>OV702298.1:267523666-277523666 GCA_916181665.1 Avena sativa | reverse complement strand
GATACCGACGATCGAATCTCGAGCAAGTAAAATATCGCGAGACGAAGGGAATATATATATGGGATTGATTGAATCCTGGCATCATGGTTCATCCGATATGATCATCGATGAATGTGTGGGAGTCAATATGGGTGCCCAGACCCCGCTGTTGATTATTGATAGAAGATCATGTCTGCATATTCTCGAACCCGCAGGGTCACACACTTAACGTGTCTCGACGCTAGGATAGATTGGATACTTGGTTTATGAATTTTTGTTCGGAGTCTCGGATGAGATCCAGGATATCACGAGAGGTTCCGGAATGGTCCGGAGAATAAGATTCATATAAGGCAGTGCAGTTTTTGGAGTTCGGAATTGTTCCGGGTTAATCGGTATTGTACCGGAAGATTCTAGAACCTTCCGGAAGGGGGCCAACATGGTCCCACCTTCCAGGAGGGGGAATGGGCCTATGAGGGAGTGTCCTGGCCGCATTGGGCCAGGGGCACAAGGCCCCATAGGGCCCAGCCGATCCTAGAGAGTTTAAATCGTTTAAACTAGAGATAAGATAAGATAGGATTTCAAGATAAGGGAGAGTTTAAATTGTTTAAACTAGAGATAGGCTTGGAGGAGAGGCTAGGGCTGGCCGCACCCTCCCCCTCTATATATAGAGGGCTGGTGCGCCCCCTCTCACACCCCCACACACCTTCCTCCAAACCCTAGTTGCCCTGCTGCCCTCCTCTCTCCCTCCCGACTGTTTGTAGGCGAAGCCCTGCGGCAGAAATTCTCTACCATATACACCACGCCGTCATGTTGTAGATCCAATCCATCTCTCCACCCTACTTGCTGGTCCAAGGAAGGAGGAGACGTCGAGGTGCTGCACGTGTGCATCTCACGGAGGCACCGCCACTTGTGGTGCTGGATCGGATCGGATCGCGAGGAGGAGAAGCGAGTACGACTACATCACCCACGTTCCGACGAACGTTCCGCTGTGCGAATCTTCAAGGGTATGAAGATCTAATCCAATCTCTCTTGTTGTTTGCATCTCCTAGATTAGATCTTGGCTTTCCCTCTGTTCGCTTCCGTAGAAAATTTTGATTTACTATGCTGCGAAACCCTTCAGTGGTATCAGAGCTAGATCTATGCGTAGATGTGATTCACGAGTAGAACGCAACATGGTTGTTGCGGGCGTTGATGTTTTCTGTTGCAAGCCTCTTGTTTGTGTTCTTCTTATGACGCGGGATAGTGAGATTGAAGCGGTCCAGGCCAACCTTACGCGACGTCGTTCGCGAGACCGGCTCCGCACTTGACGTGTGGCTTGTACCACACATGCGGCTGGTGGATGTCAGTTTCTCTCACTATAGTTGTCATGGGATTAACACCGGAGTTTGGCAACCATAATATCACCGTTGTGGCTTTCCGTAGGTAAGAATCGTTCTTAGCATCTACTCCCATAAGCCACGTAAAACATGCAACAACAAAGTAGAGGCGTCTAACTTGTTTTTGCAGGGAGTGTTTTCTGTGATATGGTATGGCCCAAGATGTGATGTGTATAATGTATGCGATGATCATGTTTTGTAATGTTTCACGACTTGCATGTCGATGAGTACACAACCGGCAGGAGCCATATGGTTGTCTTTATAATTGTGTATGACCTGCGAGTCAACTTCTTATACGCCATGTAATAGCTTTACTTTATCGCTAAGTAGTTAGCAATAGTTGTAGTTGCTATTAGTGGTGGAGGCAATCCTGGTGGAGTGATGGAGATCATGCCGGAACGCACAAGATGGAGATCATTGCGCGAAGATTGGCTATACCATGTCACATAAAGTTATATGCATGTGATGTTGATCCTTTTATGTATCTTATTATGCTTAGATCGCGACGGTAGCATTATAAGATGATTCCTCACTTAAAGATCAAGATAAAAACTGTGTTCTCCCCAAGTATGCACCGTTGCGAAAGTTCATCGTGTCCAAGCATCACGTGATGATCGGGTGCTATAGACTCTACGCTCACATACAACGGGTGCAAGCCAGTTTTGCACACGCGAAAATACTTGGGTCTAACTTGACGAGCCTAGCATGTACAGACATGGCCTCGGAACACAAGAACCGAAAGGTTAAGCATGAGTCATATGAATGATATGATCGACACTTCGTTGTCCACCATTGAAACCACATCTCTTCTCGTGATGATCGGATTAGGTGTGGTGAATTTGGGTCGTGTTCACTAAACAACTTGAGGGATGTTGAATTTAGTGGGAGTTCATCTAGTAGTTTGATTAAGTTGAACTATTTATCATGAACATAGTCTAAATTGTACTTGCAAATACTGTAGATCACATGGCCAAGTCCAACTTCAACTTCAACGTTTTTGCTGAGAAAGAAAATCTTAGAAACAATGGGTCTAACTTCACCAACTGGTTCCGCAATCTAAGAATCATTCTGTCTGGCGGACAAAAGGACTATGTCCTTGAGAAAGCGTTAGGTAACCCCCCTGCTGCAACTGCGCCGGCTGATGAGAAAGCTGTCTATCAGTCGTGCAAAGATGATTATGGTGTGATTAAGAGCACCATGTTGTTTGCTATGGAACCGGAACTTCAAAATCGTTTTGAAAACTATCCCGGGCCCTTTGAGATTCTCGAAGAGTTGAAAACCATGTTTCAGACTCAGGCCCGTTCTGAGAGATATGAGATCTCTGAGAAGTTCTTTAACTGCAAGATGGAGGAAGGGAGTTCCGTTAGTGAGCACGCCATTAAGATGTCGGGCTACACTCAACGCCTTGAGCAACTGGACTGCAAGATTCCAGAGGAGCTCAAGATTGACAGGGTTCTGCAATCACTCCCTCCCAGCTACAAAAGTTTTGTAGTGACTCACAATCAGATTGGTTCCACTGATACGATCACCGAGCTCTTCGCAAAGCTAAAGGCTGCGGAGGTGGACATCAAAAAGGATAATCATGTGTTGATGGTCAACAAGCCCTCCTTTAAGAAAGGTAAAGGAGCAAAGAAGCCCTTCAAGAAAGGCGGTGGCAAGCGCGTTGCCCCTGTTGAGAAGAAGCTCAAGTCTGGTCCTAAACCAGACACTGAGTGCTTCTATTGCAAGGACAAGGGTCACTGGAAGCGCAACTGTCCGAAGTACTTAGCGGACAAGAAGGCTGACACCATCAAAGGTATATTTGATATACATGTTATTAATGTTTTCCTTACTAGCCCTCGTTGTAGTGCCTGGGTATTTGATACCGGTTCAGTTGCTAATATTTGTAACTCGAAACAGGAGCTACGGAATAGACGGCGGCTTGCGAGGGATGAGGTGACGATGCGCGTTGGCAACGGATCAAGAGTTGATGTGATGGCCGTCGGCACGCTCTCCTTAGTTTTACCTTCGGGATTAGTTTTAAACCTTAATAAATGTTATTATGTGCCTGCGTTGAGCATGAACATTATTTCTGGATCGTGTTTATTGCAAGACGGTTATTCATTTAAATCGGAGAATAATGGTTGTTCTATTTATATGAGTAACATCTTTTATGGTCATGCACCTCTTGTGAATGGTTTATTTCTTCTAAATCTCGAAAGGGATGAAACACACATCCATAACATTGAGGCTAAAAGATGCAAAGTAGATAGTGATAATACTACTTATTTGTGGCACTGTCGTCTAGGTCATATTGGTGTAGAGCGCATGAAGAAACTCCATTCTGATGGACTTTTGGAGTCTCTTGATTTTGAATCATTTGACACATGCGAACCATGCCTCATGGGCAAGATGATCAAAACCCCGTTCTCCGGTATGATGGAGCGAGCAACGGACTTGTTGGAAATCATACATACCGATGTATGCGGACCGATGAGTGTTTCGACGCGCGGTGGATATCGCTATTTTCTCACTTTTACCGATGACTTAAGTAGATATGGGTATATCTATTTAATGAAACATAAATCTGAAACGTTTGAAAAGTTCAAAGAATTTCAGAATGAAGTGGAGAACCATCGTAACAGAAAGATTAAGTTTCTACGATCCGATCGTGGGGGCGAATATTTGAGTTATGATTTTCTCACGCATCTCAAAGCAAGTGGAATCGTTTCACAACTCACGCCACCCGGAACACCACAGCGCAATGGTGTGTCTGAACGCCGGAATCGAACCCTATTAGATATGGTCCGATCGATGATGTCTCTTACTGATTTGCCGTTATCATTTTGGGGTTATGCATTAGAAACCGCTGCATTCACTTTAAATAGGGCTCCATCTAAATCCGTTGAGACGACACCGTATGAACTATGGTTTGGTGCTAAACCTAAGTTGTCGTTTCTTAAAGTTTGGGGATGCGAAGCTTACGTCAAGAAGTTGATGCCGGACAAGCTCGAACCCAAAGCGGAGAAATGCGTCTTCATATGATACCCTAAGGAAACTATTGGGTATACTTTCTATCACAGAACCGAAGGCAAAGTGTTTGTCGCAAAGAACGGTTCCTTTCTTGAGAAGGAGTTTCTCTCAAAAGAAGTGAGTGGGAGGAAAGTAGAGCTAGACGAGGTTATTGAACCTTCTCTTGAATTGGAGAGTAGCGCAGCACCTGAAATTGTTCCAGTGCCGCCTGCACCAACAATAGAGGAAGCTAATGACAAGGATCATGAAGCTTCGGACGATGCTGCTACTGAACGTCGCAGGTCGACAAGGTCGCGTGCCCCTCCTGAGTGGTACGACAACCCTGTCTTGACTGTCTTGTTAGTAGAAGACAGTGAACCTACGAACTATGAGGAAGCGATGATGAGCCCAGACTCTGAGAAATGGCTAGAAGCCATGAAATCCGAATTGGGATCCATGAGCGAAAACCAAGTATGGACTTTGGTGGACCCTCCTAGCGACCGAAAGGCCGTTGAGTGCAAATGGATCTTCAAGAAGAAAACGGACGCGGATGGTAATGTTACCGTCTATAAAGCACGGCTTGTTGCGAAAGGTTTTCGACAAGTTCAAGGTGTTGACTACGATGAGACTTTCTCTCCCGTAGCGATGTTTAAGTCCATTCGGATTTTATTAGCAATTGCTGCGTTTCATGATTATGAAATATGGCAAATGGATGTCAAGACTGCTTTCCTCAATGGCAACATTGATGAAGAGTTGTATATGATGCAACCCGAAGGTTTTGTCGATCCTAAGGATGCTGATAAAGTATGCAAACTTCAGCGTTCCATTTATGGACTGAAGCAAGCATCTCAGAGTTGGAACCTTCGTTTTGATCAAGTGATCAAGAGCTTTGGATTTGTTCCAAATTGCTACGAAGCTTGCATCTACAAGAAAGTGAGTGGGAGCTCGGTGACGTTTCTGGTACTATATGTGGATGACATATTGACTATTGGAAATGACATCAACATGCTTAACGATGTGAAGAGTTATTTGAACAAGTGTTTTTCAATGAAAGACCTAGGTGAAGCTGCTTATATATTGGGCATCAAAATCTATAGAGATAGACAAAGACGCCTGATAGCTTTAAGCCAGAGTACATACCTAGACAAAGTTCTGAAAAGGTTCAGAATGGATAAGGCATTGAAAGGTTCAGTGCCTATGTTGTCAGGGAAGATATTGAGCAAGGCTCAGTGTCCAGCTACGGTAAATGATAGGGAAGCTATGAGCAAAGTGCCTTATGCCTCGGCCATAGGTTCCATCATGTATGCCATGCTGTGTACTAGACCGGATGTGTCCAATGCTCTTAGTTTGACGAGCAGATATCAAAGTGATCCAGGAGTGGAACACTGGACAGCCGTGAAGAACATCCTAAGGTACCTAAATAGGACTAAATAAATGTTCTTAGTCTATGGGGGTGATGAACAGCTCGTCGTAAAAGGTTACGTCGATGCTAGTTTCGACACCGACAAGGATGATTCTAAATCTCAGACAGGATACGTGTATATTTTGAATGGAGGAGCTGTGAGCTGGAGAAGCTGCAAGCAAAGCGTGGTCGCGGGATCTATAGTAGAAGCGGAATACATGGCTGCTGCAGAAGCGTCAAGTGAAGGAGTTTGGATCAGAAACTTCATCACTGAGCTTGGCGTGGTTCCAAGTGCATTGGACCCACTGGAGATATTGTGTGACAACACTGGCGCCATAGCACTCGCTAAGGAACCAAGATATCATCCAAAGACCAAGCATATCAACCGCAAGTTTCATATAATCCGAGATTATATAGCAGATGGAGATCTGAAGATTAGCAAAGTACATACAGATCTGAATGTCGCAGATCCATTGACTAAACCTCTTCCACGTGTAAAACATGATCAGCACCTCAGTGCCATGGGTGTGAGATTGTTGCCAAATGTAAACTAGATTATTGACTCTAGTGCAAGTGGGAGACTGTTGGAATTATGCCCTAGAGGCAATAATAAAGATGTTATTATTATAATTCTTGTTCATGATAAAGTTTATATTCCATGCTAGAATTGTATTAAGCGGAAACATTAATACTTGTGTGGTTTGTGAACAACACCGTGTCCCTAGTATGCCTCTATGGACTAGCTCATTGATCAATGATGGTTAAGGTTTCCTAACCATAGACATGAGTTGTCAATTGATAATGAGATCATATCATTGGGAGAATGATATGGTGGACAGACCCAAACTAAGCGAAGCAATTAGATCGTGTCATCGTGTTCGTCTTTGCGAAGCTTTTCTTATGTCAAATATTGTATTCCTTAGACCATGAGATAATGCAACTCCCTGGTATCGAAAGAAAGCTTTGAGGTCATCAAACGTCATCCTATGAGAGGGTGATCATAAAGGTGTCTCTCAGGTGATCAGAAAGTATCTGTTGGGTTGTATGTATCGAGATGGGATTTGTCCCTCCCAAGTCGGAGAGATATGCTTCGGGCCCACTCGGTAATCGATATCAACACCGCTTGCAAGCATGTGGTTAAGGAGTTAATCACAAAGTGATATCGGATTACGGAACGAGTAAAGTACTTGTTGTGAACGAGATTGAACTAGGTATGACGATATCGATGATCGAATCTCGAGCAAGTAAAATATCGCGAGACGAAGGGAATATATATATGGGATTGATTGAATCCTGGCATCGTGGTTCATCCGATATGATCATCGATGAATGTGTGGGAGTCAATATGGGTGCCCAGACCCCGCTGTTGATTATTGATAGAAGATCATGTCTGCATATTCTCGAACCCGCAGGGTCACACACTTAACGTGTCTCGACGCTAGGATAGATTGGATACTTGGTTTATGAATTTTTGTTCGGAGTCTCGGATGGGATCCAGGATATCACGAGAGGTTCCGGAATGGTCCGGAGAATAAGATTCATATAAGGCAGTGCAGTTTTTGGAGTTCGGAATTGTTCTGGGTTAATCGGTATTGTACCGGAAGCTTCTAGAACCTTCCGGAAGGGGGCCAACGTGGTCCCACCTTCCGGGAGGGGGCATGGGCCTATGAGGGAGTGTCCTGGCCGCATTGGGCCAGGGGCACAAGGCCCCATAGGGCCCAGCCGATCCTAGAGAGTTTAAATCGTTTAAACTAGAGATAAGATAAGATAGGATTTCTAGATAAGGGAGAGTTTAAATTGTTTAAACTAGAGATAGGCTTGGAGGAGAGGCTAGGGCTGGCCGCACCCCCCCTCTATATATAGAGGGCTGGTGCGCCCCCTCTCACACCCCCACACACCTTCCTCCAAACCCTAGTTGCCCTGCTGCCCTCCTCTCTCCCTCCCGACTGTTTGTAGGCGAAGCCCTGCGGCAGAAATTCTCTACCATATACACCACGCCGTCGTGTTGTAGATCCAATCCATCTCTCCACCCTACTTGCTGGTCCAAGGAAGGAGGAGACGTCGAGGTGCTGCACGTGTGCATCTCACGGAGGCACCGCCACTTGTGGTGCTGGATCGGATCGGATCGGGAGGAGGAGAAGCGAGTACGACTACATCACCCACGTTCCGACGAACGTTCCGCTGTGCGAATCTTCAAGGGTATGAAGATCTAATCCAATCTCTCTTGTTGTTTGCATCTCCTAGATTAGATCTTGGCTTTCCCTCTGTTCGCTTCCGTAGAAATTTTTGATTTACTATGCTGCGAAACCCTTCAGTATCTTGTCGTGGTTGGTGTACCAGCGCGCTTCTCGCTTACTCGCACCTAGCGAGGCAATGCGGCGCTTACGCTCCACCTACTTGGGGGTGGGTGTACGACGGCGGGGGTGCAACGAACTAGACCAAGAAATAGAAGAGGAGGAACATGCTGATGTTTCGCACACAAATGTTATTGTGCAAGTTATGAATAAAGGTATGATGTTTATACACAATCAGAAATATGAAATCACACATGTGGTATAATCATCAAGTTATCCACTAGTTTGTACAACGGTTATCCAGACATATGACTACAAGTTATCCGACAACCAGCACAACAGTTATCCAGGAATATGAGTACAAGTTATCCACCAGCTACACTATAGTTATCCATGCTTATATATAGAAGTTACCCCACAAATCATCACAAGACATATATCCATCAGTGTTGCGTGTGACTAGCAAAATGTATTAAAAATTTCACGGTAGAAAAAAATAGAAAAACACAATCATAGATAGAAAATCACATATGTGGGTATAAAAATGAAGTTATCCACCACTTTATATAGCAGTTATCCAGGCATATGAGTACAAGTTATCCAGCTGCTAACACTGTAGTTATCCAGAAATATGAGTCCAAGTTATCCACCAAACTAATATTATAGTTATCCATGCTAAAATATAGAAGTTATACCACAAATCATCACTAGACATATATTTAGCTGTGTTGTGTGTGACTAGACAAGTACACTAAAAACTTGATAGTAGGAAGAAAGTAAAAAAAAAACATAATCAAAGATAAGAAATCACGTATAGGGGTATGAAAATCAAGTTATCCAAGAGTTTGTACATCAGTTATCCAGACATATATATACAAGTTATGCACCAATTTATATAGCAGTTATCTAGACATATGTATACAAGTTATCCACCAGTTTATACATCAGTTATCCATGCATATGTGTATAGAGACATGCCTTTCCTTCCACTTCTTCGGCATTTGTGCTTTTTCCAGTTTCTCAATTGCTCGTCCACTGAACCATATATAGTGATGCAACCCATATAGATTTTCATATATTGACAGTAGTAGGCGGCATCAACATTGAATCTTTACCCATCCAATCTCACGAGGTCTTCATGGCTTTGAGCTGCTTCAAAATATAGAAGAGGTATTTTAAAAAAACGAGGGCAAAAGCTTTGCCCTTTTTAATTAATTAAGCTAGGATAGTCAGGGGCGGCGCGTAGTGGAGGCCATACTGGGTCGTGGCCCATCCTTATATCTTAATTTCCTTTAGGATTTGATAATAAATCGGCCCAGTAACACCAATTGGCCCAGTCTACATTGAGCCGGCCCATCCTTCATTTGGTGTCACCCTCCGCCACTGGGATAGTACAAAGCAAATAAAAGTTTATAAGTACAAAAAATGACTACTCTCACGGCATCAAATTACTCATATGCTTAGCACCCGCAAGTATCCATAAATTTTCCTCTAGCTTAATCTTATCCAAAAGAATCGGTGGCCGAGCGTGCTTGTTTTTGAAGACTCAATCACCCATACAGCAGAGGTATCAGCTACATGGAAAACAGCGACCAAACTCATGCCAGATATTGCTATTGGTGCCTTGCCTTTCACATTTCCCTGTTTCCTGCAGTTTAACATTAGGTCCTGTAGCTATCTATCCAAGAAATTCAGTCAGATTTTTTATCTTTCCTTTCTCGTGGACAGCATCACATTGGAGCTGGCAAGCTTGCCAAGTAATGAGAATGAGTCACCTCTTTCCGTCGCTTAGGTTTGACAACAAAATCAAAAGCCAATCTGCTCCAGAGTACAAGAAGCAAAGCTTTAGCAGGATGCTCTAGTTTTCCTCGTCTCATCTCTTGAAGCTTTTCCTTTGGTGCACTCAACCGTGGCATGATACAAGGCAAGGGCAGCCGCCCTAGGCCGCCACGGGCGGCGACGATGCACGCCATGGCACTTGGCAGCAAAAAGCCACAGCGCCATGGGGAAGCTGGGCTCCCGTCCGGCTCTCAGAATGGAGGCGGCGCTCCGGCCGGCGCGGGAAGGAGACGAGGCTCTCGCCCAAAATGCGAGCAGGAATCAGGGCTCCTGGCCGGCGCGCGGGATGGGAGGCGCAGCAAGTGGCCGGCAGCGGGGAAGGAAGTTGGGTGGGATTTTCGTATTGGGTATCTTGGGTTCTACTGACGAGAGGATAAGGCTCGATCTGCATCACGAATTTACGATCCAACGATTTTCGTCGGTCCGCTGAGTTTGGCGATTCTCAGACTGTTCTAGGAATAGAAATTCCGAAAATAATTGTATGGTTCTGATTAAATTACAAACCATTGGGAGACACTGAACCAAGCACGCATGCACCCCCTCACACTGAACCCGATTCCCACATGGTAGCTCCTCGTGTTGAGTGCAACTACGATTCGCAAATCTTGTCCTCCGACGAGATCCGTACAATTAGGAAATTGCAGGATACTGTACCATACTTGTTCGCGGGCGACGATGATTGGCACAATGTGCGCGTTGAAACCAAGCGGACGTGGCTCCGATTAAGCGTGGTCCCGAACCTCGTCATTTCATGCGGGAGGCCGTGTGTGGTGTGGGAGGGAGATCCCTTTTCTGGAAATCTCTAATACACAGTCGACTGTGACATAAGATGATGTCAGTGAATTGTATGGTTAGGCCTTTTGTTGTGGTGTCAATCTTTTCTTGTTGTTGCGTTGTCTTTAGGCGGGAGACGATATACCGCTCTTAGCGCTAACCGAGCTGCCTGAATCAGTCTATTTGTAGGCCGCTCCAAATAAGGCTTGATAAATTCTGTTTCGTTTGCTCGGCTGTTTCATTTATTACTCAACTGTTTCGATTGGATACTGACATGTTACGTACAACGCTCGTCTGTCTAAAAAAACGTACAGCCTCTGTTTTTGTCTAAAAAGAACGTACAGTGTCCGTCTTTTTCTAGTATTTTAGAGCTTTCTATTGCCCTCGGGTTACACGTGTTGGAACAAATTAACACCTAATATCTTTATTTGTTTATTTACCTTTTTATAGATCTAAAAAATATTGAACTTTTACAAATCGGTATATTACGTAATATTTTACCTTTTATCCAATTGATGGATTAGCTCGTATATATATTGTACGACACGAGCATGTGAATTAAAATAAAGTCTACCACCATGCCTATAACTTTCTTATACTTATATTCTGTTGGGCTAGTAGAGTATGTGTAATTTTTGTTGAAATAAAGTTTCAAACGCAATAGATGTGTGTACGATGATGAGATGAACCAATTTTCAAAAATCATGATCAATTTTTCAACGCCATGAATACATTTTTAGTGTCATGAACATTTTTCAAAATCCTGAACAAATTTTCAAAATCATTGAACAAGTATTCAAAATCATGAACATTTTTTCAAAAACTATGAACCAATTTTCAAAAATCATTAACAATTTTTCAATGTCATGTTAATTTTGTCAAAGTTGTGAACAAATTTTTAAAATTGATGAACAAGTTTTAAAAATCATGAGCAATTTTTCAAAATCATGAAGAATTTTTCAAAAGCAATGAACCAATTTCAAAAATCATGAAGAAACTTTGAATCTGAACGATTTGTCAAGTTTTGAACAAAATTTCAAACTCGATGAACAAGTTTCTAAAATCATGACCAATTTGTCAAAATCATGAACATTTTTCAAAAACCATAAACCAATTTTTAAAAATCATGAACAATTTTTGAATGCCATGAACAATTTTTCAAAATCGTGAACTAATTTTCAAAATCGGTGCACAAGTTTTTAAATCTCGTGAATATTTTCAAATCCCTAACTTAATTGTTAGAATCCATGAACAATTTTTTAAAAGATCATGAACAATTTTAGAAGTTACATTTTTAATACGATAGAACCACACAAAAATAAAAATTAAAAATAAAAAGAGAAAAGAGAAAAAAATAGAAAGCTGACAAATAAAAATAATAAAAAGCTGCAACAGAAAATTGGCACCAACGGAAATAGAAAAATAGTACGTAAACAAAAACAAGGGACTAAAAAAATCTTCACGAAAGAAAATAACTATGATATGGAATTACTGCGCGTAGGGTGGGCCTAGCACAGGAAGAAGAAGAAGGTGCTTCAGCCAGCGCGGGCGCCACGCGCTGCTTTAGGCGGCAAATAGCATTTACGTGTGTAGGATGCTTGTATTATTATTTTTATTTATTAAACTTGTCACGCAAGAACTTTAGTCCTTGGGCTCTGAAAAACATGAGAAATAGAAAAAACAAATTAATATAAAAAATGTAAATAAAAATGTTCCTATTGTAGTATTGTGAATCTGAATTATTTTAGTCTAGAAAATTTTAATTGTTAAATAGAAAAGGTTAACTGAAAATACAAAATTGAAATGCAAATTTTTAAAGTGATTTGATAATTTAATTAAATGCTATTATTGTGCATATCCATCACTATATTTTGTTGTTGCCAAAACACGTGTAATTCATATTTTATATAGAAAATATTTTTATATTTGTTTATTTCTCTCCTAATAAATGGTATTTTTTTTCCTCCTTTCATCAAGTCAAAAACTTCAATTGCAACACTAGTTCAAACCCCTGTTACAAATCTAGTTGTGACACTAGATGAAAACTCAATTGCAAAGCCAGTTTCAAGTCCAAATACAACTTATATTAAAAGAAAAAAAATTCTTAGTTACATATCTAGTTGCAACTCTCCTCCTCCAACACAAGAAAACCAGATTCAAGTTAAGATGCAGGTCATAGTAAAACCGAAGGGTGACCGTGACTCTGAGAAAAATCAGTTTCAAGTATACGTACAACTCATTGCGATACTGAGAAAAGGCCAGTTTTAAGTATAAAATGCAAATCATATTAAAAGCAAAAATCCTCAGTTACAAACCTAGTTGCAACTGTCCACCCCTCCTCTTCCTCGAGAAAATCCAGTTTCAAGTCCACATGCAACTCGTTGGGATCCATAGAAAAAAGCCATTTTCAAATCCAAATGCAAGTCATATTAAAAGCAAAAAATCCTCATTTACAAACCTACTTGCAAGTCTCTTAACCCCCTCCTCCGAGAAAAAGTCAATTTCAAGTGCACATGCAACTTGTTGGGATTCTGAGAAAAGGCCAGCTCCAAATTCAAAATATAACTCATATTAAAAGCAAGAATCCTTAGTTACAAACCTAGTTGTAACTGTCCATCCCTGAGTCTCCCCGAGAAAATCCAGTTTCAAGTGCACATGCAACCCGTTGGGATCCCGAGAAAAAGCCAGTTTCAAATCCAAAATAGAAGTCATATTGAAAGGATACGGATGTCGCCTAGAGGGGGGGGGGGTGAATAGGCGATTAAAACTTTTGCTAGAGTGGCTCAACAAAGGAGGAATAAAACTAGTGTTTACTTTGTAAAGCACAACCTAAAAACAACTAAGGTTTACCTATGTGCACCAACAACTTATGCTAAGCAATACAAGCAACAAAGTGATAGCAAGATATATATTACTTCAAGCACGAAGGCTATCACAATGTAAAGTGCATAAGTAAAGAGCTCGGGTATAGAGATAACCGAGGCACGCGGGGACACCGATATTTTACCGAGTTCCTCCCAACATGGAGTACGTCTCGTTTGGAGAGGGGGTGGTATCAAACCACCAACACCACAAAAGGCCTCCCTTATTCTCCGGCGAATCTCACCCCAATGGGATCGATCCACGCTTCCACTATCGGTGCACTTGTCGGTGGCAACCGGAACCTCTCACAAGGTTGGGGCACAACTCCACAACTTAATTGGAGGCTCCCAACAAATGCCACAAAAGGCCACAATGCCACCAAGGCCACAAAACCGTCTAGAGTTCCAAGAACCCAAGAGAGACAAGCTCCAATGAGCAATTCAAACCAAATCCTCCAAAGAGAACTCAAACCGATGCAACAAATGCAAATGGCAAGAACACCACAAAGATGCTCTAATCCCTCACTTTTAAGTTCCAACAAAGCTACCAAAGCTATTGGGGGAACAAGAGAGGAGAAATCAAAGACAGACACAAAATCCCCCAAAATCTAGATCCCCAAAGATACACTCACAAAGAGATGTTTTGGTTTGGTCAAAACGTAGATCTAGATCAACTCCAACAACCCCTCAAATATTTGCAAGAATCAATGGAGAGATGTGTAGAAATCAAGCTTAAGGAGTAGAGCAAATGGGGGCAAAGCTTGGGCAAGAAAAGGAGGAAAAAGTAACCCTAAATGTAAATAAAAGACAAAAGACTTATATAGGGCTAGCCAAAATATGGCCTTTGGGCTCCCAATGAATCAGACAACAGCGAGCGAGCGAGCTAAGAGAGAGAAAGAAGCAGTAGCAGGGCAGCCAGCAGGCGGGGGCATGCGCGCGCCAGCGAGTGGACTAGTGGTAGCGGGGCCCGCTGCCAGAGCAGGCAGCAGCAGCAGCTGCTAGCGCTGCTCGCATGCAGCAGCACAGCAGTGGCCAGCAGCAAGCAGCAGCAGTCAACGCATGAAGCTAGCAGCCAAGCAAGCAAGCAAATATTCAAACCGCTCGGCCCAGTTTTTCTTTTTCTTTTTCATTTAAAACGGCAAATATTCAAACCGCGATAACTTTTGATTGGAAGCTCCGATTGACCCGATTCAAATTGCGTTGGATAGAGGGCAACAAGGGCTTTCCAATAAAAAGTGGAAATATTGATTATCACCAAGTGAGAAAGTATCAAGTAGAATAATGTGATATACCTCACTTGGTGAGAAACCGAAAAGCCGCATAAATCAAAATCGCAACAAGATATATATGAGAGATCCGATTTTGATGAACAAGAGCTTGTTATGGAGATTACCACAAGCTCTATATCCTCACATGAATAATACCAAATAACAACCAAATATGATGATGCAAGTATGCAAAGGTTTGAGTTCTCTCCGAACGATGTGACCAAATTACTCATACGAGAGACCCTCTTGATAGTACGGTTATCTATCCTAAACCCGGTTTCCTACACACAACAAGAGACCGGCAAAAGGAAAAAACCTATCAAGATTATACCTTTGCCTTTAGCATTCCACTTGAGCTCGATGTAGACGGTCTTGCCCTTCTCAAGATGGAACGCCTTTCTTAATTCCTCATCATCGACCTCGCATATTGAGCTTGCCCAACAAATCTTCTTTGCATTTCATCGACCTTGAAGCCAACACATGCTCCAAGCGATGCCAATGGACAAATCCTACAAGTATAACTTAATACACACATTAGTCCATAAAGATTGTCATTAATTACCAAAACCACACATGGGGGCCCAACATGTTCTTTCACATATTAAAAGCAAAAAAAATCCTCGGTTACAAACCTATTTGCAACTCTCTCACCCCTCCTCCTCCCTCGAGAAAACCCAATTTCAAGTGCACATGCAACTCGTTGGGATCCCGAGAAAATATCCAGTTTCAAGTCTAAATGCAAGTCATATTAAAAGCAAAAAAACCAAAATTAAAACCTACTTGCAAATCCCTCACCCCCGCCCGCCCCCCCGAGAAAAGCTAGTTTCAAGTGCACATGCAACTCGTTGGGATCCCAAGAAAAATTCAGTTTCAAGTGCAAATGCAACTCATATTAAAAGAAAAAAATCTTAGTTACAACCCTACTTGGAACTCTCCTCCTAAAAGCCAGTTCCAAGTGCACATGCAACTCGTTTGGATCCCGAGAAAAATCCAGTTTTAACCCCAAATGCAACTCATATTAAAAGAAAAAAAATTCCTGGTTACAAACCTACTTGCAACTTTTCCACCCCTCCCCCTCCCCCGTGAAAAGCCAATTTCAAGTTCACATGAAACTCGTTGGCAGCTTGAGAAAAAGTCAGTTTCAAGTCCAAATGCAACTCATATTAAAAGCAAACAAATCCTTAGTTACAAACATACTTGCAACTCTTCCACCCCTCTCACTCCCTCGGGAAAAGGCAATTTCAAGTGCACAAGCAGCTCGTTGGGATCCCGAGAAAAGACAGTTTCAAGTACACATGCAACTCGTTGATATCACAAAAATTATCCTAATAAAAACCTAGTTTCATGTCCACATGCAACTCGTATTTAAAAGAAAAATCGCTAGTTACAAACCTAGTTCCCACTCCTAACCTCCCTCCTCGCCGGATAAAAGTTAGTTTCAAGTCCACATGCAACTCATTGAGATAAAAACACTATTCCAGTAAAACGTTAGTTTCAAATCCAAATGCAACTCAAGTTAAGATGTCGCTTGTAGCAAAACAAAGAGTGACCATAGAAACAAATCCTTAGTTGCAAACTGCTTCCCCTTCGCCTCGAGAAAAGGCAGTTTCAAGTGCACATGCAACTCGTTGGGATCACAAAAAACTAGTTTCGGGTCCACATGCAACTTCTATTAAAAAGAAAAAAAATCCCCAGTTTCAATACTAGTTACAATCCCCCTCTCCCCCCCCCCGAAAAGCCAGTTTCAAGTGCACATGCAATTTATTGGGATCCCGATAAAAAGCCAGTTCATTTCAAGTTCAAATGCAACTCATATTTAAAGCAAAAAATCCTCAATTATAAATCTAGTTCCTACTCTCCTCCCCCACCCCCTAACAAAAGCTAGTTTTAAGTGCACATGCAACTCGTTTGGATCACAAAAACTAAACTAGAAAAAAACTAGTTTTAAGTCCACATGCCAACTCTGCAGGGCCAGATTAGAGCATTCTAGACGCCATCATGTCTTGCTGATAGCAATCACTTGGTAATTTATAGGATTAGTTCTGACTTCGGCTAGGAACATGCGAGCTTTGGGGCGATAAGAGAGTTAGAACGGGGAAGGCAAATTATAGTGAAAGGACATGGAGATAGAGTGCGAGAGAGAGAGAGAGAGCACGAGCTTCTGCTCGTACACCAACTGCTAATTAAAATGATAAATTCTCAATCAATATATAATACTAAAATCATGAAAAACTAAAAAAATAAATTAAATGTGAATTATTTCCCCCAAATTGAGACAACTATCACACATGAAACCTTGTAGAATAAAAAAGAATAATCTATGTCAAAAAATCCTAAAGAAATATGGTAGTTATTCGTCTTCTTTGTTCACCACTAGTAATGATGTCTAATCGCCTTCACACTTGTATACATCGAGTGAGTTGTATCCTTCTGTTCCAGCAACAATTGCAATAGTAAGGCCATTTGCTTTTAACCGTGCGATGCCAACAAAATCAGCCCAATTACAAGGGATCCTAAGATATTCTCGATTGGTTGTGTATGTTCCATGCACAACTTTGTCGTCCCAACCAAAACGTGTTGAGCCTCTTTATGGGATTTCAAATGTATTTGTGAACACCTCAATAGGTACTTCCTACCAAAAATCAAATACAAAAATTATTCTGTTAAAAAAATTATACTTAGAAGATCACAATGGGAGATAATACACATACTGAAAAAATAAAAAGAACAAACCCTAAACAATAAATGTCATCAACATCAAGCCTGTACACATAAAATTTAGAAACAAAATCATCATCCCTGAACCTCATCTTTTGATCATACATGGTATTAACTACCCCTTCATTTCCAATTGGTTAACATAGTGGATATCTTCGAAATGTGTATTGAACAAGTATGGGTCGCACCCGTCTGGTATATCGAATACCTCTAAACATTAAAATAAATATATGAAGCATTGTTAAAGGCACAAAAAATCAAAATCCCCCTCAACAAAAACCAAAATCATAACACTAACATAAAAATAATATAAAACTAACTTGCTAAGGAAGCCAACCCAATTCTTCCTATCACCATTGCCTGAAACAACTTTTTCTTTAAAACAACATTTTCACTGATCATATTCGAATGAAACTGTATCTATATCGAAAGCTTCAACAAAATAATTCCAGTATGGACCACACATGTAAATTTTTGTGCCAATCCTATCTAGAAAAATATGGTGACTACTCTTAGATATCAAGTTCTCTAATCCATGATTAGGGAGAATTGCTAATACTATCATCCGCATATTAGAACATAAAAAATCCTATACACTCGTTAAATTAACATGGCACAACCTACAACAGAAAAAACACTAGCCAAAAAGTCGTGAAAAAACAATATGTTAAACTAAACAAAATTTAATATAGAAAACACTATAGATAAAAATTGATATTAAAAAAAGAGAGAAACTTACGACTGAATCTTCGTAATCTTTGTCAACCATTTTCATAGAAAACTTGAAAAGACTACATGCAATTTTTTGACAAATTCGAGGTGGATGATGACATATATTGCATGGTGGGTTTGCGCTTGCTCATTTTTTCTAGTTAAAAACTATAGGAAACAAAAATATGGTTAGTACTGTCGGAATCCACCTATTTAATTGGAATGGCTAGAAGAATGGATAAAAATAAAAAAATCAATACCTGGGGAGGACAAAAATCTTTTGATATCGAAACTCTCGATCCTTTCTCTTTCTAAGAAATAACAACTTGAAAAAACCTCATCTACTCTCTGTCGAAACTAACACACACGTGCGCGCGCATGCAACCCCCCCCCCCCCCACACACACACAGACACACATACATACATACATATATATATATATATATATAGAGAGAGAGAGAGAGAGAGAGAGAGAAAACACATGGTATATCTGTATCCTGTGGAGGAATCATCTTGCACCGTTCGTTGTTTGGAGATCCGTGTGGGCTGAGATAATATCTTCACTTTTGTGCATTATCAACAATACGAATAATAGCTCGAAGAGGTACTCCCTCTGTTTCAAATTACTCCGCGTGCACGCTTACCTAGGTGGCCTAGTATTCTCTCATTTTTCATCGAAAAATTCCTACGATTTTTGGTATACGTAGTACACATTTTATATTATCTATTTCAAAAATTCCAGAATTTTTTTGAATGAAAAATAAGAAAGTACTAGCTCACCTATATAAGCGCGCGCCGGCGGAGTAATTTGAAACAGAGTGAGTATAACCGTGGTCGACTTTCCACCTGACTACTGTGGCTCTGCGCTGCGCTGACTCCTGCCTGCCTGCCTGCCTAGCTCACCGTCACGGACACGCATCTTGCAGGGTACCGTTGCCGCTCCCTAGAAAATAGCACGCGCAACCATTCCCCGTCCCAGATCTCACATCCGGCCACCACCGTCCTCTCCCATCCCAAGATCCCTCCCACTACCGTTCTACACCACTGCTGCACCGCCGGTTTCCCTCCCCGGATTTGTTGTCGACTCGTCGTCCAACACCCTCTCCGGCCACCACCGCCGGCTTCCCTCCCACTCCCCACCGTTCTTCGGTCCCCGCACCTCGATCCAGGGCGCCAACATCCAAGCCCCTGTTGATCTAGGACCTGATTCCTGCTTTCAAATCCGTCAGGTCGGAGTGGAACGAGCCGCCCTCCTCCATGGCCGCCTTCGCCTCCAGGGCGATCTTCCTGGCCCTGGACCTCCTCGCCGCCCCCTGCAGCCCGCCGTCCATGAGCTCCTTGATGGCCCTCTCCACGTCTCTACTGTCCAGCTGAACCCCCTCGGCCTCCTTGGGCAGGCACATGGCTGGGATCATGACGCCGACGCCGAGGACGTCCACCAGCAGCTCTGCAGAATTGGTCGGCGATTGTTGGCCACGTGAGCGCCGGCACGCCGTGGGAGAGGGTCTCCAGCGTGCTATTCCAGCCGCTGTGCGTGAGGAAGCCGCCGACAGCCGGGTGAGAGAGGATGGTGACCTGAGGCGCCCACCGCCTCAGTAGGACGCCCCTGTCCTTGACCCGCACCTCGAATTCCTCTCCCACCACCTCCATGGCGCCATCCAGGTCCTCCTTGATGACCCACACGAACGGCCTCCGCGACGCCTCCAGCCCGCGCGCGAGCTCGGCCAGCTGCCTCGCCGCCAGCTGCGAGATGCTGCCGAAGCTGACGTACAGCACGGAATTCAGAGGCCGCACGTCGAGCCACAAGACGATGCTGCTGCTGCTGCTCGAGGCGGCATCCTTGGTGGTGTTGTCGAAGGCGGCGCAGGAGCAGGTCGGTCCGACGGCCCACGCCTTCTTGCCGAGCGCCGCCGCGTAGGCCTCGACGAAGGCGCCCTCGATGCCGCGGAACGTGTTGAAGAGCAGGCCGTCGGCGGTTCGCTCGGCTTCGAGCGCGTCGCGGTGCTCCTTCTCGAGGCCGGGATACTGGAAGAAGCCCCGCATGGTGGTCCTGTTCCCAACGGCGCGCACGGGGAAGCCTGGCACCTCGAACGACGTTGCCTCGTCCTCCTGGCTTGCCGGTAATGTTGAAGGAGTGTGTGCTCCGTCTCTGGTGTACATGCAGACGCCATGATCCCGTTGCTTTCTATTTTCTTGTATTATTAGCCATGGAGCATACGAGTAGGCATGTGCAGATGCTTGGGTGGTGCCCAATGTTGTAGTCATGGGAAAGAAAATAAGCCTCAGACTGTTTTGGTTGAAATCGATATGACTTACCTATTCTGATCCTTTTCAATTTGAGATTTATTTATTGTTCAGATTTTCGCCATCTACATGTATCTGCATTTGTTCTTGCCCATCAGCTGTTTGTGACAATCTATGTCTCTGCATTTATTCTTGCCCATCAGCTGTTTGTGAAAATCTGGGAAGGAGCGTGTTCTTGCTCTGATTGTGCATATGTATGATGATCTCAATATGCCACCATCAGAGACTGACGCTGGTCAGATTCCTCTTTTGTGCGAACATGTAGATATGAAGCAAACGATTTTAGCACAGGCTATTCAACCACGAGATTAGTGACAACTATCTTATTTGGGTTGTGTGCTAGTCTGAAACAAACCGATTGATACTAGCTCTTCTCTGTCCAGTCTAAAACACAGGCATCAACACAGGTAGCACCAAAGATGGTACTTACTTGATTACATATATTTAATTCATCTAGTGAAATTTATGAGGAAAAGAGAGTTTTTGTCAGGGTTCCTATATTTAAATACTCTTGTGAGCCATTTTTCAAGTTTGACTATTTTTGTGAGCCTATATTTAAATGCGAGGCACCGAAAAATCGGTTTGCGAGACACGATCGGTGAGGTCACCTAATGGATAACCATTATACCAAGACAACCATCCTGGTACCAAGCGTTTGGGACCAAGTCACCAATCGTTTTCTCGTTGTACCAAATCTATATCCTTAGAAATATGTTCGCGAGACGCGATGGTCGAGGTCGCCCAACGGCTACCCCTAATACCAAGACGACCTTACTGGTATCGAGCGTCTGGGACCGAGGATCCGAACCGTACGTGATGGTACCGAATCGTCCGCCTTAAAAAAATATGGTCCCGATTTCTAGCTCGCTAACCCTAGTATCAAGACGATCATCCTGTAACTAAGCGTGTCGAACCGAGGTTCGCTCATTGTACTGAATTGGTTTAATTAGAAAGTACTATCGCGAGACTAGGCGTGGTTCCCAACAGCTTTCACGAATACCAATACGATCGGCTGGTTCCGAGCGTTTGGCACCACCGAGGCACCGAACCGTTTTCTCATCATCCCAGGTACCGAGCGTTGGCATGCCGACACTAATACCAGCATGACCATCTTGTTGTACCGAATACCAAGAAGACCCTCGAGGCACCGAACCGTTTCTTGTTGTACCGAATCAGTTTCCATGGAAACATCGGTTTGCGAGACACGATGGGTGATGTCGCCTAACGTATAACCATTAATCCAAGACAACGAATCTGGTACCGAGTGTTTGGGACCGAGGCACCGAACCGTTTTCTTGTTGTACCGAATCGGTATCCTTAGAACTACGGTCGCGAGACGCGATGGTCAAGGTCGCCCAACGGCTACCCCTAATACCAAGACGACCTTACTGGTACCGAGCGTTTGGGACCGAGGCACCGAACCGTACGTGATAGTACCGAATTGTCCGCCTTAAAAAATACGTTTCCGGTTACTAGCACGCTAATCCTAGTATCAAGCGACCATCCTGGAACCGAGCGTTTGGGACCGAGGCACCGAACCGTACGTGATAGTACCGAATCGTCCGCCTTAAAAAAAGGACGCGTATAGGCGGCTGGCGCCTGCCAATTCTAACCATCTGGCTGGTGTTCGTTTTTTTGGTTCACTTCTAATCTATGCGCACTGGACAGGGCCGGCGTGGCTGGCAAGACGCAGATGCAGCCCGAGTACGACTTCGATTGAATTAATCTGTCTAGCTTAATAAAAACACTCGAATTTAAAATGTTTTGTTGCTTAAACCGTTAATCTGATTAAAATTCCGTTTTCACCGTTAGACTAGTCGCGACGAGATTCTCAAAACTAGATCCCATGTCAATATGTTTTGACAACTTTTTTTTGGAACCAAAAGTTACCCACACTGTTGTATGTAAGTTACCCACCATATAACAAGCAAATAAGTCACCCCTTTTGAAGAGCTGTGTGGATGCTTTTTTTGTATGTAATACAAAACTACCGCTGACATCTCCACGCAACCCGCCCCAAACGACCGTCGGAGATCCGCCTGGTCACCACCACCCCGCAGCACCGCAGTGGAGGGGAAGAAAATGGACACCACTGCCTCCTCGAGTTTCCGCTGATATAGGACAGTGCCGACACCGCCGCCGCCTCCTCACCTCATGAGCTTAGCCTGTCGGCGTCCTCGGTGGTGTCAGCAGCAGAGTAGGAAGGTATGAGGGGGGTCAAGGTTGGCAGGGAGGGACTCCTAGGAGCGGAGCGGCGTTGCCGCATGGGGAAGGGAGGGTTATAGGGAAGGGGTGGTTGCAGTATTTACATACCTCAGTATTTAAAAGTTACCCACATGAATATATTAGATATCTATTCCACATGCTCTATTTATATACCGTAGTATGTAAAAGTTACCCACTTGTTAGCACTAAAGTTATCCATCTACTAGCCCTAAACTTATCCATTCTAGTATAAGTTATTCACATGTTATCCCTAAAAGTTATCCATCTATTAGCACTAAAGTTACCCATATCTTAGCACTAAATTCACCCCATGCTATAACAAAAGTAACACATACTAGTATGTACAGGTTACCCATCTATTGGCACTAAAGTTATCCATCGTTAGCACTAAAAGCTACCCCTGTTAACACCAAACTCATGCCCTGCTATAAGAAACAAGTGACCCACCTATTAACATTGAAGTCATCCATAAGATATTCCACATGCTCTATTTACATACCGCAGTATGTAAAAGTTACCCATATATTAACACTAAAGTTATCTAACTACTGGCCCTAAACTTATCCATTCTAGTATAAGTTACCCACTTGTTATTCCTAAAAGTTATCCATCTGTTAGTATTAAAGTTACCCATATCTAACACTAAACTCACACTATGCTATAGCAAAAGTAACACATACTAATATATACAGGTTACCCACCTATTGACACTAAAGTTATCCACCGTTAGCACTAAAAGCTACACCTGTTAACACCAAACTCATGCCCTGCTATAAGAAACAAGTGACCCACCTATTAACATTGAAGTCATTCATAAGCTATTTCACATGCTCTATTTACATACCGTAGTATGTAAAAGTTACCCATATGTTAACACTAAAGTTATCCAACTGCTGACCCTAAACTTATCCATTCTAGTATAAGTTACCCACTTGTTATTCCTAAAAGTTATCCATCTGTTAGCATTAAAGTTACCCATATCTTAACACTAAACTCACACCATGCTATAGCAAAAATAACACATACTAATATATATATATAGGTTACCCACCTATTAAAAGTTATCCACTTGTTAACTTAAAGTTATCCATATATTGGCGCGGAACTTACCCCGTGCTATATAACAAAAAAAAGGTACAACCTAGTGTGTATAAGTTAACCATCTAGTACTACTAAAGTTATCCATCTATTAACACTAAAGCTAACCGGACCGATGGCTGTCGGGCTCGGAGGTTGCTGGGAGGTGGCACATAGCTCCCCTTTATTTCCCGAATAATGCTCGCGCATTAGCTCCGGCGCCGGGAGATGACGCAGAGGTTGGGAGGGAACGCCGGCGACAACGCATGCACGGGAGAAACTGGATCGAGCTAAGGGGCGAGGTTGGGAGGAAGCGCCGGTGACGGGCGACGACGGCGCAGGCGGGACGGCCGTCGGCGGCGCGGGCGGGGGCTGGGAGAGAGGAAGTGCATAAAGGGGTGCTCCGCCGAGAAAAGGAGTAAATCATGGGAGAATCGAGCTGTGTACCCAGAAAATGATCGCGGGAGTATACTTTTTGTATGGACCGTCCGATCCGGATCGGACGCGCCGTCTTATAAGGCGTCTGTCCGGGCGCCCGTCGCGTAGCAAGTACTAATGACATCAGTAGTTTCATACTACATAAAAAAATGCATCCACACATCTCTACTTTAAAAGGAGGGTTATTTACCTGTTACATAGTGGGTAACCTACATATAATGGGATGGGTAACTTTTGGGTCTAAAAAAAGTTGTCGAAACATATCAATATGAGATCTAGTTTCGAAGATCTCGTCGCGAATAGTTTCATAGTGAAAACATATTTTTAGTCGGATAAATGGTTTGAGCTACAAAATTGTTTGAATTTGAATTTTTGTATTGAGCTGGCTGGATTGGACCGATCCGTACGTGCGACTGTTTACGCCCGCTGCTACGTTTGCGCCCGCCCGTATGTCTAACCCGCCGAGAAAAGAAAAGTAGCGGGCGCCTGCTATGTAGAAATTCCGTAAAAAAATACTGTCCTGGTTACTAGCTCGCTAACTATAGTATCAAGACGACCATCCTGGAACCGAGCGTTTTGGACCGAGTCACCGAACTGTTCACTCATTGTACCGAATCGATTTCCTTAGAAAGTACTGTCGCGAGACTAGGCGTGGTTTCCTAACAGCTTTCACCAATACCAATACGACCGGCTGGTTCCGAGCATTTAGCACCGAGGCACCGATTCGTTTTCTCATCATCCTAGGTACCGAGCGTTTTCGTACTAAGGCACCAAACCGCACATGTCAGTATCGGACCACCTTCCTCAGAAAACATAATTCTGGTACCGAGCGTGCTAGCCCTAACACCGCG
The DNA here is from genome assembly GCA_916181665.1 of Avena sativa. Lineage (NCBI taxonomy): Eukaryota > Viridiplantae > Streptophyta > Magnoliopsida > Poales > Poaceae > Avena > Avena sativa. The sequence goes on along the minus strand of OV702298.1, from coordinate 277,498,557 downwards.
AACGGTGACGATTGGGGACCGATGCACTGAACCGTATGGGTTAGTACTGAATCAGTCGTCTTAGAAAATAAAGGTCTCGAGACACGGGGGAGAGGTCGCCCAAGTTTGACAGATTCCTCCCGATGCAGTTATGAATAACAGATACTAATGTAGCCCGTCGTATGTTGTGGTTCAGTGCCATCTAGGTAATAGAGTTAGAATGACTGAGTTGTGTGTTTTAAAGTATGTCATCTCCGGATGGTGAATTCTGGGTATCAGAAGCATTTTTGTAAAGGGTACTAAAATGGGTTGGCGTGTGGTGCTGAATAATTTGAGAAGAGCAAAAAAAAAATTGTCTTCTCTTTGTTTACTTTTTTCGTGAGTTTTTTTTAAGTACTTAACAGATATCCAAGGTGCAGAATCGATTGTTTGCAACCGTTTGAGGCCTTGGTTTAGAGAGATCGTTGTGTATACCTGGTGCCGGATGATTGACAAGTTAAGTTGTGGTGCCAAACAATTATCTGTGCACGGGGTTCTGAAACTGGGTGCTTGAGTCTTTAAATGCCTAGTACTTAACTCAATTTTAGAGTACTTAACTCAATCATTAATCGTCAAGCTAGTGCTGATAGTTTTAACACCAAGTACCGATTAGTTGAGATGATTAGCGACAAAATCTTGCAAAACACGTGGCCCTCTAATTTGAGTATATTTTGCAAAGATTTTGAAACAAAAATATTTCTATAATTTGGTACTTTTAGCAAAGATTTTAAGACAAAAAAATATTTTCTACCGTTAATTACAATTGTTAAATATTAAGCTCAAATTATTAGAATTTTAAGCATCATTATAGCTATTCCGTTCCGGTCCTAATTCTCCCAACCGAACACAATATGGAACCATTCCGTTCCTCGTTCTTTTCTGAACCGAACACAGGGTCGGAACTGTCCCATGCCCTCGAAATGGACTCGCTCCGTTCCATTCCTTCTCGTTCTAGAACCGAACACGCCCTAGTTTCTCATTGATTGGCTTTTAATGATGTATTTTATATCCATGTTTGAATATTAGATTTGATTGGGTGCAATTGGCTGCAATAGAAATAGTGAGAAGATGGTTGCAGTTGGCTGCAATACTACTACAAAACATTAGGTGTGAAGATCATATTGCTCTGATTTTGTGTCTTTTTATGATGATCTATTTAACGCCAATGCACAACTCAGTTCACTATGGACAGTTGTCTGGATTTGAGTGTTGTCTGTTTTGTAAATTTTTACTTCTAAAGCGTTGACTTGCTACCAATGTTCAGCGCATTCACTTTTCCTACCATAATCCTGGTGCCACTTAGTTTCGATCATGGTGCTCAACACCACAAGGTCTTGTGTTCAGGCCAGCCCAGACGAGAAGAATAAAAGATGCATTTCCTCATAAACCTCATCACCATGCTTCCTTTTTGGGGGAGAAAAACCAACCACGTTTCTTTTTTTAAGGAATTCACCTTAAGGAATATCAGATTCAATTGGGAGGAAGCATCTCACACCTTAGTGCTTGAGTGTTCGTGGCATCAGGTCCCGGCCGGACCGATTGGGTTCAAATTTTGAATCACTGCCTCTGTCCCACGCATCCTGCAGCCCATGTGATACCACTGTCTAGGCCATTTTTCAAATCACTGTGCGCACATGCTCCTTACTGGGGGATGTACCGATCAAACACCCAGGTACCGCAGAATGGATCAAGTTTTGATCACAAAGAAACAAGTATTGGTGGCACTTGTGCGTGGTACCGAAATACGGCCGAAGCACCTGGCTAGCTTGTCAGTGATCCGAAACACGGACGGAGATCCGAGTATAGACATGTGTGGTACCGAGGAACTCAACTTTTTTATCGTGGTGCCGAATTGGAATCCTTATAACTACGATCGCGAAGGGGGTGGGCGAGGTCGTCCAATGGCTAACCCGAAAACCAGGACGACCATCATGGTACCGAGCGTTCGGCAATGAGGCTTCGAACCGTTTCTTGTTGTACCGAATCCGGTTTCTTGGACACATCGGTTTTACGAGTCGCGATGTGTGAGGTCGCCTATAGGTTAACCATTATAATAAGGCAACCATCCTGGTACCGACCGTTTGGGACCGAGGCACTGAACCGGTTAACCGTTAGACCGAATCGGTATCCTTAGAAATACGGTCGCGAAACGCGATGGTCGAGATCGCCCAACGGCTACCCCTAATACCAAGGAGACATTGTTTGTACTGAACGTTTCGGACCGAAGCACCGAACCGTACATGATAGTCCCGAAACGTCTGCCTAAAAAAATATATAGTCCCGGTTAGTAGCTCGTTAACCTTAGCATCAAGACGACCATAATAGAACCGAGCGTTTGAGACCGAGGCACCGAACCGTACGTGATAGTACCGAATCGTCCGCCTTAAAAAAAATACGGTCCCAACTAATAGCTCGCTAACACTAGATTCTGGATGGCATCGAGGGACCAAACAGTTTTCTCAGCATCCTAGGTACGGAGCGCTGGACAACGAGGCACCCAAAGGCGTAAATAATCTTTGGTGCCAAGTAATTTGTGTCAAGGGTGCCGAATTTATTTCTTTGGTGTCGAGTAATTTCAATCGGGGCACTGAATGTTTTTCTATCGAGGGTGCTAGCCTAAATAATCTTTAGTGCCGAGTATTTTGTTTGGCCTATAATAGGAGTACCGATCAATGTGTTTTCCGAAATATATGGTACCGAATCATGGGTGCTTAACAAGTTACTCCGAGGTACCGAATCATATGGGTGCTTACAAATGTGCCACAAACTAAACGTATATATTAATTATTTTAGGTACTCCCCATATTAATTGACTCAATTTTGTCTAAATATGAATGCATCTAGACTAGATACTTAACAAGATACATATCAATCTAGACAAAGTTGAGTTAACTAATATGGGTTTAAGGGAGTACTCAATTCTTTCGCTTAAGCATGGATATTCACTTCCTGAGTATCCCACGAAGTTATTTGAAATAGATTTTTTTATTGATATTCCTAATGTATTGTTTGGAGGCGCAGGGTTTACTACTGGCAACTCAGAATTGAGCAATTCAGTCAAGATAAGATATTGAGGAAAACAAACTAAGCCACAAGATAATTTATTAGGTAAGTCTCTCAAAACCGGTTCACTGAGAATAGCTGAGAGAGGTACCGATCTGAAGAGTCGGCGGTTCAGAATCCTGTACGCCAAAAACTAACACTGGGCAGTCAGACGATACCAAGCGGCCCACTCCACGTGTTAAGCACCCTGCAAACAGGGTCAGCCCACTTGCTATTGCGGAGGTACCAAAACAGCCCACCTCTCGAAACCATTCTCGAAAACAGCCCACCTCTCGAAACCCCTTCAGCTGTTTCCTGCACCACACGATGGAATACAGCTAAGCAAAAAAAAAAAAAACTGAAAAAAGGTTTACAACGCGTGCATCAACACTGCAGGCCAAGTATCAAAACAGCCCACCAGGACACACAAAACGGGGGTCAACACGGGCATGCAAACGCTGTCATTCGTCAGGAAAACACAACGCAGGACCAAAAGGCAACAAACAACAATACCCCGCACCGATCCGATCGTAAAGCAAGCAGTCCAACGGTGACAGATCTAGCTGTGACATAAACTACGTCACAGCTAGCTGTATTTTAGCAAATCCGTTTTTCTATTTGCACAGTTGCACTTGTGACGAATCATTCGGGCCGTAGCGCCCCCTGAAGTACATAGAAATTGCGAGAGCACGCGGAAAGCGCTACCCGGACTCGGTTACCCCGACGTCGTCTGCTACGGCGGGAAGTAGTCCACAAGAGCAGAGCAGGGGAGGAGGACGCCCGCGATCGATTTTCAGAGTCAGGATGGAGCAGCAATCCTCGGTCGCCCCTACGGCGCCGGCGGGCATCCGGAGCGAGATGGCGGTAACGGCGAGCTGCGCCCTGCTCGCCACGCTCGCCGTCGTCTGCTCGGACCGCCGCACCAGCACCAGCGCCGCCTTCCGCTACGCCGTCTGCCTGGCGCTCATGCTGTGCTACCCGGCGGTCTCCTACACGGTCGGGCTCACCCAGTCCCAGCCAGCAGGCTCGTCCGGCCGCAACAACGACCTGGCCGTCGTGTGGGCCTGCTACCTGCTCGGCTGCGCCGACTGCGTCTTCGCACGCAGCGTCGACGTCGACGACCAGCACCAGCAGCCTCGCGCCGTCGTCCTCGTCCAGGCCACGCAGGTCATCTACGTGCTCCTTCTCCTGCTCTCCTACATGGCTTCTCTGGACCCGCGTCTGCGAATCCTTCTCGTCCTGCTCTGGGTGCTGAACTGCGCCAAGCTGGGGATGCGCGTGTGGGGCGCCCTGTCCGCCCGCCGGCACCGCGCCCTCGACGCCGACAACTGGCTCATCTCCAAGTACATGGCGCACGAGCACGTGCGGAGCGTCTGGGATTTCGACCCGGAGACCATGAGAGGCTACAGGTACGTGGTCGCCGGCGAGAAGGACGTGCAGCAGCAGGACGTCCGCGCGGGGTACAGGCTGGAGCTCACGGACGAGCTCGTCACGGTGGACGGAGTGTGGCGGTACGAGGGGAGCTCATCAAGGATCCTGCCGAGCGAGCTCAAGGATCTGTGCCTCTCGTTCGCGCTGTTCAAGCTGCTCCGGCGACGCCTCGGCCGTGGCCCGGTACTCCACGAGCGCGACGACGTCAGGTCGATGGTCCTTGTCCGACGGGGCCTCGCCGCCCAAGGAGTCCCAGCTGGTCGCAGAAACGGCCGTGTTTGTTTCGGCCGTGGCGCTGAGCCTGTCCGCTCTCTCTTCTCCCCGGCGTTGTTGCGCGATCCCCAGCTGGCGGGCAACAACTCGACGACGACCCTCGACGACATCTTCATCACTAGATGCGCAGTCGTCGCTTTCATGATCATGGAGCTGTTCCAGTACCTGGCGGCGCTGTCGCGGCTGCTGTCGGACGGGCACAAGGTGAAGATGCTGTGCCGGTGCGTTCGTAAACCTTCGTCTTCGTGGCAGGTAGTATACGAGAGGCTTCTGAGGATGATGTGCCATGCCACGCCAAGACGAAGGTACTGGAGCGACTCGGTGGGGCAGTACTCCCTTGTACACGTCTGCCTCCAGAACGGTGGCCGCTCCTTCTCCTTCCTCGGGACGAGGACGGTGCCCGTGCCCGTCACGGTGAAGCGCGCGATCCACCGGCTGCTCCGGTCGGAGTGGCTGTCCGATCTCAAGTACGGCGACCGCGCGCTGCAGAGGAACAAACTGCTCTTTGATTTCGATTGGTCCACCTCGAGGTACCCGCACGGTGCCGTCGGCAGCATCCTGATCTGGCACATCGCCACCACCATCTGCGCCGCCGCCAACAAGCTTGACGCCGGCAGCAGCGAGGTGGCCACCACGCTCTCGGACTACTGCGCCTACCTGCTGTCCGAGGCGCCGGAGCTCGTCACCGACGCGGCGTACGAGACGCAGCGGCTGATGGCGGCCCTGCGGGCTAGGATCCAGCAGTTCCTCCGGCACGAAGGCTGCCGCTACGAGGATGACGCGTTCGAGAAGTTGCCGGAGTTTCGAGCACGCGGCCTGGAGGGTGGGTATGAGGAAGACATCCTCGCCGACGGGGTAAAGCTGAGCATTCAGATAATGGAGGAGATGCCTGACGAGGCAGCGCGGTGGGACGTGGTGTCCCAGGTGTGGGTGGAGCTGCTGCTCAGTGCGGCGCCATCGGATAATGTGGAGGCCCACGTCAAGAGGCTGGCCACGGGAGGCGAACTCATCACGCAACTCTGGGCTCTATTGACGCACGCGGGAATCGTCGACAAGCCCAAGAAACCCAACTACACCGAATGAAAGGAGAATGTACAAGACAAACCCTAAACTCATAGGCAATCGAACCCTCAACTTTCAATCCCTAAAATTGGCATCCTAAACTTAGAAATTTTTGTATATTTTAGACCCTAGACCTGTTTTGCACATAAGAAAAAAAAATCCTAAACTAAATATTCGTTTTGCTCTCACTGACAAAGTGGACCCACGTCCATGGACTTTCTCTCGAATCAGTCTTTCGTCCCACTTTATAAATAAATCACACATGTGAGACCGCTGCTGGACAAGATAGCACAACGCCCAAAGGAAGAGACACAACACGATACAAAATGTTGGGGCGACACACACAAGTCTGAACTAAAACAAGGAAAAGCAAAAAGGACTGGAGACGAAGACGGATCAACTAGATGAGGAATACCGCAACCGTTGTGTCCTTCGAAGAATGCCCACCCCGCTCCTAACCCCGACTTGTCAAGCACCAAGCAACATCCTCAAGTGGGAAAGCGACCGCTGCTTCCCGGGCCAGAGGCTAGCCCTAGGGTTTCCCCTGGCACGTCCATGGACTTTGCCTCCATATGTGCACGCCCACACAAGTTTGACGTTGTTCTTGACCTCCCTCTTGCTCGCTTGATGCATGTGCTCGTCTCCACGCCTTACTATCGCCCTCGCCAGTCTACGCGTCACCTCCCTTGCTCCTTCCTTTTGCTCTTTTCGCCGATGGCAGTGCCACCTCGCCAAGCACAATGCCACAAGGCGCCCGTGCCCACGGGCTACCTAAGCACAAGAACTAGGTCACTGCTCATCCCTACTGCTAGCTCCGATGCTCCTCTTCTGCCGCACGCGAGCAGTAGGCAGCCCCTCCCGCCATTAGCTCCCATGCTCTCGTCTGCCGCTACACGCGAGCACGAAATCAGCACAAATCGAAGGAAGGGGATCGATTCGGGATTCGATATCTCTGTGGCTGAAATCGATATGGTGGACGGTAGGGACGGAGCTCCAGTTCCGCGATCTAGGGCTGAACATGTAGATGAGCGATTGCTTGACTGAGATAGATGTATTGGAGATAGAAAATGGATATGGCATGGGACGCATGTAGTTAGTGAGACAACAAGAATTCCGGGATGAAATGAATGGTCATACTAGGTTTTTACATAAGTATCTTTGGAAGTTGAAAATACCCCTAAAGATCAAAAATTTTATGTGGTTCCTTAAAAATAGAGTTTTATTGACTAAAGATAACTTGTCAAAAAGACAATGGAAGGGATGCACAAAATGTTGTTTTTGTGACTCAATGGAGTCGGTTGAGCATCTGTTTTTGTCGTGTCCTTTTGCACGTATAATTTGGCGTATGATTTACTTTGCGTACAATATTACCCCACCGGCTGATATAACCAATATGTTTGGAAATTGGCTTAATGGGGTTGACAAAAGGGTTAAAGCTAGAATACGAATTGGTGTTTCAGCTTTATGTTGGTCTATATGGATGTCTAGAAATAACATCATTTTTAACAAACAGAAAGGTACTATTTTTTTGCAGGTTATTCGGCTGGCAACGCACTGGATTCAACAATGGGCATGTTTGCTCCCGGAGGATCAGCGGGAGCTTATGGACAATGGCTGCAATATCCTGCTTACAGTTGCTCAGGATTTCTATTTCCAGGCTACTGGATGGCGGCATACTAGTAGATTGCAAAATGAATAGTTTTGTTGTTCTATTCATTTTTCGATGGTTGATATTTGTTTCAACTCTCTCTGATCCATGATTGTAAACTTTAAACTATTTGGAATAATGCAATAAAAGGGCTGTGTGCATCTATTGATGCAGAGGCCGGGGCGATACTCCCCATTTCTAGAAAAAAACAAGAATTCCGGGAAGGGATCCTAGTTTTCCCAGTGCATCAAACATTTCTAGGGTCTAAAATAGACCAGGATTTGTAAGTTTAGAGTGCCAATTTCAAAGATTATAAGTTGATGTTTGATTTAGCTTTTGCCTACAAGTTTAGGGTTTGTTTTGGACTTTTTCCGCGAAAGAAGTTTAGGGTTTGTTTTGGATTTTTTCCGTGAAAGAAAGGTACTTTTTCTTGGAATTTTTTATTGGAAAATAATATCACCATTTAGAATACTAAATTGGTACCGTTAGTGTCACTAGAAAACATGCCCGTGCTTGTTAATGGGGGAGAAAAAAAATGTGGCAAAGATGCACAGAGTATATATTTCTGGTACACCTACGGGGAGTCGTAGAAACAAATCAGCTTCAGCGCATACACGACGTGCTCTGTGGTGTGTTCATGCATGCCTCCACTGCCTGCTCTGCTCACCCATCCTTGGCGCAATTTTCCTTGTACTTTTTCAGCGTGTGCAACCAGAAGGATTGAGTTCGAGAAGAAGAAGAATACAACTGCATCGGTAGTTTCTTAGAGGTCTATTCAATATTCAGAATTGCATCACCTCAGTATAGAGTGCATTTAGCCAAAGCAATATGGAAACCGCGGGACCCTCTCAAATGCAAAATTGGAGTCGGGTTGCTCGCTCATTAGGGGAAAGGCTTGGACGGCGAACAGATTGGCAAAAAGAGGATTACCACATAATGAGAAATGTGTTTTTTTGTAATGCGTCGAAGGAGGATCTTCAACATTTGTTCATCAGCTGTGCGATTGTGTTAATATCATCCGCGGATTCATCTTAAACTGGGCTGGACTTCATCAAGTTGTGCCTCCTATGGTTTACACACTTCGCCAATGGTGGAGTTCTGCTAGAGAGAGCTTATAGGGTACAAGGAGATTTTTAGATTCCCTTGTAATGCTAACCACCTGGTTGATTTGGAGAGAAAGACATGGACGAGTTTTTGAAAAAGTCACCAAGCCTCTGCAGATCGTCATTGAGCAAATTGAAGCTAAAGCAAAACAGTGGGTTTTAGCAAGCTCAGGTCGTTTCACTCTGCTAGATACATGATTTCTCCTCATCATTTTAGGTCGTTTTGGCCTCTGTTCCGGTCTCACAAAATTATGGTTCAAAAATCGTCGAATGATGTGGGGCTTGCAGAATCATACTTTTTCAAAATATCAATGATGATGGGTTATAATTCTGGTTGTTTTTTCCTGCTGCCTTCTTAGTTCCTTTGGTTTATTGGTTGTTTTGGCTTTAGCATGTAGCCGTCGTCTCACCTTTCCATGAAGATACTAAAAACAGCCTAAAAAAAACTAGAGATGTAGCGGACCGTTGAGGTCACCAGCTAGATGGACAAAACCCTCTCTATCCTGTACTGTACGTGCCAAGTTGTGTATATGGACAGTATCACGAAATGTCACATTTACGTGGTAGCTGGGCTAATCTGCACTCCAAATTCTCATCTTTGGAGGTCATAACTGTAATCTTGGGGCGTTTCTTGAGGTAGTAGTTTCAATGTGCCTTAGGACCTCAAGCTAGATTAGTAAAGACAGGTTGTGAAAAGCCCTCAAAACCCTTGTTCATGTTTCCGTTTCTTCGGTGACACATATTTTCGAAGGATCTATAACCGAGTTAGAACAATAATCAGGTCGACTAGATTAGCCAATAGTAGTTGAAATTTCGCATGTGGTCCCTCCTGAGAAACCGAGGCTTCTGGTTCTAAAAGCACTGGCTTACAGTCTTGTGTATCGCGCTGTAAGTCCGACCTCCTAGAGACGCATTGAGGTGCATCACCTCGCTCCTATAGGTAACCCAGTACAAACCTTATTTGTTAGTCGGTCAAACGTACTAGCGACTCTCAAATCCATCGTGCGACTGTGTGGTCCCAATTAAAGCGCAAGACCATTTTTTATGACTCCGTTGGGAAAATCTCTACTAGATCGGACTATGATGACCGCCCATGGACTTGCGAAACAGACATATGTTAAGACCGAAAACATCATAAGGCCCGCCTATGATGATATTTCGGAAGAACATAAGCAATTTTTTGAGAAGATGAAGGCAAAATGACGCGAAGAGGTCGATACATGTGACAGAGGCAGGAATAGAAGCTTGCGGAATAACTCAGAGAATTGTAGGAGAAGGAAAAAGAGGACGACATTGACGTTCATGGAGACTTCCAAGAAAGATCATCAAGGATTGATGACGCAGTGAAACAAGGATTACACCTCTTCTACATCCATCCAGTGTAAGATCACAGATATGTTTTCTACCAATCAGTTATCCGTTATAGAATCACGAATCGGTGGATCTAATCATCAGGTACTTAAAGCGTCTTACGAATATTATGATGCTAGTAAAAATACACCTACTAACACAAACACTAGCACCATTAATCTTGGACCGGGACCATCGGCACCAATGATGATTCTACACAAAGTCGGCAGATTGTTTACAATCCACCTTGCCCAGAACCTATCGAGAGCATACCTCACTCAGAATATTAATCGAGTCAGATGGTATACCTTGCACTGCCGGGGCATATTGCGGACTTATTATTCGCCATTGGCGAAGCTTAATCCTATTGCACCTGTCGGCTGGTTTACCTTGCACCTGTCGGCAGCTGTTAGTTGTACCGATGAGGGTCTAGAAAAGTTTGAAGCTGAGTTACAGAAGATGTTGTATGAAAATTTTGGCATAGAACCTAAGCGTACTCATCTTTTGTATAAGAAACCATACCCTGATTACCTTGCTCAATTAGTGTATCCTCCAGGAATTAAGAGCGCCTGACTTAGATAAGTTTAATGGGGAAGATACCAGGACTACCCGTACCGATTCCAGGCCATATCTATTATCCTAGAAGCGGTGATGTGTACATACATTGTATTGGAGGAAGGGCTATCAGATTGAGAGAATTTCAGTTTCACTTGCATCCCATTGTGACCTTGGTGAAATGGATTCCCAATTTTCGGTTAGTTAGTTAGTACTGTACAATACAAGGTTCATTGATTGGTATTGTTACTGTTTGAGACATGCTATGATATGTTGTCTATGTATCCTCTAAACTACTTTTCTTCATACCCCCTCCGTCTCAAAATAGATGTCTTAGATTTTTCAAAATTTAGATAAATCTAGACACTATTTAGTATATAGATTCATCCAAATTTTGAAAAACCCGAGACATCTATTTTGAGACGGTGAGAGTAGAATTTTCTTATGAGATTAAATATTTACATGTGTGTCCTCAATGACACATATAGCCTTCAAAGTTTTTTCCGATTAAACCACATACAGTGCTTATACCGCCCAGTATGATGAATGTCAAATGTACAAGGAAGTTGTCCAAGACAGTTTTTACTCATCGTGAATCACAGTGATAAAGTCCAAGTGGCGGGGAAAGCCGCATATATTGTTCCGGTACATGTTCAGTCTCGAAGGAAAGCCCAGGGCCCTTGTGCAGTCCCAATCCTAAAAAAAATACCTAAACTGTAAATATAAAATTGAAAACTCAAGCAATAGATTGTTCAGTGAAAATAAGCAATATATGGTATAATGGATTGAGGGATGAATTTTTAGGACCTGCTTGGTACTCTTGAACCCAATTTTACTTACTGTATTATTAAGTTACATAGTTATATGGGCCTTAAGTTGTTTGTAACTTAGCGGTTCCTTCTTACTATTCAATTGAAACTTTGTCACTTTGGCCTAACCAACATAGTTCTGAGTTTCTGTATGAAAAAAACTCACAGACAAACATGTGTGCCGCCTCTTTTACATACAAACTTTTTTTATTATTTTTTCGACTTCATTTGATACAATTTTTTATTTTCTCAAAAGGGGCCAGGATCATGAGTACCCATAGTCCACTACGTAATTCCGTATCCACTACGGCTTTATTTGTGATGGTAGGAAATTCCACAAAAGATAACATCTTATGCCTTCATTTGATATTTTGTAGTGCAGTCCAGTAAGCTCCATTTATCAAGTAACCAGTAAAAGGTATTCTTTGTTCTCTATGGGATAATAAGGTTCATAAAATAAACTGAGTGCTTTGGTATTTGTACCTCCAGAATCCTGCAAACATGCGGAGGCACATGTAGATCGACAAAGCTATCCAAATTCCAAGATAACCACTATAACTTGTGAGTGTGATAATGCAAAAGATACTGACAATGGCCACAAGTATCTGCGAAATCCAGAATTCAATAGAATACATTAGAAGAAAAGGATGGAGAACTACAACACCAATAAGTGAATAATAGGCTGTTGACTTGCCATTGAATAAGCCGCATATGCAAAATCAGATGCTCCATAATTGACACCATCAAAAACGAAAGCTAACGCGTTGATTGGTTGAGTGAGTGCAACAAACTGTAGATATAAAACGAATCTCTCTGTGGTTAGAAAAACTGCCATGAGGTAATTAAATATAAGAAAAGACTATGATACCATCAAGTATGAACCACATGCAGTAATAAAAATGTAAATCTAACATTTGAAGACTTAAAACTACAACAGTCTTAGGATTTAGCATGTAACTATACCGGTGTTGCCATGTAAATATGGTGCAGTACATCCTGGTTTTCTGTAAATAATGTTGAACCCATACGAAGGCCAACTCCAAGAAGTATGCTCAGGAAAACCCCCAAAACCATTGCAAGCTGCAAAGTAAACAGTCCTTCAATGAGAAATAAGAACCCACAAAAAATGCACATTTCCATGTAAGGAATAAAACATACCTGCAACACGCGGGAAGCTGTGGCTATGGCCTTTGATTGGTCTTTACGAGCAAATGCACTTGCAAGTATAGCCTATGAAAGTATGGTTGGCATTAATACATAAAAATAATGAAACAAAGATAAATGCAAATTTCTAGATGCTAGAGCTATTTTAAATTATAGAATATCTCACGATTTATGGTCAACGTTAGAACACCCAGAAACATAATTGTTTAAACATGTGAATTGCATATTAAATGTAATTAAAGTTCAACAAAGTAAAACATAGTATAGTGAAAATGATGGAATGTTATTTTCTATAGCTAGTAAGTGCTATGGCGATGAATGCCTATTTTTCCTGTTATGGAGATGCTACCCCTAGCCTTTGCATCAACTGATGCATGATCAAAGGATGAGTGTCTATTAAAACACATGCATACTATGCTGGCCGGTCATCAATCAAACAAGAGAAGAAAGTAGTTTGCTAACCTGTGCAGCAAAAGCCAACCCGTCCGCAAGAAGGGAAGAAGCCAACCATATCTGCAAGCAAATCTGAAATGCAGCCATTTGAGTTGAACCTTGTCGTGCAGCCATTGATGCAGATAGGGTCACACAACATGTTGCGGCAATAACTCTGGTAAGTAACAGAAAGCCTGGAGAGTGCAAGAGTAAAGTGCTTTACATAATCCAAAATGCTCAAGTATAGAAAGGCATGTAGCACTTTCTTAGTATGAAAATTAGATGTTATCAAAGGCAACAACATACATCAAATGTAGAAAAAAGAAATAACTAATGAACTGGATGATGACCATTGTAACATGAACCCATGAAGATAATGTTATCCTTAAAGACAAATATTGTAAATGCTTTATTAATGATCTTTTCCCAAGCAAGAACAGTTATAATGGTCTATGGCTGAAAAGTAGAAACCTTTCCTAGAGGAACAGTTCATTACAGTGGTAAATCCGTCATAGGCTACATAACTTTTGAAGTTTATGCCGCATGTAAATTTGCTTCGATATAGTTGAAAGATGTCGTAATAAATGGCTGGTTGTGTGCACACATGGTACGTCGAGAAAGATAGTCACCTACATTATCTAGAAAGAAAGGCATACATGGTATAAGTTCTTAATTACTACCATCGATCCAACATACATAAAGTCCTAGAAAGCGTGCAATCAAGCTCCTTTATTTTAGGCCACCAACTATATTTCTCATGAAAATAGTTTCACAGTAATTTTTAATTTTTTAAAAAATTACTTACAATCATACAAAGGTTAACCATCATTTCTGCTCATTAAAGATTGTGAAAAATCCAAAATGTTGGCAAGAGTAGATCATAGCAAAACTAGAAATATTTTACCGTTTTTAAGGAACCGGCCAATCTGCAAATGTTTCAAGTTGGGTGGCAATAGTTCAACATGCAAGCGTAATTTCCATAAGAGTATGGCTGCAATGAAATATCTGCAAAAGAACCACTATGCATCAAAAGAGATATAGACAATAATTTTATAAATTTGGAAAAAGTGTGGATCTTCATACTACTAAAAAGAAACAATACCATCTGCCAAAAAGAGAAAGAACAGTACTACATACTGTGAAATAACATGAGCAACTGCTGCACCACTGACACCATAATGGAACACAAACATAAATATTGGATCCAAAACAATATTGATTGCATCTCCAACCACTGGTGATCATAAAAAAGCAATTAAATTGTGTTAGGCATGGAAGAAATTCTTCACATCGAGTCTACCCATTAATCCTCATGTTACAGTTCAAATCCAGAAACAAAATGTGTGTTAATTTGGCTAAGATTAAAATATGAGCTTGGAAGTTATAGATATGGGTTCAAAGGGACAGCTTAAATAATCATTATTTCAAAAATTCTTTGAGCGATAAACCTCTTGATCGTCACTTACTCCTTCCATTCTCTTTGACATGTAAATTGCAAAACATACACTACTGAAGCATTTAAAACTACAGATATGCATAGAGATATTTAGACCTATCACATGAAAGTTATATTGGTATAATAAGAAGGAAAATTCTATATGATTAAAATCTGAATAATTTTCAGCGAACGTTTTTAAAATTATGTTCAAAAGAATATACTTTTAAGTTAAAGATAGGAAAGACCAAGTTGTTATCCTGAATGAAAAGTGAAAAGAGAGAGAACACGTGTAGTAACATCCAGACAAGTAAATACTATCATACCAGTTGCATATAGAGGAGTCTTTGTATCTTTAAGGCCACGAAACACCCCTTGCATTGCCAGTGATAAAAGAACAGCAGGGGCACCTAGAGATCTGAGTACCAAGTACTGTAGAGCAGGCTTCAGCATCCCAGAATCCTATTTGAAAGACGCATTTCGGTTAAGCAATTTAAATTTATCCAGCTGAAAAAATAACGAGGAACTAGTTGCAGAAAATAAGTTCAAATTAAAACTCAAAATCTTTCAAGTCCAACTGATTTGTAGCAACAGCTTCATACAAAGATGAAGTGTCAGGGTCATATGTTCAGATAGTTACGTTTTCATTCAATATGTCAATCTCAAAAGCTAAAGTATGCCCACATCCAACTATGAATAATTAAACTTCTAACTACTGAAACAAATTAAGCTACTTAGTTAATAATAGTAGTGACCTAATTATCATATTTTGATGAAAGGCATTAAATTAGTTTCCAAATACATGTCAAAGCTGATGTCACGAATAGTTAATGTTTATGCTAAAACAAATTAGTTTACACCATCAAAAGAGAAAAATAAAAGGTAAGAAGGAACAATTTACCGGTTTCACACCCATGAAGCCTAGGATAGGTTTTGCACACAAGACAAGCAGTACAGTTTGAACAAGGCCAAGCACCCCACCCACTAGCAATGCTGTAGAAACCGATGGAATATTTTTTCTTTCAACCTCCCTTGAGTCAGTTTGGAAATGCGACTTCCCGGAAGTGGTACTAGTATCTGGTTAAATTTCCAATATACCAAGCTCAGCCATATATATATTATATATATACCTTTCTAGAAGGAGAACAACAAAAAATTACCTTCATGGAGAATCAGCAGATCCATTTCGCAATCTGAAACATTGCGTTCCTTCTCTGAGCTCATTTCAGCATCTTTGCATTGGTCACAGGAAGTAGCGTCTTCCTCTGCAACAAATGATGTGGTGACGCTCACAAGGGGGAATATTGCGATTCTTGATACTTGATTGAACACTGCAATAGATACACCTACGGCTGCGAGCTCTACTGGACCTGCGCTTGTCACAAAACACACCACAGTCAGGGGCGGACCCATGTAGAGCCGAGTGGGGGCAGTGGCCCCCACTCAATTTTTTGAATTCTTGTGTAATTTATTCATATTTGAAGAAAAATGGTTCTAAAAATTTGAAATTATACTAGGAATGCCCCCGCTCATCTAAATTGCCCCCACTGAAATTTTTGGCTGGGTCCACAGTGATCAAAATAGCATTATGCAAAATGAACTAACAATATATCTGAAAAGTCCAAAAGAGAAAAACAGTGATGTAATAACTGCAATATTAAGTTCACAAATAATCTCATTTTGGGATTCATCGGCAAGCATTCTCAGCATCTGTTATTTAATACACGATAAGCTACAAAACAGAGTACAAAATAATGCTCTGAAGGTGGTACGTGCAGAATTATGTTCAGTCCTGCCTGGAGCAGGTCAAAAGAAGGTGGAAAGTAGGCACGGAAAGGGGAACCAGAGAAGAGGAAGGAAGCAAGCAAAACCTATGTGGCCAATGAAGGCGGTGTCGACGAGGGAAGCGAGCGGGTCTGCCAAGAGGGCGAGCGCGCCCGGCACGGCTATCCCCATAATCTCCTTCCCGAGGTCGTCCCGCCTGAACGCGAGCCTGCACGACGAACCAGATGAAAAGATCAAAGAAGAGCGAGGGAGATGTCACCTCCTCCTCTGGGTGGCCGATTGACGACCTACCTCGCGCCGTTGGAGAAGACGCTGAGCGGGTGGCGTCCGCCGCCGTCCATGGCGCCCGCCCTCCCCGGCCGCGGAAGGAAGGAGACGGACAGACAGCCAGCGGCACCTCGCGCTCGCACACGTCAGGTCATGGACGGCCGCGCGTCGTGGTGCAGAAGCACCCGCGGCCCGGCTTTGGAATGGAATAGCATTCGGTGGAATCCGGAATGGAAAGCGCCGCGCTGGGTTGGCGCCTGCGGGCGGCGTGGCGGGGCGGGCGGGAACTGGGCCGGGCGGGCGCGGAACGGGGCGTAGCTGGGTATGGGTGGGCGCGGAACGGGGCGTGCGTGGGCGTGGCCTGACCTCTTCGATTCCGTGACGGAAAGTATTCAGTGACCATAAATTTGTATTTTCGTTAAGTGATCAAATTGATTTTGCTCGACAAGTTTAATTTGATGACTCCTAATAAAGTGAACTCTTTGTCAAACCACATGCAGCCCCACCGTCATATTTAGGACAAGAAACAAAGCAGAGCTTTCGTGCAGATAGACACTAGTGATCTCATTCTTAAAAAAAAAAATCATATTTTTGTGTTTCAAAAGTTCTGAAAATAAATGGGATGTTCCCACTGATGTATACCAAAAATTTGCAAAATATCAATTGGAATAATGTGTATTTTAAGCTACACAAAATGGCATAATTGTAGATTTGAGTGTAGTGATTTTAAATCTAAAAAATGTCCAAACTTTATTATTTTTGTGTAGTCCAAAATACAAAATATTTTGAATTAAGATTTTACATGTTTGTAGGATACATCATTAGTTACTTTTAAGATTTTGTTTTACTTTTTTTAAACATGTAAATATAGTTTTATTTTGGACTCTACTACCCGACAACTGCCCTGTAGATTGCAAAGTTTGGCGGACAATTCAGACAAGGACATGTATGCGCATTGCTCTTGTTTCCTTCCTAATTTGGAGCATTGCATAGGGTGTGGTTAGATATTTAGAGCATCTCCACACGTGTTCCCAAGACGGTGTTCCCAGGGCCTTTTTTTCATCCAGATGGTGATTTTTCGCCTAGTCGCGTTCCTAGGACGCCGATTTGGTTCGGATTTGGCCCAACTTTCATCCGACGTTTCCGGGGCACTGGGAACCGGCTGGGAACGCCGAAAGAAGTGAAAAAGCGTGTGGGCCAACCCTAACAGCGACTGGAGGCCGAGCTCCCGCCTTTCTTCAACATCCCCCCTCCACATCTCCGCTAGTTCTCCGAGTCCCGACCACCATGCCGCCCAAGGGTTTTGTCAAACCCCGATCCACCATCGGTGAACCAAAGGGTAAAAAGGATAGGAAGCCGAGGCCAGAGGGATTGACCGGCGCTGAGTGGATGGCCCTAGTCCGACGCAAGAAGGTCAAAACGGACAGCCGCAAGGACATGACTGTACGGGTTCGTAGCATGGAAAACAAAAAAATTCTAC
Source organism: Avena sativa (assembly GCA_916181665.1). NCBI lineage: Eukaryota > Viridiplantae > Streptophyta > Magnoliopsida > Poales > Poaceae > Avena > Avena sativa. Next base: position 277,480,703 of record OV702298.1, on the reverse strand, counting down.
CGCATGAACACACACAAGCCAAGATCTATCTACTAGATTGTAGCAACGAGTCGATTAGAGTACTCACCCTCGAAGATTCCAAAGCGGTTAACGAGAGCAGATTCTCGTGGGTGATGTAGTCGTACACTTGCCGATCTCAAGATCGCGTAGACGATCCTTCTGGCGGTGCGTTCCGGCAGTGCTTCCGCAGTCGGTCACACGTTCGGTACTCAATGAAGACCTTTTTCTCCCTTGTTCCAGCAGGCAGTGGAGGTTGTAGTTCTCTCCTCGCGATTCCGGCAGCACGGCGGCGTGGTGTCGGAAGTAGAGGGAAGATCCCGCAGGGCTTCTCCTAAGCCGGAGCGGGTTATGGTGGAGAAATAGGATTTCCTTGGCGATCTAGGGTTTAGAAGCCGGAGAGGAGGAGGTGGAGCCGACGGCGACTAGGGCGGCGGCTGGCGTCACGGTGGCGGTGTGTGGAGGGGCTGGTTGTGGTGTTCTTGGGGGGCACCCCCTCCCCTCTATTTATGAGAGGGAGGGGTAGCTTGGGAGAGGGAAGTTTGAATCCTTCCCCGACTCCCTCTCCTACTAGGCGCGGGGTGGAGGGAGAGAAGGATTCTTTCCTTCCTCCACCAGGAAACATTGTCCCAGTTTGACTTTTCAAACTTGCCTTTTGACTTTCAATTTCCAAGTGACCTAGGACATGATGCAATCATTCCACTTAATCATGACACATTCATGTACCCTTCCCCTTCCGGTCCGGTGAACCTTCTAGACCCTTCTAGATCATTCCGGTGAAAACACTGGAATCATTCCCGAACTGCAGAATTGGACTTTCCTTATATGAATCTTATTCTCCGGACCATTCCGGATCTCCTCGTGATATCCCGGATCCCATGCGAGACTCTAAAACAACATTTGGTCTCCCTACTTACATTCCATATCTACTAAACAACATTGAATCCTTAAGTGTGTCTCCCTACGGTTCGTGAATTATGCAACATGACCGAGACTCTTCTCCGATGAATAACCAATAGAGGAATTTGGAAATTCATATGGCTCCCAAATATTTCTATGATTACTTCATGATCGAATGAACCATTTACATACAATACCAATTTCCCTTTGTCTCGTGATACTTTATTTATTCGAGATCTGATTGTCGGTATCTCTACGTACCTAGTTCAACCTCATTACCGATAAGTACTCTTTACTCGTTCCTGTGATATGTGATCCCTTGTGAGCCAGTCACATGCTTGCAAGCTAATTGGATGATATTCCACCGAGAGGACCCAGAGTATATCTATCTGTCATATGGATGGAAAAATCCCACTCTTGATCCATGTGCCTCAACACATGGATGTGGTGTTTGATGTCATCAAAGTATCCATCCGCTGATGGTGATTAGCATGATCTCATGGTCGAAGGAATTAGGTTACTATGTATCAGAAAATCTTATAGAAAATGAACTAATGAAATGACTTGATCTTTATGCTACGCTTATCTATAGGAGTATGTCCATGACATCATTCTCCTAATGATATGATATTGTTGTTAATAACATCTCGATGTTCATGATCAGGAAACCATGATCATCTATCAACCAACAATCTAGTATTATAAAGAGGCTTTACTAGGGACTCTAATTAGTTTACAAATCACACAAGTATTAATGTTTCTGGTTAATACTATTATAGCATGAATGTAAACTTTTATCATAAACACAAAGATATAATAATAATTACTTTTATTATTGCCTCTAGGGCATATCTCCAATAGTCTCCCACTTGCACTAGAGGCAACTAATCTAGATTACAAGTAATATACCAAACACCCATGGCGGTTTGGTGGTGGTCATGTTTTGCCCTCGGTAGAGGTTTAGTCAACGGATCCGCCACATTCAGATCTGTGTGTACTTTGCAAATATTTATGTCACCATCTTGGACATGCTCTCGAATAGCGTGAAAATGCAGCTTGATATTCTTCAGCCTCTTGTGTGACCTTGGTTCTTGTGCATTGGCTATGGAGCTCATGTTATCACAGTAGATAGACATTGGGTCCAGCGCACTAGGAACCACACCGAGCTCTATAATAAACTCCTTGATACGTCCAAAATATATGTACTTTCCCAAACACTTTTGCTATTGTTTCTCCTCTAAACTTGTGTGATTTGGATACAACTAACACAGACTGACGCTGTTTTCAGCAGAATTACCTTGGTTTCTAGTTTTTGTGCAGAAAACCAACTATCAGGAAGAACCCCGGAAAATATGCCAAAAATCCTATTTCACCAGAAGACTCACGGAGCCAGAAGACAAGGAGGAGGTGGGCCACGAGGGGCCCACACCCCCTGGCCGCATGGGCCAGCCCAGGCCGCGCCTGGGAGGGGTGTGGCCGCCTCGGGCACCCCCTTGACCTAAAAACTCAGGGGGGTCGACGTTTTTTCCAGAAAGAGTTCTGCTGCGCCGCCACCACCAGAAACCGCGATTCAGAACCAGAAACTCTATTCTGGCACCCTACCGGGATGGAGAATTTGGAGAGGATCATCACCATCATCATCAACAATGCCTCTCCATCAACCATCCATGTTTCCCCCATCCATGAGTGAGTAATACCCCGTTGTAGGCTATGGGGATGGTAGGGATTGGATGAGTTCTATCATGTAATCGAATAATATTGTTAGGGAATGGTGCCTAGTATCTCTATTAGTGCTATTTGACTTTGTTGCAACTTGTTGCGGTTAATGCTTGTCACTAGGGCCTGAGTACCATGATCTCAAATCTGAACTTATTATTGATTCATGATGATAGTATTGTTTGTGATCTTATCTGTAAGTTGTGTACACATATCATTGTTCGGATCCAAAGGCCCCAAAGTGACAGAAATTGGGACAGCCAGAGGGGATGGCTGTGATATGAGGATCACATGTGTTCATGGAGTGTTAATGCTTTGCTCCGATGCTCTATTAAAAAGAGTACCTTAATTGCTAGTAGATTCCCTTGAGGCCCCGCTGCAACGGTCTGGCTGGACAAAAGATGTTGTGCAAGTTCTCATTGCGAGCACGTATGACTATATATGGAACACATGCCTACGATTGTTTAGTACTTGGATGCTTTATCTTATTTATCTACAATTGCCCTAGATCTTAAAGTTACATGTTTAGACTTATCCATGCAACGCCCGTCCATCCATCCCTATGCCCACCGTGCTCATATCCTACTGTTTGCTACTGTTGTTACTACTGACTTTGTTTTACTGCTGCTGTTACTTTGTTATTGCTACTACAAAACTGTTGCTACTAATAAACTCCTGTGAGCAAGACTATTTTCAGGGACAGCTGAATTGACAACTCAGTTGTTAAGGCTTATAAGTATTCTTTGGCTCCCCATGTGTCAAATCAATAAATTGGGTAATACTACCCTCGAAGACTGTTGCGATCCCCTATACTTGTGGGTCATTAAGACTATTTTCTGGCGCCGTTGCCGGGGAGCATAGCTTTATTTGTAAGTTCACTTAGATCTATTATTGTTCACTGCTATTCCTTTCATCATGGGGAAGTCTCGTGATGGAAAGTTTCCTATTTTACCATCCACTACAAGAAGAGGTACATTTCTAAACACCTCTGCTGCTCTTGATTCACCGTCTGTTATAAGTAAGCTTGTTACACCACCACCACATACACATGCTACACACTGCTACTACTGCTGGATCTGAAATTGCTTCTGATACTCATGATGTTACGTCTACTGTGCTTGATGCAAGTGGTTCATTAGGTCCTTTCCTAGATGCTACTATTGCTAGAACTATTTTGGAAAACACTAAAACTCCTAGTGAAGACACTATTACACCTGTAAGCTCCCCTGAGTCTAGAGAGAGATATGATATTAATGATGGTTACATTGAAATGACTGATGAATTTATTGAAGAGTACCAAAACACACGTGGTGCTAGTGCTATTAGGATCCTCCTCGAGAGACGTACTATTATACCTAAACTGTCTGCTGATGCTAAGTTTGCTACTTCTCCCTTAGACATTAAAGATAAAGATTATGATTTCTCTCTTGATTTATCCTATACAAACATTGTTGAGAAAGAACCTTTTTGTGGGACTGAAAATGAAAGTGTTGTAGCTCATATGAATGAGATTTCAACTATGAGTGCCTTATTCTCTGATGATGTTAAGATGCGCAAGTACTTTGTTACAAAGATCTTCCCTTTTTCATTAAAAGGAGAAGCTAAAGCTTAGTTTAATAGATTACCTCCTGGATCTATTGATAGCCCTGATTGTTTGACTGCTTCTTTCTTTCAGAAATATTTTCCTCCTAGTGCTAGACATGCTGCTTTGCAGAAACTTTTTGATTTTAAACAGAGAGAAGAAGAGAAATTGCCTGAGTCATGGACAAGGTTCTGTGCCTTGATTCATGCACATCCTGGATGCCCATTACCTAAAAATGAGCTTCTTGATATTTATTATAATGGACTAACTGATGATTCTAGGACATACCTAGATAGTTTTTTTGATTGTGTTTTTAGGAAAATAATTCCTGTAGAAGCTTAAGAATCAATGGCTAAAATAAGCAAGAATTATGATGATTGGACTTCAACTGAGCCAATTACACCTGAGCCCATTACTCCTGAACCAATTGTGCCTGAACCAACTCCAACACCAACACCAAACACGAGGGGAGTGATTGCATTAAATGATGAAGTGATGAAAGAATCTAAGAAATGTCTTAAGGAGAAGGGTATTAGATTTGAAGATGTGAAGAATTTACCTCCTATAGAAGAATTATGTAAGCCAATTCCCCACTCATCCACTATTGAGGTACACTCTCTCCAACACTTTGATGAAGGTGATATTTCATATGGAAAACCTCTTGGTCAATTCTTAGAGGAACTTGACATTTTTATTGTTAAACAAGGTAATTTCAATAAACAAGTTCAGAATCATTTATTGGAAAACTCTAGAGCTATTAATGAGTTGAAAGATATTGTGGAAAGAACTGCTAATGATGTTAAAATGCTTGTTAAACACTTCCAAATGGTTCAAACCCAAGTTGATCAACTTGCTAAGGTACAAAACGATATACTAGTTAATGCTTCAGGAGATAAACATACTTATGGAATTAGAACTAGGAGTGGTACAGCCACTCAAGATCCCTTATATCCTAAAGGACACCCTAAAAGAATTGAGCAGGATTCTCAACAAGGTGAAAGTAGTGGTAGACCTCATAAGAGAAAGAGAAAGAAAAAGAAACATAAAATAGTTGAGAAACCCTCTAAACCTACCTGCTGTAGATCTGTTTGATGGAATTTTGTGTTTAACTCAGGGAATTTGTCTTACGGTAAATTCCAATATACATGCATAGATTGATATATGTACATGCAGGACTATATACAGATGCATGCGCCTTCTAGCGAACCGATCGACCTGCTACATGTAATATAGGTGTAGCTCGTCACGTATCCATGGTGCAGCGGTCGGCCTGATGAATTTTAATCACCGAGTCCAGCGCCCAATCGATCGGCCGGCCGGCCGGCCGGAGAGAAGGCCCACGCGCAGGGTTCTATTTTTTTTTTCTTTGAACGACACGCAGGGTTCTAGAAGCAGAAGCAGTAGAGATAGAAATTTGAACGGGCACCCTTTCCATCTCTAACAGATTAGCCGCGCAGCCACGTACGTGTGCTATTGTATTTTCCTCTTTCTTGGTTCTGTTTTCTTGTGCAGACGTGTGGCTCAAGAAGAAACGGATGAGATAAGAGTCCGGACGGTTTCATCTCTATCGAGTCCAAGAAAATCGGCAGCGGCCGGACACGTATAGCCACGGCCTATATATATATTCCCAGGCATCGGCAAAAGGGACGAGGAAAAACGGGAGGCAGAGAGACCCAGAGAGAAAGAGGACACAGGCAGCGACGAGATTGAGAGACCGCATCTGGGCGCATCTGGAAGCTGACGAAGAACTCACGTAGGGCCAAACCAAGCATCGCTTGTGTTAGCCATGGACATGAGGCCGATCTTCCCCAATGGTAAGCAGCACGAATGATGAACGTGCGTCTGTCTTGTCTTCCTTTCCCTTACAGCTAGTACGGCGGATTGAGGCTCTCGCGCGAAGCATCACAATTGCCGCCACGGGCCTTACCGGCGCGCAGCCCTACTGGAGACGGGCAGCTAGCCAGACGGTCTCAGGTAGAACGAAGACAGAGAAGAAAGCACACGGAGAAGCAGGAGCATGCAAGCGAGCGCCACCAGAGCCCGCCGTCGGAGCTCGCTACGCCAGGACGCCGCCGGCCACCGGAGCTCGCCCAACATGCAGCCCACAAGCCGATGCGTCCGCGGCGTCGAGGAAGCTGGCCGAGACGCCGCCCGCCGTCTGAGCTCGCCACGCCGGGGCGTCGACAAAGCTCTCCAAGATGCTGCTCGGCGCCGATAAAGCTTGCCATCTGGCCACCGTCGAAGCTCGCCAGGACGCCGCTCGCCGCTGGAGGTCTCCACGACGCCGTCCGCCGTCGGAGCTCGCCAAGACGCTGCCCGCTGTAGGAGCTCGCCACGACGTCGCCCGATGCTCCCCGCCGTTGGAGCGCGAGCAGTCCGTTGGTCAGTGCGCAGGTCCACGCCGTCGGCTCGCCGCTGCCGGTGGCGACGAGAAGATAGTCCAAGATCATGACCCGCTCACCAGAAGCTGGGGTCGTTGCCGATATACAACTCGGACAGCGCGGCGGCGGACATACAGAGCGTGGCGTACAGGAGAGCAGCTCGGAGTCCACCCACGGCTCGGTGGCGAATAGGTCGCAAGTCGCTCAACGAACAGGTTCCGCTCGGCGAGAAGATGGCGTACAGGTGGTGCTGGACAGCGAGCACGCACGGGACCTTCCAGGCTGAAGCAAACCGGTGTACAGGCCCAGCTCGGTGCAGGGACATGGCTGGGCGGACATCCGGTTCAGCTCCACTCCATACACTGGACGCGACGTACAAGTGCCTATTGCAGGAGTAGACGGAGCATTGAAGCTCATACGTGCATGGCTTCGCGCACAGCCATGCATGCACGTGTACTGGATGAGCTGCAATGGGCAGATGTATGCGTACAGACCAGATGCTGCGCTGCGATGATCTTGACATACAGGTTCAGTTTGGTTCTGGATGTGGCTTCCCACACGCCAGTTTCAGCTGCAAGTAGCCCGACACCACCCCTACGTGACCTATGAGACGGAACTTGACACGCTGGCTGCCGTAAACTCGGCGCCGCGTCGAGACGAAGGACCAACCACGCCGGCCATGCCGATATGAGCGACACTGGTCCTCCTTACAAAATACTCCCACAAGGCATACCCCTTGCACACCCCGACGAAGCCGCTAAGTCGTCAAGAAGTCCTAGCTAAGCGGACTGCATCCATCTACATCAACAACTCTTCATCGCCATTCAAGACCGACGAGGCGCAACGGCGAGGGCGGGCGAGGCCGGAGCAAAGGCCACGCTTTTAGCGGCGCGTGTACCGACGAGGACACGGGCTCTGCCGCTGCCCACACACACCACCACCATCATGCATGCAGGACGTGAAGCGAAGACGACGAAGACGACCACGCGGCTTAATCGGAGGTGTCTCGCGGCGTAACCCGCGGGAGTAATTAACCGGGAGCCTTCCGAGGCCCCGGGAATCAGGAGATCACACAACCGCCGTTGTCAGGCTGGCCGCGCTAGTAGGACACGGAGCGCAAATCCTCGGGAATTGTATTTGTTATCTCAAATGATTAATGAAATACTGTTCTCACCTATTTTGTTTTCTTTGTGTATTTATTATACACTGGCACGCCCGCACTTTTCCTTTATCTTACCGTACCCCGGTGCGCATGAGAGAAGCTACCGCTCCCGCATGTACTCCGGAGGCGTCCTAGTATGTTTTTCTCGTGTCAAACAAGATCCTAATAGTATATCTGTCTCTGATGCTGGAACTAAAGGTGGTAATGATAAAAATGATGCTCCTGATAAGGAAGAAGTTGAGGAAGAACCTGAGAAGCACACTAAGAACACTAGGTACACTAAGAAAGATTTTATTGCTAATAAACATGGTAGTGAAAGAGAACCTTGGGTGCAGAAACCTATGCCGTTTCCAATGAGAAACACAAATCAAAGGAGGAGGAACACTATAACAAGTTTTGTGAGTGGATGAAACCTTTATTTTTGCAAATTCCTTTGACTGATGCTATTAAGTTGCCTCCTTATTCAAAGTATATGAAGTATATTGTCTCTAATAAAAGGAAGATTCCTAATGAGGAAATTTCTACTTTGCTTGCTAATTATTCCTTCAATGGTAAGGTTCCAAAGAAACTTGGTGATCCAGGTATTCCAACTATTCCTTGCTCGATTAAGAATAATTATGTTAGAACTTTTTTGTGTGATTTGGGAGCTGGAGTTAGTGTTATGCCTTTTTCTCTCTACAAGAGACTCCAGCTAGAAAATTTGATATCAACTGATATATCTTTACAAATGGCTGATAAATATACTACTATTCCTGTTGGTATATGTGAGGATGTTCATGTTCAAGTGGCTCATAATTGCTTGGTTTTAACTGATTTTGTTGTGCTTGAGATGCCTGAAGATGATAATATGTCTATTATACTTGGGAGACCTTTTCTTAATACTGCAAGATCTATCATCAATTGTAATCAAGGAAAAGTAACTTTTAATATTAATGACAAAGAGCATACTGTCTATTTTCCCAAGAAGGTTGATAAGAGCTATTGCCTGAATTCTATTAAAAATATTGAGAGCATCAAAGTTGGAGAAATATATTGTCCCATTCCACAAGAAAGTTCTTAAACTATTATGATTGGGACTATTGCTATTTTATACGTCCAAAACGTATGTACTTTCTTGAACTGTTTGCTATTGTTTCTTCTCTAAACTTGTGTGATTTGGATACAACTAACACGGACTAGTGCTGTTTTCAGCATAATTACCTTGGTGTCTTGTTTTTGTGCAGAAAATGAACTATCAGGAAAAATTCCGAAAATATGATAGAAATTATATTTCACTAGAAGATCCACGGAGCTAGAAGACGAGACGGAGAGGAGGCCTGGGGGGCCCACCCCCACCCCAGGCACGGGCCGACCATTGGCCGCACCTGGAGGGGGTGCAGCCACCCCAGGCACCCCCTCAGCCTCCCTCTACGCCTATAAGTTGCCTTTCGACCTAAAAACCGAGGGGGGTTCGATAGTTTTCTAGAAAGAGTTCCGTCCCGCCGCCGCCACCAGAAACCAAGATTCAGATCCAGAAACTCTGTTCTGGCACCCTGCCGGGACGGGGAATTTGGAGAGGATCATCGCCATCGTCATCACCAACGCATCTCCGTTAACCACCGATGTTTCCCTCATCCATGAGTGAGTAATCCCCTGCTGTAGGCTTGGGGATGGTAGGGATTGGACAAGTTCTATCATGTAATCGAATAAGATTTGTTAGGGAATAGTGCCTAGTATCTCTATTAGTGCTATTTGACTTTGTTGTAACTTGTTGTGCTTAATGCTTGTCACTAGGGCCCGAGTGCCATGATCTCAGATCTGAACTTATTATTGAATCATTATGATAGTATTGTTTGTGATCTTATATGCAAGTTGTGTACACATATCATTGTCCGGATCCAAAGGCCCCAAAGTGACAATAATTGGGACAACCGAGGGGATGGTTGTGGTGTGAGGAACACATGTGTTCACGGAGTGTTAATGCTTTGCTCCGGTGCTCTATTAAAAAGAGCACCTTAATTGCCAGTAGTTCCCTAGAGGCCCCGCTGCCACGGGCTGTCTGGACAGAAGATGTTGTGCAAGTTCTCATTGCGAGCATGTATGACTATATTTGGAGCACATCCCTAGGATTGTTTAGTACTTGGATGCTTGTTATTATTTATCTGCAATGCCCTAGATCTTGAAGTTACAAGTTTAGACTCGTCCATGCAACGCCTGTCCATCCATCCCTATGCCTACCGCACTCGAATCCCACTGTTATCATTACTGTTACTATTGCTACTGCTTCACTGCTGCTTTTGCTTTACTGTTGGTACTACCAAACTGTTGCTACTGATAAACTTCTGTGAGCAAGAACTATTTACAGGTGCAGCTGAACTGACAACTCAGTTGTTAAGGCTTGCAAGTATTCTTTGGCTCCCCTTGTGTCGAATCAATAAATTGGGTAATACTACCCGCGAAGACTGTTGCGATCCCCTATACTTGTGGGTCATCACTATCAAGTTTGAGGTAACATAATCATTTTGTGAAATGCAAATTTTGTTTCATTTAAGATTGTTTTGGTAACAACACTTGATCAACCTTGTTAACAAAGGGATTTTAATGAACAGAACAATGCTTTCACAATGGTTATACTTGCTCACTTTTATTTCTCTCATTTTTAGTCTTTGATCTTTGTCTTGTTAGTCTTAGTTTTGCTAGTTTTTTGCTTGTTAGAGTGTCTTAGAACTTCTGTAGTATTGGTTTTGGTTTTCTTTTTGCTTCTTCTAAAAAAATCTTTTTCTATGAGAAAATCAATTTTCATAACCTGAGAATTGGCCAAAAATAAAGTTTCCTGAAAAATTCCAGAAAATTCATATTAATTTTTTCCTCGAAAAAGGGGCAGAGGGGCACCTGGAATGGCCCAGGGGGACCCACCAGGCCAGCACACCCCCAGGTGGCGCGGACAGCCCCAGGGTGCGCCAGGCCTGGGTGGGGCTCACCTGTGGCCCTCCGAAGTGTCTCCTGCTAGCCACTTCTTTCTCTCTCCCAAAAACACCAGAAAACTTTCTCAATCTTGAGTTCCTGCTGTTCTTGCTCCCGATTTTCGATCTCCTTGCTCAGCCCATCTTTGCTGCTGATTTTTGGATGGATTGCTCTCCGGTTTGTGCCTCCTCTGCTTGTCCAATTAGATTTTTGATTGGTAGATTGTATCTTGAGTATTTTGCTACTATAGGTGACAGGTTGTGTGAGCTTGCATGCTTGTTCTATGCTTAGAGATTTCATTTTGATGCATGTTTATCCCTCTAGCAAGTTCCTATAGTAGTTCGTCATCATTTATCAACTTGGAAATCACTTGGTTTGATGTTTGTCTAAAAATTTCAAAAAAGAAGATGAGTGCATACCAACTGAATCAACATGATTTGATGGTACTTGAGCCAATGAAAGTCCATCGTGAGGAGGAAGTCTTCCCTTCCATATATCCATGCCCTGAATTTATGAGAACTGTGGGGATCTTCTAGGATTTCCAAACTATGATTACTAATGCAGGATTGGAACATTTTGTTGAAAATGGGCATATCAATATATTAAGCTAACCATGGCTGTGGTGCAGGACTTCCGGTTTATTTGGTCCTTGTCTAATCCCATGGTCCATTATAAAATTTACAATATAGCTGTCGACCTGAATTTTGCTGATTTTTGTGCAGCTATTAGAGTGCCACAGTGGGGTGCTTATGAGAAGATTAGAGAGAGGCCTAAGCCACTCATGGATTTATATGCTAAAATTTGCCAAGGTTGCGACTTCTCAAAGGAAAGTGGTAAAATTTGGAACATTCAGCTCCCATCCATTAGATATTTTGCCTACTTCATTACCAAGTGTGTTATTGCTATAAAAACTGCTAGAAAATTATCTTCATTTGATCTAGCTTTTATCTCAGCTGCTTTGAATAGGGATAGATCTTATAACTTGGGTGCTTTGATAGCTTACCATCTTACCACTAACCGCGAGAAAGGTGGAGTTTGTGGAGGTCTTGTTGCCTCTCGTTTGCTAGCTTTTCATGGTTTAGAGCCTCACCATTCAGATTTTCGGTTCCCCATAGAGAGACTCGATCTCGATTCCATGGTTCAACATAATTTTGTTTCTTCTTGGGGTACTTTGAGAGATTTACCGTATGAAATATCATTTGTCAAGCGTGGTTGGAGAGGGGATAGGACTGAGAAAGTAGTCTCTTTGCCTGCACCTGCTTTGTTTAATTTTGATAACAGGCAAGTTTGGCCACTCACGGAGGAAGAATTTGACATATATGTGGCGGAGCTCTCCCAGCAAGAGGAGAATGTTGGGGAGGATTCCGAAGATGATTCGGTTCAACCCTCCAACATGGGGGAGTCTTCATACCAGTAGCCCTCCTATGATTGGAGCGCGTCTTCTTCTTCATCGCGAGGGCCTGATTATGATCATTCCTATGATGACCCACCAGCTTGGAGCTACTACCCGCGCTATTGAGCCCCACAGAGGCGTACCTTCTTGGTCAGGCTGGTATTGAGCCCCACTTAGGCCAAAAGCCTAAGCTTGGGGGGAGGTATACCGACAGAACACTCATCTATATATCATGTTTCGTCGGTTCTTTGTATATCCATGTTTCACTTTTTTTTTGGTTTTTGTTTCTGCTTTCTCAAAACACAAAATACCAAAAAAAAATCGTTGTTTCTCTTGTTTTGCCTTAAGAAAAATCCAAAAAGATTTTGCTTTGTTTGTTTTTTGCTTTGTGTGCTTGCTTTAAAAAAATCGAAAACGCCAAAAATATTTGTTGTTCTTCTCTGGTTTTGTGAAGTTCTTTGCAGGGTTCAGCGATCCTCACTGAAGTTTGGTTTCATGTTATTATTCAATCCACACAAGTGAAGGGCAATAATGAAGGTTAATGACAACTTGAGTTGTGGTAAGAGGCTGGTAATGAACTCTATTTGTTTTCATTTTTGTACATATACTCATCATTGTGGGCATGCTTAGTCTGTTCATGTAAGGTGTATGTTATTTATGGATGCTTAGTAGTTCTTGCTCTCTTATGATTAGCTCCAGATTTCTAATAGTTTGTAGGATGTCATATGAATGTTTGCTTGCATTGTTCTATTCATAACTTGGTATGATATTGTGGTATCATCCTCTGAATGTTTCATTTGAATCGACTTGGCACATGCTCATGCATGCATATGACTGAACAATAGTCAGTTAAGCCTCGATGATTTATTTTTCCTCAGAGTTCTTGTATCACTTTTATGCCATAATTAGTCATGTTTTGTTGCAAGCATGATTATGACAGTTATTGCTCTCTCATTTGTCGCTCCCTCTCTATTGCTAGCCTTCACTTGCACTGAGCGTGTGCTCTACTTGTGCTTCCAACTCCCCAAAACCAACATTGCCAAAAGTGTCCACCATACCTACCTACTAGCATCATTTGCTATTCTGTGCATATTCATTATGCCTTGTTTTCTTCCAAATAAAATGTTTGCTTGTTATGAGAAAGTTAGTTAGTAAAGCTCTCACGAACTTGATGGCACACTTTATTTCTTGCACTTAATAAACCTGAACCATTGTGACTGTCCATGAAAGTTATATGCTTGCAAATTATAGGCTGGGAGTTAGCAGAATCGTGTTGTCACGAGGAACACTTTCAACACCGTATTTATATACCCACTTGATATCATGCTCTTTTGTTTACGGATGTAGTCGGTGTGAAATAAAAGGGGAGCTTGTAAGTCCATGGTGTTATGTATATGTGTTAGAGAAACGCCTAGGCCGCTAGCCTAAGCCATGCCTAATCATGGTGGAAACTTGCAGCATCACCATAATGAGCACTCTATGAAGCTTTCTTCTTATATAAAAAAAGAGAGACATATTGAAAAGAGGAAAGAGAGAAAAAAGCACCATTTTCCCATGGTAAATAAAAGATTGCTGAGATGATCATTGTCTACTTGCCTTGTCATTTTGATTATGGGATAGCTCCTGTATCATGTGCAAGGGTACCCCATTGGCGGTTCTCTATGATACGCATGTATTTACTATGACAAGGACTTACCGGTAACTAAAGTTGAGTAGCATGAGGAGCGACCCTCGTACTCAAGGGACATGAGATTTTCAGTTTATGTTATGTCAAGCATATAACTCATATTGGACCTCACTTTCACCTTAACCATCTAAAGATGCCTATGATAGGGGCAATGAGATCTCAAAGCTAGTGAGTACCATACTTTCAGCATTTGGAAGCCTTTAAAACTTTTCAAAACCTCTTCACTTCCTTGTTGAGTCACCACTTATTCTATGAGCACCTTCTTGAGAGCATAGTTGTCATTCTTAGTGTAGTGTGCTTGTCTCAAAACTTGGTTAATTATGTTATGACTTTGATGCTTGTATCTCTGATATCTTTACTTCTAGTCTTCACCTGAACTTCAGAGGTGCCTTGGCATTCATGTTTTGCTCCACCATCAAAGGCAAGAGAGATACCACTCTATGATACATCGGAAACGTATCTATATTTTTTGATGCTCCATGCTTGTTTTATATCATTTGTCTTATGTTTTGTCTACACATTGAGGAATTTTTATACACTTTTTGGAACTAACCTATTGACAAGATGCCATAGTGCCAGTTGCCTGTTTTCTTCTGTTTTTGGTTCCAGAAAGGCAGAAAATCAATATTCTTGAATTGGACGGGACAAAAGCCAAAGTAAATATCTTTCCATGAGGGACACGAATCCAGAAGGAGGGACAGAGATGCACCAGAGGGTGGCCAGAACCCCCACTAGGCGCGGCTAATCCTGGCCTGCGCCTAGGGAGGGTGTGGGCCCTCTGGCCGCCTCCTCGACCTCCTCCTTAGCCTATAAGAATCCTCCGACCCAAAAACCCTAAATAATCCAGAAGAAATCCACAAAAACCTCTATAGCGCCGCCACCACCGAAGGGGAGATTTGGGGTATAGAAGGTCTCTGTTCCGGCACCCTGCCGGAACAGGGAAGTGCCCCCGAAGCCATCTCCATCGATCTCCATCGCCATCTTCATCACCATTGTTGATTCCCATGATGAGGAGGGAGTAGTTCTTCCTCGAGGCTAAGGGCTCTACCGGTAGCTATGTGTTCATCTATCTCTATGCATGATCATGTTGTGGTCATGAGCTTTGTAATCAAGTAGATTTACCTTGCTACTCAAGTGCTTCATGAGACCTCTGATCTCCCCATGTGTGTGTGAAAGTGATAGCGTGCATGCCATGGTGGCGCTTAGGTTTGAGTCTACATAAATACTCTTTCTGCTTTAATAGATCTATGCTTTTCCCCACGTGTGTGAAAGTGACATCGTGCATACCGTGTGTGGCACTTTGGCTAGATTGAATATTTGTTATGAGTTATATTTGGAGTTGGATGTCTCTATGAAATTGTGGTGTTTGTTGGAACCATCTAGTGCTCAAGGTGACAGTGTGGGGTTATCTAGATTGGGGAAGACGTACTTTGAGGTGTGCTGTTATAGCCCTACCTTGGATTAGAGTGTCCAACCGGAGAGTAGTTAAGAGTAGTATCATGAAGAGAGGATATTTATATGATAGAGTGTTCACTAGTGAAAGTATGATCCCTAGACCTTGTTTATAAACATCGAAACACCATTTGCATCTAGATCTGTTGCATGTTTGCTTGCTTCTAGTCTTTACATCACTGTCAAGCTCCATCAAAGCTATTTTCTGGCACCGTTACCACTTGTATTTCACTATCTCTTCGCTGAACGAGTGCACCTATACACCTGACAAGTGTATTAGGTGTGTTGGGGACACAAGAGACTTCTTGTATCTTGATTGCAAGGTTGCTTGAGAGGGAATACCTTTTACAACTTCCTACCTCAGTTCGATAAACCTTGGGTGATCCACTTAAGGGAAACTTGTCGTTTTTCTACAAACCTATGCACTTGGAGGCCAAAAACTGTCTACAAGAATAGAAGTGCGTAGACATCAAGCTCTTTTCTGGCGCCGTTGCCGGGGAGGTTTTGGGATTTTACATTTCCTCCACGCCATAAGCTCTTTTCTGGCGCTGTTGCCGGGGAGGAAAGGTAAAAGGTACTCACACACGTTACCCCACGGCAACAGCAAGCCAGAAAGCTCTTTTCTAGCGCCGTTGCCGGGGAGGTAAGGTAAAAGGTACTCACATCCTCCGGTGTGAGTGCTCGAAGTTATTTCCTTTAGATTCTGCAATTGTGTCTTTTTTTCTTGTTTTCACTAGTTAGGCTTAATGGAAAACAACAACAAAATTAGAGAGCTTTATAGTATCTATCTTGAGTTAGGACATGAAGTGTTTGAAGAGAAAATTAAAAAACCTATGGAGCTTTATTTGCATGCTAATAGCAATGTTACTAGTATGAATTCTTTGGACACCATTATTGCTAATGCTATGGAAAAGTCTAAGATTGGGAAGCTAGTTTTGATGAAAAATGATATTTTTAGTTCCCCAGCTTTGGAAGATAGCTATTCTATTGCTTATGATGATACCAAACCTCCAATATATGATGATTACAATGATGATTATGATATTTTCAATCCACCTACTATTGAGGCGAAAATTGATTGTGATTACAATATGCCTCCTATATTTGATGATTATGGTGATGAGAATAGTAATGATAGATATTTTGTTGGATTTGCTCCCACTACAATTAATAAGAATGACTATGCTTATGTGGAGAGTAATAATCATTTTATGCATGTGGCTCATGATAAGAATGTTTTATGTGATAGTGATGTTGTTAATTTTATTCATGTTGATACTGAAAGTTATTATGAGAGAGGGAAACATGGTTTTATGCATCTCAAAAATATTAAGTTTCCCCTCTTTATGTTGAAAGTTTTGAAGTTGCACTTGTTATGCTTTCCTATGCTTGTTGCTTTGTGCTTTTATGACTTGTTTATTTACAAGATTCCTATGCATAGTAAGTGGGTTAGACTTAAATGTGTTTTGAATTTACTTCTTGATGCTCTCTTTTACTTCAATTCATATTTCGTATGTGAGCATCTTCTCAAACTATCAAGCCTAACTTAAAGGCATTAAAGAAAAGTACTTGTTGGGAGATAACCCAAAAGTTTTCTTGAGTCTTGGAAGTTATTACTTCAGTAATGACCTCACCTTATCCTTTTTGTTTGCTTTTTGTGCCAATAATAATCTCTAATGAGAGGGAAGTAAGATTTGGGGAGTTGCTGTCCCGAAACAGATTTCTGTCCTCCACCATAAAAATTCGTGACGAGTGTCTGTAACTCGGATGGAGCTGAAAACTTATGAATAAATCCCCCGGTATGTTATCTAAATTTCGTTAGTTGAACACTTTTTGATTTGAGCAACAGAAGGACTTCGAAAAAATCGGTTTCTACCTGCTGGTCTGTTTTGACAAATTTCTGCCATTATTTGCATTTTCTTCTTATTGATTCCTTTTTGGGTTCTTTTTGGGAAATTTAGCTTTTTGAAGGAGTTGCTACAGTAGCTTATGTTTTTGGTGAAAAGTTTTGCTGTTCCAAAGCTTTAACTAAGGTCTAATATCTCTTGAATACACTAATGTTGCTAATGAATATTGTGTGAAGTTTTGTATGAAGGAAAATTGGCAGGTGTAGAGAAAGAATGATGTAATGAGATGAAGAATGGACAAAAGATCAAGCTTGGGGATGCCACCCCGGTGTCACCCCAAGAAATATCGAAGAGGTACAAGCTTCAAAGCATGGGGATGCCCAAGGCATCCCCTCCTTCATCAATAAAAATCTCAGGTCTTTCTAGACACTTCGTTTTTATTGTTTCATGCATTGTTGTGTTGTTCTTGGAGCGTCTTAGTTTTTGTTTGCTTAGTTTGCTTGAGTAAGTTGGTTGGTTACACCACACTTATTTTGGAGAGAGACACACTCTGTTTCCATTGCCTATACCACTCTAGTTTTCACTCTTATTGTTTTGTGAGTGTTCACTTTTGCAAGCACTACGTTTAGCCTTAGTTTTCTTGTGCTTTCACCTTAGCACTTTTTAGTTCTTCTTTGTGGATTTTTGAGACATGCTCACTGATCTTTATTGATTATTATCTTTGTGAGTTGTTTCAAATAAGTTGTTTGGTGTTGGAAAAGAGTAGGAACTTCATGCTTAAGTGGTACAAAAGGGAGCTTGCATTGAATGTGACTTAGACTTTAGCATGACATGCTAGGTGTTGTTTTGACCTTATGCTTAGTAATTATTGATGTAGCATGTCTTGTTCCAAACAATTGGGATTGCTTAGTGTGCCTTGAAGAAATTATGCGTTGTTTTAGCATGCAAAAGCATAGTATTGTGGTATTCTCCTTTGATGCTTTGATTGGGTTGACTTGGCACATGCTCACACCATGTTATGACTTTCACAAGTCACCATAGCCTCTATGATCATTTAGTCCTTGACTTGTAGTACCACTCTTTGCTTTGATTAGTAATGCTTTTTTGCTCTGCATGATTATGGCCATTATTGCTCTCTTAGTTGGTTGCTCCTAGTCTTTTTCTAGCCTCCACTTGTATGAGTAAGCTCTACTCATGCTTCCAACTCCCAAGAAACCAAGTTATTCCAAAGTGTCCACTATAAACTCCCTATGCATGGTGTGTTACACCATTCCAAGTATATTCTTGTTTTCAGCTATCTTCCAATTAAAAACTATTTTGTTATGTGAAAACTTAGTGATTAAAGCCCTCACAAACTTGATGGCACACTTTATATTCTTTGCCCCTAAAAAAATTGAACCATTGTGTCATCTATGTTGTATATTCTTGCACTTATGCGTTGGAATTAGCAGAACCGTGCTGTCATGGGGAACGTTTTCAACATTGCACTTGTACTTTGTACTCAGTTGATATCATGCTCTTTTGTCTATGGATGTCACCGGTGTGAAATAAAGAGGGAACTTGTAAGTCCATGGAGTTTTTATTCTGTGTTAGAGAAATGCCTGGGCCGCTAGCCTAAGCCATGCCTAATCATGGTGGAAACTTGCAGCATCACCATAGTGACATCTATGAAGCATTCTTCTTATAAAAAAAGAGAGACACATTGAGAAAAGAGGAAAGAGAGAAAAAAGCACCATATTCCCATGGTAAATAAGAAGATTGCTGAGATGCTCATTGTCTGCTTGCCTTGTCATTTTGGTTAGGGGAAAGCTCCTGTACCATGTGCAAGGGGTACCGCGTTGGCGGTTCTCTATGATATGCAAATACTTACAATGACAAGAACTTACATGTGACTAAAGTTGAGTAGGCATGAGGTGTGGCCCTCGTATTCAAGGGACTTGAGATTGCCAACTTATACTCCGTCAAGCATATACTCCATCTTTGTTCACTTTAACCTTAATCACTTCAAGATGCTTATGATAGGGGCAATAAGGGCTGAAAGCTAACAAGTACCATAATTTTTGGAAGCTCTTTTTGAAACTTGAAATCCCTGCTTCCTTTACAAAAGGACTTTCTTCCACCATTATTAAGTCTCCACCTTCTACTTTTAGGCACCATTAAGAGAGCATCGTTGTCATTCTGTGTGCAGTGTCCCAAAGCTTATTGATTGATGCATATTGTGATACTACTTGTTCTTGTGCTATTTGTTTCTAGTAACCCTTGTGAACTTTTAAGGTGTCCTATGCATCTATATTGCTACTCTATGAGGGACAAGCTGATTGCCACTATGCTATGTTTTCTGTATGTGAAACAAACAAATATTTTTCAATGCATGCTATTCATGATCTTTATTTGTAGCCTTTCATGTTGCATGCATAGTTACTTTGTCTTATTGTTAGAACTCCATCTTCCATGCACATGTTTAGAGTTCTTTGATCTCAGTTTTCAATGCTTGCAAATGGTTTGATCTTGGTTTTGATGGTGCATGTCACCTTAAAAATTATTCTTTTATCACTTACCTACTCGGGGACGAGCAGGAGTTAAGCTTGGGGATGCTTGATACGTCGGAAACGTATCTATAATTTTTGATGCTCCATGCTTGTTTTATATCATTTGTCTTATGTTTTGTCTACACTTTGAGGTATTATTATACATTTTTTGGAACTAACCTATTGATAAGATGCCACAGTGCCAGTTGCCTGCTTTCTTCTGTTTTTGGTTCCAGAAAGGCAGAAAATCAATATTCTTGGAATTGTATGGGACAAAAGACAAAGTCAATATCTTTCCGCGAGGGACACGAATCCAAAAGGAGGGACGGAGAGGCACCAGAGGGTGGCCAGACCCCCCTGGGCGCGGCCAAGCCTGGCCCGCGCCTAGGGAGGGTGTGGGCCCTCTGGCCGCCTCCTCGGCCTCCTCCTTCGCCTATAAGAAGCCTCCGACCCAAAAACCCTAAATAATCCAGAAGAAATCCACGAAAACCTCTGTAGCACCGCCGCCACCGAAGGGGAGATTTGCGGGACAGAAAGTCTCTGTTCCGGCACCCTGCCGGGATGAGGAAGTGCCCCCGGAGCCATCTCCATCAAGTAGATTTACCTTTCTACTCAAGTGCTTCATTAGATCTCTGCTCTCCCCATGTCTGTGAAAGTGACAGCGTGCATGCCATGGTGGCACTTAGGTTTAAGTCTACATAAATACTCTTTGTGCTTTAATAGATCTATGCTTTTCCCCACGTGTGTGAAAGTGACATCGTGCATACCGTGTGTGGCACTTTGGCTAGATTGAATATTTGTTATGAGTTATATTTGGAGTTGGATGTCTCTATGAAATTGTGGTGTTTGTTGGAACCATCTAGTGCTCAAGGTGACAGTGTGGGGTTATCTAGATTGGGGAAGACGTACTTTGAGGTGTGCTGTTATAGCCCTACCTTGGATTAGAGTGTCCAACCGGAGAGTAGTTAAGAGTAGTATCATGAAGAGAGGATATTTATATGATAGAGTGTTCACTAGTGAAAGTATCATCCCTAGGCCTTGTTTCTAAACATTGAAACACCGTTTGCATCTAGATCCGTTGCACGTTTGCTTGCTTCTAGTCTTTACCTCACCATCAAGCTCCATCAAAGCTATTTTCTGGCACCGTTACCACTTGTATTTCACTATCTCTTCGCTGAACTAGTGCACCTATACACCTGACAAGTGTATTGGGTGTGTTGGGGACACAAGAGACTTCTTGTATCTTGATTGCAAGGTTGCTTGAGAGGGAATACCTTTTACCATTTACTCCCTGAGTTCGATAAACCTTGGGTGATCCACTTAAGGGAAACTTGCTGCTGTTCTACAAACCTCTGCACTTGGAGGCCAACAACTGTCTACAAGAATAGAAGTGCGTAGACATCACTCTATCATACCTTTTTATGAGCATTGCAATGTTGCTTATGTTTATGTTTCATGTTACTTATTATTATTGAGTTGGAATGTCTTCATAGCTTGCAATGACTATTAAGTAGACTTAGTTGCATACTCCTTATTATGAATTGTCTAAGTATGTACTCATGTGCTGATAATATATACATCATATGAAGCAAATGTGTTCGTGAAAGTTCTTTTATCGCACTCAATTTTCAACTGAATTGCTTGAGGACAAGCAATAAGCTAAGCTTGGGGGGAGTTGATACGTCCAAAACGTATCTAGTTTCCCAAACACTTTTTCTATTGTTTCTCCTCTAAACTTGTTCGATTTGGATATAACTAACACGGATTGACGTTGTTTTCAGCAGAATTACCTTGGTGTCTAGTTTTTGTGCAGAAAAGCAACTATAAGGAAAAATCCCGAAAAATATGCCGAAAGTCCTATTTCACCAGAAGACTCACGGAGCCAAAAGAAGAGGCAGAGGTGGGCCACGAGGGGCCCACACCCCTTCACATGGTTATACCCCACGGGTACATGACCTTATCATACCTGGTTCAGTCGAAGGAAGGCCCACAAGAATATACGCGGCCCATGAAGATTTTCGGGTGGCCCAAGCCCAGGATGTCTTCGGATCCTTGGAGAGCAAGACTAGAGTAGATAGAATATTCAAAGGGACAAACCCTAAAACCCTGTAACCGACTCGGTATGTGCCCGGGACCTGCCTACTTCTATATAAAGGCTAGGAGGGCACGACGAGGAGGGCACTTCATACCATCGCATACACACCTCCATGCCAGATTGCATCTGTGCACCCCTGTAACTTTCGGTTCCGCCGTAATCAAGAGCAGACAAGTAGGAGCAGGGATTTCCCTACGGGGGCCTGAACCTGGGTAAACCTCGTGTCCCCATGTTGCTTGTTTGCTAACCGTTCTGCGACCTCTAGCATCCCCATTTTCTCCAAAACCCAAGCTCATAACAATGGGCATTAACGAGATTAAACCTAGTCAATTGGCGCCGTCCGTGGGAACTAGGGACGCTGATTGTGCGATCGTGACGGTCCCAACCAAAGCGATCTACAACTCCTCGGCGATGGAGAGCCATCTCCTCTTCGGCGCTTTCGACTTCACCGCCCACTCGCCAGCCACTCTGAAGGACTTCGAGCCCGTTGGCGACGGGCTCGAGATCCTGTTCGGGAGCTTCTGCTTCCAGGTGGGGCAGACCGGCACTCTCCTTCTCCCAGAGCGGGTGCCCCTGCCGTCGATCAGGCCCGCTTTGTGGGCTCCGCATCCCATGCTACGCACATCGCCATCGACATATGAGTCCTATGACAGCAGCAGCTACAACTCAGATCTGTGCGATTCACCATCGGAGGAAGGGACCTACGGTTCCGGATCCGAAAGCTGCGGCAGCGGCGATCCGATCTACGAGTGCTACCAATGTGCCACAGTCATACAGAGCGACGTGGATCAGGAACACAACCCGCCACCCAACCCACAGGGTAGAAACGGCGAGAACAGGTGAAACCAGTCCCCCCGCCCAACGAGGGGGACACCGATCCCAATCACGCGAAGCCGTGGCAGGCAACAAGATCCTGCCTGTGGGTGCCTCACGGGACCTATTGAGGGCGTACCACCTGCTCCTCGTCGAAGAGCACAAGAAGCAGGTGAAGATGCAAGAAGTGCTTGACAAGCGCAAGCAAACGGCCTCGGAGTCTAGTGCGCAGCGAGCTGCGCTCTGTTCCATGGGCGGCTCCAACTCGCACGGCAACCACGACAACACGCACCGTTCTCGCGTGGAGAACATGGACCCCACTGCACGTCGCGAGGTGACTCGGACCCTCAACACGTCTTTCATGGAGATGGATGCCGACGGCAACGTCATCCCGAAGACGCCGCAAGCTGCAATCATGGCAGCCACCACATACCTCGTGTCCCATCCACCTCCGGTGGGGGACCCTAAAAGGGCCATGCACAAATCCGCACTAACCGGACTCGGACTCATTGGAGCTGCGCTCCACAGAGAGGCTCCTGTGGAGCCAAAAAAGAAGGATGCGGTCAGGTTCAACCGCAGTCCCACGCCCTCATCCGACAAGGAAGAGCACGCCCTACCTCAAAGGCACAAGAGCTCGCGACATCGCAGCCGCGATTACGACGCTCGAAGCGAGCTCACCCAACGCAAGATTGACAAAGCGCGCGCCAAGCACGTATGCTCGTCCGAATCCGAGGAGGAGGACGACGAAGGAGAACTCTGCGGAGCTTGATGCTTCAGTAGATCCGTCCGGTGGACACGGATGCCGTGGAATTTCAAGCTTCCTTCGGACACTCCGAAGTTTGATGGCACACAAGACCCCAGGGCGTGGCTCGGCGACCACCTGTCGTCCGTCAAGCTACACGGCGGAAACAAGAACACCGCCCTGCAATGCCTTCAGCTATAGCTGATAGGCGCAGCCCGGATCTGGCTCAGCAGCCTATCCTCAGGATCCATCCGAAGCTGGGAGGAACTGGTGTACACTTTCATCCGAAACTTCAAGGGCACCAGCAAGAGGCCAGCCTCGATCGAGGAGCTACGGGCCTGCACCCAACGAACGGCGAATCCATTTGCTCGTACATACTACGCTGGTCCAACACCAAGAACTCCGTGGCGTACATCTCTGAGGAGAGAGCGATCGACGCCTTCAAGGATGGCATCAAACGCCAGGACTTCAAGGAAGAACTTGGGCGCGTCAAGCCCAAGATACTTGACCACCTCATGGACATCGCCAACAGGTGGGCAGATGGCGAGGACTCCGTCCACCGAGCGCACTCAGAGGAGGAAGATGACTACCGCCACCGACGTGAACGCCGTAGAAAGAGAAGATCGCGCGTCTACGACGATCGCGACGGACCCGACATGGTCGCGGCTGGCTACACCGACCGCCGCAGCAACGGCAATCGCAGCAGCAGCGGATACCGTGGAAACAACTTCTGCGACGGAGGACGCCCAGCGCAGTCATGGCAACGCCGTGGCCACGACGATGGACCCTCAGCATACGACAAACTGTCAGGTCCATGCACCATCCACTTCTACATCGATAAGCAGGATGGTAAAAAGAAGGCAAGCCATGCTCAAGGATTGCCGCGAGTTCCAGAAACTCAGCGAGAGCATGTCCTAGATGAGGCAACAAGCCCCGAACCCTGGGTACGGGAACGCACCTGCACCAGGTGACATCGCCCACGGAGCTCCTCCACCACCACCCGTGGGACCTTCGAATCATCCAATCGCACCTGCGCAGAACAACGGCGGAAATGGGTACCCCGTGCCAAAAGGATCACTGATGATCCAAAAAGGGCGCCCAACAAACAGGGTGCAAAAGAAAATCACCCGTCAGATCAATCTGGTTGTGACCGCTCCACCCGCCATCCCTGAGTTCCTCAGCGGTTCGGAGTCCTACATCACGTTCAGCCGTTCGGATCACCCCTGCCAGGTCCCTCGCCCAGGTCATGCTGCCCTGGTGCTCGAGGCGCAGATCAGAGGGTTCGATATGAGCCGTGTCTTCATGAACGACGGCAGGAGCATCAATCTGATGTTCGTCAGCACCTTAGCAGCAATGCGGATCCCGCTGTGCAGCCTGGAATAATCCGATACAACGTTCCACGACATCGTCCCAGGGAAGGGCATATTCCCTCTGGGAAAAATATGCTCAATGTCATCTTCGGCAAGGCCGATAACTTCCGTTGCGAGTGACTTGAGTTCGAAGTGGTGGACGGGCCATCACAATACCACGCCATCCTCGGGCGTGTGGCATTCGCACGGTTCCTGGCAGTACCGCACTACGCGTACCTGCTACTCAAGATGCCAGGACCTAAGGGCGTCATCACGGTCCACGGGAGCTTCACCCGATCGGACCACTGCGACAGGGACTTCGACAGAATTTCCCAGTCATTCGGCATGCAGGAGGAGCTCATAAGGCTCCGAGAGGTGATAGACAACGGGGCACCCCCAGTCGCAAGATAGAACGCACCCGACATGTCCTTCGACTCCACCGTCAACACAAAGAAGGTGCAGGTCCACCCGACGGACGCCTCCAAGACGGCGCTGATCGCCAAAGACCTCAGCCCCGCATAGGAAAGCGCGCTCATCGAATTTCTCCGTGAGCGCTGGGAAATCTTCGCCTGGTGTCCTGCGGACATGCTAGGAGTTCCCAGGGAATTCTTCGAGCACGCACTTAACGTATTTCCAGACGCCAAGCCCGTCAAACATTCCATCCAACGATTGTCTGAGCCACGGGCTGAAGCCATCAGAGTCGAAGTCAAGAGACTACTCGACGCAAATTTCATCAGGGAGATCAAGGAAAGCGAGTGGCTCGCCAACACCGTGATGGTCCCCAAAAAAGACACGGACATCCTACGGATGTGCGTGGACTTCACATCGCTGAACAAGCACTACCCAAAGGATCACTTACCTCTTCCTCGGATCGATCAGATCATCGATTCGACTGCAGGATGTGAGAAGCTCTCCTTCCTCGACGCCTACTCAGGCTACAATCCGATTCGACTGAAAGTCGAAGACCAGGAGAAAACGACATTAATCACGCTGTTCGGAGTGTTCTGCTACAACACAATGCCCTTCAGGCTGAAGAACGCATGCGCCACGTACCAACGGTGCATGCAGGCATGCCTGAAGGACCAGATCGGCCGCAACATCCAAGTCTATGTTGACGACATAGTAATCAGAACAAGGGAGGCCAAGACACTAATTGACGATCTCCGCGAGACGTTCGACAACCTTGATCGATACAAGATCAAGCTAAACCCAGAAAAGTGCGCCTTCGGCGTCCCATCTGGTCAACTGCTAGGCTACTTCATCTCCTAGCGAGGGATCAAGGCGAACCCGAAGAAAATCTGAGCCATAATGGCCATGGATAAGCCAAAGAACCTCAAAGGTGTTCAGCAGCTCGCTGGGCACATCACGGCGTTGAGCAGGTTCATCAGCCGCATGGGCGAAAAAGCCCTACCTTTCTATCAGCTGCTACAAAAGGCAGACAAATTCGAGTGGACGCCTGAAGCGGACGACACATTCTAAGATCTGAAGCGGCTGCTCTCCACCTCGCCCATCTTGGTCATGCCAAGGGAGCGCGAGCCGCTACTGCTATGCATAGCAGCTACACATCAGGTGGTAAGCACCGTGCTCATGGTCGAAAGACCCGAAGATGGCAAGACCCATGGGGTACAACGCCCAATCTACTACCTCAGCGAGGTATTGACGCCGATAAAGCAGAGGTATCCTCAGTACCAGAAACTCGCCTATGGCGTGTTCATGATGGCTCGCCGGCTGAGCCACTACTTCCAGGAGCATCAGGTGATGGTCGTCAACGAAGCACCCCTGAACAACATCCTGAACAACCCGGAGGCCACACACGTGTGGCCCTGTGGGGCATCGAGCTGTCACCTCTAGACATCGTCTATGAGAAGCGCCACGCGATCAAGTCTCAGGTCCTTCCGGACTTCCTCGTCCACTGGATGAAACTGCAGCTGCCATACACCCCGGACATGACACAATCATGGACGATGCACTTCGATGGCTCCAAGCGCGAGGCCGAAGCAGGAGCCGGGGTCATACTGACCTCCCCGCATGGCGACAAGATGAAATACGTCCTCTGGATGAAATTTCGAGCTTCCAACAACGAGGCTGAGTACGAGGCCCTCATCCACTGCATGAGGATGGCCAAGATCTGCGGCGCGACGCACCTGGTCATCTACGGTGACTCGACCCTCGTCATCCAGCAGACGATGAACGACTGCGACGCACACGCTGCCAATATGATTGCGTACCGCACACTCTACAACGCACTCCAAGGAGACTTCGACGGCTGCGAGCGTCGGCACGTTGGGAGAGAAAGCAACGAAGAGGCCGACAGACTCGCCAACAGCGGCTCCACATGCGCACAGGTGCCACCAGGTGTGTTCCTCGAACAGATCTGCGTGCCATCCATCAAAAGGAAATTCCCCAAGGGATCACCTGAAGAAGCAGAACACTCGGGGGCTGCGCTACCCGAAGGACAGGAAGGACCAGAAAATCTCGACGCATAGGTCGCAGTGGTCAACATGATGCAGGTCATGGCAGTTGAAGAAACATGGACACGGTCATACGTCCGATATCTGATAGACGGGGAGCTACCTGACAGCCCGATAGATGCCCGACGCATATCTCGCTGGTCCAAGGCCTTCACCATCATCAATCGCGAGTTGTACAAGCGCAGCATTTCGGTGTTGGAGATATGCCCTAGAGGCAATAATAAATGTAGTTATTATTATATCTTTGTGTTTATGATAAATGTTTACATTCATGCTATAATAGTATTAACAAGGAAACATTAATACTTGTGTGATTTGTAAACTTAAATTGAAGTCCCTAGTGTAGCCTCTATACATCACTAGCTTGTTGGTTAATAAATGATTGTGGGTTCCCTATCATGAACATTGAGATGTTATTAACAACAAGATCATGTCATTAGGAGAATGATATGGTGGACATACTCCTATAGATAAGCGTAGCATAAAGTTCAAGTCATTTTAATAGTTCAATTGCTATATGCTTTCTGATACATAGTAACCTAATTCCTTCGACCATGAGATCATGCATATCACCTTTACCGGATGGATGCTTTGATGACATCAAACACCACAGCGTAACTGGGTGGCTATAAAGGTGGCATTGAGTGTTCGGAAAGTATTGGTTGAGACACATGGATCAAGAGTGGGATTTGTCCATCCATATGACGGATAGATATACTCTGGGCCCTCCCGGTGAAATGTCATCCAATTAGCTTGCAAGCATGTGACTGGCTCACAAGGGATCACATATCACGGGAACGAGAAAAGAGTACTTATCAGTAACAAGGTTGAACTAGGTATGCAGAGATACCGACGATCATAACCTCGGATAAGTAAACTATCGTGAGACAAAGGGAAATTGGTATCGTATGTAAGTGGTTCATTCGATTGCAAAGTAATCGTAGAAATATGTGGGAGCCATATGAATTTCCAGATTCCTCTATTGGTTATTGATCGGAGAAGTGTCTCGATCATGTCCGCATAATTCACGAACCGTAGGGAGACACACTTATGGATTCGACGTTGTTTGAGTAGTTATGGAATGATGAGAAAGATACCAAATGTTGTTCGGAGTCTCGGATGGGATCCGGGATATCACGAGGAGATCCGGAATGGTCAGGAGAATAAGATTCATATAAGGAAAGTCCTGTTTCGGAGTTGGGGAATGGTTCCGGTGTTTTCATCGGGAATGTTCTAGAAGGTTCCGGAATGTCCGGCACTCCGGAGGGGAAGGGTACGTGAATGTGTTATATCAAGTTGGTATGATTGCATCATGTACTCGGTGTCATCGCTGAACAAAATAGAGGGATTAATCAAATCCTTGTTTGAAAAGTCAAACGCCAAGTTTGAAAGTCAAAAGGCAATTTTGGGAAGTGGAGAGGAAGGTGGAAACCGACTTGGGGGAGGAGTTCCTCCTCCCACCACCGGCGCACCACCAAGCCAAGTTGGGGAGGGACTCCCTTCCCCTTGGCCGGACCCCTCCACCCATAAAAGGAGGGGCAGGGCTCCCCTCCTAGACACACAAGTTCCTACACCTCTAACCCTAGCCCCAAGCCGCCGCCGGCCCTAGGACAAACCGCCGCCGCCGCCTAGCTAAACCCTAGCCGCCGGCTTGCCCCCTCCTTGGTGTGTCTAAACCCTAGAACAACGAGGACTCTCTCATAGTCCACCATACTCGCTTCGGCTTAAGGCGAAGCCCTGCGAGATCTCCCCTCTACTTCCGGTACCACGCCGTTGTGCTGCCGGAATCGCGAGGAGAGTGCTACAACCTCCGCTGCCTGCTGGAACAAGGGAGAGGAAGGTCTTCGTCGAGTACCGAATGTGTGACCGACTGCGAGAGCGCTGCCGGAACGCAGCGCCGGAAGGACCGTCTACGCGATCTTGAGATCGGGAAGAGTACGACTACATCACCCACGAGAATCCGCTCTCGTTAAGCACTTTGGAATCTTCGAGGGTGAGTTATTCCATCGACTCGTTGCTACAATCTAGTAGATAGATCTTGGCTTGTTTGTTTGTATGCGATAGAATTTTTTTGTTTTCCATGCTACGAAACCCTACAGTGGTATCAGAGCCGTGTCTATATGTAGATCTGTTGCACGAGTAGAACACAATGGTCATTGTGGGCGTTGATGCTTTTATTGTCGATTGCTTCTTGTGTACTTTGCATCTTGCGGGATGTTGGGATGAAGCGGCTCAGGCTAACCTTACATGACATCGTTCATGAGACTTGCTCCACGCTTGACATGCAACTTGTATTGCATAAGTGGCTTTGCGGGTGCCTGTTTCTCCTAGCATAGTTAAGATCCAATTTACAACGGGTGATTAACAATACTAGTATCAATGTTGTGGTTCATGTTCGTAAGTTAGAACGACACTTATGGAAAGCCCCAAACCACGTAAAACATGCAAAGAAAGTAGAAGCGTCTAACTTTGTTTTGCAGGGGTGTGCAGTGATGTGATATGGCCATGATTGTGATTATATTTTTTGTATGCAATGATCCTTATTGTAAGTTGGCAACCGGCAGGAGCCATATGGTTGTCTTTAATTTATGTTAAGACCCTCGTGTCTATTCAAAGTAGTTGTAATAGTTGAAGCCGGTGGACGACAACCATGGAGAAGCGTCATTGACCTTGATGCAATGTCAGTGATGATGGAGATCATGTTCGTGCTTGAAGATGGACATCAGAAGCACAAAGAAGAAAGGCCATATCATATCACATATTATGAATTGCATGTGATGTTAATCCTTTATGCATCTTGTATTGATTAGTAGACAACGGTAGCATTATAAGATGATCCCTCATGCACATGAATTTCAAATCATAAAGTGTTCACCCTTAGTTAGCACCGTTGCTAAAACTTGTTGTTTCGAAGCACCACGTGATGATCGGGTGTGTTAGATTCCGCAAGTGTATACAACGTGAGCAAGACAGATTTGCTCATGCAGAAACTAAGGTTTGATCTTGACGAGCCTAGCATGTACAGACATGGTCTCGGAACACGGATCACCGAAAGGTAAAGCATGAATCATATAGTAGATATGATGAACATGTCGATTGTTCGCCATTGAAACTATATCAACTCTCGTGATGATCGGTGTTGATGTGGTGGATTTGGTTCGTGTGATCACTAAAACAATGTGAGGGATGTTGTTTTGAGTGGGAGTTCACCTAGATTAATTTTATTATTAATTTGAACTCAATTTGTCATAAACTTAGTCTAAACTATTGCAAATATGTTGTAGATCAATGGCAGCCCCTACCATCAATTTTAATGCGTTCCTAGAGAAAGAAAAGTTGAAAAACAATGGAAGCAACTTCGCGGATTGGTTCCGCAATTTGAGGATTGTCATCATAGTTGGTAATTTGACCTATGTGCTGGATGCACCGCTGGGTGACCCACCTACAGCTACTGCTACCGATGAAGTAAAGAATGTTTACCTCACTCGGAAGACACAGTACTCCACAGTTCAGTGTGCTATCTTGTATGGTTTAGAATCGGAGCTTCAGAAAAGGTTTGAGAATTCAGACCCACATGATATTGTCCGTGATCTCAAATTGATTTTTGAGACTCATGCGGCAATTGAGAGCTATGAGGCTTCTGAAAAGTTCTTTAACTGCAAGATGGAAGAGGGCAGCTCCGTCAGTGAGCATGTGCTTAAGATGTCTGGGCATGCAAACAAACTTCAAAGCTTGGGTATAGTGATTCCTAATGCTTTGGGGATTTACCGTGTCCTCCAATCACTACCACCAAGTTAGAAGAACTTTGTGATGAACTACAACATGCAGAACATGAACAAGACATTGCCGGAACTCTTTGCCATGTTGAAATCTGCAGAAGTGGAGATCAAGAAAGAGCACCAAGTGTTGTTGGTCAATAAGACCACCAAATTCAAGAAAGGCAAGTCTAAGCAAAAGGGACACTTCAAGAAGGGTGGTAAGAAAGTTACCATGCCGACGAAGAAGACCAAGGCTGGACCTAAGCCTGATACTGAGTGCTTTTACTGCAAGGGAGAAGGTCACTGGAAGAAGAATTGCCCAAAGTACTTGGCGGATTTAAAGAACGGCAACATCAATAAGAAAGGTATATCTGATATACATGTTATTGATGTGTATCTCACTAGTACTCGTAGTAGTGCCTGGGTATTTGATACTGGTTCGGTTGCTCATATTTGTAACTCGAAACAGGTGCTGCAAAATAAATGGAAGCTAGCGAAGAACGAGGTGACGATGCGCGTTGGAAACGGATCAAAGGTTGATGTGATCGCGGTCGGCACGCTACCCCTTCATCTACCATCGGGATTAGTTTTATACTTAAATAATTGTTATTTGGTGCCTGCGTTAAGCATGAACATTATATCGGGATCTTGTTTATTGCGAGACGGTTACTTGTTTAAATCCGAGAATAATGGTTGTTCGATTTATATGAGTAATATGTTTTATGCACATGCACCTTTGATAGATGGTCTATTATTATTGAATCTCGATAGTGGAAATACACATATTAATAATATTGAGGCTAAACGTTTGAAATCGAGTGATAACTCGACCTATATGTGGCACTGTCGTCTTGGTCACATTGGAGTGAAGCGTATGAAGAAACTCCATTCGATGGACTTCTTGAATCACTTGATTTCGAATCACTTGATAGATGCGAAGCATGTCTAATGGGTAAAATGACTAAGACTCCATTTTCTGGTATGATGGAGCGAGCTACGGACTTAATGGAAATCATACATACCGATGTGTGTGGTCCAATGAGTGTAGCATCGCGCGGTGGTTATCGTTATGTTCTTACCTTCACGGATGACTTGAGTAGATATGGGTATATCTATTTCATGAAACATAAGTCCAAAACTTTCGAGAAGTTTAAGGAATTTCAGAGTGAGGTAGAGAATCAACATAACAAGAAGATTAAATTTCTACGTTCTGATCGTGGAGGTGAATATCTAAGTTACGAGTTTGGCGAGCATTTGAAGAAATGCGGAATACTTTCATAGTTGACACCGTCGAGAACACCACAGCGTAATGGTGTGTCCGAACGTCGTAATCGAACTCTCTTAGATATGGTTCGTTCTATGATGTCACTTACAGATTTACCGCTATCATTTTGGGGTTATGCATTAGAAACAACCGCATTCACTTTAAATAGGGCACCATCTAAATCCGTGGAAACGACACCGTATGAATTATGGTTTGGGAAGAAACCTAAATTGTCGTTCCTTAAAGTTTGGGGATGCGAAGCCTAAGTAAAGAAGTTACAGCCGGACAAGCTAGAACCCAAAGCGGAAAAATGCGTCTTCATAGGATACCCGAAGGAAACTATTGGGTATACCTTCTATCATAGATCCGAAGGCAAAATCTTCGTTGTCAAGAATGGATCCTTTCTAGAGAAGGAATTTCTCTCGAAAGAAGTGACTGGAAGGAAAGTAGAACTCGACGAGGTTGTCGAACCTTCTCTCGAACTTGCGAGTAGTGCAGCACCGGAAGTAGTTCCTGTGACGCCTGCACCAATAAGAGAGGAAGCTAATGATGATGATCATGAAACTTCGGTTGTAGTTGCTACAGAGCCTCGCAGGTCAACGAGAACTCGTACCACTCCAGATTGGTATGATCCCGTTATGAATGTCATGTTGGTAGATAACACCGATGACCCTGAGACATATGAGGAAGCGATGATGAGCCCAGATTCCAACAAATGGCAAGAAGCCATGAAATCCGAGATTGGATCCATGTACGAAAACCAAGTATGGACTTTGGTGGACTTACCGGATGGCCGGAAGGCTGTCGAGAACAAATGGATTTTCAAGAAGAAAACATATGTTGATGGTAATGTTACTGTCTATAAAGCTCGACTTGTCGCAAAAGGGTTTCGACAAATTCAAGGAGTTGACTACGATGAGACTTTCTCACCGGTAGCGAAGCTAAAGTCTGTAAGGATTATGTTAGCAATCGCTGCATATTATGATTATGAGATATGGCAAATGGATGTCAAAACAGCATTCCTCAATGGAGACATTGATGAAGAGTTGTATATGATGCAACCCAAAGGTTTTGTCGATCGTAAAGATGCTAACAAGGTATGCAAACTTCAACGGTCCATCTATGGATTGAAGCAAGCATCCCGAAGTTGGAATCAACGTTTTGATAAGGTAATCAAAAGTTTTGGTTTTATACAAACTTATGGAGAAGCTTGTATTTACAAGAAAGTGAGTGGGAGCTCTGTAGCATTCTTAATACTATATGTAGATGACATATTGTTGATTGGGAATGATGTATACCTTCTTAATAGTGTCAAGGAGTATTTGAATAATAGTTTTTCAATGAAGGATCTTGGCGAAGCAGCTTACATATTAGGCATAAAGATTTATAGAGATAGATCGAGACGCCTAATATCATTGTCACAAAGTACATATTTGGACAAAGTTCTAAAGAGGTTTGGAATGGAAGATAGCAAGAAAGGGTTCTTGCCCATGTTGCCCAATACGACCTTGAGTAAAACTCAAAGTCCGACAACGGCAGACGATAGAGAAAAGATGAGTAAGACTCCCTATGCCTCAGCCATAGGATCTCTAATGTATGCCATGCTATGTACTAGACCCGACATTGCATATGCTGTTAGTTTAACTAGCAGATATCAAAGTGATCCAGGAGTGGATCATTGGACAGCGGTCAAAAACATCCTTAAGTACTTGAGAAGAACTAAGGATATCGTTCTTTCTTATGGAGGTGATGAACAGCTCGTTGTTAATGGTTACACCGATGCTAGTTGGAACACCGATCCGGATGATTCTAAATCACAATCCGGATACGTATTTATTTTGAATGGTGCAGCAGTTAGCTGGAGGAGTGCAAAGCAAAGCGTTGTGGCGAGATCTTCAACTGAATCGGAATACATGGCTGCTTCAGAGGCTTCACAAGAAGCGATATGGATGAAAGAGTTCATTACAGAGCTGGGTGTGGTTCCTAGTGCGCTGGACCCAATGTCTATCTAATGTGATAACATGGGCGCCATAGCGCAAGAACCAAGGTCACACAAGAAGCTAAAGCATATCAAGCTACGTTTTCATGCTATTCGAGAACATGTCCAAGATGGGGACATAAAGATTTGCAAAGTACACACAGATCTGAATGTGGCGGATCCGTTGACTAAACCTCTCCCGAGGGCAAAACATGACCAACACCAAACTGCCATGGGTGTTCGGTATATTACCATGTAATCTAGATTAGATGACTCTAGTGCAAGTGGGAGACTGCTGGAGATATGCCCTAGAGGCAATAATAAATGTAGTTATTATTATATCTTTGTGTTTATGATAAATGTTTACATTCATGCTATAATAGTATTAACAAGGAAACATTAATCCTTGTGTGATTTGTAAACTTAAATTGAAGTCCCTAGTGTAGCCTCTATACATCACTAGCTTGTTGGTTAATAAATGATTGTGGTTTCCCTATCATGAACATTGAGATGTTATTAACAACAAGATCATGTCATTAGGAGAATGATATGGTGGACATACTCCTATAGATAAGCGTAGCATAAAGATCAAGTCATTTTAATAGTTCAATTGCTATATGCTTTCTGATACATAGTAACCTAATTCCTTCGACCATGAGATCATGCATATCACCTTTACCGGATGGATGCTTTGATGACATCAAACACCACACCGTAACTGGGTGGCTATAAAGGTGGCATTGAGTGTTCGGAAAGTATTGGTTGAGACACATGGATCAAGAGTGGGATTTGTCCATCCATATGACGGATAGATATACTCTGGGCCCTCTTGGTGGAATGTCATCCAATTAGCTTGCAAGCATGTGACTGGCTCACAAGGGATCACATATCACGGGAATGAGAAAAGAGTACTTATCAGTAACGAGGTTGAACTAGGTATGCAGAGATATCGACGATCATAACCTCGGATAAGTAAACTATCGTGAGACAAAGGGAAATTGGTATCGTATGTAAGTGGTTCATTCAATCACAAAGTAATCGTAGAAATATGTGGGAGCCATATGAATTTCCAGATTCCTCTATTGGTTATTGATCGGAGAAGTGTCTCGATCATGTCCGCATAATTCACGAACCGTAGGGAGACACACTTAAGGTTCGACGTTGTTTGAGTAGTTATGGAATGATGAGAAAGAGACCGAATGTTGTTCGGAGTCTCGGATGGGATCCGGGATATCACGAGGAGATCCAGAATGGTCCGGAGAATAAGATTCATATAAGGAAAGTCCCGTTTCGGAGTTGGGGAATGGTTCCGGTGTTTTCATCGGGAATGTTCTAGAAGGTTCCGGAATGTCCGGCACACCGGAGAGGAAGGGTACATGAATGTGTTATATCAAGTTGGTATGATTGCATCATGTACTCGGTGTCATCACTGAACAAAATAGAGGGATTAATCAAATCCTTGTTTGAAAAGTCAAACGCCAAGTTTGAAAGTCAAAAGGCAATTTTGGGAAGTGGAGAGGGAGGTGGAAACCGACTTGGGGGAGGAGTTCCTCCTCCCACCGCCGGCGCACCACCAAGCCGAGTTGGGGAGGGACTCCCCTCCCCTTGGCCGGCCCCCTCCACCCATAAAAGGAGGGGCAGGGCTCCCCTCCTAGACACACAAGTTCCTACACCTCTAACCCTAGCCCCAAGCCGCCGCCGCCTCCATAGCCGCCGCCGGCCCTAGGGCAAACCGCCGCCGCCGCCTAGCTAAACCCTAGCCGCCGGCTTTCCCCCTCCTTGGTGTGTCTAAACCCTAGAACACTGAGGACTCTCTCATAGTCCACCATACTCGCTCCGGCTTAAGGCGAAGCCCTGCGAGATCTCCGCTCTACTTCCGGTACCACGCCGTTGTGCTGCTGGAATCGCGAGGAGAGTGCTACAACCTCTGCTGCCTGCTGGAACAAGGGAGAGGAAGGTCTTCGTCGAGTACCGAACGTGTGACCGACTGCGAGAGCGCTGCCGGAACGCAGTGCCGGAAGGATCGTCTACGCGATCTTGAGATCGGGAAGAGTACGACTACATCACCCACGAGAATCCGCTCTCGTTAAACACTTTGGAATCTTCGAGGGTGAGTTATTCCATCGACTCGTTGCTACAATCTAGTAGATAGATCTTGGCTTGTTTGTTTGTATGCGATAGAAATTTTTTGTTTTCCATGCTACGAATCCCTACATTCGGGTGTACTCCAAAGGTGCCTCACCATCGGTGACGATAAAACTATCCTCCAAAACATCCACGAGGGCATCTGCAGCTATCACGCGGGCAGCCGTGCCCTTGTGACCAAAGCTCTACGAGCTGGATTCTACTGGTCAACGGCCATGAATGATGCCAAGGACATCGTTTGAAGATGCAACGAGTGCCAGAGGTTCGCAGACAAACCACACGCACTAGGATCGGAGCTCAGGCCCATACCCTTGGCCTGGCCCTTCGCCCAATGGGGCCTCGACATGATCGGCAAACTGCCCAAGTCCTCGAAAGAAGGCCACGTCTACCTCCTGGTCGTAGTCTACAAATTCACCAAGTGGATCGAGGCCATGCCCGTTACTAACCAAAAGGGCAAAACGGCCGTAAAATTCTTCGAATCCATAGTCTACAGGTTCGGCGTGCCACACGGCATCATCACCGATAACGGGTCGAACTTCATCTCCAAAGAATTCTAGGACTTCTGCGAAGACCTCAAAATCAACATAACATACGCCTCCGTGGCGCACCCGCAAACGAACGGGCAGGTCGAAAAGGCCAACGGCCTCGTCGGCAGCGGCATTAAGAAGCGCTTAATGAGCCCACTCCAGCGACTCGCAGGAGCCTGGACACAAGAGCTACCCTCCGTCCTCTGGAGCCTGCGCACGACACCAAATAGCTCAACTGGCTACACGCCCTTCTTCATGGTGCACGGATCCGAAGCCGTGCTGCCTGCAGAAGTACTCCATAAGGCCCCACGAGTCGTCGCCTATAGCGAAGCCGAATCGACGACCGCACTCGAAGACGTCGTCGACACACTCGACGAGGCACGTGACATAGTCGCGGCTCGATCAACGGTCTACCAACAGAGTCTCCGCAACTATCACAGCCGTCGGCTGCGCCCAAGGTCCTTTGTCGAAGGAGACCTAATCTTATGACTTAAGCAAGAGCGACCGAAGAAGCTCGAGTCACCCTGGGAGGGACCCTACATCGTGACTGAAGTCATCCCAGGTGGCGCCTATCGCCTCAAGCACATGGAGTCTGGAGTCGCATACTCCAACCCATGGAACGTCGCACAACTGCAACGCTTCTACCCCTAGCTACCCCCTCCTTTTACTTTCAATAAGGCTATTCAACCAAGGCTACTCAGCCGAACAATGTACCTTCTCATTACGATATGAATAAAGCTAAGTGTCTCGCCCCAAAAATTTATCTATTATTCGCATTTTCTTCATGTTACAACACACGCGGGGGCTCCCCTCACCTCACAACTTCATCGACTGGGGATAACGCGTGTACACCTGAGTAGCTGATCACGTCAGGCTAACGAAAAGGGCACGCATACAAGCAAAGTACCACGTGCTAAAAACTATCAACCTTTATAGCAAGGGGCATAACACGCGCAGTCGAATACATACAAGTTTTACATCTACCTTTTTACAGGTCCTACC
The DNA here is from genome assembly GCA_916181665.1 of Avena sativa. Taxonomy (NCBI): domain Eukaryota; kingdom Viridiplantae; phylum Streptophyta; class Magnoliopsida; order Poales; family Poaceae; genus Avena; species Avena sativa. The sequence goes on along the minus strand of OV702298.1, from coordinate 277,442,971 downwards.
TATTCTGAAGAATCACCTGCGCACGATGCTCGAAGAGATCTACAATTTGTTCGGCATACTGCCTTACAGTCGCATAATGCGGACGCATATCCCACATGCCACCATCCGGCCGAAGAGGTGGCCCAGCCGCCACAGCAGCAAGATCTACGTCAGGGTGATGCAGCCGCATGAGGGAAAGCACAGCCTTCACCCCTGCAACCAACTAATGCCGCACTAGCTCCCTGACATGATGCACATCTCGAAACTTCGCCAGCAGGCCCCACAGAGTCGATGGTGCCTCATCCAGGGGAAACATCACGTGCAGAATCGATGCCAAAGAAGTCTTCACCTGCCGCAGCACCCGTGACACCTGGTGAACACGATCCTGCACAGTCGCAAGGACCATAGCACGATCACGGTCCATCCAGAAAAAGCCGCCGGCCTCCATGTCCTGCTGGGTCAGGCAGTTGATCCGAACAGCAACACGCTCTTTTTCCTCCCTAGGAACAAGGTTCGCACCTGCAACAGCTGCAAAGTAAGATGACAAGCCAACATGCACATCCGAGAAATGAGCAGCAGCTCGAAGAAACTCACATTGAAGCTCTTCGTCCAAATGCTGCAACTCCTCCATCAGATACTCCTCTCTAGCGGCGCCCCGCTCCGCCTTCGACTTCCAAACATCCGTGCAGCCTTGAACGCCAAGCAATTCTTTCTCAATACCATGAATGCGGTCACGAAGAAATACAAGCTGTGACGCATCATCCAAGGATGGCCACAGCTGCGGCACAGACAAAGTATCAATGTGATCATCACCCGAAGGTCCCTAGAGGAAAAGAAGGGAAGGATATGAACAAACGCACGAATGAGCAAACAACTCGGAGATTCATTATATGCAGCAAAAGCCACTGCGTGGCACAAGGAGTGTTCATAAATACATTACAACAAAAGAGACAAAATCTATCCTACAACTACAAGGCGTAAGAAGCTGTATCCTGAGTGGCCTCGGAGCCGGATTGCCTGCTCTTGGCCTCCCCCTGCTGCCTCACCGCGTACTCTACCAGCAGGTCAATCAGCTTCGGCCCCTAGCGTTTACAACGGCCAGCGTAGAGGGCGAAGGCTACCTCGGATCCGTCGGCAGCCGTCGGCATCTGGGAGGTGACCTGATGAAGATCCAGCTCTGCTCTAGACGCCATGGCCATCGCCAGCCCCATGGATGCACCAATGCCTTTCTGCTTGCGCTTGTACACCGTAGGCGCCTCGGCCGACAGCACATCTGCCAACAAACCGACATCCTCAAGGGCGACGCCCTTGGGGACGATCTCCTTGTAGAAGCGCCGGAGAACCTCCTTGGCCTTGGCAAGCGAGCCAACCATGGTACTGCAGCGGTCTTCGATCGCCACAGTGGCATCATCCAGAGCACTTCCGTGCTCCAGGGCATCATGGTCAAACTCGATGCCCGCGGCATCTAGACAAACAGAAGAGGCAAGGTGAACACCAAACAAAACTGGAGAGACAAGGAAGCCGAAAAGGAACAGACGAAACTACTCACCCGAAATAGCCTTGGCAGCAGCCATCCGCTTGCCGGCTACCTCCTTCTCGCGCGAGGCCGCAGTGGTGATGATCTGCTCCTCGCGATCCGTGGCCTCTCGCTGCAGGCGCTCCTTGGCCGTAGCCGCGTCGGCTAGCTCCTGCTCAAGGCACTCCTAAGCGCCAACGACATCTTCAGCTTTTTTCTCCGCTCGCCCAAGGCTCTTTTTGAGAGCATCAAGCTCGCGGAGAGCAGTGTTATTCTCGTCTGCAACAAAGAACAAGCATGAGATTCATAAGTCAGAAAGCAGCCGAAGAAGCAGAAGATCGATAAAAAAATCACGAACCTTGAAGCCTCTGAAGGCTGGCCTCCAATGCCAGATGCTGCTTCACTAGTTGATTGACACCTTGAACAAAAGGCTGCGAGAAGATGCAACTTGTCAGGAAAAAGGCTCGGGGGCTGCACCCAAGGAAACGAGCAAAGCAAATCACGCATACAAAAAATGCTCGGGGGCTCCCCCCACGGCAAAAACGAAAGCACTTACATGATCGGACGGCGACTCCGAAGGTCCGACTGTAGTCTTCTGGGAGACAATCACCCGAGCCTCCTGCGGAGAAGGGTTCGGAGCAACGTCCCCAGAGGTGGCCACCATCTGAGGAGGAGGAGAAGCAACCTTCGACTCCCCCACCATCTCCCGAGCGCCGTCGCTGAAAGAGCCATCGGAGGAGTGGCTACAAAAGAAAACTTCAGGCAAATACAAGCAAGCAAAAAATGAAAGAAGAGCAAAAAGCAACTGAAGATACTTACGAGTCCATGTCGCTCAAGTTGAAGACAGGCAAGGCCCTCTTGCCTTTCTTCTCTTCCTTCTTCCGCTTTGCCGTCTGCTGCGGCGCCATAGCCCGCACGGGCACGACCGGAATAGGAGAGGAAGAGCCACCATCACCTCCACTATGATGCACAAGGCATGGCGGGTTCCTAGGCATCGGCGGAGCCGAGGCATCTGACGATTCTCTCGAGCTCCGCGTTCGCTTTCGAGTCTTCTCCTTGCTCGACTCAAAGGTTTGTTCAGCCGGCGACCGCGCCGAAGGGAGCTCAGACATGGAGTCCACTACCTCATTGTACGGTGCATCCAGAAAACGTTCGGGTAGTGGAGGCGCCATGCCAGGCACCTTGAACTCCTGCACAAAAGAAAACAAACTCTTAGAATGAATGAACTGCAAGAAGATGTAGTCGAAAAAGCGCTACGCGCATGTCCCAGATCTACACCTGCGGCACCGGTCGAGAGGCCCTGAATGGAAGGGTCAACGAGCTACCCGGAATATCCTCGTCAGCTTTAAACTTCAGCAGCGGCCGGAGGATTCCGTCAACATCCCCCTTGGAGAGCTCGCTAGTTGAAACCTTAGTCGGGTTGTTGCGGCCAGAATAAAGGAACATCGGGTGCGCCCTAGCCTGGAGCGGCTGCACCCGACGTTTGAGGAAGGTGCGGATGATATCCATGCCTTTCACCTCTTTATCCGGAATCACCTGAAGATCTTCCACCCGACGATAGAGTTCCTCTATCTCCGCCACCTCACCATCCAAGATGTGGTTCTTCCAGGACCTTTTCGGCTGGATTTTCTGGGAGGGGTCGAAAGGAGCAAGGCCAAATTTTTGCCGTCCACTGTGGAGTCGCGGATGTAAAACCATCGCCTCCGCCAGTATTGGACGGACTCAGACATAGAAAAAGAAAAGAAGAGAAAGTTGGATTCAAGGGAAATAATGTAGCCGCCGATGGGATAAACGCCATCAAAGCCAGATTGCCTCTTCACGGAATACAGCTTCCGGAAGAGGCCAAAGTGTGGCTCGATACCGAGCCAGCACGCGCAAAAGGTGATGAAGCAGGCAATGTGAAGAACAAAATTCGGCGAAAGATGATGGAGTTGGATGCCATAGAACAAAAGCAATCCACGGAAAAAATTGTGGACTGGGAGAGAAAGGCCCCGAAGGACAAAAGCGACAAACATGACCCGAAACCCAGCGGGTGGATAGGGAGTTACCTCGTCGCCGGGAATCTTGATGGCTTGCTTGTCCTGCGGGATTAGACCCCGCTCACGGATCTTGCAAAGATCGACCTCGCGCATCTCCGACCGCCGCCAGCCACCATCGGTGACGCGGGTAGCGGCGGTACCCTTCTTGCCACCGGCAGCGACGCTGGTACCAACTGCGGTGGAGGCCTTCTTTGATTTCCCCATTGCAGTGCAGCGACGAAGACGGTGTGAGTGCAGGAATGAAGATGGAAAGTATCAAAGAACTTCCAGCGCACGGCGAGGAAAACTCAAGAAGGTGGAAGCAGTGAAACGAGAATGGATGCAGTTAAAACAAACAAGTTTTTCCCCAATAATTATAAGGACGAAGAAGATGCATGGTGACCGTTCATCGGGAAGCCCTAGAGCCAACATCAGAATCCAACCGTCCACATGTCAGCACGGCAGCGAACCGTCACTCGCACGCCGTCCACTACACACGGAAACCGAGGCGGCACCGTAATTATCTCCACGTCGCGCGTGACTGGTCAATTCAAAGTCAGAAGGTGGGACCCACGTTCGCCCAGTCACGTCATCTCTGGCGTCGTAGACGCTTGAGGTCACCGATCGTCAGCACTGATGCCATCAAAGCTATACTAGCAACGGTTACAAATCTTCAACTACACAGCTAAAAGTACTCACTCGAATCTACGATTCGAGTAACTACTCGGGGGCTCTTCCTATCAGGAGCGCTGGCCGCACACCCGATATATGATCAAAGTACTACACCACTGAACTATTCTTCGAGTCCTACATCGACTCTACAACTCCACTACGGACTTGGGGGATACTCCCATAGGGAGGATGGATTCAAACATCCGAAAAATTTGTGTCCTACAGACTTAAAAGTCAACAAAGACTGAATTAAAGTATCTGCTTGAGTCTACGACTCGAACAGACACTCGGGGGCTACTCCCATAGGGAGAAATTGTCGCGCACCCTATGAATTCTTCGACTGCAATCCTTCGGATTAGCATGCAAAAACTTTTCGGCAACTTTGCCCTAGTTAACGCTAAGTGAGTAATATCCTTCTTGGCCACCCTAAACACCTCTGCGGTGATAAACATTCGGATGCTGTGTCTGCAACGCAAAGATAAGACTTACAGATACCATCTGATGGACTGGCAACGCACACGACTACGCTCTGCTAGTAAAAATCCATGCCAGCAGGCGCGATGAAAATCCTGACGGACGCGTTGGGTACATCATTTGAAAATCACTGGAATTCCACTCCTGTAAGTCCTCAACGGCCTGAGTCGAATTACACTAGCATATGTTCCGGTTTCGAGTTGAGGGACTCGAATCTGAAGAAGATCGTGTTGTTTTGTCCTAAGACAGTTAACTGGCCCTGATCCGTCGGGAGATTCAGGCACACGCATCAACAATCCCTACACACTAAAATCATTCTTTGATAAGCAAAAAATAGCTGCACCCAAAAATATTGAAGAGTCCTCAGCTGAATCTACGATTCGACTGAACACTCGAGGGCTACTAACATGGTTATACCCCACGGGTACATGACCCTAGCATACCTGGTCCAGTCCAAGGAAGTCCCACAAGAATATACGCGGCCCATGAAGATTTCCGGGTGGCCCAAGCCCAGGATGTCTTCGGATCCTTGGAGAGCAAGACTAGAGTAGATAGAATATTAAAAGGGACAAACCCTAAAAACCTGTAACCGACTCGATCTGTGCCCGGGACCTGCCTACTTATATAAAAAGTCTAGGAGGGCACGACGAGGAGGGCACTTCATACCATCCTCATACACACCTCCACGCCAGATTGCATCTGCGCACCCCTGTAACTTTTGGTTCCGCCGTAATCAAGAGCAGACAAGAAGGAGTAGGGTTTTCACTCCGGGGGCCTGAACCTGGGTAAACCTCGTGTCCCCATGTTTCTTGTTTGCTAACCGTTTCACAATCTCCAGCATCCCCATCTTCTCCAAAACCCAAGCTCATAACAATGGGCATTGACGAGATTAAACCTCGTCACCCCTGGCCGCGCGGGCCAGCCCAGGACGCGCCTGGGAGGGGTGTGGCCGCCTCGGGCACCCCCTCGGCCACCCTCTTCGCCTATAAGATTCCTCTTGACCTAAAAACTCTGGGGGTTCGATGTTTTTCTAGAAAGAGTTCCGCTGCGCCGTCACCACCAGAAACCGCAATTCGGAACCAGAAACTCTGTTTTGGCACCCAACCGGGACGGGTAATTTGGAGAGGATCATCGCCATCATCATCAACAATGCCTCTCCATCAACCACCGATGTTTCCCCATCCATGAGTGAGTAATCCCCCTCTGTAGGCTATGGGGATGGTAGGGATTGGATGAGTTCTATCATGTAATCAAATAAGATTGTTAGGGCATGGTGCCTAGTATCTCTATTAGTGCTATTTGACTTTGTTGCAACTTATTGTGCTTAATGCTTGTCACTAGGGCCCAAGTGCCATGATCTCAGATCTGAACTTATTATTGATTCATTATTATAGTATTGTTTGTGATCTTATCTGCAAGTTGTGTACACATATCATTGTCCGGACCCAAAGGCCCCAAAGTGACATAAATTGGGACAGCCGGAGGGGATGGCTGCGATATGAGGATCACATGTGTTCATGTAGTGTTAATGCTTTGATCCGGTGCTCTATTAAAAAGAGTACATTAATTGCTAGTAGATTCCCTTGAGGTCCCGCTACAACGGGCTGGCTGGACAAAAGATGTTGTGCAAGTTCTCATTGCGAGCACATATGACTATATATGGAACATGTGCCTATGATTGTTTTATACTTGGATGCTTTATCTTATTTATCTGCAATTGCCCTAGATCTTGAAGTTACATGTTTAGACTTGTCCATGCAATGCCTGTCCATCCATCCCTATGCCTACCGCGCTCATATCCTACTGTTTGCTACTGTTGTTACTACTGCCTTTGTTTTACTACTGCTGTTACTTTGTTATTGCTACTACAAAACTGTTGCTACTAATAAACTCCTGTGAGCAAGACTATTTCCAGGAGAAGCTGAATTGGCAACTCAGTTGTTAAGGCTCATAAGTATTCCTTGTCTCCCCTTGTGTCGAATAAATAAATTGGGTAATACTACCCTCGAAGACTGTTGCGATCCCCTATACTTGTGGTTCATCACTCCTTCATCCATATTGCCTCTTGTGAAGCCTCCAAAGCAGCTATGTATTCCGATTCAGTTGAAGATCTCGCCACAACGCTTTGCTTTGCACTCCTCCAGCTCACTGCCGCACCATTCAAAGTAAATACGTATCCAGATTGAGATTTAGAATCATCCGGATCGATGTTCCAACTACCATCGGTGTAACCATTAACAACGAGCTGTTCATCACCTCCATAAGAAAGAACCATATCCTTAGTTCTTCTCAAGTACTTAAGGATGTTTTTGACCGCTGTCCAATGATCCACCCCTGGATCACTTTGATAACTGCTAGTTAAACTAACAGCATATGCAATGTCGGGTCTAGTACATAGCATGACATACATGATAGATCCTATGGCTGAGGCATAGGGAGTCTTACTCATTCTCTCTCTATCTTCTGCCGTAGCAGGACTTTGAGTTTTACTCAAGGTCGTATTGGGAAACACGGGCAACAACTCTTTCTTGCTATCTTCCATTCCAAACCTCTTTAGAACTTTGTCCAAATATGTACTATGTGACAATGATATTAGGTGTCACGATCTATCTCTATAAATCTTTATGCCTAATATGTAAGCAGCTTCCCCAAAATCCTTCATTGAAAAACTATTATTCAAATAATCCTTGACACTATTAAGAAGATCTATATTATTCCCAATCAACAATATGTCGTCCACATATAGTACTCCCTCCGACCCATATTAGTTGACTCGACTTTGTCTAGATTCATATGTATCTAGTTAAGAATGTAGTATAGATTCATCCATATCTAGACAAAGTTGAGTCAACTAATATGGGTCAGAGGGAGTACTAGGAATGCTATAGAGCTCCCACTCACTTTCTTGTAAATGCAAGCTTATCCATAAGTTTGTATAAAACTAAAGCTTTTGATCACCTTATCAAAATGTTGATTCCAACTTCGGGATGCTTGGTTCAATCCATAAATGGATCTTTGAAGTTTGCATACCTTGTTAGCATTCTTAGGATCGACAAAACCTTTGGGTTGTACCATATACAACTCTTCATCAATGTCTCCATTGAGGAACGTTGTTTTGACATCCATATGCCATATATCATAATCATAATATGCAGCGATTTCTAATGAAATGCTCATATACTTTAGCTTCGCTACCGATGAGAAAGTCTCATCGTAGTCAACTCCTTGAATTTGTCAAAACCCTTTTGCGACAAGTCGAGCTTTATAGACGGTAACATTACCATCAACATCTGTTTCTTCTTGAAAATCCATTTGTTCTCGACAGCCTTCCGGCCATCCGGTAAGTCCACCAAAGTTCATACTTGGTTTTCGTACATGGATCCAATCTCGGATTTCATGGCTTCTTGCCATTTATTGGAATCTAGGCTCATCATTGCTTCCTCATATGTCGCAGGGTCGTCAATGTTATCCACCAGCATGACACTCATAACGGGATCATATCAATTAGGAGTGGTACGAGTTCTCGTTGACCTACGAGGTTCTGTAGTAACTTCAACCGAAGTTTCATGATCAACATCATTAGCTTCCTCTCTTATTGGTGTAGGCACCACAAGAACTTCTTCTGGTGCTGCGCTACTCACAAATCCGAGAGAAGGTTCGACAGCCTCGTCAAGTTCTACTTTCCTTCCAGTCACTTCTTTCGAGAGGAACTCCTTCTCTAGAAAGGATCCATTCTTGGCAATGAAGATTTTGCCCTCGGATCTATGATAGAAGGTATACCCAATAGTTTCCTTCGGGTATCCTATGAAGACGCATTTTTCCGCTTTGGGTTCAAGCTTATCGGGCTGTAACTTATTTACATAAGCTTCGCAACCCCAAACTTTAAGGAATGACAATTTATGTTTCTTTCCTACCCATAATTCATACGGGTCGTTTCAATGGATTTAGATGGTGCCCTATTTAAATTGAATGCAGATGTTTCTAATGCATAACCCCAAAACGATAGCGGTAAATCTGTAAGTGACATCATAGAACGAACCATATCTAAGAGAGTTCGATTATGATGTTCGGACACACCATTACGTTGTGGTGTTCCCGGCAGTGTCAATTATGAAAGTATTCCGTATTTCTTCAAATGCTCGCCAAACTCGTAACTTAGATATTCACCTCCACGATCATATCGTAGAAATTTAATCTTCTTGTTACATTGATTCTCTACTTCACATTGAAATTCCTTAAACTTTTCGAAAGTTTTGGACTTATGTTACATAAAATAGATATACCCATATCTACTCAAGTCAACTGTGAAAGTAAGAACATAACGATAACCACAGTGCGATGCTACACTCATCGGGCCACACACATCGGTATGTATGATTTCTAATAAGTCCGTAGATCGCTCCATCATACCAGAAAATGGAGTCTTAGTCATTTTACCCATCAGACATGCTTCACATCTTTCAAGTGATTCAAGAAGTATATCGAAATGGAGTTTCTTCATACGCTTCACTCCAATGTGACCAAGACGACAGTGCCACATATAAGTTGAGTTATCGCTTAATTTTAAACATTTAGCTTCAATGTTATTACCATGTGTATTACTAGAATTGAGATTCAACAAGAATAGACCATCTATCAAAGGTGCATGTGCATAAAACATATTACTCATATAAATCGAACAACCATTATTCTCAAGTAACCGTCTCGCAATACACATGACCCGGATATAATGTTCATGCTCAACGCAGGCACCAAATAAAAATTATTTAAGTATAAAACTAATCCCGATGGTAGATGAAGAGGTAGCGTGCCGACCACGATCACATCAACCTTTGATACATTTCCAACGCGCATCGTCACCTTGTTCTTTGCTATTTTCCGTCTATTCTGCAGCACCTGTTTCGAGTTACAAATATGAGCAACCAAACCAGTATCAAATACCCAGGCACTACTACGACTACTAGTGAGATACACATCAATAACATGTATATCGGATATACCTTTCTTCTTGATGTTGCCGTTCTTCAGATCCGCCAAGTATTTAGGGCAATTCCGCTTCCAGTGACCTTCTCCCTTGCAGTAAAAGCACTCAGTATCAGGCTTAGGCCCAACCTTGGTCTTCTTCGCCGGCGCGGTAACTTTATTACCGCCCTTCTTGAAGTTTCCCTTTTTCTTGGACTTGCCTTGCCTTTTGAATTTTGGTGGTCTTATAGACCATAAAAACTTGGTGCTCTTTCTTGATCTCCACTTCCGCAGACTTTAACATGGAGAAGAGTTCAGGTAAAGACTTGTCCATGTTTTGCATATTGTAGTTCATCACAAAGTTCTTGTAACTTGGTGGTAGTGATTGGAGGACACGGTGAATCCCCAAAGCATTAGGAATCACTATACCCAAGCTTTGGAGCTTACTTGCGTGCCCAGACATCTTAAGCACATGCTCACTGACGGAGCTGCCCACTTCCATCTTGCGGTTAAAGAACTTTTCAGAAGCCTCATAACTCTCAACTATCGTGTGAGCCTCAAATATCATTTTGAGTTCACGAATAATATCATGTGGGTCAAAGTTCTCAAACCTTTTCTGAAGCTCCGATTCTAAACCATACAAGATAGCACATTGAACTGTGGAGTACTGATTCTTCCGAATGAGGAAAACATTCTTCACCTCATTGGTAGCATCAGCTGCAGGTGGGTCACCTAGCGGTGCATCCAGCACTTAGGTCAAACTACCAGCATTGAGGACAATCCTCAAGTTGCAGAACCAATCCGTGAAGTTGCTTTCATTGTTTTTCAACTTTTCTTTCTCTAGGAACGCATTAAAATTGATGGTAGGGGCCACCAGTGATCTACAACATATTTGCAATAGTTTAGACTAAGTTTATGACAAATTGAGTTCTTATTAATAGTTAAATTAACCTATGTGAACTCCCACTCAAAACAACATCCCTCACATTGTTTTAGTAATCACATGAACCAAATCCACCACATCAAAACCGATCATCACGAGAGATGATGTAGCTTCAAAGGCGAACAATCAACATGTTCATCATATCTACTATATGACTCATGATTTACCTTTCGGTGATCCGTGTTCCGAGACCAGTATGTACATGCTAGGCTTTTCAAGATCAAACCTTAGCTTCCACATGAGCAAATCTGGCTTCCTCCCGTTGTATACACTCGCAGAATCTAACACACTCGATCATCACATGGTGCTTCGAAACAACGAGTCTTGGCAACGGTGCCTACTAAGGATGAACACTTTATAACTTGATATTTTGTGATAGGGATCATCTTATAATTATACTGTCGTTAACTAAGCAATACAAGATGCATAAAAGGATTAACATCACATGCAATTCAAAATATGTGATATGATATGGCCTTTCTTCTTGTGCCTTCAATCTCCATCTTCAAGCATTAACATGATCTCCATCATCACCGGCGTGGCGTCAAGGTCAATGGCACCACTCCATGGTTGTCGTTCACCAGCATCAACTATTACAACTACTTTGAATAATAGACACACATGTCCTAATGAAATTAAAAGACAACCATAAGACTCCTGCCGGATGCCGACTTACAATAATAAACATTGCATACATCATATATAATCACAATCGTGGCCATATCACATCACAACACACCCCTACAAAACAAAGTTAGACGCCTCTAATTTTCTTTGCATATTTTACGTGGTTTGGGGCTTTAAATAAGTACTGTTCTAACTTACGAATAAGAACCACAACGTTGATGCTTGAACTATCAAGTGCCCGTTGTAAATTGAATCTTTACTATGATGGGGGAGACAGACACTCGCAAAGCCACTTATGCAATACAAGTTGCATGCTGCGCGTGGAGCAAGTCTCATAAACGATGTCATGTAAGGTTAGCCCGGGCCGCTTCATCTCATCATACTGCAAGATGCAAAGTACACAAAAATCAATTGATAATAAAAGCACCACCGCCCACAAGACCTCTACATCTACATCTACCATCACCTCTACATCTACCATCACCTCTACATCTACCATCAGGATTAATATTAGAACCTAGTAATTGTTACTTTGTTCCTGCATTATGTAAGAATATAATATCATGATATTGTATCTTACAAGATGGTTATTCGTTTAAATCAGAGAATAATGGTTGTTTAATTTATATGAATAATGTCTTCTATTCACACACTCACGTGAAGAGTGGGTTGTTTATGATTGATCTTAACTGTGATACACACATCCATAACACTGAGGCTAAACGTCAAAAGACAAATTATTTGAATACCACATAGTTGTGGCACGGCTTCAGGTATATCTGATATACATGTTATTGATGTTTACTTGCAAGGTCCTAAGAGTAACTCTTGGGTATTTGATACTAGATCGGTTGCTAATATTTGCAATTCGATATAGGAGATATTGAATCCTAGGAAGCTTGGCAAGAACGAGGTGACGATGCGTGTCAGGAATGGAGAAAGCGTTGCTGTGATTATCATTGGCACAAGACCTCTACATCTACCGTCGGGATTAATATTAGAACTTAGTAATTGTTACTTCGTTCCTACATTATGTAAGAATATAATATCAGGATATTGTATCTTACAAGATGGTTATTCGTTTAAATCAGAGAATAATGGTTGTTTAATTTATATGAATAATGTCTTCTATGCACAGACTCACGTGAAGAGTGGGTTGTTTATGATTGATCTTGACTGTGATACGCACATCCATAACACTGAGGCTAAACACCGAAAGACAAATTATTTGAATACCACATATTTGTGGCATTGCAGATTGGGTCACATTGGACATAAACGCTTGAAGAAGATTCATAGTGATGGAGTTTTGAGTTCACTAGATTTTGAATCTTTTGATACACGTGAATCATGTTTGATGGGAAAGATGGCCAAATCACCGTTTAATGGATATATTTAATGGGCAAGTGACTTACTAGAAATAATACATACCGATGTATGTTGTCCAATGAGTATACCTGTACACGGTGGATTCCTCTACTTTATAACCTTTACCGACAACTTGAGTCGCTATGGTTATATCTATCTTATGAAGCATAAGTCTGAAATATTTGAAAAGTTCAAAGAATTTTAGAATGAAGTAGAGAATCAACATGGCAAGAAAATAAAGTTTCTGCGGTCGGATCACAGAGGCGATTATTTGAGTCATGAGTTCAGCGAACATCTAAGAGCTCATGGAATCGTTTCACAGCTTAAGCCTCCAGGAACAACCCATTGCAATGGAGTGCCGGAACGGCGTAATCGAACCTTGTTGGAGATGGTGAGATCTATGACGTCTTTAACTAATCTCCCTTTATCATTTTGGGGCTACGCTTTGGAGACTACAACTTTTACACTTAATAGAGCGCCATTAGAGTCTGTTGAGATGACACCATATGAGTTGTGGTTTGGCAAGAAACCAAACTTATCGTTTCTTAAAAATTTGAGGTTGCGAAGCTTATGTAAAACGTTTGTAGCAAAATAAGCTTAATCCCAAGTCAGACAAATTCATTTTTGATAGGTTACCCTAAGGAAACTGTTGGGTATTCCTTCTACCACAAAAATGAAGGCAAGATATTTGTTGCGCGAGGAGGAACATTTCTTGAGAAGGAATTTCTCGCTAAAAGTTTAAGTGGGAGGACAAAAGATCTTAATGAGGTGATTGAACCAGAGAAAGATGGGCAGAGTAGCACAGAACAAGGAGCCTTTATGGAAAATCCTATGGCGCCATCAGATGCTGCCGAGCCTACAAGTGTTGTAGTCCCAGAAATTAATGCTCCTATTGACCACATAGATCTGGTAGAATTTTTCTTCCGGTCATAAGATCTGAAGATGATGTTTTGTTGTTATACAACGATGAACCAGCTACATACATTGAAGCCGTGATGGGCCTTGACTCCGTCAAATGGCATGAAGCCATGAAATCTGAGATATAATCCATGTATGAGAATCAAGTTTGGAACTTGATGGACCCTCCTGAAGGCGTAAAGCCTATAGAATGTAAATGGATCTATAAGAAAAAACATATACGGATGGTAATGTTACCGTTCATAAATCTCAACTTGTCGCAAAGGGGTTTCTACAAATTTAAGGAGTTGACTACGATGAGACTTTCTCTCCCCTAGCGATGCTTAAGTCTGTTTAGATTCTTCTAGCAATCGCTTCATATTACAATTACGAAATATGGCAGATGGATGTCAAAACAACATTCCTGAATGTAAAGCTAACCAAGTATGTGTACATGGTACAACCCGGGGATTTTGTCGATCCTAAAGATGCCGGAAAGGTGTGCAAACTTCAGAGATCCATCTATGGACTAAAGCAAGCATCACGGAGCTGGAATCTTCATTTTGATGAAGTAGTAAAGAGTTTCGGATTCATCAAGAATGGACAAGAGTCTTGTGTATACAAGAAGGAAAGTGGGAGCACGATAGCGTTTCTAATACTATATGTGGATGAGATATTGTTGATTGGAAATGATAAAACATTTCTTAACACAATAAAGGAATCATTGAAGAAAAGTTTTTTATTAAAGATTTGGATGAAGCATCTTACATATTGGGCATAAGGATGTATAGAGATATATCACAGCGCCTAATAGGGCTTACTCAAGATACATATCTAGACAAAGTTTTGAAGAGGTTCAAAATGGAAGAATCCAAGACGGGATCACTTTCAATGGTACATGGCAAACCACTAAGCAAGAATCAATGTCCTATGACAGATGCTGAGGGGAATGACATGAGTGAAGTCCCATATGCATCAGCAATTGGTTCAATCATGTATGCCATGATATGTACAAGACCATATGTATATTATGCTCTAAGTGTTACAAGTAGATACAAAAGTGATCCAAGTGTGAATCATTAGATAGCAATAAAGAATATACTTAGATACTTGAGAAGGACTAAGGATATGTTTATCTTATATGGAGGTGACAAAGAGCTCGTTGCAAGGGGTTACACCTATGCAAGCTTTGTCACTGATCCTAATGATTTTAGATCTTAGTATAGTTATGTATTCACCTTGAATAGGGGAGCGATGAGATGGAAAATTTCTAAGCAAGATACGGTTGCGGACTCTACAAAAAGGCGGAGTACATAGCAACTCAGATGCTGCAACTGGATGAAGAACTTCATCTTAGAGCTTGGTGTTGTTCCAAGTGCGCTAGAGCCAATGGAGATTCATTGTGACAACAATGGTTCCATCGCTCAAGCAAAGGAACCAAGGTCCCACCAGTGTACAACATCGATTTCATCTTATACGCTAGTTCGTGCATGATGGTGACATAAAGATGTGCAAAATTCATACAGATCTAAATGTGGCGAATCCGTTAATAAAGTTACTCACGCTTGCAAAGCATGAACAACACCGAGATGCCATAGGTGTTAAAATGCTAACGCTGTGTTTGGATGTTGGAAAATTGGCTCGGAATTGAATTGGACTAAAAATTCCAAATCCAAGATGGAAAGGAAATTGGCTCAATTTCCAATTCAGGTGTTTGGATGTGCATGGAATTTTCCAATTCCCTTGGAATCAAAGGGTGGCACCTAATTCCAAATCATGTTTGGATGAACAAAACAATAAAATTGAAAGTTTGTTAGATTTGGACAAATTAAGACAAGAGGAAGATGAGGGACATGGAGATGCTGGCTTGAGGACTACCAGGGAGCCGCTGCCACTCACCAGGCGCTGATGCTCGAGCTCCCGCCGCCGTCTAGGGTTTTCTACCGCCGCCACTCACCTGGCACTGATGCTCGAGAGGGGAAGGGGAGCGAGAGGAGGCGGGGAAGGGGCAGATGAGCGCGTGGAAGGGGAGAGATGGGGCGGCTAACCGTCGGTGGCGCCGGGGATAGCAGGGCGCGGGCGCGTTGAGGAGGCGTCGAGGAGGCTCCTGACCACGCGGACGCGAACAAGTACGCGGGGAAGAAAACTCCAGGCGTTTCCGAGCCGGTGAGCTCGGAAACTCCTGAGGTCGGGCGGGCACTAGGCTCGGAATTGCTTCTTGTTTCCACGCTTTAATTCCAAGACCCTCCCAAACACTAGAATTCGGTCCAACAATTCCGGAATTCCAATTCCGAGCCTATTTTCCAACATCCAAACACAGTGTAAATGTAAACTAGATTATTGACTCTAGTGCAAGTGGGAGACTGATATAAATATGCCCTAGAGGCAATAATAAATGTGTTATTATTCATATTTCTGTTCCATAAATAAGTTTATTGTTCTATGCTATAATTGTACTAGTTCTGAAAAATGTGTATTTAGAGGAAACCCTAATACATGTGTGGGATGATAAACATCATATAAATATATCCCTGATCATGCCTCTATGACTAGTATGTATGTCGATGATAGTTTCGGTTTCCTAACTATGGGCGAAGTGACAATGTGATTGTGGTGTTGCCAGTGACACATGTGATTGGAGTTGTTGGAGAACAACGACGATGTATAGACCCAAACATAAGATACCATGAAATACATTGTTAATATAGTTATCGGTTTAATATCATAAGACATTGTATTCCCTTTAGTAGAAATAATTTGACCGCGCGACACATGTGAACTTGGGAACAGTATGGACCTAGCAAGAAAACGTTTCTCTTAACGGAGTGATTATAAAGTTGATGCTTGTTTGTACCGGATAGTTCGCCGATCATTCACATGATTATAAAGTAGACCGTGTTGCATGGACACTTGTCAGATATGATGATTTTTTCCGGCTTTGTAACTACTTTTGCCAACTTAAATGAGTTTTGGGTGATTTTCCAGAAGAAATTCAAATTTGAACTACATTTGTGCTCTAGCTTGGGGGGATTTAGAAAAATAAGTTTATTGTACCATTTGATGTGGATATGAAGTTTTGACCATTTGATGTGGATTGCCATGCCACAAATTTTGACCCCATTTTTTAAAAATAGAAGAAAATGTGGAGTAGCCAAAAAATGGAAAATCCAACGCAAAGAGTTCGTTTATGTGTTATACAACCCAAGAAAGATACCAAACTTGAGATATGATAATTGTTTTTGAAAGGCCTTCTCAAAAAATGGTATAACGTATGATTTATCTTGGGATTCAAGCCAAATGACCATGAAATTGCCACATCCATGGACCCCTTCATGATAATGCACTCAAATTTTGCATAGCGGTGCCTCTTGTCATGGAAAACAACATTGCCAACTAGAGTTTTCGACATTGTTTTACAAAAACTTGATTTTTCATTTTTCTAGTGCCAAAAAACTTTTTTTATAAACGAACTACTATAAATAAGAGGCCACTAGATAGCAATGTACTTTTCACATAAAGAAGTGAGCCTAATTCACTTGGTTAGGAAAGTGTATGCACAACCCAAGCACCGAGGTCCAAGTCTTCACAGACGTAGATTTGGATTTTTATTATTTCAAAAAAACATGTTGTAGGGGCTTCCCTTAAAATGAACACTGGTAAACATATCCTGCTTCATTGCATCAGCCAAATGTTCATGTTTAACTCAGGAAATTGCCTATAATAAGATTTTTGGATTGTGAGACTGTCAAAATCCTAGATTGGTCCACACACCACTACATGAAACGGTAAATAGGCCGACGGATGGGGCCCGTCGGCGTAAGCCCTGATCCCCGTCGGCGTACGCTGGCCCGACGGGGGCCGTCGGCGTAAGCCCGTCGGCGTAGTACCCCGTAGGCGTATGGCAATAAACCGTTGGCGTATACATTCCCGTCGGCCTAGGCCCATCTGGGGCCCACCTGGAGTAGCTAACGGCCGTTAGCGCGGGGGTTTATACGCCGACGGCTATGCCGTCGACCTAAGAGGCCACGTGCCACTCTGTGGCTGTCTACGCGTTCGGTTACGCCGACGGCATAGCCGTCGGCCTAAGAGGCCACGTGCCACTCTGTGGCTGCCTACGCATTTGGATACGCCGACGGCGTTGCCGTCGGCCCTCTCTGCCAGCTGGGCTTCCCGCATACTGACGCCGACGGTGCTGCCGTCGGGCAAACTCTATCTGGCTCATATGGTACTGTCTACGCCGACGGCATTGCCGTCAGCTTAGGACCTGGTATTTTTTTTGCATTTTGTTTTACTTATTCCCTGCAAATTATATATTCCCGCATTCCCAGATTCCAGACACAGCACATGCACAAACATAAGATCATCATCGTCAAAAGAACATAACTATGTCATTCATACATAGGATCATCCATACATAGGTACATCCTCATCCAAACAACATATCTAGTACATCCACACATAGGTACATCTCTAAGTGCATCCTAACACATGCACATACCTACACCTCCGGAGAGCTACTCGAGAGACCCATGTCTCCCCGCGCGAAGAAAGGTGAAGCTTGACGTCGAGTAGCCGCCGTCGAACCAGCACCGGAAGAAGGAGAAGTACCGCCATGACCACCACCACCGGTAGAAGGAGAATCACTGCCACCCTCAGCACGATGGAAAGAAGGAGAATCACCGCCACCGCCACCACCACCACCACCACCACCACCGGAAGCACGGCCGGTATAAACCGGTGTCATCGCGCGCGAGATAGTCGGCGAGGCATCAGGACGACCAAAGTGTGTATTGCCGGAGCATCCTGGTCCCTACATGTTTGAGGCAGAGTTAGCAACCACCAAGACACAGGTTTGTTGTAACAACCGGTTTGGAAAAAAACTTATCGGGGTCCCTGAGTAGAAGGTCAAAGCATATTCGTCCTTTGATGGGAAGATTGGCTGCGGCCCTGGCCTAGGTGGACGTGGCGGTAGAGTGGCTCGCTCTCCAGTGCCATAAAACCTCTCCAAAAGCTGCAAGATAGTTTAGATGTGAGGCGTTGCAGAAATAAAGATTCAAACTAGGGAATGCGCGACTTGTCATATTTTGCAAAAATAAAGGTGAAAACTTACATCATCACGTAACTCTGCCCACTGCTCGTAGGCCGCTCGGGTCTGGGACCACGTCTCGAGCATCACCAAGTGTTCCGCAAAAGCGGCCTTGTAGGCCGCGTCCAAAACAGGCTACAATTTCAAAAACAATGAATCTCGTCAACTTAGCCACTCACGAATGATTTTCGGAAATATGATGGAAATGAGAAAAACTTACATCGTCGTTCGCTCGGGAAGGCCGTCGAGGCGGGATAGCGGGGTCGTCAGCGGTGAGGGTAGCCTTGATCCGCGTGAGGCTCAAAGCAGGAGTTCACGGGATCACCCTATCAAGAATCTTGAAATGGTCGTGCTCCCGGCCGCGCCCCGCCACGACCACCGCTCTCTCGTCGGTCTCCGCTGCTCTAGGATCTTCCACCTCCGGATGAAAACCAGTGAACGCCTCGAGGTAGTTAGCACCATCCTCCTTGGCAGTGCCATAGAACTCTGGAAGCGAGGGCTGAGGCTGGGACATATCAGGCTTCTTCTGCTTCATCATTTCCCATACTTCATAGTCAGAACAAGGCCTCTCTAGATGACACTGGAAGACGAGGATCTTGGGGTCATGCTTCGGCTCGTCAACATTGTACCGACAGACCTGGTTATGCATAGTGGGAACATCATCGCTATAGTATGTTGTCGTGGCATCTGTTATCTCCTGGAGGAGAGTAGCCTCAGCTATGCATGCTTCAATCTTATTTTTGTTTCCACATTTGGTTCGAATATACTTAAACTCTCTCTCAATACAAAACTGCCAACAAAACTGCACCTGTCCACCCAAGAGTGCCTTGTTCGCGAGATGCACAATGAGATGTAACATCGGAGTAAAGAAGCCTGGCGGAAAGATCGTCTCTAACTTGCATAGCAACTCCGACACTAGATCATGCAGCTTCTCAATCATCAAGGGACATATCTGCTTGGCACAGAGCGTGCGGAAGAAATGACTCAACTCCACAAGCACTCGCCAGATATGCTCAGGGAGATACCCTCGAACCATCACCGGCATCAGCCGCTCAATCCATATATGATAGTCGTGACTCTTGAGCCCAGTGACTTTTCCAGTTGCCAAATTGACTCCCTTGCTCATATTCGAACAATAACCATCTGGGAACATCACGACGAATTTGAGCCACCCCAATGACTGCTTCTTTTGGAGGCTATCAAGGCAGTAGTAGGCATGTGGCTTGACCCAATTTTTTAGATTGCGTTCAGGAGGTTGCATGCATAGTCTCTTCCTATCACATAGCTCCTCAACATTGACTCTAGCCTTGACATTATCCTTTGACTTTTCAGGAATGTTTAGAATTGTGTAAAAGAGAGACTCTGCGATATTCTTTTCAGTGTGCATCACATCGATGTTATGAGGAAGTTCGCAGTCCTTGTAATACTCGAGCTTCGTTATGCCTGCCTCGTGTGTCCAGTTGTGCGTTTTTCCATATCCCTCAAACTGTGGGAAACCAGACTCGGTACGCACGAGAGCACGTAACTCGGCATCAATAGCAACACCATCGAACGTTGGTATCTCTTTTTCTTCAAGCACAACTTTGCCCTTGATGAAGTTCTTTTTGTCTTGTCTGAACGGATGGTCTCCTTTGAGGTATGGTCGATGCGTGTCAAATGCGGAATAAATTTTACCCGCCTTTAGCCAAAGGAACTCAAGTAGATGTCTGCACACTGGGCATGGCCACTTACCAGCTGTACACCATCCGCAGAATAGGGCGTACCCGGGCATGTCGTGCATGGAATAGTGGAACCAAACTTTCATGTAGAAGTTTGTCTTTGATGCACGGTCGTATGTCAACGTCTCGTGGTGCCAAGAGTGGTTCAGATCTTCCACAAGCGGTTGCATGTACACACTCAAATTCTTCCCCGGGTATTCAGGCCCTCGAATGATCAGCGACAGGAATATGGTCTTCCTTTGCATTAGGGCTCCGGGAGGGAGATTGAGCGGCATAACAAACACGGGCCAGCAGCTATACGAGGCGGTCGACATACCATATGGATTGAATCCATCTGTTGCTATAGCAATTCTAACGTTCCGAGCCTCTCCTGCCTCATCGGGATGGTCTCTATCAAAGTTCTTCCATGCCTTACCATCAGATGGATGTCCCATCTTTACCCGTCGTTGCTCATCCTCATATCTCTTCCCCGTCTTGTGCCACGTCATCTGTGTGGCAGACTCCTTGGTCATGTAAAGCCGCTGGATTCTTTTTATGAATGGGAGATAATGAAGAATCTTCATGGCGACTTTTGTCTGCGTCTTCTGACCATCGTCTCCCACCTCATGATACCTAGAGGCCCCACACTTGGTACAGTAATTGTCATCCGCAAACTGTTTCCAGAACAAGAGGCAACCTTTTGGACAACAATCTATCTTTTGGTATTCCATGCTGAGCGGTCGCAGGATTTTCTTTGCTTCGTACATGGTTTTAGGCAGACAATGCCCTTCAGGCAACATGTTACCATATGTTTGCAGATGGTCTTCAAAGCATGAACGGGTGTTGCCGTACTGGAGCTTTTTGGCTAGTGCTTGCGAGATGGCATCGAGCTGAGAAATCTTTGAACCCTCGTACAGAGGCCTCTTAGCCGAGGCCATCAAATCATAGAAGGCCTTCGCGCTTGGCTCCGGATCCTCTGGTTCACGAGGTTCCTCCAGTTCTGGCGGTTCATGTGAAGGTGGCGAATCTGGCATGTTGGCATCATGGAAATCATCTAGCAAATTTCTAATCCCATCGCCCTCATTGCCATTGATCCGTTGCCGCATCACCTCACCTCTATCACGTTCGTACTGAGTAAAGTCAACCGTCGTGACGAAGTCCCGCATATAACCATATCTCCAAAGGTGTTTTTTCATTTCCTCCTTTGACTGACGATGACGCTTATTGCAATGAGCGCAAGGGCAAGTTGGACGAATGCCTGCCTTTGAACCACGTGCTAACTCCTTCTGAAGGGTTTCGCGGCATAGTAAATCAAAATTTTCTACGGATGCGAACAGAGGGAAACCCAAGATCTAATCAAAATTTTCTATCACGAGTTTAAAACCCTCTTGGCCGGATGGGCCCTATGGGGCCTTGTGCCCCTGGCCCAATGCGGCCAGGGCACTCCCTCATAGGCCCATGCCCCCTCCCGGAAGGTGGGGCCACGTTGGTCTCCTTCCGGAAGGTTCTAGAAGCTTCCGGTACAATACCGATTAACCCGGAACAATTCCGAACTCCAAAAACTGCACTGCCTTATATGAATCTTATTCTTCGGACCACTCCGGAACCTCTCGTGATGTCCCGGATCCCATCCGAGACTCCGAACAAAAACTCATAAACCAATTATCCAATCTATCCTAGCGTCGAGACACGTTAAGTGTGTGACCCTGCGGGTTCGAGAATATGCAGACATGATCTTCTATCAATAATCAACAGCGGGGTCTGGACACCCATATTAACTTCCACACATTCATCGATGATCATATCGGATGAACCACGATGCCAGGATTCAATCAATCCCATATATATATTCCCTTCGTCTCGCGATATTTTACTTGCCCGAGATTTGATCATCGGTACCGTCATACCTAGTTCAATCTCGTTCACAGCAAGTACTTTACTCGTTCCGTAATTCAATATCACTTTGTGATTAACTCCTTAACCACATGCTTGCAAGCGGTATTGATATCGATTACCGAGTGGGCCCGAAGTATATCTCTCCGACTTGGGAGGGACAAATCCCATCTCGATACATACAACCCAACAGATACTTTTCGATCACCTGAGAGACACCTTTATGATCACCCTCTCATAGGATGACGTTTGATGACCTCAAAGCTTTCTTCCGATACCAGGGAGTTGTATTATCTCATGGTCTAAGGAATACAATATTTGACATAAGAAAAGCTTCGCAAAGACGAACACGATGACACGATCCAATTGCTTCGCTTAGTTTGGGTCTGTCCACCATATCATTCTCCCAATGATATGATCTCATTATTAATTGACAACTCATGTCCATGGTTAGGAAACCTTAACCATCATTAATCAATGAGCTAGTCCATAGAGGCATACTAGGGACACGGTGTTGTTCACAAACCACACAAGTATTAAAATTTCCGCTTAATACAATTCTAGCATAGAATATAAACATTATCATGAACAAGAATTATAATAATAACATCTTTATTATTGTCTCTAGGGCATAATTCCAACACCTTCACTAACAGATCAGTCTTCCATGTCCACTCATCTGTTCTATCAACAACACTAGTACGGCCACTGTATATCCACCCATTATCAGCCATCCTCTGTTTTTATTGGGAACCAAACAATAAACATAGCATTTCATATCAAATAATAGCATGAAACTAAATGCATCATATTTTCTATTTATCTACCGAGAAAAACGCATAACCTACATCTCTAATAGGTATAGAGGGTCCTAGCAGCCGCTGGATCCGTAGATTGAGTAGGTTCTCCATACTCTACCCTGTTCCAAGCCAGAATTTCGGCAGCACCTCCCCGCTGCTCTCCTGATACACGTCTCGGCAAAAAGCCAAGAGGATGTGCATCCGGAGAACAACGGGGAGGCGCTACCGAAATCCTGACTCGGACCAGGACAGAGCATGGAGAACGTACCCAACTACGCATCCGCCGACTGTCCCGTAAATGCCGCAAGCGTTACACTTCATAATATGCGACCTCTAATGCATATTTATCCGCGTAATGCTCGCAGACGGGATATGACACCTAGGTGACGCGACTTGACGTGAAAATGGAATCTACTGACATCAAATATGCGAGGGAGGAGACGGAGTTGTAGCTCACCCTCGGCGGTAGAGGTAGTAGGCGACCTCCGGGACGGCGACCTCCGAGACAGCGACCTCGACCTCCGGGACAGCGACCTCCGGGACGACGACCTCCGGGACAGCGACAGGACCTAGTGAATGTAAATAGAGTCATGATTACTCTAATATACTAGAACTAATTATAGCACAACAAGTAATATACTAGAACAACCGATATACTAGAACTAATTATACTAGAACTAATATACAACAAGTAATATACTAGAAGTAATTATAGCACAACAACTAATTATAGCACAAGTAATTACCCTAAATAGGCAGGGGAGGCAGAGGGAGGAGGGGAGGCAGGGAAGGAGGGGAGGTAGAGGGAGGAGGGGATGCGGGAAGGAGGGAAGGAGGGGAGGCAGGGATGTGGGGAGGTGGGGAGGAGAGGAGGCAGGGGGAGGAGGGAAGGAGGGGAGGCAGAGGGAGGAGGGGGGATCTGCCGGCGGGAGGAGGGAGAGGCACGGGATGCAGTGGAGGTGGAGGGGATGTAGGAGGGGAGGAGGGGGAGGCAGGGGATGCAGGGAGGAGGGAAGGAGGGGGAGCGACCGGCGGGGAGGCGGGCGGGCGGGAGGATGAGGGGGAGGGGTCGGCGGTGGTGGCTCGGGAGGAGGGAGGGCACGGCGACGGGGGTGGCGGCGGAGCAGCGGCAGCAGGGAGGAGAGGCTCGGGGTCGCGGGTGGGAGAAGGGTGTGTGGACGGCTCGGGGTCGGGTAGCCCGGCCCTTATCCACTTGAAGTCTAGGCCGACGGCAAGGCCGTCGGCGTAGACAGACCCAAAAAAGAGGCCCACACATAGGCCGACGGCAAAGCCGTCGGCGTAGATTAAATAAAATATAATAAAAGAATATTTGTTTTATTAAACTTCTCAAAAATATAATAATCTAAAAATATAATATTAAACTTCTATCTATAATTTTTTATGTAGTTATATTATGCATGTTTTGGAGACATCCTCGTGCTCTCGTGCTAGTTTCCCACGTAAACCCTAATCCGAAACCCTAATCGCGTGCAACATGGACGGAAGCTAGGTTTTCCATCTAGGGGCAACCCACCACCCTTGTGCATGTATGCTAGGGCCACACGCATGTTCCCATGGCATCCCGGCACTCGGGCGGTCCTTTTCCGATGAAACCCTAATCCGAGGGACCCGCAGGTCTACCCCGTAGCATTCTCCGTACGAGGGTTGAACAACGCACTCTCTTGGTGGTTTAGGCTTGTTTAGGTCATATCTACATGGAAAACCAAGCATAGGCCCAGGGTTCCACCGGTCTACCCTCGTTTGACCCGCGGCGGGAGCCTACTCCTACATGTCCAGCACGCTTCTATAGGTGTTATGGCATGCAACGTGGACGGTCACACCCGGGAGCTAGGTTTTCCGTCTAGAGGCAATCCACCACCCTTGTGCATGTATGCTAGGGCCACACGCATGTTCCCGTGGCATCCCGACACTCGGGCGGTCCTTTTCCGACGAAACCCTAATCCGAGGGACCCGCGGGTCTACCCCCATAGCATTCTCCGTATGAGGGTTGAACAACGCACTCTCTTGGTGGTTTAGGTTTGTTTAGGTCATATCTACATGGAAAACCAAGGATAGGCCCAGGGTTCCACCGGTCTACCCTCGTTTGACCCGCGGCTGGAGCCTACTCCTACATGTCCAGCACGCTTCTATAGGTGTTATCGCATGCAACGTGGACGGTCACACCCCGGAGCTAGGTTTTCCGTCTAGGGGCAATCCACCAGCCTTGTTCATGTATGCTAGGGCCACACGCATGTTCCCGTGGCATCCCGGCACTCGGGCGGTCCTTTTCCGACGAAACCCTAATCCGAGGGACCCGCGGGTCTACCCCCATAGCATTCTCCGTACGAGGGTTGAACAATGCACTCTCTTGGTGGTTTAGGTTTGTTTAGGTCATATCTACATGGAAAAACAAGGATAGGCCCAGGGTTCCACCGGTCTACCCTCGTTTGACCCGCGGCGGAAGCCTACTCCTACATGTCCAACACGCTTCTATAGGTGTTATCGCATGCAATCATGGACGGTCACACCCGGGAGCTAGGTTTTCCGTCTAGGGGCAATCCATCACCCTTGTGCATGTATTCTAGGGCCACACGCATGTTCCCGTGGCATCCCGGCACTCAGGCGGTCCTTTTCCGACGAAACCCTAATCCGAGGGACCCATGGGTCTACCCCCGTAGCATTCTCCGTACGAGGGTTGAACAACGCACTCTCTTGGTGGTTTAGGTTTTTTTAGGTCATATCTACATGGAAAACCAAGGATAGGCCTAGGGTTCCACCGGTCTACCCTCGTTTGACCCGCGGCGGGAGCCTACTCCTACATGTCCAGCACGCTTCTATAGGTGTTATCGCATGCAACGTGGACGGTCACACCCGGGAGCTAGGTTTTCCGTCTAGGGGGATTCCACCACCCTTGTTCATGTATGCTAGGGCCACACGCATGTTCCCGTGGCATCCCGGCACTCGGGCGGTCCTTTTCCGACGAAACCCTAATCCATGGGACCCACGGGTCTACCCCCGTAGCATTCTCCGTACAAGGGTTGAACAACAAACTCTCTTGGTGGTTTAGGTTTGTTTAGGTCATATTTACATGGAAAACCAAGGATAGGCCTAGGGTTCCACCGGTCTACCCTCGTTTGACCCGCGGCGGGAGCCTACTCCTACATGTCCAGCACGCTTCTATAGGTGTTATCGCATGCAACGTGGACGGTCACACCCGGGAGCTAGGTTTTCCGTCTAGGGGCAATCCACCACCCTTGTGCATGTATGCTAGGGCCACATGCATGTTCCCGTGGCATCCCGGCACTCGGGCGGTCCTTTTCCGACGAAACCCTAATCCGAGGGACCCGCGGGTCTACCCCCGTAGCATTCTCCGTACGAGGGTTGAACAACGCACTCTCTTGGTGGTTTAGGTTTTTTTAGGTCATATATACATGGAAAACCAAGGATGGGCCCAGGGTTCCACCGGTCTACCCTCGTTTGACCCGCGGCGGGAGCCTACTCCTACATGTCCAGCCCGCTTCTATAGGTGTTATCGCATGCAACGTGGATGGTCACACCCGGGAGCTAGGTTTTCCGTCTAGGGGCAATCCACCACCCTTGTGCATGCATGCTAGGGCCACACGCATGTTCCCGTGGCATCCCGGCACTCGGGCGGTCCAATTCCGACGAAACCCTAATCCGAGGGACACGCGGGTCTACCCCCGTAGCATTCTCCGTACGAGGGTTGAACAACGCACTCTCTTGGTGGTTTAGGTTTGTTTAGGTCATATCTACATGGAAAACCAAGGATAGGCCTAGGGTTCCACCGGTCTACCCTCGTTTGACCCGCGACGGGAGCCTACTCCTACATGTCCAGCACGCTTCTATAGGTGTTATCGCATGCAACGTGGACGATCACACCCGGGAGCTAGGTTTTCCGTCTAGGGGCAATCCACCACCCTTGTGCATGTATGCTAGGGCCACACGCATGTTCCCGTGGCATCCCGGCACTCGGGCGGTCCTTTTCCGACGAAACCCTAATCCGAGGGACCCACGGGTCTACCCCCGTAGCATTCTCCGTACGAGGGTTGAACAACGCACTCTCTTGGTGGTTTAGGTTTGTTTAGGTCATATCTACATGGAAAACCAAGGTTAGGCCCAGGGTTCCACCGGTCTACCCTTGTTTGACCCGCGGCGGGAGCCTACTCCTACATGTCCAGCACGCTTCTATAGGTGTTATCGCATGCAACGTGGACGGTCACTCCCGGGAGCTAGGTTTTCCGTCTAGGGGCAATCCACCACCCTTGTGCATGTATGCTAGGGCCACACGCATGTTCCCGTGGCATCCCGGCACTCGGGCGGTCCTTTTCCGACGAAACCCTAATTCGAGGGACCCGCGGGTCTACCCCGTAGCATTCTCCGTACGAGGGTTGAACAACGCACTCTCTTGGTGGTTTAGGTTTGTTTAGGTCATATCTACATGGAAAACCAAGGATAGGCCCAGGGTTCCACCGGTCTACCCTCGTTTGACCCGCGGCGGGAGCCTACTCCTACATGTCCAGCACGCTTCAATAGGTGTTATCGCATGCAACGTGGACGGTCACACCCGCGAGCTAGGTTTTCCGTCTAGGGAAATCCACCACCCTTGTGCATGTATGCTAGGGCCACACGCATGTTCCCGTGGCATCCCGGCACTCGGGCGGTCCTTTTCCGACGAAACCCTAATCCGAGGGACCCACGGGTCTACCCCCGTAGCATTCTCCATACGAGGGTTGAACAACACACTCTCCTGGTGGTTTAGGTTTGTTTAGGTCATATCTACATGGAAAACCAAGGATAGGCCCAGGGTTCCACCGGTCTACCCTCGTTTGACCCGCGGCGGGAGCCTACTCCTACATGTCCAGCACGCTTCTATAGGTGTTATCGCATGCAACGTGGACGGTCACACCCGGGAGCTATTCCGTCTAGGGGCAATCCACCACCCTTGTGCATGTATGCTAGGGCCACACGCATGTTCCCGTGGCATCCCGGCACTCGGGCGGTCCTTTTCTGATGAAACCCTAATCCGAGGGACCCGCGGGTCTACCCCCGTAGCATTCTCCGTACGAGGGTTGAACAATGCACTCTCTTGGTGGTTTAGGCTTGTTTAGGTCATATCTACATGGAAAACCAAGGATAGGCCCAGGGTTCCACAGGTCTACCCTCGTTTGACCCGCGGCGGGAGCCTACTCCTACATGTCCAGCACGCTTCTATAGGTGTTATCGCATGCAACGTGGACGGTCACACCCGGGAGCTAGGTTTTCCGTCTAGGGGCAATCCACCACCCTTGTGCATGTATGCTAGGGCCACACGCATGTTCCCATGGCATCCCGGCACTCGGGCGGTCCTTTTCCGATGAAACCCTAATCCGAGGGACCCGCAGGTCTACCCCGTAGCATTCTCCGTACGAGGGTTTAACAACGCACTCTCTTGGTGGTTTAGGCTTGTTTAGGTCATATCTACATGGAAAACCAAGCATAGGCCCAGGGTTCCACCGGTCTACCCTCGTTTGACCCGCGGCGGGAGCCTACTCCTACATGTCCAGCACGCTTCTATAGGTGTTATGGCATGCAACGTGCACGGTCACACCCGGGAGCTAGGTTTTCCGTCTAGAGGCAATCCACCACCCTTGTGCATGTATGCTAGGGCCACACGCATGTTCCCGTGGCATCCCGACACTCGGGCGGTCCTTTTCCGACGAAACCCTAATCCGAGGGACCCGCGGGTCTACCCCCATAGCATTCTCCGTATGAGGGTTGAACAATGCACTCTCTTGGTGGTTTAGGTTTGTTTAGGTCATATCTACATGGAAAACCAAGGATAGGCCCAGGGTTCCACCGGTCTACCCTCGTTTGACCCGCGGCTGGAGCCTACTCCTACATGTCCAGCACGCTTCTATAGGTGTTATCGCATGCAACGTGGACGGTCACACCCGGGAGCTAGGTTTTCCGTCTAGGGGCAATCCACCAGCCTTGTTCATGTATGCTAGGGCCACACGCATGTTCCCGTGGCATCCCGGCACTCGGGCGGTCCTTTTCCGACGAAACCCTAATCCGAGGGACCCGCGGGTCTACCCCCGTAGCATTCTCCGTACGAGGGTTGAACAACGCACTCTCTTGGTGGTTTAGGTTTGTTTAGGTCATATCTACATGGAAAACCAAGGATAGGCCCAGGGTTCCACCGGTCTACCCTCGTTTGACCCGCGGCGGAAGCCTACTCCTACATGTCCAGCACGCTTCTATAGGTGTTATCGCATGCAATCATGGACGGTCACACCCGGGAGCTAGGTTTTCCGTCTAGGGGCAATCCATCACCCTTGTGCATGTATTCTAGGGCCACACGCATGTTCCCGTGGCATCCCGGCACTCAGGCGGTCCTTTTCCGACGAAACCCTAATCCGAGGGACCCATGGGTCTACCCCCGTAGCATTCTCCGTACGAGGGTTGAACAACGCACTCTCTTGGTGGTTTAGGTTTTTTTAGGTCATATCTACATGGAAAACCAAGGATAGGCCTAGGGTTCCACCGGTCTACCCTCGTTTGACCCGCGGCGGGAGCCTACTCCTACATGTCCAGCACGCTTCTATAGGTGTTATCGCATGCAACGTGGACGGTCACACCCGGG
Organism: Avena sativa; assembly: GCA_916181665.1. NCBI lineage: Eukaryota > Viridiplantae > Streptophyta > Magnoliopsida > Poales > Poaceae > Avena > Avena sativa. The sequence goes on along the minus strand of OV702298.1, from coordinate 277,413,396 downwards.
AGCTAGGTTTTCCGTCTAGGGGGATTCCACCACCCTTGTTCATGTATGCTAGGGCCACACGCATGTTCCCGTGGCATCCCGGCACTCGGGCGGTCCTTTTCCGACGAAACCCTAATCCGTGGGACCCACGGGTCTACCCCCGTAGCATTCTCCGTACAAGGGTTGAACAACAAACTCTCTTGGTGGTTTAGGTTTGTTTAGGTCATATTTACATGGAAAACCAAGGATAGGCCTAGGGTTCCACCGGTCTACCCTCGTTTGACCCGCGGCGGGAGCCTACTCCTACATGTCCAGCACGCTTCTATAGGTGTTATCGCATGCAACGTGGACGGTCACACCCGGGAGCTAGGTTTTCCGTCTAGGGGCAATCCACCACCCTTGTGCATGTATGCTAGGGCCACATGCATGTTCCCGTGGCATCCCGGCACTCGGGCGGTCCTTTTCCGACGAAACCCTAATCCGAGGGACCCGCGGGTCTACCCACGTAGCATTCTCCGTACGAGGGTTGAACAACGCACTCTCTTGGTGGTTTAGGTTTTTTTAGGTCATATATACATGGAAAACCAAGGATGGGCCCAGGGTTCCACCGGTCTACCCTCGTTTGACCCGCGGCGGGAGCCTACTCCTACATGTCCAGCCCGCTTCTATAGGTGTTATCGCATGCAACGTGGACGGTCACACCCGGGAGCTAGGTTTTCCGTCTAGGGGCAATCCACCACCCTTGTGCATGCATGCTAGGGCCACACGCATGTTCCCGTGGCATCCCGGCACTCGGGCGGTCCAATTCCGACGAAACCCTAATCCGAGGGACACGCGGGTCTACCCCCGTAGCATTCTCCGTACGAGGGTTGAACAACGCACTCTCTTGGTGGTTTAGGTTTGTTTAGGTCATATCTACATGGAAAACCAAGGATAGGCCTAGGGTTCCACCGGTCTACCCTCGTTTGACCCGCGACGGGAGCCTACTCCTACATGTCCAGCACGCTTCTATAGGTGTTATCGCATGCAACGTGGACGATCACACCCGGGAGCTAGGTTTTCCGTCTAGGGGCAATCCACCACCCTTGTGCATGTATGCTAGGGCCACACGCATGTTCCCGTGGCATCCCGGCACTCGGGCGGTCCTTTTCCGACGAAACCCTAATCCGAGGGACCCACGGGTCTACCCCCGTAGCATTCTCCGTACGAGGGTTGAACAACGCACTATCTTGGTGGTTTAGGTTTGTTTAGGTCATATCTACATGGAAAACCAAGGTTAGGCCCAGGGTTCCACCGGTCTACCCTTGTTTGACCCGCGGCGGGAGCCTACTCCTACATGTCCAGCACGCTTCTATAGGTGTTATCGCATGCAACGTGGACGGTCACTCCCGGGAGCTAGGTTTTCCGTCTAGGGGCAATCCACCACCCTTGTGCATGTATGCTAGGGCCACACGCATGTTCCCGTGGCATCCCGGCACTCGGGCGGTCCTTTTCCGACGAAACCCTAATTCGAGGGACCCGCGGGTCTACCCCGTAGCATTCTCCGTACGAGGGTTGAACAACGCACTCTCTTGGTGGTTTAGGTTTGTTTAGGTCATATCTACATGGAAAACCAAGGATAGGCCCAGGGTTCCACCGGTCTACCCTCGTTTGACCCGCGGCGGGAGCCTACTCCTACATGTCCAGCACGCTTCTATAGGTGTTATCGCATGCAACGTGGACGGTCACACCCGCGAGCTAGGTTTTCCGTCTAGGGAAATCCACCACCCTTGTGCATGTATGCTAGGGCCACACGCATGTTCCCGTGGCATCCCGGCACTCGGGCGGTCCTTTTCCGACGAAACCCTAATCCGAGGGACCCACGGGTCTACCCCCGTAGCATTCTCCATACGAGGGTTGAACAACGCACTCTCCTGGTGGTTTAGGTTTGTTTAGGTCATATCTACATGGAAAACCAAGGATAGGCCCAGGGTTCCACCGGTCTACCCTCGTTTGACCCGCGGCGGGAGCCTACTCCTACATGTCCAGCACGCTTCTATAGGTGTTATCGCATGCAACGTGGACGGTCACACCCGGGAGCTATTCCGTCTAGGGGCAATCCACCACCCTTGTGCATGTATGCTAGGGCCACACGCATGTTCCCGTGGCATCCCGGCACTCGGGCGGTCCTTTTCTGATGAAACCCTAATCCGAGGGACCCGCGGGTCTACCCCCGTAGCATTCTCCGTACGAGGGTTGAACAATGCACTCTCTTGGTGGTTTAGGCTTGTTTAGGTCATATCTACATGGAAAACCAAGGATAGGCTCAGGGTTCCACAGGTCTACCCTCGTTTGACCCGCGGCGGGAGCCTACTCCTACATGTCCAGCACGCTTCTATAGGTGTTATCGCATGCAACGTGGACGGTCACACCCGGGAGCTAGGTTTTCCGTCTAGGGGCAATCCACCACCCTTGTGCATGTATGATAGGGCCACACGCATGTTCCCGTGGCATCCCGGCACTCGGGCGGTTCTTTTCCGACGAAACCCTAATCCGAGGGACCCGTGGGTACCCCCGGAGCATTCTCCGTACGAGGGTTGAACAACGCACTCTCTTGGTGGTTTAGGTTTGTTTAGATCATATCTACATGGAAAACCAAGGATAGGCCCAGGGTTCCACCGGTCTACCCTCGTTTGACCCGCGGCGGGAGCCTACTCCTACATGTCCAGCACGCTTCTATAGGTGTTATCGCATGCAACGTGGACGGTCACACCCGGGAGCTAGGTTTTCCGTCTAGGGGCAATCCACCACCCTTGTGCATGTATGCTAGGGCCACACGCATGTTCCCGTGGCATCCCGGCACTCGGGCGGTCCTTTTCCGACGAAACCCTAATCCGAGGGACCCGCGGGTCTACCCCGTAGCATTCTCCGTACGAGGGTTGAACAACGCACTCTCTTGGTGGTTTAGGTTTGTTTAGGTCATATCTACATGGAAAACCAAGGATAGGCCCAGGGTTCCACCGGTCTACCCTCGTTTGACCCGCGGCGGGAGCCTACTCCTACATGTCCAGCACGCTTCTATAGGTGTTATCGCATGCAACGTGGACGGTCACACCCGGGAGCTATTCCGTCTAGGGGCAATCCACCTCCCTTGTGCATGTATGCTAGGGCCACATGCATGTTCCCGTGGCATCCCGGCACTCGGGCGGTCCTTTTCCGACGAAACCCTAATCCGAGGGACCCGCGGGTCTACCCCCGTAGCATTCTCCGTACGAGGGTTGAACAACGCACTCTCTTGGTGGTTTAGGTTTGTTTAGGTCATATCTACATGGAAAACCAAGGATAGGCCCAGGGTTCCACCGGTCTACCCTCGTTTGACCCGTGGCGGGAGCCTACTCCTACATGTCCAGCACGCTTCTATAGGTGTTATCGCATGCAACGTGGACGGTCACACCCGGGAGCTAGGTTTTCCGTCTAGGGGCAATCCACCACCCTTGTGCATGTATGCTAGGGCCACACGCATGTTCCCGTGGCATCCCGGCACTCGGGCGGTCCTTTTCCGACGAAACCCTAATCCGAGGGACCCACGGGTCTACCCCCGTAGCATTCTCCGTATGAGGGTTGAACAACACACTCTCTTGGTGGTTTAGGTTTGTTTAGGTCATATCTACATGGAAAACCAAGGTTAGGCCCAGGGTTCCACCGGTCTACCCTCGTTTGACCCGCGGCGGGAGCCTACTCCTACATGTCCAGCACGCTTCTATAGGTGTTATCGCATGCAACGTGGACGGTCACTCCCGGGAGCTAGGTTTTCCGTCTAGGGGCAATCCACCACCCTTGCGCATGTATGCTAGGCCAGACGCATGTTCCCGTGGCATCTCGGCACTCGGGCGGTCCTTTTCTGACGAAACCCTAATCCAAGGGACCCGCGGGTCTACCCCCGTAGCATTCTCCGTACGAGGGTTGAACCAGTGGCGGAGCCACCTCCCGGCGACCCGGGGCATCTGCCCGGGCTCGGCTGCTGATCCTTCACAGGAAAAAGCAAGCTAGCTTAGAGTGTCATGTCCTATTTGGTTGGGCAAAAATTCACCGATTCAACAGCAGCAAGGCTCTGCCCAGGCTCCATGGAGCAGCTAGCTCCGCCACTGGGTTGAACAACGCACTCTCATGGTGGTTTAGGTTTTTTTAGGTCATATCTACAAGGAAAACCAAGGATAGGCCCAGGGTTCCACCGGTCTACCCTCGTTCGACCCGCGGCGGGAGCCTACTCCTACATGTCCAGCACGCTTCTATAGGTGTTATCGCATGCAACGTGGACGGTCACACCCGGGAGCTAGGTTTTCCGTCTAGGGGCAATCCACCACCCTTGTGCATGTATGCTAGGGCCACACGCATGTTCCCGTGGCATCCCGGCACTTGGGCGGTCCTTTGCCGATGAAACCCTAATCCGAGGGACCCGTGGGTACCCCCGTAGCATTCTTCGTACGAGGGTTGAACAACGCACTCTCTTGGTGGTTTAGGTTTGTTTAGGTCATATCTACATGGAAAACCAAGGATAGGCCCAGGGTTCCACCAGTCTACCCTCGTTTGACCCGCGGCGGGAGCCTACTCCTACATGTCCAGCACGCTTCTATAGGTGTTATCGCATGCAACGTGGACGGTCACTCCCGGGAGCTAGGTTTTCCGTCTAGGGGCAATCCACCACCCTTGCGCATGTATGCTAGGCCAGACGCATGTTCCCGTGGCATCTCGGCACTCGGGCGGTCCTTTTCTGACGAAACCCTAATCCAAGGGACCTGCGGGTCTACCCCCGTAGCATTCTCCGTACGAGGGTTGAACCAGTGGCGGAGCCACCTCCCGGCGACCCGGGGCATCTGCCCGGGCTCGGCTGCTGATCCTTCACAGGAAAAAGCAAGCTAGCTTAGAGTGTCATGTCCTATTTGGTTGGGCAAAAATTCACCGATTCAACAGCAGCAAGGCTCTGCCCAGGCTCCATGGAGCAGCTAGCTCCGCCACTGGGTTGAACAACGCACTCTCATGGTGGTTTAGGTTTTTTTAGGTCATATCTACAAGGAAAACCAAGGATAGGCCCAGGGTTCCACCGGTCTACCCTCGTTCGACCCGCGGCGGGAGCCTACTCCTACATGTCCAGCACGCTTCTATAGGTGTTATCGCATGCAACGTGGACGGTCACACCCGGGAGCTAGGTTTTCCGTCTAGGGGCAATCCACCACCCTTGTGCATGTATGCTAGGGCCACACGCATGTTCCCGTGGCATCCCGGCACTTGGGCGGTCCTTTGCCGATGAAACCCTAATCCGAGGGACCCGTGGGTACCCCCGTAGCATTCTTCGTACGAGGGTTGAACAACGCACTCTCTTGGTGGTTTAGGTTTGTTTAGGTCATATCTACATGGAAAACCAAGGATAGGCCCAGGGTTCCACCAGTCTACCCTCGTTTGACCCGCGGCGGGAGCCTACTCCTACATGTCCAGCACGCTTCTATAGGTGTTATCGCATGCAACGTGGACGGTCACACCCGGGAGCTAGGTTTTCCGTCTAGGGCAATCCACCACCCTTGTGCATGTATGCTAGGGCCACACGCATGTTCCCGTGGCATCCCGGCACTCGGGCGGTCCTTTTCCGACGAAACCCTAATCCGAGGGACCCGCGGGTCTACCCCCGTAGCATTCTCCGTACGATGGTTGAACAACGCACTCTCTTGGTGGTTTAGGTTTGTTTAGGTCATATCTACATGGAAAACCAAGGATAGGACCAGGGTTCCACCGGTCTACCCTCGTTTGACCCGCGGCGGGAGCCTACTCCTACATGTCCAGCACGCTTCTATAGGTGTTATCGCATGCAACGTGGACGGTCACACCTAGGAGCTAGGTTTTCCGTCTAGAGGCAATCCACCACCCTTGTGCATGTATGCTAGGGCCACACGCATGTTCCCGTGGCATCCCGGCACTCGGGCGGTCCTTTTCCGACGAAACCCTAATCCGAGGGACCCGCGGGTCTACCCCCGTAGCATTCTCCGTACGATGGTTGAACAACGCACTCTCTTGGTGGTTTAGGTTTGTTTAGGTCATATCTACATGGAAAACCAAGGATAGGACCAGGGTTCCACCGGTCTACCCTCGTTTGACCCGCGGCGGGAGCCTACTCCTACATGTGCAACACGCTTCTATAGGTGTTATCGCATGCAACGTGGACGGTCACACCCGGGAGCTAGGTTTTCCATCTAGGGGCAATCCACCACCCTTGTGCATGTATGCTAGGGCCACACGCATGTTCCCGTGGCATCCCGGCACTCGGGCGGTCCTTTTCCGACGAAACCCTAATCCGAGGGACCCGCGGGTCTACCCCCGTAGCATTCTCCGTACGAGGGTTGAACAACGCACTCTCTTGGTGGTTTAGGTTTTTTTAGGTCATATCTACATGGAAAACCAAGGATAGGCCCAGGGTTCCACCGGTCTACCCTCGTTTGACCCGCGGCGGGAGCCTACTCCTACATGTCCAGCACGCTTCTATAGGTGTTATCGCATGCAACGTGGACGGTCACACCCAGGAGCTAGGTTTTCCGTCTAGAGGCAATCCACCACCCTTGTGCATGTATGCTAGGGCCACACGCATGTTCCCGTGGCATCCCGGCACTCGGGCGGTCCTTTTCCGACGAAACCCTAATCCGAGGGACCCGCGGGTCTACCCCATAGCATTCTCCGTACGAGGGTTGAACAACGCACTCTCTTGGTGGTTTAGGTTTGTTTAGGTCATATCTACATGGAAAACCAAGGATAGGCCCAGGGTTCCACCGGTCTACCCTCGTTTGACCCGCGACGGGAGCCTACTCCTACATGTCCAGCACGCTTCTATAGGTGTTATCGCATGCAATCGTGGGTTAACCAATATACTTTTTTGGTAGTTTTCGTTTGTTTAGGTTATACCAATGTAATTTTTTGGCCTTTAAAAGTGTGCATGCGATAACCTTCACACGGTATAGGGTTTCTCCAAATAGTGGGTTCGATGCCCGAGGGTCCCCAAAAGAGAGGGGTTTCTACGGTTTCCCCAAAAGAGAGGTTCCGGTTCTTCGAGGTTCGTACAAAATGAGACATATCTTCAATAATTATGTTGTAGTTGTGTATTATATGTGTATTTTGTTGTTCCTATTTTACATTTATATTTTTGCATCGGGTTCCGAAAGATTCGCGTCGTATTCTTTGCGGGTGCGGTGGGATACGCGAAGATTCGTGTGGTTAATTTACAAACACCAATTTATTTATAAATTACATATACATTAAATTAGCGTGGAAAATAAATAAATAAATCAAATATAAGTACTTTAGACATTGGAGAAAAAAAACCTAGGCCGACGGCTTTGCCGTCGGCGTATAGGGTGCCACTGACTAGGCCGACGGTCCGGCCGTCGGCGTAACTGTGCGTGCAACAGCCCCGTTAGGTGTGCCGTTAACTAGGGCTTAACGCCGACGGCCCCGTATAGGCCGACGGTCACCGTCATGAGGCTTCCGTTTGACGCCGACGGTTTTTGTTCGCCTACGGCTACCGTCGGCGCTTCTCTCCCTACGCCGACGGCTGCCTTGCCCAGCTAACGAATCCGGGGAAGTGGGCCGACGGGCCCGACCTTTCCCCGTCGGCGTATACCTTATTTCCTGTAGTGCACATGGGATTTAAGATTTAGAAAAAATCTAAAATATCACACAGGACAAAGTATTTAGCTCATATTTCTAACAGTTTACGCATCTGGAAGCAAAAAAACGAAATTTGAGGTTTAGTACTAAGATTAGCTAAATGAGCGCTTTAGGTTGGAATGTAACACATGCGCCAATACACTCAGGCAAAACCTTCTAAACTATTGTCACGTAAGATCACTTATTCATTCGGATAGCTTTTTCCAACATCAGCAAATAGAATGGACTCCGTTATGTAGCGGACGTTCTGCGGAGAGAACACATCCAGAAGTTGTCACGTGGCGATGGTTTAGCTTGACAGTCGCCATCAACCGTCAATCAAGCAACTGGTTTGCTCCATGCGCTAAAATTCAAACGTTGGCTCAACACAACTTTTCAATAAAATTGCATACATGCCAGCATCAGTTAAGATCAGAGTTGTGCCCATCTCATCACTCGCTCATTAGTACCGGCGATCCCATCATTCGTGATAATAGATTAACAAACAGAAGATGAACTCTAAAAGGATAGATATGGGATGCAAAAACATGTCCTAAGTTCAATTGTATCACAAAGTTGCTGGCTAAAGCTGGAGCTGGTACTGGTTGGACGAGCGAGTTCACGCTTAACGAATGTGCGAGGATGGAACTCACTCCCGCGACCGAAATAACAGAGCCAACCCTCAGGCGCACGGGATGGAGATAGTGGAGTTGGTGTCTGCCCAAGACAGCATGGCCCTGAACTCTGGCCTCGCCGTCATCGGGACCGCCGGAGAGATGACCCAGCCATCCCTAGAAATGTGAAACATCATTTCCAGTGTATTTACATGTCATTTCAGTTGATGGGGATGTCATTTCATCGAGGCGCCGGAGATAAGTCGTCAGCAAACTTTGAGGAAGATGAAACGCTATTTCCCAAGTCGTTGTTTTATTTCCACAAATTACTTTGGGAAACATGCATGAATAACTACCTTCTGAAATCATGATATCGCTGTCCTCGCCGACGGCCGCTCAGCTCCCGGCCGGCCGTTACGAGCTGCAGCAGTCTACGGTCTACCCACCTCGTTGCCGCATTATTTCTTTCCCACAAGAAGGAAGCTGCCTTTGAATAGGACCGCTTGCTCGTAGTCCCCCTGTGGTCCTCCACTGGAGCTTATCGTTTCCACTGAATTAATCTGCACAGCTCGTCAGCTTCAGTCATTGAATGAGAACCTAACTTTGAATGTTCAGCAACACTAGACGTGGCGATGTATTGTCCATCAAGTAACGTCACGTGGCATGGCTGCATGGGGTATACTGTAGAAGATAAGACGTTGATGTCAAGCATTTAGGAGCTAAAGCAGACCTGGCGTTCAGTCGAGGCACCACGAACATACCTCGCGCCTATATAATGGCTCAACATGGAAAGCTAGCTTCATCATCCAAGAAACTCGATCCAACATCTAAAGAAAAACCTTCCAAGTTATCTTACTAAGAGCATTGCCACCATGAAGATGATGAAGGCGCTCACACTGGGCTTTCTGGTCCTTGCCTTTGCTGCAGCGACGGCCCTCGGCTGCAGCCGCGGCAGTCCTTGCGGCGGCAACGAATGCTGCAGCGAATACGGGTACTGCGGCACCGGCGGCTCCTACTGCGGCCCCGGGTGTCAGAGCGGCCCGTGCTATGGTAAATGTGCCATCCTCAATGAAAATGGCGTGCCCGCCAACGCGTGCAGCGGCGGCAGTCCGTGCCCCGGCAACGAATGCTGCAGCAGGTGGGGGTACTGTGGCACCGGCGGCGACTACTGTGGCTCTGGGTGCGAGAGCGGCCCGTGCTACGTAGCCAAGCTTCGCGGTCGCGTAGCAGGCGCGGTCACCGACGCCCTCATCGATCAAGTGGTGCCGACGGTGTAGACACCGTCGTGGATGTCCTACTCCTCCGTGTCCGCCTCAAATAAAATAAGAAATCTACTTCGCACTCAATTACGTCGTCCATGGCGATGCGAGGTGAGGAGCACGGGCGAGTGGTATACATGCATGCATGCGTGTGCATGGATGTGTCTTATGTGTGGACTATCCTTTGTGTGTATATTTCTGGTACGATTTGCATGTATAAATAAATAAATAAATAAAGATGGACAACATGCAGTCCTTTGTGCCGTTAAACATATATGCAGTTGCACCACTTCATCCTTTAGGCTAAACAGCTGACACAACAACTACAATGACGGTAGCTCTTGCTCCTTGTGCCTCTCCAATACATGATGCTTAAGGTCGTTTCTTTAAATTCAGTTGAAAGCAAGTAATTTCCTCATGAACCGTGATTGTCAAAATGAATAGTTCTAAAAATAATATGAAGAGTTCCAGGCAACACAGAGTGTAGTTTTATGCTCTCTCAGACTATCACAACGGTACATATAACAATTTTATGAGTAGACAGCAAAGCACAATTTAAGCAGTTAAAATCGCAACTCCAGATACTGGAACTTCAATGCACAATAGTACAAATGATTGGCATTTTCATCCACTGAACAAACTTCTCAAATAACTTCAACGCAACCCAGAAATCAATAATGGAGCAATAAGCAATTCAATTTTCATAACGAAAGAAAATAACATTTCTTTTATCTACTAGTATGTGCCAATAACAAAACCAAGTGACCCGAAAAAGAAACAACTTCGGTCAGTTCTATAGGACTGACATGTGATGAACACTAGCTATGATTATATATATCCACACACCATAGAGCGGAACTTGGCGAAACAGTTTTGAAGCTTCGATGTCCAATCTCATAGAGAAACATCAGCTTTAGTGTGTCAAAAATATTAAGAATTTATAGTTTTATTGTGTAGATATGCATGCCTTGTACTTACCCTATACGATACAAACTATGCAACCTTTTAGACATGAATACGTTTGTAAAGTGTCGCGTTGATCATTGATTTTTATATGATTGTTCCTATGTAATAAAAAAATGAATTATTGAACTTTTTTACAAAACATGAAATATGTTAATTCTTGTCCAATAATTTTTATGATTTGTTATTTTTGTGTATACGCACATTGCGATATCATTAACATTTCTTGCTTTTGTAATTAGTATTGTTACGATAACCATCATCATTTCTAATTGTGTATCTCCAATAATAGAAATGAAAAAAAAATCCATGCTAACCAATAAATTTGAAACATATAATTTAGAGCACACATAGTGCCAAAATAAATTAACTTGAAAAGTACATTTGAGTCTACATTATATCATGTCATATCCTTTTATTTATAAAAAATAATTTTGATTTAAAGTTATATTCAATTGTAAAATATTTTGAATTTTCTCTATATAGTAAGGTGTACCCAATTGTTTTGTAAATGTCTAATATATATGATTATAGTTTTCACATATGACCATCTAATACTTGTATTTTATTTTGTCTTTATTCACTTTAATCACACAGTGTTATTAATTTACTCACTTACAACCAAGGACCAAGGGCCATGATATCTGAACTATACGTTTTGGTGGTGTTGATACTATGTGTGCAACCAACTTCCTTTTGGATGTTATATGATTATTACAAATATTTTTACTATTCCTACTACTATTATTGGCAAATTCTCTAGTGTATCATCTCTTTATAAAAGGTAAAACCAATGCAAATAAATTTGAGCACACAACGGCCAAATAAAGCATTACAAAGTTGTATTAGTGATTAGATTAATCAAATTTGGTTCTTTCATAAGAAAGTCTTGCAATTATTCTTAAAATACTTACTTGATTCTAGGGTGCGAAAGTTACCTTGAGGCAAACCTCACTAATAAATAGCTCATTTCCCAAATTATGTGACTATAATGATTTTCCTTTTCCTTCATATATGTTTGTGGTCCCTAACAATATCAATTATTTGTCTACTTTGAGCATGCAACCATGGGAGGTTAACAAATGTTAAGCACTAGTGGAATTTACCAAATATTATTCTTTTTCACTATAGTCACAACTAGAATATCTTACGTATGCTCTGGAATGTGAGCTAACTGTATTTATTTACATTAGATCAAAATGTATATATGAAGTATTTTTATTGAGACGTCTCTTTATTTGTTACATGCTTACTAACAATAAAATTATCAGTTTTGGAAAGTACTATTATATAGAAGATTTGTCATTGTGTTAGCCAACGAGACAGTGACCTTGGCAATGCACTTGAAGGAGTTCACTAAATGGACATCAAACTTGCACTCTGAAGTGGCCTCCTTTAATTCATATTTCTAAACAATAACATATGTAGGTACATGCAACTTGTCACTGCAGGTTTAGTCATGCATTTAACAGATAAGTTTGTTTTGCTTCCCAACATGTGCATTAGTATGGAAACCATTTTTGTTACAAAGTATACATAAGACATCAATAATATTATAAATTATGGTTCTTTTTTCCATGTAAAAAAGGTTTAGTATGATAATTTTTGAGAAAAAACTACGAAAATGAGTGTGTTCCTACTCGACATTTTAATTTTCCTTCCGTTTTCTAAAGTCTATGTCCATACAATCTCGGTGCTGCTCTTTGCATGATATAGAAATATATCGGATGGAGTGCCACTAAAATCATCAAAGAAACTATAAAATGCTAGGCAAGCATTTTCCCGTGAAATTAGCGGTGTTCAAAGAACATTTTTTTGGTATCATGTCGCGAATTCGAAATCAATTGCAATGATAGTTAGTGTGAAAATTGCAATGATAAGCTTTAATAGTGATGTAGTCTTAAGAAAAGTAAAATTGTACCGGATTAACTATTTTTTTGGTGTCATGCTCACTTTAAATCATGGGGTATGCATACATCATGCACATAAGCATAAAAAAAATAACAGTTCATCTCGCTTCTCTATGAAGTTTCTAGGAATTAACTATACTGATCATTCCACTAATTTAAGCGAACAAAGTTGAATGTGATATTTTCGAAGGGTAATTTTTTTGGTAGTTATAGAGTTGTATTAGTTGTGTCAACTAATAATTATTTATATTATGAAATTTGCTAGTTAGAAGATCTTTGGAATCAAATCCGTGTTGTTTACAATTCAAGAACAAGTGGAGAAGTTAGATCATTATTGTCACTTATAAATATGTGACACTTTCTAGTTATGCGCTTCAGTGCCTAGTTGATCGATATGTGACTATTTATCGTGAAAACCACATATTTATCTCATGCATGATGCATGAACCCTATATATATGTCTAGGTGGTCGATATGTGACTATTTATTGTTTAAAAACCCTATTTATCTCATGTATAAAAATAGGGCACCTGCTCAAGATGCTCCTAAGCAAATACATCTTGCATGAAATCCTGCTGCGTGTAAAGCAAAAAAAAGAAAACATCATTACACTGCCCCCGCCGATGAGATGGTCCCAGCTGCTGTTGAACAACATGCATGAGATCCCAGCTGCTTACCCAGCCTCGCTGCGGCCTTTCTTTCGTTCCCACAAGAAGGAAGCCGCCAGGGTAGCATATATTGAAGGGGATCGCTACTTGCTCGATCGTAGGCCCCCCTTGTGCTCCACCGCTCAAGCTTATCGTTTCCACAAAATTAATCTGGACAGCTCGTCAGCTTCAGCCATTGAATGATAACCTACCGTTGAATGTTCAGCGTGGCGCTGTATTGTGCATTTAGTAACGTCGCGTGGCATGAGGTATATATCCCATCTGGATCGGATATGTAAGATAAGGTCGCGTGCTCAACATCGTAAGCTTCATCATCCAAGAAACTCCAACACCTAAAGAAAAAGCTTCCAAACCATCTTACCGAGAACATGTCCATGAGGATGAAGTCCTTCGCACAGCGCTTGCTGGTCCTTGCCTTTGCTGCAGTGACCACCCTCGGCTGTGGCAGCGATGTTCCATGCGACGACAACCAGTTCTGCAGCATGTATGGGTACTGCGGCCTTGGTGTCGACTACTGTGGCTTTGGATGCCGGAGCGGCCCGTGCTACAGTGCCATTCTTCGTGCCGTGCTTGGTGACCCGCAGTGCGGCAGCCAGGCCGACGGCGGTGGGTGCCCTAGCACTAGCAACCTCTGCTGCAGCCCATACGGGTACTGCGGCCTTGGTGGCTCCTACTGTTCCTCTGGGTTGGGTGCGGCCCGTGCTATGTAGCCAAGATCCTCCGCTCGCGTTGCTGGCATGGTCACCGAGGCCCTCATCGATCAAGTGGTGCCGGTGGTGTAGACACCCCCGTGGATGTCCTACTGCTCCGTGTCTGGCCGCCTCCCATAAAATAAGAAATCTACTTTGCACCCAATTACGTCGTCCATGGCGATAGGAGGCGAGGAGCGCCACGGCGAGTAGTATATACATATGTATGCATGCATGCCTGTACATGGGTATGTGGAATCTGCCATGTGTATGTATATTTGTAGGCCTTCCATAATACTAGATCGTTTCTTAGCACGCTATCATAGGCACTAACATATTTTAAAAAAAGGTAGTACAGTAGGCTGTTTTTTAAGGGTGTATCTAAAGGGTATGTATTTAATGATTTGGAGCTCATGCATGCATAGGATTGGGCTAGCCAATTTTTCTGTCTATGGTCGCTTGCAAGAGGTGTAGCTTAGCTAAGATACAACACACTCTCTTTTATTATTAACTAAGGTGCCACATAAGCAAATTGCCTAGCACTCATTGTGAGAGGCTTAACATGTTTCATATGTATAAATCTCTACTATTATAATGCAACAGTTTTGAATTCAGATTTACATCGTCATCCCAGCTTCCCGCCACAACACCTGCAGCTATTGTAGCCGTTCATCTTGAATTCAAAAGTGAAATCTACCGTTCATCAAGTATCATCAAAAATAATCTAACGGTTGCCATGCGCTGGATTCGCTCCCTCTACATGCCGCGTCTGTGAGCCTCCTAGGAGCGAGACGAATTTTCTAGAGAACTATCGATGCAGACTTGCACATGGGTGCTTTGGGCCGAGTTTTATATTCAAGCGGAATAAGAGTACGACCTTCTAGATGTGCTATGGCAAAGTAGCGTCCTTGCCTTGTCAGTTGTCACCATGAGGTACCCAGACATGTTGCTGATAATTTCATCTACTGTAATGTGACGACAGAATCTTAGAAAACCATTAAAAACCCTCTCTTACTTGTTGAATTGCGAAGTTACGGCATTATAGCCATAGGTGCTAAGCGAAAAAGCAGGGATGTACAACTGACAACACTATTAATAATCTAAGAGTCTTCATTTGACATGTTCATATTTAAATACGGAGTACTTTTATTTTTCTGAATGCTAGAGCTCGACCACTTTTATCTCCTGTCTGAGACTCACCTAGGTATACCTAGATCAAATTCAATAAGAGTTAACACGCGTAAAACAGAACCTTAGTTTTCTCACACATTTAACACAAACATTTACATTCTCACACTGAGCCGTCCATACAAAAAAAATTGGCACTTCTATTAAAACCTATATATTTTATATTCCCTCTTTTCTAAAATAAGTGACTCAACTTTGTCTAAATATACATGTATCTAGACATATTTTAATATATAGATACATACAAATTTTAAAAAATCAAGTCACTTAATTTAAGAAAGAGGGATTATATATTAATTTTTTTAAGTATATTATTTTTAGGGCACCATACGTCCCCACATTTTATTAATTTTTGTTTCTTTAGAGCATCTCTATGAGATTCGGCAAAATACCCGATATCTCAAAATGGTCGATGTTTTGCAGGTTTCAGAAAAAATGCAATAAAATGACCTCCAATTTTGTCGGGCAAACCTATAAACGGCCGCCAAAACCCGCATTTACCTGGTACATGGCTAGGTTTCCGATTTCATGCATAGTCGACCCGAGCTTGATGGGAGGGACATTTCTACCCCTTGTTTTCCGCTCCCTTGCTGGCACAGATCTCCTTGCACCCATGTTTTCGATCTTCACCTTGGAGATTTCGCCCGTGAGATCAGAGGCCATGCGGCCCTAATTAGGGCCTTCTGTCGCGCACATGCCTCTTACAATTGCATCATCGGTCGATTCCCTTGCGACCACATCGCCCATGCTCTCTCCCGTGTTGGTAGCACCATTGTTTGGACTACCGGTGACGTTTCCATCTAGGGGGAGGGGTGAAAACGAAACATCTAGACCAAAGAAGCCGACCAACCCTGCGGTAAAAATAAAAATATATTCAAATTTACGGCATGAGCTTATGGATCATCTTCAGCAAAACTCCCGCTACCGCAAAGGCATTTAAGGTTTTTGCCGCAAACAGTTTTTTATATGAGTTCCCTTCTAATCATATGCCATAACGTGCAAAGCACGTGCTACTTACTAGTAAATAAAGATGGACAGCATGCAGTTTTTAGAGCAAGTTTAATAGTAAAGCCAGCTGCCCGCTATATCAGGTTACCACGTCACTTAGAGTTAACCTAATAGCTAACACATACAATAGCTAGATATAAGGTAGTACTATTTTATCAATACATGACCCACTTCACAAACCCACAAGATGCCTAAGAGCATGTGCTGCAGACGGCTATTTGTTAAGAGCCCGCTTTTGTTCTCTCTCATCTTTACACTCATCTGACTAAGCAAAAGAAATACTATTTTAATCCTTATAGACAGTTGACTAGGACTTATTGTACTTGCTCTTAATTTGTGTCATCAAACATATGTACTACTCCATCTTTTAGGCCACCTCGGCGACAGCGGTGGTGCCTAGGGTTTCCTGGGTCGTGTGGCTGTTTCTCCTAAAGATAGAAGTTTTTTTTTCAAAGTCAATCCATATTCAAATTGGACATGTATGACCAGAAACGTGTATGAACTGCTGACCAGGTATGCTATTTCCTTCTAATCGATTTTTTTTTGACGGGTCATGGCTTTGATAGTTTGATCTTAAATATGTGGTTGTGATTGAATAAGAGATTAGTGGTTTTATAGTATAGATAGATAGAGTAGATATCATTAAGAAAAAAACTTATATTACACACTGCATTGACGACTATGCACGGTTATGGGCCAACACCGCTGCTAACATTGGTAGCGCGGCGAAGGCCAAACGTCGCCAATAACCATGTGCTGACGGCGTGCTACCAACCGATGCAATGCCACCACCATGTGGGGCCCAATAAGGCCCAAATACGTCCACTGCTACCATGTGCTGGCGAGATTTGTCGTCGGCCCAAACCAAACTCATGGAAAATTCTTCAATTGGACCCACTGCTAAAATTTGCCGCAGGCCAATATATGCACACGGCAAATCGGCCTCAGGATTTGCCGTCGTCCCAAACCAAACTCAAGGAAAATTGCCAAGTGGTCCCCATTGCTAAAATTTGCCATAGGCCCAGTATGCTCATGGCAAATCTGCTGTGATATTTGCCGCTGGCCTAAACAAAACTCACGGAAAATTGGACTCGTGGGACCCACCTGACTTAACGGTGCCTTCGGTCATCAGCCCGTGGTAGTTTGCCGAGACTAGAAAACTCAAGGCAAATGATTTGTCGTGTGCTCGATTATCTACACTTGGCAAATGAACGGATTTAACAACCTGAAATTTGCCAAACCAATTTATCGTGAGTATTACGTTCTTTGTCGTGGGCCTTGGGCCCACGAAAAACTGTGTGTAGTGTGGGAATTAATAAAGGAGGGCAAGTGATACAATGGAGAAAATACTTTTTTTATTTTTATAAGAGATGATCTTTTTTTGCAAAAATTCTACTGATCCACTAATAATCAACAAAAACAGTAAAGAAGGCATAAACGTAATATTAAAAAGTATAAATATAAGTCAATGGACACAACGTCCTATTTTTTTTCTCTCATCCAACTAGGAAAAAACCTCTAACTGAAGGCTATCACGTCCAACTAAGAAAAAACCTCTTAATGGAAGGCTGACGTCACCTCAACCCGGCTGTATGCAGCAATAAAATGGCTTTATTTCTCTACTATCTCCATTCCGGTTTATAAAGCAAATACATACTTTGAGAAAATATTTTAACTATAAATTTGGTCAATAATATAAAAATCGTATGTCACAAAAATTATACCATTGAAAGCGTATTTTGAATATAAATCTAATGGTATAATTTTTGTTAAATATAGTTTCTATTTTATTGACCAAATTTACGGTCAAACTATTTTTTCGAAGTACGTATTTGCCTTATAAACCGGAATGGAGGTAGTAGTAAGTTTCTCGAGTTTGTTGGATTAGTTTAGCGTTTGCGGAAGACACATACACGGCATCACATTTATTGCACTCCAAATCCAGCATAACAGCCCAATTAACTGTATTGATGAGTAGAAAAAAAAGAGAAACAATGGCCATGTGGTTTCGACACACGAAAGACGATAATGGAACGATAAGATGGCGGCAGAAATAAGAAGTAGTGAGGCCGGCCAGGCGGGCATGAATGATCGACGTACACACAGGAGGAAAAGAAAAGAGGGGCGATCGCGAGTTACAGGAGGAGCCAAATGAAAATCGCATTTCGTCTTGCTCTCGCACGAACATCAGGCTCAGATAAAATTGCAATAAGCTGATTGGTGTGATTGGGTACAAGCAGATACGCCGAATTTCCCACCTTCTCTGAGAGTGGTATGTTTCTCTTCTGTGTGGGGGCGAGATTCTCCACGATGAAAGCCGTCACCAAAACGTGCATTTTCTCCTATTATTACCGTTCTCCTATTACTAGATTGAGTGGTAACCAGCGACTCCTATGGACAACTCCACTAGCAACAGAATCAGCACACACTGATCTCATGAACCAGAGTGTTTCAGTTGTACTGGTGGTAGTGATATTGGTTTCAAGCTCTTCTCTTCTCAGCATAATGATGTACTGATCGACTGACTGAATAGTGAGGTCCCTGCTCAGGTACTTTGGTTGGAAGAGCTTGACCATACCGTTCATATCATAGTGTTCTCTCCTACCTCCACAGACTATGCATGAAAATTCAGTACACGCAAATTAACGTTCAAACCGAAAAACTAGGCAAGATGCTGATGATGTTAGTTAAGTCGGAGATCGAGAATGGCTGAGCAGACGCAAGATGCTGGTGAATGAACTCGATCGATGAATAGATAGGAGCGTGGCAATTTGCAATCTACTTATATTACCACAGTGATGAAATTACCTCGAACTGAATTTGAAGAAACCAGGGGGGGATTCAAGCATACCGTGTCCGTAGTTGCTCTGGCAGCAGGATTAGCCTGAAAAATGGAGTAGTACACATGCATGCTTGACGACACAAAGGACTGCATGCAGTCCATCTTTATTTATACATGCACACATAAACCACAAATATACATACTCGCCCGTACGTGCTCCTGATCACCTCCTATCGCCATGGACAGTCGTACCAAGTACTGTAGATTTCTTATTCTATTATTGGAGCCTGCAGACACGCGGAGCAGTAGGGCGCATCCACGACGGTGCCTAGACTGCCGGCACCACTTGGCCGAGGAGGGCCTGAGTGGCCACGCCGGCGATGCGAGCGGGGAGCTTGATGGGTGGAGCGTAGCACGGGCCGCTCTGGCATCCGGAGCCACAGTAGTCGCCGCCGAGACCGCAGTACCCGTACACGCTGCAGCACTGGTTGTCGGCGCATGGACTGCCGCTGCTACAGCCGAGGGCCGTCGCTGCAGCAAAGGCAAACACCAGCATGCCCAGTGCCAGGGTCTTCATCATCTTCATGGCCATCTTCTCGATCAGTAAGATAACTTGGAAGCTTTTTTCTTTAGGCGTACGTTGGGGTTTCTTGGATGATGAAGCTTCCGATGCTGAGCGAGCTGTTATATAGGCAGGCGTGCGGGCATGTCCGTGGTGCTTCGACTGAACAGCAGCAGCAGCAGCAGGTCGGCTTCAGTTCCTAATTAAAAGCTTGACACTGACCGACCTCGTTGTCCAGCCACGTGAAGTTAATTACTAGTACTACAACACAACTGCACTATACAGCCTAGCTAGGGTTCCTGAAGATTCAAAGGTGGCATTAAAATCTTTAGCTGGAATCAAAATCTTTAGGCCTGGGATTGTTGAACATTCAAAGGACTCAACGCAGGTTCTCCTTCAATGACCAGAGCTGACGAGCCGTGCAGATATCGTGGAAACGATAAGCTACTAGTACGAGCAATGGACCCCCCGTCTTGTGGGAAAGGACGTGAGTTTGGGAAGGAACAGACCACACCCGGGCCTATACGTACATTGCGTGTTAATTATACACACAATAGTAGGCAATACCTAAACCTAACCATAAACTGGAGATCGCAATCTATACGCTTCTCCAATCTCCTACGAGGTAAGACGAGCATTCAATCTCAGCTGTCGCCTGTCGGTTGAGTAAGGGTATAAACTTCGTCCCCGAAGCTCGTATACTCTCACGTTTCGGAGTAAGGAATTGACTTGTGTTGGTTACAGCATTTCTCAACTCCATGGTAACCTTAAATGGGAATAATTGTGGTATCCCACTCCGAATCTTTTCCTTGAATTTTCATCACACTTGACAATCTCCAACTAGTTGTCTCCAGTACTCCAAAGTTCCTTTTACTTTACTCCCTTAGAGATTTTTCCTTATTATTAATTCCTTAAATAGGGGTCTTTTCTTTAGTTTATTTTCCTAATTAGGTATCCTAATCCAACTCCTTTACTTGATCATTAATCTTCCTTATTATTCTATATAGGGTCTAGGAAGTCTCACTTAAAACATGATTTTTAAATTCTATTAGACAATAGTTGAGGCTAAAAGACTAATCTTTGAGTTATCATTGTATGAGTTGTACTGGTGATCCTTTCAAGATTGAATTTGAACTCATTTAGTCCATACCCATTGGAATTTCTTGTTCCTCCATACTTTTCCAATTGGATGTGCTTTGTTCCCTCTTAAGCATCATTTAAGAGTTGTCTTTTTATTAGAATGAGTCTATTGGAATTAGTCTATTATGCAACCTTCAAGCTTTTACCTTATCAGGATTTTAGACAATCTTTTGTTATTACCTATAGTACTTCTTCAACTTCCTTTTATAACTAGATTAAGGTCTAAGCACTATTATCTTGAAGTAAACTTCAATCTTTCATCCAGACATACTTCTGAAAGTACTTTTGTATTAATGGCTTCTTTTAACCTTATAAAAATAAGGCTTGTTGTTGTAGGTTGGTCCTTCTTCTCCAACCTTTATTCGAAAAGTCAGATAATGATACTTTCATTTCTAATGTTTACTCTCCCCCTTAGGGTTTACTAATGGCCTCTGAACTGCCTATATAGTGTTTATTGGCTTTATAATTAGAATATTGATCTCTATCCAGCTTATACTCTACCTAGTTAGGGTCTTATGAAAGATTGTATGGTGTATCCACACAATTATGGATCTCCGAAGTGAATCTTTCAGCATTATTTGTCTTACTTACTATTTGGACATTTTCGGTTTGATAGGTCTGACTTCGCGAAGCGCCTCGAAAGACGATCGCTTTAAACTTTGTACTCTTTTATGTCTTACTTAAATTAGGCCAAGTTTTATGCTATTTATGCAATACTAAGATGATATGGTTAACTAAGTCAACGAAATACCAGCTGCGGACAAGATACCAACTGTGGATCAGAATACCAGTTGTGGACTATCCTAGGGTGTATGTATTACCCTACGGTTCTTCGACGTTCTATTGGCATTCTCTTTGAATTGTCAGAGCCTGAATACCAATTTGTTCCAAAACTTCTTTTTTGCACCTTTTCAAGATACTTTCCTGAACTTGGTACAACCTTTTCATTAACTTCTTAGCGACATTACCTACTTTGATTGAACCTTAAGTTCATCACTTATTGTTGCTCCATATATTCCCTACATTAATCTTTCTTCTTATAGCTGGCTAACAATGATCTGAACTTGATCCATCCTTAAAATTGCGTTTATACTCCTCATACTTTGCTTCATTCTTCATGTAGGTCTTCATCTTGATCTTTGGAACTCGTCACTCTTTTACATGAATTCCCTTTTCTATCTAGGTCTATAACATCAAGTAATAACTGGATGTTGCAACATGCATTTGCACACCAGGTCAAACTTCATGTACAGATCTAGTCAATCAAGAAGATATAAGAAAAAACAATAAATCCAAATGTGGTATATATAACACACAATATTCTAAGCCCGGAATATAGTAGTCGAGTATAACATCTCTAGAATTCAGGCTTCGTTGTGTAGTATATGACACCTCCTCGTATAGGTTTTCATCGTGATACTTAGCACATAGGGTTAAATTATACTTTGTCTCGACATTTACCCAGATTGCTCAATTGCAACAATATAATGCTTAAGCAAAGTGGTCTCAATTTGGTTTTGACTAACCTTTAGTCTCATTTTCGGAATGACTAACTATAACTAACCTTTCTTTATTCTTAAACTAACCTCACATGATTACTCTAAAAGAATAATCAGATACTATTTGCTAACTTAAACCAAAGATTATTGGAAATTTCTAGCACCTACGACTTCTATCATGGTTCTACTTTGTTGTATTCTTACTCTACTTCAAGATAATCTACTAATTAATTTTCATAATTATACCCTAATCATGGTTTCGGAGCTAATCTCACCATGATCTTGTTATGTTTTACCTCTTTATCTTGATTTTAAGAGTTAATCTAACCATGATAACTTTACTCCTCACTACACTTTTATTAAGTCTTAAGATAATTTCACTTCATCACCTAGAATTCTCAAGTGAATCCCACATGATTACTACTCATTGCATCAACATTTATCCTAATGATATTCATCATATTGTCTTTGGCTATCAACTAACCACAAGATTCCACTGTCTTACATGAATTCTAGGGTTAGGCTACACCATTAAGACTACTTCAACTGATGTGTTACACTTGCTCCTAATCCACTATGACTAATTGGCTTTCCTAAAGTATCTTGGTGAGTTATGTCTCCTTCTGAAGACACTAAATAGCACCTTACTAAGAAAGGATAAAATAATTGCTCCTAAGAAAGAATGACTTAAGTATCTAGTGACAAAGTTATCCTCAAGTGGATGCTTCTCACAATTCATAAGAATATTTGGTTTAGATAAGTTGGCTCCTATAGTCACTATCCAACCTACAGATCTTCCTAAAAGGGTTTTAGTCCTAAGGTCAAAGTATATGCTCTGATACCAACTACGGTGACCCAGCATACCACTGCATGATGTAGTACACTATAGTCATTGACATAACACCAATGAAACACCGTTCACTAGTATTACATCTCTCAGAGTGGTACAACAGAAACACAGTAGGTCCAAGACATGACTATAGGTTACAACTCAACTCTTTACACAAGATCTAGAGAACACTCTAGGTTAAAGAGAGAGAAAGAAACTTCTTACAAAGAAGAATCAGAAATAAACAACTCAAAAACTATCATACTAATAAGACTAGTATCTGAACTATTGGTCTGGCATTGCTGCTATTGCAATACACTATAGAAATAGGTTCTATGGCTAGAGATCATATTCCTATCTAATCAGTAACTTTGTCTTCACTTGAGTTGATGTATATGTTGACTTTCTTGACTTCATTGAATACTTGAGCTGTTGATGAAGACTTCTTCGAGTAGAAGTTGATGTAGACGTCGTCTGTATTGGCTTTATAATCTAGCAAGGGTTAAGAAGATACGTTCAGTACGAGTGTACTCAGCAAGTTCACTAGAAAAGGAGTGTTTGATGCACTATATCTACAACCTCAGACCATAGGCCGTAGGCAATGCAAGTTTTCGTAAACATTTCTTCGAAGGTTGCTTTTATTCTGAAAAGCTATGTCTGTCAGCCTTCACGGTTTTACCAAAATTTTCATGGAGTTCCTTTCCCGCAGTGTTCGCAGCTCCTTCCCGGAACAGGGAGTAACAAGTTACAGTTCTTACACTCTGTAGAGGTGCGTTACTTTACCCATGAGAGATCTTAGCTTTGTTGCACATCCGACTTATAGGCTCGTTCACACTTCCTTGGTGCCCAGACTAAGCCAATCCTCTCCGCGACCCGATATGTCTGCACGATCCTTCAGGGCTGGCTCACCTCCGTTAAGCCCCCTTTCGGGCAGGCTAAAACCCTAATGAGTCCTGAAGACTCTATGAGCTGGTGATGCCTAGGTAGGTACCTTATAGGTCCGTCTAAACCCCTCGCAACCACTCATAGATAATCTAGACATAAAAAACGCAGGGCCTAAGGGTGCCCAACCATATGTTGGATCCACACAAGGAATCACAACGTCACGTTAAGATAGTCTTCCCTCCATACAAAGGGAAAAGGATACAACTGACTTCTCCGTACCATTCCAAATCTCATGGTTAACGCGTAATATACGACGCAAGAATCACTGGCGACATTGGTTGTTAAGTCCTAGATATTATGTTCCTTTACCACCGGAACTTTCATAGTAGGTTGTTACCTGATGGTAAATAACCTATAATCATATTGTTATGAAAATAGTGTTTTCTGACCTTTTTCAAATGCAGGTGATGACAACACTGGATTTGCAAAATATTTTACAGAAAATAATCAAAGGACATGAGCAAGTGTGAACTTGCCTTTTGTGATTGCAAGATTATGCACTCACGGTCTTCAAGACAATATAAGATGCCATATCTGAAATCAGCATTATTGGTCTGGTAAGGACTAATGTTTAAAGAAGCAAGATGCTATTATGCATAAGTAATGTAATGAAATTTATAAATGCGAATCCTGGGATAACGTTGATCTAGGGTTTGGAAACTGGAAATTTTTCCTATTAGAATGGGTTGTCCTTTTAGACAAGTTTCATATTTGTGCTTCTTATTAAGGCTTGTGATTGTGTGAAACAACATGTAAGCATAATGGCATACTACAATAAAATATACTATTGAGATACGCTACTCAAAGACTGCTTATATGAGAATTATCTTATCTTCAAGTTTTACTTTATAGGTAATGACATTTATAAGGAACTTAATTGTTAACAATCCTAAGTATACAAATAAATTATAAAGTAATGTGATTACTATCAATTGTCCGAAGTGGCAAAAAGAATAACATTTAAAGAAAAGATTTCTTTTCTAAGGTCTAAACAATCTTTGTGGTTAATCAAATGTGGTCGATGTTATTTGTGCTTGCTTGAATAGTTTGGGTTTGAGATGCTTTACGACTTAATTATAACAGACCAAAGTTAACTATAAAACACATAATAAAGTTTTTAGCATTATATCTAAAGTTTTGTAGACTAAACTTAACTTTAAAGACAGACAGATTTATGGTGTATTACTTATGTTATTTGTACCTTGTTTACTTTAAAATGTTTCCTTAAAGTTACTTAAGAATGGTTATACTTTTATTTGGTGTAATGGTTTCTTGATTTTATAATAGAATAGAATCATTTATCTTTTTGTGAATGAATGGTTATAATTTGTAATCAAGGAAGTAATATTACTTAACTACTTATGGATTTACTATAGTGTGGTGATATGTTTAGTTTATAAACTTGTAGTTGAAGTAATGGAAAAGATTTTATTTAGTCACAAATTATTCTTGAAGATTTTATACTTGATAAGAATCTTTTTAGAAAATAATCTATACTTATGGTTGAATGATAATTCAATAAAATTACATTTAAAATGTGTTGAACCATTTTGACTTCATATTTTCAGACTAATACTATTTATTAGACTCAATTGGATAATTTTTTAGAAATATTAGCAAATTTTATTTACCTTATATGAATTATCAACTAAGGAAATAGGTTTAAATTCAAGTTATTAAAGTGTTTAAACTTTTACTTACCTCAAAAGTGGAATATTATATTTTTAACATGTAGGTATTATTTTTGTGATCATTTTGGTATATTACATTTATTTTTGTAATTTATAAATAATAAGATATGATTTTTATAAGATTTATTACTTTATAAATACTTAAAATATAATAAATATTTAATTAGGTAAAATAATAATGCATGATTATAGTTTTAAATTATAGTTCTTATTTTTCTAAGATTTTTGGTATTTTATTTATAATTTTAACATTTACTAATATTAAAATATGAATTATCAAAGTTTTATTACTTATAAAATATTTATTAAATAATAAATATTTTAATAATTAACATAATAATATTTTATAATATTTTTAAGTTGTAGATTTTATTTTTCTAAAAAAATTCATATATTAAACATATTTTTCTGAATTATAAAACAAAAGTTATTGATTTTATAAGATTGAATCATTTGATTTTAATTTCTAGAATTTATTTGTGTTTGAATGTATATTGTTTATTTATTTTCTAAATAGACATTAACCTTTGATACCGCACACACATCTAGTCCGAGTCACTGACCATTGGGCCTAGGCCACGTCACACTCCACCTCAGCAAAGACTGGTCAACATGTTGAACTGGTCAAGGATGACATCATCCTAACGGCATCCCGCCGTATCCTCTCAGATCGGTGATCAATCAAGTGATTTTGTGCGCGCGGGGGGTAGTGGATAGTCTCGTTGGAAATAGGGTATCCCGAGGGACCTATTGGTGGTGGCGCCACCCTATTTTGGTCGCCGGAGGATGACCGGCGACGAGCTCATGCGGCGGTGCTTGCAGATGATCATGGCGGCGTGGATTTAGGAAGCAAACAAAGCATTTAAGCGTACGAGGGACACTCAGTAACTCACCAGGAATACGATGGTGTGGTCGATAAGGCGAGGCGAGGCGAGGTCAAAATCGACGACGAACGTCGGTGACTGGCGGCGGCCGTGAGATGTCAATTTGCTTGACAGAAGATTTCGGGCTTCCAAGAACTAGCTTGGGAGAATGGGGACAACGAGGTGAGTCCAACGGCACCCTCAGGGAGGCCAGGGGGATCGGGATTGACGGTTATGTGCAGCTCCGGCGAGCTAAGTTTTCGGTTAGAGAGGAAATTGGGGAGGAAGAATGAGGATAAGGATCTCCGGCGCGTTGGTGGTCTTCTTATAGCAACGAACAGCGGCGACACGGATCTTGGCGTACGCTGGCATCGCAGCGACGGTGGACGGCGAAGAGGCGACCACTGAGGTGCTTCCAGTAGGCGAGGAAGACGACGATGGAGATTTTGCGAAAAACCCCCTAGAACTTTCCTAACTCGATCCGCAGTCCTTCTTCGGTCCCACCCGTCAGCCAGAGATAGTTACTGAGTGTTGTCCTTACTAGGCCGCTACTGGGCTGTTGTGAGTTGCTCGTGAGCAGCAGATAGAGAAGAAAGAAAATGGGCCACGACCAAGATTGAGCTAACATATTTCTCTCCTTTTTCTTTTATATTTTCTACGTTCTGTTTTCTTTTCTAGCTTTTTATTTAAGTAATTGTTTTGACTTTTCTTAATGGAATTTCTTTGCTAAATACTTGCAATAATCATAAAGTTATTTAGAATCAATTTGTGAACTTTTATTATATAATGTTACATTATTTTCTTATATATATATCTTTCCTTTTTGTATTTGTAAGGGCCTTTGTTATTAATTTATATGATAACCCATTGATTAATTATATGATATTTCCTTATTTCTTTATAAAACTTAGTTCTAATTAATTTAGAGTTTGGAGAAAAATATATATATATGGTGATCCTTTTCTTATTATATGATGCATAAAATTCTAGGGAATTAATATGATTAATATTATTCTTATGAATTTAGGAAATTGCAATGTATATATTTTATTATTACTAACACAGGAGTTAGGGCTTGAATTGTAAATACTTACCCTAGGTTTTAGGGTTCTTAATATACTTACATTCTTTTGTTAATGTGAATAAAGATTAATGGCTAAACATATTGTCTTCATGTTTATGATCTTTAATGATACCACCCTTTAAAATAGAAAGTTATTATCTGGAATGTCTGATGGAAAAGAATTGATAAAGATAACTCCTAAGCACATTTAATTATGATAATTGGAAATGAAAGAGATGTGCTTAAGTGATTTGCTATAGGAAAATATTCCTATAGAATGATTTATCCAACAGATGAGATGGATGTTAAGCTTGATTATAGATTTAGGGTTTAGTGTTTACCAACAATTCCTATGTTCCATAATTCACAATCCTGGACTTCTATTTAAGGAATTCCTTTCCTAGATATAATACTTCTTCATATCCATCGTCATGTGCTAACATGATAAGCTTTGCTTTACAGAAATATTCTTATCCACCTTTTATTCTTCTAAATCCATTTATAAATCCAATGAGCTTGACATTAAATCTTTCATAATCTTCTCATATCCATACTCGGTTATATCAACTACTCTACTGCCGATAACCTCCAATCCAACAAGTGGTTACTTCTAACTCCATTTATACACTTCCTTCATCATCCAACACTAATATTCTCCATTATATATTTATATATCAAATCCTACTTCACCTCAAATGCTTGGTATTTCCAAAGAGGAAAATACTAGTTCTTTAATCAAATGTTGCTCTAGCATCATCTTAATCATACTATCTTATATTTACTTCACTCCAGTATCTTATATTCAAACTTCACATCATATCATGGTGACTTATCATAGCTAACCTAGAATAACATATCTATACTAGGGTTCAATCATGTTCTATCCACCAATGTCACTTATACATGATATAAGAATTCAATCTTGGTGACTAAAGCATGATCATTATAATCCTTTGATCCTTTATGGTTTAGATTTCCAGTTGACTAATCAAGGCTTTCATCCATACAACATTACAGTTGTATTGAAATTATCTTCTTAGTATCTCTATTGGATTAAGAGATGTTATTCATTTACTATGCCTACTTAATCCAATAGGATTATTCATTGGTAACTATCTTCAATATTCATCCTTGTAATCTTCTTTGTTACCATACAAATATATATTCTAGATAACTCTTCTATCCATTTAGGAGTGAGTTAACTCCATCAATTATCATATTGATCTTACTCTCTTCCAGCACTCCCATCCTATAGATGATATCTAAAATTAGCATTACCACTTACCTCATCTTACCTCTTTCTCTAAAGGACTTTAAGTGAATGCTATGATAAGGACAAGGGTTTCTATGTCAAGAATTGATAGGTTAAGAATTGGTGAATCAATAGTTGATTACTCAACATTGATGAACAACAGATATTAGAATAAGATTCAATAGAGATGATAAGGATTTATATGGGAAGAAAGATATGTGGTGAATGGTCTTGAATTTCTTTCCTTCCTACTCCATATAACTAAAGGGTTAGGATTAAGTATTACCATGATCCACATGGTAGAATTGGATAAGAATAAAATAAGTCAAGGTTTAGTTATTACATGTTTGTTACTTGGGTTATATTCTTAACTTGGTATTCATGGGTTATTGTAATGAATACTATGATATGATCACCTAAAGATCAAATATAAATCATTAACTAATGTATTAGGGTTTAAGTTTTATTACATTTGATCTATCCTTAGATCAAATCATCCTTACCCAAAATAAGGTTTTAGCAAAGGTCATAATGAAACTTATCGCAGTCAACTTGATGATCTAGTTCAATTCCATCAAGTTGAGAGAAGCTTCAATCACTTTGACAAGTTTTGTTCAAAAGCGCGAAAAGTATTCGGATTTTCTATGCATGAATGCAATGCACACATTTGTGTTCAGCTTATTTCTAAGCTCTAATGTAGGGATGTTACAAAACGGCATCACATTATTGCACTCCAAATTCAGCCTAACATCTCAAACTGCATTGAGTTGGGAAACAGGAAACAATGGCCATGTGGTAGCGACACACGAAAGACGATAATGGAATGAGCGAGGAGATGGTGGCAGAAGAAACAAGAAGTATCGAGGCCGCCAGGCGGGTCGACGTACATCTCTTCTTCTATCTCTCGTACACACAGAGAAGGTAAAGAAAAGAGGGGCGAGTTGCTCCAATAATAACAGAATCAGCACACACTGATCTCAATGTTAACCTGGTGGAGAGCTCAGATTGTTTAGAATAGACAGAGTACGTACTGGTATAGTAGTGATATTGGTTTCAAGCTCTTACCGTCATAAAGATGTACTGATCATCGACTGACTGAATACTGAGATCCCTGCTTAGGTACTTTGGTTGGAAGAGCTTGACCATATACCGTTCATATCATAGTGTTCTCCTGCTTCCTCCACAGACCATGCATGCATGAAAACTCAATACACGCAAATTAATGTTCAAACCGAAAAAACTAGGCAAGAGCTCATGATGTTATATATGTCGGAGATCGGGAATGACTGAGTAGGGTGCAAGATGCTGGTCAATGAACTCGAAAATTATATCGGAGCGTGGCAATTTGCCGAGCCCGATTTCCATCTACTTACCACAGCGGTGAAATTACGTTGAGCTAATAACGAATCTAAGCATCATGTCTCGGAGAGGCACACTGCACAGAGCGAGCTACCATAATAACTTCAGTTGCTCTGCCGCCGGAGCTAGCGACCCCGGCCCGCCGGCCGCCGGCGAGCGTAAAACGCTTCAACAGAAAAGCAATGCAGCACAGCAGATATGTTTGGACACACAAAGGACGGCTTGAGGTCCATCTTTACTTGATCGGCTCATACATATAGTATATAGTACACACATCTACTATACTCCACGATTATTACACATACACACACATGGACGATGAGACGGCGTGCAAAGTAGATATCTTATTTTATTGGAGGCTGCAGAGACACAGAGCTTGGAGAGGCTGCCGGCACGATGGTGCCTAGGCTGCCGGCACCACCACTTGACCGAGGAGGCCCTGAGCGGCCGCGCCGGCGATGCGAGCGGGGAGCTTGTTGGGTGGAGCGTAGCACGGGCCGCTCTGACATCCGGAGCCACAGTAGTCGCCGCCGAGACCGCAGTACCCGTACACGCTGCAGCACTGGTTGTCGGCGCATGGACTGCCGCTGCTGCAGCCGAGGGCCGTCGCTGCAGCAAAGGCGAGCAGCAGGAAGCCCAGTGCGAGCGCCTTCATCTTCATGGCCATCTTCTCGATCAGTAAGAGATAACTTGGAAGCTTTTTTCTTTAGGCGTACGTTGGGGTTTCTTGGACGATCGATGAAGCCTTCCGATGTTGAGCGAGCTGTTATATAGGCAGGCGTGCGGGCATGTCCGTGGTGCTTCGACTGAACAGCAGCAGCAGCAGCAGGAGGTCGGCTTCAGTTCCTAATTAAAAGCTTGACACTGACCGACCTCGTTGTCCAGCCACGTGAAGTTAATTACTAGTACTACAACACAACTGCACAATGCAGCCTAGCTAGGGTTCCTGAAGATTCAAAGGTGGCATTAAAATCTTTAGCTGGAATCAAAATCTTTAGGCCTGGGATTGTTGAACATTCAAAGGACTCAACGTACGTAGGTTCTCCTTCAATGACCAGAGCTGACGAGCCGTGCAGATATCGTGGAAACGATAAGCTACTGGTACGAGCAATGGACCCCCGGCTTGTGGGGAAGGACGTGAGTTTGGGAAGGAACAGACCACACCAGGGCATATAGAAACATTGCGTGTTAATTATACACACAATAGTAGGCAATACCTAAGCCTAACCATAAACTGGTACGCTTCTCCGATCCCCTAAGAGGTAAGACGAGCATTCAATCTCAGCTGTCGCCTGTCGGTTGAGTAAGGGTATAATTTGTTAGCGAGTTAGTTGTATCTCTCCTTGCACGGCAAGATTGTAACCACGGGCCGTTGAGATAAGGCTTCGATGGATAGATAGATAGATTAGGTTGTTGTTTAAACAAACTCATGTATATCCCTTGCCAATGGATGGTGAACCGTGCATGTACCTAAACCTAACCATATAAAATGGAGATCGCAATCTATACGCTTCTCCCCTAAGAGGTAAGACGAGCATTCAATCTCAGTTGCCGCCTGTCGGTTGAGTAAGCGGTATAATTGACCATGTAAAAGTTAACTTGGAAAAACAATTCTTGTGAACAATCGGAAATAGTGACTTGCTTCTCTATTTCATATACCTAATGTTTACAGAAAAAGTGGGAGTCCTGAAAGAATTATAATCCTCCTCCTCCTCAAAACTTGCATATAAAAATATGGGAAAATTTCAAGATTTCGTTTTCAGAAGACAAAGTGATTGGAACTTATCTCTTGTGATGAATTAGAGCTAGGTCATCGCAATGTTTTCGCTAAATTTCAACATGATCATTGTGTATTTGTAAAACTTGGGAATTCAAATATGTGATATACTAAAGGCAATACACGGATATCTAACGGAAACACCACGTTAATCCACATCAACTAAATCGGTTTAGTAGTTAGATCTAAAATATATGGTGCGGTTATGATTTAACAAGAGATTAAAAGTTACATACTCCCTCCGATTCATATTACTTGTCGTTGAAATGGATGCATCTAGCACTAAAACATGTTTAGATACGTCAATTTTAGTGACAAGTAATATGAATTGGAAGAAGTAACAATTTAACCCAGGTTAACACGTTGTTTGGTGTACGCAGGTGTGAAAACTGGTAGTGGATAATCCAAACTATTTGATATTCGTATTCGGGAAATTGAAAGTGGTCATGGTAATATCTGAATTTGGACGAACATAGATATGTATGTGGTAAATATTTCGATTCGTTTTGAAAAAACAAATACAAATTTAGTTTTGAATTAAAAAAAATGTCGATATGGAAATAGATATATCCATATCCGAATAAGAATAGGTTAGCCTATTTTAGTAATTGTAGAATATGGCGATTATCCAACTAAAAAACTAACAAAATATTTTTATATGATTTATCTTGAAACTGTTGTGTACTATATCAATATGTTTATCTCAATCTAGTTATACGGATAAGAGTCTATTATTTTGTTATTTTTATCCATTCTGAATTGAGAGAAAACATCTAATCCTTGTATTCAAGTAACATCCGCTCTGCATTCGTATTCAGCAACATCCTTATTCATTTTGAAATTATGAAAACGGATATGGGAAGGACACTATCCTATCCGCACTGCCAAGTACCAAATTTGGAAGGGAACCGGACTAGCGTAAAACCTAAAATTTAGAATCGTGTTATACCTTTGACGTGCAACCATTACCTAATTCGTTGGACCTGTAACGATTCCAAACACAAAAAAATCCTAAGCGGTGAAACATGTGCTCTTGGGGTTGTCTCAAAAAAAGGTAAAGTATTCCCTAGTAATGAACCTTGTGATCCAGGGACAGTATCCAAAAGAAACTAAAACCCCAAGTATTCATACAAGGGCTTTGGGGACTGTTTGCAAAAGAAAAAAAAGAGTGCATGTAGTGTTAGCTGATTTATCCGTATAAAGATGATTATACTTATTAAAAATCCTTCTATTCCAAAATAAATAAGACATGCAATTTTTTCCAAACTTAAACTATATACAATTTCACTAAGTTTATCAAAAAATATTAACACCTACGATACCATTAAATGATAATATGAAATAATTTATGGGAGTACATTTTAACTATAAATCTTGAGCATGAGTGATTAATCACATTTCACCTGATCGGAGACACAATTGTGAGCTTAGAAACTCATGGTGATGATTTGCCAATAGAGTCTAATCATAATACTTAAGAGCAGATGGCACTACATCAACATTTTTAACCTCTATGTTTTCTAATCATGTTATGAATATGAAATCCATATGAGTACCATGGAACTATTATGGAAAAATTTAGAGTTAAATTGACTAGGTTACATGTTGATTAGAGGGGTAGTTACCGACAAAAATTTAATGACCCTTATAATTCAGTAGGGATAGAATCAACATCTAATAGGATAAAAAGGATATAGAGTTTACCTAAGAACTAATACTTCTTAAAAACGAACAGAGGGACCCAAAAAAAGGATATAGACCCAAAACTTTTGTCCAAACTTCTAAAAAATGAAAAACATATATTGCTAAAACATAATAAAAAATAATCATTAAATTTATGTTGAAATTATTCTATAATTTTTTAGTTCTTCGCAACATATTCATAAGCAAAATAATGGTCAAAATCGTACAATGGAAACTTAGCGCATCTAGACGGACAACTTCACGAATACAAAAAGGATACCATCTATTTTACAACAATCTCCGCCTTAGGAGCGGGCTGGGTGGGTTTAAGGTTTTCCGGGATCTGAAACTCTGTCGCACCAGCAAACAAAGTAGATCCGAATTGTTCTTCCGTCCCTATCATCACCACTGGGATGGGTTGGGCAGGTTCAGTGAAGCCGAGGTAGATGTCGATCTCGCTGATTGGCATGATGGTGTAGGTTGTCACGGGCTCTCTAGCCGGAATCCAAGCCTCGTCCAGGAAAACGAGAGGGGCATCGCTGGCATAGAGCACACAACCGGTGGCGATAGTTTTACCGATCCCCGCACGCGCAGATTTCGTCCGGAACAAAGGTCCAAAGGTCACCTGCCCCACGGTGGGAGCCAAGTGTCGTCGGATTGATGACAAGTACACCATAAGGAGGTCCATAAGCATGAGGAAAGGTGGGATATGATACATATGGTGGTCCGAGATGGTGAGTACACAGATTTACCTAGGTTCAGATCCAACTGCGGTGATCGGATAATATTCCTGCTAGCAACCTAGTATATATCGGCAAAGTCGGATGTTACAAAGGATTACAAGATAGGTTTCGTCTATGCGAGTAGGTTATTGTTTGTGTCCTAAAGGATTGCTCCTAGAACGGCTTATATAGTCATCCGGCCTAGGGTTTACAGGAAAGACCTATCCCAATACGATACAGAGTAGGTATAAAGTACATCTTGAACTACAAGTAATACTACAGGCCTAAGTCGGTAAGTCTTCTTAGCCTTCGCGTAGCCGGAAGGGACTACGTCTTCTTTCTCTAACTGGACCGCCCGTGGAGCAAAACTCTAACCAATAGGTGGGCCACCCTTGGTCAGTGAGTACCTATGTGTATACCCGAAAAATATATCCCCAAGAGGTACGACAGATTCACCATGCTCTAGAGCTGCAAAGCTTTGCTGCCCATGTCCTCTGCCCCTACGTTGCAACTGCCCACAATCTCCAAACATGCAGGATCCATCTCCACACCCACATATGATACACATCGGTCTTGGAAGGTGTGCCAGCAATGACAGCGACTCACGCACCTTGCTTCTAGCCACCAGAGCACGACATGATGGGGATAGAGCACGACAAGAGTAGTGAGGCGTCCACAATGGAGAACAACTGGCTCATTGAAGGACTAGGGAGGGGCATGGCGGTGGTCCTGCCATGATGGCGGCGAGAGGAGCAGGGAGAGAGTGAAACGAAAATTGTACGAAAAAGATCCCTAAACCATTTGAAATATATATGTGTACCTAATTATTTAGGACAAACCAAATAGTATACCTGTCTAAATATGAAAATCATTTCCTCTCGAATAAAAGCCACAGGAAGGCATTGGAAGAAGAAACAAGCAGACACCGGTTACGACCTAGAAAACGAAGCAAAAATAGTAAAATGTAACATAGGGACGAAATATGTCCGTTCAATCTTTTTTTGACCGTATGTCTGTTTAATAGGAAGTGAGTCTAGCTCAACTGGTTGGGGGAGTGGATGTACAAACCCAACATCTGGGTTCAAATCCTCATGGATGTGAATTTAGGTTCCTATTTATATTTGAGGACTATGATATCTTGGTACTCATGCAATTTATCTTGAGGATCAGACTTGGTGTTTAACCAAGTTTAAAAATCATGGTACTCATGCATAATGGCTGTGTGCATCTCTAGTTGGTACAGAGGCCGGGAAAGTGAAATCCTCACTCCATTTTGAAGAAATGATGTGTACATCGATGGATACGTATAGAATGATATCATCTCCCTGACCTAACCCTAGGAGCCGCCGCTGCCTCTTCCCCTTCCTCGCCGCTGTCGGAGGGGCCGGTTGGCAAAGCCCAGGCGTCCCAAGGAGGGTGGCGGCGGGGATCCCTCTTCGCTGGCTGGTGGTGCGGCACAGGCCGTTGTCGCCGGGAGTGCGGGTTGCCGCCGGCATGGTAGACGTAGGTGGAGGCTGATGGTGGGCGCCATAGCGGACGGCGGCGATGGGATGACTGGTGGATCTCTAGTGGGTGTGGTCGCCTGGCCCTTGGCCTAGATGCGTCCGCCCCCGCATCCAATATTCAGATTTCGGAGGATCTCCGCAGATCTCTTGGCGCCAGGTTGCAGTCGTGGCGGCCCGGGCTGCCTACTCCTCTACCGCCTAGCTGGTGGGGAATTGGGCGGCCGGTCCCATGGGGAGCCGGCGGGCGGCGGCACGGGGGCTGTCGATCTGCCTATTAAAGGTGGCGGTCCTTGATACCTCTCAAGCCAAGACGAATATTCGCCTGATGTTTCTCTACATTTATTTGATTAATGTGTCGTGTTACGGAAGGCTCCACCGACGTACTCCATAAGTGCGAACATGCCGAGAGATTGCTGGATCGGATGAGATTCGGTCGTGCACATCCATATTTTACTCTGACCGTTTGGTTTTAGAGGATGCACTTTGAAGCTTTGTTGGCTGTTAAGATCATAGAGCATGTTCTCGTTCCATGGTGCTGAAGAATAGTGGTTCGAGTCTGGGTGGTTCGAGTCTGGGTGGTGATGAGGAATTGGCTTGGTGATTCGGGACTTGGAGCAGTGGCATGCAAGTGGGGGCGACTTCATAGGAGAGGTTCATGGTTCTATCTTTCAAGGTGAAAACTCAGGATCTGGCCTTAACTGGTCGTGCCTAGCAATGGCCTTGTTGAAGGCATTGTTTTAAGAGTGTGGACTTTTTTCAGGGTGAAAACCTAAGATCTTTGATCGGGCGATGACGGTGTTTGTGCATTGTCCCCTTCTTGGAGGCATCATTTTTGAAGAAGCTGGACTTCTGGTGCTGTCTTGGTGGTGGTAGTACTGTTATTCCAATGAATGGGTCACTGTAGCATGACTTTTATTTTTTGTAATTCTTCTTTATTTTTTGGCTGCATCCGTATGACCGCTAGAACAATGTGTTGTTGCAGAGGCTGGGTGTAATTGGTATCTTTTGATATTAATATAGGCTCTTTTCCAAAAAAATGTTTGTTTAATCTAATATGAGGTAAAGTCGTGTGGCTACTGTCCCGCCATTGAAGGTTCACTGTTTTCATGTTAAAAATAAAAAATAAAGAACTGACTTCGAGCGTGGCTTGGCACGCGATCTTGATCTGGCGGTGAGCACAAAATCTGAAAAAAATCCGAAAAAACAAAATTGCCAAGGAAAAAAAGAAAAATACCCTAGCTGCTTACATTTCATCCGCTAGGCAAATGTGGGCACTTTTCTCTTTATTATAACTAGCATGGAGGCCCTCGCAAATGCGAGGAAATCACCTATCATCATATTTAGTGTGTCTAAATTGATCAAAAATTTCTTCACAAATACTATTGAAAATAATAAATTATATAGCCAACATCTATGTATGTTAAATATATGTCACTCATAGAAGACATCTTTAATCTATTTTAATATAGGGGTGCGATTAAGGTAATTCTAAAACACTACATTCATCAATATGCGAAGTTTTTGCTTGAGTTTTAATTAGAATGTTCTATTAAATTTTAGACCCTAAGTTAGCTGGTAGTTTTATGTGTATGTGAGGCTAAACCTCACACTATTAAATAATTAGGGTTTGCTTGAGCAATAATCCTACAATGTTTAGACCATTCTAATGGAAGAGAAACATTTTTTTAGTATAGTGTAAAACAAAAAGAATATATACTCAATAATGTACGGTTCTACAAAAAAGTAATAAAAATCTCTTTTACATGATCTTCTTACCTCTTGTTTCATTCATTTTTTGTATTAATATGTGACACTCTCGTGTTGTGAAATACATAACCTCTTAGATATGGTCACGGATGGTCTAAATTTTACTATTTAGATATGGTAATATCTTCTTTTGTCATGTTACAATGTACAATTATCGATATTACTTTCTTTTGCATGTTTCAATAATATATTTTACATGTCAATAACAGTAGCATATCATTTATTTATAAAGATGCTATGTTTTAGCTCTACCAATGCAAACACTAATACTCTTCAATCCAGCCATTCAGCTCTCCTGCTCACTTATATTTATCGTGCGATGTAACCCATGCATACACGGTCATGGTCAATATAGTTTTGGCATATAGTTTTCAAGCTGCCACCATGTCATATGTATGTCAAAAGATTTACAATTTATTTTGTATGTGGTGCATACGATAATTTTATGAAATTAAATTTATACTTCAAGATCGGATTTAGGTTTTGTATGTTATTTTTATTATGAGGTTAAGTAAAATTATATTTACCAATTTTAGATCGATTTAGAGTTAAGAAAACCGGTATATTGATGTCTAATTAGGAAATTCTACCCCGATAACATTTAGGTATACCTAGTAAGATCAATTAGTCATGGTGTAATAAAGATATACCAGATATTTGTTAGATGATGTTATGTTTGATTATGAACATATAGAAGTTCATGATTGATTTTATTTCATCATGTGTGCTTCAATATGATAATTTTGGTTCCTTATGAACACATATAAGGATGTTGGTAACAGGGAAATAATGTTTCAAGTTTCCAGTTGTTGTCCCTTTTATGAATTATCGTCCACAAACTCACGATTTTTCATCCATGGTTAATATACCTTGAAGACTAATGATTTGTTTAAGCACGGCTAAAATTTTAAGTTTCAAAAATTAATGAAAAAGCTGGACTACATCTATTATTATATACATTCATTCTACAATATTTTCATTAAATATGAGCATATTTCTTGATTTTTAGTTTTTCAGCATATTTATAATAAGGTTCAAAATTAAATCTTGGAGATGGTGCTTATGTATAAACTGTGAAATATTTTATAATGATCAAAGTATTTCAAATATTTCATAATCGTGGAGGTAGATGAGATAATATATTGATTACGAAAATATATCTATGTCGACTCAAGATTCAATTAGAATCAATTACACTCTTACCTTATCAAGCTAGGATGGATTACCAAGTGAATGTTGAATATCTCATTGTGTTCCTTGATTTCTTCGGTGCTTAAAATCTTATGCGCAAGAGTATCATAGGAGTTATACCGACCTTATCATCTTGAAAGTTTTAGGGTGCACGAATCAAACTTTAACTGATAAATTCTCGAACACATTGAGAATCCTTATTTCCTTACACTCCATATAGGAATAAGTGTACCTCTGGACTTTGTCTTAGGTTGAACTTATTTCAATTTAACCAGATTTATAGAAATAGTAGCATGGTATATTATGAAACTACATTTTAAGGCGGCTCTAATGACACTTATTTGGTACATAAATGCTACAATTTTACCAATAAATTTGGATTTTTTTTTGACTTATGACAAAGGCTAGAAAAATACTTATTGGTGGCCAAAAGGAGTTTTACCTATAGTGGTTTAAGTAGCCAATCTTAATATTATTGGTACGTAAAATACTTGGATCGATGTACTTAGAAACATATGCACACGTAGTTTATCTTTGACCTTCACTTGCCAGATTTTGTCGTTATTAATTTATGATGGATCCAGTCGGTAAGAGTCGTGAAAATTTATCTTTGCAGTCTTTCTCCTATTTTATATATTAAATTAATCAATGTTTAGCCTTTCTCTAAGGATATTTTTTTTACGTCTTTGAGATGTCACAAAGCTGACCCTGGTCTTATGTTGCCCTATTGTATCGGTCGTTTCTCTTTTATTAGAAGATGCCTTGTCGTTGGTTGCACGTAGAACGTTGGTCCGATGCCCAAAAAAACCATAGCCCTTCTCTAAAGATATGTTTTTTTTACGTGTAATCAATTTGACACGTCACGAAGCTGACCCTGGTCTTATGTTGGCCTATTGTATCGGTCGTTTCTCTTTTAGAAGATGCATCGTCGTTGGTTTGGTTGCGTGTAGAACGTTAGTCCGATGCCCCAAAAAAATGTTGGTCCGTTTATATTTGATACCTATACGTGTCAACCTAAATTTAAAAGTTACATAACTAATAACTAATAACCGTTCGTTAATCCTAACCGTAAATTTTAGATCTAACCATCACGGTAATTTAGATGACGTGGATCAACGTAGTGCCTCGAAAAACAACTTATATTGCTTTTAGTATATAACTAGCATTGTGGCCCTCGCAAATGCGAGGGCATCATGTTTGTTTATTTAAAAGTGTTTAAAACATAAATTTATAGTTTCATAGATATTCCTGTCTTGATACTGGAAGTTAATAGTTTGGTTTCAGAACTTTGTAAGAATGGATACATATAATTCGTGCCTTAGTGATTATTATTCATCTGAAAATTACAATTTCAGTGATTTACTTATGATTATTTACACATGGAACTATATAAAATAAAAAAGTAAAAAAATAAAGTTCTAGTATTCTGATCCTTATATACAATTCATCTCACTGATTGGAAGAGAGTAAATTTCTCACATTAGATACCCGACCAGATTCGAAAAAAATAAAGTGACATTCTTACTCTTGCGGAAGGGGCTAAATCTCCCACAGTTTCAATCATTCCATCCTCAGGCTCTTGTGTATTAGTACTTCCTCTGTTTGCATAGGCTGAGTGGGCATTGTTGTTCGGATATATAAACGATCTCTTACATGACCATACTCTTTTATCAAATTTTACCCTATTCTCTAAATTATCACTATCAAAAAATTCGAAATAATGGTGTGAAGTATCAAATATTTGGGCATATACTTCCTTCACTACCATTACAAAGGAAATTGAACATGATGGTGTCCTCCATAATTTGAATAAAATTGGCACACCAATATGTGTGTGTAACATATTTAGAGTGGCCTAGTTATTCCGAGTTGAATTTCAAGTGACATGGAATATATATTTTTAACCCATCTGTTTAAAATACTTTCAAGTTTATTACGTTCTTCCAATTTTGGGATTGGATCATAACTATCATATATTACATATATTATATTTCTAGTTAAATAATTGAATTATAAGAACTTTGGTAAATACAAATTCAACACCATATTATTTTCTCTATCATAAACTGCATACTTTTATTTGACTAATTATTGAGCAAAAAAGTACACTTCAAATATTGAAATGGAGGGTGTACTTGTAAGCAACATGCCTATTTTTTAATATATATATATATATATATATGTTAATTTGGTGTTGTAAGTTATAATTTGCATATACAATGTGACTTCCCATGGAATCTACAACTCATAAAAACTTAGATTAAAGAGACAGCCATATAAAAATATGCAAATATGGCAGAGTCTATAGGTTGACAAAT
This sequence comes from Avena sativa, assembly GCA_916181665.1. Classification (NCBI taxonomy): domain Eukaryota; kingdom Viridiplantae; phylum Streptophyta; class Magnoliopsida; order Poales; family Poaceae; genus Avena; species Avena sativa. The sequence continues at coordinate 277,372,505 of OV702298.1, read as the reverse complement.
AGGGTATTGTGAATTCAGAAGTTTCACTCATGCTAACATCTAGGTTATAAAAAAATATAGAGAGTGGGCCATGTGGGACCCGATCTTATTGGGTACCTTTCTATTCTCGAGTAGGACTCATTAGAAACCATTTGTCCTCTTCTCCCTAATCCTCATTTTATTTCACTAAATCTCTACTCCACTCACACATGATGCTTGTGATCTTCTTTGCTTAAATGGATGAATTGAAAAATATTTTGGCATGATATCTGAAGTGGTATTATAACTTTTCTTTCAAATCAACATATTTTTTTTAAAACAATTCTTGGATAAATACCTATGGAAGTCTAGTGTCTTGTAGTTTGTATCGGTTCACCTCGCTCCTACCGTTCCACGAATATAGTGTTATAAAATTATGGTATGAGTGCCAGGTTGTTCTTTAATTCAATGAGTTTGAACAAAGTAACAGATGTGAGAATATAAATTTATATCACATTATATCCCCATCGTTCCCTTATTTTCTTCAATTTTTATCTCTTCCAACATACATTGTTGTACTTGCACTCCTTTGAAAAGCTAATGTTGATCTCTACTCCATCCTTTCATTGGAGAAGTAACAAACTAATGTACTCCCTCGGTCCATAATAAATGTTGATGATTTAGGATAATGTTATAATAAATTAGCGGCACTTATTATGGATAAGACGGGATTATTAATAACTACTACACATGAATATTGAGAAATAATTTGCCCTTCACGTGGATAAACATGCCTAATTTCCAAATGAAAAACTATCATGGCCTGATTACGGAAATTGCATGCTTATATTAAGTGAAAAACATAGGGCAACGTTGACTCCATGATTGACAGTAACTTTTCCATCACTTGATATGAAGTATTAACCCTGATTTAGCACATGAGTACTATAGGTTGGTTTACCTGGTGAATTACCACAATAGCTCTTTCTATCCTTGATTTCAAGATTACTGCCTCTGTTCTCCTCCTCGATAGACATCGGCAGGCCGGACTACAACGCTCCCTCGACTCTATAGTTGTCATTGTCATATCCATCATACACCCGTACGCTCTCATGTAGATGAACGCCCTTTATCGGTAGCTGCAAGGATTCTAGCAGGATCATCAGGAAGTATCAGAAGTGGTATACCTAGAATTAGAACGATATGCCCTTCAAAGAAAATGCTATTGGTAGGAGAGATGGACTCTGTTTACATGAAACTTGAACCACAAGGTGCTAAGATCTTTCCGTGTCGAACGGAAAATGAGGTAATCTTTTGTTAAAACCTTGCCGTCATCTACACATCTAACTGTCTAAATAACTACTACCTATGTTTCACAATGTCTTGCTAAAAAAATCTTATATTGTGGAATGGAGGGAGTATTAATTAATATATGATGTGCATTACTTTGATTCCTTGTATATTGCTTTTAGTATGCTAGCTGATCAATTTGGTTCATACAGCTAGCTGTCTGCACAAAGCTAGCTAGCTTGATCAACCAAATCGTTAGCTTTGGTGTGTTATAGCCCAGCCTGGAAGGTATATCTTAAAGGCCACGTTCCTGCCGTTAATGGAAGTGGATTTTTACGTTCTACAGTTATTTGAGACAGACTCTGTCCAACGTGTTGGCTGTAGTCTCTATGGAGCCGCGTCTTTTTTTTTGAGTTGCTGGAGCCGCGTTCTTGATCGGGAGGTTTTAGGTTCGTACCCTATCCAACACAAAAGAGACGGACTCTGTCCATAACTGGTAACATGACATGGGACACTTTTTTGTACGCATTTACTTTTACGTAACACTACTTATCTTTTAATCTCAGACTACATCTTCACCATTAATTATAGATCTAATAGCTAAAATTATTTCGATGATGTGGATCAATGTGGTGTCTCGAAAAACAACCTTATATTGCTTTTAGTATATAATAGATAGATAGATTTTCAAAAATAAAAGGTTCACAGTTGTAAGATGAAACAAAGTGAACCGTGAGTGACGCCATTGAACATAAAAATGTTTCCTAGACGAAAGCAAATCTACGTTATGTCGCAAGGAAATTTTTGCACATACTACTAGCTAGGCCCACGAGCAGGATAACTTTTCATTTGGCTCCTTCTCTAACTCTTTCGCTCTTTGCTTTTCCTTTGTGTATACGAGACTAAGAAGAAGAAGTGTACGTTTGTGATGTTATCTGTAGGCTGAACTTGGAGTGCCATTGATGTGCTGATGTGTATGTGTGTCATTTCCTAACGGTATACCTTTTTGTTTTCACATGTTCCCTAACGGAATGCTGATCCAACAAAGAAAAGTGATTTAAAGCTATTTTATTGCTACAACCCAACATAACTAAAAGCTGCTTTGAAACAAACAATATTTGTATGTGACTGGCATGTCTATATGTGTGATTAAAATCTACTAACAATATTTCCCCCACCAAATGGTTTCTCTGTGCTGAATATTTGTATAACAGTTCTTTGCCCTCAGCCATTGGTCGTGCCCTGATGGCGGGGAGAGAGAGAGAGAGAGAGAGAGAGAGAGAGAGAGAGAGAGAGAGAGAGAGAGAGGCATGAAAATGATCCCTAAACCATTTAAAATATATATGTATACCTAATTATTTAGGACAAACCAAACAGTATACCTATCTAAAGATGAAAATCATTTCCTTTCGAATAAAAGCCACATGATGGCATTGGAAGAAGAAACAAGCAGACACTGGTTACGACCTAGAAAACGAAGCAAACGGAGAAAAATGTAACATAGGGACAAAATATGTCTATTTAATCTTTTTTTACTATATGTCTATTTAATCTAATATGAGGTAAAGCCATGTGGCTACTGTCCCGCCATTGAAGGTTCACTGTTTTCATACTATTAAAAATAAAGAACTGCCTTAGGGCGTGATTAGCAGCGGGCGACCTGGCTCGGCACACGATCTTGATCTGGCGGTGAGCACAAAATCTGGAAAAAATCCGAAAAAACCGAAATTTCCAAGGAGAAAAAGAAAAATCCTCTAGCTACTTACATTAATTTCGTCCGCTCTGAGAGGCAAACATGGGCACTTTTTTCTTTATAATTTTCGAAAATAAAAAGGTTCACATTTGTAAGATGAAACAAGTGAACCGTGAGAGACGCCGTTGAACATAAAATGCACAATGCGTCACTAAAAGGTTTTCCCGACGAAAGCAAATCTGCGGTATGTGGCCAAGGAAATTTTTGCACATATTAGCGAGGCCCACGAGCAGGATGACTTTTCATTTGGCTCCTTCTCTATCTCGTCACTCTTTACTTCTCCTTTGTGTATACGAGACTAAGAAGAAGTGTACGTTTGTGATCTGTAGGGTGAACTTGGAGTGTCATAGATGTGCTGATGTGTATGTGTGTCATTCCCTAACGGTATACCTTTTTTGTTTTCACATGTTCCCTAACGGAATGCTGATCCAACAAAGGAAAGTGATTTAAAGCGATTTTATTGCTACAACCCAACACAAATAAAAGTTGCTTTGGAACAAACAGTATTTGTCTGTGACTACACTGTCTATATGTGTGATTAAAAGCCACTAACAATATTTCCCCACCAAGTGGTTTCGCTGGTTGTCGCTTGCTGAATTTTTGTACTCCCTCCATTCCAAAATAGATGTCTCAAGCTTTTTAAAATTTAGATAAATCTAGACACTATTTATTATATATAGATTTATCTTAATTTTTTTAAAAAATTAAGATATCTATTTTAGAACGGAGGGAGAGTATAGCACTTCTTTGCCCTCGGCCATGGGTCGTGCCCCCTTTGAAGCTCTCTATGGCATATCATCTATTGTTTCTTTCTCAGTACCTGACTTGCACTACTGGTTAGTGGTTACAAGAGCGTGAAGCCATAACTTCTCTTCTGAAACAACAACTGCTCCGGGCACAGCAACACATGAAGCACCAAGCTGGCAAACATCGAGTGGAGCGCTCATTTGCTGTGGGTGATCAGGAGGAGATTGTACTGAACTTGTATCGAATTGGAGAGGAGCCTAGTGACATCATAACAGAAATCTAATGTGCTACCATGTTCAGTCCGTTTCATCTAATCTGAGGTAAAGTGGTGTGGTTACTGTCTCATCACCATCCAAGGTTCACTGTTTGCATGTTAAAAAAAGGTTAACCATTGTAAGTTCAAACAAAGTGGACGTGACGCCATTGAACACAAACTGCACTCTGCATCGCGAAAAGGTTTTCCCCACGAAAGCAAATCTGCCGTATGTGGCCAAGGAAAAAATTTCACATACTAGCTAGGCCCGCGAGCAAGATGAAAAGCGATTTTCATTTGGCTCCTCCTCTACCTCGTCGCTCTTTTCTTTTCCTTTGCGTATACGAGACGAAGAAGAAGAAGTGTACCTCCATCGTTCATGCCTGCCTGGCCAATCTTGTTTCTTCTGCTACCATCTCCTCAACCCATTGTCGTCTTGAGCTTGAGCTTTCCTGCGACACGCGCCACAGGTTGGTTCTCTTCTTCACTACATGCTCATGATTTTTTTTCCAACTCAATACACAGTTGCGATGTTAATTTGGAGTGCCATAAATGTGCCGATGTGTATGTGTGTCATTCCCTAACAGAATACCTTGACATATTCCCTAACGGAATACTAATACAACAAACAAAAGTGATTTAAAGCCATTTTATTGCTACAACCCAACACAACCAAAAGCTGCTTTGAAACAAACAATATTTGTCTATGACTGACACATCTACGTGTGTGACTAAAAGCCGCTAACAATATTTGTCCACAGGTTCACTAGAGGAGGCACCACGGACGTACCGCATGCCTATATAATGGCACCTCGCAAGCTTCATACTTCATCATCGGAAGCTTTCTCATCCACCAAACAAGGTAAGCTAAAGAAGAAAACCTTTCGAGATCCATCCACCGCGAGTGAGAGCTTCGAACATGGCCATGAAGGCTCTCGCATTGGGCCTGCTGGTCCTTGCCTGTGCAACAGCGACCGCACTGGGCTGCAGCGGCAGCAGTCCGTGCCCGGGCAACCAATGTTGCAGCAAGTACGGGTACTGTGGCCTCGGTGGTGACTACTGCGGGGCTGGCTGCCAGAGCGGCCCCTGCTATGGTAAAAGAGCCAACGTCGATGGAAATGTCGTTCCTGGCAACGCTTGCAGCAGCAGCAGTCCGTGTCCCGGCAACCAATGCTGCAGCAAGTGGGGGTACTGCGGCCTCGGCGGCGACTACTGCGGCTCCGGCTGCCAGAGCGGTCCATGCACTGGAACCAAGCTCAATGAAGATGTGCCCGTCAACGCATGCAGCAGCAGCAGTCCGTGCCCGGGCGGCGAATGCTGCAGCCAGTGGGGTTACTGTGGCACAACCATTGACTACTGTGGTGCCGGCTGCCAGAGCGGCCCGTGCTCCGGAGGCAAGCTGAATGAAAATGGTGTGTCTAGCAACGCGTGCAGCAGCAGCAGTCCGTGCCCCGGCAACCAATGTTGCAGCAAGTGGGGGTATTGCGGCCTCGGCGGCGACTATTGCGGGTCCGGCTGCCAGAGCGGACCATGCACCGGAGCCAAGATCAATCAAGATGCTGTGCCCAACGCGTGCAGCAGCAGCAGTCCGTGTCCGGGCAACCAATGCTGCAGCAAGTGGGGATACTGTGGTCTCGGAGGTGACTACTGTGGCGCCGGCTGCCAGAGCGGGCCATGCACCGGAGCCGCGCTCCTCTCCGATGAAATGTGGTAGACACCGTCCACCATCGTGCATGTCGTAGTGCTCCGTATGGATCTGCCTCCAATAAATAGCCTCATCCATGGATGTCTTAAAGGCGCCCGTTTTATCTGTAATAATAATGGTACTATGTATGTGCCATGTACTAATAAAGATAGTCCGTTTTGTCGTCAAACATATATACCGCATTGTTGTCACTGTATTGGTTTTCTGTTGAAGCATGCATACGCGTTTTATGGTTAAGCCATTCTCTATCTCGATCTAACTCGACTTCACCAGCTATAGCTCTTTCCTGGGTTTTTTTCAAGCCTTGCATGTGTTATATTAGAAGAGGAAGTCATAGAAATGGCTAAGTTCTTACAGAAATTTATAGAAAAACGACCCCAATAAAAAGATATTAAATTAAAATAAAATAAACAAATAAGCATTGCCGAACGAAGCTATCCTTCTATGATTTCGAATTAAGGTCATGGAAGGTTCAAACGAGCCTAACTAGTGAACGACCGGAGTTTTGCTTCCGCCTTGATCTGTTACATTAGGATGTTGGTTTATCTCAAAAAAAAAATAGGATGTTGGTAGGTTTGAAACTCTTGTAAAAAACTCTTGCATTATGTTCATGCCACACGGACCAAGTGATCAAAATTGCAAGCGAATTGAATTTTGCGTTGATGTATTTTGGCAAATTGGATGTTGTGTATGTGAACCACGCTCGAAGAGGTAGGTCCAGATCAGAGTAACCTGCTGCATATTAGCCCAGTTCAAAACACTTCCCCAAATGATGTTTTTGCACATACTATACTGGCTAGGCCCACGAGCGAGTTTTTTTTTCAAACGGGGAAGGGACCCAAAGGCCCCAAAAGCTGTATTACTCAGATAGCAGTTTTACAAGCAGGACCCTTACAAACATAGAGGAAATAAAGCAGTCCTAAAATATTACACGAAGGACCCTAACCGAAAAACATAAAAGGCAATCAGGTCCTTCACTGCCACAACTCGGACGAGATCTCGAAGAACGGCCGCCGGCGGCGGCACCGGGGACTACCCCACTTGATCCGTCGTCGTTGATGAGCGCCGCCTTGAGATCGGAGGACCTCCGTATCGGCTTGTCTGCCTGGAGGAAGAAGATGTTGTGGTGCCAGCCCCACACCACAGCGCGGAGAGGCCCTCTGCTGGCCAGAAATCACGTCGACACCTCTGCCTTTGTGGATGAACTCCGTCGGTGAGCTTATGTCGCCATCCCCAGACCGCGTTCCTCTAACAGCTCCCTGCGCATCTCGCCTCCATGGCGCCAAGCCAGAGAAGGAGCAGAGAAACGGCCCAAACACTCGAATCCCACCGTCGTCGATGTGATGAAGAAGTGGAGCGACGCTTTTCCTCCTCGCCTCCACAGTCGACCGGGGAAAACAAACCGCAACACCCTGCGCGCCTCGCCGCTCCCCCCCCCCCCCTTCGCTCCCACATCCGGCCAGGAGGGGAAAAGAAGCGCAACACCACCACAACCTGACGACACACGACTTTATTTGCAGAGACCGTGAATCCTCCCTCGCCGTCATGCTTCAACCAGAGAAGCCACGACCGCAAGAAGAAGAACTCAACGCCCTGGATCTTCCCACAAAGATCCAAAGTCCATCTCCAAGACTCCACTAAGGGGAAACATCTACACCTAAAACTACCGTCGGCACCTTCCCTCAGCCAACCATCACCGGCGGCGCCAGCGAGAGTGGCCTTGGTTCGGGCCGGATCTGTATTGGGAGGCTTCAACTACTGTAGCAGGGGAGGGGGAGACACGAGAGAGAGTACCCACGAGCGAGATAAAAAAGCGATTTTCATTTGGCTCCTCCTCTAACTCATCGTTATTTTCTTTTGCTTCGTGTATATGAGATGAAGAAGAATAAGAGTACGTCCAGCGTTCATGCCCGCCTAGCCAACCTTGTTTCTTCTGCTACCATCTCCTCATTCCATTGGCGTCGTCTTGAGCTTGAGCTTTCGTGTGACACGCACCACCGGTTTGGTTCCCTACATCACTACATGTCCATGATTTTTGTTCCTACACAATACAGTTGTGATGTTAATTTGGAGTGCCATAAATATGCTGATGTGTATGTGTGTCATTCCTAACGGAATACTTTTTTTTTTTGACAACGTTCCCTAACGGAATACTTTTAAAAAGTGATTTAAAGCTATTTTATTGCTACAACCCAACACAATTAAAAGCTGCTTTGAAACAAACAATATTTGTCTACAAGCTCAAGGGAGACAAATGATATATGTTTGGTAGCCCGTGTCCACTGAGACGTGTTAAGTCGAGATGCTGTTTGGTGGCATGCATTTGTTGAGACATGCTCTAAACTTTTACCTAGCAGATTTTACAACCAGGTCCAACTTTCTTGCAGAAAGACCTTGAACAAAGAAGACGAAAAGCAATCGGGTCCTCTTCTCATCCTTGACCAGCTAGTTCGTGGCGTTAATGGCGTGCTGGCCGGCGGTGGACAGGGGGAGCAGGGCGGCGCCATGGGGGAAGCTAGGCGGCGTCCAAGGGGAGCTGGGCGGCGCCATGGGAGAAGCTAGGTGGCACCATGGGAGAGCTGGGTGGCGCCATGGGGGAAGGTGGGCGGCGACCGTACATGTCGGAGAGGCTCAGGTCGTTCCATGCTTGTGCAGGACGGAGATGGCGGCCTTCTTGTCCACCATAAGTTGTCGTGCAGGTCGGGGATGGGGACAACAGAGGAGATCGGGTTGGAGGTCGGGGAAGCCGGCCTTCTTGTCCACGGCGTGCGAGGAGGAGGGCGGGATTCAGGACAGGAGTGGCGGCTCGGGGAGGAGGAGGAGTCGGGGGGTGGGGGAGGCAGGAGGGACTACTTTTCGGTACGAGCTCGGCAGTGCCGGGGAGCGAAGCCCGATTTCAGCTTCGCATGCGGGCAGGGCTGAGAGGGCTTTTCTGTATGAGGTGGGCAGTGTGAGGTGAGCAGTGCCGAAAGGACATAACCGAGCTAACAAACACCTAAAACTGGGTTGAGGTGAGAATATCTGTGTGGAGCCAAGCTACCAAACACACCCTAAAAGCCGCTAACAATATTTGTCCACGGGTTCACCAGAGGAGACACCACGCATGTACCGCACGCCTATATAATGGCACCTCGCACGCTTACACACCCTAAAAGCCGCTAACAATATTTGTTCACGGGTTCACCAGAGGAGACACCACGCATGTACCGCACGCCTATATAATGGCACCTCGCACGCTTTGTACTCCATCATCGGAAGCTTTCTCATCCAGCAAACTAGCTAAACTAAAGAAGAAAACCTTCTAAGTTCCATTCACTACGAGCGAGAGATTCTAAGATGGCCATGAAGACTCTCGCTCTGGGCATGCTGGTTCTTGCCTGTGCAGCAGCGACCGCCCTTGGCTGCAGCGGCGGTAGTCCGTGCCCAGGCAACCAATGTTGCAGCAAGTACGGGTACTGTGGTCTCGGCGGCGACTACTGCGGGGCTGGCTGCCAGAGCGGCCCTTGCTATGGTAAAAGAGCCAACGTCGATGGAAATGTCGTTTCCGGCAACGCTTGCAGTAGCAGCAGTCCATGTCCTGGCAACCAATGCTGCAGCAAGTGGGGATACTGCGGCCTCGGCGGCGACTACTGTGGCTCTGGCTGCCAAAGCGGGCCGTGCACCGGAGCCAAGCTCAATGAAGATGTTGTGCTCGGCAACGCGTGCAGCAGCAGCAGTCCGTGCCCCAACAACCAATGCTGCAGCCAGTGGGGTTACTGTGGCACCACCCCTGACTATAATGGTGCCGGCTGCCAGAGCGGCCCGTGCTCCGGAAGCAAGCTGATTGAAAATAACATACCCGGCAACGCGTGCAGCAGCACCAGTCCGTGCCCCGACAACCAATGTTGCAGCAAATGGGGATACTGCGGCCTCGGAGGTGACTACTGTGGTGCCGGCTGCCAGAGCGGGCCTTGCACCGGAGCCAAGCTCAATGAAGAGGGTGTGCCCAACGCGTGCAGCAGCAGCAGTCCATGCCCAGGCAACCAATGTTGTAGCAAGTGGGGATACTGCGGTCTTGGAGGTGACTACTGTGGCGCCGGCTGCCAGAGTGGGCCGTGCACCGGAGCCACGCTCCTCTCCGACGAAATGTGGTAGACACCGTCGACCATCGTGCATGTCGTAGTGCTCTTTATGGATCTACCTCCAATAAAATAGCCTCATCCATGGATGTCTTAAATGCGCTTGTTTTTATGTGTAATAATGGTATGCTTGTGCCATGTACTAATAAAGATGGAGTCCATTTTGTCGTCAAACATATGTACCACATTGCTGTCACTATATTGGTTTTCTGTTGAAGCATGCATGGGTGTTTTATGGTTAAGCCATTCTCTATCTCGATCTAACTCAACCTCGCCAGCTATAGCTCTTGTCTAGTTTTTTTTTGAGTCATGCAAGTGCCTTGCATGTGTTATATGAGATGAGGAAAAGTCATAGGAATGGTTAAGGTCTTACATAAATTTACAGAAAGAATGACCCCCAAAAATATATTAAAACAAAATAAAAACAACAAATAAGCATTGCCGAACGAAGCTATCCTTCTATGATTTTGAATTAAGGTCCTGGAAGGTTCAAACGATTCCTACTAGCCAACGATCAGAGTTTTGCTTCCGCCTTAATCTATTCTATTAGGATGTTGGTAGGTTTGAAACTCTTATCCAAAACTCTTGCATTATGTTCCCTCCACACAGATTGCAAACGAGTTGAATCTTCCGCTGATATCTTTTGGCAAACTGGATATTGTGTGTGTCCACCATGCTCAAAGAGGTAGATCCAGATTGGGATATGTTAGGTCCACTTGGCTAGCCCAGTACTCAGTCCATGTTCTGGATATTCATGCGCTCACAGCTCAACAATAAGAAAAGAGTCCACTCCATCCCAAAAGCCCGGACTGAAGGGAGAAAGGAATCTCTCCCTTATAAGCTGATGTGGCCTCCTCCCGTAGACAAGGTGGGACTAAACCAAACAGCCTTCACTAGTCAACAAATGAGTCCTAATATCCCATTCCCCTAAGAAGCCCCTCAGAAAGGCATGACGATGCTGGCTCTAATACCAGATGTTAGCGTCCACTTGGCTAGCCAAGTACTCAGTCCACGTTCTAGACGTTCATGCGTTCACAGCCCAACAATAAGAAAAGAGTCCACTTTATCCCAGAATTACGGACTGAATGGAGGAAGAAATATCTCCCTTATAAGATGGGTGTGGCCTCTTCCCGTAGGCAAGGTGGGACTAAACCAAACAGGTTCCACTAGTCAACAGAAGGATCCTAACAAGATAACCTACTGCATATTAGCCCAGTTCAAAACATTTTCCCAAATGATGTTTTTGCACATACTATACTAGCTAGGCCCACGAGCTCCTCCTCTAACTCGTCACTCTTTTCTTTTGCTTTGCGTATACAAGATGAAGAAGATTAAGTGTACGTCCAGCGTTCATGCCCGCCTGGCCAATCTTGTTTCTTCTGCTACCATCTCTTCATTCCATTGTCATTGTCTTGAGCTTGAGCTTTCGTGTGACACGTGCCACCGGTTTGGTTCCCTACACCACTGCATGTGCATGATTTTTTTCATACTCAATACAGTTGTGATATTAATTTTCAGTGTCATAAATGTGCTGATGTGTATGTGTGTCATTCCCTAACGGAATACCTTCTTTTGTTTGACATGTTCCCTAACCGAATACTAATCCAACAAAGAAAAATGATTTAAAGCCATTTTATTACTACAACCCTACACAACTAAAAGCTGCTTTGGAACAAACAATATTTGTCTATGACTGGCATGCCTAAGTGTGTGACTAAAAGCCGATAACAATATTTGTCCATGGGTTCAATAGAGGAGGCACCGCGGACGTACTGCATGCCTATATAATGGCACCTCGCAAGTTTCATACTTCATCATCGGAAGCTTTCTCATCCACCAAACTAGCTAAGCTAAAAAAGAAAATCTTCCGAGATCCATCCACTGCAAGTGAGAGCTTCGAACATGGCCATGAAGGCTCTCGCATTGGGTCTGCTGGTCCTTGCATGTGCAACAACGACCGCCCTCAGCTGCAGCGGCGGCAGTCCGTGCCCGGGCAACCAATGTTGCAGCAAGTACGGGTACTGTGGCCTCGGCGGCGACTACTGCGGGGCCGGCTGCCAGAGCGGCCCCTGCTATGGTAAAAGAGCCAACGTCGATGGAAATGTCATTCCCGGCAACGCTTGCAGCAGCAGCAGTCCGTGTTCCGGCAACCAATGTTGCAGCAAGTGGGGGTACTGCGGCCTCGGCGGCGACTACTGCGGCGACGGCTGCCAGAGTGGGCCGTGCACCGGAGCCAAGATCAATCAAGATGATGTGCCCGGAAACGCGTGCAGCAGCAGCAGTCCGTGCCCCGGCAACCAATGCTGCAGCAAGTGGGGGTATTGTGGCCTCGGTGGCGACTACTGTGGGTCTGGCTGCCAGAGTGGGCCATGCACTGGAGCCAAGCTCAATGAAGATGTTGTGCCCAACGCGTGCAGCAGCAGCAGTCCTTGCTCGGGCAACCAATGTTGCAGCAAGTGGGGATACTGCGGCCTCGGAGGCGACTACTGTGGCGCCGGCTGCCAGAGTGGGCCGTGCACCGGAGCCGCGCTCCTCTCCGATGAAATGTGGTAGACATTGTCTACCATCGTGCATGTCGTAGTGCTCCGTGTGGATCTACCTCCAATAAAATAGTCTGATCCATGGATGTCTCAAAGACGCATGTTTGTATGTGTAATAATTGGTACTATGTCTGTGCCATGCAATAAAGATGGAGTTCGTTTTGTCGTCAAACATATGTGCCGCACTGCTGTCACTAGATTGGTTTTCTGTTGAAGCATGTGTATGCGTTTTACGGTTAATCCATTTCTATCTCGATCAACCTCGCCATCGATCGCTCTAGCCTAGTTTTTTTCCCAACCATGCAAGAGCCTTGCATGTGTTACATTAGAAGAGGGAAAGTCATAGAAATGGCTAAGGTCTTACAAAAAATTACAGAATGGGCAAAACGACCCAAAAAAGATAATAAAATCAAATCAAATCAGCAAACAAGCATTACCGAAGGAAGCTATCCTTCTACGGTTTCAAATTAAGGTCATGAAAGGTTCAAACGACCCTTACTAGCCAACGACCAGAGTTTTGCTTACGCCTTGATCTGTTCTATGTTGATAGGTTTGAAACTCTGGCATTCCGTTCCTGCCACACGGACCAAGTGCTCAAAATTGGCAAACTAGATGTTGTGTGACCACCGCGCTCGAAGAGGTAGGTCCAAGATTGGGGTAACCTGCTGCATATTAGCCCAGTTCAGAACACTTCCTCAAATGATGTTTACGACCGTGCATCATGTGAATGAATGATGTGCATTCTCCTCTGTAGCATTGCAAAGAAGACATTTTTCATTGTGAGGTAAGCCGCGCTTTGCAAGACGATCAGCAATCCACAGCCTATTGTGAACGAAGAGCCAAGCTGTCATTTTACAGCGAAGAGGAGCCCAGGTGTTCCAAATTGCAGCAGCTATGTCAGAAGTGGCTTTTCCTTTGAAATGTGCTTGGTAAACCGAACTAGTTGAGAAGCGACCGTTTGAATCCCACGACCAAAACCACTTGAGTGACAGTGCTCACTACTTCCCAAATATTTAACACTTGCATGAAAACTTTAATATTGATTGGTTTTCTTATGTCGTCAATCCAATTCTATAGGGCGTGTGGAGCTGTTCTCCTAGATCTCACTTTTGGTGGAATGATTTGAAAAACCTCCGGAGCTAAGCTCCTCTATCGATTTTTCGGTTGATCCACTTATCATTCCAGAAAAAGCATCTCTATCTGTTGCCCAGTAACACTTTGGAAGCTGCATTGAAAATGTGTCTCACTTGTTCTTCAGCCGGGCTCGAAAGAGAGCACCATGGCTTCCTTTCCCCGGCACGTAAGTTCCAGGCACATCGAGCTTTGAAGGCGGTATACATTGTCGCTAAACTGAGAACACCGAGTCCGCCGAGGTGTTTCGGGTGACAAACTGGGTCACAGTTCACTAAACATTTGTCCCCTTCCACCAACCACGTCAGATCCTTTCCAGACGAAGGCCCTCCTTATTTCATCAGTAGCTTTGAAAACCCATGGTGGCGGACCTAGCGACAAAACATAAAAAATGGCAGTTTTGAGATTTGAGCATCTGCGTGTACTGGACTTTCATGGTCTGTGTGTGGAGATACGAGAACAACTATGGTCTGAATGGTATGGTCGTTCTTCCACATAGAACGGTGGGGAACTTGAAGCTGAAATTTACAATTGCCAACACGGACATTTTGAGATTTGAAATCGCGCGAGAACACAGAGGTCTCAAGAAGGAAGAATGATGCCTTCACTGTGTTAGATAGATCTCTCCCCGTTCGAGCCCAACGGCCGAACGGAGTCCCTTATCCGCGCCCTGATCGGGGGCGCCCCACCTCATCTGGTGGGTGGGCCCCTGTCGCCAGCGTTATATAAAGAGGTGGGGGGGGGGGGGGGGGGGGCGGAAGCATGCCTCAAGAGGTTAGCCGTGCCCTAGCCGCCCCACCTACAAGCCAATCCGATCTAGGCCTAGCGCTGCGCCGACGGGAAGCACCACCGCCGCCACACTCTCCCCCCTATCACCCATGGCCAACGACGGAGGCTCCAGCTCCGGCACCAGCTCGGGCATCCCCTCTGGCTCATGTCTGTCGAGCCAGGGAGCAGGTAGTTCCCCTGCCCTTCTCTCTCTCTCTCTCTCTCTCTCTCTCTCTCTGTTTCGATCTAGAAAGGTAAAGCACAGTGCTACTGATAAATCTAGACTAGATCCATGACAAAGATTGTTTTAACAATGGTATCAGAGCGCATTTAGTTGCTAGATTTTTCGGTGCAAAAGTAGAAAAGAAAAGACCTAGATTTAAAGTGCGCCTGCCCTATGGCCGCGCCGTTCCTCTCGATCTAGATGGGCATCCATAGTGGAGACATCTAGAAGAACATACCCCGTCGGGGCAAAGCAAAACCCTAGATCTAAGCCCCAAAAGCATCCCAAATCAAAGACAAACCCCAAACCCCATAGATCCCCAAAGAAAAGTCAATCAAAAAAAAGGGGGGAGGGATCGCTCCGGCCATCGCCGGGAAATGTTCTGCCCCACCCCTCGGCCACTTGACGATAGTGCACCCACCCTCGGGTGGATGCACACATCGGCAAGGAGCCAAAGGGGGGGCACCGCCGCCGTCTCCCTCTCTGTTCTCTGTTGTTCACGGGAGAGGGAAGGTGGGAAGGTGGAAGACAAAGTAATAAAAAAAATAGGAACCCACCGGCCACCGCCTGCAAAGGGCTCCGCCGCCACCCCTCTTGACGGTGGTGCGCCCACCCTCGGGTGGACGCACCGCCGGCAAGGAGGGCGGGGGGCGCCATGGCTCGGGAGCAAAGGAGATGGAGGGGCGCGCCGTCGCGGCCACCTCGCCTCGCCCGACTCGCGCACGTGCGCCGCCGGAGCCAAGGCAGAGGGAGGGGCGCGCCGTCGCGGCCACCTCGCCTCGCCCGACTCGCGTGCGCGCGCCGCCGGAGCAAAGGGTGAGGGAGGGGCGCGCCGAGGGCGGCCACCTCGCCTCGGCCTCTCGCGTCGTGCGCCGCCGGAGCAAAGGAGGGGGAGGGGCGCGCCTCGGGTGGCCACCTCGCCTCAAGCCTCGCCTGCGCCGCCCGAGAGAGGAGAGGGAGGGGCTCGCCGGGGGCGGCCACCTCGCCTCGACCCGCCAGTGCGAGAGGCGCGTGGGGAGGGAAGGGGCCGCAGCCGCCTTGCCATCTCCTCCACAGCGCCGCGGGGTGCACGCGGGGAGGACGCGGGGGAGCACGCGGCGCCGGCACAGAGGGCACGCGGGGTGGACGCGCCGCCGCCGCGGAGAGGACGCGGGGTGGACGCGGAGGGGGAAAGTGTTTTTAGGGTTTGAAAGGGGGAGGCGGCCTGGATGGTTTTATACCTCCGAAAGGAGAGCTCAGTCGTCCGATCTAGGGCGACCGCAATGAACGGCCGAGATCGCGCGACGCGGGCGGCAGCGGGCGTTCGCGGGCCACGCTGGCGGTTGCAGGCCGAGTGGGCCAAGTGGCCAGCCCGCTGGGCTCCAGCCGGTCACGGGGGAGCGGCTTGGTGCCGCGTGGGGCAGAGCGGTCAGGTGGGCCGCGTTCGGCCCGTCGCAGGCAGCTGCCAGCTGAGCGGCTGCTGCTACGTGCCGCACCGCGCGCTGGGCCACTGCTGCCCTGCTCTGCCTCTATTTTTTTTTACAGAAGCTGTTTTAATTGTTTTGCTTAGTTTTAAGCATTTTTTCAACATAGTTTTTTCTAGTCTTTTATTTCAGAGAATATTTGACTAGAGAATATGGAAGAGGCAGAATTTTTTCTGTAAAGTTTAAAGTTTATGAAAGTCATTATTAAGTTTCCGCTGCAAATAGATGATTTAAATTGCAATAATGCAATAAAGTTTGTTTAAAATTTTGTTATAAAGATGTGGCAAAGTAATTAAAGATGATTGTGTCTCATGCTATTAATTGACCAACGTTATTAATAAGCATGATCATGATCGTTTTCATAGAGTATTAAAGGTGCATTTAACTTTATTCCTACCCAACGGTGATGTAATTTTAAATAGCACAAACAATTGCATGCATAATTTATACCAACGTTGAATTAATGCATACAGTTATTTTCTTTGGTGATCTCACATCTTTTGTGGTTTTCAGGAGGTCTCAACCTCATGAGCTGTTTGAAGGACATCCCGCTGCTAAGGGGGGACAACTACTCCGAATGAAGGAAAAAGGTTGATTTGGCGTTTGTATGCGCCGAAGTGGATTGGGTGGTTGACACCAAGCAACCAATCAAGCCTGCTGACCCTGTCAGGGGAGATGCTAAGAAAAGTGCTGTGTTTGAGAAAAGAAAGAGGGACCATGCTCCATTGGAGCTGGCCTACTCGATTGATAATCAAAAGTGGGTGAACGCCAACAAGAAATGTTTGGCTTTTGTAAAGAACACAATTGAGAACGCCATAGTGGGCTCAATTGGAGAGTGTGCCACCGTGGGCGAATACCTTTCCAAGATACTGGCTCTTCAAAGATGTATGCGACCCAGCTGTTAAAACAGCTGGTGACTGAAAAGTACACGGGAGGGCCCCACGGAATAAGAGAGCACATCTTGAGGATGTCAAACATGGCAGCCAAGCTGAAGCCCATGGATGAGGACCTCGAGCTAAAGCCTGCACTTTTGGTGCGCCTGGTGATGGCCTCTCTTCCACAGCCATTCGAGAATTTTGTAATAAACTATAACATGTCCCCTGAAAAGTGGGACATAGAAAAGACCATTGGGATGTGCTCCCAAGAGGAGGAAAGGATGAAGGCCCTTCACAGTGGTTCCTTGAACTTCGTGAAGGACAATAGGAAGAGGAGCTTCACAAACGGTAACCATGGTGGCTCACCCTCCAAGCCACATGATAAGGGCCCAATGCAGCACCAGTACCAGCACCAGCAGTCCACCCCTGGGGAAAAAGACCAGTGCCACCACTGTAAGAAGGTTGGCCACTACAAGAAGGATTGTCCATTTTGGCTAAAGTACATCATGGCCAAAAACGGGGTTCCATTTGACAAGGATTTTGCCAAAAAGAGAAAGACTCATTGAAGTGGCGAATGGGATTGAAGCAGAAGTGGAGGCCATTGGTGACATCCCTATGGAGCTGGCTGATGGCTGTTCTCTTTTGCTCAAGGATGTTCTTTTTGTTCCTTCAATTCATAGAAATTTAATAAGTGTGTCGTGCTTGGACAAAGATTCTTATGAGTGTTATTTTGGAAATGGCAAATGTGCCATTTGGTTGAAAGATATGTGTGTGGGTGTTGTTACCTTACATGACAAGTTATATTTATTATCTTTGCATGAGAAAGTATTTTCCGTGTGTGATGTGAATGAAAAAGTTCCCTTGTCGAACAAAGAATAAAAGAAAAGAAAGCGAACTCTTGACTCATCGAAGTTATGGCACTGCAGATTAGGCCATATTTCGAGGGGAAGAATAGAAAGCCTCGTTAAAAATGACATTCTTCCTCCGTTAGAGTTCTCAGACATAGAACAATGCATAGATTGCATTAAAGGAAAATATGTAAAACAAATTAAAAAGGGTGCAAACCGAAGCATAGCTACACTCGAAATAATCCACACGGATATTTGTGGACCGTTTCCGGTGAAAAGTGTGGATGGCTATGATTCATTCATAACATTCACGGATGATCACTCCCGGTATGGTTATATTTATCCAATTAAAGAAAGATCTGAAGCATTGGATAAATTTAAAATTTTCAAAGCTGAAGTACAAAATCAGCATGATAAAAGAATTAAGATAGTTCGGTCCGATCGTGGGGGGGGAGTACTACGGTCGGCATACTCCATATGGTCAAGTACCAGGACCCTTTGCAAGGTTCCTGCAAGAAAATGGAATAGTCGCCCAGTATTCTATGCCGGGCGAACCTCAGCAAAACGGAGTAGCTGAAAGGTGTAACCGTACCCTTATGGATATGGTGCGCAGCATGATGAGCTATTCCACCCTCCCATTGGGATTGTGGATGGAGGCACTTAAAACCGCCATTCACATTCTCAACAGAGTACCAAGTAAGTCGGTTCCCAAAACACCGTATGAATTGTGGACAGGCAGAGTCCCCTCTCTGCACCACTTGAGGGTCTAGGGGAGCCCAGCTGAGGCAAAAGTTTTCAATCCAAACATTGCAAAGTTAGACCCCAAAACAGTATCTTGCCACTTTATTGGCTATCCAGATAAGTCAAAAGGCTATCGTTTCTACTGTCCCGACAGATACACAAAGTTTGTAGAAACGAGACATGCAGTCTTCTTGGAGGACGAATTGATGAGGGGAGCACGGTAGCTAGGAAAATTGATCTTGAGGAGAAGAGGGTACATGCACCTAATCCGATGACTCAGGAGCCATTTTTCTCGCTACCTGTTGTGTCACCATCTACAACCCCTGAGGTTGTGGTCCCGGCACCTGTTGTGACTTCACACGTGACAACAATGGGCGAAAGTTCAGAACCTGTCCATCAGGAGCCACCTGAACCCACTGTTGAACACGAAAGGGAGCCAGAACAGCCACCTACTGTAAATGTGCCTGAACCCGAGGCAAGAAATGAGCAAGAGTCTGATGAACTCAGAAGGTCTAAAAGAGAACGAAGACCAGCCATTTCCAAAGAAATTTACAAAGTCTACAATGTAGTTCATATGGAGGGCGATCCTACCTCATATGAATAAGCCATGAGTAGCCCTCACTCAGCCAAGTGGGTGGAGGCAATGGAAGATGAAATGACATCGATGAGTTCCAACAACGTTTGGGACTTAGAGGAAATTCCTAAAGGAGCCAAAACAGTAGGATGCAAATGGGTCTACAAAACAAAGTATGACTCCAATGGGAACGTAGAAAAATACAAAGCTAGACTCGTGGCAAAAGGCTTTACGCAAAGAGAAGGCGTAGATTACAATGAGACTTTTTCTCCGGTCTCATGTAAGGACTCCTTCAGAATCATAATGGCACTAGTTGCACATTTTGATTTAGAGTTACATCAAATGGATGTTAAGACGGCATTTCTAAATGGAGATTTAGAATAAAATGTTTACATGAAACAACCCAAGGGTTTTTTCATGGAGGGGAAGGAACATATGGGATGCCGCCTGAAGAAATCCATTTATGGATTAAAGCAAGCCTCTAGGCAGTGGTATTTAAAGTTTAATGATACCATTAAAAGATTTGGATTCAAGGAAAATGTTGAGGACAACTGCATTTATGCAAAGTTCAAAAGTGGGAAATATATTTTCCTAATTTTGTATGTGGATGACATTTTGCTTGCCAGCAGTGATGTTAGTCTACTACTAGAGACAAAGAAGTTCTTGTCATCAAATTTTGACATGAAAGACCTTGGTGAAGCCTCTTATGTTTTGGACATAGAAATTCACCGAGATAGAAAAAATGGAGTGTTAGGACTGTCGCAGAAAGCGTATTGTGAAAAGATTTTAAAGAAATACAATATGCATGCGAGTAATTCAACACCTGCTCCCATAGTCAAGGGCGATAGTTTTGGGAAATCCCAATGTCCAAAGAATCAATATGAGATCGATCAAATGAAGTCATTACCATATGCTTCGGCTGTTGGAAGCTTATAGTATGCATAAGTATGCACTCGCCCTGACTTAGCGTTTATCACCGGGGTACTCGGTAGATATCAAGAGAATCCAGGCATAGAGCACTGGAAGATGGTAAAGAAAGCTTTGTGTTATGTGCAAGGCACAAAAGGCCTCATGCTTACATATAGAAGATCTGATTCCCTAGAGATAAAAGGGTATTCAAATGCGGATTTTGCGGGAGATAAAGACGACCGAAAGTCCACGACAGGGTATGTCTTTACTCTCGCAGGAGGTGCTATTTCGTGGAGAAGCGCCAAACAGTCGATAGTTGCATCATCTACGATGTATGCAGAATTTATAGCATGTTATGAGGCCATGGGACAGGCGTTATGGTTAAAGAAATTTTTGCCCGACTTGAAAGTGGTTGACTGCATCAGCAGGCCACTAAAGATGTACTGTGACAACGAGCCCGTAGTATTCTATGCTCACGACAACAATTCGAGTAATGCTACAAAGTCTATAGACATAAAGTATTATGTTGTGAAGGACAAAGTCTAGGATCAAACTATAAGACTCGAGCATATAAGGACAAAGGATATGCTTGCGGATCCGCTAACGAAAGGCTTACCACCCAATGTGTTCAAGGAACACATAACCGGCATGGGTTTAACGGGAAGCCTATGACTCCTGGACCACAGAGGCCCAAAAGTAACAGGATTTGTTTCAAAACATGAAGGTATATAGTGGCTGTCTGATTCTATCGGCAATTGAGCTGAGACGATGAAACATGCTCTATGTATCGTTCTGTGATGGAATAAGTAAAGAACAAGGTTAAAAGTAAAGTCGAGATCAAGGGGGATAATGTTAGATAGATCTCTCCCCGTTCGAGCCCAACGGCCGAACGGAGTCCCTTATCCGCGCCCTGATCGAGGGCGTCCCACCTCATCTGGTGGGTGGGCCCCTATCGCCAGCGCTATATAAAGAGGTGGACGGCCGGCAGCACGCCTCAAGAGGTTAGCCGTGCCCTAGCCGCCCCACCTACAAGCCAATCCGATCTAGGCCTAGCGCTGCGCCGACGGGAAGCACCACCGCCGCCACACTCTCCCCCCTATCACCCATGGCCAACGACGGAGGCTCCAGCTCCGGCACCAGCTCGGGCATCCCCTCTGGCTCATGTCTGTCGAGCCAGGGAGCAGGTAGTTCCCCTGCCCTTCTCTCTCTCTCTCTCTCTCTCTCTCTCTCTCTCTCTGTTTCGATCTAGAAAGGTAAAGCACAGTGCTACTGATAAATCTAGACTAGATCCATGACAAAGATTGTTTTAACAATGGTATCAGAGCGCATTTAGTTGCTAGATTTTTCGGTGCAAAAGTAGAAAAGAAAAGACCTAGATTTAAAGTGCGCCTGCCCTATGGCCGCGCCGTTCCTCTCGATCTAGATGGGCATCCATAGTGGAGACATCTAGAAGAACATACCCCGTCGGGGCAAAGCAAAACCCTAGATCTAAGCCCCAAAAGCATCCCAAATCAAAGACAAACCCCAAACCCCATAGATCCCCAAAGAAAAGTCAATCAAAAAAAAGGGGGGAGGGATCGCTCCGGCCATCGCCGGGAAATGTTCTGCCCCACCCCTCGGCCACTTGACGATAGTGCACCCACCCTCGGGTGGATGCACACATCGGCAAGGAGCCAAAGGGGGGGCACCGCCGCCGTCTCCCTCTCTGTTCTCTGTTGTTCACGGGAGAGGGAAGGTGGGAAGGTGGAAGACAAAGTAATAAAAAAAATAGGAACCCACCGGCCACCGCCTGCAAAGGGCTCCGCCGCCACCCCTCTTGACGGTGGTGCGCCCACCCTCGGGTGGACGCACCGCCGGCAAGGAGGGCGGGGGGCGCCATGGCTCGGGAGCAAAGGAGATGGAGGGGCGCGCCGTCGCGGCCACCTCGCCTCGCCCGACTCGCGCACGTGCGCCGCCGGAGCCAAGGCAGAGGGAGGGGCGCGCCGTCGCGGCCACCTCGCCTCGCCCGACTCGCGTGCGCGCGCCGCCGGAGCAAAGGGTGAGGGAGGGGCGCGCCGAGGGCGGCCACCTCGCCTCGGCCTCTCGCGTCGTGCGCCGCCGGAGCAAAGGAGGGGGAGGGGCGCGCCTCGGGTGGCCACCTCGCCTCAAGCCTCGCCTGCGCCGCCCGAGAGAGGAGAGGGAGGGGCTCGCCGGGGGCGGCCACCTCGCCTCGACCCGCCAGTGCGAGAGGCGCGTGGGGAGGGAAGGGGCCGCAGCCGCCTTGCCATCTCCTCCACAGCGCCGCGGGGTGCACGCGGGGAGGACGCGGGGGAGCACGCGGCGCCGGCACAGAGGGCACGCGGGGTGGACGCGCCGCCGCCGCGGAGAGGACGCGGGGTGGACGCGGAGGGGGAAAGTGTTTTTAGGGTTTGAAAGGGGGAGGCGGCCTGGATGGTTTTATACCTCCGAAAGGAGAGCTCAGTCGTCCGATCTAGGGCGACCGCAATGAACGGCCGAGATCGCGCGACGCGGGCGGCAGCGGGCGTTCGCGGGCCACGCTGGCGGTTGCAGGCCGAGTGGGCCAAGTGGCCAGCCCGCTGGGCTCCAGCCGGTCACGGGGGAGCGGCTTGGTGCCGCGTGGGGCAGAGCGGTCAGGTGGGCCGCGTTCGGCCCGTCGCAGGCAGCTGCCAGCTGAGCGGCTGCTGCTACGTGCCGCACCGCGCGCTGGGCCACTGCTGCCCTGCTCTGCCTCTATTTTTTTTACAGAAGCTGTTTTAATTGTTTTGCTTAGTTTTAAGCATTTTTTCAACATAGTTTTTTCTAGTCTTTTATTTCAGAGAATATTTGACTAGAGAATATGGAAGAGGCAGAATTTTTTCTGTAAAGTTTAAAGTTTATGAAAGTCATTATTAAGTTTCCGCTGCAAATAGATGATTTAAATTGCAATAATGCAATAAAGTTTGTTTAAAATTTTGTTATAAAGATGTGGCAAAGTAATTAAAGATGATTGTGTCTCATGCTATTAATTGACCAACGTTATTAATAAGCATGATCATGATCGTTTTCATAGAGTATTAAAGGTGCATTTAACTTTATTCCTACCCAACGGTGATGTAATTTTAAATAGCACAAACAATTGCATGCATAATTTATACCAACGTTGAATTAATGCATACAGTTATTTTCTTTGGTGATCTCACATCTTTTGTGGTTTTCAGGAGGTCTCAACCTCATGAGCTGTTTGAAGGACATCCCGCTGCTAAGGGGGGACAACTACTCCGAATGAAGGAAAAAGGTTGATTTGGCGTTTGTATGCGCCGAAGTGGATTGGGTGGTTGACACCAAGCAACCAATCAAGCCTGCTGACCCTGTCAGGGGAGATGCTAAGAAAAGTGCTGTGTTTGAGAAAAGAAAGAGGGACCATGCTCCATTGGAGCTGGCCTACTCGATTGATAATCAAAAGTGGGTGAACGCCAACAAGAAATGTTTGGCTTTTGTAAAGAACACAATTGAGAACGCCATAGTGGGCTCAATTGGAGAGTGTGCCACCGTGGGCGAATACCTTTCCAAGATACTGGCTCTTCAAAGATGTATGCGACCCAGCTGTTAAAACAGCTGGTGACTGAAAAGTACACGGGAGGGCCCCACGGAATAAGAGAGCACATCTTGAGGATGTCAAACATGGCAGCCAAGCTGAAGCCCATGGATGAGGACCTCGAGCTAAAGCCTGCACTTTTGGTGCGCCTGGTGATGGCCTCTCTTCCACAGCCATTCGAGAATTTTGTAATAAACTATAACATGTCCCCTGAAAAGTGGGACATAGAAAAGACCATTGGGATGTGCTCCCAAGAGGAGGAAAGGATGAAGGCCCTTCACAGTGGTTCCTTGAACTTCGTGAAGGACAATAGGAAGAGGAGCTTCACAAACGGTAACCATGGTGGCTCACCCTCCAAGCCACATGATAAGGGCCCAATGCAGCACCAGTACCAGCACCAGCAGTCCACCCCTGGGGAAAAAGACCAGTGCCACCACTGTAAGAAGGTTGGCCACTACAAGAAGGATTGTCCATTTTGGCTAAAGTACATCATGGCCAAAAACGGGGTTCCATTTGACAAGGATTTTGCCAAAAAGAGAAAGACTCATTGAAGTGGCGAATGGGATTGAAGCAGAAGTGGAGGCCATTGGTGACATCCCTATGGAGCTGGCTGATGGCTGTTCTCTTTTGCTCAAGGATGTTCTTTTTGTTCCTTCAATTCATAGAAATTTAATAAGTGTGTCGTGCTTGGACAAAGATTCTTATGAGTGTTATTTTGGAAATGGCAAATGTGCCATTTGGTTGAAAGATATGTGTGTGGGTGTTGTTACCTTACATGACAAGTTATATTTATTATCTTTGCATGAGAAAGTATTTTCCGTGTGTGATGTGAATGAAAAAGTTCCCTTGTCGAACAAAGAATAAAAGAAAAGAAAGCGAACTCTTGACTCATCGAAGTTATGGCACTGCAGATTAGGCCATATTTCGAGGGGAAGAATAGAAAGCCTCGTTAAAAATGACATTCTTCCTCCGTTAGAGTTCTCAGACATAGAACAATGCATAGATTGCATTAAAGGAAAATATGTAAAACAAATTAAAAAGGGTGCAAACCGAAGCATAGCTACACTCGAAATAATCCACACGGATATTTGTGGACCGTTTCCGGTGAAAAGTGTGGATGGCTATGATTCATTCATAACATTCACGGATGATCACTCCCGGTATGGTTATATTTATCCAATTAAAGAAAGATCTGAAGCATTGGATAAATTTAAAATTTTCAAAGCTGAAGTACAAAATCAGCATGATAAAAGAATTAAGATAGTTCGGTCCGATCGTGGGGGGGGAGTACTACGGTCGGCATACTCCATATGGTCAAGTACCAGGACCCTTTGCAAGGTTCCTGCAAGAAAATGGAATAGTCGCCCAGTATTCTATGCCGGGCGAACCTCAGCAAAACGGAGTAGCTGAAAGGTGTAACCGTACCCTTATGGATATGGTGCGCAGCATGATGAGCTATTCCACCCTCCCATTGGGATTGTGGATGGAGGCACTTAAAACCGCCATTCACATTCTCAACAGAGTACCAAGTAAGTCGGTTCCCAAAACACCGTATGAATTGTGGACAGGCAGAGTCCCCTCTCTGCACCACTTGAGGGTCTAGGGGAGCCCAGCTGAGGCAAAAGTTTTCAATCCAAACATTGCAAAGTTAGACCCCAAAACAGTATCTTGCCACTTTATTGGCTATCCAGATAAGTCAAAAGGCTATCGTTTCTACTGTCCCGACAGATACACAAAGTTTGTAGAAACGAGACATGCAGTCTTCTTGGAGGACGAATTGATGAGGGGAGCACGGTAGCTAGGAAAATTGATCTTGAGGAGAAGAGGGTACATGCACCTAATCCGATGACTCAGGAGCCATTTTTCTCGCTACCTGTTGTGTCACCATCTACAACCCCTGAGGTTGTGGTCCCGGCACCTGTTGTGACTTCACACGTGACAACAATGGGCGAAAGTTCAGAACCTGTCCATCAGGAGCCACCTGAACCCACTGTTGAACACGAAAGGGAGCCAGAACAGCCACCTACTGTAAATGTGCCTGAACCCGAGGCAAGAAATGAGCAAGAGTCTGATGAACTCAGAAGGTCTAAAAGAGAACGAAGACCAGCCATTTCCAAAGAAATTTACAAAGTCTACAATGTAGTTCATATGGAGGGCGATCCTACCTCATATGAATAAGCCATGAGTAGCCCTCACTCAGCCAAGTGGGTGGAGGCAATGGAAGATGAAATGACATCGATGAGTTCCAACAACGTTTGGGACTTAGAGGAAATTCCTAAAGGAGCCAAAACAGTAGGATGCAAATGGGTCTACAAAACAAAGTATGACTCCAATGGGAACGTAGAAAAATACAAAGCTAGACTCGTGGCAAAAGGCTTTACGCAAAGAGAAGGCGTAGATTACAATGAGACTTTTTCTCCGGTCTCATGTAAGGACTCCTTCAGAATCATAATGGCACTAGTTGCACATTTTGATTTAGAGTTACATCAAATGGATGTTAAGACGGCATTTCTAAATGGAGATTTAGAATAAAATGTTTACATGAAACAACCCAAGGGTTTTTTCATGGAGGGGAAGGAACATATGGGATGCCGCCTGAAGAAATCCATTTATGGATTAAAGCAAGCCTCTAGGCAGTGGTATTTAAAGTTTAATGATACCATTAAAAGATTTGGATTCAAGGAAAATGTT
The DNA here is from genome assembly GCA_916181665.1 of Avena sativa. Classification (NCBI taxonomy): domain Eukaryota; kingdom Viridiplantae; phylum Streptophyta; class Magnoliopsida; order Poales; family Poaceae; genus Avena; species Avena sativa. The sequence continues at coordinate 277,346,344 of OV702298.1, read as the reverse complement.
GAGGACAACTGCATTTATGCAAAGTTCAAAAGTGGGAAATATATTTTCCTAATTTTGTATGTGGATGACATTTTGCTTGCCAGCAGTGATGTTAGTCTACTACTAGAGACAAAGAAGTTCTTGTCATCAAATTTTGACATGAAAGACCTTGGTGAAGCCTCTTATGTTTTGGACATAGAAATTCACCGAGATAGAAAAAATGGAGTGTTAGGACTGTCGCAGAAAGCGTATTGTGAAAAGATTTTAAAGAAATACAATATGCATGCGAGTAATTCAACACCTGCTCCCATAGTCAAGGGCGATAGTTTTGGGAAATCCCAATGTCCAAAGAATCAATATGAGATCGATCAAATGAAGTCATTACCATATGCTTCGGCTGTTGGAAGCTTATAGTATGCATAAGTATGCACTCGCCCTGACTTAGCGTTTATCACCGGGGTACTCGGTAGATATCAAGAGAATCCAGGCATAGAGCACTGGAAGATGGTAAAGAAAGCTTTGTGTTATGTGCAAGGCACAAAAGGCCTCATGCTTACATATAGAAGATCTGATTCCCTAGAGATAAAAGGGTATTCAAATGCGGATTTTGCGGGAGATAAAGACGACCGAAAGTCCACGACAGGGTATGTCTTTACTCTCGCAGGAGGTGCTATTTCGTGGAGAAGCGCCAAACAGTCGATAGTTGCATCATCTACGATGTATGCAGAATTTATAGCATGTTATGAGGCCATGGGACAGGCGTTATGGTTAAAGAAATTTTTGCCCGACTTGAAAGTGGTTGACTGCATCAGCAGGCCACTAAAGATGTACTGTGACAACGAGCCCGTAGTATTCTATGCTCACGACAACAATTCGAGTAATGCTACAAAGTCTATAGACATAAAGTATTATGTTGTGAAGGACAAAGTCTAGGATCAAACTATAAGACTCGAGCATATAAGGACAAAGGATATGCTTGCGGATCCGCTAACGAAAGGCTTACCACCCAATGTGTTCAAGGAACACATAACCGGCATGGGTTTAACGGGAAGCCTATGACTCCTGGACCACAGAGGCCCAAAAGTAACAGGATTTGTTTCAAAACATGAAGGTATATAGTGGCTGTCTGATTCTATCGGCAATTGAGCTGAGACGATGAAACATGCTCTATGTATCGTTCTGTGATGGAATAAGTAAAGAACAAGGTTAAAAGTAAAGTCGAGATCAAGGGGGATAATGTTAGATAGATCTCTCCCCGTTCGAGCCCAACGGCCGAACGGAGTCCCTTATCCGCGCCCTGATCGAGGGCGTCCCACCTCATCTGGTGGGTGGGCCCCTATCGCCAGCGCTATATAAAGAGGTGGACGGCCGGCAGCACGCCTCAAGAGGTTAGCCGTGCCCTAGCCGCCCCACCTACAAGCCAATCCGATCTAGGCCTAGCGCTGCGCCGACGGGAAGCACCACCGCCGCCACACTCTCCCCCCTATCACCCATGGCCAACGACGGAGGCTCCAGCTCCGGCACCAGCTCGGGCATCCCCTCTGGCTCATGTCTGTCGAGCCAGGGAGCAGGTAGTTCCCCTACCCTTCTCTCTCTCTCTCTGTTTCGATCTAGAAAGGTAAAGCACAGTGCTACTGATAAATATAAACTAGATCCATGATAAAGATTGTTTTAACACACTGAACCCTTAAGCACGCGGTGCTAGGCCTGTCTAGCCTTGAGAGAACCATTGCGCGCCAAAGAAGGCGGTGCCGGTACAATGGTGTTTCGTAGCCTGGTCAATCAAGAGTAAGGCACGCAATGGACGTGAGAAGCAAAAGCCATCAAAACGGTGGAGGTGGCGCTCACTGAGAAGAGATGGATGGGGGACATGGCAATGAGTTGTCTTAGGAGGGCTTCCGGATCTTATCCTCCAAATTCTGCAAATTCCACTTGCAAGTCGAGATTTTCTGCGGCAGGCTGCATTTGGAAGTCGAGAGCGCCTCCGAAGTGCAAAATATTGTATGGTTGGCAATCCGGATCTGGACCTCCGACAAACGTGTCCGTCATGGTTTGCAAGATCAGAGACCCCTGCTTCGTCTGTCGGCATGAGGAATGCATCAGGAAGATGGGCAGCGGAACGATAGTACACGGCCATGGAACTGGCCAAGAGAATCCTAGATGAGATGAGCTTGTCGAACATGGCAGGTGTGGGCGGGTGGCAATGTAATGTGAGAAGTTAGCTAGATTTGAGTTGGAGGGTGTTGCTGTATCCACAATTTCAACTTCTTGTAAATTTTTTGTTAAAAAGGCGTACTCTCAAAAGAAAAGAAAAAATTAATCTTCACACCTTAATTCGCCGCCACTGACTGAACTAATATTGCCCATGACAATCTTGTACCGGCATAAGAAGCCAGAACTGCGGCGGCCTTTGCAGGGCCGACCACTTGACAAACAAGTAGCCAGAGGCCAGCTGCAATTGCAAGGGAGATCTGAAGAAGAAACAGGAGAGACCACATTGCCAGTGCGGGGGCAAAATATACTTCTGCTTACATTGCCATCACGCACCCATAGACGACAGTGGCCAGGGACCCAAAGAAACCGAGATCAGGCGTTGAGGAGGAATCAGATGTATCGGCGGATGCTGGGTTCCAGCCCCGCCAGGATCAATGAATTGCATGTCTCAGAACTGTCGAGGGTTTGGGAATCAAGATACAGTTCGTGAGCTTCGCAACGTTGTGAGGCAGGAAGGTCCCACGCTTCTCTTTGTAATGGAGACAAAGATAAGTGGAAAAAGAACAGAGAAATTGTGCAATGCTCTAGGCTTCCATGGAAGCTTTGGAGTTAATAGTGTCGGACTAAGTGGTGGAATCGGCCTCTTTTGGAAAAATGAAGTGGTGGTAGATTTAAAAAGTTTTGGCTCCAATCACATTGATGTGATAGTGAGCAGGAGAGATGGTAGCCAACCTTGGCAATTCACGGGTATTTATGGTGAATCAAGAAGAGAAAATAGACACCAGAGTTGGACTTTGATGAGGAGGCTGGCCAGGGCGCTATCATACCCGTGGTTATGTATGGGCGATTTTAATGAGACCCTATATGGGTCAGAACATTTTAGTGTGCATGTTCGGCCAGAGCCGCAGATGAGGGCCTTTCGAGAGTGTATGGAAGACTGTGGTTTGTCGGATGTTGGATGGACAGGGGTTCCATATACATGGGACAACAGACAAGTGGACCAAGCAAATGTAAAGGCAAGAATTGACCGAGGTTTTGCTAATGAAAAGTTGTACGACTTGTTCTCGGTACCAAGAGCACGCCATATTATTATGGTGGAATCAGATCATTGTGGAGTGTATGTGCGAATGAGAGATCTCCAGGATGCTGGTAGACCCTCAATTCAAAGAGGTTTCAGATATGAGAATGTGTGGCAGACTCTAGAGGATTATGACAGAGTTATTGCTGATATGTGGAGAAATAATATCTCACAAGATGGTTTAGTTGGTGTTTCCAATGCTCTAAAAAACATGCAGTCGAGCTTGGAGGGATGGGGTTCGGCCAAGCTAGGAAATTTTAAACACAAACTGTCGGTGCTGCGGAAGAAACTGGAAAAAGTACGAAAGGCCTCAGTGAGTCGAGGTCCAACAGAGGAGGAGAAAATAATTATGGCCCAGATCAGTGTGACGCTGCATCAGGAGGAGATATGGATTAAGCAGCGTTCGAGGATTCAGTGGCTTAAGGCTGGGGATAGAAATTCATCTTATTTCCATGCTCACACGAAATAGAGGAAGAGATTTAACAAAATTTCTTCTTTACAGAGAGCTGACGGCTCCTTGTGCGAGGACGAGATGGAGGTTAAAGAAGAGATAAATGGTTTTTATCAACAACTCTATGAGACACAAGGAGAACCAAATATGGGTGCCCTGCTGCATTTTGTGGAAGAACGAGTATCAGAACCAATAAAATATGCTATGGATAGGCCCTTTACAGAGGAGGAGAGACATTGGGAGCTAGTGAGAGGCTCCTTGGTGCCGGCAATTCTAGAGTTTCTTCATGGTGGGGTGCTGCTAGAGGAATTAAATGAGACGGCGATCGTGCTCATCCCTAAGGTTCGGAATCCTCAGTCGATAACTCAATTCCGACCAATTTCTCTATGCACAACTATTTATAAGATCTGCACCAAAATGATCTCTATTAGAATTTGACCTGTGCTAGAGGAGACGATCAGGCCAGAGCAAAGTGCATTCGTACCCGGACGCTTAATTACTGATAATGCACTTGTGGCTTTCGAGTGCATTCATAGTATGAAGAGGCGGAAGAAAGCAAAAAAGGGTACATGTGCGGTTAAACTCAACATGATGAAATCCTACGATCGTGTTGAATGGCCTTTCTTACAAGCTATCATGTTGAAATTGGGTTTTTCTGAAACAATTGTCAATCTGATTATGAGATGTGTGACCTCAGTAAGATTTTCAGTCAAAGTAAATGGAGCACTTCTTCCATATTTTTCTCCCACGAGAGGACTGCGTCAAGGGGACCCCATCTCACCATATTTATTCTTGATGTGCTCAGAGGGCTTCTCTGCTTTGCTGAATAATTTTACAGTGGGTTTTGTTGACAGGGGTATTAGGGTGTGCAGGCGTGCACCATGGCTTACCCACCTGCTGTTTGCTGACGATAGCTTGATTTTTGTTGAGGCTACAGCACAAGGAGCTGCAAGATTGAATGTGATTCTGCACATGTATAATGAAGCTTTGGGCCAGTTAGTGAACAGAGCTAAGAGCTCAATCTTTATCAGTCCCGGTATCCCGGATGATCATAGAGTTGTGGTGAAGAAGGCTCTAGAAATAGATGTGGAAGCTTTTAGTGAGAAATATTTGGGGTTACCGACAACAGTTGGTCGGTTAACTAGCGAGTCCTTTAACTACATAGAAGAAAGGGCTAGAAGCAGGCTGAATGGCATTCCGGAGAAACACATGTCCTATGCAGCAAAGGAGATTTTTATTAAGGCAGTTATACAAGCAATGCCATTATTTAGTATGAGTTGTTTTCAGTTGTCAAAGGGGTCTTGTCAGAAGCTTATGTCTTTGGAAGCGAGGTTTTGGTGGAGTAGTGACATTGATAAACGATCACTACACTGGCTGTCATGGAAAAATCTATCGAGACCGAAAAGCTGGGGTGGAATGGGGTTTAGGGATTTGGAGCTGTTTAATTTAGCCTTGCTTGGAAAACAAGGATGGAGGCTAATCACAAATCCTAATTCACTATGTGCTCAAGTGTTGAGGGGAAGATACTACCCCACTGGAGATTTTATGAATGCAATTTCCCCGAGGACGGCATCAAAAACTTGGAGAGCGATCTTGGCGGGTAGAGATGCTCTTCGAACTGGGCTAATAAAAAGAATTGGTGGGGGCAATTCAGTGTCAATTTGGAACGATAATTGGATCCCTGGCTCAATTTCAATGAGACCAATGGGACAGCTTCAAGATTTAGGAATGGATTTTGTTAATGAATTAATTCTGCAGAATCCACAGTGCTGGAATGAGCAGTTAGTTCATTCTACCTTCCTCTCTTTGGATGCTGATCTTATTCTTCAGATACCCTTGAGACAGTCCGCCTGTGAGGACTGGGTAGCATGGGAACATGAGAAGACTGGAGTGTATATGGTTAGGTCGGCGTATAGAGCTCTAGTCCGATTACAGGAAAGGGTTGAAGATGAGGCAAATATTACAGCAACAAGTTCAAATGTTTTGGAAAACAAAAAATGGAGTTGTCTGTGGAAGCTTGAGGTGTTACCGAGGGTACGTATTTTTTGGTGGCGAGTTCTCAGAGGTATTATACCTGATTATGCAACTCTCACCAGGCGCCATGTCAGAGATCAAAGTACTTGTCTGGTATGTTATTCAAGTTCTGAAATGCTAATGCATGCGTTGATTGAGTGTCCACATGCGCAGCAATTTTGGACTGCTGCTAAAGAATATCTCAATATTAAGCTGCCACGGTTACATCCAGATTCGTGGGCAGAGGACATTTTATGTTCAGCTCATTTTGAGAAACAGGAAAGAGCAAAGATCATTTCCATTATGTCAGCCATCTGGGACTCGAGAAACAAATGGAGCCATGGAGATCAAGGCTTTAATCCATCAAAATCTATGGAGAACGTAGCCGAGACTCTACTATTGCTTGACAGTTTCAAAGTTCAGAAAGTGCAGAAACAGAAGCCCTAGCAGAACTGGCAGAGACCGAGTAGTGGAACGGTTAAGATAAATTCTGATGGGTCTATAAAGGAAGAAGAAGGTGTTGCTTCCACCGGTGGGGTGGCGAGAGATTCACAGGGGTTTAAAGGAGCATGGTGCAAATTATATACTGGGATCACCGAGCCTCTTGTGATTGAAGCATTAGCACTTAGAGATGCAGCTGTCTTTGCAAAAGAAGAACAATATGATCGAGTCATTTTTGAAACAGATTGTCAAGAGTTGGTGAGGCTGTGTCGGGACAGAGATAAACAACATGCTGTCATTGGTCCGTTGCTTTTAGAAGTTGATGAAATTTGTAATTCTTTTACTAGTTTTCATATTAGTTTTGCTCGTAGATCTGCCAACACAGTATCTCATGAGTGTGCCGAATATGCAACAGTGCATGGAGCCTCTTTGGTTTGGCTGGAAACTAGTCCCCAGTTCCTTAAACATTGTATCCAGATGGATTTTCAGCTGTTTTAAGTTAATAATAAAGTTGGCAGGTTTTCCCTCAAAAAAAAACTGAAATGGAAATGCCAAATAAGTCACTCCATCAGTAACCTCGGGTGCAATCTGAGAACTTGTATTCTGTAATAGCCTCTCGTACCAACATGAATCTACCTTGCACAGAAAATAACTCGCCTGCTGCTGGATGGACGAGGAAGGAGAACATCTCCACGGTACGATCTGCCTGCAAGTTAAAAAATGTGTTTCATTAAGAAATATGATGCCGTAGCAAGAAGCTTGTACATTCAAGTGAAAAAGCCAAGAAGATATCTTTACAAGTTACAGTGATATAAAAATGTCTCAAGGCACCAGGCAAGATAGACATGGTAAGCTTAAGACGAACAAAAAAGCGACTTGAAGCACATGTTCGTTTGCCTCTTGTCGCTCGATCTCTTCTTCTTCTTTTCACTGCTTGGTTCAACATGACATAATTTGTTGATGCTCTTGGTTTTCTTACCAGCAACAGTTGCCCCCCCCCCCCCCCCACAACTTTTGCAGCACAACCTCCTGAGCTGGTTTTGGTGGCAATTCAACAGCCAAATCAGCGACGTCGTTCAGCACAACCTCCAGAACAGGTTTAGGTGGCACCTCAATAGACTCTTTTGTTGCCTCTTCGGTTTGCACACCATCCAAAACAATTTCAGATTGCAGCACAATATTATCAAGGACATGATCTTCTTTCATTGCAACAACCACAACATGTGGCAACTCAATAGCCTCATTTTGCATTGTTTGATCATCACTAAACATGATCTGTATATTTCTATTTTTTTTGAATCCACCAAGTCTTGCCTTTTTGGTTGGCCATCATTTTTCAACAACAAGCAGGGGCTGAACTAGACATTTTCTACTGAAAAACATAACAGGTTATTTTGCAACAAAACAAAGTGAAGAAACAATAGTAGCCGTAACAAAAAAATATTGCATACTTCTTTGACTTTTCAGGAGTGTAACGGTATTTGGAAGAACCAACTCGGTGCTCAAGTTCCTGGCAAAGCTTGAATCTATTTTTGATACCTTTTTAGGTCTTTTTGGCTTATCATCCTTTTTTCATTTCTTACTACTCCCATCTTTCTCAAACCATGCCTTGAATCCACTTTGCTTAGGCCGTCCAACTTTTCTTTTGGTCAGTGGAGGACACGTAGAAAATTCAAATTCTACTCCAGGCTATTGAGACTGGTCTGTAAGTGCTGAAATTGAAGTTGCATATGCAGCTTTGAATTTTTTTACTAAATAATATTCATACAAATATGGGTGCATATTTAATTTTGGTTTGGAGGCCAAGAAAAGTATGGCATGCTCACATGGCTTTCCAGTGTGTTGCTGCCACTCTAGGCAAGTGCATTCATGCACTTTAGTGTCAACAACATGTCTCTTTCCATTTTTGGTGTCTCTAACTTCAGCACCCCACAAAGAAGATTTCTCAACTGTCAAATGTGCAAGATTTCTACTCCTGTTGACAACCTATTGTACCACTGCAGGAAGCTTGTCCCCTTGCAGGACATCACCAATTCTTCTTTTCAATTCCCATAAGAGCATGATCATGATCCTGATTTGGTCAACCATGTCATGTACATGCAAGTCCTTTAAATCCTTCTCCTTGTTGTTAAAACTCTCTGCCAAGTTGTTGTTGATATGATCACATTTGATGGCAGTATTAAATACTGACCGATACCATAAGAGAGAGTGATAGGTTTGTAGCCATGTACCAAAGCATTCTCACTATATGCTACCATTATCTTACCAAGATGATATGAATGTGTCTGGATAGTGTAAGATCTTGCTTCAAGCCACATGCGCCCAAATTCTTGTGCTCTGAACTTTTTGATCAAATTCATCCACAAATGTCCAAAGCATTCTCTTTGCTCACAATGGGGAAACACAGTCTTTAATGCATTTTCTAGGCCTTTGCATGCATTTGTATGAATTGCCAAAGGTGAGACTGACCATAAGCATATTTTCAACTGCATCATAAACCATATCCATAAAAGCCTCAGTCTCTGATTGAAACAACCCAATGGCAACGGGGAACATCCAATTATGTCCATCCAGAGCATTGCATGCTGCTAGCTGACCATTCCACTTTCTAGTTAAAAATGAAGAGTCTATGCTTAAATATGGACGACATCATGCTTTGAAGCCATCGATGCAAGGCTTTAAAGCCATAAAAAACTTAGAGAAGAACATCTTGCCATCATCACTAACCTCAATATCTATCTACACAACACTGCCAGGTGACCTTTTCTCCACCTCTGCTTTGAAGTTATACAACATCCTAAAAGTATTTGCCCAATCACCATACAATTATTTCATTGCCCTTTGTTTTGCCTTTCACACAGTGCTATAATTCACCTTAATTGGGAAGTCCTTTTCCAAGTCTACTTTTAGCCTGTTTGCAGTAGTGTTTGGTGTCTTGGCTAAAATAGGAGTGATCTTTTCAGCAACCCAAATTTGTGATGTCATTGTTGATTCTCTATGAACTAGTAATGCAAGTGTGTTCAAAAGGGATTTGATTAACTCTAATGGTGCTTCCATCTGGTTGGCGTCTAGCAGAAATGTACCATTTGCAAGGATTGGTGCCCCCATCAAAACCCCTGCATGTAGCATAGAACTTGTTTTTATCAGTCCACTGAGTCTTGGCATCAAACTCCTTGATTGCATAAGTTTTGAAACACATCCTAAACTCACCCATGCTTGAAAACAATTTCCGTACTGCAATAACAGGGTTTTCCTTGTCATAGATAGTAACCAGCTCATCATCTGCAACATTCTCCATCAACTCTCTATCTACATCTTTATAAAATGTTCTGTTACCACCATCATCATCAGCCAAATTAGTTTCATCAACCTTTTCCTTATCTCTGTCATCCACTGTAATGCCAAATATTTTGGCCATTTTTGTGTCAGCCATCGGTGCTATGACTAAATCAGTAGTTTCATCTAACTTCACTGAATTCCAATCAACATACACACTAGCCCCTACATCAACATCATTTATGTCTGATAATACTGTCACTTCAGTTCGTATGGGAACCATCTGTCTTTGTGAAGCCCAATCATCATCTGACATTTGCGAAGAAAAATTTGAAGCCAAATAACCAACCTTGAAATCTGCTTGCATATCGATGAGCTCAGCATGAAAAATAACCTATTTGTTTGTCCATCCATCTTGCCAATCAATTTCAACTACTAAATCTTCTCCATCCTAAATTCTCAAATATTCTCCCTTCCAATTTTCAAATTGTAACAATGCAACTTTCTGCTGTGGACCCCAAGGAACACTTTGCCCAATTTTCTTCACCAAATTCTTCACGGCCAATTCTTCCATTTGCTGCAGTTGCTGGGGAATATCTGCAAACTCAATCTCCCAACCCACAGATGTACCTCTCTCGATGTTACATACACTACCATCACCTAGTTTCGGTTTAGATGGGAAGAACTTGACATTGAATTGTAATTTTCTCCGCTCATAATCACCCCTGTTTTGAGTAGAGGCGGGCATAGTGAGCTAGAGGAATTGGTGATTATCCAAATACAATCAAATCAAATAAAAAATAGCGAGATTGACCTATTGGAGTGATTTTTTGCCTCTCCATATCGATGCCCCTGATTCAGCCAACCCGCCCACGACAATATAACTCAGAAATCAGAGGGGAAGCGATTGGGTCTCCAAATCCAGGCACAGGGAATGAGCTAGGGTTTCGAGATTACTCACCACCGATGGGCTGCCGCTGAGCTCACACAGGCCATCGCTACCGAGCACACGAAGTTGACGACGCCGCTACCGGAGAAGATGGAGGAGGATGGCGGTCGGGACGGTCAACACAGGGATGGGCACTGACTGGGACCCACTCGAAACGGTTGTCTTTTTAGAGCTGGAATGAAACCGTTGTCTGAATCTAACCCTAATCCTAACCCCACCGTTCATTAAAACACGTCGCAAGAGAGCGTTGACACCGATTTATGGCCTGTGTCGCACATGGGATATTTTTGCCATGAGAAGCGTCGTGCTGGTGCGATTCTTTCGAACGATATTGTGTTTCGGTCTATTCCAAGGAAAAACGTTGCACAGGAGCTATTTTCTCTTTATAAATATTGGCGATGTTTCTTGTACATGTCCCCAATAAGAATTACCGGCATATGCACGCCCCTAGTAATGAACTTTAGTGGGGGCGCGCATTGGGCACACCACAGTAACGTCTCCAATAGCCTTTGTATTTCGGATTGGTAAAACCCAGAATATCGCTGTATTTGGTAGAATAAAATATCTCGACTTTGGGACAACAGTCCAACTTGGGACGATGCCCTCCTCCGGCGACTCGCTCACCGCCGCCTCCCCTGACCTGCGGTGGCCCTGATTGGCGACCTGTGGCTCTATCCACGGCCCCGGTGAGGAGCTTTCCTTGCCGGTATGGCTGAGGAACCGGAGTCTCTGCGAGGTCGCTGTTGGGCTGACGTGGCGGACGAGGTTAACGCCGCGGAGGTGCTGCAGGAGGAGCTGTCAGCAAGGTGCTCGTCGCCGGCCCTCCCAACGCTGGCGGACTTTGTCGACTGGGTGCGGCGGAGCCCACGGTCGGCTCGGGTCCATTGGCGGCGCCCCCTCCCTTGCAATTCCCGCTCGGTGCCCCTGCGTGCGCGGCCGTGCAGCGTCACTGTGGTACGAGCTACGGTGTCAGCGGCTAGAGGCGAGGCGTCGCGGGATCCACTCGCTCCACCGGGGAACGCATCTGGCGAGGGGCTCCCTCTGGGCCCTCGGTGGCTGCTCCAATGCGGGGGTCGGTGCGACACCGACGCCGCCGTGACCTAGGTCGGACTCGGGGTTGGGGGACGACGCGGAGGGTGCCACGTTGCTCTCTGGGCCTGGGCCTCTCCCGGGTGGGCGGGCGAATGGGCCGTGCCAACTGGTGGGCCAGCTCCTGCCTTGGCGCAGCCAGGACGTTCGGGCCAAACCGACGCCACCTCGCCTACTTCGGCCCAAGGCCAGCCCAACCCCGGTCGTGGGGGGCTGGCTGTGGCTCCACAAGGGATCCACTGACATAGGGCACGGGGTCGTAGCGTCGCACGCTGATATCGCCCGCCACACAGCCACCGCCCGCCAGGTTGTCCCGTGTCCGCCGCCACCGCCGCTGGTACTGTCCTTCGCCGCCGCCGTCATGAAGCGTGGCCGCCTCTCCTCTCCAAGCGAATCCCCGTCCCCGTGCCACCACCACCGCACGCGGCCGTCCTCCCCTCCGCCGTGCGAGGAGGCCCCCACGCCCTACCGGCCGCCGGGTCGGCGCTTGCCAGGCCGCTGCGTGTCTATTCGGGCCCCTCCTCAGGCCAGCAGCAGGGGTGGCCCCTGTCCCCCCTCCCACGTCTGCCACGCAGCGAAGCTTCTCCTCGGGGCCAGCAATCCAGGGAGGGGTCCCCACGTCCTCCGCGTCGGGCCTCTTCGCCACGGGGCCGCAGCTCGCCTCGGGGTCGTTCCCCAGGCCGTCGGCAACAATCCCCTGCGGCCCTGCTCTCGGAGCGGGAACTGCGGTCCGAGCTAGAGCGGCGGGCTACGTGCGGCAGGCTTTTCCAGGGGCGTGGCAGCGAGGGCCAGCCCCAGGAACATAGCCATGGCTCTCCACGACGTGACTATCGGCAGGGCTCACGCTCCGCGGCATCTCAAGCGGGTGCTGGCGCTAAGAAAAAGAAGAACAAGAAGCGGAAGAAGTCGGGGACCGTGCTCGGGGCCGCAGGTGCGGGAGGGAGCCAGAGTGGGCAACCTCTGACACCACAGCAGGCTGGTGCGAGGGCGCCGTTGGCGATCACCGCGGGCCAGGGACTGACCCAGGGGGTCTGTGGCCGGGGTGGGTGCCGCTCGCTAGAAGTCCCCGACGCACAACAAGTGTTTCAACTGTGGCGAGGTGGGCCACTTTCAGTCGGATTGCAAGGAACCCGAGCACTGTTTATTTTGTGGAGACCCCTCCCACCAGGTTCTAGACTTAACTGCCCGTTCACCTCATCGCGAGCGTGGCACCCTGGAGCTCTTGGGTCATGGCATTGACCTGGGATTGGGATTCTGCTGCATTGACCTGGGTGGTATCGAGCTATCGCTGCCCCAGAACCTGGCCGAGGTCCACGTGCTCCCGGATCAGGATCCTCCTCTGGAGGTGGAGGTCACTGCTAACACCATCTGGGCGGAGCTAGAGTTGTTGGACTCTGACTTCGCGTGGAACGTGAGGGAGACTGCCCCCATGGTGTTTTCGGTGATCTTCCCCTCGAGGGAGGCTCTGTGGACCCTCTCCTGGAGCCAGACTTCGATCCTGCCACTGCATAACATCAAGGTCGCCATCCGCGAGTCTTGTGTCCACCCGGACACGACCACCTCCATGTCTATAGTTTGGGTACGTATCCATGGGATCCTAGAGGAAGCTCAAAAGGAGAAGTTTATGAATCTGATTTCCCAGGCGGTTGGCAAGTTCGTCTATCTAGATGAGAGTTCTCTGGGTGGTCAGGGCCCCGTGCGGGTGCTCCTCATGCACCTGGACCCGTCGAAGTTCGACTGCATGCTTCCTACCTTCTACTTCGGGTCAGCGGGTCAGACTCTCACGGTGGAGCTAGAGAGGGAACATGAGGGGTCCCGGCGCCTGTCCTTGAGACCCTTGGACCACCGGTGGGGCCCGGAGCAGGGTGGGGCTGATGACTCATCCATTGATGATTCTGGGGACGACCTCGAGCACTCTGAACTGGAGCCGACTATGCCTATGGCACCTCCTCCTCCTCCCGCGCCCTCAGGAGGGCCTTCTTCACGCACGATGGCTCTGGCTTGGGACCTGGTCCTCTCTCTGACTCTGCCGCCCATGGACGTGCCTCGGTGCCTTCGCCCGGATCCTCTGGTTTCAGAGGAGCTGATCCTGGTCCCCTATGGCTCGAACATGGGTGGGGAGTTCAAGTACTTGGGGCACTCAGGGTATGCGGCCCTAAAGGCCACATCGCACTCCATCCCGACTGAGCTCCGTGCGTCGTCCAGTGAGGGGTTGGTGGTGGTGTCGCCGACCTCACCACGCTCGCTAGGGGTCGTATGCTACACTCTCTCCCTAGGGTCCACTACAGCCTCGCCACGGGGTTCGCCCGCAGTGGTTCCGATGACTCCTGCCCTGCCGGTTGGGGAGTCAGTCTCAGTGTTCCCCGACACTCCTGAGGCTGGTTCCAAGCCATGTATTGGTCATCGGCCCAGGCCTCCTCCGCCTCCTCCCTCTCGCTCTAGTGCTAGGATCGCTGGCGCTAGGACGGTGACTGAGGGGAGGGAGCCGACCATTCTCGAGCAGGCGGTTTCGTGGACCGAGGTCCGGAACCTCGATTCAGGTATGTCATCCACCCCTCTAGCCCCATCTCTCATTTCCTCTCCCCCTTCAGGGTCTAGGTTCTGTGTGTTGGCAGATGTCCCCGAAGAACAGCTTGATGCGGTTGCCAGAGATAGCGGGGTGGTGTTTCGTGGGGAACGTGGTCCCTGATTAGAGCAGATTGCGGCGCTTAAGGCGAAGGAGACCTACGATGGGGCACTGGCGGCAGCTCGTGCTCAGGCGGAGCGTGAGAAGCTGACAGTGCCCCAGGCCTCTAGCGACGTAGGCTCACAAAGCCTGGGCACTAGTGGGAGTAGCTCTTCTTGCCATGGGCGTGGTGAGGCTCCCTCTGCCGTCCCCCGGGTGGGGGGAAAGCGGGGGAGGCCTCCAAAACCCGTGTCCAAGCCCTCGACCGCTGGTAGGGCTCGTTCGGCCCCACACAGTGGGCCAAACCCGGTAGTGTCCCAATGATTGAAGCAATCTTTGCTTTCATTTGGAACATCCGTGGTTTTGGTCATGATGGGCGCTGCCAGTAGCTACGTGATTACTTAAGGCAGGAGGATGTGGACATCGTGGGCTTGCAGGAGACGATTAGGCAGGACTTCTCGATCCTGGAGTTGCAGGGATTGAGTCGTCATAGTTCCGTCTGGCACTGGCTGCCAGCGAATGGGTTCTCCGGAGGGATCCTCCTTGGGGTAAAGGAGGATACCTTCGAAGTTGAGGACATGGACCGAGGGGGGGTTGTGAGCATGTTACTCACCCACAGACGGGGTAACCTCAGGTGGGAGGTTATTATTGTCTATGGCCCCGCGGACCATAGGAGATCCCCAGCTTTCCTCACAGAATTATCTGCCAAGGTTGAGAGATGCTCCACCCCAGTAGTCGTGGCTAGGGACTTCAATTTAATTCGATCTCCAGAAGAGAACAGATCGAATATTATTGACTTCCCTAGGATGCAGATGTTTAATGACTGTATTGCCGACCTTGCTCTTAGAGAGATCGCTCGAGTGGGGGTACGGTTCACGTGGACCAACAACCGGTTTGACCTAGTCCGGAGCGTGCTGGATAGGGCCCTGGTTTCGGTGGATTAGGAGCTGGCCTATCCCCTGTGTTCGCTGTGGGCGATTACGAGGATCGGATCAGATCACTGCCCACTCCTGCTTTCTACTGGAGCTGGGACGCCCCTGCGATTTAATCGTTTCCACTTTGAGAACTTTTGGCTGCAGGAGCCCAGGTTCGTGGAGATGGTTCAGTCCAAATGGGAGGCGGCCGTGACCTCAGTCCCCCAAGTGCGCTCGGCCGTAGATGTCTGGCACTTATGTGCGATGATGGCCCGCTAGTTCATGCGGGGGTGGGGGGATAACCTGGGGGCGGACTGTTGGAGATATGCCCTAGAGGCAATAATAAATGTAGTTATTATTATATCTTTGTGTTTATGATAAATGTTTACATTCATGCTATAATAGTATTAACAAGGAAACATTAATACTTCTGTGATTTGTAAACTAAAATAGAGTCCCTAGTAAAGCCTCTTTATAATACTATCTTGCTGGTTAATAAATGATTGTGGTTTCCCTATCATGAACATTGAGATGTTATTAACAACAAGATCATATCGTTAGGAGAATGATATGGTGGACATACTCCTATAGATAAGCGTAGCATAAAGATCAAGTCATTTTAATAGTTCAATTGCTATATGCTTTCTGATACATAGTAACCTAATTCCTTCGACCATGAGATCATGCATATCACCTTTACCGGATGGATGCTTTGATGACATCAAACACCACACCGTAACTGGGTGGCTATAAAGGTGGCATTGAGTGTTCGGAAAGTATTGGTTGAGACACATGGATCAAGAGTGGGATTTGTCCATCCATATGACGGATAGATATACTCTGGGCCCTCTCGGTGGAATGTCATCCAATTAGCTTGCAAGCATGTGACTGGCTCACAAGGGATCACATATCACGGGAACGAGAAAAGAGTACTTATTAGTAACGAGGTTGAACTAGGTATGCAGAGATACCGACGATCATAACCTCGGATAAGTAAACTATCGTGAGACAAAGGGAAATTGGTATCGTATGTAAGTGGTTCATTCGATCACAAAGTAATCGTAGAAATATGTGGGAGCCATATGAATTTCCAGATTCCTCTGTTGGTTATTGTTCGGAGAAGTGTCTCGATCATGTCCGCATAATTCACGAACCGTAGGGAGACACACTTAAGGATTCGACATTATTTGAGTAGTTATGGAATGATGAGATTGAGACCGAATGTTGTTCGGAGTCTCGGATGGGATCTGGGATATCACGAGGAGATCCGTAATGGTCTGGAGAATAAGATTCATATAAGGAAAGTCCTGTTTCGGAGTTGGAGAATGGTTCTGGTGTTTTCATCGGGAATGTTCTAGAAGGTTCCGAAATGTCCGGCACTCCGGAGGGGAAGGGTACATGAATGTGTTATATCAAGTTGGTATGATTGCATCATGTACTAGGTGTCATCTCTGAACAAAATAAAGGGTTTAATCAAATCCTAGTTTGAAAAAGTCAAACGCCAATTTGAATGTCAAACGGCTATTTTTGGGAAGTGGAGAGGGAGGTGGAAACCGAGTTGGGGAGGAGTCCCTCCTCCACCGCCGGCCCACTTGGGATCCGAGTTGGGGAGGGATTCCCCTCCCCTTGGCCGGCGCCTCCCTCCTATAAGAGGAGGGGCAGGGCTCCCCTCCTAGCACACAAGATTGCCCCCTCTAATCCTAACCCTAGTCGCGCCCACCATAGCCGCCGCCTAGGGTTTCTCCCCTAGCCGCCGACTTGGGCACCTCCAAGCCCTAGCCGCCAGCCCTAGCACCCCTCCTTGGTGTGTCTATACCCTAGAACACCGAGGGCTCTCTCATAGTCCACCATACTCGCTCCGGCTTAAGGCGAAGCCCTGCGAGATCTCCCCTCTACTTCTGGTACCACGCCGTTGTGCTGCCGGAATCGCGAGGAGAGTGCTACAACCTTCACTGCCTGCTGGAACAAGGGAGAGGAAGGTCTTCGTCGAGTACCGAACGTGTGACCGACTGCGGGAGCGCTGCCGGAACGCAGCGCCGGAAGGATAGTCTACGCGATCTTGAGATCGGGAAGAGTACGACTACAACACCCACGAGAATCCGCTCTCGTTAAACACTTTGGAATCTTCGAGGGTGAGTTATTCCATCGACTCGTTGCTACAATCTAGTAGATAGATCTTGGCTTGTTTGTTTGTATGCGATAGAAATTTTTTGTTTTCCATGCTACGAAACCCTACAGTGGTATCAGAGCCGTGTCTATTTGTAGATCTGTTGCACGAGTAGAACACAATGGTCATTTTGGGCGTTGATGCTTTTATTGTCGATTGCTTCTTGTGTACTTTGCATCTTGCAGGATGTTGGGATGAAGCGGCCCGGGCTAACCTTACATGACATCGTTCATGAGACTTGCTCCACGCTTGACATGCAACTTGTATTGCATAAGTGGCTTTGCGGGTGCCTGTTTCTCCTAGCATAGTTAAGATCCAATTTACAACGGGTGATTAACAATACTAGTATCAATGTTGTGGTTCATGTTCGTAAGTTAGAACAACACTTATTGAAAGCCCCAAACCACGTAAAACATGCAAAGAAAGTAGAGGCGTCTAACTTTGTTTTGCAGGGGTGTGCAGTGATGTGATATGGCCATGATTGTGATTATATTTGATGTATGCAATGTTCCTTATTTTAAGTTGGCAACCGACAGGAGCCATATGGTTGTCTTTAATTTATGTTAAGACCCGCGTGTCTATTCAAAGTAGTTGTAATAGTTGAAGCCGGTGGACGACAACCATGGAGAAGCGTCATTGACCTTGATGCAATGCTGGTGATGATGGAGATCATGTTCGTGCTTGAAGATGGAGATCGGAAGCACAAAGAAGAAAAGGCCATATCATATCACATATTATGAATTGCATGTGATGTTAATCCTTTATGCATCTTGTATTGCTTAGTTAACGACGGTAGCATTATAAGAGGATCCCTCATGCACATGAATTTCAAGTCATAAAGTGTTCACCCTTAGTTAGCACCGTTGCTAAAGCTTGTTGTTTCGAAGCACCACGTGATGATCGGGTGTGTTAGATTCCGCAAGTGTATACAACGTGAGCAAGACAGATTTGCTCATGCGGAAGCTAAGGTTTGATCTTGACGAGCCTAGCATGTACAGACATGGTCTCGAAACACGGATCACCGAAAGGTAAAGCATGAATCATATAGTAGATATGATGAACATGTCGATTGTTCGCCATTGAAACTATATCAACTCTCGTGATGATCGGTGTTGATGTGGTGGATTTGGTTCGTGTGATCACTAAAACAATGTGAGGGATATTGTTTTGAGTGGGAGTTCACCTAGATTAATTTTATTATTAATCTGAACTTAATTTGTCATAAACTTAGTCTAAACTATTGCAAATATGTTGTAGATCAATGGCAGCCCCTACCATCAATTTTAATGCGTTCCTAGAGAAAGAAAAGTTGAAAAACAATGGAAGCAACTTCGCGGATTGGTTCCGCAATTTGAGGATTGTCCTCATAGCTGGTAATTTGACCTATGTGCTGGATGCACCGCTGGGTGACCCACCTGTAGCTACTGCTACCGATGAAGTAAAGAATGTTTACCTCACTCGGAAGACTCAGTACTCCATAGTTCAGTGTGCTATCTTGTATGGTTTAGAATCGGAGCTTCAGAAAAGGTTTGAGAATTCAGACCCACATGATATTGTCCGGGATCTCAAATTGATCTTTGAGACTCATGCGGCAATTGAGAGCTATGAGGCTTCTGAAAAGTTCTTTAACTGCAAGATGGAAGAGGGCAGCTCCGTCAGTGAGCATGTGCTTAAGATGTCTGGGCACGCAAACAAACTTCAAAGCTTGGGTATAGTGATTCCTAATGCTTTGGGGATTTACCGTGTCCTCCAATCACTACCACCAAGTTACAAGAACTTTGTGATGAACTACAACATGCAGAACATGAACAAGACGTTGCCAGAACTCTTTGCTATGTTGAAATCTGCAGAAGTGGAGATCAAGAAAGAGCACCAAGTGTTGATGGTCAATAAGACCACCAAATTCAAGAAAGGCAAGTCTAAGCAAAAGGGACACTTCAAGAAGGGTGGTAAGAAAGTTACCGCGCCGACGAAGAAGACCAAGGCTGGACCTAAGCCTGATACTCAGTGTTTTTACTGCAAGGGAGAAGGTCACTAGAAGCGGAATTTCCCAAAGTACTTGGCGGATTTGAAGAACGGCGACATCAAGAAGAAAGGTATATCCTATATACATGTTATTGATGTGTATCTCACTAGTACTCGTAGTAGTGCCTGGGTATTTGATACTGGTTCGGTTGCTCATATTTGTAACTCGAAATAGGTGCTGCAGAATAAACGGAAGCTAATGAAGAACGAGGTGACGATGCGCGTTGGAAACGGATCAAAGGTTGATGTGATCGCAGTCGGCACGCTACCCCTTAATCTACCATCGGGATTAGTTTTATACTTAAATAATTGTTATTTGGTGCCTGCGTTAAGCATGAACATTATATCGGATCTTGTTTATTGCGAGACGGTTACTTGTTTAAATCCGAGAATAATGGTTGTTCGATTTATATGAGTAATATGTTTTATGCACATGCACCTTTGATAGATGGTCTATTCTTATTGAATCTCGATAGTGGAAATACACATATTAATAACATTGAGGCTAAACGTTTGAAATCAAGCGATAACTCGACCTATATGTGGCACTGTCGTCTTGGTCACATTGGAGTGAAGCGTATGAAGAAACTCCATTCCGATGGACTTCTTGAATCACTTGATTTCGAATCACTTGAAAGATGCGAAGCATGTCTGATGGGTAAAATGACTAAGACTCCATTTTCTAGTATGATGGAGCGAGCTACGGACTTATTGGAAATCATACATACCGATGTGTGTGGTCCAATGAGTGTAGCATCGCGCGGTGGTTATCGTTATGTTCTTACCTTCACAGATGACTTGAGTAGATATGGGTATATCTATTTCATGAAACATAAGTCCGAAACTTTCGAGAAGTTTAAGGAATTTCAAAGTGAGGTAGAGAATCAACGTAACAAGAAGATTAAATTTCTACGTTCTGATCGTGGAGGTGAATATCTAAGTTACGAGTTTGGCGAGCATTTGAAGAAATGCGGAATACTTTCACAATTGACACCGCCGAGAACACCACAGCGTAATGGTGTGTCCGAATGTCGTATTCGAACTCTCTTAGATATGGTTCGTTCTATGATGTCACTTACAGATTTACCGCTATCATTTTGGGGTTATGCATTAGAAACAGCCGCATTCACTTTAAATAGGGCACCATCTAAATCCGTTGAAACGACACCGTATGAATTATGGTTTGGGAAGAAACCTAAATTGTCGTTCCTTAAAGTTTGGGGTTGCGAAGCCTATGTAAAGAAGTTACAACCGGACAAGCTTGAACCCAAAGCGGAAAAATGCGTCCTCATAGGATACCCGAAGGAAACTATTGGGTATACCTTCTATCATAGATCCGAGGGCAAAATATTCATTGCCAAGAATGGATCCTTTCTAGAGAAGGAATTTCTCTCGAAAGAAGTGACTGGAAGGAAAGTAGAACTCGACGAGGTTGTCGAACCTTCTCTCGAACTTGCGAGTAGCGCAGCACCGGAAGAAGTTCCTGTGGTGCCTGCACCAATAAGAGAGGAAGCTAATGATGATGATCATGAAACTTCGGTTGTAGTTGCTACAGAGCCTCGCAGGTCAACGAGAACTCGTACCACTCCTGATTGGTATGATCCCGTTATGAGTGTCATGTTGGTGGATAACACCGTTGATCCTGCGACATATGAGGAAGCGATGATGAGCCTAGATTCCAATAAATGGCAAGAAGCCATGAAATCCGAGATTGGATCCATGTACGAAAACCAAGTATGGACTTTGGTGGACTTACCGGATGGCCGGAAGGCTGTCGAGAACAAATGGATTTTCAAGAAGAAAACAGATGCTGATGGTAATGTTACTGTCTATAAAGCTCGACTTGTCGCAAAAGGGTTTTGACTTTCTCACCAGTAGTGAAGCTAAAGTCTATGAGGATTATGTTAGCAATCGCTGCATATTATGATTATGAGATATGGCAGATGGATGTCAACACAACATTCCTCAATGGAGACATTGATGAAGAGTTGTATATGATGCAACCCAAAGGTTTTGTCGATCCTAAAGATGCTAACAAGGTATGCAAACTTCAACGGTCCATCTATGGATTGAAGCAAGCATCCCGAAGTTGGAATCAACGTTTTGATAAGGTGATCAAAAGTTTTGGTTTTATACAAACTTATGGAGAAGCTTGTATTTACAAGAAAGTGAGTGGGAGCCCTGTAGAATTCTTAATACTATATGTAGATGACATATTGTTGATTGGGAATGATGTAGACCTTCTTAATAGTGTCAAGGAATATTTGAATAATAGTTTTTCAATGAAGGATCTTGGCGAAGCAGCTTACATATTAGGCATAAAAATTTATAGAGATAGATCAAGACGCCTAATATCATTGTCACAAAGTACATATTTGGACAAAGTTCTAAAGAGGTTTGGAATGGAAGATAGCAAGAAAGGGTTCTTGCCCATGTTGCCCAATACGACCTTGAGTAAAACTCAAAGTCCGACAACGGCAGAAGATAGAGAAAGGATGAGTAAGACTCCCTATGCCTCAGCCATAGGATCTCTAATGTATGCCATGCTATGTACTAGACCCGACATTGCATATGCTGTTAGTTTAACTAGCAGATATCAAAGTGATCCAGGAGTGGATCATTGGACAGCGGTCAAAAACATCCTTAAGTACTTGAGAAGAACTAAGGATATGGCTCTTTCTTATGGAGGTGATGAACAGCTCGTTGTTAATGGTTACACCGATGGAACACCGATCTGGATGATTCTAAATCACAATCTGGATACGTATTTATTTTGAATGGTGCAGCAGTTAGCTAGAGGAGTGCAAAGCAAAGCATTGTGGCGAGATCTTCAACTGAATCGGAATACATGGCTGCTTCAGAGGCTTCACAAGAAGCAATATGGATGAAAGAGTTCATTACAGAGCTGGGTGTGGTTCCTAGTGCACTGGACCCAATGTCTATCTACTGTGATAACATGGGTGCCATAGCCAATGCGCAAGAACCAAGGTCACACAAGAAACTGAAGCACGTCAAGCTACGTTTTCATGCTATTCGAGAACATGTCCAAGATGGGGACATAAAGATTTTCAAAGTACACACAGATCTGAATGTGGCGGATCCGTTGAGTAAACCTCTCCCGAGGGCAAAACATGACCAGCACCAAACTGCCATGGGTGTTCGGTATATTACCATGTAATCTAGATTAGATGACTCTAGTGCAAGTGGGATACTGTTGGAGATATGCCCTAGAGGTAATAATAAATGTATTTATTATTATATCTTTGTGTTTATGATAAATGTTTACATTCATGCTATAATAGTATTAACAAGGAAACATTAATACTTGTGTGATTTGTAAACTAAAATAGAGTCTCTAGTAAAGCCTCTTTATAATACTAGCTTGTTGGTTAATAAATGATTGTGGTTTCCCTATCATGAACATTGAGATGTTATTAACAACAAGATCATATCGTTAGGAGAATGATATGGTGGACATACTCCTATAGATAAGCGTAGCATAAAGATCAAGTCATTTTAATAGTTCAATTGCTATATGCTTTCTGATACATAGTAACCTAATTCCTTCGACCATGAGATCATGCATATCACCTTTACCGGATGGATGCTTTGATGACATCAAACACCACACCGTAACTGGGTGGCTATAAAGGTGGCATTGAGTGTTCGGAAAGTATTGGTTGAGACACATGGATCAAGAGTGGGATTTGTCCATCCATATGACTGATAGATATACTCTGGGCCCTCTCGGTGGAATGTCATCCAATTAGCTTGCAAGCATGTGACTGGCTCACAAGGGATCACATATCACGGGAATGAGAAAAGAGTACTTATCAGTAACGAGGTTGAACTAGGTATGCAGAGATACCGACGATCATAACCTCGGATAAGTAAACTATCGTGAGACAAAGGGAAATTGGTATCGTGTGTAAGTGGTTCATTCGATCGCAAAGTAATCGTAGAAATATGTGGGAGCCATATGAATTTCCAGATTCCTCTGTTGGTTATTGTTCGGAGAAGTGTTTCGATCATGTCCGCATAATTCACGAACCGTAGGGAGACACACTTAAGCATTCGACATTGTTTGAGTAGTTATGGAATGATGAGAAAGAGACCAAATGTTGTTCGGAGTCTCGGATGGGATCCGGTATATCACGAGGAGATCCGGAATGGTCCGGAGAATAAGATTCATATAAGGAAAGTCCTGTTTCGGAGTTGGAGAATGGTTCCGGTGTTTTCATCGGGAATGTTCTAGAAGGTTCCGGAATGTCCGGCACTCCGGAGGGGAAGGGTACATGAATGTGTTATATCAAGTTGGTATGATTGCATCATGTACTAGGTGTCATCGCTGAACAAAATAAAGGGTTTAATCAAATCCTAGTTTGAAAAAGTCAAACGCCAATTTGAAAGTCAAACGGCTATTTTTGGGAAGTGGAGAGGGAGGTGGAAACCGAGTTGGGGAGGAGTCCCTCCTCCACCGCCGGCCCACTTGGAATCCAAGTTGGGGAGGGATTCCCCTCCCCTTGGCCGGCGCCTCCCTCCTATAAGAGGAGGGGCAGGGCTCCCCTCCTAGCACACAAGATTGCCCCCTCTAATCCTAACCCTAGCCGCGCCCACCATAGCCGCCGCCTAGGGTTTCTCCCCTAGCCGCCGACTTGGGCACCTCCAAGCCCTAGCCGCCAGCCCTAGCACCCCTCCTTGGTGTGTCTATACCCTAGAACACCGAGGGCTCTCTCATAGTCCACCATACTCGCTCCGGCTTAAGGCGAAGCCCTGCGAGATCTCCCCTCTACTTCTGGTACCACGCCGTTGTGCTGCCGGAATCGCGAGGAGAGTGCTACAACCTTCACTGCCTGCTGGAACAAGGGAGAGGAAGGTCTTCGTCGAGTACCGAACGTGTGACCGACTGCGGGAGCGCTGCCGGAACGCAGCGCCGGAAGGATAGTCTACGCGATCTTGAGATCGAGAAGAGTACGACTACAACACCCACGAGAATCCGCTCTCGTTAAACACTTTGGAATCTTCGAGGGTGAGTTATTCCATCGACTCGTTGCTACAATCTAGTAGATAGATCTTGGCTTGTTTGTTTGTATGCGATAGAAATTTTTTGTTTTCCATGCTACGAAACCCTACAGTGGTATCAGAGCCGTGTCTATTTGTAGATCTGTTGCACGAGTAGAACACAATGGTCATTTTGGGCGTTGATGCTTTTATTGTCGATTGCTTCTTGTGTACTTTGCATCTTGCAGGATGTTGGGATGAAGCGGCCCGGGCTAACCTTACATGACATCGTTCATGAGACTTGCTCCACGCTTGACATGCAACTTGTATTGCATAAGTGGCTTTGCGGGTGCCTGTTTCTCCTAGCATAGTTAAGATCCAATTTACAACGGGTGATTAACAATACTAGTATCAATGTTGTGGTTCATGTTCGTAAGTTAGAACAACACTTATTGAAAGCCCCAAACCACGTAAAACATGCAAAGAAAGTAGAGGCGTCTAACTTTGTTTTGCAGGGGTGTGCAGTGATGTGATATGGCCATGATTGTGATTATATTTGATGTATGCAATGTTCCTTATTTTAAGTTGGCAACCGACAGGAGCCATATGGTTGTCTTTAATTTATGTTAAGACCCGCGTGTCTATTCAAAGTAGTTGTAATAGTTGAAGCCGGTGGACGACAACCATGGAGAAGCGTCATTGACCTTGATGCAATGCTGGTGATGATGGAGATCATGTTCGTGCTTGAAGATGGAGATCGGAAGCACAAAGAAGAAAAGGCCATATCATATCACATATTATGAATTGCATGTGATGTTAATCCTTTATGCATCTTGTATTGCTTAGTTAACGACGGTAGCATTATAAGAGGATCCCTCATGCACATGAATTTCAAGTCATAAAGTGTTCACCCTTAGTTAGCACCGTTGCTAAAGCTTGTTGTTTCGAAGCACCACGTGATGATCGGGTGTGTTAGATTCCGCAAGTGTATACAACGTGAGCAAGACAGATTTGCTCATGCGGAAGCTAAGGTTTGATCTTGACGAGCCTAGCATGTACAGACATGGTCTCGAAACACGGATCACCGAAAGGTAAAGCATGAATCATATAGTAGATATGATGAACATGTCGATTGTTCGCCATTGAAACTATATCAACTCTCGTGATGATCGGTGTTGATGTGGTGGATTTGGTTCGTGTGATCACTAAAACAATGTGAGGGATATTGTTTTGAGTGGGAGTTCACCTAGATTAATTTTATTATTAATCTGAACTTAATTTGTCATAAACTTAGTCTAAACTATTGCAAATATGTTGTAGATCAATGGCAGCCCCTACCATCAATTTTAATGCGTTCCTAGAGAAAGAAAAGTTGAAAAACAATGGAAGCAACTTCGCGGATTGGTTCCACAATTTGAGGATTGTCCTCACAGCTGGTAATTTGACCTATGTGCTGGATGCACCGCTGGGTGACCCACCTGTAGCTACTGCTACCGATGAAGTAAAGAATGTTTACCTCACTCGGAAGACTCAGTACTCCATAGTTCAGTGTGCTATCTTGTATGGTTTAGAATCGGAGCTTCAGAAAAGGTTTGAGAATTCAGACCCACATGATATTGTCCGGGATCTCAAATTGATCTTTGAGACTCATGCGGCAATTGAGAGCTATGAGGCTTCTGAAAAGTTCTTTAACTGCAAGATGGAAGAGGGCAGCTCCGTCAGTGAGCATGTGCTTAAGATGTCTGGGCACGCAAACAAACTTCAAAGCTTGGGTATAGTGATTCCTAATGCTTTGGGGATTTACCGTGTCCTCCAATCACTACCACCAAGTTACAAGAACTTTGTGATGAACTACAACATGCAGAACATGAACAAGACGTTGCCAGAACTCTTTGCTATGTTGAAATCTGCAGAAGTGGAGATCAAGAAAGAGCACCAAGTGTTGATGGTCAATAAGACCACCAAATTCAAGAAAGGCAAGTCTAAGCAAAAGGGACACTTCAAGAAGGGTGGTAAGAAAGTTACCGCGCCGACGAAGAAGACCAAGGCTGGACCTAAGCCTGATACTCAGTGTTTTTACTGCAAGGGAGAAGGTCACTAGAAGCGGAATTTCCCAAAGTACTTGGCGGATTTGAAGAACGGCGACATCAAGAAGAAAGGTATATCCTATATACATGTTATTGATGTGTATCTCACTAGTACTCGTAGTAGTGCCTGGGTATTTGATACTGGTTCGGTTGCTCATATTTGTAACTCGAAATAGGTGCTGCAGAATAAACGGAAGCTAATGAAGAACGAGGTGACGATGCGCGTTGGAAACGGATCAAAGGTTGATGTGATCGCAGTCGGCACGCTACCCCTTAATCTACCATCGGGATTAGTTTTATACTTAAATAATTGTTATTTGGTGCCTGCGTTAAGCATGAACATTATATCGGATCTTGTTTATTGCGAGACGGTTACTTGTTTAAATCCGAGAATAATAGTTGTTCGATTTATATGAGTAATATGTTTTATGCACATGCACCTTTGATAGATGGTCTATTCTTATTGAATCTCGATAGTGGAAATACACATATTAATAACATTGAGGCTAAACGTTTGAAATCAAGCGATAACTCGACCTATATGTGGCACTGTCGTCTTGGTCACATTGGAGTGAAGCGTATGAAGAAACTCCATTCCGATGGACTTCTTGAATCACTTGATTTCGAATCACTTGAAAGATGCGAAGCATGTCTGATGGGTAAAATGACTAAGACTCCATTTTCTAGTATGATGGAGCGAGCTACGGACTTATTGGAAATCATACATACCGATGTGTGTGGTCCAATGAGTGTAGCATCGCGCGGTGGTTATCGTTATGTTCTTACCTTCACAGATGACTTGAGTAGATATGGGTATATCTATTTCATGAAACATAAGTCCGAAACTTTCGAGAAGTTTAAGGAATTTCAAAGTGAGGTAGAGAATCAACGTAACAAGAAGATTAAATTTCTACGTTCTGATCGTGGAGGTGAATATCTAAGTTACGAGTTTGGCGAGCATTTGAAGAAATGCGGAATACTTTCACAATTGACACCGCCGAGAACACCACAGCGTAATGGTGTGTCCGAATGTCGTATTCGAACTCTCTTAGATATGGTTCGTTCTATGATGTCACTTACAGATTTACCGCTATCATTTTGGGGTTATGCATTAGAAACAGCCGCATTCACTTTAAATAGGGCACCATCTAAATCCGTTGAAACGACACCGTATGAATTATGGTTTGGGAAGAAACCTAAATTGTCGTTCCTTAAAGTTTGGGGTTGCGAAGCCTATGTAAAGAAGTTACAACCGGACAAGCTTGAACCCAAAGCGGAAAAATGCGTCTTCATAGGATACCCGAAGGAAACTATTGGGTATACCTTCTATCATAGATCCGAGGGCAAAATATTCATTGCCAAGAATGGATCCTTTCTAGAGAAGGAATTTCTCTCGAAAGAAGTGACTGGAAGGAAAGTAGAACTCGACGAGGTTGTCGAACCTTCTCTCGAACTTGCGAGTAGCGCAGCACCGGAAGAAGTTCCTGTGGTGCCTGCACCAATAAGAGAGGAAGCTAATGATGATGATCATGAAACTTCGGTTGTAGTTGCTACAGAGCCTCGCAGGTCAACAAGAACTCGTACCACTCCTGATTGGTATGATCCCGTTATGAGTGTCATGTTGGTGGATAACACCGTTGATCCTGCGACATATGAGGAAGCGATGATGAGCCTAGATTCCAATAAATGGCAAGAAGCCATGAAATCCGAGATTGGATCCATGTACGAAAACCAAGTATGGACTTTGGTGGACTTACCGGATGGCCGGAAGGCTGTCGAGAACAAATGGATTTTCAAGAAGAAAACAGATGCTGATGGTAATGTTACTATCTATAAAGCTCGACTTGTCGCAAAAGGGTTTTGACTTTCTCACCAGTAGTGAAGCTAAAGTCTATGAGGATTATGTTAGCAATCGCTGCATATTATGATTATGAGATATGGCAGATGGATGTCAACACAACATTCCTCAATGGAGACATTGATGAAGAGTTGTATATGATGCAACCCAAAGGTTTTGTCGATCCTAAAGATGCTAACAAGGTATGCAAACTTCAACGGTCCATCTATGGATTGAAGCAAGCATCCCGAAGTTGGAATCAACGTTTTGATAAGGTGATCAAAAGTTTTGGTTTTATACAAACTTATGGAGAAGCTTGTATTTACAAGAAAGTGAGTGGGAGCCCTGTAGAATTCTTAATACTATATGTAGATGACATATTGTTGATTGGGAATGATGTAGACCTTCTTAATAGTGTCAAGGAATATTTGAATAATAGTTTTTCAATGAAGGATCTTGGCGAAGCAGCTTACATATTAGGCATAAAAATTTATAGAGATAGATCAAGACGCCTAATATCATTGTCACAAAGTACATATTTGGACAAAGTTCTAAAGAGGTTTGGAATGGAAGATAGCAAGAAAGGGTTCTTGCCCATGTTGCCCAATACGACCTTGAGTAAAACTCAAAGTCCGACAACGGCAGAAGATAGAGAAAGGATGAGTAAGACTCCCTATGCCTCAGCCATAGGATCTCTAATGTATGCCATGCTATGTACTAGACCCGACATTGCATATGCTGTTAGTTTAACTAGCAGATATCAAAGTGATCCAGGAGTGGATCATTGGACAGCGGTCAAAAACATCCTTAAGTACTTGAGAAGAACTAAGGATATGGCTCTTTCTTATGGAGGTGATGAACAGCTCGTTGTTAATGGTTACACCGATGGAACACCGATCTGGATGATTCTAAATCACAATCTGGATACGTATTTATTTTGAATGGTGCAGCAGTTAGCTAGAGGAGTGCAAAGCAAAGCATTGTGGCGAGATCTTCAACTGAATCGGAATACATGGCTGCTTCAGAGGCTTCACAAGAAGCAATATGGATGAAAGAGTTCATTACAGAGCTGGGTGTGGTTCCTAGTGCACTGGACCCAATGTCTATCTACTGTGATAACATGGGTGCCATAGCCAATGCGCAAGAACCAAGGTCACACAAGAAACTGAAGCACGTCAAGCTACGTTTTCATGCTATTCGAGAACATGTCCAAGATGGGGACATAAAGATTTTCAAAGTACACACAGATCTGAATGTGGCGGATCCGTTGAGTAAACCTCTCCCGAGGGCAAAACATGACCAGCACCAAACTGCCATGGGTGTTCGGTATATTACCATGTAATCTAGATTAGATGACTCTAGTGCAAGTGGGATACTGTTGGAGATATGCCCTAGAGGTAATAATAAATGTATTTATTATTATATCTTTGTGTTTATGATAAATGTTTACATTCATGCTATAATAGTATTAACAAGGAAACATTAATACTTGTGTGATTTGTAAACTAAAATAGAGTCTCTAGTAAAGCCTCTTTATAATACTAGCTTGTTGGTTAATAAATGATTGTGGTTTCCCTATCATGAACATTGAGATGTTATTAACAACAAGATCATATCGTTAGGAGAATGATATGGTGGACATACTCCTATAGATAAGCGTAGCATAAAGATCAAGTCATTTTAATAGTTCAATTGCTATATGCTTTCTGATACATAGTAACCTAATTCCTTCGACCATGAGATCATGCATATCACCTTTACCGGATGGATGCTTTGATGACATCAAACACCACACCGTAACTGGGTGGCTATAAAGGTGGCATTGAGTGTTCGGAAAGTATTGGTTGAGACACATGGATCAAGAGTGGGATTTGTCCATCCATATGACTGATAGATATACTCTGGGCCCTCTCGGTGGAATGTCATCCAATTAGCTTGCAAGCATGTGACTGGCTCACAAGGGATCACATATCACGGGAATGAGAAAAGAGTACTTATCAGTAACGAGGTTGAACTAGGTATGCAGAGATACCGACGATCATAACCTCGGATAAGTAAACTATCGTGAGACAAAGGGAAATTGGTATCGTGTGTAAGTGGTTCATTCGATCGCAAAGTAATCGTAGAAATATGTGGGAGCCATATGAATTTCCAGATTCCTCTGTTGGTTATTGTTCGGAGAAGTGTTTCGATCATGTCCGCATAATTCACGAACCGTAGGGAGACACACTTAAGCATTCGACATTGTTTGAGTAGTTATGGAATGATGAGAAAGAGACCAAATGTTGTTCGGAGTCTCGGATGGGATCCAGTATATCACGAGGATATCCGGAATGGTCCGGAGAATAAGATTCATATAAGGAAAGTCCTGTTTCGGAGTTGGAGAATGGTTCCGGTGTTTTCATCGGGAATGTTCTAGAAGGTTCCGGAATGTCCGGCACTCCGGAGGGGAAGGGTACATGAATGTGTTATATCAAGTTGGTATGATTGCATCATGTACTAGGTGTCATCGCTGAACAAAATAAAGGGTTTAATCAAATCCTAGTTTGAAAAAGTCAAACGCCAATTTGAAAGTCAAACGGCTATTTTTGGGAAGTGGAGAGGGAGGTGGAAACCGAGTTGGGGAGGAGTCCCTCCTCCACCGCCGGCCCACTTGGAATCCAAGTTGGGGAGGGATTCCCCTCCCCTTGGCCGGCGCCTCCCTCCTATAAGAGGAGGGGCAGGGCTCCCCTCCTAGCACACAAGATTGCCCCCTCTAAACCTAACCCTAGCCGCCGCCGCCCACCATAGCCATCGCCGCCTAGGGTTTCTCCCCTAGCCGCCGACTTGGGCACCTCCAAGCCCTAGCCGCCGGCCCTAGCACCCCTCCTTGGTGTGTCTAAACCCTAGAACACCGAGGGCTCTCTCATAGTCCACCATACTCGCTCTGGCTTAAGGAGAAGCCCTGCGAGATCTCCCCTCTACTTCCGGTACCACGCCGTTATGCTGCCGGAATCGCGAGGAGAGTGCTACAACCTCCGCTTCCTGCTGGAACAAGGGGGAGGAAGGTCTTCGTCGAGTACCGAACGTGTGACCGACTGCGGGAGCGCTGCCGGAACACAGCGCCGGAAGGATCGTCTACGCGATCTTGAGATCGGGAAGAGTACGACTACATCACCCACGAGAATCCGCTCTCGTTAAACACTTTGGAATCTTCGAGGGTGAGTTATTCCATCGACTCGTTGCTACAATCTAGTAGATAGATCTTGGCTTGTTTGTTTGTATGTGATAGAAATTTTTTGTTTTCCATGCTACGAAACCCTACACGGACTTGAGACGCAGGAAAGGCGATCTCTTGACCGCCCTAGAGGCTCTAGACCGGGTGGCTGACGCCGGGGGCCTATCGGCTGATGAATGGCTCCAGCGGTATGCGCTTGAAGACTCCTTAATGGAGATTTATCGAGGCGAGGAGACGTTTTGGCGACAGCGGAGTCGGCAGAACTGGCTCCTCAAAGGGGATGCGAACACGACCTACTTCCATGCCATTGCGAATGGTCGTCGTAGGAAGTGCTCGATCCCTTGCCTCTAGGAGGAGGGGCATCTGCTGGAGAGTGCCAGGGATATCTCCTCCCATATTTATTCCTTCTATAAGGAATTATTCTCGGCAGCACCCCGTACAGGGGTGGAATTGGCTGCTGACTTCTGGCCAGTAGGGGCCAGGGTCTCTGACGATGAGAATGCGGAACTCACGCTCCCATTCCTGCTAGCGGAGGTTCTCCTGGACATCATGGAGATGAAGCCCAACTCAGCTCCTGGCCCCGATGGCCTCCCGGTGGTCTTCTTTTAGAGGTTCTGGGAGAAGATAGAGGGGGCCATTATGCCTATGTTCCAGGAACTCTATGTTGGGACCCTTGTGATGGCCCGACTGAACTTTGGTGTTATTACCCCGATCCCCAAGATTGTGGGGCCATGGATATTCGCCAGTTCCGCCCGATCACCGTGATAAATGTGATCCAGCGGATCATATCCAAGGTGTGCGCGCGCAGGCTGACTCCAGTTATGGAGCGCCTGACGCATCCATACCAGTTTGCCTTCCTGCAAGGGAGATATATTCACGACGGGATCCTGGCCCTTCATGAAATTATTCATGAGGTCAAAGTGAGTCACCAGCGGGGTGTCTTCCTGAAGCTTGACTTTCAGAAGGCTTATGACAGGCTAGACTGGGCTTTTCTTCGCCAGGTCCTCCAGCGTCGTGGGGTTGATGATCGCATGATAGGTTGGATCATGCAGATCGTTATGAGCGGGAACACAGCTATAAACATAAATGGGGAGGTGGGTCCTTATTTCAAACCCTCTTGTGCGTTCGTTAGGGGGACCCGATCTCCCCGATCTTGTTTAATGTTGCGGTTGATGCCCTTCCGGAAATCTTGGAGAAGGCCAAGAATTCCGGCCACATCTCAGGTGTGGTTAGGCATCTTATCCTTGGAGGGGGTGACCCACCTCCAATATGCGGATGATACCATGATCATGGTGGAGGGCTTGGAACATGATATTACTAACCTAAAGTTCCCGCTCCTCTGCTTTGAGGCTATGTCGGGCCTCAAGATCAACTTTGATAAAAGTGAAGTCATTGTGTTGGGGTATTCCGAAGTGGATCAGCAGAGGATCGCAGATAACCTTAACCGCCGTTTGGCTGTCTTCCCCCTAAACTATTTAGGGATGCCAGTGAGGGATTCCAGGATCCTGATCAGGGACCTGGAGCCCCTCATGGGTCGGGTTAAGGCGAAATCCGAACCCTGGCAGGGGAGGTTCACCTCCAAGGGGAGCAAGACGATCCTTATCGACTCGTTCCTCTCTAGACTCCCAATGTACATGATGGGGATGTACCTCCTTCCGGAAGGGGTTAATGCGAACTTTGGCAAGGAACTCTCCCGTTTCTTTTGGATGGCCAATGACGGCCATCAAAAGTACCATATGGTGAAGTGGGCTGATATCCGCACCCCCAAAGAGCTAGGGGGTTTAGGTATCATCGCGTCCCGTCACATGAATTTGGCGTTGCTCCTTAGATGGGTGTGGAGGATCCTGAGAGAAGACGGGGGCCTCTGGCTACAGTTGATTAAGGCGAAGTATCTGCGGGGCCGGCCGCTGCTGGCTTGTGAATGTCGGGTGGGCTCTCAGTTTTAGAGAGCCATCCAGGATATCAAGCCAGCTATCCGAAAAGGGTTGTCTATTTCCATAGGCGATGGAATGGATACCCTATTCTGGATCGACCCCTGGCTCGGCCCTTTCCCTATGCCTCACGAGTGCCCCGAGCTGTTTGCGATCTGCGCCGACCCCACTATCCTGGTAGGGGAGGCTTTTCAGGGTGGCACTTGGCAGGTGGCTTTTCGGAGGAACCTAGGGGAGACCGAGCTGGCTTCCTGGGAGGGGCTGAGGGACAGTCTCCCGCTGTCCCTGGCACACTCCCCGGATACCCATGCTTGGCGTCTTACTCCTTCGGGGTTCTTCTCGGTAAGCTCGGCTTACAGGGCCCTATTTAGAGGGCCCGAGATGCCATGGGCCTCGCTCCTGTGGAAGGCCCCCTACCCCTGAAGATTAAAATTTTTGTTTGGCAGCTTTTGCGCGACCGGCTTCCCTCGGGTGTTAAGGTGGCCAAGCGGCATGGGCCTGGCAATGGCCTCTGCCTGTTGTGTGTGGTCCCGGAAACGGGCCTGCATATCTTCTTCTCGTGCCCCACTGCTCGTTTCCTTTGGAACTTCCTGCACGAGGCCCTGGGGCCTGAGTGGCAAGCCTCAGACCTTGGGGAGTTCCTGGAGGCCGCCGCAACTGGAAGGAGGAGGCGCCTCTTTTGGTTGGTGTTCGCGGCGATGACCTGGGCTTTATGGAATATTAGGAACAAGATGGTCATTGAGCGTATTTTTCTTCGACGGGCCTCTGACTCGACCTTCACCTTTCTGGCTTTCTTGCAGCAGTGGTACCCGCTATATAGACAGCGCGAGAGGGCGCGGCTAGACGAGATGTTGGAGCACCTGATTGCGGCCGGCTTGCTACTTCGTCTGGCCCCTGAGGACCCTCCCAGGATGGTGGTTGTATCTTGCTTTAGTTATCTTCGTGTGTTGGTTGGCCTGCACTGGATTTAGGCTATGCCTGGTCCGGCGGAGGATGTGTCCGTGTGTGGGCCTGATGTGTGTGGACCTTTGTGTTGTGTGGTTGTATGGATTCATGTATGGATGTTGCTTTATATAAAGCTGGGCGTCAGCCTGTTTCGAGGAGGATTGGTAAAAACCAGGTATAGCAAGAGGATAGAGGGTGTTTACCAATCCAACATGTTTTCTGTTTTTGTAGTCCTCCTAAACTGAATTGGTAAAATTGCTATATTGTCAGTTTTTAACAATCCTAGCCAAATATATATAAAAGGCTCTTGGAGATGCTCTAATAGACAATTTGCAGCGCCCCTACTAAGCGATATACCTACTAGTGATATGTACTTGTGCACCCCTACCAAGAGTGGATTTACGCCACATGCTGTGGAGCTATCGATAGAAACACCGTCTTCCACTTGAAGAATTGTGTGCTTAAATGAGAGAAAGTATGCTCAAATCTGGAGTTTGATACATAATACTGCGTTGGACATACAACCATAACCATTGATCTAATCATCCAACAGCCAATTTATTTTCTATTAATAGTACATTTTCACTTTTAAGGCTTGCATCTTGAGCTTGAAATTTGGCTAGTTAAATATAACTCAGTGACGCATGTCTGAGCACACCCGGGATGTGAATACGGTAGAAATAGTCGTCCCAGTCAATAGATTTGGGGTCGAAATCAAAGTAATTGACTCCACTGTTATATTGATCTTTGTTCATCGCCATCCTTAGCTTCTCCAAGTTTGCATCATCAAAGCTTAACAAGATTAATAAAAACAAGTTAAAGATTGACATTTCAAGGGAAGGACGTGTGTGCTTGCGCAAATGAGTATGTAATAGAAGGACATTGATAAGGTTTTAAAGTTTCTTACCACCCTTTGAACAAGGTATATGGCGCGTAGAACTCGATCAGCTGCATGACGAATTTGTATTTTCTGCTGAGTTCGTTGTAGAGCCTTGAGAAAACACCACAAAGTGCAATATTCACTAGGTGAAGCATCTGTCCAGTCGTAGGAAGAAACACATAATATCAATCTCATTCTTATCCCGTCGGCGAAATCAACATACGTGCGTAACTCTCATATTGAAAAGGTAAGCTAACTAACCTCAAGGGGAAGCTTGTACTTGATAGCCATGTACAATCTTAACCGCCCGAGTGTGCCAAAGAATCTCATCTTCTTCAGCCAGACACGCCCGGCATTCCTCCCTGTGCACGGCGGGTTGTCGAGGAAGTATCGGTGGGCTGACTCCGCGAGGATGGCGTAGGGTGCTGGGTTGCGTACCGACGAAGTTACATGGTAGATGACCTGCACTTGCTCCTCCAAGTGTGCTGCCATGGTAACCATCATGGCGTTCACAACCATATCCCCGGGAATCTGTCCAAACGACCAATAACGAGGACCACACCACAGATAGTTACGTGGTACCTTGTTTAAGTTCATTGCAAACTTTTGTTGTCAACTTGTGAATAAACTCACCACGTCCATTATTGATTCATTGTCGACTAGGAAGAATGAAAAAGTCTGTTTGGCGTAACCTATAATCACAGTGTCGATTGTCCTGCCAAAAACGAACATGTTCAGTGATCATTCTGGGTGGGGGTTATTAGCAACTGCCCTACAGTACTATCGTGAAGAATCAAGGAATAGATTACCCGATTCCTTCAATCCATCCAGGCAATGGGTCCTTGAGGGTACTGGTTATGATGCTCGGGCGGATGATAACCACAGGAAAGCCACCTCGAAGGTGCCCTAACATCATCTCCCCCATTGCTTTGGTGAAGACATATGTGTTTGGCCACCCAAAGTACCGCGCCCTTCATTCAGCATAAGATAAAGCGTGTAACAAATGTATCAGTTCTACGGTTTTGCTAGTGGTAGAAAGAGTACACGCGTGCATAAGTATATGCATTTTTTTCTGATAAGTTGTTCGTGTCTGACCTCTTGAGGCCAAGCTCCTTCATGGTTTTCTTCTCAGCCTTCTCTGTGCAACAGTTAGCCTCTAGTTCTACCCTGGTCTGTTTAATCAGATTTTTTTCGGATTCGATGTCCAAATGTGTGCCCACCTTTAGTGTCTCACCCATCAAGAATGGCTTCTCTGGTATTAGTCCCTTCTGTTCACCCGCTACATAGGCTGTCCAAGTTATAAGATGACTTCTGAGTTACAATTCAGAATGGCATGGCACCAACCACAACAAATATAGTACTCTATATAATTCGCACCAGTTGAAACATGAAGTAACATCTTGAGTTTAGTACACTTATTTGCAAATGCACAGACATGCTTCACTCCCAAGACATTCACATCGAAAGCTACGTCGTAT
Source organism: Avena sativa (assembly GCA_916181665.1). Classification (NCBI taxonomy): domain Eukaryota; kingdom Viridiplantae; phylum Streptophyta; class Magnoliopsida; order Poales; family Poaceae; genus Avena; species Avena sativa. Next base: position 277,309,707 of record OV702298.1, on the reverse strand, counting down.
CTGAAAATGCATCACATTTTCACCAATTTATTTCAACGGCGTATACGTTTTTATAATGTCATTCAGTGATCTGCAACCAGGAAAAATATCAAACCTTTCATAGAAATTCGTAGTCGCAGCTCCGTTTACAATGATATCTATGTCCTTGGACAGTTCTCTCAGCTTGATAATGTCTAGTCCAAAGTTCTCATACATGATATCTCCTACCAAAGGACATACCTTTTCTTCGATGAAAGAATCGAACGCCACACCGTGTTTTACTTTCAGTACTCGAAAGAGATCCCTCCCTATAACCTGTAAAAAATACCAAAACGGTGTTTGTAAATTAATACTACGTAGCAGAAGCGGAGGAAGTATTTTGTAGTTACTGTAGCATGCATTCTGAATTTATTCACTCGGGAGGGAGTATTCTACGGTTCTACGGAGATGAACGCTGCTAATCGCATTGAGGATTTACCGGATATTGAAAACTACATAGTTGTGGCATAAAGAGGCTTACCTTTCATTTTGTTTACTAGTTTATTTGTCAAGAGCATTATTGGACACAACATGGCCTTAGGCCTTTCTCAATGGTTTTCTTAGCACGATATCATAGGCAAATTGCTTACGTGGCATCATACTTAATAAAGACAGAAGATGTTATTGTATCTTAGCTTAGATACAAGTTTTGCACGGAACCATAGACAAAACACATAGCTTATCACATACATGTATGTATAACAAACATTAAATATAGATACAACTCTTAAAATATAATGCATTGTACTAGTTGTCTTTTAAGATACACCACTGTCTACTAACAAGCTAAGATACACTCTATTGTAAAATGGAGGAGGTAGTACTTTGTATTAAGTGTTTGGTCGGTTTGCTAGACGAGAAAAAGGCTACGCGGAAATAATTGCGGTCAAAGCTATAGTTGTTCAAGAAAAGTTTGTACCGGAAATTCGGTGGGATGGTGATGCGGGTCTATCAAGATTGACGTCAAGTAATGGACAAGAGTCAGCCAGGGGTGACTGGAGTGGTGTTGAAGAGTGTGCAGGGGTGCTGGAGTGGTGTTGACGAGTACCAGGTTCAAGTTGGTGACTGGGTCCATCGAGATTGACGTCAAGTAATGGACAAGAGTTAGCCATGGGGAATCTCAAAAAGTGTTTTGAAAAGTCTGGATGTCAAAATCTTAGAGAGCACATGGTCGTGTATTATGTGATGTTTAGTGTACATGGCAAAGTGCATATGACGGGATGCAGAAGAAGACAGAGTGATGTAGATGTGGGACATGAAGAAGACTATCCAAAAAGGATGATACAACTGTGAATTTGACTCGGTGTGATCCAAGGACGATGAATGTTGGCAGAAATTTCATGCAAATCAGGTGTGTGATTGTGTTGAACGAAGGGACTATAGTTGCATGTGGAGTCACGTGGAGCTAGGAGTAGCAACGGACCACGCTTTGACGAATTCAAGGTGACGAAGAATATTCGTCAAGTTGGAGTTTTTTAGTGTGTGTCGAATATTATGTACAAGTTGGTTTATGTTTAAACTTGTGTCGTATTGTGGATAGCATGTGCACTGATGGAGAAAAGCTATAAAGAAATACTTCACCTCACTCTGAATCCGAAGCTTGGCGGACTCAACATCGTTGGCCCGAACCAAGAGAAAAAGTTTCTTGACATCAGGCTGAACCCGTAATATCTTCTCCACGAGCACTACCAGGAAACCAAACAACAACATATATAAGCCTGACAGATGCTCAGCACACACCATTGAGATCATGCTGAACCCGTAATACCTTTTCCTAGGAACCCAGTTGAACCGGTGATGAGGATGCTCTTGCCCCTGAAGTATCCAGCAACCCTCCCCACATCCATTTCACCGATAATCATGGTCACTAGTGCGTGTTTCGAGACGGTGTGAGATTTATGTCTGTGTGATGGGGAACTAGGCATGTATTTATAGACCGGGAGGGAGGATGCCAGGATGGGTATCAGAAGACAAGGAAAGAAAGCACCAACCACCAACCAACGATGGGTGATGTGCTGAACGGCAACTCAGTTGCTGGCTTCCTGCTTGCTAATTAATTACGGAAAATCTATCTACCGACCGGTCTGAAACAGAACAAATCTAGCGAGTCAGCCGTCTGATCGGGGTCATGCGATCGGGAGCAGACAGCGTTCAACCCGAACGACCCTTTCATCCTCTCCCGACCTTCCTCCGCATGCTGCCAGGAGGCACGAGATATCCCAGCGCGCCACCCCGCCACCAGCCAAGCCCGGAAGCCTCCCTACGTCGCCTCTTTGACATGCCCCTCCTCTCCCGGCGTGGCCCGCTGCTCGCCTGCTCCTCCGGCCCTGGCCGTCAAAGACGACAGAGATCCTCGTTGGATTGATTCCCGATGAAAACACCGGAATCATTCCCCAACTCCAAAACATGACTTTCCTTATATGAATCTTATTCTCCGGACCATTCCGGATCTCCTCGTGATATCCCGGATCCCATCTGAAACTCTGAACAACATTCGGTATCCCTATTAATATTCCATATCTACTAAACAACATCAAATCCTTAAGTGTGTCTCCCTACGGTTCGTGAATTATGCGGACATGACCGAGACACTTCTCCGATCAATAACCAATAGAGGAATCTGGAAATTCATATGGCTCCCACATATTTCTACGATTACTTTGCGATCGAATGAACCACTTACATATGATACCAATTTCCCTTTGTCTCACGATAGTTTACTTATCCGAGGTTTTGATCGTTGATATCTCTGCATACCTAGTTCAACCTCGTTACCAATAAGTACTCTTTTCTCGTTCCCGTGATACGTGATCCCTTGTGAGCCAGTCACATGCTTGCAAGCTAATTGGATGACATTTCATCGAGAGGGCCCAGAGTATATCTATCTGTCATATGGATGGACAAATCCCACTCTTGATCCATGTGCCTCAACCCATACTTTCCGAACACTCAATGCCACCTTTATAGCCACCCAGTTACGGTGTGGTGTTTGATGTCATCAAAGAATCCTTCGAGTGATGGTGATTAGCATGATCTCATGGTCGAAGGAATTAGGTTACTATGTATCAGAAAGCTTATAGCAAACGAACTATTGAAATGACTTGATCTTAATGCTACGCTTATCTATAGGAGTATGTCCATCATACCATTCTCCTAATGATATGATCTTGTTATTAATAACATCTCAATGTTCATTATCGAGAAACCACGATCATCTATTAATCAACAAGCTAGTATTATAAAGAGGCTTTACCAGGGACTCTAATTTAGTTTACAAATCACACAAATATTAATGTTTCCAGTTAATACTATTATAGCATGAATGTAAACATTTATCATAAACACAAAGATATAACAATAACCACTTTTATTATTGCCTCTAGGGCATATCTCCAACAGTCTCCCACTTGCACTAGAGTAAACTAATCTAGATTACATGGTAATATGCCGAACACCCATGGCGGTTTGGTGCTGGTCATGTTTTGCCCTCGGGAGAGGTTTAGTCAACGGATCCGCCGCATTCAGATATGTGTGTACTTTGCAAATCTTTATGTCACCATCTTGGACATGCTCTCGAATAGCGTGAAAATGTATCTTGATATGCTTCAGCTTCTTGTGTGACCTTGGTTCTTGCGCATTGGCTATGGCGCCCATGTTATCACAATAGATAGACATTGGGTCGAGCGCACTTGGAACCACACCAAGCTCTGTAATAAACTCCTTCATCCATATCACCTCTTGTAAAGCTTCCGAAGCAGCTATGTATTCCGATTTAGTTGAAGATCTCGCCACAACGCTTTGCTTTGCACTCCTCTAGCTAACTGCTGCACCATTCAAAGTAAATACGTATCCAGATTGAGATTTATAATCATCCGGATCAGTGTTCCAACTAGCATCGGTGTAATCATTAACAACAAGCTTGTTCATCACCTCCATAAGAAGGAACCATATCCTTAGTTCTTCTCACTCCTGGATCACTTTGATATCTGCTAGTCAAACTAACAGCATATGCAATGTCGGGTCTAGTACATAGCATGGCATATATAAGATATCCTATGGCTGAGGCATAGGGAGTCATACTCATCCTTTCTCTATCTTCTGTCATTGCAAGACTTTGAGTTTTACTCAAGGTCGTATTGGGCAACATGGGCAAGAACCCTTTCTTGCTATCTTCAATTCCAAACCTCTTTAGAACTTTGTCCAAATATGTACTCTGTGACAATGATATTAGGCGTCTCGATCTATCTCTATAAATATTTATTCCTAATATGTAAGCTGCTTCGCCAAGATCTTTCATTGAAAAACTATTATTCAAATAATCCCTGACACTATTAAGAAGGTCTACATCATTCTCAATCAACAATATGTCATCTACATATAGTATTAAGAATGCTACAGAGCTCCCACTCACTTTCTTGTAAATACAAGCTTCTCCATAAGTTTGTATAAAACCAAAGCTTTTGATCACCTTATCAAAACGTTGATTCCAACTCCGGGATGCTTGCTTCAATCCATAAATGGACCATTGAAGTTTGCATACCTTGTTAGCATCTTTAGGATCGACAAAACCTTTTGGTTGTACCATATACAACTCTTCATCAATGTCTCCATTGAGGAACGCCGTTTTGACATCCATCTCATAATCATAATATGCAGCGATTGCTAACATAATCCTCACAGACTTTAGCTTCTCTGCCAGTGAGAAAGTCTCATCGTAGTTAACTCCTTGAATTTATCGAAACCCTTTTGCGACAAGTCGAGCTTTATAGACAGTAACATTACCATCAGCATCTGTTTTCTTCTTGAAAATCCATTTGTTCTCGACAGCCTTCCTGCCATCTGGTAAGGCCACCAAAGTCCATACTTGGTTTTCGTACATGGATCTAATCTCGGATTTCATGTCTTCTTGCCATTTATTGGAATCTAGGCTCATCATCGCTTCCTCATATGCCACAGGGTCATCGGTGTTATCCACCAACATGACATTCATAATGGGATCATACCAATCAGGAGTGGTACGAGTTCTCTTCGACCTGCGAGGTTCCGTAGTAACTTCAACCGAAGTTTCATGATCAACATCATTAGCTTCTTCTCTTATTGGTGCAGGCGCCACAGGAACTACTTTCGGTGCTGCGCTACTCGCAAGTTCGAGAGAAGGTTCAACAACCTCGTCGAGTTCTACTTTCCTTCCTGTCACTTCTTTTGATAGAAACTCCTTCTCTAGAAAGAATCCATTCTTGGCAACGAAGATTTTTCCCTCGGATCTATGATAGAAGGTATACCCAATAGTTTCCTTAGGGTATCGTATGAAGACGCATTTTTCCGCTTTGGGTTCAAGCTTGTCGGGCTGTAACTTCTTTACATAAGCTTCGCAACCCCAAACTTTAAGGAACGACAATTTAGGCTTCTTCCCAAACCATAATTCATACGGTGTCGTTTCAACGGATTTAGATGGTGCCCTATTTAAAGTGAATGCGGCTGTTTCTAATGCATAACCCCAAAACGATAGCGATAAATCTGTAAGTGACATCATAAAACGAACCATATCTAAGAGAGTTCGATTACGACATTAGGACACACCATTACGCTGTGGTGTTCCCGGCGGTGTCAATTGTGAAAGTATTCCGCATTTCTTCAAATGCTCGCCAAACTCGTAACTTAGATATTCACCTCCACGATCAGATTGTAGAAATTTAAATCTTCTTTTTACGTTGATTCTCTACCTCACTTTGAAATTCCTTAAACTTCTCGAAAGTTTCGGACTTATGTTTCATGAAATAGATATACCCATATCTACTCAAGTCATCCATGAAGGTAAGAACATAGCGATAACCACCGCGCTATGCTACACTCATTGGACCACACACACATCGGTATGTATGATTTCTAATAAGTCTATAGCTCGCTCCATAATATCAGAAAATGGAGTCTTAGTCATTTTACCCATCAGACATGCTTCGCATCTTTCAAGTGATTCGAAATCAAGTGATTCAAGAAGTCCATTGGAATGGAGTTTCTTCATACGCTTCACTCCAATATAACCAAGAAGACAGTGCCACATATAGGTCGATTTATCGCTCAATTTCAAACGTTTAGCTTCAATGTTATTAATGTGTGTATTTCCACAATCGAGATTCAATAAGAATAGACCATCTATCAAAGGTGCATGTAAATAAAACATATTACTCATATAAATTGAACAACCATTATTCTCGGACTTAAACATGTAACCGTATCGCAATAAACAAGATCCAGATATAATGTTCATGCTCAACGCAGGCACCAAATAACAATTATTTAAGTATAAAACTAATCACGATGGTAGATGAAGAGGTAACGTGCCGACCGCGATCACATCAACCTTTGATACATTTCCAACGCGCATCGTCACCTCGTTCTTCGCTAGCTTCCGTTTATTCTGCAGCACCTGCTTCGAGTTACAAATATGAGCAACCGAACCAGTATCAAATACCCAGGCACTACTACGAGTACTAGTGAGATACACATCAATAACATGTATATCGGATATACCTTTCTTCTTGATGTTGCTGTTCTTTAAATTCGCCAAGTACTTAGGGAAATTCCGCTTCCAGTGACCCTCTTCCTTGTAGTAAAAGCACTTATTATCAGGCTTAGGCCCAGCCTTGGTCTTCTTCGCCGGCGCGGTAACTTTCTTACCGCCCTTATTGAAGTTTCCCTTTTTCTTAGACTTACCTTGCTTCTTGAATTTTTTGGTCTTATTGGCCAACAACACTTGGTGCTCTTTCTTGATCTCCACTTCTGCAGACTTTAACATGGAGAAGAGTTCTGGCAACGACTTGTCCATGTTTTGCATATTGTAGTTCATCACAAAGTTCTTGTAACTTGGTGGTAGTGATTGGAGGACACGGTGAATCCCCAAAGCATTAGGAATCACTATACCCAAGCTTTGGAGTTTACTCGCATGCCCAGACATCTTAAGCACGTGCTCACTGACGGAGTTGCCCTCTTCCATCTTGTAGTTAAAGAACTTTTCAGAAGCCTCGTAACTCTCAATTGCCGCGTGAGCCTCAAATATCATTTTGAGTTCACGGACAATATCATGTGGGTCATGGTTCTCAAACCTTTTCTGAAGCTCCGATTCCAAACCATACAAGATAGCACACTGAACTGTGGAGTACTAATTTTTTCGAGCGAGGAAAACATTCTTTACCTCGTCGGTAGCATCAGCTGCAGGCGGGTCCCCCAGCGGTGCATCCAGCACTTAGGTCAAATTACCAGCATTGAGGACAATCCTCAAATTGCGGAACCAATCCGCGAAGTTGCTTCCATTGTTTTTCAACTTTTCTTTCTCTAGGAACGCATTAAAATTTATGGTAGGGGCCGCCATTGATCTACAATATATTTGCAATAGTTTAGACTAAGTTTATGACAAATTGAGTTCTAATTAATAGTTAAATTAATCTAGGTGAACTCCCACTCAAAACAATATCCCTCAAATTGTTTTAGTGATCACACGAACCAAATCCACCACATCAAAACCAATCATCACGAGAGTTGATGTAGCTTCAATGGCGAACAATAAACATGTTCATCATATCTTCTATACGACTCATGCTTTACCTTTCGGTGATCCGTGTTCCGAGACCATGTCTGTACATGCTAGGCTCGTCAAGATCAAACCTTAGCTTCCGCATGAGCAAATCTGGCTTGCTCACGTTGTATACACTCGCAGAATCTAACACACCCGATCATCACGTGGTGCTTCGAAACAACGAGCTTTAGCAACGATGCTTACTAAGGATGAAAACTTTAAAACTTGAAATTATGTGCTCGAGGGATCATCTTATAATGCTACCGTCGTGAACTAAGCAATACAAGATGCATAAAGGATTAACATCACATGCAATTCATAATATGTGATACGATATGGCCTTTCTTCTAGTGCTTCCGATATCCATCTTCAAGCAAGAACATGATCTCCATCATCACCGGTTTGGCGTCAAGGTCAATGGCGTTGCTTCATGATTGTCTTCCACCAGCTTCAACTATTACAACTACTTTGAATAGACACGCAGGTCTTAACGGAATTTAAAGGACAACCATATGGCTCTTGCCGGTTGCCAACTTACAATGAGGAACATTGCATACATTATATATAATCACAATCATGGCCATATCACACCCCTGCAAAACAAAGTTAGACGCCTCTAATTTTCTTTGCATCACAGTATACTTGGAAATCCTTTTCCAAGTCTGGCAGACACAAGACTGGTGCTGTCACAAGTCTCTTCTTCAACTCCTGAAAGCTTGCTTCACAACCTTCAGACCAAGCAAATCTCTTGTCTTTCTTTAACAATGCAGTCATGGGCTTAGCTACCTTAGAGAAATTCTCAATAAACCTCCTGTAGTAACCTGCTAAGCCAAGGAAACTACGAACTTCCTTCACGGACTTGGGAGATTCCCATTCAGTCACAGCTGAAACCTTAGCAGGATCAACTGCTACACCATCCTTTGTCATAACATGACGAAGAAAACCAACTTCCTCTAACCAGAACTCACACTTGCTGAATTTGGCATAAAGTTTATGCTCTCTTAATTTCTCAAGTATCAAACGCAAGTGTCCTTCATGTTCTTCTTTGCTCTTGGAGTAGACTAAGATGTCATCGATGAAAACGACAACAAATTTGTCAAGGAATTCCATGAACACTTTGTTCATCATATTCATGAAGTATGCTGGAGCATTGGTCAAGCCAAAAGGCATTACGGTATATTCATACATTCCATACCTTGTAGTGAATGTTGTTTTAGGTATGTCTTGTTCTCTTATCTTGAGTTGAAAATAGCCTGACCGGAGATCAATCTTTGAGAACACACATGCTCCTTCTAGCTGATCATACAAGTCATTGATTCTAGGCAAAGGATATTTGTTCTTGATAGTTACCTCGTTGAGTGAACGGTAATCTATGCATAACCTTTGACTTCTGTCTTTCTTCTCCACAAACAAAACTGGGGCTCCCCAAGATGAAGAACTGGGTTGAATAAATCCTTTCTGCAACTGTTCTCCTAGTTGCTTCTTGAGTTCTTTCAGTTCATCAACTGACATTTTATATGGTCTCTTTGCTATTGGTCTAGAACCTGGTACCAAATCTATTAGAAACTCCACATCTCTATCTGGTGGCATTCCCGGCAATTCTTCCGGAAACACATCCGGATACTCACTTACAACTGGTACACTGTCCATGCTAACCCCCTTAAGAGAATTTAGCTTACTTCCTTTAGATTCAAAGTTGGACTTGAACTTAATCCGTTTTCTTTCCGGGGTTGTGAGTGCAACAGTACGATTAGCACAATCTAGTACTCCTTCATACTTAGCCATCCAATCCATTCCCAATATTACGTCCAGTCCTTGGGAATCTAGGATTATCAGACTCACTGGAAATTTATGTTTCCCAAACTCTATTACTAGATCCCGGCATCCAAGACTTACTATCATATCTCCACCCAGAGAACTAACTTTTATTGGACACCCAATGTTTTTAGTTGGAAACCCATTTCTATCAACAAATGCTTTTGATATGAATGAATGCGATGCTCCAGTATCAAAAAGAACAAATGCTGGAATAGAATTGAGTCTGAACTTACCAGCAACAGCGTCAGGCTCCTCATAGACCTCCTCCACACTGATGTGGTTCACCTGTCCTTTCTGGAAAGGATTGGGCTTGACAGGTCCTTCAATTTTCTTTTCAGGGCACTCATTTGCATAGTGTCCCATCTTCTTGCATTTGAAGCATTCAACCTGACTGATGTCTCTCTTAGCAGGCTGACTTCCACTTCCACTACCATTACCACTATGGTGGCTCTTATGTCCACTCTTGTGGTTCTTGTACTTGTCATTGTCATGACTGCGATGATGCTTGTTGTCATGACGGTTGTGGTTGTGGTGCTTGTTGAATTTCCCATGCTTGTGGGATCCTGAGCTTCCACTGTCATCATAGTGAGATCGTTTGTGAGACGATCCCGAGCTGTGCTTGTCGGAGTGCTTTCTCTTTCTACTCTCGACTTGCTTCATTTTGTTCTCCAATATAGCAGCCTTGTCACAGAGTGACTGATAAGTGGGAACATATGCCACAGCCAATTGCAGATTCAGCTCATCATTCAAGCCTTCCAGAAATTTTTCCTTTCTCTTGGCATCAGTGTCAACTTCATCCGGTGCGTAACGCGCCAGATTGTTGAACTCTTCAATGTATTCAGCCACGCTGCGGTGGCGCTGCTTCAGATTGTGGAACTCTTTCTTTTTCAGGCTCATTATTCCTGATGAGATATGAGCAGTGCGAAAACCATCCTCAAAGATAGCCCATGTCACCTCATCAATAGGAGTGGTGATCTGAAAGTTGTCCCACCAAGTGGCGGCTGGCCCTTCCAGCAGATGTGCTGCAAATCTGACCTTTTCAGCATCCGTGCAGCCCACGGTTACCAAGTCCTTGTTTACAGATCGTAGCCAATCATTGGCCACCATGGGATCAGTTGTCCCCGAGAACTTAGCTGGCCTCAATCGCAAAAATCTGGTGAGCATATCAAAGCCCGGAGGGTTGTTGTTGTTATTGTTGTTGTTATTGGGGTTGTTGTTGTTGTTGTTGTTTTGGTTCTGAATGAATGTTGTCATCATCTGCATCAGATGTGTTTGAGCAGTCATCATTTGTTGCATTTTCGGCGTGATGTTGTTGTTGTTGTTGGGGTTGGGGTTTGCGCGACGGGAAGGCATCTGTGGTTTATTCAAATAGAGATAAGAATGAGATACCCTTAAATGTTTTCATGCACATTACATCACATAATCAAACACAAAGCATGCAACACAAGGTAAAAGTTCAACAACAAGATATCAAGTTCACAAAGTAAAACACACAAGTAGCAAGCCATCCACATGTCGGATGGTCCAAAAACAAGTTCTCAATAACAAGTACGATAATAAAAGATAAACAAGTAGTCAAGTCTACTCATCGGCATCAATCTCCTCCTTGACAAAGGTAAGACCTGCGTTCTCCATCGCGGCCTTGTTCTCCTCAATAGTAGTGGTCAAGGACTCAATCTTGGCCTTGAGAGCCCTCTTCTAGGAACGAATCCTCTCTATCACCGTCTGCTGCTACTCTAGCTCGAAGTCCTTGGACTGTAGTTCTTCAGTCATATCCCGGATCTTCTTGTTCCTATCCTGGACACGCTTCTCCTGACTTTTGAACTTCCTGTCCTGGGTCTCGAACTTCGCCTCCATTTCCTTGACTATCTCGTCCTGCTGCGCGAAGAGCTTGTCCTTCTCGCGAAGCTGCACCTGGAGCTCGTCATTACTGAGCATGACATTGGTCCTGTTCGTGTCCACGTGCGTAATGAGAGACTCTAAGTCCTGGAGATACAGACGTATCGGCTCTGCTGTGTCCCTCGAGTTGTCCTCGAAGTCGATGGACTCTCCGTCCTCATCACGTCTTCCGAAGACGTGGAAGTGAGTGCCTCTAACCTATCGGGAGTGTCGTCCTAGCAGACGTCCTATCAGGTCCTGCATAACTACCTCCATGCCTCTCTCCCTGTCATCATGCATAAGCTTGAAGACGATGGCCTCTGTAGTAGGCTCTATCTGGCGTCCGGGCTGGTTCACCTTGAAGCCCCAGAGGTCCTTCCTCTCGAACTTGGTGAGTGGATGCACCATGATGGTGGGAAGAGGGAGATTGAGCAAAGTGGTAAGCTCAACGATACGAGGACCAAAGCGGGTAACCTGGAACTCCTCAACAGTGCTGATGGTAATAGGCATCTATTTATAAGATGGAAAAGTTAGAACAACACAAATCAAGATAAACAAAAGTCATAACAACACATACATATCCTTGGAAAGCAAAATCACACAAGTCATGCATACATGAATCCATTACATCAACCAAGGTCCAATCATATTTAAGGTAACATTTTGGAAAATAAGGTGATAGGTGGTGGTCCAACTAACGAAGTACGTTTACAATCCTATCTCACTGGATTTGTTGGCTAACACAATGTTCCTAGAAGCAATCATCCTATCTTGCTCACATGATTCCATCACTAAGTCTATAATATCTCCTCTTAAGGTTTGGTTGGTAGCTTCCAACTCTTGGGTAAGTTCCTTCTCGTTCATCAAGTCTTTTTGGAGGTTGAGCATTCTGCACTTGACTCTAGCACTAAGTTCTTTGATAGTCCTCCAAGCTGCTTCTCTTGCTGACTCAAAGAATGTGGTGTGCACCACAGTGTTGGTGTACATGCAGAATCCTGTTTCTTTGTGGTTGTCTTCCTTGTTTTTGTACAAGTGAAGTTGCACCCACCAGTACTCAACTCCTTCATCTTTCACTGGAAAGCCTTTGTACACAGCTGCACCATGTATTTCCATTGCCACCATGAGGTCCTTGAGAATTTTGGGAAACTCAGTCTCACACTCCAAGGTCATGGTCATGAGTGGTCCTTTCCTTACGGCTTCGTTGATGGAGTTCATCTACAAATAGAGATGAGAATGAGAAGATTAGAAAAGTTTATGAGAAGAATAGACAAGTGTAGAAGTAGTCGAAATTTTTTCCTTAGTGGTTTCCAATCCTAGGGTCATAATCCTACAGGCAACACAGTGCTCTGATACCATCTGTAAGATCCCTCCTTTGTAAAGTAAAAGGATCCCTGTGATTGCAATGCTAGTCCCTGGATCATTGCTAGCATCCACAGTTTAAGATGAAGTACACAGATACAAAGGTCATTTATTACATCCATTCCAGAGATAAAACATAGTCTTTTACAACTCAAGGCCACAGGCCTAATACAAGAGCTTGGAATAAGTAAATAAACATAAGTCTTCATCTTCATGTGCCACAGGCAAGCATGTTGAGTGTAGACTCATGACACCTAATCATCGTCGGAGTAACCTGCAACATCACAAGTTACAGCCACAGTGGGTCAATACTTTGGAATAGTATTGGCAAGTGATACCTTAGTAAATTTTAAGTGGACCATATTACTATATGCATTTTGGCTAAGTGTAGCTTGGCTTGCTTTGCTCAAAATAGGTTTTTCCTATTAGTTGAAATCACTAAGTTTTTCTTTGTCAAAAAACTTTTCCCAAGAAACCACCAATAGACATTGGGGTCCTTCACCCTTGTTCACCCACAAGTTTTTTTTCTTTGAAGTTGGAGTGATGAGATTCTTGATAGCTTCCATGTCTTGATGCTCAAGTTGTCCATTGCCATGGACTTGGCTAAGTACTTAGATTTTCCATCTGCAGAGGTTGTGCACTTTCCCCACCAGACTTGGTTTCCCAAGACAGGACCTTTCAGAAGCCTTTCCTTAGACCAAATGGACGCGCTCCAACCTATCATTCCCACTACCACCAACTGTCCAAATGGCTAAGTTCTAGCAACCTATGTGATCCAGGCAGAGCCCATATTGCCAAGTGGCTGCACTATAAGCTTCTCAACACTTGGCCTCTAAAATCCCTTTGTGCCTGGGTGGCATACCACAAGTGAGTTACACAAGGTAAACCATGTCCATGGGCCTTGTGTAACCACTCAACCAAAAACCACCATTCAAGTCCCATTCCACCTAGGTGATTCATTGACTTAGTTGTTTTATTAAGAAAAACATAAGTCATAAGACTTAGAAATATTTTCATCATAGCATGTATATACTTTACCAACCCTTGTTTGCTACTAGCTAGGCTAAGCATGGCATAGTAACTTAACTTAGGAAATTTCCTAGCAATTCTACAACTACTTAGGATTTCCCAACGTAGCATTTGGCAAAATAGTAACATGCAAGACTTAGCAAAAATACATCTAATGCTTGTACAAAATATAGGGATGGAAATATTCATGAAGTACCACTTGCCTTGTAGTGGGGAGAGTAGCACTCTTCACAATCACAGTCACTAGCACCAAAGTCTACACAAAAATGGTAGCACAAATTTACACACAAATCATATACAAACATAAATATATGCATGCATGCAAAAATGCTAAGTGATGATTTTAAAACCCAACCAAGCAAGTGCATGATACTGAATCATAACCAAGTGAAAAACTTGCTAAACCAAACTTATTTAGCACTAAAACAAATTCCTAAACAAATCCTATACTCAAAATAGCCTTAAACAAGTTTCTGCAAATAAAGTCATTTTAACAGAAACTTTTCACTAAACACATTGCATAAATAGAAAGGGCTTATCTCCCTGATTCCAACGGTATAAAATTTGCAAAAATCTAACGTGGGATTCAAAAGTTATAGCTATTTCAAAATTGGATCTAAATCTGATTCAAATTTGTTTTTAAACTCAAACCCTAGCCACGCGTCTGTTTCCTATTGGCCCGTACCGGTTCGGACGGATTGAGCTATGCGAGCCGTAGGATTTAAGTCAGATCTGGTGGCTCAGATGCATGCATACCTCTTCGCTTAAGTTCTAATTTTAGCCGTAGGATCTACATCTAACGTCCCTGAATGCCTTGACCAAAGATGAGCGGTGCTAGCGGCGGCGACTGGTGGCGGCGCGTCTGTCAGTGGCGGCGCTGGCGTTCTAGGTCGCGCGGGAGTGGGGGAAGAGGCTTGCCAGAACCGCAGCGGTGTGCTGAAGCTCAAGGTGGTGATGGCTTGGGAAGGGGCACATGAGGTCGTCGGAGATTCCTCGCCGGAGTTTGCAAACGTGTCGGGTGCGGCTGTCGTCGACGTTGGCGAGGTTCTGCGTCGCGCTAAGTCAAAAGGAAGGAACTGTCAGATGCGCAAGACGATGGGGATCCTAATCGTATCAGACAGAGGGCAAGGGGCGGCTGGTACTTACGGGGAGAGGTCGCCGGAGTTCGTGCAGAGGGCGGCGGCGCTCGGTCGAAGTCGCTGTCGAGGCTACAGATCATGCGAGAGCAAACAAGGCGTGTTAGTGGATGCGCAAGAAGTTGCTGAGCGTGATAGCATGAGTCAGGGGCAGAGGGGAACACGGAGCTCACCGGAATTCGTCGGCGCGGTCGTCGGAACAGCGGCGGCGTCGAGCGAGTTGTGGGCAGCCTGGTGGCGTGAAGGAGGAATTGGTTGAGGGGAAATGGTCGCGAGAGAGTGGGGATTATATAGCCAGAGGCTCGACAAGAAACGCCCAGGGAATCAATGCCATTTACCTCGCGGAATCAAGGCAGCAACGGGCAGCCGCGGAGTTCGTGCGCGGGATTTGGGGAAGAAGACGATGACGTGGACGGGGCCCGCTCGTCAGCGAAACACGCAGAGAGAAAGTGGGGTCTGGGTGTCAGTGACCGCGTGGGTGCGTTTGCGCGTGCGAGAGAGAGAGAGGGAGGCCGGGTGGGCTAGCTGGGCCGGTTCTGCTGCTGGGCTAGAATAGAAGCGCCTGGCCCTTTTCCTTTCTTTATTCCTTTTCTTTTTCTGTTTTGATTTTCAGGAATGGTTTTCAAATGAATTCAAATATTTTTGGGATTTTTGCAGTGTGCAACAGTCTCAACTCTAGGCATAAAACTCTGTGGTCACTTTGAAAAGGCTTGGTCATTTTTGAAGACACAAAAATAACAGAGATATTACCCTAAGTTTTGTAAATGTTTGAATATGATTTTTGAAACCATTTCCATTTTGTAAAATTTGCTCTAACTCCACACTTAAACCAATCAACTAGGAAGGTAAACAATCTAGGTTTAAAACATTCAAACTCTCAAATGGGAATGGCCATTTGATTTAAGTTTGCTCACATAAAATGATAGCACTATGTGCTTCTGTTTTTCTGAAATGAGTTTGAATTTGATCTCAATTCTATATGCATGCATGAATGATATGCAAACTTTGAAATCATGATTTTAGGGATGTTACATAGATTGTAGCAACGAGTCGATAGAAGCACTCACCCTCGAAGATTCCAAAGCGGTTAACGAGATCAGATTCTCGTGGGTGATGTAGTCGTACACTTGCCGATCTCAAGATCGCGTAGACGATCCTTCCGGCGCTGCGTTCTGGCAGGGCTTTCACAGTCGATCACACGTTCGATACTCGATGAAGACCTTCCTCTCCCTTGTTCCAGTAGGCAGCGGAGGTCGTAGTTCTCCCCTCACGATTCTGGCAGCACGACGGTGTGGTGTCGGAAGTAGAGGGAAGATCCCGCAGGGCTTCGCCTAAACCGGTGCGAGTTATGGTGGATTAGGGTTTCCCGGAGATCTAGGGTTTAGATGACCGGGAGGAGGAGGAGGTGTCGGAGGCGGCTAGGGCAGCGGCGACGAACCGGCGGTGGCGCGAAGCGGCGGCGGCGCGGGGAGGCGGCGCGGCGGCGGCTCGTGTGCGGGGAGAGGGGATAGGGCTTGTGTGCTTTGGGGCAGCCCTCCCCCTCTATTTATGAGAGGGGCAGCCTTGGGATGGGTGGGTTTGAATCCAAACCTAAACCCAAGTTGGATTGAGAAAAGGACTTGTTCCTTCTTCCACTAGGAAATCATTGTTCCAGTTTGACTTTTCAAACTCCCGTTTGACTTTCAGTTTAGAGCTTTAATTCTCTCTTACAAATGCACACACCAAGTGACCTAGGATATGATCCAATCATTCCACTTACCCATGAAACATTCATGGACCATTATCCTTCCGGACTGGTGAATCTTCTAGACCCTTCTAGGACCTCTCTAATGAAAACATCCGAAACTTTCCTGAACTCTGGAATCGGACTTTCCTTATATGAATCTTATTCTTTGGACCATTCCGGATCTCCTCGTGATATCCTGGATCCCATCCGAGACTCTGAACAACATTAAATATCCCTATTAACATTCCATATCTACTAAACAACATCGAATCCTTAAGTGTGTCTCCCTACGGTTCGTGAATTATGCGGACATGACCGAGACACTTCTCCGATCAATAACCAATAGAGGAATCTGGAAATTCATATGGCTCCCACATATTTCTACGATTACTTTGCGATCGAATGAACCACTTACATACGATACCAATTTCCCTTTGTCTCACGATAGTTTACTTATCCAAGGTTTTGATCGTCGGTATCTCTGCATACCTAGTTCAACCTCCTTACCGATAAGTACTCTTTTCTCGTTCCCATGATATGTGATCCCTTGTGAGCCAGTCACATGCTTGCAAGCTAATTGGATGACATTTCACCGAGAGGGCCCAGAGTATATATATCTGTCATGTGGATGGACAAATCCCAGTCTTGATCCATCTGCCTCAACCCATACTTTCCGAACACTCAATGCCACCTTTATAGCCACCCAGTTACGGTGTGGTGTTTGATGTCATCAAAGCATCCTTCCGGTGATGGTGATTAGCATGATCTCATGGTCGAAGGAATTAGATTACTATGTATCAGAAAGCTTATAGCAAATGAACTATTGAAATGACTTGATCTTAATGCAACGCTTATCTATAGGAGTATGTCCATCATACCATTCTCCTAATGATATGATCTTGTTATTAATAACATCTCAATGTTCATGATCGAGAAACCACGATCATCTATTAATCAACAAGCTAGTATTATAAAGAGGCTTTACCAGGGACTCTAATTTAGTTTACAAATCACACAAGTATTAATGTTTCCGGTTAATACTATTATAGCATGAATGTAAACATTTATCATAAACACAAAGATATAATAATAACCACTTTTATTATTGCCTCTAGGGCGTATCTCCAACATTCTACACACAGAATACTCTCACGATCTTTCCTTCGATTAAAAATGGTTACATTGCTCCTTGATATGTATCAGAGAGAGGATGAAGAAGCTCTCACATACTATCTAAGTGTAAAATGAATTGATCCTCCCTCTAGGAGGCCTTGGCTCACCTTATAAAGGGGTGGCCATGTTACATCTAGGGCTAATGTGGACAGCATATTCGTAGAATATGATCTTCCCAAAGAGGTAATTCGGCGCCCCTCTTTCCCTGTCAGCCTTCTATCAATGGCAAAGACCCAGAGCCCACGACATGTGATTGTTGGTCTCTGGGATTGTCACCTCTGTGACATCTCTTCTGTCCCTCTGCCCATCTGGTCCTTGTCTGTAGCACTTGGCACTGTGTGGATTCCTGAGCGAGAGATAGAGGACAGTGTTGACCTTGGGGCTCGCTCTCTCCTTCTCGAGCAAGACATCTCATGACTCGGCCTCGTACAGTATGACTCAGCCAAGACCATACATGCAAATAGATAACATGTGAAACATCGTGTCGACATAGCTTATATGTCGGCCGAGTCAATCCAAAGTTGTTTTGCTCAGGGTAACCCGGTCCTTATTCCACTGGCTCTTATTTAACTCGGCCGGGTCATGCCTTGACCCGGTCAATACCTCGGTGGGCTCTGCCCTTTTATCTTAGCTTGACCCTACCTGGGGTCATCCCCCAACATTAGTCCCTGAAGCTGGTGCGGCCTTAACGGCTTTAGCCGGTAAGGCCACATCAGGTTCACCTTAATCCGGAACTAATATCCATGTTACCGACATATGATTTAGTCAGATAATCCTTGAGGTGCGACTCCGCCGCTATATTATTGATCCCATGGTTGTTCTGACTCATTCTGGCTTCATCCGAGATTTATCTCGTCGGCCAAGTCATTCTGATATGTCCGGGTTTTTCCTCTTCCTTCCTTCGTAAGGTTCTCCCATCCTACATGTCAATCATCATTGTGTGTTGCCTCATTCTTTAGGCCGCTATAGTAATCACTAACATAGGGACAATTATCCCTGCGTCCCGTCAAGTCACACAGTGAATCCTCGATTACCGCGGGGTTAATTACGCATCGCCTCATCCTTTGCACCAAGTAACCTCCCATGTGGCTCCACTCCATGTCCGCCACGATGCGATACACGTGCACACAACCTAATTGCCGTGCACACACGATCCTGCGATGGTTTGTGGGCAGCACCGATAAATAAGGGAGCGGGGGGAAACCCTCGTTCACTTTCCCCCGCTCCCAACTCCTTCATCTTCCTCGCTGCACTGCCGCCACAGAGCTCTCCTCCTGCGACCATGCCACCTGTTTCTTGCAGAGACGGGCCCGTGGTAGTCAAGGCCTCTTCCTTCCGCCGCGAGCAATTCCTTTGTGGATTCCATGGAGAGCTCACATAGTGTTGTTGCCGTCGAGGGACACGAAGAGGGTGCCACCGTCTCCGAGAGCGGCTCCTGTCAAGGGTCCAAGGTGACCCAAAAGGAAATTGATTGGCTCATCCGGACGCGTTGAATCCCGCCCGGGGTCTCCTAGCGCTTACCCGGCAAACATCTCATCCTGAACACGCAACCGGGTGAGTTTGTGGTCTTCATCTCCCATATTTCCTGAGGTTTCGTCCTTCCTCTTAGTGATTTCTCTAAGGAGTTCTTAGAGAAGTTTGGCCTCCAGCCCCACCATTTGCCGGCTAATACCATTACCTCTTTATTCGCCTTTATCTCGGCCCCGTAGGGTTATTTCGGCCTCTGGCCCTCTGTTGAGATCTAGGCCAAGTTTTTCCAAATTAGAGCCAACATAGTGCCGAATAAGCTTCTCCACCCTTCCGAGAAGTCTCTCACAAAGTGCGGGGCTACCTCCATTACACCTCAGAAAATTTCTGTCTTCCCCCGGGTCACAGAACTTGAATCGTGCAAGAAATGGAACAAATCATTCTTCTACGTGAAGAACAGCACCGAGGACAAGATCCGGCTGCCGACATTCTCAATCTACGTGCCTACCAAGAAAAACTAGGACTTGGACCCGAAGAATACCAACAAGTTTGTCCAGTCCTTCGAGAAGCGGCTCATTGCGCTGACTAAGGACAGGTTATGTCATGACGACCTCATGGCTACTTTCATTAGTAATCGAGTTTGCCCTCTGCAGAAGCACACCCACAAAATCTGTTACATGAGCTGCTGACTTGACCCTAACCAGGTTTCAACGGTCGAGTTAAACGACGAGCAAATTCGAAAGCACGGCAAGGCCATATTCAAGACAGATATGGCCGAGGACTGGGCCTGGGGCATGAATCCCTACAACTGAGATAACCCTCCGCCCCAGGTAACTTTCTGCTTAGTTGTATATCCCTGATCATATTTTTATCTTGGCTCATCCTCTTATATAACTTATTTTGTGATCTTTTTCCTTAGGAATTTCTCAAGAAATCCGCTGAGCATGGCAAGAACCTTGCCCTTACATTGGGCAAGGACCACGACACCTCGAACGAGGGTGAACCGGACTCCGAAGATTTCATGCCCAAGTATGACTTGTCCCCTAGCCGCACTTTGGGTAAGGCTTCAGTTCATAAAGAACAGGTCGACGATGATGATTTGGATGACTGTGTGATCCTGGAGGTGCTTGATCCGGCTCCTCTCTCGTACGCCTATCCGGCTCCTTGTTCTCCAGCTAATCCGGCTGGGCAGGTGCATGACATTCCTCTTGTCTCCGTGGGTGGCCATGGTCCGGTGAGGAAGCGCACTGCAACCTCGGATCCTCCAGCGGAGCCTCGCAGGACGCGAGTTAAAGTGGCCGCTAGGAGGGCTTCCAAAGCTAAAGCTGCAGCTGCCATCTCTTCGTAAGTTTACTTATCTGAATCAAGCTTGTATTTCTTGTTTCTCTCTTTCTTTATCTGACTCAACTTTTCTCACTCTTTTATTTCGGCGGTGCCCACTAGACATTCCTTAGAGTGTGTCTAGCATGGCATCTCCCATTACCAGGACACCATATCCCCCGGCCCATGGCGACATCCGGGTTTCGAGTCTGTTCTTAGGTGGCTCTCCTCCTGTGTCGAATGACGATCTATCTCGGCAGGAGAAACGGAATGTCGGCAGTGACGGTGGCGATGCCTTTGGAGATATGGCCATGCCGGATCAACCGTCTGATCTGGCAGTGCCCACCAAGACCACTGAAGACCGTGGTACTGGTCCAACTCCTGCCGAGGTATTTGCTACCTCGGCCTCTGCTCAACTTCAAGCTTCTTCTCAAGAAGCACCTCCTCTGAGCCCCATCAAGCAACAAACTAAAACTCCTACATCGTTCGAGTCTTTCAAGGCTCAACAAATAGAGCAAACACACTCCAAGTCTTCTTCTCCGTTGTCGGCTCCACCGACCTCACCAAATGCGTCTCGACCCACTAAGTCGCAGTCACAGGCCGAGCGCGCCACCAAGCCGAAGAAAGGTGGATCTGGAATGAAGCGGGCCCATAAGAAGACCGGAGAAACCGCTTCCCAACCTTCTGTGGCCAACATGCTCAAGAAAGGAGCCCCTGCCCCTACCTCTGCCTCGGGTGTTGGAAAGTAGATTGTGCTTCATAAATGTATGGCAGCCGAGCTAGCGGCCAAGGAGGCTAAGGTGAAGAAGGGAAATATAGAGATGCGCACTCCAAGTGGTGAGATAATCGGCTCTCTTGCCAGGTATGCACAAAGTTGGAACGATGCTGACTATGCCGAGGTTAGCTCTAGAGGCAATCCTATGCTGAAGAGCTTTGGCCCGACCGAGATCAGCAGCAGGATGCAGCTTGCCAACCGGGTGATTATGGAGGATGATCACACGATGGAGGTAAACACTCAGGCTCACACTTTATGTTTTTGCATAGGGTAACATATAACCATTAGTCCCCGAGCCTTCGGGGGAATGATCTATCATTCAGACGGATGCTCTTTTAAGATATTATATAGTGAAGCCGGGGTGTCCAACTGAGTTATTTTAACTTAGGAAAAATTTGTCTTAGCTTTGAATATCCAGCCACCTAGATCCGAGTCAAGTTTTACTTGATTCGGATCTTTAGTTTAGCTTTGAATATCCAGCCACCTAGATTCGGATGAAGTTTTACTTTGTTCGGATCTCGTTTATTGCTTTGAATATCTAGCCACCTAGATCCAAGTCAAGTTTTACGTGGTTCAGATCTTGAGTTTAGATTTGAATATCCAGCCACCTAGGTTTGGATTAAGTTTTACTTGGTTTGGATCTCATTTATTGCTTTGAATATCCAGCCACCTAGATCCGAGTCAAGTTTTACTTGGTTTGGATCTTGAGTTTAGCTTTGAATATCCATCCACCTAGGTCCGGATCAAGTTTTACTTGATTCGGATCTCATTTATTGCTTTGAATATCTAGCCACCTAGATCTGAGTCAAGTTTTACTTGGTTCGAATCTTGAGTTTAGCTTTGAATATTCATGTTGCTAACTTCTCTATCTTTTTTGCTTTTCCAGATTGCTCATAATCGTCGTATCGCTGAATTCCAGGAGCTGCTCTTCTCCCATCGGCGACTATGTACCAAGTACAACAAGTTGTTGCCCATATCAAATAAAACAGGTTTGCACTTTGCACGCTTCACCCCGGTTCTTCTTGTTAGCCGGCTGACCGAACTAATTTCTGACTTGCCCTTTTGTAAGCCGCTATATATAAGCAGAACAACTACTTGAAAGACAAGATCGTTAGATTGGAAGGTACTTTGGCGTTGCATATCTTATTTTATCTCCTTTCTCTCCTTAGTACCTTCCTTATAAGTTTTACCTCGGCCCAGCCGAACTACAAGTTCTTGCAGACTCCCATCAAGAATGCATTTCTATGCCTGATTTGATGATGCATTTTGTCAAACTAGCAGGAGAACATGCCTCCCAACTGAAGGACAAGGACAACGAGATAGCTCGGCTTCGTTCTGAAAATGAAGCCTTGAAGAAAACTCACCAAGCTGAGCTATCAAAAATCGACCAAGAATTTTTGGAAGAGAAGAGCCGACTTAACCTCCAGCTCGAGAAGGATCAAGATCTTATCTCAACAATTGAGGCCACGACCAATTTGGCCAAGATTGAGCTTGAGAATCTAACCAAGAAACATGTTGGCTGGCTATCCGACCTTACCAAGATCACCTCGGTTGTGCATCATAAGTTTTTCTGTTGCTTCCTTGTTCTCATCTGACATTGCCTGATTTATTTTACTGAACTATCCTTTTATTCATGTTCGGACATCTTTCCAGAGTGCAAAGTACAAAGTGCTAAAACTATGGTAAGATCTCGGGAATGCCGTGGTGAAACCAATGACCCAGACCATCCATACAGCATCGAGGACTTCTTGATCAGCTTGGGCTCCAGCATGAAGCCTATGAAAACATTTGGCATTGATCTGATGGACGCAGCCATCCGGGTTTTCAATGTCCTCTGGCCGACAGAGGAGAGCCCCAAACATGTTGGAGTTCTCGCCGAGAAACTCATGGACTGCGAGACTCAGCTCAACCTCTAGAGTTGGTGCTGACACTGCCTTGGGCTTCGTGCTCTCTTAGTATGAAGGTATCTCCTTGGATACTCTTCAAAATATTGCGCTGGCTCAAAGTGGATCTCCGATCCGGATTATATCCAGCGCCGGCAAGCTCAAGCCTACCAACTTATCCAGTATGCCAATACACATGCTTGGAATGAAGGGCCGAGCTTCCTCGAGGACAACATTAAAGTCAATGCTGATGAGGAAACCGAGAAGGGATCCGGGGAAGAGGCCAGCGACGAGGAAGAGAACATGGAGGAAGAAGCTGGCAGCTCGGACGAGCATGAGGAAACCTCGGAACATGAGGCTGAGGCTGAAGATTCCCATGCCGAAACCGAGGTCCCCCCCCCCCAATGAGACCGAGGAGCCTTCAGCCGAAACCGAGGTTCCCTAGCCGAGGCTCGCACCTCGGAGACTCCTACCCTAGAAACTGCTATTCCCCCGCAAGTTGTTGGCGATGCTTCTTCTGCTGCTCCTTAAGCACAAAAACTTTAAGTTTTTTTTATCAAATCCTCGGTATGCAGGGAGCAGTATGTAATATACAGTTTAAGTGCTTTTGCTACAATCATGCTTGTAAATATTGAATTCGTTTGGGTGTAGTCCCCGAGTTTCATGTTGCTTGATCTCTCGAATCTGTTATTCGGCCTGCGTCTACCATTTTTCGGCATTCGACTTACGGGTCCAAGATTAACAAACCGAATTAACAACTTAGAAATTTGGAGAGTAAGCTCAAAAATGAATTCACAAAATAAGTAAAGAAAGTAAATACAGGGGTTAGTCAAAACATGAGTCGGCTCGCGTACTTCTCCTCCCTTAGTCGTTTTTCATGTGTTCAGCAAGCACTGGATTTTCTCTTGCTTGCCATGAAGCCTATTTTTTGGACAGCAGCAAGTCGAAGAGTTGGCCTTTATTGCTGACACACTAATAATCCGGCCTTAGGATAAAGAAATTTAAGCCAACCGACATATAAAAGTAAAGGCATAAGAGACAATTTTATTAAGTCATTCCCCAAGTTATAGCTCGAGGTGCCGAGGTTTCATTCATTAGCTCATTGCCGACATACAATCTGACATATGAGAGTCCGAGATACATACACTTCAGCTAAGTGTAAAATAGATGAAGTAGAGCTAAATTCCATGGCCTCTTTGATTCTTCTCCTAACCCGTCCACCTTATTCTTCTCCTGTGCTTGAGCATCTATAAGATAGTATGCATCATTGTGCAATGCTTTGCTCACAATAAATGGACCCTCCCATTTAGGTGATAGTTTATGCATGTCGGCTGTGTGTTGCACAAGCCAAAGCACCAGATCTCCTTCTTGAAAAACTCGAGGATTTAATTTCTTGCTATGATAGCGTCTGAGGTTTTGTTGATATACGGCGGATCTGGACAATGCCAATTCTCTTGCCTCTTCTACTAGATCAACATCATTTTGCCGGGATATTTCATTCACTTTGGCTTCTATGTATTGGTTGACTCTAGGCGAATCATGCACTATGTCGGCTGGTAATACAGCTTCTGCCCTATATACCAGAAAAAATGGCGTATAGACTATTGATCGATTCAGAATTGTCCTCAGGCTCCATAACATGGCCGGGAGATCCTAAATCCAACACTCCACTGATCTTGCAGCGGCTCAATGAGCAAGGGTTTTATCCCTGACAATACTAGTCTGTTGGATCTTTCCACTTGCCCGTTCGATGTGGGATGTGCGAGTGATGTAACATCAAGTCAAGCAAATGCTCCTTCAGTAAAGTTTGTGCCATTATCTGTTATGATGCTATGTGGGTACCCATATCTCAGGATAATATCCTTAAGGAATCTCACTATTGTGGGGCCATCACATTTTCTTATTGGCTTTACCTCAATCCACTTGGTGAATTTATCTACCATGACCAAGATGTGGGTCATGCCACCACGAGCCGGCTTAAATGGCCCAACCATGTCCAAACACCATACAGCAAATGATCAAGTGATAGGTATGGTTTTTAACTCGGATGATGGCATATGAATTTGTGTTGCATATCTTTGGCAGCCATTACATTTTTTTCACTAGTTCCTCTGCCTCTCGTAGAGAACTAGGCCAATAAAAACCATGCCGGAATGATTTGGCGACTAAGTCTCTGGATGAAGCATGATGCCCACATTCACCTTGATGGATATCTAGGAGGATCTCTTGACCTTCTGCCGGATCAACACACCTCTTCAGGACACTGGTGACACTTCTCTTGTATAGCTCATTGTTTATTATGGTATAAGCTTTTGCCCTTCTTTGGATTTGCCTGGTGAGGACTTCATCACTCGGCAGGATTTCATCTTTCAAAAACACAAAGATTGGTCGTGCCCATTCTGATACTTCATGTTCCAAGGTAACCACTTCATCAATTTCCATCACATCTGCCAACACGACCTTTGCTGGATTAGGCTGACCAGTCCCTGGGTTTTGCGAGGCAGTCCCCGGGTTTGTCGAATCAGTCGCCGGGTTACTCGGATCATTTCTCCCATATATGTCCATTGGGAAAACCTCGGACACTGCGCTAGTTGGGATATGAATTGATTCAGATTCAGGTGATGGGACAATTGATGGTTTTCTGAGGTGTTCAAGAGCTATGCCAGGCGGGATGGACTGTCTGCATGAGCTGAGTTTTGACAATGTGTCGGCTGCATCATTTTCTGCCGAAGTACATGATGGAATTCACATCCTTCAAAGTACCCACTTATCTTCTTCACATGAAATCTATATAGTGCCATATTTGCATCAAGTGCATCCCAATTTCCTGACACTTGTTGGACCACCAAATCCGATTCACCAAAGCATTGTATTTGACATATCCCAATGTCCTTTGCCACTTTCAAACCATGGACTAGTGCCTCATACTCAGCTACATTATTGATGCAGCAAAGTGATCTGTAACACATATTTTAGCTGATCTTTCTTGGGCGAGGTAAGGACTATCCCGGCACCTAATCCATTTTTCATCTTGGATCCGTCAAAGTGCATGCGCCAGTAGTTCGAATTAGGCAGGGTTGGCTCATATTGCATTTCAGCCCAATCTACAAAAAAGTCGGCCAGTGCTAAGACTTGATTGCTTCTCTTCTATCAAATTGTGGAGCATAGGGGGCTAACTCAATTGCCCATTTGGCTATTCGGCCACTTGCATCTTTATTTCCCATTATCTTGACGGTTGGTGCTTCACATATCACCTTAATAGGGTGTTCCTCAAAATAGTGCTTAAACTTCTTTGCCGACATATACACGTCGTATGCTATTTTTTGATAATGGGGATAGTTTTTGTTTGAAGCTGAGAGTACCTTGCTTACATAATATACTGGCCTTTTGTCACATCCCAAGATTTTCCAAATCTTGTAATGTGAAAAATAAATGAATAAAATAAAACTTTGTTGATTTTCAGGGTGAGAAGAAACTTTTTGAATCCATTTAGAAACCTTTAAACCAATTTGGATCAAAGAAATCCTAAAGGGATTTAATAAGCATTTAATAAAGGAAAAATAAAATAATTAGATTCACCATTTTGAAACCTTTTATTAAAAGATTTGATTTTAAAAATGAAAAGGATAAAAATAAAATAAGTATTATTTCCAAAAGAGCCAAATTAAAACTTGGCCAAGCCTTTGAAATAAAATAATTCTATTTGATAAAAATAGTACAAGTTCATTTAAATAAAACAAAAAGGATTTAAAATCCAATTTTATTTAAGTAAAGGCTTTTCCCATTTTAAAATAAACAATAAAACTTATTTATTTATTTTAAACAAGCTTTCCAAGTGTTCTTTATTTTCAAATAAAACCTACTGATTTGGTTTTGAAAATATTTAGATTTCAAATGGAATTTTAAAATAAATTAAAACCTATTTGATTTATGAACTAAGGTCCATTTTATTTAATTATAAATGGACTCTAAAATAAAAAAAATTATTTTATTTTGGGAATTGGTTTATGTTGTTAAACAGAACCAAATTCAAAATTACAAAGTGTGGTAAATGTTTGAATTGATTTGAATATTGATTTGTTGTTTGAATTTCAAACAGAAAATAGAAATAGAAAAAAGAAAAGGCATTTGAAAGAAAAAAATGGAATCAGACTCAGCCCAGTCGACAAGCCCACTAAGCCCAGTACCGGCCCACTTCCCACTCTTCCTCTGCGAAACATTTTTCACCTATTAACTGACCCACAGAGCAACTGACTGGTGGCCCCTTCTTCCCTCTCTTTTCCTCGCTGACGCCCAGACCCCACACAGCCAGCTCGTTCTCTTCTTCCTCGCGCAGACGACGCCGGCCGTTTCCTGCCGTTGATGCCGTGGTTAAATTCGCCTTAACGCCCTCGCCATTACTCGCTGCGACCACGCACGTTAAAGCACCCACTCCTCCTCTCCATTTCCCCTCATGCGCCTCCCTCTCTCTGCCCCCAGGCCGACGGAATTTCGAGCCACACTCCCACTGCTCCGACGAGCTTCCTCCTCCAATTCCGGCCGAACCGTGCCACCTCCTGCCTCCCCGACCAAGCACACATGTTCCCCAGCCTCAGGCGCTTCTGCCTGTACCCTCCATTCAGCCGCGGGCGCCCCAGAACGCCGTCTTCGACAAAGCTCTAAGCGCCGCCGCGTCTGTTTTCTTCTCCAGCGAACTTCCCTGGTAAGAACAAACCACCCCGCGCCTTCTCGATTATGCAAGCATATTCGCCTTGGTCTTGCGCACCTAACCATGCCCTCTGTTGGCCTTCTCGTGATCTGTAGCGTCGACTCTGACCACGACCAGAGCCACCTGACGCTGTCCTTAACTCCGGCGAGGAATTGCTGCTGTCCCTGAGCACCCTTTGCCACGCCGACCACACGTCGAGAACCACCACGTCCTCGCGATCACGGTGAGCATCCCCACTTTATTCTTTGCTTCCTAGAACCGCCGCTAGCCCATCGCCTGACCGTCACCGCCGTCTGCCGCCGCGCAGCGCCGCCCATCTTTGACCAAGCAGTAGCATCTGTAGGATCTAGATCGGACGCACACGATAGAAGCTAGGCGAAGCGGTAAGTAGCGTCTCAGCACCGTGCGATGAAACTTAATCCTATGGTCCGCATCGCTCGACCCGTGCGAACCGGTACCGCCCAATCAAAACGCGACGCGTGGCCAGTCTTGTTTAAAAACAGATTTGAAAACAGATTTGTTTGCAGATTTGAAAACCCTATAACTTTTGATCCACACGTCCAAAATTTACAAATTTGATATCGCTGGAATCAGTGGAACAAGCCCTAGCCAACCATACAATTTTTTTAGTAAAAAGCCTCTGATAGATTGATTGTTTTTATAGAAACATTTGTATGCTTGTTTAGATTAGAAAAATGGTTCAAAAAATGTTTGTGAGGTTAAAATCTTTGCAAATTGATTTGGGGTGAACTTACTGACCCTAGGAACCAACCCATGGTTTTGAAAATGGATTTGGTGAAGTTTAGCATGGATTAATTAGTTTAGCCCATTTCTAGCCAAATAAAAATAATGGTTTTGTTATGAAAATGTTTTTGGAGTAAAAACTTTGGGAAAATGATTTGGACCAAACCTACTGACCCTAAAACACCAAGTTTTGAGAAACAACAACTTATTTGGTGAACAACTTAAAGTTGTGGTTTTGATAAAAATATTTTCCACCACATAAAATAATGATCGAATTTAAAAATGGTTTATGAACAAAACCCTTTTGCAAATGACTTTGCCACTTTGGAAAATGTCCACCTTGAACCTTACAAAGTTTAGAATCCTAGTGGAGACCATCTTTGCAAATAAAACTATCTTATGCATGCTTGCATGCATGACTTAGAACCCATTGTTTTATGTGTGTTCTGTTTGATTGATTTTGGTTGGAATGCTAGTTGATATTGTGTTTGCTTGATTGATTTGTAGTGAAGTTAGAAAAGTGTGAAACTAGCAAGATCAAGAAGTGAACCATCATTCCTACCAAAAAGGCAAGTTACACTATCATCTAAAGTCCTAATATTTTCACTATACTTAGTGGATTTTGAAACATGCATGAAAAGAATTTCTATACTTATGCTATGCTAAATCCTAATAGGATACCCTATACATTCCTTAGTGAAAACAATGTAGTTGTTACATGCTTAGCCATGCTATATTTTGAAAAGAGATACATGTTGAGATTTTATGAAGTTGAGAAAAGGACTTGTGTTTTTATATAATAAAACAAGGACTCAATGAACCACCTGGGTGGACAAGGATACTTTAAGTTTTGGAGAAGGTGGCAACAAAAGGAACCATGTCTATGGCAATCTCTTTGCGTTGTGCTCCAAAAGAAAACCACCCAGGAAACTTAGAGATTGAACATGTTTCTCCAATTGTGGCTTTCGTGTACAACCACATGCTATTTATGGCTCTGGCTTAGTCAACTACATTGGGAAGACCCATGCATTGTCTTTAGGCTACTGAAAATGAGGACCTGGAATCCTACATGGGTACTGAAGACAAGCTAGCAATGATGTATGGGAGGACCCTCTGGAAGACTTCGTCACATTCTCAATCTGCCAGTACTCCATCTTGGTGAGCACTAATCCAGTGGCCACTGGTGGAAACAAGATGAGATTGTGACATGTGGGTAAAGTGTACTACTTCTGCAGAAGATAATAAAATCTAAGTACTTAGCCGTGTCCCCGGTTATGGACAATACTGAGCAACTAAAGTTTGAAGCTATGGGAAATCTCGACATTCCAATTTCTAAAAGAAAAACTTTTAAGTGTCAACAAAAGACTTGATGCACTTGGGGGTACCAAGGAACTCAAGAGATTTTGATAAAACTTGATGCACTTGGGGGTACCAAGGAACTCAAGAGATTTTGATAAAACTTGAACACTTGGGGTTACCAAGGAGTTCAAGAGATTTTTAACAAAGACACTTGGTGGATTCCAAGGAGGAGACAAAAGATCAAAACCCTTTTGAAAAGATAGGATAAATTATTGCTTTCTGCAAATGAGCCTTAAAACCCTACTTAGCCAAATATGCATGTAATGATAGGATCCACTTATATTCTACATAATAGTGAAACTTGGCAATACAGTTCAAATATATTGACCCTTGTGGCTGTAACTTGTAATGTTGCAGGTTTGATTGATTTTAGAGAAGATTGATTGTTTGATTAGGATTACAAAGTCTACAACCAACATGTCTGCCTGTGGCACTTTGAAGATGAAGGACCCATTCTTATAGTTATTCCGCTGCAATGTAATGCAATAGCCAAATGAGCGATGTGAGATGTAATAAAATTATGTTATTCCTGGTTATAAAGTTATATTATGACCTTTGTTTCTTGATATTACATCTTAACTGTGGATGCTAGCTATTGATCCAGGGACTAGCATTATAAACACAGGGGACTCCACCTTATATTGTTTAAAGGTTGGGACACTCCCTCCACAGATGGTATCAGAGCATTGTGTTGCCTGTAGGATTTGTAAACCCTAGGATTGGACAAAAACCCTTAGAAAAATAGGAAATTGTATTTGTTCCAAAACTATTTACAAACAATCTTGTAAACCCTTTCCTCAACCATTTTGGTTTCAACTCTACATCTCTTCTATTCAAACTTGATGGAAAAACCTACCCCATGGCCAAAGACTTCACCATGTGCAAAGGACTCCAACAACTCTAATGACTTCAATTTCTTCAACTCTAATGACTTCAACTTCTTCAACCCTAATGACTTCAACATCTTCAGCATGTTCACCAAGGACTACCAACTTGGATATCACTAAGGACTACAAGTGATACAAGGAAATCTTGCTCAAGATATGGAGACTAAGGGAATGCAAAATTAGAAGGAGATCATATCACTAGAAGTTATTGTAACCAAGAGTTTTTCCCAAGGAAACCATGATCTCATGCAAGAAGAATCAACCAAGAAGGAAGGAAAGATCACAAGTGAACCATATAGATGGACCACCATATTTTTAGTAAAGTCAAACACACCAACTTATGTGGTGTAACAAAAAAATATTTTGTTGCCTAAGTATGTGCTTGAACTTGGTTGTTTGAGTGAAAAGTTGTTTGTGATTGTTTGCACATTGCTGGAGTGAATTGTGATGTGTGTGATTAGAATTGATTCCTTAGAAATATTTTTCCTATTCTAATCTTCATTCAACCCAAACAGATGACTACTCCAAGAGACTCCAACATCAAGGTTGATGACACCAACACCAACCAAAAGGACAGCATGAAAGAACTCATAGCAACCCAACACCAGTTGAACCAGATGACAGCTCAGTTCATAGCTAACACTAGTGGTGAAGACCCCACACTGCAAGTATTCTTGGAAACTCAAGCCCAATTGATGCTTAAGGTGACTGATCAAATGATCAATATGGAAGAAAGCTATTCCAAAAGAGTTTGTGACAACAAGGATGACAGAAATGTTATTCTAGATGGAGCCCCAGCTTGCATTATTTGTGGAGACAAGGATCATACTTCCAAGGAGCATGGAGATCAATGCCCCAACTGTGAAGAGACACTACTAGGAAACAGGCTGTTAGTGGCGCACCCGAAATGCCCATCCGTGGCGCACTAGCAGTGCGCCACGGGCCTTGCGCTACGGCTATCTCTCAGCCGTGGCGCACTGCCTAGTGCGCCACGGTTGTGTAGAGATAGGCGTAGCGCACCTCGTAGTGCGCCACAGAAGTTTGGGATGGTGCGCTACCCCTGGGATCTTCTGTAGTGCGCCACTAAACTTCCATAGTGCGCTTTAGGTGTAGTGCGCCACAGAAGGTAGACCATGTGCGCCACAGATGTATTTTTTGTTTTTTTTTAATTTCTAAGCCAGATTATATACAATATTACAGCAGATATACACACACAGATACAAGATATACAATTATATATATAAATACTCAATATGAAAAACAAGATTGAAACAAATACATATAGATAAGTCTCATACATGAATACATAGTCTAAGTTACATTGTTTCGATCATGTTACAAAGTAGTAGTTGGTGACATGCGAATACATGTGTCGATCGAACAAGTTAGAGCTCGGAAGCTCGCCTAGACATCTAAACTAGCTAGCTAGACACAAACGCGGGATAAATAACCAAAGAAGATAAGCATGATCACCGCCGCGACGAAGGTGTAGGTCTTCATCCGGTTCCTTGTCCTAACTCCCGCTAGATAGCGCGTGTATCTAGCTTCCGCCTCCGCCATAGTGTTGTACCCTTTGTAGCTATTGCCGCTGAAACGGTGCACCTGTCTCCGGCAGTCTTCCCAATCATCGTAGACTCCGGGAACCCGTCCCTTGTACACGACGTACCACGTCATCTATAAGTTGACAATAATAATTAACCGACTATTGAAAAAAACATATATAATTAAAGTCGCATATGAAGATACACTTATAGAAAGTACTCCTAAATCAAAAAGACCAAACTCAAAAAGCATGCCTCATATATAACTAGGTTGTTCGACACAGGAATATGCTACGATGGAACTGTCCGCCAAGTAGGATGCACAACACCTGGACCTATGCATAGCACAAGGCGGACAATCCCATCGCAGCACATTCACATATAGTGTGCCACGATATTTCAATCATCGGTATTATTCTCGAAAAAGACCAAAGTAACTCAGAAAGCATGCCTCATATGTAACTAGGTTGTTCGACACAAGAATATGCTACGATGGAACTGTTCGCCAAGTAGGATGCACAACACCTGGACCTGTGCATAGCACAAGGCGAACAATCCCATCGCAACACATTCACATATAGTGTGCCACGACATTTCAATCATCGGCATTATTCTCGAAAAAGACCAAAGTAACTCAAAACGCATGCCTCATATATATACATAGGTCGTTGGACACAGGAATATGCTATGATGGAACCGTATGCCAAGTAGGATGCACAACACCTGGACTTGTGCATAGCACAAGGCGTACAATCCCATCGTAGCACATTCACATATATAGTGTGCCACGACATTTCAATCATTGACATTATTCTCGAAAAAAGTGTAAGGAAAAAAGAAGGACCAAATTGAGCAAAGGACCAAAGAGTAAGCAAAAAAACCAAGCATTGATTGATATATAATAATAATAAGCAAAATAAGTTCACTTGTCTTCCACACACACACACACAAAGGTCATCTATAGTTTGTAACTACAACTAGGCCAACATCAAGCCTTCTGGCTCGGCTTAGGGAACGGGAGGACGCCCTGTCTCGTCATGAACTTCCTATAGTCACCCTGCATCTCTAGGCGATCTTCTATGTCACGGTTATTCGGGATATTTCCTCCGTAGAAGATCCCCCCGAAGTCATGACATCACGAAAGATGATTACCCCAAACTGCTGCTGGATGCGATACATCTCTTGTCTAATATCCGAATCATTGATCTTGTCCTTTGCTTCGGCCTACTGTTTGAGATGATCTGGCAGCGTAGAATTTTGCTGGTCAAGTAGGAACGCCCTCATGTGATGGAGTGCGTAGTAAGCTTCCTTCTTACTGTTTTCCGGCTGCTTCACGCAGAGGAACTCCGTTACGTGGTTGAAGACGTGCCTGCCGAACTTGACCTTCGTACGCACGAAGGTGGTGCCTTCCGTCGAGGCAAAGCCAGTGAGAGCATCATCCAGAACTTCCTTGATCTTGTCGTAGTTTTTCTTCTTTTCTAGACTCCCCGAGTCGAAATACGTGGCGTGGAAATGCTTCGGCGATAAGGAGATGAGCGTGCAGTGTTCATCTCTGCGCAAAAAATTCAAATGGAATGTGTTGGAAAAAGAATGATGATGATCTAATAAAGCCAATCGACGGTGGCGAGTGAATAACGACTTACTCGGGAAAGTAAGGCACGAGAATGTATTCCTTTGTCTTGTTCGCCACGAGGATTCTTTTTAGGTACGAGGCCACGATACGTCGTTCGGCGGGGGAACCCAAGCAGCCGTCACGCATGTAGTAGGGGTCCACTATAGCGATGCCCGGTGTGTTCTCTCTAATGATCTGCATGGCCAGGCTGAGAGAAAACAGACGGACCATGGTATAGTGCAGCGGGTATAGGTGGAACATATTGAAGATGTCGTCGAACCGCAGGAAGAACAGATCCGCAGGGGCATTGTCGACGAAGCCCAAGCCTGGTGGCACCTTAACCACGAATACCGGGTGCGAGGGATCTTTCTCCGATAGAAGGCGTCTCTCTATCGTCAGCACGCCGTCATGCACACTCTGCAGTTCCGAACTGGCGAGCTTCTGCAAATTCTTAGGTAGAATGGGCTCACCCGCCACATGAATCCTCCACATAATTCCCTCGGGTCTTGGTGGCCCGTCCCAAAACCTGATCGGATTCGCAGTTGTTGACGCCACCGGCTGGCTCGAGCTGCTAGATTTTCTTTTCCTGCCCTTTTTTCCTTTTGGAGAGCGGGCAGGCACCGCAATCTGAGCACTGGCCGCCCTATGTAGTGTGTCAGGGCTTAGAATAAAGGGCCGGTTGGTTGTATCAGCTGGCTCTGTAAAGGCGCAAGCTGGAGGCGTCTCCTGAGAACCAAACAGACGCTTGGTGATAGTGGCTTTCTCTGTGGGGCCACCAGCTAGGTCTTCTTCGTTGCCAAACTGAGTGCTGAAGAAGTGATCATTCCAGTCTTCGTCGTCCTCGGCCGGATCCTGCGCCATGTGCATATCATCAACATGATCATCCGACCCACCGCGTGGAGGTGACAGCGAGGGCGGTAAGGGGGCCTTGCCACCGCTTGTCGCTGGCACGACAGACGGTGTTGTTGTCTGTGGCGTGATGGCCCCCGCCGTCCCCAAAAGGATCATGCTCTTTGGCCATAGCAAGAATAAGACGAAGCAACTTCTGAGGACAGACGACTCTTCTTCATCCGCTCCTGGGGGTTGAATGGGAGGTTCCAGGTCGTCGCAGCCCCTTAGCACCCGACTAATTTTAACCCTGTGCACGCTATCTGGCATCGGCTTTGAGTGGAACGTGCGCTGCAAGGGTTGAACGATGGTACCCTTGGCAACATCCCTCAGCTCGTTGTTCACGTAGCATAAGAGAGTGCAAGGAACATCCGTCTGCGGAAAACATGTACGGCGTCGTCAGAGCGAGATGCCATAAGAGTAATAGATGGCATGAAAGGCGGTAATTAAAGCAATTTGTTTACCGTGATGGCGTCGAGATCGGCTAATGTCGACGCACCGCATACGGTGACGGGCGTGCAAGAGACGGAAGGGCTGCTTGATGGCGCGGTGCTGGCCGCCGGTGTATTCTCCCTACCGACGGGTGCTTGGAGCTCCGGTGCCGCCGCGACGATGGCAGGGGGGCACCAACATGTACTCCGGCGCCGCGGTGATGGCAGGGGGAGTCACCAACACTTGCGGCGCCGCGGTGCTAGCGGGCGGAGTCACGAATACTTTTAAATGTTCCAAAAAATGTCCAAAAGTGGTGATTTATGCCATACAAGTTTTGTTTTGTTTTTAAAATACTTTTAAATATTCCAAAAATGCCCAAAAGTAGTGATATATGTCATAAAAGTGTTACAAATATGATTCAAAGTATAACTAAATTTCATAATACTTTGTCCATGAATATTACAATCTTTTTCGACCACGCGTTTTACAATATTTTTTGAGCTAGAGTTTTACAATCTTTTTTCCCTTCTTTGTCGCGGTTGAATAATTTAGCCCCGGCACTTTAATGTTTCTTCTTTCGAACGGGCTACCTTTTTTGGGTAGGGTTGTCCTTTTTCTTCTTGTGATGTATGTTGCTGCATCGTAGTCGTCGTCATCTTCAATCTTTGGATCGCCGTACTGGTCGAAGTCTTGCTCATTGGCGACTCCATCCATTCCGATGATGTTTCTTTTTCCTCTCCTCACGACAACACGGCTAGGCTTTGTCGGGTCGGTAATGAAAAAACATTGGTCCACTTTGGTAGCCAGTACCCACGGTTCATTTTTCGCGGCCACGTTTGCACTGGCGGCCTTGGATTTGGCTGCTTCGGGTATAACCATGGTTGTGAAATTCCGGTCTTCTCTTTCGACGCTCTTTGCCCATCTGACATGGAACATCGGCACCTTTTCTCCACAGTAGTCGAGCTCCCAGATCTCCTCGATTCTTCCGTAGAATCTTTCCTTCACGTTGTCATCGGTGTAGAATTCCGACGTTACGCCTGAGTTCTGATAATCACACTTGTTGTCCTTTTCCTCCGTGTAGAATGTGTAGCCGTTGATATCATACGCCTGATAGGTCACCAGGTTTTGCATCGGTCCCTGCGAAAAGGTGAATATGATCTTTTCCGTGTCAGAAGAATGCGAGCGCGGGGGATTATCAAGGAGCGTCTGCCTAAACCAACGCGTGAAATCTGAGTTGTGTTCTTTGATTATTTCTCCCTGCGTCCTCTGTATGCCCCGGTCACTGTACTTCTTCTCGATTAACCTTTTGTGCTTCTGTACCCAAGGATCGACCAGTTCTAAATGCTGTAGCGCGACGAGGTTTGCTCGATCAAAGTCTGTGCGTCGAAAATCGAAGTCTGCATGCAGTATGCGACGACCCTCTCGGTGACCAGATCCGTCGAGCTTGCCAAGGTGTCTATTGACGGGAAGACCGACAGGGTTCTCGATGTCTAGATAATTCGTGCAGAAAGAGATGCACTCTTTGGCCAGAAAGCCCTTGGCTATGCTTCCATCTGGATGGGACCTGTTGCGAACGTATCCTTTGATGTGTCTGTTCATCCTTTCGAACGCCATCATGCTGCGGAGGAACATCGGCCCGAGTTGTACGATGTCCTCCACGACATGGACCAGCAGATGCACCATAATGTCGAAGAATGCGGGTGGGAAGTAGACCTCAAGCTCACATAGTATCACCACGATCTCCTCCTGTAGCCTTCCGAGCTGATTCAAGCCAATCGACTTCCTAGAGATGACGTCGAAAAACTTGCATAGGCCAAATAACGTTTCACGGATGTGCTCGTCCATTATCCCTCTTAGTGCGACCGGAAGTACCTGCGTCATTAGCACGGCACAGTCGTGAGACTTCATGCCACTGAACCTATGCTTCGCCTCGTCTAGGTATCTGCTTATCTTGCCCGCGTAGCCGTAAGGAAATTGGACTCCTAGAAGGCACTTGAAAAACTGTTTGATCT
This sequence comes from Avena sativa, assembly GCA_916181665.1. Lineage (NCBI taxonomy): Eukaryota > Viridiplantae > Streptophyta > Magnoliopsida > Poales > Poaceae > Avena > Avena sativa. The sequence goes on along the minus strand of OV702298.1, from coordinate 277,272,369 downwards.
CATCCTGGCTTAGAGTGAAGCAAGAAGGAGGGCAGTAATATTCGTTCTTCTTGAACTTTTTACCCTTCCGACGACCTTGTGTCGTCTCTGACTCATGATCATCATCATCTTCCTGATCATCAGGAGTAGTGCGTCCTCCGTGAAGCTCCTTCCGGATACCCAAGCATATCAGGTCGTGCCTTGCTTTAGGACCATCTTTCGTCCTATCTGGCATGTTGATTATGGTGGCGACTAGACTCTCGCACACGTTTTTCATGATATGCATGATGTCGAGGCTATGAAGCGTGCGGAGAAACTTCCAGTATGGCAACTCCCAGAAAACAGACCTTGTTTTCCATACCTTCATCAGCGGCTTGTCTTGTTGCTGCCTCTTTCGCTTCTTTCCAGGCTTAGGACAATCTTTCCAATTTTTCAGCAACTCTTCCACTTCTTCGCTGCTCCTACGCTCTGGGATTCCTCGGGTCTCTGATTTGCCATCGAACAGGTCTCCACGTTTTCTCCATGGATCATTCTTGCCGAGCCACCTCCGGTGCGCCATGAACACGGTTTTCGATGACCCTGGATCTTTCTCTAGTTGGATATAGCTTGTGTTATCCATGCACCTAACGCATGCGCAGAATCCTTGGATAACCTGCCCCGAGATATACCCGCAACCTGGATAGTCTTGCACCGTAGTGACCAACGCGGCTCTCATAGTGAAATAATCTTGTGCGACGGCGTCGTAAGTATTGGCTCCAGATTCCCATAACGTGGCTAGCTCCTCTTTCAACAGCCTGAGATACAGATTGATGTCGGTACCAGGTTGTTTCGGCCCTTGAATTAGCATACTCATTTGTATGTACTTCTTCTTCATGCACAACCATGGAGGGAGGTTGTACATCCATACAAACACGGGCTAAGTGTTGTGCGTGCTGCTCTGGCTACCGAACGGATTGAGTCCATCGGTGCTCGCACCAAGCCTGATGTTCCTCGAATCTCCACCGAATTCTGGGAATTCGAGGTTCAATGCTTTCCACTGGCTAGCATCTGAAGGGTGCGTCAGCAGCTCATCCTTTTCGGGGTCATCATCATCTCCTGGCTTCTTCCTTTCCGCATGCCACCGCATGAGCTTCGCTTCCTTAGGGTCCGCGAAATAGCGCTGCAGATGAGGAGTGATAGGAAAGTACCATACCACTTTTCGAGGTGCTTTCTTCCCTTTCTTGTATCGACTCACGCCGCACACCGGACATGTGGTTTTCTCCGCGTCCTCGCCCCGATAAATGATGCAATCGTTGATGCATACGTGATATCTAACGTGCGGTAGATCGAGAGGACAGATGATTTTCTTGGCATCCTCGATACTAGTTGGACATGTGTTCCCCTCCGGGAGACGATCGTGCCAGAATGCCATCATATCGTCGAAGCTTGCGTCGCTCAATTTGTGCTTTGCCTTCATCTCCATAGCCTTGAGCGTTACATTCAACCGGGTATCATCGGGCCTACATCCTTCATACAATGGAGTAACCGCGTCTTTCTCAAGTTGCGCAAGCTTGGCTTTATCTCTAGCAGCAGCCCTGGCGTTACTCGTCTGCTTGAGAAGCAGCTCTTGCACATAAGGGTCCCGCACCCAGCCTGACGTTGTTCCATCGTCGTCTGCTCCTCCGGCATCTAGATCATCATCATCCCGGTCTGCTTCCGCACCTTCACCATCTCCAGGAGACTCTTCATCATCTCGCCCGTTCTCGCCGTGATGATGATCATCGTCATGTTGGCCACCTTCACCGTCTCCATCATCTATGTCATCGCTTATCCAATGAGTGTATCCATCCATGAAACCATGGCGGAGCAGGTGCGCCTGCAGATTCCCGGAATCTGGGTCGATCACCCAGTTGAGTTTGCATCTTCTGCACGGACATCTTATATCTGTCTTGTTATTTCGTATCATGTCGGCCGTCGCACATTTCAAAAATCTAGCCACAATGCCTTCGCTCATTATGCGGACCATTTTTGCCTGCACGGTGTACACGGTACAATTTTGAAGTCTATTAGAACCACATAATGAATGCATGCATGCAATGGTCGATAGAAAATTTCGGCATGACCTATCCTAAAATTAGGACCTTTGCGAAATGCCAAAGTCTTGCCAAAATGGAAATGAATCAACATTTTGGCAAAACAAATGGCAACTTGTTCACATACAAACACAAGAGAGAGAGATCGAGACCGATCCATACACACATGAACATATCATTATCCTCTCCATACGCACATGCATGAGCATCATCGATACTCTCCATATACACACACACATATGACCATCCTCTCCACATACACACATCATGAGCATCGATCATCTACATACATATGAGCACATCATCCATATACACATGAACACATCCTTACATGGACAACTTACCGAGATGAGAGACCAATCGTGAGAAAAGATGGAAAGGAGAGGTGCGCACGTCGACCGGAGAAGGAGATGAGAGACCAGAGACCTCCTTTATTACTTATGTAACATCCAAAGCAAGTTTTACATGCTAAAAATGGTGAATGGGTGGAGAAATTGAGGTGGGAAGGAGAAGATCCCGACTAGATCTAAGGAGGAAGAAGAAGGGGAAAGTGAAGTGTGGGGTGGTGGATGTGTGGTCACACATGTGCACATAAAGTGTTGTCCTAAAAAAATCGACACATCCGTGGCGCACACGGCCCTAGTGCACCACAGGGAGTAGACACAACTATGGCGCACTAGGCCATGTGCGCCACAGATGTTCCTACTCCCAGTGGCGCACTAGGCCGAGTGCGCCACAGAAGTTTGTGGCCGTTTCACAGCAGAGGGGGGCGTGCGCTTAGGCGTAGCGCACTCCCCATGTGCGCCACAGATGAGACTAACAACCGTGGCACACATGACCGTAGTGCGCTACAGATGTTTGGCGTGCGGCCAATAGGCCCCTGGCCCACACACATCTGTGGCGCACTATAGTCATGTGCGCCACGGTTGTTCTAGTTACTAGTAGGGCACTACCCACAGGTGAGCCATGCCTGTTTTAGCCGTGGGGCACTTCAACCATGTGAGCCACGGATGTGCTGATTACCTATAGCCGTTTTCCTAGTAGTGAGAAACATCCTGTTGGACAATGTCCCGCCTCTCAAGCTACTTGCTACCTATGTGAAGGAAACAACCATGTCCCTATCCAATGCCCCATCTATTCCATTGTTGAACAAAGGAAACAAGGTGGACTGCAACAAATGATTGCAAACCATCAAGAAGGATCCAAGTCTACCCAAAAGGTTGATGACAAAGGAAGAGGTCCACTTATACCTCCAAACAAAACAACCCAATTCAAAGGACCAAAGAAAGGGCCTATGAATTATCCAAAGAGCAAGAGAAGGTCCAAGAAGCATGTAGACATTCCTACCTACCAGATAACATATGAACAACATGAACTGGATGCACTCCTAGCTTTGGAGAAACCCAAAAAGCAAAAGAAGGTCAAAAGCCATGTGCAATGTCATAAATGTAAAGAAATGGGACACTATTCCAGTGAATGCCCAGAGAACCAGAAGAATAAGGAAATTGGCCAAGTGATGTGCAACAACTGCAAAGAGCTAGGCCATTATGTAGCAACTTGTCCACAAGAGCCACGTAAAGAACTCAAAGACATCAACTGTTTCAATTGCAAGAACCCAGGACATTATGCAAGCAACTATCCAGAAAAGATGAAGAACAAGTTGAACAAGCCTATGGAGAATCTCAACCTTGGCCCATGAGTCAAGTGTGGAAACCAAGGACACAATGCAAATGTTGCCCAGAGAAGTTTCCCCAAGATCTCAAGCAAGCCAACCTGTAGTTTAGTTTGAAAAATTTTAAAGGGTGGTAGTACCCTAGATGTTTTGAGCCTACTTGTAACCCTAGCCTTCCCAAATCTCGGGACGAGATTTATTTTAAGGGTGGTAGCCTGTCACATCCCAAGATTTTCCAAATCTTGTAATGTGAAAAATAAATGAATAAAATAAAACTTTGTTGATTTTCAGGGTGAGAAGAAACTTTTTGAATCCAATTGGAAACCTTCAAACCAATTTGGATCAAAGAAATCCTAAAGGGATTTAAAAAGATAAGCATTTAATAAAGGAAAAATAAAATAATTGGATTCACCATTTTGAAACCTTTTATTAAAAGATTTGATTTTAAAAATGAAAAGGATAAAAATAAAATAAGTATTATTTCCAAAAGATCCAAATTAAAACTTGGCCAAGCCTTTGAAATAAAATAATTATATTTGATAAAAATAGTACAGGTTCATTTAAATAAAACAAAAAGGATTTAAAATCCAATTTTATTTAAGTAAATGCTTTTCCCATTTTAAAATAAACACTAAAACTTATTTATTTATTTTAAACAAGCTTTCCAAGTGTTCTTTATTTTCAAATAAAACCTACTGATTTGGTTTTGAAAATATTTAGATTTCAAATGGAATTTTAAAATAAATTAAAACCTATTTGATTTATGAACTAAGGTCCATTTTATTTAATTATAAATGGACTCTAAAATAAAAAAATTATTTTATTTTGGGAATTGGTTTATGTTGTTAAACAGAACCAAATTCAAAATTACAAAGTGTGGTAAATGTTTGAATTGATTTGAATGTTGATTTGTTGTTTGAATTTCAAAACAGAAAATAGAAATAGAAAAAAGAAAAGGCATTTGAAATAAAAAAATGGAATCAGACTTAGCCCAGTCGACAAGCCCACTAAGCCCAGTACCGGCCCACTTCCCACTCTCCCTCTGCGAAACATTTTTCACCTATTAACTGACCCGCAGAGCAACTGACTGGTGGCCCCTTCTTCCCTCTCTTTTCCTCGCTGACGCCCGGACCCCACACAGCCAGCTCGTTCTCTTCTTCCTCGCGCAGACGACGCCGGCCGTTTCCTGCCGTTGATGCCGCGGTTAAATTCGCCTTAACGCCCTCGCCATTACTCGCTGCGACCACGCACGTTAAAGCGCCCACTCCTCCTCTCCATTTCCCCTCACGCGCCTCCCTCTCTCTGCCCCCAGGCCGACGGAATTTCGAGCCACACTCCCACTGCTCCGACGAGCTTCCTCCTCCAATTCCGGCCGAACCGTGCCACCTCCTGCCTCCCCGACCAAGCACACACGTTCCCCAGCCTCAGGCGCTTCTGCATGTACCCTCCATTCAGCCGCGGGCGCCCTAGAACGCCGTCTTCGACAAAGCTCTGAGCGTCGCCGCGTCTGTTTTCTTCTCCGGCAAACTTCCCTGGTAAGAACAAACTACCCTGCGCCTTCTCGATCATGCAAGCATCTTCGCCTTGGTCTTGCACACCTAACCATGCCCTCTGTTTTCCTTCTCGTGATCTGTAGCATCGACTCCGACCACGACCAGAGCCACCCGACGTTGTCCTTAACTCCGGCGAGGAATTGCTGTTGTCCCTGAGCACCCTTTGCCACGCCGACCACATGTCGAGCACCACAACGTCCTCGAAATCACGGTGAGCATCCCCACTTTGTTCTTTGCTTCCTAGAACCGCCGCTAGCCCATCGCCTGACCGTCGCCGCCGTCTGCCGCCGTGCAGCGCCGCCCATCTTTGACCAAGCAGTAGCATCCGTAGGATCTAGATCGGACGCACACGATAGAAGCTAGGCGAAGCGGTAAGTAGCGTCTCAGCGCCGTGCGATGAAACTTAATCCTACGGTCCGCATCGCTCGATCCGTGCGAACCGGTACCGCCCAATCAAAACGCGACGCGTGGCCAGTCTTGTTTAAAAACAGATTTGAAAACAGATTTGTTTGCATATTTGAAAACCCTATAACTTTTGATCCACACGTCCAAAATTTACAAATTTGATATCGTTGGAATCAGTGGAACAAGCCCTAGCCAACCATACAATTTGTTTAGTAAAAAGCCTCTGATAGATTGATTGTTTTTACAGAAACATTTGTATGCTTGTTTAGATTAGAAAAATGGTTCAAAAAATGTTTGTAAGGTTAAAATCTTTGCAAATTGATTTTGGGTGAACTTACTGACCCTAGGAACCAACCCATGGTTTTGAAAATGGATTTGGTTAAGTTTAGCATGGATTAATTAGTTTAGCCCATTTCTAGCCAAATAAAAATAATGGTTTTGTTATGAAAATGTTTTTGGAGTAAAAACTTTGGGAAAATGATTTGGACCAAACCTACTGACCCTAAAACACCAAGTTTTGAGAAACAACAACTTATTTGGTGAACAACTTAAAGTTGTGGTTTTGATAAAAATATTTTCCACCACATAAAATAATGATCGAATTTAAAAATGGTTTATGGACAAAACCCTTTTGCAAATGACTTTGCCACTTTGGAAAATGTCCACCTTGAACCTTACAAAGTTTAGAAGCCTAGTGGAGACCATCTTTGCAAAGAAAACTATCTTATGCATGCTTGCATGCATGACTTAGAACCCATTGTTTTATGTGTGTTCTGTTTGATTGATTTTGGTTGGAATGCTAGTTGATATTGTGTTTGCTTGATTGATTTGTAGTGAAGTTAGAAAAGTGTGAAACTAGCAAGATCAAGAAGTGAACCATCATTCCTACCAAAAAGGCAAGTTACACTATCATCTAAAGTCCTAATATTTTCACTATACTTAGTGGATTTTGAAACATGCATGAAAAGAATTTCTATACTTATGCTATGCTAAATCCTAATAGGATACCCTATACATTCCTTAGTGAAAACAATGTAGTTGTTACATGCTTAGCCATGCTATATTTTGAAAAGAGATACATGTTGAGATTTTATGAAGTTGAGAAAAGGACTTGTGTTTTTATATAATAAAACAAGGACTCAATGAACCACCTGGGTGGACAAGGATACTTTAAGTTTTGGAGAAGGTGGCAACAAAAGGAACCATGTCTATGGCAATCTCTTTGCGTTGTGCTCCAAAAGAAAACCACCCAGGAAACTTAGAGATTGAACATGTTTCTCCAATTGTGGCTTTCGTGTACAACCACATGCTATTTATGGCTCTGGCTTAGTCAACTACATTGGGAAGACCCATGCATTGTCTTTAGGCTACTGAAAATGAGGACCTGGAATCCTACATGGGTACTGAAGACAAGCTAGCAATGATGTATGGGAGGACCCTCTGGAAGACTTCGTCACATTCTCAATCTGCCAGTACTCCATCTTGGTGAGCACTAATCCAGTGGCCACTGGTGGAAACAAGATGAGATTGTGACATGTGGGTAAAGTGTACTACTTCTGCAGAAGATAATAAAATCTAAGTACTTAGCCGTGTCCCCGGTTATGGACAATACTGAGCAACTAAAGTTTGAAGCTATGGGAAATCTCGACATTCCAATTTCTAAAAGAAAAACTTTTAAGTGTCAACAAAAGACTTGATGCACTTGGGGGTACCAAGGAACTCAAGAGATTTTGATAAAACTTGATGCACTTGGGGGTACCAAGGAACTCAAGAGATTTTGATAAAACTTGAACACTTGGGGTTACCAAGGAGTTCAAGAGATTTTTAACAAAGACACTTGGTGGATTCCAAGGAGGAGACAAAAGATCAAAACCCTTTTGAAAAGATAGGATAAATTATTGCTTTCTGCAAATGAGCCTTAAAACCCTACTTAGCCAAATATGCATGTAATGATAGGATCCACTTATATTCTACATAATAGTGAAACTTGCCAATACAGTTCAAATGTATTGACCTTGTGGTTGTAACTTGTAATGTTGCAGGTTTGATTGATTTTAGAGAAGATTGATTGTTTGATTAGGATTACAAAGTCTACAACCAACATGTCTGCCTGTGGCACTTTGAAGATGAAGGACCCATGCTTATAGTTATTCCGCTACAATGTAATGCAATAGCCAAATGAGCTATGTGAGATGTAATAAAATTATGTTATTCCTGGTTATAAAGTTATATTATGACCTTTGTTTCTTGATATTACATCTTAACTGTGGATGCTAGCTATTGATCCAGGGACTAGCATTGTAAACACAGGGGACTCCACCTTATATTGTTTAAAGGTTGGGTCACTCCCTCCACACCTTTGCACCGACTTACCTTCCTCGTCACGCTTCACCACTACCATGGAACTCACGACTCGGTTGGTCGCTGCTATATAGAGCAACATCGGCTATTTGGATAGTGGTGAAGCTAACACAGGTGTGGAGGCTAGCATTTTCTTTAATTCATGAAAAGCATTATCAGCTTGTGGTGTCCAAATAAATTTATCTGAATTTTTCATTAATTGATATAAGTGCAATGCCTTTTTCCAAGCCGACTTACGAACCGAATCAATGGTATCAGGCAACCTGTAAACTTTTGGACATCGTTGAGACACTTAATTAGCTCCATGCGCTCTACCGCTCGAATCTTTGTCGGATTTACTTCGATACCTCGTCTTGACACGAGGAAACCGAGAAATTTTCCAACTGAGACACCAAAGGTGCACTTTTCCGGGTTAAGCTCCATTCGAAATCTTCTTAGATTTGCGAATGTCTGCCAGATATCATCTAGTAATGTGTGACTTTCTTTGGTTTTTATTACCACGTCATCAACATATACTTGCACATTTTTGCCAATTTGATCATGTAAGCATTTTTGCATGCATCTTTGATATGTTGCCCATGCATTATGTAAGCCGAATGGCATTGTACGATAGCAATAAGCCTCGTATGGGGTAATGAATGCAGTCTTTATTTGATCGACCGGATTTAAAGGTATTTGGTGGAAACCAGAGTACGCATCTACAAATGATAATAGCTCACAAATAGCAGTCGAATCAATAACCTGATCTATTCTTGGCAAAGTAAATGGGTCCTTTGGACATGCTTTGTTCAGGTTGGTGTAGTCGATACAAAAACGCAACACCACTGCTACATTCGGGTCATCTTTCTTTTTCTCTACCAGCACCGGACTGCAGAGCCAATTTGGTAAGCACTTCCATTATAAACCCGGCTGCAAGGATCCGAGCTATCTCATCTCCAATGATTTTTTTCCTGTCCTCAGCGAAGAGGCAGAGAGGTTGCTTCAACGGCCTTGCATTTGGCCTAACATGCAAAGAGTGCTCTGCCAGCTCCCTCGGCACACCTTGCAGATCTTGTGTGGACCAAGCAAAGATATACCAATTCTCACGGAGGAAGCTGACGAGCTAGCTTTCCTATTTAGTTTTTAGGTCGGCACCAATAGTGACAGTGCGCTTTGGGAACCGATTGTCAATCTGAATTTTCTTTGTCTCCTTAGTCGGCTAAAAGGAGACACTCCCATGTGGGTTAGCGAGTGCCGACATATTCATCTGTGCCGACTGAGCCAAAGCTTCCACCTCTTGGATCATTCTTTTTTCCCTTGCAATCACTAATGACTTGGCCAGGTTTGATCCGGCCGAGGCACACTCCATTGACTTTCTGTAGTCTCCCGTAATGGTGATAACTCCATTGGGTCCAGGAAGCTTCATCTTTAAGTAACCAATGTGGCAACCGGTCATGAATTTGGACAATGTCGGCCTGCCTATCAGTGCATGGTAAGAACTTTCCAAGTCTACAACCTTGAACTCCAAATTCTCAGTTTTGCAGTTCTCTCTTGTCCCGAATAATACATCTATTCGGACCTTGCCAATTGGTTCGTAGGACAACCCCGACACAATGTCATGGAAGGTAGTCTTAGTCGACTGCAACATGTTCTCCGAGATTCCCAGCTTGTGCATTGTATCTTTGTACAATATATTTATACTGCTGCCATTATTAATGAGCACCTTGGAGAATTTTACATTGATATTTGGCCCGATGAATGTCGAATCGAGCACCAATGCATACGATCCAGGATTTGGCATAATCTTGGGGTGATCCTTTATGCTCCAAGTAATCTCTTGTTCTGACCAATGCATATATCTCGGCATTGTTGCGTTGACCTCCATGTACCTCCTCTGCACACTTTGTCTTTCATTCTGCTCTCTGATGAACACACATAAGCTCTAGTGATGCTCTCTATACTCATTCCGTCCACCATTGCCGGGGTTTCCACGGTTCTCTTGGTGCTAGTTATTCACCTGATGCATTGCATCTCTTCTATCATGGTTCTCTTTTATCTCTCTTATCATGGTTCTCTTGGTGCTAGTTATTCCCTCCAGTGAGCTATGGTCTCTGATTCGGCTAGTTTAGCTCGGATCCGCCCATTGCCATCTTCATCCATGCACACTGCTGAGTTATGTGATTCATCGGCTTAGCCGGATTCGACGTGTGGAACATGCAAGGCTGATCCAACATAGACTCATAAGTGTATTTCGGCCTCTCTTGCCACTGTTTCTTTTTCTCACTAGTCCACTATTTCTTTCCATCATTTTTCGGTGTCCATTGCTGGGCACTATTTTTCTGACGTTGATTGCCCCTAGCCCCTGGCTGATCTTGGGTTATAGCTGCAACTTGATTCGAATTATATCGATAGTCCAACCTATTATCTCTTCTCTTACCCCGGAAATCATTCCTTCGGGATGATCCGACGCCATCACAAGTGTAATGCTCCTCATTCTGCTCTACCGACATAAGTTCGCGCTAAGTTAGGTCACCCTAAACCCTAAACCCGATGCCATCACAATCGTACGAGTTAGCAATATTAATAATTTCAGCCAATGTAGTTGGCATATCTCTCTATAGCCTCTGACATAACACACTTGCATACCTGCAACCCTGGGCGAACCATGCTATTGCCTGAGACTCGATCACTCCCTCACAGGAGTTTCTTAGGATGCACCACCAAGTCAAAAACTCTCGTTCAGTATCATTCGGCTTTTGCTTGCACATGGCGAGTTGTTGAGGTCTATTCGTCCTCTTGTATGTGCCCGCAAAGTTGATCACAAACATCTCCTCAAAATCCAACCAACAGTTGATACTTCCTGCCAGCAGATTATTCAACCAGACTCTCGCTGTCCCTTCTAACATATGTGGAACATATCTCAGTTGCCACCTTAGGTTATCTCATGCGATGTATACAACAGTAGAATAATCTATTAGCCAATCTTGTGGCTTTGTACTTCCATCATATGTTTTTGTCCCCCTGGACAACTGGAAATGTGCCACATGGGTTTCCCTCATGATCCGAGGTCCAAAGCACGCAGGACCCAGTGGACCTTGTCCTTCCAATAGTTCGAACCGGTATATTCCGTCCAACTTCAACCTTGCATCATTTGGCCGCAAGTTACTGTTCCCTAGCCTTGCTTCCGGCATATGGTGATCTGGCCTACGGAATCCGACGTTCTCCATTGCTGAGTAACCATCATTATACCTATTATGCTCTAGGTTCTGCTGAGCTGGCCATGTACTGCGCTCTTGTCGAGGCATATACCTCGGCTCATGTTGTTGGGGTGGATTCTTCCCTCCTCCAGCCAAATTGCACTGGCCCTCATGACCTCTCCCGGGGTTTTTGTTACCTCAGCTGCCACTTCCTTGGTCATGAGCTTGTGCTGTCTTTGCCTTTCCAGCCACTGTCGGGTCATATGGTACCATCTTCTTGTTCCTTCTTCTCGAGGTCACCACCTCCTCTCTTCTTGTGCCTCCGCCGGGTGAAGATGATGAAACAGCTGATCTTGTCGGAGCACCTCCAGTCGAATGAACGATGCGGGAGCCTCCGGGCCTTGCCGGGTTGTTCCTGATCAATTCCTCATTCTGCTGGTTTGCTATACGCACCAGTTCAATGACTCTTTCTTGTTGCCTCTACCGGGCTTCCCGGTTAGAGCAGGTATGTCGGTAGCTACTGCATCTGCTGCCCTAAGGTTTTTTGCCGGGGTGTTATACCTCGACAAGCCTAGGTTAACTGAATCTGCTGGTCTTTCTACATGTTCTTTGTTTATATCACTAAGGAGATTTTTCCCCTTATTCTTGCACCTCCCATACGAGTCAGACTAGTGTCTAGCTTATTTTCCCTAGCCTATTCACATAGAGTAATGTTAAGTGATTGTTGCATTGCTGCACTCTTTTGGCTTCCTTTAACATTCTTCACCGGGTTTCCTCTAGCTCGGCCTGCACCTGAGCCGGATCTGAGATAGGAGCTAAGGGAGTAGCTAAGCTATCTATAGTTTCTTGCAAGACATTCTTTGGCCTCTCTAGCGGAGTGCCCCTCGTACGAGGACCCTGGGAGTGATATTACCCGCATCTGCCGGGTTGGCTGCTGCCGGATCTGCTGCCGCCGGATCTCTCCTTGTGCCAGCTCCTGCGCCTGCAACTGGTACAGTCATCATCACCTTGATGCTTCCTGCAGGGCGAGTGAAAGTTTGATCACTAGCAGTGCAGAGGGGAGTCTCTCCCGCGAGAACGACTTGTTGCGGATATACGCAGGAGACGTCCACACCGACATAGATCTTGTGTGCGCCAAGGCTGATGAAGACGCGGTTGTACGGGGGAGGGCGCTTGCCAAAGCTCTGCGCTTTGTCGCTGACGTAGTCCCTTGAGTCGAATCACTGGACTATCTTGGAGACGATGTGATCTCCGGTGACGATGGGGTTTCCCATCCAGATCACAACTCCAGCTAGCACCGCAGCTGGCCCCATGGTAGGCGCCAACCGTCATGGTGTTGGCACGGCAGATGACATGGGTAGGCTAAAGTTGGGGCCAATATGCAGTAGTGATATCCAGGGAGGAATAGTGTAGTGGTTTCTACACACACAGAATACTCTCACGATCTTCCCTTTAATCAACAATGGTTACATTTCCTCCTTGATCTGTATCAGAGAGAGGAGGAAGAAGCTATCACGTACTCTCTAAGTGTAAAATGAATCGATCCCCCCTCTAGGAGGCCCTAGCTCACCGTATAAAGGGGTGTCCAGGTTACATCCAGGGATGACATGGACAGCATATTCGTGGAATATGCTCTTCCCAAAGTGGTAATTCGGCGACCCTCTTTCCCTGTCGCCCTTCTATCAATGGCAAAGACCTAGAGCCCACAACATGTGATTGTTGGACTCTGGGACTATCACCTCTATGACATCTCATCTGTCCCTCTGCTCCTCTGGTCCTTGTCTATAGCACTTGGCACTATGTGGATTTCTGAGCGAGTGACAGAGGACAGTGTTAACCTTGGGGCTTGCTCTCTCCTTCTCGAGCAAGCCATCTCATGACTCGGACTTGTACAATATGACTCGGCCAAGCCCGTACCTGCAAATAGATAACATGCTAAACATCGTGCCGACATAGCTTATATGTCGGCTTAGTCAAGCCAGAGCTTTTTTGCTCAGTGTAACCCGACCTTTATTCGGCCAGCGCTTATTTAACCTGGTCAATATCTTGGTGGGCTCTGCCCTTTTACCTTAGCTTGACCCTACCTAGGGTCATCCCCCAACAAGTATAACTATCATCACCAATTCGATGTAGTTATCCTACCCTCTCGATAAAATTTATCCATCCATTGCTTATAGAGTTACCCACCTGATTAGGGTATAGTTATCAACTCATTCATATGGAATTATCTAGGTGTTGACGGTAGATCTACCCATGTCTATATCTATCATCACCAGACCGATGTTATTACCATGCTCTCAAGGTAATAGTTATCCACTTATTACTTATAGAATTATTCGGTTGGGTGTTTACAATATAGCTATCATCACCACTTCGACATAATTACTCCACCTTCTAGATAATAGTTATCTGCCCATTTCTTATAGAGTTATCCACCTAATCAGTGTATAGTTACCAACCAATTCTATATAGAATCATCCTGGTGTTTAGGCTATAGTTACCCATATGTTCACCGTATAACTATCACCACGATATTAATATAGTTACCATGCTCTCTAGGTAATAGATATCTACCTATTACATATAGAGTTATCGGGGTGGGTGTTTACAATATATCTATCATCACCAATTCGACGTGGTTACCCTACCTTTTAGATAAAATTATCTGCCCATTGCTTATAAAGTTACCCTACCTGATCTAGTTATAGTTACAAACTGATTCCATACGGATTTATCTCGGTGTTCAGGGTATAATTACTCATGTGTGTTTATCATATAGTTATCATCACCAGATCATTGTAGTTACCATGCTCTCTAGGTACACTACTTATGGAGTTATCCCGGTGTTTACAGTATAGATATCAGCACCAATTCGATATAGTTATCCTACCTTCTAGATAAAAGTTATTCACCAATTGCTTACAGAGTTACCCGCCTGATCGGGTATAGTTACCAACCGATAAAAGTTATCCATCGATTGGCTTGCCGATATAACTATGTTACATGTGGTTAACTTTTGGGTCTAGAGAAATGGTCGTGGAAACATATAAAGATAGGATATAGTTCTCATGATCTAGTCGCGACTAATACAACATTCAAAAGAAATTGTAAATCGGATAAACGGTTTTAGCGACACAAAATTTTAATTTTTTGAATTTCACATTTAATTTTTTGCAGGCATCAAAAAGCCTTTACATCCTTTTCATATGGATGGGTAACTTTTAGGTTAAAAAAAATTATCGAAACATATGAATATGAGATGTAGTTTCAAAAATCTCATCACGACTAGTTCAACGATAAAAACATATGATAAATAGGATATGACCTATGAAATATTTTAAATTTCTGTAATTTCGGTTAAGCAATCAGGTTTATCGCATAGTGCTTTGTAATAAATTCTAATACCTAGTAGTAGTACTAGCTAGCGGTAATGAGATCTTGGCTTGGCCTGTCAATGGAACATTACAGCGATCAGTCAGGACATGTGAACGCGTCTCACGCGGTTTGGTCGGATTGTCCGTCGATTTTGGTTATCTCTACAACGCAGCCGGGTAGCAGGGGTCCATTAATTATACTGATTATCTTCTAAAGTTGATGTTTGCGTTCATCGGTAATAGCGATCATACACATTTAACTCACCATGGAGTATTTACTAACTCAAACTGACCACGGACGCCAACGTACATAGCAATTTACATCAAATTAATATGAGAAGCAAACTCAGGGAGGTGGTTCGGCTCACGGGTACATTTGCATTTATTATGAAAAAATATATTTTAAAATAATAAGTAATTTTAAAAAATTATCTATATATACATCCGAATATTTTATGTTCATTCACAAGTTTTTTGGATGAAATAACATTCTATATGTCTCGTGCAAAACAGACAAAAAATATTATGTGAATAGTCGTACTCACGTGATATTTTTTGTCTTTTTATACATGATATATAAAATGTTATTTTATCAAAAAAACTTGCGAATAAACATAAAATATTTGAATATACATGTAAACATTTTTTAATTTTTTTAATATTTAAAATATGTTTTCTTACGATGGGTACAAAATGCACCTATGAGCCAAATGAGATTTTCCCACACTCAGCCACTACACTACATGAAGAATGATTAATTGTTGGGAGTTGATCGCCGTTCTGTCGCCAGAGCTGAACTGGTAGGACCAAACAGCAATCTCGTCGGCCGATCGTGTGAAGATAGCTGCTTTGCAAACAAAATCGTTCCGGGCTTTCCACAGATTCCAAAGAAGAAAGGCGGTTTAATCAGGCCAGGGCGCCAGACACCATGTACAATCGGAACAGGGTAACTAGGTAAGTTTAGGAAGGCAGAAGCGGGACATTTAGGATAAGTGGGATCCCACTTTCACACATGTGGGACCTGCTTTACACGTGGCTCCCACCTTTACATGTGGAACCCACACTTACATGTGGGTCCCACCCTTATGTGTGTAGCCTGCACCTATATGTCGGACCCGCAATTACCCAAGATCCCATCCTTATCGTGTTGGACTAGCACTTATTACATGGGACTATTAATGTGAACGGTTGAGAGTAGGGACGAAACTGGAGCAAAAGGTTTTTGACTTTTCCATAAAAAAACGGAAACAGAGTGAAAATACGGAAATAGAAACGGAATTTTGCAAAACAAAAATGGAAATGTAATTGGTTTGACGAAAACGGAAACAAAAACGGAACAGCCTTTTCCGGTGGAACAAACATGGAAACGGAATTTCTGTTTTCGTGTAATATGGAATTTCTGTTTTAGGGTTGATGTGCATAGACAAATCTAATAGACCCATCACATGACCTTGTCAAACCAAACTCGCAAAGCTGTTGATCCTAAAACCGGCGACCATGTAATCCCTTCACGCAATCGAGTAGGCTTCTATGATTTGATATTTTTATTATTCTCTTGTAAACCTAGCACCATGCTATAACCAGGGAACACATTTGTTGGTTTTCTTAAATGTTTGAGATTTGTTGCATGATTTCAGAGTTCTCTTGGTTCCGTGTAAAATTCGTATTGTTCCGCTTTTGCACCGTATTCGGTCCATATCTGTTTTTGACAAAATCTACTTCTGTTTTTGTTTCCGGGGTTTCTGAATTCGTTTTCGCTTCCGCGAAAAAATATGAAAACAAATGTGGCACCATTCAGTTCCGTTCGTTTTCGCTCCGTTTTCATCCCTAGTTGAGGGTTTGGAAATTTGGGCATGAATTAGATTGAATTGGAACCGACTGATGCCTTAAAAGGAGCCCTACACTCATATCAAAGAACACCGACCATTACTCTCGCACTCTCTCTCTCCCCTCCCTAGAAAATGGTTTGCAACATCAAACCTTAGCCAAGCAGCCTATAATCCCCTAACCAATTCCCGTTGCACGAGGAGTCACATGTTTCATCAGACGCATCAGTGCACTCACCCTTTATGATGGATGAGTGCCACAAGGAGGAAGAGAATGGCAAGGAGGGGGAGGAGCATGAGGATGAGGTCTGGTGGTGGAAGTGTAAAAGCCTTCTATGAGGAGCGGATGAAGGATCATCCGCCGTAGAGCCCCTTCTACGAGCACACAGGATAGGAGGCCTCGACAGTGCCTGAGCCCTAGGTTATTGACAACGCTGAAATGGGGTCATATGGGCATCTAGAGGGAGTAAATAGGTGCTACTCCAAATTTTAGATCTTTTTCAATTTAGGCTTGACATAAAAGTAAATTCTCTAGATATGCAACTAAGATGAATTTTCCTATATGACAAACTAGCAACTAACACGCAACAAGAAACAAGTAAAGGGCGGTTAAAGATAGAGGAAATCGAGAGTGGAGCACGCGGAGATACAGGATATGATTTCCCACGGTTCCTTCCTTTTGAGGGGAAGTACGTCTGTGTTGGAGGGTTGGGAGGTTCTAAGACCACCATGCCACAAAGGCTTCACCCTATTCTCCTGTGAATCGCGCCAAAACTGGCCTGATTCACTTTTCCACTATATGGTACCCTTCGAGGCGGGGACCAGTGCCTTTACAACAAGCTCAGGGCATGCATCCATAACTAAATTGGAGGCTCCTGAGTATCACAACAAGTTGTCACAACAATAGAAAAACTTAGCAATGGTGAAGTCAAGAACTAAGGTTTCCAAAGGAAACACTAGAAGAAAATCCCTCAAGTGAATTAGGGGGGAAATCAAATCGCTTTGGTGATGATGTGGATCAAGGTCTCCTCCTTCGATTCCCCAAAGATCATCGGCTTTGAGTGGTTGGAGGAGGAGATCGGGCAGTTTTGGTGTCTCAGTTGTAAGGGTTCTTGAGATGCAGGAGCCGCTTGAGGTTGAAGAAGGGGAGAGGTATTTGTAGCCTCTCCCAAGATGAAGCCATTGGTGCCGACTGGGGAGGATTATACGACCGAAGATGGGGCCGGATTATCCGGCCAAAGGAATGATCTAGCCTGGTGCCAATAATCCGGCTGAATGTTCCGCGCCTCTTACTAGGAGCCACATCCCTAGTCCTTAGCGAAAATGTCGGGGGGAGGATTATCCAGCCACTCTGTAGGGGCAGATTATCCGACCCGGGCAAAACTCTAGCCCTGGCCAAAATATCCTCCTAAACTTTCGCCCCCATCACTGGGAGCCGTGCCTTCGGTCATTAGCCGATTTTGAGGAGGGAAGATTATCCAGCCATTTGGCCGAGGCAGATTATCCATCCTGGGAAAAACTCTGGCCCTGGCCGAAATCTCCGCCCAATCCTTCGCCCCCATATCTGGGAGTCATGCCTTCATTCCTTAGTCGATTCTAAGGAGGGGCGGATTACCCGGCCCTTCCCAGTCGTGGATAATCCGGCCTGGGCAACCTTAGTTTTCCTAATTTAGTAGGTGGCTTCTTTTCCCTCATTTGAGAGGTCCATGATGCCCCATATAAATAATCTTTTGTATCTGCAACACTCAACACACATTTAGAATATCCATGGTATTGTTATCTAACACGCAAAACACTAGAGATCAATAAATGTTATTTCAATCTTCCCCTATTTGGTGTTAGATGACAATACTAGGATTTGTAATATAGCACTAATCCAAGCAGCAACAAAATCCCAAAAGATAAAGAAACTCCCGCTAAATGTGTGCATATAAGTAATTTGCATTGGAATACAAAAGCATAACATATAGGTTCAAAGTCTCTTTATGAATTGGATTCTAGGGACAAATTGCAATTAACGAAGAGACATAAATAAAGTAAAAGTTGAGACTTTGGATAGAGATCATGCTATCCGACCAACCATAATATAGTCTCAACGATAGATAGATAAATACATATGTATCATAGAAGATAAATCTGATGACTCCATAGATAAATCCATAAGTGTATCACAATCATACTTAAACATAGTCTCAAACAGAACAAACACAAATGATTCAATGCTAAGATAAATGGACACAAGTGTGGATAAAACAAAGAAAATAAGAGGGAAATAGCTACTTGTGCCTGACCCATGCAAATCCCTCGGAGATCCTAATAGAACTACTTCTCCCCCTTTGGCATCGAAACGCCAAAAAGGGAAAAGAGTGATGCTAAAACATCCCTAGAAGATCACTCAGAGCCGCCAAAATAAATAAGCCAAGATTGAGTGTGTTTTCCATAAGAACAAAAGATATCCAATAAAACCCAAATAAGATCCACAAAGAATTAACTCTTCACCAAGAAGAGGTCGATGGCCGAGGCCACCATGTAGGAGTGTTTAAGAGGAATGATTTTCTAACTTTTGGCATCATGGGGGGAGGGTTAGCCCAATTAATTAGGACCACACTACCCCTATATCCATGTATGGACGTAAACAAAATAAGGATAAAGATATAGATGAGTATGGAAGGTGTTCAATTCAAGTTCCATGAATCTACGATATTTAGCTCATTCCTCAAATAGCAAAATCTTTCTTCATCAAGAGGCTTCATGAATATATCAACAAGTTGATCCTTGGTTCTCACATATAGCATCTCAATATCCCCGCGAGCAACATGATCTTTAATGAAGTGATTGTGAATCTCAATATGCTTTGTTATTGTATGCTACACCGGGTTGTAGGAAATATTGATAGCACTTTCATTGTCATGAAAAAGAGGCACTTTGTCACAAATGAAACCATATTCCTCTAAATTTTGCCTTATCCATAACAATTGAGTGCATCCACTTGCAGTAGCCACATATTCAACTTTGGCGGAGGTGAGAGATATACAATTTTGCTTTTTAGAAGACCAACAAACCAAGGACCTACCAAGGGATTGGCATGCCCTGAATGTTGATTTCCTATCATCCTTATCACTAGCCCAATCTAAATCCATGTACCTACGGAGAGAGAAACTTGAGCCTTTTGGATACCATAATCCATAGTTTGGGTATGAACTAAATATCGAAAGATTATCTTGACCGCTACCAAGTGTCTTTCTTTAGGAGTTGCTTGATATCTTGCACACACTCCTACACTCAACACAATATCGGGTCTAGATGCACAAAGGTAAAGCAAGGATCCAATCATCGACCGATATACCTTTTGATCCACATCTTTACCATTGGGATTTAGTTCAAGATGACATTTGGTTTGCATTGGTGTAGTAGTGCGGTGACCCAGCATACCACTACATGTGTAGTACACTATAGTCATTGACATGACATCCACAGAACATCGTTCTGTAAATATCACATCCCTCAGAGTGGTACAACAGAAACATTGCGAGTCCATATTACAAACATTCACACATTATTATTATTACAATACCAGAAGTTCAAGACTTCAAAAGGTTTCAACTTACAAACCAAAATATAAGTGTTTCAGCGGAATTTAAAAGTAGCAACTCCGACTAGGAGTTGAGCTCAGCAGCTTATTCTATAGGGTTCATGCTGCTCGGCTCCGTTGGTTACTACTAACTAGGATACTTAGTTGGACTCGTTATCATCGACACCATAGCGGATTTCGTAATCCACTCCTTCAACACCTCCTGACAGGTCAGGCTCCTTGTAGAAAACATCTTCTTGACATTCAGCTGCATACATTGGCACGTCTTCGGGATCCTCAGAGTCTAAGCAAGGGATCAAAGTAAAGGATGAGTAACAGTGTTACCCAACAAGTTCATTGTATGTAAGGAAGTTTGATGCTCTAACTACCACCTCGGATTAAGATTTATTTTATTAAGAAATTCTATGACCATCAGCATTCACAGGTTGACCAGAACTTTCATGGAGTTCCTTTCCTGCCGCGTTCGTAGCTCCTTCCCGGAACAGGGAGTAACAAGTTACAATTCTTACACTCTGTAGAGGTGCGTTACTTTACCCATGAGAGATCAACTCCTTGTTGCACAACCGGGCGTACTTTCCCGTCAACAATTCCATTATGTGGGGCCCAGTAGTTGGTCCAAGCCAATCACTGCCCCCTTCGCGACCGCGCATGCCTGATTGGTGTACACCATGCCCACATATTGAATTAAGGCAATGGTTTGTACAAACCGTTAGATGCCAGAACTATCGTGGGACAATGAGGGTTCCCACCCATATGCTGCATATCCTCTACAAATTACCAATCAATATGCACGCTACGAGGATAACAGCCACGACCTGCACATCCGGCTTCATGCGAGAGGAAGAAGATACAGCTGACTTCTCTGTCCCATTCCAAATCCCATGGCTAACGCATAATATACGGCGCTAGAATCACTGATCTCATGGGTTATTAAGTCCCTAATTGATCATCATTACTGCAATTATAACCCTAAGTTCTATTGCTCCATTATATCATCACTTAGGATGATATCTAAGATTTCTTTATTTTTGAAAATAATATTTTCTTTGTTTAGAGTATATATGATAACACACCATTTGCAAATACTTTGATAAAGACTCTTCAAAGGATATGAGCAAGTGATGAACTTGCCTTGTGATGGCAAGGTAGTGAAGTCTGACGCTTGCAGTGGACCTTGACTTCTATGTCTACAAAAACATCATTATTGTTCGGTAAGGACAATATTTAAAGAAGCAAAATGATTATGCATAGTAATGTAATGCATCATTTAATTTGATATGCATTCCCCCCATTATTATAAAAAAATTTAATAATAAAGGAGTTATAAATATTAATTTTTAATATTTATAATAGAATATTGTATTATTTTATTTTATTTCCTTTTTATTTGAATTTTATTGATTTGATAATTCCTTTAAGAATTATTATTTAATTACCAAAAATTGTTATTAAATATTTGTTTAGTATTTTTCTAAAATACTACAATATTAATGAAAGTGATTTTTATTTATTTTTATCATCTTTCAATAATATTGTAAAATTCCATAAGTAATATATAAATTACAAAATTCTTAATAAAATTTATATGTCTAAAATTTTATCTCTTAATTTATTTGGATAGTTTGGATTATTGTGAATCCAAAAATAATTTATTTGTAATTTTTGGGCTTTTATTTTATTTTCAAGAATTTAATTAAGTTCAGGGGTATTTTGGTCTTTTCCAATTATTAAAACAGACTCTAAATGATTTGGGCTGACCATTTGGGTTTATTGGGCCCTTGTGGACCAGTAGGGCAAGGTCAAAATAACACCCCAAAGGGTTTTCGGCCCACCCAGCCCAACTCACTCTCTGTCTCTCCCTCGATCTCACCCCTCTTCTTCTCCTCTCCCGACCCCGTGGTCAGCGATGCTGTCGTCGGCGATTCGCGCCGCCGTGGACCGTCCTGTCCACCACCATGGTGCGGGGCAAGGTTGTCGACCACGCTCGTCCATCTGGTCTAGTTCGATTTGATCCTCGGGTCCTACCATGGTCAGGCTAGCCCCTTCCCGAACCCTAGGTTTTGGAAATGGTGCTGCTGCCGCCGCCGCGGACCCTCCCATGGTGAGGTGTGGTGCCCGTGTGCTGCTCTGGCCGCCGCCGCGGCTGGTGCAGGTTGCAGCGCCCTCTGGGGTGCTCCCCGTGCCACCACGAGCTCGTCGGTCGTTCTGCTTCCTCTTCAATTCGTCAGCGAGGACCCTGGTGAGTTATGCCTTTGTGGATCCCAGTTCATCTTACTACCTTGGATTCCTTTGCGTGTATCTAGTGGCCAGTTATAGTTTTGTGCTTGTATTGCTACTAGGGTTCATCTCTAGTGCTTGTAAGATGCTCCTATGATCTGGTTATGCTATTTAGTGCGGATTTGGGTGCTCTGCACCTCAGTGCTTATGGTCACCCCCCTCTGATTGTGTGGTGTTGTTGTTGGTTTGTGACTAAGACTAGATTAAATGCTAGGGTTGCATAGTATTTCCTCTGCTTGGTACTCTGGTGAATTGATGTGTTTATCTGTTGTCAGTATCTTGATACTGACAATGATCTAGTCAGTGTGGATTCACTGACCTAGTTATTGTTGGCTTGCCAGGTTATGCTTGGTCTGAATTTTATTCAATAGAATCTAATGATTCTTTGATCATGAATAAATAACTAGGATATGATCCATGTATCTAGTTTCAGGGAGATGATTTGACAGATGATTTGTGTAGATTGGACTATTTGATTGTCTTTGTGATAAGGTGTAGGGTTCGCAGCATAGAAAACAAAAAATTTCCTACGATGGGAACAACTATGTACCAAGATCTATCTACTAGATACAAACAACGAGCGGATGTATATCCGTAGATAACATACCCTTGAAGACCGACAAAGCTTAACGAGTTAAACTCGTGGTTGATGTAGACGATTTCTTGCCGATCTCAAGATTGAGAGGAAGTCCTAGCGCCGCAAATCAGCAGCGCATCCGTGCTTGCACACACGTCCGAGGCACCGAGAAACCTCCGCCTCCTCGCTCCAGCGATGTAGCGGAAGCACAACTCTTTCTTGCCGAATAGCCACCGGGAACATGTATCTCGATAGTCTGAGACCATGGGGGATAAATTCTAGAGGGGGAGAGAGATCCTTCACGAGGAGGTGTGAGTGAGAAGTGAGGAGGGGGTGCCTTTTATAGGAGGGGGGACCCCAAGGGGGTGGCAGGCGCATGGGGGCTTCCCCCTTGCCCTCCCCTCTTAATGTGGGTGGACACTCCACTCACAAATTTCCTTTAAATTCCCTCCACTCAAAATCCCACTCAAACTTGCCATTAAATTTCCACCAAATTTAATGCAAACTCTCATTAAATAAAACTCTTTTATTTATTCAGAATTTTGTCAATTACTTTAATGACAAACATTCACATATAACCCCTTGCTAGAATTCTATTTCACATGCAAAAACACTTTCTACAATTTCACCCGAAAACCTATTTTGGTATCTAGTGAAATAAATTCCTGCGCTTGTTATTCTTTTCGGCATGAAACTTTTGCTCCAATTGGATGTCGGTGTCTCTTAAGTGTGTCACCCTATGGTTCGTGAATAATGCGGACATGATCGAGACCCCTCTCGGATCAATAATCAGAAGCGGGATCTGGAGACCCATACTGACTCCCACACATTCAACGATGACTTTCTTGTGATCGTCGGAACCTTTTACGCTAGTATCTTAATCCCTTTGTTTCGTGATATATTACATGTCCGAGATTCGATCATCGGTATCTCCATACCTAGTTTGATCTCGTTACTGACATGCACTCTTTTCTCGTTCCCGTGATATAACATTCTAGTGATCAAATCACTTGCTTGCAAGCTAACCAATGTGATATCATCGAGAGCGCCCAGAGCATATCTATCCGTCATCGGGATGAACAAATTCCACTCTCGATCCATGGGCCTCAACATAACACTTTATTAGTTCTGAACCCATCTTTATAATCACCCTGTTACGGTGTGACGTGATGTTATCAAGAAACTCTTCCGGTGTTAGTGATTGACATGATCTCATGGTCTAAGGATTAGGTTCACTTCGTAAGTTGTTATAGCAATATAAACTCAATGACTTTGATCATAATGCTATACTTTGGATGAATGTTCATCACACCATTACACTAATGTTGTGATCACGTTATTAACAACATCCAATGTCTATGATCAGGAAACCTTGATCATCTTGTTAATCAACGAGCTAGTTTATGAGAGAGGCATAACTAGGAACTTTCTGTTTGCTTATTAAACACACATGTATTAACGTTTCCGTATTAATACAATTATAACATGCAAAATAAACATCTATCATATACTTGGAATATACATAATAAACACTTTATTATTGCCTCTCAGGACATATTCCCTTCATAAGGTCAGTGCTTATGAAACCTTCTTAAGATGGTACATAAGTAGATCTTATTACTGACTATACTTATAGTCATTTCTGGGACTTGATGGATGTTGATAGATAAGTTGGGAAACTTATTGTTTGATCCAGCCAATGATGCTGGTCTGAGGCTCTAGAAACTAAGTTCCTATGTTGCTGTCATTTTCAAAATTGATTAAGACATCAGCCGCTTACTAGATCTTGGATCCAAGTTGGTTAAATATATATGGTTTTGTTTGTGTCTTATAAAATCTGAGGTGCTACTCCTTCTTGGAGATGTGCCTAGATTTTGTAAGAACAAATGATAAAATATAGAGGTTGCCTTTGGTATCACCAATTATGTGAGGCTGGTCTGAGAATTTGGTGTTTTTAATAGAGTTTGATCTTGATCTTTATATTTAAAACCTCTAGGATAGCTGCACCCCACTTGGGTGATTATTGAGAGGTTGTATTATGCATCAGCACATATATTTTGCTTGGATAAGATAAACAAATCCTATGGTGGTTTATGATACTCACCACAAAATCTATGCTTGTGATGGCTTGATGTGCTGGTGAGGTTGCTGGTCTAGTCCAGTCCTTCTCCTCTTGATGTTGTTCTTGTGTTACCTTGATGCTTGTGCTTGGCCTTGAGGAAATCTGCTCCTCCTAGCTCCTGTGAGCTTGGCCTTGCTATTCACCTGATCCTTCCCCTCCTTATGTCACCATCAGGTGATATGTGGATTGATCTGTTGTGAGATGGTGTTGCTGGTTTATTTGTCTCTGGCTAAGCTTGTTGTTCTTGTGTGGTGTGAGCAGTGAAGAGATGCACTAGTGCTTCCCCACGGCTATGCTGAGCATTTTGTGTGATATGGTGCTGACAGCACACACCATGTAGTTTGGTGCGTGTGTTGCATGTGTGCTTGCTGCACAGTTATGTATATGTTCTGAATTTTGAAAGTTAATGTTATCAGGTTACCTTTTACCTGGCTGGTGAAACTTGCCCCTCCTTGCCTCCTTGAAATTATGAAATATACATTCTTTCATATTGGTGAAACTTGCCCCTTAAATACTCAATGATGAAAAAGTGAACAGTGCACTTCACCGTCAACTCTGAGAGTAAAAACAATTCTAATCCTAACCTTCTTTTTCTTTTAAGTTTCTTTTTATTGTGCAGGTACCATATTTGAAAATCAAGACTTTAGTTTAGGTTTTTATTTCTTTATAGATTAGTCACTTGTAATAACTCTCATATTCAATTGTAATCTTTAATTTATTCTTTTGTACTCTTTATTTTTAGTCTTTTGTAATAAAGATTGTACTATTATCAATAAAGAAATATTCTTTATTTATTTGCTATTGTAAAGATTGTTGATGATTTTCATAAGTTACATTTTGTAACTTATTTATTGAATAAAATTATGAAATGGAGATTCATATTCTTAATTGCTCTCTTTATATAAAGTTTGAGTTATTATTGGTTAACTCTTAATTAAATCAAATACTCAAACATTATTCAAAAATTCTTTTGAATTATAATTCAAACACTCAAGTTTAAATTCAAATTTCATTTCCCAAAACACATAAGTCCACAAAGATCATATCAAAGTCTATAACAATCATCCTTCAATACTATACCTAATCTCAAAGTATGAAAGAAACCTTGATCACTTTAGGTTTTTATTTGGCGAAAAATTTACCCACATTTTCACAGATGAATGCATGCAACATCTTAAATTCCTAAATCTACCCTTCGTTAGTTCCTAAATGCTGGGATGTTACAAGTAGCCCCATTAAGGTCATTCATCTTAAACCTATTGAGCATGTCTTGGATATACTTGGCTTGATTAATGAAGGTCCCTCCACTTACTTGCTTGATTTCAAATCCAAGGAAGAACCTCATTTCTCCCATCATAGACATCTCTAACCTATCGGTCATAAGCTTTGAGAATTCATCATTAAAATCTTTGTTAGTAGAACCAAAGATTATATCATCAACAAATAATTGGCACACGTAAAGCTCCCCTTTGACCATCTTAGTAAAAAGAGTAGGGTCGATTAGCCCAACTTCAAACTCACGGTCAAACAACTCTCTAAGGTGCTCATACCATGCACGTGTGAGTTTGCTTAAGTCCATAGAGCGCCTTATAGAGTTTGTAGACATGGTTTGGGAAGTTAGGATCTTCACATCCCGGGGGCTGCTTATTGATGCATGTAAAATGCATACATGAACTTTCTAGTTTGTTGCTATGAATTCCCACCTATTTTATACATATACGATGTTTAAAGTACAATGGACGTCGCCTAGAGGGGGTGAATAGGATTTTAAAATTATTACGGTTTAGGCTCAAGTAAATGTGGAATAAAACTAATGTTTAATTTATTGGGCACAAAACCTAACCACTAGGTTCACCTAAGTGCACCAACAACCGTACACTTCCTTCCATAGAGAAATTCAAACGATGCCATCTCAATACTGGCTTGATAGCTGTTATTGTAAGAGAATTCTGCGTAAGGCAGACTTTCATCCCAACTAGCACCATAGTCTAGGGCACATGCCCTCAACATATCCTCCAAAATCTGATTGGTCCTTTCTGTCTGTCCATCAGTCTGGGGGTGAAAAGTTGTACTTAACTCTAGTCTCGTTCCCAACGACTCATGTAGTTGTCACCAAAAATGCGAGGTGAATTGAGTTCCTCTATCATACATAATACTCTTGGGTACTCCATGCAGACACACAATCATGTTTATGTAAATCTTGGCTAACTTAGCACTTGTATAGGTTGTCTTCACAGGTATGAAATGAGCCACTTTAGTTAGGCGATCAACAACAACTCAAATAGAATCATATCCCTATCTTGTCCTTGGCAGTCCGGTGATGAAATCCATACCAATCTTGTCCCACTTCCAATCAGGAATAGGTAGTGGTTGCAATAATCCTGCCGGTTTCTGATGTTCCGCCTTCACTCGACTACATACATCACACAAGGCAATATGCTCCGCAATATCTTTCTTGAGGTTATTCCACCAAAATCTTTCCTTCACATCCATGTACATTTTTGTGTTACCTGGATGAATGGAATATGGTGAGTTATGTGCTTCTTGCAGAATCAGTTTCCAAAGTTCCGGATCTTGCGGAATGCAGATACGTTTTCCATACCATAAAGTACCATGTTCGTCTTCATGGAATCCTTTGGCTTTACCTTTGCTAATTTTTCCCTTAATCTCCTCAATTTCCTTGTCTAACTTTTGGGCTTCTTTGATCTTGTCCAACAATGTGGGTTGCACATCCAATGACATGAGATGTCCTTCCGGTACTATCTCCAATCTGAGATATTTAAATTGGGCACACAGATCATCTGGCAATTCTCCCTTAGTAAGGCCATTCACATAAACCTTACGGCTTAAAGCATCCTCTACAACATTTGCTTTACGGGGATGGTATTGCAAACTCAAGTCATAGTCCTTGATAAGCTCTAGCCATATTCTTTGTCTCATATTGATTTACTTCTGAGTGAAAATATGCTTCAAACTTTTGTGATCTGTGAACACTTCACAACGCTTTCCCAAAAGATAATGTCTCCATGTTTTGAGTGCATGGACAACAGAGGCTAACTCTAAATCATGAGTAGGGTAATTCACTTCATGAGTTTTGAGTTGTCTCGAGGCATAAGCCACAACTTTCCCTTCCTGCATCAAAACTCCACCTAATCCTTGGTGAGATGCATCACAATAAACTTGGAAATCCTTCTCCAAATCTGGCAGACATAAGACTAGTGTTGTCGCTAATCTATTTTTCAATTCCTGGAAACTGAGTTCACATCCTTCAGTCCAATCAAACTTCTTATCTTTCTTGAGTAACTCCGTCATTGGCTTAGCTACCTTTGAGAAATTCTAAATGATTCTTCTTTAGTATCCTGCCAAGCCGAGGAAACTACGTACTTATTTCACTGACTTATGAGATTCCCACTCTGTCATAGCTGACACCTTTGTGGGATCGAAAACTATACCATCTCCCGACACAATATGTCCGAGAAATCCGACTTCATTTAGCCAGAATTTACACTTACTAAACTTAGCATACAGCTTGTGCTCCCTGAGCTTCTCAAGTATCAAACGCAAATGCTCTTCATGCTCTTCTTTGCTCTTGGAATAGATCAAAATGTCGTTGATGAATACGACAACAAACTTGTCAAGAAATTCCATGAACACCTTGTTCATCATATTCATGAAGTAGGCTGGTGCATTTTTCAAACCAAATGGCATCACGGTGTACTCATACAAACTGTACCTAGTGGTGAAAGCAGTCTTAGGTATGTCTTGCTCTCTAATCTTAAGCTGAAAATAGCCTGATCGAAGATCGATCTTCGAGAACACACGGGCTCCTTCTAGCTGATCAAACAGATCGTTGATTCTAGGCAAAGGATATTTGTTCTTGATAGTCAGTTCATTGAGTGAACGGTAATCTATGCATAACCTTTGGCTTCTATCCTTCTTCTCAACAAACAGAACTGGTGCACCCCGAGATGAAGAACTTGGTTGAATAAACCCTTTCTGCAATTGTTCTCCAAGTTGTTTCTTGAGTTCTTTCAACTCATCCACTGACATCTTGTAGGGTCTCTTTTCTATTGGTCCTGATCCTGGC
This sequence comes from Avena sativa, assembly GCA_916181665.1. Classification (NCBI taxonomy): domain Eukaryota; kingdom Viridiplantae; phylum Streptophyta; class Magnoliopsida; order Poales; family Poaceae; genus Avena; species Avena sativa. The sequence continues at coordinate 277,243,296 of OV702298.1, read as the reverse complement.
AGTAAGTCAATCAGAAACTCTACATCTCTATCTGGTGGCATTCCAGGCAATTCCTCCGGAAACACATCTAGATACTCTCTCACAATTAGCACACTGTCTATGCTAACCCCCTTAAGAGAATTTAGCTTACTCCCTTTAGATTCAAAGTTAGACTTGAACCTAATTCGTTTCTTATCCGGGGTTGTGAGTGTGACAGTACGATTGGCAAAATCCAGTACTCCTTCATACTTAGTCATCCAATCCATTCCCAAAATTACATCCAATCCTTGGGAATCTAGGATTATCAAACTAACCAGAAACTTATACTTTCCAAACTCTATTACTAGATCATGACATCCAAGGTTCACTATCATATCTCCTTAGGGAGACCTTACTTTTATTGGACACACAATAGTTTCAGTTGGAAGCCCATTTTTATCAACAAATGCTCTTGATATGAATGAATGCGATGCGCCAGTATCAAAAAGAACAAGTGCTGGAAAATAATTGAGCTTGAACTTACCAGCCACAACATCAGACTCTTCATATATTTCTTCCACATTGATGTGGTTCACTTGTCCTTTATGAAAAGGGTTGGGCTTGTTGTCTCCTTCAACTTTCTTTTCTGGGCATTCATTTGCATAATGCCCCATCTTCTTACACTTGAAACACTCAACCTGACTGAGATATTTCTTTACAGGCTGACTCCCATTACCACTTCCACTGTGGTGGCTCTTGTGTCCACTCTTATGGTTCTTATACTTGTCACTATCATGACTACGATGGTGCTTGTTATCATGATGACGGTTGTGGTTGTGGTGGCTGTAGTACTTCCCATGCTTGTGGAATCTAGAACTTCCACTATCATCATTATGGGAATGCTTGTGAGACGATCCCGAGCTGTGCTTATCAAAGTTATGCTTCCTCTTCCTGCCCTCAACCTATTTCATCTTTTTTTCCAAGATGGTGGCCTTGTCACAAATTGATTGATATGTTGGGACATAGGCAACAAATACCTGCAGGTTCAACTCATCATTAAGTCCCTCAAGGAACTTCTCCTTCCTTTTGGCATCTGTATCAACCTCATCTGGTGCATAGCGCGCCAGATTGTTGAACTCAGCCTGTTTCATCTTTTTTCCAAGATGGTGGCCTTGTCACAAAGTGATTGATATGTTGGGACATAGGCAACAAATAGCTGCAGGTTCAACTCATCATTAAGTCCCTCAAGGAACTTATCCTTCCTTTTGGCATCTGTATCAACCTCATCCGGTGCATAGCGCGCCAGATTGTTGAACTCCTCAATGTACTCAGCCACACTACGGTGACGCTGTTTCAGATTGTGGAACTCTTTCTTCTTCAAGTTCATCACTCCGGATGAGATGTGGGCAGTGCGGAAACCATCTTCAAAGATAGCCCATGTCACATCCTCAAGGGAGTGGTGATCTGAAAGTTATCCCACCAGGTAGCTGTTGGTCCTTCGAGCAGATGTGTTGCGAATCTGACCTTTTCTTCATTTGTGCAGCCCACAGTGACTAAGTCCTTGTTCACGGAATGTAACCAGTCATTGGCTACCATTGGATTAGTTGTTCCTAAGAACTTGGCTAGCCTCAACCTCAAAAATCTGGTAAGCATGTCAAATGCTAGTGGATTGTTGGGATTGTTGTTTTTGTTGTTGTTCTGATTCTGATTTTGGTTCTGGATGAACTGAGTCATCATCTGCATCAGTTGAGCTTGAGCTGTCATCAACTGCTGCATCTCGGGGGTGACGTTATTGTTGTTGTTTGGGTTGGGGTTGGCATGACGAGGAGGCATTTGTGGTTTCAATAAGGATAAGGAATGAGATAACCCATAGATGCTTAACATGCATAATACATCACAAAACAACCATCACAATAACCAAGATCAAAATAACATAGAGTTTGAACAAAGTAAACAACAAGTTTTTGGAAAAAAGTAAACACACCATAGCAAGCCATCCACATGTTAGATGGTCATTGCGACTCAATAATCAAGGTATGATAGATAAAAGATGGTCGAATAGTCTATACTACTACTCCATGTCGACCTCCACGTCAACAAGTGTAAGTCCGACTGCCTCCATGGTTGTCTTGTACTCTTAGACACTAGTGGTCAAGGCCTCGACCTTCGCACGGAGAGCTCTCTTCTGTGAGCACAGCCTCTCAATCACTCCCTGCTGGGTCTCGAGCTCAAAGTCCTTGGCCTCTATCTCGGCCTTCATGTCCTTGATCTTCTTGTTTCTGTCTTGGACCATTTTCTCCTGATTCTTTAACTTCTTGTCCTGGCTCTCGAATCTGGCCTCCATCTCCTATACGATCTCGTCTTGCTCCACGAAGAGCTTGTCCTTCTCCCTCAACTGAACCTGAAGCTCCTCATTGCTAAGCATGACGTTTGTCCTATCTGTGTCGAGGTGTCTAATAAGACCCTCTAGGTCCTGAAGGTACAGACGAACTGGCTCAATCGTCTCTCTAGTAGCGTCATCGTACACTACAGCCTCACCCTGCTCGTCACGTCTCTCGAACAGGTGAAAGTAGAGGCCCTGATCTCAGTGGAGTGTTATCCAACAAGGCGTCCAAGTAACTCATGCATGACTACATCTAATCCCTTCTCCTTGTCATCATGCATCATCTTGAAAGTGATCTCCTTCGTGGGTGGCTCCGTCTGGCATCCTGGCTATGTGACTCTAAAGCCCCAAAGGTCCTTCCTCTCAAACTTGGTGAGCTGGAGTGCCTTGATACTAGGAAGTGGGAGGTTGAGCACACTAGTGAGCTCCACAAGACGAGAACCGAAACGAGTTCCCTTGAACTCCTCGGCAGTGCTGATAACAATGTTAGGCATCTATTGTATAAGATAGAGAAAGATTAGAATCAATACAAGTAGAGAAAATTTACAAGACAACAAAAACACAAAGCACATTTTCCACAGTAAAACATACAAGTCATGGCATACACAATCCAATACAAACACTAAGGTTCAACATAACTTAGACAAATTTTCGTGAAAATATGACAAGTGTGGTGGTCCAACTAGCGGAGTACGTTACAATTCTCACTCATATGCTAAGTCTACAATATCCTCCCTTAGACATTTTATGGTAGTCTCTAAGTCTTGGGTAAACTTCCTATCCTCTTCAAGGTTATTTTTAGTGTTGATCATTCTACACTTGAGTCTTTCACCAAGATCCTTGATAGCATTCCAAGATGCATTTCTTGCAGAGTCAAAGAATGTTGTATACATTTCTGAGTTGGTGCCCATGTAGAATCCAGACTCTTTGTGATTGTCTCCCTTGTTTTTATACAAGTGAAGTTGCACCCACCAATATTCTTCTCCTTCATCCATAACTAGAAATCCTTTGTATAAGGCCTCACCATGTATTCCCAAGCTAACCATATGGGTTTTTGAGTGCTTTGGGAAACTCCATCTCACACTCTAAAGTCATGGTCATGAGTGGTCCCTTCTTGACGGCTTCGTTGACGGCGGCCATCTACAAATAGAGATGAGAAAGAAGATTAGGAAAGGTTTACAAGAAGAAAAAGACACGTGTGGAATTTGCAAAGAGTTGCATTTTTCCTTAGTGGTTTTCTTAGTCTAATCCAACCTAGGGTCATAATCCTACAGGCAACACAGTGCTCTGATACCATTTGTAAGACCCCACCTTTATAAGGTAAAGGTCCCTGTGATTGCAATGTTAGTCCCTGGATCAAAAGCTAGCATCCACAGTTTAAGATGAAGTACACAGATACAAAGGTCTTTATTACATCGTCATTACAGAGATAAACATAGTCTTTTACAACTCCATAGCTAAAGGCTAGTACAAGAGTTCATAACATAAGTAAAACAAAGTAAAGTCTTCATCTTCATGTGCCACAGGAAAGCATGTTGAGTGTAGACTCATAACCCTAATCCTCATCAGAGTAACCTGCAACATCATAAGTTACAGCCACAGTGGGTCAATACATTTGGAATTTTATTGGCAAGTGATACCATAGTAGAATATTAGTATCTAAAATCTATATGAATTTGGCTAAGTGTATCTTGGGCTTGCTTTGCTAAAAAAATAGGTTTCCCTATCAGTTGAAAACACTAAGTTTTTGTTTGACAAAAACTCCCAAGGAACCACCAATAGACATTGGTGAACCTTCAACCCTTGTTCAACCACAAGTTTTAACTTAGAAATTGGGATGAGGAGATCCTTGATAGCTTCAATGTCTTGATGCTCAAATTGTCCGTTGCCAAGGACACGGCTAAGTACTTAGGTTTTTCCTTCTTGAGAGGTGGTGCACTTTCCCCACAAGACTCGACATGCATCGAGACGAGATCTTTCAGAAGCCCTCCCTTAGACCAAATGGACGCGTTCCATCCTATCACCCTACCACCATCTGTCCATTTGACTAAGTTATTGCAACCTATATGATCAAGGCAGAGCCCATATGCCATGTGGCTGCACTAGAAGCTTCTAAACACTAAGTATCTCAATCCCTTTGTTCCTGGGTGGATTTCCACAAGTGAGATACACCAGGGAGGCCATAGAAATGGGCCCTGAGTAACCACTCAACACAAACCATTCTTTTCATTCCACCCAGGTGATTCATTCATATAGTTGTTTTATTAAGTAAAAAACATAAGTCAAAGGACTTAGCAAAATTTCCATAGCATGTATACAAGTATCTTAACTTAGATAAAATTCTACCAAGACCACAACTACTAGGATTTCCCATAGCATAGCATATAGATACTTAGCAAAATTTCATGCAAGCCCTATACAAAATATCACTAGTGCATAGTAAAAATAATGGGACAAATACATGAAGCACCACTTGCCTTGGTAGTTGGGGGAGTAGCAATAATCTTCACAATCACAATCACCACTAGCACCAAAATCTACACATAAAATGATAGCATCAAATTCTCATTCAAAATATTAAAGCAAAAATATATGAATGCATGTAAATGCAATGAAATTAATTCTAAACTAAAACATTCAAGTCAAACAGTACTGAACACCAAAACTAACTAATTATAGTCCAAATAAACTTGAATCTATTATATACTAAAAGCAATATAAGAGTGTTTTTTGAGCCATTAGGTTGATCCACATCATCATAATTATTTTGGTCGTTAGATCTAATATCTATGGTTAGGATTTATTAACAAAATAATGTTATGTAGTACCCAGTTTGTACCACGTCACGTCATAGTCCAACGAAAAGGAAATCTATTTTTCTCTTTGACACCACGTCGTTTAATCTGTCTCCGTTAAAAGGTACTAATATCCTCTCCCTTGCTTTCCTAAAAAAAATCCTCTCCTTGCACGTGCACGGTACATATCCTGTGAAAAATTCAAAGACACCCGTGCTGCATGTTTTATATTTTCCTTTGCCAAGGTTAAACTCTGAGAACATGTCAGGTTAGTCCACACCACTAAAAATATTTGGACAAGTCACGTAAACTTCTTTTTTTTGGGATTTGCATGGAGTCCGTGTGAGACACTGTTTGAAAAGGTTTCGGTACAAAGTATCCTCACGTGTCAGATATTCACACAAAAAAACATCAAACTTTGATCATCAATAATTTGTGAAAAAATAAACAAACTGATAACTACAACTAAATGTTAGTAAAAAGAGTTTGTATGAAATATTGATGTGTGATAGCTATTGGCATGGAAAATATCTCCAAATTTTGATCACACTCGCTGCAAAAGAGAAGTTTGATCGATAGTATTTGGTCTCCTTACAAAAGTATGTGTTGAAGGAGCTACACGGACGTGGAATGGAATCCATATGCGCGTCTATGTATGAAAATGTCAATGGGTACACAAAAATAATAAAAATTGACCTATATTAGTAACTAGACTATAAATAGTGAAACATAGAGAGCATTTGTAAAAATATTTTTCTAAAGCGCTCCCTCCAACCCTCCTATTATTGTACAGATTTATAGATCTACTGTAAATATCTCGGATAAATAAAATAAAACAGGGAGCAAACACAAATTCTTGATAGAGATGAAAGCACTGTCAAGGTCTCTCAAAGTCAGCACCCGTATTTTTTATTATATAATTTCTTCATGCCAATGGTGATGAATTTACAAAAACTAGACTAATATCATAAGTTTTGAAAACTGTAAAAGTCGCCCACATGTAATATGGACACCCTAAGATCTTTAATCGCACTTTGTCAATGGATCCATCTTGGTTAAGGAAATGTTAGAACTAGACCATAGGATCTTTGATCTCCTAAGTCTAAGGGCACAACATATCTCGCCATTTATGCTTCCAAAATGTTATCCATTTTAGAACTAGGACGGAAAAAAGAATTTCATCCATTATTAAAGCATATTTGGTCGATAAAGTATAAAATTAAGGCCAACAAAAAAGATTCCTGATAAAAAAATCTCCTTCACGAGTTGATTGAAGGGAAGAAATTCCCATATCCTTACTTCAACCATGTATCCAGAGGGGAGCATGCAGATAATAATATTTATAAAAAGTAAAGTGCCCACATAAAATTGGAATGTCGTTAGAGACACCCACCTTAAATATGGACCCTAGGATCTTTAAGTCCTCTTTCTCGGGTGACGCATCTCTCGCTTAGGCATGTTTGGACCATAACATATAGAAAATTGGGATACAGGTGCATACTTGTAAAAAAGTCACATAAGAACTATCGCAACTGTGTCTTATTGGATAATATAATCGCCATACACTCTCAAAATAAAAATAGGACTAGAATCTATGTGAGATAAGAGTACCATGTGAGATGATTAAAACGTTACACTCACATTTATTAACATAGCACTTAGGATGCTTTCGGCAATAGTCCCTCTGTCTCAAAATATAAGGGGCTTCAGGGTTAGTCAAATGTCAATTTTTCTAAGTTTGATCAAGATTATACACAAAAATATGAAGATTTAGAATAATGAATCAATATCAACAGATTCACCATAAATATATTTTCTTAACGTGTTCATTCTATATTGTATATGTAGATATTTGTTTTCAAATATTTGGTCAAAGTAGTTAGATTTGACTTTTAACCAATCCTTAGTTTCTTTTATTTTGGCACAGAGTGAGTATTTGATATACTCTCAAAAAAATATGTAAATTAAATATAAGATTTCTAAAAAAAACTCGAAAGATGATGCCCTCGCATTTGCGAGGGCCACCATGCTAGTTTTCTTTAAAAACATTTTTCTATATAATTTATATAGTCAAAATAAGCCTATATTTGTCTCTGCACAAAAACCCAATTTTACAGAAATAAAATATAAAAACAAGCCCACAGTAGTGTAGGATTTATTTTTTTGAATCCAATGATATCTTATTTGCATTTTTTGGATAAACAGAACTCAAGTTATGAATTTTCTAAGTTTGAATCAAATTTTGGTTTTTAAATTAAAAATCAAGCCACGCGGCAGCGCCTGATTAGACGGTACCGCTTTGGGGTGGATCGCGCTCCCGCGCCGTTGGATCTAATCAGATCCAACGCACCAGATCTCAGCATACCTCTTCGCTGACAATCTAATTTACACCACCAGATCTAAATCCTACGGCCTAGATCTACGTGTACCGATTCGCTTATGGTTCTAATCTTGACCGCTGGATCTAGATCCAGCGGATCTCATCGCTTTGACCATATGCGGGCGGCGCAAATGGCCACCGCGGCGGCTGCGCATCGGACGGCGATTCTCTGGCGAGGCCAGAGGGCAAGGGTGGGGGTACTGGTGCTTACCAAGGACGTGGAGACACGGTGAAGCTCAACGTGCTCGTGGACGGGGCTGGGGTGCATGTACACGGCGACGATTCCTCGTCAGAGTTGGCGTCGGCGTCGGGCTCGCTCGGGAGTTGTCGTTGGCGACGCTACAAGGCACGGAAAGACGAGCCAGAGGTGGCGTTAGACGCGCACGGACATGGCGAGTACACACGTATCAACCAGAGAGAAGGGGGCTAGGGTTTACTGAATTCGTTCGCCAGAGTTGTTCGGGACAGCGCCGGCGCGAGCTGGATTGTGGATAGCCTAGCGGCGCTTAGAGGGTGGTGAGTGAGGGGAAAGGAGCGGAGAGGGGAGGGGGTTAAGTAGTGGGGGTCTGGGCACGGGATTAGGTTTAATGCGAATTGATTCGTGAATCAATCGGCCAGAAATGGGCGGCGACGGCGAGTCTGCGATGTTGATTGGGGAAGAAGGTGACGTGGCTGCGGGGCCAGCGTGTCAGTGAGAGAGGGTGCGCGGGTGCGGGTGAGAAACATAGGGGTGAGCGAGGGGGGTTTCCCGGGTGGGCTCGTGTTGGGCCGTGGGGTGGGCCGAGCCATTTTGGCTGGTCTGCTCCTGTTTTTTTGTTCTATTTATTTTTCTTTGTCTGATTTGATTTTCTAAATAAGATTTGAATGCTCAAAACAACTCCAAATCAATTCAAACTTCTTCCAAAATTTTATGTGTCCAAGCTAGTGTCCAAGAGTGTGTAAAACACACAAATCTACTCAGAACCATTTTGGCCCTTTGAAAAATAATTCAAAACCATGCCTCATAAGATAAATAAAATGGGCATTTGAAATGGTTCTGTTTGAATTCAAACTTTGAAATTTTTTGTGCAAGCCAAGGATGCTATGAATGTATGAATGATATGAAAGCTTTTGTAATTCATGATTTTTAGGATGTTACACAAGTATATTCTTGTTTTCATCTATCTTCCAATTAAAAATTATTTGTTATGTGAAAACTTAGTAATTAAAGCCTTCACGAACTTGATGGCACACTTTATATTCTTTGACTCTAATAAACTTGAATAATTGTGTCATATATGTTGTATATGCTTGCACTTATACGTTGGAATTAGCAGAACCATGCTGTCATGGGGAACGTTTTCAACATTACACTTGTACTTTGTACACAGTTGATATCATGTTCTTTTGTCTTTAGATGTCGCCGGTGTGAAATAAAGAGGGAGATTGTAAGTCCATGGAGTTATGTATTTTGTGTTAGATAAATGCCTGGGCCGCTAGCCTAAGCCATGCCTAATCATGGTGGAAACTTGCAGCATTACCATAATGAGAATTCTATGAAGCATCCTCAATAAAAAGCTATGCACATAGTAAATAAAAAGATCGCTGAGATGCTTATTGTCTGCTTGTCTTGTCATTTTGGTTATGGGATAGCTCATGTACCATGTGCAAGGGGTACCCCGTTGGCGGTTCTTTATGATACACATGCACTTACTATGACAAGAACTTACAGGTGACTAAAGTTGAGTAGCATGCGGTGCGGCCCTCGTATTCAAGGGACATGAGATTTCCAACTTATACTTTGTCAAGCATATACTCCATCTTTGTTCACTTTAACCTTAATCACTTCAAGATGCTTATTATAGGGGCAATGAGGGCTGAAAGCTAACAAGTACCATAATTTTTGGAAGCTCTTTTTGAAACTTGAAATCCCTGCTTCCCTTTATGAAGGGCCTTTCTTCCACTATTATATTGAGTCTCCACCTTCTACCTTTAGGCACCATTAAGAGAGCATAGTTGACATTCTTAGTTCTATGTGCAGTGTCCCAAAACTTATTGATTAATGCATATTGTTGATATTGTTTGTTCTTGTGCTACTTGTATCTAGTCACTCTTATGAACTTTGAAGGTGTCCTATGCATCTATTTGCTACTCCTTGAGGGATAAGCTGAATGCCACTATGCCATGTTTTCTGTATGTAAAACAAACAAACGTTTTTCAATACATGTTATTCATGATCCTTGTTTCTAGCCTTTCATGTTGCATGCATAGTTACTTTGTCTTATTGTTAGAACTCCATCTTTCATGCACATGTTTAGAGTTCTTTGATCCCAGCTTTCAATGCTTGCAAATGGTTTGATCTTGGTTTTGATGGTGCATGTCACCTTAAAAATTATTCTTTTATCACTTACCTACTCGAGGACGAGCAGGAGTTAAGCTTGGGGATGCTTGATACGTCGAAAACGTATCTATAATTTTTGATGTTCCATGCTTGTTTAGTATCTACTTTGCTTTGCTTTGTCCACACTTTGAGGTGTTTTTATATGTTTTCTGGAACTAACCTATTAGCAAGTTGCCACGGTGCTAGTTGCCTATTTTCTTCTGTTTTTGGTTCCAGAAAGGCATAAAATCAATATTCTTGGAATTGGACGGGACAAAAGTCAAAGTCAATATTTTACAGTGGTCAACACGAAGCCAAAATACGAGACGGGGGAGGCTCACCAGGGGGCCACACCCCCTGGCCGCACGGGTGGGCCCACCCCGTGCCTGGGGGGTGCAGCCGCCCTGGTGGCCCCCTGCCTTGCCTCTTCGCCTATAAGAAGCCCCCGATGCAGAAACCCTAGGCACCCGATCAAAACTCCATGAAACCGTCTGTAGCCACCGCCACCATCGTCCCTAGATTGGGGATATCTAAAGTTCTTACTGGCATCCTGTCGGAGGGGAGATCATCCTGGAGGCCTTCTTCTTCATCATGCCAGCCTTCGATATGAAGCGTGAGTAGTTCCAACTTGGACTACTGGTCCATGTAGTAGCTAGATGGTTCTATCTCCTCCTTTGTGCTTTCATGTATAGATCTTGTGAGCTCCGTTCATGATCAAGATCTAATCTATTTGTAATCATGCATGTTGTGTTTGCGGGGATCCGATGGATATTGAGATTACTATGTCAGATTTATTAATGGTTTTGTCTATTTGATTCTATCATGTTTGTGTTGTTTGTGATCTTGCATGCTCCCCGTTGTTAGTAGCTATCTTGGCCAAGTAGTTGCTAGTGACTCCAAGAGGGGGTATTTATGCTCGATATTGGGTTCATGCCTCTAGTTTCCAAGGGAAGTGATAGAAATCTCTTCGTTTGTAGATGTACTGTTGCCACTAGGAAGAAAACAACGGTCTCTTGTTTATGGAACAAGTGGATTTTTTACCTTACATACTTTGGTTAAAGCAGTTGTCTGTTGCTTGCAACTTAATTCTGGAGGGGGTTTGGATGATAACCTGAAGATGGACTTCTAGTCATAGATGCAGTTGGATGGCGGTCTATGTATATTGTTGTATTGCCCAATCGAATATCATAGGATATTTTTGTCTGGTATTGCATTCTTATGCCTTGCTCAGTCCTGTCAATTGCCCTGCTATAATTTGTTTACCTAGCATGCCATGTTTCTTTATTTAAGGAGAACACCTCTAGTGAACTATGGACCTCGGTCCAATCTTTACCATTGATACATCTTCCACTGTCACTATTTACTTGTTGCAAACCATCATCACCTTCCACACCATATAGTTAATCCTTTGTTACAGCAACCGGTGAGATTGACAACCTCACTGTTAGTTGGGGCAAAGTATTCAGTTTGTTTGTGCAGGTTTCCACGTTGCTTGCAACACCTTTGAGGCATTTCCTTCCTCATACTGGTTCGATAACCTTGGTTTCTTACTGAGGGGAAACTTGCTGTTGTGTTGCATCATACCTTGCTCTTGGGGTTTCTGAACGGGGCGTTCAACAAGCATCAATCACCGCGGTAGCATCTGGGACCTCTTGAGAAGGAGTGTTGTCCACTTCCATGGTGGAAGGTTCAGATGCTATCATAGTCGGAGATCCGACGGGAATGGCAGATAGCTGGACGCCAGGGGTTGGAGGAGCGATGGCGGGAGAGGCTTGTACAAACATATCTCTAATGTTTTTAGAAGCCCCCGATGTCTTGGAGGTATTCTTCAAACTCAAGCTAGACTTTTTCCTGAAACGTATCATGTATAAGTATAGGAATAAGAGGAGCAAAACTACAATGTCGGAGGAAGCGAGGCTTACACAACACTTGGTGCCTTGGTCAAGGGGATGCTGGTTAATCTTCTTTTCTCCGCCTCCAGGAGGCGGTGGACTTCTTGGAGGCTCCACCCTCCGTATTCTTCTTCTTGCCTTCGCTAGCGGCGTTAGAGTTGGAGCTCTTCCGCTTTCGCACCAGTGGGACTTCGTCGTCGGACACGAAAGTGACTTCCTTCATCTTTGGGTCATTGACTTGGGGAGCCATGCAGGTCTCCTCCAAGTCCCCTAGATATTAAGTGAAACCAATGTGTTAGACGGAAGTACGTATTCAAGTCGGAAGAACTGGAGCATATGTCAAATTAGTAAATGAAAGTTACCTTTGGGCACTTGTCATCCTCGAACATGTAATAGGTGATAGTGAAGTCACGCTTGCGATCCTTCACCTTGACGACGTCCTTAAGGCAGATCTTGATGGAGTCACTGGAAATGTTATCCTCAGAAATCCGGAGGCTATCTTTTCTGTCCTTCGTGTAATGACACATCAGCTTCTCGCAGTGCTTCAGAGGCTCGATCCGCCTGATGAACTAGCACATGGCCAGGTCCAAGACGGTCATACACGTCTCTACGAACTAGTCCATCGGCCTTACAGAGCAGGAGGCTTCGTCGTCGGAGGGATGAGGGCTTGTGATCTACATGTTAGGGCTTCAGCAGCGGCCCCGTCGATGAAATCCGGGTATGATGCTTCTCGGCCGGACAAAGTGATATCTGGGTCGTAGAAGTACGTACACCGCCAGTTCTTATAGGACTCATGTCCTACAATGTCGGGGAACCGCCGGCCAGTCCGGATCTTGAAGCTAATGGTCATACAGTTCCTAAGCTCCTATATTCTCACTCTGGCTTCCCTCTTCACGGTGAAGAAGTATATGAATATATCTAACCTAGGCCTAATCCCTGGGTATCCCTCGCACAAAGCCGTGTAGTTTCTAAGTGCAAGAATATTATTGGGGGACAGGTTCTGAGGTTGAACCCGGAAGTGCTCAAGGACTTGGATGAAGAAGTCGGACAACAGCAGGGAGACGCCACATACGAACTGAGCTTTGAGGTATACCTTTTCTCCGGGTTGGGGAGAAGGTACGACCTCGCCGGCCGGCACCGCCCACTAGACCAGGCCCTCCGTTGTAGGGAGGTGTCCCTCAGCAAGCATCTCCTTGATGTCACTATCAGAGATGTCCGAGACTCGCCATTCTCTCTTGTGGGAGTCAGCCTCCTCCTCCAATGGTTCCAGCACCGCTGGAATATGGTCATCGCTGGTGGATTCAACCATCACAGAGCGCGGCACCACCACACCCTCCGGTGGGACATGGATGGCTTGGTGGAAGCCTCGCCGGACGCTGTCATCGCTGGTGTGCTACTGCTGCTTGCCATTGAAAGTGGAGAAGGTGGATTGGAGATTGGGGAATTTAGGTTTTTCCTCTGCGTGCACGCGATGTTCTCGAGGAGAGGCTTAGGCTAGAGAAAGATGATGACGTAGGAGAGAATGAGGTGAAAAAATAAAATTGTCACTATGGTTAAAATATATAGCTCTGGCGTCAAGATTCGTGCAAGATGATCTAACGGTTGATGTGTGGACAGCGCATGCGAGAACATGTGCGGAAATTTTGCCATGTTCCCATAGCCACTGTCACATCTCAAAATTTTCCAAATTTTGAAATGTGAAAAATAAATAAACAAAAGAAACACTTGTTGAAATTTAGGGTGAAAAGAAACTTTTTGCTTCTAAATGGAAACATCAAAACCCTACTTTAACAAAATTTGAATAAGAAAGCAACAAACAAATATTAAAAGATCAAATGCATTCATGCATGTAAAGAATCTTGAATTTAAAACACTTGGAAAAGTTAAACCAAAAACCTAAAACTTAATGAAAGAAATCATTCAAGGTCACCCCCAAGACTATGGAGTTGTTCCATATAAAAATTCAGCAACAAACATTTCTAAATGATTAAAAATGGTAAACAAAAAATATTATAAAACCATGGAAATTGGTTTCACTAAATTTGGAACCATGGATAAAAACTTATGAATTTAATAAGATAAAAGGAAATAATTCCCAAAGTTAATAAAGCTCCTAACTAAATTCAATACCAATTTGTGAGCAAAGTAATCCTAAAATGATTTAAAAATATAAACAAATATTAAATAAAATTATACAAATTGGAATCACCAATTTTGGAACTATAAATAAAAAGATATGAATTTTATAAGATAAAAAAGAATTAAATAAATAAGAAATTATTTAAAAAGACAATATAAACCTTGAATTAAATCCATAAGAAAATGGAATAAAAGTTTACTGAATAAAATAAAGGAATAAAAGATTATTTGAATAAAATTATATGGGCTTGAACCATATTCAATTTTATTTGAATAAAGATAAAATTGCCTAATATAAATAATTAATTAAATCATGAGAAAAATAATTGAAATTGCCAAAATAGATTAAAAGTTATCTAATTAACTTAAAAAGAATAAAAGATTAATTAAATAAAATTATATGAGTTGGAACCATATTCAATTTTATTTAAATAAAGACAAAATGCCTAATTTAAATAAATAATAAATCATAAGTGAATATTTGAAAATATTCCAAAGTGAGTTAATTAATTAACACATAACTTGATCAAAACCTACTGAAGAAAAAATGGGATTAATCTGAATTCAAATTAGATTGAAATCAAATGATTTGAATAGAAAACAGAAAATAGAAATAGAAAAAGAAAAAGGATTCAGAAGGAAAAAAAAGGGAAAGAACCTACCCAACTAACCTACCCAGCCCAGCAAGCCCAACTCCCGTCCCACCCTGCACCTCCCCTCTCTCTGCCCGTTCTTTTCTCACCCGCGAATCAATCCGCACCTCGCTGACTTCGCGACCCCACCACTACCAGCTCATCATCGTCTCCAACCCGCTGACTCCGCCCCCAATTCCCCTCGCCGTTTATGGCCGTTGATGACTCGCTTCAATTCACTTAAACGCCGCAATAATTCGCTCGCTCGACCACGCGTACTTACTCCCCTCCCTCTCCCCTCTCTTTCTCCTTAGACCCTGCTACCAGAGAGCCACCAGGCTGCAGAATTTAGCTCGCTCCATCGCTGCTCTGACGAGTCCCAGGGCCAATTCCGGCTAGCTCCGACCGCCCCCTGCCCCCTAGCTTCCACTAACTTGCTCGCCTTAGCCGTGCACACCTGCCAGTAGTCTTCGCTTGCTCGCGCGTGCCCCAGAGCGTTGGCTCCAGCTTCGCCCGTGCGTCACCGACGACCCCCGCAACTCCGGTGAGCCCTAGCGCCCGAACCCGTGCGCGCCTCGACCCCTGACTCATACGATCTTGTTCGCCCGTGTCCTGTGAATCTCCAGATGCTCGCCAATCACTCGCGCGTGACCTACAAGCTCACCTCCGTCGACGACTGTGCCCGACGACAGGCGCAACTCCGGTGAGCAATCCACGGCGACTCCGTACGCCCCTGTCCCTCCTGCGGCCACCTTGAGCACCGCGACGACCCCACGAACACGGTACCACCCTGCACCCTCTACTTTTCTTCCTGTAATCGCCGGAATGCTGCTGACAGAGCACCGCCGCCGCACGTCGTCAAGCCAGCGCCGCCAGTTAGTGGTCAGCTGCTCTAACCGTTAGATCTAGATTGTGAGGATAGGATAGCATGACTTAGCGAAGAGGTACACGCTGACCTGTGCCGTGCGATTTTCTTTAAATCCAACACTCCACGTTGCTCAATCCAAACGAAACGGTATCAACCAATAGGAACATGACGCGTGGCCAGTTCTGTCTGTTTAAAAATCCAGAAAATGGTTTTGAATGATTAAACTTGCAAAAATCATAACTTTTGTTCTGCTTGGTCAAAAATTACAAATTTTATAACAATGGAATCAGGAAAATGTAAACTTTTCAACTATGTCCTTAGTTTAGTATTTTGCTTCTAAAAAATACGGTGTTTTTGCAGAAACATTATTAGGACTATTTTGAGTATAAAAATTGTTTTAAAAATGATTTTTGAGCGAAACCTTTTGCAAATGGTTTGTTTTGAACTCTTTGGCCATAAACACTAAAATTTGGGTTTAAAAATAAATTTAGCTAACACAAGGAATTATTCCTTTGAATAAAAGCATTTGTAGTAAAACAAAAATGATTTAAAAGGGCTATTTTCACTAACTTGTTTTCAAATGATTTTTCACTTTTATAAATGACCAGTAGGTGTTTTAAAATGTTTATAGCCATATTAGAAACCACTTTTTCTATAAAACAATCTTTTGCATGCTTGCATGCATTTCTTTATTTTTATTATTTTATGTGATGAATTGTATGGGTGCTAGTTTTGAATATGTGCTTGCTTGATTGAATTGTAGTGAACTTTGAAGAGTGTGACAATTGCAAGATCAAGGAGTGAACCTAGTTTCTCTACTAAAAAGGCAAGTGGTGCTTCATATATTTTTTCCTATTATTTTGACTATGCATTAGTGATATTTTGAGTAGGACTTGCATGGAAATTTTCTAAGTATCTATACTATGCTATGCCTTGGGAAATCCTAGTAGATGTTGTCTTAGTGGAATTTTTCCTAAGTTAAGATTCTTGCTACTATTATGCTTAGCTTATCTAATAGAAAACAAGGGTGGATTATTCATGCTATGAAATATTTCGAAATCTATGACTTGTGTTTTTGCTTAATAAAACAACTATGTGAATGAATCACCTGGGTGGAATGGTGAAAATGGTTTGTGTTGAGTGGTTACACAAGGCCCATGTTGATGGATACCTTGTGTATCACACTTGTGGAAAGCCACCCAAGAACAAAGAGATTTGAGATGTTAAGTGTTGAGAAGCTTCTTGTGCAGCCACATGGCGTATGGGCTCTGCCTTGATCATATAGGTTGCAATAACTTAGCAAGATGGACAGAACGTGGTAGGGGTGATAGGATGGAACGCGTCCATTTGGTCTAAGGGAAGGCTTCTGAAAGATCTTGTCTCGATGCATGTCGAGTCTTGTGGGGAAAGTGCAACACCTCTCGAGAGGGTAAAACCTAAGTACTTAGCCGTGTCCCCGGCAACGGACAATTTGAGCATCAAGACATTGATGCTATCAAGGATCTCCTCATCCCAATTTCTAAGTTAAAAACTTGTTGTTGAACAAGGGTTAAAGGTTCACCAATGTCTATTGGTGGTTCCTTGGGAGATTTTGACAAACAAAACTTTGTGTTTCAACTAATAAGGAAAACCTTATTTTGAGCAAAGCAAGCCTAAGCTACACTTAGCCAAATTCATATAGATGTTAGATACCACTATTCTACCATAGTATCACTTGCCAATAAAATTCAAATGTATTGACCCTTGTGGTTGTAACTTATTATGTTGCAGGTTTGTTTGATGTTAGTGAAGTTTGTTGAGTAGGGATTACAAGTCTACAACCAACATGATTGCCTGTGGCATATGAAGATGAAGGAATCCATGCTATATAGTTATATCTGCTGCATTGTAATAAGATAGCTAAATGAGCTATGTAAGATGTAATGAATTATTTTATTCCTGGTTATAAGTTGTAATATGACCTTTGTTTCTTGATATTACATCTTAAACTGTGAATTCTAGCTATTCGATCCAGGGACTAGCATTGTAAACACAGGGATCTCTACCTTATCAGGTTGGGACCTCTACAGATGGTATCAGAGCATTATGTTGCCTGTAGGATTGTAACCCTAGGATTGGACAAAACCCCTTAGAAAAATAGGAGTTGTATTTGTTCAAAACTTATTTACAAACAAACTTGTAAACTCTTTCCTCAACATTTTGTTTTTATTCTACATCTCTTCCTTTTCAACTTGATGGACAAAAACTTCAACATGAGCAAGACTTCTACATCACCAATGAATTCAACTTTGGTTTCACCAAGGACTTCAACTTGGACATCACTAAGGAATACAAGTGAGACAAGAAATATTGCTCAAGACTTGGAGATTAAGGAAACACAACTTAGAAGGAACCATCATCACCTTTGAGCTTGTAACCAAGATGCAATAATTTTCTTCCAAGGATACCATGATCTTGTACATGAAGAAACAACTAAGAAGAATGGAATGATCTCAAGTGAACCCCATTGTTGGACCACCATACTAGTGTTTAGTTTAAACCAATTTATTGATCACACCAACTTATGTGGTGTAGCAAAAATATTTTGTTGCCTAAAATATGCTTGAATCTTGTTGTTTTAGTGAAATGCATGTTTGTTATTTCTTGCACATTGCTTTGTGGGAATTGTTTTGTGTGAGCAGAATTCCTTCTCTAGAAATCTTCTACCTAATCTAATCCCAATCCAACCCAAACAGATGACTTCTCCAAGAAACCACAACTCCAACATCAAGGATGGTGACAACAGCAACCAAGAGATACACATGAGAGAACAACTGCTAGCAACCCAAGCCCAGTTGAATCAAGTGACAACTCAGTTTTTAGCCAACAACATTAAGTTAGACCCAGCCATGCAAAAATTCTTGGAAACCCAATCCCAACTGTTGCAAAGGATGACCAATCAGATGATCAACATGAGAAGCAACCCTTCCCAAAGAGATTGTGACAACAATGATATCAAGGATGATATTATAGAAGGAACTCAAGCTTGCAAAATCTATGGAGCCATAGGACACACTTATAAAGAACATAAGGACCAATGCCCTAATTGTGAAGAGAAACATCCAACTAGAGAATGCCCCACATCTCAAGTTTCTTGTTTCCTATGTGAAGGAAATGATCATGTCCCTATCCAATGCCCCATCTATCCTATAGTCCAACAGATGAAACAATATGGAATGCATCAAATTCTTGGAAACCTCCATAAAGGAACAACTTCTACCAAGAAGGATGAAGATAAAGTCAAATCTCAGTATACACCTCCATACATTGTAACTCACCATGGTGGATAAAAGAGGAAACATGGACATTATCCTAGGAATCGTTCTAAGAATCGAGGAAGTTTTCCCACCTTTGTGGTGAAGTATGAAGAACATTAACTAAGAGAACTCCTAGCTTTGGAGAGACCCAAGAAGAAGAAGGATATTAGCCAAGTGATGTGCCACAAATGCAAAGAGCTAGGCCATTATGCATCACATTATCCAGAAAAGGAGAAAGACAAGACAAGCAAACCTATGAGAGACATCAACCTTGTCACATGTTTCAAATGTGGTAACAAAGGACACTATGCAAACAACTGTCCAGAGAAGTTACACCAAGACCTCAACTAAGCCAAGATGTAATCTAGTTAAAAATCTTTTAAGGGTGGTAGTACCCTAGTTGTCTTGAAGCCAACTTGTAACCTCTAGCCTTCCCGAATCTCGGGACGAGATTCCTTTTAAGGGTGGTAGTCTGTCACATCCCAAAATTTTCCAAATTTTGAAATGTGAAAAATAAATAAACAAAAGAAACACTTGTTGAAATTTAGGGTGAAAAGAAACTTTTTTCCTTCTAAATGGAAACATCAAAACCCTACTTGAACAAAATTTGAATAAGAAAGCAACAAACAAATATTCAAAGATCAAATGCATTCATGCATGGAAAGAATCTTGAATTTAAAACACCTGGAAAAGTTAAACCAAAACCCTAAATCTTAATGAAAGAAATCATTCAAGGTCACCCCAAGACTATGGAGTTGTTCCATATAAAAATTCAGCAACAAACATTTCTAAATGATTAAAAATATTATAAAACCATGGAAATTGGTTTCACTAAATTTGGAGCCATGGATAAAAACTTATGAATTTAATAAGATAAAAGGAAATAATTCCCAAAGCTAATAAATATCCTAACTAAATTCAATACCAATTTGTGAGAAAATTAATCCTAAAAGGATTTAAAAAGATAAACAAATATTAAATAAAATTATACAAATTGGAATCACCAATTTTGGAACTATAAATAAAAAGATATGGATTTTATAAGATAAAGAAAGAATTAAATAAATAAATAAGAAATTATTTAAAAAGACAATATAAACCTTGAATTAAATCCATAACCAAATGGAATAAAAGTTTACTGAATAAAATAAAGGAATAAAATATTATTTGAATAAAATTATATGGGCTTGAACCATATTCAATTTTATTTGAATAAAGATAAAGTTGCCTAATATAAATAATTAATTAAATCATGAGAAAAATAATTGAAATTGCCAAAATAGATTAAAAGTTATCTAATTAACTTAAAAAGAATAAAAGATTAATTAAATAAAAATATATGGGTTGGAACCATATTCAATTTTATTTAAATAAAGACAAAATGCCTAATTTAAATAAATAATAAATCATAAGTGTATTTGAAAATATTCCAAAGTGAGTTAATTAATCAACACATAACTTGATTAAAACCTACTGAAGAAAATTTGGGATTAATCTGAATTCAAATTAGTTTGAAATCAAATGATTTGAATAGAAAACAGAAAATATAAAAAGAAAAAGAAAAAGGATTCAGAAGAAAAAAGGAAAGAACCTGCCCAACTAACCTACCCAGCCCAGCAGGCCCAGCAAGCCCAACTCCCGTCCCACCCTGCACCTCCCTTCTCTCTGCCCGTTCTTTTCTCACCCGCGAATCAACCCGCACCTCGCTGACTTCGTGACCCCACCACTGCCAGCTCATCATCGTCTCCAACCTGCTGACTCCGCCCCCAATTCCCCTCACTGTTTCTGGCCGTTGATGACTCGCTTCAATTCACTTAAACGCCGCAATAATTCGCTCACTCGACCATGCGTACTTACTCCCCTCCCTCTCCCCTCTCTTTCCCCTCAGACCCTGCTGCCAGAGAGCCACCAGGCTGCAGAATTTAGCTCGCTCCACCGCTGCTCCGACGAGTCCCAGGGCCAATTCCGGCTAGCTCCAACCGCCCCCTGCCCCTAGCTTCCACTAACTTGCTCGCCTTAGCCGTGCACACCTGCCAGTAGTCTTCGCTTGCTCGCGCGCACCCCAGAGCGTTGGCTCCATCTTCGCCCGTGCGTCACCGACGACCCCCGCAACTCCGGTGAGCCCTAGCGCCCGAACTCGTGCGCGCCTCGACCCCTGACTCATACGATCTTGTTCGCCTGTGTCCTGTGAATCTCCAGATGCTCGCCAATCACTCGGACGTGACCTACAAGCTCACCTCCGTCGACGACTGTGCGTGCCCGACGACAGGCGCAACTCCGATGAGCAATCCACGGTGACTCCGTACGCCCCTGTCCCTCATGCGGCCACATTGAGCACCGCTATGATCCCACGAACACGATACCACCCTGCACCCTCTATGCTTCCTGTAATTGCCGGAATGCTGCTGACAGAGCGCCGCCGCCGCATGTCGTCAAGCCAGCGCCGCCAGTTAGTGGTCAGCTGCTCTAGACCGTTAGATCTAGATTGTGAGGATAGGATAGCATGACTTAGCGAAGAGGTACACGCTGACCTGTGCCGTGCGATTTCCTTTAAATCCAACACTCCACGTTGCTCAATCCAAACGAAACGGTATCAACCAATAGGAACATGACGCGTGGCCAGTTCTGTCTGTTTAAAAATCCAGAAAATGGTTTTGAATGATTAAACTTGCAAAAATCATAACTTTTGTTCTGCTTGGTCAAAAATTACAAATTTTATAACAATGGAATCAGGAAAATGTAAACTTTTCAACTATGTCCTTAGTTTAGTATTTTGCTTCTAAAAAATTCGGTGTTTTTGCAGAAACATTATTAGGACTATTTTGAGTATAAAAATTGTTTTAAAAATGATTTTTGAGTGAAACCTTTTGCAAATGGTTTGTTTTGAACTCTCAGACCATAAACACTAACATTTGGATTTAAAAATAAATTTAGCTAACACAAGGAATTATTCCTTTGAATAAAAGCATTTCTAGTAAAACAAAAATGATTTAAAAGGGCTATTTTCACTAACTTGTTTTCAAATGATTTTCCACTTTTATAAATGACCAGTAGGTGTTTTAAAATGTTTATAGCCATATTAGAAACCAATTTTTCAATAAAACAATCTTTTGCATGCTTGCATGCATTTCTTTGTTTTTATTATTTTATGTTATGAATTGTATGGGTGCTAGTTTTGAATATGTGCTTGCTTGATTGAATTGTAGTGAACTTTGAAGAGTGTGACAATTGCAAGATCAAGGAGTGAACCTAGTTTCTCTACTAAAAAGGCAAGTGGTGCTTCAAATATTTTGTCCTATTATTTTGACTATGCATTAGTGATATTTTGAGTAGGACTTGCATGGAAATTTTCTAAGTATCTATACTATGCTATGCCTTGGGAAATCCTAGTAGATGTTGTCTTAGTGGAATTTTCCCTAAGTTAAGATTCTTGCTACTATCATGCTTAGCTTATCTAATAGAAAACAAGGGTGGATTATTCATGCTATGAAATATTTTTAAGTCTATGACTTGTGTTTTTGCTTAATAAAAAAACTATGTGAATGAATCACTTGAGTGGAATGGTGAGAATGGTTTGTGTTGAGTGGTTACACAAGGCCCATGTTGATGGCTACCTTGTGTATCACACTTGTGGAAAGCCACCCAGGAACAAAGAGATTTGAGATGTTAAGTGTTGAGAAGCTTCTTGTGCAGCCACATGGCGTATGGGCTCTGCCTTGATCATATAGGTTGCAATAACTTAGCCAGATGGACATAAGGTGGTAGGGGTGATAGGATGAAACGCGTCCATTTGGTCTAAGGGAAGGCTTCTGAAAGATCTCGTCTCGATGCATGTCGAGTCTTGTGGGGAAAGTGCACCACCTCTCAAGAGGGTAAAACCTAAGTACTTATCTGTGTCCCCGGCAATGGACAATTTGAGCATCAAGACATTGAAGCTATCAAGGATCTCCTCATCCCAATTTCTAAGTTAAAAACTTGTGGTTGAACAAGGGTTAAAGGTTCACCAATGTCTATTGGTGGTTCCTTGGGAGATTTTGACAAACAAAATTTTGTGTTTTCAACTAATAAGGAAAACCTTATTTTGAGCAAAGAAAGCCTAATATACACTTAGCCAAATTCATATAGATGTTAGATACCACTATTCTACCATAGTATCACTTGCCAATACAATTCAAATGTATTGACCCTTGTGGCTGTAAATTATTATGTTGCAGGTTTATTTTATGTTAGTGAAGTTTGTTGAGTAGGGATTACAAGTCTACAACCAACATGATTGCCTGTGGCATATGAAGATGAGGGACTCCATGCTATATAGTTATATCTGCTGCATTGTAATAAGATAGCCAAATGAGCTATGTAAGATGTAATGAATTATTTTATTCTTGGTTATAAGTTGTAATATGACCTTTGTTTCTTGATATTACATCTTATACTATGGATGGTAGCTATTTGATCCAGGGACTAAGATTGTAAACACAGGGATCTCTACCTTATGAGGTTCGGACCTCTACAGCCACTGCCAACGTTTTGGATCTCTCGCGCGGGAAAAACTTCTATGATTGTGTCCTATGCATGTGTGAGTTATGAGGCGTCGCTGACCTATGGCCTATGTCATCTCACTGAAATATGCAGATGAACAATCCCATCTAAAGATTTCGGCATGGACAGATCCTGTCCGGCTACGAGAAGAGTATGATAGAAGACTCAGTGATCCTCCGACTTACATATTGAAGACGGAGGATGTTGCAGGGTCCTTTGGAGTACTAGAAGATATTGCTTGACAATTTGCCGACATCACCTAGACGGAACATTCAATCTATAGAGGCAAGATGGCGCAAGATCTCAAAGTTCTTCGGGGGCTGCTATTGGGGATATGCTAAATGGGTATCACCATAGCATGTCTCTAATCGAGATAACCTGGGTGGCCCACTGTTGGTAGCAAGGACGATGGCCTACTGGTCGGCCCAGTTAGGTGGATCCAGAAGGGAAGCCCATGCCGAATAAAGGAAGGCTACGATGGAGTCACCGACATACTCGGAGCCTTGGAGTGCAAGACACGTAGACTAGTTGGATCTAGTGTAGGACTCTGTAACCTGTCCGGCTAGGACTCTTCCCTTTAACCCTAGGATCTGGCATCTATATAAGCCAGACCTATGGGAGCATTTAGGGCACGACTCATAGAGAGAACAACACATATCACGCACAGCGAACCAATCCATGTAACTCGGCGTATTGCCCTTATAGTGATTTATAGCAGGATTAGGGTTCCACCGCCGTCGTGGAACCTGAACCTGGGTAAGTTGTGTTACCTCGTACCCGCCAACCTGCCGCCTTCCCCATGTCTCTAAACACGCTCTGTGAGGACCCCTCCATGACATACTCGTCGACAATACCATGACACGACCCATCCCTTCGTGCAACACACGTGCATGCATGCTTCCCAGCCCCGCAGCCTGGCCCCACCTCCTGCTCGCTCTCTCGCGACATAGCGCGCGCAACACGTCGACCAGCCCAACCCGGCCTCACTCGCTCAGACGCACATAAACGCACGTAACTGCACGCCCCCATGAAACTGTCGACCAGCCCGACCCGGCCTTGGACACTACCTATTACATGTTGGTTGGTAGATAGTCGGCCTTGTGAGTCATAGTTGCTTGCTCAGGTGCTGCTTCGCATTGTCGATATTCCACCGATGTTGGGGGTTGGCGCATACTTAGTGGTGGATATGATCATGGATTTAATTATAGTTTAATAATTAATATTGAAAGTAGGTATAATAAATGCAGAGGCATAGATGGGTAATAGTTGAGATCTGTTTATTATCCTGCCCCCCTATGTCCACCTAGGACCCGAGTTCTTGACACTTGTTCCGAGACTGAGCACGCTAACCACATGTGGGGTGTATGGGCACCCCTATCGGCTTAGAGCATGTTTGGTTGGGCTTAAATCTAGCTTTTGGAGTTTGTCTTATAAGCCATAAAAGCACCGAAATAGATGCTTTTGGCTTTGGCTTTTGGCTTTTAACTGAACAGTATGTATGATGGTATAAGCCAAAAGCCAAAATGAAAAGCACCTATTTAGGTGCTTTTCTGGCTTATAAGCTAAAAGCAAAAAGCCATAAATAAGCACAACCAAACATCCCCTTAGTACCTGATTCCAAAGTACTGTTTGGGGGCCACAAACTAGTTTGGGCTTTATACGTTACTACTGTACTTATGCCATGTATGAGATGTTTATTACATGTTGCTCGATGAGCGTTTATTACTATTGCATAGGTGCGGCACTCGGTCATGGAAATATATTGTCTATGGCCTCTGCTCGCGTGAGTTTCCTCGGAATGACTTCCTCGTTTATTCTCGAGGGAGAAATACCAGGATGGGTATTTTTGGTGGTAGTATCAGGTTGGTTCCGAATAGGTTTTTCTTATCCCTCTCTGATAGCTGACAGTTGTATTAAGTATTTATAGATTGTTTAGTGCATGTTGCGCTGCCACTTAAGTCCACCATATCTATGTAGGCGAGAGCCACCGAATTCTAAGTCTCGCCGTGTATTGGCCTCAGTACTGACCGCTCTCTTTTTCTTTTTCCCTTTGTCGGCACCCATTTTGTTTGAGCAGGTTTAAGATTGGCGTCGTTAGCAGGGTTACCCTTCCGTCTTGTCCTAGGCAGGGTTATGGACACCATTGGTTATTCTTCAGTGCTCTTAGCTCCATTTGCTTCTTATCCATACTCGGATGTTGTATCGTATTCAAGGTGATTTGGATCTTTGTACTATATATATGTATATTCTTGACTCGTTGAGTCATGTTGTATATATCTGTTATGTGGGTTCTATCATGGACTAATGTGTAATGGTATTACTTCGTTTTCCACCCGCACGAAAGTGCCTGGTGGACACCTTTGAATCGTTTCTATGCGGGTTTGGCGGGAACCGCTAAAACTTGCATAGGGTCGATCCGAGGGTGTTACACACACCATGTTTAATCATGTGTAAGGCAGTGGCATTGAGTTGTCTATCAACAACTCTCGTCTTTTCAAGTTGGTTGCATCTACTATCTTGAGCCCTCCAATAATTTTCCACAACTCAATTGAAGAGCTGTACACATGAGACTTTATCAAAAATTGCCATTGAGTAAAATAAGATGCACTGGCTTAGGTGGATCACCCTGTTGTTTACATGAGGATGATGGATTGGTGGGTCGGGAGAGTACCAATGAGGAACCTCACTATACCCTTCCTTCCCATTTCCCTTTTTGGAAGTGGAACCATTATGTTTGTCATCATCCCCCAACTCCTCATCATTTGATTTAGCCGAAGCTTTATCCTTTGAAAGAGGAGTTGTGACCTCTGTAGGAGAAGGAGGTGTGGTTTTATTGGATTGAAAAAGATGCACTATCATTTCACGCATTTATTGCAATTGAGTCTCCATGGTTTTAATCAAGCTTGTTTCCAAGATTTTGAGATCCTCCATGGTGACCAAACCCGAAATATCACTCACTTCTCCATTGCTACCCATACTCTCTTAGGCGGTAAAGCCCCAATAAAGAGCCAAGGCTCTAATACCAATTGAAATGGGATCGTATGGGAACCTAGAGGGGAGGTGAATAGGTGCTACTCCAAATTTTAATTCTTTTTCAATTTAGGCTTGGCATAAAGGTAAATTCTCTTGATATGCAACTAAGGTAATTTCCCTATAATACAAACTAGCAACTAACACACAACGACAAACAAGTAAAGGACGTTTAAAGGATAGAGGTAACCGAGAGTGGAGCACGCAGAGACACAAGATATGATTTCCCACGGTTCCTTCCTTTTGACGAGAAGTACATTTGCTTTGGAAGGGTTGGTGGTACTAAGACCACCACGCCACAAAGGCCTTACCCTATTCTTCGGCGAATCGTGCCACAACTGGTATGATTCACTTTTACACTATTCGGTACCCTTCGATGCGGGAATCAGCGCCTTTACAACAAGCTCGGGGCACATATCCATAACTGAATTGGAGGCTCCCGAGTATCGCAACAAGTTGTCACAACAATAGAAAAACTTAGCAAGGGTGAAATCAAGAACTAGGGTTTCCAAAGGAAACACTAGAAGAAAATCCCTTAAGTGAATGAGGGGGAAATAAAATTGGTTTGCTGATGATGTAGATCAAGGTCTCCTCCTTAAATTCCCCAAATATGACCGTCTTTGAGTGGTTGGAGGAGGAGATCGAGCGGTTTTGGTGGCTCGGTTGTAAGGGTTCTTGAGATGCAGGACGATCCGCTTGAGGTTGAAGAAGTTGAGGTGTATTTTAACCCCCCCCCCCCCCCCAAGATGAAGCCGTTGGTGTCGACTAGGGGCGGATTATCCGGCCGAAGATGGGCCAGATTATCCGAACAAGGGAATGATCTGGCCCGATGCTAATAATACGGTTGAATGTTCCACCCCCTTAACTGGGAGCTGCTCCCTTGGTCCTTAGCAAAAATGCCAGGGGGCTGGATTATCCGGCCACTCGGTATAAATGGATTTATCCGACCCGGGCAAAACTCTGGCCCTGGCCAAAATCTCCGCCCAAACTTCCGCCCAAAATTCTGGTCCTTAGCCGATTTTGAGTGGGCGGATTATCCGGCCATTATCCTGAGGCGAATTATCCAGCCTAGGCAAAACTCTACACTGGCCAAATTCTCCTCCCAATCCTCCGCCCCCATAT
This sequence comes from Avena sativa, assembly GCA_916181665.1. Taxonomy (NCBI): domain Eukaryota; kingdom Viridiplantae; phylum Streptophyta; class Magnoliopsida; order Poales; family Poaceae; genus Avena; species Avena sativa. Next base: position 277,215,903 of record OV702298.1, on the reverse strand, counting down.
CTAGGAGTCGCGACTTCGTTCCTTAGTCAATTCTAAGGAGGGAAGGATTATCCGCCCCTTCCCAGAGGGGCAGATAATCCGGCCTGGGCAACCTTAGTTTTGCCAATTTAACAGGTCGCTTATTTTCCCTCATTTGACAAGTCGATGTTTCCCCATATAAATAATATTTTATATCTACAGCACTCAACACACATTTAGGATATCCATGATATTTTTATCTAACACACAAAACACTAGGGATTAAGAAATATTCTTTCAAACGCCGAGAATGGCGATGACTCACGACGATGAAGAGTTCATCAACTTGGCCTATGAAGTAGTAGTAGAACTCGTGGTTACACTTATGTCAAAGATTAATCATGGTATCTTTAAATAACGAACCTGTTGTTTTCCTTTGAAAATTAACAGCCTCTAGACAACTTATGATTAAAAGTATGTACGCCGACCTCACTAATGGTCACGCAAGGTTCCTTGTTGGCAAATATTTATGGAAGTTAAAAATCTCACTAAAGATAAAAATTCCATGTGGTTCCTAAGTAAAAAGTTTTATTAACTCGAGATAATCTGGCCAAGAGAAACTACAATGAGAGTAAAAATGTTGTTTCTCTGACGGGGAGAAAACAGTTGAACATCTATTTCTCTTTTGTCCTTTTGTCAGGTTAGTCTGAAGGATTGTTTTTTCTATATTTAACGTACCACCATCTACCAATATAATAAATATGTTTGGAAAGTGGTTAAATGGAATCGATAAGATACTAAGGCTAGGATTCTCATTGAAGTTTCCGCTTTAGTTTGATCGATATGGAAGTATAGAAATAACATTTATTTTAACAGAAAATATTCTACCAATTTTTTAAGTTATCCATATAATTGTTCACTTGATACAACTATAACGTTTCATGGTCCCGAAGGATCAGCGGAATGCGTGATTACTGGATGCAGTCGGACGGCTGATGGTTGCTTAAGACATCTTTTACTAGGCTACTTGGCGGCCTATTAGTACGATTCGAGATGCTTAGATTTTTAAGCATGTTGCTCATTTTTCGTTGGTTGATTATTCTATCAACCTTCTCTGATCAGTGAGATATAAACCTTAATATCTTTGAATTACGTAATAAAAAGGTCATGTGCATCTATTGATGCAGACGCCCGGTTATCCTCATTTGTAAAAAAAGTACAGAATAATAATATTTATAACATGAAAAATTGAAAATTATATGAATTATAATTTTACTAGCATAATATATGATTCTAGTAATTTTTTGCTCGTACATGTACCTAGACAAAACTACGTCACTTAGGTCTAGTTTGGCAACAAAGTTTTTCTAAAACTAAAGTATATCAATACCATAGTATTTTAGTGCCTAGCAAACCAATACTTCAATTTTTCTCTTTTCTCAGTTTTAGAAAAAAGAGGGTCGGGCCTCTTTCTCAAATAGAGAATACTTCAGTTTTAAAACCATATTATTTGTTGGATCCAAACACCTCAAAGTATTTAATAGTTTAATACTTTCAGAAACCAAAGTATTTGCTTGATACTTTAAAAATACTTTGATGGCAAACGGAGCCTTATTTTGAAAGCTAGAGGATATATTGTTAACCTGTGCATTCATGCGAGCTCGGAACAATAGAAATATATCACGAATATATTCTTAGATGTCGCTCACACACTTCGGTGGTCCACCGTGATAGTTTCTGTAATGAATTGTGAAAAGACCATTTGAAGAAACATAGGGTCACTAGAGTCTATGCCCACCTAAGAACATGATATAATGCTTGTATAATTGTATTTGAGCTTCGTATGCAACTGAGCTATCTCATTATTCGCAATGTTAGATTGGCATATCGACGAGGAAATTTAATTCCAACAACAACCTAACAAGTAGGAGATCGATTAAGAACTTCGTTGAGCAATGAATAATCAACCAAGAGTCTAAGATTTAAAGTTGAATAGCTAACTCTACTTTAGTTGGAGCCGAAGAATGGTCTTCCTCTATCAACGAAATGGAACTGAGATGGATTAGTATTGGAAGATAGAAAAAACGCACCCCCTGGATCGCTTGGGCGGGCAACTCTGGCGCTCCAAACCCTAGCCAAAGATCCTCCCACCACCACGATATCTTGGCCACTGTTGCCGGCGGCGGTGGCGGCCGCCTGGCCCTCAAAGGCAGAGGGAGTGAGGCGCACCCCAACGACCCATTCTTCGGGCAGAGAGGAGGTGGTCTACGGTCGCGTATGGTGTGTTGGAGTGGGGTGTCACAGGGAAATGGAGGAGGGCAAGGCAAGGTGGAGGATCTCGGTAGTGCTGCACGGGTGAGGGGCGGACGTTGTGGTATGGGAGGCGCCACCGGCAGCCGTGCGGGCAATCTAAGAGTGCTCTAGGCTAGCAAGGCTGTGGCACTAGGTAGCGGCGGAACAGGCGGGGCGACAGCTAGGGGAAGAGTTCTTTGGTGCGGTGCAGCTCCCGGAGCCAGCAGCACGATGTTGGCCTTGATGGTGGAAGCACTCGCATGATTTGGTCCTGATCTGGGCCTAGAAGGTCGTGGTCTCTACATGCGTGTGACTCCTCTTTCCTACGAGCTATAGTCACCAATGCCAATGTGTGCGCCCGGTGAGATGGTGGTGGCTAGAGGGAGACGAATGGCGTAGTTGCGGGGTCGCATCTTTCTGTTTGGGAGATGAATGACGTTGTGCGGGTGTTTCATCCTCTTGAAGGGAGACAAATAGCGCCATTTGTGGGTGTTGCATCTTCATGTAAGGAGACGAATGGTGTTGTGCAGGTGTTGCATCCTCCCAAAAGGAGAGGAATGGCGATGTTGCATATGTTGCATCCTCCCTCTAGTACAGGGAAGAGGAAGGAGGGATGTAAGCACATCGAGCTTTCTAGGAGGTTCGGGTGGCCATGGAGGCAAGAGGTACTCTGGCTATGGTAAGAGTCATCAACGGCGGCTCCTAAGGGCATCGTTTCCTTGTTGGAGGCATCGATGTATCCCTCACTTGCCTTTCCCGACATACTCCAGGGGAAGCCCTAGATCTGGTCTTCTAGATCAATGATGGTTGTGTCGCATTCCCTTTGGGGGCATCATCGTGGGCGTGGTTTTTAGTCAGAGGGGCCCATGGATCACGAGCATGTGCGGTGGTGGGCTTATGTGTGGCTTGTCGTTGCAGGTTTTCACCCGATTTTCATCTAATAAACCAACCATTGTTGGTCTCTTGACTAGTTTCCTTCTAATCAATGGATCTAGCACCTTTGCTGCATGCTAACATTCAGAAAAAATGGAACTGAGATGGATATGACATGCCTATCTTACATGGCAAGATTCTACGGTTCAGCTTTTGGTATCAACCCATCATAATAAGCCCATCCGTGGTCCTTTGACGCTCCGGATGGCAATGGGCACCCAAAACCGCTAACATGAAGGGTACCCTCTCTAATAGGAAGGGTTTGGTAAAAAAATCCGTGGGGCTACTTAGCAGAAAAAACTAAACCTCACGAGTCTAGCGGGTACGGGTACGGACAGGTGTGCCAAACCCATACCCCTAGACCCGCAAACCCGCCAAAACCCACTAATCCTATGTTCCTAAATCCTAACCCTAACGATAGGCACAACCACCTATTACAACTCGTATACCGTACATATCCTAACAACACCCACACGGCCACACCACGCACGCACCGCACACGGGGCGTCATGATTCACAAGCACACCAGTACACCACACGCGGACATGCACATACCACATGCACTCTGCATGCATCCCTCGTCCCCTCCCCAACCCCATCGCCAGTCGCCACCAACCCCTAATGCTCCCTTCTTGCCTACCTCCCGGCATCGCCCCTTCCTCTGGTCGCGCTCCCTTCCTCCCGGACCTGCCCCTCTCTCCTGCAGCGTCGTGCCGTTGTGTCGTGTCCCCTCTCTCCTCGACGTCGCCCCCCATCTTGCGCCACCAAGCCTGCCGGCGCCTGTGCATCTGGCGCCGCCATGCTCCCAGTAGGCACATGAGACATGGAACGACGCGGGTCCCCGTCGGATCCCGGGTACCCGGCGGGTGGCGGATCTGGTGGAGATTTTGACCTGACAACCGGTTCGGGGGCAGGTCGCATGGAGGGGGAGGAGGGTCGGTTGTGGGTATGGGGGGGCAAACTCGGCCCCGAACCGGGCAGGATTTGACGTTGTTTTCACCTGGTTGTGCCTTGCTCTCTTGGGAGCTCGATGTATCAATCCTGTGCCGCACTTCATTTTTCGTACTGTGTATGTACAGTTGGGCAAATTTTGGTTCCGCGTCATCTTTAGGAAGTAAAGTGTCCATGTGGTGATAGTCCTAACCACTCAAACGGAGAGCATGTGGTCCATATTGATGTGATCGTCAACTTTCCCTCCATTTGACGTGAACGTGAAGATGGAGTTGTACATACAAGACCTGATATTCTGGTGAAAATTTCATGAATCTCCTCTTTGATTTTCCGTAGGAGCGGTAATTTAATTGTTTGCGTGCATTAACTATTTTGTAGCGTACAATAGTACAGATTGGGTATTTTTTTCTGAAAATTGCTGGTGTTCCCTCCGTCCACGTATTGACCTCTTGAATCATATCTCTAAGTTTACACGTGTTGACTTGTCTTCCTGTCACATGTGAGGAGAGGCGTTGAAGTGTATAAGTGAATTTATCTATCACTTTTCATCCGTTCGGTCTTTTAGAATAGTTGGTTAGTGCAAGAAGCTTGACATTAATATCGAACTCTAAAAAAAATAGGTACATCACTTTCCTAGTCCTCTTCTCGCAACCTACAAAACAAGATGATTTGTCTCGTGTCCCCAATTCCACCCAATATATTATCAAGGGTAAGGCGTGTAAGTGAGATGAAAACAAAATAACAAGTAAAACTAAAGTATAAGTGCAATGGCGATATAGTAGTGTAGTAATGGTGGAAATGATAAAACAATAAATAAACTATGAATGCAAGCTAGGAATAAATAAACTTTGCATAAGTCTGATCATGGCTGGTTCACGGCGCTCAGCGGGTGTGGCTAGATAGATAAGCGAGAGTGCATGAATCACTCCTCTTCTCACACTTCTAGCGGATAACAGAACACCAACCGCGAGGTCCAATTCACTCTCCACTAGCAATGTGAGATTAGACTTACAAAATTGTTAGAAAAATATCTATGTGGGTGAAAGAATTTTTGCTTTAATAAAGATTATAAAATTTTATACTCGGTTTTTATTTTTTAAATAAATAAGGATGCAAGAATTAATATATTCCTGTGTGTCCAATTCACTCTCCACTAGCACTGTGAGACTAGACTTGCAAAATTGTTAGAAAAATATCTATGTGGGTGAAAGAATTTTTGCTTTAATAAAGATTATAAAATTTTATACTCAGTTTTTATTTTTAAATAAATAAGGATGCAAGAATTAATATATTTCCATATGTACAACAATATAGACCAACGTCGCAGCCTTTGAAAAAAAAGTGTTGTTTTTGGGAGTTGAACTCATGACCTACAAGTTAGGCAACAATGACTTCTACCAACTCAACAACTATACTTCTCTATCAACTATATATAGACTAGTGTAGCGTCTTACACATAGGCGCTATGCTATGTACAGTGACGCCTTAGTCAAAGGCGCTACTAGAATGTTCGTGGGACCCGCGTGCCATGCTGCCAAAGAGTGTACCGCCTTTCCGAAAGGCGCTATACCGTTGAGCATAACGCCTTTGCGTTAGGCGCTACCCAAAAGGGTTAGTTCTGTAAAATTCTTTCACCGAGAATTCAGTTTGTAAAATTCTTTCAAAAATAGGTATTTTTGTCCATTCTACCTTAGTTTTCTAGATCTCTCGGGTGCGGGTGCGCTGGTATATGTGGGCTGTCCCCCTGCTCGCCACATGCTGCAGCTAGAAGAGTAGGTGAGAGGATGGGAGAGAAGGACATGTGAGGGTGGAACATTCATAACATTACAATATATGTGCTAATAATATCTTATTAAATTGATTGTCAACAAATATCTTAAAAAATTGTGATGTTGTGAAAGCATTCTTATTTTTTCTTCAGATAAAAAATGAAAAATATTTCCACAACATCACAGATTCATAAGATACTATTTTGCATATATTTTATGTTTTTTAATCTATACAGTAGGTATCCCCACTGCTTGTATTTTATTTTATAAAAATTAGAGACCTTGTCTAGGTCCAAAATGTCATCAGTTTACCAACGGATAGTACCAATGGACTGATCGAGCCATATCTTGAAGGAACAAGCTAGCCTATAAATGAAGCCATCGCCACGGCCATGTAGCATACATCCAGCAAGTGGTACACGTAGCATATCCCCCACAACCGTGATGATGATGTCAGCTTCGTTCTCACGACAGCTGCTCATCTCCACAGTACTGGTTCTACTTGTTCCCTTGTACGTGTACTTCAGGCGGTCGTCGAGTAGCATCAGATCAAAGAACCCATCAGTGCTCCCCAGGAACTGGCCAATAATATACATGTTCCCTTCTTTCATGGCCAACGTCCACAAGTTACATGACTATCTCGCCGTGGTCCTCGCCGGATCAGACCACAACTTCAGGGCGCACAGCCCACCTGGCATGGGGATACGGTTCTTCATCACCTGCGACCCTGAGAACGCCCGACACATCTTCACCACGAACTACACGAACTTCCCCAAGGGTGCAGAGTTCGCCGCAATCTTCGATATCATGGGCGGAGCCCTCTTCACCATGGACGGCGAGCCATGTCGTCGTCCGCGCGCGAATCTCCAGAGAGTTCTCAGCAGCCCGCGGATGGTTTCTCGTCTGGCGGCTTGCTGCCGCGACAAGGTGGAGAACGGCCTCCTCCCGCTGCTTGCCCACATGGAGAGCACCTGCACTCCGATAGAAGTGCAAGAACTGACATCGAGGTTAATGTTTGATCTGACCTCCACGATGGTTTTCGGCGTAGACTCTAGCCTCCTGTCCTCAGACCTGCCGCCCATGGACGCCCCGGCCGCCATGGACACGGTCATGGAGGTGGGGTTTTTCAGGCACGTTGTGCCGGCCGCTTGCTGGAAAGCAATGAGGCGGCTAAACATCGGCCCGGAGAGAAAACTTGGCAAGGCACACGTGGTGCTAAGAAGGTTCGTCGCAGAGATGATACAGAGGAGGAAAACCAAGGGAAAACATGTCGGCCGTAATGACGAGGAACAAGAGAGTAGTGTGGAGGATATCCTGTCTTCCTTAATCAATGACCCAGACTACGCCGACGATAACTTGCTTTGTGCGACCCTCATTAGCTACATGCTCGCTGGGAGGGACACGGTTGGCACAACCCTGCCATGGATCTTTTACAACCTCGCCCAGAACCCCGACGTCGTGTCAAACATCCGCAATGAACTCTCACCCATCATTGCTTCACGCAAAGTAGTAATAGAGGGTGCTGATGCTATGGGTTCCATGGTGATCTTTGAGCCAGAGGAGACCAAACCTCTTCTCTATCTGAAAGCTGTCCTGTACGAGACTCTCAGGCTATACCCACCAGCGGCTATCGAGCGCAAGACAGTGAAAACCGATGATATCATGCCGAGTGGCCATGAGGTGAAAGCCGGCGACACCATCCTCATTGCTGTCCACTCCATGGGGAGGATGGAGGGGTTGTGGGGCAAAGACTGTCTTGACTATAACCCACATAGGTGGCTTCTCCAGGATGGCAAGAAGCTGAGGTACGTGCCGTCTCACAAGTTCTTGGCCTTCAACTCAGGACCAAGGATGTGCCCTGGCAAGGAGATTGCGGTTATGCAGATGAAGACCATCGTAGCCGCACTAGTATGGAACTTCGATATGGAGCTGGTGGAAGGTCACCGCATCCAGCCCAAAATGTCTTGTATATTGCAGATGAAAAATGGCTTCATGGTGAACCTCAAGAAGCGAGAAATTTAGTGGTAAACATTAATAAGCTCTCTTCCCTCTTTCGTCTGTAATACGGATTCTGCATACCTCTAAAGATTATATATACGAATAAAAACTGATGTATCTACTCCCTCCGTCTCAAAATAGATATCGAGAATTTGTTAGATGCATCTACTTTGAGACGGATAGAGTATACTAAAGTTAAATGTATATGTGTTTTACTATTATAGTATGAACTAGCACTTTGGCATCATCTTCATTATTTTCAATTGTTTGAGGAATATAAGAATTAGATTGCATATATATACTCATGTCATATGATTACAATAATAAGGTTCTTTATCCAACATAAATATTAAGGTAAGCAGAACATCACTTGTACGATACATATCTATAACTTTTTTGTTTCAATAAACAATAAGTAAGTCCATTGATTGTAAATAAAGCCTTATTGATTGTGATTCATTTAAATACGCTTACAAAGATTTATCTATGTGGCTATTTTAGTTACAATACTTAAGATTTTCTCAAGGGCGATACATTTGGTCGGACTGGGTTGGATATGTGATTGTGATATGTTTGGGCACAACTTTGATACTACGTACATTGGATATTATTTATGTACCTATAAATTTGAAGATCAACTTTTTTGTTGAAATGATGCGGCAGGGGAACCCCCCCCCCCCCCCCCCAATATAGTTTTGTTTTTAAAATAAATAAATAGAAAAATATATGTTTGTTAGGACTTGAAGCTGGGATGTTGGGTGGAAGATCTACGGCCTGTTGTTTGTTTTGTAAACTTTATGATGATCAAATGTGTAGTTACACATCAAATTGATCTATCAGATTCTATGAGGTAATAAAATAGGGTGCACTATTTGAAGAACATATGGCTATGTATTTATGAGAAGTCGGAGAATATCTTTTTTTGTATCATGACAATAATGTTAATCTAAAAGAAAGTGGCACTCATGAACTTTACTGACTAACATTTAAATTCATAATTCTATTTCTTGAATGCATCAAAATGGATATGTAAATCTTAGAGCATCTCCACTCAGGGCCCTAAAGCCCCCCTAAAGGGCTATGGTGGTGTCGGCGCTCAAAATCATGCCCAGCACCCCCCCCCCTCCCCTCCTCCCCCCAATCTTTCTTCGCGCTGCCACGGCCCATTTAGTTATTCGGCCCCCCACCCCCAAGGCCGAACCCTACACACAGGGGGCAAGCGGGGGCGCCGGATGGAGCTGAAAACAATGTGGGCCGGCCCTGGCAGCGGGAGAAAGCTTCGTTCCGCCCTTTTCCCGCTATATCTTGGCGCCTCTCCCTTCCTCTCTCGCCCTCCCGCCACCGCCACCAAGGAGAGGCCCAACCTCAATTTCTACGAGGTCGTGATGTTCGCGCACTACGACATCCTCGCGACGCCACACGGAAGGCTTCCGGCCGGCTTCGAGCTTAGATACGCCAGTGTGCCCATGTCGCTGCCCTTGCGTCGCGCCGAGTTGGCGATGCAGATATAGGAGACCCACCGCGAGCTGTCGGAGCTAGTGGAAGAGGGCGAAGGACTGGTACGCGTCCACGAGCGCGTATTGGCCGAAGCGGTTCAAGAAGGAGCGAGCGAAGGAGTTTGCGTTGTTCTATGGTGCTTTCGAGGAAGGAGAGAGCGAGGAGAGATGTAACATCCCAGCATTTAGAAACCAACGAAGGATAGATTTAGGAATTTGTGATATTGCATGCATTCATCTGTGAAAATGTGGGTAAATTTTTCGCCAAATAAAACCTAAAGTGATCAAAGTTTCTTTCATGCTTTAAGATTAGGTATAGTCTTGAAGGATGATTGTTATAGACTTTGATATGATCTTTGTGGACTAAAGTGTTTTGGGAGATGAAATTTGAATTTAAACCTCAGTGTTGAATTTATAGTTCAAAAGGATTTAAAGTTATGTTTTAGTATTATGCTTTAGTCAAGAATTAATAATTAGTAGTTCAAACTTAATATAAAGAAAACAATTAAGAATAAGAATCTTTATTTCAAAATTTTATTCAATAAATAAGTTACACAAATGTAACTTATGGAAATAAACAACAACCTTTACAATAGTAAATAAATAGAAGAATAATATTTCTTTATTGAGTAATAGTACAATCTTTATTACAAAAAGAATAAAAATAAAATTACAAAAGAATAAAGAATTATTACATATGACTATTCTATAAAGACAATAAAACCTAAAACTAAAGTCTTGATCTTCAAGTTTGGTACCTGCAAAATAAACACAAACCAAAAAAGAAAGAAAGTTAAGGTTAAAATTATATTACTCTGAGAATTGACAGTGAAACGCACTGTTCAAAATTGCATCATTGAGTAATCTTTTAAAGGGGCAAGTTTCACCAATATGAAAGAATATATCTTTCATAATTTTAAGCCATAAGTCAAATATACAGCAAGGAGGGGCAAATTTCACCAGCCAAGTAAACGGTAACTTGATCAAAGTAACTCTCAAATTCAGAACATATCCACAAGTTGTGCAGCAGGCACACAGGCAGCACACACACCAAACTGCATGGTGTGTGCTGTCAGCACCACAGCAACAGCCCAATCACACAAAACTGCTCAACACAGCCGTGGGAAGCAAACCCCACACCAGTTCTTGTTCTTACACACCAAGCACAGCAGCCACCAGCTAAACCAAGCCAAAGCCAAGCTAGATCACAGCAATCAAAACCCAGGATCACATCACCAAGATGGTGACATAAGGAGGGGTGGATCAGGTGGATAGCAAGACCAAGATCAAGCCATCAGAACCAGGAGGTGAAGGGCTGGATCAAGGACAAGCTAGGAGCTAGAAATACCAGGAAAGCACCAGATCAAGTTAGCACAAGATCAACCACTGGCAACCCCAACATCAAGTGAGTGTGGTGAGTAAAATAGACCATCACATGATCTATCTGTCTAAGATTAGACAAGTATTTATGATTTGTCTCTTACTCAAATTCTCAGAAAACACCCAAGTGGGGTGAATCCATCACTAAAATTTTAAACACTAAAAGCAATCAGAAAATTATAAAGTTCCAACTAAGATCTCAGGACAACATCACTGATCTAAGCTATCAAGCTATATTTCAATTCAAGAATGAATATAGCCAAGATCTAAACTCTAGGCACATCTCTTAAATAGGAGTATCACCTTAGAATTTAATCCTATGGATCAATATAAGTTATCAAGCTTACAATCATCTTTTCCCAACTTTGATTCAAGAAACAGTAGCTAGTATCACTAACAGAACCAATCCATGAGAAACAACAAGACAAAGGCTCAATCCCTAAACCTCAGACCAACATCATGGGTTCTAGGGATGCAAGGAAAGAGAATTCCACTTAACTATAATGCCAAGACAATTTTAAGCTTGAACAAGACCAAACCAAGTAATAGAATCTAATATATGTGCCATACAAGGATGGTGTCACAAGAATAGTTCTAAACTAAGCAGGTTAAGCATCCAATCTTCACAGATACAACCAACCCACTATGAATCATTTTCCTGACATCACAGGAATCATAATCAGGAAATCCATATACATATCTTCACTGTAAGAGATCATTTGATCTCAAGCTATATATGAACTCTTAAGTCAACAGTACTAATACAGTGACTTCATCACACAACACTCACTGTCATTAAACAAGTAATGACAGTGGTGAGCTATTAAAACCACTAGATTTCCCAAGAATTGCTTCTAGAGTAACTTTACCATCTGAATCATATAAAAATTAATCCATAGAATCATCTGGTAAACCACTAGCATCACCACAGCTAGTCATAAATAGTAAGCCACAGCTAACAACCACTTAGCATGCTTAGGGACCACCAAAAACTTGATCCAACTCATCAGATACCTAATCCACAGAGGGGTATGAACCCTAAGCAGAACAAATCATCTTAATCAGGACAGGATACTAACCAGGAAGTCCACTACCAACATCCAGCCTAGGATGGCCAAGCACAGAGAGCATGAGAGGGAGAGGAACAACTTACCAAAGGTCCTCGCTGTAGATTAGAAGAGGAAGCGAAGAAGGCCGACGAACATGGCAGCACGGGGAGCACCCCCAAGGGGGCGCTGCAACCCACACAACACCATGGCGGCGTCCATAGCCATGCCTGGGGGCGAGGAGCATCACCACGGCACACGACAGCAGTGACGGCATCAGCACCAATGCCAACCCCAAACCCTAGGGTTCGGAACAGCATCGATCTGGTCCCAGGAGGGCTCCTGGTCCAAATCGAATTGGACAGGACAGAAGAGCGGGGCCGACAACCTCATCCTGCACCACGGTGGCATGAATCGTCGGTGGTGACACCGCTGACCACGGGGTCGGGGGAGGAGAAGAAGAGAGGTGAGCTCGAGAGAGAGACAGAGAGTGTTGGGCTGGGTTGGGCCAGGGACCCTTCGGGGTGTTGTTTTGACTTTGCCCTACTGGGCCACAAGGTCTCAATAAACCCAAACAGTTAGCCCAAATCCTTTAAAGCCTTTTTTAATAATTGGAAAAAGACCAAAATGCCCCTGAACTTAAATAAAATCTAGAAAATAAAATAAAAATCCAAAAATTATAAATAAAATATTTTTGGATTCACAATAATCCAAACTATTCAAATAAATTAAGAAATAAAATTTTAGACATATAAATTTTATTAAGAATTTTGTAATATATAAATTCCTTATGGAATTTTACAAAATCAATGGAAGATGATAAAAATAAATAAAAATCACTTTCATTATATATTAATATTGTAGTATTTTATAAAAATACTAAACATATATTTAATAACAATTTTTGGTATTTAAATGATAATTCTTAAAGGAATTATTAAATCAATAAAATTCAAATAAAAGGAAATAAAATAAATGAATACAATATTCTATAAATATTAATAATTAATATTTATAAATACTTAATTAATTAAAAAGGATTTTTCTATAATTTAAATAATGGGGGAGAATACATATAAAGTTAAATAATGCATTACATTACTTTTGCATAATCATTTTGCTTCTTTAAATATTGACCTTACTGGGCAATAATGATGTTTTTGTAGACATAGAATCTCAAGGTCTAGTGCAAGCATCAGATTCACTACCTTGCAATCACAAGGCAAGTTCATCACTATCTCATGTCCTTTGTAGAGTCTTTATCAAAGTATTTGCGAATTGTGTGTTATCATCTATATTATTGAAAAAGAAAACATTATTTTCTCAAGATACTAAATCATTAGATATCATCCTAAGTGGTGATATGATGGAGCAATATAACTTAGGGTTCTAATTGCAATAATGATGGATAATTAGGGATTAATAACCCATGACATCAGTGATTCTAGCGTCGTATATTACGCGTTAACCATGAGATTTGGAATGGGACAGAGAAGTCAGCTATATCCTTTTCCTCTTGTATGGAGGCAAGACGACATTAACGTGACGTTGTGATTCCTTGTGCGGATCCAACATATGGGTGGGCACCCTTACGCCCCACACTTTTGGTGTCTAGATTATCTATGAATGGTGTTTAGGGATATAGTCCATGTAAATGGTACTATTCCGGGCATCACTAGGTCATAGAGTCTTCGGGAACTCATCAGGGTTTTATCCTGCCCGAAAGGGGGCTTAACGAAGGTGAGCCAGCCCTGAAGGATCGTGCAGACATATGAGATCGCGGAGAGGGCAGTGATTGGCTTGGACCAACTACTGGGCCCCACATCATGGAATTGTGGACGGGAAAGTACGCCCGATTGTGCAACAAGGAGTTGATCTCTCATGGGAAAAGTAACGCACTTCTGCAGAGTGTAAGAATTGTAACTTGTTACTCCCTGTTTCAGGAAGGAGCTACGAACGCGGAAGGAAAGGAACTCCATGAAAGTTCTGGTCAACCTGTGAAGGCTGATGGTCATAGATTTTTTATAATAAAATCAACCTTTGAAGAAAGATTTATGAAAATTGCATAGTGCCAAAGACTGATAGTCCGAGGTGGTATATAGAGCATCAAATTACCTACCTTGCATATAATGAATTTGCTGGATAACGCTGTTACTCATTCTTTCCTTTGAATCCTTGCTTAGACTCTGAGAATACCGAAGATACTCCAATGTATGCATCTGAGAGTCAAGAGGAGGTCTTCTATGAAGAGCCCAACCTGTATTGAGCCGTAGAAGGGGCGGACTACGACATCGTCTACGGAGGAGAGTTCCAAGAGTCCGAATAATTACTATAGTTCTAGTAGCCACTTGAGCCGAGCAACATGAACAATATATAGCAATAAGTTGTTGAGCTCAATTTGGAGTTTAAGTTTTAAATTTAAAACTTCCGCTAAAACACTTATATTTTGGTTTGTAAGTTGAATCCTTTGGAAGTCTTGAACTTCCGGTATTGTAATAATAATAATGTGTCTATGTTTGTAATATGGACCCGTAATGTTTCTGTTGTACCACTCTGAGGGATGTGATATTTACGAAACAGTGTTCTGTGGATGTCATGTCAACGACTATAGTGTACTACACATGCAGTGGTATGCTGGGTCACCGCAAGAGAGATGAGGAATTCGTGGCTAGGAGAGTACAAGTGGGGATAAGGCGCGTACATGTCGGCCAGATTAAGTTGGCACCCCCTCCCCCCCCCCCCAAACGGTTTTTGGGGGCGCCGGCGTGAAAATCGCTCGGTTGTCCCTCTCAAATAAATTTTTCATCCGGCATTCTGATAGATACACAGAGAGTCCGACCCAAACGTCATTGTCACACTACTGTATCGGATGTTCCAAATATTCCTTGCTCAAAGAGAGGCATCGAATGCAAGAAGTCTATGTAGTACTCCCTCCGTCCCAATATGTAAGGCGCGTAAGAGATTTGGCACGAAAATTAGCGCAGGCTAATCTGGACTCTTTTGCCCCTCCGGTGATTAATTAGCCATGTAACGCTCCAGGCTGCGAAGCGAGAAGTGCGAGATTTATTTCCCTCCATGCAAATAGAATCCTCTCTGATTTGATTGCGTGCCCCAGCCTAACTCCATCCCGCCATGCACTCCTAGTGAATCCCGCCAGTTAATTGCCTCGGCCCCTTAGACTATTGATCGCTTCACAGCCATGCATGGCGCATGCATAGCGGTGGTTCTATGCCAGCTGAAACTGATCTTAATTTTTGGAGGGAATAAGACTAGAGTAGTTGGAGGGAATGAGGAAAATTGGAGAGCGGCACAATCCTTAAATTTTTGAATCGATTTGGTGCCCCAAACAGCGTCCACCTATAAGAGCGCCCTGCTCATTTTCTTCCTTCTAAATTCCACCTTTGTCTGGGCTGCAAATCATGGTGGAAATTGATCCCCACCAAACAATTAGCTGGGACGAATTTGAAGATTATAGTGGTCTGATCAGCGACCTTAACTACGATCTGGAATGGGATGACAGCGACGAAGGTTAGTTTGTCTCGATCAATATGTTACAGGTTTCTTGTCTCTGCCAATCTCTAACTGGTTGATGCTACCCGTTGTCTGCAATAACAGAAGGAGGTTTCGAAGGCGGAGATAGTTCTAGCGATGGAGACAACGCCAATGAAGGTGCTGACGATAGTGGAGGAGAAGAGAACAGCCATGGTGAACAAGAAAATGCCGATGGTATTCCAATTTATTTGAACGCCCCGCTCAGATGGTCCGACTAAACACAAATCCATCAGTATACACTCTAAATAGATAACAGATGCACGTAGATAACAGGCAGAACCAAAACATATTTGTAAGTATCAGAAAATTCCGATAAAAGTCTTTGCACTTGGATAACAAATGCAGGTATGTGGGTGCTAAGTTTGAAACTTAGATATATCCATTTGTTATCGATATAAAATGAAAACTGTATGCATTTTCTTCAGTACTAAGTTTCAAACTTTACAACTTAATCTGACAAACCGGACCTCAACAGCAAAATGGACAGACGAGGTTGGGAACTGATGTGCCTAGTCCACCTGATAATTTCCACTGCTATTGCAGGTTCCTTTGCGTCCCAGCTGCAGGAGTGCTCAAGATAGGTGACAAGGGCGGTGAAGTATGTGATCCGATCAGAATTTCTCATTGTGGCCAAGAAGTGCACCAAGTATCTCCAGTATGTGATTTTGTTCCATCCTGCGGGTTTAAGGTGTTTCATCGACCATCAAGCTATATGATGCTGAAACCAAAAGACTAAGTTCACATGGGAAAAGTCAGGATATCATTACAAGTTACAAGAATATAGTATGAGCATACCAGTCTTCAAGGAAAACTATATATGAACAAATTGTGCAATAGAGGTGATGAGCGTACACATGGTAAAGTAACAAAAAGACGACTGGTGTATACTTCAGAAAAGGATGATACAACAATGCCTTTCATTGTTAGGGAGCAGCGCATACTTACAGAAAGGGGAAGAATGCACACACTCACTCTGCCGCAACTAATGATACAACAATGTGGTGATCAACTCATTCACTGCACAGAAGGCTGCCGTAGCCTCCACGGTGTCGCTCTAAGGGGAAACCCCCAAATAATGCTATTTACATATGATTCCCCGCGCTTCTCTCTTTCTAACTGTATGTGTTAAATTAACACCAGGCTAAACTGTTGGGCATTCAAAAAATCATTGTCCTTCGCTATCACGACAGTGGTCCATTTTGCAATGTAAGATCGGAAACTGAAGAAAGCTCCTCCTCCAAGGCGCTAAGAAGATCAAGGTACTCACTAAATACATCATGTGACTGCAAGTGATTTGTGCACATGTCAGAGACGCTTACAAAGTTAATAAACCCAAGAAAACAAGCACCTTTTATGGTCGCTAACCTGTAGAGTAATGCTATACGCGTTCCACAACCGCAGATCATGTCGAAACAGATCCACCAAAACCTAAGTCACAATAATGTATTACATCAGCAAAGATAAGTACTTTTGCATAATCAAACAATTTGATGTATAATAATTCACCTCTAAAAGTCAAATAGAGCTAGAATTCACTGATAACAGTGTACCAACTAAAATTAACATTTGATCTAAAAAGTACTTTACAACAATCACTCCATCCAGTTAAGTACAAGTTCTGCGGCAAGTAAATAATAGGGGGCAGTAGGAAAAAACCAGACATATCTAATGTTCAACCCATAGTAAAAGCCAAAAAAACTCGAGCGCAGATGCAAAAGTCAACGACAAGATCAACAAAGCATGGCACAGTCAAGCATTTTAACTTTCATACAACAATTAACCATATCAAAGCATAGAACTACACAAGTATTACCTCTGCACGCCTCAATAAAGTTGCTAGCACCACAATCCACTCCTTAAACTTGACAGAACACATATGAGAAAGAAGGAACTCAGCATCGAGCCGGCTCTGAAGTGTGTCCATTCGGAGCTGTCATCAAAAAACCAGTGCACAAGTGAATTTTTTTCAAGAAAGCAGATGGAGACAAAACAATATATATTTTCAATGTGTGGCTGACAAACTTGCAAAACAACCAAGGGGGTATGTGATGCATCTTCTTGAACCAAGTACGCAGATGATCAACATGAGGTTGTCTCAGCTAACTGTTTCTTTTGTCTTTTCAATATTTTCAAGTGATATGTTAATTTGATCTGAGTAAAGCATCTCCCTATCTATTAAACAGACATTCACAATGTTCAGGTTCGACCTTAAACACTACTACAATTTTTTAAGACTAAGAACATTAATACCATTTATTACGTATTGAAGATGGAGAGTTTGGTAAAGTTTAGGCTCGACAAAACGTTCTAGGCTTGGCTCAAGAGACCAACAAGCCAAGGTCAAGCCTGACCTCAAGCTTGAAAAGTGTGGTAAAGCTCAAAAACAGCTTATACCAGATCATCAACTCTCATTTCTGTGTCAAGGTGAAAGGCCTCATGCCCGCTTAGGATCACAACTTCACAAGCCAGCCATTCTTCAGCCCGTGTGTTGAAGACCGAAGTTATAATAAAAAAAATAGATATGACAGCAACTGCACTGAACTCATTCAACTTTCTCAGTTTGCACGTAAGCATTGATCCATTGGTCCACAGACTATTCCCCACAAAAGAAATTCAAGCCCAAGAGAGAAAATTGTACTGGCCTTTTACAGGAAAATATAATTTCAAGCCCACAAGAGGAGCTG
Source organism: Avena sativa (assembly GCA_916181665.1). Lineage (NCBI taxonomy): Eukaryota > Viridiplantae > Streptophyta > Magnoliopsida > Poales > Poaceae > Avena > Avena sativa. The sequence continues at coordinate 277,197,844 of OV702298.1, read as the reverse complement.
CACTGGCCCATTACTGCTGTGGGATAATAGTAGGACGTGCTAGATATTAAGTAACACCACATGTGATAGTAGAACGTGCTGGATAGTAACACACTGTGCATGGAATGAGCATGTAGTTATAGCGCTGCCTATAAAGGAAGGCTCGGATGAGGCACTAAGGCTAAATTAGCACTTGCCTCTTGTGCAAATGAGTATGGCGTAGTCTTTTTAAAGCATTGCCAAGCCGAGCTCAGGCTTGTCCAAGCCTTTGACAAGTCGACTGCTGAAGCCTAGCTTTAGGCTCAGGGTATAAATCAAGCTGCCGAGCCTGTGTGTGATCAATTGAGGTCATCGTGCTGACGGCCCTAAATTTTACCATTCAGGACTAAAGATTTTTCAAAATTTGAAATATGAAATGATATGTACAAACAGGCCTAAATGTTTATGCACAGTGAATAATGATAAGCAAGACAAAAGGCTCCCCAATTTGCAAATAAATTGAGCACACAAGTAATTATTGAAGTATTAAGTCTTCATGAATTGTTAAATAAAAACCTTTTCTCCAATTAGTTCAAGTGCAGATGCGAAATTCTCCAGTCGAGCAGACCCGTGCCTTTCTCGCTGAAGATATTCCTGCATGAAATTACGATGAAGTCTGATAACATGTAGCTTTAAATCAATAAAACTGTTATAATGATGAATGGTGAGAATCTCACCACAAGATCAAACTGAGTCCCCTTTACAAAAGCAACGAGCTTGGAAAGTTCCTTGCCAGACATTAAATAGCTGGCATGGCTCTCCAGAATGTTCATAACAGACGCAATATGTGGGCTAAGTTCTTTCATCGAGTTACTGTCCAAACAGAATATAACAATTAAGAAATACTAATAACAATTAACAACACCATAACATTTAAAAAACAAACATCATAAACCTTTTAAAATGAGTAACTACAAAATGTACCTTTTCAAATCAGAAGATTGTCGCTTATATGGTGAACGGAATAGGAAATAGCCCATAAACCTTGGAGATAGTTTTTCAGATTCCGTATTGGCATTTTCGAAGTCTCTACCAGACCTTAGCAAGAAGCGGACCTAAGAACATTAATTAATGGCGTCCCATTATTCCTCTGCAGACTATAAATATAGGAAATAGACAAGCTATAGCATAAAAAGTATACCAACTCCCCAGCGAGCTCGTACAGAGATTCATCAAGTGTAGCCTGCAAAGTAATAAACACTCAAAATTGAGAGCTTGAACATGCGAGACAATTAGCACACAGACCAAAACCACCTTATGATTAAGGTAAAAGAATTACTTGAAGCAAACGGAGTGCACAATACTGACTGACGGCAGGGCCTTCCAGCTTAGCAATGACCTATAACCACACAACATTTTAAGCACTAATTATTGCAGAACTAAATGATAATAATCTCTGTTAGTGCATAACTCTGAGCAATACTATCATGCATCGGATATCATTTAATGTATCCTAAAAGGGTGTACCAGTATGTAGCAAGCAGCAGTCCTGTACCATCTCCGTTGGAAACATTCCTCAAACATCCTACGACGGAAGATCAGTCATAATAAGAACATAGTAATTATATTTATTGAAAATGTTAATTAATTGATAATCAATGCCATGCTACATAGTAGTTTGTTGGTGAACATTTATTTTGAGGCTGCATACCCCCAACATGCCAAATGTGGGTACTGGATTGGTAAGTGATAACCACAAATCTTCTGCACGTATTTATATACACCAATGTGGAAACAACGCAATTGTAAAAAATGACTGCCGAGACGAATCAAATGACATATATATCCTCTATGAACTAAGAAACCGGTAAGTTCAACAAAATCCCCGAGCTCTCTGAAGTTAAGGTATTTTTCTATGGTACATTCATAATTACTAGGAGCAATTTACATCCATAAGGTATGCAGAAAAAATTACTGCACACTTACTCTGTGGATCGTCCAGCTGCAGAGAAAAGATCTGCCCAGTGCCGACCATCAGTTTTCCTAGCAACGCTGACTACGACATCCATATATTCAGAAAAATTTCGAAGTAGGTCACATGTCTTCTCTAAAAGAGACTTCTTTGGAGATACACTCTTTTGTGGAAGTTGATTTTTTGAAGCACTTGGCCTGCAATTAGCAAAGTGGCCATTCAGAAAACAAGCTGAGACATTGTTTCAGCAATGATGACAAGAAAGCTAGCAACTTAGTCAACGAATGATTTAAGCACGCTACCAGTACAGCATTAAATTGAAACATTAGAGTGATGGATGGCATCCAGTTGAAAGCGCTTTATTATAGACAATATACAATGAAGTATAGCAGGTTTTCATCTTTGTTTTAGCTCCATACTGTAAATATGCAGTACATCTGTACAGGACAGTGCAAGTCAGAATCAAAATACCTTGATATATCTGCTTCAAATACCGTAAACAGAAGCCATTCTAAACAGTGAGAAAAGTGAGGTTTCTCTGCTGACAAGTTAGCCAAACGTAATGCTTCATCGTGTTTGTCTCTCTGTTAAGAAAAGAGAATGGGAAGAGTAAATTTGGAGGCACAAGAAAACTATTTACGCACACAACCTTGGCAATTGGCATATAACCTCTACAAGACAGGCCACATAGAAAATAAAGCCACAAAAATAATATTCTGAAGACATCAACATAGTTTAATATAGGAGAAATTATCTTCTTCCAGTGGTTATGTTATATTTGTAACAAAGTCCTGCTACACAGTTAAGCACGGCCAAATATCACAATATAAAAGTTCAAAAACAAATCTACCTGCTCCCCCTACTGAATCGAATATTTCTGCAAGAGATACCACAATGACTTCAAAAATTGTTTGACCTTAACAGAGGTTGTCTCAGAGAGATTAAACCAGAAAAAAGAACTAAGGGTGTGTTTGGTAGGTCGGCGACTCGGCGTACCCAGAAATTCCCACCTCGTCCCACCTTTTCTTGTTTGTTACGTCGGGTCGGCTGTGTTCAGCTATGCCCACCTCGTGCAAAAAGAGGCCCTCAGCCCTGCCCAGTTGTGAAGCTGAAATCGAGCTTCGCAACTCAGCAGGGCTGAGTCCATCCCGCGCCTGCGACTCCGCCAGACAGGGGTCGCGATCCCGCTCGCCTCGCACGTGGAATTCGCCCCGTCCCAGCTCTCCTCTACCTCGCCCCACCCCGTCTCTCCTCTACCTCGCCCGTTCCTGCAGCCGCGCTCTCTTCTCTGCCCTGCTCCCGCCCCAGCTCTCCACCGGCCTTCGAGCAGGCGCAGACCACGCCGCCTCTCCCGGCCTCGTCCAGCGCGCGTGGAGCAGCGGCGACCTGTTGACGAGAAGCTCAACCGTGACCTCCTGGCGGCGGCCCGTTGAGAAGGAGGTCGACCGCGACCTCCTGGCGCCGGGTTGAGGAGGGGCTCAGCCTCCTGGCGCGGCGGCGGCTGCTCTCGCCGGCAACGGCGCCAGAGCCCAAGCCGGACCTCCCAGGGACCCGATTGCTTTTATGTTTTGTATCCAGGAACCCGATTGCTTTTTATTTTTGTGTGGCTCAGCTCAACTCACCCGACCTACCAAACATGATCTCAACTGAGCTCAGCTCAACTCACCCTACCTACCAAACAAAACACAATAATACACACTTGTATGAGGTCCACATAGCTAGACTCAGCTTGTATGAGGTAAGAAAGGTCACCCGACCTACCAAACACACCCTAAGTAGAACAACTCCTTGTTATCCCTATGCTATTTCTGGTTCAGCGATGAGTCTTTAGAAAATTATAAAATGAGTTGCGGAAAAGCGGGATGGCCAAAGATATAACGAGTTAACAGGTACAAGCCATGATGTCAACTTTGCAAATTCAGTCACTAAAACAACAAGATAGAGCCACTTATTAAGCTAAAATTAATGGTTTAAGAAAAGGTTTAGATGCCAACATATGAACAAATATTAGATCACATCAGATGTGTGTAGCATTGTGTGCAATCCTCATCAAACTTGGTAATTTCATTTTTATCTTTGAAGCATAAGTCATGTTTTTCACTTGGTTGTGCACAAGCAACTAACCAGAATGTAAGAACTCGTATTTACGTAGACTGCTAGGAGTCAAAAATATATATTTGACTAAAGTAAAAATCCTACTTTTTCATTCTCATCAGATAAATGGAGAACTTTCTGAAGATTGCCTTTAGCTTTATAAAGGTCAACTAATAGAAAACATATATTAAAGAGGAATTATCATTGCTAATGTTACCTGAAGGAGATGCCGCAGTAAACAATGCAATATTGTTTGCGCTTTTGGAGAAGGCTCAAAGCATGGGAACTCTGAGGTTGAGAAGGACATTCTCTGAGAAACGCCAACAACCGCACCGACATTTGGAAGAAGACCAAGAGGGTATACCTCGCGGTCAAATTCAAGCTCTGGATCCAACTACAGAATCCAATAAGACGTGCCAATTATAATATATAACATCATGAAGCAGTTCTAACTTGTCTGATCCAGGAAGTAAGATCAGTACCTGTAAAAAATCCTCTTGCTTAAAAGGATTTGCTCCATGTGACGGGTACCATACCTGGAACAAAGCAGTTTCTGCATATAAGGATAGCACACGAATCTTGGAAAAAAACATATATGGCCTCAAAATATGTGCGCATAATGGAGAAAATACATATTGAACAACCCCATTACAAACCTGCATCCCTTGATGGCCATAGTCAAGCCATGAAACCTCTTTGATAAGATTACCCTTCTCTTCCATTTGAGAACAAGTGACCCAGAAGAGTTCTACTGAATTTGTAAGTCCTTGTTCATGTCCATCATCCATGTCCAGCACAGAAAGTTCCCCATTCACACGCAAGATCAGACATCTGATATATCGCAAACCAAATAAATATCGAGGGGCATATGACCAGGTGACACTTGGATTAAAATATACCTTGAAGGTTGTCGGGACAACAACTCAGAAGATCCATTTGTATCCCGCTTCAGCACTCCTTCATCAGTTGGTTCAGGAATCAAGCGCATTGAAACAGGTGGGCTCTTTGGACTCATAATTGAAAGTTCTCGGACTGTTGAAAGCTGTTTAATCATAGATAAATGCACGATGTCAGACAGGAGCTGGCATAACACTGCATTGAGGCTGCAAAATTTTCACATCACCTGTAAAACTGGACTACTGGCAGGTGATAATTCTCCTGAGATCATCACATGGAAGATATGCACATCAAATGGACTGTAGGTAACAAGAATGTAGTCCTGAAAGACATCCATGACAATGGGTCTACCAAGCAGTGGTTTCCGGTAAAGTAAGGAGCTATGATCAAGATGATATCTTGGGAAAAACAGCAACTCGTACCTAAGACAGATGCAGCAAACATATCATATAGCTTAATGCTAAATAACAAGGCATACACATTAGGGAAAAACATGGTATTTAAATACGTAACAAGGCACTAACAATAGAAGATAATGAAGAATTTTTTGACATATTAGCGAACTGTGAAGATAAGCCAACACCTATGTGAGTTCAAGCACTAGTTCAAAGCATGAAACTCAGTTCCCATACACGAATTATAAATATAGAGCCTTCATATGTTTTCAGCTCGTAAGTTTCCAACTTGAGATAGTTACCAGATAGCAAAAGAAGTTAAGGAAGTGAGACTAACGTGTTTGATGATTCAACATAATTGCATACAATGACTATTTTACCCAGCCATAACAAGCCTTTGCATTGAATCTTTTGCTCTTGAGTAACATCCCCGAAGAAACGCCATCTTTTGTTTCGCAAATCATACAGCACTAGGCCATGAGAGCCAGCAACTGCCAAGTACATACCATCATCGCTTGCAACTACATGCAGAACTGGCCAGTTCTGTGAACTATAGGACACCTGCTTCCAAAAGAGAAGTATTATAATGAGCCATGCATCAACTATGTTGCAACACTTTTGCCTAAGAAACAAATCAAAAGATCAAAAGACTTAACTGGAATATTAAGATGCAATATCTTAAGCTCATCAGTATCATCTGGTTGCACTAATAGGATTCGATCTTCGCTATAAAGAATCTGGCGAGTATACGTTGTGCTTGAAAGTCCTCTGTTGAGGCAACATTTGGCAAATGAGAAAGCAAGAACTCTTTCTGACAAGCTTTCTTCAACTGCAAATAATTTATATCCATAATCATCCCATTGAATGTGTGATGTCCCACCCATTAGAGGTTCAAATTTTTGGGCACTAGGTTTAACCATTGGAGATAAAGCAGAATTTGATCCGGCTTGACGAATTGTGCACATCAACCGACATCCAGATACAGACCAAACAGTAAGTCCCCTAAATTTCCATCCAACTGCAAAAGCACAATTGTCAGGCGTCCAAGATATACAAGTAACAGGGCCCGTATCTTCCACTGAATACCTACAAATTTGTACCCCAAAAAAAGAAAAGTTGTCTCAGCTTCAATAGAATAATAACTGGAAAACATTGCTGGTAAATCAACCTAGTACACGTCAGTCACAAACCACATACTAAATGTTGAAACATTCACCGTTCTGGCAAAATGACATGTTTAAGCCTAAGAACAATACAACATATTGGCTTTATGTATAACCCATACAATCAGGCATTTAAAATTCACTTGAATTTATAAGACTTAGAGATGCAGAGTTGAAGACATCTAGTAAAGTAACAAAATGTCTTAAAATTTCCTCTAATTTACATGCAAGAAAGGGTATCCTAAATCAGTACAAACTGGCAATCAACTGCCAGAAAAATTATGTCATCAAAACTCTGAACTATCAGTATGAGAGACTTACCCCCAATCAAACAAAGAAACGGTGCGCATATGCCGTGCATTCTCAGCCAGGTCATACAATTCGACAACACCTCTGCTGCACCCAACAGCAAGAATCTGCTGATCAGGAGCCACAGAAGTACACATTGCATCACTAGTGTTCAGCCATCTCTCTACTCTGATGCCGCTGGTTTGCTTTAATCCCTTCTTACCGACCGTACAGAGTGCGACCTGACAGTCCGAGTACAAAGCAACTAGCAGCCTTAGCTTCACCGACAACTCGACATTGACGATAGTGAAGTCCCCTGTGCAGCAGGGAGCAGGCCTTGCATTAGAGTTTCCCCGCAAGCTCGGCGGATCAAACACCAAGGCATCTACGACGGCAGTAGTTTTGTCGGGGGAACACGCGGAGCAACGAAGCTTGAAGCTGTCCGAGAACTGGCAAGCAACAACAGTACACGCTTAGCACAGCAAGTAGGAAGCATACATGAGTTAACTACATATACTCTGCTTCTAATGAGCAACTTACGAGAAACAAAAGCAGTTCCATGTACCTCAGCATTCCAGGACACGACCTGCAAGTGCCCGTTGGACAGCCCAAAGAGCATGCTCTTGCTGTCGCACGCAAAATTGCTCCTGCAACATGATCCCATACTTCCAAATTAGCTCCCAGCGGCAGGAATTTTGCCATTGTCATTTATGCGGTGAGCAGCGGAGGATACCGTACGTTATAGAAATTTCATTGGCGAGAGGAATCTTCTCGACGATGATCAGGGATAAACTGGCGAGGCAGAGCCCGGGGAGCTGCTTGCCCCCGACGATCAGAGGCTTCCCAGAGAGCTGCACCTTGTATATGTGGAGGTGGAAGGAGGAGGTCTGCTCACAGCACATAAACACACGGTAATTCAGCGCTCGAAAGAGAGAGAGCGGGGTGGAGCAAGACAGGCGGGGGCACTGACCAGGACGGCGACGGTCTTGCCGTCGGGGCTCCAGACGGCGTGGGCGTTGGGGCCGTGCTCGGCGAGTGAGTCCGGGGAGCGGTCGAGGCGGGATAGGCGGACCTTGTGGTGGGAGGCCGACCAGAGGTGGAGCGAGGCGGGGCAGACGGCGAGGAGGAGGCGGCCGAGGACGCGGAGGAGGACCACGCCGTCCGAGTCGCCCGGGTCCAGCGGGATCGACTGCGGCCACCCGTACGCCATGTACATCGCGGCGTCGGCGGCGCCGGCGGCGAGCGCCCCCTCGCCGGTGGGAGGTGGCTGTCGTCTGGCTGGGCGAGATGCGATGCGGTGCGGTGCGGGTCGGGGAGATCTGGGGAGAGAGGGATGCTGGTAGGCGATGCGGGAGATGCACACCTGTTTTTTTCCTTTTTGGCTTTTCGCTCCTTTTTTTTCTCTTTTCCTCCGATTGTTTATTTCAATGAACCGGATCAGAGATTCGAAGCCAACGGATCGTTGCTGATTTTGCTGCCTGTCACGGTTTAGCCCATGAGTCCATGACAGCAAAGGATTGCTGCGACAAGCTTTTGTGCTGTACATCCATTTGATAAAAAAATTCACGGTGTCAATGTTCGGCTCTCGAGTTCCAGTGCTCCCTTCAGTTTAAAAGGTTGAAAAATCATGTTTATAAGTTATAAAAATGAAAATAATTCTGGATCAAGCTAATGGTGTATTCCACAAGTGCAAAATTATAATACAATTTTTTTATATTGTGAGCTACATAAAAATGAAAAATCTGATAAAGTTCGGGATTTTAAAAATGCATGCACAAATATAGAATTTTGTTATTTTTGTGTAGCTTAAAAACAAAGTATTTGAAATTGATATTTTACATGTTGTGAAAAAATACATTGGCTACATAGAGATGTTTTTTCCATTTTTATCAAAACTCATAAATATGAGTTTTTCCGATTTTTTTTTAAATAACAGCGCACTAGTGTTTGGGAGCCAAAAATCTCCACTCTGCCAATGTTGCATTATATAGGGTGTGCTTGATTGCTCGTATGGATTTTTCTTTCGCCCGGTAGAGACTTCGTCGATGGAAACTTGGCTTGGGACTACTTTTGCAGCTTGATTGGTTCTCCATGAAGTCGTTGGCTGCATGAGTATACCACTTATAGCCCTAGTGTTTGGTTGTCGAGAACTTTGGATTTTGAGCTAGCTGATGCAGAACACTGCGTTTGGTAGCCCGTATATAACACGATGTGGTAACCTTATATCTTACACGGTGATCTTACTATCAAGCAGTTAGGATTTAGGCATTACATGTGAACGCACAAGCTTAAGACAGTAGCAAATACACAATCCAGATGACGAGACCAACGATAATGAAATCCCTGAGCCCCTTGAGTTGTAGCATTTGGGATGATAGGATAGTAGCAACGCTTTTGCGCTAAGAGCTCCAAGTAAGCTTTTTTACATCTCCTCTCTATTATTATACGCTTTTATCATAGTTGTGCTCAAAACCCATCACTCTTTCACAAAGATCTCCCTTGAATGGTAGACTTTTGGAACTTTCTCGTAGAACACCGTATATATATTTCTACCAAGACACAAAGTAGACAGATCAAGTTCATATCACAAGCTATTGAACATAAGAAACATAAACATGCATGATTATATAGAAAAAAGCATCACAAGTTCAATCTATGAGATAGTGTGATCCTAACGATCACACAAGCTACTATGGTGGCATCCTACCACCCTATCGCAAGTTCTCCATTGTGTGACGGGCTAATATATATCATCTCACAAAACGTATAGCTCTTGGAATAAATATACGAAATATACAACCATCATCGACTCATGCATGCCTCACCACCAAAGCCACCACCATCACAAAGCACTGCACGTAATAGTGCTCAGCCCGGAATGTCCTAAACCAGAGCTTCATATGGTCCTCTCCCATTTGAACAAAGCCATTACCTTGGGCCCTATTGTCGAAGAGAGCCTCGGAATTGAATTCATCGGCCTCCATGACAGCAATGTAAAAGGTCTAGGTGCGCATTGGGAGGAGAATAACCGGTGGTGATGGTGATCGCCACCAGCCTTGTTCATGCATGTGATGGCAAGCACCTCCTCCCTCTCCCAAGCACGACTTCTTCTTCTTCCTACCAACATTAGCAAAAGTAGCATCGTTACCTATAGCGAGGCCAACACCAACGCCAACACTAGCAGAAGGGACGTGCTCACCCTCATCATCAAGTTATGTTACATTGAGGCGTAGTCCGCAATTGGTTGGTTTAGGAACTCGACGTCCTTGGGGTTATCCTAAGGTAGGGTAGAGATAGTGTGTTATTAGTACTAGGCTACCCGCCTAGAAGAACTTGGAAATTTGATAGGTTAGATGAACAGAAACACATGTTAGTATTGAGACATGACGAACATCAGCCTTCTAGGATAATGGCACGGGTATCCTCATCTCATCATGCATCACTAATGTCTATAAGCTTGGACACATGGATCCACCTGGCTACTTCCTTAGGTGGTTGTACACATGATGTAAGGACACTTCTAAGCCACAAAACTCGAACATATTCTTGGCAATAGTGTTCAGGTGCATCTCTGTAAACCTCTTTTATATCATCACGCTGCTCTTGGCCAGTTCACGCATCTTGTTGAGAACGAAGGTGGACAAGTAAAGAGGCCACTTTCATAGTGCCCTTTGCACTCTTTATTGTGCATTTGTTGTTGGATTTACCAGCCTTGTTTTCCTTCCACCTTCAAAAAAAAGATGGCATCAGCTGTCTGAACATGTTCCACCACAATAGAACGCATGCCAAGCGCCGAGAGCATCTATGCATCTTGTGGATACATGAGCATCGACACCGGCATGTTCTGGGTCTCAGAAACAAAGGAGGTTAAATCCTGATATCGAGTATCCCTGGCTAAATCCTTCATCAATCATAGCCTATATTGGTCACCATTAGAACTAGAACATTATAAAGGACAACAAGAACTACAACATTGACAGGAACTACACTAGAGCTAAATGCTCTTCTGTAACATCCCAACATTAGAGCCTAGAAATAAGCTGAACCCAGATGTGTGCATTGCATTCATGCATAGAAAATCCGAATAATTTTCGTGCTTTTGAACAAAACTTGTCAAAGTGATTAAAGTTTCTCTTAATTTGATGGAATTGAAGTAGAACATCAAGTTAACTGCGATAAGTTTCAATATGACCTTTGCTAAAATCTTATTTTGGTAAGGGAGATTTGATCTAAGGGTAGATCAAATGTAAGAAAAGTTAAACCCTAATACATTATAATTTATATTTGATCCCTAGGAGATCATATTATAGTATTCATTATAATCACTCATAAGTGCCAAGTTAAGATTACAACTAAAGTAATATAATTGTAATGACTAATCCTGGCCTATCTTATTCTTATCTATTCTTACTATGAGTATCATAGTAATACCTAACTTTAACTCTTTAATGAGTTTGAGTTGGAAAGAGACTAAGTCAAGATCATTCACCATATATCTCTCTTTCCATATCAATCTTTATGGAACCTATCTCAATATCTGTTGTTCATCAATGATTGAGTAATCAACCATTGATTCACAAATTCTTTAACTATCAATCCTTGATCTACTATTTTTTGATCTTATCATAGCATCTACCTAAATCTTTTCAAGAGGGCATAGTCCATGAATAACTTTAATCCAATATGAGATACTAAGAAGATAATTTCAATACAATTGAAAAGTAGTATTGATGAAACCTTGAATAGCCAATTGGAAACCTAAGCTATAAATGATTAAAGGATTATAATGATCATGCCTTACTCACCAGGATTGTCTATCTATATTAAATATAAGTGATATTGGTGGGTAGAACATGATTGAAACCCTAGTAGAGATAAGTTATCCTAGAGTAGTCATTACAAGCCACATTAATATAATGTGAGGTTGGAGTGTGAGTTATCAGAGTAAAGTAAATGTAGGATGATATGATTCAATTAAAGCTAGTATAGCATTGAGTTATGGAATAAGTGTTATTCATCTTAAAGGATAGTAAGCCTTAGATAAAGGTAGTTGGATACATACATCTGATGGAGGAATATTAGTGATGGATGATTAAGGAAGATTATGAGTGGAGTTTGTAAGAACTACTTGTTGGATGGAAGGTTATCAATATTAGAGTAGTGGATATAACCCCGAATGGATATGAGGAAACTATAAAAGCTTTAATGTCAAGCTCATTGGATTTATCAATGAGTTTAGAAGAATAATAGGTGAATAAGAATTTTTTTGTGAAGTAAAGCTCATCATGTTAATCATGATGATAGATAGGAAAAAGTATTATATCTAGGAAAGGAATTCCTTAATTAGAAATCCAGGATTGTGAATTATGGAAAATAGACATTCTTGGTAAACAATCAACTTTAAGTCTTAAACCAGGTAGAATATCCATTTCATGTTATTGATCGATCATCTTATGTCTATATCACTCTATAGGAATATTTTCCTATAGCAAATCAAATAAGCACATCTCTATCAATTCCAATCATCATAATTATATGTGCTTAGAAGTATCTTTATCAATTCCTTTCTATAAAAACATTCTGGATATAACTTTCTATTATAAAAGGTGATGTCATCAAATATCACAAATAGAAGACAATATGCTTAGTTATTAAACCTTTTCTCACATCAACAAAGAAAGATAAGTAAATTAAGAACCCTAAACTTCTTTTTTTATCATAATAGAATATATACATTGTCATTTTATAAGTTAATAGAAGTAATAATAACAATATTCATTTCTTTTGTATTTCATGCATCAAATAATGATATAGGATCATTATACATATAAAAATTTCTATTCAAACTATGAGCCAACTAGAGTTAAATTTTATAAACAAATAAGAAAATATCATATAATAAAGCCATGGTTCAATGTAGAAATAAAAATTAATAATAAGGGCTTCTACATAATATAAAAGGGTTTTGATAGAAAATAAATAAAGAAATAATACCATTATATGACACTCATAAAAGAACCTTAATATACTCTATTAATGCTACAAACACTCAGCAAATCAATTCTATAAGGAGAATTCAAATCAAATAAGGAAAATTCAAATCTGAAAGTAAAACAGAAAATAGAAAAAAGGAAAACAAATAAAAATAAATTCTGGTCGTGGCCCAACTTCTCTTTGCTTACCTTACGCTCAGGTGCAGCCCACAAAGGCCCAATAACCAGCCCAACTCGTTCTCGTATCTGGCTGACAGGTGGGACCGAAGAGGGACTGCGGGTTGAGAGCAAAGAAATGCCAGGGGGTGTTTTGCAAAACCATCATCATCGTCTTCCTCTAGCTGGAAGCAGCTCGGTGGCGAGGCCGTCCGCCATCGTCCTTGCGCCAAGATCCACACCGTCGTCGCCAGGAGAGGATAAGGAGGCCACCGTGACGCCTCTGCTCATCCTCATCCCCATTTTCCCCCTCTGAACCCCCCTCTGCCTCAGTTTCCATTTCTTCACTGAGAACCCTAGCTCGGAGGTGAGCCAGAGCCAGCGATCCCGTGCTCGCCTCGGCCAGATAAGACCACGGTGAAGGCCGCCGTGCTCTTCTCGTTTGATTGCCCCAACTCGCGCTAGCGGAGGAGGCGTGAATCAGCCCAATCACACCCTCGGTTCCCGGCGTTGTTCGTCGACCTCACCGTCATCTCTGACCTCGCCTCACCGAATCAATCACACCATCGCGTTCCTGGTGAGTCACTGAGTCTTCTCGCATGCGTAGATGCCTTGTTTGCTTCCTAAATCCACGCCACCGTAATCACCCGCAAGCACCGCCGCATAAGCTCGTCGCTGGTTGCCCTCCGATGACCAAAAACCAGCGACGCCACCACTATCCTACTCGTCTTGTTGTTCTGGTTCGAACAAGCCCCTACACACCCGCTCACTCGCATGCTACTGCTCTCCTCGTCATCGTCTGCCATGCCACCGACGAGGTGAAGTCAGGGTGAGATCACCCCTGGCCACGTGAACGCGTTTGACCAGTCTTTGTCTCGTGTGGCCGATGACATGGCCTTGGGCCCATATGTCATTGTTTAGGAGTAGAGACAGGGTCGATAACAAATACATTTACTAAAACTGAGAGCTGAGGTGGACATAGGCCCACTGGTCAGTGACTTAGGCTAGGTGTGGGTGCGGTGTAAAAAGTAATTTCCTGTTTAAGAAATAAATAAAATGTTATAAACTCAATTATTAATATTCCAGAAATCAAATAAATGATTAAATCTTGTTTAATTAATAACTTTTGATTTATAATTTAGAAAAATGTGTATAATATATGAAAAATTGTAGAAAAATAAAATCTACGACTTAAAATTATTATCAAATATTATTATGATAATTATTTAAATAAATATTATTTAATAAAGGTTTTATAAGTAATAAAACTTTGATAATTCATATTTTAATAATGGTAAATGTTAAAAATACAACTAAAATACCAAAAATCTTAGAAAAAATAGAACTATAATTTAAACTATAACCATGCATTATTATTTTCACTTACTTAAATATTTATTATTTATTAAGTATTTTTAAAGTATTAAATTTTATAAAAATCATATCTTATTATTTATAAATCATAAAATAAATATAATATACCAAAATAATCACAAAAATAATATCTACATGTTAAAAATATAATATTTCACTATAGAGTTAAATAAAAGTTCAGATACTCTAATAACCTGAATTTAAACCTATTCCCTTAGTTTAAAATTAATATAAGGGCAAATAAAATTGTGTTAATATTTCTAAAAATTAGTCAATCAAGTCTAATAAATAAGTATTAGTCTTGAATATTAATAATAAGTCATAATAATTAAAAACATTAGAAATACTATTATATTGAATTATCCTTCTACTATATGAACAAATTATATTTTAAAAAAGATCTTTAATAATTATAAAATTTTCAAGAATGATATATCAATCAAATACAACCTTATAACGAACTAAATCCAAAGATAATTCATGAATAGTCACTAGGACTATTTTATTTATCCAGAAACCATAATCATACCTTTATAAGGAAACAAGAAACCTTGTTCCACTACAAAATTAAGAAACCACTACTTAAATAGAAGAATAACCATTCTTAAATAACCATAAAGGCAACATTACCCAAGTACACCAGGTACAAAGGTTATAAGCATTATACTTTCAAACTATCTTTGTTTTAAAGTTAACTTTAGTCTATAGGAATCTAAATATAACACTATAAACATTGTTATATGTTTTATAGTTAACTTTGGTCTGAAATAGTTAAGTTATAAAGCATCTCAAGCCCAAACTATTCAAGCAAACACAAATAACATCGACCACCACTAACTAACCACAAAGATTGTTTAAACCTTAGAAAAAGAATCTTTCCTTCAAAAGTTATTTGTTTTGCCACTTTAGACAATATATGACAAATAACCAAGATCACATTACTTCATACTTTACTTATATACTTAGGAGCGATAACACTTAAGCTCTTTATAAGTGACTTTACTTATTAAGTAAAGTTTGAAGATAAACAATTAAAGTGTAAACAATCTGGAATAGCATTTCATAGGTGTATATTTTATTGCTGCGTAAATATGTGTTGTTCATACACACATTCGCAAGTCCTAATAAGAAGCACAAGTGAGAAACTTATCTAAAAGGATAACACATTCTAAAGTAACCATTTCCGAAATCCTAACCCTATAACAACATTATCCTCGGGATTCGCGTTCATAAAAGTGCATCACATTACTTATGCATAGAGCATATTGCTTCTTTAAACATTAGTCCTTACCGGACGAATGATGCTGATTTCAGATATTGGATCTTATATTATCTTGAAGACCGCGAGTGCATAATCTTGCAATCACAAAAGGCAAGTTCACACTTTCTCATGTCCTTTGGTTATTTTTTGTAAAGTATTTTACAAATCCAATGTGGACATCACCTGCATTTGAAAAAGATCCGAAAACACTATTTTCATAATAATGTGATTATAGGTTATTACCATGAGGTAATATCTTACTATAAAAGTTCCGGTGGTAAAGGAAAATAATATCTAGGACTTAACAACCAATGTCGTCAGTGATTCTTGCGCCGTATATTACGCGTTAACCATGAGATTTGGAATGGGACAGAGAAGTCAGTTGTATCCTTTTCCTCTTATATAGAGGCAAGACGACCTTAATGTGACGTTGTGATTCCTTGTGTGAATCCAACATATGGGTGGGCACCCTTACGCCCCACACTTTTGGTGTCTAAATTATCTATGAATGGTGTTTAGGGATATAGTCCATGTAAATGGTACTATTCCGGGCATCACTAGGTCATAGAGTCTTCGGGAACTCATCAGGGTTTTAGCCTGCCCGAAAGGGGGCTTAACGAAGTTGAGCCAGCCTGAAGGATCATGCAGACATATGAGGTCGCGGAGAGGGCGGTGATTGGCTTGGACCAACTACTGGGCCCCACAACATGGAATTGTGGACGGGTTAGCTGCCCGGTTGTGCAACAAGGAGTTGATCTCTCATGGGAAAAGTAACGCACCTCTGCAGAGTGTAAGAACTGTAACTTGTTACTCCCTGTTCCGGGAAGGAGCTACGAACGCGACAGGAATGGAACTCCATGAAAGTT
Source organism: Avena sativa (assembly GCA_916181665.1). Lineage (NCBI taxonomy): Eukaryota > Viridiplantae > Streptophyta > Magnoliopsida > Poales > Poaceae > Avena > Avena sativa. The sequence continues at coordinate 277,181,427 of OV702298.1, read as the reverse complement.
CTGGTAAACCCGTGAAGGCTGACGGACATAGCTTTTTTAAAATAAAAGCAACCTTTGAAGAAATGTTTACGAAAACTTGCATGGCCTACGACCTATGGTCTATGGCTGTAGTTATAGTGCATCAAACACTCCTTTTATAGTGAATTTTCTGAGTATGCTCGTACTCAAAGTATCTTCTTAACCCTTGCTAGACTCTGAAGCCGGGATAGACAACATCCACATCAAGTTATGCTCCAGGACTCATCATCCAAAGCTAAAGCTCTTCACCGAAGTCAAGGAGGTCAACATATACATCAACTCAAGTGAAGACGAAGTTACTGAATATGTAGAAATATAATCTCTAGCCAAAAAACCTAATTCTGTAGTGTATTGCAATAGCAGCAATGCCAACCCCTTAGTTAAAATACTCGTCTTAATAGTATAAAAGTTCTTGCGTTGTTTATCTTTGATTCTCCTTCGTAAGAAGTTCTTTCTCTCTCTTTAACTTAGAGTGTTCTCTGGATCTTGTGTAAAGAGTGAGTTGTAACCTTTATCCATGTACTGGACCCGCTGTGTTTCTGTTGTGCCATTCTGAGGGATGTAATACTAGTGAACGGTGTTTCATTGGTGTTATGTCAACAACTATAGTATACTACATCATGCGGTGGTATGCTGGGTCACCGCATCTTCACATCATGCTCTCATGTGTAAGTAAATAGATGGTTCAGTGAGAGGAACTACACAATATAGAACAAATGCTCGTGCTAATGATCACACTTATACATGGACTGCACGACACCACACTACACATGAGCAAGTTGTAGTCGGATCTACATCATGGGCATACATAACCGACATCTACACACTACCATTGTACACATGAGCAAGATTCAACAAGTAAACAAGAATAAAGTACACATTAACACTACATATCATCGACATACACTAAGAACTAGCAAAACCTGCAATACAGCCACAAAAATATTCAATCTATCGCTACATCATGCACATCATTCACTACCGACCCCGCAATATGAGCCATACGACCACAAAATTCTATCGCACCATCTACTCAGATCTACCACGTGAACAAAGATCTTAGCTACCTAGGGTTTGCAGACCGCCATAAAAGGATTGGAGACATGGAGAAGCGAAGAGCTTGGAGAAGGGGAAGAAGACACCTTGACACTGATACGTCGGAAACGTATCTATAATTTTTTATGTTCCATGCTTGTTTAGTATCTACTTTGCTTTGATTTGTCTACACTATGAGGTGTTTTTATATGTTTTTCTGGACTAACCTATTAACAAGATGCCATAGTGTTAGTTGCATGTTTTCTTCTATTTTTGGTTCCAGAAAAGGCAGAAAATCAATATTCTCGGAATTGGACGGGACAAAAGCCAAATTCAATATTTTACCGTGGGGAACATGGAGCCAGAGTACGAGACGGAGGGGAGCCACCAGGGGGCCACACCCCCTGGCGGTGCGACTAACCCTAGACCGCGCCTAGGGGGTGCGGCCGCCCTGGCTGTCCCCTTCCTTGTCTCTTCGGCTATAAAGACCCCCCGATGCCAAAACCCTAAACACCCGATCAATATTCCACGAAACCGTCTATAGCCGCCACCATCGTCCCTAGATCGAGAGGGATCTGAAGCTCTTCCCGACAGCCTGCCGGAGGGGAGATCATCCTGTAGGCCTTCTTCTTCATCATGTCAGCCTCCGGTATGAAGTGTGAGTAGTTCCACCTTGGACTACGGGTCCATGTAGTAGCTAGATGGTTGTATCTCCTCCTTTGTGCTATCATGTTTAGATCTTGTGAGCTCCGTTCATGATCAAGATCATCTATTTGTAATCATACGTGTTGTGTTTGCGGGGATCCGATGGATATTGAGATTACTATGTCAGATTGATTAATGGTTTTGTCTTATTGATTCTATCATGTCTATGTTGTTTGATATCTTGCATGCTCTCCGTTTTTAGTAGATATCTTGGCCGAGTAGATGCTAGTGACTCCAAGAGGGGGTACTTATGCTCGATAGTGGGTTCATGTCTCTATTTAATCTAAGGGAAGTGACAAAAATCTCTAAGGCTGTAGATGTGTTGTTGCCACTAGGGAGAAAACAAAGGTCTCTTGTTCATGGAACAAGTGGATTGTTTACCTTACACAATTTGCTTAAAGCAGTTATCTGTTGCTTGTAACTTAATACTGGAGGGGTTTCGGATGATAACCTGAAGGTGGATTACTAGTCATAGATACAGTTGGATGGCGGTCTATGTATCTTGTTGTACTGCCCAATCGAATCTTATAGGGTTATGAATGTCTAGTATTGCATTGTTATGCCTTGCTTAGTCCTGTCGATTGTCCTGCTGTAATTTGTTTACCCAGACTGCCATGTTTGTTTATCTTAAGAAGAACACCTCTAGTGAACTATGGACCCCGGTCCAATCTTTACCATTGATACATCTTCCATTGTTACTGTGTACTTTCTGCAAACCACTATTACCTTCCACACCATACATTTAACCCTTTGTTTTCATCAAACCGGTGAGATTGACAACCTCACTGTTCGTTGGGGCAAAGTCTTGAGTTTGTGTTATGCAGGTTTCCAAGTTGCTAGCAACACATTTGAGTTGTTTCCTTCCTCCTACTGGTTCGATAACCTTGGTTTATTACCGATGGAAAACTTGCTGCTGTGCTCATCACACCATTCTCTTGGGGTCTCCCAATGAAGCTTCCAAGCACCATCAGACACCACCGTCCTATAGCAACCGAGGTAGATTGCGTCGCTTACATGCTCGTCGGCGAAGATCGTTCCCGCGGCGGAGAGCTTGAAGGGGGGAATGGTGGTGCGTCATTAAGAAATGATATATAGAAGTGGGAGGCGACGAAATTTCTCCCACCGACTTGTCGGGATCGTGCGCGAGCTCGCGCCATCACCGATTTGCACGAACGCGACAGAATCCTTCCCCTTTTCGGCCGAGCGGAGCTTGGCTTGCTGGAAACGGTTGATGTGGGTGTTTCTTGGTGTGCGGGCAAAAAAGGTGCTTCAAGGAGCATGCGGGCCAAGATTTTGAGATGGGCTCGACAACCAAATGCATGATTCTCGGCCCGCTAGAGCTGAGAAAGGCCTTTGTGAGGAACCAAATACACCTGTATCATCACATCTCTTGTAGTTGTCTCAATCTCGGGTTACTCCTCGCAAGATTCCATGCTCCAAACCGTACATTAAACGGAAGCAAAAGATTTGACTTCTTTGATTAAGGGAAATAATTTCTCCCAGACAACAATTCATTAGTCGTATTGGTCTATGATGAAGCGACATTTCCCAACAAATCATTCTCCTCTCAAGCACGTGCTTCATTATCCTCCACTCTGCACCAATCCTCTGTCCTATATGTTTTCCACATAGCTTGCACATGAATAGTTGACTCCATGGTAAAGTTCACGGTCACGCCACCAAGCTCCGGGAAGGCATCAGGACAACTAGAAATAGATCAGGGGGTTGTCTGATCCAATGTCAACGACATTCGAGCAAGAAGCTTTGTTGCATACAAGTCCAAATCGGTGAAGATTAGTGCCTCCATCGTTGATCACGAGACATAGTGAAATTGATGATTTTAGTGTTGTAAAATGTGTTTCGGCAAGTTGCAAACATGTATTGTGTTTGTTGTGTATGACCAACACATTCTAGATATACGCTAAAAAGGGTCAAACTCATGTTGCAAATGTGTTTTGTTGTTGTATGTGTTGTTTCCATATATTGCATGCATTTGCATTTCCTGTTGCATGAGTTGCGATTTTAATCATCTTTGTTAGTATCATACCATATGAGCAAGTTTGAATGATGAACAATTTGGAATGAACTTTTATATTGTTACCAAACAAACGTTGCAAACACAATATAAAAATGGTCATGCACCTGCTATGAATGGTTTATTTCTTCTGAATCTCGAAAGGGATGAAACACACATCCATAACATTGAGGCTAAGAGATGCAAAGTAGATAGTGATAATACTACTTATTTGTGGCACTGTCGTCTAGGTCATATTGGTGTAAAGCGCATAAATAAACTCCATTCTGATGGACTTTTGGAGTCTCTTGATTTTGAATCATTTGACACATGCGAACCATGCCTCATGGGCAAGATGATCAAAACCCCGTTCTCCGGAATGATGGAGCAAGCAACGGACTTGTTGGAAATCATACATACCAATGTATGCGGACCGATGAGTGCTTCGACGCGCGGTGGATATCGCTATTTTCTCACTTTTACCGATGACTTAAGTAGATATGGGTATATCTATTTAATGAAACATAAAACTGAAACATTCGAAAAGTTCAAGGAATTTCAGAATGAAGTGGAGAATCATCGTAACAGAAAGATTAAGTTTCTACGATCCGATCGTGGAGGTGAATATTTGAGTTATGATTTTCTCACGCATCTCAAAGCAAGCGGAATCGTTTCGCAACTCACGCCACCCGGAACACCACAGTGCAATGGTGTGTCTGAACGCCGGAATCGAACCCTATTAGATATGGTCCAATCAATGATGTCTCTTACTGATTTGCCGTTATCATTTTGGGGTTATGCATTAGAAACCGTTGCATTCACATTAAATAGGGCACCATCTAAATCCGTTGAGACAACACCGTATGAACTGTGGTTTGGTGCTAAACCTAAGTTGTCGTTTCTTAAAGTTTGGGGATGCGAAGCTTACATCAAGAAGTTGATGCCGGACAAGCTCGAACCCAAAGCGGAGAAATGCGTCTTCATAGGATACCCTAAGGAAACTATTGGGTATACCTTCTATCATAGAACCGAAGGCAAAGTGTTTGTCGCAAAGAACGGTTCCTTTCTTGAGAAGGAGTTTCTCTCAAAAGAAGTGAGTGGGAGGAAAGTAGAGCTAGACGAGGTTATTGAACCTTCTCTTGAATTGGAGAGTAGCGCAGCACCTGAAATTGTTCCAGTGCCGCCTGCACCAACAATAGAGGAAGCTAATGATAAGGATCATGAAGCTTCGGAAGATGCTGCTACTGAACGTCGCAGGTCGACAAGGTCGCGTGCCCCTCCTGAGTGGTACGACAACCCTGTCTTAACTGTCTTGTTAGTAGATGACAGTGAACCTGCGAACTATGAGGAAGCGATGATGAGCCCAGACTCTGAGAAATTGCTAGAGGCCATGAAATCCAAATTGGGATCCATGAGCGAAAACCAAGTATGGACATTGGTGGACCCTCCAAGCGACCGAAAGGCCGTTGAGTGCAAATGGATCTTCAAGAAGAAAATGGACGCGGATGGTAATGTTACCGTCTATAAAGCATGGCTTGTCGTGAAAGGTTTTCGACAAGTTCAAGGTGTTGACTACGATGAGACTTTCTCTCCCGTAGCAATGTTAAGTCCATTCGGATTTTATTAGCAATTGCTGCGTTTCATGATTATGAAATATGGCAGATGGATGTCAAGACTGCATTCCTCAATGGCAACATTGATGAAGAGTTGTATATGATGCAACCCGAAGGTTTTGTCGATCCTAAGGATGCTGATAAAGTATGCAAGCTTGAGCGTTCCATTTATGGACTGAAGCAAGCATCTCGGAGTTGGAACCTTCGTTTTGATCAAGTGATCAAGAGCTTTGGATTTGTTCCAAATTGCTACGAAGCTTGTATTTACAAGAAAGTGAGTGGGAGCTCGGTGACATTTCTAGTACTATATGTGGATGACATATTGATTATTGGAAATGACATTAACATGCTTAACGATGTGAAGAGTTATTTGAACAAGTGTTTTTCAATGAAAGACCTTGGTGAAGCTGCTTATATATTGGGCATCAAAATCTATAGAGATAGACAAAGACGCCTGATAGCTTTAAGCCAGAGTACATACCTAGACAAAGTTCTGAAAAGGTTCAGAATGGATAAGGCCAAGAAAGGTTCAGTGCCTATGTTGTCAGGTAAGATATTGAGCAAGGCTCAGTGTCCAGCTACGGTAAATGATAGAGAAGCTATGAGCAAAGTGCCTTATGCCTCGGCCATAGGTTCTATCATGTATGCCATGATGTGTACTAGACCGGATATGTCCAATGCTCTTAGTTTGACGAGCAGGTACCAGAGTGATCCAGGAGTGGAACACTGGACAGCCATGAAGAACATCCTAAAGTACCTAAATAGGACTAAAGAAATGTTCTTAGTCTATGGAGGTGATGAACAGCTTGTCGTAAAGGGTTACGTCGACGCTAGTTTCGACACCGATACGGATGATTCTAAATATCAGACAGGATACGTTTATATTTTGAATGGAGGAGCTGTGAGCTGGAGAAGCTGCAAGCAAAGCGTGATCGCAGGATCTACAGTAGAAGCGGAATACATGGCTGCTGCAGAAGCGTCAAGTGAAGGAGTTTGGATCAGGAACTTCATCACTGAGCTTGGCGTGGTTCCAAGTGCATTGGACCCACTGGAGATATTGTGTGACAACACTGGCGCCATAGCACTCGCTAAGGAACCAAGATATCATCCAAAGACCAAGCATATCAACTGCAAGTTTCATATAATCCGAGATTATATAGCAGATGGAGATCTGAAGATTAGCAAAGTACATACAGATCTGAATGTCGCAGATCCATTGACTAAACCTCCTCCACGTGCAAAACATGATCAGCACCTTAGTGCCATGGGTGTGAGATTGTTGCCAAATGTAAACTAGATTATTGACTCTAGTGCAAGTGGGAGACTGTTGGAATTATTCCCTAGAGGCAATAATAAAGATGTTATTATTATAATTCTTGTTCATGATAACGTTTATATTCCATGCTAGAATTGTATTAAGCGGAAACTTTAATACTTGTGTGGTTTGTGAACAACACCGTGTCCCTAGTATGCCTCTATGGACTAGCTCATTAATCAATGATGGTTAAGGTTTCCTAACCATAGACATGAGTTGTCGATTGATAATGAGATCATATCATTAGGGGAATGATATGATGGACAGACCCAAACTAAGCGAAGCAATTAGATCGTGTCATCGTGTTCATCTTTGCGAAGCTTTTCTTATGTCAAATATTGTATTCCTTAGACCATGAGATAATACAACTCCCTGGTATCGGAAGAAAGCTTTGAGGTCATCAAACGTCATCCTATGAGAGGGTGATCATAAAGGTGTCTCTCAGGTGATCGGAAAGTATCTGTTGGGTTGTATGTATCGAGATGGGATTTGTCCCTCCCAAGTCGGAGAGATATACTTCGGGCCCACTCGGTAATCGATATCAACCCCGCTTGCAAGCATGTGGTTAAGGAGTTAATCACAAAGTGATATCGGATTACGGAACGAGTAAAGTACTTGCTGTGAACGAGATTGAACTAGGTATGACGGTACCGACGATCGAATCTCGGGCAAGTAAAATATCGCGAGACGAAGGGAATATAAATATGGGATTGATTGAATCCTGGCATCGTGGTTCATCCGATATGATCATCGATGAATGTGTGGGAGTCAATATGGGTTTCTAGACCCCGCTATTGATTATTGATATAAGATCATGTCTGCATATTCTCGAACCCGAAGGGTCACACACTTAACGTGTCTCGACGCTAGGATAGATTGGATAATTGGTTTATGAGTTTTTGTTCGGAGTCTCGGATGGGATCCGGGACATCACGAGAGGTTCCGGAATGGTCCGAAGAATAAGATTCATATAAGGCAGTGCAGTTTTTGGAGTTCGGAATTGTTCCGGGTTAATCGGTATTGTACCGGAAGCTTCTAAAACCTTCTGGAGGGGGACCAACGTGGTCCCACCTGTCGGGAGGGGGGCATGGGCCTATGAGGGAGTGCCCTGGCCGCATTGGGCCAGGGGCACAAGGCCCCATAGGGCCCAGCCGGCCAAACAAGGGGAAACCCTAGTTTGGAGCTTCTAGAAGGGGGGGTTACTTGCCCCCCACTCCTCCCTCCTTGGCCGTCGGCCTAGGGCTTGGGGGAGGGGTTAGGGCTGGCGCCCACCCCTCTATATATAGAGGGCTGGGGCGCACCACCCCCCACACCTCCTCCTCAACCCTAGCCGCCCTGCTGCCCTCCTCTCTCTCTCTCCCTCCCGACTGCGTGTAGGCGAAGCCCTGCTGCAGAAACTCTCCACCACTTGCACCGCGCAGTCGCGTTGTAGATCCAATCCGTCTCTCCACCATGCTTGCTGGACTGAGGAAGGAGGATACGTCGAGGTGCCGCACATGTGCATCTCTCGGAGGCATCGCCACTTGCGGTGTTAGATCGGATCGGATCGCGAGGAGGAGAAGCGAGTACGACTACATCACCCACGTTCCGACGAACGTTCCGCTGTGCGAATCTTCAAGGGTATGAAGATCTCATCTAATCCCTCTCGTTGTTTGCATCTCCTAGATTAGATCTTGGCTTTCCTCTGTTCGCATCCGTAGAAAATTTTGATTTACTATGCCGCGAAACCCTTCAGGTAGAGGTGGTGATAATGAAAGTTGGAGACAACATGCGATTATCCCTGTTGAAGAAAAAAACCCGGATCTGGTTGACATGGCTACTAGTCCAGGAAAAAAGGCTGATGTAATTATGGAAGAAAGGAGCACAGACTCAGGGGTCAAAAGAACGATTGATTTTGGACCATCTGAGACGCTACCGACAGATCTTGCTGATGGGGTGGTTTATATGCTTACGGAAGGGGCTCCTACTGGCAAGGGAACAACTTCTGATGCTGATGGTGACAGTAACAAGAGACCAAAGAAGGACAGAGCTAACTCCCCTTCACTAGGATCGGCGGGTTCCCAGGTGGAGCCTGTCCGGTCGCAATGAAGATATTAGTATGGAATTGCCGCGGTTTGGGGAATAACGCGGCAGTTCTTGCGCTTCTGGATGTGTTGAGGCACCATAACCCCGATGTTGTGTTTTTGTCGGAGACACACCTTGATCGTTATCCGGCTGAATGTCTTCGGAGAAGAGTAGAGATGGACATTAGTATTATTCAACCAAGTGACGGACGAAAGGGCGGTATTCTGATGATGTGGAGAAGTGAAGTGAAGATTTCTCAATTATATGCATGCCCAAATTACATTGACGTTGAGGTAGAGGAGGAAACGAATAAAATTTAGAGATTTACTGGTATGTATGGTGAATTTAAATGGACGGATAAATACAAAACGTGGGACAGATTGATGAATATCCATCTGCAGAATAACTTACCTTGGCTGGTCATGGGAGATATGAATAAAATATTATATGCACATGAGAAAGGAGGGAGAATTAGACCAGAAAGGTATACTAAAGCTTTTCATGATTGTTTGGAGGCGTGCGGTCTAGAATATGTTGGTTATGTTGGCGATCCTTTTACTTGGCATAAAGGTCAGATGAGAGAAAGACTGGACAGAGGGCTAGCTAATTCCAGTTGGCTCCAAATGCATGTCAGTGCTGCGGTTGTACATTTCGAGTACAATCACTCTGATCACAGTCCCCTGTTATTGGATAGTGAGTACTACTCTGTTGCTGCTGTGCATCCGACAGAGAAGCAATTAAAGTTCGAAGCAAGGTGGTTTAAAGAGGAAGGCTTTAGAGAGACGGTGGAGCAACAATGGATGGACTTCGGATTCTAACGTATTCGACGTGCTATCCAGGCTAAAAAGCATGCATGCTGGTCTACATGCATGGGATCGGCGGGTTCTGCAGCAGCCCAAGAAACGGCTACGGGATGCCCAAAGAGAGTTAGAGGAAATCATGCGTGGGCCGGTTGATGCTAATGAGCGCTCAAGCATGATCTAGCATTAGAAATTGAAAAACTATTAGAGCAGGAGGAGATTAAATGGAGTCAACGAGCAAGAGCAAATTGACTCCAACATGGTGACAAAAATACATCTTATTTTCACAACTTCGCATCTACCCGTAAGAAAAGGAACTTCATCAAAAAACTAAAGGGTCCAACGGGTCAGATGACAGAAGGTACGGATGAATCAAATCCGATTATTATCCAATATTTCTCTAATCTGTTTTCATCAGATAATAATCAGCTGGACCCGAATTTTATGGAGAAGATTTTCCCCAAGGTTGCTGAGGAGATGAATCAAAATATTATTGCACCATACACGAAAGAAGATGTTAAGAAAGCTGTGTTCAGCATTGGTGATCTCAAAGCACCTAGGCCGGATGAATTACATGCTATTTTTTATAAGAAGTTTTGGCACCTTGTTGGTCAGGATATCACAACAGCTGTTCTACTGGCGATCAATGAGAGAATAATTCCACCTAGGTGGAATGAAACAGTAGTGGTGCTAATCCCGAAAGTGGATAACCCGGAGGAGGTATCTCAATTTCGGTCAATCTCCCTTTGCAATGTTGTTTATAAGATTATCTCTAAGATGATTGCAGGTAGGCTTAAACTGATCCTTCCCGACATTATTTCCCCATCCCAAAGTGCATTTGTATCGGGACGTCTTATTACGTATAATGTTTTGATGGTGTACGAATGTGTCCACAAGATCAAAAATAAGAGGAAGGGGAAATCTGGTTTGTGTGCGGTGAAGCTTGATATGCATAAAGCCTATTATAGGGTGGAGTGGAACTTTCTGAAGAATATGATGAGGAGATTGGGATTCCATGAGCAGTGGATTGAACTAGTGATGGCTTGTGTTACTTCGGTTTCTTACAAGATCAGGTTTAATTCTCAACTTACCGAGGGGTTTATCCCCACTAGAGGTATTCGACAAGGGGACCCACTATCCCCCTACTTGTTCCTACTATGTGCAGAGGGGTTATCTAGTCTTTTATTGCACGCGGAGGAGATTGGTGACATTGAAGGGGTTAAGGTGTGTAGGAATGCACCATCAGTATCACATCTATTATTTGCTGATGATTCGTTGATCCTCTTGAGGGCAGACTTGAACAATGCAATCTCGTTGCAACAAGCGCTAGATTCTTATTGTACAAACTCGGGACAACTGGTTAGTGTGACGAAGTCTAGCATCTTTTTCAGTCCAAATACTAATGTGGATGTGAAAGTAGAGATCTGCAATACTCTAAATATTAACACCGAAGCTATTTCTGATAAGTATCTGGGTCTCCCGGCCATAGTTGGAGCGGACAGAAGCGATTGTTTTTGGCACTTTGTGGAGAGAGTGTTGCAGCGTATTAAAGGTTGGAAGGAGAAGCTACTATCCATTGGTGGTAAGGAAATCCTAATAAAAGCTATTTTGCAGGCTATTCCGGTGTATGCGATGTCAGTTTTTCTTCTACAAAAAATTTATGCAAGAAGATAACAGATGTGATTTCACAATTTTGGTGGGGTGATGATGAGCAAGGTAGAAAGATGCACTGGTATGCATGGTGGAAGTTATGTTTCCCAAAGAAGGATGGTGGGATGGGATTTAGAGACTTACATTCTTTTAACTTGGCCATGTTAGCAAAACAGGCTTGGAGACTAATTGATGAACCAAATTCCTTATGCGCCCGAGTCCTTCGTGCAAAATATTACCCTTGAGGTGATGTCTTAAAAGCTGGAGTAAAATCGGGCTCTTCATTTACATGGCAAAGCATTGTGGCGGGGATCCAAACGTTCAAACGTGGTTGTATTTGACGTGTTGGCAACGGTGAGTCTATTGAAATTTGGAAGGATCCTTGGATCCCAAGTAGCCCTAATCGGAAGATTGTTACACCGAGAGGCAATTGTATCTTAACAAAGGTTGGGGAAGTGATTGATCCGGTTACTAATAGTTGGGACCAAGACCTGATCCAGAACAATTTTCATCCTATTGATGCTCAGAGGATCCCGCAGATTCCGCTTCGTGTTAATGGGTTTGATGACTTTATTGCTTGGCATGGAACCAGGTCGGGTACATTTTCTGTTCGATCAGCTTATCACATCGAATGGAAACACCAATTTAATGGTGTCTCTTGTAGATCGTTGATCAGAGGTATGGATCTAAATAACCCTACCTGGAAGATTTTGTGGAATCTAGCGTTCCTGCAAAGGTTAAGATTTTCTGCTGGCGAGTTCTGCATGGGATACTGCCTTTGAAAAATATCCTGCTAAAGAGGCACATTGGTTCAGATGGCACATGCCCCTTGTGTAATGCAGCATAGGAAGATCTATTACACATGATGTTCAAATGTCAAGGTGCGATCGCCATTTGGCGAGCTCTCGATTTGGAATGGAAAATTGAAGACGCAATGGTAGCGGATAGGCCTGGGGCGCAGGTGTTTGAAGCCTTGATTATGGCACCTGATTCTGTTGCTCCGGGCTTGGATGATATAAAAACCCAGGACCTCGTGGCGGTGGCGACTTGGTATATTTGGTGGCTAAGACGAAGACAGACGCATGGAGAACAGATCCCTTCGATCCAGAATTGTGTGAATTCTATTAGAGCAATCACATCAAATGCTAAAAGAAAGCCTAATACCTCTCTGCAACCAGATAAGAAGATTTGGGAAAAACCAAGGTCAAATCATATCAAAGTTAATGTCGATGCTGCTTTCGTGGAAAGCGAAGGATCTGATGCTACTGGAGTGATTATCCGAAATAGCCAGGGAGCATTTATTGCTGCTGCCTCGAACTTCACACCGCATGTGTCATCTGCGACTATGGCAGAAGCTCTAGCAATGGAACATGGGCTTGCCCTTGTTAGATTGCTCGATTATCATCAGGTTGAAGCAGAATCAGACTTGCTGGAGGTAGCACAATATTGTTTAGGCCAGGAGCGCATCTGGAATGAAGCCACTGTTGTCTATGCTGAGATCATAACACATGCTATCGGGAAAGTTGAATTCAGCCATTGCGACAAAGAGTTCAATAAAGTAGCTCGTTGCATAGCTAGGGAGTGTTTTATTTCTAGTTTCTTGTATTTGGGTCGATGCACCCCTAGCTTCATTCTGCAAAATCTTGTAAACGATGTAACAATTGTTTAACGGACTGTAAGTTTCAGATGCACTCTTTTTCCTTACCAGGGTACCTAAGAGGACTGGAAGGTTTTAATGAGGCGGCTTGCATGCTTAATATACGATGTTTTACCTCAAAAAAAAAAAATTAAGTGAGATCAAGTTCAAGTACGTGCATGAAAAGTGAGAACTGTCAGCATTGGGGCAACTCAATACGCAATGCATCACTGGATTTAACGAAAATAATTCAAATATTCAATTACCAGCTTGTTAGATCCAAAACAACTTTGCACTAAGTACCTCTTCCGAAATAGATTACCCTGACTCAAACGCTACATAACAAAACCAGAGAACAACTCCAACTAGTTGGCCGCATAGCACTAACATGCTCTTCAGACTTCAGTCCTGTCCTGGTGTTACATAAATATGCAGAATAACTTAACATGATTAACAGTGAAACTAACTTAAAAACAGTGAAACTAGGTACATTTCTAACTAGAACACCATCTGTCCTTGGGGTGAAGATAAGATGCTGCTGATTTGCTGAAAGCAGTTACAGTCCTAAGTTCACTCCGCAGATAAAGGAGTACACCCTAACTCCGAGTTCCCGACCTGACCAAACCAGTGATGGTATCACCACCTGAAGTAGCAGCAGCTGGAGTGTTTAACACAGCTTCAGAAATCAGAACCAGAGCAACCATGTGTAGTCATGAACGAGAGGCAAGGTAGTTTCAGAATCCCATGCGCTAGGCTCATGGCAATCATGACGGTTGTGCTCGTGGCAGCTTCTGCTCTGTTTCCAGTGCAGGACAGTGCAATTCTATTCTCTATTTTTTGTTTCAGCATATGGCGTTGTGTGGTCCTGCTACATGGTGAGCTGAAGCTACTGGCTGTCGTAACATGGTCACTCCATCTCAGCATCTTCATCCTCGTTCTCATCCTCATCCTCATCAAGGATATAGACCAGAGCATGCCTCCGCGACGAAAAGACACAACCCACTCCTCTTGAGGCTGCAAACATCAAGGGAAAACGAGCTCCAGCCATTACTGGTTATGTGATGTTCATAGAAAATACAATTCAAGAGTGGAAATAAATGCTCAGCCTACCACTGACTGCCAGCGGAGTAGACAAAGGGTGAGGGATGCTACGAACTTTCCCATAGTCTGTGTCCAATTGGAGTTCCAGTGCCTATACATGTTCATGGCAAGAAATTACTACTCCCTCCGTTCTGAAATATAAGATGTTTTAGCTTTGTGCAATGAGTGTATCTAGACACTTTTAGTGTATAGGTTCACTCTGAATCTCTACGAACCTATACACTAAAAGATGTCTAGATACATTCGATTCACAAAGCTAAAACATCTTATATTTTCGAACAGAGGGAGTATTTGCTAGTAAACGTAGGTCAACTTCAACAAGCATGTTTGGTTTAATAACACGAGCAAGATTTACCAACGCTATGTGTATCCTTAATCAAATAATGAATAACATAATAGAAAATAGGTTCTTGCCAATACACCAATTTGAAGATCCAGCACTTTGTTGTTTATCTTGTTGCAATGATTAACTACTAATGCAACTAGTTTAATTTTTGCAGTAATATTTACAGTAGGTTTCTTCCATACTGTTCTCAGTTGAGAAAATCCGTACCACCAATTCCTGGAGACTGTAACAATTTGCAGGGAATGTTCTTGAGAGCTGTGAAAAAGAAAAGTTCTCCATCTGCAGCATAATCATCAAAGATTTTCCAGAACTTTCAGAACTGGACTTTCCACTAAGTAGTAAAACCACTTGGTTGTCCTGCGAGTAACCGTTTCTTTTGTAAGAAATGCAAAGTACTTCACAAAAACGAAGTATTGCCTCAATAGTTGCAACAGGTGATACCTTGTAAAGAGACAGATCAACACACCCATATTCGTCAGGTATACACAGCAGAAAACCTGAAAGTGCTGGTGTGCTGAAGGTACTACTTGAGTTGCAAAAGTCCTTTATCACACCAATGCAATTTCTTAGATTTAACGATCCATCAGGTATCTTGAAGCATATGTAGTCAGTCAAGCTATATGAAGACGCGCTATGCTGAGAATCTTCATCCTGCTAGTTTGAACAATCAATTAAGATTCCAAACAGCCCTCGTTTCAAAAAAGATTCCAAAGAGCGACAGATCATTGACCCATTGCAAAGCATGCAGAGAATAGATTACAGATAAACATTGATATAAACAACGAGTTTGTTCACTTCAGGACCATGTTACTAATGCGATAGGAAGCCAAAGAGAACATAAACCTTATAGAACGAAATTGATGATGCAGTGCAGGTTGATGACAACGCCTCAGACGATGTAACAGGATAAAGAGGAAACAATCCTTGGCAATGTATTTGTGAAGAGATGGTGGTGAATGGCATCAAGAAAGCCTCCTTCAAGCTAAAAAATGGGATAAAGAGTTGTTAGCAATAGCATAAAAAATGGTTCACAGAAGGGAAGGATTAGTTAATTTTAAACAAGGAACATATTTAAAGCTGTTCTGTCTGTAGAAAGTGAATGCACAAAGACTTGACTGACAGTACATTGAGTTGAAACACGGACCGTCAATCTCAAGCAATCTAGCACATGTACTGGCAAATAATCTTAAGCAACAAAATGATTTACCTTTCTTCCAACTCGCTAAATTGTTTGGCCAAACTCCTTCCCAAAAACTGGGTGTCTGTAAATCCTCCAAAAACTACTAGCTGCTCAACATGTCTTGCAGTATCTCTGAAAAAAAGCATGTTGAACACAATTCAAGGATATAGCAACACATTATCACAGCATGGGACTAGGTACCATAAATATTCAAACCTATGAAACCAATGCCAAAGATTTCTAGAGTAAAGGGGTATACATATAAATGCAGGAAGGATATTTCTTTTTAGGTAGTGCAGTTAGCAACACCAAGACACATGGTATACAAGAAATGTCACAAAAATATACATTTCAAGACTACCTCCTTCTGAGAGTGCATCTACGAAAACTTCCATAGTGTAATGGTACAACCTATCCGTGTCCACATATGACCAGGTTATGTTTATAGACAAGTAAATAACAACTTGGGAATAGGTACTATAAATCTTCAAATCTATACACACGGTACTAAAGACCAACAAATTAACAGGAAGCATAAATCAACAACTCACATGCTACTTACATATCCCATTCAAATATCTGATCTGTTTCAAGTAACTGTCTGATTGGATCCTTATCAAGAAGAAACTTCAGAAAAATCACCACAAGTTCACTACAATAGATGATTCCCTGGTAGTTAATAACAAAGTGTTGATTCATGATATGAGAGTGGAGAGAACAATAGAAGAAAAGACATAAACCTGTTTGCGGGTGGTACTTGATCAGTTGGTTCACTTAATAATATCTTAACACACTTCAATACCCAGCTGAAGAAATTTTGAAACTGGAAAGTCAATAAATCAATGAGAGTTACTACTCCCTCCGTTTAGAAATATAAGACATTTTAGCTTTGTGAAATGAATGAATCTAGACGCCTTTTAGTGTATAGATTCACTCCGAACCTCTATGAACCTATACACTAAAAGACGTCTAGATACATTCGATTCACAAAGCTAAAACGTCTTATATTTCTGAATGGAGGGAGTACATGATAAATCAATGGAAGTCAATAATATCTTAACACACTTCAGTTGGTTCACTTAATAATATCTTAACACACTTCAATACCAAGCTGAAGAAATTTTGAAACTGGAAAGTCCATAAATCAATGAAAGCTACTACTCCCTCGTTTGAAAATATAAGATGTTTTAGCTTTGTGAAGCAAATGTATCTAGACTTATTTTAGTATTAGGTTCACTCAAATTTGGAATGAATCTACACACTAAAAAAGACTAAATACATTTTCTTCACAAACCCAAAACATCTTATATTTTGAAACGGAGGGAGTAAATGATAAACTCCCAAAGGTACAGCATGTACACTAATCAAGTAATCATAACTGAACATACGAAAGCCTATAGGAAAATGATATGCCCACTTGTTCAGGAAGAAGCTTCAGCTTAAGAGGGCAAAAGTCTCAATTTTCAACGAAATTTGATAATAACAGTAAAAACATGCAACATGAAAAAAAAGTTTATACCAGATAAAGAACTGTAGATGCAACCCTTGAAAAGCGCTCGACTTGCACAACCAGCATCCCTACCCTCTCAGTTACACCATCCATAAGCTTTTCATCTAACCCAATGTTCTGAAATCGTGAACGCCATCTTGCAAGGCCTCTCAGTTCTGCAAGTCTGAATGAAATAATTTCGACTGCAGGCTAAAATAAAAACAAATAAGCAAGCAACTCAATTTTAATAACAGGAACTAGAATTAGGTTACAAGTATAGCACATGTTTAGTCTGCTTAATGAGATGGCCTGGCCTCCAGTTAGAGAACAGTATGACCTCATCACCATTCCGCAAAGCAATATAGTTATGTTATTCCAACATACTAACAGCCCTTCCTGATTTGAGTCACTATTTTTTTAAATCACTGAGTCACCTAACTAGTAAAACATTACCAGTACAACAGCCACTTTACTGATTGTACCAGAAAGGTGTGAATCTGCCTGCTGCCCTATAAACTCTAGTATCAACTAGAAATAAACCAGAAACACAGAGAACAGTACAAATATATGTTGATGTGGCATCAGTATGTAGTAGCTTACCTGAAGATGCTCGCTGACAACAATACGAAGTTCTTTTCCAGAACTGTCAATAGCCTTAGCTATCCTTTTGAGACCCTTCCACATACGAAATGACAAATTTAGACAGGTTATTTAAGAAAATAAGGTATGCAAGTTGTGGCAGCAGAAACAAATACCGCTTCACCAAGGGAGGTGACTAGAAATTGGCGTAGCGCTGGACTTGTACGTGTCCCAAACAAAAGGCTCAAAAACTCATCCTCAGAGCTAGATTCCATCCCTGTGAACAGTCAAAAACTTTCACCAACAAGGAAGAAAAAAGGTATGTGATTTTTTATGGTTATGGCTTCAACAGAAATCAATCATACCATGGGCAGTTATGAGAGAAGGCAAGGCACTAAATTTCTCATGAAATAAGTTCATAGCATTCGACCATTGTTTGGACATCATAGATATGGAGGCACGGACAACTTCGACCAGATCCTGAATACTTGACGCTTGTTGTGACACCTGATGTAGCTCATTTTTCCTTCACAACATTGATTGGTGATATCACAAACAGAACAAGAAAATCTTTATTTGATCAATTTTAGTAGGAACAGTGCAGCAGTCAAAATCCTTACAAACTTTAGTAATGAAACACTGCTGCTATATTATAGAGAAATAACAAAAGCCTAAGATATTTGCACCTGAACAGTGAAAATAGTATGCTTTTAAGATGAGTGAATAAGCCCATTTTGTCAGAATTTGTTATTCTAGGAACTTCTGTGGATCTCTTTTTATTGACCATAACAAAATGATGGTTCCTGAACAAGGACATAGGCCATTAAAAGGCAATGGAGCTGGTATGCCATTACCTGTTGGAAAAGATAGAAGTGTCCAGGTGCAGACAATGTAACCCAACAGAAATATCTTTACTGATAGAAAGGTTGTCAGTGTTAATCAGCTCTCCGGAGCACAGAAGAACCAACTCATGGAGGTTTCTTGATAAAGAGACCTGATATGGAGAATAATGATTGCTCAGAATATCATATATCCGGAAGACTGACACGTGCATATGAATCTAAGAAGTCAGGAATTAATGACCTTGCTTATGGAAGCATCCTGGAGTCGGTAACTGGTTCTTTTTTGTGAGGATTGTACATGGATCGGAACCTTATTTATGTTCTGAAATGTCAAAGATATGATAAGAACAACCTTCAGAATAATATGAAAGCATGCATAACTGATTCTATTGACATTAAATGTAGAGTAGCACTCAGTCATGGTGTTTACTTACTATCTTTCCAACTGGAAATATTCCAAAAATACTGAAGCAAATGCAGCCATCTTTATCACCACTGGACAGAATTTTAAAACGTTGACAGAAAGCACTTGAAAATGCCTGAATGGCCTCTTCATTCTCATCCGCAAGACCAGTATCTCCTGAATTCAGCCCACCTACCCTAGGCATCACAGGAGCGGGAGGAAAGAAACGGGTTGTGCGGTCTTCATAAGATAACAGGTCATCCTTGTCAGTCTGCAGTTATTAGCAGAGGGCTCTAGTAAAGAACATTTCACTGAAATCCTACACTATTTTCAATAGTGCAAAATGCATGCATGAGTTCGTCATCTCTAGTTGCAAGTTTCACTGGCTAGCTTAGAGTATATTACAATAAAATGCAAGCTATACCATATTTGACAGGTAATATCTTGAATAAAATGAAAAATAAAATAATATACCCTTGATGGAGGTTCATCTTCTGTCCAATTCAAACATACCACGGCAACATCGTGAGATTTAATAGTTCGTAACACCTTGCCATTCTGCAATTAGCACTCACTTCAGTTATACATGCACAGAGTTGTAAAGTAAATAGAAGTAACAAGTAAGCTGTGATAGTATTCGGGGTCATTTGGAGATTAACAAAAAAAGGCAAAATGCACAGGAGTCAAAACACACAATAGGTCATTGACTTACATTATGGCTGTCAGAGAGCATAAAAGAGTTTTACAATAACTACTAACACACAATGATAAAAAGTAAAAAAAAAATGATATCGCAAACTCAGTTATGACGAAGCTGCAGTAGGTCACAAATTAGAAATGGTGCTCAATAGAAACAATAGCAATTCGAAATGTGTTGTGTCAACATGTCTGATTTTAGCGTCAATTAACCACTTCATTATAAAGCTGAGACACTTTTTCTGGAGAAGATTCAGATGGCCATATAGATGTACTTGAGAGCATGTGTTCCCACTGATCTCTTAATAGTTCCATAAATTATAGCCATCAAGGATGAAGGTCAAAACGAGAACAGAGCGATCAGCAAATCATAAGGGACCATCCATCGATCAAGTCTGCATGAAGTATGAACAAATGTCCAGGAACAAAAAAAAGAAGGCATTAATAATATCTACTCATTATTTTCAGCATACGCACCTCAACATCATGCAATAGAATCAAACCATCTTCTGTACCAAGTGCTACTACTTTACCATCAGGGCTCCAGCAAATAGATGTAATGCACTTTCCTGAAAAAAAAAAGAAATAATTTAGTATCCGCTACCTTTGAACATGAGAACAGACTGGTCCAGTTTAAGGGCCCCTTTGGATCGAAGGATTTCTATAGGAATTTTGTAGGATTTCTATCCATAGGAATTTTTCTATAGGGACCATTTTGATCCAAGGAATGAGACCACCATAATTCCTATGGATTGCTTTACAACGTCCCAATTTCATAGGATTTCTATAAGAGGTTAGACTTGGTAGAATTTTTCCTTTGTGTCATGTATGCACATTCTCTATCTTTAAATTCCAGAAAAAATATTGTGGAGGTCTAAAGAGCCATGTTTGCAAATTCCTGTAGGATCCAGCAAGTCATGACATCTGAACCTAAATTTTTCCTATTCCTGTATGTTTACAATCTTGCATTCCAAAGAAGCCATAATGGTGCAAGTGTGATAATACTGAAAAACAAAGTGGGCACTGAGCTTTCTCAGCTAGTGGAGGATGTACTGAGCATTGATATCACTTCTTCCAAAAATGAATTGGCAAAGCATGAGGCTTTTACTCAGGTAAAGCTGCAAAATGCATGCTTATGTACTCATTATTGAAAAGACAAAGGTGCACATCAACACATGACATGCTCTTCTTTGAACATAGCACACATGAGGAAGTATCAACAACTATTATTATAATTTTCAAACTGACGCAATAGATGTTTCATCGTAGAGCACCAAGGGGTGGGAGAGTAGCAACCAGGGGATATCGTCCATAGCCGTTGCCAATTGAAGCGGTGGAGGAGGACCTTGGAGTCGTCGGTAACCATAGCAAGCAGATCCTTCTCTGGATTCCACTCTGCCAATTTTATCTAAAAAATAGTAAACCATGGGCAAGTTAATTGCTAATAGATCATATTAAGATGAATGAATGGTAAGTAATAAACAGCATAAAATGGAATAACTGAACACAAAATACATAGAGAGGTGAACAGTGAAATTCAGCAGCAACAAATGTCAGATCTGTGTGCTTACTGTGTACACTTCACTATTGCATAAGGAATGTTGATACCGAATAGAGTATAATCATGCCGATGTAAGATGAATCGATTAACCGCTAAACCGTAGCCACACACCCCTCACAGCCGCTCGGAATGACAGCAGGAAGCGAGTACTAGGTTCGTTCCGGCCGAACCCTGCTAGGAATTTCAGCAAACGGTTGGCACGCATGAGCAGGAGACGGCTACCCCTTGACGACCCCGCCCCATCCACCCGCGCTCAACCGTTGATTCGGGTCACATCGAGCGCATAACGCGAGGCAGAAGCTTCAGCGCGGGATTGAATCGATCGGCTGAGCACCGACGTGCGTGCGTGCGTGCGTGGAAGTTCCGGCTAGTGGGAGAAGGAAGGAAGGGGAGACGGGACCTGGAAGGGGATGGGCTTGTCGAACTGGAGCTGGAACGGCGTGCCGGAATCCGCCTCCGCGGACGACGACGCCGCCTCCTCCATCTGCTCCTCCGCCATGCCTGCCTTGCCTGCCTGCCTGCTTGGCGACGACGCCGGCGGGGTGCGTGTTTTTTGGGGGAAAACCTTTTGGATTTCTTTTGGGCGGGCAAGCGGGAAGGAAAAGCAGAACGGCGGATGAGCCGCGAGGCTGGCATGTGGGGGCGTAGGGAAACCGTACTACCGGGCCGTCGAATCACGCGGGCCGCGGTCTGCTAATCGGGCCTTCTCATCATCGGTGAAACCCGAACGCGATGCCTGCCTATGGTTGCCTGGAAAAAATGACGCGGAACTACCACATTTGAGCCACTCTTGTTAAAAAAACTATCACCTTAGGAATTTTTGACATATAAAATCCATTTTTGGGGTAGGAGTGTGACAGAAAACTCTAATTCGACGTGTTTAGCCATTTAACAGCCTTCCTGACAGGTGGGGGCCAGTGCTTACGTGGCAGGGACTGTGGCAGGGACTTGATGGACGGTCTGAACCGCCGTTAGTCGTTCGGTCTACATGGCCGGTTTAAGCTTTTTTTTCTTCTTTTTATTATTTTTCTTTCTTTTTCCCCTCACTTGGCGTTGACCAAGTGGGCTCGTGACGAAAACAATGCAGTGAGGCAGGAGCGCATGCGGCGGCGGCGAGCTGCATGCGCGCACATCGGCAGGAGGTAGGGGCGCGCGCAGCAGCAGTGGGAAGCAGGGCATGCGCGACGGCGAGCTGAAGGTGCGCACGCGCAGGGGGGCGCAGCGGTGGGAGGTAGGGAACGCGTGGCGGCGAGCTATAGGTGTGCATGGCGACGGGTGGCAGGGCACGCGCGGCGGCGAGCTGCGGGTACGCGCGATGACGGGAGGCTATGCGCACAGAGGCGAGCTGCAGGCACGCGGCGAGCTGCGGGTACGCGTGACAACGGGAGGCGGTGCGCACAGCGGCAAGCTGCAGTGGCGCACGCGCGGCCGCGAGCTGCAGGCGCGCACGACGACGGGAGGCAGGGGCGCGCGCGGCGGCGAGCTGCGGGTACGCGCGATGGCGGGAGGCGGTGCGCACAGCGGCGAGCCGCAGTGCCGCACGCGCGGCCGTGAGCTGCAGGCGCGCACGACGACGGGAGGCAGGGGCGCACGCGGAGGCGAGTTGCAGGTACACGCGACGGCGGGAGGCGGTGCACACGGTGGCGAGCCGCAGTGCCGCACGCGCGACCGTGAGCTGCAGGCGCGCACGACGACGGGAGGCAGGGGCGCGCGCGGAGGCGAGTTGCAGGTACACGCGACGGCGGGAGGCGGTGCACACGGTGGCGAGCTGAAGTGGCGCACGCGCGGCTACACGCAATCCGTCGAACACATGGCGAGCATTATCCACAAGCAAAAAACTTGGAATATGCACTACCAAGTGCGCTGCTGACGATAGGATGGGATGAAATTCTGGAAGACGACGTGATAGCATGGAGAATCTTGGTCGTGCCTGGGCGAGAATAGTCGGCGCATGTGCTGAGGACGCAGGCGAAGGTGTGTGTGTTGGGCGGAGTGGCGCATGGTGGTTGGCCGCGAGCTGCAGGCGCGCACGACGACGGGAGGCAGGGGCGTGCGCGGCGTAGAGTTGCAAGTACACGCGATGGCGGGAGGCGGTGGCGCGTGACGGCGGAGCACTGTCTGACCATGCCCTAACAGCCGTTCAGCCCGTCCGTCAAATCCATGCCACGTAAGCACTGACAACGGCCCCCACCTATCAAAAAGGTTGTTAAATGGCTAAACATGTCGAATTAGAGTTTTCTGTCACACTCTTATCTCAAAAGTGGATTTTATGTGTCAAAAATTCCTAAGGTGATAGTTTTTTAACAAGAGTATCTTAAATGTGGTAGTTTTGCGTCATTTTCTCGGCTGCCTGGTATCTTATTCGATTATTAGTCCCACCTCGCTGGCGCAGAAGGGAGGACGCGGTCGAGGAGCTATAAGAGAGGGCGGAGGGCAGCTTTCCAAAGCATATATTTCTCGGCCTTTTGGCTAAGATCAAGTGTAGTATCCGTTCTTATCAGTTTAATATCTGATATATGAGGCCTCGTCCTCACTGATATTAAATTTATTTTTTGTGGGAGGGCCCACTGCAGTGGCTTGCCACTTGGGCCCTCAAGCGTCTCCCAGGCCTTGCACTGTTGCCTGGTGTTTGGAGCTGCACTACTGATATTGGAGGCATTGCTATTGGTGCAACCCTATTGATGGATACTGTCATCTCTTCCTTTAACATCAGAAGAAAGCCAATGCCTTATCTGACGAAATCATATGAGCACTACTTAGTACTACTAGAAGACTGTCTGCTTTGTTCTGCTTAGAAGAGCAGACACAAAAATTCTGCAAGCAGACCAAGGTAATACGGACTGAAGGAGACCAGACCATTGCTGAAACTGTTCAATATAATATGAGCAGATTACATATCTTTGCTGAGTTCACAACTGAAAATAGATGCTCCAATCTTCCACGGCCTATACACTATATAGATCATAAATTCTTATTACATCGCCAACAATCTTTCAATAACCTTGCCAAAACAAGATTTATTCGCACTAGACAATGTACCCTTCTCCCCTTGCGTCGTGGAGCTGGGAAAGGGTTTTGTCATGACTCATGAGGAGTTCTTGAGGACCCACTCTACCATGGTGGAGACGCCGAATCCGGTGGCCGACCGTTTCTTGTGGCTCCACACCGGCCCCGCAATGTCGATGTGCATCCACTGGACCTCCTCATCCACAAACTGCAACACAAATTGGGAATTCTCTATCATGCTGAGTGCTCAAGGCCAAGTGGCGGCAGCACAATGCTCAACTTTCATCCAACAATTGAACTGGAAATAAGCAACGGAGCATAATAACAAAATGCTATATATACATATGGATACCTGCTTCAGGAATAGTGCAGCAGTGATGGCGCCGCCCTGCGGAGCACCGGTGTTGAGCATGTCAGCGACTCCGGACTTCATCGAATCCCAGTAGCTCTCTTCGAATGGCAGCCTCCAAAACTTCTCTCCTGATACCTCGGATGCAGCAGCGACCTCCTCGTTGAGTTCATCACTTTGTGTGAGAATCCCTGTAGAGATACTTCTTTTAATACACAAGAGCAGCGAAAGAACTGAATAACACAAGGAAGTGAAATCGCAGCCAGCAGTGCAGATGAGATAGTATTTAGTTAAGATTACCAGCAATGCTAGGACCAAGTGCAACACGGCAGGCACCGGTTAGTGTTGCCAGATCTACAATCTGCATGCAACAATTGCAGAAAAGTTCAGTAACTCAAGCAAGAACTTGCAAGACATGGTCCGTGTGGCCTTCCAGTAGACCACAACTGTATAAATTGCGCTCGTAGCATCTAAGTTAGAATTCCAAAGATGTTAGGGCAAGTAACTGAGTACTTTCAGGGTGGCAACTACAACAGGAATACGAAGTAGAGAGTCTTGCAAACAGTTTTACACAGCAACCATCGAAGCATCAAAATACGGCAGCTATATGAACAGAACATGCCAGCCTTCTTAAGAAACAACGGATCACCTTGTCAACACCTTGTTTACAAGCATAGACCAAAGCATCGGCAAGTGTAAGCCTCCCCTCCGCGTCGGTGTTATTAACCTGAAGGAACATATTTACATAATGATGAGTGCAAATTGGACCGTAAGAACAGAACACCCAGGACCTCCTTAGACTAAATCACCAAAAAGGAGGATAAGCACTAGAATCACACTGTTATTATGCTAGTTCATGGATCATGCAGATTTTAGCCGGCCCTCTGCGACGCGTTACAATAAACATACCTCGATCGTCTTGCCGTTAGAAGCAGTCACAATGTCACCAGGTCTCATGCCTGTCCCGCTGATCATGTTTTCACAGGCAGCAACAATAAAATGGACCTGCGGAACGGGAAATGGTTAGCACATAATACACCATAATATAAAAGGCTACTCATGCAGACAAGTATTTTTAAAACTGAAGAAGTACCTCTACTCCAGGAGGCTTGATTTGGCCCAAAGCTTTTGCTGCACCAAATACTGCTGCGGAGCCTCCCATGTCCCACTTCATCAGTTCAATACTGCAAATTGGTCCTACCTTAATATTGTATCCACCGCTGCAGACAAATTGGTAAACTTAAGAGTTAGAACTAACAGTTACTGACCTATGCACATAATTAAATTAACATTGTGGCAAATCATACTGAAGATGACATATCAATATCAAATCCATTATCATCCATCAATGTAATAATTCAGAACAATACGCAGAGCTTTGCACAGACCTATCAAAAGTCAGACCCTTGCCCACAATAGCGAGCTTTCTCTTGATATTCCCACCAGAAGGTTTGTAGCACAGATGGATGAAGCGAGGAGGATTTGCAGAAGCTGTGGCAACACCCAAGTAGGAGCCCATCTTCAACTCTCTGCATCTCTCTTCGTCTAATATAGTGGCGGTGAATACATCATTGTACATCGAAGCGATCTTCGACGCCTCCTCCGCGAGCACGACTGAAAAAGCCAGAGGTGAATGCGACGGAATTAATATCGCAGTATAACCTATGGACATCATTTGGCTGTGTGCAGCAGAGCAGAGTCCGGGGGTGAACTCTTGCGATTGTGTCGCTTGATACAGTGTTGATAATTGAGATCAATAGAGCTTTCATTTCTCCTAAAAACACATATGAACAGTATGTAAATGTCTGAATAAGCAGCCTACTGACCAGGGGTGAGGAAGTTAGCAGGCGAGTTCACGAGGTCTTTTCCGAAGATCACGCCCGAGGCAATATGATCAGCTAGTTTAAGTTTGTGGTCCACCTCAGGACCATATCCAAACCCAATGAGATCAACCTGTTTGAGATGCACTTTCTTGGACTCGGATCTGTATCTGTTGTCCTCGTGCAATCCAAGCACAACTCCTGCGGTCGAAATGGACAGAGGCAATTCAGTTTCTTTTTTAGTTACCCATGGAAAAAACCAGGATACAAAAACACAAACAACAATGGCAACACGCACCGGAAGCAATCGCTGCGGCGGCATCAGGCCTGAACTCTTCCTGGATCCCACCAGGGGAGGCGAGGACGACAGCAGCGCTGCCGGCCCGAGCGGACTTTGCGATCAACGCGACGGAGTCACCGATGCTCTGGCACGCCGCGGCGGTGGATGGGGCGTCCCGGCCAAGACCAATTAGGCACATCCGCTTGAAGCCCTGCCTTTGGAGGCGGAGCACCACCGACTGGCCGGACCGCCCTGCGAAATCCTCCTCCGCCAAGGCCTCCGACAGAAAGCCGCCGCCGCCGAGCTGGCCGTCCAGACACTGCAACACGGCGTTCTCGAACGTCGGGCTTCTGCGCAGATCATTCTCCGTGACCAGGACTGCCAGCACGTCTCCCTTCCAGTCGGATGCTTCGATGTCTATGGCGGCAAAAGTGACCTGCAAGAGCAGCAGAGACTGAGTGAGCTCACGGACACTTGCAGCTGCTGTGAGCAAGTTCAGTAAGCAGTTTCAGAGCAATGAGCAAAAGCGTCACAAGCATGCATGCGTACCTGGAGCGGTTGCACGGCGCTGGGCCGGGTGAGGCCTAGCGTCGTCGTCATTACGGCGGCACCATGGGAGCAAGACGGAGGTTAGGTATATATCGTGCGTCAACTGCCGTTGCGTTTCCTGCTGTCTGACTGCGACTGCGCCATTGTCGACAGAGAATAAGACACCCAAAGTTTACCGTCGTTGTTATTTAAATTAGGCAACGTCTGGTCAGCAATTCGGTGGCTGGCTAGTCAAAAACCTGTCACCGACCAGTTATGAAAGTTTTCACTCCTGCCAACCGGCCCCGAAACAGACTAGAACGCACTCTCACAGGCACACGCTTCTCAGTACGCGCCAAAACCACATGCACCAACCACGCCCTCATCCCGAATTTATAACACAAAACCATCATTTTTTTACATAAATTTTGAAAAATTGCCGGTTTACGTTTGAATCACAAAAAACCACCACTCTATTGGTGATTTTTTGCAATATGCGCCAACCAGTTGATTGATGCTGGATCTGACAGAGGGGGTCCACTAGCTTGGGATGGTAGTTAATGGACATTAACGCCATATAACATAAAACAACCACTCTTTACCTTACTTTTCGAAAAACCACCACTTTTCGCTGAAATCGCAAAAAGCACCACTCTACAACAATTTTTTTTACAATATGCACTAAACATCTTTTCCACACGAATTTACGCTGGTTCTGACTAGATGATCCCGCCAACTTTGATGACATGGCACCGCACGGGACGACGCGCTGTCTACGGTTTGCACGCGTGTCCTTAAGTTTTGAAAGCAAATTATGCAAGGGTTCCTCGCATTCACACTTTTTAGTAAACCTGCAGTTTATTTTAAGAAGTTCATAACTTTTGAATTCAAATTCAATGGAATTTTTTTAATACAAACATGCTCAGAAATGTTTGAATAGTTTTAAAATTGGTTCACTATTTTAGATAATTAAAATGTGCAAACAATTAAAATTGCTTCTGTTAGTAATACAAACTCTAAAATTCATAACTTTAATTGTATAACTCCAAATAATATAAATAATATGTCTAGATTTATTAGAAAAATCTAAGAAAATACATTTCTAGCATTGATGACCCACAGGTATAAGGGATCGCAACAGTCTTCGCGGGTAGTATTACCCAATTTATTAATTCGACACAACAGGAGCCAAAAAATACTTGCGAGCCTTAACAACTGAGTTGTCAATTCAACTGCACCTGAAAATAATTTTTGCTCACAGAAGTTTATCAGTAGCAACAGTTTGTAGTAGCAACAACAACAGCAAAACAAGAACAATAGTAACAGTAGCAGCAAACAGCAGCAAAACAACAGCAACATGAGTAATCCCCCGCGGTAGGCATAGGGATGGATGGATCGACGGACGTTGCATGAACGAGTCTAAACATGTAACTTCAAGATCTAGGGCAGTTGCAGATAAATAAAAATAAGCATCCAAGTACTAAAAAATTATAGGCATGTGCTCCATATATAGTCATGCATGCTCGCAATAAAAACTTGTACGACATCTTTTGTCCTGCCAGCCCGTGATAGCGGGGCCTCTAGGGAACTACTGGAAAATAAGGTGCTCTTTTTAATAAAGCATCGGAGCAAAGCATTAACACTTCGTGAACACATGTGATCCTCACATCGCAGCCATCCCCTCCGGTTGTCCTAATTTCTGTCACTTCGGGCCTTTGGATCCGGACAATGATATATGTACACAACTTGTATATAAGATCATAAACAATATTATCACAATGATTCAATAATAAGTTCATATCTGAGATCCTGGCACTCGGGCCCTAGTGGCAAGCATTAAGCACAACAAGTTGCAACAAAGTCAAATAGCACTAATAGAGATACTAGGCACTATGTCCTAACAATCTTATTCGATTACATGATAGAACTCATCCAATCCCTACCATCCCCATAGCCTACAGCGGGGGATTACTCACTCATGGATATGGGAAACATTGATGGTTGATGAAGAGGCGATGGTGATAAAGATGGCGATGATCCTCCCCAAATTCCCCGTCCCGGCAGGATGCTAGAACGGAGTTTCTGGTTTCGAATCACGGCTTCTGATGGTGGCGGCGCATCGGAACTCTTTTTGGAAAAACGTCCCTCGGTTTTTAGGTCAAGAGGCTTCTTATAGGCGAAGAGAGAGGCCGAGGGGGTGCCTGGGCTGGCCACACTCCTCCCAGGCACGGGGTGGGACCACCCGCGCGGCAGGGAGTGTGGGCCACCCAGTGCTCCCCTCCGTCTCGTGTTCTGGCTCCGTGGATCTTCTGGTGAAATAAGATTTTTGGCATATTTTCCGGGATTTTTCCTGATAGTTAATTTTCTGCACAAAAATTAGACACCAAGATAATTCTGCTGAAAACAGCGTCAGTCCATGTTAGTTGTATCCAAATCACACAAGTTTAGAGAATTCTTGTAACTTGGTGGTAGTGATTGGAGGACACGGTAAATCCCCAAAGCATTAGGAATCACTATACCCAAGCTTTGAAGTTTGTTTGCGTGCCCAGACATCTTAAGCACATGCTCACTGACGGAGTTGCCCTCTTCCATCTTGCAGTTAAAAAACTTTTCAGAAGCCTCATAGCTCTCAACTGCCGCGTGAGTCTCAAAGATCAATTTGAGTTCACGGACAATATCATGTGGGTCTGAATTCTCAAACCTTTTCTGAAGCTCTGATTCTAAACCATACAAGATAACACATTGAACTGTGGAGTACTGATTCTTCCGAGCGAGGTAAACATTCTTTACTTCATCGGTAGCAGTAGCTGCAGGCGGGTCACCCAGCGGTGCATCCAGCACACAGGTCAAATTACCAGCATTGAGGACAATCCTCAAATTGCGGAACCAATCCGTGAAGTTGCTTCCATTGTTTTTCAACTTTTCTTTCTCTAGAAACGCATTAAAATTGATGGTAGGGGCCGCCATTGATCTACAACATATTTGCAATAATTTAGACTAAGTTTATGACAAATTGAGTTCTAATTAATAGTTGAATTAATCTAGGTGAACTCCCACTCAAAACAATATCTCTCACATTGTTTTAGTGATCACACGAACCAAATCCACCACATCAAAACCGATCATCACGAGAGTTGATGTAGCTTCAATGGCGAACAATCGACATGTTCATCATATCTACTATATGACTCATGTTTTACCTTTCGGTGATCCGTGTTTCGAGACCATGTCTGTACATGCTAGGCTCGTCAAGATCAAACCTTAGCTTCCGCATGAGCAAATCTGGCTTGCCCACGTTGTATACACTTGCAGAATCTAACACACCCGATCATCACGTGGTGCTTCGAAGCAACAAGCTTTAGCAACAGTGCTTACTAAGGATGGACACTTTCGAACTTGAAATTTATGTGCATGAGGGATCATCTTATAATGCTACCGTCGTTAACTAAGCAATACAAGATGCATAAAGGATTAACATCACATGCAATTCATAATATGTGATATGATATGGCCTTTCTTCTTTGTGCTTCCGTTCTCCATCTTCAAGCACGAACATGATCTCCATCATCACCGGCATTGCATCAAGGTCAATGACGTCGCTCCATGGTTGTCGTCCACCAACTTCAACTATTACAACTACTTTGAATAGACACGCGGGTCTTAACAGAAATTAAAGACAACCATATGGCTCTTGCCGGTTGCCAACTTACAATAAGGATCATTGCATACATCAAATATAATCATAATCATGGCCATATCACATCACAGCACACCCCTGCAAAACAAAGTTAGACGCCTCTAATTTCTTTGCATGTTTTACGTGGTTTGGGGCTTTCAATAAGTGTCGTTCTAACTTACGAACAAGAACCACAACGTTGATGTTTGAACTATCAAGTGCCCGTTGTAAATTGGATCTATACTACGATGGGAGAGACAGACACCCGCAAAGCCACTTATGCAATACAAGTTGTATGCAGAGCGTGGAGCAAGTCTCATGAACGATGTCATGTAAGGTTAGCCCGGGCCGCTTCATCCCATCATACCGCAAGATGCAAAGTACAAAAGAAGCAATTGATAATAAAAACACCACCGCCCACAATGACCATTGTGTTCTACTCGTGCAACAGATCTACATATAGACACGGCTCTGATACCACTGTAGGGGTTCGTAGCATGGAAAACAAAATTTTCTACCGCATACAAACAAACAAGCCAAGATCTATCTACTAGATTGTAGCAACGAGTCGATGGAATAACTTACCCTCGAAGATTCCAAAGTGTTTAACGGGAGCAGATTCTCGTGGGTGATGTAGTCGTACTCTTGCCGATCTCAAGATCGTGTAGACGATCCTTCCGGCGCTGCGTTTCGGCAGTGCTTCCGCAGTCGGTCACACGTTCGGTACTCGACGAAGACCTTCCTCTCCCTTGTTCCAGCAGGCAGCGGAGGTTGTAGCACTCTCCTCGCGATTCCGGTAGCACGACGGCGTGGTACCGGAAGTAGAGGGGAGATCCCGCAGGGCTTCGCCTTAAGCCGGAGCGAGTATGGTGGACTATGAGAGAGGCTTCGGTGATCTAGGGTTTAGACGCCCCAAGGAGGGGCAAGGCCGGCGGCTAGGGTTTGCCTAGGCGGCGGCGGCTTGCCCTAGGCGGCGGCGGCAGCAGGAGGTGGCGCCGCCGGCGGCTAGGGTTAGGATTTGCGGGGCGTGGTGTTGTGTCCTTGGAGGGGCAGCCTTGCCCCTCCTTATATAGGTGGAGGGGCTGGCCAAGGGGAGGGGAGTCCTGAAGGGTTTCGCAGCATAGTAAATCAAAATTTTCTACGGAAGCGAACAGAGGGAAAGCCAAGATCTAATCTAGGAGATGCAAACAACGAGAGAGATTGGATTAGATCTTCATACCCTTGAAGATTCGCACAGCGGAACGTTCGTCGGAACGTGGGTGATGTAGTCGTACTCGCTTCTCCTCCTCGCGATCCGATCCGATCTAGCACCACAAGTGGCGGTGCCTCCGTGAGATGCACATGTTCAGCACCTCGACGTCTCCTCCTTCCTCGGACCAGCAAGTATGGTGGAGAGATGGATTGGATCTACAACACGACGGCGTGGTGTATATGGTGGAGAATTTCTGCAGCAGGGCTTCGCCCACAAACAGTCGGGAGGGAGAGAGGAAGGCAGCAGGGCTACTAGGGTTTGGAGGAAGGTGTGTAGTGGGGGGAGGGGGCGCACCATACCTCTATATATAGTGGGGGGGTGCGGCCAGCCCTTGCCCATCCTCCAAGCCTATCTCTAGTTTAAACGATTTAAACTCTCCCTTATCTAGAAACCCTATCTTATCTCTAGTTTAAACGATTTAAACTTATCTAGGATCGGCTGGGCCCTATGGGGCCTTGTGCCCCTGGCCCAATGCGGCCAGGACACTCCCTCATAGGCCCATGCCCCCTCCCGGAAGGTGGGGCCACGTTGGTCCCCTTCCGGAAGGTTCTAGAAGCTTCCGGTACAATACCGATTAATCCGGAACAATTCCGAACTCCAAAAATTGCACTGCCTTATATGAATCTTATTCTCCGGACCATTCCGGAACCTCTCGTGATATCCCGGATCCCATCCGAGACTCCGAACAAAAAATTCATAAACCAATTATCCAATCTATCCTAGCGTCGAGACACGTTAAGTGTGTGACCCTGCGGGTTCGAGAATATGCAGACATTATCTTCTATCAATAATCAACAGCGGGGTCTGGGCACCCATATTGACTCCCACACATTCATCGATGATCATATCGGATGAACCACGATGCCAGGATTCAATCAATCCCATATATATATTCCCTTCGTCTCGCGATATTTTACTTGCCCGAGATTCGATCGTCGGTATCGTCATACCTAGTTCAATCTCGTTCACAGCAAGTACTTTACTCGTTCCGTAATCCAATATCACTTTGTGATCAACTCCTTAACCACATGCTTGCAAGCGGTGTTGATATCGATTACCGAGTGGGCCCGAAGTATATCTCTCCGACTTGGGAGGGACAAATTCCATCTCGATACATACAACCCAACAGATACTTTCCGATCACCTGAGAGACACCTTTATGATCACCCTCTCATAGGATGACGTTTGATGACCTCAAAGCTTTCTTCCGATACCAGGGAGTTGTATTATCTCATGGTCTAAGGAATACAATATTTGACATAAGAAAAGCTTCGCAATGACGAACACGACGACACGATCTAATTGCTTCGCTTAGTTTGGGTCTATCCACCATATCATTCTCCAATGATATGATCTCATTATCAATTGACAACTCATGTCTATGGTTAGGAAACCTTAACCATCATTGATCAATGAGCTAGTCCATAGAGGCGTACTAGGGACACGGTGTTGTTCCCAAACCACACAAGTATTAATGTTTCCGCTTAATACAATTCTAGCATGGAATATAAACTTTATCATGAACAAGAATTATAATAATAACATCTTTATTATTGCCTCTAGGGCATAATTCCAACAGTCTCCCACTTGCACTAGAGTCAATAATCTAGTTTATATTTGGCAACAATCTCACACCCATGGCACTGAGGTGCTGATCATGTTTTACACATGGAAGAGGTTTAGTCAATGGATCTGCGACATTCAGATCTGTATGTACTTTGCTGATCTTCAGATCTCCATCTGCTATATAATCTCAGATTATATGAAACTTGCGGTTGATATGCTTGGTCTTTGGATGATATCTTGGTTCCTTAGCAAGTGCTATGGCGCCAGTGTTGTCACACAATATCTCCAGTGGGTCCAATGCACTTGGAACCACGCCAAGCTCAGTGATGAAGTTCCTGATCCAAACTCCTTCACTTGACGCTTCTGCAGCAGCCATGTATTCCGCTTCTACTGTAGATCCCGCAATCACGCTTTGCTTGCAGCTTCTCCAGCTCGCAGATCCTCCATTCAAAATATACACGTATCCTGTCTGAGATTTAGAATCATCCTTGTCGGTGTCGAAACTAGCATCGACGTAACCTTTTACGACGAGTTGTTCATCACCCCCATAGACTAAGAACATTTCTTTAGTCCTATTTAGGTACCTTAGGATGTTCTTCACGGCTGTCCAGTGTTCCACTCCTGGATCACTTTGATATCTGCTCGTCAAACTAAGAGCATTGGACACATCCGGTCTAGTACACAGCATGGCATACATGATGGAACCTATGGCCGAGGCATAAGGCACTTTGCTCATAGCTTCCCTATCATTTACCGTAGCTGGACACTGAGCCTTGCTCAATATCTTACCTGACAACATAGGCACTGAACCTTTCAATGCCTTATCCATTCTGAACCTTTTCAGAACTTTGTCTAGGTA
Source organism: Avena sativa (assembly GCA_916181665.1). Taxonomy (NCBI): domain Eukaryota; kingdom Viridiplantae; phylum Streptophyta; class Magnoliopsida; order Poales; family Poaceae; genus Avena; species Avena sativa. The sequence goes on along the minus strand of OV702298.1, from coordinate 277,147,044 downwards.
TGTACTCTGGCTTAAAGCTATCAGGCGTCTTTGTCTATCTCTATAGATTTTGATGCCCAATATATAAGCAGCTTCACCTAGGTCTTTCATTGAAAAACACTTGTTCAAATAACTCTTCACATCGTTAAGCATGTTGATGTCATTTCCAATAATCAATATGTCATCCACATATAGTACCAGAAACGTCACCGAGCTCCCACTCACTTTCTTGTAGATGCAAGCTTCGTAGCAATTTGGAACAAATCCAAAGCTCTTGATCACTTGATCAAAACGAAGGTTCCAACTCCGAGATGCTTGCTTCAGTCCATAAAAGGAACGCTGAAGTTTGCATACTTTATCAGCATCCTTAGGATCGACAAAACCTTCGGGTTGCATCATATACAACTCTTCATCAATGTTGCCATTGAGGAAAGCAGTCTTGACATCCATTTGCCATATTTCATAATCATGAAACGCAGCAATTGCTAATAAAATCCGAATGGACTTAAACATCGCTACGGGAGAGAAAGTCTCATCGTAGTCAACACCTTGAACTTGTCGAAAACCTTTTGCGACAAGCCGTGCTTTATAGACGGTAACATTACCATCCGCGTCCGTTTTCTTCTTGAAGATCCATTTGCACTCAACGGCCTTTCGGTCGCTAGGAGGGTCCACCAAAGTCCATACTTGGTTTTCGCTCATGGATCCCAATTCGGATTTCATGGCTTCTAGCCATTTCTCAGAGTCTGGGCTCATCATCGCTTCCTCATAGTTCATAGGTTCACTGTCTTCTACTAACAAGACAGTCAAGACAGGGTTGCCGTACCACTCAGGAGGGGCACGCGACCTTGTCGACCTGCGACGTTCAGTAGCAGCATCGTCCAAAGCTTCATGATCCTTCTCATTAGCTTCCTCTATTGTTGGTGCAGGCGGCACTGGAACAATTTCAGGTGCTACGCTACTCTCCAATTCAAGAGAAGGTTCAATAACCTCATCTAGCTCTACTTTCCTCCCACTCACTTATTTCGAGAGAAACTCCTTCTCAAGAAAGGAACCGTTCTTTGCGACAAACACCTTGCCTTCGGTTCTGTGATAGAAGGTATACCCAATAGTTTCCTTAGGGTATCCTATGAAGACGCATTTCTCCGCTTTGGGTTCGAGCTTGTCCGGCATCAACTTCTTGACGTAAGCTTCGCATCCCCAAACTTTAAGAAACGACAACTTAGGTTTAGCACCAAACCACAATTCATACGGTGTCGTCTCAACGGATTTAGATGGAGCCCTATTTAAAGTGAATGCAGCGGTTTCTAATGCATAACCCCAAAATGATAACGGCAAATCAGTAAGAGACATCATCGATCGGACCATATCTAATAGGGTTCGATTCCGGCGTTCAGACACACCATTGCGCTGTGGTGTTCCGGGTGGCGTGAGTTGTGAAACGATTCCACTTGCTTTGAGATGCGTGAGGAAATCATAACTCAAATATTCGCCCCCACAATCGGATCGTAGAAACTTAATCTTTCTGTTACGATGGTTCTCCACTTCATTCTGAAATTCTTTGAACTTTTCAAACGTTTCAGATTTATGTTTCATTAAATAGATAAACCCATATCTACTTAAGTCATCGGTAAAAGTGAGAAAATAGCGATATCCACCGCGCGTCAAAACACTCATCGGTCCGCATACATCGGTATGTATGATTTCCAACAAGTCCGTTGCTCGCTCCATCATACCGGAGAACGGGGTTTTGATCATCTTGCCCATGAGGCATGGTTCGCATGTGTCAAATGATTCAAAATCAAGAGACTCCAAAAGTCCATCAGAATGGAGTTTCTTCATGCGCTTTACACCAATATGACCCAGACGACAGTGCCACAAATAAGTAGTATTATCACTATCTACTTTGCATCTCTTAGCCTCAATGTTATGGATGTGTGTTTCATCCCTTTCGAGATTTAGAAGAAATAAACCATTCACAAGAGGTGCATGACCATAAAAGATGTTACTCATATAAATAGAACAACCATTATTCTCCGATTTAAATGAATAACCGTCTTGCAATAAACACGATCCAGAAATAATGTTCATGCTCAACGCAGGCACATAATAACATTTATTAAGGTTTAAAACTAATCCCGAAGGTAAAACTAAGGAGAGCGTGCCGACGGCCATCACATCAACTCTTGATCCGTTGCCAACGCGCATCGTCACCTCATCCCTCGCAAGCCGTCGTCTATTCCGTAGCTCCTGTTTCGAGTTACAAATATTAGCAACTGAACCAGTATCAAATACCCAGGCACTACAACGAGGGCTAGTAAGGAAAACATCAATAACATGTATATCAAATATACCTTTGATGGTGCCAGCCTTCTTGTCCGCTAAGTACTTCGGACAGTTGCGCTTCCAGTGACCCTTGTCCTTGCAATAGAAGCACTCAGTGTCCGGCTTAGGACCAGACTTGAGCTTCTTCTCAGCAGGGGCAACGCGCTTGCCGCCGCCTTTCTTGAAGGGCTTCTTTGCACCTTTACCTTTCTTGAAGGAGGGCTTGTTGACCATCAACACATGATTATCCTTCTTGATGTCCACCTCCGCAGCCTTCAGCTTTGCGAAGAGCTCGGTGATCGTATCAGTGGAACCAATCTGATTATGAGTCACTACAAAACTTTTGTAGCTGGGAGGGAGTGATTGTAGAACCCTGTCAATCTTCAGCTCCTCTGGAATCTTGCAGTCCAGTTGCTCAAGGCATTGAGTGTAGCCCGCATCTTAATGGCGTGCTCACTAACGGAACTCCCTTCCTCCATCTTGCAGTTAAAGAACTTCTCAGAGATCTCATATCTCTCAGAACGGGCCTGAGTCTGAAACATGGTTTTCAACTCTTCGAGAATCTCAAAGGGCCCGGGATAGTTTTCAAAACGATTTTGAAGTTCCGGTTCCATAGCAAACAACATGGTGCTCTTAATCACACCATAATCATCTTTGCGCGACTGATAGACAGCTTTCTCATCAGCCGGCGCAGTTGCAGCAGGGGGGTTACCTAACGCTTTCTCAAGGACATAGTCCTTTTGTCCGCCAGACAGAATGATTCTTAGATTGCGGAACCAGTTGGTGAAGTTAGACCCATTGTTTCTAAGCTTTTCTTTCTCAGCAAAAACGTTGAAGTTGAAGTTGGACTTGGCCATGTGATCTACAGTATTTGCAAGTACAATTTAGACTATGTTCATGATAAATAGTTCAACTTAATCAAATTACTAGATGAACTCCCACTAAATTCAACATCCCTCAAGTTGTTTAGTGAACACGATCCAAATTCACCACACCTAATCCGATCATCACGAGAAGAGATGTGGTTTCAATGGTGGACAACGAAGTGTCGATCATATCATTCATATGACCCATTCTTAACCTTTTGGTTCTTGTGTTCCGAGGCCATGTCTGTACATGCTAGGCTCGTCAAGTTAGACCCAAGTATTTCCGCGTGTGCAAAACTGGCTTGCACCCGTTGTATGTGAGCATAGAGTCTATAGCACCCGATCATCACGTGATGCTTGGACACGACGAACTTTCGCAACGGTGCATACTTGGGGAGAACACAGTTTTTATCTTGATCTTTAAGTGAGGAATCATCTTATAATGCTACCGTCGCGATCTAAGCATAATAAGATACATAAAAGGATAAACATCACATGCATATAACTTTATGTGACATGGTATAGCCAATCTTCGCGCAATGATCTCCATCTTGTGCGTTCCGGCATGATCTCCATCACTCCACCATGATTGCCTCCACCACGAATAGCAACTACAACTATTGCTAACTACTTAGCGATAAAGTAAAGCTATTACATGGCGTATAAGAAGTTGACTCGCAGGTCATACACAATTATAAAGACAACCATACGGCTCCTGCCGGTTGTGTACTCATCGACATGCAAGTCGTGAAACATTGCAAAACATGATCATCGCATACAATATACACATCACATCTTGGGCCATACCATATCACAGAAAACACTCCCTGCAAAAACAAGTTAGACGCCTCTACTTTGTTGTTGCATGTTTTACGTGGCTCATGGGAGTAGATGCTAAGAACGATTCTTACCTACGGAAAGCCACAACGGTGATATTATGGTTGCCAAACTCCGGTGTTAATCCCATGACAACTATAGTGAGAGAAACTGACATCCACCAGCCGCATGTGTGGTACAAGCCACACGTCAAGCGCGGAGCCGGTCTCACGAACGACGTCGCGTAAGGTTGGCCTGGACCGCTTCAATCTCACTATCCCGCGTCATAATAAGAACACAAACAAGAGGCTTGCAATAGAAAACATCAACGCCCGCAACAACCATGTTGCGTTCTACTCGTGAATCACATCTACACATAGATCTAGCTCTGATACCACTGAAGGGTTTCGCAGCATAGTAAATCAAAATTTTCTACGAAAGCGAACAGAGGGAAAGCCAAGATCTAATCTAGGAGATGCAAACAACGAGAGAGATTGGATTAGATCTTCATACCCTTGAAGATTCGCACAGCGGAACGTTCGTCGGAACGTGGGTGATGTAGTCGTACTCGCTTCTCCTCCTCGCGATCCGATCCGATCTAGCACCACAAGTGGCGGTGCCTCCGTGAGATGCACACGTGCAGCACCTCGACGTCTCCTACTTCCTCGGACCAGCAAGTATGGTGGAGAGATGGATTGGATCTACAACACGACGGCGTGGTGTATATGGTGGAGAATTTCTGCAGCAGGGCTTCGCCCACAAACAGTCGGGAGGGAGAGAGGAAGGCAGCAGGGCTACTAGGGTTTGGAGGAAGGTGTGTAGTGGGGGGAAGGGGCGCACCAGCCCTCTATATATAAAGGGGGGGTGCGGCCAGCCCTTGCCCATCCTCCAAGCCTATCTCTAGTTTAAACGATTTAAACTCTCCCTTATCTAGAAACCCTATCTTATCTCTAGTTTAAACGATTTAAACTTATCTAGGATCGGCTGGGCCCTATGGGGCCTTGTGCCCCTGGCCCAATGCGGCCAGGACACTCCCTCATAGGCCCATGCCCCCTCCCGGAAGGTGGGGCCACGTTGGTCCCCTTCTGGAAGGTTCTAGAAGCTTCCGGTACAATACCGATTAATCCGGAACAATTCCGAACTCCAAAAACTGCACTGCCTTATATGAATCTTATTCTCCGGACCATTCCAGAACCTCTCGTGATATCCCGGATACCATCCGAGACTCCGAACAAAAATTCATAAACCAATTATCCAATCTATCCTAGCGTCGAGACACGTTAAGTGTGTGACCCTGCGGGTTCGAGAATATGCAGACATGATCTTCTATCAATAATCAACAACGGGGTCTAGGCACCCATATTGACTCCCACACATTCATCGATGATCATATCGGATGAACCACGATGCCAGGATTCAATCAATCCCATATATATATTCCCTTCGTCTCGCGATATTTTACTTGCCCGAGATTCGATCGTCGGTATCGTCATACCTAGTTCAATCTCGTTCACAGCAAGTACTTTACTCGTTCCGTAATCCAATATCACTTTGTGATCAACTCCTTAACCACATGCTTGCAAACGGTGTTGATATCGATTACCGAGTGGGCCCGAAGTATATCTCTCCGACTTGGGAGGGACAAATTCCATCTCGATACATACAACCCAACAGATACTTTCCGATCACCTGAGAGACACCTTTATGATCACCCTCTCATAGGATGACGTTTGATGACCTCAAAGCTTTCTTCCGATACCAGGGAGTTGTATTATCTCATGGTCTAAGGAATACAATATTTGACATAAGAAAAGCTTCGCAATGACGAACACGATGACACGATCTAATTGCTTCGCTTAGTTTGGGTCTATCCACCACATAATTCTCCAATGATATGATCTCATTATCAATTGACAACTCATGTCTATGGTTAGGAAACCTTAACCATCATTGATCAATGAGCTAGTCCATAGAGGCGTACTAGGGACACGGTGTTGTTCACAAACCACACAAGTATTAATGTTTCCGCTTAATACAATTCTAGCATGGAATATAAACTTTATCATGAACAAGAATTATAATAATAACATCTTTATTATTGCCTCTAGGGCATAATTCCAACAAGTCCCTCCCCAACTCGGCTTCCAAGGCCGGCGGTGGAGGGAGAGGGACTTCCTCCCCAAGTAGGTTTCCTACTCTCCCTCCACCAAACAAAAATAGCCGTTTGGCTTTTCAAATTGGCGTTTGACTTTTCAAACTAGGATTTGAATTATCCCTTTATTTTGTTCAGCGATGACACCTAGTACATGATGCAATCATTCCAACTTGTTATGACACATTCATGTACCCTTCCCTTCTGGAGTGCCGGACATTCCGGAACCTTCTAGAACATTCCCGATGAAAACACCGGAACCATTCTCCAACCCCGAAACAGGACTTTCCTTATATGAATCGTATTATCCGGACCATTCCGGATCTCCTCGTGATATCCCGGATCCCATCCGAGACTCCGAATAACATTCGGTCTCTTACTCATCATTCCATAACTACTCAACAACGTCGAATCCTTAAGTGTGTCTCCCTACGGTTCGTGAATTATGCGGACATGATCGAGACACTTCTCCGAACAATAACCAATAGAGGAATCTGGAAATTCATATGGCTCCCACATATTTCTACGATTACTTTGCGATCGAATGAACCACTTACATACGATACCAATTTCCCTTTGTCTCATGATAGTTTACTTATCCGAGGTTATGATCGTCGGTATCTCTGCATACCTAGTTCAACCTCGTTACTGATAAGTACTCTTTTCTCGTTCCCATGATATGTGATCCCTTGTGAGCTAGTCACATGCTTGCAAGCCAATTGGATGACATTCCACCGAGAGGGCCCAAAGTATATCTATCCGTCATATGGATGGACAAATCCCACTCTTGATCCATGTGTCTCAACCAATACTTTCCGAACACTCAATGCCACCTTTATAGCCACCCAGTTACGGTGTGGTGTTTGATGTCATCAAAGCATCCTTCTGGTGATGGTGATATGCATGATCTCATGGTCGAAGGAATTAGGTTACTATGTATCAGAAAGCATATAGCAATTGAACTATTAAAATAACTTGATCTTTATGCTACGCTTATCTATAGGAGTATGTCCATCATATCATTCTCCTAACGATATGATCTTGTTGTTAATAACATCTCAATGTTCATGATAGGGAAACCACAATCATTTATTAACCAACAAGCTAGTATTGTGAAGAGGCTTTACTAGGGACTCTTATTTAAGTTTACAAATCACACAAGTATTAATGTTTCCTTGTTAATACTGTTATAGCATGAATGTAAACATTTATCATAAACACAAATATATAATAATAACTACATTTATTATTGCCTCTAGGGCATATCTCCAATAGTCTCCCACTTGCACTAGAGTCAACTAATCTAGATTACATGGTAATATACCGAACACCCATGGCAGTTTGGTGTTGGTCATGTTTTGCCCTCGGGAGAGGTTTAGTCAACAGATCCGCCACATTCAGATCTGTGTGTACTTTGCAAATATTTATGTCACCATCTTGGACATGTTCTCAAATAGCGTGAAAACGTAGCTTAATATGCTTCAGCTTCTTGTGTGACCTTGGTTCTTGCGCATTGGCTATGGCGCCCATGTTATCACAGTAGATAGACATTGGGTCCAGCGCACTTGGAACCACACCGAGCTCTGTAGTGAACTCTTTCATCCATATCGCTTCTTGTGAAGCCTCCGAAGCAGCTATGTATTCCGATTCAAGTGAAGATCTCGCCACAACGCTTTGCTTTGCACTCCTCCAGCTAACTGCTGCACCATTCAAAATAAATACGTATCCAGATTGAGATTTAGAATCATCCGGATCGGTGTTCCAACTAGCATCGGTGTAACCATTAACAACAAGCTGTTCATCACCTCCATAAGAAAGAACCATATCCTTAATTCTTCTCAAGTACTTAAGGATGTTTTTGACCGATGTCCAATGATCCACTCCTGGATCACTTTGATATCTGCTAGTCAAACTAACAGCATATGCAATGTCGGGTCTAGTACATAGCATGGCATATATTAGAGATCCTATGGCTGAGGCATAGGGAGTCTTACTCATCCTTTCTCTATCTTCTGTCGTTGCTGGACTTTGAGTTTTACTCAAGGTCGTATTGGGCAACATGGGCAAGAACCCTTTCTTGCTATCTTCCATTCCAAACTTCTTTAGAACTTTGTCCAAATATGTACTTTGTGACAATGATATTAAGCGTCTCGATCTATCTCTATAAATCTTTATGCCCAATATGTAAGCTGCTTCGCCAAGATCTTTCATTGAAAAACTATTATTCAAATATTCCTTGACACTATTAAGAAGGTCTACATCATTCCCAATCAACAATATGTCATCTACATATAGTATTAAGAATGCTACAGAGCTCCCACTCACTTTCTTGTAAATACAAGCTTCTCCATAAGTTTGTATAAAACCAAAACTTTTGATCACCTTATCAAAACGTTGATTCCAACTTCGGGATGCTTGCTTCAATCCATAAATGGACCGTTGAAGTTTGCATACCTTGTTAGCATCCTTAGAATCGACAAAACCTTTGGGTTGCATCATATACAACTCTTCATCAATGTCTCCATTGAGGAACGCTGTTTTGACATCCATCTGCCATATATCATAATCATAATATGCAGCGATTGCTAACAAAATCCTCACAGACTTTAGCTTCGCTACTGGTGAGAAGGTCTCATCGTAGTCAACTCCTTGAATTTGTCGAAACCCTTTTGCGACAAGTCGAGCTTTATAGACAGTAACATTACCATCAACATCTGTTTTCTTCTTGAAAATCCATTTGTTCTCGACAGCCTTCCGGCCATCCGGTAAGTCCACCAAAGTCCATACTTGGTTTTCGTACATGGATCCAATCTCGGATTTCATGGCTTCTTGCCATTTATTGGAATCTGGGCTCATCATCGCTTCCTCATATGTCGCAGGGTCATCGGTGTTGTCCACCAACATGACACTCATAACGGGATCATACCAATCAGGATTGGTACGAGTTCTCGTTGACCTGCGAGGCTCTGTAGCAACTTCAACCGAAGTTTCATGATCATCATCATTAGCTTCCTCTCTTATTGGTGTAGGCGCCACTGGAACTACTTCCGGTGCTGCGCTACTCGCAAGTTCGAGAGAAGGTTCGACAACCTCGTCGAGTTCTACTTTTCTTCCAGTCAATTCTTTCGAGAGAAATTCCTTCTCTAGAAAGGATCCATTCTTGGCAACGAAGATTTTGCCTTCGGATCTATGATAGAAGGTATACCCAATAGTTTCCTTTGGGTATCCTATGAAGACGCATTTTTCCGCTTTGGGTTCAAGCTTGTCCGGCTGTAACTTCTTTACATAGGCTTCGCAACCCCAAACTTTAAGGAACGACAATTTAGGTTTCTTTCCAAACCATAATTCATACGGTGTCGTTCAACGGATTTAGATGGTTCCCTATTTAAAGTGAATGCGGATGTTTCTAATGCATAACCCCAAAATGATAGCGGTAAATCTGTAAGTGACATCATAGAACGAACCATATCTAAGAGAGTTCAATTACGACGTTCGGACACACCATTACGTTGTGGTGTTCCCGGCGGTGTCAATTGTGAAAGTATTTCGCATTTCTTGAAATGCTCGCCAAACTCGTAACTTAGATATTCACCTCCACGATCAGAACGTAGAAATTTAATCTTCTTGTTACGTTGATTCTCAACCTCACTTTGAAATTCCTTAAACTTCTCGAAAGTTTCGGACTTATGTTTCATGAAATAGATATACCCATATCTACTCAAGTCATCCGTGAAGGTAAGAACATAACGATAACCACCGCGCGATGCTACACTCATTGGACCACACACATCGGTATGTATGATTTCCAATAAGTCCGTAGCTCGCTCCATCATACCAGAAAATGGAGTCTTAGTCATTTTACCCATCAGACATGCTTTGCATCTTTCAAGTGATTCGAAATCAAGTGATTCAAGAAGTCCATCGGAATGGAGTTTCTTCATACGCTTCACTCCAATGTGACCAAGATGACAGTGCCACATATAGGTCGAATTATCGCTCGATTTCAAACGTTTAGCTTCAATGTTATTAATATGTGTATTTCCACTATCGAGATTCAATAAGAATAGACCATCTATCAAAGGTGCATGTGCATAAAACATATTACTTATATAAATCGAACAACCATTATTCTCGGATTTAAACAAGTAACCATCTCGCAATAAACAAGATCCTGATATAATGTTCATGCTTAACGCAGGCACCAAATAACAATTATTTAAGTATAAAACTAATCCCGATGGTAGATTAAGAGGTAGCGTGCCGACCGCGACCACATCAACCTTTGATCCGTTTCCCACGCGCATCGTCACCTCGTTCTTTGCTAGCTTCCGTTTATTCTGCAGCACCTGTTTCGAGTTACAAATATGAGCAACCGAACCAGTATCAAATACCCAGGCACTACTACGAGTACTAGTGAGATACACATTAATAACATGTATATCTGATATACCTTTCTTCTTGATGTTGCCGTTCTTCAAATCCGCCAAGTACTTGGGGCAATTCCGCTTCCAGTGACCTTCTCCCTTGCAGTAAAAGCACTCTGTATCAGGCTTGGGTCCAGCCTTGGTCTTCTTCATCGGCGCGGTAACTTTCTTACCACCCTTCTTGAAGTGTCCCTTTTGCTTAGACTTGCCTTTCTTGAATTTGGTGGTCTTATTGACCATCAACACTTGGTGCTCTTTCTTGATCTCCACTTCTGCAGATTTTAACATGGAGAAGAGTTCTGGCAACTGCTTGTTCATGCTTTGCATATTGTAGTTCATCACAAAGTTCTTGTAACTTGGTGGTAGTGATTGGAGGACACGGTAAATCCCCAAAGCATTAGGAATCACTATACCCAAGCTTTGAAGTTTGTTTGCGTGCCCAGACATCTTAAGCACATGCTCACTGACGGAGCTGCCCTCTTCCATCTTGCAGTTAAAGAACTTTTCAGAAGCCTCATAGCTCTCAACTGCCGCGTGAGTCTCAAAGATCAATTTGAGTTCACGGACAATATCATGTGGGTCTGAATTCTCAAACCTTTTCTGAAGCTCCGATTCTAAACCATACAAGATAGCACACTGAACTGTGGAGTACTGATTCTTCCGAGCGAGGTAAACATTCTTTACTTCATCGGTAGCAGTAGCTGCAGGCGGGTCACCCAGCGGTGCATCCAGCACATAGGTCAAATTACCAGCATTGAGGACAATCCTCAAATTGCGGAACCAATCCGCGAAGTTGCCTCCATTGTTTTTCAACTTTTCTTTCTCTAGGAACGCATTAAAATTGATGGTAGGGGCCTCCATTGATCTACAACATATTTGCAATAATTTAGACTAAGTTTATGACAAATTGAGTTCTAATTAATAGTTGAATTAATCTAGGTGAACTCCCACTCAAAACAATATCTCTCACATTGTTTTAGTGATCACACGAACCAAATCCACCACATCAAAACCGATCATCACGAGAGTTGATGTAGCTTCAATGGCGAACAATCGACATGTTCATCATATCTACTATATGACTCATGTTTTACCTTTCGGTGATCCGTGTTCCGAGACCATGTCTGTACATGCTAGGCTCGTCAAGATCAAACCTTAGCTTCCGCATGAGCAAATCTGGCTTGCCCACGTTGTATACACTTGCAGAATCTAACACACCCGATCATCACGTGGTGCTTCGAAGCAACAAGCTTTAGCAACGGTGCTTACTAAGGATGGACACTTTCGAACTTGAAATTTATGTGCATGAGGGATCATCTTATAATGCTACCGTCGTTAACTAAGCAATACAAGATGCATAAAGGATTAACATCACATGCAATTCATAATATGTGATATGATATGGCCTTTCTTCTTTGTGATTCCGATCTCCATCTTCAAGCACGAACATGATCTCCATCATCACCGGCATTGCATCAAGGTCAATGACGTCGCTCCATGGTTGTCGTCCACCAGCTTCAACTATTACAACTACTTTGAATAGACACGCGGGTCTTAACAGAAATTAAAGACAACCATATGGCTCCTGCCGGTTGCCAACTTACAATAAGGATCATTGCATACATCAAATATAATCACAATCATGGCCATATCACATCACAGCACACCCCTGTAAAACAAAGTTAGACGCCTCTAATTTCTTTGCATGTTTTACGTGGTTTGGGGCTTTCAATAAGTGTCGTTCTAACTTACGAACAAGAACCACAACGTTGATGTTTGAACTATCAAGTGCCCGTTGTAAATGGGATCTATACTATGATGGGAGAGACAGACACCCGCAAAGCCACTTATGCAATACAAGTTGCATGTTGAGCGTGGAGCAAGTCTCATGAACGATGTCATGTAAGGTTAGCCCGGGCCGCTTCATACCATCATACCGCAAGATGCAAAGTACACAAGAAGCAATTGATAATAAAAACACCACCGCCCACAATGACCATTGTGTTCTACTCGTGCAACAGATCTACATATTGAAGGGTTTTGCAGCATAGTAAATCAAAATTTTCTACGAAAGCGAACAGAAGGAAAGCCAAGATCTAATCTAGGAGATGCAAACAACGAGAGAGATTGGATTAGATCTTCATACCCTTGAAGATTCGCACAGCGTAACGTTCGTCGGAACGTGGGTGATGTAGTCGTACTCGCTTCTCCTCCTCGCGATCCGATCCGATCTAGCACCACAAGTGGCGGTGCCTCCGTGAGATGCACACGTGCAGCACCTCGACGTATCCTCCTTCCTCGGACTAGCGAGTATGGTGGATATATGGATTGGATCTACAACACGACGGCGTGGTGTATATGGTGGAGAATTTCTGCCGCAGGGCTTCGCCTACAAACAGTCGGGAGGGAGAGAGGAGGGCAGCAGGGTAACTAGGGTTTGGAGGAAGGTGTGTGTTGGGGGGAGGGGGCGCACCAGCCCTCTATATATAGAGGGGGGGTGCGGCCAGCCCTTGCCCATCCTCCAAGCCTATCTCTAGTATAAACGATTTAAACTTTCCCTTATCTAGAAACCCTATCTCTAGTTTAAACGAGTTTAAACTTATCTAGGATCGGCTGGGCCCTATGGGGCCTTGTGCCCCTGGCCCAAAGCGGCCAGGACAGTCCCTCATAGGCCCATGCCCCCTCCCGGAAGGTGGGGCCACGTTGGTCCCCTTCCGGAAGGTTCTAGAAGCTTCCGGTACAATACCGATTAACCCGGAACAATTCCGAACTCCAAAAACTGCACTGCCTTATATGAATCTTATTCTCCGGACCACTCCGGAACCTCTCGTGATGTCCCGGATCCCATCCGAGACTCCGAACAAAAATTCATAAACCAAGTATCCAATCTATCCTAGCGTCGAGACACGTTAAGTGTGTGACCCTGCGGGTTTGAGAATATGTAGACATGATCTTCTATCAATAATCAACAGCGGGGTCTCGGCACCCATATTGACTCCCACACATTCATCGATGATCATATCGGATGAACCACGATGCCGGGATTCAATCAATCCCATATATATATTCCCTTCGTCTCGCGATATCTTACCTGCCCGAGATTCGATCGTCGGTATCGTCATACCTAGTTCAATCTCGTTCACAGCAAGTACTTTACTCGTTCTGTAATCCGATATCACTTTGTGATTAACTCCTTAACCACATGCTTGCAAGAGGTGTTGATATCGATTACCGAGTGGGCCCGAAGTATATCTCTCCGACTTGGGAGGGACAAATCCCATCTCGATACATACAACCCAACAGATACTTTCCGATCACCTGAGAGACACCTTTATGATCACCCTCTCATAGGATGACGTTTGATGACCTCAAAGCTTTCTTCCGATACCAAGGAGTTGTATTATCTCATGGTCTAAGGAATACAATATTTGACATAGGAAAAGCTTCGCAAAGATGAACACAATGACACGATCTAATTGCTTCGCTTAGTTTGGGTCTGTCCACCATATCATCCTCCCAATGATATGATCTCATTATCAATTGACAACTCATGTCTATGGTTAGGAAACCTTAACCATCATTGATCAATGAGCTAGTCCATAGAGGCGTACTAGGGACACGGTGTTGTTCACAAACCACACAAGTATTAATGTTTCCGCTTAATACAATTCTAGCATGGAATATAAACTTTATCATGAACAAGAATTATAATAATAACATCTTTATTATTGCCTCTAGGGCATAATTCCAACAGTCTCCCACTTGCACTAGAGTCAATAATCTAGTTTACATTTGGCAACAATCTCACACCCATGGCACTGAGGTGCTGATCATCTTTTACACGTGGAAGAGGTTTAGTCAATGGATCTGCGACATTCAGATCTGTATGTACTTTGCTGATCTTCAGATCTCCATCTGCTATATAATCTCGGATTATATGAAACTTGCGGTTGATATGCTTGGTCTTTGGATGATATCTTAGTTCCTTAACGAGTGCTATGGCGCCAGTGTTGTCACACAATATCTCCAGTGGGTCCAATGCACTTGGAACCACGCCAAGCTCAGTGATGAAGTTTCTGATCCAAACTCCTTCACTTGACGCTTCTGCAACAACCATGTATTCCGTTTCTACTGTAGATCCCGCGATCACGCTTTGCTTGCAGCTTCTCCAGCTCACAGCTCCTCCATTCAAAATATACACGTATCCTGTCTGAGATTTAGAATCATCCTTGTCGGTGTCGAAACTAGCATCGACGTAACCTTTTACGACGAGCTGTTCATCACCCCCATAGACTAAGAACATTTCTTTAGTCCTATTTAGGTACCTTAGGATGTTCTTCACAGCTGTCCAGTGTTCCACTCCTGGATCACTTTGATATCTGCTCGTCAAACTAAGAGCATTGGACACATCCGGTCTAGTACACAGCATGGCATACATGATGGAACCTATGGCCGAGGCATAAGGCACTTTGCTCATAGTTTCCCTATCATTTACCGTAGCTGGACACTGAGCCTTGCTCAATATCTTACCTGACAACATAGGCACTGAACCTTTCAATGCCTTATCCATTCTGAACCTTTTCAGAACTTTGCCTAGGTATGTACTCTGGCTTAAAGCTATCAGGCGTCTTTGTCTATCTCTATAGATTTTGATGCCCAATATATAAGCAGCTTCACCTAGGTATTTCATTGAAAAACACTTGTTCAAATAACTCTTCACATCGTTAAGCATGTTGATGTCATTTCCAATAATCAATATGTCATCCACATATAGTACCAGAAACGTCACCGAGCTCCCACTCACTTTCTTGTAGATGCAAGCTTCGTAGCAATTTGGAACAAATCCAAAGCTCTTGATCACTTGATCAAAACGAAGGTTCCAACTCCGAGATGCTTGCTTCAGTCCATAAATGGAACGCTGAAGTTTGCATACTTTATCAGCATCCTTAGGATCGACAAAACCTTCGGGTTGCATCATATACAACTCTTCATCAATGTTGCCATTGAGGAACGCAGTCTTGACATCCATCTGCCATATTTCATAATCATGAAACGCAGCAATTGCTAATAAAATCCGAATGGACTTAAACATCGCTACGAGAGAGAAAGTCTCATCGTAGTCAACACCTTGAACTTGTCGAAAACCTTTCGCAACAAGCCGTGCTTTTTAGACGGTAACATTACCATCCGCGTCCTTTTTCTTCTTGAAAATCCATTTGCACTCAATGGCCTTTCGGTCGCTAGGAGGGTCCACCAAAGTCCATACTTGGTTTTCGCTCATGGATCCCAATTCGGATTTCATGGCTTCTAGCCATTTCTCAGAGTCTAGGCTCATCATCGCTTCCTCATAGTTCGTGGGTTCGCTGTCTTCTACTAACAAGACAGTCAAGACAGGGTTGCCGTACCACTCAGGAGGGGCACGCGACCTTGTCGACCTGCGACGTTCAGTAGTAGCATCGTCCGAACCTTCATGATCCTTGTCATTAGCTTCCTCTATTGTTGGTGCAGGCGGCACTGGAACAATTTCAGGTGCTGCGCTACTCTACAATTCAAGAGAAGGTTCAATAACCTCGTCTAGCTCTACTTTCCTCCCACTCACTTCTTTCGAGAGAAACTCCTTCTCAAGAAAGGAACCGTTCTTTGCGACAAACACTTTGCCTTCGGTTCTGTGATAGAAGGCATACCCAATAGTTTCCTTAGGGTATCCTATGAAGACGCATTTCTCCGCTTTGGGTTCGAGCTTGTCCGGCATCAACTTCTTGACGTAAGCTTCGCATCCCCAAACTTTAAGAAACGACAACTTAGGTTTAGCACCAAACCACAGTTCATACGGTGTCGTCTCAACGGATTTAGATGGAGCCCTATTTAAAGTGAATGCAGCGGTTTCTAATGCATAACCCCAAAATGATAACGACAAATCAGTAAGAGACATCATTGATCGGACCATATCTAATAGGGTTCGATTCCGGCGTTCAGACACACCATTGCACTGTGGTGTTCCGGGTGGCGTGAGTTGTAAAACGATTCCACTTGCTTTGAGATGCGTGAGAAAATCATAACTCAAATATTCGCCCCCACGATCGGATCGTAGAAACTTAATCTTTCTGTTACGATGGTTCTCCACTTCATTCTGAAATTCTTTGAACTTTTCAAACGTTTCAGATTTATGTTTCATTAAATAGATATACCCATATCTACTTAAGTCATCGGTAAAAGTGAGAAAATAGCGATATCCACCGTGCGTCGAAACACTCATCGGTCCGCATACATCGGTATGTATGATTTCCAACAAGTCTGTTGCTCGCTCCATCATACCGGAGAACGGGGTTTTGATCATCTTTCCCATGAGGCATGGTTCGCATGTGTCAAATGATTCAAAATCAAGAGACTCCAAAAGTCCATCAGAATGGAGTTTCTTCATGCGCTTTACACCAATATGACCTAGACGACAGTGCCACAAATAAGTAGTATTATCACTATCTACTTTGCATCTCTTAGCCTCAATGTTATGGATGTGTGTTTCATCCCTTTCGAGATTTAGAAGAAATAAACCATTCACAATAGGTGCATGACCATAAAAGATGTTACTCATATAAATAGAACATCCATTATTCTCCGATTTAAATGAATAACCGTCTTGCAATAAACAAGATCCAGAGATAATGTTCATGCTCAACGCAGGCACATGATAACACTTATTAAGGTTTAAAACTAATCCCGAAGGTAAAACTAAGGAGAGCGTGCCGACGGCCATCACATCAACTCTTGATCTGTTGCCAACGCGCATCGTCACCTCATCCCTCGCAAGCCGCCGTCTATTCCGTAGCTCCTGTTTCGAGTTACAAATATTAGCAACTGAACTGGTATCAAATACCCAGGCACTACAACGAGGGCTAGTAAGGAAAACATCAATAACATGTATATCAAATATACCTTTGATGGTGCCAGCCTTCTTGTCCGCTAAGTACTTCGGGCAGTTGCGCTTCCAGTGACCCTTGTCCTTGCAATAGAAGCACTCAGTGTCCGGCTTAGGACCAGATTTGAGCTTCTTCTCAGCAGGGGCAACGCGCTTGCCGCCGCCTTTCTTGAAGGTCTTCTTTGCACCTTTACCTTTCTTAAAGGAGGGCTTGTTGACCATCAACACATGATTATCTTTCTTGATGTCCACCTCCGCAGCCTTCAGCTTTGCGAAGAGCTCGGTGATCGTATCAGTGGAACCAATCTGATTATGAGTCACTACAAAACTTTTGTAGCTGGGAGGGAGTGATTGCAGAACCCTGTCAATCTTGAGCTCCTCTGGAATCTTGCAGTCCAGTTGCTCAAGGCGTTGAGTGTAGCCCGACATCTTAATGGCGTGCTCACTAACGGAACTCCCTTCCTCCATCTTGCAGTTAAAGAACTTCTCAGAGATCTCATATCTCTCAGAACGGGCCTGAGTCTGAAACATGGTTTTCAACTCTTCGAGAATCTCAAAGGGCCCGGGATAGTTTTCAAAACGATTTTGAAGTTCAGGTTCCATAGCAAACAACATGGTGCTCTTAATCACACCATAATCATCTTTGCGCGACTGATAGACAGCTTTCTCATCAGCCGGCGCAGTTGCAGCAGGGGGGTTACCTAACGCTTTCTCAAGGACATAGTCCTTTTGTCCGCCAGACAGAATGATTCTTAGATTGCGGAACCAGTTGGTGAAGTTAGACCCATTGTTTCTAAGCTTTTCTTTCTCAGCAAAAAACGTTGAAGTTGAAGTTGGACTTGGCCATGTGATCTACAGTATTTGCAAGTACAATTTAGACTATGTTCATGATAAATAGTTCAACTTAATCAAATTACTAGATGAACTCCCACTAAATTCAACATCCCTCAAGTTGCTTAGTGAACACAATCCAAATTCACCACACCTAATCCGATCATCACGAGAAGAGATGTGGTTTCAATGGTGGACAACGAAGTGTCGATCATATCATTCATATGACTCATGCTTAACCTTTCGGGTCTTGTGTTCCGAGGACATGTCTGTACATGCTAGGCTCGTCAAGTTAGACCCAAGTATTTCCGCGTGTGCAAAACTGGCTTGCACTCGTTGTATGTGAGCGTAGAGTCTATAGCACCCGATCATCACGTGATGCTTGGACACGACGAACTTTCGCAACGGTGCATACTTGGGGAGAACACAGTTTTTATCTTGATCTTTAAGTGAGGAATCATCTTATAATGCTACCGTCGCGATCTAAGCATAATAAGATACATAAAAGGATAAACATCACATGCATATAACTTTATGTGACATGGTATAGCCAATCTTCGCGCAATGATCTCCATCTTCTGCGTTCCAGCATGATCTCCATCTTCTGCGTTCCGGCATGATCTCCATCACTCCACCATGATTGCCTCCACCACGAATAGCAACTACAACTATTGCTAACTACTTAGCGATAAAGTAAAGCTATTACATGGCGTATAAGAAGTTGACTCGCAGGTCATACACAATTATAAAGACAACCATATGGATCCTGCCGGTTGTGTACTCATCGACATGCAAGTCGTGAAACATTACAAAACATGATCATCGCATACATTATACACATCACATCTTGGGCCATACCATATCACAGAAAACACTCCCTGCAAAAACAAGTTAGACGCCTCTACTTTGTTGTTGCATGTTTTACATGGCTCATGGGAGTAGATGCTAAGAACGATTCTTACCTACGGAAAGCCACAACGGTGATATTATGGTTGCCAAACTCCGGTGTTAATCCCATGACAACTATAGTGAGAGAAACTGACATCCACCAGCCGCATGTGTGGTACAAGCCACACGTCAAGTGCGGAGCCGGTCTCGCGAACGACGTCGCGTAAGGTTGGCCTGGACCGCTTCAATCTCACTATCCCGCGTCATAAGAAGAACACAAACAAGAGGCTTGCAACAGAAAACATCAACGCCCGCAACAACCATGTTGCGTTCTACTCGTGAATCACATCTACGCATAGATCTAGCTCTGATACCACTGAAGGGTTTTGCAGCATAGTAAATCAAAATTTTCTACGGAAGCGAACAGAAGGAAATCCAAGATCTAATCTAGGAGATGCAAACAACGAGAGAGATTGGATTAGATCTTCATACCCTTGAAGATTCGCACAGCGGAACGTTCGTCGGAACGTGGGTGATGTAGTCGTACTCGCTTCTCCTCCTCGCGATCCGATCCGATCTAGCACCACAAGTGGCGGTGCCTCCGTGAGATGCACACGTGCAGCACCTCGACGTATCCTCCTTCCTCGGACCAGCGAGTATGGTGGAGAGATGGATTGGATCTACAACACGACGTCGTGGTGTATATGGTGGAGAATTTCTGCCGCAGGGCTTCGCCTACAAACAGTCGGGAGGGAGAGAGGAGGGCAGCAGGGTAACTAGGGTTTGGAGGAAGGTGTGTGTTGGGGGGAGGGGGCGCACCAGCCCTCTATATATAGAGGGGGGGTGCGGCCAGCCCTTGCCCATCCTCCAAGCCTATCTCTAGTTTAAACGATTTAAACTTTCCCTTATCTAGAAACCCTATCTCTAGTTTAAACGAGTTTAAACTTATCTAGGATCGGCTGGGCCCTATGGGGCCTTGTGCCCCTGGCCCAAAGCGGCCAGGACACTCCCTCATAGGCCCATGCCCCCTCCCGGAAGGTGGGGCCACGTTGGTCCCCTTCCGGAAGGTTCTAGAAGCTTCCGGTACAATACCGATTAACCCGGAACAATTCCGAACTCCAAAAACTGCACTGCCTTATATGAATCTTATTCTCCGGACCACTCCGGAACCTCTCGTGATGTCCCGGATCCCATCCGAGACTCCGAAAAAAAATTCATAAACCAAGTATGCAATCTATCCTAGCGTCGAGACACGTTAAGTGTGTGACCCTGCGGGTTCGAGAATATGCAGACATGATCTTCTATCAATAATCAACAGCGGGGTCTGGGCACCCATATTGACTCCCACACATTCATCGATGATCATATCGGATGAACCACGATGCCAGGATTCAATCAATCCCATATATATATTCCCTTCGTCTCGCGATATTTTACCTGCCCGAGATTCGATCGTCGGTATCGTCATACCTAGTTCAATCTCGTTCACAGCAAGTACTTTACTCGTTCCGTAATCCGATATCACTTTGTGATTAACTCCTTAACCACATGCTTGCAAGCGGTGTTGATATCGATTACCGAGTGGGCCCGAAGTATATCTCTCCGACTTGGGAGGGACAAATCCCATCTCGATACATACAACCCAACAGATACTTTCCGATCACCTGAGAGACACCTTTATGATCACCCTCTCATAGGATGACGTTTGATGACCTCAAAGCTTTCTTCCGATACCAGGGAGTTGTATTATCTCATGGTCTAAGGAATACAATATTTGACATAGGAAAAGCTTCGCAAAGATGAACACAATGACACGATCTAATTGCTTCGCTTAGTTTGGGTTTGTCCACCATATCATTCTCCCAATGATATGATCTCATTATCAATTGACAACTCATGTCTATGGTTAGGAAACCTTAACCATCATTGATCAATGAGCTAGTCCATAGAGGCGTACTAGGGACACGGTGTTGTTCACAAACCACACAAGTATTAATGTTTCCGCTTAATACAATTCTAGCATGGAATATAAACTTTATCATGAACAAGAATTATAATAATAACATCTTTATTATTGCCTCTAGGGCATAATTCCAACACATATAGACACGACTCTGATACCACTATAGGGGTTCGTAGCATGGAAAACAAAATTTTCTATCGCATACAAACAAACAAGCCAAGATCTATCTACTAGATTGTAGCAACGAGTCGATGGAATAACTTACCCTCGAAGATTCCAAAGTGACGAGAGCAGATTCTCGTGGGTGATGTAGTCGTACTCTTGCTGATCTCAAGATCGCGTAGACGATCCTTCCGGCGCTGCATTCCGGCAGCGCTTCCGCAGTCGGTCACACGTTCGGTACTCGACGAAGACCTTCCTATCCCTTGTTCCAGCAGGCAGTGGAGGTTGTAGCACTCTCCTCGCGATTCCGGCAGCACGACGGCGTGGTACCGGAAGTAGAGGGGGGATCTCGTAGGGCTTCGCCTTAAGCCGGAGCGAGTATGGTGGACTATGAGAGAGGCTTCGGTGATCTAGGGTTTAGACGCACCAAGGAGGGGCAAGGCCGGCGGCTAGGGTTTGCCTAGGCGGCGACGGCTTGCCCTAGGCGGCAGCAGCAGGAGGTGGCACCGCCGGCGGCTAGGGTTAGGATTTGCGGGGCGTGGTGTTGTGTCCTTGGAGGGGCAGCCCTGCCCCTCCTTATATAGGTGGAGGGGCCGGCCAAGGGGAGGGGAGTCCCTCCCCAACTCGGCTTCCAAGGCCGGCGGTGGAGGGAGAGGGACTTCCTCCCCAAGTAGGTTTCCTACTCTCCCTCCACCAAACAAAAATAGCCGTTTGACTTTTCAAATTGGCGTTTGACTTTTCAAACTAGGATTTGAATTATCCCTTCATTTTGTTCAGCGATGACACCTAGTACATGATGCAATCATTCCAACTTGATATGACACATTCATGTACCCTTCTCCTCCGGAGTGCCGGACATTCCGGAACCTTCTAGAACATTCCCGATGAAAACACCGGAACCATTCTCCAACCCCAAAACTGGACTTTCCTTATATGAATCTTATTCTCCGGACCATTCCGGATCTCCTCGTGATATCCCGGATCCCATCCGAGACTCCGAATAACATTCGGTCTCTTACTCATCATTCCATAACTACTCAACAACGTCGAATCCTTAAGTGTGTCTCCCTACGGTTCGTGAATTATGCGGACATGATCGAGACACTTCTCCGAACAATAACCAATAGAGGAATCTGGAAATTCATATGGCTCCCACATATTTCTACGATTACTTTGCGATCGAATGAACCACTTACATACGATACCAATTTCCCTTTGTCTCACGATAGTTTACTTATCCGAGGTTATGATCGTCGGTATCTCTGCATACCTAGTTCAACCTCGTTACTGATAAGTACTCTTTTCTCGTTCCCGTGATATGTGATCCCTTGTGAGCTAGTCACATGCTTGCAAGCCAATTGGATGACATTCCACCGAGAGGGCCCAGAGTATATCTATCCGTCATATGGATGGACAAATCCCACTCTTGATCCATGTGTCTCAACCAATACTTTCCGAACACTCAATGCCACCTTTATAGCCACCCAGTTACAGTGTGGTGTTTGATGTCATCAAAGCATCCTTCTGGTGATGGTGATATGCATGATCTCATGGTCGAAGGAATTAGGTTACTATGTATCAGAAAGCATATAGCAATTAAACTATTAAAATAACTTGATCTTTATGCTACGCTTATCTATAGGAGTATGTCCATCATATCATTCTCCTAACGATATGATCTTGTTGTTAATAAAATCTCAATGTTCATGATAGGGAAACCACAATCATTTATTAACCAACAAGCTAGTATTGTGAAGAGGCTTTACTAGGGACTCTTATTTAAGTTTACAAATCACACAAGTATTAATGTTTCCTTGTTAATACTGTTATAGCATGAATGTAAACATTTATCATAAACACAAAGATATAATAATAACTATATTTATTATTGCCTCTAGGGCATATCTCCAATAGGGGTATCGTAAACCTTTGCTCTGATACCACTTGTAACGCCCCTGAATCGGGTCTATGCAGATCTTAGCATTTCCCGCCAAAATCCACATAGAAGCGATTCAAAAACGCCCACCAGACACTTTCGTGTGGGTGGGATTCGATTACAGGTAGTTACATCACAGTAGTTTACAACAGAGTCCACACGAACTTATATATACAACAATGGCTCAACGAGTCAAGAATACAAAAGACACAATTCAAAGAGAAAATGAGAATGGTATCTGAGTACGGACAAGATACAAATGGGACTAAGAGTCCTTAAGAATAACCAAGCGGTTTCCATAACCCTGCCCAAGCCAAGCCGGAAGGGTAACCTTGCTAACGTCGTCAATCACATACTTGTCAGGACAAAAGGGTGCCGACAAAGGTCAAAGGAAAACAGAAAGAGAGCGGTCAGTACTGAGGCCAATACACGGCGAGACTAGAATTCGGCGGTCCTCGCCTACATAGGTATGGTGGGCTCAGCGGCAGCAAAGCTTGCACTATCTAACTTATAGAGACATGCTACAACTTCGGCTATTAGAGCGAGATAAGAGAATGCTATGCGGTAACAATAATATAACACCAAACATAACCTATTAGAATATTTCCCCCTCGAAGACCAGTCGAGGAAGTCCCCTTGCGGAATGCACACAATGGCAATTTTAGTTTAGCAAGTGTTTAGTTGATAAGGCTATTTACTAATCATATTATTAAAAAGACAAATCATTACTGGCGTTGTCTATGATCATGACACTGTACTCCTGAGGCGTCCATAACCGTGGACACACGGCTTCTCGAAAAGATTTACCCTGCTGGGGTGCACTACTGTACCCAAACGCATGTTCAACCCATCAGGCAACATATCACGCGTGCCATCCGAATCTCACAACAAGAACTATCCCATTACTACACGCATATCCAGAGGCATCTCCTACTGTGTGTTACCCACACAAGAGATGCAGCTGATTCTCTAGGTGGCACAGCGTTTGAGTCTACGACCGGGCGATGATCAGAAGATAACTTGTAGAGCTCCATCCCACCTCCGACACGATATCCCAATTTTATGCAATGCAAGCCATGGCAGTCCACCAAAAACATATCACAACTCAACCCATGTCCGAGGACATATTATGCGTATGCACCAAATAGAAAACCAATTTTGCAACCCTCTGGATATACGAATAGCGCCGGTAGTTGTGGGGGGATCCCAGAAGCCCCCACGTTTGGTTAGCGCGATCAACTCAGAACTAGTATCGTAGTACGAACGGGTCCTAGGTCGGCTCAAGCAGTTCCCAAAGGTGGTCCCTGTCGGGGCCTTATCATTAGGTGAAACCATAACCAATAACATCAGATTAATTATCTTATCATCAACCATATTCGAGTATCATGTTCCATCTATATGAGAGCGGTACTAAGCATGCCTACGACTCGCAAGGACAAAGCTAGATAATCAAACAAGGCAATAGGATAACCAAGGCATTATAGTGGAGCAGGTAAATAGAGAAACAATACTATAGCATCGATAATAAGGATAGCAATAGATCAAAGGAAGTAAGTAAAGACTATAAATGCAAAATAGGTGGAAGGGGGAGAATGCTCGCCTGTGAGACAAAGTCGGGAAACCGGAGGCTTGTCGTTTCTCACATCGGCTCATCGTCCTAATCGGTGAAGAAGCAAATCACTAGAAAGAAACATTGGATGCAATATTTAATACCAGGCAAAAGATCTAGCATAATTATGATATGATGCATGACATGGTAATATACGGTCCTACTTAGCAATATTAAGCGGAAACGGGATCCCGACAAATAAATATTATGGTTCGAGTTGTTTATCTACCCACAATTTAAATGTTGACTTAACAAGATAAAACTTGACATCGGTTCGCTACACAATATTAAATGGAACCGGGACAAGACAAATAACACTCCCATATATTCCATATTTATTTATTAGATGAATCGCTATTTAAGCCCGAACAATAATATGTATGCAAGTATGGATAATTTATATGCATTAATATATATATTATATATTGAAACAAAATAGGGGTCTCAGATAGGGGTCACACATTGGTTCGAAGATCTTGGTCCGGAGGGTTTCGGGTGGTCTTCGGAATTCAGGAAGAAGATCTTGACGTTCCCTGATGGAGACCTTGTCGAACCGTCCTCGTCGCCTCCGGGTTCCATGTAGATGGCCCTCCGACTTGTTGGTATCAGTGCGGAGGTAGATGATGTGGTAGCACTTGCCCACATGTGTCAAAGACGGGGATTCTCAACATACTACAACAGAAGGTTCCATGACAAAAATTAGCCATCGATCTGCATAGTGTGCTCCTAAACAAACAAGACCCTCTTCGCTTCACCAGCAAATACCACACCACCATACCAGGAAGAGCAACGCAAACGAACTGCTTCAGAGACGTGACACGGGACAGGGGAGCAACATGTGGTCGGTATCTGACGGAGATGGGGAAAACAATGGAAGGCAGCCGTGTGGCGGCGGCCATGGCTTCGGCAGACGGCCGTGGGATCGAGGCAGGCGGCAGGAGGAGGGGCGAGGGAGGCGATAGGGCCTACGAGGTGAGTTCCGCGGCGGCTTGTAGCAGCGAGGAGGACGGAGCCGCGTGGGGAGGCGGCAGAGACGAGGCCGGCCGGCGAGGGGCACGCTCGGGAAGGTGCTGGCGACGACGACCTACAGGAGGCGCCCGAGGGGAGGACGCAGGGAGGTTAGAGGGGGCCACCGGCGCCGGGAGAGGAGGAACGGTGGTCGGAGCGGCGAGGCGCGTGCTGCGGCTCGCGCTGGCGGCAACTGTGGCCAGGGACCGACGGCGGCGATGCCATGCGGGGCAGGTCGGTGCCGCGGGAGGGCGCGGCAGGGTGGAACAGGGGAGTGAGCGAGGAGGCGCGGGAGTCGGTGCGGGGAAGGCCGACGCGGGGTAGTGGCGGCAGCGGCACACTCGAAGAGGAGGCACACGGGTCTGGGAGGACGCGGTGGGCGAGGGGTTGATGGCGACGGGATTGGGGATTGGTTCCCCGCGCAGCGTGGGGATTGGGTGCGTCGTGTGTTGTGTGTGCTGGTGTGGTTCAAAAGCGTGAGCTCAGGGGTGTGTGTGTTCGTTGTCCGGCGGCGGACGGGAGGGTGCGTGTGTAGCTAGGTTTAGGCTAGGGTTTGGTTACGGGGTCGTAGGTGGCTAGCTGGGCCGTTTCGCCCGGCCGGCTGCCTCCCTCTAAAATACTTTAAGTTTTATTTGTTTTGTTTTTAAAAGATTTTTATAAATAGTTTTTAGACAAATAAAAGATCTGGAAAATACCAGGGTTTTGATTTGAAATTAAAGGAGGGACTAGTTAGAAAACAAAATAGGCTTTTGGTTAAAATATTTTAGAGCAAAAATATGCATGATATGTCATGATGATGCGAAATAGAAAATAACACGCAATTTTATTTCGAAATATTTTTCGGGGCATTGCATGCGCCTAATAAGGGAATACATCAAAAAATGCATTAGTGTGGAAGAAAACATGTCATGAACTCCAAAAACAATGTGTGCCCTCCCTTTCACATATGTAAAGATCAACTTGTACCTGAGGTGCAGGGTGACTCTCTCCACCTTCTTCAGGTTCTGGTAAGCGCGGATTGTGCTTGCGCATATCAAGTGTAAGTGGGTGCAAAACCTAAAAATAGAAAGTAAAAAACAAACTTATAGTGCAACATGTAAACAACTTGTGTGCATGTTACAAAGTAGGTTAAGTATGCTGATAAAAACAAGAGGATAGTGAAGCAAAAAAAACCTATAGGATGAGACAAGCATAGGAAAAACCCAACTTGGTTGGATGGATTTCAAAAATCATCATACAACTCTGCATGATCCTTGCTATAACTTAGGGGTACAGTAAATACAACTAGATAAAAAACCATGTACCCAACTTGGTTGCATGGATTTAAAAAAAAACTAACCAGAAAGCACCATGCAACTCTACATGACCCATGCTGCAACTTAGGGGTACAGTAAATACAACTAGATGAAAAATCATGTACCCAACTTGGTTGCATTGATTTCAGAAAAAACAACTAACCAGAAATCACCATACAACTCTATGTGATCCCTGCTGCAACTAAGGAGTGCAATAAAATACAACTAGATGGGAAACCATATACCCAAACTTGGTTGCCTGGATTTCGAAAAAAAAACTACCCAAAAATCACAACAACTTTACATCATCCTACTGCAAGTGAGGGGTATAGTAGATACAACTAGATCAAAAACCATGTAACCTAACTTGGTCGCATGGATTAAAAAAAGCAACTAACAAGAAATCACCATGTAACGATACATTATCATCCCTACTCCAACTTAGGCTAGAGTAAAAAACTAGATAAAAAATCATGTACCAATACTTAGTTATAGGGATTTAAGAGAAACAAACTAATCATACACCATCATACAACTCTACATGATCTCTGCTACAAATTAGTTGTATTCATAGATACCAGGTGTATTCAACAAAGAACAAACATGGGACACCTTAAGCAGCTAGAAAATCTTGGTCCTTGACAACAAGAAAAATCACTGGGACAACTTAGTTGTATCCACAAATACCAGGTGTATGCAACAAAAGAGCAAACCTGATACAACTTATTAAATTAGATATATAGAAAAGTTCAGGTTGTTGCTAGCTAGGAAGAACAACAATCACTGCAGCATCTAAGTTAAAACTAGAGGTCCCAGGTGCATACAACAAAATGACAAATCCACATCAACTTAGATAGATATGAACCCCTGGTTTCATGCAACAACAACAACATAACAAATCTGGATCAACTTAGATAGATGGAAAACTCCAGGTTTCATGCACGACAACATAACAAATCTACATCAACTTAGATAGATAGAAAACCCCAAGTTTCATGAAATAAAGAACGGATAAACCTTTTCACAAAACAGAACTTAGGAAACATTTCCTAGGTCTCATGTAAACAAAATATGTCAACATATTAAAGTTCTTAGGGTATAGTTTCCGCTAGCATAAAAAATAGGATAATATTTGTTGTTGCTCCCACGACGCCAACACAGTATAGTACATTCCTTGTCCGCATAATTAAAAAGTGGTACCTAGAAACAAACATAAGTCATGTTTTTAGTTTGCAAAGGCATGCATAAATTACTTTCATATGTATTGCAGAACTAGCTATGCAAAAAAAAATCTACATAACTAAATTACTTTCTTATGTTGTAGAAGTGTGATTTAGACCTCAAAGCATCCTCTGGACACTCAAGATCCTGATAAAAACAGCACATAGCTGTTGTTCTCTAGGCCCGATCCTTACTGACCAAGAGGCAGGCAACGGATGGTGATTTCGACAAATAAAGTGTTAGGGGCCACAATTTAGTGGGGAACAAGCACATGTGTGCATCCATAGACGAGAATTGTTTCTACAATGTCCATGGATTAATTAAATGCGATGAGCAACTTAGAAAAAAATGGAAAGCAACTTAATCAACTTGATGAGTCAACTTAATTAAATGGGATAAGCAACTTAGAATAAATTAACATTAAAGTTGCTTGAGGAAATACACGATGATCTCATTTCCATATCTGCCAATTCCCCTAGTGCAAAGTCAAACCTACACACTAAATCGATACACTCCTACTACTCACAACTACAATGTGGATCAGTGTGGTACCAAATAGAAGTGGATGTGTGTGGAGGAGAGGTGCGGGTGTTGAAACCGATAATCAAGATCAGACACCAGCAGCGCGTCGTATGTCATCCGAGCTCAGCTAGTAGCTAAGATAGATTGTATAAGCATGTAATCCCCTGGCTTGTGACTACATCGTGACTCTAAACAAACATGCACGGTACATTACTGTGGCAAAATTGATTCTTGTTGTTGTATTGTGTGTATTGTGTGATAGCTACCTAAAGATCATCAGATCCATTTAACATAGAGCTAGCTACCGATACATGCGCGTCTCACCAAACTCGTCGTCGTCGACACCGGAAGTACTCGGCGTGTAGTAGGGGCTAGGCCAACAATGGGAGTCAAAGCAAAGGTGTGTTCTATAAGACCATGACGGTGCCCTTCCTGCTCCGGACGCCGACCACAGCCACGGGTTCGGGGACGCCGACCACAGCCACAACAATGGGAATCAACCGCCGCTTCGGCGAACGCAACTCCTCTGTTTGTTCAAGGCGACGCGTACACGGGGGAGTGAGTGTGATGGGAGATGAAGTAAGCCGTGGCCAGGATCCGCCATGGGCGCGAACCAGAGCCGGACGCAAAACAATGGATCCAATCGATTTCAAGACGCAATTCTAGTCCAAAAACTACCCATATAAACTGAACCGAGATGTTGAACTACAAGATGATTCAATCACACGTTGGCCAAGATTTTACACCATAAAACTCACCTCCTAATCTGGAGCTGGCCGAAGAAGACCAGATCTACCTCCCATGTCCTCGAAACGCTCCTCTGCCCGTGAACTGGTACACCCCCTAGTGGAGAAGCTCGCGCTGCCATGTGCTACCGCCATAGACGGATCCAACATGGGTCAAGGGTGTTCAGATGATCTGAACACCCAATTTTTTTAGAAAACAATTCTTATATATACATGTATGTATCGCTAGTATAATCTAAGCATGTATATATACGTATTCCTAGGTAGAATGGGCTGTGTCCACTGTCCAACTGCTTTCATGTCTTCATGTACACACGGCCTATTTAGATGAGAGTAAACCATATAGCATAGCAGCCAATCGATCAGCTCATAACGTAGAAAAAATAACCGACGGAGCCCCAAATCGAGAAGCCAGGCGGCAGCGCGACGCTCCATACCTGTAGCAGCTGCTAGCGTTGAGAGGGTTTTTTCATCGATGACTTTTGTGAAGAACAAGCTACCTAACAAAATGGGAAACCAACTCTTGAACGACTGTCTAGTTACATTTATAGAGCGGGAATTCTTCTTACAAGTGAATGATGATGTCGTCCTATCTCGCTTTCAAGCTATGAAAGAGCGCTTGATTATATTGTAATTTTTTTTGCAAGTTTCTTAATCTTTTGAGATATTTTTGCTACAATGGATAATTTGTACTCCCTCCGTCCAAGAATAGATGTCTTAGGTTTTCAAAATTTGGATGAATCTATATACTAAATAGTGTCTAGATTTATCTAAATTTTATCAATTTTGAGACATCTATTTTAGGACTGAGGAAGTACTTTATTTGCGTGAAGTAATAGACCATTTTCAGTTTTTCTTCTTTATATTTTTAGTTCATTGGAATTTGAACATCCAAAGTTAAATTCCTATATCCGTTCCTGGCTACCGCTCACCACCACCTAGCCAACGGATAGACTCTGTCACTGAGCGCTCCGTCGACGAGATCCGCTCCCTCACGAACCGCCGGTCTCCCGGCGCGCATGTTGGACCCAGCGAGCTACAGATTTTGGAAAGACACATGGGAGGGGACCAAGGCCCCCTTCTTTTCAGCTTTTTAGCCAGCTTCTCCCAGAAGCTACCCTCGACCAGCTTCTCCCAGAATCTCATCTTCAAAATTCGTTCAAACTTTCTAACTAGTAGTTTCAATGCAATTTAAAAGTAGACAGATAAGATTCTGGGAGAAGCTGGTCAAGGGTAGCTTCTAGGAGAAGCTGGCCAAGAAGCTAAAAAGAAGGGGGCCCAAAATGGATAGAGAAGGAGAGAGCAGCTGGGGAAATGTCGTTGTCAAAACTGTCGGAACGGGCCATCGTCATGCCTCGATCGACCCCATCGGACGGACGAGAAGCAATGGCTCCACCATGCACTTTTTAGCAATTGGGTATAAATTAACGCCAATGATTGCAGTGACCCTTGACCATAGTAAGTTTCCTTCTTTAAGTTCAGTTAACCCATAATTTTTTACTTGAAATTTCAAAAATATTTTTTTGGAAAAAAGCACACTTCACTCAAAAAAATCTCCTTCAAACCTTTAATCGTTATGGGTTATTCGCCATGAATATAATCAGCATTTACAACGTTTGCAAACACAAGAGGCATGCAGAACATGGCCGAACTCTTCCAATCATCACACAGGACATAAACACATCGAAGAACAAAGCATAAAATCATCTTTGATTCAGGTAGGATGGTTGCAACACAAAATGGGCTAAAAGTCAAAACACAAGTTATAGTTCCAACTGCATATAACATCATATAACGAGTGATCCACACGCTCCAGATAACATAAAAACTACAGTTCTCAAGGAAACAGAAGTTTAATTTGCCAACACGCCCTGAATCCATCTCACAAGACACCCTAACAGATAAGCAAAATCTTCTGCACTTCCAAATTACCTGCATTCGATTGGACATAATATTAGAAGTCGTTCAAAGTTCAAACAGAAGACTGGAATCAAGAATTATACAAGAAATTTCCACATCACAACTCTACTATCCACCATCTCACTAGTATTATAGTGTATATAAGATATTTTACATCCAGGAATAAGCACATGTGATACTATAATTGGCAATTGGACTACTTAGTAATGGTCCAACAAACCACATGAGAACAGGGGAAGTCCACACAAATCCACTTCTATTTACTGCACTCAGGATAATCGGCATGGCAAAGGAAATCATAGTTGCCAAGGGTAAAGAAGAACAACATATTCCATTTGGTGATGTGCCTACAGGCACAGAACAACTGCTTTGATGCTGACTACATACATGGTGGAAGGGATAGTAAAAACAAAGTAGAGTGAACTACATGAGCACTCATGGCGGTGCTAGGCTTGTCAACATTCACATATTTAGCTGCAAGCCAAGATCTAATGAAACTTAAGTTGGGGCACAAGTAGTGTATTCCTTGATAAAAATGTGATATACAGTAAACAAGAGACTGAGAGCAACAGCAACACAAAATGGAGTGCAGGAAAAAACATGCTACGTGACACCACACTAGAGAAGAGCTACATACAAGCCATGCTTGAGACTCAACCAGAATGCAAACAAATGCCTACAGGTTAAATAATGCAGAGGTGTGCATATGTCCGGCAAATCGGCAATGTTGTAAGAACAGAAATAATGATGGTCCATGTCCAGCTAATTCAGGTACTCCCTCCGATCCAAATTAATGGACTCAACTTTGTCTACATTCACATGCATTTAATCTAAATACTTAACTAGATGCATCCGTATCTAGACAAAATCGAGTCCATTAATATGGATCGGAGGGAGTACATACATGCCATGCCCATTTTCACATATCCAGGTTGCACAATTTGCTCAATGGGAGAATGACAGCGTCTAATAGAGATGGGTCATGGATAACTAACAATTTCGTCTGAATTTGTTTTGGCAACAGCCCATTCTGGAACTGACTCTTTGATGGTAAATAAAGAGCCAGCAATCATTCGATTCTAACCTTTAGATGCTGCTGGGGTACATGAAGATCCTGACCTTGCGCCCCTGAACAAAGCAAAACACAAAGCAACGTTAGCAGACAACACAAAGATAAAACATCGAGCACAGTACCGAACAGAAAATCGGACTGTGAACACAACTCACCATGGCTTCGGCCGGCAGGTTGGAAGTGAACTTGGCGCGGACTACTCCGGTGTTGCCGTGGGGGCGGGAGACCTTGCCCCAGATGCAGCGGTAGTGGGTGCCGTTGCTCTTGGTCTTGGCCTTGTAGACGTACGCCATCCTCTTGCCGCCGTACCACGCGACGTCCTCCCTGGTGTTCACCCCCTCGATCTGCACCAGCGAGGCGGACTCGTACTGGTTCGACTTGGACCTGCGGCGCGCAGCCCAAACACACGGGTTCAGAAACCGAAACACGCGAAAGGAGAACGGAGGAGATCGCGCCGCCGTTCGACCGGAGGGGCGGAGAGGACAGACTCAGGGTGCTCACCTCTTGTATCCAAGGATGGTGCCGCGGACGTAGAGCCGCACGCGCTGGCCGGTGCGTCCCTTCACCATCTTGCTCCTTCGGCCGCCGGAGAGGAGAGCTGGGGTTCGGAGGAGCTGCGAGGCCGGCGCTAGCAGGGAAGGGAGAAACCCTAGCGGGCGGCGCTAGTAGTGGTTTATGTATCCGTCGATCGCAGGAGTGGACGGTAGGGATTGGATGGTGGTGGTAACTGGTAAGTGTGGAGGGTCCTGATTAGTTTTAAGATTGGGCAGTTGAGGCGGGCCGGGCTTTGAGATTGGGAGTAGTTCGGATAGGCCCGCGATGGGACCGAGTAGCTTTGGAGTGTAGATGGGCTGCAGGAAATCACGTCTAGATGCAAAGGGCTTGTTTCGGTTTAAAGTTTTTTTCTTGCAAAGGGGCATGTGGTCAGGAGTATATTATAGTGTGCCATATCTCTTAATATTTTCAATGATATACAATATCTACTACGACTTGCATTCTAATCTCACATCTTCGATGTGGACGACTTCAGGGAAGGACCTTGAAACTTCTAGAAGCCTAGACAAACATATATACAATACCAATGTTTTTTTAAAAATGTTGTAGAAAATTCATATTGCAAGCTGGGGTGCCGTTGACAAGCTCGGATGGCCCCTGGACTGGAGTGACCTTAGATCCGCTGAGTTCAAACCTAAAAACTTTCAAAAGACTGACCTACAATGCCATTTTCAGACAAAATTGTTGCAGAAAATTCATATTGCAAGTTGCGGCACCGTTGGCAAACCCGGGCGACCACCCAGGCAGGAGAGACCTTAGATCCACCCATGGGAGAATTATACAATATGTCAATCTACCTTTACGAATTGGAGGATCACTAGCCTAGCAAGTATGAGGCAAAAAAAAAAGGTTCTTGTGGTAGCCTTTAGAAATTGAACTCAAATCAATGAAAGCTCTCACTTAGAAACCAAATTCGCTCAATCGGTTTATTGGTTCAATTAACTGGATCCAATAGAAAAGATTGAACATGAGGGAAAAAAAATCTTCTTGAGGTTCTAGAATCATCGCCACACGGAGAGAGAGAGAGGCCTTGAATCTGGTCATTGTATAACCCAAAAATTGAGCAGGGGAAGGGGTAAACATATAACCTAATGATGGATATCGTCAATATTAGCCAGCACACCATTATCACGTAGATAAGCAGCCTACATGAAGTAGATTCACCTCCTATTTTAGAGCTTTAGCTCAAGCACTTGTCATTTTCCCAATGGGCGTTGGACGATCACTTAAGATTCTTTTGTCTGGGCTCTAAGGATGCTGGTGAATTTGGGGTGATCTTGACACCACTGCATTAGGGCTCGAATGGCTAAAAACATTTGAATTATTTTGGCATGTGCTTGTTTCTCCATTTAGTAGTTTCTTCTGTGGACCAAATGGATAAAATTCAAAGAAGGGCAAGACTTGAGTTAGCAGTTAGAGATGATAAATTCATCAATAGTCATATATCTACTTTAGAAAAGTTCTACAAAAAAAATATTTTCCAAATAAAGAACATTGAGGTTTCAAATGGGGGAGACTTTTTGTTTAGAATTCATGCATGCAAGTATTCTCCTTTTATAACTACAAAATGATAGACAATCAATGACCCATCTTCAGAGTTGTTGGTTGTTGCACCACTAGTTACCCGAATTCTTGCAACCACCCACGTCAAGACCGTGCTTTAAGCCCGACGAGTCTACCATTACCCGCCATCCCGCCTCCATCGTTTATCATTATTGTCGTCAGCTGTCGTTACGAGAGTCGCCTTATTAGAAACACAACCAAATCGTCCACTCGGGCACTTTACACCCCTAAACTTCTGGTCTAGTTCACTTTGCGACCATTGACTCCAAAACGAGCCAATACAAACCAAACTTCCTCCTTTCGATTCCCTCCTCCACTTCAACACATAAGCCAAATTAAATTGGCCGTGTCTATGACATTTCTGTCGGCATTCGTTCCCAAGCTTATTCCTTTATAATTCTTGCTTATTGTAAATAACGATATTTTCTCCCAATCTACTCCGTCAATTTTTACAAAGTACGGTTCAGTTCTTTTGGCGGCTTCTAAGAGGCTCATAAATTATTTTAGCCATATATAATTTGAAAGCTTGACAAAATATTAGAACTGACTTCTCCGAAAAGTTAGAGGTAGGGCAGCTTATCGAAAAAGCCCGCTAAAAAGAATTACTCCCGCCTGCCAATAACTAGCTTATCGAAAAGTTCTTTCGGCGGCTTCTAAGAGGCTCATAAATTATTTTAGCCATATATAGTTTGAAAGCTTGACAAAATCTTAGAACTGACTTCTCCGAATATCGAAAAAGCCCGCTAAAAAGAATTACTCCCGCCTGCCGGTAACTAGCTTATCGAAAAGTTCTTTCGGCGGCTTCTAAGAAGTTCATTACTCCCGCCTGCCGGTAACTAGCTAGCTCTTGGAGTTCACACGCCGACAGATCTCAGTCGCAAAGCCTGGTTTTGTTTGCTAATCTGCCACGCCAAAAGTTGTCAACGATTCCCTGCATCTTAATTTCAGTTCAAGTGTTTTTTGTTGACAAAAGAACCAGCAGAGTTTTCCCTCCAAATTTACCTATTGGGTAGTAGCCGCGTCGTTGACTGCACGAGGCTACGTACGTAAGTACTAGTACGTTCGTTCCCACAAGTTCCGGCCTCGCGTGCCGCGCTCCGGCCGCAACCTTTACGCAAAGCGCGAGACCCTACCGTGCACCCGAAGCTGCCGCACGAGAAGCAAAGCTTCATTACACCAGGCTAAGCTAGCTCACTAGCGCCGGCCGCACTAGCAGTCTAGCACACGACGTACATTAGCTTAATTATTCGATCCATCACCCGATGCCGGCGCCGAGCAATTTCCTCAATTCCATGGCCACCAACGCGAAGCAGCAAGCCGCGATGAGGAAGCAGGCCGCCGTCCATGGCTTCCCGAGGCTGTCGGCCACCAGCAAGGCGCTCATCCTGCTCCCCATCCTCCTCCTCGCCTTCACCTACCTCATCGTCTACCCCAAGGAGTTCGAGCTGCAGGCGCTCATGAGCTCCTGCGGCCAACCACCGACGGGAAGCTACACCACCGCCGCGAACAACCCCTCCTCCTCCCTCCCGTTCTCGACGACCGTCCACGCGTACGCCCGGCCGAATAATCCCGAGTTCCGGCTCCTCATCGGCGTCCTCACCCGCGCCGACTTCTACGAGCGCCGCCACCTCCTCCGCATGGTCTACGGCCTCCAGCTCGCCTCCCCGTCCCTCTCCGCGCAGATCGACGTGCGCTTCGTCTTCTGCCGCCTCTACAA
The DNA here is from genome assembly GCA_916181665.1 of Avena sativa. Classification (NCBI taxonomy): domain Eukaryota; kingdom Viridiplantae; phylum Streptophyta; class Magnoliopsida; order Poales; family Poaceae; genus Avena; species Avena sativa. The sequence goes on along the minus strand of OV702298.1, from coordinate 277,110,558 downwards.
GGACGACCAGCGGGTGCTGGTCCCGCTCGAGATCCTCGCCCACGGCGACGTCATCGTGCTCGACGGCTGCGAGGAGAACCTCAACGGCGGGAAGACCCACACCTTCTTCTCGGCCGTGGCGTCCCTCTACGCCGACGCGCCCTACGACTACGTGATGAAGGCCGACGACGACATCATGTTCCGGCTCCCCGAGCTGGCGGCGTCGCTGGGCGCCATGCCGCGGCAGGACATGTACTACGGCGCCACCATCCCCTGCGGCAGCATGGACCCCGGCAAGGGGTACATGTCCGGGATGGGGTACGCGCTGTCGTGGGACCTGGTGGAGTGGCTGGCGGGGGCCGAGGAGGTCACCAAGGGACGCATCGTCGGGACGGAGGACAAGATGACCGGCGAGTGGCTCAGGCTCGGCGGCAAGGGGAGGAACAGGTTCAACGCCAAGCCCGCCATGTACGACTACCCGCTGCCGGTGCCCGTCGACAGCTGCTCCCACGCATTCGTGCCGGACACCATCGCCGTGCACCGCCTCAAGGATAACCCCAGGTGGGCGCACGCGCTCAGCTACTTCAACTTCACCGCCGCGCTCAAGCCGTCCAAGTTCTACAAATTCGACCCCTAGCCGGCTGTTGACTCGTTGATTTTGGGGGATTTTTACATTCTACTTGTATCTACAATCCTACTATATATCGGTCGTCATTTATTTTGGAGGAATTTTTACTTGACGACGCCTAGCTATATTGAATTGAGCATACGAAAGATAGACTATATAGAGATGAGCTATAACAAAAGCTCACGTTTTTTCCCTCTAAAATGGAAGCTACATTATTACTCCTGGCCTCTGCATCATCAATGGATGCATATACTCCATATTTAGAATTTTAGGGTAGTTTTCACCATCCAACCACTTGTGTCTTCCAAATAATGATTGCTCGATGGAACCCTATAAGTGTATACACATGACTTTAGTCCCATGAGGTGTTAACGGAATGTGGAAAGAGACCCCTCATTTCAAAAAGTGGAAAAGTGCAAGCTTCTCTTCACTTCAAGTATTTTATACTTGCTTGAGTCATATGTATGTTACACTATTTTTTTTACAGGCAATATGTATGTTACACTATTATTAAGGGTATTCTTGCTGGACAAGGCAAGACACGGCGAGATGACGTCTCCCCGACACGTCCTCTCCCCTGTTCCGGCTCGGGGTACTGTTCATGGCGAAACAATCTCGGTTTCCGTTCATGGCGGCCCCTGGAGGTCAAGCCCGAGCCCTTACCTACCTCTGGCCTCGTCTGCTTCACCACCTCCCACTCCCAGAAACCCTTATCGACTCTGTTCTCCGCCGTGTTCTCCCCCCACCATGAGAATCCTCGATTTTATATCTGGTCTCACCGGAGGCTGACCCTAGCGATTAACAGAGATGCGAGAGGTGAAGCTCGAGTGGATCCGAGGATGGGGTGTGAAGGAGAAGGTTGGCGGCAGGAATCCTCGGCAATCCAGGCCAGATGCCTTGCCCGTGGATTGGGGTCTTCGTCGGAATCGATCGCGGCGGAGTCAGGTGAGGTTTCAGTCAGATCAGGGGCAGATGAGAGCTTCAACCTCCGCATTGGATCTTTTGATCCGTTCCTCATTGAAGCTGGACAAGGGTTTGGTGGAGTCGAACCCCCGGCGTAGTCGGAGCAAGCTTCCCAGGCGGCGGAGACTAAAGCAGAAGAGCATGGCGATAGCCGAGCTTTTGAAGCTCACCAATTCCGAGCCAGTCAGCTTGACAGAGGGTTTGATGGAGAAGGTTGTCAAGAAACGGGGGAGGCCGAAGAGAGCAGGCTCCCCGCTCCCGCGTTTCGTGCAGGATCGTCGCCAGGAGATGCTGAGAGGGTTACAGTCTGTGGTGGTTGTTCCAGGGTTCTCAAGGATGGAATATTCTGTTGCACTTGCAATGCTCGATCTGAATCAGCAGGTGACTCTGTTCGATTTGATTCTTGAAGCTCTGAAGGAGGGCCTGGTTCCTTGCAGCAATGCTGCTCATTAGACGGGAACTCAGTTTAGATTGTCCACAGAGGAAGGAGACAACACAGAAGGAGATTTAGACTGCTGAGGGGTCTAGTGGTCAGTGAGGAAAAAAGGGTGGTGGTGGTTGAGGGGGTTGGGGAAAGTGTTGAGGCTTTTTTCTTCCAGATGTGGGTGCATGGAGATCCACGCTCCCACCTGCGTCCATCTCCACCACTGAATGCTCATCTGCTCCTGTCCTGTGGTATAAAACCCAGCTCTCTGAAGTCTAGGGTTCGTGTTAGGGTTCGTGTTACTCTTCTCTTTGTGGCGGCGCAGAGAGAGAGAGAGAGAGAGAGCAAATTGCAGGCCTTTCAGTGTTTAGGAGTAGAGCTTCCTCTTGATCCTATTGCATGTGTTGTGGAAGAGGAGATGGGAGATCGTGGCAGAGGAGGAAGGGGTAGGGAAAGGAGTATCTCTAATGGGCGAGATCAGTGGCAGAATCTGCAGCCACAACAACAGATGCAGTCGCAACAACAAGGGAACCAACAAGGATCTTTTGAGTTTGGGCAGTTTGCTCCCCAATTGTTTGTTGGGCAACCTCCCTTTGGTTTTGCTCCTGGAGGTATGATTCCACCTTGGGGCTTCAATGGTCATTTCCCTCCTTTTCAGCAGCATCCTCAGTTTGGAGGTGGTTCAAACCAATGGTTGGCCCCAAAGAATAATCCACAACAACAACAACAGCAGGCCCAGGGGGTGGATCATGATGATAAGTTGAAGAATGCTCAGAAAGGCAAAAAGAAGCAGGGTGCTGCAGCTGTTAGAGAGGTCCAAGTGCTGGCTGGATCGGGTGGTCAGATGGCCTATGTGGATGCTATTTTCCTATGTTGTGGAGAGCCTGGTCATTTGCAAGTGAGTTGTGATAAGAAACCTTTGTGCTTCATCTGCAAGAGCTTTGGTCATCTGGTGGATAAGTGTCCTGTTAGGAAAAGGCCTCATCAGGTAGCTAGGTATATTGGCAGTGGTGCCCCAGGTCTTGGCTTCTATCATGTTGAGATCCCTAAGGTTATTGCTCACCCTTTTACTTCTTCCAAAAACTGTGGGATGGTGTTGGTAGAAGAGGGTTCTCTGTCAGCTACTGAGCTTGCTGAGGAGTTCTCAAAAATCTACAATACCAATTGGCCATGGCAGATTAGGGAATTAGGGGCAGACAAATACTTTCCTTGTGAAGTTCCCTCCACACATTGTTGTTGAGCTGGTGATTGGCTACCCTAAGTTTGGAGTATCCAAACCAGGTGTCTGGGTTAAAGTTGAGGCATGGAATGATGACCCTGAACCTGTTGAATCTCTCAAAAAGGTATGGATCATCATCACTAGACTGCAAACAAAGTGGTGTGAATGGAACTCTCTTGACCAAGTTGTCTCTGCTTGTGGAATTCTGGAAGATGTGGACTAACTGTCAATCTTTAAGGATAATGCTAAGGAGGTGAGGGTTTTGATCAAGTGTAGGGATCCTTCCAAGCTGCCAATAGGAAGACTCTTTGAGTTCAATAATCATCTCTTCCAACTGAGTTTCACCCTTGATGTGGCCTCTCCCATTATGGATGAGGAAGATGACTTGCTTACTGATGAATTTAATGAGCACGTGAAAGATAATGAGGATGATGTTTCAGGTGGGAATGGAAGAGGTTCTTCTAGAGATTCTGGTAACAATAGGAACTCTGGTAATAATCAATCTCAGGACAGTAGAAATGATACAAGGACTGGTGGAGTTGGCACTTACAGGGTTAGGATGGTTGGTGATGCTAGTACTGCTACTACTGTTTTCAGGCTGCTCTTGCAAAAAGGCCTGATTAGTGCTGACTGTATCAGAGTGGAAGATAAAAAGAAGGCTGTTGATTTGGCAGTTTTGGAGGCTCATAGTTTCTGGGCTACTGAACAGGGGGAAAGGATGGTTTATGGTAAAGCTAAGGAAGTGAATGTCATTGATCAGATAGCTGCTTTACCTGAGGATATTATGCTAGACTTTGCTAGTACCCAGCCTAGAGGAGAAGATGTTGGGAACAACAACAAGAAGAAACAGAAAGTCTAGGTCCTATTCAAGCTGTCAGACAAAGTGCTAGGGTGGACAACTCTAAAAATATCTTGGAGAAAGCTATGGATCTGAAGAAGGTGATAAACTTAGATGCTCCAAAATCCATGAAAGGTATAATGAAAACTAATCCATTTGATGTGCTTTTTGTTTCTGATATTGAAGCAGTTTCAAATGATATATGTGTAGATTTTCCTTTAGATGAAGTAGTTGTTAGTAGAAGCACTCCTTCTAGCTCCTTGCATAATGATGAGGACTTAGAAAGAGTTGCTGATGTTTGGATATAAGTAGTTAATAGATCTCGGGGCAAGCACCCTAGGAAGAAAAAATTATGATATGTGCTTTTTGGAATAGTAGGAGCATTTCTGCTCCTAGTAGACAGAAATTCTTAGAAGATTATATTTTTCCTCTAAAGGTTGATTACATTGGTTTCCAGGAAACTAAGAAAGATAAGTTTAGCAATACTTTTTTGAGAAATCTCTTAGGAAATAGAATTTTTGCCTAGAACTTTCTGCCCTCTATTGGGACTGCAGGAGGTATCCTTGTTGGTGTTAACTTAGATTTATTTGATGCCATAGCTTGGGATATTAGGAATTTCTCTGTTAGTGTTATTCTTAAAAATAGGATTTCTGATGTTACTTGTAGGATCACTACTGTCTATGGCTCTGCCTATGAGGAGAGAAAACATGAGTTTATTTTTGAATTACATGAACTTTTCCTTAATTAGGATGGTTTAGCTTTGATAGGGGGGATTTAAATCTAGTCAGATCCCCTGAAGATGAGAGTAATGGTAATATAGACTTTAGATGGATAGATAAATTTAATGTCTGGGTTGAGCTCTGGGCCTTGATGGATATTGGTCTTTCTGGTATATCCTTTACCTGGGGAAACAACCAGGAAGTCTTATTATGAGTAGGATTGATAGAGTATTTTGTTCCACTAATTTTGATGCTAAGTTTCCTTTAGCTAATGCTAGAGCTTTACCTAGATTGGTAGTGATCACACTCCAATTATTTGGGATTCGGGTGAAGGTCAGGTGATTAGGCATAGGAAGTTTAGATTTGAAAAATGGTGGATTAGTAGGACAGATTTAAAGATATTGTGACTAAAGCTTGGTCTCTCAGAGTGAATGCTATAATATTCTAGATATTTGGCATAGCAAGGTTAGACTCTTTAGGAAGCTTGCCAAGGGGTGGAATATTAATATTGAGACTGCTCTTAGAAGAGATAGGAAAGCCCTAATGGAGGAGTATGAGTCTCTGCATATTAAGGCTGAAATCTGCATTCTTTCCCCAGGGGAAAAAGAAAGGCTAGACTCTATCATAAGGGAGTTAAATTCATTCTGGGTGTTAGAAGAAATTAAGGCTAGGCAGAGGTCTAGAGACAGAAACATTCTTGAGGGGGATAGAAATACAGCTTATTTCCATGCGGTGGCTAATCATCATAGAAGGAAGAAGCTTATCCACATCCTTGATGTTCTAGAGGGCCCTGTTTCTGAGATTGGGGATATGCTTAAGGTAGCTACTAACTACTATAGGTATTTGTTCAGGAAAGAAGATAGACCCGACATTCGTTTAAGTCGTGATTTCTTTAGTGCAGAGGAAAAAATTAGTTTGGAGGAGAACTTGGTCTTGAGTGCTCCTTTTACTAAAGAGGAGATTAAAGTTGTTGTTTTTAGTTCCTATGGGGATGGAGCTCCTGGCCCTGATGGCTTGTATTTCCTCTTTTACCAAACTTACCAGGACATTATCAAAAATGATTTGCTTCCCGTGTTTAAAGCTTGGTTTGAAGATAGATTAGATATTTTTAGGCTTAATTTTGCCATGATTACTCTCATTCCAAAAGAAAATAATGCTAGATCTATGAATAAATTTAGACCTATTAGTTTATTAAATTTCTCCTTTAAAATTTTCACTAAAGTCCTTACTAACAGGCTATCTCGAGTGATTGATAGGATCATCTCCATTAACCAGTCTGCTTTCATTCGGGGCAGATTCATTCTTGAGAGTGTGGTCACTGCCCATGAGGTTATTCATGAGGTTCATAGGAAGAAAGATAAAGGTTTAGTTTTTAAAATTGACTATGAAAAAGCTTATGATAGAGTTAATTTAGATTTTTTATTTTTAAAATTCTAGAATTATGGGGTTTCGATCCTTTTTTATTAGGTTGATTAAGCAGATTTCTCATTGAGGGTCGATTGGGGTTAAAGTAAATGATGTTGAAAGTGATTTTTTCCTCGTTGGAAAAGGTCTTAGGCAAGGGGACCCCATTGCCCCTCTCATGTTTAACATCATGATTGATGTTTTTGCTAGAATGCTTTGTAAGGTACTAGGACATGAGTGATTAGAGGTCTCTGTCCTGATTTTGTGCCTGGAGGGGTAGTCTGTTTACAGTATGCTAATGATACCCTGCTTTTCTTGGAGAATAATGAGAGAATTGTTGTGAATTTTAAGTGGGTCCTTACCTGTTTTGAGCAGATCTCTGGTATGAGAATCAATTATTCTAAGAGTGAACTCATTCCAATAAACCTTGGGCCTGAGGAATGTCAGCCTTTCATTGACATTTTCCAGTGTTCTTTAGGCAAGTTCCCTGTGAAGTACTTAGGTATCCCTCTTCATTTTGACAAACTTAGGAGGGAGGATCTTCAACCTTTAATTGAAAGCATTCTCCATAGGATAACTGGGTGGAGAGGCAAGCTTCTCCCTTATGCTGCTAAGAGAGTTCTTATTCAGGACCGTCTCTCAAGTATCCCTATTTACTTGCTTTCCTTTTTCAAATTTCCTAAGTGGGCTCTTATAATCCTAGACTCACACTTAGCTAATTTCTTTTGGAATGATGAGGAAGGTAATCAAAAAATACATTTAGCTAACTAGGCCTCAGTCTGCATGAAAAAATATTTTGGGAGGATGGGCATTCCTAACCTTAAGGATCTTAATTTGTGCTTAGGTTCTTGGGTTAAAAGGTACATTCAGGGGGAGGGGACTCTCTGGAGAAGGGTAATTGATGCTAAATATAATACTAGCTCTCCTAACATTCTCTGCTGTAAAGATATACACCCATCTACCTTTTGGAAAGGAGTTATGTGGGCTTGTAGAGATGTTTCTTTAGGTTATAAATGGAAAGTGGGTAATGGTAGACAAATTAGGTTCTGGGAAGATATTTGGTTTGGTAATTCTCCCTTAGCTACCCAATTCTGGGATTTATACCTGATTTCTAATCAACAAACTAAGACCATAGCTGACTTATGGGATGGCTCCCAACTTAGATGTGATTTTAGAAGAATTTTCTCTGATGAGATGATTCAATGGTTAGACCTTAATAGCATTGCAACTACTATTCTCTTGGATGATTCAGCTGATCAACTGGTTTGGAAATATGAAACATCTGGTGTGTATTCTTCTAAATCCATGTATGCTCTGGTTAACTTTAGAGGGGTGTCTCTAGTTTTTCTGCCTGCAGTTTGGTGTTTGAAAATTCTGTTGGAATTATGCCCTAGAGGCAATAATAAAGATGTTATTATTATAATTCTTGTTCATGATAATGTTTATATTCCATGCTAGAATTGTATTAAGCGGAAACTTTAATACTTGTGTGGTTTGTGAACAACACCGTGTCCCTAGTACGCCTCTATGGACTAGCTCATTGATCAATGATGGTTAAGGTTTCCTAACCATAGACATGAGTTGTCAATTGATAATGAGATCATATCATTGGGAGAATGATATGGTGGACAGACCCAAACTAAGCGAAGCAATTAGATCGTGTCATCGTGTTCGTCTTTGCGAAGCTTTTTCTTATGTCAAATATTGTATTCCTTAGACCATGAGATAATACAACTCCCTGGTATCGGAAGAAAGCTTTGAGGTCATCAAACGTCATCCTATGAGAGGGTGATCATAAAGGTGTCTCTCAGGTGATCGGAAAGTATCTGTTGGGTTGTATGTATCGAGATGGGATTTGTCCCTCCCAAGTCGGAGAGATATACTTCGGGCCCACTCGGTAATCGATATCAACACCACTTGCAAGCATGTGGTTAAGGAGTTAATCACAAAGTGATATCGGATTACGAAACGAGTAAAGTACTTGCTGTGAACGAGATTGAACTAGGTATGACGGTACCGACGATCAAATCTCGGGCAAGTAAAATATCGCGAGACGAAGGGAATATATATATATGGGATTGATTGAATCCTGGCATCGTGGTTCATCCGATATGATCATCGATGAATGTGTGGGAGTCAATATGGGTTTCCAGACCCCGCTGTTGATTATTGATAGAAGATCATGTCTGCATATTCTCGAACCCGCAGGGTCACACACTTAACGTGTCTCGACGCTAGGATAGATTGGATAATTGGTTTATGAGTTTTTTGTTCGGAGTCTCGGATGGGATCCGGGACATCACGAGAGGTTTCGGAGTGGTCCGGAGAATAAGATTCATATAAGGCAGTGCAGTTTTTGGAGTTCGGAATTGTTCCGGGTTAATCGGTATTGTACCGGAAGCTTCTAGAACCTTCCGGAAGGGGACCAACGTGGCCCCACCTTTCGGGAGGGGCATGGGCCTATGAGGGAGTGCCCTGGCCGCATTGGGCCAGGGGCACAAGGCCCCATAGGGCCCAGCCGGCCAAGAGGGTTTTAAACTCGAGATAGACCTTCTAGAAGGGGGGGTTTCCTTGCCCCCCACTCCTTCTCCTTGGGGCCGCCGGTTTGGCTTGGGGGAGGGGGCTAGGGTTGCAGCCGCCCACCCCTCTATATAAAGAGGGCTGGGGGCGCACCACCCCCTCACACCTTCCCCTCCAAGAGCTAGCCGTCCTGCTGCCCTCCTCTCTCTCTCCCTCCCGACTGCATGTAGGCGAAGCCCTGCTGCAGAAACTCTCCACCATATACACCGCGCCGTCACGTTGTAGATCCAATCCGTCTCTCCACCATACTTGCTGGTCCGAGGAAGGAGGAGACGTCGAGGTGCTGCACGTGTGCATCTCACGGAGGCACCGCCACTTGTGGTGCTAGATCGGATCGGATCGCGAGGAGGAGAAGCGAGTACGACTACATCACCCACGTTCCGACGAACGTTCCGCCGTGCGAATCTTCAAGGGTATGAAGATCTAATCCAATCTCTCTCGTTGTTTGCATCTCCTAGATTAGATCTTGGCTTCCCCTCTATTCGCATCCGTAGAAAATTTTGATTTACTATGCCGCGAAACCCTTCAGTGGTATCAGAGCTAGATCTATGCGTAGATGTGTTTCACGAGTAGAACGCAACATGGTTGTTGCGGGCGTTGATGCTTTCTGTTGCAAGCCTCTTGTTTGTGTTCTTCTTATGACGCGGGATAGTGAGATTGAAGCGGTCCAGGCCAACCTTACGCGACGTCGTTCGCGAGACCGGCTCCGCACTTGACGTGTGGCTTGTTCCACACATGCGGCTGGTGGATGCCAGTTTCTCTCACTATAGTTGTCATGGGATTAACACCGGAGTTTGGCAACCATAATATCACCGTTGTGGCTTTCCGTAGGTAAGAATCGTTCTTAGCATCTACTCCCATAAGCCACGTAAAACATGCAACAACAAAGTAGAGGCGTCTAACTTGTTTTTGCAGGGAGTGTTTTCTGTGATATGGTATGGCCCAAGATGTGATGTGTATAATGTATGCGATGATCATGTTTTGTAATGTTTCACGACTTGCATGTCGATGAGTACACAACCGGCAGGAGCCATATGGTTGTCTTTATAATTGTGTATGACCTGTGTGTCAACTTCTTATACGCCATGTAATAGTTTCACTTTATCGCTAAGTAGTTAGCAATAGTTGTAGTTGCTATTCGTGGTGGAGGCAATCATGGTGGAGTGATGGAGATCATGCCGGAACGCACAAGATGGAGATCATTGCGCGAAGATTGGCTATACCATGTCACATAAAGTTATATGCATGTGATGTTTATCCTTTTATGTATCTTATTATGCTTAGATCGCGACGGTAGCATTATAAGATGATTCCTCAATTAAAGATCAAGATAAAAACTGTGTTCTCCCCAAGTATGCACCGTTGCGAAAGTTTGTCGTGTCCAAGCATCACGTGATGACCGAGTGCTATAGACTCTACGCTCACATACAACGGGTGCAAGCCAGTTTTGCACACGCGGAAATACTTGGGTTTTACTTGACGAGCCTAGCATGTACATACATGGCCTCGGAACACATGAACCGAAAGGTTAAGCATGAGTCATATGAATGATATGATCGACACTTCGTTGTCCACCATTGAAACCACATCTCTTCTCGTGAAGATCGGATTAGGTGTGGTGAATTTGGATCGTGTTCACTAAACAACTTGAGGGATGTTGAATTTAGTGGGAGTTCATCTAGTAATTTGATTAAAAGTTGAACTAGTTATCATGAACATAGTCTAATTTGTACTTGCAAATATTGTAGATCACATGGCTAAGTCCAACTTCAACTTCAACGTTTTTGCTGAGAAAGAAAAGCTTAAGAACAATGGGTCTAACTTCACCAATTGGTTCCGCAATCTAAGAATCATTCTCTCTGGCGGTCAAAAGGACTATGTCCTTGGGAAAGCGTTAGGTGACCCCCCTGCTGCAACTGTGCCGGCTGATGAGAAAGCTGTCTATCAGTCGCGCAAAGATGATTATGGTGTGATTAAGAGCACCATGTTGTTTTCTATGGAACCGGAACTTCAAAATCGTTTTGAAGACTATCTCGGGCCCTTTGAGATTCTCGAAGAGCTGAAAACCATGTTTCAGACTCAGGCCCGTTCTGAGAGATATGAGATCTCTGAGAAGTTCTTTAACTGCAAGATGGAGGAAGGGAGTTCCGTTAGTGAGCACGCCATTAAGATGACGGGCTACACTCAACGGCTTGAGCAACTGGAATGCACGATTCCAGAGGAGCTCAAGATTGACAGGGTTCTGCAATCACTCCCTCCCAGCTACAAAAGTTTTGTAGTGACTCATAATCAGATTGGTTCCACTGATACGATCACCGAGCTCTTCGCTAAGCTGAAGGCTGCGGAGGTGGACATCAAGAAGGATAATCATGTGTTGATGGTCAACAAGCCCTCCTTTAAGAAAGGTAAGGGTGCAAAGAAGCCCTTCAAGAAAGGCGGCGGCAAGCGCGTTGCCCCTGCTGAGAAGAAGCTCAAGTCTGGTCCTAAGCCGGACACTGAGTGCTTCTATTGCAAGGACAAGGGTCACTGGAAGCGCAACTGTCCGAAGTACTTAGCGGACAAGAAGGCTGGCACCATCAAAGGTATATTTGATATACATGTTATTGATGTTTTCCTTACTAACCCTCGTTGTAGTGCTTGGGTATTTGATACTGGTTCAGTTGCTAATATTTGTAACTCGAAACAGGAGCTACGGAATAGACGGCGGCTTGCGAGGGATGAGGTGACGATGCGCCTTGGCAACGGATCAAGAGTTGATGTGATGGCCGTCGGCACGCTCTCCTTAGTTTTACCTTCGGGATTAGTTTTAAACCTTAATAAATGTTATTATGTGCCTGCGTTGAGCATGAACATTATTTCTGGATCGTGTTTATTGCAAGATGGTTATTCATTTAAATCGGAGAATAATGGTTGTTCTATTTATATGAGTAACATCTTTTATGGTCATGCACCTCTTGTGAATGGTTTATTTCTTCTAAATCTCGAAAGGGATGAAACACACATCCATAACATTGAGGCTAAGAGATGCAAAGTAGATAGTGATAATACTACTTATTTGTGGCACTGTCGTCTAGGTCATATTGGTGTAAAGCGCATGAAGAAACTCCATTCTGATGGACTTTTGGAGTCTCTTGATTTTGAATCATTTGACACATGCGAACCATGCCTCATGGGCAAGATGATCAAAACCCCGTTCTCCGGTGTGATGGAGCGAGCAACGGACTTGTTGGAAATCATACATACCGATGTATGCGGACCGATGAGTGTTTCGACGCGCGGTGGATATCGCTATTTTCTCACTTTTACCGATGACTTAAGTAGGTATGGGTATATCTATTTAATGAAACATAAATCTGAAACGTTTGAAAAGTTCAAGGAATTTCAGAATGAAGTGGAGAACCATCGTAACAGAAAGATTAAATTTCTACGATCCGATCATGGAGGTGAATATTTGAGTTATGATTTTCTCATGCATCTTAAAACAAGTGGAATCGTTTCGCAACTCACGCCACCCGGAACACCACAGCGCAATGGTGTGTCTGAACGCCGGAACCGAACCCTATTAGATATGGTCCGATCGATGATGTCTCTTACTGATTTGCCGTTATCATTTTGGGGTTATGCATTAGAAACGGCTGCATTCACTTTAAATAGGGCACCATCTAAATCCGTTGAGACGACACCGTATGAACTATGGTTTGGTGCTAAACCTAAGTTGTCGTTTCTTAAAGTTTGGGGATGCGAAGCTTACGTCAAGAAGTTGATGCCGGACAAGCTCGAACCCAAAGCGGAGAAATGCGTCTTCATAGGATACCCTAAGGAAACTATTGGGTATACCTTCTATCACAGAACCGAAGGCAAAGTGTTTGTCGCAAAGAACGGTTCCTTTCTTGAGAAGGAGTTTCTCTCGAAAGAAGTGAGCGGGAGGAAAGTAGAGCTAGACGAGGTTATTGAACCTTCTCTTGAATTGGAGAGTAGCGCAGCACCTGAAATTGTTTCAGTGCCGCCTGCACCAACAATAGAGGAAGCTAATGACAAGGATCATGAAGCTTCGGACGATGCTGCTACTGAACGTCGCAGGTCGACAAGGTCTCGTGCCCCTCCTGAGTGGTACGGCAACCCTGTCTTGACTGTCTTGTTGGTAGAAGACGGTGAACCTACGAACTATGAGGAAGCGATGATGAGCCCAGACTCTGAGAAATGGCTGGAAGCCATGAAATACGAATTGGGATCCATGAGCGAAAACCAAGTATGGACTTTGGTGGACCCTCCTAGCGACCGAAAGGCCGTTGAGTGCAAATGGATCTTCAAGAAGAAAACGGACGCGGATGGTAATGTTACCGTCTATAAGGCACGGCTTGTCGCGAAAGGTTTTCGACAAGTTCAAGGTGTTGACTACGATGAGACTTTCTCTCCCGTAGCGATGTTTAAGTCCATTCGGATTTTATTAGCAATTGCTGCGTTTCATGATTATGAAATATGGCAGATGGATGTCTAGACTGCTTTCCTCAATGGTAACATTGATGAAGAGTTGTATATGATGCAACCCGAAGGTTTTGTCGATCCTAAGGATGCTGATAAAGTATGCAAACTTCAGTGTTCCATTTATGGACTGAAGCAAGCATCTCGGAGTTGGAACCTTCGTTTTGATCAAGTGATCAAGAGCTTTGGATTTGTTCCAAATTGCTACGAAGCTTGTATCTACAAGAAAGTGAGTGGGAGCTCGGTGACATTTCTGGTACTATATGTGGATGACATATTGATTATTGGAAATGACATCAACATGCTTAACGATGTGAAGAGTTATTTGAACAAGTGTTTTTCAATGAAAGACCTAGGTGAAGCTGCTTATATATTGGGCATCAAGATCTATAGAGATAGACAAAGACGCCTGATAGCTTTAAGCCAGAGTACATACCTAGACAAAGTTCTAAAAAGGTTCAGAATGGATAAGGCAAAGAAAGGTTCAGTGCCTATGTTGTCAGGTAAGATATTGAGCAAGGCTCAGTGTCCAGCTAGGGTAAATGATAGGGAAGCTATGAGCAAAGTGCCTTATGCCTCGGCCATAGGTTCGATCATGTATGCCATGCTGTGTACTAGACCGGATGTGTCTAATGCTCTTAGTTTGACGAGCAGATATCAAAGTGATCCAGGAGTGGAACACTGGACAGCCGTGAAGAACATCCTAAAGTACCTAAATAGGACTAAAGAAATGTTCTTAGTCTATGGGGGTGATGAACAGCTTGTCGTAAAAGGTTACGTCGACGCTAGTTTTGACACCGACAAGGATGATTCTAAATCTCAGACAGGATACGTGTATATTTTGAATGGAGGAGCTGTGAGCTGGAGAAGCTGCAAGCAAAGCGTGATCGCGGGATCTACAGTAGAAGCGGAATACATGGCTGCTGCAGAAACGTCAAGTGAAGGAGTTTGGATCAGGAACTTCATCACTGAGCTTGGCGTGGTTCCAAGTGCATTGGACCCACTGGAGATATTGTGTGACAACACTGGCGCCATAGCACTCGCTAAGGAACCAAGATATCATCCAAAAACCAAGCATATCAACCGCAAGTTTCATATAATCCGAGATTATATAGCAGATGGAGATCTGAAGATCAGCAAAGTACATACAGATCTGAATGTCGCAGATCCATTGACTAAACCTTTTCCACGTGTAAAACATGATCAGCACCTCAGTGCCATGGGTGTGAGATTGTTGCCAGATGTAAACTAGATTATTGACTCTAGTGCAAGTGGGAGACTGTTGGAATTATGCCCTAGAGGCAATAATAAAGATGTTATATTATAATTCTTGTTCATGATAATGTTTATATTCCATGCTAGAATTGTATTAAGCGGAAACTTTAATACTTGTGTGGTTTGTGAACAACACCGTGTCCCTAGTACGCCTCTATGGACTAGCTCATTGATCAATGATGGTTAAGGTTTCTTAACCATAGACATGAGTTGTCAATTGATAATGAGATCATATCATTGGGAGAATGATATGGTGGACAGACCCAAACTAAGCGAAGCAATTAGATCGTGTCATCGTGTTCGTCTTTGCGAAGCTTTTTCTTATGTCAAATATTGTATTCCTTAGACCATGAGATAATACAACTCCCTGGTATCGGAAGAAAGCTTTGAGGTCATCAAACGTCATCCTATGAGAGGGTGATCATAAAGGTGTCTCTCAGGTGATCGGAAAGTATCTGTTGGGTTGTATGTATCGAGATGGGATTTATCCCTCCCAAGTCGGAGAGATATACTTCGGGCCCACTCGGTAATCGATATCAACACCGCTTGCAAGCATGTGGTTAAGGAGTTAATCACAAAGTGATATCGGATTACGGAACGAGTAAAGTACTTGCTGTGAACGAGATTGAACTAGGTATTGCGGTACCGACGATCAAATCTCGGGCAAGTAAAATATCGCGAGACGAAGGGAATATATATATGGGATTGATTAAATCCTGGCATCGTGGTTCATCCGATATGATCATCGATGAATGTGTGGGAGTCAATATGGGTTTCCAGACCCCGCTGTTGATTATTGATAGAAGATCATGTCTGCATATTCTCGAACCCGCAGGGTCACACACTTAACGTGTCTCGACGCTAGGATAGATTGGATAATTGGTTTATGAGTTTTTTGTTCAGAGTCTCGGATGGGATCCGGGACATCACGAGAGGTTCCGGAGTGGTCCGGAGAATAAGATTCATATAAGGCAGTGCAGTTTTTGGAGTTCGGAATTGTTCCGGGTTAATCGGTATTGTACCGGAAGCTTCTAGAACCTTTCGGAAGGGGACCAACGTGGCCCCACCTTCCGGGAGGGGGCATGGGCCTATGAGGGAGTGCCCTGGCCGCATTGGGCCAGGGGCACAAGGCCCCATAGGGCCCAGCCGGCCAAGAGGGTTTTAAACTCGAGATAGACCTTCTAGAAGGGGGGTTTCCTTGCCCCCCACTCCTTCTCCTTGGGGCCGCCGGTTTGGCTTGGGGGAGGGGGCTAGGGTTGCAGCCGCCCACCCCTCTATATAAAGAGGGCTGGGGGCGCACCACCCCCTCACACCTTCCCCTCCAAGAGCTAGCCGTCCTGCTGCCCTCCTCTCTCTCTCCCTCCCGACTGCGTGTAGGCGAAGCACTGCTGCAGAAACTCTCCACCATATACACCGCATCGTCGCGTTGTAGATCCAATCCGTCTCTCCACCATACTTGCTGGTCCGAGGAAGGAGGAGACGTCGAGGTGCTGCACGTGTGCATCTCACGGAGGCACCGCCACTTGTGGTGCTAGATCGGATCGGATCGCGAGGAGGAGAAGCGAGTACGACTACATCACCCACGTTCCGACGAACGTTCCGCTGTGCGAATCTTCAAGGGTATGAAGATCTAATCCAATCTCTCTCGTTGTTTGCATCTCCTAGATTATATCTTGGCTTTCCCTCTGTTCGCATCCGTAGAAAATTTTGATTTACTATGCCGCGAAACCCTTCAAATTCCTCCTAGGATCCAGATTTTCCTCTGGTTGCTTTTTCAAAACAAAATTATGACTAGAGATAATTTGAGGGCCAGGGATATCCCTAAACCTCTAGAATGCAATCTTTGCTCTGAGTTTGAATCTGTGAACCATCTTTTCTTTGAATGCATTGTCTCTAGGTTACTGTGGGATGATGTTTTTGAGGTTTTTGGTATCACAGTAGATAGTTTTCTCTCCGTTGCTTCTAAATGGATTGCGAATAAGAGATATATGCACTTTAATACTGTATCTTCGGCAATTCTCTGGAGCATTTGGAATAATAGAAATAGTTTAGTCTTTAATTCTTGCTCTTGGGTTAACATGAAGCAGGTTTGGCGTCTCACTCTCCTCTACCTTCGGAACTGGAAAGTTCCCTTCAAGGAATTGGAGGGGGGAAAGCTGGAGGTGTTCACGAACAAGCTGATCCACAACCTAAGAACACCCTTGGGGCTCCCGGGAAACTGAGGTGCACTGGATTTGAGTGGGTCTCCACCTGGAAGTCTAACGCTTCCTCTAAACATGCCGGAAGAGCGACGACGGAGTACCTGAAGGCGCACCCTGAAGAAGAAGACTCGGTTCACGTGGTCTTGGGTTGATCGCTCTTCAGTCTACTCCCTCTCTCTCCTATGTTCCTGGATGTGTTTTGAGCTTGTTTCTCTCTAGTTTGAGTTGTAAGAGGGACTTAGCGTTTTCCCTTTATCAGAATGCGTCGTGTTATGACTCTGTAGCCTTTTGCTTTTCCTGGGTGTGTGCTGGTACTTGGTGTGGTCTCGTTTTTCAATAAAATGGGGCCGAAGGAGCGATCCCTTTTCATCTAAAAAATTCTTGCTGGACAAGCGGATATCATCACATATAAAGCCATTTTCATATACACACATCATGTCTTTTTCCTCCACAAAAGCGAGTCTCAAAGGTTCATTATTGAGAAACAACTTAGTTTTGACAATTTTGTGTGGCTCGAAATCTAGTCTGGAATTCCACATGAAGTTCCCAGCTATATGGAATATTCCGGTATGAATCAAGTGAAACTAGAAGCCTCCGTTTTCAACCAGATCAAGTTTAGTCTCAATTGGAATAATCCGAATGGCCTGAAACCCCGCTCAAAATTCTGAACCAAATTGCAGACGGCCACATGTCGCCAAAAACGGCTAAGTTTTCTATGGTACTATATAAGCCACTCCTCCAAAGGCGTGTTGCCTAAGCTAAAAAACAAGACCTCTTCTTTTCTTCCTCTTTTATTGTTGAGCACCTCTAAAGTCTAAGATCTCTCGATTCCTCCACTCAAGTTTATGTTGGGCCATGTCCCTCCACTCCACATGGCGGTGTGTTGGCAGCCCAATTACAGCCCGTGAAAGTCTGACATATTTTAACCGTTGATCGACGTTCGTATCCAATTGCTGAGGTGCTCCTTAGGAGAGGAGTAGAAAAAAAAACCCTAGATGATCCTTGGAAGAACAGCTAATTCACAAACCAGTACTCCTTCCGATTCGATAATGTAAGTTTTTTTTAGCAAGCTAGGTTGTGCCACGTAAAAATGGACGGCGTTGACGGTTGTGCACGGATTAAATTTGCTTCCTGCCGCGTCTCCCCGTTCCCCTCACATCCTTTACGCAAAGCGTGGCCATTTGCCGTGCATTCCAAGCTCCCCCTAGCTACACCCGCGAGTTGCGAGTCAACCACGCATCGATCGATCACACGAGGAGCTTCATTTCACTAAGCTATCTAGCTATACCTACGTACCTAGCCCCGCCGTCTGGCCCACTTGCGCGCGCGCAGGACACACCGCACTGTGTCTTCTTCTTCTTCTCCGGTCGGCGCCGAGCAATCTTGTTAGATTCATGGCCGCCAACGACGCGAATAAGCATGGAGGAGGAGGAGACGAGCAAGCCGCCATAAGGACGAAGCACGCCGGCTTCCCCAAGCTGTCCACCACGAGCAAAGGACTCATCCTGCTGCCCCTCCTTCTCCTCGCCTTCATCTACCTCTTCGTCTACCCAAAGGAGTTCGAGCTGCAGGCGCTCATCGGCTCCTGCAGCAGCCCGCCACCAGCCGGCACCGAGTCCATCACCACCGCCACCAACGCGACGGCCACCAAGCCCGACTTCCGGCTCCTGATCGGCATCCTGACCTCCGCCGACTTCTACGAGCGGCGGCACCTCCTCCGCATGGTCTACGGCCTCCAGCTCTCCTCCTCCGCCGCCTCCCCACCCCTCGCCGCGCACATCGACGTGCGCTTCGTCTTCTGCCGCCTCTCCAACGACGACCAGCGGGTGCTGGTCCCGCTGGAGATCCTCACTTACGGCGACATCATCGTGCTGGACGCCTGCGCGGAGAACATGGACGGCGGCAAGACGCACGCCTTCCTCACCGCCGTGTCCGTCCTCTACGCCGACGCGCCCTACGACTACGTGATGAAGGCCGACGACGACATCTTCCTCCGGCTGCCCGAGCTGGCGGCGTCGCTGGGGGCCATGCCGCGGCAGGACGCCTACTACGGCGCCACCATCCCGTGCGACGCCATGGACACGACGAGGCGCGGCTGGTACATGTCGGGGATGGGGTACGCGCTGTCGTGGGACCTGGTGGAGTGGATCGCGGGCGCGGAGGACGTGACGCGGGGCCGCACCGTCGGGATGGAGGACAGGATGACCGGCGAGTGGCTCAAGTCCGGCGGGAAGGGGAAGAACAGGTTCAACGCCAAGCCCGCCATGTACGACCACCCGCTGTCGGTGCCGTTCACGAAATGCGCACACGAGCTCGTGCCGGACACCATCGCCGTGCACCGCCTCAAGGACAACCCGCGCTGGGCGCAGACGCTCGCATACTTCAACTTCACCGCCGGCCTCCACTCCTAAGTTCTACAAGTTCGACTCCTAGTTCGTTGATTTTTGGGGAGTTTTTTACATTTTTATAAAAGGAGAAGTATATATATATATATATATATATATATATATATATATATATATATATATATATATATATATATAGGAAAAATACTTCTTACTCCCGGGTGTAGTTACACCCATGTCTTATATACTCCCATACGAAAGTATAGGTGATACTTTATCGGTTTGAGTATGTTCATATACTACCTCTAAGATACTTCAAATCAAGTTACGTGGAAAAAATGCAAGCGGAGCCATAGTTTGCACTATATTTCCGAAATACCCTTCATATTTGTACGTAAAATAACAGTATGTAAAAAACTTATACATACTACCTCAAAAGTAATATATATACTACTAAATAGTCTTATAATACTTAATACTACGCGTACATACTCTTCAGTATGATAGATACTACCTACATGGTGTGAAACACACGTGGGTATAGTTACACCCGGGAGTAGTATGAATATGTCCTATATATATATATATATATATATATATATATATATATATATATATATATATATATATATATATATATTCATTGTTTTTGAAGAAATTTGTATTGGAATATTAAAATGAACATACCAAAGACTGTTGTGATTAGCGGGTATTTATACCCTCCCAAAGAAGTTCTAAAAAAAATTAGGTGGATACATACTCGACCGTGTTATCTACTCTCTCTGTCCCAAAATAGATGTCTCAGATTTGTCAAAATTTGGATGAATCTAGACACTATTTAGCCTATAGATTCATCCAAATTCTGAGAAACTTGAGACATTTATTTTTGGACGGAGGGAGTACTACATATTTGCAATGTTTTGCTACACAATATGCTATGTTGTAGCCTAATCATAAAATCATGGATCTGAAAAGTCAAACAAAAAGCTCCTTTTTTCCTTCCATCATTTGTCTTTTTAGTGCAGATCCTATATGATAATATATTTCGATGCAAATTTGGTCGCACATCTTAGAAATGTATGTTTTCTTTCAGAATTTTTAGAGCCTAAAGATGAACTTTCCGACTTCTAGAAAATAAAAAGCAAGATCACTGATGCTATTGTGCCAAGAGGACATCTCACCCAAAGAACGCTTTGACAAGAGGTGCATGTGGAGAAGAAAAGGCACACGTATGGATGCAGCGTTTGCTCTCAACGGGCACAAGGTATTGCTACATGTACAGTCATACGCAATTCTGATTTGCGTACTTGCTGGAAGCTTGATGATTTGCTTAAAGAAAATTGCAGATGAATTATCTTTCAACAATACGCAATACAGGGTGATAAAAGCGGTCTGGTCTGGTCTGGTCCGCCCAGGGCACCCAACTCACAGTGATTTTCAAGACTACAGCCATCACGCGAACGAAAATGATGGATACGAAAAAACCCCAAAGCACTGCTACCACACGGATGTAAAACATGTACAGTACAGACAAGAAAGAAATCCTATTTTCTTAATTATACACCATGTATTTTGGAGTCGCACTGAACTTCTGGTACCCCTTGATGACCTTGTTGACCGAGTCGAGGAAGTCCTTTTCCGTCACGGTCTTCCTGCGGGCACGGATTGCGTACATCCCAGCTTCGGTGCATACACTCCTGATGTCAGCACCTGAAACAACAAACACAAGGACGTGTCAACATGATTGACTGGCTAAAATTGTTCAGAGGTTCAATCCAAGGTGATGCCTGAAACAAGCAAATCAAATCAAATCAAACAGAAACCATTTGTAGTGCAGGTCAATGTACTAACCAGTGGAGTTGGGGCAGAGTCGTGCCAGTAGCTCGAATCGGATATCTCGCTCGCAGTTCATTGTGCGTGTGTGGATTTTGAATATTTGAGTACGCCCCTCCAAGTCAGGTAAGCCAAATTCAACCTTCCTGTCCAAACGTCCAGGCCGCAGAAGTGCAGGATCCAATGTATCAGGCCTGTGAAATAAGAAAATGTTTGTTAGGTTCCTGACTTTTTATTACTGCAGCCATATTGTTTTCACTGCAATTTATTCCTGAAGGCATGAAGATGTTTAAATAGCGCATTCTTATGCAGATCACTGAAGTTTCTGAATCATAAGATGCTCGTGAGGTGAGCACCTTACCATATTGGATCATTAATTAGGAGAAAACATAAGAATGAAAAGATGAGTACCTATTAGTGGCCATGAGAACCTTGATATTCCCCCTAGCATCAAACCCATCCAGCTGGTTTACAATTTCTAGCATAGTACGCTGAACCTCATTATCTCCCCCAGCCCCATCATCAAAGCGAGCACCACCAATAGCGTCAACTTCATCAAAGAAGATAATGCATGCTTTCTTCGAGCGAGCCATCTACAATAGCACAAGCAAAATCAGAAAGGTTGTTGATAAGGCGAAACATTGAAGTCCAAGAAAAAAGATGAATCCCTGCAGTGCTGGGTATACCTCAAATAACTCTCTAACCATACGAGCGCCTTCGCCCACATATTTTTGAACTAATTCACTTCCAATTACACGGATAAAACAAGCATCTGTGCGATTAGCTACAGCTCTAGCAAGAAGAGTCTTGCCAGTGCCAGGAGGACCATAGCAAAGAACACCTTTAGGAGGGTCAATACCAAGCTTTACGAACTTTTCTGGGTGAAGCATAGGTAGCTCAACAACCTGCAAAATTTTGTTAAGCGAAGAGTAAATAAGGCAAGCACGAGACTAGAATGTAGAGATTAGTTACAAGTTCTAAATCCAAGGGGGAAAAGTTTGGCATACCTCACGCATCTTCTCAATCTGCTCTTTGCATCCACCAACATCGTTATATGTCACGTCGGGTTTTTCCTCAACAGTCATCATTGTAACACTTGGGTCAATCTTTGGTGGCAAGGGAATTTGAATCTGGTACTTGTTTCGATCAACACTGCATTATGCATGAGATGACAAGTTAACTCAGTGAGAATATAGTACATAAGCACAAGAAAATAGCCAATTATGTTTATCCAAAAAGAAAAGGATTCATGTTTTAGCTTAGTCAAATTTGTTAGCTCTAAATATCAGGTAGGGCAGTATACCAAAATCTTCTGCATTCTATGAGAACCAAAAAGAACTTGTACCTAAGCCAAGGATACGACAAGATACTGCTTAATAGGTTCTACGTGTCTTTAATGAATAATAATAATTGCCTTTTAAACCAATTACAATCAATAACACTAGGGAAGAAATGATCAATTACGTCTGCCCAGTATTCAGATAACACTATGAATGATATATCACAGTAACAGTCAATGGCCCACTCATTAAAAAAATACTTATCTGGCATACATCCTACTCCCTCTGTTTCAAAATATAAGATGTTTTAGCTTTGTGAAGCAAATGTATCTAGACTACTTTTAGTATGTAGGTTCATTCAGATTTGGAGTGAATCTACACACTAAAAGAAGTCTAGATACATTTTCTTCACAAACCTAAAACATCTTATATTTTAAAACGGAGGGAGTATGTATAGTATATGTTTGCAGCCTTATAGCTTGGTTTAGGTTCACACACATAAAACAGCAGGCCAGACTTGCTCAGGAAGAACTGAATGAAACGTGTACACTAAGACCAAAAGACAAGTAGTAACCTACCCGACTCTCATCCCTTCCTCGATATCAGTTGGGGAGACTTTATCCCCCAATCCAACCACAAACTGCATGATCCAAAATAAAGCATAAGTAAGAGGCCAGCATGAATCTAGGGGTATATGATTGAAACAGGGTGGCATAAGCATGGTATACCTTTGCAATTTGCTTTACATTAATCATATATTTGGCATCATCGGTATTAGGGCTTATAATCTTGGTGCACCTTGCTACCTGCAGTGTGAGGAAGATAACTTATAAGCGCGGTGGTGTATATAGAGAAGCAAAACAGAAATGATATAACCCTGCTACTATGCATGCTAGGACCTAACGTGTAAATGTAGAAGTAGTAGGAACACATCAGGCCAAGTAATATACCTGTAACGGTTGTTCTTCTTGCATCATCTGTTTATCGGACACCAGATCCCACTGGCTAGGTGGAGCCAGCCCAGTATCAGACTCTTTTATCCCTGAGATTCCATAGAAGCGCATATGGATCAGATAAGCTAATTCAGAAGTATTATACACTCCTAACATACTATAACCACATGAAGTGCACAACTGTTACTTATCCGTTAAAAAAAACTATGCAAACAAACAAATTGTAGAACAGAAACCAAACAGGGGACACGTTGCATATGAGCAGGAATACAATGCCCATATCACCAACTAATCAAGCAACTAATACCCTAAGCCAGTTGAGTGTGTAATAATGAGAAGTATATCCATAATACAGTGTTTACTAACTATACATGCTGTCTTCATCAGTAAATAAAAGTAGAAGCCTTCTACCATCTGAAAGAAAGCTGCTAGGTGAAACAACTAAACGAAGTGCTGACAATTGATCTCTAGCTAAGCAGCAAGCAAACTGAGCTACATCTCTAGAGCAAAACTAGGCAATAGTAGATGATCAAAAATCCTTACGCACCAATGAGCTCATTGATCTTCTTGGACTTCTCCTTGATCTCCTTCTCGACCCTCTTAATGCTCGTGGAGTACGGTCCAAGCCCCTGTCAAACAGCAGCCAGAATCAGCAAAACTTGAGCAGAAACCACACAACCAGCACTCTATATCTCGCCTAAAAGACCCCAATTCTACCGCGGAAACGAGGAAGCGAACAGCATCCCGTCACCCGCATCGAAGCCCTGACCGGATCAACAGCGATCCCACACAGAACCGCGAAACATAAAGGAGGCCTCCCCCCCCCCCCCCCCCCCCCCCCCCCCCCCCCGGCAAATCCACAGAAGGGGGGAACGGCGGTTTCCCCAGAGAGCAGGAGCCCAGAACCCTAGACTAATCCCGGGCGCGGACCAGATCGCGAACCAAAACCGAGATTCGAGAGAGAAGGGGATCCGAGGGGGTCCTCGCGGCACGTACGTAGGTCTTGAGGAGCGCGATGTCGTCCTCGTCGAGCGGGCGCGGGTTCTTCTCGTTCATGATGTCGTCCTCCGGCTCCGGCGCCATGGTCTCCCCGCGTCTTCTCCGGCGGGCGGGCGGCGAGGCGAGAGAGGAGAGGAGAGGCGGTGGTTCTCTCGGCCGCGTGCGAGACTTGTGAGAGTGCGGGTGCGATGCGGTGGTCTGTTACTCTGTTGACTATCAACTTCAGCTCCAAGAAGAAGCCGGCCGGCCTGCAAACGTATCCGTATCCGTATCTGCAATACGTATTTCAGAGACCAATAGGAGTAGTATTTGTTTTTATTTTTGCGCAGGAAGTACAGTACAAATTTGAAATTTGGACATAATTTTGACAAACCGTGTGGTCTCCATAGACTCGAACTTAGATTCAAGCGGAGAGCATTATTTTTACAGGAAACATGATGATAGGAATTTCTTTGCTAGCATTATTCATCAATTTTTTGGTTTAAAGGAACAAGCAAACAAATATATACTAGAAAATATTTCTTTTATCGTTTTTGCTAAATCTCGCTCAGCCCTTAGCTTTGTCGTGATTCATGCCTGTAAGAGTTAGAAGCGGGTTGAGTTGAGATTTTTTTCAAATTATAAGTGAGTTGTAACCGAGAAAAGATAGAAGGAACTACATAGTACAAATAAATGTTCACACAATAAAAATAACACTCATTGGTACAAAATATGTTTACTTACTACAAATAGTATGATGACATCATGTGACCGAGAATTAAGTTAATTTAGATTCTAGATACTAAGAATTAGTTACCCCTTCTTTTTGAAGGAAATATTATATTTTTTACAATTTATTTGGATCTTTTTTTAATCCATATATGCATGAAATGCGAGACCAAGTTCTTTAGTGGCGTAATAATACTATCCTAGTTAAAACATCTCCTGTTAATCAACATTGATTTAACTATGTTGACTAGAATTTTAGTGTATTTTAAAATAATATAATTTGTTATCAAGTTGTAAAAAACCAATAGCTGAGGCGCACGTGAGGAGGCAGGAGCCAGGCGATTGTAAAAAACCAATCTACGTTTTTGTCCTCTCGATGGCAATGTCATCGGTCCGTTCGCCTTAGGAGCTTGGCGGACCACGGCCCTCGTCGGTGGGAGGGTTCCCATTCTTTGTTTAGATTTTTTTGATGTCTTTTTTAGATGGTGAGGCAACAACTATATTCTAAAGTCATAATAAGATACTTCCCGCCATATCCTCACTCCAGTGGTATATCTAGCACCAATAGATGGCGCTTGGAGTTGTGTATCCAACGGATTTTCTTGGGATCCAATTGGTTTTCGTGTTTATTGGTGTGGTTTCAAGTCTGGCTCTTTCGATCTATGAGTCCCATCTTTGGCATGGTTGCTACTCAGGTGCATTGGTCCTTTAGAGTCTTAATACGCCAAGCTTTGCACAAATCCACATCTTCAGCTTGTGCCAGTATTTTTAGTCGATGATAGATGGTCCAAAGAGCTATTTGTAGTTTTTGTTATTTTTTGGGTTCCTTGTACTACTACGGATTATTATCATTAGATCTGCGTACTTTAAAAAAATTGAATTCAATGTAGGAGTATGTTCTACAAACCAAACATGCAATTTTACAAAATCCATGTGTTTTTCAGCCATCTATTTTTTGCATATACGCGTGCATACCATATTTTCTGTGCCTTTACTATTTCCCTGTTTTCACAACCATGTAAACAAAAAAAAGACCTTCATTAATGAAAATTATCGACACAGCGAAATTTAGGTAAAGTACATTCCAAATCTGTCAATGTATCATTTGTCCAATAGCATCAGTGCAATACGGTACCATCAAAACGGGCAAAGTACTGATTCTCTCCTTTCGATATGGCAAATAATGCTAAAATCAAATCCGTACATCCCATTCACGTCAATACCTCATCTACAAGATACTTCTTTGCAAGGTTAATGGCAAGCTCGATGTATGGTTAATTACAAAAAGATTGGAGCCATGACTAATGTGATTGTAGCGAGCATCTTAATGAGAACATGAATTGAAGGCCCAGCCGTGTCTTTGAATGGATCTCCAACCCTGTAGCACAACATACACATAATCAGATATCATGATCATTAAGAACGAGCAAAGACAATGTTAGGTCATCAACATTGGAAACTCAGTTCAGGTAACCAAAAGCAGCAGCGTATAAGAATTTCGGGTCTATAAGGCCCGCACGCATTTTTACTCATTTGATCAGCGAAGTATGAGTAGAAACTTACGTGTCACCAGTAATTGCAGCCTTGTGAGCCTCACTGCCTTTACCACCAAGTGCGCCAGTCTCGATGTACTTCTTAGCATTATCCCAGGCACCACCAGAAGTGTTCAAGAAGAGTGCCATGAGGATACCAGTGACGGTCGCAAACATGAGCATAGAGGCAACAACTTTAGCTCCAAGAAGAGGCTGTCCAGTAGCATGGCCCAAAATCCGGAAGATGATGCCTGCAGATCATGTAATTTAAACTTCACAAAGCACCAAACAATCAAAATCAGGACGAGTATACAACAATTCCCACAACTATAAACTCACCAACGGCCATGGGTGACAGAATCGCCAAGGCCCCTGGCTTTATCATTTCTCTCAAGGACGCAGAGGCCACAATTGCAACACAACGACCATAATCAGGCTTCTCTTTGTAGTTCTGTATGATATTATGTTGTAAGTTAGCGTTAGTTTTTCCAGGCATAAAAACTGAAGTACTTGATGATAAACAGGCACTCACCATAATGCCAGGCCTCTCAATAAATTGTCTCCTGACCTCAGTAACAACTTCTTGTGCAGTTCTGCCAACAGCTGAACAAGCCCATCCACTAAACAGGAATATAAGCATCGATCCTAGTAAACCACCAACAAAAACCTCTGGAATTGCTATGTCAACCTGCAAACCATTGTGTAAAACCACCCTATATGTCATAAGCTGATAAGCACCTGATTTCAACATTCCAAGTATCGACACAATAATAATACCTGTTTGAATGGTAATTGTGCAAAAGCAGCTACTTCATCCATATATGCGCTGAACAGGAGAAACGAAGCCAGTGCTGCTGACCCTATAGCAAATCCCTTTGTAGTAGCTTTTGTAGTGTTACCCACAGCATCTAGAATATCTGTGATTTCCCTAACACTTTCAGGCTGCAGAATTTATTCGATCAGTGTTAAAATGATGAAAGACAACATAAATAATCAAAAAACATGTATAAAAATGACTAGTTAACTTTTAAATCTATTTTGTAGCTTTGTGGTAGCTTTCGTAGTGTTACCCTCAGCATCTAGAATGTCTGTGATTGCCTAAAACTTTCAGGCTGCAGAACTTATTCAATCGGTGTTACAATGATGAAAGATAACATAGATAATCAAAATCCATGTATAAAAATGACTAATGAACTTTTAAATATAATTATAGCCATTAATTTTGGAGTGCTTGGAATTTGTACAGGTAACAAAAATAAAAATAGGATTAGCATAGATGGTTTGCTAGACCTACAGCAAAGGTGAAATATCTGTTTGAATTATCCATATGCACGAAGAAATATAGTAGTACCTGCTGACTCATCTCCACAATACCACCAGCATTGTCAGCTATAGGACCAAACATGTCCATGGTGAGAACATATGCTGCTGTACTAAGCATCCCCATTGTAGCTACAGCTGTCCCAAAAAGACCACCAGTTGGGTTGCCAGACTCATCTACCAAGCCAGAGGTACGTCCCAACCAAAATGCTGATATAATGGCCACACTTATCACTAGAACTGGTAAAGCTGTTGATTCCATTCCCAAACTTACTCCAGCGATAATATTAGTTCCATGTCCTGTGGAACTTGAAAGAGCCAAAAGGCGGACAGGCTCATGTTTATAATCAGTATAATACTTGGAAATCCAGACAAAAGCATATGCTGTGATGATGCCCACCAAGCCACACAAGGCAAAATTGAGCCATGCAGTAGGTGCTTGTTCAGTGTACAGGAGCCACCGAGTAGACTGGAAAACAGAACAGAAGTAAATAAATAAATAAGTTCAGGAGTAACAGAAATTAAACTGGATTTTTTACCCACATGACACCACAAACCCACAAGCACGTGGAATACTCAATGTTATGGCTACAAATTTCTCCTTTAGTTTGAATGTGATTGGTTCAAGTCCAATTTTAAATTAGTCATAATTACCAGACTGAGGACTAGAGCCTGAATGTCTTTCTTTTGTTGAGAATGTGTGTGATTTTTCTCTGAGAGCATTTAATCATGAAAATCACTTTTTGTGTATAATAGAAAATGTCCATAGAGAGATACGACAATAGTCAAACAAGAGGACTATACACCAAACAACTGCACTTACCACTCCGAAGGTAATAACAGCAAGCAGTATAGTAATAGAATACCCTTTCTGCATAATTGCCATGGGATCTTCAATAGGGGATGTTAATCCAGAGTCACGTGTTCCCCTAATTGAGAGAATTCCAACTGATGACACCACCAGATCAAAAGAGTGGACAACAAGAGGAAACAGAATAAAGCCAGAGGGATCTGCAATAGTAAACAATGCTCATTATAATACAACATAATTGCAGGGAATGTTGACCCGCAAAAAAAGGTGATTCTCAATTTTATTCAAAACCAAGTACATCTCATGCACCGAGAATCATTCGTAGATTATTACATAACATTAGCCCTAGATTAAAGGAAGTTTATTATATTATCCATATTAGCAACTACCTGTTCCCAGTGTTCTCATAAAAAAAAGCACATACATTGGAGAAAAATATGAACATGTCACTTCGACATCCCAATCAGAGATCTAGCATGACAAGCAAAAGAGTCTTGCCTTCGATTTTGCAGCTCTGTGCCATTGTTGCACCAAGTATCATTGCACTGATAATTTCTGCTGCTATGCTTTCAAAGAGATCAGCACCACGAGCAGCACAATCTCCAACATTATCACCAACCTGTGCAGTTTTCTTCTTATTAGCATATGTAGTAGCAACAAATGAAATATAGGATAATGACAACCCGATAATTTGTTGTCGAGGCAGGCAAATCTTGTATTCCAGCACAAGCCACAAATATCCCATCATTGGCCATGCATATACTGAACTTTGGAATTCTACAACGCATTGAGCAACAATGATTGTCCACCCTTTACAGAAACAATAATTTATTTGGGTTTCAAAATGAATGCAGGCTGTTAAGGTCACATCATCTCTGATAAAACTTATGAAGCTCATCAGTACTGAATATCATCCATTATGTCTAGGTATATATGATGAACAATATTTCAGACAATTTCAATTAAGAATATGAAGAAAAAATACTCCAAAACTTCATTAAAGAAACACCATTACCAAGTCAGCAATGACAGCAGGATTACGAGGATCATCTTCCGGTATTCCCTGCTCAACTTTTCCAACAAGATCAGCTCCGACATCAGCAGCTTTGGTGTATATCCCACCCCCCAACTGAGCAAAAAGGGCAACAAACGACGCACCAAAACCGTATCCCACAAGCAGAAGAGGCACTACACAAGATCACATGAAGTCAGCAACGGTAGAGACATTGCTTTTGAATTGAAAGAACTTATACAAGCTTGCAACTACAAGCATATCACCGGTGGATTAGTTACTGGTGTCCATTTAGGACCTAAATCTACTTTTTTAGAGAGAACAGCTTTTTTATTTAGCTATTTTATCCACTCAAACTTTAAATGCTGGTCCCAGTGTGGTACTCTCCAATAAACATTTACTCCCATCTTTTGATCTTTTCATATTCATCTTTTGATCTTTAAATGTGCGTCTTCCAACTTTTAAAAGTTCAAAAGTTTTTGAGTTTGCGTTTTGCGTTTTCTCTAAAAAAAAACTTTTTAAAGTTTGATTATATGTTCAAAACTATATAAATTGGCCATTTGATACATAACTAGATTTATTGTTAAAAGTATTTTTAGTATTATGTTTTAGTATTTACTTAATGATATAAATACTTATGTTGTAAAAGTAATGGTCAAAGTTAAATCCTGGAATTTTCGTATAGAAAAATAACTTCCCTCACTCAACATTAGTCCGGTAGAAGTTTCATTTATGAACTTAACATTAGTCACCAGTTCAACAAGAAAACATTATGTACGGAGAAATTTAACAGTCTTTGAGCTTTGTATGCTAGACCATATAGCTCAACTCATTATTAGAGCAGAGTTCTATCGACATAGGTATTGAAAATATCATGTTTGAAATAAACTTACAGTCTGTAACCTTCATTGAACCAGGTGAATCTACTTCAAGCCAAACATAAAATGCTGCATAGAGTAACGCCACACCAAATACAGCCATGCCAACAACTACGATAGCTGAGAAACCACCTGCACGGACAGCAATCTGTTTCGAGAAACCAGTCATGTATTCAAACCAATCCATATAGGGGAAACACCTGAAGGAAAAGTAAATCAAGGATGCAAAACAAAACCTGCAATGCTTCCCTCGCAGATCGTCGAGCAGCACTTGAAACTCTAACATTTGCACGTACAGACACCCACATCCCAACAAATCCAGCTAGTCCAGAACACACAGCTCCAAGGAGAAAGGCAATAACTGTAATATATGCAGATGTTGTCCTGTGTAGTGAAGAGATTCATGAGACAACAAAAGATGGGTACAACAGAGGTTTCATAATAACAGTAGAAAATCACCTTCCTAGGCCTGATGCCTCCTGCTGCGGAGTAGTAGTGCGAAAGAGATAAATGAAGAGGATAACGAGTGCCAGGATGCATGCCATTTTAGAAATAGCCCCATATTGTGTCCTAAAAAATCCTTCAGCGCCATCTCTAATGGCATCAGATATCTGGACAGTAGATGCAATATGACAGATTAAGAACTTGATAACATTATATGCAGAACTCAAAAAAGTAAATAATGAATAAAATATTGGAATCAGGACATCCATAGGGACGACATGGATGTAGGCTACAAGACGACAATCCATGTCCAATTTACAGGTCCAAACGAAATTATACTGAGAAAAATTTACTTATTAGCAACATGAGTAGTCACACATAACCATGGTTTTTAAAGCGTCGCAAGCGACGCTTCAGCGTCGCAGCGCCCAGCGGCAGAAAAGCGTCGGGTCCGCTTCATAATTCTTGCTAAAGCGTCCAGATTCCCTCTTGAGGCATCCAGATCGTCGCCTAGGCGGGGAAGCGGTCGCTTCGGTCAGTTTTGGACGCGATGGTGAGGTCGAGCGAGTCGAGCGGGAATTGGGAGCTCACGAGCGGGAAAACATCAATCCGGCGGGATTGGGGGGAAATTGAGGGCTGATTGAGAGGGAAAAGAGAGGGGAACTAACCTGTGACCTAATCCAGTCGATTGAGAGAGAGAGAGGAGCTCTCTCCTCTCTGGCGACCAGCTCCTCCTCCGCCAGATCCCCCTCTTCTCCGGCCAATTCCTCCCTCCTCCGCCGGCCTGATCCTCTCTGGCCAAGCTGCCTCTCCTCCACCTGGCGCATCCATTCCCCAGCAGGGCACAAGGTATTGCTTCCCCTCCCTCCTCCTTCTCTCTTCTCTTCCGCCTCAGCTGCTGCTCGCTTTCCTCTGTTCCAGTCTTCTCTGTAACTGGCTCGCTTTCCTATGTTCCAGTCTTCTCTGGCCAGCAAATCCAAGGTACGTCTACCTCTAGACTGCAGTAATTTCAGATCACTATTGTTGCTCTAGAATGCCTAGGCGCTTTACTAATCACCATAAAGCGTCGCCTCGCTTCGCGCTTCGAGCGCCTAGGCGTCAAGGCGCCCCCCCCAGCGCTTCAAAGCGCTCGGACGCTTTAAAAACCATGCACATAACAGTGTACATGTGTTGCTTTGTGCATTTAATATGGTTCCAGGGAGGGGCCTCGTGGAATATAATTAAGATAGAACTCACACCGTATGTGATACCAGAAATTCACTCCTGACTCCTAAGTCCTGAGAGGAGTAGAACCTTGGTCAGCAGGGATGCACCACTGTGACCCTACCACTGGGATATTGGCCAGTTCTGTTTGCTTTGTGCATTTACAAATGTCATTAAACTAGTCAAATAAAGCTAATATGCATTGTGTGATATGTAATATTGCCAAAAGGGTGTTTTAGACGCCTCCATGAGCTGATCCATCATAACCTACTAAAATGGGGTTATGCTAGATTGTGTGATATGTTTTGTAACATACTATAACATGGGACATGCTCTCAATTAGCATTAAACTGAGCAGCTTCCACAATCCCATGTGCCGCAGCTAAATAGCATTCTACACCCCAACCAACACATACAGATAGCATTTTACACTGCAAAGTTCTAGCCACAATATAGCAACACTTATCAAATATCAACACAAGGACTACAAACCAAACAAATTAAACCTTAAATCTAAAGCTGTAGAATAAAACAAGCCAGTTGAAGTCTCATATGTTGGTATGGTTCACTGCGTCAAGCAAGAGATGACAGATAATGTGTTATACAGCATTTTACAGTCATGTGAAACTTCATATGACGAAGAAAACCAATAATATGCAGTGCACATTAAGAAAAATGAAGGCACTGGTATATCCTCACGAGATGCACGCAAGCATTTTTAATACCTCGGACATTTCTGGAGGTCCTTCATCCTTGGCAAGAACCCACTTTGTGAGATAGAGAGAGAAGAATAAACTGAGGGTACATATACAGAACACGAAGACTATAATTGGTGATGTACTGGCTCCTAAGTAGAACACACCACAGACAACCAAAAGTAGAAGAACAATCAAGGCCCGAGGATTTATCTTCATCAGCATTCGGAAGACCTGCAGTAGTCAGAATAGTAACTAGTTGAGATGCAAATAAACAACAGATAGCATGGCAAAATAAATTGGATCAACTGATTAGTCAAAAAAAATCTGAAATTAGCAAATAAGATATAAGTGCATATAACATCTAGATGAAAACGTCTAGAGTAAAACCATATAACACAACTACTTAGGTCAAATCATTTCAAAGCCTGCAACTGCAACAACTTCGAGAAAAATTAACAAAACACAGCACTGTGCACTTGTACTGTTGTACATATTGAACTAGCGACTTTTGAGTTACATAACTTTTTCGTTGGCATACAAGCAGCAATAAACAGCATTGATTCATTTGGTTACGGTAGATTACATCATTTAAGAGAGGAAAGTTCTAAAGAGTAACAAATATAAAGTTGAATAGGGCAAAGACTAATCATGATGCAGCGTTCTGTGATATGAAATTTTTCTGTTTAGTGGGTACTTCAATATATAATGTTGTAAGAAAATAATGGTTGATACAAAAGGATACAGTGGATATTTTGACAAACAAAATCATGGACCATTCACACTGACAGAAATTAAGGAGAAAGAACTCTCACCTCCCTGCAATTGCATATATTTCACACATTGGAAAGAAATGTGTGAGCAAGATGCATGAAAAGATGTAAGTGAATTCAACTGATAGTCTGATACTCCTCCTAGTAACTACTAAGTTCATATTTTGTATGTAAAAAGGTGGAGAAATATTAGCAATAGCCAATAGGGTCATACCAGTGGTATAGATGATCTACTTCGTACAGTGGAAAAAGTTCTTGGTCTCTCCGGATACTGTCTTCCTTTTTCCATGTCACTTTCCATCATGATGGAATAAGAGTTTGCTCTCTTCGTTACCAGAAAAGGAGCGAACTCCCCACCTTGGGGTAGGTCGCTCCCAGATCCTGGGCGCTCAATTTTGGATGGTCGATGTCAAACACCTTCACAAGCAGTAAGTTCTAAAGGTCAAGCATATCCAACTTTTAGCCACCAGCTACCCTTTGCTAGAAAATAGCCTTTTCCCTAAAATTCTACAGGATGAAAGTACTGCATGATACATGAAAGCATTAAAGATCCACAATCTATATAATCATTGCCCAATTTTTTTTCCAATGTTAGGGCATGAACTCGAGTTATGATGTGAAGTCAGGTACATACTACTGGGGGTGGGGTGGGGCTTGTAAGGGGACAATTCAAATAATATTTTCCAGTGGGCAGCCACAGTAAGAAAATTATTCAGTTGATAGCATGTGAAATTGGGTTTACTTGCTTGGAAATACTAGGGACCAGAGTGCGGTAACCATGAACTGGTACTTCAAATCAAGTGTGCATCATCCCCGGGAAACTAGATTCCACGAATAGCTAGTACGAATCCCGGATAACCACGAATCAACCATCTACATCAAGTACGCAACCCTGAAAAACTAGTGTCTAGTAGTAACCATGAACAGCAAGTATTTGACACCAAACTATCACGGATCCGTCTACGTCAACCACAGATGCAGTACCAATGTTCGGAGTTGACATGACTAGCATTGTGCGATCACCACAAATCAACCTGATCTACCAACACTTGCACAGATCGAGACGATTCGGGTTCGTACCTTAGGTTTTTGGGGAGGCGGAAGTAAGTCGGCCCAACGTAGAGGGAAACGAAGAACAGTAGACCCAAAAGCGCCGCCGCTCTCCCTCAGGGTCGCCGAGATCTCTCCTCGACGACGCGGTCAGCAGGTCTCCTCGTCACCGCGGCCGAGTTGCGGTCGCTTCCCTCCCTCCCCTCGTGGCCACGCACGGACACCGGCGGTGGCGGAAGTGGCAGTCCCCCTCGTCGATGCGGCCACCGGCGGTCGTGGTCCCCCTCGTCGTCGCCCACTCAGCTGGGTGGAGGAAGAGGAGAGAGGGAGAGGTGTGATGCGGTTGGAGTGGAGATGCGGCAGAGAGAAACGTGAGGAGGTAGGGCTGAAAAAAAATAAAGCTCGGCGTGAGCCGTCTGGCTCCAGTCTCGGCTCGGCTTAGTCAGCAAATCAGCTTCGGCTTAGACAGCTCGTAAGTTTTTTTTTTTAACTTAGCTCGTAAGTTTGTAATGGCGTCCGTTTGGCCCAACCAAGAAAAACACCGACTCCCATACCACGGTAGATTTGTTCACCAAAAAAATGTTTGGCACGTCCTTTGCCCCTCTCGGCATGACAGGGACGAGGAGCTGTCGGCAACGGGCACCATTTAGACCTGGTCGTGCCAGGTCCCCATGGTAGCGAGTGATTGAGATGCCAACGAGCAGGCGCCGCCGATCGTATGACGACTCGTCTATCGATAAGCATGAGTTAATGGTGTGGTGGTCGTTCGGCCTATCGACAATACCCATAATAAAAGCGGCAGTGCCAATTTTTCATCGACCCATCCAGTTTTCTCATCGGATATTGTGTTAGCTCAGCTCACTGAGAAGGGAATGAATAAGAAAAATAATAAAGCAGTGATATGCAATCTAAGCATGAAGTGCGTAATCAATTTGTCCTTATCCGTCATGAAGGTCGTGCTCTCATTGCAAAATGTTACCACTTTAAAAGTCCTAACCTTGCAAACCACCATCCACTTATGTCTTCACTTCCTCACGTGGTTGTAAAGATGAGTAGGGTTGAATGTAAGACATATGAAGTCATGAACATCATTGCAGACACTTTGCATGTGTTGTTCTTTGAAACCTCTGAAACCGTTGGGTTGTGCGTATTGATCCCGCTGTAGGGTTTCGTAGCATGGAAAACAAAAAATTTCTATCGCATACAAACAAACAAGCCAAGATCTATCTACTAGATTGTAGCAACGAGTCGATGGAATAACTCACCCTCGAAGATTCCAAAGAGTTTAACGAGAGCGGATTCTCGTGGGTGATGTAGTCGTACTCTTTCCGATCTCAAGATCGCGTAGACGATCCTTCCGGCGCTGCGCTCCGGCAGCACTCCCGCAGTCGGTCACACGTTCGGTACTCGACGAAGACTTTCCTCTCCCTTGTTCCAGCAGGCAGCGGAGGTTGTAGCACTCTCCTCGTGATTCCGGCAACACAACGGTGTGGTACCGGAAGTAGAGGGGAGATCTCGCAGGGCTTCGCCTTAAGCCGGAGCGAGTATGGTGGACTATGAGAGAGCCCTCGACGATCTAGGGTTTAGACACGCCGAGGAGGAAGCTTGGCCGGCGGCTACGTTTGCTAGGCGGCGGCGGCGGCTTGCCCTAGGGCGGCGCCGGCGGCAGCAGGTGGCGGCATCGGCGGCTTAGGGTTTAGAGGCGGAGGTGTTGGGTGTTGGGAGGGGCAGCCCTGCCCCTCCCTTTATAGGTGGGAGGCGCGGCCAAGGGGAGGGGAGTCCCTCCCCAACTCGGCTTGGAGGTGGGCCAGCGGTGGGAGGAGGAACTCCTCCCCCAAGTCGGTTTCCACCTCCCTCTCCACTTCCCAAAACTAGCCGTTTGACTTTCAAACTCGGCGTTTGACTTTTCAAACTAGGATTTGAATAAACCCTCTATTTTGTTCAGCGATGACACCTAGTACATGATGCAATCATATCAACTTGATATAACACATTCATGTACCCTTCCCCTCCGGAGTGTCGGGCATTCCGGAACCTTCTAGAACATTCCCGATGAAAACACCGGAATCATTCTCCAACTCCGAAATAGGACTTTCCTTATATGAATCTTATTCTCCGGACCATTCCGGATCTCCTCGTGATATCCCGGATCCCATCTGAGACTCCGAACAACTTTCGGTCTCTTTCTCATCATTCCATAACTACTCAAACAACGTCGAATCCTTAAGTGTGTCTCCCTACGGTTCGTGAATTATGCGGACATGATCAAGACACTTCTCCGAACAATAACCAATAGAGGAATCTGGAAATTCATATGGCTCCCACATATTTCTACGATTACTTTGCGATCGAATGAACCACTTACATACGATACCAATTTCCCTTTGTCTCACGATAGTTTACTTATCCGAGGTTATGATCGTCGGTATCTCTGCATACCTAGTTCAACCTCGTTACTGATAAGTACTCTTTTCTTGTTCCCGTGATATGTGATCCCTTGTGAGCCAGTCACATGCTTGCAAGCTAATTGGATGACATTTCACCGAGAGGGCCCAGAGTATATCTATCCGTCATATGGATGGACAAATCTCACTCTTGATCCATGTGTCTCAACCAATACTTTCCGAACACTCAATGCCACCTTTATTGCCACCCAGTTACGGTGTGGTGTTTGATGTCATCAAAGCATCCATCCGGTAAAGGTGATATGCATGATCTCATGGTCGAAGGAATTAGGTTACTATGTATCAGAAAGCATATAGCAATTGAACTATTAAAATGACTTGATCTTTATGCTACGCTTATCTATAGGAGTATGTCCACCATATCATTCTCCTAATGATATGATCTTGTTGTTAATAACATATCAATGTTCATGATAGGGAAACCACAATCATTTATTAACCAACAAGCTAGTGATGTATAGAGGCTACACTAGGGACTTCAATTTAAGTTTACAAATCACACAAGTATTAATATTTCTTTTTTAATACTATTATAGCATGAATGTAAACATTTATCATAAATACAAAGATATAATAATAACTACATTTATTATTGCCTCTAGGGCATATCTCCAACACCCGCCCCCTCCGCGGACAATCGGCCATCAACATTTTGCGGTGGTGCTGGTGGCACAATTAGATTAGTTTACCTCTGTTCTCTTGTCTGGTAGGGACATTGGTTAGTTCGATGGGTGTTTGCAAAAGCAATGCAAGGCCTTGGCCATTGTCTAATATGACGACGTCTATAGATGTCGTTCACCTCCTTGCAGACGTGGCCATGACCCACATCTTGTTGTTGATTGCCTCCTCCATGGGCACCGTTTGCAGTCTCTTTCACTTACGTCATCTTCGAGTTCCCCCACGGATTCCCTATTTGTCGATGCCTTGCGTCAAGTTTTGCTCGACTTCTTTTAAACGTTGTGCCTCCGGTTTTGCGCGGCCATTCTCGAACCTAGGAAGGTTTCAAAGTTGGTGCCACGTCACGGGGGATTTCGGTGTTCTTCACTAGCTAGTGGCTTTCTTGACGACATGCGCAAAGCCATAGGTTTTCCCTAGGGTGGGGTGCTGGAGCTTCTGCAAAATCTTTGCACAACTATGCCTTGTGCCGACAACGACGACGCTAGCCAGTGATGTTTCCCTTCCTGGAGGCGTTTTCATGAAGCTCCCTCCTTTTGAACCATGGACTTTCGTCTTCTCATTACTACAATAAGTCAGTTTCTTTCGAGTTGGTGGTCCTCTGTGAGCCAGTCTGCTTAGTGGTGCTAGCCTGATTTGGTGCAGTTCCTCAGTGGCATCTTGGTTCTCGAAGATTTAGACTGGTGTCTAGCTGAAGACTTAGGCCCTTCTTGTAGAACTTGTAGCCTTACTCTGCTTGTTCTTCCCTCTTTGTTGTCTTTAGCCTTCTCACCATGTGTGCTTGTATCGCTAGCCGGTATCCCTAGTTTTTGTTTCTTTGTTTTATGTTGTAAGTGTGCTTGTACTCATAGTCTGTTGATGGCTTTGTTAATTCAAAGTTGGGCTCATCGAGCCTTCTGTTTAAAATTCTTGCACAGAATAATATTCACTCTGTTTCAAAATATAATAGGTTTTAGTTTTTTTTTCTAAAACGCATGTATCTAGACGCCTATTGGTATATAGGTTTGGATCAAAATGACTGAACATACATACTAAAAGATGTCTAGATATATTTACTTTAAAAAAAGCTAAAATATTTGTATTTTGGCCCCTACATCTCCCACGCCTATGAGATTGAAATTAGAGAGGCATATCACATCTCACCAATCCCGGCCCCTATATCTCCCACACTTATGATGATTTACTCGCAAATGAGAGGAGAATAACATAATGATATTATTACAATATAAGTAGGATTCATCTCAATATTACTATAACAAGCCATAATAAGAAGCAAGATCAAATCAAATATAAATCCAAGTATGAATAGTCTCAAACTCTAATCTCAGAAGTGTGAATCTCTCTCTCTCTCTCTCTCTCTCTCTCTCTCTCTCTCTCTCTCTCTCTCTCTCTCTCTCTCGCAAGGGGAATGATGGTGGAGTGGATGATCTAGAGGTCAAAGATCGCGGAGCAGATCGAAGGGATTTTTCTTCTTCTCCAGATCTCTTCTTGCTCTGCTCTAGAGTGGATGGTGGTTGATGTGTTGTATTTTCACATATGCTTGTTCACGAAAAGTGTTTTTTTACGAGACGAAGACGGTGGCATGTGGTACGGACGAGTGGTACGGACGGGATCAACCCATATTGACGGTCATTAAAACTCATGTTTCCCCTGATGAGGTTTCTCCCAGTTAATGACTTGCTTGATTTTCTTCTAGCAACCCATAAATAGCTTTAAATTCTTTCAAAAGTGCACAACAGTTGAAAGTTACAATACATAACACGTTTTCTTTGTTTTCGCAATATTAACGTTACCTAAAGAGTGAAAACCATCGAAATCAAATAGAAACTAATAAAAAAGCCTCGATAAGATGTGACCAAAATGGGAGCTATCATTGATAAACTACATGCATTAGCATTAAGGCCTCCTTTGATTCATAGGTTAAAGAAAACAAAGGAATAAGAAATGGGTAGGGTTGGATTGCGCTATCCACACTATGGGCATAGCAACTCTCACAAATGGTTGTTTGATTGCAATGAAGAAAAACACCGGGTGTCATCAACATTGAATAGTTCTTGCAGGATTTTTCCATGAAGTCGGAACTCGTGCTAGATTTCTCAGTGAAAATACACTACGGTCTACGTAGTTCGGATGCAAATAGTTCCTCCATGATACAATCTCATGAATCAAACACCATCCAAAGGGAAAACTCCACAAGGTCTAAATCCTAGAAAATTCAACTCTGGAAAGATTCTATCAATCAAACAAGGGCCGCGTGTTTAAACACACAACAGAAAAAACAAGAAATTATAGCCACAAATTTGAGTGAACAGAAAAGTTTCTTCAAAATCGAGTTCAAACCAATTCTTACAATATTTTCGAAGGATTCCAATCTTGTGAATCAAACGACCAACATAGATGCAGAAAATGAATGCTAAGATATCAAATTCTCAAACTATCATATGACTTTCCTTTGAATCATAACATTTTCCTTACGAAAAGTTCCGTAAAATTTAATCATGCAAATCAAGCAACCAAATAGGTTTTGTTGCAAGAATTCAAATAGTCTGAGAAGCCTTTGCAAGTTCTAGTATATTCACTTAATAAATCGAGAAAATTGCGAACCACTGGTATCTGACCGACGGCTCACACGCCTCCCAGCTAACTGAAGAGAAAGAAACCGCGGCGGCGGCGCTTGCGGCACACCAAGCCAAGAATGGCCATAAACAGGCGCGCCCCCATTGCGTCGGCGGGCATCGTGGAGACCCCCATGGCGCAAGCGTCAGTACGACCGGCATCCTCGGCCTCCCGAAGCTCAGCATCCTATCCTGTTCCCCATTTCTTGGACGGAGGTTCCTCCAGCCGGACGACGCCGACGAGCACGGCATTGCCTCGCGCTGCGAGAGCGGCGTGCTCACGGTCTCCGTCAAGAAGCGGCGGCCGCCGCCGCCGGATAAGAAGGAGACCAAGCTGCGGTCTCTCGTTGGCAATTGTCAGTACACGAACAAGAAATCGCCAGCACGGAGGAAGTTCCCAAACTGAACCAATCAGCGACTGATTCGGCATTTTATTGATATATACACTAATACACATGTATATACATATAGTTTCATTACTTAGAACAGAGACGACTCATCATTTTATTTACTCCTTGCCTCTCTCTTGCAGCATATATACCAGGTGGATTCTCATCCCATCCTCAAGTCTCCACTCTCTCCATCAGCTTGATGCCAGACGCTTCCAGGATCTCCAGCGCTTCATATATCCACAAAATAGAATTCAGAATCATAGGACATCAATCGTAAGCACCACTACAGATAATGTGCTTCTGCACTCACCTGGGATGTAGATCTCAGGCTCCAGAGGCCGGATCACCCCTTTCCTCTTGATCTTGTTCTGGAGCAAGAGCTGCAACACGAGATAGATGGGGTTGAATTAACACATGTTTGCTCTAGTTCAGGTGGAGGTATATGTGGGTGATGCGGTTGAAGCGCGGTACCAGGGCTCCTATCGCTGCCGGTACCCCGACGGTGAGGGCCATGGCGGTGGTGGACCTGCCATTCTCGGTTTTTCCGAACTCCAGCAGCGTCGCTTGGTGCTTCTCCGTGGGTCGCCCGTCCGGGTACTCCACCTCGACTTCATGGTGGAGCAGTACCATATCCTGAATTATGAGAGCAAAGTAAGTGTTAGGTGATTCACTACATAGGGTGGTCCAAGTAAGCCAGTTCCTTTTTTTAGCTTGTTCTCTGAGCCTGATGGAAATGGCTTATGAGATATATGGTGTTGAAAAGCAATGTGAAATGTAGATGTTCGGTTTGGTCATTAAACTATCAATCTACTACAACACTTATAAGCCATCAGTAATATTATTTTAATGTATGAAATTTGGTGATGCAAAATCCACACTTGATTATGTGAAAAGTGAAAAGTGAAATTGCTAGTGTTGATATATACAACAAAATAATTTCATAACTATATGCAATACATGGGATAGAACAAAGATGTAAGATAATAAGCCTCACCTGCTCATCGTTGCCATATGCCATTCTCTGTTCCATTCGTTGGGAAATAACACCGAGTGCACTTGAACAATCCTTAGGTATCTCTGTCTCCTCATGCAGTCCCAAGAACCTAGCAGGTGTAAGACCGGTGATGTGATTTGTCAGTTCTAACACGGAATTTCAGAAGCAATGCTGCTTGTTCCTAACATAAACTTAAGTTGTTGCTTGCAAGATAGCCATTACATACATCATTGCTGTGATTAGAATGATCTAAAGAAGTTTATAGAAGAGAAGAATTTCGTAAACAATGTCACGAAGCATAGGGATCAAAAACTAACTTGATGGTTTTGAGTATCTTGACAGCTAGTTCCTTCTCTTTGCAATGCCCAAGTATCATGAGCCTTGAAATCAGTTCATCATCATGTCCTCCAGATTCTTCACCATTTACCTTCGTGTTAGATGTGGAGATATTATTGGCATTAAGGAGTTCATCGAGAAACATTCTATATGTTGGGCGATTAGTTTCTTCTAGGAGTGGATGATTTTCAGCATCAAAAAAGCCAATTTTCGCCAGGATAGCCATGATCTCACTAAATCCTGTTCAAATGCAACAAAAATATTACCACTGCAAAAAGAAAGACCCAGTGGAAAAAACTAAATACATCAACGCTTACCTTCATAACGAAGAGTGGACCTATATACTGTAGATGCTTCTTTGGAGATACCATACAGGTCTCCATACATCAAGGAATTCCTATTTGGCAAGTGTTCCAGAGCAAAAGCTGGAAGCTCTGGCAGTCTGAGCCTCTTTGCTGACTCATACAATTTGCTACCTATGGAAGTGGTAAATAGATGATATCAACATACAAGGTAGGTAGTGACTGAATATTTATTCACCCCCCCCCCCCTTCCCCCGCGCCCAAAAAAAAAGAACAGACTATGTATATGCACTTTTGTATCACTAGACAGTTCCACGCAGAATGATCATTGTCTAGCTGTTTCAGTTACGTTCCAGATTGCCAACTGTTTCATATGTCCAGTGTGTATACAGAGTTAATATATGCCTATAGAAAATCAGCTCGGCACCATTGTGAAGATGTAAAAATTAGAAAATACACCACATGTGAGGCTGATAAGTGGGGCTATCACGCACATGTCAGTGACACAGCTATTATATTTTCTAAGTCTAGTGGTTGTAGCAATGGTACAGTGCAATTCACCCGATGGACTGTAAGTTTAATAGTTTGTACAGTTTGGTTGCGTCAGTAAAACAGTCCATTGAAATGTGCTCCTTTTCTGTGGCCAGTTGATGAGACACGGGACTAACTTACCATCCACATTGATGATCTCTCCAAGAAATTTGTAGACAGCAGGATTTCTTCCAGCTCGGATGGCACCTGCTGGACTCCAACTAAGAAAGGCCAGAATAACCATTAGTGTTTCTGGTAAACTTTGTTGC
The DNA here is from genome assembly GCA_916181665.1 of Avena sativa. Classification (NCBI taxonomy): domain Eukaryota; kingdom Viridiplantae; phylum Streptophyta; class Magnoliopsida; order Poales; family Poaceae; genus Avena; species Avena sativa. The sequence goes on along the minus strand of OV702298.1, from coordinate 277,067,431 downwards.
ATGCAATATTTTAACAGTACCACAAGCTCCAGATGGGGAGACCTTGTTACTTGTTAGGCTGCTAGTAACTAAAGGTAGTTGAGTTTACCTGAACTTATAGGCCAGTGGATTGTTTGCGGCAGCTGGGGATGGAAGTCCACCACAGAAAGATGTAAATGCCTTTATTTTTCCTTTCCGAGCATGTGCTTCATCAATCATTTTCATTGACAACATATGATCTGTGCACAGGAAATATATTTCCAATTTGTTCCATTATGCAAAGTTGCTCCATGACAAAAGAACATTTTGTTCATCACATTACTCAGTGAAAATTTTTAGCCATGCCTTAATTATCATTAACATGCATACAATATGGAAGAAAATCATTTCGATCTACATTATATTTAGGAAGTACCTATGCCAGGATCAAGGCCCATTTCGCAGAGTACAGTTACACCTGCTCCTTCTGCAGCTTGCTCCAACTTTGACATGGAGTCATCAACATAGCTTGCTGTAACCAAGTGCTTCTTGAGCTATAATAGAGAAACGTAACTCAATAAACTGAAGCAATTCTTGAATTTCCATATAGCACCAGTAGTGGTTCAAGCCTACCTCTATGCATACTCTTGCAATGGCAGCATGAAAACTAGCAGGCAGCAGGCTAACTACAACTTCAACCTGTAAAATGAGCCCAGATCATTATTTTTAATCCACATGTAAGTTGGTACAAAGCTGATAAATTATTTTGACAAGAGCACAAATCTCTATCCTGAACTGCAAAGAGTGTACATGAAAAGATAGAAAACAAAGTAAGGCCGGCAGTAGTTGGGGCATTTTTATTTGAGACACGAGTCTGGCCTCTTATGCTCACTGTAAGGCACGATGATGAAAAGTAGTACTTGTTCGCTACAGGGATTAAATATCAAGGTTAAAATACCTGTGAAACAAGATTTGTAAGACTTTCAATATCTGAAACATCAAGCTGAGCTGCTGTTGCATTCTTTATTCCGTCAATAGTCTGCATACAGAGAAACAAAGACACGGGAAAAGTAACGGATTAATGGTTGAATTCTACAAATATCATATTCAGGTTGGCCAAAATGACAGCATAGCCAATTTTCTACAGATTATTAATATCGACAAACATGGTAAAAGCAACGCGCAATCTTTTCCAAATAAAGTCTGCATAAGAGCTAAGGAGCGCACTGTGCTGCGAGACTCACCTCCTCTGCATCCTTTTGATACAGAGATGCCACAATAACATGAACTTGGTCAGTGTTATATTTGTTAGCACCGTTGATGTCGATGTTTCGATAAGATGCTAGAAACTCAGCAGCTGGCCGACAAACTCTTCCAGCTCCAAGAATTAAAACCTTTGGTCCTACTTTATCCATGCTGTCATCAATTCCGTGTTCGTTGACTCTTCCTATCTTTAGAGATATCTCAGTTGCATTAGGATCTCCACGATGTGCATTGGCTATAGAAGTCAAGGAATCAATAATCTTGTCTAATGTAGCAGTATTATCTGCTCCTACCTGTAAAAAGGAATGTGTCAGATGTTTCAGAAAAATAAATCAAACAAAGGGCAATAATTGGTGAGGGATGCTAAAGGTAAAATAAATTAAATAAAGGGAATTAATTGGTGAGGGATGCTAAAGTTAAAATAAATCTGTATCTTTTCTGATCTAACATTCAGGTAGTTTCATATGATGTAACATTCAGGGTTTAGGATCCTGATATTTTTTTCCTGGGAGAGACTTACTGACTTTCTAAAAAGGAACAATTTCAATATGTTGATAAAATAGCTGGCATATTTCAAAATCCAGAACAGTGAGGAGGAATACATGCACATCAAGAAGGATGCTTATCAATGGAATAATTGTGAAAAGAAATAAGAATGCCCTTAGAAACAGTGCCCTTCTGTTTCTTCCCTTAGAAATTGTGAAAAGAAATAAGAATTATCAGAGGATCTGCGGTAGCAAGATACTTACAACACTAGCACACTAAAGAGCAATGCCCAAAAATCGTTGAAAGAAGCACAGTTCTAAAAGAAAAAGGAAAGGAAGGGGAGCACATACTGATCCATGGCAGTCCAGAGTTCCAGTTAGTCGAAGTGGAAGGCTGGGCAGACTGGTACGCTAAGGGGACTGGAGTCTGAACTTTATAACCTACTCAATGATTGAGTGAAAATATCTAAAGGGTATGATCTGCTTTTGCAATAGACGTACTGGTGTGTCCTTCTTATTTTTGTTTTTTATTTGGACAGGTGGTAACCTGGCAGGTATGGGTGATGGTGGGCGAGGAGCTACCAGATCCAACTTCTCTGATTTGATGATCTTGGTCGCCTTTGGGTCCTTATTATTATTTACTTTATTATGTTCGGTAATGGATAAAATGACCATCAACAGTTACCATGCATCACTACCAGTTTGGAATGACCACCATGTTTTTCCTAATTATGTGACAACTGACAAGATGGAGCATCTTGTTGTTTGATCATTTAGATGTGTATTTGCAAAAAAAAATATTGCTCTAATTAAAAGACAAAAATTAATTACAAAATTAGATACAGCATGTTGTATTAATTTTAAACAGAAAATATTTTGCATCAATAAGAACTTTTATTTCTTACTTCAAGCTCTGAGTAGGACATATCGTCAATGCTTTGTCCAACATTACATTTAACCAAGTGAAAAGAACCCCCGGCTGTTTCAATAATGTCCAAAGCTTCATTTATGAGGAACTTATCAAAGAGGTGGCCACTGAGAGATACCTGTTCCATTAATCGACAACTTGTTAGAGAAATCAACTGAGAAACTATTTCAGTATATGCAAATTCAGAATTGTATCTTATATAGATATAAGACCAATTATATCTAGCTCATAAATGCACCACAATACTGCAAAATCGATTCTAACCAGGTGGGTGTACTTCTTATCAGACAATGAATTTGCTGGATTTGGTGGCAATTCTCTGCAGAAGAACAAAACATAATTTTTAGAATAACACTATGAACCAGTAAAACATGCTCGAACCGAGAAAATGTCAGTGATGACCAAATCTGTGGTAATGTCAAACAATTAAACAGAACACATTCTAACAGACAGCAAAAGAATATCAATTTTCAAAAATATCCTAATGCATGCTAGGGAGAAGGATAGACGAATCATTTCGGATTGGAACTATATATCTTGTTCAGTATGAAACATATATATATATTTAATAAGATAGATATTTACTCAAGGAGTAGTTCTCAAGGATTCAGGGAACAAGTAGATATGCCTTCCTGCAAAACTATGACAGAACTATGATGGTGACAATGAGAAACATTTGAAACTTACATCATAGTCTTTCTCATCCGAGGAATATATTCGTACAGAGGAGTGAGCTTGCCAGTATATGCAATGCAGGCTCTTCTCAAGTGGGACGGTAGGTCCAACAATCCCTTAGTTAAGGCCAAGCTAGTAACAAATCTAGATAATATGTCTCCAAAATGCTGAGAGGCCTACAGAGTATTTCGTACAATAGAATAGGGGTCATTTCATTGCAACAAATTGGAACTTCAACAAGAATAGCTTTATTTGTTTACTATAAATCACTCACCTCTTTAGAGAACTCTGTAGGGAGAATGTCAACAGCTAAGCAGATCACACCATCGCCTTCCATATCATCATGGTATAAATTAGTAGAAGGATCGTACCTATATTTGCATATCCAGTAATTTGTCAAAAGCTGACTGCTGAAGAAAAAACTACGAATTATGACCAGATGTTCTTTTTTCCAACCAGGCTAATCCCCTTTCCTTAACTTGCTTAACAATACAAAGTACGGGTTACAACTAAACTGCAATTACAGGGGGAAGGGGGGGGGGGGGGCGAGTTGGATCACTAATACCATTTACTAGCGATGGTTCTACTTATCCATAATTAACAGGCAATGAAATGCATCTGTAATGAATATCCAATACAACATATGCAGTAGAAAGGGGGGAATGCATCACCGGAAGAAAGGCCTCTCTATTGATGTACTCTTGTTCACAAATTCTATGGAGCCTCCAATGTCACAAGTTATATCACAGATGCCAACCAAAGGGCACCCGTTCTTCATCAGCTGCTGTAGCTGATCTGTGCTCAATAGCCGTGGAAATCTCCTCTCCCAGTACATACAATTAACTGCAGAAACCCAGAACCATACCATTTAGATCAGTAAGGAGATGGTGACAATCCTATGGCTGAGTTTTTTTTACATTTTTTTTCCAAGATACAGAAATATACAGAACCAAACAATATAAAATGGAAGCAATGAGCTAGACCATACCAATGGCAGATGCATATGGAGCAATCCTTTCATGAAATACAGGGTTGTAGTGTTCTGGATGAGCATAATAGTCAGCCTACAGGTAGTGTCAGTTAAGATTTCTTACAGTTAGGCTTTTGAAAATGAGAAAATGCTGATGATATATGTATAATAAAACAAAAGAGGTGGAATATGTGTATGCCTAACACCTCCTTTCAAATTTACTAAGAGAATCTAAAGAGACCACCAGTGCATCAGTGAATAGGATTAGTAGTACTCCCTCCGTTCAGAAATAACTGACTTGGGTTTGTCTAGATTCAAATGTATCTATACATTAATATGCGTCTAGATACATTCAAATTTAGACAAACTTAAATCAGTTATTTCTGGACGGAGGGAGTAGAAGGGCAGGACCAATGTAATGTAAACAGACAGGCAAAACATTTTAACAGCTCTGTGCAGCAAATTAGTCAAACGAATCAATACATTAAGACAAAAAATGTAATCTGGGAAAAGGGCTGTGTTATGACATGATAAAATATGAGATTTGTGCAAACTAATGATATATCGCGATGTAATTGTACTTGAGCATTCATTATTATGCACTAAAAATCAAATTATATTTGATAGATTTAATAAATGTGCATTACTTTATCAAAGCATCTGCTGGGATCCTTTGGTGAAACCATGTCTCTACATGTAACAACACACCCATATAGTTGGAATGCCCTCCTGCTTGACCGATAATGTGGAGACATGATCTTGCCCTGTATAAAGCAAACTTTGTTACATTAAGAAACTATACCTGCAAATAATATAAAATACCACACCACATCCATCACCACTCAATTAATAATCCAAGTTAGTTAGCATCGATAGTACATGTATTCCACATGCACAGAAAATCTATATCTTTCAATGAGGACAAAAGCATCCGCTCACTTGAACTTAAAATGCCAAACTTCTGAGAGAAAAGGAGCAGTACCGTAGAAATCTCAGGAAGTTTCTCAGCATCAACAAAGGTGTGGGGCAATAGCTTGAATATCTCTTGTGCGCCCTGAGAAACTGTGGCATATGAAGTTATACATGTGAGGCGTCAACGTGCTGTTATCAGTAACCTACCTAAAACAGTAGAACTTGAGATATTGATTTGTTAATGTGAAGGCAATTTTTTTTATTAGGTCCTATTTTTTCATCTAGTATTATTCCTTTGCACTGTACTTGAATAGGTGGTTTCTATTACAATAATGAACCAAAATAAAAGAGAAAGTTAACATTAGAATTACCATTTCCAGATCCGGTGAATACAAATACTATTGGAAGAATTCCAGATGGAAGTCCGAATGTTGCTATCTCTTCACCAACGGCAATGACTGCAGCCTTGGCTGCAGCGAGCGAAGGATACATATGGGATTGCCCCAGAGAGAGAAAAGGAGTGGAGTATCCAAGGCTCAAATATCCTACATTTCCAAGAAAAAAAGCTTTAGCTGAATGCATAATCAACATGAAGAGTTGCTTGTGAAAGAAAAAAATATCGCCCTTCATTATGAGTCCAGATAGCAAATCAGAGCATCACAGGCACAATAATGTCAGATCAGTAGTTCAGTACACGAACTGAGAAATGACAGTGTTCTTACGCCGTCCAAGACCGTGTAAGAAGTCTATCAGCCCAGCTCTACCAGCAAATTTCCCGAACGCTATCAGCCGTTTCCCGTCATCGTCAACAATCAGCTCGTAATCAAACAACGACACTCTTTCTTCGAGGATCTGAAAACATGAACTGGCAGTTTAGTGCATTCATATTCTCCGCAGAAAAATGTTTACGCGCGATACGGCAGCTAACCTTATCTAACAGTGGCAGATTTTCTTTCTGGGCCTTGTGGGTATGCGAGAAGAACGCATACGCTCTATCTGGAAGAATCATCTCCAACTGCACAAAGGAAACAAGCCTCAAGAAGTTTCCACAGCCATGATACTTGTCACAACTCACAACCCACAGCTACATGCCAAAGTCTGTTTTGGAGCATCTAGCTTAACAGGTTCAGATATACTAACCTTTGGTTGTTTGATGCCTATGATCAGACCGCACTCTGACAGGTCGTCTGAAATCTCGCACCCGGCGTCCTCATACTGGGAATCATGGTGGATCCGCTTCGTGCTTGGCTGCACGATGATCCGATTCACGCCACTCGTGCTCCTGCCTCCTCCGAGCACAAGGCGGGCACAGTGGGAAGGAGTTAACGGCGCCCTCCTCTCCCACATGTTGACAGTCTCGGCGAGGATGCCGACGACTCCATTGCCCAGCAAGCTGTCGTTACTCTGTGAGTGGGAATGAATGAACATGCTTTCAGTGTTGATGAATCAATTAGCAGGAACCGAAGAATTTGACAGCCAAAGGGATCGGGTGACGCACTTCAGTTCTCTCGGACCCCATAGAGAATGAGTGCAACAATTAAGGCGCCACGATGAAGACCTGTTACTGATGCTGAAATGGATGCCTGAATCAGGTTAACAGAATTGTCAACAAATGATTATACAGTTAAGTTTCTCAATTTTCATAAGGTGCTCTTTTACTTGCAAGGACTAATTGCCAGATACTGCTAAAGAAAACAGACAGTAAAATAATCTAATTGCCCAGCCTGAAAGTAGGAATAGCAAATCATCTTCTGTGCAAACCATTCCATGGTCCTGTCTGATGTCCAATCATCAAGGAATAAAAGGTCAAAATTACTGTTTTTTTTCTACCCCTATATTCCAACACTGAAAATCGAGCCTGAATTTTGATCGAACTGTGCCAGCGTATCAATCATTTTCAGACGGGAGGTCCCCGTCCCCTAGCCTCGTGGAGCCCAGGCTCCAGTGACACGCACGCGCTCACGCTGACACGCACATAGTACTACCGTGCACACGACCCATTTGTCCGTGGCATCGCCGATCGCAAGTCGCACACGCCCGTGTCGTCAGGCTCACACTTGTCCCGGGGTTTCTCTCGCTAGCGTGTTCCCGTGAGCGGCCGCGCGCGCCGGCAGCGGCACGTGCCATGCCATCCACCGCCGAGAGCAAATGCGCGTCGCTGCACATGTGCGGCCGGCGCCGGTGCCGGAGCACGCCCCTCGCTTCCCCCGGCCGGCTGATCGGCACCAGACCAGCGGGCACGCGGCCCCACGAATCGAGCCGTAAACCCCGGCGCCCGAACGAGCCCGACCCTCCCGGCGGCGCCGTCTGCTCGTGCGCCTTCTCCGACCCAGCAGCGCCAAGGCGATCAAAATTGAACTCAAAACAGGGACGGTCGACAGAGAAAAAAAACCTCCGCTGGAATGGCCGGACGTGCTAGTGCGTACCTGGGGCCGCGGCGCTACGAAGCCGGCGGAAGAGGAGAATGCTGGTACGAACGGAGAGCCCGCGCGCGTGCGTGCGTGCGAGCGATTCCGGTGAGCAGGGTGGGTAGATATACCGACGGAGTGCCAGGTGGCCGCCGGTAGAGCAGCACGATTTGGACACGAATAGCTGGGGATTTTGGGGTCCGATACGTGGGGGGCTCTATCACGATTCACGAGGACGGGTCACGGATGGCGACGCGCCGACGGCGACGGCGGGCGGGCGGGCGAGCGGAACTGGAGCTGGGGGTTTGGGAGGGAGCGCAGCAGCGCAGGAGACGAGGAGCGACGGGCGACCAGACGGGGCAGACACGAGGCAGGGTATGTGCGGCGGGGACGGGGCTCACCACGGAGCCGATGGCGAGTGCTCTTTGTGCTGAATCGGCAGCGTGATTTTCTTTGTGTGCGGTGTAGCCGCGCAGGTCAGATTTTCAGGGCGTGGCACGCTTTTGGTTGCTTTGCTCTGGGTTGGACTATATAACAAACCAAATGGAAATATAAATCATATCGAAGCTCTTTAGTGTGTAGGTTTATTCATTATGCTCTGAAGCTACACATTAAAACACGTCTATATGTATTTTTTAAAAATACTAAAACATCTTATATTTTAAAACGGATGGTGTATATCCTATAAAACCAAGTCAGGAAAACAACATCGTCAAAAACAACCAAGTACCAAAAGCAACCTTTGACTGTTCGAGTGCGTATGCCGTATGCCAATTTCCACGGTGTACTCTCTCCGTCTGGAATAAGTGTATGTTTAGCTTTTGTCCTAAGTTAAACAATTTGAAGTTTAACAAAATTTCTAGAAAATGGTTACCTTTATCAGTGACATGAAATTAGTATATCATAAAGATACATTTTAAGTTGGATCTAGTGATATGATCTGGTGTTGGGTACAAATATTTGCACGTTTTTACGTTGAATTTGATCAAACTTAAAAAGGTTTGACTTAGAACAAATGCTAAATGCACACTTATTCCCGAAATAGAGGGAGTATATTATTCCTTATGCTTCATGCCCTTCGCGACGATATTTAAATTCTATGGGACTGCGACTGGAGCTTAGCAGAAATCCTAATTCGAGTCGTTTTCTTCGTCATGTCAACTAAGATAGGGATTGAGTTATCGAATTCCATGATTTGCCGTGATTCCACTAACATTATTTATTAGCTATTGTAAATAAATGATGCCAATTTTGTAGTACGACTATGCCGGTTGGTGAGTGCCGTTTTATGCATGATGTGTATTTCAGGATCATGTAGAGAGTATGCATGCGATGTCAGATGATTATTGAACCCTAGAAAATGAATAGCATGAAAATGTATCTAGCCATGAAAACCTAACAAGCAAGCAATTCCATTATACAATTTTAGGAAGCCCCTCTTCCTTGACACCTTACATACCGTAGAATATGTATTTACTTGTGCCTGAAATAGAAATCATGTATTCTTGAAACCTCTGACAAGATACTTTTTAGAGCTCAAGAGTTTTCTACCATAAAGAAAGACCACACACACATGTGATTTTGCTCCTTATAAAAAACAATATAGAGAAAGTCAATGTCACCAAAATATGCTTTAAATTTAGTGATGTGTATTTGTCTAGGTTGGGCATTCGAATTGTACAATGTAAATATGGTAACTTGTACCACCATGTTTTGGTTGGATTTTGTACATATAATAAAAAGGATAAACTTAATGTAAAAATATGCTATATGGAGGTAAAAATATTTAGTATAAATAAGGTATGTGTGGTTAATCATATGAGAATGGTCATAGGATAACATAGTCGTGGAGGACCTGGTAGGGCAAGGTAGGGCAGCCATCCTACCTCGATTGTTACCAAATAAATGTCGTATATGTATGCCTCCTCAACTTGCATCGACCTATTATCTGTTCATCTACATCCAAACCGTTTGGATGGGAGAAGGGCGAGAGAGAAAGAGCATGCGACGACAGATATTGCTACCATATGGATGGGGAGGATGCTCCATTCTTCATCTCCTGCTCTACAGACGGCGGTGCAACGCCATGGAAGCCCGACAAAGCTTTCCTATCGTTGGTTGAACGGGTCCGGGAGATCGGGGCTAGGGGATGGAAAGATGAGCATGTGCCTAATTGGTTAGATAGTAAGTGGAATGGGAAAAGCCAAAAAATTTCTAGGCTAGGGAAGAGTGCATCGCACCACAACATGACTAATAATTCCTCACACAAGATACCAATATTTGAGAGAACAAGAATTTACAAATATACAGTTTAATTTTAGTGTCAAAATTTGGTGTTAAAGCAAGTTCTAAGTCATTGTGTCCCCGAAGTATTTTTCTAGCAAATTTGATTGTTGATCATGTTATGCATAGAAAATTGACGAATGTGCTAACCCATAAATTAAAGTTGAATGGGAATGGCATACTTGTGAAGAGGTCTGAGTCGGCAGATTAGTAATGATTTTCCTCGCAAATAAATTAGAAGAAATCGACGGTCACCCAGAGAGTCTATGTTAGTAGTTTCACTCTACATCAAACATGTTTCGTCCTCCGCTGCTCGGATAACATATGAAATTTTGAGACGGTGTAGGGCATGTCAATGCCAAATGATATAATATAGGGTATCCCTACAAGAATGAAATATAGCACAAGTCATTTGCTCTCGGAACTAGAGGTAGTTTTGGAAGAAACCGTTCTTTTACTGGAATGTATGTATGAAAATTGGCATGCTTGCATCTTTGACAAAATATTGAATGACAAAACTAGAACGGTTTTCAACTATAGGTTCTTTGACCTAATTGGTATGGCAGGATTAGAAACAAATCAAAGCAATATTAAAAACTAATTGTACTAATTAGACAATAAAAAATAAAAATAAAGGTTGTGGTTCTGAAAATAGTAAAATTTTTTTTGGCATAGATATGAATGGAGTTGGTGCATAAAAATCTCTTGTTGGAACCGTACTATTAGAATAACATATGAAATTAAAGTCTTTCTTGCTGAAACTCGAACCGGATAATACCGAATCACAAGTTACCTCCATGATTTACTATGTAGTATTGCGTCATGTTTTAGTATGCTTCATGTCCGACATAGACATATACATGGCTCTTTAACACGCCACAAGAACTTCGGATCGGAGTTTTTCAAACAAGGCATAAGAAAAAAACCAGAGTCAGATATTAGTTCCTCGTCTTGTGAGAGGATGTTATAAAAAAATGGAATTGAGAATCGTTCTGAAAATTGAGATATATTTATGAATTAAAATTCGATCTCACGTGATGAGATTAGGTGGCTACGTAAGACCGGTAATAGCACCAACAACATGAGCTAACCGCTTCCAGCATTTTGACACACTTTTTTTTTGCCAAATTTTATAGCTAACTTTCGGTAGCTGATTATGGAGTAAGCACATATTTCCTCCGACCCATATTAGTTGACTTAAATTTGTCTAGATTTAAATAAGTCTGGACACTATTTAGTATATAGATTTATTTAAGTTTTAACAAATTCAAGTCAACTAATATGAGTCGAAGGGGTAGTATGAACACAGGCTTGAGGTCGTTGAGTAAAAAAAAAATAGATTCCACTTTTTAGTACGACTATATATATCGTCCCCCGTCGGAGAGGGTCGTTTTTATATGACCAGCGCGAGCAGTCTAGCCGTATGGCCGCTATCGGAGATGACGGCAAACTCTAGACTTCCCTGCACATGCATGCATGTGCTGGTGCCACGTCGTGATCAGGTCGTGATCCTCGTCCCAGTTATAGCTAGAGCGAGGCGAGGCGAGTTCACGAAACTCTGACCACCGTGGTTCGGCGCCGCGCAACGAAGGACGAGCTTCCGTCGTCAATAGTACTAGTTAATAAGCTGCACTTGGCCGGTGTCAAGGTCATTGCTTGGTCACCAACGCCAAAAAGGAAAAGGAAAACTGTTTGAAGCGTGCAGGTTGCCGGTGACTCTAGCTCGCTCGCTCCGTCTCCATCGTATCGTATCGTACATATCGGAGGCTGACGAGAGAGCTAGCACGGATCCTTCGAAGTCGATACTAGATCAGTACGACACACAAGAAATCATGGTAGACTGACACCAGCTTCTCGATCTTGTTGGACAGCCAAAAAGCAAAAGGTGCAGTCACGTTCCCAGAAAATTAATCAAGGGGGAGAGGAATCAAAATGTGCTTTGTGCGGAGATCGATCAAGCGAGATTAATGATACCGGGGGAATCTAACAAGTGCTGAGCTGACGAACGGGACCGGGGACTCGGGAGATACACAAGGTCAATAAATAAAATCAGTTAGTACTAACATTAGTACGTAACCCTTTTATTTATATTACCGACCATGCATCTCTCTTTGAGGGCGTCGTTTTTATATGACCGTATTAGTAGTAACGACACACGGGGTAGCTATCGGAGATGACGGCAAACTCCAGAGACTTCCTTGCCCGGCCATGTATACGTCCTGATCACATTAGACGTCGCGATCGCCCTTGCCAGCCACCGAGTAGAGTGAGCCGAGTCCGTGAAACTCTGACGTGTGTGGTTCGGCGCGCACGACGGAGTAAAGTCCATTTTTAACCTTAAACTTGTAGAGGTTAGCTAAAATAGACCTCGAACTTTCAATCCCGGAAGTTGGCACACTGAACTTACCATTCTCCGGTTAGTTTTATCTTCAACCCCAGTTCCTCTTTCTAGCAACAACTTGTCTGTCTCCTACCTTCGTCGCCGGCGCCGTTGGGCCTGCTATACGCCGCCTTCCCTCACCCTTGCCGCCGCCCTGACCGTGGCCGAACCAAAAGACTCCGCATCCAGCGTGGTCTGCCACTCTCCGCTCTTCCCCCATGGCCACGGTTGACCTCCATCGGCGCCGCCTCCTGCCGATGTAGTCCCTCCCGCAACGCTACCCCTGATGTATCTGTCTGTGTGCCACCAACACGGGTGCCACCTGCAGGAGCTGAGGCAGTTGAACCACGCCGGCAGAACGTGGTCACGGGTCTGGTCGCGAGCAATTCAATTTCTTAATATGCAGCACAATGCGACACAGAAGGTCTCATCAAATTTAGTAGCCTGAGAATTGCAAAGCTGCGAGACACACCTGAGAATTGCAATGCGTGCAACGAAGAGATGGACCTAGCAAAGATCAGTCCGCCATCTAGAATGGGATCAATTCGATTTGTGAGATCTGGGAAGACACGAATGTGGCATATGGGCACTGCTGTCAGTGACAATAGGCTGCAATCCCAGTCAGGATTATTGCTTTCCCGGTGCACCAAATATACCTAAGATTGAGATTGTCCGGTATTCAGAAGTTTAGAGTGCTGACTGACTTCCGGGATTGAAAGTTAAGGGTTCGATTTAGCTGATCACTACAAGTTCAATGTTTGTAATGGACTTTGCTCCGCGCGACGATACATGGCAGAGCCAACGCCGCTCGAGAAGGAGGATACAGGTCCGAGTCCGACGACAAAGGAAAAAGACGATGACGCGCGCGTAGCAGTTGGCGTTTCCCGCGTTTCGTTTGGGCGGATCAGATCTCTGGCATGTGCATGCGGGGGTAGCCTTAGAACCGGACGTTCCCTGCCGGCGTGGCAGATAACCACGATTATATTATTGCCGCTCACGATACGTGGGCACCACCGCGTGGCCGTGGCGCAGGAACGTATACCATAACGTGCCTGTACCGACAAGATACCGTTAAAGTACACACCGCCGGCATATAGACAAATTTGGATAGACATTTTCTTTTTTTTGGATAGATATTGACACTAATGGCTTATCTAGTCTTGCTTTTGCTTGTTTGCACGGGCAACTCATCCAGCTAGATCGATCAGAGCAACACGCAACCGCTGCGAGGACTGTAGAACGATAGATATGGATCGGCGGAATATATGCTAGCTGTCTTTGGAAACTTTCCATCCTTGGATCCCTAGCCGTTAGATGAGCGCGGATCAACGGTTCAGATCTTCAAGTTCCATCCTCGTCCTGCTTTTGCTATATTTGCCCCTTTTTTCTATGCGTAGCAAAAAAGGTTTCTTCTTAGAAATTAGAAAAACGGACCGAACCTCGCGTGAAGACATTGCTGACGACCGTGTAGCAAAAATATTGTGTTAATATAGCATATCCGACCTCACCGGAGACTGTGTAGCAAAAACTTTACAATATTATATCAAAACCTTAATATCGGTGCTAGGGGAGCGAGCGCTTCAGTCTAGCTGCGCCAATCCAGGATTCTTTCACACCTTTGAAGTGCAAGATCTTCTGTTGGCTAGCGGTTAATTACAGACTTTGGACCTCGGACAGGAGAGCACACCATGGGCTTCAGGAGATGGCTAGCCCGTGCTTCTTTTGTCTGCAGGAGGAGAACAATGTGGATCATATATCCTCATGCTGCGTGTATGCCAAGCAAGTATGGCTCGGGGTGCTATAGAAGGCTGATTTGCACGTGGAGGAGCCGCAAGATAACAGGAAATTGGAGGACTGGTGGCTGAAGAGTAGGGCCAGAGTTAGGATGCGGGAGAGAAGGTTTTTTAACTCCTTGGTTATTGTGACTGCTTGGTTGCTATGGAAGCAACGCAATGCATGTGTGTTCGACAACAGGAGAGATCAGTGCGATACACTCAGGCTTATGGACAGAGCGCACGATGAGCTCCGACTCTGGGAGAGAGCGCGGCACCTCATTCACATGACTGTCGGAGCTGCCGGGGCTGCGGGAGGGAGTCACCATTCAGTAGGAGAGTAAGCCTTTTAGGGGTGTGTGTGTGTAGGGAGTGAGTGTGGTGGTTTGGGTCGCCAATTGTGTGCAGTTGGTTCTGACTCTTCTTGTAACTTTGTTGCTCTCAATGTATGACATGTTTTCCGCGTGCTCACGAGAAAAAAAATGGAGTCTATTTTTTTGCGAGAAAAAGACTGTACTATTCATTAATCATTGATGCGTACTTATTCACGAACAAGACACGTACCGAGGAGAAAGAAGATATGGACGGACCCTTGCGAAATGTTGAGCTCACGAACGAGACCGGGGACTCGGTAGATACACAAGGTCAATAAAAAAAATCAATTACTAACATTAGTACGTACTACTAGCTAGTAACTACTCGATCGCTTTGAGGACGTACGTCGTTTTTATATGACTGCAGTAGTAAGTATACAACTGACGAGCTTGATTTTTTTTTCAACCGGACTTTTACCCCTTTTCATTTTCATTAAACGGAAATAACCAAGTTTATTGTCTGTCATTACAAGCAAAATAAGAAAGGGGGGAGGGAGAAACGAAAGCGAGTTGGTGCAGTACCAGGAAACCTACTGTAAACGCTCGCCATCGAGACGTCACTGTAGGGCAAAAACCTGGTACCACAAATATCTAGTTCAAAGAAGTTCGACCATTCAATAGCAAAAGCATGAGAGCACAGACTACATAAGCCCTCAGGAAGCAACAACAACTTAAGATAAGTAGAACCATTAGCATCATGGACCGCTTGTGATCATCAGAACAGGAGAAACCCTGGAGGCAGATCTGGAGTACACCCTAGCCGCCACATGCATCAACTAGGACGCCCCTTGATTAAGAACCACCTTGTCATCCTCTTTGAGCAAACCTGCCCAGTACAAGAGTAAGGAACCAGCAAAAAACGAAATCTCATTAGGGGAATGCATTTTATGATTTTCAAAAGTAACTTTGTTACGAGTGAGCCAGATAGCCCAGCACAAAGAAGCAACCAGAATCACATAAATTTTTTCATAATGAGGGAGGAAGGAATGAAACCAAGCCATGGCCTACCAAAAATTATCAGGAACCAGATTAGTCCCCATGGTAGTTCCCATCACCCCCCAAACCACTCTAGCAACAGAGCAGGAAAAGAACAAATGATCATTTGTTTCCACTTGATTGCAAAAGGAGCAAATAGGAGATCCAGGCCAGTTCCTTCTTTTCATATTCTGTCTAGTGAGAAGCGCATCCCTACACAACTGCCACATGAAGATTTGAATTTTAAGAGGCAATTTAGCTTTCCAAATCCATTTATTATTAGAGCCAGCAAGGTTCCTCTCCAACCACTGGTACATAGACTTGGTGGAGAACTTTTTATTTGCAGTAAAATCCCAGAAAACCTTATCATCATCAGGGGAGAGCTGTAATGATCTAACAACCCCACAGACATGATTCCAATGACTTAAAATGACACCACGAAGGGATCTCCTAAAAGGAATTGCAAATTCCATCTCAACACATTTCTTGATGGTAATGTTTTGATCCTGACAAATATCAAACAGGCTAGGAAACTGTTCAGCAAAAGGCAAATTTCCTTCAATAGGATCAACCCACAGTCTAGTTATATTTTCATTACCCAATGAAATTTTCCTCCCAGCCAAATAATTCTTCCTAATCCTTAATCAGGAGCCAAACCCAATAGCAGCCTATTTTTTTGAGCCTCAAGAACCATCTTAGTTAAGCATTGAACAACAGAATTAAACAGAAAAGGAGACAAGGGGTCACCTTGCCTAACCCCTTTGGCACTTTGAAAATAAGGACCATTGGTATTATTTATTTTGATAGAGACAGTACCATTATAAAGAATTTTCTTTAGCATATCTCTCCAAAAAAGATCAAAACCCATAGCTTCATGACACTCCACCAAAAAATTCCAGTTTACTTTGTCAAAAGCTTTTTCAAAGTCCAACTTCAGAATGATTCCCACATGCTTTTTTAGCATGAGTATGATGCATAATCTCATGCAGTGACATAATCCCATCCACAATACTCCTTTGTTTCATAAAGGCATTTTGATTCACACTAATCAACTTATCCAACATGGGTTCAACTCTAAGAGTAAGAGTCTTAGTGATAAGCTTGTAAATGCATCTGAGAAGACAGATAGGCCTATACTGACTAATCTTATTAGCTTCAGAAATTTTAGGTAACAAAGTAATAGTACCATAATTCAATCTTTTAACATCAAGGGTACCAGCATGGAAAGCAGTAAAGATTCTCATGATATCATCCTTAACAATGTCCCAGCAATGCTGGTAAAACTCAATGGGAATGTTGTCAGGACCAGGAGCTTTATTTTTAGCCATGGAGAATAAAGCCTGCTTAATCTCCTCCTCAGAAAAAGGATTTTTTAGCTTATTATTGTCTTCCTCAGTAAGTTTCTCATGAGGCCCCCACATATCAAAATTAATAGGAAATAAATTTCCAAGAACAGGCCCAAAAAGGTCTTTGTAATAATCAGTTGCATGATTAAGAATGTTCTCAGTCCCCTCAATATTGACATCATCTTTTGCAATGGAAAGAATAGAGTTTTTCCTTTTCCTCCCATTTGCCACCCTATGAAAGTAGCTAGTGTTAGAATCCCCCTCCACGAGCCACCTAGCATGAGCTTTTTGATACCAATGAGACTCCTCCTCAGCATACAACTTCATTAATTCAACTAAAATAGCAGTTTTTCTCAAACTAACATCAGAAGGAAGCTCACTATCCTCTTCCAAATTCTCAATAGAAGTTAACTCCTCTTTGAGCTCCATTTTCCTTTTCTTATTATGCCCAAACAAATTAGAACCCCATCCTTTGAAATACTTTTTGAATCTTTTCAATTTAATATTAAGCACATCAATAGGATCAGAACTGTGGACATTTTTTCTCCAAATTCTATCAACCGAGGGAAGGAACTCCTCATTTTTAAACCAGGAAACATCAAACCTAAATTCTCTCTTATTATCAGTGAAAGCAGGACTAGAACCAGTATCTAGCAGTAAAGCATTATGATCAGAAATATCTCTTACCAACTTCCTGACAGAGACCAGAGGAAAGAGATCCTCCCAATCAGGAGACATCAAGACCCTATCTAACTTTTCAAGAGTGGGGGAGAGATGCTTATTAGACCAAGTGCAGGACTCGATCGCGTTTTGACGCTATCCTGCAGGGTGCTATGTGCAAAGTTGAGGAACCCTGTTGTATTTTATTTTTCTTTTCTAGCCTTTTCTGTAAATTATACCCACCGCTTTGACTAATCGCAGTATCTAGGTCCTTCGGGACCTATCCTGGTTCAAAAAAAAAAAAAAATACGGCAAACTCCAGACTTCTTTGCCCATATACGTGCTCTATGTTATGTACGTCCTGATCAGATTAGACGACGTCGCGATCGCCCTTGCCAGCCACCGAGTAGCTAGAGCGAGTGAGGCGAGTCCGTGAAACTCTGACGTACGTGGTTCGGCGCGACGTCGCTGGGTACGGCTCTGGAAAGGAGGAGCTTTCCAGTCCCGATAGTTGCACTTGCACCTTTCGTTTCAGTGAGCTCGATCACCAGACCAGATTCAGTGGATCAGATCTCTCACATTGCATGGCAGATAGCCACGCCACTCACAAATCTACAGTTCAACTAATATAAAAGCATCTCTAACCCATCCCCTCTAATTCATTCCCTTAGCGTGGCCGCATCCTTTTATTTGCTCCTCTAACCAAAGCCATAAAAAAGGTTAGAGAAGCAAATATGGGATATCGGCTCCTATAATCCCTTCTCTCTACCAAATTTACTTGGCCGCCAACTTGACTCCTAAATCCCCACCCCCCTCTCGCTTTGCCGCCGACCTCTCCAGCCCAAAACCGTCAGAACTCGTTGCTGGCGCCGGATTCTCCCCTCCCCGGCCGGAATGTCACCGGATCTCGTTTCCGCAGCCCGGTCCGACTTTCCCGCCGAGGCGACGCTGTCGGAATCGACCCCCGCGACGGCTCCGATGCCGCGGAAACGGTTGGGCACCACCGGCGTGGCGCGGTCGACGGTAGCGGCAGCCAAGACGACCTATAAGGCCACAGAGACGACGGAGAAGCTCGGTCGGCTGCCCCTTGCGCCGGTGCTGAGTGGGCCACGCCATGATAGCCCATTCGCAAGCGGCGGAGGAGAAGAAGAAGAGGAAGGCCGCAACGGCCTCAACATCCAAGCTGACGATGAAGGGCAGGCCCAAGCCGACCTCCAAGGCCACACCGTCGTCCTTCTCGCCGGCCACCGCCGGACCTCAATGAGGCACCCGCGAGGTGGTCGATGAAATACCCGGGCCGACTCTGAGTGCCACCGAGGTGAGCGTTGCCGAGTTCATGTCCCAACTTGATCATTCTCACCATCAAGGCCTCGACGACCTCGACCTCAACTTTAGCGGCGACGATAAGGAGGCCGAAGAAGATGAGGCCACCGAGGAGGCCGAAGAAGGGTTGACCGAGGTGGGCAATAAGAAGAGCAAGGATTGATCGAATTAATGTATTTTGGATAATATTTATGCATGTTTGTAATATGGATACTTGACATATGTGGTGTGCTGATTTAAAAATTGCGATGATTTTTTTTTTACTTATCTAAGTTTTTGGGGATCGAATCCGGCGGCCGAAGTTTAGAGGAGCAAATATACTCCCGTAAGTTTGTTGGATATTTTTATTTCTCTAAAGGAAAGGGGATGTGTTAGAGATGCTCTAAGGAGGGGAAGACAACGTGGGTAAGGTGTAAGGTGGGATTCCACCAAAGTCTCGCTCCCGGTTCATTTTGCTCAAATTAATATTAAATTGTAGCAAACAAATTAAAAATAGGATTTTGGTGGGATCCAATCTTTTGACACTCTATACGTGGGCATGCACCATGCGGCGTGGCGCAGGAACCGTATCGTAACGTGCCCGTGCTGTGGCAAGATACCATTAAAGTACACCGGCATATAGACAAATTTGGCGATCGAGATAGATATTGACAATGGTTTATCTAGTCTTGCTTTTGCTATAAACAAATTTGGCGAGATAGACACTCCCTCCGATTTCATAATATAAATATTTTAGTTTTATAAAAGTAATATATCTACAGATCTTTTAGCGTGTAGGTTCGAAGAGATTCACTTTAAATCTACACACTAAGATATGTCTAGATATATTATCTTCATAAATCTAAAATATCTTGTATTTTAAAACGGGGATGGAGTAGATATTGACAACGGCTTATATCTAGGGTATCGTACATTGCTTGTTCGCATGAGCTACTCGAGCCAGCTAGATAGATGAGAAAATTTCCTTATTTGACACTATCTTAAAATCTGCTTCCCTATTTAACCCTGAAATTTATTTGACACTTGGTAAAGTTTTTCCCTTATACTCCCTCTGTTTCGAAATTTAAGATGTTTTAGCTTTGTAAAGCAAATGTATCTAGACTTATTTTAGTATGTAGATTCACTCTAAACTTGAATAAACCTATACACTAAAACAAGTCTAAATAAATTTCCTTCACAAAGCTAAAACATCTTATATTTTAAAACGGAGGGAGTATAACATTGCCGTTTGGTTCCGTTAGGCTCTCCCGTCAGCTTGACCAAAGTACCCCCTGAATCGTGTTTCCGTTTCTATATTGCGTGCCCGTGTTAGTTCTAGAGCACTGCATGCTGACACTTGATGTGCAAAGATAGTTGTGCGAGTAAGCAAGCTGCTAGGATTGGCCATATACTTGATAATCTAGCTCATCTAGCTAGTTGTCGCTTGATCGCGGAACCCAGGACAAAAACCTCACGTACGTGAACATGGCGGCCGGTTAAGAAGTGAAAAGGATTTTGTGATTGCTACACAGACAACATCCCTACCGTTTATTGTATACACGTCTGGCCTTACGTGGCAGCATGGTCGCGTGCTAATCTAGTGCGGCGCTTATGCGCACTAGTATTTTGCTCGTGAAGTGCTTATCTAATTAACCGGTCGGAACACCATATGGCCAAATTATGGTCACATAATGCACTAGAGGCAAAGCTGTCTTTTCATGCTGCTACTTAACAGCGTTAGTGCTTAAAATGAACTAGAATGTCATCTTAGAAATAAAATTTGGCCTAAATGTTAAATAGGGAAGAAAAACTTTTGCAGGATCAAATAAGAAATCATATTTTTTGAGTAGTGTCAAATAAAAAATTATTCCTAGATAGATACACTTACATCAGAGCGTGCAGGTTGAAGCGTGCAGGTTGCCGGTGACTCCCGCTCGCTCCCTCTCCGTTCGTATCGATCGGAGGCTGACGAGCTAGCACTGATCCATCGAAGTCGATAGATCAGTACTCACATCGACGTACGGACGTACGGACGTCGACGGCGATGCATGCATGTACGGGCTGCGTACATCGTCGTCCAATGATTCATGAAATTGGGAATCTAACGGGTCTATACTTTTTTTTGGGGAGAAAAAGACACTACTATTCATTAATCATTGATAAGTACTCTCTCCGTTCATAAATATAAGATGTTTTAGGTTTGTAAAGGAGATGTATCTAGACATCTTTTAGTGTATAGGTTCAATGAAAGAAAATCATCCTATATTTTCAAAGAAAGGGACTCACAAAACGAGAGACTGCAGGAGAAGAAAAGATATGGACGGACATAGCTCATCTCCTAGCCAAGTGTTGATCTCACGAACGGGACCGGGGGCAGCTCGGGGGATACACAAGGTCAATAAATAAAATCAATTATTAGCATCAGCAACCAGTACCGATCGACCATCGACCTCACTTTGAGGGCATGCATCGTTTTTATATGATGATGACTGTAGTGTAGTAAGTATACGACGACACGGGTAGGGGTAGCTAGCTATCGGCGGAGATGACGGCAAACACTTAGACTTCCTTGCCCATGTTGTACGTACGTACGTACGTAATCCACACGTCCTGATCACATTAGACGTCGCGATCGTCCTGCTTGTTGTGCTAGCTGTAGAGCGCGAGGGGCGAGTCGATCCGTGAGAAACTCTGACGTGGTTCGGAGCTTTCCAGTCGATCGATAGCTGCACGTACGGGATCCAACGCGCGCCAAGATAAAAAACGATGACGTACGCACGTTGGCGTTTCCCACGTTTCGTTTCGGTGCTCGATCGATCTACAGTTCAGATTGATCAGCGGATCAGATCTCTGACATGGATTGGACATGATGGGTAGCCTCACAACCGGACGTTCATGCCGACGTACGTGGCAGATATATAACTCTCGAAATAGGCTTTCGCCCCGCTTTATAAATAAAGCACATAGGTGAGACCGCTGCTGGACCATACAGCACAACGCCCAAGGTACAAACCGGACCAACCACGAGACCACCGCTGGAGCAAACAGCACAAAAAGCCCAAAAGAAAATACAAAAGGAAGGAAAAAGAAAATAAATCCGGCATCGGTGGTGCGACAAGAACGAAGGTAACTCGCCACCGTTGCGCCCACCAGATAATAACCACCACATGACTAGCATTTCAAAGCACCGCGTACCAAGCAGCACCTCCAAGAAGGGGAGTGACGACAACGACACTGCTGCCCGGACCGGTCCTAGGGTTTCCCCCGGTATGCCCCGAGAGGAGCGAGAGAGAAACACCCGACGCCCTTCAAGAAGGAGGGTGATACCCGCGGGCGTCACCGCGTCAGGGTCAAATAGACAAGGATTTCTCCCGACCTCTCAACAAACACCTCCCGGACACCTTGAAATGCGCCACCAAACTCGCCGCCCACCTGCACGCGCCAGCACGGTCTTGAGGTCACCATCGTCGTCACGCCGTGAGCCATGGGGCGAGGCCAGTAAGACCGAGAGAGAGGGACCTTCGTCGAGGGACAGGATGACCTCAGCACGCGGGAGGGAACTACCTCCACCGCCAGAAGGCGGTAGCCGACCGGATGTAGCAGCAAGACAAACCAGGCCCATCAGACACGGCCGAACCCGAGGAGGCTCGTGAAATCTCGCTGCCACACTGCAACAAGGGCGCCACCGTACACGCCAACCCTAGCACCAGGTCCATCTCCATCGTCCACCAGGGAACCACCGCCTCAGCAGTCCCAGACGTCAAATGACAGCTCCACCGCCACCAAACTCACCCGAGCAGGTCGAGCCTCCGCCGGACTGAGGAACACCAGTGCAAGTTGCCTCCCGGAGCCGCCTCCGACAAGAGGAAACCTTGCAGACCACCTTCCGGGGCCGCCGCCCCGGCATCCACGGACTCGCACCCACAAGGTTAGGGACATTGCGTGACCTGCAAGGCGGAGGAGGAATGGTAGGCACAGGATGGTGGCAGCGACACTGCCGCACGGAGGAGACCGACCTCCACCGCCGATGGCGGTTGCTGTCCGGGGCGCGGTAGTAGGGGCACACCGGGTCTCGGGACCGGCCGGACCCAAAATAGGGCCCGTAAAGTCCCCGCCACCGTGCTGCTATAGCACAGCCGCAACCAACGCCGCCTTCCTATACGCCCCACCCGCCAACCTGCCTCCAGAGGGTGGCAGCCCCGCATGGGGCCCGCCTCAGACCCAGATAAGGCCCAAGAGGGCCCAGATCTGGGCTAGCCGGAGCTATCGAGGGAGCACAACCCGCCGGCCGCCATCCCGCCGACCCTTGCCGGCATCACCGCGCCGTCGCCACCGCACCTATGAAGCCGAGCCGAGCCCCCCGCCGCGCCATTGCCGCCGCCACCGCAGTGCTGCAGCGCCAAGGCCAGCGCCTTCCCGGCAGGAGGAGCACCGGCACAGGCCCGCAGAGCCCAAATCGAGCCCGGGCAGGCCCAGATCTGGGCCGAGCGCGCGAGGCCAGCCCCTGCCAAGGTCCCGGCCGCCGTCGCCTCCCTGCCGCAAGACCACAAGCTCCTGCTGCACCTGGCCCTCGCCGCCCAAGGAGGGACCACGCACCACGCCGCCGCCGCCCAACCCGCCGTCGCCAAAGAAGCGCCGCCGCCCTGCTTCCCAACGGGAGAACCAGGCTCCAGCCCAGCGGAGGGGCCCGCGACCACCCACCGCGTAGGAGGAAGAGAAGGCCTCGCCGCCGCCGGCGCCGACCGGGCTTTGCCCGGCCGCGCCCCAGGCAGCGGCGAGGGAGGAGGAGGAGAGAGGGGGGGGGGGGGCGGCAAGGGCTAGGGGTCCTCCCCGTCGCCGCGCGGGGCGACGAGGGAGGAGGACAGAGGATATTCCCTTCCAGCCTAATTGATCGTTCAAATCGACGGTCCAACTTAATCCAAGGAGGGGAAGACGTCTGCGTGGGCACATGGTCCGGATCGTAACGTGCCCGTACTGGCAAGATACCATTAAAGTACACCGGCATATGGACAAATTTGGCGATCGGGATAGATAGATAGATATTGACATTGATGGCTTATCTAGTCTTGCTTTTGCTTTTTTGCACGGGCAACTCATCCAGCTAGATAGCTACTCCCTTCGTTTCAAATTCCTCCGCGCGCACGCTTACCTAGGTGGTCTAGTATTCTCTCATTTTTCATTAAAAAATTCTTAAAATTTTTGGTATAAGTAGTACATATTTCATACTATCTATTTCAAAAATTCACGGATTTTTTTGAATGAAAAATAAGAGAGTACAAGTTCACCTAAATAAGCGGGCCGGCGGAGTAATTTGAAACAGAGGGAGTAGATCGATCAGAGCAACACGCAACCGGCGGCGGAGCGATCGAGGACGACGCCGTATTTCTAAGAGCATCTCCACTGCCATTCTCGTTACGCCGATTTAGACATTGAATTTAAGTTGGGACGCCGAAATTGGCCCAATCATGTTCCAGAGACCTTTTTTTAGATTTGGGCAAACTTTGGTCTGGACTTTCCAGTTCAATACCAAGATCCTGAGAACGCCGGACGAAGCGAAGCGGCATGTGGACCCGTTCAGTCAGCGACGGAAGCCGAGTCGTCCTCATCCTCGGAACCACGCGTCGCCATAATGCCGCGCCACCGCCGCACCCTCGGCTCCCGCGACAGACCGACGGACACTAACTTCCCGTCGTTTCCGCTTTTCCCGCCCTCTCACCGCTACACCCCTCCCGCCCTCGCTGCCCCTTTGGCCTATATAATCCGACGACCTCGCCGACTCATTTCACTCACTTCCAACGCTCCTCGCTTCCCCCTCCACAGCTCCCCAACTCCAGCACTCCCACACTTCACACCATGGGCGAAAGGTACCCCGAAGACAGAGCGGCGGTGAATGGCTTCGGCCGCCCCACCCTCCAGCCGTGGGAAGGCCGCATGTTGTACGAGGCGGGCTACATGGCGCCGCCGGACATTCGCCTCCCGTCCGGCTGGAGGCTTAGTGCCGGTGGGATCTCGATTCTGCCAGAGCCGAAGCCCGAGGAGCTCGACGACGAGATCCGGGTGGCCATCGCCACCATGTCTGACCCGGACCTCGCCGAGGATCCGGGAAACCGCGTGTTATGGGAATAGTACCTAGCCGACCGGCGGCAGCAGGCGCTCGCCCGTCATGAGGGGCCGCCGGGCTCGCCGCCGAAGAGTAACAACGCGGCTCGGCACCGTCGCTGGTGGAGTGCTTTCGGGCGCACCCTCGCCGCCATGCTAGAGCACATCCACGCCGACAACAAGCCCCGCCTCGGCTTCCCCCGCAACCCCACGCTGTCGGCAAGGGCGAGGCGCCATCCTCCGGCCAACTGGCTGCTGAGGAGGATGGCCAGCCTCTCCTCTTCATCCTTCGCTTCGGCCTCCCACACGTCGGGCTTCGTGCCGGTGGCTTTGCCGCCGCTCCGGCCCGTTAAGCTGGAGTCGGAGACGCCGGTCCGGTCGCCGCCGAGGACCAGGTCGCGTGGCATCGTCATCAACGAGCCGTGCGCTCCGATGCCGCCCACCGGCCGTCTCCGCCTTCGCAGGCCGAAGCCCAAGCCGCAGGACTGGGCAGTGCTAGTCGACGAGGATGCATTTGCAGTCAAGATGGCGATGTACGAGTCCCTCCGGGAGGCAGCACCGCATCTGCCGGTGGAGCCGTCCTCGCCGGACATACTCGAATGGTCCAGGGCGGACTGGGAGGAGACGGAGTGGCGACGCGTCCACCGCCTGCAGCAGGAGGTCGAACGCCAGGCTGGGTCTAGCCGCGTTCTCGTCTACCAGGACGCGCCGCTCGTCGTCCTCAACGACGACGACGAAGCCGGCCCCTCCTGCCAGCCCTGGAGGTGCGGCGACGCCGGCCAGGGGAGCTCCCGCGTGCCACAGCCGCCGAGCGACGGTGGCGGCGAGGACGATGGCAGGGCCGATCCCGGCTACACGTCCTTCTACGACAACTTCGGCATGTAGAAGCGGCGAAGGCATCGGCGAAGGCAACGATGACGGCCTTTTTTTTATTGTTTTTAGTTTATTATCTAGTAATGTAGTTTAAATTCGATGTAATCCGTCTATATTCGCCCATATTTAATGAAATCCGCCTGAATTTGCTAAACTCGTCTGAAATTTAGCCGAACGCGAAAACTCGGCCCGTGAACGCGAGTGAAAACTCGGCGTTTCGAGGCCGAAATCAAGTTTCGTCCGGCCAGAAGTTGATCCGGATTTCAGCCTAGGATCGTCCAACGAGTGGGATGCTCTAAGTGTGCAGGTTGCCGTTGACTCTCTTTCTCGCTGCCGATCTCGATATCGGAGGCTGACGGAGTGAGTGTACCAAACGCAGGACCAGGTTGCGTGGCATCGTCATCAACGAGCCGTGCGCTCCGATGCCGCCCACCGGCCGTCTCCGCCTTCGCAGGCCGAAGCCCAAGCCGCAGGACTGGGCGGTGCTAGTCGACGAGGATGCATTTGCCGTCAAGATGGCGATGTAGGAGTCCCTCCTAGAGGCAGCACCGCAGCTGCCGGTGGAGCCGTCCTTGCCGGACATACTCGAATGGTCCAGGGCGGACTGGGAGGAGACGGAGTAGCGACGCGTCCACCGCCTGCAGCAGGAGGTCGAACACCAGGCTGGGTCTAGCCGCGTTCTCGTCTACCAGGACGCACCGCTCGTCGTCCTCAACGACGACGACGAAGCCGGCCCCTCCTGCCAGCCCTGGAGGTGCGGCGACGCCGGCCAGGGGAGCTCCCGCATGCCACAGCCGCCGAGCGACGATGGTGGCGAGGACGATGGCAGGGCCGATCCCGGCTACACGTCCTTCTACGACAACTTCAGCATGTAATAGCGGCGAAGGCATCGGCGAAGGCGACGATGACGGCCTTTTTTATTTTTTTAGTTTATTATCTAGTAATGTAGTTTAAATTCGATGTAATCCGTCTATATTCGCCCATATTTAATAAAATCCGCCTGAATTTGCTAAACTCGTCTGAAATTTAGCCGAACGCGAAAACTTGGCCCGTGAACGCGAGTGAAAACTCGGCGTTTCGAGGCCGAAATCAAGTTTTGTCCGGCCAAAAGTTGATCCGGATTTCAGCCTAGGATCGTCCAACGAGTGGGATGCTCTAAGTGTGCAGGTTGCCGTTGACTCTCTTTCTCGCTGTCGATCTCGATCTCGGAGGCTGACGGAGTGAGTGTACCAAACGCAGGACCAGGTCGCGTGGCATCGTCATCAACGAGCCGTGCGCTCCGATGCTGCCCACCGGCCGTCTCCGCCTTCGCAGGCCGAAGCCCAAGCCGTGGGACTGGGCGGTGCTAGTCGACGAGGATGCATTTGCCATCAAGATGGCGATGTAGGAGTCCCTCCGGAAGGCAGCACCGCAGCTGCCGGTGGAGCCGTCCTCGCCGGACATACTCGAATGGTCCAGGGCGGACTGGGAAGAGACGGAGTGGCGACGCGTCCACCGCCTGCAGCAGGAGGTCGAATGCCAGGCTGGGTCTAGCCGCGTTCTCGTCTACCAGGACGCGCCGCTCGTCGTCCTCGATGACGACGACGAAGCCGACCCCTTCTGCCAGCCCTGGAGGTGCGGCGACGCCGGCCAGGGGAGCTCCCACGTGCCACAGCCGCCGAGCAACGGTGGCGGCGAGGACGATGGCAGGGCCGATCCCGGCTACACGTCCTTCTACGACAACTTCGGCATGTAGAAACGGCGAAGGCATCGGCGAAGGCGAATGACGGCCTTGTTTTATTGTTTTTAGTTTATTATCTAGTAATATAGTTTAAATTTGATGTAATCCGTCTATATTCGCCCATATTTAATAAAATCCGCCTGAATTTGCTAAACTCGTCTGAAATTTAGCCGAACGCCAAAACTCGGCCCGTGAACAGGAGTGAAAACTCGGCGTTTGCAGGCCGAAATCAAGTTCCGTCCAACCAAAAGTTGATCCGGATTTCAGCCTAGGATCGTCCAACGAGTGGGATGCTCTAAGTGTGCAAGTTGCCGTTGACTCTCTTTCTCGCTGCCGATCTCGATATCGGAGGCTGACGGAGTGAGTGTACCAAACGCAGGACCAGGTTGCGTGGCATCGTCATCAACGAGCCGTGCGCTCCGATGCCGCTCACCGGCCGTCTCCGCCTTCGCAGGCCGAAGCCCAAGCCGCAGGACTGGGCGGTGCTAGTCGACGAGGATGCATTTGTCGTCAAGATGGCGATGTAGGAGTCCCTCCTGGAGGCAGCACCACAGCTGCCGGTGGAGCCGTCCTTGCCGGACATACTCGAATGGTCCAGGGCGGTCTGGGAGGAGATGGAGTGGCGACGCGTCCACCGCCTGCAGCAGGAGGTCGAACGCCAGGCTGGGTCTAGCCACGTTCTCGTCTACCAGGACGCGTCGCTCGTCGTCCTCAACGACGACGACGAAGCCGGCCCCTCCTGCCAGCCCTGGAGGTGCGGCGACGCCGGCCAGGGGAGCTCCCGCATGCCACAGCCGCCGAGCGACGATGGTGGCGAGGACGATGGCAGGGCCGATCCCGGCTACACGTCCTTCTACGACAACTTCAGCATGTAGTAGCGGCGAAGGCATCGGCGAAGGCGACGATGACGGCCTTTTTTTATTGTTTTTAGTTTATTATCTAGTAATGTAGTTGAAATTCGATGTAATCCGTCTATATTCGCCCATATTTAATCAAATCCGCCTGAATTTGCTAAACTCGTCTGAAATTTAGCCGAACGCGAAAACTTGGCCCGTGAACGCGAGTGAAAACTCGGCGTTTCGAGGCCGAAATCAAGTTTCGTCCGACCAAAAGTTGATCCGGATTTCAGCCTAGGATCGTCCAACGAGTGGGATGCTCTAAGTGTGCAGGTTGCCGTTGACTCTCTTTCTCGCTGTCGATCTCGATCTCGGAGGCTGACGGAGTGAGTGTACCAAACGGAGGACCAGGTCGCGTGGCATCGTCATCAACGAGCCGTGCGCTCCGATGCTGCCCACCGGCCGTCTCCGCCTTCGCAGGCCGAAGCCCAAGCCGTGGGACTGGGCGGTGCTAGTCGACGAGGATGCATTTGCCGTCAAGATGGCGATGTAGGAGTCCCTCCGGGAGGTAGCACCGCAGCTGCCGGTGGAGCCATCCTCGCCGGACATACTCGAATGGTCCAGGGCGGACTGGGAAGAGACGGAGTGGCGACACGTCCACCGCCTGCAGCAGGAGGTCAAACGCCATGCTGGGTCTAGCCGCGTTCTCGTCTACCAGGACGCGCCGCTCGTCGTCCTCGATGACGACGACGAAGCCGGCCCCTTCTGCCAGCCCTGGAGGTGCGGCGACGCCGGCCAGGGGAGCTCCCGCGTGCCACAGCCGCCGAGCGACGGTGGCGGCGAGGACGATGGCAGGGCCGATCCCGGCTACACGTCCTTCTACGACAACTTCGGCATGTAGAAACGGCGAAGGCATCGGCGAAGGCGAACGACGGCCTTGTTTTATTGTTTTTAGTTTATTATCTAGTAATATAATTTAAATTCGATGTAATCCGTCTATATTCGTCCATATTTAATGAAATCCGCTTGAATTTGCTAAACTCGTCTGAAATTTAGCCGAACGCGGAAACTCGGCCTGTGAACGCGACTGAAAACTCGGCGTTTGCAGGCCGAAATCAAGTTTCGTCCAACCAAAAGTTAATCCGGATTTCAGCCTAGGATCGTCCAATGAGTGGGATGCTCTAAGTGTGCAGGTTGCCGGTGAGTCTCTTTCTCGCTGTCGATCTCGATCTCGGATGCTGACGGAGTGAGTGTACCAAACGCGAACGCATGCTAGACTGACAGCAACTCATCTCTCTCTCTCGGACAAAATGGAGACGCCAAAACCGCTCGCGTTCCCAGTGAGAAGAAGAACCAAATGTGCTTTGTGATTCTGCTTGATCGACCGCGACATAGGTAGGTCGATGGTGGACGAAATAGACGAACGAGAGCGATAACGATCCATCGCTAACACGCGTGTGGCTTTTACGTACCCGCTAGCTCTGCACCCGTACGTTGATGTCAACGAGTCCAAATGGGAGTTTTTTTTTGCAAATCAAGAGCTTCAATGATTTTTCTTTTGCGAAATTCCACCGATCTACTAAAAATCATCAACAACAATACAAAGAAACTAAAAGTAATAAAAATTATAAATAGATCATTGGACCACCTAGCGATGACTACAAACACTAGCGCGCCAAAGGCGCGTCGCCGTCCTCGCCTCTCCATCATCAGAGCCGGGTTTAGTAGACTGACAGAAAGTCGTCGTGCTAAGGTCACAAAGGACCACTGTACAAGAGCATCAATCATCGCCAATGATAACAACCGTAGATCGGAAAGACTGATCCAAAATCATACCAACAAAAACGAAAACAAACCGGATTTCAGAAGATCCGCCAGACAAACAATACTAGCTAGAGACGGTGGGTTATAATTGAGCCAGACACATCTCCTCCTCTCTTCATCGCTCTATGAGCACAGGCATGGGCTGCCATGTTGGCAGATCTCCAGCCCAAATGGGAGATTGCGGAGCATATGTACGTACGGGCTGCATCGGTCGATCGGATCGACGTACATACTGTTCGCCCATCACGGCCACCATCGCGCCGTGAAAGGTCCGGCGTACCCGGTCCTTCCCTGCCGAGAGATGCACCGCTATCACTCGTTCACTCTCCTATGACCATTCGTAAAACAAACTCATTCACTACATTGTTTAAGGTGGCCAAAAAAAAATGAGCTTTATCAGTCAAAATGGTTTACAAGACTGCCTTGCTCAAGGTCCTAAAGAGTAACATCAAGTCCCGAGCCTAGCCAAGTGACAGTACGGCGATAAGCACTCAAACCATATATATTAGCGAGGTTTTGACTAACCCTAATTTTTTAGAACGCTACGTTTTTCACAAAATCACTAACTCTCTTATAACTAAAAGAAATTCTAAGAACATTTAGGGCCATTTCAGCATAAACATGAAATAGTATGAACTTAGGACAAAGTTAGAACTTCAAATTTTTCCAGGACAGGACGCGTAGCTGTTGCCATCATCGCCTTCTTCCCTTTCCTACCAAAAAACGTCGTTTGATACTCGCTACCGCTTTTTTCGTCACCTCTGCCCTCGCGTCTGTCACTTGCTCCTCCCTCGTCGCAATTGTCGGCGGTATAGTAGTTACAAACCCTAACCCTAGTCACCTGTTA
Organism: Avena sativa; assembly: GCA_916181665.1. Lineage (NCBI taxonomy): Eukaryota > Viridiplantae > Streptophyta > Magnoliopsida > Poales > Poaceae > Avena > Avena sativa. The sequence continues at coordinate 277,036,541 of OV702298.1, read as the reverse complement.
TCTGTAATAATGGTGTTTGGCGGAGCATATGGTGTAAAGACGCACATCGACTCGGGCTAAACCCACCGGGTGCAACATGTCCTTTGCTAGATAGAAAATGTGCAATATAAGTATGCTACTACTTGTACTGAACATAGGTTACATTTTTTCATAGGGGTGAATGTATGTGCATGCTTCTGAGGTTTTGCATCTGGAATGTGTTTCTCTCAGGAGAAAAACTGAATATTACAGAAAATGTCAATCTATTGAGTTTAGAAAAACAAAGTAAAGGTAGAGCCATGAGGAATTGTGATCCATAGTCCACGCAAATCGAGGTCCAATACATGAGGCCCTGAAAGAACACTGCGGGATCAGCCCACAGGTAAATCAGATGACAAGCACGGCCGGCGAATCAAGACCAGCCCAGAATAACAGACAGTACACACGCATTCCGGTTCGGCCCAAGAAAGCGCCGCACGCCGATACCCGAAACCTCACCGCCACTCTCTCCCCAGCCTCTGAACCGCTAGCCGTCGCCCCCGCCGCCGCTCCCGGCGCGCCGCCGCAGCCATGTTTCCCCTCGCCCGCGCGGCCCTGCGCAGAATCAGCCCGGCGGCTTCGTCCGCGGCAGCGTCAGATGGGCCCCTCCCTGTGCGCCTCCTCCTCCTCGCGCCGCTCTCATCCAAGTCGTCGGCGGCCGCGCCGCCGGAGTACCAGATGCCGTCGGTGACTTGGGGCGTGATCCAGGGGCGCAAGGAGCGCCTCGTATCCCGCGTGCTGGCGCTCGACTTCCTCCGCTCCGCCGGCGTCTCCGACCCGGCGGGCGAGCTCGAGGCCGTCGAGCTCCCCTCCTCCCTCGACGTGCTCCAGGAGCGCCTCGACTTCCTCCTCCGCCTCGGCCTCTCCACCGACGACCTCTCCGCCTACCCGTTCCTCCTCGCCTGCTCCCTCCGCAAGAACATCATCCCCGTCCTCTCCTACCTCGAGAAGCTCGGCGTCACGCGCGCGCGCCTCGCCGCCTTCGTCCGCGCCTACCCCGCCTGCCTCCACGCCTCCGTCGCCGTCGACCTCGCCCCCATCGTCAAGGCCCTCCGCGGCCTCGACGTCGACCGCCAGGACATCCCCCGCGTCCTCGAGCGGTACCCAGACGTCCTCGGACTCAAGCCCGACGGCACCATCAGCACCTCCGTCGCATACCTTGTTGGCATCGTCGGCGTCGCGCCGCGTGACATTGGTCCCATGGTAACGCACTATCCGTTCTTCCTTAGCATGCGTGTTGGCACCACGATCAAGCCATTCTGCGACTACATCACATCTCTCGGGCTGCCCATGAGGATTCTAGCGAGGATTATTGAGAAGCGGCCATACGTTCTTGGCTATGATCTTGAAGAGACTGTCAAACCAAATGTCGAAGCATTACTCAGCTTCGGCGTTCGGAAGGAGGTGCTGCCGCTTGTGATTGCGCAGTACCCATCTATTCTGGGGTTGCCTCTGAAAGTGAAGCTAGCGGCGCAGCAGTACTTCTTCAACTTGAAGCTCAAAATCGACCCTGATGGATTTGCCCGTGCTGTTGAGAAGCTGCCACAGCTTGTGAGCTTGCATCAGAATGTGATACTGAAGCCCGTGGAGTTCCTCCGTGGACGTGGAATTACAGACGAGGATGTTGGGCGGATGTTGGTCCGCTGCCCGCAGATTCTTCTGCTGCGGAATGAGCTGATGAAGAACAGTTTTTACTTCTTCAAGAGTGAGTTGAAGCGCCCAATAAGTGAACTATTGGAATTCCCAGAGTATTTTACATACAGCTTGGAGTCAAGGATCAAGCCTAGGTACATGAGGGTGGCAAGCAAGGGGATTAGATGTAGCTTGGATTGGTTTCTCAACTGCAGCGATCAGAGGTTTGAGGAAAGGATGCGAGGGGATTTTATTGAAGGGGATGCACCAGGACCTTCGTTTACAATGGGCGGGAAGCTTCAGATGCCTGGCAACCAGTTAGTGTCGGATGATGATAAGGAGGATAGTGATGATGAGGTGCTATATAGGCGGACAGTCATGCTCTAGTGAGTTTAACTTCTTCTTGCTGATTTCCTTGTATGGCTGTAGCACTCTAGCAGTCTGTGAGTTTGGAAAATTAAATAATGGTTATTATTGTTTCAGATTTGGTGGAAGATAATCCAAAGGTCTTTCCTGATGTGTTTCCGCCAGCACCATATAAGCCAGTGAGTTCTAAACTTCCAATTAGCATGTTCTTTTACATATCTAGCAGTACCTATTCCTCTGGTGTCAAGGTCAATTTATTCTAAAGTGAGAAAGGATATTTGCTGATACTATCAGTGCGAAAATAGTGGTATGCTACAGCCATCTCATCTTGTATAATTTTTTGGTCATAAATAGCCACAACAAATTCTAAGTAGTTCATTCTGCTGTGCAGAATCAAAAGTAGCAGTCACTGTTGCAGGACTAGATAACATGGGTTATTAATTGAGCTGTAGTCAGAAATATATAGGTAACAGTAAGCAGTTTTTTATACACGGTTATCAGAAATGAGGGAGACGGGATGGAATGGAATATCCAGTGTCATCACAGTGAGGCCATCTTGAAGACACTCAAGATCTTTATATCTAACTTTCCTGTGATAAACAATTTTATGTTCTACTTGGTAGAAAATACTTAAAATAGTAATAATTGTAAGAACTTTGTAATTTGTGAGTTACTTGCTGAATGTTAAAGTCAGTTTTTGTCTTCGTTTGTAATTGAAATTTGCTAACTGCCCAACCATCCTCACATGCTAGATGAAAAGGCTTTGGCGTTTGTTGGGGTGCTGGCCTAAGCAACGTTTCACCAGATGTACCCGGGCACATCCTCTGATTGTGCCCTATGAAGGATGAAAGCGACTATTCTGTACATAATTTTAAACAGGGTGATCAAAGAATTGCTCAAACGAGACAAACATGGCGTACTTAGTGATGATAATCTTGTCCCTAACTGTTGCAGTAGTTAATTTTTGTTACTCTACGTCTAGGACAGAGTGATCACACAATAGGTTCAGATTTTTGTAACATGTAGTACAATGTAGTGTTTGTAACTCCGATGTTCAACAATAACGTAACATTTCCAGTGGACTAGCAGATGCCTGTCAACTGCATACATTGCTGTAAGCGTCGGTGTTCTTGGTATTGTTGGCGTTTTGCGTTTTAGGTCTCAGTGCACTTCCATTCATGGCAGACCTTATTTTAAATCTGAAACAAGGTCTCATGGGTAGCTATGGTGATGAGTTATGTGACCATTTCTTTTGCTGCCTACAACATTGTGTCTTTCTTCTAGCCTTTCCTCTTTTAGTTGGACCGACCAATCAGACAACTTGATTGTTGGCCTGTCACTCAGCACGTTAATCAACTCAGTCACAAGATTGGTACCGAGAGATCACACATAAGGATCACCCAAACCAGAGTCAAACATATTAGGGCGGAAATAACATCAAAACCTCAAGCTAATTTTAAGCTAGACTCACAGCATAAGAACTTTTCCTCTCAGGTAGTACCTACGCCATGATCATCTCCGCTGGTGCACCAACCCAACAAAGGCTTCCTTGCATGGAATGTAGCGTGTCAATGAACACTTTGCTGTCTGACTCCGCACTAGGGAAGGGGTCATGAACTCTCCAAAAAACATTCACTCTGCCGGTGGGAACTATCGCCTTGAGAAAAGTTGAGATTGCTAGGAGGACGATAGGTGCTTCAATTGATCTTGAAGCGCCACGAGGGCATCTGTGCCGCACTTGACATCGAGTAGCATCAAGTTGTTCCAGTAGAGTCGTTACAAAGGTTTTTCCAGAGGCCTCTCAATCCAAGGGTGTGATAAACGCCCAGGTTCCATGTGTGTTCACTTATGGCTTTTCCTATCTGCACTCTATGGCATATAATTAAGAAGGTACATTTACTTGGGAGAATGTAGATTCTACTCGGGTGAGTTGGAAGAGAGGGTACCTATGGCCCTAGTTATATAGCCTCAGCGCTCGATCTCAGCCAGCTAGTTGTTTTTTTATTACTCCTGTACAACATATGACACACAATATAGTCTGTTATTTTTGTAACATGTACTTGTACGCTGTGTTGTTCGTAACTGAAATGCTCAAAGTAACATAACCTCTGCCCACTTGTGTAACTTACTCCGTGGTAGCTTGGTAGGTGAGCACCGGTCTGCAACTCTAGGGATGGAGTTCCAAGACCGCCAATTCTCTCTTGAGCCAAAACTTTTTTTCCATGCCCCTTGCTAGCTACTTCTAATTTGGAGATACCTTCTTTCTCTCCACTATCATCGTATCTTCTGCGGGCCAAAGCATGTCCGAGTTTGAGAAAAATACATTAACAAGCATCCATCGAACATCTTTCGAAGGTTTTCCTTGAGACCTCTCAAACCATATATGGGCGTGACATACGAGCACCCTTCATGTTCTTCGATTTCTCTCGTTTCCTATCTTTACTCTATAGTACACAAGAAGGTACATTTACTTGGTAAATATGGATTCTAGGCTGAATTGGAAGAGATGATACCCTGCCTGGTTATATATATAGGCTCGCCGCACTCCACCTGCTAGTTCATTTTTATTACTCCTGTACAACGTACGATGACATGGTAAGTTTTGATTTTGTAACATGCATGTAGTTCTACTATATAACTATTTGTAACTCAAACGCTCAGATTGAGAATGTAAGACATAGAGTAGGGGATCTTAATCTTTAACTCGGTGTTTGCCGTTTCTTGATGTATTACTACCAATCTGCTACAGGAGTGCGAGCTACTCATTTATGTGTTACTAGAATATAAGATGTTTTAGGTTTGTGATCTAGACTTATTTTAGTATGTAGGTTCACTCAGATTTGGAGTGAATCTACATACTAAAAGAAGTCTAGAAAACATCTTATATTTTGAAACGGAGAAAGTACTACAAATCAGCTCTTGTAGTCCTTGTAATTGCCTTCCTAATCCGTGCTAATCGTGTCCAGTGCAAGAGCTTTGAATTTGGATTGCAAAAGTTCCAATGAAGCTGACTCCAAACACAAACCCATTATGTTACTTTTGCTAATTCGAGATGCCAGCATATATTTCCTAAAAAGGTTGTTTTGTCTAGGTCCCACATCCAACTTCCGCACACCTCACATCCAATTTCCTGAAGGTGAGCAAGAGCTCCATGAGGGGAACGTGGGTCGTCGCTGCAGTTGACCCTGGTATTGGGAACGTGCCACGTCGTCAGCAAAACCGGCATAGAAAACAACTTAGGCCCTGCTTGTTTACTCGTTTCAGTCACTAGTCAGATCCGAATATTACAAAGCATGTGAGGATTTTAGCGGGACCTACGCCCGTTTCTGGCTAAAATCTAGGGAACAAAGTTATCCGTGTCTAGGGGGTCTATTGTCCAGTTTTAGATACTTGAGGGGGTTAAGTATGCCACTTTGAGTTTGAGGGGGTGCTACATTCGAAACTCGAAAGTTATGGGGGTTATATAGACTTTTCCCACTAGTTTTGATGGTTTTGTGGATGCTCTTAGTCCGAGGGTTTATATACGAACCTCTCGCATGCACGTTTATTTCTCTCTTTTCCTATCTTTAGTTCTTTACTCTATAGCACATAAGAAAGTGCATTTGCTTGTGTGAATTAAGAAACGATAAAACTGAATCACCTACGCCTAACCACAGTGATTTTGCGCTCAATACCGTCTGATCGGGCAATCCAATGTTCTAGATCACCTAATCTTCCCCGCAACGTCACTGAGGTTGTTTGCTTCGTCAAATCGCTCACTTATTTTTATTTCCATGGACCCCCATTAATTCTAATGTCGATTAAATTCCTTGTACGACACATTTAGGGCCTCTTTGATTCATAGGAAAGGAAAATCAAAGGAATAGGAAAGGGATAGGAATAGGAAAGGATGGCAGGTGCAAAACTTTCCTCTTTCCTTGTGCATAGGATTCAAAGAATAAGGTCCAAGTGGATTTTTCATTTCCTTCATGTTTTGCCTTGAAAGTGAGATCTGGAGGAAAATTTCCTCAACTTTTCCCTTGTGCCATTCCTATAAATCAAAGGAGTAAACAGTAGCATCTATGAAAAAAATTCCTATTCCTATGCATTTTCTTCATCTTTCCTCCAAATCAAAGGAGCCCTTATTAGTTATCCCACAACATCCTCGTCCATCTATGCATATGCTAGAAAATAACTCTTGCAAATTTTCATTAGAATGTTTAAAAAAAATCTGAAAACTGTGCAAATAAGCTCATAAGTTGTCGTAATAAAGTTAACAAAATTAGAACTGGGTATAGGACGGAATATTATTGTGATTGCTGTACATATCAGAAAATTTAAATTTTACATCTATATAAATATGTATCTAGTATGTGTGTGTCTAGCTCTCATCTGACCGAGTTCTCAGCCAGGTGAAGTCCGCACACGACCTACCTACAATGAACAAAAAATTGGTATACGAACTTTTTTTATACTACGTGAACATTTTTTATACTATATGAACAATTTTTTGCCACTCTCAACCTACTTGCAACTCGAAAAAACTACATGAACATTTTTTGTACTACATAAACAGTTTTTGTACTGTCCAGACATTTTTTTTGTCAATTGCAACCCGCTTGCAACTGAAAAAACTCAATTGCAACTCACTTACAACTCATAGGGGCACACGAATCACGATGCTATCTTAGGGATACAAAGGTGACCGAGCACTAACTAATTCTCAGTGAGATGAGAGCTAGCAATACTGATCTAGTATTTACATGCATGATTTCTTCCATAACTTTTTTACATTAAAAAATGATTTTATGCTCCATAAAAGTTTGCTACAATTTGAGCTCATGCCAACATTGGTTCTACAAATTCCCCCTAATGGCCTAAGAGATGAGACATATGCACATCTCAATCGACAGTTATCCAATCCTTTGGCCAGCCACTCGTGGAACAATGTTGTGTTGTCAATGTGATTGTACATGTTCTCGATAAGAAAACTTTATTAAACACAAAAGTTGTATATAATTTATAGAAATTTACTCATGGCCTCTATATTAGGATGCATACGGCTAGAAAACAAAAGAAGACACATTATAAGAAACATTGAGAGATCTAGAACAGCTAGGTTGGTGGAGGGCTTATCAGTAGATTAATTATGCCAACATCTGTAGGGATAAAAATACCCCTCACCGTCCCCTCGAAATGTGTATGGACCTCAGAAGCGGGTCTCTATTCTTCTCATGCTGTAGATACCATCATCATATTGTAAATTACATGAAAAAAGAGAAGAATTCCTACCATAAAAAATAGTTATTGATACTTAGCCAAAGGCCCAAAGCGGCCATATTATGAAGGGCTCTAATAAAAATTATATACTTATATAAATTAAAATTTAGTTATTTATACTTAGCCAATACAACATGTCCGATGTTGAAGGAGTGTATCCAGCTTTAAGGTTGGAACGGATTCTTTTCCTGTGAAGTAATACAACTAAGAATACGAGCTAGTCAAGTTTCAGTGCTAGGTACATCCTTATCTAGACAAATTTGAGTCAACTAATATGGGTTGGAGGGAGTATTTATACTTAGCCAAAGCAACGAAGTGTTGTATCTAATCTAGCCTTGGTAGATGTGCTATAAGGTAGGACTTGTAGATCTGAGAGGGAGAGAGAGAGAATGGTACTACCTGCGCCCTGGCTCGACAAGCATGAGCCAGAGGGGATCCCGGAGCTAGTGCCGGAGCTGGAGCCGCCGTCGTTAGCCATGGGAAAAGGGGCGACGTCGTGGGTGTGCGGTGGTGGTGGTGCTTCCCGTCGGCTCGTGCTAACCCTAGATCGGTAGGGGTGTAGGTGGGGTTATTGGCACAGTGGTGAACCTCGTACCGTGCGCTGCCAGCCCCCCACCACTTTATATAGCGCGGCGACAGGGGCCCACCAACCAGATAGGGTTGGGCGCCCCCGATCAGGGCGCAGTTAGGGGCGTGACAGGCCGTTGGGCTCTGTCACGTTGAGATCTATCTAACATTCTCCTCCTTGATCTCGACTTTACTTTTAACTTTGTACTTTACTCGTTTCATCACAGATTGATACATAGAGCATGTTTCATTGTCTCAGCTCAATTGCCGATAGAATCAGACAACCACTATATATCTTCCTGTTTTGAAACAAATTTTGTTACTTTTGGGCCTCTGTAGTCCATGAATCATAGGCTTCCCATTAAACCCATGCCGGCTATGTGTTCCTTGAACACATTGGGTGGTAAGCCTTTCGTTAGCGGATCCGCAAGCATATCCTTTGTCCTTATATGCTCGAGTCTTATAGTTTGATCCTGGACTTTGTCCTTCACAACATAATACTTTATATCTGTAGACTTTGTAGCATTACTCGACTTGTTGTTGTGAGCATAGAATACTGCGGGCTCGTTGTCACAATACATCTTTAGTGGCCTGCTGATGCAGTCAACCACTTTCAAGTCGGGTAAAAATTTTTTTAACCATAACGTCTGTCCCATGGCCTCATAACATGCTATGAATTCTGCATACATCGTAGATGATGCCACTATCGACTGTTTGGCGCTTCTCCATGAAATAGCACCTCCTGCGAGAGTAAAGACATATCCTGTCGTGGACTTCCTGTCATCTTTATCTCCCACAAAATCTGCATCTGAATACCCTTTTATCTCTAGGGAGTCAGATCTTTTATATGTTAGCATGAGGCCTTTTGTGCCTTGCACATAACGCAAAGCTTTCTTTACCATCTTCCAGTGCTCTATGCCTGGATTCTCTTGATATCTACCGAGTACCCCGGTGATAAAAGCTAAGTTAGGGCGAGTGCACACTTGTGCATACTGTAAGTTTCCAACAACCGAAGCATATGGTACTGACTTCATTTGATCGATCTCATATTGATTCTTTGGACATTGGGATTTCCTAAAACTGTCGCCCTTGACTATGGGAGCAGGTGTTGCATTACTCGCATGCATATTGTCTTTCTTTAGAATCTTTTCATAATACGCTTTCTGCGACAGTCCTAACACTCCATTCTTTCTATCTCGGTGAATTTCTATGCCCAAAACATAAGAAGCTTCACCAAGGTCTTTCATGTCAAAATTTGATGACAAGAACTTCTTTGTATCTAGTAGTAGACTAACATCACTGCTAGCAAGCAAGATGTCATCCACATACAGAATTAGGAAAATATATTTCCCACTTTTGAACTTTGCATAAATGCAGTTGTCCTCAACATTTTCTTTGAATCCAAATCTTTTAATTGTATCATTGAACTTTAAATACCACTGCCTAGAGGCTTGCTTTAACCCATAAATGGATTTCTTTAGGCGGCATCCCATATGTTCCTTCCCCTCCATGAAAAAACCCTTGGGTTGTTTCATGTAAACATTTTCTTATAAATCTCCATTTAGAAATGTCGTCTTAACATCCATTTGATGCAACTCTAAATCAAAATGTGCAACTAGTGCCATGATGATTCTGAAGGAGTCCTTACATGAGACCGGAGAAAAAGTCTCATTGTAGTCTACACCTTCTCTTTGCGTAAAGCCTTTTGCCACAAGTCTAGCTTTGTACTTTTCTACATTCCCATTGGAGTCATACTTTGTTTTATAGACCCAGTGCATCCTACTGTTTTGGCTCCTTTAGGAATTTCCTCTAAGTCCCAAACATTGTTGGAACTCATCGATTTCATTTCATCTTCCATTGCCTCCACCCACTTGGCTGAGTGAGGGCTAATCATGGCTTCTTCATATGAGGTAGGATCGCCCTCCATATGAACTATGTTGTAGACTTTGTAGATTTCTTTGGAAATGGCTGGTCTTCGTTCTCTTTTAGACCTTCTGAGTTTATCAGACTCTTGCTTATTTCTTGCCTCGGGTTCAGGCACATTTACAGTATGTGGCTGTTCTGGCTCCCTTTCGTGCTCAACAGCGGGTTCAGGTGGCTCCTGATGGACAGGTTCCAAACTTTCGCCCATTGTTGTCACGTGTGGAGTCAAAACAGGTGCCGGCACCACAACCTCAGGGGTTGTAGATGGTGGCACAACAGGTAGCGAGAAAAATGGCTCCTGAGTCATCGGATGAGGTGCATGCACCCTCTTCTCCTAAAGATCAATTTCCCGAGCTACCGTGCTCCCTCTCATCAATTCGTCCTCCAAGAAGACTGCATGTCTCGTTTCTACAAACTTTGTGTATCTGTCAGGACAGTAGAAACAATAGCCTTTTGACTTATCTGGATATCCAATAAAGTGGCAAGATACTGTTTTAGGGTCTAACTTTTCAATGTTTGGATTGAAAACTTTTGCCTTAGCTGGGCTCCCCCAGACCCTCAAGTGGTGCAGAGAGGGGACTCTGCCTGTCCATAATTCATACGGTGTTTTGGGCACCGACTTACTTGGTACTCCGTTGAGAATGTGAATGGGGGTTTTAAGCGCCTCCATCCACAATCCCAATGGGAGGGTGGAATAGCTCATCATGCTGCGCACCATATCCATAAGGGTACGGTTACGCCTTTCAGCTACTCCGTTTTGCTGAGGTTCGCCCGACATGGAATACTAGGTAACTATTCCATTTTCCTGCAGGAACCTTGCAAAGGGTCCTGGTACTTGACCATATGGAGTATGCCGACTGTAGTACTCCCCCCACGATCGGACCGAACTATCTTAATTCTTTTATCATGCTGATTTTCTACTTCAGCTTTGAAAATTTTAAATTTATCCAATGCTTCAGATCTTTCTTTAATTAGATAAATATAACCATATCGGGAGTGATCATCCGTGAATGTTATGAATGAATCATAGCCATCCACACTTTTCACCGGAAACGGTCCACAAATATCCGTGTGGATTATTTCTAGTGTAGCTATACTTCGGTTTGCACCCTTTTTAATTTGTTTTACATACTTTCCTTTAATGCAATCTATGCATTGTTCATTTTTAACGAGGCTTTCTATTCTTCCCCTCGAAATATGGCCTAATCTGCAGTGCCATAACTTCGATGAGTCAAGAGTTCGCTTTCTTTTCTTTTGTTCTTTGTTTGACAAGGGAACTTGTTCATTCACATCATACACAGAAAATACTTTCTCATGCAAAGATAATAAATAAAGCTTGTCATGTAGTGTAGCAACACCCACACAAGTATCTTTCAACCAAATGGCACATTTGCCATGTCCAAAATAGCACTCATACAAGTCTTTGTCCAAGCACGACACACTTATTAAATTTCTATGAATGGAAGGAACAAAAAGAACATCCTTAAGCAAAAGAGAAGAGCCATCAGCCAGCTCCAGAGGAATGTCGCCAACAACCTCCACTTCTTCTTCAATCCCATTCGCCACTTCAATGAGTCTTTCTCTTTTTGGCAAAATCCTTGTCGAATGGAACCCCTGTAAAGAGTTGGCAACATGAACAGTTGCACCAGAGTCAATCCACCAAGTAGATTTAGAAAACTTTTCATACAGAGATTCATTAACAAAAGAGACTATATCTTTACCTTTTTGTCCATTATGGATTTCAGCCATATTGGACAATCCTTCTTGTAGTGGCCAACCTTTTTGCAATGGTGACACTGGTCTTTGTCCCCAGGGGTAGACTGCTGGTACTGATGCTGGTGCTGTAGGGGGCCCTTGCCATGTGGCTTGGAAGGTGAGCCACCATGGTTACTGTTGGTGAAGTTCCTCTTCCTATTGTCCTTCACGTAGTTCAAGGAACCACCGTGAATGGACTTAAGCCTTTCTTCCTCTTGAGAACACATCCCTATGGTCTTTTCAATGTCCCACTTTTCAGGGGACATGTTATAGTTGATGACGAAGTTCTCGAACTGTTGGGGAAGAGAGGCCATGACAAGATGCACCAAAAGAGCAGGCTTGAGCTCGAGGTCCGCATCCATGGGCTTCAACTTAGCCGCCATGTTGGACATCCTCAAGATGTGCTCTCTAATGCCATGTGGCCCTCCCGTATACTTTTCTGTCACCAGCTGTTTGAGCAGCTGGGTTGCATACATCTTTGAAGAGCCAGTAAACTGGATCTTTATCTTTGCAAGGTACTGACCAACAGAGGCACACTCTTCAATTGAGCCCACTATTGCGTTCTCAATTGTGTTATTTACAAAAGCCAAGCATTTCTTGTTTGCATTGACCCACTTTTGATTGTCTATTGAGTAGGCTAGCTCCAAAGGAGCATGGTCCCTCTTTCTCTTTTCAAATGCAACACTTTCCTCAGCATCACCCCTCACTGGGTCCGCATGCTTGACTGGTTGTTTAGTGTCAACCACCCAGTCCACCTCGGCGTAGACAAACGCCAGATCGACCTTTTCCTCCATTCGGAGTAGTTATCCCCTCTGAGCAGTGGGATATCCTTCAGGCAGCTCATGAGGTTGAGACCTCCTAAAAACCACAAAAGATGTGAGATAACCAAAAACAGCTGTATGCATTAATCCAACACTGGTATAAATTAAGCATGCAATTGTTTGTGCCATTTGAAGTTATGTCACCGTTGGGTAAAAATAAAATTAAATGCACCTTTAATACATAATGAAAGGGATCAAGATCATGTTTATTAATAACGTTGGTCAATTAATAACATGGAGCATAATCAACTTTAAATTACTTTATCACATCTTTTATAACAAAATTTAGACGAACTTTATTGCATTCAAGCAATTTAAAACAACTATTTGCAGCGGAAACAATTATTACATTATTCATAAAACTTTGAACTTTGCAGAAAAAATCCGCCTCTATTTCATTCTCTAGTCAAATATTCACTTGAAATAAATAGACTAGAAGAAACTATGCAAAAAACTATCCAATACTTGATGAAAAACATCAAAAAATAGTTTCTGTAAATAGAAAAGACTAAAAACAGAAAAAACTATACAGATAAGCCCTACTGGGCCCTTCCCTTCATGCTGGCGGCCCACAGCCCGCCCGCGTGGCACTCCTTACGCTCCGCCTGGCGCGACACTCTGTAGTCTCTCGGCCTGGTCCGAAAGGGCCCAGCGGACAGCCAGCAACCCGACGGCTATCTGCCGCGCGGGACGCTCGCTGGAGCGGCCGGCTGCCCGTGGCCTGGCCCGCCAAAAACTCGCCTGGCCAGCTAACGCCCGCCTGGCCCGCTAACGCCCGCGTCCACCCGCGCCGCTCGATCTCGTCCGTTCGACGCCTGCCGCCCTAGATCCTACGGCTGCGCGGCGGATTCGCGAGAACAAAATCCCTAGGGCGCCGCCTCCTTCTCTAACCCTAGTCATTTCCCCCCACTCCCCCTGCGAGCCCCCCTGCCCGATCCACCCTCTCTAGCAGCGCACGCGCGAGAGGGCGAGGCCAGGTGGCCGCTCCGCCGGCGAGCCCCTCTGAAAGGATACGGATGTCGCCTAGAGGGGGGTGAATAGGCGATTAAAACTTTTCCTAGAGTGGCTCAACAAAGGCGGAATAAAACTAGTGTTTACTTTGTTAAGCACAACTTAGAACAACTAAGGTTCACCTATGTGCACCAACAACTTATGCTAAGCAATATAAGCAAGAAAGTGATAGCAAGATATATATTACTTCAAGCACGAAGGCTATCACAATGTAAAGTGCATAAGTAAAGAGCTCGGGTATAGAGATAACCAAGGCACGCGGGGACACTGATATTTTACCGAGTTCCTTCCAACATGGAGTACGTATCGTTTGGAGAGGGGGTGGTATCAAACCACCAACGCCACAAAAGGCCTCCCTTATTCTCCGGTGAATCTCACCCCAACGGGATCGATCCACGCTTACACTATCGGTGCACTTGTCGGTGGCAACCGGAACCTCTCACAAGGTTGGGGCACTTCTCCACAACTTAATTGGAGGCTCCCAACAAATGCCACAAAAGGCCACAATGCCACCAAGGCCACAAAAGCGTCTAGGGTTCCAAGAACTCAAGAGGGACAAGCTCCAATGAGTCACTCAAACCAAATCCTCCGAGGAGAACACAAACCGATGCACCAAATGCAAATGGCAAGAACACCACAAAGGTGTTCAAATCCTTCTCTCCCAAATTCCACCAAAGCTACAAAAGCTTATGGGGGAATAAGAGAGGAAGAACAATGGAGGAAATCCACAAAAGACTCTAAGATCTAGATCCCAATATGTTCCCCTCACTTAGAGGAGAGATTGATTGGTGGGATTGTAGATCTAGATCTCCTCTTTCAAATCCCTCAAGAATATGCAAGAATCATCGGAGGGATTGAGAGAAAGCAAGATCAAGAAGGTCAACAATGGAGGGGAAAACTTGCAAGAATGGTTGGGGAACTATTGGGGAAGAAGGCCTCTTAAATAGGTCCCCCCAAAATCCAACCGTTGAAGCCCCAAAACGCGAATCCCGGTACTACCGGTCTTTTTTCCGGTACTACCGGACATTCCCTGGGGATCCCAGGTCGCCAAATGCACCTTATTCTGTACCGACCGGTACTAAGGGGCGGTACTACCGGACCTCCGGTACTACCAGACCCTGGTCCGGTACTACCGGTCATCCCTGAACGAAAACGGCCATAACTTTTGCATCCGGACTCCGATTTTGATGATCTTGGGCTCGTTTCGAAGAGGACAACAATCTATAAAAGATCACGCAAAGAAACATTATAGTACAGTAAGGGAGGATAGATCCAAATGACGAAAGGTTCAACCTCTATCAAAAAGACGAACCGATAAAACCTCCAACATAAAAAACGTAATCGAAAATGCATATGAAATCCGTTTTCGATGAACTAGAGCTTGTCATGGAGATTAACACAAGCTCTAAATCCTCACATGAGTAAGAACCAAATAATTTAAGGTTTTACCTATCTCTAAAATACAAACCGGTAAAACCTCCAAGATCAAAACGCAATAAGATATAAAAGGGAAATCCGTTTTTGATGAACTAGAGCTTGTTATGGAGATTACCACAAGCTCTATATCCTCACATGGATAACACCAAATAACAACCAAATATGATGATGCAAGTATGCAAAGGTTTGATCTCTCTCTGAACGATGTGACCGAGTTACTCATTCGAGAGCCCCTCTTGATAGTACGATTATCTATCCTAAACCCGGTCTCCCAATAAACATGAGACCGACAAAAGGGAAAACCTATCAATATTATACCTTTGCCTTGAGCAATCCATTTGAGATCGATGTAGATGATCTTGTCCTTCTCAAGATGGACACCTTTCTTGATTCCTCATCATCGATCCATGATCACCGAGGATGGCAAGCATCAAACATGAGATCTTCTATAGATGGCGCATTTTGAGTGACGAGGTTTGATCTCGTCAATGCCCATTGTTATGGACTTGGGTTTTGGAGAAGATGGGGATGCTGGAGATCATGGAACGGTTAACAAACAAGCAACCAGGGGACACGAGATTTACCCAGGTTCAGGCCCCCAAAGGAAAAACCCTACTCATGCTTGTCTGCTCTTGATTACGGCAGAACCGAAAGTTACAGGGTGCGCAGATTCGATCTGGCGTGGAGGTGTGTATGCGAAAGTATGGGGGAGCGATCTAGGTCGTGCCCTCCTGGCCTTTATATAGACTTAGGCAGGGCCCGGGCATAGACCTAGTCGGTTACAAGTTCTAGGGTTTTACCCCTTTGAATTTCCTATCTACGCTAGCCTTGCTCTCCAAGGATCCGAAGGCGTCATGGGCCTTGGCCACCCGAAAATCTTCATGGGATGGCGTACGTTTGCCATGGGCCTTCCTTGGGCTGGACCAGGTATGCTGATGTCACGCACCCATAGGGTACAACCATGTCAGTACCCCCCGAGTGATCAGTCGAATCGTAGATTCGGCTGAGGACTCTTCCATCCTTCGGGTGCAATCATGTATTAACAGTATACGTATGTAGGGATTGTTGATGCGTGTGCCTGACTCACCCGACGGATCAGGGTCAGTTAACTGTCTTAGGACGAAACAACACGATCTTCCTCAGGTTTGAGTCCTTTAACTCGAACCCGGAACATATGCTGGTGTAATTCGACTCAGGTCGCGGAGGACTTACAGGAGTGGAATTCCAGTGATTTTAATTGATGTACCCAACGCGTCCGTCGGGATTTTTCATCGCACCTGCTGGCACGGATCTATACTAGCAGAGCGCAGTCGTGTGCGTTGCCAGGCCATCAGATGATATCTGCGGCTCTTTTCTTTGCATCGTGGACGCAGCATCCGAACATTTGTCACCGCGAAGGTGTTTCGGGTGGCTAAGGAGAAACATTACTCACTTAGCAGTTTGCTGGGGCATAGTTGCCGAAAAAAGTTTTGCGTGTCTGATCCGAAAGATCATAGTCGAAGAATTCATAGGGTGCGCGACCAGCGCTCCCTATGGGAGTAGCCCCCGAGTGTCTGTTCGAGTCGTAGACTCGAGCGGAGACTTTACTTCAAACATTGTTCTGTAGTTAAGTCCGTAGGACACAAAAAAATTTGGATGCTTAAATCCATCCTCCCTATGGGAGTAGCCCCCGAGTCCGTAGTGGAGCCGTAGACTCGACGTAGGACTCGAAGAGTAAAATTTATCTTTGTTCATCTTTCGGGTGCGCGGCCAGCACTCCTGATAGGAGTAGCCCCCGAGTATTTAGTCGAATCGAAGATTCGAGTGAGTACTCTTAGCTGTGGAGCCGAAGAATTGTGGTTTGTGCTAGTATAGCTTTTGATGACATCAGTGCTGACGGTCAATGACCTCAAGTGTCTGATACGCCAGAGATGACTTGACTGGACGAACGTGGGTCCCACTTGCTGACCTTGAATTGACCGGTCACGCGCGACATGGAGATAATTACAACGTCGCCTCGATTTCCGCGCGTAGTGGACGGCGTGGTAACGACGGTTCGTTGTGATGCTGACACATGTATGGCCAGATCTGCCGTTGGCGTTAGGTCTTCTGGATGGACGGCTGTCGTGCATCGTCTTCGCCGTTATAATCATTGGGGAAAGCTTGCAGTTTGTTTTCACTGCATCTACTCTTGTTTTCACTGCCTCCTTGTGCTCTAGCGATTTTTGCTGCGCGCTGGGATTTCCTTCCACATTTCCATCTTCCTTTCTGCGCTTTCACCGCCGGCGCCGCCGCAGCGCGATGGGGAAACCGAAGAAATCGTCATCTGCAGTTGGGACCAACGCTGCCGGAGGAAAGAAAGGTGCCACCGCTACCCGTGTCACCGACGGTGGTTGGCGGCGGTCAGAGACGCGGGAGAGTGATCTCCGCAAACTGCGCGAGCGGTGTTTGATCCCGCAAGATAAGGAGGCCGTCAGACTCCCCGGCAACGAGGTAATCCCCCGTCCCCCAGCTGGGTATCGGGTTATGTTTCTTGCCTTCGTTTTGTGTGGGTTCTCTTTTCCAGTCCACAACTTCCTCCGTGGACTGCTCTTTTTCTATGGCATCCAGCTTCATCATCTGTCGCCCAATTCTCTTCTCCACATTGCTTGTTTCGTCACTTTCTGCGAGTGTTGGCTCGGTATCGAGCCGCACTTTGGCCTCTTCCGGAAGCTCTATTCTGTGAAGAGGCAACCCGGCTCGGATGGTGTTTATCCCATTGGGGGTTGCATCATCTCCCTTAGGGCCAATATTCTTTCCTTTTCCTTCTCTATGTCCGAGTCTGTTCAGTACTGGCGGAGGCAATGGTTTTACATTCGCGGCTCCACAGTGGTTGGGCAAGATTTTGGTCTTGTACGCTTTGACCCCTCCCAAAAGATTGAGCCGAAAAGGTCTTGGAAAAACAACATCTTGGATGGCGAGGTGGCGGAGATAGAGGCCCTTTACGGTCGAGTGGAGGATCTCCAGCTGATTCCTGAGAAGGAAGTGAACGGCGTGGATATCATCCGAACTTTTCTTGAACGTCGGGTGCAGCCTCGTCGGGTGGGGGGGACTGGCGCATTCCCGCTGTTTCCGCCGTTTCTGTCCTGCGGGTTGGGCGGCGGGTTAGGCGTTTGCTGTTCCTGGATGACTGCGGCGCATTGGTAGTGATCGTAGATTGGTCCGCTGCTGCGCAGCTTTTGGATCCGGAACCATAGGTCCCCTCATCCGAAGGTGGTTCGCATAGATCGGAGTTGTAGCTGCTGCTGTCGTAGAACTCATCTGTTGACGATGATGTGCGTAGCACAGGGTGTGGAGCCCATGAGGCGGGCCTGATTGATGGTAGGGGCACCCGCTCAGGAAGGCGGAGGGTGCCAGTCTGACCCACCTAGAAGCAGAAGCTCCCGAATAGGATCTCGAGTCCGTCGCCTACGGGCTCAAAATCTTTCATGGTGGCCGGCGAGTGGGCGGTGAAGTCGAAAGCGCCGAAGAGGAGGTGACTCTCCGTCGCCGCGGAGTTGTAGAGCGATCGGGTCGGGACCGTCACGACCGCACAATCAGCAGCCCCAATTCCCACAGACGGTGCCAATTGACGAGGTTTGATCTCGTCAATGCCCATTGTTATGGACTTGGGTTTTGGAGAAGATGGGGATGCTGGAGATCATGGAACGGTTAACAGACAAGCAACCAGGGACACGAGATTTACCCAGGTTCAGGCCCCCGGAGGGAAAACCCTACTCCTGCTTGTCTGCTCTTGATTACGGCGGAACCGAAAGTTACAGGGTGCGCAGATTCGATCTGGCGTGGAGGTGTGTATGCGAAAGTATGGGGGAGAGATCTAGGTCGTGCCCTCCTGGCCTTTATATAGACTTAGGCAGGTCCCGGGCATAGACCTAGTCGGTTACAAGTTCTAGGGTTTTACCCCTTTGAATTTCCTATCTACGCTAGCCTTGCTCTCCATGGATCCGAAGGCGTCATGGGCCTTGGCCACCCGAAAATCTCCATGGGCCGGCGTACGTTTGCCGTGGGCCTTCCTTGGGCTGGACCAGGTATGCTGATGTCACGCACCCGTAGGGTACAACCATGTCATTGAGCGTGCACAACACATCTTCTTCTCATTTCATCTATCTTGAAGTCAACACATGCTCCAAGAAATGCCAATGGACAATTCCTACAAGTACAACTTAATACACACATTAGTCCATAAAGATTGTCATTAATTACCAAAACCACACATGGGGGCCCACATGTTCTTTCAATCTCCCCCATTTTGGTAATTAATGACAATCCCTTTAAGAAGGTTTATATAAGGAATTTTAATGAACAAACTGGTAACACCAATATCAAATACTACATAAGTATGTGATATTGGTACCACCATATATAGAGCAAACTCCCCCACAATCTATGCATGTGTGATGAACTTGAATTTCATTGCATATATTGCCAATCATTATCATTGGTGGAGTTTCCACTATATATACCACATGCTAAGCAACGACAAAGATGCAAGAGCGGGAGAGGCAAATGCACAAGAACAAACTCAATGCATAAACCAACTTCCCTTAAACCCTCTAAAACTTCTCCCCCATTGGCATCGATTGCCGAAATGGGTGACAAGTTCTAGAAGGAAAATATAATAATAATTCCTCCAAAGGTGTGCCTTCGCACATATCCAATGATGAATACTTTGGAGGGAGTAGAACTATATCGAGGACCCGAAGATTGCCAAAATAAAGTCAAATGATGCAAGCAATTACAAGGTCCCATAAACCAATTGAAAACAACAAATGAGTTCAAATGGAACCTATAAGATATTATGATATGAGCAAGGGAGTGCTTTAAATAACAAATAGAGAAGCTCCCCAAGATTTGTGCCGTATTCAACATAAATGCATTAGAATACATATTGCACAAATATGGAATCCTTGCTCCCCCATAAGCATTTCAAGCACAACAAATGAGAGATCAAATAAATGCTTAAATAAAATAGAGAAGCTCCCCAAGATTTGTGTGCACTTTAGAATCGTTGTATTTCAATACAAAAGTGCACAAATATGGAATCCTCACTTCCCCATAAACATTTAAGACGCAATAAATGAGAAAAAAGATAAATGAGCATTATTAAATGAATTAGATGAGCTCCCCAAAGATAATGCACCAATTATGATAATTGCATTTGGGAACAAGGTGCATAATCATGGAATCCTCACTCATCCAAGTTTATTTAACAATACAAGGAATGAGAGAACAAATATGAGTGCCCAAAGATGCAAACAAGAGGAACAAGCACTCATAGGCAATTAAATTTGGAAGCCACCGAAGAATCAAAAGAAATAGAAAGGTGGTCTCCAAGGATTAAAAATCAACTAAAATTGTCTCCTCATATGTGTATATGTCTCTAAATGGAAAACATCACAAAGACATATGCCAAAAAATAAATATGCACATAAAGAAGATTATACAATAAAGCACATGAAAGGCAAAAATGAAGTCATAAAATATATCAATAAGATTTTTTGCTTCAAAGCATGGCCAAAGGCTCACATATGTCTTATTGTACATTAATGGACTTCAAACACCAACACACTACATATATTACAACTTTCACCAAGGGAAGAGGAGAAAGTTGGAATATATGGAGAAAGGCAACAAGTATCACAAGAAAAATTTAACTAGCAAAATATCACTATTGCACAGGAGAGAAGTTGAGGAAAAGATAGGCAATAAAATTGCTAGATTGACATATTTGGGATTGGAGGATTATATGCATGATTTTGTATAGTCCCAATTATATATACTCATCTCAACTTATACACATATACAATAGAGAGTTCTCTTAATACCATGGCTAGAGATACAACAATTACAAATACATGAATTCATGCCAGAAGGCAACCGACAAACGGTTGGAATCAAGATATATGATCATGAGAAAGAGATACTTGTTACCGAGATATAATTGGTAGGATGTAGAGGATATGAATTCATTGATCATCCTATAGCTTGCCTCCAATTTTCATTAATGCACTACTTCTTCAAGATTGAGAGACAAGCATCCAATATATCTCCAATGTACCTAAAACATATTTAAGTACAAAAATGGTCCCCAAACTTATTGGGTCCAAAGAAGTTAGTGCAACTACAATACATAGGTGAGACTCCACATAATTATGTGCATATTGATATGAAATTGAATTTCATGCACAACTTAGCCGATGGGATTTGGTGGAGTTTCCCTTATATATTGGATCAAAGAAAGCAAGCATGCCATAATATAAACATATAGTAAATATGCATGCATAAAGCTTTCAAGAACCAAAAGGAGATACAATTTGAACAAAAACACCAAGTAAATCAAGATTGCACACACAAGAGTGTGACATGACAAATGATGTCCAAATTGTATCAAAGAACCAATTCAACACATGAAAGATCATAGGTTCAACAAATGAACTAGGCTAAAACCAAAAGAGCAAAAGATAGATACAAATAAAAATGCTCAAGGATTTATCTCATTCTAAAATGGTCAAATCATGAAACAAGGAATGAGACAAAACCAACTCCCAAAAAGAGAAAGGTTCCAATAAGGAACTAAACTCCCCAAACTTCTCATGATGGCACAAAGTACCAAAACGAAAATATTGAGGTTCCAAGCACAAAAAACCCGATATGGATCAAAACAAAGAAGCATAAATATGAGTGTTCTAAATAATATAGGATAGCTCCCCCATGGATAGTGCATTATGTAGGATTTTCCTTTTGAATGCAAAATGCACACAAATGGGATCATCACTACTACCTACATTAAATAAAACACAAGAGGATACCAATAAAATAAGAAGATCCAAAAAGTAGCAAGGAATACATGGGAGCACACAAAACATTTACTTGGCCAAAGATAGGACAATATTAAGCAAAGGCCAAAGTGAATATGATCAACAAATTCTACCATAAATTACTCATTGTCCAAGGACAAGAAATATTGGGAATAATTTTCCCAAGGTAGCTTGCATAGATATCCAAGATCATAGTCACAACAAGAAGCATATAACTAAATATAAAAATTGAGCATGATACTTCGAACAAGATTCTTGGTAGCTTCAAATAGTCACACAATCACTAGTGATTAGAGTAACTTGAAGCAAATGGTTTCCATGATGATATAGAGATCTAAATATGAGGAAACACATACCAAGAAACACTCTCATATACAAGATCCAAGATATGATCAATAAAGGCATTTAAGCAAATTGGAACTTGTATGAGCAAATGTGTCACATAGGTGCTAGATAATAATCAATATCAATTCTAAGTGACACAACCTCAAATATTCACATTTTATAGGATTTGTAATATGCACTAAGCATATGACTCCCCCATAACGTGATACTACCATAAAACCAACACGAGGCAAAATGATACATATAGAGATAATTAATGGACATTATAAAACTTAAATTTCTCATGATAATTATACCACATAGAGATTAGACAATAATCCAATATAAATACTAGGTGGTATTCCCAATGTACACACAATTTTAGGATTGTGGAATGCCCAAGCATAACACTCCCCCAAAATGGGATAATCCATTAATCTCTCACAAGAGCCAAATAAGATATCAAATATAATCAAGAAAGGCTCAAACACAAGGAACACGCATACATGTTGTGCCACCTAATCATAAACAAATATGATTTATACCTCAAGATAATTAAGTGTAAAGCACAACATGTACAAGAGCATTGAAGATACAAAACCAACACATGCACAAGGGGGCGAGTAACTTTCAATGTAAAGAGTTTAGCATATGTTACCGCAAGGAGGAACATTGGACATATAATATAATCATGATACTACAAATGTCTTGGATTGACAATAATAATTGATGAAGATCCCTCAATTCTTCATAATGTAACCAAGTCTCCAATGCTCTCCAACAATACCTATTGATCAAGTTTTGGCTTGTTGGTCCCCAACCAAGTTGGGTCCTAAGGGGTTAGTCACAATAGGCTTGGCAACCCAAATGGTTCTTTTCTTGAACCCACATTGAGCACCAAAAAACTTGGCAAACACATTGCCAACCTCATCCTTATAAAGTGAAGAAGCATCATCAATTAAGATAGGATTGGATGAGGAGATACCAATAGTGCATGCGGAAGAAATGTGCCCCTTCTCACGGCATATGTAGCAAGTTCTACTCTTGCCATCTTTCTTCTTAGGTGAAGCCACAACTAGAGGAAGAGCTCGAGTAGTCCTCTTAGGAAGAGGCCCATTAATGACTTGAGGTGGAGCTTGAGGCCGCTTCCCTTGTTGCTTCACACTAGGAGACTTATTCTTCAATGGGAAAGATCTAACATGATGCCCTTCTTCCTTGCACTTGAAGCAAACAATGTTGGCCGGATTCTTGACTTGATCTAGGCCATTATTGTTGTTGTCCTTGTGCTTCAACTTGATAGTGGACTTGTTCTTGACATTGGAGTTGCATCCAAGCCCACTCTTGTCATTGGGGGATTTTTGCACACTCAAGATTTTGTTGAGTGTGACCTTCCCTTGATGACCCTTTTTCAAGTCATTCTTCAAAGAAGTGACTTGAGCCTTGAGCTCTTCGATTTCCTCTCCATGGTTAGTTTCAACAAAAGTACTAGAGGAAGTAGGTGCTACATTGTTAGAGCAACAAGGCACAGAATGTAATTCATCACGAGATATAGCATGGTTGTGAGAGGATGAATTACAAGGACTAGCACATGGCAATATAACATTTGGAGTAAATGTAGTGCTAATGTCCACATGAGGCCCACTAGATGTTACCTTTGACATGATGGCCTCATGACCTAACTTTAGCCTACCATGGGAGACTAGAAGATCCTCATGTGAGCTTGAGAGCTTAACATGACTTTCTTCTAATTTCCCATAGTTGCTAGTTAGAAAAGAAAGTTGAGCTTTTAGCTCAACATTCTCCTTCGAAATATATGCTTCACAATAAATGGAGTTAGTAGCACAAGCATCATCATTATTAGCAAGAGGTGAGGGCAACTTGGTAAGCTCTTTTGAATATGAAGCTTGAAGTTGCTCATGTGACTCGGTGAGTTTGATGAGCTCACCCTTGATGACCCTAGAGCCATTTTTGAGGTGCTCAAAATCCTCAAGGAGTTTAATATAAGCACCTTCGAGTTCATCATTTTTAATCTTGAAGGAGTTTGCCACCGCAAGTTCTCTATCATGGTATTCCTTTACTCTAGATAATTCTAGAGTAAAAGTATCCTCAAGAGATTCTTTGGTGGTTTGTTATTCTTCAAGGGAGTCCTTTAGTTGTGAAACTTCATTAGCATACTCACGCTTAAGTGTAAACTTTTCATCAATTAAGTTTTCTTGCTCCTCAATAAGATCATTGCCTTCTATGGCACAATTCAAGATTTCAAGAAAGTTGGAGGAAGCAATTTTATTTCTGAAGAGAGTGCTATAGACAACCTCTCCCATTTTCTTAATAGAGGTAATATCATACTTACCTCTATAATCATCATTATCATTCTCAACCTCATCATCATCATGAGATACAATGGGATTCAAAGAGGTTACCTTTGTTTCCTTAGCCATAAGGCATATGTGGGAACCGGAGGAAGGTGATGATGAGATTGCACTTGTAGCTCTATTCAATACCTTGTCTTGGTCCATAGAATCTTCGGTTTCCTCTACATGGTTAGCAACACAAGCACTACAGGAAATAGAAGCATTTTTATCATGGAAACAAGACAACACAAGCATATCATCATGAGATTTATTCAAGTCATTTCTACATGATATGCAAGGACTATTAACACAAGCATGTAAGAAGTTTGTAGTGATAGAAGTGTTAGGGTCCAAAGATAGATCATTGCAACTAGATAGAGATGAAGGATTACAAATAGTAAGCACACTATCCAAATTGCAATTTCTATCACCACTCACCATATCATTACCTTGTGAAAAGTCACATGTTGGTGAAGTGGTAGAGGATGAGAACTCATCTCGACCGGAAGTGGAAGCAACACAATCATCCTCAAAAATGTTGGACTTGCTATATTTATCTTGAAGCTTGGTCGATATCTCACGAGCACTTGATAAGGCATGATAGAAGAAAGAACTACATTGCTCACAACATGCAAAAGAATTTTAGTAGCTAGAGCATCTATATGAGAGTTCAACTTCTCCTCTAAAGATTCGTTTCGGGTATCCATAGGAGAAGATAAACCCACATATAGATATCCCTCGATAATCGGGTGAATTTCCTGAAATAAATTAAGCATGCGAATTTTCCAAACATCATAATTTGTGCCATCGAATGTGAGCGTGTCCTTGTGCACTAATCCCCTAGCCGGCATCTTTACTCTCAAGGCGGTGAAACCTAAAATGAGAGACCGGGCTCTGATACCAATTGAAAGGATACGGATGCCGCCTAGAGGGGGGGGGGTGAATAGGCGATTAAAACTTTTCCTAGAGTGGCTCAACAAAGGCGGAATAAAACTAGTGTTTACTTTGTTAAGCACAACCTAGAACAACTAAGGTTCACCTCTGTGCACCAACAACTTATGATAAGCAATACAAGCAAGAAAGTGATAGAAAGATATATATTACTTCAAGCACGAAGGCTATCACAATGTAAAGTGCATAAGTAAAGAGCTCGGGTATAGAGATAACAGAGGCACGCGGGGACACCGATACTTTACCGAGTTCCTCCCAACATGGAGTACGTCTCGTTTGGAGAGGGGGTGGTATCAAACCACCAACGCCACAAAAGGCCTCCCTTATTCTTTGGTGAATCTCACCCCAACGGGATCGATCCACGCTTCCACTATCGGTGCACTTGTCGGTGGCAACCGGAACCTCTCACAAGGTTGGGGCACTTCTCCACAACTTAATTGGAGGATCCCAACAAATGCCACAAAAGGCCACAATTCCACCAAGGCCACAAAACCGTCTAGGGTTCCAAGAACCCAAGAGGGACAAGCTCCAATGAGTCACTCAAACCAAATCCTCCGAGGAGAACACAAACCGATGCACCAAATGCAAATGGCAAGAACACCACAAAGGTGTTCAAATCCTTCTCTCCCAAATTCCACCAAAGCTACAAAAGCTTATGGGGGAATAAGAGAGGAAGAACAATGGAGGAAATCCACAAAATAGTCCAAGATCTAGATCCCAATATGTTCCCCTCACTTAGAGGAGAGATTGATTGGTGGGATTGTAGATCTAGATCTCCTCTTTCAAATCCCTCAAGAATATGCAAGAATCATCGGAGGGATTAAGAGAAAGCAAGCTCAAGAAGTTCAACAACGGAGGGGAAAACTTGCAAGAATGGTTGGGGAACTATTGGGGAAGAAGGCCTCTTAAATAGGTCCCCCCAAAATCCAACCGTTGAAGCCCAAAAACGTGAATCCCTGTACTACCGGACTTTTTCCCAGTACTACCGGACATTCCCGGTACTACCGGACATTCCCTGGGGATCCCAGGTCGCCAAACGCACCTTATTCTGTACCGACCGGTACTAAGGGGCGGTAATACCGGACCCTAGTCCGGTACTACCGGTCATCCCTAAACGAAAACGGTCATAACTTTTGCATCCGGACTCCGATTTTGATGATCTTGGGCTCGTTTCGAAGAGGACAACAATCTATAAAAGATCATGCAAAGAAACATTATAGTCCAGCAATGGAGGATAGATCCAAATGACGAAAGGTTCAACCTCTATCAAAAAGACGAACCGATAAAACCTCTAACATAAAAAACATAATAGAAAATGCATATGAAATCCGTTTTCGATGAACTAGAGCTTGTCATGGAGATTAACACAAGATCTAAATCCTCACATGAGTAAGAACCAAATAATGGAAGGTTTTACCTATCTCTAAAATACAAACCGGTAAAACCTCCAAGATCAAAACGCAATAAGATATAAAAGGGAAATCCGTTTTTGATGAACTAGAGCTTGTTATGGAGATTACCACAAGCTCTATATCCTCACATGGATAAGACCAAATAACAACCAAATATGATGATGCAAGTATGCAAAGGTTTGATCTCTCTCCGAAAGATGTGACCGAGTTACTCATTCGAGAGCCCCTCTTGATAGTACGGTTATCTATCCTAAACCCGGTCTCCCAACAAACATGAGACCGGCAAAAGGGAAAACCTATCAATATTAAACCTTTGCCTTGAGAAATCCATTTGAGCTCTATGTAGACGATCTTGTCCTTCTCAAGATGGACACCTTTCTTGATTCCTCATCATTGATCCATGATCACCGAGGATGGCAAGCATCAAACATGAGATCTTCTATAGATGGCGCATTTTGAGCTTGCACAACACATCTTCTTCTCGTTTCATCTATCTTGAAGTCAACACATGCTCCAAGAAATGCCAATGGACAATTCCTACAAGTACAACTTAATACACACATTAGTCCATAAAGATTATCATTAATTACCAAAACCACACATGGGGGCCCACATGTTCTTTCACCCTCCCTCTACCTGTCTCTCTCGCGCTGCTGCTTGGGGCCCTACCAGTGGAGCGCGAGGTGAGGTGGCCGCCCCGCGCGGCGGCGCGCCCCTCCCTCTGCCCCACTCTCTGAGCCGTTTGGTGCGAGGCGAGGCGGCGCCGCCCGACACCGCCGGCGGTCCCCTCCCTCAACCCAGAGCGCGAGCTCCTCCCTCCCCTTTTCTTGCCCCATTCTCCACCTTCTCCTCACGCTCCAGCGACGATGAGCGAGAGAGGGAGAAGGCCCGGTGAAAGAACATGTTGGGCCCTCATGTGTGGTTTTGGTAATTAATGACAATCTTTATGGACTAATGTGTGTATTAAGTTATACTTGTAGGATTTGTCCATTGGCATCGCTTGGAGCATGTGTTGGCGTCAAGGTCGATGAAATGCAAAGAAGATATGTTGGGCAAGCTCAATATGCGAGGTCGATGATGAGGAATTAAGAAAGGCGTTCCATCTTGAGAAGAGCAAGATCGTCTACATCGAGCTTAAGTGGAATGCTCAAGGCAAAGGTATAATCTTGATAGGTTTCCTTTTTGCCGGTCTCTTGTTGTGTGTAGGAGACCGGGTTTAGGATAGATAACCGTACTATCAAGAGGGGCTCTCGAATGAGTAATTCGGTCACAACGTTCAGAGAGAGCTCAAACCTTTGCATACTTGCATCATCATATTTGGTTGATTATTTGGTCTTATCCATGTGAGATTATAGAGCTTGCGGTAATCTCCATAACAAGCTCTTGTTCATCAAAATCGGATCTCCCATTTGTATCTTGTTGCGATTTTGATATATGCGGCTTTTTCGGTTTCTCACCAAGTGAGGTATATCACATTATTCTACTTGATACTTTCTCACTTGGTGATAATTAATATTTCCACTTTTTATTGGGAAGTCCTTGTCGCCCTCTATCCAACGCAATTTGAATCGGGTCAATCGGAGCTTCCAGTCAAAAGTTATTGCCGTTTGAATATTTACATGTTTGTCTGTTTTCTGGGCCAAGCGATAGTACCGCCCGGACGGGCCGGTATTACCGCCCGGGCCTAAAAACGGCCCGATTTTTTTCTACCTCGCTAGGTACCTAAATCTGGTACTACCGGCCGGCCCGGTAGTACCGCCCGGTGGGCCGGTAGTACCGTTCGGCCCAGATATTTTGTCAGATCTAGATCTGTGCGCTTCGCTCGTTTTGGCTGATTCCTCGCTGCTCGGCCCCGCGCCCGCCCGCCCCCACCGTCTGGCATGCTGCTCAGTTGCTGTCGCTGCCCGCCCCGAGTTGACCCGCCCTGCCGCTGCGCTGCTGCATGCGCGCGTGGCTCGCTGCGCTGCCGCGCTGCTGCATGCGCGTGGCTCGCTGCGCTGCCGCGCTGCTGCCGCTGCTGGCCCGCGCGGGCCCCGCCGCATGCCTCGCTTGCACGCGCGCGCTGCTGCTTTGCATGCGCTGCTGCGACCGCGCTGTGCCATGCGCTGCTTGCGCGGTGCCCGCGCGCGTTGACTACTGCGCGCTGCTCTGCCCCCTGTGGCCCCCGCATGCACTGCTGCGCTGCATGCGAAGCTGCTAGCTGCTGCGCTGCTGCTTTCTCTCTCTGGCTCACTCGCTGTATGTGTTGTGTTCGGTCCGGTAGTACCGGGCCAATCCGGTACTACCGGTCAGCCCAGAAATTTTGCCTCAACGGCCATATTTTGGCTAGCCCTATATAAGTCTTTTGCCCATTTTTATTTAGGGTTACTTCTTCCTCCTTTTTTTGTCCAATCTTTGCCCCCATTTGCTCTACTCTTTAAGCTTGATTTCTACACACCCCTCCATTGATTCTTGCAAATATTTGAGGGATTGTTGGAGGAGATCTAGATCCGCGTTTTGACCAAACCAAAACATCTCTTTGTGAGTGTATCTTTGGGGATCTAGATTTTGGGGGATTTTGTGTCTCTCTTTGATTTCTCCTCTCTTGTTCCCCCAATAGCTTTGGTAGCTTTGTTGGAACTTGAGAGTGAGGGATTTGAGCATCTTTGTGGTGTTCTTGCCATTTGCATTTGTTGCATCGGTTTGGGTTCTCCTCGGAGGATTTGGTTTGAATTGCTCATTGGAGCTTGTCCCTCTTGGGTTCTTGGAACCCTAGACGGTTTTGTGGCCTTGGTGGCATTGTAACCTTGGTGGCATTTGTTGAGGCCTTTTGTGGCGTTTGTTGGGAGCCTCCAATTAAGTTGTGGAGTTGTGCCCCAACCTTGTGAGAGGTTCCGGTTGCCATCGACAAGTGCACCGATAGTGGAAGCGTGGATCGATCCCATTGGGGTGAGATTTACCGGAGAATAAGGGAGGCCTTTTGTGGCGTTGGTGGTTTGATACCACCCCCTCTCCAAACGAGACGTACTCCATGTTGGGAGGAACTCGGTAAAATATCGGTGTCCCCGCGTGCCTCGATTATCTCTATACCCGAGCTCTTTACTTATGCACTTTACATTGTGATAGCCTTCGTGCTTGAAGTACTATATATCTTGCTATGACTTTGTTGCTTGTATTGCTTAGCATAAGTTATTGGTGCACATAGGTGAACCTTAGTTGTTTCTAGGTTGTGTTTTACAAAGTAAACACTAGTTTTATTCCGCCTTTGTTGAGTCACTCTAGAAAAAGTTTTAATTACCTATCCACCCCCCTCTAGGCGACATCCGTATCCTTTCACCCGGCGTCCTCCTGCCCCCTTTGGCAGTGGTGTGTCCACCCTAGGGTGGGCACACCACCGTCAAATGGCGTAGTGGAGACGCCCTCTGCCGGCACGCTGGGGCGGCCCTTTTTGAAGTTTTCTTTTGGGGATTTTGGGGTGTTCTTTTGGATCCGTGGAGGGTTTTTACTTAGCTGTTGCATGCGGGATCTGGGGATCTTTCTTTTTGGGCCTTAGATCTAGGGCTTTGCTTTGCCCCCGAAGGGGGGTTTGTTCTTCTTCTAGATGTCTCCACTAGGGATGCCCATCTAGATCGAGAGGAACGGCGCGGCCATAGGGCAGGCGCACTTTGGGGAGTTTTAAATCTAGGGTTTTTTTCTTTTCTTTTGCACTTTCTGTTTCTACCGAAAGAACTAGAGCTAGAAACTTGCTCTGATACCATTGTTGTATCTAATCTAGCCTTGGTAGATGTGCTATAAGGTAGGACTTGTAGATCTGAGAGGAAGAGAGAGAGAGAATGGTACTAGATGCGCCCTGGCTTGGCAAGCATGAGCCAGAGGGGATCCCAGAGCTAGTGCCGGAGCTGGAGCCGCCGTCGTTAGCCATGGGAAAAGGGGCGACGGCTTGGGTGTGCTGTGGTGGCGGTGCTTCCCGTCGGCTCGCGCTAACCCTGGATCGATAGGGGTGTAGGTGGGGTGATTGGCACAGCGGTGAACCTCGTACCGTGCGCTGCCAGCCCCCCACTTTATATAGCGCGGCAACAGGGGCCCACCAACAAGATAGGGTTGGGCGCCCCCGATCAGGGCGCAGTTAGGGGTGTGACAGGCCGTTGGGCTCTGTCACGTTGAGATCTATCTAACACGAAGAGCTCTAACAAAAATTATATACTTATATGATTTGTTATTCCATTAAGCCAATTGCAAGTAAATTTGCAATACTTCTACATGTCCGATGTTGAAGGAGTGTATCCAGCTAGCTTTTAAGGTAGGAACGAATTCTTTTTCTCTGAAGTACTTACAACTAAGAATACGAGCTACACCTAGCGATCTAGCTGCGGGTGCTCACGTCGAACGCCGGCCGTCGCCTCCGTCCTTACCGTGGCCGGCCCTCCTTGATCAAGCCAACCTGGAGAGCGCATCCTTCAAAAATCAGTGCATTGAGAGCCGGTAGGACATCTCCCGGATGGTCATGCACCGTCGACATGGTTACGAGGCCGATACCCTGCGAGCGCTTGGTCTTCTTGTAGCAGACTACCTCGGCGTCAGACACTCTGATGCCGTGCTTGCTGAACAAGTGTCGTAGCTGAGTGCTGTTTGCGCTCAGAGGCAGGTTGCGGACCAGCACCCTGAACCAAGGGCTGTAACGCCTCTCTATGCGGATCATGCCATTATTGCCCCTGCTGCTTGGAGCAGCAGTACTCGTAGCTGGACACCTGCTCGTCATTGGCGCTATGGTAGGCTGGGGGATCAGCCACGTGCACGCCTCGGCGTCGCATCCTTCGGCCAGCCACTCCACGAGCTCCGTCGTGCCGCCGACGAGGTTGTGCCGGAACACGCCACACCGCGGCGGGTGGATGCTGCTGCTGCCCTTGTCGTCCTCGTACACGAAGTAGGCGAACCCACCGGCGGCGGTGATGCCCAGCCGCGACGCGTCCACCGCCAAACTGTTGGGCCACCCCAGGAACAGCACGCGGTCGGCTAGGCTTGCGCCTTTCTTCGACACCCATCGTCGCCGGTTCGTACTCGTAGTAGCCTCCTCCTCGAGCGCGTGAACACGCACCGAGAGCGCGCGGACCAGGCCGCGGACGCCCTTCTTGTAATTTTGTGGGTAGTCCGCGGCGATGTGCACCGACGCCCATAGCAGCTCGCCGCGGGACTGGATCACGTGGGTGTACTCGTATAAGATGCCGTCGTGGTCGAGTGGCATCGACGGCGGCGAGACGACCATAGCGTCTTCGTCGCTGGCCGTCGTCGTCGTCGTGGCCACGACATGCCAGCGGCTGCGCTCGACGGTGACGAGGATCTTGCCGCCGTGGTACGCCGCGCAGAACTCGGCGTAGTAGAGCCCCGGGAGGTCGAGGGTCCTATCGACGACCGTCCAGACGTCGTCGCCGGGACGTAGGAGGGCGGCCCTGAACTTCGTCTCGCTCTCGTTGTCGCTGTCGTGTTTGCTGTACAGGAGGACGGTGCCGTCCTCGTAGATGGTGCCGCTGGGATTGTCCTCCTCCTCCCACTGCTTGTCGAGGAAGAGAGGAGGAGGGTAGGTCAGGGCTGCTCCGCTGGCAGTGTCGTGCAGGGCTGGGCCGTAGGGGGAATTATTAGCGTTCAAGTAGCAGACAGCGGTGCCGTCGGTGCTGGACACCCAGTGCCTCCCGCCGGTTGTGCCGCCGGGTCGTAATGGCGGCAGCGGAGGCGCGAGGTAGCCGGTCTTGGAGAAGACGCATCTCAAGTTGAGCGATTCGTCGTCCTCCTTATTATTGGGCGTGACCAGCCAGGGCAGGAACTGATCGGTCGTCTTCTTGGACGTTGGTTCCTGCGAGCCCCGCCATAGCCTGCACACGGCGTGGAAGCGGACGAAGTCGCTGGCGTCGTGAAGAAGGCCGGAGATCTTGTGGAGAAGCTCCGGCAGGAGGTCTGGCCACCGCGTCCGGTGCATGGCGGCGCTCGATCGCAGGATCGAGATCGAGGTGGAAAAGAATCGACCAAGTCAGTTATTATGTTATTAGCTCCAGTACGTATCTGTACCAAACTCGATATCGCCTCAAATCTTAGATCGACCAAAGCGCGCATAGTCATAGCTACGCAACGATTTTGTGTTCTGCGCGCTGCCATGTATATACACTACACGAGAAGGCACCGACAGCTATATTCTACGCCGACGGCGGGCCGTCGGTGTAGAGGCGCGAGCCCGGGCGGGCCAACAAATGGGCCGTGGGCCTAGAAAAGCCATCGGCGTGGAGGCAGGCGGGTCATCGACGAAATCAGGCTGTCGGCATAGCCAGTAGTGGGTCGACGCCCCTGTCGGTGTACTTTAGCCGTCGGCGCATCGCCTCGCGTGGGCCCAATTGCCTAGCCAGTGACGGCGCGACAACGGCGTCTTGGCCGTCGGCATAGCTATTTAATATTATTCCCACAATAAACCTAAAGAAAATCATAACTAAATCATTATAAATCAAAACAATATATATAATATATCAAAATTTGTAGAAAAATAAGATCTGTCTACCTAAATTCAAATATTACATATTTTTGTTGAATAAAACAAACTTATAAAGAAATCTAGGGGTAAACCTGCGGGGTCCTCGGATTAGGGTTTCGCCGGAAAAGGACCGTTCGAGCGCCGGGATGGCACGAGAACACGCGTGTGGCCCTAGCATATATGCACAAGTGTGGTGGATTACTCGTAGATGGAAAACTTAGCTCCCGGGTGTGACCGTCTACGACGTATGCGATAACACTTAAAGAGGTGTGCTAAACCAGCGGGAGGAAACTTCCGTTGCGGATCAAACGGAGGAAAACAGGTGGAACCTTGGGTCTACCCTTAGTTTTCCATATAGCTATGACCTAAGCAAACCTAGCCTGAGTAGGCGTCGAGGAAGGAGAGTCTCTCGCATCTTGCAGTGGAGTCGATGATTTGATCGATCCGTGGTAGAGGAAAGTGATCCTTTGGACAGTGTTTGTTTAGCGACGTGAAGTCCACGCATATCCGCAGAAGGTCCGTGTCCTTCTTAAGGACCAACACGCGGTTAGCTACCCAGGGTGCTTTCCTTTATCCAATGTCCATTTTCTTAATCACTCGCGTCTTTAGTTAAGAGTCTTTCGTTCTATAGTAAATATTATATAACTTTGAGATACCAAGTGCATGTTAATGACACTGATTAATGAATATTGGCACAATTTAGTACAGTGCATATCTGAGTACTTAACATGATAGTGCAAAATATAAAAATGTTTTTTGTTGATTTGTACATCAAGCACCGAACTGCATAACCCTAAAAGCTATGCAAGGGTAGACTTAACATCGGCAAACCAATATAGGGTAAGCTATGCATACAGAAATGTCTTTCTAGCATGCAAGCGTGCATGCGCGCACCGTTTAATTTGTTTGATATGCTTTAAAATTCGGATAAAAAGGAATCTTTGCATGCATATGGTACCCCACACTCTCTTTTCCATCTGACATCTTGTACTCTCTCTTTCATCTATTAATCCATCTTTTTTATTTTCAAGTCTAAATTTCAAAAGGCTGTATATATTAGAATAATTATCCAAATAACATTCTGTTTGAACCTATGTATTTATTTTGGTAAGATCTTTTAAACAAGCCCCAAATTAATAAAATTTAAAAACCTAAATTGCAAAACATAATAAAGCGTTATGATTAGTAATGAAATCCAATAAAACTTGTTGATCCTGTTTGTCGTCAACATAATTTATAGTTAGATGTCAAAGTTAATTACCAATTTTTTTTCTAACTCTGGTTAACCAAGTTTGAAATGCGGTGAAATAAATTATTTCCACAAATATTTTTTTCATGTTTCATTATGTTTTTCAAAGTTTTATTATGTTTTAGAATTTGATTTTCAAATATTGTCAAAATATATTCAATATTGGTCTTGTTATAAAACTCTCTATTGTAGTAATCCAAATATTCAAACCGTTTTCAAATTGGACTTTTACTTGAAGAGCTACAACAGTTTCAAGTTTATGAGTTAAATCCAAAAAGTAAAAAAGAGGAGGGAATGAAGGGACACATACTATATAAAAATTATAGGAGAGAGAAGGTGGGACATGCACGGTATATACCATGCACGCTAGAATCGCTGTTTTGACTATGCATAACCCTAAACTACATAACCCAGTATTTTTGGGCTTGGAAGAATGCCCGTAGAGTCCGAAAGAATACATGACTCTTGCACAAAGCTCTATGGATATGTTCTCGAGACAGTTCGTGCTCGGGAGCCAAAACAATTTTTCACGCATCCTGCTACTTCTAACGTGGAAATTCTCTGTTCCTCTTCGCTGGTAGGCATAGAATCAACAATGTCTACTCTGGCATGCCGAAAATTAGCATGTTCGGGTTTTAGAAAAAGAAGAACCAAATTCAATACTAGTTTCGAAGGATTTCCCGAGGCCTCTCAATCCAAGCTGTGATATCTCTCGAAATAGGCTTTCGCCCCGCTTTATAAATAAAGCACACAGGTGAGACCGCTGCTGGGCCAGACAACACATCGCCCAAAGGAACAAACAACACAGGATACAAGGCGCCGGGAAGAACCCAAGCCCTACACGAAACGCAAGAAGAAAGAAAAGAAAAAGAAAGCCGAGAACGGCGGTGTGCCGAAAACGGAAGCAACTCGCAACCGGTACGCCCCCCAAAGACGTACCACCACACATCCCACAGTCCAAAGCGTCTGCGAACCAAGACAGCACCTCCAAGAAGGGGAGTGACGACGACGACACTGCTGTCCGGCCGGGGCCTAGGGTTTCCCCTGGTCCGCAGCGGGGGGTGGGGGAGGGAGGCCACCGACACCCTTCAAGAAGGAAGGTGATACCCGCGGGCGTCACCGTGCCAGTGTCAACAGACAAGGATTTCTCCCGACCCCGCCGGAGCCACCCACCCGAGCGCTTTGAACAGCTCCACCAAACCCGTCACCCACGAGCACGCGCCACCCTGGTCTTGAAGTCGCCACCCGCCGTCACACCGGGAACCACGGAGCGAAGCCGGTAGGCCGAGGGAGCGGAGACTTTGGCGATGGACGGCATGTCAATAGTACGCGGGAGGGAACTACCTCCACCACCAGAAGGTGGTAGCCGACCGGGTGCAGCAGCAAGACAAACCAGGCCCTCAGGCCCGGCCGAACCCGCGGAGGCTCGTAAAGTCCCGCCGCCGCACTGCAGCAAGGGTGCCAACGAACACGCCAACCACCGCCTCAGACCCTACTCCTCCTCCCACCAGGGGATCCGCCGCACCGGCAAATCCTGGCTGCCAAGTAGCAGCACCGTCGCCCCCCGAGCTCCCCCGGGCCAACCGGACCGCCGCCGGTCTAGGGGTCTCACGTCACCTCCTAAAGCCACCTCCGCCGGAGGGAAGTCGAAGCCGTCCACCTTCCGAGGCCGCCGCCCCGGCGTCCACGAGCTCAGAAGGCTGAAGGTCCGTGCCGCCACTAGGGTGCGGGGTACAACCCGCCACCAACCGAAGCGGCCGCAGTCCGGACACAGTGGCAGGGCCGACCAACCGCGACCAGGCCCAGATCAGCCCGCAGGCCCGCAGGCCCAGATCGGGCCCAGATCTGGCCAAGATCAGCCCGCTGCCGCGTTGCTGCGCCGTGGTGATGCCGCCGACCATGCCCCGGGGAACTCCCTCCTAGCCCACCACCACCGAGCTGACCCCCGTCGTGATCGGCCGTCACCGGAGGGGACAACGCCGATGCCACAGGGCCTCCCCGAGCCGGCCCTAGGGAACCAGCAGGGGAGGAGGACCCGTGCAGCCCAGGGGCAGCAGCGGCCGAGCTCGCCGCCACCCCTCCACCGCCGGCCGAGCTCCACCGCCCCGCGCCGCCGCCACCAGGGCTGTCGGCCCGCCGCCGTCAGATCTGGGGCAGGCAGCACCGGCCGCCGCCACCAGGGGAAGCCCCCCCACCGCGCAGCCCTCCTCGCCCGAACCCGCCCGACGCAGCCGCAGGAGCTCGCCGCCGCGACGCAGCACCCTGCGCCAGCGCCACGCCCCGCTCGATGCCGCCGGCCCGCGACGCCGCCACCGCGCGAGGGGGAGAAGACGCCCCGCCACCGACGCTACCAGAGCTTTGCCCGGCAGCAGGCCTTGGCGGCGGCGAGGGGGAGGAAGGGGGCGGGGGGGGGGGGGGGCGACCGGCGGCGGCGGGAATAGGGCACCCCCGGTCGCTCACGGGAGCGACGCGGGGGGTTTTCCTTATCATTTCTTGCTCCGGAGATGGGTAACTCAGCTTAGGATTGCTGGGAAACGTATCAGAAGTGGAGAACATGATCCAAGCTGTGATATACGAGCGCCTTTGTGTGATTTCATTTGTCTCCTTTTCTATCTTTACTCTATAGCACACAAGAAGGTACATTCACTTGGGTGGATATAGACACTAGGGTAAGTTGTAAGAGGGGATACCCTGTCTGCTTATATAGCCTCGTGGTGCTCCACCATCTAGTTGTTCTGTGGTGTTTTATCCGGGAGGCACCGGGACCTATGTGGCAGGCGCGGGAGCTCGGAGAGTTCCTGCAGACCTAGGCAAACAGGGCCGGAGGGGGTCGCCGTCTCTTCTGGCTCGTGTTTGCAGCCATTACCTGGACCTTGTGGAATATTAGAAACAAGATGGTGATTGCGAATTTTATCCTTCCCGTGTGTCTGACTCAATTTTTTACTTTACTTGTCTTCCTCTAGCAGTGGTCCCCGTTCGTGAGACAGCGTGACCGGACGTCCCTTGACGACACTCTCCGGGCCCTGAGGACGGCGACGATCCCCTTCCCGGCTCCGGTAGCTTCATGATATTGGCGGCCTGAGTGTTGTTCTTTGTTTTTCTTCTTGGGCTGCATTGTGTTGTGGCCCCAGCAGATGCTCGAACCTTTTTCTTTCTTTTTTGGCTTCGGCCAATACGTTGGCATGTTGAGCCTAGTGACAGCGTGACCGGGCGTCCCTTAAAAACTAAACTAACCGGTCATACAACTTGTAACCGCGTGCACCTGTGGTCACAAAAACGGTCAGCCTAGTGTTTTTTAAAAACCAGACATACATGGGCCCATTTGTCAGTGCACCCCACCTATGACTATATTATTTACCCTTTCGTTACCGATTGATTATGCCACCACATTATTTATCCCTAATTTTTGAAATAAAACCTTTATAGTATGCAGGCCCACTAGTAAGTAAAGGAAGGAGTAATTTACAATAAAATTAAGCTGAGGTGGGAATCAAACAAGGGATCAATCTATGGGCGTTGAGCACCCACGCCAGCCAGTAGAGCACAGATCATATATATTGTTTTTATTGAGGACATTATGATTAACATACAACGCGACTCTGTCATTATAGCTTTTGTTTTCTATCCTATATTGTACCTAGAAATTTAGCTCAGAATTTCTGACGATGACCTTAGGCCAACAACTGCGCATTGCTTTCGTATTCTTTACTTAATGTACGTGTATCTGATTTTTTTAATAAATTTCTTAATGCAAGACACTGTCACTGTGAGTCAAAAGTTTGGGTTAAGCTTGACCTATCATATAATAAAATGACATTTTATAACTCCTGTAACATAGACAAGTAATTGTTCTGGCCGTAGTGGCTTCGCGTGGGAGCTTCGTCTACCATTACAAGGTCTTGTGATCGAATCTTTGGATCTACATGTATACTTATAATTTTAATTACTTTCTCCTCCACTGACAGGTGGGGTCCATTGGAAGATGGGCAAGATGCTGTAACAAACAAGAAACTTGGGGTGTTTTCTGCAAAAAAATACTTGCTACCATGACCATCACGTGCACACGATTAAAAAAAACCTGGTCGGCTTACCGTTTTGTGACCATGGGTGCACACGATTACAAGTTGTGTGACCGGTTAGTTTAGTTCGTAAGATGTGTGACTTAAGTGCACATGCGAAATAAGTTTAGGGACCTCGAGTGTCATTTACCCCGGCATGTTGTTACTATATTCCTGAATTTAATTTTATTTATAAAGCGGGGTGAAAGCCTGTTTTAAGTTATTTTTTATTACTCTACTAGTAAAAGGTATGAGCACGCTGTAGGTTATAATCTTGCAACATGCAGTTGTACTATGTACCGTATGTAACTCAAATGCTCAGTGTGATCTTTGCCCACTTGTAGAGCTTACCCTACTGCCTGTAAGCATTAGTCACATCATCGTGTTCTCATTTTCTTCTGTCTGAGCTAAAGCCATTAATTAGATCACTTAATTCATTGAACGACCACTCAGCAGGTCCATCAAGTCACCAGATTAGCCCTGCTATCATATACTTCCTCTGTTCCAAAATATAAGATATTTTAGATTTGTGAAACAAATATATCTAGACATCTTTTAGCGTACAGGTTTAGAGTGAGCCACACACTAAAATACATCTAGATGCATTCGTTTCACAAAAGTTAAAACATCTTATATTATAAAACAGAGGAAGTATATATCAAGATCATCCAACCGAGCCATCGGGTTAGAGACTTAGAGCTAGATCACATCAAAAGAATCATGCTGATTAAGGCCGATCAAATCTTTAGTCTACAGACTTAATTATCCTCTTGCGTACCAAAGAAACCAACAAACAAAAAACACAAATCTTTAATATGATTTTTACCATTTTTTGATTAGCGTCGTCCTCGTCCCCTGTCTCAGTGAATGCCGTCGTTTTCTTGCTTCGGATCTCCATTTGCCCAGAATGCATGCATTTGTTGCTTCATCAAAGCTGGGCTAGGCATAATCCATAGATTATCAGCCTTAAGAATCTGTTTGGATGACATAAATTTTACAAACTGTTTTGCTTTTATTTGACTCCTTGATTTTTATTTAATCATCTATGTTACTAAGGACATCTCAAGCCAATCCCTCAAATTTAGAGGAGTAAAACGACTGAGTATCCTTTAGAGGAGTATATTTGCTCATCTAAAAGAAAGCGGTTCCTAACAAACACCTAAACATAACTTCTTAAAGACAAATTCATATAAATTTGAAGACAAATTCATACAAATTTGATTCAATCTAGTACATGAAACTATATTTAAACTACGAGGATCAACTAAACTGCTACCAAAACTAAAATCCTCCCAATTTTAGAAAAAACCTAAATGAAAATTCATCGTCGGAGGATTTTCGGAAGTACTCATCTAGCATTGCTTTCATATAATCATTGGTGTCGAAGATGATGTCAATGACCGTCGCACCAGATGAACGACCACTCCGCAGGTTCATCAAGTCACCAGATTAGCCCTGCTATCGCATACTTCCTCTGTTCTAAAATATAAGATATTTTAGCTTTTGTGAAACAAATGTATCTAGACATCTTTCAGTGTATAGGTTTAGAGTGAACCACACACTAAAATACATCTAGATGTATTCGTTTCACAAAAGCTAAAACATCTTATATTATGAAACAGAGGAGGTATATAGCAAGATCATCCAACCGAGCCATCGGGTTAGAGACTTAGAGCTAGATCACATCAAAAGCATCGTGCTGATTAAGGCCGATCAGATCTTCAGTCTACGGACCTAATTATCCTCTTGGGTACTAAAGCAACCAACAAACAAAAAACACAAATCTTTCATATGTTTTTACCATTTTCCGATTAGCGTCGTCCTTGTCCCTGTCTTAGTGTCCGTCGTCATTTTCTTGCTTCAAATCTCCATTTGCCTAGAATGCGTGCATTTGTTCCTTCATCAAAGCTGGGCTGAGCATGGATCAATAGATTATCAGCCTTAAGGTTCCGTTTGAATGACTGAAATTTTACGAACTATTTTGCCTTCATTTGACTCCTCGATTTTTATTTAATCATGTATGTTACTGAGGACATCTCAAGCCGATCCCTCAAATTTAGAGGAGTAAAACGACCGAGTATCCTTTAGAGGAGTATATTTGCTCATCTAAAAGAAAGCGGTTCCTAACAAACACCTAAACATAACTCCTTAAATACAAATTCATATAAATTTGAAGACAAATTCATACGAATTTGATTCAATCTAGTACATGAAACTATATTTAAACTACGAGGATCAACTAAACTACTACCAAAACTAAAATCCTCCCAATTTCAGAAAAAACCTAAATGAAAATTCATCGTCGAAGGATCTTGGGAAGTACTCATCTAGCGTTGCTTTCATATAATCATCGGTGTCGGAGCTGATGTCAATCACCGTCGCACCAGACGGCCTGGTTCCGGTGGTGCTCCCCCTCACGGCATACTCCTAGAACGCCTGGCGCTCCTTCTCGACGAGTTCCAGCTTCTCGCACCTCACAATTTTTAGTGTAGGAATACCTTGTTTCCCTACGCTATCTGGTCCATAATCAACTCCAGCCACTTCTGCCGGCTGAAACTTCGCATGTTCGAGTTTTAGAAAAGAACACATTAACTAGTTTTAATACCACCAGTTTTGAAGGTTTTCTGGAGGCTCTTAGTCCGAGGGTTTATATACAAACATCTCCAATGTGCGTTTATTTCTCTCCTTTCCTATCTTAAGTTCTTTACTCTATAGCACATAAGCGAGTACATTTTCTTGTGTGAAAATACATACTGGAGTGAGTGAGCTAGAAGTGTCACTGCAAAAATCCATGCTCTTGTAGTTGTACTTGTACTTGTATGCTGCACCCATTAAACCATACGTATCACTATTGCCTCCTGTGGTAACAATGGAAATGCATGGCAGGGCAAGCTGGTGCTGGAGGCAAGAAGTCGTTGCCAG
Organism: Avena sativa; assembly: GCA_916181665.1. Classification (NCBI taxonomy): domain Eukaryota; kingdom Viridiplantae; phylum Streptophyta; class Magnoliopsida; order Poales; family Poaceae; genus Avena; species Avena sativa. Next base: position 276,995,156 of record OV702298.1, on the reverse strand, counting down.
TCTCCAAGTTCGAGCTTTTCTAATTGCGGCAGTCGGAGATAGATGTATCCCAACCTCTATTGCTCTCGTGTAAAGACTTTTTTTTACGCGACAGGAAAAAGTGACTACGAATACGAATACCCCTTTTTGTTTAAGCAAGAAGAGAAAGAAAAGGCACGTAACATGTTTGCGGGGCCGGCCGCTGCTGGCTTGTGATCGTCGGGAGGGCTCTCAGTTTTGGAGAGCCATCCAGGACATCAAGCCAGCTATCCGGAAAGGGTTGTCTATTTTCATAGGCGATGGTAGGGATACCCTATTCTGGCTCGACCCATGGCTCAGTCATCTCCCTCTGCGCCATGAGTGTCCCGAGTTATTTGCAATCTGCTCTGACCCTACTATCCTGGTTGGGGAGGCCTTCCACGATGGGTCGTGGCAGGTGGCTTTCCGGAGGAACCTGGGGGAGGCCGAGCTGGAGTCCTGGGAGGGGCTGAGGGACAGTCTTCCGCTGTCCCTGGCGCAGTCCCCGGACTCCCATGCTTGGCACCTCTCTCCTTCGGGATTCTTCTCGGTGGGCTCGGCCTACAGGGCCCTATTTAGAGGGCCCGAGAGGCCATGGGCCTCACCTTTGTGGAAGGCCCCCCTGCCTCTGAAGATCAAAATCTTTGTTTGGCAGCTACTACGTGACCGGCTTCCCTCGGGTGTGGAGGTGGCCAAGCGGCAAGGGCCTGGTAATGGCCTTTGCCCGTTGTGTGCGGTCCCAGAAACGGGCCTGCACATTTTCTTCTCGTGCCCCGCTGCTCGCTTCCTTTGGAACTTTGTTCACGAGGCCCTGGGGCCTGAGTGGCAGGCCTCAGACCTTGGAGAGTTTCTGGAGGCCGCCGCAAACCATACTGGGAGGAGGAGGTGCCTCTTCTGGTTGATGTTTGCGGCAATGACCTGGGCTTTATGGAACATTAGGAACAAGATGGTCATTGAGCGTATTTTTCTTCGCCGGGCTTCTGACTCGGCCTTCACCTTTCTGGCTTTCTTGCAGCAGTGGTACCCGCTGTGTAGACAGCGTGAGAGGGCGCGGCTGGACGAGATGTTGGAGCACCTGATTGCGGCGGCTCGTCGGCTTGCTTCTTCGTCCGGCCCCTGAGGTCCCTTCCGGCTCTTGTGTTTGTGTTGGGTGGCTTACGCCAGGCTTGGCCATGCTTGGCCCGTGGGGCCTTGTATGGGACCGTTTGTATGTGTACTTGTGTGTGGTGTGGGTGTTTGAACTCTTGTATGGATGTTGCTTTATTTATAAAGCTGGGCGTCAGCCTGTTTCGACGACGTCCAAGAGTGTGATATAGGAGCGGCTTACGTGTGCCTTCATTTCTATCTATTCCTATCTTTACTCTGTAGAACATAAGAATGTTACATTTACTTGGGTGAATACAAATACTAGGGTGAGTGGAAAGAGAGGATATCTCATCTGGTTATATAGACTCGCCACGCTCCAGATGCTAGATGGTTTTATTACTCTCATAGTACAACATGTGGTGAGATCTTCTGGGCAGCATCGTTTGAAACCTCAACTCTAGTGACTTCTACAGGCCAATGATTGGAATGTTTGAGTTTTAACTAGAAAAGACATATTTAGTTAATCCAGGAGTAGATTTCTCGAATATTTTGCTGAGGCCTCTCAATCAAAGGGTATGATATATGGGCGCCTTCCATGAGTGTTCATTTATCTCTTTTATCTTTACTCTATAGCATAAAAGAAGGTACATTTTCTTGGGAGAAAACTACTAGGGTGACTTGGAAGAGAGGATACCCTGCCTAGTTATATAACCTCCCCACTCGATACCCACCTGCTAGCTGGTTCTTATTAATCTAGTACAACATCCACCTGGTAGTTGGTTCTTATTAATCTAGTACAATCGTATGATGGTACCATACATTCTGATTTTTGTAACATGTAGTTGTACCGTGTGTTTTTGATAAACCAAATTCTCAAAATAACATAACCTTTTCCCACTTGTACAACTTATCTTGTAGGTGAGCATCGGTCAGCATCATTTGTGTCTCCTTACAGCATTTTCTGTCTGGTCATACGATGTGTAGGATCGATTCATTCATGATGGTTTGAGTGCTATGATTTTTATCTGCCTAAAAATTTGGATGACACTCCGAACTTGTTCTTATTTCACATGCTATATAACTATGTACTCTGGTTTCATGCATGGTGGCACTGCATTCAGCATTTTTGCCCCTATTCATCAAAAATGTCTATCCGAGCTCTGCCGATGTTGAGCTCTGATGCATCGAGTTATTACCCACTTCCCAAGTTCTTGTCGTTCTGGTCAGTGGCTTATTGCCACCACAACGGAACTCTTCAAACTCACTAGAACCCTGGCCAAGCCTTCCAATTTTTCTCTCATAGAATTTCTCTGTGCAATTCAGTTCATGGTTGTTAAATGATACACATCAATGTAAAGGATGTTTTTTTCTCAAAAAGTATATGCATTCACCATCATGACTTAGAAATTTAGATTGAGATTTTTTTCCAGAAAAACGTGATAAACAATATAGATAAAATATATTAATCATTATTTTGGTGTTTGCCGTTCTTCATGGGTTACTACCAATCAGCTGCCGGAGTGTTGATGGCTGTGATGTTAGTGTGAGCTAATCATTTCATGTGTTACTACAGATCTGCTTTTGTACGTAGTCCTGATAATTGTGTTCCTAATGTATGCTAATCATGTTTAGTGTAAGAGCCTTAAATTTGGATTGCAACAATTCCCATGGAACTGACTTTAAATGAAAAACCATTATGTTATTTTTGTTAATCAAGAATCTACCTGCAAATAGTTACTTGTCCTGTTGTTCTTTGGTCTAAAGGAGCGTTAGAATAATTTTATGTGAGTATTTCAAATGATTATGGAGATTCAGATGACTATAAACCTAATTTTATTTTCATCCATTGTACATTTTATTAATCACCCGAGTCTTCGATTCAGAATCTTTCTTCTGATGGTAAATATTATGTGACTTTGAGAAACTAAGTGTATGTTAATGACACTGGTTAATGAATATTGGCACAGTTTAGTGCAGTGCATATCAGAGTAGTTAACACACCAGTGCAAATTCTCAAAAATAAAATAAAAATACATGTCAGTGCAAAATAATAAAAATGTATTCTGTTGATTTGTACATCAAGTACAAAAGCTATGCAAGTGTAGAATTAGCGGTAGGGAAACCAACATATGGCGATATATTTTGGCGCTCCGGAAGATTACCCTGTGGAGCTCGGAAGAATACATAGTTCCCTGGACAAAGCTCTATTTTTATGTTTACGAGGCATTTCGTGCTCAGGAGCCACAAACAAAATTCCAGTTATCGTTCTACTTCTAACGTGGAAATTCGTTGTTTCTCTCCATTGTCTGGGCTAGCTAGAATCAACACCGTCTACTCTCGGAGGCAGAAACTTAGCATGTTCGAGTTTCAGAACAGATACATAATCCAGTTCCATTGGCATTAGTTTCAAAGGATTTCCGGAGGCCTCACAATCCAAGCGTGATATAGCTAGCATGCACATTCCATGTGCTTTCATTTCTCTCTTTTTATATATTTACTCTATAGCACACAAGAAGGTACATTCACTTGGGTGGATATAGACACTAGGGCCAAGGGTAAGTTGGAAGAGGGGATACCATCTAGTTGGTTTTTATTACTCTATACTAGTACAGGGTATATGATCACACGGTAGGTTTTAATTTTGCAACATGCAGTTGTACTATGTACCATATATATGTAACTCGAATGCTCATTGTGACCTTTGCCCTTACCCTGCTGCCTGTAAGCATCAGTCACATCATCGTGTTTTCCTTTTCTTATGTCTGAGCTAAAGCCATTAATTAGACAACTTAATTCGTTGAACGGCCACTAAGCAGGTTCATCAAGTCACCAGATTGGCCCTGCTATCACATATCAAGATCATCCAACTGACTCATCAGACCTTCACTCTGCAGACTTAATTGTCCTCTTGCGTACTACCAACGCAACCAACAAACAAAGAAACACAAATCTTTGATTTGCTTTTTACCATTTCCGCATTAGCGTCGTCCATTGCTTTGTTGCTCCGGGTCTGCACTTCCCCAGAATCCATGCACTTGCTCTTTCATCAAAGCTGGGCTGGGCATGGATCAATGGGTTATCAGCCTTACGGATCCGTTTGGATGGCAGAAATGTTAACTTTTTTTTTTGCATTTTTTCGATTCCTCAGTTTTTATTTAATAATCACTAACGTTACTAACAAGGCCACGAATTGCAACACGACTGCGCCGAACTGCTAGACATCAGCCACGGCCAGCACGCAGAGTGTTTTGTGGGATGCATAGTAAGCAGCTACTAGACATGACAATGCGGAATAATTACAATGTGTTTTGTGGGTTTCGTACATCATCCAGGAAACTGGCATAACAGTAAACGCTACCACGAGTGTAGAATAAGCAGCGGGGAATCCGATGGTGAATGCCAACAGGACACGAACAAAGGATCGCAAAATCTTGGATGGGTCTCCTTTTACTCTGTTCTGATCATTAGCGTCGTGGAGAGAGACCACACCGGTGGCAGCCAGGTGGTGTCACTACACGAAACGCGAGGCGCCGACGGCCGATATCTACACCGACGGATTTTAGTCGGGCTGTCAGGATAGGTCCCGAGCTGGGAAGCCCAACAAATTAAGAAGTCGTCGGCCCGGTCTAGCCGTTGGCATAGGACATACACTACGGGAGAAGAGGGCTACGATAAAGGCCAAAGGATACGCCGACGGTAGCAGCCGACCAAACCTGTCGTCGGCCCAGGTTTGCCGTTGGCGTAGGACGGGATAGGCCGACGGCAGCTGTCGGCGTAGATAGGGCCGTCGGCATAAGGATTGGATTGTGACGGCGATGTGATGGTGTCAAGTCTACGGCGAGCCGTCGGCCTATGTTTCACATCTACGCCGACGGCGCTATTTTCTATTTTTGCTACACTAATCCTAGAAAAATCATAACTAAATCATTCTAATTCGGAAATATATATATATGTAATATCAAAATTTGCAGAAAAATAAAATCTATCTATCTAAACTCAAATATTACATTTTTTTGTTGAATAAAATATAAAAACATTACATATACTTTCGTATAACATATTTTCCATTTTCCGAGTGTCAAAAACAGGGTGTTTTGTGAAGTAACCATTAAATAAAAGTTTCAAAATGATACCGCTCTATTTTTTCCAAAATACTAGACCATCTTGCATGGAAAATGTCCCAACCGGAGTATTTTAAATCTTTCTATCCATCCCTCATGAAAAAGACAAATTCCTACGAATTGGTAGGAAGTGGATCAGATTTAAACTACAGATACATGATCTGATGCTCATGTTTTTTTGAAAAAATAATTTTAGGTTCACAATATGCTATTTTATCGGAGATTTATTGCAAGTTTAGCGAGACTCAGCCACGAGCTAAAAATCTTCATGCCCGCCGTTTTGACCATAGTTTGAAACATGCATAAGAAATTCAAAAACGATTTAAACAATATAAAACCTTCGCGTGGTGTCATATTATGTGACATAGTTACAATGAAAATATAAAACTTGGTATATTGATTGTATCTTAAAAAACTTTCTCTAAAATAAGCTATCATGTTCGAGGTTTCATGATTTTCAGGCCAAAAGAGCAATGTTATGACTAGAGTCGCTGTATAATTTGTGACAATGTGTCCATATTATGCATACATGTGCATCATGGGATGATGAACAATGTTGCATCAATTTTTTTCCTTTTTGTCGCACCAAGAAGCCATTTCCCATTTTCGAGTGTCAAAAATGGGGTGTTTTGTAAAGCAACCACCAAATAAAAGTTTCAAAATGGTACCACCCCATTTAAAAATAATAGTAGACTAACTTTAATGGACAATGTCGCAACCGGGGTATCTTAAACCTTTCATTCCATCACTTATGAAAAAGACAAATTTCTGTCAAATAGGTAGAAAGTGGGTCAGATTTGAACTACATGTACATGATATGATGCTCATAATTGTTTAGAAAAATCATTTTAGGTTCACAATATGTTATTTTATCAAAAATTCGTTGCTACTTTAGCGAGGCTCAGCCCCAAGCAAAGGATTTTTAGGATGACATAGCAGATCGTGGGACCGTTGGAGGATGACCAGACCGTGGGACTGTGGGAGGATTTTTTGAGGATTCTAAACGAGGATGAGCCTCGCTAAAATTAAAGTGGATCTCTGATGAAATAGAAAATTGTGAACCTAAAAATTGTAGGGTTCACAACATAGAAAACAAAAAATTCCTACGATGGGAACAACTAAGTACCAAGATCTATATACTAGATACAAGAAACGGGTGGATATACATCCATAGAATACATACCCTCGAAGACCGAAAATCATTAACGAGGTTGTACTCGTGGATGATATAGTCGAACCCTTGTCGATCTCAAGATCGAGAAGAAGTCCATCCGGTCCAGCAGGTCCAGCACCATCAAGTTCAGCACCGCAAAGCAGTGGTGCATCCGTGGTCGCACACACGTTCGGGTATCCCGACAACCTCCATGCCCTTGCTCCACTGAAGCAACAAATCCTTTCAGAAAAAGTCATCGGGAATATGTATCTCGCTGATCCGAGACCATGGAAAAATTTTAAAGGGAGGAGAGAGATCCTTCACAAGGAGGTGTGAGAGTGGAGGAGGAGGTGCTCCTTATATAGGGAAGGGGGCAGCCCAAGGGGGCATGGCCGCCGGCCATAGAGGGTGCCCCCATATCTCCCTCATTCATGTGGTGGAAGCTCCACTCACATAAAGATGACCCTCCATTTTTTCTCCACTCAAATTCACATTAAATTTTCACCAAATGTAATGTAATATATCTTTAAATAAAACTCATTTTATTTATTTATTCAGAATTTTTTTAATTACTTTAATTAACAAACATTGACATAAAACCCCTTACAGCATTTCAATTTCACATGCAGAACCAGTATCAGCAATTTCAACGAAATAATTTCGGTGTTTAGTGAAATAAATTGTTGCGCTTTCTTTTTCTTTCTCTAGAATATTATTTGCTCCGAACGGTGTCGGTATCCCATAAGTGTGTCACCCGACCGTTCGCGAATAATGCATACATGATCGAGATCCCTCTCTAATCAATAATCAGCAGTGGAACCTGAAGATCTGTACCGACTCCCACACATTCAACGATAACTTCTGTGATCGGGTGAATCTTATACACATGTAACTTAATCCTTTTGTCTCGTAATATATTACATATCCGAGATTCGATCATCGGTATCTCCATACCTAGTTTGATCTCGTTACCGACATGTACTCTTTTCTCCTTTCCGTAATATAACATTCTAGTGATCAAATCACTTGTTTGCAAGCTGATTAATGTAATATCATCAGGAAGGCCCAGAGTATATCTGTTTGTCATTAAGATGGACAAATTCCATTCTTGATGGGTCCCACAGAGTTTCTAGCGGGAGGTTTGGTTCCCGCCGGCGGAAAGCTTGTACTTGGGTCCGGCCATTTGACTTGGCGGGAGGATTTGATCCCGTCTTTGCCGATGGCGGGAGGAGGGGATATGTTCCCTGCTGCCGTCGACTGTGAGACAAGATGTATCGTCTACCAGCACACTGATTCGTTGCTCCTTGTCTTATGATTGACCAGCAAGCAGCACTCGCGCATGCAGATTCTCTGCTAAGCAAAATGACCGCACACGGATTATTTTCTATTTGGCACCTATTTTCCCGCTAACTTCGTGCTAATTGAGAGTGATGATTTGCAACACTCTAGCACCACCGCTCTTGTTTTCTTTAAGCTTTCGCCGGGTGGGAGAGAATCTTCACCGGAATATATTTCATTAAAAGAGCATTAGAGCATTTTCACTCGGCTCCCCACGAACATCCCCAGAGCTCTATTTTTGGCTCTGGATGGAGAAAAGGGTTCGCAACCACGTTCCCAGGAGCCTGAAATTCGCCGGATTGCGCCCAAAATCTATCCATCGAACATAAGCCAAACTCAGCGTGCCGGGGTTGGCCGGGAGGCGCCGGATGGACAGAAAATTGCGGGAAACAGCCAACCCGCCAAGTGGGGCCAAGATGTCAGTGAGAACGCCCGTTCATCCTGATCGCCTCGGCTCATGTGCGAATCAATGGCGCTAGTGGTCAGCCTTTCCGCAGACGTGGCAGGCCAACGCGACGCAGTTACGACGAGCAAGCGCCTGGGCGACGGCGCGACAGCAAACGACTTGCTTCCTCAACAACCACGAGGCATGGACAAGCTACTTCCACGACTGCCATCAGCGGGAGATCACGGCGTATGAGGGCCCGCCTCCGGCTATGGCCAGGAGGAATGCCGCAGGTCGACGCGTGTGGTGGGGCGTGTACAACAGACTTCGCAGTGCGCGGTGTCGTAGGACTTGATGATGGCCTATTGCTCGTCGCTACTCTCCTACATGGCTTCCTCGGGCTCATTGTTGAAGTCGTCGAGGAAGGTCGTTGTCCTCCTCCCCATCCACGTCCATCGTCACCGCCAAGATAGTTGCCTCAGCGAGGCGTGCGTATGGGGTTTTATGGTCACGCAGTCGGTAAAGTCGGCGCCGCGCCATTACTGTAGCGTCAAGAGTCGCGCCGGCACGCTTCGGAGCAGATGGGACAACTCGGAGCACTCAATCAATAGCTTAATTCGCTCTTCTAAAAAATCTTAACTTGTTGACCTTCACTCATTGCGTCAATCAAGTCACCATTCACCAAATTAGCTCTAGGTCACATATCATGATCACCCAACCAAATCATTCGATTAGAGCTGATATCACATCACAAAGTCTTTGAACTGATTAAGAAGTCATTAATGGATATGGATTATCAGTCATTACCATATAAACCCTTGTGTGCTTTTACGTTAGGGTGAGTACTACAGCATTATATAGGATCACTTTTTTGTAACACGTGGTTGTATTATGTGTTGTTCGTAGCTTAAATTCTCAATATAGCATAACTTTCTGGTAGGTGAGCGTCGGTCCACAACATTTGTGTGTTTCCCTTCATCATTTTGTACTCCCTCCGTTCGCAAATAAGTTTACATCTAGGAAATACTAGACAAATTAGTTCTCTCTCTTCTTTTATGAGGCTCTATCAATTATCAAGAAAAGAGAAGAATAGGGATTGGTGGATGATATGGAGGAGAAGAATAGTGATTGGAGGATGAGGTGAGGGACTGATTACGAGGTGCTAATTGCATTTATTTAGTGCCTTGATATTATAGATGTACACTCTTTTCGGGACAAATTTTGAGAGCTAGATATACACTTATTTACGGACGGATGGAGTATCTTATCCCAGCACTTCACAGGATCGATGCATTCTTAATGGCTTGCATGTCAATACTTTTTATCCGCTTAAAAATTTGGCTGAGGCTCAAACTTGTTTTGCCTTCACGTACTATATACTGTTTTGGTGTGAGTGGAATCATCATTTTTTGCATCCCTTATTCATCTAAAAAACCAAGTCTGAGCTGCCGAAAAAGTCATTTTGGTCGCCTTGGCTTAGTGCCCACTACAGGACGCGCGCTACGCCGAGGGCAAAAAGCCGTCGGCATAGGCTAAAATGCCCTCGGCGTAGCCTCCTCGGCAAAGGACTCCCTCGGCGGAGCACATAAAGGCCGTCGGCGTATCAAAATGCCGTCGGCATAGCTTGTCGACAGATTGCAAAAATATTTTTTTTAAAAAATAATTATTTTTAATTTTTTTTCAATTTTTGAATCTTTGAATTGTTTGACTCGTTAATCTCTCACTTTGAACATTTTTTAACACTAATTACACTTAATATTTAAATAAATTGCAATCTTGGTTGAACTTTCCGGCCGGTCACCCATTCTAATACTACTCCATCTCCAGCACGCTTAACTTTCTCGTTCCTTCAGAATCTGTTTTCGCAAAGTAATTCATACATTGTTCTCAATACTATGATATCAATCATATTAACTCTTATATCAACATGTCACATGTTTGTATTTTTTGAAATTACAAACAATTATTTAAGTAAACATTAATGAATAAGTAAAAATATTAGTGAATTCAAATAAAAATATAATAATTTTACTTTTTTTGTATTTTTCTATTTAATATGGAATAATTAATATCTTTAAATCTGTAAATCGGAATTTAACAAATAATATGTCTAAATTGATCAGAAAAATGAGAGGAATCCAAATATGATATCCATATCAACTAATCACAAACCCTCCGTTTTTGAATTATCTATTTGGTGGTTGCTTTAGAAAATTCCCTTTTTGCACTCGGATAATAAAAAATGGCTTTTTGGTGCGATGAAAAGGAAAACTTGCATTGGATCTTTGATAAAATAGCATATTGTGAACCTAAAAATGATTTTTGTAAAAAAAACATGAGCATCAGATCATGTACCTCTAGTTCATATCTGACCCACTTCCTACCGATTTGGCACGAATTTGTCTTTTTCACCAGAGGTGGACGGAAAGGTTTCGGATCCCCCTGTTGGGACATTGTCCATATAAGGTGGTATAGTATTTTTGTAAAATGGAGTTTAGCATTTTAAATTAGCCATTTGGTGGTTGCTTCACAAAACCGTCCGTTTTTTGTGCTCGGAAAATGAGAAATGGATTTTTGGTGCGACGAAAAGGAAAACTTCCTCCTGCAACATTGTTCGCCATCCCATGATGCATGTGTATACACAATATGGGAACATTACCACAAAATATGCCTCAATTCTAGCCATAACATTGGTCATTTGACCCGAAAGCCAAGAAACTTCGAAAGAGATAGGTGATTTTGTGAAGGTTTTTTGAGACATAATCAATATATGAAGTTTGATATTTTTACTTATAAATATGTCAGATAATATGACACCACGCGAAGGTTTTGCATTGTTTCGATCGTTTTTGAATTTTTTATGCCCGTTTTAAACTATCGTCAAACTTTGTCGAACGGCGGGCATGAAGATTCTTAGATCGGGGCCGAGTCTCGCTAAACTTGCATTGGATCTTTGATAAAATATCATATTGTGAACCTAAAAATGATTTTGTAAAAAAACATGAGCATCGGATCATGTACATGTAGTTCATATCTAACCCACTTCCTACCGATTCGGGAGGGATTTGTCTTTTTCACCAGAGGTGGACGGAAAGGTTTTGGATCCCCCTATTGGGACGTTGTCCATATAAGGTGGTATACATTTTTTGTAAAATATGGTGGTAGCATTTTGAATTAGCCATTTTGTGGTTGCTTCACAAAACCGTCCATTTTTTATGCTTGGAAAATGGGAAATGGCTTTTTGATGCGACGAAAAGGAAAACTTCCTCCTGCAACATTGTTCGCCATCCCATGATGCATGTGTATGCATAATATGGGCACATTCTCACAAACTATGCCTTGATTCTAGCCATAACATTGGTCATTTGACCCGAAAGCCAAGAAACCTCAAATGAGATAGGTCATTTTGTGAAGGTTTTTTTTGAGACATAATCAATATATCAAGTTTGATATTTTTACTTATAACTATGTCATATAATATGACACCACGCAAAGGTTTCACATTGTTTCGGTCGTTTTTGAATTTTTTATGCCCGTTTTAAATTATCGTCAAACTTTGTCAAACGGCGGGCATGAAGATTCTTAGCTCGGGGTCGAGTCTCGCTAAACTTGCATTGGATCTTTGATAAATTAGCATATTTTGAACCTAAAAATGATTTTTGTAAAAAAACATGAGCATCGGGATCATGTACCTGTAGTTCATATCTGACCCACTTCCTGTCGATTCAGCAGGAATTTGTCTTTTTCACCAAAGGTGGACGAAAAGGTTTCGGATCCCCCTGTTGGGACATTGTCCATATAAGGTGGTCTATTATTTCTGTAAAATGTGGTGGTAGTATTTTGAATTATCCATTTGATGGTTGCTTCACAAAACCGTCCGTCTTTTATGCTCGGAAAATGGAAAATGGTTTTTTGGTGCGACAAAAAGGAAAGATTCCTCCTGCAACATTTTTCACCATCCTATGATGCACATGTATGCACAATATGGGCACATTATCACAAACTATGTCTTGATTCTAGCCATAACATTGGTCATTTAATCCGAAAGCCAAGAAACCTCGAATGAGATAGGTCATTTTATAAAGGTTTCTTTGAGACATAATCAATATACCAAGTTTGATATTTTTTCTTCTAACTATGTCACATAATATAACTATGTCATTTTTAAATTTTTCATGCCCGTTTTAAACTATATATAATGTTTTATGTTTTACTTAATTTTTATTTACAAATGTGTAATATTTGATTGTAGATAGATAGATCTTATTTTTTGCAAATTTTGATATATTATTTGTATTTTTCCGAATTAGAATGATTTAGTTATGATTTTTCAAAGTTTAATGAGATAAAATAAAAAATAGCTACGCCGAGGGCAGCTGTCGGCGTAGCATAGGATATGCCGAGAGCAATTCTACGTCGACGGCTGCTTGGCGGGGCTAGCCTAGACGATGGCTACGCCGACGTTTGGCCGTCGGCGAAGCGACCGGCCGTCGGCGTAGCTTCCCATTCCTGTAGTGGCCATTAACTCTTGTGACCGGCTAGAACTCTGACCAAAACTTCCAATTTCTTATCTTATACAATTCTCATGTGCAATTCACTGTGTGATTGTTAAATGTAACCAATTGATGCAAAGGATTTTCTTCTTCAAATAATATATGCACTCGACATTGTGACTTGCACATTTCGTGTGATTTTTAGAACAAAAGTATAGATCGGGCATAAAAAATCCATATAAATTGAGATGTTAATCTTATTTCGTCGTTTGTTGTTCTTGACGTGTTACTACCAATCTGCTGCTCGAGTGCTGAAAATTGTGCACTTAGTGTGAGCTACTCACTTCTATGTTACTACATATATATTTTTGTGGTCCTGATAATTAAAACGTTAGTAAGATCAATGTGCATGTTGGATCACAAAAAATCCAATGGGACCCAATCTAAATGCAAATTCATTATGTTATTTTTTATTTGTCAAGAATCGGCCAAAAAATTGTTGCCTTCCCCGTTGTTCTATGGGCTAAAGGATCATTAGAATAATTATGTGACTATTTCATATGATTGTGGAGATTTGGATGAGGCTGAGAGTAAAATATATTTCCACCCAATGTCCATTTTCTCTTATCAGTTCAGTCTTATATTTCTTTTGATGGTAAATAGGATATAATTTGAGATACTATCGTGTATGTTAATGACACTAATTAATGAGCATCAGCACAACTTAGTGCAATACATAGCAGCCAACTGAGTATGCTTGAGTTTTTGAAAAAAAAAACACTATTTGTGATCACTCGCTAGGTTACTCGCTAGGTTGTGATTTTGTAAAAGGTAGTTGGTTTTTATTACTCTAGTAAAAGCCTATGATCACTCGCTAGGTTGTGATTTTGTAACATGTAGTTGTACTTTGTACTATTTGTAACTCAGATGCTCACCATAGCGTAAACTACTACTCGCATGTCCAGTTGACAAGCACCGAGCAACATTTCAAGCATTTTCCGTCTGACCGGGAGATATCAATCAATAACTTACTTAGCTGACCTTCGACTCATTGCATCAATGAAGTCACCAAATTAACATGGGATCACAAATCATGATCACCCAGCCAAGTTAATGGATTAGAGCAGAGATCATGTGAAAGTCTTCAAACTGATTAAGAAGTCATTGGAGTTGATCCGCGAGCGTCGGAGCAGGGAGACGATCATCGAAGAGTGTGCATAGCAGCCAACTGGATACAACTTAGTGTGCATAGCAGCCAACTGGATACAAAGTAATGACAATGTGTATTGTGGGATCGTTCATCAGCCACAACACAACTTAGTGCAATGCATAGCAGCCAACTGGATACAAAGTAATGACAATGTGTATTGTGGGATCGTGCATCAACTACAAAATTGCATAGCAATAAACTCTTTTACGAGTAAAGAATGAGCAGCGGAAAAACCAATATATGGTGATATCCCCTAAAAAAAATGGTGATGTACATCATGGCAATGCAAGAAGGATGGCTTCGGGACAAAGCTATATAGATGATGCTCGAAGACTTTACGTGACAGAGAGCGAAAACAACTTTCCGCGCATATTGCTATTTCTACTATAGAAACACCTTGTTTCTCTCCGCTACCTGGCCTAGAAACATCTAGGATGGCTTCGGCAGGACGAAACTTAGCATGCCCGAGTTTTAGAAAAAATACACTATATGTTCCAAGCAAATCTTCTTTCGAAGGTTTTCGAGAGGCCTCTCAATCCAACGGGTACTACGCGAGTCCCATCCATGTGCTTTTCATCTCTCTATACTCTATATTGTTATTTGGGTGATATATACTACCAGGTAGAATAGTGAGTTGGAAGAGAAGAAACCTCGTCTGGTTATATAGTCCCTCTCTCTCTTTCATTGCGCTCCACCTGCTAGTTGGTTTCTATAACTCTAGTACTCCCTCTGATCCATATTAAGTGACTTTGAATTGGTTCTATCTAGCACTAAAATATGTTTAGATACATCCAATTCAGTCACAATTAATACGGATCGAAGGGAGTACTAGAACATATGGTCACACGGTAGGGTCAGATTTCATAATATGTGGTTGTACGGTGTACTTCCTCTAACATTAGGTATGCTCAGCACAACCTAATGTTTTACTCACTTATACAGTTCTTAACCATGTGGTAAGCATCGGCATGCATAATTTTGCGTCTCAGCTAAGTGCTCAATCAATCAATAACTTAATTCGTTGACCAGTCACTCACTATGTTAACCAATTCACCAAAAATTTGCACTGGATCACACATTATGATCACCCAACAACCAAGTCATTGGATTAGAGTCGAGATCACATCGAAGTCTTCAAACTTATTAAGAAGCCGTTAGTCGTTACTATAAACACCCTTGTACGCTGCACAGCCACACCCTATCAGCCCAACGCAGCATCGCTGGAACAATGGCAATGCATGGCAGGACAAGCTGGCGACGGAGCCGAGAAGCCGTTGCCGTGGTGCTACTGCTAGCAGCTGCTTCTGCCGCCACCGGAGAGCAACAAGAGACGACCTCCAAGGTTGTTCACGGCAGTGCGGCCGTTGCCTCTAGGATCGCCGCCACCTCGTCGGCGGCGCTGGCACCGTCGTCGCGCGTCAACCTCACTGCCATCTGCTCGTCCACACCGTACCCGGGCGCGTGCAGGACGGCACTGTCGTCGTCCACATCACGGTCCGTCAAAGACCCGTTCGCGGCCTCCGTGCAGTTCGCCATGGCGCGGGCCGCGTCGGCGCGCGCACTGGCCCGTAACCTCTCGGCATCATTGTCTGCCCGCCGGGGCGCGTTGCCGCCCTCGGGCATGGACGACTGCGCCGAGCTGCTGGACATCAGCCACGTCCAGCTCGGCGACGCGCTTCCCGCAGGGTCCGCGCACGACGCGACGACGTGGCTCAGCGCCGCGCTGACGAACCAGGGCACCTGTGGCGACAGCCTTGGCACCATGGCGGCCACCACGGGGCGCGAGGGCGTGCGCAGGCGGGTCGGCGCGCTCGCGGAGTTCATCGGCACGGCGCTGGCTCTGCATGCCCAATTCAAGGCCGGTAGCGAGACGTCGCTACCATCCGCGGCGCCCACGCAGTCGACGTCGGCGCCGAACCAGACGTTCCCGTCCTGGATCTCCGACCACGACAGGAAGCTCCTGGAGTCCCCCGGGGGCAGTGGCATGACGCCGGACGCCGTGGTGGCGCTGGACGGCAGCGGGACGCACGGGACCATCGGCGAGGCGATCGCCGCGGTGACGGCGGCAATGCCACCGGTGGGCTCCTCCAAGGCGAGTGTCGGAGCAGGGAGGAAGGTGATCTACGTGAAGGCCGGGCGGTACGAGGAGATCGTCCGGATCTCGAGCAAGCAGAGGGACGTGATGCTGATGGGCGACGGCAAGGGGAAGACGGTCATCGTCGGCCACAGGAGCGCCGCCGACGGCTACACCACCTACGCCTCCGCCACCGTCGGTACGTAGTACTACCTGCAGCGTGCTACCACTGTCATGCATGGTACTACATGTTCGTACAAATTTAACCCCCATGCATGCCTACCACATAGGTGACATGGCTAACTAATGCAGCGTCAGTACAAGTTATGAACAAGTCATGAAAGAAATCGGATACTGCAAAACAAAAAAAATCAAATCAAAATACAACATAAAATTTCTTGAACACTAGCATTATCATTATCTTTCTCTCCAGGCTACTATTTACAATTAATTTTATCATCTTCCATTACTCTCAGTGTGTAGATTATATTTGGATTTGAAATTTCACGGCGTGTTAGATTGGTACCAATTTCAGTTTTTTCTTATAACCTTTTACTAGTTATATGTATGAGTGTTGGTTGCACGGTAGCACTAAAACTTGTGAAGATATATAATGAATAGGCGTTTGCTCTAGTACAGTCCCCTCCCCCAAACTAACACGTTTATTGGGTGAGATTTTTTTAAGGCAAGCGTTTAATTGACCTTTGGCTAACGTTATCTTTCTAACTATTTAGATACAATATAGACATATAGTGGATTGTACCTGCAAGGGTGAGATTGGGTTGTACCTATTTATACATCTCAAAAAAAATGTGGACATTCGTAGATGTGCTTACAAAAACTACAACACGTAGGATCTAGTTATGAAAATCACATTAGTTTGAGTAGAAATATCAAGGACCACTGCTACAAAAGCGACATATATTACTCAAACTTTTCCCTCTCTTCAATTTGGTTGGAACTTTTTCTTGTCCTAGCTAGGTTCTTAAAGAAGGGTCCTGAAATTATTACCATACCGTCGTGGCATCAACTATGCAAAAGCTAAAGCCCCCAAAATGGAGCACTCTTGGCTATTAGCTGCCTTGTACCCTCCAAATATAAAGCCACAAGCAAGCCAAATATGGCCATGCCAATATTTCGATCTGGTCGTTAGCTCCATACGCCTTTTCATCATCTTTATATCCTCCATCCCATCGACAGTGTAGCACCAATAAAATTTGCCATAGATGGGGAACCGTCATATGCAACGATAGCGATGTTTCACTTGCCACTGTCACATGCTTTTGTTTCTCGGTTTTGCTCCATATAGTGCACTCACGCCTTTGCTTTACTTATTTTCTTTGAGCGTACCCACACCGCTGCTAATACTAACTAGCTAGCTAACACGTTATTGTGTTTGTGTGTCACAGCTGCAATGGGTTCAGGCTTCATAGCCAAGGGACTGACGATCATCAACACCGCCGGGCCAGGCAAGGGCCAAGCTGTGGCACTGCGGGTCGGCGGCGACCTCTCCGTCATTTACCAATGCGACATCCAGGCGTACCAGGACACACTTTATGTGCACTCCAACCGTCAGTTCTACGCCGAGGATAGTATCTCTGGCACGGTAGATTTCATCTTCGGTAACTCCGCAGTGGTTATCCAAAACTGTGACATCCATCCCAGGAAGCCCCGCCTGGGCCAGGAGGACACGATCACGGCCCAGGGCCGGACTGACCCAAACCAGAATACGGGCATTTCTATCCACAAGTGTCGCATCACTTGCACATCTGACATAGGCAGCACAAAGGTGTACCTAGGTCGTCCGTGGAAGAAGTACTCACGAACAGTCGTGATGGAGAGCACTCTCGACCATTCAATTACCTCAGCCGGGTGGATGGAGTGGTCAGGCCAGTTTGCATTGAGCACCTTGTACTACGGGGAGTACAGTAACACTGGTCCTGGCGCGGGGACAAGTGGACGAGTGAAGTGGAGCGGGGTGCATACATCAATGTTCACCGTAGACGCCACACGGTTCACTGTGCGGGATTTTATTTTGGGAGACTCATGGTTAAGTGACACCGGAGTGAGCTATACCTCAGGGCTCTAACTAAGATGCAGGCATATTTCTCATGTCCAACTGATTGTACATGGTACCCGACTACATGTAAGGATTGGTAACAATAAAATGGAAACTTGCCTAGCTATTAATCTATATGTGCGACCAAGCTGTTGTTGTGCATGCGGCCTTACAACTCTTAAGGCTTAATTTTCTCTCTGTTTAGAAATCAAAATCTTTTGCTCACCTAACAAACAAAGAAGACTGCAACCAAATAAAATAAAATTATGACATGAAAGAACAAAAAGTAACTAATGTATGTACAATTATCCTCACATGACAAAACTCCTCGAAACAGCCTTTCACCCGTTTTTAAAATAAAACCACAACGGCCGAACCGTTACAATGTGATAAGGAGATCCTCTTGCACAGAAAATCAAAGATAAACAAAAGAAAAGAACACGGAGAACCAAAATTTGCCTCGAAAACACTAGAACGAGACGAAAAGAACTCGAAACTCCACGCCAACACCCCCAAGGGGGCAAATATGCATTGTGACGCCATCATCAAGACCACAACGGTTGATGTTTTTCACCTAGAGCTCTAGCGTGGAGAAGGTACGTACCAACAACGACACCCCCAAGAGGGTTACTACAACCACATGCATCATCGTCGTTCGCGCCGAAGCACTGAGCTCTCGTCTGAAAAACATCCACACTGCTCCCGTGAACTAGGACCACCCTCTTTCCCCGATTCAGGTCTCCCAAGTCCCAATAGAGATTTGGGAGATGCCTACCGACAACACCAGGATCCCCGCTCCCTACTCTTCACCACATCCGCATGGCCGATGTTGAGACTTCCATGCGAGCGGAAAGGGAGGGCCCCTCTGCCGCCAAAAGTAGCGAGGAGAAGGAGGCGAAGAAGGTAAGTGACGGGTATGGTGGCTAGGGTTCCCTCCCCGTCGCCCACGGGAGCGATACAGGAGGGAGAGAAAGGTTGTCTCCATGCGGTCGAATTCGGTTCGCTGGTCTAGGACTACCTCTTTTGAGAATGGCCATTCCTAGGCTAGTAAGCTTTTTTCGAAAACCATAAACCATATTTCAGAATTCATGAAAAAAATTAAAATGGGATGGAGGGAGTACCAATTTCAGTTTTTTCTTATAACCTTTTACTAGTTATATATACGAGTGTTGGTTCACTAGTAGAAAACTGGCCTTTCGTCCAGAGCATTAGTCCTGGTTCTGCTACAAACCGGTATTAATGTGCCGGTCCCATCGGCTAGAAACGTCTGCAGGGCCCGGTCGACACTAGTCCCGGTTCGAATGGGATCTATATATGCATTTTTACTTGCAGAAACCAGTGATGAAAGTCACATTAGTTTGAGTATATCAAGGACCACTACTACAGAAGCGACATATATTACTCAAACGTTTCCCTCTCTTCAATTTTGTTGGAACGTTTTCTTGTCATAGATAGGTTCTTAAAGAAGGTTCTGAAATTATTACCATACTATCATGGGCATCAAACGATGCAAAAGCTAAAGCCCCCAAAATGGAGCAGTTGGCTATTAGCTGCCTTGTACCCTCCAAATATAAAGCCACAAGCAAGCCAAATATAGCCATGCCAATATTTCGATATGGTCGTTATATCCATACGCCTTTTCATCATCTTTAGAGCAAGCACGACGTGATAGAAACACTGAGCCTAAGAAATCTTAGACCCACGTCTAACCTGTGGAGAGAGGTTGGTTAAGAAAAAGATTCTCCACACTGAGCCCGGTACTAGACCCAGAGTCCAACTGAATAAAAAATATTTTCTATCCATGATGCCTTTGTTCAGGGGGAGGATGAGAAGGAGTTCGGTGGGGGAAAGTGGACCAGGCTGGGTCCCACTGGTTGAGCCTAAACGGTGGAGCTCTTTTCTTCCTTTAGACATGCGTTCATCTTTTTTTTCTTAGACCCAACCACACGCTGTGCTTGCTATTATATCCTCCATCCCATCGACAGTGTAGCACCAATTACATTTGTCATGGATGGTAAACCGTCATCATATGCAACGAATGTTTCACTTGCCACCGTCACATGCTTTTATTTATCGGTTTTTCTCATATAGTGCACTCATCACGCCATTGCTTTACTTATTTTCCTTGAGCTCGTACTCACACTGCTGCTAATACTAACTAGAGTAGCAAGCTAACACGTTAATGTGTTTGTGTGTGACAGCTGTTGGAGATATGCCCTAGAGGCAATAATAAATATAGTTATTATTATATATCTTTGTGTTTATGATAAATGTTTGCATTCATGCTATAATAGTATTAACAAGGAAACCATTAATACTTGTGTGATTTGTAAACTTAATTTGAAGTCCCTAGTATAGCCTCTATACTTCACTAGCTTGTTGGTTGATTGATGATGTGGTTTCTTTGTCATGAACATTGAGATGTTATCAACAACAAGATCATATCGTTAGGAGAATGATATGGTGGACATACTCCTATAGACAAGCGTAGCAAAAAGATCAAGTCATTTCAATAGTTCAATTGCTATATGCTTTCTGATACATAGTAACCTAATTCCTTCGACCATGAGATCATGCATATCACCTTTACTGGATGGATGCTTTGATGTCATCAAACACCACACCGTAACAGGGTGGCTATAAAGGTGGCATTGAGTGTTCGGAAAGTATTGGTTGAAACACATGGATCAAGAGTGGGATTTGTCCATCCACATGACGGATAGATATTCTCTGGGCCCTCTCGGTGAAATGTCATCCAATTAGCTTGCAAGCATGTGACTTGGTCACAAGGGATCACATATCACGGGAACGAGAAAAGAGTACTTATCAGTAACGAGGATGAACTAGGTATGCAGAGATACCAACGATCATAACCTCGGATAAGTAACATATCGTGAGACAAAGGGAAATTGGTATCGTATGTAAGTGGTTCATTCGATCGCAAAGTAATCGTAGAAATATGTGGGAGCCATATGAATTTCCAGATTCCTCTATTGGTTATTGTTCGGAGAAGTGTCTCGATCATGTCTGCATAATTCACGAACCGTAGGGAGACACACTTAAGGATTCGACGTTGTTTGAGTAGTTATGGTATTATGAGAAAGAGACCGAATGTTGTTCGGAGTCTCGGATGGGATCCGGGATATCACGAGGTGATCCGGAATGGTCCGGAGAATAAGATTCATATAAGGAAAGTCCCGTTTCGGAGTTCGGGAATGATTCCGGTGTTTTCATCGGGGATATTCTAGAAGGTTCCGGATTGTCCGGCACTCCGGGGGGGAAGGGGTACATGAATGTGTCATTACATATTGGAATGATTGCATCATGTACTAAGTGTTCTTGCTGTCCCAAATATAGGATTAAATTGAATCCTAAAACAGAAAAGTCAAATGTCCAGTTTGAAAGTCAAACTGCCAAAACAAGAAACTGTGGGAAACAAGCAAGAGGAGTTGGAACCAACCTGGAGGAGGAGTTGGACTCCTCCAGGCCGGCGCCCAGCCCTAGGCCGAGTTGGGGAGGGACTCCCTCCCTCCCCTGGCGCGCCCACACCCTCCCACCTATATAAGGAGGGGCAGGGCTCCCCTCCTAGACACACAAGTTTCCTATCCTCTAAACTAAACCCTAGATCTAGACCCCGGTTTAGAGCTATTTGGTTTAGAGCCTTCTAATTGGTTTAGAGCCCTCTAATTGGTGTGTCTAATTACTAGACCACTAATAGCCTCTCTCATAAGCTCCACCATACTCGCACCGGCTTAAGGCGAAGCCCTGCGGGATTTCCCCTCTACCTCCGGTACCACGCCGTTGTGCTGCCGGAATCGCGAGGAGAGTGCTACAACCTCCGCTGCCTGCTGGAACAAGGGAGAGGAAGGTCTTCGTCGAGTACCGAACGTGTGACCGACTGCGGGAGCGCTGCGGGAACGCGGCGCCGGAAGGATCGTCTACGCGATCTTGAGATCGGAAAGAGTACGACTACATCACCCACGAGAATCTGCTCTCGTTAAACACTTTGGAATCTTCGAGGGTGAGTTATTCCATCGACTCGTTGCTACAATCTAGTAGATAGATCTTGGCTTGTTTGTTTGTATGCGATAGAAAATTTTTGTTTTCCATGCTACGAACCCCTACAGTGGTATCAGAGCCGTGTCTATATGTAGATCTGTTGCACGAGTAGAACACAATGGTCATTGTGGGCGTTGATGCTTTTATTGTAGATTGCCTTTTGTGTACTTTGCATCTTGCGGTATGTTGGGATGAAGCGGCCCGGGCTAACCTTACATGACATCGTTCATGAGACTTGCTCCACGCTTGACATGCAACTCGTTTTGCATAAGTGGCTTTGCGGGTGCCTGTTTCTCCTAGCATAGTTAAGATCCAATTTACAACGGGTAATCAACAATGCTAGTATCAATGTTGTGGTTATTGTTCGTAAGTTAGAACGACACTTATGGAAAGCCCCAAACCACGTAAAATATGCAAAGAAAGTAGAAGCGTCTAACTTTGTTTTGCAGGGGTGTGCAGTGATGTGATATGGCCATGATTGTGATTATATTTGATGTATGCAATGTTCCTTATTGTAAGTTGGCAACCGGCAGGAGCCATATGGTTGTCTTTAATTTCTGTTAAGACCTGCGTGTCTATTCAAAATAGTTGTAATAGTTGAAGCTGGTGGACGACAACCATGGAGAAGCGTCATTGACCTTGATGCTATGTCGGTGATGATGGAGATCATATTCGTGCTTGAAGATGGAGATCGGAAGCACAAAGAAGAAAGGCCATATCATATCACATATTATGAATTGCATGTGATGTTAATCCTTTATGCATCTTGTATTGCTTAGTAAACGACGGTAGCATTATAAGATGATCCCTCATGCACATAAATTTCAAGTTCTAAAGTGTTCACCCTTAGTATGCACCGTTGCCAAAGCTTGCTGCTTCGAAGCACCACGTGATGATCGGGTGTCTTTGATTCCGCGGGTGAATACAACGTAAGCAAGCCAGATTTGCTTATGCGGAAGCTAAGGTTTGATCTTGACGAGCCTAGCATGTACAGACATGGCCTCAGGAACACGGATCGCCGAAAGGCAAAGCATGAATCATATAGTAGATATGATGAACATGATGATTGTTCGCCATTAAAACTATATCAGCTCTCGTGATGATCGGTGTTGATGTAGTGGATTTGGTTCGTGTGATCACTAAAACAATGTGAGGGATGTTGTTTTGAGTGGGAGTTCACCTAGTTTAATTTCATTAATTAATTTGAACTCAATTTGTCATAAACTTAGTCTAAACTATTGCAAATATGTTGTAGATCAATGGCAGCCCCTACCATCAATTTTAATGCGTTCCTAGAGAAAGAAAAGTTGAAAAACAATGGAAGCAACTTCGCGGATTGGTTCCGCAATTTGAGGATTGTCCTCACAGCTGGTAATTTGACCTATGTGCTGGATGCACCGCTAGGTGACCCACCTGCAGCTGATGCTACCGATGAAGTAAAGAATGTTTACCTTGCTCGGAAGAATCAGTACTCCATAGTTCAGTGTGCTATCTTGTATGGTTTAGAATCGGAGCTTCAGAAAAGGTTTGAAGAGTCAGATCCATATGATATTGTCGAGGATCTCAAATTAATCTTTGAGACTCATGCGGCAATTGAAAGTTATGAAGCTTCTGAAAAGTTCTTTAACTGCAAGATGGAAGAGGGTAGCTCCGTCAGTGAGCATGTGCTTAAGATGTCTGGGCACGCAAATAAACTTCAAAGTTTGGGTATAGTGATTCCTAATACTTTGGGGGTTTACCGCATCCTCCAATCACTACCACCAAGTTACAAGAACTTTGTGATGAACTACAACATGCAGAACATGAACAAAGAGTTGCCAGAAC
Source organism: Avena sativa (assembly GCA_916181665.1). Taxonomy (NCBI): domain Eukaryota; kingdom Viridiplantae; phylum Streptophyta; class Magnoliopsida; order Poales; family Poaceae; genus Avena; species Avena sativa. The sequence goes on along the minus strand of OV702298.1, from coordinate 276,971,357 downwards.
TATTTGCTATGTTAAAATCTGCAGAAGTGGAGATCAAGAAAGAGCACCAAGTGTTGATGGTCAATAAGACCACCAAATTCAAGAAAGGCAAGTCTAAGCAAAAGGGACACTTCAAGAAGGGTGGTAAGAAAGTTACCACGCCGACGAAGAAGACCAAGGCTGGACCTAAACCTGAAACTGAGTGCTTTTACTGCAAGAGAGAAGGTCACTGGAAGCGGAATTGCCCAAGGTACTTGGCGGATTTGAAGAACGGCAACATCAAGAAGAAAGGTATATCTGATATACATGTTATTGATGTGTATCTCACTAGTACTCGTAGTAGTGCCTGGGTATTTGATACTGGTTCGGTTGCTCATATTTGTAACTCGAAACAGGAGCTGCAGAATAAACGGAAGCTAGTGAAGAACGAGGTGACGATGCGCGTAGGAAACGGATCAAAGGTTGATGTGATCGCGGTCGGCACGCTACCTCTTCATCTACCATCGGGATTAGTTTTATACTTAAATAATTGTTATTTGGTGCCTGCATTAAGCATGAACATTATATCAGGATCTTGTTTATTGCGAGACAGTTACTTGTTTAAATCCGAGAATAATGGTTGTTCGATTTATATGAGTAATGTGTTTTATGCACATGCACCTTTGATAGATGGTCTATTCATATTGAATCTCGATAGTAGAAATACACATATTAATAACATTGAGGCTAAACGTTTGAAATCAAGCGATAATTTGACCTATATGTGGCACTGTCGTCTTGGTCACATTGGAGTGAAACGTATGAAGAAACTCCATTCCGATGGACTTCTTGAATCACTTGATTTTGAATCACTTGAAAGATGCGAAGCATGTCTGATGGGGAAAATGACTAAGACTCCATTTTCTGGTATAATGGAGCGAGCTACAGACTTATTGGAAATCATACATACCGATGTGTGTGGTCCAATGAGTGTAGCATCGCGCAGTGGTTATCGTTATGTTCTTACCTTCACGGATGACTTGAGTAGATATGGGTATATCTATTTTATGAAACATAAGTCCGAAACTTTCGAGAAGTTTAAGGAGTTTCAAAGTGAGGTAGAGAATCAACGTAACAAGAAGATTAAATTTCTACGTTCTGATCGTGGAGGTGAATATCTAAGTTACGAGTTTGGCGAGCATTTAAAGAAGTGCGGAATACTTTCACAATTGACACCGCCGGGAACACCACAGCGTAATGGTGTGTCTGAACGTCGTAATCGAACTCTCTTAGATATGGTTCGTTCTATGATGTCACTTACAGATTTACCGCTATCATTTTGGGGTTATGCATTAGAAACAGCCGCATTCACTTTAAATAGGGCACCATCTAAATCCGTTGAAACGACACCGTATGAATTATGGTTTGGGAAGAAACCTAAATTGTCGTTCCTTAAAGTTTGGGGATGCGAAGCCTATGTAAAGAAGTTACAGCCGGACAAGCTTGAACCCAAAGCGGAAAAATGCGTCTTCGTAGGATACCCGAAGGAAACTATTGGGTATACCTTCTATCATAGATCCGAAGGCAAAATCTTTGTTGCCAAGAATGGATCCTTTCTAGAGAAGGAATTTCTCTCGAAAGAAGTGACTGGAAGGAAAGTAGAACTCGACGAGGTTGTCGAACCTTCTCTCGAAATTGCGAGTAGCGCAGCACCGGAAGAAGTTCCTGTGGTGCCTGCACCAATAAGAGAGGAAGCTAATGATAGTGATCATGAAACTTCGGTTGAAGTTGCTACAGAGCCTCGGAGGTCAACGAGAACTCGTACCACTCCAGATTGGTATGATTCCGTTATGAATGTCATGTTGGTGGACAACACCGATGACCCCGAGACATATGAGGAAGCGATGATGAGCCCAGATTCCAATAAATGGCAAGAAGCCATGAAATCCGAGATTGGATCCATGTACGAAAACCAAGTATGGACTTTGGTGGACTTACCGGATGGCCGGAAGGCTGTCGAGAACAAATGGATTTTCAAGAAGAAAACAGATGCTGATGGTAATGTTACTGTCTATAAAGCTCGACTTGTCGCAAAAGGGTTTCGACAAATTCAAGGAGTTGACTACGATGAGACTTTCTCACCGGTAGCGAAGCTAAAGTCTGTGAGGATTATGTTAGCAATCGCTGCATATTATGATTATGAGATATGGCAGATGGATGTCAAAACAGCATTCCTCAATGGAGACATTGATGAAGAGTTGTATATGATGCAACCCAAAGGTTTTGTCGATCCTAAAGATGCTAACAAGGTATGCAAGCTTCAACGGTCCATCTATGGATTGAAGCAAGCATCCCGAAGTTGGAATCAACGTTTTGATAAGGTAATCAAAAGTTTTGGTTTTATACAAACTTATGGAGAAGCTTGTATTTACAAGAAAGTGAGTGGGAGCTCTGTAGCATTCTTAATACTGTATGTGGATGACATATTGTTGATTGGGAATGATGTAGACCTTCTTAATAGTGTCAAAGAGTATTTGAATAATAGTTTTTCAATGAAGGATCTTGGCGAAGCAGCTTACATATTAGGCATAAAGATTTATAGAGATAGATCGAAACGCCAAATATCATTGTCACAAAGTACATATTTGGACAAAGTTCTAAAGAAGTTTGGAATGGAAGAAAGCAAGAAAGGGTTCTTGCCCATGTTGCCCAATACGACCTTGAGTAAAACTCAAAGTCCGACATCGGCAGAAGATAGAGAAAGGATGAGTAAGACTCCCTATGCCTCAGCCATAGGATCTCTAATGTATGCCATGCTATGTACTAGACCCGACATCGCATATGCTGTTAGTTTAACTAGCAGATATCAAAGTGATCCAGGAGTGGATCATTGGACAGCGGTCAAAAACATCCTTAAGTACTTGAGAAGAACTAAGGATATGGTTCTTTCTTATGGAGGTGATGAACAGCTCGTTGTTAATGGTTACACCGATGCTAGTTGGAACACCGATCCAGATGATTCTAAATCACAATCTGGATACGTATTTATTTTGAATGGTGCAGCAGTTAGCTGGAGGAGTGCAAAGCAAAGCGTTGTGGCGAGATCTTCAACTGAATCGGAATACATGGCTGCTTCGGAGGCTTCACAAGAAGCGATATGGATGAAAGAGTTCATTACAGAGCTGGGTGTGGTTCCTAGTGCGCTGGACCCAATGTCTATCTACTGTGATAACATGGGCGCCATAGCCAATGCGCAAGAACCAAGGTCACACAAGAAGCTGAAGCATATCAAGCTACGTTTTCACGCTATTCGAGAACATATCCAGGATGGGGATATAAAGATTTGCAAAGTACACACAGATCTGAATGTGGCGGATCCGTTGACTAAACCTCTCCCGAGGGCAAAACATGACCAACACCAAACTGCCATGGGTGTTCGGTATATTACCATGTAATCTAGATTAGATGACTCTAGTGCAAGTGGGAGACTGTTGGAGATATGCCCTAGAGGCAATAATAAATATAGTTATTATTATATATCTTTGTGTTTATGATAAATGTTTGCATTCATGCTATAATAGTATTAACAAGGAAACCATTAATACTTGTGTGATTTGTAAACTTAATTTGAAGTCCCTAGTATAGCCTCTATACTTCACTAGCTTGTTGGTTGATTGATGATGTGGTTTCTTTGTCATGAACATTGAGATGTTATCAACAACAAGATCATATCGTTAGGAGAATGATATGGTGGACATACTCCTATAGACAAGCGTAGCAAAAAGATCAAGTCATTTCAATAGTTCAATTGCTATATGCTTTCTGATACATAGTAACCTAATTCCTTCGACCATGAGATCATGCATATCACCTTTACTGGATGGATGCTTTGATGTCATCAAACACCACACCGTAACAGGGTGGCTATAAAGGTGGCATTGAGTGTTCGGAAAGTATTGGTTGAAACACATGGATCAAGAGTGGGATTTGTCCATCCACATGACGGATAGATATTCTCTGGGCCCTCTCGGTGAAATGTCATCCAATTAGCTTGCAAGCATGTGACTTGGTCACAAGGGATCACATATCACGGGAACGAGAAAAGAGTACTTATCAGTAACGAGGATGAACTAGGTATGCAGAGATACCAACGATCATAACCTCGGATAAGTAACATATCGTGAGACAAAGGGAAATTGGTATCGTATGTAAGTGGTTCATTCGATCGCAAAGTAATCGTAGAAATATGTGGGAGCCATATGAATTTCCAGATTCCTCTATTGGTTATTGTTCGGAGAAGTGTCTCGATCATGTCTGCATAATTCACGAACCGTAGGGAGACACACTTAAGGATTCGACGTTGTTTGAGTAGTTATGGTATTATGAGAAAGAGACCGAATGTTGTTCGGAGTCTCGGATGGGATCCGGGATATCACGAGGTGATCCGGAATGGTCCGGAGAATAAGATTCATATAAGGAAAGTCCCGTTTCGGAGTTCGGGAATGATTCCGGTGTTTTCATCGGGGATATTCTAGAAGGTTCCGGATTGTCCGGCACTCCGGGGGGGAAGGGGTACATGAATGTGTCATTACATATTGGAATGATTGCATCATGTACTAAGTGTTCTTGCTGTCCCAAATATAGGATTAAATTGAATCCTAAAACAGAAAAGTCAAATGTCCAGTTTGAAAGTCAAACTGCCAAAACAAGAAACTGTGGGAAACAAGCAAGAGGAGTTGGAACCAACCTGGAGGAGGAGTTGGACTCCTCCAGGCCGGCGCCCAGCCCTAGGCCGAGTTGGGGAGGGACTCCCTCCCTCCCCTGGCGCGCCCACACCCTCCCACCTATATAAGGAGGGGCAGGGCTCCCCTCCTAGACACACAAGTTTCCTATCCTCTAAACTAAACCCTAGATCTAGACCCCGGTTTAGAGCTATTTGGTTTAGAGCCTTCTAATTGGTTTAGAGCCCTCTAATTGGTGTGTCTAATTACTAGACCACTAATAGCCTCTCTCATAAGCTCCACCATACTCGCACCGGCTTAAGGCGAAGCCCTGCGGGATTTCCCCTCTACCTCCGGTACCACGCCGTTGTGCTGCCGGAATCGCGAGGAGAGTGCTACAACCTCCGCTGCCTGCTGGAACAAGGGAGAGGAAGGTCTTCGTCGAGTACCGAACGTGTGACCGACTGCGGGAGCGCTGCGGGAACGCGGCGCCGGAAGGATCGTCTACGCGATCTTGAGATCGGAAAGAGTACGACTACATCACCCACGAGAATCTGCTCTCGTTAAACACTTTGGAATCTTCGAGGGTGAGTTATTCCATCGACTCGTTGCTACAATCTAGTAGATAGATCTTGGCTTGTTTGTTTGTATGCGATAGAAAATTTTTGTTTTCCATGCTACGAACCCCTACAACAGCTGCAATGGGTTCAAGCTTCATAGCCAAGGGCCTGACCATCATCAACGATGTTGGGCCAGGCAAGGGCCAAGCTGTGGCGCTGCGGGTCGAGGGTGACCTCTCCATCATCTACCAATGTGACATCGAGGCATACCAGGACACACTTTATGTGCACTCCAACCGCCAGTTCTATGCCGATGATAGCATCTCCGGCACAGTGGATTTCATCTTCGGTAACTCTGCAGTGGTTATTCAAAACTGTGACATCCATTCTAGGACGCCCTGCCTGGGCCAGGAGGACACGATCATGGCCTAGGGTCGGACTGACATGAACCAGAATACGGGCATTTCTATCCACAAGTGTCGCATCACCTGCACATCTGACATAGGCAGCACAAAGGTGTACCTAGGTCGTCCGTGGAAGAAGTACTCACGAACAGTCGTGATGGAGAGCACTCTCGACCATTCAATTACCTCAGCCGGGTGGATGGAGTGGTCAGGCCAGTTTGCATTGAGCATCTTGTACTACGGGGAGTACAGTAACACTGGTCCTGGCGCGGGGACAAGTGGACGAGTGAAGTGGAGCGGGGTGCATACATCAATGTCCACCGTAGACGCCACACGGTTCACTGTGCGGGATTTTATTTTGGGAGACTCATGGTTAAGTGACACCGGAGTGAGCTATACCTCAGGGCTCTAACTAAGATGCAGGCATATTTCTCATGTCCAACTGATTGTACATGGTACCCGACTACATGTAAGGATTGGTAACAATAAAATGGAAACTTGCCTAGCTATTAATCTATATGTGCGACCAAGCTGTTGTTGTGCATGCGGCCTTACAACTCTTAAGGCTTAATTTTCTCTCTGTTTAGAAATCAAAATCTTTTGCTCACCTAACAAACAAAGAAGACTGCAACCAAATAAAATAAAATTATGACATGAAAGAACAAAAAGTAACTAATGTATGTACAATTATCCTCACATGACAAAACTCCTCGAAACAGCCTTTCACCCGTTTTTAAAATAAAACCACAACGGCCGAACCGTTACAATGTGATAAGGAGATCCTCTTGCACAGAAAATCAAAGATAAACAAAAGAAAAGAACACGGAGAACCAAAATTTGCCCCGAAAACACTAGAACGAGACGAAAAGAACTCGAAACTCCACGCCAACACCCCCAAGGGGGCAAATATGCATTGTGACGCCATCATCAAGACCACAACGGTTGATGTTTTTCACCTAGAGCTCTAGCGTGGAGAAGGTACGTACCAACAACGACACCCCCAAGAGGGTTACTACAACCACATGCATCATCGTCGTTCGCGCCGAAGCACTGAGCTCTCGTCTGAAAAACATCCACACTGCTCCCGTGAACTAGGACCACCCTCTTTCCCCGATTCAGGTCTCCCAAGTCCCAATAGAGATTTGGGAGATGCCTACCGACAACACCAGGATCCCCGCTCCCTACTCTTCACCACATCCGCATGGCCGATGTTGAGACTTCCATGCGAGCGGAAAGGGAGGGCCCCTCTGCCGCCAAAAGTAGCGAGGAGAAGGAGGCGAAGAAGGTAAGTGACGGGTATGGTGGCTAGGGTTCCCTCCCCGTCGCCCACGGGAGCGATACAGGAGGGAGAGAAAGGTTGTCTCCATGCGGTCGAATTCGGTTCGCTGGTCTAGGACTACCTCTTTTGAGAATGGCCATTCCTAGGCTAGTAAGCTTTTTTCGAAAACCATAAACCATATTTCAAAATTCATGAAAAAAATTAAAATGGGATGGAGGGAGTACCAATTTCAGTTTTTTCTTATAACCTTTTACTAGTTATATATACGAGTGTTGGTTCACTAGTAGAAAACTGGCCTTTCGTCCAGAGCATTAGTCCTGGTTCTGCTACAAACCGGTATTAATGTGCCGGTCCCATCGGCTAGAAACGTCTGCAGGGCCCAGTCGACACTAGTCCCGGTTCGAATGGGATCTATATATGCATTTTTTACTTGCAGAAACCAGTGATGAAAGTCACATTAGTTTGAGTATATCAAGGACCACTACTACAGAAGCGACATATATTACTCAAACTTTTCCTTCTCTTCAATTTTGTTGGAACGTTTTCTTGTCCTAGATAGGTTCTTAAAGAAGGTTCTGAAATTATTACCATACTATCATGGGCATCAAACGATGCAAAAGCTAAAGCCCCCAAAATGGAGCAGTTGGCTATTAGCTGCCTTGTACCCTCCAAATATAAAGCCACAAGCAAGCCAAATATAGCCATGCCAATATTTCGATATGGTCGTTATATCCATACGCCTTTTCATCATCTTTAGAGCAAGCACGACGTGATAGAAACACTGAGCCTAAGAAATCTTAGACCCACGTCTAACCGGTGGAGAGAGGTTGGTTAAGAAAAAGATTCTCCACACTGAGCCCGGTACTAGACCCAGAGTCCAACTGAATAAAAAATATTTTCTATCCATGATGTCTTTGTTCAGGGGGAGGATGAGAAGGAGTTCGGTGGGGGAAAGTGGACCAGGCTGGGTCCCACTGGTTGAGCCTAAACGGTGGAGCTCTTTTCTTCCTTTAGACGTGAGTTCATCTTTTTTTTCTTAGACCCAACCACACGTTGTGCTTGCTATTATATCCTCCATCCCATCGACAGTGTAGCACCAATTACATTTGTCATGGATGGTAAACCGTCATCATATGCAACGAATGTTTCACTTGCCACTGTCACATGCTTTTATTTATCGGTTTTTCTCATATAGTGCACTCATCACGCCATTGCTTTACTTATTTTCCTTGAGCTCGTACTCACACTGCTGCTAATACTAACTAGAGTAGCAAGCTAACACGTTAATGTGTTTGTGTGTGACAGCTGCAATGGGTTCAAGCTTCATAGCCAAGGGCCTGACCATCATCAACGATGTTGGGCCAGGCAAGGGCCAAGCTGTGGCGCTGCGGGTCGGGGGTGACCTCTCCATCATTTACCAATGTGACATCGAGGCATACCAGGACACACTTTATGTGCACTCCAACCGCCAGTTCTATGCCGATGATAGCATCTCCGGCACAGTGGATTTCATCTTCGGTAACTCTGCAGTGGTTATTCAAAACTGTGACATCCATTCTAGGACGCCCTGCCTGGGCCAGGAGGACACGATCATGGCCTAGGGTCGGACTGACATGAACCAGAATACGGGCATTTCTATCCACAAGTGTCGCATCACCTGCACACCTGACATAGGCAGCACAAAGGTGTACCTAGGTCGTCCGTGGAAGAAGTACTCACGAACAGTCGTGATGGAGAGCACTCTCGACCATTCAATTACCTCAGCCGGATGGATGGAGTGGTCAGGCCAGTTTGCATTGAACACCTTGTACTACGGGGAGTACAGTAACACTGGTCCTGGCGCGGGGACAAGTAGACGAGTGAAGTGGAGCGGGGTGCATGCATCACTGTCCACCATAGACGCCACACGATTTACTGTGCGAGATTTTATTTTGGGAGACTCATGGTTAAGTGACACCGGAGTGAGCTATACCTCAGGGCTCTAACTAAGATGCAGGCATATTTCTCATGTCCAACTGATTGTACATGGTACCCGACTACATGTAAGGATTGGTAACAATAAAATGGAAACTTGCCTAGCTATTAATCTATATGTGCGACCAAGCTGTTGTTGTGCATGCGGCCTTACAACTCTTAAGGCTTAATTTTCTCTCTGTTTAGAAATCAAAATCTTTTGCTCACCTAACAAACAAAGAAGACTGCAACCAAATAAAATAAAATTATGACATGAAAGAACAAAAAGTAACTAATGTATGTACAATTATCCTCACATGACAAAACTCCTCGAAACAGCCTTTCACCCGTTTTTAAAATAAAACCACAACGGCCGAACCGTTACAATGTGATAAGGAGATCCTCTTGCACAGAAAATCAAAGATAAACAAAAGAAAAGAACACGGAGAACCAAAATTTGCCCCGAAAACACTAGAACGAGACGAAAAGAACTCGAAACTCCACGCCAACACCCCCAAGGGGGCAAATATGCATTGTGACGCCATCATCAAGACCACAACGGTTGATGTTTTTCACCTAGAGCTCTAGCGTGGAGAAGGTACGTACCAACAACGACACCCCCAAGAGGGTTACTACAACCACATGCATCATCGTCGTTCGCGCCGAAGCACTGAGCTCTCGTCTGAAAAACATCCACACTGCTCCCGTGAACTAGGACCACCCTCTTTCCCCGATTCAGGTCTCCCAAGTCCCAATAGAGATTTGGGAGATGCCTACCGACAACACCAGGATCCCCGCTCCCTACTCTTCACCACATCCGCATGGCCGATGTTGAGACTTCCATGCGAGCGGAAAGGGAGGGCCCCTCTGCCGCCAAAAGTAGCGAGGAGAAGGAGGCGAAGAAGGTAAGTGACGGGTATGGTGGCTAGGGTTCCCTCCCCGTCGCCCACGGGAGCGATACAGGAGGGAGAGAAAGGTTGTCTCCATGCGGTCGAATTCGGTTCGCTGGTCTAGGACTACCTCTTTTGAGAATGGCCATTCCTAGGCTAGTAAGCTTTTTTCGAAAACCATAAACCATATTTCAAAATTCATGAAAAAAATTAAAATGGGATGGAGGGAGTACCAATTTCAGTTTTTTCTTATAACCTTTTACTAGTTATATATACGAGTGTTGGTTCACTAGTAGAAAACTGGCCTTTCGTCCAGAGCATTAGTCCTGGTTCTGCTACAAACCGGTATTAATGTGCCGGTCCCATCGGCTAGAAACGTCTGCAGGGCCCGGTCGACACTAGTCCCGGTTCGAATGGGATCTATATATGCATTTTTACTTGCAGAAACCAGTGATGAAAGTCACATTAGTTTGAGTATATCAAGGACCACTACTACAGAAGCGACATATATTACTCAAACGTTTCCCTCTCTTCAATTTTGTTGGAACGTTTTCTTGTCCTAGATAGGTTCTTAAAGAAGGTTCTGAAATTATTACCATACTATCATGGGCATCAAACGATGCAAAAGCTAAAGCCCCCAAAATGGAGCAGTTGGCTATTAGCTGCCTTGTACCCTCCAAATATAAAGCCACAAGCAAGCCAAATATAGCCATGCCAATATTTCGATATGGTCGTTATATCCATACGCCTTTTCATCATCTTTAGAGCAAGCACGACGTGATAGAAACACTGAGCCTAAGAAATCTTAGACCCACGTCTAACCGGTGGAGAGAGGTTGGTTAAGAAAAAGATTCTCCACACTGAGCCCGGTACTAGACCCAGAGTCCAACTGAATAAAAAATATTTTCTATCCATGATGTCTTTATTCAGGGGGAGGATGAGAAGGAGTTCGGTGGGGGAAAGTGGACCAGGCTGGGTCCCACTGGTTGAGCCTAAACGGTGGAGCTCTTTTCTTCCTTTAGACGTGAGTTCATCTTTTTTTTCTTAGACCCAACCACACGTTGTGCTTGCTATTATATCCTCCATCCCATCGACAGTGTAGCACCAATTACATTTGTCATGGATGGTAAACCGTCATCATATGCAACGAATGTTTCACTTGCCACTGTCACATGCTTTTATTTATCGGTTTTTCTCATATAGTGCACTCATCACGCCATTGCTTTACTTATTTTCCTTGAGCTCGTACTCACACTACTCTAATACTAACTAGAGTAGCAAGCTAACACGTTAATGTGTTTGTGTGTGACAGCTGCAATGGGTTCAAGCTTCATAGCCAAGGGCCTGACCATCATCAACGATGTTGGGCCAGGCAAGGGCCAAGCTGTGGCGCTGCGGGTCGGGGGTGACCTCTCCATCATTTACCAATGTGACATCGAGGCATACCAGGACACACTTTATGTGCACTCCAACCGCCAGTTCTATGCCGATGATAGCATCTCCGGCACAGTGGATTTCATCTTCGGTAACTCTGCAGTGGTTATTCAAAACTGTGACATCCATTCTAGGACGCCCTGCCTGGGCCAGGAGGACACGATCATGGCCTAGGGTCGGACTGACATGAACCAGAATACGGGCATTTCTATCCACAAGTGTCGCATCACCTGCACACCTGACATAGGCAGCACAAAGGTGTACCTAGGTCGTCCGTGGAAGAAGTACTCACGAACAGTCGTGATGGAGAGCACTCTCGACCATTCAATTACCCCAGCCGGATGGATGGAGTGGTCAGGCCAGTTTGCATTGAACACCTTGTACTATGGGGAGTACAACAACACTGGTCCTGGCGCGGGGACAAGTAGACGAGTGAAGTGGAGCGGGGTGCATGCATCACTGTCCACCATAGACGCCACACGATTTACTGTGCGAGATTTTATTTTGGGAGACTCATGGTTAAGTGACACCGGAGTGAGCTATACTTCAGGGCTCTGACTAAGATGCGGGCACATTTATCATGTCCAACTGATTGTACATAGTACCCGACATGTAAGGATTGGTAACAATAAAATGAAAACCTGCCTAGCTACTAAACTATATGTGTTGCCAAGCTGTTTTTGTGCATGCGGCCTTACAACTCTTAATGCTAACTTTTCTCTCTGTTTAGAAATTAGAATCTTTTGCTTAGCTAACAAACGAAGAAGAATGTAACCAAATAAACTAAAATTATGACAGGGAAGACCGAAAAGTAATGTATATATGTACAATTATCCTCACATGACTCCAACTCTTTGAAACAGTCTTTCACCCATTTTATAAATAAAGCCACAATGGTCCCCGCTACAATGTGATAAGGATATCCTCTTGCACATAAAATCAAATATAAACAAAAGAAAAGAACACGAAGAACCAAAACTTGCCACCGAAAACACTGGAATGAGACCAAAAGAACTTGAAACTCCACGCCAACAACCCCAAGAGGGCAAATATGCATTGTGCCGCCATCGTCGAGACCATGACGGTCGAGGGTTTTCACCTAGATCTCTAGCGTGGAAAAGGTACCAACAACGACACCCCCAAGAGGGTTACGACAATCGCAGGCATCACGTCCATTCGTGCCGAAGCACTGAGTTTTCACCTAGAGCTCTAGTTCTCCCGTGAACTCGGATCACCGATTGTCCTCAATTCAGGCCTCCCAGTAGAGATCTGGTAGATGCCTGTCAACAACACCAGGATCATCGCTTCCCTACTCTTCACCATCCTCATGGCCGAAGGGAGAGAGCACCACCACGTCACTCATCGTAGATTCGCACGCGCAGTCCACCTTTTGAGGACGCCGCCTTGGCATCCAAGATCAAGCAAGGTCGCACCTGATGGGTGACCAGCATGATCACGACAAGACCACCGAAGTGGACAGGTGAGGACCAAGCCAACCAATAGCTCTTAGACAACGAGGTATAACTAGCAAGCATTTGCCCTCCGGTCACACTCACAGTGCCCAAAAGTGCCCAAAAGGGACTGTCAAATGGTCGCCGTATCTAGGCTTGTTAGCCCGGATCCAACACCCTAGCTACACCATGGCCACAGAAGATTTGTGTACTACACCATGCACTGGTATGCTGGTACCGCAGCAGATTTGTGTAAATTTAAATAAATCTATACACTATTTAGAAAATCTCTAACCGAACCTCAAAAATGCCTCAGAGGAGCAAATATAGTCTTCTAATGGCCTAAACCGCACCTAACCGAACCCTCAACGGCCTTAGAGGAGAATAGTTTTTAGGATCCGGCCTCTAAGGCTCCTATTTTTGTTCAGACGCGACCGCGAAGGACTAAAATTTTCCTCACTCACCCACTCGCACTAGCACCAGCTCCGGCACCGGCACTTGTGTGGACACCAGAACCAACACCTTCTCATCCCGGTGGCGGAACAAGGTGAGTTTTATCCCCTTTTTTGTCAAAGCTCATAAATTTCGGAGGATGAGGACAATGATTCTTCGTGTAAATTCGTATCAAGGTGAAGAAGAAACAAGCAAAATGGTCTGAGGTCGAGGACAACGATTTTATTTCGTGTGGCATCATCAAACATTTGTTGGAACTAACCAACCGTTTGAACAATTTTGGGAAGAAATCCATGATAACTTCAATAAAAAAAACTAAGGGAGAAGCTCGGTCATTAAACTCTATTATGAGTAGGTGGCACATACTAGTAATGTGGTCTAGTACGCGCGCCTAGAACAATACTCCCCCGTCACGGTTTGGAGGGTGTTTTATAAAAGCCATGCGTTTTCAAAACCCCTCTCGTCCTAGGCGCGTTAGACTTAATTACAGAGTTAATGTCTCCTTTTTTCTCTCCACTTTCTACTCCATGCAGCCAAGGAATTAATTCTTGCATGCAACTCCACCAATGCATGCGCCTAAACTCATCGTTTTCATTGAGTAATTATGTTTAATAGGGCGCCGAATAATTAATGGGCGCATGTTTTTGGCACAAACTTGGCTCCAATCAGCGTCCACCTTGGTTCCAACAATCTCTCTAAAACGCCCTCCAAACCGTGACGGAGGGAGTATGTTGATTTATTTCTAGATGGTCTGCATGTGTGGCTTTGAGAACTATTGTCGGATATTATAATGATGCTATCAATTTGTATGACTAATCTATCGATCTATATGAATTGTGAATCTTTATGTTATATGTTGTCATGTATTCATTTGCTCAATTTTTCAAATTATGTTGAAAAACATTTTTGCTCGTCTAAACTATTGGGGATCGGTTCTGCCGGACATTTTTAAGAGGAGCAAATTTGCTATGCTAAGGTATAGAGAGGCTTTTAGTTCTCTTAGTTTTTTGGGATCGGTTAGAGTTAGTATATAAATATATCAAAATTTATTCAAATTCACGACAGAGGAAGTAATATAGATACCAAGCCAGTAAATTAACTAGGGCCTTCCTTTCCGTGTAACTCTGCGAATATGTACAAAACATAGATCGGTCGGTGGTAGTTGATAGTTTATAGAAATATCATCAGTGTAAATTACGCGTTTTTGCTAGTGTGTGGATAAAACTTGTACTATGATGGAAATTTACATCCAATCTAATTTAGCAAAAGAGCCAGCAGCCCTGCATGTTCATATAAAAAAGCATAGCGATCTTACAGTACACGGGCGAGGAGTCCTGAACCTCCAGTGCTAATACTAGAATAGTTTGACATAACATCAAATTCAATTCGAAACAGGGCATTGCTGGTAGCATTACAAGCAGACGAAATAATCATTGCAAACACCAGCTATCTTACGGCCTTGCTACTAAACGGAACTCCATCCCCAGTTTCACCAACAAATCCTTCAGATTTGAGAGACTACCCCCTACGAAAATGTTTCAGCAACAAATCCTTCAGATTTCAGCAACAAATCTTACTGGTATTCCTCGGTATCCTATATCTAGAAGGTGGACGCGGACGCGCAGACGGAGCTCCTTGGTCTCCTCCCCCTGCAGCGAGAAGTGACACGCAGAGACACAGGGCGCATCCACGTCGAACTCGCCGGGGGCCGAGCAGCTCGGCACCACCGACGTTTCGGTCACGCGGAGTGCCCGGGGCAGGCAGTCCACCACGAGCGAGCAGCCGTACACCGGTCCGGCGTCGGCGTTGGCCCGGACGCAGACGACGGCGGCGCGGCCAGAACAGGGATCGCCCACTCCCAGGGCAAGGGCCAGGAGGAACACGCCGCGGTCCTCCTCCGCGACCAGGAGGCGCTTCTCCTGGCGCGGTTCCTCCAGCATGTTGACGGCGAACGGCAACACCTCCCCGTAGGCGAACTCGGTGGCGGTCCAGCGGTGCGGGCCGGCAGGGTCCGTGAGGTGGCGCACGAGCTGCGCCGGCGAGCCCAGGAAGGCGCACTCTGTGCACGCGGCCACGTGCGCCGCGGCGTCGCGCGAGACGACGGGGCTGGCGCAGCCGTACTCCTGGTACGGGCACGGCACCCTGAAGTAGCCCAGGTGCCGGGAGACGACGTCGACGGCCTCCTCGGCCAAGTCCGCGAAGGAACGGCGCTGGCCGGCGCCGCAGTCGCTGCACGCGACGCGCCGCGGGCTGGAGCACTGTGGCCGACCCGATGCACCGAGCTAAGAGGAGAAGGCACAGCCGCACAGGAATCGATGAGTCAACAAATCTTGGTGTGGTGTGTAGAACGCAGACTTTGGTTGCCCGATCTGTTTACCTGGTAAACGGGGGGCTTGAAGGGGCCATCGCACAGATCGCAGCACTGCATCGCCTCTTCCTCCGACGCGCTGGACTCTGCCAGCGGCATCTTCCCGTCCGCCGTGCTTTTCCTCCTGTCGGCCATGGCTGGTGGAATGCAAGGCAGCAGCAGCGAGGAGGAAGAGAGGATGATGGTCCGTCTGGGAGTATGATGCAGGAAGTGAGAGGATGTGTCTACGAATGCATAGCCGGTACTAGTCTATACCTTAATTTTTTAATAATAAAGCACGAAGTGTTTTTCTCGGTCCAATATTTTTTAGACGGATTTGCCCTCCGACCAAATCTCATATTAGACGTTTTTCGTGTTTTTCTTTGCACCGCAGAACAGAACAAGGACAAAACCATGGACGCGGACTCCGGCCATGGACACCGGTGGAGTGAAATACCTTCTCCTCCAGTCCCCTACCCGGCCTCACTCCTCCGCCTCGCCGTTGGCGCCTCCACCCCATCGATCTCCGGCCGTGATTTCCCGCAGTGACGATCCAATTTGTCCATGTTTTCTCCGGTCCAAACCCCAGGTCCTCCTCTATCGGCAGGCACGTGGGACGGTGAAGTGGTCCTGTGAGGGCGCGATGTGAAGTTTGGCGCTGGATGCGGCCTCGTGGTAGTAGTGGCAGCACTCTGGGACTTCTAGACCTCCTCATATACTGCCTTGCTCCGATCTCTACGGCAGAACTACGGAGCATCGATCCGGCGGCGACTCTCCACCACAAAATAGGGTCGTCTAGGGAGATCACGACAACAGAGGTCTCTGGCCTTCCCGCGTGCTTTTACTTTCAGATTAATCCACATTACTGAGTGTCCTGCAAATTTCATCAGATGAGATGCATACAGATCGGCCGGCCGCCCGCTCCGGAGCTCTCTACCACTGGCCACCCACACCTCCACCACTAGGCGAATCCATCAAGCGGTAGCCTGCCTCCCGGCCCCGGCGTCCGCGGGCATACAAGATGATGGGATTCAGCGTTACAGCCAGCACGAGACCGACGCCGGCCGCCTCCGTGCTGAGGAACGAGGCTGCGGGTCCTCGCCAGTGACCTCCCTGCTAGCGACTTGTAGGGCAGTCTTCCTTCTAATTCCAGTGTGTGCCAGACAATAGGTGGAAGTCCCCCTCCAATAGATTACTCTTTTCTAGCCAGAGGACGGCGACCTGCAGAGGCAGACAATGTTGGATGAGTCGTGTTCATTTTTTGTCATAGTTCAAGATAATTAACCATGCATGACCTTGGCCCCTCGATTAGCTACAACGGAGAAGCATCACAGGTTCGTACCATCCTCTGATATATTGGATTAAAGAATCCATTGCCTTCTCTTAAACAGGACACAATAGTCAATTTGCTTCAATGTACACAACAGAACATAGTCCTTGTGTGTATAGATGCATGCATATTTGTTGATCTGAACTGACATGCAGTATTCAATATCTTTGGACACTAAACACTCATGTTGTTGTTTACGCTACAGATATCCCAGATTAAGAGATTTAAAATACTTAACAGGACCTCATATGGATACGCACTGAACATGGACAAGGTGTTACAGAAAGAATAGAGAGAAAAATGTAGCACAAAGGTGAGGTGCAAACGAAGTGTTTATAAATAATAAATGTTGATGGTCTGTAAGCTCTCGTTGATAACTCTGATGTACATATGGCGGCAGGAGTAGCGATCCGTCCTGTTTTCTGATGATGATGATGATATGCTAAAGTTCAGTGCGGGACGTGCAAGGTATGCTAACCATGTACCGTAGTTCCATCTGTGTGGTATGCAATTGCTTTTTTAAGTGCAATTTTATTTTCGGAATACCTATGTGTCTTTAGGCAATGCATTAAACTCATAGAGAAAGCCATGTTTCAGACTTGCAGTGTTACTATTATAAAGTCTCAAGCTCAGAAAACTAATCTCTCCCAAAACGAGCAAATATAGTATTGGCTTTTACCATTTTAGTAAATTTAGAACGTCTAAAACTTATTTTTTTCTCAGACACATCCTTCATTGTTTTTGTGTCTACTGTTAAGCAATACAAAGATACTCGTGGTATAGATTTGTACTCCCTCCGTTTCAAAATATAAGATGTTTTAGATTTGTGAAGAAAATGTATCTAGACTTGTTTTAATATATAGGTTCACTCATGTTTGAAGTGGATCTAGACACATAAAAAAGTCTAGATACATTTGCTTCACAAAACTAAAATATCTTATATTTTGAAACGGAGGGAGTATGTGTTTGAAATGAACCAAAAGAATATATATATAGTGAATGTCTCTAGCCTCTTAAGAATGCTAGCCGCTGATAGGTAAAAGAAACAATTTACGAATTGGACCAGTAAAGAAAATGCACACTGAATAGACATGTCCATGGGTTAGTCATGCGGGTTGCTCTGGTAGGTAAATCCATAATAAATATGTTCAGATATTTACCTTTTGCTTTACTGGGTCAATGCTTAACTATTTCAATTATTTATTAAGATAATTTTGTCGTCGATACAATCTTCTGATCCATTTGTCCATGTAGAGAGTGCAACGTGTTTCATTTCATCTCCTTATACTAGAAGAGGACGCACTAAGTTGTCAAGCAAAAAAGTAACACGTAGAATTTCTCTCGGTTAAAGGGAAGATCTGATCATGACATGAAAGACTACCATGCAGCAGAGTATATGTCTGAAACGGTTCACAAACTTGGTCCATTTGTCATTTATGATGGCCATTTGGAAGATACCGTGTCCAGTTTTTTTTAAAAAAATTATTAACTATACTATAAGAGGTAACTCTTGTCTTTCTGTTTTTGTCCATTCGTCTCAAGAATAAGATACATGATATCTACATATAATGCTAATTTGATGAAATTTGTATGCTACTCCCTCCGTTTCAAAATTTAAGATGTTTAAGGTTTGTGAAGCAAATGTATCTAGACTTCTTTTAATATATAGGTTCACTTAACTTTGGGGGTGAATCTACATACTAAAAGAAGTCTAGATTCATTATCTTTATAAACCTAAAACATCTTATATTTTGAAATGGAGGGAGTACCTTTGTAGTCTTTCTTTTGAACGAGCCCTCAAGAAGCAATTAAAAATGTGCAAAACTAAGTATGTTTTTGAAATGGTCTCAAATATTTCGGTATTGACTGTATCACGTGTTGGCACACCCATGTGATATCTTTGTCAGTTTGCAGTGAGTTATCTGAATGCTCTTAAACATGGTTGTACTTATAGTGTGTTATCACAGATTTCGTGTTTGATTTTGCGTTTAGTTTTTTCCTATAAATAGACTGCAGTTGTTATGGGTTCTACTGAACTCTTTTGTTGTTATGGGTTCTGCTTATGTGAATGGTATGTAGTTATTGCAGTTGAAAGATATCAGTCTTATTGTGCTTTGTCCAGTTTCTTCGGCCTAAAATGAGTGTTGCTCCTGTTGCGAACGCCTGTCCTCTAAATTATGCTGTTGTATAGGTGGATGTTGATGTCTCGGTGTAAATTTTTCCTGCCATTTTTCATTCTTCACAAATTCTAGCATACAGGAAAATAATCTTGATAAACGAATAGATTGCCCTGGCTTTATATTTTGTTTAGATTTAACCATATTTCACTTACGAATGGAAAAACAAATATGCAACAATGTATATCTTTGTTTCATCAAATTGGATTTTTTACCCCATGTGCAGTCTACATGGAAAAAGTATTATAGACATGTATGATTTTAGTATGATAATTATATGTAACTTAAATGAATAAATACATCTACGTGCAGAGAAAAGACACCAGTGTCCCAGCTAGAAGTGCTGCACAATGTTGGCCGGCGGGTCCCCAAGCTTGGTGGCACGCTGGGGAATTCGAGGAAGGAAAGAGTCATATGAGAGCAATACAGAAGGGGTGTGGAGGACGGCACCGCTGAGCATGAGAAGGGGCGTAGCCATGCTTGGTAGAATGCAGATGGCCAGAAGGTAGTGCGCCCAAACTGGTCTTCTTCGGGTGGGCGGGTTGGATGGTTCAAAATCTGGTCGTGTGCTACGACGCCAGTTTTTCATTTAAATTTGTACTCCCTCCGTCCTAAAATAGATGTCTTAGATTTTTCAAAATTTAGATAAACCTATATATTAAATAGTGTCTAGATTTATCTAAATTTTGACAAATCTAAGACATCTATTTTGGGATGGAGGAAGCGCACGGATATGTTAAATAAAAGCTGAGCTTCCCGGTCCTCGAGCGCTGCTTGTGCTATAGCGCTGCTTGTGGGACCTGAACGTTTTTTGCACCTCTCGCTGCCAAGTGGGTTCCGTATTGTGGGCCTTTATTTGTACATGTTGGTTTTTCCGTCGTGCTGGTACAGAGAAATGGTAAAAGGCGTGGACAGATAACAAGACTGACAGGGGAGGTCAAAAGTTTTCAATCTCTCTAAATTTTAACAAATCTAAGAAAACTAATATGGATTAGAAGAAGTATTATAAGTAGGATGGTCCGGACGAGTTAGTATTATTTTTGTTAATTTTTATGAGTCAATATTAACTTTTAGATTAGAGCGTTATGAATGAGCTTATTCACGGCTAAGATCATTTTAACAGCAGTCCTGACAGTTGGGCCCAGATACAAGTGTTGAGTTGGCAATACGTGTCTAAGAGGAGCTGAGGTGGAAGTGAGGCCCCCCTATCAGCCATATCTGATGTTATTTTTTATTTTTATTTTATTTCATTATTTACCTATGTGGCTACCTCCCCGTTCGGTCTCTCTCCCTCTCCCCCGATTCAAATTGACGGCGCCGCTTCTTGTCTCCTCACCGGCAGCTCCTCTCCGCCGTCGCCCATCTCCCCTAGCCCCGGCCCATCTCCCCCAGCCCCGCCTCTCCCCGCGCCATTCCCTCCTCCCCTTGGTGCAACAGCACCTCCCCGCGTGTCGAGGGTCGCCGAGTCATCTCTCCCTTCCACCAGGTTGACCCGCCACCGGAGCAGGACATGCCACGGGAAGGGGGCGGTGCTCAACAGAACCACACAAACGACGTGCCTGGGCCGGTGGCGTGACTACGGCTCTGGTGTCCGCGTCGACGTTGCTCCCCGGGTACATGAGGACGACCAGCAGCTTCGACCGAGCATGGAGGGGTGGCAGCTCCCGTAGCTGACGCCGACGACGCGGCCGCCGGCGCCCTGGAGACTCTCTCTCCTCCTCGACGCGCTCAACGCCGCCCGCCTAGCCTCGTCTTCTCCTTCTAGCACGTCGCCAGCGGCTTCGCGGCGCGCCTCGCGGACACCGAGGTCGCCCAGCTCGTAAAGCTGCCTTGGTGCATCGAGGCGCTTCCCGATGCGACCTATCGCCTCATGACCACTTACACGCCAGATCTGTTGGGGGTGTCAACGCCGGGGACGGGCGCCTAGAGCGTGTGCGGCGAGGGAGCCGGCGAGGGCACGAGGCCGGCGAGGACACGGCGCCGTCGAGGGTGCTGGGCAGCAAGGCACGAGGCCGGCGAGGGCGGCGAGGGCGGCGAGGGAGCAGGGCCGGCGTGGGCACGAGGCCGGCGAGGACACGGCGTCGTCGAGGGTGCTGGGCGGCAAGGGTGCTGGGCAGCAAGGCGCGAGGGCGGCGAGCTTCTGCGGGGTCGGCACGCTCACGCGTCCTCTGGCGAGTTGCTGCAGGGTCACGCGCGGGCCGGCGAGTGCTGGCCGGCAAGGGCGGCGAGCTTCTGCGGGGTCGGCACGCTCACGCGTCCTCTGACGAGTTGCTGCAGGGTCACGCGCGGGCCGGCGAGGGCGGCGAGCTTCTAGCGAGTTGATGCAGGGTCACGCGCGGGCCAGCGAGGGCGCTGGCCGGCGAGGACGCGGTGGCCGTCGAGGGTGTCGACGAGGTCGCAGAGCGGCAAGCACGGGGGGGGCGCGAGGACGCGGCGCCATCGAGGGTGCTGGGCGGCGAGGGCGCTGGGCGGCAAGGGCGCAGGGCCGGCGAGGGCAGCGAGCTTCTGCGGGGTCAGCACACTCACGTTCCCTCTGGCGAGTTGCGGCAAGGTCACGCGCGGGCCAGCGAGGGCGGCGAGCTTCTGGCGAGTTGCTGCAGGGTCACGCGCGGGCCAGCGAGGGCGCTGGCCGGCAAGGGCGCAGAGCGGCAAGCACGGCGGCGGCCACGCGATGCAGATGCGGCGAGGAGCCTGCAGGCAGGAAAAAAAGGAGGCTGACGGGTGGGACCTGCTGGCTAAAATAGGAGAGGAAAAAATGATATAAGATATGTTTGACACACTTTCACCTCAGCTTCTTCTAGACACGTGCGCCAACTCATCACTTATAGTTGGGCCCGAGCCGTCAGAAATTGGGTTAAATTGTTGTTAGACGAAATTTAGTCCGATTCGCAACGCTCTGACCAAAAAGTTGGTACTGACTCGTAAAAATTCTAGTAGTTTTATCCACAAGCCACAGTTTTCCGTCCAATCCACTGCCAATCCACTGCGCTTGCTGGCAGTTGGAAAGATGCGAGCCTGCAAAGCTTCCCGGTCCCCCGAGAAGCCCATCAGGAAGGCACGACGATCGCTAACTCTGATACCATATGTTAGCGTCCACTTGGCCAGCCCAACACTTAGCCTACGCTCTAGACATTGCGCTCACAGCCCAACAATAAGAAGAGAGCTCACTCCATCCCAAAAGCCCGGACTGAAAGGAGGAAGGAATCTCTCCTTTATAAACTGGGTCTGGCCTCCTCCAGTAGGCGAGGTGGGACTAAACCAAGCAGCCTCCACTAGTCAACAGGTCCCTAACATTCCATTTCCCTGAGAATTCCCTCAGAAAAGCTTGATGATGCTGGCTCTGATACCAGATGTTTGCGTCCACTTGGCCAGCCCAGCACTCGGCCTACGTTCTAAACGTTTATGCGCTCACAACCCAACAATAAGAAGATAGCTCACTCCATTCCAAAAGCCCGGACTGAAAGGAGGAGGAAATCTCTCTCTTATAAGCTAGGTGTGGCCTCCTCCCGTAGGCGAGGTGAGACTAAACCAAGCAGCCTCTACTAGTCAACAGGCCCCTAACATCCCATCTCCCTGAGAAATCCCTCAGAAAAGCTTGACGATGCTGGCTCTGATACCAGATGTTAGGGTCCACTTGGCCAGCCCAGCACTCAGCCTACGTTCTAAACGTTTATGCGCTCACAGCCTAACAATAAGAAGAGAGTTCACTCCATCCTAAAAGCCCGGACTGAAAGGAGGAAGAAATCTCTCTCTTATAATTTAGGTGTGACCTCCTCCCGTAGACGAGGTGAGACTAAACCAAGCAGCCTCTACTAGTCAACAGGCCCCTAACATCTACCTAGTGACTGAAGGTGTTGTATGCTCGCCTGAAAATTCAAACAAAGCTCGTCACGCTCTATTTAAGATTTGCCCAACTTTATTATACTCCCTCAATTTTAAAATGCAAGATGTTTTATGTTTGTAAAGTAAATTATAAGGAACTTCTATAATTGGGGTCAGGTTTCCAGGTCAGTATCATTCTTGCTATTTTTTCCCGAAAATCTACAAACTTTGAGGCAGGGAGCAACAAATCGCGTTGGTAGTCGACTGAGAGTGTTTGAACGATCGCAGTCCCATTGTCAGTGATGGCCAGCGGCGGACCAGCTTCCTTGTAGACTCGGCAGAGGGATGCAGGAGTGGGACATTTGGGACAAGTGGGATATCATTTTTAGACTACTAGAGTAACTCTAATTTAGGTGGGATAAGTGGGATAAGCGGGATATATCAAATCTAGCTTATGCCACTTGTTCCACTTAGTTTTGAGTTAGTCTAGTAGTCTAAAAGTAATATCCCACTTGTTTCAATTGTCCCACTTCTACATCCCTAACTGGGCAGTTGCTAGGCTTCGGGCTGGCCGGTAGAGCTTATGCTAATGCTATTTAGCTAAAATTTAGTTTAATAAGCCTTTAAATTTACGGTTTGTCTAGGTTTTATAATTTTTTGGGTCCAATTTCACCGAAATTTACCTCTTCAAACAAATTTGGACCGAACACGCAGACGATTTTCAGAAATTCCCCTAGTCTAACCCCAAACCTTGAAATAAACGTGGTGTTACAATTTTTATGTAATTTTTCAGAAATTATTCAGATTTTCTATGCATGAATACAATGCACACATCTGGGCCGACGAGAGTCTTCGGCGATATCCTTTTTGCTACATTAGAAAAAATATTCTGCTACACTCGTTTTGTTTTTGCTATGATGGCGTAAATTGTTTGCTACAAGGTATCTAGCGATATTTTTTCGGTGAGAGTCTCCGGCGAAGTTGGTTTTTTGCTATATTAGCATATTTTTTTGCTGCACGATCGCCGACGAGATCTTCGGCGAGGTCCAGTCTATTTTATATTTTCTGGATCAAACCATTTTTTTGCTACATGTAGCAAAAACAAAACTATTTATATTAAAAATGGGTATGTTTGTAGCAAAACGGGATTTTAGGAATTTTTGGAGACACGTGTCAGCAGAAAGACAAGTGGATTTTGAGGAAATATCCGTTAGGGATTATAAGGCCCAAGAGCTTTTTAAAAATATTAGAAATTATAAGTCCTCTATTATTTATTAGTCTCTATCATTTAATGCATGTTCTCTCCTTTTTCTCTATCTTCTCTCATGCATGTGTAACTATTGGTGCATGTAATAATCAAGAGAGTGAATTATTGATTTTCTTAATCCTATCAAAATGATCCATATGCCTTATAATCCCTAACGTAGGGAGTAGTACCTATCGGATTCGGCGCAACCAAGGTAGCCGTTAACAAGAGTAGGGCGTCATAGATTTCGTCAACCTAGACACGTTATGTATGTGAATCATGACAAATATTAATCGGTTATTTTCGGACAGAGAGAATACATTTGATGATGGACATGGGCACCGGATACCTTTTTTCTAGCAACAACACGTACGTACACTGTTGGATTGCTGGACCTCCGCTGACATGACATCGTCCTCTCACGGTCACGGAGTCACATGAGCGATACGATACCATAGGTGGGCTCCAAATGTGACGATTCAATTACGACGACTCGTCAAACAATCCATTTATGTCAGCGGCAAAAGATTCGTATCATCGGCAGGTCAGGAGAGAAACCCCCATCTAGCGCGACAGAGCCTGCATGCAGCTAGAGCAAGTCGTGCAGGGCTATTAGGGCAAGCACAGCGTATGAAAATAGAGGTGGCTAAGAGAATCTTTTTGTTTCTTGGCTTGAGTCTAACCGGTGGAGTACCTGGGTCTAGCATAGAAATCCTTAGGCATGTGTGTAGTACTAGTCGCAGTGTCTAAGAAAATAAAAAGCAGAAAAGGCCCACAGTCAGCCTTATAGTATACTGACGTGAATGGCTGGGAAGTGAGCAGAAATGGTAATTTTTTCTGGGCTTGTGGATCCTACCAAGGTGTCTAACCGGTGCAGCCACTTTTGCTCTGCTAGCCCAGTGTTGCGTTAGCAAATATATTTTGCTAGACCCTGTCTAAACGATGTACATGCTCTTAGTAAGTCAGGACGGCACACGATATCTTTGCTGATTTTACTCTGATGCTTCTGATCACACAGCATGGCGTGCCACTGCGACCGCGGGCATCTCAGCTTTTCATCACACTTGCTCATGTACAGTACTTACTACCTCGGGTACTGTGGTAAAACCCGGTCCGGTTCTTGTGAGAGCAAGGCAATAAGGGCACCCACGATGTGTAGCCAAAAGTGGTTTTATATTTGTTTTTTGGCTTTTGGAACTAGTTCCCTACATTGTGCGGTGGTTCCAAATTAAGCAAAAGAGAGAACCGGAGCAAAAGGGTGCTCCGATGCCAAATGTGGTTTCAAATTGATTAGCCAACCTGCGTGTGACATGTGTCCTCTGTTGTCATATCTTAGACAAAAATAAGGCTATTTTTATCAGGAGTGGGACCGCATGGTGCAGGAATTTAGAATAGCTACATTGTGGAGCTGTAGCCTAATTGCATGGTGAAGCCAAATTCAGCTTTTTATCAGATTTAGCTATAGCAACATTATGGCTGCCCTAATAAGGCCCTCCACAGCGTACAGATTTATCGGTGTCCAAATCAAGTCTGAGGCAGGCGGTGCCTAGAATTTTTTTAGTAAATCGGTTACTCTAGTTGTTCTGATGCCCAGCTGCTCCATGCAATAAAATAACAGGCATATTTGTACTAGTGCGCAAACAGAAGTTGTCCATCCCGAATCAACTACTAGAAATATAGATTGGCTCACACAAATTTTCTAATCCATTGATGGACACCGTTTTACTGTACAGGCATCGACTACACTGTACAGACGGTGCCCAAATTTTGTGTCAGGGCTTCGCCGCTGAGGTGTCAACCTTTTGAGTTTTGAGGCATCGGCCACAACGGCTGGCTATAAGCCATGTCCATGTTATCTAGAGTTAATCTAATACTCAATATGTATAATAGTTAGAGATAAAAAATATACTAATTTGGGCACATTTTTTTATGCAGCTAATTCCTACATTTTTTTATTCCGATAGGATTTCACATGTCATGATATAACATTACTATGGTTTTAATATTCATATGCTTTTAAAATCCTTTGAATTAAACATGCCCTGAATGGTCGTTGAAACTACCCCACGGACAAGCTGCTACTGAAACACTCTGCACAATTCAAGGAGACCACAAAAGACACATTTCACAAACTGATCGGTTCCAACCTTAATTACTACCCTGACGAAACTACAATCCTGATGGCCCTCTTAGCACCGGATGCTCTAGATCTTGTCGATGCAGACGAACAGATGCATCTCCGTCCCATGCAGATCCTCCGAAAACACGAGCACAAGGTTGCATTCCGGCTCTTCTTCGACGTCGAACCGGACGGGCACCGAGCAGCTAGCCACCGCCTTCGTTTCCATCTTTTGCCTGCGAACCTTGGCCGGAGGGCCCTCCACAATGACCGAGGAGCTGTACACCGGCCCTGCGGTGTCCGCGTTGTTGCTCCTGACGCAGAGGACGCTGACGTAGTGGGCGCCGTCGCTGTAGCTGCCCACGGCCAGGAGGAACACGCCGCCGTCATCCTCCTCCGCGACCAAGAGAAAGAGGCCGGCCGTGGCGCCGCGTGGATCCCGCTGCTTGAGCTCCCGCATCTCGACGTCGAACACCTGGTCGCTGCCGTAGGTGATGCTGCGGACGGGCCAGGCGTGCTGCCCGGCCTCGTCGGTGAGGTGGTGCACGAGCTGCGCCGGCGAGCCCAGGAAGGCGCACCCCGGGCACGCGCAGGGCGCGTGAGCGCACGCGGCTGCATGCGCCGCGGCGTCGCGCGAGACGACGGGGCTGGCGCAGCCGTACTCCTGGTACGGGCACGGCACCTTGAAGTAGCCCAGGTGCCGGGAGACGACGTCGACGGCCTCCTCGGCCAAGTCCGCGAAGGAACGGCGCTGGCCGGCGCCGCAGTCGCTGCACGCGACGCGTCCCTGGCGGGAGCAGTGCGGTCCAAGCTAAGAGGAGAAGGCACAGCCGCACCGCACAGGAATCGATCAGTCAACAAATCTTGGTGTGGTGTGTAGAACACAGACTTTGGTTGTCCGATCAGTTTACCTGGTAAACGGGGGGCTTGAGGGGGCCATGGCACACGTCGCAGCGCTTGACAGCCTCGTCCTCCGTCGCGCCGGACGCTGCCAGCGGTCTCTCCCCGTTCGCCGCCGTGTTCTTCTTCCTGCTGTCAGCCATGGCTGATGGATGGGGGGGATCCTGGCAATGCAAGGCAGCAGCAGCAGCAGCAGCGAGGAAGAGAGGATGATATGATCCGTCTGGGAGTGGGATACAGCAAGTGAGAGGATGTGTCTACGAATGCATAGCCTGGACGGTGCAAAAAAACCAATGCTTGTAGTCTATTTCATACATAGTGGAAGAAATAAGAGTTGTCAATAAGTTTGTAGGTGACCTTAAGCTTATGGGTTGTCCACAAGCAATAGAAAATAATTTACTCTCTTCCCTCTCATGCATGAGTATGTAGGATGAGACATGTGGGTCCTAGCTTATAGCTAAAGTTCACCTTATACATAGTGGGATTTTACAAGAAAGGTGGGTCCCATCTTATGGCTAAAGTTCACCTTATACATTAGGTGATGACCTAATAAAAAACCGGAGCCCCTCTTCTATTGCGCTTCTTGTGGGACCTGACCGTTTTCGCACCTCTCGCTGCCGGGTGGGGTCTCTAGTGTGGGCCTTTATTTGTATACATTGGCTTTTGCGCCGCGCCGCCGCGCTGGTGATAGATAACCAAGACTGACGGGGGAGGTCAAGACTTTAGTTAAGCAAACAGAAAAGATCAGCTGGTGGGTGCCCAGGGGCGTGCCCACCTACAGGCTTACACAGCGCAGGCCACAGTTTCCCGTCAAATCCACTGCGCTTGCTGGCAGTTGGAAAGATGTGAGCCTGCAAAACTTTTACGGGCTCGCGTGAAAATTCAAAAGAAACTCGTCTCGTTTCTCTCCGTTTAGGATTTGTCCGTAAGTCTAAAAAAATTAAGATTTAACCAACTTTATTGTATACAGTACCAGTACTACTATATGACATTAAATTGATATATTATAAACTTCACTTTAAAATGGAGTAGTGATATTACTCCCTTCGTTTCAAAGTATAAGATTTTTTTAGCTTTGCGAAGCAAGTGTATCTAGACTTCTTTTAGTATCTAGGTTCACTTAGATTTACAGTGTATCTACACACTAAAACAAGTCTAGATATATGTCACATCCCAAAATTCTCCTAATTTTGGAATGTGAAATAAATAAATAAGTTTGATTGATTGTTTGACTATGTTGAAAATTCTCAAAGAGAAGAAACTTTTTGAATAGAAAATCCTCTCAATCTTGAATTCAAAATCTTATATTCTTTTGTTATGACCTAAGTAGCCATATAGGCAAAAGTCCTTGAATTGATTATGGATTGTAGAATTGGTGTGCAAGATTTCAAAATGAAAATCATGAAGCATTCATAAGCATTTCATTACATACATGCAAAGATCTCACAAACTAAATCCAAATCCTGGTATCTAAATCCTATAGTTGATTCGCCCAAATGTTCCTAAGGGTAATTAAATTGACTTATTAAAACC
Source organism: Avena sativa (assembly GCA_916181665.1). Taxonomy (NCBI): domain Eukaryota; kingdom Viridiplantae; phylum Streptophyta; class Magnoliopsida; order Poales; family Poaceae; genus Avena; species Avena sativa. The sequence continues at coordinate 276,942,780 of OV702298.1, read as the reverse complement.
CACTATTGCTAAGGCATAAATTATTGATAATTATAGCCTAAAGAGATCCAATTAATACTACAAAATTTTAGAAACAAAATTGAGCTCATTTGGAGCTAGTACGAAAAAGTTATGAAATAAATACAAACACATAAAGATATAAATAAAATGAAATATACAAGGATTTGTAAATCCACTACTTCCAAACTAGTAAAAATATTACAAATTTGATCCTACAATGATCTATTCGATTTTAAAAAATTTTAGAAACAAGAATCATGTAATTTGGAGTTCGTATGCAAAAGATATAAGAAAAACAAGTAAATAGAAAAAGAAAAGGAAAAGGAAAAAAAAACCTAATGGACCGGCCCACCCGGATCGAACCAGCAAACACAGGAATGAGGATCGATCCCACTACTTTAAAAAGCGTGCAAAAACTGATTTTCTATATCTATCTATATTCAAACTCTTATAACTTTTTATCTACAACTCCGAATCGAATTCCGTTTGTTTTTACTTGTTCCCTACTTCAATACCTATTTTTAAACCATCCTAAACCTCCATATAAACTCGTGGAGCCACAGCTGTACGAGTTTTTCTTCTCGAAATCCCGAATCTACACATGCCCGAATCTTATTTCGCTTTTTAACCCATCTAGACTTCGTCGTTTGCCTTCGGTCAAAAAACGAAAGTTGTAGGAATCGTCGAAATATTTCAATCCCGACAAACCTCACCTCTTTTCATCCACCACAGCCGGAGAATTTCGTATCGCAATATTTCAGATCTTACGGTGTAAATCGAAGATCTACTCGCGCTCGTTTCTTCAAATCCAAATTCCTTTGGTGAGAAGGTAGGAATAATGATTCTCCATAACTTTCATGTTCTGAGTTTTTCAATTTGACCTACGGATTTGTCTCTCTAACACAGATCTATTTCTTGTCTATTGTGAGCCAAAATCGGGTCAATCTCTTCTTCTAGCCACCGGATCCTATCCAAACGGTCGAGATCCAATCAAACTGGTGCGTACCATATCGTCATCCCGGTCATCTTTCTCATCAACGCCACGTCAACGTAAGGTCAACATCTAGTCCCAGTCAGCATGCAAAGTCAACCTGTCCAGTCAGCGGAATATTCCCTGAAATATTCCGTTCGAATTTAAAATTGCATATTATAGATCTAACTTGTAAAATTCATTAGAAATTCATACCATGTCCAAAAATTGCATATAATATATCAAATTGAAGATAATTTCACGTAGAATCATCTTATCAGAATAGATTCAACTTTTACTGTACGTGGTTACTGAAGTAATTTAATTAGTTTTAATGGTCTTTTAGGTTAATAAATTCATAAGAAATTATCTGTAACTCCAAAAAATATGAACAATATATCAAATTGAAGCTACTGTAATGTACATTAATAATATCTGGTTGGATCTAGCCTTTGCCCACTATTTAACCCGTAGCACTTTAATTAGTTTTAATGGCTTTATAAAACATTAAATTCATAGTAAATTAATTGTTTGTCACAAAAATATAAATGATATACCGATGGAAAGCTGGTTCCATGTAGATCATCAATATGCAATTAGTTCAGCATTTTACTGTAAGGTTTTGCCATGAAGATTTAAATGGTTTAATGGCCTATTTAGAGTAATAAATTCATAAGAAAATAAATACTATTCAGAAAATTACAAATAATATGTCCCTGAAATCACAATTCCGTGGAGATTACAGATATAATTTTAGTTTGATTTTTAGACAAAAGAAACTATATGAATCATTTAAAACCATTAAACACTATTTAAATCATACAAAAAGATCTATAACTCCGATTAGGGTGAATCCAAGTGCTAAGGTTTTGTATTGACAATATCTATACAGAGAAATTGCATGACAAATTATTTGGTACTGTTAAAACAAAAACTCAAACAGAAATATTTAAACCCATTGAAATAGTGTTTTAATCATAAGAAAATATCTATAAACTCCTTTTTAGGTGATTCAAATTGCCACTGTCTCTAAATTGCATTATCTATCCAGTAGCATCTAGTTCACAATTTAATACGATATAAACATATTTAGTTCAATTAAAGTGGTATACACCATATTAAATTGATACAACTTTAATAATAAAAGCTTTAGTGCATTAAATGACTTTCCACATGCATCATGTAATCTAATTATGTTCAGAACACTAAATACAACCATTGTGACTCATTAAATCGTCATGCATGCATCTGCTCATCATTGTTTTCTTGTAATGTTGCACTGTTGTATGTTTGCAATGTTTTGAATGGTGTTTGTTGTGTTTGCTTCAAACGTTAGATTGCGAGGAGTGCAACTACTGTGATTGCAACTACTATGATTGCAAGTATTGTGGTTATGACGAGCGCAACCATTATATCTATGAGGATTGTGAGGATTATATAATCGACTACATCTACAACAAAGGCAAGTGGTGCTATCTTGGTCATAAATGTCCTATTGTTTTCCTATGCATTGTAGATGTTTTTATAGAATTTCATATGTAGGAATTGATGTGTATATGCTATGCTATGTCCCATACTATTTCCTAGTATTCCTTGTTTATGAGCTATCGTATTGGTAGATTGCTTAGCTATGCTATTTAGACGAGGAAGGGAATCACATCATGAAAAGTTATATGTTTTGAAAGGATTATGTTTTGCTAAATGACAAACCAACATGTTTTAATGAACCACCTGGGCGGATAGGCATTGATTGGGTCATCGAGTGTGGATTTTTATGGGGAATGCCGCCTAGGACACTGAGAAATAATTGGTTTCTTTGTTTGGAAGCTTTCGTGTGCAACCATGTACCAATAATGAAATGGGCAGTTGGTTGAACTCGGTAGGTTGTGGTAACTCGAACCCGCGTATCCAGAGATGTAGATAGTGTAGGTTGGACCGGTGCGCGTCGGGATTGGAGAGCTACTTCCCGAACGGTTCCTTCTTGGACTTCTCCCTATCACCACCCAATATGAGAGTGGTGGTACGAGCTGGGCTGGCCAAGTCACATGGGTAAAGTGTACTAACCCCTGCAAGGTGTATAAACTAATCGATTAGCCGTGTCCCCGGTTATGGACAATTTGAGCGACCTGATACTGATGCTATGATATTTCTCACTCATCCTTATTTCTTAATTACTTAAAACTTGTTGGGTGAACATAATTTGTAGGAGCACCTGGGAGTGAACCAGAGTGTCCTATTTATCGTATTGGAAAACTACTTTGTTACAAATGTTAGGATAAAACTGTTGCTTTATGCAAATGAGCCTGAACTCCACTTGGCCAAATAAGCATGTAGTTGATAGATATGTTGTTAACCACTTTAGCCTACTTGCCATACATTCAATGTATTGACCATTCGTGGCTGCAACGTTTCATGTTGCAGGTTATATCGTATCTGAGTGATCGTTCATAGGTCGCGAGACTCCACTCAACAATTGTTCGCCTGTGGCACATTTGGAGGATGGAGATCTACCTTGTATTCGTTTTCTGCTGTGTACTTGAATAAATAATGTAAATTCTGGATCATATTCGTTGTATTTATGATGCACAGTTATATTTGGTATCATTTTGTACTGTGTGTGCCAGTGAACCGATCCAGGGGTTGGCACTATACACATGAACTCAGCCTTATCAGGCGAGGGTGTTACAATATTTTTTTTTACAAATCTAAAACACCTTATAATTTGAAACGAAGGAAGTACCATTTTGGCATCAGAAATGTGGCTACATTTTTCAAAACAATTGATCAAACTTTAAAAGATTTGATTTGACTTAAATCAATCATAGAAGTACATTTAGTTGCGGACGGGAGGGAGTATAATCTAATTGAAAGCTGCCGGTACGGTAGGTAAGTTGAGGGAAGAACGCCAATTATCCATGCTTGATTTCTTTGAGTGTAAATTATAAAGAATTTCCACAATTGGGGTCAGTTTTCAGGTCAATACCGTTCCTGCTTTTTTCTGAAAATCTACAAACTTTGAGGCAGGGAGCAACAAAATCGTGTCGATAGTAGACTCTGGGGTTTTAATGGTCACGGCCCCATTGTAGCGATGACGTGGCCAAACGGCCGTTGGCCTGCCGTTTAGACCCGTGTCAGTTAAGAGTGAGTGTTCGGAACCCGTGGGAACACTCATGTGCTTCTCACTCCTTTTTCTTCTCCCTATTTTTTCCCGCTGGATTCGGAGGAAACCACCAAACCGAGAGGTCGACGGTGGTAACCGCGGTGGCGGGAGTGGCGGAGCTAGTGTCAGATTTGGCAATATCAACACCGTGGCTGCCCTAAGTGACCAATTAGTTCCTATCGATTTTGGGAAAACAAGTTAGTATCTATCGGTTTCGGCTCAACCAAGGTAGCGCTATTTTCGCACATACTCCCTCCGTCCATAATTACCCTGCATTCTAGGTTTTGTCAAAGTCAAACTTTGCAAAATTTAATAGAAAAAACTATAAACATCGATAACACTAAATGTATATAATATAAAAGTATATCTTACGATGATTCTAATCGTACTTATATTGTACTAGTAGCTATGCACGCGCACGCACGTCTCCACTAATTAATTCTATGCTCTATCCGAAAAATCACATAATATGTCTAAGAGTTTTCTTGGAATACTAAAAACCCACATGACTTTTAGCCAACATGATAGTCACCGTGCTTCAATAATTTAAGATGGTATTGATTATAGATGAGAAGACAATTTCACCAATTTGGCTATACCACTTTATAATAAGATCTCTCTTTGTATTCTCCTATTCCACTTCATGGAAACACGCTCATGCAATCCTTGTGCTTTTGACGGTGTTGTTGATTTGGGGACGTTCCGTCCTATCCGAATTTCTTAAAAAACAATGTAGAAGCCAAAATTTACTTTGTAGATCACACACAATAAATACATAAAATAGAAATCAAGATGAATATTAAAGCTTAGAAATCTTAAATCACATAACAAGGAAGAGCCATATCCAGAAATAAAAAATAGAAAAATTATATAGAAGTTCCAAGGACCTATGTTGCTCCACAATGCACTCCGCATCATTAGGTTTTGACCAAGGATACCCCAAAATTTGGACTTACATGTAAGGAAACAAATTAAATAAGCATCTCGATGTCTACAAACCTCAAACAAATGCACACAATAAATAGAAAATTCATGTGAAAACCGAGTGGCATCATCGAAGACATGCACAAATTGCACAAGCAATGTGGTGCTGGTATTATACAAAAGAACAAAACCGTTGTGTTGAAAAATTAAACGATGCTCATATCTTAAACAAATCTCATGTGTAAGCAAAATGAAGGATCGCAAATCGGCAATGTTATATAGAGACTACGGAAATTTTATGCGAAAATGTATAACTCAAATAAGAAGTGTCCGCGATGCGGACCTCAAGCCAAAGATTTATCTCAAAATTAGTGAAGCCAAATGTGGCTCTCCGATGGTTTACTCTTTGTGGGATAAACTAATTACTTGATCCAGCAGTTGGCACATTCAGCACAACATTTCAAACTTGAATGGCAAAGACACGATTCTCAGACTATAAGACAATTTGAATGGCAATTTGTTTAAACTTAGCAATCTGTCTATTCTAAAAAGAGCCTTGCGAACACGTGGAGATGCGACTATGAGGTGGTGTGTTAGGTAGATACAACAAAGAAATGATGTGCTAAGCAATATTAACAATTAACAAAGTAAGTAGGACCAAAAAAGAGTCAAGATTAGTTATGTCATATGTTAAAGGAAAAGGTGATAGTATATCGATCCAGCATAACATTTAGTGGTTGTTTGGATAAAGGTGATTAGCGCTGAGTTTTAGTAAAGCACGTTTTAGGGAGATTTGTTGGAAAAACCGGTTTTACCAAAATTCAGTTGGGAATAAGCATATGAAAAACTATGTTTGGATTAGGAAATCCTTTAACTGGTTTTTAGCAGCACGTGTTCGGTTCACTCATCGACGGCAGGTCAAGTGATTTCTAGTCACTTCCTTGGACCACCATCCCCACCGTCGGAGCACCGTGGCGACTGCGCCGATGACGACTCCAATAACACCGACGGAGAGCACAAGATTGATTGGCCGCTGGCGCAACCGATGGTGCACTGGGTGATGAGCATGGCGCGGCGGTCCTTGAAGTTGGCGTCACTTGAGCCGCCGCTAGATGGGCTCGGCGTCGACCTGAAGTGGAAGCTTGTCGGCGTACCCTCCAAGTGAATGTGGTTCCGACGGCGGAGGAATTCAAGGACTTACTCCCGGAGGTGAACATCATCACCAAGCCACCGGATCTTGCCGCTCATGGGCGTCTGCGCTGAAGGTCTGAAGACATGGACATTTCTATAGCTGTGTTGCGTGGATCCTGCCGTTTGGAACTTGAAAAAGAATCCTTTTCCGTGTGTTGCATAAATTCTAATCATGGCGTAGGATACGATGAATCGGTGGTCTGATTGTTTGTGCCGAAACAAGTCCAGAAAAAGAGCCCTTGTCTTCCCAGCCAGCGTCAGCTGCCAGAGGTGACACAAACCGGCGCCAGCGGCCGGCCGGAATGTTTTCAGATCGTAGTTTTGCTTTTTCCTAATCATGTCCCAGCGTCAGGTACGTATATGTGGGAGCGATGAAAAATATGGCGCCGATGAAGTGAAAACAATGGTGCTAAAAAGTTTGTTGGCGAAGGAGCCGATGAAAAGAGTTGGTTGTGATTGAGTTTTCTGTAATCGTGTTTTCTGAAAAACGAGTATTAGCCGTTTTTGTCTAAACTCACTTTCCTGGCTTTGTGGGAACCGAATTTTGTGTAATCCCGTTTTTGTTGCCGCACACAAACATAGTTTTAGGTTGTTAGGCAGTTAGCCGAGCCTACGGGAAACTAGTTCTCTTAAAATTGGGTATCCAAACAAGGCCTTAGGTAGGATCAGAAAGATTTAGCACCTACACGCGCGTGAATGTTAGTGTCAACAATTTCTTTATCCGTTATCTCAAAATATGTTCAGAGTAAACAATTAACTTTAATAGTCGTCTTAACACATAGTCCCTAAGTTCGGTCATGGCAAGAAAAATGATAAGTGGGATGGCATCGCCTTGACCGACCCGGTTAGAACAATAAAAACGACGTCACAAAATCTATTTTCTAATTAACCAGAAAGGCTCCCCTATGCATGTCCCTCTCTTTGCTCGATAAAAAGTTCAAGTCAGCTTCTAAATCCAATTATATCAATATGTAAGGGAAATCAATTGGTTCATAATAATATCTGATAAAAATCAAATTAATGAATGAAATAATTTGAAATCACTAAAACGTGCAAAAACACTAACTGCTCAGACTTTAAACGGGAGGCAGAGATACACACCTCGGTCTGCTATATACCGATATGCTGCTGGGAAATCCACCGGAGAATTGCCTAAATTAGCCAAACGATGAATGTATGTGTGTACTGGACAATAATTTCTTCATCTCATGTCCTACAAAATCAATGTTGTGTCAAATTCTTCAAACCTTCGTCACTCTGCCTCAGACCTCATCCGCGTGCGTACCTCGAGGAAGAAAACTGGCCCAACTTGGATCCTCGAGGAGTAGGACCTCAACCACAGTAGGCAACTTAGGGATTTAGGAGCAGCAACTCTGTATGGACCTCTGCAGCCTGCCGGCTATGGTCATTATTGAGTATCAACGCCATCTTTACAAATGGTGGGCTAGGCGTCGGTAACCAATGCCGATAGAGTGGCACAGAGGAGATGCTTGCAGAAATATTACCGATTGCTGGTTCGCCGCAGGGCCTGGGGACGGAGGGGCACATGAGGAGGGCATCGGTGGAGGAGCAGGCGTGGACGCGTAGGTGTGCTGCGCTCTGCCCTCCCGACGCGTCGCAGCTGACCGGCGCCGGCCACTGCCGAGTCCGCAGCAGCAGTCTCCCTCACCCGATGGAGACGTAGCGAAACGGGGCTGTGGAGAGAAGATCGATCTTGCAAGCAATTTTGGTAGTTTTCTGTGATTTAGGCACATTGCAACCACTGCCGTGATTTTAGGGGTTGTGGGCAAAGGGAAAGGTATTAAATCACTTGCGGTGATTTTTCTATGCCCGGTGAAACATGGTCGGCCAATTTAAATTGCTAAGTGCACCTAGACAATTAATGGATTAATGCTAGCTAGTAGATTTAGTTTGATTGGCCTGATCGTACGATGGTAGTTGATCCGTGTAGATTCCGTGGGGTGCGTGTAGAGAAGATATTGTTTGCTGTTTTATAAGTAGTGATGATTATAAATGTATATAATTTTTTCTATATGTTTGATCAAATTTTATAAAAATTTTTATAAAGTTTAATCTTGACTAAACCCAGAATACAGGGTATTTTCGAATAAAGGGAGTACTACTCAACTAGAGAGGAAGGGGAAGGGAGGTGAAAGAGGCCGTTAGACAAGAGTAGGGCGTCGTAGATTTCGGCAACCAACCTAGACACGCTACGTATGTGAATCACAACAAATATAAACCGGTTATTTTCGGACGTAGAGAATACATTTGATGATGGACATGGGCATCGGAGACCTTTTTATAGCAAAACAACACGTTCGATTGCTGGACCTCCGCTCACCGTGACATCGTCCTCTCACGGCGGAGTCTCATGAGCGATACGATACGATACGATACGATACGTGGGCTCCAAACGTGACGATTCAATTACGACGACTCGGCAAACCACTCCATTTATGACTCGCATTGGAGTACGGTATGGAGCGTACAGTAGCAGAGTGCTGCCCTGCCTGCCAGGCACGCATGAGATCCAGCAAGCAGATACTACTACTCCTACGTGGGTCGTCGGTGTCAGCGGCAAAGCAAAAGATTCGTATCATCGGCAGTTCAGGAGAGAAAACCCAACCAGCGCGCAGAGCGTGCCTGCATACAGCTAGAGCAAGGCGTGCAGAGATAGTACTGCTCCCTCTCTTTCAAATTACTTCGCTTATCTAGGTGGGCTAGTATTCTCTTATTTTTTGTTTAAAAAATTCTCGAGATTTTTGAAATAGCTAGTACACATTTCATACTATCTAGTTCAAAAATTCTAGAATTTTTTTGGATAAAAATAAGAAAGAACTAGCGCATCTAGATAAGAGTGCGCGCGGAGTAATTTGAAACAGAAGAAGTACTAAGGGCACCCACAATGTGTAGCCAAAGTGGTTCCATATTGCTTTTTGGCTTTTGGAACTAGTTCCCTACATTGTAGGGTGGTTTCAAATTGAGCAAAAGAGGGAACCGGAGCAAGAGGGTGCTCCAATGCCAAATGTGGTTCCAAATTGATTAGCCAACCTGCGTGTGACATGTGTCCTCTGTTGTCATATCGTAGACAAAAAATAAGGCTATTCTTATCAGGAGTGGGACCGCATGGTACAGGAATTTAGAATAGCTACATTGTGCAGATATAACCAAATTGCATGGTAAAGCCAAATTCAGCTTTTTGTCAGATTTAGCTATAGCAACATTGTGGCTGCCCTAAGTAGGTCGTCGGTGGTGTCAGCGGCAAAGCAAAAGATTCGTATCATCGGCAGGTCAGGATCGAGAGAAACCCTCGTCCAGCGCGCAGCTTGTGCATGCAACTAGAGGAAGGCGTGCAGAGCTACCAGGCTACAACGCGACGGCACACGATATCTGCCACACACGCAACCCCCAACCCCCCAACTCTCGATTTTTTTACAAATACGACCCTCTGCAATTTGCCATCGCCAAAAATACCCCTCTCGCGTTGCAAAAGCTAAAAATGCCCTGGCGAGAGGCTGAAAATGCGACACGTGTCACTTCCCGCCACGGGGGGTGGCGGGATGTTCCTTCCGCCTTTGGCAGTGGTGGAATGACGCCGTGGGGCCCACCAGCGCGAGCGCGAAGTCGAACCTCCCGCCAGCGCCAAGTCGAACCTTCCCGCTGGCCCGACCGTGGAGCCCACCTCATCCCGCCACCCCCTGTGGCGGAAGGAACATCCCGCCACCTCCCGTGGCGGGAGGTGACACGTGTCACCTTTTCAGCCTCCCGCCAGGGCATTTTTGGCTTTTGCGGCGTGAGAGGGGTATTTTTGGCGATGACAAATTGCAGAGGGTCATATTTGTAAAAAAATCCCAACTCCCAACCCCTTTGATCAGGAGACGGCAGATCAGATCATGCAAATTCAGATCAGCAAGGATGGGGATGACTTGTGGAGATTCGCGCGCCTATGATTGCTTGCCAACCGGTGCTTAGCTAGTCAGATGCCAGATTCCTGCCCGATCCGCACTGTATCCTCTGTGGAAGGAAGGGAGGAAGGAAGATGGTATTTTTTTGACAAAACTGACCAATTTGACCAACTTCAACCACGCCTGCCCTCCGGGCGAAACTAATTTGGAATATGACCCCTCATGTCGGCGCCACTTCAAACGGCACCGACCTAACACAGGCCGACGATGGCGCCGAACTTGCCACTGGGGTGAGCGGCTGGCTGACGTGGCCGCTATGTCGACGCCATTACAAATGGCGCCGACCCTAGGGTTATAGCCAATCGGCCAGTTTCCCTTTCCCAGCCCTCCCATTTCCTCCTCCCAGCCGCCACAAGCTCTCTCTCCTATTTTTCACCCCTCTCTTTAAATCTTGTTGAAACTCCAAGATTTCTTGGATTGGGACCATGGCAAGTCTTCTTAGAGGTAATCTCTCTCAAATCCCCTTGATTCCACCTATTAGAATGTCTAATTTGATCTCATTTATCTCTTTTTTGTTGAAACCCTAGAAGATCATAGATATGTTATTTAGATATCTTTGTAAATAATATTTGTTTCAATAAATTGTAGCTAGTGTATGTATGCATTTGATAGGAGCTTTGTCTTAGTGTTTGCTAATTTAGTTTACATATGACAAAACAAAAATATGCACATGTGGAAATATATTTGTAGGGATTCATTTCCATAGAGTTTGCTAGGGTATGTATACATTGGATATGAGCTTGTCTTAGTGTTTGCTATAGTGTTACTAAGTTGGGAAGCACTTCAATGGAAAATTAGCCGGTTGTATGATAATATAGCTTAGGACATTATAAGTGATAGTGTTTTCTATGTTAATTATCCCAATGTTTGTAGATTCTCCGGACATGTGGACGGAGATTGCACGTCAGATGAAGTTTGCAGAAAGTACCAAAGGCAAGTATCCCAATATGTCATCGAAAGATGCTCCGGTGCTACCAAGATATCCGGTACCAAATTGTTGTTGTGGTAAAACTTGTCATATACAACAATCTAACTACCACACTACTGCTGGCCGCGCATTCTACCGTTGCCCCGATACACGCGTGAGTTTTGGTGTCTTGTGACATGGTATCTATCATACTTGATTGATCGTTGATTGTTGATATGGTAAATTTTATTTGACAGGAACATTGCACATGCTATTTCTTCCAGTGGATCGATGGCCCCGAGTGTTATGATGACTATCTTCTTTCATGGGATATTAGCATTCTTTTGGGCCCAAAACCAGCTGAGAGGTGGAAACGCATTATGCGTCCTCCTCCATCTCCACCTAAGTATTGGAAATTACACGAGACCACACCCAAGGCTCCTCCACTTTTTTGGTGTGAGCACTGTCAAGATATGACACGGTGGTGTCCCCTTTACGGCCCCAACACTTTAGATGAGTCTTGGAAGGTTTTTGATGAGGAGAAAAAAAAGCATGAGGATGAAATAAACTTAGAGTTGCAAGAGATTGAAAAAGCACACAAGGAGCACTCAAGGAAGTACCAGTTAGAAGCTAAAAGGAAGAAAGAAGAAGAGGCAAGGATTAAAGAAGAACAAAGGGAAGAGAAGAGAAGGAAAGAGTGGGAAGATAGCAAGGCTTGGTTGAATAAGGAAAACACAGTGGAAGTTGTGGAACTAATTTGGCACATTCTGATATCATCTTGTATCAGGCTTGGTTGTAAGTTGTGAAACTAATTTGGCACCGTTTTCATTATGTTTGTAATGAGTACTTGAGATGAAATATTTGCAACTCAAATTGTTTTCTACTTAGATGATAAGTACATTGCATAGCACGAAATAATGATAAATTGCTAGACGGTACAATTTATTTGTTGCTACTGCTGGTGCTCGGGGAATGGAAACCATTGACCCCTCTAAATCGAAGATACAAGAGCACCATTTTGAAATGGAAACTAAATTAAAAGGAAATACGAGTGTCTAGCAATTTTCGTACTCATCCTAATTGTTTCGTTTGTTGGCCATCTTTTTAGCACACCATTCCTCGAACGCTTTCTGGTTGTGTTGTCTGTGCTCTCTCTTTCTTTTCTCCTCTAGTTCCTTGGCCTCTTTTTTCTGCACATATTTTTCTCCATATCAGTAAACTTCGTACTGTCTTTGGTCTTCAAACCATAAATCCTTGTCGCATCACGATCCCGCCTATTGAATAATATATATTTTTAGCTTAAACATTGAGCGAGAAGAGAGTTCTACCCTAGTAAAAAAATTTGAGCAAGGAGAGAGTTCTTACGAAATAGGGTGCAGGACCCCGGGCGTGCCCACACACAAATCCCCATTTTCCGCCAAGCCCACCGCTCTTCATCTTGGCTTCATCAGCTGTGTAGCAGCAGCCCACCATGCAATCACACTGTATGATCCACGGAACATGGCCGTCTAGTTCATTCATCGGTGGCATGTCTGGTGGGAGGAATGTACCACTACGAGGCCCTACGAGTTCAAAGGCTATCTCCATCCCTTTCCTTGAAGAGGATCCTGCACCGGCCATGAGTGGTGTTGGCTGAGAGAGATAGAGAGTGAGAGGAGTTGGCTAGGAGAGATAGTGAGAGGTTGATTGGAGTGAATACGAAGACAGACAGACAATCACCCGGGTGCTATTTATGGAGGAATGACGAAGACAGACACACCGGCCGAGAGTTAAAAGTAATATAGGGATATATAGAGAAAGATTAGCCCGCTAATTACTGATCATAGGATTCATAAATAAGTTACAAGTGTTTCGGCAAACAAAGTGAGAAACATAATTCTGTGGAACATAACGGTACGGACATAAGTAAATATTACACACGGGCTAAATTAAAACAATACTACGGCTCCCCACCGAGTGCCCAAATATGTGTCTTCAAATTTTCTATCTCGACACGTTGGTCCATGATGAGGACCGTGCTTCAACAGGAAACGGGTCGTCGCACCACTGGAAGAATCCACATTGGCCATTATCCTATTAAAATGTTCTACGATTATTAAATGTAACACACATAGGCTATATATTTGTAAATATGATGGTTTTAGGTACATACCTGGCCGTCTGCCCCAGGACAATCCCAATACCTTCGCCCAGCATTTCGGAACCTCCAGTCATAGCATAGCCTAGCTTCAAAGTTGCAGTCGCACCAAAATCGTCGAAGGTCTGCCATTGTTGTGTTGTTGTAGGTGAGACGGAAAACATTGTGTACGAGTGATATATATAGCTAGACATTTCTAAAGTATTGTATGGGATATGTTTGCTTTTCGTTGAGTGCCACTGTAAACAGTGTGTAGTCACCATCAACTATACACTGCATTATCACTAATGTATAGTACTAATAGCAGCAGTGTGTAGTCATCGTCAACAGTGTGTAGTACTACTAGCAGCAGTGTGCTATCCAAATCACATGTGCTTAGTGTTTCAGTGCTACTAGCAGCAGTGTGTAGTCATCATCAACGGTGTGTAGTGCTACTAGCAGCAGTGTGCTATCCAAATTACATATGCTCAGTGTTTTAGTGTTTCAGTGCTACTAGCAGCAGTGTGTAGTCACCATTAACAGTGTGTAGTACTAGTAGCAGTAGTGTGCTATCCAAACCACATGTGCTTAATGTTTTAGTGTTTCAGTTCTCAATGCTCAGTGTTTCAGTGATCAATGATTTCCATTGCTCAGTGTTTCAGTGCTCAATTATTAGAATGGTTCAGTGAATCGCTGACTCCCGCCACTCAGTCATAATAATTTCAATATTCAATGGTTCACTGACTCAGTAACTAAGTGCACATTAATTTCAATGGTCTAATGATTCACTCAGTGATCAATGATTCAATGATTCGTACGCATGTGAGTGTTATAGGAGCAATAATTCATCACAACACTCATTCATTGCTTCCCTTTAACTATAAATGTCTATGCACTCTTGCTTTCAACTAACAATTACTAGCACCATGTCCAGAAACCGTGCTCTTCCAGGTAGCTCGGTCAATCCATATGATCCTGATCGTTACCCAAGTATTCCAGGTATACGCTGCCGTTGTCCAACATGACCAATTTTTAGGATCGAATATGATTGGTCGTTTGAGAATGCAGGAAGAAGATTCTCAATATGTGCCAAACCAAAGATACGCGCAATTAACACAGCCAATTGTTAGGGCTCAATATTCACTATTTATATCATGAACTTTCATTGGTAGGGGTACCGATGCGGCCACTATCAATACGAAGACGAGGAGTTCTCTCCGGAAGCTAGGGTACTAATTTACAACAATCATATGGAGATTGAAAGGCTGAAGACACAACTTCGCAATTTAGGTGGCGAACCATAGATTTATGTGTATGTTCTTGTAAGAATAAGGTTGGGAACCATGTATGTTTTGTAATTCTCAATTTGTCCAATAATTAAATATTCTGTAAGAGAACTCCATGTCTTGTAGTGAAAATTTACTAAATTAAATAAATACTTTGTACGACGCCACATGAAACGGCGCCGAAGTTGCACTCTTCGGCGCCAGGTGAAATGGCGCCGAACACTGGGCCCCAAGACACACCTTCCGTGTCTGGTGTGGCAGCGATGACGAATATAGGTGCCAAAGTTGCCCAGTTCGGAGCCGGTTGAAATGGCGCCGAACGCTGGGGCTGGATTTGTTCCCCCAGACACACCTTCTGTGTCTGGTGTGGCGCCGAAGATGAATATAGGCGCCGAACTTCGGCGCCGTTTCAAGTGGCGCCAAAGTTGCACTGTTCGGCGCCTGGTGAAATGGCGCCGAAATCTGGGGTGGATTTGTTCCCCCAGACACACCTTCTATGTCTGGTGTGGCGCCGACGACGAATATAGGCGCCGAACGTCAGCGCCACTTCAAACGGCGCCGAAGTTGCACAGTTCGGCGCCAGGTGAAGTGGCGCCGACATCTGTGCACACTTCAAATTCACAGATTTACATATAGCAAATTCACATATTCACATATGACAATTAAAATTCACAGATTATATCTCACAGATGACAGTTTCATAACATTACATATAGCACATCAAGATTCACAACATTACATATAGCACATCAGATTCATCACAGGTAGGTAGCAAAATATGTCCGCACATACATAGTTCAAGTCACACATAGTTCAAGTTTCATAACATATCTGCACAATCAACACAAACAGATCTCACTTCTGCGCCTTCCTTTTCTTGACGACACTCTTCTTACGGCGTGGTTTGAGAGCATCAGTGCCGGGGGTTGTAATAACCGATGCACGGCGTGCACGAGAACCCCTACGAGGCATACCTTGTGATTGGCTTGGCTCCGGACCATCATGGACAGTTTAGGAGGACGAAGCTCCACGGAACATGGACAACGGAGTGTCAAAGTCGATGGAGGTCCCGTCACCTGAATTGTACATGGATCCGCTGCCACCAGAAGTTGGAGGGCTCGGCTGGAGACTCGTCATGTCAGCAGTAGGATCCCGACATCCAAGCCTAGACACCAACGAGCGGGAACGTTTGACCAATTTCTGCATAATAGAACAATGTAAGTGTTGGCTAGACTTGTAGACACGAGCGGGAAACATATGTACATTTGCCAAACTTGTGAACTTTGCTAGTCGTTACCTCGAGACACTTGCGCAGGGTAGACTCGGCAGCTGGACTTCCTGGAGTAACCCTTAGCGCCACTTCAGCTTCTTTGATACCTCGTATAAGCTCACCGGCCTACAAAGCATGACACATATGAACATCATCAACGAGAACTAGCAAATAATTCAGTGCTTGATATTACTATGTTCTTACCACACGGTTTCGCACGAGGCCATGGTCGACACGCTTGTCCATCCGGACCTCTTCATCAAACTCATTTGGCTCGTCGGATCCCTCTCCTAAGCAATCGATGTTGGTCCAGCTGGGCTTGAGATGAACCCGAGTAGCTTTCTGCAGCCATGTCTCGTAGTCTCGGCTGTTGTTATAAGTCCAAATCTGCTGGAGGATATCCTTATGAGATGCCTTGTCATTCCATTCCTGGATATACTTCCGGTGATGATGTTCCCAATCAGTAATTGACTTGTTTTTCCTTCTATCAAGCCTATCAAAAAGCACATAGAGGAGACAATGAAGAACCAAGGAGAAACATATATGCGACAGGATAAATGGGTTGGCGCTGAAGGAATCTTACTTGTGCAGATCAGACGAGGTGGAGAAGTGCTCCGGGGGCAATTCCTGGACCTTACCAAACTGCATTCCGACTCGGTGTGGAAGGTGGTACTCGACCGCGTAGAAGCAAATGAGCGGGCACCTCTTCGTCCACATATCCATGTCTTGAGTGCACATCGGGTTTAAGTTAAAGTCCTCGCCTAGCTCACTCATAGTGTATGGCTGCCATGTAACCTATGAGTGAAAAAAGAAGATATTAGGCAACAATGACAACATACATTAAGCAAAATCGATATGACACTCACCTGCCCCCGACGCAAGCAGTCAAAATCCTCGGTGTATGCTCGATACAGATTATCGGAGGGCCCCCACTTGGTAGATACATCCTCATAGAAGTACACAACGGTGGGTGCACGATCTTCTTCCGGGTGTTCCCCAATCCCTGGGTGCGTAGGTGGTGGGTCGGCCTATGGGAAATCTAAGCCATCTCCAAACCTGAAAATAAGCAAATAGGTTATGCAAAGCTAGATGGTTATGCAAAGCTAAATGGTAATTCAAATAATTATGTTGGTCAAAGTAAACCAACATGTAAGACCAGAACACAACCACCCATGGTTGATGTACCCTTGCTCCTCCTACAAGCCTCATCAAGTTGTCGATACAAGTAAGCCAACCCAGCCGAACCCCAGCTGTATCTCCCAGCATCGTCCCAGTCACGTAGTAGAGGTAAATACATCCATGAGACGTCGCTACCCCCGGAGTCTGAAAAAAGCACCTTCCCAAACACATACATCAGATACGCTCGAGCATACTGTGATACGGTCTCCTCGTTGGCATCGAGGGGAAGATGCCCAAAGTGGTGTTCTATCCAAGTCAATCTCAGCCCACCTGTCTTGCTCCCCTTCGTCCCAGCAATTTTCTCCGGTGGCCTTACTCCTAGAAGCTCTTCAACCATGTCCCTGAATCTGTCTGCCTGTATCTTTCCAGTCACAGCCCATCCTGAGATAGGCAAGGCGGTCAACATCGCCATGTCTTGCAAAGTTATAGTCATCTCGCCACATGGAAGGTGGAACGTGTGTGTCTCCACGTGCCATCTATCGACTAGCGCTGTAAGGGCGACACTATTGTAGGTCGGCAGCCCGCGCTCAATCATGGTCACAAAGCCAATCAGATTCGCCCTCCGTAAGTACAGTGTGTACCTCTCATCAAAAACCATCTTCTCTGTATTGACCTTGTGTCCACGTATGCGAAGGGGTAGTAGAGCCTGCCAATATAGCGATTAGCATTAGTTAAGCAAGTAATAAACAATAATAGAGAACAATAATTAATTTAGTGATGATCATGTTAGGCAATACGTGCATACCTGGGTTTCCGAGAGTATGCGACCTCGGTGGCTCTCCTCGTACTCCGCCTCAAGAAGATGGTACCGTGCCCGAGCCGCCATCCTGCAAAGACAAGGTTTTTTTGTGAGTTTCAGAAACATGCAGTTATAATTGAAAGATAATTTATAGCATAAGACAAAAGAAAGACACCTAACAAGAATAATGTGTTAAAAACAGAAGGTAAACATGCATATGACAAAATATAACCTTTCTAGCCCGTTGTAACGCCTCGGCTAATTTCCCTATCACCTTTGGACGACGGCGATAACCTTTCATATGTCTAGTCCCTCGAGGCCTCTTAGGGCCTCTACCACGCCCGCTTGATGAAGGGTTACTAGCGGCCACGGCGGCAGCGGCTTCCGCCGCTGCTTTTTCCGCGGCTAGTTTCTTCTTCTGATCCTCACAACTTAGCTTTTTTGTGTTCTTGTGACCTTCTTCGCCGCATACCGAACAACGGTTCTTCACGGAGTCCTCCACAAAATCATCATTCGGACGGGGTCGCTTGAAGGTTGTCCCTCCATCGGCTTGGTCCATGTCCATCTTGAACCGCTTAGTCACTCTTCGCCCTTTTGTGTCGATCATTATCTTGCTATCTGGTAAGTACACCGACCGGTATACTTAGGCCATTGGGCCATGTATAGGTAAGGCTCGAATCTACCAGCCCATGTGCAATATAGCTATTCAAGATTGTAGAACTGTGAGACGGAGTTGTATGGGTCCACGGCCCAAGCACGACACGCGGTTATTATATGAGAGCATGGTAGTTGGTATATGGATCTGTAAAGGCATCTGGCACGTGCAAGAGTACTGAGCAAGCACAACAACATATTTGCGACCACCATACTGCTCACCACCTGAGTTGGTACCTCCTACCGCTGAAACCTCATACTTCCAGACCTCCTTATCAAAACAAGTCCATGTTTGGTCATGATATTTCGTGCCTTGGTATCCAAGTTCTTCTTCAACAGTCTTTGGCCATCTTTTGTCGGCATTAATTAGCACCTTCACTTCGTCGCTCCTCGTGACCCAATACTCGTTGCACTTGTCAAAAGTAAAGGATGCGATGGCAGTTACCGGTAGCGTGCGGATACCCTTTAGCACCTTATTGAATATCTTGGCCATGTTACTTGTCATGTGACCATAACGAACCCCGTCCTAATCGAAAGCTTGAGCCCATAGGTGTTTCTTCGGCAAATTCTCCCTAAGAAAAACCTTCCCCTTCTCATTTGTCAAGCCATACAGCTCACTGAACATCTCTTCAAATACAGCCGGCTCGAACACCAAGGTAAGCCTACGGAGATACTCAGTCATTTCTCTATTACGACAAGCACGGTAGAAATTACCCGCGAAATGCCTTATGCACCAATGGTGCTTAACAAGGGGATGCTCAGGTATTTCTGCCCTCATGGCATTCAATATGGCCGGATTGCGATCAGAAATGACACAGACTTCTCTTCCGGGGCCAACAATCGTAGTCCTCACCAAGTGCATGAACCAGTTCCAGCTGACGTTGTCCTCCTTTTCCACAAGAGCAAAGGCAAGCGGGACCAATCGGTTGTCCGCGTCGCAAGAGATAGCAACAAGAAGGGTGCCCCTAAACTTCCCTGTAAGGAACGTTCCATCCACACAAAGAAATGGACGACAATGCTTGAATGCTTCAACACAAGGGCGGAAGCACCAAAATGCTCGACGAAACACTTGGTACTTGACACCTTCGACCGTGCGAGTCTTGATTAGATGGGGCTGCACAATGTGCGTCATACCAGGGTTTTGATGTGCCATCGCCGCCAACAACCTAGGGAGCCTCCCATATGCTTCCTCCCAATCACCATAAACCATCTTCATAGCCATTTGCTTAGCCCTCCAAGCCTTTCCATACTTTATATGATAGTCAAATATGAGTTTCACAAATTGGACCAAAGAGGCCGCTTGCAGGGTAGGGGTAGCTTTGATGGCATTGGCACACCGGTGTGCAATAAAAGTAGATGTCAGTTGCCGGTGCTTGTTGCCCTCGAGGACGACATTTCCACATGTGTGCAGGCCCTCATACTTACTTATCTTCTACCAACCTTTAGGTTTCTTCTTCCTTGCCCATACCTTCCATGGACAATCTTCATTCTCGCATATCAAAACATATCTTTCATTTTGGTCGGACTTGAACACTATGTAGGGTCGATGATGACTTACGGCGTACTCCTGGAACCATACTTGCATGTCCAACATAGCCTCGAATTTTAGCCCCGGGTATATCAAAGGTCGTGCCCTAGGTCGACTCTGTGAATCTTCTTCGGTGAGGGGTCTAGGCCGCTCCGGCCCATACTCCCACAGGTTCGAGTCTGCCACGGCTAGGTGAGCCTGCCTAACATCCTTGAACTCATGAACATTAGGATCTCTGCCCCACACCTTGACAAATGAATCGGTCTCCTTCTCCGAAAACTTGGGAACCGAACGATTATCGTCCGAGTCCGTAGCGTAAGCATGTTCATACCCCTCGTCCTCTTCATTGTCATCTTCATAGGTATATGGATCTCCCTCAAGCATTGAGGATGCCACCAAAGGTACACAAGGCGATGATGGAATGTTGATTGGCGAGACAGCTACAAACTCTTCCTCTATCGGCTCTAAGGTTTCAACATTCATTTTCTCCTCGATGATCTCTACTCGTTCTCTTTCAACATAACTGGGTTCCTCCATAATCTCCTCCAAGTAATCTTCATCTTGTTGATTTTCTGTGTCCCACACAGGCGGTTGGCTTGGACCCGCATCATACACATCCTCAGGACGGTCATCGTTGCTTCTTTCGATAACCGAGGGCCGCTTGTTCAAGTCAATGAGAAGATGGGCATGCCCGGTGACCTTGACGGCAAACACGACCAAAGATTTTATTTGTGAGTTCTCCACTAGCCCTTTGTATAGATCCCACTCATTGTCACCGTTGATCGGGATCATCTCAGTATAAGATCTAGATCCACCCGCATCATATCTTCCTTCCAAAACAACTTCATCGCCTTTGTCACTCCATCCAAGGGCATCTCTAACCTTGACAACAACATCACTAAGACTAGGACTATTCGGAAAAAATATCACAGTCTTTGTCATATCCACAAACTCAACACCACAGTCCGATTGCACAACACGCCCACCGTGATGCACATGAAGGACTTTTGCATAAGCCATCTATATTAATAGCCAAAACAAATACCAAAGCATCCATTAGAGAATGCAATACCCAACAAAATGCAACAATGTGCAACCAATAATACCATGCCATCTACAATCGCCCTAAAATACCATTGCTCTAACCTACTCATTTTGCACTAGCCAATATCATTCATATATGTTGCACATTCTTACAACACATTACTACCAATCGATGTAGCAACTCCTACAAGCTCGAAAATTGCTATCCTACAAATGTTTCCTACAAACAACTCCTACAAGATCAAACACATGTTTCCTACAAACAACTCCTACAATATCAAACACATGTTTCCTACAAACAACTCCTACAAGCAACTCCTACAACCAAATCCTACAAGCTCAAGCACATGTGACATTACCAATATCATCTAAGTGAATTCTAATAGATCAAGTAGTTGATTAAGTTTCTAATTTTACATGATTTTACAAAGATCATCTAAGTGAATCTTACAAGGAACTCCTACATTTACCAATATCATCTTAGTGAATCCTACAACCAAATCCTACAAACTCCTACAAGTGACATTTACCAAATCCTACAAGCTCAAGCTCAAGCACTAGTTGATTAAGTTTCTAATTTTACATGATTTTGCAAAGAAACAAATCAATAGATCAAGTGGTCAACACATCAAATGGTCAATAGATCAAGTAGTCAATACATCACATGTGCACCCCTTAATGATTTTGAGAGAGGGGAAGGGGAGGAGAGAGGTACCTGCAGAGTTGTAGAGGATTTCGCTCGGAGGGCAGAAGGAGCGGACGGGGAGATGGCCGGAGGAGGAGCTGCCCACCCTCCACCGGCGTGCGGGTGGAGGAGGAGCGGCCGTCCACTCGCGTGCGGGCTCCGGCAATGGGGGTGGAGGAGGGGCTGGTGCGGCGGAGGCGGAGGCGCGGCCGAAGGCGGGAGAGGGTTGTGGCGGCGCGACCTGCCAGCGTCCGGGCGGAGGACGCAAACCGGCGCGTGGCGGCGGGTCTGTTGAATGAGGGGAAAACGAAACCAGGACTGGTCGATTGGCTATAACCCTAGGGTCGGCGCCATTTTATGTCCGACATAGCGGCCACGTCAGCCAGCCGCTCACCCTAGTGGCAAGTTCGGCGCCATCGCCGACCTGTGTTAGGTTGACGCCGTTTGAAGTGGCACGCATGATCGAGCAAGCAGATACTAGTACGTGGGTCGTCGTCGGTGGTGTCAGCGGGCAAAAGATTCGTATCGGCAGGGCATGAGAGAAACCCCCATCCAGTGCATGCAGAGCGTGCATGCAGCTAGAGCAAGGCGTGCAGAGGGCAAAAATCACAGAATTAACCTAAAATTGCGAAGAAATCACAGAATAACCTGCTTTTTCGAAGATATCACAATCTAACCTACTCGCATGACGCTTTACAAGAAAGCGCCATGGTCAGTAGCATGACGCTCCCCTCAAAAGCGCCATGGTCCATTTAACGCGCTGGTAAAAAACGCCATCGTTTGGTCCGACGTGGCGATCAACTGCGGCCGCGGGCCCATTTTTTTAGTTTGACGCTTTTGCCGGGGGCGTCATGCCTACATGCATGGCGTTTTTGCAGGAGACGCCATGCCTACGTGTATGTGCGCGAGCCGAACGAAAGCTTTCCAGAAAATTTTCTAAGTCATAACCATGGCGCTTTTGGCAAAAGCGTCATGCTACTAAGCATGGCGCTTTTGGCAAAAGCGTTATGCTATTGACCATGGCGTTTTTGGCAAAAGCGTTATGCTACCATGGCGTGGAGTTACAGAACATATGCACGAGCCTAACAAAATCTCTCTAGAAAATTTGCTAAGTCATGAGCATGGCGCCCCCCGCAAAAACGCCATGCTAAAAAAGTGGGCCTGCGGGCCCGGTTGACTGCCACATCGGCTGAGAGGATGGCGTTTTTTACCAAAGCGCTATAGGTTGCATGACGCTTTTCGTGAGAGCGTCGTGCTATTGAGCATGGAGCTTTCCGGTAGAGCATCATGCGAGTAGGTTAGATTGTGATATCTTCGAAAAAGCAGGTTATTCTGTGATTTCTTCGCAATTTTAGGTTAATTATGTGATTTTTGCCCAGCTACTAGTAAGTCAGGACGACACACGATATATTTGCTGATTTTGCTCTGATGCTCACATAGCATGGTGTGCCAGTGCGACCGCGGCCTCTCAGCTTTTCATCACACTTGCTCATGTACAACCTCGGGTACTGTGGTAAAACCACCCTCTCCTACCTGCCACAGACTAAACCTCCGAAACCCTAAGGCCATCTTCACCGGGCTAGTACTAACGGTTCGTTTGTGTCCATTTGGGTCGAGCCACGATTGATATGGTGAGGGAGTCAGGCCTATCCGGCCAGTCGTGCCAGCGGCGCGACCCATTTGTCCGGTTTGGACGCGGCATTTTTTTTCAAAAATCAAACACAAACAATTCGTGGTAAAAACTGGCAAAGTTCATACTTAATTAATATTCAAAATAGAAAAAACAGAATTTAAACTACTCCTAACCCTAGCTACCGATCTTCGCGTGCCGGCTCGCCTCGTCCACCTACGGGTCGAGGCCGAAGTACTCCGGCGACGTCTAGAGGTTGGGCGGTGGTAGGGCCGGAGCGGGCGCAAGTGGATTGATTGCCCGCACATGCTACATCGCCCAACCGTGCGGGGGGTGCGCCAGCACCATCCCCACCTTCGGCGCGATCGGAGGCGCCCATCCCGGCAGCAGTGGCGGTGGAGGCATCATGGCGTTCCGGGAGACATCAGTGTGCTTGATGTCGCGCCCCTCCTGTAGGGGTTCGTAGCATGGAAAACAAAAATTTTCTATCGCATACAAACAAACAAGCCAAGATCTATCTACTAGATTGTAGCAACGAGTCGATGGAATAACTCACCCTCGAAGATTCCAAAGTGTTTAACGAGAGCAGATTCTCGTGGGTGATGTAGTCGTACTCTTTCCGATCTCAAGATCGCGTAGACGATCCTTCCGGCGCCGCGTTCCCGCAGCGCTCCCGCAGTCGGTCACACGTTCGGTACTCGACGAAGACCTTCCTCTCCCTTGTTCCAGCAGGCAGCGGAGGTTGTAGTACTCTCCTCGTGATTCCGGCAGCACAACGGCGTGGTACCGGAGGTAGAGGGGAGATCCCGCAGGGCTTCGCCTTAAGCCGGTGCGAGTATGGTGGAGCTTATGAGAGAGGCTATTAGTGGTCTAGTAATTAGACACACCAATTAGAGGGCTCTAAACCAATTAGAAGGCTCTAAACCAAAATAGCTCTAAACCGGGGTTTAGATCTAGGGTTTAGTTTAGAGGGGTAGGAACTAGTGTGTCTAGAGAGGGGAGCCCTGCCCCTCCCTTTATAGGTGGGAGGGCCGGCGGCCAAGGGGAGGAGTTCCTCCCCAACTCGGCCTTGGGAGGTGCGCCGGCCAAGGGGAGGAACCCTCCTCCAACTCGGCCTCCACCTCTCCTCCTCTTTCTCCTCTTTCCGAAAACTGGCAGTTTGACCGAAAACTGGCAGTTTGACTTTTCCAATTAGGATTTGAATTAACCCTTTATTTCGGACAGCGAGAACACTTAGTACATGATGCAATCATTCCAACATGCAATGACACATTCATGTACCCTTCCCCCTCCGGAGTGCCGGACATTCCGGGACCTTCTAGAATGTTCCCGATGAAAACACCGGAACCATTCCCGAACTCCGAAACGGGACTTTCCTTATATGAATCTTATTCTCCGGACCATTCCGGATCACCTCGTGATATCCCGGATCCCATCCGAGACTCCGAACAACATTCGGTCTCTTTCTCATAATACCATAACTACTCAAACAACGTCGAATCCTTAAGTGTGTCTCCCTACGGTTCGTGAATTATGCGGACATGATCGAGACACTTCTCCGAACAATAACCAATAGAGGAATCTGGAAATTCATATGGCTCCCACATATTTCTACGATTACTTTGCGATCGAATGAACCACTTACATACGATACCAATTTCCCTTTGTCTCACGATATGTTACTTATCCGAGGTTATGATCGTCGGTATCTCTGCATACCTAGTTCAACCTCGTTACTGATAAGTACTCTTTTCTCGTTCCCGTGATATGTGATCCCTTGTGACCAAGTCACATGCTTGCAAGCTAATTGGATGACATTTCACCGAGAGGGCCCAGAGAATATCTATCCGTCATGTGGATGGACAAATCCCACTCTTGATCCATGTGTTTCAACCAATACTTTCCGAACACTCAATGCCACCTTTATAGCCACCCTGTTACGGTGTGGTGTTTGATGATATCAAAGCATCCATCTGGTAAAGGTGATATGCATGATCTCATGGTCGAAGGAATTAGGTTACTATGTATCAGAAAGCATATAGCAATTGAACTATTGAAATGACTTGATCTTTATGCTACGCTTGTCTATAGGAGTATGTCCACCATATCATTCTCCTAACGATATGATCTTGTTGTTGATAACATCTCAATGTTCATGACAAAGAAACCACATCATCAATCAACCAACAAGCTAGTGAAGTATAGAGGCTATACTAGGGACTTCAATTTAAGTTTACAATTCACACAAGTATTAATGTTTCCTTGTTAATACTATTATAGCATGAATATAAACATTTATCATAAACACAAAGATATAATAATAACTATATTTATTATTGCCTCTAGGGCATATCTCCAACAGTCTCCCACTTGCACTAGAGTCATCTAATCTAGATTACATGGTAATATACCGAACACCCATGGCAGTTTGGTGTTGGTCATGTTTTGCCCTCGGGAGAGGTTTAGTCAACGGATCCGCCACATTCAGATCTGTGTGTACTTTGCAAATCTTTATATCCCCATCCTGGATATGTTCTCGAATAGCGTGAAAACGCAGCTTGATATGCTTCAGCTTCTTGTGTGACCTTGGTTCTTGCGCATTGGCTATGGCGCCCATGTTATCACAGTAGATAGACATTGGGTCCAGCGCACTAGGAACCACACCCAGCTCTGTAATGAACTCTTTCATCCATATCGCTTCTTGTGAAGCCTCCGAAGCAGCCATGTATTCCGATTCAGTTGAAGATCTCGCCACAACGCTTTGCTTTGCACTCCTCCAGCTAACTGCTGCACCATTCAAAATAAATACGTATCCAGATTGTGATTTAGAATCATCCGGATCGGTGTTCCAACTAGCATCGGTGTAACCATAAACAACGAGCTGTTCATCACCTCCATAAGAAAGAACCATATCCTTAGTTCTTCTCAAGTACTTAAGGATGTTTTTGACCGCTGTCCAATGATCCACTCCTGGATCACTTTGATATCTGCTAGTTAGACTAACAGCATATGCGATGTCGGGTCTAGTACATAGCATGGCATACATTAGAGATCCTATGGCTGAGGCATAGGGAGTCTTACTCATCCTTTCTCTATCTTCTGCCGATGTCGGACTTTGAGTTTTACTCAAGGTCGTATTGGGCAACATGGGCAAGAACCCTTTCTTGCTTTCTTCCATTCCAAACTTCTTTAGAACTTTGTCCAAATATGTACTTTGTGACAATGATATTTGGCGTTTCGATCTATCTCTATAAATCGTTATGCCTAATATGTAAGCTGCTTCGCCAAGATCCTTCATTGAAAAACTATTATTCAAATATTCTTTGACACTATTAAGAAGGTCTACATCATTCCCAATCAATAATATGTCATCCACATATAGTATTAAGAACGCTACAGAGCTCCCACTCACTTTCTTGTAAATACAAGCTTCTCCATAAGTTTGTATAAAACCAAAACTTTTGATTACCTTATCAAAACGTTGATTCCAACTTCGGGATGCTTGCTTCAATCCATAGATGGACCGTTGAAGTTTGCATACCTTGTTAGCATCTTTAGGATCGACAAAACCTTTGGGTTGCATCATATACAATTCTTCATCAATGTCTCCATTGAGGAATGCTGTTTTGACATCCATCTGCCATATCTCATAATCATAATATGCAGCGATTGCTAACATAATCCTCACAGACTTTAGCTTCGCTACTGGTGAGAAAGTCTCATCGTAGTCAACTCCTTGAATTTGTCGAAACCCTTTTGCGACAAGTCGAGCTTTATAGACAGTAACATTACCATCAGCATCTGTTTTCTTCTTGAAAATCCATTTGTTCTCGACAGCCTTCCGGCCATCCGGTAAGTCCACCAAAGTCCATACTTGGTTTTCGTACATGGATCCAATCTCGGATTTCATGGCTTCTTGCCATTTATTGGAATCTGGGCTCATCATCGCTTCCTCATATGTCTCGGGATCATCGGTGTTGTCCACCAACATGACATTCATAACGGAATCATACCAATCTGGAGTGGTACGAGTTCTCGTTGACCTCCGAGGCTCTGTAGTAACCTCAACCGAAGTTTCATGATCACTATCATTAGCTTCCTCCCTCATTGGTGCAGGCACCACAGGAACTTCTTCCGGTGCTGCGCTACTCGCAATTTCGAGAGAAGGTTCGACAACCTCGTCGAGTTCTACTTTCCTTCCAGTCACTTCTTTCGAGAGAAATTCCTTCTCTAGAAAGGATCCATTCTTGGCAACAAAGATTTTGCCTTCGGATCTATGATAGAAGGTATACCCAATAGTTTCCTTCGGGTATCCTATGAAGACGCATTTTTCCGCTTTGGGTTCAAGCTTGTCCGGCTGTAACTTCTTTACATAGGCTTCGCACCCCCAAATTTTAAGGAACGACAATTTAGGTTTCTTCCCAAACCATAATTCATACGGTGTCGTTTCAACGGATTTAGATGGTGCCCTATTTAAAGTGAATGCGGCTGTTTCTAATGCATAACCCCAAAATGATAGCGGTAAATTTGTAAGTGACATCATAGAACGAACCATATCTAAGAGAGTTCGATTACGACGTTCAGACACACCATTACGCTGTGGTGTTCCCGGCGGTGTCAACTGCGAAAGTATTCCACATTTCTTCAAATGCTCGCCAAACTCGTAACTTAGATATTCACCTCCACGATCAGAACGTAGAAATTTAATCTTCTTGTTACGTTGATTCTCTACCTCACTTTGAAACTCCTTAAACTTCTCGAAAGTTTCGGACTTATGTTTCATGAAATAGATATACCCATATCTACTCAAGTCATCCGTGAAGGTAAGAACATAACGATAACCACCGCGCGATGCTACACTCATTGGACCACACACATCGGTATGTATGATTTCCAATAAGTCCGTAGCTCGCTCCATCATACCAGAAAATGGAGTCTTAGTCATTTTACCCATCAGACATGCTTCGCATCTTTCAAGTGATTCAAAATCAAGTGATTCAAGAAGTCCATCGGAATGGAGTTTCTTCATACGCTTCACTCCAATGTGACCAAGACGACAGTGCCACATATAGGTTAAGTTATCGCTTGATTTCAAACGTTTAGCTTCAATGTTATTAATATGTGTATTTCCACTATCGAGATTCAATATGAATAGACCATCTATCAAAGGTGCATGTGCATAAAACATATTACTCATATAAATCGAACAACCATTATTCTCGGATTTAAACAAGTAACCGTCTCGCAATAAACAAGATCCCGATATAATGTTCATGCTCAACGCAGGCACCAAATAACAATTATTTAAGTATAAAACTAATCCCGATGGTAGATGAAGAGGTAGCGTGCCGACCGCGATCACATCAACCTTTGATCCGTTTCCTACGCGCATCGTCACCTCGTTCTTCGCTAGCTTTCGTTTATTCTGCAGCTCCTGTTTCGAGTTACAAATATGAGCAACCGAACCAGTATCAAATACCCAGGCACTACTACGAATACTAGTGAAATACACATCAATAACATGTATATCAGATATACCTTTCTTCTTGATGTTGCCGTTCTTCAAATCCGCCAAGTACTTTGGGCAATTCCGCTTCCAGTGACCTTCTCCCTTGCAGTAAAAGCACTCAGTATCAGGCTTGGGTCCAGCCTTGGTCCTCTTCGTCAGCATGGTAGCTTTCTTACCACCCTTCTTGAAGTGTCCCTTCTGCTTAGACTTGCCTTTCTTGAATTTGGTGGTCTTATTGACCATCAACACTTGGTGCTCTTTCTTGATCTCCACTTCTGCAGATTTTAACATAGCAAATAGTTCTGGCAACTCTTTGTTCATGTTCTGCATGTTGTAGTTCATCACAAAGTTCTTGTAACTTGGTGGTAGTGATTGGAGGATGCGGTAAACTCCCAAAGTATTAGGAATCACTATACCCAAGCTTTGAAGTTTATTCGCGTGCCCAGACATTTTAAGCACATGCTCACTGACGGAGCTACCCTCTTCCATCTTGCAGTTAAAGAACTTTTCAGAAGCTTCATAACTTTCAATTGCCGCATGAGTCTCAAAAATTAATTTGAGATCCTCGACAATATCATATGGGTCTGACTCTTCAAACCTTTTCTGAAGCTCCGATTCTAAACCATACAAGATAGCACACTGAACTATGGAGTACTGATTCTTCCGAGCGAGGTAAACATTCTTTACTTCATCGGAAGCATCAGCTGCAGGTGGGTCACCTAGCGGTGCATCCAGCACATAGGTCAAATTACCAGCTGTGAGGACAATCCTCAAATTGCGGAACCAATCCGCGAAGTTGCTTCCATTGTTTTTCAACTTTTCTTTCTCTAGGAACGCATTAAAATTGATGGTAGGGGCTGCCATTGATCTACAACATATTTGCAATAGTTTAGACTAAGTTTATGACAAATTGAGTTCAAATTAATTAATGAAATTAAACTAGGTGAACTCCCACTCAAAACAACATCCCTCACATTGTTTTAGTGATCACACGAACCAAATCCACTACATCAACACCGATCATCACGAGAGCTGATATAGTTTTAATGGCGAACAATCATCATGTTCATCATATCTACTATATGATTCATGCTTTGCCTTTCGGCGATCCGTGTTCCTGAGGCCATGTCTGTACATGCTAGGCTCGTCAAGATCAAACCTTAGCTACCGCATAAGCAAATCTGGCTTGCTTACGTTGTATTCACCCGTGGAATCAAAGACACCCGATCATCACGTGGTGCTTCGAAGCAACAAGCTTTAGCAACGGTGCTAACTAAGGGCGAACACTTTAGAACTTGAAATTTATGTGCATGAGGGATCATCTTATAATGCTACCGTCGTCTACTAAGCAATACAAGATGCATAAAGGATTAACATCACATGCAATTCATAATATGTGATATGATATGGCCTTTCTTCTTTGTGCTTCCGATCTCCATCTTCAAGCACGAACATGATCTCCATCATCACCGGCATAGCATCAAGATCAATGACGCTTCTTCATGGTTGTCGTCCACCAGCTTCAACTATTACAACTATTTTGAATAGACACGCAGGTCTTAACAGAAATTAAAGACAACCATATGGCTCCTGCCGGTTGCCAACTTACAATAAGGAACATTGCATACATCAAATATAATCACAATCATGGCCATATCACATCACTGCACACCCCTGCAAAACAAAGTTAGACGCTTCTACTTTCTTTGCATATTTTACGTGGTTTGGGGCTTTCCATAAGTGTCGTTCTAACTTACGAACAATAACCACAACATTGATACTAGCATTGTTGATCACCCGTTGTAAATTGGATCTTTACTATGCTAGGAGAAACAGGCACCCGCAAAGCCACTTATGCAAAACGAGTTGCATGTCAAGCGTGGAGCAAGTCTCATGAACGATGTCATGTAAGGTTAGCCCGGGCCGCTTCATCCCAACATACCGCAAGATGCAAAGTACACAAAAAGCAATCTACAATAAAAGCATCAACGCCCACAATGACCATTGTGTTCTACTCGTGCAACAGATCTACATATAGACACGGCTCTGATACCACTGTAGGGGTTCGTAGCATGGAAAACAAAAATTTTCTATCGCATACAAACAAACAAGCCAAGATCTATCTACTAGATTGTAGCAACGAGTCGATGGAATAACTCACCCTCGAAGATTCCAAAGTGTTTAACGAGAGCAGATTCTCGTGGGTGATGTAGTCGTACTCTTTCCGATCTCAAGATCGCGTAGACGATCCTTCCGGCGCCGCGTTCCCGCAGCGCTCCCGCAGTCGGTCACACGTTCGGTACTCGACGAAGACCTTCCTCTCCCTTGTTCCAGCAGGCAGCGGAGGTTGTAGTACTCTCCTCGTGATTCCGGCAGCACAACGGCGTGGTACCGGAGGTAGAGGGGAGATCCCGCAGGGCTTCGCCTTAAGCCGGTGCGAGTATGGTGGAGCTTATGAGAGAGGCTATTAGTGGTCTAGTAATTAGACACACCAATTAGAGGGCTCTAAACCAATTAGAAGGCTCTAAACCAAAATAGCTCTAAACCGGGGTTTAGATCTAGGGTTTAGTTTAGAGGGGTAGGAACTAGTGTGTCTAGAGAGGGGAGCCCTGCCCCTCCCTTTATAGGTGGGAGGGCCGGCGGCCAAGGGGAGGAGTTCCTCCCCAACTCGGCCTTGGGAGGTGCGCCGGCCAAGGGGAGGAACCCTCCTCCAACTCGGCCTCCACCTCTCCTCCTCTTTCTCCTCTTTCCGAAAACTGGCAGTTTGACCGAAAACTGGCAGTTTGACTTTTCCAATTAGGATTTGAATTAACCCTTTATTTCGGACAGCGAGAACACTTAGTACATGATGCAATCATTCCAACATGCAATGACACATTCATGTACCCTTCCCCCTCCGGAGTGCCGGACATTCCGGGACCTTCTAGAATGTTCCCGATGAAAACACCGGAACCATTCCCGAACTCCGAAACGGGACTTTCCTTATATGAATCTTATTCTCCGGACCATTCCGGATCACCTCGTGATATCCCGGATCCCATCCGAGACTCCGAACAACATTCGGTCTCTTTCTCATAATACCATAACTACTCAAACAACGTCGAATCCTTAAGTGTGTCTCCCTACGGTTCGTGAATTATGCGGACATGATCGAGACACTTCTCCGAACAATAACCAATAGAGGAATCTGGAAATTCATATGGCTCCCACATATTTCTACGATTACTTTGCGATCGAATGAACCACTTACATACGATACCAATTTCCCTTTGTCTCACGATATGTTACTTATCCGAGGTTATGATCGTCGGTATCTCTGCATACCTAGTTCAACCTCGTTACTGATAAGTACTCTTTTCTCGTTCCCGTGATATGTGATCCCTTGTGACCAAGTCACATGCTTGCAAGCTAATTGGATGACATTTCACCGAGAGGGCCCAGAGAATATCTATCCGTCATGTGGATGGACAAATCCCACTCTTGATCCATGTGTTTCAACCAATACTTTCCGAACACTCAATGCCACCTTTATAGCCACCCTGTTACGGTGTGGTGTTTGATGATATCAAAGCATCCATCTGGTAAAGGTGATATGCATGATCTCATGGTCGAAGGAATTAGGTTACTATGTATCAGAAAGCATATAACAATTGAACTATTGAAATGACTTGATCTTTATGCTACGCTTGTCTATAGGAGTATGTCCACCATATCATTCTCCTAACGATATGATCTTGTTGTTGATAACATCTCAATGTTCATGACAAAGAAACCACATCATCAATCAACCAACAAGCTAGTGAAGTATAGAGGCTATACTAGGGACTTCAATTTAAGTTTACAATTCACACAAGTATTAATGTTTCCTTGTTAATACTATTATAGCATGAATATAAACATTTATCATAAACACAAAG
Source organism: Avena sativa (assembly GCA_916181665.1). Lineage (NCBI taxonomy): Eukaryota > Viridiplantae > Streptophyta > Magnoliopsida > Poales > Poaceae > Avena > Avena sativa. The sequence continues at coordinate 276,910,106 of OV702298.1, read as the reverse complement.
ATATAATAATAACTATATTTATTATTGCCTCTAGGGCATATCTCCAACACCTCCCTCCAGCGGCGCTCGCACTCCGTGACACGAAAGTACTACCGTGCGCGGCGCTCCCGCGTTGGCAGGTAATCCCTCAGGGGGCGGCCCCGGAAATCCTCTAGCCGCGGATGAGACGGCAGGGATGTGCCGCAGAGGAAGGCCGACAACTAGGAGCACTGGCTGCTAGAGCCAGACGCATCATGATCGTTCTTGCTCCTTTCCTTCTTCAGCCAGGACGACGTCTTAATCATCGGGGGTGGTGGCGGTGGCGGCAGCTAGGGTTTGCAATGGCAAGAGGTGAGGAGTGCGGGACCGACGGGCGTAATGTTAAATAGCACCTTCGCTGGCGAACGCGTGCAGCATCGCGCTCCTTTGCCATCAATGCCGACGCGGGAACACTTGGCGGCGTCCAGTCAGTCAGTGTGTCGTCTCGTCGTCATTGATGACGCAGGCTGCCGCCGATCAGCCTTCCGCAGCGCCTCTGAATCGCTGCTGTGGTTGCGTCTGAATCGGTTCCGCTGGCCGCATCTGAATCAATGCCACGGGTCGTGGTGTCTAACTAGTGGGCAGTGGCACGCGCGGGGAGGACATCCGCGATGTCCGCGCATATCCGGGCCGACGCAACCGAGGCCCAGATTAGATACATGGATGGGTCGAGTCGGACGCGTTTCTTCGGATGGGTCGGTCCGCTGGAGGCCGCGCATGCCCTTGCGCGGACGAGTTCGGACACGCTCCCCACGAATTTTCGAAATTCTCACGCTGACCCGCTTCTATCAAAAAAGGGTCTAGCTTCTCATGACTTTGTTTCAAAATCTTTTCTAACTCATTCACCTGAGATCCTCTTTTGCTATGACCGCTTTCATCTATCTACGTGGCACTTACCAGTCAGACGTGTATATTTTGTTACTCTGACCGCTTTGATATATCCATGTGGCACTTACCAGTCGAACGTGTATATTTGCGAAAAGGTTCCTTGGCCCTCGACTGAATCACATCGAAGGGATACCCGACGGCTGCTTCCTCCTCGAGTCGGTCGTCTCCCCTTTGTACCATAGCTACGTCGTTTCCCTCGCTGACGCGACCAACATCCTCGTCGTCTCCATTGAGTATCGGCTTGCGCCCGAGCACCCGGTGCCTGCCGCCTACGACGGCGTGCACTTCTTTCTCGCGGTTGATAGCGCAACAGCTACATCATGCATAACTTCCTGATTAGGGTGTCGTTCTAGCACACACCGAGGATCCAGGGCGCGATCCTTCTGCATCCCTGGTATGGTTGGAGCACGACCATCTAAGGCGAGGACGAGGAGATGGGCAGGGACATGGGTTCGTCAAACGCTGGGGCCGTGCCTGTGCCGAGGCCCAGGCAAGGCCCGGTAAGCCTGCAGCAGACAGGAAAATTCAATATATAGGCAAAATGTCCAACACTTGAGTTTCCAACTCAGGACCTCCTGAGTTCTCCACGCCAGCTTGGCCAACAGATCAACTAAATTTGGTGTTAGAATAGGAGTTCCGCCGTTTTTAAGGGCTAATTTGATTGGGCCTGCTGAAAATGACCAACCAGCCCACGTGCTTCGCATGCCGCGGGCCGGCTCGCCAGGCGTCGGTGCCGTGCCCAGACCTCGAAACCAGGCCCCCGTGCCGGCCTGGCATGACACGTGAGCAAGGCGGGCCGTGACGGGCCGTGTCGGGCCAGGCACGTTTAGGCCGTGCCGGGCCTATGCCGGGCCGGGCCGGCCCGTTGGCTAGGTTTGCATGGGCATGGTATGCGAGTTCGCCTGCCTCGGCGCGGTGGGTGGCATGAATGACCTGAGGATGAACACGATGGTGTTCGACACGCCGGGGTAGTAAATCCTCCGGTACATCTGGATGCTCGTCTACGTCGGCGAGGAGTACATTGAAATAAAAACTATAAAAAAGGAAAATTGACCAAAAACTATGTAAAAAGCATGGCAAATGTAGCCATGAATTTGAAAAAGAAAGTATTACTTCCCCCGTTGGACGCATGCATCTACAAGAAAGGGCAACCGGTCCCGGAGACACTATAAATGAACAAAAGCAGACTTTGGTGCCTGATTTGAGGGCTACTTTTTTTAAATAATACATTTTTTTAATTATTTTCAGAAATAATACACAAAATTGATTATTTTCAATTCTAGCTACCGGTCTTTAATTCAAAAGACGACCGCACTAATCATCTTTTAAAAAGACGACCGTACTAATCATCTTTTGAAAAGACGACTAGCCCATGGTCGTCTTTTGAATTAATGACAAGTTGCATTGATCATGCATAGTCGATCATGGACTAGTCGTCTTTTGAAAAGATGATTAGTGCCGTCGTCTTTTTAAAAGATGATTAGTGTTGGTCGTCTTTCGAATCAAAGACGTGTGCCGATCGTCTTTTGAATTAAAGAGCGGCCACTAGAATTGAAAATGATCAATTTCATGTTATTTTTGAAAATGATTTAAAAAAATGTATTATTTAAAAAAAATAGCCCGATTTGAGGCGCACCGTTGGGACACCAATATATGTTGCAAACATTCATCATTCCTAGCTCGCCTGTAGTGTTAGGCATTGCAAAATAGACTAAATGATCGCTGAAACTAGCCCAGTTAGTACAAGCTTTCTGCTACTGAAACACTCCACAATTCAAGTCGATTCCTACCTTAATTAGTATCCTGACGAAACTACAATCCTGATTTGCCCCTCTAAGTACCGGATGCTCTAGACCTTGTCGATGCAGACGAACGGATGCATCTCCGTCCCATGCAGATCCTCCGAAAACACGAGCACAAGGTTGCATTCCGGCTCTTCTTCGACGTCGAACAGGACGGGCGCCGAGCAGCTCGCCACCGCCTTCCTTTCCATCTTCTGCCTGCGAACCTTGGCCGGAGGGCCCTCGACGATGACCAAGGAGCTGTACACCGGCCCTGCGGTGTCCGCGTTGTTGCTCCTGACGCAGAGGACGCTGGCGAAGTGGGAGCCGTCGCTCCTCCTGCCCACGGCCAGGAGGAATACGCCGCCGTCATCCTCCTCCGCGACCAAGAGATAGAGGCCGACCGTGGCGACGCGGGGATCGCGCTGCTTGAGCTCCCGCATGTCGATGTCGAACACCTGGTCGCTGCCGTAGGTGATGCTGCGGACGGGCCAGGCGTGCTGGCCGGCCTCGTCGGTGAGGTGGCGCGCGAGCTCCGCCGGCGAGCCCTCGAAGGAGCAATCGGGGCACGCGCAGGGCGCGCACGAGCACGCCGCCGCGACGTCACGGTACGCGACGGAGCTAGCGCAGCCGTACTTGGTGTACGGGCACGGCAGCTTGAAGTAGCCGAACAGGGTGTCGAGGTAGGAGCTCCAGACGAAGAAGGCGGCGTCGGCCAAGCCTGCGCAAGGAAGGCACCCCTGCCTGCGGCCGCCACAGTCGCCGCACGCGACGTGCCGCACAAGGGAACACTGCGACCGACCGACGCCATTGGCCAAGTTCATTCAAGCATATATACTGTAGGAATGAAACGATCTTGTGGTTGTGGGGGTGCACGGAATGGAGATTCTAGTACCTGGTAAATGGGGAGCTTGAGGGGGCGATGGCACACATCGCAGCTCCAGCACGGTGCTCGGCAAGACGAAGCCGAGCAGCTTCACCACGCGTTTCTCGGCCGCCGATACCGCGACCGCGCCGCGTGCTAGGTCTAGCAGCCCCCCTGCCTGATGATGCGGCAGCGGCACCACCATCGCGCCTGACGCCGGCGGGGGTGCCGTCACAACGGCAGCTTCTTTGGGCGCTTCTACGGTAACTGGAGTGAGTGACGGCGCCGGTTCTGGAGTTGTGTGGCGCCGGTTCTGTTTTAAATGACTGCTAGCTTTTGTCCCATTGATAGTGGCAGTAACTCTCTAGTACTACTTCCTAGGTGTACAGTCTTTTCAAACTCGATTCAAGGGAGAAGATTCTCCATCCAGTGCTCTTTTGAAAATTCAGGGAGAACTCGTTACCTCAAATGTAACATCTCCGCATAAGACACTTTTGTAAAGGAAATACGACTTATATTTTTGGAAGACGGTAGGAGTCAGTTCATATTTACTTCGGTTTTGCTATTTCTCAATTCACTGAGATTTTCTTAAGTCTCAATCACCTAAAAAAAGTGCAACCGTCTATTTAAAAAAAAGTACAACTGGTTTTAATTACACTTTTCTACAGAAAAATACAACTGAAACTGAGTTGCATATTTCTTTTAACTACGGTTGCACTTTTCTCAGTTGTTTGAGACTTAAAAAAATCTCAATCGACTAAGACATAAACAAATCCTATTTACTTAGTCGAGGGATACCACGCATGGTTTAGGAGAAAGAAAACACATTGACATCAGATGGTAGTCAAATATGCAACTGACGTCTTCTTTTAGACTAGTCACCCTAAATCTATCCGTCGAATGAAAAGTTTCGTCTGTACTGATGTGTTTTTGTAGATTAGTCGCCCTAAATCTATCCGTCGAATGAAAAGTTCCGTCTATACTGACGTGCGCCCGCGCATAATTTCTCATACTATTGTGTCTGAACCCTTTTCTCTCCTGGGTCATTCGCGCGGGCAGTTCTGGATGGCACCCCTAACCCTAAAATGAAATCCTAGATCGCGAGCTCTCCTGGCCATTGCCACCTGGCAACCGGAGGCAAAGGGCAGGAGGGCGGACTCCCTCGTCACCTCTATGCGCGGTGAAGCGGCAAGCGAAAGGTTGCACAGGGAGGTGGCGGCGCGGGGAGGCGGGGCTATATAATGGCAAAGCGGGGTGGATGCATGGAGTGGCAGGAAGGTGGCGCTCGAGCTCATCGGGGACTCCCGGGCATGATTTGGGCTGCCCGGGCATTGGGGATTGCTTCCTCATCAAGCTCTCATGCCCCAGTGTGCGTCTAGTCTTTGTGGATGGGTGGCCTAGCCAACATGGTGCTCACTGTTGTCGTCGGTCATGCGCACATGGCCAGAGCTGGTGGCCTTCCGCCGCCATTGCGCTGCAGGTCTGCCAGCGAGGGTATGTGGAAGATAGGACAACACTGAGCTAGGACTCCCAGGGTGAAGCTCAAGGTGGTCGTCGCCTCCCTCACCTGACTGTGTTGGTCTCGCTCGTGGGTTTGTGTCCGACTGTTGGTTCTCACCCGCCCGTCGGTGGACTGTGGGGTTGATGGATGGGTTGGGAGATATTCCTATGCCATTGTAGGACGACGGCGATGCCTAAGGGTGTTGTAACCTTGTTGGAAGCAACTTATAGGACCTTCCAACATGCCTCCTCCTAAGCAATGGGGGATACCCTAGATCCACTTTGCTGGTTCAGGCAGCGGTGGCGCTATGGTGTCGTCCCCTCCTTGGAGCCTAGACATGTGTGCTTGTCGCGTGCCTTGAGTGGGTGTGCCTTGTATGCCAAAAGGCTTCGGGAGTAGGGTTTTGGGTCTGGTTTCCCACATATACTAGATCATTTGTTTCTCTCTTAAACTTAATATGCAAGACGCGTAACTCTTAGCGAATTTTTTTTAAATAATACAAATTAATTAATTAATTTGAGTTCTATTATACGTTTTTTGAATTTCTAGATCTAGCACTTTGTCGGCCTAGGGCAAGCCGACTGGGCCAATCGGCCAGGCCCTGGCCGACTGCAGGTGGCATCATGCAATCGGCCCTGCCCCACACCTGCAATCGGCTTGGAGCAAGCCGATAGGTTCAATCGGTCTGGCCCAGGCCGATTAGTGCAATCGGCCAGACCTAGACCGATAGCCTAATCGTCCTGCCTCTAACCAAATCCTGCATGATCAATGCAGCCCTTCCGCTAAATAATCGTCTGCCGCTATTTTCCTCGCCAATCCTTCCCGCCGATTTTTCCCGCCAGTACTTCCCGCCCTTTGTTCCCGCCACTACTTCCCGCCCTTTTTTTCCCGCCGCTACTTCCCGCCCTTCTTTTCCCGCCACTACTTCCCGCCTTTTTTCCGTCTATTCGGTTCGGTGCCTCTATAAATCCGGGCAACGAGATGTATCCTTTACCAGTTCATCTCTTCCTCCTCTTACTCTCTCATTTCCCTCCTCTCCTCTTGCTCTCGCATTTTCCTCCACTCCTCTCCACTATGACCGACGCGTCTCCCTGGCCTGTAGATATGTCCATTGGACTTTTCTTCATAGCCAGAACTGTTGTGATAGGCGATGAACATCCCGACTGGGATACGTTGGTAACGAACCATGATGCTCTCGTTATGCTTAGTAAGTCATTTCATCGAAGAGGGTGGAAACTGAAGACCCCAAATCAGGTACGAGCAGAGCTTCTCAGGATCCAGGCAAGGTGGGACAAGCTCACCTTGGTCCTGGGACCAGCTCGCATGATGGAGCAGGCTAATGCACCTTGGTCCTGGATAGAAGATAGCGAAGATGAGGATGATATCTTCATGCCGCCACCCGTTGGAAGCAAGGCAAGAGCTGAGTGGGACAAGAGGCAGGAGAAGAAGAAAGAGCAGGCCAAGAAAAGTCAAGCTGACATGACGGAGCAGGTTGTGGCACGTAGGCCCTGGATAGAAGAGAGCGAAGATGAGGATGATATCTTCATGCCGCCACCCATTGGAAGCAAGGCGAGAGCTGAGTGGGACAAGAGGCAGGAGAAGAAGAAAGCGCAGGCCAAGAAGAGCAAGTGCGAGGGATCGTCCAAGGGAAAGGGCGAGGCATCATCGAAGGGAAAGGGAAAGGCATCATGCTAGGGATAGATAGGACTCTTATTTATGTACCGCAAGTTACGTTGAACTATGTTGCAAGTTATGTTGAACTGTGTTGCAATAAAAATCATGAAATGATAGAATGGTGTCTCATATATAGATAAATATATGTCTCATACATAAGTAGATGTCTCATACATAGATAAATATATGTCTTATACATAGATAAATATATGTCTCAGCGACGTCGTCTGCCGCGACGCTCGGGTGGTGGGTTAGGAGGCGTCGTCCAACCGAACCTGTGGGGCGGCCGAACCTGTCGGGGAGGAATCACCGACCCGTACTCATCGTACTGAGTCTCCTGTGTGGGGTCAGGTGCAGGAGTCTGAAAAATGTTCAGCCAACTGCTCTGCGTCATGAAATCCTGAGTGCTATGATCAACGTCCTGATCAGTCTAGGCGGATCCGGACATAGACGACTGATAGCCAGGCATAGACCCCTGCATTCCGAATGCTCCTGCACATGAAAACAAAGTATGTAAGAACTTGACATGAACTGAGCCTCAACGCTTATCTTGTAAGACACATACCCTGTGGCTGTGGCTGTGGGCGAAACCCGTAGTTTGGCATGGGAGGGTGACCCCAAGGCTCCTGCTGCTGGTGCTGCCACGACGAACCTCCATCGTGCAAAGGTGGCTGCTGCTGCTGCCAACAGTCGAAAGAAGACTGCTGATGCCACGTCGAACCTCCAGCCTGGTCTGGGGGAGGAGGTCTCGGAGTCGTCTATGGTGTAAGCCGTGGACGGGGAGACTGTCGCAGGGGCGAGGGTGGTTGCTGCTGCTGGTGGTGCGTTGAGTGCCGCGGAGGACGCTGTGGTGCCGGGTGGTGAGCAATGTCCGAAGGGCGGGTGCACGTGATAACCCCGTAGATACGCCGTATCTTCTCCTCCAGGCGACTCAGCCAGGTCTCCTGGTCCTGCCGGTGAATAAGTAGGGGTCCCGACGAAAGAGAGCGTCTGTACTCAGCACTCTCCGTCTCAAGATCGACTAACATCTGTGCCTGCAAGTGACACCACAAGGTTCGCCATATATAGATGGAAAACCATGTAATAAATAGGTGCATTAGATGAAAAACATACCGCGTGTTGTCTGCTGCCCACAGTCGACTAGCTCGGATAACTATCCCAAGTAGCCGCGCCCGGCATCTCCTCTGGGTGAGATTGCTGCGTGATGCGTAGTCGTGTGGCGCTCATGTAGCTATCCAAATACCTGTTGAACTCTTCCATGTTAAACGCGGCGTTCGAGTCCCAGACTTGGGCTATAGCGGTGTCCCACTCTTGAACGTACACCCTAACCCTGTGTAGCCAACCCGTGGTGGTCTTGCTACTTCCTTTCCTCGACAACCTAACATTTAACATGGTTAGTGTCATGTCAATAAATCATGTTAATATGGAAGTAATGTGTAAAGGAAACATATGTGTGTACGACTGAAGGTATGACGCTCTCCGTAGGACGAGGATCAGCCAACTGGCGAAGACCAAACTGCCTCATTACTCTATGTAGGATCATCTCCTCTGCCTGCATGTCGAAGATGATCTTCGATTTTGTGAGCCAATACGGCTCGTCCCTGGCGCATAGAAAAGACATTTGTATGTTGTCCCCATCCCTCTGGAATCTAGCAGCGACAGCTTCATTACCGTAGGGCTCCCACATCACCGAACTCGCTAGCAGTACGTCAAACTGCTCGGACAGTGCGGGGTAGCAACCCCTCACGTGACTGTGAGAAAAGCATCTCTGCGAATAATAATTTGTTAGCTCCATGCATAGTTTATGTCAACTAAATAATGAACGTAACAAGTAACTTTGCACATACCTGGTGATGTGTCCAAACTGAACCGAAAGTAGGCAAGTCAATGTGGTCTGGATCCAACAGTCCAGTCAGAGGGTCGCCCAAAGTAGCTGTAGGGTAAGGCGTCTCAACCACAACATCCGACCGACCGATAGGAAACCGCTCCCAGGACCAAAGCTGCAACAATAGTGGGCATCCAAGCAGGCCTGACTTCGGCGCCCTCCGTTGGCAACCGCTGCACATACCTCGGTACGTGGCCGCTAAGACCGCAGAACCCAACTCCTCTGTATAATCATGTCAGCGCTAGTTGCATTGGCGATCTCCAATGCGATAGGGATGTAGCGAGCGGTGATAGTGGTGACATGGTTCTCGGTGAACATCACCTTACCGAGAAGCCAAAGTATGTATGCCTCCAAGGACCGAGTGATTTGTGCCTCTGTCAACTGAGTCTCTGGATAGCCTAGCTGTTGGATCTGCATTAATGAAATATGGTTCGATAAGTAACCAGTAGCCAGTAATGTGTAATGTCTTACAGATTAAAGAGAAGTTAGCAAACACACCTGACATCCTAGTAACCAGTCGAACTTGGGCCCGTGTTCTTCATACTCCAATGGTCTAGTAATACCCTGGAATCGTTGTGCCATAACTTGTTGCCAACCCGCCGGTGCCTGTAGCGGTCCAATGGGCTGTCCAGCCAAAGGAAGTCCCAACAGGCATGACACGTCCTGGAGAGTAGGAGCCATCTCTCCCCAGCGAAAGTGAAAAGTGTGGGTCTCGGGCCTCCAACGGTCGACCAAGCATGTGAGCAACGAGTGGTCATATAGTAGGCGTGTAGAGTCTGCAGTGCCCTCAACCAAGCGAACAAAAGGTAAAAGCCCAGCCCACTTCAACCTGCATGACCAAAAACATGATCAATCATGTATCGCAACCCAAAAATACTCATATAATTCATGATTAAATCGTACCTAGGAACCCAAGCGGGGTGTATCCTCCAGTTAACATTCGGTGTGCGAGTGACCAAAGGCTCAAGTGAGTTGGGCTCATCCTCCAAAATTCTAGCCCGATGCTTCTTTTCAATGTCTGGATCGAGCAACCTGTATCTTCTCGCCATTTCTGAACAATTTAAAAATTAACATAAGCATTTGCATATTACAACATAAAATATAGTTCGCCACATATTACAACATAAAACATAGTTCGCCACATATTACAACATAAAACATAGTTCGCCACATATTACAACTTAAAACATAGTTCGCCACATATTATAACTTAAAACATAGTTCGTCACATATTACAACTTAAAACATAGTTCGCCACATATTACAACTTAAAACATAGTTTCACCCGCGTCCTCTACCTCTTCGACCTCGCGCACCCCGTCCTCGCGTAGGTGTGCCGCCTGTACCGAAAGTGGGACAATGAGTATCCCTGTGACCAAATGCATTGCATAGAAAACACTGCCGAGTTGGGCCGCCAGCTTCTGATTCATCCATATCATTCCGGATGCGCCTACACTGGCATCTGCCTCTGCTTGTTCGCATTAGAGCAGGGTGTGGGATGTACTGCCTTTCACCAGGGTTCACGGTGTTGAAATTACCCATTACTCGAAATCCTGACATCTCACCCGTCCAAGTATTGACCACAGATTCTTTCAGGTAGTAGGGAGACACGAATGATATGGCGTCCAACCCTAGCTGCCGACAAGCAGCAAGCACATGAGAGCAAGGCAGGTGAAGCAACTTTGGTTTGTTGCAGGTGCACTCGCAGGTTGGCCATTGCTCATTACCAATCTTCACCTCATGCGTTCTTAGTTCATTACCACACCCAAACTTATCGGTGGCTAGCCGCACCTCAAACCTTCTGTCCTCATTACCTATGCACACGACGGTGTGTGACATAGCCTTCGCCATCTGAGCACCCTGTCGTCTGGTTCTAAAATATGAAATCGTGCCATACAGAATACCTTCGACTATGGCTGTCAGTGGAAGTGCCCTGTTACCTCTGAGGACAAAGTTATATGACTCGGCTAGGTTTGTAGTCATGACACCATACCTAGCTCCATGTGTGTCGTGTAGCAAAGACCACCTCTTCAAAGGCTCGTGCTCTATCCACTGTTGGAAGTTCTTGATCGATCTGCCGAGCCTTCTCCTTGTACCAGGTGGATCAAATCCAGGCAAGTCACAAAGCCCTACAGGATCTTCCTCCACAGGCGCAGCTCCAGTAGCTACTTGTGCAGCTACTGCTGCTTGATGTGCAGCTACGACTGCGTTTTGCGCAGCTTTCCTTGCCCTCACATGTTTCTGGGTAAATTCATCGAGCTTTGCGCGTATGAAATCGTGCTTCCATTCTTGGTTCTGCTTGCACAATTTTTTGAATAGATTCATGAGGTTCTTGTCTCTGAACTGTGAGAAGAAATTAGCACCCAAATGGCGCATGCACCATCGGCTTTGCATGTCAAGCCAAGGTGTTTGCTCTTCCGGCCCTGGCTGTGTCATCCGTTTTACGGCATTGAGTATACCTGCATGCCTATCATGAATGATGCACACATTGGGCTTGTCTTTCACAACTGCTATTTTGAGCTGCCTGAAGAACCATGTCCAACTTTCAGTGTTTTTGCCCTCCACGAAAGCAAATGCGAGTGGGACAATCTGATTGTTGCCGTCTTGACCAATGGCGGTAAGGATCTGACCCTTGTACTTGCCAGTTAGAAAAGTACCGTCTACACATATCACTCGACAATAAGTGAATGCTTGGATGCATACAGCAAAAGAGAAGAACACTCGATGAAGCACCTTCACGGATGGATCCTCGGGTATCACATAATATTGTATGTCGACATAGGTGCCTGGGTTTCTATCCTACAGTGTCTGAAGTTGTCGGACCACGGAGTCATACGCGTCTCTAAACGAACCAAACCTCTCCTCAAGAGCCCTTTGCTTTGCCCTCCAAGCCTTGCCATACGAAATGGAGTACTTAAACCGGGTCTTTACTTTCTTTTGTATACTGGGTACTGTCATCGTTTGCACTCTACTAAGTCCGTGTAAAGCAGCCGAGCTAGAAGTGTGGAGGAGAGGTTAAGATGATCTTCAGGAACATTGTGTAGCTCACATGTGTGCTGCACATAGTCGCTCACCAACCAAGTTGTGTCATACGTAGGGACATAGGCATGCACCCTGCCTGGACAATTTATATCCACGCATTCCATTGTCAAGTATTTCTTAGAGGACACCGTTGTTTTCAAAACCCTGTGTGTTGACATTGCCCAAGCAACGACTGCATCTTGCAAATGTTGCTTGTCTTGATATCTGGCACCCTGGGCAATTCTATTGCTGTGATATTCCCACGCAGAATCATGACCATCATCAACAGTCATTCCAGTTGACATGTTTTGATTCCATGAATCGGCATGTCCTCTCCACCATTGCCTTCTCCATCAGAATTATCAGGGTCATCAGAATCACCACTCTCGCCATCCATGTAATCCTCCTCTTCCATCATGTTCTGCATGCCTCCATCTTCCTCGTCCGCATCTGCCTCTCCACTATAGTCTTCTCCACCTCCGACCTGACTGCTCTGCCCCGATTCATAACCACCGCCTCCTCCTCCTCCTATCTGACTGCTCTGCCCCGATTCATAACCACCGCCTCCAGCACTGGACATAGAGTACATCCCGTAACTTGAATCAGCACTATGGCGCGAAACATGTCCACCATCGATCTCCTTCAAGACAGGAAGCACTAATGCGCGAGGGTTTACATGCCTATCTTCGCAGCCTTTTAACCACTTAAACCAGTCTCTGTCTGTATCTACATGCCTTAAAGTCCAGAAAATATTTTTTCTTGACTTTGTCCATAATGCTTGCACGCTGACGGTGTATGTCTCGATGTTATAGCCTAAACATCCTGTCAACCATTCCTTCAACTGACTAACACTTCAAGTTTGAGGGGCAGTCAAATCTAACTGTGTACACATAAACTCTCTCAGATCTGCTCCAAAGTCATTTGTTCGAACATTCCCAGGACCGTAATAAAACACGAACTTCACTAAATTTGTCATCTCTGCTGACATAAAATAAACAACCTAATCAATTAATTATCGACAACGCGTATAACTTTGGGCAATGCTTGCAAATATTCTAAAAATTATGATATTATTGCTACCGGTCAAATATTGCTACTAATCCACCGGCCAAATATTTGTGTCTAACCTATCAGTCAAATATTGTTACTCATCCACTAGCCAAATATTCTAAAAAATATGATATTATTGCTACCGGTCAAATATTGCTACTAATCCACCGGCCAAATATGTGTGCCTAACCCATCGATCAAATATTGTTACTAATTCACTAGCCAAGTATTCTAATAGACAAGCATACGCACGTACGTAACCATATACAATAACCATGATTATCGGGGGATTAAAGTTTACCCTTGAAGCGAGAGAAGCCGCTCGGTCCACCACCACAACTCCACCACAGTCAGCCTCAGCTCCTCCACCACAGCTCCACCACCATTGCCATTGCTCCACCACAGCTCCACCACCGTTCCTTCAACAAATCAACACCAAATCGAGCTATGAGCTAACCCATCCGTAGATCAGGCTTCTACTATCTCTCTACTGGCTTTGGATTGAAGTTTTTGTGGTCAAATCTAGCCAAATCAGAAAAAAAGCTGATTTTTTAGCTGGGACGACGAACAGGAGAGAGAGGAGCGCTCGGTCCCGTGGAGAAGAAAGGGCGCTGGCGGTGGGGCGCGGCGTCGCTGGTCCTTATCCTGACCCCAGTCGGCCTGGGCCTGGCCGATTGGGCAGTCGGCCTGGGCCTAGCCGACTGAACCTGTCGACCAGGGTCGGTTCCGCGGCCCCACCGGCCGACCATCTGTCGACCAGCTGCTGGACGAGTGAACTGCAGTCAGCCAGGGCCTGGCCGATTGGCCCAGTCGGCTTGCCCCAGGCCGACAAAGTGCTAGATCTGGAAATTCAAAAAAAGTATAATAGAACTCAAATTAATTAATTAATTCGTATTATTTAGAAAAAATCGCTAACTCTTATATGGGTTCTCGAAAAAAGAAATGTTCCTACTCTAGATACGTGTACGAGTCATGTGTGAATGGCTATTCATTGGGATTGAGGGAACGAGATGGTGGGAGATGACGGATGAAAGATTTCCGACTTGATTCGGCGAAAATCTCTCCTCTATTCAGTCATGTCAAGGCATAGGCACCTAGCAAGAATCTCAATTTTTAATCGGCACCCGCAGCAGTGAGGACGCAAATCTTCGGCATCGGCTCACCCCTTGGTATCCAACATCGGATTCCAGCACCTGTCTCCGCATCATCTCGTCTGTTTCATCACCAGTATTGGATCCGCACCTTCGTATTCGGTACCCTCCATGGGTTCCTCTTCTTCGACCCTAGCCGCTCATCTCCTGTGGCGTCTGTTAACCACCGACCTCTCCCCCCTCTCTCTGATGTTAGTACATAAGGTGTTGGGTGTATTTAGCCAATACTCTTTCAAAATCGATTTCATTAAGTTGACCGAGTAAGTCGTATCATACAAGTAGAAACACTCATAGGGGGCGCCCTACGGTCATCGCCATGTCGAGTAAGGTATCAAGGGCAACAACTTATGTGATACCCTCGAGTGTTGCTGGTCTAAGTGGTTCGTCATCGATGACGACATCACTAGCCTGGGGGAGGAGCTCTTCAAGTCACGGTGGAGAAAGGCCGCAATGACTGGATCGTGTTTTTCAGTTTCTTTTCGAGAGCCTTAATACAATTTTTTAGGCCATGGCGGTATTTTCTTGTTTTATTTGGACCTCGATGTAAAATATACACCCACCCACCCACAGCCTTAAAATATTTTTTAGCATTTTTCGGAGTCAAATCTAAGAAAAATAGCAAAAACAGACTAAACGGGCCATATCAAACAGACTAAACGGGCCATACTATTGTGTCTGAATCCCCTTCTCACCCGGGTCACTCGCGCAGGCAGTTTCGAATGGCACCCCTAACCCTAAAAAGAAATCCTAGATCTCGAGCTCTCCTGGCCGCTGCCATCGAAGGCGAAGGGCGGGAGGGTATCTGTTATCTCTGGATGACGAGGGCTAACCTGGACAATGTACATTGTTATGAACTTTGGTTTCAAGAAAAGGACTGCGCTGGTGATTTTGTCGGCTTTATCAAACAAATAAGGGAGACAAGATTTACCTAGGTTCAGGCTCTCGTAGAGGAAACACCACTTCCTGCTTATCTAATCTTTATTGATAGAGAGTACAAAGCCGCTGGATTGCTAGATGTGATCTAGTTTAAAGTGGATTGCTATGAGTATATTATTAGTTGCCCTCCCCGTCGGCTCCTCCCTGCCTTTTGATGAGAGGCTTTGTCTTCGAGTCCAATCCGGGTCGGTTAAAAAATAAAAGTTAACCTTATGACAATGTCGGCTACATCCTGGCTTTTTCCTTGATTGTCACGTCTGGTTCCTTGACTGCAGGTGCTTCCAGAACCTTTGGCTCCTTATTTATCATTGGCCCGACAAGTTATACCCATGTCACCGGCCATCACTAATCTATTTTTTAGTCTAACGTAGAGCCCTATAAGTCCATATAGGTGAAGTAATATACAATCCTAAGAAATACGGAGAAGTACTCACAATAATGAAACATGTCAATGATCAGTGATATTTGAATTACAACACGATATAAAATTATAACTTCACAACAAAATAATAACAAGATGTCAGGTACAATCATGCACATGACAGTAGAAAACTATTCTAGAGTTTAGATCTACACAACTGCGAGGGGGTGGCATCGATCTCTAGGTGTAAACGGTGTTGATGCCGAAGAATCTTCATCTCCTGCTGATGGGCACCAAACTGTGTTGCTGGCCTAAGTGGTTCTTCGTTGGTGACGACATCAATGGCCTAGCGGCGGAGCTCTTCAATACGCGGTGAAGAAAGGCCGCAATGACTGGATCATGTTTTTCAGTTTTTTTTCGAGAGCCTTAATACAATATTTTAGGCCAGGGTGGTATTTTCTTTGTTTTGTTTGGACCTCGATGTAAAATATACACCCACCCACGGGTGTTGAGTGAAGCGGTTTGTGGCTCCTCCTAGGCCCGTCCCTGCTTTCCCTGTTCAAAGAAAAAGACATGTAGGATTTTGACTACATGTTTTATTTCATATTTTTGGTAAGTACTAAAATATTTTTAAAAATTTCATGTTGCACTTTATTCTGTTTATTATTGTGCATAGCATATCTTATGTGCAATAGCACGCCTTTTTTGATCGGGGATACTAGCTGATTTCTTGGACGGAAAATCGCTTTGGATCCCTTCAATCAAGTGTTAAATGTACAAACTCCAAGAGCAGTACTAGTAGTACTACTTTGTACACTTTTTTTTATGAATACTACTTTGTACACTTGGATATGGCTAATTTTTTTTAAATAATACATTTTTTTATTGAATTGCACAAATAATACATAAAACGGACAAATTGCAAATTTGTTAGTCGGTCGGCCGTTCGACAGACGACAGACACGTAACGGACGAAACACTGCCTTCGTCCGTTCAACGGACGACACGCAGCCTTCGTCCGTTCAACGGACGACACACCCCTCCTTTACCAAACAGCTGACAACACGTGTGTCGTCCGTTGAACGGACGAAGGCTGCGTGTCGTCCGTTGAACGGATGAAGGCAGTGTTTCGTCCGTTGAACGGACGAAGGCAGTGTTTCGTCTGTCGAACGGCCGACCGACTAACAGATTTGCAATTTGTTCGTTTTATGTATTATTTGTGCAATTTAATAAAAAATGTATTATTTAAAAAAATTTAGCCTTGGATATGTATGTGTGTCAAACTGTTTCGATTTCTTTTTCTTTTGGGGCACTGGCACCTGGTTCGAGTAGCGTGGCTAGCTAGTGGTGGAGTAAAAGCTTTGTACTAGACTGGTGCGTCTTTCCCACGGGCAGAGCGTGGCTCCGCGGGGATTTTTTTACAAATATGACCGTCTGCAATTTTCCATCGCCAAAAATACCCTTCTCGCATCGTAAAAGCAAAAAGTGCCCTGGCGGGATGCTGAAAAGGCGACACGTGTCACCTCCCGCCACGGGGGGTGGCGGGATGTTCCTCCCGCCATAGGGGATGGCGGGATGTTCCTTCCGCCTTTGGCGGTGGCGGAATGACGCCGTGGGGCCCACCAGTGCGAGCACGAAGTCGAACCTCCTGCCAGCGCCAAGTCGAACCTCCCCGTTGGCCTGGCCGTGTGGCCCACCTCATCCCGCCATTCCCCATGGCGGAAGGAACATCCCGCCACCCCCTGTGGCGGGAGGAACATCCCGCCATCCCCCGTGGCGGGAGGTGACACGTGTCGCCTTTTCAGCCTCCCGCCAGGGCATTTTTGGCTTTTGCGGCACGAGGAGGGTATTTTTGGCGATGACGAATTGCAGAGGGTCATATTTGTAAAAAAATCCTCCGCGGGGCAGACGGGACGGGACTGGGCGAGGCGGTGGCGTGTTCATGCATGTCCACTGCGCGGCCTGCCTGCCAGAGCTTTGAAGATTTTGACCTACTTGGCCTTCCTCTCTGTCTCATTTATCTAACATTTCCCTGTACCAGCGGCAACGCCACAAGAAACGAGGCACACAACCATCGTCTCCCTCTGGGAGCGAGCAGTAGCAGTAGGCCTGTAAGTGGGCATGCCCACGGCTGCCCATGGGCTACTGTAGCACAACCCCACGAGGCTACTACTCCTAGACCACGACCGCACGCGCCCTCACTCTCCTCTCCCAAGCTGGCCTAGATCCAGCCGCACCGCTGCTCCGCCCCGTACAGCGCCGCATCTCCTCCCTGACCGCCGGCCCGTCAAGCGCCGCTGCAGCACCGTCCCGTCGAGCGCCGCCGCACCGGAGTCCCATCTAGCGCAGCCTAGCTCCGGCGATGGGCTGCAAGAGGAAGACAATGGCGGAAGAGAAGATGCCTTCGTCGGACGGCCCGCCGGACCGCAAGCCGAAGCCGGTGCCGGCACCGGCGGTCAGCTCGATGGTGACGTATCATCAGCCGCCGGAAGACGGAGGGAGGCTCCAAGTCCAAGAGCTAGCACTCGGCGCCGCGGAGGAAGACGTGGTGAAGCTCCTCGACTCCGACGTGCCAAAGACGGTGCTGCGTTGCGACGTGTGCCATGCCCTGAAGCTCTCCGTTTTCCAGGTAAACCCCAACAACCAAAGTCTGCATTCCATGTCTGCACTGCACGCCACAAGCCACAAGATCGATTGACTGATGTTTTTTTTTTTCTTCTTGTGTGTCGCGTCGATCGGTCGCAGTGCTCCCTTATGCGGCACGTCGCGTGCGGCGACTGCCGCGCCGGCGAGTGCCGTCCTTGCGCAGACCTGGGGGACGCCGCCGTCGTCCACGTCCAGAGCTCCTACCTGGACACCCTGTTCGGCTACATCAAGGTGCTGTGCCCGTACAAAAAGCACGGTTGCCGTAGCTCCGTGGCCTACCGCGACGTCGTGGCGCGTGCCCCAAGTGCTCCTTCGAGGGCTCGCCGACGGAGCTTGTGCGCCATCTCACCGACGAGGCCGGCCAGCACGCCTGGCCCGTACGCAGCATCACCTATGGCAGCGACCAGGTGTTCGACATCGACATGCGGGAGCTCAAGCAGCGCGATCCCCGCGGCGCCACGGTCGGCCTCTTTCTCTTGGTCGCGGAGGAGGACGACGGCGGCGTGTTCCTCCTGGCCGTGGGCAGCTACAGCGACGGCGCCCACTACGTCAGCGTCCTCTGCATCAGGAGCAACAACGCAGACACCGCAGGGCCGGTGTACAGCTCCTCGGTCATTGTGGAGGGCCCTCCGGCCAAGGTTCGCAGGCAGAAGATGGAAAAGAAGGCGGTGGCGAGCTGCTCGGTGCCCATCCTGTTTGACGTTGAAAAAGAGCCGGAATGCAACGTTGTGCTCGCGTTTCCAGAGGATGTGCACGGGAATGAGATGCATCTGTTCGTCTGCATCGACAAGGTCTAGAGCATCCGTGGTGCTAAAGAGGAGGGGAGCATCAGGACTAATTAAGGTAGGAACCGACCAGTTTGTGAAATGTGTCTTTTGTGTGGTCTCCATCAGAACTTGACTTATCTTTATCATCTTAGATAGATCAACACTGCACCTGCTCGATCGAAGGGTAGTAGTATGTGTGGAGAGTTCAGTAGCAAGAAGGCTCTGTGTGCTTGTTGGGTAGTTTCAGGGGAGTGATCATATAGTCTACTATTCTGCAATGTGGAGAGTGTTTCAGTAGTAGCAGTGCAAGAAAGCTTGTCCCTGGGGTAGTTTCAGCTAGTATCATTTAGTCTACTAGGGAACTTTATCTCTTTTGTATGGACGGCTAGTTTTACATGCTCTCTTGAGCTTCTTGAGCGTGTGTTTCTGATGGTTCGGAGGTGGGGGTGGTGGAAAGGTGACATTGTGTCTGAGTATGCAGATCAAGCTGGCCAGGAGTGGAGTGAATCGTTGATGGTCTGCTGTTTTTTGCTGTGGTCGAGTGAATCAAATACTTATCATGCACTATGTGAAGGTAATATAATCTGGATAATACAATTAGTAATGCTGAGAAAGCTGCTCCATATTTGGAGTAAAAGCTTTGTACTAGACTGGTGCGTCTTTCCCACAGGCAGTCGATTCGACGGGACGAGGGCGGTGGCGTGTTCATGTCCACTGCGGCGCGGCCTGCCACTGCCAGAGCTTTGAAGATTTTGACCTACTTGGCCTTTCTCTCTGCCTCATTTATCTACCATTTCCCTGTACCAGCGGCAGCGCCACAAGAAACGAGGCACACAACCATCGTCTCCCTCACACAGACAGAGAGACTCCATCTCAATCCCTCGTCCTGAGCTTCCATCGGCCGGCCGGCGGCCAATGGGCGACCGTTCCTTGGCAGGCTTGGCCGAGGAGGCCATCGACGTCGTCTCCCGGCACCTGGGCTACTTCAGGGTGCCGTGCCCAAACGAGCTCTACGGCTGCGCTAGCTCCGTCGCCTCCCGCGACGCCGCTTCGCACGCCGCCGTGTGCGCCCACGCGCCCTGCGCGTGCCCGGGGTGCGCCTTCCTGGGCTCGCCGGCGCAGCTCGTGTGCCACCTCGCGGACCCGGCCGGCCCGCACGCCTGGCGCGTCCACAGCTTCAAGTACGGCAGCGTGCTCGTCGTCAACGTGCCGGAGGAGCCGTACGAGGACAGGCGCCTCCTTGTCGCGGAGGACGACGGCGGCGTGTTCCTCCTCGCCGTAGGCGGCAAGGACCCCGTCTATCGCCGGGCCAGCATAGCCTGCGTCATGGGTAACGCCGGCGCCGCGCCGGTGTACCGTATCGTGGTGCAGGTCCCGTACCCGTACCTGAGAATGGAATGGACGGCGGCGTCGAGTTGCTCTGCCCCCGTCGAGTTCGACGTGAATACACCGACCGCCTTTGGCGCTGCGTTTCTCAAGGACACACGGATGGATCTGCGCATCCGCATCAACCGTATGCCCTAAGAGTGCCGCGGCATGCATGCTAGAACTACTGTCGGTACTAAATTAAGTTTGGAGAAATGTGTCTTGTAGTCTTTATGTATGCTTGAACTATCCATCAATGTCAACTTGGCTTCCAGCTTAGCCCTCTCAAATCTTCTCTTCAGGATTTGATGGTGAAACTGAGTTTAGCAACCCTGTAAGAGAACTGGTGCTTTACGCGTTGCAGCTATTATTTCGTCTTACTGTAATGCTAGTAGGAATGATGCTTGTTTCCATCATAAACTGATTGAATCTGATAAGTATTTTTATTGTTTCTTCAGTTGAAAATAAAGTAGTTTTGATAAATTATTTTGCACCAAAGCTTCATCATACACGTTTTATCCACACTCCAGCAAACACGTTTGATTTACACTGCTGATAATGCCATACATATATACTACCAAGTCCTGCTGACGCATCTCTGGTTTAAACTGAAAGGACCTAGTTAATTTATTGTCAGCTCATCTAAAATATATGATCCTCATAGCAACTATAAGCTGACATTCGAAGGCCATCTATAACTACATTTGCAAGTCTCTTCTGCAGCAGGGTCTGAGGCCGCAGCAACTCATCCCATCCACCGAGAAATGCACCACCTCCTTGCTCACGTGTTTCCGAGCCATTCCGTCGCCTCTCTCGCCAGATGCCCAAGCAGAATACAGCGACTGTATGGCCTCCTCAGACAACCCGTTCCGGCTAAGGTCGAGCACCTTCAGTTGCTTCGCTGAAATGAGCGCCTCGGCAAGTTCTTGGATGAACTGATAGCCAGAATAAGAGTTCCTTTGGCAAGAGCTTGCGCAGCTCCGAGAGGCACCTGATGCTGTGTGGCGGTCTTCATTGACTGCCTCATCTTCACTATCTGCCACCACCATCTTGTCAAGATCTACGTTTCCCTGAGCTGTATTGTCCCTTGCTTCAGCATCGTTACCATGCTGATGAGCAGTACTTGTTGACACATCCTGAATGTCTTCGTCGAAATGCAATGTCCGCTCTAGTGCCAAGTTTGTGTTCTCAGCCAAGCGCAGCTCCTCCAGTTGGTCATTCCCTGGAAACGGAAGAAGATTGTGAGTTTAACACATAAGGTGTTATTTTTGAGTTAGAATTGATCCTCACTGTCCTCACCTGCTAGTGCCTGAATAACGCGAGTGATGCCACCAAGCCCAAGACTGCATCTGTCAAGGGTGAGAGATCTGAGACTGCATTGGGGATTTGCAAGTATAGCCCCAACAGCATCGCATCCCTGCATTGTGCATTTTAAGGCAACAGATCATGGGGACTAAAGTTGCAAACATCAAATTACTTGAGAACAGGAAGCAAACCTCCAAGTTAATGGAATTCCCTCCTAGGTTCAAGTCAAGAATGTTGATTCGAGAAAGATTTGTACATATTTGTGAGAGCTCAGGAGTTGTGAGCCCACAGTTAGATAGATCCAACCTCAGCAATTCTTGAGATGAGCTACATAATGCCTCGGTAAGCCTAATTATTCCTCCCTGAAAGAAGACCAGCATCCGTAAGGCATGCATGGTGTTTGCTACAATCTGGAAATACAAACCATAAGACATGGACATAAGACTCACCGGTCCAATGGAAGTTCCACCTAGCAGAAATCCCGATGCACACATGGATTGCACAAGAAAACACAGCTTATCAACCATTAACTTATTCAGTTTTATACCAGTTAGGCTTAACTGTGAAAACCTGCAGTTGTCGCATTCACAAATGGTCAATTATTTAACCACACTTCATTGCTAACAACGTAATGGAACAATGTATGCTAACCTTTTCAGAGAAGACAGCTTGGAGAGAAGGTTAAGCATTGCGTTGCTAGAAATTGGATTGTTCTTTCCTGTCAAAAGTATGGAGTTTTGAAGCTGCAGAATGTTTATACATGAAGATGGTCTAAGAGTTTGAGTTACAAGGGAGAACCATCAAATTACCTATCGAGAGATGTGAAAGGACTGATCCTTCATCCAGTGCATCTGCCATCTTCTGAACTGTTCTTGATGTGATAGAACACTGCTCAACATCCAGGCTATATAGTGCTGTCATGAAATGAAAACATAACATGGATTATAAACGACGAAAGTAAAGGTGCACACCGGGAAATACTCCCTCCGTCCAGGAATAACTGACTTTGGTTTTCTAGATTTAAATGTATCTACTGTATACACTAAAATGCGTCTAGATACATTTGAATCTTGACAAACTCAAGTCAGTTATTTCTAGACGGAGGGAGTACAAGATATCGCAAAAACTCTGTAGGTGCAAACAACGATCTGCTGTTGCAGACAAACACAAAAGGCCTAGAGTTTCTGCAGCCCAAAAGACAAACACTAATAAGTGGGTGACATGGCTTACACATACCTTTGCACTTCTGTAGAATCGTGAAAAGATAAGAACTACAACCATCTGTGAGGCGATTCCCAGCCAGATTAAGTACTTCCAATCGTTCAGTCATAACAGCACACTCGCATATCTGTTCATCAGTAAATTATGGGCAAAATATGGCTTTAAGATTAACAGTGGTTCCACTTTGATATGCAGGTCTCTGGAATAATTGAAAACACCTGAAATAAAGCAGTTGGACCAAATCGATTGCAATGTAAATCCAATGTCAAGCCACCATATGTTTGGCTTGACGAAGCAAAAATTTCTTGAAGCCTTTCAATTGTTTGGTTTCCTGCAAATCATAAACATGAATGCTTAATCAGTCTAAGATGAGAAAAAAAGATATTCTAACATGAATAAATAGGTGAGTGATACAACACACTCAGATGTGCAAGGCTAAAGGCACTTTCCATTTACCTGTAATTATTTATCTGCCAAACTCTTGATGCATAAATTAAATATACTGGAAATCAGCAGAGATAGTGGAAAACATACCTAGCATGTTATGGGAAAGATCCAACATGGCTATTGTTTTATGTGATCTAAGGGCATCAATAAAAGGTGTAATTGACAGATCTTGCAGTCCACAATCAGACACAATGATTTCATCTTCAGAGACCTGTTAGAAAACATAAGCAGATGAACACATTTGGCTTTGACAAGTTAGTCAGACTCAGACCTGATTTATAATTAGAAACCAAAAGTACTCCCTCTGTCCCGAATTACTGTGACAGAATTGTCTAGATACGCATGTATCTACACACTAAAACACGTCTAGATACATGCGTATCTAGACAAATATGTGACAAGTAATTCAGGGTGGAGGGAATAATATTAATCCAATAAACTTACTTCAAGATTATATAATTTTTTCAACAGCTTCTTGTTTGGTACTTCTGACAACTTGGTGCAGAAATCAATGTATAGTTTCATCAGCCGCTTTGGCACCCATTCTTCATTAGAACAGAAGCTCTATTAGATGCAATATCAACTAACTGAAACTATGGGGATTATGTTTTCAAATGATGTATTGCCATGCAACAGGAAAAATATACATGAAACCAAACATCTACAGATATTGAGTGATTGGTCTGTATACATAGATAAGTGATAACACCATGAGAATAGCACAAGTACTGCATCAACATTGAAAAGGCACAAATATAATGTAAAACAAGTAAAAGTAGTTAATCTACTCCCTCCTAAAAGTAGTTAATCTACTCCCTCCTATCCATATTAGTTGTCGCGCAGCGACAACTAATATGGATCAGAGGGAGTACACTTGTTTCCAAGCAGAGGAGCCCAAAATCTTAAATAGTGACTTGACACAAGGAGGTTGATTTTGGAGTACATTGAGCCAAGCCCTTATTAGTCCTTCCACGGTCATAGTATTTTCCCTTTATAAACACAAAGCACACATTTGCTGTTACTATTGAAATCAGAACTTGAGTGTTAGGTAGGTGCCCTTTTCCGCTAGATTAAAATGTAACCAGAACCATAAACCAGCATAACTGTATCACTCGTGAGCCAGTGCACACGACTACATATATATTTTGAAACTTTATGCAAAATGTAAGGTACCTTGAACTTTAAATAAACAGTGATGTATGAAAAATCTTATTTTAGCATACAGAAAAATAAATTTGAGCAGTCAGTAATTTCACATTCCTCACGGGTGTAGGCTAGTAGCATGAAGAGTACAGAACCAAACTACCACAATGTATTGTCTGTTTACTTCAAGCATAAAATGATTATTCCTTGAATGTTTAATGCATATTCTAAAAACAGCACCAACATGATTTCTCAGATGTCCTAGAGACCTAGATCTCGTGCCAGAATAGCAGTTTGCAAACTAAGTTGAGTGCAATGCGCTCATTACCTTCGATAACAGCATCAATGCACTTCTCTTCAGAAGCAAGTTGACCAATATAATCTGTTGATTCTGCACCATCCAGTACATCCCCACAGCACTTGAGCTCCCCAATAATAGGAAACAAGCCTAGGAAAATAAGATAAACATGAGTTCCAAGTTCCAACAGAAAAAAGAAAAGAAACAGGATGTTCCCTTACAACATGATGAAACCACAAGGAACTAAACCACCACAAACTGTCTCCTATATCATATTAGGCACATGCATGAATCTTGAATAAATAGCCAAAACATGGTATACGCAGAGTTTATCTTCAGGTACTGCCCTATAATCTAGCAAACATGTCTATTAGTAAAAAAAACTACTAGGTGACATAACTGTAATTTCAGATGTTACAGTACAAGAGCTGAACAATCAGACATATTGCTGGACAAACTGACCAAATATGACAATTGACAACATATGGACATAACAGCTGAAGGAATAATCTTAGAATGCATCTCTGCAAAAGGACATTCTACATTTCTTCAACAAGACCATCAGATGATAACTTGATAACTGAAATAGTAAACATTATTTTTCTTGAGGTTTAGAAATGGTAAACATTATGGAAATGGCTTCCGAAAGTTCGCACCCTCCCCATACCTCTGATCTAATAATGAGAATATCAAAGGTGAACTCATTGTCATTGGAGTACAAGATTGAACACAGTTCCCATTATAGAAAATAATCCAAAACATTGAATGGATAGATTATATGACTTGCCAAAATTTAGAAAACAAGGGCAAACCTTTGGAGCTCTTCTCATCAAGAATCTGAAGGTAGTATATACATGCCACTTCAACTTTAAGAGACTCAATGCTAAAAGCAGCCTCACATATGCAAGCATTTGCATCCAAGTACACCAGGTGCTCACCAACTCTGACCTCTAAAAAATGCTGCAAATGAAGTATCTCATCACACTGGAACCACATGCGACATGGAATAGAGTAAAATAGACCTATAGTCACTCAACTTGTAGACGCGGTCCAATTAGTCCCTTACTTAGAAACAGCTCTTTTTAATGACTAAACTTCCTTATACAGTTTAATACAGTGACAAACAAGCCCCACCAAACCAGGTGCTGGGGCGTATGTAGGGCTTGATTTTTTTGCCGAAGACTCCCCTCAGATTGTCTACCACTACCACGTAGCCACATCAGACCAAAGCGATGGATGCGCATCCATCCAGTGCCACCACTGCTGCTGCTAGAATAGAGCCAGAGCTTGACAGCACCAAGACCACGTTGGCAACTGCAAGTGCGCAGACTCTCTGAACGTGATCCCTGTCATCGCGTTCTTCTCCTGTTTTGCTGCTACTAAGAGCATCTCCAACGTGATCCCTGTCATCGCATTCTTCTCCTGTTTTGCCGCTACTAAGAGCATCTCCAGTCGCGTCCCCCAAACCGTCCCCCAAAGGCCTTGGGACATGCCGGACAGAGGCACGCGCCCAGCCATGTGCCCCAAAGGCCGTTTTCGTCCGGCGCAGCCAATACACTGTCCGACGCGCCGAAGCCATCCCAGCCCCACAAGGGACGCTTCGGGCGTGCCGGACGAACGCTTTGGCGCCGAGGCAAGTAGCTGGCCAACCCTGTCATCCACACAGCGGCTGGTACATGCCCACAACTCCCCCAAATTCATTTCATTTCTTCCACTTGCCATTTCTTTTCCTGAGCTCGCCGCCACTACACACGTGCCTCCGTTTCCACCCTCCTCGCAGACATGGCGCCGAAGCCACCCAAGGCGGCGCCAAAGCCGGCCAGCACGAAGGGCGTGAAGGCGCCTTTCAGCAAGCCGTGCAAGGCTCCGCTGTCCCTCAAGGTCAAGACGGATAACATGACACAAGAGCAGTGGGAGGAAGTCGCGGTCTGCCACCGGTTCGTGACGGCAGAACACAGGGGGCAGCGAGAGCGGCAATGAAGAAAATGTCTTTCACGAATGCGACACACATTGCCGCACAATGTCAGCCACGGTGGCGGCCAAGGGAGCGGCACGACCAGGCCGCATATGGGGAGCACATCACCATCTTCCTCCCACTTCTTCTGCAAGGGCCCTGCCATGAGCACGCCGCATTCGATGACACATATGGGGAGTGCATAGCCGCAGTATGCCGACAGCGACCCGCTTGGCGGATTAAACCCCAACGCCCCGGCCTGTTTTCCCCGTCGTTCAACGACCATGGGCAACAACTCCCCGACATCGACCTCAACCGTGCCTACGCAGGCTCGTCGTGTCTACTGCTTCGAAGAGGGCCCTCTCATGTTCGTCGACAGCACCAGCAACATGTTCGCCGCACTGATAGGGAGGGGCGAGCATGATGGCACGTAGTAAACCGCCTAGGAAGAAGGGGACAAGAAGGAGGCGGAAGGGGACAAGGAAGATGGCACACAGCAAACTGGCATGGAGGACGAGGAGGGAGGAAGAAGGGGAGGAGGGCGACGAGGATAAACCGCAGGCAGGCATCTGCGGCCTGAGGTGGAAGTCGTTGGAGGATCAATGTTTGTGATTCTTGGAAGACGGTGAGCATGGATCCGATCACCGGCGCAAATCAAACCAACGGCGCCTGTTGGGGTAGGATCAAGAAAGAGTTTGATGAGTGCAAGTTCCTCAACAAGGAGTACATCGTCATGCAAATGAAGAGGAGTCAAAAGGTTATGTCAACCCGCTGGGGTATAATACAAGCCTCGGTGAACTTATTTCATGGCTACCATGCAAACAACGAAGCTCGGTCGAAAAGTGGCATGAACACGGTGAATATGGTAAGTACACCGTCCCTGTTCTGCATCGTCGTGTTGATCGTCTGTGTCCTGCATCGTCGTGCTGACTGTCGCTGTGTTTTCTTGCTTATTAGTTGGACAAGGCACTAGAGATGTACCAGGCCAAAAACGAGGGCAACCCGTTCGCCTTCATGCATTGCTACAGAAAGAGAAAGCTCAAAGGATGCGAAAAATGGAGGCAAATGCGCCTCCATTTGGCCAAGGGAGACGACAGCGTCATTTATCTGGACACGCCGCCTGCCTCGTCGGGGCGCCCAATCGGCAACAAGGACAAAGTAGCCGCTGCTCAAGTGACATCATCCGACAGGATGCAGGTGTCAATTGACAAGTGCCTGGCCGATGTCTCGTCAAACTTGCTCATCCAGGGGAGAAGAGCGATGAAAGGTGGAACTCCTTGTTGTCCAAGCAAGATGAGAAGATCATGATCAAGGAGAGGGTCGCCGTGAAGAAAACGACTTCCCTCACCTTGACCGTTGACACGTTGAGGATGGACCCGCAGGTGCTGGCGGCGCGCATGTACTATCGCGACATGATCCTACAAGAAATTGCCACGACGAAGATGGCGACGGAGGCAGCAGCAGTGGCAGAAGCTTCCACGGCAGAAGCTGCAGCTGCAGAAGCAACAGAAGAACGACGTCGGGATCAGGATCGGCATCTGCAACCGCATCAGCAACGGGCGAGCACGACGCGAAGCGATGGCGATTGACAATATTTTCTTTTAGTTCATTCGCACGTCGGTTCTGTTATTTTGACCGGCAGTCAATCGCAGCGAAGAGGTGGCGGGAACTTTTTACTGTTGGTCTTTGAACTTTTATGGTTATTTTGATTTAAATTCGTCATGAATTTTAATGTTTGGCGACCGGTTTGGAGCACGCTACTGAGAGCAGGCGAGCCCAAGCGCGACATGGCTCGGCCACGTGCCCCAATCGACTAATCTGGTGCTTTCGCTGGCCATCGTTTGGGGGACGCGACTAGAGATGCTCTAAGCCCATGAGTCTGCCCGCTCTGTCTACTGCTCCTCCCCAGAAGATGCCCATGCATCCCTCGCTGCTACCTCTGCGACCATCGATGACCTCAAACGCCTAATCAACGTCGTGGAGGCTTCCCACTGTCTATGTATGTGCCGTGGTCAAATGCATGCACAACAGGACAAGCTGCCCCTAGAGGTATAGTGCCTCGGTGTCCTCCTACCCTGTCGTGCTGGGCGACAGTGGCAAAGGAAGGACCAGATGTGCCGGAGATGGAGGATGGTCTTGTGGCGTGTAGATTTGGAGTGCGGAATTTAGGAATTTGGGAGGTGGGTGGCTGGGAGGATGGTTGTGAGAACTGGAGATAGGAGGGGGTTCTGCAAAAATATCAACCCTTGTGTCCGCTCCCACATCCTGTTTGGTGGGTCTGATACGTCAGATACATGATGCGTCAGATGAATGCAGAGGAAAAATCTACAACCATATTTGAACTGTATAGGCAATATTAGTGACAAAAGGCAGTTTCTGAGTTGAGAGACTAAACTGGACCGCATCAACATGTCCAATGACTATTGGTGCATTTTACTCCATGGAATACCATAACTGGAGAAGCCATTGTACTTGTAAGTAACATTGTAAGAACACTACGAATTATCTGAATCGATTGAAATGAAATGTTTCAAATGACCAGAAAGCTAATGCTAGATAGGTCAAATGTGAAAATGGTATGAAGCTTACTCCCACTCCCAAAAAAGTAGTAATTGTTTTTTGACATGTACGCTTGTAGCTATAACCATAGAGCAGTGATATTCATCAAGAGTAGTGTCATTCGAGGTTAGGTTCACATGTCGACTGCCTGCCCTAGACATGACATTTCTAAGTGGCCAGCACATAGTAGCTTTTAATCCTAAGTTTTATATGAAATGAGTATCCACTTCATGCAGCAACCAGAAAAATAAGAGTACGAGCATATGCACATTCAAACCTAAATGTTGTATATCAAATTGTAGATGTTGCATTTAGCATATGAATCCCTTATAATGTATTTCACCATTCATGGACATCTACAGGATACCAGCTGAAGAAGGCATTATGGAATCCCCAGTAATAAACAAACAAAAGATAGAGCAACGGAAAGCACAACCCACACATGCTTTTCAGATATTATATTAAGGCCGAATTTGCAACAATACTTACATGATTAGTATCAGTGGACTGAAGGCCGACAGCATTTCGACCTTGTGGCTGACTGTATGATGCAGGAGTACAAACTTTGGAACCACTTTCTGCTGGTTTGGATGCAGATGGTTTTCCTCCACTAGAAGCTCCAATGTCCCTGCCATCATTACCATGACCAATGGGGCTACCTGATTTGAATGAACATATACTTTCCTCAGCAGGGCAGGGTGTGCAGATACTGTGCACATCCTTGGGTTCACTAGGTTGTAATGTATCCTGCAGATGAATACTTGTTATCACCCAAAAGATAAAATAATAATCACAATCTCATTACTTCTGTACCCACATCTAATGGAACAGAACACATGAGAACCAACAGTTGTTCATAAAAAATGTATCTCAATTTCCTATCAAGCATATAAAACTATGAATCTCAAGAGATTATGAGCTTTGTATAACCTTAATTCTGTTGTTTGCTCCATTGTCTATATGCTCTGTTGGTGATAGAAAAATGTATACAAACTGATTAGGAGACAATCACCAGGCATTCCAAAAAGTGGAGAAAGTATACAATGTCAATATGGCGTGTACCTGATGTAGACAGATTATCTGTTCGACTAGTTAGTATCCTTTTTGATTGATCAATTTCAGGACTCTCGTCATCTTCATCGTCTGATATAACCATACGGACACATTTTCTACCAGACTGATTATTACATGATTTACTTATAACCTCTCTAGTGCCCTCATCCATCTCAGATAATGTATCAACCTTCTTCGGGATGCTATGTGTCTTGGATGCCTTGATATTGGATGAGCTTCTATTTCTACGAAAAAGTGAGGTCAGAAGAACATCATCATCAGGCTCCTCGGAATATGTATTTACATCATGCCCGCTATCCACTGAATCAAGTATATTATCAGATACATCACCACCTTCAGATTCAGTTTCTGGGCAATAATCACTAATAGTACTCCTTGCTTCATGTTGATTCAATATTTGCTTCAGGTCATCTATTTTTTTCTGCAGCTTCCTTAAGAAAAAAAATCTAATCAATAACAGGTAGCATAAATTAGCTTTCTTCTGTCCAACATCTGTACTTAGTAACTTACTTGGCTTCTTCTATATGATTAAATCTGACCATGTGACTGTACTGCATGTTTTCAAGGGCAGAAAGTTGCACGCTTGGCAGATCACCTTCCATAGCAATTCTGCGTATCATTAAAATGCAAGCATCAGAATCTAAAGGTGGAACTAAAATGCCACGACAACACATGCGATTCCACACCTTACTGGAACAATTACCAGATAGATAATAGATGCACATACACAGCACAACATTATGGCATCAAACTAAAATGGCAATATTGCATTGAAAATAGTAATTACCACAGCAGCCCGGCACATCTTTATAACTTCCTTGGGCATGATTATAGCTAGCACATGCTAAAGTATGTATTCTATTAACTTATTATAATGGTTTATAGTTGTAACCAGTTATGTTAATAGTAATATATTAAAATTGGTGTGGTGCCCATGTAGGTCTGTCACTACAGGTCAAATTTTTAAATAAAAGAAAATGATTCCTGAAGTACTGACATGATTACCATACATTATGTATGTGTACCAATGCTCAGCCTATCCTCCATGCTGTAAAAGCGTTGAGTGTCGGACATGTTGGGCCTGGTACTAGATGCCTGTTATCTTTATTAGAATATATAGCTGACTCAGAAAGTCAAAATACTGACACTTCATATTCTAGTAGCATTGTGCAGCAATCCAGTGTTTCAATAAATCAAATACTCCCTCCAATCCATAATAAGTGTCGCTGATTACTAAATCAACGACACTTATTAATCAGCGACACTTATTATGGATCGGAGGGAGTAACATGTTCATCGATAAGCCTCCCATAGCATGTCCAGTGTGCTCTTCAGACCACTAAAATTTAATCTGACATATTCCTACTTCATAGCATGCAAGATAGCAAATGTATTTAGAATAATATTAGAAAGGAATGTAAAGAGATATTGCCTGTATCCTTCTTCAAAAGCTTCCAACGCAAGATCCCAGTCACCACCAGAATCAAGAACATTACCAATGTTCACTTTTGCTAATGCTTGCCCCTGAAATTTCATATATCCAAGGTGAGCAAGAATCGAAACTATTAGCACTAAGGATTGCAAACAGGAAGGTGGTCTTATTGTTATGTAGCAGACATGCCAACATACACAAATATAAATAAGAACATAATCTCACCTCTAAATTTCCAATCAATCGATACATGTGCCAGCTTTTCATGTACCATTTACGAGCTTTGCTGAAGATTCTAAGCTTTTGGTATGATTCTCCTATGCACAGAAGAGCATCACTCTGTTTTTCCTTGTCACAGAGTTCATTTGTTACTTTCTTTTTCCGTTTCGAAAATTCCTTGTGCTGGAAAGCAAAAAGTTTATATCAGAATGGAGCCACGTGCTTATTTTCATCACAGGATCACATAATTATTTACAATGTCCTGTTTTTACCCTTTGATTCTTCATGAACTGTTTTTCAACTTCAGTTCTGAAATTTGATCCAAGAGTTTTTTCACCAAATGAATAAACAAGAATTAACCAATTCATTTTAGTACTTGGTACAATGCAAAAGGATGTAAAATATATACGCAGTTCAATACAGGTGCCTGTAAGGAGTAGAACCAAATAAAATCAGCATAGCTGAAATAGTTTGACATCAAAGGAACATAGCAGAGATAGTTCGGTATTGAAGCTTGGGCAGAACGAAGAGGCTTCTAACAAAATATGGATGTTTATGAACGAAATACAGCACCTAACACTGTACTACCGTCATCCACAGTACTAGCCCCCCAAACAAAATGTAGATCAAGTCAACCAAACCTTAAATTATGTAAAGTTATGCATACATGTCAGGAAACTAACAGAACACTTTTTCTAACTAAAATTCAGAAGTAACAAAAAATAAAATCACAAACAGAAAGTGGGTACAATTTACTGCTAATACTAGGTGGGTAAAGTTCACGTTGTTAAATATTGTTTAGTTGACTTACTTTTTGCCATGCAGATATCATGCTTGCCTTCTCAATAAGATTATCCAGCCATGCATGCTGCTCAAGCAGGAGTTTTCTCTCCTTTATTGTTCCGCGAGCACTAGAAGTATCTCTGACAAGCTTTTTCAGTTTCTGCTCATCTTCCATTAACTCCTCAAGGACTTCAGCTGCTTTCGTGACAGTTTCAATATTCTGATGAATTTGGTTAACTAGTGCATCTTCATCTTCCAGATCTTTTATTATATTAAGGGCTCTATTGTAACAAAGTTTTGCATCTTCGTACTTTTGAACCTGAGAATGCAACTCTCCCAGATTAATAAATCCTTTTGCTTCGCCTTGAAGATGGCGTATTTCTCTACATATCGCTATGTCCTTCTCAATATGACCCCTAGCTTTTTTCCAGCTCCGTAACGCGGTATAAAGATTTCCTAGATTATGATGGAGCCTAGTACGAGCATCATCATACTGATTTACCTCTTC
Source organism: Avena sativa (assembly GCA_916181665.1). Taxonomy (NCBI): domain Eukaryota; kingdom Viridiplantae; phylum Streptophyta; class Magnoliopsida; order Poales; family Poaceae; genus Avena; species Avena sativa. The sequence goes on along the minus strand of OV702298.1, from coordinate 276,877,254 downwards.
TTCATCACATATTTTCAAACCCTGGAGAAGTAATTTCTCAGCTTCTTCAAAGTTCTCAAGATCCAGTTCAAGCATGCCCATATTATTGTATGCATCGATGAGCTCCTTCAGATAGGGGGATTTTTCAGACGAGGCATTCCCTTTTAGAGCCTTTACCAGGTGCATGGCAGATTTGAAATACTTCTTGGCATTCCGTATAGCACTATGGTCATTTTCAGATCTTAAAAGGATTTCATGGTAGGTTCTCCCGAGCTGGGTGCTAGCTCGCTGCTGCTCAACAAGGTTATCAGACTCCTTGGCAAGTTGTAGGTGCTTCTTCTGTGAAGCATGCAGAAAATGGCATGAGTAGCAGAAACCAACCACATATTTTGGGTTAATAGCTAACCATGATTGTTACCTAAATAACCAACAGCAGAAATGAAACAAGAAATTAGGCCTTATTACCACAAACAAAGTGAGCAGATAGCCCCCAAAATATCAGATTTTGACTAGTAGTGAAACAGGACTGGTACATCCGGATGCATGTCATGAACTCATGATAACAGGCAGTAGGATTCCACAATTCAATTCACCAAGAAGGGTCAACCCAGTTGTGGTATGGATAGTTACCGAAAGGTCTAAACAGAAAGTTGGTGCAGTTAAATTAATAATATGGCCTTGCCAAGAAAAACTAACAATATGGCATAAACCCAGCTGCAGAAAGCATCCACACAATGCCAACTTGCACCAGGGAATATGGTGTTTACATGCAACATCGGCAACTAAGCAGTCACCAAACATGAGATGTTAGATTATATTATTTGACAAATTCACAGCAGTAAACTATAGCAAATTTGTGCAGCTCAACACTAGGTACACCAACAAGCTCAGATGATAATAAAACGATCTATGAAATCGCCATAAGGTGTACTGAAACAAGCAAAACTCACTCAAATCATGCCAGTCTAATCCTCGGCGCTAAAATGTTTCAAATGTGTGGTCAGAACAAAGTTTCTGATGCAATGATTTCAACAGTCTGACCTAATGCTTGCCACTAAACAGTTGAAAGCTACGGTCCAATCGAAGTTCCATTGCTACATACTATAAACTACCAACAATGATCCAAGCACGATATACACATTGGCAATAGCAGCGACTCAAATCCCATTCTATAGGTCGAAACTGTAACTGAAATTATGTAATTTAACCCAACGCCTGCTGATAAACAGCCCAAGTGTCCGATCCGATGGAATGCAAGTTGGTGTGATCCGAGAATGGTGGGGCTGAGTGTAACCTGGTAGGTGAGGGCCTCGGAGAACTGGCCGAGGCGGAGGTAGACCTCCCCGAGCGACTGGCAGGACTCGATGAGGTGGCGCTGCGGGAGGTGCTTGACGGTGACCTCGTAGTCGATCCGCAGCCAGCGGAGGGCCTCGACGTACTCCCCGCGGCGCTTGTGGATGTCGCCGATGACGTTGGCCCACCGCGCCTCCTCCTCCCGGTTCCCCTCCGCCACCGCCTCCCGGTACCCGCGCTTCGCGCCCTTCATCTCCTCCTCTTCCTCCCTCACCCGACCGCCGCCGCCGCCGCGCGCCATCGCCGCCGCGCTAGGGTTCCGGCCTGGAAAAATTTTCCCCTTTCCAACCCTTTTTTTTTTCTCCCCGCTGATTTTGGCGATTTCGGAAGGGGTAGAAATGGGGGGATTATCGTCCCGCCAAAATATTTCGGCGGCGCTGTCCCGTCTCGCTCCAACTTGGGCCGTGCTTGCGTTGGGCCAGATGTAGAAGCACGATATGGGCTCGTAGGAACTTTTTTTTTTGCGAATTGGGCTCGTAGGAACTTAGGAGTGGCGCATTTACATCCGCTGATATTTCTTCTCTCTTCGGCTAAAAAAAAGAACTTTCTTCTCTTTTTCTATTTAACAGTTTCTCGAAACAAAAAGGTTTTTTCGAAGATGTCTGCTTTACTTTATCCGTACAAGACTTCGTGACTTCTTATGCTTTGGAGTCAGGACGATGTCACAGTGATCTTAGGAGTTTCCTGAATGGCTCTGGATTTCTGTGACGTGTAATTACCATATATGACTTCTGAATTTCTAATCCTTGTAAGGGCTTGTTTGATTCATAGGATAGGAAAAATATTGGAATAGATAAAACATAGGATTGAGATGTCATGCCAATGTAAATTCTATAGGAAGAAGGATTTTGTTTGATGTGGCAAAGGAATTTTTCCATGAGGTGTGACCTAATGTTTTCCTATAGGAATTGCACTACAAGATTTTTATAGGATTAATTCCTATGGGATGTGTTCCTATGAATCAAACACTAACATATGAAAAATTCGCATAGGATTCAAATCCTACATAATTCCTATGCAATTCATATGAATCAAACAAGTCCTAAATGTCCTCTGGAAAAACCAAAGGAAAAAGCTTCTGGAGGACCAATCGCGGAAAAGTGACGACCGTGACCATGAATAAAATGCGGATTAATTTCTGGTCAAGCTAGGTACCCAACCGAGTCGATCGGTCCTTGGGTTCTCGCATCCCCTAACTATCTAGGCTAGGTGCTAGAGAAGTCACCGGAGTAGACAACGGTAAAGCCGAATGGTCGCACTCCACCGCCGTCGCCCGGTCCCAACCTCCATCGCTGGCAGGCCCAGCGCGTGGGGTCCTTCTTTCCCACATGCCACCATGGCCCAACGATGCCTCGAGGGGCTCGAGGGTCTCTGCCGGTGGCATGCTATGACGACTCGACGAGTATTCCTCGTCCTAGCAAGCGTACACACAGTTTAAACAAATGAACTGGTTTACTTAAAAAAAATGGTATTTTGCTATAGTTTATTTTAGTGTTTTTTTACTCCCTCGGTTTAAAAAAAATGACTTGGATTTGTCTACATTCACATATATGTAGACATGTTTTAGTGTATAAATTACATTCAAGTCAGTATGATAAAGGTACCTATACTGCCATCCTTACCGTACATGGCATTTTTGTTGCAAACAATACATTAAAGTATGGATTCAAATTGGACATTGTTTTTGATGTGTTTCAAATTGGTAGCTTGTGTATATATGTATTATTAGTTGTTCGCTATAGGAAAATAATCATTAGTAGTTTGTGGACATATGTTATTACAATAGTTGTTTGTAACCGAAATAAAAAAATAAAAGCATGGTCAAGATTTGAACGAAATAATGCTGAAAAATGCAAATGAGCAATTGTGTAGATGTTTATAGAAGAGGTAACCTCTCCCTTCATCTTCATATACAAGAGGCATATCTATTGCACTGCACCTCATTTTTCAACCAAACAAAAATACGAGATCGGTCAAGCAGGCTACTGGCCTAGTGCATGCGCTCAATGTTCATAGGTTCTAGAAATGCAGAGGAAGAGCTTCTGACCGGGAGGACCGATCGTGGAAAAGTGGTGCTTGTACCGTGACCACAAAAATGGATTAATTAATTTCTGGTCAGTCTAGCCAGGGCATGCAAGGTCCTTGTATTTTCGCATCCCCTGGCCGCCGGTCCGCCGTTGGTCGGCGAGCCAAAAACCGGCGACGCTCTTCAGTTCAGAGCACATGCGAGCACGTGGGGGCATCGCCGGCGACAGCACGTACGCGTACGGCGCCGCGGCCGGCCACCGACCCGAGCGACGATGTCGGCGGCGTGGCATCCACCGATTCCTGCGGCAGGGCCCGTCCGGGTTCTGTCAGCGTACGGGAGCAATTTTTAAATTCTCGAGAACATACGGAAAGCATATTCTCTTTGTAGTACCGGACCGGTGTATCTAGAACGGCGAATAGAGGCAAAGGACTATTGCTCCGGCTAGACTGCAGCCTAGCTACGTATGCACGTGCTATAGAGAAGAGAGAACGAGCAAAGGGTCTAAACTTGCATCTCTAACCAATACCAAGCCTTAAAAGGAGTTTTTAACATAAAATCATCATTTTTTTGCCAAATGTTTGAAAAATTATCACCGTTGAAATTTTTCACAAAATATGACTAGTGTCATGCAATTTTCTTGCAATTCGCACTAAAACCGAATTGAGAGCGAATTGACACAGTTTCCGACTAGTAGAATTCATTTGTCATGGCCAATTTGCTGAGTTAGACTGATCCCATCTGTTAGGCCAATTAAAAAGACAAACAAATACTACTAAATGAATGAAAAAAAAGAGCAGCTGCCACCGCCGTTGCGCGTACACCACCGCCGCCCCCGGCCAGCGCCGCGCTGCCTCATTGGCGTCCGGTGGCAGCGGACGTGGGCCTGCCTCCCACTTATTTTTCATTCCCCTTTCTTTTTATTTTTTGACCTATTATATTTTCTTAATTGGCCTGGTCAGTGGGACCCGGTCTAACTCAGCAAATTGGCCATGACAAATGGGTACCACTAGTCAAAAACAATGTCAATTTGCTCTCAATTCGGTTTTAGTGCAAATTGCAAAAAAAATTAAAGAAAAGTTGTCACATTTTGCGAGATTGGAGAACGAGAACGGTGGTTTTCGAACATTTGGAAGAAAAGTGGTGGTTTTATGCTAATCACTAGGCGTCAAGATACATTTTTTTCTTTATTTGTTTCAACGAGCTTGCCTCGATTAAAAGTTGAAAAAACTAGTATCATCGGTGCGTATCATGTATGTCAATTTGGTAAAAGTCTGACATGACACCGTAATTAAAGTAGAGAGATGTGTTAGTGGTATCGTAGTACGATAAAGTATCATAGCATATGAAACTGAATATTTTTATTAAAATGCATCATATATAAAATTGCAATGACACCATTTTTTTATTAAAACTACATAATTTTCAAAAAATTAGGTGGAAGAGAGAGAAAAGATGAGAGAGAGAAGGGAGAGTGCTTCGTCTAGCGCCAGGGGCGGTGGCACAGCTATCAGACTTTTTATTCGTGCGGTCTAGACCCAATAGCATGCATAAAACAAATAATTAATCTTAATTGAAATCCGTCTAACAACTCATCTAATTAGCTAGCCTATTGTATAAGTAGGCTTTATGCTTCTATTGGGTCTAACAACTCATGACATGACTATAACTATAGAGCCGACATTGGACTCTCTTTTATTAATCCTCGAAATAGACTTTCGCCCCGCTATATTAATATAACAACCACACGATACAACGAGCAAGCTAGGGCTGCAGCACAACCAAGCCCATAAGAAAATAAAGAGAATAAAAGAGAAACAAATGCCGACATTGGCACTTCTACAAAACGAAGACGACCCTCAACCGTTGTGCCCTCCGGACAAGTCCCACCACGCTCCTGGTATTTCGAACCGCAGTGTACCAAACAACACCTTCACCAAGGAATGCGACGACCCGCCACTGCTGTCGGACTGGTCCTAGGGTTTCCCCCGGTACACGAAGGGGAGTGGCAAGGAGGTATACCCGACACCCTTCAAGAAGGAGTAGCGACACCCACCGGCGTCACCGCGCCAGTGCCAGACAAAGCCGACAAGGATTTCTCCCAACCCCAAAAAACCAACACCTCGGGCGTTCCGTACCGCTCCACCCATCATGCCGCCAACCAGCACGCGCCACCGCGGGCAAGGCGCCATCTTGGTCATCTTAGTGTGGATCTCAACGCGAGACCATGAGGTCCAAGAACAGCGACACTAGCAGCATCGCATCCGCATGGGAGGGAACTACCTCCACTGCAGTCGCGGTAGCCGACCGGACTTTGTGACAGGGACACACCAGGCCCGGTGGGCCTGGCCGGGCCCAAAACACATTGTTCATATGACCAAGATAACCAATTTAGGGTCTCTTTTGATTTACATGATTCTCAAAACACATGAAAAGAAAAACCGCAGGACTAATGTCATGTCAGTTGAATCCTACGAAATTTAGAACCCATGTGAATTTTCTTCAAGAAATGTTTGGATCGTTGGAAAACCAATCGAAGTGCAACATAAGGTTGCGGTGCATGGAAATTAAATATAGCAGTACTACGATGCAATTCTACGGGAACGAAAATCCTAAGAGTATATATAATCCTAGGAATCGAACGATGAACATAGAAATAGTTCTCTCAAGGACCAAAAAAACTCCAAAATTCTTATGGAAACCTTTGAATCAACGAGCCCTTGTGTACGTACGAATGTGCACGGAAATCTCACGCGTCGCCGGCAAGTTGCTGAATAAACAACGAGCACACTAGCTAGCTAGCTACTGCGTTCAGAGTCCGTCTCGCCAGGTTCCCGCAGCGTGCCATTTTGGGCTAGCTTTGTTTTGTCCCTCAGGTCCTTGCGTGCTTTGGTACACGACGAATCACCAGGGATGATGGCCGCTCGCTCACCCATGAATCAAACCGGATAATATATGTTAATCGGTCAAACTAAAGAAAACGAATCACGGACGAAAATGCTTGAAAATGGCACATAAAAAAATAATTTATTTACGTGTTAGGCTGTGGCTATATATTATCTGGTCTCGACGACTGACTGTCATGTCTGGCTGGCCCCGGTCAAAACTGATTAGGCTGCGACGCCCTAAATCTAGTGAGATCAGCACGTAAAGTAGTAAGCTTAGGTAACCGGTCGTAATTCGGGGCTACTACTACTAGGTAGTACGATAAACACGAGGGACCGGTGGCATGATCACCGTCACATTTTCCCTTTATTACCACGAGAACGGTGCTTTTGGGCGACAACGGCCGTCAAGCGGGAACAAACGTGTGGAAATGAGCGAGACGAAGAGAGACAGCCACAGGAACACGACACGACGGCGGCTTGGCTTGTTGGTTGAGCCAGGGCCGGCCCTTTGGGGGACTAGCGGCGCAGCCGCCTCGGGTCTAAAAAAATTAGGGGCCTAAAAAATTATGAGAATAGTACAGATTAAAAAAATATTTTTTTATTGTACTTGTGGGCAATGTTTGACTCCTAGTGGCCAGTTCTAGACATTGATCGATTCATTGATTGCCCCGTTCGCTTTTCGAGTCCTAGAAAACTGCTTGCTAGCACGCAAGCGTTCACTAGTACGGTTTCGCTAAGACTAGTCACAATGGAGAGTATCATATAGTAGTATCATATATATGATACTAGTTTATGATATCATCTCCACAATGCATAGTATCATGTAGTAGTATCATAGTTTAGTGTATTTATTGTTTTTTAGAATCTCAATGTAAAATTGTGTACAAGATTTATTTAAGATTATTTTTTCTAGTTTCATGTGCTATGACACCGTATCTACCTATGATACTAATACAACCTCTTTCATCATTAATTGCATTGACACATAAGCATTTTGCATGCATGTAGTGCATGATACTACTTATGATACCCCCATTAGGGCTAGTCTAAAGAAAATCGGTAGTAGGCTAAGCTATCGATCCCCGTATCCACTCAAAAAAGTATCGGCATACCGATTAGAGATAAACGAGACAGATCCTTTTCAACACATCAACACATGTCTCTTTCCTTTATTTTTTATTTTTCTTACATAAATTCCATTACGCATTTCTTTCTATTCCATTCCCTTTCATCATTTTTCCTGTTTTTTCTTTGGTATATTTCTTTCACGCCTTATCCTTTTAATTTTTTTCTTTACCTTCTATCATGTTTAAATTAGATTTATATTTTTTTATGACTTTGTTCCTCATGTCTCTAAACATTATTTCTGCTTATTCTAAAAAAATTATCTCTTACTATTTTTCTTCTAGACTAAAATTGTGTTTCAGCAGTAATCGTGATTGTTTTCTCATGTTTTTAAACTTTTTCCCATTTAAGTTTTATTGTAATTTTTAGACTTTGCTTCTAGAAATTTTTGGAAGAAATTTTAAGATATCATGTAAACATTGTTATTTCTATATGAATATTATAGTTAGAGTATACTTATAATATTTATTTTTCATTATCGCATATATGCCAAAAAAATATAATAAGAGGCCTAAAATTTTAGTTTTGCCCCGGGCCCCGAAATGTCAGGAACGGCCCTGGGTTGAGCTACAGGGTGGCACCCGACCAGACCAGACCAGGCGTTGTGCTACTCTATATGCGATTTACACTTTCTAGAAAAAAAATGTGATTTACATTTTTCTCCTTTACCTAGAAAGTGCTCCCTACAGAAATCATGCAATTGGCCATAGGTAAATTTGGTTTGCCGCAAGAAGATAGTCGGGACACACAACAGATCGGCGAAAAAAGACACACGGCAAATCACCAACAATGCTCACGGCAAAGGAAAACTCACGACAAAATGCCTTACAGCTCACGACAAATACAAGCTTACGGCAAATCGAACGCCATGTGTCTCAGTCGTCCTACAATAACGGCGAGAAAATGATGTGCTTTATTTTGCTATGAACATGCCGTGGGGGCCTACGGCAAACAAGGAGTTTTGCCGTGAGTTTTGTTCCAATTTACGGCAAACCTCTCCCACACTAGGTTAGCCCGAACCCCACCCATACGCGTAGACCACCCCCTCGCTCTCTCCACATCCATCCACTTCATCAACTCGCTCTCTCCCCATCCGTCACGCGCCGGCGGCGGCCACCCTAGACCCTCCGTCTCCCCACCTTAGCTCACCACCCCCCCTCCCCTCTCTCCCACAGCTAACGACCTCTCTATCTTACGACCCTATTTACTCCCTGGCACCCCCTAACTCTCGGATAAAAGGTGTCCCATTTTCCTTTTTACCACGAGAGCGGTGCGGGGCAGGTGTTTTGGGCGACAACACCGTCAAGCGGCGAACAAACATGTGAAAATCAGCGAGACGAAGAAAGACAGCCACACGAACACGAAATGATGGTGGCTTCATGCTTGGATTGGTTGGGCTACATGGTGGCACCCGACCAAACCACACCAGCGGCTACAGATGTTGCGGTACTCTATATATGGAATTTTTCACTTTCTAGATAAAATGTGATTAGCATTTTTCTATTTGCCATATATAAGTGTTGATCCTGGAATTACAGTGGAAATGCAGTCCTCGTCTCGGATAAAAAACGCATATATATGTTTTATACAATACTATGAACAAAGTGTTTCATATAAATAATGAATAGAAATATGTGCATGGCATATTTTTTGTAGAAATACATCTTTTTCACGGTATGTGTGTACGGTGACCTATACACAAAGGCCACATTGGGTAAAGGGACTCTTTTCGCGGTGGTAAGTTCGTTGCATGAAAAAGGGACTCTTTTCGTTTTTTGCTGCGTTTTGCTCGCCAGAGTTGAATATAAAAGGTGGCCCAACACAATATATGAAGCACTCAGCACTCTCGGCAAGCAAATGGGAACGACCGATTTGGATGTTTATCTAGGGCTAGAAACAGAACAACGCAAGTTGCAAAAAAAAATCTTGTTTTGAGTGTCAGGTTGCACAGCTCTTTCATAAGCCGTCACAACCAAGCAACAAGACGCTTTTGCTTTAACCCCACCAATCATTATGAACGCAACCAAACGTAATGAAAATGCAAGTTTTGCATCATCGGATTAGCCTATTTTTGCATGTCAAATATCCGGGGGCATGTTTTCGAGAGCGCAAGAAATGGAGATCAGAACCAAACATGCCCCAAGCTACTTATTCTCTAGTTCGACAACGATCATAAAGGTTTATGTTCGCATGTATGTGTGTCTACTCGTCGTTTTTAATAATTTATTGTATGCTACATATAAAGCTTTCACTTATCGAGTCCATATGAACACATGAACAAAAATATTATCCTCACATAGAAGCACCATACGCTCTTTTTTTTTGTTTTTCCCTTGTTGTGACAGAGTGATGTAAACTTCATCCACTTGCGATGCTAAATTTTCTTTCTGAGGATGTTAAAAGTCCTCCTAGATATGGTTAGATCTTGGCTTTTTTTAAGTAATATATTTTTTAAATTAATTTTACGAATAATACACGAAATAAGAAAATTCAAAATCTAGTGCTACTTCGGAAGCTCGCGCTCCGACTGGAACCTATCGGAGACCTGTACACAGACAGGCTTGTCAATAGCGCGGCCAGTAGAACCATAGGTCCGCCAATACTTGCTCTTTTTCCAGTCCTACAACACGCCTCATCCAACTACACATGGAGCAAGCATACGTAAGTATCACATCGAGCAAACATATGTAGTAGTACCATGCAATATGTATGGGATATTACCTGTCGATACAAGTAAGCAAGTGTCGTCGAACCCCAGCTATGCATATAGCCCCATTCCGCAAATAGAGTGAGCCACATGAATGACGCGTTCCTTCCCGTGCCATCCAAGAAAAGAGTCTTACTAATGACATACCATAAGTATGTACGAGTATACATCTGGATCACCTCCTCATCGGCGTCCTGAGGGCATTTGCTAAAAATTTGTTGTATCCATTTGTAAGTAGCACCGACAGACATCTTCTCTTGTGTCGGTACCTTGCCAATTAGGCCAATCATCACTTCATGCCACTTATCCGAATCTGAGCTCATACACACGGGCTGTACTTTGATGGGAAGCGCAAATATCATGAAGACGTCCTGCGAAGTCATCGTCATCTCACCACAAGGGAGGTAAAAATTGTGTGTCTCTGGTTTCCATCTATCAACAAGCACTCCATTTCGAAAGAAAAAAATCTATCAACAAGCGCTGTGATCAAACAAGGGTTCATATGTGGCGTCAAACGCGAGACAAGTTGGACGAAAGGGAGAAGTCTAGTGCGCTCAACGTATGGAGTGTAGCGCTCATCATATGACATATTCTTGCTATGCACCTCCTTGGACCTTAGGTGGAATCATTTGAAGACATGTTTCTTCTCTCCAATGTACCACATGCGGTGTCGTTGATCGTAATGCCTATTCAAAATAGATTGTCCTTTCATCCTACATATGCGAGCAAAAAGAGAAGTGAAACTTTAAGTTATGGAAATTCTCTAATCCACCACAAATATAGATAGGATCTATATAAACAAACACCTCGTTAGATATACGACTAAAAAAATGAAAATATGTAATACACATTTATTCCATTCCATCTATAATCCATATATGCCAATTAAAATATGTAATACACATTTCAATTACTACAATTTATATATGCCAATTGTATATTAAGCATATTAGCAACCACACTTATTTTCCAATCATTTATAAGAAACTAGAATTACATACTAAGTGAATTATCAACCACACTATTTTTCTAATCCATCTACCATTCTACCATATACATGCCAAATCTATTTTACTAACCCTAACTAAGCAAATTCACTTATGTACTAACTAACACTAACCCTCTATCATTCTACCATACTTATTTCTCCAAAGAAATTCGACATTCTACCATATACATGCCAAATTTCCAAAGAACTAGGGTTAAGAAGAAGAGGACAATGCGATGATTTCAACCAAGATAACAAAGAAAATCGAAGGAGAATACCTCAAGTGGGGGGAGAGGAAGAAAATCCACCAGAAGTCACCTCTGATCCGTGGGTTTTAGAGTGTGTATTTGAGAGGGGCTTGGAGGGGAGCCGCCGCCGCCATCTTCTGTCTGCTTGGGGGGTATGGCGCTGGGAGGGGATAACTGGGAGGGGTCGGGGTGGCGCTCGGGCTGTTTCTAGGTAAAGGGACATGGCGCACGCCGAGAAAGCGTCGTTCTAGGTAGCATGGCGCTCCCTTAAAAAGCGCCAAACATTAAAACTGGGTCCGCTGGGTTCCGTTGATTGCCATGTCGGACGGGGTTATGGTGTTTTTGACCAGGGCGCTATGAGTTCATGGCGTTTTTGACTCGGCGGGAGCGGAGAATTCTTCGAGAAAGTAGGTTATTTCGTGTCATCATTCTTTAATAAGGTTATTTTTGTAATTTTTGCCGAGAGAAACAAACGAATGCGGCGCACGTGGCGTTATGTACGTCCTGCGGCGCGAGCTGTAGTACGAACGAATATGCAGTAGTACTACTCCGAAAGGCAGCTGGAGCTAGGAAATCTCACGCGTCTCTCTGCAAGTTGCTGCACGCACGCTGCAGCGTCCATAGCCAGGTTCCTTCGGCGTGCCACTCTCTGGCTAGCTTTAATTTGTCTGTCGACAATTGACCGAGGGGGATCGATGTCGACGGCACTGTCACTGCAGGCTTTCAACAATTGAGTTTAAAATGAAGTTCATAATCACACACAAAAAAAAGAACAAAAATCTCACGCACGTTGCGTCTCTCTGCAAGTTGCTGAATAAACAACACGCACGCTGTGTACTGGCCTACTCCCTGCAGCGTCCATTGCCAGGTTCCTTCGGCGTGCCACTCTGGCTAGCTTTAATTTGTCTGTTGACAATTGTCCGAGGGGGATCGATGACGACGGCAGTGGCAGTGGCAATGACAGGTAGGGCTGGATTTATAACTCGAAACTCGCGAGCTAAATGAGTAACTCGTGACTCGGCTCGACTCGCATATACTTGGTGTCTAACGAGTCAAGCCGAGTTTTAGATTTGAACTCGCTTGTTCACCCAAGCTAAATGAGCTACTTGCGAGCTACTCGTTTAGCTTGTTAAACTCATTCAAATACAAAATTTGTTATTTTTCATAGATGAGAGCCATACTATGAATGTTTCTTGAACCTGCAATAGTATAGAGCTACTATATTTTTTATTACTATTGTCTTCATGTTATTATGAAAGTAGTATCATTGTTTTAGTTCCGAATAATAGGAGAATTACTAGTTTTTTTTATATGTTCTCCTATTCGCAATTTACAGCGAGCTACTCGCGAGCTACTCGTGAGTTTACCGAGTCGAGCCAAGTTTCAAATATGGACTCGTCATGTAAACAAGCCGAGTCGAGCTAGCTCGTTAGTTGAACGAGCTTTAGCGAGTCGAGCCGAGTCGAGCCAGGTTCCTGCGGCGTGTCTATCGACAATTGACCCCAAGGGCCCGGCCACCGATGTCGACGGCCTGGTCTTGCCGTGCAACCGCCAGCTTTGGTACTAGTAGGACGAACCAACACGCTGGTTGATGACTCCTGACCCATCAAATGCATATATACTCCATAGTACAGTACTGTTTATAGTCGGCCGAATAAAGAAACGAACCACATAGCGCACGCATAGTGTCCCAGATGGTATTTTGATTATGTGGTAGTGAGATCCTTGGTGATGAAGACCAAATGGATTACTCCTAGATGTTGGAATCCAGTGCTTCTTTCCGATGACTGAGTACTAAAATTGTTGGAAAAAGACGGCACATAATTTACAGGATTAGGCAAGACAAGAGACATAAAGTATAGTAAAGTGTTATGCTTAGTAGCTGGCCGGTCAAAATTATTTTTGTGAACATTGGGTCAAAAATAATTACTACTATCATAAATCGAGTAAGATAAGGACCGAAGTGCTTTTGGCCGTCTCACGGTAGACTCTAGGAGGAAACGTGCGGAAATCACCAAGACGACGAAGAATGGCGGGCACACGAACACCACACGGTGGCGACTTGCTTTTGGTTGGGCACCCGACCGGACCACCAGGCGAGCCCACCACACCATAGCTTCCGCCTTGTCGCTGCATTTATCAACGAATTGCGGCAGTTCATCGGCTACTGCAACGGATCCCCCACCGGCGGCTTCTGGACATCTCCAGCGACATCCGTGTGTTTCCAGTTACATCCGTTCATCTCCACACAGGTTCAACCATCGCCGACTCTCTTCTTCCTCCCTGAGAGTCGCCTACATCGGAGGGGGTGTGGGGTGTTGGTGGATTCGCCGTCATTTGATTCTCCGGCAACCATCTGCGACCGCAGCCGGCTACATCCTCGCATCCATCCTTGTCGCCTGCTCTCCGTCCCGCATCCAGTATCGTGCCGGTTACAACATATCGACCATGAAATTCGCTCGTCGCCAACCACATGTTACATTTTTTAGACCCCGCTGCTACATGTTCTTCAGATCTCCACCCGCAGATAGTCTTAGTACGTCGTCTGCATCTTTTTTGTGCGCATAGTAATAGATATGCATAGATGTTGATTTTTTTGCATAGTCAGATAATCACATGTTGGTTCTGTTACATTTCTGTTTTTAGTTCCATTTTTGTCATGCTCTACCGAGATAATTGTGTAGAATGTAGCTTCTAGAGCTATAGATTGTACCTCTATAAGTTTTGCCTAGAATGTAACATGGGTAAGTCCGTAGAAAGAGCACACAAATGTAACACGAGGGGCGGGGGGGGGGGGGGGGATAAATTTTTGTAGCTGAAATGTATGTGCTTCATGTTTTTTCAGTTACATTTGTTTGCTCTTTCAGGGAAATTGCGTAGAAATGTAGCTCTAGATCATTTGTTGTAGATATGTAACAGGGGGAGGGGTAAATCTGTAGATGTAACAGGGGTAGCCTTCATGACATTCTTCACGAAAAACGATAACAAGGTGGATGCATATTTAAATGTGCCAACACACTTATCAAAATATAATTGAAACTCTATGTACAAAAACTTTCCTTCAAATAAATGTAATTGTGTAGATGCATCTCTTTTTTGATCTTCTAGAGAAGAATTGTAAGTAATTTTTTTTGTGATTTTTTGAGTTTTTCATTTTAATCATTCGTCCAAGTAGGAAAATGTTACACAGTTATGCAAAATGTAACAACGTCCTAAATCTTTTTTATCAGTTCATAGGCGAGGCCTTTTCTTCTTGTCTCAACATCTGTCATAAAAAAGTTAGTTGAAATAACGAGATCAAGTAGTAGTAAGAAGAATAGGAGAGCATGAAAGCATTCAAAGCTTAGCATCATGCGGGAGAGGCTTACCCTAAAGCCTCGAGAATTACCTATACATGATGAGTTGGAGGACAGTGAAGAAGATGAAAATCTGGAGATGGGTAATAGTGTGACAGAAGAGGAACAAGCCGACAAGCAGAACCATGTTGCAGGAGATGTTGGAGATATGCCCTAGAGGCAATAATAAATGTAGTTATTATTATATCTTTGTGTTTATGATAAATGTTTACATTCATGCTATAATAGTATTAACAAGGAAACATTAATACTTGTGTGATTTGTAAACTAAAATAGAGTCCCTAGTAAAGCCTCTTCATAATACTAGCTTGTTGGTTAATAAATGATTGTGGTTTCCCTATCATGAACATTGAGATGTTATTGACAACAAGATCATATCGTTAGGAGAACGATATGGTGGACATACTCCTATAGATAAGCGTAGCATAAAGATCAAGTCATTTTAATAGTTCAATTGCTATATGCTTTCTGATACATAGTAACCTAATTCCTTCGACCATGAGATCATGCATATCACCTTCGCCGGAAGGATGCTTTGATGACATCAAACACCACACCGTAACTGGGTGGCTATAAAGGTGGCATTGAGTGTTCAGAAAGTATTGGTTGAGACACATGGATCAAGAGTGGGATTTGTCCATCCATATGACGGATAGATATACTCTGGGACCTCTCGGTGAAATGTCATCCAATTAGCTTGCAAGCATGTGACTGGCTCACAAGGGATCACATATCACGGGAACAAGAAAAGATTACTTATCAGTAACGAGGTTGAACTAGGTATGCAGAGATACCGACGATCATAACCTCGGATAAGTAAACTATCGTCAGACAAAGGGAAATTGGTATCGTATGTAAGTGGTTCATTCGATCGCAAAGTAACCGTAGAAATATGTGGGAGCCATATGAATTTCCAGATTCCTCTATTGGTTATTGTTCGGAGAAGTGTCTCGATCATGTCCGCATAATTCACGAACCGTAGGGAGACACACTTAAGGATTCGACGTTGTTTGAGTAGTTATGGAATGATGAGTAAGAGACCGAATGTTGTTCGGAGTCTCGGATGGGATCCGGGATATCACGAGGAGATCCGGAATGGTCCGGAGAATAAGATTCATATAAGGAAAGTCATGTTTCGGGGTTGGAGAATGGTTCCGGTGTTTTCATCGGGAATGTTCTAGAAGGTTCCGGAATGTCCGGCACTCCGGAGGGGAAGGGTACATGAATGTGTCATACCAAGTTGGAATGATTGCATCATGTACTAGGTGTCATCGCTGAACAAAATAAAGGGTTTAATCAAATCCTAGTTTGAAAAGTCAAATGCCAATTTGAAAAGTCAAACAGCTATTTTGGAAGGTGGAGGGGAAGTAGGAAACCTACTTGGGGAGGAGTTCCTCCCATCCACCGCCGGCCTTGCCCCTCCTTGGTGCGTCTAAACCCTAGATCGCCGAGGCTCTCTCTCATAGTCCACCATACTCGCTCCGGCTTAAGGCGAAGCCCTGCAAGGTCTCCCCTCTACTTCCGGTACCACGCCGTTGTGCTGCCGGAATCGCGAGGAGAGTGCTACAACCTCCGCTGCCTGCTGGAACAAGGGAGAGGAAGGTCTTCGTCGAGTATCGAACGTGTGACCGACTGCGGGAGCGCTGTCGGAACGCAGCGCCGGAAGGATCGTCTACGCGATCTTGAGATCGGGAAGAGTACGACTACATCACCCACAAGAATCCGCTCTCGTTAAACACTTTGGAATCTTCGAGGGTGAGTTATTTCATCGACTCGTTGCTACAATCTAGTAGATAGATCTTGGCTTGTTTGTTTGTATGCGGTAGAAATTTTTTGTTTTCCATGCTACGAAACCCTACAGTGGTATCAGAGCCGTGTATATATGTAGATCTGTTGCACGAGTAGAAAACAATTGTCATTGTGGGCGTTGATGCTTTTATTATCGATTGCTTCTTGTGTACTTTGCATCTTGCGGGATGTTGGGATGAAGCGGCCCGGTCTAACCTTACATGACATCGTTCATGAGACTTGCTCCACGCTTGACATGCAACTTGTATTGCATAAGTGGCTTTGCGGGTGCTTGTTTCTCCCAGCATAGTTAAGATTCAATTTACAACGGGTGATTGACAATACTAGTATCAATGTTGTGGTTCTTGTTCGTAAGTTAGAACGACACTTATTGAAAGCCCCAAACCACGTAAAACATGCAAAGAAAGTAGAGGCGTCTAACTTTGTTTTGCAGGGGTGTGCTGTGATGTGATATGGCCATGATTGTGATTATATTTGATGTATGCAATGTTCCTTATTGTAAGTTGGCAACCGGCAGGAGCCATATGGTTGTCTTTAATTTATGTTAAGACCCGCGTGTCTATTCAAAGTAGTTGTAATAGTTGAAGCCGGTGGAAGACAACCATGGAGAAGCGTCATTGACCTTGATGCAATGCCGGAGATGATGGAGATCATGTTCATGCTTGAAGATGGAGATCGGAAGCACAAAGAAGAAAGGCCATATCATATCACATATTATGAATTGCATGTGATGTTAATCATTTATGCATCTTGTATTGCTTAGTTAACGATGGTAGCATTATAAGATGATCCCTCATGCACATGAATTTCAAGTCCTAAAGTGTTCACCCTTAGTAAGCACCGTTGCTAAAGCTTGTTGTTTCGAAGCACCACGTGATGATCGGGTGTGTTAGATTCCGCAAGTGTATACAACGTGAGCAAGCCAGATTTGCTCATGCGGAAGCTAAGGTTTGATCTTGACGAGCCTAGCATGTACAGACATGGTCTCGGAACACGGATCACCAAAAGGTAAAGCATGAATCATATAGTAGATATGATGAACATGTCGATTGTTCGCCATTAAAGCTACATCAACTCTCGTGATGATCGGTGTTGATGTGGTGGATTTGGTTCGTGTGATCACTAAAACAATGTGAGGGATATTGTTTTGAGTGGGAGTTCACCTAGATTAATTTAACTATTAATTAGAACTCAATTTGTCATAAACTTAGTCTAAACTATTGCAAATATGTTGTAGATCAATGGCGGCCCCTACCATCAATTTTAATGCGTTCCTAGAGAAAGAAAAGTTGAAAAACAATGGAAGCAACTTCGCGGATTGGTTCCGCAATTTAAGGATTGTCCTCACAGCTGGTAATTTGACCTATATGCTGGATGCACCGCTGGGTGACCCACCTGCAGCTACTGCTACCGATGAAGTAAAGAATGTTTACCTCGCTCGGAAGACACAGTACTCCACAATTCAGTGTGCTATCTTGTATGGTTTAGAATCGGAGCTTCAGAAAGGTTTGAGAATTCAGACCCACATGATATTGTCCGTGATCTCAAATTGATCTTTGAGACTCACGCGGCAATTGAGAGCTATGAGGCTTCTGAAAAGTTCTTTAACTGCAAGATGGAAGAGGGCAGCTCCGTCAGTGAGCATGTGCTTAAGATGTCTGGGCACGCAAACAAACTTCAAAGCTTGGGCATAGTGATTCCTAATGCTTTGGGGATTTATCGTGTCCTCCAATCACTACCACCAAGTTATAAGAACTTTGTGATGAACTACAATATGCAAAACATGAACAAGTAGTTGCCAGAACTCTTTGCCATGTTGAAATCTACAGAAGTGGAGATCAAGAAAGAGCACCAAGTATTGATGGTCAATAAGACCACCAAATTTAAGAAAGGCAAGTCTAAGCAAAAGGGACACTTCAAGAAGGGTGGTAAGAAAGTTACCGCGCCGACGAAGAAGACCAAGGCTGGACCTAAGCCTGATACTGAGTGCTTTTACTGCAAGGGAGAAGGTCACTGGAAGCGGAATTGCCCAAAGTACTTGGCGGATTTGAAGAACGGCAACATCAAGAAGAAACGTATATCCGATATACATGTTATTGATGTGTATCTCACTAGTACTCGTAGTAGTGCCTGGGTATTTGATACTGGTTCGGTTGCTCATATTTGTAACTCGAAACAGGTGCTGCAGAATAAACGGAAGCTAGCGAAGAACGAGGTGACGATGCGCGTGGGAAACGGATCAAAGGTTGATGTGATCGCGGTCGGCACGCTACCTCTTCATCTACCATCGGGATTAGTTTTATACTTAAATAATTGTTATTTGGTGCCTGCGTTAAGCATGAACATTATATCGGGATCTTGTTTATTGCGAGACGGTTACTTGTTTAAATCCGAGAATAATGGTTGTTCGATTTATATGAGTAATATGTTTTATGCACATGCACCTTTGATAGATGGTCTATTCTTATTGAATCTCGATAGTGGAAATAAAAATATTAATAACATTGAGGCTAAACGTTTGAAATCGAGCGATAACTCGACCTATATGTGGCACTGTCGTCTTGGTCACATTGGAGTGAAGCGTATGAAGAAACTCCATTCCGATGGACTTCTTGAATCACTTGAAATATGCGAAGCATGTCTGATGGGTAAAATGACTAAGACTCCATTTTTTGGTATGATGGAGCGAGCTACAGACTTATTGGAAATCATACATACCGATGTGTGTGGTTCAATGAGTGTAGCATCGCGCGGTGGTTATCGTTATGTTCTTACCTTCACAGATGACTTGAGTAGATATGGGTATATCTATTTCATGAAACATAAGTCTGAAACTTTCGAGAAGTTTAAGGAATTTCAAAGTGAGGTAGAGAATCAACGTAACAAGAAGATTAAATTTCTACGTTCTGATCGTGGAGGTGAATATCTAAATTACGAGTTTGGCGAGCATTTGAAGAAATGCGGAATACTTTCACAATTGACATCGCCGGGAACACCACAGCGTAATGGTGTGTCCGAACATCGTAATCGAACTCTCTTAGATATGGTTCGTTCTATGATGTCACTTACAGATTTACCGCTATCATTTTGGGGTAATGCATTAGAAACAGCCGCATTCACTTTAAATAGGGCACCATCTAAATCCGTCGAAACGACACCGTATGAATTATGGTTTGGGAAGAAACCTAAATTGTCGTTCCTTAAAATTTGGGGTTGCGAAGCCTCTGTAAAGAAGTTACAGCCGGACAAGCTTGAACCCAAAGCGGAAAAATGCGTCTTCATAGGATACCCGAAGGAAACTATTGGGTATACCTTCTATCATAGATCCGTAGGCAAAATCTTCGTTGCCAAGAATGGATCCTTTCTAGAGAAGGAATTTCTCTCGAAAGAAGTGACTGCAAGGAAAGTAGTGAAGGGTTTCGCAGCATAGTAAATCAAAATTTTCTAGGAAGCGAACAGAGGGAAAGCCAAGATCTAATCTAGGAGATGCAAACAACGATAGAGATTGGATTAGATCTTCATACCCTTGAAGATTCGCACAGCGGAACGTTTGTCGGAACGTGGGTGATGTAGTCGTACTCGCTTCTCCTCCTCGCGATCCGATCCGATCTAGCACCACAAGTGGCGGTGCCTCCGTGAGATGCACACGTGCGGCACCTCGACGTCTCCTCCTTCCTCGGACCAGCAAGTATGGTGGAGAGATAGATTGGATCTACAGCACGATGGCGTGGTGTATATGGTGGAGAATTTCTGCCGCAGGGTTTCGCCTACAAACAGTCGGGAGGGAGAGAGGAAGGCAGCAGGGCTACTAGGGTTTGGAGGAAGGGTGTAAGGGTGTGTGAGAGGGGGCGCACCAGCCCTCTATATATAGAGGGGGGGTGCGGCCAGCCCTAGCCTCTCCTCCAAGCCTATCTCTAGTTTAAACAATTTAAACTCTCCCTTATCTAGAAATCCTATCTTATCTTATCTCTAGTTTAAACGATTTAAACTCTCTAGGATCGGCTGGGCCCTATGGGGCCTTGTGCCCCTGGCCCAATGCGGCCAGGACACTCCCTCATAGGCCCATGCCCCCTCCCGGAAGGTGGGGCCACGTTGGTCCCCTTCCGGAAGGTTCTAGAAGCTTCCGGTACAATACCGATTAATCCGGAACAATTCCGAACTCCAAAAACTGCACTGCCTTATATGAATCTTATTCTCCGGACCATTCCGGAACCTCTCGTGATATCCCGGATCCCATCCGAGACTCCGAACAAAAATTCATAAACCAAGTATCTAATCTATCCTAGCGTCGAGACACGTTAAGTGTGTGACCCTGCGGGTTCGAGAATATGCAGACATGATCTTCTATCAATAATCAACAGCGGGGTCTGGGCACCCATATTGACTCCCACACATTCATCGATGATCATATCGGATGAACCACGATGCCAGGATTCAATCAATCCCATATATATATTCCCTTCGTCTCGCGATATTTTACTTGCCCGAGATTCGATCGTCGGTATCGTCATACCTAGTTCAATCTCGTTCACAGCAAGTACTTTACTCGTTCCGTAATCCGATATCACTTTGTGATTAACTCCTTAACCACATGCTTGCAAGCGGTGTTGATATCGATTACCGAGTGGGCCCGAAGTATATCTCTCCGACTTGGGAGGGACAAATCCCATCTCGATACGTACAACCCAACAGATACTTTCCGATCACCTGAGAGACACCTTTATGATCACCCTCTCATAGGATGACGTTTGATGACCTCAAAGCTTTCTTCCGATACCAGGGAGTTGTATTATCTCATGGTCTAAGGAATACAATATTTGACATAGGAAAAGCTTCGCAAAGATGAACACAATGACACGATCTAATTGCTTCGCTTAGTTTGGGTCTGTCCACCACATCATTCTCCCAATGATATGATCTCATTATCAATTGACAACTCATGTCTATGGTTAGGAAACCTTAACCATCATTGATCAATGAGCTAGTCCATATAGGCGTACTAGGGACACGGTGTTGTTCACAAACCACACAAGTATTAAAGTTTCCGCTTAATACAATTCTAGCATGGAATATAAACTTTATCATGAACAAGAATTATAATAATAACATCTTTATTATTGCCTCTAGGGCATAATTCCAACAGTCTCCCACTTGCACTAGAGTCAATAATCTAGTTTACATTTGGCAACAATCTCACACCCATGGCACTGAGGTGCTGATCATGTTTTACACGTGAAAGAGGTTTAGTCAATGGATCTGCGACATTCAGATCTGTATGTACTTTGCTGATCTTCAGATCTCCATCTGCTATATAATCTCGGATTATATGAAACTTGCGGTTGATATGCTTGGTCTTTGGATGATATCTTGGTTCCTTAGCGAGTGCTATGGCGCCAGTGTTGTCACACAATATCTCCAGTGGGTCCAATGCACTGGGAACCACGCCAAGCTCAGAGATGAAGTTTCTGATCCAAACTCCTTCACTTGACGCTTCTGCAGCAGCCATGTATTCCGCTTCTACTGTAGATCCCGCGATCACGCTTTGCTTGCAGCTTCTCCAGCTCACAGCTCCTCCATTCAAAATATACACGTATCCTGTCTGAGATTTAGAATCATCCTTGTCGGTGTCGAAACTAGCATCGACGTAACCTTTTACGACGAGCTGTTCATCACCCCCATAGACTAAGAACATTTCTTTAGTCCTATTTAGGTACCTTAGGATGTTCTTCACGGCTGTCCAGTGTTCCACTCCTGGATCACTTTGATATCTGCTCGTCAAACTAAGAGCATTGGACACATCCAGTCTAGTACACAGCATGGCATACATGATGGAACCTATGGCCGAGGCATAAGGCACTTTGCTCATAGCTTCCCTATCATTTACCGTAGCTGGACACTGAGCCTTGCTCAATATCTTACCTGACAACATAGGCACTGAACCTTTCAATGCCTTATCCATTCTGAACCTTTTCAGAACTTTGTCTAGGTATGTACTCTGGCTTAAGGCTATCAGGCGTCTTTGTCTATCTCTATAGATTTTGATGCCCAATATATAAGCAGCTTCACCTAGGTCTTTCATTGAAAAACACTTGTTCAAATAACTCTTCACATCGTTAAGCATGTTGATGTCATTTCCAATAATCAATATGTCATCCACATATAGTACCAGAAACGTCACCGAGCTCCCACTCACTTTCTTGTAGATGCAAGCTTCGTAGCAATTTGGAACAAATCCAAAGCTCTTGATCACTTGATCAAAACGAAGGTTCCAACTCCGAGATGCTTGCTTCAGTCCATAAATGGAACGCTGAAGTTTGCACACTTTATCAGCATCCTTAGGATCGACAAAACCTTCGGGTTGCATCATATACAACTCTTCATCAATGTTGCCATTGAGGAAAGCAGTCTTGACATCCATTTGCCATATTTCATAATCATGAAACGCAGCAATTGCTAATAAAATCCGAATGGACTTAAACATCGCTACGGGAGAAAAAGTCTCATCGTAGTCAACACCTTGAACTTGTCGAAAACCTTTCGCAACAAGCCGTGCTTTATAGACGGTAACATTCCCATCCGCGTCTGTTTTCTTCTTGAAGATCCATTTGCACTCAACGGCCTTTCGGTCGCTAGGAGGGTCCACCAAAGTCCATACTTGGTTTTCGCTCATGGATCCCAATTCGGATTTCATGGCTTCTAGCCATTTCTCAGAGTCTGGGCTCATCATCGCTTCCTCATAGTTCATAGGTTCGTTGTCTTCTACTAACAAGACAGTCAAGACAGGGTTGCCGTACCACTCAGGAGGGGCACGCGACCTTGTCGACCTGCGACGTTCAGTAGCAGCATCGTCCGAAGCTTCATGATCCTTGTCATTAGCTTCCTCTATTGTTGGTGCAGGCGGCACTGGAACAATTTCAGGTGCTGCGCTACTCTCCAATTCAAGAGAAGGTTCAATAACCTCGTCTAGCTCTACTTTCCTCCCACTCACTTCTTTCGAGAGAAACTCCTTCTCAAGAAAGGAACCGTTCTTTGCGACAAACACTTTGCCTTCGGTTCTGTGATAGAAGGTATACCCAATAGTTTCCTTAGGGTATCCTATGAAGACGCATTTCTCCGCTTTGGGTTCGAGCTTGTCCGGCATCAACTTCTTGACGTAAGCTTCGCATCCCCAAACTTTAAGAAACGACAACTTAGGTTTAGCACCAAACCATAGTTCATACGTTGTCGTCTCAACGGATTTAGATGGAGCCCTATTTAAAGTGAATGCAGCGGTTTCTAATGCATAACCCCAAAATGATAACGGCAAATCAGTAAGAGACATCATTGATCGGACCATATCTAATAGGGTTCGATTCCGGCGTTCAGACACACCATTGCGCTGTGGTGTTCCGGGTGGCGTGAGTTGTGAAACGATTCCACTTGCTTTGAGATGCGTGAGAAAATCATAACTCAAATATTCGCCCCCACGATCGGATCGTAGAAACTTAATCTTTCTGTTACGATGGTTCTCCACTTCATTCTGAAATTCTTTGAACTTTTCAAACGTTTCAGATTTATGTTTCATTAAATAGATATACCCATATCTACTTAAGTCATCGGTAAAAGTGAGAAAATAGCGATATCCACCGCGCGTCGAAACACTCATCGGTCCGCATACATCGGTATGTATGATTTCCAACAAGTCCGTTGCTCGCTCCATCATACCGGAGAACGGGGTTTTGATCATCTTGCCCATGAGGCATGGTTCGCATGTGTCAAATGATTCAAAATCAAGAGACTCCAAAAGTCCATCAGAATGGAGTTTCTTCATGCGCTTTACTCCAATATGACCTAGACGACAGTGCCACAAATAAGTAGTATTATCACTATCTACTTTGCATCTCTTAGCCTCAATGTTATGGATGTGTGTTTCATCCCTTTCGAGATTTAGAAGAAATAAACCATTCACAATAGGTGCATGACCATAAAAGATGTTACTCATATAAATAGAACAACCATTATTCTCCGATTTAAATGAATAACCGTCTTGCAATAAACACGATCCAGAAATAATGTTCATGCTCAACGCAGGCACATAATAACATTTATTAAGGTTTAAAACCAATCCCGAAGGTAAAACTAAGGAGAGCGTGCCGACGGCCATCACATCAACTCTTGATCCGTTGCCAACGCGCATCGTCACCTCATCCCTCGCAAGCCTCCGTCTATTCCGTAGCTCCTGTTTCGAGTTACAAATATTAGCAACTGAACCGGTATCAAATACCCAGGCACTACAACAAGGGCTAGTAAGGAAAATATCAATAACATGTATATCAAATATACCTTTGACGGTGCCAGCCTTCTTGTCCGCTAAGTACTTCGGACAGTTGCGCTTCCAGTGACCCTTGTCCTTGCAATAGAAGCACTCAGTGTCCGGCTTAGGACCATACTTGAGCTTCTTCTCAGCAGGGGCAACGCGCTTGCCGCCGCCTTTCTTGAAGGGCTTCTTTGCACCTTTACCTTTCTTAAAGGAGGGCTTGTTGACCATCAACACATGATTATCCTTCTTGATGTCCACCTCCGCAGCCTTCAGCTTTGCGAAGAGCTCGGTGATCGTATCAGTGGAACCAATCTGATTATGAGTCACTACAAAACTTTTGTAGCTGGGAGGGAGTGATTGCAGAACCCTGTCATCTTGAGCTCCTCTGGAATCTTTCAGTCCAGTTGCTCAAGGCGTTGAGTGTAGCCCGACATCTTAATGGCGTGCTCACTAATGGAACTCCCTTCCTCCATCTTGCAGTTAAAGAACTTCTCAGAGATCTCATATCTCTCAGAACGGGCCTGAGTCTGAAACATGGTTTTCAGCTCCTCGAGAATCTCAAAGGGCCCGGGATAGTTTTCAAAACGATTTTGAAGTTCCGGTTCCATAGCAAACAACATGGTGCTCTTAATCATACCATAATCATCCTTGCGCGACTGATAGACAGCTTTCTCATCAGCCGGCGCAGTTGCAGCAGGGGGGTTACCTAACGCTTTCTCAAGGACATAGTCCTTTTGTCTGCCAGATAGAATGATTCTTAGATTGCGGAACCAGTTGGTGAAGTTAGACCCATTGTTTCTAAGCTTTTCTTTCTCAGCAAAAACGTTGAAGTTGAAGTTGGACTTGGCCATGTGATCTACAGTATTTGCAAGTACAATTTAGACTATGTTCATGATAAATAGTTCAACTTAATCAAATTACTAGATGAACTCCCACTAAATTCAACATCCCTCAAGTTGTTTAGTGAACACGATCCAAATTCACCACACCTAATCCGATCATCACGAGAAGAGATGTGGTTTCAATGGTGGACAACGAAGTGTCGATCATATCATTCATATGACTCATGCTTAACCTTTCGGTTCTTGTGTTCCGAGGCCATGTCTGTACATGCTAGGCTCGTCAAGCTAGACCCAAGTATTTCCGCGTGTGCAAAACTGGCTTGCACCCGTTGTATGTGAGCGTAGAGTCTATAGCACCCGATCATCACGTGATGCTTGGACACGACGAACTTTTGCAACGGTGCATACTTGGGGAGAACACAGTTTTTATCTTGATCTTTAAGTGAGGAATCATCTTATAATGCTACCGTCGCGATCTAAGCATAATAAGATACATAAAAGGATAAACATCACATGCATATAACTTTATGTGACATGGTATAGCCAATCTTCGCGCAATGATCTCCATCTTGTGCGTTCCGGCATGATCTCCATCACTTCACCATGATTGCCTCCACCACGAATAGCAACTGCAACTATTGCTAACTACTTAGCGATAAAGTAAAGCTATTACATGGCGTATAAGAAGTTGACTCGCAGGTCATACACAATTATAAAGACAACCATCTGGCTCCTGCCGGTTGTGTACTCATCGACATGCAAGTCGTGAAACATTACAAAACATGATCATCGCATACATTATACACATCACATCTTGGGCCATACCATATCACAGAAAACACTCCCTGCAAAAACAAGTTAGACGCCTCTACTTTGTTGTTGCATGTTTTACGTGGCTTATGGGAGTAGATGCTAAGAACGATTCTTACCTACGGAAAGCCACAACGGTGATATTATGGTTGCCAAACTCCGGTGTTAATCCCATGACAACTATAGTGAGAGAAACTGACATCCACCAGCCGCATGTGTGGTACAAGCCACACGTCAAGTGCGGAGCCAGTCTCGCGAACGACGTCGCGTAAGGTTGGCCTGGACCTCTTCAATCTCACTATCCCGCGTCATAAGAAGAACACAAACAAGAGGCTTGCAACAGAAAACATCAACGCCCGCAACAACCATGTTGCGTTCTACTCGTGAATCACATCTACGCATAGATCTAGCTCTGATACCACTGAAGGGTATCGCAGCATAGTAAATCAAAATTTTCTACGGAAGCGAACATAGGGAAAGCCAAGATCTAATCTAGGAGATGCAAACAACGAGAGAGATTGGATTAGATCTTCATACCCTTGAAGATTCGCACAGCGGAACGTTCGTCGGAACGTGGGTGATGTAGTCGTACTCGCTTCTCCTCCTCGCGATCCGATCCGATCTAGCACCACAAGTGGCGGTGCCTCCGTGAGATGCACACATGCGGCACCTCGACGTCTCCTCCTTCCTCGGACCAGCAAGTATGGTGGAGAGATAGATTGGATCTACAGCACGATGGCGTGGTGTATATGGTGGAGAATTTCTGCCGCAGGGCTTCGCCTACAAACAGTCGGGAGGGAGAGAGGAAGGCAGCAGGGCTACTAGGGTTTGGAGGAAGGGTGTAAGGGTGTGTGAGAGGGGGCGCACCAGCCCTCTATATATAGAGGGGGGGTGCGGCCAGCCCTAGCCTCTCCTCCAAGCCTATCTCTAGTTTAAACAATTTAAACTCCCCCTTATCTAGAAATCCTATCTTATCTTATCTCTAGTTTAAACGATTTAAACTCTCTAGGATCGGCTGGGCCCTATGGGGCCTTGTGCCCCTGGCCCAATGCGTCCAGGACACTCCCTCATAGGCCCATGCCCCCTCCCGGAAGGTGGGGCCACGTTGGTCCCCTTCCGGAAGGTTCTAGAAGCTTCCGGTACAATACCGATTAATCCGGAACAATTCCGAACTCCAAAAACTGCACTGCCTTATATGAATCTTATTCTCCGGACCATTCCGGAACCTCTCGTGATATCCCGGATCCCATCCGAGACTCCGAACAAAAATTCATAAACCAAGTATCCAATCTATCCTAGCGTCGAGACACGTTAAGTGTGTGACCCTGCGGGTTCGAGAATATGCAGACATGATCTTCTATCAATAATCAACAGCGGGGTCTGGGCACCCATATTGACTCCCACACATTCATCGATGATCATATCAGATGAACCACGATGCCAGGATTCAATCAATCCCATATATATATTCCCTTCGTCTCGCGATATTTTACTTGCCCGAGATTCGATCGTCGGTATCGTCATACCTAGTTCAATCTCGTTCACAGCAAGTACTTTACTCGTTCCGTAATCCGATATCACTTTGTGATTAACTCCTTAACCACATGCTTGCAAGTGGTGTTGATATCGATTACCGAGTGGGCCCGAAGTATATCTCTCCGACTTGGGAGGGACAAATCCCATCTCGATACGTACAACCCAACAGATACTTTCCGATCACCTGAGAGACACCTTTATGATCACCCTCTCATAGGATGACGTTTGATGACCTCAAAGCTTTCTTCCGATACCAGGGAGTTGTATTATCTCATGGTCTAAGGAATACAATATTTGACATAGGAAAAGCTTCGCAAAGATGAACACAATGACACGATCTAATTGCTTCGCTTAGTTTGGGTCTGTCCACCACATCATTCTCCCAATGATATGATCTCATTATCAATTGACAACTCATGTCTATGGTTAGGAAACCTTAACCATCATTGATCAATGAGCTAGTCCATAGAGGCGTACTAGGGACACGGTGTTGTTCACAAACCACACAAGTATTAAAGTTTCCGCTTAATACAATTCTAGCATGGAATATAAACTTGATCATGAACAAGAATTATAATAATAACATCTTTATTATTGCCTCTAGGGCATAATTCCAACAAGTAGAACTCGACGAGGTTGTCGAACCTTCTCTCAAAATTGCGAGTAGCGCAGCACCGGAAGAAGTTCCTGTGGTGCCTGCACCAATAAGAGAGGAAGCTAATGATGATGATCATGAAACTTCGGTTGTAGTTGCTACAGAGCCTCGCAGGTCAAAGAGAACTCGTACCACTCCTAATTGGTATGATCCCGTTATGAGTGTCATGTTGGTGGACAACACCGATGACCCTGCGACGTATGAGGAAGCGATGATGAGCCCAGATTCCAATAAATGGCAAGAAGCCATGAAATCCGAGATTGGATCCATGTATGAAAACCAAGTATGGACTTTGGTGTACTTACCGGATGGCCGGAAGGCTGTCGAGAACAAATGGATTTTCAAGAAGAAAACATATGCTGATGGTAATGTTACTGTCTATAAAGCTCGACTTGTCGCAAAAGGGTTTCGACAAATTCAAGGAGTTGACTACGATGAGACTTTCTCACCAGTAGCGAAGCTAAAGTCTGTGAGGATTATGTTAGCAATCGCTGCATATTATGATTATGAGATATGGCAGATGGATGTCAAAACAGAATTCCTCAATGGAGACATTGATGAAGAGTTGTATATGATGCAACCCAAAGGTTTTGTCGATCCTAAAGATGCTAACAAGGTATGCAAACTTCAACGGTCCATCTATGGATTGAAGCAAGCATCCCGAAGTTGGAATCAACGTTTTGATAAGGTGATCAAAAGTTTTGGTTTTATACAAACTTATGGAGAAGCTTGTATTTACAAGAAAGTGAGTGGGAGCTCTGTAGCATTCTTAATACTATATGTAGATGACATATTGTTGATTGGGAATGATGTAGACCTTCTTAATAGTGTCAAGGAATATTTGAATAATAGTTTTTCAATGAAGGATCTTGGCGAAGCAGCTTACATATTAGGCATAAAGATTTATAGATATAGATCGAGACGCCTAATATCATTGTCACAAAGTACATATTTGGAAAAAGTTCTAAAGAGGTTTGGAATGGAAGATAGCAAGAAAGGGTTCTTGCCCATGTTGCCCAATACGACCTTGAGTAAAACTCAAAGTCCGACAACGACAGAAGATAGAGAAAGGATGAGTAAGACTCCCTATGCCTCAGCCATAGGATCTCTAATGTATGTCATGCTATGTCCTAGACCGGACATTGCATATGCTGTTAGTTTAACTAGCAGATATCAAAGTGATCCAGGAGTGGATCATTGGACAACGGTCAAAAACATCCTTAAGTACTTAAGAAGAACTAAGGATATGGTTCTTTCTTATGGAGGTGATGAACAGCTCGTTGTTAATGGTTACACCGATGCTAGTTGGAACACCGATCCGGATGATTCTAAATCACAATCTGGATATGTATTTACTTTGAATGGTGCAGCAGTTAGCTAGAGGAGTGCAAAGCAAAGCGTTGTGGCGAGATCTTCAACTGAATCAGAATACATGGCTGCTTCGGAGGCTTCACAAGAAGAGATATGGATAAAAGAGTTCATTACAGAGCTGGGTGTGGTTCCTAGTGCGCTGGACCCAATGTCTATCTACTGTGATAACATGGGTGCCATAGCCAATGTGCAAGAACCAAGGTCACACAAGAAGCTGAAGCACATCAAGCTACGTTTTCACGCTATTCGAGAACATGTCCAAGATAGGGACATAAAGATTTGCAAAGTACACACAGATCTGAATGTGGCGGATCCGTTGACTAAACCTCTCCCGAGGGCAAAACATGACCAGCACCAAACTGCCATGGGTGTTCGGTATATTACCATGTAATCTAGATTAGATGACTCTAGTGCAAGTGGGAGACTGTTGGAGATATGCCCTAGAGGCAATAATAAATGTAGTTATTATTATATCTTTATGTTTATGATAAATGTTTACATTCATGCTATAATAGTATTAACAAGGAAACATTAATACTTGTGTGATTTGTAAACTAAAATAGAGTCCCTAGTAAAGCCTCTTCATAATACTAGC
Organism: Avena sativa; assembly: GCA_916181665.1. Lineage (NCBI taxonomy): Eukaryota > Viridiplantae > Streptophyta > Magnoliopsida > Poales > Poaceae > Avena > Avena sativa. The sequence goes on along the minus strand of OV702298.1, from coordinate 276,846,667 downwards.
TTGTTGGTTAATAAATGATTGTGGTTTCCCTATCATGAACATTGAGATGTTATTGACAACAAGATCATATCGTTAGGAGAACGATATGGTGGACATACTCCTATAGATAAGCGTAGCATAAAGATCAAGTCATTTTAATAGTTCAATTGCTATATGCTTTCTGATACATAGTAACCTAATTCCTTCGACCATGAGATCATGCATATCACCTTCACCGGAAGGATGCTTTGATGACATCAAACACCACACCGTAACTGGGTGGCTATAAAGGTGGCATTGAGTGTTCGGAAAGTATTGGTTGAGACACATGGATCAAGAGTGGGATTTGTCCATCCATATGACGGATAGATATACTCTGGGCCCTCTCGGTGAAATGTCATCCAATTAGCTTGCAAGCATGTGACTGGCTCACAAGGGATCACATATCACGGGAACGAGAAAAGAGTACTTATCAGTAACGAGGTTGAACTAGGTATGCAGAGATACCGACGATCATAACCTCGGATAAGTAAACTATCGTGAGACAAAGGGAAATTGGTATCGTATGTAAGTGGTTCATTCGATCGCAAAGTAATCGTAGAAATATGTGGGAGCCATATGAATTTCCAGATTCCTCTATTGGTTATTGTTCGGAGAAGTGTCTCGATCATGTCCGCATAATTCACGAACCGTAGGGAGACACACTTAAGGATTCGACGTTGTTTGAGTAGTTATGGAATGATGAGTAAGAGACCGAATGTTGTTCGGAGTCTCGAATGGGATCCGGGATATCACGAGGAGATCCGGAATGGTCCGGAGAATAAGATTCATATAAGGAAAGTCCTGTTTCGGGGTTGGGGAATGGTTCCGGTGTTTTCATCGGGAATGTTCTAGAAGGTTCCGGAATGTCCGGCACTCCGGAGGGGAAGGGTACATGAATGTGTCATACCAAGTTGGAATGATTGCATCATGTACTAGGTGTCATCGCTGAACAAAATAAAGGGTTTAATCAAATCCTAGTTTGAAAGGTCAAACGCCAATTTGAAAAGTCAAACGGCTATTTTGGAAGGTGGAGGGGAAGTAGGAAACCTACTTGGGGAGGAGTTCCTCCCCTCCACCGCCGGCCTTGCCCCTCCTTGGTTCGTCTAAACCCTAGATCGCCGAGGCTCTCTCTCATAGTCCACCATACTCGCTCCGGCTTAAGGCGAAGCCCTACGAGATCTCCCCTCTACTTCCGGTACCACGCTGTTGTGCTGCCGGAATCGCGAGGAGAGTGCTACAACCTCCGTTGCCTGCTGGAACAAGGGAGAGGAAGGTCTTCGTCGAGTACCGAATGTGTGACCGACTGCGGGAGCGCTGCCGGAACGCAGCGCCGGAAGGATCGTCTACGCGATCTTGAGATCGGGAAGAGTATGACTACATCACCCACGAGAATCCGCTCTCGTTAAACACTTTGGAATCTTCGAGGGTGAGTTATTCCATCGACTCGTTGCTACAATCTAGTAGATAGATCTTGGCTTGTTTGTTTGTATGCGGTAGAAATTTTTTGTTTTCCATGCTACGAAACCCTACAGGAGAAAACAGTGAGGTCAGTTTTCACAGCTTTTTATGCTCCAGTTTTACTAATGTCTTTGATGCCCAAACAGGTACTTTGACTATAATTTTTTTGCGCATTTAGAACCTTAGGGCAAAGAAACTGTTCCAAAGGGCCTCACCTATGAAGCTTGTGAAATTATATTCAAAGTTAACTGAAGACCAACGGATATTGATACGAAGGGCGGAGTATGGAGGCTTGCTGGACATTAAGTGTTTAATGCTATATCCTGAATTATGTCAGTACTTGATCGATAGCTTCGATCCATCAACATGTAGCATGGTTTTCCATGGGCGTGGCTCAATACCATTGACCGAAGGATCTGTACATGAAGTTCTTGGAGTCCCCATAGGGCATTTGGAAGTTGTGTTTAAACATGAAAAAAATGCATCAACTTTCATGAGGGAGCAATATGGCATTGCTGGCAGGACACAACCAACCATGACTGCTTTGGATGATAAAATAGCAACAATGCGACCGGCAAATAGCAAGTTCTTGAGATTTTACATCACATATGCAATATGTTCAGTACTAGCACCAACGACATGTGTTCGCGTCAGTCCAAGGGTGTACCCATCTCTGGTTAATATTAAGGAATGAAAGCATCTGGACATATGTAGATTTGTGATCACTATTATTCGCAAGTCACTGAACAACGATGGAGGTAATGAACAATTGATGCCCTGCATGCTATACCTTATGGTAACTTTCTATTTTTTATATTCATTCCTGTGTGTCTATCTCATATTTTTTTATATCCTCATATGAGATTTTTCATTTTTTAGTGAACATTCACACTACCTCCTTTTTTTATACAGGTGAAGTATGTGGATTCATTGCAGCTACATGGCATGGACGTTAGTGATGAAGGAACAAGAGTAGCTGTGTGGACAAATACCATGATCAAGGAAGCAATTAAACAAAATACCAAGAGCAATGGGTCGTTTGGCGCAACACTGGTACTATACACTAACGTCTTTTACATTTTTCCTTCGAAAAAATGTAACTATATCTTGTCTGTGTAACTACATTTTTTTCCTTTGAAAAGATGTTTTCTAGCAACTAACGGTCTCGCTTTGTTTTTTGCTTGTTTCATGCAGCTCAAAGATGAATTTACAGAAGAAGGAACTCTAGGAGATAGTCATGAGCAAACCATCTCGGACGAGGAAAGAACCAATGACGTTTTAGAAAGTGCAAGATAGCAAGGGGATGTTTGTGGAGAGAGCATGTACAGGGGAAAGCAAGAGAGCAACAATGATGTTCAATCTGGTTCAGAAGCTTCTAGAGAGCAAGAGGAACAAAGCATTCTTTTTCAGACCCTGGGAAGATTGTAAAGTTTATCAACAAACATGCACAAACTAAAGTTACAGCAGATGTAAGTTAAAGACAATAGCCCACCTTCTTTTTTAGTTGTCTTTTACATTTTTCAGTTATTTGTGATCTTAATTCACAAGTGTAACAAGTGCATATTTTACTAATAGCAATTTTTTTTTATTAAAATAAACTGTCTTTTTCAAAATGTAACAGGAAATGGATAGATACAAAAAAAGTAAGCGAGTATGCCTGCCATGGTTTCGAAACTTCTCTACAAATCTTAGTGAGGAATTTTGCAAGGTTCCACACAATGAGACAAATTCCACAGTAAATAACCTTACCATCTCTTCAAAGTGCAAGGAGCAAACTGTGAAGGAATGTAAAGTAATGGAAACAAAAGAACCAAAGGAGGCAGCCACCATAATTGGTGAAAATAACAGAGAGAGACAAAGATCAGAAGCAGAAATCCATGCATGCAGAAGGTAAAGGTGTTTCCCTACGGGACACATTGTCAGAATATAGTGGAGCACCAAATGTAGGAGATGAATCATTGGTACAAGATGAAGTAACAATAATCCCTAAGGCTGATGACTCAGACACATCAGATGTTTTGGCTCTACCATCACCAGGAACAAATTCCTCCAAGAAAAGGGGGAGTTACATGGGACACAAGCGTAACTGACAAGGAATACATCATCAATCAAAAGGAAAAAAAGTGGCAACTATAGAAGAGATGGAACCTAAAGCAAGAACATCAGTACAGAAGGAAAGCGATTCTCCATTTCAAAAGAATGTCAGAGCTATGAGAGCAAAGTGAGAACCCAACTTTCAAAATGTTCATGTCACCACACAAGACGAAGTAAAAATAATCCCAAAGGCTGATGAAGCAGACACATCAGCTGTTTTGGCTCTGCCATCACTAGGAACAAATGCCTCCAAGAAAATGGGAGTTACATGGGACACAAGCGTAACTGACAAGGAACATGTAAGGGAAAAAGTGGAAACTAAGGAAGAGATGGAACCTAAAGCAATAACAACAGTATAAAATGACAACCATTCTCCAATTCAAGATGTAGTTACTAGAACTGATGTAGCTACTACCAAAATGTTCGCACACATGAGCAAAGCCAGATCAAACAAGTGTGAAGCTCGTGTCAAAGAATTTCTAGCAAAGCAGCAAGAGGCAAGGGGGAATGTTTCTTTGTCAATGGATGTCAAAGAAAATGTAGTTCCACTGACAAACAAGGTTAGCAAGTTTCAGCCCATAAAGTGCAGTGGTGAATATGCTGCAGGATTGGAGTCACCACAAGTCCATGAAACCACATCGAGGACTATGAGCCATAGCAAAGACAACAGTGCAGACGTAGATACTATGTCTGACATGTTTGAAAATACAAAGAGGAAATAACTTATTGATCTCGTGGTTACCTCCCCAACTAGTCAAAAGTTTAATATACCTCTCCTCGAACTCTATGAATCATTTGATATGAACAATATATTGCAGCACAGAGAGGAAACGCACGAACTCATGGAGTTCTTGGTACCCAAAAACTCTATGAATCATTTTCTAATCCATCTACCATATACATGCCAAATCTATTTTACTAACCCTAACTAAGAAAATTCACTTATTTACTAACTAACATTAACAAACCATCATTCCACCACACTTATTTCTCCAAAGAAATTCGACATTTTACCATATACATGCCAAATTTCCGAAGAACTAGGGTTAAGAAGAAGAGGACAATGTGATGATTTCAACCAATATAACAAAGAAAATCGAAGGAGAATACCTCAAGTGGGGGGAGAGGAAGAAAATCCACTAGAAATTACCTCAGATCCGTAGGTTTTAGAGTGTGGATTTGAGAGGGGCTTGGAGGGGAGCCGCCGCCATCTTCTGTCTGCTGGGGGGTGGTGTATGGCGCTGGGAGGGGTCGGGGTGGTGCTCGGGCTATTTCTAGGTAAAGGGGCATGGAACCACGTCGTGCTAGGTAGCATGACGCGTCAATCATTAAAACTGGGCCCGCTGGGTCCGTTGACTGCCACGTCGGACGGGATCATGGTGTTTTTTTGACCAGGGCGCTATGAGTTTATGGCGTTTTTTTTTTGGGGGGGGGGATGCGGGCGCAGTGCTATTGACCGCTTAGATCGAGAATTTTTTGAAAAAGTAGGTTATTTCGTGTCATTGTTCTTTAATAAGTTTATTTCTTCTGTTAAAAAAAGTTTATTTCTGTAATTTTTGCCGAGAGAAACAAACGAATGCGGCGCACGTGCGTTATGTACGTCCTGCGGCGCGAGCTGTAGTACGAACGAACATGCAGTACTACTCTGAAAGGCAGCTGGAGCTAGGAAATCTGGCGCGTCTCTCTGCAAGTTGCTGAATAAACAACACGCACGCTGCAGCGTCCATTGCCAGGTTCCTTCAGCGTGCCACTCTGGCTAGCTTTAATTTGTCTGTCGACAATGTACCGATAGAGATCGATGTCGACGGCAGTGTCAGTGGCAGGGCAGGGCTTTCGACAATTGACCGAGCTCCTGCCGTGCAACCGCCAGCTTCGATACGTACGACGAACCAACACGCTGGTTGCCGACCCATCAAACTGCACAGTACTGTACTATGTTTAGTCGGCCGAATAAAGAAACGAACCACAGAGCGCACGCATGGTGTCCCATATGGCTTTTGATTATTTCGTGGTGAGATCCATGGTGATGAAGACCAAATGGATTACTCCTAGATGTTGGAATCCAGTACTTCTTTCCGACGACTGAATACTAAAATTGTTTGAAAACGCAGGCACATAATTTACAGGTTAGGCAAGACAAGAGACATAAAGTATACTAGTGTTATGCTTAGTAGCTGGCCGGTCAAAATTATTTTTGTGAACATTGAGTCAAAACTAATTACTACCTCCGTCGTAAAATAGATATGTTAAATTTGTCAAAATTTTATAAATCTAAACACTATTTAATATATACATTCATCCAAATTTTGTTTTTTTTTTAAACCTAAGACATCTATTTTGAGACGGGGGGAGTACCATAAATCGAGTAAGATCCACCGGGTCTACCCAAACGGTCCGAACGTGTCCGAACTCGTCCACACGGACGCGCGGGACGTGCGCAACGCCCAGCGGTAGACGCACCCCGGACTGACCCATCCTGGCATCAAATCTGGGTCAAGGACGCGTCTGCCCGGACAAACGCGGACACAGACTAGCCCAGATGCAGTCCCACCATGGGTCTTCTTCTCTTGGACTGGCCTGTCGGTTTTTGTATGTTTAGATCGCGCTAATGTGCGCGGCTGGCCGAACATGCAGACCATGATCTAAAATCGCCGGTGACTTGATCCAAACCTACTAAAACAGACCTTTTAAATCGTTTGTTGGGTCGTTGTTCGGGATAGGGATAGGTACGATCTTCTTTTTCTTTACCGCGAGAATGGCGCGGACCGGGTGCTTTTGGGCGACAGCACCGTCTCACGATAGACTCTATAGGAGGAAACGTGCGGAAATCACCAAGACGACGAAGAATGGCGGGCACACGAACACGACACGGTGGCGATTTGCTTTTGGTTGGGCACCCGACCGGACCACCAGGCGAGACCGCGACAGACGTTTCTGTCTTTCCGGGTCTACGACGCGATTTTATGTTTTTCATGTTTTTTATATAAGAATGGCTACGATAATTTTAGGGCTAATTTAGGAGTTATACTAGTAGTATATAAATGGGAGATGCAGCCCTGGTCAGGTCCATGTATATACTACTATACATCAGGACTAGTATATAAATGAGAAAGCAGCACGGCCGCGCCGGTGCTTGCAACCCGACTGGGCGGGCCTCGCCACCCTCCTCACCGCCACTGGAACTGATCAACCGAAGCTTCGACCTATGAGGAAGAAGGTGGGCCGATATTGCCGACGAGGAAGAGGAGGCGGAGGCCGCCGCGGCCAAAGAGCCTCGTCGGTGCTCTCCACCGGCCTCTCTAATGCTGGCCGACTACATCCTGTGGGCATGCATATTGAGAGCCGCGAAGTCCGCATCCAGGGATCGAAAGCCATCTCCTTCCTCGCCGGCGGGTGGCTTGGCGCCGCCACAGATGACGCGAACCCGGCCGGAGTTAGGGGTGTTGCTCCTGAGCACGGGAACTAGTGCTAGCTCGGTGAGGGAGGCATCACGGGGTCCCGCCCTCGAGATTCCTCCTTCGCCGGCGCTCGCGCCAGATCCCGCTCGTCTCTAGCCTGATGCGGACTTCGCGGCTCTCACTGTATGTGAATCACATATTTTCTAGCCTAACATTTTGTTCTATATATTTCTGAGAGTACTCTAACTTGGAAGATTTCATATGATGATCCTAGAATTATTACGTCATTTATGTATCGCTAGTCTCATCACTACAAAAAGACACCCACACATAAGCTATATTTTCTCTTTGTTAGGTTGGAAAAATCTATAAACCCATATTTGCATGTTAAATATTTCAGTAGAAATCTGCAAAAGGTATTTTATTGTAAGTGCTAAACCCGTCTATATATAGTAGACAATTCTAGACTAGAATAGGTTGTATACGAGATGCGTTTCTGGTCTTAAGTGGGCCACAACCTTCTTGCTCATCTTTTTTGGTATACCGTCGAGAGTACGATGGTGACACAAATTTTTGTGTAGATCCACGAGTGCATATTTCATCTATGTAGCGATCAATCCTCGCTCTTCCCCTATCTTCTCTCTCCACTTTCTAGGCCTTGAGAGTCAGCTCTTCCTCTTCCCTTCTCCTTCAGCGACGTCGCGTCTCTGAGTGGACATGGTGTACAAAGTGGGTGTAGGGCTAGGTCGAGTCTAGGTTTTCCCCTATAGCGTTTGATACTATGTCATTTCAGAGTTCTTCATGTGCGTCTATGAATAGAGCTAGGAGGACATGGGATTTCTTCCCTTGTCGGAATCCATGGTGGATGGCGGCAGTGTGGCGGTCTGGTCAGGTCTGCATCCTCAATAAGCTTGATGTCATCCAAGATTGGGTCATACCTAGATGTTTTCCTTTGCCCTTTTGTTTTCATGGCTATTTAGGGAACGCTGAGAGGTTGCAGGTCCGACTACAGATTTCGATATGGATCTACAAAAGTTTCTTATGAAGCTGATCATTTGCGACCCTCCGTGTGAAGGTGGCCTCCGCAATGCCGTGGATAATTCTTACTGAAGGGTGGCATGATAGTGATCTAGAGTCTGGTGCTCAAACCGCTCTTCGTCAACAGATCTTCCTCTTGGCCATGGTGCCAAAATGAGGCATGGTGTGTTAGGTAGGGTGTATGCATCATCTTTTGGTCTTCTGGTTCAAGCAAGATGGTGACGTGGCAAGGATGAGAGACCATATGGTCTCATCCCCGGCTTCGCATGCTCGGTTCCTTGATTATGATGCAAAATTTAGATAGAAGGACCATACTGCAATCCACTTTCATTTGTGGGGTTTTTCATGTGAAGTTCAAGGACTAGCTTGTAATTTTCAATTTTATGGTGACCTTTTGCATTGTATGGTTGAGCTTATCAATACATGAGCGGTGACTCTGGGTCCTTGAGGACCCTCACTTGTTCAAAATACAATTCTCATCCTCGCAGGTGACAAATTATGAATTGGTTTTTTCACACCAATAGGTAGGAAAGAAAACCGTGAGCCGATAGCGGTGAAAGAAAGTAATAAAAGGACGTTTGCCATGTTAAATATTTTTTCTGTTTTATATGGTTGGATAATTAATGCATTTTACTAGTAATACCATTTACAATTCATAGGACCACTAATAATTGTAAATATATGCCAAGTAATCCCATTAGCAACAGTTATTTAAAAATATCTCCACCTAGCATTTATGTGTTTCAATAGAAATACACGGTCATTTATAAAGAAATATTTGGTTGAGAGATCTTTCTAATTTCATTACTGCAATATACCAATCTTGAGATAATAAATGATGGCTTTCCATAAAAGAAAGATACCTCCACCATTTATTAATTACAAAGGGCCAGTTTAAAAATGTCCACTTCTCTCAAGGGGCCAATATACAAGAATCCAAAGGCTTTGTTCGTTTGTTTCCCTTTGAGTATCGAGTTTGTGTATTTTTGTTGCACGCGTTACCTCGCTAAAGTGTACACTGAATCATTGCCGTATCGCTGACGCCACTTGGTCTGGCCCATCACCTACGAGACTTCCAACATTTTTTTAGTTGGACTACTGGGTTGAAAGACATTAGCGCTTTTTCAAGCATTTCACAACACTTCCCTTCTTTTAAATATATAACATCTTACGTCAAAAACCAGTAGCCCAACTAAAAAAATGTTGAAAGGCTTGTAGGTGATGCGCCAGACCTAGTGGCGTCAGCAGTACGACAGTGATTCAGTCTACACTTTAGCGAGGTAACGTGTGCAACAAAAATTCATAAGCTCGGTACTTAAACAAACGAACAAAACCTTTGAATTCGTGTATATTGGTCCCTTGAGAGAAGTGGACATTTTTAAACTGGCCCTTTGTAATTAATAAATGGTGGAGGTATCTTTCTATTATATAAAGCCATTATTTATTATCTCAAGATTGGTATATTGCACTAAATGAAATTAGAAAGATCTTTCAACCAAATATTTCATGAAGATCTCTTTATTGTTATAAAGGGCCATAAATGCTAGGTTGAGATATTTGTAATTAATTGTTGCTAATGGGATGAGTTGGCATATATTTATAATAATTAGTGGTCCTATGAATTATAAATGAGATTACCGGTCATAAATGCATTCATGATCCAACCATATAAAACAGAAAAAGATATTTAACATGGCGAACATCCATTTATAACTTTCTTTTGCCGCCATCGGATTAAGATTTTATTTCCTACCTAATGGTGTGAAAATACCAATTCATGATTTGTTACCCGCGAGGATGAGATTTATTTTGAACAAGTGAGGGTCCCGAAGGACCTGGAGCCACTGCCTCAAGTATTGATAAGATTAACCATACAATACAAAAGGACACCATAAAAGTAAAATTATAAACTAGTCCTTGAACTTCACACGGAAAACCCCACAAATGAAAAGTAGATCTCAATATGGTACTTCTATCTAAATTTTGCATCATAAGCGAGGAATCGAGCATGCGAAGCCAGGGATAAGACCATCTGGTCCGGCATCCTCGTCGTGTCACTAACACCATCTTGCTCGAACCAGAATTCCAAAAGATGACGCATACGCAGAAGCCACATTCATAATAATGGATCGGCACAAAAAATTGTGTCACCATCTATCGTACTCTCGACGGTATACTAAAAAGACGGGCAAAAATGTTGTGGCCCGCTTGAGACCGGAAACGCATCTCGTCTACAACCTATTTTAGTCTAGAATTGCCTACTATATATACACGGGTTTAGCACTTACAATAAAATAACTTTTGCGGATTTCTACTGAATTTCTTTAACATGCAAACGTGGGTTTATAGATTTTTCCAACCTAAGAAAGGGAAAATATAGCTTATCTGTGGGTGTTTTTTGTAATGATAAGACTAGCAGTACATAAATGATGTAATAATTTTGGGATCATCTATAATTTGCTAAGATTAAAATCTATGTGTGGTGACTACATGAACTGAGAACACGAGAGGAATCAAAAACGAACCTTGTCCATGGCGGTAGCGGCGACCTCGGCGACCCGCGCCAGCCGAATCTAAGCTTCCTCTTCTCGAAGCTCGGCCGAGTAGCTGCTGTGGTTGCGGGCGATGACGAGGCCAAAATGGCCGGCATCGACGCATGCAAGGCAGCGGCGGCTAAGGGGAACAGGGTCAAACCGCCAGATCCAACCTTCCACCAGTGCAGAATCGCAGATGCGGGCGGATGCGAGGTCTCCTACGGCGGGCTGAGGCTTGGACAGGCCGGAAACGGTGGTGGCGCGCGGCGGCGGAAGCAAAGGTAGTAGCGCGTGGGGGTGAAACTTCAGTGTGCCAACTCCTACACGCGTCTACGGGGCACCCTCGGGTCGGCCTCCCTACCGGTGGATATTGGGGTGCGAGGGGCGTTTTCTCGGGCCTTTGAAAATAATCGGGTTGGGCCCTGTTTATGGTGTCTAATCGGGACATTTTTTCATCCAAAACCAAAGACTGGCAAGTTATTTCTCAGGTCACACTTAAAAACGGTGTCTGCTAGAGTTGCTCAAAAGTCAATAGTAGAATGTTGACACAATACTTTTGTGTGGATTCCCGAGTCACTAAATTTTTCTGTGTCAACCAATGATTTTTTTTTGCAAAATAACCACTCAACGTTTTGTTCTTGTTATTATGATGGACACAAAGTTGTAGACCGATGGTCATCATATCACATCTTCGGCTAATAAATGGCCACTTGATATAGAACAATGAACCAAACCATTCATTCGTTACTAAGAGGAGGATTAGAAATGTCCACTTCTCTTGAAGGTTCAATGTGCAAGAATTCCAAGGGCAATGTCCGTTTGTTTTCTTTTCAATTTACATCTCATGCTTCCGCCTCACCTCATGTGTCACCTCACTGAAGTGCAAGCGTCACTAGCGTCGTCTTTCTAACACCACTACCACGCCACACATTCCATCACCTACACATGTGCCGCATTGTCTTAGTTAGACTAAACCCGGCGGTCCTATATCACTCGAAGGTAGGCCAGGTCGTTGACAACTCACCATTACAGGTTTCAGGGGGTTTAGAACCTTTCGCCTTTTTAGGATAAAGCCGATAGTAGGATGTCGACGCAAATTTTCTATGACAATCACTAATTAACCACTTCACTTTTGCATCGACTAACCTCATCCTTGTGAAAAAAACCACTCCTTTTTTGTTGTTATTAGATGGTGACAAATTTGTAAACATATCATCATCGTCATAAATATAAATCTTGAGCTAAATTATGACTTGTTATAAAATAAAGATAATTCAACCATTCATTCGTTACTCAGGCGGGAGGCTAGAAATGTTCATTTCTCTCAAGGAAAAATGCAAGAATCTCAATGAATGTGCTCGTTTGTTTCCTTCCTAGTCAGCCTCGTCGATTCTGATGCACACTTAACATCGCTGAAGTGCAAGACTATGTGGTTCCGCAGACACCACTTCGGCACAAGCTTAGTTGGGCTAAAGATGGTGGTTCACCACTTTTTTTGCATCGACACATCGATCTCATCCTCGTGAAATAACCACGTCATATTTATTCTTGTTATTATGCTTGACACAAAGCTGTAAACGGATGATCATCATATTTCATCTTGAGCTGATAAATGGTGAGTTGGTATAAAATAAAATAACTCAACCATTCATTCATTACTTAAGGGGAAGGCGAGAATGTTCACTTCTCTCAAGGGGTTATCGTGCAAGAATTCTAATGGCTTAGCTCATTTGTTTACTTTCTAGTTTCTGCCTCGTGGCTTCTACCACACAAATCACCTCGCTTAAATGTTCAAGCATAGTGTTGTTGTTTCAATGCCACTGCCGCACCGCACATTCCATCACGTACACCTATATTCATAATAGGCTTAGTTAGGATAAACATGGTGGTTTACAACTTCACCTTTTTTATTGATCAATACCATCCTCGTGAAAAAACCACTCTTAATTTCTTGTCATTATACTGGACACAAAGGTTTAAACCTATCATCATCATCATCATGTTACATCTTGAGCTAATAAATGGTGACTTGATATAAAAGAAATATAACCCAACCATACATTCGTTACTCAAGGTGCATACTAGAATTTTTTAATTGTCCCAAAGGGCCAACATGCAAGAATACCATTGGCTCTCTCATTTGTTTCCGCTTCTGCCACACACATCACCTTACTAAAGTGCACGCCTAGTTTCATTTTGCCGACGTCACTACAGTCCCACATAGTCCATCACCTACACATGTTCATTATTGGCTTAGTTGGGCTGGGCTCAACATGGTGGTTCCCCACATTGTTTTGTGCTTCGACCAATCTAATCCTCTTGAAAAAACCACTATGTTTTTGTTCTTGTTATTATGCTTGACACATAGCTATGAACCGATTTAATCTTGAGCTAATAAATGGTGACTTCAAATAAAAAAGAACTCAACCATCCATTCATTACTCAATGGGTAGACGAGAATGTTCACTTCTCTCAAGATGTCATCATATGATAGAATCCTAATAGCTGCACTCGGTTGTTTTATTTCTAGTTTCTTACTTGTCGCTTCTACCACACACCTCACCTTGCTGAAGTGCATGTCTAGTGTCATTTTATCAACGCCGATGCTACATCACACATTCCATAACCTACACATATTCATTATGGGCATATGATTGTCTAAACATGGTGGTTCACCATTTTAATTTTGTTGCATTGGCCAATCTCATCCCTATGAAAAAACACTCCATTTTCTGAAGGGACCAATGTGCAAGAATCCAAACGGCTACCCTCGCTTTGTTCCCTTTCTAGCTTTTGCCTCGTCGCTTCTATCATACACATCACCTTGTTGAAGTGCAAGCCTAGTGTCATTTTGGAGACACCACTGCCGCACCACACAGTCCACCACCTACATATGTTCGTCATGGGCTTACTGAAGGGGTTCGCAGCAGAAAACAAAAAATTTCTAGCTAGCGTAACACCAATACGACCAAGATCTATCTATGAGTAATGCTGTAAGAACGGAGGTTTCGGTAACATACCCTTGTCGACCAAAAGCGATTAACATTCATAATGGATGTGGATGAAGTAGTCGTACTTGAATCGACCTCAAGGTTGTGAAACTCCTTGCAAGTCACCCCTGGTTCTGGAACGACAGCTCCTGGTGCCACAACTGGTAGCACCCCCGAGGTGTCCCACATGTCAGGTGCTCGGCGACGACTGCCAATCTCCCCGATCCAGCCGGGATGCGGAAGTAGATATTTTGACCAGGATCCCCGCATCAAAACAGCGTGCTGCAGCGAAGCAGTCTCTCACGCGCGCAGTCCTTAGTTGAGACCGCGGTTACAAAAGAAAAGATAGGGAGAAATTCCTAAGGAAAATTCCTTAGAGAAATTGCGTGTATTTTTCCCTCCCATATAGACCTATATATAGGGGGAAAAGGGCTACCCAAACCTTTAGAGTCCTAGGGTGGGACTAAACCAAGGAGGAGGTTGGAGGCATGCGCGCCAAGGAGGAGAGGGTCGGCCGGCTGGGCTGGGGTAGGCCCGCGCACGCAGCCCGAGGCATCCTGGTGGCTTCCCCTTTGGGCTTTGTACCCTCTACAACATGTCCCATTAGGGAAGTTTGCCCAATAAATTTAATATTAATTATGAAAATTAATATAAAATACATATTATTAAATTCCTTTTGATTCGAAACACCTTTCGGTTCACTCTGAACTCCTTTCCTAACCTCCTGGAATGATCCCAGTTCTCTCGTGGAACACTTCCCACAATCTCATCTCTTTCTCCTATCATTCCGGTAAATCCAAAATGATCTCGAAACATCATCGAAGCCTTATGCATGTTACCCTACGGTTCGGGAACATCACAAACATGATCGAGACACCTAGCATATCAATGATCATGAGCAGGACCGGGATGCCCATAATGACCCATGTGCATTCCACGATTTCAATGTTGTTTGAACCATAAATTTAGAGTACAATTCTCTTTGTTCCTTCAATACTAGACTTGTCCAAGATCTGATCATTGGTATCACCATACCTTGTTCAATCTTGTTACTAACAAGTGCTTCTTTACTCGTTCCATTTCATCCCCGTGACCTAGCCACATCTTGCGCAACATTTATGGATGTAATCTCACCGAGTGGGGCTTGTGTACCTTCCCGTCACATGGGAGAACAAATTCGATCTTGATGCATACACCTCTACATGTCTCTCTGGAATTCCCAATATACACCTTTATGATCACCTTGTTACGGTGTGACGGTTGGTGCAGTCTAAGAAGCCGTAGTAACAGTGACTAAACATGATCTCACGGTCAAAGAAGTAGGATACTTCATTTCTAACTATTGTAACGATGAACTTTATGACTTGATCGTGTTGCAATAATTATATTGGGTAATGTCCATCATGACATCCATTAATGTCATGACTTCATTGTCAACTGGCATAAATGCTCCATGATTAGGAAACCTTAATCATTGGTTTCCCAATGAACTAGTATAGATAGAGGATACTAGGGAATTGGTTTATTTACATACCACACATTTATCAATGTTTTCGATTGATACAGTTATAGCATGATATAAAACTATTATGAAACAATCAGATATGATAATAAACACATTTATTATTTGCCTCTAGGGCATATCTCCTTTCTCCCACTTCCACTAGAGTACAAATAATCTAGTCACATTTTTTATTAATATTAACATCATATCATATATGATCTTATGATCATGCTTTCTCATGGAAAACGTCATATAATCGAGGATTCTAGCTACGAGACACTAGCACCCAAAAAGTCTCTAAAATTTTGCTTGTTGTATTACTTACAAACCTTCTTCAATCTTGTTATTTGAAGAACGAGCAGTTTTTGACAACCTTCTACTAGTTGTTAACATGATATTATTTGCTGGTGTAAATCCTATAGACTCAAGTATCGCTACATATTGTAGTTAACTATTGAATTTGTCAAAACATATTTTGTGACAAATTGAGCTTTCAAGTCTTCCTTTAAGTTTCATTTATTTCCTCTTGACTTTGCAGCCACTAGAAAAATCAAGCAAACATCTTTACTTAATAAGATTAAGTAACATTTACTTATCTAATATTAAATATAACTTGGTATAGGATTTTATGAGTCGTAGTCATTTCTCGCATTTAGGTCCATCATTTATTCTTTGTAGTTCGTAGGTATGTCTTGTTCTAATAACATGACAAGTAAATAAATATAATTCTACAAAGTAAAAACATATGTTGATTCCTACCATCTTTAGTAAAAGTATTTCTTGAAATGTTATGATCATCATCACAAGTTTCTCCTTCGTTTGTAGAGTTTTGTTCCAGGAACATATTAAATGTAACTTGTTATAGGATTTTATGAGTTGTAGTCATTTCTCGCATTCAGGTCTATCATTGCTTCTTTGTAATTTGTATGTATGTCTTGTTCTAATAATATGACAAGTAAATCAATATAATTCTACAAAGGCAGAACATATGTTGATTCCTACCATCTTTAGTAAAAGTATTTCTTGAAACGTTATGATCATCATCACAAGTTTCTCCTTCGTTTGTAGAGTTTCATTTCAGGAACATATTCCGTTGCGTTACGCTGACACTTTCGGGTAAGGTCAAAACACCTTGTTTTGAGCTTTCTCTTTCTTCCACTATCAACTTTATCAAAATAATCCTTTTCGAGAAAGCACCAAGCTGGGCAACACGATTTGCCTCCTTTCTAGTTTTAATTGTGGAATATGTATTCATAGTTGCCTCGGAATACACTACAAAGATTTACTTATTCATTACGATTTCTAGAACACTTCAATGATGATGAGGAAAATGTTGCATTTAGGAAGTACATCTTGAAACAAGAATATGATGGTCCGAGACAACTTGTTATCCTAAGCTACACTTAACTAAAAGAAACTTTCACGATCTTTTTGCTATGTTACGTGAGAAGTGTGGACTCAAATATATCACAATTGTGATAGTATAAGAAAATGTTGCACGTTCCTACAAATTGTTAGACATGGCACTAATTTTTTATGTTATGGTTACTTTTGCAACTTCACTATCATATATAATATTTATGTCTATTGTGTAGGCTAACAAGGATGGACATGGCTATAGGACCAAGGTTGTGAAGAACTGGGAGTCTATAATAGATATATATTCAAAATACCATGCAATCGATGCAAGTGCTAGGACATGAGCTGAGAGTGTTTAAAAACAAGACATGCCGCTTGCTGAAGAATCTTCTGAGGTGCCTCTGACGAGGCAATGCATGGGGGATGCTATCTTGTGCATGATGGGACAAATAAGGACATATTTTGATGATGCTTTGAATACAACCGAGCCACTTCCTATGCCAAAGCAGTAAAAAAACCCGTCCCCAACACTTTTTTAGGGCGGCACAAGCAAAAAGTACTAGGAAAAATTGGTTAGCCAACGGATGAGAAACCATGGCATCATTTTGTCACTACAACCACCGTGGCACACACAATACTAGCATATATTTATGCGTGGTAGTTGGTATACAAGAGCGGCGATTTTTAATGCTGCACTTCACCAACACAGGCATTCGACATTGTGTCGTCCAATGCGTGCATCATTAGTTGTGGGCGACTGGTCAAACACCTTTCGTTGGCTGGCCAGGCATGTCTCGCTGACATGTGTGTCCTACCATCCGCGCAATTACTGGACATTAGCGTGTTTCCTCTCTCGCAATTAAAACCTGACTTTGCAATTTGATTGGGAGCACAAAGTGTTAATGCGCATTGGACATAACACATTTCCTTTATCAGCCATTTGAGAAAATCGCGGGCCAAGATCTGCAAACTTGAACCACACTTGCACAAATGGCTCATACACCAACTCTCTCTGCTCCCACTCTCTATGTAATAAAGGAACCATATCCACTAATCCCATTAATTCTTAGTCCCCACTATCTATTCCCCAACGCCGCCTCCACAAAGAGCAAACATAGAATGAACCATAGATCTCCACGTGCAACACCTGGATGTCCCTAGCCGGACATGATCTATAGACCCCTAACCGCGCATGCTCTTGAGTGGTCCAGCCGCGCCGGATCTTGCGCGGTTGTTGGCTCTCCCGATCTTGCGCGGCCTGGCTGCGTCAGATCTTATACTTACAAGAAGCGCCAAATCCTGCATGCACAAGTCCCGCCCGTTTGATCCATTGGCCTATTCGATCCGTAGGTTTGTTCGTCATCCTTTTTACACATCTCGGCTAGACTTGTTTTTTAGATCCTCTTATTTGTTCTTTCTCGTCTTAATCACCTCCCTTATTTGAAAACGTGTCACAAAATAGCATGTGCTGAAGAGCATATGCGCTATGATGTTGGCGCGGATAGATCCTTCGGTGATGACGCGACTTTGATGTCGAACATAATAGGGAGGCACTCAAGATAACTAGAATTAGATAGGATGTTTCTCCTAATTAGGTGTAGTTTTAGGTTTTAGAGGTAGATCTGCTGAATATAGAGGGGCTCAAGACCTTCTATGTTATTACCACATGCTACCTCTAATATAGTGATTAGATATGGTCTCAAATCTAGTGTAATGTGATGTAATGAATATTTTCTATACCAATAAACTGAAAATTTTCAATTCCAGTGGAATTACCAACATAAATTTATTATTATTAATGTATAATATTAACGTGTGTTGTTAATGTAAATAAATTTTTTAACGTTGGAAGGTGTAACATGGAAATTAACATGATGTTACATGGCACTAAAGTTCCAACGTCCTTTGCTAATGTACCGAGGCGCAACCTCTGTGGTTCCGCATAAGTAATAGCTCGGCTGATGTCCATGTGCCGATCCAAAAAAAGCGCCGCCTAAAATAATTTCACGGCGCGGTTATCCCTGGCGGATTTTTTGGCCGCGCAATGGCGAGCGTGGAGACTAGTTGTGTGCATTGGAATTTATAAGCGTCTAGGCACACGATGCATGTTGTAGTGAAGGTGACTCCTCCAACTGAAATCTTTGATGCACTCAAGAAAGTAGATGGGTTGGGGGATTGTGATGCTGTTATGAATTTCTATGTACTTCGTTGTTTACGAACTCTCCACTTGTGTTATGTGTGTGCTATGTGTAAGAGGCATAAAATATCTACTTGTGCTATTTGTTAGAGACAAAATTATTATCCGTGTTGTGATTGTTGTTGGTGCCTGAAAACTATTTTGTGTCATGCTTCACATATCATACTTGAAACGTATTATGCTTGTGTTATTGTGATTTTATTCGTGCTATTTCAATGTTCTTATGTGTGAAGAAAATATAAACATCAAATATACACATATAATTTTGCATACATATAACCAAGTTTATATTGCCAAAACTCAATAAAATATTCAATTTCGTGGTCTGTACATCCAAATATGATTTGGAATTAGGTGCTACCCTTTGATTCGATTCGAACATCAAATTCCATGTACATCCAAACGCCAAAATTGGAAATAGAGGCCATTGCCTTTCCATGTTGGATTTAAATTTTTTAGTCCAATTCAATCTCAAATGCCTACATCAAAACACAACATAATAGAATGTCGTCACAATGTTATGTGCTAATTAATGAGTCAGTGATTTATTTTTAATTCGAACTAGCAATTGTGGCAAAAATCATTTATCTTAGACAAGAAGTTGTAAAATGATGGTAATCATACTACATCATGAGCTACCGAATGGTGACTTCATACAAAATAAATAACTGAATGGATCATACCCTACTCAAAGAGAATGTTAGAATTTTTCACTTCTCTCGAGGGGCCAACATGCAAGAATCTAAAAGCAACATTCACTTGTTTCATATGCAGTTTCTACCTCGTGGCCTCCACCACATGTGTCACCCTATCAGAGGGAAATCCCGGATAGCGTCGTTTTGACGGCATCCCAGTTGCACCACATATTCCATCCGAGAACATACCAAGCTAGGCCAGGGTGTCGACAAAAGTTCTACTAGTGTATAGAGTTTTACAATCTCTCCCCTTCCTTTAAGTATAAATTTGTTAGTGGAATGTCAACACACTTTTTCGTTTGAGTCACTAATTTATTTCTATGCTGACCAGTTGGTATCGCTGAAAAAAACCACTCAACTTATATTCTCGTTATTACATTGCAAACAAAGTTTGCTTGGAGATATGTATAGGCCGGGGGCACCCCCAAACTTTGTAGAATCATTAGAGAATTTATTTGAGGGATTAGATGAAAGAAAATACTATAATCCCCTCTCCAAACAACAAAATATCGTAATCCTCTCCCCCAAACTATCATAGTGTTATTGTGACTTTATTCGTGATATTTTAATATTGTTATGTGTGAAAAATAATATATGAACATCAAATATGCACATACAATTTTTCATACATTTAACCAAGTTTACGTTGCCAAAACTCAACAAAATATTCAATTTTGTGGTTTGTACATCCAAATATGATTTGGAATTGCGTTCTACCCTTTGATTCGAACATCAAATTCCATGCACATCCAAACGCAAAAAATGGAAATAGAGATCATTTCTTTTCCATATTGGATCTGGAACCTACATCCAAATGCAACATAATAGACTGTCGACACAATGTTCTGTGTTGATTATTGAGTCACTAATTTATTTTTAGTTCGACCAAGCCATTGTGGAATTTTTTTATGTTAGGCACAAAGTTGTAAAATATTGTACTACATCATGAGCTACCGAATGGAGACTTGATATAAAACAAATAACTGAACAGATCTTACCCTACTCAAAGAGCATGTCGAAATTTTTCACTTCTCTCTCGAGGGGCCAACGTACAAGAATTTAAAGGCAACATTCACTTGTTTCATATGCAGTTTCTGCCTCGTGGCCTCCGCCACATGCATCACAACACCAAAGGGAAAGCCCGAACAACGCCGTTTTGACGACATCACTACTGCACCACATATTCAATCCGAGAACATAACAAGCTAGGCCGTGTCGACAAGAGATGCTACTAGTCGTATATCATTTTATAATCTCTCTCATTCCTTTTAGTATAAATTCTTTAGTGGAATGTAGACACGCTTTTTTGTTCGAGATACTAATTTATGTCTACACCAACCAATTACCATTGTTGTAAAAAAACACTCAACTTTTATTCTTGTTATTACATTGGACATAAAGTTCGCTCACGGATCTATGTATAGTCCGGCGCACCCCCAAACTTTGGATAATCATTAAAAAAATTATTTGAGGCTTAGACTAAAGAAAATACTGTAATCCCCTCCCCGAACAATCATAGTGTTGTTGTGACTTTATTCGTGATCATCTACAATTTGCTAAGATTAAAATCTACACGCGATGACTACATGAACTGAGAACACGAGAGGAATCGAAAACGAACCGTGTCCATGGCAGCAGCGCGACCTCAGTGACCTGCGCCAGCCAAATGGAAGCTTCCTCTTCTCAAAGCTCGACGGAGAAGCTGCTGCAGTTGCGGGCAACGGCGTGGCCGAAACAGCCGGCATCGACGCATCAAAGGCGGCGGCAGCGGCAAACCATGGCGGCAAAGGGAAACAAGGTCAAACCGCCAGATCCAACCTGCCACTTGTGCGGAATCGCAGATGCGGGCGGATGTGAGGTCTCTTGTGGTGGGTCAAGGCTTGGACAGGCCGGAGACGGTGGCGGCATGCGGGGGTGAAACATCAGCGTGCCAACTCCTATACACGTCTACATGGCACCCTCGGGTCAGCCTCCCAACCCGTGGATATGAGGGTGCGAGGGGCGTTTTCTCGGGCCTTTGAAAAAAATCGGGTTGGATCCCGTTTACGATGTCTAATCGGGACACTTTTTCTGCCCACAACTGAAGACTTACGGCTATTACTTAGGTCACACGCGGATGCGGTGTCTGCTATAGTTGCTCTAAAGTTGATAGTAGAATGTTGACACAATACTTTTATGTGTGGACTCCCGAGTCACTATATTTTTCTGCACCAACCAATGGTTTTTTTTTTTGCAAAATAATCACTCAACGTTTTGTTCTTGTTATTATGATGGACACAAAGTTGTAAACCGATGGTCATCAGATCACATCTTCGGCTAATAAATGGTCACTTGATATAGGAGAATGAACCAAACCATTCATGCGTTACTAAGGGGAGGATTAGAAATGTCCAATTCTCTCGAAGGTTCTATGTGCAAGAAGTTCAAGGGCAATGTTCGTTTGTTTTCTTTTCAATTTCTATCTCATGGCTTCCGCCTCGCCTCACATGTCACCTCACTGAAGTGCAAGCGTCACTAGTGTCGTCTTGCTGACGCCACTACCACGACACACATTCCATCGCCTACACATGTGCCTCGTGTTGGAATTATGCCCTAGAGGCAATAATAAAGATGTTATTATTATAATTCTTGTTCATGATAAAGTTTATATTCCATGCTAGAATTGTATTAAGCGGAAACTTTAATACTTGTGTGGTTTGTGAACAACACCGTGTCCCTAGTACGCCTCTATGGACTAGCTCATTGATCAATGATGGTTAAGGTTTCCTAACCATAGACATGAGTTGTCAATTGATAATGAGATCATATCATTGGGAGAATGATATGGTGGACAGACCCAAACTAAGCGAAGCATTTAGATCGTGTCTTTGTGTTCATCTTTGCGAAGCTTTTCCTATGTCAAATATTGTATTCCTTAGACCATGAGATAATACAACTCCCTGGTATCGGAAGAAAGCTTTGAGGTCATCAAACGTCATCCTATGAGAGGGTGATCATAAAGGTGTCTCTCAGGTGATCGGAAAGTATCTGTTGGGTTGTATGTATCGAGATGGGATTTGTCCCTCCCAAGTCGGAGAGATATACTTCGGGCCCACTCGGTAATCGATATCAACACCGCTTGCAAGCATGTGGTTAAGGAGTTAATCACAAAGTGACATCGGATTACGGAACGAGTAAAGTACTTGCTGTGAACGAGATTGAACTAGGTATGACGATACCGACGATCGAATCTCGGGCAAGTAAAATATCGCGAGACGAAGGGAATATATATATGGGATTGATTGAATCCTGGCATCGTGGTTCATCCGATATGATCATCGATGAATGTGTGGGAGTCAATTTGGGTGCCCAGACCCCGCTGTTGATTATTGATAGAAGATCATGTCTGCATATTCTCGAACCCGCAGGGTCACACACTTAACGTGTCTCGACGCTAGGATAGATTGGATAATTGGTTTATGAATTTTTGTTCGGAGTCTCGGATGGGATCCGGGACATCACGGGAGGTTCCGGAATAGTCCGGAGAATAAGATTCATATAAGGCAGTGCAGTTTTTGGAGTTCGGAATTGTTCCGGATTAATCGGTATTGTACCGGAAGCTTCTAGAACCTTCCGGAAGGGGACCAACGTGGCCCCACCTTCCGGGAGGGGGCATGGGCCTATGAGGGAGTGTCCTGGCCGCATTGGGCCAGGGGCACAAGGCCCCATAGGGCCCAGCCGATCCTAGATAAGTTTAAACTCGTTTAAACTAGAGATAGGGTTTCTAGATAAGGGAAAGTTTAAATCGTTTAAACTAGAGATAGGCTTGGAGGATGGGCAAGGGCTGGCCGCACCCCCCCTCTATATATAGAGGGCTGGTGCGCGCCCTCCCCCCCCACACACACACCTTCCTCCAAACCCTAGTAGCCCTGCTGCCTTCCTCTCTCCCTCCCGACTGTTTGTAGGCGAAGCCCTGCTGCAGAAATTCTCCACCATATACACCGCGCCGTCGCGTTGTAGATCCAATCTATCTCTCCACCATACTTGCTGGTCCGAGGAAGGAGGAGACGTCGAGGTGCTGCACGTGTGCATCTCACGGAGGCACCGCCACTTGTGGTGCTAGATCGGATCGGATCGCGAGGAGGAGAAGCGAGTACGACTACATCACCCACGTTCCGACGAACGTTCCGCTGTGTGAATCTTCAAGGGTATGAAGATCTAATCCAATCTCTCTCGTTGTTTGCATCTTCTAGATTAGATCTTGGCTTTCCCTCTGTTCGCTTCCGTAGAAAATTTTGATTTACTATGCTGCGAAACCCATCAGTGGTATCAGAGCTAGATCTATGCGTAGATGTGATTCACGAGTAGAACGCAACATGGTTGTTGCGGGCGTTGATGTTTTCTGTTGCAAGCCTCTTGTTTGTGTTCTTCTTATGACGCGGGATAGTGAGATTGAAGCGGTCCAGGCCAACCTTACGCGACGTCGTTCGCGAGACCGGCTCTGCACTTGACGTGTGGCTTGTACCACACATGCGGCTGGTGGATGTCAGTTTCTCTCACTATAGTTGTCATGGGATTAACACCGGAGTTTGGCAACCATAATATCACCGTTGTGGCTTTCCGTAGGTAAGAATCGTTCTTAGCATCTACTCCCATAAGCCACGTAAAACATGCAACAACAAAGTAGAGGCGTCTAACTTGTTTTTGCAGGGAGTGTTTTCTGTGATATGGTATGGCCCAAGATGTGATGTGTATATTGTATGCGATGATCATGTTTTGTAATGTTTCACGACTTGCATGTCGATGAGTACACAACCGGCAGGAGCCATATGGTTGTCTTTATAATTGTGTATGACCTGCGAGTCAACTTCTTATACGCCATGTAATAGCTTTACTTTATCGCTAAGTAGTTAGCAATAGTTGTAGTTGCTATTCGTGGTGGAGGCAATCATGGTGGAGTGATGGAGATCATGCCGGAACGCACAAGATGGATATCATTGCGTGAAGATTGGCTATACCATGTCACATAAAGTTATATGCATGTGATGTTTATCCTTTTATGTATCTTATTATGCTTAGATCGCGACGGTAGCATTATAAGATGATTCCTCACTTAAAGATCAAGATAAAAACTGTGTTCTCCCCAAGTATGCACCGTTGCGAAAGTTCGTCGTGTCCAAGCATCACGTGATGATCGGGTGCTATAGACTCTACGCTCACATACAACGGGTGCAAGCCAGTTTTGCACACGCGGAAATACTTGGGTCTAACTTGACGAGCCTAGCATGTACAGACATGGCCTCGGAACACAAGAACCGAAAGGTTAAGCATGAGTCATATGAATGATATGATCGACACTTCGTTGCCCACCATTGAAACCACATCTCTTCTCGTGATGATCGGATTAGGTGTGGTGAATTTGGATCGTGTTCACTAAACAACTTGAGAGATGTTGAATTTAGTGGGAGTTCATCTAGTAATTTGATTAAGTTGAACTATTTATCATGAACATAGTCTAAATTGTACTTGCAAATACTGTAGATCACATGGCCAAGTCCAACTTCAACTTCAACGTTTTTGCTGAGAAAGAAAAGCTTAGAAACAATGGGTCTAACTTCACCAACTGGTTCCGCAATCTAAGAATCATTCTGTCTGGCGGACAAAAGGACTATGTCCTTGAGAAAGCGTTAGGTAACCCCCCTGCTGCAACTGCGCCGGCTGATGAGAAAGCTGTCTATCAGTCGCGCAAAGATGATTATGGTGTGATTAAGAGCACCATGTTGTTTGCTATGGAACCGGAACTTCAAAATCGTTTTGAAAACTATCCCGGGCCCTTTGAGATTCTCGAAGAGTTGAAAACCATGTTTCAGACTCAGGCCCGTTCTGAGAGATATGAGATCTCTGAGAAGTTCTTTAACTGCAAGATGGAGGAAGGGAGTTCCGTTAGTGAGCACGCCATTAAGATGTCGGGCTACACTCAACGCCTTGAGCAACTGGACTGCAAGATTCCAGAGGAGCTCAAGATTGACAGGGTTCTGCAATCACTCCCTCCCAGCTACAAAAGTTTTGTAGTGACTCATAATCAGATTGGTTCCACTGATACGATCACCGAGCTCTTCGCAAAGCTGAAGGCTGCGGAGGTGGACATCAAGAAAGATAATCATGTGTTGATGGTCAACAAGCCTCCTTTAAGAAAGGTAAAGGTGCAAAGAAGCCCTTCAAGAAAGGCGGCGGCAAGCGCGTTGCCCCTGCTGAGAAGAATCTCAAGTCTGGTCCTAAGCCGGACACTGAGTGCTTCTATTGCAAGGACAAGGGTCACTGGAAGCGCAACTGTCTGAAGTACTTAGCGGACAAGAAGGCTGGCACCATCAAAGGTATATTTGATATACATGTTATTGATGTTTTCCTTACTAGCCCTCGTTGTAGTGCCTGGGTATTTGATACTGGTTCAGTTGCTAATATTTGTAACTCGAAACAGGAGCTACGGAATAGACGACGGCTTGCGAGGGATGAGGTGACGATGCGCGTTGGCAACGGATCAAGAGTTGATGTGATGGCCGTCGGCACGCTCTCCTTAGTTTTACCTTCGGGATTAGTTTTAAACCATAATAAATGTTATTATGTGCCTGCGTTGAGCATGAACATTATTTCTGGATCGTGTTTATTGCAAGACGGTTATTCATTTAAATCGGAGAATAATGGTTGTTCTATTTATATGAGTAACATCTTTTATGGTCATGCACCCCTTGTGAATGGTTTATTTCTTCTAAATCTCGAAAGGGATGAAACACACATCCATAACATTGAGGCTAAGAGATGCAAAGTAGATAGTGATAATACTACTTATTTGTGGCACTGTCGTCTAGGTCATATTGGTGTAAAGCGCATGAAGAAACTCCATTCTGATGGACTTTTGGAGTCTCTTGATTTTGAATCATTTGACACATGCGAACCATGCCTCATGGGCAAGATGATCAAAACCCCGTTCTCCGGTATGATGGAGCGAGCAACGGACTTGTTGGAAATCATACATACCGATGTATGCGGACTGATGAGTGTTTCGATGCGCGGTGGATATCGCTATTTTCTCACTTTTACCGATGACTTAAGTAGATATGGGTATATCTATTTAATGAAACATAAATCTGAAACGTTTGAAAAGTTCAAAGAATTTCAGAATGAAGTGGAGAACCATCATAACAGAAAGATTAAGTTTCTACGATCCGATCGTGGGGGCGAATATTTGAGTTATGATTTTCTCACGCATCTCAAAGCAAGTGGAATCATTTCACAACTCACGCCACCCGGAACACCACATCGCAATGGTGTGTCTGAACGCCGGAATCGAACCCTATTAGATATGGTCCGATCGATGATGTCTCTTACTGATTTGCCGTTATCATTTTGGGGTTATGCATTAGAAACCGCTGCATTCACTTTAAATAGGGCTCCATCAAAATCCGTTGAGACGACACCGTATGAACTGTGGTTTGGTGCTAAACCTAAGTTGTCGTTTCTTAAAGTTTGGGGATGCGAAGCTTACGTCAAGAAGTTGATGCCGGACAAGCTTGAAACCAAAGCGGAGAAATGCATCTTCATAGGATACCCTAAGGAAACTATTGGGTATACCTTCTATCACAGAACCGAAGGCAAAGTGTTTGTCGCAAAGAACGGTTCCTTTCTTGAGAAGGAGTTTCTCTCGAAAGAAGTGAGTGGGAGGAAAGTAGAGCTAGACGAGGTTATTGAACCTTCTCTTGAATTGGAGAGTAGCACAGCACCTGAAATTGTTCCAGTGCCGCCTGCACCAACAATAGAGGAAGCTAATGATAAGGATCATGAAGCTTTGGACGATGCTGCTACTGAACGTCGCAGGTCGACAAGGTCGCGTGCCCCTCCTGAGTGGTACGGAAACCCTGTCTTGACTGTCTTGTTAGTAGAAGACAGTGAACCTACGAACTATGAGGAAGCGATGATGAGCCCAGACTCTGAGAAATGGCTAGAAGCCATGAAATCCGAATTGGGATCCATGAGCGAAAACCAAGTATGGACTTTGGTGGACCCTCCTAGCGACCGAAAGGCCGTTGAGTGCAAATGGATCTTCAAGAAGAAAACGGACGCGGATGGTAATGTTACCGTCTATAAAGTACGGCTTGTCGCAAAAGGTTTTCGACAAGTTCAAGGTGTTGACTACGATGAGACTTTCTCTCCCGTAGCGATGTTTAAGTCCATTCGGATTTTATTAGCAATTGCTGCGTTTCATGATTATGAAATATGGCAAATGGATGTCAAGACTGCTTTCCTCAATGGCAACATTGATGAAGAGTTGTATATGATGCAACCCGAAGGTTTTGTCGATCCTAAGGATGCTGATAAAGTATGCAAACTTCAGCGTTCCATTTATGGACTGAAGCAAGCATCTCGGAGTTGGAACCTTCGTTTTGATCAAGTGATCAAGAGCTTTGGATTTGTTCCAAATTGCTACGAAGCTTGCATCTACAAGAAAGTGAGTGGGAGCTCGGTGACGTTTCTGGTACTATATGTGGATGACATATTGATTATTGGAAATGACATCAACATGCTTAACGATGTGAAGAGTTATTTGAACAAGTGTTTTTCAATGAAAGACCTAGGTGAAGCTGCTTATATATTGGGCATCAAAATCTATAGAGATAGACAAAGACGCCTGATAGCTTTAAGCCAGAGTACATACCTAGACAAAGTTCTGAAAAGGTTCAGAATGGATAAGGCATTGAAAGGTTCAGTGCCTATGTTGTCAGGTAAGATATTGAGCAAGGCTCAGTGTCCAGCTACGGTAAATGATAGGGAAGCTATGAGCAAAGTACCTTATGCCTCGGCCATAGGTTCCATCATGTATGCCATGCTGTGTACTAGACCGGATGTGTCCAATGCTCTTAGTTTGACGAGCAGATATCAAAGTGATCCAGGAGTGGAACACTGGACAGCCATGAAGAACATCCTAAGGTACCTAAATAGGACTAAAGAAATGTTCTTAGTCTATGGGGGTGATGAACAGCTCGTCGTAAAAGGTTACGTCGATGCTAGTTTCGACACCGACAAGGATGATTGTAAATCTCAGACAGGATACGTGTATATTTTGAATGGAGGAGCTGTGAGCTGGAGAAGCTGCAAGCAAAGCGTGATCGCGGGATCTACAGTAGAAGCGGAATACATGGCTGCTGCAGAAGCGTCAAGTGAAGGAGTTTGGATCAGGAACTTCATCACTGAACTTGGCGTGGTTCCAAGTGCATTGGACCCACTGGAGATATTGTGTGACAACACTGGCGCCATAGCACTTGCTAAGGAACCAAGATATCATCCAAAGACCAAGCATATCAACCGCAAGTTTCATATAATCCGAGATTATATAGCAGATGGAGATCTGAAGATCAGCAAAGTACATACAAATCTGAATGTCGCAGATCCATTGACTAAACCTCTTCCACGTGTAAAACATGATCAGCACCTCAGTGCCATGGGTGTGAGATTGTTGCCAAATGTAAACTAGATTATTGACTCTAGTGCAAGTGGGAGACTGTTGGAATTATGCCCTAGAGGCAATAATAAAGATGTTATTATTATAATTCTTGTTCATGATAAAGTTTATATTCCATGCTAGAATTGTATTAAGCGGAAACTTTAATGCTTGTGTGGTTTGTGAACAACACCGTGTCCCTAGTACGCCTCTATGGACTAGCTCATTGATCAATGATGGTTAAGGTTTCCTAACCATAGACATGAGTTGTCAATTGATAATGAGATCATATCATTGGGAGAATGATATGGTGGACAGACCCAAACTAAGCGAAGCATTTAGATCGTGTCTTTGTGTTCATCTTTGCGAAGCTTTTCCTATGTCAAATATTGTATTCCTTAGACCATGAGATAATACAACTCCCTGGTATCGGAAGAAAGCTTTGAGGTCATCAAACGTCATCCTATGAGAGGGTGATCATAAAGGTGTCTCTCAGGTGATCGGAAAGTATCTGTTGGGTTGTATGTATCGAGATGGGATTTGTCCCTCCCAAGTCGGAGAGATATACTTCGGGCCCACTCGGTAATCGATATCAACACCGCTTGCAAGCATGTGGTTAAGGAGTTAATCACAAAGTGACATCGGATTACGGAACGAGTAAAGTACTTGCTGTGAACGAGATTGAACTAGGTATGACGATACCGACGATCGAATCTCGGGCAAGTAAAATATCGCGAGACGAAGGGAATATATATATGGGATTGATTGAATCCTGGCATCGTGGTTCATCCGATATGATCATCGATGAATGTGTGGGAGTCAATTTGGGTGCCCAGACCCCGCTGTTGATTATTGATAGAAGATCATGTCTGCATATTCTCGAACCCGCAGGGTCACACACTTAACGTGTCTCGACGCTAGGATAGATTGGATAATTGGTTTATGAATTTTTGTTCGGAGTCTCGGATGGGATCCGGGACATCACGGGAGGTTCCGGAATAGTCCGGAGAATAAGATTCATATAAGGCAGTGCAGTTTTTGGAGTTCGGAATTGTTCCGGATTAATCGGTATTGTACCGGAAGCTTCTAGAACCTTCCGGAAGGGGACCAACGTGGCCCCACCTTCCGGGAGGGGGCATGGGCCTATGAGGGAGTGTCCTGGCCGCATTGGGCCAGGGGCACAAGGCCCCATAGGGCCCAGCCGATCCTAGATAAGTTTAAACTCGTTTAAACTAGAGATAGGGTTTCTAGATAAGGGAAAGTTTAAATCGTTTAAACTAGAGATAGGCTTGGAGGATGGGCAAGGGCTGGCCGCACCCCCCCTCTATATATAGAGGGCTGGTGCGCGCCCTCCCCCCCCACACACACACCTTCCTCCAAACCCTAGTAGCCCTGCTGCCTTCCTCTCTCCCTCCCGACTGTTTGTAGGCGAAGCCCTGCTGCAGAAATTCTCCACCATATACACCGCGCCGTCGCGTTGTAGATCCAATCTATCTCTCCACCATACTTGCTGGTCCGAGGAAGGAGGAGACGTCGAGGTGCTGCACGTGTGCATCTCACGGAGGCACCGCCACTTGTGGTGCTAGATCGGATCGGATCGCGAGGAGGAGAAGCGAGTACGACTACATCACCCACGTTCCGACGAACGTTCCGCTGTGCGAATCTTCAAGGGTATGAAGATCTAATCCAATCTCTCTCGTTGTTTGCATCTCCTAGATTAGATCTTGGCTTTCCCTCTGTTCGCTTCCGTAGAAAATTTTGATTTACTATGCTGCGAAACCCTTCAGGTGGTCTTAGTTAGCCTAAACCCGGCGGTCCTAGATCATTCGAAGCTAGGCTAGGTAGTTGACAACACAAGTTACTGGTTTCAAGGGTTTTAGAACCTTTCATCTTTTTAGGATATAGCCGATAGTAGGATGTCGACGTGAATTTTCTACAACAATCACTGATTCACCACTTTACTTTTGCATCAACTAACCTCATCCTTGTGAAAAAAAGCACTCCATTTTTGTTCTTATTACAATGGAGACAAATCTGTAAACATGTCATCATATACATATATATAAATCTTGAGCTAAATAAATCTTGAGCTAAATTATGACATTATATAAAATAAAGATAAGCCAACCATTCATTCCTTACTAAGGCGGGAGGCTAGAAATGTTCATTTCTATCAAGGAAAAAAATGCAAGAATCTCAATGAATGTGCTCGTTTGTTTCCTTTCTAGTGTGCCTCGTCGATTCTGATGCACATATAACATCGATGAAGTGCAAGACTAGGGTGGTTCTGCAGACACCACTTCTGCACCACACATTCCATCCGCTACACATGTTCATCACAAGCTTAGTTTGGGCTAAAGATGGTGGTTCACCACTTTTTTTTGCATCGACACATAAATCTCATCCTTGTGAAATAACCATACCATTTTTATTGTTGCTATTATGCTTGCCAGAAACTTGTAAACCAATGATCATCATATTTCATTTTGAGCTAATAAATGGCAAGTTGGTATAAAATAAAATAACTCAACCATTCATTCATTACTCAAGAGGAAGGCGAGAATGTTCACTTCTCTCAAGGGGGCATCGTGCAAGAATTCCAATTGCTTCGTTCGTTTGTTTACTTTCCAGTTTCTGCCTCGTCACTTCTACCACACAAATCACCTCGCTTAAGTGTTCAAGCATGGTGTTATTTTTTCAATGCCACTGCCGCACCGCACATTCCATCACATATACCTATATTCATCATAGCCTTAGTTGGGATAAACATGGTGGTTTACAACTTAACTTTTTTTATTGATCAATCCCATCCTCGTGAAAAAACCACTCTTTTTTCTTGTCATTACACTGGAGACAAAGGTTTAAACCTATCATCATCATGTTACATCTTGAGCTAATAAACGGTGACTTGATATAAAATAAATATAACCCAACCATACATTCGTTACTCAAGGTGCATACTAGAAATTTTTAATTGTCCCAAAGGGCCAACATGCAAGAATACCATTGGCTTCTCTCATGTGTTTCCTTTCCAGTTTCTAGCTCATAACTTCTGCCACACACATCACCTTGCTAAAGTGCAGGCCTAGTTTCATTTTGCCGACGTCACTACAGTCCCACATACTCCATCACCTACACATGTTCATTATTGGCTTAGTTGGGCTGAGCTAAACATGGTGGTTCACCACATTGTTTTGTGCTTCGACCAATCTAACCCTTTTGAAAAAACCACTATGTTTTTGTTCTTGTTATTATGCTTAACACATAGCTATGAACCGATTTAATCTGGAGATAATAAATGGCGACTTCATGTAAAAAATAACTCAACTATCCATTCATTACTTAAGGAGTAGGAGAGGATGTCCACTTCTCTCAAGATGTCATCATGATATAGAATCCTAATAGCTGCACTCGGTTGTTTTCTTTCTAGTTTCTGACTTGTCGCTACTACCACACACCTCACCTTCTGAAGTGCATGCCTAGTGTCATTTTATTAACACCGATGCTACATCACACATTCCATAACCAACACATATTCATTATGGGCATAAGATTTGCTAAACATGGTGGTTCACCACTTTACTTTTGTTGCATTGGCCAATCTCATCCCTATGAAAAAACACTCCATTTTTGTTCTTCTTATTGCGTTGGAAACAAAGTTATAAACCAATCGTCATATTACATCTTGAGCTAAAAAATGGTGACTTGATATAAAATCCAGATAACCCAAACATTCATTTGTTACTCAAGGGCATGCTTGAAATGTTAATTTTCTCAAGGGGCCAATGTGTAAGAATCCAAACGGCTACCCTCGCTTGTTT
The DNA here is from genome assembly GCA_916181665.1 of Avena sativa. Taxonomy (NCBI): domain Eukaryota; kingdom Viridiplantae; phylum Streptophyta; class Magnoliopsida; order Poales; family Poaceae; genus Avena; species Avena sativa. Next base: position 276,814,086 of record OV702298.1, on the reverse strand, counting down.
CCTTCTAGCTTTTGCCTCGTCGCTTCTATCACACACATCACCTTGTTGAAGTGCAAGCCTAGTGTTCGCACCACACGGTCAACCACCTATATATATTCGTCATGGGCTTACTGAAGGGGTTCGCAGCAGAAAACAAAAAATTTCTAGCTAGCATAATACCAATACGATCAAGATCTATCTATGAGTAATGTTGTAATGGAGGAGGTTTCAGTAACATATCCTTGTTGGCCGAAAGCGATTAACGTTCACAATGAACGTGGATGAAGTAGTCGTACTTTATTTGACCTCAAGGTCACGAAACTCCTTGCAAGTCACCCCTGGTTCTGGCACGACAGCTCCTGGTTCCACAACTAGCAGCACCCGTGAGGTGTCGCACACGTCTGATGCTCGACGACGACTCTCAGTCTCCCCGATACAACCAGGATGCGGAAGTAGATCTTCTGACCGGAATCCCCGCAACACAAGGGTGTATCGCAACGAAGCACTCTCTCACGCACACAATACTTACTTGAAACCGCGGTTGCAAGAGAAAAGAGAGACAAATCCCTAAAGAAAATTCGTTAGGGGACGTTTGGATCTCCTCATTTCATTTCATTTGGTACAAATGAAAGGAAATGAAATTCCATGAGATCATTTCATTTGGAAAAACTGAAATTCCAATTCCAAAATTCATGTTTGGCAACCACATGGAATTGTGAAATCATTTTCTAAACTTGTTTTGCTGCCATTTTTGCATGAATTCATATACCAATCTTAACTTTATCTTACAACTTAACAACGTACTGTATAAAAACAAGTATTTTCCAAAGTATACGACCTTGATCTTATAACTCATCGTTAATATATAGTAGAATAAACGTTCAACTTCAGAAAACACGCCATAATTAAACATATGCCAATATTCAGTATAAAGATGCATGCCCAGGTTCAAACGTACCTCATAACAAAAATACATTTCCAGGTTCACAAACAGGTTATAACACAATATGATGTGACCTATAGCAATAGTTCTAGAAGGAAAAAAGGCCACATCTTGTGATCACAGTTGCACATTATGACAAGTTTAAGAACAACCAAGTTTCATTGAAAATTGAGTGCTTAATTTCAACAGGGAAGATCAAGTCTTGATTTGCTTCATGACCCATTTCTTTTGCATTCCCATCGGCAAGTCTTGAAGTGACTTAAACTTGCGGTCGTTAGAGACAAGAATGTCATAGGCTGCAAGAAGATCATCTTCTTGTAGTCCTATTGCATTAAGTGCGGTGATGACCCACTAGTATAGGGGGTGTATCATAGTACTTTTGATAAATAGGAGTGTCGATCCCAACAAGGAGAAGAAGGTGTTGACTAGTGGTACGGAGAAGGAAGTCTCTGTAAATACTTAGCAAACGGATTTTTAGGGGTTTTCTGATAAAGCAAAGAAACAAAGAGCAAGTAATAAAGGCAACGAACAACTGCAGCAAGTGGCCCAATCCTTTCTTAGCAAAGGACAAGCCGATGGAAATACTTATAAGGACCAAATGTTCTCGAGTACACATGGAAATTCTGTCAAGTGCTTTCGCTTCAAATAGATGAGTACCCTTCTTTGGTGTTGTAAGTGTTATGTGGGTGAACCTGTGCTAATGTACCGACCTTACTTGAACTAATACATACTTGTGATTAAACCCCCTGCAAGCATCCGCAACTACAGGAAAGTAATTAAGATATAAACCTAACCACAGCCTTAAACTTTGAGATCCTACGCTCCCTTGTGCAATGGTGTCCTAACAGGGGTTCGGGTTTCTGTCAATCTGGCAACCCTGCAATTAGTAGCCAAATACACAATGTATTCCCCTAGGCCCATAAATGGTGAAGTATCATGTAGTCGACGTTCACATGACACCACTAGAAGAATAGCACCACAACTTAAATAATAAACCATTGAATAATATCTCAACACAAATCCACTAGTAACAACTGAAGGGGTTAGTAGCATGGATAACAAAAAAAATCTACCGCATGCACATAAACAAGCCAAGATCTATCTGCTAGATTGTAGCAACGAGTAGATAGAAGCACTCACCCTCGAAGATTCCAAAGCGGTTAACAAGAGCAGATTCTCGTGGGTGATGTAGTCGTACACTTGCCGATCTCAAGATCGCGTAGACGATCCTTCTGGCATTGCGTTCCGGCAGCGCTTCTGCAGTCGGTCACACGTTCGGTACTCGATGAAGACCTTCCTCTCCCTTGTTCCAGCAGGCAGCAGAGGTTGTAGTTCTCCCCTTGCGATTCCGGTAGCACGACGGTGTGGTGTCGGAAGTAGAGGTAAGATCCCGCAGGGCTTCGCCTAAGCCGGATGCGAGTTATGGTGGATTAGGGTTTCCCAGAGATCTAGGGTTTAGATGACCAGGAGGAGGAGGAGGAGGTGTCGACGGCGGCTAGGGCGGCCGCGACGAACCGGCGGCGGCGGCGCGGCGGAGGCTTGGGCGCGGCGGCGGCGCGGGTGTGTGGGGAGGGCTTGGCTCTTGTGGTGTTGGGGCAGCCCTGCCCTTCTATTTATGAGAGGGAGGGGCAGCCTTGGGAGGGGTGGGTTTGAATCCAAACCCAAACCCAAGTTGGATTGAGAGAAGGACTTGTTTCTTCTCCCACTAGGAAACCATTGTTCCAGTTTGACTTTTAAAACTTCCCGTTTGACTTTCAATTTAGAGATTTATTTCTCTCTTGCAAATGTCAACACCAAGTGACCTAGGATATGATCCAATCATTCCACATATCCATGACACATTCATGGACCATTCCCCTTCCGGACCGGTGAACCTTCTAGACCCTTCTAGAACCTCTCCGATGAAATAATCGGAAACTTTCCCGAACTCCGAAATAGGACTTTCCTTATATGAATCTTATTCTCCGGACCATTCCGAATCTCCTCGTGATATCCCGGATCCCATCCGAGACTCCGAACAACATTCAGTATCCCTACTAACATTCCATATCTACTAAACAACATCGAATCCTTAAGTGTGTCTCCCTACGGTTCGTGAATTATGCGGACATGACCAAGACACTTCTTCGATCAATAACCAATAGTGGAATCTGGAAATTCATATGGCTCCCACATATTTCTACGATTACTTTGCGATCGAATGAACCACTTACATACGATACCAATTTCCCTTTGTCTCATGATAGTTTACTTATCTGATGTTTTGATCGTCGGTATCTCTGCATACCTAGTTCAACCTCGTTACCGATAAGTACTCTTTTCTCGTTCCCATCATATGTGATCCCTTGTGAGCCAGTCACATGCTTGAAAGCTAATTGGATGACATTCCACCGAGAGGGCCCAAAGTTTATCTATCTGTCATATGGATGGACAAATCCCACTCTTGATCCATGTGCCTCAACCCATACTTTCCGAACACTCAATGCAACCTTTATAGCCACCAAGTTACGATGTGGTGTTTGATGTCATCAAAGCATCCTTCCGGTGATGGTGATTAACATGATCTCATGGTCGAAGGAATTAGGTTACTATGTATCAGAAAGCTTATAGCAAACGAACTATTGAAATGACTTGATCTTAATGCTACGCTTATCTATAGGAGTATGTCCATCATACCATTCTCCTAATGATATGATCTTGTTATTAATAACATCTCAATGTTCATGATCGAGAAACCATGATCATCTATTAATCAACAAGCTAGTATTATAAAGAGGCTTTACCAGGGACTCTAATTTAGTTTACAAATCACACAAGTATTAATGTTTCCGGTTAATACTATTATAGCATGAATGTAAACATTTATCATAAACAAAAAGATATAATATTAACCAATTTTATTATTGCCTCTAGGGCATATCTCCAACGGTCTCCCACTTGCACTAGAGACAACTAATCTAGATTACATGGTAATATACCGAACACCCATGGCAGTTTGGTGCTGGTCATGTTTTGCCCTCGGGAGAGGTTTAGTCAACGGATCCGCCACATTCAGATATGTGTGTACTTTACAAATTTTATGTCACCATCTTGGACATGCTCTCGAATAGCGTGAAAACGTAGCTTGATGTGCTTTAGCTTCTTGTGTGACCTTGGTTCTTGCGCATTGGCTATGGCGCCCATGTTATCACAGTAGATAGACATTGGGTCCAGCGCACTTGGAACCACACCGAGCTCTGTAATGAACTCCTTCATCCATATCGCTTCTTGTGAAGCCTCTGAAGCAGCTATGTATTCCTATTTAGTTGAAGATCTCGCCACAACGCTTTGCTTTGCACTCCTCCAGCTAACTGTTGCACCATTCAAAGTAAATACGTATCCAGATTGATATTTAGAATCATCCAGATCGGTGTTCCAACTAGCTTCGGTTTAACCATTAACAACGAGTTGTTCATCACCTCCATAAGAAAGAACCATATCCTTAGTTCTTCTCAAGTACTTAAGGATGTTTTTGACCGCTGTCCAATGATCCACTCCTGGATCACTTTGATATCTGCTAGTCAAACTAACAACATATGCAATGTAGGGTCTAGTACATAGCATGGCATACATTAGATATCCTATGGTTGAGGCATAGGGAGTCTTACTCATCCTTTCTCTATCTTCTGCCGTTGCCGGACTTTGAGTTTTACTCAAGGTCGTATTGGGCAACATGGGCAAGAACCCTTTCTTGCTATCTTCCATTCCAAACCTCTTTAGAACTTTGTCCAAATATGTACTCTGTGATAATGATATTAGGCCTCTCGGTCTATCTCTATAAATCTTTATGCCTAATATGTAAGCTGCTTCGCCAAGGTCTTTCATTGAAAAACTATTATTCAAATAATCCTTGACACTATTAAGAAGGTCTACATCATTCCCAATCAACAATATGTCATCTACATATAGTATTAAGAATGCTACAGAGCTCCCACTCACTTTCTTGTAAATACAAGCTTCTCCATAAGTTTGTATAAAACCAAAACTTTTGATTACCTTATCAAAACGTTGATTCCAACTTCGGGATGCTTGCTTCAATCTATATATGGACCGTTGAAGTTTGCATACCTTGTTAGCATCTTTAGGATCGACAAAACCTTTGGGTTGCATCATATACAACTCTTCATCAATGTATCCATTGAGGAAAGCCGTTTTGACATCCATCTGCCATATCTCATAATCATAATATGCAGCGATTGCTAACATAATCCTCATAGACTTTAGCTTCGCTACTGGTGAGAAAGTTTCATCGTAGTCAACTCCTTGAATTTGTCGAAACCCTTTTGCGACAAGTCGAGCTTTATAGAAAGTAACATTACCATCAGCATCTGTTTTCTTCTTGAAAATCCATTTGTTCTCGACAGCCTTCCGGCCATCCGGTAAGTCCACCAAAGTCCATACTTGGTTTTCGTACATGGATCCAATCTCGGATTTCATGGCTTCTTGCCATTTATTGGAATATGGGCTCATCATTGCTTCCTCATATGTCGCAGGGTCATCGGTGTTGTCCACCAACATGACACTCATAACGGGATCATACCAATCAGGAGTGGTACGATTTCTCGTTGACCTGCGAGGTTTCGTAGTAACTTCAACCGAAGTTTCATGATCAACATCATTAGCTTCCTCTCTTATTGGTGTAGGCGCCACAGGAACCACTTCTGGTGCTGCGCTACTCGCAAGTTCGAGAGAAGGTTCAACAACCTCGTCAAGTTCTACTTTCCTTCCAGTCACTTCTTTCGAGAGAAACTCCTTCTCTAGAAAGGATCCATTCTTGGCAACGAAGATTTTGCCCTCGGATCTATGGTAGAAGGTATACCCAATAGTTTCCTTCGGGTATCCTATGAAGACGCATTTTTCCGCTTTGGGTTCAAACTTGTCTGGCTGTAACTTCTTTACATAAGCTTCGCAACCCCAAACTTTAAGGAACGACAATTTAGATGGTGCCCTATTTAAAGTGAATGTGGTTGTTTCTAATGCATAACCCCAAAACGATAGCGGTAAATCTGTAAGTGACATCATAGAACGAACCATATCTAAGAGAGTTCGATTACGATGTTCGGACACACCATTACATTGTGGTGTTCCCAGCGGTGTCAATTGTGAAATTATTCTGCATTTCTTCAAATGCTCGCCAAACTCGTAACTTAGATATTCACCTCCACGATTAGATCGTAGAAATTTAATCTTCTTGTTACGTTGATTCTCTACCTCACTTTGAAATTCCTTAAACTTCTCGAAAGTTTCGAACTTATGTTTCATGAAATAGATATACCCATATCTACTCAAGCATCCATGAAGGTAAGAACATAACGATAACCACCGCGCGATGCTACACTCATTGGGCCACACACATCGGTATGTATGATTTCCAATAAGTCCGTAGCTCGCTCCATCATACCAGAAAATGGAGTCTTAGTCATTTTACCCATCAGACATGCTTCGCATCTTTCAAGTGATTCGAAATCAAGTGATTCAAGAAGTCCATCGGAATGGAGTTTCTTCATACGCTTCACTCCAATATGACCAAGACGATAGTGCCACATATAGGTCGAGTTATCACTCGATTTCAAACGTTTAGCTTCAATGTTATTAATGTGTGTATTTCCACAATCGAGATTCAATAAGAATAGACCATCTATCAAAGGTGCATGTGCATAAAACATATTACTCATATAAATCGAACAACCATAATTCTTGGACTTAAACAAGTAACCGTCTCGCAATAAACATGATCCAGATATAATGTTCATGCTCAACGCAGGCACCAAATAACAATTATTTAAGTATAAAACTAATCCCGATGGTAGATGAAGAGGTAGCGTGCCGACCGCGATTACATCAACCTTTTATCCATTTCCTACGCGCATCGTCACCTTGTTCTTCGCTAGCTTCCGTTTATTCTGCAGTACTTGTTTCGAGTTACAAATATGAGCAACTGAACCAGTATCAAATACCCAGGCACTACTACGAGTACTAGTTAGATACACATCAATAACATGTATATCGGATATACCTTTCTTCTTGATGTTGCCGTTCTTCAAATCCGCCAAGTACTTTGGGCAATTCCGCTTCCAGTGACCTTCTCCCTTGCAGTAAAAGCACTCGGTATCAGACTTAGGCCCAGCCTTGGTATTCTTCGCCGGCGCGGTAACTTTCTTACCGCCCTTCTTGAAGTTTCCCTTTTTCTTAGACTTGCCTTGCTTCTTGAATTTGGTGGTCTTATTGATCAATAACACTTGGTGCTCTTTCTTTATCTTCACTTCTGCAGACTTTAACATGGAGAAGAGTTCTGGCAACGACTTGTCCATGTTTTGCATATTGTAGTTCATCACAAAGTTCTTGTAACGTGGTGGTAGTGATTGGAGGACATTGTGAATCCCCAAAGCATTAGGAATCACTATTCCCAAGCTTTGAAGCTTGCTTGCGTGCCCAGACATCTTACGCACGTGCTCTCTGACGGAGCTGCCCTCTTCCATCTTGCAGTTAAAGAACTTTTCAGAAGCCTCGTAACTCTCAACTGCCGCGTGAGCCTCAAATATCATTTTGAGTTCACGGACAATATCATGTGGGTCATGGTTCTCAAACCTTTTCTGAAGCTCCGATTCCAAACCATACAAGATAGCACACTGAACTGTGGAGTACTGATTCTTCCGAGCGAGGAAAACATTCTTTACCTCATCGGTAGCATTAGCTGCAGGCGGATCACCCAGCGGTGCATCCAGCACATAGGTCAAATACCAGCATTGAGGACAATCCTCAAATTGTGAAACCAATCCGCGAAGTTGCTTCCATTGTTTTTCAACTTTTCTTTCTCTAGGAACGCATTAAAATTGATGGTAGGGGCCGCCATTGATCTACAACATATTTGCAATAGTTTAGACTAAGTTTATGAAAAATTGAGTTCTAATTAATAGTTAAATTAATCTAGGTGAACTCCCACTCGAAACAATATCCCTCAAATTGTTTTAGTGATCACACGAACCAAATCCACCACATCAAAACCGATCATCACGAGAGTTGATGTAGCTTCAATGTCGAACAATCAACATGTTCATCATATCTACTATATGACTCATGCTATACCTTCTGGTGATCCGTGTTCCGAGACCATGTCTGTACATGCTCGGCTCGTCAAGATCAAACCTTATATTCCTCATGAGAAAATCTGGCTTGCTCACGTTGTATACACTCGCAGAATCTAACACACCCGATCATCACGTGGTGCTTCAAAACAACGAGCTTTAGCAACGGTGCTTACTAAGGATGAACACTTTAAAACTTGAAATTTTGTGCTTGAGGGATCATCTTATAATGCTACCGTCGCAAGATAAGCAATACAAGATGCATCAAAGGATTAACATCACATGCACGAACATGATCTCCATCATCGTCGATATGGCGTCAAGGTCAATGGCGCCGTTTCATGGTTGTCGTCCACCAGCTTCAACTATTACAACTACTTTGAATAGACACGCAGGTCTTTACGGAATTTAAAAGATAACCATATGGCTCCTGCCGGTTGCCAACTTACAATAAGGAACATTGCATACATCATATGTAATCACAATCATGGCCATATCACATCACAACACACCCCTGCAAAACAAAGTTAGACACCTCTAATTTTCTTTGCATATTTTACGTGGTTTGGGGCTTTCAATAAGTGTCATTCTAACTTACGAACAAGAACCACAACGTTGATGCTTGAACTATCAAGTGCTCGTTGTAAATTGAATCTATACTATGATGGGAGAGACAGACACCCACAAAGCCACTTATGTAAAACAAGTTGCATGTTGAGCGTGGAGCAAGTCTCATGAACGATGTCATGTAAGGTTAGCCTGGGCCGCTTCATCCCATCATACCGCAAGATGCAAAGTACACAAAAAGCAATTGATAATAAAAGCACCACCGCCCACAATGACCATTGAGTTCTACTCGTGCAACAGATCTACATATAGACACGGCTCTGATACCACTGAAGGGGTTCGTAGGATGGAAAACAAAAAAATTCTACCGCATGCACACAGACAAGCCAAGATCTATCTGCTAGATTGTAGCAACAAGTCGATAGAAGCACTCACCCTCGAAGATTCCAAAGCGGTTAACGAGAGAAGATTCTCTTGGGTGATGTAGTCGTACACTTGCCGATCTCAAGATCGCGTAGACAATCCTTCCGGCGCTGCGTTCCGGCAGCGCTTCCGCAGTCGGTCACACGTTCGATACTCGATGAAGACCTTCCTCTCCCTTGTTCCAGCAGGCAGCAGAGGTTGTAGTTCTCCCCTGGCAATTCCCGTAGCACGACGGCGTGGTGTCGGAAGTAGAGGAAAGATCCCGCAGGGCTTTGCCTAAGCCGGATGCGAGTTATGGTGGATTAAGGTTTCCTGGAGATCTAGGGTTTAGATGACCGGGAGGAGGAGGAGGTGTCGGCGGTGGCTAGGGCGGTGGTGACGAACCGGCGGTGGCGCGAGGCGGCGGCGGTGCGGGGAGGCGGCTCGGCGGTGGCGCGCGGGCGGTGGCGGCGGCGCGGGTGTGTGGGGAGGGCTTGGCTCTTGTGGTGTTGGGGCAGCCCTACCCTTCTATTTATGAGAGGGAGGGGCAGCCTTGGGAGGGGTGGGTTTGAATCCAAACCCAAACCCAAGTTGGATTGAGAGAAAGACTTGTTTCTTCTCCCACTAGGAAACCATTGTTCCAGTTTGACTTTTCAAACTTCCCGTTTGACTTTCAATTTTGAGCTTTATTTCTCTCTTGCAAATGTCAACACAAAGTTACCTAGGATATGATCCAATCATTCCACATATCCATGACACATTGATGGACCATTCCCCTTCCGCACCGGTGAACCTTCTAGACCCTTCTAGAACCTCTCCGATGAAATCATCGGAAACTTTCCCGAACTCCGAAATAGGACTTTCCTTATATGAATCTTATTCTCCGGACCATTCCGGATCTCCTCGTGATATCCCAGATCCCATCCAAGACTCCGAAAAACATTCGGTATCCCTACTAACATTCCATATCTACTAAATAACATCGAATCCTTAAGTGTGTCTCCCTACGGTTCGTGAATTATGCGGACATGACCAAGACACTTCTTCGATCGATAACCAATAGAGGAATCTGGAAATTCATATGGCTCCCACATATTTCTATGATTACTTTGCAATCGAATGAACCACTTACATACGATACCAATTTCCCTTTATCTCATGATAGTTTACTTATCCGATGTTTTGATCGTCGGTATCTCTGCATACCTAGTTCAACCTCGTTATCGATAAGTACTCTTTTCTCGTTCCCATGATATGTGATCCCTTGTGAGCCAGTCACATGCTTGAAAGCTAATTGGATGACATTCCACCGAGAGGGCCCAGAGTTTATCTATCCGTCATATGGATGGACAAATCCCACTCTTGATCCATGTGACTCAACCCATACTTTCCGAACACTCAATGCCACCTTTATATCCACCCAGTTACGGTGTGGTGTTTGATGTCATCAAAGCATCCTTCCGGTGATGGTGATTAACATGATCTCATGGTCGAAGGAATTAGGTTACTATGTATCAGAAAGCTTATAGCAAACGAACTATTGAAATGACTTGATCTTAATGCTACGCTTATCTATAGGAGTATGTCCATCATACCATTCTCCTAATGATATGATCTTGTTATTAATAACATCTCAATGTTCATGATCAAGAAACCACGATCATCTATTAATCAACAAGCTAGTATTATAAAGAGGCTTTACCAGGGACTCTAATTTAGTTTACAAATCACACAAGTATTAATGTTTCCGGTTAATACTATTATAGCATGAATGTAAACATTTATCATAAACACAAAGATATAATAATAACCACTTTTATTATTGCCTCTAGGGCATATCTCCAACAAAAACATGACTTCTCCCATGTCCTCAAGAACTAAACGAACTACTCACAAGACATCATATGGATCAAGATCAAAGATGATATGGTAATGGATAACAATCTGAACATAAAAAATAATCCAATGGTTCCACTCACAAGCATCAACTACAATAGTAATCAATACCGGGAAACTTTCCCCTAATATCTATGCAAGTATTCAGCACGATTGTTACAGCGGTACGGAGTGGTGATGATGGTGCTGGTGGAGATGATGGTGTGGATGATGATGATGATGATCCCGATGAAGTCTAGCTTGATGACAGTGTTGATGGAGACGATCTCCCCTCTCCGAGAAGGAATTTCCCTGGGAGAAATCTGTCTGCCGGAGAGCTCTTTCTCTCTCGATGTTTTCCTCCCAGCAGAGGTGGCGGAATCTTTCTGTGGTCACTCTCTGTGTCTTAGGATTTCGAGGAGAAGATATAGGCGAGAGGGCGGAGTCGGAGGCCGTCCAGGTGGGCCACACCTCCTCTAGGCGCAGCCCAGGGGGGCTGGGGGGTTGTGGGCCCCCTGTGGCCCAAATCCGCCTCCCCTTCTAGCTTCCTTCGTCTTCTGGGAAAATATTATTTTCCATGATTTTTCTGGTATTTTTCTGATCTTCGCGAAATTGCATCAAAACACCTCTTTTTCCATCAGAAACCTGACTCCGACAGTCCATCCTCCAAGAATCATCCAACATGCAAAAACAGATGAAAAGACATAAATATCACCTCTTAATATGAAATATATCAATGAATAGAGGCAAATTATGATATAGAATGGTGATGCAAATTGGACGTATCAACTCCCACCAAGCTTAGACCTTCGCTTGTCCCCAAGCGAAAACTGAGCTCAGTAAACATGTCCATAGGTTTATGGAGTGAAGTGTCGATAAAAGAATACGGACAAGAAGCATCACACTTACCATTACACAACTCATAGAAGAAGGCAACTCACCATTATATAACTTAGCTTGCAATAAGCACAAGAGTCACAATAGAGATGCATAAAGATAAATCATAATTGGAATTGGCAAACTTTGTTCCTGGTCAGAGAACAGCTGGCAAACAGTTTCACAAAAAGCTTTTGAAGAAGTTTTACAACAGGAGTACTCTTTTATCAAACATAAAAGGTTTTTCACAATGAAGGCTTTCAAATTAATACTCAATAGATAAGAGTTTTGTGCAAACAAGGAAGATAGAGAACATGATTGAATAAATCATCATATGAATGCTTGAAACACATCAACTCAAATTCTTGCTGGAGATAGAGAGGAAAAAGGTTTACTGAGTCAACTTAGAAAATAGGAGAAAGGTCCCTTCATAAAGGGAAGCAGGGATTTCAAGTCATAAAGAGCTTCAAAAATATTATGGTACTTACTAGATTTGAGCCCTCATTGCCCCTATCATAAGCATCTTGAGGTGCTTAAGGTTAAAGTGAACAAGGATGGAGTATATGCTTGACAAAATATAAGTTGGCAATCTCATGTCCCTTTAGTACGAGGGCCACTCCTCATACTACTCAACTTTAGTTACCGGTAAGTTCTTGTCATTGTAAGTACATGTGTATCATAAAGAACTGCCAACGGGGTACCCCTCGCATATGATACAGGAGTTATCCCATAATCAAAATGACAAGGCAAGCAGATAGTGAGCATCTCAGCGATCTTTTTATTTGCTATTTGCATATGTTTTTATTGAGGATGATTCACAGATTGCTCACTATGGTGATGCTGCAAGTTTCCACCATGATTAGGCATGGCTTAGGCTAGCGGCCCAGGCGTTTCTCTAACACACATACATAACTCCATGGACTTACAAGCTCCCCTTTGATTTCACACCGACGACATCCACAAACAAAAGAGCATGATATCAACTGGATATGTATCCATAAGTGTTGAAAGTGTTCGCCGTGACAACAAGGTTCTGCTAATCCCAACGTATAGATGCACAGATATATAACTTCGGTGACACAATGGTTCAAGTCTATTAGGGGCAGGAAAATAAGGTGTGCCATCAAGTTCGTGAGAGCTTTACTAACTAGTTTTCACATAACAAAATAATTTTTAATTCGAAAGATAGATGAAGCTTGAGAATTTGCTTGGAATAGAAATAATGCTAATAGGTAGATATGGTGGACACAAATGGCACAGGTTTGGTTAAAAGGGGGTTTGGAAACATGAGAAGTATGCCTTCTCAAAACAGGTTTTTGGCTAGCAAGGCTGGCTAGCAAGCAAAAGAGTTGAAGGAAACAAGCAAACCTACAAGTGATAAATTCAAACATACAATCTTCCTTGAAGACACAAAAGATCTTAAATAAAGAATACTAAGCTTATGAGCCAATCAAGAAAGAAAACAAAATGATACAAAATACATGTAAGCTTTTCCTCTTTTCCTTTAAAACCTCAAAAAGTGTTGCTACTGACCAGAGCTCGGTTTGCCAAAACCAATTTAGATCTTCTTGATGCTCCCAAAGTGATACCAATACTGATTAACAAGATCAATCATATAATAGAGATTGCAAACTAAAATAAGAAGTGCAAAATGTAAAAGATGAAACTTCTCATTAATATTCCATAAAGGCGCTCACACCAAGGGATACATAGATAATCAACTAAAGGAGAGATACTTCCACAATGCAAACCAGCTTATAAGATAACTTCTCTACCAAAGATATGAGTCCACTAAAAAGGTAAAAGATAAAAGATAAAAGATAATGATGTGATACCGCGGCACTCCCCCAAGCTTGGAACAAGCCAAGGGGATGCCAAACCTGATGACGAATTATGCCAGCTGGGGCCTGTGCCTGGGGTGGGTGTGGCCACCCCGGCCTCCGTTTCCTTTTCTGTTTCGTTTCGTATCCTTCCATATGTATTAAAAACATCAAAAAATATAAAAAGATTAGGCTTTCACGAACCTTCTGTTTTCACCTCTTTTACCTATTCAAAGGCGGACTCTGCAGATTCTGGTGTTTTGTTTCTAATAAATTATTCCGGAGTCACCATTTGAATAATGTCAACGTCTTCATTATAAGAATCTCTAGAGATATAATGTTTGAGACTTTGACCATTCACCACCTCTTTAGTGTTGTCCTTTAAAGAAGATATTTTGATAGCACCTGAACGATATACTTCCTCAATAACAAAAGGTCCTTCCCATTTTGAGAGTAGTTTCCCTGCAAAAAAATCTGAGACGAGACCTATACAAAAGAACTTCCTCACCAACATGGAACTCCCTTTTGAGAATTCTCCTATCATGCCATCTTTTTACTTTTTCCTTAAAGAGTCTAGCATTTTCATAAGCTTCGCTTCTCCACTCATCTAGGGTACTCATGTCAAGCAATCTTTTCTCACTAGCAAGTCTAAAATCTCTATTCAAATCTTTCACTTCCCAATAAGCTTTGTGTTCTAATTCTAAAGGCAAGTGACAAGCTTTCCCATAGACCATTTTGTAAGGACACATCCCCATAGGATTTTTATAAACGGTTCTATAAGCCCATCAAGCATCTTTCAACTTTTTAGCCCAATTTTTCCTAGATCTATTAACAGTCTTCCGCAAGATAGATTTAATTTCCCTATTGGAAAGTTCTACTTGCCCACTGGTTTGGGGGTGATAAACTGAAGCAATTCTATGGTTAACATCATATTTAGCGAGAGTTTTCCTAAAACCACCATGAATAAAATGAGATCCTCCATCAGTCATCAGATGTCTAGGCACACCAAACCTAGAAAAAATAACATCCTTAAGTATTTTCAAAGAGGTCTTACCATCAGCGTTGTTTGTAGGTATGGTCTCTACCCACTTTGTAACATAGTCAACAGCAACAATAATATGAGTATACCCTTTTGAAGGAGGAAAAGGACCCATAAAGTCAAATCCCCAACAATCAAAAGGTTCAATAACAAGAGAATAATTCATAGGCATTTCATTGCGTCTAGAAATGTTACCAACTCTTTGACATTCATCACATGATAAGACAAACTTCCTTGCATCCTTGAAAAGGGTAGGCTAACAAAATCCATATTGTAAAACCTTTTGTGCAGTCCTATCTCCAGCATGATGTCCTCCATAAGCACTGCCATGACATTTTCTCAATATCTCTTGTTGTTCAAATTCTGGAACACATCTTCGCATAATACCATCTACTCCTTTATATAAATGTGGGTCATCCCAAAAATAATGCCTTAGATCATAAAATAATTTTCTTCTTTGCTGGGTTGTAAAGGTTGGAGGCAAATACTTGGAAACAATAAAGTTAGCATAATCAGCACACCAAGGACTCTCATCCAGGCTTACCCTTATTGCAGCCAACTGTTCATTTGGAAAACTATCATTAACAGGCAAAGGGTCAAAAGAAATGCTTTCCAAACGAGATAAATTGTTAGCAACAGGATTTTTAGCACCTTTTCTATCTACAATATGCAGATCAAACTCTTGTAAATCAGCACCCATCTAATAAGCCTAGGCTTAACGTCCTTCTTTGTCATAAGGTACTTAATAGCAGCATGATCAGTATGAATAGTGACCTTTGAATCAACAATATAGGGTCTAAACTTATCATAGGCAAAGATTACAGCTAAGAACTCTTTTTCAGTAGTAGCATAATTCTTTTGAGCAGCATCTAGAGTCTTCCTAGCATAATGAATAACATTCAACTTCTTATCAATACGTTGCCCAAGGACAACACCCACAGCAAAATCACTAGCATCACACATAATTTCAAAAGGTAAACTCCAATTAGGTGGTTGAACAATAGGAGCAGTAATCAAAGCTTTCTTCAAAGTTTCAAAAGCTTGCTTACAATCATCATCAAAAACAAAAGGTACATCTTTTTAAAGAAGATTGGTAAGAGGTTTTGAAATTTTGGAGAAATCTTTAATAAACCTCCTATAGAAACCAACATGACCTAGGATACTAAGAATACCTTTTATATCGCTAGGGAAAGGCATCTTCTCAATTGCTTCAATTTTGGCTCTGTCAACTTCAATACCTCTTTCAGAAATTTTGTGTCCAAGAACAATCCCTTCATTAACCATGAAATGGCATTTCTCCCAATTAAGAACAAGGTTGGTTTCTTCACATCTCTGCAAAACTTTATCAAGGTTGTGCAAACAGTTATCAAAATAAGTTCCATAGACAGAGAAATCATCCATGAAAACCTCCACAATTTATTCACAAAAACCATCAAAGATAGCAGACATACATCTCTGAAAGGTAGCAGGAGCATTACATAAACCAAAAGGCATACGCCTATAAGCATAAGTGCCATAAGGACAAGTGAAAGTGGTTTTCTCTTGGTCTTGTGCTTTCACAGCAATTTGAGAGAACCCAGAATAACCATCAAGAAAAGAAAAGTGAGTCTTTTTGGACAACCTCTCAAGGATAATGATCTTTCTTAGTAACTTTATTAACCTTTCTAAAATCAATGCACATCCTATACCCAACCACTACTCTTTGGGGTATAAGCTCATTATTTTCATTAGGCACAACAGTTATTCCTCCTTTCTTGGGAACACAATGAATAGGGCTAACCCATTGGCTATCAGCAATAGTGTAAATAATACCAGCATCAAGGAGTTTTAATACCTCATTTCTTACCACATCCTTCATCTTAGGATTTAGACGGCATTGGTGCTCAACAACTGGTTTTGCATCAGGTTCTATATTAATAGCATGCTGACATATAGTGGGAGAAATTCCTTTTAAATCATCAAGAGTATAGCCCATAGCTCCTCGGTGTTTCTTCAGTATTTCTAAAAGCCTTTCTTCTTCCTTTCCAGAAAGTTTAGAACTAATAATAACAGGATATAGTTTCTTTTCATCAAGATAAGCATATTTAAGATCATCAGGTAAAGGTTTTAATTCGAAAACAGGGTCCCCTTTAGGTGGTAGTGTGGTACCCAAATATTCCACAGGTAAATTATGCTTAGTAACTCAGGCTGACAAAGGAAAACCTCGTCAATCTCATTTCTTTCCTTCATGAAGACATTGCTTTCATGATCTTCCATAATCCGCTGCAAGGCATTGTTAGGAGCAAGAGAAATAGCAGAAAGTTGTTCAACCCTGAAATCCTCATTAGACAGTTCATTTTCATAAGTAGTTTTAGCAAATTTAGAAAAAGTAAACTCGTAGGACTCTCCATCAAACTTAGTCAAAACTTTTTCCTTCCTACAATCTATGATAGCCCCACAAGTATTCAAGAAGGGTCTACCAAAGATAATAGGATAGGTTTTACAAGCTTCAGAACCAAGTACTAGAAAATAAGCAAAATATTTAATCTTACCACAACGAACCTCCACATCTCTTACAATGCCAATGGGACAGACTGTCTCTCTATTAGCAAGGTGAATAACCACATCAATGTCCTCAAACTCTCAAGGACCAATTTCATGCATAATTTCCCTGTAAAGCTGATAAGGAATAACACTAGAACTAGCACCAATATCACATAAACCATAATAGTAATGATCACCAATTCTAACAGAAAGCACAGGGACACTAGCTTTTCTAGGATGAGAGACAATATTAGAAGCGTCTCCACAGAAGACAATATGCTCATCCTCTTTATTTCTAGTAACAAGGTCTTCCACAATAGCTACCACAGGCTCAATATTAATTTGCTCATCAGGTTCCACAGTTTTCTTTGTACTTTTGCTAAACACATTAGCTATGATAGAATGTTCCTTTACCTTAGCAAGAAAAGGGATTTTCTCAACATAAGGTTCAAGCAAAATAGGATCAACAGTACAAACTTCTATGCTAGCAGGAACATGGGTAACAATGTCTTTATAAGGAGCATGGTACTTGTCCCACTCTTTTTTGGGAATTTCAATATAAGAGGCAGAGGCCTTGAAACACTTTAAAGAACTTGAGAATCAATACCATACTCATTACTAATATCACAGAAGTCATCAGTTTCCATAAAAGATTTTATACATTCATAATCATAATTTATACCTGACTTTCTTCCTTTATCATTCTTCCAAGCTTCAGTGTTCTCTTGAATATGGTCTAGGATATCCCATTTAGCTTCTTCCTTCATACGTGTGAATGATCCAACACAAGAAGCATCTATCAAATCTTTATCAAAAATAGGAAGCCTAGCATAAAAGTTATTGATAATAATATTGTTAGGGCGTTCATGAATAGGACATTTAAGCATTAGTAACTTCAATCTCCCCAAGCTTGAGTTGTACTCTCTCCATCACGAGGCCAAAAGTTATATATCAGATTCCTATCCTTATGAATTTCACTGGGAGGATAGAATTTTGAATAAAAGAGAGGCACTATTTCCTCCCATTCCATGGATTGCCCATTCTTCAGCAGCTTATACCATTCTTCAGCTCTCCCTTTCAAGGATATAGAGAGTAACTTCTTATTCACCTCTTCGGTTGTGATACCTGCACACTTAAACAACCTGCATAATTCATGGATAAAAATCAAGTGATCACCAGGGTGGACAGTTCCATCCCCTAAATAATAATTATCCATAACATGATCAACAATACTTGTAGGTATCTTAAAAGGATCTATCTCAACAGGTGGTGGTTCATCTACTACCTAGTAGTAGTTTTCCCAAACAGAAAACCAAGTGGGTTATCCATATTGGAAACAAAGTGGCAAGCAGAAATAAAAAACAATATTCACAGTAGAAGTTTCGTTTACCAGTTCCACTCTTCAATAGCGCTTCACTCCCCGGCAATGGCGCCAGAAGATAGTCTTGATGACCCACAAGTATAGGGGGTGTATCGTAGTACTTTCGATAAATAGGAGTGTCGATCCCAACGAGGAGCAGAAGGTGTTGACTAGTGGTACGGAGCAGGAAATCTCTGTCAATACTTAGCAAACGTATTTCTAGGGGTTTTCTGATAAAGCAAAGAAACAAAGAGCAAGTAATAAAGGCAACGAACAACTGCAGCAAGTGGCCCAATCCTTTCTTAGCAAAGGACAAGCCGGTGGAAATACTTATAAGGACCAAATACTTGGACTAATACATACTTGTGATTAAAACCCCTGCAAGCATCCGCAACTACAGGAAAGTAATTAAGATATAAACCTAACCACATCCTTAAACTCTGAGATCCTACGCTCCCTTGTGCAATGGTGTCCTAATGGGGGTTCAGGTTTCTGTCACTCCGGCAACCCCGCAATTAGTAGCCAAATACACAATGCATGCCCCTAGGCCCATAAATGGTGAAGTATCACGTAGTCGATGTTCACATGACACCACTAGAAGAATAGCACCACATCTTAAATACTAAACCATTGAATAATATCTCAACACAAATCCACTACTAACAACATGACTTCTCCCATGTCCTCAAGAACTAAATGAACTACTCACAAGACATCATATGGATCAAGATCAAAGATGATATGGTAATGGATAACAATCTGAACATAAACAATAATCCAATGGTTCCACTCACAAGCATCAACTACAATAGTAATCAATACCGGGAAAGTTTCCCCTAAGATCTATGCAAGTATTCAACACGATTGTTACAGCAGGACGGAGTGGTGATGATGGTGCTGGTGGAGATGATGGTGTGGATGATGATGCTGATGATCCCGATGAAGTCTAGCTTGATGACGGTGTTGATGGCGACGATATCCCCTCTCCAGGAAGGATTTCCCCGGCAGAAATCTGTCTGCTAGATAGATCTTTCTCTCTCGGTGTTTTCCGCCCCGAGGGTGTGGGCCCCATGTGGCCCAACTCCGCCTCCCCTTCTGGCTTCCTTCGTCTTCCGGGAAAATATTATTTTCCATGATTTTTCTGGTATTTTTCTGATCTTCGCGAAATTGCATCAAAACACCTCTTTTCCATCAGAAACCTGACTCCGACAGTCCATCCTCCAAGAATCATCCAACATGCAAAAACAGATGAAAAGACATAAGTATCACCTCTTAATAAGAAATTTATCAATGAATAGAGGCAAATTATGATATAGAATGGTGATGCAAATTGGACGTATCATGCAGCAAGTATCTCTTTAGGAGATGCCAGTTTCGGCATGGAGGCCATGCCTAGATCAACAACAATAGCATGAGTTAGTGGCAAGTGTGTGTATGAGAGGGAGTAACTAACTTTCAGATATGAAACGTACCAAATAGCAACTATATATACACACAAATATCGTACAACATTCAAGCAAAGTCAAGCATTTCCATGTCCACGCCTAGCTTGATAATCTGCCCACATATGATTAGCTAGAGTCATTCTCTTGTTGTTCCACTCGTGAGTCGTCTAATCGTGCCTAATCATATCAGGTTCCTCTTGGTCTTCAATAGCAGCATTATTTATCTGATTATCGACTTCATGTAACATTAAGTTGCCCATCTCTCTTTGTCTATCAACTAAAAAGTTATGCAAGATGCAACACGCGTTGATGACTTGAATCTGGCATTAAGTTAATATGGCATGTTAATACACAAATCCAAAAGAACCTAGTATGATGCAATTAACATAGATTATACCTGATTTTTAATCCCAAAAAAGGAACTGGTCCTGAGAATAGCCCATCTCATCTTTATGAAAGCAAATATCCTCTCAACTATATTCCTAGCATATGCATGTCGCAAGTTATAGAGCTCTTTTGGAATTTGTGGATTATTTCCATTGGTAGCCCACTCTTTCAAGTGATACCGTGTATTCCTGAATGGAGCAAGGAAGCCCAGACCATTTGTGTATCCGGCATCTACAAGGTGTAGTATTTTCCTAAAGTTTATGAAAAATCCCATATTAGATTTCAATTCAGAACTTCAAATATCTTGTCCAAAGTTGTATAATACTAAGATAAAAAGGTTACCACTTGAAACTATGAAAGCATCTTCTCTAAACATTGCGTCTCGCAGCACTAGTAAATCTGATGCAGAACCTTCCCAGCCCGCCAACACATACACAAACTTCATGCTACGGTCACAAACACCCAACACATTTGTAGTTATCTCGTGTTTCCTGTTCCTATATCTTCCTTGATTGCGTAGTGAAAAACGAACATCGATGTGTGTGCCATCTAAAGCTCCAAGCCCATCCGGGAACCACTTCCACCGGTTATCCTAGGGTAGTTCAGTTGCAGGGTTTGGCAATTTGATTAACTCATGCGATAAAGTTAGATAGGACGGCTCCTAACACCTCATTGAAGTGTCTGCAAATTGGCTCAAGCGTCTATCTATAGGTGCTACGGATTAACCTGAACTTCATGCTATGGCTAAGAACAAGCAAGAAGATGGTTAGGGCTTCTTCAACGGTCATATAGAAAGTGTCTTTCAGTCCGTCCCTTTCACGTAAGATAGCACAGAGGTCAACAAAGGGCCTTTTGGTAAACCTTAGAGTATCATAGCAATATTGATTTGGACCCATATAAATGTTCCTAAGCATCTGTTTCCTAATTCTAGTCTCAACCTCTTCCTCACTGAAATCCCCAAGTTCCACAATCCTTCTCCTACAATAGATATGTTGATCTATGGCTACTACGCTAACAAAGAAACCAGCTGTTGCCCTCTTCCTTTTCTTCCTCCTCTCATGGTATAACTCTAGTGGTTGATCTACCATGTACAATACATACAATAATGGAAACTAAGTACAGTAATAAATTCTCAAATCTACACATCAGCTAGAGATCAACATCAACCAAACAAGATCTACATAGTAATATTTTGCAGTATAGTAGCAGGAAAATTAGCATAAATAAAAGATCCAGAGCCCAATCACGAACCACTACTATCTAGCTACTAGGTACCACTAACTACTATCTAGCTACTATATACCACTAATATTCAGATATTCATTGCACATTTAACTCAAGACGAAGAAATAGAAATTAATTAGAAACACCGGTCTATATATTGTGTATTGCAGTGCCTAAAAATAGTGTGGTGCCCATTAGTCAAAGTGTCATGTTATCATAGACTTGCAATAAAATTTAATACCGAACAAGCATGGTGAGTGTCTCACATTCAGGTTTTCTAGTATAATCCGAGAGCACGTACAAAAACAAGATTGCCAATTTGTATATAGTTCAAATATAAATGCTAGTTAACAGATAAGAAACACATGAAACATAGAAGGAAAGACCTAGTTAACTGGTACTGTACTTTATCTCGATAGGTGTGTAGCCAGAAAAAGAAACATAGAAGAAAATGCAATATTATAGTATGACAATAGCTTTGCAATGTCAATTTGATCACTTATGCAATATTCAAAACATGGTGGGTTTAATCTTACAAGCTGCCCAAAACCTTCTAAATCTTTGTAGTATAGAACTCACGTGGTCTAGTTTTGCTATCTCTAAAAACATTCTCTGCTTTGCAAGAGAAATCCAAAATAATTTCAGCCAAAGTACATCAAGACAAGACCTTCGAGCAGGTATGCATTATTTTCAGCCACACAACCTAACCTTTGCACCAACTAGTAAATCCAGCGCAGAACTGACCATAGAATCAACCGTCTTGTATCAACCAGGCGACCAAACGGAGTAGTATCAAGCAAACAAAGATGAACACACCGTGAAATAAAATTATAAAATCAAATGCCTTCCATATTTGTATCTTGAAATACTAATGCTCCTTTCAACAACTCACAAATATGCAGACCATTGGACTAAACAACTACAAATTCTGTTTGTAAAAAGATAGGACGTGAGTGCTACTATTGCCAACAAGCTAATGTCAGACTTGATTGTTACTGTTGCCAACAACTGCCCAAAAGCTTCTAAATCTTTGCAGTATAGAACTCATGCAAAGGAGAAAATGGTCTGAATTATTAGATGAACAGTATACCCAAAACCGTTTGATCATAGGAGTATACAACTCAAGAACATGAGCCAGATATACAGCGACACACACACAAAGATAGAGGGGAGAGAGGTAGAGAGAAGGGGACCATACCATTCTTTCTTAAGCAGATGGCGGGGACAAGGTTAAGGACGAGGATGGACTTCAGGATCGTGGTCGACTGCTTGCTGGGTTCTTGATCCGGTGAGGTTGTGCTCCAAAACTATAGATCCAGGAGGCTAGGGTTAGAGTTCAGAAAAGGGAAAGGACATGTGATAGAGAGGGCAAAAGAGGAGAGGTGCGGAGGAGCCATACCTGCGAGGGTGGGTGAGATGTGTTCGACAGCGGCTCACCGGAGGAGGGACACTCCCAGCCAGAGGTCGGCGGCGGCGGTAGGATCTTGGTGGGGAGGAGTGAGGGCGTGAAGGGGACTTGGGGAGAGTAGTAGGTCCGGGAGACGTGGGTTTCAAAGACGGGGAGAGAGGTCGTCGGTGTCTTCCGACGACCGGGAATCGTGGCGACGAGGTGGTGGTGGGCGAGGGGAGGAAGAAGAGGGCGTCGGGGTGAGGACATGAGGTGCGCTTTGGGTTTCCAGGCAAATGACGGGTGGATGGGCTGGATTTGGGTAACGCATAGGGGTTTTTCGCTGGAATTGACAAATGAATTCTAAAGTGCAATTCCGGTACAGCCAAACATGTGTACCATGGAATTGCCAAAGGAATACCACGATTTTTTCCCAAATGATGGGATCCAAACGGGCCCCTAGAGAAATTGTGTGTCTTTTTCCCTCCCATATAGACCTATATATAGGGGGTAATGGCTACCCTAACCTTTAGAGTCTCGGGGTGGGACTAAACCAAGGAGGAGGTTGGAGGCATGCTCTCCAAGGAGGAAAGGGCATGCCGGACGGGATGGGGTGGGCCCCACACACGTGGCCCGAGGCAGGCTAACGGCTAGGGTAGCCCCACCTCACGCCAAGCCCTGGCGGTGGCGGCTCCCCATGGCGGCTTCCCCTTCGGGCCTTGTACCCTCTAGGACTTGGCCCATTAGGGAAGTTTGCCCAATAAATTTAATATTAAATATTTATTTAATATTAATTCTGATAATTAATATAAAGTACATATTATTAAATTTCTTTTGATCCAAAACACCTTTCGATTCACTCTGAACTCCTTTTGTAACCTCCAGGAATGATTCTAGTTCTTTTGTGGAACACTTCCCACAATCTCATCTCTCTATCCTATCATTCTGGTAAATCCAAAATGATCTCGAAACATCATCGAACCCTTAGGCATGTTAACCTATGATTCGGTAATATTATAGACATGATCGAGACACCTCTTATATCAATGATCACCAGCGGGACCGGGATGCCCATAATAACCCATGTGCATTCCAGGATTTCAATGTTCTTTGAACCATAAATCGTAGAGTCCAATTCTCTTTGTTCCTTCAATACTAGACTTGTCCAAAATCCGATCATTGGTATCACCATAACTTGTTCAATCTTGTTACCGACAAGTGCTGCTTTACTCGTTACGTAATATTTCATCCCCGTGACCTAGTCACATGTTGCGCAATAGTTATGGATGTAATCTCACCGAGTGGGCCCTGTGTATCTCCCTGTCACGTGGGAGAAAAAATCCCATTCTTGATGCATACGCCTCTACATATCCCTCTGAAATACCCAACATACACCTTCATGATCACCTTATTACGGTGTGATGGTTGATGTGGTCTAAGCAGCCGTATTGACAGTGACTAAACATGATCTCACGGTCAAAGGAGTAGGATACTTCGTTTCTAACTATTGCAACAATGAACTGTGCCTTGATCATGTTGCAATAATTATATTGGGTAATGTCCATAATGACATCCATTAATTTTATGACTTCATTGTCAACTGGCATAAATGCTCCATGATTAGGAAACCTTGATCATCGGTTATCCAACAAACTAGTATAAATAGAGGCTACTAGGGACATGGTTTGTTTATATACCACACATATATCAATGTTTCTGATTGATATAGTTATAATATGATATAAAACTATTATGAACTAATGAGATATGATAATAAACACATTTATTATTTGCCTCTAGGGCATATCTCCTTCAGTGTCTCACTTGCACTAGAGTATAAATAGTCTAGTCGCATTTGTTATTAATCATAACATCATATCATATATTATCTTATGATCATGCTTGCTCATGGAAAACATCCCACCCTTGATTTGTTTTACCAGATCCATGTGTTCTTTGCAAATCATTAGTATCTCCTAATTTTAACATCCACACCATTATCACATAATGTGTCGAAGTATTCATTTGGCGATAAAGTAAGACTTTGTTTCCTGGTGTTTATAATGGCGGTCGATCAGTCAATTGAACTTTCAATGTTGTCTTGTACACCAGAAACACACTCAATTCAGAAGTCAAACTTCCTTAGCCAAATATCATACTTCCAGATTTTGAAGTATTCACATACTTCTTATATCAACTTAGATACTTATTTATTCCCAAACACTAGAGGATCAACTTAAACTTGTTCATGTGATTCATTCAGGAATCACTTCAGAATATGTTCTTCTAACTAAGAACATGTGTCACATTACATCGAGTATGGAACATGGTTCGCATGGAAGAATCTATGACCCAATAATAGTGGATGTTGATCACCTCAATTCTTCACATTTTAACCATTGTGGTTAATATTAAGATAAACTCAATGTTTCATTTAGTTTGAGAAATAAGAAATTTTCTTATTTCTTGTTCCAATCTGAACTCTTTCAGAATCTAGACTAGAATATTCTGAACTTCTTTTATAATCTAGTTCATGAAACATTTCGACTATAATGTTCATAAAAAATCTTGATCTATCTTGATAGTTTCTATTGTTCGATGTATGTTAAAATTCATCAACTATTTACAAACTTAAATAATTACCAGTCCTAATCACACCATTCATGATACGTCATTACATATACGAGAATGTTGTCATGCCCACACTAAAATATGCCTTTCACATACTTTAAATTTAGGATAATCACTCAGCTCCCACTCAAATATGGCATCCACACTTTGATAATGGAATTTGCATAGCTCCCACACAAAATTCTTGTAAATGCGGGTCTTCTCAATAGTTTTGGCAACTCCAAATTTTTTTGATCATCCATCAAATCGACGATTCTAGCTACGAGACACTAGCACCCAAAAAGTCGCTAAAATTTTGCTTGTTGTATTACTTACAAACCTTCTTCAATCTTGTTATTTGAAGAACAAGCAGTTTTTGACAACCTTCTACTAGTTGTTAACATGGTATTATTTGCTGGTGTAAATCCTATAGACTCAAGTATCGCTACATATTGTAGTCAACTATTGAATTTGTCAAAACATATTTTGTGATAAATTGAGCTTTCAAGTCTTCCTTTAAGTTTCATTTATTTCCTCTTGACTTTGCAGCCACTAGAAAAATCAAGCAAACATCTTTACTTAATAATATTAAGTAACATTTACTTATCTAATATTAAATATAACTTGGTATAGGATTTTATGAGTCATAGTCATTTCTCGCATTTAGGTCCATCATTTATTATTTGTAGTTCGTAGGTATGTCTTGTTGTAATAACATTACAAGTAAATAAATATAATTCTACAAAGTAAAAACATATGTTGATTCCTACCATCTTTAGTAAAAGTATTTCTTGAAACGGTATGATCATCATCACAAGTTTCTCCTTCGTTTGTAGAGTTTCATTTCAGGAACATATTCCGTTGCATTACGCTGACACTTTCGGGTAAGGTTAAAACACCTTGTTTTGAGCTTTCTCTTTCTTCCACTATCAACTTTATCAAAATAATTCTTTTCGAGAAAGCACCAAGCTGGGCAACACGATTTGCCTCCTTTCTAGTTTTAATTGTGGAATATGTATTCATAGTTGCCTCGGAATACACTACAAAGATTTACTTATTCATTACGATTTCTAGAACACTTCAATGATGATGAGGAAAATGTTGCATATAGGAAGTACATCTTGAAACAAGAATATGATGGTCCGAGACAACTTTCTATGCTAAGCTACACTTAAGTAAAAGAAACTTTCATGATCTTTTTGCTATGTTACGTGAGAAGTGTGGACTCAAATATATCACAATTGTGATAGTATAAGAAAATGTTGCACGTTCCTACAAATTGTTAGACATGGCACTAATTTTTTATGTTATGGTTACTTTTGCAACTTCACTATCATATATAATATTTATGTCTATTGTGTAGGCTAACAAGGATGGACATGGCTAGTGAAGAACTGGGACTCAATAATAGTTATATATTCAAAATACCATGCGACCGGTGTAGGAGCTGAGAGTGTTCAAGAACAAGACATGCCGGTTGCTGAAGAATCTTATGAGGTGCCTCCGAAGAGGCAATGCATGGGGGATGATACCTTGTGCATGATGGGACAGATAAGGACATATTTGATGATGCTTTAAATACAACCGAGCCACTTCCTATGCCAAAACGCTAAAAAACCCGCCCCCGACACTTTTTTTGGGCGGCACAAGCAAAAAGTACCGTCAATAATTGGTTAGCCGTCATATAAGAAACCACGACATCATTTGGTCATGATGGCTACCGTGGCAAACACAATACCAACATATATTTGTGCCGTGGTAAGTAGTACACAAGAGCGGCAATTTTTAATGCTACGCTTCGCTAACGCATGTGTTCGACATTGTGCCATCCAATTTGCGTGTGCCGTTAATGTGGACGACTCGTCAAACACCTTCCATTGGCTGGCCACGCATGTCTCGCTGACATGTGTGTCCCACCATCCATGTAACCACTGGACACTAGTGTGTTTTTCTCTCTCGATTAAAGCCTGACTTTGCAATTTTATCGGGAGCACAAAGTGTTGAGGCGCATCGGACATCACACACTTCCTTTATGGGCCATTTGAGCAAACGCGGGTCAAAAGCTGGAAGCTTGGAGTACACTTGTCCAAATTTTCTAGACACCCCACTCTCTCTGCTCCCACTCCCTATGTAATAGAGGAACCCTATCCACTAATCTAGTTAATTATTAGTCCGCACTATCTATTCCCCCACGCCGCCTCCAGAGAGAGCAACATAGAACGAACCCTAGATCTCCACGTGCAGCTCCTGGGTGTCCCTAGCTGGACATGATCTACATAACCCTAGCCATGCATAATATTGAGCGGTCCAGCCGCGCCAGATCTTGTGTGGCCGTCGGCTCTCCTGATATTGCGTGTCCTGGTCGCGCCAGATCTTACGCTTACTAGAATCACTGAATCATACTTGCACTAGTCCTACCCATCTGGCCCATTAGCTTATCCAATCCACATGTTTGTTCTCATCCTTTGTACTAATCTGAGGTGGGCTTGTTTTTAGATCCGCTTATTTGTTCTTTCTCGTCTTAATTATTTTCCTTATTTTTCCAAGAAAAGTTGTCACCAAATGGCATGTATTGAAGAGCATATCCGCTATGATGTTGGCATGGATATATCCTTCGGTGCTGACGTGACTTTGATGTCGAATGGAA
Organism: Avena sativa; assembly: GCA_916181665.1. Lineage (NCBI taxonomy): Eukaryota > Viridiplantae > Streptophyta > Magnoliopsida > Poales > Poaceae > Avena > Avena sativa. The sequence goes on along the minus strand of OV702298.1, from coordinate 276,785,878 downwards.
TAGGGAGGCGCTCAAGATAACTAGGATTAGATAGGATATTCTCATAATTAGGTGTAGTTTTAGGTTTTAGAGGTAGATCTGGTGAATACATAGGGGCTCAAGACCTTCTATGTTATTACGAGATGCTGTCTCTAATATAATGATTAGAGATGGGCTCAAATCTAGTGTAATGTGATGTAATAAATATTTTTATATCAATAAACCGTTTTTTAATTTCAATGGAACTAGCAATATAAATTGATTATTGTTAATGTATGATATTAAAGTGTGTTGTTAATGTAAATACATTTTTTAACGTTGGAAGGTGTAATATGGAAATTAACATGTCTTTAGACGGCACTAAAGTTCCGACGTCCTTTGGTAATGTACCTAGGTGCAACCTCTGTGGTGCCGCATAAGTGGTAGCTCGGCGGATGTCCATGTGACGAGCCAAAAAAGCGCCTCCTAAAATCTTTTCGCAACACGGTTATCCCATGCGGCTTTTTTTTGCCGCGCGAGGGAGAGCGCAGTGACTAGGCATGTGCATCAGCATTTATAATCGCCTGGGCACGTGATGCATGTTGTAGTGAAGGTGACTCCTCCAACCGAAATCTTTGATGCACTCCAGAAAGTAGATGGGTTAGGGATTCTGATGTTGTTACGAATTTCTATGTACTTTGTTGTTTACGAACTCTTCGCTTGTGTTATGTGTTTTCTATGTGTAAGAGGCATAAACTATCTACTTCTGCTATTTGCTAGAGGCAAAATTATTATCCGTGTTGTGATTGTTGTTGGTAGTTGAAAACTATTTTTTTGTCATGCTTCACATATCATACTTGAAATGTATTATATTGTGCTGTTGTGACTTTATTCTTGCTATTTTAATGTTGTTATGTGTTAAAAAAATATAACCATCAATTTTGCATACATGTAACTAAGTTTATATTACAAAAACTCAAAAAAAATTCAATTTCGTGTTTTGTACATCCAAATATGATTTGGAATTGGGTGCTGCCCTTTGATTCTAACATCAAATTTCATGCTCATCGAAACGCCAAAATTGAAAATAGAGTCCATTTCCCTTCCATATTGGATTTGGAATTTTCAGTCCAATTCAATTCCGAGCTCAAATGCCTACATCCAAACACAACATAGTAGAATGTCGACACAATGCTCTGTGCTAGTTATTGAGTCATCGATTTATTTTTATTTCGAACAAGCCATTGTGGCAAAAATCCTTTATGTTAGACATGAAGTTGTAAAATGATGGTAATCATATTACATCATGAGCTACTGAATGGTGGCTTGCTATAAAAATAACTTAATGGATCATACCCTACTCAAAGAGCATGTTATAATTTTTCACTTCTCTCGAGGGGCCAACATGCAAGAATAGGGAAGAAACATTCACTTGTTCATATGCAGTTTCTGCCTCCTGGCCTCCACCACATGCGTCACCGCACCAAAGGGAATTCCTGCATAGCGTCGTTTTGACGACAACACTGCTGCACCACATATTCCATTCGAGAACATACCAAGATAGGCTAGGGTGTCGACAAGAGATGTTACTAGTGTATAGCGTTTTACAATATCTCCCCTACGTTTTAGTATAAATTCGTTAGTGGAATGTCAACACACTTTTTTTGAGTTACTAATTTATTTCTACACTGACCAATTGGTACCATTCTAAATAAACTAGTCAACTTCTATTCTTGTTATTACATTGGACACAAAGTGGCTATGTATAGGCTGGGGGCACCCCCAAGCTTTGTTGAATCATTAGAGAATTTATTTGAAGGCTTATATAAAATAAAATACTATAATCTCCTCCCCGAACAAGAAAATATTGTAATCCCACCCCGAACAATCATAGTGTTGTTGTGACTTTATTCGTGATATTTTAATGTTGTTATGTGTCAAAAATAATATGTAAACATCAAATATGCACATACAATTTTGTCGAACGTGTAACCAAGTTTACATTGCCAAAACTCAACAAAATATTCAATTCATGGTTTGTACATCCAAATATGATTTGGAATTGGGTGATACCCTTTGATTCGAACATCAAATTCCATGCACATCCAAAAGCCAAAATTGGAAATAGAGGCCATTTTCTTTCCATATCGGATTAGGAATTTTTAGTCCAATTAAATTTCGTGCTCAAATGCCTACATCCGAACCCAACATAATAGAGTGTTGACACAATGTTCTGTGTTGACTATTGAGTCACTGATTTATTTTTAATTCGACCAAGCCATCGTGGAATTTTTTTTTGCATTAAACACAAAGTTGTAAAATGATGGTAATCGTACTACATCATGAGCTATCGAATGGTGACTTGATATAAAATAAATAACTGAACAGATCATACCCTACTCAAAGAGCATGTTAGAAGTTTCACTTCTTTCTCGAGGGGCCAACGTACAAGAATCTAAAGGCAACATTCACTTGTTTCATATAAAGTTTCTTCCTCGTGACCTCTGCCACACGCATCACCGCACCAAAGGGAAAGCCCGAATAGCGTCGCTTTGACGACATCACTGTTGCACCACATACTCAATCCGAGAACATACCAAGATAGGCCAGCGTGTCGACAAAATATGATACTAGTGTATAGCATTTTATAATATCTTCGATTCCTTTTAGTACAAATTCATCAGTGGAATGTCGACACACTTTTTTCGTTCGAGATACAAATTTATTTCTACACCGACCAATTTGTATCGTTGTAAAAAACACTGAACTTTTGTTCTTGTTATTACATTGGACACAAAGTTCGCTAGCGGAGCTATGTATAGGCCAGGGAAACACCAAACTTTGGAGAATCATTAAAGATTTTATTTGAGGCTTAGATGAAATGCCTACATCCAAACGCAACATAATAGAATGTCGACACAATGTTCTGTGCTAATTATTGAGTCACTGATTTAAAATTTGAACAAGCCATCATAGAAAAACCTTTATGTTAGACACGAAGTTGTAAAATGATGGTAATCATACTACATCATGAGGTATCTAATTATGACTTGATATAAAAGAAATAACTGAACGATCATTCCCTACTCAAAGGGCTTGCTATATTTTTCCACTTCTCTCGAGGGGCCAGCGTGTAAGAATCTAAAGGCAACATTCACTTGTTTCATATGCATTTTATGCCTCGTGGCTTCCGCCACATGCATCATCACACCAGACGAAAGCCTGAATAGCGTCGTTTTAACAAAATCACTGTTGGACCATATATTCCATCCGATAACATACTAAGCTAGGCCAAGGTGTCGACAAGAGATGCTATTACTGTATAGCGTTTTAGAATCTCTCCCCTTTCTTTTGGTATAAATTCGTTAGTGAAATGTCGACACATTTTTTGTTTGCGTTACAATTTTTTTGATGACTACTAATTTATTTATACATTGACGAATTGGCATCTTTGTAAAAAAGCACTCAACTTCTATTCTTGTAATTACATTGGATACAAAGTTGGCTCATGGAGCTATGTATAAGGTTGGGGCACCCAAAATTTTGTAGAATCATTAAAGAATTTATATGAGGACTTAGATGAAAGAAAATACTATGATCGCCTCCCTGAACAACCATAGTTCACGTTTTGCCTCCTAAGCTAGCTGCATCACTAACAAAGTAGTAAGCTGATGGTCGTTGTATTAAATATTTTCCTGACAACATAACTCTTTTGACATATAATAGACAAGACGGTTATGGCGGCACAGTGCGCGTGAGGCACAGGGAGAGTCGCGTGGGAGGGACTTGAGGTGCGGCCCACTGGACGTCCTGCAGTGCGCGAGATCGATTTGAATGGGCAGCGGTCATGCATGCCAGCATGAGGTCGAGTGGTTGTGTGTTGGAGTTTCTTCCGGATTGCTGTAAGGAAAGGTATGTGTGCAGTTTGGAATTTTCCCGGGATTAGGGATGGATCGCCGGATTCGGGTTGGATTTTTTTAATGACTGCCACACCAACGTACTAGACCATCAAGACCTTTAGCAACATATTCCATCCGAGAACATACCACCCTAGGATAGGGTGTCGACAAGAGCTGCTACTAGTTTATAGCATTTTATAATCTCTCCTCTTTCTTTTGGTATAAATTTGTTTCTGGAATGTGGACACACTTTTTTGTCCGAGTTACTAATTTATTTCTACACTGATCAATTTGCATAGTTATAAAAAAATCACTCAACTTTTATTCTTGTTATTACATTGGACACAAAGTTCACCCGCGGAGCTACATATAGGCCAGGGCACCCCAAACTTTGTAGAATCATTAAATACTTTATTTGAGGAGTTAGATGAAATAAAATGTTGTAATCTCCTCCCTGAACAAGAAAACATTGTAATCCCCTCCTTAAACAATCATAGTGTTGTTGCGACTTTATTCATGATATTTTAATATTGTTATGTGTGAAAAATAATATATAAACATCAAATATGCACATACAATTTTTCATACATGTAACCAAGTTTAGATTGCCAAAACTCAACAAAATATTTAATTTTGTGGTATGTACATTCAAATATGATTTGGAACTAGGTGTTACCCTTTGATTCGAACTTAAATTCCATACACATCCAAACCGAAAAATTGGAAATAGAGGCCATTTCCTTTCCATATTGGATTTGGAATTTTCAGTCCAATTCAATTGCAAGCTGAAATGCCTACATCCACACGCAACATAATAAAATGTCGCCACAATGTTCTATGCTAATTATTGAGTCACTGATTTAAAATCTGAACAAGCCATCATGGAAAAAAAACTTTATGTTAGACACGGCGTTGTAAAATGATGGTAATCATACTACATCATGAGGTATCGAATTGTGACTTGATATAAAAGAAATAACTGAACGATTATACCCTACTCAAAGGGCTTGCTAGATTTTTCCACTTCTCTCGAGGGGCCAACGTGTAAGAATCTAAAGGCAACATTCACTTGTTTTATATGCACTTTATGCCTCGTGGCTTCCGCCACATGCATCATCACACCAGACGAAAGTCTCAATAGAGCCGTTTTAACGAAATCACTGTTGGACCATATATTCCATCCGATAACATACTAAGCTAGGCCAAGGTGTCGACAAGATATGCTACTACTATATAGCGTTTTACAATGTCTCCCCTTTCTTTTGGTATAAATTCGTTAGTGGAATGTCGACATATTTTTTGTTTGAGTTACTATTTTTTTGATGACTACTAATTTTCTTCTACATTGACCAATTGGCATCGTTGTAAAAAAAACACTCAACTTCTGTTCTTGTAATTACATTGGATACAAAGTTGGCTCATGGAGCTATGTATAAGGTTGGGGCACCCAAAATTTTGTAGAATCATTAAAGAATTTATATGAGGACTTAGATGAAAGAAAATACTATGATCCCCTCCCTGAACAATCATAGTTCACGTTTTGCCTCCTAGGCTAGCTGCATCACTAAAAAAGTAGTAAATTGATGGTTATTGTATTAAATATTTTCATGACAACATAACTCTTTCTACATATAATAGACAAGACGGTTAGGGCGGCACAGTGCGCATGAGGCATAGGGAGAGTCGCGTGGGAGGGACTTGAGGTGCGGCCCAGCGGGCGTCCTGCGGTGCGCGAGATCGAGTTGAATGGGCAGCGGTCATGCATGCCAGCATGAGGTTGAGTGGTTGTGTGTTGGAGTTTCTTCCGGACTACCGTAAGAAAAGGGTTGTGTGCAGTTTGGAATTTTTCCCGGGATTGAGGAATGGATCGCGGGATTCAGGTTAGATATTTGTAATGACTACCACACCAACGTACCAGACCATCAAGACCTCTAGCAACATATTCCATCCGAGAACATACCAAGCTAGGCTAGGGTGTCGAGAAGAGATGCTACTAGTTTATAGCATTTTATAATCTCTCTCCTTTATTTTAGTATAAATTTGTTTGTGGAATGTCGACACACTTTTTTTATTCGAGTTACTAATTTATTTCTACACTGATCAATTTGCATCGTTGTAAAAAAACCACTCAACTTTTATTCTTGTTATTACATTGGACACAAAGTTCACTCGCCGAGCTACATATAGGCCAGGGAACCCCAAACTTTGTAGAATCATTAAATACTTTATTTGAGGAGTTAGATGAAATAAAATGATGTAATCCCCTCCCCGAACAAGAAAACACTATAATCCCCTCCTTGAACAATCATAGTGTTGTTGTGACTTTATTCGTGATATTTTAATATTGTTATGTGTGAAATATAATATATAAACATCAAATATGCACATACAATTTTTCATACATGTAACCAAGTTTACATTGCCAAAACTCAACAAAATATTCAATTTCGTGGTATGTACATTCAAATATGATTTGGAACTGGGTGTTACCCTTTGATTCGAACATAAAATTTCATACACATCCAAACCCAAAAATTGGAAATAGAGGCCATTTCCTTTCCATATTGGATTTGGATTTTTTTTAGTCCAATTCAATTCCGAGATAAAATGCCTACATCCACACGCAACATAATAGAATGTCGACACAATGTTTTGTGCTAATTATTGAGTCACTGATTTAAAATTTGAACAAGCCATCATGGAAAAAAATTATGTTAGACACGAAGTTGTAAAATGATGGTAATCATACTACATCATGTGCTACCGAATGGTGACTTGATATAAAATAAATAACTAAACGATCATACCCTACTAAAAGGGCTCGCTAGATTTTTTCACTTCTCTCGAGGGGCCAACGTGTAAGAATCTAAAGGCAATATTCATTTGTTTCATATGCACTATGCCTCGTGGCTTTCGCCACACGCATCATCATACCAGAGGAAAGCCTGAATAGCGCCGTTTTAATGAAATCACCGCTGGACCGTATATTCCATCCGAGAACATACTAAGCTAGGCCAAGGTGTCGACGATAGATGCTACTACTATATAGCGTTTTACAATCTCTCCATTTTTTTAGTATAAATTCGTTAGTGGAATGTCGACTTATTTTTGTTTGAGTTACTAATTTATTTCTACATTGACCAATTGGCATCGTTGTAAAAAAACCACTCAACTTTTGTTCTTGTTATTACATTGGATACAAAGTTGTCTCACGGAGCTATGTATAAGGTTGGGGCACCCCAAACTTTGTAGAATCATTAAAGAATTTATATGAGGACTTAGATGAAATAAAATAATATAATCCCCTTCATGAACAATCATAGTTCATGTTTTGCCTCCTAGGCTAGCTGCATCACTAACAAAATAGTAAACTGATGGTCATTATGTTAAATATTTTCCTGATAACATAACTCTTTCTAGATATAATAGACAAGATGGTTAGGGGGGCACAGTGCGCGTGAGGCATTGGGAGCGTCGTGTGGGAGGGACTTGAGGTGCGGCCCAGCGGGCGTCCTGCAGTGCGCGAGATCGAGTTGAATGACGGTCATGCATGCCGGCCTAAGTTCGAGTGGTTGTGCGTTGGAGTTTCTTCCGGATTGCCGCGAGGAAATGGTTGTGTGCAATTTGAAGTTTTCCGGGGGCGAGGGGGGGGGGGGGAGGGATGGATCGCGGGATTAGGGTTGAAATTTTTTAATGACTACCACACCAACGCACCGGACCATCTAGACCTCTAGCAATTTAGTAGTATAGATATGTTCACAATTCCCTAAAAAAATGGAATACTCATTTAGAACTCATTAAACCACTAGAGAAGGTTAATATTTGAAATATATGCTAATTCGTCACGATGTCAATTAGTGGCAATCTTCAAAAGATTATAGTGCACACAATTATTCACACATTGATATATGCGTCAAAATTTTGGCCAAATTTTATTAGTGCGATATAATATTGCAATCTTGAACTAATAAATGATTGCTTGCTATCAAAGAGAGATAGTAAGTAAATCTTTCATTAATTACTCAAGGGGCACGATGGAAATATTCACCTCTTTGAAGGGCCCAACGTGCAAATACTCCAAAGGCAAACGCTCTTCCGTGTACCTACCTCGTAGCTTCCGCCCCACGCGTCGTGCCGCTGACGGCACTGCCCCACACCAGGCGTCCCCTCACCTACGCCTCCTGCCGCGTCACGCCGTCACACGCCCCACCGCGGGTATATAGCGACCTGCCCGTGCCCCACCTGCCGCTTCATTAAAAACTCGGCCCATTTCCACCATTCAGACTCCTATACACAGCAAGTTGCTCCCGACGACGGCGGCGAAGCTCCCGACGACGAAGCCATGTGCGGCGGCGCGATCCTCGCGAACCTGAAGAAGCCCGAGGCGGTGACGCGGAGGCTGACGGAGGCGTCGCTGTGGCCCGAGAAGAAGAAGCCCAGGAGGGGCGGCGGCGACGGGGGCCGGCGCTTCGCGGGCCTCCCGTTGGAGGCGGAGGAGGAGGATGAGGACTTCGAGGCCGACTTCGAGGAGTTCGAGGTGGACCTAGGAGACTCCGACTTGGATTTAGGGGCCGTGGAGTCTAGCGACGACGAGGTCGTCGAGATCAAGCCGCCCACCGTCAAGAGGTCCTTCTCCAGAGGTATATCCCCTTTGCGTCTCTTCGGTAGTTTAATTCGTGTATATCTCTTTTCGTGCTTGCTTGCTGTGGAAGATCGCGGAGATTACGGGATTGGTTCGGGAATTTTACGAGGTGGTGGTTCATTCAGGTTTCAGGGGACGGTTTGGTCGTTCAGTTGGGTAGGAAGAGAAATTGTTAGCAGTTGGTGTTGGAAGGCCGGATTGTTATTCCGAATTGTTTAGAGATTTTGGATTGTATATAGAATGATTTGGGTTAAGGGTTAGGCCTTTTCCTTTCCTCTGTCGTGTTACGTTAGGATTCTGAAATTATTAGCCTGTTCAGGATACTGTTCAATTTGGGAAAGCGGTTTTAGTTGTCGATCTGGGGATTTCTAACTTTTGGTAGTTGGAATAGCGGTTCATATGCTTACTGTTTAGTCATAAGAGAATGATGATTCATATGCTTACTGTTTAGTCGAAAGAGCCTTTCAGCCTTGTGAATTCTTTCATCATTCCTTGTCAGCAGGAATTACCCCCTGTTCGACGGTTGTAGATCTTCTGAGGATTGTTCTATGTTTGTTATACTCTCACATCTAAATAGATTACTGTGTTGATTCTTGATTGTAGATTCTGTGAGATCTTTCAGGTGACTTGCAGGATTTTTTTATTTCAATTAATATGCTGTACTTTGTCTTTGTGCAAAACCTTTTAAGAATTCCTGTTGTTCTTCTTTTCTTAGGCCAGTACTAGATGGTCATTTAATTTGTCTCTGCGTGAGAACAGTGCTGTTGTTCGCAGTATTTTTTTTCTAAACTTGATAACAGGATAATTTGAAGTGTTAATCTGCAACAATTGAGTATGCATCTGATGTTTCATGAGGTTCCTGGCAAGTATGTATCTACTTCTGATAGATGTTGTTTAGTCTCATGGGTCGGTGCCTGAGTAAATTGTCCAAGTTTTGGTAGATTCTACCATTGGATGATGTTAAGCTGTGAGAATTGAAAGTTGTTCTTTGCTGAAGGTTTAGCTACACTTGTTTCTTGCTCCATGTTTACATAGAAGATTGTCATGTTAATACTGAGTTAGCCTAAAGTTGGATATTACACATTTAGTTTTGATCCTAGATCTTTTTTCTGGATTCTCCATCATCTATAGAAGAATTTGAAAGTACAAGTGCAGAATGTGGTCAAGGTCAATAGCATGAGGGTTGTCCTTAGGAAACTTGCATTTTTTATTATGTGTTACTTGATGACTGTTTGACCAAAAATTTGAAGGGGTTTGTGCTCATGGTTGCATGTTTATCAGGGTTACGATCTCTGATATGTGAATTCCTGTCTGTGATAAAATTAAGTTTTTCAGTAAGAGAATTTGTTTGTGTTGGACTTTCGTAGCATTGACGTTGCCCCCCTGCACTGCAGATGGCTTAAGCACCATGACCACTGCTGGGTTTGATGGCCCTGCAGAAAGGTCAGCAAAAAGGAAGAGAAAGAATGAATTCAGGGGTATCCGCCAGCGCCCCTGGGGTAAGTGGGCTGCTGAAATCAGAGATCCTCGCAAGGGTGTCCGTGTTTGGCTGGGTACTTTCAACAGTGCCGAAGAAGCTGCAAGAGCTTATGATGTTGAAGCACGCATGATCCGTGGCAAGAAGGCCAAGGTTAACTTTCCAGAGGAGCCAACGGTTGCTCAGAAGCGCCGCCCTGCTGCTCATAAAGTACCCAAGTCAAGGGTAGAACAGAAATCTACTATCGTACCAGCAGTCAACAACCTTGCCAACACAAATGCTTTTGTCTACCCATCTGCTGACTTTGCATCAAACCAGTCACCTGTTCAGCATGAGAACGTGCCATTTGTTCCTGCAGTGAACTCTGCTTTCCCTACTGAAGCTCCTGCTATGAACCTGTACTCTGACCAGGGAAGCAACTCATTTGGCTGCTCTGACCTGGGCTGGGAGTATGAAACCAAGACTCCAGATATAACATCTCTTGCTCCCATTTCTACCATTGCTGAAGGTGATGAATCTGCGCTTGTCATGAGCAATACCTACAGCTCAGAGGTGCCTGCTGTTATGGAGAACAATGCAGTTGATCTCGCCGATGGGCTGGGGGATTTAGAATCTTATCTCAAGTTTCTCATGGATGATGGTGTGGAAGAACCGATTGAAAGCCTTCTGAATCTTGATGGACCCCAGGATGTCCTCGGCAACATGGACCTCTGGAGCTTCGATGACATGCTCATCCCTGGTGAATTTTATTGAGGGTTTCGGAACCTGTAAATAGGGACAAAGGGTAAGCCTTTGCAGTGTTGATGTTCAATCTGAGGTGCATAGTCTTTCGTTGCTCTGAACTTTTTGTTTTGTGTTTCAGGAATAAGACTGGGAGATTGGGAAGGCACCCTGTTGTCACCTTCGGCTAGGATATGGTTATGTCTAAGCTTTGATGCGAAAAGTTGCATCCTGAGTCTCTTTTGTAATCGGCCCGTTCCCTATTTGACTGTCTCTGTATGGCAGCCATTTTATAAGATTAAAGAACCGCTCTATCTTTTATGTCGTTGCTACCGTGTCTGACTGTGAGCATCATGAATCTGTGTCCAGTATGTTTCAATGTGTGCACTTTGTCGCTCTTTCCTTCAATTGTTGGAGTTTGGTGATAAAAGTAACCGATATATCTTATTTCTCTACCTAAGTTTATTTGTTAAATTCAGAATTGTCTGCTTGTTTGCACAATTTCTGCTGTAACAGGTGGTGTTAAGCAAAACTGTTATCTATTCTTGCAGATGACGATGGTTATATCTCTTCACTTCAGGCTCTGGAAAAATATGCCAGATGTGGTAATCTTTGATACTAGCTGCATGATCATCGAGAGCCATTTTTTCTGAATGTGTAGTTCATATCAATATAGTTCATGCTGTATGCTATTGGTGTGCCTAGTTCATGGTGCGTCGAGGACACGGTCCATTCTAAGGATCTTCATACCTAGAATACGTCCCCCTTTTTGCCAACACTAGTAAACTTATTGCTCATCTCTAATCTAGATGCTTTCACTTTTTTGCCAACACTAGTAAGCATCCTGAAATTATTGCTCATCACTAATCTAGATGCTTTACCGCACTGCATTTCGGTTGACTCGGTCGGTATCACTAGAACCTGCACTGACACGGAAGTCTCGTGCCATGCCATGTTAGGTCCTTGATTTGACGCGGGCATAAGAGAGTGGAGTATATATGTTATTATTCCTACAATCACATCGCGTTCAGAAAAGGTTTTAGCCAGGTAGTTTCAGCGGAGGCGTCTTTGTTATTCAGGTGACTGATTTATTCTTGTTATACAATTGCTATGAATCCACCAATCCGCAGTCCCTCTGAGAAGTGGTTGCCACTTACATGCTCTTCTCACACATCTACTTCTACTTCAAAGGAGAAGGAGAATGGCACCTGGCCAGATGGGCAGCAAGAGTGGTTTTATGGAGAGAACCCGTGCGTACTAACTTCAAGATAAACATAGTTAGCTGACTCGTGCTTGCAAGACACTGCATCCCGGTCCATCTAATGAAAAAGCTAGATGAAGGCCTTTACAGAGTGTTGATTGTTTTCTTCCCGATGACTCCTAATTCTACTCCAATCAAACAACTATTCGACGCTACCATTTTTGTACTGCACGTGTCCCTTTTCATCAGTTCATAAGAACAGCTAGTTGTGTTTCTTAGTTCTGGTGTCTCCTTCCCTTTAAATAGGGTGCAAACAAATGACCTCGCATGTATGTTATGGAATTTGGACCCTTGGTGCTTCAAGTGTTGTCCTCTCCGTAGTAGCCCTGCTGACATCAATGGGCCATCCACAAGCATTCCATGCATTCAACCTTTTATTCATCAGGAGATCTTCATGACATCTATTGCCCATTCTACCATTGCTGTAGGAGATGAACATGTACTTGTCTAGACTCATACCTACAACCTAGTGGTGCTTTGTGTTATTGGGAATTAGAATAACACCGTCAATCTTACTGATTGATGGATTGCGGATGGTGGTGTGGATGTGTTGATCTATAGCAACATGGAACTTCGGGGCTTTGTTGACATGCCCATCTGTGGCAATTTTTATCGAGGGCTTCACATTTTATATCAAGTTACTCTGAACTTTTCGTTATGTGTTTCAGGAATAAAGCCTGGGAGATTGGAAGGCACCCCATTATCACCTTCGGCTGGCCTATGCTTATGTCTAAGCTTAGATGCAAAAACTTGCATCCTGAATCTCAATTTTAGTTGACACATTCCCTCTTTGACTGTCTCTGTTGCTACCATATCTGACGGTGATCATCATAAAGCTGTGTCCAGTATGCTTTAATCCGCGCACTTTACCATCTATTCCCTTCAATTATGGGACTTTAATTGGTGATAAAAGTAACCTCCATATCAGTTTTGTTGTACGTAAGTTTTACCTGTTAAATTAAATTCAGATTTGGCTAGTTGCTTGCACAATTTCTGCTGTACAGGTGAGTGAGGTATGCGGAACTGTTTTCGATATTCTTTGGACATGATTTGATTACATCTCTTCACTTTGGGCTCTAGCAAAGTTGCACGATCTGGTAATCTTTGATACTAGCTGCATGATCATAGAGACTCGCTTTTTACATGCAGTTCTTATCACTCAAGTTTATGCTAGTATATACTCTTGGTGCGCCTAATTCATGATGCCACGAGGCATATGTTCGATTTCGAGGATTTTAAAATCAGGTCTACACCCATAATATTTTGTTCAAGTGACTTTCTGTTGATCCTCACCAATGGAGACGCTCTACCACATTTGAATTTTACTTGATCCGGTCAGCGTTACTAGAGTCTTATCGAATTGGACATCTGATTTCACTGAGAGAGTGGACGCATGCTCAATGTCTACTTCTACTACTATTCCGATTCGAGATGGCAGCAACTCCAGCTCCAAAATAATCTGAGTTCGCCAACTCATGATTGCACATAGTATGATGTCTTGTCGATCAAGAGAAAATCTTACTAGTTGAAGGCTGTTATGGAGTGCTAGTTGGTTCCTTCCAGACAGACTCCTAGTTCCAGTCTAGCAGCACAACTATTTGGCCCTCTACCATTCTATCGTCACACCTGTCTCCTTTCATCGGTTTATTAGAACAATGGCTTATGGCTGTGTGTTTCTTTGAGATTTTGTTGTTCACTCTTCCCTTCAAATAGAGTGGAGAGTGGGCTGATTTTAACAGGTGTGCAAACATAAAACCTCACAAATGTGCCGTGGACTCTTAATGCCGTAAGTGTTTTCCTGTGGGTAAGATTCCTTATGACATCAATGGGGCATCTATAGGCATTTCTCTAAATTACTTTCTCACATCTCTATTCATCCATGAGATTTGGTATGACTAGCATCTACTACCTCTATTTCACAATATAAGCCTTTTTAGCTACTGTGGAACGGAGGGAGTATATTTTTAGGTATAAAAGTTTGCTCCATAACCAAATACATCCATTAAGATCCATTCGGCTATATTCTTTTACTATCACTAGTATGTGATTTTTTTACTATCACTACTATGATAAGCTTGAAGTTTACGGTTTTTCCCTCTACCCTGCAGGCTTAAATAGGCTTGCTCGTTGAGTGCGTTGTTTTAGCAGCAAATTTCTTAGCCACATGTTGCTCAAAGCCTGCGCAATAAAATTGTTTTGAAGATTGTAGAGTGGTAACAGAAAGTTCAGCACGTAAGTGATGAAAACAGTTGCGGAGGCCTGGAGCTTGGTCCTGCACAAACATGGACATGAGCAGCCAGGCTGGATCGGCCAAACCAGGCCTGGCCCTAAAATAGCTAGGCACATGGGCTGGACCTGAATTTTAGGCCCAAAGGTTGCATCGGGCTGGGCTCGGCCTGGCCTTCACGTGGATGTTTTAAGAAGGTGGCCCGGCCTGGCCTGAGAACAGAGGCGTGTTTCTTATTCAGCTGAACGATTTGTTCGGCGAATCGTATTCAACGCCCACAGCGATGTGTATCTGGGGCGCCGCATACCCCTGATGGGCCAGGCCCAGGAACTTCCTCACTATTTCTTTCCTCACACGTAGCAACTGCAACGCAGGTGAGCACATTCTATAGTTGTTTTTCTCACCCGTTTTTCTTCTCCGTTTTCTTTCCATATACGGTTTTTCGCCGAATTTATTTCTTTTTCCTTTTTAGTTTCCTTTTTATTTTATTTATATTTTTTATTGAAAAATGTGCAGATTCAAATACTGTTCAGATCTCAAAAAAAATTCAGATTCAAAACATATTAGATCTTGAAATCTATTTAGATTTGAGATTTGTTTAGATTTGAATTTTTGTTTAGATTTGAGAAATGTTCAGATCGAAAAAATGTTTAAATTTTGTGCAGATTTGAAATTTATTCAGAATTCAAATTTGTTCAAGTTTGATTTTTAAATTTTTTTTGAAATCATTCAGATTTGTAATTGTTCGGATTTGAAAACCTTAAACAGGACAACACACAAATTTTATTTTTTTAGGGGTACAGCGTATTGATTTGAAAGGGAGCGAGTAGCGGAAAAAATCGAATGGAAAAACCTGGTGGTCCAGTGAGGGAGCGCCAACATAATGGGCCTGGCTCATGCTGTGCCGGCTTCTAGCTGCGTGAGCAGAACACGCCGCTAAGAGCGACGTATAGGGCTCCCGATTTGTTCTTGTTATACAATTGCTCGAAATCCACTCATCCATTGTCCCTTTGAGAAGTGGTTGGCACACATGCTCTTCTCACATATGTACTTCTACTTCAAAGGAGAAGGCGAATGGCACCTGGCCAGATGGGCAGCAAGAGTGTTTCACGCGTGTGGTTTGATGGCCTACTAACTTCAAGATAAACATAGTTAGCTCACTCTTGCTTGCTAGAGACTACTTCCTCGTCGATCTAATGACAGAGCTAGATGAAGGCCATTACAGAGTGCTGATTGTTTTTCTTCCTGATGACTCCTAGTTCTACTTCAATCAAACAGCTATTCTACCACTCTTGTACTGCACGTGTCCCTTTTCATCAGTTCATAAGAACAGCTACTAGTTGTGTTTCTTACTTCTGGTGTCCCCTTCCCTTTAAATAGGGTGGAATGGCTGTACAAACAAACGACCTCACGTGTATGTTATGGAATGTGGACCCTTGGTGCTTCAAGTGTTGTCCTCTTCATAGGAGCCCCCCTGACATTAATGGGCCATCTATAAGCATTCCACGCATTCAACCTTTTATTCATCAGGAGATCTTCATGATGTTGGAATATTAGGCATAATTTCCATGATTAATTCCAGAATATTAAGCATGACAAAACCAGCTACTAGTTCATGTAACTCGAACATACTAGATGTACTAAACAACATGATAAACGGAAACAAACAGCAGCTAAACATGTACTCGCAGAACATGATGAATAACCAAACAGGAGCACGTAGCACGTACCATTCGGTTGTCGTATTAGAAACTTTGGGGAAGACTGATCGAAGCAGATGGCGACGAAGACGACGGTAGGCAGCACCGCCCAACTTGGATGAAAGACGACCCGTGATAGAGAACTCGAACAGTCGCGTGGAGCGCTTCCCAAAAACCTTATTCGCCTTCTCCTGTACAGGATCACAAGGGCGAGTGGTTTCGGAGACCTACTCTCCCGTCCGCCGGCAAGCGGGATGGAGTAGACTACGGTGACGGCGCAAGTAGATTGGTTTTCGGTGGTTTTGTGGCGATAGCCGCGCAGGACTTTATATAGAGCGGCTCAGGAAACCCTAATGGAGGCGAACGTGGGCCGACCCATGATCCGGGAGCGACCCGAATAAGCTAACCGTTTGACACGTCTGTCAATTTTTCTGAGCAGCAAAATAAAGCTCGGCAACCCGCAACCCGCCCGTCGAGACGAGCGGGCGGGGGCGGGCGGTCATCGGAGGAGGAGCGCGCGCGTGTATCTCTCTTATTGCCACTCACTTACAAAGTGGTGCAACACTCCACCTTATAAGGTGGTGCAACTCTCCTCCAACTTTCCATGTGGGACTAAACTTTAGCTCCCACTCCAGTACCATGTGAGCTGCCACAAACATGGGCCCAAACATATATGGGCTGCCACAAATTTAGGCTTTGAGATTTACGGGAAATCTGAAATACACATGGGCCTAAATGGATTAGCCCCATTATTTCTAACACATGACATCTATTACCCATTCAACCATTGCTGCACTTTTCCAGACTCATACCTACAACCTAGTGGCGCCTCGTGTTATAGGGAATGAGAATAACAGTGTCGACCTTACTGATGTCGATGGATTGACAGGTTTTAGAAGCTTATGTGCGGTTTCTTACGGTTGGTGGTGTGGATGTGTTGATCGATAGGCATGCCCATCCATGGCAGAACTTCATCGAGGGCTTCAAACTTTATATCATGTTACTCTAAACTGTTCGTTATGTGTTTCAGGAATAAAGACCGGGAGATTGGAAGGCACCCCATTATCACCTTCGGCTGGCCTATGCTTATGTCTAAGCTTAGATGCAAAAAGTTGTATCCTGAGTCTCTTTTGTAATCGTCCCGTTCCCTATTTTGACTGTCTCTGCATGGCAGCCATTTCATAAGATTAAAGAACCACTCTATCTTTTATATCGTTGCTACCGTGTCCGATTGTGAGAATCATGAATCTGTGTCCAGTATGTTTCAATGTGTGCACTTTGTCGCTCTTTCCTTCAATTGTCGGAGTTTGGTGATAAAAGTAACCGATATATCTTATTTCTCTACCTAAGTTTATTTGTTAAATTCAGAATTGCTTGCTTGTTTGCACAATTTCTGCTGTAACAGGTGGTGTTAAGCAAAACTGTTTATATCTCTTCAGTTCAGGATGACGATGTTTATATCTCTTCACTTCAGGATATGGAAAAATATGCCGGATGTGGTAATCTTTGATACTAGCTGCATGATCTTTGAGAGCCATTTTTTCTGCATGTGTAGTTCATATCAATATAGTTCATGTTGTTGTTATTGGTGTTCCTAGATCATGGTGCGTCGAGGACGAAGTCCATTCTAAGGATCTTCATACCAAGAATACTCCCCCCTTTCTGTTGATTCGGGCAGTGTGACAAGAACCGCACTGACTTGGAGGTGTCGTTCCATGTAATGTTAGGTCGTTGATTTGACGCGGGCATAAGTAGAGTCGAGTACTGTATATGTTATTATTCAGGTCCCTAATCTAGAGTACTGTAATGTTAGGTCGTTGATTTGACAATCACATCGCTTCACCAAAGGTTTTAGCCAGGTGGTTTCAGCGGAGGCGTCTTTGTTATTCAGGTGACTGATTTATTCTTGTTATACAATTGCTATGAATCCACCCATCCGCAGTCCCTCTGAGAAGTGGTTGCCACTTACATGCTCTTCTCACACATCTACTTCTACTTCAAAGGAGAAGGCGAATGGCACCTGGCCAGATGGGTAGCAAAAGCTTTTCAGGCGTGTGGTTTCACAGAGAAATCATGTGCATGCTAACTTCAAGGTAAACATAGTTAGCTGACTCGTGCTTGCTAGAGACTACTTCCTCGTCGATCTAATGACAGAGCTAGATGAAGGCCATTGCAGAGTGCTGATTGTTTTCTTCCCAATGACTCCTAGTTCTACTCCAATCAAACAACTATTCGACGCTACCACTCTTGTACTCCACGTGTCCCTTTTCATTAGTTCATAAGAACAACTACTAGTTGTGTTTCTTACTTCTGGTGTCCCCTTCCCTTTAAATAGGGTGGAATGGATGTACAAACAAACGACCTCACATGTATGTTATGGAATGTGGACCCTTGGTGCTTCAAGTGTTGTCCTGTTCATAGGAGCCCCCTGACATCAATGGGCCATCTATAAGCATTCCATGCATCCAACCTTTTATTCATCGGGAGATCTTCATGACATCTATTGCTCATTCTACCATTGCTGCAGGAGATGAATATGTACTTGTCCAGACTCATACCTACAACCTAGTGGTGCCTCGTGTTATACGAAATGTTAGGATCTCATGTGCGGTTTCTTACAGATAGTGGTGTGGATGTGTTGATCGATGACAACATTGACCTTTGGAGCTTTGATGACATCCCATCTGTGGCAAATTTTATTGAAGGCTTCAAATTTTATACCAAGTTACTCTTAACTTCTCGTTCCGTATTTCAGGAATAAAGACTGGGAGGTTTGGAAGGCACCCTCTTGTTACCTTCGGCTGGCATATGCTTATATCTAAGCTTAGATGCAAAAAGTTGCATCCTGAATCTCAATTCTTGTTGACACATTCCCTTTTTGACTGTCTCGTCTCTGTATGGTAGCCATTTATGAGATGGAAGAACCGCATATTCAGTTATGTTGGTACTACCATATCTAACGGTGATCATCATAAAGCTGTGTCCAGTATGCTTCAATCCATGCACTTTACCGCATATTCCCTTCAATTATAAGAGTTTAGTTTGTGATAAAAGTAATCTCCATATCAGTTTTGTTGTTTATAAGTTTTATCTGTTAAATTAAATTCAGATTTGGCTAGTTGCTTGCACAATTTCTGCTGTACAAGTGAGATATGCAGAACAGTTCTCAATATTCTGTGGACATGATGTTGATTACATCTCTTCACTTTGGGCTCTAGCAAAGTTGCACGATCTAGTAATCTTTGATACTAGTTGCATGATCATAGAGACTCGGTTTTTTACATGTAGTTCTTATCACTGAAGTTTATGCTATATACTTTTGGTGCGCCTAATTCATGATGCCACGAGGCATATGTTCGATTTCGAGGATTTTGAAATCAAGTCTACACCCATGATAATTTGTTTCGGTGACTATGTTGTTGCTCCTCAACAATCGAGACACTCTACCGCATTTGAATTTCACTTGATTCGGTCAGCCTTACTAGATCCTTATAAAATTGAACATCTGATGTTAGGTCCTTGATAATCTAGTGTCACTCGAGAGTGGATCCATGCTCAATGTCTACTTATACTATGTAGGAGCTTTTGGTACCATTTCGAGATAGCAGCAATGGGAGGCATGAACAGGGGTTCCTGGCGGGTGGTTCTCTCATGACTCGCTGCTTGCGACAACTCCAAAATAATCCGAGTTCGCCAAGTCGTGATTGCACATGATGATGTCCGTCTTTTCCATCCACAACCAGACTAAGTTGAAGGCTGTTATGGAGTGCTAGTTGTTTCCTCCCCGGCTACTCCTAGTCCCAGTTCAGCAGCACAACTATTTGGCCCTCTACCATTATATCATCACACATGTTTCTTTTCATCGGTTTATAAGAACAATGGCTGCGTTTCTTTGAGATTTTTGTTGGTCACACTTTCCCTTTAAATAGAGTGGAGGGTGGGCTGGTTTAAATGGGTGTTCAAACATAAAACCTCACAAATATGTTGTGGACCCTTGGTGCCGTAAGTGTTTCATGTGGGTAAGAGTCTTTCTGACATCAATTGGGCATTCTTTAGGCTTTTCTCCAAATAATTTCTCGCATGTGCTCTACATATTCGACATGACTAGCATCTACATTTCAGGTACAACAGTTTTCTGCGTAACCAAATACATCCATTAAGCTCCATTTGGCTAGATTTTTTTCTTACTATCACCTGTATGTGAAGTTTGAAGTTTGCATATTTGCATTCATGATTAAATAGGCTAGCTTGTTGAGTGCGTCGTTTTGGCACCCGAGCTCACTAGAGCCTGTTTTTTTAAATATTAAAAATTCCATTTATTGTTTAAAAAATCTATTTTTATGTGTGGATACACACTGATATGATCTACGTATGTACAAACTTACAAACTTTCACTATGAAATACATTTTATTTCTGTACATAAGTTTATTCGTTGAATTCGGAATTGTCTGCTTATTTGCACAATTTATGCTGTAACAGGTGGGGTTAAGCAAAATTGTTCTCCATATTCTTGTAGATGAGGATGCTTATATATCTTCACTCTGGGCTCTGGCAAAATAAGCCAGATGTGGTAATCTTTGATACTAGCAGCATGATCATCGACAACCATTTTTTCTTCTTGTAGTTCGTATCAATATAGTTTATGATATATGCTGTTGGTGTGCCTATTTCATGATGGGTCTAGGAAATTTCCGTTCTAAGGATCTTCATACCAAGAATGTGAGCCCTTCCTGCCAAATCAAGTAATAAACGCCCGCCTCGCGTTTCAGTTAATTCGGTCAGTGTCACTAGAACCTGCACCCGTTCAAAAAAAAACTAGAACTGCACTAACACAGAGGTCTCGTGCCATGTAATGTTAGGTTGTTGATTTGACGCGGGCATAAGTTGAGTCGAGTATATGTAGGAGTATTATTTCTCGTGACAATCACATCGCGTCCAGCAAAGGTTTCAGCCAGGTAGTTTCAACGGAGGCGTCTTTGTTATTCAGGTGCCAGATTTGTGCATGTTATCCAATTGCTCTAAATCCAGTCATCCGCTGTTCTTCTGAGAAGTGGTTGTCACTTACACGCTCTTCTCACGCATCTACTTCTACTTCAAAGGAGAAGGCTGTTAGAATTAATCTTAATTAGTGGAGTAGTGTCCGGCTTGCATGTCCATGTGGTTGTACAAGTGTGAGTCTAAGTAGGTTTATTAGTTAGGCAAGTGTTTGCGTGTGTCCTAGTTTGATCAGGTCAGGTCAGGTTGTGTCCGACTATGTGTTGGTCATGTACTAGGTCGAGTCTGGTCATGTTTTGTTTGTTCTTGACCGAGTAGGTTTAGGACTTTGGTCAGGCAGGCCGTGTATATATACATGGTAGTGTGGTACGTAAAGTTGTACCGGAGAAGAGAAGAAATAAAGAAAAAAATTCGAGGGCACGATACGTGCCCGTGGCCACAGGTTTTCTCGTGCGTGTGTTCGTCTAAATTGATGTGATCGATCTATGGGCAAATTCCAACAAAGGCAAATGGCACCTGGCCAGATGGGTAGCAAAAGTTTTTCAGGTGTGTGGTTTTGCATAGAAATCATGTGCATACTAACTTCAAGATCAATATAGTTAGCTTCCTCGCACTTGCAGGAGACTGCTACTTTGTTGATCCAAGGACGGAGCCAAATTAAGGCCATCACAGAGTGCTGACTGTTTTCTTCCCTATGAATCCTAGTCCTACTCCAATCAAACAGCTATTCGACGCTACTGTACATGTCCCTTTTCATCAGTTCATAGGAACATAGTTGTGTTTCTTACTTGTGGTGTCCCCTTCACTTTAAATAGGGTGGAATGGATGTACTTGGTATGCAAAGATCTCACATGTATGTTATGGAATGTGGACCTTTGGTGCTTGAAGTGTTGTCCTCTTCATAGGAGCCCTCCTGACATCGGGCCATCTATAAGTATTCCATGCATTCAATCTTTTATTCATAATGAGAACTTCATGACATCTTGTTACCCATTCTACCATTGCTGCAGGAGGAGATGAATCAGTACTTTTCCCGACTCATACCTACAATCTAGTGGTGGTGGTGCCTCGTGTTATAGGGAATGATAATAACACCGTTGACCTTACTGATCGATGGATTGACTGGTTTAGGAGCTTACGTGCAGTTTATTATGGATGGTGGCGTGCATTTGTTGATCGATTGCAACATGGACCTTCGGAGCTTTGATGACATGCCCATATGTGGCAAATTTTATCAAGGGCTTCACATTTTATATCAAGTTACTCTGAACTTTTAGTTCTGTGTTCAAGGAATAAAGACCGGGATACTGGGATTTACCCTATTGTCATATGCTTATGCCTAATCCTAGATGCAAAAAAAGTTGCATCCAGAGTCTCTTTTGTAGTTGGCCCGTTTTCCTTTTTACCGTCTCTGTATGACAGCCATTTATGAGATTGAAGAACCGCTATGTCTTTTATGTTGTTGCGACCATGTCTCACTGTGATCATCATGAACCTTTGTCTAGTATGCTTTAATTCGTGTATTTTATCGCTCTTTGCTTCAATTCGAGGAGTTTAGTTGGTGATAGCAGTAACCTATATATATTTTTGTTGTATAAGTTTTATATGTTCTATTCAGAATTTTCTAGTTGCTTGCACAATTTTTGCTGTACATGTGAGGTAAGAAAAATTGTTCTCGATATTTTTGGGTACGACGTTGATTATGTCCTCTTCACTTTGGGCGCTAGCAAAGTTGCAAGATCTGGTAATTTTTTATACTAGCCACATGATCATATAGACTCGTTTTTACATGTAGTACTTATCTTTGTAGTTTATGCTATATATTTTTGGTCCGCCTAATTCATGATGTGACAGGGCATATGTTCCATTCCGAGGATTTTTAAATCATGTCTACACCCACAAAACCATGTTTCAGTGTCGTTACTCCTCACTACTGGAGACAACGCTTTACCGCCTTTGAATTTCACTTGATTCGGTCAGTGTTATTAGAGCCTTATCGAATTGAACATCTGATTTCACTCACAGAGTGGATGCATGCTCAATGTCTACTTCTACTACTATTCCAATTCGAGGTGGCACCAACTCAAGCCAAGTGGTTTCGTCGTGACTCATTGCGCGCGACAACTCCAAAATAATCTGAGTTTGCCAACTCGTGATTGCACATGGTATGCGCCTTGTCGATCAAGGGAACAACTTAGTTGCACGCTTTTATTGAGTGCTAGTTGGTTCCTTCTCGACTACTACTAGTCCTAGTCCATCAACACAACTATTTGGCCCTCTACCATTCTATCATCACACATGTCTCCTTTCATCGGTTTATTAGAACAATGGATGTGTGTTTCTTTGGGATTTTGTTATTCACTCTTCCCTTTAAATAGGGTGGAGAGTGGGCTGATTTTAGCCGGTGTGCAAACATAAAACCTCACAAATATGTTGTGGACCCTTGGTGTCGTAAGTGTTTTCCTATGGGTAAGATTCTTTCTGGTATCAATGGAGCATCTATATGCATTTCTCTAAAATATTTTCTCACATGTGCTCTATTCATCCACGAGATTTGGTATGCCTAGCATCTACATTTTAGGTTACAACAGTTTGCTGCGTAACCAAATACACCCATTAAGATCCATTTGGCTATACCCTTTTTTTACTATCACTAGTATGCTTTTTTTACTATCACTAGTATGTGAAGTTTCAAGTTTGCAGTTTTGCCCTCTATCGGCTCGCTCGTTGAGTGCGTTGTTTTGACAGCAAATTTCTCAGCCACATGTTGCTCAAAGCCCATGCAATAAAATTGCTTAGAAACTTATAGGATGGTAACACAAAGTTCAACATCCAAGTGGTGAAAACGGTTGATCGCACTATGTGCGAGGGCTTGGAGTTTGGTCGTGCACAAACGTGACATGTACAGCCATGCCCCAATAGCTAGGCACGTGAGTCGGGCCTGGATTTTAGGCCCAAAGGTTGCATCAGGCCAGGTCTAGCTTTCATGTGAATGTTTTAAGGCCCGTCCTGGCCCGATAACTCGTGCATTGCTTCTGACGGTGCTAGGTGTGTCAGCACATCTTGCAACCTTAAAGACCTCACTTGACTCTATTACAGCCAATTTTGAAACAATCCTTCTGTCTAAAATGTGTGCTTGCTTACACTACTATTAGTAATCAGTCTTCTCTATTTGCAACATCCGAATCAACTGATTAATATTGTAGCCAGAGCAACAAACCATGATGAACATATGTGTCGTTCTGCTTTCTAAAATGAATATTATAAATGTGTATTGGATTGCTTTCTCACCAGTTTAACTCCTCTAAAAGGGTTCAAAAATTCAAAACAAAAACTTGTGATACTTCCTCAATATGTTACGAGGACCTGATTATCTTCCCTACTTCTTAAAATAATTTGTAAACTTTGAATGGTCGCAAAACAGCAAAATAAATTTGAAAATACTGCTATTATCAGAGTTTCTAGAAAACATTGAGGGCCTTTTTGCAAAGACCCATGTATCTTCTTCTCCAGGCACACAAATGCGTGTCAGGCGTGTCGCTGTTGATCCGGTGTTGTGATCCTTGCCACCACCGAGCTCCAGCGAAGGGGATAAGATCCCCTAGGCCTCTCTCTCTCTCTCACTCTCTAATCCTCTAAAACCCTACCCCTTGGTCCCCGTCAATCATCGCTGCTCAGACCATCCCCGAGCCCCAATGAGCCATTTGACGTGTCCGTGCCACCTTCTTCAGTCTCCTCGCCAAAGGAATCAATGTCGGGCGCCGTGAATTAATGCCATAGACCTCCTCATTCTCGTGTTTGATAAACGCTCGTCACGGATGATTCTGACACCATCTGGCCTCCGCTGGCCTCACCGATCCCTCATTCGCCATCTCGGTGACCCAACGGTCCGTAAGGGCCTCTTCTTCGTCTCTATATCTCTCTGGTTTGCCCTACTGCCTTGCTTCGTAGTCCGCCACCACAAACCTCGCTCTTTCCTTCAGTTGTCGGAGTTTGGTGATAAAAGTAACCGATATATCTTATTTCTCTACCTAAGTTTATTTGTCTATTCTTGCAGATGACGATGGTTGTATCTCCTCACTTCGGGCTCTGGAAAAATATGCCATATGTGGTGATCTTTGATACTAACCGCATGATCATCGAGAGCCATTTTTCTGCATGTAGTTCGTACCAATATAGTTTATGCTTTATTCACAAAAAAAAAGTTTATGCTTTATGCTATTGGTGTGTCGAGGACATGTTCCATTCGAAGGAACTTCATACCAATAATACGTCCCCCTCTCTACCAACTCAAGTAAACAGTCCCGAAATTCTGTTACGGTGACTTGTTGCTCGTCACTAATCTAGATGCTTTACTACCCTGCATTTCAGTTGATTCGGCCATTGTCACTAGAACCTGCACTGACTCGGAGGTCTCGTGCCATGTCATGTTATTAATCCCCATTACAATCGCATCTCATTCAATAATGGTTTTAGCCAGGTAGTTTTAATGGAGGCGTCTTTGTTATTCAGGTGACAGATTTGTTTTTGTTACCCAATTGCTCTGAATCCACTTATCCGCTGCCCCTCCAAGAAGTGGTTTCCACTTACATGCTCTTCTCACACATCTACTTTCTACTAAAAGGAGAAGGCGAAGTGGCAAAGCAAGGCCCAAGGCATGCATCCCTATCCAGATCCAGTCTTGTGGTTTCACATAGATGACATGCGCACACAAACTTTAAGATAAACAGAGTTAGCAGACCCGTGCGTGCTACAATTTCCTTCTCCGTCGATCCAAAGGCAGAGACAGCTGACGACCATTACAGAGTGTCGATTGTCTTCTTCCTGATGACTCCTAGTTCTACTCTAATCAAACAGCCAGTTGACGCCTAACATTTTAGCATTGCACGATGTCCCTTTTCATCGCTTTATAAGAGCAGCTAGTTGTGTTTCTTAGTTCTGGTGGCCCCTCCTCCCTTTTGAATAGGGTACGCACACAAAGCATTCAGTAGAGTGCACAAGCTTTCATAAGAGATCTTCATGACACCATACATGACATGTATTAATACCCTTTCTACCAACATAATGGTTCAGACTAAAACCTACTCCCTCCGTCTAGAAATAACTTAGTTGGGTCTCTCTAGATTCGAAAGTATCTATACACTGTCAGTTATTTCTGGACAGAGGGAGTACAACATAATGGTACCTCGTGTTAGGGGAAACACGAACAATGTTGTCGATCGTATCGATGGATTGACTGATTTAGAAGCTTACATGCAGTTTTTATGGATGATGGTGTGGATGACTCATGATAGTCTTCTGATTATTGATGTGCCTCATAATGTCCTTGCCAATATGGACCTTTGGAGCTTTTGACATGCCCGTCTCGAGCAAATTTTATTGAGATCTTCGAACCCTATTTACAGGGGCAAAGCTAAAGCCTTGCAATTACGATGTTCTTCAACCTGAGGTTGATGGTCTTTTCTTTACTCTGAACTTTTCATTCTGTGTTCTAGGAATAAACATTGGGATACTGGAATTTACCCTATTGTCAACCTTAGCTACAATATGCTTACGTCTAAGCTGCATCCAGAGTCTCCTTTCCTTTGTAGTTGACCAGTTTTCTATTTTACTGTCTATGTATGAAAGCCAGGGCCGGCCCCGGTGCATGACAAGAAATTGGGCGCCCATACACAAATTAGCTATAGAGGATTTTTTATATACATTTGGTGCTGGCCTCCACCGCTGGCCGGCCCCTTCCCTTGCCGTACGGAGCTGACCGTCGGCATGTCCTTGGACAACTCTGCCGCCAATCCCCTCCCTCCTTCCACCATATTGCAATAGGACCGAATGGAATCAAGCCGGAGTAGACTGTATCAACAAGAACATGTAGAATCTAACGGGGATGTATAAGAAGGGGATTCTACTAACTGTTGCAGATTGAGAAGGAAGTTGTTGGAAGCCGGGGATTCCCATCCAAATCGCAACGGCATAGCGCCACCCGTCAGTATGATTTAGAATTGGGGCCAAAGCGGCGACTCACAGAGAGAACGAGGAGGCGAAAAGACCAGGGTTAACATGTCCTCGCTTAGTCGAATCGGACTTCTTTTTCAGTGAAAAAAGCTGCGTTACCCGTTCGTCTAAGCTGCTGGCCTCCTTTCTACTAGGCTTGTACGTACCTCGATGGGGCCCCAAACAATCGGGGGCCCTATGCGGCCGCACCGCCTGCATAGGCTCAGGGCCGGGCCTGATGACAGCCATTTATGAGATTGAAGAACCACTCAGTCTTTTGTGTTGTTGCGACCTTTGTCTGGCTATGATCATCATTAACCTGTGTCTACTTTGCTTTAATTCGTGCATTTTATCGCTCTTTGATTCAATTCTAGGATTTCGGTTGGTGATAACAGTAACCTATACTAGCCCCCACTATGCGCCCTTCCGGGCCGCAGTTGTTAGGCAGAACGTTTCATAATAAGGTACTTCGAGAAACAAAGTGTTGGGACCCTAAACAGTGGAGCTGAATGCCACGAAACCAGTTTTCTTATTCTTAATATTAGACGAATAAACACGTAAAAATCGCATCGTGGGACCTGAACAGGCACGATAATGGCTATATAGCATAGTCAGATCGTATGCGCATTTACAGAAGCACACTACCGGTGGCGTCGCGAGTTCTAATCGCCCATAAACCAACTATCGCACCATCAAATCGTACATGTTTTACAGAAGGCATATAGTGTACGTGGGAAAGCAATACATATATGGAGCGCGCTAAACCCGATCACTGCCATCCTATACTACACACTAGATCATAAAAGCGCGCGTTGCCGTGCCCGTCTATCTCGAGAAAAGAACAATAAAAATATCTGAAATTCTTAGACAATAGAAACATTTGTGGGAGAATGTTTAGAAAATAGAGACAGTTGAAAAAATTTGAATGCTTTCATTTACAACAAATTGATACAGATGGTGAAACATGTTTATATCAAGTCAGAACTAATACAGTCACATGAATGCTTTCATTTTTACAATTTCATCATGGGAAGGATATGGAGAAATAGTTTACAGCAAAAATATACAACATTTCATCCTCTAAAAGCCAGTACCATCTACTCTTGAACATAATTCAACCATTCAACCCTAATAGGAAGGTCACATTCTCGATAAATCAACCCTTGTGACCGATATAATTGCTTATCGTCTTAAGTCTATACAGACTAAACCATCAAACCCTAAGACTAACTTCCACATTTTCTGGAAGAATGAATCATGCAATCCTTTTAGTAACTCACAAAAAGGAAATAAGCAATCTTCCAGTGAACAAGATATTAATATGAACTTATCCAAGTGAAAGCCCAGCTTGCTGAAGCATATGACATGTCATACCTAAGAATATATCCTTAATTTCTGAACAAGAAGCATCAATAAACCGGCGGAGAACATTTATATATATCCTCTAGGCTGAACCCATGTTCTTTAGTAGCTTTACTTCAACAGGACCATTTAAGTATATATATACTCATAGGGAAAGATGATGTGAAGATATGTTGATGTTATTGGCATAGGTGCAGATGACAGTAACAAAGTGAAGCAAATTCTAGTAGTGATGATTAAGTTTATCAGTTGTAATTATCTAAATGAATATTTGAAGCATTGATGAGAACTAATGCAAATTATTTTGGCTAAAGCTGAAAATCAACATGAAGTACGACACTGAAACTACATATGTCAAGAGTTAACCAAAAATCATCCTCTTGCAAATATGCAAGAATCGTAACCACCATATGAAAATATGAGAACATATCTGAAAATGAACCTATAAGAAGCAATTAGAGGACTGTTATTTCTTAGTTTCTAGAT
This sequence comes from Avena sativa, assembly GCA_916181665.1. Taxonomy (NCBI): domain Eukaryota; kingdom Viridiplantae; phylum Streptophyta; class Magnoliopsida; order Poales; family Poaceae; genus Avena; species Avena sativa. The sequence continues at coordinate 276,757,159 of OV702298.1, read as the reverse complement.
TTTAGTCACTCTTGCTAATCATCATAGAAATAGGTCAGGGCCAAGCAACAAAAATCATAGAAACAACTTCCAGTTTATTTCTTTTTTACTTGGAGACTTTCAGTTTCTTAGTAGCATGGAACATTACAGAAAAAGGTAACAAAATAAAGGTATGTGTATGAGGAATTCTGATTTTCAACTTAGCACATATCTCTAGACCTGCTCCACACTATACATAATTGCATCATCAACAACAGAATACCCTTTATTCTCTGACGGTCCTTGGCCACGACCAATCTATGGATTTCATTCAACAAAAGAAATCTAATTGAGTGTAACTAAACATATCAACACCACATGTTGTATAAAATAAAAAGGAACTTGTTAAGCCCAACTTACATTATCGAAGCAATAAATTTGTAGATAAACTCTAGACAATGAACATCACATGTATCTACTATGAAGATTAATTGCAAGATCAACCTCGTGATCGTTTAACTTAAGACTCCAATTTGTTTTTCATGCAACTTGATCCTAGGTTCCTAATACTGGAAAGCTTCTTAATTATGCATGCACATTCTATTTTTTCATACAACTTTCTCCTACAAAAAGATGTGTTTAAATCGGACTAAATCATCCACATTCAACTTAACATGCAACTATCCAAAGACAAACTAAATGGACTCTATCAAAAATAGGAGAAAACGTAATAATTTTGCAATAGAAAAATCAGTTGATTGTATTTGTATGGCAATTATTTAAGTGAAACTACAAGGAAGTTTGATAAGAGAACCTTGCTGACCAATTCAGAAGTTATAGAAATCCTGTAAATTCAGAACCTTTTATCATTTCACATGTGCCCGAATTGCAACAAGAATTGGTTTCGAAGCTGAAGATGAATATTTCTAAGGATAGTGGTTTCACTCGGTTGTGACGAATTTTACAATTTGTAGAAGATACAATAAATTTCATGTAGATAAAAAAGAATAAATTTGTACCATCAGTTGACAGAGTAAGAAAGCCGAAACATGGCACTTCAATTTCCTCCTGACGTGTGCGCCATGAGGTTGATCTTCCCCATCGAGGTTGCTATCCCGGGGTCGCCCTGCCTCCTCCTACTTTTGCCCCAGCGAGATGCCATCTCGGAGCCGCAGCCTCCCGTTGATGTCGTCGACTCCTCCTCTTCGGCTAATTGCCCGCCCTCACAAGCGCCATCGCTCTCGAACCGTCGGCTCGTCGTCGTCTCCATGATCCTGGATAAACACCAAAAAAAAACAGGGTTTAGCACCTATGTAGTTCGTGAAAGATCCTTAGAGGATCATCTAGCTCAAGATTTGAGCCACACAAGATAGGATCAGGGGTATGTACCTTGATCTGGAGGTCCAGCCATGGCCTCCTCTTGGTTTGCTTCACCTTATCCTTGTTGATGTAGATGTGAGGGTTCTTCCTAGTGCTTTAGGTGCTTGCTTGATCAGTGAGCTGGGGAGAGTGTGAGAGAGAAGCACAGCTGAATGAGCAGCCTCTCTCAGCCCTAACCCTAGGTCCCCTATTTATAGCACTTGCACTAGGGCAACCAACACCTTAGGATGGATGGTCAGGATGCCCCTGATCAGGGCATCCAATGGCTGTTATTAAACATCCCCTTAATCATCATTAATTTGACTTAGATTGATCACAACAACCTTTAGATCACTGCAGATCATTTATATCCAACATTCTCCCCCTTGATCGTAAGGATAAACTTATAAACTCATTTCTCAACAAAACATCATATGAGACAACAGAATTACAACGGTCATAGAGTATCGCAGAACCCAGTCACTACAATATACCACTTTATTTCAAAACAAAGCTTCTTTAACTTAGGAGCTCCAAAAACTTATACTTATTACAAACTTATGAGCTCAACTCGTTGTTGAAACTTATACAGAGACAATAAATTACAATGGTCAGTTAAGTACCATTGAACTAATTGACTACAGTACATCATTCCATCGAAGATAAGAACCCTTCTTAGCTTATGGGGAGATGGTGTCATAACGGTTCCAATTTCCAGGATCAAAAGATTTCTGCCAATCCCATGTTAGCAACATGCTCTTTAAACACACTGGGTGGCAAGCCTTTCGTAAGTGGATCCGCTAACATTGTGTTAGTCCTTATATGCTTAATACTTATTGTATGATCCTGGATTCTATCTTTCACAACAAGATATTTAGTGTCAATTTGTTTGGCAGCACCACTTGACTTGTTGTTACTTGAGTAGATCACTGCGGGTTGATTATTGCAGAAAAGATTGAGTGGCTCAGATATACTGTCAATCACCCTTAAACCCGGAATGAAATTCTTCAGCCATACTGCCTGCCCGGTTGCCTCATAACATGCCACAAACTCTGCCTGCATTGTTGACGATGCAGTAACACTTTGCTTGGTGCTTTTCCAAGAAATAGCACCTTCTGCAAGGGTGAATATGTAACCCGATGTGGATTTCTTAGTATCAACACACCCCGCAAAATCAGCATCTGAATAACCCACCACCTCGAGGTTATCAGTTCTCTTATATGTGAGCATGAGGCCTTTAGTATCTTGCAAATAACACAAAGCTTTCTTAGCAGCCTTCCAGTGATCCAACCCTGGATTAGACTGATATCTGCCAAGCATCCCGGTTATGAATGCTAAGTCATGGCGAGTGCACACTTGTGCATACATCATACTTCCAATGATTGAAGCATAAGGAACTGACTTCATCTGCGCAGATTCATAATCATTACTTGGGCACTAAAAAGTCCCAAACTTATCGCCCTTGACGATAGGAGCAGGTGAGGCTGAGCACTTATGCATATTGAATTTTTTAAGTACCTTCTCAATATATGCTCTTTGTGATAGCCCCAAGATTCCTCTGGATCTATCTCGGTGAATTTGAATGCCTAAGACATAAGCGGCTTCACCAAGATCTTTCATGTCAAACTTTGAAGAGAGAAACCTTTTAGTTTCTAGCAACATATTCTTATCGCTACTGTCTAAGAGTATGTCATCAACATACATTATCAGGAAGACAAAATTGCTCCGCCTGAACTTCACATAAATGCAATTGTCCACTTCATTCTCCTTGAAACCAAAATCTTTATGACTTGATCAAACTTGAAGTACCATTGCCTTGATGCTTGCTTTAATCCATAAATGGATTTCTTAAGACGACATCCTAAATTTTCTTTTCCTTCCATAACAAAACCTTTCGGTTGAGCCATGTAAACATCCTCATGTAAGTCACCATTCAGAAATGCCGTTTTGACATCCATCTGATGCAACTCTAGGGCCGACTTCTTTTTAGCTTGTGATTTTAGAGAAGCTAGCTTTTGGGAGATTGTGGACAGAAGCTGTGGTGGGGAGAATCTCATAGAATCTGGTTCTTTTCGTTCTTTTTAGCTTCTAGACATTTGGCTTGTTTAATGTGTTAAGTTGTGAAATGTCCGTAACACCCCTAAAATTCATATGTTATCCAAATAAGTGAATACTACTCTTAATTTTTTCTAAATAAGAATATATCTAGTCTAAATATTTAACTAGATATATACAAATCTAGATAAAGTTGAGCGGCAAAAATTAAACATAATTAGCTACTAATTGTAACTTTAATCGTTCATCGATTGGGTGGTCTGTACAATACGATTTGTTTTACGGAATTAGCACACGTGCATCTATCGATTTCAAAGGTACCATGACGTCACGTGTGCGTGTGAACGGAAATACAAAGAGGGACGTGTACGTACGTGGCCTTGCGGACACGGTATGTGCGCGGGCGGGTGCACGAACGCGGGCTGGACAATGGCATTTTTCTGTAAATACACACAGACACATGGGTAGTTTGTATTACCGGTCCGTTTCATCGCGGGGAATCTCAGGAATCTGGGTAGAAGCTGGTCTGAGGCTCATTCTGAGTTCACGTGTAAACTAGGATTTGTGGTGGAAAAAAGCTGGAGACAATCAGATCCATTCTTTTTGGCTTGTGCGATTCTAAGGCTAGAATCTGTTCTATAAGCTGAAAAGAAGTGGCCCTAGATCATAATGAGCCACAAGTGCCATTATAATTCTGAATGAGTCCTTAGAAGAGACAGGTGAAAAATTCTTATTATAATCAATACCTTCTCTTTGAGTGAAGCCCTTAACCACAAGCCTTGCTTTGAACCTTTCGATATCACCCTTGGAGTCACATTTGGTCTTATAGACCCATCCGTTGCCCATAGTTTTGGCTCCTTTAGGAATTTCTACTAAGTCCCATACATCATTAATGCTCATGGACTTCATTTCATCTTTCATAGCATCAAGCCATTCTGATGAATGATCACTTTGTATGGCTTTCTTAAATGATGCAGGATCATCATCCAACATCGACTCATTTATATCCTCACTCATATAAGTCACATAATCATCAGGAATAGCAGACTTTCTAGCTCGCTTTGACCTTCTGAGAGGTGCATTATTTGGTACCTCAATCACAACTTCAGGCTGCTGAGCATCTTCCGTAGAAGTATCATTAGATGTGAACTCTGACGGAGCCACTGGTATCTCAGTAGGAGTAGCATTAGCGGTCCTCACAACTGGAGATGAAAACTCAGCATGAACAGGATACACTGGTTCTTGGATCATAGGTACCGGGACATATTCCGGTTTCTCCTCTAAGGTTATTTCCCTGGGTGTCAAACTCCCCCTCAACATATCACTTTCCAAGAACACAGCGTGTCTTGTTTCAACAAACTTAGTGAATTGCTTTGGACAATAGAAACGATATGCCTTAGATTTGTTAGGATAACCAATGAAATGGCAGATGACAGTCTTGGGGTCTAACTTTCCCATAATTGGATTGAAAACTCTTGCCTCAGCAGGGCAGCCCCACACATGCAAATAACTCAAGGTAGATTTTCTCCCAGTCCATAATTCATACAGTGTTTTCATCACCAATTTACTAGGGACCTTATTAAGAATATGTGCAGCTGTCTTTAGAGCTTCTATCCATAAACCAAGCGGCAAAGTGGAGTGACTTAACATAATCCTTACCATATCCATAAGAGTACGATTCCGCCTTTCAGCGACTCTATTTTGCTGAGGTTCGCTCGGTGCTGAATACTGAGCAACAATACCATTTTCCTGTAGGAACTTAGCAAAAGGTCCAGGAATTTGGCCATAAGAAGTGTGTCTTCCGTAGTACTCACCACCACGGTCAGACCTTACAACTTTGATCTTTTGACCAGCTTGATTCTCAACTTCAGCTTTAAATATCTTGAACTTTTCTAATGCCTCAGATCTTTCTTAGATAGGATAGATGTATCCAAAGCGGGAGAAGTCATCAGTGAATGTTATGAAGGAATCAAAATCATCCACTGATTTCACATTAAACGGACCACAGATATCCGTATGAACAATTTCCAAAACTCCCGTGCTTCGTTTTGCACCTTTTTTAATTCTCTTAGCATATTTCCCTTTGATGCAATCAATACAATGATCCAGATCCGCATCTGAGAAATTTAAAGGATGAAGGACTTGCTCCTTAATGAGACGCTCGATTCTCCCCCTCGAAATATGGCCCAGACGATAGTGCCATAGTTTCGAAGAAGTCTCATCATCATTGCGCTTACGCTTGGTACTAATATTTACATTAGAGGAAGCATTAACTTCACTTATGGAATCACTTAAGGAAACAAGATAAAGTTTGTCTTGTCGGAAGGCAAGAACAACATCATTATTGTCAAACATAATTATACATCTCTTGTTCCCAAAGTCATAGTGAAAACCATCATCATCTAAGCATGAGACGGACACAAGGTTTCGTCTCATAGAGGGTACATAAAGTACATTACGTAAACGAAGCATAAATCCACTATGAAGTGTAAGTGTAAACTCTCCAATAGCCTCAGCTTCGGCTTCAACACCATTAGCAACTCTAATGGTTCTGTCCCCTCTTCTTAGGGTCCTCTTCGTATCGAATCCCTGTAAGGAGTTTGCAACATGAATTGTTGCACCTGAGTCAACCCACCATGTATTGGTGGCATAATTAACATAAAGGGATTCGTCAACAAAGGTTATAACATTAGTACCTTTCTTATTGAGCCATTTCATGAACCCAATACAATCCCTCTAGACGTGTCCGCTTTTCCCACAAAAACGACATCCATTAGGATCTTTACCATCAGCATTAGGGGGTGCATCTGCATTAGGAGCTCTGTTAGGGTTATTTTGCTGAAATAACTTAGAAGATTGCCCTTTATCTTTAAACTGAGTAGGCTTAGGCTTTATAAACTTTTTCTTCTTCTGAGAATGCTTGAACTGATTGACATGATCAACTCGTCCAGCTTTAAGCCTTTCCTCCTCTTGTACACATCTAGCCATCATTTCATCCATGCCCCATTTAGAATCCATCGCATTGTAATTGATGGTGAACGGAGAGAACTCCGTGGGCAAGGATGACATAATAAAATGGACAAGGAAACCTTCAGAGATTTCCATTTCCATTGTCTTAAGTTTAGCGGCCATGTTAATTTTCCTCATGATATGTTCTCTCAGACTCCTAGTTGGATCATACCTTTCATCAATAAGCCTTCTAATGAGGCTTGTTGCATAAATTTTGGATGATCCCTTAAACTGGTCCTCAATCTTTCCAAGGTAACCCTTGGCAGTCTGAGTAAAATGGACAAGGAAACCTTCAGAGATTTCCATTTCCATTGTCTTAAGTTTAGTGGCCATGTTAATTTTCCTCATGATATGTTCTCTCAGACTCCCAGTTGGATCATACCTTTCATCAATAAGCCTTCTAATGAGGCTTGTTGCATAAATTTTGGATGATCCCTTAAACTGGTCCTCAATCTTTCCAAGGTAGCCCTTGGCAGTCTGAGAGTCTGGAACAACTCCCCTCACACTTTGAGTAATGGAGCCCTTAATAGTCATGATGCACTTACTATTTGAATCCCCCCACTTAGTTTTCTCATCATCATAATCCCTTTTCAAGGCATCGTAATTATCATCACCTTCAGTAGGTGCTATAGGAGGATCCTTAAGGAGGGCATAATCTATATTCAGCAAAGCTAAGGTGATCTCAAGCTTCTCCTTCCAAGTACCAAAATTTGCTACCAGTTAACTGTTCTATGCCATTTATAATACCAGCAATTTGAGAGGCATTAGATGCTGTAAAAAACAAATGCTTTGAATAAGCATCATAATTTTATACTCCTTTTATCAATCTAGTCTACATCAGCTTTGACCAGAAATAGACATGATCAATAAAATTTTGTGATCAAAATATCTGCTAATCAGCTTTGGCCAGAATGATAGATATAAGCCACACTTAATTAGATCCTCTAATCATATAGAATTCTTTCATCAATCTAGAACACATCAGCTTTGGCCAGAAGTGAACCAGACCAACAAAAAAATTCATGGTCAGAATGTCCATCAATCAGCTTTGGCCAGAATAATGGACATAAGCCATGATTAATTTGAGGATTTACCAACTTTATTTTGCAGCAAAACATTACTATCACAATTTATTTGAATAAAACCACAAAAGAATCAACTTAGCATGAAAAAACACATTAAACTTGCTTAAGTGAGGTACATAACTGCATGACAAAAGAATAATTTGTCACATAATTATGTTCCATAATTGACATAATAAAATATGCCAAAAATTCAGCCCCCAAAACTATTTATATATAAACCCTATCTCTTATATCTTAGATTTTAATAAAAAGGGAAGAAACATAAGTTTCAAACAGTCAAACTGAGCCCATAAAAGATTTGGCCTGGTCCCATTTACTTTATTAATAAGGGAAAGCTAAAACAAAACTTTCGGACTGGGCCGAGAATAGCCTAGCATGTCTCCCCTTAGTGGCCTGCTCGGCCCGTTATGCAGCCAACGCTGCGGGCCGTTGGATGAAATCCAACGGTCGAGGTGGCACCCGGTCAGCACGAGGCTGATGCGAGACATCCCCCAGCCCTAGCCCCCATTTCCCCTCCCTCCTTTTCCTCTCTGCCTCCTGACGCAAGCGGCGTGGGCGTGAGAAGCAGCGGCGGCGACGAGCACCAGCGGAGAAGGAGAACGGCGCCGGTGAGCGCCTGTCGCCGGATTCGCGTGCAGTCAGCGCGCGGCTTCGTCGAGTGGTGCTTGCCGGTGCCCTTTGCGCCACAGCCGCGAGCATGCGAGCATCCCCGCGACGACAACGACAATGCAGTGCCGAGTCCGGTGTGCTACTGCAACGACAAGAGCACGAGGATACATCACCACGGATCGGTGTGGTGGACGGCGAGGTCACGTGGGCATGAGCCCGAGCGTTTCTGCCGACTTAGTAGGTCGGCTCCGGCGCCGCCGTGGCCAGCGACGGCGACGAGGCCCTTAAGGTACACGTCCACCACCTCTTGATCATAAGATTAGGGTTAGAGTTCGTCCAATTTGGGAATTAGGGTTAGGGTTCATCAGTAATTGGGGAATTTAGGGTTAGGGTTCTTCGATTCAATGAACTAGGGTTAGGGTTCGTCAGGAATTGGGGATTAGGGTTAGGCCAACAACTCAAATCCCCACATAAAAATTGCATAAAAGCAACCCTAGAACCTATTCTTGATCAAATAAAACTTAAACTTAGTAATTTTAGGGCTAAAACATAAAAATTATGTTGTTCTTAAGCAAGAACATGATCTGAATGAAACCTTCAGCAACCAAAACATGATCAAACCAGGAAGAACAGCCACACTAAAGCATAATCACTTAACATAGAGAGCTCAATCTTGAAGCTTGGTGCTCTGATACCACTGAAAGATCCTTAGAGGATCATCTAGCTCAAGATTTGAGCCACACAAGATAGGATCAGGGGTATGTACCTTGATCTGGAGGTCCAGCCATGGCATCCTCTTGGTTTGCTTCACCTTATCCTTGTTGATGTAGATGTGAGGGTTCTTCCTAGTGCTTTAGGTGCTTGCTTGATCAGTGAGCTAGGGAGAGTGAGAGAGAGAGAAGCACAGCTGAATGAGCAGCCTATCTCAGCCCTAACCCTAGGTCCCCTATTTATAGCACTTGCACTAGGGGAACCAGCACCTTAGGATGGATGGTCAGGATGCCCCTAATCAGGGCATCCAATGACTGTTATTAAACAGCTCCTTAATCATCATTAATTTGACTTAGATTGATCACAACGACCTTTAGATCACTGCAGATCATTTATATCCAACAGTTCGATGAAATAGGTTGAGATCAAAACAGGGAGAAATCGAAATATGTACAAGCATGTGCATGCAATATATGAGGCAAACCGAAATGAGGTGTCAAAATTAGAATAAACATGCACTTACAGGAGCAGTTACGGTCTCTCTAAAAAAAGAGCAATTAGGGGAAGACGACGGTCAACCTTCACCCTGGTCATTATGCAGCCGCCAACAGTTTCAGGGCGGACGCTACAAAGCGACATAAATGGATATGGGAAACATCCTGGCCCATTTATAATAAGTCTTTGGAAGAAATATCTGGGCCACACAGTGATAATCTGGCCCGATTCATGAGGAGAAGTCTAAGGTGCGTGGTATTTAGAGCAGTGGCCCAACAATGTTTCGGGAGCCTCGACGGGCGGGATAACGAGTGAAAAAGCCCAAGTCATGTGGCCGTACGGCAGAGTGATCTGGTGCATCCATACACAAGATCGGACGGTCCAGAAGTTAAATTCGTTGTGGAGGCTCCTAGCTAGGTGAGTTTTAATGTTTCTTAAATGCATGCTAGATTACTATGGCCGCGTGGTCAGCAGATCTCACAAATCGACGCATGGTGGGTTCAAGGTCGAGAGACAGGGATTTGGTGTAGACAGGCGAAAGTGCATGTCGATTATTTAATAAGCAGCAATTGAAAGATTATTCACTATCATCGGGCTAACATGATGAAGTTGTTGGTCAAACCGTACTTTTATTAGTGACATGCTTTCTCATCCTTCTTAAAGAAACCAATACAGAAATCTGCCATCTTGGTCTCCATGCTTGAAGATATCGAACAATTAAGTATTGACCAAACAAACAAATTAATTTACAAAATTAGTATAGTTACATTCGTCATATGTATAACAAATAATACTACAAAGAAGTAGGCAAAATTGAAACGGGCCCAAGTCACGACACATTTGGTTCGCATGCAAATCGAAGTCCAGGGCTTACCAAGGATAAGTGGAGAAGCCTATTAGATTTCTACGTATATTGAAGGACAAGTGGAGAAAACTATAGATCTATACATATATCATAAGGATAACAAACCCATATATAGATTTCTCTACTCATCATAACTGAACGGAAAAAATATAATTAAACCTATGGTATTGTCCTACTCTACTGTCTCACACGCAACAACATGACCATCGATCTAAACCTACGGTACTGTCACACACGCAGCGACATGGCCGTCATTATTCGAGCACGCTGCTGTGATGGCCGAAAACCCCAAATTATCTCTATCAATGGCGTTCCTTATGCTGCTCCTCTCCTTGTCTTCAATTGGATGGTCCTGTTGTCGTATTTGTCAGCTTTGTCGCTAGTGCTCTCCTCGGCTTCGACTGGATGTTCCAAATTCTGAATTATTTGCTTGTTTGCACAATATCTACTGTAACATGTGGGGTTAAGTAAAACTGTTCTCAATATTCTTGCAGATGACGATGGTTATATCTCTTACCTTTGGGTTTTGGCAAAATATGCTAGATGTGGTAATCTTTGATACTATCCGCGTGATCATCAAGAGCCTTTTTTTCCGCATGTAGTTCATATCAATATAGTTTATGCTATATGCTACTGATCTGCCTAAATCATGGTGTGTTGAGGACATGTTCCATTCTAAGGATCTTCATGCCAATAATGTGTCCGCATTTTTGCCAACTCGAGTAAACATCCTAAAATTCTATTCCATTGACTTGTTTCTCGTCATTAATCTAGATGCTTTACCGCCCCGCATTTCAGTTGATTCGGCCAATGTCATATTAGGTTCTTGATTTGACGCGCGCATAAGTTGAATGAAGTATGTTATTATTCCTCGTGACAATCACATCGCATTCACGAAGGGTTTTATCCAGGTAGTTTTGACGGAGGTGTCTTTGTTATTCAGGTGATGATTTGTTCTTGTTATCCAATTTCTCTAAGTCCATTCATCCATTGTCCCTTGGAGAAGTGCTTGCCACTTACATCTCTTCTCCCACATCTACTTCCACTTAGAAGGTGAAGGCGAATGACACCTGGCCAGATATGGGCAGCAAGGTGAGGCATGAAGATTCTTTGAGGCATGTGGTTTTACAGAGAAAACATCTGTGTACTAACTTTAAGAAAAACATAGTTAGATGACTCATGCTTGCAAGAGAATCCTTCTCCATCAATCCAGGGACGGATCCCAATGAAGGCTATTACAGAGTGTTGATTGTTTTCTTCCAGATGACTCCTAGTTCTACTCCAATCAAACAACTATTCGATGCTACCATTTTTGTACTACATTTGTCCCTTTTCATCAGTTCATGAGAACATCTAGTTTTGTTTCTTAATTATGGTGTCTCCTTCCCTTTAAATAGGGTGGAATGGATGTACTTGGTGTGCAAACAAATGACCTCACATGTATGTCATAAAACATGCACCCTTGGTGCTTCAAGTGTTGTCCTCTCCACAGGAGCCCAGCTAGCATCAATGGGCCATCCATAAGCATTCCATTCATTCAATAAAGTACACAATCTTTATTCATAAGGAGATCTTCATGACATCTATTACTCATTCTACCATTCCTCTAGGAGATGAATATGTACTTGTCCAGACTCATACCTACAACCTAGTGGTGCATCGTGTTATAGGGAATGAGAAAAACACCGCCGACCTTACCGATCGATGGATTGACTGGTTTAGGAGCTTACATGTGGTTTCTTACGTATGGTGGTGTCGATGTGTTGATCGATAGCAACATGGACCTTTGGAGCTTTTATTACATGCCCATTTGTGGCAAATTTTATCGAGAGCTTCAAATTTTATATCAAGTTACTCTGAAATTTTCCTTCCGTGTTTTAGGAATAAACACTAGGAGATTGGAAAAGCACCCTATTGTCACCTTCGCTGCATATGCTTATGTCTAAGTTTAGATTCAAAAAGTTGCATCATGAACAATTTTAATTGACACATTCCCTCTTTGACTGTCTATGTATGGCGGCCTTTTATGAGATGGAAGAAAAACTCTAACTTTTATATTGTTGCTACCACATATCTCACTGTGATCATCATGAATCTGTAACCAGTATGGTTTAATCCGTGCACTTTATGTCCTATTCCCTTCAATTATGGGAGTTTAGTTGGTGATAAAAGAACAACCACACCTTTTTGTTGTATGTAAGTTTTATCTGTTAAATTCAGATTAATCTAGTTGCTTGCACAATTTCTGCTGTACAGGTGAGCGAGGTATGCGAAACTGTTCTTGATAATATTTGGACATGATGTTGATTACATCTCTTCACTTTGGGCTCTAGCAAAGTTGCACGATCTAGTAATCTTTGATACTAGTTGCATGATCATAGAGACTCGGTTTTTACATGTAGTTCTTATAACTGAAGTTTATGCTATATACTTTTGGTGCGCCTAATTCATGATGCCACGAGGCATATGTTCTATTTCTAGGATTTTGAAATCAAGTCTACACCCATGATATTTTGTTTCAGTGACTATGTTGTTGCTCCTCAACAATCGAGACGCTCTACCGCATTTGAATTTCACTTGATTCGGTCAGCCTTACTAGATCCTTATAAAATTGAACATCTAATGTTAGGTCCTTGATAATCTAGTGTCACTCGAGAGTGGATCCATGCTCATTGTCTACTTATACTATGTAGGAGCTGTTGTACCAGTTTGAGATAGCAGCAACGCGAGGCATGAAGAGGGGTTCCTGGCGGGTGGTTCTCTCATGACTCACTGCTTGCGACAAATCCAAAATAATCCGAGTGCGCCAACTCGTGATTGTACATGATGATGTCCGTCTTTTCCATCCACAACCAGACTCAGTTGAAGGCTGTTATGGAGTGCTAGTTGTTTCCTCCCCGGCTACTCCTAGTCCCAGTCCAGCAGCAGAAGAATTTGGCCCTCTACCATTCTATCATCACACATGTTTCTTTTCATCGGTTTATAAGAACAATGGCTGCGTTTCTTTGAGATTTTTGTTGGTCACACTTTCCCTTTAAATAGAGTGGAGGGTGGGCTGGTTTAAACGGGTGTTCAAACATAAAACCTCACAAATATGTTGTGGACCCTTGGTGCCGTAAGTGTTTCATGTGGGTAAGAGTCTTTCTGAAATCAATTGGGCATTCTTTAGGCTTTTCTCGCAAATAATTTCTCGCATGTGCTCTACAGATTCGACATGACTAGCATCTACATTATTTCAGGTACAACAGTTTTCTGCGTAACCAAATACATCCATTAAGCTCCATTTGGCTAGATTTTTTTCTTACTATCACCTGTTTGTGAAGTTTGAAGTTTGCATATTTGCATTCATGATTAAATATGCTAGCTTGTTGAGTGCGTCGTTTTGGCACCCGAGCTCACTAGAGCCTGTTTTTTAAATATTAAAAATTCCATTTATTGTTTAAAAAATCTATTTTTATGTGTGGATACACACTGATATGATGTACGTATGTACAAACTTTCACTATGAAATACATTTTATTTCTGTACATAAGTTTATTCGTTGAATTCGGAATTGTCTGCTTGTTTGCACAATTTATGCTGTAACAGGTGGGGTTAAGCAAAATTGTTCTCCATATTCTTGTAGATGAGGATGGTTATATCTCTTCACTCTGGGATCTGGCAAAATAAGCCAGACGTGGTAATCTTTGATACTAGCAGCATGATCATCGACAACCATTTTTCTTCTTGTAGTTCGTATCAATATAGTTTATGATATATGCTGTTGGTGTGCCTATTTCATGATGGGTCCAGGACATGTTCCATTCTAAGGATCTTCATACCAAGAATGTGAGCCCTTCCTGCCAAATCAAGTAATAAACGCCCGCCTCGCGTTTCAGTTGATTCGGTCAGTGTCACTAGAACCTGCACCCGTTCAAAAAAAACTAGAACTGCACTAACATAGAGGTCTCGTGCCATGTAATGTTAGGTCGTTGATTTGACGCGGGCTTAAGTTGAGTCGAGTATATGTAGGAGTATTATTTCTCGTGACAATCACATCGCGTACAGCAAAGGTTTCAGCCAGGTAGTTTCAACGGAGGCGTCTTTGTTATTCAGGTGCCAGATTTGTGCATGTTATCCAATTGCTCTAAATCCAGTCATCTGCCGTTCTTCTGAGAAGTGGTTGCCACTTACATGCTCTTCTCAGCCATCTACTTCTACTTCAAAGGAGAAGGCGAATGGCACCTGGCCAGATGGGTAGCAAAAGTTTTTCAGGTGTGTGGTTTTGTAGAGAAATCATGTGCATACTAACTTCAAGATCAATATAGTTAGCTTACTCGCACTTGTAGGATACTGCTACTTTGTTGATCCAAGGACGAGGCCAAATTAAGGCCATCACAGAGTGCTGACTGTTTTCTTCCCTATGAATCCTAGTCCTACTCCAATCAAACAGCTATTCGACGCTACTGTACATGTCCCTTTTCATCAGTTCATAGGAACATAGTTGTGTTTCTTACTTGTGGTGTCCCCTTCCCTTTAAATAGGGTGGAATGGATGTACTTGTGTTATCGCCACATTTTGGCCAAAGGAGGATACATATATACAACGTATTGCTGGATCGGCCTTGTGCGTGAATTTGGGCTAAATTGCCCGTGTATCTGTATATTGTAGTAGGTTACGTTTCGGTTTAAGTAAGAGATAGAGTTGTTAGGGTTATTCCAAAGATAGAAAGTCTCCGGACTATAAATATGTACCTAAGGTTATTGAGAAAAGGAGGACGATCACGTTCACAACAAACACAATCTCGGCGCATCGCCACCCCTTGTTTCTAGGGTTTTTTCTCGGGTAAGTGTCATGCTGCCTAGATCGCATCTTGCGATCTAGGCAGTACATGCTTATGCGTTATTTAGTGTTACTCGTGCTGAAGCCTTGTTGATGGCGAGTAATACTGTTATCATAGATCTGTTTGGGCTAGCATCGGTACTTTTTTGTTATGATTGCTTAGTTATGCTGCCTTTATTTATCCCGCTGCCTTTGCACCTTTTTTGGGTGTAAGGGTAGCATCTTGCTTGATCTTTATTTAGTTGACTTGATCTGTTATAGTTATGCCTTGTTTTCCAAGGTTTAGTTTGATATCCACATGGTCAGGCCTTGCAAACGAGTTGAACGATCCAGTAGTATGTAAGGATATGGTTTGCCAATTCGAGAGGAGTTGTTCCGGGAATTGACTTTACGTCGGTTGTTAGGCCTTATCTAGGATTAGTTTTCTATCATCTTTTGTATCTACCAGGCTCAATTACGTGTAGGATGTTCCAACTATGTGGTGAAAACGTTGAACTGTCGTAGATCGATTTAACTTGTATTGATGAAGCAAAACCCCATGTTATCGTAGATCTAATGCAAAACCATGGGATAATCGGCTCTAGGAGCCGATTCACAGGGAAACCTGGGAACCGGTCACGTATGTTTGTTTGCCATGCAGGAAACTAATCGAAGCAACCCATCACCTTCCTGACCAGGTATAGGTCAGGTGGCACGCCCTTGCACCAGCCGGGACGTGTGCCGGAGTTTTGCGGGCCGTTGCCCGAGGGACTAGGGCCCACCAGCAGTTCTGGGAGCCTCCCGGCTCTTCGTGTTGCTCGTCGCTGCTCGCCGGTGGGTTTTGATAGGCAACACATTCTGGCACGCCCGGTGGGACACTCAACAGCATCTGCGTCAACATCCGACGCTGCAATGGGGGACAGGCCGGTCACGTACGACGATCTGCCTGAGGAGCACAAAGCGAAGTATGATGATAGCAAAGCTCTCTTCGAAGCCGATCTCATCGGCTCTTTTGAGAGGACCCGTGAGCATGGCATCAGGTGGAAAGGGTTCTCACCCGAAGGTGCTCTTGATGAGGTGGATCTGTCTGTTCCTTCAGAGGAGCGCACCAGAGCTCTGAGGCAGGAAGTCAATTACATGGTGGCTCATTCTCTTCATCGCCATTCTGAGAGCCTAGTGAACGCTTTCGAGCGCGTCGCGGTTCGCGTAGTTCAGGAGATCATGAAACATCAGTACTATCTGTCGGGACCTACTCTAGGGACTCACCAGGGAGAAAGACCGCTCCAGACCAGGCCACAGCTGCCATTCACGCTTGCGGCTCCAGAGCCACCAGGGGCACCGGCGTACGTCGTCTACAAGGTTGGAGGTGACCCTGGCGATTGCCAATTCCTGTTTGAACCACCTAAAGAAATCCCACATGGATATGTGTGCACCTACGTGCCGGACTGCAATAGCCTGACGCGCACGAACCAGATTGCAACCGCAGGGATTGCTGGGGCAGGAGTTTCTGGAGCAGGGGCTTCGGGAGCAGGTATCTCTGGAGCAGGGATCTCTGGGATGGACGCTGATAAACAGGCATGGATAGCCAAGTATGCCACCGGAACGAGTCATGAGAATTTAGCCCCTGCAGCTCAAACGGTGGAGCAAATCCGTACTATCCTGAGAGACCAGTTCGGCTTCGTACCGAAGAGAAGGACAATCGGCTATTCCAAGCCGTACCCCAACGAGTTTGATCTGATTCCGCTGCCACCCAAGTATCGGCTCCCTGAGTTCTCAAGGTTTAGCGAATCAGAAGGGTCGAGCTCGATCGAGCATGTGAGCCGATACCTGGCACAGTTAGGCATGATTTCAGCATCGGATCAGTTACGCGTAAGGTTCTTTGCGCAATCTCTGACAGGACCAGCTTTTGGGTGGTACACCTCGTTGCCGCCGGATTCGATCCATACCTGGAAGCAACTAGAAGAGCAGTTCCACGTTCAGTATCATTCAGAAGCTACCGAGGCTGGCATTGCAGATCTGGCGCAGGTGCGGCAAAAGCGGGGAGAAACGGTAGCTGAGTACATTCAGCGTTTCAGGACTGTCAAGAACCGATGTTATTCGGCTCGTTTGACTGAGAAAGAAGCAGTCGAGCTGGCAGTGTTGGGTCTCTCAGCACCTATCAAGGATCTGGCTTTCCAAGTAGAATACAATTCATTGGCGCACATGGCCCAGAAACTGACAATGTATGAACAACGCCACCCTGAGTTGTACCAAGACAAGTTCAAACGTCCGATAGGCCTGGTCGATACAGAAGAAGAGGATCCCGTACAAGACCAGGAGGTGGCCGTGGCTGAATGGGCTCGGGGGGCAGATCCTGTGTCCTGCAAATGGGTAAAACAGCAAGGGCCTGCAAAAGGATTCGACTTCGATGTAAGCAAAGCTGAGCAGATATTTGATTTACTACTGAAAGAAAAGCAGCTGAAGTTACCCGAAGGCCATAAAATCCCTACGGCTCAAGAAATAAACGGGAGACCATACTGCAAGTGGCATCACTCATTCACCCACACCACCAATGATTGCAAAGAGCTACGTCGCCAGATCCAAACGGCGATAGAACAGGGCCGTCTGATCCTTGGGCAGTTCGCCATGAAAGTAGACACAAACCCGTTTCCCGGCGTCAACATGGTAGAACACAGCCACTCCACGAGGCGTCAGTTAGATTTCTCGTTCGATGTTAATATGACAGGGCCTGTGTACCACCATGGCTCATATAAGGAGGAAGGCGGTCGCTCTCGGGGCAAAGAAAGAGAGGAGGCTGGTCCACGCGACCGGCCCTGTTATGATGACAGGCAGTATTTAACCGAGGAGCAAGTGAGAAGCGTGCGATATCAGAAGCCACACTCCACGCATCTCCTTAACAAGTATGAGCGTCAGTATGACCGACGTCGCCGGCACGATAGAGATGATGAAGGATATGAGCACCTCGCTAGTGAAAAGTCGAAGGAAAAAGAAGGCGTGGATAAACATTGGGATTGTCCTTTCTTCAAGTATTGCTGGGACGCGGGAATGAGCCGATTGCCTACAATCGACAACTGCCCGGAATGTGGACAGCAGAAGGAGGACACAGGTCCAGTTTCAGTGTTCAAGCGTCTAGGGCCTCTCCCGCCTCAGAACAAACAAGGGAAGTCATCTCGAGCAAAAGATCTCGAGGAACCAAAGGGTGAAGAAGAAGAAGACAGATATCACCGGCCAAGGTGGTGTCCCGATGGACTCAGGCACACCCAAAAGCGTAGAGTTCAGCGACTGCGTAACCTGGAGGAAGCCGAAGCACAGTACCTCCACGCTTTAAGGAAAGCACGGCCCGATCTGGCCGTGAAAATTCGGCAAACCTTGGAAACGGAGGCTCGTCCGAAAAGGAAGGAGTGGCGCCCCAAACCAATAAAAGCCGATGCAAACACATCGGCTGGCACAAACATGGTGTTCATACTTCCGTCAGAGTTTTGCGCTCCAAGGACCAAAGAACTACCAGTGGCACAGTTCGACTGCGGCCCACGGCCGGTCATCTTTGAAAAGCCACGAGAGAAGGGCTACAAACATCTGAAAGCCCTGTACCTGCGAGGTTATATCAATGGGCAGCCTGTCCGCAAGATGTTGGTTGACACCGGAGCGGCAGTCAATATAATGCCATACTCCATGCTACGGCGTTTGGGACGCTCCACTGCAGATCTGATCAAAACCAACGTCACGTTAAGCGACTTCAACGGCCAAACTTCAGAAACGCAAGGCGTTCTGAACGTGGATCTGACCGTGGGCAGAAAAACCATCCCTACGTCATTCTTCGTCGTTGACAGCAAAAGCACCTACGCTGTCTTGCTGGGGAGGGATTGGATTCACGCTAACTGCTGCATTCTATCCACGATGCACCAGTGCCTAATACAGTGGGATGGAGATGAAGTGGAGGTCATTCAGGCAGATGATTCGATCGAGATCTCCATAGCTGGCATGAACATCTGGGAAGCAGAAGACCAAGAGCCGATCTCTGGAGTCAGTCTAGACGGCTGTGAACGCATTGAGGCTACAAAAAACGGGGTGAGGCTGGTCTTATCCACTGGCCTGACAGAATAGCAAAGACCACGATCGTAAGTGGTACGGCCGATCCCCGCGATCGGCCACAAAAAATAAAAAGCAGTAATCTTACGACAAACAGGTCATGCAGTCGTAGCAGGGAGATTCCCTGCCATTGTGGAGCACAAATAAGTTGTAAACCTTCTTTCACTAATGCAATCAAAAAGGGGGCCGATTCCGGCAATCGGCCCAAATTATTTTTGTTATCCTCACCAACTGTTTGCCCCGTGTTTAGCATCGATTTAGCAGGTGACGGAAAGCTAGGGTATGGGTTTACCTCCGCTGATGAGCTAGAGGAGATTGACATCGGTCCTGGGGATAAGCCACGACCAACATTTATCAGCAAGAAGTTAGATCCGAACCTGCGGGGTCCGATGATAGCTTTGTTGAAAGAATATCCAGACTGCTTTGCCTGGGACTATACAGAGATGCCTGGGTTAGACAGGAGCATCATTGAGCATCGACTCCCGCTTAAAAAAGGGTTTCGGCCATTCCAGCAGCGAGCACGACAGATGAAGGCCGAAATTTTGGAAGAAGTCAAGAAAGAGATCGAGAAAATGTTGACAGCTAGGTTAATCAGGCCATGCAGGTATGCTGAGTGGATTTCTAGTATCGTACCTGTAGAGAAAAAGGATGGCCGCTGGCGTGTTGCCATAGATTTTCGGGATCTCAATAGAGCTACTCCAAAGGATGAGTATCCGATGCCGGTAGCAGAGACACTGATCAATGCAGCTGCTGGTCATAAGATCTTGAGCTTCATGGACGGCAATGCCGGTTACAACCAAATTTTTATGGCTCCGGAGGATATACACAAGACTGCGTTCAGAGTCCCAGGTTCGATGGGGTTGTTTGAATATGTAGTCATGACGTTTGGACTGAAGAATGCCGGCGCCACATACCAAAGAGCCATGAATTACATCTTCCATGATCTGATCGGCAAGCTAGGGGAAATTTATATCGATGACGTGGTGGTCAAGTCTGCTTCAGTACAAGGACACCTGGGCGATCTGCAACGCGTCCTGGACCGAACAAGAAAATTCGGGCTACGGATGAATCCAAAGAAGTGTGCCTTCAGGGTGACGGCCGGTCAGTTCTTGGGTTTCTTGGTCCATGAACGCGGAATTGAGATCGGCCTGAAAAGTCAGGAGGCAGTGCGAACAATGAAGCCACCTACCACGAAGAAAGAACTGCAGTCTCTCATCGGCAAGATCAACTTCGTCAGAAGATTCATCTCCAATCTGTCAGGAAGAATAGAGCCGTTCATGGGACTGGTGAAAATTAAATCTGATGAGGAGTTCCGCTGGGGGACAGAACAACAACGAGCCTTCGACAAGATCAAAGAATATCTAACGAAGCCGCCAGTGTTGATTCCGCCCCAGCCAGATAGGCCGTTCTGCATTTACTTGTCAGTAGCTGACACGTCCATCGCCTCGGTGGTGGTGCAGGTTTATGATGGTCTGGAGCGAGTTGTGTTTTACATCAGCAGAAGGATGCTGGATGCAGAGACAAGGTATCCTGAGATCGATAAGTTGTGCCTCTGCCTGTTTTTCACCTGCACCAAGCTGCGCCACATCTTGCTCTCAGCGGAGATTATCATTATATGCAAATCAGATGTCATAAAACATATGCTGTCGGCTCCTATGTTGAAAGGCCGACTCGGCAAATGGATGTTTGAATTATCGGAATTTGATATCCGGTATCAACCCGCGAAAGCGGTTAAAGGTCAGGCGTTGGCCGACCTTATTGCTGAAAGAATCAACACTGATATTGCGGCGCTGTCTATACGAGCATGGGCCATGTTTTTCGATGGATCGGTTTGTGATGATGGTTGCGGCATCGGCATTCTACTCGTGTCGCCCCGGGGGGCAACATATTCCTTCTCCATCAGACTATCTACCCCTCGCACCAACAACGTCGCTGAGTATGAGGCGATACGCAAGGGAATGGAGTTGCTCATCGAAGCTGGAGCAGAAGCAGTGGAAATTTTTGGAGACTCCAAATTGGTGATTTCCCAACTCACGGAGGAATACAAGTGTGAGAGCGAGTCGCTCTTCCCATTATGGTTGCAATGCCGTGAGCTGATGGCACAGTTCCAGTACATAAACTTTAACTGGATCCCGCGATCGCAGAATACCGAGGCGAATGATCTCGCACAAATGGCTTTAGGCTACAAGGACGTGGCAGAAGGAACTGATGTTCAAGTACAGTTCCTGGAGGCGGACGACTGGAGAGCCGATATCTTCAATTACTTGAAAGATTCGGCTCGGGGGGCACCTAAACGGATAAGGTACAAGGCCATGAAGTATGTGCTTATTGGGGACGACATGTTTTACAGGACTCTGGAAGGGTTACTGCTCAAATGTCTGGGGCCAACCGAGGCCAATCGGCTCCTGCACGAGGTACACGAAGGCGCCTGTGGAACTCACCAATCGGCTCACAAGATGAAATGGTTGATCAGGCGATCAGGGTTTTATTGGCCCACCATGCTTGAGGACTGTTTTAAGTACTACAAAGGGTGTCAAGCATGTCAGAAATTTGGAAAAATTCAGATGGTACCCGCGTCAGCAATGAACCCCATCATCAAGCCTTGGCCATTCCGAGGTTGGGGCATGGATATGATTGGCAAGATCAATCCTCCATCAAGCAAAGGCCACATGTGGATTTTGGCCATTACGGATTATTTCACTAAATGGGTGGAAGCCGTCCCTATGAAGTCAGTGAACTCGAAGGATGTTATCGATTTTGTGAAAGAACACGTCATTCATTGATTCGGGATCCCCCAAACTATCACGACCGATGGAGGTTCGGTCTTCATTTCTCACGAGTTTGGAAAGTTTTGTGAGGACACGGGAATTAAGCTGATCCGATCATCTCCGTAGTATGCTCAAGCAAATGGGCAAGCTGAAGCGTCCAACCAGAGCCTTATCAAGCTGATCAAGAGGAAAGTCGATGAGCACCCTAGGCGTTGGCACGAAGTTTTGTCAGAAGCTTTATGGGCTTATCGCATGTCGTGTCATGGAGCGATAAAAACCTCGCCATACCATCTAGTCTATGGACAAGAAGCCGTATTGCCCTGGGAGATTACGGCTGGATCGAGACGTGTCACTTTTCAGAACGACCTAACAACTGAAGAATATGCGGCCCTGATGAGTGACAGTGTTGAGGATTTAACTGAGCTTAGGCTGTGGTCGCTTGAGAAAATCAAAGAGAACAAGGCCAAGGTAGCTCGTGCATATAATAAGAAGGTGAGACCAAAGGAGTTCCACGTTGGCGATCTGGTATGGGAAGCTGTATTGCCATTGGGGACTAAGGATGCAGCATACGGTAAATGGTCTCCAAATTGGCACGGGCCATACAGGGTCGATCAAGTTTTAAGGGGGAACGCGTACATGCTTGAGGAGCTGGACGGCGTGAAATTCCCAGTGGCTGTCAACGGTCAGCATCTCAAGAAATATTTCCCAAGCATGTGGGATGATGGACAGTGAAATATGGGGGCCGATACATGAAATCGTCCAATAAAAAAAAATATATATAGCCGATGCACAGCCATCGACTCTAGAGGTTTAAACTGCTACGAACAGGTGTCAGTTTACATGAAGAAGCTACTGAAGGAATGCCTCGAAGGCGTGGAGGGCGTCAGCGCGGACACGATCCACCTCAGCGATCTCGGCTTCATCATCTTCGTCCTTGCCCATCACTAGCTGCTTGTTCAGGGCACGTATTTCCGCCAGATCAGTCTTCAGTTGAGCTTTGAGGCCTTCCGCTTCGTCTTGGGAGCGGGCGATGAATGCTTCTTTGTCACGGATGAGCTGTTTAGTCGCCCGGACCTTCTCTTCAAGATCTCCCAGTTCCTTTTTCAAGGATGCAAGCTCGGCGGTGCTGACAGAGGTGTCAGTTTTGGCATCCAGAGACGCCTTTTTCTCGTTGAGCTGCTGACATTTGTCTGCAATGTTGGCCTTCAGTGGAAGTTGGGCGCGGCGCAGATTAATCCTCTCACGAGCCAACTTCACCCTTGACCCGTAGAAAGACAGAGTTACAAATGGCCAAAGCTTCACCTGCAGTGCTACTGGGAGTTGGTCCTTGATTTCAGCAAGAACACTCTTCACCTCTTCAGAACCCTCGATCAACTTCTCGATCAGGGAGGACAGCAAGGCTTTGAGACGCTGGAATTGAGGTAGAACAGCCCTTGCTCGTAGTTCATCGTTGGCAACAGAGAGAGTTGGTTCGATGGATTCAGGGTCGAACGTCAGCAGGCCTGAGATATCACAACCCTGGCAGGCCGAAATGGCATCAGTATGCGTCCAACATGGAAGGAAGAGCCGAACGAAGCGAACGTACCTCTCCTAAGGTCAAGGGGATAGCAGATGACGAGACAATCGGCTTGTGTGTTGTTGCTGGGGGCTTGGCCAAAGTGGTAACCGTCTCAGCTACACCTTCAGGGATTACTAGATCCAGCCTTACGGCAGGCATCGGCACTTCCCCGGCTTTTCCACTAGAAGTGCCGGTCGTCTGCATGGAAGGTGCTTAGCCGATGTAAATAAGTGATGAATCGGCAGATATAAAAAAAATAATTGGTAAGAGCATCGAAGAAGGAATAACACCTTTGACTGGTGAGAGGATCGGGCAGGTCAGCTCTGCTCTCTGTAAGATGGTGGAGAAAGAAATGGGGAGGTACTTGTCCAAGGCCAAATTGCCGAGCCGCTACGACCGGCTGGTAGAATTTGTATCCAGGCTTGATTATTCTGTTGGATGTGCTCATACCAACTGGAAGGAAGCAGGGACGGATCACAGTGGAAAATAGCTGCCGAGTGCTGGTGTCATCGGCAAAGTTGTCTAGCCTAAAGGAGATTGGATTTTCAAAATGTTCCGATTCTTCCGTGTAAGGAAAGAAGATAGGATTGTCCAGGCCTTGGAAGAAAATGCTGAACCACTTGGATGCTTCCTGAGGGATCAGTTTGCTACCTGGCAGTCTATACAGAGCTTGGCCGTAGCTGGTGCATCGGATCTGCTTCCCTTTGGCATCCGGAAAGGTGCAACTCGCCAAAAGGGGGAAGTTTGGGACATGGTTTTGAAAATACAGTTGAGACCATAGCTGAATGAACCACCAAGGACCTCCTGTTTTGATTGCTATGCCGGAGGATAGTTTGACAGACATCAACTGGAGATATCGATAGACTTCTCCAAGGAACAGTTTGCCGATACCAAGTTGAGTGCCTCTGGCAAGTTCGTAGGCCAAGGAGAGATAATTCTTGGTTGGAGCAAGGGAAGGGCCACAGAATATGAAATGTTCCAGCCAGAAGTTGAGGAAAGCTGTGTGTTCTTTCTCTGTGACAGGGCCTTTAGTTTTCATGTGGCTTTGAAGATAGGCACCCCAGTTCGTGCAGGCTGTCTTAGAAGAAAGTTTGTAGGGAACCTTTGTCAGCTTAAAAGCAGAAGGGCTGGGTGATGTAACGTCCAGACCAGTAATCATCACCACGTCTAACAGAGTTGGTGTCATGGGGCCATGACCGAACATGAAGCAGTTCAAAGCATCGGACCAGAAATAGCCGATGGTTTTTAGAAGATTTTCATGTTTCTCAAGGGGAGACAATGACAAATACAAGGCATCGGCTATTCCCGTGGTTTCCCATTGGGATTGGTAAGTTTTGGCTACCCTGCTGTACCAAGAGACCCAATGTTCAGGGGGATTAGGCCAGGCTCGCATGCAGTCGGCCCAAGAATTCATATCTAGGTTTTGGCTTACAAAGGGGATTCTGTTTGCCTCGCAAGAGATCAGATGGGCAGGACTAGATTCTGTACGGGGACCAAGACAGAGAGAACTTGGGAGAGAAGGATGCGGCAGCAGGATGTCTGAAACCTAAAATTTAACGGTGGAATAAAGCATTAATTCAGGTGTTTGCTATTAATTCTAGCACCGTGTTCAGACTGCGAGGAGCAGGCGTACCTTCAGACCAGAGACCGCTGCGCTGGTATTGGACGATTCCGCCATCTAGTTTGCCGGCGGAGATGGATCTATGCGATTGGGGATCGAGGGTTCTTGTCGCTGTAAGCTCGATCTATGCGGTGAGGAAATTGGAGATCTGGTTTAGCCTTTTTGAAGAGGGTCGCAGGCTACCGTTTGAAGTTGGAGAGTGGCCGCTCAGATTTATCTAAATATGCGACCAAATTTGACTTTGTCAACGTTTGTGGGGAAAGTCGATGTGTTACCATCGGCTCGTTGGGCTTTGACTTGGTTGACCATATGAGCGTAGTATGGTGAAAGCCGATACATTGCTATCGGCTTCTGGAACGTTGACCTATTTTGACTATCGGCAAAATCGAATTGGGAGGGCAATCTTTGTTGATTCAAAAGACGATTGTTTACAATGGAGCCGATTGCTTACAAAAGGAAATCTGCTATTAGTACTACTACTACTAGTTCCTAATCTAGAGGCCGGTGTCGTCGCCGCTGTCTTCGCCGTCGTCGCATTCGCTGTCATCAGCGCTGCTGCCGGCGTCGTCTTCGCCGCTGCTGCTGAAGATGTCAGCGGGGGCCTCCTCGTCCTCGTCGTCGTTTTCGGTGTCCTCGCTGGACCCGGCGCGGAAGCGCTTCACCGGCGGGTATTCGTCGGAGGAGGTGTCCTCCTCCGCTTCTTCTTCCTCGTCGGAAGAATCGACGCCGTCCCAGGACACGGCATCGTCGGTGCTCTCCGCCTCCAGTTCCCCGTCGACAAGGAACTGGAGGCCCTCCTTACCGTCTGTCAGGGACTCATCGTCCTCTGACCAGGCGGCGAAGTCCCAGTCCCTCTCGTCCCACCATTGTGGGGCGAGAGCCTCGTACACCGCCATTGGCGGGTGCTCTGGCGTCGGCTCTCGGTCGCTCATCGTGTTAGAAGATTGGGAGGAAAGGGCGGATGATTTGGAGGAAGAAGAGGAGGCCATGGCGGAGGAAGAGGGTTTTTTGGCGGAGGAAGAGGGTTTTTTGGCTAATGGAAGAAGATGGGGGCTGCAAACTGCTCAGATGAATTTAAATAAGGGGAATAGTGGGAGGTGGTTCAATGCCATAGCGGTTTCCCGGAATGTGGTGCCAAAATTGTCAAATCGTGCACTGCGGAGAAGTTGAGAAGACAGGGCATCATGATGAGGGGGTGGCGTGACGATTCTGCTCTGCAACGCGTAACCCGATAAAAAAAAGAAGGGGGAAGAAAAAACATCAACGGAGTGGTTTTGGAATTATTATTGCCAAAACCAGGGGGGCATGTGTTATCGCCACATTTTGGCCAAAGGAGGAGATGGGCCGTAATCAAGATGGGCTTGGAGGATACATATATACAACGTATTGCTGGATCGGCCTTGTGCGTGGATTTGGGCTAAATTGCCCGTGTATCTGTATATTGTAGTAGGTTACGTTTCGGTTTAAGTAAGAGATAGAGTTGTTAGGGTTATTCCAAAGATAGAAAGTCTCCGGACTATAAATATGTACCTAAGGTTATTGAGAAAAGGAGGACGATCACGTTCACAACAAACACAATCTCGGCGCATCGCCACCCCTTGTTTCTAGGGTTTTTTCTCGGGTAAGTGTCATGCTGCCTAGATCGCATCTTGCGATCTAGGCAGTACATGCTTATGCGTTATTTAGTGTTACTCGTGCTGAAGCCTTGTTGATGGCGAGTAATACTGTTATCATATTTCTGTTTGGTCTAGCATCGGTACTTTTTTGTTATGATTGCTTAGTTATGCTGCCTTTATTTATCCCGCTGCCTTTGCACCTTTTTTGGGTGTAAGGGTAGCATCTTGCTTGATCTTTATTTAGTTGACTTGATCTGTTATAGTTATGCCTTGTTTTCCAAGGTTTAGTTTGATATCCACATGGTCAGGCCTTGCAAACGAGTTGAACGATCCAGTAGTATGTAAGGATATGGTTTGCCAATTCGAGAGGAGTTGTTCCGGGAATTGACTTTACGTCGGTTGTTAGGCCTTCTCTAGGATTAGTTTTCTATCATCTTTTGTATCTACCAGGCTCAATTACGTGTAGGATGTTCCAACTATGTGGTGAAAACGTTGAACTGTCGTAGATCGATTTAACTTGTATTGATGAAGCAAAACCCCATGTTATCGTAGATCTAATGCAGAACCATGGGATAATCGGCTCTAGGAGCCGATTCACAGGGAAACCTGGGAGCCGGTCGCGGCTCGAATTTTACGTATGTTTGTTTGCCATGCAGGAAACTAATCGAAGCAACCCATCACCTTCCTGACCAGGTATAGGTCAGGTGGCACGCCCTTGCACCAGCCGGGACGTGTGCCGGAGTTTTGCGGGCCGTTGCCCGAGGGACCAGGGCCCACCAGCAGTTCTGGGAGCCTCCCGGCTCTTCGTGTTGCTCGTCGCTGCTCGCCGATGGGTTTTGACAGGCAACAACTTGGTATGCAAAGATCTCACATGTATGTTATGGAATGTGGACCCTTTGGTGCTTGAAGTGTTGTCCTCTTCATAGGAGCCCTCCTGACATCAATGGGCCATCTATAAGTATTCCATGCATTCAATCTTTTATTCATAATGAGAACTTCTTGATATCTTGTTACCCATTCTACCATTGCTGTAGGAGGAGATGAATCTGTACTTTTCCGGACTCATACCTACAATCTAGTGGTGGCGGTGCCTCGTGTTATAGGGAATGATAATAACACCGTCGACCTTATTGATTGATGGATTGACTAGTTTAGGATCTTACGTGACGTTTATTATGGATGGTGGCGTGCATGTGTTGATCGATTGCAACATGGACCTTCGGAGCTTTGATGACATGCCCATATGTGGCAAATTTTATCAAGGGCTTCACATTTTATATCAAGTTACTCTGAACTTTCAGTTCTGTGTTCCAGGAATAAAGACCGGGATACTGGAATTTACCCTATTGTCATATGCTTATGCCTAATCCTAGATGCAAAAAAAGTTGCATCCAGAGTCTCTTTTGTAGTTGGCCCGTTTTCCATTTTACCGTGTCTCTGTATGACAACCATTTATGAGATTGAAGAACCGCTATGTCTTTTATGTTGTTGCGACCATGTCTCACTGTGATCATCATGAACCTTTGTCTAGTATGCTTTAATTCGTGCATTTTATCGCTCTTTGCTTCAATTCGAGGAGTTCAGTTGGTGATAGCAGTAACCTATATATATTTTTGTTGTATAAGTTTTATATGTTCTATTCAGAATTTTCTAGTTGCTTGCACAATTTGTGCTGTACATGTGAGGTAAGAAAAACCGTTCTCGATATTTTTGGGCACGACGTTGATTATGTCCTCTTCACTTTGGGCGCTAGCAAAGTTGCAAGATCTGGTAATTTTTTATACTAGCCGCATGATCATATAGACTCGTTTTTACATGTAGCACTTATCTTTGTAGTTTATGCTATATATTTTTGGTCCGCCTAATTCATGATGTGACAGGGCATATGTTCCATTCCGAGGATTTTCAAATCATGTCTACACCCACAAAACCATGTTTCAGTGTCGTTGCTCCTCACTACTGGAGACAACGCTTTACCGCCTTTGAATTTCACTTGATTCGGTCGGTGTTATTAGAGCCTTATCGAATTGAATATCTGATTTCACTCAGAGAGTGGATGCATGCTCAATGTCTACTTCTACTACTATTCCAATTCGATATGGCAGCAACTCCAGCCAGGTGGTTTCCTCGTGACTCATTGCGTGCGACAGCTCCAAAATAATCCGAGTTTGCCAACCCGTGATTGCACATGGTATACTCCTTGTCGATCAAGGGAACAACTTAGTTGAAAGCTTTTATTGAGTGCTAGTTGTTTTCTTCCCGACTACTCCTAGTCCTAGTCTAGCAGCACAACTATTTGGCCCTCTACCATTCTATCATCACACCTGTCTCCTTTTATCAGTTTATTAGAACAATGACTGTGTGTTTCTTTAGGATTTTGTTATTCACTCTTCCCTTTAAATAGGGTGGAGAATGGGCTGATTTTAACCGGTGTGCAAACATAAAACCTCACAAATATGTTGTGGACCCTTGGTGTCGTAAGTGTTTTCCTATGGGTAAGATTCTTTCTGATATCAATGGAGCATCTATATGCATTTCTCTAAAATATTTTCTCACATGTGCTCTATTCATCCACGAGATTTGGTATGACTAGCATCTACATTTTAGGTTACAACAGTTTGCTGCGTAACCAAATACACCCATTAAGATCCATTTGGCTATACCCTTTTTTTTACTATCACTAGTATGCTTTTTTTACTATCACTAGTATGTGAAGTTTCAAGTTTGCAGTTTTTCCCTCTACCGGCTCGCTCGTTGAGTGCGTTGTTTTGACAGAAAATTTCTCAGCCACATGTTGCTCAAAGCCCATGCAATAAAATTGCTTAGAAAATTATAGGGTGGTAACACAAAGTTCAACATGCAAGTGGTGAAAACGGTTGATCGCACTATGTGCGAGGGATTGGAGTTTGGTCGTGCACAAACGTGACATGTGCAGCCATGCCCGAATAGCTAGGCACGTGGGCCGGGCCTGGATTTTAGGCCCAAAGGTTGCATCAGGCCAGGTCTAGCTTTCATGTGAATGTTTTAAGGCCCGGCCCGGCCGATAACTCGTGCATTGCTTCTGACGGTGCTAGGTGTGTCAGCACATCTTGCAACCTTAAAGACCTCATTTGACTCTATTACAGCCAAGTTTGAAACAATCCTTCTGTCTAAAATGTGTGCTTGCTTACACTACTATTAGTAATGAGTCTTCTCTATTTGCAGCATCCGAATCAACTGATTAATATCGTAGCCAGACCAACAAACCAGGATGAACATATGTGTCGTTCTGCTTTCTAAAATTAATATTATAAACATGTATTGGATTGCTTTCTCACTAATTTAACTCCTCTAAAAGGGTTCAAAATTCAAAACAAAAATTTGTAAACTTTGAATGGTCGCAAAACAACAAAATAAATTTGAAAATACTGCTATTATCAGAATTTCTAGAAAACATTGAGGGCCTTTTTGCAAAGACCCATGTATCTTCTTCTCCAGCAAGGCACACACATGCGTGTCCCGCGTGTCGCCGTGGATCCAGCATTGTGATCCTTGCCACCACCGAGCTCCAGCGAAGGGGATAAGATCTCCTAGGCCCATATCTCTCTCTCTCTCTCTCTCTCTGAGCCCCTTAAACCCTACCCCTCGGTCCCCGTCAATCATCGCCTCTCAGGCCATCCCCGAGCCCTGATGAGCCATTTGATGTGTCTGTGCCACCTTCTTCAGTCTCCTCGCCAAAGGAATCGACATCGGGCGCCGTGAATTAACGCCACATACCTCCACATTCTCGTGTTTGATAGACGCTCGTCGCGGATGATTCTGACACCATCTGGCCTCCGCTGGCCTCGCCGAGCCCTTATTCTCCATCTCATTGAACCGGCGGGCCGTAAGGGCCTCTTTTCCGTCTCTATATCGCTCTGGTTTGCCCTACCTCGTAGTCCTTCACCACAGACCTTGCTCTTTCCTTCAATTGTCGGAGTTTGGTGATAGAAGTAACCGATATATCTTATTTCTCTACCTAAGTTTATTTGTTAAATTCAGAATTGTGTGCTTGTGGGTCTGCTTGTTTGCACAACTTCTACTGTAACAGCTGGTTTTAAGCAAAACTTTTGTCTATTCTCGCAGATGACGATGGTTATATCTCTTCACTTCGAGCTTTGAAAAAATATGCCAGATGTGGTGATCTTTGATACTAACCGCATGAACATCGAGAGCCATTTTTTCTGCATGTAGTTCGTATCAATATAGTTTATGCTTTATTCGCAAACAAAAAATAGTTTATGCTTTATGCTATTGGTGTGCCGAATTCATGGTGTGTCGAGGATATGTTCCATTCGAAGGATCTTCACACCAATAATACGCCCACCTTTCTGCCAACTCAAGTAAACGTCCTGAAATTCTGTTTCGGTGACATGTTGCTCGTCACTAATCTAGATGCTTTACTACCCTGCATTTCAGTTGATTCGGCCATTGTCACTAGAACCTGCACTGACTCGGAGGTCTCGTGCCATGTCATGCTATTATTCCCCGTGACAATCGCATCTCATTCAACAATGGTTTCAGCCAGGTAGTTTCAACGAAGGCGTCTTTGTTATTCAGGTGACAGATTTGTTTTTGTTACCCAATTGCTCTGAATCCACTTATCCGCTGCCTCTCCAAGAAGTGGTTTCCACTTACATGCTCTTCTCACACATCTACTTTCTACTAAAAGGAGAAGGCGAAGTGGCAAAGCAAGGCCCAAGGCATGCATCCCTATCCAGATCCAGTCTTGTGGTTTCACATAGATGACATGCGCACACAAACTTTAAGATAAACAGAGTTAGCAGACCCGTGCGTGCTACAATTTCCT
The DNA here is from genome assembly GCA_916181665.1 of Avena sativa. Classification (NCBI taxonomy): domain Eukaryota; kingdom Viridiplantae; phylum Streptophyta; class Magnoliopsida; order Poales; family Poaceae; genus Avena; species Avena sativa. Next base: position 276,725,733 of record OV702298.1, on the reverse strand, counting down.
TCTCCGTCGATCCAAAGGCAGAGACAGCTGACGACCATTACAGAGTGTCGATTGTCTTCTTCCTGATGACTCCTAGTTCTACTCTAATCAAACACCCAGTTGACGCCTAACATTTTAGCATTGCACGATGTCCCTTTTCATCGCTTTATAAGAGCAGCTAGTTGTGTTTCTTAGTTCTGGTGGCCCCTCCTCCCTTTTGAATAGGGTACGCACACAAAGCATTCAGTAGAGTGCACAAGCATTCATAAGAGATCTTCATGACACCATACATAACATGTATTAATACCCTTTCTACCAACATAATGGTTCAGACTAAAACCTACTCCCTCCGTCTAGAAATAACTTAGTTGGGTTTGTCTAGATTCGAATGTATCTATACACTAAAATGCGTCTAGAAACATTCGAATCTAGATAAACCCAAGTCAGTTATTTCTGGACGAAGGGAGTACAACATAATGGTGCCTTGTGTCAGGAGAAACACGTACAATGTTGTCGATCGTACCGATGGATTGACTGATTTAGAAGCTTACATGCAGTTTTTATGGATGATGGCGTGGATGACTCATGATAGTCTTATGATTATTGATGTGCCTCACAATTTCCTTGCCAATATGGACCTTTGGAGCTTTTGACATACCCATCTCGAGCAAATTTTATCGAGAGCTTCGAATCCTATTTACATGGGCAAAGCTAAAGCCTTGCAATTAGGATGTTCAACCTGAGGTTGATGGTATTTTCTTTACTCTAAACTTTTTATTCCGTGTTCTAGGAAAAAACACTAGGATACTGGAATTTACCCTATTGTCAACCTAAGCTACAATATGCTTACGTCTAAGTTGCATCCATAGTCTCTTTTGTAGTTGACCCGTTTTCTATTTTACTGTCTATGTATGGTAGCTATTTATGAGATTGAAGAACCACTCTGTCTTTTGTGTTGTTGCGACCTTTTTTTTAATGGGGGAAGATTGTCCCGGTCTTTGCATCCAAGAGATGCAAAAAGCATATTTTATTTAATTATTCTCAAAACCTTAAAAGATGGTTACAAAGATCAAAACGAAGCCCACCAAACAAGTGACAACTCGCTAATTCTATAACACTGATGAAGGGGTCAATATCCCTGACATCACACCAACGCGCAACATAATAAACCGAAGGCCTCGACAAGTCGCCCAATGGAGAGCAAGTGGCACAACTGGTCCGACAGACCCTCAGCACGTATTAGCATACACGCTCCAGAAAGTCCTAGCCGCTGCCTTCTTCTGCAGACCCATCTTCAGGAGATATCAATGGAATGACCTTGCGAGGCCTGCCATCGACACCGTCATGACGCCATATGGCGCCAGCGCCCTACGCGCCTCCATCAACAAGCACACGTGATCGCCACCGAGACCTCTTGGCACCGTTCCGCCGAGTCCCGCCAACCGACGCAACTAGAGATCTCTCGAAGATCTATCATGCGTAGCACCTACTACACCAGGCATGACTGAGCGTATTATAGTGGTTCGTAGCATGGAAAACAAATTTTTTTTACCGCATGCATACAAACAAGCCAAGATCTATCTACTAGATTGAAGCAACGAGTCGATTAGAGTACCCACCCTCGAAGATTCCAAAGCGGTTAATGAGAGCAGATTCTCGTGGCTGATGTAGTCGTACACTTGCCGATCTCAAGATCGCGTAGACGATCCTTCCGGCGCTGCGTTCCGGCAGCGCTTACGCAGTCGGTCACACGTTCGGTACTCGATGAAGACCTTCCTCTTCCTTGTTCCAGCAGGCAGCGGAGGTTGTAGTTCTCCTCTCGCGATTCCAACAGCACGACGGCGTGGTGTCAGAAGTAGAGGGAAGATCCCGCAGGGCTTCGCCTAAGGCGGTGCGAGTTATGGTGGATCTAGGGTTTCCGACGATCTAGGGTTAGAAGGCCGGAGAGGAGGTGTTGGCAGCGGCTAGGGCGACGGCGACGGGCCGGCGGCGGCAGCGGTGCATAGGTGGGAGGGCTTGGTGTTGTGGTCTTTGGGGCAGCCCTCCCCCTCTATTTTTTAGAGGGGGGGGGGCAGCTTTGGGAGAGGGGAGTTTGAATCCATACCCAAACCCAAGTTGGATAGAAGGAAGGACTCTTTCCTTCTTCCACTAGGAAACTATTGTTCCAGTTTGACTTTTCAAACCTCCCTTTTGACTTTCAATCTAGAGTTTTACTTCTCTCTCGCAAATGCTCAACCAAATTGACCTAGGACATGATCCAATCATTCCACTTACCCATGACACATTCATGTACCATTACCCTTCCGGTCTGGTGAACCTTCCAGAACCTTCGAGAACCTCTCTGATGAAAACATCGGAATCATTCCCGAACTCCGGAATCGGACTTTCCTTATATGAATCTTATTCTCCGGACCATTCCGGATCTCCTCGTGATATCATGGATCCCATCCGAGACTCCGAACAACATTCGGTTTCCCTACTTACATTCCATATCTACTAAACAACATATAATCCTTAAGTGTGGCTCCCTACGGTTCGTGAATTATGCAGACATGACCGAGACACTTCTCCGATCAATAACCAATAGAGGAATCTGGAAATTCATATGGCTCCCACATATTTCTACGATTACTTTGCGATCAAATGAACCACTTACATACGATACCAATTTCCCTTTGTCTCGCGATAGTTTACTTATCCGAGGTTTGATCGTCGGTATCTCTGCATACCTAGTTCAACCTTGTTACCGATAAGTACTCTTTTCTCGTTCCCGTGATATGTGATCCCTTGTGAGCCAGTCACATGCTTGCAAGCTAATTGGATGACATTCCACCGAGAGGGTCCAGAGTATATCTATCCATCATATGGATGGAAAAATCCCACTCTTGATCCATGTGCCTCAACCCATACTTTCCAAACACTCAATGCCACCTTTATAGCCACCCAGTTACGGTGTGGTGTTTGATGTCATCAAAGCATCCTTCCGGTGATGGTGATTAGCATGATCTCATGGTCGAAGGAATTAGGTTACTATGTATCAGAAACCTTATAGCAAATGAATTATTGAAATGACTTGATCTTTATGCTACGCTTATCTATAGGAGTATGTACATCACACCATTCTCCTAATAATATGATCTTGTTATTAATAACATCTCAATGTTCATGATCGATAAACCACGATCATCCATTAACCAACAAGCTAGTATTATAAAGAGGCTTTACTAGGGACTCTAATTTAGTTTACAAATCACACAAGTATCTCTTGAAATAGGCTTTTGCCCCGCTTTTAAAATAAAGCCATACAACCAAACCGATACATAGTGATGAGGAATCCCTCTAACAAGCAGATCAAAGATAAAACTACTAAGCCTAAGAAGCATCTAGCTTGCCACCGAGGATGACAAGACTAAGGAGACCGGAGCTCCACGACAACGCCTCCAAGAAGGTAACGACGCCACAAGCGTCGCCGTCGCCAAGACCACAGGGGTCTAGGGTTTTCACCCGGAGACCTAATGGTGCGAGAGTAGCCACAACAACGCCCCCAAGAGGGTTACGACGCCCACAGGTGTCGCCGTTATCGGCACCAAAGTGCTGGGCTTTCGCCCAGAAAAACTCTCGCCACATTTGGCACCTCGGACCACCGCCTACTCCTCGAGCTGAGCTTCCAAACGCGATCTGGGTGCTGCCACCACCAGGAGCTCCCGCTGCCTACTCCTTGCCACCCGCATGAACCAAGGAGATGCGCCATCACCACCGCAACGCCACCCTGCCGTCGAAGCGCCCGTGCAGACCACCTTCCGGGTCCGTCGCCCCGGCATCCATGAGCTCGAGCCAAAGCTCCAACCATCGGTACATCGCAAGGTCGCCGGGTAGGACGCGGTATGGCAACATCAGGTCTACAAGTATCAAGCCACACGACCGCCTGGAGAAGGGGAAACGCCCTCCATCGCCCACGGCGATTACCGTCCGGGCACAACAGCAGTGCCAACAAGGCATAGATCAGGCCCGGCCAAGCCCGGCTAGGCCCAGATCAGGCCCAGATCGAGCCCCATCTGCTCCGCCGCTGTGCTGCTGCAGCCGGGCTGCCACGCCGTCGTCGACCTGCACCTCGAGCCGCCCTAGCCCTGTCGTAGCCGCGTAGACCAAGCCGCCATGCCCCGCCGTCGGAGGACCTCGGCCACGCCGCCGCAGCAGCACCACCCCTAGCAAGACGCCGGCCAAGGCCTGCACCTCCGTGAGGGGAAATCCCACCGCCACACCGCCCTGGGGCCGCGCGCCTGACGCGCCGCCGCCAAGCGAGCCTGACACCATCTCCAAGTCGCGCCGCCGCCCGCAGCTTCCTCCCGCGTGGTCACTCCAGCTTCGGGTAGAGGAGGTCCCGCCGCCGCCGGACCGCACAGACTTTGCTGGGCGGCGCTCCCCGGCAGCGGCAGGGGGAGGAGGGGAGGAGGAGGAAGGGGGCGGCGGAAATTAGGGTGGCGTCTCCGTCGCCCTCGCGGGGGGCGACGCGAGACGCGAGGGACAGTGATTCGACTGACGGTTCCAATCGATGTTGCATATGCTCACGCAAATCACACAAGTATTAATGTTTCCGGTTAATACTATTATAGCATGAACGTAAACATTTATTATAAACACAAAGATATAATAACAACCACTTTTATTATTGCCTCTAGGGCATATCTCCAATAGTCTCCCACTTGCACTAGAGTCAACTAATATAGATTACATTGTAATATACCTAACACCCATGGCGGTTTGGTGCTGGTCATGTTTTGCCCTCGAGAGAGGTTTAGTCAACAGATCCGCCACATTCAGATCTGTGTGTACTTTGCAAATCTTTATGTCACCATCTTGGACATGCTCTCGAATAGCGTGAAAACGTAGCTTGATGTGCTTCAGCTTCTTGTGTGACCTTGGTTCTTGCGCATTGGCTATGGCGCCCATGTTATCACAATAGATAGACATTGGGTCCAGCGCACTTGGAACCACACCGAGCTCTGTAATGAACTCCTTCATCCATATCGCCTCTTGTGAAGCCTCTGAAGCAGCTATGTATTCCGATTCAGTTGAAGATCTCGCCACAACGCTTTGCTTTGCACTCCTCCAGCTAACTGCTGCACCATTCAAAGTAAATACGTATCCAGATTAATATTTAGAATCATCCGGATCGGTGTTCCAACTAGCATCGGTGTAACCATTAACAACGAGTTGTTCATCACCTCCATAAGAATGAACCATATCCTTAGTTCTTCTCAAGTACTTAAGGATGTTTTTGACTGCTGTCCAATGATCCACTCCTGGATCTTTGATATCTGCTAGTCAAACTAACAGCATATGCAATGCCGGGTCTAGTACATAGCATGGCATACATAAGAGATCCTATGGCTGAGGCACAGGGAGTCTTACTCATCCTTTCTCTATCTTCTGCCGTTGCAGGACTTTGAGTTTTACTCAAGGTCGTATTGGGCAACACGGGCAAGAACCCTTTCTTGCTATCTTCCATTCCAAACCTCTTTAGAACTTTGTTCAAATATGTACTCTGTGACAATTATATTAGGCGTCTCGTTCTATCTCTATAAATCTTTATGCCTAATATGTGAGCTTCTTTGCCAAGATCTTTCATTGAAAAACTATTATTCAAATAATCCTTGACACTATTAAGAAGGTCTACATCATTCCCAATCAACAATATGTCATCTACATATAGTATTAAGAATGCTACAGAGCTCCCACTCACTTTCTTGTAAATACAAGCTTCTCCATAAGTTTGTATAAAACCAAAACTTTTGATTACCTTATCAAAATGTTGATTCCAACTCCGGGATGCTTGCTTCAATCCATAAATGGACCGTTGAAGTTTGCATACCTTGTTAGACTCTTTAGGATCGACAAAACCTTTGGGTTGTACCATATACAACTCTTCATCAATGTCTCCATGGAGGAACGCTGTTTTGACATCCATCTGCCATATCTCATAATCATAATATGCAGCGATTGCTAACAAAATCCTCACAGACTTTAGCTTCACTATCGGTGAGAAAGTCTCATCGTAGTCAACTCCTTGAATTTTTCTAAACCCTTTTGCGACAAGTCGAGCTTTATAGACAGGAACATTACCATCAGCATATGTTTTCTTCTTGAAAATCCATTTGTTCTCGACAGCCTTCCGGCCATCCGGTAAGTCCACCAAAGTCCATACTTGGTTTTTGTACATGGATCCAATCTCGGATTTCATATGTTCTTGCCATTTATTGGAATCTGGGCTCATCATCGCTTCATCATATGTCGCAGGGTCATCGGTGTTGTCCACCAACATGACACTCATAACGGGATCATACCAATTAGGAGTGGTACGAGTTCTTGTTGACCTGCGAGGTTCTGTAGTAACTTCAATCGAAGTTTCATGATCAACATCATTAGCTTCCTCTCTCATTGGTGTAGGTGCCATAGGAACTACTTCCGGTGCTACGCTACTCTCAAGTTCGAGAGAAGGTTCGACTACCTCATTGAGTTCTACTTTTCTTCCAGTCACTTCTTTTGAGAGAAACTCCTTCTCTAGAAAGGATCCATTCTTGGCAACGAAGATTTTTCCCTCGGATCTATGATAGAAGGTATACCCAATAGTTTCCTTCGGGTATCCTATGAAGACGCATTTTTTCTCTTTGGGTTCAAGCTTGTCAGGCTGTAACTTCTTTACATAAGCTTCGCAACCCCAAACTTTAAGGAACGACAATTTAGGTTTCTTCCCAAACCATAATTCATATAGTGTCGTTTCAACGGATTTAGATGGTGCCCTATTTAAAGTGAATGCGGCTGTTTCTAATGCATAACCCCAAAATGATAGCGGTAAATCTGTAAGTGACATCATAGAATGAACCATATCTAAGAGAGTTCGATTACGATGTTCGGACACACCATTATGTTGTGGTGTTCCCGGCGGTGTCAATTGTGAAAGTATTCCGCATTTCTTCAAATGCTCGCCAAACTCGTAACTTAGATATTCACCTCCACGATCAGATCATAGAAATTTAATCTTCTTGTTACGTTGATTCTCTACCTCACTTTGAAATTCCTTAAACTTCTTGAAAGTTTTCGGACTTATGTTTTATGAAATAGATATACCCATATCTACTCAAGTCATCCGTGAAGGTAAGAACATAACGATAACCACCGCGCGATGCTACACTCATTGGGCCACACACATCGGTATGTATGATTTCCAATAAGTCCGTAGCTCGCTCCATCATACCAGAAAATGGAGTCTTAGTCATTTTACCCATCAGACATGCTTCACATCTTTCAAGTGATTCAAAATCAAGTGATTCAAGAAGTCCATCGGAATGGAGTTTCTTCATACGCTTCACTCCAATATGACCAAGACGACAGTGCCATATATAGGTCGAGTTATCGCTCAATTTCAAACGTTTAGCTTCAATGTTATTAATATGTGTATTTCTACAATCGAGATTCAATAAGAATAGACCATCTATCAAAGGTGCATGTGCATAAAACATATTACTCATATAAATCGAACAACCATTATTCTTGGACTTAAACAAATAACCGCTTCGCAATAAACATGATCCAGATATAATGTTCATGCTCAACGCAGGCACCAAATAACAATTATTTAAGTATAAAACTAATCCCGATGGTAGATGAAGAGGTAGCATGCCGACCGTGATCACATCAACCTTTGATCCATTTCCAACGCGCATTGTCACCTCGTTCTTTGCTATTTTCCATCTATTCTATAGCACCTGTTTCGAGTTACAAATATGAGCAATCGAACCAGTATCAAATACCCAGGCACTACTACGAGTACTAGTGAGATACACATCAATAACATGTATATCGGATATACCTTTCTTCTTGATGTTGCCATTCTTCAAATCCGCCAAGTACTTAGGGCAATTCCGCTTCCAGTGACCCTCTCCCTTGTAGTAAAAACACTCAGTATCAGGCTTAGGCCCAACCTTGGTCTTCTTCGTTGGTGCGATAACTTTCTTACCGCCCTTCTTGAAGTTTCCCTTTTTCTTATACTTGCCTTGCTTCTTGAATTTGGTGGTCTTGTTGACCATCAACACTTGGTGCTCTTTCTTGATCTCCACTTCCGCAGATTTTAACATGGAGAAGAGTTCGGGCAACGACTTGTCCATGTTTTGCATATTGTAGTTCATCACAAAGTTCTTGTAACTTGGTGGTAGTGATTGGAGGACACGGTGAATCCCCAAAGCATTAGGAATCACTATACCCAAGCTTTGAAGCTTGCTTGCGTGCCCAGACATCTGAAGAACGTGCTCACTGACGGAGTTGCTCTCTTCCATCTTGTAGTTAAAGATTTTTTCAGAAGCCTCATAACTCTCAATTGTCGCGTGAGCCTCAAATATCATTTTGAGTTCACGGACAATATCATGTGGGTCATGGTTCTCAAACCTTTTCTGAATCTTCGATTACAAACCATATAAGATAGCACACTGAACTGTGGAGTACTAATTCTTCCAAGCGAGGAAAACATTATTTACCTCATCGGTAGCATTAGCTACAGGTGGGTCACCCAGTGGTGCATCCAGCACATAGGTCCAATTACCAGCATTGAGGACAATCCTCAAGTTGCGGGACCAATCCGCGAAGTTTCTTCCATTGTTTTTCAACTTTTCTTTCTCTAGGAACGCATTAAAATTGATGGTAGGGGGCGCCATTGATCTACAACATATTTGCAATAGTTTAGACTAAGTTTATGATAAACTGAGTTCTAATTAATGGTTAAATTAATCTAGGTGAACTCCCACTCAAAACAATATCCCTCACATTGTTTTAGTGATCACACGAACCAAATCCACCACATCAAAACCGATCATCACGAGAGTTGATGTAGCTTCAATGGCGAACAAGACTCATGCTTTACCTTTCGGTGATCCCTGTTCTGAGACCATGTCTGTATATGCTAGGCTCGTCAAGATCAAACCTTAGCTTCCGTCTGAGCAAATCTGGCTTGCTCCCATTGTATACACTCGCAGAATCTAACACACCCGATCATCACGTGGTGCTTCAAAACAACGAGCTTTAGCTACAGTGCTTACTAAGGATGAACACTTTATAACTTGAAATTTTGTGCTAGAGGGATCATCTTATAATGCTACCGTCACGAACTAAGCAATACAAGATGCATAAAAGGATTAACATCACATGCAATTCATAATATGTGATATGATATGGCCTTTCTTCTTGTGCTTCCGATCTCCATATTCAAGCACAAACATGATCTCCATCATCACCGGTATGACATCAAGGTCAATGGCGCCGCTTCATGGTTGTCGTCCACCAGCATCAACTATTACAACTACTTTGAATAATAGACACGCAGGTCTTAACGGAATTAAAAGACAACCATATGGCTCCTGCCGGTTGCCGACTTACAATAAGGAACATTGCATACATCATATATAATCACAATCATGGTCATATCACATCACAACACACCCCTGCAAAACAAAGTTAGACACCTCTAATTTTCTTTGCATGTTTTACGTGGTTTGGGGCTTTTAATAAGTGTCGTTCTAACTTACGAACAAGAACCACAACGTTGATACTAGTATTGTCAATTACCCGTTGTAAATTGAATCTTCACTATGTTGGGAGAAACAGGCCCCCGCAAAGCCACTTATGCAATATAAGTTGCATGTCAAGCGTGGAGCAAGTCTCATGAACGATGTCATGTAAGGTTAGCCCGGGCCGCTTCATCCCACCATCCCGCAAGATGCAAAGTACACAATAATCAATCGACAACAAAAGCATCAACGCCCATAATGACCATTGTGTTCTACTCGTGCAACAAATCTACATATAGACACGGCTCTGATACCACTATAGGGGTTCGTAGCATGGAAAACAAAAAATTTCTACCGCATGCATACAAACAAGCCAAGATCTATCTACTAGATTGAAGCAACGAGTCAATTAGAGTACTCACCCTCGAAGATTCCAAAGCGGTTAATGAGAGCAGGTTCTCGTGGGTGATGTAGTCGTACACTTGCCGATCTCAAGATCACGTAGATGATCCTTCCGGCGTTGCGTTCCGGCAGCGCTTCCGCAGTCGGTCACACGTTCGGTACTCGATGAAGACCCTTCCTCTCCCTTGTTCCAGCATGCAGCGAAGGTTGTAGTTCTCCCCTCGCGATTCCGGCAGCACGACGGCGTTCTGTCGGAAGTAGAGGGAAGATCCCGCAGGGCTTTGCCTAAGCCGGTGCGAGTTATGATTGATCTAGGGCTAGAAGGCCGGAGAGGAGGAGGAGGTGTCGGTGGCGACTTGGCGGCGGCGCATAGGTGGGAGGTCTTGGTGTTGTGGTCTTTGGGGCAGCCCTCCCCCTCTATTTATGAGAGGGGGCAGCCTTGGGAGAGGGGAGTTTGAACCCATACCCAAACCCAAGTTGGATAGAAGGAAGGACTCTTTTCTTCTTCCACTAGGAAACTATTGTTTCAGTTTGACTTTTCAAACCTCCCTTTTGACTTTCAATTTAGAGCTTTACTTCTCTCTCGCAAATGCCCAACCAAAATAACCTAGGACATGACCCAATCATTCCACTTACCCATGACACATTCATGGACCGTTCCCCTTCCGGTCTGGTGAACCTTCCAGAACCTTCTAGAACCTCTCCGATGAAAACATCGGAATCATTCCCGAACTCCGGAATCGTACTTTCCTTATATGAATCTTATTCTCCGGACCATTCCGGATCTCCTCGTGATATCACGGATCCCATCCGAGACTCCGAACAACATTTGGTTTCCCTACTTACATTCCATATCTACTAAACAACATTGAATCCTTAAGTGTGTCTCCCTACGGTTCGTGAATTATGCGGACATGACCGAGACACTTCTCCGATCAATAACCAATAGAGGAATCTGGAAATTCATATGGCTCCCACATATTTCTACGATTAATTTGTGATCGAATGAACCACTTACATATGATACCAATTTCCCTTTGTCTCGCGATAGTTTACTTATCCGAGGTTTGATCGTCGGTATCTCTACATACCTAGTTCAACCTCGTTACCGATAAGTACTCTTTTCTTGTTCCCGTGATATGTGATCCCTTGTGAGCCAGTCACATGCTTGCAAGCTAATTGGATGACATTCCACCGAGAGGGCCCAGAGTATATCTATCAGTCATATGGATGGACAAATTCCACTCATGATCCATGTGCCTCAACCCATACTTTCCGAACACTCAATGCCACCTTTATAGCCACCCAGTTATGGTGTGGTGTTTGATGTCATCAAAGCATCCTTCCGGTGATGGTGATTAGCATGATCTCATGGTCGAAGGAATTAGGTTACTATGTATCAGAAAGCTTATAGCAAATGAACTATTGAAATGACTTGATCTTTATGCTACGCTTATCTATAGGAGTATGTCCATCACACCATTCTCCTAATGATATGATCTTGTTGTTAATAACATCTCAATGTTCATGATCGATAAACCACGATCATCCATTAACCAACAAGCTAGTATTATAAAGAGGATTTACCAGGGACTCTAATTTAGTTTACAAATCACACAAGTATTAATGTTTCCAGTTAATACTATTATAGCATGAATGTAAACATTTATCATAAACACAAAGATATAATAATAACCACTTTTATTATTGCCTCTAGGGCATATCTCCAACACGTATCACCTAGCGGGTAGGCATGTCTTGACATCTCCACTAGAGTCTTCGTGCAAGATGAAGCCTATCCACCACCTCCCTCTTCCATCCAGCGCTGCTCCACAAGCAATGCCCCCAAAAGATAATACAACACCACAACACCGCCATCGCCCGATCCGAAGAACCAGATTAGGGTTTTCCCCGAAGCATCTCGAGTGAAGTGACGAGAACATCAAAGACGATGCCTTCAACAAGGCAGCAACACCAAGTGAGGTCGCCATCGTCCACCAAGATCATAGTCGAGGCTCGGTTTTCACCGGCTGCCATGTCACCAAAAACTCAACGCCGTCTAGATATTCACCACCAGAGATTGGTGTGGGATCCCAAGATCCCCCACACCGGGTCCCAACATGGTCATCCACCTCCAGCAAAGGAAGTGACCACATCCATGCCCAGATCCGCCGCCCCGTCAGTCAGATGACATGATGGCGCAACTGCCTTCACTGCTGATGCAAGAAGGAGGTCAAGATCCAGACCCAAAGGTCCTAGGACGACCACCTCTTGCCATCGCGACCTCAGGCCGCCATCACTGCACGCCACCATGGACCAGAGGTGAAGAGGGCGCCGCCTCCCATCCCTGGCCGCTTCCAGCAGGCGCCACGCTGCTGCCACGCCACGCGGCCTTTTGCCGGCGATGCCTTCGGTGGTGGCAGAGGGGAAGATTGGTGGTGGGGAGGGGGGGCTTGAGGGGGGATGGCGGGGGAGGCCCCGGGGTGGAGCAGGGCCTCCAACGCTCGAGGTAGGGGTAGTGGGTCTAGTTTTATTTAATTCGTGCACTTTATCGCTCTTTCATTCAATTCTTGGAGTTCAGTTGGTGATAGCAGTAACCTATACTAGCCCCCACTATGCGCCCTTCTGGGGTGTGGTTGTTAGGTAGAACATTTCATAAGGTACATTGAGAAACACAGTGCTGGGACCCTAAACAATGGAGTTGAATGCAGAGAAACCATTTTCTTGTTCTTAATATTAGATGAATAAACGCGTACAAATTGCATCGTGGGACCTGAACATGCGCAATAATGGCTATAGCATAGTCAGGTCGTATGCGCATTTACGAAAGCACACTACCGGTGGCATCGCGAGTTCTGATCGCCCACGGAACCAACTATCGCACCGTCAAATCTGATCGCCCACGGAATCAACTATCGCACCATCAAATCATATGTGTTTTACCGAAGGCACGTAGTGTACATGGGGAAGCAAGACATGAGAGCGGATTTACCACAAGTTGGCCTCCCGACGTCACATATGCCCTATGATTCTTGGAGATTCGTGCAAAGTCTACGAAGTCAACAGCTGCCACACATTTGCATGTAAGCCCTCCTAGAAAGGTGGAAACAATTCGAGCTCCACCTGGCAGTGAAACTTATATGTTTCTTGACTGGGTCTGCTGAAATTTGTATGTATCTTTAAAATTTTGTTAATTTTGGTTATTTTTCTACTGTTAATTTGGTTGTTTGGCCTATTTGTTCTATAGTTGCTATTGAATCATGTATGTGCCTGCAAGATTCAAAGCAGTTTCAGATCTTTAATAAATCTTATATGAATCTAAACTGATATGGAAGGGTCTTCCTATAATATAGTTTGCACGAATCTCCAACAAATGAATGATAGTGATGATGTCGAAGGCCCAACTTAGATGTGGTCTTGCATTTCCAAGCAAGACATATGGAGCGCCCTAAACCCGCTCACTACCATGCTATACTACACATGCGGGCTAGATTACCATAGTCACATGGTCAGCAGATCTCACAAATCGGCGCATGGTGGGTTTGATGTCGAGAGATAAAGAGTTGGTGCAGACGAAAGTGCACATCGCGTTGTCCTCAGCGTTATCACCAGTGCTATTTCTCTCCTCGTCTTCAACTGAATGTTCCAAATTCTAAATTGTCTTCTTGTTTGCACAAATCTACTATAACATGTGGGGTTAAGTAAAACTATTCTCGATATTCTTGCAGATGACGATGGTTATATCTCTTACCTTAGGGCTCTAGCAAAATATGCTAGATGTGGTAATCTTTGATACTAGCCGCATGATCATCAAGAGCCATTTTTCAGCATGTAGTTCATATCAATATAGTTTATGCTATATGCTACTGATGTGCCTAATTCATGGTGTGTCGAGGACATGTTCCATTCTGAGGATCATCATACCAAGAATGTGTCCCCCTTTTTGCCAACTCGAGTAAACATCCTAAATTTCTATTTCAATGACTTGTTTCTCATCATTAATCCAGATGCTTTACCGCCCCACATTTCTGTTGATTCATCCAATGTCATGTTAGATTCTTGATTTGGCGCAGGCATAAGTTGAATGAAGTATGTTATTATTCCTCGTGACAATCGCATCGCGTTCACCAAGGGTTTCATCCAGGTAGTTTCAATGGAGGTGTCTTTGTTATCAGGTGACGATTTGTTCTTGTTATCCAATTGCTCTAAGTCCACTCATCTATTGTCCCTTGGAGAAGTGCTTTCCACTTACATGCTCTTCTCCCACATCTACTTCCACTTAGAAGGAGAAGGAAAATGACACCTGGCCAGATATGGGCAGCAAGGCGAGGCATGAAGATTGTTTTAGGTGGTTTTACAGAGAAAACATCTATGTACTAACTTTAAGAAAAACATAGTTAGATCTCGTGCTTGCAAGTGAATCCTTCTCGGTCAATCCAAGGACGAATCCCAATGAAGGCCATTACAGAGTGTTGATTGTTTTCTTCCCGATGACTCCTAGTTCTACTCCAATCAAACAGCTATTCGACGCTACCAGTTTAGTATTGCACTTGTCCCTTTTCATCAGTTCATGAGAACATCTAGTTTTGTTTCTTAGTCCTGGTGTGTCCTTCCCTTTAAATAGGGTGGACTAGATGTACTTGGTGTGCAAACAAATGACCTCACATGTATGTCATAGAATATGCACCCTTGGTGCTTCAAGTGTCGTCCTCTCCGCACGAGCACTGCTGGCATCAATGGGCCAACCATAAGCATTCCATGCATTCAACATAGTACACAATATTTTTCATAAGGAGATCTCCATGACATCTATTACTCATTGTACCATTTCTCTAGGAGATGAATATGTACTTGTCCAGACTCATACCTACAACCTAGTGGTGCCTCGCATGTTATAGGTAATGAGAATAACACTGCCGACCTTACCGATCGATGGATTGACTGGTTTAGGAGCTTACATGTGGTTTCTTACGGATGGTGATGTCAATGTGTTGTTCGATAGAAACATGCACTTTTGTAGATTTGATGACATGCCCATCTGTGGCAAATTTTATGGAGGGCTTCAAATTTTATATCATGTTAATCTGAAATTCTCCTTTTGTGTTTGAGGAATAAAGACTGGGAGATTGGGAAGGCACCTAATGTCACCTCCGCTAGCATATTCTTATGCCTAAGCTTAGATGCAAAAAGTTGCATCCTGAATCTGTTTTGTAGTTGAAACATTTCCTCTTTCACAGTCTCTGTATGGCAGCCATTTATGTGATGGAAGAACCACTATAAATAAATATGTTGTTGCTACCATATCTGACTATGTTCATCATGAATCTGTGCCCAGTATGCTCTAATCCGTGCACTTTATAGCATATTCCCTTCAATTATGAGAGTTTAGTTGGTGATAAAAGTAACATCCACAACCTTTTGTTGTATGTAAGTTTTATCTGTTAAATTTAGATTTGTCTAGTTGCTTGTACAATTTCTTCTGTACATGTGAGGTATGCGGAACAGTTGTTGATATTCTTTGGACATGACGTTGATCACATCTCTTCACTTTGGGCTATAGCAAAGTTGCATGATCTGGTAATCTTTGATACTAGTTGTATGATCATGGAGACTCGCTTTTTTACATGTAGTTCTTACCACTGAATTTTATGCTATATACTTTTGGTGCGCCTAGCTAATTCATGATGCCAAGAGGCATATGTTCCATTTCGAGGATTTTGAAATCAAGTCTACACCCATGATATTTTTTCAGTGACTTGGTTGTTGCTCCTCAGCAATCGAGATGCTGTACCGCATTTGAATTTCACCTGATTCGGTCATCCTTACTAGAGTCTTATAAAATTGAACATCTTATGTTAGGTCCTTGATAATCTATGCATGCTCAATGTCTGCTTATACTATGTAGCAACTATTGATACCAGTTCGATATAGCAGCAACGCGAGGCATGAAGAGGGGTTCCAGGCGGGTGGTTCTCTCGTGACTCACAACGCGTGATAACTCCAAAATAATCCGAGTTCACCAACTCGTGATTGCACATCGACAACCAGACTCAGTTGAAGGCTGTTATGGAGTGCTAGTTGTTTCCTTCCCGATGACTCCTATTTGGCCCAGTCCAGCACCACAACTATTTGGCCCTCTACCATTCTATCATCACACCTGTGTCTCTTCATCGTTTATAATAACAATGGTTGTGTTTCTTTGAGAATTTTGTTGTTCATACTTTCCCTTTAAATAGAGTGGAGGGTGGGCTGGTTTATACGGTGTGCAAACATAAAACCACACAAATATGTTGTGGACCCTTGGTGTCGTAAGACCGTAAGTGTTTCATGTGGGTAAGAGTCTTCCTGACATCAATTGGGCATTCTATAGGCATTTCTCGCATGCCCTCTATTTATCCTAGAGATTCGACATGACTAGCATCTATATTTTAGGTACAACAGTTTGCTACGTAACCAAATACATTCATTAAGATTCATTTGGCAAGACAGGCTCTAGTGAGCCTCGGTGCCAAAATAACGCACTCAATGAGCTAGCCTATGTAATCATGAATGCAAAACTGCAAACTTCACATACTAGTGATAGTAAGAAAAAAATATAGCCAAATGAATCTTAATGAATGTATTTGGTTACGCAGCAAACTGTTGTACCTAAAATATAGATGCTAGTCATGTCGAATCTCTAGGATAAATAGAGGGCATGCGAGAAATGCCTATAGAATGCCCAATTGATGTCAGGAAGACTCTTACCCACATGAAACACTTACGGTCTTACGACACCAAGGGTCCACAACATATTTGTGTGGTTTTATGTTTGCACACCGTATAAACCAGCCCACCCTCCACTCTATTTAAAGGGAAAGTATGAACAACAAAATTCTCAAAGAAACACAACCATTGTTCTTATAAACAATGAAGAGACACAGGTGTGATGATAGAATGGTAGAGGGCCAAATAGTTGTGGTGCTGGACTGGGCCAAATAGGAGTCATCGGGAAGGAAACAACTAGCACTCCATAACAACCTTCAACTGAGTCTGGTTGTCGATGTGCAATCACGAGTTGGTGAACTCGGATTATTTTGGAGTTATCACGCGTTGTGAGTCACGAGAGAACCACCCGCCTGGAACCCCTCTTCATGCCTCGCGTTGCTGCTATATCGAACTGGTATCAATAGTTGCTACATAGTATAAACAGACATTGAGCATGCATAGATTATCAAGGACCTAACATAAGATGTTCAATTTTATAAGACTCTAGTAAGGATGACCGAATCAGGTGAAATTCAAATGCGGTACAGCATCTCGATTGCTGAGGAGCAACAACCAAGTCACTGAAAAAAATATCATGGGTGTAGACTTGATTTCAAAATCCTCGAAATGGAACATATGCCTCTTGGCATCATGAATTAGCTAGGCGCACCAAAAGTATATAGCATAAAATTCAGTGGTAAGAACTACATGTAAAAAAGCGAGTCTCCATGATCATACAACTAGTATCAAAGATTACCAGATCATGCAACTTTGCTACAGCCCAAAGTGAAGAGATGTGATCAACGTCATGTCCAAAGAATATCAACAACTGTTCCGCATACCTCACATGTACAGAAGAAATTGTACAAGCAACTAGACAAATCTAAATTTAACAGATAAAACTTACATACAACAAAAGGTTGTGGATGTTACTTTTATCACCAACTAAACTCTCATAATTGAAGGGAATATGCTATAAAGTGCACGGATTAGAGCATACTGGGCACATATTCATGATGAACACAGTCAGATATGGTAGCAACAACATATTTATTTATAGTGGTTCTTCCATCACATAAATGGCTGCCATACAGAGACTGTGAAAGAGGAAATGTTTCAACTACAAATCAGATTCAGGATGCAACTTTTTGCATCTAAGCTTAGGCATAAGAATATGCTAGCGGAGGTGACATTAGGTGCCTTCCCAATCTCCCAGTCTTTATTCCTCAAACACAAAAGGAGAATTTCAGATTAACATGATATAAAATTTGAAGCCCTCCATAAAATTTGCCACAGATGGGCATGTCATCAAATCTACAAAAGTGCATGTTTCTATCGAACAACACATCGACATCACCATCCGTAAGAAACCACATGTAAGCTCCTAAACCAGTCAATCCATCGATAGGTAAGGTCGGCAGTGTTATTCTCATTACCTATAACATGCGAGGCACCACTAGGTTGTAGGTATGAGTCTGGACAAGTACATATTCATCTCCTAGAGAAATGGTACAATGAGTAATAGATGTCATGGAGATCTCCTTATGAAAAAGATTGTGTACTATGTTGAATGCATGGAATGCTTATGGTTGGCCCATTGATGCCAGCAGTGCTCGTGCGGAGAGGACGACACTTGAAGCACCAAGGGTGCATATTCTATGACATACATGTGAGGTCATTTGTTTGCACACCAAGTACATCCAGTCCACCCTATTTAAAGGGAAGGACACACCAGGACTAAGAAACAAAACTAGATGTTCTCATGAACTGATGAAAAGGGACAAGTGCAATACTAAACTGGTAGCGTCGAATAGCTGTTTGATTGGAGTAGAACTAGGAGTCATCGGGAAGAAAACAATCAACACTCTGTAATGGCCTTCATTGGGATTCGTCCTTGGATTGACCGAGAAGGATTCACTTGCAAGCACGAGATCTAACTATGTTTTTCTTAAAGTTAGTACACAGATGTTTTCTCTGTAAAACCACCTGAAACAATCTTCATGCCTCGCCTTGCTGCCCATATCTGGCCAGGTGTCATTTTCCTTCTCCTTCTAAGTGGAAGTAGATGTGGGAGAAGAGCATGTAAGTGGAAAGCACTTCTCCAAGGGACAATGGATGAGTGGACTTAGAGCAATTGGATAACAAGAACAAATCGTCACCTGATAACAAAGACACCTCCATTGAAACTACCTGGATGAAACCCTTGGTGAACGCGATGCGATTGTCACGAGGAATAATAACATACTTCATTCAACTTATGCCTGCGCCAAATCAAGAATCTAACATGACATTGGATGAATCAACAGAAATGTGGGGCGGTAAAGCATCTGGATTAATGATGAGAAACAAGTCATTGAAATAGAAATTTAGGATGTTTACTCGAGTTGGCAAAAAGGGGGACACATTCTTGGTATGATGATCCTCAGAATGGAACATGTCCTCGACACACCATGAATTAGGCACATCAGTAGCATATAGCATAAACTATATTGATATGAACTACATGCTGAAAATGGCTCTTGATGATCATGCGGCTAGTATCAAAGATTACCACATCTAGCATATTTTGCTAGAGCCCTAAGGTAAGAGATATAACCATCGTCATCTGCAAGAATATCGAGAATAGTTTTACTTAACCCCACATGTTATAGTAGATTTGTGCAAACAAGAAGACAATTCAGAATTTGGAACATTCAGTTGAAGACGAGGAGAGAAATAACACTGGTGATAACGCTGAGGACAACGCGATGTGCACTTTCGTCTGCACCAACTCTTTATCTCTCGACATCAAACCCACCATGCGCCGATTTGTGAGATCTGCTGACCATGTGACTATGGTAATCTAGCCCGCATGTGTAGTATAGCATGGCAGTGAGCGGGTTTAGGGCGCTCCATATGTCTTGCTTGGAAATGCAAGACCACATCTAAGTTGGGCCTTCGACATCATCACTATCATTCATTTGTTGGAGATTTGTGCAAACTATATTATAGGAAGACCCTTCCATATCAGTTTAGATTCATATAAGATTTATTAAAGATCTGAAACTGCTTTGAATCTTGCAGGCACATACATGATTCAATAGCAACTATAGAACAAATAGGCCAAACAACCAAATTAACAGTAGAAAAATAACCAAAATTAACAAAATTTTAAAGATACATACAAATTTCAGCAGACCCAGTCAAGAAACATATAAGTTTCACTGCCAGGTGGAGCTCGAATTGTTTCCACCTTTCTAGGAGGGCTTACATGCAAATGTGTGGCAGCTGTTGACTTCGTAGACTTTGCACGAATCTCCAAGAATCATAGGGCATATGTGACGTCGGGAGGCCAACTTGTGGTAAATCCGCTCTCATGTCTTGCTTCCCCATGTACACTACGTGCCTTCGGTAAAACACGTATGATTTGATGGTGCGATAGTTGATTCCGTGGGCGATCAGATTTGACGGTGCGATAGTTGGTTCCGTGGGCGATCAGAACTCGCGATGCCACCGGTAGTGTGCTTTCGTAAATGCGCATACGACCTGACTATGCTATAGCCATTATTGCGCATGTTCAGGTCCCACGATGCAATTTGTACGCGTTTATTCATCTAATATTAAGAACAAGAAAATGGTTTCTCTGCATTCAACTCCATTGTTTAGGGTCCCAGCACTGTGTTTCTCAATGTACCTTATGAAATGTTCTACCTAACAACCACACCCCAGAAGGGCGCATAGTGGGGGCTAGTATAGGTTACTGCTATCACCAACTGAACTCCAAGAATTGAATGAAAGAGCGATAAAGTGCACGAATTAAATAAAACTAGACCCACTACCCCTACCTCGAGCGTTGGAGGCCCTGCTCCACCCCGGGGCCTCCCCCGCCATCCCCCCTCAAGCCCCCCCCTCCCCACCACCAATCTTCCCCTCTGCCACCACCGAAGGCATCGCCGGCAAAAGGCCGCGTGGCGTGGCAGCAGCGTGGCGCCTGCTGGAAGCGGCCAGGGATGGGAGGCGGCGCCCTCTTCACCTCTGGTCCATGGTGGCGTGCAGTGATGGCGGCCTGAGGTCGCGATGGCAAGAGGTGGTCGTCCTAGGACCTTTGGGTCTGGATCTTGACCTCCTTCTTGCATCAGCAGTGAAGGCAGTTGCGCCATCACGTCATCTGACTGACGGGGCGGCGGATCTGGGCATGGATGTGGTGACTTCCTTTGCTGGAGGTGGATGACCATGTTGGGACCCGGTGTGGGGGATCTTGGGATCCCACACCAATCTCTGGTGGTGAATATCTAGACGGCGTTGAGTTTTTGGTGACATGGCAGCCGGTGAAAACCGAGCCTCGACTATGATCTTGGTGGACGATGGCGACCTCACTTGGTGTTGCTGCCTTGTTGAAGGCATCGTCTTTGATGTTCTCGTCACTTCACTCGAGATGCTTCGGGGAAAACCCTAATCTGGTTCTTCGGATCGGGCGATGGCGGTGTTGTGGTGTCGTATTATCTTTTGGGGGCATTGCTTGTGGAGCAGCGCTGGATGGAAGAGGGAGGTGGTGGATAGGCTTCATCTTGCACGAAGACTCTAGTGGAGATGTCAAGACATGCCTACCCGCTAGGTGATACGTGTTGGAGATATGCCCTAGAGGCAATAATAAAAGTGGTTATTATTATATCTTTGTGTTTATGATAAATGTTTACATTCATGCTATAATAGTATTAACTGGAAACATTAATACTTGTGTGATTTGTAAACTAAATTAGAGTCCCTGGTAAATCCTCTTTATAATACTAGCTTGTTGGTTAATGGATGATCGTGGTTTATCGATCATGAACATTGAGATGTTATTAACAACAAGATCATATCATTAGGAGAATGGTGTGATGGACATACTCCTATAGATAAGCGTAGCATAAAGATCAAGTCATTTCAATAGTTCATTTGCTATAAGCTTTCTGATACATAGTAACCTAATTCCTTCGACCATGAGATCATGCTAATCACCATCACCGGAAGGATGCTTTGATGACATCAAACACCACACCATAACTGGGTGGCTATAAAGGTGGCATTGAGTGTTCGGAAAGTATGGGTTGAGGCACATGGATCATGAGTGGAATTTGTCCATCCATATGACTGATAGATATACTCTGGGCCCTCTCGGTGGAATGTCATCCAATTAGCTTGCAAGCATGTGACTGGCTCACAAGGGATCACATATCACGGGAACAAGAAAAGAGTACTTATCGGTAACGAGGTTGAACTAGGTATGTAGAGATACCGACGATCAAACCTCGGATAAGTAAACTATCGCGAGACAAAGGGAAATTGGTATCATATGTAAGTGGTTCATTCGATCACAAATTAATCGTAGAAATATGTGGGAGCCATATGAATTTCCAGATTCCTCTATTGGTTATTGATCGGAGAAGTGTCTCGGTCATGTCCGCATAATTCACGAACCGTAGGGAGACACACTTAAGGATTCAATGTTGTTTAGTAGATATGGAATGTAAGTAGGGAAACCGAATGTTGTTCGGAGTCTCGGATGGGATCCGTGATATCACGAGGAGATCCGGAATGGTCCGGAGAATAAGATTCATATAAGGAAAGTACGATTCCGGAGTTCGGGAATGATTCCGATGTTTTCATCGGAGAGGTTCTAGAAGGTTCTGGAAGGTTCACCGGACCGGAAGGGGAACGGTCCATGAATGTGTCATGGGTAAGTGGAATGATTGGGTCATGTCCTAGGTTATTTTGGTTGGGCATTTGCAAGAGAGAAGTAAAGCTCTAAATTGAAAGTCAAAAGGGAGGTTTGAAAAGTCAAACTGAAACAATAGTTTCCTAGTGGAAGAAGAAAAGAGTCCTTCCTTCTATCCAACTTGGGTTTGGGTATGGGTTCAAACTCCCCTCTCCCAAGGCTGCCCCCTCTCATAAATAGAGGGGGAGGGCTGCCCCAAAGACCACAACACCAAGCCCTCCCACCTGTGCGCCGCCGCCAAGTCGCCATCGACACCTCCTCCTCCTCTCCGGCCTTCTAACCCTAGATCCACCATAACTCGCACCGGCTTAGGCAAAGCCCTGCGGGATCTTCCCTCTACTTCCGACAGAACGCTGTCGTGCTGCCGGAATCGCGAGGGGAGAACTACAACCTCCGCTGCATGCTGGAACAAGGGAGAGGAAGGTCTTCATCGAGTACCGAACGTGTGACCGACTGCGGAAGCGCTGTCAGAACGCAACGCCGGAAGGATCGTCTACGTGATCTTGAGATCGGCAAGTGTACGACTACATCACCCACGAGATTGCTGGATCGGAGGGTATTCGGTCATGCGCACCTTGTTTTTCTGGCCGTTTGGTTTCAGCGGGAGCGTTGCGAAACTCTATTGTTTTTTCTCACCAAGTGTCATTCTTAGAGCCATGGTGAAGTCAGATGCAGATAATGTCAGGAAAGCGGAAATATGAGGGTAGCGATGGTGATTTTTGTTCTTGTGCGACGGAGAACTGGCCGCGTGATCTGGGACTCGTTGCAGCGACTGTTGGTGCGGAAAGACAATATAGGGGAAGTTCCCAATCTTATCTTGCAGGGTGAAAATCCAAGGTCTGGCCTAAACTGGTTGTGCCTGGCAATGACCTTGTTGAAGGCATTGTTTTGTGAGCAAGGACTTTCTTCAGGGTGAAAACCTATGATCTTTGATTGGACAACAACGGCGTTTGGGCACTGTTTTCTTCTTGAGGGCGTTGTTATTGGAGTGAAGGACTACTGGTGTTGTTCTGATGGTGTCAGTGTCGTTGCTTTGAGAATTAGTTCTCTGTAGCGGGACTTTTCTTTTTTGTAATTCTTTTTTCTTTTTTCTGGGCTGTGTGCATCTGTAGAGCCGTTAGGACATGTGTTGTTGCAGAGGTTGGGTGTAATTAGTATCCCCGTGATATTAATATATACTATTTTCCAAAAAATAATAATAATGGTTTTTTTACGTTGGCTACAATATTAACCTGTTGATTCGGATGCTGCAAATAGAGAGAAGACTAACAAGCACATATTGGGCAGAAGGACTTCTTCAAACATGGTTGTAACAAAGTAAAGTGAGGTCTCGAAGGTTGTAAATTTTAAATGTCATTTTTTCAATATTTAGGGTCTGTTCGGCAGCCCTCCACTCCCAAAAAATTGGTGGCTCCGCTTCACTCCCCATACGTATCGCTCCACCGATCTGATTAGCTAGCAGGTTCCGTTCGGCGACGCTCCGCTCCAGTAAGCAGTAGGCTGCCAGCCCATTCAAGTTAGATGTAGCCCGTGCGATAGGTTCTGGTCTAGTAGTATAATAGGCTTTGAGCCTTTTAGTGAATTTCTGGTTATATTGATGAATTTTATTCATTTTCCATAACACGTACGCACGTAATGGCTGAGCAGAAAGCTAATGGATACTGATGCTAGCTAGAAGACGATTAGCCAAATGAATAAAATATTATATTTCTTTTGTGCGCAAATAATTGACTTAGTTTTGTCTAGATTTGAATATATCTAGCCGCATTTTAGTGTATAGATATATTTAAATTTATACAAATTTAAGTCATATTTCTGTACAAAGGGAGTAGCACAAAAACGATATGTCTCCACACTAAAAGAACCATGTTTGCATATGTTTACAAATTAAAATAGCAACATGCAGTGTCATTTATTGCTAACATAACCTAGAAATTTCCAACCTAGAGCAATGGCAGTAGCTAGTTGATCTCTAAACTCATCCATGTCACGACCATTTGTCTCGGTAGTTGATGAATCAGATGCACATGTTGGAACTGCATACCGTCTATACCGTTCTGGAATTGTTGGCACATAATTTGGGTCCCTATCACACCGTTCAAAATGAACATCCTCTCTATCATGTGCGCGAATATAATTGTGCAATGTCATACATGCAGCAATGATCATCTTCTGGTTTCAATTGGGTAGCTAGGCATCTTGAGTAAAATTTGCCATTTCATCTTCAAAACCCCGAAACCTCTCTCTATGCTATTGCGCTTGGACGAGTGGATCTTATTGAACTTCTCTTCGGGAGTTGTTGGTGCTACACCTCTGTGGAACTCTGGGACATGATATCTTTCTCCTTTGTAAGGTGCGAGGTAGCCAAACCTGTTTGGATAACCAGCATCTACAAGGTAGTACTTTCCTACACAAAACAAAGAGAATAATGCATATGTTTTATGATAGATGACATTAGTTGTGATGAATATAGAAAAGCTCACCCTTTGGAGGATGGGGAAATATGTCCCGGTCCTTATCGATTGCATGATAAAGCACACTTGTGTCATGCATAGCGCCAGGTTGTCCAATTGAAGCGTATGTGAAATGCATATCAAAATCACATATTGCCATCACATTCATAGTAACTGCGCCAGTTCTTCCAATGTACCTAACTTTCTTTTCCTCAGGAACAACAACCCTAATGTGAGTCCCATCGATTGCACCAATGCAATCTTTGAGATGTGGAAATGACAGTCTATCATTTTTAATCCTAGGATGCACAATGCGGAAATTTGGGTCTTTAGGCTTCAAGTAGTGCGCTGCCATCTTAACCACACAAATGAGTACCCCATGAAATTTCCGGTGGACATTATCTGGTGAATGTTTGAAATGGTTCTGGGTTCTTCTATTTGATTCGCAACCCCCCAAGATCCACAGGAACATAGCAAAGACTCATAACTGCTAACAGAGGGGGAATGTTTGAGGCCATACCACTCCACCAACATGTCATGAAGATCAAACAAAACCTTTGGACTCATTCTCAGCATCGTATAGGTCTCTCCGGGTGTGTCAATAGTCTCTTGCAACCATCCAAACCCACTCAAGATAGATGTCCTAGGCGGGGCCTTCATCACCCAATTCTCACAATACTTACCAACTATGTTTGATGCACCTGAACAAATGATCGACATTTTTTGTGCATGGTGGCAGACCTTTGTTTTCTTCATTTCATAGTACTTCTCATCATCACTATCGCTATCATTTTTATCCACTCCGCATTTTTCCTTTCGGAGGAGCGATGGTAGGCTCGCTCTGCCTTTTAGGGCCAAAGGCCGAAGCGCTCCGGCCAGTCCGATCCGTGGAGCCGGTGCGTTCGGCGCAGCTCTGCTCACTCCGTAGCTGGAGTCAGGAGCTGGAGGGCTGCCGAACGGTCCCTAAATATTGAAAAAATGACATTTAAAATTTACAACCTTCGAGACCTCACTTTACTTTGTTACAACCATGTTTGAAGAAGTCCTTCTGCCCAATATGTGCTTGTTAGTCTTCTCTCTATTTGCAGCATCCGAATCAACAGGTTAATATTGTAGCCAACGTAAAAAACCATTATTATTATTTTTTGGAAAATAGTATATATTAATATCATGGGATACCAATTACACCCAACCTCTGCAACAACACATGCCCTAACGGCTCTACAGATGCACACAGCCCAGAAAAAAGAAAGAAGAATTACAAAAAAGAAAAGTCCCGCTACAGAGAACTAATTCTCAAAGCAACGACACTGATACCATCAGAACAATACCAGTAGTCCTTCACTCCAATAACAACGCCTTCAAGAAGAAAACAGTGCCCAAAGGCCGTCGTTGTCCAATCAAAGATCATATGTTTTCACCCTGAAGAAAGTCCTTGCTCACAAAACAATGCCTTCAACAAGGTCATTGCCAGGCACAACCAGTTCATGCCAGACCTTGGATTTTCACCCTGCAAGATAAGATTGGGAACTTCCCCTATGTTGTCTTTCTGCACCAACAGTCGCTGCAACGAGTCCCAGATCACGCAGCCAGTTCTCCGTCGCACAAGAACAAAAATCACCATCGTTACCCTCATATTTCCGCTTTCCTGACATTATCTGCATCTGACTTCACCATGACTCTAAGAATGACACTTGGTGAGAAAAAACAATAGAGTTTCGCAACGCTCCCGCTGAAACCAAACGGCCAGAAAAACAAGGTGCGCATGACCGAATACCCTCCGATCCAGCAATCTCCAGCAATCTCGTGGGTGATGTAGTCGTACACTTGCCGATCTCAAGATCACGTAGACGATCCTTCCGACGTTGCGTTCCGGCAGCGCTTCCGCAGTCGGTCACACGTTCGGTACTCGATGAAGACCTTCCTCTCCCTTGTTCCAGCATGCAGCGGAGGTTGTAGTTCTCCCCTCGCGATTCCGGCAACACGACGGCGTTCTGTCGGAAGTAGAGGGAAGATCTCGGAGGGCTTTGCCTAAGCCGGTGCGAGTTATGGTGGATCTAGGGTTAGAAGGCCGGAGAGGAGGAGGAGGTGTCGGTGGCGACTTGGCGGTGGCACACAGGTGGGAGGGCTTGGTGTTGTGGTCTTTGGGGCAGCCCTCCCCCTCTATTTATGAGAGGGGCAGCCTTGGGAGAGGGGAGTTTGAACCCATACCCAAACCCAAGTTGGATAGAAGGAAGGACTCTTTTCTTCTTCCACTAGGAAACTATTGTTTCAGTTTGACTTTTCAAACCTCCCTTTTGACTTTCAATTTAGAGCTTTACTTCTCTCTCGCAAATGCCCAACCAAAATAACCTAGGACATGACCCAATCATTCCACTTACCCATGACACATTCATGGACCGTTCCCCTTCCGGTCCGGTGAACCTTCTAGAACCTCTCCGATGAAAACATCGGAATCATTCCCGAACTCCGGAATCGTACTTTCCTTATATGAATCTTATTCTCCGGACCATTCCGGATCTCCTCGTGATATCACGGATCCCATCCGAGACTCCGAACAACATTCGGTTTCCCTACTTACATTCCATATCTACTAAACAACATTGAATCCTTAAGTGTGTCTCCCTACGGTTCGTGAATTATGCGGACATGACCGAGACACTTCTCCGATCAATAACCAATAGAGGAATCTGGAAATTCATATGGCTCCCACATATTTCTACGATTAATTTGTGATCGAATGAACCACTTACATATGATACCAATTTCCCTTTGTCTCGCGATAGTTTACTTATCCGAGGTTTGGTCGTCGGTATCTCTACATACCTAGTTCAACCTCGTTACCGATAAGTACTCTTTTCTTGTTCCCGTGATATGTGATCCCTTGTGAGCCAGTCACATGCTTGCAAGCTAATTGGATGACATTCCACCGAGAGGGCCCAGAGTATATCTATCAGTCATATGGATGGACAAATTCCACTCATGATCCATGTGCCTCAACCCATACTTTCCGAACACTCAATGCCACCTTTATAGCCACCCAGTTATGGTGTGGTGTTTGATGTCATCAAAGCATCCTTCCGGTGATGGTGATTAGCATGATCTCATGGTCGAAGGAATTAGGTTACTATGTATCAGAAAGCTTATAGCAAATGAACTATTGAAATGACTTGATCTTTATGCTACGCTTATCTATAGGAGTATGTCCATCACACCATTCTCCTAATGATATGATCTTGTTGTTAATAACATCTCAATGTTCATGATCGATAAACCACGATCATCCATTAACCAACAAGCTAGTATTATAAAGAGGATTTACCAGGGACTCTAATTTAGTTTACAAATCACACAAGTATTAATGTTTCCAGTTAATACTATTATAGCATGAATGTAAACATTTATCATAAACACAAAGATATAATAATAACCACTTTTATTATTGCCTCTAGGGCATATCTCCAACACGTATCACCTAGCGGGTAGGCATGTCTTGACATCTCCACTAGAGTCTTCGTGCAAGATGAAGCCTATCCACCACCTCCCTCTTCCATCCAGCGCTGCTCCACAAGCAATGCCCCCAAAAGATAATACGACACCACAACACCGCCATCGCCCGATCCGAAGAACCAGATTAGGGTTTTCCCCGAAGCATCTCGAGTGAAGTGACGAGAACATCAAAGACGATGCCTTCAACAAGGCAGCAACACCAAGTGAGGTCGCCATCGTCCACCAAGATCATAGTCGAGGCTCGGTTTTCACCGGCTGCCATGTCACCAAAAACTCAACGCCGTCTAGATATTCACCACCAGAGATTGGTGTGGGATCCCAAGATCCCCCACACCGGGTCCCAACATGGTCATCCACCTCCAGCAAAGGAAGTCACCACATCCATGCCCAGATCCGCCGCCCCGTCAGTCAGATGACGTGATGGCGCAACTGCCTTCACTGCTGATGCAAGAAGGAGGTCAAGATCCAGACCCAAAGGTCCTAGGACGACCACCTCTTGCCATCGCGACCTCAGGCCGCCATCACTGCACGCCACCATGGACCAGAGGTGAAGAGGGCGCCGCCTCCCATCCCTGGCCGCTTCCAGCAGGCGCCACGCTGCTGCCACGCCACGCGGCCTTTTGCCGGCGATGCCTTCGGTGGTGGCAGAGGGGAAGATTGGTGGTGGGGAGGGGGGGCTTGAGGGGGGATGGCGGGGGAGGCCCCGGGGTGGAGCAGGGCCTCCAACGCTCGAGGTAGGGGTAGTGGGTCTAGTTTTATTTAATTCGTGCACTTTATCGCTCTTTCATTCAATTCTTGGAGTTCAGTTGGTGATAGCAGTAACCTATACTAGCCCCCACTATGCGCCCTTCTGGGGTGTGGTTGTTAGGTAGAACATTTCATAAGGTACATTGAGAAACACAGTGCTGGGACCCTAAACAATGGAGTTGAATGCAGAGAAACCATTTTCTTGTTCTTAATATTAGATGAATAAACGCGTACAAATTGCATCGTGGGACCTGAACATGCGCAATAATGGCTATAGCATAGTCAGGTCGTATGCGCATTTACGAAAGCACACTACCGGTGGCATCGCGAGTTCTGATCGCCCACGGAACCAACTATCGCACCGTCAAATCTGATCGCCCACGGAATCAACTATCGCACCATCAAATCATACGTGTTTTACCGAAGGCACGTAGTGTACATGGGGAAGCAAGACATGAGAGCGGATTTACCACAAGTTGGCCTCCCGACGTCACATATGCCCTATGATTCTTGGAGATTCGTGCAAAGTCTACGAAGTCAACAGCTGCCACACATTTGCATGTAAGCCCTCCTAGAAAGGTGGAAACAATTCGAGCTCCACCTGGCAGTGAAACTTATATGTTTCTTGACTGGGTCTGCTGAAATTTGTATGTATCTTTAAAATTTTGTTAATTTTGGTTATTTTTCTACTGTTAATTTGGTTGTTTGGCCTATTTGTTCTATAGTTGCTATTGAATCATGTATGTGCCTGCAAGATTCAAAGCAGTTTCAGATCTTTAATAAATCTTATATGAATCTAAACTGATATGGAAGGGTCTTCCTATAATATAGTTTGCACAAATCTCCAACAAATGAATGATAGTGATGATGTCGAAGGCCCAACTTAGATGTGGTCTTGCATTTCCAAGCAAGACATATGGAGCGCCCTAAACCCGCTCACTGCCATGCTATACTACACATGCGGGCTAGATTACCATAGTCACATGGTCAGCAGATCTCACAAATCGGCGCATGGTGGGTTTGATGTCGAGAGATAAAGAGTTGGTGCAGACGAAAGTGCACATCGCGTTGTCCTCAGCGTTATCACCAGTGTTATTTCTCTCCTCGTCTTCAACTGAATGTTCCAAATTCTGAATTGTCTTCTTGTTTGCACAAATCTACTATAACATGTGGGGTTAAGTAAAACTATTCTCGATATTCTTGCAGATGACGATGGTTATATCTCTTACCTTAGGGCTCTAGCAAAATATGCTAGATGTGGTAATCTTTGATACTAGCCGCATGATCATCAAGAGCCATTTTCAGCATGTAGTTCATATCAATATAGTTTATGCTATATGCTACTGATGTGCCTAATTCATGGTGTGTCGAGGACATGTTCCATTCTGAGGATCATCATACCAAGAATGTGTCCCCCTTTTTGCCAACTCGAGTAAACATCCTAAATTTCTATTTCAATGACTTGTTTCTCATCATTAATCCAGATGCTTTACCGCCCCACATTTCTGTTGATTCATCCAATGTCATGTTAGATTCTTGATTTGGCGCAGGCATAAGTTGAATGAAGTATGTTATTATTCCTCGTGACAATCGCATCGCGTTCACCAAGGGTTTCATCCAGGTAGTTTCAATGGAGGTGTCTTTGTTATCAGGTGACGATTTGTTCTTGTTATCCAATTGCTCTAAGTCCACTCATCCATTGTCCCTTGGAGAAGTGCTTTCCACTTACATGCTCTTCTCCCACATCTACTTCCACTTAGAAGGAGAAGGAAAATGACACCTGGCCAGATATGGGCAGCAAGGCGAGGCATGAAGATTGTTTCAGGTGGTTTTACAGAGAAAACATCTGTGTACTAACTTTAAGAAAAACATAGTTAGATCTCGTGCTTGCAAGTGAATCCTTCTCGGTCAATCCAAGGACGAATCCCAATGAAGGCCATTACAGAGTGTTGATTGTTTTCTTCCCGATGACTCCTAGTTCTACTCCAATCAAACAGCTATTCGACGCTACCAGTTTAGTATTGCACTTGTCCCTTTTCATCAGTTCATGAGAACATCTAGTTTTGTTTCTTAGTCCTGGTGTGTCCTTCCCTTTAAATAGGGTGGACTGGATGTACTTGGTGTGCAAACAAATGACCTCACATGTATGTCATAGAATATGCACCCTTGGTGCTTCAAGTGTCGTCCTCTCCGCACGAGCACTGCTGGCATCAATGGGCCAACCATAAGCATTCCATGCATTCAACATAGTACACAATCTTTTTCATAAGGAGATCTCCATGACATCTATTACTCATTGTACCATTTCTCTAGGAGATGAATATGTACTTGTCCAGACTCATACCTACAACCTAGTGGTGCCTCGCATGTTATAGGTAATGAGAATAACACTGCCGACCTTACCTATCGATGGATTGACTGGTTTAGGAGCTTACATGTGGTTTCTTACGGATGGTGATGTCGATGTGTTGTTCGATAGAAACATGCACTTTTGTAGATTTGATGACATGCCCATCTGTGGCAAATTTTATGGAGGGCTTCAAATTTTATATCATGTTAATCTGAAATTCTCCTTTTGTGTTTGAGGAATAAAGACTGGGAGATTGGGAAGGCACCTAATGTCACCTCCGCTAGCATATTCTTATGCCTAAGCTTAGATGCAAAAAGTTGCATCCTGAATCTGTTTTGTAGTTGAAACATTTCCTCTTTCACAGTCTCTGTATGGCAGCCATTTATGTGATGGAAGAACCACTATAAATAAATATGTTGTTGCTACCATATCTGACTGTGTTCATCATGAATCTGTGCCCAGTATGCTCTAATCCGTGCACTTTATAGCATATTCCCTTCAATTATGAGAGTTTAGTTGGTGATAAAAGTAACATCCACAACCTTTTGTTGTATGTAAGTTTTATCTGTTAAATTTAGATTTGTCTAGTTGCTTGTACAATTTCTTCTGTACATGTGAGGTATGCGGAACAGTTGTTGATATTCTTTGGACATGACGTTGATCACATCTCTTCACTTTGAGCTATAGCAAAGTTGCATGATCTGGTAATCTTTGATACTAGTTGTATGATCATGGAGACTCGCTTTTTTACATGTAGTTCTTACCACTGAATTTTATGCTATATACTTTTGGTGCGCCTAGCTAATTCATGATGCCAAGAGGCATATGTTCCATTTCGAGGATTTTGAAATCAAGTCTACACCCATGATATTTTTTTCAGTGACTTGGTTGTTGCTCCTCAGCAATCGAGATGCTGTACCGCATTTGAATTTCACCTGATTCGGTTATCCTTACTAGAGTCTTATAAAATTGAACATCTTATGTTAGGTCCTTGATAATCTATGCATGCTCAATGTCTGCTTATACTATGTAGCAACTATTGATACCAGTTCGATATAGCAACAACGCGAGGCATGAAGAGGGGTTCCAGGCGGGTGGTTCTCTCGTGACTCACAACGCGTGATAACTCCAAAATAATCCGAGTTCACCAACTCGTGATTGCACATCGACAACCAGACTCAGTTGAAGGCTGTTATGGAGTGCTAGTTGTTTCCTTCCCGATGACTCCTATTTGGCCCAGTCCAGCACCACAACTATTTGGCCCTCTACCATTCTATCATCACACCTGTGTCTCTTCATCGTTTATAAGAACAATGGTTGTGTTTCTTTGAGAATTTTGTTGTTCATACTTTCCCTTTAAATAGAGTGGAGGGTGGGCTGGTTTATACGGTGTGCAAACATAAAACCACACAAATATGTTGTGGACCCTTGGTGTCGTAAGACCGTAAGTGTTTCATGTGGGTAAGAGTCTTCCTGACATCAATTGGGCATTCTATAGGCATTTCTCGCATGCCCTCTATTTATCCTAGAGATTCGACATGACTAGCATCTATATTTTAGGTACAACAGTTTGCTGCGTAACCAAATACATTCATTAAGATTCATTTGGCTATATTTTTTTCTTACTATCACTAGTATGTGAAGTTTGCAGTTTTGCATTCATGATTACATAGGCTAGCTCATTGAGTGCGTTATTTTGGCACCGAGGCTCACTAGAGCCTGTCTTTTACAACCTTCGAGACCTCACTTTACTTTGTTACAACCATGTTTGAAGAAGTCCTTCTGCCCAATATGTGCTTGTTAGTCTTCTCTCTATTTGCAGCATCCGAATCAACAGGTTAATATTGTAGCCAACGTAAAAAACCATTATTATTATTTTTTGGAAAATAGTATATATTAATATCACGGGATACCAATTACACCCAACCTCTGCAACAACACATGCCCTAGCGGCTCTACAGATGCACACAACCCAGAAAAAAGAAAGAAGAATTACAAAAAAGAAAAGTCCCGCTACAGAGAACTAATTCTCAAAGCAACGACACTGACACCATCAGAACAACACCAGTAGTCCTTCACTCCAATAACAACGCCCTCAAGAAGAAAACAGTGCCCAAACGCCGTCGTTGTCCAATCAAAGATCATAGGTTTTCACCCTGAAGAAAGTCCTTGCTCACAAAACAATGCCTTCAACAAGGTCATTGCCAGGCACAACCAGTTCAGGCCAGACCTTGGATTTTCACCCTGCAAGATAAGATTGGGAACTTCCCCTATGTTGTCTTTCCACACCAACAGTCGCTGCAACGAGTCCCAGATCACGCAGCCAGTTCTCCGTCACACAAGAACAAAAATCACCATCGCTACCCTCATATTTTCGCTTTCCTGACATTATCTGCATCTGACTTCACCATGGCTCTAAGAATGATACTTGGTGAGAAAAAACAACAGAGTTTCGCAACGCTCCTGCTGAAACCAAACGGCAGAAAAACAAGGTGCGCATGACCGAATACCCTCCGATCCAGCAATCTCCAGGCATGATACGCCCATGGGAGTTCGCCGACGGAGCCTTCCGAAACCCGCCTCTCCAGACCAGATCAACGAGGGCAGACATCAAGCAGATCTTTGTCTTCGTGCGAATGAAACCAAAGGACCACCTCCTTTATTAGATCCGCACAACGATCCCTACACCGCCGGCCGGTTTCCGGAGAACGGATCGAGCAGGCAATTAGGGTTAGAGAGCCGATCTAGGTCTTCCAACGGAATCCCATCACCGGCACCTCCTCCACCAGATCGCCACCACAGGGAACCGCTGCCTCCACCCCGACCAAGGGACGCCGCCCAGGTCCGCGCTTCAGCCTCCGCTGCCGCCGCCCCAGCAGCTCCGCCTTCCGCCTCCGACGCATCGCCCCCAACCACCTTCGGCAGCTAGGCCCGCCGCCACTGCGGCGAGGGCCGGCGGCAGTGGCGTCGCCCTAGGGAGCGTTGCGAGGGGAAGAGAGGGGGTCGTATGTGTCATTCAGCTTTCTAAAATAAATATTATAAACATGTATTTGAATGCTTTGTCACGAGAGAAAGAAACTCACAAGTTTCCACTTCCAATGTAACAAAGCTGGACTGAAAATTGTATCAGCATTGTACTATATTGCTGGAGCCTTGCTTTCATGGTGTTTCCTTCACCAATACTAGCTCCATTTTAATAAATAAGGCGCACACGTATTTCAAGTCAAACTTTTACCAACAAAATTAAGCAACAAAATTCAAGGTTATATTGCACATAATTAGTATCATTGAATTCATATTGAAAAACACTTTCTTATGATGCTAATTTTGTATCAATAATCTTTACTTATTTTGATTAATTCTTGGCCAAAAAAAAACAAGAAAAACGAGAACACCTTATTTATTGAAACATATGGGAGTATGCATTTAAGCGTATTTCAATGTAATTACGGTGTGTTTGTCCAATGTGTCCATAAACATTCTATGAATGGAAAAAAGAAATAGCGCCCTATTTCGATGTTAATAGCGTGCTATACTGTATCTGCATCTCACTTGATTCGGTCGGTGCTGCTAGTTTGCACGGACCGGTGGCTTCATGTTATGTTATGTTATGTCAATGATTTGACGCGGGCGTAAGTAGTGCATGTCGCTTCTTAATGTTGAGTGTGACATTATTTCTCATGGCAATCACCAAATGGATTTATAACCTGTAGTTTTTTTATTGCAGCAAAGCGAAGCACAGATACTACAAGATAAATGGCACCTATTAAAGGTTGCAGGGAATCGGAGAATGAAGAATTTCAGCTAAGTGGCACCTGTTAGAGGTTCCAAGCGATTAAGCGAGTGGTTCCACGCCATGACGCAGTGCGCACGGACTCCAAATTAAGCCAAGGTGGATAAATCGTGCTTGCATCAGCTCGCGGCTCTGTCGGTACATCGTCGACCTAAGCTAAAGGGTGTTATGGAGTGCCAATTGTATTCTTCCCAACGACTCCTAGTTCTAGTCCAATTGCACAGCTATCTGGCTCTGCCACTATCATCACACCCGTGGCACCATATGGGTGTTTCTTTGAGATCCGTGGCACCTTCTTCCCTTCAAATAGTGGCCTGATCATTTAAACCTTAGAGACATGTTGTGGACCCTTGGTATTTGTGAGAGTTGTCGTCTTGGTAGGAGCCCTGTAGACATCAATGGGGAATTTAGACATCAATGGGGAATGCATACACATTTCTTGGTTGCGGCTAATATTTTCTCATGTGACCTACTACCGCTGTCTCACAATATAAAATGTTTTGGTTGGCTATTTCAGCTACCGAAATGTTTTATATTATGGAATAGATTTTGGTATATTCATCCACTGGAATTGGTATGACTGGCTCAAGTATTTTAGACATGTAACCAAATATCATCCGCTAAATTCTATTGTGATATAACTTCTTTACTTACTTTAATTGGTGCCTGAAGCATAAAAGTATGCCGTTTCGTGTTATATGCTTATTTTGCATATGTAGGTTTGAGTAAACGCTCATAATTTTTCTTTCACATAGAAGATAAAGAACGAATTTGGGCTAATGAAATAAATTCTTGGCCACATGTTTCTCAAAGCTTGCCACTCAAATTTCTTTAAAAGTTGCTGGGTGGTAACATAAAATTTCAACTTGTGAGTATTGCAAAACTTGCAAGCTATCCTCTGACAAAGTTACCACTAAGCCGAAAGCATGTATTCTATTTAAAATATGGTTGTTCACAAACATTATTAGGAATCATTCTTCTATCTAATGCATCATGTGAAGGTAGTGGATCAAGATCATAACTATGTGTTATCATCCTAAGAAACAAATCACGATCAAATTTCATCCTAATTTAGGAAGATGAATGTTGTAAGTTCGTACTAAAATTGTTTCGTCACAAGTGAGAACGAAACTCATAAGTTTCTTCTTCCATAGACAGTCTTGGCAATATTTTTTCTAAATAGAAGACATTACACCTAGATTTAAATTAATAAAGCCACGGACGACCAAAGTTACGAGGTGTTTGGGGAACAGATACAAAAACCACAAAGATAACAAGCAAACAACAAAATACAACATGAATGTGATGGGCAACCTGCCTGCAATGACATATAGACAAGCACGTAAGCGAGAGGAAGGGGTGCGAGGTCGTCCTTCTGCTAACATTTTCTTAGAAGGTACTACTCTCACCTTCGACTCAAGGAGACAACATATCTTTGCCAGGTATCAAGTAGCCGAAAAAGTTGTCTTTCTACTCTTCTCATCTTCTTGAAGGTGACAGGGCTTTCTACCCACCAAGCTTAAGAGTAAGTCCATGAATGATTTAAACTTGCATTTATGTAGTTTCTACGTATGTGTTTATATTCACACATGATAAATGATTTGTGTAGTTGTCCCGTCTTGTGTCGAGTAGAGTTAATGGGCAGGAGTTCATGTTGAAACCGGCTCTATCAAGTGTTTCTCTTTCTTCATTTTGCACGACATTACGTGCTAATGAAAAATTAAGTATCTATGTCAAGGACTCATAATTTATCTATTTTATTCAATCATATTGATCATTCATTTTCTATGCTAGCATGTGTGACACGACCATAGTCTTGGCAAGACTATGGTAGTATTAACCTTTCAGAAACATATGACGAAGACAAAGATGTAACCGACAAAACCTCTATAGGAAAAAAATCTTAGCGCTGTAGAAGCCTTACTGGCAGAAGAGTGAAAGTCCGCCGGTGGTGACATGTACCCCCAGCAAGCAAGCAAAAGACCGTCACCTGTAGGTCGCAATCTGATCCCCTCATGACTTGCTGCTGAGTAGCACAAGAAAAGGTACGTCCTTGCATCGTGTTTCGTGGGTGGACCCGGGGGACGAAAAAAGCCATGACCTTCGACCTTTTATGTCTATCACGGTTGTAGATCCTAGCGGTGATGAGAATATAGAGGAAGTCTATCGCTGGATCCTCCCAAAACTAGTGGCATATGCGTTTTTCACTGGTTATGGGATAACGCCGATGATCTGTTACATAGACTCATCATTTGGTTCTCAAGATTACTAGCGGTGGTCAGATTACATGCTTCGTTGGCTGGGTTGATGAATCCGTGACACAGAAATATGTACCGATTGCTGGATTTTGTTAGAAGGTGCTCAAAACGGCCAACACTTCTCTGTTTATGAGTGTAGCGGATGGGTCAAACTTACTGGTGGCATTAAATTATAGATGAATGCCACCACTAGATATTTATTAGTGTTGTTTGCTAGTTTGGCAACGTCACTGGTACATTCAGCTGTAGCAATGGTGTGTCGAAAACATGACGCACTACTAACCTTATGTTTGATATAATGGTTTTTCTACTAGTATACTGACCTCTATTTTCTTCTAACTAACCATCACGAACCTCCCTGCTGCTCCCTATCTCAGGATCACCCCATAGATGTCGAGCATCTAAACAAGCCAATTACCAACTATGCCCAGATGCAGTAGATCTTCTCCTTGGTCCTTGCCGCTAGCAGGTATTCCATGGGTTCCAGTGAGCCTCTTCAGTATCATAACCCTCACTATTTCTAGACCCAGGAGTCCGAGACTATGGTCGTTGATGATGAGGGCAAGAATGAACCTACTTCTAATGTAGGCATCGGTGCTGCCGCCAGTGCTTGCGGTAGTACTACTGATTTTGTTGATCCTTCTAGGAAGAGGAAGAGGTTGATGTTGGACGGGGAGGATGTCCTCGCCATCACCTGCATGACCGAGGCTGTGAAAGCGGTGGTGCTCTCCATCACCACTGCTTCCTCTCCCGATGTGCATCCAAGTATCTACGACGCCGTCATGAACGTCATAAGGTTAAGCCATTAGGCTCTGATGGTGTCTCTAGGCCACCTCTTCGACAAACATGGCCTAAGGTAATGGATTTTTTATGATGGCAGAGGACCACAAGGCGCTCTGTCTCAGGACCTTCCTAACCAAGCATTACTACGTATAGTGCTAGCTCCCTGATGATGGTGCTATTGGTGGTGTATGCATGATGAAAATGAACTTGGTGGCTGTATATTTTAAAGTATTTAGGACTTGAGAA
This sequence comes from Avena sativa, assembly GCA_916181665.1. Taxonomy (NCBI): domain Eukaryota; kingdom Viridiplantae; phylum Streptophyta; class Magnoliopsida; order Poales; family Poaceae; genus Avena; species Avena sativa. Next base: position 276,687,171 of record OV702298.1, on the reverse strand, counting down.
AAATTTACTACAAGCCATGTTTATTGTGAGGTGGTATATATTAGCCCTTCACATGATGGCCAATTTGCGGTGGTAGGATTACATCCCTTTTTGATGTGCTAGTAGGATGACACCATAGAACTTGGTGTGATCGGTAGGATCAGACTTACTTGGTAGATTGAACTTCTAATGCTTTTTCCTATATGATCATGCATGCTTAGGTTGCTAATGTTCATTACCTTGTGTTCTGAACTTAATTTTCCTAGTTTACTTGTGTTTCTTATGTTGCATATGTTCTATCTTAGTAGAAATACAACTGATATATGGTGTACTACCGCAAGGAGCCAGGAATCTACAAGACATGGGAAGTGTGCAGCAAACAAGTGATGGGTTATGAGCACAACTGAATAAAGGGTTTAATAGTAGAGAGGTGGCACCGAAAGCTTTCTTGGAGTTCTTAGTGCAAGGTACAAACAGCAATGTCAATCCACAGGGCAGCGCTCATCACGGCGAAAGTAGGATCAAGACTTCATTATCATCAACCTGGTCATGTGGTTGTGTATTTGTTGTTGTCCTAAATCGTGTGCTCACATGTAAGACCTTAAGCCCCGAACTTCTATCTAGTAAGCTCACCACATATGGTGCAAGGTAACCATATATTGCCTTATGCGGGCTGCCAAACGTTATGCTTTGCATTAACCAAGCCAAAAAAAATCCAAATTGTGGGCAACCAAACATTGTGAGTATCCAAACACACCCTTAGTTTTGTCGAGGTTTCATCGGGCTTCAACTTATTTGTACATAGGTTTAACTGAGGTTATAAAGGTTTCCACTAATATAAGGTTTCACATTCGTTTCAAAAGGTTTATTTCCTAATGATATTTAATCGAGGACTAATTGAAACTTCAAAAAATGTTGAACCCATGTTTCACGAAGGTTTAATTTGAAGAGGTTTCAAAAAGTTTCTAAAGGTTTGACTAAGTTCTAGGATATGTTTTTGTTTGAGTGCAATTACAATATAACTTGTCTAACTCATATGAATAACAATTAAAATGCATGATTAATATTATGACTTATGAAGAGGGAAAGAAGTCGACTATGGCCTAATGGTTAATTTAGGTGAATTTCAAGATTGTAAATACAAATAAATCTCAGAGACACAACTGATGGCGGGAGATTGAGGGACAGAAGTAATTCGGCTGGAACGACAGAGAGCAGTTAAACTGTTAAAGCCCTTCAACGCCACGCTGATAGCCTAGGTGATCCGTAGAATCCATGCAAACTATGCCACATAACAGAAAATGCTCGAACAGTATGTAGTGACTACTATATAGTACGTGGGACATTTCGCCAAGTATTAACCTTTATTTGAGGTATTCCGAATACAATGACCAAAGTGAATTATGCTGCCATGTCCATTACCTCGAGTGTATTTTACTCATTTCTAAATTGCACAAAGAAAATACAAATATCAAAACCGGCAATACAGACCCCATTAGTATGTTCACTCCCAGTGGTAGTGAACACAGACGACATTCCAGTTTTATTTGTCACAGGCACATTGATCAGCGTACTGGAGTACCCTTCTGCTTCACATACAAAATTACAAATGAATCAACAGCAGTGTCCTATTATTCTTTTCCAGTTGAAAGGAATTGCATTATTTCAACAAATAATCACTTCTAGAAGAGGGTTTTACTGCACACACCTCAAAAATAGCAGCATTTCTCGGTGTTTGTCAGGACGAAGGCGCATCTGGCTGGTTTTCGGGGCATGTAACTTGAAATGCAGGGATTTCCATGTATGCTTTGTAGAATCTCTCCAAATGCGGGTATTTAGACTGCGACGAAAGAAACAATAGATGTAAAGAAAATAGATGCGAGGATAATGAGCAGCGTCTTCAGTAGGTGTAGGTCCATGGTTAACTCTACATGCGGAAGCATGGAACAATAGATGTGAATTACGGTACCATATCGGTTTGGAAGCGTGTCACGCCAGCGTGTATCTGGGGTGCAAGGAATACATCCGCCTGTCAACGGAAACAAATATCACAACAGAAGACTAGTCAATAAGTAAAAAAATATAGTACAGTAATTTAAGTGCCATCTTCCAAGTTAGGATTAAATTGTTCATCAAATGTTGAATGCATATCCGAACCATATAACAGAGGGCTTAATCAGTGTACCGGGAGTCGAGAAAGAAATATGATTATTTATATACAAAATGGATTGTTAAGATAAAAGCGGAGTTTATGGAAAGCAATATTGAGCGCAAAGCACAAACCAGTTGGACTTCATCACCAGTAGCAAATTCAGTGTCACATCCTTCCAGCAGTTTTTCAATTGCTATGGTGACAGAGGAAAAATAATGTCAGGTACTATGTGCAACCCCATTTTTCATGGTACACTTCTGCTTCTCCGTTCATATGAGTGATATGATGTGAAACAGAAAGATCAATAAGAGAGTGTGTGGAATCATACCTCTGAATCCCTTGTCAATGTAATGATGTACTATCTGAAGACTCTCGTCGGAACCTAATTTTCCGTTAACTAAACCCTAGATAAGAATTTCTCGGAATAAGGTTTTGTTTCGAGAACTGCAACCGTACTGTGAAAGAAAACAATCTTTTGTCAAAGAAAGCTGGTTATAAAGTGAACTTACGACTACAGCGTAGCACTGAAGAGGTTGAATGCTCGAGCACACGATGTTTGCAATCTGAAACAAGTAAGGAATATATTATATATACCAGGTTCGCAAGTTACAGATAAACATTGCATAATGAAACAAGTAACCAAAAACATCTAGAACTTTGTTGGGCCTCTGCCCTTTTCAGCATTACTACCTCCATTCCAAAAAAGGAGTATAAATTTTCCTAAAAGTCAAACGACATAAAATTTGACCAAGATTATATAAGAAAAATATCAAGGTCTATAATACAAAATCAATACCATTAGATACATCATGCAATATAATTTTGTATTATGACAATTCATTCTATAAGTTTGGTCAAACCTTACAGGTTTTGACTTTCGGAAAAAAATATATGCCTTGTTTTTTTTTTGGAATGGAGGTAGTAAGTGATAGGTGCAAACATGGCTTGGGGAACTTATTGGACACTGCAATCGGTTTCAGTATAAGAAAATCCAAGAACAAAAGAAAGAATTTATATAAAGCCAAGCGATGAGCCTTGGGTGTAAAAAGAACTCTTGATAAACATGTACCTGCAGATTAAGAGCTTTCTTTTTCAGATCTTGAGGTAAAAGAGGGCGCTGGGGATATTTTTCTTCAAGATACTACGTTCAATTCGCGTCAGAAAGGAAGAAAACTATGTTGTCAATAAGTAATGATATAAAAGGCTGGACCACACAAAATGAAAAACATGATGAAGAGTTACTGTTATTCACCAATATGATTGCAAGAGAGTCCGAAACCAAGACATCCCCATCTTGTAGTGCTGGGACATACTTAATTGGATTGATCTTCTCATAATCTGCAGCATGAACACGAGAACAGTCGAAGTGCTGCACTGGAACAAGTCATACTCCCTCTGTTTCAAATTACTCCGCCGGCGCGCTTATGTAGGTGAACTAGTACTCCCTCATTTTTCATTCAAAAAAATCCTCGAATTTTTGAAATAGATAGTATGAAATATGTACTACGTATACCAAAAATTCTAAGAATTTTTTGATGAAAAATGAGAGAATACTAGGCCACCTAGGTAAGCGTGCGCGCGGAGTAATTTGAAACAGAGGGAGTACCTACTTAACAGAAAAAGAACTACCCACTAATCATTTCAGAAAGCAAAGAGAATTCTATATATTAACTATTCCAGCACATTTGTTGTATGACCCTCTTTCAGACAATGACTGCATAAATCTAAAACATAGAAGAAGGTATATCTTACTGCTAACCTGGATCGTTCCATGCCACTGCCCTGTACTCATATTCCACACCTTCATATTGGAGAACATAGTATAATTAGCGAATACAACGAGAAATTTTAATAGAAATAGCACAGTGCTTTGAATTTGAGTATTTGAATTTGTGGTCTTATTTCAGAAATTCCAATGGGGATTATCTAGTGGATCGCGCTGTTACATCCGCTAAAAATATCTCAAGTACCAACCCTATGACTTCTGCATAATAAATCTTCAGCAGGAGTTTCAGACAAGGCACATTAGGTCTGTGGAGTAATAAGGGTCAAGTGATTTCCGTCTAACGGTTTGGTGGTTTGGCAGGAGAATTAGCTGACAAGAGTGGGCTTCCACAAGGTGTGGAATTTGGAATAGAGAAGAAGAGGAAGGCCAAATGCTCCCTGAGTTTTTTGAGCAATCGAGCAGCGCCGCTAAAATTTCAGCCGCGAAAAATGAACATGGAGTCCATATCGATTTCTCGGTAGCAATAAGCAACATAGAAATCCTGATTGATAACTGTTCTCCAACTGCGTAGACTCGCTATTCAAGATTTAGGAAACTATAGATGTTTTTCAGGAGGTTGATATCGGTGACACCGGACTCTGTGTGTCGACCTTCCAAACTCACCGTCGACGAGTTCCTGGGACGGCACACGGTGCGTCGACTTTTCGACACGCCTACATGTCGTATCGTGACGGCCGGGCGGACCCCGGAGCAGACCCCACCTCCATTAGAGGCTGGAGTTAGAGTTGAGGTTCACAGGTCTGTGACTGTGAGCAGAGAGATAAAAGAAGCTGAGCAGACTACTACATGTGGCCAACAGCTCAAGTGGGCGCCAGGACTCAGGTCTGAAACCACGCCATGTCAAACATTCAAACTGCATCGGTCTTGTTGAGTAACATATTGTACTACGTATAGGTCCCCGTGTTTTGTCAGGGTTGTACCCGTACTTGTACATGTGTCCGTCTATATATACATGAGCAGCCGGCCCAATTGGTGCTGTGCAATCTCCAATCATCTTCCACATGGTATCAGACACCGCCTGATCCTAACCTAGCCGCCGCCCCCCCCCTCCTCTACCCTAGGGCGCCGCCGGCCTCCTCCCAACCTAGCCGCCGCCCCCCCCCCCCCTCCTCTACCCTAGGGCGCCGCCGGCCTCCTCCCACCAGCCGCCGCCTCCGCCCTCCTCTCCCCCGGGCGCGCCGGCCCTCCCTCCTCCCGCCACCACTCCCCCACCCCCCCTCTCCTATCTTGGCGCCGCCGGCTCCCTCCTCCAGCCGCCGCCCCTAGCCACCACCCACCACCTTCCGCCATGGCCGGGTTCTCCTCCTCCGGCCCCTCCGACGCCTTCAACTCCTCCCGCTCCGGCAGCAGCAACCCTTTCGCCGGGCCCTCCGTCGCCGTCATCCGCGACATCCCCGTCGCCGAACGCGTACCGGTGAAGCTCTCCACCACCGCTGCCAACTTCTTCCCGTGGAAGACGTACTTCGGGCTGCTCTTCCGCGAGTACGATCTCCTCGACCATGTCGATGGCACCATCGACCTCCTCGCCATGCCGCACGACCCCGAGTGGCTCGCGATCGACGCCACCATCATCCGCTGGTTCTACCAGACCGTCTCCAACGACATCTTCCGCACCGTCGTCCGGGACGGCGACACCGCGCACACGGTGTGGGAGAAAATCACCGGCCTCTTCACCGACAACAAGATCCAACGGGTCACCTTCCTCCAGCAGGAGTTCTTCGGCACCCACCAGAACGACCACTCTCTCGACGAGTACGTTCTCAAGCTGAAGACCCTCTCCGACGAGCTTCGCGACTTGGAGTTTCCGATCGATGACAAGATCATGCTCTCCACCCTGTCGGCCGGCCTCGGCGAGGACCTCAGCAACGCCGCCTCCAATCTCACGCTCCTCACCACGCCCTCCTTCGAGCAGGCCGTCGCCTACCTGCGCCTTGAGGAGCGCCGTCTCAAGCATCTCCGGGCTCGGGCGGCTCACACCGCCTTCGTCGCAGGCCTCTCCCGCGGCGCCCCGGCACCGGCGCCTCGCCCCCCCGCCCCCGCGCCTCGCCCGATGGGGCCGCCTCCGGGTTTCTACGCCCCGCCGCACCCGCCTCCGCCTCCCGCCACCGGCGGCACTGGCACCGGCGGTGGTCGTCGTGGGCGCCGTCGCCGTGGCGGCAGTGGCAACGGCGGCGGCCATGGTGGCGCCACCGCCCCCGCGCCTCGTCCAACCCCGCACGCCGCCCCTACTCCGCCATGGCTCGCGGGTCACAACCCGTGGACCGGGGTCGTCCACGCCTACTCCATGCCTCTGCCACGCGCCCCCTACCCGGGCATCATGGGGCCGCGTCCGGCCACCCACCAGGCCTTCTACGCGGCGCCCCAACCCGCCGTCACGCCGAGCTACGACACCGTCCCAGGCTACGGTGCCGCGCCCTACTCCGCCCCGGCCTACGTCGCCCCCCCGAGCTCGGCCCCGTGGGATCCCGCGCTCCTGACCGCCCTCCAGAGCGCCCCCACCGCTGGGGCGTATGGTGGCGGCGGCGACTGGTTCATGGACACCGGCGCCTCCGCGCATATGGCTGCGCACCCCGGTACCCTCTCTTCTTCTACACCCTCCTCCACCTCCTCTCGCATCATCGTTGGCAACGGTCATGCGCTTCCCATTACTCACACCGGTTCCGTCTCTTTTCCCTCCACCTCCACTCCTCTCTCTCTCAACAATGTTCTTGTTTCTCCTGCCTTGATTAAAAATCTGGTCTCTGTTAAATCTTTCTGTCGTGATAATCCTGTGACTGTGGAATTTGACGCTTTTGGTTTTTCTGTCAAGGATGGTCGTACTCGGATGCTCCTCCACCGATGTGACAGTCCCGGCGATCTGTACCCCGTTGGTTCGGCCTCCACCACCGCCAGCAGCTCACTCGCCCTCTCCACCGGTGTCGATCTCTGGCACGCTCGCCTCGGCCATCCTAGCCACGCCGCTCTCCATAAAATAATGCAAGGCTTTTCTTTTACTTGTAATAAAACGGATGCCCACTCCTGTGACGCATGCCGTCTAGGCAAACATGCTCGCCTCCCGTTTAGTTCCTCCTCCACAGTCGCGTCTTTTCCGTTTCAACTTATTCATAGTGATGTTTGGACCTCGCCGGTTCCCAGTAATTCTGGTTATAATTATTATCTTGTGATTCTGGATGATTACTCTCACTTTGTATGGACGTTTCCTCTCCGTCGCAAATCCGATGTTGCCGCCACTCTCACCGCTTTTTTCGCTTTCGTTTCCACTCAGTTCGGTCGCCCCATTCACGCCTTACAAACTGACAACGGCAAAGAGTTTGACAACATCACTATTCGCTCCCTTCTCGCCGCTCATGGCGCTATCTTCCGCCTCACGTGTCCCTACACCTCCCCCCAGAATGGTCGTGCTGAACGGATGCTACGTACTCTCAACGACTGTGTCCGCACCCTTCTGTTCCACTCCCACATGCCTCCACGTTTCTGGCCGGATGCTCTTGCCATGGCGACCCTCCTCGTCAACATCCGCCCGTGTCGTGTGCGTTGGTCTTACACGCCGCACCACCTTCTCTACGGTGCGCCGCCCACGTATGATGACCTCCGCGTCTTCGGCTGCAAGTGTTATCCCAACACTGCTGCCACCGCCGCGCACAAGCTTGCGCCTCGCTCTCTCCCTTGTGTGTTTTTAGGCTACCCTGCCAACACCAAGGGCTACCGATGCTACGACCCAGTCTCCCATCGCGTACTCACCTCCCGGCACGTGTACTTTGACGAGTTGTCTTTTCCGTTTCAGCAGGGACTTTTGGCGACACCTCCGACGACGCCCCCGGCGCCCACCGGCCCTCCTGTGGCCGGCCCCGCGCGCCGCCGACTGCGCCCGGTGGCCCCAGCGGCCCCCACTGCGTCGGCCCCGGCCGGGCCCTCGGCGCCGTCCCCCGTGGCACCCCCGACGCCTGCGGCGCCCCTGTCGCCCGCGGCGCCCTCGTCGCCCGCGGCGCCTGCGTCGCCCCCTCCTGCGGCGCCCCCGACGCCGTCGACCAGCTCGAGCACCTCCGGCTCCCCCTCGCCGCCCGTCGCTGCGGCTCCTGCGCCCATGCTCACGCGAGCACGTGCGGGCGTGCGGCGGCCGTCTACGCGCTACCCCCGCCGACCAGTGGGCCTTCTGGGCCAGCGGGAACAGTGTCCTGCCGCATGACGGCGGGGCGCCGTCGTCCCACGAGCGGGAAGCGTCCTCCTCGCGGCCGAGCGCGCCGTCCACCTCCGCCCCCTCGCCGGTGCCCACCTCGGCTCGCGCCGCTCTGCGCGACCCGCACTGGCGCGCCGCCATGCAGGAGGAGTACGACGCGCTGCAGCGCAACCGGACCTGGGAGCTGGTTCCCCGGCCCTCTCGCGCCAACGTCATCACCGGCAAGTGGGTCTTCAAGCACAAGCTCGGCTCCGATGGTACTCTCGAGCGCTACAAGGCGCGCTGGGTCGTCCGCGGCTTTCGGCAACGCGCGGGTGTCGACTTCACGGATACGTTTGCCCCGGTCGTCAAACCGGGCACGATCCGCACGGTCCTGCACCTCGCCGCTTCTCGCGCATGGCCGGTACATCAGATGGACGTCTCCAACGCCTTCCTCCATGGCCATCTGTCGGAGCAGGTCTACTGTCAGCAGCCCATCGGCTTCGTTGACGCCGAGCGCCCCGATGACGTGTGCTTGCTCTCTCGGTCCTTGTATGGACTGAAGCAGGCGCCCCGCGCCTGGTACCAGCGCATCGCCGCGTTTCTGCATCAGCTTGGCTTCCGCTCCACGCGCTCCGATGCATCGCTGTTCGTCTTCCGGACAGGCACCGACATGGCCTACCTGCTGCTGTACGTCGACGACATCATCTTGACGGCATCCACCGCCGGTCTTCTTCGACAGCTCACCGACAGTCTTCGTGCTGAGTTCGCATTGAAGGACCTCGGCCCGCTCCACTACTTCCTCGGCATCGAGGTTGTCCGGCGCGCGGACGGGTTCTTTCTTCATCAGCAGAAGTACGCACGTGAGCTTCTCGAGCGTGCCGGGATGCTTAATTGCAATCCCGCGCCCACTCCTGTCGACACGAAGGCCAAGCTTTCTGCTACTGATGGTTCGCTGGCTTCCGATGCCCCGTTCTACCGCTCCATCGTCGGCGCCCTACAGTACTTGACGTTGACACGACCGGAGCTCCAGTACGCCGTGCAGCAGGTGTGCTTGCACATGCATGCTCCTCGGGACGCCCATTGGGCTGCGGTGAAGCGGATTCTCCGCTACATCCGTGGCACGATGGGCTACGGCCTGTCGCTGCATGCCTCGCCATCGACCTCCACTGACCTCGTCGCCTACTCGGACGCGGACTGGGCGGGCTGCCCGGACACGCGGCGCTCCACCAGCGGCTACTGCGTCTACCTTGGCTCGTCGCTCGTCTCTTGGTCCTCCAAGAGGCAGCCCACCGTGTCTCGCTCCAGTGCCGAGGCCGAGTACCGCGCCGTGGCTAATGCTGTGGCCGAGTGTACGTGGCTTCGCCAGCTTCTCTCCGAGCTTTCTTGTCCTGTTGACAAGGCCACGGTGGTCTTCTGCGACAACGTGTCGGCTGTCTACCTCTCCGCCAACCCCGTTCATCATCGACGCACCAAGCATATTGAGTTGGACATCCACTTTGTTCGTGAGCAAGTTGCCCTCGGTCACGTTCGAGTTCTTCACGTCCCGACATCTCAGCAGTTTGCCGATATCATGACGAAGGGATTGCCGTCCACGACTTTTCCTGAGTTTCGCTCCAGTCTATGTGTCGGTGCCGACCCTTCGACTGCGGGGGGGTGTTGAGTAACATATTGTACTACGTATAGGTCCCCGTGTTTTGTCAGGGTTGTACCCGTACTTGTACATGTGTCCGTCTATATATACATGAGCAGCCGGCCCAATTGGTGCTGTGCAATCTCCAATCATCTTCCACAGGTCTGAGTTGAGAGACCAAAAATGTACAGTTCAGATAGCTGATCCAAGGATCAAATTGACCGCTTTTGAAGTTCAGGGACGAAACAGGAAAGTGTTTAAGGATCCAAAAGGCATCATTTCTGTCTTCATTTTAAGATACATGTGCAGACAAGTATGAACATTTATCCGTGAGAGTGTGACGTAGAGCAGACTACCCTCTCGTGAGTACCAAACCCCACTATGAACAAAAAGTTTAGTTCTTTCATAGTAGAAATACCTGCAACAAAAGGAATTAATCATATCTACAAAAGATGCCCTTTGGATGAAAGAGACGAGATCACTAAAATCACTCTAGATTATCTTCTTAGTTCTTACACCCGAGATTCGTAAGATTCAGTTTACCACAGCACCCTGTAACAGCGCCTGCTGCCTAAATTCAATTAAGCACAGCTGCTGTAGATTGTGCCGAACCATACGGAGTTTCAGACAAGGCGCACATCTAGGACTAGTATAGCGTGGAGTCTGGCTGTGGTTACCTTTGAGGTTGAGGGCGATGCGGACCCGGTAGGAGCAGGAACTGATCCAGGAGCTGTACAGGACAGGCTTCGTCGCCGCCATTGTCAAACCACAGGAACAGATCCTGGCGAGCTTACAAGGTGAGGGTGGGGAAGAAAACGAAGCTGTGAGCTTGGCTGTGACTGACCACCACCCCACAAAATCCCAAAAGATGCATGTCCGATAGGCAAACGACAAAACTAGCTCACCGTTGAATCAGCCTACTACAGCTTTCTTTTGTTTCTGGCATCTGCTTGCTCCAACTCAGGCCTATCCTTTTCAGCTCTGGGCTAAAATATACTCTCTGATATTAATATTATCAGTGCATCTCCCCTCGTCGGATCGATCGATTGGGTGACATGGCCGCATCGTGCTATGTTCGAATGGGAGCAATTGTTAGCAGCCCAGCCCACAGCAGCATTTTTAGCCGGCACATCCAACCCGCCAGAGTGCGTCCGCCTGCAGCGTACTAGTGCATCTCGGGTGCTGCTATTTTCCGGCTACAACAAAGGGTTTCCCGGGTGGGCCGGCCAATTAGTGCTTCGCCAGGTATTTTTCCAGTTTACTTTGATATTTTTTATTTTGTTGAAAGTCAAATCTGAACATTGTCTAAAACTGAAAAAAAAAACTAAATTTGAACAAATTTTGAATCTGTAATTTTTTTGGATATGAACAAATTTCAAATCTGAACAAATTTTGAATCAAAATAAAAATCAAATTTGAAGAAAGTTGAAAAATATTTAAATTCAAAAATTGTTCACATTTGAAAACTGTTTGAATTGGAAAACTGTTCACAAGAAAAAAAATAAAACAAAAAATAAAAAAGAGAAAAGAGACACGGAAAAACAAATGAGACAAGAATAAGCGTTATATGGGCAGGCCTAACGCACGCTCCCGTGTGAGCGGAGCCTATTAACGGCGCGTTGGGCGATAAATATCATTTGCCCTGCATCTCCCCTCATCGGATCGATCGATTGGGTGATGTCGCCGCATGGTGCCATGTTCGGATGGGAGCAATTGTTAGCAGCCTAGACCCACATCCCGTTAAGGGCATCTTCACCCGGTCGTTTATCAAGGGGATCCAACCTGTCCGAGCGCGTTCGCACGGGACGTGCGTGGCGTTGCAACACCTATCTGGACATATGCGCCCGGCTCGATCTATTCGTGCATCAAATTTCGGTAATGATTGCGGTGTCCTGACGCAGAAAGGACCACACGGGTGTCGCCGGTCGGCCGATATGGGTCCATATACAAGTGAAACATTAGTACTAAACTTGCTTTTCATTAGATTAGACTATGCCAATTACAAAAAGGCACATTTAAACAAAATAAAAAGGACTACTACTGGAAGAGGACGTCCCTACGACTACTCGCCATCGTTGCCGCTGCCGCTGGCCCTATCGATCGCCGACCTAGCGGACCAGATGGCGTGCTGCTGGAGGCGTTCGCGGTAATGGTCGCGGACATGGACACGAGCCGCCGTCTTGCCCGGCCTCCTCCCCGCAGTCCTCCACCACTCGGTTCGCTAGGGCCTTCTCCACCTCGGCGGCCTAGTGGTCCCTCGCCTCGTGGTCGATGAGCTCCTTCGCCATTGTCGCTGCCAAGGCCTTCGCCCGGCGTGCGACTTCTGCCTTAGCCGGGGTCACCCCCGCCGGATCCCTGTTGGGCCGAAGCCCAGCGCCTGCGCGATCTGCAGGGGAACGTTGATCGCCTCCTCTCCATCCTCCTCCTCCCCCGCCGCCATCGCCTCTGGCTGATCCACCTCCTCTCCCACCTCGTCGTCCTCCTTCACCTCTGTCTCGTCCCCATCGACAAGAGCCCACGCGGTCGCCACCTCGGCGGTCACAGCCACATGCTCCTCCTCCGCCGCCATGTCGGCGGCGTGCTCTGCCGCTTCCACCTCCCTGCTTGTGGTGGCGACATGGCGAAGGTTGCAGACGGCGACCTTGGCGACCTCCTTGGCCACCTTCTCTAGCGTGGTCATGGCCGCCTCGTGGAGGATCTCACGGAGGACCGCTGATATGGCCTCCTTGGACACCGCCTACACCGCTTCCTTGGCGGCGACGTGGTGAATTTCGCGCACCGCCCATGGGTGCGACACATCTCCCGGATCTTGATCCAGTTGGAGATTTTGCGGCAAGACATGGCTACTGGTGTTTGGCGCCTTTTCAGCTGCTGGTTTGCTCTTGCTTGGGCTTGTTGTCTTCGTCGCACCGGCGGCCATATTTTATAGACCACGGCGAAGGCGGGAAATGCCCAGGGAGGCGTGGGAAGTTTTCTAGACACGGGAGACGAGGCGCACGCAGAAAACAGAAAGTTTCGATGGCAGGAAATGCCAGCCACGCGGGAAGCCGCCAGCGCTGATAGCCGATGTTGCGTCGCCATTAATGTCCCATCGCCGAGGGTGTCAAGTGGTGACATCGGGGGATACAGTCAGATGGGTCAGGCCGCTGGGCGTGGTTGGCCGGACATGCCCGACCACGACCCAAAAACGACTGCGGACCGACCCAAACGGGTAGAAACGGACCGTTTTGGTTAACCATTTGAGTCGGCCCGGTGTAGATGCCCTAACAAGATGGACTCAATGATGGACAAGATGCCCAAGAGGAGGACGACTCTGCGACAGCGTCTGGCTGGCGACGAGTGGATCCACTGAAGTATAAGTATAAGGGGAAGCATATATGAGAGGTTGGCTTGGAACGGCGATGGACTAGTTCTCCTTTTCTTTCTTGTACCACAAACCAGGAATATTGTAATGGACAGATGTGATGGTGGTTGGGAGGAAAATTTGTTTCAACAATTCCTATGCTGATTGAGATCTAGATCCAAGTTCCTTGCCCGATCTAGTAGTTTGTCGCTAGATTGTAGTTGTTATCTTACAACAATTGGTATTCAGAGCCATAAATCCTAGCAATTCCAAGTCATAGCCAGAACATAAGGCATCGTCAACAATCTCGACATCAAGCCATGGAGGAGTTATCAGATGAGGGCAAACAGATCTTTGTTCTGTTGAAGCTATCGGCAAAGGAGGTGGTGGAAGAACGAGTGAACACCTACCACTCCTTGTCGACTCAGGCGATGAAGGAGCTCATCAAGGACAATAACGCCAAGTTCGCTGCTCTCAAGATCAAGGTTGATAGCGCCATGACAGAGATTCAGTGCGCCTTGGACAAGCTCGGTGCTGGCCCCTCTTTGTCAACCTCTACGATGGCTGCCTCGCGGCTGATCCACCTCGCACATGATGGCCAAATTGGGCACCGCGACAAAAATCATAGCCGGAGGTGATGATATTATATTCCGCGTCTGGCAAGAGGTATGCGAGATTTTGGTCCGTTTATTCTTCCCGACAAGCAAACTGAAGAAATTTATGTTGAGTGTACTGATCACCTTTCCCTTGGTCCGCGGGTGGAACTACCTCGTTTTTATGGAACACAAGTGCGCCTCTAGCAATTGGCAAACACGCTATGAGGAGTACTTCTATTTGTGGGGAACTGCATGGCAATTGTGGATTCCTTATGCTTCAGCACAATTCGAAGGGGCTGCAACCAAGTAGTTGGAATCTTACAGAACAAGCTCTCATGGTGCATGCTGGGAAGAATTATGCATTGTGCATGTTGGTACAGACCAAACTCGGCAATCCTACTAGACGAGAATGAAGGAGTGCTTCGATAAGAACAACACTAGTGGAAATGAGTGCACCGATCGATCTCTTCATTCCTGTTGGTCGGTTATCAACGTCGATTGTCAAAATTGGTCGGGTGTTTTGACTTCGGTTGATAGGATTAACCCAAGTGGCATGAATCCAAAAGATCGGGTAAGTTGTTTTATTGTGTGATACTTTTTGGTTCCATGTGCATATGTTTATTGATCTCTATGACTCATTACTTTTTTTGACAATGTATCTCACCATTTCCCAAAATATGTTCAAAGATGGAAAAAAGAACAAGAAGGGCAAGAAAACTATTGGGTGGTCATTTGTGTTGTCCCATTGCTACAAGGTGCTAGAGCATGAAGAAAAATGAAAGAACCATATGATAAGTTGGAAGTGCTAATAAAAGCCTACAATGTTATTATGGAGGCAACAATCCTAGATGATGGTGAAGGATCAAGTTATGATGGCAAGAGAAGCTCCACTTCTCACTTGGTAATAAAAAGGCTCGGAGGAAGGAAGAATGCGAAAGAGATGAAGGGGAAGAAGGCGGGAGATGATGACACTGCAAACGGTATGGAGGAAATGGTGAATACAAGGAAGGAAGAAGATAGGAAGTTTTTAAGGACCAACGAAGTCGAGGCCGAAGCATGGAGGGCCATTGCGGAGGAGAGGACGGCGACCGCCGAGGAGAGGAAGGTCGCATTGGAGGAGAAGAATCTGTCCATGGAAGAGCATCAACGTTTACTTGAAGAAGGGGAAAATATCTTCTTTATGGATACATCCAAACTCGATAAAAAGCAAAAGGAGTACATCAACCTTTGTCGCGATGAAGTGTTGGTTAAAAAAATAACGATGGCAAACTACTTGAAGTGATCAAATGGAGGGATGAATGCACCTATGGGAGGATTTGGAAGCATGGGAGGGATGAATGCACCCATGGGTGGCTTTGGAAGCATGGGAGGGATGAGTGCAACCACGGGTGGCTTCAGAAGCATGGGAGGGATGAGTGCACCCATGGGAGGCTATGGGGGAATGGGAGGGATGAGTGAGGCCATGAGTGGCTT
This sequence comes from Avena sativa, assembly GCA_916181665.1. Classification (NCBI taxonomy): domain Eukaryota; kingdom Viridiplantae; phylum Streptophyta; class Magnoliopsida; order Poales; family Poaceae; genus Avena; species Avena sativa. Next base: position 276,672,053 of record OV702298.1, on the reverse strand, counting down.
TGGAGGAAAGAGAGGGATAAATGCGCCCATGAGTGGCTTTGGAGAAATGGGAGGCTATGGAGGCATGGAAGGCTATGCAAGCATGGGAGGGATGAGTGAACCTTCGGGAGGCTATGGAGGAATGGGTGCCATGGGGATTCAATGGTTCATGGTAACAATGTCCAAGCTTCAAAAGGAGAAGATGAAAAAATGAAAATGGCAAGGACTACAATGATGTTGGTGTTTGATGTGTTCATGGCAACACCGTCTATGTGTGAACTTTAATTTGTGTTGAACTTGGTTGTGTGGATTATCGTGTGCTTTTGAACTATGTCTAGAATGAAAAACTGCTATTTTGGTTGCCATATTGTTGTAGATTATTTTATTGTATTCGATCTTGTTTCTTCTATATATGTGTGTGACACCTATTTGTATTATGCAACACTGATGCAGCTCCAGTTTAGAAATTTTCTAGCGCACTGCAAAATAGCGCTTCCCATGAAGCGCTCCCATCGGGTTTAGAGGAGCAAATATTTTTCTCATCGGTCGCCTCAGCTCTTATTTTTACCCGCCGCACATGCAAAGGAGTAAAAATATCCCCACCGTTCCAACTGCCCCAATGCCCACCTTCTGCTCCGGCACCGACCAATATTAACTCCACACCCCCTTCCACCGGAGATGGCTGGATCCTCCCATCGTTGGTCCCCACCCATCCGTAGCGTCAATCGAGGCCGCACGCTACCTTGAGCTCATTGCGGCTTCGATGACCTTCCCCCGTCATCATCGCTGCAGGCGAGGAACCGTGGCGTGCGCCAACGGGCGTGGGGCACTTATGTGGTGGAGATCCATGACCAAAACACCGGAAAGAAATATTGGGTTAGTTCCTACCACTCGACGGCTCAATCGGCGTGGGACTACGATGTCGAATATCTTTGCCGCCACGGATCCAACTATGGCGAGCTAAACTTCCACAGTTCCATGTTGTCGTGCCGGACTTGGATCCCGTACCATGCTATGTGGCCTCCACACGCGGGGCACGGGAGGACAGGTAGGCCCGCAAGGCGAAGAAAGCCAGGAAGGCGTACATGGAGGAGCTCCACCACCACTACCCGCAGCGCATCATGGAGGAGCAGCGGGTGTACACCTTGTACGCCACATGTAGCAATGCTGTCGGTTCTTCTTCTGGTGTTGGGCCATCTGCAGCACCTAGAGGCACTTCGGGTCGTCTTCTGCCTCTATCATCGACCTCATGGGGTAACAACGAGTCGTCACTGGAGAGGTGGCTGGACACCAACTTCTCCGACAGCTCCGATAGCGAGTGTTAGTTTAGAAAAAACAAGTTTATTAGCCCAGTTTAAATCATATTTATATTTTGTTCTAGCTATGTTTGAATCTAGTTGACTTGTTCTGTGCAATAAACAAGGCTGCATGCATCAGTCGATGCATAGGCCGGGGCATCCTCCAATTCAAAGAAAAAGTTGACTTGTTCTATGTTTGATCTATGTAAATAATGTTTTACCTATGTTTGATCTATGTCCGATATGTGTCTAGGCGCATGTGAAGTGTTTGATTTGATGTTTGAGCCAATTCTGAAATTTAGGGAGTTAAGAATAAGAGTTCGGCTAAAAACTGCCAAAGTTTAGAGGAGCAAATAAAGAAAATTAAGGGATAGTAAGTTTTTTACTCCTCTAAAATTTAGTACTTCTGCTAGATATGCTCTAAGTTCTAATGTCCTTGTCGGCAAAGGATTGCCCGACTCCATTGCAGCGCATCGTCGATCTTGTCAACGATACTCCTCGCGGAGGCTGCAGCTCCCTTGAACACGACGTTACTCCGGCGAACGCCGGGTGCACCAGGAGATAGGAATGGTGGCTGTCCAAACGTTGCGCTGGTGCCGTTGGGCAATAGAACCCATCCACCATTGGATAAGCTCGGAATCAAGCTCTTGCATGTGGTCTTCGCAAGAAATCCAGGTGCAAGAAGAAAGCAATGATTTGTACTTCTGTTCCAGATACTTCCTAACCCTATGTTCGCTCCATTTTGTTGCTCTAAAATATTTTTCTAAATAAAATCAGCTCAACTCTTTAAACTCATTGTGGCACATACGCACACATATATACTCTTTACATATTTTTTGTCTATGTTTGAATAAATGTTTGACCTGTGTGTTCTGTGTTTAGGCGCATATGAATTGTTTGATTTAATGTTTGAGCCAAATATGAAATTTAGGGAGTTAAGAATAAGATTTTGGCTAGAAATTTCTCAACTTTAGACAAGCAAATACAGAAAGTTAAGGAATAGGGAGGCTTAGAACTTCTGCTAGAGATGCTCTAAGTTCTACTGTCCTAGGAAGCAAAGGCCCGCCTTACTCCATTGCAACTTCTCGTCGATGTTGTCAATGATAGTCCTCGCGGAGGCTGCAACTCCCTTGAACACAACGCTACTCCGGTGACGCAGGTGCTCCGTCCAAATGTTGCGCTAGTGCCGCTGGGTAGCAGAACCCATCCACCACTGGATAAGCTCGGAATCAAGCTCTTGCATGTGGTCTTTGCAATAAATTCAGGTGCAAGAAGAAAGCAATGATTTGTACTTCTGGTCCAGATGCTTCCTAACCCTATGTTCGCTCCATTGTGTTGCTCTAAAACTATTTTTATAAATAAAATCAGCTCGACTCTTTAAACTCGTTGCGGCACATACGCGCATATATAGTCCCAGCGGGCTCGCAGACTACACATGCACCCTAGCTCTTTATGACCCGAAGAGTCGGGGTACACCATTAATATTGCTTGCTTGTATTATACCACAAGACATTCTTGAGAGCTCCTCTCGGAAACTTCATAACTAATTTGTAGGTTTAGAATCCTTGCATGCATTCATTAGTCATCCCTTTGTGCACATGTATGGCGGGCTTTTCATCTATCTCCTAGTGTGGTTTATCAGATAGACTAGTTACGGATTGATGTGCATCAAATTTGTAACCAAAGCGGCCATAAATAAGTTCAAATTTATGACCCGATTGTTACCACTCCCTTTTTAGATACAAGGACCAATGGTATGCCCACATTGGAGTTGATCATATCATATACTTCTAGATATAGGCACGGTAGGAAACACGATTCATCATTTACATTTTGTTCTCGTCACGAGTAGGTGGTAAACTAGAGAGCGTGTTATATTTTTTCAAAAGGGATAATGGGGCTCGGCTTCTACATTGAGAGATGCACACGACCTTCTTATTCATAATTAAGATATATCCAAAGCTGAACATGTTTGACTCGAAAAATAAAACTTGAGCCTTGTGACGGTAACTCCACAAGGAAACCACCAGCCATACGGTAAAGGACAAAAACACACACAAAAAATTTAACTCCTAAATTAAGTCTTCAAGAAGAAAACACCACACATAGGCCGATAGTGGTATTTCCAAACCATAGGTCGATCTCATCCCCAAACCGGGCTTGCGATCCACTACCATCAGCCAGGAAACAACGCAGGTGCGCGTTAACATAGTCTGATCAAAGATCTCGTGTTTCTATGGAGCAGGCTTTACACTAGTAGAAAACAGGCTATCCATACGCGTCCCTAACAGCATTAGTTTCGGTTCACACGTCCCGGTTTGAGCGGGCACGGTGACCGGAGACATGCGTCCCGGTTCGTGAGGGGTCATGGGTCACAGTTTGTAACACAAACCGGGACTAAAGGTTGTGCGTCAGACACGTGGCCTGCCACACACCTTTAGTCCCGGTTTGTGTTACAAACTAAGACGTATGATACCGTCCTCTATAAATACGACGCCCCAGCCCCTCTGCCTTCCCTCTATTTTTTCTTGGTGTAAGGTGTGAGAGGTGTGCTAGTTTATTTTTTCCTATGCATGCATTTAAGGTGTTTGATGAAATGTTTGAGTGAATGATCCCGTTCAATTTCTCATAGAACAAAAATATAGGAGGTGCCCGAGATGCACTTGAGCTTTCTCCTCTTTATTTCCCTCGATCGAGGTTAGCAATCTTATCTTTTCTCTGTCATTGATACAATGCATGTGTCGATGTGAATTGGTCATTTCACTACTTATGATGTTCCGTTTTTGATAAACTTTATTATATGATGGAGACGAACAGTCGGGAATGGCTGTACGGTGACCGGCGTGTACCCGGGTACATTAAAGGCGTGGATAAATTTATCGATGTGGCTATGGCAAACAAAGAGAATGGTTTTATACGTTGTCCATGTGTTCAATGTAGGAACAACAAGGAGTACCCTTCCTTGAAAATCATTCGCGGCCACCTGGTTATGAAAGGTTTTATGTCCAATTATAATTGCTAGACCAAGCACGGGGAAAGAGGGGTTATGATGGAAGACAATAAAAAAGAATATTTTGATAACAACTATCATCATATGTTTCCTGAATACACTGATACTGCAATGGAAGACAATAAAGAGGAAGGAGGTGAAGAACGGGCATCAGATGAGCCCGTTGATGAACTTGGTATGGTTATTTCTGATGCAAAGCGAGACTGTGAAACAGAAAAGGAGAAGTTGAAGTTGGAGGGCATGTTAGAAGATCACAAGAAATTATTGTACCCAAATTGCGAAGATGGTAGCACAAAGCTCGGTACCACACTGGAATTGCTGCGATGGAAGGCAGAGTGTAGTCTAACTGACTCCTCATTTGAAAATATGCTGAAAATAATGAAGTCGAAGTTCCAAAACATAACGAACTTCCCGAGAGTATGTACGAAGCAAAGAAGACTCTCTGCCCTCTAGGATTAGATGTGCAGAAGATACATGTATGCATTAATGACTGCATCCTCTACCGCAGTAAGGAGTATGAGAATTTAGATAAATGCCTGGTATGCAATGCATTACGGTATAAGATCAGACGAGATGACCCTGGTGATGTTGAGGGAGAGCCCCTCCGGAAGAGGGTTCCTGCTAAGGTTATGTGGTATGCTCCTATAATACCAAGGTTGAAACGCATGTTCAGAAACAAAGAGCATGCCAGGTTGTTGTGATGGCACAAAGAAGACCGTCAGAAAGATGGGAAGTTGAGACACCCTGCTGATGGGTCACAGTGGAGAAAAATCGAGAGAGACTTCCCGGACTTTGCAGGTGACGCAAGAAACTTATGGTTTGGTCTAAGTACGGATGTCATGAATCCTTTTGGGGAGCAGAGCTGCAGTCACAACACCTGGCTCGTGACTCTATCTATCTACAATCTTCCTCCTTGGTTGTGCATGAAGCGTAAGTTCATTATGATGCCAGTGCTCATCCAAGGTCCGAAGCAACCGGGCAACGACATTGATGTGTACCTAAGGCTATTAGTTGAAGAAATCTTACAGCTGTGGGGCAAACCAGGTGTACATGCGTGGGATGAGAACAAACATGATCCATTTGACCTACGAGGGTTGCTTTTCGTAACCATCAATGATTGGTCTGCTCTTAGTAACCTTTCAGGACAGACAAACAAGGGATATAAGGCATGCACGCACTATTTAGATAAGACTAAAGGTACATATCTGCATAAATGCAAGAAGGTTGTGTACCTGGTGAATTGATGATTTCTTCCGACCAATCATCCCGTAAGAAAGAAAGGCAAGCATTTCAAAGGTGAGGCAGATCACCGGAAGAAGCATGAACTCCCTGCTGGTGATGATGTATTTGGTATGGTCAAGGACATAGAAGTAATCTTTGGAAAGGGTCCCGGCGGTCAATCAGTTCCGAACGACGTCGCTACCGGAAGAAGAAATCTATATTTTGGTAGCTGCCATATTGGAAAGTCCTATGTGTCCGCTCTTCAATCGACGTGATGCACATGACGAAGAATCTTTGCGTAAACCTTGTAGGATTCCTAGGCGTGTATGGAAAGACAAAAGATACACCAGAAGCACGGGAGGACCAGCAAATTATGAAAGACCCAAAGAACATGCATACACAGAACAAGACGGATAAAGGGCGTCACTTAAGTCGTGCCAGCTATGCTCTTACCAAAGCAGAGAAGGAAATCTTTTTTGAAGTCCTTTACAGTATCAAGGTGCCGTCTGGCTTCTCATCTAATATAAAAGGGATAATAAATATGGCAGAGAAAAAGTTCCAAAACCTAGTCTCATGACTATCACGTGATTATGACGCAGTTGCTTCTGACTGCATTGAGGGGGATTCTACCGGAAAATGTTCGAGTACCCATTGTGAAGCTGTGTGCATTCCTCAATACAATATCTCAGAAGGTAATCAATCCAGATATTCTGCCAAGGTTACAGAAGGATGTGGTACAATGTATTGTTAGTGTTGAGTTGGTGTTCCCACCATCGTTCTTCAATATTATGATGCATCTCCTGGTTCACCTAGTGGAAGAGATTTCCATTCTCGGTCCTGTATTTCTGCACAATATGTTCCCCTTTGAGAGGTTCATGGGAGTCTTAAAGAAATATGTTCATAACCGTGCTAGACCAGAAGCAAGCATCTCCAAGGGATATGGAACAGAGGAGGTCATTGACTTTTGTGTTGACTTTATTCCTGACCTTAAGCCGATTGGTGTTCCTGACTCGCGGCATGAGGGAAGACTAAGTGGAAAAGGCACGATGGGAAAGAAAGCAATGATATGTAGGGACGGGGATTCTTTCACTAAAGCACACTACACAGTTCTACATAATTCCACCTTGGCAACTCCGTATATCGAGGAACACAAGAATATTGTACGCTCCAAAAACCCGGGGAAGCCTGACTCATGGATTACAGATGAACACATGAAGTCTTTCGACGGTTGAATGCGGACACATATCTTGAATGACACCACTATTGGAGATCAGCTATACTTGTTGGCCGTGTCACCATCTTCTACTATATTGAATTTCCAAGGGTATAAAATAAATGGGAATACATTCTACATGATCGCCCAAGATAAAAAGAGCACCAACCAAAACAGTGGTGTCCGCTTTGATGCAACGGACGAGAATGGGCAAAAGGACACATACTATGGTTACATAGAGGAGATATGGGAACTTGACTATGGAGTCTCTTTTAAGGTCCCTTTGTTTCGCTGCAAATGGGTCAACCTGAATAGGGAAGGGGTAAAGATAGACCAGTTATACGAAATGACAACAATGGATCTCAACAATCTTGGTTATAGAGATGAATCATTCGTCCTAGCCAATGACGTGTCTCAGGTTTTTTATGTGAAGGACATGTCCTTCAGACCGAAAAAAAGAAAAAATATGCAAACGAATACATCATATGATGAGCCAAAGCATCACATAGTTCTTTCAGGGAAAAGAAACATCGTGGGAATCAAGGACAAGACAGACATGTCAAAAGATTATAATAAGTTTGATGAAATTCCGCCCTTCACAATGAAAACTGACCCAAGCATTCCGTTAAGTAAAGAAAATACTCCATGGTTACGTCTGAAGCGATCATAAGGAAGGACATACGCCAAGAAGTTCATGCTCATATTGTGTACCTCTAGTTCATGTCTGGCCGGTCGGCTGCATATTGTGAACCTAAATGCCATGAGACATGATAGCTCATTTTGTGAAGGATAATATTAATAAATGTCTTGAGTGTTAGTCCCGTTTTGTGGCTGGACCAGGACTAAAGGGGGCCTTTAGTCCCGATTCGTAGAACGACTTTCCCGGACTATGAATAAGTTGTCCTGATTCGTACTTACCATTAAGATCTGATATCCAAACGCGTGTGGTCACATATTAGGGAGTGCCTCTATGACCAGTTTGTTGGAGATGCCGGAGGACTGGGATCCGGCGGCATCTCCCTCAAACTTTCTATAGTGGTGTCCCTGCTCTCGCACACTATCTTGCATCTTGTAACTTCTCTAACTAGATCAATACGCCTGGGAGCTAACTAATTTCACATATTAGGGAGTGCCTCTATGACCAGTTTCTTGGAGATGCCGGAGGACTAGGATCCGGCGGCATCTCCCTGAAACTGGTCGTAGTGGTGTCCCTGCTCTCGAAAACCATCTTGGAGATGCCTCAATCTGGCTGGAGGACTGGACTGCAAGAATGCCTATTTATAGTACAAGAAGCTCGGCATAGTGTCGACACTCACGACATAATGTCGACACTCACCCCTATTATTAGTGCTGACTTGTGTTTTGTCCCGGTTGGTGTCTCCAACCGGGACTAAAGGTTCATCTTTAGTCCCGGTTGGTGACACCATCCGGGACAAGGTACAAGACGCACGACATAATGTCGACACTCACCCTATCATTAGTGTTGCTTGGCAGCCTGCCGAAATCCCTCCAACCGAGACTAAAGATGAACCCTTTCCCTCTATTTATAGGTCTTTCCCTCTATTTATAGGCTGCCCACCTCAGCATGACCTATCATGTTCGAGGTTTCATGGCTTTCGGTCCAAATGACCGATGTTATGTGCTGAATCGCGGCATAGTTTGTGATGCTGTACCCATATTATGCATGCATGTGGACATTGGGATGGAGAACAATATTGAAGGAGGAAGTTTTCCTTTTCGTCACACGGAAAAGCCATTTTCCATTTTCCGAGCGCAAAAAACGGGTCATTTTGTGAAGCAACCACCAAAATGCTGTTTCAGAATGCTACCGTCCCATTTTTCTAAAATACTAGACCACCTTACATGGACTATCTCCCAACCGGGACATCTCAAACCTTTCCGTCCATCCAAGGTAAAAAGGACAAATGTCTGCCGAATCGGAAAGAAGTGGGTCCGGTTTGTACTACAGGTACATGATCTAACGTCCGAGCGCAAGTTTTCCCGCCATTTTTATTCTCGCCATTTCTTCCCGCGATTTCTCCCCGCAGTTTTCTTCCTGCCATTTCTCTTCCCGCCATTTCTTTCCTCAGTTTTCTTCCCGCCATTTCTCACTACATATATGTAGGATTGGCCTCCATTGTCATTGCACATATTTAGACTCATATCTACAACCTCATCACTCTTTACCATGGCTTCCATCGTACGACTAACCCCCAGGAAGGCGGAGGCGCTTTGCGCCTCGAACTACCCCTTCCCACCGGGCTACTGCGTCCCCGTCGGCTGGATGCTGTGCACCAGAGGTGTGCCAGTTCCTCCTGTCCCTCTAGGTGTGGTACGCCGGATGGCCATCACGAACCACTACTACTTCGAGCTCACGCCGGAGCAGCGGAGGAATCCCAACTGGCATCCCGACTATTTCCTGACTTGGGAAGCCTTCTTCGGGGATCGGCGTGAGAGGGCACTCGCCAGGCATGAGGAGTACGTCCCACCTCCTCCGAACTTCAACGAGGCCGGCCGTCGGCTGTGGTGGCGCGGCCGGACTCTCCAGAGCGTCATGGCCTACAACACAGTCGCCGACTCTAACCTCCGCCTGCGCTACCCTCAAGTCCAGCCCACTCATACTCAGCCTTAAAGGTTCAACTACGGTGACCCCGACGACGACATCGATGACGGCCGCGGCGAGTACGACGACTACAGTGGCGAGTATTACAGGTGTAGGCAGGAGCATGACTGAATCACTCCAATATTGCAAAAAAAGTTCGACCGATTGTGACTTAATCTGGCCATGTATCTTAATTTTCAGTCATGCTTTATGTAACTTAGTGTTAGTTGCGTTATGTACTTTAATTCCAGTTCTATCGTAATAAAATTTTCTTCCCGCCCATTATTTTCCGTCCTTTTCTTCCCGCCCATTAATATATAAAAAATATAAGTTAATTCAATTTTAGTTTTAAATGGTTACATTAATTATTTTTAAAAACAGAAAATGGTTTTGAATTAGTTATTCAAATTCAAACACTTTTTATTTTTAAAGTTTTTCTAAATTCCAAATTAATATTCAAAAAATATAAGTTAATTCATTTTTTAGTTTAAATGGTTACATTAATTATTTTTAAAAACAGAAAATGGTTTTGAATTAGTTATTCAAATTCAAACACTTTTTATGTTTCAAGTTTTTCTAAATTCCAAATTAATATTCAAAAATATATAAGTTAATTCATTTTTAATTTTAAATGGTTCATAGTTTAAATGGTTACATTAATTATTTTTAAAAACAAAAAATGGTTTTGAATTACTTATTCAAATCCAAACACTTTTTATGTTTAAAGTTTTTCTAAATTCCAAATTAATATATAAAAAATATAAGTTAATTCATTTTTTATTTTAAATGGTTCATAGTTTAAAATGTTACATTAATTATTTTTAAAAACAGAAAATGGTTTTGAATTAGTTATTAAAATCCAAACACTTTTTATGTTTAAAGTTTTTCTAAATTCCAAATTAATATATAAAAAAATATAAGTTAATTGATTTTTAATTTTAAATGGTTCATATTTTAAATGGTTACATTAATTATTTTTAAAAATAGAAAATGGTTTTGAATTAGTTATTCAAATGCAAACACTTTTTATGTTTAAAGTTTTTCTAAATTCCAAATTAATATTCAAAAAATATAAGTTAATTCATTTTCAATTTTAAATGGTTCATAGTTTAAAATGTTACATTAATTATTTTTAAAAACAGAAAATGGTTTTGAATTATTTATTCAAATTCAAACACTTTTTATGTTTAAAGTTTTTTTAAATTTCAAATTAATTATCATTTAAAAAACATTATAAATTTAAACCCCAAAATAAAAAATAAGACGGGAACAGAGAGATAATTTGTGAAATTTTTTGAAAACAGGACCTTTAGTCCCGGTTTTTGGATCCAACCGTGACTAAATGCCCCTTCGCGCGCCGCTTGGGCTCAGCGCAAAATATGAAAAAAAAAGTGGCGAATACGTCCCGGTTGGTGCTACCAACTGGGACGTATGAACCTTTAGTCTCGGTTGGAGCCACCAACCGGGACAAAATTTTCTTCGTTTATAACTAGCGCGCATGTTCTTCTTCCCCATCTCATTTCTCATCGACAGGCACATAGGAGACACCGCCCCCGCCGCCGTGTCGTCCACAGCAAGCAGAGGAGCGTCGCCCGGCCGCGGCCACCATTGTGTTGCCGTCGTCCCGCCCTCCACCATTAGCATCGGCGCGTCGCCGTTGCCGCCCACATGTGCGCCTGGCCCTGTGTCGACATCGCCGTTGACATCGCCATCGACATCGCTGTCGCTCCAGAACCCGCGTGGCCTCCCCGAGCCCTCCGTCCGATTCGCGGTGAGCTACTGGTCCCCGTGGACCCTTCCCCTTCCTCCCTCTCGCCATGTATCATCCTAGCCGCGTGAGACCGGTCCCTCTGCCGCAGAAGCTCGTCGCCGGCCGTGCTCCGGTGACCTACAGGTAGCAGCGCCGCCACCCTTAGGCTCGTCATCCTCCCCTGCATCGAACCCACCTATCTGCGCAGTCCCACGATCCCCCTATCGATGTCCCCGCCGCTGATCTGTGGTCACCGTCAGCGTGATGTCGCGCTGACGTCATGTTGACGTCAGCCGCGCACGGTCTGACCCGGTCATACCCAGCCCGGGTCCCACCTGCCCGCGTGGACGCTGAGGTGGCTCTAGGGCCACTCTGTCAGCCACTGCGGCTAGGTGATGCCTGTGTATAAAAAGTAATTCTCATTTGGTTAATATTTTCAGAAAATGAATTAAATCTTATAAAATCAATAACTTATTAATTATAAGTCAAAAAAATATGAATAATATATCAAAATGTTTAGAAAATTGAGACCTACATATCTAAGCTATCATCGTACATTTTCAAGCAACTTAAAAACCCTAGCTTAGATAAGGAAGCATCAATACCCCTTAGGTGCATGTGGCTTCGACGATGTGCCTTCGCCAGGGCATTCCAAAACCTCTTAAATCGATTCAAATATGATATTTTGTCAGTATATAGTGTTACCTATCTGCTGCATAGTTCCCCTTTTGTAGCCTTATACTCATGTTCCCCTCTCATATGCATCCGAGGTTTCTTCGAACTAGGTTTTACACCCCTCGGAACTCCGGAATATTGATTTTAGTTGATTTTTATTATTGTAAATATTGTAAATTCATTTTTATTATTGTGTATGTATATATTAGGGTTTCTCTGAATTAGGGTTTATATCTCTCAACACCCTACCTAACCTTCTCCCTTAGCCGCTTTGACTTATCCGTTTTTCCACCTATGCAGAAAATATGGAACCAAACGACAGAGACGAAGAAAAGGAAGAGTTGATCCAAGGTGTGATCCGCGAGGAAGAAAATATAGATCTATCGACGTTTCTGAATAACTCCGGTGAGGGTGATCCTCTTTTTGCCAGAAGAGACGACTTGTTTGAGGTTGAAGGTGATGCTTTCCGCGAGGGAGAAGGCGATGCCTTGTGTGATCGAGAAGACGACCGCTCCGACGAGGTGCATGTAATATAATTAATTCATTAATTAATCATCTGTTATCAATATAGAAATATTAACGACGATCTTTCTTCTTTTAGCTCTCCGGATCGAAAAAATCTACTGAAAAAAGCGGACGAGGCCCAACCAAAAAGTTGGAAGACCATAAGAGGTTCAGGATCAAAGAAATCGGTGACGAAGGCAAACCGACGGCTCCCCTTGTTGTCGCAAACAAATTTGTGGCACAATGCGGAGTAATCGTTAGAGACTTCGTCCCGACCGTCATTCAAAATTGGAATAGGCCTGCTGATGCGGAAGAAGAGGGGACGTCTTTATTTCTACCTACCGTGGCCAAAGATTTACTGTGAAAGAGGCTCATGGTTAATTTCAAACTACCGAAGGTAGAGCTGGATCCAAATGCGGAGGATCCAGTTGAGGACGCCTTAGAACATGTCAAAGCCATGCAGATGAAGGTCAGGGAGTGGGCTATGAAGAAGATGGCCCAGTGTTTCACCAACTAGAATAAAAGATTGCACCTTGACTATGTCATGAAAGAGAAGACTCCGAATTTGGAGAAGATTCAGTAATAGAAGTTAAAACCATTCTGGGCTGAGTTTGTGAATTACAAGACATCAGAAAAAGCTAAGAAAATATCTGCAACGAATAAGCTAAATGCTGCTAACAAGAAGTATCACCATACTATGGGGCAAGGTGGCTACAGGGCTGACATTCCTAAGTGGAAGAAACTTGAGGATGAACTGCGTGCTAAAAAGATCATCCCAGAGACAGACGATTGGATCGAACGTGCAAAGAATTGGTTTTACGGGCATGGGGGCACGTTGGACTCGGAAGGGAAGTGTATATATAACATATGACATAAAGAAGACCCCTTGCCAATCGAGAAGATTAGAAAAGCAGTAAAGGCTATGAAAGATGGGGACTTCATTCCCGATAGAGAGAATGATGAGCTCACACTCGCCCTTAGGAATAAGGAACATGATGGACGAACACGAGGCACAATAGGCTCCCAACCATGGAGAACTGGGTTTCCCCAAGAGAGGAAGAAATATCCTGATAGAATTCGTAAGAGGAGAAAGGACAAGGCGGAAGTTGAAGCAGATATTCAGAAAGAGCGAATGCGTATAATTGAAGAATGAATAAAGCAACAACAAGATCAAATTAACGCACTTAGCCAGCAAGGTACTACCAGCCCATCTCAGCAACACATGGTGGTAGAACCTGCATTCGATGCTACCGGCCTATCAAATAATCGAAAAAAGCAGTGTGGCTTCCACCGAGGTCCCGGGTGATGACAATGACGATGACGATGGTGCACTGACGATGGCTCGTGTTGGCTACCCAGTGGATGATATCACACAGATGACACACTGCGAGCTACATGTCAAAGTTATGAACATATCAACGAAGGTGGCGCTCGGCTATGCCTTACCAATTAGACCCACACCAACTTACCATTGCCGTCCGGTTCCACAGGGCTACGTTGTTGTCAGGGTGGATGAAATCATGCCCACCTTTCAAGGTTTGAAGCTTGACTACCCTACAAGTGAAGGGGGTGTGACTAAACTGGGAGAAGCAACAAACATGACCATTCTATGGACAAAGGAATGTATCTTGCTTACAAATCACACGCCAAGGCCATCTTCGCCGCCGCCTCACCCGTCTCCTCACCCGTCTCCAGCGCGGCAGTTGCCGCCGCGACAGCCGTCTTCGTCGCCTCACCCATATCCGTCGCCTCACCCGTCTCCGTCGCCTCACCAGTCTCCAGCGCAGCCATCGCCGGCGCCATAGGAAAAAAAGCGTAAGCGTACCACCGCTACTCTGCGAAGTGGTAAGCGATCGCCGAAACATAAACCGGAGCCTTTTCCAAAAGTACCAAAGGTTCCTCCCAAGAGAGCTTATGACTATACTGAAGAGGAGACTACGGCGATTGTTGAGGCGCAAACGACAGCGTTTTTCGCTAACCTGAGGCGGCCGAAAAAGCCAGAGTTCCCCAGCACCAAAGAAGAAAAAGCCCGAGTGTTCAAAATGCTAAAGGGCCTTCACCAACCTGAGCCAAAGATGTCATCAAACTATGAGCGCTCTATTCTCAAGTCACATGCGACACAATAACTATCGAAGAGCAGTACTGATGCAAGCAGGAAATCTGTTGCCCAGCTCGGAGAACAACAAAAACAATCTTGCGCCCCTCTCAAGGTGATTTCCCATACCAATGTGGGGTCGAGCAAATATGCGGCCGAAGAGCAGTATGATCCAGATGTAGTTGCACTATACGGAGAAGCGACTGCTGCTCGAGGTATGAGTATTGCCCACTACTTATCCCAGTTACAGTACTTTCCCGTGGGTGAATTAGCATACAAATACCAGTACGGCAAACCTCTCGTCAAACCTGAGGAGGTAAAGAATCTTCCAACAAAAATGCGAAGATTGCATAACTGGTACATGCATGCCACAAAGTCCGGGGCTAACTGGATAATGCTGAAGGTTACAAAAAAGCATTATGGGAAAGAATTAGATGACATGATAGCCATTGAATTTGTTGAACTATTTCAATTATTCAATGAAGATGCCTTGGACAAATCGATCATCACTTCCTATTGTCTGTAAGTACTAATTCTGTAATTAATTTAGTCTCTAGCTATCTCACCTCGTTTATTGCATGTATATAATCATACTATAATATGCAGAATGAAGATTCTCGAATGCAGCAGAAGACAAATCTATGACATTGGGTTCGTTGACCCATATTGTGTTTATCAAGCTAATCTCAAAACAAACCCCAGAATACGGAGGATAATATCATACACGCCTTAAGGTTTCAAGAAACCAGAAGGGAAATACTATTTCCTTATAACTTCGAGTGAGTGTTATTGTCTTGTATACACTTTCTATTTCGCTTACTCGACGTTAAGTATATAATTGATGAGTTATGCATGCGCAGCTTTCACTATATTCTGTTAATCATTCAACCTGACAAAGGGCGAGTACTAGTGATGGACTCGAAACATAAACCCCTTGAGACATGGCAGGACATGCAGATGATTCTCCAGCGGTAATTCTAATCATTACGACACTATATCGGGCAACGTTCGTGAATTTTATGATATCAAGTAATTAATAACTTATTTTATTCGTTTTCTTCGCCGGGCAGCGCTTGAAAATGGTTCACCAAGAAGGCTAGGGGTGTTTGGAAAGAGAAGCTTACATTTAAACCACTAGATGTAAGCACCACTAGCTATATCCACGCATCTCTTTGATTCTAGTTTTGATACCGTTATTATCATGCTTGATTATTATTTTGATTGAACTATTTTCTCGTAAAGTGCCTGACGCAGGGACCAGAGAACAATTTATGTGGATACAATGTTTGCGAGTTCATCCGTCAGACGTGATGTGAGAAGGGCAGAAATTTAGAGCAACTCCACGTACGTAAACAATTTCTATAGTTTTTTATTACCATCAAATTGTGTTTAGTTTCATTCATATAGGTTGATCCTTTTTTAAATCAGCTCGAACGTCTACGGGATGGTCTTCTGCCAAAGGATCACGTACGAGCAATTCAGAAGGAATTGGCGGGATTCTTGGATGCAGAAGTTCTAGACCCAAAAGGAGAATACTATGCGGGCGTGTATAGATAATAGGGATTGTACAAATAGCTTATTTTGTATGTAGTGCACGAAATCCGTGTATCGAATGTAATATGTTCGACACTTGGTTCTATATCGTCATGATGATCTTGTGTAATACAATGGTTCTTTCATTGATGAGTGTAAAACAGAAAATAAAAAATAAAACAACATAAATGAATTCTCTGTCGCGGCACACAAAGTGGCCAAAATGCTGTCGCGGCAAAAAAAAAGGTGCCAAAATGAATTCTCTGCCACGGCAGAGAAATGTGCCAAATCTCTGCCACGGCAGAGGGTTATTTGTCCTGGTTCGTGTTACAAACCTGGACCGTTGCTCTCCCCCTCGCGCGGAGCAGTGGCCATGTGTACACTGTTTAGTCCCGGTTGGTGGGGCAACCGGTGTTGGAATTTGCCCACAGATCGACTACATCAAACTAGACAAACAAACACGCTCGAAAAATCTTATGGCCAAGGGCTCGTATCGTGCCCTCTATTTTCTGTTTATTTCTTCTTTTCTTGTTCTCACACGGTACAATCTCTTTGAACCGTAGGTGTGCTTATATACACGCACGAGGCAGCTAGCAGTACCAAACCGACTCAACATTGAACCCCTAGACCTACACGGATCAATACTCCACATAGTACTAAATTGATTCGAACTGGATTAGGACTAAACCAACTCTTACTCTAAACACATTAGACAAGATTATTCTAACAATCTCTCCCTAATCTTGATCGACGACTCTTTGTCTTCCGTGCTTCTTCTGATCTTGACTCGTTGTAGATCCGCGTCTTGTCTAGGTCTCGCACCATGACAAGTCTAATTAGCTCTCCCCAATTTTGACTTGGCGAATTTACGGAACAACTCAAGCATGATCCGGACTACCCAGCCATGCTAGCAACCTTGTGGAATCGCACCACCCGTGGAACACACCGTCCACCCTAGCGCAATACATGCCGACCTCCTGGCGTGGACTAGACCATCCACTTCGGCCTCATGTAGAGACATGGCCTCATTGAAGAGACTCACCTTCACTCGTTTACTGCCCCCTTCACACTTGAACTTGATCCTCTCGTTGAGACACATAGACGACCTGATTGAGGCACACAAATTGCGTCTTCGTCCATACGATGAACAGTCCCTCGACCTTCATTCGCTTCAGCTGCAACGGATCCTCACAGAGACAAGCACTTGGACACAACGACGACTCACATACACAAAGCTAACTCAATGTGCTAACCCGCACGACCATGACTCCTTGACTCATACTCTCCCGGACGACGATCTTGACAAGATTCTCTAGCACCGCACCCCGGTACCACCACACTCATCAACGATCATCCCCATCCACGACCTCGCTGACAACACCTCGCCCGACTTCTTCTTCCTTGTCGCTCCTTCGAGCGACGATCGCCCGCCGTCTAACCGATGACGGCATGCTCACCGCCTCCACCAGGTTGCCCGCCCCGAGGCGCTAGTAGGGTCGCCTCCCCGGGGCAAGCGGCTTCAAATCCTTGACCTCGCTCTGATACCAATTGTTAGAATTTGCCCACAGATCGACTACATCAAACTAGACAAACAAACACGCTCGAAAAATCTTATGGCCAAGGGCTCGTATCGTGCCCTCTATTTTCTGTTTATTTCTTCTTTTCTTGTTCTCACATGGTACAATCTCTTTGAACCGTAGGCGTGCTTATATATACGCGTGCTTATATACACGCGTGCTTATATACACGCACGAGGCAGCTAGCAGTACCAAACCGACTCAACATTGAACCCCTAGACCTACACGGATCAATACTCCACATAGTACTAAATTGATTCGAACTAGATTAGGACTAAACCAACTCTTACTCTAAACACATTAGACAAGATTATTCTAACAACCGGGACTAAATGTTAGGTCTTTAGTCCTGATTGTCCCGTCCCGATTGGGGAATCGGGACTAAAGGTCCTTACCAACAGGGACACATGGAACGGTTTCCACTGGTGTTACCATCATCTCTCGTTCAGTAACTTTTAAAGTAATAGACCACCCATTATCGAAACATCTCTTCTTCAGCCCCTGAAAGCTCGTAAGCAGACGCGTCTCATACCACCTCGCCTCCCGTCACTGTATCCATCAACAACAAGCATGATTTGACGCCTCCATACGACTCACCGTGAGTAGTACTTTCCGATTTCAGGCATGAATTGGTGTCTCCACTTAGTCGTTGTGCATAGCACACCTGATGAGCCAGACCGGCCCCAATCTGGTTGGGAGGGGGGGCCAGAGACAAGACGGTGCTTGCCATTTGAATAGAGTCACCTCATCGCTTGTAGCGTACGGCAAGGACCGATTATGTAGGTTGCAGCCAAGTTCGCAGTGGCGAAGCAGTTCTCCTTGTGGCTCATTGGTTCCGGGATGCTATGGGATTCCTATAGTCCCTGAAACCGCAGCCTCTGACCGACCATGTAAGTAAGTAACTACAGAATCCACCTTTTTTGTACCATCCTCCCTTCTCAGGTTTATGTACAGACCCTCCAACTCAATGCCGACGCCGTAGCGAGTGCTACGGCAACAGAGACAGAGCCAACGGAATGTTTTTCAGATGTACGCATAATTCAAATCACACTCCTCAGCTCAAAAGACTCGGAAGAAAAAATATCACTAATCAAATTAACATGCTTTTGTGTGACCTTCGGGTTCCTCATCAAAGAGGGGTCCAAACAATGGGCACCAAAGACTGAGAAATGGTATTTATATTTTCGTAATTATTCTCTAACCCAACTTCTGAATAATTATTTTGTTTGCAGGACTCAAGCGTAAAGTTTGCACTGGATGGTATAGCCAACGAGAGTTACACATGTCCCTGCTCCTGGTGGCATTATGTCATGAGTGTAGTCTGACATTGGGTTGGTGTGCACTACTATGTGTCCTAGAATCAGCAGCACCAAGTTCCACAACGCATCAGCGTAGGGTGAGCTATGTAGCGTCATGAAAGATCGCTCAAGTTCCTGAAGAGTAGCACCAGTTTGTGCAAGTGCTAGATTTAGAAATATCCCGGAGGCCTCCTAATCCTACATGGTGTCCTACAAGGTCCTAAATCCATGGCTTGTGCATGCCTTAATCTCATTTCCAATATCTCATTTTTATAGCGTCCTACAAAGAAATCTAGTTATCCAGAGAGAGGTTGCCTTGCCAGCTTTTATAGCATGGCTATGTTGTGTCTGGCTGCACAATGTGGGCATTAATGAAGAATATCGGATGGCGTTGCCCCTTGGGGGTACGCTCACATACATAGTTCCACTGGCAGGTTCAAGTGCGACAGCGCAATTAATTTCGAAATTCCACCCACGGGTTTGTACCTATTTTTGGCCATTACCACTACCCACTCTGATCATCCGGAGTTGAGGGTCTCTCGTGGGAATGATGCTTTTTTTGTTGTTAAATACACTTTAACTAATTTTATATGATGTCTTATTATTACCAAGGAGAATTTGGGAAAATCACGTGGGAAAGAACAGCTGAGAGGATGAAACAATTCTCAATATACATCAATGAATTATCAGTGGAAAGCTATCCATGGAAGTGCGCATATTCGTCGATGTAGCAAGCTTTACCATCATCTCTTGTTTGGTAACTTTTAGAGTAATAAACAGCCCATTTTCGAAACATCTCTTCTTCGGCCCCCAAAAGCTCAAAAGAAGATACGTCCCATACCGCCTCGCCTCCCGTCACTGTCGCACCACGTTCGATCCATCGACAACAAGCATGATTTGATGCCTCCATAGGACTCACCGTGAGTAGTACCTTTTGATGAGTCAGACCATACCCAATCTGGAGGGGAGGGGGAGGCAGAGACAAGATGATGCTTGCCATTGGAAAAGGGGCACCTCATCGCGTTGTAGCGTCATGAACCGATTATGTAGCTTGCAGCACAGTTGGCAGCGGCGAAGTAGTTCTCCTTGTGGCTCATGGGTTGGGGATGATCTGGGAGTGCTACAGCCCCTAGTACCGCCACCTCCGACCGACCATTTCGCTAAGCAACAGAAGAATCCACCTTTCTTGTACCTTCCTCGCTTTTGAGGTTCATGTGCAGACCCTCCAACTCCATGCCGACGCCGTAGCGAGCGCTACCCGGCAGAGATAGAGCCAACGATTTTTTTTCTGAATGTATGTATTATTCAAATCACACTCCTAAAATGACTCAGAAGAACAAATTAACACTAATCAAATTAACACGCTTTCGATGACCTTCGGTTCGCTCAGCAAAGGAGGGGTCCAAACACTGGCCACCAAAGACTGAGAAATTGTATCTGTATTTTCATAATAATTCTCAAACCCAACTGATTTTGTTTGCAGTAATCGGGTGCAAAGTTTTCAAGCCAACATTGCTCGTCAAAAGTTTTCAACCCAACCTATGGAAGTAGCTTGCCCTATGCAACGCCACCGAAGGTGGCTCATATTCCATAGGAATATCGCCCTTTTTGCTGAGGCTCTAGTTTTAAAAGTATCCCGGAGGCCTCCTAATCCTAGATGGTGTCCTACAAGGTCCTAAAGCCATGGCTCGTGCTGTTGCGAGAATGCCTTAATCTCATTTTTTGGTACCGCACAGAGAAATCTAGTTGTAGTTTACTCTCCAGGGCGAGGGTGAGTCACATTGCCAGCCTTTATAGCATCGCCATGTTCCACGAATCCATTAACTCGTGTGTCTACTCTAGCAGCACGATATATAAGGGCATTAATGAAAAATATCTGATGGAGTT
The DNA here is from genome assembly GCA_916181665.1 of Avena sativa. Taxonomy (NCBI): domain Eukaryota; kingdom Viridiplantae; phylum Streptophyta; class Magnoliopsida; order Poales; family Poaceae; genus Avena; species Avena sativa. The sequence continues at coordinate 276,651,411 of OV702298.1, read as the reverse complement.
GCCCTTGGGGATACGCCCACATATATTGCTGCACTGGCAGGTGCAACAGCCATTAAGCTCAAAACATACGGAGAGGAGTCGAGGGTCCCCCGTGGGAAGGATGCATTCTCTTTTTTTTTCGTGTTTAAGGCAGTTTGATTTATTACACCCTCCGATACATATTAATTGTTATTGAATTGAATGTATCTAGCACTAAAGTATGTCTAAATATATTCGATTCAACGATAATTAATATGCATCATAGGGGTGCGTGGTGCCGGGCGTTAGGGCGGCGTTCCTGCGGCGGCGCGACGGGCGGCGGGGCTGGGCCGGGGCTTGTGCTGGCCAGTGGTAGCCTAGGCTGCGGCGGCGGTGCTGCTGTGGCCTTGTGTTGCTGAGCGCGGCGGGGCAGGTCCTCGGCGGTGGCGAGCTTGGGGCGGAGGTCCTGCTGCGGCGGGGGGTGGGTTAGCGCGGCGGCGTGGCGGTGGGCGGCGGAGCAGAGCTGCGCAGCGACGGTATGCAGAGCTTGGGGTGGGCAGTGCCATGGCGGCCCAAATTGGGCCCATTTGGGCCCAGATCTGGGTAAGGCGGGCCGACCGACCCTGCCTTCACTACTCTGCAGATCTTGGCGAGTAGGATGAAAGAGACCCGCGGCACTCTCGGCCGGCCTGTTGCAGCGGGGCTGCAGACTTTACGGGCCCGTCGGGGCCCGGCCGGACCACCATGGAACTGGTATGCCTCTAAGGAGGCTTTACGGACCCGTTGGGCCCGGACGGATCTAGGGAGGACCGGTGTGTTTTGCGGCCGCGTCCGGTCGACTACCGCCTTCGGCGGTGGAGAAAGTTCCCTCCCGCGCGGCCGCGGTACTGTGGGTTCTTTTTTCTCTCTACCTGTCCCGCGATTTTGCAGACCTCGCGATGGCTTACTCGGTGAGGCGGTGATGATGGTTTCGGGACCGGGTGGCGCATGCTCGTGGGTGGCATAGCATGGTGGTGACGAGGCCTCGTCCTCGCGTGGCTCCGGTGCAACGGCCCGTCCGAGGGTTGTGGATTGGGTATCGGGAGAAATCCTTGTCGGCTCGCCCGACTCCGATGCGGTGCCGCCCGTGGGTGGCATCTTCCTTCCTGGAGGGCATCAGGGCTACCCTCCTTCTACTCCCCTCAGTGTGCCGGGGGAAACCCTAGGGCCAATCTGGTCCGGGCAGCAGCGGTCGCGTTCCCTCTTGAGGGTGCTGCCTGGCGCTTGACAAGTCAGAGCTAGGAGCGTGGTGGACATTCTTCGGCGGGCGCAACGGTGGCGGGCTTCATCATCTTGTCGATCCGTTTCCGTCTCCATTCCTTTCTGTTTTTTCCTTGTTTTAGTTCCGGCGTGTGTGTGCTGCTGCCCCAGCACCGTGTATCGTGTTGTGTTTGGGCGTTGTGCTGTCTGGTCCAGCAGCGGTCTCACCTGTGTGTTTTATTTATAAAGCTGGGCGAAAGCCTGTTTCGAGAAAGAGTATATATTATGTCTGACGGGAGAATTTGGGCAATGACGTGGGAAAAAACAACGAGGATGAAACAGTTCTCAGTACATAGATTATCAGTGGCAAGCTATCCACTATGGTCTAAACAATACGTGGTTTCTATCCTCAAGACAAACTGATCAGAACTTAATCAATTGGTGAACAATAATTTTTAATACTATCTCCGATACCTAATAAGTATTGTTGATTTAGTGTACAGTTATGCTAAAACAACGACACTTATTATAGATCTGAGGGAGTAACTAAAATCAAGCAATCTGTTTATTTTATTACATCAAAATTGGTAGGTATGCAATTTTTTTTGAGAGGTACAATAATTGGTGCTGGAGAATCTAGGAGTCAAACACGGCGGCCACTATCTAAAGCTAGAACACTGCCGAAATTTTTTGCAGACATTTGCATGATCTTTTCTCTTGAATAATGGAAGTGTGAATTAACTTTTGCCGGTTGTCGGCAATCTCTCATAGTACGGCACTGTGTATCTGCTCTTACTTCCTGAATGGCATTTAGTACTTCTATGCAATCTGATGAGATATATAAAACATCGGCAAAATTATCTGTCTGAGAAAGCTCGAGATGGAATCGAACACAACTGCATAGGCTTCCATGAATATTCCCTTGTTGTCGCTTCACAATACTTTTATCGCTATCCCTTATCTGACCTCTTATCTACCACCATGTCAACACTAAACCTGCAGGCGAGCCTACTAGATTTTTTCTAAAAATATAGTCTGGTTTGAGATTGAAGGGGAGCTCTTGGGCACAAGGCCCGCCTTTGGAGCCATCTAGGCCCCACACGGGAGGCTAGCACGGACGCCATACCCCATGTAATGGCCCATTTTGCTCCCCTTTGGCACACTTCGGTCCATTTTCTCTAAAAAGTTACCGATGTAAATTTTTAGGAAATTCTGGGAATATTTGTTTGTAGAATTTTCAGAATTCAAATTGCAGCAATATCTGACGATTATATAGTCACTTAAAGATAGAAAAAAAGGAAAGAAACTAACTGAAAAATAGGTATGAGAATAGTAGATGTGTGAGAATCAATTCACAATTTCATTTTTATCAAGTTACTAATGAGATTCACCAAGTATCTCGGTGAAATACCAGATCTGAAAGATTGTGACCAGTTAGCAATTTATGATGTTCTAGTTGTAGATGATCGTAAGTTCAAATCCTTTATGGCATTGCCTAAAAATTGAAGAAAAAGTGGGTTCTCAAGCAAATAAAGACATGCCGAACCTTTCTCTCATCTTCCTTGGTGATATATTGATGCAAATTTTCCATCTTTATGGTTCTATTTATGATAAAGTAACAGCCTGCCTTTTGTAACTTGCTTAATACTTTGAACCTTGATTTTGCTTGTGTCGGTGCACCTTTGTTTTATGGGCTTGGACATGGCATTTGTAGTTGCAACGCCGGCACAAGGCAAAGGGTGGATAAACAACTATAAGCAACGGTGACTGACTACGGATGGCTCCGCTTGTGACAACGCAAACAAGACTATGGATGGCACATTCTCAGCTCTGATCGAGGGAAGCGAACAGGAAAATGGATGGTTGTGGAGAAAATGGAAAGAATAAAGTTGACTCTTTGGGACACCTTGTCATACTGTTATTCCTGGTGCTTCCTAATCCAAGAACCATCCTCCAGGTACATCAATCCTTTGTGTGGCTCTAGGAAAATTTAATACATGCTGTCTTTCAACTCTCTAAGGGAACACAAATGGACACGACATATATATAAGTAATCTGAGCAAAGCAGGCTAGCGGATTGCACGTGCCTGGCCTATACGGCCGACGTCGGAGTCCTAGTCAAGATATACTACACAAATTTCTTATGGAGCCCCTCACTGAAGTCCATGCATTCACTACGGGATTTTTGTTCTTTGCCGTGTAACAGACGATACACGGCAAAGCCCAAAAAAAACACGGCAAAGCCTTTGCCGTGCACTGTGCACGGCAAAGACCGCACGGCAAAGATCAGGCCGGCAAAGGACTCTTTGCCGTGCGCCTTACACGACAAAGGCTTTGCCGTGTGCCTAGCAGTCCTGCACGGTAGACAAAAGTAACTTAACACCGTCGCGAGCGAGACGGCGCCATGCCAGTGGGTCCCATTAGGCCTTTGCCGTGTGTCTCGCGTTTGCCGTTAGTTTGTATGTGGGTCCCAACTCTCAAATTTGCCGTGTGTTTTGGATATGCCTTTGCCGTGTGTCTTTCAAGTAAGCTTTGCCGTGTATTTTTCCCCGGCGCACGGCAAAGTCATCGAACTGTCGAAAAAAACCGGCGACCACCGTCCTCACCTCTGCTCCTCCACGACATGGTCGACAAGCCTTTGCGGTCGCCGGTAGTCTCGGGCAAGCGTCTTCGAAGCCTGGTGGCAGCGCCATGGAGGTGAGGCGACGGCGGCGCCTGAATCAGTTGTCTGGGCCAGCGGCGGGGTGTAGGTCGCCATGGTCATGCTAGCTAGAGTTTGTTGCCGCGCTCGCCGGTGGCAGCGCCCAACACGGGGAGGCCGTATCGCAGGGATAAAGCCGACGGCGGGGTGGTGGTCGCCATGGCCGCACTCACTGGAGGTCACGGCCGCGCTCGCCGGCGGCGGCGGCAGCGCCCAACGCGCGGGTGCATGCGCGTGCAGGACTCCTGGGGAGGCCGTCTCTCGCGTAAATCCAGCGGCTGCTCTGGGGCTCGCGCTCGTCGCCATGGTCGTGCTAGCCGGAGGTCGCGGCCGGGCTCGCTGGCGGCAGCGCCCGACGCACGCGCGTGCAGGGCCACGCTCGCAGAGCTATGGCGCTAGTTCGCTCATCGCTCGCGTGAAGATAAAGAGAGAAGGGGAATATGCCACGTCACTGATCCATGGCTGCTCTCTCTGGACCAATCAAAGCAAAGCACACGGATCGTGTGTTTCTTACATGGCTTTGCCGTGTGCTCCACTCGGTAAAGATTATTTTTTCTTTTATTTCTAGTTTTTCAACGTTTGTATTACTCTTTCCTACCCATATTAAATTTGTTTAGATATGAGTGTATACAAACTAAAATTTGACTATATATATTTGTATTTAAATGAATCTAAATATGGGTAGGAAGTGGGTCGTATAGAAAATTTATTTTCTATTTTGTGAGTGCTAAAAGCGGGATGTTCGGTTTAAACTACAGATACACGATCTAATGCTGATAATTTTTTAAAAAAATTATTTTTAGACTCACAATATGATGTTTCTTTAGAGATCCAATGCAATTTTAGCGAGGCTCAGCCCCAAGCTAAGAGCATCTCCACTCGTCTACCCAGGAGGTCGATTCGGACGCCGAAATTACGTCTGTACGCCGAAAATCGGCCTAGTCGCGTACCGAGGGACCTCTTTTCGGATGGATTTAGGCCAAATTAGGTACGGACTACCCAGGTCGAACCCAGGATCCCGGGTACGTCCTGGGGACGCCGGACGCAGCGACAAAATCCGAGACAGAATCTCGCCGTCTCTCTTCACAGTCTCTCACACCACCCCAATTCCGGCGAACTTCGGACGTTCGCACCTTTCTTCCTCCTCAACTCCGCCGAGAAGCCATGGCCGTGGGCACTCGTCTCCCCTTAGGCGGGCAACTCAGCGCCGACGGGATTCCTGTTCCGCCAGTGCTGGCCGAAGAGAACCTCGCCGGAGAGATCCAGGCGGCTATCGCCGCCATGGAAGACCCGGATCTCGCGGAGGATCCTGGAAACCTGGTCTTCTGGAGGCAGTTCTTCGTCGATAGGCACCTCGAGGAACTCGCCCGAGACTGTCGGGCTGGCCGCCGCCGCGTCACAATGTTGCTTTCCGCCGCCGCTGGTGGAGCATTCTAGGGCAAACTCTCGTCGGCGTCATGGAGCACATCCAGGCCGACAACCACCCCCGTTTTGGCCTGTAGTTGCGGCGTCCGGCATCGACCATGGCGGCGGCCTTTTCCTAGTTTTTAATCCGATGTAATATGTGTGCCCTTGTCCTACTTAATAAAATCCGCCTATATTCGCCCATATTTTGCCGAGTTTAACTGAATTTCGTCGAACCTGAGACTCGGCCTGTGTACACGAGTGGGAAGCTCGGCGGACCCAGGCCAAAAACGCGCTTCGTCTAGCCAAAAAAAGGTCCAGTTTTGACCTGGGTTTGCCCAACGAGTGGAGATGCTCTAAGAATCTTCGTGCCCGTCATTCGAGAAAGTTTGGCGATAGTTTGAAAGGGCATTAAAAAATTCAAAAATGATCCAAACAATGCGAAACTTTCCCGTGATGTCATATTATGTGACATAGTTGGAAGGAAAAATATCAAACTTGGTATATTGATTATGTCTCAAAAAACCTTCCCAAAATGACCTATCTCATTCGAGGTTTCCTCACTTTCGGGTCAAATGACAAATGTTATGGCTAGAATCAATGCATAGTTTATGATAATTTTCCCATATAGTGCATGCATATGCATAATGGGATGGCGAATGGTGTTCCAGAAGAAAGTTTTCCTTTTTGCTGCACGGAAAAGCCATTTTCCATTTTCCGAGCGCAAAAAAGGAGGGATTTTGTGAAGCAACCACCTAATGGCTAATTCCAAATGCTACCACCCCATTTTTAAAAAAATACTAGACCACCTTACATGAAAAATGTCCCAAACGCAAGATCTCAAACATTTCCGTCCACCCCTGGTAAAAAATACAAATGATCGCAGAATCGGTAGGAAGTGGGTCCGGTTTGAACTACAGGTACATGATCTAATGCTCATGATTTTTTGCAAAAATAATTTTTAGACTCACAATATGATGTTAATTCAGAGATAGCATGCAAGTTTAGCGAGGCTTAGCTCCTAGCTAAGAATCTTCATGCCTGTCGTTCGAGAAAGTCTGGCGATAGTTTGAAACGGGCATAAAAAATTTAAAAACTACAGCTACGTGATCTAATGCTCATGATTTTTATGAAAAAATCATTTTTATACTCACAATATGATGTTTCTTGAGAGATCCAATGCAAGTTTAGCGAGGCTCAGCTCTTAGGTAAGAAGTTCAAAGACTAGGGTTTCGTTGGGAAACGGCCTCCGAAGCGTTGGAATCCCACCAAAACTTGCTTGTGGCCATGCCATGTGTACGAAAATGTGGTTTATGGTCCATATATGCAATGTCTAGCTCCCGGGTGTCACCGTGTTCACATGCATGCGATAGCACTTAGCAGATTCCTAGAACTCTAGGTGTAAATGTCGCGCCGTGGGTATACCAGGGTCTAGAATGTGCCACAAGGTCCCAAACTTGGCTTTCCTTATATCTATGGCCTAAACATACCTTAACAAACAAAAAATTACATTGTTGGAACCTCATACAGAGAAAGCTAGGGGGTATACCTTCTCGAGGCCCGCAGACGAGTGTTTTCGGTGCTTTCGACCCTCGAAGCTCCGGGAACCCACCCAAACTTGCACATGAACCTAGGAATCTTGTATGTGTACCTAGGATACATGTAAAATTATTGTGGAAGTCCCATAAATAGAATACATGGCTCCCCGGTGTGACCTTCTTCACATTCAGACGATAACACTTAGCGGATTCTTGAAACTCTAGGTGGAAATGTCCTGCTACGGGTATACCGGTGGCTAGCATGTGCCACAAGGTCCCAATCTTGGTTTTCCTTATACCTATGGCCTAAACATACCTTAACAAACAAAAAAGTATATTGGTGGAACCTCGTGCCAAGAAATCTAGGGGTAGATCCCCGCGTGCCTCGCAGACTAGGGTTTCGATGGGAGATAGCCGCTGGAGCTCCGGAATCCCAAAAAACCACATAATTAAAGTGGGTTGGCCAAACCACATAATTAAAGTTTTTATAGATGCAATATGGATGATATTTGAGATAAAATATATGCTAAAAGAAAATGGAGGCAAAAAAAGGGAGAAATGAGAAAAAACAGGACTTTGCCGTGCACTGCACACGGCAAATATCGTCCCTCGTTGAATAAAACAAGCGGGAATATTTTGCGTGTTAAATAAAATAAATGGCGAGAATATTTCGCGCGAAAAATAAACAATTTAGAATTCAAAACTTTGCCGTGCCTGACGATGAGGCACACGGCAAAGCCCCGCCGTTACCACAACACGTCAACTGCGCGGAAACGGTGGGTCCCACAAGATGGTGTGCCGTGCGATTTCTTTGCCGTGGGTCTTTTTTGTCCTTTGCCGTGGACAGTTTCTTTGCCGTGTGTCATTTCTGGACTTTGCCGTGAGGCTTTTCTTTGCCGTGTATCATGTATCATGCCGCTGTGCGATGCTTCTTTGCCGTGTGTCATGTTGTTTGATTGCACGGCAAAGAGATCTTTGCCGTGCATTGGCACACGGTAAAGCCCCAGTGCACGGCAACGCCGAATTTTCCCGTAGTGATTTAATTATCAGCAATAGAAATACATTTCTTATGGAGCCCGACCTGGCTTGTTGCAAATTTGTGTCGCTTGTTCAAATCCTTTATGACATTTCAAAATAGTAACACTTATTATAGACCGAAGGGAGTATTAAACCACTATTGGAAATAGGTGATACGCCGACGGCCAAAGGCTATGCCGATAGCCGTTTATCCCGGGCGTCGGCATAGGACCTAGATGCCTACGACTGCTGGAAAACCGCCAGCCTAGCTCCATCCTATCGGCATAGCTCGACCGTCGTAAAAGGTTGTAGACATGTGGCGCTAGAGACTACCAACTGATGGACGTTTGACGACATAGAGGTATGCCGACAGCAATAGCTCCTTTTCCTTTTTACATATTAATGCTTTTATTTCCTATGATTTAGTGGTGTCTGCATTTGATTTTCTTTGTTGCATGATAATTTTACTTCCAAATAGTATAACACATAAAATACAAAATATAATTTTTTTGATTTTTTAAAATTCTTATATTCACATATGGCCTCACGTAAACTTATATACCCAGAGACTCCCGCCTGGCTAGGGTATCGCTGGATATCGATCAACAGGGCATCGGAATCTCTCAAAAACTTGCATATGGCCCTATCATATGTATACAAAGTGGTAGGGTGTTGAAATATCCAGAACCCACACCTCAGTATAAGCATCTTCTCATACATGCGGTAACACTTAGAAATGTTCTGGACTTATAGCTCGAAACTCCCGCTACGGGTCAGCTGGACGGAATCTTTTAAAATCGTGGGCTCAAACTTGTTTTTCCATGTTTGTATGACCCAATCTAGCCAAAATAAAATAAAAGTCCATTCGTCAATCGTTGTTAGAAGCCGGTCAAAGGGGTAGATCTATGATGCTCCTAGACTAGGGTTTCACTAGATACCAAGCAACAGAGCGTCGGAATGCTTCAAAAACTTGCATGTGGCCGTTGGCACAACATAACGCCAACTGAAATTGGGCATGGCCGTTGACATTGCTCCTCCCGAGAAGCCAAGGCCACCGACATAGCACTGGCCCCACCCACCCTGGCGTGCTCCCAGATGCAGTGGCGGAGGCATGATCGTAGCTTAACAGGGGCGAACGTGCTAATTCTCAATTAGGTGGGGCCAACTAAGTAAATTTCCTCTCAAACCTCACTTAAATCAGTCTTAAGCACAACATTTAACCTTGCTGTAGCATGCAATAGGGTGGACCAAGGCCCATGCTAGTCCCTCTAGCACGCAATAAGCTAAACCGTCGGTACAGCTATTGCGCCTTCAAATGTACATCCATCAGAGGTCACGCGCGCACAGCCAATGTATGCCGATGGCTGGGCCATACCGTCGGCTCAGGTTTGCTACGCCGACGTCCGGCCTTCTATGCTAACGTGGGTTTGCTGACGGTCACGACGTAACGCCAATGGCAATTCAGCTTGTGCCGGCGGTGTTTACCGTTGGCATATCACCTAATTCCTATAGTGAACACTTGTGAACTTCCAACATTTGACGACCCTCGCAAATAAAAACATTATTTACACCTGCAGGCATGCATGCATGCCGCGGAGAAGCATGTTACACAACAAGTAATAAGATCGGAAAAGTTGAAATCATAGAATTCTCATACGTATGGAATTTGTAACGCGGGCACGTCTGCGTGTGTGCGCGATGCCGCAACGCTGACACGCGCCCAGACAACCCGGGGATGGAAATTTTTCTTTTTTTCCTTTTTAAAAGCAAATCAGCCATCTCCACCCCAATTTTTCCCCTGCCAACTGGCATGTCCGGCGCAAGGGGCGTCCTTCACTTCTTATCGGGAAATGAGTACAGCTTGTATATTGTCTTGCATGATATATCAAAGTGAAAAAGAAGGGAAACAATGCGCTGCGTGATCCACCACAATCACAATACTTTTTGAATTGACCACAATCACAATATCCATCAAGTATGTGGCCTTACTCCAGTCAAAGTGTCTCGTCCAGATACTATTCCACAAGCCATTCCCGTGTTCTTCAACATTGGCCCGGAGAAAATGGAAGGAGGCAGCCTTGAAGCAATCGATCGATGGCCGAGCACAGTTTCCACTGGTCATGAGGCAACAAGGCAACAAGCGCAGGCATGTGGCCGTCCACGCCTTCGACTAAGGGCGAAAAGAAAGACACTCGAATCTTGAAGAGCTATTCTCAGGATGAAAGCAAGTTTGACGAATATGGTTTCAAGCTATAACCCTGTCCGGATGCTTCCTAATCCCAGGTTGTTGTATGTAACCACCGTTGGGTACATCAATCCTTTTATATTTCTCTAATAACATCTATCTTCTGAATGATACTCGAGTATCAGCTAGTGTCTTGGAAGAGGCACGCATACAAACACCTATATAAATAGTACTGGTTGACTACACATGTCTACCTGACAAGCCCATTATAGCCACATGCGAGAATCCGATTAACGATATGATATACCCTATGAACATTATTACTCCATTAACATCGGTAAAACTGGAATGCTTCTTTATAGTGACCAAACATTACAAACCACACGAATTGCATTCAGTATATAGTCTCTATCGCTAAAATCAGTCAGGACCTTCGGAAAAAAGCTTTTCCCAAGAATCACTATAATTTGAGATGTGCGCAAGAAACGTGGCATGTCTACATTGCATCTATCCTCTTAGGGGAAAAGATGTCAGTTTTGTTCTTTTTTTCCCTAGGATTTGTATTTAATTTGGTCCACTAGCAGAAAATAGCACACGCTCCCCCCCCCCCCCCCCCCCCACCACTATCCAACTGCTTCACCCCTCCAAAAACTACGCCATGACCCTATTCTACTTATAGAGATTTATTTGCTCTTTAAAAACATCAATCCCTGATGCGTGCATTGATCCTGATAATACAAAATAGTACTCCAGTAAGATCAGCACGCGCATCAACCAAAAAACCCATTAGCAAGAGCAATACAATTGTGTCATTGTCTAGCTGTGCATAACAAAATTCAAGGACGGATCGAGATGAATGGACAAAAGTGATAGAGTACATTGGTGGATCTTGAACCATGACCTTCGACAACCTGAACGATCAATACACATCAAGAACCAACTAGCGATCAAACACTTTTGCTTCGGTCCCCCACCCCCTCCTCCTCCCTCTTTCAAATTTTGACAAACAAAAACTCGATTCCGATTGTTTAGAGGATCGTACGAACCCACCGAACTCCGTATGGTCCTCTTAGACGTATACTCACCATATACGTATGCTCATGTGCCTGCGGAAGGCGAAAATTAGAAGTTATATAACAACAACAAAAAAAATTAAAATATGACATACAAATTCGGCGACTGAGAGTCCGAGATGTCATCGCATTCTCAAGGGAGACCGCGGCAACAACGCCAGACGTGGACGGTGTCGTCGTCACTAAAGTCGGCGACGCTAGGCACATGGAGACCCGAGTGGCCCAGCTGGAGGTTGAAGACCAGCAGTGCTGGCAGCAATGTCAACTGTGCATGTCATGCTTCCTGCAAGTATGCCCGTCTATGGCCATGCCGCCATTCAGCGTTGCACCACCGTTATTTCTGGTGATTCGTACTAGACGAAATGTTTGTCGGTTATGTTTGTCTATGTTATACGGAGAGATTTATCCGCTTGCATATATGAACATTTTATATAACATGTACGAACACATATTTTGAGATGCATGAACGTTTGCATGGAGATTAATATAGACAGATATGGTAGGCGTGAATATCTTTTATGGTTTGTAATGAACATTTTTATGGTACAGACTAGCAAAAGCTGCAATTAGTATGGAATCCAGATAAATCAACTATGAATATTTTTTTATTGAGGTGACTTTTATTGTATTTTGAAAAGTTCAAAATAAGAATATATATATGCATATGTGTGTTAATGTGTGCATTAGGCTGCCGATTTCATTGTACACTTCAGGTGGTACCTCACCTAATGCCTGCCTCGTACACCTACGAGAAAAAGACAGCCGCGAGCGCATGCCAAGTTGGCGGTGCCGATCGAGGTTATCAAGCAGAATAATCAGCTTATGATTATGCACAAGTGGTCTTAGGAAGAAATACAGTAGAAAGAGAAACGCTCCACCCCGTGTTTTTGTTCTTGATGCTTCCCAAACCTATTTTTTTGTTCGGTTATTTTAAAGTTACAACTGTAGATCCGTTGTGTGGCTCGACAAACAAAATTTATCTTAAGAGTAGGATGCTAGCATCTCTAAACTATTTGTTGCACACACACTATATATGTTCGTCCAGCAGGCTTGCATACTACACATGCCTGGCCAGAGTTTTAGTCGCAATATGTGGTAGCACGTACATTTATTGCATGTATTCACCCACACGACATTTTTTATCACTCCCTGCCTAAAGGTCAATGGATTCAGCAGTAATTAATAATCACATGCGAGGGAAGCTCTTTCAAGTACTGAATTGAATGAGAATATATTACATCTGAAACTGTCTTAGCAAATCATTTTTATGATTTTGTAGAAATTTATATTATGTCAATAGAGTTAACACAATTCTTAAGCCTATTTCATGTATAGCTAATTAATTAATGTTCCCGCGGAAAAAATGCATAAATGACCACATGTGCCTTCTGTATATACGGATATTAAATAAGATCATATAGTATATTTATATCATAAGCTAGGATGTCATTTTTATTTAATGTTTCTTTAGTGTGTGGTTAAACTTCAGATTATACTTTCTAATTTTTTTTATCGATTTAGAGTTAACAAACGTACATGTTGATGTCTCAGTAATAATTTCTCACCAATGTTGGTTAATTATAGTTTGTAAGACCAATTAGTCATTTTGTATTATAAATATGGTAGATCAAATTGATGGTTGGATATTGTTATGCACAAATATGCAAATATGCCAGTTGCATGTATATTAGTAATAAGGTTCAATAGATAATTAAGTATATGATAAATATTGTTTGTGGCCAGATTGCTTAACCTTTTTACCATGAGATTTTTTTAACGAATATTCTATTTTTTCTAGTTCATCATAGGCGCTACAATTTGATAGCACGGAGTTATAAAAACGTATGCCAATTATTTAAATGGTTTAAACACAGATCATTGTGTGACAGTTTGATCGGGTGCTTGTTTTTACCCTTTGTAGATTTAGATACCTTATATGGATTAACAAAAAAAGTTTGTTAGAGAAGTGAATAAAAATGTTGAATGGTAGGGAGATTTTTAATTTTACCTCTTCCTAATCAATGTTTTCCATCATTTTCTCCTGCGATTATGGACTACTTGATATTCTTCATTCATTCTAGTATATGTCACATTTTAGGCATGGGCATCACGTCCAAGATGTAGCTTTGAGGGGGGGGGGGGTTATAAGTATATGTTCCAAACTAATAATGCAATCAAGAAATGATTTTTGTGCTCAAATTTAGCGACTCTATTTTGTGTAATCTCCGCAATATTCTAGAATATGGTATATAATGAAACAACGACAGTCATATTTTTTATGTATTTTTGCTCACTTGTATGTTCCAGTGTTCAATTATTTGCTCTAAGTTCTCATTCACATTTACTGTTGCACCATATTATGATGATTCTCTAGTAGATACAAAACCCTATTTTTCTCTAAGAATTTGTGATCTCGTCAATTCTCTAAACATGCCATTTGGTGATGAACCATGTGTTTTGAAGGACTTAATTAATTTGGAATATAGTTTCAAATCTTAAAATATACTATTGGTGTACACCCTCAATTAAAGCTATAAAATTTGTCGCTTTTGTAAAATCACGTTCTCCTTATTTTTCTATAAGAATTTGTTATCCCGACAATTCTCCAAATTCACCGCTTTGGTGGTGAACCTAGTATAAGTAAACATCACTTGAAGAACTTAACTAAGTTAGGATATACAATGTTCTTAATAAACATCTATAGTTATACAAGCTCCATTAAAGGTATTTTTTAATCACGTTCAAGGCTTAACTATAATTTTATGTTCAATTTCTGTTCGTAATCAAAAAAATTATAGACATAATTTTTCTTGTATAGTTTAATATTCACTACCTCATTTAGATTTCTTCACTATATTTAGTACAATTGTTATATAAGACATGCTTTTTCGTGGTGCATAAAATATTTCCTCGAGTTTGAGATCTTAATTTTTTCATAATTGTACTTAGAGTGACTTCATGATGACTAAATGGGATTCATCAAAATCCTTATAATCGGTAGCATTCACTACTGGTGAATATACCAACTTTAGTAGCCATGAAATACACCCCTTCTTGAAGAGTTTACGATTTCGGTTCTCATGTGTGGTGCACCGTACTACCTTAGAAGTAAATGCATAGATATCTAGAGATGAGATGATGTGCACAATACCAAGCAAGTGAAATTGAGGGATCAATCAAAATAAAAATCTCACTTAAGAATGAAATTTTGATGTGGTTTCTAAATAAAAAAGTGCTTCTTACAAAGGACAACCTACTTAAAAGGAATTTGTTAGGGTGCTTGTCTCTTGAGGCGTATTATCAAATTTTCCTATGATTTACCCCTCTGACTAATATAACAAATATGTTTGGAAATTGGTTGATGGAGTTGACAAAACATTAAAGGCTAGAATTCACATTGGTGTTGTTGGAGATATGCCCTAGAGGCAATAATAAATGTAGTTATTATTATATCTTTGTGTTTATGATAAATGTTTACATTCAGGCTATAATAGTATTAACAAGGAAACATTGATACTTGTGTGATTTGTAAACTTAATTTGAAGTCCCTAGTAAAGCCTCTATATAATACTAGCTTGTTGGTTAATAGATGATTGTGGTTTCCCTATCATGAACATTGAGATGTTATTAACAGCAAGATCATATCATTAGGAGAATGATATGATGGACATACTCCTATAGATAAGCGTAGCATAAAGATCAAGTCATTTTAATAGTTCAATTGCTATATGCTTTCTGATACATAGTAATCTAATTCCTTCGACCATGAGATCATGCATATCACCTTTATCGGATGGATGCTTTGATGACATCAAACACCACACCGTAACTGGGTGGCTATAAAGGTGGCATTGAGTGTTCGGAAAGTATTGGTTGAAACACATGGATCAAGAGTGGGATTTGTCCATCCATATGACGGATAGATATACTCTGGGCCCTCTCGGTGAAATGTCATCCAATTAGCTTGCAAGCATGTGACTGGCTCACAAGGGATCACATATCATGGGAACGAGAAAAGAGTACTTATCGGTAACGAGGTTGAACTAGGTATGCAGAGATACCGACGATCATAACCTCGGATAAGTAAACTATCGTGAGACAAAGGGAAATTGATATCGTATGTAAGTGGTTCATTCGATCGCAAAGTAATCGTAGAAATATGTGGGAGCCATATGAATTTCTAGATTCCTCTATTGGTTATTGTTCGGAGAAGTGTCTCGATCATGTCTGCATAATTCACGAACCGTAGGGAGACACACTTAAGGATTCGACGTTGTTTTGAGTAGTTATGGAATGATGAGAAAGAGACCGAATGTTGTTCGGAGTCCCGGATGTGATCCGGGATATCACGAGGAGATCCGGAATGGTCCGGAGAATAAGATTCATATAAGGAAAGTCCCGTTTCGGAGTTGGGGAATGGTTCCGGTGTTTTCATCGGGAATGTTCTAGAATGTTCCGGAATGTCTGGCACTCCGGAGGGGAAGGGTACATGAATGTGTTGTATCAAGTTGGTATGACTGCATCATGTACTAAGTGTCATCGCTGAACCAAATAAAGGATTAATTCAAATCCTAGTTTGAAAAGTCAAACAGCTAGTTTGAAAAGTCAAACGGCTAAATTTGGAAAGAGGAAAAGAGGAGGAGTGGGAAACCGAGTTGGGTAGGAGTTCCCTCCTCCAACCGGCGGCACCCACCCAAGCCGAGTTGGGGAGGGACTCCTCTCCCTCCCCTTGGCCGGCCGGCCCCTCCACCTATATAAGGAGGGGCAGGGCTCCCTCCTAGGACACACAAGATCTTCTCCTCCAAACCCTAGCCGCCGGCGCCGCCACCTCCACTGCCGCCGCCGACCTAGGCCAATCCGCCGCCGCCTAGCAACCCTAGCCGCCGGCCAAGCTTCCTCCTTGGCGTGTCTAAACCCTAGATCGTCGAGGGACTCTCTCATACTCCACCATACTCGCTCCGACTTAAGGCGAAGCCCTGCGAGATCTCCCCTCTACTTCCGGTACCATGCCATTGTGCTGCCGGAATCGCGAGGAGAGTGCTACAACCTCCGCTGCCTGCTGGAACAAGGGAGAGGAAGGTCTTCGTCGAGTACCGAACGTGTGACCGACTGCGGGAGCGCTGCCGGAACGTAGCGCCGGAAGGATCGTCTACGCGATCTTGAGATCGGGAAGAGTACGACTACATCACCCACGAGAATCCACTCTCGTTAAAAACTTTGGAATCTTCGAGGGTGAGTTATTCCATCGACTCGTTGCTACAATCTAGTAGATAGATCTTGGCTTGTTTGTTTGTATGCGGTAGAAAATTTTTGTTTTCCATGCTACGAAACCCTACAGTGGTATCAGAGCCGTGTCTATATGTAGATCTTTTGCACGAGTAGAACACAATGGTCATTATGGGCGTTGATGCTTTTATTATCGATTGCTTCTTATGTACTTTGCATCTTGCGGGATGTTGGGATGAAGCGGCCCGGGTTAACCTTACATGACATCGTTCATGAGACTTGCTCCACGCTTGACATGCAACTTGTATTGCATAAGTGGCTTTACGGGTGCCTGTTTCTCCTAGCATAGTTAAGATCCAATTTACAACGGGTGATTAACAATACTAGTATCAATGTTGTGGTTCTTGTTCGTAAGTTAGAACGACACTTATTGAAAGCCCCAAACCACGTAAAACATGCAAAGAAAGTAGAGGCGTCTAACTTTGTTTTGCAGGGGTGTGCTGTGATGTGATATGGCCATGATTGTGATTATATTTGATGTATGCAATGTTCCTTATTGTAAGTTGGCAACCGGCAGGAGCCATATGGTTGTCTTTAATTTATGTTAAGACCCGCGTGTCTATTCAAAGTAGTTGTAATAGTTGAAGCCGGTGGACGACAACCATGGAGAAGCGTCATTGACCTTGATGCAATGCCGATGATGATGGAGATCATGTTCGTGCTAGAAGATGGAGATCGGAAGCACAAAGAAGAAAGGCCATATCATATCACATATTATGAATTGCATGTGATGTTAATCCTTTATGCATCTTGTATTGCTTAGTAGACAACGGTAGCATTATAAGATGATCCCTCATGCACATGAATTTCAAGTCATAAAGTGTTCACCCTTAGTTGGCACCGTTGCTAAAGCTTGTTGTTTCGAAGCACCACGTGATGATCGGGTGTGTTAGATTCTGCAAGTGCATACAACGTGAGCAAGCCAGATTTGCTCATGCGGAAACTAAGGTTTGATCTTGACGAGCCTAGCATGTACAGACATGGTCTCGGAACACGGATCACCGAAAGGTAAAGCATGAATCATATAGTAGATATGATGAACATGTCGATTGTTCGCCATTGAGACTATATCAACTCTCGTGATGATCGGTGTTGATGTGGTGGATTTGGTTCGTGTGATCACTAAAACAATGTGAGGGATATTGTTTTGAGTGGGAGTTCACCTAGATTAAATTTATTAATTTGAACTCAATTTGTCATAAACTTAGTCTAAACTATTGCAAATATGTTGTAGATCAATGGCAGCCCCTACCATCAATTTTAATGCGTTCCTAGAGAAAGAAAAGTTGAAAAACAATGGAAGCAACTTCGCGGATTGGTTCCACAATTTGAGGATTGTCCTCACAGCTGGTAATTTGACCTATGTGCTGGATGCACCGCTGGGTGACCCACCTGCAGCTGATGCTGCCGATGAAGTAAAAAATGTTTACCTCACTCGGAAGACTCATTACTCCACAGTTCAGTGTGCTATCTTGTATGGTTTAGACTCGGAGCTTCAGAAAAGGTTTGAGAATTCAGACCCATATGATATTGTCGAGGATCTCAAATTGATCTTTGAGACTCATGCGGCAATTGAAAGCTATGAGGCTTTTGAAAAGTTCTTTAACTGCAAGATGGAAGAGGGAAGCTCCGTCAGCGAGCATGTGCTTAAGATGTCTGGGCACGCAAACAAACTTCAAAGCTTGGGTATAGTGATTCTCAATGCTTTGGGGATTTACCGTGTTCTCCAATCACTACCACCAAGTTATAAGAACTTTGTGATGAACTACAACATGCAAAACATGAACAAGACGTTCCCAGAACTCTTTGCCATGTTGAAATCTGCAGAAGTGGAGATCAAGAAAGAGCACCTAGTGTTGTTGGTCAATAAGACCACCAAATTTAAGAAAGGCAAGTCTAAGCAGAAGGGACACTTCAAGAAGGGTGGTAAGAAAGTTACCACACCGACGAAGAAAACCAAGGCTGGACCTAAGCCTGATACTGAGTGCTTTTACTGCAAGGGAGAAGGTCACTGGAAGCGGAATTGCCCAAAGTACTTGGCGGATTTGAAGAATGGCAACATCAAGAAGAAAGGTATATCTGATATACATGTTATTGATGTGTATCTCACTAGTACTCGTAGTAGTGCCTGGGTATTTGATACTGGTTCGGTTGCTCATATTTGTAACTCGAAACAGGTGCTGCAGAATAAACGGAAGCTAGCGAAGAACGAGGTGACGATGCGCGTTGGAAACGGATCAAAGGTTGATGTGATCGCGGTCGGCACGCTACCCCTTCATCTACCATCGGGATTAGTTTTATACTTAAATAATTGTTATTTGGTGCCTGCGTTAAGCATGAACATTATATTGGGATCTTGTTTATTGCGAGACGGTTACTTGTTTAAATCCGAGAATAATGGTTGTTCGATTTATATGAGTAATATGTTTTATGCACATGCACCGTTGATAGATGGTCTATTCTTATTGAATCTCGATAGTGGAAATACACATATTAATAACATTGAGGCTAAACGTTTGAAATCGAGCGATAACTCGACCTATATGTGGCACTGTCTTCTTGGTCACATTGGAGTGAAGCATATGAAGAAACTCCATTCCGATGGACTTCTTGAATCACTTGATTTCGAATCACTTGATAGATGCGAAGCATGTCTGATGGGTAAAATGACTAAGACTCCATTTTCTGGTATGATGGAGCGAGCTACGGACTTGTTGGAAATCATACATACCGATGTGTATGGTCCAATGAGTGTAGCATCGCGTGGTGGTTATCGTTATGTTCTTACCTTCACGGATGACTTGAGTAGATATGGGTATATCTATTTCATGAAACATAAGTCCGAAACTTTCGAGAAGTTTAAGGAATTTTAAAGTGAGGTAGAGAATCAACGTAACAAGAAGATTAAATTTCTACGTTCTGATCGTGGAGGTGAATATCTAAGTTACGAGTTTGGCGAGCATTTGAAGAAATGCAGAATACTTTCGCAGTTGACACCGCCGGGAACACCACAGCGTAATGGTGTGACTGAACATCGTAATCGAACTCTCTTAGATATGGTTCGTTCTATGATGTCACTTACAGATTTACCGCTATCATTTTGGGGTTATGCATTAGAAACAACCACATTCACTTTAAATAGGGCACCGTCTAAATCCGTTGAAACGACACCGTATGAATTATGGTTTGGGAAGAAACCTAGATTGTCGTTCCTTAAAGTTTGGGGGTGCGAAGCCTATGTAAAGAAGTTACAGCCGGACAAGCTTGAACCCAAAGCGGAAAAATGCGTCTTCATAGGATACTCGAAGGAAACTATTGGGTATACCTTCTATCATAGATCCAAAGGCAAAATCTTCGTTGCCAAGAATGGATCCTTTCTAGAGAAGGAATTTCTCTCGAAAGAAGTGACTGGAAGGAAAGTAGAACTTGACGAGGTTGTTGAACCTTCTCTCGAAATTGCGAGTAGCGCAGCACCGGAAGAAGTTCCTGTGGTGCCTGCACCAATAAGAGAGGAAGCTAATGATGATGATCATGAAACTTCGGTTGAAGTTGCTACAGAGCCTCGCAGGTCAACGAGAACTCGTACCACTCCAGATTGGTATGATCCCGTTATGAGTGTCATGTTGGTGGACAACACCGATGACCCTGAGACATATGAGGAAGCGATGATGAGCCCATATTCCAATAAATGGCAAGAAGCCATGAAATCCGAGATTGGATCCATGTACGAAAACCAAGTATGGACTTTGGTGGACTTACCGGATGGCCGGAAGGCTGTCGAGAACAAATGGATCTTCAAGAAGAAAACAGATGCTGATGGTAATGTTACTGTCTATAAAGCTCGATTTGTCGCAAAAGGGTTTCGACAAATTCAAGGAGTTGACTACGATGAGACTTTCTCACCAGTAGCGAAGCTAAAGTCTGTGAGGATTATGTTAGCAATCGCTGCATATTATGATTATGAGATATGGCAGATGGATGTCAAAACAGCATTCCTTAATGGAGACATTGATGAAGAGTTGTATATGATGCAACCCAAAGGTTTTGTCGATCCTAAAGATGCTAACAAGGTATGCAAACTTCAACGGTCCATCTATGGATTGAAGCAAGCATCCCGAAGTTGGAATCAACATTTTGATAAGGTGATCAAAAGTTTTGGTTTTATACAAACTTATGGAGAAGCTTGTATTTACAAGAAAGTGAGTGGGAGCTCTGTAGCATTCTTAATACTATATGTAGATGACATATTGTTGATTGGAAATGATGTAGACCTTCTTAATAGTGTCAAGGAATATTTGAATAATAGTTTTTTAATGAAGGATCTTGGCGAAGCAGCTTACATATTAGGCATAAAGATTTATAGAGATAGATTGAAACGCCAAATATCATTGTCACAAAGTACATATTTGGACAAAGTTCTAAAGAGGTTTGGAATGGAAGATAGCAAGAAAGGGTTATTGCCCATGTTGCCCAATACGACCTTGAGTAAAACTCAAAGTCCGACATCAGCAGAAGATAGAGAAAGGATGAGTAAGACTCCCTATGCCTCAGCCATAGGATCTCTAATGTATGCTATGCTATGTACTAGACCCGACATTGCATATGCTGTTAGTTTAACTAGCAGATATTAAAGTGATCCAGGAGTGGATCATTGGACAGCGGTCAAAAACATCCTTAAGTACTTGAGAAGAACTAAGGATATGGTTATTTCTTATGGAGGTGATGAACAACTCGTTGTTAATGGTTACACCGATGCTAGTTGGAACACCGATCCGGATGATTCTAAATCACAATCTGGATACGTATTTACTTTGAATGGTGTAGCAGTTAGCTGGAGGAGTGCAAAGCAAAGCGTTGTGGCGAGATCTTCAACTGAATCGGAATACATGGCTGCTTCGGAGGCTTCACAAGAAGCGATATGGATGAAAGAGTTCATTACAGAGCTGGGTGTGGTTCCTAGTGTGCTGGACCCAATCTCTATCTACTGTGATAACATGGGCGCCATAGCCAATGCGCAAGAACCAAGGTCACACAAGAAGCTGAAGCATATCAAGCTACGTTTTCACGCTATTCGAGAACATGTCCAAGATGGGGACATAAAGATTTGCAAAGTACACACAGATCTGAATGTGGCGGATCCGTTGACTAAACCTCTCCCGAGGGAAAAACATGACCAACACCAAACTGCCATGGGTGTTCGGTATATTACCATGTAATCTAGATTAGATGACTCTAGTGCAAGTGGGAGACTGTTGGAGATATGCCCTAGAGGCAATAATAAATGTAGTTATTATTATATTTTTGTGTTTATGATAAATGTTTACATTCATGCTATAATAGTATTAACATGGAAACATTGATACTTGTGTGATTTGTAAACTTAATTTGAAGTCCCTAGTAAAGCCTCTATATAATACTAGCTTGTTGGTTAATAGATGATTGTGGTTTCTCTACCATGAACATTGAGATGTTATTAACAGCAAGATCATATCATTAGGAGAATGATATGATGGACATACTCCTATAGATAAGCGTAGCATAAAGATCAAGTCATTTTAATAGTTCAATTGCTATATGCTTTCTGATACATAGTAATCTAATTCCTTCGACCATGAGATCATGCATATCACCTTTACCGGATGGATGCTTTGATGACATCAAACACCACACCGTAACTGGGTGGCCATAAAGGTGGCATTGAGTGTTCGGAAAGTATTGGTTGAAACACATGGATCAAGAGTGGGATTTGTCCATCCATATGACGGATAGATATACTCTGGGCCCTCTCGGTGAAATGTCATCCAATTAGCTTGCAAGCATGTGACTGGCTCACAAGGGATCACATATCACGGGAACGAGAAAAGAGTACTTATCGGTAACGAGGTTGAACTAGGTATGCAGAGATACCGACGATCATAACCTCGGATAAGTAAACTATCGTGAGACAAAGGGAAATTGATATCGTATGTAAGTGGTTCATTCGATCACAAAGTAATCGTAGGAATATGTGGGAGCCATATGAATTTCCAGATTCCTCTATTGGTTATTGTTCGGAGAAGTGTCTCGATCATGTCTGCATAATTCACGAACCGTAGGGAGACACACTTAAGGATTCGACGTTGTTTTGAGTAGTTATGGAATGATGAGAAAGAGACCGAATGTTGTTCGGAGTCCCGGATGGGATCCGGGATATCACGAGGAGATCCGGAATGGTCCAGAGAATAAGATTCACATAAGGAAAGTCCCGTTTCGGAGTTGGGGAATGGTTCCGGTGTTTTCATCAGGAATGTTCTAGAATGTTCCGGAATGTCCGGCACTCCGGAGGGGAAGGGTACATGAATGTGTTGTATCAAGTTGGTATGACTGCATCATGTACTAAGTGTCATCGCTGAACCAAATAAAGGATTAATTCAAATCCTAGTTTGAAAAGTCAAACAGCTAGTTTGAAAAGTCAAACAGCTAGTTTGAAAAGTCAAACGGCTAAATTTGGAAAGAGGAAAAGAGGAGGAGTGGGAAACCGAGTTGGGGAGGAGTTCCCTCCTCCAACCGGCGGCACCCACCCAAGCCGAGTTGGGGAGGGACTCCTCTCCCTCCCCTTGGCCGGCCGGCCCCTCCACCTATATAAGGAGGGGCAGGGCTCCCTCCTAGGACACACAAGATCTTCTCCTCCAAACCCTAGCCGCCGGCGCCGCCACCTCCACTGCCGCCGCCGCCGACCTAGGCCAAGCCGCCGCCGCCTAGCAACCCTAGCCGCCGGCCAAGCTTCCTCCTTGGCGTGTATAAACCCTAGATCGTCGAGGGACTCTCTCATACTCCACCATACTCGCTCCGGCTTAAGGCGAAGCCCTGCGAGATCTCCCCTCTACTTCCGGTACCACGCCGTTGTGCTGCCGGAATCGCGAGGAGAGTGCTACAACCTCCGCTGCCTGCTGGAACAAGGGAGAGGAAGGTCTTCGTCGAGTACCGAACGTGTGACCGACTGCGGGAGCGCTGCCGGAACGCAGCGCCGGAAGGATCGTCTACGCGATCTTGAGATCGGGAAGAGTACGACTACATCACCCACGAGAATCCGCTCTCGTTAAACACTTTGGAATCTTCGAGGGTGAGTTATTCCATCGACTCGTTGCTACAATCTAGTAGATAGATCTTGGCTTGTTTGTTTGTATGCGGTAGAAATTTTTTGTTTTCCATGCTACGAAACCCTACAGGTGTTTCATCCTTACGTTGATCTATTTGGAGATGCAGAAATGCTATTATCTTTAACAAAACAAATAAATTTGATCTTCTGCATGTTATTCATATAGTGGTACATTGGGTACAACTTTGGTCTCTTTTTCAACTGCACGCGACCAGCAGGGTATTATGGCTACTGGGTGCAGCCATCTCCTGATGGTTGCTCCGGATATTTCCAGTCAGTCTGGCTGGAAGATTTTTAGTCGACTACAAGATATTTAGTAGTCATATGCTTCTTATTTTCTGGTGGTTATTGATTCATGTATCAACTTTAAATGGTACACGATTTGTAATACTTTTGGATGTTGAATCTTTAATAAAAGATTTTGTGCATCAACCTATGTAGAGGACGGGGTTACACTCCGCTTTTCCATTTTTGTAATAAATCAACCCTTTATGTGGAATCATGTAATAGGAGCTATGAGAAATAGACTTTCAGAGTCCTAAGAGAAATATTGTAGAACCAATAAGTAAACATAATTATATTTGCAAAATGGATCCATTGTGTTCCATGGAGGTTATGGAACAAATAACTATACTACATTAGAAAGCTTGAACTCAACTCTATCATATGCATTAGAAGAAAATTTGGTCTGGCACATGTTTCATTAATATTTTTTTCTTTTCAAGTGACAAAAAAATATGAGAATTAATGATCTAGGACATTTATATCAGACCATGAGTGATGATGATTTATTTATGAAATCATATATTTATATAACTGGCCAGTAAGTTTGAATAGAATCAAAACATAAAGCTTTCTATATTTATTATTATTATTAATGAGTATAGTTCATACTTTCAAGTGAAAGCTAAACCCTAAGCACTAGAGTGTTCTCAAGTTGACGATATTTGAACAAGAAAACCCTTGGGAATTATCAAATACTTCTTTTTATAAATTAAAGGCACACCTCCTGTCCCCTCACTCCTACTTGTTCCTTCCCCATGAAAGCGAAATTACCCAACCCAAATTTCAAAGTTCCCACCATAGGCCCTTGCTGCAAACCAAAAGCCCATATATACGGTATTCCCTGTCTATAAACTACATGGGCATCTCCAGCAGTCCCCCATAGCGCCTGTTGGACATGAAAAACATGCCTAGCCATCCTAATATATACATTTTCATCCGATGCGTCCCAACACGGTCTTAGGCACCCCAGCTCACACCTGATCCACAAGGGGGCGAGTGGGTGCTCCAGGTAGAGCTAGCAAAAGGGTTGGTCCAGCACTGTCATGGATACAAAGAAATATTCCATCTCCGTATTTCAAGTTGACCACATTTGTCCCTAGTTCGCCCATCCCCCGCCCCACCGTCCCTAGTCCTGCCATTTTCCTTCCCCACCCTGTATTCACCGTAATACACATGCTTCCTCCATGCCACCATGCCACTGCAAAGGCCGTTCGAACCTCGTACAACTGAGTTGCCGAAGGTCAAGAAAACTCGCCAACCAAATAAGCGGCCGACTGGCCTGACCAAGGCCGAGTGACATGCAGATAAGTGGGCCAAGACTCGGGTTGTTCTCACTAAAGAAGACCACCTCGACCCTAAACCGCCAACCCTGGCAGCCTCGGAGGGTGTTCCATAGGAAAAAAATAAGGCCAAGTTGGCAAGGGACACGGAGCCATCCTCGAAGAGGTTGCAATCATCAATCAAGAATTGCATCACCAACGACACGACAAATGCCGATGACCTAAGCTACACCGGCAAGGTCTGCGCCACCAGCGACCGTCTTGATGGTTATTTCTTTATCGACCCATTGGCTACACTAGAGGCACCGTCTATGCCGAGAGAGGATGACCCCGCACCTTCAATTTGAGTAATGTTGTAATAATATGTGGCATCACTTGGTGGTGTGTTTGTTTGCTGAGAGATTATATTTCACGGTGTTGGTGACCAAGACATTGAATTTTTGCCTATTTCTATGTGTTTTGCAAGTTTAAAAGTGGGCAAAATTGGCCAAAAATCCTATTTGGGAGAATTATGGACGATGCGTCTGGGAATGGGAGCCCCCAATGGGCACACAAGCTATGGCGCCCCCATACAGACAATAAAACACCACTGTCGTGTGCCTTATAGGGGAGGGGCAGCTGAAGATGCTCTAACGGGGTGTACTGAGTACCCTATAGTCATTGTGTTTGGAGTCTTTTGTCGCTACTTCTATACCGACATAGATGCAAGGGTGGGAGTGAAGAGGATGTAGTTGTGTCGCGGCGGCAGGCTACGAATGTCCACCTTTTGTCACCAGGCAACATTCCATGGAAGGAGCACGAGGAAGTTGTCATCTCTTATCTTATCCAGGGAAGTGAAAAGGAGGAAGCTCAAACGTACTAGATCCTACATTTTGCCATGTGTCTTTTTGCGACACACAGAA
Source organism: Avena sativa (assembly GCA_916181665.1). Lineage (NCBI taxonomy): Eukaryota > Viridiplantae > Streptophyta > Magnoliopsida > Poales > Poaceae > Avena > Avena sativa. The sequence continues at coordinate 276,625,405 of OV702298.1, read as the reverse complement.
AAGGCTTGCGTTCATAACAGCCCCTTGAAGCGAGGACAGGATGTTCACGTGCCGCGCGTTTTTGCCATGCGGTAGACTTTGTTGTGCGTTTTCTTGCATATTTGCCGTGTGTTTTTCTTTGCCGTGTATTTTTATGTGAATTTTCCATGTGTATTTGGTTGCCGTGTGTTTATCTTTCAGGACGTCGTTTCTTTTTTTCCTTGTTTTTTCTAAAATGTGCACGACATTATCGTCCTTTTGGTGTGTGCCAGGAAGGAGGACACATGGCAAAGAAGCGCACGACAACACCATGTTTTCCGGTAGTGCCCTACGAACGGTCAGATCTCCTCTTCCGGTTCCACCACCATGTAGTTTGCACACCATCACCGCGCCCCCCTCCCCCTAAGCATCATTTCTCCTGGTGGATTTTATGCTACTCCTACACTTGCACAGGGTCAAGGGTTGGAAGGATCGGTTGTGCAGTGTCTACCAAGATTGTAATAGCTCAACAACAGGAAGGTGGGTGCATGACTGTCATCGGCCTTGATTGAAGGAAGGGAACATGACGGAGGAATTTTGTGGATATAGTCAAGGAATGAAATAAAGTTGACGGATCAATCCATATGGTTGTACAGTTGTTCTCGATGCTTCCTAATCCTAGTATCCTCTTTGTGGTACTTCTATCACTTGTGATGCTCTAAAAAAATTAACAGTTGGTTTCTTTGAACACTCTGCGGAAAAAACCAAGACACACACTCACACCTTATCAGCGAGCAGGCTGGACGATTGCACGTGCCTTTGCGCCATTGAAAATGTTTGATTCTGGATCTACCAAATTTATTTCAGATCCCTTGACTGAAGACAACCCATTTGTTTATGAGGAATATAACCACATTGCAGGCTCTTAGTACCAACTACTAGGGCTGTCAAAAAAGCTCGGGCTTGACAAACCGTGCGAACTCGGCGCGTTAACAGCTCGGCTCGAGCTTGATTCGTCTCTCTAACAAACCAAGCTCGAGCCTGTTTTCGAGCTCGCGAGCTTAGTCGAGCCGAACACAAACAGTTCGATAAAGCTCGTGATTTTTATACAGCCGCAAAATTAAGACTACTATTATTATTCCATCTGTTGTAAGACCGTTAAAATAATTATGCTGGCATGTTGGCACAGTATTACTATTATATGAAACTCCAAGCCATTTCTGCTATTCCGTTTTCAAGCTTTACTATTTTCTTGCTATGTACTGCATGTCGATGTACTAAAATTTTCTTACCGAGCTTCAACGAACCGAGCTCAAGCCTACTAGAACTTTGGTCGAGCCGTACTCAAGCTTAGATGTAGGCTCGAAGGTCAACCTAGGCTCGCTCGAGCTCGGCTCGAGCTTCTACCGAGCTCGAGCCGAGCCTAACAATGTTCGCTCGAGTTCGGATCGTTGACAGCCCTACCAACTACCAAGCATTCCAACCCCACGATTTGCATTGAGTACCAAGCATTCCAAGTCCCACAAACTTCATTGATACCAAGCATGTGCACGACCACGAGCTACTAGCTCTTATGGCAACCTGCTTCTATATAACTTCTATTATGTGAACATGGCTTGTTAGTATTCTACCACGTACCATTTTGCAAGTTTGTATCACCTCAACATTGCCGATATGCTTCATTCTCATTTTGTTACGCAAATCCTTCTGTCCTAGATTATTCATCATGGGATCTAAAAGGACAAATATGAATGCCAACAAGAATATATTTACGGATTCCATGGGAACAAATATGGGTGACATTACTACCATTATAAAGTGTTCTTAAAATCCGTGTGATATAGTATTTGCAAAATAATATTATTGAGTCAATTACTCCTTATGGAACCAATTCTGATCAATATAGAAAGCTTGTGCCCGGTTTTCTCTGACACGGAGGCATTTATAAGGAAATTCGAAGCATTTCAAGAAATTGCTATAGAAACTGGAGCTAGTTTGAGAGTTCCGACAATCTCATGGGTTGGGTGATATTCAGCAAGTGGAACAGGGGGCAACCCACAGCCTGATCATCAAGTTCCGACAAACTGGACATAAGCTTGTACCGTTCTAAATCAGTTAGCTTGAAACACTTATTTTTCAATGCAAACTTTAGAATTGCTGGCCAAAAGAAAGTTGGGTCCAACCTTGACTACTGATATCACATACGGGACCTAGAGGATAAAACACCCATTAAGTTCCCTAGACGCGATTAACCCAAAAAGATGGCAAAGGATCTTGCTCAGTTGATCCAAGAGTTAACCTTGCGAGTCTGTAGTTTCTTTGTTTCGAGGGGGACTCTGGTAGTTTCCTGCATGAGCAACAATATCCTAAGCACGGGACAAATGGGTTTGCACTCAAAAGGCTCCTGTTCTTTTGTTTTATTGTAAATCGTTGGAAACTTTGAAATCTAAGAAAAACATGAACCGCTTGATTCATTGTTTGAGACATGTGGAATTGATCTATGTGCACAACTGGGAGAGATTTTTAACTACCGAGCTTATCTGGAATGTTTGAGCAGTAACATCATTAATAACCATTCCTTAGTCTACATTGTGTTATCTAAAGGAACACATGAATTAAAGCAGGACACAATTTTGAAATTTGAAACATGGGATGCTGCAGATATTTACAAGGAGCTAACAATTTTTTTAAAAAAAACCTACGCTAGCGTTGTTCTCGCCTCCAATGAGACGTGAGAAATGTCTAAATCCCAGATATGGGTGCCTTCGGCGCACAGAGTTTCCATGTGCTCAAGTTTTCAACGTTTGGTAGCAGAGAAGAGAGTAGGAAATAAATGGCCAAATGAAGCAGCCGCCGCTGTAGTTATTACCGAAAAGATCCATTGCACGTAAGATGATGAAATTTAGTGATGAATCTTTTGGTGAAGGCAAAAGCAGACAAAGAAGATGACGGCAAGGACAAATCTGGATTTCGCCAAATTAAAAAGAGAGGAGAGAACACATGCAGAAAGGGGCGATAAAAATAGGAATAGCAACAGTAGACCCGTAAGTTCCTAGGGTAGGTAAGATCACCAATTGTTGTGCGGCAACAAGCACGAACTTCCGATCTCTGCCGCAACACATGGCGAGCGAACAACCAACAGCGTTCTGTTTACTGAGAAGGTCTTCAGAAGAAATCATTTTCTAGAATACGACCTGGGAGGACCCTAGGCTGAATGGTGAAATTATCGCCCGTAGGCTACAACAGGGTGTTGACAGACGCACGAACCACCCAAAAACGAAGACTACTCGCTAAATTCTACTGTCCCGGTGGAAAGGACTTACTTACTTCAATTCCACTCCTCGTCGTAGATCTTGTAGACATTGAAGATCTTGTGGACATTGAAGATAGTCTTCGCAGAGGCGGCATCTCAGTTGTCGCACAGACGGCGCCAGGTGCACCAGCAGACAAGAATGATGGCGGTAGAGTATTCACAGTGGTGCCGCTGGGCAGTTCAACCTGTCGACAACTGTATGAAGTCTTCGGAGGAAATCCATGTGTGATTCGGAAGCACAGAGCAGTGCTTCTATTCCAGATGCTTCCCAACCCTGTGTTCAATCCATTGTGTTGCTCTAAAAACATATTTTCTGAATAGTATCGTCTCGACTCTTAAAGCTCCTTGTGGCACACACACACACGCATATATAGTCCCAACGGGCTTGCGGACTGCACATGCTCTTCATAATCTGCAGAGTCGGGGTACAACATTTAAACCATAGGAACTTCTTCTTGAGAGCTCTCAAAAACTTGATGTGTTTAACCGTAATACAACTTCTTCATAACTAATTTGCATGTTTAGAATCGTTGTATATATGCATTCATCAGTCATCGCTTAGTTCACGTGCATGACGGGCTGTTCACGTATCACCTAGCGTGGTTTTAGACAAAGTTTTTATAGATTGATGTGCACCAAATTTGTAATTAACGCAGCAATAAAAGAGTTAAAATATATTCTAGATGGGTAGGGTAGGAAGACATGACTCGCCATTTACTTTTTGTTTTTGGCAACAAGTATGTGGTAAACTAGAGCGCGTATTTTCTTTTTTCAAAAGGGAAAACGGGGCTCGACTTCTGCATTGAGAGATGCTACCAATCTTCTTATTCGTGATGAAAATATATCCAAAACCTGTACATGCTCAAATCGGAAAATAAAACTGAGGCCGTATGCCTTGTGACAGTAACTCCACAAGTCAACCACCAGCCATATGGTAAATAACAAAGAAAAAAATCAAGTCTTAAGTTAATCCTTCAATAAGGAAATGTCGCAGGTATGTCGATAGTGATAATTCCAAACCATAGGTCGATCTCAGGATTTTCAACCCCAAACCGAGATTCTATTCACAGCCACCAGCCACCAAATGATGCAGACACGCATTGACATAATCTAGTCGAAGATCTTGTGTTTTCACGGAAGTGCGCATATTCGTCGATGTACAGCCTCTACAATCATCTTTTGTCCGGTAAACTTATAAGTAACAAACCACCCATTATCGAAAAAACTCTTCTCCGGCTCCTGAAAGCTCGAAATCAGGTTAAAGCTTCAGATATCAAAAAAGGAGAAGCCCCATACCACCTCGCCTCCCATCACTGTCGCACCACCTTCGATCCATCAACAACAACAAGCATTGTCTGACACCTCCATGGGACCCATCATGCATAGTACCTACCGAGTTCAGTCATGACTTGGCGTCTCCACTGAGTTGTGCATAGCACCTGATGAGCAAGAATGAATTCAATCTGGAGGAGGGAGACATAGACAAGATGATGCTTGCCCTTGGAATAGAGGCACCTCGTGGTGTTGTAGCTTCAAAAACCGATTATCACTAGTACGAATTGGGCCTTCGCACATGGTGAAAATAGCCAATCACACATGGTCAACTGAACCGTCTCTATTGAATGGTGTCAAATAGCCCTTTACAGTGTAAATAGTTAGCGAAACCTTGTGTGAAGGGGCACACGTTGCTTCCAAGGAACCGAACCGTCTGCGAATCATTGGGCCTTCACATATGGATGATCACAAACGGCATGTGTTGTTTTCTCGTATGTGTCCAACTTTTTTCACAAAAATTTTAATTTAAATAAACTAGTTGTATGCTTACAGGTATTATTGTACATGTTTTCACCACGTAGATCTATGCGCAGCTTATGCAGCAACATATAATTGTATGATATCAGTGACATTTGTTTGCAGGATTTATACACCTCATATACATGCATTTCGACATAGATCCATTGCTAGCTATACAAATGAGATAGACACACAAAGTAGATAATCTAATTTTCTTAGTTGTGGCTTTGTATTCGTGACGTGACGTGATGATGCACTTAAGGGATAATCTAGCCCTTGTTGTACCTTGATATTATCACCACGAAGTCCTTGTAGATGTTAAATCGTGTGAAGTTCTTGATTTGCTCAAGGGAGGTTCAGTTCTTGACTTCCACAAGTAAGGTGCGTATAGTTCTTGACTATCAGCTACACCAGGAAGCAGAAGAGTAAGATAACTTCTCCGCAACTCAACGTCGAGAAATTTACGAGACCTTCCTATTCACCAAAATAGTATGGCTATTATATAAAAATAGTAATGTAAGATGTAACCATGGATCTAGTATAACCAATCAACTTGTAGCACATACGCGGGCACATAAATTTGCAATAAAAGATCATAAGAAAATACATGATGCAAATTATTCTAATTCACTGCACAGATCCGGTCACAAGTACGCAGTATTCAACTAATAGATGTGGTCCATATACCGTTAAATATATCTAAAACATATATACATTCGGTCCATACATATTCAATCTGTCCATACAAAGTTAAATATAGCTAACACATAGATCCAGTCGAACACAATTAAAGATTGGAGTAAAGTCATCGATCCGGTCAAACACACTCGAGATAATGACTATAAAAATCAAAAATACCCACACCCTAAGAATAATCAAACTCATCTTGCCTTGCTAACTATGTGCATCCATACTAAAAATAGAACTTTAGAAATCATGGTAACAACATATACCTTCTGGGGGACAACCACGAGTGGTGTTGGTCACTGTCGAGGGCTAGAACGATCTAGGTTGACCGACAACATCGGCATCACCTCCGACATTCGACCGTGCATATAAGCGCGAGTCCATGATGTAAAGGCCACCAGTCAGGATATCAACATTGCATCACCTACTGCCTCCAGCAGCTTGCTCTTGCTTTGGCCTCGCCTACCAAGTGAGTTTGCCATGGAGAAGAGCTATGTACTATGGTCCTAAAGAGGTGAGTAGGTTGTCGAGTGGAGTGGTCACATATATATCTAAGTAGTTTGTAGGGTTACGATTATCGCCCCTAATGGGCCATATACTCCCACATGTTTTAATAGTGTACAAACGTCTACGATGGATCTTATCGCAAATGGTTCCCCTTTGACCAGTCGTTTGTGATAGTGCATTTTACACAGGGTCCAAACTAGGGTCGATAGAGGAGGCTATCCACCCTTCCCGGACCCTGATGCCTTGTCCTCTAGCACCTAGCGCCTTGCCATGGGCGGCTTTCCATATGTATAATCTTTCGAGGACCACCCAGAGTACGAGGGGGATGAGCCTCCATCATGGTTCGATGGCGGGAGGAGGTGGTCCTCCTCGCCAACCAAAGATGCTTGCTCCTCCCTCCTCCACCACCGGAGATTCATGCTCAACACGGCTACGCTGGTACGCTAGTAACTGCTAAACATAAGATAGGTGAGCGTTCTTCTTGGTGAGGGCCATATCGAAGTGCGTGTTACCAAAGAGCTGGTGATGTGGCCAAGAGGGCGGCATCCCGGGGTTTTATGGTATGGGAACGTGGGAAGAAGACACTATTCCAGACAGGGGGCAGTTGTTTTTTTAATACATCTAGCTATTGAGAACTTACTACACACTATGAGTTATGACTCACTGTGTGAGAATGAGAACATAAAAGGAAACACTGAAAACTTGCAATGAAGCGGGAAGTTGTACATCCAACCTTGCCCATAAAAAGCTTGCACTGAATGACAAAGCCAACGAAAGTTACTCATATCGCTGCGCGCATTCCAGTGGCATTATTTCTTGAGTGTAATGTTACAGTGGGTTGATGTGCACTACTATATATGCTGCCTAAAATCATCACCGCCAACTTCCACAACAAATGAAAGTAGCTTGTCCTATGTAACTCCATGAAATATGGCTCATGTTCCAGACGAATATCACCCATTGCGAAGGTGCTAGTTTTAAAAGTATCCCAGAGGCCTCCTAATCCCACATGGTTTCCTACAAGCATGGCTTGTGCATGCCTTAATCTCAATTCCAATATCTCATTTTCGGTACTCCACAAAGGAAGCTGCATGTAATTTTACTCTCTAGGGCGAGGGTGGTCTTAAGAGAGAGGGTCACCTTGCCAACCTTTATAGCATGGCTACAATCCATGAACCCATGATTCGTGTCTGGCTACACATTGTGGGCATTAATGAAAAATATCTGATGGCATTGCCCTTTGGGGATACGCTCACATACATTGTTCCACTGGCAGGCACGACAACCATTAAGATGAAAATTGCACCCACTGAGAAGTTGTTGTGTTAAGTGTTTGTACCTATTTTTGTCCATTATCACTAAATGCTGATCATCCGTGGTTGAGGGTCGCTCGTGGGAATGATGCATTCTCTCCATTTTTTTTGGTGTTAAAACACACTTTAACTAATGATATATATGATGTCTTACTACTAAGGAGAATTTGATGAAGTGGGAAAACACAACTGAGGGTGAAACAATTCTAAATACATCTATGGATCATCACTGGTAAGCTAACCACCATGGTTTAATGAATCGTAGTTTCTATCCTGAAGACTAACTGATCAGAGCTTAATGAATTGGCGAACCATTTTTAGTACTAACTAAAATTGAGCGATTTGTTTATTTTATTGCATCAAAATTGATTGGTACAATAAGTGGTGCCGGAAGATCTAGGAGTCAAACACATGGGTCCACTACGGGACGCGCGCGCTACGCCGAGGGCAAAAGGCCGTCGGCGTAGGCCAAAATGCCCTCAGCGTATGGTACACCGAGGGCTGCCCTCGGCGTAGCCTCCTCGGCAAAGATCTCCCTCGGCGGAGCACACTCAAGCCGTCGGCGTATCGAAATGCCGTCGGCGTATGCTACGCCGAGGGTTTTGCCGTCGGCGTAGCGGCCGTCGTCATAGCCTGTCGGCCGGTTGCAAAAACCTTTTTTTTTGAAAAAAATAATTTTTTTTCTCAATTTTTTTATTCTTCAAATTGTTTCACTTGTTAATCTCCTACTTTGAACATTTTTAACACTAATTATACTTAATATTTGATTAAATTCCAGTCTTAGTCAAATTTCCCAGCAGATCACCCATCCTAATACTACTCCAACTTCAGCACGCTTAACTTCCTCGTTCCTTCAGAATCCGTTTCCACAAAGTAATTCATATATTGGTGTCAATACTATGATATCAATCCTATTAACTCTTATATCATCATGTCACATGTTTGTATTTTTTGAAATTACAAACAATTATTTAAGTAAATATTAATGAATAAGTAAAAATATTATTGAATTCAAATAAAAATATAATAATTTTATTTTTTTGTATTTTTCTATTTAATATAGAATAATTAATATCTTTAAATCTGTAAATCGAAATTCAACAAATAATATGTCTAAATTAATCAGAAAAATGAGAGGAATTCAAATATGATATCTATATCAACTAATCACAAACCCTCCATTTTTGAATTAGCTATTTGGTGGTTGCTTTAGAAAATCCCTTTTTTGCGCTCGGATAATGAAAAATGCCTTTTTGGTGCGATGAAAAGGAAAACTTGCATTGGATATTTGATAAAATAGCATATTGTGAACCTAAAAATGATTTTTGTAAAAATGTTGGGACATTGTCCATATAAGGTGGTATAGTATTTTCGTAAAATGTGGTGGTAGTATTTTGAATTAGCCATTTGGTGGTTGCTTCACAAAACCGTCCGTTTTTTATGCTCAAAAAATAGAAAATGGCTTTTTGGTGCGACGAAAAGGAAAACTTCCTCCTACAACATTGTTCGCCATCCCATGATGCATGTGTATGCACAATATGTGCACATTATCACAAACTATGCCTTGATTCTAGCCATAACATTGGTCATTTGACCCGAAAGCCAAGAAACCTCGAATAAGATAGGTCATTTTGTGAAGGTTTCTTTGATACATAATCAATATAGCAAGTTTGATATTTTTCCTTCTAACTATGTCACATAATATAACACCACGCAAAGGTTTCGCATTGTTTCGATCGTTTTTGAATTTTTTTATGCCCGTTTTAAACTATATATAATGTTTTATGTTTTACTTAATTTTTATTTATAAATGTGTAATATTTGAGTGTAGATAGATAGGTCTTATTTTTCTGCAAATTTTGATATATTATTTGTATTTTTCTGAATTAGAATGATTTAGTTATGATTTTTCAAAGTTTAATGGGATAAAATAAAAAATAACTACGCCGAGGGCAGCCGTCGGCGTAGCATAGAATATGCCGAGGGCAATTTTACGCCGACAGCTGCTTGGCGGGGCTGGCCTGGACGATGGCTACGCCGACGGCCCCGACGTTTGGTCGACCGGCCGTCGGCGTAGCTTCCCGTTCCTGTAGTGGTCACTATATATATAAAGCCAGAACACTCCTGAAAAATTATGCACGGACATTTGCAGGATCTTTTCTCCTGAGTCATGGAAATTTGAGTGAACTTTTCCGGTTCTCAACAATCTCCCATAGGCGTTGTATATGCTCTTACTCCCTCCGTTTCAAAATATAAGATGTTTTAGGTTTATGAAGGAGATGAATCTACACACTAAAACAAGTCTAGATTTATTTTCTTCACAAACCTAAAACATCTTATATTTTGAAACGGAGGGAGTACTTCCTTCAATTCCTTAATGGCATTTAGTAATTCTAGACAATCTGATGAGATATATAACAAATTGACAAAATTCCATATAAGGCAAGGCTCAAAGCTTCACGACATGCAAAAGCTTCCATGGTTTCAAGGTCCATGAACATTCCTTGCTTGTCACATCACATTACTTTCATTGCTGGTCTCATATTTGACATCTTGTCTACTATCTTGTCCCTCACTTTCGTAGCAAGGCTACTGCCCTGTTGGCTAGTTCCTATTGGCTGTTCGTTGTAGAAAAATGTGTCTCTTTATTGTACACACCAGATGTTTTAGGAACTTATAATAAACCGATAACGATTTCTATAGCAAAAAGTTGCGTAATGTACTTGGGAAGGTAACTTCTATGGATGCATGTCACACTTACTATGCAATTTGTTATGATTATTGATCTTCATAAGTAATTAGCTCCTCCTAATAAGGCGTTAGGCAAACTGACGCAAATATGTTTTTTTGCCTCCTTGGTCACATGTCAATCCAAACTTTGGAGAAAGGTGTCCAGGCTACATCCTTTGTACACGATGCTTTATTGTCATAATCCAATTGTAGAACACTTTGTATTCTGGTTGCCCCCCCCCCCCCCCACCCCCACCACACACACACCCACACACCCACCCACACCCCCTAAACTTAAGTTTGCATTGCCCAGTTTTTTTTAACCGCGTCGGAACTCATATCCAGGCCATGTATACCTCTATATAGGTGTACTCGGTCAAGATGCACTACATGAATGGTCAGATGCGCTGACAGCCGCCTGCTACGCCGACGGCCAAACGTCGGGGCCGTCAGCGTAGGACCGGACCAGGCCAGCCCAAGTCGCAAGCCCTCGGCGTAGTATACTCTACGCCGACGGTCACCCTCGGCGTAGCCAGGGGACGCATGGCACATACCGGCCAACGCGGACGGCGCGCTAACGGTGCCGTCCGTTACGCCGACGGCGACCCTCGGCATAGCGCCATCCCCAGTACGCCGACGGTGACCCTCGGCGTACCCTCCACGTACGCCGACTGTGACCCTCAGCGTAGCCCTCTGCATTTTTCCTTTCTACTTGCACACTTATTTTATATTTGTATCAATTATTTATGTTCTTTTTTTATTAATTGGATGATTTCGTACCCTCTGAATAGCAGTCTCCACGCCCACATGAAATGTCGTTGCGAATCTTCTCACACCCCGAGAAATTTCTATATGTTTGTAAGTGTTATTATCGCATGTGGTTCTGAATAACACTCACCACGTCCACATGAAGTGTGTGTGAATTTTATGTATCACACATTTTGGAGAAGCTGTTCAAAGATTCAATGCTTTTATCGCAAGTGGTTCTGTCAACCCTACTGAGGAGCGGACGATAGTTTCTCTTCTAGATATAACATGTACGTCTAGGGGGGTAGACGATCCGAGTGTGCACAGATCAGGGTTTCGCCGGAGGAAGACCACGAGAACATCGGAATCAGATGAAAACTTGCATGTGTCCCTAGCATATGTGTGTGAGTGTGGTGAGAGGTTGGTATAGGTGCTTTCATGTGTCCCCCCTCGCATGCATGCGCTCTAACCTAGAAGCGAAGGTTCCGGACCCGTATAAGGGGGAATCTCCCCGTTGAGGTGAAACCAGGTAGGATAGTGTAGCACCCCGGGTAAAACCACTACTAGAAAATCGCTTGTTGTTTTCATTTTTGTGCATCATCATGATATCATGCTCATGTCATCATGCCACATTGCATTTGAGCATCATATCAAATCTTGCAATTGTCTTGTGCTATCACTAATACCTCTCCCTCTTTTATATCTCTATTTGTTTTCTACAACATTGGAATCCACTTGCTAGATTTCCACTAGTTCCCTAAATGTTTTTATTGAATTTCCAAAACCTAAATCCCATATCTAGTAAACGTGCCCAACTTTTCTATATGGGCATCATCTTATCCCCTTCTACTTCCCTCTCAGTCTCTTTTGTTACACAACCTTCTGTTTAAAATCCTATAAAAAATATTCAAAAGGAATTATAAATCAAATGGTTTTCAAACAAATAAAAAGAACATCAAAGAATCAGAGAAGGGAGCTTCACCTGTCGCAGCCCATTTGACCTTTTGGCCCAGTCGAAACCACCAGCTTCCCGTTTCCTTCTTCTCCTAATGGGCCAGCCTTCCTATCTGTCGTTGTCTTCCTCCTCTCGGAGCGCATATAGAGATTTCCCTGTCGCTGTCGAAACAATGAACGAACCAGCACGCACCCAGAGACCTATAAAGGCAGTACCAGGTGCCGTCCCATCGAGCCCTAGCTCTGTCCCATCCATCCCCTGTTCAGCGCCGCCACCAGATCATCATCCACTACTCCTATTTTTCTTCTTCCCCGCAAGTATCTGAGAGAAAGCGAGAACCCTCCACGAGCACCTACAAGTCCGCTGCCGCTCACCCGACGCCATGATCGCCATCAAGCCACCAAAGCCCCTGAATCGAACCGTGTCGCCGTCTCTGTTCTCCTCTCCAAGAATCGCAAGCCGGGATGCCCCTGTTGTCACCGAGGACTGCGTTTCTCAGCTCCGGCCACTGGAGTTCCCTCGTTGAATACGCCGCCGCCAAGCCTTCCCCGTCACCATAGTCTACACCAGGAGAGCATGGTAAGCAGCCTGTTTCCGTTCCCCTCATCCTCCTTTGATGTTGTGCACCGTAGCCTCGCCTCGGTCGTTTCCAAGCTCGCCGAAAACTGCAGCGTGAGTTTCCTGTCCATCTCCCACCCTTGCGGTCTTCCCCGTCTCTGTACCAACGCCACCATCGGGACATCTGGATGAAACCGCCATGGCCGTGGCCAGGTATAACCCCCTCAGATGCAGGCACACCCTCCTTGCTACCCGCGAACGCCATGCCCGGAGTAGCGCCGCGCTGTCTCCTCCCTTGCCGCACAGCGCGTGCACGCGCGCAAACAGCAGTCACGAACAGCACAGCAACCGTAACGTCTCTGTTCCCCGGATGTTCCCGGACGCCTCAAGTCTCCTCCGGCGATCCTTCCTTGACGGGGATCAATCTCGGTTCTTCCCTCTTCACGCCGGAGAAAACTACACATCAGACGGAGCCGTACTTCGTCTGCAACCGTTTCCCGAAGTACGCTGTTTATCTCTGCGAACCGGAATCTATTTGTTAGTTGCGGGTCCGATGCGACACCTCTGTTCCTTGTGGTTTTCCAAGTGACACCGTCACCGTGCGGTGAAGATCCAACAATAAAAGTTGTTCTCCTATGTACATTCTTCGCACCTGCGAAAACCTCACTCAAAACGATTCCGTAACGAGCTCAAAATCATCTCACGAAGATTGGTTCAGCTAGCTTGTTTTGCCAATCGATGTTCAGTTCTTCCCGTCAGATCTTGATGGTTTTGCAAAAATCCCCTTAAAGCTTTCTCTTTCTAACCCGTGCCCCAGCCACTTCAGCTAGGAGTCCCAGTCAGCAGCACGGGCCCGTCAGTCAGTCTCAGCTGATAAGGGACAGTCTGGTATAAAAAGTTTTCGAAGTAAAAGGAAATTCCAGAAATGTATAAAGGGATTCACATCAATTAATTCACAACTTTTAATTGCTTTATCCAAATGCAATGTTTTATATACCGATCAGAAAAACACAAGGATTAGTAATATGACATCCAAAATGATTTTTGAACAATTAAAATTTTCGAAATTGTTTTAATATTATTAAATGGTCGTTTCTTAATAAATCTATAACTTTAGAACTGTAAATCGTAATTCGACAAATGATATGTCTAAATCGATCAGCGCGACAAGACCTCTCTAACCATGATATCCATGTTATCATTTGAATCATGCATTAAGAGCAGTTTTATAATCAGTAGTGTTTATGCAAGGAAAATATGATAAATAAAATTGGGAACTAATTGTTTCTTATTAATAATGCCTCACGAATGCTATATCATCAATGTGCTATGCCCCTGATACTTTTTCGATATAGTTTGCATCATTAACTTGCCATGTCATACATCATATCATGATCATGCTGATTCTTGTGCATTAGTTGTAATTGCTGCATCGTTTGTTCCTTTTAGTGTTTTGCTTCTTCCCGGATAGGACGATGAGATGTTGTGAGCTTCGACAAATTCTTCGGTTATGAAACTTCGGGAATGTTTTCAGGCGAGCAATCTCCCCCTTTCTACCTATCTTACTTTCATAGTATTTATTCCCTCCTGTTGATCTATTGCTATCTGTGTTGCGATGCTCTAGTTTTCGTACCCGTGATATCCCTTGCAGCCTCATATTGCCTTAGACACATCCTATTACCTGTTGTTTGGTAGATAGTTGGACTTGCGTGTCGTAGTCGCTTGCTCAAGTGTTGTTGCGTGTCGTCAAGCACCACAGTTGTTGGAAGACTATCATATGCTTTATGTTGGAGATGATTATAACTTTTATTACAGTTTAATAACTAAAATTGAAGTAGGTAAATAATGTAGAGGCACAGGTGGAAAATAGATGTTATTTGGTTTTTAACCGTCCATTTGTGTCCCGTAGGACCCCGAGTACTTGATACATGTTCTTTGAATATTCGCACTATCCGCATGTGGGCCCATGGATCCCCTTAGCATGAGCTGGAGTCATATCTTATTTCTTGGGGCCACAAAGTAGTTTGGGACTTTATTACTATCATGTACTTATGCCATGCTTTACTGCTTTATTTATGATTGCGCGTGGAGCGCCTATACTGTTTTGGAACCCCGTGCCACGTTTTCGCGGTATCGACAAGCCCAGTCACACTTTTGGGTTCCCAGTCGTTTACAGCCGTCGTCACAAACCTCTGGGTCCGTCGCGGAGCTGGCCAACTTCGTAGCGGGTAGCTTGGTGGGGTGGCCCCCTGAAATATTATATGAATCTTGCGATTTCTTTGTCGTGATGCCTCGTTGGGTTTTATTTGGTTTTTCCGAGGTTGATCGTGCGTGTGTTGCTATTTGTGCCCCCTGCAGGGTAAAACTTTCTGAAAGCCGTGTCCGCGGTTATGGACGACTTGGAGCACAGTATCTCGATCATAGACAACTATAACTAAAGTAGTGCCATAAATTTGACTTTATAATGACTAGTAATCAGCTTCACTATAATGGAATGGCTAAATAAAAGTGCCAACAATTGCTGGTTTGGATTGTCACCTGTTACCATTGTATCTGACTAGTAAGTATTGCAACTACAACGAAATGGCTAAATAAAAGTACCAACAACTGCTGGGTTTTGGGATGCCTCATGTTATATGTATCTGACTAGTAGGTGCTACAACTACAACGGAATGGTTAACTAAAACTGCCCACTGCTTATTATATCAGGATGACTCATGCTATCTATATCTGACTAGTAATTGCCGCAACTATAACGGAATGAATAAAACTGCCAACTGTGTGAGTTCTTCGGTTGACTTCCTCGCTTGGTCTCGAGGGGGAAATACCAGGATGGGTATGCTCGGTGATAGTTTCAGGTTGGATCCGAATAGGTCTTTCTTACCCCTATCTGGTAGCCGCCAGTTGTACCGAGTCTCTATAGGTTGTTTAGTGTATGCTGCGCTGCCGCTTCAGTCCACCATACCTATGTAGGCGAGGACCGCTGAATTCTAGTCTCGCCGTGTACTGGCCTCAGTACTGACCGCTCTCTTTTTCCTTTGCCTTTTGTCGGCACCCCTTTTGTTTTTAGCAGGTTTTGAGATCGACGTCGTTAGCAGGGTTACCCTTCCGGCTTGGCCTGGGCAGGGTTATGGACTCGGTTATTCTTCAGGGCTCTTAGCCCAATTTGCATCTTGTCTGTACTCGGGCATTGTATTGTTTTCAATGTGATTTGGATCTTTGTACTGTATATTTGTATTCTTGACTCATGGAGTCGTTGTTGTATATATATGTTCTGTGGGTTCCATCATGGACTATTGTGTAATGATATTACTTCGTTTTTCACTCGCACGAAAGTGCCTGGTGGGCACCTTTGAATCGTTTCTATGCGGGTTTGGCGGGAATCGCTGAAACTTGCATAGGGCCGATTCTGAGGGTGTTACAGATAGTGCCCCAACTTGTTAACCAACATGGTTTTACATCACCCTATGACCTAAACAAACACAAAACAAGAGAGAGATACGCCGGGCTACCCCTGTCAGAGGAACGTCTAGGGGGGTAGATGATCCGAGTGTGCACAGATCAGGGTTTCGCCGGAGGAAGACCACGAGAACATCGGAATCAGATGAAAACTTGCATGTGTACCTAGCATATGTGTGTGAGTATGGTGAGAGGTAGGTATAGGTGCTTGCATGTGTCCCCCCTCGCATGCATGCGCTCTAACCTAGAAGCGAAGGTTCCGGACCCGTATAAGGGGGAATCTCCCCGTTAATGTGAAACCGGGTAGGATAGTGCCCCAACTTGTGAACCAACATGGTTTTACATCACCCTATGACCTAAAAAAACACAAAACAAGAGAGAGCTACGCCGGGCTACCCCTGTCAGAGGAACGTCTAGGGGGGGTAGACGATCCGAGTGTGCACAGATCAGGGTTTCGCCGGAGGAAGACCACGAGAACATCGGAATCAGATGAAAACTTGCATGTGTCCCTAGCATATGTGTGTGAGTGTGGTGAGAGGTTGGTATAGGTGCTTGCATGTGTCCCCCCTCGCATGCATGCACTCTATCCTAGAAGCGAAGTTTCCGGACCCGTATAAGGGGGAATCTCCCCGTTGAGGTGAAACCGGGTAGGATAGTGCCCCAACTTTTATGGCAAAGTCGACCCAACCTTTGCTTTACATGTACATATGTCCTAAACAAAACTAAAACAAAAAGAAAAGTCTACTGGGCTACCCTCGTACAAAGAAAGCTATAGGGGTAGACCACCGGTTCTCCAGGAGTTATAGCACTTGGAAAATCTGTGAGATCATCTTATCTATACTTAAGTTGGAAAGATTGAATTATACAATTTCATCATAGCATATAACTACATCTCGCAAGATGCCATTAGACTCTTAGTGAGGAGCTATAGGGGTAGCCCACGTCTAGGGTTATAGGGTAGCCCACATCTAGGGTTTGCTTGGAAAACAAGCACAAGACGAAATAAAAAATTATATATTAATAATATATAGTTTCTTCTATAATAGTAGACACTAAATAAAGTATCTTGTAAAATTTGATATTAAACAAAAAAAACCCTTCCTTAAAAAAAACTGTCTACCCTGGAAAAAAAACCCTAGCTACGCCGACGGCTGCCCTCGGCGTATGCCTGGCCGTCGGCGTAGCCCTATCCTTTTAGCGCTGCCCACGCGGCCTACCCGAGCCACTTGTTGCTCCTCTCCAATCCAGAGCCCGCGCCCGCCCCCGACCCTGACCCCGCCGCCATCCCTCCCTCCCCCGAGCCTCCACCGCCTCCTTCCTCCCCCCTTAGCCAACACCGCCACCCCCTCCCTCCCTCCCATGCGCGAGCCACCGCCGCCACCACCCCGTCGCCTCCCGTGCCTCCCAGGTTCCAACCCCGCCGCCACCAGCCGCCATTCCCGCTGCCAGCTCCTCCCCCATTCCTGCCGCCTCTAGCCCTCCCTCCCCCGAGCCTCCACCGCCCCCTTCCCTCCTCCCGTAGCCGCCACCCCCCTCCCTCCCTCCCACGCCGCTAAGCGCCACCGCCGCCTCGCTGAGCGTCGCCGCCTGCCAACCGTGCCTCCCTGAGCGTCGTCGTCTGCCTCCCGCCTGCCTCCCATGCGCAGCACCGCTGCCCCGAGCTCGTCGTCCCCGTAGGTACCTCCTGTAGAAATAGAAATAAAACTAGGTAAAAATAAAATAGGTAGAAATAGAAATAAAATAGGTAGAAAATTACTTAGAAATAGAATAGGTAGAAATTTATTTAGAAAATAGAATAGGTAAAAAATTATTTAGAAATAGAATAGGTAGAAATAGAAATAAAACTAGATGCACAAAGTAGAATATTTTTTGAATGAGCCTAATTATACATGTTGTGACTAAGAGTATGTCTTTATGTCAATGTACAAACTTTGTAGTGTTTCGGGAGTGACTGTCGTTGCGGGAGATGGTGTAGGTGACACCTCGATTCCGTCTCCGAGTTCCGTCGCCGACCTCGCCACTCGGTTGATCGACTACTTCCTCTACCGCCGAGGGTGAGAATCTGTTCGCCTCTCTTGTACGTAGGTTTTATTTTTGTGTCTAGATCACCAAGTCTGTCGCGTCACCTAGGCGTCATCCCGACCGTAAGCGTTACACGACTTAATATGCATTAGTGGTCTCGCATATTTTGGACCGTAACGCTTATGGATTTTTTCGGGCAGTCGGCGGATTCGTAGTTGGGTTTGGTTCTCCCTGGCTCTACCTCGATTCAAGACATGATTTCGGTGGCGCCTCCTCATTATTCTCCGGATGCACATCCTCTTGGCTTTTTGTCGAGACGTGTATCGGGAGAGCAGCGGGGAGGTGCTGCCGAAATTCTGCTTGGATCGGGGTAGAACCAGGGAGAACTTACCCAATCTACGGATCCGGCGGCTGGTTAGGACCCTCTTTTCCTATTGGACATGTAGGTTGATGAATGCGTAAAAATATGAAGCATTTAATCTCCTGTTTGATATAAAATGTTATATTTGTTGTTTGTCTCCCAACAAAGCAGAAGAGGATGGCTGATACTGGGTGGATGTACAATGGTCGTATTAGTGCGACTAATAAAATAGACGATTGGGTACGGAACACTCATTTGTTAGTAAATGAGTTAGCGCGTGGTTCGAAGGCAATGGTTCGGGCACTTTGTCCCTGTGCTCATTGCACTAAGCGTCATCGTTAGGGAAAGGATGACATGTTCAAACACCTTCTGCAATATGGGTACATGTCTAACTATGTCACGCAAGTCGACTTTGCTCGGTACGAACATGACAGAGGTGAGATGATGCGTCAGCGGATCAATGGCAATGAGCACGATGGGATTAGAAACATGCTAGATGATCTTATCGATGCCGACCAGCCGAATTCGCCACCTCCACGAGAGGAATCACCAGAACCGGAGGAACCGCTAGAACCGGAGGAACCGGAGCCAACCGCGAAGGCCTTCCTTGATATGATGGCCGCGGCTAAGAGGCCTCTATACGAGGGTGCAAAGATTTCTCAGCTCGATGCCATCTCTCAGTGTCTAGCCGACAAGTGCCAGTACTCCGCCACCCGTTCTCACTTTGAAGCTAATCTGAGAACATGTGGTAACATGTTGCCCGAAGGGCGTTGTCTGCCTAAAACCTTTCACGAGACGAAGAAACTCATGAAGGAGCTCAACATGGATTATGAAAAGATAGATTGCTGTCCAAAAGGCTGCCTTTTGTTTTGGAAACAGTTTGAGGGTGACAAGTACTGCTCCATTTGTAAGGCCTCTAGATATGAAGAGATAAAGGGGAAGGATGGTCAGGTGAGGCAGTCGAAGGTCGCTAAGAAGATACTTCGGTATCTCCCATTCATAAAAAGAATCTAGTAGCTTTATTTGAGCGAGGAGACTGCCAAACAGATGATGTGGCACAAGAAGGGGAAAAGATACGAGGACGAGCACGGATGGAAGAAGATAGGACATCCATCTGATGGTAAGGCATGGAAGAACTTCGATGACAAATACCCCCGGTGGGCAGAAGAGGCTCGGAATGTTAGAATTGCGATAGCAACAGATGGCTTCAACCCATATGGTATGTCGACGGCCTCGTACAGCTGCTGGCCGGTGTATGTTATTCCGCTCAATCTCCCTCCCGGAGTATTAATGCAACAGAAGACCATGTTTTTGTCGCTGATAATTTCAGGACCTGAGTATCCGGGGAAGAACTTGAGTGTCTACATGCAGCCGATTGTGGATGATTTGAACCACCCTTGGATACACGGGACGTTGACGTACGACCGAGCATCAAAGAGAAACTTTTTGATGAAAGTTTGGTTGCAGTATACTATGCATGACATGACCGGGTACGCCCTAACATGTGGATGGTGTACAGCTGGTAAGTGGCCATGCCTAGTGTGCAGGCACCGACTTGAGTTCCTTTGGCTAAAGTCGGGTCGCAAATATGTTGCGTTTGACACGAATCGACAGTACCTCAAAAGAAATCATTCGTTCAGAGAATATAGAAAGAACTTCAAGAAGGGCAAAGTTGTGCATGAAGTAAAAGAGGTACCAAAGTTCGAGGGTGCAGCTGTTGATGCCGAGATACGTGCTCTCATGCCCGCGGCGCCGGGAACTGGCCATCAATTTGCGGGATATGGTGTAACGCATAATTGGACTCACGTGGCAGCCTTAACGAATCTCGTGTATTACAAGGACCTCGAACTTCCCCATAACATCGATGTGATGCACACCGAAAAGAATGTCGGGGAGTCCCTTTTTCACACAGTCCTGAACATTCCTGGGAAGTCAAAAGATAATGTCAAGGCTACAGTCGATGTTGAGAAGCTTTGTGATAGGAAGAGATTACACATGCAGCCTCCTACTGTCCATCGAAAGAATTGGTTCAAGCCGCATGCCTACTACTGCCTTGATAATGTCCAAAAGAAGGAGTCATTTAGGTGGCTCAAATACGTGCGGTTATTGTTCGAATATAAGTAAGGGAGTCAATCTTTTGACGGGACAAGCCAACGGGCTCAAGAGTCACGACTATCATATATGGATTGAGCGGCTGATGCCGGTGATGGTTTGAGGGTATCTCCCCGAGAAAGTATGGTGAGTGCTTGCGGAGTTGAGCCATTTCTTCCGCACCATCTGTGCTAAGCAGATATGTCCTCTGGTTATTGAGAAGCTGCAAGTTCAGGTGCCGGAGTTGCTATGCAATTTGGAGATGATCTTTCCGCCAGGCTTCTTTACTCCGATGGCACATCTCATTGTGCACCTCGCGAACGAGGCACTCTTGGGGGGGCCGGTGCAATTTCGTTGGCAATTTTGTATTGAGAGAGAGTTTAAGTATATTCGAAAGATAACTGGAAACAAAGCCAAGATTGAAGCATGCATAGCTGAAGCAACATGCCTTCGGGAGATGGCAGACGCCGCGACAACCTACTGGCCCAAAGATGTTCCCACTATGCATAACCCGGTCTCTCGTTACAATGTCGACCTGCCCAAGAATGACCCCAAGCTCGAACTATTCCAATTTCCCGGTGGCAAGGCCGGTAAAGGACTAAAATATAGGTTGCCGAAGGAAGAGAAGGATTGCATAATGCTCTATGTGCTTATGAAAATGAAGGAAGTGGTCGATTTCATTAGGTAAAATGGTGAACACCCTATTTCTCTATGCATAATGCTCTATGCAGCTAGTAACTCGGTCTCCGTCTAATGCTTATTTTCTCCTTCTTAGCGATTTCACGGATGAACAGTGGCCGGGACCGACGGATCCCTCTCCCATGGAGTTGGACACTCTACTGAAAGAGGGTGCTCCCGGAAATAAAAAAAACTTTGTGTCCTGGTTTATGGAAAAAGTAATTTCTAACCTGTCCCTCTTACCTTGCAATATGTGACTTGTCCCTCTTATTCCACGTAACTACTGAACGCAACAAATTTGAACTATACCTGTAGGGAGATGATCCCAACGTTGAGATGTCAGATAAGCTGAAATGTGTTTCCCAAGGTTGTAACAGTGTCGTCATGAAGTATGAGAAGTATGATGTGAATGGGTTTCGCTTCCATACAGAGACGCACCAGAAAGGGCGACCGAATGCAAAAACGGTAAATACTGGGGTGTTCACCAAAGGAGCCGATTCCCTTGATTACTACGGAAGGTTAGAGAATGTATACGAGCTGACCTTCAATCGTACGAATGTCGAACTCAATCTTGTTGTGTTCAAGTGCCACTGGTTTGACCCAAGGGGTGGACTGAGAAGTACCCCTTCCATTGGGTTAATTGAAGTTAGGCCTTCAACCACCTATAGCAGAGCCGACGTCTTTGTTGTTGCTCACCAAGCCAACCAAGTTTATTATTTGCCCTACCCATGCCAGAAAGCGGAACTCCAGGGCTGGGAAGTCGTGTTCCAGGTATCGCCACATGGTAACCTACCGATTCCCTCCGAGGACGATTATAACAACATTAACCATGTAACGTACGAGGGAATTTTCTATCAAGAGCAAGAGGACTTCAGACACTTTGATTTAGAACCGGTTGATCTTGAGGACCTTGGGAACGATGTAGAAACTCGGGGTGAGTCAGTGGTGAATCTACATGACATAAGTATGCTCGAGAAGCTCCATACCGAGAATGACAACGATGATGAGCCTACACCCTTCGATGAGAATCCAGATTTCTACTCAAAAGATAGTGATAATGAGAATGAGAATGAGAATGAGAATGAAAATGATAGTGAGTAATTATTTTTTGTCTTTGTGCTTAACTGTTTTCTTAATTGCATTATGCCTTTATTCTTTGTGTATACATTTTATTATGTCTTTGTGCTTAACTGTTTTCTCTTACTTAATGCAGGTGATTGAACAATATGAGCAGCGGCAAGGCAACCAGTTCGTCCTTGCTTAATGCGCTGAAGCAGCGCAAGAAAAGAGCTACACGGAGTGGGAGACAGGAAAATCCCAATCCGCGTTACCCCGATCTTGCTCCTGCTGGCGGAGGACGGGGTCGAGGCCGAGATCGAGGAGGACGAGGACGAGGTGCCACGGGAGGAGGCGTGGACTTTGACCCACCAACCTCTGCTTCTGGCGACGTGGCTCCTGAGTTGTTCCTGACAGAGCAGCCTTTCAGGGCCGAGAGGGAGGCAGAGTCCGAGAGGGAGGCAGAGTCTGAGAGGGAGGCGAGGACCGAGAGGGAGGCGGGGACCGATACGGAGGCGGACACTAGCCGCGAGTTGGTGGGGCCGAAGAAATTGCGGAATCGTGGGGAATCGGGAGTCCCTGAGGAGAAGTTTGAGCCTAGGACTCAGGAGGCGAAAGCCCTTATTATTCCAGATGGCCTTGAGTAAGTGTACTAATTTGGCAATTTAAAACATTTTCATGTTGGTCATAAATAATTATTGTGTACTAATGTTTATTATTGTGCAGCAATTGGACATTTCCTCCGGGGACCAAGGCTCGCCTTCCTAACATCCTCGTTGGAGCTCTGATTAGGAAGTTCTGGCCGGGCTATCACAATACCCACGAGGGTGACAGGAAGCTAGCTACTATTTGGGCGGACTACCAGACTACCCGTGTCCCGGGCTTTCCGACAGCTGCTGATGCTGTCATCACCAAGTTTTGGGTAAGGCATATTTCTCGAGTTATGTTCATACTTGATGACCCCACCGTGCTAACTCATGACTCTTATGCATGATTGAAGTGCTTTTACCGTGTGGCCGAGGAGGACCAGGAGAAGGCGCAGAGGACTTTGCTTGGGGCTTGTGTGAAGTTGACCCCCCAGGTGTGGTACAACCAGAAGGTCACGGCCGCTAGCCACTTCTGGGCTGACAGGGGCGTGAGGGTCAGGAAGGAAGACATTGTCAGTAGGAACCCTAATCCTGAGTACTCGATGACGCCAGAAGAGTACATGTCGGTGAGTAAAATGTCAATGAGATTCTACATTGCTGCTAAGTTGCCATTGCATTGTCTGGAGTTGAGTATTGCATTTTCAGGTTATCCCCGATTGGGCCGAGCCGCATCGACTCGCATGGGAGGAGCTGGTTAGGACGAGGTGGCTCAGAGAAGACGAGGAGTTTGCAGCCTTGTCGAGGCGGAACACGGATAACCGAGGCGATGGTGGAACGCACTGCGCGGGAAACCGCAACTTTGACCGCTTCAAGGGGAAGGTGGTACGTATATACATGGAACGACCTGCGTGTATTTCTCGTCATGTTTGTACTTCATATGCATAATATTTCTTTTCGCGATACAGGTGGCCGAGGCACAATCCGGGGAGGTGATTCATGACGTCGCCGTCTATGAGATGATGCGGCGAAAGAAGCCCAATTACTCGGAGCCTCAACCCTCGTTGCCCATGTACTTCGGCACTGCCCAGAACGACTTGGGGAACTACAGCACGATGGTGAAGGCTCGTCACCCCCATGTGGATGACCCCATTCACGCGGAGATCGACGAGGAGTCGTTGGTCCTGTCGGGGCACAGATTGCAGCATGGACGCCTCAAGATTCTGAATAAGAAGGTCAAGCCTACCCTCAGCACGAGCTTCAGCCATCTCAAGGCTACCTACCCCGCCGACGCCCCCCCTATCCCGCCTCGTGGCCAGCCTCATCGATCTAGAGCGGATGTAAGTTTTTCTCGTTTTTATCATCTTTATGACTTTTGTTCCTGTATGGCTAACCGCTGACGAGATTCCTTGTATTTGAAATTGTAGCCTGAGTTAGACGCGGCCTACGATGCCGCTCATGAGGAATATCAGGTGGCCTTTCGGCAGCATCAGGAGGCGAATGCGATCTACATGCAATACGTAAATGTAAGTCCGAACCTTTATTTTTGCAAAAGATACAAGTCTCACTTCTCCCCATTTGTTGTACTACGGCCTGGCATCTAAACTATCTTGCAGGCCATGTTGGTGAATATTCAAACTGGACAGAATAGATATTTAGGGCCTGTGCCTTCCATGCCAGGGCCGGCGCCATTTTTGCCATCGAAGGACAGCTTCACTAGGACCTACTACGCATCGACACCGGTAAGTTCTTTGCTAACCCACTGGTTATCGCTTTACTTTGCCTCGCAAGTTGCTAACATGTAGGCAACATGTAGGGAACGGGAGCTTCTGGGAACCGGCACTTTGGCCACGCCTCGCCGGATGGGCGTCAGATCACACCGCTTCATGACAATGGTCCATCTCCTGGCCATTCTGCAGGTGGTTCTCCCGAGCTTCACACTTCTCCTACTCCCTCGCCAGGTGGCTCTTCTGCTGCTTCTACTGGACATAACCCTCGCCAGAGGTCGCCACTTTTCACCAGGGGAGATCTCGGGTACACCCCGTCTCCTCCAGAGTTGTAGGCATGTGTGATGATGTCGATGATCTTGTATGACTGATGTATGGATGATCTTGTATGACTGATGTATGGATGATGTTGATACATGTATGGCATATGTGATCTTGTTTCAATTGGTGTGGAATATATATTGCATTGAAATTTGTTGTTAGTGGTGCTGTGAGTGTGCTGCTATGAGTGCGCTGCTGTGAGTGCTGCTGCTGTGAAAAATTCAAAAAAAAACTGTGCATGTGATACGCCGACGACAATGCCCTCGGCGTAGCCCTCTGCCATGTGCCATATGGTCAGGGCTACGCCGAGGGCACTGTCGTCGGCGTAGCACCTGCCCCTACGCCGAGGGCAGGCCGTCGGCCTAGCGTCAGCCTCGCGTCAGCCTGGGAGGCCCAGGCGGTGGACACGTGTCCACTTACGCCGAGGGCTCGGCCGTCTGCGTAGCCCCCTCCTGGGGAGGCCCAGCGCGAGCCACGTGGCGACCCTACGCCGAGGGTACGACCGTCGGCGTATCCGGTGCGCCGTTAGCGGCCGTGTAACGGCAGCGCCGCCGTTCGCCGACGGCCACGCTATGGCCGTCAGCGTAGGCCTACGCCGACGGCCAGAACGTACGGCGACGGCTGTTTTCGCTCCGCCGAGGGAGAGCTCCGCCGAGGAGGCTACGCCGACGGCTGCCCTCGGCGTACCGTACGCCGACGGCGAAACTGGCTACGCCGAGGGCTTTTTGCCGTCGGCCTAGCCGTCGCGTCCTGTAGTGTTGGATATACTCTATTCTCACCGGCTGATCCCACATCGTGTTATCATGATTTACGTCTTTGCATGCCAAATTTTGAATTTTTGTTATTGCTGCTATATACCTTCAGATTTGCACCTCCCGCGGACACGTGAGTATACGTGTACGGTGATGAGTATACATCTAAGAGGACCATACGAGCTTCGATAGATTTGTACGGTCTTTGAAACAAATCGGTATCGAGTTTTTGTTTGTCAAAATTTGAAGGGGGGGGGGGGACACGGAAGCAAAAGTGTTCTCTCTCTTGTTCAAAATATCAAGGTGATCGGTCGGTTCTTTGACCTCATATGTTTTATACTGTTCGGGCATGACTGCTGTCACTTGTTATTGGTGAAGGTCTGACGAAATTAGTTGCACATGCAAAGCCATTTTTCTGATGCAGCAATATGCCATGCATCTCAAAAAATTACATTCACCATTCCGCACAAACATTGTCCACTATGCTCATACCACCTACCATTCTGCATAAATTAATAGTAACTATGCAACGGAAAAAAATCACAATTATGTCGACTAAAGTAAGAACAGAACAATCGGAAAAGATTGCTTGTGATGTTCCTTTGCAATTCTATGAATTCCAAATGAAGATATTTCATCGAAATTGGATTTGAGGAACTAGATGTGTTCCTCTCGTGCCTTTGACGCCTATAAATATTTTTTTCACTACTATATCTTACCAGCGTTTTTAATTTGGAAACCCGCATCATTCTTCGGGAGACAACTCTTCTAGCACATTAACCCTTCAAGGTGATCAGAGAAGAATAGAAGAATCTACTTTAAACGTAGAACATTAATATCCAAACTCTGTAGCAGCTAAAATACTGATGGCCCTAAAGAGAAATAAAAAAGAAAAGGAAAAGGTTTAAGCCGAAAAAAATAAAAGACCGGCTAGTTGGGATCGAATGATTCCCCAAAAATCATATCAGAGCATGGCCTTCTGATCAGGATTTGGCGTCGCAGGGTCAGAATGATTTCCCAAAATCATATCGAAACTCAACGAACCTATGGCTCGTCTATCACAAAATTAACATGGTTTCCTCAAGCAGGGGTCTGTAAAATACAAGAGTTCGCCAAGTCTAGCAGATCGGGATTCACGCACTTACGGGCAGGAAGAGCGGGCACACACGAGGCCATGTAAAAGTCTACCTGCGAGACCTGGTGAACAATTCACCGGGATCTGTGTGTTCCATGGTTTACTTTACTTGGTGGTCTCCAAAGAAAGTTGGGCCGTGGAAAATTGTACCATTGCCGTGGCTTTGTTAGCGATGCCTCGTATCCCTAAATTAAGTATTTCTGAGCTCTGTAATCTTCAAGATATAACTAGTAGCATTGCTATTGTCCTAAAGATTTTACGTACCAAACAATATCATGCATCTATCCAGATTCTTTGAGGACCGAAAGCCATCACCTCAAGTTGTCTTGAATGCTCGCCAAAACAATCCCTTAGATCGGCAACAATATTGTCATCATCAGTGTTTTCACGCAGCGATCCCCTCGCGATACCCCCTCCTCTCGCGATATCCCCTCCCCTCGCGACGCTCCCCAGGGCGCCGCCGGGGGGGACTTCAGTCGCCGCCAGAGCCCCCATCCAGATCCAATCGCCGCCGCTGCCGCCGGCCCTCGCCGCGGTGGCGGCGGGCCTAGCTGCCGAAGGTGGCTAGGGGGCGGTGCGTCGGAGGCGGAAGCCGGAGCTGCTGGGGCGGCGGCGGAGGAGGCTGAAGCGCGGACCTGGGCGGCGTCCCTTGGTCAGGGTGGAGGCAGCGGTTCCTTGTGGTGGCGATCTGGTGGAGGAGGTGCCGGTGATGGGATTCCGCTGGAAGACCTAGATCGGTTCTCTAACCCTAATTGCCTGCTCGATCCGTTCTCCAGAAACCGGCCGGCGGTGTGGGGATCGCTGCGTCGGATCTAATAAAGGAGGTGGTCCTTTGGTTTCTTTCGCGCGAAGACGAAGATCTGCTTGATGTCTGCCCTCCCTGATCTGGTCTGGAGAGGCGGGTTCCGGAAGGCTCTGCCGGCGAACTCCCATGGGCGTTTCATGCCTGGAGATTGCTGGATCGGAAGGTATTCGGTCGCGCGCACCTTGTTTTTCTGGCCATTTGGTTTCAGTGGGAGCGTTGCGAAGCTCTGTTGTTTGTTCCCACCAAGTGCCATGCTTTGAGCCATGGTGATGTCAGATGCGGAGAATGTCAGGAAAGAAGAAATTTGAGGGTAGAGATGGTGATTTTTGTTCTTGTGGCGACGGAGATCTGGCTGCATGATCTGAGACTCATTGCAGCGACTGTTGGTGCGGGAAGACAACACAGGGAAGTCCCCAGTCTTATCTTGCAGGGTGAAAATCCAAGGTCTGGCCTTAGCTGGTTGTGCCTGGCAATGACCTTGTTGAAGGCATTGTTTTGTGAGTAAGGACTTTCTTCAGGGTGAAAACCCATGACCTTTGGTCGGGCAACGACGGCGCTTGGGCACTGTTTCCTTCTTGAAGGCGTTGTTATTGGAGTGGATGACTAGTGGTGTTGTTCTGATGGTGTCACTGTCGTTTCTTTGAGGATTAGTTCTCTGTAGCGGGACTTTTCTTTTTTGTAATTTCTCTTTTTTTTTCTGAGTTGTGTGCATCCGTAGAGCCGATAGGGCATGCGTTGTTGCAGAGGCTGGGTGTAATTGGTGTCCTTGTGATATTAATATATACTCTTTTCCAAAAAAAAATCCAGATTCTTTGATATGTTGTGAAACATATATATATATATATATATATATATATATATATATCACCTAGCTAGCAACAGACACGCGCTTGGACTCTTATATTTATTACTCCGAGCTGTGAAGGACTAAAAAGATCCCCCCCTCTTCTTTTACTCGACTGCAGCCCCAAATCCAATCTCGATGACCCCCCCCCCCCCCCCCCCCCGACTCCCCCCGCATAGTGGGATCCTCTCGCCGGCCATCCCCGACACCCATTCCTAGCGCTTGGTGGTACCGCACCCCCCACCGCAGACCCCAATCACATTGTATTACTGTCGGACGTCCCCACAATGGATGGCGCCACCTCACAGCCGCCGGCAGCCCCGCCACTCCTCGAGCCTCCCCGGTCTGCTACTGCCATAGGCGTCGGTCTACCGTGGCGTGCAACAGCGTTCATGGGGCTCGTGGGTCATGGAAATCACCAACCGTAACACTTGCCGGAAGGTGTGGATAGGAAAACTTTCAGTTGCCGGAGCAGGCAACGTTGGCCTACGACATGAAGACTGTCTAACTCCCCATGTTAGAATGTGGCGAGCTTAGTTTTCCACCAGGGCTCAACCGGCGCGGGTTGGCCGGTGCCTGGTCTCCGATCGCGGGTGGTGAGAATAACCAGAGGCCCGAGAGCATCGTGACACAGCGATAGTCTAGAAGCTCGCAGAGCTCAACCTGGGGTCGTTGATGAGGAGTGGTACACCAAGGAGAAGAGGATGTCGTACATGGTATCAAATAAGAAGGAGGTCGTCGGCACTAGAGGTCGTCAGCAGCACCGTCAAAGATGAAGGAGGAGGTCGCTGACAATGCTAGGCCATCGATAGCACCAATGATCATCGACATCGACAACGACTCCTCCTCCTTTGACTGGGAGGAGGATTAGATAAGGTTAGGTCGAATTCAGTCATAGTTTGACCTACTTTGGGTTGTATTTTGTGTAAATTTAGTTTCTATCAAATTCAGTTGAAATCGTCTCAATTTTGGTTGATTTTGAGTGGAATTTAGTTGAATCGTCCTTTACCAATCTAAAGTATTAGGCATCAGTTAGGAACTGATTTTTTAGAGTATACAAAGAAATTTTCCTTCCTGACCTTTGGGGATCCATTACAGATGCCCTTAATACATTCCTTTTCCATAGAATGCTGACTAAAATTGTTGGAAATATGCCCTAAAAGCAAATAATAAAGAAAGTTTATGATCATATTTCATTAGTTTGTAGTAGTTTTATACCATGTTATAAATATGTCAATTGGAAACATTTATACACATGTGGTATATAAACAAACCAAGTCCCTAGTAGTCTCTATACAACTAGTTCATTGGGCAACTGATGATTAAGGTTTCCTGATCATGAAGGATTTATGACAATTAACAATAGTCATATCATTAGTGAATGATGTGATGGAAATTTACCCAATATAAGTATTGCAACACGATCAAATCACAGAGTTCATCGTTGCAATAATTAGAACCAAAGTATCTATCCTTCTTCTTTGACCGGGAGATCATATTTAATTACTATCACCCAAGGATGCTTTGATTGCATCAACCGTCACACCGTAATAGGGTTATCATAAAGGTGTATATTAGGTATTTCAGAGGGATATGTTGAGGTGTATGCTTAGATATCGGGATTTGTTCTCCCGTGTGACGGGAAGATACACTGGACCCACTCGGTGAGATTACATCCATAATCGGCGCAGCGTGTGACTAGGTCACGGGATTGAATATCATAGGAACGAGTAAAGCAACACTTGTCGGTAACGAGATTGAATAGGGTATCATGATACTAATGATTAGATCGTGATACTAGTGATTAAAACAACATTTGAAATGGTTGAATGCACATGGATCATTACAGCTATCCCAATCCCTCTAATGATCATTGGTTCGAGAGTCATCTCGATCATGTCCACGATGTTTTTGAACCATAGGGTAACCCGCTTAAGGATTTTACGATGTTTGGCGATCATTTTAGAATCATCGGGATCATAGGAAGAAAGTGATGAGAATACCAGAAATGTTCCGTGAGAGAACTGAAATTGTTCCGGGAGGATCCGAAGGAGTTTGGAATGAATCGAAAGGTGTTTCGGGTCAAAAGAGAATTTGATACTATGTATTTTATATTAATTGTTAGAATTAATAATAAAATAAATATTTTAAATTAAATTTTAAAGGGTAACTTCCCTAATGGGCCAAATCCCAGAGGGAAAGGACCATGAGGGAAGCGACCAAGGGAGGCAAGCCGCGGCCTAGGGGCCCCACCCGAGATCCTTGGGCCGCTTGCGTGGGTGGCGGGCCCACCTGGATGGCTGCCCCTTGTCACGCCTCCTTCCTCCTCTCCCTTTAGTCCCACCCCAAGACTTTAATAGAAGGGTCTCCCCTTTTCTCCTATATAAGAAGGACCATATGGGAGAGAAGAAGACACAATATTTTCTAAGGAAATTTCCTTAGGTATTTTTTCTCTCTTCTCTCAAACAGTGGCCCCAAGTAAGTGTTGCATGCGTAAAAGATTGTTTTGCTGCGGCACGCCGTTGCACATCAGCGATTCCGGCCAGAAGATCTATTTATGCATCCTGGCTAGATCAGGAAGAACGGAGGTCATCATCAAACACTAGACGTGTGTGAGACCAAAGGGGGTTCTTCCACTTGTGGCACCACAATTTTCGTGCAAGGATCAGGGGTGACTTGCGAGGAGTTTCGCGACCTTGAGATAAGCTTTGAGTATGACTACATCATACATGTTCTGCACGAGCGTTAAGCATTTTCAGTCTACAAGGATATATTACCAAAACCTCTCTCCGTTACACCATTACTTCTAGATAGATTTTAGGCATATTGGTGTTACGCTGCTGCGAACCCCTTCCAAAATGTACTACAATGTGTGTTGTTTTGTGTTATAGAAAATGTCTAAATGCCACTAAGCGTACAAAGAGAAAAATGTGCTGGAAATCCAAAATAGAAACCGTTGCGTATGTACCAAATATTAGAGTGCGAGTTTTTTTATGGTCATTAGAGTACGAGTTGAGTTATGTTTGGATTTGTGTTCTACTGTGGATAGGATATAAGTAGTATTAGAGTGAGACTTTTGTATTGTAGTCCTCCTATATAATATGAGGATCCCCACAATATATGTAACCTATGAAGACTTGATAATAGAAGACGTGCAAGGGGAGCCGACGGTTTGTGCCAATGACCAAGACGGCCGGAGCAGTGTTATCGATGGGGAGACGCACTCGTAGTCATGCCCAGAAGAGTAGGCGAGTTCACCATGATTGCGTGATTCCTCAGTAGATCAATTAGGCGCCTAACAAGTTGTACGAGATCCATGTTCGAACGTCACGGATCGTTGATTTAGATGTGGGGTCACCGGAAGATATGGATTGTATCATCCCACTATATGTAAGACGATTGGGAGCAATGCGGAAGAGCCTGCGGGCTGATGGCGAAACTCGAGAAGATCGAGCGGAAAATACAGTTCGGTGGACAAATAAGCAATCAGAAACATCAGTCGTATCCCGACACAATACAACAAAGATGTGATTAGGGGAATGCTTAATAAAGAAAATAAATAAATAATTTACGCTATTGCATATGCTCAACAGTCTCTGGCACCAATGCTAGGTTCGTTCTGCAGGCAATACCATAATTAAGAAAACCAAAAGCTACGCTAGCATTCGCCTCGTCTCCAACGCGTGTGAGCAATGTCTGCATCCATATATGCCCTTTGTGGAGCGCACAAGGTCTAGCCAGGCGCTCAGCGAGTCGAGGATTTGTTGCAGAGAAGGTAGCTAGTAGGAAAATAGAAGGCCAGATGAAGAAACTGCAGGTGTACTGGTTGCTTAATTAACAGATACTATGTGGCAGACTTTTTTTTTCAAAATGGGGGTAGTACTCCCCGGCCTCTGCATCAATAGATGCACACTGCCTTTATTAAATAAATAAGTGCATTAAGAAGTTTACAATTCAAGAATTGGCCACAGTTGCCACAAAGATCAACCAGCGAAATAAGGTAAATGTAAAACAACTACACATTATGTAGTCGTCTAGTATGCTGCCAAGTAGTCTGGTTGTAGAACTCCTGAGCAACCGTCAGCAGTCGTTCCCATCCGGACAACATGGCATCTCAGTTCCCAGGTGGTAATAGGTACGCCCACAGCTGCACCCAATACGCCATCAAATGAATAACCTGCATAAAATTGAAAGTTTTCTTGATCCTGTTAAAAACAATATCATTACGACGTCTCCATATGGACCAACATAAAGCCGATACACCAGTGCGAATCATGGCTTTCGTCATACTATCCATATGATCCAACCATAAACCAAACATATGATCCACACTAGTTGGAGAAACCAAATGAAAAGTCACAGCGACAACATGCCAAAGGATACGAGCAAAAGGACAAGTAATAAACAGGTGGACATTAGATTCAGGTTCGCCACAAAAACAACATTTTGTACACCCGACCCATCTTATTTTAACCAAACTATCCTTTGTAAGCAACACCTTTTTATGCAGGAACCACATACAAATCTTAATCTTGAGAGGTATCTTAAATTTCCACAAATATTTGGTAAGAAAAGGCGCATGACCATTCATAAGGTCCTCATACATGGATTTTACGGAGAAAATACCCGAAGTAATTAATCCCCACACAAATTTATCCGACTCATGCGACAATTGTACCATCATTAATCGTTGACATAAATGTAACCATCGTTCCCATTTATTGACAGTAAGTGATCTTCTGGATTCAGAATTCAGCGGTACATTAGCCATAACATCCGCAACCAAAACATTCTTACGTTGCACAATATTATATAATGAGGGATATTGTTGTTGAAAAGATAACTCCCCTAACCATCTATCTTCCCAAAAACGAGTAGCAGCCCCATCACCTACTTTGAAATGACCTCTACTAAACAACTCGTCCTTAACTCCCATAAGCCCCTTCCAAAAGGGAGAGTCGGTGGGTTTCACTTGGACCTCAGAAAGAGTCTTGTGTTTGAGGTATTTGTTTTGTAGCAGCTTCTGTCACAAACCCTCCTCATTTAGAAGTTTGAATAGCCACTTACTTGACAAACATCTATTTTTTAACTCAAGAATTTCAATACCAAGGCCACCTTGGTCCTTTGGTCTACATATTATGCTCCACCTTTGTTAACCTATATTTCCTTTTGTTCTCATTGCTTTGCCAAAAGAACCTTGAGCGATAAAAATATAATCGTTTCCTCACTCCCTTCGGAATCTCTATAAATGACAACATGAACATAGGAAAACTTGTGAGAACCGAGTTAATGAGGACAAGTCTGTCACCATAGGACAAAAGCTTTCCTTTCCAACGTCCCAATTTTCCTTCAAAGCGTGTTTCTACCGGGTACCAATTTGAAATTCTCAGTTTTATATAATGGATTGGTATCCCCAGATACCTAAAAGGGAAAGAGCCGGATTCACAACCAAAAATATATTTGTATTGTTGTTCGTCATCTTTTTCTTTACCAAAACTGAAAATTTCACTCTTATGGAAATTGATTTTAAGACCAGAAAGTTGTTCAAAAATACACAAGATCAATTTCATGTTAAGTGCTTTCTGTAGATCATGTTTCAAAAAAAGAATAGTGTGATCGGCATATTGCAAGATCGAAACTCCACCCTCAACAAGATGAGGAATGAGGCCACCCACATGACCATACTCTTTTGCCCTTGCAATGAGAATGGCCAACATATCCGCAATAATATTAAAAATAATGGGAGACATAGGATCACCTTGCCTTAAACCCTTTTTGGTTTGGAAATAATGCCCAATATCATCATTCACTTTTATAGCAACACTACCATCTTGAACAAAATTATTACTTAATCTACACCATTCCGGTGCAAAACTCTTCATTCGTAAAGTTTGTTGTAAGAAGAACCATTTAACTTTGTCATACGCCTTTTCAAAATCGATTTTAAAAAGTACACCATCCAGTTTATTTTTGTGCATCTCGTGGATTGTCTCGTGAAGAACAACCACCCCTTCCAGTATATGTCTTCCAGGCATAAAAGCTGATTGGGATGGTCGTATGACCTTATGAGCAATTCCCATAATACGATTGGCCCCCACTTTTGTGAAAATTTTAAAACTAACATTCAGCAGACATATTGGTCTATATTGTTATATTTGAACCGCATATTCCTTTTTAGGTAAAAGAGTAATGATCCCAAAATTCAATTTATACAGCGGCAACTCCCCTGTATGTAATTGAACAAAGAGTGACATGAGGTCCTCTTTAATCACACTCCAAAACATTTGGTAAAACTCAGCCGGGAAACCATCCGGTCCAAGGCTTTATTATGTTTCATTTGAAATATGGCATCATACACTTCCTTTTCACTAAAAGGGGTGGATAGAATACCATTTTCCTCAGGCGATATCTGTGGTATGTCTTGGAAAAAATCTTCCCTTAACGATACATTGGATGTGGTGGTGCACCAAAAAGCATTTTATAAAATTTAGTGATGTACACTTTCAAGTTTTCTTCACCGACTATAGTTTCTTCATCTTGTTCCAACTGAAAAAATTTCTTCCGTCGATGCTTACCGTTAACAATAAGATGAAAATATCTAGTATTACTTCCCCCTTCTTGAACATGTTTTACTTTTTCCCTTTGAGCCCACTTGGTTTTCTCATCCCTCCTTAATTTATTAACCTTCTCATTTGCATCCTTTAATTTTCCACGTTCCGAGTCTGATAGAGGTGTGGATTGAGCCTTCAAATCCAAGTTATCTATGATTAATAAAAGTCTCTATTTCTCTTTTTTGTACTTGCCATTTTGGTTTTTTGCCCAACCTCCGAGGAATCTCCTTAAGTGTCAAATTTTATTTTGCCATCGCACAATAGGTGATTCCCCTTCTATAGCCACAGCCCACTCAGTTGCTACCATATCAAAGAAACCTTGTTGTCGAAGCCAAAATAATTCAAAAGAGAATTTAGATTTATTACCGATATGTGCCTTTACACCAGAATCTATTAGTAATGGTGTATGATCCGACCTCGATCGGGTAAGAGCACGTACCGTTACTAATGGAAATTTTTGTTCCCACTCCACGCTCACTAGCATTCTGTCCAACTCTCTCAAGTCAAGGCTTTCAATGATAGCATTGAAAACAAAAGGCCAGCGAGCATGGAAACAATCATTATTCTTCTCATTCCTATTTCTAATAATGTTAAAATCTCCACCCACCAACATGGGTAGGGGTTCCGACTCACACATACGGACCAACTCGGATAAGAATTCATGTTTATGTGCATCTTGGGCAGCCCCATAGACCGGCACTAAAACCCATTCGAAACCGTCATTCTTCCATTTAATATGAAGCTTAACACAATAATCTCCCGTGTCTACCCTTAGAACTGAAAGTGTGTCCAAATTAATGCCAATAAGAATATCCCCTGACCTACCATGTGGTGGTAAACAATACCATTCAAAATCCAAACCTGCAGCAAGTTGTTTCAGAAAAGAAACCGTAAAATTAGATTTTCCCGTCTCCAATAAGGCGATAAATCTAATCTATGTTCCCTAATAGTTTCTTTCACAAAAATGTGTTTTGCCTGATCTCTAAAGCCTTCGCTAATCCAAGACAAACCTTTTAAATTTTGCATCATGAAAATTTCTTTTTAATTCTATGTCTAGTACCTCTCCGTACATTTAAAGAATCAAAATCTTTCTTTTGTCTTTTTCTCCTACTCTTTTTCTTCTCCAACGCCAGGCCCATAATATTCTGGATATCCATACTTTCTTTCTCTTCTTCAACCAAATCTTCACAAAGATTAGATACTTGTGACACCACTAGAGACGAAGGACCACTATCCTCCTCTAGTGATGTATCAATATTTTTATTGAGAAAATACAAAGATCTATGCAAATCTGTTTCTCTGATAATTTTAACCGAATTCAATTTTTCCTCTAGTGATGCCCCCATAGAAACCCCTAAGCGATCAGCTCTAGCAATAACATCATCATCTGAAAATAAATAAATCGATAATTTATCAATGTTTGTACCTTTTCCGGGAGAAAGATGGTGTTGCTGAAGTATGGTACGGGCTCTCTCCATCATCATGTCATCAACATTAGTTTGGTTTTGAATACGTGAACTAGACTGCACCTCAGCCTTGTCCGCACATGCAATTCCCCCATAAGCAATCACCTCATTCAACGACGGAAAACCAGCATCAAAGCCTCCAGGCTGTGTCGGACTAGCCTGGTGAGAAACAGTCTGCAACGTCTCCAGCACGCCCAAGCCAGTCTGTATGTTTGCCCCAACAGAGTTCACTCTAGCAGCAGTAGCCGTCACCTGCATGATCGAGTCTGCAGCACAGGCACTCGCAACCCTATGCTCGCCTTCATCTGCGGCAATACTCGCTGAACAAATAGCAGTACCAGGCTGCTCCACACTCTCATGCACGCCACAACCCACATGACCTGGCAGAACAAACATAGATTCAGTATTAGACGTCTCTGCACATGGCAAGGCCTCTCCATCATTAAATTCAGCTTCAAGATATCTTGCCACGACATGATCTTGCTCAATGAATTGGTTAACCTGCTCCAACAAATAATCTTTTCTACTTCCTGTTGACACCATACCCGAGCCTGACATATTTGGGCTGTTAGCCATAGTCCTCAAAATATTTTTTGCCTCCTCAATACCCTTTCTCACCACAGGTGAAAAAACCAGCCCTCTTGTCTGAGCAGAACCCGTCCCACCAATGTTAACAGGGGCCAAAATAGAGGTACTGGAACTTGGCTCTTGATGGACAACCGTAACAGCATCATGATCCATGTTATTCTCATCTTTTTTCTCTTCTTTGTCCTTGTCATGGCCATCATCACCATTATGTGCATCAAACATAATCGTATCCGCATTTTGCAATTTCTGACCTTCCTCCACCACAAACTCAATATTATAAAAAACCCTTTTAATGAACATATGCATATGTGGAGGAATTAAATTATAGTCAACACAACCTATCTTAATTCGAAGGACCCCATTCTTACGTGTATATGCCATGTCCACCTCTATGGTTTTTACGAAAAGTGAACCAATACCCCATAAGGCTAGGAAATCACCTCGCACATCCTTTGGGATCCCCTTAACTAGTACCCAAACCTCCGGCAAGGTATACAAAGGCTCCTCCACCACTCCCAATTCATCAAAGGAGAGTTGCCAAAGTGTGTCAGAAACATGATGCCCCTGTATTCCTCAACCGTTGAACATCAGTTTTGCTCGGGTACTTCACCTTAAAAATGTTATCATTAAAAGATAAAACTTCCCACTGGAAGTTCTCCGCTGGTACTAACAACTTGAGCTGCGAGATAAGTTGATTAACAGTCATTGGCCCTCCCTCAACCGTAACTTTTCCAAACCTTCCATTCTCAAGCTTTGGTTGATACGTCCCTGTCATGGGTAACTCATAAAAAAGCAGCGCCTCCTGTGCAACTCCATATACCGCAATGGCAGGCTTTGAAGCTCGCAAAAGATGACAATCAGCCGTAGCATGTTGGGGGGACTCACAGTTATCACATAAGATAGTTGTACAGCCATCCACAAAGTTCTCCTGTAGACCACAACGAAAGCACCTGTTTTTTTCAGCTTTTTTTTACTTCTTGGCAGCATTACCCAATTTACTATCAGCCATGGATTCTTGGTTCAGCATCTCCATAGCTGGCCTTGCCGCAACAGGTAGATTCTCCCCAACAGGCTGCCCCCCACCAGCGGCAGGCTGCCCTGCTCCAACGGTAGGCTGTGTATGAGCTTTAGCAGGCATTCACGGCGCAATATCTGCCGCGGGTACCGACCCTCCTTGACCTTGCTGAACCTGCAACACACCTTTCTAAGGAGCCACTGTAATAGCCTCGCACTATTAGAGAAAAGGCTATAGGAGACATGTTTATAGGAGGCACATTTAGACCATATGTGCCCCTATAAAATAAGCGAGGCACACTCTTTCTCCATGCGTCTCTAGTATAAAAATAGGCGAGACGCATATGTTAAAAATGCGCCTCCTATAATCCCTGTACGGACGAAATCAAGCAGCCCCAGATTATGCGAGGCGCATTCTAGCATATGCGCCTCCTATATATCAGATAAGCGAGACGCATATGGGCAGAATGCGCCACGCATAATCTGTGTGGGCCCGAGTGTTGGTAGGTGCTCGAATATGCGAGGCACATATGGTCATATGCGCCTCCTATATTTGATAATATGCGAGGTGCATATGGTCTGCCTCAAGTAACTCATGCGGCTCGAGTGGAGGTAGGTGGCCGAATAGGCGAGGCGTATATTGCTATATGCGCCTCCTATATTTTGAATTATAGGAGACACATATTGTGCAATATGCGCCTCCTATAACCTGGCACCACCTTTTTCTAGCTTTTTGCACATGGAGCCAACTACCACCCCCACTCACTTGTCTCACTTCTTCCTCCTCCACCAAGACAAATTTGGTCGCCCCCCTCCTCCTCCCCACCTCATTTCTCCCATTGATTCACCATAGAAGCTCGCTCAACCTCCATTGGTTGACACTCATATGTAAGTGAAGTCTCTTGCTCCTCTAGAGTGCACCTCAAGTAACTCATGCAAGCCCGGATGGAGGTAGGTGGCCGCATAGGCGAGGCGCATATGGTCATATGTGCCTCCTATAGTTCAAAGTATAGGAGGCACATATGGAGCAATATGTGCCTCCTATAGTTTGAAGTATAGGAGGCACATATGGAGCAATATGTTCCTCCTATAACCTAGACGGATTCAAATTCGAAACAGCCACCTACCACCTCTCCCTCTTCTACTTCTCCTTCTCCTCCACCTCTCCTCCTTCTCCTCCTCCATCTCTCCTTCTCCTCCACCTCTCCTCCTTCTCCTCCATATCTCCTTCTTCTCCCCTTCTCCTCCTCCTCCACTCTCCTCCTCCTCCTATTCCTCCGACGACCTTCTCCTCCTCCGGCGACCACTCCGGCCATGGACTCCACAACCACACCAACCATCTCCTCCTCCACCTCCGGCGACGACCTCCGGTGGCCTCATCCTCCTCCACCATCTCCGGTGATCCCCATGGACATGGCCTCCCGCACATGCCTGCGGTAGTAGGTTGTGGCCACAAGCATGGTCTCCCACAAGCTCCGACGAAATTCTGGCTAGATCTAGATCTAGATCTAGATCTGGCCGCCTTTTTTTTGAAATTCAAAAATAATATACGAGGCGCATTCGAATCAATATGTGCCTCGCATATGCACAATATAGGAGGCGCATATCAATATGCGCCTCACATATGCAGAATATAGGAGGCGCATATCGATATGCGCCTCGCATATGTGAAGTATAGGAGGCGCATATGCGCCTCGCATAAAAAATAGGCGAGGCTCAAAGCTAGAGGCGCATATGATATGCGTATGATATGCGCCTCGCATATGCTTTTAGGTGCGCCTCGCCTAAGGTTTTCTCTAATAGTGTCGACTGCCTTGTTTAGAGCCTGTTGTATGAAATTTTGATCCACACCCTGACGATTCCTATCAGCACCATACCCATCAAAACCACTGCGTTGGTTGCGCTGAAACGTGTTGTAGCCTCCTTGACCATTGCCATTACCATTATAGTTGCGATTTTGATAATTGTTATACCTTCTCCTATCTTGATACCCATCACCTCCGGCATTGTACCCTCTGCCAGAATTCACAAAACCCGAGCGACCATGAAAGCCACCAAAAGCCTGATCACGGTTTCCTTGATTCTGACCATTGAAATCACCAAAACCTCCAGCACCCAAACCATCGTATATTATTCCTTCCTCCATTAGCAGTCCCACTAGATTGCCCTAAAGAAAAGTTTCGCTGTGCATAGGTATTACCATTGTTCCGCTGATAGTAGTTGGAGTTAGGCTGCATACGGCCCCTGCCCACGTAGGACTGGTAGCCGCCATGTCCTCTTCCATTGCCATGAGAATACCCGCCCCGGCCAGCGGCGCCTCGCCCTTGGTCTGCACCAGCATGTCCATCAGCGCCAGGGCCTTGATCCGCTCCGCCCTGGCCCCCTCCATGGCTCATTGGAATTCCAACGAGTCGCCGTCCGCCGTCAACTGGATGGCGAACGAGGTTTTAACTCACAAAAGCCCTAGAGGAGATAGATCGTCCGGCGGCTCGATCAGATGCGTAGGTTGTCAATCTGTCCAGCGAACGAGTCGGACCCGTACGTGATTGTCCAGATTGACAAAAATCTGACTGTAACCCACTAGTTATTGGGCCATGAAAGCCCGGCAAATTAACCCCCGCACGCAGACCCACAAGTCTAGGATCGGCCGAACACTTTTTTGAAACTTCCGTAAATTTCGGATCAAACCGACCAACCTTGTTTGAAGATCTAGCTGCTAGCCGTCTGGCAGACGACCGTGAAAGCGCCGCCGCCGGACGTCTGCGTTGCACCAAGATCCATCCAAAGCCATCATCGTTATCGCATGTATACGTCGTCGGCTCCATCACAGGTTTCCGCATCACCTTGGCTCTCCGTGGGTTGAATATCCCAGCAGAAACATAAGACACACATACCTCCTGAGACTCCACCGGTGATTGGATGAAAGCCATGGCCGCCAAACTCTGCATCCTCCTCTTGTGCATCTTCTTGTTCACCTTCGCCGATGAATGAACCAGATCACGATCCACTTGGGGCACTGGCGTGCTGCAAATGTATCGAAACGATCTTGAATCCTCCTCATCATATGACGAAAGATCTGAACAATCATCGTCATCCTCCAATGAAAGCACCCAGAATCGACCAGAAGACGGCGACGAGCAACGGTCATCGACGGCAGCGACCGCCGGGTCGCCCACCAAATCGCCAGACACCTCAACGGTCATATGATATGTATCAATAGTTACGTAACCACTTAATAACACAAAAGATTTGATATCTGGACTGATTACCAAATCAATAACATGGGATGGATCAAAAGCTTACATGCTTGCATGCATATGTATAAACTTGAGATGTACACCAGTGGATACAACAACTGAACTCACTATGTGGCAGACAAGAAGAAGAAATGCAGTGATGAATATTTGGTGAAGGAAAAAACAAACGAGGAGGACAAATCACTACAGGAGAAGCTGACACTAGTGCACACGTACCCCTCTAACACCGGTTCCTACGGCCCTCTAACAGCGGTTGTAGAACCGCTGTTGAGGGTTCGGTGTTAGAGCCCCCCCCCCCCCCTTAACACCGGTTCCTATACGAACCGGTGTTAAAGGGTGGCGCACGTGGGGCTGCCGAGTTTTGTGCCGCGACAGGAAAAAGAGATAAATCTCTGCCGCGGCAGAGTTCTGCCCCTGCCCCGTTCTGGGCGTATTTTTGCGGCGCGGCGGGGACGGGGAGGGGGAAGGGGGAATCGATAGGGAGCGGTATACACATACATCGTCATCGGTACATACGAGTACATGAATAATTAAGCAACTATTATTATACACAACATCGACATTGTGTGGTATTCTCCGTAAACATTGAAGCATCAAGTACAAGACAAACACGTTCAAGCATATATACAACGTTCATTTTGGTGGATATCTAAAGAGTTCTCCGCCAGACATGACGACCTCATCAAGTATGAATCCCGCCAATTCCTCTTGAATGGCTCATATGCGGTCAAATGGTAGGAGTTGGTCCCGCATCCGTTCGATCTGAATATATATGAAGAATGGGGTCAATATATATATAAGAATAAAACTCAACACAATTGATGGTAATAAAATAATGTTGTGTACTTTGTTTACTTACTCTAAGATGTTCTAGTGCGGCTTGGCCCGTCGCACATATCGTGTTGCGAATGAACTCGCAAACATAGTACCCACATAAGTTATTGCCGTGTCCCTGATGCGCGCACTTTACGAGAATAGAGAGTTCAATCAAAATAATAATCAATAAAGCATGATATAATGGAATTGGAAGCAGAATCAAAGAGATACACAGACCTAGCTAGCTAGTATTACTTACATTTTGGTCTACAAATTTTAGTTCTTCTGACCATTCACCCATGGCCCTGCCCGTGAACCTTTTCCAAACCCTGTCCGGCAAATAAAATGGATAAAAGAGTAATTAATTACTTGTTGTCACGAAAGTTGCCGATCTAGTGCGATAATATGATTGAAATTACCCCTGGAGCATCTCTCTAAAGTCTGCCCATAGCTCTTTTTCTTTTCGTAACGAGTCCATGACAAGAACTTTTCCTGAGTCAGGTTGAATGACTAGCAGAATAAAGTGGAACCTAGCATAACTCATCATTAGTTAAACTTAACATCGAGTAAGCCGAAACAAAATGTGTACAAGAGAGGGTAACAGTACTCACGAGAAGTTGTAAGGCAATAGTATTTCCCTTTTGGTTTGTTGTCTCAGTAAAGACCTTAGCAAGAAATCTTCTGTTTGCCCGGGTTTGT
This sequence comes from Avena sativa, assembly GCA_916181665.1. Lineage (NCBI taxonomy): Eukaryota > Viridiplantae > Streptophyta > Magnoliopsida > Poales > Poaceae > Avena > Avena sativa. The sequence goes on along the minus strand of OV702298.1, from coordinate 276,582,557 downwards.
CTCTTACCACTTGTTTATGAACTCTATTTGGGTCAACGAACCCAATGTCAAAAGGGCCTCCTTTCATGCATTCCATAACTTTTTTCCTGCATAATAGTATATATATAAATATATGGTGAGCATATATATATACATGCAATTAATGAATTAAATGAGATGAGATAGAAATTAAAGAAATAGTACTTACACACAATAAAGGCTGATGGCAGCTTTGTCGAGTTCCTTCTGATTGAATAGAAAATGCAAGTCTTGAATGTTGAAGGTGATCGCGTCATCTCCGCACAAGAAAATCTGATCTCTTATATGCGACGTGATCCATTCTTCCTTTCTCGTCTTGCATAAATCAAGGTACCACTTGTGCAATCTTTGCATCTTTGTTGGTAGATTCTTGAGCTCCTCTTTCTTGACGAGATTCTTCCCATACTTCCATGGCTGTATGGGGTTGGCATCGCCTTTGGGCAAGTTGTCTCCCATGATGTTCAAGTATGCAATGTAAGTCATCCCCATCTCATTGGCCTTTCTTTGTAGCTCTGCCTCGTAATCATTTACGGGAGGAGTGTCCCGTGTGTCGAACACTTGGAGCGGGGCACATGATTGGTTTTCCTGCTCTCCGAGCATGGGAACTGTTTTCTGGGGTGCCGCACGACTGCTACTTTCAGTCTCCCTACGGCGCCTTGCATCCCCCTTCAAAATCTGGCGCTCGTAGTCCGGCATAAGTGGGGTTTCAGGTTTCAAAAGATTTTTGTAAAACTTCTCCACCACCGTTGGATCTATTTTCTCCTTTGGCTCGGCCCGTCTAGGTGCAAAGAATTTCTTGACCTCTTCTTCCAAGATCCTATTGGTCTCCTCGTCGCTGCGATTTCACGGCAAAACCGGCAATGGCTTGGCGGAAGGCTGCGGGACGTAGTTTTTTGAACTCTTTGGCGTACGGTTTCCTGCGGATTTCTTTGTGGCAGTGCTAGTGATGCTCTTCGTGGCAGTGCTCTTCCGCTTACGCTGAGGAGATGGCTGAAGCGCCGGAGATGGCTGACGGGCAGGAGATGGCTGGCGCGCAGGAGATGGCTGAAGCGCCGGAGATGGCTGTCGCGCAGGAGATGGCTGAAGCGGCTCAGACTGCTGACGCTGCGGAGACGGCGGGGGTGCCAGTGGCCTCCAATTTGGAAGCATGATGTGTTCCTTCTTCCAAAGAATGGTTGTTTTCACTGCAAATTTGAGTTGAGTTTCCCCTTCACCTGTAGCATGGTCAAGCTGTGCTTCCTCATATTCCTTCACAACCTCATCCACCCCGACAATAGCATAGCCATCTGGAATCGGTCGGCAGTGGTAAGTTCCACCAGATACAGGAGGTAAGGCATAGCCGACAGCCACCTTAATAGATAAGCCCATTAATCTCACATGCAGTTCACCGTGTTCGCTCTCCGTGATCTCATCCACAGGGTATCGAGGACCCGCCATTTCAAGCGTGGGCTGCACGTTCTCCATAGAAGCCATGCTGCTTTTCCGCGCAGAGTCTGGGCCGCCGGCAGCTTCCAATGCAGGCTCTTCGTGTGACTGATATGGGCCGGTAGCTTGATGGCTCTGTTGTGCATTCACTTGCGCCTGCAGCGCCACAAGTGCATGTTCTATCTGTGTCATCCGCTCTGTACGCTCTTTTTCTTTTCTGCCGCGCCATCTGTAAGAGTCGCCCCACTCGGCAAACCCATCATTCCACGTCATACCCCCTGTGCCTCGTGCATGTCCAGGGTGTTCTTTTTTACCGATGGCGCGTGTGAGCTGGTCATTCTCTCTGTCGGGATGGAAGGTCCTGGCGGCTGTTTCCTCGTATGCCGTGATGAGTTCACTGACGGGTTTGGCAAGGAGGGTTGGGAAGATACACAATCCTGTTTCTGGGTCCAACCTTGCCCCGATTCCGTAGAACCAAGTCTTTGCACGTAGGTCCCACCCATGTGTCTGGGGTGTGATCCCTCTGTCACGCAGGGCCTTCTCAGCTTCCTCCCACTTAGGCCTTTGAGATATGTAGCCACCTGACCCCGTCCTCTGGTGATATTCCTTCTTCTGGGCATTTAGCGTATTGGTTTCTGACCTCTTTTTAGCTATAGCACCTTCCTTGTATGCCACAAATTCGCGCCAGTGAGGTCTTATCTTCGCATAATATACGTCTTCGAAATCTGGAGTCTCGCGAGCTTTGACAAATTTGTTCAATTTTGTCTTCCAGTTGCGGAAAGCGTCAGCCATCTTCTTTAGAGTCCACTCTTTGACCTTTTCCTTTATAACCGGTTTGTTTTCATCCTCCTCTGGCAGAAGGGTGAAATTTACCAACAGCGAATCCAAAGCGTTTCTTTGGATCTTTCATCGACAAAGGTACCGTCGCCCTTCTTTGGCTTATTCAAATATTCAATTATGATTGGGATTTGGTCCCTAACAAGAACTCCAGCCTGACGTACAAATTTGTCTGCGGCCTTCTTGGGCTCCATCGGCCTGCCATCAACACGGACTACTTCGATCGTGAACTTTCCACGATTTTTCAACCGATGGCTCGCGCCTCGCTTGCTCTTTTTCGTAGAAGAAGATTGTTGCTGGCTGGTCGATCCAGAGGGCTAAAAGAAGAAAGAAGCTTTAATTAATACATGTAGAAGAAGATTGTTGGTGGAAGTCAGCAGAGGCTTAATCAATGCATATACCTCGCCGGACTTTATAATCACTAAATTGCGTTCACCGGAGTCTTCATCTTCTCCATGACTACTTGAGCTGTCATTATGTCCCTCCAAGTTCAGATATTGTGAGGTGTCCTCATGGATAATGTTCTCCATTATTTCTTCTTCTTCAAGGTTTCTACGAAGTGGGTCCATAGTTTCTAAAACAATAATATTATCTAGAGTAAGAGAGTAAACATTCAAGTGGACTTGGATTCATAATAAATATTCTAGAGTAAGATCATGGTAGACATTTATAATTTTAAAACCTAACTTCTATGCAAGTTATAACAAACTATTTATCTTGATATCACTTAAGCTCATGGGAATAATATTAACCATCTTAATTCCTCAGAACTTTATGTGTCATATAATAATGAAGGATCACCATAAAATTTCTTTAATATTATAAGTTATTAATTAAAAATCAAATCTCATGAATTAGTAGTAATACATCCTTTAATAAGTTATGGTTTATATAGGTAAATCAAATTCATAACAAAAGCCTCTACAAAATATTAATAGGAAAAGGAACTATATAAATAAAATATAATACATACACTTTCTTATGTATACAAACACTACAATACATACACTTTCATAATAATCCTTTCTTTTGTTCATACAAAAAAATATACATACCCTTTATTTTTGTTCATATGCAACAATAAATATACATATACTTTCTTATATGTACATATACATACACTTTCCTAATAATTCTTTTTTGTTCATAAACACAGATAAAATTATTCACTCCAATATATATATTAGGATATTTATATGCAACAATATATATACATATATGCATATATGCAACATTTATATACATATTAGGATAAAATTACACACAAATAAAATTATTCATATACAAAAATATATATATACATATATGCAACATCTATCCAATATACACACAAATAACATTTATCCAATATCTATCTAATATACACACACAAACAGAGAGCTCACCGCCGGTGTGGCGGCAAACTCGAACGAGGTCGGCGACAGCGGGCATGGACGGGGTTGGCGGTGGAGGCTCCGAGTTGGCGGCGGTGGATCTGAGCGGCGGCGATGACTCTCGTGCGAGTGGACGGTGCTGGCGTGGCGGGAGGCGTCGACTGGCGGCGGATCTGAGCGACGGGGGGCGACGACTGGTGGACGGCGACGGCGAGGGCTGGACGGCGACGACGCGGCTCTCCTCTGCTTCCTCTGCGCGCGCGATTTTCGATCTTGCTGGGAGGAAGAAGGAAGAGAGGAAGGCGCGCGTTATAAATGCCCCCCCTTTCACACCGGTTCGTGCCACGGACCGGTGTTAAAGAGGGGGCATTTATTTCATGCATTAAAGCGGTGGGGGCATTTTTAACTCAAAAAATAGGATATGAATTTAGAAAATTCATATCTTTTTCATTTCAACTCAGAAAAATATGAATAATATATCATAATTTTCAGAAAAAAAATATCTATACATTCATGTAAAAACATTTTATATTTACTTTAGATGAAACTTTTCAAAATAATTAAAACACTTACATATAAATTTTGATTATTCAATTCAAACAAAAATAAAATAGACAAACCCTAAAACTTTGAACATAACAAATATTAAGCATCTAAAAAGGAATCTAACCTGATCTTTTTTTATTTTTTATCCCCGTTTTAAACTATCGTCAAACTTTGTCGAACAACAGGCATGGAGATTCTTAGCTCGGGGCCAAGCCTCGCTTAACTTGCATTGGATTTTTGATAAAATAGCATATTGTGAACCTAAAAATGATTTTTTTTAAAAACATGAGCATCGTATCATGTACCTGTAGTTCATATCTGACCCACTTCCTGCCGATTCGGCAGGAATTTGTCTTTTTCACCAGAGGTGGATGGAAAGGTTTCAGATCCCCCTGTTGGTACATTGTCCATATAAGGTGGTCTAGTATTTTTGTAAAATGTGGTGGTCGTTTTTTGAATTAGCCATTTGGTGGTTGATTCACAAAACCGTCCATTTTTTATGCTCGGAAAATGAAAAATGCCTTTTTGGTGCGATAAAAAGGAAAACTTTCTCTTGCAACATTGTTTGCCATGCCATGACGCACATGTATGCACAATATGTCCATATTATCACAAACTATGCCTTGATTCTAGCCATAACGTTGGTCATTTGACCCGAAAGCTAAGAAGCCTCGAATGAGATAGGTCATTTTGTGAAGGGTTTTTTGAGACATAATCAATATACCAAGTTTGAGATTTTTCCTTCTAACTATGTCACATAATATAACACCACGTGAAGGTTTCGCACTGTTTCGATCTTTATTTTATTTTTTTATCCCCGTTTTAAACTATCGTCAAACTTTGTCGAACAACGGGCATGAAGATTCTTAGCTCGGGGCCAAGCCTCGCTCAACTTGCATTGGATTTTGATAAAATAGCATATTGTGAACCTAAAAATGATTTTTGTAAAAAATCATGAGCATCATATCATGTACCTGTAATTCATATCTGATCCACTTCCTGCCAATTCGGCAGGAATTTGTCTTTTGACCCGAAAGCCAAGAAACCTCGAATGAGATAGGTCATTTTGTGAAGGAGATAGAATTGGAATTAAAATACAGAATGCAACTAATAGTAAGTTACATAAAGCACGACTAAAAATTAAGATACATAAAAGAACTGAAAATTAAGATACATGGCCAGATTAAGTAACAATCGGCCGAACTTGTTTCGGAATGTTGGAGTGATTCAGTCATGCTCCTGCCTACACCTGTAATACTCGCCACTGTAGTCGTCGTACTCTCCGCCGCCGTCATCGCTGTCTTCGTCGGGGTCGCCGTAATTGAACCTTGAAGGCTGAGTACGCATGGGCTGGACTTGAGGGTAGCGCAGACGGGGGTTAGAGTCGGCGGCAGTGTCATAGGCCATGACGCTCTGGAGAGTCCGACCGTGCCACCATAGCCTACGGCCGGCCTCGTTGAAGTTTGGAGGAGGTGGGCCGTCCTCCTCGTGCCTGGCGAGCGCCCTCTCACGCAGATCCACGAAGAAGGCTTCCCAAGTAGGGAAATAGTCGGGATGCCATCTGGGATTCCTCCGCTGCTCCGGCGTGAGCTCGAAGTAGTAGTGGTTCGTGATGGCCATCTGGCGCGCCACACCTAGAGGGACAGGAGGAACCGGCACGCCTCCGGCGCTCAGCATCCAGCCGACGGGGACACAGTAGCCCGGCGGGCAGGGGTAGTTCAAGGCGCAAAGCGCCTCCGCCTCCCTGGGGGTTAGTGCTACGGTGGAAGGCATGGGAAAGAGTGATTAGGTTGCAGATATGAGTCTAGAGATGTGCAATGACAATGGAGGCCAACCCTATATATATAGTGAAGAACTGGCGGGAAGAACTGGAGGGAAGAACTGGCAGGAAGAACTGGCGGGGAAAAATGGCGGGGAGAAAATGGTGAAAAAAAATGGCGGGAAGAAAAATGGAGGGAAGAAATAGAAGGAAGAAAAATGGCTCATTTAATACATATACTGTTAACAGAAGAAATATGACATTGATTTCCATGTTGAGATACATATGTGTGCCAAAAATGGCTCAATTAATACATATAGTCAATATTATGATCGCGTCGGCCGTAACCATGGAGTATCAACACCGTTTAACAGGATGGTTGGGTCAGTCTTCACTCTGAAGGGCGGAATTTTATCATGAAGGGTTTCGCGGCATAGTAAATCAAAATTTTCTACGGATGCGGACAGAGGGAAGCCAAGATCTAATCTAGGAGATGCAAACAACGAGAGAGATTGGATTAGATCTTCATACCCTTGAAGATTCGCACAACGGAACGTTCGTCGGAACGTGGGTGATGTAGTCGTACTCGCTTCTCCTCCTCGCGATCCGATCCGATCTAGCACCACAAGTGGCGATGCCTCCGTGATATGCACACGTGCAGCACCTCGATGTCTCCTCCTTCCTTGGTCCAGCAAGTATGGTGGAGAGATGGGTTGGATCTACAACGCGGCGGCGCGGTGCAATTGGTGGAGAATTTCTGCAGCAGGGCTTCGCCTACAAGCAGTCGGGAGGGAGAGAGGAGGGCAGCAGGGCGGCTAGGGTTGGAGGGGAAGGTGTGGGGGGGTGGTGCGCCCCCATACCTCTATATATAGAGGGGTGGGCGCAGCCTTAACCCCTCCCCCAAGCCCTAGGCCGGCGGCCAAAGGAGGAGGAGTGGGGGGCACGGAAACCTCCCCCTTCTAGAAGCTCTATCTAGGATTTTACCCTAGCTGGCCGGTTGGGCCCTATGGGGCCTTGTGCCCCTGGCCCAATGCGGCCAGAGCACTCCCTCATAGGCCTATGCCCCCTCCCGGAAGGTAGGGCCACGTTGGTCCCCTTTCGGAAGGTTCTAGAAGCTTCCGGTACAATACCGATTAACCCGGAACAATTCCGAACTCCAAAAACTGCACTGCCTTATATGAATCTTATTCTCTGGACCATTCCGGAACCTCTCATGATGTCCCGGATCCCATCCGAGACTCCGAACAAAAACTCATAAACCAATTATCCAATCTATCCTAGCGTCGAGACACGTTAAGTGTGTGACCCTGCGGGTTCGAGAATATGCGGACATGATCTTCTATCAATAATCAACAGCGGGGTCTGAAAACCCATATTGACTCTCACACATTCATCGATGATCATATCGGATGAACCACAATACCAGGATTCAATCAATCCCATATATATATTCCCTTCGTCTCGCGATATTTTACTTGCCCGAGATTCGATCGTCGGTACCGTCATACCTAGTTCAATCTCGTTCACAGCAAGTACTTTACTCGTTCCGTAATCCGATATCACTTTGTGATTAACTCCTTAACCACATGCACTACACCACAGCACAATATTCCCTACAGACATTGGTCGGAAAAAGTCATATAGGCCAACACATGGTTGGTTGGGAATCGTTCTATCAGACTGTTGGTCGGCAATAATAAACGATAACAACAAGTTGTTTGTCGGGAAAGCTAGGAGCTATAGCATCCGATCATCGGTCGGTAATAGTGTGACTCCCATCGTCCAGTCGGTCAGCACTGTGGGTCGCTACTGGGCCGGCCTAGCGCGCGGCAACTTGAAAACATTAGCGCGAAAGGAAAAAAAATTCGCTACTGCCCCTAAGCCCAAATAGATTAACCCTATCTCGCCTCCACCCACAGTCGCCCACAGTTCACTTCATCCGCTGCCTACACGCTACCGGTGAATTTCCGCCGGACGCGCCCTACCGCCCCCTGCTGTTGTCCTCCCAGACGCCCGCCGGTACCCTCCCCGCGTGTCACTCGTCAACCCTACCCGCCTCAGCCGCCTCTCTCTTCCAAGTATCAGCCTATCCTCGAACCCATCTATCCCAGATCCCATTTTTTGAGCCAACACTCCTATTCAGATCCGTCGAGGTGGGTGAGGCCGCGGCAAGTGAGGAGGGGCATGGCCGTACGAGTGGTTGACCATGGCGAGCCCAGACTATTCGCCAGACGTTGTGATTGGGAACGTGCGGGAGCCCAGTTAATTCCAGATGCGAGCCATCCAAGGGGGGCTCATAGCTCCAGTCCAAGCTCGTGCGACGGTGCCGCCTCCACCTTTCTGTTCATGTCGCCTCCGCCTTGCCTCGATCTGTACTCTTCTTCGTCAGATCTAACCTCCTCCTGGCAGCAAACAAGGTATGTGATGGTTCTTGCCTGATCTCTCCCCCGGGATTACTTCATATTGTTCTTATTTTGTGCTGAGGCCGCTTGTCGTTCTTGCTTGTTAGTCAGATAGATTCATGTAAAGATAATCATGAGTATATGTAGATTATTCACTCAATTCGCTACTGCTGTTGTTGTTGGATAGGGATTATGGAGTGGGGACCAGGGACGAATTAGATCTGGAGTTAGGCATTTAAGGCTATGCACTGAACAACATTATTCTAGGCTGCTAGCCTGTTGGTATCTCCTACACCACGGAAGAAGTATTATTGAACTTTGGGAGTTTGGGACTGCACAACATATTGTAGGGTAAGCCAGCCGTAAGCTTACTTATGTTTTCATGTTTATGTCTATTTTGGATTAGCATCTGATGTATAATTTTGTATTGGAAGGTGTAAAGGGGAAGAGAGATTGGGGAGTTGACGATGAGTATCATACAGTCGCAGTTAATCAAGAAAAATGAGGCTGATGCCAGATAGTCAATAGGTACTTTATTGACAAATCTTAATTTTGTTTATTGTGTTAGTACCCGATGATGCAATTTTAAATACTCTTTGTGCTTGAGTAATAGTTAGCGTTAATATTCTTATGCTATTTTCTATTTTGAAGAATTTACAGCTGAAAGGAACCTGCTGCTGATATTTTACTATGAAAGTGCAATTACATGTGTACAAGTTGGCCCACTACTGTTAACAAATACAAGTGAAGTCTATTGATGAACTCAAGTAGTTAATATTTTTTTTCTTCGTTGAGCCTATTCCCAAGTAAAGTGAGCTCGTATTTCTGGAGTCTAAACAAGGCTTGATGTGTTGGTTTAACTCCTCGAAAACCTTTTTATTTCTTGTCTTTATTATGCACCAAGCTCGTGTAATCCAATGCACCAAGCTCGTTTAATCCAATGTTTAGTACAAAGAGATCTCAATCAAATTTCAAAACTTTAGAGCAAGAGTGGCTGAAGGAGCATTCAAAGTAAATATGAACTAGTGTTCCTTCTACTCGGGCTTCTTTTTTGCACATGTTGATTCAGTCGCTGTTACTTTGTTGCTGATGTACAGAAACATGACTTTGATACATGTCATTATTTCAGCAGTCTAATTACGTTAAGCTTCTTTGTTTTTGGTGCGTAGATGATGGATGAACTGAGCTTCTTCAACAATTGGTACCTGGCAGGATGATTGATCAATACGTGAAGTAACAAATTGTCATTGTGTTTGGGTAGGGAGAAGTGGAAGTGGACCTGATGGATACATCAGCCACAACCAGAAGTGATAGCCCAGTGTGCATTTTTATAAATTTCTTGGATATTTAGAAAGATACAAACGGGAAGAATCTGCCATCTTTATGACCTTCCTACTTGAGGTTAGTCTGCACTTTTTCTCTACTATTCCTCTTTGAAGTTCTTGGTCCTTGAAGTGTAATACTTGTAGCTTTCTCACTAGTGTGGCAGCTTGATCATTACAAGCTGATTGATGTGTGAAACAGATAAATGCATATACTTAGTGCAGGACGATTTATCTGGTTCCTTTTCATAGGCTAATTAAGTTATCCCCTAGTAGTACAGTTTTTTTCTGCATACCATGAGGACACGATACCTTCTTGCATGTGTTGTGTGAACACCAGTGCAGCCATGGATCTGGACAGTGTTTTCAGTATCCTATGACATCACATGGTCAGTACAAGTTTATTTCTAGTTAAATCAAGTATCAGTAATATTGAGTCAATGATTTGTTGCCATTGACGAGTGAAAAACAATGCATGTGTACGAGAGGCAAATAAAGTGTATACAGTTTCAGTCACTTTTTGTCAGGGGAAATCCGTTGATATATTTTTATGAACTACTTTAGCTTTTAAATAGATAGGTAATACTATTATTTAACCACCATCTAAGTGAATTTTTGTCTTAATGAAATCCTCTAGCTAGGTATCTATACAATCCCCAAACACATCATAAATCACCAAATTTTTGTACCGCGCATTATATCATACCTTTCAAATTTCTGTCTTTTCAATCTCATATTTGTACGTTCTGTGTGTGTGTGCAGGTGTGCGAAATTTGTGTTGCAGCATGTACTTCACCAAGTAGTTGGCTTTTTGCATCAAGTGGATGTTCTATGTAAATTTCATTGGACATGCACCTTTTAGCTATCAATTTGTAAACCTGACGTATGTTATAATCTTGTTCAGAATAGATGAACAATTTGTATGTCCAAAAATTAGTGCAAGCCGTTATTGCTCGTTGTTTAACCTGTAATAATTTGAATGTTTATGAGTCAAATGTATGCTTGTTGTGAAATATTGCCATGGTCAAAGTTCTAAAATACATGGTAATATTGAGTGAAGTAATGTGTGCATGTAATGAGTAACGTTGGTTGGCACAAAAAATGCTGTTAGACTGTTGGTCGGGGAAGGCCCTGGCAGGGCCGACGGAAAGTCAGTTGGCAAAACAAATACTGTCAGGGTGTCGGTTGGGAAAAAATGTCGGTCGGGAAAGAAAACGTTGGTTGGGAAAAATATGTTGGTCGGGAAAGACCATTGCCGACGGGACTATTAGTGACAGACTAGGTCGGTCGGCAAAACCTTTTCCCGACCAACATTCTGTTGACGAAAGCTGTTTTCCCAACCAACTTTGCTGTGGAGAATATAGTGCTGTGGTGTAGTGATGCTTGCAAGCGGTGTTGATATCGATTACCGAGTGGGCTCGAAGTATATCTCTCCAACTTGGGAGGGACAAATCCCATCTCGATACATACAACCCAACAGATACTTTCCGATCACCTGAGAAACACCTTTATGATCACCCTCTCATAGGATGACGTTTGATGACCTCAAAGCTTTCTTCCGATACCAGGGAGTTGTATTATCTCATGGTCTAAGGAATACAATATTTGACATAAGAAAAACTTCGCAAAGATGAACACGATAACACGATCTAATTGCTTCACTTAGTTTGGGTCTGTCCATCACATCATTCTCCCAATGATATGATCTCATTATTAATCGACAACTCATGTCCATGGTTAGGAAACCTTAACCATCATTAATCAATGAGCTAGTCCATAGAGGCGTACTAGGGACACGGTATTGTTCACAAACCACACAAGTATTAAAGTTTCCGCTTAATACAATTCTAGCATGGAATATAAACTTTATCATGAACAAGAATTATAATAATAACATCTTTATTATTGCCTCTAGGGCATAATTCCAACAGTCTCCCACTTGCACTAGAGTCAATAATCTAGTTTACATTTGGCAACAATCTCACACCCATGGCACTGAGGTGCTGATCATGTTTTACACGTGGAAGAGGTTTAGTCAATGGATCTGCGACATTCAGATTTGTATGTACTTTGCTAATCTTCAGATCTCCATCTGCTATATAATCTCGGATTATATGAAACTTGCGGTTGATATGCTTGGTCTTTGGATGATATCTTGGTTCCTTAGCGAGTGCTATGGCACCAAAGTTCACACAATATCTCTAGTGGGTCCAATGCACTTGGAACCACGCCAAGCTCAGTGATGAAGTTTCTGATCCAAACTCCTTCACTTGACGCTTCTGCAGCAGCCATGTATTCCGCTTCTACTGTAGATCCCGCGATCACGCTTTGCTTGCAGCTTCTCCAGCTCACAGCTCCTCCATTCAAAATATAAACGTATCCTGTCTGAGATTTAGAATCATCCTTGTCGGTGTCGAAACTAGCGTCGACGTAACCCTTTACGACGAGCTGTTCATCACCCCCATAGACTAAGAACATTTCTTTAGTCCTATTTAGGTACTTTAGGATGTTCTTCACGACTGTCCAGTGTTCCACTCCTGGATCACTTTGATACATGCTCGTCAAACTAAGAGCATTGGACACATCCAGTCTAGTACACAGCATGGCATACATGATAGAACCTATGGCCGAGAAATAAGGCACTTTGCTCATAGCTTCCCTATCATTTACCATAGCTGGACACTGAGCCTTGCCCAATATCTTACCTGACAACATAGGCACTGAACCTTTCTTTGCCTTATCCATTCTGAACCTTTTTAGAACTTTGTCTGGGTATGTACTCTGGCTTAAAGCTATCAGGCGTCTTTGTCTATCTCTATAGATTTTGATGCCCAATATATAAGCAGCTTCACCTAGGTCTTTCATTGAAAAACACTTGTTCAAATAACTCTTCACATCGTTAAGCATGTTGATGTCATTTCCAATAATCAATATGTCATCCACATATAGTACCAGAAACGTCACCGAGCTCCCACTCACTTTCTTGTAGATGCAAGGTTCGTAGCAATTTGGAACAAATCCAAAGCTCTTGATCACTTGATCAAAACGAAGGTTCCAACTCCGAGATGCTTGCTTCAGTCCATAAATGGAACGCTCAAGCTTGCATACTTTATCAGCATCCTTAGGATCGACAAAACCTTCGGGTTGCATCATATACAACTCTTCATCAATGTTGCCATTGAGGAAAGCAGTCTTGACATCCATCTGCCATATTTCATAATCATGAAACGCAACAATTGCTAATAAAATCCGAATGGACTTAAACATCGCTACGGGAGAGAAAGTCTCATCGTAGTCAACACCTTGAACTTGTCGAAAACCTTTCGCGACAAGCCGTGCTTTATAGACGGTAACATTACCATCCGCGTCCATTTTCTTCTTGAAAATCCATTTGCACTCAACGGCCTTTCGGTCGCTAGGAGGGTCCACCAAAGTCCATACTTGGTTTTCGCTCATGGATCCCAATTCGGATTTCATGGCCTCTAGCCATTTCTCAGAGTCTGGGCTCATCATCGCTTCCTCATAGTTCGTAGGCTCACTGTCATCTACTAACAAGACAGTTAAGACAGGGTTGCCGTACCACTCAGGAGGGGCACGCGACCTTGTCGACCTGCGACGTTCAGTAGCAGCATCGTCCGAAGCTTCATGATCCTTATCATTAGCTTCCTCTATTATTGGTGCAGGCGGCACTGGAACAATTTCAGGTGTTGCGCTACTCTCCAATTCAAGAGAAGGTTCAACAACCTCGTCTAGCTCTACTTTCCTCCCACTCACTTCTTTCGAGAGAAACTCCTTCTCAAGAAAGGAACCGTTCTTTGCGACAAACACTTTGCCTTCGGTTCTGTGATAGAAGGTATACCCAATAGTTTCCTTAGGGTATCCTATGAAGACGCATTTCTCCGAGCTTGTCCGGCATCAACTTCTTGACGTAAGCTTCGCATCCCCAAACTTTAAGAAACGACAACTTAGGTTTAGCACCAAACCATAGTTCATACGGTGTCGTCTCAACGGATTTAGATGGTGCCCTATTTAAAGTGAATGCAGCGGTTTCTAATGCATAACCCCAAAATGATAACGGCAAATCAGTAAGAGACATCATCGATCGGACCATATCTAATAGAGTTCGATTCCGGCGTTCAGACACACCATTGCGCTGTGGTGTTCCGGGTGGCGTGAGTTGCGAAACAATTCCGCTTGCTTTAAGATGCGTGAGAAAATCATAACTCAAATATTCGCCCCCATGATCGGATCATAGAAACTTAATCTTTCTGTTACGATGGTTCTCCACTTCATTCTGAAATTCCTTGAACTTTTCAAATGTTTCAGATTTATGTTTCATTAAATAGATATACCCATATCTACTTAAGTCATCGGTAAAAGTGAGAAAATAGCGATATCCACCGCGCGTCGAAACACTCATCGGTCCGCATACATCGGTATGTATGATTTCCAACAAGTCCATTGCTCGCTCCATCATTCCGGAGAACGGGGTTTTGATCATCTTGCCCATGAGGCATGGTTCGCATGTGTCAAATGATTCAAAATCAAGAGACTCCAAAAGTCCATCAGAATGGAGTTTCTTCATGCGCTTTACACCAATATGACCTAGACGACAGTGCCACAAATAAGTAGTATTATCACTATCTACTTTGCTTCTCTTAGCCTCAATGTTATGGATGTGTGTTTCCTCCCTTTCGAGATTTAGAAGAAATAAACCATTCACAAGAGGTGCATGACCATAAAAGATGTTACTCATATAAATAGAACAACCATTATTCTCCGATTTAAATAAATAACCGTCTTGCAATAAACACGATCCAGAAATAATGTTCATGCTCAACGCAGGCACATAATAACATTTATTAAGGTTTAAAACTAATCCCGAAGGTAAAACTAAGGAGAGCGTGCCGACGGCCATCACATCAACTCTTGATCCGTTGCCAACGCGCATCGTCACCTCATCCCTCGCAAGCCGTCGTCTATTCCGTAGCTCCTGTTTCGAGTTACAAATATTAGAAACTGAACCAGTATCAAATACCCAGGCACTACAACGAGGGCTAGTAAGGAAAACATCAATAACATGTATATCAAATATACCTTTGATGGTGCCAGCCTTCTTGTCCGCTAAGTACTTCGGACAGTTGCGCTTCCAGTGACCCTTGTCCTTGCAATAGAAGCACTCAGTGTCCGGCTTAGGACCAGACCTGAGCTTCTTCTCAGCAGGGGCAACGCGCTTGCCGCCGCCTTTCTTGAAGGGCTTCTTTGCACCCTTACCTTTCTTAAAGGAGGGCTTGTTGACCATCAACACATGATTATCCTTTTTGATGTCCACTTCCGTAGCCTTCAGCTTTGCGAAGAGCTCGGTGATCGTATCAGTGGAACCAATCTGATTATGAGTCACTACAAAACTTTGTAGCTGGGAGGGAGTGATTGCAGAAGCCTGTAAATCTTGAGCTCCTCAGGAATCTTGCAGTCTAGTTGCTCAAGGCGTTGAGTGTAGCCCGACATCTTAATGGCGTGCTCACTAACGGAACTCCCTTCCTCCATCTTGCAGTTAAAGAATTTCTCAGAGATCTCATATCTCTCAGAACGGGCCTGAGTCTGAAACATAGTTTTCAGCTCCTCAAGAATCTCAAAGGGCCCGAGATAGTCTTCAAAACGATTTTGAAGGTCCGATTCCATAGCAAACAACATGGTGCTCTTAATCACACCATAGTCATCTTTGCGCGACTGATAGACAGCTTTCTCATCAGCCGGCGCAGTTGCAGCAGGGGCGTCACCTAACGCTTTCTCAAGGACATAGTCCTTTTGACCGCCAGAGAGAATGATTCTCAGATTGCGGAACCAATTGGTGAAGTTAGACCCATTGTTCTTAAGCTTTTCTTTCTCAGCAAAAACGTTGAAGTTGAAGTTGGACTTAGCCATGTGATCTACAATATTTGCAAGTACAAATTAGACTATGTTCATGATAACTAGTTCAACTTTTAATCAAATTACTAGATGAACTCCCACTAAATTCAACATCCCTCAAGTTGCTTAGTGAACACAATCCAAATTCACCACACCTAATCCGATCTTCATGAGAAGAGATGTGGTTTCAATGGTGGACAACGAAGTGTCGATCATATCATTCATATGACTCATGCTTAACCTTTCGGTTCATGTGTTCCGAGGCCATGTCTATACATGCTAGGCTCGTCAAGTTAGACCCAAGTATTTCCGCGTGTGCAAAACTGGCTTGCACCCGTTGTATGTGAGCGTAGAGTCTATAGCACCCGATCATCACGTGATGCTTGGACACGACGAACTTTCGCAACGGTGCATACATGGGGAGAACACAGTTTTATCTTGATCTTTAAGTGAGGAATCATCTTATAATGCTACCGTCGCGATCTAAGCATAATAAGATACATAAAAGGATAAACATCACATGCATATAACTTTATGTGACATGGTATAGCCAATCTTCGCGCAATGATCTTCATCTTGTGCGTGCCGGCATGATCTCCATCACTCCACCATGATTGCCTCCACCATGAATAGCAACTACAACTATTGCTAACTACTTAGCGATAAAGTAAAGCTATTACATGGCGTATAAGAAGTTGACTCGCAGGTCATACACAATTATAAAGACAACCATATGGCTCCTGCCGGTTGTGTACTCATCGACATGCAAGTCATAAAACATTACAAAACATGATCATCGCATACATTATACACATCACATCTTGGGCCATACCATATCACAGAAAACACTCCCTGCAAAAACAAGTTAGACGTCTTTACTTTGTTGTTGCATGTTTTACGTGGCTTATGGAAGTAGCAAGATAAGAACGATTCTTACCTACGGAAAGCCACAACGGTGATATTATGGTTGCCAAACTCCGGTGTTAAACCCATGACAACTATAGTGAGAGAAACAGGCATCCACCAGCCGCATGTGTGGAACAAGCCACACGTCAAGTGCGGAGCCGGTCTCGCGAACGACGTCGCGTAAGGTTGGCCTGGACCGCTTCAATCTCACTATCCCGCGTCATAAGAAGAACACAAACAAGAGGCTTGCAACAGAAAACATCAACGCCCGCAACAACCATGTTGCGTTCTACTCGTGAAACACATCTACGCATAGATCTAGCTCTGATACCACTGAAGGGTTTCGCGGCATAGTAAATCAAAATTTTCTACGGATGCGAACAGAGGGAAGCCAAGATCTAATCTAGGATATGCAAACAACGAGAGAGATTGGATTAGATCTTCATACCCTTGAAGATTCGCACAGCGGAACGTTCGTTGGAACGTGGGTGATGTAGTTGTACTCGCTTCTCCTCCTCGCGATCCGATCCGATCTAGCACCACAAGTGGCGATGCCTCCGTGAGATGCACACGTGCAGCACCTCGACGTCTCCTCCTTCCTTGGTCCAGCAAGTATGGTGGAGAGATGGGTTGGATCTACAACGCGACGGCGCGGTGCAATTGGTGGAGAATTTCTGCAGCAGGGCTTCGCCTACAAGCAGTCGGGAGGGGGAGAGGAGGGCAGCAGGGCGGCTAGGGTTGGAGGGGAAGGTGTGGGGGGGGTGGTGCGCCCCCAGCCCTCTATATATAGAGGGGTGGGCGCAGCCCTAACCCCTCCCCCAAGCCCTAGGCCGGCGGCCAAAGGACGAGGAGTGGGGGGCAAGGAAACCTCCCCCTTCTAGAAGCTCTATCTAGGGTTTTACCCTAGCTGGCCGGTTGGGCCCTATGGGGCCTTGTGCCCCTGGCCCAATGCGGCCAGGGCACTCCCTCATAGGCCCATGCCCCCTCCCGGAAGGTGGGGCCACGTTGGTCCCCTTCCGGAAGGTTCTAGAAGCTTCCGGTACAATACCGATTAACCCGGAACAATTCCGAACTCCAAAAACGGCACTGCCTTATATGAATCTTATTCTCCAGACCATTCCAGAACCTCTCGTGATGTCCCGGATCCTATCCTAGACTCCGAACAAAAACTCATAAACCAATTATCCAATCTATCCTAGCGTCGAGACACGTGAAGTGTGTGACCCTGCGGGTTCGAGAATATGCGGACATGATCTTCTATCAATAATCAACAGCGGGGTCTGGAAACCCATATTGACTCCCACACATTCATCGATGATCATATCGGATGAACCAGGATGCCAGGATTCAATCAATCCCATATATATATATTCCCTTCGTCTCGCGATATTTTACTTGCCCGAGATTCGATCGTCGGTACCGTCATACCTAGTTCAATCTCGTTCACAGCAAGTACTTTACTCTTTTCGTAATCCGATATCACTTTGTGATTAACTCCTTAACCACATGCTTGCAAGCGGTGTTGATATCGATTACCGAGTGGGCCCGAAGTATATCTCTCCAACTTGGGAGGGACAAATCCCATCTCGATACATACAACCCAACAGATACTTTCCGATACCTGAGAGACACCTTTATGATCACCCTCTCATAGGATGACGTTTGATGACCTCAAAGCTTTCTTCCGATACCAGGGAGTTGTATTATCTCATGGTCTAAGGAATACAATATTTGACATAAGAAAAGCTTCGCAAAGATGAACACGATGACACGATCTAATTGCTTCGCTTAGTTTGGGTATGTCCATCACATCATTCTGCCAATGATATGATCTCATTATTAATCGACAACTCATGTCCATGGTTAGGAAACCTTAACCATCATTAATCAATGAGCTAGTCCATAGAGGCGTACTAGGGACACGGTGTTGTTCACAAACCACACAAGTATTAAAGTTTCCGCTTAATACAATTCTAGCATGGAATATAAACTTTATCATGAACAAGAATTATAATAATAACATCTTTATTATTGCCTCTAGGGCATAATTCCAACATATCAAACTTATTATAATCTTCTGACATGTCTGTCTTGTCCTCCACTCCCACGATGTTTCTTTTCCCTGAAAGAACTATGTGATGCTTTGGCTGATCGTGTGATGTATCTGTTTGCTTATTTTTCTTTTTTTCGGTTTGGTAGACATGTCCTTCACATAGAAAACCTAAGCCACATCATTGGCTAAGATGAATGGTTCGTCTAAGTTCTTGTCTACCTTCATAAGATTGTTGAGATCCACCGTTGTCATTCCGTACTTCTTGTCTACCTCAACCCCTCCTCCTGTTAGCTTGACACATTTGCATCGAAAGAAGGGGACCTTAAAATTAGGTCCATAGTCAAGTTCCCATATCTCCTCTATGAACCCATAATACGTGGTCTTTTGCCCATTGTCTTCTGCTGCATCGAAGCGGACACCACTATTTTGGTTGGTGCTCTTTTTATCTTGGCCTATCGTGTAAAATGTATTCCCATTTATCTCGTACCCTTGGAAAGTACATACAGTCGAAGATGGTGTCCTGGCCAACAAGTACAGCTGATCCCCAATAGTGGTGTTATTCGTGAGAAGTCTTTGCAGCCAGCCGCCAAAACTCACCATGTGTTCACTTATAATCCATTCATCAGACTGCCCCGGGTGTTTGAGGCGTATTAAATTCTTGTGTTCGTTGATATACGGGGCAACCAAGATAGATCTTTGTAAAACCGTGTAGTGTGCTTGATTGAGAGAATGCCCGTCCCTACATATCATTGCTTTACATCCTAGGGTGCCTTTTCCACGCAGTCCCCCCTCATGTCGTGATTCTGGAACACCAATCGCCTTAAGGTCAGGAATAAAATCAACACAGAACTCAATGACCTCCTCTGTTATATAGCCCTTGGAGATGCTTCCTTCTGGCCTAGCATGGTTATGAACATATTTCTTTAAGACTCCCATGTACCTCTCAAAGGGGAACATATTGTGTAGAAATACATGACCGAGAATGACAATCTCTTCTACTAGGTGAACCAGGAGATGCGTCATAATATTGAAGAAGGATGGTGGGAACACCAACTCAAAGCTGACAAGACATTGGGCCACATCTGTCTGTAACCCTGGTAGGCTTTCTGGATCAATTACCTTCTGAGATATTGCATTGAGGAATGCACATAGCTTCACAATGGGTACTCGAACATTTTCAGGTAGAAGCCCCCTCAATGCAATCGGAAGCAATTGTGTCATAATCACGTGGCAGTCATGAGACTTCAGGTTTTGGAATTTTTTCTCTGCCATATTTATTATTCCCTTTATATTCGACGAGAAGACAGATGGGACCTTGATACTGCTCAGGCATTCAAAAAAGATTTCCTTCTCTGCTTTGGTAAGAGCGTAGCTGGCAGGAGTTAAGTGGCATCGTTTACCCTTCTTGTTCTCAGGATGCATAGGCTCTTCAGGGTCTTTCAGACGTTGTTGGTCCTGCCGTGCTTCCGGTGTATCTTTTGTCTTCCCATACATTCCTAGGAAGCCTAGCAGGTTCATGCAAACATTAATTCTTCGTCACGTGCATCACGTCGATTGAAGAGCGGACCTCTAAGACTTTCCAATAGGGTAGGTCCCAAAATATAGATTGCTTCTTCCACGTGGGCGCGTGTCCGGCATCGTCATTCGGAACAGATAGACTGCCGGGACCTTTTCCAAAGATTACTTCTAGGTCCTTGACCATACCAAATACCTCCTCACCGGTACGGAGGACAGGCTTCCTCCAGGGTTCTGCCAGACGTTTGAAATGCTTGCCTTTCTTTCTTACTGGATGCAGGTTCGGAAGAAATCGACAATACCCTAGGTACACAACCTTCTTACATTTATCCAAATATACACTTTCAGTCTCATCTAAACAGTGTGTGCATGCATTGTATCCCTTGTTTGTCTGTCCTGAAATGTTACTAAGAGCAGGCCAATCATTGATGGTTACGAAAAGCAATGCTCGTAGGTCAAATGGCTCCCCTTTGTGCTCATCCCACGTACGTACACCTGGTTTGGCTCACAGCTGTAAAATTTCTTCAACTAATGGCCTTAGGTACACATCAATGTTGTTGCCGGGTTGCCTCGGGCCTTGGATGAGCACTGGCATCACAATGAACTTCCTCTTCATACACAACCAAGGAGGAAGGTTATAGATACATAGAGTCACAGGCCAGGTGCTGTGACTGCAGCTCTGCTCACCAAAAGGATTCATGCCATCTGTACTTAGACCAAACCTTAAGTTCCTTGCGTCATGTGCGAAGTCCGGGTACTCTCGCTCGACTTTTCTCCACTGTGACCCATCAGCGAGGTGTCTCAATATCGCGTCTTTCTTATGGTCTTCCATGTGCCATCGCAACAACTTGGCATGCTCTTTATTTCTGAAGAGACGTTTTAACCGTGGTATTATAGGAGCATACCACATAACCTTGGCAGGAACCTTCTTCCTAGGGGCCTCGCCCTCAACATCGTCAGGATCATCTCGTCTGATCTTATACCGCAGTGCAGTGCATACCGGGCATGCATCCAAATTCTCGTACTTCTCACCGCGGTAGAGGATGCAGTCATTAATGCAGGCATGTATCTTCTGCACGTCTAATCCTAGAGGGCAGACAACCTTCTTTGCTTGGTATGTACTGTCGGGCAACTCATTATTTCTTGGAAGAAGATTCTTCATTTTTACCAACAACTTTGAAAATGCGCTGTCAGTCACACTGTTCTCTGCCTTCCATTGCAGCAAATCCAGTGTGGTACCTAGCTTTTTGTGGCCATCTTCGCAAGTTGGGTACAACAATGTTTTGTGATCCTTTAACATCTGCTCCAGCTTCTCCTTCTCCTTTTCAGTTTCACATTCTTCCTTTGCATCAGTAATGGCCCGACCAAGATCGTCATCAGCGGGCCCATCTGCTGCCTCTTGATCTTCATTATCTACCCCCTTTGCAGTATCATCATATTCAGGATACATATTATGATAGTTGTCATCATCCTCTTCTTCTTCGTTGTCTTCCATCACAACCCCTTTTTCTCCGTGCTTGGTCCAACAATTATAGCTGGGCATGAAACCGGATCGAAGCAGGTGGGCGTGAATGGTTCTGGTATTTGAGTAGTCTTTCTTGTTCTGACAGTGAACACACAGACAGCACATAAAACCATTGTGACCATGGTTTGCATTAGCCACAACGATGAAATTTTGGATGCCCATAATGTACTCGGAAGTGCGGCGGTCACCGTACATCCATTGCCGGTTCATCTGCATTAATATATAGTATATATCAAAAATTAATAGGGAGATGACCATTTATATATATATAATACATCAATGACACATGAAAGGATAGTTGCCGACCTCGACCGAGAAGGAAAGAGCAACGAGAAAACTTATTTTGAGCTCTCGGGCATTTCACCGAACACCTCTTGTGCATACGAAAAAAACACAAACTAGCACACTTCACACCCTCTTGCTAGGCTCCAAAATGAGATAGTGAAAAAATGGAAGAGTGGGGTGTGGGTTGCGGTGTCTTATATAGCCCCCCTTTAACACCGGTTCAAGCCACGAACCGATGTTAAAGGGGGGGCTGCGCGGGCCACTGGTGCAGGGGCCTTTAACACTGGTTCGTGCCACGAACAGGTGTTAAAGGGGGGCTCCTTTTTGCTGCACGGGCCACGCTGGTACGGCCCCCCCCTTTAACACCGGTTCGTAGAAGAACCGGTGTTAAAGCCCATTTCCAGGCTCAACCAAAGGCCTCGTTTCCACTAGTGTGAATACGCCGACGACCGGGTTCCATCGGCGTAGTCCCTAAATGCCGTCGGCGTAGGCTGGCCCGACGACTGCCGTCGGCGTATAGCCCCGTAGGCGTAGCCCCTCCTCCTGTCGGCGTAGAAATACCGTCGACGTATATAGCTACATGGACCATATGGGGCCCACCTAGATGACTAACGGTCGTTTGGCTACGCCGACGGCTTTACCGTCGGCCTAGATTTTTCCAAAAAAAAATCAATATTTTTTTCAAATTTTTTGTTTTCAATTTTTTTAACATTTTTTAATTGTTTAATTTGTTAATCTCACATGGACATTTTTAATTCTAAATATACTTAGTCTCAAGTCAAATTGCACAATTAGTCAAACTTTCCAACCGGTCATCCATCCTAATACTACTCTAGTCCCAGCACGCTTAACTTCTTCATTCCTTCCACATGAGCTTCCGACAAATAAACTAGAACTTGTTGTGAATATTATCATATTAAACCTATTAACCATTACACTATAATGTTAGACATATTTATTTTTTTACATTCCATACAATTATTTGAGTAAACAACAATGAATAAGTAATAATTATCTTGAATTCAAATAAAAATAAAATAAATTTTATTTATTTTGCTTTTTTCATTTAAATTTGAATAATTCATATCTACAAATCCGTAAATCACAATTCGACAAATAATATATCCAAATCGATCAAAAAAATGAGGGGAATCCAAATATGACATCCCTATCATCTATTTAATTATATCGTAACTTTTAAATATTAAACCAACTGAAACTATGTCAAGATTCATGAAACACCCCGTTTTTGGCACTCGAAAAATAAAAAGTGGCTTTTGGTGCGACGAAAAGGAAAACTTTCTCCTGCAACATTGTTCACCATCCCATGATATATACGAGTGCACAATATGGTCACATTAGCGCAAACTATATCGCGATTCTAGCAATAACATTGGTCATTTCACCTGAAATCCAGAAAACCTCGATTGAGATTGGTCATTTTGTGAAGGTTTTTTGAGACATGATCAATATACCAAGTTTTGTATTTTTTCCATGAAACTATGTCACATAATATGACACCACGCGAAGGTTTTGCATTGTTTCGATCGTTTTTGAATTTTTTATGCCCGTTTGAAACTATCGTCAAACTTTCTGAATCGAGGGGCATGAAAATTCTTAGCCCGGGGCTAAGCCTCACTAAACTTGCATTAGATCTTTGATGAAATAGCATATTGTGAACCTAAAAATGATTTTTGCAAAAAATCATGAGCATCATATCATGTACCTGTAGTTCAAATCTAACTCATTTCCTACTGATTCGGCATGATTTTTTCTTTTTCACGAGGGGTGGACGGAAAGGTTTGAGATATCCCGGTTGATAAATTGTCCATTCAATATGGTATAGTATTTTTTAAAACTGTGCCATTATCATTCTGACACTTTATTTGGTGGTTGTTTCACAAAACGCCTCGTTTTTTGTACTCGGAAAATAAAAATTGGCTTTTTGGTGCTACGAAAAGGAAAACTTCCTCCTGCAACATTGTTCGCCATCCCATGATACACATGCATGCATAATATGGGCATATTATTGAAAACTATATCATGATTCTAGCAATAACATTGGTCATTTGACCTGAAATCCAAAAAAACCTCGATTGAGATAGGTCATTTTGTGAAGGTTTTTCTGAGACACAATCAATATACCAAGTTTGCGATTTTTCCGTGCA
Organism: Avena sativa; assembly: GCA_916181665.1. Taxonomy (NCBI): domain Eukaryota; kingdom Viridiplantae; phylum Streptophyta; class Magnoliopsida; order Poales; family Poaceae; genus Avena; species Avena sativa. Next base: position 276,558,513 of record OV702298.1, on the reverse strand, counting down.
ACTATGTCACATAATATGACACCACGGGAAATTTTTGCATTGTTTCGATCGTTTTTGAATTTTTTATGCCCGTTTCAAACTATCTTCAAACTTTGTAAATCGAGGGGCATGAAGATTGTTAGCTGGGGGATGAGCCTCACTAAACTTGCATTAGATCTCTGATGAAATATCATATTGTGAACCTAAAAATGATTTTTACAAAAAATCATGAGCATCATATCACGTACCTGTAGTTTAAATCTAACTCATTTCCTACTGATTCGGCAGGAATTTTTCTTTTTCACAAGGGATGGACGGAAAGGTTTGAGATATCCCAGTTGGGAAATTTTCTATTCAATATGGTATAGTATTTTTGAAAACTGTGGCATTATCATTTTGACACTTTTATGTGGTGGTTGTTTAACAAAACACCCGGTTTTTTGCACTCGGAAAATAAAAATTGTCTTTTTGGTGCGATAAAAAGGAAAACTTTCTCCTGCAACATTGTTTGCCATCCCATGATACACATGCGTGCATAATATGGGCACATTATTGCAAACTATATCGTGATTCTAGCAATAATATTGGTCATTTTACCTGAAATCCAAAAAACCTCGATTGAGATAGGTCATTTTGTGAAGGTTTTTTCAGACACAATCAATATACCAAGTTTGGTATTTTTCCATGCAACTATGTAACATAATATGACACCACGCAAATTTTTTGCATTGTTTCGATTGTTTTTGAATTTTTATGCCCGTTTCAAACTATCGTCAAACTTTGTAAATCGAGGGGCATGAAGATTCTTAGCTCGGGGATGAGCCTCACTAAACTTGCACTAGATATCTGATGAAATAGCATGTTGTGAATCTAAAAATTATTTTTGCAAAAAATTATGAGCATCATATCATGTACCTGTAGTTCAAATCTAATTCATTTCCTATTGATTCGTCAGGAATTTGTCTTTTTCACCAGGGGTGGACGGAAAGGTTTGAGATACCCCGATTGGGGAAATTGTCCATTCAATATGGAATAGTATTTTTGAAAAATGTGGCATTATCATTTTGACACTTTTATTTGGTGGTTGTTTCACAAAACGCCCCGTTTTTTGCACTCGGAAATAATAAAAATTGCCTTTTTGGTGCGACGAAAAGGAAAACTTCCTCCTGCAACATTTTTCGCCATCCCATGATACACATGCGTGCATAATATTGCATATTATTGCAAACTATATCATGATTCTAGCAATAACATTGGTCATTTGACCTGAAATCTAAAAAACCTCGATTGAGATAGGTCATTTTGTGAAGGTTTTTTGAGACACAATCAATATACCAATTTTGGTATTTTTTCATGCAACTATGTCATATAATAAGACACCATGTGAAATTTTTGCATTGTTTCGATCGTTTTTGAATTTTTTATGCCCGTTTTAAACTATCGTCAAACTTTGTAAATCGAGGGGAATAAAGATTCTTAGCTCGGGGATGAGCCTCACTAAACTTGCATTAGATCTCTGATGAAATAGCATATTGTGAACCTAAAAATGATTTTTGGAAAAAATCATGAGCATCATATCATGTACTTGTAGTTCAAATCTAACTCATTTCCTACTGATTCGGCAGGAATTTGTGTTTTTTACGAGGGGTGGACAGAAGGGTTTGAGATATCCCGGTTGGGAAATTGTCCATTTAATATGGTATAGTATTTTTTAAAAATGTGGCATTATCATTTTGACACTTTTACTTGCTGGTTGTTACACAAAACGCCCCGTTTTTTGCCCTCGGAAAATAAAAATTGGCTTTTTGGTGCGACGAAAAGGAAAACTTCCTCCTGCAACATTATTCGCCATCCCATGATATACATGCATGCATAATATGGGCACATTATTGCAAACTATATCGTGATTCTAGCAATAACATTGGTCATTTGACCTGAAATCCAAAAAAACTCGATTGAGATTGGTCATTTTGTGAAGGTTTTTTGAGACACAATCAATATACCAAGTTTGGTATTTTTCCATACAACTATGTCACATAATATGACACCACGCGAAATTTTTGCTTTGTTTCGATCGTTTTTGAATTTTTTATGCCCGTTTCAAACTATCTTCAAACTTTGTAAATCGAGGGGCATGAAGATTCTTAGCTCAGGGATGAGCCTCACTAAACTTGCATTGTATCTCTGATGAAATAGCATATTGTGAACCTAAAAATGATTTTTGCAAAAAATCATGAGCATCATATCATGTATCTGTAGTTCAAATCTAACTCATTTCCTATTGATTCGGCAGGAATTTGTATTTTTCACGAGGGGTGGACGGAAAAGTTTGAGATACCCCGGTTAGGAAATTGTCTATTCAATATGGTATAGTATTTTTTAAAATGTGGCATTATCATTTTGACACTTTTATTTGGTGGTTGTTTCACAAAACGCCCCATTTTTTGCACTCGAAAAATAAAAATTGGCTTTTTGGTACGACGAAAAGGAAAACTTCCTCCTGCAACATTGTTCGCCATCCCATGATACACATGCGTGCATAATATGGACATATTATTGCAAACTATATCGTGATTCTAGCAATAATATTGGTCATTTGACCTGAAATCCAAAAAACCTGGATTGAGATAGGTCATTTTGTGAAGGTTTTTTTTAAACACAATCAATATATCAAGTTTGGTATTTTTTCCATGCAACTATGTCACATAATATGACACCACGCGAAAGTTTTGCATTGTTTCGATCGTTTTTGAATTTTTTATGCCCGTTTCAAACTATCGTCAAACTTTGTGAATCGAGGGGCATGAAGATTCTTAGCTCGGGGATGAGCTTCACTAAACTTGCATTAGATCTCTAATGAAATAGTATATTGTGAACCTAAAAATGATTTTTGCAAAAAATCATGAGCATCATATCATGTACCTATAGTTCAAATCTAACTCATTTCCTCCTGATTCGACAGGAATTTGTCTTTTTCACGAGGGGTGGACGGAAAGGTTTGAGATACCCCGGTTGGGAAGTTGTCCATTCAATATGGTATAGTATTTTTTGAAAAATGTGGCATTATCATTTTGACACTTTTATTTGGTGGTTGTTTCACAGAACGCCCCGTTTTTTGCACTCGGAAAATAAAAATTGGCTTTTTGGTGCGACGAAAAGGAAAACTTCCACCTGCAACATTGTTCTCCATCCCATGATACGCATGCGTGCATAATATGGGCACATTATTGCAAACTATATCATGATTCTAGCAATAACATTGGTCATTTGACCTGAAATCCAAAAAACCTCGATTGAGATAGGTCATGTTGTGAAGGTTTTTTTGAGACACAATCAATATACCAAGTTTGGTATTTTTTCATGCAACTAAGTCACGTAATATGACACCACGCGAAATTTTTGCACTGTTTCGATCTTTTTTGAATTTTTTATGCCCGTTTCAAAATTTCGTCAAATTTTGTAAATCGAGGGGCATGAAGATTCTTAGCTCGGGGCTGAGCCTCACTAAACTTGCATTATATCTCTAATGAAATAGCATATTGTGAACCTAAAAATGATTTTTGCAAAAAATAATGAGCATCATATCATGTACCTGTAGTTCAAATCTAACTCATTTCCTACCGATTCAACAGGATTTTGTCTTTTTTACGAGGGGTGGAGGAAAAGGTTTGAGATATCCCGGTTGGGAAATTGTGCATTCAATATGGTCTAATATTTTTGAAAAATGTGGTATTATTATTTTGAAACTTTCATTTGGTGGTTGCTTCATAAAACACCCTGTTTTTTGCACTTGAAAAATAAAAAATATGTTATACGAAAATATTTATATTTTTATATATGTTTTTCTCAACAAATATGTAATATTTGAGTTTATATAGATAGATCTTATTTTTCTGCAAATTTTGATATATTATATGTATTTTTCTGAATTTAAATGATTTAGTTATGATTTTTCTAAGATTATTGGGGCAAAAAAGAAAAATGGCTACGCCGACTGTCTGAAACCTTTGCCGTCGGCGTAGACTTGACGCCGTCGCTCTGCCGTTAGCCTAGTATGCTACGCCGATGGCCCTGTTTACGCCAACGGCTTCCATCGGCCTATGTATTCTACGCAGACGGTAAAACTGGACCGACGGCTCATCAAGCTACGCCGACGGCCCCGACATATTGCCGTCGGCCTATATTGTTATTCCCGTAGTGAATCATTAATTTTCCAAAAGAAAAAGAAAGAACAGATGCGGATACGGGCGATAAAATCGACATAGCCACGGTAGAACAGCAAGTTTTTCTAGGGTGTGTGAAATTATAGTGACGGTTGTGCGTGGATGTACATATATATATAACGACAAGAATGAACTGCGGATATCTGCTGCAACTCACGCCGTGCCTCTGCTACAACACGCGGTGTGCACAGAAGCAAGACCACCCAAAAAACGAGAAGACTAATCGCTCAATTCTACTGTCCCGAGCACCATGGCACTTTTGTCGAACTGCTCATGAAGGAAAAAATATGTATTTGCCCGTGATAACACATCATAACTAATTGGCACGTTTAGAATCCTTGTATGCACCATTAATCATCCCTTTCTGCACACGTAAGAGGCTTTTCATGTTTAGGATTCAATATATATGTTGTTTTTGTGACAAGTCCGAGACTATACAACACCCTTTTTTATTGAATGCTTGTTTGCTATAATCATATGGCGCATTATTCATATGACATTTAATATCACACCACCCTCAAGTTTAAACAATTTATTTGGGAATTGGCTCACGGATATCCCCAAAAAAGAAAAAAAATCAGATTAGGGGGAGTATGCGCTATTATATGGCCTATCTGGAACACCCGGAATGATGTTATTTTTAACAAGACTCGATGCACATTTTTCTTGCAGGTTATCCTTATGGCTACTCATTGGATTCGTACTTGGTCGCTACTACAGTCTGTGGACGACTGTCAAGCTATGCGTGCTGGATGCAACATATTGGAGACGGCTACACGGGACTTGTTTAGCCGGTGTAGGTGGCGATATGATCTTAGTATTGCTTCCCAATGGAATCGCCTATGCTAGTCTTTTTTCGGTGGCTGATCCTTTTATCCACACTTTGTACTTTTGACTTTTTTGTTTTCTTTGTGATCGAGATCAAAACTCGTTAAATAATGCAATAAATAAGCCGTATGCATCGTTTTGATGCAGAGGCTGGGGCATTGCCTCCGTTTTGAAAAAAAATAAGAGGCTTTTCACCATTTCCTATAGTGTGGTTTTAGATAAACTGGCTACTTCCTAGAAACGAATTCAAAATTTTCACCAAGAGTTATTATGAACAACATGGATTTGAACCCCAAACCTAACACAATCCACTACCTAAGCCCGCATAACTGCACTACAGCCATGTTCTTGTGAAGAACCTTATTGAACTGTAATCTCAGATTTCTTCAATTTCACAAAAACTATCAGACAGATTAACTTTTCTCGCTCATTACTGAAAATTGTTTATTTCACTTAATTCATCCGAAGTTTTGATGGATCTTTTTCCCCTAGGTGTGACACGACGTCGGTTTAGAAATTGTCCTGGTTTGCACAATGTATTGGTCCGCTCCTTTTTTTGGACTAAACAGACAGTGTGGCTGGTCTAACAAATCTGTAGTAGACGCGAAAAAGAAATGCAATGATGAATATTTGGTGAAGAAAAAAGCAGACGGGGAGGACAAATCAGGATTTTTTCCAAAAGAAAAAGAGACGACGATGCAGATACAGGCGATAAAATCGACATAGCAACAACGGTTAGTTTCTAGGGAGGGTGAAATTGTAGTGATGGTCGTGCGTGGATGTACATACAACGACTAGAACGAGATGCGGATATCTACTGCAATCCATGTTGTGCCACTGGTCGTGGCGCGTTCTGTTTGGCGAGATGGTCATTGGGAGAAGTTTTTTTCTTCTAAAATACGACCTGGAAGGCATATCTTTTTCATAGAAGATCGAAGGACCGGGAATGGTTAAGTCAACACCCATAGGCTACAACGCCGTTGTGCACACAAGCAAGACCACCCAAAAACGAGAAGAATACTTGCTAAATTCTACTGCCCCGTGCACCATGGAAGTGTTGCCAAACTGCTCACCAAGGAAAAGGCATTCCTTGCTACATTGCCACTCCTCAGGGTGAATCTTTTCGATGATCGTCCGAGTGCAGGCCGCATCTCCACGTAACACCATGTTCCAGGTGCACCAGTAGATTAGAATGATGGCTGCCCATAGGTCGCGCTGGTGTTGCTGGGTAGTACAACCCATCCACCATTGGATAAGCTCGGAATCAAGCTCTGGCATGAGGCCTTTGAAATAATTCCAGGTGCGAGGCCAAAGCATATAGTTTTTATTTTGTTCCAGATGCTTCCCAACCCAATGTTCACTTCATTGTGTTGCTCTAAAAACATATTTTCTGAATAATATAAGCTCCACTCTTCAAACTCGTTGTGGCTCACACGCGTATATATTGTCCCAACAAGCTTGCAGACTGCACATGGTAGATGGGTTTTATGACCTCCAGAGTCAGGGTCGCAATTTACCACATGAAAATTACTTGCTTGAATGCTTGTCTAATCCATAAGACGTTCTTGAGAGCTATCCCTGTCAAAATAATTATGTATTTACCCGTAATAAAACTTTATAACTATTTTGCATGTTTAGAATCGTTGTATGTGAACCCCTCCAAAAAAATAATCCTTGTATGTGTCATTAATCATCCCTTTCTGCACACACATAAGAGGCTTTTCACCTATCTCCTAGTGTGATTTTAGGTAACCTGGCTACTTTGTAGATACAAAATCAAAAATTTCACCAAGAGTTAAAATGAAACAATATGGATTTGAACCCCCAACCCCAACCTAACAAAATCAACTACCTAAGCCCCGCAATACTGCACTACAGCCAAATTCTTGTCAAGAACCTTATCAAACTATGATGTTTCAGATTTATTCAATTTCACCGAAATTATCGGCCAGATTATCTTTTCTCGCTCCTTACTCAAAATCATTGATTTAACTTAATTAATCTGAAGTTTGGATGGATCTTTTTCCCCTAGATGTCACACTACGTAGGTTTTGAAATTGTCCCTGTTTGCAGCATAGAGGTGAACCAAAACATCAAAAAGAATTGGCAACAACATTCCAAATTTGTAAATATATGAGTTACACTTACATTTATGTTAACAGATAAAGCCGCACTCGCCAACCAGAGGCGGAGCTATATGTATTTCAGGGGGGCACTGTCAGTCGAATGATCCTTAATTCCTTTACCCCGTTTAGCTGCGGTACAATGCTTCAGCTCGCAACTTGCGGCACGGCGGCAATCTGGCACGATTTACAGTTCTACACACAACTGCTCCCGATGCAGGGTTCTCACGTCGAATCAAAGGCAATACTCAACAACAGAGGTGATTAGGTGAACGTTTAAAGAAAATAAATAAATAAAACCAAATGCTAAATAAAATTAATAAAGAGCTGCATGCATCAGCCGATGCAGAGGCCTACGTCTCGTTTTGAAAAAAAAAAGTGTATAGCATCTGCCCAAAGCTCTCTGTCACCAATGCTAGGTTTGATCTGCAGTTTGTGCCTAGCAATGATTTTACTGAAGGCACATGGTTTAACCGGGCGCTCAAGGAATCGATGTTTTTTTCTTTGATAGAGTCGAGGTTTGGTTGCAGAGCAGAGAGTAGGTAAAGAAATGGCCAGATGGCGCAGCTGCAGCTGTAGTTACTGAATAGATCCGTTGCAAGGGTGAAGAAAAAATGCAGTGACGAATAATTTGATGAAGGAAAAACCATATGAGGAAGGTGGCGTCCAGGAAAAATTCAAACTTCACCAAAAGAAAAGGAGATCGTAACGTACAAATGTACCTATGGACTCCCCCTTCGCTCCGACGGCGGCGGGGCATCTCCCTCCTCCTCGCGTGGGGATCTCGGCACGGGCCGAGGGCCTTGGCTTGGGCGTCGTGCTGGGCTTGGGATGCGGCGGCGCGGCGACCCTGGTGGCTGCGTGGTGGCCAGCGGCAGCGGAGCAGTCCTCTGGCGGCAGCGTTCGAGCGGCGACGTTGGCCTAAGCTGCTGCTTGGGGCAGGGCCATGGCCATGGCGGTTGGAGATCGATGGGGCGCGGGCTGTCCCCCGGCGACCATGGCGGGACGTGGACGGAGGTGGTGTTGCTCCAGGTGGCTGACGACGGTGACGGGAGGGAGCGCTGCAGCTGGGTTCGTCAGGGGCCTGCAGACTCAGATCTAGGCCCATACAGGCCCGATCTGCGGCAGGTGGGCCCTGTTCGATGGACTGTTGCGTGCACCTACCCGGAGCTTGAGGGCGACCGAGTTGAGTGGCGGAGGTCTCGGCGGTTGTGCGTTGTGGTGGTGGCCGGAGCCTTGGCTCGAGTGCGTGGAAGCAGGGCGGTGGCCCCGGAAGGTGGTTCGCTCGGTCGTTCCTTCGGCCATGGGGTGGCGAGGTGCAGTCGCTGTTCCTCAGACTGACAGCGGTCCGAGTGGTCTCGGTGGCGACAGTGCTGCTGCTTGGCGGCGGGGATTTGTCAAGGTAGCGGATCCACTGGTGGAGGGAGAAGTTGAGCCTGGTGCTAGGGTGGCGTGTGCGGAGGCACCCTTGCTGCAGTGCGGCGGCGGGACTTTACGAGCCTTGACAGGCTCGGCTGGGCCAAGAAGGCCTGGTATGGCCTGCTGCTACATCCGGTCGGCTACCGCCTTCTGGCGGTGGAGGTAGTTCTCTCCCGCGTGCTGATGCCATGCCTACCCTCGCCGATGGCCCTGCTCTCTCTCAACTACTGGCCTCGTTCCGTGGTTCACTATGTGACGGCGGTGAAGACTTCAATACCGTGTGGGCACGTGCACGTGGGCGGCAAGCTTGGTGGAGCAATACAAAGCGGATGGGAGGGTCGTTGGAGGGATCGGGAGAAATCTTTGTCAATTTGACACCGGCGTGGTGACGCCTTCGGGTATCGCCGTCCTTCTTGAAGGGCGTTGGGGGCATCTCCTCCGCGCCTCCCGTGGTGTACCGGGGGAAACCCTAGGACTTGTCCGGGCAGCAGTGTCGGCATCGTCACTGCCCTTCTTGGAGGTGCTGCTTTGGTACGCGGCGCTCTGGATTACTAGCGGTGTGGGGGTACTTCTCCGGTGGGCGCAACGGTTGCGAATCTTCTCGGTGGTCGTCGCTCCGCCGATGTTGGCTTTGTTTTCTTTTCTTTCTTTTTGTTTTTGTGTTGGACTTGCTTGTCGGGTCCCTGTATCGTGTCGGTCCTTTGGGCGTTGGGCTGTCTGGCCCAGCAGCGGTCTCACCTATGTGCTTTATTTATAAAGCGGGGCGAAAGCCTATTTCGAGAAATGTACCTATGGAGACAAGCACGAACTGCCAATCTTCTGCTGCAATTCACGCCGTGCCTCTGGTCGTTGCGAGCAAACAACCGTCGCCATTCTTGTTGTCGACGTGGTCCCCCGAAGAAATCCAGGTGCAAGATCAAAGAAACAAGTTGTGGTTTTGCTCCCGTCGCTTCCTAGTAGGGTTGCAGACTACGCATGACAGACATGCAAAGTTGGACTACCATATGAAAATTGCTTGCTTGTATTAAACCACAAGACGTTCTTGAGAGCCCTGCCAATACTTTGATGTATTCACCCGGCCGTAATAGAACTTCATAACTATTTAGAATGTGTAGAATCCTTGCAGACATTCATTAACCATCATTTTGAATTTTCTCCATCGGACACGGCATCATGGCTCACGAGGTCGTATGATCCCGCAGAAACAGTACAAAATTGTACTGAATTTTATTGACAGTGTATATGTTTGTGTCTTTTACATGCATGTTAAGTATAGTGAAAAAAGAAATAAGGTTTTTCATAGGAAAAAAATCAAGAAGCAGTCTTGTAAAAAGTGATCGCTGGAGCACTATTTTTCTGGCGAAATATGTAACTTTTTCATGAAAACTTATGTGTTACCATGGGATATAGATATGTACATGTAGGGGTTCGTAGCATGGAAAACAAAAATTTGTTCGTAGCATGGAAAACAAAAATTTTCTACCGCATAAACACACAATCAAGATCTAATCTATGATCAAGCCAAGATCTATCTACTAGATTATAGCAATGAGTCGATAGGGGAACTCACCCTCGAAGATTCCAAAGCGGTTAACGAGAGCAGATTCTCGTGGGTGATGTAGTCGTACTTTTGTCGATCTCAAGATCGCGCAGACGATCCTTCCGGCGCTGCGTTCCGGCAGTGCTTCCGCAGTCGGTCACACGTTCGGTACTCGATGAAGACCTTCCTCTCCCTTGTTCCAGCAGGCAGCGGAGGTTGTAGCACTCTCCTCGCGATTCCGGCAGCACGACGGCGTGGTACCGGAAGTAGAGGGGAGATCTCGCAGGGCTTCGCCTTAAGCCGGAGCGAGTATGGTGGACTATGAGAGAGCCCTTGGTGTTCTAGGGTTTAGACAAACCAAGGAGGGGGTGCTAGGGCCGGCGGCTAGGGCTTGGAGGTGCCCAAGTCGGCGTCTAGGGGAGAAACCCTAGGCGGCGGCTAGGGCTAGGTTTAGAGGGGGCAATCTTGTGTGTTAGGAGGGGAGCCCTGCCCCTCCTCTTATAGGTGGAGGGAGGCGCGCCTGGGGAGGGGAGTCCCTCCCCAACTCGGACCCAAGGTGGGCCGGCGGTGGGAGGAGGAACTCCTCCCCCAAGTCGGTTTCAAACCTCCTTCTCCTCTTTCCCAAAACTAGCCGTTTGACTTTTCAAACTAGCCGTTTGACTTTTCAAACTAGGATTTGAATAAACCCTCTATTTGGTTCAGCGATGACACTTAGTACATGATGCAATCATATCAACTTGATATAACACATTCATGTACCCTTCCCCTCCGGAGTGCCGGACATTCCGGAACCTTCTAGAACATTCCCGATGAAAACACCGGAACCATTCTCCAACCCCGAAACAGGACTTTCCTTAGATGAATCTTATTCTCCGGACCATTCCGGATCTCCTCGTGATATCCCGGATCCCATCCGAGACTCCGAACAACATTCGGTCTCTTACTCATCATTCCATAACTACTCAACAACATCGAATCCTTAAGTGTGTCTCCCTACGGTTCGTGAATTATGCGGACATGATCGAGACACTTCTCCGATCAATAACCAATAGAGGAATCTGGAAATTCATATGGCTCCCACATATTTCTACGATTACTTTGCGATCGAATGAACCACTTACATACGATACCCATTTCCCTTTGTCTCACGATATTTTACTTATCCGAGGTTATGATCGTCGGTATCTCTGCATACCTAGTTCAACCTCGTTACTGATAAGTACTCTTTTCTCGTTCCCGTGATATGTGATCCCTTGTGAGCCAGTCACATGCTTGCAAGATAATTGGATGACATTTCACCGAGAGGGCCCAGAGTATATCTATCCGTCATATGGATGGACAAATCCCACTCTTGATCCATGTGTTTCAACCAATACTTTCCGAACACTCAATGCCACCTTTATAGCCACCCTGTTACGGTGTGGTGTTTGATGTCATCAAAGCATCCTTCCGGTAAAGGTGATATGCATGTTCTCATGGTCGAAGGAATTATGTTACTATGTATCAGAAAGCTTATAGCAAATGAACTATATTAAATGACTTGATCTTTATGCTACGCTTAACTATAGGAGTATGTCCATCACATCATTCTCCTAATGATATGACCCTGTTGTTAATAACATCTCTATGTTCATGATCAGGAAACCATGATCATATATTAACCAACAAGCTAGTTTAACAAGAGGCTTTACTAGAGACTCTTTTATGTTTACAAATCACACAAGTATTAATGTTTCCGGTTAATACAATTATAGCATGGTATGTAAACATTTATCATAAGTATGAAGATATGATAATAACCACTTTATTATTGCCTCTTGGGCATATCTCCAACAGTCTCCCACTTGCACTAGAGTCAATAATCTAGTTTCAAACCTTTGTGCATTCAACACCTATGGCTTTCTAGTGTTGTATTTACACGATTGCTAGTGGTCAACTGATCTCCGGATCCGACACTTTCAGGTCCGTGTGTAATTATATGTCTTTGCGTCTCTACGCATCACTCATTCTCTAATGAGATGGCTTTGTATATTTTTGGTCCTTTGGTGAGACCTTTAGTTCCCTGGGGTTAAAACATGTTGATAATATTGTCGTACAATATATCTTCATAGTATTATCCTGCTGTGAACCACACCTAGTTTAATAATAAACTATTTGACACAAATGCCCTCTTTTGCTGCTATAATAGCAGTCATATACTTAGCCTTTTGTTGTAGTATCTGTCACAATGTCTTAACTTTGGAACTCATCCAAATCCATTATGGAACTTACTTTCCATCATATTGTGCCACCCTTAGTTTAGATTGAGATAAACTTAATTTCTACTTCGTGACAAAACTAGTATCAATGTAATACTTTTACAATGAACTAACCATCTATTTGTCACTTCTACAAAATAATATATTCTTAGTTCTTCTAAAAGATCATAAGAATATATTTACTATCGTCCAATAATCATCTTATGAATCATTCTGGTATACGCTCATAACATTTAGAGCATAGGAAATATCTGGCTTTGTACACATCACAACATGATTGATAAAATACTCTTTGTGATTTTATCTATGAAGTATCAAAAATACTTAAATCTTTATTCAATTCTTTCCTATGCAACAAGAACCTTTCTTGTAGTTTCTATATTGAACTCATTCAATATCTCATCTATGTACTTATGGCACAACCATATTGGCGTCACAATTTATCCTTATAGACATTGATGCCAAATATTCGGGTTCTGCCTAAGCCTTTCATCGAGATAAATTCTTAACCTGTGTCAATAAAAATGATACATCATTTCCAATCAACAATATGTCTTCCACATAATATATTAGAAACATGTCTTAGCGCTTCCACTTAATTTCTTCAAATGCAAGCATCTTCATCGTCTCCGATGAAATTAAACTCTTTTAACAGTTTTACCATAGTGAAGATTCCAACTCCGCGATGCTTACTTCAACCATTGAAGTTTGCATATGCTTTTAGCATCCTTTGAATTAACAAAAACCCTTTAGACCGTGTCATGCACACGTCCTAGGTAATCATTCTATTAGAAGAACTTGTTTTGTTTATTCAACTACCACAAAACAAAATTATATGTAGTGGTTGCTACATTAATCCGTCTAGACTAAATATCACTTAATGAAAGATCGGATCTTGTCATATTCAACTATTTGAATATTGTCGTGAACTCTTTCCCGACATGTCGATAATTTCATAGATGTGAAACATCCATGTCTATTTCTTTATAGATCCAAATACGATTGTAGGGTCTTGCACCTTTTTAGAGGGTCTTGCAAGTTCAAAGCTTGATCTCTTGTATATGGAACTATCACGGATTTTATGGCTTCAAACCATTTGACAGAGTCAGGGCCCGTCATCGCTTCTTTGTATGTAGTTGGATCATTATTGTCAAATAATGATTTAATCTCAAATCTTGGTATTTGATTGTTTACCCAACCTACTTGGTTTAATAGGAACTTAGACCTCCGTGACCATAACCTTTGAGTCACGTGAGCCATGAGCATTGTTGCTGCCTCCGGAACACTTTTCGGCGCTGCGCAACTTTGCACATATAGGTAAGGTTCTTTTAACCTTATCAAAGTTCTATTTTCCTCTCACTTAACTTTTCATGGAAAATTCCTTTCTCAAAGAAACTTGACATTCTAAGCGACAAACATTTTTGTCTTTGGTGTTATGGAGGAATACTCAACTATTATTCAAAATAACATACAAAGATATGTTCATCCGATTTTGGTTGCAAACATCTTTCTTATGCATAGCATACCAATGTTTAAGAAAGGACAACTTGGGTTTTATCCCAAACCATAACTTTATATGGTGTCATTTCAAGGATCATGATGGAGCTCTTTTCAGTGAAAAAGCGGTAGTCTCTAAAGCTTTTAATCTTGAAAATATAATGGCAGTTTTATGAATTACACTTTTGATCTTACCATGTCAAACAAGGTTTCATTGCATATCTCGATTATTCCATACTCATATGGTGTTTCGGGAAACGCAAATCCATGGATCGATTCCTCAAATCTTAGGTGTTATGCTAAACTTGTAACTCAAATATCTCCCTTTATGATCCTATCATAAATTCTTTTATTTTCTTGTTATATTGATTTTGCACTTCATCTTGAAAGTCTTCGAACTTTTCAAATGTTTCACACTTCATCCTCATTATATTGATCCTATCAACACCTATGGATTTCTGGTGTTGTATGTACACGATTGCTAGTGGTCAACTGATCTCCGGATCTGACACTTCCAGGTCCGTGTGTAATTGCATGTCTTTGCGTCTCTACGCATCACTCATTCTCTAATGAGATGGCTTTGTATAATTTTGGTCCTTCGGTGAGACCTTTAGTTCTTTGGGGTTAAAACATGTTGATAATATTGTCGTACAATATATCTTCATAGTATTATCCCGCTGTGAACTACACCTAGTTTGACAACAAACTACTTGACACAAATGCCCTCTTTAGCTGCTATTATAGCAGTCATATACTTAGCCTTTTGTTGTAGTATCTGTCACAATGTCTTAACTTTGGAACTCATCCAAATCCATTATGGAACTTACTTTCCATTATATTGTGCCACCCTTAGTTTAGATTGAGATAAACTTAATTTGTACTCTGTGACAAAACTAGTATCAATGTAGTACTTTTACAATGAACTAACCATCTATTTGTCACTTCTACAAATAATATACTCTTAGTTCTTCCAAAAGATCATAAGAATATCCTTACTATCCTCCAATGATCATCTTATGAATCATTCTGGTATATGCTCATAACATTTAGAGCATAGGACATATATGGATTTGTACATATCACAGTATGATTGATATAAATACTCCTTTTGATTTCATACATCAAGTATCAATCTATACTTGAATCTTTGTTTCACTTACCAAGTGTCAATACACTTGAATATATCATCAATATTGAACTCATTCAATCTTTTCTGTGCGACAAGAACCTTTCTTGTAGTTTCTATATTGAACTCATTCAATACATCATCTATGTACTTTCGGCATAACCATATTAGCGTCTATTGATGCCAAATATTTGGGTTTTGCCTAAGTCTTTCATCGGGATGAAATTCTTAATATGTGTTAATAAAAGATACATCATTTCCAATCAATAATATGTCTTCCACATAATGTATTAGAAACATGTCTTAGCGCTCCCACTTAATTTCTTGCAAATGCAAGCATCTTCATTATCTCCGACGAATTTAAACTCTTTTAACAGTTTCATCATAGTGAAGATTCCAACTCCGCAATGCTTACTTCAACCATTGAAGTTTGCATATGCATTTAGCATCCTTTGAATTAACAAAACCTTTTGGACCGTGTCATGCACACGTCCTAGGTAACCCTTCTATTAGAAGAGTTTGTTTTGTTTATCCAACTACCACATAACAAAAAATTATATGTAGTGGTTGCTACATTAATCCGTCTAGACTAAATATCGCTATGAAAGATCAAAATCTTGTCATAGTCAACCTTTGAACATTTTTGTGAACTCTTTTCCAACATGTCGACTATTTCATAGATGTGAAACATCCATGTCTACTTCTTTATAGATCCAAACACAACTATAAGGTCTTACACATTTCTCGAGGGTCCTTCAAGTTCAAAACTTGATTTCTTGTGTATGGAACTATCACGGATTTTATGGCTTCAAGCCATTTGACGGAGTCAGGGCCCATCGTCGCTTCTTTGCATGTAGTCAGATCATTATTGTCAAATAATGATTTAACTCTCAAATCTTGGTATTTGATTGTTTACCCGACCTACTTGTTTTAATAGGAACTTAGATCTCCGTGACCACAACCTTTGAGGCACGTGAGCCATGAGCATTATTGCTGCCTCCGGAACACTTTTTGGCGCTGCGCAACTCTGCACATATAGCTAAGGTTCCTTTAACCTTATCAAAGTTCTATTGTCCTCCCACTTATCTTTTCACGAAAAATTCCTTCTCAAAGAAACTTGACGTTGTAAGCGACAAACAATTTTGTCTCCGGTGTTTATGGAGGAATACTTAACAGTAATACAAAGACAGGTTTATCCGACTTTGGTTGCAAACATCTTTCTTATGCATAGCATACCAATGTTTAAGAAAGGACTACTTGGGTTTTATCCCAAACCATAACTTTATATGGTGTCATTTCAACGGATTATGATGGAGCTCTTTTTAGTGGAAAAACGGTAGTCTCTAAAGCTTTTAATCTTTAAAGTATAATGTCAATTTTATGAATTACACCTTCGATCTTACCATGTCAAACAAGGTTTTAATTACATATCTCGAACGCTCCATACTCTTATGGTGTTTCGGGAAATGCAAATCCACAGAACGATTCCTTAAATCTTAGGTATTATGCTAAACTTGTAACTCAAATATCTTCCTTTATGATCTTTATCATAAACTATTTATATTATTATTACAATGATTTTGCACTTCATCTTGAAAGACTTTGAACTTTTTCAAATGTTTCATACTTCATCCTTATTAAGTAAATATTCATATATTCACTCAAATTTCCGGAGAAAGCATATGAAGTTGAAATCCATCGCTCTTGACTACACATAATGGATTTCGTACAACAATATGTACAAGTTCCAATAAGCTAGTCATTCGTTCCCTTTTGGCCTATGAACGAAGTTTTAATTATCTCTAGGAAAGTTTCACAAGCGTCATGTGATCAAAAATCAAAAGACTCCAAAATTCCATCCACATGGAGTTTCTTCATGTTTTCTTTCCAATATAATTTAAACGGCGATGTCACTTCCTAAGTGATCTTTCAATCAATTTGTCTTTCGACATTTTTAGCACTAGTTTTATGGATGTGATTTCTCCAACGAGATTTGTGAATCATCCATCTTTTATGGATTACGGCAATTATTTGAACAACCCTTTTGTTCTCATAATACCTGATAAAACAAATCTTGAAGGCAAGCTTTGATGTTTAACGAGCAACACAATAACCCTTTATTTGTTCTCGATGAACATCATCACATATTCTTTTGCTAGTTACTTAGGCCATTGTAGTTCATGAATTGTGTTGTTTCGTATGACGATTCACACCAACAAATTCAGTATCAAATACTTAAGAACCACATTGTTTAATAAGCAAAGAATATAGCCATAACATGTATATCATCTATATACTTAAACTGAACAATTCTAGTCTTTTCTTTTCTGCCATATATTTATGAGATTCTCTTTCAGTATTTATTTTCTGTTTGAAAGAATCTATCAACATCAACAGTGGAGTCATACATATGGCACATAGTCCAAAGCGTGTATAATTAAATACCAATGTCTTTGGACTTGCACTTTGAAGTAGATCACCATCATCAAATGTTTGGTGTTCTTTCAAATTCCTTTTTTTAGTAATCTATTGGTGTAGTAAACACTTTACCTACATCAAATATTCACCCTTATCATGGAATTATCCATGATCAAGCTATTTTTAGCTTATAACGGTGAACTGCAAGTATAACGTTGCTCTCCAAAACATTTTGGAGGATTAGGACAACTAGTGTCTTCAACCTTTTGCAAATTCTCATCAAATACGAGAACATGACTTTTGCCATATTATACTCTATCATGTTGCAACCAAAACTTTGTTTCAGATATCACAATATCTTCCACACATCATGGTTTCTGAAACAACTCTTTCAGATCCTAGATAACCTTGATAT
The DNA here is from genome assembly GCA_916181665.1 of Avena sativa. Lineage (NCBI taxonomy): Eukaryota > Viridiplantae > Streptophyta > Magnoliopsida > Poales > Poaceae > Avena > Avena sativa. The sequence continues at coordinate 276,540,687 of OV702298.1, read as the reverse complement.
TAAGACAATCCTTTGAATATCAAGAATCATGGAGACAAACATGATACTCATACACTAACACTTGGAATTGTCACTCTTGATTTAATACTAATTATTAAACTTCATGGAGTAACCAGAACTTACTGAAAGTTTGCAATAGGACTTTTAAACTTTAGATTAACACTTCAAAACAATACGATACCAGTTCGTAAAGTAACTAACCAGAATTCTATAGTTCTATCATCTCAATTAAAACTAAGCGCAAGGTGGTAAATGGATGCCAATGACTACAACAACTATGCAAATTCACTTTGAATTAATTTATGATAAATAGTGTTCAACTTTTAATCATATTGCCGTTGAACTCCCACTCAAAACAATATCCCTCACATTGTTTTAGTGATCACACGAACCAAATCCACCATATCAAAACCGATCATCACGAGAGTTGATGTAGCTTCAATGGCGAACAATCAACATGTTCATCATATCTACTATATGACTCATGCTTTACCTTTCGGTGATCCGTGTTCCGAGACCATGTCTGTACATGCTAGGCTCGTCAAGATCAACCTTAGCTTCCGCATGAGCAAATCTGGCTTGCTCACGTTGTATACACTCGCAGAATCTAACACACCCGATCATCACGTGGTGCTTCGAAACAACGAGCTTTAGTAACGGTGCTTACTAAGGATGAACACTTTAAAACTTGAAATTGTGTGCTTGAGGGATCATCTTATAATGCTACCGTCGTTAACTAAGCAATGCAAGATGCATAAAAGGATTAACATCACATGCAATTCATAATATGTGATATGATATGGCCTTTCTTCTTGTGCTTCCGATCTCCATCTTCAAGCACGAACATGATCTCCATCATCACCGGCATTGCATCAAGGTCAATGACGCCGCTCCATGGTTGTCGTCCACCAGCTTCAACTATTACAACTACTTTGAACAGACAATCGGGTCTTAACAGAATTTAAAGACAACCATATGGCTCCTGCCGGTTGCCAACTTACAATAAGGAACATTGCATACATCATATATAATCACAATCATGGCCATATCACATCACAGCACACCCCTGCAAAACAAAGTTAGACGCCTCTAATTTTCTTTGCATGTTTTACGTGGTTTGGGGCTTTCAATAAGTGTCGTTCTAACTTACGAACAAGAACCACAACATTGATACTAGTATTGTCAATCACCCATTGTAAATTGAATCTTAACTATGTTGGGAGAAACAGGCACCCGCAAAGCCACTTATACAATACAAGTTGCATGTCAAGCGTGGAGCAAGTCTCATGAACGATGTCATGTAAGGTTAGCCCGGGCCGCTTCATCCCAACATCCCGCAAGATGCAAAGTACACAAGAAGCAATCGACAATAAAAGCATCAACACCCACAATGACCATTGTGTTCTACTCGTGCAACAGATCTACATATAGACACGGCTCTGATACCACTGTAGGGGTTCGTAGCATGGAAAACAAAAAATTTCTACCGCATGAACACACAATCAAGATCTAATCTATGATCAAGCCAAGATCTATCTACTAGATTGTAGCAACGAGTCGATAGGGGAACTCACCCTCGAAGATTCCAAAGCGGTTAACGAGAGCAGATTCTCGTGGGTGATGTAGTCGTACTTTTGTCGATCTCAAGATCGCGTAGACGATCCTTCCGGCGCTGTGTTCCGGCAGCGCTTCCGCAGTCGGTCACACGTTCGGTACTCGATGAAGACCTTCCTCTCCCTTGTTCCAGCAGGCAGCGGAGGTTGTAGCACTCTCCTCGCGATTCCGGCAGCACGACGGCGTGGTACCGGAAGTAGAGGGGAGATCTCGCAGGGCTTTGCCTTAAGCCGGAGCGAGTATGGTGGACTATGAGAGAGCCCTTGGTGTTCTAGGGTTTAGACACACCAAGGAGGGGGTGCTAGGGCCGGCGGCTAGGGCTTGGAGGTGCCCAAGTCGGCGGCTAGGGGAGAAACCCTAGGCGGCGGCTATGGTGGGCGGCGGCTAGGGCTAGGTTTAGAGGGGGCAATCTTGTGTGTTAGGAGGGGAGCCCTGCCCCTCCTCTTATAGGTGGAGGGAGGCGCGCCTGGGGAGGGAAGTCCCTCCCCAACTCGGACCCAAGGTGGGCCGGCGGTGGGAGGAGGAACTCCTCCCCCGAGTCGGTTTCAAACCTCCTTCTCCTCTTTCCCAAAACTAGCCGTTTGACTTTTCAAACTAGTCGTTTGACTTTTCAAACTAGGATTTGAATAAACCCTCTATTTGGTTCAGCGATGACACTTAGTACATGATGCAATCATATCAACTTGATATAACACATTCATGTACCCTTCCCCTCCGGAGTGCCGGACATTCCGGAACCTTCTAGAACATTCCCGATGAAAACACCGGAACCATTCTCCAACCCCGAAACAGGACTTTCCTTATATGAATCTTATTCTCCGGACCATTCCGGATCTCCTCGTGATATCCCGGATCCCATCCGAGACTCCGAACAACATTCGGTCTCTTACTCATCATTCCATAACTACTCAACAACATCGAATCCTTAAGTGTGTCTCCCTACGGTTCGTGAATTATGCGGACATGATCGAGACACTTCTCCGATCAATAACCAATAGAGGAATCTGGAAATTCATATGGCTCCCACATATTTCTACGATTACTTTGCGATCGAATGAACCACTTACATACGATACCAATTTCCCTTTGTCTCACGATATTTTACTTATCCGAGGTTATGATCGTCGGTATCTCTGCATACCTAGTTCAACCTCGTTACTGATAAGTACTCTTTTCTTGTTCCCGTGATATGTGATCCCTTGTGATCCAGTCACATGCTTGCAAGCTAATTGGATGACATTTCACCGAGAGGGCCCAGAGTATATCTATCTGTCATATGGATGGACAAATCCCACTCTTGATCCATGTGTTTCAACCAATACTTTCCGAACACTCAATGCCACCTTTATAGCCACCCTGTTATGGTGTGGTGTTTGATGTCATCAAAGCATCCTTCCGGTAAAGGTGATATGCATGATCTCATGGTCGAAGGAATTAGGTTACTATGTATCAGAAAGCTTATAGCAAATGAACTATATTAAATGACTTGATCTTTATGCTACGCTTAACTATAGGAGTATGTCCATCACATCATTCTCTTAATGATATGACCCTGTTGTTAATAACATCTCTATGTTCATGATCAGGAAACCATGATCATATATTAACCAACAAGCTAGTTTAACAAGAGGCTTTACTAGGGACTCTTTTATGTTTACAAATCACACAAGTATTAATGTTTCCGGTTAATACAATTATAGCATGGTATGTAAACATTTATCATAAGTATGAAGATATGATAATAACCACTTTATTATTGCCTCTTGGGCATATCTCCAACAGTACATGTGCTAAAATTTCATAATTTTTAAATTTGGGCGGATGTCTTTTTTCACTTAGGTTGAAGCATGTGCTGCGAGGAGTAGTTTGGATTTTTTTATCTCTTAGTTTAGTTTTTGATAAACTTGTTACACATTCACATGTGCACCAAATTTGTAACTAACCCAAAGAGATAAAATTTGTGAACTGTTGTTACAAATTTTTATACGTGCAAGGACAAAAGTACACCCATGTTTGAGTTGAAATCAGGTATTATTGGTATGCATGGTAGGAAGACAATATTCATATTTCACATGTTTTTCTCACAACCGATGTTAAAACAGAGGACTAATATGTGTTACCTATAGACGGCTGGTCCCATTGAGACCTGCCAAAAATCCCATTTATATATAAGTTCTAAAAATGTTAAAAATCATAAGATTAAGTTAAAACTTGCGAATCACAAATTGTATTTCTGTTGCCAAAGTTATCTAGCTTGTATCGTAGAGATGTGTTCCATACCTTAAACTGTGATTTTGTAGATTATTTAAATGATCATACTTTTAACTCTAATTTATCATGATTATTTTCTATTTGTTCATAGTTTACATGATTTTTGTAATATTTCAAAATATTTTTTTTTGGAAATGGGCGCTTTATTACTTAATAGTAAGTTTACACCCGGCCTCTGCATAGCTAGGATGCAGACAGCCAAACAACCACAGTTTCGGTCGAAAACAAAAAAATCTGGAATACAAAAAATGCAAATGAAAACATAGTTCTCCAAATTATCTAAGGAAGATCTATTCGCAGGGGTTGCTGCCATCCATGCCGGAAGAAGATATCTCGCACCCTATCTTCCAACCGCCTACAACCCTCCACAAACAAGTCGCGGAACTCCATACGTTGTAGAGAAGTCCATGATCTGAGGACAGCAGTGGCCCGATAGATAACCTGCAATGGAGAAGATACAACATTATTAAATATCTTGTCATTTCTACATAGCCAAAGCGAACAAATAATGGCAAGCGCTCCCACCCTAAATAAAGACCCATGTTTATCCTCAATCCCATTCATTCAGTTGCCAAAAACATTGACTACCGATCGAGGAGGAGATAAACCAGAGGCTATTTGGATGATTGACCATATAGCACGAGCAAATTTACAATGGAAGAATAAATGACGTATTGTCTCATTATGGTGACAATATACACATTCAGTGCTACCATGCCAATTCCTCCTAACAGGATTATCTTTTGTGTCAAAACATAGAAGTACAAAAGTACAATTTGTTTGCATGTTTCAAAATATATTTCTGTAGATAACCTAGTTTAGAATAGCATCTTTCTAGTAAACGATGGCTAGCAATAGCCTTGAAGTTTGGATGGAGAATAGAAGGGCAGGGCATTTCGTTCTAACTCCTATCATAGGCCTCTCTCATGTGCTCCTCACCTCTATTGGAATGTAAATTGTTTTCTTAGACTAATCTAGTGAATATCTTAATCATGTACCTATATTTGTCAGTTGCGGTAAGTACATACTTTACTACTCTAAGTACACACTCTACTTTTCTTTGTATCATTTACAAGATTCGAATTTTTATCAAATGTACCAGTATATGAAGAACAAGTTAACACATGTATAATCTATCATTATTGCTAGTTACTAGCCAAAGTATGTCTAAGTAATTTCTGAATGGAAACCTGGGAGCATATACCATAATAGCTGAAAATGGCTATTGCGACCTTGCAATGCCTAGCATGAGCTGTAGTATTTTCAAGTAATTTTACAATCAATCAATGTTTATTAAGATTTGGTGGTCATTATATGTTCAACATGCCTCGTCCCCTACAAAATTGATATTAAGAATCACAATATTGGCATGACCCATGAGTTTTACACTATATATTCCCCATAAGATCAACTTATATAAATTATACTCATATATATTATATAAATTATACTCACACTATTCTAAAATTGAAGATTAATAATTGACAAATCGATTTATTCAACAATGAGATTGTGCCATATTTTCTTGATAGGATGCTCCAATAGCTGGTACAAGTTCAACATTTCCCACAAAATATCTTGAATGTGGGTGGTAGCATTTAATTCCACAAGTGAGTGGAAACAAGATTGGTTTCCTATGTCCAACTCGGTCTTGCATTACTGACAAGTGTATGCATATTGTGTAATTATGCATTGCTCAACTCTCTCTATTCTATTTAAAGCAACAATCTTGATTAAATTGTTTCAAAACAGGCATGTTTATAGTGCATTTCTTACTCTAATTACTATGTCAAGAAATATATCAACTAGCCCACATAATCTATACTTATGGTCCAAAACATAATTGCAAAAGAAGCATAATACATATGCAGGTTCTCTCAATCCAAGGTATTTATATTTGTAGTAGATAACATTGTTTAGGATTTAGACATGGTAGAGTCTACGAATTGATCAATCTTAAATAAGGGAAACTAGTAGCTGGGGAGCGACTCATTGTTTTTATACGAAAATACTTGGTTGATGGAAGTTGAGTTATTTGAATAGGTCTGGTGCAAATATATTATCGTTGTTCTTGTAATATTTCTAGACATTCTCTAACATGACTGTATCTTGAATGAAAGTGTTTGCTCAAGAAAAATGGTAGCTAGAGCTAACCTTAATCAAGTACATTGTACTAGTAATAAAAGAAAAGGTCCAAACTTTTTTGGTGCGTATGATGTCACTAAGTTGAGTATCACGATGTGGCGTTGTTGTCAGGTATCATCATAGACAATTCTCTACCAGGCCCGGGGAAATGGCAGGTTGTGATCAAATAGGTCTATTATAGCTCCTATTTGAGTACATACACCACTACATATTTGGATTGAAATTTAGAAAGCATTACAAAGACCTCCCAATCTAAGAACATGCTCTACCAACAGTGAAGATATGCATGCATATGCTTGGGTTCCATCGATCCATCTATACCATATTGCTACGAAAGAAGGTAAGAAGCTTCATTAGGTACATGTTGCAGACAGACACCACTAACATGTGTACTTAAAAAAGTGACGTTATGTGCTACAGAAGGGGGCAAGAAATATGCTACAAGGTAAGCTAAGGTATGGTCTTCGAAGCTCTTTTTTAGGACTACAAAATTGGAGTTGAATTGGGAACAGTTTCCAAGGAAGGAAATACTTCCATTTATAGCCCTGCCAAGGTACGTTTCTTTAGTTGTAAAAATATGTGGCGCACTAAATATTCAATTTAAACCAACACTGATATCAATTGATGCCGATGACAAGATAAATTAGAGTATAAATTAGAAGCTGCTGACAAGATAAAATAGAGCATAAATTTCAATATTAAAAATGATTCGAGTGAACATTTGGTACACATGGTCCCAGTGATCCTGGTTTAAACAAAAAAAATCAAAACACATATATTTTTTAGTTTCAAATAGTTGTGTAAACAATCCATGATGTGGCCCATGATTTGTCCCACAAATGTGCAAAATATAAATTTCAAATTATTTGTATTCTGAGCTGTACAAAAATGACAAAAATATAAATCTATACAAGTATGATTTCAAATCCCCAAGATTTATCAGATTTGTCATTTTTGTGTATGCCAAAATAACAAGAATTTCATGCTTATAGGATACAAGATTGACTACGCATAATTTATTTTAGTTTTTTTTGAAAGTTATAAAATATGTTTTTGAAAAATTTTAAACGAATGGAGCACTGGAACTCGGGAGCCAAAAACACTTTCTGAAATTATTCTTCATTCATTGCTTTTTATAACTCCCGAGATGAGATCGGATTAGATTGAAAAATTATATCATGATGCTTTATCGTTGCTATTTTGAATCTGTGAGCTGGATCAGCATAGACGAACCAGTACATTGATATCATTCTCATAGGATGCTTCGCCGCTGCTAGGGCCGGCACAGAGGACAGTGTACCGCTCGAGAATTGTGACAAGGCAAGGCAGACACACTGGGTCTTCGGCTCCAATAGAAGGGAGCGAACACAAAAGTAGGGTTTTTTTGGATAAAGAACAGAAAACCAGATGCTTGTGTGGACGTTCCAAAGAGTAAATTTGACTAAATAAAACACCTGGTTTTCCAGATGTTCCTGATGCTTCCTAATCCAAGAATCATCCCCGAGGTGCATAAATCCTTTGTGTTGCTCTAACAATGAATATATATCGTCGTGTATCTTTGGTCTCTCTCTTAGACTTATTTGAGGCGGGCATACACACACACACACACCATATATATATGAGCAATTCCCTAGCGGACTGTACCTGCCCGACCTTGGTTGGCCATCAAAATTTGCTCCTCTATTTGGTAGCCCCTCACTGAAGTCGGTGGATTTAATTACCAACAATCAATAGAACTGTATTGTTTGCTTTTAGTAGTACTGTTGAAGATCGTTTCGAACGAAAACTTGCGAGTTGGGTTGGCAAGCTTTTGTCTTATGGGGATCGACTTGTGCTAATTAATTAAGTATTAACTAGCCTTCCGATGTTCATGTTATCCTTCTTTGAAATACCTAAAGGGTACAGAAAAGATTGGATTATTTTGGCTCGAGTTTTTTTTGGCAAAGTGATGGACATAAGAGAAAGTATAGACTAACTCGGTGGAACATCATATGCCGACCTAAAGACCAAGGGGGACTCGGGGTGGAGGTACTTGACATTAAAAACAAATGCCTGATAAGTAAATGGTTGTCTAAGATATTAAATGAACAAGGAGAATGGCAAGAGCTCATACACAATAAATACCTCCACTCTAGTTCGCTGCCTCAAGTCAAGGCAAAACCCTTAGACTCCCCTTTTTGGAAAGGTCTTATGAAAGTTAAAGATGAATTTTTTGACCGGGGCGCTTTCAAAATTGGAAACGGTGAGCAAACTCGGTTCTGGGAAGATACATGGCTGGGCAATACACCATTATCTCATCAATATCCTATCTTATATAATATTGTGCAGCGGAAACATGTCACTGTAGCAAATGTCTTAGCACACACGCCATTAAATATTGGTTTCAGACAAGCGCTAACAGGCAATAGAGGGGCAAGATGGCTTCATCTAGTGCATCGTTTGATGGCCATCAACTTGACCGAACAACCAGATGTATTTGTTTGGAAGCTAACAATCTCTGGTTCTTTCACAGTAAAATCGCTATACCTTGACCACATGAATGATCATACTAGATACTTGCGAAAATACATATGGAAAATAAAAGTACCACTTAAAATAAGAATTTTTATGTGATTCTTACAACGAAAAGTAATTCTCACGAAAGACAACTTGATAAAAAGAAATTGGCAAGGATGTAAGAAATGTTGTTTTTGTTCTCGGGATGAATCAATACAACACTTGTTTTTATCTTGTCCCCTTGCAAAAGTAGTATGGCGTATTGTACATATGGCTTTTAATTTAGCCCCTCCCACTAGTATTAATAATTTGTTTGGTAATTGGTTAAGGGGGGTGCCTGAGAAAGATAAAGTACAAATCCGAGTTGGAGTATGTGCTCTTCTTTGGGCCATATGAAACATACGAAATGATTATATCTTTAACAAAGCAAAAAATACTTCTTTCATGCAGGTTATCCCACAGGCTACTCATTGGATCCATTCATGGTCCTTCCTGCAATCTATAGAGCAGCGCGAGGCTACGGATGCTGGATGCAGCCGACTAGAGTCGGTGACACGAGATTTATACAGCCGGTGCAACTGGCGTTTTGATTATAGATTATCATATTGATGCAGAGCCACTTTATGCCCTCCTTTCTATTTAGATGGTTGATACATGTATCAACCCTGGGCGATCCATAATGTAATCCTTTGTAATACTTTAACTATAATAAATTTAATAAAAAGATCGTATGCATCTACCGATGCAGAGACTGGGGCTAAGTCTCCATTTCGGAAAAAAAGTAGTACTAAAGCATTCCAAGCCCCACTAACTACATAGAGCACGAAGCATGTGAGTAGAAGAAACTCAAACTTTGCCTCAGTACAAAAAACACGGTCTAAAGCCTAGTCCCGCGCCGTTTACTGTGCATCTTTAATTCCCTTTATCCAAGCATAGACAAAATGATACCACCACGGCTATCTAAACAGAATTCCGTAGAACTTTGTTGTTGCGACCACAACTGAATTCAGACATTGTCATGGCTTAAGTCTTAAAAACAGATACTGGGCTGTTTACAAATTGTCCCTCCATGCACCATAAAGGGCACATAAAAGCTAATTAGCAAAACAACTCAAATTTACTCTAAAAAAACCCAAAACTTAGTAAATCTGACAGTTGCATCATGATTAACAGACGAAGTGAGGAAGGGAACTGTGATATAGGCAGAAAGAGAGGAAGGGAAGAGCACTAAGCCATGGCGAGTAAATATTCGCGAGAATGAGATCAGAAGATTCAGTCCGGCGAGACTTCAGTTTCTTCCTTTCCCCCATTTGATGTCGTGCATCAATCCGCCCGGCCGGCAACATGTGGCACGGTGGTAATCCGGCAGGATCCACAGGTCTTGCTACAACTATCATGGCCCATGTCCAATCCCGATGATAAAATGATACCACCACGGGTCCACGGCTACCTAAACAGAATTCCATAAAACTTTGTCTAGCTACAACTATCATGGCCATAGTCTGCTCCCGATGGAAGGTGCTCTGATTGAATCCAATGAAAATGTGTCTTTAAGCCATGTCCAATGCAGGGGTGGTACATGGGTTCATGAACGATGTTAAGCAGCGCTAACATTCGTCTCCCCTCCAACAGCCACTAGTCGAGCCGAATCAGCGGATGTTCAGTTCGATGAAATGGCCTTTGGAAGAAACCGAGATACAAAATGAGAGTAAGCAGTCATTTTGTTCCAGATGCTTCCCAACCGTATGTTCACGTCCCCACGTGCTGTTGCTCTAAAAAATAGTTTCAGAGTAATATCATAGAAATGCATACTACTAGGAAAACGATTATAGGTAAATTTTAATCCTGTGACGCATATAGGGAAAATGCTCCAATAAATTAATTCTGTGGCGCATACAGCAAATGCTCCACAGAATTCTTGCAATTCTGTGGCGCATATAGCTATATGCGCCATAGAAAGTGAGAATTTTGTGGCACATATAGCCGTATGCGCCATAAAATTCCTGTGGGCTCCACGTGGGCCTGACCCAGCACATGGGCATGCCAAAATTCTGTGACGCATATGACTATATGTACCACAGAGTGTTAAAATTTTGTGGCGCATATAGCATATGCGCCACAGAATTCTTACTATGCACCACAGAATTTTGACATTCTGTCGCGCATATAGCGTATGTGCCACAGAATATGCGAAATGGATCTAAAAAAAGATGGCATCCCTTCCTATCTACCACAACCCTTTTCCTTCTTTTCACCTCCAACTAGCTCGCCCCTCTCCTTCCTCCCACTCCATTTTTCTCATACTCACCTCCATTGTTGATAGCTAGATCTACTTTGGTTCATGTACTTGTGAGGGGGGAAGCTACTCCTACTTGTAAAGGTACTACACCTACCCATACTTTCCTCCTCCAACCGTACCACATCCCACATCCTCTTGCTACACTATGCCTATGGGTTATGGTGTGGATTTGGTTTGTAGATTTGTGAGGTGTGCATGGGTACTTGTGTGTGATGCATGTTTTGTGTGGTCGGCCGGCCTCGGCGTGGTGTGTATATATGGATGTTTTGTAGGTGAGAAGATGGTCCCGCGGGCGGTGTGTGATGGCGAGACGATGTTCCTTCGCTTTGTATTGTGTTTGTTGAATGCATGTTTGCTTGTGGAGGAGCTTTGTGTTGTGCTTGAATGCATGTTGCTGGCGCCGGGTGCATGGAGGTTTGCCAAAATGTTGATACACGTCCATTTCGGCAAATTTCTGCACTAGCCATACGTCCTACTTTTAGGATAGGTCATGCCGAAATTTTCCGGCGATCATGCATATATGTGTGCGCGTCGTGTGTGTGTGCATGGTTCTAACACACTCTTTTTAATTTGGTCTATGTTCACGCGTAGGCGACCATGGTCATCCATATGAGCGAACGCTGGGTGGTTAGATACAAGGCTGACACGGTGGCCGATATGGTTCAGAACAACATGACGAAGATAAGATGTCCGTGCCAAACGTGCAAACACTGGAAGTGGATCAACCCTGATTCCGGACAACTGGAGTCTCACCTTCTCACACGTGGTTTCAAGCCCGGCTTCTTAGTGAATGAGGAGCCGCCGGCAGATGGCGGTGGCCATGATGAAGAAGAGGCCGGGGGCGGGGGAGAAGACAAAGGGTCTCCTAGACATGGTCATCATGACGAAGGAGAACATGATCATCATGAAGAAGGAGATGCCGGTAGACACGATCATCATGAAGGAGATGATGCCGGAGCAGATGGTGGTGGTGGCGGAGAAGAAGGGAGCACGGACACGGCGCTAACTTCGGCCTTGCGGGACCCTCATCTTCAAGAAATTCTCCTCAAGCAGACGACCAACGCGAAAGCTGCAGCTAGAGAGAAAGCCAAGCTGGCACAGATGTAGGTAGACGGGAGGACTCCATTGTATCTTGGGTGCCGGCCCGAGGATACACGCTTGAGTGTAAACGCTGAAGGCTTTGGAGATGAAGGCGGAACACAAATGGACCGACACTAGCTTCAACGCTCACATGAAATTCTGGCACGCTCGTCTTCGCAAGGACAACACACTGCCAACAAGTATCGAGGAGGCGAGGAAAGTAGTTTGCCCACTAGACATGACGTACGTGAAGTACCACACATGCATCAACGACTGCGCACTTTATCGGAACGAGTACAAGGGTAGAACCACATGCCCGGTGTGCGGCCAGAGACGGTACAAGAGAGGGAACAAGAAAGTTCCCCGAAAAGTGGTGTGGTACTTTCCTTTAACTTCTCGTCTCCAGCGGTATTTCGTTGACCCTAAGGAAGCAGAGCTCATGCAATGGCATGCGAAGAGGGAGAAGCCGGAAGATGATCCGGAGAAGGGCAAGATCCTGACACACCCCGCGGATGCTAGCCAGTGGAATGCGCTAGACATCAAATTCCAAGATGAGTTCGGGATCGATCCAAGGAACGTCAGGCTGGGAATGAGCACCGACGGAATCAATCCCTTTTGCAACCAGAGTAGCACGCACAACACCTGGCATGTGTTTGTATGGCCGTACAACCTTCCCCCTGGCTGTGCACAAAGCAGCGGTACATACACATGGGTATCCTTATCTAGGGGCCAAAACAACCGGGTGCCGACACGTATGTGGGACGCCTACACTGGAGATTATTTCGACCTGAGAGCCTCGTTGCTCACGACGGTGCATGACTATCCTGGTTACGAATATGTAGCGTGCCAGGTGAACCATGGACTCTGTGCATGTGTCAGGTGCATGGATAAGACCCTGCATCTGCAGCTGCCGAGGGATCTCGGGTCTTTGAAAACCGTGTTCCAGAGGACTCGAATGTGGCTCCGCAAGGATCGCCCGTGGAGAAAACGCGGAGACCTGTTCAATGGCAAGGACGAGCTTGATGCCCCACGACCATTGAGCAGCGAAGAAATCAAGGAGCTTCTAGACAATTGGGAAGAGTGCCCTGTTGTGGCGCCCCGCAAAACCACTACTAGAAAATCGCGTTGTTTTTGTGCATTGCATCATCATGGCCGTATGCTCGTGCCATCATGCCACATTGCATTTGAGCATCGTCATCATCAGGCAGTCTGTTTGTCTAAAACTATTTTCGAAAGGCTATCTTTGTTTTCGAAACGCCCCGTCTTTATTTCAAAGTAAAACCCGGGTCTCCGGATTATTTTGTTTCGTCTACCAATGGATTTCAAAAGCCCCGTTTTAAAAAAATAAAAATTTTAAATTGTTTTTAGGAGGCAGCCCGCCAGGCCCGAAAGCCCGGCCGGCCACCTCCAAACCCTAGTCTAAAATATCTAGTCCTAATCCTACCTACACCAAATAACCTACCTAGCCTATCTACCCACCCTTCAGCCACCTCACTCCCTCCAATCCCATGCCGCCACCTCACCACCCCCACCCCTTTCTCCCTCCACCTCACCCTACACACCACACACACACCACTCACACCACACAACCACCACCCCCACCTGCGGACCCACCCCGCCGCCACCTGGCCCAACCCCCACCGCCAGTCCTTCCCGACCCACTCCCCGGGACCCGGCCCCACCTGCCCCCGGGCCCACCCCGCGGCAACCGCCCCCAGGCACGCCTCCCGCACGTCTCTCCTTCCTCCCCATCTCCCGCTCGCGACCCCGCCCCACATCTCCCTCCTCCCGTCCGCCGTCGCCCGCGCCCCCCGCCTCTCCCCTCCTCCGCCTCGACCTCGCCGAGCGCCGCCTCCCCGCTCTCTCTCTCCCCTCGCCCTCGTCTTCCCATCGAGGCAGAGCCGCCTCCCGCTTCGCTCCGCTCCAGTTCTGCGATGCCGACCACCTGCCCCTCCGGCCCCGCCTCCGACGGGTCGCCGCCGCCGCCGAGCTCCGCACCGCCCGCCGCCGGCCTTCCTCGCGCCGCCAGCCTTCGTCGCCGTCTCCCCCAACCCCTCGGGCCGCAACCTCCCTGCTCAATCTCTGATCCGCCGCCGCTCGGCTTCCCCTCCGTCGCCGGCCCGCGCCTCTCCCGGCCTCCTCCGTTCTCGATCTGCGAGCTCCGCCCAGCCCCTCTCTGATCGAGCGCCTCTCGCCGGCCTGTCCTGCACCGCAGCAGTGAGGACGCCTCCGGTCGTCAGCGCTGGCCGCTACAACACATCGCCCGGGCCCCTTCTTCTGACCCCTGTTGCTCGCGTGTCGGCACCTCCGGTCGTCCCCACATCTCGAGCACCCTGCGCCCGCCTCCTCCAACCGCGGGACCACGTCACCGACCTCCCTCTCCGCGCGCCGCCCAAGAGGCGGTCGTCTTCTGCACCGTGGCCCCGCCAGGGACCGAGCGTCCTCGTTCTCAGAGAGCGTTAGCGCCATGCTCTGCCCCGCGCGTGACGTCGTCCTCCTATCGTGGCCTCCGTCGGAGTGTTGCTGCGTTTTTTTCCATGTGTTGATGCTAGTGTACCCGGATGTGTGCCGATGGTGGTGATGACGAGGAGAGGGTGTTATCCGAGGCCGAGACAAGGAGCCATGTTCTGTATGATGCTAGTTTCACCCTATACGAAGTCATACCTCAAGACCCCGAACTCGAAGTTGTCCCTCGCGGAATGCCAAGATCTTCACGGACAACACGTTCGTCGACACAGGAACCGGACACGGCGATGCCCCTCCCAAGATCTTCGTCACGGAACTTCGAGTACGTGTTCGCAGGCTCAAAGGACCCCGGTCCCAGACCCGAAGACGCATCGAAACCAAACCAAGTACATCGTCGACAACCGAAGCCGGAACACCATGATCTCCAACACGGGACGCAGAGCGCATCGACACGGACCCGAAGACCGAACCCGGGCATGCCAAATTCTTCGACCCGCAGGCCACAGATGCAACAAGTACTCCTTCCCGGACGCCAAGTTCACCGAGAGCCCGGACCCCAAGGTCATCGACATGGATACGCCAAGTACTTTCTCGAGGACGCCAAGCACTTCACCCTAGGTGCCAAGACCGACTCCATGGTGTGGGCCCGACAAGATCATCTCAACGTCAAGACCGACAACGACCAGGGAGAATCCGATGCGCCCCGACGCCAAGTCCTTCGTCACCGGAACGCCAAGCTCTCCTTCCGTTGTCCGAGACCGATCTCGTCGAGCCGTTCTCCTGTCGAACCCTGAGACCGACCCCGAACCCCTCGGAGCCCTAGTTCGCCGAACCCTAATGTGATTCCCTATCCGAGACCCCATTATTTTATAATATGACATTATCAACTGATGCATATTCAATTGTTCATGCATGCATACTTGTCTGTGGTTTGGGGGCATTATGCCAATTCATCTCATAATTGAATATGGAGTCGATATGCGGAATACCTTTGTCTTATTTCGGACTCCATTTAAATTTGTGTAGCGAACCGATGCCATGTTTCGCCCTGTTAATACAACATTTAATTTGCGGGGGTTCTAAATAACTTGAATCACTCAATTAATTGTCGGGACCCCGGTTCCGCTTAATATTGCCTAATTGCACCGCATCTGTGCCATGCCATGCATCATATCATAATCATGCCGGATCTTCTGCCCTAGTATTAAATATTGCTTCCGGTGTTTCTTCTAGTGCTTTGCTTCTTCACGGATTAGGCCGATGAGTTGATGCGAGTGTCGACCCGATCTTCGGATGAACCTTCGGCAATGTCTTCAGGCGAGCACCTCCCCCCCTTTTCTACCTATCTTACTTTTATAGTATTTATTCCCTCCTATTGATCTATTGCTATCTGTGTTGCGATGCTCTAGTTTTCGTACCCGTGATATCCCTTGCAGCCTTATATTGCCTTGGACACATCCTATTACCTGTTGTTTGGTAGATAGTTGGACTTGCGCGTCGTAGTCGCTTACTCAAGTGCTGTTGCGTGTCGTCAAGTACCACAGTTGTTGGAGTACTGCCGCGTGTATAATGTTGGAGATGATCATGGCTTTATTTACTGTTTAATAACTAAAATTGAAGTAGGTAATGCAGAGGCACCGGTGGGTGATAGACAATATTTGGTTTCCGACCGCTCACTGGTGTCCCGTAGGACCCCGAGTTCTTGACACCTGTTCCGAGATCGAGCGCGCTAACCACATGTGGGATGTGTGGGCACCCCATCGATTAGTACCTGATTTCAAAGTATTGTACCGGGGGCCACAACTAGTTTGAGGTTTTATTTACTATTCTATACTTATGCCATGCTTTACTGTTTTATTTAAATTGTGCGATGTACTGCACGTATTGTTTAGGATCGGGACACGTTTTCGCTGTATCGACAAGCCCAGTCATCTTTTCGGGTTCCCAGTCGTTTACAGCCGTCCACCCAAACCCTGAGTCCGTCTCGGAGACCGGCCGACTTCGTTGCGGGTAGACTTAGTGGGGTGGCCCCCATGTACTTGCTTTGGGTCTGGGAAACGTCATGACTTAGGCCCCACCGACATACCGATGGGTGTATGTTAATTGATCTGGCAAAAAGGGTCGAAGTGCGTGTGGATACTTTGGTGCACCCCTGCAGGGTTAAATCTTTTCTAAAAGCCGTGTCCGCGGTTAGGGACGACTTGGAGCACAGTTTCTCGATCATAGACAACTATAACTAAAGTTTACTGTTCTAAATGACTTGTATCCGATGTGACTAGTAATCAGCTTCACTACAACGGAATGGCTAAATAAAAGTTCCAACAACTGCTGGGTTTGGGGATATCTCATGCTAATCGTATATTTGACTAGTAAGTGTTGCAACTACAACGGAATGGTTAACTAAAAGTGCCCACTGCTTATTATATCTGGATAACTATCTATACCCGACTAGTAATTGCTGCAACGATAACTGAATAACTAAAACTGCCAATTGTGTGAGTTCCTCGGTTGACTTCCTCGTTTGGTCTCGAGGGGGAAACACCAGGATGGGTATGTTTGGTGGTAGAATCAGGATGGTTTCGAATAGGTCTTTCTCATCCCTCTCTGATAGCCGACACTTATCTCGAGTCTCTATAGGTTGTTTAGTGCATGCCGCGCTGCCGCTCAGTCCACCATACCTATGTAGGCGAGGACCGCCGAATTCTAGTCTCGCCGTGTACTGGCCTCAGTACTGACCGCTCTCTCTTTTTCCTTTGCCCTTTGTCGGCACCCCTTTTTGTTTAAGCAGGTTTTGAGATCGACGTCGTTAGCAGGGTTACCCTTCCGACTTGGCCTGGCAGGGTTATGGACGCCATTGGTTATTCTTCAGGGCTCTTAGCCCCATTTGCATCTTGTCCGTAGTCGGACGCTCTACCATTTTCAAGGTGATTTGGATCTTTGTACTGTATATCTGTATTCTTGACTCATGGAGTCGTTGATGTATATATCTGTTCTGTGGGATCCATCGTGGACTATTGTGTAATGGTATTACTTCGTTTTTCCACCCGCACGCAAGTGCCTGGTGGGCACCTTTGAATCGTTTCTATGCGGGTTTGGCGGAGATCGCTAAAACTTGCATAGGGCCGATTCTGAGGGTGTTACACCTGTGCCTAGAAAGAAGCGACCGAGGGAATAGCCACCACCGTTGCATGGAGTATGGAAGGCGAGGTCTGTTTTCTGGGACCTGCCTTACTATAAGGTCCTCCACACGCCCCATAGCCTCGATATGATGCACATCACGAAGAACGTTACCGAGAGCCTGCTCGGCACTCTGATGAACATGCCGAATAGGACCAAGGATGGGCCGAAAGCAAGAAGCGACCTGAAATTCCTTGGCATTAAGAAGGAACTTCGATACCCCGATAGTGACGATGTCGGTGATGACGATGAACACACGGAAGGGACCCAGGGTCGCCGCAAAAGGGCTAAGAAGAATGGGGTGGTGCTTAAAGATGCATGCTTTACTCTGAGCGAGGAGGAGCTCGAGAGGTTTTTTAGTTGCCTCATAGGAGTCAAGGTTCCCCACAGCTACTCTGGGAAGATAAGCAGATATCTGGACGTAGCGAAGAAGAGGTTCAGCGGGATGAAGTCTCACGACTGTCACGTGCTGATGACGCAGATACTCCCCGTTGCGATCCGAGGGATAATGGACGAGCATGTCCGTAAGACGCTATTTGGCCTCTGCAACTTCTTCGACATCATCTCTAGGAAGTCTATCGGCGTGAAGCAGCTTGGCAAGCTACAAGAAGAGATCGTCGAGATAATATGCGAGCTCGAGATTTACTTCCCTCCCGCGTTCTTCGACATCATGGTGCATCTGCTTGTCCATGTCGTGGATGACATCATCCAGCTCGGGACGGCGTTCCTGCACAACATGATGCTGTTTGAAAGTCTGAACGGTGTCATCAAAGGATTCGTTCGCAATAGGTCTCGTCCAGATGGAAGCATAGCCAAGGGCTTTCTAACCTACGAGTGTATCTCCTTCTGCCAGAACTACCTAAGCATCGAGAACCAGGATGTCGGTCTGCCCACCAGGAAGCACCTAGGAGGCTCACTAGATTTGGTCACCGCAAGGGCTACCGCGCACTCCACGTCGGCATCGAACCCGAACGCGCTGACTTTGACAGGGCAAACCGAGTCACGCTACAACACATAGAGTTGGTCGACCCCTGGGTGGATGAGCACAAAACCTTAATCGAGCAGAAGATCGCTAATAACCTGGGCAAGACAAGGAAGAAGGGAGACGTTACCAGAGAGCACAACGCCAGCTTCACGGGGTGGTTCAAGAAAAGGCTACTAGAAACTCCCATGCCGACGCCTTATACTGAAGATCAGAAACTCATATTCTCACTCTTACAGGGCCCCGGGCGCAACGTTAGGACCTATCAGACATACGAAATCAATGGCTACATATTCTACACCGAGGAGAAGGACAAGAATAGCGAATACCAAAACTCAGGAGTAACTATGCTATCATACGCCGATGACGAGACTGATGTCAAGGAAAGATTCTACGGAAGGATCGAGAAAATATGGGAACTCGACTACTGCGAAGTGATGGTGCTGATGTTTCGTGTCAGATGGGCCAAGGGTGTCAAAAAAGATGGCCGGTTTTTCACCACCATGGTTATACCCGATGCCAAATCGAAGAACGCCTCCACAGAGTGCACGAAACATCGGTACCACCCTGCCAAGATGGCTTGACCAGAGTGCACGAAGCTGGTCAGCCCATACTGCCTCCGAAACTGTGCCACCTGGCTTCGGGAGCTATGATGAGTTTGCATGAAGGTATCCAGACACTGGAGGGACTCCTTCTCAAGGATAATAACCCGAGTTACCCGGTGTTCACCATCAAGGTGCCGGAGGACGTGGGCTTCGTCATCGATGCCCCCGCGCATGTGTTCTTCATAGCCTACGATGACATCTTCAAGCTATTCCACTCGAGACGGCTAGATTATAACTTGGTCCGCCTATCCGCGCTCAATCTGGCGATGAATGTCAAGAGAGAACAAACCCCGTTCGTCGCGATAGCGGATCCCTATTACATGCGGGACAGCCAGCTGGAAGAAGGAACAAGGAACCGGGCCCGGGCAAAGTCCTACCTTCAGAAGCTATTGATGGAAAGCAAGAGGAAGGACAACATCCTTGTGCCTTTCTTTCCCGAGTAAGTGTACACATCCTCCTACCGCCGTCGCAACACATAAGTATTTATTTCCATTGCTTTTTTCCAACATCCCGTTCCACATTGTGTGTTGCCCGCAGAGACAAGTACTGCACTCTCATCGTCCTCTACACGAGGTATTCGCTTGGCACCTACTTCAACTCGTGGAGTGCGAGGAGGAAGAACTACGCCAGAGTAAAGAGCGTTCTAGATGATGCTATCGAGGGCTATGCCAAACAGGGAGGCCCCTTCGACTATAAGGGGGAGGCTTACAGGGACGATGGCTCACACAAGTTCAAGCACGTGTGCGAGTTCCCCTGCGTCAAGCAGACGTCTAGCAGCGTGAAGGAGGCCTTCTATGTTTGCCATCACCTCAAACGGTTTGTCCGGGATTGCAAGATGCTAACGCTGCCATCTTCTCTCCAAGGATGGCCCAAAAGTTGCATGGGATCAATGACTCCGATCTCATGGAAGACTTCCATGATACGCAGGTGAAGCTATCACATATCATCGTGGAACAGGTCAACACAACTGGTGGGCTCTTACACCAGCCCAGGCAGTTCACCAAGAGGGAGATCGAAGCCCGCCTCAAGGCGCAGGGTGACTTCAGGACATGGACGATGAAATACATGTACAAGACGTTCCCGGCGCCCTCTGAGGAGAAGGATACTTGACCGAGAGAGTGTGTGTATCGGTGGACACATGTAGTGTGTGTGTCGAAAAACTTATCTTGCCTAGCTTGAAACCGTCGTTGTTATTGTGTCGTGTAATAACCATGGTCGTTGTTATTGTGTCAGACATGTTGTCGTGTTTCTTTCATTGTCATCGATGCATTATTTTAAGTTTATGAATGCGTTGCTCTAATATTTGTCAACATATATATTTGCATGATGTACTAATATGCCTTGTCAATAGAGATGCCGATGTACGTTGTGTACAAGGGTCGGGTTCCAGGTGTCTACGAGGAGTGGGTGGACTGCCACCAACAAGTGGACAAGTTCAACGGCAATAGCTACAAGGGATGTGCGACTAGAGAGGAGGCGGTGGCC
Source organism: Avena sativa (assembly GCA_916181665.1). NCBI lineage: Eukaryota > Viridiplantae > Streptophyta > Magnoliopsida > Poales > Poaceae > Avena > Avena sativa. The sequence goes on along the minus strand of OV702298.1, from coordinate 276,520,067 downwards.
AAGTGGAGGAGACACGTATGGAAGATGAACCGGACAAAGATCTTGATGTCGCTCCTCCTCACCGGCATCGCGGTTACGGTTTACTATATTCTTTCCTAGTAGATGGTGACAACATCACGCGGTTGTAATTAAGTTATGTGAGTGAGATAAACACTTGTGAAATGTACTTGTACACTTATTAGGTTCTAATATGTGTCTAATATGTGATTGATGAACACTTGTGAATATTTGTGCTTATTGATGTATTATATGTGAACTGGAACATTTGTACTGCTGTGTGTATTTTTATCAAATTTGTGTGTATTTCTTGTAATATACCTACATTTGTACCAGAATCTTAACATTTCAAAATTCTGAAAAAAGGATTTTGTGGCACATATGCCATATGCGCCGCAGAATCTGGGACAGAATTTTGTGGCGCCAACAGAATATTGAGAATTCTGTGGCGCATATGCCATATACGCCACGGAATGTTGAGAATTCTGTGACGCATATGCATATGCGCCATAGAATTTAAATTTTAGTGGCGAGGATTTAGTGACGACAACCATATGCGTCACAGAATTTAAATTTGGTGCGCCACTGGTAACGTTTTTCCTATTAGTGATATCCTCCATTTATTAAAAAACATATTTTATTTTATTTTAATTCCAAAAAAATACTTTCGCGTGTATCTGCACATTCTACGTGCTCACATGCGGTTTCATGAAAAATCAATATTTTTTATGAGATGTGCGAAAAAGACAAAAACATGTCTCGTGGAGAGACTTATTTTAGCACCTAATTTTGTCTTTTTTACGCAAGGCACACAAAATATTCATTTTTCGTGAAACGACTTTGTACGCCACCTAACATGTGAAGATGTACGTGAATGTATTTGTTTTGAAATATTTTGGCATTTTAAAATTCGTTAAAAGTCAAATTCATATAAAGGGAGCATATGCACCCCAGAATAAAATACCCACGTCCTATCACATGCAAGCTAGGTTTTATGACCTCCAGAGTCGGAGTTGTAGTGTACCACATGCAAAATGTTTTCTTTAATGCTTTTTTTTAAAATTCCGCCGATCTATTAATAATCATCAAAAGCAGTGCAAAGTGTCTTAAAAGTAATAAAACTTACAAAAAGGTCCTTAAACCACCTAGAAACGACTATATACACTAGCACGAGTCGAAGGCGCGCCGCCGTCCTCGCACCTCCATCACCAGAGCCAGGAAAAGCTTGTCCTTGTAGAGCATATTATAGTAGACAGACGTGAAATCATCATGGTAAAGGCCACGAAGGACCATCGCAATACAACAACAACCATCACCAATGATGATAACCATATATCGGAAGAGACTGTCTTGAACCAACACCAATGAACATGGAAAACGACTGGATCCCGGGAGATCCGTAGAACACAAGACTCCACACGCCCTCAACCAGCGCTAGGCGCACCAACTGAGTGAGGATAAGATTAGGAAGACCTTATTCTCACTTCAGGTTGTAGACACCGCCCAATCATCCTAGAGAAGACACTAATAAATCTAAACAAAGAACGAAAAACCCTCTCGCCGATGAGGGGTCATGGTCAACCAGCACCACCGTCAACCCTCCTAGCAAATCCATGGAGGTGACGATCTACAAAACCATGGCCCACAACTCATAGTTAGCCATAGTTAGCAATGGCTCCTTGTGGAGGAGGACGCACGGAGGTAGGGCGTCAGGAGGGAATCAACATGAGAATGAGGAGGACCACATGAGGGGTGGCATGGCAGGGGAAGTCGGAAAGGGCCAGCCATAAAGGATGGGTGGAGGTTGAGGACGACGGTGGAGAAGATGGAGACTCGGGAGAGGATAAGGTATCACCGTTTTTGGAGGGCCCATCATGAGGGCGTGTGGAGCAAGAAACGAGCGACCCATAGGATCACAACCTCCATGGGGGGGCACTGCAGATTTTTCCTATACAAAAGTTGATGCATTTTGCATGTTTAGACTCATTGTATGCATCCATTAATAATCACTTTGTGCCCACACATAACAGTTTTTTCACCTAACTCCTTGTGCGGTTTCAGAAAAAACTTGCTATTTCGAAGAAAAAAGCAAAATTTTCACCAAGGCTTATCAAAGTTAGGTGTTATAATTGTAAATGAAAAATAAAATGATACAACATGAGTTTCAACCCACAACCTATCAATCAATAGCCTAAGCCCCACAATACTGCACTATAGGCAAGTTCATGGAAAGAACATGATTTATTTCTTAATGAACAGTAATGTCTCGTATTTATTGAAATTTGACCAAAATCTTGGTCCTTGATTATCATTTCTTGCTCCTTATCGAGTATAGTTAATTTCGCCTAATTCATCTGAAGTTTCAATGAACCTTTTTTCCCTAGGTGTCACACTATGTTAATTTAGGAAATATCTCTACATGCACTATAATAGAGAACCGAAACATGAAAAAGAATTACCAAAAAACACTCAAAATTCATAAATAGGTTAATTGCATCACTGTCAAAATGGATAGATGTTTTTGTTGTTCTGCTATCTTGTTCATTTATCGTCTTTGTGTGATTGTTGAATTGTAATATTCCAAATATTTTGAATGTGGATGAATTGATCAAGTAGTACCCCATGTTGAAAAGAAAAAGAAACATATAAAGTGACACTTGCCAAGGATACTTGGATCAGGACGTTTGGTAGAGCGAAGGCATTACATGTAAATTTGCGTGAGAATGAAACGAGGAGATTCACCCGGAGGAGGTTTGCTAGCTTCCCCCGGTAAGTTGTAGAGTGCAGCATTTTAGTCTAGAAACTTGTGGCATGTCGGCAATTGTTAGAGATATGCCCTAGAGGCAATAATAAAAGTAGTTATTATTATATCTTTGTGTTTATGATAAATGTTTACATTCATGCTATAATAGTATTAACCGGAAACATTAATACTTGTGTGATTTGTAAATTAAATTAGAGTCCCTGGTAAAGCCTCTTTTATAATACTAGCTTGTTGGTTAATCGATGACCGTGGTTTCTCGATCATGAACATTGAGATTTTATTAACAACAAGCTTATATCATTAGGAAAATGGTATGATGGACATACTCCTATAGATAAGCATAGCATAAAGATCAAGTCATTTCAATAGTTCGTTTGCTATAAGATTTCTGATACATAGTAACCTAATTCCTTCGACCATGAGATCATGCTAATCACCATCACTGGAAGGATGCTTTGATGACATCAAACACCACACCGTAACTGGGTGGCTATAAAGGTGGCATTGAGTGTTCGGAAAGTATGGGTTGAGGCACATGGATCAAGAGTGGGATTTGTCCATCCATGTGACAGATATATACTCTGGCCCTCTCGGTGGAATGTCATCCAATTAGCATGCAAGCATGTGACTATCTCACAAGGGATCACATATCACGGGAATGAGAAAAGAGTACTTATCGGTAACGAGGCTGAACTAGGTATGCAGAGATACCGATGATCAAACCTTGGATAAGTAAACTATCGTGAGACAAAGGGAAATTGGTATCATATGTAAGTGGTTCATTCGATCACAAAGTAATCGTAGAAATATGTGGGAGCCATATGAATTTCCAGATTCCTCTGTGTGTTATTGATCGGAGAAGTGTCTCGGTCATGTCCGCATAATTCACGAACCGTAGGGAGATACACTTAAGGATTCAATGTTGTTTAGTAGATATGGAATGTTAGTAGGGATAACAAATATTGTTCGGAGTCTCGGATGGAATCCGTAATATCACGAGGAGATCCAGAATGGTCCGGAGAATAAGATTCATATAAGGAAAGTCCGAATCCGGAGTTGGGGAATGATTTCGATGTTTTCAACGGAGAGGCTCTAGAAGGTTCTAGAAGGTTCAACGGACCGGAAGGGTAATGGTCCATGAATGTGTCATGGGTAAGTGGAATGATTGGATCATATCCTAGGTCACTTGGTGTGGGCATTTATGAGAGAGAATTAAAGCTCTAAACTGAAAGTCAAACGGGAGATTTGAAAAGTCAAACTGGAACAATGGTTTTCTGGTGGAAGAAGGAAAGAGTCCTTCCAACCTGGGTTTGGAAGTGGATTCAAACTCCCCTATCTCAAGGCTGCCCCCCTGTCATAAATAGAGGGGTAGGCTGCCCCAAACACACAAGCCCTCCCACACCCGTGCGCCGCCGTCGCTGGCACCGCCGCCCTAGCCGCCGCCGACACCTCCTCCTCCTCCCGGTCTTCTAAACCCTAGATTACCAGGAAACCCTAGATCCACCATAATCTAGGTGAACTCCCACTCAAAACCATATCCCTCACTTTGTTTTGCATTGTGTGCTGTGATGTGATATGTCCATGATTGTGATTATATATGATGTATGCAATGTTCCTTATTGTTAGTCGGTAACCGGCAGGAGCCATATGGTTGTCTTTTAAATTCAGTTAAGACCTGTGTGTCTATTCAAAGTAGTTGTAATAGTTGATGCTGGTGGACTACAACCATGAAGCAGGCGCCATTGACCTTGACGCCATATCGGTGATGATGGAGATCATGTTCGTGCCTGAAGATGGAGATCGGAAGCACAAGAAGAAAGGCCATATCATATCACATATTATGAATTGCATGTGATATTAATCCTTTTATGCATCTTGTATTGCTTAGTTCGCGATGGTAGCATTATAAGATGATCCCTCACGTACAAAATTTCAAGTTATAAAGTGTTGATCCTTTGTTAGCACCGTTGCTAAAACTCGTTGTTTCGAAGCACCACGTGATGATCGGGTGTGTTATATTCTACGAGTGTATACAACGGGAGCAAGCCAGATTTGCTCACGCGGAAGCTAAGGTTTGATCTTGACGAGCCTAGCATGTACAGACATGGTATCGGAACACGGATCACCGAAAGGTAAAACATGAGTCATATAGTAGATATGATGAACATGCTGATTGTTCGCCATTGAAGCTACATCAACTCTCGTGATGATCGGTTTTGATGTGGTGGATTTGGTTCGTGTGATCACTAAAACAATGTGAGGGATATTGTTTTGAGTGGGAGTTCACCTAGATTAATTTAAACATTAATTAGAACTCAATTTGTCATAAACTTAGTCTAAACTATTGCAAATATGTTGTAGATCAATGGCGGCCCCTACCATCAATTTTAATGCGTTCCTAGAGTAAGAAAAGTTGAAAAACAATGGAAGCAACTTCGCGGAGTGGTTCCGCAATTTGAGGATTGTCCTTAGTGCTGGTAATTTGACCTATGTGCTGGATGCACCGCTGGGTGATCCATCCGCAGCTGATGCTACCGATAAGGTAAAGAATGTTTTCCTCGCTCGGAAGAATCAGTACTCCACAGTTCAGTGTGCTATCTTGTATGGTTTGGAATCAAAGCTTCAGAAAATGTTTGAGAACCATGACCCACATGATATTGTCCGTGAACTCAAAATGATATTTGAGGCTCACGCGGCAGTTGAGAGTTATGAGGCTTCTGAAAAGTTCTTTAACTGCAAGATGGAAGAAGGCAGCTCCGTCAGTGAGCACGTGCTTAAGAAGTCTAGGCATGCAAGCAAACTTCAAATCTTGGGTATAGTGATTCCTAATGCTTTGGGGATTCACCGTGTCCTCCAGTCACTACCACCAAGTTACAAGAATTTTGTAATGAACTACAATATGCAAAACATGGACAAGTCGTTGCCCAAACTCTTATCCATGTTAAAGTCTGCGAAAGTGGAGATCAAGAAAGAGCACCAAGTGTTGATGGTCAATAAGACCACAAAATTCAGGAAGCAAGGCAAGTCTAAGAAAAAGGGAAACTTCAAGAAGGGCGGTAAGAAAGTTACCGCGCCGGCGAAGAAGACCAAGGCTGGGCCTAAGCCTGATACAGAGTGCTTTTACTGCAAGGGAGACGGTCACTGGAAGCGGAATTGCCCTAAGTACTTGGCGGATTTGAAGAACGGCAACATCAAGAAGAAAGGTATATCCGATATACATGTTATTGATGTGTATCTCACTAGTACTCATAGTAGTGCCTGGGTATTTGATACTGGTTCAGTTGCTCATATTTGTAACTCGAAACAGGTGCTGCAGAATAAACGGAAGCTAGCGAAGAACGAGGTGACGATGTGCGTTGGAAATGGATCAAAGGTTGATGTGATCGCGGTCGGCACGCTACCTCTTCATCTACCATCAGGATTAGTTTTATACTTAAATAATTGTTATTTGGTGCCTGCGTTGAGCATGAACATTATATCCGGATCATGTTTATTGCGAGACGGTTACTTGTTTAAGTCCGAGAATAATGGTTGTTCGATTTATATGAGTAATATGTTTTATGCACATGCACCTTTGATAGATGGTCTATTCTTATTGAATCTCGATTGTAGAAATACACACATTAATAAAATTGAAGCTAAACGTTTGAAATTGAGCGATAACTCGACCTATATGTGGCACTGTCGTCTTGGTCATACTGGAGTGAAGCGTATGAAGAAACTCCATTCAGATGGACTTCTTGAATCACTTGATTTCGAATCACTTGAAAGATGCGAAGCATGTCTGATGGGTAAAATGACTAAGACTCCATTTTCTGGTATGATGGAGCAAGCTACGGACTTATTGGAAATCATACATACCGATGTGTGTGGCCCAATGAGTGTAGCATCGCGCGGTGGTTATCGTTATGTTCTTACCTTCACGGATGACTTGAGTAGATATGGGTATATCTATTTCATGAAACATAAGTCCGAAACTTTCGAGAAGTTTAGGGAATTTCAAAGTGAAGTACAGAATCAACGTAACAAGAATATTAAATTTCTACGATCTGATCATGGAGGTGAATATCTTAGTTACGAGTTTGGCGAGCATTTGAAGAAATGTGTAATACTTTCACAATTGACACCGCCAGGAACACCACAACGTAATGGTGTGTCCGAACATCGTAACTCTCTTAGATATGGTTCGTTCTATGATGTCACTTACAGATTTACCGCTATCGTTTTGGGGTTATATATGCATTAGAAACAACCGCATTCACTTTAAATAGGGCACCATCTAAATCCATTGAAACGACACTGTATGAATTATGGTTTGGGAAGAAACCTAAATTGTTGTTCCTTAAAGTATGGGGTTGCGAAGCTTATGTAAAGAAGTTACACCCCGACAAGCTTGAACCCAAAGAGGAAAAATGCATCTTCATAGGATACCCGAAGGAAACTATTGGGTATACCTTCTATCATAGATCCGAGGGCAAAATCTTCATTGCCAAGAATGGATCCTTTCTAGAGAAGGAGTTTCTCTCGAAAGAAGTGACTGGAAGGAAAGTAGAACTCGACGAGGTTGTTGAACCTTCTCTCTAACTTGCGAGTAGCGCAGCACCGGAAGTAGTTCCTGTGGCGCCTATACCAATAAGAGAGGAAGCTAATGATATTGATCATGAAACTTCGGTTGAAGTTACTATGGAACCTCGCAGGTCAACGAGAACTTGTACCACTCCTGATTGGTATGATCCCGTTATGAATGTCATGTTGGTAGACAACACCGATGACCCTGTGACTTATGAGGAAGCAATGATGAGCCTAGATTCCAATAAATGGCAAGAAGCCATGAAATCCGAGATTGGATCCATGTACGAAAACCAAGTATGGACTTTGGTGGACTTACCGGATGGCCGGAAGGCAGTCGAGAATAAATGGATTTTCAAGAAGAAAACAGATGCTGATGGTAATGTTACTGTCTATAAGGCTCGACTTGTCGCAAAAGGGTTTCGAAAAATTCAAGGAGTTGACTACGATGATACTTTCTCACCAGTAGCGAAGCTAACGTCTGTGATGATTTTATTAGCAATCGCTGCATATTATGATTATGAGATATGGCAGATGGATGTCAAAACGGTGTTCCTCAATGGAGACATTGATGAAGAGTTGTATATGGTACAACCCAAAGGTTTTGTCGATCCTAAAGATGCTAACAAGGTATGCAAACTTGAAGGGTCAATTTATGGATTGAAGCAAGCATCCCGGAGTTGGAATCAACGTTTTGATAAGGTGATCAAATGTTTTGGTTTTATACAGACTTATGGAGAAGCTTGTATTTACAAGAAAGCGAGTGGGAGCTGTGTAGCATTCTTAATACTATATGTAGATGACATAGTGTTGATTGGGAATGATGTAGACCTTCTTAATAGTGTCAAGGATTATTTGAATAATAGTTTTTCAATGAAAGATCTTGGCGAAGCAGCTTACATATTAGGCATAAAGATTTATAGAGATAGATCAAGACGCCTAATATCATTGTCACAGAGTACATATTTGGACAAAGTTCTAAAGAGGTTTGGAATGGAAGATAGCAAGAAAGGGTTCTTGCCCATGTTTCCGAATACGACCCTGAGTAAAACTCAAAGTCCTGCAACGACAGAAGATAGAGAAAGGATGAGTAAGACTCCCTATGCCTCAGCCAGAGGATCTCTTATGTATGCCATGCTATGTACTAGACCCGACATTGCATATGCTATTAGTTTAACTAGCAGATATCAAAGTGATCCAGGAGTGGATCATTTGACAGCGGTCAAAAACATCCTTAAGTACTTGAGAAGAACTAAGGATATGGTTCTTTCTTATGGGGGTGATGAACAGCTCGTTGTTAATGGTTACACCGATGCTAGTTGGAACACCGATCCGGATGATTCTAAATCTCAATCTGGATACGTATTTACTTTGAATGGTGCAACCGTTAGATGGAGGAGTGCAAAGCAAAGTATTGTGGCGAGATCTTCAACTGAATCGGAATACATAGCTGCTTCGGAGGCTTCACAAGAGGCGATATGGATGAAGGAGTTCATTACAGAGCTCAGTGTGGTTCCAAGTGCGCTGGACCCAATGTCTATCTATTGTGATAACATGGGCGCCATAGCCAATGCGCAAGAACCAATGTCACACAAGAAGCTGAAGCATATCAAGCTGCATTTTCACGCTATTAGAGAGCATGTACAAGATGGTGACATAAAGATTTGCAAAGTACACACATATCTGAATGTGGCAGATCCGTTGACTAAACCTCTCCCAAGGGAAAAACATGACCAGCAGCAAACCGCCATGGGTGTTCGGTATATGACCATGTAATCTAGATTAGTTGACTATAGTGCAAGTGGGAGACTGTTGGAGATATGCCCTAGAGGCAATAATAAAAGTAGTTATTGTAGGGGTTCGTAGCATGGAAAACAAAAATTTTCTATCGCATACAAACAAACAAGCCAAGATCTATCTACTAGATTGTAGCAACGAGTCGATGGAATAACTCACCCTCGAAGATTCCAAAGTGTTTAACGAGAGCAGATTCTCGTGGGTGATGTAGTCGTACTCTTTCCGATCTCAAGATCGCGTAGACGATCCTTCCGGCGCCGCGTTCCCGCAGCGCTCCCGCAGTCGGTCACACGTTCGGTACTCGACGAAGACCTTCCTCTCCCTTGTTCCAGCAGGCAGCGGAGGTTGTAGCACTCTCCTCGCGATTCCGGCAGCACAACGGCGTGGTACCGGAAGTAGAGGGGAGATCCCGCAGGGCTTCGCCTTAAGCCGGTGCGAGTATGGTGGAGCTTATGAGAGAGGCTATTAGTGGTCTAGTAATTAGACACACCAATTAGAGGGCTCTAAACCAATTAGAAGGCTCTAAACCAAAATAGCTCTAAACCGGGGTTTAGATCTAGGGTTTAGTTTAGAGGGTAGGAACTAGTAGTGTTGTATAGAGAGGGGAGCCCTGCCCCTCCCTTTATAGGTGGGAGGGCCGGCGGCCAAGGGGAGGGAGTGGAGTCCCTCCCCAACTCGGCCTTGGTGGGGCGCCGGCTTGGAGAGGAGGGACTCCTCCCCCAAGTCGGTTTCAACCTCCTCCTCTTTCTCCTCTTTCCGAAAACTGGCAGTTTGACCGAAAACTGGCAGTTTGACTTTTTCAATTAGGATTTGAATTAACCCTTTATTTCGGACAGCGAGAACACTTAGTACATGATGCAATCATTCCAACATGCAATGATACATTCATGTACCCCTTCCCCCTCCGGAGTGCCGGACATTCCGGGACCTTCTAGAATGTTCCCGATGAAAACACCGGAACCATTCCCCAACTCCGAAACGGGACTTTCCTTATATGAATCTTATTCTCCGGACCATTCCGGATCACCTCGTGATATCCCGGATCCCATCCGAGACTCCGAACAACATTCGGTCTCTTTCTCATAATACCATAACTACTCAAACAACGTCGAATCCTTAAGTGTGTCTCCCTACGGTTCGTGAATTATGCGGACATGATCGAGACACTTCTCCGAACAATAACCAATAGAGGAATCTGGAAATTCATATGGCTCCCACATATTTCTACGATTACTTTGCGATCGAATGAACCACTTACATACGATACCAATTTCCCTTTGTCTCACGATATGTTACTTATCCGAGGTCATGATCGTCGGTATCTCTGCATACCTAGTTCAACCTCGTTACTGATAAGTACTCTTTTCTCGTTCCCGTGATATGTGATCCCTTGTGACCAAGTCACATGCTTGCAAGCTAATTGGATGACATTTCACCGAGAGGGCCCAGAGAATATCTATCCGTCATGTGGATGGACAAATCCCACTCTTGATCCATGTGTTTCAACCAATACTTTCCGAACACCCAATGCCACTTTTATAGCCACCCTGTTACGGTGTGGTGTTTGATGACATCAAAGCATCCATCCAGTAAAGGTGATATGCATGATCTCATGGTCGAAGGAATTAGGTTACTATGTATCAGAAAGCATATAGCAATTGAACTATTGAAATGACTTGATCTTTATGCTACGCTTATCTATAGGAGTATGTCCACCATATCATTCTCCTAACGATATGATCTTGTTGTTAATAACATCTCAATGTTCATGATAGGGAAACCACAATCATCTATTAACCAACAAGCTAGTGAAGTATAGAGGCTATACTAGGGACTTCAATTTAAGTTTACAATTCACACAAGTATTAATGTTTCCTTGTTAATACTATTATAGCATGAATGCAAACATTTATCATAAACACAAAGATATAATAATAACTATATTTATTATTGCCTCTAGGGCATATCTCCAACAGTCTCCCACTTGCACTAGAGTCATCTAATCTAGATCACATGGTAATATACCGAACACCCATGGCAGTTTGGTGTTGGTCATGTTTTGCCCTCGGGAGAGGTTTAGTCAACGGATCCGCCACATTCAGATCTGTGTGTACTTTGCAAATCTTTATATCCCCATCCTGGATATGTTCTCGAATAGCGTGAAAACGTAGCTTGATATGCTTCAGCTTCTTGTGTGACCTTGGTTCTTGCGCATTGGCTATGGCGCCCATGTTATCATAGTAGATAGACATTGGGTCCAGCGCACTAGGAACCACACCCAGCTCTGTAATGAACTCTTTCATCCATATCGCTTCTTGTGAAGCCTCCGAAGCAGCCATGTATTCCGATTCAGTTGAAGATCTCGCCACAACGCTTTGCTTTGCACTCCTCCAGCTAACTGCTGCACCATTCAAAATAAATACGTATCCAGATTGTGATTTAGAATCATCCGGATCGGTGTTCCAACTAGCATCGGTGTAACCATTAACAACGAGCTGTTCATCACCTCCATAAGAAAGAACCATATCCTTAGTTCTTCTCAAGTACTTAAGGATGTTTTTGACCGCTGTCCAATGATCCACTCCTGGATCACTTTGATATCTGCTAGTTAAACTAACAGCATATGCAATGTCGGGTCTAGTACATAGCATGGCATACATTAGAGATCCTATGGCTGAGGCATAGGGAGTCTTACTCATCCTTTCTCTATCTTCTGCCGATGTCGGACTTTGAGTTTTACTCAAGGTCGTATTGGGCAACATGGGCAAGAACCCTTTCTTGCTATCTTCCATTCCAAACCTCTTTAGAACTTTGTCCAAATATGTACTTTGTGACAATGATATTTGGCGTTTCGATCTATCTCTATAAATCTTTATGCCTAATATGTAAGCTGCTTCGCCAAGATCCTTCATTGAAAAACTATTATTCAAATATTCCTTGACACTATTAAGAAGGTCTACATCATTCCCAATCAACAATATGTCATCCACATACAGTATTAAGAATGCTACAGAGCTCCCACTCACTTTCTTGTAAATACAAGCTTCTCCATAAGTTTGTATAAAACCAAAACTTTTGATTACCTTATCAAAACGTTGATTCCAACTTCGGGATGCTTGCTTCAATCCATAGATGGACCGTTGAAGCTTGCATACCTTGTTAGCATCTTTAGGATCGACAAAACCTTTGGGTTGTATCATATACAACTCTTCATCAATGTCTCCATTGAGGAATGCTGTTTTGACATCCATCTGCCATATCTCATAATCATAATATGCAGCGATTGCTAACATAATCCTCACAGATTTTAGCTTCGCTACCGGTGAGAAAGTCTCATCGTAGTCAACTCCTTGAATTTGTCGAAACCCTTTTGCGACAAGTCGAGCTTTATAGACAGTAACATTACCATCAGCATCTGTTTTCTTCTTGAAAATCCATTTGTTCTCGACAGCCTTCCGGCCATCCGGTAAGTCCACCAAAGTCCATACTTGGTTTTCGTACATGGATCCAATCTCGGATTTCATGGCTTCTTGCCATTTATTGGAATCTGGGCTCATCATCGCTTCCTCATATGTCTCGGGGTTATCGGTGTTGTCCACCAACATGACATTCATAACGGAATCATACCAATCTGGAGTGGTACGAGTTCTCGTTGACCTCCGAGGCTCTGTAGTAACTTCAACCGAAGTTTCATGATCACCATCATTAGCTTCCTCTCTTATTGGTGCAGGCACCACAGGAACTTCTTCCGGTGCTGCGCTACTCGCAATTTCGAGAGAAGGTTCGACAACCTCGTCGAGTTCTACTTTCCTTCCAGTCACTTCTTTCGAGAGAAATTCCTTCTCTAGAAAGGATCCATTCTTAGCAACGAAGATTTTGCCTTCGGATCTATGATAGAAGGTATACCCAACAGTTTCCTTCGGGTATCCTATGAAGACGCATTTTTCCGCTTTGGGTTCAAGCTTGTCCGGCTGTAACTTCTTTACATAGGCTTCGCATCCCCAAACTTTAAGGAACGACAATTTAGGTTTTTTCCCAAACCATAATTCATACGGTGTCGTTTCAACGGATTTAGACGGTGCCCTATTTAAAGTGAATGCGGCTGTTTCTAATGCATAACCCCAAAATGATAGTGGCAAATCTGTAAGTGACATCATAGAACGAACCATATCTAAGAGAGTTCGATTACGACGTTCAGACACACCATTACGCTGTGGTGTTCCCGGCGGTGTCAACTGCGAAAGTATTCCACATTTCTTCAAATGCTCGCCAAACTCGTAACTTAGATATTCACCTCCACGATCAGATCGTAGAAATTTAATCTTCTTGTTACGTTGATTCTCTACCTCACTTTGAAACTCCTTAAACTTCTCGAAAGTTTCGGACTTATGTTTCATAAAATAGATATACCCATATCTACTCAAGTCATCCGTGAAGGTAAGAACATAACGATAACCACTGCGCGATGCTACACTCATTGGACCACACACATCGGTATGTATGATTTCCAATAAGTCTGTAGCTCGCTCCATCATACCAGAAAATGGAGTCTTAGTCATTTTACCCATCAGACATGCTTCGCATCTTTCAAGTGATTCAAAATCAAGTGATTCAAGAAGTCCATCGGAATGGAGTTTCTTCATACGCTTCACTCCAATGTGACCAAGACGACAGTGCCACATATAGGTCAAATTATCGCTTGATTTCAAACGTTTAGCCTCAATGTTATTAATATGTGTATTTCTACTATCGAGATTCAATATGAATAGACCATCTATCAAAGGTGCATGTGCATAAAACATATTACTCATATAAATCGAACAACCATTATTCTCGGATTTAAACAAGTAACTGTCTCGCAATAAACAAGATCCCGATATAATGTTCATGCTCAACGCAGGCACCAAATAACAATTATTTAAGTATAAAACTAATCCCGATGGTAGATGAAGAGGTAGTGTGCCGACCGCGATCACATCAACCTTTGATCCGTTTCCCACGCGCATCGTCACCTCGTTCTTCACTAGCTTCCGTTTATTCTGCAGCTCCTGTTTCGAGTTACAAATATGAGCAACCGAACCAGTATCAAATACCCAGGCACTACTACGAGTACTAGTGAGATACACATCAATAACATGTATATCAGATATACCTTTCTTCTTGATGTTGCCGTTCTTCAAATCCGCCAAGTACCTTGGGCAATTCCGCTTCCAGTGACCTTCTCCCTTGCAGTAAAAGCACTCAGTTTCAGGCTTAGGTCCAGCCTTGGTCTTCTTCGTTGGAGTGGTAGCTTTCTTACCACCCTTCTTGAAGTGTCCCTTTTGCTTAGACTTGCCTTTCTTGAATTTGGTGGTCTTATTGACCATCAACACTTGGTGATCTTTCTTGATCTCCACTTCTGCAGATTTTAACATGGCAAATAGTTCTGGCAACTCTTTGTTCATGTTCTGCATGTTGTAGTTCATCACAAAGTTCTTGTAACTTGGTGGTAGTGATTGGAGGATGCGGTAAACCCCCAAAGTGTTAGGAATCACTATACCCAAACTTTGAAGTTTATTCGCGTGCCCAGACATTTTAAGCACATGCTCACTGACGGAGCTACCCTCTTCCATCTTGCAGTTAAAGAACTTTTCAGAAGCTTCATAACTTTCAATTGCCGCATGAGTCTCAAAAATTAATTTGAGATCCTCGACAATATCATATGGGTCTGACTCTTCAAACCTTTTCTGAAGCTCCGATTCTAAACCATACAAGATAGCACACTGAACTATGGAGTACTGATTCTTCCGAGCGAGGTAAACATTCTTTACTTCATCGGTAGCATCAGCTGCAGGTGGGTCACCTAGCGGTGCATCCAGCACATAGGTCAAATTACCAGCTGTGAGGACAATCCTCAAATTGCGGAACCAATCCGCGAAGTTGCTTCCATTGTTTTTCAACTTTTCTTTCTCTAGGAACGCATTAAAATTGATGGTAGGGGCTGCCATTGATCTACAACATATTTGCAATAGTTTAGACTAAGTTTATGACAAATTGAGTTCAAATTAATTAATGAAATTAAACTAGGTGAACTCCCACTCAAAACAACATCCCTCACATTGTTTTAGTGATCACACGAACCAAATCCACTACATCAACACCGATCATCACGAGAGCTGATATAGTTTTAATGGCGAACAATCATCATGTTCATCATATCTACTATATGATTCATGCTTTGCCTTTCGGCGATCCGTGTTCCTGAGGCCATGTCTGTACATGCTAGGCTCGTCAAGATCAAACCTTAGCTTCCGCATAAGCAAATCTGGCTTGCTTACGTTGTAGTCACCCGCGGAATCAAAGACACCCGATCATCACGTGGTGCTTCGAAGCAGCAAGCTTTGGCAACGGTGCATACTAAGGGTGAACACTTTTAGAACTTGAAATTTATGTGCATGAGGGATCATCTTATAATGCTACCGTCGTCTACTAAGCAATACAAGATGCATAAAGGATTAACATCACATGCAATTCATAATATGTGATATGATATGGCCTTTCTTCTTTGTGCTTCCGATCTCCATCTTCAAGCACGAACATGATCTCCATCATCACCGGCATAGCATCAAGGTCAATGACGCTTCTTCATGGTTGTCGTCCGCCAACTTCAACTATTACAACTATTTTGAATAGACACGCAGGCCTTAACAGAAATTAAAGACAACCATATGGCTCCTGCCGGTTGCCAACTTACAATAAGGATCATTGCATACATCAAATATAATCACAATCATGGCCATATCACATCACTGCACACCCCTGCAAAACAAAGTTAGACGCTTCTACTTTCTTTGCATATTTTACGTGGTTTGGGGCTTTCCATAAGTGTCGTTCTAACCTACGAACAAGAACCACAACATTGATACTAGCATTGTTGATTACCCGTTGTAAATTGGATCTTTACTATGCTAGGAGAAACAGGCACCCGCAAAGCCACTTATGCAATACAAGTTGCATGTTAAGCGTGGAGCAAGTCTCATGAACGATGTCATGTAAGGTTAGCCCGGGCCGCTTCATCCCAACATACCGCAAGATGCAAAGTACACAAAAAGCAATCTACAATAAAAGCATCAACGCCCACAATGACCATTGTGTTCTACTCGTGCAACAGATCTACATATAGACACGGCTCTGATACCACTGTAGGGGTTCGTAGCATGGAAAACAAAAATTTTCTATCGCATACAAACAAACAAGCCAAGATCTATCTACTAGATTGTAGCAACGAGTCGATGGAATAACTCACCCTCGAAGATTCCAAAGTGTTTAACGAGAGCAGATTCTCGTGGGTGATGTAGTCGTACTCTTTCCGATCTCAAGATCGCGTAGACGATCCTTCCGGCGCCGCGTTCCCGCAGCGCTCCCGCAGTCGGTCACACGTTCGGTACTCGACGAAGACCTTCCTCTCCCTTGTTCCAGCAGGCAGCGGAGGTTGTAGCACTCTCCTCGCGATTCCGGCAGCACAACGGCGTGGTACCGGAAGTAGAGGGGAGATCCCGCAGGGCTTCGCCTTAAGCCGGTGCGAGTATGGTGGAGCTTATGAGAGAGGCTATTAGTGGTCTAGTAATTAGACACACCAATTAGAGGGCTCTAAACCAATTAGAAGGCTCTAAACCAAAATAGCTCTAAACCGGGGTTTAGATCTAGGGTTTAGTTTAGAGGGTAGGAACTAGTAGTGTTGTATAGAGAGGGGAGCCCTGCCCCTCCCTTTATAGGTGGGAGGGCCGGCGGCCAAGGGGAGGGAGTGGAGTCCCTCCCCAACTCGGCCTTGGTGGGGCGCCGGCTTGGAGAGGAGGGACTCCTCCCCCAAGTCGGTTTCAACCTCCTCCTCTTTCTCCTCTTTCCGAAAACTGGCAGTTTGACCGAAAACTGGCAGTTTGACTTTTTCAATTAGGATTTGAATTAACCCTTTATTTCGGACAGCGAGAACACTTAGTACATGATGCAATCATTCCAACATGCAATGATACATTCATGTACCCCTTCCCCCTCCGGAGTGCCGGACATTCCGGGACCTTCTAGAATGTTCCCGATGAAAACACCGGAACCATTCCCCAACTCCGAAACGGGACTTTCCTTATATGAATCTTATTCTCCGGACCATTCCGGATCACCTCGTGATATCCCGGATCCCATCCGAGACTCCGAACAACATTCGGTCTCTTTCTCATAATACCATAACTACTCAAACAACGTCGAATCCTTAAGTGTGTCTCCCTACGGTTCGTGAATTATGCGGACATGATCGAGACACTTCTCCGAACAATAACCAATAGAGGAATCTGGAAATTCATATGGCTCCCACATATTTCTACGATTACTTTGCGATCGAATGAACCACTTACATACGATACCAATTTCCCTTTGTCTCACGATATGTTACTTATCCGAGGTCATGATCGTCGGTATCTCTGCATACCTAGTTCAACCTCGTTACTGATAAGTACTCTTTTCTCGTTCCCGTGATATGTGATCCCTTGTGACCAAGTCACATGCTTGCAAGCTAATTGGATGACATTTCACCGAGAGGGCCCAGAGAATATCTATCCGTCATGTGGATGGACAAATCCCACTCTTGATCCATGTGTTTCAACCAATACTTTCCGAACACCCAATGCCACTTTTATAGCCACCCTGTTACGGTGTGGTGTTTGATGACATCAAAGCATCCATCCAGTAAAGGTGATATGCATGATCTCATGGTCGAAGGAATTAGGTTACTATGTATCAGAAAGCATATAGCAATTGAACTATTGAAATGACTTGATCTTTATGCTACGCTTATCTATAGGAGTATGTCCACCATATCATTCTCCTAACGATATGATCTTGTTGTTAATAACATCTCAATGTTCATGATAGGGAAACCACAATCATCTATTAACCAACAAGCTAGTGAAGTATAGAGGCTATACTAGGGACTTCAATTTAAGTTTACAATTCACACAAGTATTAATGTTTCCTTGTTAATACTATTATAGCATGAATGCAAACATTTATCATAAACACAAAGATATAATAATAACTATATTTATTATTGCCTCTAGGGCATATCTCCAACAGTTATTATTATATCTTTGTGTTTATGATAAATGTTTACATTCATGCTATAATAATATTAACCGGAAACATTAATACTTGTGTGATTTGTAAACTAAATTAGAGTCCCTGGTAAAGCCTCTTTTATAATACTAGCTTGTTGGTTAATCGATGATCGTGGTTTATCGATCATGAACATTGAGATGTTATTAACAACAAGGTCATATCATTAGGAGAACGGTATGATGGACATACTCCTATAGATAAGCGTAGCATAAAGATCAAGTCATTTCAATAGTTCGTTTGCTATAAGCTTTCTGATACATAGTAACCTAATTCCTTCGACCATGAGATCATGCTAATCACCATCACCGGAAGGATGCTTTGATGACATCAAACACCACACCGTAACTGGGTGGCTATAAAGGTGGCATTGAGTGTTCGGAAAGTATGGTTGAGGCACATGGATCAAGAGTGGGATTTGTCCATCCATATGACAGATAGATATACTCTGGGCCCTCTCGGTGGTATGTCATCCAATTAGCTTGCAAGCATGTGACTGGCTCATAAGGGATCACATATCACGGGAACGAGAAAAGAGTACTTATCGGTAACGAGGCTGAACTAGGTATGCAGAGATACCGACGATCAAACCTCGGATAAGTAAACTATCGTGAGACAAAGGGAAATTGGTATCGTATGTAAGTGGTTCATTCGATCACAAAGTAATCGTAGAAATATGTGGGAGCCATATGAATTTCCAGACTCCTCTATGTGTTATTGATCGGAGAAGTTTCTCGGTCATGTCCGCATAATTCACGAACCGTAGGGAGACACACTTAAGGATTCGATGTTGTTTAGTAGATATGGAATGTTATTAGGGATACCGAATGTTGTTCAGAGTCTCGGATGGGATCCAGAATATCACGAGGAGATCCGGAATGGTCTGGAGAATAAGATTCATATAAGGAAAGTCCGATTCCGGAGTTGGGGAATGATTTCAATGTTTTCATCGGAGAGGTTCTAGAAGGTTCACCGGACTGGAAGGGGAATGGTCCATGAATGTGTCATGGGTAAGTGGAATGATTGGATCATATCCTAGGTCACTTGGTGTGGGCATTTATGAGAGAGAATTAAAGCTCTAAATTGAAAGTCAAACGGGAGGTTTGAAAAGTCAAACTGGAACAATGGTTTCCTGGTGGAAGAAGGAAAGAGTCCTTCCAACCTGGGTTTGGAAGTGGATTCAAACTCCCCTCTCTCAAGGCTGCCCCCCTCTCATAAATAGAGGGGGAGGGCTGCCCCAAACACATAAGCCCTATCCCTCCCACACCCGTGCGCCGCCGCCGCTGCCACTGCTGCCGTGCCGCCACCTTGCGCCGCCGCCCTAGCCGCCGCCGACACCTCCTCCTCCTCCTGGTCTTCTAAACCCTAGATTACCGGAAAACCCTTGATCCACCATAACCTGCTCTGGCTTAGGCGAAGCCCTGCAGGATCTTCCCTCTACTTCCGACACCACGTCGTTGTGCTGCCGGAATCGCGAGGGGAGAACTACAACCTTTGCTGCCTGCTGGAACAAGGGAGAGGAAGGTCTTCATCGAGTACCGAACGTGTGACCGACTGCGGAAGCTCTGCCGGAACGCAGCGCCGGAAGGATCGTCTACACGATCTTGAGATCGACAAGTTTACGACTACATCACCCACGAGAATCTGCTCTCGTTAACCGTTTTGGAATCTTCGAGGGTGAGTGCTTCTATCGACTCGTTGCTACAATCTAGTAGATAGATCTTGGCTTTTTGTGTGCATGCGGTAGAATTTTTTTGTTTTCCATGCTACGAACCCCTACAGCAATCACTACACAACACATCATTATTTAGGGCACAAGAAAGTGCCTTAAAAACCAAAAATGCCTATAAAGATCTTTGAAGGCATTAAAAAAGGTATCGAATCAAATGGTGTAGGGAAAAATCATTTAAGGCACTTCTTAGAAGTGCCTTTAAAAATATATTTTTGAGGAACTTTGAAAAATACCTTTAAAAATAGTTTCTTTAGGCACTTTGAAAACTGTCTTAGATTATAATTTGAGGCACTATTGAGAAATGCCTCTAATTTTTTTGGCACTTTGAAAAGTGCCTCGAAAAATAATAAAAGGCATTACATAAGTTAAGTTTCATCTGACTCCATGGTGCAAGTCCTAGGGAATCTGCAGATACCGATGCAACTGGTCAATCTCAGGAAGATATTGGGTTAAAGTTTCAATTTTCCCTTTTTGGTTAAAGTCTGAGAAGACATGGTGCCACAAGCCCAAGTTATTGATGCCAAAATGCAGATATTGATGCAACTGGTTAATCTCAGGAAGATATTGTACTACTACTCTACCAATCAGAATTTTCATTTCCATTCTACCTCTAGTTTAGGAATTAGAACCACATGATCAATATTCATAACTATTTGTAGAACAATTTACATACATGATGATTCAATCTATAGGGAAATGATATTATCTATAGGTTCCATGCCTTTAGGTACACCTTTCTCCAGTCATCACATAGGTCTGTGGAATTGTGGTACCATTACCCAGTAAGTATAAATCCAAGTTACCGAATAACATGACAAGGTTGTGCAACTATGAGCTATCTAGATTTATTGAGCTACTACTATTACTAGTGCTCAAAAGGCTAAAGGGCATCACTTCATGGGAACCTTGTTTGGGTATTATACCTAATTTGGCATACTCATATAATAATTTAGAAGACAATAAACCACCAAAAATCCAAACACTAAATCACCCTGAACACTACCACCAAAATACCACCTAAGGTCAATCGCTAGGGCAAGCATGTTTACCTGCTTCGACATCACGGGAAGGCAATGAGAAGTGCGCCTCTCCGGATCTCCAACCTTGTCGCCTCAACATTGGCCGCCAACACCCGATGAAGATGCTCCAGGCCCTCATATCCCCCTCGTCCAGCTTTTTTAGTATCCTTTATGAAGCATATGTATCTAGACTTGTTTTAGTATCACTAGTAGAAAACAGGCCATCCGTTCGTGCCCCCTCAGAGCATTAGTCCCGGTTGCGCCACCAACCGGGACTAATGCTGGCACGCGTCCCGGTTCGAGCGGGCACGGGGCCCGGAGGCATGCGTCCCGGTTGTTAACGGGGCATACGTCCCGGTTGGAGCCACCAACCGGGACTAAAGGTTTGGCCACAGCCACGTGGCATGGCACACACCTTTAGTCCCGGTTGGTGGCTCCAACCGGGACGCATGCTCCCGCCCTCTATAAATGCAACGCCCCAGCCCCCTCTGCCTCCACTCTCTTTTTTCTCTTGGTGGAAGGTGTGAGGGGTGTGCTAGTTTTTTCTCCCTTGTGCATGCATTCAAGGTGTTTGATGAAATGTTTGAGTGAATAATTCCGTTCAATTTCTCATAGAAAAAAATATAGAAGGTGTCCGAGACGCACTTGAGCTTTCTCCTCTTTATTTCCCTCGATCGAGGTTAGCAATCTTATCTTTTCTCTGTCATTGATACAATGCATGTGTCGATGTGAATTGGTCATTTCACTATCTATGATGTCCTATTTTTTGATAAACTTACTTATATGATGCAGATGAATGGTCAGGAATGGATGTACGGTGACCGGCGCGTAGCCGGGTATTTGAAAGGCGTGGATAAATTTATCGATGTGGCTACGGCAAACAAAGAGAATTGTTTTATACGTTGTCCATGTGTTCAATGTTGGAACAACAAGGAGTAATCTTCCTGGAAAATCATTCGCGGCCACCTGATTATGAAAGGTTTCATGCCCAACTATAATTGCTGGACCAAGCACGGGGAAAGAGGGGTTATGATGGAAGATGGTGAAGAAGAAGATGATGATAACAACTATCATCATATGTTTCCTGAATACAATGATACTGCAATGGAAGACAATGGAGAGGAAAGAGGTGAAGAACGAGCATCAGATGAGCCGACTGATGAACTTGGTAGGGTCATTTCTGATGCAAAGCGAGACTGTGAAACAGAAAATGAGAAGTTGATTAGAGGGCATGTTAGAAGATCACAAGAAATTGTTGTACCCAAATTGTGAAGATGGCAGCACAAAGCTCGGTACCACACTGGAATTGTTGCGATGGAAGGCAGAGTGTGGTGTAACTGACTCCTCATTTGAAAAGATGCTGAAAATAATGAAGCCGAAGTTTCCAAAACATAACGAACTTCCCGAGAGTACCTACGAAGCAAAGAAGACTCTCTGTCCTCTAGGATTAGATGTGCAAAAGATACACGCATGCATTAATGACTGCATCCTCTAGCGCGGTAAGGAGTATGAGAATTTAGATAAATGCCCGGTATGCAATGCGTTGCGGTATAAGATCAGACGAGATGACCCTGGTGATGTTGAGGGAGAGCCCCTCCGAAAGAGGGTTCCTGCTAAGGTTATGTGGTATGCTCCTATAATACCAAGGTTGAAACGCATGTTCAGAAACAAAGAGCATGCCAGGTTGTTGCGATGGCACAAAGAAGACCGTAAGAAAGACGGGAAGTTGAGACACCCTGCTGATGGGTCACAGTGGAGAAAAATCGAGAGAGATTTCCCAGACTTTGCAGGTGACACAAGTAACTTATGGTTTGGTCTAAGTACGGATGGCATGAATCCTTTTGGGGAGCAGAGCTGCAGTCACAGCACCTGGCCCGTGACTCTATGTATCTGCAACCTGCCTCCTTGGTTGTGCATGAAGCGTAAGTTCATTATGATGCCAGTGCTCATCCAAGGCCCGAAGCAACCGGGCAACGACATTGATGTGTACCTTAGGCCATTAGTTGAAGAACTCTTACAGTTGTGGGGCAAACCAGGTGTACGTGCGTGGGATGAGAACAAACAGGAGCCATTTGATCTACGAGGGTTGTTATTCGTAACCATCAATGATTGGCCTGCTCTTAGTAACCTTTCAGGACAGACAAACAAGGGATATAAGGCATGCACACACTGTTTAGATAAGACTGAAGGTACATATTTGCATAAATACAAGAAGGTTGTGTACCTGGCGAATCGACGATTTCTTCCGACCAATCATCCCGTAAGAAAGAAAGGCAAGCATTTCAAAGGTGAGGCAGATCACCGGAAGAAGCCTGAACTCCCTACTCGTGATGATGTATTTGGTATGGTCAAGGACATAGAAGTAATATTTGGAAAGGGTCTCGACGGTCAATCAGTACCGAACGACGTCGCTACAAGACACGCACCCATGTGGAAGAAGAAATCTATATTTTGGGAGCTGCCATATTGGAAAGTCCTGCGTGTCCGCTCTTTAATCGACGTGATGCACGTGACGAAGAATCTTTGCGTGAACCTGCTAGGATTCCTAGGCGTGTATGGGAAGACAAAAGATACACCAGAAGCATGGGAGGACCAACAAATTATGAAAGACCCAAAGAACATGCATACACAGAACAAGACGGATAAAGGGCGTCACTTAAGTCGTGCCAGCTATGCTCTTACCAAAGCAGAGAAGGAAATCTTTTTTGAAGTCCTTTACAGTATCAAGGTGCCGTCGGGCTTCTCATCTAATATAAAGGGGATAATAAATATGGCAGAGAAAAAGTTCCAAAACCTGAAGTCTCATGACTGTCACGTGATTATGACGCAGTTGCTTCCGATTGCATTGAGGGGGATTCTACCGGAAAATGTTCGAGTACCCATTGTGAAGCTGTGTGCATTCCTCAATGCAATATCTCAGAAGGTAATCAATCCAGGTATTCTGCCAAGGTTACAAAAGGATGTGGTACAATGTCTTGTTAGTTTTGAATTGGTGTTCCCACCATCCTTCTTCAATATTATGACGCATCTCCTGGTTCACCTAGTGGAAGAGATTGCCATTCTCGGTCCGGTATTTCTGCACAATATGTTCCCCTTTGAGAGGTTCATGGGAGTCTTAAAGAAATATGTTCATAACCGTGCTAGACCAGAAGGAAGCATCTCCAAGGGATATGGAACAGAGGAGGTCATTGAGTTTTGTGTTGACTTTATTCCTGACCTTAAGCCGATTGGTGTTTCTGACTCGCGGCATGAGGGAAGACTAAGTGGAAAAGGCACGCTGGGAAAGAAAGCAATGATATGTAGGGACGGGGATTCTTTCACTAAAGCACACTACACAGTTCTACATAATTCCACCTTGGCAGCTCCGTATATCGAGGAACACAAGAATATTGTACGCTCCAAAAACCCGAGGAAGCCTGAATCATGGATTACAGATGAACACATGAAGTCTTTCGGTGGTTGGATGCGGACACATCTCTTGAATGACACCACCGTTGGAGATCAGCTATACTTGTTGGCCGCGTCACCATCTTCTACTGTATTGAATTTCCAAGGGTACGAAATAAATGGGAATACATTCTACACGATCGCCCAAGATAAAAAGAGCACCAACCAAAATAGTGGTGTCCGCTTTGATGCAATAGACGAGAATGGACAAAAGGACACATATTATGGTTACATAGAGGAGATATGGGAACTAGACTATGGAGTCTCTTTTAAGGTCCCTTTGTTTCGCTGCAAATGGGTCAACCTGAATGGGGAAGGGGTAAAGATAGACCAGTTGTATGGAATGACAACAGTGGATCTCAACAATCTTGGTTATAGAGATGAACCATTCGTCCTAGCCAATGATGTGTCTCAGGTTTTCTATGTGAAGGACATGTCCTCAGACTGAAAAAAGAAAAAATATGCAAACGAATACATCATATGATGAGCCAAAGCGTCACATAGTTCTTTCAGGGAAAAGAAACATCGTGGGAATCGAGGACAAGACAGACATGTCAGAAGATTATAATAAGTTTGATGAAATTCTGCCCTTCACAGTGAAAACTGACCCAAGCATTCTGTTAAGTAAAGAAGATGCTCCATGGTTACGTCTGAAGCGATCATAAGGAAGGACATATGCCAAGAAGTTCATGCTCATATTATGTAACTCTAGTTCATGTCTTTCGCGGTTTGTGGCTTGATCGAAGGATATCTATCGCGGTTTGTGGCCTTTAGTCCCGGTTTTGTAGTCTCAGTTTTTAATATTAATAAATGTCTTGAGTGTTAGTCCCGTTTTGTGGCTGGACCGGGACTATGAAGAAGTTGTCCCGATTCGTACTTACCATTAAGATCCGATCTCCAAACGCGCGCAGTCACATATTAGGGAGTACCTCTATGACCAGTTTCTTGGAGATGCCGGAGGACTGGGATCCGGCGGCATCTCCCTAAAACTGGTCGTAGTGGTGTCCCTGCTCTCGAAAACCATCTTGCATCTTGTAACTTCTCTAACTAGATCAATACGCCTCGGAGCTAATTAATTTCACATATTAGGGAGTGCCTCTATGACCAGTTTCTCGGAGATGCCGGAGGACTGGGCTCTGTCGGCATCTCCCTGAAACTGGCTGTAGTGGTGTCCCTGCTCTCGAAAACCATCTTGCAGCTTGTAACTTCTCTAACTAGATCAATACGCCTCGAAGCTAACTAATTTCACATATTAGGGAGTGCCTCTATGACCAGTTTCTCGGAGATGCCGGAGGACTGGGCTCCGTCGGCATCTCCTTGAAACTGGCCATAGTGGTGTCCCTTCTCTCAAAAACCATCTTGGAGATGCCTCAAACTGGCTGGAGGACTGGACTCGCAAGGATGCCTATTTATAGTACAAGCAGCTCGGCATAGTGTCGACACTTACGAAATAATGTCGACACTCACCCCTATCATTAGTGGTTGATCTTTAGTCCCGGTTGGGGACACCATCCGGGACAAGATACACGCCGCACGACATAATGTCGACACTCACCCCTATCATTAGTGCTGCCTGGCCCAGCCTGCCGAAATCGTCCATCCCGGGTAAAAAGGACAAATGTCTGCCGAATCGGCAGGAAGTGGGTCCGGTTTGTACTACAGGTACATGATCTATCGCCCGTGATTTTTTGAAAAAATCATTTTTAGACTCGCAATATGTAGGATTGGCCTCCATTGTCATTGCACATCTCTAGACTCATATCTGCAACCTCATCACTCTTTCCCATGACATCCACCGTAGCACTAACTCCCAGGGAGGCAGAGGCGCTTTGCGCCTCGAACTACCCCTGCCCGCCGGGCTACTGTGTCCCCGTCGGCTGGATGCTGAGCGCCGGAGGCGTGCCGGTTCCTCCTGTCCCTCTAGGTGTGGCGCGTCGGATGGCCATCATGAACCACTACTACTTCGAGCTCACGCCGGAGCAGCGGAGGAATCCCAGATGGCATCCTGACTATTTCCCGACTTGGGAAGCCTTCTTCATGGATCGGCGTGAGAGGGCACTCGCCAGGCACGAGGAGGAGGGCCCACTTCCTCCGAACTTCAACGAGGCCGGCCGTCGGTTGTGGTGGCGCGGCCGGACTCTCCAGAGCATCATGGCCTACGACACGGCCACCGACTCTAACCCCGCATGCGCTACCCTCAAGTCCAGCCCACTCGTACTCAACCTTCAAGGTTCAACTACGGCGACCCCGACGACGATAGCGACGACGGCCGCGGCGAGTACGACGACTACAGTGGCGAGTATTACAGGTGTAGGCAGGAGCATGACTGAATTATTCCAACATTGCAAAACAAGTTCGGCCGATTGTGGCTTAATCTGACCATGTATCTTAATTTTCAGTTCTTCTATATAACTTTGTGTTAGTTGCGTTATGTACTTTAATTCCAGTTCTATCCTAATCAAATTTTTTTCCGCCCATTATTTTCCGTCCTTTTTTTCCGCCCATTAAAAACAGAAAATGGTTTTGAATTACTTATTCAAATCCAAACACTTTTTATGTTTAAAGTTTTTCTAAATTCCAAATTGATATTAAAAAAATATAAGTTAATTCATTTTTAATTTTAAATGGTTCATATTTTAAATGGTTACATTAATTATTTTTTAAAACAGAAAATGGTTTTGAATTATTTATTCAAATCCAAACACTTTTTATGTTTAAAGTTTTTCTAAATTCCAAATTAATATTCAAAAAATATAAGTTAATTCATTTTTTATTTTAAATGGTTACATTAATTATTTTTTAAAAATAGAAAATGGTTTTGGATTATTTATTCAAATCCAGACACTTTTTATGTTTAAAGTTTTTCTAATTTCCAAATTAATATTTAAAAAATATAAGTTATTTCATTATTAATTTTAAATGGTTCATAGTTTAAATGGTTACATTAATTATTTTTAAAACAGAAAATGGTTACGAATTAGTTATTCAAATTCAAACACTTTTTATGTTTAAAGTTTTTCTAAATTCCAAAGTAATTATTATTTAAAAAACATTACAAATTTAAACCCCAAAATAAAAAATAAGCCGGGAACAGAGAGAAAATACCTGAAAAAATTTGAAAACAGGAGAATATGTCCCGGTTGGAGCCACCAACCGGGACTAAAGACCCCCTGCGTACGTGCCCCTTCATCTGCTGAAAATTGGAGTATACGTCCCAGTTGGTGGCTCCAACCGGGACGTATGACCCTTTAGTCCCGGTTGGAGTCACCAACCGGGACTAAAGGTCCTTCCTTTATATACGCGTGCCTCTTCTTCTTCTGCTGAATCACGGCATAGTTTGTGATGTTGTGCCCATATTATGCATGTGTGTGGACATTGGTATGGAGAACAATGTTGCAGGAGGAAGTTTTAATTTTTGTCGCACGGAAAAGCCCTTTTCCATTTTCCGAGCGCAAAAAACGGGTCGTTTTGTGAAGTAACCACCAAAATGCCGTTTCAGAATGCTACCGTCCCATTTTCCTAAAATACTAGACCACCTTACATGGACTATCTCCCAACCGGGACATCTCAAACCTTTTCGTCCATCCCGGGTAAAAAGGACAAATGTCTGCCCACTAGTTCAAAAAAATCCGAACAATGAAAATCCTCCCGCCATTTTTTCCCGCCATTTCTTCCCGCCATTTCTTCCCGCCAGTTCTTCCCGCCATTTCTTCCCGCCAGTTATCTTCCCGCCATTTCTTCCAGCCAGTTATCTTCCTGCCATTTCTCACTATATATATATGTAGGGTTGGCCTCCATTGTCATTGCACATCTCTAGACTCATATCTGCAACCTCATCACTCTTTCCCATGACTTCCACCGTAGCACTAACTCCTAGGGAGGCGGAGGCGCTTTGCGCCTCGAACTACCCCTGCCCGCGGGCTACTGTGTCCCTGTCGGCTGGATGCTGAGCGCCGGAGGCGTGCCGGTTCCTCCTGTCCCTCTAGGTGTGGCGCGTCGGATGGCCATCACGAACCACTACTACTTCGAGCTCACGCCGGAGCAGCAGAGGAATCCCAGATGGCATCCCGACTATTTCCTGACTTGGGAAGCCTTCTTCGTGGATCGGCGTGAGAAGGCACTCGCCAGGCACGAGGAGGAGGGCCCACCTCCTCCGAACTTCAACGAGGCCGACCGTTGGCTGTGGTGTCGTGGCCGGACTCTCCAGAGCGTCATGGCCTACGACACGGCCGCCGACTCTAGCCCCCGCCTGCGCTACCCTCAAGTCCATCCCACTCGTACTCAACCTTCAAGGTTCAACTACGGCGACCCCGACGACGATAGCGACGACGGCCGCGGCGAGTACGACGACTACAGTGGCGAGTATTACAGGTGTAGGCAGGAGCATGACTGAATTATTTCAACATTGCAAAACAAGTTCGGCCGATTGTGGCTTAATCTGACCATGTATCTTAATTTTCAGTTCTTCTATATAACTTTGTGTTAGTTGCGTTATGTATTTTAATTCCAGTTCTATCCTAATCAAATTTTCTTTCCGCCCATTATTTTCCGTCCTTTTTTTCCGCCCATTAAAAACAGAAAATGGTTTTGAATTACTTATTCAAATCCAAACACTTTTTATGTTTAAAGTTTTTCTAAATTCCAAATTGATATTAAAAAAATATAAGTTAATTCATTTTTAATTTTAAATGGTTCATATTTTAAATGGTTACATTAATTATTTTTTAAAACAGAAAATGGTTTTGAATTATTTATTCAAATCCAAACACTTTTTATGTTTAAATTTTTTCTAAATTCCAAATTAATATTCAAAAAATATAAGTTAATTCATTTTTTATTTTAAATGGTTACATTAATTATTTTTTAAAAATAGAAAATGGTTTTGGATTATTTATTCAAATCCAGACACTTTTTATGTTTAAAGTTTTTCTAATTTCCAAATTAATATTTAAAAAATATAAGTTATTTCATTATTAATTTTAAATGGTTCATAGTTTAAATGGTTACATTAATTATTTTTAAAACAGAAAATGGTTTCGAATTAGTTATTCAAATTTAAACACTTTTTATGTTTAAAGTTTTTCTAAATTCCAAAGTAATTATTATTTAAAAAACATTACAAATTTAAACCCCAAAATAAAAAATAAGCCGGGAACAGAGAGAAAATACCTGAAAAAATTTGAAAACAGGAGAATATGTCCCGGTTGGAGCCACCAACCGGGACTAAAGACCCCCTGCGTACGTGTCCCTTCATCTGCTGAAAATTGGAGTATACGTCCCGGTTGGTGGCTCCAACCGGGACGTATGACCCTTTAGTCCCGGTTGGAGTCACCAACCGGGACTAAAGGTCCTTCCTTTATATACGCGTGCCTCTTCTTCTTCTGCTGAATCACGACATAGTTTGTGATGTTGTGCCCATATTATGCATGTGTGTGGACATTGGTATGGAGAACAATGTTGCAGGAGGAAGTTTTCATTTTTGTCGCACGGAAAAGCCCTTTTCCATTTTCCGAGCGCAAAAAACGGGTCGTTTTGTGAAGTAACCACCAAAATGCCTTTTCAGAATGCTACCGTCCCATTTTCCTAAAATACTAGACCACCTTACATGGACTATCTCCCAACCGGGACATCTCAAACCTTTTCGTCCATCCCGGGTAAAAAGGACAAATGTCTGCCCACCAGTTCAAAAAAATCCGAACAATGAAAATCCTCCCGCCATTTTTTCCCGCCAGTTCTTCCCGCCATTTCTTCCCGCCAGTTCTTCCCGCCATTTCTTCCCGCCAGTTATCTTCCCGCCATTTCTTCCAGCCAGTTATCTTCCTGCCATTTCTCACTATATATATATGTAGGGTTGGCCTCCATTGTCATTGCACATCTCTAGACTCATATCTGCAACCTCATCACTCTTTCCCATGACTTCCACCGTAGCACTAACTCCTAGGGAGGCGGAGGCGCTTTGCGCCTCGAACTACCCCTGCCCGCGGGCTACTGTGTCCCTGTCGGCTGGATGCTGAGCGCCGGAGGCGTGCCGGTTCCTCCTGTCCCTCTAGGTATGGCGCGTCGGATGGCCATCACGAACCACTACTACTTCGAGCTCACGCCGGAGCAGCAGAGGAATCCCAGATGGCATCCCGACTATTTCCTGACTTGGGAAGCCTTCTTCGTGGATCGGCGTGAGAGGACACTCGCTAGGCACGAGGAGGAGGGCCCACCTCCTCCGAACTTCAACGAGGCCGGCCGTCGGCTGTGGTGGCATGGCCGGACTCTCCAGAGCGTCATGGCCTACGACACGGCCGCCGACTCTAGCCCCCGCCTGCGCTACCCTCAAGTACATCCCACTCGTACTCAACCTTCAAGGTTCAACTACGGCGACCCCGACGACGATAGCGACGACGGCCGCGGCGAGTACGACGACTACAGTGGCGAGTATTACAGGTGTAGGCGGGAGCATGACTGAATTATTCCAACATTGCAAAACAAGTTCGGCCGATTGTGGCTTAATCTGGCCATGTATCTTAATTTTCAGTTCTTCTATGTAACTTTGTGTTAGTTGCGTTATGTACTTTAATTCTAGTTCTATCCTAATCAAATTTTCTTTCCGCCCATTATTTTCCGTCCTTTTTTTCCGCCCATTAAAAACAGAAAATGGTTTTGAATTACTTATTCAAATCCAAACACTTTTTATGTTTAAAGTTTTTCTAAATTCCAAATTGATATTTAAAAAATATAAGTTAATTCATTTTTAATTTTAAATGGTTCATATTTTAAATGGTTACATTAATTATTTTTTAAAACAGAAAATGGTTTTGAATTATTTATTCAAATCCAAACATTTTTTATGTTTAAAGTTTTTCTAAATTCCAAATTAATATTCAAAAAATATAAGTTAATTCATTTTTTATTTTAAATGGTTACATTAATTATTTTTTAAAAATAGAAAATGGTTTTGGATTATTTATTCAAATCCAGACACTTTTTATGTTTAAAGTTTTTCTAAATTCCAAATTAATATTTAAAAAATATAAGTTATTTCATTATTAATTTTAAATGGTTCATAGTTTAAATGGTTACATTAATTATTTTTAAAAATAGAAAATGGTTTCGAATTAGTTATTCAAATTCAAACACTTTTTATGTTTAAAGTTTTTCTAAATTCCAAAGTAATTATCATTTAAAAAACATTACAAATTTAAACCCCAAAATAAAAAATAAGCCGGAAACAGAGAGAAAATACCTAAATTTTTTTTGAAAACAGGGGAATATGTCCCGGTTGGAGCCACCAACCGGGACTAAAGACCCCCTGCGCGCGCGCCCCTTCATCTGCTGAAAATTGGAGTATATGTCCCGGTTGGTGGCTCCAACCGGGACGTATGTCACCAACCGGGACTAAAGGTCCTTCCTTTATATACGCGTGCCTCTTCTTCTTCTTCTTCCCCTTCTCCATTCTCTGCAACCACCCAACGCGCCGCACAGAGCAGGGGAGACGCTGCCTCGTCCTTGCGCGCATGCCGTCGCCGTGAGCGCCGCCGCCGCCGCCTCCACCTCCATCTCCGTCCGCGCGCGTCGCCGCTGCCGCCGCCTCCACCTCCGTCGACTACGACCAGCGCCGCCACTGCCACTGCCACCGCGACCAGCGCCGCCCGCGCTCGCCACCTCTCCCTCTCCTCCCCCGACCGCCACAGCGCCGCCCGCGCCCACCGCCGCTGCCGGTACCGTACGTGCCCGATAGAGGCTCTTTAGTTTTTTAGTTAGATTTAGGTTTGATTATTTTAGGTGTATTTAGATGATTTAGTTGTATTTAGTTTGATGAATTTTAGGTGTATGTGTAGAATATGATTTAGGTGTATATGATGTAGATTATTTAGTTTGCTGAATTTTAGGTCCATGTGTAGATGATTATTTAGTTGTTAGATGATTTAGTTGTAAATAATGTTAGATGATTTAAGTAGTATATGTATATTATCATATTTTTTATATATTATCATATTTTGTATTTGTATATGTATATGTATTTGTATATGTATATGTATATGTATATTATCATATTTTGTACATACTATTTTTCGGCCCCGCTGTCGGCCTCCACGCGCTGCCCCGCCGTCGGACTCCACGCGTTGCCCCGCTGTCGCGCCTCCACGTGTTCCTCGCCGGCGCTCCAAGCCTCGCCGACTCCGGCCACCACCTCCACCGCTGATTCCGGGCACCCCGAACCCCTCCGTCAATGTTTTAAAATTGATTAAATAAATTTCAGAAAATGATTTAATATTGTACAATCAATAACTTATTATTTATAAGTTAGAAAAATATGTATAATATACCAAAATATTCAGAAAAATGAAACCTACCAATTTAAGCTATAATCATGCATTGTTAAGCAACTTAAATAATATACCAAGTTTGATTAGAAGAACATAGTAACCCCTCACAGGTGATTCCGGAGTTTCCCCGAGTTAGGGTTTGCGCCCCTCGGAACCCCGTTTAATTTGTCGAGCGTGCTTTAGGGTTACTTTTCAATACAATTTAACTTGTCATATCATCATACTTGCTTGATCATTGCATCGATGCTTTAGGTTTCCCTTTATTTTCGGTGTTTAGATTATTAGGTTTATTATTAGTTAGGTATTATTAGGTTTATTAATTAGTTTGGTATTATTAGTCTTCGGCCCCACTGGTCAGTCACTGTGGGTAGCTCCAGACCCGATTCACATTGTCAAACAACTTAAAAACCCTATCTTAGATAAGGAATCATTAATACCCCTTAGCTGCATGTGGGTTCGACGATGTGCCTTCGCCAGGGCATTCAGAACCCTCTTAAATCGATTCCAATATGGTATTTTGTTAGTATCTAGTGTTACCTATCTGCTGGATAGTTTCCCTTTTGTAGCCTTATACTCATGTTCCCCTCTCATATGCATCCGAGGTTTCTCCGAACTAGGTTTTACACCCCTCAGAACTCCAGAATATTGATTTTAGTTGATTTTAGCTAGAGTTACGTATCTACTACATGGTTTCCTTTTTGTAGCTAGGTTTAGGGTTTAGGGTTTCTCTTCATTTTTATTATTGTGTATGTATATATTAGGGTTTCTCTGAATTAGGGTTTATATCTCTCAACACCGTACCTAACATTCTCCCTTAGCCGCTTTGACTTATCCGTTTTTCCACCTATGCAGAAAGTATGGACCCACACGTCAGAGACGAAGAAAAGGAAGAGTTGATCCAAGGTGTGATCCGCGGGGAAGAAAATTTAGATGTATCAACGTTTCTGAACAACTCCGGTGAGGGTGATCCTCTTTTTGCCGGAATAGACAACTTGTTTGAGGTTGAAGGTGTTGCCTTCCGCGAGGGAGAAGGCAATGCCTTGTGTAATCGAGAAGACGACCGCTCCGGCGAGGTGCATGTAATATAATTAATTCATTAATTAATCATCTGCTATCTATATAGAAATAGTAACGATGATCTTTCTTCTTTTAGCCCTCCAGATCGAACAAATCTAGCGAAAAGAGCAGACGAGGCCCAACCAAAAAGTTGCAAGACCATGAGAGGTTCAGGATCGAAGATGTCGCTGAAGAGGGCAAACCGACGGCTCCCGAAGTTGTCGCAACCAAATTTGTGGCACAATGCGGAGTAATCGTTAGGGACTTAATCCCGATCACCATTCGAAATTGGAATAGGCCTGCTGATGCGGAAGAAGAGGGAACATGTTTATTTGTCCCTAACCACGCCAAAGATTTACTGTGGAAGAGGCTCATGGTTAATTTCAAACTACCGAAGATAGAGCTGGATCCAAATGCGGAGGATCCAGTTGAGGACGCCTTACAACATGGGAGAGCCATGGAGGCTAAGGTCAGGGAGTGGGCTTTGAAGAAGATGGCCCAGTGTTTCACCAACTGGAAGAAAAGATTGCACCTTGACTATGTCGTGAAAGATAAGACTCCCGATTTCAAGAATATTTAGTTTGAGAAGATAAAACCATTCTGGGCTGAGTTTGTGGACTACAAGACATCAAAAAAGCTAAGAAAATGTCTGCAACGAATAAGCTGAATGCTTCTAACAAGAAGTATCACCATACTATGGGGCAAGGTGGCTACAGGGCTGGCATTCCTAAGTGGGAGAAACTTGAGAATGAACTGCGTGCTAAAAAGATCACCCTAGAGACAGACGATTGGGTAAAACGTGCAAGGAATTGGTTTTACGGGCATGGGGGCACGTTGAACCCGGAAGGGAGGTGTATATATAACATACGACATAAAGAAGACCCCTTGCCAATCGAGAGGATGAGAAACGCAGTAAAAGCTGTTAAAGATGGGGACTTCATTCCCGATAGAGAGAATGATGAGCTCACACTCGCCCTTGGAAATAAGGAACATGATGGACGAACACGAGGCACAAGCGGCTCCAAACCATGGAGGACTGGGTTTCCCGAAGAGAGGAAGAAATATCCCGATAGAAGCCGTTAGAGGAGAAAGAACAGGGCGGAAGTTGAAGCAGATAGTCAGAAAGAGCGAATGCGTATAATTGAAGAACGAATAAAGGAACAACAAGATGAAATTAACGCACTTAAAGAGCAAAGTACTACCGGCCCATCTCAGCAACACACTGCATTCGATGCTACCAGCCTCTCGAATAATCGAAAAAGCAGTGTGGCTTCCACCGAGGTCCCGGGTGATGACAATAGCGATGCCGATGGTGCACCGACGATGGCTCCTGTTGGCTACCCAGTGGATGATATCACAGAGATGACACACTGCGAGCTACATGTCAAAGTTGTGAACATATCAATGAAGGTGGCGGTCGGCTATGCCTTACCAATTGGACCCACACCAACTTACCACTGTCGCCCGGTTCTAGAGGGCTACGCTGTTGTCGGGGTGGATGAAATCATGCCCGCCTTTGAAGTTTTGGATCTTCACTACCCTGCAGGTGAAGGGGATGTGACTGTACTGGGAGACGCAAAAAACGTCACCATTCTATGGCCGAAGGAATGTATCGTGCTTCGAAATCACACGCCAAGGCCATCTTCGCCGCCGCCTCACCTGTCTCCAGCGAGGTCGTCGCCACCGCGGCAGCCGTCTTCGCCGCCTCACCCGTCTCCAGCGAGGTCGTCGCCACCGCGGCAGCCGTCTTCGTCGCCTCACCCGGCTCCGTCGCCTCACCAATCTCCGGCGCAGCCATCGCCGGCGCCTTAGGATAAAAAGCGTAAGCGTACCGCTACTCTGCGTCTTGGTAAGCGATCGCCGAAACGTAAACAAGAGCCTCTTCCAAAAGTACCAAAGGTTCCTCCCAAGAGAGCTTATGACTGTACTGAAGAGGAGACTGCGGCAATCTTTGATGCGGAAACGACAGCGTTTTTCGCTAAGCTGAGGCGGATGAAAGAGCCAGAGTTCCCCAACACCAAAGAAGAAAAAGCCAAAGTGTTGAAAATGCTAAAGTCTCTTCATCAACCCGAGCCAAAGCTGTCATCAGACTATGAGTGCTCTATTCTCAAGTCACATGCGACACAATAACTATCGAAGAGCAGTACTGATGCAAGCGGAAATCTGTTGCCCAGCTCGGAGAACAACAAAACAATCTTGCGCCCCTCTCAAGGTGATTTCCCATACCAATGTGGGGTCGAGCAAATATGCGGCCGAAGAGCAGTATGATCCAGATGTAGTTGCACTATACGGAGAAGCGACTGCTGCTCAAGGTATGAGTATTGCCCACTACTTATCCCAGTTACAGTACTTCCCCGTGGGTGAATTAGCGTACAAATACCAGTACGGCAAACCTCTCGTCAAACCTGAGGAGGTAAAGAATCTTCCAACAAAAATGCGAAGATTGCATAACTGGTACATGCATGCCATAAAGTCTGGGACTAACTGGATAATGCTGAAGGTTACAAAAAAGCATTATGGGAAAGAATTAGATGACATGATAGCCATTGAATTTGTTGAACTATTTCAATTATTCAATCAAGACGCCTTGGACAAATCGATCATCACTTCCTATTGTCTGTAAGTACTAATTCTGTAATTAATTTAGTCTCTAGCTATCTCACCTCGTTTATTGCATGTATATAATCATACTATAATATGCAGAATGAAGATTCTCGAATGCAGCAGAAGACAAATCTATGACATTGGGTTCGTTGACCCATATTGGGTTCATCAAGCTAATCTCAAAACAAACCCCAGAATACAGAGGATAATATCATACACGCCTTAAGGTTTCAAGAAACCAGAAGGGAAATACTATTTCCTTATAACTTCGAGTGAGTGTTATTGTCTTGTATACACTTTCTATTTCGCTTACTCGACGTTAAGTATATAATTGATGAGTTATGCATACGCAGCTTTCACTATATTCTGTTAATCATTCAACCTGACAAAGGGCGAGTACTAGTGATGGACTCGAAACATAAACCCCTTAAGACATGGCAGGACATGAGATGATTCTCCAGCGGTAATTCTAATCATTACGACACTATATCGGGCAACGTTCGTGAATTTTATGATATCAAGTAATTAATAACTTATTTTATTCGTTTTCTTCGCCGGGCAGCGCTTGGAAAAGGTTCACCAAAAAGTCTAGGGGTGTTTGGAAAGAGGAGCTTACATTTGAAGCACTAGATGTAAGCACCACTAGCTATATTCGCGCATCTCTTTGATTCTAGTTTTGATACAGTTATTATCATGCTTGATTATTATTTTGATTGAACTATGTTCTCGTAAAGTGCCTGACGCAGGGACCAGGTAACAATCTATGTGGATACTATGTTTGCGAGTTCATCCGGCAGACGTGCGATGAGAAGGACAGAAATTTAGAGCAACTCTACGTACGTAAACAATTTCCATAGTTTTTAATTACAATCAAATTGTGTTTAGTTTCATTCAGATAGTCTGACTCCTTTTTTAAATCAGATCGAACGTCTACGGGACGGTCTTCTGCCAAAGGATCGCCTACGAGCAATTCAGGAGGAATTGGCGGGATTTTTGGATGCAGAAGTCCTAGATCCAAAATGGGAATACTATTCGGCTGTGTATAGACAATAGGGATTGTAAAAAGAGCAACTTTTGTATGTAGTGCATGAACTCGATCCGTGTATATTGTCATGATGATCTTGTGTAATATAACGGTTCCTTCATTGATAAGTGCAAAACACTAAATCAACAATAAAACAACCTAAATAAATTCTCTGCCGCGGCAACAAAATGTGCCAAAATGAATTCTCTGCCGCGGCAGAGAAATGGGCCAAATCTCTGCCGCGACAGAAGGTTTTTTGTCCCGGTTCGTGCTACGAACCGGGACTAATGCTCCACTCCCTCGCGCTCTGACGCCGCCACGTGTACCCTCATTTGTCCCGGTTGGTGGGGCAACCGAGACTAAAGGTTAGGGCTTTAGTCCCGATTGCCCCGTCCCGGTTGGGCAACCGGGACTAATGCCCCTTACCAACCGGGACCAATGGGCCTCTCTGCACTAGTGTATATAGGTTCACTTAAGTTTGGAGTAAATCTATACACTAAAAAAACTTTAGATACATTTTCTTCACAAACCTAAAACATCTTATATTTTGAAATGGAGGGATTTCTAATAATGATCAAGGATGTTAATTAGAGACCTTGAGTGATTTCTAAAACCTTGTAATTTTTGTAACAGGATATATATAGTAAATATGAACACGGTCGAAACATAAACTGTTCTAGATTCTTTTTAGTAACGGTGTAATTCATACTTTCATGTGGAAGCAAGACCCTTAAGAACCAAAGCATTTTCGAATCTAGGATATCTATTATATACTAAAAGCAATATAAGGGTGTTTTTCGAGGCACCACATTAATCCACATCATCAAAATTATTTTAACTGTTAGATCTAAAATTTACGGTTAAGATTTAGCAAAAGATAACGTAACTTTATTGTAGAGTCTGTATCGGTCCAGGTCTAACACGTACACCAGTTCTCTGACCCCTTTGATTCCGATCTAAACAGAATAGGATTACGGTGTCCCCTCCACCTCCATGTATTACAGTACTAAAGTACGCCGCCGTGTTCGCCTCGGTGCTCCGATCCCCGCCAGTCGGCCGTCCACCCTACGTATGCACACCAGCGAGACTTGCTTCATGCCCTTATGCATCCAGGAGCTATGACAGATCAAGGACTCACCCGGTTGATGCATGCAGGAGCTAGGTAAGTACGAGGTCGACCCAAGACGGATCAAGATTCCATCCGGCCTGTGCATGGATATCGGGGCCCTCGGGTTATTGTCTAATGTTGCCTGCACAATACAGATCAAGAAGTATGCATGCAGGAGCTAGGTAAGTACGAGGTCGACCCAATACTCTTGCACACAGTGGATCAGATACTACCCAAAAAAAAATCATCAAAGACTTTCCTCTTCCAAATTTCATTGAGCTAGGTACTAGCAAGTGATACATATATTAGTTTACCGCTCCATCTATTCATGTATAATACGTTGTATATCGCATATTTGTCTAAATTCATATGTATCTATATAGTAATACACGTTTAGATACATGAATATTTAGAAAAATCTATAACATCTTATTCAGAACGTAGGAAGTACACCAAGCGACCACTAAAGTTTTCTTAGCACCCTAAATGTAAAACTAGAGGTTCTTACCTACATACGAAAATATTCAAGAAACGTATGCCTCTTGCAACTTATTTCTTCTCCCAGCTGAAAGCTCTTTGTTTTATTTTCCATGGCTTCACAATTTAAACAGTCAAGTCCATAGCTATAAATGGGATTGTTATTATCTGAAAGTTTATCTTGCAGTGTATCCATCCGGAGCATGCATAGATTTGGCCCGTACAACAATTAATCACCGTGTGATTGAAAGGTGAATTTTTTTACCTCTATCAATATTTTGAGAAGAGTGAGTGGATTTAGTTTAAGAGTTTCTAGGTTTCATTTTGAATTAAGCAAATAAATAATAAATTCTTACATTGTTGATAGGCTCTCACATCCATGAGAAACTAGAAAGTTTACACTAAACGATCATACACTCCATTGTTAGAAGGGCCTAATAGATGATATATCCAATATGATACATCCAATATTTGTTGGCATTTTGCACCCTTGGGTTTGGAGGGTGTGAAACTCATCTTTAGGCAAACCTGACTAAATAGCTTATTTCCCTAAATATGTGGTTACAGTGATTTTCTGTTTTCTTCATATATGTTTTGAAATGTACTACTCCCTCCGTCCGAAATAAGTGAATTGGATTTTTCTAAATTCACATATATGTATACACTAAAACGTGTCTAGATACATGTGAATCTAGACAGATTCAAATCACTTATTTCCGGATGGAGGGAGTATTATGCGATAGATCTATCTCTGTTTTTGCCAACAAGACAGAGACCATGGCAAGGATGTGATGAAGTTCAAATGGAGTTCACTACATGGAAATCAAACTTGCACTCAGAAGTGTCTTTCTTTTAACCATATTTCCGATAACTTGACTAAAATAGCATATTCAGTTACATGCAACTTGTCATTGTAGGTTTAGTCATGCATTTACAAGATTAGTTTGTCACTTTGGTTCCCAACATATGCATTAGTATGGAAATCATTTTTTTTACAAATTCCAAGTCATCAGAACTATTGTAAATTTGGGTTCTTTCCTAGGTAAAAAAAGGCATACTATGATAATTCTTGAGAATAAAGTAAGAAAATGACTGTGTTCCTACTCAACATTTAAAATTCTATTTCATTTTCTAAAGTTTACATACACAGAGTCACGGTGTTATTATTTTCTTGATACAGAAATCTATCGGATGGAGTGCCACTGAAATTATCAAAGAAACTATGAAAGGGTTATGCAAGCTTTTTTCCATTGAAATTACCAGTGTTAAAAAAACAAAAAAATGATTTTGGTATCATGCCATGAAGACATGCAGGTGAGTACAATCAAATATAGTCAGTGTGCTCTTCTATTGATCATATTCATTGCTACTAATCTTATTGTTTGCAAGATGTTAACAATACATTTAGAACCATCTAAAATTATAATACTAGCCTTTGATAAGTTATTGCATAAATAATTAATAATAACAATACCTTATTGGAGAGAAATATGAAATTATGGGACGGATTTTCCCAATATAAGTTAGTCGACGTTGCGATACTACAAAATAGCTAGGACCGCTTTCAGTGTGGTGTATTCTTTAAAAAGGTAAAATTATACTTTTTATAACGGTGAAATCACATGGGGTTAAGTACTAAGCTAGAGTGTTCAAAATATCAGTAATACTTTAAGTTCTAATGTTACTGTATAGTGATATATTTGTTGGTAACATAAAATGTTTTTGCTCTTTACCATTTTAGCAATACTTGAAGTGTAGTATTAATATGATACCCTTATAATTTTCCTCTTTCACCACTCTCTTTTAATCCCGATGTATGTGCACATGCATGGACATAAGAATCTTTAATATAATTGTTCATCTCTGATCTCTACGATGTTTCTAGGAATGGACTATACTGATCATTCCACTAATTTAAGATAACAAAGTTGTTTTTTCACACAAGTGATATTTACAAGGTGTCACATTTTTGGTAATTATAGAGTTGTATTAGTTATAATTGTTAATAATTACTTTTATTATGAAATTATGAAATTATTTATATAACGCTTTATATAACTGAAGGCGAAGCCCTCGCATTTGCGAGGGCCAGTAAAAGCAATATAAGTGGTTATTTCGAGGCATTACGTTGATCCACATCAACCAAATTATATTAAAAGTAGGATCTTTAGTTAAAGGTTGGAATTTAATTAGGTCGACACGTACCATCTAACTTATATGAACGTAATTATTTGTTACGGAAGTTTCACCCATAGAGTCGTATTCAAATACAAGACGTGCCTACCGGTCATGAATTTTTTTTAAATTAGGCACCATATATGTAACTGTTTGTTACGGAAGCGGCATCCATAAAGTTCAGGTTGTGCACGGACTATCCTATGTAATCATATATAGGAAGACGACATAATCGTTAGTTACTAGACCTAAATCATAGTTGATAGGTCCAAATGTAGAAATTTAGGATCCGCGTTGGTGCAATAAATCTGTATACAGAATAAATAAATAAATAAAGTACACGTGGTTCAGATTAATTTCTAGAACCTTGAAATAGCAAGCAGTCGATCTATGTTTCAAGGACTCAAGACATATGTCCAAGAAGATAGAGGAAATATATGATTTTCTAAAATATACCAGTTTTCCTTTTACTAGCGGTCCAATAATGTATTTCTCTGTTCACACAGAGAACCATGAATGACATTGTGATTTGTATAGGATTTATTTTTATTTAATCTAGGAAGACATAATGCATATTTTTCCTCTAGGATATAAAATTATTATAACATAGTGATTTTCTATATATTTGTATAAACGAGGCCGAGAGCCGTCAATCTAGCACAACAATTCCTTGAAGGTTCTTTTTTTAATCAAGTAACATTATTATTTTCCACTACGTTAGATTTTTTTACAAAACATTGATTTGTTTATAGATATCCATGAACAAAACTGTAAAACCAACTAAAAGGAAAATTAGCATGCACTATGTATAGATTGGAATAGAGCACGGATTGAATAAGGAAAGGGGCGGAAAGAGTTTGCATGCAAATCAAATGTGCGGTTGAAAATCTTAAGACTAATCATAAAATAATTAGGTCGCTAGAGAATTACTTTGTCCATGTTTGCACGCTGATGATCTTCTATTCATACATAACTAGAAAATAATCTTTCAAGACGTGTAGACAACATTTTTAATACAATTATATCAACAGAAATTCACGGTACCAAACAATCTATTAATAAGAAAATAAAGAAGGAGCCTACTATTTTACATCTTACATGTAATATTCAATATAAGAATGAAACAAAAATTGGTATTTTTTTCCATAAGATTTGCATAAGAATTGGTATTTTGGTTCCATAATAATTTATATGAAAATTAGTACTAATATCTAGGAGTCGAACTATAGTTAATATAAGATATCTGGAATAATATGTTAAATGAAATAAGAAATTTGGTTTCATTCAATTCAATATAAATAAGAATAGTTCTGGCACAATGATCAGAAGAAGTCATCCATAAGATTCATGATCTATATCCACAATGCAATTCTATGGTTTGGAATAACTATAATATCAGGAAGCCTGGTGTCATCATCGACCAAATCCTTTAAACCTGTAAGTGCTTAAAAACCCCAAATTATGTCTTTCATGTCAATGTAGCAATGTTATGTCATACAACAAATATATTTGAAAGGGATAGTAAAATCATAAGATTGAAGAGCATGTGATAGTGGGGAGAGAATTAAATACTCTAGATACGAAAAATAACACTCAATGAGTGGGATCCCTACTAACATCATATGTCAAAAAAAATCAATGGACAATAGTACTCAAACTGGAGGTTGCCCAATTGCTACACTATCCCTGAACTACTGAGCAAAAAAAGGCATAAGAAACATTAGATCCATGGACTAAACCCACATGGTCATGGAGTAGAGTGACAAATCCAAACTTATTGGTACGACACCATCTCACCGATAGGTCAAGAAAGATACTTAAAGCTACACAAGAGAGGTAGATATATGACTATCCTACCTCCTGACACCATAGCAAATTATCAAGATGAGAGGAGGCACTAGAGATTGAAACTGTGGACTATTGACTTGGTGTGTTTCTTAATTTTATGACTTAAAGAGTTTGAATGTTTTCACTGAAGTAAGCAGACCAGATCCTTCAAAATTTCAAACATATTATATTTAACTTAGATTAAAAGTAATATGCCAATGGACATATTCTTGACACATTGATTATTGTTAGAGAAAATATCAATAGACTACAACACAATCTACCATAACTAAGAAATTCTCACATCTATCAACTATATAGTTAGGCTATGGATCTATATTATACCATGTATAATAAATTGAATATCCGTGAAATTTGAATTGATTTAATTATCACATTTGACATGATAAAAATGATGCCCTCGCAATTGCGAGGGCCACACTGCTAGTTTCAACAAGAAAGCCTTTGAGATTCCAAGATGCTTTTAGAACTTATTTGCCAATTTAGCCTAGGAACACACGTCCTAGTCTCTCACTCTTCTCAGGAAAGCCCATTGACCCAGCCCAAATTGAAAAGTGCCGGCCACATCTCCTTGCTGCGGCCTAAAGCCCCTATGGCTGCGATTCCCAACCTATAAACTGGATGTGGGGTGGAGTGGACTAGTACCGCATAGTCGTCTTCCTTGAAGGAACTTGTCACTGCTTCTACATAGTTTCCCTACATTGCTTGTCTATGCATGGCCACCGGTTGTAACAAGGCAATGAGAC
The DNA here is from genome assembly GCA_916181665.1 of Avena sativa. Classification (NCBI taxonomy): domain Eukaryota; kingdom Viridiplantae; phylum Streptophyta; class Magnoliopsida; order Poales; family Poaceae; genus Avena; species Avena sativa. The sequence goes on along the minus strand of OV702298.1, from coordinate 276,476,245 downwards.
GACGGGGGTACGTCCTCGCCTCCGATCCGCGGGATTGAAGAGTACAGCGGCTAGTTGTGATCCCGTGTTGGAGTTACTAGTTGTGAATACATCTCCTTCCCTTAGGCAGTGAGACTCGGAATCAAATATTGTTGAACGAATACAACATCTATTCGGACACACACACACACACACACACACACACACGCGCGCGCGCCCACACACGCACGCGCGTGCTCGCGCGTGCGCACACACACACACACACACACTGAAGGGTTTCGCGGCATAGTAAATCAAAAATTTCTACGGATGCGAACAGAGGGAAGCCAAGATCTAATCTAGGAGATGCAAACAACGAGAGAGATTGGATTAGATCTTCATACCCTTGAAGATTCGCACAGCGGAACGTTCGTCGGAACGTGGTTGATGTAGTCGTACTCGCTTCTTCTCCTCGCGATCCGATCCGATCTAGCACCACAAGTGGCGGTGCCTCCGTGAGATGCACACGTGCAGCACCTCGACGTCTCCTCCTTCCTTGGTCCAGCAAGTATGGTGGAGAGATGGGTTGGATCTACAATGCGACGGTGTGGTGCAATTGGTGGAGAATTTCTGCAGCAGGGCTTCGCCTACAAGCAGTCGGGAGGGAGAGAGGAGCGCAGCAGGACGGCTAGGGTTGGAGGGGAAGGTGTGGGGGGTGGTGCGCCCCCAGCCCTAGCCCCTCCCCCAAGCCAAGCCGGCGACCCCAAAGGAGGAAGCGTGGGGGGCAAGGAAACCCCCCCTTCTAGAAGCTCTATCTAGGGTTTAAACCATCTTTGGCCGGCTGGGCCCTATGGGGCCTTGTGCCCCTGGCCCAATGCGGCCAGGGCACTCCCTCATAGGCCCATGCCCCCTCCCGGAAGGTGGGGCCACGTTGGTCCCCTTCCGGAAGGTTCTAGAAGCTTCCGGTACAATACCGATTAACCCGGAACAATTCCGAACTCCAAAAACTGCACTGCCTTATATGAATCTTATTCTCCGGACCATTCCGGAACCTCTCGTGATGTCCCGGATCCCATCCGAGACTCCGAATAAAAACTCATAAACCAATTATCCAATCTATCCTAGCGTCGAGACACGTTAAGTGTGTGACCCTGCGGGTTCGAGAATATGTAGACATGATCTTCTATCAATAATCAACAGCGGGGTCTGGAAACTCATATTGACTCCCACACATTCATCGATGATCATATCGGATGAACCACGATGCCAGGATTCAATCAATCCCATATATATTCCCTTCGTCTCGCGATATTTTACTTGCCCGAGATTCGATCGTCGGTACCGTCATACCTAGTTCAATCTCGTTCACAGCAAGTACTTTACTAGTTCCGTAATCCGATATCACTTTGTGATTAACTCCTTAACCACATGCTTGCAAGCGGTGTTGATATCGATTACCGAGTGGGCCCGAAGTATATCTCTCCAACTTGGGAGGGACAAATCCCATCTCGATACATACAACCCAACAGATACTTTCCGATCACCTGAGAGACACCTTTATGATCACCCTCTCATAGGATGACGTTTGATGACCTCAAAGCTTTCTTCCGATACCAGGGAGTTGTATTATCTCATGGTCTAAGGAATACAATATTTGACATAAGAAAAGCTTCGCAAAGATGAACACGATGACACGATCTAATTGCTTCGCTTAGTTTGGGTCTGTCCATCATATCATTCTCCCAATGATATGATCTCATTATCAATCGACAACTCATGTCTATGGTTAGGAAACCTTAACCATCATTGATCAATGAGCTAGTCCATAGAGGCGTACTAGGGACACGGTGTTGTTCACAAACCACACAAGTATTAAAGTTTCCGCTTAATACAATCTAGCATGGAATATAAACATTATCATGAACAAGAATTATAATAATAACATCTTTATTATTGCCTTTAGGGCATAATTCCAACAGTCTCCCACTTGCACTAGAGTCAATAATCTAGTTTACATCTGGCAACAATCTCACACCCATGGCACTGAGGTGCTGATCATGTTTTACACGTGGAAGAGGTTTAGTCAATGGATCTGCGACATTCAGATCTGTATGTACTTTGCTAATCTTCAGATCTCCATCTGCTATATAATCTCGGATTATATGAAACTTGCGGTTGATATGCTTGGTATTTGAATGATATCTTGGTTCCTTAGCGAGTGCTATGGCGCCAGTGTTGTCACACAATATCTCCAGTGGGTCCAATGCACTTGGAACCACGCCAAGCTCAATGATGAAGTTTCTGATCTAAACTCCTTCACTTGACGCTTCTGCAGCATCCATGTATTCCGCTTCTATTGTAGATCCCGCGATCACGCTTTGCTTGCAGCTTCTCCAGCTCACAGCTCCTCCATTCAACATATAAACGTATCCTGTCTGAGATTTAGAATCATCCTTGTCGGTGTCGAAACTAGCGTCGACGTAACCTTTTACGACGAGCTGTTCATCACCCCATGGACTAAGAACATTTCTTTAGTCCTATTTAGGTACTTTAGGATGTTCTTCACGGCTGTCCAGTGTTCCACTCCTGGATCACTTTGATATCTGCTCGTCAAACTAAGAGCATTGGACACATCCGATCTAGTACACAGCATGGCATACATGATAGAACCTATGGCCGAGGCATAAGGCACTTTGCTCATAGCTTCCCTATCATTTACTGTAGCTGGACACTGAGCCTTGCTCAATATCTTACCTGACAACATAGGAATTGAACCTTTCTTTGCCTTATCCATTCTGAACCTTTTCAGAACTTTGTCTAGGTATGTACTTTGGCTTAAAGCTATCAGGCGTCTTTGTCTATCTCTATAGATTTTGATGCCCAATATATAAGCAGCTTCACCTAGGTCTTTCATTGAAAAACACTTGTTCAAATAACTCTTCACATCGTTAAGCATGTTAATGTCACATCGTTAGGTATGTACTTTGGCTTAAAGCTATCAGGCGTCTTTGTCTATCTCTATAGATTTTGATGCCCAATATATAAGCAGCTTCACCTAGGTCTTTCATTGAAAAACACTTGTTCAAATAACTCTTCACATCGTTAAGCATGTTAATGTCATTTCCAATAATCAATATGTCATCCACATATAGTACCAGAAATGTCACCGAGCTCCCACTCACTTTCTTGTAGATGCAAGCTTCGTAGCAATTTGGAACAAATCCAAAGCTCTTGATCACTTGATCAAAACGAAGGTTCCAACTCCGAGATGCTTGCTTCAGTCCATAAATGGAACGCTGAAGTTTGCATACTTTATCAGCATCCTTAGGATCGACAAAACCTTCGGGTTGCATCATATACAACTCTTCATCAATGTTGCCATTGAGGAAAGCAGCCTTGACATCCATCTGCCATATTTCATAATCATGAAACGCAGCAATTGCTAATAGAATCCGAATGGACTTAAACATCGCTATGGGAGAGAAAGTCTCATCGTAGTCAACACCTTGAACTTGTCGAAAACCTTTCGCGACAAGCCGTGCTTTATAGACGGTAACATTACCATCCGCGTCCGTTTTCTTCTTGAAAATCCATTTGCACTCAACGGCCTTTCGGTCGCTAGGAGGGTCCACCAAAGTCCATACTTGGTTTTCGCTCATGGATCCCAATTCGGATTTCATGGCTTCTAGGCATTTCTCAGAGTCTGGGCTCATCATTGCTTCCTCATAGTTCGCAGGCTCACTGTCATCTACTAACAAGACAGTTAAGACAGGGTTGCCGTACCACTCAGGAGGGGCACGCGACCTTGTCGACCTGCGACGTTCAGTAGCAGCATCGTCCGAAGCTTCATGATCCTTATCATTAGCTTCCTCTATTATTGGTGCAGGCGGCACTGGAACAATTTCAGGTGCTGCGCTACTCTCCAATTCAAGAGAAGGTTCAATAACCTCGTCTAGCTCTACTTTCCTCCCACTCACTTCTTTCGAGAGAAACTCCTTCTCAAGAAAGGAACCGTTCTTTGCGACAAACACTTTGCCTTCGGTTCTGTGATAGAAGGTATACCCAATAGTTTCCTTAGGATATCCTATGAAGACGCATTTCTCCGCTTTGGGTTCGAGCTTGTCTGGCATCAACTTCTTGACGTAAGCTTCGCATCCCCAAACTTTAAGAAACGACAACTTAGGTTTAGCACCAAACCACAGTTCATATGGTGTCGTCTCAACGGATTTAGATGGTGCCCTATTTAAAGTGAATGCAGCGGTTTCTAATGCATAACCCCAAAATGATAACGGCAAATCAGTAATAGACATCATTGATCGGACCATATCTAATAGGGTTCGATTCCGGCGTTCAGACACACCATTGCGCTGTGGTGTTCCGGGTGGCGTGAGTTGCGAAACAATTCCGCTTGCTTTAAGATGCGTGAGAAAATCATAACTCAAATACTCGCCCCCACGATCGGATCGTAGAAACTTGATCTTTCTGTTACGATGGTTCTCCACTTCATTCTGAAATTCCTTGAACTTTTCAAATGTTTCAGATTTATGTTTCATTAAATAGATATACCAATATCTACTTAAGTCATCGGTAAAAGTGAGAAAATAGCGATATCCACCGCGCGTCGAAACACTCATCGGTCCGCATACATCGGTATGTATGATTTCCAACAAGTCCGTTGCTCGCTCCATCATTCCGGAGAACGGGGTTTTGATCATCTTGCCCATGAGGCATGGTTCGCATGTGTCAAATGATTCAAAATCAAGAGACTCCAAAAGTCCATCAGAATGGAGTTTCTTCATGCGCTTTACACCAATATGATCTAGACGACAGTGCCACAAATAAGTAGTATTATCACTATCTACTTTGCATCTCTTAGCCTCAATGTTATGGATGTGTGTTTCATCCCTTTCGAGATTTAGAAGAAATAAACCATTCACAATAGGTGCATGACCGTAAAAGATGTTACTCATATAAATAGAACAACCATTATTCTCCGATTTAAATGAATAACCGTCTTGCAATAAACAAGATCCAGAAATAATTTTCATGCTCAACGCAGGCACATAATAACACTTATTAAGGTTTAAAACTAATCCCGAAGGTAAAACTAAGGAGATCGTGCCGACGGCCATCACATCAACTCTTGATCCGCTGCCAACGCGCATCGTCATCTCATCCCTCGCAAGCCGTCGTCTATTCCGTAGCTCTTGTTTCGAGTTACAAATATTAGCAACTGAACCGGTATCAAATACCCAGGCACTACAACAAGGGCTAGTAAGGAAAACATCAATAACATGTATATCAAATATACCTTTGATGGTGCCAGCCTTCTTGTCCGCTAAGTACTTCGGACAGTTGCGCTTCCAGTGACCCTTGTCCTTGCAATAGAAGCACTCAGTGTCCGGCTTAGGACCAGACTTGAGCTTCTTCTCAGCAGGGGCAACGCGCTTGCCGCCGCCTTTCTTGAAGGGCTTCTTTGCACCCTTACCTTTCTTAAAAGAGGGCTTGTTGACCATCAACACATGATTATCCTTTTTGATGTCCACCTCCGCAGCCTTCAGCTTTGCGAAGAGCTCGGTGATCGTATCAGTGGAACCAATCTGATTATGAGTCACTACAAAACTTTTGTAGCTGGGAGGGAGTGATTGCAGAACCCTGTCAATCTTGAGCTCCTCTGGAATCTTGCAGTCCATTTGCTCAAGGCGTTGAGTGTAGCCCGACATCTTAATGGCATGCTCACTAACGGAACTCCCTTCCTCCATCTTGCAGTTAAAGAATTTCTCAGAGATCTCATATCTCTCAGAACGGGCCTGAGTCTGAAACATAGTTTTCAGCTCCTCGAGAATCTCAAAGGGCCCGGGATAGTCTTCAAAACCATTTTGAAGGTCCGATTCCATAGCAAACAACATGGTGCTCTTAATCACACCATAATCATCTTTGCGCGACTGATAGACAGCTTTCTCATCAGCCGGCGCAGTTGCAACAAGGGCATCACCTAACGCTTTCTCAAGGACATAGTCCTTTTGACCGCCAGAGAGAATGATTCTCAGATTGCGGAACCAATTGGTGAAGTTAGACCCATTGTTTCTAAGCTTTTCCTTCTCAGCAAAAACGTTGAAGTTGAAGTTGGACTTAGCCATGTGATCTACAGTATTTGCAAGTACATTTTAGACTATGTTCATGATAAATAGTTCAACTTAATCAAATTACTAGATGAACTCCCACTAAATTCAACATCCCTCAAGTTGTTCAGTGAACATGATCCAAATTCACCACACCTAATCCGATCATCACGAGAAGAGATGTGGTTTCAATGGTGGACAACGAAGTGTCGATCATATCATTGATATGACTCATGCTTAACCTTTCGGTTCATGTGTTCTGAGGCCATGTCTGTACATGCTAGGCTCGTCAAGTTAGACCCAAGTATTTCCGCGTGTGCAAAACTGGCTTGCACCCGTTGTATGTGAGCGTAGAGTCTATAGCATCCGATCATCACGTGATGCTTGGACACGATGAACTTTCGCAACGGTGCATACTTGGGGAGAACACAGTTTTTATCTTGATCTTTAAGTGAGGAATCATCTTATAATGCTACCGTCGCGATCTAAGCATAATAAGATACATAAAAGGATAAACATCACATGCATATAACTTTATGTGACATGGTATAGCCAATCTTCGCGCAATGATCTCCATCTTGTGCGTGCCGACATGATCTCCATCACTCCACCATGATTGCCTCCACCACGAATAGCAACTACAACTATTGCTAACTACTTAGCGATAAAGTAAAGCTATTACATGGCGTATAAGAAGTTGACACGCAGGCCATACACAATTATAAAGACAACCATATGGCTCCTACCGGTTGTGTACTCATCGACATGCAAGTCGTGAAACATTACAAAACATGATCATCGCATACATTATACACATCACATCTTGGGCCATACCATATCACAGAAAATACTCCCTGCACAAACAAGTTAGACGCCTCTACTTTGTTGTTGCATGTTTTACGTGGCTTATGGGAGTAGCAAGCTAAGAACGATTAATACCTACGGAAAGCCACAACGGTGATATTATGGTTGCCGAACTCCGGTGTTAAACCCATGACAACTATAGTGAGAGAAACAGGCATCCACCAGCCGCATGTGTGGAACAAGCCACGCGTCAAGTGCGGAGCCGGTCTCGCGAACGACGTCGCGTAAGGTTGGCCTGGACAGCATCAATCTCACTATCCCGCGTCATAAGAAGAACACAAACAAGAGGCTTGCAACAGAAAACATCAACACCCGCAACAACCATGTTGCGTTCTACTCGTGAATCACATCTACGCATAGATCTAGCTCTGATACCACTAAATGGTTTCGCGGCATAGTAAATCAAAATTTTCTACGGATGCGAACAGAGGGAAGCCAAGATCTAATCTAGGAGATGCAAACAACAAGAGAGATTGGATTAGATCTTCATACCCTTGAAGATTCGCACAGCGGAACGTTCGTCGGAACGTGGGTGATGTAGTCGTACTCGCTTCTCCTCCTCGCGATCCGATCCGATCTAGCACCACAAGTGGCGGTGCCTCCGTGAGATGCACACGTGCAGCACCTCGACGTCTCCTCCTTCCTTGGTCCAGCAAGTATGGTGGAGAGATGGGTTGGATCTACAACGCGACGGCGCGGTGCAATTGGTGGAGAATTTCTGCAGCAGGGCTTCGCCTACAAGCAGTCGGGAGGGAGAGAGGAGGGCAGCAGGGCGGCTAGGGTTGGAGGGGAAGGTGTGGGGGGGTGGTGAGCCCCCAGCCCTCTATATATAGAGGGGTGGGAGCAGCCCTAGCCCCTTCCCCAAGCCAAGCCGGCGGCCCCAAAGGAGGAAGAGTGGGGGGCAAGGAAACCCCCCCTTCTAGAAGCTCTATCTAGGGTTTAAACCCTCTTTGGCCGGCTGGGCCCTATGGGGCCTTGTGCCCCTGGCCCAATGCCGCCAGGGCACTCCCTCATAGGCCCATTCCCCCTCCCGGAAGGTGGGGCCACGTTGGTCTCCTTCCAGAAGGTTCTAGAAGCTTCCGGTACAATATCGATTAACCCGGAACAATTCCGAACTCCAAAAACTGCACTGCCTTATATGAATCTTATTCTCCGGACCATTCCGGAACCTCTCGTGATGTCCCGGATCCCATCCGAGACTCCGAATAAAAACTCATAAACCAATTATCCAATCTATCCTAGCGTCGAGACACGTTAAGTGTGTGACCCTGCGGGTTCGAGAATATGTAGACATGATCTTCTATCAATAATCAACAGCGGGGTCTGGAAACCCATATTGACTCCCACACATTCATCGATGATCATATCGGATGAACCACGATGCCAGGATTCAATCAATCCCATATATATATTCCCTTCGTCTCGCGATATTTTACTTGCCCGAGATTCGATCGTCGGTACCGTCATACCTAGTTCAATCTCGTTCACAGCAAGTACTTTACTCGTTCCGTAATCTGATATCACTTTGTGATTAACTCCTTAACCACATGCTTGCAAGCGGTGTTGATATCGATTACCGAGTGGGCCCGAAGTATATCTCTCCGACTTGGGAGGGACAAATCCCATCTCGATACATACAACCCAACAGATACTTTCCGATCACCTGAGAGACACCTTTATGATCACCCTCTCATAGGATGACGTTTGATGACCTCAAAGCTTTCTTCCGATACCAGGGAGTTGTATTATCTCATGGTCTAAGGAATACAATATTTGACATAAGAAAAGCTTCGCAAAGATGAACACGATGACACGATCTAATTGCTTCGCTTAGTTTGGGTCTATCCATCATATCATTCTCCCAATGATATGATCTCATTATCAATTGACAACTCATGTCTATGGTTAGGAAACCTTAACCATCATTGATCAATGAGCTAGTCCATAGAGGCGTACTAGGGACACGGTGTTGTTCACAAACCACACAAGTATTAAAGTTTCCGCTTAATACAATTCTAGCATGGAATATAAACATTATCATGAACAAGAATTATAATAATAACATCTCTATTATTGCCTCTAGGGCATAATTCCAACACACACACACACACACACTTTCCACATCTGCAAAGAGTTGATCATTTGGAAGATGCAAATTTTCCCACTCAATCGCTTCGGGAGTTCCTAAATTACGCCGGAAGCCTGGATCCCAAGGCCCCCATACTTGGCCTCCTGGACCGTGATCGACGGGTTGGCGCAAATAGAGAATAGCCGAGGGTATCTGTCTTTTAGAGGTCGTCTGCCAATCCACCAGTCCAACCAGAACAACGTTGACCGACCATTTTGCACGTCGAACTTAGCCCCTTGCTTGAAGACGTGTTTGATCCTTTGTATGTTTTTCCAAAATTGTGAGCCCGTGTTGGAGTTAGTTGTGAATACTTCTCCTTCCCTTAGGTATTTGGCTCTAATAATCTCTGCCTAGAGACCCTTCGCATGTTGGCAGAGCCTCCACACCCATTTGGCAAAAGGCGCCATGTTCATAATCTTGGTGTTAATTACCCCCAAACCCCCCATATCCTTCGGCTTGCATATTGTTGGCCAATTCACCAGATGGTATTTCTTAGAGTCGCCAACCCATTCCCAAAAGAACCTACATCTAGTCTTATCCATAGCCTTGTGCGTCCCCTCGTAAAGAAGGCGGAGGCACATCGCGAAGGTCGGTAGGCTCGAGAGGCAAGAATTAGTGAGGACGAGGCGAGACGCCACGGCTGTGAATTTCCCTTGCCACGGGTCAACTCTGTGACCCACTCTCTTCGTCAAGAACTCCCAGTCCTTGGTTCAAATAAACTTCAATAAGAGTGAGGTGGTCATCTTTGGCGTGGACCAGGGGGAACAAGTCAGGGTGGCTAACCTACTTAATTGCAAGTTAGCGAATTTCCCTATCAAATACCTGTCTACACCGTACATTTTGACAAGCCCCCGTGGCCCTGTCCGAAGACGATAGTTGATCGGAGCCAGTATCACGTTAACATTGCTGATTTGCGTCAAGCTAGCTACTATCGTTTTTGCAAGCCCCTCATAGTTATTGTGTTGCACGTCGGCGTCGAAGATACATATCCATTTTTGCGTATTCGGAGGCTAATTGATGCCAAAAATAACTGCTACCGCCGCATTGCGAATTGTTGGCTTTCTAATGCACGTGCTCTTAGTTCAGCGGCATCTAATAGATGTTCGTTGAGGTTGTCTTGGAAGGAATCCATGATGTATAACCATGGCACGGTTCTTGTTCCCGATGCTTCTTAATCCTATATTATCCATCTTCGATACATCGATATTATGTTGCAAAAACAAAAAAGTATTTTTATGAATGGTTTCACCTTGTCTCTTTGAACTCTTGGTGGCACACATACGCATGCATATATATTATGTTCTTCCAGATTCCAGCAGTCTCATATATAGCGCGTGCAGATGCCTTACCTTGTCTAGGCCTTTATGACCGTTAGAGGACTCCAACAGTTCCTAATCGTAATGAACCACGCGGCGTTTTGATTTGCTTGTCCAGAATCCTTAGATGCATTGGTAGAGATCCTATTCTTAAGTTCTCTAGATTCTTCGTTACCTGGCTAGGACCAAATCTTGTTGTGCACATCCATGCCGGACTTTTACCAATCTCCTAACGTTGTCCTGGAAAACTTAGAATAGGTGTAAACCAAAATTTATAATATAATTTATTTTTCTTGGGAAAAGCTCAGTGCCCGATATTAGTGCATTGATCCTTATAATACTCACTAGTAGTAGCTCCAATTTTCGCTTTTACCTTGGTAGCATATCAACAAACACTTTTGCTTCGGTCCCCCCCCCCCCCCCTCCCCTCCCCCCTCCTTCTTTTCAAACTTTGACAAACAAAAACTCATACCAATTGTTTTCAGGACCATACGAACCCACCCGAAGTCCATATGGTCCTCTTAGACGTATACTCCCCGTACACGAATACTCATGTGCCTGCAGAAGCGAAAATCGTAAGTTATATAACAACAACAACAACAAAATTAAATATGACATGCAAAGACGTAGATCGCGATAATAAAAGGTGGGATCAGCCGTCCGGGACATGGATTATACTCAGTTCGACCGAGTACACATATACGGAGATATACGTGGCCTCGATATGGGTTTCGACGGATCAAAGAAATAAAACTGCCCATGAAACTTAAGTTTAGGAGGGGGAGGGGACCGAAGCACACCTCGGGGGGGGGGGGGGGGACAAATCCATCAAGCAACAACAAACCCATTAGCAACAACAATACAGTTGAATCATAATGTAGCGCTAAGTACAGAAGAAAAATGAAAGTATAGATCGAAATGAATGGGCAAAACGTGACATAAAACATTGGTGAATCTTGAACCATGCATGGCCTTCGAAAACCTGGACGACCGATACACATCAAGAACCAACTAGAGATCAAATTGCAAGGACCGACCAGGGAAGAGAAATCCACCGGCATCCCCCGTCGTGTTGCGGGCATGGCCGACCAGGGAGGATCAACCCTCCCTGGTCATACGTGAACGTCGTCGTCTCTAAAGTCATTCACAACTAGGGACAGGGAGACCCAAGTGTTCCATCCAGACGCGGGTCGAAGAGCAGCAGTCCTGGCAGAAGCGCCTTAATGTTGTACCCTTCCTGCAGGCTTGGCCGTCCTCTGTTGTTTGTGGCCTTGCCGCGCGCCACCTATTGTTTGCACCCACGATTTGTTTGGTGATTAGTACTAGTAAGACATACAGATTTGTCCGCTTACATAAGATTAGCCCTAGGGCATCCAAATACAAGACAACTCCTCACATAAACCTCACTAACTTCCACTTTTCGGCATCCGACACGATGCCATCAAGAATTTTAGGCATCGGTTTTGATTTGTCTTTGAAGACCATTTTCTTTCTCTCCAGCCAGATCGATTGAAGGACTAGGAGGGCGACCGATCTGATTTTAGGGACAAGCTCCGGTCAGCTGTAATTTTTTTATCAAAATAACTTTTGTATTGTATTACTAAAACTCAAAATAAGAATATAGTAATATACACACGTGTTAATGTGTTAATTAGGCTTCATGGTGGCACCTCCACAGATTGCCCGCTGAGAGCGGCAAAAAAGGCGTCCTGGTTCTCCTACAACGAAACGAATGTTTCACACGGGACTGGCACAGGGACAAGACAAGATTACAAACGCGAGCACATCGCCTTTCGTGGCCCCAATCGAAGTTAGTGTTCCGAAAAATCAGTTCCTTCTCCCGAAGATGTGGACTTGGAAAGAAATACAGGAGAATGATGAAGCCTCCTGGCCATGTTTTGGTTCCTGATGCTTCCTACACTTAGTTTGTATTCATTGTCGAGTATATCTCGCGATTGTTTGTGCGGCTCAGGCACTAAAATCACGTTGTCAATAGTACTTTGCTAGTATCTTTGAGCAGTTTGTTGCACACACGCTATATATGTACACCCAGCAGGCTTGCATACTGCACATGCCTGGCCGAGCTAACGCTTTTATTACCGCTAGAGTCCGAGTCGCAATGTAGTAATATGGATTGCTTGTATTCAACCACGACGATTTTTGCACCATCAAAGTCGGTGGAGTTACCAGTAATAGATTTCTGATCTAATCTGCATACTATGTTGGGTCGATCACATGAGAAAATCACAAGCACGCGACAGTTGAAATGTTATTGCCATACTCACAACATATGACATGCATATATAGGACCAGAAGTACGCCTAGTTTTAGCCGACTCGTTGGACACCTAGAGATACACGGACTCAACTATGTACCGTTTCCTAAACTGACTGAAACAAAAACCACCTATAGCATGCAAGCCTTGTCCAAGCCAACTATGCACCTTGTCCAAACCAACTAATCTACTTAGAATTGGACACGTGCTACACATGTACCCACACCTAGCTAGCCATACCAGCTAGGACACAACGATGCATGCTACATGCTACAGACGATACTAGATGTTTCCTAACTCGGATTAATACTAACAATTAATTTAGTAATAGAAGGGTTGAAATTTGTACTCCCTCCTACCCAAATTAGTTGACTCAAATTTATTAAGATACCGATGTATCTAATACTAAATCATGTCTATATACAGTTAAATCTAGACAAATCTAAGTCAATTAAATTGGGTTGAAAGTAGTATTTAGTTATTAACGCTCTTGTTTTGTATATGTGCTATACACGGACAAAGACTCAAAGAGATATTCCCACAATGGACATGACATCAGATATTCTAGGAAGGAAACATAGAAAAAGACATGCATGGTTTATACCTGACAAAATGATTATTTTTTAGGTTAAAGGAAGTGGTTTAATGATGAGAATTTTGATGACTGCAATTAATTAGGATTAATGATACAAAATTACCAACATGTCCTTTGGCCCAAAACTAGCCGAACCGATTTTGGCTGTTTGATCAATTATTATAATGTAATGTAAAATCTCTCTTTAGTATATAGATACATGTGAATCTAGACAATGTGAGTCACTGAATTTTAAACTGGATCTTAGAAGACTGAGTCTTCTACCCACTATTAAAATCAATCAATGAAATTTTTAATAACTTAATTTGCTCGCATTTTTTTGGAAATGAGCATATATTAATTTCACAAGAAGACCAATTACACCCAGCCTCTGCAACAACGCGTACCCTATTGGAAATACGGATGGACAAAACCGATAAAAGAAAGAAGAGTTACAAAAAAAAGTCCCGCTATAGCGATTAGATTCTTAGTACTAGCGACACTAACCCCACCAGAACAACACCAGAAGTCTAACATCTCCAATAGCGACGCCTTCAAAGAGGAAACAGAGCACAAGCACCGTCATCGTCCGATCAAAGATCATAGGTTTTTACCCTGGAGAAAGTCCTCGCTCACAAAACAATGCCTTCAAAAAGGTCATTGTTAGGCACAACCAATTAAGGCCAGACCTTGGATTTTTACCCTGCAAGGTAAGACTGTTAACTCCTCCTGTGCTGCCGCCTCCACTTTCCGATGCCACTGCTACAATTCACGAATCAACAAGCCAATTTTTCATCGCCGCCAGGACTTGAGCCACCATAGCTAGTCCACAAATCTTGGCTTCCATGACATTCTCCGCACACTGACTTCACCATGAAACTAAGGACATGTTCCACGATGGCAACCAGACTGTAGAGCTTCGCCTCGCTTCCTATGAAACCAAACGGTCAGAAAAACAACGGTTACGCGCGACCGAATCCTATCCGTTCCAAGCATGAATCGCCCATGGGAGTTCGCTGATGGAGCCTTCTGGAACACGGCAGTGCCACCAGATCTATGGAAACAGGCTGAAGATAGATCTTCTTCTTGGCGTGAGAGAAACCCTAGGATCACGCCCCTTCCAGCAGATGCGACCCACGCCACCATTCTCCAAGGAAGAACTGCCATCAAAGCCTGCCGTTGCCGCCATAGCTTCCAAACCCCTCCGCCATCAGATCGCCATCAGGGCAACAACCATCGAGCGTCCAAGGGGCTCCCTGCGGGGGAGAGGCCACCACGCGAGGAGGCAGCCCAGCCGCCACCGTCGGCCGGCCAGGCTTAGCCCGCCGGCATCCTCCGGTGGCAACAGGGAAGGAGCGGGAGGAGAATTCGGGGGCGGCGGCGGCTTAGGGTTCTGCCCGTGCCGCCCCGAGAGCGGCGCGTGCGGCAGAGATAGAGTTGCTCCCTTATGAAAACATATGCCCTGTCAATTGGTTTCAATATTTTCAGCAACACCTAAACAGTAATAGTAATCACTTTCTACGCAGCTCCAACGGATAGGATTGCAAGCCGCTCCGCATAGTAATAGCAACATGCTCGATCGATTAGCCGTGTCATCTTCCTCCACAAAGTCAGCATATATCTTCTTTTTGTGATTTCGGTCTATCTCTAATCTCTGTGTCAGAAAACAAGCTATGTTAACATGGATCTACCACCCTAATGTTAGGAACGATCGGTGGTGGTAGAGCCACGTTCAGAATGTATGAAAAAGGCATATCTCGCGAACTATACTAGTTGCGGAGTGAAACACTCCGCCATTTTATATATAGCCTCACCACGCACCAGCCTCAGTAGGCCCTAATTGCACAACGCTACAGTTATATTAATGCCAACAAAGATGTACACACATGTTACAGTGAAAGCTAGTGAGACGAGTAAAAATACATGTGAAAAGTGCAGAATTCGTGTATCTTAAAAGGAATAGTACTTGCACCGGCACGAGATCTGAGGAAAAAAGCTTCAAGAGAGTTAATATGCTCAGTTATTCACCTCGATCACATATATATTTACACATGAAAATGAGATGATCCCGTGACAAATACACATTATTCATTCGAATACCAGTTATATAATACTTATTAGTATTTTCTTTTCAATGTGAAAAATAATCTCTATCTATTACAAGCACGTGACCAGATAAACATAACTAAGTACTTTCTGAAGGACTGCGGGTGGAAACCCTAGATTGCCTCTAAGGGTGGGTGGCGGTTGTTTGGGATGGGTGGTGCCTTTACATCATGAAAAGCAACATATAATCCTGCAAGTCTAACATGCAATATAGGAAAAGGTTGTAAGCAATTGAATCCTCCAAAGATCCATGAGATTCCTCTAAAAACAAAAGAATCCCAAATATGATGGAATTAAGAAATGAAAATTGCTAACTAGCAAGAGCCAGGATAGGAGTGCCGAGTGAGCGATCTCGTCGACATGCCTTGGATCGTCAAAACATTGTATGCCCTCACATTAATTTCTCTATTTCTCTTGTCTTTGCTTGATTGTTGGTTTGCTCCATGAATTCTCTTGGCACCACGCTGATTGCCAGCACAATGTGGTGGGCATGCAGATAATCTTTTAGTGGACGACTTTTTGCATCGGATAGCATGTACCAAGGCTTGGTCGTAGTGTTCTTTTTCATCACGGTGTTGCAGTAACGACGTTGAAGGAAATGTAAGACGAGGCGAGAGTAGGATGGGATGGTAGCTCCCATAGATGTTTGTGGTCTTCGTATGATAATGGAGTCGTTGCTGGTAGCAGAATCCAGGAGTCCTGTTCCGAGAAAGAACCATGGGCCTTTTTGTTCTAAGTGGCGGTGTTGTACTTTTAGATATGACCACCCTTCCTTGTAACACAACATCCTATCGTCATCATCATCGTCGAGCCATACACCTCTAGGGGAGTCAAAGACGTCATTGGCAACATCTTTGTCTATGTAGAAGATGTAGAGCAATTCCCACCCCAGCTTCATGTCGTTCTTGATTTAGTCTGTCTCGACTGCACATTGCAATATCTCTGTTTTTTCTATCTCGGAAGTTAGGCGCTCTTTGCATGGCTAGATATTTTCGGGCACTGATTTTTTTTTTTGCAAAATTCAACGCATTAATAATCATTACAGTTGTACAAAGAGAATCAAAAGTAATAAAAAATACAAATAGCTCTTTGGACCACCTAGCGATGACTACAAGCAACTAGCGCGAGTCAAAGGCACACCGTCATCCTCGCTCCTCCATAATCAGAGTCGGGAAAAGCTTGTCTTTGTAGATCTTGTTGTAGTAGACTGATAAGAAGTCATCATACTAAGATACCAAAGAACCAGTGCACTAGAGCAGGAACCATCGCTAATGATGACAATTGCAAATTAGAAGAGACTAACCTGAAACCACACCAACTAACCCGGAAACCAACTAGATCGCAGAAGATCCGCCAGACACACGACTCCACGTGCCCGCTAAACGCACCACCAGAGCGAAGATAGGGCGTGGATGACCTTATTCTAATTTCAGGATCTAGCCGCCGCCTCACCATCCTAGAAAAACCTGAAAATAGGCTAAACGAAGAACGGAAACCCTCCCGTTGGTGAGGCGTCGTGGTCCGCCACACCTCCAAGGCCCTAAGGCATCGAAGATGGAGCGGACCAATGGCTTCGCCGATGAGGGGAATGAAACCCTAGATGGGTTTTGGAGCCCTCACGATCGACTCTCTCCTCCCTGCTACGTACCAGTTTGGTCCAAAACTGGCGTTGATAGTTTTGCTTGAGAAATTATAATTTCACCACGGGAGAAAAATAATATCAGTTTTCACTCTAATACTTTCATATTGTGGGAGTATTAGACAGTGATGCAACATGACCAATATGGTAAGAAACATAGTACTCAATAGGGGCATGAAATAATGTAGTTTTTCTTTTGATGAAAACAAGAAAGCCAGACAACGATATGTTGTGTTCCATTTGTAAAACTGTCTTTCTTACTTCCTCCTCAATATAGGATGCACTAAGAAGGTTATCTTTCTAAACATAAATACGGTGAATATCATTTGTTCGGACTCATCCATATGGATCTAAACCAACTTATCTAATAATTTATGATGTATGGTTTATGTTTCACATGTCTCTCGACCGCGCTCTCATCCTCTACAAGAGAATTAATAATTTTTCTTATGATGTTTTCCATTAGCGACATTATTGAAATACATATCTTATATTTGAATCTCGTTCTAGCATAAATTGGACCTTTGGAAACTGATACCATTTGAGTTATTTTTCTCCCAAAATCCGTGCATTCTACACATTCGATTGAGTTTTGAGCTCAATTTGTTGCCAAGATAGTGGACGTATTTTCGCCAAAGCCTCTATGTCATCGACAATAGATGAAATTCAGACCTTCTCTTTTTGAGAATACCAGTCATATGTTAGTACCTCACCATTTTATCTTATGGTGGCAACTTCCTAACATGGAAATGGACAGCTTCCGGGCTCTACACAACTTATTTAGCTTATGATGCACAATTCATTGGAGAAATCCCGCCCGTCATCTTGGTTTTCACCTGGAACACCAATATCCCTACAAAGTGCAAGTTGCACACCTAGCCGATGATCCAACGTCGGATGGGGAGTATGAACAAACTATGAAACTAGATAAGTCAACTTTTAGGTTAATTAATTATTGCAATTTTAAAACACAAAATAAGAAAATACATATGTTAATGCACAAAGCTAGGATGCCCATGGTGGATACACTTCAGGCGGCACCTCACATATTACCCCTGGGAGCAAGAAATAGTAGGTCTCTGGATTAGGGACAGCTTCATACTCGGTCGTGGTTCTTGTATGAGGAAACGACTACTGCACGACACTGGCACAAAGACATGTGTGGGACGACCAAACGACATTTCCTGGCCAGGCACGGCAACTGACTATGACCAAAGAACGTTACAGACGCTAGCACGTCGCCTTTTGTCGCTTTGATCGAGGTTAGCGAGTAGAAAAAATAGCTACTGCTATCATTTCTGTGGTCTTGCAAAGAAAAACAGGAAAAATACAAAT
Source organism: Avena sativa (assembly GCA_916181665.1). Classification (NCBI taxonomy): domain Eukaryota; kingdom Viridiplantae; phylum Streptophyta; class Magnoliopsida; order Poales; family Poaceae; genus Avena; species Avena sativa. The sequence continues at coordinate 276,457,928 of OV702298.1, read as the reverse complement.
ACTCCTCACAACGCTTTTGTTCCTGATGCTTCCTAAACCTATGTCATGTTCAGTCATTCGACCGATCCATTTTATGGCCTGACATAGAAAACTATCTTGTGAATAGTAGTATTTCCTAGCCTCTTTGAGATTTTTGTTGCAAGCATACACTATATGTACTATACTTGCTAGCCTCTTTTAAACATGCCTGGCCAGGCTCACCCTTTTTTACCCCTAGAGTCTGACTCTCAATGTACCACATGAACATTGATAGTTTGTATTTAATCATACCATGTTTTTGAGGACACCCTCTCTAAATTTGGATGGTTTCACCATTAATAAAGTTCTTAACTTTTTTACAAAATGGGGGATGAATCTAGCCTCTCATTCAATTGATGAACATAGCCTCTTTTATTGCATAGTTCATAAATACATAAAAATTACATCTCAAGGATTAGTTAAGGTTGAGACCAAAATCAACCATCTAACAAATAATAGTATATAGTAGCTAGACATCTCTTAATCTACTCATATGCCGCGAGCCAAACCGGCGATAAATATCCTTAGCGATCGTCAACAGGAGCTTGCATCCAATTGCCACAAGTTCCCATTGATTCTCCTGAAGAAGGAACGCCCATAGTTGAATCCAGTGTGGAGCCATATCAATAACTTGCATAAAAGATGGAACTCCAGCCTCGTTAGAAACAACATAATTCCTACATCCCCATATCGATCGACATAACTTAGACACTCCAATGTGTATTCTAGCTTTAATTTTTCTATTGATTCCATTCAACCAATTTCCAAATATAGTTTTCATACTAGTAGGTGGTGAAATATTTTAGGTAAAAAATACAATGCGCCAAACAATTTTGCAAATGGGCTGGAGAGAAACAAATGTTGAATTGTCTCATTGAGTCACAAAAACAAAACATGTTACACTCTTTCTGTTGTCTCTTCAGCGGCTTAACCTTTGTTAGCAAGACCTTTCACTTAAGGAACCACATGGTTTTTTATCTTTAGTGGGATTTTTAACTTCAATAAATATTTTATGGAAAAGTGATAGTGTCCATTCATTAGATCTTCATACACCAATTTTACTGTAACTACCCGAGACAATGTTAACTTCTAGATAAAATTATATGTTTCTTCGGATAAATTAACTCCCATAAGTATTTGAAAGAGGTGAAGCCATGGAACCCATTTATTTCCATTTAGCGTCCTCCTGAAACCTATGTTGAGGTTTTAGTCCCAATGTATGAACTCACTATTAGTCATTGTGTTGCACACGTGCATGATGGAGCAATGTTTGTGTGCATCAACCCATGTAATTGCCACTGGATTCCCTCCTTTTTAAAATAAGTGCATGATGTGTCAATCAACATGCACATGTTGTTATTTTCAAACCAATCATCGATATTTAGTTGAGTGTCTTTGTTTTCGTAGTTAGGGCCTGAATAGTACCTCATGTTCTTCCATGCTGGGTGCCCCTCGTGTTTTATATTACCCACGACTAGCCATAGAGCCAAAATCGAATCGAATAACCTGGTATTGCTATTCTTATAGTTATTAGTTCATTAGTCAGTTTTTTGTTTGAATATTCAGTAGTTTTGTCCATTTCCATCCGAGAAAAAACAGTTCCATCGAACACCCCATTTCCCCACAAATGAGGACACTCCTCCTACGGAAAAGGGCAAAGACCAAAGATGTAATTCCCGCTACATCTCATGGGTACAAAAACCCAAAGGATTCATGAGACACTGAGGTCGACTAGACAACATGGATTGATAAAATCCATTATTTACGTGGATATTGTTCGACTTCCATTAATGTATGTTGGATAATTAGGCAATATTTTCATGATTAATTCCAAAAAATTAAACATGATGACAGAAGCTACTAACATGTTAAACTCGAACATATTAGATGCATTGATCAACATGAACATACTAGAACAATAGATAGGTATACATTGTAAAACCATAGTTATCATGGTACATGCGCTTATAACGGACCCAACGTGGGCCAATTCCATGTCGCACATGTTTATAATCGGTTACAGTAGCTCCTATCAAAAACTGTAGCAGATGTCCCAAGAAGCAAAAAAAACTCGGCACGAGGCACATTCCGCAAAACGCCGCGTCGAGGCACGCAGGCGGCCGGTGAAGGAGAAGTTTGCGTCTATTACTTCTCTTCTCACTCACTTACAAAGAGATTAAACAATCTACTTTTTATAAAATGGTGTAACTCTCCTTCAGTTTTTTATGTCGACATAATTTAGTTCACACTCCTCCTGTCACACACATGTGAGATGTCACCAATATTATTTGTCACACATATAATTTCTAGACACGTAGAGTTAAAGATTTTGGCCCATTATGTCTAACATTTTAATTATCCCACTAAATTCAAAGTGAAGGTGGGGGTTGAAAGACGATAGTCCCTATACCTACGAGCCCAGAGAACCGATATCACCTTTTTATGCTATTTGGTTCAGAGGTTCCTCATGATCCAGTACGTTAGGGCCTCATTCTTGGATAGATGAATTTTGTAATAAACCAAAAAATGAATGGAACCTAATTAGCCGAATGGACTGAATGCCCACATCTACCTGCGATTGTGGTTTTCAAGGTAACTAGCATGGTGGCCCTCGCAAATGCGAGGGCACCATCTTCATTTTTATGTTTGCATCCTATGATAGAAGATTAGTATGGTCGTGTAGTCATTGGTTGTATATGTCTATAGTTTTTATACATTGGATACCCGATTAATAGTTAGATAATTAAGTAAATAGTTCTTATTCTATATTATGTATGAGCCATCACTTATATATCATATATATAATTATATAGTCTAACTCCCCTTTTCTAGTACTACCCAATTTATAGTTAGACAATTCAATAAATAGCTTTTATTGTATTTGATATATGACCATTGGCAGATATATCATCTACATAGTTATAAACTCTGACTCTCGTACTCTATTATGTAGGTGTTGTTCTAAAATAAAAAAATAGCCTCTTTCCCATGTTATATATATATATGTGTGTGTGTTATTAATTTTTATTCTACATGAACCCTATTATTAGATGACCCAATGAGAATTCATAAGAATCCGGTCAAGGGGATGTTTTTTTGCTCATCCGTATCTTCATATGTGTGTTGCGGGTGTTGTCGTGGATATGTTCATCCATTGGATATGTTCATCCATTTGACACTGTGTGCACAGTGTGTAGAACTTGACCCGTTGCTCATGGATAGTTCAATAATGAATTAATAAACATGGTGTGTTTAGGTACAACTATGTTGATCTAGCTACATGTGTTTTGATATATTTAGTTACATCTATGATGCTTAATTAGTTTATATTGTTCTTGGTTCTTCATAGTTATCAGATCTATTGCTCATATGTTTTATGTTTGTATGAATTCCGAGTATATTATTTTCTTCACATCGTGATTTAAAAATAGTGTCTAATATATGTACCGGTTGAAGTTGTGATCAATTATCAGAAGGATCTGTTAGGGCACTAAGCAAATCTATTGGTCATGGTCTATTAATAGGAACAATATCCAACATATTGATTGTTGGATGTATTATTTTCTTGGGATTATCTAATATACATCATTTTCTTTGGCCATTTTTAATATATAGCATATAGATGTAAGAACATCAAAATATTGGCCACATTTCATATCTTCTTTATATTTATCTAGGAATAATCTATGTGTATAGTATGTCACCAGGTTGATTGGACCGCTAAGCTTAACTAAAGTAGACGACTGAAGGCTCGTTATTTTCGTTCTATTAATACTTGGATTATAAGGAATTGTTTTTTCCTTACATCAGTGTGGAGCACCCAAGTTCTTTCATGGGAAAAAGGTAAGATCGTTTATATGTATAGTATGTGACTATGCTAACAGAACCCCTAATATTAATTAAAGTGGATGACATAAGCTTTTATTTCGTTTTTTATTAATATTCATATTTGAAATATATGTATTTTATTTTGTCAATGTGAATTACTTAGGTTCTTTCATCAGCGAAACTAAAACACATGCCTGGTGAATTGTTAGTCGTGCCAACCTTAGTCGACTCCCTCACCTTAAACATAGGCAAGGGAATCATGTATCAACTTCTTTTGTGTACTTAGGTACTTTATTTGGTTCGAGTGTGATTGAAACATGTCGTGGTTGGTGGATTTTCCACCGTATGAAATTAAGGTATCCTAGTTTCATCCCCATCTTTGCGTAGTAGTCATTGTAAACGCCCTAGCATTAATGTTTCTCATATGTAGTATTAGTCTTATTCCTGGACAATTTGGTGATGCATAGGTGGTTTGGCGGTGTGTCATGCGTGAGGTGCACCCTACAAAAAAGTGTTGTGAATGATTTATGGTCCCATAGTTTTAGACTGGCGGCATTATGGCTCTATAAAACTGCGAGGTTAGTCTACCTTGAAGATATGAATGGAAGTCCATATGCTAAGGGAGAATCTTTGAAGTTGACTTCAGCGAACTTTCATGGTGCTTTATTTTACTAAACATATCAGTTGTTTATGTTCATTCCACTTGTCTCAATCTATTGTACATTATTTTATGAATAAAAAGAAAATTACGTTCTTCTAAAGAAAATTGTTTGCAAAATTTTAATGAAACAATTTGTTTACCATGTCTTATGGTTTGTAGCATGTGTCGTAGACCACTTTGATGTATTAATTTATTTATCTCGAGGAGAAAATATTTTGTTTTGACTCAATAACTTATATTTAGTCGATTTTATAAGTTTGGTCATTCAAATCCGGAAAAGGACATTGTGTGGCAATACTTTGCTAACATAGGGGAAAATACGCAATATTTTTCCTAGAATAAGAAATAAATCTTACATGGATCTCATCTCATATCAGCGGTTTTCTGCGTTGGCTGATGTTGAATCTATAAATTTGTTCATATAGATCTAAAAAGAAATTGTTATCGTAATTTGCTAACCTAGGAAAAAACATGCAGTTTGTTCAAAAATGAATCGTCTTGGGATCTGAGTGTCATATCCACGGTTTTCCGCATTAGCTAAGAACTTCGACATTCTTGGACTGTGGAGAATTAGCAAAATCAATACTTTGTAGCTCATCATCTTTTTTTTTGCCGTCCCAGTGTAAATTTTTCCTCTCATAGTTTTAGTGTTGTCTAATCGTTCCATGGTTCTTAAACTACTCTAAACCGCATACAATTATGGTACTCCCTTCGTCCAAAAATAGATGTCTTAGGTTTTTTAAAATTTGAATGATCTATATACTTAATAGTGTCTATATTCATCTAAATTTTAACAAATTTAAGACATCTATTTTGGGATGAAGAAAGTAGTAATTTGGACCTTTAATAGGTTAGCGTGGGCATATTATACAATTTTTTCTATGATTTTCGCATGCACATGCATTAATATTGCAGGATCAGCCCATGGGTGCAAACATTGTGGACGTCTTCGATCTTGCATGCAACTTTGATCGTGCTTGCAGATGATATGAGTTTTATGCAAAGAAAAAATGTGTACTGTTCGGTGGGCCAGTCCCGTAGGTGAATAGGAGGTACGTATCGATACCGATCAACTTTGGATTTCGTTTCAAGATCCGTGTTTCACACGGACTCTGGTGCACATCTTCACACGGAAAAAAAATACGGTGCACTATTTTTAGGTAATTCGTGGTTAATCAGTTGCAGATCCCACAACCGGTACACACATGTTGTACTACGTGTATGTGAATAGGCATATATAAGCAGAGGTATATACGTGACAGTTACGTGCGAGACTTATTAAATCTGACCGGTACATATATGTTTTACGTGAATAGGTATATAAGCAAATGTACGTGACCCTACGTGTGGGACTTATTAAATCCTAGACTTAAATTAGAGATCCAACGGTTAATATAATATGGATGATGTGGATCAACCTGATGTCTCGAAAAACACTTTTATATTGCTTTTAGTATATAATAGATAGATAGACGTGGAGACATCCCACTGCCGATGATAGTATGTACCCTATCAATCATTTCAATCACTGCATACCTAATTTTTGTATATTATCCAGGATCTTTGTGTCAAAAAATAAGCTATGTTAAGCTCCAGGGTGAATGCGCATGGTTACGGGTAGACCCTACGTTCTAGGACGAGATGGCGTAGCTTGCAAGCTATGCTAGCCATGAAGGATTGGCACGCTGCCATTTTATAGCCACGCGTGTACCAGCCAGCCTCCTAGGCCCTGCACAGTGTGGTAGTACTAAACACTAGTACGTGTGAACTCCTAATATTTTTGACATTTCTCACAAATTGACACCATCGAAGCTGCGTACATATGCACGTTGTTGCGGTAGAAGCTGGTTACACAACAAGTAACACCTTGACAAGTTAAAATCGTAGAATTCAGTGTGCCGCTTTCTCTCCATCCCTGTAGCCGCTCTGCCGACGGCCGTTATTCGCCATCTCCGCAGGCCGGTCTCTTGCCGGCTTTGGTACCGGTTGGCACCACCCGAAGAGCTCACGAAGCGTTGTCATCACTCGAAGTATCATGTTCTGAAGGCATGCATGCATATGCTTCAACTCATTTGATCCATCTGTATCATATTGCTATGGAATTAGCATTGAAACTTCATTAGGTATGTGTTGTGGAGGGACACCACTAATATTTGTGCTACAAAATATGGTATGGTAGGTCGTACAAAGAATTGCAAGAAAATGTGCTACAAAAGAAGCAATGGTATGTGCTACGAAGCTCTCTGTGGTACCAAAAACGACCTACATTGTATATGGTTTAAATGGAAGGCCACACTGCCATTTTTATAGCCTCACCACGTCACATTTCTCTCTTTTTTTAGATCAAAATGATACGATTTCATTTCAAGCCATAACAGAGTCTAGACCAATAATCTGGTTCACAATACAATCAGGTGCCACACTAAACCACACCTTACACAATTTATTTTCGCAGCCTTCTTTAGCCATTCGATGAGCAGCTTCATTTGTCGTTCGTCGTACCAATCGCACCGAAACTTCTTCAAAGCCATGAAAGAGAGATTTTATTTCTGCAACCAGCGAACCATGGATAGAGCGGTCCATCTCCTCATTCCTAAGCTTTGCCGCAGCCTCGACACTGTCCGTCTCCAAGATGATACATTGAGGATGTACTTCTCGAGCCACCAACAAACCCCTTTTACACGCTGATAGTTCCGCCCCTTCAGCATCGGCAACATGGGGGGGGGGGGGGAATGACAAGCTCCAGCAACGAAGTTTCCATGACAATCGCGAATAACCGCGCCGCCGCTGCCCCAAGCATCCGATGGTCGGAATGCTCCATCAACATTTACCTTATGCCAACTCAGAGGAGGAGGGAGCCAGTGCTCCTTCACTCGAATAGCCTGTGGTTTAGGATTCGGACTAGTGACAGACAACCATTCCTCCACCGCCACCACCGTTCGTTTGACAATTGCAATGGGATCACCAATACTCTTTGACTCCCTAGCATCATTCCTTACCAGCCATAGGTTGTATATTAACATCAGCATTAACGAAATTGACTTGCCATCAGCCTGACCGATCCAATCCAGCAACCAACCTTTGAGATCGCCATGATACCTTTGGTGAGCAGGTGGTTTAACCAGTACAGTTCCAGTCTCCTCGATAAACAGCTGCCAGGTCGCAGCTGAATGAGAACACTCCCAAAAACGATGCACTAAACTCTCCGCTTTACCGCACACTAGACAGTTAACTACTCCCTCCGTTTCAAAATATAAGATGTTTTAGGTTTATGAAGAAAATGTATCTAGACTTGTTTTAGTGTGTAGATTCACTTCAAACCTAAGTGAACATATATACTAAAACAAGTCTAGATACATTTGCTTCATAAACCTAAAACATCTTGTATTTTGAAACGGAGGGAGTATGTCTTTAATTTTTCGGTATTTGAGTTCAGAGCCCACTGCAAGACTGTTCTCAATCAGCCTCCAGAAATGAATTTTAACCTTTCCAAGCACATTTGCCGCCCATAGCGAGAGCCACCCTTTGTGATGATCACATGACCTAGATGATTCCACGAGGCCAGTTGCCTCCCTTCTCCATTGAACAGCCAGATGGTAGGCCGATTTTACGAAAAATACACCAGACTTTGTGTGATTCCAAGCAAGAAAATCATTAGAGCATGGGTGACCTACGTAGGTACTTAGGATATCCTTTACATATGGATCAAAGAAGAACTCTCTAACCTTCTGTTCATTCCACGCTCCACCTCCAGGAAGTAAGAATGCACTTATAGTTTGAGGACACTTCGCTTGCACCCCTGTGGGTGTTGTGCGCTTTGTCTTGGAATCCATTTATCCTCCATAGTTTTAATTTGTGAACCATTCCCAATCCGCCATACTAGCCCTGCTCGAAGAAGCTCTCTGCCAAAGGTAATACTCCTCCACGTGAATGATGCTCTCTTTGGGCAATCAGTGGACAAAAACTCTCCAGATTTATAATAGCGAGCCTTAAGAACCCGTGCGCATAAGGACTCCGGATCAGTAATTAACCTCCAACCTTGTTTTACCAAAAAAATCCTGGTTAAAACATTCGAAATCTCGAAAACCCAGACCTCCACGGTGCTTACTATGACACATTCTGTCCAATCCAATCTACGGGTGGAATCGAGCCGAGCCGAGTGGCTCGGCTCGTCAGGCTCGACCAAATTCGAGCCGAGCCTCACACAAAAACACCAAAAAAATAGGCTCGCGGCTCGGCTCGGGAGGCTCGAGGCTGAGAGGAAAATCGTTGATTCCCCATCCCTCTCGTCTCCTCAGACCCGACGCTCTCCCTCGCTCTCCCGCTTGAGTCCATGTCGCCACCGGTGCCGGCTGCCACCACCAACGCCGGCCGACACCGCCGTGAGCCTCCTCTTCCTCCTCCGGACCTCCCCCCATGGATCCCCACCTGAAGCCCCTACTGCTGCTCCCGGACTAGATCCCTGTGGACGCGCACGGTCCTCTCTCGTCTAGGATTAGCGGAGGCCGCCGCCCGCCAGCCCTTCGCCCGCCGGCCCTCCTCCGCCCACCACTGATGGTTGCAGCTAGTGTGAGCTCTCAGATCTCATAGTCCGTCCGACACAAATTGGTCCGTCCGTCTCCAAAGATTTTTTTTAGTCTGGGTTAGTCTGCTCACTGATCCCTAACAAAATCGGTCTCCTATGCTGTTTGTACTTGTACATGTAACCAATCTGAAGCTTCTAATTTGTTTGTCCTTCCATGGTCAAAGAGAGAAGATATGGTTTGCAGTACGGGACCCCTTGTAGTTGTATGGCTGAGCAAAAACCGATCTCCTATGTTATTTCTGTAATTTTTTTCTTTCTAGTAATAATTGGTACCAGATTAGGCCAGTATCTATTTTCTGATATTGTAGTTGTATGGCTTCTTTCCTATTGCATCTTGCAGTCAGCTGGAGCATCGTAGCAATAGACTTCTCTCTTGTACATTAGCTACATATGTGCATATGTATTGTGCCGGGTGTTCAGAATGCAGCCCAATTGGTACTTTGATATGTCTGTGACTGTCTAAATGTGTGATTATGATGTTGCAGATTTGTATTGTGAACTATCTGTTTGGTTTGTATTGTGAACTTGTGATGCATGACATGTTATCTTTATTAATACTTTGTAAAACTGGTATACTATGATTATGATACGCATGTATCCATGTCCATTTGTTGTTTAAAATTGTGAATTGCTACATATTCAGGAAATTTCATGGCAATTTTTTAATTGCATCGAGCCTTCGAGCCGTCTTGCGAGTTTCACCGAGCTGGGTTGTCGAGCCGCGAGCCTGAGTTGCAGGATTTAGGCTTGGCTTGTCCAACCTTCAAGCCGAGCCGAGCCCGAGCCAAGCCTTGTCGAGCCCGAGCCGAGCCTCGAGCCTCGAGCTTTGTGTCCACCCCTAATCCAATCCAGTGGACTTTCCTCTGACCATCCTCATCGCCCCACCAAAACTTAGAGGAGATCGAGCTGAGCTGCTTACATTGCTACTTTGTAAACTGGAAACAACTCATTGGGAAGGCAGGAACTGCTTGCAGTACTGAACGTACCAGAACCCCTTTTGTTGCTTTAGACAATCATTGCCCTTTAAAACCTTTTACCTTCCCCCATGAACGATCCGTTATATATTTGAAACAGCCTTCCTTTGAGCGGCCAACTATGTGGAACTATACATTCATTCAAAACCAACATGCATATTAATTGCTCCCAGTGATGCTATTCTCATGTGAAATAGAATTTCGCGACAAGCAAGACTACAAGCATAAATTTCAGAATTTAAAAGGATTATTCATTCTTCCCTTGCATAGCCTTTGAAACAAGATCAAAGTAGATAAATCTATGAAAATTTTCGTATTGTGCCCCACAACTACCGTACACCGCAATCATGTATATATGTTTACACATGATAATTACGTGTTCATAAATATTAGATAGCTTTTAAAAGAATACAATTCATTATACATATATCTTTATTGTTTTCAAACTATAAGAAAAAAAACCTGCTAAATATGTGTGACAAAAACAATGGTGCTTTTTCTTAAATGACTCCTCGGGGGGGGGGGGGGGGGGGGGGGTCGACACAGGCTACTTCTAAAGAGGTGTGCTTCGGTCCCCACCCCCTTAAACTTAAGCCGCATGGGCTATTTTCTTTTTTAACCCATCGAAACCCATATCGGCGCCATGTATATCTTTATATATACGTACTCGGTTGAACTTGGTATAATCCATATTCCGGTCGGCTGATCACACCTTTTATTATCGCGATCTATGTCTTTGCATGACATATTTAAAAAAAATATTGTTGTTATATAACTTCCGATTTCACCTTACGCAGTCACATGAGTATACGTATACGGTGAGTATATGTCTAAGAGAACTATATGGACTTTAGGTGGATTCGTAAGGTCCTCTAAATAATCGGTATCGAGTTTTTGTTTGTCAAAGTTTGAAAGAAATGTGTGTGGGGGGGGGGGGGGGGGGGGACCGAAGCAAAAGTGACTTCTAAATTGTAAGCAATCAAGCCTTTATTGGGAATCGCATAATAGGAGCTATGATAAAGCGACGGACTTAGTGCCAAGAAGAAATAATATTTGTAAAATGAGTCCATTCATTCCAACTTAAAGTTTGTACTATACTATACTACATTGCAATGCTTGTACTCAACTTTCCCAACTTAAATTCCAATGTATAAATTTGGAGAACTTTTGTATGGTACATTTTCCATGAATAATACGTTTTTGTCCATGTCAGCTAATGAACACATATGAGAACTAGTGGGTAAGGATGTTTATTTGATACCTTGATTGATGATGATTGCCTTCTAAAACCCTATATTTGTATAACTGGCTAGTGAGTATGAACAAGATCAAGTGATAAAACATTCTAGATTTTTCTTGATAACGATTATACTTCTTACTTTCAAGTGAAAGCTGGACCCTTAAGAACTAGAGCGTATTCAAACCTAGAAAGTTTGAAGAAGCCCTTGGAAATTCCAAATTGCTTCAGAAATTCAATCTAGGGATGGACCTCTTATTCTCTCACTCCCACTCGTTCCTCCACCACGAAAGCCAAATCACCCAGCCTACCACATACCCTTGCCACAGTGTGAAGGCCAAGCAGCTGAGCAAAACAACGTAGTCAGTTTGATTCACATGGTCCTACTATTGTTCCCGATGCTTCCTAATTCCACGAAAGCCTGTTCACTTAGCACAAATTGCAAAGTGTCCACCACATCCCCTTGCTGCCGGAAGTCATCTATAAACTAGCTAGAGAAGAGGTGGACTAGTATTCCGTTGTGATTCTTCTTGGAGGATTTTTTTTCGCTGCTGCTGCGCTGGCACAAGAAGAAGGGTTTCAAGAAGCCCTTCTGTGCTGCCTAACTAGTGGCTATGCATGACCGACGCTTGTAACAAGGAAACAAGAAAAAGGAGGGTGCACGACCGTCGTTGGATCCGAACGAGGGAAGTGAACATGACAGAGGGTTGATGTAGATGTGGTCTTGGAGTGAAATAACGTTGCAAGCTTAGTCCATATGGCCGTACCGTTGTTCTCGATGCTTCCTAATCCTAGAACCCTCTTCGAGGTACTTCAATTCTTTGTGATGTTCTAATAAATTTTATCATCTATTATCTTTGAACTCTCTTCGGAGAAAACAAACAAACATGCACACGGCACACCTTATATATAAGTAATCCTAGCAGAGCAGGCTGGCCGATTGGACGTGTCCAACATAACTACCCTTTGTAGCCGATCCTTGGCATCTGATTTGTAGCCGATCCTTGGCATCTAAGTCACGACATACTACATGGATCTGTCATTGGATACCAAGAATTCTTGCTAGTAGGACTAAGCATTTTAATCCCTAAGAACTACATTGGATACCAAGAATTCCAAGCCCCACAAATTGCATTAAGCCGCAAGAACTATACACCTTATATATAAGTAATCCTAGCAGAGAAGGCGGCCGATTGGACGTGCCCGATATAACTAGCATTTGTAGTCGATCCTTAGCGTCTGAGTTACGACATGTTACATGGATATTGCTCGTTAAATATGTTTTTGATGTCCCGAGTGAAGTCAATGCAGTTGCTTATCAGAAACGGGACCACATTGCATGCTTGCTAGTAGTACTAAGCATTTTAATCTCCCACGAACTACGTTCGGTACCAAGAATTCCAAGCCCACAAATTGCATTGAGTACCAAGCATGTGGTGCCAAGTATCATGGTTTGCTGATAACTTGTGATTCCCAAAGCAATGATGGCCAACTAAAATTCTAGTGAAATATCGTCGTTATTTGACATTTCTTGCTCTACCTTACTATCTGAAAAACGGGTCAAACAAGTGCCATCAATCCTTTATTCGCAAAACATTCTAAAACCCAAACTCGAAAGCATTTGTATCCCACTAAGATTTTTCATCTGTAAAGTAGTATCATCGAATTCTAGATGATTAAATGATAGTATTTTTATATGTTCTATTCCTTGATGCAACAATTGTGTGCAGATTCATGATGGCATAACTCCTTTTCTTTCACGTGAACTTATTATGACCGAGACATAATTTGGTTGGAACACATATTATATATGAAGACCTAAAGTTCGATCAAATATTTTGCTAATATGATTTATTTATTTTTGGAAAATGGTATATATTAATATTAAGAGATACCAATTACACCTGCAATAACGCATGCCCTAATGGCCTTACGGCTGCACATAGCCCAGAAAAAAGTAGAAAAGTTACAAAAAAAATAAAAGTATTGTTAAAGAGAACGATTCCTCGAAGCAACGACACTAACACCACCAAAACAACACCAGTAGTCCAACCACTCAAATAGCTATGCCTTCAAGAAGGAAACAATGCACAAGTAGTGTCCTTGCCCGATAAAAGATCAAAGGTTTTCACTCTGGAGAAAGTACTCACTCACGAAATAATGGCTTTCAACAAGGTCATTGTCAGGCACAACCAATTAAGGTTAGACCTTGGGTTTTTACCCTGCAAGGTAAGACACTTCTCCCGTGTGTTACTGGTAATTCCTCCTGTGTTGTCACCCTGCAAGATAAGACTCTTGTCCCGCTCAGGCATCAATCCTTCAACAACACCCATGTCACTGGGAATTCCTCCTTTGTTGTCGTCCACACAAACAGCCGTTGCTGCGAGTCACAAATCACAAAGTCAGTTCCTCGTCGCCACAAAGACTCAAATCACCATCACTTCCCTAATGTTCTAGCTTTCCTAGCATTCTCTGCATCTGACTTCACCATGGATCGTTGAAGACATGAAATATGATGGTAATAGATATCAGAGCTTTGCAACGCTCCCTCTAAAACTAAACGGCCAAAAAAACATGGGTACGCTCGATCGAATTCAATCCGATCCAGCAATCTCTAGGCATAGTCGTCCATGGGAGTTCTCCAATGGAACCTTCCGGAACTCGCCGCTCCAGACTAGATCATCGATGACAAGCAGCCAGCAGATCTTTGTCTTCGCGCAGAAGGAACCCTAGGACTGCCACCATTATTCAGGACGATCCAGCAGTTCCCACGCTGCCCCCGGCTTCCGGTGAACGGAAAGAGCAGGTCAGCCTTCAACCCTTTTGACGCCATGGTTGAACCCATAGATCAGTTAGAGAGAGATTGAGATGCAGCGTCACCGCCTAAGGAAACCACCATGCCGCTTCCAAGTCTGCACCATCGCCCCCATCTTCTCCTCCGCCCCTTCCTTCAAAGCCGCTGGCAAACGCCGCTCGCCGCTTGGATCCACCAGCATCGTCCCTTAGTGTCTGATACGTCGGAAACGTATCTATAATTTTTGATGTTCCATGCTTGTTTAGTATCTACTTTGCTTTGCTTTGTCTATGTTTTAAGGTGTTTTTATATCTTTTCTCGAACTAACCTATTAACAAGTTGTCATAGTGTCAGTTGCCTGTTTTCTTCTGTTTTTGTTTTCAGAAAGGCAGAAAATCAATATTCTCAGAATTGGACGGGACAAAAGCCAAAGTCAATATTTTACCGTGGGCGACACGAATCCAGAAGACGAGACGGAGGGGCGCCACGGGGTGGCCACACCCCCAGGCGCGGCCAAGCCTGGCCCGCGCCTAGGCAGGGTGTGGGCCCCCCGGGCACCCCCTGCCTCGCCTCCTCGCCTATAAGAAGCCCCCGATGCAGAAACCCTAGGCACCCGATCAAAACTCCACGAAATTGTCTGTAGCCGCTGCCACCATCGTCCCTAGATCAGGGGGATCTGAAGTTCTTCCTGGCACCCTGGGCCTTCTTCTTCGGTATGATGCGTGAGTAGTTCCACCTTGGACTATGGGTCCATGTAGTAGCTAGATGGTTGTATCTACTCCTTGTGCTTTCATGTATAGATCTTGTGAGCTCCGTTCATGATCAAGATCTAATCTATTTGTAATCATGCATGTTGTGTTTGAGGGGATCTGATGGATATTGAGATTACTATGTCAGATTGATTAATGGTTTTGTCTTTATGATTCTATCATGTCTGTGTTGTTTGTGATATTGCATGCTCTCCGTTGTTAGTAGATATCTTGGCCAAGTAGTTGCTAGTGACTCCAAGAGGGGGTATTTATGCTCGATAGTGGGTTCATGCCTCTAGTTTCCAAGGGAAGTGACAGAAATCTCTTCGGTTATAGATGTGTTGTTGTCACTAGGGAGAAAACAAAGGTCTCTTGTTCATGGAGCAAGTGGATTGTTTACCTTACTTTGCTTAAAGCAGCTGTCTGTTTCTTGCAACTTAATACTGGAGAAGGTTCGGATGATAACCCAAAGGTGGACTACTAGTCATAGATGCAGTTGGATGGCGGTCTATGTATCTTGTTGTATTGCCCAATCGAATCTCATAGGATCTTTTTTGTCTAGTATTGCATTGTTATGCCTTGCTCAGTTCCTGTCAATTGCCCTGCTATAATTTGTTTACCCTTCATGCCATGTTGTTTATCTAAGGAGAGCACCTCTAGTGAACTATGGACCCTGGTCCAATCTTTACCATTGATACATCTTCTACTGTTACTGTTTACTTGCTGCAAACCACCATTACCTTCCACACCATACAGTTAATCCTTTTTTACAGCAACCGGTGAGATCGACAACCTCACTGTTAGTTGGGGCAAAGTCTTAAGTTTGTGTTGTGCAGGTCTCTGCGTTGCTTGCAACACCTGTGTGACGTTTCCTTCCTCCTACTGGTTCGATAACCTCGGTTTTTCTTACTGAGGGAAGACTTGTTGCTGTGCTGCTTCACACCTTGCTCTTAGGGTTCCCAACAGGCCCCACATCAACTCAGCCATCAATGTCCACCCTCTGGCGCGAAGAGGATCGACGGGGCCGCGCAGATCGCCCGCCGCCTGCTTCGGCAGCCTAGGCGTGGCCGGCGGCAGAGGCCGGCGGCGGAGCAAAGGCGGGGCTGGATAGGGTTTGGATGGGGCACCCCAGGTTCGCGTTTTTTTCAGCTTGCTAATATGATTATCATACATCATTAAGGTTTTACATCTTGGAGTCTACCAATTAATGAAGCAAGAATATGGGAACTGATAAGCATGGTCTTTATTCTTGAACTACTCTGAAGACATGCCCTCACGTACCATCAACTTGATTTGAATTGTTTCTATTTGAAAATTGGTACTTTCCAATATCCAGGACCTAGGTTGCCGGATTCCACTGGGAATTCCTCCTATGTTGTCGTCCACACCAATGTGAATCCGGCAACCCACGTCCTTTAGTCCAGAACATCTTCTATCTATTATACTATTACTAGTAAAATGCCCGTGCGTTGCCACGGGCTCTCAAGTTTTACGATTATATATAGTAAGGCATATGGTTCTGTTACTCCCTTCGTCTTGAAATTGATGTCGTGCATAGATCCATACGAATTTAGGCAAATCTCCGATAATCTATTTCAAGATGGAGATAGTATGAAAAATGCTGAAGAGTCATTTACAATTTATCATGACATATATTAATTAAAACGATGTCTCCCTCATTTGTCTCTCCTGTATGGCGTGTTTGATTCTTCATGCAGACATTCTCCACTCATACTCTACTAAACAAAGACACCATCTTGAATGTCTATCCTTCCTTACTCCTACCTCTTGAGCTCACGACGACGAGTGGTGCAGGGTGAGAGCGGACTATGGAGATGGACAATATCACTAATGGCACGAGGGAGCTTAGCGTGAATCCCTTAAATTATCATCTATACTCACCGGCACTTGCAAATATGAGATCAACCACATACCTTCCTTTGGTGAAGCCCTCCCCTCTGCAATCCATCCAGCTCCGTTCCTCTAGCAATTTTCTGGCTCATGGTTCATCGCAAACGACACCATGTTCCCTATCATAAAAAATAAGCTTACTTTACATTTTCTTATCTACACATGTTGTACACACTTAGAAAAACCTTCAGACTAATAGATTCAACTCGTGAAAAAGGGAACATACCAATGTGCCATTTATTCAAAAAATCGTATCGGCGCTCTGCATCTATCTCATAAGTAGAAAAGACCAAAAAAGACATTGGTTTCATGTTTATTGATGTCCTGTGTACTCGATCAACTTTGCACCCAGCTAGTTTTGTATTCAGGTAACTAAATGAGCCAGACTTGGATGTTATATATGAAAGCTTAATATGCATATATCACATAGTAACATTTTTACAATCACGTAACACCGTGTCCAACCTAGCTGGCCCTCTTTTGACATGTCTGGCCTCTTTGTTAGTGTTGCTAAAGTATGAATGTTATAGTCGAAGCACGGACACACAAATTATAGGTAGACAATCAAAGTGCAAACAATTTCATTACACTTACTATCAAAGTGTGAATAATAACAATGCTATTTTTTTATGTAAGTGTTGATGGCATAACTTTTCATTGATTAAAGAGAGAGTAACATGTTCAGAGGGGATCCGAACCACAGTTGAACTGTAACAAAACAAAGAAAAGGAAAAGTAGCTAAACACAATGTTGCAACATCAGGACCGGTTTGGATGACAAAAAACGAGCAGCTTGCAAGAGACTCGGTCAGGTTCACGTGGTCTTCCTATGAGTAGCAGCATTCATGTTTGTCCGGCCTGGTTCCAAAGCGTGAGGATATCTCTGAATCAAGCTAGAATCGGTGGCAGCGGCAATGCGCGATGCTGAAAAATCCTCATGTTCCTTTATTTCCATGCTATCCATCAGATAAGTTGCACAATGGAACTCCATCCTCTGATGCTAAGGGGGACTTGAGCTGAAGTTCTGGGCCACCAATCAGCCAGTGATGACACATTGCCCGCGGCCCCAGTGTTTGGCAAATGACAGTAGTCCATCACCAGCTCCCAGAGCAAATTTTTGAACGAGAAATCACCGAGGAGATGAAGAGCAGTTTCAGGTTCAAATCTACAGAGAGAGCAAATAGGGTTGCACAGCCAATTCTTCTCTTGTAAATTATCAGCCACCAGACAATTCCCTAGCAATGGCAAGCCAAGATAAAATGTTGCATCACAGAGTTGCGTCTGACTTTCAGTTCAGCTTATTGGTACCCAAAACCATGTCTCCTTCAAACTACATTGCATATGCTGACGCAACCGTGAAAACCCCATCCTTTGTCCATCGCCATGTTACTGAATCTTCCCTATCAGGATCTAGTTGGATATGACCCATAAGTTCCCATAAATCCACAAAATGAACTAATGTTGTGGTGGGAAGGAATATGCGGAAGTACCTTGTTTATGTCCTGTTTGAGAGTGCTTCTTGGACTGTGAGCTTGCGCCCAGTGCAAACAACAAATAGATTGGGGGCTCGATCACATATGTTGCTTCCCTGGAACCATGGACCAGTCCAGAACTTCTCACCGTCACCAAGGTTGAAAATGACTGATGGCGTTGAATAAGCCTCGAACTCTGCTATCGATCAGCAAGGGCAAACCTTGCCAAGGTTTAGCCGGGTTACTCCATAGCTCATAACTGCCACATCCATATGCAACAATGCTATTGATAGAAAAGTTAGAACTGTTGAGCATGAGATACAACAATAACCGGTCAATGATGCTCCGGGGTTGAAGAAAGCATGTTTGGCTAGCTATATGTATCCATACTTTTATCCTACCATCAGGTAGTCTAGTTGCACAGTGCATCATCAAGCTGAGTTACCAAAAAAACGAAGTGTTCAACAGATTTGTCCGTGAGCAGCGGATTTATAGTATGCAGTCTCTTGTGGAAGGTGTGTAGGTAAAAATAATAGAAACATACTTCATCAGCCTCATCCACATCAATGGCATACACTCTTAAACTTGAAAGATCCTTCCTGATATGCTGAAAGAGAAATGGCAGATATATTAAGTGGATACATATACACAAATATATGTGGTAAGATTTCTACAGTAACTAAACATACCTTATCTGAATCAGGGCAATCTGCCAAAAGTTTCTCAGCAACAGACAAGACTTACTTAGTATGTATCTGAACATCATACCAGAACAGATCAAGATTGGCATGCACGGGGAAGTACCCAACATTTATGAGAAGCCTTGAGAATCTGCCATCACATTAACAATCATGTACACAAGCGTCAACGCAAAGGCAAAGTAAAATATTTGACTTGACAAAGCATGGCACCAGATTAATATTATTTTTCTAAAAATAAACATATAATGGTGTGTCAATTGGATAGCACATTTCCTGCCATTCTTCTTTGTGTGTCGTTACATCCATCAACTGCGTAAGCCTGAAGAGACTCGATTTTTTCTTTCATCTTCTCATCCATCAACCATGAACTCTTAGAAGGCTTATAGTCCAGATCCAATGCTTTGGCACACTTGAGTAGGTCAACAAATGCTTCCAGTTCCTTATCGGCCTCTTTAGCAAGCTTCCTTCGTAAAAGTTCATCCACCTAATATCAGATGATAAACATAAATCAATACAACAATGCCGAAACCAAACTGCATAAAATTAAGCAAGCTAAAGAAATTTATGGAAACATGCACTTTATAAAATACACCCAAATCAAATATTTAGCTGCCAAAACATGTCAGATTCGCAAAATGGAAATTCATATAAATGTAGTCCTGCAAATCAGAGGGAAAAGTAAAGAAAAATCAGCACGTACAGATAAAGATAAGTTTATTTGTATGGACTGCTGCTATGCAAAAACAGACTAAGACAACAGTCCCGATAGTGCAAAATTAACTGGTAGGATTAGAAGAGGAAAGAGAGAACTGGATTTTTATAGAATTGGAAGCGTTAGTCAGTCCAGGCTTGCTGTCTAAGCACACATGTGGTCTTAGATTCTTCTCCAAAGGCATCTTTGCAAAAATAATGAGGTCACCAACTCATTTAGAACGTGCAACACAAAATGTAAATTAGACATATATTTAGAAAATATACCTGAGCAAACATTCGAGGCTGATATGTGGAAGAACCTCACCTCTCACAAAATAGACAATATCCGGTGATAATAAGAAGTGTGCGCTACTTAGAGTGTGAACGTGTGACATGGTTAATTGAAGTGTTGCAATTCAAGCAATAAGTCTGCTTGTTCGGATGTTGAACATGTCAGAATAAAATCTCAGGCATTAAAAAGAGCACCACCCTTGTGATTCCAGGCATTAAAAAGGGCCCCACCCATGTCAGAACAAAATCCCAGGCATTCAACATGTCTTAACTCTGTCTTTTCAAGTATATTACTCAACTACATGAAAGTTGGATTCAAATTTTTTTTGGATCTTTCACTTGTAGTCTTAAAGCTAATGTGTGGCTATCTTACATCATGACAAGTCTCTACTCAATGTGAGGCTGTGAAAAAAACTTTTGTTCAAAAGCATATAATATCCTTTTGCCTAAGAATGGATACCTTCTGAACCTTGCCCTTTGAGTCATAGTACTGAATGGCAAGCAAATTGGATTGTACATGAACTTTGAACCTTTTCATGATAGCCTCAATGTTATCGCCACTTCTTGCCTCAAGTTGATCAGAAAAGAAAACAATGTTAGAAACAATGAAGAGACTGCGTCAAACAAAATCCAGCAAATAAACATAAGAGCATTTAACCTGATTGTGTCCTAAGCCTTCCCATCTCTTTCTCAGAGCACCAAAATAATAGCACAAGCTCGGGAGATAGTTTCTAATGATGTGCGTTTACAGTGCGGTTAATGATAACATACTTCTTTGGGACGAGAAACGACGCTAGTAAGGCAACTGTTGTATGCACACCTGAATTGATCTAAGCCGTCATACTCTCTCTGTTCTTCTCTGTCACTTTCACATGTAGAACTCCTGATATTTTCCCTCCAGAATTTACCTACGATTTCTAGAGAAACTATAAGAAGGATTTAACCTAGCTATTCCTATAATCTAATATAGTACTCTTTTTTGAGTTGAAAAATATTATTTACAGATATAGAAAATGATTAATTTCTAACTATGGGGCTAAATTTGCAATGCATGAAATACGTATTGACTTATATCTCCTAATTTTTTGGGTGTATAGATATATTTAAATTCCACATGTATGCAGCAACATCTTCATAGCCATGTGCATGTTTTCCCTGAATTGTATGAACCTTCAAAATATGATTTATTTTCTTTCTTCTTAAAAATTTCTAAGAAAATCTAGGCTCCATGTTGAATTCCTAAGTAATTGCCTCACTCCATTTATGAACTACCAAATGGATGCGGCTGTCGGGACTCAAGAACAAATATATGATCTCCGGTTAAAGAAAACAATACCAGTTCGTACAAAAAAAGACATGAGTTATTACAACAACATAGTCCTCACGGGCTATAAACTTCAAAAAGCATATATTTGTTCAGTTTATTATATCAACATAAGTGCTTGTAGAAGAGGTTTATCGACACACCTTAATACTATCAGGACCTTCTTTTGGCAAAGAACTCCGCGCCACTATGCCAGCCAGGTTCAAGCAACCACTACCAATGTTCCGGAGTTGCCACCAATTCAGCAGAATCAGAAAGTCTATTAAGAAAGGAACTGTAGATTGTTCTGGAGGATGCAAGCACCACTATTGTTTTATGTGAGTTAAATGGATTCATTTAGAATATCCCCTTATTTATATGACACAACTTCCCTAATTGTATTGTGCATAAAAGTAAATAAGATATATATATACATCAATCATCATTATATGTTTTTATGCAATTAGAAGTACTTCAAACGACCATATATTATGCCTTGATTTTTTTAGAGTAAGTGTTACATAATTAAGAAGTGTTTTAGAATCAGTATTATGGAAGCAAACAAAGATCATAAAACATTATTGAAAATGTTGCTTAGCTATATGTGTAATCTAGCAAGAAGGAAGATGAACAATTTGCAAAAACTGTAAATTGAGTAAGCGAATCAGCCCCAAGGAAAACCAGAAAATTAATCCCCCTAAAGGCCGGTCTTTTAAATCAGAGTGTAATTTCAAGTGACGACCTAATAACTACACCAGCTACAAACATTAGCTTTGACTTTAGCAAAACAGAATTGCCCCCGACCAGTTTTCTCTTTGCATTCAATAGAGTAAGGATAGAGAAACATAAATCTGGTACGCACCTTGATCCTCTTGACCACCGGCTTGTTGAGATTCTTGAGGTGCCGGTGCATCCTCACCTGTAGAAATCTCGCCGCGACAAAGAAGAACTTATGATGAAAGATATGCAAACACCACTTTTAAAATAATAAATTTTGTAGATAAAATTGCATGATGAGCTAGATTTTGAAAAAGAATGAGGCTTGTAGGTACCTTTGTTACAGGTTCAGGTCAAGGATCTTGGGCCAAGTGCCGAGGTTGTTCTCGCATGATCCATCTCCTTACAGAATCAGGTACAAAGGAAAGAAAAGAGGAGTTAAATTACTCCACATATTATATTCATTCAGGATTCAGATCATATACAAAACAAAGGGACAAAAAAACAAAGCCTCGATTAGTGGTATCGGTCTGCACACACAACACAATTTATAGAGATGAAAAGGTATTTCATTAGTATTAATAATAACGTACAACTGATTTGAACAGATCGGGATATATTCTTTCTTTTCTTGTTGTTCTTAGATTCTTAGATTGGACCAATACACTATATGTAGAGTACGTGAATAAAACCATAATCATATGTCCATTAGGCATAAAAGTAACTTCTAATTTCGTGATTAGTTACACAAGTATTTGTGGCAAGAATTAACAAGTCATTAATTGAGCGAAATTACAGATCAAGTGAAGCCTTTGACTCTATTGGATCCAGAACAGCTAAGAGATAAGGTGTATACCAGACCAAGTTCAGATGGAGGAAGACATGGCATCGGCGGCCTCAGCCTCGAGGTATCAGAAGACCCGCTCCATTACCTCTCTCCCCTTGGTGCTGTTCTATAGAACCTCGCCCGCACATTGTGTTTCGACCTTATTAACGGCGGTGGGATTGGCGAGTAGGCGGCACCAGGTCACGGTCTCCTTCCCGAACTGCTTCCAATCGTCTTGCCAGTCCAGGTAAAGCCGATTGCTTATCCCAGCACCACCTCAATGCCGCAACACCTAGGAGAACCCAGAAAGCACATGTCCCTCACCACCATTGCTTGCGAGTTGTTCAGGTTCATATGGATCATCTCATCCTTCATGCTACAAAACTCAACAGCAAATTCAAATGCTAGTTGGAACAGAAACGGCAAAATGATGCAGGTTTCAGCTTGTTTGAGTGCAGCGGAAGATCCTTGCGCGTGTCTGTTGTGTAAGACACGTTATCATCTGATTGGGGGTGAAGGGGCTCCACGCGTGCGTTGGCATCGGATTGGGAACCTGGTCGCACAACCGGCCGGGAGCCGATAGTGAGGAAGGGGTTCTCCATGGACGCACATTTCATATTGAAATTTCATCAAGCACCTAGCAAGCACAAAACAACCAAAGATTAGAAGAAGAGGATAATAGTTAGAATAACACACGTAGGAGGAATTTATACCCCACCGAGATCATGGGCTTATCGCTCGGTCGGGCGAGATCCTTTCCTGGCCGAGCTCAGGGGGAGTCGGAGTAGGCAGAGAGGCGGTAGTCAAGATACTCCCCAGCGAGGAGGCAAGCAATGGCGGACAGGTGGGATCCTGCCTGCGCGGTCCAGCGGCGGTCGAAATTCAGGATTCAGCGCGGAACGACGAAGGAGCTCCTACGTCTCCGGCATATGACAGAACGATATCGACGAGTGGGAGCCGACCCGTGTGCGGCGGAGTGCGGAGGTCGTGCTTTCTTCAATGGATCTTGATGAACTGGAAGGAGAAGAAGACGATAGAGAGAGGGATTTGTTGGCAGGGGTTAGCAAAGAATTGCGTGAGGAGCCCGATAATTTCGCCCGATGAATGCGGGTGTGCTTTAAATTAGCCTGATGGTGGGGGAGCTAAATTAGGCGATGACTACCTGTGGCAGAGCGCGACGAAGGACCAAGACGACCAAGACGTAGTGACGTACTGGCAGAAAACGGAACATGTTTGTACTTTTTAGATAGTAGAGAAGAGATAGTAGAAATATACTAAAAACAATATAAGGATATGTTTCGAGACACTAGGTCGATTCACATCACCTAAATTATATTAACCGTTAGATCTAACTACAAGTGGCTAGGATTTTATAACCTAAAAAGTTACGCAAAATATTGTCACGTTAAATAGTACTACCTATCTTAATCTGTGTACAGTTTTTTTTTGCGAATCTTAATCTGTGTACAGTTAAAGACGTATGAAAGCAAACTTGACTTCCAGGGGCACGTGAGAAAAGATAAGAAAAGAGAGTTTGTGTCCGTATGAGTTTCTTTTATTAAATACAAGATTTTAAGTCAGTATGACCGGTTTGGGTCCATATAATTCCTCCTGCCCTCCCTGCTCGACTCTTTTCCCGTGAATACACATCGCCGCAATTTGGCATCAGCTCATGCACTTATTTAAAAAAGGCATCAGCTCTCATACGAACCTGAAAGATTGATTTAAAAAAAATTCCTGTTTAGCTAAAAGCTCTCTTGCTATTGCCAAGCACACGGGCCCTACCGGCGCCTCGCCGCGTCGGCCGGCCAGTTAATCCTCTTTTCAGAGCTTGCGTCTCGCAGTGTCAGGTTTTGGGCATGCCCTTGCGCATTGGTTAAGCGCTTGCTGATGCATCCATTCGATAGGTAGATAGTGGCCTAGCACATGACCGATGTTTTTCCTTTTTATTTAATATACTACTAAATGTAGGATCCATACATAGGTATTGTAAACATTGGCATCCACATCAGCATTGTAAATTCATTTGTGAGTAACGATCAATATATGTAGTAATATTGAAGAAATATATGTTGCATTATATATATTTATTAGAGATAATATTAGGAATATACTGTCCAAAAAACACGACACGCTCAGACATAGGATAATGCCCCCGTAATTATAGATAAGACCCTAAAGAACTTCAAAATATGTACAAGAATGCTAACAACACATTATACATAATCCCACATTACTTTGTATTGGGGAGTAGTTGTGCTGTGAGGTTTTTAATTTTATCGTATACAGATATCAATTGCACTCTAGCTTTTATATCTTTAGGGAATATGAATTTTTAGAGAACTTTATCCATGAGAGACTAGCGGAGAAGAAATATTTCCTATACTCAAAATGCACAAGACACAACTGGTATGAACCAAACTTACAGAAACAAATATTATTTTCGATTTCTAGAAAACACAAGTATACCATTTGACATGTATTAACAATTAAGGCTACATGACGAAGCAACAACAAGAATCCAGGATATTCTTTTGAACATACAATTATTTTTTGTGCGCTTTTCTTCTGGGTCCACCTTTTCTTTATTACAAGTCTAATGATATATCATGATAACGATAATGATAATGTAGTAACAGTAATTATGATAGCATGAAATTTTTATGGACTACAATGTACGTAGATATTTGAAATACTATATCATACAAATTATCAAGATGATGATTAAATAGTTATTGCCCGTGACATATAAAAGTTTCAAAATTGTTTTTGTTTATTACTTGGGACCACAATGATAAAAAAAAATCAAGACTGCACCATCATAGATGCATCCATAACAAAAAGGCTGCATTATTTACAATTAATAGGGTAAGTAGGAGGATAAACACGCTAAAGATGACGCCCTCGCATTTGCAAGGGCCACCCTACTAGTTATATACTAAAAGCAATATGAGCGTGTTTTTTGAGGCACCACGTTAATCCACATCACTTAAAATATTTTTTGACAGTTAGATCTAAATTATGTGACTAAGATTTAACAACTTATCGAAATTTAGGTAACAGCGTAAGTTGGTTTGACACGATGCATGTTAGAGACACTTATAAAATAAAAAAGTATTGTATTATCTTACCAAATCAAACGTGGACAAAGTTCGACCGTGTCAAGGCATGTATCCATAGGACTCTATTTGCAGCGGTTGGAAAAAAATAGAGCTAAATACACCTATAGTCCCACAACTTGTCTACCATGTGCAAATTAGTCCCACAAGTTGAAACACGTGAAATGGTAGTACAACAACTTGCATCCATGGAACAAACAGGTCCACAACAAATCCAAACCTGACATGTGGCATTATAATTCTTGCACTAAGACCCCTGAATTTTTTTATCTCGCACAGGTATGTTGGGTTCTGCCTCACATGTGGGTTTCACCTGTCAGGTGCATAAGAAAGGTCTAAAAAATTATGAGCAGGCGGCAGGGATCGAAACGAAGACCTGGGTATGTTACAAGCAAAAAATCAACCACTACACCAAGTTATGATATTTAACAAAATGAGCACACTCTTTTTATATCAGATATGCTGCATGCATGCATAGAGTCCTCACCAGAGCGCTCGGATAGAGTATGGTGGTGTGCATGGAGGCCGAGGTCGGAGACAGCTCGACGTTCCAACGGCACCTCCAGAAGAAGCCCATCGAGGCGACCACGCGTACGCACCAGGTGCTAATATTTATTTGATTTCTAGTAAGATAATTAAATTGTTTCTCT
The DNA here is from genome assembly GCA_916181665.1 of Avena sativa. Classification (NCBI taxonomy): domain Eukaryota; kingdom Viridiplantae; phylum Streptophyta; class Magnoliopsida; order Poales; family Poaceae; genus Avena; species Avena sativa. Next base: position 276,431,400 of record OV702298.1, on the reverse strand, counting down.
CCTGCATATCACCAATATCAACACATGTGCCGAATACCTTAGCCCTTAGATTGTTATTTCTACATTATACTTCCTTCGTATCAAAATAGATGTCGAAAATTTATCTAAATTTTAATGTATTTATATACTTTCTTCGCTTCATATTAATGTTCTCAACTTTGTCTAGACTCGTATGTATCTAATTAAACATTTAGACTAGAAGCATTCGTATATCGACAAAGTTGAGAACACTAATATGGACCGCATGTTGTACTAAATAGTGTTTATATTCATTCATATTTTACAAATCTTCGACATCTATTTTCGGGAGTACTACAGATACAAACATGTCAGCGGGAACATCGAGGTACCATCTCAATTTCTAGGACTGTCGACCGTTGGGAGGGCAATAGCTATAAAAATAATATGTCATTACAAGAGACCTAGCTGGATGCAGATCGACCCTTCTGCTGTTGCAAGACAATTCAGTCAAAACTAATGCTCCCTCCGTTTTCTAATAGATGTCACAAATTTTTCTAAATTTAAATATATCTATACACTATTTAGCATCTAGATTCATTCAAATTTACACAAAATTTTGACATTTATTTTAAGACTGAGAAAATACTTAAGAAAGATAAAAAGCCTGATACATTCTATACTTGCTATGGAAAAGGGCGCTCGGCCTGGTTCAGTAAAGCTACCATGCTGAGGGCAGCCAATGCGACGGCATACTTACCGCGTGTGTAGTGGCATACTTACGAGGGACTAATTTGTACCTTTGTACTGATTAGTATAAGTGAGGACGTCGATTATTTCTGAAAAGATCGTTATGGGTGTAGTGGCTACTAGTCTGATCTCCTCTTCTAGAGGATCAGAGTTCAAGCCCCACCGTGCGCAACTAATTTTTTAGATCATTCTATAGAGTATGACAAGTGGGACCTGCATGTCAGGCAGCACCCAAGGTCGCATGTGCAAGATAAAATATACAGGGGTCTTATTGCAAGAATTACAATGCCACATGTCGGATTTGGATTTGTCGTGGACCTATTTGCTCCATGGAAGCAAGTTGTTGGACTGCGGTTTCGCCGGTTTCAACTTGTAGGACTAATTTGCACATGATAGACAAGTTGTGGGACTAATACTACTACCTACAATTACTAGGTAGAACGTGGAGGCAAATCCGGTGCGTGTGAAAGCTCGCCAGATCCGTGATGGAGAATAAAGACTCATCCGAACAGGTCCGGAAAGCAAACTTCAAAAACGACCATCCACAAAAGCTGTTCTGGGAGGGAATAAACCCAAAACAGATTAGTTGATACGTATATATGAAACTTTAAAACTGATCGGCCTCGGGAAAAACTCAAAATCAGATCAACACGATCTGATTTTGGCTCACACACGTGCATGTCATGGATAATATAAGCATTACTATCATAGGACATGGTGGCAATGCAATATGGCACAAAAAATAAAGACATGCTCTGAAAATAGATTTTTTTAGAGAAAATATTAGATGATAAGTACACATACCAAATATCATAACTATACATAATTTTTTTAAATAGTTTGTTTAAGTAAAATTTATATCATGCTGGCTTTAGATAGTAGGACCTAGGTCGTCGGAAGATAATTTTTTTTGAATAGTTGGTTTAGGTAAAAACGTATATCATGTTGACTTCAGGACCTAGGTTGCCAGATTCACATTGGTGCTAGAGACAATTCCTTGCAAGAAAAACTTTCCAATAGTCACTCTATTGGCAGATCGCCAAACTACCTAGAAAAGAAAAATCACCAATTCCATGGACTAATGCATGATAAACAATGATCCATAGAGAAAATAAAGAAAATTAGATGCGGCCAATATTCATTTATTCTGTATGACCCCATCACAGAGATGAAAAAAATGTCCGAAGCAAATCAATATGAGATGTGATTTTCTCTTCCATCCGTGTGTGTAATGACATAGGAGTACTACAATAGGACACGGTAGCAAATCAATATGAGATGTGATTTCATTTTCCATCCGTGTGTGTAATGACAAAGGAGTACTACAGTATAGTAGGACACGGTAGCAAATCAAATATGAGATGTTATTTCATCTTCCATCCGTGTGTGTAATGACATAGGAATACTACAATAGGCCTCGCAGGGAAAATACATGACGGTATCAGAAATTATACATATATGTACATATATAGAGCATAGATAGGAACTCTAATAATATAATTTGTAAAACTCAAATTAATTTCACATGTTTCAAAAAATATTTATGAAACGTTGATTTCAGAGACTAGTACTAACTCATGGGTCACACTGTTATGCAGAGACACATTGCTCACAAGGTAGACTATCCAACCACTACTCTATTGCAAATCACCAAATTGCCAAGAAAAAGAAAGAACAAGCCACAAGAGCCATCAGTTACATGGACGGGAGTTTGATCCATACAAAAAAACCAAGGCTTAAATGGAGCCAAAATGCTTTTATCTTGTGTGACACCATCTCAAACACCAAAACAATGTCGCATCAAACACACTAACTTTACATACGCAAACTACACTCTAATATAAATATTGATTAGTGCATCCATCACCTCCGGAAGGATTTGCCAGTTGTTAAAACGTCAACTGTTGTGAGGAAAGATTGAAACAAGTTGTTTTTATTGAAAAACAAATGGGTAGACAGGAATTTCGACACACCTATATTCCAAAAAACGACTAAGCATAACATACCTAAACTACATTGTAGAAAATGATTAGTGCCTTCATCAGCTCTAAGAGCCTTTATTTGTTGATTATGTTCAAGTGACAAGGGAAGAGATTGAACAGGCTATTTTCATTGAAAATGAGAAGGGTAGATAGTAGGTTCAACACGAAGAAAATTTTGGAGGCAAAGAAGTGGCTAGACTCCTTCATGTATGATTCATGCGGCCGTATATCATAACTATGTGTAAGCAAGATCAAACCAATTATCATATTTCTTTATAAAATTGCAGTCAATAAATATTCATAGTAGTTGTACTTAAGAAAATTAAAGTAAATAGAGCATCATACGTGAACATATCTCTTTCCTAAGTTGTAACAAGTTTAACAATCAATAATAGATCCTCCATTCTTTTAGATGATAATAGTATGACTTGAACTTATTGCAAGAAAGATTTCATGACTTTACTTAAATATCGTATATCAATTTTCCAATGAGTTTACGCTTTGAAGGACTAAAGATGAAAAGGAAATTGATTAGTTCAATTATTATGGAATCCTTATGTTGTATTCATATTAACATGAAAAAGTGACACTCCCACCTTACATTATGAAGATGATACAATTAATGGTGTCTCTATAACGTTATGATTTAATAATCAAAAGGTAAACAAAAATGTAGTTTTGTAACTAGATTTGAGCAACTATCCCTAAAGTATTAGATATGGAAAATCATGGTCATTCATTTAGCATGTTCTTGGTTCCAGATATTAACAAGGATAAGTTCTTTTGTTTTAGCTTATTAAGTTTTTCTTCTGTCCAACTGCTATAAACATCATAGGATCATTGCTAAGGTAAACCCGAATTATTTGGCAGTTTGTATATTATCATTGCATAGTGATCTAAGATCTCGTAATAACTACAAGATATTTCATAGTCTGAGCTTGTATATATACGGTTTTCATCTCATGCACAATCTTCACATATGGTCATTATTGTAGTGTTTTCATAAGTACCCTAGTAATCTTTGACACATGAATAAAGAAAATTAAAGATGTCTATGCATACGATATAAATTTAGCATCAAAGGTGGCTATATAATGTAATACTTCCGATTGCACAACGTGATTGTCCATGAATTTTTTAAGGTTGTTTCCCATAAATTTTGGCACACTAAAGACGATGTCTCTCTCTAGAAAAATTAAAGGTGATGCCCTCGCACCGCCATCCTAGTTGTACTAACAATGAAACACAAATGGCTATCAAATTATCCATATTTCATGTCATACTCTAAAAAATTGGGTTGCCACGCAGTCATGTTGTTGGTAGCCAGTAGATCTCATCCTAAAATATGATCTACAAGGACAATTGAAGCTTATGCTTCGACTTGCGGGATTTTTCTTGTGCTTTACAAAATACACTACGAGACAAGCTACACAACTTTTAATTCTCTAGCCATCATGAAGGCATGCATGCATATGTGTTAGTTTCTATCAATCCATCTCTACCCTATGTCCTACTAAAGAAGCCAAGTTAGCAGTTATTGTGGGATCTCACTACGATATAGTATACCACTACTATACAAGAACATTCAAGTGTGATAAGCCAAAGTTCATCCTAAAATATAAAGTGGCCTTCTTATTCTCCACACCTATGTGTACAAGATAAACTTTGCTCTTCCTTATGTGTCATCGATGTTAGTCCACTCCTCGGATCTACTTTTCTCTCTGCTGTGATAATGTAGGCAAACCTTTCTCTTTCTTCTATATCATTTCCTTTGGTTCATGGCTTTTGAACATCATATAAAACGAACGTGAGTGTACTCAAACAGATAAAATGCAATCACTAAATAATGGCTGAACTAGAGATCTTACCTCTATTTGAACATTTTGACACGAAATAACTCATTTAGCAGACTTTTATCTGGATCACTCCATTTGGTAGAAGATTTGAATGTTTTACCCCTTCAAAGAGTTTTTTTAGTAAAGCTTCTATGTGATTAGTTTGAAACATATTAATTACCGGCCGATGTTGCAGCACCCAACGCATGGATCATTAGATGTATGCACCTATGTAGGTGCGGAGCGAGGATCCAAATGGACCCTAGAAAATTGTTGTATTAAATGTTGCCGTTAGACTAAATCTTGGACCTAATAAACTAATATGTAGGTAAAAGGGCTATACACCCCGGGCCATGGCCTAGGGCGCCTGGCCCTATGCTTAGCCATATGTCACACATAGCAATTTTTGTTATTTCTTCATTAAGATTTGTATGAACTCGGCTACCCGTAACTAAACACATATAACCTGATCATCCTAAAACAGCCTCATAGATGCAGTAATATTTTTAGTTGACATCATTCCTTTGCCCAGAGATGTTAATCATCCAATATTTATACATTTATATATTAGTGAGTGGAACGCGTGTATATTAGAGAGTGTAACAGAGATTCGAGTTTTTTCTGACACAAAGACAGTGGGGAAGTCCCCCACTGTGTCATTTTTATTTTCATAAAAGAGTGGGAATGTACATGGGGAGTGTCAAATAACAAAAAATTACAAGGTGTCTAGCCAGGCCTGCATGCCTTGTAGTAGTCTAGGCTTGATTCTGTGCCTGATGTCAGCTACTGACATTTTGAATAAACTGTAACAATTGTCCATACACTGATGTTGTTGATTGAAAATGATATCATTCCTGTGATTCCATAGGCTCCAGCATCCAGCCATCATAGTGATATTAAAGAACTGGTTTGATGATCTGTTATGAGCATCCTGGATCATACTCATTATGGGAAGATCAGTGTTCCATTCTTCCCCAAGCTTCCACTAGAAATTTTGACTAAAGTCACACCTGAAGAATAGGTGATCAAGAGATTCACTAGAGCCTTCCTCACAAAGGACACATGTGTCATCTTCAATATTGAAATTTTTCCTCACTAGCAGATCTTTGGTGTTTAGTCTATCATTTAGGAGAAGTCAAAAGAAGAACTTGTGTTTGGGGAGACATGGTGATTTCCAAATCCACTCAAATGGTTTTGGATCATCAGGAGCTTTGGTGATTTCCACTCAAATGGTGATTTCCAAATCCACTCAAATGGTTTTGGAGACATGGTGATTTCCAAATCCACTCAAATGGAGATTCGAGTTCAATAGTGAGTTTAACATTTTGTTTCGGGTTAAATAGTGAGTTCAACATTTTATTTTCGTATTATTTTTATCACGTAGCATGTATTCAAAATGTAAGGGAATTTATGAAATTTCATAGAATTTTTTTAAATATTTCACCCAGAATTCAAGTCTGGCGTTATAAATATTTTTGAAAAATAAAATGAAACAACAAGGATTTGAACCCCGACCTACAATCAACTACCTAAGCACCCCAACACTGCAGTATAGCCAAGTTCTTGACAAGAACATGACTTATTTTTTATTGAACTGTAATGCTTCAGATTTATGCAAATTTGACCGAAACTTTTGGCAGAGACTATCTCTTCTTGCTCATTACAAAAAAAATCGTTTATGTTGCATATAATTCATCTGATGTTTTGATCAATATTTTCCCCCAAGGTGTCACGCTACGTTAATTTACAAATTATCCCTGCCTGCACCCAAAGGCCAACCGAAACATCAAAAAGAATTAGCAACAAGTCAGCTATTGATAACTGAACACTGATGACCTCATCTTAAAGTTGTATTCAGAAATCAGGAGATCTCAAAAAAAGGAAAAATCAGCAGAGGACAACACATCTACCTTCATAGCTAGGTGCAGTAGTTATGTGACTTTGTCATTCCTCTGCCCGAAGATTTTAATCATCCATGTCTCTACAGTATATATTTATACGTGTGTGTGTATATAAGTGAATGTAATGGAGATTCAAGTTCAACAAGTGTGGGCACTACGTTAATAGAAAAATTATCCCTGTCTGCACCAGGAAAGCCAACCTAAACATAAAAAATGATTAAAAAAGCATTGCAATATCAGTAACAATAAGCACGATTAACTGATTGAGCGATAGTGACAATAGTTCGATGAGGAATTTGGTGCAGAGAGATAGGCAGAAAGAGGGGAAGATAAGAGCATTAAGCCATGGCGAGAATGAGATGAGATTTAGCCGTTGTGCAGCCTTTTAGCCCGGCAACTTACGGCCCGACGGCAATCCAGCACGGTTTTCCGATCTTGCTATAACTGATATGGCCAGAACCTCTACCTGAAGGAGGTTTCTACGCTCGAATGCGATGCAAAACTGAATCAATCTGCCCAGAACTCGCTGTCCCCAATTATAGATTTGATATGTAGGCACTACCAGAGTTAAAAGAAACAAAAATCTACGCTGTGCTTGGAGGCAAACCAACAGACTTTAATTCCGACTATGTGTCTGTCGGAAGAAATCCAGATGCAAGGTGAGAGCAGCCGGTCAAGCTTTTGTTCCAGATACTTCCCAATCCAAAGTTTCCTCCATTGTATTGATTGAAAATATATTTTCTGAATAATATCAGCTCTACTACATAAACTCTAATGTGGCATACACACTCATATATAGTCCCAGCCGGCTTGCAGACTATCGATGCAAGTTATATATCTCGCCCTTTATGACTGCCAAAGTCGGAATGGCTTGCTTATATTAAACCACACAAAAATGGCTTGCTTATATTAAACCACCAGATGTTCTTTAGAACACCCTCCCCCCCCCCCCCCCCCCCCCCCCAAATGTGTTATTTGTAATACAACTTCATAACTAATATGTACGCTTAGAATCATTGTATGCATTCATTATCATCCATTCGTTCACATGCATAACAGGCTTTCCACCTATCTCCTAGTGCGGTTTTTTTTTTTGAGAAATTACAGCAGGATGTTCAAACTGTACAACAGAGCTAGAGGTTAGGTCTAAGTAGCAGAGACGGGTTGAAAACTAGACTAAAACAAGAACTACAAGCTATTTACATAAATGTCTGAAACCAGTCGTTGAGTCCTCTATAGGGCTTCCAAGTGGCCTTGTGAAGGAGGAGGCACTTGGTACGGGTGTGCAGTATGGACCAGGCGAAGGCGGTGGCACTTGGTACGGGTATGCGGTATGGACGGTCCCCTCCTGTAGCAATGCTCGTTAAAGATCATGATGCCTCCTTCGTGGCATATTTGACTTGGGAAATTAGCAACTCGTAATTCTTCATTAATTAGTCCAGGTTTCTCCATAAAAGTATCCATTTGTACAAGGAGAGAAATCAAAGAAAGTATTTGCATATTTATGCAATAATTAGTCATTATTGGCAAGGCTAGCGAGATAGTTCATCAATTACTTGACAAATATGAGGTTTAGACGCAGAGAAAAATGGTTGTACTTCATAGCCATCAACTTTCCAGGATTAAACCTTAATCATCCTCGAGCAAGAAAACATAACCATAAGGAACTCAACGTTTAAACTCAAACAATGAGAACCAAGTTCACTTACAATTAGTAGTCTCATGCACTTACCACTTCTTTAATCTGAAAGCTTATGCACCCACTACTTTTTTAATCTTTGTGATGTCTCCAAGGTGTCAAATCTTTGTGATGATCTAGTAGAAGAAGAAGTAGCTGGACTAATTGATCTTGCCGAACATCTAGTTATACAATCTAAGCAAGCGCGTGGGCAACAAAAAACAGTATGACACTTCTAATGTTAGAAGAGGTACTAGAGTTAGAGTAAAGAAAACTTTTTAACATGAAAGGTCTAAGAGGTATGATTTGGAATAGTGAAAGTTTACGTGACACGGCCAAACACCTGTTTATTTCAGAAACTATTCGGGAACTATTCAGGAAACAGAGATTAGATTTTCTTGCTTTGTTGGAAACAGTTACGATTCTTTTCCTTAAATATCTGGCTCTGGGGAAGGATTTTGCATGGTTTTTCCTTCCTTCCCATGGACGCTCTTGGGGTATTTTGGTTGGTGTCAACACAGAAACTTTACAGGTCAACAAGGTTGAGTCGGGGGATTTTTGTGTAAAAATCCATATGAAATGTCGTAATGATGGTTTTCAATGGATCCTGATCCTTGTCTATGGGGCGGCTCAAGACGGTTTAAATCATGAGTTCCTTGCGGAGTAAGTGCGAGTTTGTAAAAACGAGACACATATTATGCTCGTTGGGGCTGATTTTAATATTTTAAGAAGATAATATAAAAAAATGGCAATTTTAATACACGGTGGACTTTTATTTTTAATGCGATCGGTAGAAAGTCTTAACCTATGAAAGATTGTTCTCTTAGGAAGACAATACACTTGGACAAACCGTCGTGAAACTCCCACATATGAAAAGCTTAACCGGGTTCTTGCTACTATTGAGTGGGAACATAAGTTCCCCCTTGTTTCGGTACATGATCATACACGATCAGGATCAGATCGTACACCCCTCCTGATTGATTCAGGTATCCAATCCCACAAAGGTAATTCCCCGAGATTCTCGTTTGAACTCTCGTGGTTAAGACAAGATGGTTTCTTTGATTTGGTGGCTACCGACTGGGCTTCGGTATCACATGGAAATACTCCTATTGAAAAATGTCAATACAAAGTTAGACATCTACGTCGTTTCTTACGCGGTTGGGAAAAAAATCTAACTGGAAAATATAAAAAAGAGAAGGACAGGCTTTTAGCCATCATTGATGAACTGGATCTAAAGGCTGAAACTACACCGCTCTCTGAAGAAGAAAGAAGAGAGCCGAGAGGGGAAAATGACCAAGTGTCAAAACTTCGGCGGGATGAGGAGTCCAAGTGGGCTCAAGGTGCGAAGGTTAAACACATTCAAGAGGGAGGAAACAATACTAAGTATTTTTACTTGATTGCTAATGGTAAACATCGAAAAAAGAAAATTTTCCAACTAGAACAAGATGAAGAGACCATGGTGGGGGAGGAGAATTTCAGGGTATATATCTCCGAATACTATAATAAAATGTTTGGGGAGCCGACTCCCAACAGTTTTAGTCTTTTCGAGGAAATAAATCATGACATTCCTCAGGTCTCTCCTGAAGAAAATTTAATTTTAGGTTCTGGTTTTTGTGAACAAGAAATTTTCGATGCTATATCTTCGATGGAGCATAACAAAGCACCTGGACCTGATGGATTCCCAGCGGAATTCTATCAAACTTTGGGGGGGAGGGGGGTCATTAAGCACAACTTGATGGCTATGTTTGCACAGTTGCACATAGCCAATCTACCTCTTTTTAAACTTAATTTTTGTGTCTTCACCCTCTTGCCCAAAAAGGAAAACGCAATTCAAATCCAACAATATAGACACATATGTCTTCTTAATGTGAGTTTTGAAAATTTTCACTGAAGTGGCAACAAATCGTATCTGTGTGATCGCTCACAAAACAATCTGACCAACTCAGACAACTTTTATACCCAGACGGCATATACTCGAAGGAGTGGTAGTTCTGTACGAGACCATTCATGAGATCCATAGGAAGAAATTGGATAGTGTATTGTTTAAAATCGATTTTGAGAAAGCATATGACAAGGTAAAATGGCCATTCTTACAATAAGTTCTTCGCATGAAAGGTTTTGATCCTTTGTGGTGCAAATGAATTGACAATTTTGTGCGGGATGGAAGTGTTTCCATTCGTGTCAATGATGACATTGGTCACTATTTCTAAACCAAGAAAGGACTTCGACAAGGCGACCCCCTGTCACCTATGTTGTTTAACATTATTGCTGATATGCTTGCTATTCTAATAGCTCGTGCGAAAGAGAATGGCCAAGTAGCTAGACTGATACCTCATCTAGTCGAAGGGGGCGTGTCCATACTGCAATATGCTGATGATACAATATTGTTCATGGAACATGATTTTCAGAAAGCAGTCAACATGAAACTCATTATCGGTATTTTCGAACAATTATCTGGCTTAAAAATTAATTTCCACAAGAATGATATATTTTGCTTTGGTCATGTTGCGGAGCAAGAACAAATTTATAAAGAGATTTTCGGATGTGAGTCGGGGTTCTTGCCTTTTAGATACCGTGGGGTGCCTATACATTACAGGAGACTTCGAAATTCTGAGTGGAACCTGGTAGAAAACATATTTGAGGGTAAATTCTGAGTGGAGCAGAGCATTGAAGTACTAGAGCTAAAAAATAAATATTTTCTAAGAAAATGGTTGCATAAATTGTTGTCAGAAGAGGGAGTATGGCAAGAGCTGCTTTGCAATAAATATCTGACCAACAAAACTCTAGCACAAGTAGAGGCCAAGCCGACTGATTCACCTTTTTAGAAAGGTCTCATGGGAGTAAAAGATGAGTTTTTTACTAGAGGGACTTTCAAAATAGGTGATGGGAGAAGAACTAGATTTCGGGAGGATGTTTGGTTAGGAGAGTTGCCTCTCAACCAACAATATCCCTCCTTATATAACATTGTTCATAGGAAGCATGTTTCTGTTCATACTTTTTTGTCTCACAGTCCACTAAACATCAGTTTTAGAAGAAATCTAACTAGAAGTAAGTGGGATGCATGGTTGCATATGTGTGAAAGACTTATGGAAGTAAACTTGTCAAATGATGATGACATATTTTTGTGGAATTTAACCGAAAATAGAATATTTACAGTTAAATCAATATATGAATATCTTATGAATGGCCATCCGTGTTTCCCTATAAGATATCTATGGAAGATAAAAATACCTACAAAAATAAAAGAAATTATGTAGTTTCTCAATAAAAAAGTTTTGCTAACTAAAGATAATCTAGTTAAGAGGAACTAGAATAGATGTAAAAAATATTGCTTTTGTAACAAAGACAAAACAATTGAACAATTATTTCTTTCATGTCCTTTTGCTAGGATTCTTTGGCGTATGATTTACTATACCTTTAACATTCCTCCTCCCACCAATATCACTAATATGTTTGGGAATTGGTTGAATGGAGTGGATAAGACGAATACGGGCAGAATTCGTATTGGCATCTCGGCCCTATGTTGGTCTATTTGGAAAAGTCGAAATAATGTTGTTTTTAACAAGATGGGAGTTTCATCTTTTTTGCAGGTTATCCATATGGCAGCGCATTGGATCTAACTCTGGGCTTTCCTCCTACCAGAGAATCAGTGACAAACCATGGTCTCTAGATGCATCCGTCTTGTGACGGTTACTACAGATTTTTTCAGCCAGGTTTCGTGGCGGCATTCTAATAGATTGACAAAGGCCTAGCTATTATTTGCTTTCTCTCTTGTGAGAATTTTCTTGCTCGGTTCAGGTGGTTGGCGTTTGTACCAATATCATCTGACTTATTACTTGTAAGACTATTATACATTTTATTGTTTGATCTTAATAAATGGATGTGTGCATCCCTTGGATGCAGAGGCCGGGGCCTTCCCCCATTTCAAAAAAAGCATAGGTATAGTATTGGCAAGAATATTATACAGGCTTTGTTAAGTCAAGACAACTACAATAAAAATTTATCAAGATGGAAAATAAGATGAACAAACAATTATTCAAATTCCTCTAGTTAACTCTCAGATTGCTAAGGAACACTAGAAGATTCACATTAACAACTAAGAGTGAGATCATGTCAAAAAAATCATATCATTAGAGTGTCTCATTGTAGAACACCCACATCAATAAATAAGGGTTATCAAACACTTCTTTTGTTTTCTTTGTATTTCTAAAACTTCAATTCTTTAGTAACGAGAGCATGCCAAAACTTAGTGAGTTTAATCAGATTGTGTAAGCTAGGAAGGACACTCGTGACGGCCGCCAATTTTCTTTGGCTTTAATAACGATTTCTCGTAGCAGGCTAGAGGAGTATTCCAACCTTTTCATGCAACACATATCCATGAGTATGCGAAGACTCTTACCATAATTGCTACTATAAATGTTTACTCAACGCATAGCCGAAATCCAAGAGTTTCCTATATCTATGTCCTTCGTAGGCCAGCGGAGTTGTTAGAAATTGAATCTTGGACCAAAATCTGACCGAAAATGGTTTGGAATATGAATTTCTAGGCAAATTTTTGACCAATTTTTACTTTTTAACAAAATTACCCAAAATTCAAAAGGTTTTGCCCGGCAAATCTTACTGGTTCTGACCAAAATGGGCAAAAGTCGGCCGGAATTCGTTTTTTCTGGACCAAATTCAAGGCTTGGCAGCTCAGACAGTAGCGGAGTGGGAGCCTTGGTTAGCCTGGTTAGCCGCTCGACTAGGAGGGAGTAGTTCTTTCGCAGGAGTGAGTGGTTCACCAGGTTTAGCAGGTGTGTGGAGTGTGTTGTTCGTTGCAAACAACGGTTAGTGTCAACTATGTAATTTCAAACTCTACCACGCAAGTTGAGTGCTATGGAAAAAAAGAAATGTTGTGCTGGCCATTTGACTGGGCTCGGTTTCATGCATGCGACAATCATGGATTTAAATATGTTCCCTTGTTGCCGGAAGTATACTTATTTCACTCGCATGCACTAGATTGGTTTCAATATTGTTAGAAAGACCTAAATATTAATAGTAATCACGATTCTACGCAGCTCTTTTTTTTTTTGAGGTAGATTCTACGCAGCTCTAAAAGAGAAGATTGCATGCTGCACCACATAGTAATAGTAACATTATTGATTAGCCGTGTCATGTTTGCTTCATCCCTGGAGTCACACGAGTTGCACATTGTCTTGCTGGGTGTCATGTCTCAATAGTAACTCGTTCTCTTCTATCGACTAGTTTTATTCGTAATTCAGTGAAAACATGATGCTGACCAGAGAAGGCTTGTTTTCAAGGCATTCCGTAGACCTCCCAATCCTAGCTACGTCGTCCACCAATCAGAATATATCTTCGTTGTGTGATTTCAGTCTATCCCTACTCTCTTTGTCAGAAAAAAAGTACTCTCTCTGTCCCAAAATAAATGTCTTAGGTATTTCAAAATTTAGATAAATCTATATACTAAATGGTGTCTAGATTCATTCAAATTTTGATAAATTTGAGACATCTATTTTGGGATGGAGGGAGTACTCCGTTGTTTCAGAGGGAGACACTCCGACATTTTATAGTCTTATCACGCACCATCCCCACTAGGCCCTATAACAAAATAATATGGGGTGGTTTCTTAACTTGGTCAGCTCGTGGTGATTATATATTGATGGACAGATACAGAAGATTACAAGGTTTTCGTACCGTGTCAAACAGGGGACTCGTACATACAAGGACCGGTCCTACAACAACATATATACATACTATGATTAACACCCCTCTCATAACTTATCTAAGTTAAGATTGTGTTTAAAAGCTTCTAATCTAATAGTAGAAAGTTCCTTAGTAAAACTGTCCATTAGTTGATTTTTTGAAGGTATAAACCGTATGACCAAAAGTTTCTGAACTACTCTTTCACGAACAAAATGATAACCCATCTCTATATATTTTGTTCTTGCATGAAACACAAGATTAGCAGAGAGATGTGTAGCTTCAATATTGTCACACCACAAACATGCAGCTCTCAACTGTGGTACTCCCAGATCATTTAACCAAATTACCTCGACAATGGTATTTGATAGGGCTTTATACTCAGTTTCTGTACTTAAGCGAGAAACTATAGCTCGTTTCCTCGCACTCCATGAGATCAAGTTAGATCCAAAGAATATAGCAAAACCACCCGCGTACCTTCGATCATCTGGACAACCTGTCCAATCAGCATTGGAAAATGCACTGACATGAATAGACTATAATGCTCTAACTATACTCATGTAGTGAGTAGAATTTTCACTACACAACACTTCACCACCGGTCAAAGACAGCTTCTCTGAAGTTGAAAAAGGAGTGTCAACAGTCTTGCACATCTTCATGTTAACTCGTGCAAGTAAATCATTAGCATATTTTTACCGAGACAAAATAATACCATCATGAATCTTCTTTACTTCTATGTCCAAGAAGAAGTGCAATTCTCCCAAGTCCTTCAAAGCAAAGGCCATACCAAGATCATGAAGAAGTATCAACAATTGTGTCTGAGGAACTGCCTATAACAATGTCATCAACATAGATAAACATAAAGATAGTCACTTCCTCTTTGTTGTAAAAAATAATGAAGTATCAGCATGTGGTGCAGAAAAACCAAGCTGCTGAAGTTTAGAACGTAGCCGAGCATACCACGCACGGGAAGCCTGTTTCAGGCCATAAAGAGCTTTATCAATCTTACAAATATACCCTAAACGATAAGCATCAACATAACAAGGAGGTTGACTAATATAGACCTCTTCTTGCAGAACACCATGTAAGAACGCCTTCTTCACATCAAGTTGCATGAGCTTCCAATTCCATGACACTGCCAAAGACAAAACTAGTCTAATAGTAGTCGCCTTAACAACGAGACTAAACATGTCCTTGTAGTAAATTCCATAAGTTGCTTGAACCCTTTTGCAACAAGTCTAGTCTTATACTCATTAATAGTACCATCAGTCTTGCTTTCATCTCATAAAAATGATGTTCCTCCCAGAATCATCAGAGCTAAGTGCCACATATTATTATGCATAAGAGCAGAAAAAATCCTTGTCCATAGTTGCCTTCCAACTAGGGTCGCCCAATGCCTCGTCAACATTTTTTGGTTCACTAGTTGAACATAAGTTGGCAAAATGGAGATGACCATACCGAATACACTCATATGTAAGGTACCTTTGGCTGCACAATACCATGACTCAAAGAGGTACATGGACAATTCAACACAGTATAATGCACAACAGGGTTGAGGGGCGGAACATCCCGCGCCTGCCCTGTACGCACATTCTAGAGTAGAATCAGCCGCACAAGATCTGTGCGCATCCCAGTATATAGGACCTAACGAAGGGTAGATTTAGGAATATGAATTGTTGCATGCATTCATTTGCGAAAATGTGGGTAAATTTTCGCCAAATAAAAACCTTGAGTGATCAATGTTTCTTTCTTACTTTGGGAATATGTTTAGTCTTAAAGGAGGATTGCTATAAACTTTGATATGATCTTAAAGGAATTATGTGTGTTTTGAAATGAGTTTGCATTTTAAAACTTAAGTGTTTTATAATTTAAATAATTTTGATATAAGATTTGAATCTTAAATTAATTAAGAGAAAAGTTTTATAACTTAAAACTTATCTAAAAAATATTGTATATGAAATTCATTTCATATACATAAACAAGTTACAAAGAATGAACTTACTAAAGTTATTCCAAACTTCACAATTTACACAAGAGTAAAGAATAAGAATATTCTTTATTAATAAATATATAATCTTTATTACAAATGAACCAAATAAAGATTACAAGAATTATAAAAGAAAAATTACAAAATAATAAGAAAATTACATTTGTATATCTACTAACTATCCTATATCTAAAACTACACTAAATCTTCATCCTTATCTTTGTACCTACAAAACAAAGATTAAATAGAAAACCAAATAAGATTAATGTTAGTATATTTCTCTCAGATATGTCAGTGAGGTGCACATGACAAACTCATCACTGAGAAATGTTAAAAAGGGGCAAGTTTCACCAATATGAAAGATTTCATCTTTCATAAATTCAAAGCCAGAATGCAAATTACAGCCAAAAGGATCAATTCACCTGCCAGGTAAAAGTAAGCAGGTAATGGTAAGTTCCAAAAATTCTGAACCTATTCACATGTGCATAGCAGGCACACAAGTTGCACACACACAAGCATGCAGATGGTGTGTTGTCGACCTCACAAGAACAGCCAAATATCACAAAATCACAGCACAGCCGTGGGGAAAGCACTAGTGCATCACTCCAATATACATCACACAAGAACAGCAAGTGTAGACAGCAGCCAAACAAAGAACAACAGCCAAACCAAACCACCCAGATCAACCCAAACATCACCTGGATGGTGAAATAAGGAGGGGGATGAATCTGGTGGACAGCAAGGTCAAGCCCAGGAGCTAGGAGGAGCAAGAAAGCTCAAGAGAAAGCTCAGGAGCACAGCAAAAGCAGATCAAGATCAAGATCCAGATCAAGATCAAGATCAAGATCAAGATCATCAACAATCTACTACATCCACATCAGAATTTGTGGTGAGCCTCATAAAACCATCACATGATTTCATCATATTATTTAAGTAAAAGCATGTGTTTCTTTATGAGATGATCTCTCAATAATCACCCAAGAGGAGTGAATCTATCCTAGAGATTTCAAGTACAAGGATAAGAAATCAAGCTCAACCACAAACACTAAACCCTCGGACCAACATCACTGGATTTAGTGTTATTTTTGCAACTCAGATCATTCTTCATTTGATCTTATCAGATCAGAGCACATCTCTCAAAGAGATTAGCACCTCTAATCTTACAAATTTCAAACAAACTAATACTCAATTAACTAGGAATTAAATCCTAGAGCCTCAGACCAACATCATAGGCAGGAAAGTTAATACAAGCTTTCATGTCAACTTGTCAGTATTAATCACAAGCATTATCAAGCTAAGCCCAGAAATAAAACTCAATCACTTGGGTGCCAGATCATAATGGTATCACAAGGACAGGTTGTATATGAACTAAAATCGATCTTTGTTTAGAATCCACATATAAAAGGGACAACCAATAAATATCATTTTCCTGAAGCTAAGTGCCAGGAATCAACCTTCGATTCATCTATACATCCACAGAAATCATTACAGGTAATGATTTGATTCAGAGAGTATAATCTCATACAAGCCAATATTATAATTGCAGTAAGCAACTACTGAGAGAAACTACTGTCAGTATAAGCAATCTGACAGTAGAGTAAACTCTCATATCAACAACTTAATCCAATCAAGGATTTCATTGAAACACTAGCATGGATCATGGTGGATTACCACTAGAATAAATCTGACAGGCAACTAGCATCATCAATGCCACTACCAATCACTAACCACAGCAGACAATCATTTCCCATGATCAAATATGATCAACACTAGCTCTAAAGCATCATAGATATGATCAACAGGGGGTTATGAACCCTAATCAGAGCAAGAACCCTAATCTAGAGATGAACCCAATTAGCACATAGTCACTCGACATGAGAAGCCACTAGATACACACAAAGAGAATCATGGCAGTAGCATGGACAAACTGTAGGGGTTCGTAGCATGGAAAACAAAAATTTTCTATCGCATACAAACAAACAAGCCAAGATCTATCTACTAGATTGTAGCAACGAGTCGATGGAATAACTCACCCTCGAAGATTCCAAAGTGTTTAACGAGAGCAGATTCTCGTGGGTGATGTAGTCGTACTCTTTCCGATCTCAAGATCGCGTAGACGATCCTTCCGGCGCCACGTTCCGGCAGCGCCCCCGCAGTCGGTCACACGTTCGGTACTCGACGAAGACCTTCCTCTCCCTTGTTCCAGCAGGCAGCGGAGGTTGTAGCACTCTCCTCGCGATTCCGGCAGCACAACGGCGTGGTACCGGAAGTAGAGGGGAGATCCCGCAGGGCTTCGCCTTAAGCCGGTGCGAGTATGGTGGAGCTTATGAGAGAGGCTATTAGTGGTCTAGTAATTAGACACACCAATTAGAGGGCTCTAAACCAATTAGAAGGCTCTAAACCAAAATAGCTCTAAACCGGGGTTTAGATCTAGGGTTTAGTTTAGAGGGGTAGGAACTAGTAGTGTTGTGTAGAGAGGGGAGCCCTGCCCCTCCCTTTATAGGTGGGAGGGCCGGCGGCCAAGGGGAGGAGTTCCTCCCCAACTCGGCCTTGGGAGGTGCGCCGGCCAAGGGGAGGAACCCTCCTCCAACTCGGCCTCCACCTCTCCTCCTCTTTCTCCTCTTTCCGAAAACTGGCAGTTTGACCGAAAACTGGCAGTTTGACTTTTTCAATTAGGATTTGAATTAACCCTTTATTTCGGACAGCGAGAACACTTAGTACATGATGCAATCATTCCAACATGCAATGACACATTCATGTACCCCTTCCCTCCCGGAGTGCCGGACATTCCGGGACCTTCTAGAATGTTCCCGATGAAAACACCGGAATCATTCCCGAACTCCGAAACGGGACTTTCCTTATATGAATCTTATTCTCCGGACCATTCCGGATCACCTCGTGATATCCCGGATCCCATCCGAGACTCCGAACAACATTCGGTCTCTTTCTCATAATACCATAACTACTCAAACAACGTCGAATCCTTAAGTGTGTCTCCCTACGGTTCGTGAATTATGCAGACATGATCGAGACACTTCTCCGAACAATAACCAATAGAGGAATCTGGAAATTCATATGGCTCCCACATATTTCTACGATTACTTTGCGATCGAATGAACCACTTACATACGATACCAATTTCCCTTTGTCTCACGATATGTTACTTATCCGAGGTTATGATCTTCGGTATCTCTGCATACCTAGTTCAACCTCGTTACTGATAAGTACTCTTTTCTCGTTCCCGTGATATGTGATCCCTTGTGACCCAGTCACATGCTTGCAAGCTAATTGGATGACATTTCACCGAGAGGGCCCAGAGAATATCTATCCGTCATGTGGATGGACAAATCCCACTCTTGATCCATGTGTTTCAACCAATACTTTCCGAACACTCAATACCACCTTTATAGCCACCCTGTTACGGTGTGGTGTTTGATGACATCAAAGCATCCATCCAGTAAAGGTGATATGCATGATCTCATGGTCGAAGGAATTAGGTTACTATGTATCAGAAAGCATATAGCAATTGAACTATTGAAATGACTTGATCTTTATGCTACGCTTATCTATAGGAGTATGTCCACCATATCATTCTCCTAACGATATGATCTTGTTGTTGATAACATCTCAATGTTCATGACAAAGAAACCACATCATCAATCAACCAACAAGCTAGTGAAGTATAGAGGCTATACTAGGGACTTCAAATTAAGTTTACAATTCACACAAGTATTAATGGTTTCCTTGTTAATACTATTATAGCATGAATGCAAACATTTATCATAAACACAAAGATATAATAATAACTATATTTATTATTGCCTCTAGGGCATATCTCCAACAGTCTCCCACTTGCACTAGAGTCATCTAATCTAGATTACATGGTAATATACCGAACACCCATGGCAGTTTGGTGTTGGTCATGTTTTGCCCTCGGGAGAGGTTTAGTCAACGGATCCGCCACATTCAGATCTGTGTGTACTTTGCAAATCTTTATATCCCCATCCTGGATATGTTCTCGAATAGCGTGAAAACGCAGCTTGATATGCTTCAGCTTCTTGTGTGACCTTGGTTCTTGCGCATTGGCTATGGCGCCCATGTTATCACAGTAGATAGACATTGGGTCCAGCGCACTAGGAACCACACCCAGCTCTGTAATGAACTCTTTCATCCATATCGCTTCTTGTGAAGCCTCCGAAGCAGCCATGTATTCCGATTCAGTTGAAGATCTCGCCACAACGCTTTGCTTTGCACTCCTCCAGCTAACTGCTGCACCATTCAAAATAAATACGTATCCAGATTGTGATTTAGAATCATCCGGATCGGTGTTCCAACTAGCATCGGTGTAACCATTAACAACGAGCTGTTCATCACCTCCATAAGAAAGAACCATATCCTTAGTTCTTCTCAAGTACTTAAGGATGTTTTTGACCGCTGTCCAATGATCCACTCCTGGATCACTTTGATATCTGCTAGTTAAACTAACAGCATATGCAATGTCGGGTCTAGTACATAGCATGGCATACATTAGAGATCCTATGGCTGAGGCATAGGGAGTCTTACTCATCCTTTCTCTATCTTCTGCCGATGTCGGACTTTGAGTTTTACTCAAGGTCGTATTGGGCAACATGGGCAAGAACCCTTTCTTGCTTTCTTCCATTCCAAACCTCTTTAGAACTTTGTCCAAATATGTACTTTGTGACAATGATATTTGGCGTTTCGATCTATCTCTATAAATCTTTATGCCTAATATGTAAGCTGCTTCGCCAAGATCCTTCATTGAAAAACTATTATTCAAATATTCCTTGACACTATTAAGAAGGTCTACATCATTCCCAATCAACAATATGTCATCCACATACAGTATTAAGAATGCTACAGAGCTCCCACTCATTTTCTTGTAAATACAAGCTTCTCCATAAGTTTGTATAAAACCAAAACTTTTGATTACCTTATCAAAACGTTGATTCCAACTTCGGGATGCTTGCTTCAATCCATAGATGGACCGTTGAAGCTTGCATACCTTGTTAGCATCTTTAGGATCGACAAAACCTTTGGGTTGCATCATATACAACTCTTCATCAATGTCTCCATTGAGGAATGCTGTTTTGACATCCATCTGCCATATCTCATAATCATAATATGCAGCGATTGCTAACATAATCCTCACAGACTTTAGCTTCGCTACTGGTGAGAAAGTCTCATCGTAGTCAACTCCTTGAATTTGTCGAAACCCTTTTGCGACAAGTCGAGCTTTATAGACAGTAACATTACCATCAGCATCTGTTTTCTTCTTGAAAATCCATTTGTTCTCGACAGCCTTCCGGCCATCCGGTAAGTCCACCAAAGTCCATACTTGGTTTTCGTACATGGATCCAATCTCGGATTTCATGGCTTCTTGCCATTTATTGGAATCTGGGCTCATCATCGCTTCCTCATATGTCTCGGGGTCATCGGTGTTGTCCACCAACATGACATTCATAACGGAATCATACCAATCTGGAGTGGTACGAGTTCTCGTTGACCTCCGAGGCTCTGTAGCAACTTCAACCGAAGTTTCATGATCATCATCATTAGCTTCCTCTCTTATTGGTGCAGGCACCACAGGAACTTCTTCCGGTGCTGCGCTACTCGCAATTTCGAGAGAAGGTTCGACAACCTCGTCGAGTTCTACTTTCCTTCCAGTCACTTCTTTCGAGAGAAATTCCTTCTCTAGAAAGGATCCATTCTTGGCAACGAAGATTTTGCCTTCGGATCTATGATAGAAGGTATACCCAATAGTTTCCTTTGGGTATCCTATGAAGACGTATTTTTCCGCTTTGGGTTCAAGCTTGTCCGGCTGTAACTTCTTTACATAGGCTTCGCATCCCCAAACTTTAAGGAACGACAATTTAGGTTTCTTCCCAAACCATAATTCATACGGTGTCGTTTCAACGGATTTAGATGGTGCCCTATTTAAAGTGAATGCGGCTGTTTCTAATGCATAACCCCAAAATGATAGCGGTAAATTTGTAAGTGACATCATAGAACGAACCATATCTAAGAGAGTTCGATTACGACGTTCAGACACACCATTACGCTGTGGTGTTCCCGGCGGTGTCAACTGCGAAAGTATTCCACATTTCTTCAAATGCTCGCCAAACTCGTAACTTAGATATTCACCTCCACGATCAGAACGTAGAAATTTAATCTTCTTGTTACGTTGATTCTCTACCTCACTTTGAAACTCCTTAAACTTCTCGAAAGTTTCGGACTTATGTTTCATGAAATAGATATACCCATATCTACTCAAGTCATCCGTGAAGGTAAGAACATAACGATAACCACCGCGCGATGCTACACTCATTGGACCACACACATCGGTATGTATGATTTCCAATAAGTCCGTAGCTCGCTCCATCATACCAGAAAATGGAGTCTTAGTCATTTTACCCATCAGACATGCTTCGCATCTTTCAAGTGATTCAAAATCAAGTGATTCAAGAAGTCCATCGGAATGGAGTTTCTTCATACGCTTCACTCCAATGTGACCAAGACGACAGTGCCACATATAGGTCGAATTATCGCTTGATTTCAAACGTTTAGCTTCAATGTTATTAAGATGTGTATTTCTACTATCGAGATTCAATAAGAATAGACCATCTATCAAAGGTGCATGTGCGTAAAACATATTACTCATATAAATCGAACAACCATTATTCTCTGATTTAAACAAGTAACCGTCTCGCAATAAACAAGATCCCGATATAATGTTCATGCTCAACGCAGGCACCAAATAACAATTATTTAAGTATAAAACTAATCCCGATGGTAGATGAAGAGGTAGCGTGCCGACCGCGATCACATCAACCTTTGATCCGTTTCCTACGCGCATCGTCACCTCGTTCTTCGCTAGCTTTCGTTTATTCTGCAGCTCCTGTTTCGAGTTACAAATATGAGCAACCGAACCAGTATCAAATACCCAGGCACTACTACGAATACTAGTGAAATACACATCAATAACATGTATATCAGATATACCTTTCTTCTTGATGTTGCCGTTCTTCAAATCCGCCAAGTACTTTGGGCAATTCCGCTTCCAGTGACCTTCTCCCTTGCAGTAAAAGCACTCAGTATCAGGCTTGGGTCCAGCCTTGGTCCTCTTCGTCAGCATGGTAGCTTTCTTACCACCCTTCTTGAAGTGTCCCTTCTGCTTAGACTTGCCTTTCTTGAATTTGGTGGTCTTATTGACCATCAACACTTGGTGCTCTTTCTTGATCTCCACTTCTGCAGATTTTAACATAGCAAATAGTTCTGGCAACTCTTTGTTCATGTTCTGCATGTTGTAGTTCATCACAAAGTTCTTGTAACTTGGTGGTAGTGATTGGAGGATGCGGTAAACTCCCAAAGTATTAGGAATCACTATACCCAAACTTTGAAGTTTATTTGCGTGCCCAGACATCTTAAGCACATGCTCACTGACGGAGCTACCCTCTTCCATCTTGCAGTTAAAGAACTTTTCAGAAGCTTCATAACTTTCAATTGCCGCATGAGTCTCAAAAATTAATTTGAGATCCTCGACAATATCATATGGATCTGACTCTTCAAACCTTTTCTGAAGCTCCGATTCTAAACCATACAAGATAGCACACTGAACTATGGAGTACTGATTCTTCCGAGCGAGGTAAACATTCTTTACTTCATCGGTAGCATCAGCTGCAGGTGGGTCACCTAGCGGTGCATCCAGCACATAGGTCAAATTACCAGCTGTGAGGACAATCCTCAAATTGCGGAACCAATCCGCGAAGTTGCTTCCATTGTTTTTCAACTTTTCTTTCTCTAGGAACGCATTAAAATTGATGGTAGGGGCTGCCATTGATCTACAACATATTTGCAATAGTTTAGACTAAGTTTATGACAAATTGAGTTCAAATTAATTAATGAAATTAAACTAGGTGAACTCCCACTCAAAACAACATCCCTCACATTGTTTTAGTGATCACACGAACCAAATCCACTACATCAACACCGATCATCACGAGAGCTGATATAGTTTTAATGGCGAACAATCATCATGTTCATCATATCTACTATATGATTCATGCTTTGCCTTTCGGCGATCCGTGTTCCTGAGGCCATGTCTGTACATGCTAGGCTCGTCAAGATCAAACCTTAGCTACCGCATAAGCAAATCTGGCTTGCTTACGTTGTATTCACCCGTGGAATCAAAGACACCCGATCATCACGTGGTGCTTCGAAGCAACAAGCTTTAGCAACGGTGCTAACTAAGGGCGAACACTTTAGAACTTGAAATTTATGTGCATGAGGGATCATCTTATAATGCTACCGTCGTCTACTAAGCAATACAAGATGCATAAAGGATTAACATCACATGCAATTCATAATATGTGATATGATATGGCCTTTCTTCTTTGTGCTTCCGATCTCCATCTTCAAGCACGAACATGATCTCCATCATCACCGGCATAGCATCAAGATCAATGACGCTTCTTCATGGTTGTCGTCCACCAGCTTCAACTATTACAACTATTTTGAATAGACACGCAGGTCTTAACAGAAATTAAAGACAACCATATGGCTCCTGCCGGTTGCCAACTTACAATAAGGAACATTGCATACATCAAATATAATCACAATCATGGCCATATCACATCACTGCACACCCCTGCAAAACAAAGTTAGACGCTTCTACTTTCTTTGCATATTTTACGTGGTTTGGGGCTTTCCATAAGTGTCGTTCTAACTTACGAACAATAACCACAACATTGATACTAGCATTGTTGATCACCCGTTGTAAATTGGATCTTTACTATGCTAGGAGAAACAGGCACCCGCAAAGCCACTTATGCAAAACGAGTTGCATGTCAAGCGTGGAGCAAGTCTCATGAACGATGTCATGTAAGGTTAGCCCGGGCCGCTTCATCCCAACATACCGCAAGATGCAAAGTACACAAAAAGCAATCTACAATAAAAGCATCAACGCCCACAATGACCATTGTGTTCTACTCGTGCAACAGATCTACATATAGACACGGCTCTGATACCACTGTAGGGGTTCGTAGCATGGAAAACAAAAATTTTCTATCGCATACAAACAAACAAGCCAAGATCTATCTACTAGATTGTAGCAACGAGTCGATGGAATAACTCACCCTCGAAGATTCCAAAGTGTTTAACGAGAGCAGATTCTCGTGGGTGATGTAGTCGTACTCTTTCCGATCTCAAGATCGCGTAGACGATCCTTCCGGCGCCACGTTCCGGCAGCGCCCCCGCAGTCGGTCACACGTTCGGTACTCGACGAAGACCTTCCTCTCCCTTGTTCCAGCAGGCAGCGGAGGTTGTAGCACTCTCCTCGCGATTCCGGCA
This sequence comes from Avena sativa, assembly GCA_916181665.1. Classification (NCBI taxonomy): domain Eukaryota; kingdom Viridiplantae; phylum Streptophyta; class Magnoliopsida; order Poales; family Poaceae; genus Avena; species Avena sativa. The sequence goes on along the minus strand of OV702298.1, from coordinate 276,406,243 downwards.
GCACAACGGCGTGGTACCGGAAGTAGAGGGGAGATCCCGCAGGGCTTCGCCTTAAGCCGGTGCGAGTATGGTGGAGCTTATGAGAGAGGCTATTAGTGGTCTAGTAATTAGACACACCAATTAGAGGGCTCTAAACCAATTAGAAGGCTCTAAACCAAAATAGCTCTAAACCGGGGTTTAGATCTAGGGTTTAGTTTAGAGGGGTAGGAACTAGTAGTGTTGTGTAGAGAGGGGAGCCCTGCCCCTCCCTTTATAGGTGGGAGGGCCGGCGGCCAAGGGGAGGAGTTCCTCCCCAACTCGGCCTTGGGAGGTGCGCCGGCCAAGGGGAGGAACCCTCCTCCAACTCGGCCTCCACCTCTCCTCCTCTTTCTCCTCTTTCCGAAAACTGGCAGTTTGACCGAAAACTGGCAGTTTGACTTTTTCAATTAGGATTTGAATTAACCCTTTATTTCGGACAGCGAGAACACTTAGTACATGATGCAATCATTCCAACATGCAATGACACATTCATGTACCCCTTCCCTCCCGGAGTGCCGGACATTCCGGGACCTTCTAGAATGTTCCCGATGAAAACACCGGAATCATTCCCGAACTCCGAAACGGGACTTTCCTTATATGAATCTTATTCTCCGGACCATTCCGGATCACCTCGTGATATCCCGGATCCCATCCGAGACTCCGAACAACATTCGGTCTCTTTCTCATAATACCATAACTACTCAAACAACGTCGAATCCTTAAGTGTGTCTCCCTACGGTTCGTGAATTATGCAGACATGATCGAGACACTTCTCCGAACAATAACCAATAGAGGAATCTGGAAATTCATATGGCTCCCACATATTTCTACGATTACTTTGCGATCGAATGAACCACTTACATACGATACCAATTTCCCTTTGTCTCACGATATGTTACTTATCCGAGGTTATGATCTTCGGTATCTCTGCATACCTAGTTCAACCTCGTTACTGATAAGTACTCTTTTCTCGTTCCCGTGATATGTGATCCCTTGTGACCCAGTCACATGCTTGCAAGCTAATTGGATGACATTTCACCGAGAGGGCCCAGAGAATATCTATCCGTCATGTGGATGGACAAATCCCACTCTTGATCCATGTGTTTCAACCAATACTTTCCGAACACTCAATACCACCTTTATAGCCACCCTGTTACGGTGTGGTGTTTGATGACATCAAAGCATCCATCCAGTAAAGGTGATATGCATGATCTCATGGTCGAAGGAATTAGGTTACTATGTATCAGAAAGCATATAGCAATTGAACTATTGAAATGACTTGATCTTTATGCTACGCTTATCTATAGGAGTATGTCCACCATATCATTCTCCTAACGATATGATCTTGTTGTTGATAACATCTCAATGTTCATGACAAAGAAACCACATCATCAATCAACCAACAAGCTAGTGAAGTATAGAGGCTATACTAGGGACTTCAAATTAAGTTTACAATTCACACAAGTATTAATGGTTTCCTTGTTAATACTATTATAGCATGAATGCAAACATTTATCATAAACACAAAGATATAATAATAACTATATTTATTATTGCCTCTAGGGCATATCTCCAACACAAACACCATAGAGGCAACTTACCCGAGGTCCTCGCTGACGAATTGAAGAGGAAGAAGGGTGGCCGACGAACCCCGGTGGCACAGGGAGCACCTAGAGGGGCGCTGCAACCTGCACCTGCCACGGCGGCAGCCGCAGTAGCGCACGAGCCTAGCACACCACCGCGGGCGGGATCGCGGTGGCGGCAACAACACCTTTTCCGAACCCTAGGGTTCACGAATGGGGTGGACCTAACCACGGAGAAGCCCCAAAGTCAAATCCAAGTGGATAGAACGAACGAGCATCGTCGACAACCCCAACTCACACCACGGCGGTGGCCAGAACGGCCAACGACGGCAGGAATCAACGGTGGCGGCATTGCCGGCCACGGGGTCGAGCCAGAGGAGGAGAGGATAAGATCGAGGGAGAGAAGGAGGCAGAGTGGGCTGGATGGGACAAAACCCTTCGGGGTGATCTTTTGACCCTGCCCTATTGGGCCACCCTGGCCCAATAAGCCCAAGGGGCCAGCCCAAGTTATTTAATAAAAAAATTGGATCAATTAAAAAACACCAAAATTCCCCTGACCTCAATAAAATTATAGAAAATAAAATAAAAGTCCAAAATTTATAAATAAAATATTTTTGGATTCACAATAATCCACTATGTCCAAATAAAATAAGATATCAAATTTTGGACATTTAAATTTTTATAAGAAATTTGTAATTTATATATTCCCTATGGAATTTTACAAAATTATTGAAAGATGATAAAAATAAATAAAAATCGCTTTCATTATTTATTAATATTATAGTATTTTTGAAAAATACTAAATAAATATTTAATAATAAATTTAACGTATAATTAATAATTCCTAAAAGAATTATTAAATCAATAAAAATCAAATAAAAAGAGAAATAAAATAAAATAATTCAATATATGCAATAAGTATAAAAATAATAATATTTATAAATGCTTTATTAAAAGGCACCTTATATAGGGAAAATGCATATAGAATTGAATAATGCATTACATTACTTGCATAATCATTTTGCTTCTTTAAATATTGTCCTTACCGGGCAATAATGATGTTTTGTAGAACTAGAAGCTCAAGGTCCAGTGCAAGCATCAGACTTCACTACCTTGCCATCACAAGGCAAGTTCATCACTTGCTCATGTCCTCTGGAGATTCTTTATCAAAGTATTTGCAAATTGTGTGTTATCTATAAAAGAAAGAAAATAATATTTTCACAAATAAAGAAATCATAGTTATCATCCAAAGTGGTGATATAATGGAGCAATAGAACTTAGGGTTCTATTTGCAACAATGATTATAAATTGGGACTTAATAACCCCTGACATCAGTGATTCTAGCACCGTATATTACGCGTTAGCCATGAGATTTGGAATGGGACAGAGAAGTCAGCTGTATCTTCTTCCTCTCGCATGAAGCCGGATGTGCAGGTTGTGGCTGTTATACTTGTAGCGTGCATATTAATTGGTAATTCGTAGAGGATATGCAGCATATGGGTGGGAACCCTCATCGTCCCATTATAGTTCTGGCATCTAACGGTTTGTACAAACCATTGTCGTAATTCATTATGTGGGCATGGTGTACACCAAGGAGGCATGCAGGGTCACGAAGGGGGCAGTGATTGGCTTGGAACAACTACTGGGCCCTAGATAATGGAATTGTGGACGGGAAAGTACGCCCGGTTGTGCAACAAGGAGTTGATCTCTCATGGGTAAAGTAACGCACCTCTGCAGAGTGTAAGAACTGTAACTTGTTACTCCCTGTTCCGGGAAGGAGCTACGAACGCGGCAGTAAAGGAACTCCATGAAAGTTCTGGTCAACCTGTGAAGGCTGATTGTCATAGTTTTTTGGAATAAAATCAATCTTTGAAGAAAGATTTACAAAAACTGCATAGTGCCAAGGATTTATAATCCGAGGTGGTAGTTAGAGCATCAAACTTCCCACCTTGCATAAAATGAACTTGTTGGGTAACGCTGTTACTCATCCTTTCCTTTGATTCCTTGCTTAGACTCTAAGGATCCCGAAGACGTGCCAATGTATGCAGCCGAATGCCAAGAAGATGTGTTCTACGAGGAACCTGATCTGTCCGGAGGAGTTGAAGGCGTGGACTACGAGATCCGCTACGGTGTCGATGAGAACGAGTCCAACTAAGTACCTAGTTAGTAGTAACTAACGGAGCCGAGCAGCATGAACTCTATAGAATAAGCTGTTGAGCTCAACTCCTAGTCGGAGTTGCTACTTTTAAATTCCGCTGAACACTTTATATTTGGGTTTGTAAGTTGGATCTTTTGGAAGTCTTGAACTTCCGGTATTGTAATAACAATAATGTGTGTACTTTTGTAATATGGACCCGCAATGTTTCTGGTGTACCACTCTGAGAGAGGTGATATTTACGGAATGGTGTTCCGTGGATGTCATGTTAACGACTATAGTATACTACACATGCAGTGGTATGCTGGGTCACCGCAGTTGGTATCAGAGCAAATTGCTTTGACCTTAGGTTGGAAACCTAGTAAAGGGTATTACCTGTAGGAAATCTAGCAACAATAAAGAATTCTATAAAAGTAATATAATGGGTATTCAATTGAGAATACTCCGTTATATATTTTAGAGCGATAATTCTTTGTTATGATGCAATATGTCATTAGATACTAATCAAAATTATTTTTCTGATATACAGAGATATGGCACCAAAGTTTCCAAAACAGACTTTGGTAAGGAAAGAGGAGACTCTTGATGATTATCAAGGATCGTTTACAGACCAACTTCGTCAACTTTTAAAGCTCTTTAATTGTCCCACTAGAATTCCAGTGAACACTATCACTTACCTTGATGGCCGGATGTTATCCAAGTATCGTGTGAGTATCAAACTTCCAGAGAAGCTTGGATTATATCATGATCTACCCATAGGATAATGTAGGAGTCATTTAGCAGCCTATCATGTTGCTGTTGTGGAGGCAATAGCTAATATCCGGGAGCAGAAAACCAAGGAGCTAGAATGTAGCACATTCTCTGTGATATCTCATGATTCTATAGACTCGGAGCCTATACCGGATCATCTTACTTTGGTTAAGAAGCATCCTAAGTTAGCTTCCAAATTTATGGATAGATACCGAACACTCGTTGCGTCTTTTTATAAGACTCATCAAGTGATTGTTGAAGACAAAAATGACATGTTAGAGGATCTAACTGATCCTGAAAGGAGGAAGCAGTTAGCATTCCAATTAGAGAAAGAAGCAAGTAGTAGTGCAACACCTATCTTTAAGGATATAACTATAGATCCGGAATCTTTTATACCATATCCTTATTCGCCAAGACCTGAACCTACACATGATCCTACTATAGATATGCGGTATGCAGTACCACAGGGCTCAGAGGATGGTTCTGACTCAGAACTTCCTATTGAGAATTCAGATGGTTGGAGGATGGGATCATACAATGGATATCATGAACACCAGATGTCCACAGATGGTTCTGACAGAAATGTTGGACAATCTAGTTGGATGGGTGCAAGAATGAACCTTAATAATAGTAGTAGAAATACCATCTCAATAGATGATCAGGATGAAGAAGAAGATCCTGAGGAGAGAGTGTTTGAATCATCAACATCTTCTCAAAACCTAGGGAATATACACTATCATGTGTTCAATTATCTTGCCCACGAGAGCACCTGGGAAGCAGCAGGATCTGCGTATTCTGTTGACAACTCAAGGAATGAAGCTCAGGAGATGCAGGCTGGAGATAATGTTGAATATGTTTCTAAAGACTTTTCAGCTGAGCTGGAGGGAGTCAATGCGCTCAGGTTGAGTAATGACTCAAGTCCTGACACTTCAGATACAGAATATGTTCCTTCTGGAAGGCCATATGTTCCACAAACTGTGCGACGAACAACACGTCATCACGGTTAGACATCAGGCATGTATGATGAGCGTAGTTATTACTAGGAGACAAGTAGTCAACAGTATCAAGCACTGTGTATTGTACTCCAAGTAATAAGGTAGTGAGATGAATACGGTATTTTTGTGACTATACCTATATGGTATATGTTGTAAGAACTTTGTATCAATATGATATTATGTATAGTATGTGAAATGCATATTTGGATTTTCTTTGGATCTTCATTGTGTGACTAGTTCTGTGCGTAAAGTCGAGCTCAGAACACATGTGCATGATGTAATTATGAGTATTCGCTTTATGTTGCAGGACTAGGGGGTCATGGAAACGGGTGTAGAAATGGAAACTAAGCAGCAGCGGATGGAGCGAGAGGCCAAGGAAAAGGCCGATGCAGATGCAGAAAATCAAGAAACGTTACCACCACCACCAATGAGGCCGTTAATGGAGCAGAACTTTATGCAATGCATGCAAATGATGCAAGAGACCTAGAACAAGTTCATGGAAGAGCTGCTGGGGGAAGCAAATCAGAGGGCACCTGAAGGTGGAGTGAGTTTATCTGATTTCCAGAATGCAAGACCGTCACCTTTTGCATCAGCTCCTGAACCAATGGATGTAGAAGACTGGCTAGCAGACACAGAGAGGAAGCTGCAAACTGTGGGTTGCAATGATGAGGAAAAATTGAGGTATGCAACTCATCTGCTGACTGGACCTGCAACATCTTGGTGGGAAAATCAGTTAGCCATGCAACAACCAGGAAGGGGGTTTGCCTGGGAGGAGTTCAAGCAGAGATTTCGTGAATATCATGTTCCAGAAAGTGTCATGGAGTTGAAGCAGAGAGAATTTGAGGAGCTTCATCAAGGATATACTAGTGTCATGAAGTACATCCGGGAGTTTAGCCAACTGTCTCGTTGTGATGAGGAGGATGTTAACACTAAAGAGAAGAGGAAGAAACATTCCTTGCGTGGATTAAATCCATTTGTGAGGATGAAACTAAGGTTAGCCAATAAGCAAACTTATCAGCAGTTGTTGGATGCAGCCATTACTTTTGAAGATGACTACAAGAATGTCCAAGAGGATTGGAGGAAGAGAGCCAAGAAGGAAACCAAAAGGATTCAGGCAAGCAAACCTAAACCTAATCTGGAGTTCAAACCTCGGAATAGGAATTATGGCAACAACAATAATAATAATAACAATAACAAGGGCAGTGGTGGAAATCAATCTAATCCGAGAAGGAATGTTATCTGTAACAATTGTGGAATTCCAGGGCATTTCCAGAGGGAATGCAAAAAGCCTGTAGTGATCTGTTACGGTTGTGGCCAGAAGGGGCATATCAAACCAGATTGTCCGAGCAAACCACTAGGAGGATGGCCTACCAAGGGAGGAGGACAAGCCAGGGGTGGAAATGGACAGCCCAATAAAGGAGGAAATAATGGCAAGAACAACAATGGCAAGAGAAACCAACCTACCGGAAAACTGAATTGTGCAACCCTCGAGGAGGTGGATAATTCATAGCATGCCGTGATAGGTACGCTCAATATCCTTACCAATCCCGACAAAGTTCTATTTGATACGGGTGCAACTACTTCATTCATTACTGAAGAATTTTGTGATAAGTTCGGGATTAGAAGGGCAACGTTAGAAAGTCCTATGACCGTAATTACGGCAGGAGGGAATGTGATTGTACGCCACATAAAACAAGATCAGGTTATCTCAATCTGTGGTTTTACATATTTCGCAGACCTTTATGTGATTCCTTTGAAGGGAATTGCAGTAGTGCTGGGGATGGATTAGATGATGGAACATGGAGCTCAGATAAATTCTGAGGAGAAAACTGTCTCAATCAAAACTCCAAGTGGAGCAAGGATAGTGTACCAGGCAGATAAACACAGTCATATCATGGTGGATCTGCAATTGAATTCAATGAAAGAAGTTAAATTAGAAGAGATTCCTATAGTTAATGAATTCCAAGATGTTTTTCCAATGGAATTACCATGAATGCCACCAGACCGGGAGATAGAGTTCACCATTGACCTAATACCTGGTACAGCACCAATAGCTCAAGCACCATATAAGATGGGACCCAAAGAGTTGAAAGAACTCAAAGAGCAAATTGATGAGCTAGTAGGAAAAGGGTTTATACAGGAAAGTGTATCCCCATGGGGAACACCAGTAATCTTTGTGGATAAGACAGATAGTGAAAGACGGATGTGTGGTGATTATAGAAATCTGAACAATGTGACGATCAAGAATAAATATCCTTTACCAAGAATTCAAGATTTGTTTGATCAAGTGAAAGGAGCTGGAGTATTTTCAAAGATCGATTTAAGATCTAGATACCATCAAATAAAAATCAAGCCGAAAGATGATCCAAAAACAGCATTTGTCTCAAGATATGGACACCATGAGTATCTGGTAGTACCATTTGGTTTGACCATAGAAATCTGAACAATGTGACGATCAAGAATAAATATCCTTTACCAAGAATTCAAGATTTGTTTGATCAAGTGAAAGGAGCTGGAGTATTTTCAAAGATCGATTTAAGATCTGGATACCATCAAATAAAAATCAAGCCGAAAGATGATCCAAAAACAGCATTTGTCTCAAGATATGGACACCATGAGTATCTGGTAGTACCATTTGGTTTGACCAATGCACCAGCAATATTCATGAATCCGATGAACAAGATTTTCATGCCATATTTAGACAAGTTTGTCATCGTCTTTATTGATGATATTCTGATATATTCCAAGGATAAGGAAGAGCATGCTGATCATTTGAGAATAACATTGCAAACTTTAAGAGAACATAAGCTTTATGCTAAGTTCAGTAAGTCTGAATTCTGGTTAGATGAGGTAGAATTCCTCGGTCATGTGATCAGTAAGGATTGAATTGCTGTGAATCCATCTAAAGTTTAGTAGGTACTAGAGTGGACTACACCGACCAATGTGAAACAAATTCGAGGTTTCTTAGGAATGGCTGGTTATTATCGGAGATTCATTGAAGGTTTCTCTAAAATAGCCCGAGCAATGACCAAATTATTAAGGAAGAATACACCATTCAAGTGGGATGAGAAGTGTGAAGCAAGTTTCCAAGAGTTAAAGACTAGATTAACCACAGCTCCAATCTTAGCAGTTCCTGAAACAGGAAAGGATTTCACTGTATATTGTGATGCATCTAGAGAAGGTTTGGGATGTGTATTAATGCAAGATCGAAAGGTGATTGCTTATGGTTCAAGATAATTGAAACCACATGAAGTCAACTATCCAACTCATGATTTAGAGTTAGCAGCAATAGTCTTTGCGCTGAAGGGATGGAGACATTTTCTTTATGGAGCCAGATGTGAGTTATACACTGACCATAAAAGTCTCAAATACTTCTTCACTCAAAAGGAATTGAATATGAGACAAAAGCATTGGTTGGAATTAATCAAGGATTATGATTTAACAATCAATTACACCCCAGGGAAAGCAAATGTTGTAGCAGATGCTTTAAGAAGAAAGAGTGTAGATATTCAGCCAAGCAATAGAGAGTTACCAAAAGAGTTACAAATGGACTTGGAAAGGTTGGAACTTCAATTCATCAGAACAGAGGTTCTTGGAGGATTAGCGACTATGCAGGTAGTTGCAGAGCAGGACAGTGATCTTAAGCAATAAATTTTTAGATATCAAGAAGAAGATCCTTTTATTGCTGAGGAAATTCGGAGGATATCTCAAGGGCAAAAATCAGTTTTTTGCCTTGGAGATTATGGATCTTTATGGTTTCAAGATCGTCTATGTGTTCCAGATGTTACTAAAATCAGAAATATCATACTCAAAGAAGCACATGATACACCCTATTCTATACATCCAGGGAGTACTAAGATGTATATGGATTTGAAAGAACTATTCTGGTGGAATAACATGAAAAGAGATATTGCTAAATATGTATCTGAATGCTATACTTGTCAAAGGGTGAAAGCTGAACATCAAAATCCAGCAGGACCATTACAACCCTTAGAAATTCCTGAATGGAAATGGGAGGAAATAGGTATGGACTTCATCACAGGATTACCTATGACACCAAAAAGGAAAGATATGATATGGGTAATCGTGGACAGACTCACTAAGAGTGCACATTTTATTCCAGTAAACCAAAAGGATAATGCTGAGAAGTTAGTTGAAGTATAGGTCAAAGAGATAGTAAGTAAGCATGGAGTACCCAAAAAGATCATAACTGATAGGGGATCAGTGTTTACTTCAGCATTTTGGAAGCAATTGCATGAAGCACTTGGTTCAAAATTAGATTTTAGCACGGCATATCATCCTGAGACAGGAGGTCAAACTGAAAGAACAAATCAAATACTAGAAGACATGCTGAGAGCTTGTGCACTAGATTTTGGAGGAACATGGGAAGATCACCTACCATTGGCAGAATTTTCTTATAACAATAGCTATCAGAGTAGTCTGAAGGCAGCCCCATATGAGATTCTGTATGGAAGAAAGTGTAGATCACCAATATGTTGGTATGAACCTGGAAGCAGCAAAGAATTTGCGCCAGATTATATCAAGGAGAGACAAGACATCATTGATAAGATCAGGGATAGACTGAAAATAGCCCAGAGCAGGCAGAAAAGTTATGCGGATCAAAGCCGAAGATCATGGCATCCAGAAGTAGGAGATATGGTCTATTTGAAAGTAAGTCCAATGAAAGGAGTAAAAATATTCAAAGTTAAAGGGAAATTGAGTCCAAGATATATCGGACCATTCAAGATACTGAGTCAAAACAGAACTATAGCTTATGCTTTAGAGTTACCATCAAGATTGGCTCAGGTGCATAATGTTTTTCATGTGTCACAACTTCGCAAATGTTTTAAAGTTCTAGAGGATGCAATAACACATCAAGAGATAGAACTACAAGAAGACCTAACTTATATTGAAAAGCCCTGTAAGATTCTAGAAGAAAACTGGAAAAGATTTAGGAACAGAGCAATTAAATATTGCAAGGTACAGTGGGAACATCACCCTGAGAGAGAAGCCACATGGGAGACGGAAGAGGATTTAAGAAAAGCTTATCCAGAACTATTCAGGTACATCTCCACAAACTTCGGGACGAAGTTTAATTTAAGGAGGGAAGTCTGTAACACCCCAGTATATAGGACCTAAGGAAGGGTAGATTTAGGAATATGAATTGTTGCATGCATTCATTTGTGAAAATGTGGGTAAAATTTTCGCCAAATAAAAACCTTGAGTGATCAATGTTTCTTTCTTACTTTGGGAATAGGTTTAGTCTTAAAGAAGAATTGCTATAAACTTTTATATGATCTTAAAGGAATTATGTGTGTTTTGAAATGAGTTTGGATTTTAAAACTTAAGTGTTTTATAATTTAAATGATTTTGATATAAGATTTGAATCTTAAATTAATTAAGGGAAAAGTTTTATAACTTAAATCTTATCTAAAAAATATTGTATATGAAATTCATTTCATATACATAAACAAGTTACAAAGAATGAACTTACTAAAGTTATTCCAAACTTCACAATTTACACAAGAGTAAAGAATAAGAATATTCTTTATTAATAAATATATAATCTTTATTACAAATGAACCAAATAAAGATTACAAGAATTATAAAAGAAAAATTACAAAAGAATAAGAAAATTACATTTGTATATCTACTAACTATCCTATATCTAAAACTACACTAAATCTTCATCGTTATCTTTGTACCTGCAAAACAAAGATTAAATAGAAAACCAAATAAGATTAGTGTTAGTATATTTCTCTCAGATATGTCAGTGAGGTGCACATGACAAACTCATCACTGAGAAATGTGAAAAATGGGCAAGTTTCACCAATATGAAAGATTTCATCTTTCATAAATTTAAAGCCAGAATGCAAATTACAGCCAAAAGGATCAATTCACCTGCCAGGTAAAGTAAGAGGTAATGGTAAGTTCCAAAAATTCTGAACCTATCCACATGTGCATAGCAGGCACACAAGCTGCACACACACAAGCATGCAGATGGTGTGCTGTCGACCTCACAAGCACAGCCAAATATCACAAAACCACAGCACAACCGTGGGGAAAGCACTAGTGCATCACTCCAATATACATCACACAAGAACAACAAGTGTAGACAGCAGCCAAACAAAGAACAGCAGCCAAACCAAACCACCCAGATCAACCCAAACATCACCTGGATGGTGACATAAGGAGGGGGATGAATCTGGTGGACAGCAAGGTCAAGCCCAGGAGCTAGGAGGAGCAGGCAAGCTCAAGAGCAAGATCAGGAGCATAGCAAAAGCAGATCAAGATCAAGATCATCAATAATCTACTACATCCACATCAGAATTTGTGGTGAGCCTCATAAAACCATCACATGATTTCATCATATTATTTAAGTAAAAGCATGTGTTTATTTATGATATGATCTCTCAATAATCACCCAAGAGGAGTGAATCTATCCTAGAGATTTCAAGTACAAGGATAAGAAATCAAGCTCAACCACAAACACTAAACCCTCAGACCAACATCACTGGATTCAGTGTTATTTTTGCAACTCAGATCATTCTTCATTTGATCTTATCAGATCAGGGCACATCTCTCAATGAGAGTAGCACCTCTAATCTTACAAATTTCAAACAAACTAATACTCAATTAACTAGGAATTAAATCCTAGAGCCTCAGACCAACATCATAGGCAGGAAAGTTAATACAAGCTTTCATGTCAACTTGTCAGTATTAATCACAAGCATTATCAAGCTAAGCCCAGAAATAAAACTCGATCACTTGTGTGCCAGATCATAATGGTATCACAAGGAGAGGTTGTATATGAACTAAAATCGATCTTTGTTTAGAATCCACATATAAAAGGGACGACCAATAAATATCATTTTCCTGAAGCTAAGTGCCAGGAATCAACCTTAGATTCATCTATACATCCATAGGTAATGATTTGGTTCAGAGCGTATAATCTTATACAAGCCAATATTATAATTGCAGTAAGCAACTACTGAGAGAAACTACTGTCAGTATAAGCAATCTGACAGTAGAGTAAACTCTCAGATCAACAACATAATCCAATCAAGGATTTCATTGAAACACTAGCATGGATCATGGTGGATTACCACTAGAATAAATCTGACAGGCAACTAGCATCATCAAAGCCACTACCAATCATTAACCACAGCAGACAATCATTTCCCATGATCAGATATGATCAACACTAGCTCTAAAGCATCATAGATATGATCAACAGGGGGTTATGAACCCTAATCCAGAGATGTACCCAATCAGCACATAGTCACTCGGCATGAGAAGCCACTAGATACACACAAAGAGAATCATGGCAGTAGCATGGACAAACACCATAGAGGCAACTTACCCGAGGTCCTCGCTGACGAATTGAAGAGGAAGCAGGGTGGCCGACGAACCCCGGAGGCACAGGGAGCACCCAGAGGGGTGCTGCAACCTGCACCTGCCACGGCGGTGGCTGCAGTAGCGCACGAGCCCAGCACACCACCGCAGGCGGGATCATGGCGGCGGCAACAACACCTTTTCTGAACCCTAGGGTTCACGAATGGGGTGGACCTAACCACGGAGAAGCCCCGAAGTCAAATCCAAGTGGATAGAACGAACGAGCATCATCGACAACCCCAACTCACACCACGGCGGCGGCCAGAACGGCCGACGACTGTAGGAATCGACGGTGGCGGCATTGCCGGCCACGGGGTCGAGCCAGAGAAGGAGAGGATAAGGTCGAGGGAGAGAAGGAGGCAAAGTGGGCTGGATGGGCCAAAACCCTTCGAGGTGATCTTTTGACCCTGCCCTATTAGGCCACCCTGGCCCAATAAGCCCAAGTTATTTAATAAAAAAATTTGATCAATTAAAAAAGACCAAAATGCCCCTGACCTCAATAAAATTATAGAAAATAAAATAAAAGTCCAAAATTTATAAATAAAATATTTTTGGATTCACAATAATCCACTCTGTCCAAATAAAATAAGATATCAAATTTTGGACATTTAAATTTTTATTAGAAATTTGTAATTTATATATTCCCTATGGAATTTTACAAAATTATTGAAAGATGGTAAAAATAAATAAAAATCATTTTAATTATTTATTAATATTATAGTATTTTTGAAAAATACTAAATAAATATTTAATGATAAATTTAATGTATAATTAATAATTCCTAAAAGAATTATTAAATCAATAAAAATCAAATAAAAGAGAAATAAAAAAATAATTCAATATATGCAATAAGTATAAAAATAATAAAATTTATAAATGCTTTATTAAAAGGCACCTTATATAGGGAAAATGCATATAGAATTAAATAATGCATTACATTACTTGCATAATCATTTTGCTTCTTTAAATATTGTCCTTACCGGGCAATAATGATGTTTTGTAGAACTAGAAGCTCAAGGTCCAGTGCAAGCATCAGACTTCACTACCTTGCCATCACAAGGCAAGTTCATCACTTGCTCATGTCCTCTGAAGATTCTTTATCAAAGTATTTGAAAATTGTGTGTTATCTATAAAATAAAGAAAATAATATTTTCACAAATAAAGAAATCATAGTTATCATCCTAAGTGGTGATATAATGGAGCAATAGAACTTAGGGTTCTATTTGCAACAATGATTATCAAATAGGGACTTAATAACCCCTGACATCAGTGATTCTAGCGACGTATATTATGCGTTAGCCATGAGATTTGGAATAGGACGGAGAAGTTAGCTGTATCTTCTTCCTCTCGCATGAAGCCGGATGTGCAGGTCGTGGCTGTTATCCTTATAGTGTGCATATTAATTGGTAATTCATAGAGGATATGCAGCATATGGGTGGGAACCCTCATCGTTCCACGATAGTTCTGGCATCTAACGCTTTGTACAAACCATTGCCGTAATTCATTATGTGGGCATGGTGTACACCAAGGAGGCATGCAGGGTCGCGAAGGGGGCAGTGATTAGCTTGGACCAACTACTGGGCCCCATATCATGGAATTGTGGACGGAAAAGTACGCCAGGTTGTGCAACAAGGAGTTGATCTCTCATGGGTAAAGTAATGCACCTCTGCAGAGTGTAAGAACTGTAACTTGTTACTCCCTGTTCCGGGAAGGAGCTACGAACGCGGCAGTAAAGGAACTCCATGAAAGTTCTGGTCAACCTGTGAAGGCTGATTGTCATAGTTTTTTGGAATAAAATCAATCTTTGAAGAAAGATTTACAAAAACTGCATAGTGCCAAGGATTTACAATCCGAGGTGGTAGTTAGAGCATCAAACTTCCCACCTTGCATAAAATGAACTTGTTGGGTAACGTTGTTACTCATCCTTTTCTTTGATTCCTTGCTTAGACTCTAAGGATCCCGAAGACGTGCCAATGTATGCAGCCGAATGCCAAGAAGATGTGTTCTACAAGGAACCTGATCTGTCCGGAGGAGTTGAAGGCGTGGACTACGAGATCCGCTACGGTGTCGATGAGAACGAGTCCAACTAAGTACCTAGTTAGTAGTAACTAACGGAGCCGAGCAGCATGAACTCTATAGAATAAGCTGATGAGCTCAACTCCTAGTCGGAGTTGCTACTTTTAAATTCCGCTGAACACTTTATATTTGGGTTTGTAAGTTAGATCTTTTGGAAGTCTTGAACTTTCGGTATTGTAATAATAATAATGTGTGTACTTTTGTAATATGGACCCGCAATGTTTCTGTTGTACCACTCTGTGAGATGTGATATTTACAGAATGGTGTTCCGTGGATGTCATGTCAACGACTATAGTATACTACACATGCAGTGGTATGCTGGGTCACCGCAAGTGTTCTCTCACGATCAACTTTTCCAGCTTCCCTATGATATGATTGTTGGCACCTGTATCGGTGTACCAAGAGGGATCAACACCACTATATGATCATGTAGAGGGAAAACCGGACCGGTTCACTGGTTAAACCGGAAAAAACTAGAACAAGAGGCCTCATCGATTTTTTAAGTGCACTGGACCGTCCAGCTAATGAACCCGGAAAAACCGGACAAAAAGCATTCAAACTATGGTTTAATGGAAAATCAGTCAGCGGTCGGACCAGTGGAAAACCGTTCACATAAGAAAATATCGCGCTCGACCAGTGTTTGTGTCAAGGTACTTCACGTATTCTGTAAGTATGTTTCTCTTTTCTATCAGATTAGTATTGTGCCCTTCTTTTTTTTTCTTTAATAAACCAGCACTGAACCGGTGATCCAACTAGTGAACCACAAATCGAAGACCTCACTGGTAAGGTTGACACTCCGATTTTTTAAACTATGGTAGCAGGATTAGCTAAGCGCTGAGGACCTTGAAAAAAATTGAACCTTGTCCAACAACGGAACACATGATGTCCCTCTTTGTCACAAATTTGACGCGTGACATGATAGCCTTGATGGTTAATGGGGCGACCTCCTCCTTGGCACTGCTGCTGATAGCCACCTCCTTGTTGGTACCACTATAGTTGCCACGAGAGTTACCACCACCACCTCCTTGACCATTGTCATTACCACCATAGTAGTGGTTTTTTCCGCCATTGTACTGTCCGTGACCACCACCACCACCATATTTTCCTCGGCCACCTCCATGGCCACCCTTGCTGCAGTTTCCATAGTTCCCACAATTTGCAGCATTTGCGGAGAGATCACCACCATTACCACTGCTAGGGTTCTGTCTATCTAGGCGAGACTCATATGCAAGGAATTGTGAGTACAAATCACCAAGGCTCACAGATTGTTGCGCCTTGATCAGAGTCGTGATCGCTGCCACAAAGCCATTGTATTCATCGTCTAGTCTGGCAAGCACATACGAGGAGACATCATCATCGTCTTAAGGCTTGTTAACCATGTCCATCTCATCAGTCAAGGACTTGACGTGGTCAAAGTAAGCCGCTCCTGAGGTAAAATTTTCCCTCTTGGTCATGGTGAGTTGGTACGTAGATGCATGACCCAAGCCTTTGACTGCGATGAAAACAACTCCGTCACTTTTTTTCACATAGCAACAACACTCGTGATGCCTACCAGCTGCATGAGCATCTTCCTTATCATGTTCCAAAGGAAATAAGCAGGTACCAGTTGATCTTGGGAGATCCACCATGCATATTCAAGGTTAGGGATCGACATCTCTTTCCCTTCATTTTCCTTTGTCTTTGATTTCCTTCATTGATTCCACCATCGATCCGTATACCACATGAGTTGGGCACTTCGAATCTCTGGCAAGACCTAGGATTGCCGGATCAAGTAGTTTTCTCATGTCAACTTTTTCGTGACTAATCCCATCAGAGATCTGCTTGCCATAGCTGGGGAGGACGAGGAAGCGAAGCTCATCGGCGAGTTCACATCTTGGAAGATCAGGCTCGGATACCATATAACAAAACGTAATATGCGGTGGTTTCTTAACTTGGCCCGATCGTGGTGATTATATATATTGATGGAGAGATATAGAAGAATACAAGGTTTCTGTACTGCGTTAGACAGGGATCGTACATATAAGGACCGGTCCTACTACAACATATGTACATACTATGTTTAAAATGGCCAAATAGAACAATCTTTTATGCCAAAAAAAGTTTGTGCAAACTTGAAACATATATTAGTGCCAACAAAGCTATACACCCTTGGTACAATGAAAACTAGAGAGGCAAGTAAAGAGCGGGCGAAAAGTGTAGAATTCGTGTAACTGAAAAAGAATACTACTTGCATACTAGTCGACACGAGATTGGATTAAGAAAGCCACCTCCTTGTTAATACCACCAGAGTTAACACCACCCCCTACTTGACCATTGCCACCATAGTAGTGGTTTCTGATGCCATTGTACTGTTCGTGACCACCACCACCACCACCATAGTTGCCTCACCCACCTCCACGACCACCCTTGACGCGGTTTCCATAGTTCACGTGATTTCCAGCATTAGCGGAGAGATCACCACCATTACCACTGCTAGGATTCTGGCTATCTAGGCGAGACTTGGACGCAAGGAATTGTGAGTACAGGTCACCAAGGCTCACAAATTGTTGCGACTTGATCAGGGTTGTGATCACTGCCACAAAGTCATTGTACCCATCATCTAGTCAGGCAAGAACATACGAGGCGACATCATCATCGTCTTGAGGCCTGCTAGTAGTGGCCATCTCATCAGTCAGGGACTTGACGCGGTCAAAGTAAGCCACTACAGGAACGGGAAGCTACGCCGACGGCCAAACGTCGGGGCCGTCGGCGTAGCCATCGTCTAGGCCAGCCCCGCCAAGCAGCCGTCGGCGTAGAATTTCCCTCGGCATATCCTATGCTACGCCGACGGCTGCCCTCGGCGTAGCTATTTTTTATTTTATCTCATTAAACTTTGAAAAATCATAAATAAATCATTCTAATTCGGAAAAATACAAATAATATACCAAATTTGCAGAAAAATAAGACCTATCTATCTACACTCAAATATTACACATTTGTAAATAAAAATTAAGTAAAACATAAAACATTATATATAGTTTAAAACGGGCATAAAAAATTCAAAAATGATCGAAACAATGCGAAACCTTCACGTGGTGTTATATTATGTGACATAGTTAGAAGGAAAAATATCAAACTTGGTATATTGATTATGTCTTAAAGAAACTTTCACAAAATGACCTATCTCATTCGAGGTTTCTTGGCTTTCGGATCAAATGACCAATGTTATGGCTAGAATCAAGGCATAGTTTGTGATAATGTGTCCATATTATGCATACATGTGCATCATAGGATGACGAACAATGTTGCAGGAGGAAGCTTTCCTTTTTGTCACACTAAAAAGCCATTTTCCATTTTCCGAGCATAAAAACAGACGGTTTTGTGAAGCAATCATCAAATGGCTAATTCAAAATACTACCACCATATTTTACAAAAATAATAGACCACCTTATATGGACAATGTCCTAACAGGGGGATCCGAAACCTTTCCGTCCACCTTTGGTGAAAAAGACAAATTCCTGCCGAATCTGTAGGAAGTGGGTCAGATATGAACTACAGGTACATGAACCGATGCTCATATTTTTTTATAAAAATCATTTTTAGGTTCAAAATATGCTATTTTATCAAAGATCCAATGTAAGTTTAGCGAGGCTCGGCCCCGAGCTAAGAATCTTCATGCCCGCCGTTTGACAAAGTTTGACGATAGTTTAAAACGGGCATAAAAATTTCAAAAACGATCGAAACAATGCGAAATCTTCGCGTGGTGTCATATTATGTGATATAGTTATAAGTAAAAATATAAAACTTGATATATTGATTATGTCTCAAAAAAACCTTCATAAAATGACCTATCTCATTCGAGGTTTCTTGCCTTTCGAGTCAAATAACCAATGTTATGGCTGGAATCAAGGCATAGTTTGTGATAATGTGCCCATATTGTGCATACACATACATCATAGGATGGCGAACAATGTTGCAGGAGGAAGTTTTCCTTTTTGTCGCACCAAAAATCCATTTCCCATTTTCCGAGCACAAAAAACGGACAGTTTTGTGAAGCAACCACCAAATGGCTAATTCAACATGCTACCACCACATTTTACAAAAATACTATACCATCTTATATGGACAATGTCCCAATAGGGGGATTCGAAACCTTTCCGTCCACCTCTGCTGAAAAAGACAAATTCCTGCCGAATCGGCAAGAAGTGGGTCAGATATGAATTACAGGTACATGATTCGATGCTCATGTTTTTTTACAAAAATAATTTTTAGGTTCACAATATCCTATTTTATCAAAGATCCAATGCAAATTTTCCTTTTCATCGCACCAAAAGGCCATTTTTCATTATCCGAGCGCAAAAAGGGAATTTTCTAAAGCAACCACCAAAGAGATAATTCAAAAACGGAGGGTTTGTGATTAGTTGATATGGATATCATATTTGGATTCCTCTCATTTTTATGATCAATTTAGACATATTATTTGTTAAATTCTGATTTATAGATTTAAAGATATTAATTATTCAATATTAAATAGAAAAATACAAAAAAGTAAAATTATTATATTTTTATTTGAATTTAATAATATTTTTACTTACTCATTAATGTTTACTTAAATAATTGTTTGTAATTTCAAAAAATATAAAAATGTGACATGTTGATATAAGAGTTAATAGGATTGATATCATAGTATTGACAATAATGTATGAATTACTTTGCGGAAACAGATTCTGAAGGAACGAGAAAGTTAAGCGTGCTGGAGCTGGAGTAGTATTAGGATGGGTGACCGGCCGGGAAGTTCGACCAAGACTGCAAATTAATTAAATATTAAGTATAGTTAGTGTTAAAAATGTTCAAAGTGAGAGATTAACGAGTCAAACAATTCAAAGATTCAAAAATTGAGAAAAAAAATAAAAAAAATGTTTTGCAACCTGTCGACAAGCTATGCCGACGGCTGCTACATGCATAGTCAGGGTTAGGGATCGACATCTCTTTCCCTTCATTTTTCTTTGTCTTTGATTTCCTTCGCTAGTTCCGCCATCGATCCGTCGAGATACCCCATGAGTTGGGCACCTCAAATCTCCGGCAAGACCTAGGACCGCCAGATCAAGTAGTTTTTTCGCGTCAACTTTTCCGTGAGGATTCCCGTCAGAGATCTACCCTCCATAGCTGGGGAGGACGAAGAAGCGAAGCTCATCATCGAGAGTTCAGATGTGATCTTGGAAGATTGGGCTCTAATACCATATAACAAAACATAATATGCAGCGGTTTCTTAACTTGGCCCGCTCGTGCTGATTATGGACAGATACAGAAGATTACAAGGTTTCTGTACCGTGTCAGGCAGGGGACTCACGTAGATACAAGGACCAGTCCTACAACAACATATCTGCATACTATGTTTAACAGGCCCAAGTAGCACAACGTTTTATACCCAAAAAAAGTTGGTGCAAACTCCAAACATATATTAATGGCAACAAAGCTATACACCCATGGTACAACGAAAGCTAGAGTGGCGAGTAAAGAGACGAGCGAAAAGTGTAGAATTCAAAAGGAATACTACTTGCATACTGGTGGGCACGAGATTGGAGTAAAAAAAGCATCAAGAGACTGAATATGCTCGGTTATCCACCTCGATCACATATATATTTACACATGAAAATTAGATGACCCCATGAATAACACACATTTTTCAAAATAATACCGGTTATTATCATACCTATCACTATTATTTTCTCTCTAATGTGTAAAAAAAATTCTCTATGTACTCGGCCCTAATACAAGAATGTGGCCAAATAAATGTAATTTTGTACTTCCTGAAGAACTATAGAATTACAGGCAATGGGTTGTAATTTGTAAACACATAGCCTGTTAGGTGGAATGGGTGAAACACGGGATGTTATGAGAACGTGACCCCGTCTGACGTGTTGAATACTAGGAAAAGAAACATGGGGTTTTTCCCAAGTAGCCAAGACATGCATGACACACCATCAGAGTGGTCTCACATCCAAAAGGTGTCACCATGATTAACCCACTGCACCGAGCCATTTCTCATCCTTAAACTGAGCAAACTGATTTTCTCGAATTTTTTGGATTAAGCGTTTAGTTTTATATTTTGGCTCAAAATGCATTGATACTTTACAAAACATGTTTCACTAAGAAAATTTAAAACATTAAAAGACGGAATAAGAGATCCAAGTGGAGATATTGTTTGGATTATTAGGCAATATTTTTACAATTAATTTCAGAATATAATGCATGACTACAACATCTACGTTCATGTGAAACTCTAACATACTAGATATACTAATCAATATGAATAATAGCAGTGCAAACTCTACAACATACTAGATGTACTAATCAACATGTCAAATGGGTCTTTGGGATTTCATGAGTTATATTGTTAAAAGTAGATGGGTTGGATCATATTTTGGACAAAATTGCAACATCTATATACAAGAAAAAACATATGCCTCCTAAGTGTAAAATGTATCCAATGTGGGAAGCACGTTGTGCTGGCCATTTGACAGGGCTCGGTTTCATGCCTACGGCAATCATGGATTTAAATATGCTCCTTTTGTTGCCGGAAGTACTTAATTCAGTCGCACGCACTCGACTGGCTTCAATATTGTCAGCAAGACCTGAACAGTAATACTCCGAGAGAGAAGATTGGATGCTGCGCCACATATCTAGTAAATGTAACATGCTTGATGCCATCTTGCTGCATCGCTGGGGTCACTGAGCTGCACATTGTCTTGTTTTCTGCGACGTCTCAATAGTAACTCGTTCTCTTCTATGACTTGTTCCTTTAGTGATCTAGAAATAACGTAATCCTCAGTAAATCAGATTCGTTTTCAAGGCATTCCGTAGACCTCCCAATCCTAGGTATGTCCTCCACCAATCAGTATATATCTTCTTTTTGTGATTTCAGTCTGTCTCTACTCTCTATGTTGGAAAGGAAGCTACCTTTGGAACAACCGGTGGTGGTAGAGCCAACGTTCAGAATCGAAAGGATATACTCCACCATTTTATAGTCTCATCACACACCGCCCAAATTGCACAACGTTGTATACCAAAAAAAAGTTGGTGCAAACTCCAAACATATATTAATGCCAACAAAGCTATACACCCATGTTACAAAGAAAGCTAGAGAGGCGAGTTAATGGACAAGCGAAAAGTGTAGAATTCACGTATCTGAAAAGGAATACTACTTGCATACTACTGGTTGGCACGAGATTGGAGTAAAAGAGCATCGTCAAAAGAGTGATGCTCGGTTATCCACCTCGATCACGCATATATCTACACATCAAAATGAGATGACCCATGAATAAATAATACACATTTTTTAAAAGAATGCAATTTATCATACCTACCCCTATTTTCTTTATAATTAATGTGTAAGAAATATTCTCTATCTACTCGCCCCTAGTACAAACATGTGACCAGATAAACATAACTGCGTACTTCCTGAAGGACTGCGGAATTACAGGCAATGAGTTGTAACGTGTAAACACATATATAGCCTGTTAGGTTGAATGGGCGAACCACGGGATGCTATGAGGAGGTGACCCTGCCTGAAGTGTTAAATCAAATATCTTCTCACCTCCTAATCTGCTACTGCAATCCGTCTTGTGGCTACTAGGAAAAGAAACATGGGGGTTTTCCAAGTAGCCAGCCATGCATGACACGACACCAGAGTGGTCTCAAATCCAGAAGGTGTCACCGTCATTATCCCACTCTACGAAATGATTAGAAAATTTCTCATCATGGAACTCAGCAACTTAATTTTCGTGAAAATTTTCGGATTAAGTGATTTGTTTTGTACGTTGTCACAAAATGCAGTGATCATGATGGCGAACCTTTTTTTTTTTTTTAGATCAACAGGGAATCATCCCCGGTTCCATTTCAGGAAATGAAACCAAAACATCAACCAGTACTTCAGGTGCCGATACAAATAAAAGAAACTAAAAGCTAAACTGAAAACTACTAATTCCAGGACCCTTAAGGGGAAGCCCAAAAAGCACAAAAGCGAGCAGAAAAGCTAGATATTCAGAAATTTTAAGAGATTACATTCAGAACAGAGGGAGACAGAAGAGAGAACATGCTAAGCTCACGAAACTCTGACTCAAAGAACCACATGAACCTCATCAGCAGCCTCAGGATGTGTCTCCAGGAACGACAGAGAGGCACGTCCCCCATAGCTCGACGAAGCAGTGGTTTTCCAAGTAGAGATCCACTCGAAGCCATTGCAGATCAGGTTGCCATGAGCTCCAGTGGGCACCTCAGCCTGTTTATCATCCGTTCCATGAACAGAATGAACCTCCCCTCCTCCAACTCTTTGAATGGGACCTTCCAATTCCTTAGATACGAAAGGACGAGACGCCAGACCTGTTTCATGTTAATCCAGGGGGCATGATTAAAGACTATGTTATTCCTATTATTCCAGATGCCCCAAAGAACTGCAGCAGAAACTACATTAAACTGCAAATGTTTCTTACTAGCAAGCCATCTTGAAGCAATAGATTCGAAATCAACAACTAAAATGCTAAAGATATCCTGAACATCAGTCCAGATCATCTTGGAAACCACACAATCAAAAAATAAATGTTTAACAGATTCAAATTCTTTACATAGAGAGCATTCCATTGGTTTTGGGACACCTCTGGCTCTAAGATTATCCCTAGTAAGAATTTTGTTTTGAGAAAAGAGCCAAAGAAAAATCTGAATCCTAGGGGGAACTTTGAGCTTCCAAACTGCAGGCAAATAAAGAGGAGTAACCCCTCTAAAGTTTACCAAAGAATACATGGAGCTAGAGGAATAAACACCCTTAGACTCATACTGCCAAATAAGTTGATCCTCATCCTCTGTCAGAGAAACCGATTAGGCAATTCCTAAAATTTCCTGCCACTGGACCATCATCTGGTCAGTAAAAGTTCTTCTAAAGTCACATCTAAGATTACTACCATTCCAAAGATCAGCTATAGTTTTGGTTTGTTGATTGGAAACCAAATAAACTTCCCAGTATTGAGTAGCCAGAGTAGAGTTACCAAACCACACATCTTCCCAAAATTTGATAGATTTACCATTACCTATTTGCCACTTATAACCTACTTCCATAGCTCTAGAAGCCCACATCACACCTTTCCAAAAAGTAGAAGGGTGAATATCATGACAACAAAGAACATTAGGATTTTTAGTTCTATACTTAGCACCTATAATTTTCCTCCAGAGTGTTCCTTCACCCTGAATATACCTTTTAATCCAAGATCCTAGCAAACACAAATTAAGGTCTAACAAATTTGGAATTCCCAGACCTCCAAACTCTTTTTTCATACAGACTGAGGGCCAGTTAGCAAGGTGAATTTTATGTCTATGTTCTTCATCATTCCAGAAGAAGTTAGCCATATGGGAATCCAGGAGCTTAATGGCCCATTTGGGGAATTTAAAGAAAGAAAGGAGGTAAATAGGGATGCTTGATAAGCAAGCCTGAATCAACACTCTTTTAGCAGCATAGGAAAGGAGTTTACCTCTCCAGCCAGTAATCCTTTTAAGAAGGTTTTCTATAAGAGGCTGAAGATCCTCTCTCCTCAGTTTATCAAAATGCAGGGGGATCCCCAAATATTTAACAGGAAAACTACCCCCAACACATTCAAAAATATCTAGAAAAGGTCTAAACTCATCATCATCTAAATTAATTGGAATGAGCTCACTTTTATGATAGTTGACCCTCATTCCAGAAATTTGCTCAAAACATGTGAGGATCCATTTGAGATTGATGGCCCCAGAAATATCAGGTTTCAAGAAAAGTAAAGTATCATCAGCATACTGTAAGCAACTAACACCCCCAGACACAAAATTAGGGCAAAGACCCACTATGGCTCCACAGACAGAGCCTTTAGACAACATTCTAGAAAAAACATCAATCATAATGTTAAAAAGCAGGGGTGCAATGGGATCACCTTGTCTAAGACCTTTCCCAGTCAGGAAAAATTCACTCTCTAAATCATTAACCCTGACCCCTATGGATCCCCCCAGAGTGATTTGTTTAATAAACCTAATGAAAATAGGACAAAAATCTCAACCAAAAAATCTCAACCCACTATGTCTGAGCTCTAGAATCTCAACCAAAAAATCTAAATTGACTCTATCATAAGCTTTTTCATAATCTATCTTGAGGACCAGCCCTTGACCCTTGCTACTATGCACCTCATGAATAATCTCATGAGCTGTCACTACACTTTCTAAAATAAACCTACCTCTAATAAAAGCAGATTGATTAGGGGTGATAATCCTACCTATCACTTTAGCTAATCTGTTAGTCAAAACCTTAGTAAAGATTTTAAAAGAACAATTTAGCAGACTAATAGGCATAAACTTCTTCATAGTCCTAGCATCATTCTCTTTAGGAATCAAGGTAATCATGGCAAAGTTCAATCTAAAGATATCAAGATGATCCTCATGCCATGCATTAAACATGGATAGCAGGTCATCTTTAATAATATCCCAAAAAGATTGATAAAACAAAAAGGACAAGCCATCAGGCCCAGGAGCCCCTTCAGCATAAGAGCCAAAAACTGCCCCCCTAACTTCCTCTTCAGTAAAAGGAGCACCCAAGCCAAGATTTTCCTCCTCACTAATTTTCTCCTCTTCAGAGAAAAAATCATGCTTAAGCCTTAACTCAGGCCTAGGTTCCCAAGCAAAAAGATTTTTATAATAGTCCACAGCAATTTTGGACATGCCACTAATCTCTATAACTGGGCCATCAGGGCCTTCTAAAACAGGAATTAACTTTTTCCTCCTTCTCTGATTAGCTACAGCATGAAAATATGCAGTATTCCTATCCCCCTCTAAAATGTTCCTATCCCTAGATCTCTGCCTAGCTTTTGTTTCTTCTACAACCCAGTAGGACTGGAGTTCTGTAAAAATCCAAGCTAGTCTATTCCTCTCATCATCAGAAAACAATTGAGATTCAACTTTAATGTCTAAAGAATCATATTCCTCCATTAATTCTCTCTTATTCTTCCTAATGGCAGCTTCAATATTAATGCTCCAACCTTTGGATAATTTCCTAAACTGCCTAACTTTACCTTGCCAAACATCTAAAGGATTAGGACTAAAAATCCTGAGAGACCAGGCCTTACAAACAATATCTTTAAAATCAGACCTAGCCAACCACCACTTCTCAAATCTA
This sequence comes from Avena sativa, assembly GCA_916181665.1. Taxonomy (NCBI): domain Eukaryota; kingdom Viridiplantae; phylum Streptophyta; class Magnoliopsida; order Poales; family Poaceae; genus Avena; species Avena sativa. Next base: position 276,380,107 of record OV702298.1, on the reverse strand, counting down.
AACCTGAAAGTCTTTGTGATACAATGCTCACCAGAATCCCAAACAATAGGGGTGTGATCACTACCCAATCTAGGAAGAGCTCTAGCACTAGCTAAAGGAAAATGCATGTCAAAACTAGTAGTACAAAAGATTCTATATAATTTACACATAGTAGGGTCAGCCTGGTTATTACCCCAGGTATAAGCTCTCCCAGATAAACCAATCTCCATGAGAGCCCAAAGATCCACCCAAGTATTAAACTTATCTACCCATCTATAATCTATGTTACTATTATTTTTGTCCTTAGGGGACCTAATCAAGTTAAAATCCCCACCAATCACGGCAGGACCATCCCAACTAATGAATAATTCATGCAACTCAGAGAGAAAAGCTTGCTTGCCATCCTCATAAGCAGAACCATAGACAGTGGTAATCATACAAACAAAATCAGTAACCTTATTCTTAACTACTACACTAACACAAAAGGATTTAATATCCCAAACAACTACATCAAAAAGGTCTAAATTAACACCTACTAAAATGCCACCAGCAGTGCCACAAGAAGGCAAGAAATTCCAAGCAAAATTTCTATTTCCTAACAGATTCTTCAAAAAAGAATGACTAAAACTATCTTTTTTGGTCTCTTGAAAGCCAATATAGTCTATTCTTAAAGGGAAAAAAGTATCCTCTATATACTTCTGTCTACCAGGAGCATTTAAACTCCTACTATTCCAGAACACACTAATCATAAAGACTTTTTCCTGGGGTGCTTGCCCCGAGACTTATGTAAGACTTCAATCCATTCATCTGCTTCCTCATCTAAGTTCCTAGGACCAGATGAAGTAGCAATAGAACTAAGACTATCCTCTACATCAACATGAGCACTAGCATCAACTACAACACCTATTTTATCAGATAAAACTTCTAGCTCTACAGGGGAAAGAACATTGAAAGGATTAGCAAGCATTATACCTTTCAAGTTGGGAACCTCTAAATTATTCTTCTTCTTCAAGTCAACAGCTCTAGCAAGAATGTTCCTGGACCTATCCACTCTTGTACTCTGTCTAGTGGGTTGAACAGGACCACATTGCTTCTGCCTTTTGATAGCTTTTGGTTCTATATTGGAGTCATCTCTCTCTCTCACACCCAGATCCTTAAAGCTAGGCATAATATCATCAGGTAACTTCAGACAGTCCACATCCTTGCTGTTAGTTTCTGACTCCAGTTTTTGAGCAAAATTCTCTTCCTCATGCTGCCCCTGTATCCAGAACTGCTGCACCTCAGAGTCAACATCAGCTGGAGCCTGAGGATTATCCCAAATGAAGTTTCCTTCAGAATCAACAACCCCTTTTTGGACCATCAATTGGAAAACAGCATTAGCATTTAGTTCAGAATTAGCAGCCATCCTAACCCTGCTAGACCCTTGACCATCATTCCTTGGTAAATTTCCAGAGCTAGTTTGAAGAGAGGCCAGACCATTTCCAGAGCTACCTTCATGGTTCATACCATCCCCTTGGCCAGTAGAATCATCAGTACCTTTCTGATTCTGATCATTCTGATCCTCTTTATCTTGAACCTCATCACACACCACAGCAGGGACATTAGCATCTAGACAAAAGCCCAGGTGAAACAAGTGATCATGGAAATTGAAAAGTCTGCCAGCAGGTAGCTTGGAAGGGTCTTTACACTTAACCAAGACCCTGACTTCTTTAGCATTATTTCTGAAGATGCTCAGCCAATCAACATCCTCCAGAATGCCACAAGTAGAGACAGCTTGATCCAAAGTACTCCATTCACACCACTTAGTCTGCAAGCCAGTAATAACCACCCAAACTTTCTTCAAGGAATCAATTGGTTCTGGGTCATCATTCCAAGCCTCAACCTTAACCCAAACCCCAGGTTTTGACACACCAAACTTGGGGTAACCAATGACCTGTTCCACACCAATGTGTGGAGGGAACTTGACAAGAAAGGTATTGTCCATTCCTAGCTCTCTGATTTTCCATGGCCAGTTTGTCTTGTAGATCTTGGAGAACTCCTGGGCCAGTTCAGCAGCAGTCAAGGACCCCTCCTCAACCAAGACAATACCACAATTTTTTGTGGATGCAATAGGATGCATAACCACTTCAGGGACCTCAATGTGATAAAAGCCAAGACCAGGAGCACCATTGCCAACATATCTAGCCATCTGATGAGGCCTCTTCCTAACAGGACACTTCTCCACAGCATGAGAGGAACTTTTACATTTGAAACAGAGAGGAGTCTTCTCACAACTGCTCTGCAGGTGACCTGGCTCACCACAACACAGACAAATTGCATCCACATAGTTCCATTGATTAATACTACTTACAAGGGTAGCAGCCTCCCTCTGAGCAGGCCCATGTTTCTTCTTAGGCTTCTGCTGAACTTTACTTTTCTCAATCATCTCATTGTTCTGAGGAACTTGCTGTTGTAGTGGAGCAACCCACTGATTGGAAGGCATGTTGAAAGGCTGCTGACTAGGGAAAGTAGGGAAAGGAGCATTGAAACCCCAAGGTGGTTGCATACCTGGGATGAAACTAAAGGGAGGTTGATTGGGATAGAACTGAGGATTAAACTGCCCCATCTCAAAAGGATTCTGCTGGAACTGTTGCTGGCCTCCCTGCTGAGCCCAGTTCTCCTGTTCCTTGCCTCTCCCTCTGCCTCTCCCCTGGTTCCCTCTGCCTCGATCACCCATCTCAACTTCTCTGGTTTCTTCAGGCAGCCAGTCTTCAAGCCCCAAGCACTGTAGTCCAGATGTGAGCTCCACAACCGCCGCCACCAGGAGGGGGGAAGAGTATACCCTAGGACCAGGAGCAGCCTTGGTTATAAAGGAATGGACAGGTGTCCTGTGGGGAGTAGGATAAGGTGGAGGTGGTGGAGGTTGCAGAGGCTGTGGTGGTGGTGGACAGCACATGGGCTGCAAAGGACAACCCCACAGCTGTATGAAAAATTCATCCAAACTCTCAGCACCACCCATTCCAAGCCCATCTGACTCCATCCCAGACTGCTTAACAAGCTTGAATTTCTTCCTCTTCTGGCCACAAGGCGCCAAAACAACACGTTCCCGCCATTGCTCCTCAAGCTCCACTATAGAGCTTCTCGATTCCGGACCGAAACCAGGACATTGCAGAGCAGAGACGCTTGTACCTGGAGATCTAGTAGGCCCACTGCAGCCTCCATTTCCTTCCTCGAGAAACCCGGCACCATCTGGATTGTGGCAAGCTGTTTGAGCAAAGGACTTCTCAGGACCTGTACCAGCCTCGAGATGGGAGACGAAGCTCTGCGCGGCCTCCCCCGCTTGCAGGGGCTGCTCCGAGGATCCGATAGAATCCGCCGCAGCGAACCCAACTTCTGTTTCGCTCGCGGGAGCGAGGTCAGAGCACTGAGCCGACGAGGATTCGGCCCCAAAACAGAGTGGCAACGACCCAAAGCATAGGTTGAAGCCTTCATCCAGCCGACAGGGAGAGCGGGCTTCAGCGAGCGCACCTTCCTCAAACCCCAAATCACGTCGATGCGGAGAATGCGGCCGGTTGCTCCCGAGCAGCTCTCCATCTCCGACTTCGCCTAGGCCAGCAGCCTGCTTCGAACCTTCTCCCTCCTCCAGATTCCTCTCCTCATCGCTTGACAGCATCAGACAGCGGGAAAATCCAGAGCGAGAAGCAAGTCTCAGCAAAGGGGGAGGGGTCGGCGATGTCTGAGCCTTGGGCGAACGGGAGAAGGGTGGAGTAGGTGGGGAGGAGAAGCCCGGCGACGCGTGGCTACCTGCGCCAGCTCCGGACCAGCCCGATGGCAAACCTTATGAAACATGATTCACTATAAAAACATTAAAAAGACGCAAGAAGATTGTTTGATCACCATGGTCTTAGGATTTACGTCACTAATGACATTCTCTATTGAAATGTGAGCATCTGGTGTGCTCGTTGCAATTGACTGGTTTCCGGCTTACCAAACTGTTTTCAGAGCAGTAGCAATGAGTAGGTTGGAATATATTCAATGAACAACAACTAACTAAACCAAATTATTCAAATTACTTCTCAGTAAATATAACTAGAAGTAAGAAAAAGATGTACGTCGTCCCTTTGAAATTAGACAAATGACTTTAGACCATGAGTGGGAAACTGGCAAGGTCCTTATGAGCCATCAGGCTGCTTTTTGCGTCAACACCATCGCAGGATTCAAACAATCTTTCTCAGGAGGCTTCATGCCCTGAATACAATGATCCAAATACCACACTCTAGATTTTCCATAGTTTAAGGCGGTCCTCAAATGAAACTGTAGAAAGATATGATGTCAAACCGGATCATACATTGTGTTTAAACATTTTAGAGGCATATGAATCATTTGTATTGTGTTCATCTTTTTATCTTCCAAATGATATCATAATGTTTCTTCAACAACATTGAGTGCTGAACATGTACCCGGCCAGCCCAGCCATTATGATAGCCGGAGTCCAAGTTGCATGTATCACACGAACATTGCTTGTTTGTGTTGGACCACAGGTTTTCACAAGCCCCTGCCAAAGTTAGTTCATTTCCTAGAAAAACTTCTCAATTTTCATGGATAGCTTCAACAGAGGCGTTCGCCATTAGTCGTGCATATGTGGCATCAGAATAGTGATGAAAATGCCTTTTCAAAAGAAATCCCAATACCAAATGGTCGTAGATAGAAAAGCAACAATAAATATGAACCAAACTTGTACTAATTAATATAAAAATGAAAGGGTTATAATTGCGGGGTATTGTTTATTCCCCTTTTCTACGTCTAATGTAGTATTTTTTGTCAAATCTGTCCAAGTTTGAAAAGTTCAATCAAGTCTGACCCTTTCTCGAAACTAATTCGAAATCTGACCCCTGAAATCGGCGCCGTTTAAAATAGCGCTGAAGTTGTACAGTTCGGCGCACACAAAACAGAAAACCGACCTGAAGGAGGTCGGCTCCGTTTAAAATGGCGCCGACGTCGGCTCCGTTTAAAACGGCGCCGACCTCCCTAGTTTGCCTCCCAGCTGCTTTATCTTGGCGCCGACCTGTACAACTTCGGCGCCATTTAAAATGGCGCCGACCCCAGGGGTCAGATTCCAAATTAGTTTCGGAGAAGGGTTAGACTTGGTTGAACTTTTCATATTTGGGCAGATTTGGCAAAAAAAAACTCTAATGTACAAGAAAACTTTAAACCTCTGAAGTGGAAACGGCATCAAATGTAGGTAGCACGTTGTGCTGGCCATTTGAGCTCATGTGGTGCTTTCCTCCCTTGAAATATGGATTTATGTTGTTTGGTGCAAGAATCAAAACCATCAATTGTTGTTGCCATGGATGTTGTGACTGAGTTCAGTTTCATGAAATATGGACAATCACGCAATCTATAAATATATTTTTTTGTTACCTGAAATACTTAATTCACTCACATGTATGTGATTCGTTTCCAGATCATCAAAAACAAGTAAATAGTAATAGCAAACAAATTCTGCTTGGCTCGAAAAGAAGTCACATGCCGCTCTGCATTGTAGTAGTAAGATGCTTGATTAGCCGTGCCTTCTTGCAGCGTCGCTGACGTCATTGAGCCTCACAATGGCTTCTACATTGTGACGTCTCAGTAGAAACTCATGCTCTTCCATGGTTGGTGCCCTTCGCTTCTAAGAAAAAGCATTATGCAAAACCCCTAAATGCTGCTTTCAAGGTATTCCGGAGACCTCCCAATCCCAGTGCTAAGTATGTGCTCTATCAATCATATATGTATTACATGTGTGGATTCAGTCGATCTCTCTACACACAGTGACACAGTCAAGCTATGTTACGAACCACTAGTGGTGGGAGAGCGCACGTTCTCGGATGGGAAGTTATGTCTTGCAAAATATGCTAGTTGTGGAGCAAGGCACCCTGCCATTTTATAGCCTCGCCACACCCCAGCCCCAGCATAGCAGCCAATCTTAGGCCCCTGCGTAATATGAAGGTACTAAAAAGTCAGTACAAACTCTCACCATGTATTAACGCCAATGAAGTTACATACGCGCAGGGAACAGGGAACAGTAAAAAATGTGATTATACGATACTCCTTGCATACCTGTCGGCATGAGATCGGAGAGAAAAAAAAAGAAACAAGATAAGGAATGTGTTTTGTGATCCATCTCAATTACATATATATTTACAGATGAACATGAAATGCTCCCACGCGTGAATAATACACATCTCAAAAGAATAACAGTTATGGTACCTATCACTATTTTTTTTTAATATTTTAAAGATATCCCTATCTACTCTCCCCTAGTACAAACACGTGACCAAATAAATAAAAATGTATACTTCCTGAAAGTCTCCAGCAGAATTACGGGCAACTGACTTGTTGCAAGCATTCTGCCCTTTAGGTGGAGTGGGTGAAATGCTGTGAGAAGACGACCGCCTGAAGTGCTGAACCATCCGTCTCTTCTCACTATCTAATCTGCTACTCCAATCCGTCAAAAAACTACTTGGAAAAAAGTTGTGTCATCCTCCAAGCAGCCAGGCATGCATGACACAGCACCACGGTGATCTCAAAACCAAAAAGTGTCACCATCCTCAACCCACTGCCTGAAATGGTCGGGCAACTTTTGACCCTGCACCTCAGCGACTTGTTCTTCGTTTTCCTGAAAAGTTCCGGATCACGTGATCAGTTTTGTTCGTTAGCACTCATCAAATGATCATGAAGGCGTACCTTACAAAACATGCTACACTAACAAATTGTAAAACATTAAAAGACAGAAGAGCGCGGAGATTGTATGCTCACCGTGGTCTCAGGAATTATGCCACTGATGACATTCTCGGTTGAAAGGTGAGCATCTGGCGTGCTAGTTGCAATTGACCTGTTCATGGTTTACCATGTTACGATGAGAAAAGAATATTGTTTTTCCCGACATTGTCAGTGCAGTACTAATGAGCAGGTTGGAAGATATTAGATGAGCAACGCCAAGCGCTAACCAAAATTAATTCTCAGTAAATATGATTTGACCAGATGATACAATGTAAGATTGAGGTGATTTGTGTTTAATACTGCAAGGACAGGTATGTGATCGCCAGAGCAAAAGGACTTCAACTGATGCAGAACTACTGTGTTTGATAGTGCAAGGATGGTTATGTCATTGCCAGAGAAAAAGGACATCGAACTGATAATTGTAAAAATTAACTAATGGTATCCTTCAATTTAATTATCTTTGTTCCTTTTAAGTATGTACAGAACAGTTTACTGTTATTTTGCGGAAATTACACAGTTAAAGGGTATGATAGAGCATGCATGGGAGAAACAATTACAAAACTAAAGTACAACAAAAAAAATTGACCTTTCATCGCTTGAAATGCCTGAATTTGATAGCCATTCAAGATCCAAGAAGTTTGAATCGCCCGAACCATTGCAATCATCAATATGACTACTTGGGACATGATGTATATGATTATGAGACACTGTGGGGGTATACCTGCAATAGGTTTTAGACAAGAATAAAACAGTCAAATACAAATGATGAACCTATACTTGTTTGAAATACCACAGTTGTACTTTCTAGTAAACTATCATCTACCGACGAAGAATGAAACTGAATGTACAAAGCCTGAATAAACAGAAGCTGACCTCGAATTTGACGCCTCACTTTCAAAGGGTGGTGATATCTCATTTTCGTGCACTAAATCCGACTCCACTTGCGGAGATTGTAACTCATTAATGACATCAGGTTGTGCTCCGTTCAACAGTTCATCACTATCGCCAGGTATTGATGTGTTGCTTACACAAAGAAGGCTGCCATCTGATTGCACTCTTGGCATTGCACTGTCACTGTGACATCAAAATAGATAGTCAATGACAACAAGGCCCTTGCTGATCTATAAAATCCATGTTTAGTTCAGACTAACACTTGAGAAGCCTTAAGATGTAACAACTGGGAAAGCTACCCAAAGTAAATGGGCTAAACGGTCCTTGTCGTGCTTAATAGTGTGAAAACACCGGTAAAAATTTAAACACGTCCCAGAACTTCTTTAATGGAAAAACATATATATCTGCACTGCTGCAGGACAGCATAATAGGACCCATCACTGATTTTTTGCCACTACCTTAAACAACTAAGTACCGACTATATCATGATACTAAAACACCTGTGTGTATTTAATAATAGCATAACACTGCCAGGAGATGGTAGATTTTTACCCCATAAAGGGATGTACTTAATATGTAATGCACCATACAGCGGTAATGAAATGATGGGGAAGAATTTCGCATGCTCAACGGCACAAACGCTGGTGAAGGGGTGACTCACGAGGGATTTTTCATCACAGAGAAAATTTCATTTATACACCAGTTCTTTGGATTGCATGCATGTGAAGCATCGAACAAATTTATTACCCCCTCCATCCGGAATTAAGTGACTTGGATTTGTCTAGATTCGCATATATCTAGACGCATTTTAGTGTATAGATAGACAAATCCAAGTCATTTATTTCCGGAGAGAGGGAGTATTTGGATAGTGTCATGTAGATAAGGCCGTAAATAACTAGGTGACTCGTGTTTACCCTGTATGATCCAAAGTTTCATTGTTATGTTCCTCAGAAGATGATTCTAGCTCCCATAGTGCAGGATTTCCCTGCTCCGGTTGGAAGTACCCCAAAAATCTGAAATATATATAAAGCACAAACTCAATATTTTATTGAAACAATGGGTTCTGCATAGTGGACATGGATACTTAGTAAAACATACAAGTTTATGGCTGCCTGTTTGTTAGCATCTATACATGCATTGCTGTAGTGCCGTTGTAGTGTCCTAAAGAACTCTTGTGATCGTATAAAAAGCTTCAAGTGGCCCCTCTTTGCAGAGAATATCTTCAAGAAATACGACATCAAAGAAAAATTAGAGCAGTGCTGGGTGCATATGGTTAAACATGAAACACAATACAAAGATAGAGAAAACAAAAGATTAGTTCACAAGCAGTAAAAAGAGTACATTTGCCACTTGAAGATTGATAATTTGCTAGTAAAACTGAATGAAGATCCATATCAAATGAATATTTTAATTTCTTAATTATGGAGATCTTAATAAAGTAATAAACAGAATATTACAATCTTAGTATTATCAGCACAGTTTTCCCTTCCCGTATGGGGTTCTGCACAATGTTAGTAGTACCATGATCAATTAGTCTTCGTTAAGGTTCAGAGGCAAGCGATGCATCCAGAAACCAAAACCATAGAACAAATATATGATGATCATTCAACTTTTGGTTACAATTCAAATAAGTACTAGTCTATAGTTCTCCTACGAGTTGCTATTATGTGGAACTGCTTCTGTCCCTGGCATTTTGGGAGACTATATGATACAATCCCGCAATACCCCTTAACGAGACAGGGCTATAGCGCATCTTATTATTCACATCAAAGGAACCGAGTTTTTTCAATAGAAACAATGATTACAAAACATGATCCCTCATGGTCAATACTTCTATGGGGACAAAGTGTCTTCACGTGCCCAGATGGTACTTGGTCTATTGAAAGAATGAATTGCTTAAACTTGAAGTCTGAAACTAAAATTGATTTAATTGTCTTCCTACCATTATAACCAAAGAATACGGAAAAAATATACCACAAACTTCCTCCGTAACCTGCAGTTTGATCATCTAAACTAAAATGGATAACTCAATAGAACATTTTTCCTAGTTCAATCCATATTCACTACATGGATGGAACCACCAATTCATAATAGCTCATGTCACTGCTTACGTACTTCGTTGTTTCAAGAGTAATAGTGAGTCTTTGTCAAATACCTTATTATGAGCAGCCGACCCACTATACTGTACAGCAAGTGTGTCACCCATCCTCTCATAGAAGTGCATCAACTGATGAGCCAAGGGAGCACCTAAACCAAGTTCTGGGGATTGTACACAACCAAGAGCATGCAGCTGATGTCCAAGGGTGGCTAAACCATATGCATACTGAGCGACATTTGTACGATCCAAGCAGTCTATACAGTTTGTCCGCAAGACACCTTTTTGGAATATCGGTGGTTTTAGTTGGGGTAATTCACTAGTTTCAGCTTTGTCTTCTGCAGTTCCATTGCCAGAGGAATCAGAACTGCCCGAAATATCTTCTTGGGATATGTCACTGTTGCTCTCATCACAGCAATATGGATCGTGACTGTTCCTATAAAGAAACAAGAGAAAAAAAGATTAAATATATTAAATAAGAGCAGTGACCATTCTTGAAATTGAAGAGTGAAACAGAAATCAAAGTATCAATTTTGTAGCAAATAAAACCATATTGGCAAAATAATGACAATGATGAACTCACAATAAGGCAGGCCAGTGAGCAGTCTCAGACCCTGAAGGTGGTGCAACTTGACAATAGAAAAAGTCTGTCAACCTCAAAGCCCGAAATGCCACTTTCAAAAGAACATCAAGCACATTTGTAGGTTTCCTGAAACAGAATTACATCAATAATGCATGCTACAGAATACTAATAGGCTGAATAAAATATGAGAAATGAACAATCAATACACAATCAATACCCTTGAGAGTTTTTATGAAGATCCCAATGTAAGAACCGCAGATGGTTCTCCTCTGAATCAAATTCGTTAATGATCCTTATTGCCTTATCAAATGCCCGACGAAGTATAGACTCCCGCCTTTCACGTGTCTTTATATGTAAACAACAACAGCAAAATAAAATAACATGGCAAATCAGCAATCATGTACAGCGTATCCAAAAATATTGATACTATACAATAGGATTTTACAACTCACCTTAATCAAGTTTAAGATAATGATAGGGTTGCCATATCTTTTTCTAAGATTTTCGAAATGAAGCTTGGTAGCTTCATAATTTTTGTCCTTCTCATGCACTGACAGAACAGGAAATGTTTATTTACAAATGTATTAATGATACTACATGCATAGTAGGAAAGTTTAGAAACTTACATATGATATCAGGCTTAATATGTAACTTTGATGTATCCTGTGACCAGAACAGCGGGATTGAACCCCTGTTCTGCACAACAGAACTTACTTCTGTAGGCCTAGGCACAGCTTCATAGACAATTTGCTCAGTCTCAACATCATTTGCTACCCGGCCCTTCTTATTCACTCCCCTCTTTAAATATCTATTCAACATCCATTAAACCACTTCAATCCAACTTGCATTACAAACTACTAAGGAATATTTCATAAAATGTATCAGATGTGCAAACCTGGTGCCAGCATAATGCCTTGAGCGCCTAGCAATGAGTGTGAACATAACATCCTTTCCAGATATTGCAAATTTGTCCTAATAATATGGCATAAAAAAATAGTGTTCAGATCAAAATCTATTAATCTAAAACAAGCACATCACAACTGTGAACTATGTTAGATACTTATATATAAAGTGATGAAAAGACTGGATCAAGATTCTTATTTCATACGTGATTATGTTAAAGAGGCAACAAATGAAGAAAGAAAATTGGAGGTTTGAATTAACTGACCGTCTTTGATATTAGTGAACTAGTAAGTTCTTAAATCTAGTCAAAGCTAAAAAAATTATGCCAACACTTTAGAATAAATAAATTTCCTCTTAAAAAAGCATACCAAAGGAATTAATAGTAATCAAAGGAAATTTCCTTCAGCACATACCTGCTTAAAAAAACCATAGACTAGTGGAACGGTCCACAGAGTACTTCTTAGACAAATACGTATTCGCCGTGTAAGGAACTCATTCCACACAAAAGTTGTCTCGTATATTGACCACCCTTCTTGAGGATCACTTAAATTCTTCTGAAGACTTCTCATGATAGGATATGAGTAACTGAAAAAGAAGTCCTTCCTAAGATCAAGTGTGTTCAAAATCTTCTTGTATCTGTGTAATTACAAAAAGAATTAGCTTGTTACAAGAAAACGAAACAGAAATAGTTAGGAAATGGAAGACTTGGATAATACCGGTATTGCATTAGGTGGGCAGTTGGCCGCTAGAAAGTATAAAAGAATCTAACAATTTAGTAACTAGTTACATAGTGATGCAATTGAGAGGTATAAGATGCCACACAATAGTAGAAACTCATGGTTTTTTTAGGAGAAAAGTTTAATCCTATACACCTAGAAACTAACTTGAGACTTTCAGTAATAAATTGAGCACAATCAACCAATCAAGTTCATAGCAAGCAAAAAAGTAGTAGTGTTCATATACATAATTTATTAACATAATTCTCCTTAGTCAATCTAACAATTTAAGAACATTCATAAACAATTCTGAGCAAACGTACTAAACGGGATGCACAAACCTGTTCTCATCCTTGGAACATAGAAAACTGGATCGATATTTGGAATTTGCTAGCTCGACCATTGAAGTTTTAGTCACGTGGTACACTGGATGATCAAATATCTCCCCAATTTTTCTCCGATCGGTGATAATTAACATATAAAATGGCCCAAGGAACTTAACAAAACCTAAGAAAAAAATCACTGTGAAATGGACCTCTAGTAAGGTTAATTAATTTTTTATTTCCAAACAACAAAGAGAGAATCAATTACCAATTATGCCATAAAATTTTGTCACAAATTTTACCCCTCCAGTTGACCTGTGGTCTTCATCGAGACCTTCTAAAAGTTCCTGGTATCCAGTTTGTGTATAGATAGTAGAACACTCGTCTATGTCAAGTTCTGGTGTTTCTGATCTATCAATCTTGAGTAACCTCCACAGTGTTTTGTCAGAATTAGTTCCAAAAATGTAGAACCTCTGCAAAGAAAAGTAATCATCGGGGAAAATCAATCAATTTCTCCAATGAGTTAATTACTGACATAACAAACAAGAAACTGATATTATGTAACATTACAGAGGAAGTGAGAAGGTACACCATCTAGCGAGAACTTATGATACTATTACATGTGAATTAGACTAAATGCTTTGTCACCATTTTAGATGTTGCAAATGTAACAGAGCTGCTACCTGCTAACAATCAAATAACAACACTGAGAAGATCCTATTCAAAAAAAAAATACTGATTAAACTGTATTCAACAATGTATTCAAACCTGGGGCCTTTTAATGGTCAGACGATCTATAAAGTGGCTTTTTAGCTATAGGTCAAAACACTAGCAGTAGGCAGCGCTTTCTTACTCGCTTGCAAGACTCCTTTTTCTTTCACTTTTGCACCTGGATGATATGCTATGTGTAACGGAATTGGATCGCTTGGGGGAAAAGTGGCCTTTCAGCTATAAAAGGCAAGAAAAATACAGGTGGCAGTATTTAAACCCCATGCTTGGCGAGGAAGAAGGAGCAGGGAGTACGCGATGGACGAGGAGGCACTCATGTTCTTGCTCTTTAAGATCGGCACACCAAAACATGATGTGATTTCAGCAAAGCTGGCACAGGAAACGGTGGAGCCAGAGCTGTGTGTGCTCAACGACCATGCCTATAGCTTGAGGACTGAAGCGAGTAGATAACCCACAGCAAGAGGAGGATGAGTGTTTTCCATACGAACAGGGAAAAAACACCCAACCGTTGAGCATAGAAGTTGCAGCCACCAGCCGTCTTAAAGCATGGAGGCAACCGCAGGTGGCACGCTCAGAGAATGTCCAGCAGGCAGGGGCAGGGGCAGGATCATAGGAGGTTGACAACACCATCACCAGCAGTGGAGCATAAAAGGCAGGGAAGATCAAGATGCTTCCTCCAAACCATCTCAACAACATCAAGCCCGGAAATAGTAATAGCTACAAAATTATCTTGATTCTGAAGTGAAGCTCTGTTTTCTCTCTATCGAGTTACCACAGAACACAGAAGGGACATCCCTTCAAGGTATCTCCCGGTTCACCTCTTCACACACATTACAAATATTCATCCCGAGATCATTTCCGAAATCGTGCACCCAGACCACAGAAACAGCAGCTCGAGTTCATTGAAGCAATTTGCGTGCTGAATTAATTCGCTGTGGGAGAAGCTTGAAGGCTGAATCTAACTAAACAAGCAGCATCCGCCGATACGCAGATGTCAAAGCTACGACACGAACGGGCAATCAATCAATCCAGACAGCTAGAGTTACCGAGGCAAACGTGCTGAAGGAGGCCTCTACGGAAATCTCTCGCCTCAGCCTCCCCACAAATCAAACGACCGAATCGGTCAAGCAGCACCGGGAGCGGGAAGCGGGAGGCGAAAGCTTACCGACTCGCTCTCGTAGAGCTCGAAGTCCTGCAGGCAGGCCGCCTCCGCCGCCTGCGCCCCCGCCGAAGGCGCCGCGGCCGTCGCCATGGACGGTAGCCGGACGAACCTCCTGGGCCACCACCTCAGTCCGGCACGGGATCACCGCGCCGCCTCCTCCCCCGGGAACCCTAAATCCCCCGCCGGCAGCTTGAGGTAGAGCATTCCCCGCCGCGCACCGGCGAATCAGAGCAGCTCCTCCGCCCGCCGACCCCCTCGACCCGCGGCCAAGGACTCTGGAGCTGGAGCCGCGACCCGGGAAGCTTCTGGAGGAGATTCGGCGGTCGGCGCAGGCGCTGCTGGCACGGGGAGAAATTTGGCAGGGACGAACGAAATCGTGAGTTGGCGGAGCGGAGGAGAAGGTGTGGGAGGCGAATGACAAGGTTGTTACGGGGAATTTGTTAACCCCGTTTCCCCGTGGAGGAGGGTAACTAACATGTTGGGAAGATTTTCGGGAGCGAATATTCGTGGTAGTAGTAGACCATTTATAATTGAGGACAACAACAACTCTAATCAAGTGCCGGCTAAGGAGGGAAGTTTATATGCATTTAGACTTGACTAGATCTTCAGCTGGGAATATAATCTCTTGGTGACACCTAGAAGCATTAACTTGAGAGCATTATTGGAGGAAAAGGTAAATGTGTTTCCATATTATATGTTGGGCGTGTTTGAATTTTTTTTTAATTTGCAGTGGTGCCGTAGGTGGAATTTTGAGTTTGGGAATTTCAACGTCGTTATATTGTTGCGAGAAAAGTATGTTTGGTGAATTTTTTTTATAGCGGCATACTACATCTAGATGAGAGCTAAAGAATTTGACAACTTAAAAATGAAGGTAAGTTGAAAAGATAAGTCCTATCCCTAGAAAATAAAGATGTATGTTCATAACAAGGAAAATACAAAGTTAGAATATTTGTTGGCGAATGAACCTTTATATATATGGTAGTGAGCACGTCAAAAATAGAAATTGAACTTCTAGAGAAAAACACAACAGCAACCAAACCACAACAGTTATTCAATGAAAAAATAGAATATTTTTTGACGAATGAAACTTTATATATGGAAGAAACTAGATTTGAGCCGAGAGATGTTGAAGTTCTATTCCAAGTGTGACACCTAACTTTGTTCTCTTGATAGCATTATATTGAGAAAACGAGTAGTATATATACAGTGCCCGTGATTAAAAGGTCACAATGGTGGCAAAATATAAATACTGAAACTTTCCAATGTTTTATAATTGGTTGAAAAGTTATTGGCGATGGTTTCTTATATATCATACCGGTTAGGTACACACAAGGCAATAGAGAATTCGACAACTTGGCAATAAATAATTGTTCTTATTCTTATGTTCATGTCAAAAGAATAAATTGTATTATCTTGACAATTAGTTCAAGAATTAAAGTCATATTTAGAAGAAGAAAAAAAGAATGACAAAGTCATGGTAAGAAGCTTTTCTTTTGTTTTCCCATGAATAAATCATTAGCTTTGTATAGTAGCTACCACTTCTCCATCTTCTTCCTTTTTTTTGATATATGACATAAAACTCTCATTTTTAGGATGTATGGTAAAACAACACGGGTAGACACAATGAAGATAGAAATTTGAGTTTTAGAAGAAAACATGTAATCAGTGAATTTACATACTCCCTCCGATTCAAATTAATTGACTCAAATTTGTCTAGATTCGAATGTATCTAGACATATTTTTGTTGGAGATATGCCCTAGAGGCAATAATAAATATAGTTATTATTATATATCTTTGTGTTTATGATAAATGTTTGCATTCATGCTATAATAGTATTAACAAGGAAACCATTAATACTTGTGTGATTTGTAAACTTAATTTGAAGTCCCTAGTATAGCCTCTATACTTCACTAGCTTGTTGGTTGATTGATGATGTGGTTTCTTTGTCATGAACATTGAGATGTTATCAACAACAAGATCATATCGTTAGGAGAATGATATGGTGGACATACTCCTATAGACAAGCGTAGCATAAAGATCAAGTCATTTCAATAGTTCAATTGCTATATGCTTTCTGATACATAGTAACCTAATTCCTTCGACCATGAGATCATGCATATCACCTTTACCAGATGGATGCTTTGATATCATCAAACACCACACCGTAACAGGGTGGCTATAAAGGTGGCATTGAGTGTTCGGAAAGTATTGGTTGAAACACATGGATCAAGAGTGGGATTTGTCCATCCACATGACGGATAGATATTCTCTGGGCCCTCTCGGTGAAATGTCATCCAATTAGCTTGCAAGCATGTGACTTGGTCACAAGGGATCACATATCACGGGAACGAGAAAAGAGTACTTATCAGTAACGAGGTTGAACTAGGTATGCAGAGATACCGACGATCATAACCTCGGATAAGTAACATATCGTGAGACAAAGGGAAATTGGTATCGTATGTAAGTGGTTCATTCGATCGCAAAGTAATCGTAGAAATATGTGGGAGCCATATGAATTTCCAGATTCCTCTATTGGTTATTGTTCGGAGAAGTGTCTCGATCATGTCCGCATAATTCACGAACCGTAGGGAGACACACTTAAGGATTCGACGTTGTTTGAGTAGTTATGGTATTATGAGAAAGAGACCGAATGTTGTTCGGAGTCTCGGATGGGATCCGGGATATCACGAGGTGATCCGGAATGGTCCGGAGAATAAGATTCATATAAGGAAAGTCCCGTTTCGGAGTTCGGGAATGGTTCCGGTGTTTTCATCGGGAACATTCTAGAAGGTCCCGGAATGTCCGGCACTCCGGAGGGGGAAGGGTACATGAATGTGTCATTGCATGTTGGAATGATTGCATCATGTACTAAGTGTTCTCGCTGTCCGAAATAAAGGGTTAATTCAAATCCTAATTGGAAAAGTCAAACTGCCAGTTTTCGGTCAAACTGCCAGTTTTCGGAAAGAGGAGAAAGAGGAGGAGAGGTGGAGGCCGAGTTGGAGGAGGGTTCCTCCCCTTGGCCGGCGCACCTCCCAAGGCCGAGTTGGGGAGGAACTCCTCCCCTTGGCCGCCGGCCCTCCCACCTATAAAGGGAGGGGCAGGGCTCCCCTCTCTAGACACACTAGTTCCTACCCCTCTAAACTAAACCCTAGATCTAAACCCCGGTTTAGAGCTATTTTGGTTTAGAGCCTTCTAATTGGTTTAGAGCCCTCTAATTGGTGTGTCTAATTACTAGACCACTAATAGCCTCTCTCATAAGCTCCACCATACTCGCACCGGCTTAAGGCGAAGCCCTGCGGGATCTCCCCTCTACCTCCGGTACCACGCCGTTGTGCTGCCGGAATCACGAGGAGAGTACTACAACCTCCGCTGCCTGCTGGAACAAGGGAGAGGAAGGTCTTCGTCGAGTACCGAACGTGTGACCGACTACGGGAGCGCTGCCGGAACGTGGCGCCGGAAGGATCGTCTACGCGATCTTGAGATCGGAAAGAGTACGACTACATCACCCACGAGAATCTGCTCTCGTTAAACACTTTGGAATCTTCGAGGGTGAGTTATTCCATCGACTCGTTGCTACAATCTAGTAGATAGATCTTGGCTTGTTTGTTTGTATGCGATAGAAAATTTTTGTTTTCCATGCTACGAACCCCTACAGTGGTATCAGAGCCGTGTCTATATGTAGATCTGTTGCACGAGTAGAACACAATGGTCATTGTGGGCGTTGATGCTTTTATTGTAGATTGCTTTTTGTGTACTTTGCATCTTGCGGTATGTTGGGATGAAGCGGCCCGGGCTAACCTTACATGACATCGTTCATGAGACTTGCTCCACGCTTGACATGCAACTCGTTTTGCATAAGTGGCTTTGCGGGTGCCTGTTTCTCCTAGCATAGTAAAGATCCAATTTACAACGGGTGATCAACAATGCTAGTATCAATGTTGTGGTTATTGTTCGTAAGTTAGAACGACACTTATGGAAAGCCCCAAACCACGTAAAATATGCAAAGAAAGTAGAAGCGTCTAACTTTGTTTTGCAGGGGTGTGCAGTGATGTGATATGGCCATGATTGTGATTATATTTGATGTATGCAATGTTCCTTATTGTAAGTTGGCAACCGGCAGGAGCCATATGGTTGTCTTTAATTTCTGTTAAGACCTGCGTGTCTATTCAAAATAGTTGTAATAGTTGAAGCTGGTGGACGACAACCATGAAGAAGCGTCATTGATCTTGATGCTATGCCGGTGATGATGGAGATCATGTTCGTACTTGAAGATGGAGATCGGAAGCACAAAGAAGAAAGGCCATATCATATCACATATTATGAATTGCATGTGATGTTAATCCTTTATGCATCTTGTATTGCTTAGTAGACGACGGTAGCATTATAAGATGATCCCTCATGCACATAAATTTCAAGTTCTAAAGTGTTCGCCCTTAGTTAGCACCGTTGCTAAAGCTTGTTGCTTCGAAGCACCACGTGATGATCGGGTGTCTTTGATTCCACGGGTGAATACAACGTAAGCAAGCCAGATTTGCTTATGCGGTAGCTAAGGTTTGATCTTGACGAGCCTAGCATGTACAGACATGGCCTCAGGAACACGGATCGCCGAAAGGCAAAGCATGAATCATATAGTAGATATGATGAACATGATGATTGTTCGCCATTAAAACTATATCAGCTCTCGTGATGATCGGTGTTGATGTAGTGGATTTGGTTCGTGTGATCACTAAAACAATGTGAGGGATGTTGTTTTGAGTGGGAGTTCACCTAGTTTAATTTCATTAATTAATTTGAACTCAATTTGTCATAAACTTAGTCTAAACTATTGCAAATATGTTGTAGATCAATGGCAGCCCCTACCATCAATTTTAATGCGTTCCTAGAGAAAGAAAAGTTGAAAAACAATGGAAGCAACTTCGCGGATTGGTTCCGCAATTTGAGGATTGTCCTCACAGCTGGTAATTTGACCTATGTGCTGGATGCACCGCTAGGTGACCCACCTGCAGCTGATGCTTCCGATGAAGTAAAGAATGTTTACCTCGCTCGGAAGAATCAGTACTCCATAGTTCAGTGTGCTATCTTGTATGGTTTAGAATCGGAGCTTCAGAAAAGGTTTGAAGAGTCAGACCCATATGATATTGTCGAGGATCTCAAATTAATTTTTGAGACTCATGCGGCAATTGAAAGTTATGAAGCTTCTGAAAAGTTCTTTAACTGCAAGATGGAAGAGGGTAGCTCCGTCAGTGAGCATGTGCTTAAAATGTCTGGGCACGCGAATAAACTTCAAAGCTTGGGTATAGTGATTCCTAATACTTTGGGAGTTTACCGCATCCTCCAATCACTACCACCAAGTTACAAGAACTTTGTGATGAACTACAACATGCAGAACATGAACAAAGAGTTGCCAGAACTATTTGCTATGTTAAAATCTGCAGAAGTGGAGATCAAGAAAGAGCACCAAGTGTTGATGGTCAATAAGACCACCAAATTCAAGAAAGGCAAGTCTAAGCAGAAGGGACACTTCAAGAAGGGTGGTAAGAAAGCTACCATGCTGACGAAGAGGACCAAGGCTGGACCCAAGCCTGATACTGAGTGCTTTTACTGCAAGGGAGAAGGTCACTGGAAGCGGAATTGCCCAAAGTACTTGGCGGATTTGAAGAACGGCAACATCAAGAAGAAAGGTATATCTGATATACATGTTATTGATGTGTATTTCACTAGTATTCGTAGTAGTGCCTGGGTATTTGATACTGGTTCGGTTGCTCATATTTGTAACTCGAAACAGGAGCTGCAGAATAAACGAAAGCTAGCGAAGAACGAGGTGACGATGCGCGTAGGAAACGGATCAAAGGTTGATGTGATCGCGGTCGGCACGCTACCTCTTCATCTACCATCGGGATTAGTTTTATACTTAAATAATTGTTATTTGGTGCCTGCGTTGAGCATGAACATTATATCGGGATCTTGTTTATTGCGAGACGGTTACTTGTTTAAATCCGAGAATAATGGTTGTTCGATTTATATGAGTAATATGTTTTATGCACATGCACCTTTGATAGATGGTCTATTCATATTGAATCTCGATAGTGGAAATACACATATTAATAACATTGAAGCTAAACGTTTGAAATCAAGCGATAACTTAACCTATATGTGGCACTGTCGTCTTGGTCACATTGGAGTGAAGCGTATGAAGAAACTCCATTCCGATGGACTTCTTGAATCACTTGATTTTGAATCACTTGAAAGATGCGAAGCATGTCTGATGGGTAAAATGACTAAGACTCCATTTTCTGGTATGATGGAGCGAGCTACGGACTTATTGGAAATCATACATACCGATGTGTGTGGTCCAATGAGTGTAGCATCGCGCGGTGGTTATCGTTATGTTCTTACCTTCACGGATGACTTGAGTAGATATGGGTATATCTATTTCATGAAACATAAGTCCGAAACTTTCGAGAAGTTTAAGGAGTTTCAAAGTGAGGTAGAGAATCAACGTAACAAGAAGATTAAATTTCTACGTTCTGATCGTGGAGGTGAATATCTAAGTTACGAGTTTGGCGAGCATTTGAAGAAATGTGGAATACTTTCGCAGTTGACACCGCCGGGAACACCACAGCGTAATGGTGTGTCTGAACGTCGTAATCGAACTCTCTTAGATATGGTTCGTTCTATGATGTCACTTACAAATTTACCGCTATCATTTTGGGGTTATGCATTAGAAACAGCCGCATTCACTTTAAATAGGGCACCATCTAAATCCGTTGAAACGACACCGTATGAATTATGGTTTGGGAAGAAACCTAAATTGTCGTTCCTTAAAATTTGGGGGTGCGAAGCCTATGTAAAGAAGTTACAGCCGGACAAGCTTGAACCCAAAGCGGAAAAATGCGTCTTCATAGGATACCCGAAGGAAACTATTGGGTATACCTTCTATCATAGATCCGAAGGCAAAATCTTTGTTGCCAAGAATGGATCCTTTCTAGAGAAGGAATTTCTCTCGAAAGAAGTGACTGGAAGGAAAGTAGAACTCGACGAGGTTGTCGAACCTTCTCTCGAAATTGCGAGTAGCGCAGCACCGGAAGAAGTTCCTGTGGTGCCTGCACCAATGAGGGAGGAAGCTAATGATAGTGATCATGAAACTTCGGTTGAGGTTGCTACAGAGCCTCGGAGGTCAACGAGAACTCGTACCACTCCAGATTGGTATGATTCCGTTATGAATGTCATGTTGGTGGACAACACCGATGATCCCGAGACATATGAGGAAGCGATGATGAGCCCAGATTCCAATAAATGGCAAGAAGCCATGAAATCCGAGATTGGATCCATGTACGAAAACCAAGTATGGACTTTGGTGGACTTACCGGATGGCCGGAAGGCTGTCGAGAACAAATGGATTTTCAAGAAGAAAACAGATGCTGATGGTAATGTTACTGTCTATAAAGCTCGACTTGTCGCAAAAGGGTTTCGACAAATTCAAGGAGTTGACTACGATGAGACTTTCTCACCAGTAGCGAAGCTAAAGTCTGTGAGGATTATGTTAGCAATCGCTGCATATTATGATTATGAGATATGGCAGATGGATGTCAAAACAGCATTCCTCAATGGAGACATTGATGAAGAATTGTATATGATGCAACCCAAAGGTTTTGTCGATCCTAAAGATGCTAACAAGGTATGCAAACTTCAACGGTCCATCTATGGATTGAAGCAAGCATCCCGAAGTTGGAATCAACGTTTTGATAAGGTAATCAAAAGTTTTGGTTTTATACAAACTTATGGAGAAGCTTGTATTTACAAGAAAGTGAGTGGGAGCTCTGTAGCGTTCTTAATACTATATGTGGATGACATATTATTGATTGGGAATGATGTAGACCTTCTTAATAGTGTCAAAGAATATTTGAATAATAGTTTTTCAATGAAGGATCTTGGCGAAGCAGCTTACATATTAGGCATAACGATTTATAGAGATAGATCGAAACGCCAAATATCATTGTCACAAAGTACATATTTGGACAAAGTTCTAAAGAAGTTTGGAATGGAAGAAAGCAAGAAAGGGTTCTTGCCCATGTTGCCCAATACGACCTTGAGTAAAACTCAAAGTCCGACATCGGCAGAAGATAGAGAAAGGATGAGTAAGACTCCCTATGCCTCAGCCATAGGATCTCTAATGTATGCCATGCTATGTACTAGACCCGACATCGCATATGCTGTTAGTCTAACTAGCAGATATCAAAGTGATCCAGGAGTGGATCATTGGACAGCGGTCAAAAACATCCTTAAGTACTTGAGAAGAACTAAGGATATGGTTCTTTCTTATGGAGGTGATGAACAGCTCGTTGTTAATGGTTACACCGATGCTAGTTGGAACACCGATCCGGATGATTCTAAATCACAATCTGGATACGTATTTATTTTGAATGGTGCAGCAGTTAGCTGGAGGAGTGCAAAGCAAAGCGTTGTGGCGAGATCTTCAACTGAATCGGAATACATGGCTGCTTCGGAGGCTTCACAAGAAGCGATATGGATGAAAGAGTTCATTACAGAGCTGGGTGTGGTTCCTAGTGCGCTGGACCCAATGTCTATCTACTGTGATAACATGGGCGCCATAGCCAATGCGCAAGAACCAAGGTCACACAAGAAGCTGAAGCATATCAAGCTGCGTTTTCACGCTATTCGAGAACATATCCAGGATGGGGATATAAAGATTTGCAAAGTACACACAGATCTGAATGTGGCGGATCCGTTGACTAAACCTCTCCCGAGGGCAAAACATGACCAACACCAAACTGCCATGGGTGTTCGGTATATTACCATGTAATCTAGATTAGATGACTCTAGTGCAAGTGGGAGACTGTTGGAGATATGCCCTAGAGGCAATAATAAATATAGTTATTATTATATATCTTTGTGTTTATGATAAATGTTTGCATTCATGCTATAATAGTATTAACAAGGAAACCATTAATACTTGTGTGATTTGTAAACTTAATTTGAAGTCCCTAGTATAGCCTCTATACTTCACTAGCTTGTTGGTTGATTGATGATGTGGTTTCTTTGTCATGAACATTGAGATGTTATCAACAACAAGATCATATCGTTAGGAGAATGATATGGTGGACATACTCCTATAGACAAGCGTAGCATAAAGATCAAGTCATTTCAATAGTTCAATTGCTATATGCTTTCTGATACATAGTAACCTAATTCCTTCGACCATGAGATCATGCATATCACCTTTACCAGATGGATGCTTTGATATCATCAAACACCACACCGTAACAGGGTGGCTATAAAGGTGGCATTGAGTGTTCGGAAAGTATTGGTTGAAACACATGGATCAAGAGTGGGATTTGTCCATCCACATGACGGATAGATATTCTCTGGGCCCTCTCGGTGAAATGTCATCCAATTAGCTTGCAAGCATGTGACTTGGTCACAAGGGATCACATATCACGGGAACGAGAAAAGAGTACTTATCAGTAACGAGGTTGAACTAGGTATGCAGAGATACCGACGATCATAACCTCGGATAAGTAACATATCGTGAGACAAAGGGAAATTGGTATCGTATGTAAGTGGTTCATTCGATCGCAAAGTAATCGTAGAAATATGTGGGAGCCATATGAATTTCCAGATTCCTCTATTGGTTATTGTTCGGAGAAGTGTCTCGATCATGTCCGCATAATTCACGAACCGTAGGGAGACACACTTAAGGATTCGACGTTGTTTGAGTAGTTATGGTATTATGAGAAAGAGACCGAATGTTGTTCGGAGTCTCGGATGGGATCCGGGATATCACGAGGTGATCCGGAATGGTCCGGAGAATAAGATTCATATAAGGAAAGTCCCGTTTCGGAGTTCGGGAATGGTTCCGGTGTTTTCATCGGGAACATTCTAGAAGGTCCCGGAATGTCCGGCACTCCGGAGGGGGAAGGGTACATGAATGTGTCATTGCATGTTGGAATGATTGCATCATGTACTAAGTGTTCTCGCTGTCCGAAATAAAGGGTTAATTCAAATCCTAATTGGAAAAGTCAAACTGCCAGTTTTCGGTCAAACTGCCAGTTTTCGGAAAGAGGAGAAAGAGGAGGAGAGGTGGAGGCCGAGTTGGAGGAGGGTTCCTCCCCTTGGCCGGCGCACCTCCCAAGGCCGAGTTGGGGAGGAACTCCTCCCCTTGGCCGCCGGCCCTCCCACCTATAAAGGGAGGGGCAGGGCTCCCCTCTCTAGACACACTAGTTCCTACCCCTCTAAACTAAACCCTAGATCTAAACCCCGGTTTAGAGCTATTTTGGTTTAGAGCCTTCTAATTGGTTTAGAGCCCTCTAATTGGTGTGTCTAATTACTAGACCACTAATAGCCTCTCTCATAAGCTCCACCATACTCGCACCGGCTTAAGGCGAAGCCCTGCGGGATCTCCCCTCTACCTCCGGTACCACGCCGTTGTGCTGCCGGAATCACGAGGAGAGTACTACAACCTCCGCTGCCTGCTGGAACAAGGGAGAGGAAGGTCTTCGTCGAGTACCGAACGTGTGACCGACTACGGGAGCGCTGCCGGAACGTGGCGCCGGAAGGATCGTCTACGCGATCTTGAGATCGGAAAGAGTACGACTACATCACCCACGAGAATCTGCTCTCGTTAAACACTTTGGAATCTTCGAGGGTGAGTTATTCCATCGACTCGTTGCTACAATCTAGTAGATAGATCTTGGCTTGTTTGTTTGTATGCGATAGAAAATTTTTGTTTTCCATGCTACGAACCCCTACAATTTTTGTGCTAGATACATTCGAATCTAGACAAATCGAAGTCAATTAATTTGGATCGGAGGGAGTACTTTATTTATTTATCCATTCTACACCACGTCGCTCAATATACAACATAAAAGTTTACCCTATTATAAGTTCTGTGATTAAAAGGCCACAATGATGGCAAAATATAAATTCTGAAACTTTCCAATGTTTTATAATTGGTTGTAAAGTTATTGGTGATGGTTTTTTATATATCATATTGGTTAGGCACACACAAGGCAATAGAGAATTCGACAACTTGGCAATAAATAATTGTTCTTATTCTTATCTTCATGTTAAAAGAATAAATTGTATTACCTTGACAATTATTTCAAGAATTAAAGTCATATTTAGAAGAAAAAAAGAATGAAAAAGTCATGGTAAGAAGCTTTTCTTTTGTTTTCCCACGAATAAATCATAACCTCTGTAGTATCTTCTTCCTTTTTTTTGATATATGACATAAAACTCTCATATTTAGGATGTATGGTAAAATAACACGGGTAGACACAATGAAGATAGAAATTTGGGCTTTAGAAGAAAACATGTAATCAATGAATTTACATACTTTATTCATCTATCCATTCTTATAATTGTGAGCGTAGGGATTCTTTTAAGCCTCTGGATCAACATCAAACCATCCCCCATCTCATCTAAATTCATTTATAAAACTATGAGTTAAAATGTGCACCAAAGTTGCATGTTCGAACTTAGGCTAACTAAGGTCCAGGGCATGGTTATTTTATGTTGTTTGCATAAGCTCATTGTGTAATTATATCTTGGCATGTACTATTACAATTTTGTGGCATATTTGACAGAAAAATGGGAAGTTTGGAACTTTTGATTGTGATGGCCATGCTATGGGTGGTTTTGAAAAAATGTGCCAAACTTTTCGGGTTTTGACATGTTGTGTGTTCTGACATATGTGACATAGAAATATAATGGTATCTAACAAAGCATATTTGCATTTCAACAAATGACAAAAAATAAATTTTTCCTAAGGTCTAAGGTGCAGTTTTAGGCCACAACAACTGGAAATTAGTGAATTTTTCGTTTCTGAAGATAGAAACGATGAAGATAGAAATTTGGGTTTCAGAAGAAAACATGTAATCAACGAAATTACATCCTGCAATCAGTTGTCCATGTCGGACTGAGATATTCAGTACTCAACATACAAATTTACCAACACAAACCTGATTCGGAAACATTCAAATGCATACAAATTTACCAAACCAAAAGCTCCTAGCCCTAGAGAAAACGGCAAACCGCGTTGGGAAAAGCAAGGCGTTCCGTGCAAAGAAAAAGCAGCAAGCAAGGCGGCGGATACAAATTCGGATACTCCAAACAAGCACTTTAGACCAACCACAGTGTGCTTGAGAAGCGGTTCATAGCAATCTCTCTCCTCAGTTTGAATCGGTTCGATACGGTGTAGAGCATCGACTCTTATTTTCTGACAACACAAGCGAACTAAAAAGTTGAGTCGCTTCTTTGCATGCAACATGAGACCAAGAGGATGAATTGTGAGGAAAAAGCCTGATGCATGCATGCAGGGAATAAGAGAATGAAAACTACAACCGGTTCCATACACTGCAGCACAACTGCCACGGTTCCAAACTCTGACACAAATTGTGTTGAACCGGCGCACCAGTGTGGCTGGTCTTACAGACCCCCCATATGCTAGGCCAGGCCTTTTCAATCAAAATCAAACCGAGAAAAAAGGTGTTTCTTCGATCGTTTCATTCACGAGCCGCAGATGCTGATTCCGCTCTCGACCAGGGAATACGTACGCAGAGGGCCAAGTCAACCCGAGCCAGCTGGAGGGACCGGGCCCTGAGCCGTTGACCGGCGTACGTGGCGCGATCGGGTTGGACGCCCCGGTGGGTGGCTTGCGTGCCGGGGGCGCCTCAATGATTGGGCCATCGATGCGTTGCCCTGTCTGGCGTGCGGCTAGAGTCTGTGGGGCCCAGCTCCCGTATCCTGCGCACGCTACCTTGCGGTCGAGAGCAAATTGGTGGATGGACGGATGCATGCATGGCGTCAAGTTATACGTAACTGGTGTAGGTTTCGTTAGCGTTTTTTTTTTTTTTTGAGAAACCAGCAACACCGCTGCATTTTTCATCATTAAGAAGGAGAAAAACAATATTTTACAATATGGTTGACGCGAATAAGGGACATGTCCAAATTCTCTCTCAAAAAAAGGGCCATGTCCAAACCAAACAAGCAACCGGAAAACCAAAAATTAGATGAAGACATCCAGCCAATGCTCGCATGCAAGAGAGCCACCCCAAATGTGAGGGCACTCTGCTTGATGTCTTTCGAAGGCGACCGAGGCCATCTCCGGAAGTGCGAGTCTCGTGCCGCTAAAATTGTGTATGTTCCGCTCTTTCCAGATGTTCTAGATACGGTATAACAACTTTTTTTCTTTTTGAGGAATCTACGGCAGGCACGAGGCCAGGCTAAACCATTTTCATTAAAAACTAGCAGTAAAAACGAACTGTACAGAAACTGAAATCCCTAACTAAACCTATCTGAAAACCTAGCTAAGGAGAGAGAGGGGGTAGAGATTACATAGTAACCAGAGTCGTACGATAGAGCTAAGAGAGAAGACCACTACCTTGATCTGGTAAGAGCGTGACTGGGGAGATCCAACCCTATATGTCCAAAGAAAACGCTGAGATGGGTGACATTGTTGAGTCTGACGATGGCCTTGACCCAGTTATCATCTTGTACCTCCTTTCGAGCCATTCTATGTTTTTTCCTAAATTTGTTAGTTGCATTATTGGCATTGCCAGATATTTCTGCA
Organism: Avena sativa; assembly: GCA_916181665.1. Classification (NCBI taxonomy): domain Eukaryota; kingdom Viridiplantae; phylum Streptophyta; class Magnoliopsida; order Poales; family Poaceae; genus Avena; species Avena sativa. Next base: position 276,352,393 of record OV702298.1, on the reverse strand, counting down.
GCGAGAACGAACGTGGGAATATATATTTATTATGAGTGCCTTAAGTACGTCTAAGATCATTGGTCTTGATTAACGGTGCCAACCGTCCGATCTGGTTTTATTATATATGTTCATCATACTAAGACCTTTCACAATGGAATGTCTCTTAGCTCGTTATCCTAGGTAGTGGTGTATCTTAAGAAACAACAAGTACAATGGATTGTATCTTAAGAGTTGTATTTATATATAATGATTTTGGGTACATGCATGCATGTGATTGGGCTAAACCATGTATTTTGCCTATGATATCGTGCAAGGCTTGTAGCTAAGCTAAGATACAACCTCACATTCTCTCTTCATTAAGTATAGTGACACATAAACAATTTGCCTATGATACCATGCTAAGAAACACCCATTGAAAAAGGCCTAACGGCTGAGGTACCCAACGGGCTTATTAGTAATAGACATAAAAAATCTGAGACAACCTAGATTTAGCAAATTCCGGTTGTATAAGTACAAATATGAAGTTTTTTTTTTGTGGAGGCTATGGACCATGTGTAGTTAGCTAGCTTCTCTAACCAACTACACTACTAACTAAGTTATGGCCATTTAAGTAAGTCCACTGGTGAACAGGCCAGCGATAATCTTCTAAATAAATGGCCATGTGCTCCTCGCCCTCTGATTTTCTGGATTGTGTTCTCACATCAAATCTGTGCAGATATATTTATGGATCATCGTGCGTATATATATAAACGGGAAGGGATCGCTGCGATTTTTGGTGTTCACATGGGCATCATTATCATCACTCTCGTTAGTTAATAGCCGGTGGATCGATCGGTCTCGACGTACGCACGGCCGGTTGAGCGGTTGGGAATCAGCCTGCTACTGTAGCTAGCTAGCTGGAAACGTTGTGATATAATCCAGTCTTGCACGCGACAGCGAGAGGAAATGTTACAAAAACAAACGTGATCGATCGATCGATCGTCTCAAGCTGATCGATGCGTGACTCTCACGTGCGGTCATGCAACAGGAGAAGAAAAGACGGGCCACGCGGATACGCGGTGCACTCACAGTGCTTGCCGCGATCGATGTGACGGACCTGACCACTACTCACATACACGGACCTGACCAGTTCCACAACCATAGTTTTTTTTCTTAACTTTCTGTGAAACGATGTAATTTTTGGTAATTTTATTACTTTAATGTTTTTTGTATTACTATCGATGCATGATTATTAATAAATCTGTGCAATTTTTGTAAGAAAAAAAGTTATCCTAGATTTGCCGATTGACCCCACAACAAGAAAACGTCCAACTGATCTTATCGGTCGGGTCCCTCCCAAAAGCGACATAACAACTTTCTGCCTCGAAGAGTTGTCTTGGATGGTAGTCTTAGTATTTCAACAAAAGAAAATCCCTCGTGAGAACGAGATATGATGTCGTTATGTAACTGAAGTCGACACTTCTTATTCTATGAATGACACTAAAAGAGGACTTGCGTTCTATGAATGACACTAAAAAGAGGACTTCCGTTCGGCGCCAAACCAGGCACCAGTCCCGGCTTGTAACGGTCGGGACTAGTGCTCGATTCGTAACGTCTCCGACGACTGCACTTTATGGAGGTAATTAGTCCCGGCCCGTATCATGTTCAGGGACTAGTTGGTTCCTCTATATAATACAGCTTCGTTCATGCCCGAGCCATGACCATTTTTTCTCCCAAGCAAGCCGAGTTCATGCCCTTTTTTATCAAGATTTGATTACAACCCCTAAATCCAAGATTTTAAAATGTTAGGAACTTCATTCTTTCATCTCTCATTGTTAGTTTAGCTCAATGCTATAGAAGTAGATATGGATTTGCATACTCTAGAAGTAGAGGGATTTTTAGATATGTAAATTTAGGCAAATTTTGATTAGGCAAAAAGTTACTGAAAATTGAAATGTGTAATTTTATAGTTTCAGAGCTCACAATGTATTGATGTTTTCATTGCTAGAACAATAATTAAAAACTCCACATTTTTCATGTTAATTCTTTTCTCCAATTCAAAAATTGGTGCATATAAAAAAAATAAAACTCAAAATTAATGCTTTAGAAACTCACATTATAACTTGTATTAAATTGGTCACCGATCTCTATTCCTCGTGTCGTGTAATAGTTTTTGATATACTATTACAATAATGCAGATGGTTCGGGAATGGATGTACGGTACTGACCGACGTTCTGGCGAGTTCATTAATGACGTGAATGAATTCATCCGTGTGGCTGATACGAACAAGCGAAATGGTTTTGTATTCTGTCCATATAGTGGATGTAGGAATCAAAAGAATTACTCTGACTCAAAAACCCTTTACAACCACATATTAAAGTCCGGTTTCATACCCAGTTATAATTATTGGACCAAGCATGGAGAGAGAGAGGGGTTATAATGAAAGACAATAAAAAGAGGAGGAGGATAACAACTATCATGGTTTCCCTAAATACGATGATACTTCCATGGGGGAAGCTGAAGGGAAGGCTAAAGAAGATGCATATGATAAGCCCGCTGATGATCTTGGTCGGACCATTGTTGAAGCATAGAGAGACTACGAACATGAAAAGGAGAGGGAGAAGTTCAATCAAATGTTAGAGGATCATAAAAAGTTGTTGTACCCAAATTGCGAAAATGGTCTAAAAAAGTTGGGTAGCACACTGAAATTGTTGTGATGGAAGGAAGAGTGTGGTATAGTTGACTCCTTATTTAAAAAGTTGTTGAAAATGATAAAAAATATGCTTCCAAAGGATAACGTATTGCCTTTCAATACGTACGAAGCAAAAAAGGTTGTTTAGCCTCTAGGTTTAGAGCTTCAGAAAATACATGCATGTCCTAATGACTGCGTCCTCTACCGTGGTGGAAAGTACGAGAATTTAGATGCATGCCTGGTATGCACTGCATTGCGGTATAAAATCAGACGAGATGATCCTGGTGATGTTGAGGGCGAGCCTCTCGAAAGAGGTTTCCTGCCAAGGTGATGTGGTATTGCTCCTATAATACTACAGTTGAAACGCGTGTTCAGAAACAAAGAGCACGTCGAGTTATTGCGATGACACAAAGAGAAACGTAAGTCAGAGGGGATATTGCGATGACACAAAAAGGAACATAAATCATACGTAAGTTCTTTAAACGATGTAATTTTTGGTAATTTTATTATTTTTATGCTTCTTTTACTATCGTTGATGATTATTAATAAAACTGTGAAATTTTCGTAACAAAAAAGTCATCCTAGATTTGCCGATTGACCCCACAACAAGAAAACATCCAACTAATTTTATTGGTCGGGTTCCTCCCAAAAGCGATATAACAACTTTGTGCCTCGAAGAGTCTTGGATGATAGTCTTAGTATTTCAACAAAAAAAAAGCCCTTGTTAGATATGATGGCCTTATGTAACTGATGAAGTCGACATTTCTTAACCATCGCAGGTGGTGCACACTGCACACACATGATCGGACGCGAGGCCAGACATTGATGTGTGCAATAGCAAGAATTATTGGCTCATGGGTGTACCACAGTTACGCAGACGGAGTTTCGTATGTCGACCAACGTCATACTCATACACATCAATTCTATGAATGACACTAAAAAGAGGACTTCCGTTTGGCGGCAAACCAGGCACCAGTCCCGGCTTATTATGGTTGGGACTAGTGAGTCCCGGTTCGTAACGTCTCTAACGGCTACGAATCGAAGGAAACGCTAGTCCTGGGCCGTTCCGGGTCTCTAGTCCCGGTCCATAATACGGACCGAGACTAGTGACCTTGACCCGGCCAGTGATACGTCGGAAACGTATTTATAATTTTTGATGCTCCATGCTTGTTTAGTATTTACTTTGCTTTGTTTTGTCTATATTTTGTGGTGTCTTTTATATGTTTTCTGGTACTAACCTATTAACAAGTTGCCACAGTGCCAGTTGCCTGTTTTCTGCTATTTTTGGTTTCAGAAAAGCTAGTAAGGAAATATTTTTGGAATTGGACGGGACAAACGTCAAAGTCAATAACTTTCCGTGGAGAATAAGAAGTCTAGAGGAGAGACGGAGAGGCGTGCCAAGGCAGTCACCCCCCCTACGCGCGGGTGGGCCCTGCCCCGTGCCTAGGCAGGGTGTGAGGCCCCTGGCCACCGCCTCGGCCTCCCCTTCGCCTATAAGAAGCCTCTAATGCAGAAACCCTAAGCACCCGATCAATATTCCACGAAACCTTCTATAGCCGCCGCCACCGTCGTCCCTAGATCGGAGGGGATCTGACGTTCTTCCCGGCACCCTGCCGGAGGGAAGATCATCCCGGAGGCCTTCTCTCCGGTATGATGTGTGAGTAGTTCTACCTTGGACTATGGGTCCATGTAGTAGCTGGATGGTTGTATCTCCTCCTTGTGCTTTCATGTATAGATCTTGTGAGCTCCATTAATGATCAAGATCTAATCTATTTATAATCATGCATGTTGTGTTTGTGGGTATCCGATGGATATTGAGATTATTATGTTGGTTTGATTAATGGTTTTGTCTTTATGACTCTATCATGTTTGTGTTGTTTGTGATCTTGCATGCTCTCCGTTGTTAGTAGCTATATTGGCCAAGTAGTTGCTAGTGACTCCAAGAGGGAGTATTTATGCTTGATAGTGGGTTCATGCCTCTAGTTTTCAAGGGAAGTGACAATAATCTCTTCGGTTGTAGATGTGCTGTTGCAATAAGGGAAAACAACGGTCTCTTGTTCATGGAACATGTGGTCTATTTACCTTACACACTTTGTTTAAACCAGTTGTCTGTTGCTTGCAACTTAATACTGGAGGGGGTTCGGATGATAACCTGAAGGTGGACTTCTAGTCATAGATGCAGTTGGATGGCGGTCTATGTATCTTGTTGTATTGCCCAATCGAATCTCATAGGATCTTTCTGACTAGTAATTGCATTGTTATGCCTTGCTCAGTTCCTGTCATATGCCCCATTGTAATTTGTTTATCCTTCATGCCATGTTGTTTATCTAAGGAGAGCACCTCTAGTGAACTATGGACCCCGGTCAAATCTTTACCATTAATACATCTTTCACTGTTACTTGTTTATTTGTTGCAAACCACCATTACCTTCCACACCAGACGTTTAATCCTTTGTTACAGCAAACCGGTGAGCTTGACAACCTCATTGATTTGTTGGGACAAAATCTTGAGTTTATGTTGTGCAGGTCTCCACGTTGTTTGCAACACCCGTGTGACGTTTCCTTCTTCCTTCTGGTTCGATAACCTTGGTCTCAACTGAGGGAAAACTTACTGCTGTGCTCTTCACACCCTGCGCTTGAGGTTACCAACAAAGTACTACGTCGAGCACCGTCAGCCAGCTTCACTTTACAGGGACAATTAGTTCCGGCCTGTATCACGGCCCGGGACTAGTTGGTTCCTCTATATAATTCAACTTCGTCCATGCCCGAGCCATGGCCATTTTTTCCTCCAAAGCAAGCCGAGTTCGTGTCTTTTTTGTCAAGATTTGGTTGCAACCCCTAAATCCAACATTTTAAAAGGTTAGGAACTTCATTCTTTCATCTCTCATTGTTAGTTTAGCTCAATGCGACAGAAGTAGAGATGGATTTGCATGCTCTGGAAGTATATGTATTTTTAGATATGTAATTTTAGGAAAAATTTGATTAGGCAAAAAGTTACTAAAAGTTGAAATGTGTAATTTTATAGTTTCAGAGCTCAGAATGTAATGAGGTTTTCACTGCTAGAACAATAATAAAAACTCCACATTTTTCATGTTAATTGTTTTCTCCAATTCAAAAATTGGTGCATGTAAATTTTTTAAAGTTCAAATTTAATGCTTTAGAAGCTCACATTATAACTTGTATTAAATTGGTCACTGATCTCTATTCTTGGTGCTGTGTAATGGTTTTTGATATACTATTACAATAATGCAGATGGTTCGGGAATGGATGTACGGTACTGATCGACACTCTGGCGAGTTCATTAGTGGCGTGCATGAATTCATCCGTGTGGCTGATGCGAACAAGCGGAATGGTTTTGTATTCTGTCCATGTAGTGGATGTAGGAATCATAATGATTACTCTGACTCAAAAACCCTTCACATCCACTTGTTGAAGTCAAGTTTCATGCCCAATTATAATTGTTGGACCAAGCTGTAGGGGTTTGTAGCATGGAAAACAAAAAAATTCTACCGCATGAACACACAATCAAGATCTAATCTATGATCAAGCCAAGATCTATCTACTATATTGGTGCAACAAGTTGATAGAGTACTAACCCTCGAAGATCCAAAGCGGTTAACGAGGGCAGATTCTCGTGGGTGATGCAGTCGTTCACTTGCCGATCTCAAGATCGCGTAGACGATCCTTCCGACACCGCGTTCCGGCAGCGCTCCCGCAGTCGGTCACACGTACGATACTCGATGGAGACCTTCCTCTCCCTTGTTCCAGCAGGCAGCGGAGGTTGTAGCTCTCTCCTCGCGATTCCGGCAGCACGACGACGTGGTGTCGGAAGTAGAGGGGAGATCCTGCAGGGCTTCACCTAAGCCAGAGCGAGTATGGTGGAGTAGAGGGAACCCTGGCAATCTAGGGTTTAGAGGGCCGAGGTTTAGAGGTAGCTAGCAACTAGAGTTTAGCTAGTCGGTAGCGGTTTAGAGGAGATCTAGATTGGTCGCAACTAGAGAGGGGGGCGGCGGCCAACCTAGGGTTTCTTGAGCGCCTAGGGCAAGGGGATACCTTGGGGTGCGCCCCTACCCCTCCTTATATAGGTGGGGGAGTCCAAGGGTGTTCCCAACCCAGGTGCAAACCCTCCCTAACTCAGAAACCCTCCCTAACTCGGAAATCATGTTGGGATTTGACTTTTTCAAACTGCCTTTTTGACTTTCAAATTAGAGTTTGATTTCTCTCTTCCAAGTGTCTAGCCAAGTGACCTAGGACATGATGCAACCATTACACTTTGTCATGACACATCCATGTAACCTTCCCCTTCCGGATCGGTGAACCTTCTAGACCCTTCTAGAACATTCCGGTGAAAACACCGGAATCATTCCCGAACTCCGAAATTGGACTTTCCTTATATGAATCTTATTCCCCGGACCATTCCGGATCTCCTCGTGATATCCCGAATCCCATCCGAGACTCCGAATAACATTCGGTTTCTTTACTCACATTCCATATCTACTAAACAACATCGAATCCTTAAGTGTGTCTCCCTACGGTTCGTGAATTATGCAGACATGATCGAGACTCTTCTCCGATCAATAACCAATAGAGGAATCTGAAAATTCATATGGCTCCCACATATTTCTACGATTACTTCGTGATCGAATGAACCACTTACATACGATACCAATTTCCCTTTGTCTCGCGATAGTTTACTTATCCGAGGTTTGATCGTCGGTATCTCTGCATACCTAGTTCAACCTCGTTACCGATAAGTACTCTTTTCTTGTTCCCGTGATATGTGATCCCTTGTGAGCCAGTTACATGCTTGCAAGCTAATTGGATGACATTCCACCGAGAAGGCCTAGAGTATATCTATCTGTCATTTGGATGGATAAATCCCACTCTTGATCCATGTGCCTCAACACATACTTTCCGAACACTCAATGCCACCTTTATAACCACCCAGTTACGGTGTGGTGTTTGATGTCATCAAAGCATCCTTCCGGTGATGGTGATTAGCATGATCTCATGGTCGAAGGAATTAGGTTACTATGTATCAGAAAGCTTATAGCAAATGAACTATATTAAATGACTTAATCTTTATGCTATGCTTAACTATAGGAGTATGTCCATCACATCATTCTACTAATGATATGACCCTATTGTTAATAACATCTCTATGTTCATGATCAGGAAACCATGATCATATATTAACCAACAAGCTAGTTTAACAAGAGGCTTTACTAGGGACTCTTTTATGTTTACAAATCACACAAGTATTAATGTTTCCGGTTAATATAATTATAGCATGGTATGTAAACATTTATCATAAGTATGAAGATATGATAATAACCACTTTATTATTGCCTCTTGGGCATATCTCCAACAGTCTCCCACTTGCACTAGAGTCAATAATCTAGTTTCAAACCTTTGTGCATTCAACACCTATGGTTTTCTAGTGTTGTATTTACACGATTGCTAGGGGTCAACTGATCTCCGGATCCGACACTTTCAGGTCCGTGTGTAATTACATGTCTTTGCGTCTCTACGCATCACTCATTCTCTAATGAGATGGCTTTGTATATTTTTGGTCCTTTGGTGAGACCTTTAGTTCCCTGGGGTTAAAACATGTTGATAATATTGTTGTACAATATATCTTCATAGTACTATCCTGCTGTGAACCACACCTAGTTTAATAATAAACTATTTGACACAAATGCCCTCTTTTGCTGCTATAATAGCAGTCATATACTTAGCCTTTTGTTGTAGTATCTGTCACAATGTCTTAACTTTGGAACTCATCCAAATCCATTATGGAACTTACTTTCCATCATATTGTGCCACCCTTAGTTTAGATTGAGATAAACTTAATTTCTACTTCGTGACAAAACTAGTATCAATGTAATACTTTTACAATGAACTAACCATCTATTTGTCACTTCTACAAAATAATATATTCTTAGTTCTTCTAAAAGATCATAAGAATATATTTACTATCGTCCAATAATCATCTTATGAATCATTCTGGTATACGCTCATAACATTTAGAGCATAGGAAATATCTGGCTTTGTACACATCACAACATGATTGATAAAATACTCTTTGTGATTTTATCTATGAAGTATCAAAAATAATTAAATCTTTATTCAATTCTTTCCTATGCAACAAGAACCTTTCTTGTAGTTTCTATATTGAACTCATTCAATATCTCATCTATGTACTTATGGCACAACCATATTGGCGTCACAATTTATCCTTATAGACATTGATGCCAAATATTCGGGTTCTGCCTAAGCCTTTCATCGAGATAAATTCTTAACCTGTGTCAATAAAAATGATACATCATTTCCAATCAACAATATGTCTTCCACATAATATATTAGAAACATGTCTTAGCGCTTCCACTTAATTTCTTCAAATGCAAGCATCTTCATCGTCTCCGATGAAATTAAACTCTTTTAACAGTTTTATCATAGTGAAGATTCCAACTCCGCGATGCTTACTTCAACCATTGAAGTTTGCATATGCTTTTAGCATCCTTTGAATTAACAAAAACCCTTTGGACCGTGTCATGCACACGTCCTAGGTAATCATTCTATTAGAAGAACTTGTTTTGTTTATTCAACTACCACAAAACAAAATTATATGTAGTGGTTGCTACATTAATCCGTCTAGACTAAATATAGCTTAATGAAAGATCGGATCTTGTCATATTCAACTATTTGAATATTATCTTGAACTCTTTCCCGACATGTCGATAATTTCATAGATGTGAAACATCCATGTCTATTTCTTTATAGATCCAAATACGATTGTAGGGTCTTGCAAGTTCAAAGCTTGATCTCTTGTATATGGAACTATCATGGATTTTATGGCTTCAAACCATTTGACAGAGTCAGGGCCCGTCATTGCTTCTTTGTATGTAGTTGGATCATTATTGTCAAATAATGATTTAACTCTCAAATCTTGGTATTTGATTGTTTACCCAACCTACTTGGTTTAATAGGAACTTAGACCTCCGTGACCACAACCTTTGAGTCACGTGAGCCATGAGCATTGTTGCTGCCTCCGGAACACTTTTCGGCGCTGCGCAACTTTGCACATATAGGTAAGGTTCTTTTAACCTTATCAAAGTTCTATTTTCCTCTCACTTAACTTTTCATGGAAAATTCCTTTCTCAAAGAAACTTGACGTTCTAAGCGACAAACATTTTTGTCTTTGGTGTTATGGAGGAATACTCAACTATTATTCAAAATAACATAGAAAGATATGTTCATCTGATTTTGGTTGCAAACATCTTTCTTATGCATAGCATACCAATGTTTAAGAAAGGACAACTTGGGTTTTATCCCAAACCATAACTTTATATGGTGTCATTTCAAGGATCATGATGGAGCTCTTTTCAGTGAAAAAGTGGTAGTCTCTAAAGCTTTTAATCTTGAAAATATAATGGCAGTTTTATGAATTACACTTTTGATCTTACCATGTCAAACAAGGTTTCATTGCATATCTCGATTATTCCATACTCATATGGTGTTTCGGAAAACGCAAATCCATGGATCGATTCCTCAGATCTTAGGTGTTATGCTAAACTTGTAACTCAAATATCTCCCTTTATGATCCTATCATAAATTCTTTTATTTTCTTGTTATATTGATTTTGCACTTCATCTTGAAAGTCTTCGAACTTTTCAAATGTTTCACACTTCATCCTCATTAAGTAAATATTCACATATTCACTCAAATTTTTGGAGAAAGCATATGAAGTTGAAATCCATCGCTCTTGACTACATATAAAGGGCTTTATACATCTATATGTACAATTTCCAATAAGCTAGTCATTCGTTCACTTTTGGCCTATGAACGGAGTTTTAATTATCTCTAGGAAAGTTTCGCAAGCATCATTTGATCAAAAATCAAAAGACTCCAAAATTCCATCCACGTGGAGTTTCTTCATGCTTTCTTTGCAATATAATTTAAACGGCGATGTCACTTCCTAAGTGATATTTTTTATCAATTGTCTTTCGACATTTTTAGCAATATTTTTATGGATGTGATTTATCCAACGAGATTTGTAAATCATCCATATTTTATGTATTACGGCAATTATTTGAACAACCCTTTTGTTCTCATAATACCTGATAAAACAAATCTTGAAGGCAAGCTTTGATGTTAACGAGCAACACAACAACCCTTTATTTGTTCTCAATGAACATCATCACATATTCTTTTGCTAGTTACTTAGGCCATTGTAGTTCATGAATTGTATTGTTTCGTATGACGATTCACATCAACAAATTCAGTATCCAATACTCAAGAACTACATTGCTTAACAAGCAAAGAATACAACCATAACATGTATATCCTCTATATACCTAAGCTGAACAATTCTAGTCTTTTCTCTTCTGCCAAATATTTCTTAGATTTCTCTTTCAGTATTTATTTATCCTTTCAAAAGAATCTATCAACATCAACAGTGGCGCCATACTTATGACACATAGTCCAAAACATGTATAGTTAAATACCAATGTCTTTGGACTTGCACTTTGAAGTAGATCACCATCATCAAATGTTTGGTGTTCTTTCAAATTCCATTCTTTAGTAATCTTTTAGTGTAGTAAACATTTAAGCTACATCAAATATTCATCCTTATCATGGAACTATTCATGATCAAGCTACTTTAGCTTATAACGGTGAATTACGAGTATAATGTTGCTCTCCAAAACCTTTTGGAGGATTAGGATGACCATCGTCTCCAAGCTTTTGCAAATTCTCATCAAATATGAGAACATGACTTTTGCTATATTATACTCTATCATGTTATAACCAAAACTTTGTTTTAGATATCATAATATCTTTCACACATGATGGTTTCTAAAATAATTCTTTCAGCTCCCCGATAACCTTGATATTAAAACAATCTTTTGAATATCAAGAATCATGGAGATAAATATGATACTTATATACTAACACTGGAATTGTTATTCTTGATTTAATACCAATTATTAAATTTCACGGAGTAACCAGAACTTACTGAAAATTTGCAATAGGACTTTTAAACTTTAGATTAACACATCAAAACAATACGATACCAGTTCGTAAAGTAACTATCCAGAATTCTATAGTTCTATTATGTCAATTATAACTAAGCGCAAGGTGGTAAACGGATGCCAATGACTATAACAACTATGCAAATTCACTTTGATTTAAATTATGATAAATAGTGTTCAACTTTTAATCATATTGCTATTGAACTCCCACTCAAAACAATATCTCTCACATTATTTTAGTGATCACACGAACCAAATTCACTACACCAAGTCCGATCATCACGTGACATGATATAGTTTTAAAGGCGAACAATCATCATGTTCATCATATCATCTATATGACTCATGATTTACCTTTCGGTATTCCGTGTTCCGAGACCATGTCTGTACATGCTAGGCTCGTCAAGATCAAACCTTAGCTTCCGCGTGAGCAAATCTGGCTTGCTCCCATTGTATACACTCGCAGAATCTAACACACCCGATCATCACATGGTGCTTCGAAACAACGAGCTTTGGCAACGGTGCCTACTAAGGACGAACACTCTATAACTTGATATTTTTTGAGAGGAATCATCTTATAATGCTACCGTCGCGAACTAAGCAATACAAGATGCATAGAAGGATTAACATCACATGCAATTCAAAATATGTGATATGATATGGCCTTTTTTCTCGTTCTTCCGATCTCCATCTTCAAGCACGAACATGATATCCATCATCACCGGTGTGGCGTCAAGGTCAATGGCACCGATCCATGGTTGTCGTCCACCAGCATCAACTATTACAACTACTTTGAATAATAGACACGCAGGTCTAGACGAAATTAAAAGACAACCATATGGCTCCTGCCGTTTGCCGACTTACAATAAGGAACATTGCATACATCATATATAATCACAATCATGGCCATATCACATCACAGCACACCCTTGCAAAACAAAGTTAGACGCCTCTAATTTTCTTTGTATGTTTTACGTAGTTTGGGGCTTTCAATAAGTGTCGTTCTAACTTACGAACAAGAACCAAAACTTTGATGCTTGAACTATCAAGTGCCCGTTGTAAATTGAATCTTTACTATGATGGGAGAGACAGACACCCGCAAAGCCACTTATGCAATACAAGTTGCATGTTGAGCGTGGAGCAAGTCTCATGAACTATGTCATGTAAGGTTAGCCCGGGCCGCTTCATCCCCCCATACCGCAAGATGCAAAGTACACAAGAAGCAATTGATAATAAAAGCATCAACACCCACAATGACCATTGTGTTCTACTCGTGCAACAGATCTACATATAGACACGGCTCTGATACCATTGTAGGGGTTCGTAGCATGGAAAACAAAAAATTTCTACCGCATGAACACACAATCAAGATCTAATCTATGATCAAGCCAAGATCTATCTACTAGATCGGTGCAACAAGTTGATAGAGTACTAACCCTCGAAGATCCAAAGCGGTTAACGAGGGCAGATTCTCGTGGGTGATGTAGTCGTTCACTTGCCGATCTCAAGATCGCGTAGACGATCCTTCCGGCACCGCGTTGCGGCAGCGCTCCCGCAGTCGGTCACACGTACGGTACTCGATGAAGACCTTCCTCTCCCTTGTTCCAGTAGGAAGCGGAGGTTGTAGCTCTCTCCTCGCGATTCCGGCAGCACGACGACGTGGTGTCGGAAGTAGAGAGGAGATCCTGCAGGGCTTCTCCTAAGCTAGAGCGAGTATGGTGGAGTAGAGGGAGCCACGGCGATCTAGGGTTTAGAGGGCCGAGGTTTGGAGGTATCTAGCAACGGGCTTATAGCTCCCATGCGACGTCTTTACGTGGAATTGGAAGGAAAGCGACATCATTGAAAAGAATATCTCGCATGCGACACTTCTGAAGCGGCAAATAGCTCCCATGCGACACTTCTACTTAACCCCATGAGACCGTCAACGAATTCGAATCAGCTGAGTATAGTAGGACCCACAGCCTCTCCACGTCACGGCGGAACTCACCTGATGTCCACCTCATATCGTGGGACCCACCCTGTGCTTGAAGAGAGCCGTTGGCCCCGATCCGTACCCGCACCTGAGCACTCCTGCCACCGTTCCAGCATCTCACCCCCTTCCGTTTTCTTCTTCGGCGAGCAAGTGCGGCAACGCCAGCGAGGGATGTCGAGCTCTGCTTCCTCCCACCGCTCATGGCCTCGGTATGGTGCGGTGCCGATGAGGAGGTGCCCCGATTGCCCCCGTACCGCGCCCCTGACGCGGCTTGTCACATCCACCGACAAGAACGACAACATTGGCCGAGAATTTGTGAAGTGTGAGAGCAAGCCCGAGCCGGGAAAGGTGAGATCTGAGTGTTCCGAGCGCCAATTTCTCGCTTTTCTTTCAAAATTTCATGCATTTCATCGAATTTGGGATTTAGGGTTCATCTCTGCGATTTCAGGAACTGCCAAAATGTGGGCATTTTGAGTTGCTTGATGAGTACATCGAGCGAATTGGGGTGGAGGTAGGATCCCGGGAGCTCGAAAACCCGTCCGTGGTGGAGAAATTGGGATGTGGCAACCCCATTTCCGCTGGTACTACGGTGGATGCGGAAGTGAAGGCCGAGCTGAAGAAGATGAACAAGCAGCCAAGGCAAATCATCGAATTGAAGAAGCAGGACAATCTGTTGGCCGTTTTTTTTATTTTTGTGTAATTTCTCTCGGATTAGTTTATCTCCTGATCGTTAGTCATTAGACAGCGCAGTCAGTGTTCGAGTGATGCTTTGTAATGGATGTAATGGTCTATGTCTTTGGCTTCAATAAAATGCAACACAAATTCGGGCTAATTTTGAGCTGCTCTGTTTTCGAAATCAGTGTTCCTTCGGTTTCGTCAGTTTTGTCAGTGTTCCTTTTATCAGTGTGAAGGGGGCGCCCGTGTGCAGGGGAGGGGGAGGGGTTGAAAAGTTAAAAAAAAACAATTGATGAGGATTGAAAAAGGCCAGGCCCAAATAGAACTTAGCCAGGCTAAAATGGTCGTATCCAGGCCCAATAGTAACTATATGTTGATTGGGCAAAAAAAATGGTACTCACGTTACAATCTAAATAGGGACGTGTGGATCTGCAGATACTCGTGCTCAGGTCGTAATCTTTTTTTTTTGCGAAAGTAAATATATAAATGAAGTCCAAGGGCATCCATTTAACTAACATAACTTGGGCGCTCCTTTAACTTATGTAAATATGTAAATGTCTTGTTTGAAAATGAACCATGTGTTGTTTGAAAATAATCAACCATCTTTACGTTAACTTATTCTTCCTTTTGAGCTTTTCTAATTTCACTCATTTTATAAATATTGCACGACTATTATATGAGAACTTGTTTTTGTGTCTTTTGTTTTATGCACTTATTGTTTTGGGTGTTTTTACAAATGACAATACAATAAAACACAGATTACAATAAAACAAGGGGATAGATAATATTGAGATAACATTCCTTATATTAGATAGCCGGATCGATAACATTGGGATAACATTACAATAAAAAGAAAAAAGTACAATAATATAGAAGGGAATAGGCGCCCCGCCTAAACCCTGGGCTAGTCCCTAAACCCTAACCCTAGATACCCTACTCCATCGGCGGTGGAGGCGGTGCCGGTGCCGCCGCCCTCCGAGCCGCCGCGGAATTCCAGTCCGCCAGCCTCTCCCGCTGCTCCCGCCGCCGCTGCTCCTCCTGGAAGGCCCAACGATTGGCCTCCCGTCGTTCCTCATCCTTCCGTCTGCGCCTTTTCTTCAAGGCGCGCTTGGCCTGCTTCTCCTCCCACCTGGCGTAGGCAGTCTCCTCCTTTGCCTCCTGCTTCTCTGCCGCCTTCCAGTATGCTTCGGAGGGGTCGTCGTCGGGGAGGTTGCCACCGCCGGGGACTGGGTTGTGGACGAAGGGGCCCTCCGCCCAGGGGCAGGGCGGGGCTTTGCGTCACCCCCCCTTTTCGCCATGCTTGGGGCGCGTGGGCGCCTCCTGCTCCTAGATCTGCTTGTGGTCCAGGTGGTTGTCCTCATCGCTAACTTCGCTCTCGGAAGGGAAGCGGAGGGGGGAGGTCGCCATGGTCGAGTGTTTTGGGGGCTAGGAGGAGGCAAAGGGACGGGCTCGAGAGGTTGAAGATGAGGGGCAAGATGAGATGAGGAGGCAAAGGCGTTTTGCCTATTTATTGAGGGCGGGGCGTGAAGGGTGGCGTGGGAATCCAGCGTCGCGTTGGTGCAGACGCATGCGCTGCGTTGCGTGTGGGCAGCGGGCGTAGCCGCGTGCGTGATCAATGCGAAAGAGAGAAAAAAATTGCTAGGATGCGACGTGACCCCTGCACCGTCGCCTCCGCCCCTGCATGCATGCATGCATTAATGCGAAAGAGAGAAAAAACGTCCAAGGTAGTTGTTCGTTGGCAGTGAAAAATAAAAGAGAAAATAGAATTTGGCCTTGATTTACTCGGTAATAAATGCAGAAATCTAGTACCAAGATACTCGTTCGTTTTTACACACCGCGTGCAACAAACTTGTTCGTTTTTACACACGCAAGAAAAATCGGTGGGAGTAATCAGAGGGATGTCAATTGGAGGGAATAGAGGGAGTATGAAACTAAGTTTATAATATTTTAGATTTTGATTTTTTTCTTATATACGTAGTCAAAGTTGATATTTTAGATTTATAAATATTGACCTTTTATATGGCGCATGAACCGGATGGGAGTAAGTTTGACTGAAGAATGTTGTTCGACGTGCACTTATTTAATGCGACGGAGGGAGTAAATACGCTGCAACGCTATTGCACGCAAAATAGCTAAACTGCGACGCGAGAGGCAGCTGCATAGCATGCATGCATGGTGCAGCCCACCCCGCCCAGCGCCCTCGCATGCCACGTTCGGTCCAACGGTCAATGGAGTGTGCCACGCTGTACGTTATATTTATTACATATTTTAGATTTTGATATTTTTTCTTAGGCTGGTCATAGTGACATGCATACTCCGTCTGTCCACAAATAAGTGTATGTTTGGCTTTAAAATTTATCCACAAAATGTGTACTTCTATCTTTCCAATGCACTTTAAAGTAGAAAAAATTGCTTCACGGAAATCAAGTCCAATAACATTTAGCAAATGGTCTCTTCAATTTATTTGCGGACGAAGGGAGTATGTGGGAGTAACTTAGATGTGGTATCATGCATATGTTAATAGTCTAAGTTACTACTCCATAGTGCAAAATAACATAGATGTGGTATCATGCAAAGTCTCATTTATTACAATGAACCCGAGGGAAGTAAGTTTGACTAAAGAAAGTTGTTAGACGTACAGGGAGTAAATACACTGCAGCACTGTTGCACGCAAAATAGCTCGACTGCGACGCTAGGGGCAGCTGTATGCATGGTGCAGCCCGCCCCGTCCAGCGCTCTCGCATGCCACGCTCGGTCCAACGGTCAATGGAGTGTGCCACTCTGTACCTTATCTGTTCATGGTGAAACGATGAAGCCAATCAGATTCCAGAATCATCCATCCCACGGATCGCCAAGAGCTAGCCGCGAAATCCTTCTAAGAGATGCCAACCAATCAGGTTGCTGAATAAGCCCTTCCACGGATCGCCCAGAGCCACCCGCGGAATCCTTCTAGAAGACGCGATCGGACGGCCACAATGTCGTGCTAGGGTTAGATCTACGTTTCTCATTCGGCCTTAGGGGTAGCTGGGTTTAGGATGCAGTTAACGGGGTTTCACAAGTTTGACCAGACATTCAAATGTGCATAACTAATTTAAAAAAAATCAAAAAAATACAAAACCTTCGCATGGTGTCATGTTATGTGACATAGTTGTGAGGAAAAATATCAAACTTGGTCTATTGATCATATTTCAAAAAACCCTTCACAAAATGACCTATCTCCTCCGAGGTTTTTTGGCTTTCGGGTCAAATGACCAATGATATGGCTAGAATCAAGGCATAGTTTGTGATAATGTGCCCATATTGGGCATGCATGTCTATGAAGGGTTTCACAGCATAGTAAATCAAAAAAATTCTACGGATGCGAACGGGAAAGCCAAGATCTAATCTAGGAGATGCAAACAACGAGGGGGGATATATGAGATCTTCATACCCTTGAAGATTCGCACAGCGGAACGTTCGACGGAACGTGGGTGATGTAGTCGTGCTCGCTTCTCCTCCTCGCGATCCGATCCGATCTAGCACCACAAGTGGCGATGCCTCCGAGAGATGCACACGTGCGGCACCTCGATGTCTCCTCCTTCCTCGGTCCAGCAAGTGGGGTGGAGAGATGGATTGGATCTACAACGCGACGGCGTGGTGCAAGCGGTGGAGAGTTTTTGCGGCAGGGCTTCGCCTACGCGCAGTCGGGAGGGAGAGAGAGGAGGGGCAGCAAGGCGGCTAGGGTTGAGGAGGAGGTGTAGGGGGAGGGTGCGCCCCCAGCCCTCTTTATATAGAGGGGTGTGTGCCAGCCCTAGCCCCTCCCCCAAGCCCTAGGCCGGCTACCAAGGAAGGAGGAGTGGGGGGGCAAGTTTCCCCCTCCCTTCTAGAAGCTCCCCAAGGGTTTCCTAGGTGTTTGGCCGGCTGGGCCCTATGGGGCCTTGTGCCCCTGGCCCAATGCGGCCAGGGCACTCCCTCATAGGCCCATGCCCCCTCCCTACAAGTGGGGCCACGTTGGTCCCACTCCGGAAGGTTCTAGAAGCTTCCGGTACAATACAGATTAACCCGAAACAATTCCGAACTCCAAAATCTGCTTTGCCTTATATGAATCTTATTCTCCGGACCATTCCGGGACCTCTCGTGATGTCCCGTATCCCATCTGAGACTCCAAACAAAAACTCATAAACCAATTATCCAATCTATCCTAGCGTCGAGACACGTTAAGTGTGTGACCCTTCGGGTTCGAGAATATGCAGACATGATCTTATATCAATAATCAATAGCGGGGTCTGGAAACCCATATTGACTCCCACACATTCATCGATGATCATATCGGATGAACCACGATGCCAGGATTCATTCAATCCCATATATATATTCCCTTCGTCTCGCGATATTTTACTTGCCCGAGATTTGATCGTCGGTACCGTCATACCTAGTTCAATCTCGTTCACAGCAAGTACTTTACTCGTTCCGTAATCCGATATCACTTTGTGCTTAACTCCTTAACCACATTCTTGCAAGCAGTGTTGATATCGATTACCGAGTGGGCCCGAAGTATATCTCTCCGACTTGGGAGGGACAAATCCCATCTCGATACATACAACCCAACAGGTACTTTTCGATCACCTGAGAGACACGTTTATGATCACCCTCTCATAGGATGACGTTTGATGACCTCAAAGCTTTCATCCGATACCAGGGAGTTGCATTATCTCATGGTCTAAGGAATACAATATTTGACATAGGAAAAGCTTCGCAAAGATGAACACGATGACACGATCTAATTGCTCCGCTTAGTTTGGGTCTGTCCATCATATCATTCTCCCAATGTTATGATCTCATTATTAATCGACAACTCATGTCTATGGTTAGGAAACCTTAACCATCATTAATCAATGATCTTGTCCATAGAGGCGTACTAGGGACACGGTGTTGTTCACAAACCACACAAGTATTAAAGTTTCCGCTTAATACAATTCTAGCATGGAATATAAACTTTATCATGAACAATAATTATAATAATAACATCTTTATTATTGCCTCTAGGGCATAATTCCAACAGTCTCCCACTTGCACTAGAGTCAATAATCTAGTTTACATCTGGCAACAATCTAACACCCATGCACTAAGGTGCTAATCATGTTTTGCACATGGAAGAGGTTTAGTCAATGGATCTGCGACATTCAGATTTGTATGTACTTTGCTAATCTTCAGATCTCCATATGCTATATAATCTCGGATTATATGAAACTTGCGGTTGATATGCTTGGTCTTTGGATGATATCTTGGTTCCTTAGCCAGTGCTATGGAGCCAGTGTTGTCACACAATATTTCTAGTGGGTCCAAGGCGCTTGGAACCACACCAAGCTCAGTGATGAAGTTCCTGATCCAAACTCCTTCACTTGACGCTTCTGCAGCAGCCATGTATTCTGCTTCCACTGTAGATCCCGCGATCACGCTTTGCTTGCAGCTTCTCCAGCTCACAGCTCCTCCATTCGAAATATAAATGTATCTTGTCTGAGATTTAGAATCATCCTTGTCGGTGTCGAAACTAGCATCGACGTAACCCTTTACGACGAGCTGTTCATCACCTCCATAGACTAAGAACATTTCTTTAGTCCTATTCAAGTACTTTAGGATGTTCTTCACGGCTGTCCAGTGTTCCACTTCTGGATCACTTTGATATCTGCTCGTCAAACTAAGAGCATTGGACACATCCGGTCTAGTACACAGCATGGCATACATGATAGAACCTATGGCCGAGGCATATGGCACTTTGCTCATAGCTTCTCTATCATTTACTATAGCTGGACACTAAGCCTTGCTCAATATCTTACCTGACAACATAGGCACTGAACCTTTCTTTGCCTTATCCATTTTGAACCTTTTCAGAACTTTGTCTAGGTATGTACTTTGGCTTAAAGCTATCAGGCGTCTTTGTCTATCTCTATAGATTTTGATGCCCAATATATAAGCAGCTTCCCCTAGGTCTTTCATTGAAAAACATTTGTTCAAATAACTCTTCACATCGTTAAGCATGTTAATGTCATTTCCAATACTCAATATGTCATCCACATATAGTACCAGAAATGTCACTGAGCTCCCACTCACTTTCTTCTAGATACAAGCTTCGTAGCTATTTGGAACAAATCCAAAGATCTTGATCACTTGATCAAAACGAAGGTTCCAACTCCGAGATGCTTGCTTCAGTCCATAAATGGAACGCTAAAGTTTGCATACTTTATTAGCATCCTTAGGATCGACAAAACCTTCGGGTTGCATCATATACAACTCTTCATCAATGTTGCCATTGAGGAATGAAATCTTGACATCCATCTGCCATATTTCATAATCATGAAACACAGCAATTGCTAATAAAATCCGAATGGACTTAAACATCGCTACGGGAGGGAAGGTCTCATCATAGTCAACACCTTGAACTTGTCGAAAACCTTTCACGACAAGTCGTGCTTTATAGACGGTAATGTTACCATCCGTGTCCGTTTTCTTCTTGAAAATCCATTTGCACTCAACGGCCTTTCGGTCGCTAGGAGGGTCCACCAAAGTCCATACTTGGTTTTCGCTCATGGATCCCAATTCGGATTTCATGGCCTCTAGCCATTTCTCAGAGTCTGGGCCCATCATCGCTTCCTCATAGTTCGCAGGTTCACTGTCGTCTACTAACAAGACAGTTAAGACAGGGTTGCCGTACCACTCAGGAGGGGCACGCGACCTTGTCGACCTGCGACGTTCAGTAGTAGCATCGTCCGAAGCTTCATGATCCTTGTCATTAGCTTCCTCTATTGTTGGTGCAGGCGGCACTGGAACAATTTCAGGTGCTGCACTACTCTCCAACTCAAGAGAAGGTTCAACAACCTCGTCTAGCTCTACTTTCCTCCCACTCACTTCTTTCGAGAGAAACTCCTTCTCAAGAAAGGATCCGTTCTTTGCGACAAATACTTTGCCTTCGGTTCTGTGATAGAAGGTATACCCAATAGTTTCCTTAGGGTATCCTATGAAGACGCATTTCTCCGCTTTGGGTTCGAGCTTGTCCAGCATCAACTTCTTGACGTAATCTTCACATCCCCAAAATTTAAGAAACGACAACTTAGGTTTAGCACCAAACCACAGTTCATACGGTGTCGTCTCAACGGATTTAGATGGTGCCCTATTTAAAGTGAATGCAGCGGTTTCTAATGCATAACCTCAAAACGATAATGACAAATCAGTAAGAGACATCATTGATCAGACCATATCTAATAGAGTTCGATTCCGGCGTTCAGACACACCATTGCGCTGTGGTGTTCCAGGTGGCGTGAGTTGCGAAACGATTCTGCTTGCTTTAAGATGCGTGAGAAAATCATAACTCAAGTATTCACCTCCACGATCGGATCGTTGAAACTTAATTTTTCTGTTACGATGGTTCTCCACTTCATTTTGAAATTCCTTGAACTTTTCAAATGTTTCAGATTTATGTTTCATCAAATAGATATACCCATATCTACTTAAGTCATCGGTAAAAGTGAGAAAGTAGCGATATCCATCGCGCGTCGAAACACTCATCGGTCCACATACATCGGTATGTATGATTTCCAACAAGTCCGTTGCTCGCTCCATTATTCCGGAGAACGGGGTTTTGATCATCTTGCCCATGAGGCATGGTTCACATGTGTCAAATGATTCAAAATCAAGAGACTCCAAAATTCCATCAGAATGGAGTTTCTTCATGCGCTTTACACCAATATGACCTAGACGACAGTGCCACAAATAAGTAGTATTATCACTATCTACTTTGCATCTCTTAGCCTCAATATTATGGATGTGTGTTTCATCCCTTTCGAGATTCAGAAGAAATAAACCATTCACAGCAGGTGCATGACCATAAAAGATGTTACTCATATAAATAGAACAACCATTATTCTCAGATTTAAATGAATAACCGTCTTGCAATAAACACGATCCATATATGATGTTCATGCTCAACGCAGGCACATAATAACACTTATTGAGGTTTAAAACTAATCCCGAAGGTAAAACTAAGGAGAGCGTGCCAACGGCCATCACATCAACTCTTGATCTGTTGCCAACGCGCATCTTAACCTCATCCCTCGCAAGATGTCGTCTATTCCTTAGCTCCTGTTTCGAGTTACAAATATTAGCAACTGAACCAGTATCAAATACCCAGGCACTACAACGAGGGCTAGTAAGGAAAACGTCAATAACATGTATATCAAATATACCTTTGATGGTGCCAGCCTTCTTGTCCGCTAAGTACTTCGGACAGTTGCGCTTCCAGTGACCCTTTTCCTTGCAATAGAAGCACTCAGTGTCTGGCTTAGGTCCAGACTTGAGCTTCTTCTCAGCAGGGGCAACGCGCTTGCCACCGCCTTTCTTGAAGGGCTTCTTTGCACCCTTACCTTTCTTAAAGCTGGGGGGCTTGTTGACCATCAGCACATGATTATCCTTTTTGATGTCCACCTCCGCAACCTTCAGCTTAGCAAAGAGCTCGGTGATCGTATCAGTGGAACTAATCTGATTATGAGTAACTACAAAACTTTTGTAGCTAGGAGGGAGTGATTGCAGGACCCTGTCAATCTTGAGCTCCTCTGGAATCTTGCAGTCCAGTTGCTCAAGGCGTTGAGTGTAGCCCGATATCTTAATGGCGTGCTCACTAACAGAACTCCCTTCCTCCATCTTGCAGTTAAAGAATTTCTCAGAGATCTCATATCTCTCAGAATGGGCCTGAGTCTGGAACATAGTTTTCAGTTCCTCGAGGATCTCATTGGGCCCGGGGTAATCTTCAAAACGATTTTGAAGGTCCGATTCCATAGCAAACAACATGGTGCTCTTAATCACATCGTAATCATCTTTGCGCGACTGATAAACAGCTTTCTCATCAGCCGGCGCATCTACAGCAGGGGCGTCACCTAGCGCATCTTCAAGGACATAGTCCTTTTGTCTGCCAGCGAGAATGATTCTCAGATTGCAGAACCAGTTGGTGAAGTTAGACCCATTGTTTCTAAGCTTTTCTTTCTCAGCAAAAACGTTGAAGTTGAAGTTGGACTTAGCCATTTGATCTACAATATTTGCAAGTACAAATTAGACTATGTTCATGAGAACTAGTTCAACTTTAATCAAATTACTAGATGAACTCCCACTAAATTCAACATCCCTCAAGTTGTTTAGTGAACATGATCCAAATTCACCACACCTAATCCGATCTTCACGAGAAGAGATGTGGTTTATGTTGGAATTATGCCCTAGAGGCAATAATAAAGATGTTATTATTATAATTCTTGTTCATGATAAAGTTTATATTCCATGCTATAATTGTATTAAGCGGAAACTTTAATACTTGTGTGGTTTGTGAACAACACCGTGTCCCTAGTATGCCTCTATGGACTAGCTCATTGATTAATGATGGTTAAGGTTTCCTAACCATAGACATGAGTTGTCAATTAATAATGAGATCGTGTCATTGGGAGAATGATATGATGGACAGACCCAAACTAAGCGGAGCAATTAGATCATGTCATCGTGTTCATCTTTGCGAAGCTTTTCTTATGTCAAATATTGTATTCCTTAGACCATGAGATAATACAACTCCCTGGTATCGGAAGAAAGCTTTGAGGTCATCAAACGTCATCCTATGAGAGGGTGATCATAAAGGTGTCTCTCAGGTGATTGGAAAGTACCTGTTGGGTTGTATGTATCGAGATGGGATTTGTCCCTCCTAAGTCGGAGAGATATACTTCGGGCCCTCTCGGTAATCGATATCAACACCGCTTGCAAGCATGTGGTTAAGGAGTTAATCACAAAGTGATATCGGATTACGGAACGAGTAAAGTACTTGCTGTGAACGAGATTGAACTAGGTATGACGGTACCGACGATCAAATCTCGGGCAAGTAAAATATCGCGAGACGAAGGGAATATAAATATGGGGTTGATTGAATCCTGGCATCGTGGTTCATCCGATATGATCATCGATGAATGTGTGGGAGTCAATATGGGTTTCCAAACCCCGCCGTTGATTATTGATGTAAGATCATGTCTGCATGTTCTCGAACCCGAAGGGTCACACACTTAACGTGTCTCGACGCTAGGATAGATTGGATAATTGGTTTATGAGTTTTTGTTTGGAGTCTCGGATGGGATCCGGGACATCACGAGAGGTTCCGTAATGGCCCGGAGAATAAGATTCATATAAGGCAGTGCAGTTTTTGGAGTTCGGAATTGTTTCTGGTTAATCGGTATTGTACCGGAAGCTTCTAGAACCTTCCGGAGGGGGACCAACGTGGTCCCACCTGTCGGGAGGGGGCATGGGCCTATGAGGGAGTGCCCTGGCCGCATTGGGCCAGGGGCACAAGGCCCTATAGGGCCCAGCCGGCCAAACAAGGGGAAACCCTAGTTTGGAGCTTCTAGAAGGGGGGGGTTACTTGCCCCCCACTCCTCCCTTCTTGGCCGCCGGCCTAGGGCTTGAGGGAGGGGTTAGGGCAGGCGCCCACCCCTCTATATATAGAGGGCTGGGGTGCACCACCCCCGTACACCTCCTCCTCAACCCTAGCCTCCCTGCTGCCCTCCTCTCTCTCTCCCTCCCGACTGCGTGTAGGCGAAGCCCTGCTGCAGAAACTCTCCACCACTTGCACCGCGCCATCGCGTTGTAGATCCAATCCGTCTCTCCACCATACTTTCTAGACCGAGGAAGGAGGAGACGTCGAGGTGCCGCACATGTGCATCTCTCGGAGGCATCGCCACTTGTGGTGCTAGATCGGATCGGATCGCGAGGAGGAGAAGCGAGTACGACTACATCACCCACGTTCCGTCGAACGTTCCGCTGTGCGAATCTTCAAGGGTATGAAGATCTCATCTATCCCCCCTCGTTGTTTGCATCTCCTAGATTAGATCTTGGCTTTCCCGTTCGCATCCGTAGAATTTTTTTGATTTACTATGCTGTGAAACCCTTCAGTGGTATCAGAGCTAGATCTATGCGTAGATGTGTTTCACGAGTAGAACGCAACATGGTTGTTGCGGGCGTTGATGTTTTCTTTTGCAAGCCTCTTGTTTGTGTACTTCTTATTATGCGGGATAGTTAGATTGAAGCGGTCCAGGCCAACTTTATGCGACGTCGTTCGCAAGACCGGATCCGCACTTGACGTGTGGCTTGTTCCACACATGCGGCTGGTGGATGCCTATTTCTCTCACTATAGTTGTCATGGGATTTACACCGGAGTTTGGCAACCATAATATCACCGTTGTGGCTTTCCGTAGGTAAGAATCGTTCTTAGCTTGCTACTCCCATAAGCCACGTAAAACATGCAACAACAAAGTAGAGGGGTCTAACTTGTTTTTGCAGGGAGTGTTTTCTGTGATATGGTATGGCCCAAGATGTGATGTGTATGTTGTATGCAATGATCATGTTTTGTAATGTTTCACGACTTGCATGTCGATGAGTACACAACCGTCAGGAGCCATATGGTTGTGTTTATAATTGTGTATGACCTGTGTGTCAACTTCTTATACGCCATGTAATAGTTTCACTTTATCGCTAAGTAGTTAGCAATAGTTGTAGTTGCTATTCGTGGTGGAGGCAATCATGGTGGAATAATGGAGATCATGCCGGCACGCACAAGATGGAGATCATTGCGCGAAGAATGGCTATACCATGTCACATAAAGTTATATGCATGTGATGTTTATCCTTTTATGTATCTTATTATGCTTAGATCGCGACGGTAGCATTATAAGATGATTCCTCACTTAAAGATCAAGATAAAACTATGTTCTCCCCATGTATGCACCGTTGCAAAAGTTCGTCGTGTCCAAGCATCACGTGATGATCGGGTGCTATAGACTCTACGCTCACATACAACGGGTGCAAGCCAGTTTTGCACACGCGGAAATGCTTGGGTTTGACTTGACGAGCCTAGCATGTACAGACATGGCCTCGGAATACAAGAACCGAAAGGTTAAGCATGAGTCATATGAATGATATGATCGACACTTTGTTGTCCACCATTGAATCCACATCTCTTCTCATGAAGATCGGATTAGGTGTGGTGAATTTGGATCGTGTTCACTAAACAACTTGAGGGATGTTGAATTTAGTGGGAGTTCATCTAGTAATTTTATTAAAAGTTGAACTAGTGATCATGAACATAGTCTAATTTGTACTTGCAAATATTGTAGATCAAATGGCTAAGTCCAACTTCAACTTCAACGTTTTTGCTGAGAAGGAAAAGCTTACAAACAATGGGTCTAACTTCACCAATTGGTTCCGCAATCTGAGAATCATTCTCTATGGCGGTCAAAAGGACTATGTCCTTGAAAATGCGCTAGGTGACGCCCCTGCTGTAAATGCGCCGGTTGATGAGAAAGTTCTTTATCAGTCGCGCAAAGAGAATTATGGTGTGATTAAGAGCACCATGTTGTTTGCTATGGAATCGGACCTGCAAAATCGTTTTGAAGACTATCCCGGGCCCTTTGTGATTCTTGAGGAGCTGAAAACCATGTTTCAGACTCAGGCCCGTTCTGAGAGATATGAGATCTCTGAGAAGTTCTTTAACTGCAAGATGGAGGAAGGGAGTTCCGTTAGTGAGCACGCCATTAAGATGTCGGGCTACACTCAACGCCTTGAGCAACTGTACTGCAAGATTCCAGAGGAGCTCAAGATTGACAGGGTTCTGCAATCACTCCTTCCCAGCTACAAAAGTTTTGTAGTGACTCATAATCAGATTGGTTCCACTGATACGATCACCGAGCTCTTCGCAAAGCTGAAGGCTGCGGAGGTGGACATCAAAAAGGATAATCATGTGTTGATGGTCAACAAGCCCACCTTCAAGAAAGGTAAGGGTGCAAAGAAGCCCTTCAAGAAAGGCGGTGGCAAGCGCGTTGCCCCTGCTGAGAAGAAGCTCAAGTCTGGACCCAAGCCGGACACTGAGTGCTTCTATTGCAAGGACAAGGGTCACTGGAAGCGCAACTGTCCGAAGTACTTAGCGGACAAGAAGGCTAGCACCATCAAAGGTATATTTGATATACATGTTATTGATGTTTTCCTTACTAGCCCTCGTTGTAGTGCCTGGGTATTTGATACTGGTTCAGTTGCTAATATTTGTAACTCGAAACAGGAGCTACGGAATAGACGGTGGCTTGCGAGGGATGAGGTGACGATGCGCGTTGGCTACGGATCAAGAGTTGATGTGATGGCCGTCGGCACGCTCTCCTTAGTTTTACCTTCGGGATTAGTTTTAAACCTTAATAAATGTTATTATGTGCCTGCGTTGAGCATGAACATTATTTCTGGATCGTGTTTATTGCAAGACGGTTATTCATTTAAATCAGAGAATAATGGTTGTTCTATTTATATGAGTAACATCTTTTATGGTCATGCACCTGCTATGAATGGTTTATTTCTTCTAAATCTCGAAAGGGATGAAACACACATCCATAACATTGAGGCTAAGAGATGCAAAGTAGATAGTGATAATACTACTTATTTGTGGCACTGTCGTCTAGGTCATATTGGTGTAAAGCGCATGAAGAAACTCCATTCTGATGAACTTTTGGAGTCCCTTGATTTGAATCATTTGACACATGCGAACCATGCCTCATGGGCAAGATGATCAAAACCCCGTTCTCCGGTATGATGGAGCGAGCAACGGACTTGTTGGAAATCATACATACCGATGAGTGTTTCGACGCGCGGTGGTTATCGCTATTTTCTCACTTTTACCGATGACTTAAGTAGATATGGGTATATCTATTTCATGAAGCATAAATCTGAAACATTTGAAAAGTTCAAGGAATTTCAGAATGAAGTGGAGAACCATCGTAACGGAAAAATTAAGTTTCTACGATCCGATCATGGAGGTGAATATTTGAGTTATGATTTTGTCACGCATCTTAAAGCAAGCGGAATCGTTTCGCAACTCACGCCACCCGGAACACCACAGCGCAATGGTGTGTCTGAACGCCGGAATCGAACCCTATTAGATATGGTCCGATCGATGATGTCTCTTACTGATTTGCCGTTATCATTTTGGGGTTATGCATTAGAAACCGCTGCATTCACTTTAAATAGGGCACCATCTAAATCCGTTGAGACGACACCGTATGAACTGTGGTTTGGCGCTAAACCTAAGTTGTCGTTTCTTAAAGTTTGGGGATGCGAAGCTTACGTCAAGAAGTTGATGCCGGACAAGCTCGAACCCAAAGCGGAGAAATGCGTCTTCATAGGATACCCTAAGGAAACTATTGGGTATACCTTCTATCACAGAACCGAAGGCAAAGTGTTTGTCGCAAAGAACGGTTCCTTTCTTGAGAAGGAGTTTCTCTCGAAAGAAGTGAGTGGGAGGAAAGTAGAGCTAGACGAGGTTGTTGAACCTTCTCTTGAATTTGAGAGTAGCGCAGCACCTGAAATTGTTCCAGTGCCGCCTGCACCAATAATAGAGGAAGCTAATGATAAGGATCATGAAGGTTCGGACGATGCTGCTACTGAACGTCGCAGGTCGACAAGGTCGCGTGCCCCTCCTGAGTGGTACGACAACCCTGTCTTAACTGTCTTGTTAGTAGATGACAGTGAGCCTGCGAACTATGAGGAAGCGATGATGAGCCCAGACTCTGAGAAATGGCTAGAGGCCATGAAATCCGAATTGGGATCCATGAGCGAAAACCAAGTATGGACTTTGGTGGACCCTCCTAGCGACCGAAAGGCCGTTGAGTGCAAATGGATTTTCAAGAAGAAAACGGACGTGGATGGTAATGTTACCGTCTATAAAGCACGACTTGTCGCGAAAGGTTTTCGACAAGTTCAAGGTGTTGACTACGATGAGACCTTCTCTCCCATAGCGATGTTTAAGTCCATTCGGATTTTATTAGCAATTGCTGCGTTTCATGATTATGAAATATGGCAGATGGATGTCAAGACTGCGTTCCTCAATGGCAACATTGATGAAGAGTTGTATATGATGCAAGCCGAAGGTTTTGTCGATCCTAAGGATGCTGATAAAGTATGCAAACTTCAGCGTTCCATTTATGGACTGAAGCAAGCATCTCGGAGTTGGAACCTTCGTTTTGATCAAGTGACCAAGAGCTTTGGATTTGTTCCAAATTTCTACGAAGCTTGTATCTACAAGAAAGTGAGTGGGAGCTCGGTGACATTTCTGGTACTATATGTGGATGACATATTGATTATTGGAAATGACATTAACATGCTTAACGATGTGAAGAGTTATTTGAACAAGTGTTTTTCAATGAAAGACCTAGGTGAAGCTGCTTATATATTGGGCATCAAAATCTATAGAGATAGACAAAGACGCCTGATAGCTTTAAGCCATAGTACATACCTAGACAAAGTTCTAAAAAGGTTCAGAATGGATAAGGCAAAGAAAGGTTCAGTGCCTATGTTGTCAGGTAAGATATTGAGCAGGGCTCAGTGTCCAGCTACGGTAAATGATAGAGAAGCTATGAGCAAAGTGCCTTATGCCTCGGCCATAGGTTCTATCATGTATGTCATGCTATGTACTAGACCGGATGTGTCCAATGCTCTTAGTTTGACGAGCAGATATCAAAGTGATCCAGGAGTGGAACACTGGACAGCCGTGAAGAACATCCTAAATTACCTAAATAGGACTAAAGAAATGTTCTTAGTCTATGGAGGTGATGAACAGCTTGTCGTAAAAGGTTACGTCGATGCTAGTTTCGACACCGATAAGGATGATTCTAAATCTTAGACAGGATACGTTTATATTTTGAATGGAGGAGCTATGAGCTGGAGAAGCTGCAAGAAAAGCGTGATCGCGGGATCTACAGTGGAAGCGGAATACATGGCTGCTGCAGAAGCGTCAAGTGAAGGAGTTTGGATCAGAAACTTCATCACTGAGCTTGGCGTGGTTCCAAGTGCATTGGACCCACTGGAGATATTGTGTGACAACACTGGCGCCATAGCACTCGGTAAGGAACCAAGATATCATCCAAAGACCAAGCATATCAACCGCAAGTTTCATATAATCCGAGATTATATAGCAGATGGAGATCTGAAGATCAGCAAAGTACATACAGATCTGAATGTCGCAGATCCATTGACTAAACCTCTTCCACGTGCAAAACATGATCAGCACCTTAGTGCCATGGGTGTGAAATTGTTGCCAAATGTAAACTAGATTATTGACTCTAGTGCAAGTGGGAGACCGTTGGAATTATGCCCTAGAGGCAATAATAAAGATGTTATTATTATAATTCTTGTTCATGATAAAGTTTATATTCCATGCTATAATTGTATTAAGCGGAAACTTTAATACTTGTGTGGTTTGTGAACAACACCGTGTCCCTAGTATGCCTCTATGGACTAGCTCATTGATTAATGATGGTTAAGGTTTCCTAACCATAGACATGAGTTGTCAATTAATAATGAGATCATATCATTGGGAGAATGATATGATGGACAGACCCAAACTAAGCGGAGCAATTAGATCGTGTCATCGTGTTCATCTTTGCGAAGCTTTTCTTATGTCAAATATTGTATTCCTTAGACCATGAGATAATAAAACTCCCTGGTATCGAAAGAAAGCTTTGAGGTCATCAAACGTCATCCTATGAGAGGGTGATCATAAAGGTGTCTCTTAGGTGATCGAAAAGTACCTGTTGGGTTGTATGTATCGAGATGGGATTTGTCCCTCCCAAGTCGGAGAGATATACTTCAGGCCCACTCGGTAATCGATATCAACACCGCTTGCAAGCATGTGGTTAAGGAGTTAATCACAAAGTGATATCGGATTATGGAACGAGTAAAGTACTTGCTGTGAACGAGATTGAACTAGGTATGACGGTACCGACGATCAAATCTCGGGCAAGTAAAATATCGCGAGACGAAGGGAATATAAATATGGGATTGATTGAATCCTGGCATCGTGGTTCATCCGATATGATCATCGATGAATGTGTGGGAGTCAATACGGGTTTCCAGACCCCGCTGTTGATTATTGATATAAGATCATGTCTGCATGTTCTCGAACCCGAAGGGTCACACACTTAACGTGTCTCGACGCTAGGATAGATTGGATAATTGGTTTATGAGTTTTTGTTCGGAGTCTCGGATGGGATCCGGGACATCACGAGAGGTTTCGGAATGGTCCGGAGAATAAGATTCATATAAGGCAGTGCAGTTTTTGGAGTTCGGAATTGTTCCGGGTTAATCGGTATTGTGCCGGAAGCTTCTAGAACCTTCCAGAGGGGGACCAACGTGGTCCCACCTGTCGGGAGGGGACATGGGCCTATGAGGGAGTACCCTGGCCGCATTGGGCCAGGGGCACAAGGCGCCATAGGGCCCAGCCGGCCAAACAAGGGGAAACCCTAGTTTGGAGCTTCTAGAAGGGGGGGGGGGGGTTACTTGCCCCCCACTCCTCCCTCCTTGGACGCCGGCCTAGGGCTTGGGGGAGGGGTTAGGGCAGGTGCCCACCCCTCTATATATAGAGGGCTGGGGCGCACCACCCCCCCCACACACACCTTCCCCTCAAGCCTAGTCGCCCTGCTGCCCTCCTCTCTCTCTTCCTCCCGACTACGTGTAGGCGAAGCCCTGCTGCAGAAACTCTCCACCACTTGCACTGCGCTGTCGCGTTGTAGATCCAATCCATCTCTCCACCATACTTGCTGGACCAAGGACACACCTTCCCCTCAAGCCTAGTCGCCCTGCTGCCCTTACTCTCCACCACTTGCACCACGCCGTCGCGTTGTAGATCCAATCCATCTCTCCACCATACTTGCTGGACCAAGGAAGGAGGAGACGTCGAGGTGCTGCACGTGTGCATCTCACGGAGGCATCGCCACTTGCAGTGCTAGATTGGATCGGATCGCGAGGAGGACACTACTAGGAAAACGGCTATAGGTAATCAGCACATCCGTGGCTCACATGATTGAAGTGCCCCACGGCTAAAACAGGCGTGGCTCACCTGTGGGCAGTGCCCTACTAATAACTAGAACAACCATGGCGCACATGACTATAGTGCGCCACGGATGTGTGTGGGCCAGGGCCCTGTTGGCCGCACGCCAAACATCTGTAGCGCACCATAGTCATGTGCGCCACGGTTGTTAGTGTCATCTGTGGCGCACATGGGGGGTGCGCTATGCCTAAGCACATGCCCCCCTCTGCTGTGAAACAGCCACAAACATCTGTGGCGCACTCGTCCTAGTGCGCCACAGGGAGTAGGAGCATCCGTGGCGCACATGGCATAGTGCGCCACAGATGTTTGTACTCCCTGTGGCGCACTAGGGCCGTGTGCGCCACGGATGTGTTGATTTTTTTAGGACAGCTCTTTATGTGCACATGTGTGACCACATCCACCACCCCACACTTCACTTTCCCCTTCTTCTTCTTCCTCCTTAGATCTAGTTGGGATCTTCTCCTTCCCACCTCAATTTCTCCACCCATTCACCATTTTTAGCATGTAAAACTTGCTTTGGATGTTACATAAGTAATAGAGGAGGTCTCCGGTCTCTCATCTCCTTCTCCGGTCGACGCGCGCACCTCTCCTTTCCATCTTTCTCGCGATCGGTCTCTCATCTCGGTAAGTTGTCCATGTAAGGATGTGTTCATGTGTATATGGATGATGTGCTCATATGTATGTAGATGATCGATGCTCATGATGTGTGTATGTGGAGAGGATGGTCATATGTGTGTGTATATGGAGAGTATCGATGATGCTCATGCATGTGTGTATGGAGAGGATAATGATATGTTCATGTGTGTATGGATCGGTCTCTCTCTCTTGTGTTTGTATGTGAACACGTTGTCATTTGTTTTGCCAAAATGTTGATTCATTTCCATTTTGGCAAGACTTTGGCATTTCGCAAAGGTCCTAATTTTAGGATAGGTCATGCCGAAATTTTCTATCGACCATTGCATGCATGCATTCATTATGTGGTTCTAATAGACTTCAAAATTGTACCGTGTACACCGTGCAGGCAAAAATGGTCCGCATAATGAGCGAAGGCATTGTGGCTAGATTTTTGAAATGTGCGACAACCGACATGATACGAAATAACAAGACAGATATAAGATGTCCGTGCAGAAGATGCAAACTCAACTGGGTGATCGACCCAGATTCCGGGAATCTGCAGGCGCACCTGCTCCGCCATGGTTTCATGGATGGATACACTCGTTGGATAAGCGATGACGTAGATGATGGAGACGGTGAAGGTGGCCAACATGACGATGATCATCATCACGGCGAGAACGGGCGAGATGATGAAGAGTCTCCTGGAGATGGTGAAGGTGCGGAAGCAGACCGGGATGATGATGATCTAGATGCCGGAGGAGCAGACGACGATGGAACAACGTCAGGCTGGTTGTGGGACCCTTATGTGCAAGAGCTGCTTCTCAAGCAGACGAGTAACGCCAGGGCTGCCGCTAGAGAGAAAGCCAAGCTTGCGCAACTTGAAAAAGACGCGGTTACTCCATTGTATGAAGGATGCAGGCCCGATGATACCCGGTTGAATGTAACGCTCAAGGCTATGGAGATGAAGGCAAACCACAAATTGAGCAACGCAAGCTTCGACGATATGATGGCATTCTGGCACGATCGTCTCCTGGAGGGGAACACATGTCCAACTAGTATCGAGGATGCCAAGAAAATCGTCTGTCCTCTCGATCTACCGCACATTAGATATCACGTATGCATGAACGATTGCATCATTTATCGGGGCGAGGACACGGAGAAAACCACATGTCTGGTGTGCGGCGTGAGTCGATACAAGAAAGGGAAGAAAGCACCTCGAAAAGTGGTATGGTACTTTCCTATCACTCCTCGTCTGCAGCGCTATTTCGCGGACCCTAAGGAAGCGAAGCTCATGGGATGGCATGCGGAAAGGAAGGAGCCAGGAGATGATGATGACCCCGAAAAGGATGAGCTGCTGACGCACCCTTCAGATGCTAGCCAGTGGAAAGCATTGGACCTCGAATTCCCAGAATTCGGTGGAGATTCGAGGAACATCAGGCTTGATGCGAGCACCGATGGACTCAATCCGTTCGATAGCCAGAGCAGCACGCACAACACTTGGCCCGTGTTTGTATGGATGTACAACCTCCCTCCATGGTTGTGCATGAAGAAGAAGTACATACAAATGAGTATGCTAATTCAAGGGCCGAAACAACCTGGTACCGACATCAATCTGTATCTCGGGCTGTTGAAAGAGGAGCTAGCCACGTTATGGGAATCTGGAGCCAATACTTACGACGCCGTCGCACAAGATTATTTCACTATGAGAGCCGCGTTGGTCACTACGGTGCAAGACTATCCAGGTTGCGGGTATATCTCGGGGCATGTTATCCAAGGATTCTGCGCATGCGTTAGGTGCATGGATAACACAAGCTATCTCCAACTAGAGAAAGATCCAGGGTCATCGAAAACTGTGTTCATGGCGCACCGGAGGTGGCTCGGCAAGAATGATCCATGGAGAAAACATGGAGACCTGTTCGATGGCAAATCAGAGACCCGAGGAATCCCAGAGCGTAGGAGCAGCGAAGAAGTGGAAGAGTTGCTGAAAAACTGGAAAGATTGTCCTAAGCCTGGAAAGAAGCGAAAGAGGCAGCAACAAGACAAGCCGCTGATGAAGGTATGGAAAACAAGGTCTGTTTTCTGGGAGTTGCCATACTGGAAATTTCTCCGCACGCCTCATAGCCTCGACATCATGCATATCACGAAAAACGTGTGCGAGAGTCTGGTCGCCACCATAATCAACATGCCAGATAGGACGAAAGATGGTCCGAAAGCAAGGCACGACCTGATATGCTTGGGTATCCGGAAGAAGCTTCACGGAGGACGCACTACTCCTGATGATCAGGAAGATGACGATGATCATGAGTCGGAGACGACACAAGGTCGTCGGAAGGGTAAAAAGTTCAAGAAGAACGAATATTACTGCCCTCCTTCTTGCTTCACTCTAAGCCAGGATGAGATCAAACAGTTTTTCAAGTGCCTTCTAGGAGTCAAATTTCCTTACGGCTACGCGGGCAAGATAAGCAGATACCTAGACGAGGCGAAGCAGAGGTTCAGTGGCATGAAGTCTCACGACTGTCCCGTGCTAATGACGCAGGTACTTCCGGTCGGACTAAGAGGGATAATGGACGAGCACGTCCGTGAAATGTTTTTTGGCCTATGCAAGTTTTTCGACGTCATCTCTAGGAAGTCGATTGGCGTGAATCAGCTCGGAAGGCTACAGGAGGAGATCGTGGTGATACTATGTGAGCTTGAGGTCTACTTCCCACCCGCATTCTTTGACATTATGGTGCATCTGCTGGTCCATGTCGTGGAGGACATCGTACAACTCGGGCCGATGTTCCTCCGCAGCAAGATGGCGTTCGAAAGGATGAACGGACACATCAAAGGATACGTTCGCAACAGGTCCCATCCAGATGGAAGCATAGCCAAGGGTTTCTGGCCGAAGAGTGCATCTCTTTCTGCACGAATTATCTAGACATCGAGAACCCTGTCGGTCTTCCCGTCAACAGGCACCTTGGCAAGCTCGACGGATCTGGTCACCGAGAGGGTCGTCGCATACTGCATGCAGACTTCGATTTTCGACGCGTAGACTTTGATCGAGCAAACCTCGTCGCGCTACAGCATTTAGAACTGGTCGATCCTTGGGTACAGAAGCACAAAAGGTTAATCGAGAAGAAGTACAGTGACCGGGGCATACAGAGGACGCAGGGAGAAATAATCAAAGAGCACAACTCAGATTTCACGCGTTGGTTTAGGCAGACGCTCCTTGATAATCCCCCGCGATCGCATTCTTCTGACACGGAAAAGATCATATTCACCTTGTCGCAGGGACCGATGCAAAACCTGGTGACCTATCAGGCGTATGGTATCAACGACTACACATTCTACACGGAGGAAAAGGACAACAAGTGTGATTATCAGAACTCAGGCGTAACGTCGGAATTCTACACCGATGACAACGTGAAGGAAAGATTCTACGGAAGAATCGAGGAGATCTGGGAGCTCGACTATTGTGGAGAAAAGGTGCCGATGTTCCGTGTCAGATGGGCAAAGAGGGTCGAAAGAGAAGACCGGTATTTCACAACCATGGTTATACCCGAAGCAGCCAAATCCAAGGTCGCCGGTGCAAACGTGGCCGCGAAAAATGAACCGTGGGTACTGGCTACCAAAGTGGACCAATGTTTTTTCATTACCGACCCGACAAAGCCTAGCCGTGTTGTCGTGAGGAGAGGAAAAAGAAACATCATCGGAATGGATGGAGTCACCAACGAGCAAGACTTCGACCAGCACGGCGATCCAAAGATTGAAGATGACGACGACTACGATGCAGCAACATACATCACAAGAAGAAAAAGGACAACCCTACCCAAAAAAGGTAGCCCGTTCGAAAGAACAAACATTAAAGTGCCGGGGCTAAATTATTCAACCGCGACAAAGAAGGGAAAAAAGATTGTAAAACGCTAGCTCAAAAAATATTGTAAAACGCGTGGTCGAAAAAGATTGTAATATTCATGGACAAATTATTATGACATATTTGAAGCATATTTAATTTGTACCACTTTTATGACATATATTATCACTTTGGGCATTTTTGGAATATATAAAAGTATTTTAAAAACAAAACAAAACTTTTGTAGCATATATCACCACTTTTGGGCATTTTTTGGAACATTTAAAAGTATTTTTAAAATAAAAATAAAAAAATGTGGGCACCAGGATTCGAACCTGGGTGCTAACAGGTTTAGAATAGAGTAGTGGGCGGAACCAGTGGGGTAAGGCAGTGCTAGTGTTAGCAAAGGGGGTGGCAGCCCTCTTATCTAAGTAGTCGTACCCACTTAGGCGTAGCGCACCCTGGGCAAGTGCGCTACGGTTATCCGTAGCGCACTTGCCCAGGGTGCGCTACGCCTAAGTGAGTATGACTAGTCAACAACTCCATCGTCCTTAGCCGCATCCCATCCCCATCGTCCTCCGACACCGCATCTGCATCGACGCCACCGCCGCATCTCTGATGACGCCACCGCCGCCGCATCCCAGCCACGCCAGGAGGAGGAGGAGGAGGCCACCTTGCCCGTGCGCTCGAGGAGGAGGCCATGCGCTCGAGGAGGAGGATCCCGCGCGCCCGTCGCTCGAGGAGGAGGAGCCCGCCGCCGCACGCGCACCGTCGCTCGAGGAGGAGGAGGCCGCTGCTGCTCGAGGAGGAGGAGGCCATGGAGGAGCCCGCCGTCGTCCTCATCTTAGAGGTGAGCCTCGCCCCTCTCCTCTCTCCCTCTCTCGCCTCTCTCTGCATCCATTCCATCTTAGAGGTAACCGCCACTGCTGCTCGAGGTTAGGGTTCAGAGGATTAGAGGTTAGGGTTCAGAGGATTAGGGTTCAGAAGTAACCGCCGCCGCTGCTGCTGCATCCATTCCATCTTAGAAACCGGAAACTTCTTCACTGTCTGAAGCACCTTGCTTGGGATGAACACAACTCTATATTGCCTGAAGCTTCCATGTTCACATAGATGTTGTTACTTGTCAGTAAGACTTTCAAAGTAACTTTGACTTATTTCTGTTGGAAACTTGCAAGTTTGACAATGCACCGCAAAAGTTCAAGCAAGAGTTATTAGCAGTTCACAACTTTGAGTTGCCACCAAGTTTCCCCTATCTTGAGACCCCAAAATCACTTGTATGTATTCATAGCTAGTAGGCTTGTATAAACTCATAGGCTGCTACTGATAACCCTAGTTTTTCATGCCATGCACAAAGACTGTCCCCCTGGTCGAGGACATGTATGAACTGCTCAGCCGCTCAGCAACACGTTTACTTTTGGTTCCATTCACCACTTGAGTGTGTGATGTTCAACACAAATGTTGACCTTAGTCACTCATGATCAATTGATCATGCATGGATGGATGCACAAAAATAGAGACACGGTGAAAGTTCACTGATCCCCATGGCTAATTAATTTCATTGTACAGTTGACTGTAGTTAGTAGATGACTGACCACGTTAGCAGTTATTCCAACTGGTACTAATGGTAGTAGTACAATCTACAATGCTCTACTATTACATTGAAAATTAAGAACCTCTAGCACTCCAGATTCCAAATAGAACAAATGCTAGCTACCACATTGAGCTAGCACACTGATAAAATAAGAAAATAAGAGTATAGTACAACTCCATTGGAACAGCTAGACATTCTACTGACAATAATTGAGATAGATAGAGTATGCCAAATACTACGGCTGCTGACACTGTGACTCTCTAGTTTAATCAGTCACCAGATAAGAACAGTGCTACTGCTAGGTTTTGGAGGAGGACTAGCAGCATCTTGGGACTCTGCAAAATTATTCACCTACACATGTTCACTGTATGCTCATATGTGTTATTTTGTTTTTTCAAGAGACCTAGCAGGCTTTAGTTATTTTCTTTCCATCATATGCTTGGTGCCTGGTGAATCCAGATGATAACTGTAAATGCCCATTGCTTGATGTGGCTGGGCATGTTGATGCATTCTTAACCAATGTGTTTTCTACCTAGATGTTTATGTGCTGGCTGTGTTGGCCAGATTATCCTATGTGACCAGATTATGTGCTGGCTATGTTGGCCATTTATTGTTTTCTGGTTGTGCTGGCTATGATGGCCATTTATTGTGTGCTAGCTATGCTGGCCATATATATGCAGGTTCTTGTATGAAATGAGTCCCGATTTTTGCCGTAATGTTGATTAACTTCCGTTTTGGCAGAAATCGAGCACTCCTAGTTTAAGAAAATTAGCAAAGGTCATGCCGGATTTTTCCGTGCATTTAACCAATTATTTGTTTTTTATTAGTGCAAAGATGTGTGACAACGACGAGGCTGGATGTTCTAAGCGCATCAGCGCTGAAGGAGAACTCAGACCTCCGAATAAACAATTGACATTCTGGGAGGCGGCCCAGCGGCTAGAAGACGATGAAGAATACCATCCTTCGGAGAGCGAGGATGATGAGATGGAAGACGCGGAGGAAGAAGCCGAAGGAATGGCGGACGATGAAACCACTGATGGCGGCGAGGGCACAGGGAGTGGTAGCAACCCTCCTAAGAAGAATAAGAAGAAGCCGAAGGACCGGCGCCCGAACACGGTCGGCACGGTCAGGGAGGAAATTACCGAAGTGAGCCCAACTGGTGT
Source organism: Avena sativa (assembly GCA_916181665.1). Taxonomy (NCBI): domain Eukaryota; kingdom Viridiplantae; phylum Streptophyta; class Magnoliopsida; order Poales; family Poaceae; genus Avena; species Avena sativa. Next base: position 276,312,947 of record OV702298.1, on the reverse strand, counting down.
TCCTTTGGAGCCCGACCTTGTCGTCAAAGGGTACGGTGGGCAAGTGGCGGCGATCACCCGGACAACCATCTCGATCAACACCGAGAATCTCCGGCATAAAGATAATGGCCACTTGCGCACACTCCTCTTCGAGAAGCTGCACGCAAGATACAAGTTCCCCGCTAAGTATCAGAACGCAAATTATCATGGGAACGAAGTAAACAAATCCGCCCTCACAAAGATGAGCACCGCCCTGGCCAGCTGGAGAACCCGTATAAAGAAGAAGATCTATAAAGAAGGCAAAAGTCTCGAGGAGATCCAGAAGATTGACCCGCAGATCACCAAAGATCAGTTCCGGGAGTTCAAGGAGAGGTGTGAATCCGAAAGAGCCCTGCCAATAGTAATCGGGGAAAGGTGCTGCAGGCGATGAATATAGGTCATCACCATCTCGGATCTGGTGGATACAGAACCGCGGAGGCCAAATGGAATAAGGAGGACGAAGAGTATAGATCCAAGGGGATAGAAAACCCCTTTGCTAAATTCAAACCCGGGCAGGTTCGAAACTTCATCAGGGCCCGTTACCATGTGGACCCAAAAACCAAACAACTCACCGCGGATCCTACGGTGAAGGAATTCGAGGAAATTGTGGTAAGTATAATCTAATTACCGCGGATCAACTCGATTGCAATCTAATCGATGATCTAAATGATTCACTGTTACTTCTTCTACAGGAGGAGGAAATTGTTGCTAGTCATGGATCCCAGGGTTCCTCATCCCAGGGGTCGACGGCGGCCACCCGGTGGGATAACCCTTTTAACAGGGCGATGAACCGGGCCAAGAAAATAGAGCCGGTTACGAAGAAGCCGTCGTCGGCTGGCCGTCTGGCCGACCTCGGGGGTAAGAATTGGGTGGATCATTTTGGTCCACCGCCGAGGACGCATGTGGCGCCGTCGGGAAGGAGCGAGGATGAAAACCGCGAGGTTCAAGAACTTAAGGCACAAGTGGCGCAGATCCCGCAGATCGTCCAAGACAACCTGGCAATCACCCTCACGTCCTTCCTGCCTACCTTGGTGGAGTCAATAGAGACTGGAGTGCGGGTGGTCAAGTAGGGCCGTGTCCGATTCCAAGCATGGTCAGCAGCCACTCGAACAAAGCGGCGCCGACGAATCAGGCGAACTACGTGTTCGTGACTCCGCCCGCTAGCACCGCGGCGCCGCAAGTGTTGGTGACTCCCCCTGCCATCACCGCGGCGCCGGAGTACATGTTGGTGCCCCCCTGCCATCGTCGCGGCGGCACCGGAGCTCCAAGCACCCGTCGGTAGGGAGAATACACCGGCGGCCAGCACCGCGCCATCAAGCAGCCCTTCCGTCTCTTGCACGCCCGTCGCCGTATGCGGTGTGTCGACATTAGCCGATCTCGAGGCCATCACGGTAAACAAATTGCTTTAGTTACTGCCTTTCATGCCATCTATTACTCTTATGGCATCTCTGACGACGCCGTACATGTTTTCCACAGACGGATGTTCCTTGCACTCTCTTATGCTACGTGAACAACGAGATGAGGGATGTTGCCAAGGGTACCATCGTTCAACCCTTGCAGCACACGTTCCACTCAAGGCCGATGTCAGATAGCGTGCACAGGGTGCTAAGGGGCTGCGACGACCCGGAACCTCCCATTCAACCCCTAGGAGCGGATGAAGAAGAGTCGTCTGTCCTCAGAACTTGCTTCGGCTTATTCTTGCTATGGCCAAAGAGCATGATCCGTTTGGGGACGGCGGGGCCATCACGCCACAGACAACAGCACCGCCTGTCGTGCCAGCGACAAGCGGTGGCAAGGCCCCCTTACCGCCCTCGCCGTCACCTCCACGCGGTGGGTCGGATGATCATGTTGATGATATGCACATGGCGTAGGATCCGGCCGAGGACGACGAAGACTGGAATGATCACTTCTTCAGCACTCAGTTTGGCAACGAAGAAGACCTAGCTGGTGGCCCCACAGAGAAAGCCACTATCACCAAGCGTCTGTTTGGTTCTTAGGAGACGCCTCCAGCTTGCGCCTTTACAGAGCCAGCTGATACAACCAACCGGCCCTTTATTCTAAGCCCTGACACACTACATAGGGCGGCCGGTGCTCAGATTGTGGTGCCTGCCCGCTCTCCAAAAGGAAAAGGAAAAGAAAATCTAGCAGCTCGATCCAGCCGGTGGCGTCAACAACTGCGAATCCGATCAGGTTTCGGGACGGGCCACCAAGACCCGAGGGTATTATGTGGAGGATTCATGTGGCGGGTGAGCCCATGCTACCTAAGAATTTGCGGAAGCTCGCCAGTTCGGAACTGCAGAGTGTGCATGACGGCGTGCTAACGATAGAGAGACGCCTTCTATCGGAGAAAGATCCCTCACACCCGGTATTCGTGGTTAAGGTGCCACCAGGCTTGGGCTTCGTCGACAATGCCCCTGCGGATCTGTTCTTCCTGCGGTTCGACGACATCTTCAATATGTTCCACCTATACCCGCTGCACTATACCATGGTCCGTCTGTTTTCTCTGAGCCTGGCCATGCAGATCATTAGAGAGAACACACTGGGCATCGCTATAGTGGACCCCTACTACATGCGTGACGTCTGCTTGGGTTCCCCCGCCAAACGACGTATCGTGGCCTCGTACCTAAAAAGAATCCTCGTGGCGAACAAGACAAAGGAATACATTCTTGTGCCTTACTTTCCCGAGTAAGTCGTTATTCACTCGCCACCGTCGATTGGCTTTATTAGATCATCATCATTCTTTTTCCAACACATTCCATTTGAATTTTTTGCGCAGAGATGAACACTGCACGCTCATCTCCTTATCGCCGAAGCATTCCCACGCCACGTATTTCGACTCGGGGAGTCTAGAAAAGAAGAAAAACTACGACAAGATCAAGGAAGTTCTGGATGATGCTCTCACTGGCTTTGCCTCGACGGAAGGCACCACCTTCGTGCGTACGAAGGTCAAGTTCGGCAGGCACGTCTTCAACCACGTAACGGAGTTCCCCTGTGTGAAGCAGCCAGAAAACAGTAAGAAGGAAGCCTACTACGCACTCCATCACATGAGGGCGTTCCTACTGGACCAGCAGAATTCTACACTGCCAGATCATCTCAAACAGTGGGCCGAAGCAAAGGCCAAGATCAATGATTCGGATATTAGACAAGAGATATATCGCATCCAGCAGCAGTTTGGGGCAATCATCTTTCGTGATGTCATGACTTCGGGGGGGGGGGGATCTTCTACAGAGGAAATATCCCGAATAACCGTGACATAGAAGATCGCCTAGAGATGCAAGGTGACTATAGGAAGTTCATGACGAGACAAGGCGTCCTCCCGTTCCCTAAGCCGAGCCAGAAGGCTTGATGTTGGCCTAGTTGTAGTTACAAACTATAGATGACCTTTGTGTGTGTGTGTGGACAAGTGTACTTATCTTATTAGGTTTATGAATCATCGCTGACTTATTTTGCTTATTATTATTATATATCAATCAATGCTTGGTTTTTTTGCTTACTCTTTGGTCCTTTGCTCAATTTGGTCCTTCTTTTTTTCCTTACTCTTTTTTCGAGAATAATGCCGATGATTGAAATGTCGTGGCACACTATATATGTGAATGTGCTACGATGGGACTGTACGCCTTGTGCTATGCACAAGTCCAGGTGTTGTGCATCCTACTTGGCGTACGGTTCCATCGTAGCATATTCCTGTGTCCAACGACCTATGTATATATATGAGGCATGCTTTTTGAGTTACTTTGGTCTTTTTCGAGAATAATGCCAATGATTGAAATGTCGTGGCACACTATATGTGAATGTGCTGCGATGGGATTGTTCGCCTTGTGCTATGCACAGGTCCAGGTGTTGTGCATCCTACTTGGCGAACAGTTCCATCGTAGCATATTCCTGTGTCGAACAACCTAGTTATATATGAGGCATGCTTTTTGAGTTTGGTCTTTTTGATTTAGGAGTACTTTCTATAAGTGTATCTTCATATGCGACTTTAATTATATATGTTTTTTTTCAATCATCGGTTAATTATTATTGCCAACTTATAGATGACGTGGTACGTCGTGTACAAGGGACGGGTTCCCGGAGTCTACGATGATTGGGAAGACTGCCGGAGACAGGTGCACCGTTTCAGCGGCAATAGCTACAAAGGATACAACACTATGGCAGAGGCGGAAGCTAGATACACACGCTATCTAGCGGGAGCTAGGACAAGGAACCGGATGAAGACCTACACCTTCGTCGCGGCGGTGATCATGCTTATCTTCTTTGCTTATTTATTCCGCGTTTGTGTCTAGCTAGTTTAGATGTCTAGGCGAGCTTCCGAGCTCTAACTTGTTCGATCGACACATGTATTCGCATGTCACCAACTACTACTTTGTAACATGATCGAAACAATGTAACTTAGACTATGTATTCATGTATGAGACTTATCTATATGTATTTGTTTCAATCTTGTTTTTCATATTGAGTATCTATATATAAAATTGTATATCTTGTATCTGTGTGTGTATATCTGCTGTAATATTGTATATAATCTGGCTCGGAAACTAAAAAAAAATACATCTGTGGCGCACATGGTCTACCTTCTGTGGCGCACTACACCTAAAGCGCACTATGGAAACTTAGTGGCGCACTAGGTAGTGCACCACAGAAGATCCCAGGGGTAGCGCACCTGCCCAAACATCTGTGGCGCACTAGCAGGTGCGCTACGCCTGTCTCTATACAACCGTGGCGCACTAGGCAGTGCGTCACGGCTGGGAGATAGCCGTAGCGCAAGGCCCGTGGCGCACTGCTAGTGCGCCACGGATGATGTTTCCAGGTGCGCCACTAAAGGCCATTTTCCTAGTAGTGGGAGAAGCGAGTACGACTACATCACCCACGTTCCGACGAACGTTCCGCTGTGCGAATCTTCAAGGGTATGAAGATCTAATCCAATCTCTCTCGTTGTTTGCATCTCCTAGATTAGATCTTGGCTTCCCTCTGTTCGCATCCGTAGAAAATTTTGATTTACTATGCCGCGAAACCCTACACATTGTACCACCATCATAATACAATCTAGCAGGAGTATGTCTTTACCCTCCGGGGGGCCGAACCTGGGTAAAACCTTGTGTCTTCGCCCTCATCTCGCACCGCAGATGGCTGGCCGCCCTTGCCCCTCGTTCTACTACTCGCTGCCGATTGCAGCATCTGCCGTGACCATTCCCACGACATCCTGAATTCATTCATGCTTGGAAACAATCTCCCAACTTCAATAACTGGGTCCTCTTTGTCATAAACTGTTACTAGCTCATCATCATGTGCATCATCTACATGAACTGCAGCATTTTCCAACAACTCTAGATCTATATCTGCCTCTTCATATCTTAAATGGTTGTCACCATCATTTGCAGCTTCATCCCTGTTCTTCTTCTTGTCTCTGTCATCTATAGGAATGCCAAAAAGCTTTGCCATTTCAATGTCATCTATTGGTGCAATGACCAAATCAGTCCGGTCATGTATCTCAACTGAATTCCAATCAACAGTTACAATCATTTGTGCATTACCATCTGCAGCCTCCCCTTGTGCATTAGCATAATCATCATCCACTGTTAACACTTCCAACTCAGTAAGTATAGGCATTACTTGCCTTTGTGCAGCCCAATCATCCTCGGCCATCTGAGCAGCCAGCTTCGAGGCCACATATCCAACCCTCGAATCAGGTTCTAGATCATTGAGTTGTGCTAAGAACAGAATAGTTTTGCTTGTCCAACCGTTTCGCTCATCGATTTCATCAACTATATGTTCACCTGTCTCAACCCTAACATAGTCACATTTGTAATCATCAAATCGTAATAAAGAAACTTCTTGCTCTGGCCCCCAAACCACACTATCCCCAATTTTTTCCACCATTTTCCTCGCCGCCTCCTCTCCCATGTTTATTAGCTCTTGGGGATCAACATGTTCTAATTCCACCTCCCATTTAACAACCGTGTCTCTCTCAATGATCTGCATGCTGCCATCAACAAAAACAACCCTAGAGGGAAAGAAATTGATGCGAAATTCAAAGGTTTGGCACGCAACATCGTCTCCCCTGTTTTTGGCGGGCACTGTGAGCTAGCGGAAGCGAACAGAGAGCTCAACCTTAGAGAAATTAAGTGCAGAGATACGGGATATGCCAATTAGAAGTCCCCTCTCCATGCTCCATATCGTTCCCCCTCGCCCCGTTCAGCACACCCTCGCCTCCACAATCTAGCATCAATGGGCACGCTCATATATCGAATTGAGAAGAATGGGAGAGGAATTATCTTTCAAATGGCACTCACCACCTTCGCCATCGAACGAAAGAGCCGCCGCCTAAATTAATTTCCGTGCCGCCGCCGGCGCCGAGAACGATGGGTGAGGTCCGCCGCCGCCATCGGGGAAGCTACAGCCAGTGTGACGCGCGCTCTCGGTCGGAAGCGGTTGGTTTGACTGGCTTGACAGGCTGTCCCAACCAACCGGTTTGGCTCAACCCTAATCTTGGAACAAAGTTAAATGTGTCCTTACGACCGTTTTATGGCCCGTGTGGCCCTGGGATATTAGCTGCCTCACAACCGTCGCATGCGAGCTATTATTTTCAACGATGTCGCTTTCCTTCCAATTCCATTTAAAGACGTCGCATAGGAGCTATAAGCCTAGCTAGCAACTAGAGTTTAGCTAGTCGGTAGCGGTTTAGAGGAGATCTAGATTGGTCGCAACTAGAGAGGGGGGCGGCGGCCAACCTAGGGTTTCTTGGGCGCCTAGGGAAAGGGGGATACCTTGGGGTGCGCCCCTACCCCTCCTTATGTAGGCGGGGGGCGTCCAAGGGTGTTCCCAACCCAGGTGGAAACCCTCCCTAACTCAGAAACCCTCCCTAACTCGGAAACCATGTTGGGATTTGACCTTTTCAAACTGCCTTTTTGACTTTCAAATTAGAGTTTGATTTCTCTCTTCCAAGTGTCCAGCCAAGTGACCTAGGACACGATGCAACCATTACACTTTGTCATGACACATCCATGTAACCTTCCCCTTCCGGATCGGTGAACCTTCTAGACCCTTCTAGAACATTCCGGTGAAAACACCGGAATCATTCCCGAACTCCGAAATTGGACTTTCCTTATATGAATCTTATTCTCCGGACCATTCCGGATCTCCTCGTGATATCCCGGATCCCATCCGAGACTCCGAACAACATTCGGTCACTTTACTCACATTCCATATCTACTAAACTGTACGGTTTCGTAGCATGGAAAACAAAAAATTTCTACCGCATACAAACAAACAAGCCAATATCTATCTACTAGATTGTAGCAATGAGTCGATGGAATAACTCACCCTGAAGATTCCAAAGTGTTTTAACGAGAGCGGATTCTCGTAGGTGATGTAGTTGTACTCTTGCCGATCTCAAGATCGCGTAGACGATCCTTCTGGCGCTGCGTTCCGGCAGCGCTTCCGCAGTCGGTCACACGTTCGGTACTCGACGAAGACCTTCCTCTCCCTTGTTCCAGCAGGCAGCGGAGGTTGTAGCGCTCTCCTCGCGATTCCGGCAGCACAACGGCGTGGTACCGGAAGTAGAGGGGAGATCTCGCAGGGCTTCGCCTTAAGCCGGAGCGAGTATGGTGGACTATGAGAGAGAGCCTCGGTGATCTAGGGTTTAGACACGCCAAGGAGGAGGCAAGGCCGGCGGCTAGGGTTTGCCCTAGGCGGCGGCGGTTTGCCCTAGGCGGCGGCAGCAGGAGGTGGCGGCGCCGGGGCTAGGGTTTGCGGGGCGTGGTGTTGTGTCTTGGAGGGGCAGCCCTGCCCCTCCTTATATAGGTGGAGGGGGCACGCCAAGGGGAGGGGAGTCCCTCCCCAACTCGGTCTCCAAGTGGGCCGGCGGTGGAGGGAGGGAAATCCTCCCCAAGTAGGTTTCCTACTCTACCTCCACCTCACAAAATAGCCGTTTGACTTTTCAAATTGGCGTTTGACTTTTCAAACTAGGATTTGATTTAACCCTTTATTTTGTTCAGCGATGACACCTAGTACATGATGCAATCATTCCAACTTGTTATGACACATTCATGTACCCTTCCCCTCCGGAGTGCCGGACATTCCAGAACCTTCTAGAACATTCCCGATGAAAACACCGGAACCATTCTCCAACCCCGAAACAAGACTTTCCTTATATGAATCTTATTCTCTGGACCATTCCGGATCTCCTCGTGATATCCCGGAGCCCATCCGAGACTCCAAACAACATTTGGTCTCTTACTCATCATTCTATAACTACTCAAACAACGTCGAATCCTTAAGTGTGTCTCCCTACGGTTCGTGAATTATGCGGACATGATCGAGACACTTCTCTGAACAATAACAAATAGAGGAATCTGGAAATTCATATGGCTCCCACATATTTCTACGATTACTTTGCGATCGAATGAACCACTTATATACGATACCAATTTCCCTTTGTCTCATGATAGTTTACTTATCCGAAGTTATGATCGTCGGTATCTCTCCATACCTAGTTCAACCTCGTTGCCGATAAGTACTCTTTTCTCGTTCCCGTTATATGTGATCCCTTGTGAGCCAGTCACATGCTTGCAAGCTAATTGGATGACATTTCACTGAGAGGGCCCAGAGTATATCTATCCGTCATATGGATGGACAAATCCCACTCTTGATCCATGTGTCTCAACCAATACTTTCCGAACACTTAATGCCACCTTTATAGCCACCCAGTTACGGTGTGGTGTTTGATGTCATCAAAGCATCCTTCCGGTGAAGGTGATATGCATGATCTCATGGTCGAAGGAATTAGGTTACTATGTATCAGAAAGCATATAGCAATTGAACTATTAAAATGACTTGATCTTTATGCTACACTTATCTATAGGAGTATGTCCACCATATCATTCTCCTAACGATATGATCTTGTTGTTAATAACATCTCAATGTTCATGATAGGGAAACCACAATCATTTATTAACCAACAAGATAGTATTATAAAGAGGATTTTACTAGGGACTCTATTTTAGTTTACAAATCACACAAGTATTAATGTTTCCTTGTTAATACTATTATAGCATGAATGTAAACATTTATCATAATCACAACGAAATAATAATAACTATATTTATTATTGCCTCTAGGGCATATCTCCAACAGTCTCCCACTTGCACTGAGTCATCTAATCTAGATTACATGGTAATATAACGAACACCCATGGCAGTTTGGTGTTGGTCATGTTTTGCCCTCGGGAGAGGTTTAGTCAACGGATCCGCCACATTCAGATCTGTGTGTACTTTGCAAATCTTTATGTCCCCATCTTGGACATGTTCTCGAATAGCGTGAAAACGTATCTTGATGTGATTCAGCTTCTTGTGTGACCTTGGTTCTTGCGCATTGGCTATGGCGCCCATGTTATCACAGTAGATAGACATTGGGTCCAGCGCACTAGGAACCACACCGAGATTTGTAATGAAGTCCTTCATCCATATCGCTTCTTGTGAAGCCTCCGAAGCAGCCATGTATTCCGATTCAGTTGAAGATCTCGCCACAACGCTTTGCTTTGCACTCCTCCAGCTAACTGCTGCACCATTCAAAGTAAATACGTATCCAGATTGTGATTTAGAATCATCCGGATCAGTGTTCCAACTAGCATCGGTGTAACCATTAACAACGAGCTGTTCATCACCTCCATAAGAAAGAACCATATCCTTAGTTCTTCTTAAGTACTTAAGGATGTTTTTGACCGCTGTCCAATGATCCACTCCTGGATCACTTTGATATCTGCTAGTCAAACTAACAACATATGCAATGTCGGGTCTAGTACATAGCATGTCATACATTAGAGATCCTATGGCTGAGGCAAAGGGAGTCTTACTCATCCTTTCTCTATCTTCTGCCGTTGTCGGACTTTGAGTTTTACTCAAGGTCGTATTGGGCAACATGGGCAAGATTCCTTTCTTGCTATCTTCCATTCCAAACCTCTTTAGAACTTTGTCCAAATATGTACTTTGTGACAATGATATTAGGCGTCTCGATCTATCTCTATAAATCTTTATGCCTAATATGTAAGCTGCTCCGCCAAGATCTTTCATTGAAAAACTATTATTCAAATATTCCTTGACACTATTAAGAAGGTCTACATCATTCCCAATCAACAATATGTCATCTACATATAGTATTAAGAACGCTACAGAGCTCCCACTCACTTTCTTGTAAATACAAGCTTCTCCATAAGTTTGTATAAAACCAAAATTTTTGATTACCTTATCAAAATGTTGATTCCAACTTCGGGACGCTTGCTTCAATCCATATATGGACCGTTGAAGTTTGCATACCTTGTTAGCATCTTTAGGATCGACAAAACCTTTGGGTTGCATCATATACAACTCTTCATGAATGTCTCCATTGAGGAATGCTGTTTTGACATCCATCTGCCATATCTCATAATCATAATATGCAGCGATTGCTAACATAATCCTCACAGACTTTAGCTTCGCTACAGGTGAGAAAGTCTCATCGTAGTCAACTCCTTGAATTTGTCGAAACCCTTTTGCGACAAGTCGAGCTTTATAGATAGTAACATTACCATCAGCATCTATTTTCTACTTGAAAATCCATTTATTCTCGACAGCCTTCCGGCCATCCGGTAAGTCCACCAAGGTCCATACTTGGTTTTCGTACATGGATCCAATCTCGGATTTCATGGCTTCTTGCCATTTATTGGAATCTAGGCTCATCATCGCTTCCTCATATGTCACAGGGTCATCGATGTTGTCCACCAACATGACACTCATAACGGGATCATACCAATCAGGAGTGGTACGAGTTCTCGTTGACCTGCGAGGCTCTGTAGCAACTTCAACCGAAGTTTCATGATCATCATCATTAGCTTCCTCTCTTATTGGTGCAGGCACCACAAGAACTTCTTCCGGTGCTGCGCTACTCGCAAGTTCGAGAGAAGGTTCGACAACCTCGTCGAGTTCTACTTTCCTTCCAGTCACTTCTTTCGAGAGAAATTCCTTCTCTAGAAAGGATCCATTCTTGGCAACGAAGAGTTTGCCTTAGGATCTATGATAGAAGGTATACCCAATAGTTTCCTTCGGGTATCCTATGAAGACGCATTTTTCCACTTTGGGTTCAAGCTTGTCCGGCTGTAACTTCTTTACATAGGCTTCGCAACCCCAAACTTTAAGGAACGACAATTTAGATTTCTTCCCAAACCATAATTCATACGGTGTCGTTTCAACGGATTTAGATGGTGCCCTATTTAAAGTGAATGCGGCTGTTTCTAATGCATAACCCCAAAATGATAGCGGTAAATTTGTAAGTGACATCATAGAATGAACCATATCTAAGAGAGTTCGATTACGATGTTCAGACACACCATTACGCTGTGGTGTTCCCGGCAGTGTCAATTGTGAAAGTATTCCGCATTTCTTCAAATGCTCGCCAAACTCGTAACTTAGATATTCACCTCCACGATCAGAACATAGAAATTTAATCTTCTTATTACGTTGATTCTCAACCTCACTTTGAAATTCCTTAAACTTCTTGAAAGTCTCGGACTTATGTTTCATGAAATAGATATACCCATATCTACTCAAGTCTTTCGTGAAGGTAAGAACATAACGATAACCACCGCGCGATGCTACACTCATTGGACCACACACATCGGTATGTATGATTTCCAATAAGTCTGTAGCTCGCTCCATCATACCAGAAAATGGAGTCTTAGTCATTTTACCCATCAGACATGCTTCGCATCTTTCAAGTGATTCGAAATCAAGTGATTCAATAAGTCCATCAAAATGGAGTTTCTTCATACGCTTCACTCCAATGTGACCAAGACGACAGTGCTACATATAGGTCGAGTTATTGCTCGATTTCAAACGTTTAGCTTCAATGTTATTAATATGTGTATTTCCACTATCGAGATTCAATAAGAATATACCATCTATCAAAGGTGCATGTGCATAAAACATATTACTCATATAAATCGAACAACCATTATTCTCGGACTTAAACAAGTAACCTTCTCGCAATAAACAAGATCCCGACATAATGTTCATGCTTAACGTTGGCACCAAATAACAATTACTTAAGTATAAAACTAATCCCGATAGTAGATGAAGAGGTAGCGTGCCGACTGCGATCACATCAACCTTTGATCCATTTCCCACGCGCATCGTCACCTTGTTCTTCGCTAGCTTCTGTTTATTCTGCAGCACCTGTTTCGAGTTACAAATATGAGCAACCGAACCAGTATCAAATACCCAGGCACTACTACGAGTACTAGTGAGATACACATCAATAACATGTATATCGGATATACCTTTCTTCTTGATGTTGCCGTTCTTCAAATCCGCCAAGTACTTTGGGCAATTCCGCTTCCAGTGACCTTCTCCCTTGCAGTAAAAACACTCAGTATTAGGCTTAGGTCCAGCCTTGGTCTTCTTCGTCGGCGCGGTAACTTTCTTACCACCCTTCTTGAAGTGTCCCTTTTGCTTAGACTTGCCTTTCTTGAATTTGGTGGTCTTATTGACCAACAACACTTGGTGATCTTTCTTGATCTCCACTTCTGCAGATTTCAACATGGCGAAGAGTTCTGGCAACATCTTGTTCATGTTTTGCATGTTGTAGTTCATCACAAAGTTCTTGTAACTTGGTGGTAGTGATTGGAGGACACGGTAAATCCCCAAAGCATTAGGAATCACTATACCCAAGCTTTGGAGTTTGTTTGCGTGCCCAGACATCTTAAGCACATGCTCACTGACGGAGCTGCCCTCTTCCATCTTGCAGTTAAAGAACTTTTCAGAATCCTCGTAGCTCTCAATTGCCGTGTGAGTCTCAAAGATCAATTTGAGATCACGGACAATATCATGTGGGTCTGAATTCTCAAACCTTTTCTGAAGCTCCGATTCTAAACCATACAAGATAGCACACTGAACTGTGGAGTACCGAGTCTTCCGAGTGAGGTAAACATTCTTTACTTCATCGGTAGCAGTAGCTGCAGGCGGGTCACCCAGCGGTGCATCCAGCACATAGGTCAAATTACCAGCTGTGAGGACAATCCTCAAATTGCGGAACCAATCCACGAAGTTGCTTCCATTGTTTTTCAACTTTTCTTTCTCTAGGAACGCATTAAAATTGATGGTAGGGGCCTCCATTGATCTACAACATATTTGCAATAGTTTAGACTAAGTTTATGACAAATTGAGTTCTAATTAATAGTTAAATTAATCTAGGTGAACTCCCACTCAAAACAATATCCCTCACATTGTTTTAGTGATCACACGAACTAAATCCACCACATCAAAACCGATCATCACGAGAGTTGATGTAGCTTCAATGGCGAACAATCGACATGTTCATCATATCTACTATATGATTCATGCTTCACCTTTCGGTGATCCGTGTTCCGAGACCATGTCTGTACATGCTAGGCTCGTCAAGATCAAACCTTAGCTTCCGCATGAGCAAATCTGGCTTGCCCACGTTGTATACACTTGCGGAATCTAACACACCCGATCATCACGTGGTGCTTCGAAACAACAAGCTTTAGCAACGGTGCTTACTAAGGGTGAACACTTTAAAACTTGAAATTAATGTGCATGAGGGATCATCTTATAATGCTACCGTCGTTAACTAAGCAATACAAGATGCATAAAGGATCAACATCACATGCAATTCATAATATGTGATATGATATGGCCTTTATTCTTTGTGCTTCCGATCTCCATCTTCAAGCACGAACATGACCTCCATCATCACCGGCATTGCATCAAGGTTAATGACGCTGCTCCATGGTTGTCGTCCACCAGCTTCAACTATTACAACTACTTTGAATAGACACGCGGGTCTTAACAGAATTAAAGACAACCATATTGCTCCTGCCGGTTGCCAACTTACAATAAGGAACATTGCATACATCAAATATAATCACAATCATGGCCATATCACATCACAGCACACCCCTGCAAAACAAAGTTAGATGCCTCTACTTTCTTTGCATGTTTTACGTGGTTTGGGGCTTTCAATAAGTGTCGTTCTAACTTACGAACAAGAACCACAACATTAATACTAGTATTGTCAATTACCCGTTGTAAATTGAATCTTAACTATGTTGGGAGAAACAGGCACCCACAAAGCCACTTATGCAATACAAGTTGCATGTCAAGCGTGGAGCAAGTCTCATGAACTATGTCATGTAAGGTTAGCCCGGGCCGCTTCATCCCACCATCCCGCAAGATGCAAAGTACACAAGAAGCAATCGACAACAAAAGCATCAATGCCCACAATGAACATTGTGTTCTATTCGTGCAACAGATCTACATATAGACACGGCTCTGATACCACTGTAGGGTTTCGTAGCATGGAAAACAAAAAAATTCTACCGCATACAAACAAACAAGCCAAGATCTATCTACTAGATTGTAGCAACGAGTCGATGGAATAACTCACCCTTGAAGATTCCAAAGTGTTTTAACGAGAGCGGATTCTCGTGGGTGATGTAGTCGTACTCTTGCCGATCTCAAGATCACGTAGACGATCCTTCCGGCGCTGCGTTTCGGCAGTGCTTCCGCAGTCGGTCACACGTTTGGTAATCGACGAAGACCTTCCTCTCCCTTGTTCCAGCAGGTAGCGGAGGTTGTAGCGCTCTCCTCGCGATTCCGGCAGCACAACGGCGTGGTACCGGAAGTAGAGGGGAGATCTCGCAGGGCTTCGCCTTAAGCCGGAGCGAGTATGGTGGACTATGAGAGAGAGCCTCGGCGATCTAGGGTTTAGACAAGCCAAGGAGGGGGCAAGGTCGGCGGCTAGGGTTTGCCCTAGGCGGCGGCGGTTTGCCCTAGGCGGCGGCGGCAGCAGGAGGTGGCGGCGCCGGGGCTAGGGTTTGCGGGGCGTGGTGTTGTGTCTTGGAGGGGCAGCCCTGCCCCTCCTTATATAGGTGGAGGGGCGCGCCAAGGGGAAGAGAGTCCCTCCCCAACTCAGTCTCCAAGTGGGCTGGCGGTGGAGGGAGGGAACTCCTCCCCAAGTAGGTTTCCTACTCTCCCTCCACCTCACAAAATAGTCGTTTGACTTTTCAAATTGGCGTTTGACTTTTCAAACTAGGATTTGATTTCACCCTTTATTTTGTTCAGCGATGACACCTAGTACATGATGCAATCATTCCAACTTGTTATGACACATTCATGTACCCTTCCCCTCTGGAGTGCCGGACATTCCGGAACCTTCTAGAACATTCCCGATGAAAACACCGGAACCATTCTCCAACCCCGAAACAGGACTTTTCTTATATGAATCTTATTCTCCGGACCATTCCGGATCTCCTCGTGATATCCTGGATCCCATCCGAGACTCCTAACAACATTTGGTCTCTTACTCATCATTCCATAACTACTCAAACAACGTTGAATCCTCAAGTGTGTCTCCCTACGGTTCGTGAATTATGCGGACATGATCGAGACACTTCTCCGAACAATAACCAATAGAGGAATCTGGAAATTCATATGGCTCCCACATATTTCTACAATTACTTTGCGATCGAATGAACCACTTACATACGATACCAATTTCCCTTTGTCTCACGATAGTTTACTTATCCGAAGTTATGATCGTCGGTATCTCTGTATACCTAGTTCAACCTCGTTATCGATAAGTACTCTTTTCTCGTTCCCGTGATATGTGATCCCTTGTGAGCCAGTCACATGCTTGCAAGCTAATTGGATGACATTCCACCGAGAGGGCCCAGAGTATATATATCCGTCATATGGATGGACAAATCCCACTCTTGATACATGTGTCTCAACCAATACTTTCCGAACACTTAATGCCACCTTTATAGCCACCCAGTTATGGTGTGGTGTTTGATGTCATCAAAGCATCCTTCCGGTGAAGGTGATATGCATGATCTCATGGTCGAAGGAATTAGGTTACTATGTATCAGAAAGCATATAGCAATTGAACTATTAAAATGACTTGATCTTTATGCTACGCTTATCTATAGGAGTATGTCCACCATATCATTCTCCTAACGATATGATCTTGTTGTTAATAACATCTCAATGTTCATGATAGGGAAACCACAATCATTTATTAACCAACAAGCTAGTATTATAAAGAGGCTTTTACTAGGGACTCTATTTTAGTTTACAAATCACACAAGTATTAATGTTTCCTTGTTAATACTATTATAGCATGAATGTAAACATTTATCATAATCACAAAGATATAATAATAACTATATTTATTATTGCCTCTAGGGTATATCTCCAACATAAACAACATCGAATCCTTAAGTGTGTCTCCCTATGGTTCGTGAATTATGCAGACATGATCGGGACTCTTCTCCGATCAATAACCAATAGAGGAATCTGGAAATTCATATGGCTCCCATATATTTCTACGATTACTTCGTGATCGAATGAACCACTTACATACGATACCAATTTCCCTTTGTCTCGCGATAGTTTACTTATCCGAGGTTTGATCGTCGGTATCTCTGCATACCTAGTTCAACCTCGTTACCGATAAGTACTCTTTTCTCGTTCCCGTGATATGTGATCCCTTGTGAGCCAGTCACATGCTTGCAATCTAACTGGATGACATTCCACCGAGAGGGCCTAGAGTATATCTGTCCGTCATATGGATGGACAAATCCCACTCTTGATCCATGTGCCTCAACACATACTTTCCGAACACTCAATGCCACCTTTATAACAACCCCGTTACGGTGTGGTGTTTGATGTCATCAAAGCATCCTTCCGGTGATGGTGATTAGCATGATCTCATGGTCGAAGGAATTAGGTTACTATGTATCAGAAAGCTTATAGCAAATGAACTATATTAAATGACTTGATCTTTATGCTACGCTTAACTATAGGAGTATGTCCATCACATCATTCTCCTAATGATATGACCCTGTTTTTAATAACATCTCTATGTTCATGATCAGGAAACCATGCTCATATATTAACCAACAAGCTAGTTTAACAAGAGGCTTTACTAGGGACTCTTTTATGTTTACAAATCACACAAGTATTAATGTTTCCGGTTAATACAATTATAGCATGGTATGTAAACATTTATCATAAGTATGAAGATATGATAATAACCACTTTATTATTGTCTCTTGTGCATATCTTAACTGAATCCTTGAGAAACAGATACACACTGAGGTTCCATTTGCTTGTGTTGTACTTACAATATCTGACGCATTTTTGTACTTTACTTAATTTGCAGTGCTCCAACTTTGCAGAAAAATAAGAATAAATATAATGATAGTATAAAAGTTGACTACACTATGCAAAATGAAATCCAGCTAGCGATAGATAAACATATATAAAAATGTTATGGAATGGGTTTTCAACACATGCCCATCTTCTCCGAAAGAATTACTAACAAAGGAAGGCCACACGGATGCGCATGGCCTCTCCGTGTCGATTATTTTATGATTCTGTAATAATTGCATGCACTCTCTCCATTTTAAAATATAAGATGTTTTAGCTTATATGAAGCGAATGTATCTGGACACTTTTTTGTGTGATATAAAAGACGTCTAGATATATTGTTTTTATAAAAACTAAAACATTTTATATTTTGATTGAAACGGATGAAACACGGATGTAAAGTAGTGGGTACATGGCCAAACCTTTCTCTTGATCCGATCACACCGGTCGCATCGCATGTGCGTGCACGACGTTGAGCGCCTACGTGGCCTTTATGTAGTACGTACGAGACCAATGCAACGATTGTCGACGAGCCGAATTCCCTGTGGAAAATTAAGGGTTATGAGGTTACATGCATGTCACTACTACTCACTGCTATCCATCGACCGCCGCTAAGATCGACGGGGACACGCAATGCATGAAGCAGACACCCATACACACACACACACACGCAACGCATCCATTAGTAATTAAAAGCTGGGGGTGCCACTATTTGCAATTCATTGCTTCCCCCGAATGGAGACGTACGGCGGCGACGAACTCGACCAGGGATTCTGGTAGCCATCGTTTGCAAGCCGTTCTTTTCATGGGAGATTATATTGCCGATTGTTAGTCAGTCGCTGCTTTTAGCGTTCCCTTCTTGCCTACCCGGCCGGCCCACGGCTCGACCGATACGCAGCTTGTGTGGTGAAGTACTACTATATATACCTGCAACTGCATGCGGGTTCCTTGGAGCCGCTGGGCTGCTTGCTCCTTGTGGTTGCAACCGTGCCAACCGGCCAACACCCTGACAGTTGCATCCTACTTGTGCTTCATTTGTTTTAAGCAACCGACTCGAGCACTCTCTTTTCAATTAGAACGACCGAAAACAAACCAAGAAAACTGTACAATACAAAGGAGGAGGACATTACATGTTATTGTAACATCACATATATCAATCAAGGCAGGGTGAGTCTACAACCTAATTAATGTGACATTACATGTTACCACACTTAAATTATTTTTCATTATAGAGATAGTAACTTAGACTAGTAACATATGCATGTTACTAGTCTAAGTTACTATGCACTATGACCAGACTAATAGTGGCCGGGGTCCCCCGCTGCAGCATTGTTCTAGATCACCGAGGAGGACATTACGGTGGCCATCGAGAGGGCGACGGCGTGAGCGTGGGTGAGCGAGGCGGTGGCGTCGGTGGTGCTTCCCGTCACTCTGCGCGAGCCCTCGATTGACAGGGCGTGGGGAGTGGCGCACGGTCAACCTCATTAGTTGTGCCACCGGACCCCACCTCTATATATATGCGCAGGTGACAGGGGCCCACCAACCAGAGGGGTTGGACGTCCCCGATCAGGACGTGATCAAAGGTTCGGTCGAGCCGTTAGGCTCGATCGTGTGGAGATCAACCTTACAGGGACGAGTCCAAGGCTGGAAGACCAAGAAAATCCCAATTTAGTCCCAGCATTCTGCTGTGTTCTTCCTTACCAATCAAATTTCTGAAATGCTCAAAAAGAATTGTTTACCTTGGCAGCATGCGATTTCTAACCAACTACTATGTTTATGGCCATTAAGTAAGTCCATTGAATAGGCCAGCGATGATAATCTTGTAAATAGCCATGTGCTCCTCGATCGCCATCTGAATTTCTGAATTATATGTGCCCAATCAAATCGTGCAGATATATGAATCATCGCTGCGATTTTTGGTGTTCACATGACATGGGCATCCTCCTCCTCGAAACAGGCTGACGCCTAGCTTTATAAATAAAGCAACAACCATACAAGATTCCATACAAGTATCCAACCCAGAGGTTCACACACACAGACCCACACACAGACACACCGCGCCGGATCAAGCAAAGCCTAAATCCAATGCAAGCGAACCACGCACAACAACAACAACGAAGACAGATACAATCCCCATCCTGGATGATGGGGGGGCCCTCATGGGCCAGACAACGTAGCAAGCCGGCGTGCCGCCGCGATCAGGAGCTCCAACATCTCGTCCAGCCGCGCCCGCTCGTGCTGTCTACACAGTGGGTACCACTGCTGCAAGAAAGCTAGGAAGGTGAAGGTCGAGTCAGAAGCCCGTCGAAGAAAAATACGCTCAATGACCATCTTGTTCCTAATATTCCATAAGGCCCAGGTCATCGCCGCAAACACCAACCAAAAGAGGCGCCTCCTCCTTCCAGTATGGTTTGCGCCGGCTTCCAAGAACTCCCCAAGGTCTGAGGCTTGCCACTCAGGCCCCAGGGCCTCGTGCAGGAAGTTCCACAAGAAACGAGCAGGGGGGCATGAGAAGAAGATATGCAGGCCCGTTTCCGGGACCACACACAACGGGCAAAGGCCATTGCCAGGCCCATGCCGCTTGGCCACCTCCACACCCGAGGGAAGCCGGTCATGCAAAAGTTTCCAAACAAAAATTTTAATCTTTAGGGGGGGGTGCCTTCCATAGGGGCGAAACCCATGGCATCTCGGGCCCTCTAAAAAGGGCCCTGTAAGCCGAGCTAACCGAGAAGATCCCCGAAGGGGTAAGACCCCAAGCATGGAGATCCGGGGAGTGAGCCAGGGACAGCGGGAGACTGTCCCTCAGCCTCTCCCAAGATCCCAGCTCGGTCTCCCCTAGGTTCCTCCGGAAAGCCACCTGCCAAGTGCCACCCCGAAAAGCCTCCCCTACCAGGAGGGATGGGTCTGCGCAGATCGCAAACAGCTCGGGGCACTCATGACGCAGAGGAAGGGAGCCGAGCCAGGGATCCAGCCAGAATAGGGTATCCATTCCATCCCTGATGGAAATAGATAGCCCTCTCCGGATAGCTGGCTTGATATCCTGGATAGCTCTCCAAAACTGAGAGCCCTCCCGGCGTTCGCAAGCCAGCAGCAGCCGGTCCCGCAAATATTTCGCCTTAATCAACTGCAGCCAGAGACCCCCATCACCTCGCAGGATCCTCCACACCCATCGAAGGAGCAACGCCACATTCATGTGACTGGACGCGATGATACCCAAACCCCCCATCTCTTTGGTGGTACAGATATCAGCCCACTTCACCATATGGTACTTCTGATGGCCGTCATTGGCCATCCAAAAGAAACGGTAGAGCTCCTTGTCGAAGTTCGCATGAACCCCTTCCGGAAGGAGGTACAGCCCCATCATGTACATTAGAAGGCTAGAAAGGCACGAGTCGATAAGGACCGTCTTGCTCCCCTTGGAGGTGAACCTCCCCTGCCAGGGTTCGGATTTCGCCTTAACCCGACCCATGAGGTGCTCCAGGTCCCTGATCAAGATCCTAGAATCCCTCACTGGCATCCCTAAGTAGTTTTGGGGGAAGACAGCCAGACGGCAGTTGAGGTTGTCCGCGATCCTCTGCTGATCCACTACAGAATACCCCAACACCATGACTTCACTCTTATCAAAGTTAATCTTGAGGCCCGACATAGCCTCAAAGCAAAGGAGCAGGAACTTCAGATTAATGATATCCTGTTCCGAGCCCTCCACCATGATCATGGTATCATCCGCATATTGGAGGTGGGTCACCCCCCTCCAGGGATAAGATGCCTAACCACACCTGAGATGTGGCCAGAATTCTTGGCCTTCTCCAAGATTTCCGCAAGGGCATCAACCGCAGCATTAAACAAGATCAGGGAGATCGGGTCCCCCTGACGAACCCCACATGAGGGTTTGAAATACGGACCCAAATCCCCATTAATGTTTATAGCTGTGTTCCCGCTCATAACGATCTGCATGATCCAACCTATCATGCGATCGTCAACCCCACGACGCTGGAGGACCTGACGCAAGAAGGCCCAGTCTAGCCTGTCATACGCCTTCTGAAAGTCAAGCTTCAGGAAGACCCCCCTCTGGTGACTCACTTTGACCTCATGAATAATTTCATGAAGGGCCAGGATCCCGTCGTGAATAAAACGCCCTTTCAGGAAGGCAAACTGGTATGGGTGAGTCAGGCGCTCCATAATTGGAGCCAACCTGCACGCGCACACCTTGGAATGATCCACTGGATCATGTTTATCACGGTGATCAGGCGGAACTGGCGAATATCCGTGGCCCCCACAATCTTGGGGATCAGGGTAATGACACCAAAGTTCAGACGAGCCATCACAAGGGTCCCAATATACAGTTCCTGGAACATAGGCATGATGACCCCCTGTATCTTTTCCCAGAACCTCTGGAAGAAGACCACCGGGGCCAGGAGCCAAGATGGGCTTCATCTCCGTGATGGCAAGAAGGACCTCCGCTGGCAGGAATGGGAGCGTTAGTTCCACATTCTCCTCGTCAGCGACCCTGGCCTCAACTGGCCAGAAGTCAGCAGCCAATGCCACCCCTGTACGGGGTGCTGCCGCAAACAATTCCTTATAGAAGGAATAAATATGGGATGAGATATCCCTGGTACTCTCCAGCAGATGACCCCCCTCCCAAAGGCACGAGATCGAGCACTTCCTTCGACGACCATTCGCAATGGCGTGAAAGTAAGCCGTGTTCGCATCCCCTTTGAGGAGCCAGTTCTGTCGACTCCGCTGTCGCCAGAACGTCTCCTCGCCTCGATAAATCTCCATTAAGGAGTCCTCCAGCGCATACCGCTGGAGCCATTCCTTCGCCGATAATCCCCCGGCGTCAGCCACCCGGTCCAGGGTCTCTAGGGCAGTCAAGAGATCGCCTTTCCTGCGTCTCAAGTCCGCCCCCAGGTTAGCCCCCTAGCCCCGCATGAACTGGCAGACCATCAGCGCATAGAAGTGCCAGACATCTACAGCCAAGCGCACCTAAGGGACAGGGGCCACGGCCACCGCCCATTTGGACTGAACCATATCCATGAACCCAGTCTGCTGAAGCCAAAAATTCTCAAAGTGGAATCTATTCAGTCGCGGGGGAGGCCCACCTCCAGTAGATAGCAAGAGGGGGCAGTGATCTGACCCGATCCTTGTAATCGCCCGAAGCGAACACAGGGGATAGGCCATCTCCCAATCCACCGAAACCAGGACCCTATCCAGCACGCTTCGGACTGGGTCAGCCCGATTGTTGGTCCACGTGAACCACCCCTACCCGAGCAATCTCTTTGAGGGCAAGGTCCGCAATACAGTCATTGAACATCCTCATCCTAGGGAAGTCAATAATATTCGAGCTCTTCTCTTCTGGAGCTTGAATGAGATTGAGTCCCCGACCACAACTACGGGAGTGGAGCATCTCTCAACTTTGGCAGATAATTCTGCGAGGAAAGCTGGGGATCTCCTATGGTCCGTAGGGCCATAGACGATAATAACCTCCTACCTGAGGTTACTCCGTCTGTGGGTGAGTAACATGCTCACAAAGAACTCCCCCGGTCCATATCCTCAACTTCGAAGGTGTCCTCCTTAACCCCAAGGAGGATCCCTCCGGAGAGCCCATTCGCCGGCAGCCAGTGCCAGGCGAAACTATGACGACTCAATCCCTGCAACTCCGGGATCGAGAAGTCCTGCCTAATCGTCTCCTGCAGTCCGACGATATCCACGTCCTCCTGTCGTAAGTAATCACGAAGCTGCTGACGACTCCCATCATGCCCGAACCCTCGGATGTTCCAGATGAAAGCAAAGATTGCTTCAATCATTGGGACACTACCGGCGTAGGCCCACTGCGCGGGGCCGGACGAGCCCTACCAGCGGTCGAGGGCTTGGACCCGGGCTTTGGAGGCCTCCCCCGCCTTCCCCCCGCCTGGGGGACAGCAGCTAAGGTCTCAGCACGCCCGTGGCGAGGGGATCTACTCCCACTAGTGCCTAGGCTTTGTGAGCCTGCATCGCTAGCGGCCTGGGGCACTGGCAACTTCTCGCGCTCCGCCTGAGCACGAGCTGCCGCCAATGCCCCGTCATAGGTCTCCTTAGCCTTAAGTGCCACAATCTGCTCTAATCGGGGACCGCGTTCCCCATGAAACACCACCCCACAATCCCTGGCCACCGTATCAAGCTGTTCTTCGGGGAC
Organism: Avena sativa; assembly: GCA_916181665.1. Lineage (NCBI taxonomy): Eukaryota > Viridiplantae > Streptophyta > Magnoliopsida > Poales > Poaceae > Avena > Avena sativa. The sequence continues at coordinate 276,289,556 of OV702298.1, read as the reverse complement.
ATCTGCCAAGACAGAGAACCTAGACCCCGAAGGGGGGGATGAAATGAGTGGTGGGGCTAGAGGGGTGGACGACGTACCTGAGTCAAGGTTTCGGACCGCAGTCTGCGAAACTGCCTGCTCGAGAATGGTCGGCTCCCTCCCCTCAGTCACCATCCTGGCGCCAGCGATCCTAGCACTGGAACGGGAGGGAGGAGGAGGAGGCCTGGGCCGATGACCAGTCTGGGTCTTGGAGCCAGCCTCAGGAGTGTCGGCGAACACTGAGACTGGCTCCCCAGCCGGTGGGGCAGGAGTCGCCGGAACCACAGCAGGCGAACCCCGCGGCGAAGCAGTAGAGGAGCCTGGGGAGAGAGTGTAGCAGACGACCCCTGGTGAGCGTGGAGAGGTCGGCGGGACCACCACCAACCCCTCACCGGACGACGCACGGAGCTCAGTCGGGCTGGAGCGCGGTGCGTCCTTCAGTGCCGCATACCCAGAGAGCCCCAGATACTCGAACTCCCCACCCATGATCGAGCCATAGGGGACCATGCCTAGCTCCTCCAATATCAGAGGATCCGGACGAAGGCACCTAGGCACGTCCATGGGCGGGAGAGTCAGAGAAAGGACCGGGTCCCTAGCCAGAGTCGTCGTGTGGGAAGGTGGCCCCCTGCTGGCACAGTGGGAAGAGGGGGAGCCCTAGGCACAGTCGGCTCCGGCTCCAAGCGCTCGGTGTCGTCCCCAAAATCATCACTGGACGAGTCATCAGCCCCGTCCGACTCTGGGCCTCGACGGTGGTCCGAGGGTCCTGGAGATAGGTGCTGGGACCCCTCCTGGTCCCTCTCTAGCTCCACCGTGAGAGTCCGACCCGCAGACTTGAAGTAGAAGGTAGGCAGCATGCAGTTGAGCTTCGACGGGTCCGGGTGCTTGAGGAGTACCCGCACAGGGCCCTGATCACCCAAAGAACTCCCATCCAGACAGACGAACTTGCCAATCGCCTGTGAAATCAGCTTGATAAACTTCTCCTTTTGAGCTTCCTATGGGATCCCATGGATACGCACCCAAACCATAGACAGGGAGGTGGTTGTGTCCGGGTGGACACAAGACTCGCGGATGGCCACCTTGATGTTATGCAGTGGCAGGATCGAGGTCTGGCTCCAGGAGAGGGTCCACAGAGCCTCCCTCGAGGGGAAGATCACCGAGAACACCATGGGGCAGTCTCCCTCACGTTCCACGCGAAGTCGGAGTCCAACAACTCCAGCTCTGCGCGGATGGTGTCAGCGGTGACCTCCACCTCCAGAGGGGGGTCCTGAACCGGAAGCACACGCCCGTTCGTCAATGCAGCAGAAGCCCAAACCCAGATCGATGCCGTGACCCAAGAGCTCCAGAGTGCTGCGCTCATGGTGAGGCGAACGGGCGGAGCAGTCCAGAACCCGGTGGGAGGGGTCGCCACAGAACAAACAGTGCTCCGGTTCCTTGCAATCCGACCGAAAATGGCCCACCTCGCCACAATTGAAACACTTGTTGCGCGTTGGAGACTTCTGGCGAGCGGCACCCATCCCGAGCGTGGACGGCCCCCCTGGGTCAAGTCCTGGCCCGCGGAGATCGCAACCGGTGCCCCTGGGCCAGCCTGCTGCAGTGCCGGAGGTTGCCCGCTCTGGCTCCCTCCCGCACCAGCAGCCCCGGGCGCGGTCCCCGACTTCTTGCGCTTCTTATTCTTCTTCTTCTTAGCTCCAGCGCCCGCTTGAGGAACCGCGGACCGTGACCCCATCCCATAGTCACGACGGGAGGGAGCCATGGCGGTGTTCCTGGGGCCGGCCGTCGCTGCCACGCCCCTGGAACAATCTGCCAGACGCAGCCCGCCTCTCCAGCTCGGCGCGCAGCTCCCTCTCCGAGAGCATAGCAGCAGGCGACGGCTGCCGGCGACCTGGGGACCGGCCCCGAGGTGGACTGCGGCCCCGCAGTGAAGGGACCCTCCGCGGGGGGCGGGGAGACGCCTCCCTGGCCTGTTGGCCCCGAGGAGACAGGGCCCGGCGTGGCCGCTGCGGGGAAACACGGGCGCCACCCCGGCTGCTGGCCAGCGGAGGAGCTCGCGGGGACGCGCGGCGGTCCGGCGAACGTCGGGCCGGCGGACGGTAGGGCACGGGGGCCAGCTCGCGCGGAGGAGGAGAGGGCAGCCGCATGCGACGATGGTGGCGCGGGGACGGAGACTCGCTGGGAGAGGAGGCGCGGCCGCGCTTCATGACGGCGGCGACGAAGGATAGGACCAGCGGGGGAGGCGGCGGGCGCGGGGTGACCAGGTGGGTGGCGGCTGCGTGGCAGACGATGTCTACAGGAGACGCGTGGATGCCTTGCCCTAGATCGGTGGCTCCCTTGTGGAGCCACAGCCAGGCCCCTACGGCCGGGGCTGGGCCGGCCTTGGGCCGAAGATGGCGAGGGGGCGTCGGTTCGGCCCGCACGTCCTGGCTATGCCAAGGGAGAAGCTGGCCCACCAGCTGGCACGGCCCAGCCGCCCGCCCACCCGGGGAAGGCCCAGGCCTAGGAGGCAACGCGGCATCCTCCGCATCGTCCCCTAGGCCCGAGTCCGCCCTAGGACGTGACGGCGCCGGCGCCGCGCCGGACCCCGCCATAGGACCAGCCGTCGAGGCCTCCGGGGGAAAGCCCCCACCAGACCCGTTCTCCAGAGGCGCTACGAGGTCCCACGACGCCCTGCCACGGACCGCCATCCCCGGAGCTCGAGCCACAGAGCCATCCCTCGGCCGCGCACGCAGGGGAGCAGAGCGGGACAAGCAGGGAGGAGGGGGGCGCCGGTGAACCCGAGCCGACCTAGGGCTCCGCCGCGCCTAGTCGACGAAGTCAGCCAACGTGGGGAGGGCCGGCGACGAGCACCTAGCAGAGAGCTCCTCCTGTAGCGTCGCCGCGGCGTCCACCTCGTCCGCCACATCAGCCCAGCGGCGTCCGCGCAGGGACTCCGACTCCACAACCATCCCGGCGACGCAGCTCCCCTCCGGGGTCGTGGCCAGAATCGCCGGTCACAGGCCGCTCAGCAAGGTCGACGTCGGTCAAGGAAGACGGCGGAGCGCGAGTCGCCAGAAGGGAGCCATCCCAAGTCGGCTGCTTTCTCTCTCGTCAGACTCCCGGCTATGTTCGTTCACATGACATGGGCATTATCATCACACGTTAGTTAATAGCCGGTCTTGCACGCGAAAGCGAGAGGAGATGGTAGTAAAAAAGGTGATCGATCGTCTAAGCTGATCGATGCCTGACTCACGTGCGATCCATGCATGTCAGGAAAACAAGATGAAGAAGAAGGGGATGAAACGACGGGCACGCGGATACGCGGTACACGCACGCATGCACAGTGCTTGCCGCGATGTGACCATGCGGGAACTGCTCTCTTCACGTCACACCATTTGTTAAATCGCCGCATCACATGACACTTCCACACACTGTTTTTTTTAGGCCGCATTAATTAATTCCGAACCAAGGAAAGAAATACTAGAGGAATTGACCAAAGAAATTATTCTGGATTTTGGAGGAAACGACCCCCTACAATTCTGAAAGATAAATATCGATCGACCTCATCCAATTGATCGATCTATTCGTTCGTCCCAAAAAATGGTATAACCACTTTTTGCGTGTCACGAAATTTCTCCCTATATATATATCGTGATTCCTGAAATATGATGCCGTTATGTAACCGAAGCCGACACTACAACTCACTCACGGGTGGTGCACGGATATGATAATTGATAGGACGCGGCAGACCGATCGAGTTTTGTATACGTCGACCAACATCATCATACTCCTACACATCAATTCTTTGAAGAAGAAAAGGGTAAGCCGATGCCAAGTGTCTGATGCAGGGACGGGCCAGCAATTTGAGTCTGGGTATTCAAAATTGTAATAAGATTTTATTATAAGAAAACATATTTTTATGAAAGTAGAGTATGAAATAATGATCACACATTCTCATATGTGCTTGAGAAAACCTCACAATGGAGGATACTTGTGCCCAAGAAACACATCAATGTTCAAATAAAAAAACATAGTGAGAGTAACTCAGCTAGTAATATGTACATGCAATGCCAACTAAACAAATTGGTGGCATGACATGACATAATATTTAATGAAAAAAGAGAAAAATATGGTAACTTAGCTAGTTACCATAACATCACACATACCAAGATAATATGAGTCTACAATATGTAAATTACACCACATATATGTTAGACCTTGCATGACACCACATACATGTTACTACTCTCTATAAAAATAGTAACATAAACTAGTAACATATGTGAATTACTAGTCTAAGTTAATTAGCAGCATGACCACATTTATTTGGACATCACTCGCCCGTGCATGCACGCCGCCGAGCGGAGACCGTGGACGAACGGCATCGGCTACGTACCTCTGTCTTGCCTTTCAGGCAACCCATGGCAAGCTATAGGCTCCATGCAGTGCATTACCAGATCATGAAGCCGGACTAATTAATCCGTTTCACTGTCGATCGATCATCGTCGCCACTTACGTACGCTTTCCATGTCAGGATGGACGGCCGGGATTGTCCCGAATTACCTGTGACTATGGTTTTCAAGGTGCCCGCCGTCGATCGACCGTCTGCTAGCTGTGTAAGACAGAGACACGACTATTACGAGATAGCTTCCCGAATCAATGGTGACGCCGGCCGGCCGGCGACGAGCATGGCCACGGGTTAACTGCAACCCAGTGACCGCGGTCGTTCGCAAGCCTCCTTTCCTGCTGGGATATTGCGATGGATGATTGATTGTGGCCAAGTTTATCAATATGTGACCGTTCACATGGAACTGGCACATCGTGGAGAACTACTGCTACAGTGACTGTTTACCATTGTCATCGGAAGCCTCCCAAGATCTAGAACAAATACTCCATCTGTTTTAAAATATAAAATGTTTTAGATTTATAAAAAAAAATGTATCTATACTTTTTTTTAGTCTGTGTAGATTCACTCTAAACCCAAGTAAACCTACGTACTAAAATAAGTCTAGATATATTTGGTTTACAAAGCTAAAACATCTTATATTTAAAAAAAAGGAAGTACAGGCTATAACTAAAAACCTGATCACTGAAAACATGTACACGTACAAGTATAAGCTATATATAACCCTCATCCTACCGAGCCTTGACAAAAAAAAAAGAGAGCCAAATGCGCAACTTTTCCCACCGAAACTACACATTCGACCGCGTTTAGAAAATCAGATCGCTGGGGGCTTACTCTATAACCGTGATAACTATTTCATAAACATGATTAAATTACACTGAAGATCAGGATAAAACATAGAGAGAAGAGGGAGTAGAATACAAGTTCAGAATTCAGATATATAGCTGAAAATACTCTGCTATGCTGTCCTACTAGACACTTTTTTTTTGACTAGTCCTACTAGACACTGGATATAGGGAGAACGGGCGCGCGGGCTGACAGAGATATCCAAAACTTTTCGAACAGAATTAAGTTAGCACTAATTCGTGCTTCCGTTCCACGTTTCCACGGCTGCACTTGCAACAAGACGAGGGCATTGGCGTTGGCGCAGTACCCCTCCGTCGTAGAGTATACCCACGTATCAAAAAGATCTCACATATAATTGACTAGCGTTAGTTGTTTGATTTAGTATTGATCTCCATGTAAATCCATGTTCTTACGGTTTGAATGTGACAATGCATGGTTGTCTCGTCTAACAAATGTTCACGCATTATTTTACCCCTTTATTAGCCATCATCTTTCGAACAATTTTCTTTACCCTATTTTCTTTTTCAAAAAGATAAGGCGGACTGACGCGTTAGTTGATTTGGGCTTACAACCGATCAGTCTTTTTATTGGTTAGCGATGTACTATATGTACTATCTGATATGGCGCGGGAGGAGTGTTGTGCAACTAGCCAAATATGGCTGTTCCACTGTCACGATTTCTTAGAAAATTTGGTTGAATATGACGAAATTTACATAACTTGGTAGCCCTTACTGAAACTCATCGGAGTTGTCTACCCTATCAGTTGACATGTCCTAATTTTTGAGTTTCAAAAAATAAAACTATGTGGTAAAAGATGTCATAGTCGATTAGGAGGTGAAATTGTTATATGTTGGTCCAAATTCTATAAAATATATGCCAACTTCTGACGAGTGGAGCGAGGCCCGTTGCCGGAGGCTTGGACCAAGTGGAAGACCTAGGTTTTCACCGATATATAAACACCTTGTAAACCGCCGGTTGGGATTAGTTGCATCTGTGAAATCTCTGGCGTTTGTAAACACACTCCGATATAATGAAGTTTCGCTGGCTGGCGTCCGTGGTTTTTTCCTCTCTTTGTTGGAAAGGTTTTTCCATTTTAAATCTGTGTCCCTTTGCTGTGATTTTGTTTTCGTTCTTCGTTATCTTCCATTCGCAATTATAACAGAAATATAGAAATATTATTTAATAGGGAAATGAAATGGTGCTTAATAAGTTACACCATGGAGATAAAACGTGGTATTTACTCTTAGTTTCCTCCGACCTGCTATAGAATCTCAAACTACTTTTCCTGAATGGCGGAGCTTCCCTATGGCTAAGGGGGGCCATGGACCCCTACTCTAGAAAACTTTTCAATGTTATCTCTATTTTTAGGCTAAAGTCTCAAAGTTTAGTTAAAGTTTAAGCTGCCAGGGAAGTTTCGCCAGCGGAGGATTTGCCTAGGGAGGATGCGCCGGGGGAGGATACTCCGGGGAAGTTTCGTCGGGGGAAGAGAGGCACATGAGTGTTGCCTAAAATGGAGGAGGCGAGAGGGAGCTTCCACTCGCCTGCGTTGCCGCGAGAAGCACACAAATGAGAGCCTCGTGGAGCTCACGAAGATCTTAAGTCCTATACAAATGCAAGCAAGTCGTCGCTGGTCAGATCAACAAGATGAACATAGATATACTTAGATTTGACAACACTATAGGAGCTCGACCTCTCACGACGTACTAAATTATCGAGAACAAGGTCAACTGGCAAAGAAATGCTCCGTGCTTGTTTTGGGCTCGAGATTCAAGTGCTGACGACTAATCAGCTACTGCTGCCCAATGACACTAAAGGGCCGAATCAAAATGTCATTGTGAGCCAAGAAGACATACTAATCAGCTACTGATGCCTAATGACACTAAAGGGGCCGTATATATCAAGTAAGGTACTATGTAAGTTGAACAGAAACTAAGGGATATATGGCTAGTAAATGGCCATGTGCTCCTCGTCGCCATCTCATGTTCTGAGTAATGTGCTCACATCAACTGGTGCAGATATGAGTCGTGCGTATAAACACGAAGGGATCGCTGCGAACTTTGGTGCTCACATGCGCATTATCTATCACACAATAGTTGCACGGTTGAGCGGTTGGGAATCAGCCTGCTAGCTAGCTCGAAACTTTATGATCCAGTCTTGCACGCGAAAGCGAGAGGAAATGGTAGAAGACGCGATCGTCTTATCGATGCATGACTCACGTGCATACTAAAACAGAAGAAGATGATATCATGAAAAACTAGACACGCACGCAGCTGCCGGTACGCGCACAAGTGCTGCGATGTGACGTTCATGAATTTGTGATCACTGGGGCATGGTGAAATTGTTCTCTTCACGCCACACGTACCATGTTAATTAATCGCCGGGTCACATGACTCGTCCACACACTGTTAATTGGGGTACGAAAACTTAGGCCACGTCTATTCGTAAAGAAGTCAAAAACCGTGCAAAATATGTGAATAGACACGGTACTCGTGAATCTGATTTTCAAACCGTGCAATCCTTAATTGCTGATTTTAATATTGTTTTAAGTAAACTAGCATTGTGGTCCTCCCAAATGCGAGGGGTATCTCTAGTTTGAAGCATTTATTTTTATAATATGTGGATATCTTCCCTCTTATTTGACACATTCTTCATTGCAAAATACACAGTGTTCATGTTGTGGCACATTCCTCAAGTTAAAACATTGAATTTATTTAGTACTCCCTTCATCCTAAAATGTATGTTGCAAGTTTGTCAAAATTGGATGAATCTACATACTAAATAGTGTTTAGATACATTCGAATTTACACAAATATGCGACATCCTTTCTAGGATGGAAGGAGTATATGATTTTATTTGCTAGGATATTAATAAAATATTTTCTTGAAACACATAATGATATTTGTCCTTGTTTCCTCAATGTCTATTATTGTAGTTAGATGTGGGCTTTGTGACGACACCAACATAACTAAGTAGCAATGTGGACATTGGTTAGATCAATTGTTGTATGCTCGCTAATAGAGATTAGAAATAACTCTATTCTCCCTCTGGTTTGGTGCATGATTATAGAGAGTAATCTTGTTTGTCTATTCATATATCCCAAAGAAAAAAAGCATAGGTTTGTTATAAGATTTTTTTGTAGGGTATAAGATTATTTTCTTGTGTTTAAATTCAAACCTATTGTATAAACAAACATGCATGTACTCTAGTTGACTATCATCCGCTTCGTTGTAAACTAAAAAAAGTTATTTTCCATCGCCAAATAAATTTTCACTTTAGTGGATTTACCAAATAAACTTTCCTCTTTCTCTCCGTTTGAATTTTTTGTTTATCATTGGTGTAAATAATCATTTTATATGAATAGACATGTCTATTCGTAAAGAAGTCAAAAACCGTGGAAAATATGTGAATAGACACGGTACTCATGAACCTGATTTTCAAACCGTGCAATCTTATTTGTTGGTTTTAATATTGTTTGAAGTAAATTTCGCAAGTACATATTGTGCCGGTGCGCTTACTTGTGAAAAAAATTAGGAATTAATTTGTCAATTCACGTGAATTTCGCACCAAATGTCACTAAAATACACAAAGTTTAGGGTCAAATAAAAAGGAACAATACATGTGTGGGCACTTCAGTTCTGTGGTCCCGCAAGGCTTAGGGATACCAAGCACGCATGCTGACAGTGAGATCGAAACATAAAAATTGCCAACAGAACTAAATCTGGCGCTACTACTCCATGTGTGCTTCCATTCAACAATCCAGCGTCATCATTTGCAATAAGATGAGGACAGTTAGCATATGGCGTCTTACGACCATGGACCAAAAAATTTCCCCAATGGAGAGATCACGCAGCACGACATCATAAATCGTTCATTGGACTACCAACTAGGCTTGCCAAACTGATCTATGGCTACACAGGTGAAGGCTCGATCTGCATCAGGCGACTTGCACAGACTTGGAAATTGGAATCATTTATCATCTCTGGATTTTAAGAAGAATATAAAAATCTACTCATGGAAAAATACCTAGGTAACGGAGCAGGATGGCCCAAGTAGATCACATACACCACTTGGACGGTGAAGACGCCAAGTAGGGACCATCTTGAGTTGGCTATCCTTGTCTTGATCCCTCATCTACCTGATGAGTTCCGTACGGTAATAGATCCCGATGCTTCCAAATCCCATGATGTTTGTGGATTTTAATGGCATTGCAAAACCTAGTACAAAATTGCTTACATTATACATATGTATGGAGATATGAACAAAGAAACACTTGAGCTCCGCTCTTTTCTTTGCTCAGGTAAGCGAGGTGACTTATTGGCAAATAATAATCATGTTGGCATGTTCACTCTCTTGTGTTGGCATCTTTAAATAGGGAGACTGTTGCAATACCACGTGGGGTCAAACAACCATGCTTTTCAATACTTCCAAATGGAGAACATCTCATTAATATACTATTCTAGGTACCCTTCTAAATGAAAAGTGGCAGCAACACCCGAGCAGTAGTGCTCCTGTTTTTTGAAATTATTGAAAACCACATCTCTAAGACTCCAAAAATAAAATCTGAAAACAAGTATGCAAATACATGTACACAATCCAAAGGTACCGTAGAAATTTCTAACAAAAATTTGAATTTAGATTCTACCAAAATTTTGTATCAATATAGGTACAAATTCGAATCCAAAGGTACCATAGAGTTTTTTAATACCTATATATATCCACAAATTTGTTTTGTAAGTTTAGCTCAAGATACAACTCAATTTCTACCAAAACTATGTACTGATATTCAGGGCATTTGTATGTGCTCATGTAGTAAAATTTGAATTTTTTAAAAGTAAAAAGTACATTTTAAAAATTTCAAGATAGAGGAGCACTCGTGCTCGGGTGCTGCAAATAAGTTCTACCTTATAAATCATATAATCATATAGGTGTTCTAGTGTGCCGACAAATGTAACTCAGGGTACACAAAGCTTGTTTTTTGAAAAATTCAAAATGGCATTTTGAAGATTCTAATTATTCCTGTAACAATAAAAATATGAATTAACTGGTGGTAATTGGTTGGTGTGCTGGCTAATGAAAGGCAGACATGCAGTTTTACAGATCGGAGTTCCAGCCCATATGCATATATACTCATGCCTTGCAAGGAGCAACACTTATGCCATTATGTAACGTGGATGATGACCGGTGTCGTTGCTGTCGAGCTAGCATCACCATGAGCGCTACCTGTCCACCAACGTCTGTCGTCGATCAACTGCGCGTCGTCCAACTTACACTTTCCATGTCTTAACGGACGGAGATATAGTCTTGAATTTCATGTGACAAGAGCTTTTATGTACATGTCACTACGGTGGTCCGCCGTCAAGACGGGGACCCCACCAAATACAAGTGGACAACATATCAACTGCGCGTAGAATCAGCTCAGCAAAATACGAGTCCATTTTGTTGCTGCTCGTTCCCTCATTGCCCGACAGCTCCTTGGGCCTTGCGTGCCATTTGCTCTATGTGACTTTCCCTCTTCGGAGTCTTCATAATAAAAAGTAAGAACATGCACAAAAACCACTTTGATCAATTAAACAAAATGCGCAAACTTTCCTTTCACTGAAAAATTACACATTTTGATCCTATTTACCAATGGGTCTCAAACTTCACCAAAATACACAATGTTTCAGCCAACATATCGAGTCTTACGATCACAATCGAAACTTTTCCCAACAGAGAGATCACGACCCAGCATTATAAATCACAAAAGTTCACTCGACTATCAACTAGACTCGCCAAACTGATCTGCAGCTACACGGGTGAAGGCTGGATCTGCATGCACAAACTTGGTCTCATTTCTCCTCTCTGTCTGTTAAGAAGAATATGAAAACAATCTAGAAGAATATGACAATCTACAATCATGGACAAATACAATGACATGTAGTGAAAATCCCTAGATAACCGGGGAGGATCACGATACTACTATACAGATCACATACACCACTTGAACGCTCAAGAAGACAAGAAGGGACCATCTTGAGTTGGCTATATTGCTCGTGACACCTCGTCTACCTGATGATGTCAGTACATTAATAGATTCCGATGCTTCCAAATCCTATGATGATTGTGGAATTTAATGGCATTGCAAAACCAAGTACTACCTCCGCCCAAAAATAAGTGATTTGCATTTGTCTAGGTTCGTATCTGTCTAGACATGTTTGAGGGTAAGATACATTATGTGAATCTATACAAACTCAAATCACTTATTTTTGGACGAAGGGAGTACAAAACTTGCAAACATTATACATATGGTACAGAGATGTGAATAAAGAAACACTTGAGCTCTACTCTTTGGTTTGCTTAGGTAAGCAGGGTGACCTCTTGGCAAATAATTCATGTTAGGATGTTCGCTCTCTTGTGCTGCAATCTTTGAATAAGGAGACTGTTGAAATACCATGTGGGGTGAAACAGCCATGCTCTTAATTACTTCCAAAAGGAGAACATCTCATTAATATACTATTCTAAGCACCCGAGCAGTAGTGTGCCCTTTTATCAAATTATGAAAACCATAATTCTAAGATACCAAAAAATCTGGAAACAAGTATGCAAATACATATGCACAATCATAAGGTATGGTAGAAATTTCTAACAAAAAATATTTTCTATACCTATATACAGCCACAAATTTGTTTTTTACTTTAGCTCAAAATACAACTCAATTTATACCAAAACTTTGCATTAATATTCAAGGCATTTGTATGCTCCCGCAGAATAGAATTTGATTCTTTAAAGTAAAAGTACAATTTTAAAATTTTCAAAAAGGGGAGCACTCGTGCTCTGGTGCTGCAAATCCGGTCTACCTTATAAATGATTTAATCATATACGTGTTCTAGTGTGCCGTCAAATGTAGCTCAGGCTACACATAGATAGTTTTATGGAAAATTCAAACTGGCATTTTGAAGATTCAAACAAATCTGAAAAAAAATATCTTGATGTAGGTAATGTTGTAATTTATGAATATGCAAAATCTCAACTAAAAAGCCTTAATTTTAGGCTACACAAAAATGACCAAATCCGACATCTAAAGTAGTCAATACAACAAAAATTCAAAGATCTCAAATCTGTCGGATTTTGTTACTTTTGTTATTTTTGTGTAGCCCCGAATATAAGGTATTTCAACTTGAGATACATTATCCAGTTTTTAAAAAGATTTTCTGGATACTCAAAATGCAGTTTTTGAATTTAGAAAAGGCATGCTATGTGTAGCTCGGGCTACACTTGGGTTTCTATTCCATCACACGAGTTCTTTGCGATGTAGTTTATTCATATGACAACAATGTGATAAACATGCATTCGCCTTGTCAGGCTTTGGTTGTCAATGTAAAATGTTTTTAGCAGCCAACAATAACGATGGAATGCATAATGGATAATTCATAATGATCGACGATCGGTGAATATGCAGGTAAATATGGAAAGCTGTCATTTTTTAGAAATCTTGTTTTAAATGCAGGCAAAAGCTTGGCCTCATCGATTAATTAAGGAGTGTCTAGTTAATTCTGAAAATAGGGCAGAAAACGATACATCCAAGGCCAGCCCTACATGAAAGCGACAATATTGCGAAAAACTACACTTGCTGACAGCAATAAACTCCACAAAACAGACCAACCAATCACAAACAAAACCAGCGGTCCGTTCCACCGAACTACCTGGTTTTTGACCTGGAACCCCATCCTGCTAGCTGTGTAGGAAAACGAGGCACAAGCCACATGACCACGACCGATACACCAAATAACCCGAACCCGATGCCGCGACATCTAGTCAACCACCCCCGGCCCTCTGGGGTGCAATGCCCGATGAAAAACCCTGATGCACCTGTAGTCCTAGGTTGCCACTGGTACCATGTGAATCAGCTTCCTTTTATCATAAGTTCACCGTCGCATGGCTCCCGAGGCCACCACCTTGGTGGACCAATGTCGGCAGATCCGGCCGTCCACAGCGCGCCTCCGCCTCCGCCTCGTCGAGTTCTAGATGCCTTAGCGAGTCCGCTAGACAGCACGACCTAGATTAGATACAGCACACACCAATAATCCACGGTTTCCACGTGCACCGCTCCGCGCTCGTCTGAACGCCTCCCACCTTGCAAGACCGCCATATTGTGCGATCCAGAATACCTCACCTGTAGAAGGCCGCTGCTCCTGCGGCGACGTCGGGAGCAATGAGGCTGGGGGTGAGAGTGGGTGGTTGGGTGATGTGATCCGCTAGGGTTCCCCCGATCGAGTCTATTGACAGGAGCGATGTGGGGAGAACTACTCTGTTACCTTTCCATCCTGTTTACAAAATCTTATAATTAATCGTCCTTTTTTCAGAATGACAATTGGCAACTGATTAAGTGACACCACATAAATTAAATTAATCAGGATCTGGGATGGGATTGATATTTATCAGAGTTGTTACCAGCACTACCTGATTCATATGCTTTGTCGCCCTAGGAGGAAATGGAAAAGGTATAGCCAGAGCTGCATACCAAAGACTTCAATATAACGCAAGGGACCGTCAATTCTAGAGTTCAGCGGGTCAAGGCCAATCCAGTACTATTACTAAGCATGTAAGGTCGGTCGGAACCTTAGTTAATTGTTTGGAAGGATTTCTGGACTGGTGAGAAGCTAGCTGGACGACTAAGGAGCAAAGGAAGACACGGGGTGTGTGTGTGTGTGTGAAGAATTAAAGTGGGGTTTCGAGCAACTAAATTACATGTGAATACATGGCATATCAATGAAAAGCTTCAATTTCTAGTTAATTTTTAAATTTGTTGCTTTTCTAGATGTAGATTTTAGCTATTGATAATAAATCTTTGCACCTCAATCTTCTAATTCTATTAACTTCTCTCATGTTGACATGCTTAAATAGGGGCACTATTCTATTAACTTCTCATACCATGTGGTGCAACAACCGTGCTCTCACTACCGGAAATCGAGATTTTGTTGGGTATTTTTTACTTTGCCGAGTGTTTAATTGCTGGACACTCGGCAAACATCTCTTTGCCGTGTACCGTACATATGACCCACGGCCAAAAGGTCATTCACGACAAAGATACCTCTTTGCCGTGTATGCACAAGGAAAACACCCGGTAAAGAAGCACATACACGGTAACGTTCGTAAAAACACTCGGCAAAAAGTGGATACACGGCAAACCGTCCTGCCACGCGTATTCCCCGCCCGCGGTTGACGGCGCAGCTTACGGCGTTACGGTTTACCGAGTGACGTCAAAAGTATACACAGTAAAAGTTCGCGCCAAATTTCTTCTCCCGCGCGCGCCAAAAACATAGCGTTTGAAACACCCCACTTTGCTGTGTGTTAGTCTACAACACTCGGTAAAGAGCCAATTTGCTATGTGTCTTAACTTTTGCCGAGTGTTTACGTTAGATACACGGTAAAGTATTAAGAAAATGGGATTAGGGCTGAGGTGGGTCTATGTTGAAATTAGCTAGGCTCAAGACTCGCTAAACTTGAAGGTTTCACATGGTTTGAATTTCTTATGCCCGTTTCAAACTAGGCCCGCAGATCAGGGTTTCGCAACAAATTGCGCTCCGGGGCATCGGAATACCTTAAGGACCTGCATGTGGCCCTAACACATGCATGAACCTGTGGTGCTATGTTGAAACATACAAAACCTACTAGTCTTCGGGTTCTTCCATGTGTACCCCCTCGCATGTATGCGCTCTAACCTAGAAGCGAAGGTTCTGAACTTGTATAAGGGGGAAAGTCCCTCTTCCGATGAAACCTAGTAGGATAGTGCCCCACCTTGTGAACCAACATGGTTTTACATTATCCTATGACCTAAACAAACACAAAACAAGAGAGAGTTATGCCGGGCTACCCCCATCAGAAGAATGTCTAGCGGGGTAGACGGTCCGAGGCCCGCAGATCAGGGTTTCGCAGCAAACCGCGCTCCGGAGCATCGGAATACCTCAAGGACCTGCATGTGGCCCTAGCACATGACTGAAATTGTGGTGCTATGTTGAAACATACAAAACCTACTAGTCTCCGGGTGCTTGCATGTGTCCCCCCTCGCATGTATGCGCTCTAACCTAGAAACGAAGGTTCTGAACTTGTATAAGGGGGAAAGTCCCTGTTCCGATGAAACCGGGTAGGATAGTGCCCCACCTTGTGAACCAACATGGTTTTACATTATCCTATGACCTAATAAAACACAAAACAAGAGAGAGTTATGACGGGCTACCCCCATCAAAAGAATGTCTAGGGGGGTAGACAGTCCGAGGCCCGCACATCAGCGTTCTGTGACTCCTGCCACCACGAGCGTTCCCCTCCGGAGGATGAAAGCCCTGTGACTCCTGCCACCACGAGCGTTCCCATGCCGACTCTGGACAACCCGAACATTAGGAGGCAACTTTGTGAGTTCCCACACTCTTCGTCAATTTCTTGTTTGTATACATCTTGTGTCAAATTATACCAAGTCATTACCATATAGCTACATAGATACCAAGTTTTATGGTTGTTCCAAATATACCCTTGTTAGAATCAAATGTCAATATTCTTCGGAGAATCATCTTACCATATACATACCAAGTCCATATAGCTACATAGATAACAAATTTGAATTTGCTTGTGCAAAACTATACCTTGTTAGAATCATGTCAATATTCTTACCATATAGCTACATAGATAATAAATTACAATTATGCTAGTGCTAAATTTACCTTATTAGTATCATGTAAATATGTTTGTTAGAATCATCTTACCATATAGCTATATATATACCTAGTTTGAACTTTGTAAGATTGCATCATTTTTACTCATGCTTGTGTGTTTTGCACTTTGTAGGATTACATCAAGGAAGCCTATGTTGTGGCGGAACATGGTCGCCGTTGATGGAGATATGTACCACATGCTAGAGGACTTGTGTGCCACTTGGTTGTGTTGATGGATATGTGAACTTGAATTCAAGTGTTTGTTAAACTTGTGAACTTTGTATGCATGTTTGATGTACTAGTGCACTTGTGAACCTATTATGTGAATTCTTGCTGTGATGTATGTCTGTTGTGATATATGTTTGATTTACTAGTGCACTTTGAATTATGTATGTCCAGATTTGTTTTGAAATGCAGGGTACAATAAAAACAGCATAAACCTGCCAATTTTTTGTGGACTTTGCCGTGTATCCCAGGAAAACACTCGGCAAAGAGTAAATATTTGCTGTGTATACCGGTAAAAACACTCGGCAAAGAGTGCGGAATTTGCCGTGTATGTCAGGCAGTACACTCGGCAAAGAGTAAGTCTATGCCGTGTATTACCCTAAGAGACACTCGGCAAAGAGTACGTCTTTACCGTGTGCTGCAGAAGAAATACTCGGCAAATAGTATAAGTCGACGTGTCTCAATCCAGTGAATGGGGCCACGTGGAGAAATCCCAGCCGTTACTCTTTGCTGTGTGTTTGTCAGAAACACTCGGCAAAGGCTTGATGCCGTCTTCAGCAGACGCGCCGTGAACGTATTATCTTACCGAGTGTGCGGCTGATAGACACTCGGTAAATGTTTGCCGAGTATCCGGGAGTTAAACACTCGGCAAAGTCGTGTTTACCGGCGGGGTGTACGCTGTGAACTCTTTACCGAGTGTAAATACACGGCAAATGTTTGCCGAGTGTATTTTGGCCTTTGCTGTGTATTTTTAATACCTAGTAAAAAATCGTTTTCCTGTAGTGTCTTCAATACTACCATAAGTACCACATCACATTAATATACTGTTGTGAGTATCCGGCCTCCAAAGAAATAGCTCCCTTAGACCTTGTTCGTTTAATCCCGTGTAGGGATGGATTGATGTGGATTGCAACCTAATCCAACCTCATCCAGCCCGGTGAGATTTTTTTCTAGACTCGTGAAACAGTGGTCTTCGTTTAGCCCCCGACTGGATTATTTCTCAGCCCAAGCTACCAATTTTCTTCAGACTCGGATTGGGAAAAAAAATTCTCTCCATCAGACCTCTGGAAACAATCCATGGCAGGAACGGCGCCTAGCGACCTTGCATCCCGTCCTTCAATCCATGCACACAAGAGGTCCAAACGAACAAGTACGGACGCGAAGGAAGGGATCAGAGAAAGAAAACTAGAAGGGGATTGGGTGAGAGATCTGGATCAACCAAATCCCTGCATGGATCTGATCCATGTTGGGATTCAATCCCTCCTAAATGAATGAGGCCTTATAGATTTATTTTATCATATTAGTGATATCATACGAATTCTTTGTGATGTAGTTACTTTAAATGACGACACTTTAAAAAATCTGCATGCCTTGGCCAGGCCAATTGAACTTAGATAACGGAGGTGGAAAAGACAGAGACGCGTGCGTGCATGCACATACGGGGACACACACACATACACAAACAACCACACATATATAGGATTGATGGGTCGAAGTGCAAGGTTATAAATGTAAAATATTTTCAGCAGCCATTAATGATCAATGCATGATAGTCGATGGATGAATGTTCTAATAGACATGGAACATTACCATTGTTAACCAAATTTTATAATCTAATCTTCTGCAAGATGACACTGGATTGCATCATGCCATGCCTCTGCCACAATGTGATACTCCGCGATAGCCATCATCATGGAATCCGGATGGGAATGGTAGAGGGTGTGGATATGCGTCCATGGCCTTCCCTTGATCGTAGTGAGAGGACCAAGTGTCTTGTCCTTCCCACCGCTTAATATATGATATATGCATCTTAGGATCCCTTCCTTGTTTAAAAAAAACCCCGGTCGCCACCCAACAACTGAGCGTGTGCCAAATGATCTTCATCTTCACACCCACATCCTGTAATCCGTTGCAGGTAGTGAGTTTAGACGACAACATCCGTTGCCGACTGTGGACTGTGGTCATTCTTGCACTGCCGCTTGTGGACTGTGGTCATTCTTCTGCTAGGTCTAGGTGTGTGTAAACTTTCCATCGGCCGCTGCTGCCGCTTGTGGCTCATAAGATTGCCACCTAGAACCGAAAGGATCTGAAACCAAATTTTAGATCAGCCCAGAGTACACAGGCATATGCGAGTTGGAATTAGTCACTAGTGACAGAACTGAACACCACAAAGGAGAGACGACAGAGTCTTGCGATGCATAAGGTTTTCGTCCCTTCGTTTTACTCAACAGATGGAAAGCCTGCTCTATGTTCCACTTACATCGTGCCATCCCGCGGTTAAGATCATGACTCAGTCTGAACTAGATACAGCTCCACGTGACGTGAACTAGATACTTTGCATGGCGTCGATGAGTAGTGATGAACTAGGATACAGTTCGATGCATACGTACATATGTGGCTGATAAGTGTGGGCACAAGCTAGCTGCGTCATAAAAACGACGCTCGAACGGACTAATTATGCATCATCTTCATGCTCAGCGAGTAGCCGATTTCTGCAAATGAATTATTACCTCTGTTTCTAAATTATAACATACTCCCTCCGTTTGGAAATATAAGATGTTTTAGTTTTGTAAAGGAGATGTATCTAGGTGTCTAGATTCCTTTACAAATCTAAAACATTTTATATTTTTAAACGAAGGAAGCATTTTGGAAGGCTATTTTAACTACTAAAACATCTTATATCTAGAAAACGGAGGTAGCACATCAACATTGACTGCCGGTGTTGTTGTGAGAGAGCCTCAGCAGTACACCGACCCGTAAGCTACTCAGACACTGAGATCAACGCTGTACTACTCAGATTAAATACACCGCTTGAAGATTGAAATAGTCAAGAACGGACAACTCGAGTCGGCTAGCATGATCATGATACTTTGTATACAACACCAGATCAGTACGGTAAGAAATTCTGACACTTCCAAGTCCTATGCTGTTTGTGGATTTTAATGGCATATTGCAAAACTAAGTTCAGAACTTGCGAACATTATGCATATGGTATAAACATATGAACAAAGACTCTCAGCTCTAATATTTGCCTGGCTCAGGTAAGCTGGATGACTTCTTTGATCATGTTCCGATGTTCCATCTCTTGTGCTGCGAACTTTAAATAGGGATATTGTTACCAATAACTTAATGCCATGTGGTAACAAAAACATGCTCTTCAATACTTCCATAAGGTGTCCATCTCATTAACGTACTATTCTGAGCATCCCTTCTCTCAAAGAAGTAGCCCCCTTATAATTATAAACGAAAAGTGGCAGCAGCACTCGAGCAGCTGTGCTCCTTTTTCTTCGATTTTTTTTTTTAAAACCATATTTCTAGGACTCCAAAAAATCTGAAAACAAGTATACGCACACATATTCACAATCTGAAGGTATTGTACAAATTGCAGGGGGAAATATGTTGTATTTTGAGCTACACAAATGAAAGACGAATTTCTGATAAAAAAACAGAGTTTTCTATACCACATGTAGCTTAACATACAAAGGATTTTTTACCGAAACTTCTAATGAATATACAGGGCATCTGTATGCCTTTAAGGAATACACTTTTTTATTTTTCTAACTCAAATGTACAAGTTTAAAATAATTAAAGAAAGGGAGCATTCGTGCTCGGGTGCTACAAATGAGATCTTTCTCAGAAATGTTTTTAGTATTATAGCTCTACTTTCATACTTATAGGTTATGATCAAATCAACTCTTATAGTGAATTGAGATGCCACCGCCCATTGCTGACATGTGCACAACGACGACCACCATTCATGGTCACTCTTCTGCTACGTGACATATACTTTCCAGCGGCTGCTGCCGCCGCCATCCTTTGAGAGTTGTCACCCATCACCTCCTCCTTAAATTGACACATAGAGCCTAAGGGCTCTGAAACCAAATTTTAGATTAGCCCCAGATTACACGCGCACATTTGAGGTGGAATTTTTCACTAGTGAAGAACTGAAGAACATAGCTAGAGCAGAGACCCAGTTCAGTGACGATTAATGTTTTGTCATTTTCGCTCCTTCCTTTTATTTATTTTCACAAAATGCAAAAGTCTCGCGTTCTGATGCATTGATAGAAAAATAAGTTATAATTACAAGTTTGCATATTGTACCAACACCCTCACCATACAAATCAAACCAACACAATCTAAGGGATCAAATGGCGTAGCCCTTGTGTTCCCACCTCAGCGCATGATCCCACCTCAGATTCGGTTGTGTCCGAGAGGGAGGATACCGAAGGGTGCTCGTTGTTAAAGATAATCGTGTTCATATGCTTCCAAATATACCATATTGTGAGCATGATCAGCGACGAGGAAACTTAATTTGCACATGTCAAAAGATTTTAAAATTTGAAGTTGTTAACATATTCTTTTATTTTTTCTAAAACTGAAAAGACGATCCCACTATAGGAATGGTCAGATGCGCCGACGGCCTCTTGCTACGCCGACGGCCAAACGTCGGGGCCGTCGGCGTAGGACCGGACCAGGCCAGCCCTCGGCGTAGCCAAGCCGTCGGCGTAGTATACTCTACGCCGACGGTCACCCTCGGCGTAGTGGAGGCCCTCGGCGTAGCAAGCGGACGCGTGACACATACCGACCAGCACGGACGGCGCGCTAACGGTGCTGTCCGTTAGGCCGACGACGACCCTCGGCATACTATATGCCGACGGCGACCCTCGGCGTACCCGCCACGTACGCCGACGGTCACCCTCGGCGTAGCCTTCTGCATTTTTCACTTATTTTATATTTGTATCAATTATTTATGTTCTTTTTTTATTAATTGGATAATTTCGTACCCTCTGAATAGCAGTCTACACGCCCACATGAAATGTCGTTGCGAATCTTCTCACACCCCGAAAAATTTCTATATGTTTGTAAGTGTTATTATCGCATGTGGTTCTGAATAGCACTCACCACGCCCACATAAAGTGTGTGTGAATTTTATGTATCACACATTTTGGAGAAGCTGTTCAAAGATTGAATGCTTTTATCGCAAGTGGTTCTGTCAACCCTAATGAGGAGCGGACGATAGTTTCTCTTGTAGATATAGTACGTTCCGGACCCGTATAAGGGGAGAATCTCCCCGTTGAGGTGAAACCGGGTAGGATAGTGCCCCAACTTGTGAACCAACATGGTTTTACATCACCCTATGACCTAAACAAACACAAAACAAGAGAGAGCTACGCCGGGCTACCCCTGTGAGAGGAACGTCTAGGGGGTAGACGATCCGAGTGTGCACAGAGATCAGGGTTTCGCCGGAGGAAGACCACGAGAACATCGGAATTAGATGAAAACTTGCATGTGTCCCTAGCATATGTGTGTGAGTGTGGTGAGAGGTTGGTATAGGTGCTTGCATGTGTCCCCCCTCGCATGCATGCGCTCTAACCTAGAGGCGAAGGTTCCGTACCCGTATAAGGGGAGAATCTCCCCGTTGAGGTGAAACCGGGTAGGATAGTGCCCCAACTTGTGAACCAACATGGTTTTACATCACCCTATGACCTAAACAAACACAAAACAAGAGAGAGCTACGCCGGGCTACCCCTGTTAGAGGAACGTCTAGGGGGGTAGAAGATCCGAGTGTGCACAGAGATCAGGGTTTCGCCGGAGGAAGACCACGAGAACATCGGAATCAGATGAAAACTTGCATGTGTCCCTAGAATATGTGTGTGAGTGTGGTGAGAGGTTGGTATAGGTGCTTGCATGTGTCCCCCCTCGCATGCATGCGCTCTAACCTAGAGGCGAAGGTTCCGGACCGTATAAGGGGGAATCTCACCGTTTAGGTGAAACCAGTTAGGATAGTGCCCCAACTCAACATGGTTTTACATAACCCTATGACCTAAACAAACACAAAACAAGAGATAGCTACGCCGGGCTACCCCTGTGAGAGGAACGTCTAGGGGGGTAGACGATCCGAGTGTGCACAGAGATCAGCGTTTCGCCGGAGGAAGGCCACGAGAACATCGGAATCAGATGAAAACTTGCATGTGTCCCTAGCATATGTGTGTGAGTGTGGTGAGAGGTTGGTATAGGTGCTTTCATGTGTCCCCCCTCGCATGCATGCGCTCTAACCTAGAGGCGAAGGTTCTGTACCCGTATAAGGGGGGAATCTCCCCGCTGAGGTGAAACCGGGTAGGATAGTGCCCCAACTTGTGAACCAACATGGTTTTACATCACCCTATGACCTAAACAAACACAAAACAAGAGATAGCTACGCCGGGCTACCCCTGTGGGAGGAACGTCTAGGGGGGTAGACGATCCGAGTGTGCACAGAGATCAGGGTTTCGCCGGAGGAAGACCACGAGAACATCGGAATCAGATGAAAACTTGCATGTGTCCCTAGCATATGTGTGTGAGTCTGGTGAGAGGTTGGTATAGGTGCTTGCATGTGTCCCCCCTCGCATGCATGCGCTCTAACCTAGAGGCGAAGGTTCCGTACCCGTATAAGGGGGGAATCTCCCCGTTTAGGTGAAACCGGGTAGGATAGTGCCCCAACTTGTGAACCAACATGGTTTTGCATAACCCTATGACCTAAACAAATACAAAACAAGAGATAGCTATGCCGGGCTACCCCTGTGAGAGGAACGTCTAGGGGGGTAGACGATCCGAGTGTGCACAGAGATCAGGGTTTCGCCGGAGGAAGGCCACGAGAACATCAGAATCAGATGAAAACTTGCACGTGTCCCTAGCATATGTGTGTGAGTGTGGTTAGAGGTTGGTATAGGTGCTTTCATGTGTCCCCCTCGCATGCATGCGCTCTAACCTAGAGGCGAAGGTTCCGGACCCGTATAAGGCGGGAATCTCCCTGTTTTTTAGGGTAAACCGGGTAGGATAGTGCCCCAACTTGTGAACCAACATGGTTTTACATCACCCTATGACCTAAACAAACACAAAACAAGAGATAGCTACGCTGGGCTACCCCTGTGAGAGGAACGTCTGGGGGGTAGACGATCCGAGTGTGCACAGAGATCAGGGTTTCGCCGGAGGAAGACCACGAGAACATCGGAATCAGATGAAAACTTGCATGTGTCCCTAGCATATGTGTGTGAGTGTGGTGAGAGGTTGGTATAGGTGCTTGCATGTGTCCCCCCTCGCATGCATGCGCTCTAACCTAGAGGCGAAGGTTCCGTACCCGTATAATGGGGGAATCTCCCCGTTGAGGTGAAACCGGGTAGGATAGTGCCCCAACTTGTGAACCAACATGGTTTTACATCACCATATGACCTAAACAAACACAAAACAAGAGAGAGCTACGCCGGGCTACCCCTGTGAGAGGAACGTCTAGGGGGGTAGACGATCCGAGTGTGCACAGAGATAAGGGTTTCGCCGGAGGAAGACCACGAGAACATCGGAATCAGATGAAAACTTGCATGTGTCCCTAGCATATGTGTGTGAGTGTGGTGAGAGGTTGGTATAGGTGCTTGCATGTGTCCCCCCTCGCATGCATGCGCTCTAACCTAGAGGCGAAGGTTCCGTAGCCGTATAAGGGGGGAATCTCCCCGTTGAGGTGAAACAGGGTAGGATAGTGCCCCAACTTGTGAACCAACATGGTTTTACATCACCCTATGACCTAAACAAACACAAAACAAGAGAGAGATACGCCGGGCTACCCTAGTGAGAGGAACGTCTATGGGGTAGACGATCCGAGTGTGCACAGAGATCAGGGTTTCGCCGGAGGAAGACCACGAGAACATCGGAATCAGATGAAAACTTGCATGTGTCCCTAGCATATGTGTGTGTGAGTGTGGTGAGAGGTTGGTATAGGTGCTTGCATGTGTCCCCCCTCGCATGCATGCGCTCTAACCTAGAGGCGAAGGTTCCGTACCCGTATAAGGGGGGAATCTCCCCGTTGAGGTGAAACCGGGTAGGATAGTGCCCCAACTTATGAACCAACATGGTTTTACATCACCCTATGACCTAAACAAACACAAAACAAGAGATAGCTACGCCGGGCTACCCCTGTGAGAGGAACATCTAGGGGTAGACGATCCGAGTGTGCACAAAGATCAGGGTTTCGCCGGAGGAAGACCACGAGAACATCGGAATCAGATGAAAACTTGCATGTGTCCCTAGCATATGTGTGTGAGTGTGGTGAGAGGTTGGTATAGGTGCTTGCATGTGTCCCCCCTCGCATGCATGCGCTCTAACCTAGAGGCGAAGGTTCCGGACCCGTATAAGGGGGGAATCTCCCCGTTTAGGTGAAACCGGGTAGGATAGTGCCCCAACTTGTGAACCAACATGGTTTTACATAACCCTATGACCTAAACAAACACAAAACAAGAGATAGCTACGCCGGGCTACCCCGGTCAGAGGAACGTCTAGGGGGGTAGACGATCCGAGTGTGCACAGATCAGGGTTTCGCCGGAGGAAGGCCACGAGAACATCGGAATCAGATGAAAACTTGCATGTGTCCCTAGCATATGTGTGTGAGTGTGGTGAGAGGTTGGTATAGGTGCCATGTGTAAGTCCCAAGTGTGACCCCCTTTGTAAACATGCGTTAACACTTAGTAAAATCATGGATATTATTGTTTCTTCTATAATAGTAGACACCAAATAATATATTTTCATTTGTTATATTAGTAAACATCAAATAAAGTTTCTTGAATAATTTTTTATTAATAAAAAAATAAAAAACCTACTTATGCCGACGGCAGCCCTCGGCGTATGCCAGGCCGTCGACGTAGGTCTAAGTAAAAAAATTCGCCCAAGCCAACCAAGTTTATTATTTGCCCTACCCATGCCAGAAAAGCGGAACTCCAGGGCTAGGAAGTCGTGTTCCAGGTATCGCCACATGGTAACCTACCGATTCCCTCCGAGGACGATTACAACAACATTAACCCTATAACGTACGAGGGAATTTTCTATCAAGAGCAAGAGGACTTCGGACACTTTGATTTAGAACCGGTTGATCTTGAGGACCTTGGGAATGATGTAGAAACTCGGGGTGAGTCAGTGGTGAATCTACATGACATAAGTATGCTCGAGAAGCTCCATACCGAGAATGACAATGATGATGAGCCTACACCCTTCGATGAGAATCTAGATTTCTACTCAAAAGATAGTGATAGTGAGAATGAGAATGAGAATGAGAGTGAAAATGATAGTGAGTATTTATTTTTTAATGCATTTTATTTTGTCTTTGTGCTTAACTGTTTTCTTAATTGCATTACGCCTTTATTATTTGTGTATACATTTTATTATGTCTTTGTGCTTAACTGTTTTCTCTTACTTAATGCAGGTGATTGAACAATATGAGCAGCGGCAAGGCAACCAGTTTGTCCTTGCTTAATGCGCTGAAGCAGCGCAAGAAAAGAGCTAGACGGAGTGGGAGACAGCCAAATCAAAATCCGCGTTACCCCGATCTTGCTCCTGCTGGCGGAGGACGGGGTCGAGGCCGAGGTGGAGGAGGACGACGACGAGGTGCCACGGGAGGAGGCGTGGACTTTGACCCACCACCCTCTGCTTCTGGCGACGTGGCTCCTGAGTTGTTTCTGATAGAGTAGCCTTTCAGGGCCAAGAGGGAGGCAGAGTCCGAGAGGGAGGCCGGGACCGATACGGAGGCGGACACTAGCCGCGAGTTGGTGGGGCCGAAGAAATTGCGGAATCGTGGGGAATCGGGAGTCCCTGACGAGAAGTTTGACCTTGGACTCAGGAGGCGAAAGCCCTTATTATTCCAGATGGCCTTGAGTAAGTGTACTAATTTGGCAATTTAATACATTTTATTTCATGTTGGTCATAAATAATTATTATGTACTAATGTTTATTATTGTGCAGCAATTGGACATTTCCTCCGGGGACCAAAGCTCGCCTTCCTAACAGCCTCGTTGGAGCTCTGATTAGGAAGTTCTGGCCGGGCTATCACATTACCCACGAGGGTGACAGGAAGCTAGCTACTACTTGGGCGGACTACCAGACTACCCGTGTCCCGGGATTTCCGACAGCCGCTGATGCTGTCATCACCAAGTTTTGGGTAAGGCATATTTCTCGAGTTATGTTCATACTTGATGACCCCACCGTGCTAACTCATGACTCTTATGCGTGATTGAAGTGCTTTTACCGTGTGGCCGAGGAGGACCAGGAGAAGGCGCAGAGGACTTTGCTTGGGGCTTGTGTGAAGTTGACCCCCCAGGTGTGGTACAACTAGAAGGTCACGGCCGCTAGCCACTTCTGGGCTGACAGGGGCGTGAGGGTCAGGAAGGAAGACATTGTCGGTAGGAACCCTAATCCTGAGTACTCGATGACGCCAGAAGAGTACATGTCGGTGAGTAAAATTTCAATGAGATTCTACATTGATGCTAAGTTGCCATTGCATTGTCTGGAGTGGAGTATTGCATTTTCAGGTTATCCCCGATTGGGCCGAGCCGCATCGACTCGCATGGGAGGAGCTAGTTAGGACGAGGTGGCTCAGAGTCTTGTCGAGGCGGAACGCATATAACCGAGGCGATGGTGGAACGCACTGCGCGGGAAACCGCAACTTTGACCGTTTCAAGGGGAAGGTGGTACGTATATACATGGAACGACCTGTGTGTATTTCTCGTCATGTTTGTACTTCATATGCATAATATTTCTTTTCGCGATATAGGTGGCCGAGGCACAACCCGGGGAGGTGATTCATGACATCGCCGTCTATGAGATGATGCGGCGAAAGAAGCCCAATTACTCGGAGCCTCAACCCTCGTTGCCCGTGTACTTCGGCACTGCCCAGAACGACTTGGGGAACTACAACACGATGGTGAAGGCTCGTCACCCCCATGTGGATGACCCCATTCACGTGGAGATCGACGAGGAGTCGTTGGTCCTGTCGGGGCACGGATTGCAGCATGGACGCCTCAAGATTCTGAATAAGAAGGTCAAGCCTACCCTCAGCACGAGCTTTAGCCGTCTCAAGGCTACCTACCCTGCCGACGGCCCCCCTATCCCGCCTCGTGGCCAGCCTCGTCGATCCAGAGAGGATGTAAGTTTTTCTCGTTTTCATCATCTTTATGACTTTTGTTCCTGCATGGCTAACCGCTGACGAGATTCCTTGTATTTGAAATTGTAGCCTGAGTTAGACGCGGCCTACGATGCCGCTCATGAGGAATATCAGGTGGCCTTTCGGCAGCATCAGGGGGCGAATGCGATCTACATGCAATACATAAATGTAAGTCCGAACCTTTATTTTTGCAAAAGATACAAGTCCCACTTCCCCCCGTTTGTTGTACTACGGCCTGACATCTAAACTATCTGGCAGGCCATGATGGTGAATATTCAAACTGGCCAGAATAGAGATTTAGGGCCCGTGCCTCCCATGCCAGGTACGGCGCCATTTTTGCCATCGAAAGACAACTTCGCTAGGACCTACTACGCATCGACACCGGTAAGTTCTTTGCTAACCACTGGTTATCGCTTTATTTTGCTCGCAAGTTGCTAACATGTAGGCAACATGTAGGGAATGGGAGCTTCTGGGAAACGGAACTTTGGCCACGCCTCGCCCGATGGGCGTCAGATCACACCGCTTCATGACAATGGTCCATCTCCTGGCCATTCTGCAGGTGGTTCTCCCGAGCTTCACACTTCTCCTACTCCCTCGCCAGGTGGCTCTTCTGCTGCTTCTACTGGACGCAACCCTCGCCAGAGGTCGCCACTTTTCACCAGGGAGATCTCGGGTACACCCCCTCTCCTCCAGAGTTGTAGGGATGTGTGATAATGTCGATGCATGTATGAACGATGTATGGATGATACATGTTTGAATTATGTGATCTTTGTTGTGGATGATACATGTATGAATGATGTTTGAATTATGATGTATGGATGATGTTGATGCATGTATGAATTATGTTGATGCATGTATGGATGATACATATGGTGCTGTGCTGTGAATGGTGATGTGCTGTGAGTGGTGCTATGAAAAGGCAGAAAAAAAATACTATGCAGCTGCTACGCCGACGGCAATGCCCTCGGCGTAGCAGCTGCCATGTGCCATATGGTCGTGGCTATGCCGAGGGCATGGCCGTCGGCGTAGCAGTTGCGCCTACGCCGACGGCCCCAGCCGTCGGCCCAGCCCGCGTCCTGGGGAGGCCAGTAGCTGCCACGTGTGGGGCTACGCCGAGGGCCAGGCCGTCGGCGTATGCCTGGCCGTACGCCGAGGGCCGCGGCCGTCGGCCCAGCCCATTTCCTGGGGAGGCCCAATAGCCGCCACGTGCCTGTGCTACGCCGAGGGTCGTGGCCGTCGGCGTACGGGCCGCGCCGTTAGCTGGCCGTGTAACGGCGACGACGCCTTTTGCCGACGGCTGGTACGCCGACAGGCCCGCCTCGGCCGTCGGCGTAGCTCTACGCCGACGGTTGTCGCATACGCCGACGGCCATTTTTGCTCCGCCGAGGGAGACCTTCGTCGAGGGGACTACGCCGATGGCAGCCCTCGGCGTAGCGTATGTCGACGGCAAAGTGGTCTACGCCGGGGGATTTTGGTCGTCGGCGTAGCCTGTCGCGTGCTGTAGTGTCCAGGGGTGGTGTGGTGGTGATCACACGTACTAGTGCACCCGTGGCGCATCAATATCGGATGCACCATAGGTAAGGGGACCACCCTTACCAACCGGGCCAAAACTTACCCGTGGCGTACCATTTTTCACGGTGTGCCACAAATAAGTTGCTACCCGTGACGCACGTATATGTTTGTGCCCCACAGGTATGCAACCTATCTATATTTGTTTTCCTAGTAGTGAAAAAACCTAGGATTCCGCTCGCACAACCACAACCCCTATATCATTGTCTAGACCGAACCCAACCATTGTGGTAACTTGACTGGATGTCTTTCTGGCCTTGATGGACCAAACCTGACCCACTTTGGCCCACCTCAACCACCCCAGAACTCAGTCTTCTACAATGGAGAATTCTGACGTGCAGCTCGCCTTCGCCATGGCCTGGTCAAGAACTCATCCAATCGACGGTATCTACACCAAATCATGAAAAACACATCACAATTTTGTTAATTAAACCGCTGTGAGGCCCTCTTTATAAAAAAGTAGCACACACTAGCATGACATATGGTTAATTGCCACATCACATTATCTTTCATTATCTAAGAGATGGACTTGCACTACGGGGAAAACAAGACGTTGCCGTGCGTCACACCTTAGCCGTGTGTGTACGCATGGCAAAGAAATGTTTGCCGTGCGTCCTTACGGAAAACACCCGGCGAAGACAAAATGCATGGCAAAACTGCGCGGGGCGCACGGTAAATAAAAAACACACGGCAAATATAGCGAAATGTACACGACAAAGAACGGCGCACGGTAAACCAGCAAACAAACGCACGGCAAAGAAAATACGCACGGCAAACAGACAAGGAGAGCCCACATTTCCGCCCAGCTAACGCTGCCGACCTGACGGCAGGCCTTTACCGTGTACAGCCGTTAGGCGCACGGTAAATTTTCGATTTTTTATTTTGCTTACCCGCGCGTTTTTCGCACCGTATAGATCTTTGGGCGCGCGAATTTATTTCCCACGAAATTTTAAATAGCTTTGCCGTGGTTTGGTGCCAAGACCACACGACAAAGACCTTTGCCATGCATTCAGGCTACGCACACGGCAAAGAAAAAAGATTTGCCATGTGTTCTGGATAGTCACATGGCAAAGGCCATTTTTTATTTTTGTCCATTTTCCGGACCAACCATTAAAGGGCTAATTGAAAATGCTTTCATCACATTATTCAAAAATACTTGACCGCCTTACATATAAAATTCCCAACCAAAGGATCTGAAAGATTTTTGTCCATCCTTGGTGAAAAGACAAGTTCCCGCCGAATCGGTAGAAAGTGGGACCAATTTAAACTATAGGTACATTATCTGATGCTCATGATTTTTTTACAAAAAACATTTTTACGCTTACAAAAGTGTTGTGCAAGTCCCATAGATGCAAAACATAGCTCCCCGGTATGAGCTTCTTCACATTCATGCGATAACACTTAGCAGATTCCTCGAACTATAGGGGGAAAGATCACGCTGCGGGTATATTAGGGGCTAGAATGTGCCACATGGTCGCAACCTTGGTTTTACTTGTATATATGGCCTAAACAAAACTTAACCAACAAAAAAGTACATTGGTGCAACCTCGTGCGGAAAAAGCTAGGGGTAGACCTTCCCGGGGCCCGCGGACGGGTGTTTTCGATGCAGAATGACCCCGGAGACCCGGAAACCCACCCAAACTTTCATGTGGAGCTAGGATACTTGCATGTGGACCTAGGATACATGTAAAAGTGTTGTAGAAGTC
This sequence comes from Avena sativa, assembly GCA_916181665.1. NCBI lineage: Eukaryota > Viridiplantae > Streptophyta > Magnoliopsida > Poales > Poaceae > Avena > Avena sativa. The sequence continues at coordinate 276,259,172 of OV702298.1, read as the reverse complement.
ACATAGATGCAAGACATAGCTTCCTGATGTGAGCTTCTTCACATTCATGCGATAACACATTGCAAATTCCTGGAACTACAGGGGGAAATGTCCCGCTGCGGGTATATTAGGGGCTAGAATGTGCCACGTGGTCCCAAACTTGATTTTCATTGTATATATGGCCTAAACAAAACTTAACCAACAAAAAAGTACATTGGTGGAACCTCGTGCGGTGAAAGCTAGGGGGTAGACCTTCCCGGGGCCTGCGGACACAGGTGTTTTCGATGCAGAATGACCCCCGGAGACCCGGGAACCCACCCACACTTTCATGTGGAGCTAGGATACTTGCATGTGGACCTAGAATACATGTAAAACCCCCGTGCAGGCCTAGACACCGATGAGCCAACCGGACCACCTCCAGGTTACGTGGATCCTTGGTGGGGCGAGCCTGATAGCGATGACGAAGCATGTGGCCCGCCGGTTGTTCGCAATGATCTCGAAACGGGCTACTGAAGTTTGTAGCAACTCTATGTAATAGTGATTGGTTAAACTAGCCTACTTGTGAGAACTCTATGTAATAGTAACTAGCCTACTTGTGAGAACTCTATGTAATAGTGATTTGTAAAACTAGCCTATTTATGCGAACGCTATGCTATGTTTGTATGCTCGACTTGTGTATGTATTTTGGTGCATTCTAAATATTTGATTTACTTATTGTTTCTTTTATCTATGTCATTTTATGTCATCGAGTACTAATGGAGATACTCTTTTTGTGAATGCAGGCGATTTAAACATGCCAGGAGGAAAGAGACGTGCAGGAGGAGAAGAAGGAGGAGGAGGAGGAGGCGGACGAGGAGGACGTGGAGGAGGACGAGGAGGAGGAGAAGAAGGAGGAGGAGGAGGCGGACGAGGAGGACGTGGAGGAGGTCGAGGAGGAGGACGAGGAGGAGTAGGAGGAGCACTCAAGAAAGTCTATAAGAAGGTTAGGGGCTTGAACAGCATATTGGGTACTAGTGACGCGGGAGCTTTAGGATCCACTTCGAGACGACCACAGACACCTACTCCTCCCCCACCCCGTTCGAGGCGTGGGAGGGGTAGAAGACCAACTAGTCCTTCCCCACCCGAGGTGGACGAGGCAGAGGATGAGGAGGAGAACGAGGAGGCAGAGGTGGAGGAGGACCACGAGGAGGCGGAGGAGGACGAGGAGGATGAGGAGGAGCACGAGGAGGAGCACGAGGAGGAGGACTCAGACGAGCTGTACTTGTCAGACTCAGCGGAGGGTGACACGAGGATCTGGGATCCTCCGGACGAGTATGTTGAGACTCAGCCGGGGATGCCTCTTGAGCCTGGGGTCGTTCCTCCGTACCAGCGTGGGTACGCACACCTCCCGGATATCGACGTGTGGATCTCGTCGGGTGGGGTTAGAGTGCTCACACCCTATGGGGATAAGTGAGTGTACTTATCAGTTTTTGATATTTTAATTTTGATCTTTTCATCATCATTCTAATTTTGTCTTTTAATTGTGCAGGTCTTTCATTTATAAGGATGAGGCCAAGGAGCTACGCGCCTACTCGAGCATCCTTGGATGCCTCATTCGAAAACACTTCCCTGGGATTGTGACCATGCCTTCTGGTCACAAAGAGGTAGATTGGAGTTGGAGACACTACAGGTACGCCGATGATCCGGAAGGCACGAGTGAGTTTTCCCTCCCGAATCTCCAGGCGAGGCTGATGTCCGATATTTGGGTAAGATTTTTTGACTTCTCATCATTCAGTAACTCCTAGGTTAACAATATTTGAACAAATGTCTTAGTACCTATGTGCGTCCTTGTAGACATACTTTACCATGGACCCGGACGTGCGTCAAAGGGATTGTGTACTCGTGGCTAGCAGATGTGCGTCTAGGCAAATTCGAGACATGCACTACGAGGCGCGTGTGGCTTGCGTCCGCAATTGGTACGCCGAGAAACGCAAGATTAGGATGACAAAGGCCAAAGCTCGGGAGATATTTATGGAGCCGTGGCAGTACTTGCAGGTAGTTTTATTTTCGTACTATCGACTTGTTGACCGTTAGATGTGTTTTCACTAATATGTGTATTTTGTCTACGCAGTGCCCTCCTCAGTACGTAGGTCAGGCTAGCCCGGAAGTCTTTCGGGCCATGGTAAGATATTGGACTAGCACCGAGTTCAAGAAGCACGATCTTGGAGTGCTAAAGCGAGCCGCGTTGAAAGGTGGAACACACACGCAAGGCAACGTCACCCTCGCCTGCTGCATCCAGAAGAAGGTGAAAAAATGCATTCTCTAAACTTGGTCATCATGTGGTTCCTTACTCCGTGTTCCTCTGCATGTATCTCCATGCTCTCTTTTGCAGAAAAGAGAGACAGGCGTGGAGCCCAGCTTGTTCGATGTTTGGACCGATAAGCGTATGGTGACAGACAAAGAGGATGGGACAAATAAGTGGGTGAGTTCTTGCGCCGAGATCCGGGATAAGGGGTACCGGGACAAGTATGCCGAGGTAAATGGCAAGGACGTGGACCCTCTCACCGCTCCCTTTGACCCCGAGGTGGCCATGCTAGCGGGACAAGGCAAGAAGCACGGCCGCTTGTGGATTGGAGACGGCTCCGTCGATCCTTTGATCGTCCCGTCTATGAGACAGGTCCGTCGTGGCAGGACGAGCGACATGCCTCAAGTAGAGACCCGCCCGACGGTTACGTCCACAGCTATTGACCAAATCCGGGTATATTCTTCTTCCTCGGTCATCCACACTTCATTACATGCTTTCCATTGCAACATTTATGACATTCTGATGACAAAACGTAGGCTGAGGTGGCCGCTGAGAGGAGACAAAGGGAGGAGGCCGAGGCCAACTCTCGGCGGATGGAGGAGCAGATAAGACAACAAAAGGAGATGCTGACTCAGCAGCAACAGCAGATGGCTAAGAATGAGATGATGATGGAGTGGATGGCACAGAACATGTCAGCCTTTATGGTGAGTTCTTGCTCATAGAACCTAAGAGAATCCGAACTCCATTCACCTTTGTGCATGCTTGATTTCCAGGCCTCTCAGCCAAGTGGCGTGACTCTTTCAGATCTTGGTGCTCCTCCTTTCACCTTGCCCACATGGGTAAGTTGTCTTGCGTATTAAGTGTCAATCTCTACATATCTACGTCTACTTCTTATTGACTAAGAATCAAAACCATCTTGTAGGGACAACCATCAGCTGCATCCAACAATGCGGAGCTCGGTGGGTCGGCAAGTCAGGATGACACCCTGATGACGACTCCTGCGACGAGTCAGCCTACCGTCAACAACCAACATGTCATCCGTCGGCTTGGACTCTAGGTTAGGGCTCTATGATCCTTATAGCTAGCACATGTTGGAAATCTAGCCATAGAGCATAGGTCTCCATACATAGCTAGCACATGTGTGGAAATCTACTCAAAGTTTAAAAACTATGAATTGTGGTTTGCTATGTTCCTTTACTTGGCAAAATTTACTTGCTATGTTTCATGAACTTGCCAAAATTTACTATATGACTTGTAGAATCACTCCGAACATAGGTCTCCATACATAGCTTCTTTACTTTTCAAGAATCTCATGTCTTTGTTTTTGAACTTGTAGAATTTACTCTCATATGATTCACTTATAGAATTCTACATCGTACATGTTTTCCATATTGCTACATAGCTTATGTTGTCTAGTTTCCTTTAGTTATGCAATTTTATACCATGTTTCTTGTGATTCTCATGTCCTTACTTTCAAATGTGTAGGATATGCATGAAGGACGGAGATCTTCACCTTTTGCCGACTCAATGTGAACTCTATATTTCTATGTTGTATGGATTGTGTTTTGGAACTTCATGTATGGAACTATTGACTCTATGTTGTATGGATTATATTTTGGAACTTGTATGTATGGAACTATTGACTCTATGTTGCTATGTATGAACCATGGACTCATGTTGTTATGGATCTTGTGCTAGATCCTTGTTTATGATGGTATTTGTTTTCATGGATATTGATCTGGTGGTGCTAGATATGCTGTTATGTAATCATATATGTATATTTTTGTGTTTAAACTGTGTGGATGAAACAAAAATAAATAAAATGTGAAAATGTTGGGACTTTGCCGTGTGTTTACTCAGCAACCCACATGGCAAAAGGTTCTTTGCCGTGCGTTTTTGAGAAAAACGCACGGCAAAGGACTTCAGGTATGCACACGGAGAAGCCCACGGACCAAGTCAGGACATTATTTTGCCATGCGTTGAAAGAAAACACATGGCAAAGAGACAGGAAAGGCGCACGGCAAAGCCAGGGCACACATCAGAAGAAGAACATTTTGCCATGCGTTTCACTACAGCACACGGCAAAGAGGACAGGGAGAGCACACGGCAAAGCGATGCCACACGGCGAACTGACGAGGACAGCGCCGTTACGTCCGTTGTAGCCGTCAAGCACTTTACTTTACCGTGTATTTAAAAAAACACACGGCAAAGACCTTTGCCGTGCGTTTTCCGGAAAGCACACGGCAAAGATTCTTTGCCATGCATTTCTTTGCCGTGCGACGTTTGCCGTGTGTTGGCACATGGCAAAGCCTTTGCCATGTGGATTATCAATTTTGTCGTGTGGATTTACCACATGGCAAAGATCTTTTTTCCTGTAGTGTTGCATGCACGAGAGCCATGTCGGTCTGCACACGGGCATTAAGCATGGTGATCAGAACTTTTTACAGTATCTCACCTTTATAAGATAACCTGAATAATAAGCTCTACCAGCTGCCACAAGTTGAAAACATTCAACCACATTTTTCTCACTTTTAATGCTTGGTTGTAGCTCGGCACACCAATTCATCGTCTCAAACGACATTTGTTATCCAGTATAGTTCCTTATAGAACATCAGAAATGCATATTCACTCGTAGTACAACAAAACCATGTAGAGTATATTGTTTTAAGATGTGTACTTACTTTTATACATGAGTAAAATAGACCGAGGTTACTTAACTCGGGTAGGAAAGTAAATTTTAGTCCAATAAATCCTCACTTCCAATTAACTTGACATTCAGTTCCGCTTTGCCTTCTTGGTGGTGCTAAGTCATCACATCTTGGCCACCTAATATGGGTGTTGGAGTAATTTTCGGTCTCATCTTTTTTTCACTTGTTCATTCATGTGAGTATGTGTCTCGTGTGGCTTGTCGTTCTTCTTTGAGGAGTAAATTTTTTCATAAAGCTTGAATTCTAAGTTAATTTTATAGACAGCGGTTTTATAAATGTAGATTCTAGCGATTAAGAGTAAATCTTTACCCCCAATGCATGTTCTCACTCTTTCGACACGTCTGCACTAGAATCTACCAATATGTCAAGACTATAATATTCAAGTGACCAACTATTACTCGCCAATGCGTTCCACAAGACTAAAACATAGTGGGAAAATAATGAAATGGACCAACAGGATCCCCTTAGTACTAGCAATAACACTAGCCTTCCGGACTTCTGAACCTATGGAAACTCTACGAACTGACGTGCACTGAGTTGGTTGAGTAAGATTTTATCTCTTGCTCAAAAAACGGACTGCGTTCTCTATGAGTGACATCCATGCAGTACCACTGTAAGTGTCCGTAAGCATACTCCATACAAGTTGTCCGTAGATCGTTAGTGTTACTCTCAGGTAACATACAACACTCAGATACACATGGTTTCAAGAAGAGACTATCTTTAGCGGACTATCGAGATCATGCTACTCACGTAGTGTACAAAACCAGGGCCCCAAATTAAGAAATCCTGATACTTCCAAGTCCTATGACATTTGTGGACTTTAGTTGCATAGAAAGCTAGTTCCAACTAAAGTAAAACTTGAGCACATTACGCATATGGTATGTACATACAAACAAAGCACCGACTGAGCTCTACTCTTTACTTTGCATAGGTACACGGGGTGGCTTCTTTGCACATTATGATCATGTTCTATCTCTCGTGCTTCCATGCTTAAATAGGGGCACTATTCCATTAACTTATGATATCATGTCGTGCAACAACCATGCTCTTCAATACTGCCATAAGGAGCACACATCACATTAGCATCAAAGAACAAAAGGACTGGCATTACTCCTTTGAGGGTCTCCATATATGCAAACCCTATCCTGATGGGATAATAGTATATTATGACTTTGAGTGACCAAATAATTTGAACTTACAAAGTATGCCAAGAAAATAAACTACAAAGCTAATAATCTTTATCAGGTCCGGTGTTCAGATCCTCGGGTTATCCAAGGACACCACACTTGGAACAAAACTTCGGTTAAGGAGAGATACCTCGGCCAGTAAGACTGTTACGGTGCTGTCTTTTTCTAGTAGTGAAACCGAGCTTCCTCCGTCTTAGTGCAATCTTTCAGATTTTTCCGGCAAAGAAAATGATTCCAATTTATTCCCCCCATAGGTTTCTACTTGGGATCTCATCCTACTACTCTTGTTCTCATACAAAACTAGTCCTACCGACACTCTAGCAAACACAATATACCCCTACCTTTTTGTTTACATAGTAGTATCTGCTAATCTTTTGTTAAACGAGAAGTTCAATTATTCCTATAACTAATAAGTACACTACATAAAATTAATTCTACGCAGACACCCTGATTGAATGCTTAAGTCAACTACATGGCTGAGTAGTATGGCATTTTGGTGCTGTTATGGCCTCCATAAAAAAAATTGGCCATTTGGATGCTTGATACGGTCACTACATGAGTGGCAACGCTCCTAATCCATGCCATCCTTCATCTTATGATCAATATTTCTAAAAATCTCATGGCATCCACATAAAAAACATCATCAACCACCAACATTTTTCACATATTTAAATAGAAAGATGCTGATTTCAAGCAAAAAAATACATGGAAAATAATAATTCATTTTATTTTCTTGTAAAATCCAGGAGATGATTTCTGTTAACTTGTTAACTGAGTAGCATATAACAACCATACATGCATAAATTGGAGAAGACATCATGTGTCCACTAAATATTATGTAATTATCAATACATGTATGTCGCAGCACAATGATGATGAACTATTTCGTGTCAGATGAGTAAAACATATTAGTTTGTCTATTGATGCAGCAATGAGCAATACTCCCTCCATTCCAAAATATAAGATGTTTTAGTCTTTTTTTCTTCTAAAATATATGTATCTATACGTCTTTTAGTGCGTAGGTTCACTCATTTAGCTCCAAACCTAGACATTAAAGTGCATCTAGATGCATATGTTTCAGAAATAGGCTAAAATATCTTATATACAAGTGTATTGAAACATAATGATGAGGCCTACTTTGTCTATGTCAGGTGATACTCATATACTTCGATGCACCAGAGAATATAAGAAAAGTATTACATACGTGTTTGTATTCATTGTAAACCTACTAGTGTTTTGGTTGTCCCTTACATCTGTGTTGCATCTGGTATACCTTCAATACTATATGACAAAGTTAAAAGACCATATAAAAATTTAAAAAGATTCAAAATACATACTGTAACAAGAATCGTCATCAATGGTGCACACACGTACCACACACATAGGCTGAGCATTTCCATACCCTTGAATCCTCGGAATAAGCATAAGCTCAGCAAAGAATAACCTCTTGGTCCTGGATGTAGGTTGCGTAAAAATTGTCTGCTCCTGAGGAACCGCGGCGAATTTAACTGTAACATCCCTAAAATCATGTTTCAAACTCATGCATATCATCCATGCATCCATGATCATATGAATCTCATTTCAAACAGAAGTATTTATGCTTATTATTTCATGTAAGTTTGCTCTAGCCTTAATGCTATCTTCCAAAGAGAAGAGTACTTGTTTTGGTTCAGTAAGGTTTGAAATTCAAACTTAGGCACCAATAAAAGTTTGAACAAAGTTTCAAAACAAAATGAGTAAATAAAACCAATATTATGCCTATTGTATATATATCATAAAGGCTTTTGGTTTTATTTTTATTTTCATTTGATCAAAGTGTTTTCAGTAAATAGTAGTGTTTGGCACACATTTGAGTGCAAGGTTTGCTGAATAAAAACCTAGAGAAGATTTGAATTCAAACTCATTTGATTTGGAATTGAAAATCATTTCAGAAAATCAAAACAGAAAAAGAAAAGGAGAAAAGAAATGGAAAAAGGCCAGCGCCACCTTTCTGGCCCAACTACGAATCCATCCCACTAAGACCACCCGGGTCCCCCCTCTCTCTGTCTCACTCGCAGACACACCCACCAGGTCACTGACCACACGGCCCCACCTTCTCTCTGTTTAACTCGCTGACGAGTGGACCCTGCGACCACGTCGTCGTCAATCACGCGCGTCCGCGACGCTCGCTCCGCCGTTACCTCGCTGCAATCACTACGCGCTTAATTGCCCTTGATACCGCGCGCGATCCTCGCCCCCGCTCTGGCTATAAGACCACCTCCCCCTCGCGGCCATTTTCCCCAACAAAGCCAGACAGATACGCCCCCAGGCTGCCCGCAATTGCCCTTGCGCCGCCGCAGACAGACGCACTCCGGCGACGAATCTCGGTGAGTACAGACCGCCCCTCTGCCTCTAGTTCAAACCACTGTGACCAGCATGACCTTGCGCGTTCGCTAATGCCCTCCGTTTGCTTTCTCATGACCCAGAGCGACGTCTTCGTTCTCACCCGCGAGCACCTGAGCCGCCGCTCGACTCCGACGTGCGATTCAGGTAAAATGAGACCGCCCCTTGCCTCCTCTTTGATACAGTCTTGATCGCCAGATCCTTGCGCATCTCCTAAACCATCTGGCTCGTGCTAGGTCGACGCAGAACCTTGGCAACGTCTTCGACAGCAAGCAACTGACGCCGCCCGCAACTTCGACGAGCTCCAGCGACCATCTCCGTGCGCCCCTTGCCAAACCACCGCCACCTTGAGCATCAGCAGCACACGGCGAGTCTGGTAAGCCCCTTCCCCCTCTCCCGCGCGACCTAGAACGCCGGTAGCAACTCTGACAGAGGCGCCGCCGCCTGTCGCCGCCGCTAGCGCCACCACTGGATGGTCAGGCTGCTTAGGATCGTTAGATCTAGATCCTGCGGTTACGATAGAACCTGAGCGAAGCGGTAAGATTGGATCTGGGCCGCGCGATTAAGTTAGATCCAGCGGTTCAGAAACGTGATCCAACGCGAAGAGGTACCGGCCAATCAGATTAAGACGCGTGGCAACAGTTTAGTTTTAAAAACAGGAATTGAATCTATTAGATGTTTGAATTTGTTTTAGCTATAACTTTTGATTTCCACGTTAGAATTTGACAAATTTTATATCATTGGAATCAGGAGAACAAGCCCTTTCTATTTATGCAATGTGTTTAATGTTTTGCTTCTGTTAAAATGGTTTTATTTACAGAAACATGTGTAGGGCTAATTTGAGTATATGAATTGTTTGAGAAATGTTTTAAGGTTTAAATAAATGTTGATTGGCAAGTTTTTAACTTGTTTATGAACCAGTACTGTACACTTGCTTTGTTGAGTTTCAAAAATCATCACATATAATATTGCATGCATTCATATATTTTTGTTTGTATATGTTTTGTATGTGATTTGTGGCTATGGTTCTTTGTGTAGATTTTGGTGCCAATAGTGATTGTGATTGTGAGGAGTGTAGCTACTCTCCAAACTACCAAGGCAAGTGGTGCTTCATGATATTTCCATCCCTATGTTTTCTACTAAGCATTAGAAATATTTTGCTAGTCTTGCATGTTATATTTTTTGCTTATATGCCATGTTGGGAAATCCTAGTAGTTATAGAATTGCTAGGAAATTTCTAAGTTAAGATGCTTATCTATGCCATGCTTAGCCTAGCTAGTAGCAACAAAGGGTGGTGAAATATACATGCTATGATGAAAATATTTCTAAGTCTTTGGACTTGTGTTTTGCTTAATAAAACAACTAAGTAAATGAAACACCTGGGTGGAATGGAAGGAATGGTTTATGTTGAGTGGTTACACAAGGCCCATTTCTATGGTTTACCTTGTGTATCTCACTTGTGGAAAGCCACCTAGGAACAAAGAGATTTTAGAGGCCAAATGTTAAGAAGCTTCTAGTGCAGCCACTTGGCAATATGGGCTCTGCCAGGATTATATAGGTTGCAATAACTTAGCCATTTGGATAGTTGGTGGTAGTGGGATGATAGGTTGGAGCGCGTCCATTTGGTCTAAGGGAAGGCTTCTGAAAGGTCCTGTCTTGGTGAAAATCAAGGCTTGTGGGAAAAGTGCACAACCTCTGCAGATGGAAGAATCTAAGTACTTAGCCATGTCCATGGTAATGGACAACTTGAGCATCAAGACATGGAAGCTATCAAGAATCTCCTCATCCCAATTTCTAAGTAAAAACTTGTGGGTGAACAAGGGTGAAGGACCTCAATGTCTATTGGTGGTTCCTTGGGAAAATTTTGACAAAGACAAACTTAGTGTTTTCAACTAATAGGCAAAACCTATTTTGAGCAAAGAAAGCCAAGCTACACTTAGCCAAATTGCATATAGTATCTAGTCCACCTAAATTATACTAAGGTATCACTTGCCAATACTATTCCAATGTATTGACCCACTGTGGTTGTAACTTGTGATGTTGCAGGTTACTCTGATGAGGATTAGGAGTCATGAGTCTACACTCAACATGTTTGCCTGTGGCACATGAAGATGAAGACTTTTATCTATTTACTTATTTAAACTCTTGTACTAGGCCTGTGGCCTTGGAGTTGTAAAGACTATGTTGTCTCTGGAATGACTGTAATAATGACCTTTGTTTCTGTGTACTTCATCTTAAACTGTGGATGCTAGCATTGATCCAGGGACTAGCATTGCAATCACAGGGATCCTTTTTCCTTTATAAAGGAGGGATCTTACATTAACATGGCCATATGTGGTCCCGTGCGACTCAGAGAAACAATTTGATAGCAGAGTCGTGGCCAACTTAAACTTGCATTGTTTGTAACAATTTTTAAGAAATAATTTGTGAGTAATAAACTAAACAATACAATGCAAGAGAAATTGAGATGAGGAATAAATAAGTTTTTGCGCATCGTCTTGTTTTTCTCGTTGTAGTGGGCCAGAGCAAGTTTAGCGAAGTCTGTTGCTTGCTTGTAAGGCTATTGACCAGGAAACTGTGCCAGTATCTGTGCTTCCATGCCCTCAGGTTGGTCATAGTGGGGATAACTTCACTAGTAACTAAGATTCCAAGTCAGCATTTCTGCTTACGTGGCAATGATTTAATGAAGAGAGATAGATTAAGTAACTAGCTATGTTACTGTAACATCACATATACCAAGACAAGTGTGTCTACAATCTAATTAATGTGACATTACATGTTACTATACCTAAGTTATTTTCCACTATAAAGGTAGTAACTTAGACTATTTACATATGCATGTTGCTACTCTAAGTTACTCCCCACTATGACCAGCCTCAGCGGTCAGGTGCTCCTCCCTACAGCCTACATGTAGGTATGGTGGGTAATCAGTTCATACGATTGCAACTGGGGACCCCAAAATATAATTGAATGGGCAATTGGGCATAAAAGGAAGCAAAAAAGTATAATGATGATGATAACGAAAATAAAAATTGGAACCAGCGATAGATTATTGAACTAACATTTGATAAGGATTATAGTAACAAGTACTCCTTCCTTATGTCGTGTCACTGAATTCAATATGCAAAAACCCTGCAGAAAGTACTTCTTCCTTATGTCGTGTCACTGAATTCCAATATCTAAGGAATTGTATCATTCGTACCCTAGTATCTAAACCCTCCAGTAAATAGTGAGCAAACAGTTCTTTTCTGCAACAACAACAGCAGACCAGATAGCACAGAAGCCGAACAGAACAATTTATAAATTGTAAATGGAAACCAAGCCAAGCTACAGACACAACCTCCTCGAAACATATTACTCCCTCTGCACGAATTATATGTCGTAGATTTGTCTAGACCGTGACAAGTAATTCAGGAAGAAGGGAATAAAAAAATCCAAATGCAGAATGTTTGGACATGTGATAACTTCGACCACTATCTTCTTTTTCTAAAAAAGGAAGTGTTTGTGAGAGGTCCTTCTTACGGTGTGTCGGTGTATTTTGTGTAGCCGAGGAAGGTATTCTCGGGGGTTGAGTTGACGATGCGGCGCAGGTACGGGACCACCTTCTTCTTGAAGGCATAGAAGTCGAGCCGTTGGACAATCCAAGGAAGACGGCTCTTATTTTCTATGCATATAAAAGCTATTATTTGAAGACCTCTCTAGGATACAAGTGAAGTATATTACTCCCTCCGTCTCAAATATATGTCGGAGGTTTGTCATAATTTGGATGAATCTATATACTAAATAGTGTCTAGATTCATTCAATTTTTACAAATCCACGACATCTATTTTGAGACGGAGGCAGGGCCGGTCAATACATATTTGGGGCCCTGGGGCAAGACAACAAAAAGGGCCCTTGTTCACAAACACATACTATTTAAAATGCATTGTATTTCAAAACCAATCTAGCAAGTATGTAGACTGAGGGTGTTTAAACTAAAAAACTTATAAAAAAATTTGTTTATGTATAGCGCTCTGAGGAACTTCATCATATTAGTAAGGAAATAGTATCGTTCTAGAAAAGACTGATTTTCTAAGTGGCATTGAGGCAAAACTCATCTGTAAAACAAAACAAAAACGAGCTTGTCAAAACTGATTGCTACCTAAAGCTTTTGTCCTACCATAAGATATACAATTAATAAACAAAACTTAGCACTAATGTTTATAATATGATGATCGGATCTAAATCCTCAGTTTGTTGCTCTTCAACAGTTACTAGGGCCAATGTAAGGAAGCTTCTAGAAGAACTATCAGTTCTAAAAGAAATATCAATTGAACCTCTTTAGGATTCTACCGGTTAGTCTCTCTGTTTCTGTTTCTATGTCTTTCTTTTCTCATAACCATATAAATCTTTTTTCGAAGACATGTAACCAAACAATTTCCAAAAAAAATAGTCAATACAAGGAACAAAATCACCTGGATATGGGAATGGTTCGATTTTAAAGTGTCGATGTTGGTTCCATATCACTCGCTCATTCCCTGTCCGACACCAAGATGAAGAAGAATCTCACTCGCTCATTCCCTGTCCGACCATATGCTGACTTAGCATCACCAATGCAAGTAATATACCACCACCAATGCAAGTACTAGCATAGCTTATCTATGAATTGTGAAGTTTTCCACACACTTAAATGCTTACATCTTTCATGAATGTCCTTAAGTGAAGTTATTTTTTTGAGATTCCTTAAGTGAAGTTAACTACACGGCAGAGTAGTATGGCATCCTGGTGCTGTTATGCCCTCCATCAAACAATTGGCCTCTCGGATGCTTGATAAGGTCACTACATGCGTGACATCGCTCATAATCCATGTCACCCCTCATCTTGTGATTAATCTTTCTAAATATCTTATGGCATCCACCTACAATGCAACAATATCAATCACCAACATTAGATAGTTATTCAAGTTGGAAGATGACGATTCTAAATAAAAATAGCTACATTCTAAATAGGATTATAATGCTTGGGTTGGACAGCCCAATGCCAAGTTTTTCTTTTCTTGCCAAAGGTCGTTCAAGTGATGTTTTGTTTTAACTTTGTAATAGAAAGTTCAAAATTACATGTAGATCTACTAATAGACCAAGCGATCCTTTGTGTTAAACTTTAGTTTCCTATTGATATGCAACAATAATTGATTCGTGTATATGTCGCAATATAACACCAATGACTACTATATATTTTGTTTGTGTACCGATGCAACAATGATCAATTAATAATATATGTCATAATGTGTATGTCCACCTAGACTCGTATATCGAACGGAATAGACACGCTTGTCCCCTTTGCTCATTGACGATTTTACAAATTGTGGAATCATTGTAAATCTATACTAATACTGCCTTGCATCACATATTCACTTAAATTCTAGTATATCACAAAATGAATATCTATAGCGTATCAAAAATAACATATAGATATAAAATACGTACCATAGCAAGAATCGTCATCAATGGTACACACACGTGTCACGTGCATAGGTTGAGCATTTGGATATGCATGAAGCTCCCACGTAAACATAATCTCGGCGAAAAACAACCTCTTGGTCTTGGATGCAAGTTGTCCGGCAATTTGCTCATGGGCAACGGGGGTGAAATTAACATGGCCATATGTGGTCCCACATGACTCAGAAAAACAATTTGATAGCAGAGTCGTGGCCAAGTTAAACGTGTGCTGTTATTAACAAACAAGTTACGACTAAATTAGATAATACTACAATGCAATAATAGAAACTGAGAGAGAAGAAACTAATAAGTTTTTCGTACCGTCTTGTTCTTCTGGTTGTAGTGCGCCAGAGCAAGTTCAGCGAAGGTCTTTGCTTGCTTGCAAGGCTGGCGATGAGGAAACTGTGCTAATATTTGTGCTTCCATGCGCTCGGCGGTCAGGTGCTCCTCCCTACACGTAGAGTAGCCAACAGGTTAATCAATTGATTCGGTTGCAAATAATAATGACCCTAAAATATAATTAAACTGGGCATGTATATATGAGGAATACGCGAATTAATGAAGCTTGATATCTAGGGAATCATTCAGCTACTCTTGTATCTCCCAGTGAACAATCAGACATATCGGCAGCAAACGACAGCAGTAGAATGAACTAACTTTTGATTGATCTAGCACCAATGAGCACGTGAATCAACATGCCCATCATTAGGAGATATATGTAACTTCAACCAATACTGATTTTTTTTTAAGCAATTAAAGAACCACAAGTGTTTGTGAGAGGTGTTTCTTACGGTGTGTCGGTGTATCTCGTGTAGCGGAAGAAGGTATTCTCGGGCGTGGAGTTGAGGATGCGGTACAGGGACGGGATCATCTTCTTCTTGAAGGCGTAGAAGTCGAGCCTGTCCTCCTCCGTGAAGAGATCGCAGTCCTCCTCCCGCATATTCTCGATTTCCTTGATGTTTTCCAGCGTAGTCAGATTCCACTTGTCCACCATCGCTTGCACATCCGCCGAATGCGGTCGTGGTTGCCAGAGGGGTTCCGTCGTGCCTTTCGGGCGTGGGATTCTTCTCCACTTCCCGGGAGTCCGCTTCCTCCGCGGCGCCGTCGGCGGCGGCGCGGATGGGGATGGAGCCACCACCGGCGCCGGTTCTCTTCCTTGGAGATACATGAGCGCTCCAACCCGGAAGCGGGGTGCTTCTGCGTTATCGGAGAATTCACGCCGGGAGGCTGGCGCGGCGCTGCTACGATGGTGGAGTCTCCCGAGCGACGGCGTCCGCGTCCAACTTGGCGTCTCAGAGGAGCGATTATTGCGTTGCCTCGTCGCTGCACGACGGGGGCTTTTGTAGACCAAAAAGAGCCCGCGTCCGGGCCCAACTTCAATTCATTGATCGTGGGCCAGCGAAGGGTCGGACTAGAAGTACTCCACTCTACTTAATATAATCGCTAAAAAAAAGGTCTTTGCTGTAACGCAAAATCTAATTTCTGCCTGCGCTCTCTGGCGTCTTTTTTTTTACATGAAACAGCGCTTTATTGATTAAAACATATCAATATCAATACACATGGATCCCCGGATAAACTCCGGAACAGAATGGAAAACACAACTACAAAAAATAGTCTCACACGATTTAGCTAGCAGATGCGCTGCCTCATTTAGAGATCTCTTCACATGGATGAAAGAAGCCGACGTGAAGTTCCTGGCCATGGACTTGATGCCATCAACCATAGTACCCACAGATGATCTGTCCAACTCATGCGAAATATAGCTTTGTCAACACCTTCATCCTGAGCAAATCTGACCGCTCGACGAAGAGCTAAGGCTTCAGCGAATTTAGGGGATGCAAGGCCAGGGAGTTCTTGCCGACACGCCGCGACAAAGCCCCCGTCATGAGACCGAATAAGAACCCCTGCCCCCATATTACCATCAGCTTGAAAAATTGCTGCATCGGCGTTGATAATAAAGGAACCCGGTGGCGGTGGAATCCGTCCAGGAGCAGTGACATTGGAATCACATCTTTGGATCGAATCCTGCTTGAGGGAATGCACTCTAATCAAGTCAATATAAGCAAAAATCTTTCCGCATGTGCGAAGCGGATTAGGAATTTTCTCTGTGTTCCTGACATTGTTCCGAGCCTCCCAGATGTGCCAAAAACAAACAGCAAGGGTCGTAGCTTGTAGACCACTAGAACACTCTAGGAAGTCAAAAATCCATTGACGGTGAGAGACAAAATTCTTACGGTCGAGCCATACTGTAATCTTTTGCTTCACTTCCCTCCACACTGTAGCCGCACACTGACAGGTTAACAATGCATGTTCAATACTCTCCTTCCGTCCATAGAAAATACACAAACCTGATGCAGGAACTTGCCTCTTGTTCAGCTGAACACCGCTCGGGAGGCAATTGTAAGCAAAACGCCATATATGTATTTTCATTTTGCCTGGCGCCTTAATACTCCAAATAGCCTTCCACTGTTTCTCACTCGTCGCCAAGTCAGAGCACATTCCCGTGTCTGTCTTGCTCTCTGGCGTCTTAGGGGTGTACACGAACACTTCACGTGTGGCAATACAGCATTTTGTTATCCTCAGCGCTATCACAACGCTGTCCGTAGGGTGTGGTAAAAAAATGTCAACTGGGTCCTAACTAAATTTCACTTCTAGTTCATTTTGAATTTTGTACTACAAAGTTTTGTCAAAAATTTACACTAGAAATTTCAAAATGAGTTAGAGATGGGATCCTAGACAGCAAAGCCAAAAAATAAGCTTCCAAAGAAGGACGCAAACCGTCCGCATGCCACAGACCAGCGCATTCGTGGTCTAAATTGGGTCAGCGTTTGCGCTCTCACGTGTCCGCAATAGCGAAAGCGTCCTTATCTTGTCCTCTCTCAAGCGAAAGAGTCCTCATCTTGTCCTCTCTGGCCCGCACGCCAGGAAAAAATTTCCTACTACTCCCCGCATCCAACCCCGAGGCCCTCCTCTTCCCCTTCATCGCGTCGCCGACGACCGTCCCCACCAGATTCGGCCACCCGTCTCGTTCCCACAGTCGGCGGGGTGTTCGACTCGGATCTCTTCTCTCGCTGTAGTTTGGACACCAGAGTTGCCCGGGCATCGCCAGGGCCGTCCATCGGAGCATCGTGCCCACGACATGTTCCGCCATTTGCGGACAGGAGGCTGGTACATTTGGCCACTTCAATTTGTTGACAATCCTGCGAGATTGTAGGTAGTTTTTGTTTTGACTACGACCTATTTGTTATGTAGATCACCATGGATAGCAGGGACGAGTTCTTTTACAAGCATTTCATTGATACATCCAACGACTCCACCGATGATGATACCGAGATCATAGTGGCCATAACCGCAGTCATTGAGCATCTCAAAGAAGATGCGCTCCCACAGTACAATGGCTCTTTGAAGGGCCGGGCAACTGTGTTGGATCGGGATAGGGAGGCTGGCCACGTCCGGATATACAACGACCATTTCCACCGCACCAATGCCTTATACACTCTGGCTCAGTTCCAAAGGCGGTTTCGGATGAAGAGACATGTTTTTATGAGGATTCTTCAGGGAGTCAAGGTTGGATACGATTATTTCACGTTGAAGAAATATGCAACCGGTAAGTTTGGCTTTAGTTCCTACCAAAAATGCACCTTAGCGATTAGGATGCTTGCCTATAGAGTTACTGGTGATTTCATTGATGAGTACATGAGCATGAGCGATTCCATAGCCCTCGAGTCCATGTATAGGTATTGCCACATTGTTGTTAAGTCATTTGGCTTTCGGAACTTGAGAGAGCCAACCATGGAGGACATTTCATGGCTTTTGTCTATCAACGAGGCGAGAGGGTTTCCTGGCATGCTTGGTAGCAAAGATTGCATGTATTGGGAGTGGTAGAATTATCGAGTTGGTTGGCAGGGACAATTCAAAAGCCATTCTACCAGGTGCATGGTCATACTCGAGGCAGTAGCATCGCATGATCTTTGGATTCAGTATTCTTTTTTGGCATGGTAGGTTCTTTCAATGATATCAATGTTTTGCTATGCTCTTCGATATTTTCTAGGCTTCCCGAGGGAAATGCTCTAGAGATCAAGTTTGTAGCAAACAACCACCACTACAACAGGGGTACTATCTAGACGATGGTATCTATATTGAGTGATCCACATATGTGAAGACAATCCGCGAACCAGGTGACGAGGCTGAGCATAGGTTTGCAAAAGAACAAGAGGCATGTAGGAAGGACGTGGAGCGAGATTTGGAGTGCTGCAAGCTCGTTAGTCCATTTTTTGGTTCACTGCAAGAACATGGAGAGGAAGAGGATGAACGAGGTGATGACTTCTTGCATTATCTTGCACAATATGATTGTAGTGGATGAGCATGATGACATGCTCAATGATCAAGATTGGGAGTTCCATGGGGATTTGGTTGAACCTCGTCCTGGACCAGCAAAGTTCCAAGAATTCCTGCATACTGAACATGAAATCCGTGACCGAACAACCCACAATGCACTTCAAGCATATCTCATCAAACACATGTGGATGCATCTAGCTCACCAATAGTTGTATTGTTGGTGTGTTGAAATTTTTAATACATAGAACCATCTGTATGTGTTATTTGTAGGGACAATTGCTACTGGGCCAAATTGTAGTATTCAAATGGGCAATTGCATGATTTATATGTATAACTCTGAAATAATGAAACTATGAAAAATGGCCTCTATGGCCACGCGCCCATATCTGGGGCCGATTTGGCGGGAGTGGCCGAAGTTGGCGGGAGAAATGCTCCCGCAAAATGCTGTACTTCGTTGGGCGCACATGCAAACAAGGGATAATCACGACCATGACCCGCCCCAAATGGAAAAATTCAAACACAATTGGTGTTCGAAAGGGGCCATGCCATTGGGTATGTTCTTGATACATGTTTTTTCTATCGACGGTCACCCGTCCAAATCCACCATCCCTTCTTCCCGTGTCACTCACATCAATCTTTGTTTGCTACAAATCTGGCCGGGAGCATCTCGATGGCATGACACTGGTGGCGCGGCCATAAGGACAACACGCCTTACCGCGTGTTGAGAAGATCATATGCCATACCTCGCAACACCTTGAAAAGATCCGCTTCCGCACTACGCCTTGAGAGGGAGAAAGGCAAGAACACACGATTGTGCACTACTCCATGCATCGTTGACCTGTGCACTTCAACGACGATGCTGAGCTAAGTAAATGGACAAGCCAGAGGTGGTCGAGTGATGGGAGAAATAGAGGAGGTAACTTTTTTGAAACCTAGCACAGACGCAGACGCAAGACGCTCGCATATGTACATCACTGACCCTATCAATACACACATGAAAATCCTATTCCTATGATCACATCTGAAAGACTAACTCTGCGAGATTGATCCTGCAAACACTTCGTATCAACAGAAATGTCACCTTGCTATGAAGTATATTCCTCCTTTTTATGAGACACCAAAGTGTCAAACCTAGAGTTTGATCTATGGTGGTCAAGAATACCATTGTCCGCATCATATCCTTCTCGAAACCGGATTTCTCCCTGTTTACTAAATAAAGCAATCATGTTCATACAAGATTCAAGACAACTGCAAGTAAATAACACACACACATGCCCAAAGCCAGGAAAAGCACGAAAGTAAGAGGGGGAGGGTAAGACGACAAAACTCCCCAAGCGTGCACAACTCAATGACCAAACTGGATAGATAAGTGGCAGGCCGCAACTAGAAAGTCCTCCAACATCTCGTCCAGCCATTCCCTGTCTACACAACGGGTATCACTGAAGCAAGAAAGTAAAGAATTTGAAAATAGGGTGAGAGGCACATCGTATTAAGACACGCTCGATAACCATATTTTTATGAATATTTCATAAGGTACAGGTCATCACCGCAAACACCAACCAAAAGATGCGCCTCCTCTTACCGATATGGTTTGTGTTCACTTCTAGGAACTCATCGAGGTCTAGGGACTGCCACACAGGCCCCAGCACCTCGTGAACGAAGCTTCATAAGAAGTTTGCAACAAGACATGTAAACAAACTGCGGGTCCTAGTATCTAGGACCGCACATAAGGGACATAGGATATCGCCTGGCTTGTGTCGCTTAGCCACCTCAACACCTGAGGGAAGCCATCCTCACAATAATTGCCACACAAAGATTTTAATCTTGAAGGCAGCGCAACCTTCCACACCGGGAATGTCCATGGGGAGAGTGGGCCCGCTAAAAAGGGACCAATACGTGGAACTAATAGTGAAGGTCCCCAAAGGGGCCTGGTGCCATGGGACAATATCAGGTGAACCAAAGAGCGACAGTAGGAGCTAGGGTTTCTTATGGGATAAGATTCCATCGAAAATCTAGCCTCCACGACACGTATAGGATTGCCTCAGCAACCAGAAGCATTTGGTTGGACAAAATCACAAAAGTTTCGGAAACTCTAACCTTAGAGGTCACCCTCCAATCTACGAGTCAAGCGGGAAGAGGGGACCCTCTCCATCGCCTATGGAGGTGGTGACCCCCTTCCTGATCTCATGCTTGATGTCCTAAAGGGATCTCAAAAACTTAGATCCTCCTAATTCTTACAAGCCATAAGAGGACGGCCCCAGAGATACTTAGCTTTAACAACCTAAATCCAAAGGCCTCCACCTCCTGTAAGGATCCTCCAAACCTATTTTAGCATCAAAGCCACATTCATGTACACGATGATAAGATATCTATGCCCCCCAAGATCCTTGGGGAGCAAATGTCAGCCCATTTTCCAACATGGTATTTTTGGCGACCGTCACTTGCCAGCCAGGAGAAGTACGAAAGTTACTTGTCAAAGTTGTCAGGCACCCCTTTGATACGCCCAATTTGCATCACCATTCTATATAATAATTTACCTCTATTCATTGATATTTGTCTTATTATGAGGTATTACTTATGGCTTTTCATCTGTTTATGCATGTTGGATGATTCCTGGAGGATGGACTGCCGGAGTTTGGATTCTGATGGAAAGACGGCGTTTTGGTGCAATTTTGCGAAGATCAGAAAAATACCAGAAAAATATGGAAACTTATTATTTTACCGGAAGATGAAGGAATCCATAAGAAGGAGCGAAGGGGGGCCTCAGGGGGCCCACACCCCCCTAGGCGCGATCCCACCTGACCCCGTGCCTAGGGTGGGTTTGGCCCACCTGTTCGGCCTTCGACTCCGCCCCTTCGCCTATATCTTCCCTATGGAACCCTAACACCAGGGGAGAAACCACAGATAGACTTCCGCTGCCTCTAGGAGGCGGAAAACACCGTGAGAGAAAGATCTCTCTGGTAGACAGATTTCTGCCGAGGGAATTCCTTCCCGGAGAGGGGATACCATCGCCATCAACACCACCATCAAGCTAGGATTCATCAGGATCATCATCATCCACACCATCATCTCCTCCAGCACCATCATCATCACTCCGTCCCGCTGTAACAATTGTGTTGGATATTGCTTAGTTCATTAGGGGAAACTTTCCCGGTGTTAATTACTATTGTAGTTGATGCTTGTGAGTGGAACCATTGGATTATTGTTTATGTTTAGATTGTTATCCATTATCATATCATCTTTGATCTTGATCCATATGATGTCTCGTGAGTAGTTCGTTTAGTTCTTGAGGACATGGGAGAAATCATGTTGTTAGTAGTGAATCTGTGATGAGTTATTATTCAATGGTTTAGTATTTAAGTTGTGATGATATTCTTCTAGTGGTGTCATGTGAACATCGACTACATGATACTTCACCATTTATGGGCCTAGGGGAATGCATTATGTATTTGGCTACTAATCATGGGGTTGCCAGAGTGACAGAAACCTGAACCCTCGTTAGGACACCTTTGCACAAGGGAGCGTAGGATCTCAGAGTTTAAGGCTGTGGTTAGATTTATATCTTAATTACTTTCCTATAGTTACAGATGTTTGCAGGGAGTTTAATCACAAGTATTTATTAGTCCTAGGAGGGGAAGTATGTTAGCGCAGGTTCACCCATACAACACTTACAAACACCAAAGGAGAGTACGTACTCAGCTATTTGCAGCGAAAGCACTTGGCAGAATTTCCATGTGTCCTCAAGAACGTTTGGTCCTTATAAGTATTTCCACCGGCTTGTCCTTTGCTAAAAAAGGATTGGGTCACTTGCTCCGTTTGTTCGTTACTTCTGTTACTTGCTCTTTGTTTTGTTGCTTTGTCAGAAAACCACTAAAAATCTGTTTGCTAAGTATTCACAGAGATTTCCTGCTCCATACCACTGTTCAACACCTTCTGCTCCTCGTTGGGATCAACA
Source organism: Avena sativa (assembly GCA_916181665.1). NCBI lineage: Eukaryota > Viridiplantae > Streptophyta > Magnoliopsida > Poales > Poaceae > Avena > Avena sativa. The sequence goes on along the minus strand of OV702298.1, from coordinate 276,236,861 downwards.
CTCCTATTTATAGAAAGTACTACGATACACCTCCTATACTTGTGGGTCATCAAGACTATTTTCTGGCGCCGTTGCCGGGGAGTGAAGTGCTATTGAAGAGTGAAACTGGTAAGGGAAACTTTTACTGTGAGTATTGCTTTTGTTACTTCTTGTTACTTTGTTTCCAATATAAATAACTCACTTGGTTTTCTGTTTGGGAAAACTACTACCACTTTTATGGTAGTAGATGAACCACCACCTGTTGAGATAGATCCTTTTAAGATACCTGCAAGTATTGTTAATCGTGTCATGGATAATTATTATTTTGGGGATGGAACTGTCCATCCTGGTGATCACTTGCTTTATATCCATGAATTATGCGGGTTGTTTAAGTGTGCAGGTATCACAACTGAACAAGTGAAGAAGAAGTTACTCTCCCTATCCTTGAAAGGGAGAGCTGAGGCATGGTATAAGCTGCTAAAGAATGGACCATCCATGGAATGGGAGGAGATGGCATCTCTCTTTTACTCTAAATTTTATCCTCCCAGTGAAATCCAAAAGGATAGAAGTCTTATATATAAATTTTGGCCTCTTGATGGAGAAAGTACAGCTCAAGCTTGGGGGAGATTGAAGCTGCTAATGCTTAAATGTCCTATTCATGAACTCCCTAACAATATTATTCTCAATAACTTTTATGCTAGGCTTTCTCTTAACGATAAAGGTTTATTAGATGCTTCTTGTGCTGGATCATTCACAAGTATCAAGGAAGAAGCTAAATGGGATCTTTTAGACCGTATTCAAGATAATACCGAGGCTTGGGAGAATGACAAATGAAGAAAGTCAGGTATAAACTATGATTATGAGTGCATTAAATCTTTTATGGGTACTGATAACTTCCATGATATTCGCAATAAGTTTGGTCTTGATTCCAAAAGTATTGCCAGCTATTTTAAGGCCTTTGCCTCTTACATAGAAATTCCCAAGAAAAAGTGGAATAAGTACCATTCTCCTTATAAAGATGTTGTTAATCATGCTCTAGTTAAAAGTACTCAAGTTTGCACTACTAATCATATTGTGCTTGAACCCCATGTTGACAAAATGCCTTTCCCATCTAAGGTAAAGGAGTATTCTATGATTATTAGTGCAAATAACAAGGGTACAATGGAAACTGTGGAGCCTGGTAAGCATTTGAGTGATGAACTTGCGGTAGCTATTGTGAAGGACACTGTCACTAGAAATATAAAGGATGAACATATTGTCTTCTGTGAAGACGCCACTAATGTTATCTCTCATCCTGGTAAATTTAGAAAAGCTAGTGTTCATGTTCTTTCTGTTAAAATTGGTGATCATTGCTACTATGGTTTATGTGATATTGGTGCTAGTTCCAGTGCTATTCCGTATGAGCTTTACAGGGAAATTATGCATGAGATTGGTCCTTGTGAGCTTGAGGACATTGATGTGGTTATTCACCTTGCTAACAAGGAAACCATTTGCCCCATTGGTATTGTAAGAGATGTGGAGGTTCTCTGTGGTAAGATTAAATATCCTGCTGATTTTCTAGTGCTTAATTCAGCGGCTAGCAAAACTTGTCCTATCATTTTTGGTAGACCTTTCTTGAATACTTGTGGAGCCATTATTGATTGTAAGAAGGAAATTTTTTTAACTATGTTTGATGGAGATTCTTATGAGTTTAACTTTTCCAAATTTGCTAAAGCTCCTTGTGAAAATAGCTTGCCTAATAAAGATTTCAGGATGGAACAACTTGCTTCAATTGATCTAGTCTTTGACCTTGGACCTCTTTTTGATGACTGCAAGAATGCTTGTTCTGATGATAAAGTTGTTTCCAGTGATAGTTATATTGTAAATTTTATTCAAAGTGCTACTGAAAGTTATTTTGAGAAAGGAAAACATGGTTTTATGCATCTCAATGATGTTATGTTTCCCCGTTTTATGTTGAGAGCTTTAAAGTTGCATCTGTTTTGTCTTCCTATGCTTGTGGCTTTTTGTTTCAACAATTTGTTTTCTCATGATACCCCCATGCATAGGAAGTGGGTTAGACTCAAGTGTTTTGGTTATTTGCTTCTTGATGCTCTCTTTCACTCCAGATATATATATATCCTATGTAAGCATCTTTGGAAGTTTCAAGCCTAACTTAAAGGCGTTAAAGAAAAGTACTTGTTGGGAGATAACCCAAGAGTTCTGTCGAGTCTTGGAAGTTATTACCTCTGTAATAACCGCTCCTTATCCTTTTTGTTCTGGTTTTTGTGTCAAGTTCAACTTCTTTTGTGAAGTAGAGGAGTTGTGAAAAGTGGTTGTCCTGGGACAGATTTTTGTGCTGCATTGTAAAAATTCGTGAGGATCCTCAGTACGTCGGATGGAGCTGATTTTTTCTGAGCTTGTTTTCCAAGTTGTTACCCAACTTTCATCAGTTCTGCACTTTTTGATTTGAGCAATAGAAGGTCTTTGAAAAAATCAATCTTTACCTGCTGGTCTGTTTTAACAGATTTCTGCCATTCATTTGCATTTGCCTCTTACATAAGCTCTTGTTTTGATGGGGTTTTCAGTTGAAGTGTGCACCAAAGGTTTATTTTTTTTGCTTACACTAATGTTTTCATTGAGTTTGTGCAAAGTTTTGTATGAAGGAAATTCACAGGAGGAAGAGAGAAGGAATCTGCAGAGTTCGTCTTTCAATAGGTAAAAGTGGTGAAAACAGAAGGTTCGTGAAACTCCAATCTTTTTATATTTTTGATGTTTTTAATAAATAAGGGAAGTTACGAGACGAACCTGAAGAGGAAACGGAGCCCGGGGTGGACAAACCCACCCCAGGCGCGGGCCCGGCCTGGCCGCACATGAGGGGGGTGTTCCACCCCTAGACTCCGTCTATGCTTCGTTTCCGTGTCAAAACCTTCCTTATGTATTGATTCTTCGTAATATATAACCCCCCGGATCCCCCGAGGTTCGTGCATAATGTTCTCGTCGTGTTTTCGTTTCAATCTATTTTTGTCAGGAAATCTTCTCAAGTTTAGAGCACCATGCCCTCCGCCAACGACAAAGGAAAGAAGCCCGTGGAGATAGAGTTGGAAGAACACCACCACAGAAGGAGTGAATCGTAATCAGGTTTGGCATCCCCTTGGCTTGTTCCAAGCTTGGGGAGTGTCGCGGTATCACCACCATTATCTTTCATATTTTACCTTTTTAGTGGATTCATATATGTGGTAGAGAAGTTATCTTATAGTTTGGTTTCCATGTGGAAGTATCTCTCCTTTAGTTGGTTATCTATGTATCCCTTGGTGTGAGTGCCTTTATTGGAATATTAATGAGAAGTCTCATCTTTTACTTTTTGCACTTCTTATTTTTAGTTTGCAATCTCTATTATATGATGGATCTTGTTGTTCAGTATTGGCACCACTTTGGGATCATCAAGTGGATCTAAATTGGTTTTGGCAAATCAAGTTATGGTCAGTGGCATTAATTTGAAAGAAAAAGAAAGAAAGAAAAAAGCTTACAGGTATTTGGTATCATTTGTTTTCTTTCTTGTTGGCTCATAAGCTTAGTATTCTTTATTTAAGATTCTTTTGTGTCTTCAAGGAAGATTGCATGTTTGGCTTTATTACTTGTATGTTTGCTTGTTTCTTTCAACTCTCTTGCTTGCTACCCAGCCTTGCTAGCCAAAAATCTATTTTGAGAAGGCATACTTCTCATGTTCCCAAAATCCTTTAAACTCAAAACTTTTTCCACTTGTGTCCACCATATCCACATAATAGCTATTGCTATTCCTAGAAAATTCTCAAGCTTCATCTACCTTTCAAATTAAAAATTATTTTGTTATGTGAAAACTAGTTAGTAAAGCTCTCACGAACATGATGGCACACTTTATTTACTTGACCCTAATAAACTTTAACCATTGTGGACATCGAAGTTGTATATGCTTGCATCTATACGTTGGGATTAACAGAACCGTGCTGTCACGGGGAACATTTTCAACATTGCACTTGTACCTTGTCGTACATAGTTGGTATCGTGCTCTTTTGTCTATGAATGTCAACGGTGTGAAATAAAGAGGGGACTTGTAAGTCCATGGAGTTTGTATTCTGTGTTAGAGAAACGCCTGGGCCGCTAGCCTAAGCCATGCTTAATCATGGTGGAAACTTGCAGCATCACCATAGTGAGTCATCTATGAAGCATCCTCAATAAAAAGCTATATGCATAGTAAATAAAAAGATTGCTGAGATGCTCATTGTCTGCTTGCCTTGTCATTTTGGTTATGGGAAAGATCTTGTACCATGTGCAAGGGGTACCCCGTTTGTGGTTCTCAATGATATGCAAATACTTACAATAAAAAGAACTTACATGGATCCAAAGTTGAGTATGCATGAGGAGTGGCCCTCATATTCAAGGGACATGAGATTGCCAACTTATATTTCGTCAAGCATATACTCCATCTTTGTTCACTTTAACCTTAATCATCTCAAGATGCTTATGATAGGGGCAATGAGGGCTCAAAGCTAGTATCATAATCTTTTGAAAGGTCTTTATGACTTGTAATCCCTGCTACCCTCTATAAAGGGACATTTCTCTAGTTAATAGTTGAGTCAGTAAACCCACTTCCTCTCTATCTCTAGCAAGCTTTTGAGTTGTTGTGTTTCAAGCATTCATATGGTGATTTATTCAATCATGTTCTTTATCTTCCTTGTTTGCACAAAAATCTTATCTATTGAGTATTACTTTGAAAGCCTTCACTTGTGAAAAACCTTTTTGAGCAAAGAGTGCTCCTATTTTGAAATTTCTACAAAAAGCTTTTGTGAAACTGTTTATCAGGTGTTATCTGACCAAGAAAAAGTTTGCCAATTCCAATTATGATTTATCTTTATGTATCTCTATTGTGACTGTTTTACTTGGTTGCAAGCTAAGTTATATAATGGTGAGTTTCTTTCTTCTATGAGTTGTGCAAAGGTAAGTGTGATGCTTCTTGTTCGTATTCTTTTTATCGACACTTCACTCCATAAACCTGTGGACATGTTTACTGACCTCAGTATTCGCTTCGGGACAAGCGAAGTCTAAGCTTGGGGGAGTTGATACGCCCAATTTGCATCACCTTTCTATCTCATAATTTACCTCTATTCATTTATATTTGTCTTATTATGAGGTATTAATTATGGTTTTTCATCTGTTTATGCATGTTGGATGATTCCTGGAGGATGGACTGCCGGAGTCTGGATTCTGATGGAAAAGACGGCGTTTCAGTGCAATTTCACGAAGATCAGAAAAATACCAGAAAAATATGGAAACATATTATTTTACCGGAAGACGAAGGAAGCCAGAAGGAGGAGCGAAGGGGGGCCTCAGGGGGCCCACACCCCCCTAAGCGCGGGCCCACCTGACCCCGCGCCTAGGGTGGGTTTGGCCCACCTTTTTGGCCTCCGACTCCTCCCCTTTGCCTATATCTTCCCTATGTAACCCTAACACCGGGGGAGCGACCACATATAGACTTCCGCCGCCTGTGGGAGGCGGAAAACACCAAGAGAGAAAGATCTCTCCGACAGACAGATTTCTGCCGGGGGAATTCCTACCCGGAGAGGGGAGACCATCGCCATCAACACCGTCATCAAGCTAGGCTTCATCGGGATCATCATCATCCACACCATCATCTACTCCAGCACCATCATCATCACTCCATCCCGTTGTAACAATTGTGTTGGATATTGCTTAGTTCATTAGGGGAAACTTTCCCGGTGTTAATTACTATTGTAGTTGATGCTTGTGAGTGGAACCATTGGATTATTGTTTATGTTCAGATTGTTATCCATTATCATATCATCTTTGATTTTGATCCATATGATGTCTCGTGAGTAGTTCGTTTAGTTCTTGAGGACATGGGAGAAGTCATGTTGTTAGTAGTGAATATGTGATGAGTTATTATTCAATGGTTTAGTATTTAAGTTGTGGTGCTATTCTTCTAGTGGTGTCATGTGAACGTCGACTACATGATACTTCACCATTTATGGGCCTAGGGGAATGCATTGTGTATTTGGATACTAATCGTGAGGTTGCTGGAGTGATAGAAACCTGAACCCCCGTTAGGACACCTTTGCACAAGGGAGCGTAGAATCTCAGAGTTTAAGGCTGTGGTTAGATTTATATCTTAATTACTTTCCTGTAGTTACGGATGTTTGTAGGGGGTTTAATCACAAGTATGTATTAGTCTTAGGAGGGGAAGTATGTTAGTGCAGGTTCACCCACACAACACTTACAAACACCAAAGGAGAGTACTCAGCTATTTGCAGCGAAAGCACTTGGCAGAATTCCCATGTGTCCTCAAGAACGTTTGGTCCTTATAAGTATTTCCACCGGCTTGTCCTTTGCTAAAAAAGGATTGGGCCACTTGCTCCGTTTGTTCGTTACTTCTGTTACTTTCTCTTTGTTTTGTTGCTTTGTCAGAAAACCACTAAAAATCTGTTTGCTAAGTATTCACAGGGATTTCCTGCTCCATACCACTGTTTAGCATCTTTTGCTCCTCATTGGGATCGACACTCCTATTTATCAAAAGTACTACGATACACCCCCTATACTTGTGGGTCATCACCCTTCTACATTATATATAGCCCCATGATATACATGGGGAGACTATACATACAAGAGTCAATAAGAATTGTCTTGCTCCCCTCGGAGGTAAAACCATCCTTTCCACAACTGAGATTTATCCTTAACCCTCCCAATTAAGGGCTCCAGGTCCTTAGAAAGGATCTTGGTATCACGAATCGGTATCCATAGGTAGTTGATAGGGAAAAAACCAGTCAGCAATTGAGGTTATCAATAATCCATTGTTGGTCCTTAGGGGTATAACCCAAGACCATAATTTCACTCTTCTAAAAGATAATCTTGAGGACCGACATGGCATCAAAGCAGAGTAATAGGAACTTAAGATTGGCAATGTCAAGTTCTGACCCCCTCCACCATGATCATGGTATCATCCACATACTAGAGATGGGTGACTGCTTTCTTGGGATGATGTGCCGTACCACACCTGAGATGTGGCCAGACTTCTTAGACTTCTCTAATATTTCCTCCAGGCATCCACTACCGCATTGAAGAGTAAAGTGGAAATCGGGTCCCCTCGTAGCACCCCACACAAGGGCCTAAATTAGGGACCAACTTCCCCATTTATATGTGTAGCAGTATTGCCACTCATCACTATCTGCATGATCCAACTAGACATACGATCATGAAGACCTCTCTATTGAAGGACCTATCGGTTAAAGGACCAATCCAATCGGTCATATGCCTTCTGAAAGTCTAGCTTAAGGAACACGCCTCAGTGGTGTCTAACCTTAACCTTAACCTAATGGATAATATCATGAAGCGCCAAAATCCCATCATCGATATACCAACCTTTGAGGAAGGAAAACTGGTAAGGGTGTGTCATGCGCTCCATAATTGGAGCCAACCGTAGCATACACACCTTCGAAAAGATCCGTTGTATGACATTTATCATAGTGATATAAATTGGCGTATATCTGTGGCCCCCACAATCTAGGGGATCAAGGTTATAACACCAAACTGAGGCAGGAAATTACTAATTCCCTGATGTAGAACTCTTGAAACATGTGCATAACGACACCCCGAATCTTTTCCCATAACTTCCATAAAAAGATTTCTATAAGCCATAAGGTCCCGGTGCATAGTTCGTATTCATCTCCATAATCGCACGAGCTGCCTCTTCTGGTAGAAATGGCGCGTGAGCTCCGCATTTTCGTCACCACATACCCTAGCCCCTGGCCAAAAGTCTGCTGCTAACACAACCCTGTGCAGGGTCCCGCCTGAGGGGCTCCTTATAAAAGGAGTATATATGGGAGGAGACGTCCCTGTCATCCTCTACCAGAAGTTCACCCTCCCATAGGCAAGGAAAAGAGCATTTTCAATGCACAGTGGTGCCAAATGTCAACCACACTGATATCATATCCAGTAATGCTACTTCCCGTGCCTATTTTTTAAGTTTTTTGGTAAGTAGAAATGTAGAATTAGAAGCATAGAGTAATCAATTTCAGTCTAGATTTGTTAAGTTGATTGGACTGATGGGTGGGTATTACCTGCGTGTTTTTTACCCTCGACGGGTGCGGGTATGGGAGAAAATCTGTACCCATGTGCGGGTACGGGTGCGGGTCGCGAGAAATATATCATATTGCGGGTGCGGATTTAGTTAAGCTCTACCCGCACCCAACAATCACGGGTACCATCCGTAGGTGTGCCAAGGTTGTCGGGTCGTGTCCTCATATTTTTCTGAAAACCATGTTAAAATAAATAAAAATGTTGTATTAGACATAGGGAAATCGTTTCCATTAATGGCTTAATATGGCTATTTTAGGAATTAATCCAAAATGGTTTAGGGTTTAAAGGATAAACCAAATTTAAATATTATGAACTCCCATTCATGCATGAAAATATGTGATGCATAGTATATGACAATGTTAATATCCAATACCGTCGATATATAACTACAATATTTCTATGTTGAATTCCTCATCCAGAAATCAATATGTTTAAAGAAGGTTTATAAAATTATTATAAACAAAGTGTAGAAACTATTTTGTTTCTTAAATAATTCAAATCAAATCAGGCAAAAATTATCATGTTTATCCAATTTTAACATCCCAAAATTTGGAAATTTTTAGGATGTTACACATGTATTATTGCCACATTTGTTATAAAAACATTGCACAAATCACTAGCTAGACCAAAACAGATACACGGAATCTATTCAAATCCAAGCCACTTATTTCCGTATAGAGAGAGTATATGAAATTGGAAGCATAAATTAAACTTTCTTGTTTAGTAAGTAATTCCTAAATTCCCACACACTTGGTTTTGGTCACATTCCTGAATGATACACTTGAACGCTTATGTTAACTACATGGCAGAGGTGTATGGCATCCTGCTGCTGTTATGCCCTCCATTGAAAAGTTGCCCATTTGGATGCTTGATACGGTCGCTACATGCGTGACAACGCTCGTAATCCATGTCATCCCTCATCTTGTGATTAATCTTTCTAAATATCTCATGGCATCCACCTATAAAGGAACAACATCAATTTTTAACATTCCATATAGAATTCAAATGAGAAGATTATGACTTTAGACAAACTACATTAAAATATAATGCTTGTGGGTTCAAAGCTAATTATATGCCTATTATTTAACATATCGTCATCTAAGTGATGCGTTGTGTTAAAGATCAGCCTTACATGCACAATTTCGAGAAGTGAAACATATTAGTTTGTCTATTGCTGCAGAAATAATCAATTCATGTATGGCGCAGCATAAGGAGTAAATATGATCAATGCAGCTATGATCAATACATGTATATCGGGATATAACTCCGAGGCATAGTATTTGGTCCATGTCAAATGTGACTCCCATATTTTCGTGCACCGGAATACCAACCAAATATTTGCAAAAGAGAATATACAACTGAAGCTTTAGATACTCACATATATCCCCTTTCCCCATTAATTTTACAAACTATCGGTTCATTGAAATTGTAAATCTACAAATGTTTTGGTTGTCCCTTACACTTGTCTTGTATCAGGAATCACTTCAATCCAATATCACATATTCAAAAGACCATATCTAAAAAGTATTACTAAAAGAGATTTGAAATACGTACCATAACAAGAATCATCATCAATGGTACACACGCGTACCACACGCATAGGCTGAGCATTTGCATATGCCTGAAGCTCAGGAATAAGCATAAGCTCAGCAAAGAACAGCCTCTTGGTCTCAGATGCCGGTTGTGCGCCAATATTCTCCAGAGGAACAGCCGTGAAATTAACATGGCCATACGTCGTTCCACAAGACTCAGAGAAGCAATTCGATAGAAGTGTTGTCGCCAACTTAAACTTCATCTGTTTTATAAAACAAATATTGAGAAAAATATCTGTGAGTAAATTAATAACACAATGAATAGAAACCGAGATGATAATAAGTGATTAAGTTTTTGCACACCGTCTTTTTCTTCTCATTGTAGTGCGCCAGAGCAAGTTGGGCGAAATGAGTTGCTTGCTTGCAAGGCTTGCGATCAGGGAATCTTGCTGATATTTGTGCTTCCATGCCCTCGGCAGTCAGGTGTTCCTCCCTACAGGCAAGTGCAATAGTAAACATTGGAATCATAAACCGGATTATTCAATTGACAGAGGTTATTAACTTGAAATCAAGAGCCACTAGTACGTGTTTGTGAGATCGAGGTCCTTAATTACTTGGTGTCGTTGTATGTTTTGTAGCGGAAGAAGGTATTCTCAGGCTTGGAGTCGACGATCAGGCTCAGACTTCGGACCATCTTCTCCTTGAAGGCGTAAAATTCGATCCTGTCCTGCTCCGTCTCCAGATGGCAGTCCTCCTCGCGCATGTTCCTGATGAACTCGATGTTTTCCCGCGTAACCAAGTCGCACTTGTCCATCTTCGCTTGCACCTCCGGAGAATGCGGTGGGGGGCTCCACAGTAGTTCCTTGGTGCGTGGGATCCTCCTCCACTTCCCGGGAGTCCTCTTCCTCGGCGCCGTCGTCGCCGCTGATGTGGACGGCCCCACGAAGGCCTTCGGCAGTCCTAACCCCGACGGTGCAGCTCTGGCGCCGCCGCCCTCTCCCGCGTCCGTGTCCGTGTCTATCTCCATGTCCATCTTGGCGTCTGGACCTAGACGTAGTGCACGTGCGTACCTCGTTGCGCCAGGAGAGTGGTTATGTAGGCCCTAGTACAGGAACGATGGACTCTACCTCCTCCGAGTCAAAACCAACTCCAATTCACTTCAGGTCACACACAAAAAAAACTCCAATTCACTTAGTCGTCATTGTTCGGTTACAAGGGATTGAATCCCTGCATGGATCAGGCCCAGACATGGATTTGGTTGATCCAGATCTTACACGCCCAAATCCGTTCCAATCTTTCCTTGATCACTTCTTGTCCATGTCTCCACTCTCCGAGAAATTGTTCGTTTAGGCGTGGAGGGCGCCGCGTACCCATCAAAGGTCGTTGTTTTCGTGTAGTGGAAAGAATCCATTGGTCGGATGTGGATGAATTTAATCAAGGCTGAGTTAGTACAACTCTAGACGGGATTAATCGGGTTAGTAATACTGACATTGGCTATTTCTACATAGAGAAAGTCACGTGCAATGAAATTGCAAGCACGATTTGGAGAGAAATTTTTCTCTATTATAACAAAGAAGAATTATCTACTCCATCCGAGTAGTTTCAGGTTCACGCCGCCACCTGTGGCTGGGCACTCCATATTCTACAAATATTTATGTAGACATCTTCTTGAATCAATAAAATCTATTTTATTATCTAACAAAAAAACTTTTTTTTGGAAAAACGCATATATTAATATCATGAAGATACCAATTGTATCTGGTCTCTGCAACGATGCAGGTCTCTGCAACAACACAATGTCCTAAAGATATTACAAATGCACACATACCTATTGCAAAAGAACAAGAAGAACAAAAAAAATTAAAAGATCCCACTATGGTGATCAAGATATTATAGCTGCAACACCGAACACCACCAAGATAGCACCTAGAGTCCGCGCTCACAAAACAATTCCTCTAACAAAGACATTGCGAGCCACAACCAATTAAGGCCAGACCTTGGATTTTTACCCTGAAGAAAGTACGCCTCTCTCAAAACAATGCCTTCAAGTCCAATGCTAGGCACAACCAGTTAAGGCCATACCTTGGATTTTCATCCTCAAAGATAAGACCTTGTACTCTTCCTGTGCTGTCGCCCCCGTTTTTCACTATCGCTGCTACAAGTCAAGAATCAACAAGCAAGGCCCTCATCACCACCAAGACATAGCCCACCATCACTAGCCTCATATCTCAGCCGACTAACATTCTCCGCCACTATGTCCTCCATGGAAATCGAAGACCGACATGTCCCATGTTGGCAACAGTCAGCGCAGCTTCGTGTCGATCATTTGAAACAGGAACACACGACTGAATCCCACCCGATTCAGTAATCTGCAGGCAACTTGTGCGCAAAGGAGATGGTCGGCGAAGCCTTTCGGAACTCGTCACCGGCCAGAAAATGAGAGCCGTCATCAAGCAGACCATCTTCCATGCGCGAGAAGCCCCGAAGGATGGCGCCCTTTATTGGGAAGATTGGCAGGCCCCCGTGCCACCGCCCGCTAGCTAACCCCCTCTAGCAGAAGAGGAGACAAGCCTGCGACAGAACCACGCACACGCGTCATCCCACTGGAAGCCAGCGAGTTCAACCGCGAGAATCGCGCCGCCTCCCCACGCACCTCCAGGTGACCAAAGGCCACACCGATGGCATGTCTAAGCGGGAGCCTAGGCCTACTGCCGCCGCCTCCACCTTAAGCTTAGATGCCCAAGGGAAGACTCCAAACTCCATGACCAGGGCCCCGCCCCATAGCCATGAACAGGAGAACTCCACCCTGCGCGGACACCAACACCACCCCGTCACATGATCAGGGTCGCCGCCCTAGATCCTGCACGCAGAAGATCACCAATGTTGTCCCCAACCGCCACCGGAGATCTGCCACCACTCCGCCGCCAAGCACCTTCGGCACTAGGGCCAGCCGGCGGTAGCAGCCCATGGGAGGCCACCGGACTTTGGTTTTTCAGTGGCTAGGGTTTTTCCTCGATGCCGCCTCGGGGGATGGCACGGGAGCGAGGCTCTATGTGTGTTGTATACAGCCCGTTGGCATCTAACAAAAAAACTTGAACGGTGGCTATTCAAAAAATATAAAATGACAGATTAATAGCTCCAAATATAAAAATGAACGGCGTCTTGTGAGTGCTAATGTCCTCGCACTAAAGGTGTTTGGTCGGCAGAATGAAATTAACCTTGAACGTATTGGAATGTGGTTATGTAATCTGTCATCTGAGTGGTAACTTTGCTCATCTCTCGGGTGGCGCCACACACATCTAGGCAGAAGGGAGGCAACCACAAGCTTTTATGTGACGGCATGATGTGAGGAAGGGAGAGGGGCAGAAATGGCGGGCCCAAGAGAGCCGGCTGTAGTGTGATCTTCGGACAACAGTTTGCTGTTTGGCGATAGCCAACTTTGGGCTGTTGGGCATACATCTGGGAACTGTCCGGCGATGGAAGGGCAACGGTGCAGGCTTCACGAGTAGGGTAAAAACTCATAAGCAAATGTCGCGTGCTTTCTGGATGCTTCACGATTTACCCATAAGAGGTCGTTTGGCTCCCATCGTTTGGGGCTGAAATCGAGGAATACAGTTGTGTGATTCTAGAAATCAACATGTGAATTGATTACGGAATTCATTTGCAAATTCCATTGTTTTCATTTCATGTCTAACCTTAATTCCTTTTGTTACCCTGTCATTTCTATGGAATTGGCAAATGAAATAATATCATCAATGTTATTTTATTTCATTTCTACCAAATGAAATGAAACGATGGGAGCCAAACAAGCTCTAAGACTTTTTTCGGATTTATGTTTTTGAGAACATTACGTGAAATCTCCACTTTACACATAAGTGCTGCCTTTTTCTAGCTACCGTAACATTGTTAGATCATAATGGCAGATAATATTATGTTGAGAAGTGATGAATTTTTTTCTAAAATGTTAATGCTTACCAGTCAGGTTGGATAGACTTTAATTACTGAAATGAACTTTTTTTTGCTTATGATACTTCGCATAGTTCTCAATCATCTTCACGGGAAAATCCAATCTATATATTGTACTCTCGCACATAACATGGGTTTCACTTAGTGTTGTAACGTATCTACTACAATATAGACTTGATTAGGCATTCTTCTCTGGGAATGGTGTCAACGGTAAACCAAGAATACCATATGGTGAAACTAATTGATACCATTGTCACTAATTCTATTATGGACCCTCGTGGACCTCACTGCATCTTACACACGTCCTCAACATCGCATTACAACCTCTTCCATTTAGCTGGCTGTAGAATACAGGCAGATATCGATCGCCACCACAGCTGGTCAGGTAGACCAATAGGTTCACCTATGTTGCATTAGGTTTATCATTTATTAGTGTGTAATACTAAGCATTAATTAAGTGCAAAGTAAATCTTCACCTCTGCACGGCCCAAAGCATGCTCTTCACCTTGTTGGATTTGATTTTTTGCGAAAATGTGAGTTGGAGGGATGTGATCCATGAAAGGCAAAATCTTGAATAGTAAAACACTGAGTGGAGGTAAACCAAGTATTTAGTACTACCTAATTGGGTCACACCAAGAGTATATCTAGCTGTTCAAGAGAGCAAAGCTACTTCAAGTGCAAATCCGGGCTGATGAATAGTCCTGATGCTTGCACGACCTAGGATGTCTATGAGCTTTATTAAGCGACATTGTGAAAAAACTCAAATAGCTACCAATTTTCTTATATTTTGTATGATAACAACCACTAAGCTCAACTCCTTGCTCGGCTAAGGTGTAAAGAATGGCTTCTTGATGAACAATGGTCATTTTTAAATCTGTCTTCTCACGCTTAAATAGGATTCTACTTCCTCACCTTAAATAAGAGCAGTACTGCATTAACTTGGATGTCATGTGATGCAGCAACCATGCTGCTTTCATGATTTTTTCAAATGCGGTCATAATGCCCACATGGGCATCCATATGTATGTTCTGATAGCTACGTGGTAGTTGTTCATTCTCATATTCTCTAAGCTAAATAACTCTTGTGTCTTAAGGAAAATAGAAAGAGCCCCTTCCTTTCTCTTACAAAAACTCTCGGATGGTTAATCGACGTGGCATTTTGTTCGCTTTGGTACACACCTAATGGTCAATCACTAGCAACCAAGAAGCTGTGCTTCTTGATGGTGATACTTCACAACATTTCACGTCAACTTGATTTACACGTTGTGCCGTGTTTAGTGCATCTGCTCAGTCTTAGTATCTACTTTGTTTTGTTAGTATCCAATGCTCGGTTGGGGTTTTATGTAGACTCCTTGAATTCTTTTAGTGAATGAATATGACAAATTGTAGCGGAGTATCACCATAAATGTGATTAATGTAGATTCCAGTGACTAGGAATAAAGCACCGCTATCAAGGTTCTCGGTCTACAACTCCATAGTTTAATCTACTCCCTCCGTCCTAAAATAGATGTCTCAGATTTGGCAAAATTTAAATGAATCTAGACACTATTTAGTATAATGGTTTATCCAAATTTTAACAAATTTAAGACATCTATTTTAGGACGGAGGGAGTACTAATCTTGCCATCACATAACATTGAAGCGACAAGTACTAGCTGGTGCATCTTTAAGGGACTGAAGCAAGTGTGTGGATCAAGAGACATCCCAAGGTGGCGGTAGTACAAGTTCACTGGAATGACACGTCGTGGTGAATACTTGAAAAGGACTCCATATATCTAGAATATCACCGTGCGATGTTACTTTGTGTACTAATTCACGCCAGTGTAGTTACAACTTTGGATGCTTCCAAATACCGGGATGTGTGTTGGTTTGGATAGATTATGAAAAAAATTAAAATAAGTGAATCACATTAGCATCTTTTCGTAGCTATTTTGATCGTATTAGGTCAAATGTAATTTATTTAGAATGCATATTTTGAGAAGCCATTGCATTCGCTCTGCCCAGCCGATGAGCTAAAGAATGAAAGAGGGGAGACACATAATAGATGAGTTGAGAGAGAGACATGAATGAACATTCATTGAATGCATGCTAAGGTAGCCAAAAAACGACATTGGCTAGAAAAGTGATGATCTTCACATAGATAATTACGTCAAATCTTATAATCCATTACAACTAATGTAGAGTTATAATTGGGTTCTCCCAATTTCAGTTGTTTTGTCTTAATAAGTAGATTGTGTAAAATAATTATACTGATTTTGTTAGCCCCTAGGACAGAGAAGATGAACACACACACAAGCTCAAAGAGAGAATGAACACAAGTAGTGGGAGTGAGAGAGTCAGCCGGAGAGTGAGGCAGAATGCTTTTTTGCATTGCTACAAACTGATACAAGGGGTCCTATTTATAGGACTTGTGAGCTGCACAAACCAGCTCATCGATGGGCTTAGATGACCTGACCCCCAGCTTATCCTGACAACCGAACTCTATCTTGACATACTGCTATTTATCCTGACAAAAGCTAAGATTTTTATCCTGACATCTCTTGACTTATTAGCAGTGTAGATATTTGACTTTGGTGGCAGATGTTTACAAGAAGCGCTCTCTTGCTAGTGTGAACATGCACGCACTAGTACTCGCATGCATGCACGGACTACATTAAGCAACAACTTAATTAATCAACAATTCTCCCCCTAATTAGTTGTTGCAAATCTTGGCAACGCAAATTCTATCTCGCAGACTCTGAAACTTAAGGCGACCGAGTGCCTTAGTCAGGATGTCCGCCTTCTGCTCACTGGTCCAGATGAACTCCATGACAATGGAGCCATTTTCCACGCAATCGCGGATGAAGTGGTAGCGCGGATCAATGTGCTTGCTGCGATCGTGGAGAACCGGGTTCTTGCACAGCGAGATCGCAGATTTGTTGTCGATGAACAATTTGACCGGCGCAGCTTCTTGGTTTAGTAGCTCGCCAAAGAGATGGGCAAGCCAAATTCCTTGGCACGCCGCCGTCGCTGCCGCTATCTACTCCGCCTCGCACGAAGAAGTGGCGACAACCTTCTGCTTCTAAGATTGCCAGCTTACTGGACTGTCCCCGAGGAAGAACAACACGCCAGAGGTGCTCTTCCTAGAGTCCACGTCGCCGACGTGATCGGAGTCGCTGAAACCGATCAATGTCTCGCCGTCACCGCGGCGGTACACACACCCGTGGTTTAGTGTACCGGCGATGTATCGAAGAAGATGCTTCACAGCCGCAAGGTGATCGCCCGCCGGCGCCTCCATGAACCTGCTCAGGAAGCCCACGGCGAACGCAATGTCCGGGCTGGTATGAACCAGGTATCTAAGGCTGCCAATGACGCTACGGTAGAATGTTGCGTCCATCGGTGTCTCCTTGCTCAGCTGGCATCGTGCTTCCATGGGCGTGTGTGAGGCGTTGCAGCCCGACATGCCCGCCTTGTCGAGCAATTTGCTCGCGTACGCAGCCTGCGTGATCGTGGTGCGCCCACGCTCTTGCTTCACCTCTAGGCCGAGGTAGTATCGGAGTAAGCCGAGGTCACTCATGGAGAACAACCGTTTCATCTCCTCCTTGAAACGGTACACTTCTCGCTGCTCAGCACCCGTGATCACCAGGTCATCGACATAGACCCCGACAATCAACAATGCGTTTCCAGTTCCTTGTGCGTACACACCGTGTTTTGTGATACTTCGTGTGAAGCCTAGCGAAGCTAGACTTGCATCCAGTTTGGCGTTCCACGCCCTTGGTGCTTGTCGTAACCCATAGAGGGCCTTGTGGAGCTTGTAAACGTCGTGTTCGTGTCCATCAGCGATGAACCCTGGTGGCTGGGACAAGTAGACCTCCTCCTCGAGATCTCCGTTTAGGAACACGGATTTAACATCCATGTGATAAACCTTCCAGCCACGGTGTGCCGCCAGAGCAAGGATGAGACGCACAGACTCGAGCCTTGCCACTGGCGCGAATACCTCCTCGAAGTCCACACCTTGACGCTGCACATAGCCCTTTGCGACAAGCCGGGTCTTGTGCTTGACGATGTGCCGATGCTCATTTTTCTTCACCTTAAACACCCATTTGAGTCCGATCACACGGTGGCCTGGAGGGAGAGAGGTGAGAGTCCAAGTGTTGTTGTCGTCGATGGACTAAAGCTCGTTTAACATCGCGCGGCGCCAGCAGTCCTCGCATTCCGCCTCACCAAACGATGCCGGTTCCTCTCCGGCCATGAGATGCAACACCTCGTTGTCGAAGAACTGCTCCGCTAGTTGTGGTGTACCGGCAGGAGCTCCAACCAGGTCATCGATGAGCCGGAACCAGTGTGGTGCGGTGGCGCTGTCCTGGGCGTCGAAGAGAGCCGATTGCGCCGACAGAGGCGTCACGAACCGCACCTGAGTGGAGCCAGATGGAGGAATCTCAGCATCCTTGCTAGGTGTCGTAGTCGGGATCTTTTGCCAGGCTG
The DNA here is from genome assembly GCA_916181665.1 of Avena sativa. NCBI lineage: Eukaryota > Viridiplantae > Streptophyta > Magnoliopsida > Poales > Poaceae > Avena > Avena sativa. The sequence continues at coordinate 276,218,816 of OV702298.1, read as the reverse complement.
GAGACGGTGTGACTGAAGGCGTGACAGCGACACGGCTGCTTGCGGGAGTTGTGTCCCGGGAACGAGTCGTGGTCGACGTGGCTGCATGCGTGACGTAGACGGTGTACTCCACCGTGAAGGAGCTACTTGCTGGGGCCTCCTCGGGCGCCTCCCAGTTCCACCGTGCCTCTTCGTCGAAGATGACGTCGCGTGACACATGTAGGCGCTTGGAGACAGGATCGTACATCTTGTACGCCTTAGAACCCGTCTCATAGCCGATGAATACCATGGGGGGTGCTCCTGTCATCGAGCTTCTGCAGGTGCGGGCGCGCCACCTTGACGTGTCCAACGCAGCGAAAGACGTGGAGGAAGCACACGTCCGGCTTCTTGCCGTGCCACGCTTCATACGGCATCATGTTGTCGATGCTCCTCGTGAAGCACCGGTTGAGGATGAACACGGCCGTGAGTACCGCCTCTCCCCAAAATAGGTTCGCACCCGTTTAGCCTTGAGCATGCTGCGTGCCATGCACAACACTGTCTGGTTCCGCCGCTCGACGATGCCATTCTGTTGCGGCGTGTATGGCACAGTGAGGTGATGTTGCACACCGCTCTCGGCGCAGTGCTTGTAGAAAGTGTCCGACGTGAACTCGCCCCACGGTCAGTGCGCAGCACACGCAGCTTGTGCCCGCACTCCACCTCAGCTACCGCCTGGAACTTGACGATGGCGCGTGCAACCTCGTCTTTGGATGCCAAAAGCTCCACCCACATGTACCTACTGCGATCGTCGATCAGCAGCAAGATGTAGCGTCGGCCTCCTGGCGTTGGTGGCGTGATCAGGCCGCACCAGTCCCCGTGTACGAGCTCAAGCGGCTTCTGGGCCCTGTAGTGCGCCTTCTATGGGAACGGCAGGCGCCGCTGCTTCCCGGCAAGGCACGCCTCGCACAGCTCGTCGGCATGCTCAATGTGCGGAAGACCATGCACCAAGCCTCCACGAGCCATCTTCTGCAGGCCATCGAAGTGAAGGTGCCCGAGCCGCGCATGTCAGCGCCAGGCATCGGACACGTGACCCATGGCGAGGCACACTGGACGTACATGTGTGAACCGAAGTTTGTACAAGCGATTGGGCGACCGTTGTACCTTCATCAGTAGGCGATTTCGCTGGTCTCGCACACAGAGGATTCCATGACGTATGTGGATGCCATACCAGCTCTCGTCGAGTTGGCCGAGGCTCACGACGCTGCTCTTGAGCACCGGGATGAAGAAGACCTCGGTGAAAGCGTGGTGATCTCCCATATTGATGGCAAACACGACGGTGCTACGCCCGTGGATATCCACCACCGAGATATCCGCGAAACGCACCTTGCCGATGACCGAACGGTCCAACTCAGCAAAGGCATCGATGGAGCTTGTCATGTGGTTCGTTGCGCCAGTGTCGAGGAACCATACCTCGCCACCTTGGTCATCGCCGTGGGCAGGGGTGACGATGGCCTTTTCCTCGTTGAGGAACACTTGACCACCGGTGCATGCCATGGTGTTCTCAGGGCGTTCGAACACCTCCTCGACGCACGCCATCATTATTCTAGGGACTTCGTCTTCCTTGGCCTGGACAAGATTGGCAGCGGCCGATGGTGCTTCCGCCGCCGCTTCATCCCGCTGCTTCTTGCGGCATTCATGGGCCCAGTGGCCTTTTTTCCCGCAGTACCGACAGTTGTTCCTGCCGATGTTGTTGCTGGAACCTTGCATCGGCGCAGCCTGCTGCCTACCCTTTTGCCCATTTCTAAGACGGCCATTGTCGGGTCCATCCCCTTTGCTGCTTGTTACACCTCCCCGCGGCTGTTTCTTTCGCGTCTCCCACTGCTCCTCAGTGAGTAGGAGATGGCCGCTGGAGCTGCCTCCTTGATCACCGTCTAGCCGTTCCTCAACGGCTCGGAGATGGCCAACAACCTCCTCGACAGTGAGCTTTGCCGGGTCGAGGAGTGTCTCTATGGGGAAGGCAATTTGAACGAAGCGCGTAGGGACAACAGAGAGGAATTTCCTCACAACCTTATCTTCGTCGACCGAGTCACCGAGAGAGCACAGAGCGGACGCGATGTTGGAGATGCGCATCGCGAACTCGTCGATCCGCTCGTTGGCCTTGAACGTGACGGTCTCGAACTCAGTTTAGAGCCGGCACACACGCGATTCGCGCACGCGATCGTTCCCCTGGTACTGAAGGTGGATTGCCTCCCATGCAGCCTTGGCGCTCCCCTTCCCCACAAGCATGCAGTGCATCTCCGATGGGGTAGAGCGGAGCAGCGTCGCCAACGCCTGCTTGTCCTCCCTCTGAGGTACGGTCTCATCCTCGATCGCTTCCCAGAGCGATGCCGCCTAGAGGTTCACCTCCATCACCATCGCCCAATTGGTGTAGTTGGAGCGCGTCAGCATCGGGAAGGAGAGGTTGGTTCCGCTGCCGCCTCCGATCTCGCGCACCACTTGTTGCACGACAATCTCGCCGCCATTGCGTTGCACCCTGCTGCGTCCACGGCTTGGCGATCGTCGTCGCTGCCCGGACGGAGGTGTCGCGGATTGGCGTGGCGGTGGTGTGCCGTTGTTGCCTCTCCCATTGCCTTGCAACATGGTTACTAACTTGGCTCTGATACCAATTGTTAGCCCCTAGGACAGAGAAGATGAACACACGGACAAGCTCAAAGGGAGAATGAACACAAGTAGTGGGAGTGACGTAGTCGGGAGAGTGAGGCAGAATGCTCTTTTGCATTGCTACAAACTGATACAAGGGGTCCTATTTATAGGACTTGTGAGCTGCACAAACCAGCTCATCGATGGGCTTAGATGACCTGACCGCCAGCTTATCCTGACAGCCAAACTCTATCCTGACATACTGCTATTTATCCGGACAAAAGCTAAGATTCTTATCCTGACATCTCTTGACTTGCTAGCAGTGTAGATATTTGATTTTGGTGGCAGATGTTCATAAGCAGCGCTCTCTTGCTAGTGTGAACATGCATGTACTAGTACTCGCATGCATGCACGTACTACATTAAGCAACAACTTAATTAATCAACAGATTTTAGGAAAATATAATTTCCATGAAATATGATATTTTATGTTTTATTTTTCAAGATAGTCAATCCTGCCTTCAGGCGCACGGTGAAGCTCCCTGATAGACATTCTAGTCAATACAACTTTACATTCCGGCATACGAGCAAACAAGCCCGAACATACATCTAGAAAATACTTTTGGTAAAAGTACATTCTTTGTCAGAGTGGGGATGTCATTTATCTTTTACATATGTATGGAGTTTTGCAAAAGCAAACACCTCAGAGATTGATATAGAGGTTGGAATTCATTGAATGAACCACACTCCTTCATTGACATAAGGAGGCCATTGATAAAAAAGGAATGGGCAAAGCTTGAACCCATGACCTACAGTGATGGATATAAGAGCGGTTGAAATTCTTGTCAAGTTATACTTTTTTGTATTGTAACACTGTTCAAACTTATACAATAACACATGGAAAAAAATCATTACATCCCCATATTGCAAAGGTAATGAATCATGTTTTCCACATTGGTTTTTTGTTTATGTCCAAAAATGAAGGCTTCAGTTTTTGGGCTCAACTATATTTTTTTGAGATATTTATTAATTTTGTTTTATGGGGTTAAAATCTCATATGTACTTTTCCAAGAGTATGAAAATATGGATACCAAGAAATACGGAGATATCCTAGCCGTTCCTTGTTGCATGGAGATCTTGTTCAAAATGAGTTGTCTTCAAAACAAAACAAAATACATAGCAGTTGTAAAATATTTCTCAACATGATTGGCCATTCCTGATGTGATGCACAGATACCATACCTAAAATCCATATCATGGGTCCATCTTTTTGTTGATCTAATTCTGTAGAAGATTGGTTGCCCCTCATCCTCTCACGCATCCTCTCTCTAATTCATGATTGTGACAACCGTATGACCCTGACTTGCAGTTACAAGATGCAGATACTGGAATGAGAAGACAAGTATTTTTCCTTGACTTTCAACAACAAGCTACAAATTGAGTGTGGAATCGTCTCAACCAGGCTGGCCAGTGCTAATCTAGTGTCAGTAGGAAAGTCGAGGAGATATGGGGAAAGGCCTGCTAGTGACCAATCTGTGAGGATCCAGTTCATGAGGCAAGTTGGGAGGATGTAGCATGTCGTATATCCCTGCTCAAATGACGGAGTTTGTTAGTGGCCATGGCCATGGCAAGATGGGGTATCTAGGAAGAATAGATCTGGCCGAGTACATAATTTTTGTTTAGGATTTTCACTGTTGCTCCAGTGAGACAAGGCAAGTTGTGTTAATTAAATTTTATTTGTGCGCCATTTTTTGCTAGTTACCTCCCCGCAGAAGTTTTCATTATTGTTTGTTCAATTTCGAACAAAAACATTTGTATTTTGTAAAGATATCGGTGTGAATTATTCATGTGTCTCCAAATTCTACCATATATTTTCTTTCATTTAGTCATATGCATATGGTTTATATTTTATTTATATGTGTTCCAAAATTCTTGATGAGCATTTCCAATTTAAGATGAATCCATCCGTCCTTTTCAATGAAGACCAAAATCATGTATTAGCATTGCTAATGAAATGACGCAATCCGATAATGTTTATACTTGAACCTAAGCGATCAATTAAGTCTATCATAAAGACATTTATTTGAGGAAGGGTTGTTGAGAAAAACATATGGATGCCCATGTTCTCTTTGGAAGCAACTATATGGAAACATGTACAAAATTAATGCATTAGTGCTCATATGTAAGTGTGACAAGAGAAATGGAACATCATCATAGTTCACACAAATTTCATCGCTAGAATTTAGGCAAGCAATGAGTAGACCGAATTGTTCTCATAATTGCATTAGCATACCTCATGCATATACAAAAGTTTTCCACTTATTTGAAATGGAGATTTCGGCCTGCCATAAAAAACAACAAAAATCTTAGGATTTGGAAGCCTCGGGAGTTGTGACTACACTTGGTATTCGAGTTGGACGAAGTAACATGGCATCATGGTTACCTTTGCCATCCAAGAGACATTCTTGGGGACGTATAATATCTTTGTCGTCTGATGCGATGGTGCTGGGTTGTCCTTTGGATCGTCTAAGTAAAACACCCTGGAGAGTTTGCTCGGTGGAAGTCACAACACAGCTGAGCCTCTAAGCTTAGCTCGGTTCCTGCATTTTATACTCAAATGCATGTTAGCATTTTAATTTTTTCATGGAGACGAGCTCCATGCTCGTTGTTAGAAGTGTTTAGGTTCACATGTACAAAATTTGTCTAATCGACATTGCGCTAAACAAAAAAATCAGTATAATGAAGATATTCGTAGCAAGCCATTGATGGATTCATTGTCCTCTTGGTTCAACAATCTTTCGGACACTCAGACTCCATCCAGATCGCATGTGTGCTCTTTAGTGTGCTCTTTAGCAGTATTGAACTACATGGAAACATGGTACAATTTTTTTTGAAAAGTGCTATATTGAACTGTGATAAGAGAAATGGAACATCATCATAATTCACAATGAAACCGTTGTTCTAACTAAACCGATCCAGGAGTAGACTCACTCGGTTGTGTCTGTGAAGTGCATTAGCATATCACATATCCAATGTATGCTAGTTTTGCGGTTAGTTGAAATGAATTTTGTGCTGCCATCGAAACCAGCCCTGGAAACATCGACTTAGGACTTGAAAGCATCAGGAGTTGTAACTATGTAGTCGAATATGTTTACGAAGTAACATGGCATCATTGTCACATGCGGATTTTTCTTGGGATTCCTAGTGACTCATTTAAGAAAATGGGATTTTCTCAAAATCGTAGTATTGCACCCTACTGAGTTTGCTCAGTCAATACTGGTCGAAGATGCAACACAGCCAAGTGAGAGGGGTTATACTACTTCGTCATCAAAGGAGATGGGGAGAGGTTCACCACTTGCTAGTCAACGTCGTAGTACTGCACCGCACTGAGATTTGCTCGACTGAAGTAGCAACATAGCGAAGGGCGAGGTCCGCCGCCGGGGCCTCCAGCCTTGGCCCGAGTAGCTACAATTTTATCCATTGTTAGACATATGGCTAAAAGATTTACTAGACTCACATATAACAAATAAAATCTGCTCCACCATTTAGACTAGATCCAACCCCACTCACCAGAAAACACAATAAATAAAGTTTTCTAGAGACTGACGAGCGAATCTCTCTGCCAGTTGATTCCCTTAGACATGAGTCATATACTGGACTCATGATTCACAAAACTTAGCTAGACTCATGCTTTCTAGTGTTTCTAACGTGCTAACGTGTGCATGAAATGTTAAATAGGGATTGTCATGTTTTCCATCGCTGGGATGAGCGTCATTTTGACCATATTAGGTGTGGCCTAGGTTTTGCACCATATCACAACTTAATTACTCTGATTCATAATAAGTGTTATTGATTTAATATAAAATTATAATAAATTAGTGACACTTATTTTGGATCAGAGGACGTCTATAACTTGGAGGAAGTATATAACTTTGCTTAATGTTCTGGCCCATTAGTGGTTGCCATTGGCATTAGAATTGGTCCGTTGGTCCTTTCTTGGTCGCTCGTCATTCTCCACGTCTAATATGAATTCATTCAAGTTTATTTGTAAACCTAATTTTTTTGTAGGTTTTAACTTGCACCTAAGTTATTGTTTGTTTGAATCTAGACAAAAACTTGTGCATTGTTTCAAAGACATCGGTGCAGATTATTTCATAGGCATATGGTTTTGTAACTGATTTTTGGTGTGTTCCTCAATACTAGATGAGAAGTTTTGAATATGTGATGAATTTTTCCAAGATTTTTAATGAATACCAAAATTATTTTTTAGCATCGCTGATGAAATCCAACATAAAAGTAGATAGACTTTATCACCAAATCGTCTATCACAAAGGTACTTCGTTGAGGGAGGAGATGATGATAACATGTGGATGCACATGTGCTCTTTGGCATTATGGAACTACATGGAAACATGGTACAAAAATTAATTAGAAGTGCTATATTGAAGTGTGATAAGAGAAATGGAACATCATCATAATTCACAATGAATCCATTCTTCTAACTCAGCGGAGCCAGAAGTAGACTCACTCGGTTGTGTCCGTGAAGTGCATTAGCATACCACATATCGAATGTATGCTAGTTTTGCGGTTAGTTGAAATAGATTTTGTGTTGCCATGGAAACGAGCCCTGGCAGCATCAAATTAGGACTTGGAAGAATCAGGAGTTGTAACTACGTAGAGTTGAATCTATTGACGAACCAACATGGCATGTGATGTCTACGCACTTCTATTCTTATAGAGAGTTGTTGGGACTCCAAGTGCAGAGGTTTGTAGAACAGCAACAAGTTTCCCTTAAGTGGATTACCCAAGTTATATCGAACTCAGGGAGTAAGTGCTCAAAGGTATCCCTCTCAAGCAACCCTGCAATTAAAATACAAGAAGTCTCTTGTGTCCCCAAAACACCCAATACACTTGTCAGATGTATAGGTGCACTAGTTTGGCGAAGAGATAATGAAATACAAGTGGTAAGGATTATAAGACAATAGTTCCAGAAAAGAGCTTGACGGCGTGGAAAAGGTTGAAACTGCCCTGTAGTTCCCCATGACGGCACCAGAAAATACTCTGATGGCGTGGAAGAGACTAAAGGCAAGCAAACAAAGATGGCAACAAGCAAACATGCAACAGATCTAGTTGTGAATGGTGTTTCAATGTTTAGAAACAAGTCCTAGGGATCATACTTTCACTAGTGAACACTCTCAATAAATATATTATCTTCATGATACTACCCTGAATTACTCTCTGGTTGGTGAATTCTAATCCACGGTAGGGCTACAAAAGCACATCTCAAAGTCCGCCTTCCCCATCTAGATAACCCCATACTGTCACCTTGAGCGCTAGTTGCTTCCAACAAACACCACAATTTTATAGAGACAACCAACTCAAAATATACTCATGATAAGGATTTATGAACTCTAGCCTAAGTGCCACCACGGCGTGCACGCTGTCACTTTCACACACGTGGGGAGAGAAGAGATCTATTGAAGCACTTGAGTAGCAAGGTAGATCTACTTGATTACAAAGTTCACGATCACAACATGATCATGCATAGAGAGAGACATGAACACATAGCTACCGGTAGAGCCCTTAGTCTCGAGGAAGAACTACTTCCCCCTCATCATGGGAATCAGCAACGGTGATGGAGATGGTGTTGGAGATCGAAGGAGATGGATCCGAGGGCACTTCCCCGTCCCCACAGGGTGCTAGAACAGAGACTTTTGTCCCCCGAATCTCCCCTTCGGTGGCGGCGGCGCTGCGGAACTTTTCGTGGCTTTCTAGTCGATGATTTAGGGTTTTTGGGTTGGAGGCTTCTTATAGGCGAAGGAGGCAAGGTCGGTGGAGGGCCAGGTGGCCCACACCCCCTGTAGGCGCCACCAGGGCTGGCCCGTGCCCACCTAGGGTGTGGCCACCCTGGTCTCCTCCTCCATCTCTGCTTCTTGGTTCCGTGTTGCTCCGGGAAAATAATGACTTTGGATTTTGTCCCGTCCAATTCCGAGAATATTCATTTTTTTAGATTTTATGAAACCAAAAACAGAAGATAATAGGCAACTGGCACTGTGGCATCTTGTCAATAGTTAGTTCCAGAAAACATGTAAAATAACTCCAAGTGAAGACAAAGCAAAGAAAAGTAGATACTAATCAAGCATGGAACATCAAAAATTATAGATACATTTACGACGTATTAGCATGATTGTCATATGTGGCTTTTTCTTGGCATTCCCAAAGACTCATTTAAAAATATGAGATTTTCTCGATATCGTAGTAATGCACCCTATTGTGTTTTCTCGGTCAATATTGGTCGAATAAGAAACATAGCCAAGTGCGAGGGGTTATACTACTTCATCATCTAAGGAAATGGGGCGAGGTTCACTGCTGGCCGGTCGACGTCATAGTACTGCACCGCACTGAGTTTGAAATTGCTCAATTGAAGTAGCACGTAGCGAAGGGCGAGGTCCGCCGCCAGGGCCTCAATCCTTGGCCCAGTTCCTACATTTTGATCGATTGTTAGACATATGTCTAAAATATTTACTAGACTCAATTTAATAGATAAAATATGTCCACCGTTTAGACTAGATACAGCCCCACTCGCCAGAAAAAACAATAAATAAAGTTTGCTAGAGACTGACAAGCAAGCCTGTCTGCGAGTTAATTCCCTTAGACATGAGTCATATACTAGACTAGTATTCAGAAGAACTTAGCTAGACTCATCCTTTCCAGTGTTTCTAACATGCTAACATGGGCATGAAACGTTAAATAGGGATTGTCATGTTTTCCATCGCTAGGATGAGCATCATTTGGACCATATTAGGTGTGGCCTAGGTTTTCCACCAGATGACAAGTTAATTACTCGATTCAAAATAAGTGTTATTGATTTAATATAAAATTGTACTAAATCAATGACACTTTTTTTGTATCGGAGGACATATATAACTTGGAGGAAGTATATAAGTTTGCTTAATGTTCTGGCCCATTAGTTTTTGCCATTGGCATTAGAATTGGCTCGTTGGCCTTCTTGGTCGCCCGCTACGCTCCACGATTGAACTAAGTTCATGCAAGTTTATTTGTGAACCATTTTTTTTTGCAAATTCTAACTTGCACCTATGTTATTTCTTATTCTGAGTTTGGACAAATACTTGTACATTGTTTCAAACATATTGGTTTGAATTATTCATGTGTGTCTAGCCTTTCCCAATTAATTTCTTTGATTATTTCATAGGAATATGGTTTTGTAAATGATTTTTGGTGTGTTCTTCAATTCTTGATGAGAAGTTTTGAATATGTGATGAATTTGTCCAAGCTTTTTAATGATTACCAAAATCATGTTTTAGCATCGCTAATGAAATGCATCGTAAAAGTAGATGGACTTTATGATCAAATCGTCTATCGCAAAGTTACTTCACTGAGGGAGGAGATGATGAGAAGAACATATGGATGCACGTGTGCTCTTTGGAAGTATTGAACTACATGGAAACATGATAGTGGTTGAAACACATGGTACAAAAAATACTGAAAAGTGTTATATTTAAGTGTGAAATGAGAAACGAAACATCATCATAATTCACAATGAATTTGATTTTGTAACTCAGCCGAGAAAGGAGTAGACTCACTCTGTTGTGTCCCAAAAGTGCATTAGCACATCCCATATGGAATGTATGCTAGTTTTCCGGTTAGTTCAAATGGATTTTGTTCTACCATCCAAACCAACACTTGAAGCATCGACTTAGGACTTGGAAGCATCAGGAGTTGTCACTTCATAGAATTAAATATGTTGATGAAGTAACATGGCATGATTGTCACATGCGTCTTCTTCTTGGCATTCCCGAAGACTCACCTAAGAAGATGGGCTTTTATCGATATCGTAGTACTGCACCCTACTAACTTTTCTCGGTCAATATTGGTCAAAGACACAATGCAGCCAAGTGCGAGGCGGCATATACTTCATCTACAGAGATGGTGCGTGAGGTTCACCGCTGGCCGGTCAACATTGTAGTACGACACTGCACTAAGATTGATCGATTGAAGTAGCAACGTAGTGAAGGGCGAGGTCCGCCACCGGGGCCTCAAGCCTTAGCCCGAGTACCTACATTTTTAGCCATTGTTAGACATATGGCTAAAAGATTTACTAGACTCATGTTTAACAAATAAAATATGTTGCACCGTTTAGAATATACGGCCCCACTTACCAGAAAAAACAATAAATAAAATTTGCTAGAGATTAACGAGCGAGTATGTATGCCAGTTGATTCCCTTAGACATGAGTTATATACTAGACTCAGAATTTAGAAGAACTTAGCTAGACTCATCCTTTCCAGTGTTTCTAACACGCCAACATGCGCATGAAGCGTTAAATAGGGATTTTCATGTTTTCTATCACTGGGATGAGCGTCGTTTTGACCATACTAGGCGTGGCCCAGCTTTTCACTAGATCACAAGTTAATTACTCCCTCTGATTCATAGCAAGTATCGTTGATTTAATATAAAGTTGTACTAAGTCGGTGACACTTATTTTGAGTCGTAGGATGTATATAACTTTGCTAAATGGTTTGTCCCATTTGTTGTTGCCATTGGCATTAGAGTTGGCCCGTTGGTCCTTTCTTGGATGTCCGCCATGCTGCACGACTAAACTGAGTCCATGTATTGTAAACCGATTTTTTTCAAGTTTTAGCTTGCATCTAAGTTATTGTTTGTTTGAATCTAAACAGAAACTTGTGCATTGTTTCAAAGATATGAGTGCGAATTATTCATGTGTGTCTAGCCTTTCCCAATCATTTTCTTTTATTATTTCATAGGCATATGGTTTTGTAACTGATTTTGGTGTATTCCTGAATTCTTGATGAGCATTTTGAATATGTGATGAATTTGTCCAATCTTTTTAATGCATACCAAAATCATGGTTTAGCATCGTTAATGAAATCCAACATAAAATTAGATGGACTTTATGATCAAATTGTCTATCACAAAGGTATTTCACTGAGGGAGGAGATGATGAGAAGAACATATAGATGCACGTGTGCTCTTTGGAAGTATTGAACTACATGGAAACATGATGGTGGTTGAAACACATGGTACAAAAAATAATGAAAAGTGTTATATTTAAGTGTGATAAGAGAACCGCAACATCATCATAATTCAGAATGAATTTGTTGTTCTAACTCAGCCGAGCAAGGAGTAGACTCACTTGGTTGTGTCCCAGAAGTGCATTAGCATATCACATATTCAATGTATGCTAGTTTTGTGGTTTGTTGAAATGGATTTTGTGATGCCATCCAAACCAACACTTGAAGCATCGACTTAGGACTTGGAAGCATCGGGAGTTGTCACTACATAGTGTTGAATCTGTTAACGAAGTAACATGGCATGATTGTCACGTGCGACTTCTTCTTGGCATTCCCGAAGACTCGTCTAAGAAGATGGGATTTTCTCGATATCGTAGTACTGCACCCTACTGAGTTTGCTCGGTCAATATTGGCCAAAGACACAATGCATCCAAGTGTGAGGAATTTTACTACTTCTCTATCTAAGGAGATGGGGCGAGGTTCACGGTTGGCCGGTCAATGTCGTAGTACGACACCGCACTAAGATTGCTTGATTGAAGTAGCAATGTAGCGAAGGGCGAGGTCCATCGCCGCGGCCTCAAGCCTTGGCCTGAGTACCTACATTTTGATCCATTGTTAGACATATGGCTAATTTTTTTACTAGATTCATGTCTAACAAATAAAATATGTTGCATTGTTTAGACTATATACGGCCCCACACCAGAAAAAACAATAAACATGAGTTATATACTAGACTCGGGATTCATAAGAAAAACAATAAACATGAGTTTTTATTAGATTCATGACTAATGAGCGAGTATGTCTGCGAGTTGATTCACTTATACATGAGTTATATACTAGACTCGGGATTCATAAGAACTTAGCTATACTCATACTTTCCGGTGTTTCTAATGCGTCAACATGCTCATGAAGCGTTAAATAGGGATTTTCATGTTTTCATCGCTAGGATAAGCGTCGTTTTGACCATACTAGGCGTGGCCCAGCTATCCACTAGATCACAAGTTAATTACTCCCTGCGATTGAAAATAAGTATCATTGATTTAATATAAAGTTGTACTAAATCCTGACACTTATTTTGGATCGGAGGAAAGTATATAACTTTGCTAAATGTTTTGGCCCATTAGTCGTTGCCATTTGCATTAGAATTAGCTCGTTGGTCCTTTCATGGACGCCCGCCATGCTCCATGACTAAACTAAGTTCATGCAAGTTTATTTGTAAACCGATTTTTTTCAAGTTTTAACTTGCGCGCGTCTAAGTTATTGTTTTTTCGAATCTGAACAGAAACTTGTGCATTGTTTCAAAGATATCAGTGTGAATTATTCATGTGTGTCCAGCCTTTCCCAATCAATTTATTTGATTATTTCATAGGCATATGGTTTTGTAACTGATTTTTGGTGTGTTCCTCAATTCTTGATGAGCATTTTGAATATGTGATGAATTTTTCCAAGCTTTTTAATGAATACCAAAATCATGTTTTAGCATCGCTGATGAAATCCAACATAAAAGTAGATGGACTTTATGATCAAATCGTCTATCACAAAGGTACTTCATAAAGGGAGGAGATGATGAGAAGAACATATAGATGCACGTGTGCTCTTTGACAGTAAATACATGGAAACATGAAGGTGGTTGAAACACACATGGCACAAATATTTAATGAGAAGCTCTATATTAGAGTGTGATAGTAAGAGAAACGGAACATCATAATTCAGAACGAATCCATGGTTGCAACTCAGCCGGGCAAGGAGTAGATTCACTCGTTTGTGTCTGAGAAGTGTATTAGCAGACTACGTATGCAATGTACCCTAGTTTTGTACTTAGCTTAAATGGCTTTTCTCTGCTAGCTTCGAAACCAACAAATCTTAGGATTTGGAAACATCAGGAGTTGTGACTAGAGTCGAATCTGTTGAGGAAGTGACGTGGCATGATTGTCACATTTGGTATCTTCTTGGTGTTCCTGAAGACTCATATAAGAAGATTGGCTTGTCGACATGGTAGGTAGTACTGCACCCTAGTGAGTTTGCTCGGTTATTCGAAGACGCAACGCAGCCAAGTGCGTGGGATAAAAATTTAGGGCAAGGTTGACTGTTGGTCGCTCGACGTCGTAGTACTGCACCCCATTGAGATTGCTCGGCTGAAGTAGCAGCGCAGCTAAGCGCGAGGTCCGCTACCGGGTTGTCGAGCCTTGGCCCGGCTACCTACATTTTCTACTCACCTACCTACATTTTCTAATCACGGCAGCTCTACACTTCATAGTTCTCCATGCTAACTGATGGTAGTATTTCTGGGTCACCTGTGCACTTATCTACAGTGTGACACCGTGCCAAAACCCGAACAGAGAAACCGAAAACACTTCCACGAATAATGGTCCGGTGGGTTGAACAAACTTCTCGCGCCCATTGCATCGCACTCTGAACAAGAGAAACAAGGTATAGTGCCACAGCTACCTACATTCGCGGAAGACGATGATCAAATGGCCTCAAATCGGTTCACTACATCCACAGACTTTGGATATTTGTTAGCAAGAAAACACGTCCTACATGAGCTTCAGTTCGTCCGGTTGGTTACACACGCCCACACCACGAACAAGCGCAAACAAGATACGGATAGAGAGACCATGCTCTTCCACATATATATCCATTACACGGCTACACTCACACTAAGACAACCTCAGCTAGCACACTATCCTCCAGCCAGAACAAAAACAGAGGATCATATGCCAACAAGAGAAACTCCTACCACCACCAGTCTCGACTTGCCACACAGAGCTACCGCTACACCGACGACGACGCTGTTACCCAATGTCCGCTGGAAAGATCAGAGCATCACACGATGGCGACCTGGACGGACTTAAATATGGATTGTCATGTTTTGAGTCACTGGGACAAGCGTCGTTTTCACCATACTAAGCGTGGCCTAGCATTCCACTAGATCACAAGTTAATTACTTCTTTCGATTTATAATAAGTGTCATTGATTTAATATAAAGTCGTACAAGTATATAACTCCCCATTAGTTTTTTTTGCGGGTATTGGCCCCATTAGTTTTTTTTTGCGGGTATTGGCCCCATTAGTTTGTTGCGATTGGAAATGGAATTAGCTGCTGGCCCTTTCTTGGTCGCCCGCTCCTCGATTGAACTGAGTTCATGCAAGTTTATTTGTAAACCAATTTTTTTTGCAAGTTTTAACTTGCACGTAGTTATTGTTTGTTCAAATCTGAACATAAACTTGTGTATTGTTTCAAAGATATCGGTGTGAATTAGTCATGTCTGTCCAACGGCCTTTTCCAATTGATTTATTTGATTTTTTTCATCGGCATCTGGTTTTGTAACTGAGTTTTGGCATGTTCATCCGTTTCGAATATGTGATGAATTTGTCCAAACCAAAATCATGTTTTAGCATCGCTGATGATATGATGTAATCCAAAATCAAAGTAGATAGACTTTACAATCAAACCGCCTATCACAAAGATACTTTACCGAGGGAGATAATGAGAACATATTGATGCCCGTGTGCTCTTTGGCAGTATTAAACTATATGGAAACATGATGGTGGTTGAAACACATGGTACAAAAATTAATGAAAAGTGCTATATTTAAGTGTCATTTATTACCGGATATTCACTTCGGCTCGCAGTTGCAAATACATCCATTATGTTAAAACATATTTTGAAATATCAAAAAAATCAAAAAAAAAATCTGCATATACAATTAGAACATTTTATGTTGGTTCATAAGTTTTCGGGGTGAAAGAACATTTCATGTGTCGTGTACAAAGAAGACAAAATATGTCACAGGAATACGACTATTCACATGACATTTTTGTCTTTTTATACCCAACACATAACATGTTTTTTCATCCTGAAAACCTGTGAACCCACATAAAATGTTAGAATGTATATGTAGAATTTTTTTTTGAATTTTTGATATTTCAAAATATGTTTTCTCAAAATGGGTGCATTTGCACCTATGAGCCGAATTGCCGCCTCGCATTTATTACTTTTTATGATTCATAATAAGTGACATTGATTTAATATAAAATTATACTAAATCAGCGATAATTATTTTGGATCAGAAAAAGTATATAACTCTGCTTAATGTTTTAGGCCTTTAGTTGTTGCGATTGGCATTGGAATTGGCCCACTGGCTCTTTTTTTATCGTCCACCATGCTCCACGACTGAACTGAGTTCATGCAGGTTTATTTGTAAACCCTTTTTTTGCAAGTTCTAACTCACAACTTAGTTATTGTTTATTCAAATCTGAACATAAACTTCTGCATTGTTTGAAAGGTGAGAATTATTCATGTGTGTCCATCCTTTCCCAATTAATTTCTTTGATTTTTCATCGGCATATGGTTTTGTAACTGATTTCTGGTGTGTTCCTAAATTCTTGATGAGCAGTCTCGAATACGTGATGTATTTGTCCAAGCTTTTTAATGAATAGCAAAATCATGATGGTGGTTGAAACACATGGTACTAAAGAAGTTCTATATTTAAGTGTGATAGTAAGAGAAACGGAACATCATCATATTTTAGAATGAGTCCGTGGTTGCAACTCAGCCGGGTAAAGAGTAGATTCACTCGGTTGTACATTAGCATACCACATATGCAATGTACATTAGTTTTGCACTTAGTTGAAATGGATTTTGTACTGCCATCAAAACCAACATTTGAAGCATCAACTTAGGATTTGGAAACATCAGGAGTTGTGACTACATAGAGTTGAATCTGTTGACGAAATGACATGGCATGATTGTCACATTCAATATCTTCCTGGCATTCCCAAAGACTCATCTAAGAAGATTTTCTCAACATGGTAGTACTGCAACCCAAGTGAGTTTGCTCGGTCAATATTGGTCCAAGACTCAATGTAGCCAAGTGCGAGGTGTAATACCATTTCGCCATCTAAGGAGATGGGGCAAGGTTCACTGCTGGCCGTTCGACGTCGTAGTACTGCATCCCACACTAGCAGCATAGATTTCTACTCAAGACATGTGCAGCATGAGCCACGGTTAAACATACGACTATTATTACTAAACGCACGTCTAACAAATGAAATATGCTTCACTGTTTAGTCACACTTAAAAAAATTGCTAGAGACGGACTCCACCGTTTAGCCACACTCACAAAAAAACATTAAATAAAGATTGCTAGAGACAGACTCCACCGTTTAGCCACTCTCAGAAAAAAGGATTGCTAAGCGGGCATATGCTACCGGTTAGCCACCCCTGTTTTCCTATTTCTCTACGTTGCACGGGCTCTCAGGACAGTTTCACACTTCATAGTTTTATTTGCTATTTTTTTTTAATAACTATGCACTTTATTGATCAAATTATCATAATGTATTTACAAATTGCATCATGGATACAATCCGGAACAACAGAACGCCACACATACGCACTAAGGACTCACACTCCTTTCCTCAGCGACATTTATAACACGGTAGACATGGCGGAATTAAATCACGAGACATTAGCTTAATATCCTCGATCACGGACCACACAACGAACGAACTGTCTCTGCTGATCGGCTGTGTTGTATAGCCGACAGACAGTCCGAGGCGATGATCTTGGACAACCCCTCCTCTCGTGCGAAGGAGACAACACGGCGAATGGCGATGGCTTCCATAGTCTCCGGCATGACCACCTTGTCGTATCGCTTGCCGCACGCATCAAGGAATGACCCTGTATGATCACGTGCAAGAACTCCAGCATCCATGCCCTTGGAAGTTGCGAAGATGCCTGTGTCGACATTAACAACAACAGTACCTTCGGCCGGTGGATCCCATTTGGCCTTCATAGAAGAGGGCTTGCACCTATAGATAGGAACTGATTTGTATAAGTTGTTCATAATCATTTCAATGTAAGCCTACCTTGACCGTGTTAGCACAGCCCCTGCCGCCGAATACTTTCCGACGACACCGACGAGGAAATTCTGACGAGACGACACGCACGTATTCGATAACTTCCGCCGAGATGCACGTGTTGCTAGCCGATCGATTCTTTTGATCTAACTAGTACACTCACGCACGCACACGCAAAACAACTTTGATTGTCAAAGGCTCTTGTCGAGCCTTGCTTTCTTTCTTGTATTGCTCAACTCACGGTGTTGTCCGATACAAGATTACAAGGCCAAGTGTGTGCATATATATATGCACTACTAGGACCTAATCAACTAGGAGTCGGTGTACTACTCCAAAACCTAGTCTAACACATATACGTATACTACCTGGACACTACACCTATTCGGACTGCAATTCCAATACGTGTAGGACACATGATTATCTAACAATCACCCCCTAATCACAATGTGCCTCTTTACATCGACCTGGGTCCCAAATGCGCCAGCTGCTTCTCGCAGGC
Source organism: Avena sativa (assembly GCA_916181665.1). NCBI lineage: Eukaryota > Viridiplantae > Streptophyta > Magnoliopsida > Poales > Poaceae > Avena > Avena sativa. Next base: position 276,200,811 of record OV702298.1, on the reverse strand, counting down.
GTCATCCTTGGCATTTCTTTTGCCGCTCCAGGCGTCATCCTCCATGTCACCGACTTTACCTTTGTCGGCTTCTCCATGACTTGACGTCGACCCTTCTTGTTCGCGTCTTCGGTCTTCGTCGGTTCCTTGATGAACAACGGGTCCTTTTTGTGGTTCATCGTCACTGAATTATTTATCATCCGAAATTCCTTCTTCGGATAGTAGTCCAACATGCGTCTCATGCGTGCTCGCGTCGGTCGTAGTCGTCTCAGCTCTAGTGCAGTCGGAGGCTGTACGACATACTCTTCTACGTCTGACCTTTCCCTTGTCTCTTTATCTTTCCAACTTCCACTCGCCAAACTGCTAGACTTCAATGCAACACACTTGAAGATCATGCATGGATTTGTTGTGCTGAATCTCCAAGCATCTTCTAGACTTCCACGTAGCGGTGTAAGCTAAAATAGTATGCTCCTTTCTTCTAACCTGATTGAACCAACACCAGTGATTCTTTCATCTGGCCAATTTGCTTCTTGCCTGTTTTCTGGGCAGGCTAGCCCTGGCTTGACTGGACCTACTTTTCTTGGTCCGTCAATTTCTTTTGGCGCTACAGCGCGCACGCTGTTTGGCCTACTTGTTTTTTCAGATCCAACTTCTGGGATGGATGTCCCTAGACCTCCTGACGGAGCTCCTTGAGGCAGGTATTTTCCTTTTAGCCCGCCTCCTTCTGGCGTTTCTGGGTCGCCAGCCCCTAGACCATCCTCTGGTCTATTTTCTGGGTCTCCGTATGAAGCCCCTATCGGCGGATCACATACTTTTGGACCGCCTCTTTCTGGCGTTTCTAGGCCGCCAGCCCCTGGACCTTCCCTTGGCCCGAGCTCCACACGTGAAGCTCCTCCTCCTGGGATGCCGAGCAGAATACATGCGCCACGTCTGCCTACTATTGCTGGTGGGCATCCTGCCGTGCCATTGCCTTCATCATGCAACTCCACGTCTTCTCGATCCTGGACGTCGTGTCCGGCGATGTCGGTAGTCCGAGTACTCTCCGGTTGCGCTTCCGAGCTTGAGGTTAACTCCTTCTCAGAATTTGACATGTTCACGCCCACTTCTTTTGACACCTTGGTCGCCGTACTTGGCGTCGCCACACTTGACGAACCAACCGAGGTCACTTCCGGTTCTACCAATGTCATCTCGTCGTTCAAGACAGTCTCCTGCTGCCCCACGTGAACACTAGTGTCGTCGACACCTGCGCATACTACCTTGATCGCTCCCCACACATCCTTCGCCGATTTCTTTCCGATGATGTGTTGTAGCATGTCCGTCGGCATAATCGAGTAGAGCGCCATCAATGCTTGGCTACCCTCTCGGTACTTCGCACCTCCCTTGACGTACTCATCGCCACCGGGATCGATGGCTTCCCAAATCTGCTAACCTTCCATGGCGCACTGCATCACAAACGCCCATAGTCCATAGTGCTTGCGATCCAGACGCGAATACAACTCCGCGCCCACCGTCTCAAACACTGGTGCCAAGCTCTCGCCAAACTTCACCATCGCCATGACCTCCTAGTACTTTCAGCAGATCACGAACGACAACCTTGGCTCTGATACCAATTGTTAGCACAGCCCCTGCCGCCGAATACTTTCCGACGACACCGACGAGGAAATTCTGACGAGACGACACGCACGTATCCGATAACTTCCGCCGAGATGCACGTGTTGCTAGCCGATCGATTCTTTTGATCTAACTAGTACACTCACGCACGCACATGCAAAACAACTTTGATTGTCAAAGGCTCTTGTCGAGCCTTGCTTTCTTTCTTGTATTGCTCAACTCACGGTGTTGTCCGGTACAAAATTACAAGGCCAGGTGTGTGCATATATATATGCACTACTAGGACCTAATCAACTAGGAGTCGGTGTACTACTCCAAAACCTAGTCTAACACATATACGTATACTACCTGGACACTACACCTATTCGGACTGTAATTCCAATACGTGTAGGACACGTGATTATCTAACAGACCGCAATAGCCCGTGGATGCACACCACGCTCACCCTCTCGGGCCTTGTTTCATGCATCCCATATGTGCCACAATGTTACCATAGCATCTGTGGCTTCAACGTATGAGCAGTGAGCCAAGAAATCAAGAACTCAGGTCCTTGGTGAAGTGAAGCCTCCGTGCTGCAGTTGGACAGTGAAATCAGCTCTAACATCTTGCCACACTTCGTTAGTGAAATGGTAGAATAGAAGAGCATGCTCGAATCTCGATAGTCTCATGTTGGCCACAGAAGATACATAATGGTGACGCTGGAATGTGATGCTTCTAGAGTTGATGACCACATGTTGGACAATCATGCGCAAATCTCCATGTCGCGATCTGCATCTTCCCCGGAGCTTTGCATAGCCATAGTTTCTTCCACAACTTTGAGTTCTCCCCCCACATCTGATAAAGACCCTTGCAATGGGCTACTGCTGGAGCGATTGGCCTGCGTGCCTTGATCCCCGCGGCCCCGTAGATCTAGTTGGTAGAGTTGTGTTGGCTCTCAGTGAGCCTTTGTATATGTTGTACAGTACTCTTTTTTTCTATCAATGAATCGAAACGCAAGGCTTTTGCGTTTTTGCGAAGAAGACCCTTGCCCTATTTCGCTGCGGTCACAGGCAAAGCGGTCCTCTCAGGCAAGATGATAAGCATATCAAACCGTGTACGTCCCAAAGCGTGAGAAAGGCCCGCAAGCAAAATCCTCACCTCCATGGTGGCTGATCGGAACCTGAAGAATCTTGGAAGAGATATTGTCAAGGAACAGACTTCGAACCCGATTAGCATCCCAGGATCTTGATCCTTCTCTAAACAAGGAGTCCACCATCCGAGGAGTCCACCTTCCGAACAATTTGAGAAGGTGTGTCTAGAATCCAATTGTTAGATAGGATCCTTATCTTTTTACCGTCACCAATACCCCAATGAATGCCCTTCTTCGGCAGTTGCATTCCAAACTGGATGCTGCGCCAGGTGTATGAAGAGGACCGAGGTGTTGGAGCATCCCAAAAATTATAATTTGGGTAGTATCTGCCTTTAAGTACCCTAGCACACAAAGAGAGTTAATCTGTTAAAGAGACGCCAACACTGCCTCCCAACATAGCCTGGTTCGGGGTCACCTGTACTAATTGAATGTTCGACTACCGTGGCAAAGTCGAACAGAAGAAACCGAAAACAATTCCATGGATAATGGTCCGATGGGTTGAACAAAAATTTTGCCCATTGCATCGCACACTCTGAACAAGAGGAGGCAAGGTACATTCATCATTCATGGAAGACGGACAAAATGGCCCAAATTTAGTTGGAAAATTCCTTATTTGACACTAGCTTAAAATCGGCTTCCCTATTTAACACTAATAAAAGATTTTTTCCTATTTTGACACCTAAACTTGCTCTTTTTCCTCAAGTGACACTGCCGTGTGTTTCGTTAGTTGTTCTGTTAGTCAATTCCTTCAACGGACCAAATTACCCTTTCCCGTCAACGACCAGAACAGGTGCGAATACAATCAGATACTCCTGTCTCTGGACCGTGCCTGCAAAAAAAACCCAGTGCTCAACCCTAGCCCCGGGAGTGGCGGCGGCGGGTGATGGAAATGGGCGGCGCCGACACGGAGGTGGCGGGCGGCGCAGGCACGGGGGCGGAGGGCGACGCAGGAACGGCGGCCGCGGGCGGAGCATGCACAACGGCGGAGGGCGGCGCAGGCAGGGCGGCCACGGGCGGCGCAGGAGACAGCCCCCGTCCGGCAGCCCTGACGCACCGGAGCTCATGTGGTAGGGGTGGGCGTTTGGTCATGACCGACAATTCGGTCTTTGTATTTTGGTCTATTTTAAATTCAGTCCTTGAAAAAATAAAGACCGAATTATACTTGATAGTTTTACTACCCGAAAAATTCGGGTACCTACTAATTCGGGTTCGGGTTCGGTCATGACCGAATAACATGGTCAATATTGTCAACCCAAAAGATAGACATTACTTATTAAAAATATGACAATGTTTTAACTATATTTTAAATATTTTAATACATATATTATCATTTAGTGGAAGAAATAAACGTGCAACAATCCTAATAAAATGTTCTGTTCAAAAAAAATCCTAATAAAATGTAGCAACTCTACAATAGCACTTTGATGACTATTCAACAATGCCATAATTCATGCACATCACACAAATTTGGAGTTTCAGATAGTCTCGTGTAAAATTCGGTCAGTTCGGTCTATTCGGTTACTTAGGAACTAAAGACCGAATAGACCAAACTAAATTCGGTCTATAAAATTCACTACCCAATTTTCTTGTCGGTCTATTCGGGTTCGGTCTCGGTGTTTTCGGTTTTGGTCTTCGGTTATCGGTTTTTATGCCCACCCCTATCATGTGGCCTCCTCTTCCTCACAGGCTCGTCCCTGCAACATCCCAAGGTACCCCCGCCTTGGCAACATCAACGCAGGCGGGGAATGGCCGGCAAGCAGGCCAGTGGCTATGTCTCCGGCCGCCCTAGGAGCACGCTGCCTTTGATCTGGACGCGGCGCTGGATATGGAGGCCCTCCCGCCTCCGCGTCTTTGATCTGCCGGAGGCCACTACTCCGGCAAGCTGCATCATGACGACCTCCCCATCCTGGTGAGGCGATCTCCCTCTTTTCCCCATCCCTCCATGTAAACTTGCTAGAAAAAATTGATTATTTTATGCTCTATTAAATGGATCGATTGATTAGGCAGTAGAGATGGATATGCAAGTACGTATGGATTTCAGACTTGTTTATCTCAACTGAAACGTGTTGTCGCATAGGCACTAGATGCATGTATATGCAGTAGCAAACTTTGTCTCAATTGAACCTTGTGATACCACCATGGACTGAAACTTGTTGCTGCTCGATTATTCATTGATTGTTTGTTGTCAATTACGCATTGGCAGTGTGTTGAAACTATGTACATATTCATGTTCAGAGCATGTCGGAGGAGATTGAGGCATGGCGCGCCAAGAGGTAGCCTGCATCGTAGGGGAGGGGAAGTGGATGGGTTCTTGGAATGAGCAGTACGCCCGCCGGTCCAGCACCTTGTTCCGCTCCATCACAGACGCCGGTGTCGTGTCAAGGTCCTATTTTTGCTGTTCCTATTCGTGGCTATAGCTTCAACTGATTGTAGGAACTAGAGATATATATCATGAATATTTGAGTTTATTTCAACATAATAGACAAGTTTATCAGAACTATGAAACTGTGCTTGGAGTAGTAAAAAATAGACCATACAAATGAGACTATATATTATAAACCAACTTGGATTTTTGATCAAATACATGCCTGACTGTAAAACTTTACATCTCTACTCACTATCATAATGGACATGGACATATGTACAGGAGTATGTATAGGAGTAGCTTTACCTGGTTTGTACAAGTTCCACCTTTAATTCTACTGGAGTCAATCAAGTGTAAGGTGGTGCTAATGTGTAAACAAACAAGAAATAGGTGCTTGGATGCATATAGCTGATTTCTTGGTTGATTCTGATTAATGTGATTTAATACATGGATGTTTTCTTAATGTTCTTCGAGTATTCTTGGTGCTCCTGGTCTACGAGGAGGATGAAGATGGCGGTGGTGCAGCTGGGATAGTCGGAGCACTCCCTGGAGATGCGGCTCTCCTCCCTTTCACGCGGCCATAGAGGCGATGGCGAGAGGAGCGCGGAGGCACGTCCAAAGGGAGCTGCGAAGACAGCAAGGGAGCTGCTCGAGGCAGGGGACGGTGGCCGGCGGTGAGTTCCTTCGATACCCAGCTCCACTGCCACGCTGGTGTCCACTAGTGTGTTCCCGTACGCGAGCTCTACAATAGCCGCAGCCTCCCGCACGTTCCTGCGGTGGTAGGTTGTGGCCATGGCCGGAGCCGAGGGCCACCACCGTGTCGCCGTGTGCCTCTGACGGGAGACGACTCAAATTGCTTTTATTCATTCTTTCTAGTGTTTTTCTGTAAATATGTATTGTAATATTTTTTTGTTTCCCAAAAGTACTAGGCGTGGTGCACCAGATTGTGTAGTTGTGGCGCATGATGGTGCGCTACCAAAATTTGGATTATGTGTAGCGCAACCTATGTGCATCACGCCTATTACTTAGCTGTAGCGTCCTTTTAGTGACGCATCACATGTGCCACGGATAGCTAAATTTAATGCGCCATAAATTAGTGTTTTTCTAGTAGTGTATATATGAACATGATTGTTTATCTATTATATGCACTGTATTGCTATACTACTATATATGAACTGTGTGCATGGATATGGCAAGGGAGGCTCTGTCCAAATTTTTAATTTTTCTTACACTAAAATCTGGTGACAACGCACGGAAAACGTGAGTGAAATACATGGCATGCATAATCCATGTCCATTGGTACAAATGTGTCTTTCTAGAACATTCTTTTTGTCACAAGACTTATCAAAGGCAAAAGAGTCTTTTCATGTTCCTATTTAACACCGTTAGTGTTCAAAATGAACTAGAGTGTCAATTGAGGAAAGAAAGCAAGTTTAGATGTCAAAATGGGAAGAAAATTTTTACTAGTGTCAAATAGGGAAGCATGTTTTAAGATGGTGTCAAATAAGAAATTTTCTCAATTTGGTTCGCAAAAGACTGAATTTTTGCCGGCAATCAAACTCGTGCTACATCGGCATCCGTTTATCCAGTTAGTTACACACATGGAAAAAAAATAGCGTGCTATTTTACGCTATTTAGCGCGCTATAGCGTGTTTCACTACAGGAATGGCCAGATGCGCCGACGGCCAAAGGTCGGGGCCGTCGGCGTAGGACCGGGCCAGGCCAGCCCACGTCGCCAGCCTTCGGCGTATCCAAGCCGTCGGCGTAAGCGTCTCTACGCCGACGGTCACCCTTGGCATAGCGAGACCCTCGGCGTAGGCTCAAGACGCGTGGCACATAACGGCCAGGGTGGACGGCGCTCTAATGGTGCCTTCCAGTACGCTGAGGGTCACCCACGGCATAGCATGCCTGCCAGTACGCCGACGGTCACCCTCGGCGTACCAACCACGTACACCGACGGTGACCCTCGAGGGCAAGGCCGTCGGTGTAGGGCCGAGCCCCGCTGCTGCCAGGGGAGACACCGAGGGTTCGGCCGTCGGCGTATCGCCGCGCCAGGCCGCCCCGCTGCCTCCACGTGGCGAACGTACACCAAGGGTACGGCCGTCGGTGTAGGACCCAGGATACGCCGAGGGTGAGGCCGTCGGCATATGAGCTATGCCGTTAGCTGGCCATGTGACGGCGCTGTCGACGTTCGCCACCTGGCCGTCGGCTTTGATCTACGCCGACGGTGTTTGCCTACGCCAACGGCCGCGGCTGCTCCGCCGAGGACGGTACGCCGAGGACAGCCGTTGGCGTAGCGTACGCCGAGGGTTTTCCTGGCTACACCGACGGCAATAAGCCCTCGGCATACCAAGCGCTTCCTGTAGTGTTTGGAGAATCCACGCTATTTTTCACGATTTTGCTCTCTATAGCGCTATTTTCTAAATAGTTTGCTACATCTTGCTAAAACATCATAGCGTTAGCGCTATTTTAAGTATAGCACAATATTTTTTTGTTGGTGGGTGTGAATTAAGCGAGCATATGATAAGGATGTCTGGAGTAAGCAAACATATGATGAAATTTTTATTTATTAAACTTAAGTGATCGCGTCAAGTCGCCGCCTCCTGCTGCATCACCCAACGTTGTGCCTAGTTTTAGCCCTACTGGTTCTCCTCCAACTTAGATAGCGCCAGAATTGGTTAGATGTACAAGTGTTACTATGGCCAATTCATTAGATGCTGAGAATCTTGGTATTCATGATATACTTGTTATATTTTTTTACTTTTTACAAAGCGCTATTTTGTAAAATAGTGTGCTATAACTTTTATAGTGTCTCCACCCTAAATTGAATAGTGCGCTATTTTTTCCCTTGGTTACACATGCCCACAGCATGAACAAGTGCAAACAACATAGACAGAGAAAGACCATACGAGTGATTCGTGCTTCCATAGATGCATTCCACTGCTACATCCACAGTAAGACAACCCACAGCTAGCACACTAGTCCCAAGAGGGATCACCAACAGAGGAGCATGAGACCACAAGAGAACCTCGTACCACTACCAGACTCGACCTGCCACACTGAACTACCGCTATCCTGTCGACGACGCCGATACCGAATGTCCGCTAGCAAGAACAGAGCATCACGCGATGGCACCTGGACGCAGTGCCGGCTCTATGTTTTTTAGGGCCCTAGGCAAAGTCGACGCCATGGGCCCTTAAGGCTAATGTATATATAGGCATATTAATTTTTTATCATATATGTATCTACTAGCACTTTTAAAATAAAAGTTAACATCCAACCAAACATTTTAGTCTTAAAATATAATAAGTAGTATTAGTTGCTAGTTTGATTACCTCAAATAAGAAATAATTTCAATGATAATAAGTCAGGAGTGAGGATCAAGGTCTGCCGCTGGTGAATTGGTGATCCCCGATAGACGATAGACGACCTACGAATTTGTGATCATCGATCGAGTCAGGGAGGCAGGGCCCTAGAGATCGAGGCACGGAGTCCGGCCGATTTCCGAAGAGTCAAGAAGAAGAGAAGAGAAGGGAGATCACAAGTTCGCGACGCGTTGTAACCCATGCGGCCAGCGTCGTAACGTGTCGTAACTCGTAAGCCTTGTGCCTTGTGTCATAGTGAGCCTTTTTGATTTCCTGCTCGCGTGAGGCGTTGTGCCCGGTTTCCAGGGCCTGCTCGTTTTTCGCGTCGTGGGTAGCATATGTATACCCGTATATATATACTCCCTCCGGTTGCAAATAAGTGTATGTCTAGCATTTGGCCAAGTTAAAGTTTATTAAATTTGACCAACTTTATAGATAAATATAGCAACATATATTACATCAAATTAACATATTATGAAACTAAATTTAAAAACATATCTATTGGTATTAATTTAGAGTCATAAGTATCACTACGTTTTTCTATAAAAATTAGTTAAACATTATTAACTTTGACTTAGAATAAAGCTAAAAGTACACTTATTTGTGAACAGAGAGAGTACGTAGGTGAGTAGAGTATAAATTTTTGGGCCCCCTCCGTCCGTGGGCCCCTGGCCGATGCCAGGGTCGCCATACCTCAGCGCCGGCCCTGCCTGGACGGTGGGCTTCTTCTCGGCCGGCGGATGCTTCTTGACGGTGATGGTGAGCACGCCGTTATATTGGATATATTGCTTGCTTAAAACATGGAAGTTCTCTTTCAAAGGAAATTTCCAAGTCAGTGTGGGGTTACCTCGAGACTGGTCTAAGGATACCAATTATCATGCTAATAAAAAATCACAGACTTATATGATCTATGTAGGTCTGGTAGTGAAAATGTCGGCTGTGGCCCAATAATAAAAAATAAAGTAACCAAGTTTGTCGCATGATGATGTCCTTCTTTTTTCTATCTGATTTGCGCAAATACCATTTAATTTGTTCCTTTAATATGGTTAATTGTCTAGGGATATGAAATCAGTCTAATGTGGTTTAGTAAATAAAAACACAAAGAGTATTAAGCTATATTACTTCTCTATTGACAACTTAAATAAATAATTAGTACTATTGTGGTCTCCTCATTCCCACATAACCGCTCGAATATTTACTCCTGCTCCTACAACATGTATTCCAATGTTTTGCATCTGTGTCCTACATATGTCTCCTACATTTGCACGATATTGATCACAAAACCATTAAAAATGAGAAAGAATGTATAATACATAGTTACATACTATAAAAACAATATTTGCAACAAAATGAGGAGAGAAGAAAGAGGCGGAAATACTACTATGCGTGTCTAACCCATGGTTCTTAATTCTTATCTATTCTGCTTTCATGGTTGATGCCCTTGCACCATGAGGGCGACTCCCAAAGTAGTACTTAGTATTATCAGGTTCTGTAATTCTAACGCTAGCAATGTCTGATGTCGTCATATTGAAGACTAGTATGCCAAGACGAGTCCATGTGGCGTGAAAAAAGAGGGGGTGTGAGACGCGAGGATGTTCAGGACGAAGAGCACACAAGCAGTTTACCTAGATTCAGACCCGACTGCACTAGACGAATCCTACTCCTGTAATCAATCCACTATAAACGGTAAAGCCGAAAGTTACATAGGATTTGACTATGGTTCGGTTGTTCAAGGTCAGATTGATGGTTCCCTAAGGGTAGTCCGTATTGGCTTATATAGACATATGGCATAAGGCTTAAGGGAGAAATCATATCTGATCATGGTAAAGATTACATTATACTTGGTAATTACTACATCTTAAACTCCAAGTATTCTAGCTTCAAGCCTAAGTTGGTAAACCTTCTGGGCCTTCTCGTAGCCGGATGGGCCTCTGTCTGTCTCGTTGACTGGGCCACCCATGGAACCATAGAATCTAACCCAGGTTGGCCACCATGCTCTCCAATTATAATTGTTGGCCGTGGGTATACCCAGAAAGTATAACCCCACGAGTATCCCACGGAGCACTCCAAGGTCCTCGAGTCGGAATCCATCTTTAGCTTTAGTGGTCGTCGACATGGAGAATCTTGAAGGGTTCCAGAAACTGTACCACTAAAACTCATCTGACTCTGACGAACATGGACAAACACTTAGTTATTATTCTTCGTTTTTCAACTTGATTCAAACTGAGCAGATTTATTTCTTGTTCAATCTAAGGAGACTGTTTAAAAATTCGTAACCTCCGTGATGTTTGAGGAGTTGTCACGTCAGACTAAAAAACATCGGTCACATCAGGAATATGGCCATTGGTAGGCCCCACAATCAACGGGGATCGAGGATACTATTAACTATGCACGATAACCGAGGGCAAAGAGTTTGCGGCCGCGTGGGTCGCGGCCGAGTCCACCATTTTGTTTCCATGATGCTTGGCGGAAATCTCGTAGGTTTTACACCTGTCTCACACGAATCATGGTGCAATTTTGCTATAAAGGGGGAGGTGATAGCCTCGCCGTAGTCACCCTAATACCATTCTATTCTTCTTCTTCCTCATTTCGCTCGAGACACCAACCCAAAACTTTGCCCATTAGTAGTTGTGATTGGCATTGCAATTGTCCCACGAGCCCTATCTTGGTCACCTGCAATGCTCCACCACTTAACTGAGTTCATGCATGTTTATTTGTAAACCGATTTTGTTTTGCAAGTTTTAACTCGTGCCAAAGTTTAGATTATTATTTCTTTGAATCTAAAGTGAAACTTTTGCTTTGTTTCAGAGATATCGGTGCAAATTATTCATGTGTGTCCAACCTTTCCCAATTAATTTCTTTGTTTTTGTCATTGGCATATGGTTTTGTAACTGATTTTTGCTGTGTTCCTCAATTCTTGATGAGCAGTTCTGAATATGTGATGAATTTGTCCATGCTTTGTAATGAATACCAAAATCATGTCTTAGCGTTGCTAATGAAATGACGTAATCCAAAAATAAATTAGACTTAGATCTAATATGATCAAGTCGTCTGTCACAAAGATACATCTTTGAGGAAGGGGATGCTGAGAACAACATATGGATGCATGTGTGCTCTTTGGCAGTATTGAACTGCATGGAAACATGATGGTGGTTGAAAGACATGGTACATAAATTAATGAAAGGTTCTCTATTTAAGTGTGATAAGAGAAATGAAACATCGCCATAGTTCACAATGAATCCATGGTTGTAACTTAGCCCAGTAAGGAGTAGATTCACTCAATTGTGTCCACAGTTGCATTAGAATATCACATATGCAATGTACCCTAGTTTTGCACTTAGTTGACCAAGATTTTTTGCTGCCATCGAAACCAACATTGGAAGCATCAACTTAGGATTTGGAAACATCGGGAGTTGTGACTACGTAGAGTGGAATCTACTGACGAAGTGACCTGGCATGATTGTCACCTTTGGCATCGCTCCGGCATTCGTGGAGACTTATATTACCATCGTCATCTAAGGAAATGGGCTTCTCGACATCGTAGTTCTGCGCCATATTGAGTTTGCTAAGTCAATATTCCTCAAAGATGCAGGTCAACCAAAGGCGACGGAATGTTTACTCGTTCTCCATCTAATATGAGGCAAGGTTAACTGCTGGCTGCTCGGTAGCTCGATGTCGTAATACTGCAACCCATTGAGATTGCTCTGCTGATGTCGCACGGAAGCTAAGGTATAGGTCCGTCGTGAAAGCCTCAACCTTGGCCTAAGTAGCTACATTTTGTACAGAAGTCAATTTTATTGCAACGGGCTTCTTGCTACTAACTGATACTCGCTTTGTCTCATATTACTCCGCATGTTAGAGCCGGTCAAACTCTGCAATGTTTGATCAATTATATAGAAAACTGTGTCAACAATTAAAATATCAAGTCAATATTATTAGAAGTTTTTGGTATATATTTTTGGTATTGTACATGATAATATTTTAAACACTATACTTGGACAGTAATTTTGGTATTGCAGACACTATACTTGGACAGTGTATTTCTGGTATTTTATATGTGAATATCTGGATCCTATACTTGGTCAATTATAAAGATTATATTAGGATTGATTTTGACCGAATCTAGTTCTCCCCCGTCTTAAAATAGATGTAGTATATTTGTTAAAATTTGGATTAATCTAGACACTATTTAGTATATATAATATAAAAGGATTATGCGTGTATTATTCCACACCTATTTAGTGGAGGGATTAGGCGTGGGACTTTGATGTTTAATCCCAATCCATTGTTTGCCACGGTAAAGAGTTATCATTAGGATTTAAGATTAAAACTTTTTTTAATTAGTCACATGATTTAACAGGGTTGCAGAGGCCGGGACTATTCCCCATTTCGAAAATTCGAATTAACAGGGTATCTCAGGGAATGGGTCGGTGCAAATAAGAGAGGCCAACTCCCATTCCCCATTGTATCTAAGTTCCCAAGACCCTAAAAATACAGGGGACTTGATAGTCTCATCCCTCCAAAAGTCCAAACTCCCATTCCCTTGTCTCAATTTCCCTTATTAACCAAACAGGTTGGAAATGGATTGCTGGTCGGCATTTTGCCTTGGGTTATCCCAGTAACGCCCGAACGCCAGGTGGTATGATGCTCAGCAGGTCCGTCTCCAGAAATCGGGCCCCAGTGCGAACTGTAAAATAGAACCATATCCTTTTAAAAAGTGTATAACTAATACAACCAACCATAATTTCGCTTTATTATATGAGTCTAGTATTTTTCCATTTTATATAGTATATATACAAAAATATAGTATCATAATTAAAGCTAAAAAGTAAATGTAGGGCTTAAGCAATTTAGCAAAAAGCATATGATCTTTTTTAAAATGAAATCATCCTCAAAAAATCATTCTCAGGTTGCGCAGATCCGTCGAGTATTTCTTGTGTCATGCTAGAACTTAATTGCAATTTTAACAAATTATATTTAGAAAATCAAACCTTGATCAGCATTCCAGGTCGGATCATCATCATTGGAAGCCAAGACGGAAGGGCCGACTGATTTGTCTCTGTTAGAGTATACGTATCTGTTAGGGATAGACTAGGTTACTTGTCTTATACTCCAAGTTGGTCCATGTACGCCTACATATACTCGCACGAGAGGCTCAATAATATATCCATCATATTCTGCAATCTCTCTCTCTCTTTAGCCTTCAACATGGTATCAGAGCGGCACGGTCCTTGACCTAGCCGCCGCCTCCGCTTCCGCATCGCGCCGCCCCTAGAGAGGTCAATCTCCATGATCTCCGCCGGGAGCTGCGTGACCCGTACGCAGGGTTCGTTCGCCGATCCGTGATCGGCTACCCTGTAAGTCTTTTTTTTCCGATCTCTTGATCGGTTTCCTTTTTTGGTTTACCGATCTTAGATCGGATTGAGTCGTCCATCGCTGTCGACCATCGGCATCGACGATCTATACCGCGTCCGTGCGCCTGTCACCGGTGTCGCTGTGCCTTCCTCGGTAGGCCATCGCGGCCTCATGACAGGCTGCCGCGCACCGCGGCCCGCTGCTGCGGCTTTCTCGGGAGGATTCCGCGACCGACCCCCCCCTCGGATTGTCTTCGCCGTCATCGCCCGGGATTGCACCGACAATGACGCCGCGGATTCCGATCTGCCGTCGTCTCGGACTTGGCGTGTACAGCGTCGTCTTCGGTCTGATCAACCGATCTGGCGCTCGTCTCCGCCGAGTACGTCCACGAGCACGCGCCTACCACCGATCGAGCATCGGGCTACCGCTGCATCGCCCCGTCGGGCCGTAGCGTCGCCGCCTTTGGTCCCCGCCGCCGGCTACCAACGCGCCTTCTCAGACGTGTCCGTCGCTGGTGGTTCTCACGCCGCTGCACCGACACACGCCCTGCAGCTATGCTGCCCCATCGGGCAGTAGCGTCGCTGCACGCGGTCATCGCCATCACCCCGCAAGGACGTCGCAGGCTTCCACCGCGCCAACTCCCTTGGCGCGGGTCGCTGCCATCTGCGCATGGTCTTCGTCACGTCGACGGGTTCTTCCTCGCCTACTTCGAGCACCGCCACCACATCTCCACAGGTAGCCTGCATGGCCACTCCTAGCCGTCGTAGGTCTTGCCGACTACCCCTCCGTCTAGGCATCCAGTATGACCAATCTTGGTCGTCGTTGGTTTGCCGCCTTCTACGTCTTCGTCTAGCACGACTTCGTCGCCATCGTCCTCGACCACACCTACTCGTCTACTCCGACAACCGCGGCCTGCATCAGCACTTCGTCGATCTGCGCATCGCAACCGTCGTAGAGACCTCCTCTGCTAGTCTCCTCCCCGACATGGCGTGAAGTTTTTTCTACTGGTCCCGTTCTTCGCATGCCCGGTACTGGCAACACTGGTGCGTGCCTTCGTCCCCGACGCGTTCCCGAGTCTGGCAAGCCCGGTTGTAGCGCCTCGTCTTCATCGGTTTCGACAAGGTCTTCATCGGCATCGACTACCTCCTCTACGTCTGCCTCGACTGCGTCATACCGACTTTGTCTTCGCATACTCGGTTTTGGCACAACCAGAGTATGCCTTCGTCCCCGACGTCCGCCTGGTTTTGGCAAAGCCATGGACGCACCTCGTCCTCGACGGCTCGGACTACATCGGCTTCGGCATCGCTCTCTTCGATGACTGCCCTGACGCGTCTCCGTCCTTCTACTGGCTGCACCTCGTCCTCGACGGCTCAGACTGCATCGGCTTCGGCATCGCTCTCTCCGACGACTGCCCTGACGCGTCTCCGTCCTTCTACTCGGCTACCTCGACACCGGCAACCCCGACCACGACATCGACCACGGTGACCCCTCGTGCGGCTACCTCGACCAAGGTTGCAGCACCCACCGCTCTCGGCTCACTCGACACCAGCACAAGGGCTACCACCTCGCCTGAGCTCCTCACCAGCATCCTCTACGGTCCAAGCTTCTGCAATGTGACACAGTCCACGACGTTCCCGCTACCACTGCGGGGGGATGTTAACGCATTGGTCTACTTCGGCTCTCTAATCTGACCGTTCGCAACGTTTCAGCTGTTCACGATGCTACCGCTACGACTCTGAGGGATGTTAGAGTATACGTATTTGTTAGGGATAGACTTGTACTTCAAGTAGGTTACTTGTCTTGTACTCCAAGTCGGTCTCTGTACATCTATATATACTGGCCCGAGAGGCTAAATAATACATCCATCATATTTCGCAATCTCTCTCCCTTTAACATTCAATAGTCTCAAATAACAATGACCAAACAGGCAGCAAGGCTGCAGTAGGCAGTGCTCAGGCCGATCGATCAAATCGACCGTTCTAGACTGCAGGCGCACGACTGGCGGCAGCCGCTGGCGTCTTCTGGCGATCGGATTGATTGGTTTCACTCGTTAATTTTTCTTGAGAAAGTGAACCGGGATTTCTTGATATGATTCGATCGAATATCGTGTGACTTGTGCGGCGTTCCTATGTGCAGAAGCGGCGAGCAGGCACTGTTGCCTCATACAACGTGGCCTTCTAAGCTGGGCCATCGGGATGGGCCTAGAAGAAAACTGCCGGGTTTTCAGTGCATTGAAATGGTAACAAGGGATTTCACACTGGCCATCGTGAGATACTCTTAAGAACAGTGGATTTCCAGGCTAGAGCTGGGTTGGGTTGGGAATATGGGGCCCAAAAATTTGGGGGCTTGTGTGGTCCGCACAGCTTCATGGACAGGCCTGTCAATTAGTGTTAGGACATCTTCAACGGATCGATCTATTTGATCACGGACTGTCTGAATCGGTGCATGTTAGTGCCCCATTCTTTATCAAAAATGGGCTGAAAATGAGTCATTGCGGATGGGCCGCGAAAAACACGCGAGTCCAAATAAAGTCTAGTTTATTAATTAACCATTCTAATGATTACAACGATCTAAACTACGACAGCGTTGATCCAAAAACCTGCATGTTGTCTACCCTATGGCGGCGATCCAAAAAGTTGTATTGGATCACGTCGTATGCCAGCGGCACCCGGCGCCGCCATCTACTGCTTACTTTGGTTTTTTTTTGAACGGGGAGGGAGGGTCCGGAAGGACCCCGATGCTCCTTATATTATAAGGGGTGGAGTACAACTTACAAAGAGGACCAGAAAGAAATAGAGAATTACACACAGGTCCTGGATTTTTCCAAAGGAGACCCTAGAACAGAGAGAGCAAACGCAATCAAGTCCAGAGCATCTCCAAGCTCCTTCTCCACCGCGATTCCGTCGCCGCCGAGCACAGTCAACTGCTTCACCACCGGGGACTTGGCCACTTGGGGTGGAGCAGCGGGAGCCAACCACCTCGGAAGCAAAGATCCTCCATGAAGGCTTCGAGGCCTGGAGGAAAAGCACCCTACACCGGCGGGCCGGTGAGAAGGGATGGAGCGGCAGCCCTACTGCCATGAAGACCAACATCCAGGCGGATCCAAGCCGCCGACGAAGCGATGCTGATGAAGAGCTCCAAAGAAGATGGGGAGGCTGCCTTCCAGCCAAAGATGTTGACAGCCGAAGCGCCGTCGACGAATATCCCCTGCGCGAAGCAGCATCCGTGCCACCGAGACCGATACATCGCCGTCGCCAGCGCACAGGCACCAGCAGCCATGCTCTCCACCTTCTCCCCCCGCCACCACGGCCGGCCAGAGAAGGGTGGAGGAACCGCTGCCAAGCCTGCAGCATAGCTCCAGCACGAGCCTTATTCGTGGAGGAGACGAAGGCAGCACACCACACTGCAGCAAGCTCCTTCCACCGGAGCACCACAACGAGCGCCGCCGCCGCCATTCGCCGGATCTGACTCGCTAGATCCAGCAGATTCCTCCCGGCATATCGCCACGACACGGCACAAGGCCAACACCTAGACCTACTAGAACTACTAGAACCTACATCTACAGAGGCGCTGCTCCTCCGCCGCCTCCCACCGGCTACTCCGGCGAGAGGGGCTCAGGAGAGGCCAGAGCTCTCTCGCACGACTCTCAAAGCAGGGGAGGGGGTGGAAAGGGGGCCTGTCTAGGTTCGAGGATCTACTGCTTACTTTGGTGTCGCCTCCTCCCTCACCCACTAACCAAAACTTGAATGCGTAAGTTTGCTGACAGAACATGCCTTAAATATATGATGTAGAGTTGGGTATACTCTACGTCTCTTACCCACGGAACATGCGCCTTATATATCCTCGTATTGGTATATGACGTAGAGTTAGGTATACTCTACGATCCGCGGATGACATACTCCCTCCGTTTCCCAAAATAGATGTCTCAAATTTGTCAAAATTTGGATGAATCTAGACATTATTTAGTAGTATATAGATTCATCCAAAATTTAAAAAATCTAAGACATTTATTTATTTATTTTTGGAAAAGAGTATATATTAATATCGCGGAGATACCAATTACACCTAGCCTCTGCAACAACGCATGCCCTAACAGCCTTACAAATGCACACTGCTTAGAAAAAAGAAAAAAAATTACAAGAAAGAAAAGCCTCGCTACATAGAACTATTCCTCAGAGCAACGACACTAACACCACCAGAACAACACCAGCAGTCCAACCACCCCAATACCAACGCCTTCAAGAAGAAAATAGTGCACAAGCGCCGTCGTCACCCGATCAAAGATCATAGGTTTTCACCCTGGAGAAAGTCTTCACTCGCAAAACAATGCCTTCAACAAGGCCATTGCCAGACACAACCAATTAAGGCCTGATCTTGGATTTTTACCCTACAAGGTAAGACTGGAAACTCCTCCTGTGCTGTCTCCTCCACAAACAGTCGTTGCTGCGAGTCACAGAACACGCAGTCAGTTCGTCGACACCATAGACTCAAACCACCATCGCAATACTCATGTTCCTCCTTTCTTGACATTTTCCGCCTCTGACTTCACCATAGATCGTCAAAGACATGACACATGATGGTAACAGATAGCAGAGCTTCGCAACGCCCGCCCTGAAACCAAACGGCCAGAAAAACATGGGTACGCACGACCGAATACCTTCCAATCCAGCCATCTCCAGACATATTCGCCCGTGAGAGTTCGCTGGCGGAGCCTTCTGAAACTTGTCGGTCCAGATCAGATCACCGAGGGCAAGTGACAAGCAAATCTTCGTCTTGGCGCTGAAGGAACTCTAGGACCGCACGCCTTTATTCGCAACTCGCAGCCCCCACGCCGCCAGTCACCATCCAGCAGAAGAGAGCAACAAAGGAGGGGCCAACAAGTACTTGGCTACAGAATCACCGGCGTGACCGAAGTCACCGCCAGAATCCACGGTCAAAGCCCTTGTTGGACCTAACGACCTAGATCAGAACAGATCTTGGTCATCCAGAAACGTGCCGCCGCCTCCTGTCGGAACGGCCCATGGTGACGCGTCACCGCCTCCTCTCTACTGGAGGGCCTCAGGCTTCGGCCTCCCGGCCACGCCGCCCAGTGCCCGGCGCCCCACCATCCCTCATGTAGCACCGCCTAGGATGTGGGAGGAAGGGAGCCTTCGGAGTCGCCCGAGGGAGAAAGGGAGATAGATCTTTTCTGGAGCGACCCCAAAACATCTATTCTTGGACAGAGGGAGTAGTTTATATACACTTCCAACTTTTTGCCGGCCGAAGAGGAAGCAAGGTACAGTCAGAGATGCCATACGACTGATTCGTGCTTTCATAGCTACATTCATGGAAGAGGACCAAATGGTCCAATTCCATAAAGACTCTGAAACTTTTGTTGGCAAGCAATCGCGTCCTACATTGGCTGCTACACAGCACGAACAAGCGCAAACAAGATACAGACAGAGAAAGACCATACGAGTGATTCGTGCTTCCATAGATTCATTCCACAGCTACATCCACAGTAAAGACAGCCACAGATCGATAGCACACTAGCAGCCTCCAGCCTGAACAAGAACACAGGAGCAAAGGACCAGAACAGAACCTCCTACCAGTATCACTACCAGACTCGACCTGCCACACTGACTGAACTACCGCTACACTGACGACGACGACGCTGGTACCCAAATGCTCGCTAGCAAGATCAGAGCATCACGCGATGGCGACCTGGACGGACTTGGGCTTCTTCTCGGCCGGCGGCTGCTTCTTGACGGTGACCGTGAGCACGCCGTTCTCGCAGCGCGCGGTGACGCCGCCCGCGTCCGCGTCCTCCGGCAGCCGGAACTTGCGCACGAACGAGCGCGGCGACGCGCGCCGCTCCAGCCGGATGTACTTGCAGTCCCCCTCCTCCTCGTCCCGCTTCCGCTTCCCGGCGCCGTTGCCGTCCCCATTCCCGTTGCTGCTGCCGTTGACGTGGGCGCTCTTCATCACCAGCACGCTGTCCTCCTCCAGAGTCACCTGCAAATTTCACGCCCAATGTCAACTTCATCCGTCGACAGTTTTCTTCAGTTCAAAGAAATGGGGAAAATTGGGAGGATGTGTAGTGTACGTACCTGGATGTCGGACTTGGAGAGGCCGGGGACGTCGAGCAGGAAGGCGTACTCGCCGGGGGTCTCCACGATGTCCACGGGCGCGCCACCGCCGTGCGCGCGCGGCTGTCCCTGCCCGTGCCCGTGCGCTGCGTGCTGGTGGTGGGCGTGGTCGCGGTGGTCGGCGTCCGCCGCGGCGAGGCGTTCCAGGACGTCCGGCAGGTGGAGGAGGCCGGTCACGGCAGGGGCGAACAGCAGCTCCGCCATGGCTTCTTGCTCGTTCACGACTGATTCCTCTCGCTTTGCGTTGGTGGGTGGGTCAGTGGACTCGCTCGACTTCGAGAGCTCGTTGGATTCTGACGATGATGTGTGGGCTGGGGCGAGGAAGAGGGGGGGTGTAATAAAGGAGAAGAAGCGAAGGTTCGAGATGCTGCCTGAGGAGGGACGGTGCGCTGCCGCGTAGTCGCGTCCAGAAGGATCGGGAGGGGCCATGGAAGGACCTGGTACAGCACCAGAGGAATCCAGCGAAATTCTGCTCTGTTCTGGACCCA
Organism: Avena sativa; assembly: GCA_916181665.1. Lineage (NCBI taxonomy): Eukaryota > Viridiplantae > Streptophyta > Magnoliopsida > Poales > Poaceae > Avena > Avena sativa. The sequence goes on along the minus strand of OV702298.1, from coordinate 276,180,391 downwards.
AGTTGGGCCGTTTCGTGTTTGGGCGGTCGGCCTCTGCGCTGCACAGCAAGCTAACTGGACCGGTTGTGGTCGATTTGTTTTTTAATTCTGATGAGGATCACCATTTATCAAATGAAGCCCATGAAAAGGAGTTCAGTTGATTCGACTAAGGGCGTGTACAACGCCAGCGCTTAGCCAGAGGCGCTAGGAAAGAAAACCGTTTTGGCAGTTTGAATGTAAATCCCAACCGTTTTGGGAGCATCGATTCATAGTTAAGAGTCGAGCGCTAATCTAAAAAAAAAGAGTCGAGCGTTAACAAATCACACGATAAAACCTGTCCCTAGCACCAGACGCTACCGCACCTTCACAAATTGACTTTTTAAGTGGCTTCCTAAGTACTTTGCAATGTACATGTCCTAAGAGAAGCTACACATCCATCTGTAAGTGGGAATGTGCTGCACACGGCGCCAGTAGCCCATTCCACCTATTTCTCTTAATTGGTTACCCATAGGCTAGTGAAAATATTCCACCCACGATGCATCCACCATGGCTGCCATTTAAAGCTAAAACATCTTATATTATAAAACGGAGAGAGGTAGATCCTACCAGCACCTCCAGATGAACCAATTGGGCAGCAAAAGTGGTGTTGCTCCCTTCCCTAACGCCACACCCGTCGTCGACCTACTGCCATCTACCTTCCTCCACGAGCTTGCCTCCAGCTGCTGCCTTCCATTTCTGTGCTCCGATTCCTTGTGATGCCATGATGCCGGCGGCCTCTCCTCTACGCCCCCACCCCACATCTCGGGCGTTTGGATGTCTCCATTCCACAGCAAGCCTGGAACACTGTCGATATTGTCGCTACCGTCTCGCTCTAGGCGTGGACCAATGTAAAAAATAGCGCGCTATTTAATTTAGCGGGGCCCTTCTTCGGACGCTATGCACGTTTTAGCATGCTAAAAGCACGCTATTTTTCAAAGAATTTAAAAATTGACAAGTATAGCATGTATATTAAAGATTTTAGCACCTATAAAATTGTCCTGAGTAATACATACATAACCAATTAACCAGTTGTGCCCGAATGATATAGTCCATATCACAGTAATATCCAAATTAAAAATGACAGGCTCCATATCACAAAGATCACTACATAAATCCATAAACAAACTACAAAATCCAGAATAAAGTGTCATCATGGATTGAATCGATAGATGGACATGGACTGCCGCTATTACCATATATTTTATAGCGACGCTAAAACGTTATAACATATAGCGTGATTTAGCGTGCTAAATACATGATTAGCGCTATAACGAGCATATTTTGTATAGTCGTAGCGTTTGGCTTATAAATATGCTGAATACACTTACAGTTCACGTGATGACCGATGTCCGTGCATATATTGCTCTTTCTCAATCTAATTTAGCTAGTAGTATATATCTCTTGTTATTTTCTGTACGGGAGTATACGAGCGACGGGTAGAAATAAGTGGGCAAGTGGTCGGCCGCTAAACTGGAGCCTATTTGTACAGGCAATTAGCGGTCTCGCAATTAATTATAGGCGGTCACTTGTTGAGCTGCCGTGGGCATGCACACTTACAACCTAAGCTACACATGCATGATCCCCATCAACACGGCAAACGAAAAAAACTCCATAGCCCCTCGATACAGACGTATCCTATGTTATAGCGTGTTTTGCAGTACGTAGAAGTCTACTACAAGATCGTAATCCACCCCCCTAACAAAAAAATTGTTCACAATGTTTCAACTATGTCTGTTTATATTATTCAAAACATATGTATGTTTCTTTCATGTTTTGACAAGGGTTAATAGGTTGCTTTCAGAAATATCACCTGGTCTTGTAGAGGTTGGTAATGGTATGGTCTGTTCATCCAGTTGAGCTTATTGTGGAAAGGGATGCGGTTTGAGTCCAGTGAGATCCAAGTTGTCGGCATGAATCCGCATGACACCACTGTAAGCGCATAGTTTGTTCATGCTTGGTCAGCCATGTGTGTTGTGGATGCTAACTTTGTTTTGCAGGGGAAGAGGTCTAGGAGCAAGATTGTGATCGGTTGTATCCAGCCTAACCAAAGATGGTGGTTCCTGTCCTACGATGAGTATAACTGCAATTCAATTATGGAAGGAACTGTGTACAGGTGCCCTAACGAGAAGTGCAGCAGCAAAAGTGAGAGCCCAAGGTTAGTGTAAATTGTACCATAACGCATGACCAAAATGACCGTGTCATCCTGCACGGATATGCAACGACGGGTGGTAGATAGCACCCTAAAGCGCGCGTGCCCGTCTAGTTAGTACTAAGCTTTTTGTGAAGGCTAACTCAATCGTGAATGCTTGAGGGGCAGTCCATCTCTAGCTAACTACTTTGTTGATGTTACATCGTGTGCAAACATTGGTCAACATAGTGATGGATCCTGATGCTTCCAAATCCTAGTATGCCCATAGATTTCAAAAAATTGCAAAGAAATTCTAACTAAGAACAATGTGTGTGGACACTAGCAACAGCCGAGCCCTACTCCTTGCTTGGCTCATGTATATGGGATGACTCTATCGTAAATATGAATTTTATATTCTCACATTTAAATAGGAGTATCATAGCATTAAATTTTGATATCATGTGATGCAACAACCATGCAGCTTCCATGCATTTTAATCCCATCATGACTGAGCACATGGTTTTCATATAAGATGTACTACCTCCTTCACGGTTTGCAGGGCGCTCTATAAAAATCTCACGGACTTAGGCGTGAATGTATTGGCTGAAAATTAGGCCTATTAGTGAGCGGCTAAGGCACATGCAATGGTGGAAGACTGTTGCATGCATAGAAAGTTGGGAGAAAAACTGCCACATTAATCAACAATTAATGCTTATGCGCCTAAGAACGTTATAGTTTTGGAAAAATCTAAATTTGATTAGGCGCCCTGCAAACCGTGAAGGAGGGAGTAGTGCTTTAAGTATCCCCTCCTTCATAGAAGCTCCCCTATAAATATATTGATTGCATAAAGAAATCAGGTATCAAATTCTTTTTTTTGGATGACCATATATTTCAACAAAGCCTTTGCAACCTGAACATGAACTTCCCGGCAGGGCAGCAGTAAGATTGTGTGATCATGAACCTGAACATGAACATGAACCCAATCTATTATCTATTATATACTAAAAGTAATATAAGGGTGTTTTTTGAGGAGCTACGTTGATCCACATCATTAAAATTATCTAGATGGTTAGATCTAAAATTTACGGTTAGGATTTAATAGGACGGTATTAATTACGTAACCTATTTTGACACAATATATGTTTGAAGTGTATGTCACGTGGACTCCCGTAATTAAATATTCTGACTTTGAAATGTACTTTCCATCTAAAACTTGGACCCGGTATGGTAGTTGGAAACAAAAATCTTGCTGGAAGCTTGGTGGTCGTGAACAAAAAAAAAACCTCAGGTAGGCATAACTCGGTCGTGATCAACAGGATTTGCAAAAAAATCACGTGATCAGCACAAGGAAACCCTACAGGACTGTAGCTTTATCCAAATTGGTGAATTGTTGTCCCTCGATCGACCAAGCTAGCCATTAATATATTCAAGACTACACAACCATACCATACTCATTTACTATGGAGACTCAGATACCACCCGTGTCGGTGTCGTGCTCACACTGCAAATATAGTCTCCCTAATGACACATGAGGGGCTAAATTAGCATAATTCTCACAAACGATTAAAGGAATATTTCGAACCTAAAATTTTATGCAGGAAATAGTATACAACCCAAGATTTTTAAGAGGATGGGACCAGGCATGTTGGATTGTTTTCGCTATCCTTAAAAGCTACTGTTGTCTCGTGAATTGACATGTTTCATATTTAGTATCCACATATCATGGCAATTTTACTAAAAGCACATAAAAAGCGTACAATCTTAATTCTTATGAATTGTTCAAGAGGATATTATTTTGTTTGTACCAAAGAAGTCTTTGAAAATTCTTATAATGTATTTCTTTCGGTGTTAAAATGTCAACATAATATCACATGTCATTCCAATAGTGCAACGAACCCGAGGACTAATTAAGAGTCTTGAACTATGTTGTCCATGTCAGGTAGTCATGTTGCATAACAAAAGTACATTTGGCAAGTGTGTAGAAACAATTGATTGAATACCAATATAGCACACAAACATATTTAAATAGGAAATATATAATATAACAGTAAACAACATTCTACACAAATGAAATACTAAAGTAGAGTCATCAGGTTAAGCCACATCATCAAAACTATTTTGATGGTTAGATCTAAAAAATTTAATTGGACTGAAGATCACGACCATAAAACTTACGTAACAATTATGAGACACATGTTTCATTTAGTACACTATGTGTTTCTAACATGTATTACACATAATCTCACAAGTAATTCTTACAAAGATGTGGGCTCCAACACACGTCGAGTCCAAACCACAAGTCACGTAGGTATATGTGTCCAGGCGATTTGCTTGGATATAGTCCATGCCATGAAAATATTAAAAGGGTGTCCCTGCCAAATACAGGAAGGCGTGTGTCTCATATGCTTATGGAACCGATCTTCAAACTATGACCGGTAGAAAATGTGATGTGTGGTGCATTTTGACCGTTATAAAGGAATTACACACACATGTTTATTGGAAGTTAAAGCAAGGATGGGGTACATTACCATCTAGACTACAAATAGTGAATCGTGTAGAGAGTTTTCAAAACTATTACTCCGACCTAAATTACTTGATGCAAATTTAAAAATAAAATTTCTTAAGACCTGTATTCACCGAATCCGTGTCAAATAACTTGGAATGGAGGGAGTATTTATTTTTTAAATCGCTCAATCCGAGTGTGCATGCACGAGTTTGTAAAGAAAAATAATTCTAGCACGAAGTATATATAATAATAATAGTCAGGGTGAAATTATGTGTCCCATCCATTTTGGATGTCATGTATTATGAACAAATGGAATATATTGCGACCAATTAAAAAATTCCCATAACAATGTCACTAATTATATTTTCTCCCTATACCATAGAATCTATTTCCCTTTTATTTACAAGAATTTTAAAGTTATTGTTGAGTCAGATTGTTAGATGTGTTTCTTATCGAGATAGTTCACACTCGATTTTAAACACAAATATTTGAGTACAAATATGTGACAATATATTTTATCACGTGTTCCTAGCATAGGATAGACAAATCTTTTAGTTGATATTAAATATTACTAATCCTTTTTAAAATAGAAAAGGACATGTCACTATAATCGCATATTACATTTTGTGGTAGTTTAAGTTACAATGTATTCATATTACACGATGCTACAAGTAATGTGTGCGAGAGAGTCGAATGTGCTTATTTTAGGTTGAGGGTAACAAGTAGAGGTAAATAAAACATATAATAATAACATTTTGTACCAAAATATTAGAAATCTTGTAGTAAAAGATCTTAATATTTTTATTGATTTGCATAAACATGCACAAATAGGAAATATCATTTCTATGTTTACATTAAACAAAGAATTTTTGAGACTCATGTCTAATGAAGTAAATGAGAAGTTCAAGATTTACATAACTAAAATAAATGTTATTACTACTTAGATGATCTAACTTTTTTTGCTGCCAACAAGTATGAATTATCTTTATTTTATTTCATTATGAAAATAGACTTTGCCGCTTGGAGTGATCTAGGTGGTCATGACAACTCAGAGTTAAAATTTTAATTCAATGTACTATGATGTCACCATAAATAGATGACTTTCAGATAGTTTCTAAATAAAGTATTATTAAATCTATTGTTTATTAGGAAAATCATAGGGGGTATTTTTTTTATAAAGGGTATTATTTTAATATCAAGAAGGTATGCACTAGGCCTCTGCAACGAATCAATATCTCATGTGCAATAAGTCCGATATGACGTTTATTAGCAAGCATTTATGATGATTAAAATCCATATTACTTGAAATCACTTAATATAAAATGTGAATTTATTTTCCAGACCATTGAAGAAGATGCCCTCGCATTTGCGAGGGCCACCATGCTAGTTTCTTATTACAATATAATGATTTCTAAAACAGGAAAAACTAAAAAAATAGGTTAATATACTCTAAGCTACAGTAAAGTAATGTATGTTTGAAGCTGTAGTAAATACATGCGGGCATTCAGGGGCGAGCTTCCGTAGACGAGTTACCACCCTAATGCGAAATTCCCCGCATCTTTTCTTTTTATCATTAGGGTAGCATGCTCACTTTTAGTTATAGGGTACACAATCACCATGTGTATCGGATATCATTTTACGATCCACATGTTTTACAAGAGTAAAATGCATTCAAGTGTCCTTTAGCTTGGCTAGTGGTTTACTTTAGTCCAAGAACTGCCAAATAGTGAAGCTAACGCCAATAACTTGTCATTCCCCCATTTCGGAAAAAAAAACTTGTCATTCGGGTTCACTTTGGTCTAAGTATACTGTCTACAAATAATGGTTGGTGGTGTTGATATGTCTCCACATATTGACAAACCTATTCTGATGTTTCTGTGATTTCTCTAGGTTTTTCTCTCTGGTTCTTGTGCGGAAGTGGTTAGTGTAGCTTGTCATTTTATTGTTCCCATGGTGCCTATGGTAGGGTTAGATTTTGAGTAGATTCTAGTTTTTATCCCCTACTTTGCGATTTTTGACACTAAATACCCCATTTAGCAAAAAATCATCCAACTACCCCATTTAGCAAAAGTTGTGCCAAAATATACCCCCTTTGAATATTTGAGAGCCACGTCCCTGTTTTTCTCTGGCTTTTTTTTCCCTTTTTGTGCAGGAAGCCAGGAACATATTGCGCCAGGAAATTACCAATCACCGAACGGGTTTTTTATTGGCTGAGAGGCACACCATGGACATGTCGTACCACAATCCAATATACTCTTCCTCCCCGCAGAGTGCAGCTATATATGTCTGCCTGTGGACATGCTGCTTCACGCACTTGGGCCTAAAGCATCGGCACACAATGACAAATGCAAGGAAAAAGTTGATTCGTAATCCTATCAGCTCACACGATCGATCTGCAGTCCTAAACTCTCTCACGGTCTACTTCTAGATCATCCAGCTCCGATGAAATTTGGCAATCATCTCGACTAGTCTACGAGTTGGGCGATATAATACCAATACCTTCAGACAAAATCTAACTGCCTGAATCGGGACGTGATAGCGAGAACAAAACTGGCATAGACAAATATGCTCGAGCGGATCGAATGAAGTACTCGACGTCAACTAGAAAAATACTACGAGGAGGAAAACCGCCTATATAGGGTAAAATGTGGCAAAGTTTTTACTAAATAGGGTAATTAGGATGAAAATATCTTAAACTGGGTAATTAGTGTCAACAACATCAAACTAGGGAGTAAGAACCGGAATTTACTCTTAGATTTTTGTATAAATGCCATAAGTTTATGATTAAGTGATAAATTGTAGAAAATTCTCCCCTTCTAATTGTCTGCCCTAGAATCAACATAATTTCGATGACACTGCATTGTAGTCTACTAACCAAGCCAACACACTCCGTTCAGGTCACCTCTTCTTGCCTACACGTACGAATGTGATAAAAAATATAATGAGTGAGGAGCATGTAAGCCATGCTGAGTCGTGGTTCCTTACTACAAGGTTAGTCTTGTAAGCTACCGCAATGGTAAACACTTGAGGGGCAGTCCCTATCAACCTAACCACCATGATGATGTTACATGGTGTACAATCCAAGGTCAACGCAGTGGCAGATCCTGGTGCTTCCAAATCCTAGAATGCCTATAGCTTTCAAAATTATTTCCAAAGCAATTCCAACTAAGAACAAAATGAGTTCACATTACAACACAGTAGCAACATCTGAGCTCTAGTCCTCACTCGCCTCATGTGCATGGGCGGCCATTTTGTATATATGGCCATATTTCATTTCTATTCTCACGTATAAATATGAGTATCAACATTAACTTTTGATTGCATGTGATGCAACAACCATATGCGGCTTCCGTGCATTTTAATGCCCCCATGAGAAGCATATGGCTTTCATATATAAGATAGTATACTACTACTCCAAGCATCCCCTCCTTCATAGAAGCTCCGTCATAAATATATTGATTGTATCGATTCAAATTTCAAAAATCAGCTTCTTTCATTAGATGACCATATATATGTTCAGCAAAGCCTTTGCATTCTGAGCATGGACTTTCCAATACTAGGATCATATAATCATCGCGTATAACTAAAATACTAACTTACTAAAAAATCAATTCCATAAGTTTGAAATATTATTGAAAATATTAAGTATGTAAAAGATATATAGGCACCTGCACCTGCGAGATTTCGTAGTAAAATTAGAACTGGGGATCGACTAGTAGGCGGTGGCAGCAGGTGCGCTACCAGACCACTAGGGTTCGAGTCCCCGGACTCCACTAGTGCTCACGGCTGTTTTCCATTAAATAAAATCAACAGGGACTTCTAGTCCCGAACCAGGAAAAATGAAAAAACATGTTTACTATACACTAAGGTACAGTAACATAATGTACAGTTTTAACTTTTAAGGTTATAGTAAATACAGACTGCGAATGAGGATGTTATCATTTTACCGAAATCAGTCATATTTGTGCACTGTATATTTTTCTTTGCAAAATGTAAAACCCCTTGGCCTTTCTTTGATAGTTATTAAATTGAAAAGCTCCAGAGAACCCTAGTCCACCAAGATACTTCGGTCTAGTCATAACTTCCTATGATACCCAACTGGCTTTTCTCTTTCCATGTTTGCATCCCCACCAAAATTGCCTAATTATGGAGCTCATGTTTTCACAAAGGCCTTTGGGTAACTTAAAACACGCCATGGAGAACACATGAATTGATTGGGCCACGGATTTGATTAAAACACGCCATGGAGAACACATGAATTGCCTCCTGCGGACAATATTTTCTCCCCGTCCAACTCTTCACCTTATTCCACACAAGATCCCTCAAATATTTAGAAGCCCCATATCTAGAACTCCCCACATCAGTAGGCATACCTAAATATCTATCCTTCTAATTGTCTACCCTAGAATCAACATAATTTCGATGACTCTGCATTGTATTCTACTAATCAAGCCAACACACTCCATTCAGGTCACCCGCTTCTTGCCAACACGTATGAATGTGGTAAAGATGAGTGAAGAGCATGTAATCCTTGCTGACATGTGGTTTCATCCTACTGGGTTAATCTTGCTGGCTACCTCAATGGTAAACAGTTGAGGGGCGGTCCCTATTTAGCTAACCACCATGATGATGTTACATGGTGTACATGCCAAGATCAGCGCAGTGGCACATCTTGATGCATCCAAATCCTAGAATTCCTATAGCTTCCAAAATTATTTCTAAAGCAATTCTAACTAAGAACAAAATGCGTGTAGAATACAATATAGTAGCAACAACTGAGCTCTAGTCCTCACCCGGCTCATGTGCGTGGGTGACCCTTCTTTAAATATGACCATATTGCATCTATTCTCACATACAAATAGGAGTATCAACATTAACTTTTGATATCATGTGATCCAACAACCATGCGGCTTCCGTGCATTTTAAATCCCCCATGAGGAGCACATGGCTTTCATACTAGATATACTACTACTCCGAGCTTCCCCTCCTTCATAGAAGCCCAGTGGCATCTATTGATTGTATCAATTCAAAATTCAAAAATCAGCTTCTTTCTTTAGATGACCATATGTTCATCAAAGCCTTGCATCTGGAACATGTACCTTCTGGCACAAGGGTCATATGATCATCCTATATTGAAAATAGTAACTTACTAAAAATTACGTCCATAAGTTCTGAAATATTATTGAAATTATTAAGTATGTAAAAGATATATAAGCACGTGCACTTCAGTGTGCATCCCTAGTTTGTGCAAAGGCCGGGAAGTGAAATTCTTCCCCAATTTTAAGAGAAAAAGGCTCTCCCCGCGTATCTCGGCTCGGGCGAAAACCCTAGCCGCTGCCCCCAGCGCCTCCTCTCACTTGCTCCTCCGCTGCCGCCGGAGTACGCCGGCGGTCACAGGCCTCCGGTCGGTGGCAGGAGCGGGGCGGTCTCCTCGTTGGCTGCATCTCCTCCGTGGGGATCCCTTTGGTCACATTGGCGCATCGCCCCGGACGACTCACTCATGACGGCGAAGGATAGGAACCGGGACAGCGATCCTGGGAGGCGGTGTTGGTCCTCCCATGGCGGATGCCAGTTAACGGGGGTCGCGTTTGCCGACTGGGACGTTGCGCTTGGTGAGGGGCGCTACGGCGTGGTTCTGCAGTGGCGGCGCAGTCGTGTGGCCCTGCATCGACGACGTGGTGGTGGCTCGCCTCTATTGTGCTCGAAGTCATGATGTCATCTGGTGGAGGCTTTGGGCGGCACGGGTCTCATACACTGCAGGCCATGCATTCGGGTTGCCGGTGGGGTTTGAGGCGGCTGGTCCCGGTGGAGGACAGTGGGTGGTGTGGGGGCTGCCGGCTTGGTTCTAATAAAGGCGGTGGTCCTAGGATTCCTCTCGCATCAAGATGTTGATATGCTTGATGCATGTCTTCGGTGATCTTGTTGGATTGTCGAGTTCCGGAAGGCTCTGCTGGCGAACTCCCGTGGACGAATCATGCCTGGAGATTGCTGGATCAGATGGGATTCGGTCGCGTGCAACCGTGTTTTTTCTGACAATTTGGTTTCAGAGGGAGCGAGACAAAGCGCTGCAGTCTGTTGCCATCATGGGACATAGGAAAATGTCATTGAAACCGAGATCTGAGGACTAGTAATGGTGGTTCGAGTCCTGATGGCGATGAGGAATTATCTTGGTGATTCATGACTTGTAGCAGCGATATGGAAAGTGGGAGCGATAGCACATGAGAAGTTCATTGTCTAAGCTTTCAGGATGAAAATTCAAGGTCTGTCCTTAATTTGTTGTGCTTGCCAATGGTCTCATTAAAGGATTTGTTTTGAGAGCACTGGTTTTACTCCATGGTAAAACCCTATGATCTATGATCGGACGACGATGGTGTTTTGGTGTCGTTTTTGCATCAGTTGGATTTTTTGTGCTATTTTGGTGGCGTTTGGTTTCCTGTTATAAAGAATATATCACTGTAGCATAACTTTTCTTTTTCATAATTCTTTTTTTTATCGCGTGCATCTGTATAGCCATTAGGGCATTGCGTCTTTTGGAGAGGCTGAATGTAATTGGTATCTTCATAATATTAATATATTGCCCTTGTAAAAAAATATAAGTATCTGCAGCCATAAAATTTCATAGTAAAATATAATAATCTCCCGACCGGGTAATATGAAAAAATATGTACAATAAACTAAGGTACAGTAACATAATGTACATTTCTAAGATTACAGTAAATACTGACCGCGAATGAGGATGTTATAATTTTACCGAAAACCATGGGTTTTCTTGTCCTATCTGTGCACTATATATTTTTCTTTGCAAAATGTAAAACCCCTTGGTATCTCTTTGCTAGTTATGTCTAATGAGGCCAGCATCGGAATGTCCAGCGTTCAGGCGGGGCTGCAAAACGGCTGAAGCCTGAAGGGCAGGGGCAGCAGCTTAACGAAGGAGACTGAGATTCAGTCAACCTCCCCAGCAGCCACCTTCTTTTTTTCCTGAATATAATAAACAGACAATTTCGGTTTCCCTCAAAAGGAAAACAACCATAGCAGGTACAAAAGCACAAAACCGCTCTTACCAGCGTTAAAAAAAAGGGATAGAAAACTGCTCTCATTTAGCCTAGCAAGAAGGAAATTGACTCCAGAGCCGATAGAAAGTGAAAGCTCTCTGCAAAAATATAGGGAGAAAGTGAAATATCACCAGATTCAGAGAGCCGAATGTTAAGTGGCCTTGCTGGGATGCTATTGCGACCACCACACCACATCGTGTCTTGGTTTTCTAAAACCTCTATAGATATAATAATCTAGCTCTTCTACTCGCAAATGGGGGTTTAACAAGAAAATTGAGTCTAACAAACTGCCAAAAATAGGTTATGAAGTTTTTTAAGTCGTAAAATACCTGAAGGTGAAGAAAACAAACCCATCAGTTATGGGTAACCATGGTAATTCTTGTATTCTTTGAGGCATGAGTTTTGAGAAAATGCATGAATCTTGTGGTGGGTTCTGGTACCTCTGGCTACAGAAGCTAATAGCGACGGTTGCTTTTTCAAAATGGTTTCTCATCGGGTAGATATTCAACTGACGGAAAGTCGCTTCGAGTAGTATTTCAATTGTCTCGGTCATTTTCCTTATTTAATTTGTCCATGTCGACTCCAAATCAGAAACTCTCACATGCTTAAATTGACGCATATGACTAGGCATTTGTGTTCACTTTGGTCCACTTGTCAATGTCTATTAGTACTATCAGTATAATGTGGGAAGCTAGCTAGGCCGCTCGACATATTAGAACATTTATTTCGACATTGGAGTTACTCCCAACCTAGTTTTTTTTCCTTTGGTTCATATGCATAAATGTGTAGTATAGAGTGCTATCTTAATGTTTTTCTTTTTTGTGGGGAAACTTAATGTTTTTCTTTGTATTGCTTGTTGTAGTAGTTATGCTCTAGTTCATTTTTTGTACTATAAAAGCTTTCAGTTTTATAGTTAGTATGGAAAATTGTAGGAATATTCTACCCCCATAATTGTTTACACCATAATCTACATACTCTTGACCACTCTCTATTCTATTCTACTAATCTATCCAACATAAGTGTCTGCTTGTGGCCAATCCATCTTAGTGGGATAAAAAGAATGGGTAGTATGAAAGCCATGCTTAGTTGAAGTTTCATAGTACTAAGTTGAACAAGTCTGCTAGAAAGATGGAATATGCTCGCTGGGTCCATCTCTAGCTAACCATCATGTTAATGCTACTTCGTGTACAAACCCGGATCACTAGAAAGATGGAATAAGATGATGATTCCAATTTAGTGAATCTCTAGATTTCGACAATATTGTAATGAAATTCTAACTAAGTACAAAATTTGTGTGCATCATATGCGCTAGCAACAACAGAGTTCTACTCCTTGCTCGGCTCGGGCGCGCGGGATGGTGGGCTTGTGAATAATTATTATATTTCATATCGATTTTACGGTTAAATAGGTAGTTTCCAATGCAAGATTGATGACTAGGTTTCTGCACCAACAATAGGGTTATTACAGTATTTGTAGCATCAAATATTTATTAGAAGTTTTTCCCCTAAAATCTTTGCAAAATGGAAATAATGCAACCCCGCAACTCTGTTGTCAGGGGTAGCCACATTCACACCCAGATCGTGTTTTGAAAATAGTCTATTCTTTAAGTTAGTACGATAGTAATAATTGAGAGAGGTCTAAAGTATCTAAAGGCAAAGAACTAATAAAAGACAAAGTAACTAAAATTGGGAGTTAACAAGAGCAATATAAAGGCGTAAAGGGGAATTTGAAATTACCACTAGCATTAGAATAGAATATGATTAGGATATATTTATGGCTTCTTTATTTATGTATGTATGAGAGGAGCTCCAAATAAGATGATCACATACACCATTTGCTATTTCACTCTTCACAACCACAAAAGTGATCAGTAGCTATACACCCTTGTCCACTAGAAATTTAGGGCTAACCCTATGGTCATGGTCATAAGCTTTGCGAGTCCTCTCTTATCCCGGTTGAACACATGAATGATAAGCTGATGTTACGTGTCACTTCATTTCTTCAAAGTACCATCCACATGACAACTGTAATTCTCTCTCAAGTCCCAAAGGGCAAATATTACGTAGTTGACATTCACATAATATCAAGAGAGAGAATTTAACACATACATAAATAAGATAGAGACACAAAAGAATCTTTATTTTGGTTCATGGTGGTGCTAGGGTACATCCATATCCCCACTAAACTACTAAGGCATAGGGGCATAGGACATCATATGAATAAGCATGGATGAATGAATCAAGTGATACATGTAGGGATCCACAATAGTTTGGGATTACAATGTGATGGATGGAGGAATCAATGACGAGCGCGTAGATGATGATGATGGGGATGGGTATTGATGTCGTTGCCTCCTTATCCCAAGCCGTATTCTTCTCTTCCTAGGATGGTGTGTAGGTGTTGATGGAGATATGATGATGGAGTGATGATAGCGGTAGGGCTCCGCCATGGACGGTTGTCTCGCGACTCTCTTGGAGGCTAGGGTTCTCCCTCTTTAAATAGGAATTCTGCAGGTCACAGGGTACATTCGCACCTTCACAAAGACAGTTCTATTTGATGGTCCATAGCCAAGGCAGGTTGGTACAGTGGCACGGTATGGCCATACCCGCCGTACCGATTCCCATTAAAACATCTGATCATGTAGTATTTTGGTCTACGTTTCTTCATACTAACTACGATTGAGGTGTTTTTGGGATCATTGGATTCATATGGATGAGAGCTATGAAACCATGGCCTTGGATATTTATTTTGTGTTGTTAGAAAAATATCACTTTTCTCACTCTTCATATGGCCAATGAGATGCCCATAGCTCGTGCATATTGCATCCACTTGGCCCCTTTCATCTTGCTTTGTCCATAAATCCTCAATGCACCTACACACATCAAAGACAAGGAAACGTAATTAAATCCTAACAAAAAAAACTAGTAGTTGTGCAACACTCATATGAAAATGAGTAGAAACAAGTAATCATGTATAAAAGGCATTATAATAACTAGATGGAGCATCACATGAGTGGTTTTATAAACATATAGTATGCTTAAAAAGTGAATAAAATTCCACTCATCAAGCATATTGCCTCAATTTTAAGTTGACAAGAGTAAAAATCATAACCAAAAAATTCAATGCAATTTCCTAGGCCACTTAGCTATTTTGACATGTAAACGGTGTATATCTTTATTATGCACTAAGGTGGTGTTATAGTAAGTTGTGAGAATTTTTATATTGTAGTAAGTACATTAAGATTTGTATCGGTAGGTGCAATTATATTGCAATGCAACATAATAACACAATTGGCATGGTATTTTGCTAAAACAATAAACGCACGAGATCAAAACATGGTACAAAATAGTCTCCAAACCTCACAAGGTAGTATTTTTGCGCATCCATGTATATAGGTGAATTCTGCAACAAATTATTCCGTGAAAACCATAGCAAGTTCTTGCCAACTTATATTGCACCCCGTATTGTGATGTCAATCTACTCCTTGGCCTCCTCGCCTATATTCCATGGTAGTCGTTACATGCTAGGACTAAGAGGTATAGGGAAAGAAGTTTGAACCATTGGGTGATGCCTACTAGAGAATAGCATTTACATGGAAATCCCGGTTTACAAGATCAAATCCACGGGAAAATTGACACAATTTGAGGCTAAAATTGATTTGGCAAGGAGAGGCCGAGTCCAAATACAATTTCTTGGTTTGGCTCCTAGTTTTGAAACCATCACTAGTGGAAAAATTATTAGCGGCAATGAAATTATCCTCATGATCATGCATGTAGATCGCTCAATATGGAATTTGATACACATCGCCACCTTTGTTGGAAGATATTTTTGTCCAAAGGTGTGTGGTATCGTGGCATCATGGACCTCTATTGTTGGAATGGTATTGTGATGCAAGCACACCACGTCTTTCTTGTGAAAGATGAGATCTATTTTTGTAGGAATTTTTTATTCATAACCCTTTACATAGAGAGGAGAAAAAAGACAGGAAGAAGAGATCTTAAAAATCAAAATCATCTAATTTTTAGGGTGGAATCGTAGTTGTGATGGAGGTGGGTATTCATAAAGAAATATATTATCTATGGTTTCTTGGAAATTGTGATTTTGTAATGTTGTCCCTAGTGCTTGTTTCCATCCATTGTAAACTAATAACTGGATAGCCTGCACATTTAAATGGCTAGATTTCCTTCCTACGTTCATATTATATATTGTTTTCTTTACTTGTTTCGGAAATTTGGTCATAGTTTATTATATTTAATTCATCGCTATTGTGGATGAATATTCGATCTAAGTTATTGTAGCAAGGATGTATGTCATGATTGCTATTTTGTAAAAGAAAATATAAGTGTATTATAATTCCGTTGATGGCCTTTTTGGACCTTAAAAATTAGGTTGTACTGCCTTGCTACGATTATTTTACCTGCTGCTATTTTTTGTTAATATCATTTACTAATTGCAAAATTTGCCTTGTTCAAGTTCTTGAAATTAATATATTGCATGTACCTTATGACACATATAACCACACAAGGGGATCATAATTTCTTACTAGAAAACAAAAAAACAAATGAAAATTCAAAGAAGGCACGATATGTTTCCTCCAGTGAAGTGTTTTCATGTGCATGTGTTCTGATCACAAGAGTACACAAGCGAAAAAGCAAATTTTCATGTCTGTGATCAGTGTTCTGACGTGTTTGTATACGTTCAAGCAGACCTGCATGTACATGCCGAGATGTAATGTCACTAGACGTGAGATGCCATGACACCATCTATCTGACTCATAGGAAAATCTAACATCCTGACGCTTCCAAGTCCTAGGCAGCCTATTATTTTCAATGGCATTGCAAACAATAATTCTAACTATGTGCAAAACATGTGAGAATTACTAATAGGTATGCCGATATAAACCTAGTACGATGGAGTTCCACTCATTGTGGGTTTTCCGAGAATAATGATTATGTTCCATCTTCTCACGTTTAAATGGTAGCATTATAGCATATAGCATTAGTGATAGATTACACATGGTCCAACAACCATGCAACTTATATGCAATTCAATAGTTCCATAACAAACACTTTGGCAATAAGATCATGTTCCTCACTCAAAATATTTTGATCATATCCATTCAAAATAAAAATATTTTGATCATATCATATTAGTTTCGATAATGTTGTTTATTTATATGATTGTACAAAAATCATTTGTGATTGCAGTCTCAAACCGTATTGTCACTAAGAGAAGCAAACGTGTCAAACGAAACTTAATATATGCAATATATAATCATGAATAGGACAAAAACATTGATCATCACATGGTAACTAAAAATTATCATGTTTTCCCCACTAGTTCATCTTAGCCAAGAATGAAAGGTTAGTTACAAGGTTAAATTTTATAAATAAAATGTTTGTAATTTCATTGTTTTACATTATAATTCCAAAATTTTAATAGAGTTCCATTGAGATATTGTTTTAGTTGTCCTTACCAGCTTAATCTTAGTTACTTTTCAGAAAAAATGAAGTTTTTCTAACAGTTTTGGATGGTATTTTTAGGGCGTTTTTGGATGGTATTGAAAAAAGGTTTTTCCCCCAAAAAATTATAGAGTACAATATTTTCATTGGGGTTTTACGAAGATTTATTTTTTTAGTTCCGAATAAATTCGTTAGGTTTGACACATGTTATGGCCAAC
Organism: Avena sativa; assembly: GCA_916181665.1. Classification (NCBI taxonomy): domain Eukaryota; kingdom Viridiplantae; phylum Streptophyta; class Magnoliopsida; order Poales; family Poaceae; genus Avena; species Avena sativa. Next base: position 276,163,007 of record OV702298.1, on the reverse strand, counting down.
GATGTGGAGAAGAGAGCAACATGAAGAGTGCCGAGTAGTGTAACCAATGGTAAACCTATGCATAGAGAGGAGAAAGAAAGACATGAAGGAGAGATTTTATTGGGTTGAAGCACAAAGTTGTAAATGTAAAATGTTCTTAGTAGCCATTTGGATGCATAGTAGATGGTGAGGGTTCCTTGTAAACACTTGAGACTTCCTTACTAGTCAAGTCCTGCAATCAACAACATCTAGTGTCCTTTAGTTTGGCAAGTTGCTTGCTTTTGTCCGTAAAGCCTGGGATAGTTAAATTGGCGCCAATAACTTCTCAATTGTGTTCATTTTGGTCCAACTCTACTGTATTTTTTTGAAGTGCCTATGCTCAGCTTTTTTTTTTCAAAAGCCTTTAATTTATGATTAAATGACAAATTGTTGGGAAGACCCCCCCCCCCCTCCCTCTCTCTAGTTACCTGCAGTGTCATCCATATATTTTTCGACTATTATTTATTGTATTAAGCTAATCGAACACCAAGATACAATATTGATGTCACCGCTTCTCATGAACGTGTCTTAATGGTGTAAAAATAAGTTAGGAGCATGCAAGCTATGCCAAGCTGAAACAAGACAGTGCTATGCTTATCAATTAGGCCAACTCGATGCCATATGACTTAAGGAGTGCCCATCCATAGCTAACTATCACGTTCATGTTACATCATCTATAATCTTGGGAAAACGTAGTCACGTATCCTGATGTTTCCAAGTCCTAGGATGCCTCTAGGTTTCAACGGAATTGCAAAAGCAATTCTAATAGTACGAGATGTATGTGCATTATGTACACTAGCAAAATCTCTCTCGCTCGACTTGTGTGCGCGGGATGGATCTTTGCAAGTATGATCATATTTCATCTCTACTCTAACATTTAAATAGGAGTATCATAGCATTAACTTTTGATACCAAATGATGCAACAACCATGAGGCTTACATTAACTTTAACCCCCCCCCCACACACACACACACACACACCCACACGCGCGCGCGCGCGCACACACACACACACACACACACACACAAAGAGCACATGGCTATCATATAGTAAGATATGTACTACAAAACAGCTCGGTCTGCTCGATGGCACGTCGCGAGGCCTCTCCTCCTCTTTATATAGACAGATTACACGTGTGGACTTGGAGTCCAAGTCAAGTTACAAGATTATTATACAAGAAAGGATCCTAACTAAATTAGGTAGGCAAGATCATGTGTGATCTTTGCATACTCCATAACACGCCCCCGCAGGCTGAACTCGGTGCCGCACCGATGTTTAGACTAGACAGAAACTCTTGAAACAATGCAATTGGTAGCCCTTTGGTAAATATGTCAGCAAACTGAGAACTGGATGGCACGTGGAGAACACGAAGTGCACCGAGAGCTACCTTCTCCCCAACGAAGTGGATGTCGACGTCAATATGCTTCGTTCGTCGATGTTGAACAGGGTTGGCCGATAGATAAACAACACTGACATTATCGCAATAAACAACAGTAGCAGTGTCCAGGGGTCGATGTAATTCCTGAAGAAGATTGCGGATCCAACAAGTTTTAGCAACGGCGGTGGCAACAATTCGGTATTCAGCCTCAGCACTAGAGCGGGAGACTATAGGTTGTCAACGAGACGACCAAGAGATGAGATTATCACCCAAAACCACGCAATATCCTGACATAGATAGGCGAGTGTCCGGGCATCCTACCCAGTCGGCATCCGAATAGGCAATCAAGGAAGTGGAAGTGGAGGAAGTGATTGTAAGGCCATGATCTAAAGTGCCCCTAAGATAGTGGAGGGTTCGTTTTATTAAGGAGAAATGTGGTTCGCGTGGATCATGCATGTGAATACATATTTGGTGAACAACATAGGAAAGATCATGGCGAGTTAGAGTGATGTATTGGAGAGCACCTGCAAGGCTGCAATAAAGGAAGGGGTCAGCTACTGGAGTGCCCTGGGAGGATGGTAATTTGTCTTTGGTGTCTACGGGAGTGGGAGAAGGGTGAAAATCGGGCATGCAAGCTCGAGAGAGAACATCAAGGATATACTGATGTTGGCTAAGATGAAGAGAGGAAGATGTGCGTGTTACAAAAATGCCTAGAAAGTGGTGGAGAGGTCCTAGGTCTTTCATGGAGAATTCAGTGCTAAAGGTATGAATGATGCGATGTAAGAGGGAGAGGGTGGAGGCTATGAGAATTATTTCATCTACATAAAGTAGGAGATAAGCGGAGTCACTGCCGGAGGGAAGGGTGAAAAGAGAAGCATCAGATTTGGATTCAGAAAACCCTATTGATTAGAAAAGGAGGCAAAGAGTTGAAACCAGGCACGAGGTGCCTGTTTTATACCATAAAGATACTTCAAAAGTCGACAGACATGATTTGGATGAGATGGATCAACGAATCCTAAAGGAAATTGGCTGAAAACTTCCTCATCTAAGTTGCCGTGTAAGAAATCATTTTTAATGTCAAGCTGATGTATAGGCCAGTTGTGTGTGTGTGTGAGAGAGAGAGCAACAGAGAGAATGATGCGGATGGTGGCTGGCTTAACCATGGGACTGAAAGTCTCATCAAAGTTGATGCCCGGTTGCTGGGTAAAACCACGAACGACCCAAAGTGCTTTGTGACGAGAGAGGGAACCATCGACATTGTGTTTGTGGCCAAATATCCATTTGCCACTGACAATATTGGCACCAGGAGGGGGAGGAAAAAGGGTCCAAGTGCGATTATCCATGAGAGCATCGTATTCCTCCTGCATAGCGAGGCGCCACGAGGTGTCATGGAGAGCTGTGAGGTAGTTGTGAGGAATTGGAGAGGTGACGGTGACGGAGAGGTTAAGCCGTTCCCGCGGTCTAGGTAGGCGACATGTGGTACTGCGGGTGCGATAAGTGGGGGGTGGGTGTTGGGTGGATACAACGATGGCGAGAGGGGGGAGGGTGTAGCGGTGGTAGAGTGTTCTGCCGCGACATGAGTTTGGTTTGCCATGGCAGAGCTTTGGGCTATCGCGATAGAGAAAACAAGTGATTTGGCTGCCGTGGCAGGAATTTGGGTGGTTTTTGCTGCCGTGGCAGGATGAATTGTGCCGTGGATAGAGATGATGGCTCGGTATTCGTGGCATCAAGGATAGGTGGATCAAAGATGTCAATGGTCGATGGTGGAGTAGAGTGGGTGGAAGAGGCATATGGGTAAATTGATTCATCAAAGGTGACATGTCGAGAAATTAGGATCTGCCGAGTAAATAGGTCGAGGCAACGGTATCCTTTGTGTCTAGGGGGTAGCCAAGAAAGACGCATCTAGTGGTGTGAGGAGCAAGTTTGTGATCGGCTGTGGAGGTTGTGTTTGTGTAGCAACATCCACTACTAGAAATCCCCAGATATCCGACGGGGAATTCTAATAACCGACAGGCCGTCGGTTAATATGCTAATAACCGACGGTTACCGGAAACCTCTCGGGTATGACTGCTAATAACCGACGGTAGAGTCCATTGTCCGACTGTAAGTATCTAACTCTCGGATATTCGTTATAATGGCCGACGGTCTGCACTTATACCCGAGGGTTCTATTTTCACGGTCGGTTATCAAGCTTCATAACCGACGGGTAAACACTTACTCTCGGCTATGTACAGAAATGACCGACGGTCGAATTGTGACCGTCGGCATAAGTATAAATAGCTGACGGGGATTAGTCATATCCTACTGTTTGACCCTCGGTAATATGCTCAAATGGCCGACGGTTACTGGAGATGATGCCGATCGCCGCCAAAGACGATCACTGCTCTGCCCCATCCTCGGGCCCTACGGTCGGAAATGACGCCGATCGCCGCTCTGATGAACAAAATGGGATATGGCTTTAATTCACGACATCAACTTCCTTACGATGCCCAGTGGCATAGACATAATTTTGTCTTATACTGGACGATAGTAGTGGCATTTTTTGAATTTGTCGGGTCGTACCGGCACAGTCTCAGTTTCTGCGCGAATCTAAGGACACAGTCGTAGAAACCCTAAAATATATGGTTATAAATGTGATTATATTAGTCACAAATATTAAATTAATTAAGAAATTCAAGTAAGTGAGAAACATGGCTGGGTGTGGAGGGAGGAGGCTGCAGGCGCGGCGTCTGCGAAGCCGCGGATCGGAAGCAGGGTCGGGTGGGGGAGGAGCCTGGATGCGTCAGCGGCGTCAGCCGTGCTGCCTCAGAGGGCCGATGAAGATAGACCGCCCAGGAAAGACCTCGTGCATTCAGCGCCGCGTCCAGTCCGCCCACGCGATACTCTGGCCGGACTTGCCATCATCCCAGTTCACTCACCAGGTCTGTACCCAATCTATTATGCTGCCTCTTGCCACACTTAATTTTGCTTTTTCTTTTCGTTATCTTTTAGTAATTGGGGATATTTGATGCAAATTATTCTGGAGAATAATTTTTTTGGTCAATTACTAGATCAATGCGAAAAGAGATTTTTGGTCAAGTATCTAGAACACTCTGCTAGTGTGTTCTAGATTAGCATGATAGCGTACCATGGTGATTATGCACACATTTGTACCAATTATTTTTTATTTTTTCTGTTATATGTTTAGATTCAAGTCGTGTTGGGTTTTGAGGACTTTCAGTTGCTGGGTTGGACTCATTGGCTAAGCTGGGCTCTTATTTTTGGCGATTTGGCGCTGATTTCGTGGCGTGCGCACCAAAAGAATCCCGCCCGTGCACGCTCCACGCCCCCAACTAAGTCCTAAACTGCCGCAGTCTCCTGCCCCCTTCCAAAACAAACTCTTCCTCACCGTCCTTCTCCAGAACCGATCTAGGGCGAGGCTTGCTTTCTCTACGACGAGTTCCGTAGAGATCCTCTGTGATGGCCGATCAATCGGCACAGAGCGACCAAAGTGCGGCGCCGAGGTATCCATCTCTTCTTCCCCTCTTCCCCTGTCTCTCGGCCTGTCTCACACTGGACCTGGCCGAGTTATGACTATGTGCTTCTTTGTGTGCTCATTGTACAATGTTTTTTGATTGTAATTCGTATGTTTTGTGCAGCAATAGATAAGTAATTTGATGCTTGAGTTAAATTCGTTAGCTAGTAGCAACTTGATACATGTGCGTTCCCCCTTCCCTGATTCAATTAATGAAGACATATAGCATCCATGAATTTCCTAGCTTGATTGCAAAAATTGATTTAGGTATCCTTTTGTTAAATGCTCCAGATGGACATATTACAGTATACGCCGGAACTCAATTCCTTTAGTTTGGGGTTTGAAGAGCTGGCAATAGATCTGCCCAGAGGTTATCTAGATGTATTAATTATTGATAATTGTATCTGGTATGGTCATTGCAAGGACGATGCAAAATTGTTTGATTGATGCAATGTCAAGTTCCCTAATACCTAATGTTGAACTATGGTCAGTGCATGCAGGATATAGATAACTATTATTTTCTCTCTTACACTAAACTTTGGTCTGCAAGTTGGATACTAAATTAAATTATCCACATCTACACATTAAAAATATGATTTTTGGCTGCTGATACACTCTACAACCATGATTTGTTTATACTATACCTCCCGCTTGTGTATAAGTAATTGTGAAACCAATTTGTTCTTTATTTCTATAGCAATGTAGATGACAATCGTAGTTGGATGTACAAAGAGAGAAAGGGAAAGATGATCACTCAAGCTTGGCAACATGGATTAGATAATTTTTTGGACATTCATTCTCATTGCCTGATGCTGTAGTAGATGGGGTATCACATTGTCCCTGTACCAAGTGTTTTTGTCGTCATAAGCGCAAAAGAGATGAAATGACCAGACATTTGTGCCACAATGGATTCATGTTAGGATACAAGGTATGGACTAGCCACGGGGAGTCTGATACACCTGAAATCGTAGAACAAGATAATGATGCGGATGTAGATCGTATGGATGACATGCTAATTGATGCAATCGCTGCAGAAGGTGTTTCTGTAGACGATGAGCCAACAGAAGCTGCAAAGAAATTCTATGAAATGTTAGTGAAAGCTGACAAACCTCTGCATAAGAAGACCACACAATCACGTCTATCCATTGTAGGACGGCTAATGACTATTAAAACACAGCATAACCTATCGGAATCTTGTTACAATGATATAATGAGTGTTATACATGACATTGTTGGGGATGATGCTGCAAAAGATCTCCCGACAAACTTTCATAGGTCAAAGAAGCTTGTGCATAGTCTAGCAATGCCATACGTCAAGATTCATGCATGCCCCAATAATTGTATGATCTATTATAAGGAGACTGAGAATAAGGATAAATGCACCATATGCAAAGAACCTCGCTATGAGGAAACTACCACAAAAAATAACTCTAGGAAGATACCAAGAAAAGTTTTGCGCTATCTTCCTATTACTCCTAGGCTACAACGGTTGTACATGTCACAAAGCACTGCTAAGCATATGGATTATCATGCTAGGCCTCGTGACAGCGAGAAAATAATGGTTCATCCTTCTGATGGAAAAGCCTGGAAGGAATTTGATAAAGAATTCAAGGAGTTTGCAGCAGAGGTTAGGAATGTGAGGTTATGCTTAGCGACAGATGGCTTCACACCTTTCGGTATGACAGCAGCGTCATATTCTTGTTGGCCAGTATTTGTCGTACCTTATAACCTGCCACCGGAAATGTGCATGAAGCAAAGTAACTTGATACTTGCACTAGTCATTCCTGGTCCAGATTATCCAGGGAAGATCCTAAATGTGTTCATGCAGCCTTTAATTGATGAACTTGATGATTTATGGAAAAATGGAGTAAATACTTATGATAGTCATCGTAAGAAAAACTTCATCCTAAAGGCAGCTTTAATGTGGACTATTCATGACTTTCCAGCTTATGGATTAGTAGCATGTTGGAGTACACATGGAAAGCTTGCATGTCCTATATGTGGATCTGACATAAACACATTTTCGTTGAAGCATGGGAGAAAACCTTGTTGGTTTGACTGCCATAGGAGATTTCTTCCAATTAACCATACATTTCGTAGGAGTGTGAGATGTTTTCGTAAGAAAAAACAAGTTTTAAATCCTCCACCAAAGCCCATGTCGGGAGATGATGTGTATAAAGAACTTCAAAGTCTTGTCCCTGATGAAACTGGTAAGAATACATTTGAAGGGTTTGGAGTGGAGCACAACTGGATTGCTATAAGTGGTTTGTGGTAGCTAGAGTATTTTAGTAAGTTGTTGCTTCGCCATAACATTTGTGGGAAACAATAGATCATCTCAGTCAATTGGACAGACTAAAAGGGCTAGGACCCCTAGAAGAAAGACAGAAGCTGGTAACAGACTAGAGGAAATTGATCGACCCCTTATAGTTCCTCATGGCATGTTAGTATTAAATATTTCAAATAGTTGAGTTTTTGTTGGAGAAATATTCCTATACTAACTTTGTGTAATATCTATTCATAATAGTCTATGGGAAAAGCACCCATACACTGCTCGTGAACCGTCAACGGTGCAAGGCGCATTAGTACGCCAGATGTATCCGGAGCCAATTGGTCCAGCTGGTGATCCGAAACCGGTATTGTGTTGGGAGGACTACAAGTGGTCCCCTGGTGCAGGAGTAAGAACAGCAGCTTCCAGAATTGTGGAGGAATTTTGGGTAAGTTTATCCAACTATAAGTATGGTTTACGTAAATATTTTGAGAATTCTGAAATAGGTCAATGGGTACTAGTAGTTAGACTTATTTGGTTTGTTCATAGACATGCATAAAGATACTCTGTTATGTTATTGATTTTAGCTCATAATGATTTTCTCTCAGACAAAAGGACTACCTAATAAATCTGATATTAGGTAATTCAGCTTGTTATAAATGTCCATTTTAACTACTAAGTTAGGCTACCTGTTCTGATTTACTTATATAGAGCGATAGCAAAGTAATTTTTGCATCCACCCATCCTCTCATCATTTTTGTGCTCTTACTGTATGTTTAATAGATGAAGCTAAATGCTCATGCCAGATTACTATTACATGTGTGAATCTTGAGATTACTTCCATTTGCACTCTTTTGTTTACAATAAAAATGATCATGTTCTAGAATGTTTGCTACATGAAAAAAATCCTAGCTTGCCAATTTGTTTTTTAATTCAAGGAACTGAAGTTCATCTTGCGATGTCACTTGTTTGTATAACTAGGTAGTACACATGGTATATTAGGAGGGGTGCATCATTAATTTTGTATAGGCGCAATCCACGAATTTTGAAAATTTGACTGTTCTCGAATACTCCTATGTTCACTTCCACAAATGCAGAACTAACAAGAGCTAATATTTTGCGTGTTCTCTGACAGTGGCATTTCAAGTGTGACCCATTAAATCAAGAGAAAGCAGATGTTGCCTTGGAGGAGAACTTTACTAATAAAGTGAGGCAGATGCTACACGAGGAAAAGGCGGCAACCATCAAAAGGTTAAACAAGAAGGGACAAATGCCTACGGAAGTGGATGAGCAGGGTAACCGCTGGCCAACTAAGGAAGCTTTAATTTCTGCTAAGCCACCTGGCTTTGGTACTATTATTGGTTGGCGTTTACTTTGTGAGCATTGGACTACTTCTGCATTTAGAAAGATATCTTTGACCAACTCGAAGAACAGACTAGCTCATGGAGAAACAGTCTTCCACTGCAGTGGTGCGAGAAGTGCTGTCTCTACACGTCAATATCTGGTACTCTTGTTTCATGAAACATTTTTTTGTTTTACTACTTTTCATGCACCATCTTCATTATTATTTTTGAGAAAGAATAGTCCATTTATATTGGGTGCTGTTTATCATTCTTAAACCGCAGAGACTCAAAACTGGTAAAGACCCTGGAATTACCGGCGCATGGCATCACATGCATAATTTGCATCGCGGGACTGATCAAGAGAAGATATGTAGCAAAAGAATTTCTAAACGTTGGGTTAGTAGAATATTTATAGCTTACCTAATATTTTTTCATAATGAGAACAATGTTCAAAGCTAAACCATAATTTTTTATTTCGAAAAGGAAAATTTTGATGACGCAATGACAAATGCCCATGGAGAAAACTGGGAAGAGGATCACCCAGAATTAGATGCACAAATCATCTATGATGCAGCAGGTAGAATGCCGCATGGTAGGCTGGGAATCGCCAATGAGTTATTTACCAAAACAGAGAAGTCCAATATTAAGTCTAGAAGGGTGTCGGTCTCACAGCCGGTGCAGTCAGCTAGGGAGGATCGTCTAGAAAGAGAGAATGACCGTTTGAAGCAAGAAAACAAGCGTCTTCGAGGCATTGATCTAGTTGTGCGGGTAATGTTTCATTCTCTTATAAATTGTAGTCTATGAGTGAACATGGTTGTGCTTACTTGTTTATATTTACAGTCTTTGGCTGAGAAAGGAGGAGTGGACTATGATGGAATAATGCAGTCAGTTGCACCTAACTTGGTAAGTATAACACATCTCAATGCAAGGCTTGTAGCAATGAAACTAGAGTAATGTATCTTTTATGTTTGATATATAGGCCACATCAGATTCTGAAGTTGGATTTGAAAGAGGGCGAGATGTTAGTCATCCACATGAAACTAAAAAGGTTAGTTCTTTAAGAAGTACTAAATCTGTTACTTGCTAATAAGCCATCTGTGTTCTAGTAGAAATATAGGCAAGTGCCACTTGAGCGAAGGCAGATGGTCATTGAACTACAGTTTTTTCGGTTATCTCTCGCAAAATTTATTCTTAAGAATTCGTGCATATATCTCTTGCAGTTTACTAGTTTGGTGTTAATTCATCGTGATGATGAAAATGAGTTTGGGAGTTTTTAATCTACGGCCTGTATTGGAATATGCTCAAGAATCTGTGTAATGTACATAGATCTTAAAATAAATAGAGGGATGGGTCATAGCATCTGTTTCTTACTGTTCTGTATGATTTTTTGGTGTATACTCCTATGTTTAACACATACTTGTGAGCATAGAGATAGTTCAAAACTTATAAACCACTTAATTAGTTGCCCTTCATTTACCTAGATCCTATCATCTTGATGTGTATAACAATGTATGCAGCGTGAGGCGTTTTATGTGCATCGTGCACTCTTAAGTTTTGAGAAGATCTCTTTAGTATTGATGCATTACTATTCTGTGGTGATCCGGCTATATAATTCCTTCTAAATTCACTTGATAATTCTACATATAGTTAGTGATGATTCAACATTAGTGTACTATACATTTATTTGAATAATACGCCATGTTTCATCTACAATGTATTGTTTTTTCATTTTTCTTACAATCGGTCTTATCATTCTTAGGCAAGGGGAAGTAACAGTAGAGGAAGTCTTAGCCGTGAGAAGGATCATGATATTAATGAGGATAATGATGATGCTGATGACATGTATTACAATGAGGGTGACGAAAATGGCTATGGTTATGATGAGGGTGGTGATGATGGATATGGCTACAATGATGATCATTACGGCAATGGGCGTGGTGATGAAGAAGATGATGACGATTGGGCCAATTTCTAAAGTATTTGTATAATTTAGTTTTTGTGGAATGATTGGACCATTATATTTTAGTTACTATTTACTTTTCCATTAGACATTTTGTAGATGGATCATGTACTCTGTGAGGTTATTAAACGTGTTCTTTTTATTGAGTGTTTGATTGATAATTATGAGGTATCTTAAAATGCTAATATTTGGGAATATTGTTGACCGGAATCACATTTTGTGATGTATAACAATGACCGACGACCTATCTAACATCTCAACTATACCATATGCCGAGGGGACTTTAGGCCCGTTGGCAATTTTGTAAAATGACAGTGTAGGCAACCTCTCAAATATAATCATCCACGACAGGAAAATGCACAGTCCATTATAATAAAACTGACGGGAGCTAGCACCCATCAAAAGCTAAATACCCGACAGGGCACCATCGGCTATTAGTATCGTCGAGGGGTGGTATGACGGCCGGTGGCCAGAACATGTGCGACAGTTCCCCGTCAGGTTATCCCCGTGGGAAAAATTAGAACCCGACAGTATCGTCGGCTATTAGAGTAATGGCCGACCGAGCTAGGCCGACGGGGCATAATCGACAGTACACCGTCAGATTTAAGGTTAGCCTACGGTTAATAGAAATAACCGACGGTAATTTCACCCTCGGCTAAAAGGTGATATCTAGTAGTGATCTGCCAAACACTTGAAGATGGTCATATGTGGGATGTGTGCCGAAGAGGATGAAGTGTGGTGTGTTGTTGTTTAGGGTGGCAAAGGGTCATATATTTAGGAGATAGATTGCAGTGTGTAAGGCTTCAGTCCATAGGTTGGATGGCATGGATGCTTGGAATAGTAGAGTTCGAATGACATCGTTAATGGTGTGTATGGAGCGCTCGTCTTTTCCATTTTGTTGAGAGGTATAGGGACAAGAAAATCGAAAGAGTGTTCCATGTTTAGTGAAGAAATCATTTAGTTTTAGATTGTCAAATTATTTTCCATTGTCACATTGTATGTGGAGAATGTGTAGTTGGAAGTGAGTCGTGACAAAGGCATGAAAGGCGACAAAAATAGCATAGACATCGGACTTTTTACGCAAGGGAAAGCTCCCAAAATAGTGGGAGAAATCATCAACTATAACAAGATAATAGACATATCTAGTGGAGCTCGGAACAGGCGAGGTCCATAAATAACAGTGTAAGATTTCAAAGAGTAAAAAGGGAGCTTAACATGTTTGCCTAATTGACATGCATGACACAAGGAGTGTCTTGATTTATTGGTGGAGGCCGTCTTGGATGGATGGAGAGTCGCCGTGATGTGCTAGCTTGGATGTCTGAGACGACGATGCCAAAGTTCGTAGGAGGTGGTGGCGAGGTGGGCTTCGGCATGGGGGCGTTGCATAGGGTGTAGAGAGGAACCTAAGGATGGCAATTTTATCCATGGATCCGGATATCCATGGATATCTAGCCCGGTGGGTAAGAATATGGAGGGCTACTTATGTCCATGGATTTCATGGGGCGGATATCCACTAACTCATGGAGCGAGCATGGACAGAGGTTTCGCTCCACGGATATCCGTTTGACACGTGGGACCCACGAGTGCGAGATATTGTTTACTAACCAATAACTATTACCTATGCATACTCATTAAAAGGCCCAAGATCCCATTTCCAAGACCGAGCCACCCAAAGGCCCACCTGCCCTTAGCTGCTACGCACACACTAAACAGGCAGCCGTCAGGCGCCATTGATGTCTCCTTCCTCGGATACTTGTAGGCAGAAACCCAGCAACATCACCGGTGCGGTACCGCTGCTATCCCTACCACTACTCTTACTCCTCGAGTCCTCCTGCCACGTGGCGACCCAATGGTGGCCATCCATATAATAATTGCTAAAGCATTGTCAAATTATTGCCGAAATACTGCTGAAATATTGTTGTAGTTGTTGGAGATATGCCCAAGAGGCAATAATAAAGTGGTTATTATCATGTCTTCACACTTATGATAAATGTTTACATACCATGCTATAATTGTATTAACCGGAAACATTAATACTTGTGTGATTTGTAAACTAAAATAAGAGTCCCTAGTAAAGCCTCTTATTAAACTAGCTTGTTGGTTAATATATGATCATGGTTTCCTGATCATGAACATAGAGATGTTATTAACAACAGGATCATATCATTAGGAGAATGATGTGATGGACATACTCCTATAGATAAGCGTAGCATAAAGATCAAGTCATTTCAATAGTTCAATTGCTATATGCTTTCTGATACATAGTAACCTAATTCCTTCGACCATGAGATCATGCATATCGCCTTTGCCGGATGGATGCTTTGATAACATCAAACACCACACCGTAACTGGGTGGCTATAAAGGTGGCATTAAGTGTTCGGAAAGTATTGGTTGAAACACATGGATCAAGAGTGGGATTTGTCCATCCATATGACGGATAGATATACTCTGGGCCCTCTCGGTGGAATGTCATCCAATTAGCTTGCAAGCATGTGACATGGTCACAAGGGATCACATATCACGGGAACGAGAAAAGAGTACTTATCAGTAACGAGGTTGAACTAGGTATGCAGAGATACCGACGATCATAACCTCGGATAAGTAACATATCGTGAGACAAAGGGAAATTGGTATCGTATGTAAGTGGTTCATTCGATCGCAAAGTAATCGTAGAAATATGTGGGAGCCATATGAATTTCCAGATTCCTCTATTGGTTATTGTTCGGAGAAGTGTCTCGATCATGTCCGCATAATTCACGAACCGTAGGGAGACACACTTAAGGATTCGACGTTGTTTGAGTAGTTATGGTATTATGAGAAAGAGACCGAATGTTGTTCGGAGTCTCGGATGGGATCCGGGATATCACGAGGTGATCCGGAATGGTCCGGAGAATAAGATTCATATAAGGAAAGTCCCGTTTCGGAGTTCGGGAATCATTCCGGTGTTTTCATCGGGAATGTTCTAGAAGGTTCCGGATTGTCCGGCACTCCGGGGGGGAAGGGGTACATGAATGTGTCATTACATATTGGAATGATTGCATCATGTACTAAGTGTTCTTGCTGTCCCAAATAAAGGATTAAATTGAATCCTAAAACAGAAAAGTCAAATGTCCAGTTTGAAAGTCAAACGGCTAAAACAAGAAACTGTGGGAAACAAGCAAGAGGAGTTGGAACCAACTTGGAGGAGGAGTTGGACTCCTCCAGGCCGGCGCCCAGCCCAAGGCCGAGTTGGGGAGGGACTCCCTCCCTCCCCTGGCGCGCCAAGACCCCCCTCCCATAAAAGGAGGGGCAGGGCTCCTCCTAGACACACATAAGTTCCTATCTTCTACCTCCGGTTTAGAGCCGTTTTGGTTTAGAGCTTCTAATTGCTTTAGCCTGCGGTTTAGAGCCTTCTAATTGGTTTAGAGCCCTCTAATTGGTGTGTCTAATTACTAGACCACTAATAGCCTCTCTCATAAGCTCCACCATACTCGCACCGGCTTAAGGCGAAGCCCTGCGGGATTTCCCCTCTACTTCCGGTACCACGCCGTTGTGCTGCCGGAATCGCGAGGAGAGTGCTACAACCTCCGCTGCCTGCTGGAACAAGGGAGAGGAAGGTCTTCGTCGAGTACCGAACGTGTGACCGACTACGGGAGCGCTGCCGGAACGTGGCGCCGGAAGGATCGTCTACACGATCTTGAGATCGGAAAGAGTACGACTACATCACCCACGAGAATCTGCTCTCGTTAACCGCTTTAGAATCTTCGAGGGTAAGTTATTCCATCGACTCGTTGCTACAATCTAGTAGATAGATCTTGGCTTGTTTGTTTGTATGCGATAGAAAAATTTTGTTTTCCATGCTACGAACCCCTTCAGTGGTATCAGAGCCGTGTCTATATGTAGATCTGTTGCACGAGTAGAACACAATGGTCATTGTGGGCGTTGATGCTTTTATTGTAGATTGCTTTTTGTGTACTTTGCATCTTGCGGTATGTTGGGATGAAGCGGCCCGGGCTAACCTTACATGACATCGTTCATGAGACTTGCTCCACGCTTGACATGCAACTTGTATTGCATAAGTGGCTTTGCGGGTGCCTGTTTCTCCTAGCATAGTTAAGATCCAATTTACAACGGGTAATCAACAATGCTAGTATCAATGTTGTGGTTCTTGTTCGTAAGTTAGAACGACACTTATTGAAAGCCCCAAACCACGTAAAATATGCAAAGAAAGTAGAGGCGTCTAACTTTGTTTTGCAGGGGTGTGCAGTGATGTGATATGGCCATGATTGTGATTATATTTGATGTATGCAATGTTCCTTATTGTAAGTTGGCAACCGGCAGGAGCCATATGGTTGTCTTTAATTTATGTTAAGACCCGCGTGTCTATTCAAAGTAGTTGTAATAGTTGAAGCCGGTGGACGACAACCATGGAGCAGCGTCATTGACCTTGATGCAATGCCGGTAATGATGGAGATCATGTTCATGTTTGAAGATGGAGATCGGAAGCACAAAGAAGAAAGGCCATATCATATCACATATTATGAATTGCATGTGATGTTAATCCTTTATGCATCTTGTATTGCTTAGTAGACGACGGTAGCATTATAAGATGATCCCTCAAGCACACAATTTCAAGTTCTTAAGTGTTCACCCTTAGTATGCACCGTTGCCAAAGCTTGCTGCTTCAAAGCACCACGTGATGATCGGGTGTCTTTGATTCCGCGGGTGAATACAACGTAAGCAAGCCAGATTTGCTTATGCGGTAGCTAAGGTTTGATCTTGACGAGCCTAGCATGTACAGACATGGCCTCAGGAACACGGATCACCGAAAGGTAAAGCATGAATCATATAGTAGATATGATGAACATGTCGATTGTTCGCCATTGAAACTATATCAACTCTCGTGATGATCGGTTTTGATGTGGTGGATTTGGTTCGTGTGATCACTAAAACAATGTGAGGGATATTGTTTTGAGTGGGAGTTCAACTAGATTAATTTAATTATTAATTAGAACTCAATTTATCATAAACTAAATCAAAGTGAATTTGCATAGTTGTTGTAGTCATTGGCATCCGTTTACCACCTTGCGCTTAGTTATAAATTGAGATGATAGAACTATAGAATTCTGGTTAGATACTTTACGAACTGGTATCGTATTGTTTTAAGTGTTAATCTAAAGTTTAAAAGTCCTATTGCAAACTTTCAGTAAGTTCCGGTTACTCCATGAAGTTTAATAATTAGTATTAAATCAAGAGTAACAATTCCAAGTGTTAGTATATAAGTATCATGTTTGTATCCATGATTCTTGATATTCAAAGGATTCCCTTAATATCAAGGTTATCTAGGATCTGAAAGAGTTGTTTCAGAAACCATGATGTGTGGAAGATATTGTGATATCTGAAACGAAGTTTTGGTTGCAACATGATAGAGTATAATATGGCAAAAGTCATGTTCTCATATTTGATGAGAATTTGCAAAAAGGTTGGAGACACTTGTTGTCCTAATCCTCCAAAAGGTTTTTGGATAGCAACATTATACTCATGAATTCATCGTTACAAGCTAACAGTAGCTTGATCATGGACAAATTCCATGATAAGGGTGAATATTTGATGTAGGTAAAATGTTTACTACACCAAGAGATTACTAAAGAAAGGAATTTGAAAGAACACCAAACATTTGATGATGGTGATCTACTTCAAAGTGCAAGTCCAAAGACATTGGTATTTAACTATACACGCTTTGGACTATGTGTCATATGTATGACTCCACTATTGATATTGATAGATTCTTTCAAACAGAAAAGGAAATATTGAAAGAGAATCTCATAAATATATGGCAGAAAAGAAAAGACTAGAATTGTTCAGTTTAAGTATATAGATGATATACATGTTGTGGCTATATTCTTTGCTTATTAAACAATGTGGTTCTTAAGTATTTGATACTGAATTTGTTGGTATGAATCGTCATACGAAACAACAGAATTCATGAACTACAATGGCCTAAGTAACTAGCAAAAGAATATGTGATGATGTTCATCGAGAACAAATAAAGGGTTATTATGTTGCTCGTTAAAACATCAAAGCTTGCCTTCAAGATTTGTTTTATCAGGTATTATGAGAACAAAAGGGTTGTTCAAATAATTGCCGTAATCCATAAAAGATGGATGATTCACAAATCTCGTTGGAGAAATCACATCCATAAAACTAGTGCTAAAATGTCGAAAGACAAATTGATTGAAAGATCACTTAGGAAGTGACATCGCTGTTTGAATTATATTGGAAAGATAACATGAAGAAACTCCATGTGGATGGAATTTTGGAGTCTTCTGATTTTTGATCAAATGACGCTTGTGAAACTTTCCTAGAGATAATTAAAACTTCGTTCATAAGCCAAAAGGGAACGAATGACTAGCTTATTGGAACTTGTACATATTGTTGTATGAAATCCATTATGTGTAGTCAAAAGCGATGGATTTCAACTTCATATGCTTTCTCCAAAAATTTGAGTGAATATATGAATATTTACTTAATAAGGATAAAGTATGAAACACTTGAAAAGTTCAAAGACTTTCAAGATGAAGTGCAAGATCATTGTAACAAGAATATAAATAGTTTATGATAAGATCATAAAGGAAGATATTTGAGTTACAAGTTTAGCATAATACCTAAGATTTAAGGAATCGTTCCGTGGATTTGCATTTTCCCGAAACACCATAAGAGTATGGAGCGTTCGAGATATGTAATTAAACCTTGTTTGACATGGTAAGATCGAAAGGTGTAATTCATAAAACTGCCATTGTATTTTAAAGATTAAAAGCTTTAGAGATTACCGTTTTTCCACTGAAAAGAGCTCCATCATAATCCGTTGAAATGACACCATATAAGGTTATGGTTTGGGATAAAACCCAAGTTGTCCTTTCTTAAATATTGGTATGCTATGCATAAGAAAGATGTTTGCAACCAAAGTCGGATGAACCTGTCTCTGTATGTTATTTCGAATAACTGTTAAGTACTCCTCCATAACATCGGAGACAAAAGTGTTTGTCACTTAAAACGTCAAGTTTCTTTGAGAAGGAATTTTTCGTGAAAAGTTAAGTGGGAGGACAATAGAAACTTTGATAAGGTTAAAAGAACCTTAGCTATATGTGCAGAGTTGCGCAGCGCCGAAAAGTGTTTCGGAGGCAGCAACAATGCTCATGGTTCACGTACCTCAAAGGTTGTGGTCACGGAGATCCAAGTTCCTATTGAAACAAGTAGGTCGGATGAACAATCAAATACCAAGATTTGAGGGTTGAATCATTATTTGAGAATAATGAACCGACTGCATGCAGAGAAGCGATGATGGGCCCTGACTCCATAAAATGGCTTGAAGCCATAAAATCCGTGATAGTTCCATACACGAGAAATCAAGTTTTGAACTTGAAGGACCCTCGAGAAAGGTGTAAGACCTTATAGTTGTGTCTGGATCTATAAAGAAATAGACATGGATGTTTTACATCTATGAAATAGTCGACATGTTGGGAAAGAGTTCACAACAATGTTCAAAGGTTGACTATGACAAGATTTGATCTTTCATAGTGATATTTAGTCTAGACGGATTAATGTAGCAACCACTACATATAATTTTGTTATATGGTAGTTGAATAAACAAAACAAGTTCTTCTGATAGAATCGTTACCTAGGACATGTGCATAAACACGGTCCATAGGGTTTTGTTAATTCAAAGGATGCTAAAAAGCATATGCAAACTTCAATGGTTGAAGTAAGCATAGCGGAGTTGGAATCTTCACTGTGATGAAACTGTTAAAGGAGTTTAAAAGTTCATCAGAGACGATGGAGATGCTTGCATTTGCAAGAAATTAAGTGGGAGCGCTAAGACATGTTTCTAATACATTATGTGGAAGACATATTGTTGATTGGAAATAATGTATCTTTTATTAACACATATTAAGAATTTCATCCCGATGAAAGACTTAGGCAAAACCCAAATATTTGGCATCAATAGACGCTAATATGGTTGTGCCAGAAGTACATAGACAAGATATTGAATGAGTTCAATATAGAAACTACAAGAAAAGGTTCTTGTCGCACAGAAAGGATTGAATGAGTTCAATGTTGATGATATATTCAAGTGTATTGACATTTGGTAAAGTGACACAAATAATCAAGTATAGATTGATACTTGATGTATGAAATCACAAAGAGTATTTATATCAATCGTACTGTGATATGTACAAATCCAGATATGTCCTATGCTCTAAATGTTGTGAGCATATACCAGAATGATTCGTAAGATGATCATTGGACAATAGTAAGGATATTCTTATGATCTTCTGAAAGAACTAAGAGTATAATATTTGTAGAAGTGACAAATAGATGGTTAGTTCATTGTAAAAGTACTACATTGATACTAGATTTGTCACAAAGTACAAATTAAGTTTATCTCAATCTAAACTAAGGGTGGCACAGTATAATGGAAAGTGAGTTCCATAATGGATTTGGATGATTTCCAATATTAAGACATTGTGACAGATACTACAACAAAAGGCTAAGTATATGACTGCTATTTTAGCAGCATAAGAGGGCATTTGAGTCAAGTAGTTTGTTATCAAACTATGTGTAGTTCACAGTGGGATAATACTATGAAGATATATTGTGCGACAATATTATCAACATGTTTTTAACCCCAAAGAGCTAAAGGTCACACCGAAAGACCAAATTATACAAAGCCATCTCATTAGAGAATGAGTGATGCGTAGAGACGCAAAGACATGCAATTACACACGGACCTGGAAGTGTCAGATCCGGAGATCAGTTGACCACTAGCAATCGTGTACATACAACACTGGAAAGCCATAGGTGTTATATACACAAAGGTTCGAAACTAGATTATTGACTCTAGTGCAAGTGGGAGACTGTTGGAGATATGCCCAAGAGGCAATAATAAAGTGGTTATTATCATGTCTTCACACTTATGATAAATGTTTACATACCATGCTATAATTGTATTAACCGGAAACATTAATACTTGTGTGATTTGTAAACTAAAATAAGAGTCCCTAGTAAAGCCTCTTGTTAAACTAGCTTGTTGGTTAATATATGATCATGGTTTCCTGATCATGAACATAGAGATGTTATTAACAACAGGATCATATCATTAGGAGAATGATGTGATGGACATACTCCTATAGATAAGCGTAGCATAAAGATCAAGTCATTTCAATAGTTCAATTGCTATATGCTTTCTGATACATAGTAACCTAATTCCTTCGACCATGAGATCATGCATATCGCCTTTGCCGGATGGATGCTTTGATAACATCAAACACCACACCGTAACTGGGTGGCTATAAAGGTGGCATTAAGTGTTCGGAAAGTATTGGTTGAACACATGGATCAAGAGTGGGATTTGTCCATCCATATGACGGATAGATATACTCTGGGCCCTCTCGGTGGAATGTCATCCAATTAGCTTGCAAGCATGTGACATGGTCACAAGGGATCACATATCACGGGAACGAGAAAAGAGTACTTATCAGTAACGAGGTTGAACTAGGTATGCAGAGATACCGACGATCATAACCTCGGATAAGTAACATATCGTGAGACAAAGGGAAATTGGTATCGTATGTAAGTGGTTCATTCGATCGCAAAGTAATCGTAGAAATATGTGGGAGCCATATGAATTTCCAGATTCCTCTATTGGTTATTGTTCGGAGAAGTGTCTCGATCATGTCCGCATAATTCACGAACCGTAGGGAGACACACTTAAGGATTCGACGTTGTTTGAGTAGTTATGGTATTATGAGAAAGAGACCGAATGTTGTTCGGAGTCTCGGATGGGATCCGGGATATCACGAGGTGATCCGGAATGGTCCGGAGAATAAGATTCATATAAGGAAAGTCCCGTTTCGGAGTTCGGGAATCATTCCGGTGTTTTCATCGGGAATGTTCTAGAAGGTTCCGGATTGTCCGGCACTCCGGGGGGGAAGGGGTACATGAATGTGTCATTACATATTGGAATGATTGCATCATGTACTAAGTGTTCTTGCTGTCCCAAATAAAGGATTAAATTGAATCCTAAAACAGAAAAGTCAAATGTCCAGTTTGAAAGTCAAACGGCTAAAACAAGAAACTGTGGGAAACAAGCAAGAGGAGTTGGAACCAACTTGGAGGAGTTGGACTCCTCCAGGCCGGCGCCCAGCCCAAGGCCGAGTTGGGGAGGGACTCCCTCCCTCCCCTGGCGCGCCAAGACCCCCCTCCCATAAAAGGAGGGGCAGGGCTCCTCCTAGACACACATAAGTTCCTATCTTCTACCTCCGGTTTAGAGCCGTTTTGGTTTAGAGCTTCTAATTGCTTTAGCCTGCGGTTTAGAGCCTTCTAATTGGTTTAGAGCCCTCTAATTGGTGTGTCTAATTACTAGACCACTAATAGCCTCTCTCATAAGCTCCACCATACTCGCACCGGCTTAAGGCGAAGCCCTGCGGGATTTCCCCTCTACTTCCGGTACCACGCCGTTGTGCTGCCGGAATCGCGAGGAGAGTGCTACAACCTCCGCTGCCTGCTGGAACAAGGGAGAGGAAGGTCTTCGTCGAGTACCGAACGTGTGACCGACTACGGGAGCGCTGCCGGAACGTGGCGCCGGAAGGATCGTCTACACGATCTTGAGATCGGAAAGAGTACGACTACATCACCCACGAGAATCTGCTCTCGTTAACCGCTTTGGAATCTTCGAGGGTAAGTTATTCCATCGACTCGTTGCTACAATCTAGTAGATAGATCTTGGCTTGTTTGTTTGTATGCGATAGAAAAATTTTGTTTTCCATGCTACGAACCCCTTCAGTAGTGTCGTTGTTATGTTGGTTGTTGTTATGTTTATGTATATAGCATATAACCAATGGATATCCATGGATACCCGGATATCCGACGGGTTTGGATTTGGGGCGACATCCATGCCCATGGATATCTTCATGGGCGGGCTAGAGTGAGGTTTATGGATTTGGATCTAGATTTGGTTTTGGTATATCCATCCAAACCCGCTCCATTGCCATCCTCAGAGAGGAACCGAGATGTCACATCTGAGGATCATGGTCCTGCTGGGAAGAGCCTTCACCGGAAAACCAAGGGGATCAAATTCAATAGAGCAAGAATTATCGGATGTAAATTGTCGAACATAAATTAGATTTTTGATAATGTGAAGAACGAATAAGATGTTGTGTAAGTAGAGAGGTTTAGAGGAACATTGAAGGGTTTTGGAGACAAAGGGATTGGAGATTACCAGGGTCGGATGCCATGTGGGAGGATGCACCGGTGTCCATGCACCAATCATTTCCACGGAGTTGCATGTTGTTGAGGGTGGCGAGGAGGGGGTCGATCTGCTACTGCTGCTGCTGAAGAGCTTGACCTTGTGCGGTATAGGCCTGAGGCATCATGCCAGGGCGCGGTTCGAGGAGGCCAGTGGAGGGGGCATGCCATGGTGCGGGTGAGGGCATACGAGACTGACGTTGAGCCTCCTGAAGCTGCTGCTGAAAGGAGCGGATGGGAGCGCCTATCCACGGGTTAAATTGCCAGGGCGTGTCACGGCCGCGTCCACGGCCTCGGCGGGAACCGCCGCGTCCATCGTGGCCGCCGCGATTGAAGGAGTTGTTTAATAAGCCGCCCCCAAAGCCGTAGCCGCGGCCACCTCCACCCCAGGAGCGATCAGAGTTGGTGCGATCGCCCCTGGAGTTGTTGCGGTCGGTGCCGGCGGGTTGCGCGCGGTCACGTTCGGCGATCACGCTGTTGCCGCTAGCCCAAAGGGCTGTAGAGGCCGCGTTCCTGGCGTCGGTGCGGCGCTGCGTCTCCTCAAGGATGAGAGCGGAGTGCGTCTGGAGGAACGAGGGGAAAGGGACCTGAAACGGAAGGAACGGACGCAGATGGGAGTAAGTGTCATTGAGACCGCGAAGGAGCGTCAGAACCAAGGTCTCGTCGATGATCGGTTGGGCGACGTGGATGAGAGAGTCGGCCAAGGTCTTGAGCTTCGCACAGTAGTCGCGTTGATGGAGAGCTCGCCTTGTGGTGTGTTGCGGAAGTCCGCCTCGAGCTGGATAGCGTGAAGTTTCTTATTATCGCGGAAGAGGTTCTCGATAGCGTCCAGATCGTCCGGGCGAAGGAACCCGGGCGCATGACGATGCCGAGGAGGTCGGGGGAGATGGAGCCGTAGATCCAGGAGAGGACGGTAAAGTCGTCTCATCCCCAATCCGAGGTGGGAGAGGTATCGGAGGGCGAGGCCTCTCCCATGATGTGGGCTGATAAGCCGTAGCGTCCGAGGGCGACAATGAAGAGTTCACACCAGGAGGTGTAGTTGCCGCTGTTGAGATCCAAAGTAATGGGAACATGGAGCTTAATGGACGTGGCATAAGTGGAGGGGCTATGTGATGAGGAGGTGGTGGTGGTAGGGTTCGGGAGGAGTGGACAGTTGGCCGGCGCGGTGGGATTTGCGACCTGGCTGGCTGCTAGTTGGGAGAGCTGGGCTTCACACGCGTCAAGTTCTTCGGCGCGGGTGGCGAGCTCGCGCTCTTTGGCGGCGATCTCATCGGGAGCCATGGCTAGGATGGAGAGGAGGTAGGGACGGTGATCTAGGGTTTTGGGAGAGGAGGGAGGTGTGGCGATCTAGGGTTTTTGGAAGAGGGAGGATGCGGCCTGTTCTGATACCATGCAATGATACAAAACAGCTCGGGCTGCTCGATGGCACGCCGCGAGGCCTCTCCTCCTCTTTATATAGACAGATTACACGTGTGGACTTGGCGTCCAAATCAAGTTACAAGATTGTTATACAAGAAAGGATCATAACTAGATTAGGTAGGCATGATCATATGTGATCTTTGCATTCTCCGTAACATGTACTACTCCGGGCATTCACTCCTTCATAGTAGATCCCAAAAAATTACTTTGATTGTATCAATTCAATTCACAGACCAGTTTCTTTCTTTAGATGGCCATATATATTTAGAAACATAATTAGGGGGGGCAGTACAACGTCCCACAGAAATCCGAATTTTTCGGCTGTCCGATTTGTAATCAGCGGTCCAGATCTGCCCACTCATACTCACATGTACGTAATGGACCGGTCCTATCCTACCCGTTTGGCAGTGCGTCTCGATGCTGTTGGGTCCCTCGCTTTGGTCGGCCCACCTCACAGTGACCGCTCAGCCGGTGGGTTAGGTCGAGCCGATGTGAAGCGATACAAGTTTACGTTTATACCCTCCCACCTCGGACCAGAAGTTTTTCGTCATTGGAGTAAACTGAGCCGCCCGCGTCCATATAAAAAGCAAAAGCACGCGCAAAGAAAACCCTAGCCCGCGTAATCCCTCCAGCCGCCGCCCACGAGTCCCTCGCTCTCGTCCCTCTCGCCCGCCTCTCCTTCCCTCTCGTGGCCGTCCGCCAATCCCCTCGGTTCTCCCCTCACCCAATCCCGTCGCCTCCTCCTTATCCCGCATCGCCCCCAAACCCGCCTGCCCTCGTCTCCCCATCCTCGCCTCCCCGCACCTCCCCAATCCCGCCTCATCTCTCTTTCCCATTCCCCTCCCAGTCCACACCCATCTCCTAGCAGGCCGCCGCTAGCGAGCTACCTCGTCGCGCGAGCAGCAATAACATGTGAAGGAGGCGCCAAGGAGAAGCACCATGTTATCCTCCGCCACCTTGGGCATGGCAGTGCGGCGGCGCAAGAGACCGAACGGAACCGAGGTCGCTTGGCGGAGCAGCTTGCGCAGCGGAGGAAGCCCGGTAGTAGCGACGCCGGTTGACATCTCTTCTGGTTCGTTTCGCTCCTCTCTAATGTTTTTCTCCCGTACAAATGAGCCAAACCTAGGGCAGCCCTCGGGCCAGGCCGGTTCTTGGTGGCTTTGCTTGCCGGAGATCAAATGGCAGTGAACATGATGCAGCTAAAAAAGTGTCAATCACCATTTACTTGCCCAATTTATTCATTTCTGGACATCATAGTTGTGTTTATTTGCCGTTCTTGGATTCAGTTGTTATACCCTTTCTGTTGTTAAAACACCAATTATCCTTGTGCTTGATGCGCCCAATTTTATATCAACACTTTGTTCTTTAGTGTTACTAATCAGGAAATGTTTTCTGTCGTTTTTAGTCTGTGAGCATCAATGAGTTCCTAAAACCTTCTGCCTATAGTTTGAACATGTGAGTTTTTACACTTAATCTCTTCTGATGTCACTGCCTTAATAGACAAGTAAAATCTGAGGAACACATTATTTTTTACAATGTGCAGAAGACAGGCATGGATGTCGCACATTATTTGTTACAATATGCAGAAGACAGGCATGCATGTCGCCGGTGGAGCATCTGTCTTTGTACCTCCATCAGCAAGTCAGCGGCGTGCTGCTGCTACCGATCACTTTTACCTCATGTTTATTTAGAAATATTTCATGAAACAAGACTAGCCGATCTTTTATTATCTCCTATGTTATGCAATACTCTTAGGTGCTAGATTAATACATTATGATTACTTATTTCCTGAAAGTCCACACACGAGTATTGGTGGGACGAGCAGTTCAGTTTAGTATTGGTTTGTATGACTAGTTCAGTTCAGCATAGTCGGGTTTCTGGTATGTGTGGGTGCAGCTCCTTGCACTCCGGCAGTTGGATATTGGTAGTCTGCAGATTATGGACTGCAAAATAACTGTTAAGAAGACTTATTTTGGCAGGAACCACAAGCAAAAGTGAGTACATCATGATGAGGAGAAGATAGTTCTCCTCCTGGATTGGCCTTCTCCGTCGCCTTCAGTCCCCCTCCACCATGTGCCGGCACTTGGCAAGGTACCTTCCCAAATCCCATCCTTGCTCTTCTCATGGTATAATTAAGTGGCATGCAAGTGTTTATCATTTGTCATTGTGAACTGGTTGTATGTGAGCCATATTTTTATTAGACTTCACGATATCATTGGATTATGCATTTGAGGCAAATTAGTTCTCGCTCATGAATTATTCTTATATATTGTAGGAAGATCAAATGGCGCCGTGAGAGTATCTTATTTTATTTGAAATGGGCTGGCTTTTATTGTGGATCTTTTTGAAAGTGTGGCACGTGAGGCGGTTGAGATGGTCTCAAAGTTTCCACCCACAAGAAATATGGTCTCAAAGTTTCTCTAGTCTGTGGATTTCATGGCAACGTCTCCGTCCCAAGAGTGGTCATAGGGCCGAATTCATTGTGCTGGACATTCGGGGACATTCGGGTGAGTTCCATAGTCGTATCCTCCTTTCTTGATTGAGGATGGGTATATTCACCTGTTGTTACCATTGTATGTGAGTGGTAAAGAAAAACCCAGAATACTTCCACTGCTTTCTGCTGTATATACTTCGGTTCACTGTTTTTTCTTTGATGAACTGATTGTTGCATGTTTCTTTATTATGACTTAGGATGTAGACTTTGTAAAATTTGCTAAAAAGATGTGCTCGTTTTGGATCTTTGAGAATAGACTTAATTCCAGTGCACCTTTTTTTCTAAGAACATGTATTGCCTGAATCTTTAGTGCCGCCATTTTTCTGCTATGAAGTATTGATGCTTTTAATTACAATGCAGCTTTTAGTTCTTATACACAGATTTTTATTCATTGGTTCATCCGCAGGCCATCCCATGCCATGAGGAGGTACCTGACACACTCTTCTGGCAATAGTATTTTCCTTTCGATGACGTTGGTGAATGTTTTCTTCATTGCTATTGGTGGTTTATGTTATATTAAACCTAGGACTTGCTACAACCAGGAGCTAATAGGAGATGATGCAACCTAAGCGCACTATCCAGTACTCCTTTTTATTTCAGTTTTCCCCTTTTTCCTTTATGTTGACGAGATTCTTGCCACCATGTGTTTCCATGTGTGCATTACCAGATGAGAGATCCCTTCTGTTAAGTGCATTCCTATCCCCTTTCAGCAAATATATTTTAATTTTAGCCTGTGACAAGGTGTATATCTTCTACTCGATATCTTTTTTTGCACGTATGCTTACCTTTTATACCTTCTGATGTGGTGATCCGTGTACACTATGTCCTGTTGTTTAGGTTGTGTGAGGGATGGGACCTTTTGGTGCTTATCTGGATATTAGAATTCATTCACCATGATTTCTCGCTTGGCGTGCGGTGTTTTATTTTTTCTGAATAATGGCAGGATAGTTGCTATATCTATTGATTTGGGAGAGGTCTATCGTGTTCTGATATGGTTTGTCTAATCCACACAAGATGGCTGACTGCAAGCATCTGGCGAAGCATGTCAGAATTAGTTCGTGTGCGTGTCCTTGCCTTTCTAATAGATTGAAAGTAGAGCTGATTTAAAAGTACTATTAACTTAAATCAGTTATGGTGAATGTTTACCGCTGGTGGTGAGTTTGTAGTCAGTGTAGCAGGGGAATTTTCTTGGCTCATTACTTACTGTTCTTAGTGGATTATGGTTCAGGGAAAGTCACGCGATTGATTGCTCCCGATTAATTTTGCATGAAATAATTCATAAACCAATATAACCTGTAGGTATATTCTTTATAATGATGAAATCACCCAAACCCTGTCTCTGAAATTTCTTTTTTTCTTGTATATGTTCAGGTATATGTACTGAAAGTTACTGAACATACACTTCCATTTATATCATGCCTACGGTGCCCCGGTAATCCCTTTATGTATCTAGGTGCCACTATCTAAAGAGGTAATTGGTGAGCCCCATGTGGCTTTTTCCGTGTTTTGTTCAAGTCTCCACAGAGCATCTAGGTTGTTTTGGAAAGTCCAGATTACGACTTTGACTTACATAGCCACACTGAATCGCCATCTTCTCTATTTGTCTTAATCGCCAATATATTTTTCACTTAATTTTTCAATTTCTATATAGGTAATATTTGAGGCTTACGTTGCATCCTTCGGTAGCAAAAAGGAAGTTTTTTATACGTAAGCTCGACATGAGTTCAGATTTTTTGGTTAGGCCCTCCATTATATATGTACAGTGGGAATGGTTGATAGGCTACCTACTGCCATTCCAATTAAAGATATATATGAGAACTGTTTTTAAAAATACATGATTGTTTGATAGGCTACCTATTGTCACTTTTTTAGTGAATGTTACCTCTTTATATATGATTAGTGATGTTTTACTTGATTGGACAATGTTCAGAGAGTGTATATCCACACTGGGAGTAGTGTAAATGATGATGAGGCTTGGGTCAAAGAGAACATAACATTAACAACGGATTCACGGTTTCTACCTCGACATTAGCTGTGACGAACATAATGATACAAAAGCAAGGTATGATATGATTTTCCCAATGTTACTTCGTTACATAATTACGAGTAAGTTGTAAGAACTGAATCTGAAGCCAGGGGCAAGCATTGTTAGGTACAGCTTAAGAAAAATGGGATTTACATAGAAATCAAAATTCCTGTCTATGAAGCGTTGTTGATGTTGTTGTTGCTAGCTTTATGTAAATAAATAAGCTGCCGGTAGCTTAGATATACGAGATTGAGTTTATCTTTAGTAGATATGGCCTAACCCAACACCATTGGATGGATAATTTGTCGTTGTAGATATGGATAAATATTAGGTGTCGCATCATATTGCAACTTTCTGATGATAATAACAAAATAATTTGTAGACATAAAGACTAAGAATGCCAACAGATATGTTCTTATCCATGATGATCGGCTGTGACCACCAAGATATTCCTTCAGGTAGAAGAGCCTCTTTAATTTTATTTTCCAATTCTGTATTACTGCAAGCTCTCTTTACTTTCCAGTCCTTGATTTCCCACTGTAACAGATCTTTCACTTCCAAGGTGATGTATGATTATAAGTGGTAAGATTTCTATCGTTAATGTCATGTTCAAGTGAGATTTTGAGAGAGGTGGGAGCTAAATAAATGCATAGACTGTGGTTAGAGGAGATGAATAAACCATGGTTAGTGTATATGAGTAGTGACGCAGTTTTGATCGCGAACAGTACTGTTTAGACTATTTTGATCCAATTAGGGAAAAGGGGAATGTGATGTAATATGCTAGCAAAGATGTACCCCATGAATTATTTGTTCAACTCTCCACAGAGCATCTGGGATGGATGTCCCAGATGCTCTATGGAGACTTGAACAGATCAAACATCGCACAAAATTGTTGCTGCATTTTGCAACAGTTGTTAGAGATGCTCTTATGTGCTGGAGTTTGAGTTTGCCGACACAGCTTGCCACTGTACAATCATGGATTTTTTCTCTCTTTGGAGAGATTCTTCGTGGATTTTTGTGTATCCTTAAACCTCATATGGAAAGTTTTAACAAAGCCTTGGCGGCTTGGGCAGCGGCCTCCCAAGCAGCCACATTTCCCCCTGAAACATTCCACTGTTTTGAAAAAAAAAAAGGCTGTTCCACTCATGCGACCTGAGCCGACACACGGATACACTCCACTCCACTCCAGTCCAGTCCAGTCCAAACCAGCCGACGTGGATGGGACGCGTGAGGTGAGGCCGCAGCTTGCCGTGGTTTCACGTCAAGTCTGTGGCCAACCATCTCTATGCGTTACAGGTATATATGGGGCCACGGCGAACGACTCGGTCAGAAATGTACTAGTACTATGCACCGGCCAGGAAGCTTCTGGAGGCTGGGCTGGCCGTAATATCTGAGCCGCCTAGACCGGATCGAACGGCCGTCCGAGCCCGTATGAAACATGGGGAGTACCAACCAAGCGCAGATAGTAGAAACGATAAAAGTAACAATGCCATGTTTCCCTTTCCTGGGTGCTTAGACTAGTCACGATGAGTAGTATCATGCATATAATACTAGTATATGACTAGCTAAATGTCCGTGCGTTGCCACGAGTTTAAAATTTGTATTTTATATTTTAATAAAATAAATAAAAGAAAATATGACAACAATGAAAAAACATCCACGCCGTCGCATCTCTCTTGGTCAATCGCAAAGCACGGTGTATTGGTCAAGCCGTAGACACCGCTGAAGGTGATATTGGTCTATGGGCCGCTGATTGGTGCAAATAAATTGATGTTTCTCCTATTTTTGAAGAACAACCTTGCCAATGACGTCTGGGACAAACACAACACAACATTCATTGCATGTTACTTCAATCTGATAAAAGAACAGAAGTCTGAATTACAGAACTATGGCCGCTTTCCGTCAATTCAAGATTGGATCTATTGGGCTAAGCAAAATAGATGGACGGCTAGCTTAGTGCACGCAAACATGAACCTGATCTATTCTCCCGCAATATAATGTGTAGTTTCTTTTGAGCTAAGCAAAATAGATGGACGGTTCGGTACGTGCAAACATAAACCACCTCAAAACAATACATAAACGTGGCGCTCTCTCTCTCTCGTTCTCCTCCCAACGCGGGCACACACTCTCTCCTAGTAAAAAGGTAAATCTTAGACAAAGATAATATGTTTTGTGTATCATGTTTCAGTTAAAATTATGTTACCATGGAAAGAAATAGTACTATAACAATTTAACTATAAACTATATATACAGTGCGGTTCCACCTAAAATGCTAAAACGCGTGCATGGTTAGGTTGAATAGGGACATGGCAGGAAATTTCTAAATCACTCATGGAGTACCTACATCAGCAAGGAAGGGTGCTCATGTGTAGAAAAGAAAGATAATGACCGTGAGTGGGTTTGTCTCTAAAGCTAATTCATTTACGTGAGTGGATTTGTCTCTAGAGCTGGTCCTCATTAATTTTCTCAACAAAAAAAACTTATCCAACCGCTCCTTGCGATTACTTTTTCTAAGCCAGTATAGACGGCGCCATGGATGCCGACGAACTTCTCCTCCTTTTGTCCACAACCTGCACAGCCACCATTCCTCTGTCCTCCCCACCCACCCCCCATTTCATCCCCATCCATCTCTCCTTCCTTCCGTCCAGCCTCCTCCTGCTTCCTGGCAGTTGCTCTATTCTTGCTCTGCTTTGTGCCTCAATACGATTCCTTGTACCAGGTATAAAGAAAGACAAGATTGGGTTGAGACGTCGAAAGCAAAAGTGAATTTTTGAGGATTTGGTGCATTTTTGCGCTTCTTTTCCTCTCTCTCTCTCTGCTCGCATTGGTGTTGCGTGCGTCCGGAGACATCGAGCAAAGCCAGCTTTGTATTGGAAACCTCCCAAAAAAAATGAATCGAAGATACAGTATTTAGTTAGCTTTTTAAGTGTGCATTGCTCCCTAGGACATCTCATCAGCAGAAAAATTGATTCAGCTAACGCGGCTCCTCTCAACAAGAATTAACCTGCGGGTCCGTGCATCTGACGAGCGCGGCAGCCGGGAATCAGCCCGGACGGCGCTGGCCCCCTCCTCTAAGTGCATCTCAAGGTCGTGGCCGAGCCCAGCCGTAGGAGGTCCTCCGCTTCCCAGTTCCCAGGACGCCGCCGGAACCTTCTCCCTACCCCGGCGACGCCGCGGCCCACCCGGCGTCGATGATGCTCCTTCCCACCACCAGCCGCCTCCCTCATGTGGTAGTCGATGGATTGTGCGTCTGGGACAGCCTCATGTGGGAGTCGGTGGAGTGGGTCCTCGACGGGAACTGCGGCGCCGCTATCCAAAGAGGCGGCCATAGAAGCCCAATCCGGTGGTGTGAAGACGGGGAACGACCGGGAAAGAAAACCCAGGACGGAACTTTTCCTTTGGCGGTGGCACATTCTGTAATATAGCTAAATCAGTAGGGGCAAAATCGGAAATAAAAAAGCGGACGGAAAACTGTGAGGACAAACCTACCTCAAGCAAAATTAGTAGATAGATAGATACCATCTTCACAATGCATAGTATCATGTAGTCTTACTGTATTTATTGTTTTGTAGAATCTCAATATAAATTTATGTGCAAGATTTATTTGAAATTATTTTTTCTAGTTTTATGTGCTATGATACCGTAACTATCTATGATACCAACACAATATCTTTCATCATTAATTGCTATGATACTGCATTTTGCATGTATGTGATACATGATACTACCTATGATACTCCCATTGGGACTAGTCTTATATGGTAGTAGAGAAAAGAGGCGATTGCTAGTTTGCTACTGGAGTAGATTGTTTTCCTTACGTTCGCGCGCCCAACCCAGAGAAACTGAGTAGTTTTGCATGTCTTGTGATTCCGTGAGAATGGACTAGCCAATACTTTTGAAATTCTAAAGAAGCTGCCTAGTAGGTGATGTTTATCTGCACCTATAGTGCTGGTTATTACATAGGCATGTGCAATATCTTTACTACTCCATCCGATTTCGAATAATTGTCGCCCGTTTAGTAATATGATGTATCAGAGGGACTAAAGTGAAGTTAGCAGCATGTCATTGTTTCTCGTACCTCCGACACCCCTGACCATCCCTCCCGTCGTTTGACTCCTAGGCACCCGCCGCATGGGCGGCCACACCCAACACAACTCTCTAATCCGGCGGATCGTTTCCTTTCTACTATCACTCTCCTTTCCTCGGAAAGAAAAAAAACACCAAAAAGTCCTTGCCTTTTGTTCATTTTAACCCTCAATGAGTAGGATACCTGCATGTAGGCCAACCATTAAGTTACAATATGTTCCCATATTTAGTAGTTTAGACCATCAAGAATTGAGTATTGAACATGTAGTTCCCAGCGACAAACAAATCGAAGAAAAAAGCAATCGGACTGTCATCGCTATTGACAGGAAGCAGAGAGGACATGCACACCACGCGAACGCAAGGGAGGTACTCCATCCAATCCACACCACCATCGATGAGGACATGCACTACTTAGACAAGAGTCGGCTAAGAATCAACCTTGTTGCCTTGGTGCAAAAATCACTTTTAATTCCAATAATCCACGTAATATTTTTTCTTCAACCCATACTGCTAACTAAAGTGAAGTTAGCAGTATGCCATTGTTTCTCATACGTACCTCCGACTCCCCTGACCATCGCTCTCGTCGTTTGACTCCTAGGCACCCGCCGCATGGGCCACACCCAACACAACCCTCTAATCTGGCGGATGGTTTCATTTCTACTTCACTCTCCTTCCCTCGAAAATAAAAACACCAAAAAGTCCTTATCTTTGTTCGTTTTAACCCCTCAATTAGTAGGATATCTGCATGTAGTCCAACCATTAAGTTACAATATGTTACCATATTTAGGGCTTGTTTGATTCATAGGAATTGCATAGGAATTGTGTAGGATTTAAATCTTATGGGAATTTTTCCTATGTTATTGTTTGATTCATAGGAACACATCCTATAGGAATCTTGTAGTGCAATTCCTATAGGAAAGAAACATTAGATCATACCTCATGGAAAAATTCCTTTGCTACATCAAACAAAATTAATCTTCCCATAGGATTCAAGTTGGCATGACATCTCAATCCTATATTTTTCCTATTCCTATACTTTTCCTATCCTATGAATCAAACAAGCCCTTAGTAGTTTAGACCATCAAGAATTGAGTATTGAACATGTAGTTCCCAGCGACAAACAAATCGAAGAAAAAGGCAGTCAGACCGTCATCGCTATTGACGGGAAGCAGAGAGGACATGCACAACACGCGAACGCAAGGGAGGTACTCCATCCAATCCACACCACCATCGATGAGGACATGCACTACTTAGCCAAGAGTCGGCTAAGAATCAACCTTGTTGCCTTGGTGCAAAAATCACTTTTAATTCCAATAATCCACGTAATATTTTTTTTCGAAAATTCCACTGATCCATTAACAATCATCAACACTAGTGCGAAGAAGCATGCAAGTAATACAAATTGCAATTACGTTCATGGACAGTCTATCAGCTTAAGCTAAATCCTATTTTATGAGTTATTTTACCACAATTGTGGGGTGACACGGAGAGTCCAAAATATGAAAGTTTGACTTTACTTCCATTAGATTCTTTTATATCAAAAAAAATTGCCAAGGTTGTAGTCAATGGTCAAATTTGACATGAATCCCCCCCTTCCCTCCCCCCCCCCCCCCCCCCCCCCCACAAATGTTGCTTCATCAATTCTCGTGACCATTATTTGAAGATACTAGATTTTCTTGTTTTTATTTATCGAGTCTCAAGAAAAGTACTGTATTATTTACCCTTACTGATTCAGAAAAATACTATACAATGGTAGGTATGGATTTAGTCGATTACAAGCAAGTAATAATAGCACATTGTACAAGCTAGTTGATTTGTCTTTCCAAACAATAAATTTATTAATTCATGGCATGCCATGGTTCTCCATTTTTCTCTTCTTCCCATAAATACAAGACATGAAGAACAATTGTGAGCTAGGACAGATGATTATAGAGTCATGTATCATCACAAATAGTTCTGATGTTCATTGTGGGCAGTAAAAGTACCTCCGGTGACTCTAATAGGCTTAGGATGCATCGGGATCTCTAATCTGACTGCATCTTTGGAACATCCAGTAAGGTATTTGGCCTCATGCACAGACGAATATTTGATTGCGACATTTTCATCTCAACAAGTTGTTTCTTGGATTGAGGATGAGGAGTATCGTGGTTCCATAGAGATAGCTTGTCTTGTCAGCATCAATCTTCCTAGAAAAAAGTCTATTCAGGTGAGTGTTAAGAGTAGCTTTAGTGCTATGTCTAGCCGTTGCAGATGTTGAGCCAGCTCTCATCAATT
Source organism: Avena sativa (assembly GCA_916181665.1). NCBI lineage: Eukaryota > Viridiplantae > Streptophyta > Magnoliopsida > Poales > Poaceae > Avena > Avena sativa. Next base: position 276,128,944 of record OV702298.1, on the reverse strand, counting down.
AAGACCACACTTGTCGAAGATTGTGTCGCTGGTTTTGAGGGTGCTTTTATTATCATCAATCATCTGATCAGAAGATAATCTATTTTTGTCCTTTGTTGGATATATTATGATCTATCAACTCGCTGAAATGTTGGTCAAAGTTGCAGCTGACAGATCACCACGAAGTAATGTCGGAGGGTGAAAACAAGTCGGAGCATGCCACAAAAGAATTTATGTCCCAACATGGTTGACGGTAATCAATAAGCTTTGTGATACCAGCCTTCTCGGTGTATCATGCCATATTGCTTTTATTTTTCTTTAAAATACTTGTCAAACCGAGTCATTATAATAATTTGATGTGTGTGTCTTTGGATGTAGAGGTCGAGAGATTACTTTTCCATTAGCTAAATATATTCCCAATTTTGTAGTTTTGATGGCGTCTTTCCCGTTGAAAGGTCACATTGATTGGGGGAGATTTGACGTATTATGGAAGTAGCATACTCTCGGTAATAAAATACTAGGCCACAAAACACTTACTGAAATGTCTGAAGATTTTTTTTAAAAAAAAAGTGAAGCGGATAATAAGATATGCTAGTGTTCAGCTATCAAGAATGATGGTCTTGGGTACATCTGCCTGAAAATACTTTTAGACAACTATTCATGCACTTGTCTTGCATCTCATACTGTTTATTTACCGGTGGCTAGCTAATCTAGTAGGCATCGTAAAATACAATTTATGGCTATATGCATAAATCGATGCAGATGCCAGGGGTTATACTCCTTTTCAAAAAAGAAAGAAGCTATATATGCCAATGGAAAGATCAATCGGCCCAACAATCTTTACTGGAGAATTATCATGCTAACCCATATATTTGGATTCATATATTTTTCTTTGCTAAACATTTTAGAACATATGTTCCTAACATGCAATATGTTTTAGGTAAACATACTATATTGTTAGGTTATTAATTTTTGTTAAAAAATCAAGGCAAGAAAATCTCCATGTATAATACTTTTATTGCGTAGAGGCTATCGTACTAGATGAGATAGGCTTTCTGCCAAGTTGTACATTATTTAACTGCGATGGTAGTGTTAACTAAAAGTGAACATTGTTTCTCTGCTTTTGTATGCCACCTGGAATAACTAATTAAGTTATATATCCAAGTCATGGTCACAATGGTTGTCTAAACGGAAGCATGGTACATGAATCATGAATACAGTTGCAAGCTATGTTACAATCAATGTTTGGGAGCTCACTTTATTATATCAATGCTGAGTATATAGGTTAACGTATTTCTAACTTAGCTAGTTGTTATCGCCGGATTACCTTAGTTAAACCAGAAGATCCACTATAGATTGTATTTATAGCAATGAAAAAAATAGCGCGCTAAAAGAAATAGCGCCGGATTTGTCCAAACGCTATGCATGCTATAGCGTGCTACATTTCAAAATAGTGTTTCAAAAATAATACAAGATATAGTCTAAAAAGAAAAGATTTTGGCAAAACTAAAATATATATTCCAAAAAATGTTAGAACAGTACATACATAACCACATACAAAAATAGTTTTCTAATCTTATAGAAGCCTAACATCAATATCCCATGAGGTACCAACATAGCATTGATATCTAAAAGCATAACTTCAACATTTCAACAAGCTAGAAAAAATAGCGCGTTGTTTTTTTCTAAGCTATGATGTTTTAGCGTGATATAGCATTGCTATTTCGCAAATAGCGCCCTAGCGAGAAAAATTGCTAAAATTTAGCATGGCCTCTCCAGATATGCTATAGCTCGCTATTAGCGCCGAAATAGCAAGCTATTTTTTCCCATGATTTATAGACGACACTATTAATGAATTTTTGTGCAATTATTTCCTCTTTTTTTGAGAGCCTCAACACTGAGTTACAAGGATAGTATTACAAACACACGAAGACACACACCACGCTCAACACACACACCATAACACACACACACACACACCCTCCTATGCACCTGTAACAACTACACCTACAACTCAGAACACACGCCATTCAAGAGACTTCCGAAGCCGCTGACTCCGTGAACGCCGAGTACGTCGTCCTCCCTGTGGTCCAAAGCGTTTTGAGGTAAACCTGATGCAACACCACAAATTTGTCCCCGTGGTAAATCGAACCTGGGTGGGTTGGGTGGCCACTACCAACCCCAACCATTGAGCCACAGCCTCATCTGCTTGTGCAATTATTTCCTTATCTCCTTGCTTTCACTAGTAATTAATGTTGCACATCACGTCGTGAAAACAAAAAGTTATAACATAAACGAAATGCAAACCCATAAAAAATGAGTGATCCCAAGAGAGATAACATATATCCTCAGCAGTGATAGACACAGGGGCGAGCCCACTTGAAGTTAAAGGTATTCAGATGCATACCCAAAATTTTTGACTAAAAACTACATATACATAGTATATAGGACATATATGTATAAGAAAAATCGAAAATAAAGCACATGCCAGAGTATTCACGTGACAAAAGCAACTCTCTCAATATGGCCCAGCTAACTTTGGCCCAATTGGCTCTAACCACACCCAGGCTGACCACACCACACCTACTGAGTAGAGACGTGAGTCGTTCCTGTAACTAACTCTGCTCCCGATAACTGACTACGGGCCAACCAGCCGACGCCCCTAACAAAAAAAGTTAGGGTTTCGCTTGTCCTCTGGCGGTGCCGCTATCGCCGTGAGTTTCTTGCTTGATCCCGCGCGGAGATCTTTGCATGGAGCCTGACGGGAGTAGCAGTGGACGGCGGGGCAAGGAGGAGGAAGATGTGGAGGAGCTTCTCAGCAGATTGGATCTGCATGAAGACGATGGGGACGATTTTGTGTGGGAAGAAGTTGCTGATCGACAGGAAATCAAGGCTAAGTGGCTTGCTATAGCTAGGGTTCATACCGACAAGGGCTTCAGCCCATCTGCCCTCTATGGAGATATGAGATCGACGTGGAACCCAACAAAATAGGTGCGCTGGAGGATGATTGAGGTCAACTTGTTCACGGTTCAATTCGGTTGTCTTGTCGATTGGAATATGGCAATGTTCGGCGAGCCATGGCTGTTCCGTAATAATCATGCGGTGATTCTCAGGGAATACGATGGGTTTACAAACCCTAGATCGATAAAGCTGGACAAGATATCAGTGTGGGCTAGGGTTCTTAAATTACCTGACAATTACCTCAATGAAACGGTGATCAAGGGGATGTGTAGGAACATGGGGAAGATCTCAGAAGTCCAATTACAATTACGGGCTGGTTATGTCGGTGCTTTTGTCAGAATTCGTTTGGATCTTGATGTTGATAAAAAACTTGAGAGGTTTGTCTCGATCACGCGAGCAGGACAAAAAGATTGGTATCAGATTAAATATGAAAAAATGCCGGTTTTTTGCAATCACTGTGACCTGATTGGGCACTGGTTCCAAGAGTGTGGTATGGGGGAACATGATCCCGCTAACTTTGCTTGGGGAGATTTCATTGTTGCTGATGAATGGAAGAACCGCGGAGGAGGACGTGGATCTGGGGGTCGTGGCAATGCAGCAGGGGGCAGTGGTAGAGGGAGAGGCATGTTTGGGCGTGGTAGTGGTCGAGGACAGGGAGATCCAGGAGAGTATAGCTCTGAGGGGAATTGGAGATGGAATGCAAATATGAATCAATCGAAGAATATCATTGTGTCGTCGGGGCAAGTGCTACATTCAGACCATGAAATGCCGTCGGATATGGATATTAGTGCTGATATTCTGAACCCTCTGAGAGGGAAGAGGGTGGCAGAAAATTCGAATCAGATCTTTGATCTGGCTAACCAATCTATGGATGTTAACCCTGGTGCAATGGTGTCGACAACCGTTGCAAGTATGATTGATCAAATTGAGAAGGAGAAGTTACCACCAAGTTCACATGCTCTAACTCCTCAAAATAGTATGAACAAGAAGAAGCTTCGGACTACAGGAGATGAAATTAATGGGGATATAGAAAACGATGGATCGGCGGCCTCCTTCGAGGAGGACCGCCAGGAGCAATGAAAATCCTAAGTAAAAACTCCCGGGGCCTCGTTGGGGAACCGGCAGTCCGAGCGCTTCTGAATGATCAGAAGCGAAGAGGAGCTGATGTTATTTTCTTATTGGAAACTCACCTGGAAGAATGGCCTGCGGAATGTCTTCGCAAACGATTATGCATGGACTACAAGCATGTTGTGCGCAGTGAAGGACGAAGTGGGGGACTTTGCTTATTCTGTAAGAAGGAGATTGAAATTGATCTAAGGTTTAAATGTAAAAACTATATTGATGTTACAATTGGGAGAGGTCTCGAGAATATATGGCGTTTTACAGGTATGTATGGGGAACCACGATGGCAAGATAAAGATATGACATGGCAGAGACTACGAAACCTGTATGCTGAGTGTGATATGCCCTGGCTAGTGATTGGTGACCTTAATGAAATCCTTTACCCTTTTGAGAAGGAGGGGGTAACCCTAGACCCCAAAGGTTTATGCAGGCCTTCAAGGATGCTCTGGGGGATTGTAATCTGGAGGACGTAGGGTTCACAGGAGATAAATTTACCTGGCATAGGGGGATGATAAGAGAAAGGCTAGACAGAGCACTATGTAATGAAGCTTGGAGAAACAAATTTCCGGATGCTATGCTTTAAAATCTGCCATACAGTAGGTCGGATCATAGACCTTTTCTTTTACGGCTTGAGGAAGAACCAACTCAAGACACTTATGGACCAGAAGTTCTGCGTTTTGAGGCACACTGGTTGAAAGAGCCAAGATTCAAAGAGATTGTGGAAGAAACATGGACACACAATTCAAATGTGGAAGGACTGGCGGGAAAATTAGCCTGCGTTCATAAAGAACTTCATAGATGGGATAAAGTGGTTCTAAGAAAATCAAAAAGAACGATTCAAAATGCCCAGAAAGAACTTGAGAGAGTGGCACGAGCTGAGTTGACTGAAGCAAATGTGGCACGACAGAGGGAGCTGGCGACAAAAATTGAAAAGCTTATCGAACAAGAGGAGATTTACTAGGCTCAACGCAGTCGGCTTAACTGGCTGCAGCTTGGTGACAAAAATACTTCGTATTTCTATAACTTTGCAAAGACAAGAAGGCATCGGAATAAGATCAAGAAGCTTAAAAATTATAATGGGAATTGGGTTGAGGGCACAGCCTACTTAAATTCCATGATTCCTGACTACTTTTCTGGTCTTTTTTCCACACAGGTCTATGATACGGACCCAGGCCTGTTAGATAAAGTTACTCCAGAGGTTACCTCTGAAATGAACTTTGATCTGCAAAATCCTTACACGGTTGAGGATGTTAGAAGGGCTTTGTTTTCTATTGGAGATATGAAAGCACCGGTTCCTGACGGATTACATGCGATTTTCTTCAAGAAATGCTGGGACATTATTGGTGACTCTCTGGCACAGGAAGTGTTGGAGGCTATAAACAACAAAGTCATCCCGAAGGGGTGGAATGAGACGGTTATAGTTCTTATTCCTAAGGTGGAGAGCCTTGAACTCATCACCCAGTACAGACCAATTAGCCTATGCAATGTTTTATACAAGGTAATATCTAAAATGATTGCCTTACGGTTTAAAGAGTGCTTAATGAAGTTATTTCCCCTGTGCAAAGTGCTTTTGTGCCTGGTAGAATGATCACTGATAATATCCTTGTTGCTTATGAGTGCTTACAAACCATCAAGAACAAGAAAGGAAAATCTGGATATTGTGCAGTGAAATTAGATATGAACAAAGCTTATGATCGTGTGGAATGGAATTTTCTAGAAAGAATGTTGATCCGGCTGGGGTTTCAAGCAGATTTTGTGGAGTTATTGATGGCTTGTGTTAAATCGATGTCTTACAAAATCAGATACAATGATCAGGAGACGGAGGGGTTTGTTCCAACTAGAGGCTTAAGACAAGGGGATCCTCTTTCCCCTTATCTGTTTTTGATTTGTGCAGAAGGTTTGTCAAGCTTATTAGCTCATATGGAGGAGGTTCGTATCATTGAAGGAGTTAAGATGTGCAGAAATGCACCATCAGTTTCACACTTGTTATTCGCTGATGATTCTTTGATCCTTATGAAGGCAAACATAGTTAATGCAACCTCGTTGAGTGAAGTTCTTGACCAATACTGTGCAAACTCAGGCCAATTGGTTAGTCAGACTAAGTGCAGCATTTACTTTAGTTCTAATGTGGTTGTTCAGGTGAAGGCAGATATCTGCACTAAATTAGATATTATGACAGAGGCGGTCTCTGATAAATATCTTGGCTTGCCGACTATGGTGGGAGCTGATAGGAGTGATAGCTTTTTATATCTGATTGAACGTGTTATTGCTATCCTAAAGGTCTGGAAAGAGAAAATAATGTCTATGGGGGCCAAAGAGATCCTGTTAAAAGCTGTAATACAGTCGATTCCGGTGTTTGCAATGGCGGTTTTTAAAATCCCAAAAAACATCTGTCACAAGTCCAAGGAGGTGCATAGCAAGAACATGCCATATGATGAGTGCTACACTCCATATGTTGAGCGGACTGGACTTCTCCCTTTCATCCAGCTTGTCTCGCGTTCGACGCCACATATGAACCCTTGTTTGATCACAGCGCTTGTTGATAGATGGAGACCGGAGACACACAGTTTCCATCTCTCTTGTGGTGAGATGACGGTCACTCTGCAGGACGTCTCCATGATTTTTGCGCTTCCCATCAAAGGACAGCCCGTGTGTATGAGCTTAGATTCGGGTAAGTGGCGTGAAGTGATGATTGGCTTAATTGGTAAGGCGCCAACGCAAGAGAAGATGTCTGCCGGTGCTACTTACAAATGGATACAACAAAATTTCAGCAAGTGCCCCGAGGACGCCGATGAGGAGGTGATCCAGATGTATGCCCGTGCATACTTATGGTATGCCGTTAGTAGGACACTTTTCTTAGATGGCACTGGAAGGAATGCTTCATTCATGTGGCTCACTCTATTTGCGGAATGGGGCTATATGCACAGCTGGGGTTCGGCGGCAATTGCTTACTTGTATCGACAGGTAATAAACCATATATATTGCATGGTAGTAGTATATATGCTTGATCGACCAGATACTTATGTATGCTTGTTGTATGTGCAGCTGGACGAGGCGTGTTGTAGAACTGGAAAAGGAGCAAGTATTGGTGGACCTATGGTGCTACTGACCATATGGTCCTGGTTGCGCATACCAGTTGGTCGACCCATTCCGATGAAGGAAAAACCGTGGGATGATCATGGCAATAGCCGTCTCCGCGCTCCTACATGGGCGTACTTGTGGGATAATACCGAAGTATTCCATGGTGAATCCGAGGAATGCTACTTGCATTACACTAACCAAATCGACTTGCTAACCCCGGAGAAGGTAATAATTTGATTGTTCTCAAGAACTCATCTTTTCCACCATATAAACTTCGAGTCGACATGCTAATATTTTGTTCCTCGCTCAGGTGGAATGGGAGCCATACGGAACTAGAGGGAATGTGGGTACGGGTGTTTGGTTCCAGGCGGACTTGAATCGCAAATGTATGCAAGAAGCACATCTCTGGAGGATTCGTGCCCCGTTGATTTGTGTCTACGCTGTTGAGTTCCACCTTCCACAACGGGTGATGAGGCAATTTGGATTATTTCAGGAGACCCTGCCATACAAGGACACTAGCATAAATCTTCACGGGTGAGTGATCCTTATGCACCCAGTATCTAATTTTCTTGGGCGTCTCATGATACTTGCTAAGTCGATGAATTTGATTGTAGATTGGACAAGATCAAGCAGAAGAGGGAAAAAGATTGGGCTGCATATCATCACAAGTATGTTCAGAAGTTCTATGCAAGGATTGAGGAGATCGAAAACCCGAATGCGGTCTCTCATCCTGAGGCGCCGCATGATGCTGCAGCGTTCAATCGGTACCTTGTGTGGCTTGGGAAGGTGTCTCGTTTGTACCTGCAGTCGGCTTCGTTTGCATCTCATGACATAGTGGAGGATCCTTATCCTGCTTTTGACGATCTGAGCCAGCTAGAGTACAACAGACTTGTCCGAGGCGGCAGGGGTGCAAATTCAGCGGGGGTTGTCCGCTTTGTGGTAAGCATTGTCCAGGGGAGTAAGTATATGCGATTATAGCGACATAAAATTGACTTTTTGTTCTTCTGCTAGAGCGAGGAGATCTCGAAACACGTGGACGAGGCCGAGGAAGCACTTAAACATCCTCCTGGCAAGGAGTCTGAGTCAGCCCTTCGAGCATTTGTGGAGGTATGTGTTCATACCGTTCCTAGTTCTATTGTATTTTTATGGGTGTTGAAATGTTCTAACATATTCGTCAATGTCATAGCGTACCAAGCGTTGGGGCCGTGGATTAGGTGTCTTGCTTGGTTGTCGCACCGTCGATGCCGCATCGCCAGTTAGGTCTTCTAGCCAAGAAGATGATGCACAAGATGAACATGAGGAAGAGGGCGAGTACGAGGAGGAGGAAGCTGGCCATGATGAGGATGAGGAGGAAGATGGTGAGGACGAGGATGAACAGGAAGAGATAGGCATGTCTTAATTACACGACGCCCCGCAGTCTAGTCAACGGTCGCGGGTGAGGAGGAGGAGGCTACCGAGGAATCCATACACGCCAAGTGAATGAGAGAACAAGCGTCGGACACATGTGTCACGCCGTGAGGAGGAGGATGAGGGGGAAGACTCCGATCCTCCACGGAGGGTTAGGAGGCAGGAGGGACGGAGCAAGGCGAATGAGGATCGAGTGGCCAAAAGGGGGAAAGGGAGAAAGTGAACTCGTAGCTTGAACTAGTGCTTGTGGTCATTATGAACTTGTAAGTTAAACTTGTTGTTTGTTGTCGTCGTTTTGAACTTGTTGGTGTGTTGATGTGCGCAAAAACTGGATGCTTGTTGATGTTTGAATCTGTTGTTGTGAGGAAAACTTGATCTGTTGATGTTGATGTTTGTATCTGTTGAATTTGCTAAAAACTAAATGTTGATGTTTGGATATGTAAAAAACTGAATGTTGATGTTTGGTGTGTTGATGTGCTAAAAACTGAATGTGCTAAAAAACATGGCGTTTTCCAGGAAAACGCCATGCTACCTAGGATGGCGCTTTTGGCTAGGGCGTCATGCTCCTGACTTAGCAGTTTTTCACACTCGGTTTTCCTTCGAGCACGCGCGGTCACTGTGTCCCAGCGCGCCAGAGCTGGATCAAAGCGCCATGGTAGCATGACGCCCTCCAGGAAAACGCCATGGTAGCATGGCGCCCTCTAGGAAAACGCCATGCTACCTAGGATGGCGCTTTTGGCTAGGGCGCCATGCTCCTGACTTAGTAGTTTTTCACACTCGGTTTTCCTTCGAGCACGCGCGGTCACTGTGTCCCAGCGCGCCAGAGCTGGATCAAAGCGCCATGGTAGCATGGCGCCCTCCAGGAAAACGCCATGCTACCTAGGATGGCGCGTTTGGCTAGGGCGCCATGCTCCTGCATTCACATAAGTTGGAGCTAGTTTCTATGCTAGTGGCAACATTCCAGAAATTGTACAGTACACAGGAAACATTATAGGCAAGTGCAGTGAATGTTTACGAAATACATGGCGTTGCGCCCTTAAGGGGTTTTACATACGACAAATTCGGCATGACAATGTTTAAGATAAATTCCACATAGTGGAGTCCATAACATAGATCATAGCATGGTGACAACTCTATTGTGTCGCGCTAGGCTCCTTCCCCTTCGCCTTCCTTTTCCTCTCTTCCTCTGCCTCTTCCTTTTCCCTCAAGTCGTGTGCTAGCTGGACAACAGAGTTGAACTGCGCCTCCAATTGGCATCTACTCTCCTCTTTCTTCTTGATCTCCTCTTCCTCCATTATGAGGCTAGCCTCTTCAGACACCAACTCAAACCGACGATGATTCCTCAAGCTCTTCAAGTACATGTCTCTTTCATGTTTTGCTTCTTTTTCCTTCCTCTCACGTTCTTTCTTTGCTTTCTTGATGCTTGCCTCACGCAATCTCCTGTTGAAATCTTCTTCCCACCGACGTTCTTCTTCAGCCTCCCTCCTTTCCTCTTCCCTTTTCTTGATCAACTGAGCTACTTCATCTTCCCTCTCCTTCACCCTCCTCAAAGCCTCCGCCCACACTTTGGAGTAGCTCATACCGTTCCCATCATTGTTCTCCTTGGTTGGTTGAGTCGACATACCTATAACAAGAATGCAACCTAATAGTTAGTAAATAGAAATGCACTTAAATGCACAATAAAAATTATTAAAATCATCAAGAAAACACATACGGAAATTCTCCTCGAAGATACGTAAACATACTATCGCCACGACCTCTACTGCCACCACGACCTCTACTGCCGCCACGACCTCTACCACCACGACCTCTACCACCATCACCACCTCCTTGGCTTGTGTTTGTACCACCATCACCACCTCCTTGGCTTGTGTTTGTACCACCATCACCACCTCCTTGGCTTGTGCTGCCAATAGGGGCGTTGGCCTCCTTTGATTTTCTCCTTTTGCTACATGATGTTTTATTATGGCCCTCAGCATTGCATTCTCCACAACGGGTTTTGTCACGAGGCTCCGCGAAATACTCGCTCCCCCATTCCCGTCGGTATCCACCAGCCCAATCGTCCATGTCACCTCGGAAACGTTTGGTTTGTCTTCTTCCCCGACCAACAACCTTCGTTGACGGATCAGGCCAAAGTTGGACACCATGATATTCTGGCCATTGAGATTGGTCAAGGTAAGGCTGAAATCTACCCGCCCATGTGTTCTTTACCGCTTGGATGGAATGCTCATCCAACCTAACCGTATCCGGGTGATTAAGACCCACCATTCGTTCAGATGCCGCCTTCATCACGTGTGAGCAAGGGAGATGGTATAATGTCGGCCTCTCGCAGGATCAATAACCATTGCGTAGCCACACCTTATAGGACAGTCCCCCATGTTGCACACCTTCCCTTGTGCTTCCTCCATGCTCATTCACTTGGTAAATCAGTTCTTGGTTGTCGAAACATTCAACCGTTTATGTATCCCCTTTCTTTGATTGATATTCCAGCCAATTATCAACCAATGGTGGGTACTCATACTTCTTTTTTTTCTTGTTATCCCCAGTGATTTTCTTATCCGTTTCATCACTATACTTTAGAAAGTATTCATTCAACTTCTGAAATGTGTACTCCGCTATAGCAGTCACAGGCAATTGACATACACCTTTAAGTACTTTATTGAAGCATTCAACCATGTTACTGGTGGAATCACCGTATCTCTTGCCGCCATAATCATAAGCCCTTGCCCACTTTGTCCGTTCATTAAGATGCCTTCTGAGAAACTCTTTCCCACCATCATCTGTGAGACAATACAATCTATCATATAGTTTTTGAAAATGCCGAGCGGTGAAGGCAAGACAACAATCTTGTAGATCGTCGGCACGTTCCTTGTTGCCACAAGCTCTATAGAAGTTGGACACAAAATGCCTCATGCACCATCGATGGTGGATACGAGCACACCCAGGAATGTCCTTCTCGACTGCATTTAGTATTCCTTGATGGCGATCCGAGATGATGCAAACCTCTCTATCAGGTTCTATAACCTTGGTCCTCAATATATGGAAAAACCACTCCCAGTTGTCGTGGTTCTCCACCGAAACCAAGGCAAAAGCCAAAGGTAAAACCCGGTTGTTTGCGTCGTGGCATATGGCAGTTAATAGTGTGCCCTTGAACTTGCCGGTCAAAAAGGTGCCATCCACGAACATAACAGGCCAACAATGTTTGAATCCCCTGATGCATGGTCCAAATGTCCAAAATGCACGGCCAAATACCCGGACAGTGGCACCATTGTACAACCTAGTCACCGACCCAAGAGGCTCCACCACATAATACATTCCTGGGTTCCTTGCGGCCATTGCTCCCAACAACCTAGGGAGGCGGTTGTATGCTTCTTCCCAATCACCATACAACATCTTAAATGCGGCTTGTTTAGCCTTCCACGCCTTACCATACTTCACTTTATAACCGAATACTTCTTTAACCAAATCTATGACACCCTTAATAGTATATGTTGGGAGAAACCTTATGTTATTTGCAACTCTATACGCGATGAAATCGGAGGTCAGCTGCCGATGGTCCTCCTTCACAACTTTGGCATCCTTGATAAACTTGTCATCACACATATGAATGGACTGACAACTTACAATGATCCATTGTGGCCCGCCCCTCAGTGGTCGTACGCGAACAACCCATGGACATCCTTGCTTCTCACACTTGACTGTGTAACGCACCTTAGTGTCCGAGTGAGCCACCTTGTACGGTCGGTGGTACTTCACCGCATAGTCCTTGATCCACATCTGAAATTCCAACAAGCTATCAAACTTCACCCCGGATTTATCCCATATTTTTTCGGCTGCAGGTCCTTTTTAGAAGGTGCTCGTGCCTCGAGCACTCGACTAATTCCACCGTCCACTTGGGCCTCATCCGCAAGACTAACATCACGGAACAATGAAGGTCGATGATCTCGACCTACTACTTTTTTGTGAGCTTCGGCGAATTTAAGCGTTAGACCATCCTCATCCACATCTTCATCCGGTCCTTCATCCTCGGAGTCCGATGCATGACACCTCAAATAAGGGAGATCATGGTCCATGTCCTCCTCATGGCAATTTGCCTCCACATCTCCTACTTCATTGTCACGAAGCCCATACTCAACCTCATCACCCTCAAAGTCATCATCCTCCATTTGAGGTGCTTCATAGTTGTCATTGCAAAAAGGGCTCATGGAAGGTTGCCTCGTTGTTGTATCATCGTAGGTTGGCTCTACGCGAACCGGGCTCAATGGAGGTTGGCTCATTGTTGTGTCATAAACATGTGGCTCACCTCGAGCCGGGCTCATGGAAACATGCCGGTTCAAGTCAATGTGCAACCGAGACGCAACCTTTCTTGTGGCAAATATTTCGAGAGACTTATCTTCAGATTCCGCCACCATCTCCTTATACGCACTCCAATTCAACTCGGAGTTGATAGGCATTATCTTCAATCTATTGTGATGGCCAAACCCGGCGTTATACCTTCCAACCAACTCATACACATCACTAGGTTCCATCCATTTCAAATCATTCCTCACTTTTTCCACAACCTCGGCATATGTAGGACTTGTGCCAAACACCATGACTACCTCCTCCGGGTCACACTCGGTATTGCCTTTCAAGAATGCGGCCTTGTCCACATGATGAACATTAACGATTCTTGCCATCTAAAAAACAATGACACCAACCATTACGCATCAAAGACAGCTATATTACCACCACCAACCGTAGCTACCAACTAAAACAAGTCATGCCACTTATACAAATCCTAGCCATAAACTACCAATCTAATAACTAGAAGCAACAACATCAAGCCAAGATATAGCTAGGGTTAGGGTTAGGGTTCTACATTCTTTACCAACATAGAACCAAATTTCACAAATCTATTTGGACAAAACCAAGGGGTTAGGGGGAGATTACCTCTTGAAGCAAGGGGAAGTCCAAATCCACGGAGAAAAGCAACCGATTCGAAGGGATTCGAGTAGGGGAAGAACTTGGGTCGAGAGAGAGAGAGAGAGAGAGAGAGAGAGAGAGAGAGAGGAGATGGGAAAAATGAAGAGGTATGGCCTGGGAGGGCGCCCGAGCCGTTTTCTAGGTATAGGACCATGGCGCTTTCCGCAAAAGCGTCATGCCTAGTAGCATGGCGCCCCCTAGGAAAGCGTCAAACATTAAAACGGGCCCGCCTGTGCCACGGCGGCCGCCACGTCGGACGGGGTCATGGCGTTTTCTTAGGGAGCGCCATGGTGGCATGGCGCTTTTGCCGGGAGCGCCATCCTACTGAGCATGGCGCCTTCTGGTAAAGCGCCATGAAAACAGGTCAGATCAGGATATCTTCAAAAAAGTAGGTCAATTTGTGAGATCAAACGTTAATTAGGTCAAAACAGTGATTTTTGCCTCTTCCCCTTGCCCAAGGATTCGAGTCTATACATGACTCCCACAGTCCGTTCAGTAGCACTAGCAGTCCAACAAAAGATATAGAATGTTGTTGCTAGGGCGAAACGCTCTACTGTTACTTGGTTAGGATTTGGACTTCTATTCTTCAGAAGCTAGAACATGAGCGTTGTAACTATTCCTTCTTAATAAAGTTCCTTTTTACTTGAAAAAACACATACATGTAAAACTGGGAAAATATTACATGTGGATTGATATCCAGAAGTAGGATTTTAGTTCACCACAATATCTGAAAACCTTCGGATAGTTTCCTCGCCAAAAATGGTACTGTCCTTTTTTTGCAAAAGATTCACGGATCTATCAATAATCATCAATAGTAGTACAAAGAGCGTTAAAAATAAGAAAACTATAAAATAGGTCTTTGAACCATCTAGCGGTGACTACAAACACTAGCGCGAGCCAAAGACACGCCGTCATTCTCACTCCTCCATCACATGAGCCGTGCAAATATTGTCATAATAGAGTTTGTTGCAGTAGACAGACGGAATATCGTCTTGCTAAGACCCCAAAAGATCAACGCACCAGATTCAAACCATGCTAATCCCACTGAATCAGAACTATGCTAATTAGCAGTTCAACGCTTCAACTTCAGCTACATCTGTCTACTCTATGTGACGCCAAAACTCATGCAAGGGATTGAATGAATAAGGTAGAATGAAGTTATTTTTTATTGGAAATTTGGAACTACAAATAAAAAATAGCAATATCATTTAATCTATCTGGTCTGAGTTGGAGAATTAAGATGGAATAAAACAACACCTAGCATTAGAAAAGGTCTAAAATATCCCTGCAAACCAATGGACATATTCAATCCGTACTCCGACCTTGCTCTAGGGAGTACCAGGGAACGGTAAAAAAAATTGGTCACTCTTACGATTAGATTTGAGCTATCAATTGTGGAGGTGCGACTCGAGGAGAAAACAAGAAACCAACAATATAAACATACATCACTGCAACTTTTGTAGTTACGCTAGCTAGGGGTACACACCATATCAAATACTCTCTCCGTTCCACGATATAAATCATTTTTAGCAAGCTGATCCAAGGGAGTATGGAATTTTCATGCCGAAATATTTCAAGCATCACTACGCGAATGGATGAGTACGCCGACGGCTAGTCGCTACGCCGACGTCCAAACGTCGGGGCCGTCGGTGTAGACCGTGACCAGACCAGTCCCGCCAAGCAGTCGCCGGCATAGAATTTTCCTCGGCGTATCCTATGTTATGCCGACGGCTGTCCTCGGCGTAGCTATTTTTTCTTTTATCTCATTAAACTTTGAAAAATCATGACTAAATTATTATAATTCAGAAAAATACAAATAATATATCAAAATTTGCAGAAAAAAGATCTGTCTATCTACACTCAAATATTACATATTTGTAAAAAAAATAAGTGAAACATAAAACATTATATATAGTTTAAAACGGGCATAAGAAATTCAAAAACGATCCAAACAATACGAAACCTTCACGTGGTGTCATATTATGTGACATAGTTATAAGGAAAAATATAAAACCTGCTGTGTTGATTATGTCTAAAAAAACCTTCACAAAATGACCTATCTCATTCGAGATTTTTGGCTTTCGGGTCAAATGACCAATGTTATGGCTAGAATCAAGACATAGTTTATGATAATATGTCTATATTGTGCATACATGTGCATCATGGGATGATAAACAATATTGCAGGAAAAAGTTTTTCTTTTCATCGCACCAAAAAGTCATTTTTCATTTTCCAAGCGCAAAAAGGGGGATATTGTGAAGCAACCACCAAATAGCTAATTCAAAAACGAGGGTTTGTGGTTAGTTGATATGGATATCACATTTAGATTCCTTTCATTTTTTGATAAATTTAGACATATTATTTATCAAATTCCGATTTACGGATTTAAAGATATTAATTATTCCATATTAAATAGAAAAACACAAAAAGTAAAATTATTATATTTTTGTTTGAATTCAATAGTATTTTTATTTGAATCAGTAATATTTTTACTTATTCACTGTTGTTTACTTAAATAAGTGTTTGTAGTTTCAAAAAATAAAAACATGTGACATAATGATATAAGAGTTAATAGGATTGATATCATAGTACTGACAACTAGATACAAATTGCTTCGCGGAAACTGATTTGGAAGGAACTGAGAGGTTAAGCGTGCTAGCACTGGAGGGTGATCGAGCAAGAAGTTTGTTAAAGACTGCAATTTGATCAAAGATTAAATGTAATTATTGTTAAAAATGTTCCAGGCAAGAGATTAACGATTGAAACAATTCAAAAAATTTAAAAATTCAAAAAAAAATAAAAAATGGATTTTTTTGTATTTTTTTACAACCTACCGTTATTATGCCGACGGGGCTATGCCGAGAGCAAAGCCGTTGGCGTAGCATACGCCGACAGCTAGAGCTACGTCGACGGGCAAAAGTGCCTCCGCTGAGGGAGACCTTTGCCGAGGAGCCTACGCCGAAGGTAGCCGTCATTCATGCGGTGATTCACTGATTCTCAGTGTCAATGAGGAGGAGTCGTTCAAGGTGTACATCATGGTGCGCCAATATTATGCAGACTTCATATCCTTCCTCGATGTACTCTTGGGCCGAAATGGAAGCACAGTGTGCGTGAGTCATGAATGCTCTATCGCAAGGTGGTTGTCGAAAGGGAAGCATGGTGAATGCAGCTGCAAGCTATGTTTTTTTAAACTACGAGAGCATATATTTGTTTTTTGAAGTATATACAATTTTAGTCCCACAACTTGTATCGTAGGAGCACTTTAGTTCCACATGTTGCAAAGGTAGTAAAATTAGTCCCACAACTTGCAACACATGAGCATTTTAGTCTAATTTAACCAAATTTCTATGATTTCAAACGAATTTGTGACCACCATGCAGCAAAGGGCCTCGAACTCATGACCATCACCATTTATAAGTAATGTTAACTTTGCCACTAGAGCACCAGACGGAATGTAATAATTTTAAGAGCACATTATTATTATATATTACATTTAGCCTGATGCATCTTTGCTCACCTACACGTACACACAGGAGAAAGAGTTAGATATCAGTCGCACAACCTGCTAGATAGCTCTTGTTGACTCACACAAACATAAAACACAAAAGAGAAATTAAGTATACTAGCGCGCACATACACACGCAGTGAAGTGGAGCTTGATTGATCAGTGTATACATCCAGACTATATGTAGCTTTTCTTTTGGACAATCAAAAATATGTGTTCTAAAGTTGTAAAAAATTCTTAGAAAATATGCAAAATTTCTGTGTTATGATCGGAGTTCGGAGAGACGGCAGATCAAGCTTGTAGTAGTAGTAGTAGTACCATGTAAACTCGAGTTGAACCCGGACACAGTTATCTGAACCTTTATATTCGCTGCGTGGACGTGGTACCTCGAACGCACTACGCACTCGATCTGCTCTCTTTCTCGTCGAAAAAACCTCAGAATCATCAATTCAAGTTGAACGATCGACGATGTCTGCTGCGGCGGCGGCCACCGACGTGATGCTGCCGGCCCTCCGGAGCGCCTTCCGGCGAGCGGCGGGCTCCTTCTCCTCCGTCCGCGCGCGGCCGGTGACGGGATCCCACCTCCTCCGGATCGACGGCTGCGAGCTCGTCCACAGGATGGTCCACGGCAACAACCCCATCACGTCCGGCAAGTTCCGCGTCGGCGGCCTCGACTGCTCCCTCGCCTACTACCCCAACGGTCTAGGCGGCGGCATCCTCAGCAAGGAGAGCCGCTTCGTCGGCGTCTGCCTCCAGGTCACGGAGAAGGACTGCGGCATCCCGACGCCCGCCGCGTGCCAGGTGAGCATCGTCGACCGGGCGGGGGCGCCGGCGTTCAGCCGGATCATCGAGCCCAGCGATCTGGTCCGGGGGGACATCTACAACGAGACGCGGTTCGGGCGCATGGGCGACTTCGTCGACAAGGAGGAGCTGATGAAGTGGGTGGAGCAGCACGTGGACGACGACCGCCTCCACGTCCGGTGCGACGTCGTTGCGCTGCCGATGAACATGGAGTCCCGTGTCGGGAGCTGCCTCAAGGACTTTTGGAGCGGACGCCTTCGTTAGAAACCGCCCAACAGATGATGTTATTGGGCACACTGCAAGTTTTATGAGTATTTTCTTTTTGTTTCGCATGTCTACCGTACAGGGATAATGAAGTTAGATAAATCAGAAACATGAAGGAACATATCTCCCTCCGGCCCATATTAATTGACTCGATCTGTCTAAATTTAAATGAATCTAGACACTATTTAGTATATAGGTTTATCCAAATTTTGGCAAATCAAAGTCAATTAATATGGACCGGAGAGAGTACTTGTATTCAGTCCATACTTGTATTTGATCTATTCCTAACTTCATTTGTATTTTTTATCAAGTTTTGAACCGAATTATTTAGATAAGAATTTTTTTGCAACATGTAGTCAATTTTTTTCCGATCATCAACAATGCCTTTGATTGAATAAGTCGAAAAGGAGTTGGACTGTTTATATAAAAAATAGGAGCAAACCATAAAAAACATGAGCTGGACTGTTTTATATTAAAAAATATGAGAAAACCATACCTCCTCGAACCAGACTTTTGTCCCACTTTATAAATAAAGCACAACCATCCAAGTGGGATACAAGTTTCGCACCAAAGAAAAACCACAAAAACGTCTGCTAGGGCAACCACACAACAAAGCCCAAAGAGAGAAAAATAAAAAAAAAGAGTATGGCAAGATAGACACTGCCAAAAGAAGTTCAGCGGACCAGCGACGAAGAGTACTGGCGTGCCGCCACCAGTAAGGCCTGCGGGATGCCGTCCAAATACTCTTCTGGTGCCGTCCAAATACTCTCTAACCCTCTATCTAAAAAGCGGGTGCCACTGCTATAGAAAACTAAGAAATTTCAATACATAGTAAGAAACACACCGCAAGAAACTCTCTCGATAACTATAATGTCTAGGTTACCACAAAAAACACTAACCAGAAAAGACAACGCCTCATACACGTACGATTTGGC
Source organism: Avena sativa (assembly GCA_916181665.1). Classification (NCBI taxonomy): domain Eukaryota; kingdom Viridiplantae; phylum Streptophyta; class Magnoliopsida; order Poales; family Poaceae; genus Avena; species Avena sativa. The sequence goes on along the minus strand of OV702298.1, from coordinate 276,109,924 downwards.
TTAGTCTCGAGAAACTGTGGGATACAAGGGTAAAAAATACAAACTCGTGTGAGGTTGCGAGTTAACAACCAACACGTCCTAGCAACCAAAGCCAACATTCATACACCTTAGGGCAACACGGTGGAGGCAAACACCCACAACCATCACTCTCATATACATGTCGGCCCCACAAAAAGTGATTGTGCTCCCACAACAAACTTATTTTCAAGTCATAGATGCATGCTCGGTTTCAAAATTGAAAAGTGAACTATTGATATTTTTCATTTTATGGTTACCCTGGCTGCCGGTTCTCATTCACTTTATATACGATTCATGTATAAACTTGTTATGTTCTATCCGGAAACTGAGGTCTTTTTGTATTTGGATACGTGGCATATTCTAAGAGTAGATATAGTACTAGTTTTATTTTCTACTTGCATTGACATCTACGATTTTTTTTTCAAATTAAGAAGCCCAAGCTCCCGATTTTATTAAAATGAAACGATAAAACATCGGTTTGTTCCAAAAGTTATAAACCATGCTAGGGTCACGGACCTCAGCCCCCTCCCACCCTCCTCCCCGGAGAATACTATTGTCTACTACACCATGGCTCACGTAGAAAAAAAATCACTCAAATTACAAACCAAGAAGCCCGGAACACTAATGACAACTAAAAAACCGAGGTAAACTTTTATTACACAGAAGCATCAGAATTATAAAACTTCACAGCCAAACTTCAACTTTTACCTGACATCTTTTTTGTCCTTTTCGGGTAATTCTTCTCCTCGTAGGAGCCCAAAACCCTGGTGACCACTCAAGCAATCATTTGCCACCTTAGACATCCAGCGCCGCGGTGATTTGTGGTTGGTGCCCATTTACTTTCTGCAAGCAAGACCATTGAGTCATCCAAAACGAAATCTTTCACACAATACTACAAGAATCAGTAGGAATTTTTTTATCAAACACAACACTATTCTAGTTTTCCACAATGTCCAAACTATTCAACGGACAATATTAACTGATCCATGAACAATATCAACTGACAATTACAAGCAGCAACACCTACAGCCACCACACTCCTAATCTTAACTAGGAATCTCCATATCCACCTCCCAATATCAGAGAATTAATGTGGAATGCTAGACAAACCAAAAGCACATCTAATCACACCCCACAAATACTTGGCCAACACATAGTAAAAAAAGTGGCCAATCATCTCATCACAGTTATAGAACCTGCGCTTTGTCTCTTTACCCTTCCACCCGCTATGCAATAGGTTATATTTAGTCAAAATGCTATTGTGATAAGATAACCACCAAAAAACTTTATATCTTGAGTGGTACCCTTGCAAACCACAACTTCTTATGAGGCCATTTAACTTGAGATATTTTCAAGGCTAAATACAAGGCTTGTACAGGAAAATTGTCCAAATTTAGTAAGTAACCATCTGACAGAGTCAACATCATTACTTAAAAAGACACCAACATACAAAGCCTGAAGTTGATTCCACATAACAACTATCTCTCCCCATAGCACTCTCCTAAACCTAATTTTCCTAAAATCACTAGCAATCACATCAACAACACTCAATCCTGATTAAAGGTTAAATTATGCAACCTATGGAACTTTGACATCAAGGTACCATCACTTATCCAGAAGTCCTCCCAAAATTTAGTCATGTCCCCATTCCCTACTTTCTTCTTTATAAAACTAAATAAAATATCTTTTACTTTCATCAAAACTCGCCAGAAATGGGATTGCCCTGTACTTACACAATTAGAAAGCATACCATCCTTAACATATTTATTTCTTAGAATATCTTTCTAGATCCCCTCTTTGGACTCTAGTTTCCATAACCACTTAGTAAACATTTACTCATAATAGTCAAATCTACCGCTCCTAAGCCACCCTAGTCTTTAGGTTGAAAAATCTTGTCCCAACTTACTAAATGGTACCTTTTAACTTTATCCTCTTCCCGCCAAAACAATCTCTTCATACAAAAGTTAAACCTTTTATCTGGACCTTTAGGTAACTCAAACACGGATAACGTATAGCAATGAATGTTGCTTAAACAAGACCTAAGCAAAATCAACCTAACTCTATAAGAATTTTGCCTACATTTATAAACATGAGTTTTCTTTTTTCCATTTTCTCATTAGCACCCCAGACAGCATTACACAATCTAACAGAATTTAAAGGCACACCTAAATATCTAAAAGGAATTTCCCCTCTACACATGTGAAAATAGAAGCATAGTCATCTCTTATATTCTCAGCTTTACCAAAGCAGAAAAGTTCACTTTTGTGAAAATTAATCTTCAGTCAAGAGATTTGTTCAAAGAAACAAAGAATGAATTTCAAATTCCTAGCACTCTCTAATTCATCCTCAAACATAAAAATCGTATAATCTGCATACTGTGACATATTAACCCCACCCTCAACAAGATCACCAAACACACCACTAACTAGTCCTTCCTCCTTAAATCTCTTAATCGTAATTGACATCACATCTACTACTATATCAAACAAAGATTGGAGATATAGGGTCTCCCTGCCACAAACCTTTCTTAGATTCAATATAAAGCCTTACTATAAGATCATTAACCATCATTGCTAACTTGCCTTTCTGCACAGATTTCATAACCCATCCAACAAAAGTACCAGGAAAGCCTTTTTTAACCATAACTTATTCCAAGAAAGACCAACTAATATAATTTTATCTTATGCTTTTTCTAAATCTACTTTAAATAAAGATGCATTTTGCTTAATTTTATGAATCTCATGCATAACATCACATGTAACACAACCACACCATTTTCTAAAATAAAATGATCTTTAAAAAAAGCAGTTTGTACTAGTGAAACAACCTTATCATCAACTAGAATAACTATATTGTTCAAAACCTTAGTAAAAAATTAAATAGTACATTAAGGAAACAAATAGGTCTATATTGTTTTATAGTGTCTACATCATATTTCTTAGGCAGTAGAGTTAAGAAACCATAAATCAATCTAGAAATATTTAATCTACCATGATAGAATTCAAAGAACATGAACAAAATATGACAAAAGATGCCAAAAGTGCTGGTAAAATCTGCAGGCAGCCCATTAGGACCTGGCGCCTTATTATGCTTCATCTTAAACATGTATATAAAAATATCTTCTAAAGTAAACACCTTTCCTAACTCAAAACAATCATCATCATTTAGGACATTATCTACCAAATCATCATAGTGCAACTCTATCTGCTACTATCTGGGCAAAACGATTCTTATAAAAGGCAGAGGCATAAGATAAAATCTTCCTATCACCCTACACAAGAGCATCATCTTGTTTAAGCATACTTATCTTTTTCTCCTCCTCCTACCACTAGATCTGGCAATGAAATAAGAGGTATAGGCATCACCCTCTGAGATTTCTTTCTCCTTAGCCCACTGATACCATGCACCTCCTCTTCTTTATAAATTTTGTGCAGTTGTTCATTATATTGTTCTACGAATGTAATCATCTAAAGAGATACCCTAAACTATTCTTATCAATCACATATATAGCTTCTACTAGTTTCTTTTTTGTTTCTTAAGAAACCAAATATAGTTAAGGTTCCACCCTTTTAAATTTTGCACAATGTTCCTAGCTAGTTCTATTCTGCCATTTATCCAAAAAAAACTTACCATGATAAAACTTACACCAACTTTTCTCTACTACAACATCTAAATCTTCCCTAAGAAACAAACTTAACTCAGATTTAAAAGGTCTCTCAACTCTAATAGGAGATAACCCTAGGTCTAACGAAATAGGAGAATGATCAGAAATGATTCTAGGTAGAGTTTTAAGAAATAGTGAAGGATAAATGCTTCATACTGAAAAAACACGAGAACTCTATCTAGCCTACACATAGTGGGGTCCTCCTGATTATTATACCAAGTAAATAACCAACCATCACTCTCCACCTCTTTCATTTCCCATTGTTATATAATAGCACCAAATAAATGAGACCATTCAGGTAACCTCCCTTTTTATTGCATTCATTTACTTTTCTGATGATGTTAAAATCCTCACCCATCATAAAGGGAAACTATTACAACTAAAAATATGAACAAACTCTACCAAGAAATCCTTGTTATCTCTAACATGGGGAGTCCCATACATAGACACAATATTATAAATAGCATCCTTTTCAATAACTTTAACCAACATTCTGATGTGGAATCTACCAATTTCCGAGTCAATTACATAAAAAAATCATTATCCACCCCCAAAAGCATACCCCCAAACGGACCATTAGAATCATCAACAACCCAAGAAAAACTACGACTCCCACTAAAAGAATTTAACATATTAACACTCATATTTACCATCTTAGTTTCTTGCAGGCCAACGAACCTCACCCTATTATCTCTAATACATTCAGTAAGAAAATCTCTTTTCTATTTTTCACCTAACCCCCTAGGATTCCAAAAAGGCCAGCCATATATAAAAAGTAGGGAAAAAACCACTAGTGAAATAAAGCATGCCCTAGAGTCCTCCCTCTATCTCTTCCAAACACAGAACCTCCCCGAGTCGATGAAAGCTTACAAGTGCGTACATATTTTTCTTTGCGTAGAGGAGCGCACAGATTCTCAATATGGTAATTGTGATTATGGAGGCAACTCTGATTTTTCTATACCGAAAATTTATTAATACCAAGATGATACCACTTACATCCGAGCTCTGCAACAACATAATGTCTAGACCAAGACCAGAGTCTAAGGATCACGTATCCGAGAAACAAAAGAAGAAGAAGAAAGAAAAGCGAAGATCCCGACGAAACAAACAGAGATTCGCAATAGTAAGAGCACCACCAGTGGGCAAACATCTGATTAGTGTCAACACTCAACACTATCTCGAAAGATAACATATTACTTGTTATTGGCTTGTTATTGGATTGAATGTATCTAGCACTAAAACATGTCTAGATACATTCATTTCTGCGACAAGTAACATGGATCGGAGGGAGTATTTTTTTTTGGGATGAACTTAGTTTTTGAAGCAAGCTACCGCGGCCCTTTTCGCATATAATAAAAAACAGGCAGCCCGCCAACGGGGCAACACAAGACGTAAAAAGCAAAGAAAGCCCAGGAGAAAAATTCGCATGCAGAAAAGGGCAAATATTAAAAAGGCAAGTGGGCATCATGGCCGTGCTTCCAGAGGCTTCCACAGCAGGCACACGCACTGCGTGGAGGAGCGACCTGAGAGGAGCCGAGAAAGAACAGGAACCATCTCCCTCCTCCTCCTTCTCCTCTCTCCTCCGGGCCGCCTCCTCCGCTGCGCGTCTCCGGCCCGAGCCTCTTCGCCGCGCGCCGCAAGATGGCCAGCGGCGGCGATAAGTGCGGCGGCGGGGAGCCGGCGGCCGGCGGCGACCTGTACGGGGTGCTCGGGCTCAACAAGGAGTGCTCCGACGCCGACCTCAAGGTCGCCTACAGGAAGCTCGCCATGGTGAGGAATCACACCGACTCTTCCTCCTCCTCCTCTTCCTCCGGTGGATTCATTTCTTGAAATTTCATCTGCATCTACGTCTGCACGTTGGGGAATTGGTGTGCGGCCATGGATTGCTGTATCCTTGCGCCATGGTACGATTTTAACTTTGTCTTTCACTCGCTGATCTCGAGTTTGGGGGGCAGAGGTTGGCGCCAAAGTTCGTATCTGTCACCTGACAGCGCTACAGTGCTCGCCTCTCCTTTTACAGGAGCAAGAACCTTGTGATCTTTGCTGATCTGGTATTAACCAGCGATTCTTGATCTGCAATCTCCCATGTCTGTAACCAATTACTGATGTATTTCGATGTCATGTCATATCATGTCCGTACTCGTCGAACATTGCTTGATAACTCCTGCACACCTTTTGCTCTGTTCTGACGATGCTCTGTTATTCCGACGATGCTCTGTTTTGCTCTGCTTTAATTCCGACGATGTGCTTTTTTTTGTTCACGAATTTATCTGAACTTGTTGTGCAACTTGTTGCAGAAATGGCATCCGGACAGATGCTCGTCCTCCAGCAGCACCAAGCACATGGACGAAGCCAAGGAGAAGTTCCAGCAGATCCAGGGCGCCTATTCCGGTCTTAATCTTCCTATTCTCAATCTCCACCCCCTCCCCCATATTTATGTTTTCACTATCTACCCAACATCGCTCGCAACATGTTGCAATAACAAAATAACCCGCCGAACCGATCTAGCAAGCTAGTTAGTGAACTTATCGCACGGAGCCATCGTGCTCCGATCCCATTGTTGTTCTGTTGCAGTCCTCTCCGATACCAACAAGCGGTTCCTATACGACGTCGGGATGTATGAAGAAGAAGACAACGACAATGGGAACGTGAGTGTTTTCACAAATTGTAATCGTGCTTTTTCATTTCTATGGCTATAGTGGGGCTGACTTTTTCTGCTATTGTTGCAGCTGCAGGGGATGGGGGACTTCCTTGGTGAGATGGCTCATATGATGAGCCAGACGCGGCCAACGGTAAGAACCGAGCATGGCCCTTGATTTAGATGATTGCCGTAGGATCTAGCAGAGTACATGCACAGCTGGACAATAATTGTAGCTGCAATGGACGTCGATTGCATGCAAAAGCGCTTGTTTGTCGTCATGTGCGTGATGTGTCCTGGTTTGTACATTGTAGTGAAGTCACTATATCTGTTATGCTTGGTTTTGACACTGTTCTTATGACCCTATTCTGCCGACCACCATTTTGTTTGTTCAGTTCATAAAATGCATACTAATATGGATGAAAAACTAACTTACTGTTGTTGGGACGAAACTCTGCCAGTGCAAGCACTACCAACGTGAGTACTTGGCTGAGCATACACTAAGCACCTCATTCTGCTTTTGTGGTTCTCGGAACCTTCATCATGATTTATTTGTTGTAAGAGTGCTTACACACCAGGGCCATAATTGTAGCTGCTGTGGACGTTGATTGCATGCAAAAGTGCTTGTTTGTTGTCATGTGCTGGTTTGTACATTGTAAACGTTGCTATTTCTATTATGTTTTGTTTTGACACTGTTCTTATGACCCTATTCTGCCAAGCTCCATTTTTTCTGTTCAGTTTGTAAAATATGTCCTAATATGGATGGAAAAATAAATTACGTACTGTTTTTGGGCCGAAACTTTGCCAATGCAAGCACTACCAGTGTGAGCACTTAGCTGAGTATACACTAAGACCTCATTCTGCTTTTGTGGTTCTCTGAACCTTCATCGTGATTTATTGTTCTATCAGGTATCTGCATTTGTTTTTGTGGATTTTTTTGCTATTATGGAAACAAAACTGTTGGCACTTTGGGGGTATGTGTTTTTGCTCACAGGATTTAAAAGGATAGTTAAGAGTTAAATTTCTAGAATTAAATGGGAAAACAACCTGGTGTTTGCTTGGACTCCATTTATTCAAGAAAAATTGGCAATAACAATGGACCATTGGATTTACAGAGGCAGGAGAGCTTTGAGGAGCTGCAGCAGCTGTTTGTCGACATGTTCCAGTCTGATCTTGACTCGGGATTCTGCAATAGATCCGCCAAGGACCAGTATGATCCGTTTCAAGGACAGACTCGAACATCCTCGACTTCTCCTTCGTCGTCACCATCTCCACCACCTCCGTTAGCTACGGAGGCAGAAGCACCATTGTGTAACGGCATTAACAAGCGCGGCTCATCAGCAATGGGCTCTGGGAAGCCTCCAAGAGCTGCCGAAGTGGCGGCCGGGCATGCGCAGCCTGAGTTTTGTTTTGGGGTAAGTATCTCCCGAGTTCCTATTCATTTCTCTGTTGGTGATTGTGCGCCAGGCTAGGGCCATAATTATTTACTCACTATCATATGATCTTATTTGTAATGTTTATTGTTGACGACTTCCATGCATGATGCATCTAAGGTGAAGCGAAATCTCCAATAGTAGTTCGCATTTGCAACGATCTAATCTTTGTACAGTACAAGATTTAATTTTTTTGTTTCTGGGCTATGTGTTTACTACTTCATGCTACGAGACACTTGCAGTTGTCCTGAAAAGCAATATTTCTCTGGTTAGGTAGCAATATTTCTGGGCTATGTGTTTACTAATTTAATATTTCTCTGTAAAGATTAACAAGATCTAACATCTGGGGCTTGCTTAGGTAGCCTTTTCCACCTATGGTGTACCTTTTATGCTTAATAAATTAAACATGATATACCCAAGCACAACTTTGTATGCTGGAATAGATAGGTGGTTTGCAATGATCCCTTTTCCTACTTTTTGGGTACCTTTTCCATTGTTCAGCATGACTGGCCATTCAGCCAAGAAAGGGTTTGTTCTAGGTAGCGACTGTTTAGCCTTGTGCAAGTTCGCCTGCACTGGATGGTGATAGGGGACTATAGGGTCTCAATTTGTGGCAGCCCACTGGACATTCACATCTAAGCTATATTTAGGAATTCCGTTGTCAAAATCATGAAATACTGTGACCAATATAAATGTGGGGCCCTGCTGAAACTTTTTTGCATTTGATGGACCACCAACCAAGTGATACAGAATCTAGCTCCACCACTGGATGTATTCTTCCCATGAGGGCTGCTTATCAGCTATGAAGTTTCTGGATAGCGCCTTTTGAATAATCCATTACTGGTACATCACTGTCTTTAGTGGCTCACATGGTAGAACAGTCCGCTGTGCTACTTTCCTCTCGTATATCAGTTACCTACAGATGGACCTTTTTGTATTGACGTGATGTGCCTCGTCTTATGTTTGATGTGATTTATGGAAATTGCATGGTTTCAACGGGATTATGGCTTGTTCAGCGCCTTAACAGATAGATGGAGCCTTGCAGGTTCCATTTTTTTTTGCTTTACAACTCTAGTCTCTGTTTAACTGTTATATGTTGTCTGGTACCATTGCAGACTTGTCCACCGCATGCTTTTATCATCAGACCACACTTTGTTCCTCCTACCTTAAATTGCCAACCAGCTGATTGCTTCACGATAAGTCCGAATCTGTTATATCTGATATTCTGTATTTGCTATTGTTCTTTAAGAATCTTCAAAGTAGCGGTGCTGGTTGAACTGGCTGGTGCTCAACTTGCCGTGGCATACGACGGATGATCTTGGATGTCCTGGTGGTTTAGTAACCATAGGGAAAAGAAAAAAAATTGTGTTTGTATAACCTCTTCACTTAGGTTTCTGTATTGAGGTTGACTGATATGCGTGGAATCCTAATCACCAGCTGTTCAAATCATTTCTGATCTGATCACTTCTACTCGTCTTTCTGCAGATGAATGATACTACGCAAGGTCCAAAGGCGCGAGGCGGGAACGCCAGCAGGAGAAGGAACGGCCAGAAGCAGAAACTGTCGTCGAAGCACGACGTTTCGTCCGACGATGAGATGCTGACTCCACAGCGGTACACAGTATCTTAACGTTCAGTGTCAGCTGCTGCTCCTTGATGTCCTGGCCGTGTCAAGGATCACTAGTAGCGCAGCCAACAAAGGAGACCCCCGGGGATGGATGGTGTTACAGAGATCATGGCTTGTAAAACTTCATTAGATGCTACCGCAGTCAGTTTCTTTCGGCTTGTGCCGCTGTGTTTTACCGTGGCATTGGATTCGATTGATTCAGTGTTCATTGCTGTTATGGTAAAGACTCCCTTTATGGATATAAATGAGAAAAAAATTGTAACCAATATTGTCCTTTCCTAGATAGAAATGATGCCATCACACTTGCTCCAGCATTTCTTTGAAAAGGAAAAGGCACCATCTCAGACGGAAATTGATAGTCAGCACCAGTATTTACATGCAGGCAATCAGGAATACTTAACCAAACTATTGGAATGGCACGACGCTCCAAGAACACAAAGGTCCAATAGTTCCAATGTCAGTGCAAATCAAACAAGACGGGTCAAGTAGATGTCTGCTTATTCTTTTCTTTAACCAGATTATCCCTGCTTAACCAAACCATTTGAATGGCAAGGCATTAAGTCCCCAAATTTTCGTTGTCGTTGCACATCAAACAGGACAGATCAGATAGATGTTTGTTTGAATTTTAATTAGATAATCCCTAGTTAGCACTCGGCTCTGAGTCAACCACCACCAAAACACCTGCACTCTAGAAGGCACAACAAGCTTCCACACAGCATGTACATTTAGGAGACTAAGCTGGTAGGGGCGCTTCATGCACCAGTTCATTGTATAGTAACATGATTTAAACGGAATTAACACCAATATGTATGAATAATCTCAGTAGATACCGAGTAGCATGGGAGTCAAATAAGATTACAGACAACGCAGCTTACTAGACATGTAAGTGACACAATTCTATTAGTTCTACTCTTACCAAATTGTAGTTTTTTATTATGTAAACTATGTACTTGTGGAGTAACTGTTGGCTAGTTACCCACCACAAGCGCGGGTGACCACCCATCTAATCACACTGATTGCTGCTCGTCGAGGGGAAATGCAATTATCCACATCTTTGCCCCCTAGGAACATAAGATGCAACAATTGTACCACTACCATTTTCATTGTATAGTCTAACTCTTCCTTTCCCCGTCCCTCCCAAGCCTAGGTGCTAGAAACGCTTCTTCTTACAGAGAACCTTTGATGTCTCTCATGATCGATTCACACTCTTCTTCAGGTTTTGAGGAGGGATTAGACGAGGGAGAAGCAACAGTAGTCATGAGATAGACATTAACTGGGAAATTAAGAAGCAAGGTATCATGGCTAGGAAGGTCACTTGGAGCCAAGCGTTCACTTCAGCTCAACCATAGCTGGTGTGCGATGCAAGGAAAAATAAAGAGGAAGTTTACTACTGTATTAGAACGTATAGCCTAGGAAGGTGTGTCAAGGACATCTACAAGCTAGAACCTAAGTAGCAGTGTGGATGGAGTCGAGCACTACAAGCCTCGAGATGCATTTTACATAAACATGCAAATAGTACTACTCCATCAAGGCCAGTCTAATAAGTCCTTAATGGCGAGCTAACATCAAACAAACCTTCCATATGCAACTACCAATATGTTGTCTTGGACGAGGACGACACCATTACTCGTCCATGTTTTGTTGTACTTTGTTGTGACTTTGGAATGGTAATAGGTATATGATTGATTGCTTGGAGCCAGTGATAATATTTAGAGTCACTAAGGCACCATATCACCCACATATCCGAAGTCGGCACCATTTTTTACACCTAATTGATCAGAAGTATTTAACCAAACTATTTGAGTCACATCACTCAACGAATATATGAATATCTAGTATCTTCAATGTCACTGCACATCAAACAAGAGACGGATCAGAGTCGTTATATCTGTTATGCTTGGTTTTGACACTCTTCTTATGACCCTATTCTGCCAACCACCATTTTTTCTATTCAATTCATAAAATGCATACTAATATGGATGAAAAACTAACTTACTGTTTGTTGGGACGAAACTCTATTGGGACGAGCGATGGCCAAGGCCCCCCTATTCCAACGGCAGCAAGCCTATTTTCCTTGTTTTACAGCTGATTAGAGGATTTAATTAGTAAAGTTTAGCTTGACCGCCCCCTTATAAGAAAATCAGCTTGGTTGGCCCCTCTTAAAGTTGAAACCTGCCTCCGCCCCTGACGTTGATTGCATGCAAAAGCGCTTGTTTGTTGCCATGTGCTGGTTTATACATTGTAGGGAAATCACTATATCTGTTATGTTGGGTTTTGTCACTGTTTTATGACCCTATTCTGCCAACCATTATTTTTTCTGTTCATTTTGTAAAATGTGTCCTAATATGGATGGAAAAATAACTTACTGTTTTTGGGCCGAACTTTGCCAATGCAAGCTCTACCAGTGTGAGCACTTAGCCGAGTATACACTAAGAACCTCATTCTGCTTTTGTGGTTCTCTAAGTGATTTATTTGTTCTATTAGGTATCCGCTTTTTTTCTGGGGGGGGGGGGGGTGTGCTATTATGGAAACAAAACTGTTGGCACTTTGGGGGTATGTGTTTTTGTTCACAGGCTTTAAAAGGATCGTTGAGAGTTAAAATTTCTAGAATAAAATAGGAAAACAACCTGTGTTTTCTTGGACTCCATTTATTATGGAAAATTTAGCAATAACAATGGACCATTGGATTTACAGAGGCAAGAGATCTTTGAGGAGCTGCAGCAGCTGTTTGTGGACATGTTCCAGTCTGATCTTGACTCGGGGTTCTGCAATAGACCCGCCAAGGACCGGTATGATCCGTTTCAAGGACAGACTCGAACATCCTCGACCTCTCCATCGTCGTCACCATCTCCTCCACGTACGTTAGCTACGGAGGCAGAAGCACCATCGTGTAACGGCATTGACAAGCGCGGCTCATCAACAATGGGCTTTGGAAAGCCTCCAAGAGCTGCCGAAGTGGCGGCGGGGCACGGGCATCCTGAGTTTTGTTTTGGGGTAAGTATCTCCCGAGTTCCTATTCATTTCTCGGTTGGTGATTATGCGCCAGGCTAGGTTCATCATTATTTACTCACTATCATATGATTTTATCTGTAATGTTTATTGTTGACGACTTTCATGCATGATGCATCTAAGGTGAAGCGGAATCTCCAAAAGTGGTTAGCATTTGCAATGATCTAATATTTGTACAAAATTTGATTTTTTTGTTTGTGGGCTATGTGTTTACCACTCCATGCTACGATAGACTTGCAGTTGGCCTGAAAAGCAATATTTCTTTGGTTAGAAATAGGCTGGCTATGTAAAGATTAACAAGATCTAACATCTGGGGCTTGCTTAGGTAGCCTACCTTTTATGCTTAATAAATTAAACATGATATACCCAAGCACAACTTTGTATGCTGGAATAGATAGGTGAAGGGTTTCGTGGCATAGTAAATCAAAATTTTCTACGGATGCGAACAGAGAAAAGCCAAGATCTAATCTAGGAGATGCAAACAACGAGAGGGATTAGATGAGATCTTCATACCCTTGAAGATTCGCACAGCGGAACGTTCGTCGGAACGTGGGTGATGTAGTCGTACTCGCTTCTCCTCCTCGCGATCCGATCCGATCCGATCTAACACCGCAAGTGGCGATGCCTCCGAGAGATGCACACGTGCGGCACCTCGACGTCTCCTCCTTCCTCGGTCCAGCAAGTATGGTGGAGAGACGGATTGGATCTACAACGCGACGGCGTGGTGCAAGTGGTGGAGAGTTTCTGCAGCAGGGCTTCGCTTACACGCAGTCGGGAGGGAGAGAGAGAGAGAGGAGGGCAGCAGGGCGGCTAGAGTTGAGGAGGAGGTGTAGGGGGGTGGTGCGCCCCAACCCTCTATATATAGAGGGGTGGGCGCCTGCCCTAACCCCTCCCCCAAGCCCTAGGCCAGCGGCCAAGGAGGAAGGAGTGGGGGGCAAGTAATCCCCCCCTTCTAGAAGCTCCAAACTAGGGTTTCCCCTTGTTTGGCCGGCTGGGCCCTATGGGGCCTTGTGCCCCTGGCCCAATGCGGCCAGGGCACTCCCTCATAGGCCCATGCCCCCTCCCGACAGGTCGGACCACGTTGGTCCCCCTCCGGAAGGTTCTAGAAGCTTCTGGTACAATACCGATTAACCCGGAACAATTTCGAACTCCAAAAACTGCACTGCCTTATATGAATCTTATTCTCCGGACCATTCTGGAACCTCTCGTGATGTCCCGGATCCCATCCGAGACTCCGAACAAAAACTCATAAACCAATTATCCAATCTATCCTAGCGTCGAGACACGTTAAGTGTGTGACCCTTTGGGTTCGAGAACATGCAGACATGATCTTATATCAATAATCAACAGCGGGGTCTGGAAACCCATATTGAATCCCACACATTCATCGATGATCATATCGGATGAACCACGATGCCAGGATTCAATCAATCCCATATTTATATTCCCTTCGTCTTGCGATATTTTACTTGCCCAAGATTTGATCGTCGGTACCGTCATACCTAGTTCAATCTCGTTCACAGCAAGTACTTTACTCGTTCCGTAATCCGATATCACTTTATGATTAACTCCTTAACCACATGCTTGCAAGCGGTGTTGATATCGATTACCGAGTGGGCCCGAAGTATATCTCTCCGACTTGGGAGGGACAAATTCCATCTCGATGCATACAACCCAACAGGTACTTTCCGATCACCTGAGAGACACCTTTATGATCACCCTCTCATAGGATGACGTTTGATGACCTCAAAGCTCTCTTCCGATACCAGGGAGTTGTATTATCTCATGGTCTAAGGAATACATTATTTGACATAAGAAAAGCTTCGCAAAGATGAACACGATGACACGATCTAATTGCTTCGCTTAATTTGGGTCTGTCCATCATATCATTCTCTCAATGATATGATCTCATTATTAATCGACAACTCATGTCTATGGTTAGGAAACCTTAACCATCATTAATCAATGAGCTAGTCCATAGAGACATACTAGGAACACGGTGTTGTTCACAAAACACTTGTTCAAATAACTCTTCATCGTAGCAACCGTTTAGCCTTGTGCAAGTTCACCTGCACTGGATGGCGATAGGGGACTATAGGGTCCCAATTTGTGGCAGCCCACTGGACATTCACATTTAAGCTATATTTAGGAATTCCATTGTCAAAATCATGAAACATTGTGACCAATATAAATGTGGGGCCTTGCTGAAACTTTTTGCATTTGATGGACCACCAACCAAGTGATACAGAATCTAGCCCCACCACTGGATGTATTCTTCCCATGAGGGTTGCTTATCAGCTATGAAGTTTCTGGATATGCCTTTTGAATAATCCATTATTGGTACATCACTGTCTTTAGTGTGGCTCACATGGTAGAACAGTCCGCTGTGCTACTTTCCTCTCGAATATCAGCTACCTACAGACGGACCTTTTTGTATTGATGCAAGGGCGGATTGGATTATGGTGCGGCACCGGACGGACGGCTGCACTGCAAAGAGAAGTGCTAATTTTCAAGGCTAAAAATATGAAAAATATAGATAATTAGCATCATTAAGGCTGTTTAGCACCAGTCTTAGGCTTCATTCAGCTCCGCCCGTGTATTGATGTGATGTGTCTTGTCTTATGTTTGATGTGATTTATGGAAATTGCATGGTTTCAGCGGGATTACGGCTTGTTCAGCGCCTTAACGGATAGATGGAGCCTTGCACATTCCATTTGTTTTTTGCTTTACAACTCTAGTCTCTGTTTAACTGTTATATGTTGTCTAGTACTGTTGCCGACTTGTCCACCGCATGCTTTTATCATCAGACCACACTTGGTCTAGTTCTTTTGGCGGCTTCTCTGAGAAGCTTCCCTATCCCCAGCTTCCTGGGAAAGCCGGTTAAAAAATATTATAAGACTTCCAAAATGATTAAGGCTAAACTAATTTGGAAGCCTCACAAAATTTGCTATTGTTTCATGATAAGTCTGAATCTATTATATCTGATATTTTTTATTTGCTATTGTTCTTTAAGAATCTTCAAAGTAGCGGTGCCGGTTGAACTGGCTGGTGCTCAACTTGCCGTGGCGTACAATGACATACGACAGATGATCTTGGATGTCCTGGTGGTTTAGTAACCATAGGGAAAAGAAAAAAATTGTGTTTGTATAATCTCTTCACTTAGGTTTTTGTATTGAGGTTGACTGATATGCGTGGAATCCTAATCACCAGCTGTTCAAACATTTTCTGATCCGATCACTTCTACTCGTCTTTCTGCAGATGAATGACACTAAGCAAGGTCCAAAGGAGCGAGGCGAGAACGCCAGCAGGAGAAGGAACGGCCAGAAGCAAAAACTATCGTCGAAGAACGACGTATCGTCCGAGGATGAGATGCTGAGTCCACAGCGGTACACAGTATCTTAATGTTTGATGTTAGCTGCTGCTTCTTGATGTCCTGGACGTGTCAAGGATCACTAGTAGCGCAGCCAGCAAAGGAGACTGCTGACGATGGATGGTGTTACATAGAGGCGATTGCCTTGTTGAAGGCTGTGTAGGCCTGTAAGAGATCATGGCATGTAAAACTTCATTAGATGCTACCGCAGTCATTTCTCTCGGCTTGTGCCGTTGTGTTGTACCATGACATTGGATTCGATTGATTCAGTGTTCATTGTTGTTATGGTAAAGACTCCAGTTATGGATATAAATGAGAAAAAATTTGTAACCAATATTGTCCTTTCCTAGATAGAAATGATGCCATCAACATGCTCCATCTTTTCAGTGAAAAGGAGAAGGCACCATCTCAGATAGAAATTCATAGCCAGCACTAGTATTTACATCCAGGCAATCATAAATACTTAACAAAACTATGCAATCATGAATACTTAACAAAACTATTGGAATGTCATGACACTCCAAGAACACAAAGGTCCAATAGTTTCAATGTCAGTGCAAATCAAACAAGACAGGTCAGATAGATGTCTGTGTGTTCTTTAACCAGATTATCCCTGCTTAACCAAACTATTTGAATGGCAAGGCATTAAGTACCCAATTTTCGTTGTCATTGCACATCAAACAGGACAGATCAGATAGATGTTTGCTTGAATTTTAATTGGATAATCCCTAGTTAGCACTCGGCTCTGAGTCAACAACCACCAAAACACCTGCACTCTAGGAGGCACAGCAAGCTTCCACACAACATGTACATCAGTACATGTACATTTAGGAGACTAGGCTGGTAGGGGCGCTTCGCATCACTAGTTCATTGTATAGTAACGTGATTTAAACTGAATTAACACCAATACGTATTAATAATCTCAGTAGATACTGAGCATCATGGGAGTCAAATAAGATTACATACAATGCAGCTTACTAGACATGTAAATGACACAATTCTATTAGTTCTACTCTTACCAAATTGTAGGTTTTTTATTATGTAAATCACGTACTTGTGGAGTAATTGTTGGCGAATTACCCACCACAAGCATGTGCGACCACCCATCAAATCACACGGATTGGTGCTCATCGAGCGGAAATGCAATCATCCACATATTTGCTGCCCCCTAGGAACGTAAGATGCAGACATTGCACTAGTACCAGGTTCAATGCACAATCTGACTCTTCCTTTCCCCATGCCTCCCAAGCCTAGGTGCTAGAAACGCTTCTCCTTATAGAGAAACAAGAACCCATCCATGAACCTCCGATGTCTGTCATGATCGATTGACACTCTTCTTCAGGTTGCGAGGAAAGGATTAGACGAGGGAGAAGCAGCACTAGTCATATAGATATGAAGGTGAGGGGAGAGAGATTAACTGGAAAATTAATAAGAAAGGTATCATGGCTAGGAAGGTCACTTGGAGCCAAGCGTAAGCTTCAGCTCAACCATAGTTGGTGTGCGATGCAAGGAGAAAGAAAGAGGAAGTTTGCTAGAATGTAGTGTCAAGCACATCTGCAAGCTAGAACTTATGCAGCTGTTTGGATGGAGTCCAACACTGCAAGCCTCGAGGCGCATTTCACATAAGCATCGGTCCTTGCACATGCAAATAGTACTACTCCATGGAGGCCGGTCTAATGAGTCATCAATCCTGAGCTAACATCAAAGAAATCTACCATATGCAACTACCAATATGTTGTGTTGGACGAGGACGACACATTACTCCTCCATGTATTGCCACACCGGTGATGCTAGTTCGATTAGTTTTGTTAATGATTCACCAACTATTGCACTGTTTTCTATAACTTTCGAATGCTAATTGGTATATGATTGGTTCCTTATAAGATGTTGCATTTTAGAAATACTAGTGATGGTCCAGTATGTTTGTTACTGGTTCATTAAGCATCTTGTTGTGGTTTACTCCGTTATATCATATAATTTACTTGCTGATGGCGATAGCTGCCCTGGTTTTCAATAACAATATGTATTAGCTACACTAAACATTCTGGTTTGTGCAAACAATAAATAAATAAATAAGGCGGCATATTTGTTGAGAGAAGAAATTAGTCTTTTGCATTGATATTTTATTGACATATTACTGGCACGGTTGATCCTGAGTCGAAACCATGTGTGGATGGTAAAACAAAGCAACATTCCCTGACATCAATGGTGGCCGCAGTATCCAAGGTTTCTCTAAAGCGAACAACATCCTCAAGGAGATCATCGTTATTGTTGTCTTCTCCACCAATGCTGCCTCGTTCCGCAAGCAATGTACCCTGTCTTCCTCCACAATCTACACAAGATCCACCTATGCACATTCTTGGCTGGTTACATCGAGAAGGTTTTCCGGATATGGTCAAAACAATATGCAATATGGAAAAACCGGTTTCGGGTAGTACCCAATCCAGAGGTGGAACAATAAAGTGCGTATGACACTCAAACACCTTGGGGGATGGGTACGACACACAACCGGTATTCTTAAAAGAAAGCAACGACTTTCGTCTACCATAGATTAACTCAAAGCTTTAGCAGAAAATCGTTTGTTAACCATGTAAGAAATTGAGCTCAAAAGCCAAGAGAATGCGGAGTTAGCATGACTTATGTGTAAAGAGGAATTAAAATGGTATCAATGTTCCAAAGCTTAATTTATTTTGTATGGGGATTCGAATACTAGGTAATGTTTTGTGCTTTGCACGCTGGTCAATTAGACTTGTTCAGATTGAATTTTGGAGAAATTATCTTACTACCTAAGATTAACGAAGCATAACGGATTCAGCAATACAGACCAATATGCCTTCTTAATGTTAGTTTTAAGATTTTCACCAAAGTCGCTACTATTAGGTTAAATTCAGTGGCTGATCATGTAGTTCGCCCATCTCAAACTGCCTTCATGCAAGGTCGCAACATACTTGACAGTGTGGTTACCTTACACGCAACAGTTCATGAACTACATAGGATGAAACTAAACAGGGTCATCCTAAAATTGATTTCGAGAAGGCCTATGATCAAGTCAAATGACCTTTTCTTCAACAGACTCTTAGGATGAAATGTTTCTCTTCTAAATGGCGGGCTTTAATCAATAGTTTTGTGTTGGGAGGTAGTGTTGCCATAAAAGTCAATGATGACGTTGGCAATTACTTTTAGACCAAAAAAGGTCTTAGACAGGGAGATCCATTATCACCAATACAATTTAATATAGGGGCTAACATGTTATCTATCTTGATTGAGCGTGCAAAATCCGAGGGCCAAATTGAAGGTGTTATTTCCTATCTAGTAGATGTAGGTTTATCTATAATTCAGTATGCCGATGATACAGTTCTTTTTATGAAACATGATCTCGAAAAGGCGAAGAACCTGAAACTCATACTCTCAGCTTTTGAACATCTATCGGGATTAAAAATAAACTTTCATAAAAGTGAATTATTCTATTTCGGCGAGGCTCAGGATGCAATTCACCTTTACGCTGAATTTTTTGGCTGTAGTCAGGGCGTTTTTATGATTCGGTATTTGGACATTCCGCTTCACTACTGAAGGCTCACTAATGCTGAACGGAAAATCGTTGAACAAAGATTACAACTAAGACTATCTAGTTGGAAAGAAAAATTATTATCCATTGGGGGAAGATTGGTACTCATTAATTTAGTACTTAGTAACATGGTGCTATATATGATATCATTCTTTCAACTTCGAAAAGAAGTCTTGTAAAGGTTGGACTATTTCCGATCAAGATTCTTTTGGCAGGGTGATAATGAGAAAAGGAAATATAGACTGGATAAATGGACTGTGCTTTCTCTCCCCAAAGAATAGGGAGGCATGGGTATCCATGATCTGGAGATCAAAAGTACCGCCTTACTTAGTAAATGACTCTTCAAATTATTAACTGAAGAGGGGATATGACAAACTTTACTTAAAATAAAATACGTTGGATCAAAAGCATTGCCCCAAATGGTTTGGAAACCTGGTGACTCTCACTTTTGGGCTGACCTGTTGGCAACGAAGAAACATTTCTGACGCTTCGGTACATTTTTTATTAAGGAGGGGTTTCATATACGGTTTTGGGAGGATAAATGACTTGGTACTACTTCACTCCATGAACAATATCCTGCTTTGTATTCCATAGCCTGGTATAAGGAGGAAACGATCGCCATCGTGCTGGGATCAATTCCCCCTAACGTGACTTTTTGGAGGAATTTAATTGTCCTTACTTACTCTAGAAGTAATAACATGATGTTAGCAATAACATAGAACAAATAGCGAATAGCAGGATGTTAAATATTCTTCCCTTTACTGACTCTAGAAGTAAAGCTTATACTATTATAACAGTATTCATGGGAAGGTTCCATGTCGGTAAAAGTTGCGCAGAGCATTTGGATCATTGTTGGGTAAACCAAAAAATTGCACCATTCATCAAGTGATAGAGAATAATTATTGTTCACGAGTCAGAAAGAAATTCTATCCTCCCCATGCCATGTCTTAACGGTGTTGTTCAAATAACTAAGGAATTCAATGGTTAACCGGTGACAGGTTGGTGCATCATAAAATACAAAGTTTTGTAGGCCAACTCTATTGCAAAGTAAATTAAAGGCATCAGAGATACCAAGTTTGTTCAAAGTGATGGGGGCAATCCCACTTGGTTGTCTTGACTTCTCGGTTTTTTATCTTGTTGAAACAATCACGGTGGGATTTGTTCTTGAATCAAATCCTCATGCGTTCCTGAGATGCAGCCCGAGAAGAACTAGCGGTGGAAAGAGCACGTGTCTGGATCCTCGTGTCCATCTTCTAAAAATAAATAAGAAAGACAAATATAAAACTTTTTGATCCAATAGTAAAAGTCATAGCATAGTCCTCATCATAGCACACTAAAGAATCTCCTCAACATAATAATCTAGGCAAGATAATCATGGCAAATAGTTCAAAATAAGTCTCACCCTAGATTGATAATGACAATATATCAGAGATAAATTCGCAATAAGTAATTGGAGGATCAAAGGAGAAACATACCATAGATCACTTGTGTGCGAGGAATTCGAACGAAATTGAGTAGGGGTGAAGATCTCTTGAGGTTTTGAGAGAGTCTGGAGGTAGAAGAGAGAAAAAGGATTGATGTTTTGATGTTTTGGGTACCTCCCCGTGCGTTTAAGTGGTCGGACGCAACCACGGCGACAAATATACGACCGAAACACTTTGTTCCCGCCGTATAGTTGGTCTGACGGCAAAATTTTAGGGTTTCTTTCTAGCGGCTGTAACTATAAGGCCGAAACTTTTGTTCCCGCCGTATAGTTGGTCGTCAAACCTTCTGTATCCTGGGATGAAAAATTGTCGATGGGTAACATAAATATACGACCGGAACTATACGGCGGGAATTTTAATTCCCGCCGTATAGTTGGTCGTTAACCTTTCTGTACACATATTTTTTTTTCTATTTCTTCAAGAATTACTTTTTAGACTAAAAATTAGCGAAATACCTTGTTTTGATAGAAAAATGGCAGACTATAATTTCGACCAACTATGGCATATATAAAACATGAATTTTTAGTACCGCTGAATCTATTCTTCTCATTGGAGTTTTCTAGCACTCTTTATTCTATATAAAACTTAAACTAAAACTTAAAACTTAACTCAAACCTTTATTTCACATGGGTTGCCTCCCATGCAGCGCTCTTTTATGGTCAATAGCTTGACCTTGATATTGCTCACTTAGGCCATATGAGTGGAACACCCACTCCAAAGTAATTGGCTTTCAAAGTGATGGCCTCCTTATCATCTTGTTTGGCTTTCTTTTTCCTAGGGAAATGAATAACAAAAGAATCCCGCGAAGGCAACTGGAGCTTCACGTTCCCTTCATGCAAATTGATTAAAGCCTTAATAGTTCTTAAAAAGGACGACCTAATATAATAGGGACAATAGCATCTTTAGGCATGTCAACAATAACAAAATCAATAAGAGCAGGACAACCTTTAATGTATATTAAGGTATTTTATTTAATGCCTACTGCTTATTTATAGGTAGAATCTGCCAGATGTAATTTTAGTTCGGTAATTTCAAAAGAGCCAAGATTTAACTTGTTAAAAAGACTCTTTGGAATTGTTGAAACACTTGCACCTAGATCACAAAGTGCATCTATTTTATTAGTTCCAATTTTAATCTTAATAGTAGGCTCAAATATATCATCTAGCTTAAGAGGCAATTTTTAAGCAATTTTCTTATATTCTTTCTCAAGCTCACGTACCTTTATTGCTATCTGATTAACGAAGTGTTGATACATGGCTTCCTCATTTCCTTCACTTACCGGAATCTTGACATTGATCCTTTTTACAAGATCTTCAATTGTGTAGTTTGATCAAGGAGCATTGCGATAATCAAGTTCTTCGGGCTCCTCCCTTTGGATTCTTATCATCTTGAGGTCTTCAACTGGATTGGGCTTAGTTTTACCTGCAAATTTCGCTAGAATGAGAGTTTGACTTTCAGTTATCTTACCTAGCTGCGCCTCAACAATCCTTGTTATTTCTTGGAGGGCCTGCAAATTATTTCTCAAACTAACAGCTTGGTTAGATAATTTACCAAGCATAGCATCATGATTCTCCGTAATTTTGACTAGAATATTGTTTTGCTCATTTTGTGAGTCCATAAAAGCTTTAAGAGTTTCTTGGAGACTAGTATTGCTTGATGCCATATTATTAGAGTTACCTGCCGGACTAGAATAATATTTCTGGAAGTTTGGATTATAATTCTTCTTCCAAGCAGGGTTATAATCATTATGAGCTATAAAGTCTAATTTTTCAATAGTTGGTTCGGGAGTAGCTCTTACCGGGGTTTCATTACCTTTAACGGCTAATATGAGCTCATTCAACTTAGCATTGAGTTCTTCATTTTTTTTGAGGTGTGACGAAGTTCACCTTCTTTGTGTTTGATCTTTCCACATGCCATTGGTCATGGTTGTCTTGCATATTGTCTAGCAGCTATTTTGCTTCGGTAATTTATTTACCCAAAAATATTCCTCCAGCTGCAGTATCTAGCATAGACTTAGAAACAGGATTAATAGCACTATAAAATAAATGGAGAATTAATCAATCTTCCATGCCATGGCTGGGACAGTTTCTCATGCATTCTTTATTCTCTCCCATGCAAGTACTAGTGGCTCACGCTCTTTCTATCTAAAACCAGTAATATTAGATCTGAGTTGCATAGTCTTTGTAGGTGGAAAGAATTTAGTCATAAATAAAGAAGTACATTCCACCCACGATGCAATAGTATTTTTAGGCAAAGATAACAACCATTCTTTTGCTCTTACTTTAAGAGAGAAAGAAAATAAGTGCATCTTGACTGCATCGGGGTCAACATCTTTAATGCGCATCATATCACATATTTCAGTGAAAGTATTTAAGTGCATACCTGTATCTTCTACAGAAAAGCCTCCAAATTGATTATGTTGAACCAAACTTAAATAGTGGGGCTTAATTTCATAATCTTCAGAAGCAATTGCTGGCTGAGTAATAGGAGTACGTAAATAATCATTGTTAGGAGTTATAAACTCCCCAAGTTTCTTTTCAGCCATACTCCCTATGTTTTTGTATTTTCTTAAACAAGTACTAATTATGATAAAGCAAGAATTAAAATACTAACTATTTTTTTTGGTTTTTCAAATAAAAAATGAAAGTAAACTAACAAAATTAAAAACGAAAATTAAAACTAGCAAGGTTCCTACTAACCTCACTAGGGTAGCTATTGCTTCCCCGACAACGGGGCCAGAAAAAGGGTTGATACCTTTGATCCGGATTACAGATGTAGTATAGCTCTTTTTCCCTAGTAGACCTAGGTTTATCGAATCCTCGGGAAGCAGAAAGCAAAGTGATATTACTTAAATGGACCTTCGAGAGTTTTAGAATCCCTATTGCGTTTTCACCGGACCAAGAGTTTAGGATCTTGTTGTTGTTGTTGTTGTTGTTGTTGTTGTTCTTGTTGATGTTGTTGTTGTTGACGATGGAGAAAGAAAGAGGGCCTAGGGTCTTCGGTTTTCACTAGTAGCTGTGCAAAACATCTGATAGAAATAATAGATAATAATAATAAAGTATGCATATAATTGTTAGAGCAAGATAACTATATGTGGGCAATGCATCCATAATTGTTATCGCCTCCTCAACCGCTTATAGCAATAACCTACTAGTCTTATCCATAGAAGAAAGAGAACTAATGATATCCGTCGTGATGTCACCGTTAATTCCAAGTAAATTCCTCATATACAACCATACTACCCTTTTTGTCACTGGGTTCCTATCCTACAGATCAGTCATTACTCACACTCTCTTTACCTAGATCAATCCTCGGGGTCTTGGGTACCTGACAAGTCCTTAGATTGAGGTAAGAGAGGGTACTACAATCATCATGTCATACAAACTAATACATGATCCCATCTATGATAAATAACATGCACAAAAGCTACATGGCTATGCCGAAGCCCTCAGCCCAAGGAGAATTACTCACACATAGAGATGAAATCGACAATCATAAACATTGGAATAGAGATCATAAGTTTGATAGAAAGTAGTCTTACAATATCGCCAATTAGAGATGAGATCTACTATTACAAGTGGTGGAAGATGGCTATGGTGGTGGAGAAGGGTTTAGAGGTTTAGATCTAGATCTATTCCTCCGACGTGGCGGCTTATGGTGGCAGGAAGAGATGAGGTCAAAAGAAGCATAGTTTCCTGTCGCCCGAAGCCTCTTTATATAGGGGTCCCTTCATGAAAGTTGTTCTGTTTGACCTAATGAAGTCGGTGCAAACTATACGGCGGAAACTATACGGCGGCGACTCATATAATTGGTCGTTAAACTTGCAGTAATTTCTTCACGACTCCCGTTTTTTTGACGTGTTGGAAATATTGTATCTTTGGCATTTATATAGTGATTCCCATCATCATACGTCATTATCTGTGCAGAAAAAATAGCAAGAAAGGATAGCATGCCCCTTTGATCATTAGGCATTAGTGGTAGGTTTTAGAGAGATATTTTATCAAATATATGAATAATATCTAGTTTAAATGCGGACGTGGATGGATATATTTCATAGCCATCAGTGGGCCCACTAATGGCCCCTTTAGAACATTCCAGAAGCTTCCGGTCAAAATACCAAAAACATTTCCGAACCCTGGAAAATGACTTTCCATACATGAATCTTATTTTCCGGACCATTCCGGATCTCCTCGTGATGTCCTAGATCCAATCCGAGACTCCGAACAACATTTGGTATCCAACTCATATTCCATATCTACTTAAACAACATCGAACCTTAAGTGTGTCACCCTACGGTTCGCGAATTATGCAGACATGATCGAGACACCTCTCCGGTCAATAACCAATAGCAGGATCTGGAGATCCATAATGGCTCCCACATATTCAAAGATGACTTCATGATCAAATAAACCATTCACATACGATACCGATTTCCTTTGTCGCGCGATACTTTACTTATCCGAGGTTTGATCGTCGGTATCTCTATACCTAGTTCAATCTCGTTACCGATAAGTATGTACTCTTTACTCATTCCGTGATATGACATCATTTGTCACATGCTTGCAAGACAATTGGATGACATTCCACCGAGAGGGACCAAATTATATCTATCCGTCATATGGATGGACAAATCTCACTCTTGATTCATGCGCTTCAACACATACTTTCAGAATACCCAATGCCACCTTTATAACCACCTAGTTACGGAAGTGGCGTTTGATATCATCAAAGTAATCATCCGGTGATGGTGATTAACATAATCTCATGGTCGAAGGATTAGGTTACTATGCATCTAAAAGCTTGTAGCAAAAGGAACTTAATGACTTGATCTAATGCTATGCTTACTATAGGTGTGTGTCCATCACATCATTCTTCTAATGATATGACCTTGTTATTAATAACATCCAATGTCCATGATCATGAAACCATGATCATCTATTAATTAACAAGCTAGCTTAACAAGAGGCTTACTAGGGACTCTTTTATGTTTGCAAAACACATAAATATTAAGGTTTCCTGTTAATACAATTATAGCATGGGATGTAGACATTTATCATAAACACAAAGATATAATAATAACCACTTTATTATTGCCTCTTGGGCATATCTCCAACACTTTATTGACCAAAAAATAAAATGTGGTACAAATACTATAATACAGACCCATGTGCTTATTGAATGTTAGTTTCAAAATATTTACTAAAGTGGTAACTAATCATATCATGGGGATTGCTCCAAAGGTAATTAGACCTACTCAATATGCTTTTACACCGGGATGACATATCCTTGAAGGGATGGTTGTCCTTCATGAGACCATCCATGAGCTTCACCGGAAGAAAATGGATGGATTTTTTTTAAAATTGACTTTGAAAAGGCATATGACAAGATCAAATGGTCTTTCCTACAACAAACATTGCGTATGAAAGGTTTTTCACCTAGGTGGTGTAAACTTATTGAGCAATTTGTTCAGGGAGGGAGTGTTAGAATAAGGGTTAATAATGATATTGGACATTACTTTCAAACTAGAAAGGGGTTACGGCAAGAAGACCCATTATCCCCGATGGTGTTTAGTATCGTTGTAGATATGCTAGCCATTTTAATTGCAAGGGCAAAGGGAGATGGTCAAGTGGGAGGCCTCATTCCACATCTTGTTGATGGAGGGGTTTCAATTCTACAATATGCGGATGATACTATTCTTTCCATGGGACATGGTTTACAGAAGGTCGTGAACATGAAACTAATACTATGCATTTTCGAACAACTATCCATATTAAAGATAAATTTCCATAAAAGCGAGATTTTCTGTTTTGTTAAAGCAAAAGAAGAGGAGCAGAAATACAAACAAATATTTGGTTGTGAGGCTGGATCTATTCCTTTTAGATACCTGGGTGTGCCTATTCATTATAGAAAACTTAAAAATTCAGACTGGTATCTAGTAGAAACTAGATGTGAAGGAAAATCAGGTTGCTGGAAGGGCAAACTATTATCTTATGGCGATCACCTAGTCTTTATAAACTCTGTATTAACAAGTTTACCTATGTTTATGTTGTCGTTTCTAGAAATACCTAAGGGGGTAAGGAAACGATTGTATTTTTATAGGTCTCGCTTTTTTTTGGCAAAGTGATGAGAATAAAAAGAAGTATAGGCTCACAAAATGTAATATAATTTGTATAACACAATATCAGGGTGGTTTAGGTATTGAGCTATTGGAAATTAAGAATAGATGTTTACTAAGCAAATGACTTTTCAAATTACACTACTAGAAAACTAGCTATAGGTATAAATGCTATTCGGTGGCGCATATCTCTGGCCATGTGCCACAGTTAAAACCTAGTAGCGCACGTACAACGCAATGCGCCACATACATTTATACATTTTGTGGCGCATCTGAATCGCCATACGCCACAGAAATATGGTGGTACCTGTCACCAGGTATGGGTGACCCACTTTCTGTGGCGCATATAGTGATATGTGCCACAGAAAGTGACTACATGTCCCACCGTAGAAAGTGGCACCCCATATTCTGTGGCGTATATGGCAATATGTGCCAAAAAAAGTGAAGATTCTATGGCGCATATAAACATATGCCCCATAGAAAGTCAAAAACAGATCTCACCCCCTCGGATCGCCTTTTAAGTTTTGCAAAAAATAAATGATAAAAACTTTAAAAAAATAATTCCTTTGAGATGTAGTTATATTTTGGGTTATAGTTGTAGGAAAAATTAAAAAAACATGAATTTCAATGTATTTTGAAAAAAATGGTCATGGCACGATAAAACGGCCATAACTTTTCCATACGATGTCGGAAAAAAAGTTTTAACTATCAAAATAATCGTCTCGAAATTTCCCATCCGAATTCAATGGCAAAAGGCCGTTCTAGATTTTACAGATTCCCCTAATTCGAAAATAGTAAAAAGTTATGGCAAAAAGAAGTTTTTTCCTGTAAAAAATAAAAAAGAGGGAGAAAATTCTGTGACGCATATCTCCAGTATGTGCCACAGAATTGTTGGGCGGGATTCGAAATTTGAATCCCGCTGACGTCCCTGCTCCCTCTCTCTTTTCTCCTTCTCTTCTCTCTCTTTTCTCCTCCACTTATTGTCTTTTCTCCTCTCTCTTTTCTCCTTCTCCACTTCTTCTCTTCCCTCCTTCTCCACTTCTTCCCTTCTCTTCTTCTCCTCCCCTTATCCTCCCTCCTCCTTCTCCAATATCCGGTGACCTCCTTCTCCAACTCCGGCCATGGGCTCCTCCTCCACCTCCACCACCCTGGTGACCTCCTCGACCTCCTCCTTTGGCCACCACCTCCACCACCTCCGGCGAGCCCCTCCTCCTCCTTTGGATACCACCTCCGGCGGCGGCCTCCTCCTCCTCCTTCGATGACCTCCTCCTCCAGCCACCTTCGGCCTAGCCCTCCTCCGGCCACCACCATCTTCGGCGACCCCAACTCCGGTCTAGATCTGGCCTGCTTTTTTTGAAATTAGAAAAAAAATCGGTGGCGCATATTGCCAATATGTGCCATAGAAATTTGAGATCTGGCCCGCTTTTTTAAAAAAATTGAAAAGAGAATTCTATGGCGCATATTGACATTATGCGCCACAGAATTTTAAGATTTCTATGGCGCATATCAATATGCGCCACAAAATTACAATTTAGTGGCATGTTAACAGTGGTGCATCCCATATGCGCCACAAAATTCAAAAAAGGTGCGCCACTAATTAGCTTTTTCCTAGTAGTGTTAATGAATGAAGAAGGTGTATAGCAAGAACTGCTTAATAATAAATATCTAAGTCAGAAAACTTTGTCTGGAGTCCAAGCAAAGCCGACATATTCTCCATTTTGAAAAGGACTTATACAGGTAAAGATTGAGTTCTTTGCTAGAGGTCATTTCAAGGTAGGGGACGGTGTAAACACTAGGTTTTGGAAGGATACATGGTTGGGAGATACACCGTTAGCGTAGCAATATCCATCATTATACAATATTGTGCATCAGAATAATGTTACCGTAGCACAAGTTTTAGCTCAATTACCACTGAACATTGGTTTCATGAGAGTACTTACTGGTATTAAGTGGAATTATTGGCTTCATTTATGACAAATACTTATGATAGTTTAGCTAGCGTCGGATGAACAAAATAAGTTTTTATGAAACTTAACTTCGTCTGGGGTGTTCTCAGTTAAATCCATGTATGAGGACCTTATGAACGATCATACGGTTTTCCTTTGGAAATTAAAGATCCTGCTTAAGATTAAAAAAATTATGTGGTTCCTTCATAACAAAGTGCTTCTTACTAAGGATAATCTAGCCAAAAGGAATTGGGTAGGATGTACCAAGTGTTTTTTTTGTGGGGCGCAGTAAACCAAAGAATTTTTTTATATCATGTCCTTTTGCTCGTCTGCTATGGCGTATTGTCAATTTTGCTTATGATCTACCCCTCCAACTGATATAACACACATGTTTGAAAATTGGTTGAATGGAGTTGACAAAACATCTAAGGCTAGAATTCGCATTGGTATTTCTGCCTTATGTTGGTCTATTTGGAGATGCATAAATGACAATATGTTTAACAAAACAAAAACTTTTATTTTTTTTGCAGATTATTCATATGATGGCACATTGGGTGCAACTTTGGGCGTTCCTACTCCCCCAAGACCAGCGGAATATTATGGTTGCTGGGTGTAGCCATTTGCTAATGGTCCCACACCACATATTTGGCCAATCGTACTGGCGGCAACTTAATCGCATACAAGATGTGTAATGCCTTTTTTTGCTTTTGTTTCGCTGGTCAACTTTAAGCGACCCATGAATTGTAACTGCTATAGAATGATGATTGTTGGATGGTGTTTTAATAAAGGTTGTGTGCATCAACCGATATAGAGGCCAGAGTTTTATTTCCCTTTTCATAGAAAAACCTACACCTGTCTGGTCCAATCGTTTAGTGACTTTGTTTACTGAATCACATGAAATTCTAGGGGACTCCACCCTTCCTCCAGCATCTCACTGGAAGTCTCTCGTGAGTGTGACGCGTGCCTTTTTTTGTTTCGGAGTGGGGAGCGGTTTAGGTTTTTGCCAGTTAGCAAAATAGGAAAGATTTACTCAGGAGTATGGGTCTGTCATAAGTGTTTGTAATAGAATGAAGTAAGTTGCCGGTTCTAGGTGAGCATAAAAGATCTGATAGCCTCACCTTAGTGATGTTAATTGTGGTTACATTAATAAGTAGCTTGGTCTATCTTTACTTCATTTCCTGGCTTCTATTAGCTAGGAAAGGTTTCTCAAGGAGCATGATGCATGTTGGGTTGGGCCACTGCTGCATCAAAAACTAAATCACAACCTTCTAATGGTTCGAATGTATATAGAACAATTTTTTTTCTATTTCTCTTCTTGGTTCAGAGTTTTCTCTTTCCAAAGCTTAGTAAAATAGGCGGATTCTGTGTGGACGAAGTATTGATGACGAGATTTATTTCCAAAAGTATGCATCAAAGTAAATGCTAGGCTACTTCTATTCATTATTCTTTTCCTCCATTTCTGTAAGAATGAAGCTATGTGGAGAACCATTCACAGCCATGCCAATGCATTTTGTTCCTTCTATCCTCAAAACTCGACAAATGATCGGCGATGGCCTTTCATTGTTGGGGCTGCATCTAGCAGCCCCTCTTCTTCTACCTCTCAACTCTCTCTATTGTCTCCAACACAAGAACAACACACGGACACACACACACACACACACACACACACACACTCAAGGGAGAAGCACAACTTTGCTTTGCCGAGAGGCACTCCCCCTTAATGATAAAATGGACTACATTGTTTCTGCCACCGTTGCCTTTCTTATTAACTCAGTGCAGTATATATACAAGAGGAGACCACACGTGACCACTCCCCCACTAACCACTACATGCACTCACGCACTAAACCAGCCACTAACAACTAGCTGACCTGATCTCTTCTCCTAGAATCTCTCTAGGCTCCACATACGACCCGGCCACACTAACAACAGCTCTCTACATGCACGACTACATAAACAACTACCTTGCAGCTAGGCCACCGATTCACCCGTAGCAAGTTGGCTTCAGTAATCTAATGCAGATACATCATGACAAGATTAGTGCTAACAAGTAGAGATAGGAATTTGGAAACATCTCATAATATATGTGGTTATTGATTGAATAACTTCCTTGAGCAGTTTCCTTACCAAACCTCGACATAGGCTGACCACACTAGCCGTTATGTTTCCAGGTTTTTTCCAGGATAGGCTTTAAAGGACCCTGTAGGCTAGCGACCAACGCCTGTCGGCATACCCAAGTACATTTCCTGGAAAGCTTCATTAGCCAAACCTAAACGGTCTGCCACATCCATTTTAACATGGTTGTCACAATGAAGACCAAAGAAAACCGAGGATTTGTCCATATTGATTTTATGCCCTGATCCTTGACAATATAAAGCAAGGGTCTCCTTGAGAGCCTCAACACTTCTCCAATCACTCTGTTTGAAGAAGATGTTATCTTGTACAAATACGAGGTGGGAAATAGGTGAGCCAGAATGGCTATTACGAACTCCTTGTAGAACCCCAACATTCTCCTTAAGAAACAACACATTAGACAACCTTGAGTACACAGCAAGAAAAGATATGGACTCTCGAGAGGGAACAACATGTGGAGTGAGTTCTCAATTAACATGTACTTCATATCCAACCTGAGCGACACATCTCGTCACTGTAGTAATCCATGTAGTAGCAAAGCCCACCTTACAAAGAGAGTCG
Source organism: Avena sativa (assembly GCA_916181665.1). NCBI lineage: Eukaryota > Viridiplantae > Streptophyta > Magnoliopsida > Poales > Poaceae > Avena > Avena sativa. The sequence goes on along the minus strand of OV702298.1, from coordinate 276,078,363 downwards.
TGCAAATAGTTCCATTCAACATGGTCCCATGGTTTCGGAGTGGTCCGTGTATGGTTTTGTTGTAATGCTTTTTGCTCGATTTTATGATAACTAAGCAATTCACTTCTTAATTAATAGATTTGGTTAAAGCCTTTTCCCCTTTTTCTAAAAAGGGCATGAGAAGATATACCAGTACAGTTTTCAATGCTCAATCTGACGATTCATTTCCCCATGCCTCCCATGCCTAGATGCTAGAAACGGTTATCCTTAAAACGAAACAAGAACCCATCCATGAGCCTCGATCTCTCCCTTGATCGATTCACACTCTTCCTTAGGTTGTGAGGAAAGGATTATATGACAGAGAAGCAACACTCGTCATGAGATAGATATGAAGGTGCGGGGAGAGAGATCAATTGGGAAATTAAGAAGAAAGGTATCATAGCTAGAGAGGTCACTTGGAGACAAGCGTGTGCTTCCTATCAACTATAGTTGGTATGCAATGCAAGGAGATAGAAAGAGGAACTTTTCTAGAATGTAGTGGCACAGACATCGACAAGCTAGAACCTATATATATATCGGTTTGGATGGAGTCGAGCACTGCAAGACTCAGGATACATTTCACATAAACATGCATATATGACCGGTTCTTGCACACGGAGATAGTAATACTCCATGGAGGCCAGTCTAATAAGTCATAAATCCTGAGCAAACATCAAACAAACCTGACATATGCAGCCGCCAATCTGTTTTGTTAGACGAGGACGACACCATTACTCCTACATGTGTTGCTACACCGGTGATGCTAGTTCATTTAATTTTTTTAGATACATTTACTTTTGTTAATGGTTCACCAACTATCACACCATTTATTGTAACTTTTGAATGGTAATAGGTACTCCTTACGTAGGAAATTTTAGAAATACTAGTGATAGTCAATTATTTTTTGCTAAGGGTTCAGTATTCGTCTTGTTGTGGTTTACTCCATTTTATGGTACAGTTTACTTGTTGATCGGCAATATCTTCACTGGTTTTGGATGAGTGTGTGTTAGCTACAGAAAACGTATAGTTCTATACAGAGAATAAATAAACAATGTGACTTTTCTGGACAACCAACCTCCTTGGGGAGATCATCATTCATGTTGTCTTCTCCACCACCCCCGTTCACGCCGATGTCTCTTCGATCTTGATACAGGCTTTCGTCCCGCTTTATAAATAAGCCACATTGGCCGAACATATACAAGGTCATGAGGAGATCCTCTTACAAAGCATATCAAAGACAAACGCAAAACCCACGAAAATCCTAAAACTACGTAGGCACCAAAGCAACACCGAGTGTGAGGACCGGAACTTAACTTCCATACCCCCGTGTTTATTCGTCAATCCCAAGATCAATGTTGACGACACAGCGAAATGTATATCACTGCAAACATACAATAGTAATTACAATGTTTTAATAGCCACACAGTGAAATGTCTAGTGATATTTATTACATCCAGAAAGCACAGAGAAAATATAAAACGTGTAGTGACTCCATCTCAGCCACATGCAGCCGATGTAGTCCACGAGGCCTCACTCATTAGCGTCATCATAGTAGTCATAGTGTTCCTCTTCTCCATAGTACTCTGAAGTATCAACGAAAGAATTGTCATGAGTACATAACATACTCAGCATACCCCTTATGCAAAACCTATAATAGCTAGATGTGGCTTTAAGGAAGGCTGTATGGTTCTTTGCATGAAGCCAATTTTATTTCCAATATGGTAATAGTTTTGATAAAAGCAGTTTTAGAAGAAAACATGTTTATCATCAATGTGGTATTTCTCATCGGTGTGGTTATTCACGATAACTCACGTAGTTCATAGATTCCACGATAAGAATAGGAGCAAAGAGGGAAGTAGCAAGACAGGTTCCCTTATGTCAAGAAGGATTCATGTGTCATCCATGACCATGGACACGGCTATTCGAATAGGTTTACACTCTGCAGAGGTTGTACACTTTTTCCACACGACACGACCTCGTCTTGTTGCCCATCAGCCGTCGCTGGTTTGATACACACCAATTGGTGTACCGGCAGAGGGATTGTGATGAGGTCTTTTAGCTAGATACCCCAAATACGTGACATTCTCACCGGGTATGGCGCATGGAACTTATAGTATGTCCCCAAACCGGTCCCCCAATCTGTGTCGAACGCTCCCCGTAGGCAGACACCTCATCAGCACATCGACACCTAAGGCTGACTAACCTACTTGACCAAGCCAGTGCCCATTATAGTATGTGGTTGTACGATTGTCACAATCTTCAAATCCAAGACTTATTAGTCTCTCATGCGGCACAAACGATAGATTGCCACCTCCAACTAGTGAAGGACAACCAATCACTCCTTCTTTTGATCCAGCTATCATCTGCGTCAGTGTTTAGACGTAAGTTTCACCCAGAGTAGAATAGAGTAGAGGAAGCAACAACGACTAGCTCATCAAGCTCATAAAGTTTCAAAAGGGGTGTATGAGACCCGAAGGTCATACAATTCCTCCGAATAGGAAAGATCGAGGATCCTAAATATTATTGAGCATGACTAAGCAATTCTACTCTAATAGGATTACTATATAGTATCTACTCAGGATATTGTATGGCGACAGATAGATCAAGATATGTGTGTAACAAAATAGCATATATTTGTAAAGCAATAAAATAGAATGCAATTTATAAAACACGGGATAAGATATGGAAAGGGGCATGCCTTCGTTGATGAATCCTTCTTCTTCAATAAGATGATTATGTCCATGACGAAACTCGTCACTCCTTACTCGTTGTAACGCTATCAAGTGACAATCAAATGAATACCAAGGCAATAAATACTAAAATGAAATACAAATCAGAACGAATGTATGAGTTGATGTAGAATAGGACATAGGAAAATTTGGTAAGGATTGAGGTAGTGAGTTGTAGTAACTAGAATATAAATCAATCGAATGGATAGCTAGGATTTTAGGATGCTAGGATAGATTATCTAAATAAAATCTTGTGATAATATATATGGATAGGCTTGCTAGGTTTAGACGGCTCGAGGTATATTGGTTGTTCTACCATTCTAAACTAATAATAACATATTAGGAAAATATATGTTTTTGATATAACCACTATAGGTGGTTTAATCTTAGCATTCCATGTACAAACATTCCACCTTCTATTCTAGAATTATACTCATGTGATAGCAATGTAATGAAATAGTTATTCTATGCTCACATTAGACAAACAAACAACAAGAATAACGCATGGTATGAAAATAACAGTACCAATATATTGTATGCACTACTTAGCATGAAGTGGACCATAGAACATTAATAGGCTACGCACGCATAGCCAACAACAAATCACTAGTAGTAAACCATATAGAGAACTAATATGAAAAGCAATCATACTAGAAAATATAAACAGAGGTAACAAAGCATTACTAACGTGCCACTGAATAACAAATAATAAATAACAACTTTCTAAGCAATAAATCAATAGGTATTATATATAAAATACTATTATCATAACAACAACTCAAATGCTATTTAGACAGAACCAACATATCCAAAATAATTATAGGAAAATAATAAACATTACTATGATCATCTACAAGAACTATTGAATATTTGTAGCAAGTCCTAATCATGCAATAAAATGGATACTACTCTTTATCCTAATGTACAAGCATGATAAGCATGGAAATACTAAGTGAAATTTAAAAACATGAGAAGCTCTACTAATAGTACACAAGTTACTGAACCAATACCAATAGATATATAGAACACGTTAATTAAATCTAACAATTAATTCTATGTCTAAACATGATAATTGATAGACAATTATAAGAAAAGAACAACACTATGATCTAACTAGACCATCAGGAATTCTTAACCGAATGCTGACAGTACACTAAGCATACAAAGCTACAGAAACAACTCTATATAAACATGTGGATGCATAGAATTTTTCTCCTCTAAAATTGAGTTGAATCGTTACATGTTTAAAGATAATTTTGTAAACTACCAATAGTATTCAAAGTCTAACGCTACTGCTGGGTTGTTAGGATGGTTTGGCAAGCCTTGATATGTAATGCACAACCAATTTATATACCGACTAGTCATACACATAAACATGAGGGGTTTCGCAGCATAGTAAATCAAAAAAATTCTACGGATGCGAACGGGAAAGCCAAGATCTAATCTAGGAGATGCAAACAACGAGATGGATTAGATGAGATCTTCATACCCTTGAAGATTCGCACAGCGGAATGTTCGTCGGAACGTGGGTGATGTAGTCGTACTCGCTTCTCCTCCTCGCGATCCGCTCCGATCTAACACCGCAAGTGGCGATGCCTCCGAGAGATGCACATGTGCGGCACCTCGACGTCTCCTCCTTCCTCGGTCCAGCAAGTATGGTGGAGAGACGGATTGGATCTACAACGCGACGGCGCGGTGCAAGTGGTGGAGAGTTTCTGCAGCAGGGCTTCGCCTACGTGCAGTCGGGAGGGAGGGAGAGAGGAGGGCAACAGGGCGGCTAGGGATTGAGGAGGAGGTGTGTGTGGGGTGGTGCGCCCCCAGCCCCTTTATATAGAGGGGTGGGCGCCAACCCTAGCCCCTCCCCCAAGCTTAGGCCGGCGGCCAAGGAGGGAAGAGTGGGGGGCAAGTTTCCCCCCCCCTCCTTCTAGAAGCTCCCCTAGGGTTTCCCCTAGGTTTGGCCGGCTAGGCCCTATGGGGCCTTGTTCCCCTGGCCCAATGCGGCCAGGGCACTCCCTCATAGGCACATGCCCCCTCCCGACAGGTGGGGCCACGTTGGTCCTCCTCCGGAAGGTTCTAGAAGCTTCCGGTACAATACCGATTAACCCGAAACAATTCTGAACTCCAAAAACTGCATTGCCTTATATGAATCTTATTCTCCGGACCATTCCGGAACCTCTCGTGATGTACCGGATCCCATCCGAGACTCCGAACAAAAACTCATAAACCAATTATCCAATCTATCCTAGCGTCGAGACACGTTAAGTGTGTGACCCTTCGGGTTCGAGAACATGCAGACATGATCTTTTATCAATAATCAACAACGGGGTCTAGAAACCCATATTGACTCCCACACATTCATTGATGATCATATCGGATGAACCACGATGCCAGGATTCAATCAATCCCATATTTATATTCCCTTCGTCTCGCGATATTTTATTGCCCGAGATTTGATCGTCGGTACCGTCATACCTAGTTCAATCTCGTTCACAGCAAGTACTTTACTCGTTCCGTAATCCGATATCACTTTGTGATTAACTCCTTAACCACATGCTTGCAAGCGGTGTTGATATCGATTACCGAGTGGGCCCGAAGTATATCTCTCCGACTTGGGAGGGACAAATCCCATCTCGATACATACAACCCAACAGGTACTTTCCGATCACCTGAGAGACACCTTTATGATCACCCTCTCATAGGATGACGTTTGATGACCTCAAAGCTTTCTTCCGATACCAGGGAGTTGTATTATCTCATGGTCTATGGAATACAATATTTGACATAAGAAAAGCTTCGCAAAGATGAACACGATGACACGATCTAGTTGCTCCGCTTAGTTTGGGTCTGTCCATCATATCATTCTCCCAATGATATGATCTCATTATTAATCGACAACTCATGTCTATGGTTAGGAAACCTTAACCATCATTAATCAATGAGCTAGTCCATAGAGGCATACTAGGGACACGGTGTTGTTCACAAACCACACAAGTATTAAAGTTTCCGCTTAATACAATTCTAGCATGGAATATAAACATTATCATGAACAAGAATTATAATAATAACATCTTTATTATTGCCTCTAGGGCATAATTCCAACAGTCTCCCACTTGCACTAGAGTCAATAATCTAGTTTTTATTTGGCAACAATCTCACACCCATGGCACTAAGGTGTTGATCATGTTTTACACGTGGAAGAGGTTTAGTCAACAGATCTGCGACATTCAGATCTGTATGTACTTTGCTAATCTTCAGATCTCCATCTGCTATATAATCTCGGATTATATGAAACTTGCGGTTGATATGCTTGGTCTTTGGATGATATCTTGGTTCCTTAGCGAGTGCTATGGCGCCAGTGTTGTCACACAATATCTCCAGTGGGTCCAATGCACTTGGAACCACGCCAAGCTCAGTGATGAAGTTCCTGATCCAAACTCCTTCACTTGACGCTTCTGCAGCAGCCATGTATTCCGCTTCCACTGTAGATCCCGCGATCACGCTTTGCTTGCAGCTTCTCCAGCTCACAGCTCCTCCATTCAAAATATAAACGTATCCTATCTGAGATTTAGAATCATCCTTGTCGGTGTCGAAACTAGCGTCGACGTAACCCTTTACGACGAGCTGTTCATCACCTCCATAGACTAAGAACATTTCTTTAGTCCTATTCAAGTACTTTAGGATGTTCTTCACGGCTGTCCAGTGTTCCACTCCTGGATCACTTTGATATCTGCTCGTCAAACTAAGAGCATTGGACACATCCGGTCTAGTACACAGCATGGCATACATGATAGAACCTATGGTCGAGGCATAAGGCACTTTTCTGATAGCTTCTCTATCATTTACCATAGCTGGACACTGAGCCTTGCTCAATATCTTACCTGACAACATAGACACTGAACCTTTCTTTGCCTTATCCATTCTGAACCTTTTCAGAACTTTGTCTAGGTATGTACTCTGGCTTAAAGCTATCAGGCGTCTTTGTCTATCTCTATAGATTTTGATGCCCAATATATAAGCAGCTTCACCTAGGTCTTTCATTGAAAAACATTTGTTCAAATAACTCTTCACATCGTTAAGCATGTTAATGTCATTTCCAATAATCAATATGTCATCCACATATAGTACCAGAAATGTCACTGAGCTCCCACTCACTTTCTTGTAGATACAAGCTTCGTAGCTATTTGGAACAAATCCAAAGCTCTTGATCACTTGATCAAAACGAAGGTTCAAACTCCGAGATGCTTGCTTCAGTCCATAAATGGAACGCTGAAGTTTGCATACTTTATCAGCATCCTTAGGATCGACAAAACCTTCGGGTTGCATCATATACAACTCTTCATCAATGTTGCCATTGAGGAATGCAGTCTTGAAATCCATCTGCCATATTTCATAATCATGAAACGCAGCAATTGCTAATAAAATCCGAATGGACTTAAACATCGCTACGGGTGACGAGGTTTGATCTCGTCAATGCCCATTGTTATGGACTTGGGTTTTGGAGAATATGGGGATGCTGGAGATCGTGGCACGGTTAACAGACAAGCAACCAGGGGACACGAGATTTACCCAGGTTCAGGCCCCCGGAGGGAAAACCCTACTCCTGCTTGTCTGCTCTTTGATTACGGCGAAACCGAAGGTTACAGGGTGCGCAGATTCGATCTGGCGTGGAGGTGTGTATGTCGTGTGTTATTGTCGTCTATCTGTTGTCCTCCTCGTTGGTCCCTCCTAGCCTTTATATATGGGGAGGCTAGGTCTCGGGTGCCGATACGAGTAGGTTACAAGTTGTATTCAAACTCTAGTCTTGCTCTCCAAGGATCCGAAGGCATCATGGGCCTGGGCCACCCGAAAATCTTCATGGGCTAGCGTATGTCTGCCATGGGCCTTCCTTGGGCTGGACTAGGTATGCTGAAGTTACGTACCCGTAGGGTATAACCATGTCAACGGGAGAGAAAGTCTCATCGTAGTCAACACCTTGAACTTGTCGAAAACCTTTCACGACAAGTCGTGCTTTATAGACGGTAACATTACCATCCGTGCCCGTTTTCTTCTTGAAAATCCATTTGCACTCAACGGCCTTTCGGTCGCTAGGAGGGTCCACCAAAGTCCATACTTAGTTTTCGCTCATGGATCCCAATTCGGATTTCATGGCCTCCAGCCATTTCTCAGAGTCTGGGCTCATCATCGCTTCCTCATAGTTCGTAGGTTCACTGTCTTCTACCAACAAGACAGTCAAGACAGGGTTGTCGTACCACTCAGGAGGGGCACGTGACCTTGTCGACCTGCGACGTTCAGTAGCAGCATCGTCCGAAGCTTCATGATCCTTGTCATTAGCTTCCTCTATTGTTGGTGCAGGCGGCACGGAAACCATTTCAGGTGTTGCGCTACTCTCCAACTCAAGAGAAGGTTCAACAACCTCGTCTACCTCTACTTTCCTCCCACTCACTTCTTTCGAGAGAAACTCCTTCTCAAGAAAGGAACCGTTCTTTGCGACAAACACTTTGCCTTTGGTTCTGTGATAGAAGGTATACCCAATAGTTTCCTTAGGGTATCCTATGAAGACACATTTCTCCGCTTTGGGTTCGAGCTTGTCCGGCATCAACTACTTGACATAAGCTTCGCATCCCCAAACTTTAAGAAACGACAACTTAGGTTTAGCACCAAACCACAATTCATACGGTGTCGTCTCAACAGATTTAGATGGTGCCCTATTTAAAGTGAATGTAGGGGTTTCTAATGCATAACCCCAAAATGATAACGGCAAATCAGTAAGAGACATCATCAATCGGACCATATCTAATAGGGTTCGATTCTGGCATTCAGACACACCATTGCGCTGTGGTGTTCCGGGTGGCGTGAGTTGCAAAACGATTCCGCTTGCTTTAAGATGCGTGAGAAAATCATAACTCAAATATTCTCCTCCATGATCGGATCGTAGAAACTTAATTTTTCTGTTACGATGGTTCTCCACTTCATTCTGAAATTCCTTGAACTTTTCAAATGTTTTAGATTTATGTTTCATCAAATAGATATACCCATATCTACTTAAGTCATCGGTAAAAGTGAGAAAATAGCGATATCCACCGCGCGTCGAAACACTCATCGGTCCGCATACATCGGTATGTATGATTTCCAACAATTCCGTTGCTCGCTCCATCATTCCGGAGAACGGGGTTTTGATCATCTTGCCCATGAGGCATGGTTCGCATGTGTCAAATGATTCAAAATCAAGAGACTCCAAAAGTCCATCAGAATGGAGTTTCTTCATGCGCTTTATACCAATATGACCTAGACGACAGTGCCACAAATAGGTAGTATTATTACTATCTACTTTGCATCTCTTAACCTCAATGTTATGGATGTGAGTTTCATCCCTTTCGAGATTCAGAAGAAATAAACCATTTACAGCAGGTGCATGACCATAAAAGATGTTACTCATATAAATCGAACAACCATTATTCTCCGATTTAAATGAATAACCGTCTTGCAATAAACACGATCCAGAAATAATGTTCATGCTCAACGCAGGCACATAATAACACTTATTAAGGTTTAAAACTAATCCCGAAGGTAAAGCTAAGGAGAGCGTGCCGACGGCCATCACATCAACTCTTGATCCGTTGCCAACGCGCATCGTCACCTCATCCCTCGCAAGCCGCCGTCTATTCCGTAGCTCCTGTTTCGAGTTATAAATATTAGCAACTGAACCAGTATCAAATACCCAGGCACTACAACGAGGGCTAGTAAGGAAAACATCAATAACATGTATATCAAATATACCTTTGATGGTGCCAGCCTTCTTGTCCGCTAAGTACTTTGGACAGTTGCGCTTCCAGTGACCCTTGTCCTTGCAATAGAAGCACTCAGTGTCCGGCTTGGGTCCAGACTTGAGCTTCTTCTCAGCAGGGGCAACGCGCTTGCCGCCGCCTTTCTTGAAGGGCTTCTTTCCATCCTTACCTTTCTAGAAGGTGGCGGGCTTGTTGACCATCAACACATGATTATCCTTTTTGATGTCCACCTCCGCAGCCTTCAGCTTTGCGAAGAGCTCGGTGATCGTATCAGTGGAACCAATCTGATTATGAGTCACTACAAAAATTTTATAGCTGGGAGGGAGTGATTGCAGAACCCTGTCAATCTTGAGCTCCTTTGGAATCTTGCAGTCCAGTTGCTCAAGGCGTTGAGTGTAGCCCGACATCTTTATGGCGTGCTCACTAACGGAACTCCCTTCCTCCATCTTGCAGTTAAAGAATTTCTCAGAGATCTCATATCTCTCAGAACGCGCCTGAGTCTGAAACATAGTTTTCAGCTCCTCAAGAATCTCAAAGGGCCCGGGATAGTCTTCAAAACGATTTTGAAGGTCCGATTCCATAGCAAACAACATGGTGCTCTTAATCACACCATAATCATCTTTGCGCGACTGATAGACAGCTTTCTCATCAGTCGGCGCAGTTGCAGCAGGGGGGTTACCTAACGCTTTCTCAAGGACATAGTACTTTTGACCGCCAGAGAGAATGATTCTCAGATTGCGGAACCAGTTGGTGAAGTTAGACCCATTGTTTCTAAGATTTTCCTTCTCAGCAAAAACGTTGAAGTTGAAGTTGGACTTAGCCATTTGATCTACAATGTTTGCAAGTACAAATTAGACTATGTTCATGATAACTAGTTCAACTTTTAATCAAATTACTAGATAAACTCCCACTAAATTCAACATCCCTCAAGTTGTTTAGTGAACATGATCCAAATTCACCACACCTAATCCGATCTTCACGAGAAGAGATGTGGCTTCAATGGTGGACAATGAAGTGTCGATCATATCATTCATATGATTCATGCTTAAACTTTCGGTTCATGTGTTTCGAGGCCATGTCTGTACATGCTAGGCTCGTCAAGTTAGACTCAAGTATTTTCGCGTGTGCAAAACTGGCTTGCACCCGTTGTATGTGAACGTAGAGTCTATAGCACCCGATCATCACGTGATGCTTGGACACGACGAACTTTCGCACCGGTGCATACATGGGGAGAACACCGTTTTATCTTGATCTTTAAGTGAGGAATCATCTTATAATGCTACTGTCGCGATCTAAGCATAATAAGATACATAAAAGGATAAACATCACATGCATATAACTTTATGTGACATGGTATAGCCAATCTTCGCGCAATGATCTCCATCTTGTGCGTGCCGGCATGATCTCCATCACTCCACCATGATTGCCTCCACCACGAATAGCAACTACAACTATTGCTAACTACTTAGCGATAAAGTAAAGCTATTACATGGCGTATAAGAAGTTGACACACAGGTCATACACAATTATAAAGACAACCATATGGATCCTGCCGGTTGTGTACTCATCGACATGCAAGTCATGAAACATTACAAAACATGATCATCGCATACAATACACATATCACATCTTGGGCCATACCATATCACAGAAAACACTCCCTGCAAAAACAAGTTAGACGCCTCTACTTTGTTGTTGCATGTTTTACGTGGCTTATGGGAGTAGCAAGCTAAGAATGATTCTTACCTACGGAAAGCCACAACAGTGATATTATGGTTGCCAGACTCCGGTGTAAATCCCATGACAACTATAGTGAGAGAAACAGGCATCCACCAGCCGCATGTGTGGAACAAGCCACACGTCAAGTGCGGAGCCGGTCTCGCGAACGACGTCGCGTAAAGTTGGCCTGGACCGCTTCGATCTCACTATCCCGCGTCATAAGAAGAACACAAACAAGAGGCTTGCAACAGAAAACATCAACACCTGCAACAACCATGTTGCGTTCTATTCGTGAAACACATCTACGCATAGATCTAGCTCTGATACCACTGAGGGGTTTTGCAGCATAGTAAATCAAAAAATTTCTACGGATGTGAATGGGAAAGCCAAGATCTAATCTAGGAGATGCAAACAACAAGATGGATTAGATGAGATCTTCATACCCTTGAAGATTCGCACAGCGGAACGTGGGTGATGTAGTCGTACTCGCTTCTCCTCCTCGCGATCCGCTCCGATCTAACACCGCAAGTGGCGATGCCTCCGAGAGATGCACACGTGCGGCACCTCGACGTCTCCTCCTTCCTCAGTCCAGCAAGTATGGTGGAGAGACGGATTGGATCTACAACGCGACGGCGTGGTGCAAGTGGTGGAGAGTTTCTGCAGCAGGGCTTCGCCTAAGTGCAGTCGGGAGGGAGAGAGAGAGGAGGGCAGCAGGGCGGCTAGGGCTTGAGGAGGAGGTGTGTGTGGGGTGGTGCGCCCCCAGCCCTCTTTATATAGAGGGGTGGGCGCCAACCCTAGCCCCTCCCCCAAGCTTAGGCCGGCGGCCAAGGAGGGAAGAGTGGGGGGCAAGTTTTCCCCCCTCCTTCTAGAAGCTCCCCTAGGGTTTCCCCTAGGTTTGGCCGGATGGGCCCTATGGGGCCCTGTGCCCCTGGCCCAATGCGGCCAGGGCACTCCCTCATAGGCCCATGCCCCCTCCCGACAGGTGGGGCCACGTTGGTCCTCCTCCGGAAGGTTCTAGAAGCTTCCGGTACAATACCGATTAACCCGAAACAATTTCGAACTCCAAAAACTGCATTGCCTTATATGAATCTTATTCCCCGGACCATTCCGGAACCTCTCGTGATGTCCCGGATCCCATCTGAGTCTCCGAACAAAAACTCATAAACCAATTATCCAATCTATCCTAGCGTCGAGACACGTTAAGTGTGTGACCCTTCGGGTTCGAGAACATGCAGACATGATCTTTTATCAATAATCAACAGCGGGGTCTGGAAACCCATATTGACTCCCACACATTCATCGATGATCATATCGGATGAACCACGATGCCAGGATTCAATCAATCCCATATTTATATTCCCTTCGTCTCGCGATATTTTACTTGCCCGAGATTTGATCGTCGGTACCGTCATACCTAGTTCAATCTCGTTCATAGCAAGTACTTTACTCGTTCCGTAATCCGATATCACTTTGTGATTAACTCCTTAACCACATGCTTGCAAGCGGTGTTGATATTGATTACCGAGTGGGCCCGAAGTATATCTCTCCGACTTGGGAGGGACAAATCCCATCTCGATACATACAACCCAACAGGTACTTTCCGATCACCTGAGAGACACCTTTATGATCACCCTCTCATAGGATGACGTTTGATGACCTCAAAGCTTTCTTCCGATACCAGGGAGTTGTATTATCTCATGGTCTAAGGAATACAATATTTGACATAAGAAAAGCTTCGCAAAGATAAACACGATGACACGATCTAATTGCTCCGCTTAGTTTGGGTCTGTCCATCATATCATTCTCTCAATGATATGATCTTATTATTAATCGACAACTCATGTCTATGGTTAGGAAACCTTAACCATCATTAATCAATGAGCTAGTCCATAGAGGCATACTAGGGACACGATGTTGTTCACAAACCACACAAGTATTAAAGTTTCCGCTTAATACAATTCTAGCATGGAATATAAACATTATCATGAACAAGAATTATAATAATAACATCTTTATTATTGCCTCTAGGGCATAATTCCAACAAAACATACACGTGAAGATAAAAGCATGTAGAAGCTAATGTAAGTATGTAACCATACACATGAAATGATAAATCACATGAGCTAACTAGGATTATACGTACAACAACATGGTACTTACTTACATCGAACAAATCTACTGTAACAAAATCAAACAAGTATAATCATAAATCTAGCGTAAGGAGCAACCATGCAACAACAATATAATTATTATACTTACCGTACTTATAAGCATGATTAGCAATAATAAATAAATTTCAAGAAAAACATAGACTCTCTTCTAACAGTACCAACTATTTTTATAACATTAACAAAACTATATGGTCAACACGTTGATTCAATCTACCAATAAATCCCTAGCAAAACATGTATAATCGACTGCAACTACTATGATCAACTTAGACAGTCATGCATACATAAACAACCAGCAGTAGTACATTCCGCATTGATGGCTCCAAAAATCGCCATCTTTCTCCGCATTTAAACATTGTTTTTCATCAAGCAATTGACAATAATTCCTCTTGATTTGCTAGTAATGATTAATTATTGCAAAGATATGCAAAACCTTAAATTGTGTTGTGCAGGATATCATGCTTTTAATGTAAAATCATGAGTCATAAATAAAGATTTTGAGGAAGTCTAGACAACCAACCAATCCTAGAGCTATTGCCTGACGCCAGACGTCGTAACGACCATTGGTACGGGTGCAACCCACCCGTACGCCCCGCACGTACCAGGTGGCGGCGGCTTCGTCTCGTCAAATCCTACAACTCTTGTGAAGGCGCATATATATTTTGAGGTCCCATTCGCCGTGCAGATGACCGCCATTCTCAGATTATATCACAACACCATCAAAGAAGATCCACGCCATAGTTCATCGCTTCCATCCACAATCCTCTCCATTATCCATAGCCATTACTTTGTACTTGAGATCTTCTTGTGATTCGGCGACCATTGTAAGAATATTTGATTTCAATCTAAGTATTTTGCACAATATTTTTTATCCTTGATCTTATTGTTATGAGTGAGTAGTCCTCATAGGCTACGGGTTAGGGAGAAACCACACAGATTATGTTCATCTAATCTATGGGAGTAATGTATATTGTTTGAATACAAGATTTGTATATTTTGTTTATTTGTCTCTTGCCTCGATCTTTGGACGCGTAGGTATCTAAGACCCTCGAGATCAATCAAGGTTTGAGGTGAGATATTTGGCTAGCGGCAATCTCATAGGAAACCCAGTGATAAAGGGTTGTACGGTCTTCGCTTAGCGATCCATTCGGGATTAACAACAACATCTCTTCTTAAAGCTTTGATCTGTGTTTATCACTTAATAACTGTTTGTAACCCGGTGGTTCGTGGTACAACCGGTTGGATCAAAAGGCTATCGCTATGTCTGCTGCTCGCAGGGGCTTTAGTATATTAGGATGTGCTGCCCACAAAAATTATCTCTATTGAAATATTACACATGACTGTGCTTATTATTATCTTTAATCCTATATGATGTGCATGCAGGTGGATCTTTAATCCTAACCTATCTCTATCCATTAAATCAACCCATAATATAAAGTAAACTAGATTGGTCTAGTATAAAAAGGTAAAACAAAAAACAAAGTCTTGTAGAAGTGTCCTTATTTTTATTTCTGTTAGCGTTGTTTCTCAAGATTCCATTAAACCTAGGTCTACTAGGAAAAAAAGCTACTATATTGTATCCGTGAATCCGGATCAAAGGTATCACGCATATACACTGCAGGGACATGGCCGTATGCTTCTAGTGATGAACCGATTTTAAATCACTTCTCAAAATAGTTTGATAACCATCGAAAATATTCTCATCTAACAACACTAGTGGGTTCCTAGAGGTCTTTGGCATGTTTACTATGCTCTTGGATCTAGATCAACATGTGTGTATGGTACACTAATATTGCCAATGCCATGGATGGCATTCGGTTCACCAGCCACGCGACAAACTACAGAGCTACAACCAGGGATCATGTCTAAGAGGTAGGCATAGATGAGGATAGTATGTGGGTGAAATTTTTTCCATGGTACTCATTGTATACGATGGAACGCCCAGTGAAGTAGATGAACCGAGATGATGGAGCGGCGAAGTATTTTCTGATAGATCAGAGGATCGACCTTCTGGCTCTGTTGATCCGTGGTTCTCCTCCTTGTGATGCAAGAGCAGTTCTGTCTTAGGTGGTCAGACTCGCCGGGAATACGGACGGTGGCCAACGATGCTACTGCGGGCGTAGCTGTCGGCGAGATTTATTCAGGGGCTCCAGGTGACGGTAGAGTTGGGGAAGGGGATGAGGAAAGCCGACTTGGTACTTTATAGGAAGATGTGAGGCGGCAGCAGTTTCTGGTGCCTGGCGTTTCAGCTAGCTATGCGTTGCACGCAGGAAGACAAAGAAGCAACGCTTCAATCGGCTGGTTGCGCTTTGGCTTGTTGGAGTGCTGGGCATGCACACCCTGCTTGTACAGCCCAGGTCTATAGTCCACTGATTTGACGACGTACTTGAGCAAGGACCTAAATCTGGTCGATCTGGTGGTTGAAAAGAATAGCAGCATAAGATGAAAGAGACAATACAATCGATCGGAATAATATACGAGAGAGAGAGCATGCGATCGGACGCTGCAGGGAAAGAAAACAAAATAGAGAGAAGCTAGCTAGAGGAAATAAAGCAAGACATACTGCACGTGCATGGGCATGGCTGGACTACTTGCTTCGGTGATTGACATGAAAAAGAAAAGAAATGGACAAGGTGAAAGAAATAGGACGACTCGATCAATGCATGCATATACCTATAGGAGAAAAGAATAGAAAGAAACGCATGACGAGAGAGGTTATAAATATAGACGTACTAGTTCACTTGCATGAACGTGAATGACTACATGATCAAATCCCCATAGAATTTTTGCCAAGAAGCAAAATAAAAAGAATCAATCGATCAAAACAAATTTAAAGGTGCATATTTTATTATGCTAAAGCCAATAAAACCCCGATCCAACTTGAGAGACAAATAAAAATGAAATTTATAAACACGGTCATTTTAATTCATGTTAAAGCCATTTTACATGAAAATTCTAGTTAATCTTTAATTATATAAATGAAAATTTGTAGTTATCATTTTAATTTTTTTTTTGAAAACTCTAAAAATTGGTCTGTGACACCGAAAGAAATCGGAGCTCCACGACGACGCTCCCAATAGGGTAACGACGCACCATGCAGCCGCCATCTAGACCACACGGCCAAGGGTTTTCATCCGAAGCCCTAGCATGGGCACCTTTATCCCTCGCCAGTTGCGGTTTATCACGGATGATAGCACTATTGGCAGTGTTCCTCTTGGAATGTAATGTTCAACTCCAAAGGTTCTTCGGAGCGTAATGTTCAACCCCACCCATGCAACGTGGTGCTACTAATATCGATGGCTTAGAGCAGATAACAAAGAGTGTCTAGGGAAATCCTCTCTAAGAGGACGTTTCTGTAACCAAAGTTCCAACCAGAATAGAGTACCCTCCCTATTCCCAATAGAGAAGGTAATCCCTAAATGTATCTCATGCATGATGTCCTCGAGGGATCTCCAAAACTAGGATCCCTCCCGGCGATAACAAGTGATGAGAGGGTTGCCTCAAAGGTATTTGGCCTTCACTAGGCTAAACCATAACCCTCCTTCATCTCTTAGAATGTGCCATATCCATTTAGGCTGAACCATAACCCTCCTTCATATCCTTATTAAAATGTCGAGATGCCAAAATACATATGCCCCCAAGGTCCTTGGGGGCACATATGTCGGTCCACTTCACCACGTGGTATTTCTGTCGGCCCTTGGTCGCCTGCTAGAACAGTTGTGATAGCTCCTTATCAAACAAACCATGCCTTGCCTCCCGCAGGAGATATAGCTCCATCATGTACATGGGTAAGATCGAAATACATGAGTCGATAAGGACAGACTTACTAACTTTACATTTGAACCAACCACACTAGGTCTCATACTTCGCCCTTACTCGACCTACTAAGGGATCCAAATCCTTGATAAGGATCCTTGACTCTCGGATCATCATCCCTATATAATTAGTAGGGAAAGAGTTTAGCCTACAATTATTGTTGACTACCACCTCAATCTTGTTGAAGTCTATCCGGAGTCCGTACATCACCTAGAAACATAGAAGGAGGAACTTGGGATTAACAATCTCGTGTTGTGATCCTTCCACCATAATAATGGTGTCATCAGTGTACTAGAGGTGGGAAACCCCTCCATCAAGAATAAGATGCCCTACCATATGAGAGATGTGGCCAGAAATTTTAGCTTTAAGATCTCCACAAGGGCATCCACTGCAACATTAAAGAGGAGGGAAGATATGGGTTCTCCCTGTCTCTCACCGCAAGTTGTTCTTAAGGGGCCCAATTCTCCATTAATGTTGATGGCATTACTATCACTCATGACGATCTGCATAATCCATGTAATCAACCTATCATTGAACCCTCTTCCCTAGAGCACATGGTGCAATAAATTCTAGTCCAATCAGTCATAGGATTTTCAGAAGTCTAGCTTAAGAAAGACTCCTTTATGGTGCCTACTCTTGACCTCATGCGCAATCTCATGGAGCTCCAGAACCCCATTGTGGATCAGTCGGCCTATACGTAAGGAAAACTGAAAAGGGTGGGTCACCTCCTCCATCAAATGTGTCACATGGGAAGCATAGAATTTAGCGAAGAGGCGTTGTATAACGTTGATTACCATGATCGGTCTGAACTGGAGTATGTCAGTGGCCCCACTATTTTGTGTATCAAGGTAATCACATAAAAGTTCAAACGGTACATGACCAGCGTTCCGTTCTAATACTCCTAGGAAATCAGCATGATCAACGCATGGATCTTCTCCTTGAACGCCTGGAATAGGGATACCGAAAAGCCATCTGGACCGGGGACGAGTTGACATTGATCTATCTCACAACATTCTCCACATCTTCTATTAGGAATGGGAGTGTTAGATTTGTAGTGTTGTTAGCAGTGACTCTAGCCCTTAGTGGATTAAATTCCTTTGCAACGCTACCCCTAACTAGGGTCCTGCCAAGAAGAGTTTGTTATTTAAGGAGTAGTTATGGGTGGAGATATCCCTGGCATTTTCCAGGAGCTGGTCATTATCCCAAAGGCATGGGATAGAGCACTTTCTGCGCCACCCATTGGCAATGGCATGAAAGTAAGTTGTATTAGCCTCACCTTTTAGGATCCACTTCTCCGGCTCCCTTGATGTGCCACCGGGATTACTCACTCTCGTGGATATCCATAAGGGGGGTCTCCAAGGTGTACCATTGAATCCATTCATCCGCGGACACAATTTAGTTCTTAAACTTACCAAACTGTATTTTGTTATCATGTAAACCACATACTAGTGGCGTAATTGTTCGTCAGTTACCATCAAAACCGAGTGTGTGACCACCCATGTAATCACACGGGGTGGTTCTTATTGTACTGTTTGTACTGCAATGCATTTATCAAAAAATTTGCACCCTGGGGACATAGGATGCAACAAGGCCATTGGTACAAGATTCAATGACCTCTGTGACTCTTCCTTTCCCTATGCCTCCCATGCCTACAGGCTCGAAATAGTTCTCCCTTATGGAGAAACAAGATATACATGATGCCAGGATCTCCTACTATACACTCTTCTCCAGTTGCATGGAAGGGATTATACCATGGAGAAGCACCACTAAGCATGAGATTGATACGAAGGTAACACTGCTAGGACGATCACTTAGATCCAGACGCATGCTTTAGTTCAACTATATTTGGTATGCGATGCAAGGATAAAGAAGAAAACGAAGTTAGCTAGAATGTAGAGCTCGGGGAGGTGTTTGAGGAACATCTACAAGCAAGGACCTATGCAGCAGTGTGGATGGAGGAAAGAGCTGCAGGGATCCAAATGCATTTCACGTGAACATGCATATATGACCGGTTCTTGTACATGGAAGTAGCACTGCTCCATCAAGGGCGGTCTTAAGTCATCAATCCTGAGCTAACATGAAACAAACCTGGCACATGCAACTATCTCTTTTGTTGTTCTACTAGACAAGGACGGCAACATTACTCATCCATGAACCATGTGTTGCTACACTGGTGATGCTCAATTACTTTTATTAATGGTTCACTAACTATCATGATATTTGTTGTAACTTTGATTAACTGTAATTGGTATATGATCCATTCCTTACTTAGGGCATTTTGGAAATACTACTGGAGCTACTCAACTATTTTTTAAAATGTTTCATTAACTGTATTCTGTGGTTTACTCCAGTTATATTGTATAGTTTATTTTTCAATAGCTCCCGACTAGAAAAAGTTGTCAATTGCTAGGCGATAGCTGACCAGATTTTTGGATAGCAATGTGTTAGCTATAGAAAACGTGTTGTTATATGAAAAAAAAAGTGTCCTATTTATTGCGAGAAGAAGTTAGTCCTTTGCATTGATATTTTGCTATAAAATTATTGGCTTGGTCGATCCATAGTCCGAACCAATACTTGCAAAATATCGACGGTGGCCGCAGTATTCAAGTCTAGACGACAAACAACCTCCTTATTGGGTGGATAATTGTTCATGTTGTCTTCCCCATCACCCTCGTCTCCAAGCGATTTGTCTAGCACGCCTCTGACCCGATCCTTGAAAATGTACCGTAATTGACATGTTCTTAGAACAAAATGGTGCCACTGGCCCAATATTCCTTTTTAGCTTTTCGTTGAAAATGAGAAATGAGTCAATAGACACCTCGCCTGCTCGGAGCGGCGACGTGTGGCCTCCTCCTCCAACGGTGGCGGCGTGCAAGCTCGCGACCCGGAGCTCCCGCCGTGGCCAGCCAAATTCCAGCACAAAATTGGCGGGCCAGGGGTAGGTGGGGGGTCGGTGCGGCGATGGATGGCAGCGGCGCGGCCGAATCGGAAGCGGCACGTGCGGCAGCGAGGGTTTATGCGAGTGTGGACGAAGGAGAACTGGATGCGGTCCCGCATCCAGGCCCACCGCATCGGATATATGCAGGACAGATGGGCCTCGTTGCGGGAAACCACAACAAAATTGCAGCTTTTGCCTGTTTACGATGTTCGGAAAGGCCATTTTTTGCCTCAATACCGCATATCGGTCCAAAATTTTATGGACTGGCTGACATGCGTTATCTACCAGAAATGCTCTACCAGATTATTCCTAGCTAGCACTATGTTGTGAGTCAATCACATTAGAAACACCTGCACTTTGGGAGGCACTAAAAGCTTCCATACTTAGTGTGTAGGTTCCGGTAAACCATACACAAACATGCGCAGTAAAGCATGCTTACCAACCTAAATGTACATTATTGGCCGGGTCGATCCTGACACGGAACCATGTTTCGTCGGAAGAACAAAGCACCATGCTCCCACACATCCATGGTGGCCATAGTATCCATACGGCTGAGGCCTTGCTTGCAGTACACGCAAAGGCACCAACTCCTAGCTAGTCTGTATTTAGCCGACTCCTTGTAATTCTATTGTATTTGTACTCTTCTTAATACTCCCTTGGTTTTAAAATATGAGGTGTGCTTCGATCCCCCCCCTTCCACTCCCAAACTTAAGCTGCATGGGCCGTTTTATTTTTTTACCCGTCGAAACCCATATTGAGGCCATGTATATCTCCGTATATGTGTACTCGGTCGAACTGGGTATAATCCACGTTCCGGTCGGCTGATCTCACCTCCCATTATCGCGATCTATGTCTTTGCATGTCATATTTTAAATTTGTTTTGTTGCTATTATATAACTTCTGATTTTCATCTTCCGCGGACACATGAGTATATGTATACGGTGAGTATACGTCTAAGAGGGCCATATGGACTTCGGGTGGGTTCATACAGTCCTCTAAACAATCGGTATCGAGTTTTTATTTGTCAAAGTTTGAAAGAAGTGGGAGGGAGGGGGGGGGACCGAAGCAAAAGTGTTAAAATATAAGATGTTTTGAGATTTGTGAAGCGAATGTATCTAGACTTATTTTACTTGGAGTGATTCTACACACTAAAAAATCTAGATACATTTTCATACAAAACCTAAAACATCTTATATTTTGAAACGGAGGGAGTACAAATATACACTGCAGGCCGAGGTGTGCGATCACATAGCCCAAACCTTTGCTACTTTCATGGTATCATAGCACCAGCCGACCCTCCCAAAAAACCCTAATCCTCCAGCATCCCTGTCCCACCACCATGTCGGCCAAGGATTTCAAGAAACTCAAAAAGGAACTCTCAATCAGGGGTCTCTCCTCAATGTTCACCAATAGGAACTGGATCGTGGCACCACCGAGATGTGAAAGGCTCCAGTTACCACTTCTCGACCAGCCCAAACCCCTTCCGCATATGTTGCCTCCATCAAAACATGCATGCCCATCATGCTTGATCTGCAAGACTCCAACTATGCAAAGTGGTGTGAGTTGTTACTCATCTCCCTTGGTCGCTACGGCCTCTCCAGCCACGTCACTGGTGATGCCAATGCAACCCCTCCGACACCTCGCCCACCTCTGATTGGGTCCGCGATGACTACATGGTGCTCTTTTGGATCTACAGCATCATCACGGCCTTGGCTCTACGGTGCGTCAAATGTGGGACTCCATCGCCAACCTCTTCAATAAAAACAAAAAAAGGCACACCCTCGCGCTCAATGGGGAGTTCCGCAACACGCCACAAGGCCACATGCATGTCCACGACTCTTGTGCCAAGCTCAAGTCGCTTGTTGATGCCCTCAGCGAGATGGGCGGACATGTTTCTAGCAAGACGCTTGTTCTCATGGTGGTTCGCGGTATGAACAATAAGTTTTGTCAACTGAATTGGGTTCTCCATTTTCATACATTGTTCCCCACTTTTTTGCAGACACGCTCGGCTCTAGTGATCGAGGAAGCAAAAAATAAGACCAAGTCAAATCTTGCCGCCAACACAGTGCTCTGGGCCAGCGGCAACAACTTCCTTCCACAGGCTGGCAGAGAGTGTCCTCCCTTTGGCCGCGGAAGTGGTGGAATGAGCAGTAGAGACCCGCGCAACCCCGCCTCTCAACCCGTCGGGCACTACTCCAACTCTAGTTGTGGCGGTGGCTATGGAGGACGACGCGGTCGTGGTGGCGGTCAGTGGCATAAATGTGGCAACCCCTAGACTGGTCAGCCGACATGGGACCAGCAACAACATATTTAGACTCTAACTGCTCCATGGCACCACATTGGCGTGCTCCAAAATCTATCGTTCTCGGACCTCTCCCTAGCTTCCAGCCATATTAGGCTTATGCTTCTCTCGGTCAAAGATCCCCAGCAATAGCATCGTGAAGGCTCCTCAACAACAGCAACAACTCGATATAGCTCTTCTTATGGCTCTCCAGAACATGCAGCTTCCCAACAACCAGGAGTGGTACATGGACTCTAGCACCTTGCTCCACATGGCATCCGATCATGGTATACTCCCTTCCACTACCCCCTCCTCCTCACATAACATTATTGTTGGCCACGGTTCTTTTCCCGTCACACACATTGGTTCTCACACATTGTCACTATCCCCCATATCACGTCATCTCTGCAACATAATCGTTGTACTTAACATCATTAAGAATATTGTTTCTGTGCGGCAATTCACTCATGATAATCTTTGTTTGAATTTGACCCCCTTGGTTTCTCTATGAAGGATCTTCTTTCCAAAACCATGATTATTCGATGCAATAGCTCCGGCCCACTCTACTCCCTCTGACACCCACCAGAAGCCCAAGCTCAACTCTCCACCACCACGTCCGACCTTTGGCATTGTCGTCTTGGATACCCTAGCAATCGCAGATGTCAAGTCTTCAGCATTGACAACAAACCCCACAAAATAAACCATAGTTTTGCTACTTCCATCCCCATCACGACTCTGACCCTGCCTTTTTCCACCATCTATGCAGGATCCACCATGGCTTCTAACCCCAAGGCATTGACCCTTCGTACAAACTCAACATCACAATTTTGGCACCCAAAGCCTAGTATAGACAAAAAAAACTGGTAGAACTGCAACATCGTTGCCAAAATCAGTGACACTCTGGTTCACAACCTGTTGTGCCCTGAGAGACACATGACCTTCATCACACTCCCCAAAACTAGGACCGCGCCTTCAACCCATCCTTTTGTTTGAAATCCTCTCCAAAGAAAGAAGACGGCAACATCTTGAAGTTTGACAAGGAGACAAAAGATTACATGGTGCATGTATATATTCTGAGTGCAAGCATACCGGTCGAGGCTACGGCAAAGTTTACTCCTCGTCCAACGAAATTAAAAGTTGTGCACGTGTGGGTGACCTGAGAAACATTAGGACATCCTAGGCAAACACTTCGGTTTACGCCTTTAAAGGAAAGAATTACTTGTGTCAGTTCAAAATCTGATTTACCTAATGCTTTGTAGATTTAAAGCGGGTGTGTATTTGTCTAATGTCTAAACCTCCGATAATTTATGATTCAAATATGTTAGTTGTTTCAAGGAATATTCCAATGCACAATAATGATTTGTATATGAAAATGTTTATATGAAGTGTTTCATCATTCTAAAAAATTCATTAAGCACCTTTTGTGCATCAACCTCTAGGCAAAGAGGAACAACATGGATGATTTTCAAGCCTGTCTGCCAGTGTTGAGAGGGTTTGAAACTGACATTAATTACCTCACAAGTGAATGATATAAAGGCAATCACCGAAAATATCATGGTGGACATGGGTACACATGAATCTGAATTTCAAAGCATCTACACAATCGTATTTTAAAAAAATTGAAATAAGTCGCACTTGCCTTGATCTTTACTCGTGTAAAATTTTAGAAAAAAATACGATAACAAGTGGCCTACACAAAAAAAAGAAGAGAAAATGGAACTTTGTAAAATCCGAGTCATTGTACAGACTGGCCATAGCAGATGGTGGCCAACGATCAGGGTCCACGGCTCGATGGCCTATACTTGGACACACATGTAGTCAGGATCCAGACGGCTGCGGCACCAAATCTATGTGTGTGCCTAATACGGTCTGGATCCACAAGGGGGCAACAGGATGCTAGCTCGTCGATACCTTTTGTTTCCATGAAACGTGTGCTATTTTGGGATACCATATCACACGCTTCTGGATGAGCATATTGCTGATGTGCAGATAAACCAGGTGGTAGACAATGGTTAGTTTGTATTCTTGCAGATAGGTCAGTGCATATTCTATTTGGATATTAAGTGCAGAGCACTATGTAAAGTCTGCGAGAACTGTTACAATAGCGACAAGAAGATAACGAAGAACGAAAACGAAAAACATAGCAAGGGAACACAGATTTAACGTGGAAAACCTCTCCAACAAATAAAGGAAAAAACCACGGGCGCCAGCCAGCGAAACTTCACTATATCAAGGAGTGTTTACAAACGTCGGGATTTCACAGATGCAACTCATCCCAACCCCCCCCCCCCCCCCCCCCCCCCCGCACCCCCCACAGGCGTCCCCGTTGGGCACGGTCTGGGCCTCGCTCCACTCGTCAGAAGTTGGCCTATACTTTATAGAATTTGGATCAACACATAACAAACTCCACCTTGAGACAAATTCCTCCTTGTAGCATCAATAGCAACCATCTTCCTGAACAAACAAAGCAAATACTTTCGGCGCCAATAGCCACTTGGGCTAATCAGTTAAACCAACTAAGTTCGAGCAAAGCTCAAACTTAGCAATAGGAACAGGTTTAGTCATCATATCAGCAGGATTATCATGAGTGATGATCTTGCATACCTTTAATTTACCTTGAGCAACAATGTCTCTAACAAAATGGTACTTGACATCAATGTGCTTAGTTCTCTCATGGAACATCTGATCTTTTGTAAGGTATATGGCACTTTGACTGTCACAAAACAAAGTAGTGCAAGAATCATCTCCATAAAGCTCAGCAAACAAACCTTTCAACCAGACAGATTCTTTGCAAGCTTCAGCAATAGCCATGTATTCAGCTTCAGTAGTAGATTGTGCAATAACAGCCTGCAATATAGCCTTCCAGCTAACAGCACAACCACCAACATTAAACACATAACCTGTGAGGGATCTTCTCTTATCCAAATCGGCAGCAAAATCTGAATCCACATAGCCAACGAGTCCCTCACCGGTCCTGCCAAATTTCAAACAAGCATTGGAAGTGCCAAGAAGGTACCTGAAAACCCACTGAACAGTCTTCCAATGTTCTTTACCAGGATTAGCCATGTATCTACTTATCAAACTCATAGCATATTATTAATCAGGACGAGAACAAACCATGGCATATATCAAAGAACCAACAGCACTAGAATATGGCACCTTTGACATGTACTCAAACTCTTCATCAGTAGTAGGACATTGAGAAACTGACAATTTAAAATGAGGAGCAATAGGAGTACTAACTGAGTTGGCACCATCCATATTAAAACGATTAAGAACTTTCTTAATGTAACTTTGCTGACTAAGAAATAACAAACCAGATTTTCTATCTCGGGTAATCTCCATACCTAAGATCTTAGCAGCACCAAGATCCTTCATCTCAAACTCACTACTTAGATGTGCCTTCAAAGTAGTGATTTCTTTCATGCCCTTGGCAGCAATTAACATATCATCAACATTTAGCAGCAAGTATATAGGTGACCCATCAACAAACTTGATATAAACACAACTATCATTTTTAGACCTCTCAAAACCATGTGAGATCATAAATGAATCAAACCTTTTATACCACTGTCTTGGAGATTGCTTTAAGCCATAAAGAGACTTCTTTAATTTGCACACAAAATCCTCTTTACCGGGCACTATGAACCCTTCTGGTTGGTCCATGTATATTTCATCATCAAGCTCTCCATGCAGAAAAGCAGTCTTGACATCTAACTGCTCAAGCTCAAGATCACGCATAGCCACAATACTAAAGAAAGTACGAATGGAACTATGCTTCACAACTGGGGAGAACACATCATTGTAATCAATACCTGGAATCTGGCTGAACCCTTTTGCTACTAACCTTCCCTTGTACCTTGAAGGCTCTTTGGGAGACAGACCTTCCTTTTTCTTGAAGATCCACTTGCAGTGGACCTCCTTCTTTTGTTTAGGCAAGCGCACAACATCCCATGTGCCATTTTTCTCAAGTGATTGCATCTCTTCTTGCATAGTAGAAACCCACTTCTCGCGGTCAACGGATGCAATGGCTTCATTATAACAGGTTCAGAATCGTTCTCCACCTGTTCAGCACAACTCAAAGCATAATGTACAAGATTACACTCTTCAATTAAACGAGGACGAGGACCACAGTTACGCCTCGGCCCAAGCCTCCCGGCGACGGGCCTCGCTCCACTCGTCAGAAGTTGGCCTATACTTTGTAGAATTTCGATCAACACATAACAAGAACACTGTGAATGGTCGACTTATTTGTGATATCCATCCTTTTATGATGATCTGGCCGCCCGCATTCCCTACCCTCAAGGATGATCATGCAAGGTTTGCATTTTGATCTTTAGGGATATGTGTTGTTTCCTTGTTGACGTTACAGTGATTGCACTATGCATATCGCACTGTTTGGTATAGTTGTGTCGTGGTTTTAACTACATGATTGATCACTCAGGACACATTTGGTAGGTTGTTGCCTCCCTGGCCAAGCGTTGGGAAGCCTAAATCAGAACGATTGGATGCTCGGTATCCCTCCATGTTATGGCCCACGCTCTAGTTAAAACACTCCCCGGCCAGACCCCCTAGGAACCGCTGAATCGGTAGTTTCCATGGAGCCAGGCTTGGGAGAGCGTAGAGGGAGCCTCCAGCTGCACGCATGGGAAAGGAGTGATAGACGCCACATTCCCTCGGTATCACATGGCATAATCCCCTCACTGCTCATTGTACCTCATGTCAGTCTCGTCCACCACCGTCTCGTCGGAGGAAAATCTTCAGGCTCTAATCTCCCAGGGCCGAGTTTTAAGTCGCCATGCCGAGCTGGAATGATGGCGAGAGGTCAACCAAGTCGTTCCTAGGGGTAAATTCAATTCCTTAAGAGACTTAGGGTTTGCTACCGATTTGGGAATTTCCTATTTTGCCTCCTTTGAACTACAATTTAATGGTAGTTAGGACCTGTCGTGGTGGTATCACGGCATATGCCATGGGTAGGCTAAAGTTGAGGCCGATGGACGTGGAGGAATCTGGGGAGGGATGATGCAGTGAAGACCGCACTCGTATGAACAAAGAGAAATACAATGTATATTGGATCGAAGCTCTCAAGTGGAGATAACACCTCATTCTATACATCTAATCTCTTATAACCTTGCCATACTTGTGGCTACAATCATGCTCCTTAAGCTGTATCTCATATGCTTCTATCTAGATCTCTCTGTGAGAGTGGAGGAAGAGGAAGGAGAGCTCTTAGTCAGCAGAGAGGGGAGGAGCCCTTCGGGGGCCTCTCTTAGAACGATCCCCCTGGTGCTCCTTATAAGGGGGAACCCAGGGGACAAGACTTGTTCTCTACGCTTGGCATCTGTGTAGCATATTCCCAGCATCTTCTTTGATGCTCAGCATATGCCTTGGCATCTTTGGAGATGCCATGGCATATTCCTTAGCATATTCTTGATGCCTAGGGCATATTCTCTAGCATCTTCCTGATGCCAAGGGCATATTCCATACGCCCATGTGCCAGTCTGAGCCATGGGCATCCCAAGACTGACACGAGACTGGTTGGCCTTGTCCCGATTTGATCCTATATCGTTGTAGATTTACATGTGCCTTCTTGGGGTGAATAAAGAGTCATCTGGGATGATTTACCTCAGCCCAGATGCCCTGTACGAGGTGAAGATTTGGCCTCCCTCCTGATTGACTCGGCCTGGGCCAAAAGAGGCCCAGCCGAGTCACTCCAGCGTTCAGCCGAGCTAGTGAAGACGACAGGTCGAGTTCTCCCTTCGTGGTCCAGGACGAATCATCCAAGATCGGACCACCCGGGAAGCCTGGCGGGGTGTAGTGGCGATGCTGCTCGCGGTGGGCCGGATTGGTCCTTAGCCGGCCCACCCAGGGTTCCTCGTTGGCTCGTCACGAGGCAGTGGAGACGAAGCGCGGGAGCTGGGGGAGTCTTTGGCGCGGGAGTGCGGGGAGACGGTTCGGCGCTGGGTCGAGTCGACGTTGGCGGGAGCGGAAGCGTCGGGGGCGACGTCTGGCGAAGGAGCTCCTGTGCTGATTCTCGGTGGGCCGAAGTGACTGAATTCGGCCCAAGCGAGATGATCCGGCCAGATTATTCCTAATTCAGCCTCTAGAGCCTAATTCGGCCCGTTCAGTATAGATCTGGTCCAGTTGGGGTGAGGACTGGGCCGACTTAGTGTTAACTCGGCCCAGATTGGTTTTTGCCTTTGTATTTCTCTATTTGATTCATATTGCATATCATTTTCTCATATATGTTTCTTATTGACTCACTTAATTCATCAACTCTGGGGTACCCGGGGGTACACCCCCGACATTAGTCCCCGAGGCTATGTGGGACTCGTAGAGTCGCGCATAGGCTTTATACTAAATATCTCCAGAGTTGTTTATCCGGCCTATAGTCTTTTCATATATCATTGATTTCTGGCCCTCTAAGGTATTGGTTCATAACCCTTTTGGGTAAGTTTTTTGACTTCTGGCCTGCTTTGGCATTGGTTATAACCCCTTTGGGTAAGTTTTTGGACCTCTGGCCTTCTTGGGCATTGGTCATAACCTCTTTGGATAAGTTTTTGGACCTCTGGCCCTCTTGGGCACTGGTCATAACCCCTTTGGGTAAGTTTCTAGACTTCTGGCCTTCATGGGCTCTGGTCATAACCCATTTGGGTAAGTTTCTAGACTTCTGGCCTTCATGGGCACTGGTCATAACCTCTTTGGGTAAGTTTTTGGACCTCTGGCCTTCTTGGGCACTGGTCATAACCTCTTTGGGTAAGTTTCTGGACTTCTGGCCTTCATGGGCACTGGTCATAACCTCTTTGGGTAAGTTTCTGGAATTCTGGCCTTCATGGGCACTGGTCATAACCTCTTTGGGTAAGTTTCTGGACTTCTGGCCTTCATGGGCACTGGTCATAACCTCTTTGGGTAAGTTGTGAGTTCTGGCCTTATTGGGCACTGCTCTTTTAACCCCTTTGGGTAAGTTATGATTCGAGTCATCAGTTTCCAAATCCGAGTTATTTTACTCAAAATTGACTTATGTCTTAAGTCTGAGTCCTCTGACTCAAATTCGAGGTATATGACTCAAATTCAAGTTATCCGATTCCAAATCCGAGTTACTTTACTCAATTTTGACTTATAGCTCAAATCTGAGACATCTGACTCAAATCCGAGGTATATGACTCAAATCCGAGTTATCTCGTTCCAAATCCGAGTTACTTTACTCAATTTTGACTTACATCTCAAATCTGAGTCATATGACTCAAATCCGAGGTATATGACTCAAATCCGAGTTATCTCATTCCAAATCCGAGTTACTTTACTCAATTTTGACTTACATCTCAAATCTGAGTCATCTGACTTAAATCTGAGGTATATGACTCAAATCCGAGTTATCTCATCCCAAATCCGAGTTACTTTACTCAATTTTGATTTACATCTTAAATCTGAGTCATCTGACTCAAATCCGAGGTATATGACTCAAATCCGAGTTACTTTACTCATAT
Source organism: Avena sativa (assembly GCA_916181665.1). Classification (NCBI taxonomy): domain Eukaryota; kingdom Viridiplantae; phylum Streptophyta; class Magnoliopsida; order Poales; family Poaceae; genus Avena; species Avena sativa. The sequence goes on along the minus strand of OV702298.1, from coordinate 276,048,419 downwards.
TTGACTTATGCCTCGAATCTGAGTTACCTGGCTCAAAATCCAAGTTATATGACTCAAATCCGAGTTACATGACTCAAATCCGAGTTACTTTACTCATATTTGACTTATGCCTCGAATCTGAGTTACCTGGCTCAAAATCCGAGTTATATGACTCAAATCCGAGTTATCTGTTTGCCAAGATATAACTTGATTTGGCGTGGTGATGTTAATTTGCCTTTGATATGGATCCGAGATATAGATCCGAGATTAAGTTTTGGGATATGATAACAGGACTAACCGCTGAGAGATCTGATTCGAGATGTAGATATGAGATATAGATTCGAGATATGATAAGCTGGCCAATAGTCATCCGATATATGGGATAACCTGGCAAGATGGTGAAATATCAATCTGAGTCATAACATAACTTGGCAATCTAGCGAACTGAATAAAGCTTCTGCCCGAATCAGAGATATGATTAGTACACCGAGTCTGAATACAAATCCGAATTATAATATACCCTGGCAAGCTGAATCAAATGTTAGTCCGAATCAGAGACAATCTACTGAGCTGAGTTAAAGGTTAATCCGAAGCATAAATAAATTGACTCAAATTATATCCAGATCATAGATAAGCTGACTCAAATTCTATCCGAGTTATAAATAAGGTGACTCAAATTCTGTCTGAATCATCAATAAGCTGGCTGGTGAGCTGAGTTACAGGTCAATTCTAAACATAAATAAACTGACGCAAAATCTATCTGAATCATAAATAAGCTGACTCAACTTCTATCCGAGTTATAAATAAGGTGACTCAAATTTAGATCTGAATCCATAAGATGTTCTCTTAATCCAAAGGTGACTCTACGGATAAGATAGCTAGTCCCCGAGTTAAGCTATTTTCTCCCCGGGGTGAAGGATTGAGTGTAGGTGGCTGAGTTATCTGGCACTTACAGCATACTTGGAGAAGTGTTTGAGTAAGTCTTGCTAAGTCTTATCTGCCCTGCTGAGTTACTTGGTACTTACAGTAAGCTTGGAGTAGTGCTTGAGTCCTTCTTGCTGAGTCTTACCTGCTTTGATGAGTCAGACTTGGAGAGCCTCTGCGCTTACCTCTCTGCTCTCTGTTTGCTTAGAGGAACTGAAAGAGCTTTATGAGGAAGAGGTTGATGAAGATGCTCCCGTCCGGATGGAAACCCAACCAACGCCACTGAGAGGCCCCACGGTGGGCGCCAAATGTCGTGGTGGTATCACGGCATATGTCATGGGTAGGCTAAAGTTGAGGCCGATGGATGTGGAGGAATTCGAGGAGGGATGATGCAGTGAAGACCGCACTCGTATGAACAAAGATAAATACAATGTATATTGGATCGAAGCTCCCAAGTGGAGATAACACCTCATTCTATACATATAATATCTTATAATCTTGCCATACTTGTGGCTACAATCATGCTCCTTAAGTTGTATCTCATATGCTTCTATCTAGATCTCTCTGTGAGAGTGGAGGAAGAGGAAGAAGGAGAGCTCTTAGTCAGCAGAGAGGGGAGGAGCCCTTTGGGGGCCTCTCTTAGAACGATCCCCCTGGTGCTCCTTATAAGGGGGAGCCCAGGGGACAAGACTTGTTCTCTACGCTTGGCATCTGTGTAGCATATTCCCAGCATCTTCTTTGATGCTCAGCATATGCCTTGGCATCTTTGGAGATGCCATGGCATATTCCTTAGCATATTCTTGATGCCCAGGGCATATTCTCTAGCATCTTCCTGATGCCAAGGGTATATTCCATACGCCCATGTGCCAGTCTGAGCCATGGGCGTCCCAAGACTGACACGAGACTGGTTGGCCTTGTCCCGAATTGATCCTATATCGTTATAGATTTACATGTGCCTTCTTGGGGTGAATAAAGAGTCATCTGGGATGATTTACCTCGGCCCAGATGCCCTGTACGAGGTGAAGATTTGGCCTCCCTCCTGATTGACTCGGCCTGGGCCAAAAGAGGCACAGCCGAGTCACTCCAGCGTTCAGCCGAGCTAGTGAAGACGACAGGCCGAGTTCTCCCTTCGTGGTCTAGGACGAATCATCCAAGATCGGCCCACCCGGGAAGCCTGGCGGGGCGTAGTGACGATGCTGCTCGCGGTGGGCCGGATTGGTCCTTAGTCGGCCCACCCAGGGTTCCTCGTTGGCTCGTCACGAGGCAGTGGAGATGAAGCGCGGGAGCTGGGGGAGTCTTTGGCGCGGGAGCGAGGCGTTGGCTGGAGTGTGGGGAGACGGTTCGGCGTTGGGTCGAGTCGACATTGGCGGGAGCGGAAGCGTCGGGGGCGACGTCTGGCGAAGGAGCTCCTGTGCTGATTCTCGGTGGGCCGAAGTGACTGAATTCGGCCCAAGCGAGATGATCCGGCCAGATTATTCCTGATTCAGCCTCTAGAGCCCAATTCGGCCCGTTCAGTATAGATCTGGTCCACTTGGGGTGAGGACTGGGCCGACTTAGTGTTAACTCGGCCCAGATTGGTTTTTGCCTTTGTATTTCTCTATTTGATTCATATTGCATATCATTTTCTCATATATGTTTCTTATTGACTCACTTAATTCATCAACTCTGGGGTACCCGGAGGTACACCCCCGACAGGACCTCACGGACATGGACTATGCTCCAGACTTTATAGAAGACCCCACATTCTGCAGCATAGTAGTGGATTGTCCCGATGTGTGTCGTGTCCACAAGCTTGATCATGTCAAGCCTTGCACATTTGAAGGGAAAAACACTGGCCACATATATATATATATATGTGCCAACTGCAGAATATAAGTTCTTAGCTTGTGATCTCTCACTTCCTCATCCACAAGTTGTGAGCATGAATTTTTGATTTGCAGGAAATCACATATTATGGGTTTGTGGCTTGGTTCGGTAAGGAGTGGTCAAATAGTAAAAAATGTATTAGGAAGACTCTAGGGAAGTATCATGATAGCAATAGAGCAAGAATCGACAAGACGGTTTAGAATAAAAATTTGGTGAAAGAACTAGCTGATAAGAAAAACAAGATTGATAAGAAGTACTGAAGTATGATAGTTGATGTGAACAAATTGAAGGATGAAGCTGAGAAAAGGGTGGTGGAGGAGAAATTTTCCAGGATTAAGTACAACAATGTGAGAGTTGAGGAGGAGAAGGAGATGAATTTTCATAAGACTGAAGTGTTGAAGAAAGAAGTGGAAATGTTGAAGCAGGTGCAGAACCTCAACAAAGGTAATGAAGGCTAGGCAGAATAAATGGGATGAGGAAAAGGAGGTATGCAAGAGAAAAATAAGAAGCTTGAGTACATGTTGTTTGATATTATCAATGTTAGTAAGGCTAACAAAGATAATTTAAAGAGGATCAACAAAATATATGATGAGTGATATGTAAGTTTTGTTATTTTAGTTTGTTGTACCTAGGCCTAAAAACTACTGTTTGATTGTTTGTTTTGATGAGGTGGTATATAGTAACCCCTCATATGATGGTGAACTGACGGTGGTAGAATACCACCCACTTTTGATGAGGTGGATATCATATTTCCTTCTTGAACACAAGTTTTTTTTGCGGGAAAGATCCGAATCTATTTCATTAGTTCACAAGAAGTACAAGGCATCCCAAACATAAAAAAATTACATCGATGTCCTTGAACCACCTAACAGCCACTACTGCTGCAAGAGTGAGCCGTCGACGCTCTGTTTTCGCCGCTCCCTTACCAGAGTCGGCCTAGCGTTGTTAATGATAGTCGCGAAGTCTTCATGCACATGCCCCTAAGGACCAGCGCTCTAGAGATGAAGTCGTCGCCATTGAACCCTTGAATTAATCTGAATATTGTAAAACCAGACCTAGAAAACACGTAGACTGGACAAGATCCACCACTCCATGAAAGCGGCGACCAGATGAATTCCCGCTCTCCGCAATGCCAACTATAAGATCGTCGCCGACGAGGTGGAAGAGGAGTGTATAACTTATTCTTTTCCCGCACAACGCCGCCATAGCCACCATAATGTTGATGCCGGTAGACCAAACTCTAAATTTAGGGACCCTTTGACAGCGTCGAACGCAGGTCCGAGGTCCCCACCCCCTCCCGTCGCCGGGACGTAGAGGAGGCGGGAACCCGTCAAGTCCGGACGTAGACGGCGAGAAGCAGGCGGATAGCGGCGGCGGTCTAGGGTAACCCTAGATGCCTCTATTTCTTTTGTGGGAGGAGAGCTTCTTGAACACAAGCTGATCATATATTATAGATAAGCTTGAGTTTTTTTTTGGAGCAACCGGCAGGAGCTCTGCCTTTTCAAATAGATAGAGGGAAAAATCGAACAGTATAGAGGGGCATGTTTTGGTTAAGGTGGAAACATGCCGAAAGCACCAAGAACATGAAAAAGCGAAAAAACACCTAATCAGGTTCCGCCGGAATGGCCGACCCAAAGGCCGCAAACGCGCGAGTTCGCTGGAGGATATCCTCTCTAGCGATCTCCGCCACCTCGACGTAAGTCAGTCGCCGGTTAGTGAAAATGCGTCTGTTACGCTCTTTCCAGGCGTTCCACATAACATAAAGCAGCCGTCCACTTAATCTTCTTTTCTCGCTTGTAGGTCTTTGGGCAATCAGATTGTCCCACCAGTCCGTGAGGGTAAGAAAGCCTTGGCCATTTGTTCCTCTCGCGGCATTGTCCCAATCTTGGGTGAGGTTCCAGACGGCCATAGTGAAAGGGCAGTCTTTGCAGAGGTGGACGGCTGTTTCAGGCGCGCTGTGGCATAAGGCGCAAATGGGGTCATGAGTCCACCCTCTGGTGGCTAAGTTATCAGCTGTAAGTAGCTTTCCATGCATGGCCAACCAGCCGAAAATCTTGCACTTAGGCTCGGCGTGGGCGACCCATAATTTTTGGGCGATAAACTTGGGGTGGCTTCCAAGGAATTGAGCAAGGTAGGCAGAGCTAGAACTGTAGTTTTCGTCCGCCGTCAAAGTCCAAACAATCTCGTCTTGTTGTCCTGGAATCAGCTGCGTGCCCTGAACCATGCCCCAAACTTTGAGGTACTGGGCCAGCTGCACCGGAGTGGACAGGGCAGAAATGGCACGAATCCAATTTCCATCGGTCAGCTCTTTGGCCACACTTCTGCTTTTCCTTGTAGCGATATTAAAGAGGTCAGGCGCCCAAAGGTGAATGGGACCAAGATCAGACCAATTGTCAAGCCAGAAAGAAGCCTTCTTGCCATCTCCAAGAGAGATCTTCGTGGAAGCTCTGAATAGCTCCATATCAGCTTTGTCACAGGGAAGTTTGGACCCCGCCCAAGTGTGCTGTGGGTCAGTCCACTGGAGCCATGGACATCGCAGCCTGAGGGCCCGTCCTGTCCGCTGGAGGTGAGGCATCCCAAGCCCACCAAGATCTTTTGGCCTGCACAGTGTCGTCCAGCTAACCAAAGCTTTCCCTCTAGCCACATGCTCGCCTTCATCACCGGCCCAGACGAAGTTTCTAGCAATGCGAGTAATCTTATCTCTAGCCCATTTGGGCAGCGGAATGACTGTTGCGTGGTAGACGGCAATGGCCATGAGGACGGACTTGGCGAGGGTAATCCTTCCAGGTCGAGCAAGGAACTTTCCCTTCCACCCAGGCAGCTTTCCAACAATCTTGTCAAGGAGGGGCTGCAGGTCAACTTTACGGAGACGCCTGAAGTGCAAGAGTAGGCCTAAGTATTTTCCGGGGAATGTGGCGATCTTCGCGGGGAAAACCGAAAGGATGGCCGCAAGGTCAATATTGTCGCATCTAATCGGGAAGACCTCATCATAAGCTTGAGTTTATGAATGAGTTGTGATTCAAATATATCATAGTGGCTACTCCAGGCCAACAGTGGCTAATTTGAGTTTATGTGACATTTCTCTTTGTATGATTCACAATTTGTTTTCCCTGTATGATCTATGGCCACATAATATTTGACTATTGTTGTATCAGCTACTTGCTTTGTTAGTATATTTTCTATTTTGATGCTTTAAGTGGTAAGAACGTGTCCTGGTCCTTCCTCTGCTTTCTTTGATAAAAGAAATTTCATGTGAAGAACATCTCCTTATCCTTCCTCTATTAAGCCCTAGAGTCCTTCAAACATCAGGGACGAACATGTACGTGATTAATTAGGATGCTATGTAGCCAGGGCATGTACTCCTATCATCCTATATCACCGTAGTTTTCTTGCTTCTGACTGGTCTTATTTATTCGTGAAGAAGACTCCTTGTACAACTTGCACCGCAGTCTTGTGTGTCCACTGCTTGCCTGCTTGTAATGTATAGTGTACACAGAAGTGTCATCATGCGACACTGTAGAATCGTTCTTAGTTAGCGATCTGTAATCTCTAACGTAAGAGTAAGAATCTGTTATCGCACTTGAACAAGTGTGCTGTGTGTTGTAGCTAATTCAGTCTGAGGTGTAGCTCTTACACAGCAGTAAATAAAATATCTATTTTACAGGGCACATTCTTCCTAACTACTCTGCATGGACCGCTATGCGTCAATGGTTCAGTAAAGATCGGATATCAGCCTGGTGGTACATTTGCTTACATAGCCTTGCCTGATCTAGTAATGGAGTGAAGTGTTGTATTGATACACAAAACTGCAGGTGGAGCACTCTTTTCTTAGAATACCAAGAACAGAACTGCAGCCAGCAAGCACACTGGCCCTGGCTGTTGTTAAAAAGATGGGAGCATCGTGCAAGCCTATGTTAGGCATGTAAGAGAATATGGTGTGTAACTTAAGTCGATGTTGCCAAATTCTTTTATATCGGCTTGTGCCTATGTTAGGAATGTAAGAGAACATGGCATTGAATTCTCAATTGATTCAGTGTTCATTTTTGTTACGATAAAGATCCGAAGGGTGCCACTCCCTTTCAGCCATTTAACCATAAATGGGAGAAACATTGATCGTCACTGATTAAGCTCTACCACATTACAATCTCAGCAAAACAAGATAGGAGAATCATTCCTGATATATTCCTTTGAATTGGTTTCTAAAGTGCATATGCAGCTCGTTCTTTTCAGGATTGGACAGACAAGTTTCCACCTTCGCACCTGAAAATTCAACCAAGCAATTTTGCCAAAGGATGTGTCCTTTGTAAATTTCCAAATAGTCGAGAGCATAATCAGTTAAATTTTAGTGTCACTAAGACACCATCTTTGCCACATACTCAAAAGCAGCGGTAATATTTACGTCCGAGCAATCAGAAATAGATAACCAAACTATTTGAATGACATAACACTCAAGGAACAAATGTTTGAGCTTTTCTAAACCCTTCCGTGTCACTGCACATCATGCAGAATAGGTTAGGCATATTTTGTCTACCGGTTAATCTTCCATGTTATCAACTCTACCCAAAGTCAACAACAACCAACACACCTGCGCTAGGCACAACAAGTTTCCACACAACATAAGAGTTAAAAAAAACTTCTACACAACATACTATGTACATGCCACTACAGGAAAGATTCACTACGCCGATGGCCGGCTGCCGTCGGCACAGCTCCAAATTGCCATCGGCACAGGCTGTGCCGACGGTGGTCGTTGGCATAGCCCCCTCGGCGTACGTCCTCGTCGGCACAGCTCCGTGGCCGTCGGCACAGCCATCCCCCATCGGCACAGCGTCTTTCAGCGGGCCCCACATGTCAGTCAACAGCCGTCTTCGATAACGGTCCAGCCTGAAGCTACGCCGACAGGGCACAGAAATGGAGCTACGCCGCCAGGCCATCGGCATAGCCTAAAATATTTTTTAAAAAAAATAATTTTTTTTAATTTTTTTTAATCTTTGAATTGTTTGACTCTTTAATCTCTCACTTTAATCATTTTAACACTATTTATAGTTAATAATTGATTAAATTGCAGTCTTAGTCAAAGTTTTCGTTCGGTCACCCATCCTAGCACTACTCCAGCACGCTTAACTTCCTCGTTCCTTTAGAATCTCTTCCCGCCAAGCAATTTACACATTGTTGTCAATACTATGATATCATTCCTATTAACTCTTATATCATCATGTCACATGGTTGTATTTTCTGAAATTATAAGCAATTATTTAAGTAAACAACAATGAATAAATAAAAATATTATTGAATTCAAATAAAAATATAAAGATTTTATTTTTTTATAATTTTTATTTAATATGAAATAATTAATATCTTTAAATTTGTAAATCGGAGTTCGGCAAATAATATGTCTAAATTGATTTCAAAAATGAGAGGAATCCAAATATGATATCAATATCAACTTATCATGAACTATGTCGTGATTCTTATCATAATTTCATTTGCCCGTTTAAAACGACACGCATAAAGATTGTTAGCTCGGGGCTGAGACTCGCTAAACTTGAAGTGGATCTATGATGAAACAACATATTTTAAATCTAAAAATGATTTTTGAAAAAAATCATGAACATCCGATCATGTACATGTAGTTCATATCTGACCCACTTCCTACCGATTCGGCAGAAATTTGTCTTTTTCACCAGGGATAGACGGAAATGTTTGAGATCCCCCTGTTATTACATTATCCATGTAAGGTGGTCTAGTATTTTTGAAAAATGTGACGGTAGTATTTTGAATTAGCCATTTGGTGGTTGCTTCACAAAACCGTTTGTTTTTTGCACTCAAAAAATGGAAAACGGCTTTTTGGTGCGAGGAAAAGGAAAACTTCCTCCTGAAATATTGTTCGCCATCCCATGATGCACACTTATGCATAATATGGACACATTATCACAAACTATGCCTTTATTCTAGCCATAACATTGGTCATTTGACCCGAAAGACAAGAAACCTTGAACGAGATAGGTCATTTTGTGAAAGTTTTTTTGAGACATAATCAATATATCAAGTTTGATATTTTTCCTTCTAACTATGCCACATAATATGACACCACGCGAAGATTTCATGTTGTTTGGATCGTTTTTGAATTATAATGCCCGTTTTAAACTATCGTTAAACTTTGTCGAAGGGCGGACATGAAGATTCTTAGCTCGGGGCTGAGACTCGCTAAAATTGAAGTGGATCTATGATGAAACAACACATTTTGAACCTAAAAATGATTTTTGTAAAAAATCATGAGCATCTGATCATGTACATGTAGTTCATATCTGACCCACTTCCTGTCGATTCGGCAGGAATTTGTCTTTTTCACCAGGGATAGACGAAAATGTTTGAGATCCCCCTGTTATGACATTATCCATGTAAGGTGGTCTAGTATTTTTTGAAAAATATGACGGTAGTATTTTGAATTAGCCATTTGGTGGTTGCTTCACAAAATCGCCAGTTCTTTACACTCGAAAAATGGAAAACGGTTTTTTGGTGCGACGAAAAGGAAAACTTCCTCCTGAAATATTTTTCGCCATCCCATGATGCACATTTATGCACAATATGGACACATTATCACAAACTATGTCTTCATTCTAGCCATAATATTGGTCATTTGACCCGAAAGCCAAAAAACCTCGAACGTGATAGGTCATTTTGTGAATGTTTTTTTAAGACATAATCAATATACCAAGTTTGATATTTTTCCTTCTAACTATGTCACATAATATGACACCACACGAAGGTTTCACGTTGTTTGGATCGTTTTTGAATTTATAATGCCCGTTTTAAAGTTTTAAACTATCGTTAAACTTTATCGAAGGACGGGCATGAAGATTCTTAGCTCGAGGCTGAGACTCGCTAAACTTGAAGTGAACCTATGATGAAACAACATATTTTAAACCTAAAAATGATTTTTCTAAAAATCATGAGCATCCGATCGTGTACCTGTAGTTCATATCTGACCCACTTCCTACCGACTCGGCAGGAATTTGTCTTTTTCACCAGGGATAGACGACAATGTTTGAGATCCCTCTGTTATGACATTATCCATGTAAGGTGGTCTAGTATTTTTGAAAAATGTGACTGTAGTATTTTGAATTAGCCATTTGATGGTTGCTTCATAAAATCGTCCGTTTTTTGCACTCGGAAAATGGAAAACAGCGTTTTGGTGCGGCGAAAAGGAAAACTTCCTCCTGAAACATTGTTCGCCATCCCATGATGCACACTTATGCACAATATGGAGACATTATCACAAACTATGCCTTCATTCTAGACATAACATTGGTCATTTGACCCGAAAGCCAAGAAACCTCGAACGAGATAGGTCATTTTATGAAGGTTTTTTGAGACATAATCAATATACCAAGTTTGATATTTTTAATTCTAACTATGTCACATAATATGACACCACGCGAAGGTTTCACGTTGTTTGGATCGTTTTTGAATTTATAATGCCTGTTTTAAACTATCGTTAAACTTTGTCGAAGGGCGGGCATGAAGATTCTTAGCTCGGGGCTGAGAATCGCTAAACTTGAAGTGGATCTATGATGAAACAACATATTTTGAATCTAAAAATGATTTTTGTAAAAAATCATGAGCATCCGATCATGTACCTGTAGTTCATATCTGACCCACTTTCTACCGATTCGGCAGGAATTTGTCTTTTTTACCAGGGATAGACGGTAATGTTTGAGATCCCTATGTTATGACATTATCCATATAAGGTGGTCTAGTATTTTTGAAAAATATGACAGTTGTATTTTGAATTAGCCATTTGGTGGTTGCTTCACAAAACCGTCCATTTTTTGCATTCGGAAAATGGAAAACGGTTTTTTGGTGCGATGAAAAGGGAAACTTCCTCCTGAAACATTGTTTGCCATCCCATGATGTACACATATGCACAATATGGACATATTATCACAAACTATGCCTTAATTCTAACCATAACATTGGTTATTTGACCTGAAAGCCAAGAAACCTCGAACGAGATAGGTCATTTTGTGAAGGTTTTTTGAGACATAATCAATATACCAAGTTTGATATTTTTCCTTCTAACTATGTCACATAATATGACACCACGCGAAGTTTCACGTTGTTTGGATCGTTTTTGAATTTATAATGCCCGTTTTAAACTATATATAATGTTTTATGTTTCACTTATTTTTTTTATAAATGTGTAATATTTGAGTGTAGATAGATAGGTCTTACTTTTCTGCAAATTTTGATATATTATTTGTATTTTCTGAATTAGAATGATTTAGTTATGATTTTTCAAAAAATAATGAGATAAAAGGAAAAAAAATCTGAAGGCCTACGCCGACAGCTAAGCCGTCGGCACAGACCAAACAATTTTTTTCAAAGAGCTGTGCCGACAGCCAGCCTGTCTGACTAACGCCGTTTCCATCGTCGTGTCTAAACTGGAGCTACGCCGAGGGCTGTACCTATGCCGAGGGCCACCGTCGGCACAGCCCTCTGTACTACGCCGACGGCCACGCTATGCCGACGGCTACTCTCGACACCGTCACCTACGCCGACGGCCGTCCCTAAGCCGACGGCCAGGCTGGTCAGCTGGCCAGGGAAGGTAGCTACGCCGACGGCCCCGACATTTGGCCGTCGGCGTAGTCGGCCAGCCGTCGACACCTTAGTTATTTCCTGTAGTGTGCCAAATACCAACTAAGCTGGTAAGATCGCTTCACGAAGGTGCGGTTTAATGTATAGTACCATCATTTCAGCAGAAATAACATCAATATGTTTGAATAATCCCGGTGACTACCGAGCACATTGGGAGTGAAATCATCAATTACAATCAGCAGAGCTATTTAGACAAACAAATGACACACTTGTATTAGTTACTACACTTAACAAATTGCAGTTTGTTATCATGTAAACCACATATTAGTGAAGTCACTTTTCCTCGAGAAAGACTCGGGGGTCTTCTGGCTAGCACAAGTGGTGGTGAGCTAGACAGCCCGAGTTTGAATCTCACCTTCTCCTATATATGAGTAGTGTCTAGTTCCTTCTAGACACTCTTTCATCCTTTTTTAAGTCACTTTTCGTCAAAGTGTTGTGTTAACCCATCACAAGTGTGTGTAACTACTTTTCTAATCACATGGTTTGGAACCCATCTCACAGTAACCCATGATTCAACATATTTGTGCCCTCTAAAACACTCACCCAACGTCACACCTGGTACTGAACTACATGACTCAAGTGACTCTTCCTTTCCCCGTGCCTCTCATGCCTAGGGGGCTCAAAACGGTCCTCTATTACAGAGAAACAAGAAACCATTCATGAGGCCCAAATTTCCTGATTTACACTCTTCTCTAGGTTGTGATGAGAGGATTAGATGAGGGAGAAGCAACACCAGTCAGGAGAAGGATATGAAGGCGAAGGAGAGAGATTAACTGGGAAATTAAGAAACAACATAACCCAACTAGTGTTTTGGTTCAACTATAGCAGGTGTGTGATGCAAGGAGAAAGAAAGAAGTTTTCTACAGTACATCTCGGAAAGGTGTGTGAGGGGATCCACAAGCTAGGACCTACTCCCTCTGTCCTAAAATACCCTGCATTCTAGGTTTAGTCAAAGTCAAACTTTGTAAAATTTGACCAAACATATTGAAAAATGTATGTATGCCTATAATACAACATAAGTACCATTAGAATCGTCATAAAATATATTTTTATAATATATACATTCGGTGCTATAGATGTTTATAGTTTTTTCTATATATTCTACTCCCTCCGTCCCAAAATATATGTCTCAGATTTGTCAAAATTTGGATGAATCTAGACACTATTTAGTATATAGATTCATCCAAATTTTGATAAATCTAAGACATCTAATTTGAGACGGAGGGAGTACCAAACTTTATAAAGTTTGACTTTGACTAAACCCAGAATGCAGGGTATTTCAGGAAGGGAGTATGTAGCAGTGTGGATGGAGTCAAGTGTTACAGGCCTCCAATTGCATTTCATATGAACATGCATATATGATCGGTTCTGGCACATGCAAGTAGTACTACTCCATCAAGGCCAATAACAAACCTGACACATGCAATATCCATCAATCCTCCATGTGTTGCTACACTACAGCGGTAATGCTGAGTTACTTTCCTTAATGATTCACAGAAAAATAAGATAATAGGTGAATTCTCCTTGAGATACATTTCTTTGGTCTGATGGCCAAAGCGCCTATATATGAGGCTCCTCAAGGTAGTTCTTTTCAGGATTCGACAAGCATGAGTACACATCTTTGGAGTTCTTATCAGTTTCCACCTCAACACCCGCCAATTCAATAAAGTAATTTTTCCAAAGCATATATCAATCCTACCAAATAGTCTAGAGCTTAATCACTGATTTTAGAGGCACTAAGGCACCATTTTTGCGACATATTCAAAATCAGCACCAATATTTACACATCCAAGCAATCAGAAATGTTTGACCAAACTATTAGAATCACATGGCACGAGCACAATAATTTATCTAACATTCTCGGTTTCACTGAAGATCAAACAAAAATATATCAGAGAGATGTTGTCTGCTTGTCTTTTTACCATATTATCTCTTTTTAACCACCAAAAATACCTACACTTTTGGAAGGCACGGCAAACTTCCACCAAGCATGTACATATTGAATACTTCAAAAACTGATGATGGACAAAGAGACTAGGATGGTAAGGGCACTTTGCCACGCCGGTTCAACGTTTAGTAAACATCACTTAAACTGAATTAAACATCAATTTGTATGACAATTCAGTGAATGTTGAGCAGTTTGGGAGTCAAATAACTGATTACAGTCGGCATAGCTAATTGGACATACAAATGATGCAGTTATGTTCGTTCTTACACTTACCAAACTGTAAACCAGATACTAGTTCAGTAAATGAAAAAATCAGCAGTTTGGTCATATTCAATAATACAACAATACGCAAATTAGATCATAATACTTCCTCTCAGACAAAAGCTAAGGGGAAAAATCTTGCAGGCACTGCCTTGTTACATTATCAAAACTACCTGGGGTACCTCGAGGACTGCAAGAATTCCTCTTCTAAACTATAGACCCTAGTCCCTCCCAGCATGTTTCTTGCATTGCTCGATGAGAAATTAATTTGGATACTATCATTTGAAATACGCTCCTTAGATGCTTGAATGCCTTCAAGTGCCATCTCCACTTGTCGCATGGTAGGTCGGTCTTCTCCTCTGGATTTTATACATGATGCTGCTAGTGTTGCAACTTCTTTAATCTCTTCACCTCCCTCCTCCACAACCTGTGGATCTAATATCTCAACCAGATTACCTTCAGAAAGTAGAGTGACGAAATGTTCGACAAGCCCCGTGTCACCTCCAGGGGACAAGTACAAAAATGGCTTCTTCCTAGTGACCAACTCTATAAGAACAACCCCAAAACTATACACATCACTTTTCTCCGTGAGCCGCCCTGTCTGATAGTACATAGGGTCTAGGTAGCCTATAGTCCCTTGCACCTTTGTCATCACCCCTGTTTTATCAATTTGAATGTGCCTTGAAGCTCCAAAGTCCGATACCTTTGCTGTTAGGGTAGCATCAAGGAGTATGTTTGTTGACTTGATATCTCTGTGGATCACTGGGATTGAGGTAGCTGAGTGAAGATAAGCAAGAGCTTTGGCAGTATCGGTCCCAATCCTCAGTCTCTTATCCCATGACAGCGAAATCTGTCCAGTGACATGAAGGTGATCATGAAGGGTTCCATTGGAAATGAACTCATAGACTAATAACGGGACTTCTACCTCAAGACAGCATCCCAGAAGTTTTACTATGTTCTTATGATTGATCTGTGAGAGGATAACAACCTCGTTTATGAACTCGTCGATTTCCTGTTGTATCACTATCTTGGACTTCTTGATTGCTACAACATGCATGTCTGACAAAATTCCTTTGTAAACAATGCCATGCCCTCCACCTCCAAGCTCATGAGTCTTGTCAAAGTTCTTTGTGGCCATCTCCAGTTCCGCTAAGGTGATGATCATTCTTTCTGCAACGTCGGTCCTTTGAGATACTAGCTGCTGCAGCAATTGTCCACGATTTTGTTTGAAGAACTTTTTCTTCAAATCTTTTGCCTCAATAATTTTTTTAGCCTTACGGACAACCAAGATTGCAGGAAAAATCATAATTAGAACTCCTACTAGACCAAGACCAATTCCTAGAAGTATCGAACCTGAAAAGTAGATCCATAGGTCACTGGTCATTTTTTTCAAGGTTGCAAAAAGAGTAAATGACATATTAATACATCCACTTAATAAGATGTGTTCAGGAACCTGTGACGGGCTTTATGCAGCCATTGCGTAGGGTGTGGTTGCCATGGGTTCCTCGTGGGCACCAGCAATCGAACGTCCCGAGCAGGTTCCTACACTCACCGAAGCAACCATAGTCTTCTGGCCGCTCGCACTCGTTGACATCTTAAGGACGACAAAACAAAAGCTTAGTAATTACACACATATACACTATATTTCTACAGTTATAGTGCAGTAACATGTAATCCATCATATATAGAATTGGAAGGAAATAAAGAGGCGAGAATATATTAGTTAACCTTGGCAGCCATCGGTGAGGTAGGGATTGCCGTCGTAGCCACTCCAACACTTGCACGAATAGCCTCTATTCTCTTGATTGCAGTAGCTGTGGTTGCTCTTGCAGATGTTTGGTGCCACGTCCCCGGCTGAACAGTTGGGGTTCGAGTTCACATCACGAGCCACCTCCCACCGCAGAATAAGGGGCACCTCCAGTGCAGCTCTCGATGGCGGCCGGAGCTTCTGCACCAGCTCGTCGGTGACCCACCGCTGGTCGAACCACCCCTCCTCCGCAACAAACATGTACACGGGCAGCGGCACCAAGTCCTGGGAATGGTTCCCGTTGAACCACCTAAACCGCAGCTCCTTGGGCGAGCTGTCAATAGATATCGGGGCCTGGCAGCAGCCCATGCCGGAGCAGTACTTGTCGTGGCCGCTTGCCACGCCCCCGACATAGGCGGTCTTGGTGGCGGAGCAGAAGGAGGCGCAGCCGCTAATGATGTTGGTGGTGGTGGTGCTGGTGTCATCGTTCTGGAGCAGAGTTGCCTGCGCGTTGCAGCCCATGAGAATGAGCTCGTTCATGCTCGACAGCGTGTAGGGCGCCCCTCCCCCACCGGTGAAGCAGTTGCCATAGGTGAAGTTCCAGTCCTGAGCGGCAGTGTTGTGGATCACGGGGGTGCTGTCTATCATGGAGCCACTGTGGATGACGCGCACGGTGCTGTTCTGGAGGGAGATCTTGGCGACCCGAAGCACGGAGTCGTAGCCAAGGAGGAGCCGCGGGGGCTTGCTGGTGGCGTCACAGGTGAGGTTGAACCCTGGCCAGAAGCACCTGGCCGAACCCATGCCGAATGGGTATGGCACGCTAACATCACCACAGCTGGTCTCGCAGCCGGGCATCCCGATTGCTCTCATCGGAGCTCCTGCTGCTCCGGCAGCGGACAGCAGCGACATCAGCACCGCTGCCCTTGTGAATATCGCTACTGGTGACATGGAACTGGTTATTTTCGCCATTAATTGGTAGCAGGTACATACCCAAGATGGAGTTATATACAGTGTATGATTCCCGTGCTTAATACATGCTGAGAAGGATTGATTTGGACTTCCCCTACTCAGGTTGGTTGTTTTTCTATGGACATTATTAATTTAATGGCAGAAAGAAAGGCAGGTGGTCACATTTGTCTTCTGAAAGTCATAGGTCTTGTGGTCCTATAGCCGCCTAGTCTTTGTTAGGCTAGACCGTAGTGGCTATGGTGACAAATTTACACATATCACCAAACATGCTGTCACTTTCAGACATCATACCAAGGTTGTAGAAAAGCTTGACACGTTCTGCTCCAGTGCTATCGCAATCACAAATATTCCGATTCACACTGAAACAACTTTCAAAACATTAAATCCAACTTTCAACTATCCTAAAGAAACTGCAAAAGTATCCTATCACGAATCTGTATCAAGGTTGACCATACCTGTGCACACCATATTCTGAGCTGATCTTTTCATCTCGTCTTTCTGCAGCAGAGCGATGCCAGGCATAGCTTATCCTCAACGTAACCAGCTGGTCCTTTTGATGTCCTGGCCATGTCAAAGGATCAACAGTAGTGCAACCAGCAAGCAGACCGCTGGTCCGGATGGTATTACATGGAGGCGATTGCCTTGGGGAAGGTCATGTATCCCTGCAAGAGAATATGCCGTCCATGCCACCGTATTCGTTTCTCACTGCTTGTGTCGGCGTGTTGTGCCGTGGAGATATGAGAAAGTGAACTGTAACCACATGTTCTTTCTTCCTTAGATCAAAAGGGTGGCACCACTCATGTTCCATCTCTTCGTTGAAAAGGATAATCATCGTTTGTTACAATTTGAGCTCCCCAAACTTACAATATCTGCAAAACAATATAGCAGGAACCGAAACGACCATTATACAGGGTAACACGGAAACACCACGGAACCTGAATCACCTCAAAAAACAAGCACATAAACTAACCTTACACAGGCTTGCCAGTCAAAACTTGCCAGGCGCAGCTGGGCCTTCATCATGTTGCACCATCCCGACTTCTTCGTTCTTCATGCCCATGGCACCATGAGAGTCTCCTTTCATCTGGTTTCCAAAGCACCTATGCAGCTCTCCAGGGTAGATCTTTTCAGGATAGTAAATACAGGAGTACGCGACTTTGTCGTACTTCTTATCTGTCCCCTACAACACCTGCAAATTTGACCAAGCAATTCTACCAAACCATAAGTCATTCCTGAACTTCCAAATAGTCCAGAGCATGGCAGAGTTAATGATGTCAATTACTTTGTTTTTACTCCCAAGCGATCAGAAATATGTCACTCAACTATTTGAATGACATGGCACTCAAGGAACAGAAGTTCTAAATCAAGTTTCAGTGTCGCTGCACAACAAACAGGGCAGATCAGTAAAAAGGACAGGGATCGCAAGGGCGCAAATGCTTGTCTACTTGTATTTTAATCAGATTATCCACAATAGCGAGTCAACAATCGCACTGCACCGCACCTGCTTGTTGTATAGTACAATCATTTAATTAACACCAATATGTATGAATAATCGGAGTTAATACTGAATATGTAACAGTTTTAGCAGTCGGATAATCTATTGTAATCAGGACAGCCAATTAGATTTACACTTACCAAGCTGTGTTTGAGCATTTCATAGCATGTTTGACAACAAAAAAGATAGAACGATCCAAATTGTAAAAAAGGACAGGGACCGCAAGGGCGCAAATGCTTATACATCGACATGTCGATGCAGTAAAAGTAGCTATATAGCATTCATTTTCACATGCTCTGGTCAAAACTCCAAGAGGCTATATAGAATCTGCAACCAGAGAATCATACTTAATCACTAAAAATGAACACATCTCAATTAGCAACATCGATCTAGAATTTTCTCTATAGTTTGCTGTGGTAGATAGGCAGGGCATCACTTACAATATTTTCCACAAGAATAGGTAGCCATGGTGATTGATTTTTGTAGTATTTCCTATCACCTTGGGTTAATTCTTTCAAGGCAAGAAGCAGAGGAACCAACAGAATAATAGGTGATCATGGTGATTGATTTTTGTTCAAAACTTAATAATAGGTGAGGTTGAACCCTGGCCAGAAGCACCTGGCCGAACCCATGCCGAATGGGTATGGCACGCTAACATCACCACAGCTGGTCTCGCAGCCGGACATGCCGACTGCTCTCATCGGAGCTCCTGCTGCTCCGGCAGCGGACAGCAGCGACATCAGCACCGCTGCCCTTGTGAATATCGCTGCTGGTGACATGGAACTGGTTATTTTCGCCATTAATTGGTAGCAGGTACATACGCAAGCTGGAGTTATATACAGTGTATGATTCCCGTGCTTAATACATGCTGAGAAGGATTGATTTGGACTTCCCCTACTCAGGTTGGTTGTTTTTCTATGGACATTATTAATTTAATGGCAGAAAGAAAGGCAGGTGGTCACATTTGTCTTCTGAAAGTCATAGGTCTTGTGGTCCTATAGCCGCCTAGTCTTTGTTAGGCTAGACCGTAGTGCTATGGTGACAAATTTACACATATCACCAAACAGGTCACTTTCAGACATCATACCAAGGTTGTAGAAAAGCTTGACACGTTCTGCTCCAGTGCTATCGCAATCGCAAATATTCCGATTCACACTGAAACAACTTCCAAAACATTAAATCCAACTTTCAACTATCCTAAAGAAACTGCAAAAGTATCCTATCACGAATCTGTATCAAGGTTGACCATACCTGTGCACACCATATTCTGAGCTGATCTTTTCATCTCGTCTTTCTGCAGTAGAGCGATGCCAGGCATAGCTTATCCTCAACGTAACCAGCTGGTCCTTTTGATGTCCTGGCCATGTCAAAGGATCAACAGTAGTGCAACCAGCAAGCAGACCGCTGGTACCGGATGGTATTACATGGAGGCGATTGCCTTGGGGAAGGTCATGTATCCCTGTAAGAGAATATGTCGTCCATGCCACCGTATTCGTTTCTCACTGCTTGTGTCGGCGTGTTGTGCCGTGGAGATATGAGAAAGTGAACTGTAACCACATGTTCTTTCTTCCTTAGATCAAAAGGGTGTCACCACTCATGTTCCAGATCTTCGTTAAAAAGGATAACCTTCGCTTGCTACAATTTGAGCTCCCCAAACTTACAATATCTGCAAAACAATATAACAGGAACCGAAACAACCATTACACAGGGTAACATGGAAACACCACAGAACCTGAATCACCTCAAAAAGCAAGCACATAAACTAACCTTACACAGGCTTGCCAGTCAAAAGATCTTGCCAGGCGCAGCTGGGCCTTCATCATGTTGCACCATCCCTACTTCTTCGTTCTTCATGCCCATGGCACCATGAGAGTCTCCTTTCATCTGGTTTCCAAAGCACCTATGCAGCTCTCCAGGGTAGATCTTTTCAGGATAGTAAATACAGGAGTATGCATCTTTGTTGTACTTCTTATCTGTCCCCTACAACACCAGCAAATTTGACCAAGCAATTCTGCCAAACCATAAGTCATTCCTGAACTTCCAAAGAGTACAGAGCATGGCAGAGTTAATGATTTCAATTACTTTGTTTTTACGCCCAAGCAATCAGAAATACATGACTCAACTATTTGAATGACATGGCACTCAAGGAACAAAAGTTCTAAATTAAGTTTCAGTGTTGCTGCACAACACTTGTATTTTAATCAGATTATCCACAATAGCGAGTCAACAACCACACTGCACCGCACCTGCTTGTTGTACAGTACAATCATTTAATTAATACCAATATGTATGAATAATCTGAGTGAATACTGAATATGTAACAGTTTTAGCAGTCAGATAATCTATTGCAATCAGCACAGCCAAATTGGATTAACACTTACCAAGCTGTGTTTGAACATTTAATAGCATGTTTGACAACAAAAAAGATAGAACGATCCAAACTGTGAAAAGGACGGGGATCGCAAGGGGGCAAATGCTTATACATCTACATGTTGATGCAGTAAAAGTAGCTATATAGCATTGCATTTTCACATGCTCTGGTCAAAACTCCAAGAGGCTATATAGAATCTGCAACCAGAGAATCATACTTAATCACTAAAAATGAACACAAAGATCTAGAATTTTCTCTATAGTTTGCTGTGGTAGATAGGCAGGGCATCACTTACAATATTTTTTGTATTATTTCACATCACCTTGGGTTAATTCTTTCAAGGCAAGAAGCAGACGAACCAACAAAATAATAGGTGATCGTGGTGTTTTATGTTTGTTTAAAACTTAACAAAGCTAAGCCACAACATTAATACGAACAACTGTAGCTCCACCTCTTTCACCATCTTCAGCATCCGAAACCAGAGTGACATAGCTAAACCCCCACGATCCAGCAACTCTTCTCAGCCTGCTAGCGAATGGAGAAAGCAAACTTCAACCAAAATATTTCTGTTTTTAGACTGCTATAACAAAGAAAAAAAGAAAAATTGTTTGATGCGGGATTTATTAATTATAAATTATTAATTTAATATGTATTTCAATATCTAATGCTGCTTCCTGATAACCCAGCTGAGGCCGACACTTATAAATCGAGAGATTCCAAGTACGGGAGCAGTATGGGACGAAAGTGTTCCAGTGCTGTGTTCCTTACCCGGGACAGAGTGGCCGGCCGCCGGCGCCTCCTCAAAACGCTCCGCCGCGCGTCTCCCTTCATCGCTGCAGGCGTAGCCGGCGTGGGGAAGAAGGGCAGAGTCACCGGTTCGCGACCTCAAACCTTCCTCCTCATCCTCCTCCTCTCCGGCGGCTTACGGCGGTTCCGGCGAGCGATTTTGGTTTGGGGATCAATCTATCTGAGAGAAACGAGGAGGCGGCAGAGCAGAGTGCTTCCACGTGTAGACTGTAGAGGAGTTTATTTTAGGGGACGATGCAGGCCTCAGCTCTCTAAGGCTAGATTAGACCAGTAACTTGTACATATTACTAGTCCACGGTAGTAATGTGGGTAGTGTCATGTAAGACCTAATTAATTAGATTATAAACTCATATGGCATTTGGTATATGTAATATTATGGTAACTAGTTAAGTTACTATATCCTCTTTTTCATTAATTATCATTTCATGTGACTTTGCAAGCCTAAACCGCTCCTGTGAGGCTGCGCTGAGCCGCACCGGAGCGTCGCCCGCCACCGCGCACAGGCCCTCCCCGCCCCCTCCTCATCTCGCCGCCACCGGAGACGTCGTCGGGCAAAGCCCGCTCGGCGCGGCGGCGGCGGGGCTCCAAGCTCGCGTCTCGCTAGGAGGCTTCGGCGGCGGCGCCCGATCCGTGGTCTCCGGTAGCGCAGGACCAGGAGGTGATGGTGGGCGGCGACGACGGCCGGTGCTCGCCTCAGCTAGGCCGGGGCTGCTGCTGGCGCGACGGAGGTGTTGCTGCACTGCGCGACGCCCTGCGGGCTCGATCTGGGCCCGCGATGGGATGGACGGGCCGCGGCCGTTTGGTGCGGCGGCTGCGTGCGCGTCGCGCAGTCCTGGCGGCAGCGCGCGGTGGGGCGCCATCGGGGACGGCTGGCGGGGATCGGTGCATCTGGTCCTGCTCATGGCGGTGCTGCGTCGCGGGGGAGGCTGCTGCCTCTCAACGGCGACGGTGGGGGGCGGCTTGAGGGCTGGCTTGGTGCCCTGACGCGTGGTGGCGACGCGGCGATGCCGGCAGTGGCCGGCGGGGAGGCAATCGGCAAGCTTGCATCCTCGTGTTCTGGAGGGCCCAGATCTAGGCCCACTTGGGCTCGATCTGGGTTGGGGCGAGCTTCGCGTGGTTCGATCTTTCTCTGGAGGTGGGGAGGTGGGTGGGGCGTGTAGGAGGGCGGCAGCGGCTATGGTGGCTCTGCAGCAGCGTGGCGGCGAGGGCTTTACGGGCCCTTTTTGGGCCCGACCGGGCCAGAGGGCCTGGTGTGCCCCTGCTGCCGCGTCTGGACGGCAACCACCACTAGCGGGGGAAGTCGGTCCCTCAGAGCGGTCATGCTGTTACCGCCATCCTATGCCAACCAGTCCTTCCCCTCCGCCTCTCAGGTCACGCAATGCACCTGGGTCAGTGGGTACGAGTTTGTGGATGCCGGGACGGCGGCCTGGGGAGGTGGTCTGCAAGGGCGTTCCTTCGGCGAAGACGGCTCCGGGAGGCGTCTTGCGTTGGTGCCATGCTCTTCTAGTGGCGGTGTTCTTCGGCAGGCGGCGTTCCGGCGATGTCCTGGATGGCGGCGAGGCGAGGGCGCTGTTGTTTGGCGGCGGTGGTGGCAGAGACGAGCTTGGACGGGCTCCAAACCCCAGGGGTTTGGGCAGGTTAGCTCGCTCTCAGGTCGCTACCATGGTTGGTGTGGGGAGCGCTTCGGGACGGGGGAGCGACGATGCCAATGCGTCTGCTGCAGCGTGGCGGCGGGGGCTTCACGGGCCCGATCTAGGCTCGGCAGGGCTTGGTTGTCCTGGTATGCTCTTGCTGCTGCGTCCGGTCTGCTACCGCTCTGGCGGTGGAGGTCGATCCCTCCCACGCGGCAGCGGCGCCGCTGTCCCTTGTCTTTGATGGGTACCTCGCGTCGGCCAACCTCGTCGTGTTTGCCATGGCGAGATGCTGATGGAGACGGCGGGATCATTTTGGCGCACGTTGGTGGACGGCAAGTGGGTGGAGTGCCAGGATTGGCTGGGGTTTGGGTCTTTGGGGGGTCAGGAGAAATCCTTGCTGGCTAGGCTGGCGCCGGCACGGCGACATCTGCGGGTTCCGCCTTTCTTCCTGAAGGGCGCCGGATGTACCCTCCTCTCACCCCCCTGCGTGTACCGGGAGAAATCCTAGGAGCTGTCCGGGCAACAGCGTCATCATCATCGCTACCTTGTTGAAGGTGTTGCTTGGTACACAACAATTCGGAGGCATAGGATCGTGGTGGGACCTTTTCGGTGGGCGCAGTGGTCGCGAGTCTTTGTCGGTGGTCGACCTGGTGTCGTCGTGCATTTCTTTCTCTTTTCTTTCTTTTGTATTTTTTGGGCTTTTGCTTGTGCGGTTTGGCCCCAGCAATGTTTGGATCTTTTTTGGGGCGATGTGCTGTCTAGCCTAGCAGCGGTCTCACCTGTGTGCTTTATTTATAAAGCGGGGCAAAAGCTTATTTCGATCATTATCATTTCATGTCACCAATTTGCTTAGTTGGCATTGCATGTACATATATGTTATTAGCTAAATTACTTTTAGTATGACTAACCTAACAAATACGGCTCACAAATTGCGTAAGCCCAAGGCCATGTATGCTTAAGAAAATAAGTTAACTATTTTATAAAGCACCGGTGTTTATTTGTATAGAAAGGATGTCTAGTTAGACATCTGTCCAATATAAATAAACACTAATGCTTAATAAAAATCGATTTATTTTTTTAAGCACTGTCTTAATCAGTGGCGGATCTACGGATATGCCTGGTATGCCGTCGCATACCCCACGAGATGTCCGGCTCCTGTATAGTAGCTGATCGTTTTTCATCTACCTGACCAATCCGTTCTATTTTTCCACGTATGCAGGCAGGACCGGCTAGGCCAACAGTCCCTGCGTGCAGTAATCCCAGGCCCATTAACACGCACTTATGTGCAGGTGTTGCAAACCATGTTAGGCATCTTTTTTCTTTAACCGCACGTGTTAGGCATCTTGAGTCATTGGACCAGTTAATTACATGTACTCCCTCCGTTTAAAAATATAAAATGTTTTAGGTTTGTGAAGTAGATGTATTTAGACACCTTTTAGTGTATAGGTTTATTTAAACACCTTTTAGTGTATAGGTTGACCTATACACTAAAAGATGGCTAAATACATCTACTTCACAAACCTAAAACATCTTATATTTCTAAACGGAGGGAGTAGCTAATTAATTTGCCATCTGTTAGCCCATGCGTACAATATAACTGGCAGCATGTATACCTATTCTTGTGTTTTTTGAATGTGGATATATACACTTCACCTATATTCTAAGTACATTACAAAATATCCTTAAAGAGAGCTGCTATTATCATATACAAACATGTTTTTGATACATCGAGAAATCCCTAATTTTCTACCCAAACAACAGTAAATCAGGAGAGTTAAGAAATAACTGAGGAAAAACAAAATTTAATGTTTCAAGTAGTAATTATCAAGTTGAAACTATGACAGAAGCCCACACTCAATAGCATGAGTGAAGAATTGTATGGTAAAAAATGGTTTTTATAAAAAACAGTAGATCATAATTTTTAGCGCGCATACCCTGTGATAAAATCCTAGATCCCCTACTGATCTTTATGCACCTTTTATTGTTGATGTCTTAATATGACGGTAAGAGCATCTCTAGTGGCTCGTCTATATGCCCGTCTAAAGCGATTTGGACGACCGTGGATAGAAAAAACCTTCCCAGTGGCTCGTCTAAATGGAGGTCTAAATTTAGACGTCCTCCCAAACCTGCTACCCATCGTCCATATATGGACGACGGTGCCACGGCCGTCCAAAGCAACTTCTTGCCCGGAAGCTCACTCCCGCGCCCATCCGGAGCAGTTGGAGACGTAGGACGCGGGGGCACTCGCGAGAGGTTGCCGTCCCTCTGCTCGCCGGCTCCATGTACTCTCCTTTTCCATGTAGATTTGGCGAGAGGGAGAGAGAAATTGGACAAGAACAAGAGGGTGCTTGACCATGGTGCTTAGACGCACGCTAGATCCATCCGCCGGCAAACAATTTTTGTCAGATCCGGACGCAAAACAGTGTAGCCGGGCGTGGTCTCGTCTGGTCCTGTTGGGGAGGAGCAGCGGCAGGGGCATGGTAGAGGGCTGCAGCTACTCCGATGATGTTGAAGAGAGGAGGCTTGTCTCGTACTGAACTTGTTGCTGCTTGTGCATCGATACAGAATATAGAGATGGTGTGATGTACTACTGAATGTTGCTGAACATTGCTTGTATCGCTGCATAATATACAAATATTTGCTTGTATTGATAATCATTTTGTTGTCTTGTTTGCTACTGCTTCTAAATTTTGATGGTAGTTATAAAAAAAATACTAAAATATTGGAGAGAGGATGTAGACATCCTACATATACACGTTCCGCTGAAAAACTAAGATCGTCTATATTCTCTCTCCTTTTAGACGGTCATTTATACGGACATATAGACGTTCAGATTTAGACGTTCCACTAGAGATGCTCTAAAGCTAGAAAACGGACACTCGTATGGTGGTCTTCTGCGCACGGAGCATATCACAGCGTGATCACCTCCTAATTACATGTATGCACTTTATTCTCTCATCTTCACACTTATTCATACTCTTTCACACCTAGTATCCTTATTTGTTAAGCTAAATACATCACTAGTCCCAATAGTTGTCTACTAGGTACATTTTAATCCCACTACTTATAAATTGAGGTAAAATAGTTCCAATAGTTGTAATACTGTGCAAAACTTATTCCAATTGACTCCCGCGCTGACAGGTGGAGGTGGTTGTTTTCAAAAACTTCCTTTAATTTTTTTATCTAAGACATGTAATTTGTTGTTGTCTTGCTCACATGGGTCCCACATGTCATCAAAGAGAAAGAGAATTAAAATTTTGTGAGCCGATAAGAATTCGTACCAGCAACAAGTTGGTTTTGTCCGCTCCCGGCAAGCCACTAGAGCAAACAAAGCTATAAGTTTGCAACTGTACTTTTAACTTTTTATATATTGCGTCTATGAATATTTCAAAAGGAGGTATCTCTAGCTTTAGCAACTCCTGTCGTTGCCATGCTCAGCCGCATTGCTATGTCGTTTGGTTTGGCCGCTTTGTCTATCGCATCCATATCAATGACGGGGGCCGTGCAAGGTGAGTTTTGAGTGCTGGGGATCAAGTGAGTTGGCCTATGCCGACACCGTCATAGAGTCGTGATCTAGGCTGCCTCCGGGCCTCGGTTAGAAGGAGGTACTTCCATGCCTAACGCTCGGAAACACTCATGACGGTGAAGCTGCCTCCAATACCTACCTGGCGCTCATGGAGACCGTGGAGTCAAAGACTTGGCGAGCTCCTTTGCGTCAGGGCTGTGTACGGCATGACCCGCTTTACTGTAGCTTGGTGGAGTTCTAGAGCTCTAGGAACGCGAGGGACATGACCATGCACCCGCTCTTCTTCGCGCAGAAGGTAACGTGCACGGGCAGCAGCCTGCAGTAGCATACGTAGATGGTTTGTGGTTATTGTGTCCGGATTATAATCTATAGGTCACTGGATCAAGTCTCTTAGGTGCATATATTTTAATATTTCTGCCTTCTCTCTGACATGTGGGGTTTATCGGCAAGCATTAGATTATGTGCTATACAAAAAATTTAAGGGGTCTTTTTGCAAAATAACCACATCCACATGTCAATAAATTGGGATGAGTTTTGCACCAAATTGCAACTATTGAGGCTACTCCACCCCAGTTTGCAACTAGTGAGACTAAAATGCACATAGAGAATAACTATTGGGACTAGTGATGTATTTAACTCTTATTTGTTTCTCTAATGTTTGCATGACTGCATTAAATAATAAAACTACTCACGTCATTAGCATTTAATATAAAAATTCGAATATTCAAAAATATTTGTAGCTCAAAATGTTTATCCGACTGAAAATCTATTTTTACCGTTAGGTTAGTCGCGACGAGATCTTCAAAACTAGCTATTGATGGTTTCTCGGTTTTTTTTGCCAAAACTTATCTAGCCCCACCACGTGAGTTATCCATGATGGAGTATGTAAGTTATCCACTCTGTAAAAGAGTTATATAGAATATTTTTTCATGTAAGTTACCACTTGTAAATAACTTTCTCTGTGGGTAATTTTTTGTACTTCTGTTACTCGTGATCCTGGTTATCCTCTTATTTTTAGTTAATGAAATGTAAAGCTAGACTTATTTTGATTTAGACGTGATAGCCTAAGTGTTAGGATATCAAAACTTTATCGCATCAACGTGGTAGTGTCGTCGAGCAATGAAGAAAAGGTTCTCCTAACACCCTTCGAGGCATTGTCACCCATACGTCGATCGAGATTTAGCTATCACCACTAAATTGTTATAGTTGCCATGGTGTGTGGATAATAGTTATCCACCTTTCACTCATAGAGTTTATCCGTCCACGTGTTTATAGTATAGTTATCATCACAAATTTAATGTAGTTACAAGTTATCCACCAATTGCTTATAAAGTTACCCAACTAATATGGGTATAGTTAATACTTTCAATCAACGGGTACGTGGAAGATACCATTATCAAGGAACATGATATATAAAAGGTTGTAATCATGAAGATCATTATTTATTAGTTTTAGAAATTATCATGCATATAAAAATTAGTTTTCATAATAGTGAAATATTTACTCTCTAATCAGTCTAAAGAGGTCAAAGTTTAATATAAAAAACTGGTTGTGAAAAAGGGTTCTCATATGATTGCCGGCATGGTGGGATGAAAATCACCATTTTTCAAGAATATTTATTTGAAAACTCAATGTTCCCTTTAATCAAATTTGCTACTATTTGGTTTATTTGTAGAAGGATAGTTTTAATGTAAGATCCCTTGTCGAGAGTAATTAGAATGACGGTATGAAATGTCGTCGTTCTGCACGGCTTTTATGTCTAACTATTTATGTGGCTTACATGTCTGGCCGGGCATAACCGAACCGAAACCGAATCCAGAAAAACCTAACTGAACCCAAAATTTAGGTTTTTTCAGTTTTTGGTTAAGGTTACAGTTAGCAGAATTACTAACCATTTCATGTTCGGTTTTTTCAGTTATAAACCGAAAAACTGCAGTTTTTACCAAACTAACCGAAGCGGCCTGCCACCAGGCGCCAAGGGCCCAAGGCCCAGCCATGGAACAGAGTCACGCGCAGACGCGCTCACGCGGTCACGCCCACGCGAGGACGCGAGTCACGGTCTCGCCCAGTCCACTCCTCCACGGGTTCACTGTTGGAATTATGCCCTAGAGGCAATAATAAAGATGTTATTATTATAATTCTTGTTCATGATAAAGTTTATATTCCATGCTAGAATTGTATTAAGCGGAAACTTTAATACTTGTGTGGTTTGTGAACAACACCGTGTCCCTAGTACGCCTCTATGGACTAGCTCATTGATTAATGATGGTTAAGGTTTCCTAACCATGGACATGAGTTGTCGATTAATCATGAGATCATATCATTGGGAGAATGATGTGATGGACATACCCAAACTAAGCGAAGCAATTAGATCGTGTCATCGTGTTCATCTTTGCGAAGCTTTTCTTATGTCAAATATTGTATTCCTTAGACCATGAGATAATACAACTCACTGGTATCGGAAGAAAGCTTTGAGGTCATCAAACGTCATCCTATGAGAGGGTGATCATAAAGGTGTCTCTCAGGTGATCGGAAAGTGCCTGTTGGGTTGTATGTATCGAGATGGGATTTGTCCCTCCCAAGTCAGAGAGATATACTTCGGGCCCACTCGGTAATCGATATCAACACCGCTTGCAAGCATGTGGTTAAGGAGTTAATCACAAAGTGATATCGGATTACGGAACGAGTAAAGTACTTGTCGTGAACGAGATTGAACTAGGTATGATGGTACCGACGATCGAATCTCGGGCAAGTAAAATATCGCGAGACGAAGGGAATATATATATGGGATTGATTGAATCTTGGCATCGTGGTTCATCCGATATGATCATCGATGAATGTGTGGGAGTCAATATGGGTTTCCAGACCCCGCTATTGATTATTGATATAAGATCATGTCTGCATATTCTCGAACCCGAAGGGTCACACACTTAACGTGTCTCGACGCTAGGATAGATTGGATAATTGGTTTATGAGTTTTTGTTCGGAGTCTCGGATGGGATCCGGGACATCACGAGAGGTTCCGGAATGGTCCGGAGAATAAGATTCATATAAGGCAATGCAGTTTTTGGAGTTCGGAATTGTTTCGGGTTAATCGGTATTGTACCAGAAGCTTCTAGAACCTTCCGGAGTGGGACCAACGTGGCCCCACTTGTCGGGAGGGGGCGTGGGCCTACGAGGGAGTGCCCTGGTCGCATTGGGCCAGGGGCACAAGGCCCCATAGGCCCAGCCGGCCAAAATCCTAGGGAAACCCTAGGGAAACCTTCTAGAAGGAGGGGGAAAACTTGCCCCCCACTCCAACCCTTGGGGCCGCCGCCCTAGGGCTTGGAGGAGGGGCCAAGGGGGCCGGATATCCCCCTATATATAGAGGGCAGGGGCGCAGCCCTCCCCCCCACTCCTTCAACCCTAGCCTCTATACTGCTGCCCTCCAGATCTCTCTCTCCCGACTGCGCGTAGGCGAAGCCCTGCCGCAGAAACTCTCCACCGCTTGCACCGCGCCGTCGCGTTGTAGATCCAATCCGTCTCTCCACCATACTTGCTGGACCAAGGAAGGAGGAGACGTCGAGGAGCCGCACGTGTGCATCTCACGGAGGCATCGCCACTTGTGGTGCTAGATCGGATCGGATCGCGAGGAGGAGAAGCGAGTACGACTACATCACCCACGTTCCGACGAACGTTCCGCTGTGTGAATATTCAAGGGTATGAAGATCTAATCCAATCTCTCTCGTTGTTTGCATCTCCTAGATTAGATCTTTGCTTCCCTCTGTTCGCATCCGTAGAAAATTTTGATTTACTATGCCGCAAAACCCTTCAGTGGTATCAGAGCTAGATCTATGCGTAGATGTGTTTCACGAGTAGAACGCAACATGGTTGTTGAGGGCGTTGATGTTTTCTGTTGCAAGCCTCTTGTTTGTGTTCTTCTTATGACGCGGGATAGTGAGATTGAAGCGGTCTAGGCCAACCTTACGCGACGTCGTTCGCGAGACCGGCTCCGCACTTGACATGTGGCTTGTTTCACACATGCGGCTGGTGGATGCCTGTTTCTCTCACTATAGTTGTCATGTG
This sequence comes from Avena sativa, assembly GCA_916181665.1. NCBI lineage: Eukaryota > Viridiplantae > Streptophyta > Magnoliopsida > Poales > Poaceae > Avena > Avena sativa. The sequence goes on along the minus strand of OV702298.1, from coordinate 276,018,169 downwards.
TTTAACACCGGAGTTTGGCAACCATAATATCACCGTTGTGGCTTTCCGTAGGTAAGAATCGTTCTTAGCTTTCTATTCCCATAAGCCACGTAAAACATGCAACAACAAAGTAGAGGCGTCTAACTTGTTTTTGCAGGGAGTGTTTTCTGTGATATGGTATGGCCCAAGATGAGTATTGTATGCGATGATCATGTTTTGTAATGTTTCACGACTTGCATGTCGATGAGTACACAACCGGCAGGAGCCATATGGTTGTCTTTATAATTGTGTATGACCTACGAGTCAACTTCTTATACGCCATGTAATAGCTTTACTTTATCGCTAAGTAGTTAGCAATAGTTGTAGTTGCTATTCCTGGTGGAGGCAATCATGGTGGAGTGATGGAGATCATGCCGGCACGCACAAGATGGAGATCATTGCGCGAAGATTGGCTATACCATGTCACATAAAGTTATATGCATGTGATGTTTATCCTTTTATGTATCTTATTATGCTTAGATCGCGACGGTAGCATTATAAGATGATTCCTCACTTAAAGATCAAGATAAAACTGTGTTCTCCCCATGTATGCACCGTTGCAAAAGTTCGTCGTGTCCAAGCATCACGTGATGATCGGGTGCTATAGACTCTACGCTCACATACAACGGGTGCAAGCCGGTTTTGCACACGCGGAAATACTTGGGTTTGACTTGACGAGCCTAGCATGTACAGACATGGCCTCGGAACACATGAACCGAAAGGTTAAGCATGAGTCATATGAATGATATGATCGACACTTCGTTGTCCACCATTGAAGCCACATCTCTTCTCGTGAAGATCGGATTAGGTGTGGTGAATTTGGATCATGTTCACTAAACAACTTGAGGGATGTTGAATTTAGTGGGAGTTCATCTAGTAATCTGATTAAAAGTTGAACTAGTTATCATGAACATAGTCTAATTTGTACTTGCAAATATTGTAGATCACATGGCTAAGTCCAACTTCAACTTCAACGTTTTTGCTGAGAAAGAAAAGCTTAAGAACAATGGGTCTAACTTCACCAACTGGTTCTGCAATCTGAGAATCATTCTCTCTGGCGGTCAAAAGGACTATGTCCTTGAGAAAGCATTAGGTAACCCCCCTGCTGCAACTGCGCCGACTGATGAGAAAGCTGTCTATCAGTCGCGCAAAGATGATTATGGTGTGACTAAGAGCACCATGTTGTTTGCTATGGAATCGGACCTTGAAAATCGTTTTGAAGACTATCCCGGGCCCTTTGAGATTCTTGAGGAACTGAAAACCATGTTTCAGACTCAGGCCCGTTCTGAGAGATATGAGATCTCTGAGAAATTCTTTAACTGCAAGATGGAGGAAGGGAGTTCCGTTAGTGAGCACGCCATAAAGATGTCGGGCTACACTCAACGCCTTGAGCAACTGGACTGCAAGATTCCAGAGGAGCTCAAGATTGACAGGGTTCTGCAATCACTCCCTCCCAGCTACAAAAGTTTTGTAGTGACTCATAATCAGATTGGTTCCACTGATACGATCACCGAGCTCTTCGCAAAGCTGAAGGCTGCGGAGGTGGACATCAAAAAGGATAATCATGTGTTGATGGTCAACAAGCCCCCCACCTTCAAGAAAGGTAAGGGTGCAAAGAAGCCCTTCAAGAAAGGCGGCGGCAAGCGCGTTGCCCCTGCTGAGAAGAAGCTCAAGTCTGGACCCAAGCCGGACACTGAGTGCTTCTATTGCAAGGACAAGGGTCACTAGAAGCGCAACTGTCCGAAGTACTTAGCGGACAAGTAGGCTGGCACCATCAAAGGTATATTTGATATACATGTTATTGATGTTTTCCTTACTAGCCCTCGTTGTAGTGTCTGGGTATTTGATACTGGTGCAGTTGCTAATATTTGTAACTCGAAACAGGAGCTACGAAATAGACGGCGGCTTGCGAGGGATGAGGTGACGATGCGCGTTGGCAACGGATCAAGAGTTGATGTGATGGCCGTCGGCACGCTCTCCTTAGTTTTACCTTCGGGATTAGTTTTAAACCTTAATAAGTGTTATTATGTGCCTGCGTTGAGCATGAACATTATTTCTGGATCGTGTTTATTGCAAGACGGTTATTCATTTAAATCGAAGAATAATGGTTGTTCTATTTATATGAGTAACATCTTTTATGGTCATGCACCTGCTGTGAATGGTTTATTTCTTCTAAATCTCGAAAGGGATGAAACACACATCCATAACATTGAGGCTAAGAGATGCAAAGTAGATAGTGATAATACTACTTATTTGTGGCACTATCATCTAGGTCATATTGGTGTAAAGCGCATGAAGAAACTCCATTCTGATGGACTTTTGGAGTCTCTTGATTTTGAATCATTTGACACATGCGAACCATGCCTCATGGGCAAGATGATCAAAACTCCGTTCTTCGGAATGATGGAGCGAGCAACGGACTTGTTGGAAATCATACATACCGATGTGTGCGGACTGATGAGTGTTTCGACGCGCGGTGGATATCGCTATTTTCTCACTTTTACCGATGACTTAAGTAGATATGGGTATATCTATTTAATGAAACATAAATCTGAAACATTTGAAAAGTTCAAGGAATTTCAGAATGAAGTGGAGAACCATCGTAACAGAAAGATCAAGTTTCTACGATCCGATCGTGGGGGCGAATATTTGAGTTATGATTTTCTCACGCATCTTAAAGCAAGCTGAATTGTTTCGCAACTCACGCCACCCGGAACACCACAGCGCAATGGTGTGTCTGAACGACGGAATCAAACTCTATTAGATATGGTTCGATCGATGATGTCTCTTACTGATTTGCCGTTATCATTTTGGGGTTATGCATTAGAAACCGCTGCATTCACTTTAAATAGGGCACCATCTAAATCCGTTGAGACGACACCGTATGAACTGTGGTTTGGTGCTAAACCTAAGTTGTCGTTTCTTAAAGTTTGGGGATGCGAAGCTTACGTCAAGAAGTTGATGCTAGACAAGCTCGAACCCAAAGCGGAGAAATGCGTCTTCATAAGATACCCTAAGGAAACTATTGGGTATACCTTATATCACAGAACCGAAGGCAAAGTGTTTGTCGCAAAGAACGGTTCCTTTCTTGAGAAGGAGTTTCTCTCGAAAGAAGTGAGTGGGAGGAAAGTAGAGCTAGACGAGGTTGTTGAACCTTCTCTTGAATTGGAGAGTAGCGCAGCACCTAAAATTGTTCCAGTGCCGCCTGCACCAACAATAGAGGAAGCTAATGACAAGGATCATGAAGCTTCAGACGATGCTGCTACTGAACGTCGCAGGTCGACAAGGTCGTGTGCCCCTCCTGAGTGGTACGGCAACCCTGTCTTAACTGTCTTGTTGGTAGAAGACAGTGAACCTACGAACTATGAGGAAGCGATGATGAGCCCAGACTCTGAGAAATGGCTGGAGGCCATGAAATCCGAATTGGGATCCATTAGCGAAAACCAAGTATGGATGTCGTGGGAATGGTCACGGCAGATGCTGCAATCGGCAGCGAGTAGTAGAACGAGGGGCAAGGGTGGCCAGCCATCTGCGGTGCGAGATGAGGGCGGAGACACAGGGTTTTACCCAGGTTCGGCCCTCCGGAGGGTAAAGACCTACTCCTGCTAGATTGTATTATGAAGGTGGTACAATGGGCAAGCTCGACGGCTAGGCGGCGAGTCGCTTGGGTGTATGATGGAACGTATCTCTACACGCCCCGCAGGGAGGTTTATATAGGCTCACCTCCCCTAGGGTTTACATATCTCAACCGAATCAGTTAAGGCTTCGGTGCTTGTTTAACCTAATCTGACTTGGCCTATCTACTCGCCTGGGCCTTCAGCTTCCAGTCGCTTGGATCCACGCCGGGCTTTGATCCAGTCGCCATCTTGCAGGCCCACTCGCCAGTTCTTGGGCCAGTCGGAAACGTCCTGCTGGGTATACCCCGGTAGGCACATCCCCATCAGTAGTCCGCGAGGCCGTCGTCGATTGGGCGTAGATGGCTGCCGGTGGTCGGAGTATACGGCTTCAAAGTAGACATCAAGTCGAATCGTCGGCGGGCTCCTGTATAAAGGAGTAAACTAGTCATTCTAATCGCAGCTTTGGCGAGTCGAGTCGGCGAAACACTGTCGTGGTGATCGAGTCGGCGAGCCGAGTGGCTGAAGTTGGACCGTTAAGTGTGGTCAAACTAGCCGTTGGGGTAATCCAACGGTAACTTTTGGCGTAATCACCGCGTAGTAACGGCCTCCCGATTTGGCGGGTAACAACTGCTATATAAGGGGAATGGCAGGCGATCAGAGAACCATCTTCTCGCCATCCCCTCCGATTGCACGCATTCTCGCCTTCCTTCGCATCGCGATCTAGCCGACACGAAATCCTCCGACCCCCTGCAAATCCTTCCGCCATGGCCCTCTCCACCGAACCTTGGGGGAGATCCAAATGTACGAGAGCGCAGCTGGCATCCTTCGAGGAGGCCGGGATCCTGCGCGCCGGCTGTTGGCGCATCCCCGCGGCCGGAGAGGTGACCCCGAACCCGCGCGAGGGGGAATTCATCTGCTTCACCAGCCATCTGGAACGGGGACTGGGATTCCCCACGTCCTTGTTCTTCCGGCGCTACTGCGCCTATTACAGGATCCAGCCGTCGGACCTGGGTCCTCACAGCATCGAGCAGCTCGCCATCTTCGTGGTGTTCTGCGAGTGCTACTTGGGCTGTCGGCCCTACTTCCCTCTATGGCAAGATCTGTTCCATGGACGTATCAGCCGCGAGGAAGCGGGCGGCCCAATGCTTGCCGCGGGCGGCCTAACCTTCCAGCTGAAGTCGAAGGCTTCATTCTTCGACTTGATGCTGCCCGCCAAGGCGGCGAGCGACTGGAAGAAGTCGTGGTTCTATGTTGCCGAGGCGACCCCGGAGGGCGAGAGGGCGATCCCACGGTACTCCGCCAACCGGTCCGAGCCGCGCCGTCTTCAAGTCGGCAAGCTCCCCAGCGACCAGCGGATGGTCATGGATGAAATGCTCCAAACCATCCGCGGTTTGAAGAAGAAGGGCCTCCAAACGATCAACCTATATAACTGCTGGCTCGGGCAGCGGCTCGTCCCTCTGGCTCGGCGCGACCACTACATGTACCAATACATGGGTCGGGAGGACTCGACGAAGGCCAGCCTAGCCGAGTGGAAGCTCGAGGACTACACCGCAGCACTGAAGAAGATCACCCAGGCGGTGTACCTGGACGCTCAGGCTGGGGTCGCCCCTACACCGCAAAGCGTCCAGCCCCAACGGTAATCACCTCGTATCATTCGCAGTCGCAGTTTTTTGCAGTCACGGTCATTATAATTTCATCTTGCCTTAATTGCAGCTATTCCAAGTGGTGGAAGGGTGGCTCCCGCCTTCGGACGATGAGAATTCAAGCTCGTCCGTCCAGGACATGGGCGAGTCTCCTCCCGCCAAGGGCGACGCCGGGAGCGACGAGAGTAACAGCGACGACGAGTCCGAGGAGGAGGTCGCCCTGCTGGTCCGCAAGACCCGCGGGCAACGTCAACGCGAGCTTGAGGCGAGCAAAAGCCTCGAGCGTCATGATGACGATGAAGAGCTTCCGGAGACCACCTCGCGCCGCCAGGCTACTCCGTCGAAGAAGAAGAAGAAGAAGAAGAAAGAGAAGGAGGCGAAGGCCCCTCCGAAGAAGAAGACGAAGCCGATGAGGCCGGCCTCGCCACCGCACTCGGCAAGCAGCTCTGACGCCCCCAGCCCGGCCAAGGACGAGGCGCCACCGACGGCAACCGCGCTGGACATGGCCACTGTCGAGGTGCCACTGGCTTCGATGCCCCCGCCATTCGCCCCAGTCTCTGGGCTGGGGGACGCTCTGGCTGCAGCAGCTTCACCTCGCAGGGAAGCTCCTACCGAAGAAGTCCCAGAGGCTCCCGTCGCGGCTTCGACGACGAAGAAGCCGTCCGTGTCTTGGGAACGCGACGTCCTGGAGATGGGGCTCAGCCGCCGACTGGGCCCTGAACTGGAGAAGCCGGCTGGCCTCCGCACGGGGCTGCGCTTCATTCCAGTCGCCAAGTGAGTTTTCTCACCTTCCTTTGTCTTTCATAGCGATTTGAATTATCTTGCTTACGTGATTGATTTACAGGACCGGAGTGAAGAAAATGGGTCACCCGACCGTGGCTAAGGTGCCATCCGTTGTCAGCGAGGAGGATCCTTCCCGTAAGCGGAAGGCGGACGAGGTCGTCGTCCCTGCGGATGGTGGCAAGAAGGCCAAGGGCGATGATGTCGTCACGATCTCCGACGACACGGCAGTCGCGCCGACCGAACCCGCACCAGAGGCGGCTGCATCCACGAAGGAGGGCGTTCCCTTGCCTAGAGCAGCCGAGCCGACCTCCTTTGGTGCGGGTGCCTCCATCGCGACATTCCCGCGCTTCATGGCCAAAGCGGCCACAGCGAGTGGGACTTTGCCATCGAGCCGTGCACCTAGGGTCGCCGTTGTGGAAGTCGAGCAGCTTTGTGGGCACACGCCAGCTCTCCTCCCGTCCGTGGACGCGATACAGCTTCATGGCATGCCTGGCGCAGCCATCCAGGTATGTCCAGTCCCCGAGGATCAGGTCAGTGTGTTGTAGCGGTCTGATTCTTTTAGTGTATAGTTGTTATTTTTCGCGTCCAGTCCCCGAGTGCGCACTCGCTGTATTTCAGCGGGTGGGCACTTAGGGGTTTTTTGATTGCCAGTCCCCGAGTGTGCACTCGCTGAATTTCAGCGGGTGGGCACTTAGGAGTTTTTTGATTGCCAGTCCCCGAGTGCGCACTCGCTGAATTTCAGCGGGTGGGCACTTAGGAGTTTTTTTTATTGCTAGTCCCCGAGTGCGCACTCGCTGAATTTCAGCGGGTGGGCACTTAGGATGTGCCTTGATTAACTGTTTGAATGATGTGCAGGGTCTGCAACTTGAATCAGCTGACCGGTTGGCAGCGAAGCGCCGCGCGGAGAAGGAACTGGCCGCCTTCCAGGAGGCAAACAAGGGTCTTTAGGCGGTTGCCGCGAAGGCGGAGGAAGCTCGACAGGGGCTTGTCCCAGCGGGTGAGTTGGCAACAGCTCAATCAGCACTGAGCTCGGCTGAGAAGCGAATCGCCGAACTCGAGTGCGAGCTGAGGGAGGCGAAGGAGGAAGCGAACTCGGCGGATGGGCGAGCCAAGGCCACTATTACCGCCACCGCAGAGGACCGTAAAGTGTCCGACGCCCTTGTTGCTGGGCTTCAAGATGACTACACTGCGCTTCAATGCTTCATCACGGATCTCTCCCGCCCCTTGATTGGTAAGTGTATCTGCCTCTGCCAATAACATGTGTTCTGTTGTGGTGCCCGATGTACTCATTGTTATCTTCCATTCGCAGGTCGCATCCTTGATAGCGCGGAAGAGGCGAGTTCGTTCGATGCGCGACAGTGTGTGTCCATGCTCGTTGACTCGGCGACGTTGTCGGCGACGTGCATCCGAGCCTACCTCCAAGAGATATCTCCCACTGAAATAATTCCGAGCGACCTCGTCGAGGTGTGGAAGTACTTGGAGAAGGCGCCCTCGGTCGTTGAATTCATGACGCGATCGGCGTTTCGGCGTGGAGCAGCGACGGCGCTTAGCCTTGGACTTGCTCACTTTCCGGAGGATTTCGACATCGACGATGTGACGAGTGTCTACCCGTCGTCGACTGGCGCAGTGGAGCTATCTGAAGTGCTCAAGTTGACGGACCGCGCCGCGATATACTCGGAGCGTGTCTGGGCAATGGGCGACCTCCTTCCGTACCAGGAGACGGTCGTCGCGCCCAACGACCCCGAGCTGCAGCATCGGAACTTCAAGGTCGAGCAGCCCTTCCGCGCGGCGATGGCGGGTGAACTGACGACGTACCCGTCAAACCCGTACACGCCATTCATCCGCAATTGCCGAGGTGCTGGCGAGTCGTCGTTGAAGCCTGCAGAATAGGATAGTTTGCCTTGGGGCATTAGTAGCAGGTCTTCCGCTTAGGCATATTTTGTAATTTGAGACAATGATACATGCTAATGAATGAGACGTCGTGTCTGTTTTGGGATTTGACATGTGTTTTGTGATTGAGGTTTGAACGAGTCCCCGAGCGCGTCCGTCCTTTTGTGGGGTTTACCTCGTGTGTGATTTGTTTGTGGTTTTTGAATGTTTTATTATTGTGGTCGACTCGCCCGGACTCGAAGAGCCAGTCGCCAGGCGACTCCCTTGAACGCTCTGTACTTCACCGTTTTTCCTTGCACGAACGAGGTCGGGTGGCCGAGTCCCCGAGCGTGGTACTTGGTTGTTCTAGGCGCGGCTCGAGGGTGGGTGAGGACTTGGCGCGTCGCTCCAGCCTGGCCCGTTGGGTCAGTCGCGTGGCGAGTCCTGGACATGCTCTCATACTTAGTGTTTTCCCGAGCCGCTCGTGCTGAACTGGTCGTCAGTCCCCGAGCGTGGTACTTGGCCATTCGAGTCGCTATGTCAAGGATGCGGAGGATCATGGTCGCTGTGAGAAGCGAAGGCAGTTGTCTTGGCTCGTAGAGCCAGTCGGGCTAGGCGACTCCAGTGGGGCTCCGGGTAGGCGTTTTTCGTGGACGATGCAAAACCTGAAGTGATTCAGTGCTTTTGCATCGCACTACTTGGCCGTGCCGATCGCTTTACCAAAAGTTGACTTCTGCGGTTAGCTGACGCTGTTATTACGAGTGCGAATGGCACAAGACACGGAGAGTAAGCGCAATTTGCGGTAACCAATTCTTTTTATTTCATAGCGACTGGAGAGTACATATGTGGCGTTCTAGGAATAGAACTTCCGTAGGAGGTTTACATTCCATGGTCGCTTGACGTCGAGTTTGCTGTCCCCGCGGACGTCGATGAGGTAGTAAGCGTCGTTGCCGAGTATGCGCCCGATGGCGAATGGTCCCTCCCATGGAGGGGAAAGCTTGTGCATGCCCTTCCTGTCCTGGATGAGGCGCAACACCAGGTCGCCTTCTTGGAAGGTGCGAGTTTTCACCCGCCGGCTGTGGTAGCGGCAGAGTCCTTGTTGGTAGATGGCGGTGCGCGAACGAGCTAGGTCGCGTGCCTCGTCGAGTTGATCGACTCCATCCTGTCGTGCGAGTTCGTTCGCAGCCTCCGTGTAGTGGACGACCCTCGGCGAGTCGTGCTCAAGGTCGGTAGGCATGACTGCCTCGGCGCCGTACACCATGAAGAAGGGGGTGAGTCCTGTCGACCTGTTGACCGAGGTGCGGATGCCCCAGATGACGGAGGGTAGCTCCTCGACCCAGCACCCGGCGGTGCGCTCGAGTGGTACTTGGAGTCGCGGCTTCAGGCCGTGGAGGATGCTTTGATTGGCCCGTTCCGCCTGGCCGTTGGATTCCGGGTGGGCGACTGATGCGAGATCGAGCCGGATGTGGTGTTCCTCGCAAAATTCGGCCATGGCTCCTTTGGCGAAGTTGGTGCCGTTGTCCGTGATGATGCTGTTTGGGAACCCGTAGTGATATATGAGCTCGCGTAGGAATTTAGTGGCGGTCTTCCCGTCGCATTTTCGGACTGGCTTGGCCTCCACCCACTTTGTGAATTTGTCGACCGCGACCAGGAGGTGGGTGTAGCCGGATGGAGCCTTCTTGAAGGGGCCCACCATGTCCATGCCCCATACGGCGAATGGCCAGGTGATGGGGATTATCTTCAGCGCCGAGCTCGGCACGTGCGTCTGGTTGGCGTACTTCTGGCACCCGGCGCACCGCTGGACGATGTCGACAGCGTCGGCGTGTGCGATGGGCCAGTAAAAGTCGTGCCGCATAGCCTTGGCGACCAGGGAGCGAGCACCGGCGTGGTGGCCACATTCGCCGGAGTGGACGTCGTGGAGGATCTTGCGTCCTTCGGCCGGTTGGACGCAGCGTTGGAACACGCCGGTGACGCTTCGCTTGTGGAGCTCGCCGTCGATGATGGTGAATGATTTGCATCGGCGTGCGATCATCCGAGCGTCTGTCTCGTCTGCCGGCAAGGTGCCAGCCTCCAGGTAGGCGATGTAGGGCTTGGTCCAATCGTCTGGCTCGGTGACGAGTGCGACCAGGGCTGCCTCTGGCTGCAGCGGGACTCCGATGTCGATCTCCCTCGGGGGATAGACTGATGGCTTGGTGATCGTGTCGAGGAAGACACCGGCGGGTGGTGCGAGTCGAGCCGACCCAATGCGAGAGAGTGCGTCGGCCTCCTCGTTCTTCCGCCTGTCGATCCACTCGACGGAGTAGCCTGCGAAGTGTCCGCCCAGCTTGTCCACTGCTTGGCGGTATGCCGCCATGGTGGGGGAGACAGCGTCGCAGGTACCAGCGACTTGCCCGGCGACGAGGTCGGAGTCTCCGTAGCAGCGTAGGCGGTTGACATGCATCTCCCTGGCAGCTCGCATGCCGTGGAGTAAGGCCTCGTACTCGGCCATGTTGTTGGTGCAGGGTGTGAAGTCGAGGCAGAGGATGTAGTGGAGCTTATCGCCCTTCGGTGAATTTAGCACAATCCCTGCGCCTGCGCCGCCCGCGTTCTTGGAGCCGTCGAAGTGCAGGCTCCAATAATGGAGGTATGGCAGCTTCTCTGGCTGCTGGGATTCTTCCTAGTCGGCGATGAAGTCCGCTAGGGCTTGCTACTTGATCGCTTTTCTTGGCTCGTATTTGATGTTGTGGACGCCGATCTTGACGGCCCACTTGGCGACCCGCCCGGTCGCCTCGCGGTTGCGGATGATGTCCTGCAATGGTGCTAAGGAGACGACCGTGATCGGGTGCTCCTGGAAGTAGTGCGGCAGGCGCCGCTGAGCTCTGAAGACCGCGTATACCAACTTCTGGTACTGCGGGTATCGCTGGTGCGACTTGGTGAGGACCTCGCTGATGTAGTACACCGGTCGCTGTACTGCGCGCTCCTTTCCTTCCTCCGGTCTTTCGACGACCATGACGGCGCTGACGACGCGCTCGGAAGCCGCGACGTAAACCAGCATGGGTTCTTTGTCGGTGGGGGCGGCGAGTAGCCGTGCGGCGAGTAGCACCTTCTTGAGGTCGCGAAGCGCGTCGTCCGCCTCCTTGTCCCACTGGAATGTGGGGTTCTTGCGCATCAGGCGGTATAGGGGCATCGCCTTTTCGCCCAGGCAGGGGATGAAGCGGCTGAGAGCCGCTACTCGCCCGGCCAGCTTCTGGACGTCGCGCAGGCACTCGGGTTTGACGAGTCGGGCGATCGTGTCGATCTTGGTGGGGTTCGCCTCGATCCCGCGCTTGGAGACGACGTAACCCAGTAGTTGCCATGCTGGTACACTGAAGGTGCATTTGCCTAGGTTAAGCTTTATCTTGTATCTTCGCAAGTTGGCGAACGTTTCCGCCAGGTCGGCGAGTAGATCATCCTGGCGAGCGGACTTTACGACCACATCGTCGATATAGACGTGGATGTTGCGGCCAATTTGGCTCGCTAGGCACTCCTGCATGCACCGCTGATAGGTCGCCCCGGCGTTCTTGAGGCCGAAGGTCATGGTGGTGTTGTAGAAGGCTCCGAATGGCGTGATGAACACCGTCTTCTCCTCGTCCTCGACGGCCATCTTGATCTGGTTATATCCAGAGTAGGCATCGAGGAAACATAGCGACTCCGAGCCCGCGGTGGAGTCGATTATTTGGTCGATCCGTGGTAGGATGAACTGCTCCTTTGGGCAGGCGCTGTTCAAGTTTGTGTAGTCGATACACATCCTCCAGGTGCCGTTCTTCTTCTCGACCAGGACTGGGTTTGCCAGCCACTTGGAGTACTTGATTGGCCGGATGAAGCCTGCAGCGAGTAGACGCTGCACTTCCTCGGCAATGGCTCGGCGGCGCTCTTCATTGAAGGGCCGTAGCGACTGCTTGACGGGTCGCACTTTGGGGTCGGCGTTTAGTTTGTGCTCAGCGAGCTCCCTAGGGACACCAGGCATGTCGGAGGGCTTCCATGCAAATATATCCCTGTTCACACGGAGGAACTCGATGAGCGCGCCTTCCTAGGCTGGGCTCATCCCTGTTCCGATCGTCACCGTCTGGCTGGAGTCGCCTGGGACCAGCTCGACGGTGCGAGTGTGCGTCGTTGCCTCGAAGGATGAGGTGTTTGCGCCCTCCGAGTTGGGCTTCTTGAGTATGGTGGGGTCGTCATTGTTCACCCCGCTCGCGTACTTGGCAAGCTCGTCAGCGTGGTTGGCCTCTGCCGCGATGACGGCATCGGCGAGCTCGGCTCCTTTGGCCTCGCACTCGGCGGCCATGTCGGGGTCACCGTTGATGGTGATGACGCCGCACGGCCGAGGGAGCTTCATCGCGTTGTACGCGTAGTGTGGCGCTGCCATGAACTTGGCAAACGCCTGGCGCCCCAGGATGCAGTGGTAGGGGCTGTCGAAGGGCACCAGCTTGAAGACGATCCGCTCGGTGCGGAAGTTTGCTGGGGTGCCGAAGGTGACTGGCAGCGTGACCTTGCCGATCGGGTACGCCTTCCGACCGGGGACGATGCCGTGGAACGTGGTGTGGGTTGTCTCGATCATCGACTGTGGGAGCCGCAGCCGCCTGAAGGTGTCCAGGTACAGGATGTTGATGGAGCTGCCGTCATCCATCAATGTCTTGGGGAGCCAGTAGTCGCCCACCTTTGGCTTGACCACCAAGGCGACTCGCCCTGGATACTCGATGCGCGGCGAGTGGTCCTGGCGGCTCCAGGTGATGGGTTGCTCCGACTAGTTGAGGAACTAGGGAACGTCCACCTGGGCCACCGCATTGACGGAGACGGCGCGGGTGATGACCTTCTTCTCGCGCTTCGTGTTGAAGCCGGTGAAGGTGTGGAGCGATCCGGCCACGTTGCCGAACTTTTCGCCGTTTGGCGGATTGTTGTCGGGGTCCTCCCTTGCTCGCCATGCCTTCTCGATCTCCCTGAGGGTGTGGCAGTCGGCGGTTGTATGCGCTGCGGGCTTCCCTTCCCTGCTATGAAACGCGCAAGGTTGGTTAAGAAGGGCCGCAAGATCGAACCTTGGCTTGGCCTTGTAGTTGTCGCCGTCGCGGCGGAAGCTCTTGGGCTCGCGTTGTGCGTGCCCGGCATTGGCGACGAAGTCGACTCGCCCGTCACTGCGGCGCTTGCCGGTGAGGCGAGTGTTGCTGTAGCGTAGGTCGGACCGTCGTCCGCTATCGTTGCCGCTCGTGCGGCGTTGACCTCCCGACTCGTCGTCGGTTTCTTGGTTTGGATCTTCCTCTGCGTACCGTTTGGCGATCTCGAGGAGGTCCGGTATGTTGTCGAGAGTGCGAGAGTGTCGCTTGAGCTTGGCGACCAGCGGCTCGTAGCGGCATGAGGTCTTGAAGCAATGGATCGCGGTGTCCGGGTGGATGCCGACCGCGTTGTACCAGAGTTCCTGCCACCGTAGGACCCAGTTGCGGGTCGACTCGCGGGGTCCCTGGACGCATCGCTCCAGGTCCTCGATGGTGGTGGCGCGGGTGTAGGAGCACTCGAAGTGCCTGACGAAGGCGTCGCGCATCTCCTCCCAGGAGTCGATGCTATCCTGGGGGAGGGTGTTGATCCACTGCCTGCACGTCCCCTCCATCATCAAGGGGAGGTATGTATCGAGCCAGACGACGGGATCGTACGAGGGATCGTACTTTTCTATCTCCTTCGGCGCCTTGAAGTTTGGCGGGTACTTCTCGCCTCGGATCATTGGTCCGAAGCACTTGGGGCCGAGTCGACTGAGCGACCCCATTGGCTCGCCGTCATGGCGATTGATTAGGGTGTGTCGCAGGTCGTCGGGCTGGCGTGTGCGCCAGCTTTAGTTGTTGATGATGTGGGTGTGGGCGTCGATGGGTTGACCGTTGGCGGCGACGAAGTTGGTCGCTGGCCTGGGGTCATTGGTGGAGAGTGCCGCGTTCGTGGGTCGGTGTTGGAGCTACAGTGGCTCTGGCGGCGGGCAGTTGAGGGTGTTTGCCGCCATTGGGCGGCCGCTGGAGGCCGCTCTGCTTCCCGAAGAACGCGAGTACACTCGACCCTGCGAGTCGGCGCCTGCGTTTTGCTGCTCGACGGCCTTTGCGAGCAGGGCCCTGACGTACTGGATCTGTAGGGCGCCGTTGCCGGTGGCCGTGATGTTGTTGGCTGCTGCTCGGCCCGCCACGAGGTTGTCCATCGGGGTGGAGAATAGTGGGAGGCCGTTTGCGTCTCGCTCCCGTGAGGAGACTACTATCCGCGGCTGGTCCCTGGGGGGTGTGCGGTTGGGTGGAGGTGGGGCACCCATTGCCGTCGATCCTGGAGGGGGCCGGGCGCTTCCTCCTGGTGGCGCGTTCTCGCAGATCGCGCGCTCAGCCGCGCGGGCCGGGTCGTTTTCGTCGTCGAAGTTCAGGGCGCGCCCCTGAACGGTAGGGTTCAGGCGCGTCCTGATCCGTTGCGCGTGGTAACGCGACAGCTCCTGCGCCATCACCTGCTCGAGGAGAAATTTTTCGCGCTCGGCCTGCTCCTTGCGGACGGCCTCCGCCAGCTTCAGGCGGAGTTCCTCGACCTCCGTTGCCGTGGCGTTGGGAGGGATCGGTGTGGAGAACGGGTCCTCCGGCGGGTCGGTGCCAGTCGCCATGTAGGTTGCGGCGTGGCGACCGGTCCCGTCGCGTAGGTCGGCGGAGTTTTCCGACCCGGAGTCGAAGTCGAAGATCCCAAGGATGGAGGGATCCTCGAAGTCTCCCACGTTGGAGACCTGGGTGATGGAGCCCGCGGGCGAAGCCGCGGTGATGGATCTGGCGAGTGATGCCGGGGTCGCCGAGTCGGCGTCGTCGTTGAGGGCCACGTCTTCCGCGGCCGCGGAGTTTTCGGCCATGTCGCTGTGGGCCGAGTTATACTCGGAGGCGAGGCGATGGATGGTGCGGACCTGGCTCTCAGAGAGCCAATCGCGTGGCGGCGACTCACGGATGCGAGCCGAGTCTTCCGAGACGATGATGTCGGTGAGGCCGACGAAGAGGCTGATCGTGCCTACTGGCAGGATCATGCTGTGCATGATGGGTCGCGCCGCCGGGACGTAGCTGCTTTGCAAGATCTGTAGCATCTCGCCAATCGCTATCATGCGGCCGGTGGAGACCGACTCGTTGATGGGCAGATTGGATCTCGCCACAGAACACCGGCCAGACCGGCCAGGCCCCACGGTGGGCGCCACTGTCGTGGGAATGGTCACGGCAGATGCTGCAATCAGCAGCGAGTAGTAGAACGAGGGGCAAGGGCGGCCAACCATCTGCGGTGCGAGATGAGGGCGGAGACACAGGGTTTTACCCAGGTTCGCCCCCCCGGAGGGTAAAGACCTACTCCTGCTAGATTGTATTATGAAGGTGGTACAATGGGCGAGCTCGACGGCTAGGCGGCGAGTCGCTTGGGTGTATGATGGAACGTATCTCTACACGCCCCGCAGGGAGGTTTATATAGGCTCACATCCCCTAGGGTTTACATATCTCAACCGAATCAGTTAAGGCTTCAGTGCTTGTTTAACCTAATCCGACTGGGCCTATCTACTCGCCTGGGCCTTCAACTTCCAGTCGCTTGGATCCACACCGGGCTTTGATCCAGTCGCCGTCTTGCAGGCCCACTCGCCAGTTCTTGGGCCAGTCGGAAACGTCCTGCTGGATATACCCCGGTAGGCACATCCCCATCAATGGACTTTGGTGGACCCTCCTAGCGACCGAAAGGCCGTTGAGTGCAAATGGATTTTCAAGAAGAAAACGAACGCGGATGGTAATGTTACCGTCTATAAAGCACGGCTTGTCGCGAAAGGTTTTCGACAAGTTCAAGGTGTTGACTACGATGAGACTTTCTCTCCCGTAGCGATGTTTAAGTCCATTCGGATTTTATTAGCAATTGCTGCGTTTCATGATTATGAAATATGGCAGATGGATGTCAAGACTGCGTTCCTCAATGGCAACATTGATGAAGAGTTGTATATGATGCAACCCGAAGGTTTTGTCGATCCTAAGGATGCTAATAAAGTGTGCAAACTTCAGCGTTCCATTTATGGACTGAAGCAAGCATCTCGGAGTTGGAACCTTCGTTTTGATCAAGTGATCAAGAGCTTTGGATTTGTTCCAAATAGCTACGAAGCTTGTATCTACAAGAAAGTGAGTGGGAGCTCAGTGACATTTCTGGTACTATATGTGGATGACATATTGATTATTGGAAATGACATAAACATGCTTAACGATGTGAAGAGTTATTTGAACAAGTGTTTTTCAATGAAATACCTAGGTGAAGATGCTTATATATTGGGCATCAAAATCTATAGAGATAGACAAAGACGCCTGATAGCTTTAAGCCAAAGTACATACCTAGACAAAGTTCTGAAAAGGTTCAGAATGGATAAGGCAAAGAAAGGTTCAGTGCCTATGTTGTCAGGTAAGATATTGATCAAGGCTTAGTGTCCAGCTACGGTAAATGATAGAGAAGCTATGAGCAAAGTGCCTTATGCCTCGGCCATAGGTTCTATCATGTATGCCATGCTGTGTACTAGACCGGATGTGTCCAATGCTCTTAGTTTGACGAGCAGATACCAAAGTGATCCAGGAGTGGAACACTGGACAGCCGTGAAGAACATCCTAAAGTACCTAAATAGGACTAAAGAAATGTTCTTAGTCTATGGAGGTGATGAACAACTCGTCGTAAAGGGTTACGTCGACGCTAGTTTTGACACCGACAAGGATGATTCTAAATCTCAGACAGGATACATTTATATTTTGAATGGAGGAGCTGTGAGCTGGAGAAGCTGCAAGCAAAGCGTGATCGCGGGATCTACAGTAGAAGCGGAATACATGGCTGCTGCAGAAGCGTCAAGTGAAGGAGTTTGGATCAGGAACTTCATCACTGAGCTTGGCGTGGTTCCAAGTGCATTGGACCCACTTGAGATATTGTGTGATAACACTGGCGCCATAGCACTCCTAAGGAACCAAGATATCATCCAAAGACCAAGCATATCAACCGCAAGTTTCATATAATCCGAGATTATATAGCAGAGGGAGATCTGAAGATTACCAAAGTACATACAGATCTGAACCTCTTCCACGTGTAAAACATGATCAGCACCTCAGTGCCATAGGTGTGAGATTGTTGCCAAATGTAAACTAGATTATTGACTCTAGTGCAAGTGGGAGACTATTGGAATTATGCCCTAGAGGCAATAATAAAGATGTTATTATTATAATTCTTGTTCATGATAAAGTTTATATTCCATGCTAGAATTGTATTAAGTGGAAACTTTAATACTTGTGTGGTTTGTGAACAACACCGTGTCCCTAGTACGCCTCTATGGACTAGCTCATTGATTAATGATGGTTAAGGTTTCCTAACCATGGACATGAGTTGTCGATTAATAATGAGATCATATCATTGGGAGAATGATGTGATGGACAGACCCAAACTAAGCGAAGCAATTAGATCGTGTCATCGTGTTCATCTTTGCGAAGCTTTTCTTATGTCAAATATTGTATTCCTTAGACCATGAGATAATACAACTCCCTGGTATCGAAAGAAAGCTTTGAGGTCATCACACGTCATCCTATGAGAGGGTGATCATAAAGGTGTCTCTCAGGTGATCGGAAAGTGCCTGTTGGGTTGTATGTATCGAGATGGGATTTGTCCCTCCCAAGTCGGAGAGATATACTTCGGGCCCACTCGATAATCGATAGCAACACCGCTTGCAAGCATGTGGTTAAGGAGTTAATCACAAAGTGATATCGGATTACGGAACGAGTAAAGTACTTGCTGTGAACGAGATTGAACTAGGTATGACGGTACCGACGATCGAATCTCGGGCAAGTAAAATATCGCGAGACGAAGGGAATATATATATGGGATTGATTGAATCCTGGCATCGTGGTTCATCCGATATGATCATCGATGAATGTGTGGGAGTCAATATGGGTTTCCAGACCCCGCTATTGATTATTGATATAAGATCATGTCTGCATATTCTCGAACCCGAAGGGTCACACACTTAACGTGTCTCGATGCTAGGATAGATTGGATAATTGGTTTATGAGTTTTTGTTCGGAGTCTTGGATGGGATCCGGGACATCACGAGAGGTTCCGGAATGGTCCAGAGAATAAGATTCATATAAGGCAATGCAATTTTTGGAGTTCGGAATTGTTTCGGGTTAATCGGTATTGTACCAGAAGCTTCTAGAACCTTTCGGAGTGGGACCAACGTGGCCCCACTTGTCGGGAGGGGGCGTGGGCCTACGAGGGAGTGCCCTGGTCGCATTGGGACAGGGGCACAAGGCCCCATAGGCCCAGCCGGCCAAAACCCTAGGGAAACCCTAGGGAAACCTTCTAGAAGGAGGGGGAAAACTTGCCCCCCACTCCAACCCTTGGGGCCGCCGCCCTAGGGCTTGGAGGAGGGGCCAAGGGGGCCGGACAGCCCGCTATATATAGAGGGCAGGGGCGCAGCCCTCCCCCCCACTCCTTCAACCCTAGCCTCCATACTGCTGCCCTCCAGATCTCTCTCTCCCGACTGCGCGTAGGCGAAGCCCTGCCGCAGAAACTCTCCACCGCTTGCACCGCGCCGTCGCGTTGTAGATCCAATCCGTCTCTCCACCATACTTGCTGGACCAAGGAAGGAGGAGACGTCGAGGTGCCACACGTGTGCATTCACGGAGGCATCGCCACTTGTGGTGCTAGATCGGATCGGATCGCGAGGAAGAGAAGCGAGTACGACTACATCACCCACGTTCCGACGAACGTTCCGCTGTGCGAATCTTCAAGGGTATGAAGATCTAATCCAATCTCTCTCGTTGTTTGCATCTCCTAGATTAGATCTTGGCTTCCCTCTGTTCGCATCCGTAGAAAATTTTGATTTACTATGCCGCGAAACCCTTCATTCGCACACAAGCAGCAGGGGGTCGGGCGGTGCCGAACCCTAGATCCACTGGCGGCGCACCTTGGTCCGGCCTCCGGCCTTCCGGTGACGCCTTTCACTCCACGGGATCTCCACCAGGAACCAGTCCACCACTCCACCCCCATCCTCCCACTCCCAGTTCCTCTGCTCCAAGCCTCGAACACCACTCCACGGCGACGCCACGGCTCCACCTCTAGGATCCAATTCCCTTACTTAGTGCTCAACTCAGGAATGTACCACACCACACGAGTTCTATATTTTTTTCATCTCGCCATTGAATGCTCAGTCTCCTGACTATGCTTAGTATGTATGATAGTTGATAGAGAAATTTCAGTCCAGCTTTTCTTTTGTCTTGTTTTGGATGTTAGAGAGTAATTTCATCAAACACTTCGGTGTTGATCTTGGTTTTGATGGTGATGGACGGAGTGATGGCACTGGCATTGGATTTGTTCCTATTCCTACTCCAGATGTGACCCTGGACAGCAGTGTGAAGAAACATAGGAACACACGTAGCCTAATATGGCAGCACTTCACTGTCCAAGAAAAGGATCCAAATCGTGCTAATTGTAACTATTGCGGTGCAAATCTGGGCTGCAAATTTCAAGTACAGGTACTTCATTGAATCTCGTCAAACTGTTTGCCTCACCACTGATTGTTGGACATCGTCAAAGGCTCAAGGTTACATGGTTTTTACTGCACATTACATCACACCCGAGTGGAAGCTTCAGAAAAAAATACTTAGCTTTGTGTTGGTAGATGGCCACAAAGGGGAGGAAATTGGGCCTCCCCTTTGTGTCAATGGAGTGGGGCATTGACAAGGTGTGCACTATTACCGTAGATAATGCTTCTTCCAATGATACTTGCTTAAATTACATGAAGAGTTCTTTGACAAATAGAGGTTGTACTGTTGCAAAGGCTATACATCTCCACATGAGTGTGTGGCTCATATTCTTAATCTTGTGGTTGGAGATGGGCTAAATTGTTAGCTCTTTGTCAATATATGGCTATTTTTTATCTTTAATTATATATTCTAATTTCTCTTTCTTCATTATTTATGCTAGGACCAAGGAATCTCATTTCTTCAAGGACCTAGTTCAAGACACATATGGCAGTACTACATACAGGTAACGCAATATTGACTGCGACACACAATGAATTTGTATCTCTTTTTAGAGAATACAAGCAATTGTATGGTGCTCCTTCTACTTCTAGTGAATTAACATCATAGTCTGAAACTAGTCAAAATGCTTCTGAGAATTCTCTTGTGAGAGAACGATACAACAAGAGAATACGACTTAATAATCTAGATGGTACTGTAAATAGCAAAACTGAATTGGACAAGTACCTTGCCGAGGATCCAGAAGAGCAATCTTCTGATTTTGACATTCTATCTTGGTGGAAGTGCAACTCAGCTTGCTTTCCTGTCCTTTCAAAACTGGCACGTGACATACTAGCAATCCCCATCTCGACAGTTGCTTTTGAATCGGCTTTTAGTACTAGTGGTCGTATTCTAGATGACTCCAGGAGCTCTTTGACACCGGTGACACTACAAGCCTTGATATGTGCACAAGACTGGTTGTGCCGTAAGCGTATCAATTTTGAAGCTGATCTTGCTGAGTTGACCAAACTATAGGAAGGTAAAAAAATGTGTGCATACTCTTGTTTATGGATTATATAACCTTTCATACTAATTATCTTAATGTTGTTTCATAATGTAGAATTTGGAGGCCTCGAAGTGGATGATGATGAGATAATATCTCTTGATTGATCTTCATGTGTCGAGTGGGAATATATTATCTTACTGGTGGATGATGATGAGATAATATCTGTTTATTTTGTTGTTCAATGTCATGTGATTGGAGGAACCATTTATTTTGGATGTTGTAGACTAGAGACTAGTAGATGTTCTAGAATTTTATTTCATGTGTGACTATTTGTTGAAATATACTGATGTATGATCACACTGATGACTGATCTGTCATGTGTCATGTACTCATGTGTGACTATTTGTTGAAATATTCTGATGTATGGTCACACACTGATCTGCGATGTACTGATGTCTAATGTGTCATACTGTCATGTGTGAGATATTCGGATGTGTGATTAACTGATTATATTACTTTGGGACAAAATATATTATCCTGTGAATCTGTACTTTTTGAATTATAGCTCTCCTGTTATATTTTTAGATGAAACAAAAAGGTCATGCCAAAAATTTCACTTGACCAAACAAAACTCAAGCCAAATGTTCTCTGTCTTTCAAAAAATCGCGTCAACTTTGGTTAGTTTGGTTACTACCGAAACCGAAGCAAAGATTATTGGTTATAATCGAAACCTAATCGTATTCTCGTACAAAACCGTATTTACCGAAGTATTAAAATCGTATTTATCTAAAAACCGTATAAACCAAACCGTTTTAACCGAACGCGCAGCCGGACTTACATGAACCCACTTCTATCTAGTAGGATAGGAGTATATCGCATATATTTAGGGAAAATTAAGATTCAAATTCGGGTGAGGGTGTATGCTTTATGTTAGGCTATTTGAAACTACCGTAACAATACTAGTTTTAGTAAAGGAAATCCAAATTTTTGTAAGTTATACAAACGACTATACACTTGTGATTTTTTCTACATGGTCCTAACTACAACGTGTGGAGTCACAAGATTATCTAGTCTCTAGGTGTAGATGTGTAGCCTGTTGAAGATGGTCCAGCAGGGAGCCATTCTATCCTCTCTCTCTCTCTCTCTCTTTATCTCTCATTGCTACACTAGTTTGAGAGTCGACCCCGACCCCGACGAACCGGGTCACTCCACCTCTGGTCTCCTCAGCAGCTAAGCCAGACGAAGATGGCTTGGAGGCGACATTGGATATCTTGTTTATAGTAGGAGTAGCAGTAGGCGAAAGTGTCTTTAGTTTTGTGTTTCGGCTTAGTGGTAGGTTCCGGCTCTATGCTGGAAGGATGGTGTGGGTTCCATGCATGTGTGTTTGACCTGGTGCTGGCCAGCGGTGCTTCTTCTAATTATTATGCAAACCAAATCTTTTGCATTAAATAATTCTTAGTCATACAAAAGCTATAAAAAATAAATTTTGGACTAATTAAATATGTGCACAATCAATTAATAAAAATGGCAAGTATTTTGTCTCGTTTCAAAAAAATGTGCTGAAGATAGGGGGAGCAAGGTTACTAGAGACTCCAACGATAAGGCATGTGATGGCAGCTTGGCTTCGGATGCGAACGATGCTACGCAAGCTTCTCCATCTCGTGGCGGTGGCGATGGGGAAAAGGCGAGTGTCTATGGGGAAAAAGAGTGACGGCCTCTTTTGTTTAGAGATTTTTATAGGAACATTGGATGACCGAGGACAGTGGCGGAGCTCTGCACAGGTCGGAGGGGACCACCCCTAACTTTGGAACATTCGGTGAAGAAAAATACTTTTTGATTTACCAGAAGCAGAGAAAGAATTAGTAGAAGGTTATCAAATCAAATATTCCGGTATAAAATATGGTTTATTTTATCTTGTTTCTCACCTCAATAGTGCTTCATTGAAGGACAAGCATGGAAAATGCTGCAAGAACCAGAAAGTGGTATCCATATCAAAGCTAGCGTCTACATTCACAAAGAGCCGCATCTTTTCATTTCGAAATCCGAAAGAATCGATCATCAGAAGAAGAATTAGACCAAAATTAGGATACATTCTGGGAAAATGGAACTTCCATGAAAGAGAAGCAAATGAAACGCTTTCATAAAAATTCCCGTAGAATTGAGAATGAAGTTTTCATTCTATACATGCCAGATCATGAATTAGTAACTATATTATTCCATTCCCATTTTATTCCCGAAACTTCCCAAGAAAAATCCTGTTTTGGGTGGAATTTTCTGACTTTATCCACCTATGTAGCGGCAAAACGAGCGCTGATACGTCATAAACGTATCTATATTTTTTTATGCTTTATGCTTGTTCTATATCATTTGTCTTATGTTTTGTCTACACTTTGAGGTATTTTTATACACTTTCTGAAACTAACCTATAACAAGATGTCACAGTGCCAGTTGCATGTTTCTGTTGTTTTTGGTTTCAGAAAAGCTAAAAAATGAATATTCTCGGAATTGGACGGGACAAAAGCCAAAGTTACTATTTTTCCGGAGCGAACACGGACCAGAAGGATAGACGAAGGGGGGCCAGGAGGTGGACACACCCTAGGGTGGCGCGGGTCCACCCTGGCCACACCAGCCCTAGGTGTGGGCCCCTCGAGGCTCCACCGACCTTGCCCTTTCTCCTATATATACGTCTCCTCAGAACGTAAACCTTAACAGGAGCAAAAATCCAGAAAAAGTTCTGCAGCGCCGCCGCCACCAAAGGGGAGATTCGGGAAAACAGAAGTCTCTGTTCCGGCACCCTGCCGGGATGGGGAAGTGCCCCCAGAGCCATCTCCATCGATTTCCACCACCATCTTCATCACCGTTGCTGATTCCCATGATGAGGAGGGAGTAGTTCTTCCTCGAGGCTAAGGGCTCTATCGGTAGCTATGTGTTCATCTCTCTCTCTCTCTATGCGTGATCTTCATGGGATTATGAGCTTTGTAATCAAGTAGATCTACTCTGCTAATCAAGTGCTTTAATAGATCTCTGGCTTTCCCCACGTGTGTGAAAGTAACAACATGCGCACCGTGGTGGCACTTAGGCTAGAGTCTACATAAATACTCAAGTGCTTCAATAGATCTCTACTCTCCCCACGTGTGTGAAAGTGACGACGTGCACGTCGTGGTGGCACTTAGGCTAGAGTTCATAAATATTTATCATGAGTATATTTTGAGTTGGTTGTCTCTATGAAATTGTGGTGTTTGTTGGAACCATCTAGCGCTCAAGGTGACAGTGTGGGGTTATCTTGATGGGGAAGGCGGACTTTGAGGAGTGCTGCCCTACCATGGATTAGAGTGGCCAACCGGAGAGTAGTTTAGGGTAGCATCATGAAGAGAATATATTTATATGAGAGAGTGTTCACTAGTGAAAGTATGATCCCTAGGCCTTGTTTCTAAGCATTAAAACACCGTTTAGAACTAGATCGGTTACATGTTTGCTTGCTTGCATATTTTTTCCTTTAATCTTTTCCTCCCGTCAGAAGCTCTTTTCTGGCACCGTTACCACTTATAATCATCCATACCACTTGTATTTCACTATCTCTTCGCCGAACTAGTGCACCTATACACCTGACAAGTGTATTGGGTGTGTTGGGGACACAAGAGACTTCTTGTATCGTGATTGCAGGGTTGCTTGAGAGGGATACCTTTGACCACTTCCTCCCTGAGTTCGATAAACCTTGGGTAATCCACTTAAGGGAAACTTGTTGTTGTTCTACAAACCTCTGCACTTAGAGGCCCAACAAATGTCTACAAGAATAGAAATGCGTAGACATTAAGCTCTTTTCTGGCGCCGTTGTCGGGGAGGTAAGGTAAAAGGTACTCACATCCTCCGGTGTGAGTGCTTGAAGTTATTTCCTTTAGATTCTGCAATTTTGTCTTTTTGTTTATTGTTTTCACTGGTTAGGCTTAATGGAAAACAACAACAAAATTAGAGAGCTTTATAGTATTTATATTGATTTAGGACATGAAGTGTTTGAAGAGAAAATTAAAAAACCTATGGAACTTTATTTGCATGCTAACGGCAATGTTATTAGTATGAATTCTTTGAACACCATTATTGCTATTGCTATGGAAACGTCTAAGATTGGGGAAGCTAGTTTTTATGAAAACGATCTTTTTAGTTCCCCAGCTTTGGAAGATAGCTATTCTATTACTTATGATTATACCAAACCTCCAATATATGATGATTACAATGATGAATATGATATTTTCAGTTCACCTAATATTGAGGAGAAAATTAATTATGATTACAATATGCCTCCTATATTTGATGATTGTGGTGAGGAGAATAGTAATGATAGCTATTTTGTTGAATTTGCTCCCACTATAATTAATAAGAATGACTATGCTTATGTAGAGAGTAATAATTATATGCATGTGGCTCATGATAAAAATGTTTTATGTGATAGTTATATTGCTAATCTCATTCATGATGCTACTGAAAGTTATTATGAGAGAGGGAAATATGGTTTTATGTATCTCAACAATATTAAGTTTCCCCTCTTTATGTTGAAAATGTTGAAGTTGCACTTGTTTTGCTTTCCTATGCTTGTTGCTTTGTGATTTCATGACTTGTTTCTTTACAAGATTTCTATGCATAGGAAGTGGGTTAGACTTAAATGTGTTTTGAATTTTCTTCTTGATGCTCTCTTTTACTTCAATTCATATTTTTATATGAGCATCTTTTCAAACTATCATGGTGCCTAACTTAAAGGCGTTAAAGAAAAGTACTTATTGGGAGATAGCCCAAATTTCGTTAGTTTTTTCTTTTGTTGAGCCTTGGAAGTTATTACTTCTGTAATGACCTCTCCTTATCCTTTTTTGTGTGGTTTTTGTGCCAATAATAACCTCTAATGAGAGAGAAGTAAGACCAGGGGAAGTTGTTGTCCCGAAATAGATTTTTGTGATTCACTGTAAAAAATCGTGAAAAATCTATGTATGTCTGATTGAGCTATAATTTTCTGATTAAATCCCCCAGGTTGGTAGCTAACTTTCGTTAGTTCAACACTTTTTGATTTGAGGAAAAGAAGGTCTTTGAAAAACTCGGTTTTTACCTACTAGTCTGTTCTGACATATTTCTGCATTATTTGCATTTGTCTCCTATCGATTTCTTTTTAGGTTCTATTTGGTAAATTGAACTTTTTGAAGGAATTTATACAGTAGCTTGTGTCTTTAATGAAAGTTTTTCTATTTTGAAACTAAAACCTAAAGGTTTATTATCTTTTGAATGCACTAATGTTGCTAATGAAGATTGTGTGAAGTTTTGTATGAAGGAAAAAATTCAGGTGTAAGGGAAGAATGATGTAATGCGATGAAGAATGGACAAAAGCTCAAGCTTGGGGATGCCACCCCGTGTCACCCCAAGAAATATTCTAGAGGTACAAGCGTCAAAGCTTGGGGATGCCACCCCGTGTCATCCCAAGAAATATTTTAGAGGTACAAGCGTCAAAGCTTGGGGATGCCCAAGGCACCCCCTTCTTCATCAATAAAAATCTCAGGTCTTTCTAGACACTTTGTTTTTATTGTTTCATGCACTATTGTGTTGTTCTTGGAGCGTTTTTTTTGTTTTTAGTTTTCTTTTGCTTGGTTTGCTTGAATAAGTTGGTTGGATCCCAGCACACTTATTTTGGAGAGAGACACACTCTATTTTCATTGCCTAGAACACTCTAGTTTTCATTCTTATTATTTGTGAGTGTTCTCTTTTGCTAGCACTGTGTTTAGCCTTAGTTTTCTTGTGCTTTTAGCTTAGAACTTTTTAGTTATTTGTTGTGTATTTGTGATGGTCAAGAGGAGGAAGAATGGATCTACCCATGCCTACCTTCTAATGAGAGTAACTCGTTACCGCTTATATTATTTGATTGTCCCCCATGCTTACCAAAGGAGGATGAATGTTATGTTCCTGTGGATTCTTTTGAGCTACCTATTATGGTTAAAACTTGTGATAATAGTTATGCTCCTGTTATCTATGATAATCCTATATTTGTGCCTAACTTCGAAATGCATGGTACTAAAGAGTTTTGCTTAGAAAATGTTTATGATAAAGCTCTAGATGATGGTCCTATATTGAATGATCAGTCTTCTTGTTATAAAATTGTTAAAAGTGGGTTTGAAGGTTTTAATCCCACTATTTTTGAGCTTGATAAAAATTATGTGTTTATAGATCATGAAAAGCATGCTTTATGTGATAGTTATATTGTTGAGTTTATTCATGAGGCTACTGAAAATTATTATGAGAGAGTAAAATATGGTTGTAGAGGTTTTCATGGTACTGAAACACCTCTCTATGCGCTGAAAGTTTTGAAGTTACTCTTGTTTTATCTTCCTATGCTTGGCACCTTCTTCTTTGTGAATTTATTTGCGTACAAGATTCCCATGCATATGAAGTGGGTTAGACTTAAATCTATTTTGCATTTGTGCGGTGACCCAGCTTACCACTGCATGATGTAGTACACTATAGTCATTGACATAACACCAATGAAACACCGTTCACTAGTATTACATCCCTCAGAGTGGTACAACAGAAACACAGCAGGTCCAAGACATGACTATAGGTTACAACTCAACTCTCTACAAAAGATCCAGAGAACACTCTAGGTTAAAGAGAGAGAAATAAACTTCTTACAAAGAAGAATAAAAAATAACCAACTCAAAACTATTATGCTAATAAGATTAACATCTAATTATTTGGCTTGTATTGTTGCTATTGCAATACTCTACACAAGTAGGTTCTATGACTAGAGATTATATTTCTATCTAATCAGCAACTTCGTCTTCACTTTAGTTGATGTATATGTTGACTTTATTTACTTCATTGAAGAGCTTGAGCTTTTGATGATGATCCCTAGAGCATAAATTGATGTAGACGTCGTCTGTATTCACTTCAGAATCTAGCAGGGTTAAGAAGATACATTGAGTACGAGCGTACTCAGCAAGTTAACTAGAAAAGGAGTGTTCGATGCACTATAACTACAGCCACAGACCAAAGGTCATAGGCAATGCAAGTTTTCATAAATATTTCTTCAAAGGTTGCATTTATTCTGAAAAGCTATGTTCGTCGGCCTTCACGGGTTTACCAGAACTTTCATGGAGTTCCTTTCCCGCAGCGTTCGCAGATCCTTCCCGGAACAGGGAGTAACAAGTTATAGTTCTTACACTCTATAGAGGTGCGTCATTTTACCCATGAGAGATCTTAGCTTTGTTGCACATCCGAGTTGCATTCTCGTCCACACTTCCTTGGTGTGGGGCCCATACTAAGATCCAAGCCAATCACTGTCCTTCTCCGCGACCCCGCATACACCGCAATTATTGTATGCCCAAACTCAAGGTACAACTTTCCCCGTATAAAACGGCTATACCTTAGTTGGATACACACAACAACCATTAACACTAGAAATCTGTCTTTTGTAAACCCAGATCCACGGTAGACCTTTCCCTCGTATAAAACGGCTATACCCACGATCTGCAACTTACAAATGCCCAGAACAGTGTCCACTGCATGCGAAAGGGAGCCGATCCAGCTGACTTCTCCGTCTCATTCGAAATCTCATGGTTAACGCGTAATATACGACGCGAGAATCACTAGCGACATTGGTCGTTAAGTCCTAGATGATACATTCCTGTGCAGTGGTATTTTAACTGCCAGATTTAATAGATTAGCTGATCACCCTCGATCAGTAACCAATAGTTCACTTTAATTATGAAAATAGGATTTTCGACCTTTTTGAAATGCAGGTGATGACAACATTAGATTTGCAAAATACTTTACAGAAAATAATCAAAGAACATGATCAAGTGTGAACTTGCCTTTTTGTGATTGCAAGATTATGCACTCACGGTATTCGAGACATTATAAGATCCAATATCTTAAATCAGCATCATTGGTCCGGTAAGGACTAATGTTTAAAGAAGCAATATGCAGTTATGCATAATTAATGCTATGCATTTTGTAAAACTCTCAAAGTCATCCCCAATACTTTGAGTGAATTGAATTTATCTTCAAATTTTACTTTATAAGTAATGACCTTAAGTGTTAACAATCCAAAATTATACAAGTAAAGTATAAAACAATGTGATTATGGTTAATTGTCATTTGGTGACTATGATAAAAGTCTTTAGGTTGAGTTGTTAAAAGTTGGAGAACTTATTATGAGATTGTTGTTTGAAGTGGAAAAAATAATAACATTTGAAGAAAAGATTTTCTTTCTAAGGTTTAAATAATCTTTATTGTTAATAGAACATGATTAATGTCTTTTGGTGTTTGATTGACTAGTTTGGTCTTGAGATGCTTTATGTCTTAAGTTAAATAGACCAAAGTTAACTATAAAAACATAAGTATTTTATTAGACATGATGTTATAAGATTTTTGAGACTAAACTTAACTTTAAAATAAGAAGTGAATCTTAAGGTGTAGTGAGTTTAGAACATCATCAAGGTTTAGGGTTTGGACAAGTATAATTATGGGCGTGGAATCATTCACTTTCACTTCAAGTGAAAGATGAGTTTAATAACCTGCAATTTATTAATAGGAACATAACTAGATGATCTTAGTAATTTGTTAGGATTTGAAATTATGTTAAGAATGATTAAGAGATAAATATTATTTACCACATTATATATGAGTGATACACTATATCTATTTGTAAAGGGTTTTAAAGAGTATTTTAAAGTTTAATAGTTATACTTAAGCTAGATTATGAATTCAAGTCATGGTTTTGAAATTATTATTTAAATGTAAAATATTTAAGGTTTTATAAAAATTGTGATTATTTCATACTAAAGAAATGTTTTTAAAGAATTTACAAAATATATAATAGATAAGGATTTATTACTTTTAAAGTCTTAAAAACCTTTCTAACAATATATTTAATATTTTTCTAGTATAATATATTTATTCAAGATCTTAAAAATAATTTATATATATATATCTTTAAGTATTATTCTTATGTTTATAAAATTCCATAAAGGATCAATAGACTTTGAATATTAACTTAAAATCTTATTTATAAAAGAATTAAGTTAGTATTTTTTATAGAATAGTAGGTTTATTTTTGTACACAGAAATGATTATTTATTTATTTTTAGGTTTATTTCTTATATTGTTATAATTTATTGAGAATTCTAGCGACTTTAACATTTAATGTTATTTTATTTAATTTAAACAGGTAGTTTTATATTTTTCTTAGGTAGGTATTATTTTTGTGATAATTTTGATATATCATATATTTTTTTAAGATTTATATATACACATATTATTCTTTTTTTAACAGAAAGTAATGTGTTTTGGTAATGTTTTAAATAAAGAAAAATATATTTTATGTTAATTTGATATTTGGACTCTGGTCTAGTATAGGGGGTGAAATTGGGCTAGATCGGCCTAGCCCATAAGGCCGGCCCAACTTGATCTGGCCCAACTAGGCCCGACTACCCTACCCATCACTATCCTCACAATTCTTGCTCACACACACATCGGCCAAACACGCACCCCTCGTTCCCCCCTAACACGAGCGTGATGCCGCCGCCACCCCCGCTGCTACGACCGGTCAACGGCCGTTTCGGTGCCGCCGCCTACCGACGAGGTCCCATATCGATCTCCTCTGTCGATCCTTGCCGCCCCGTTTCCACTATGCTTCCCCCGTGTATTCCCCCACGAAACCCTAGCCCCAATGGCTTGGGTTGCTGGCGTGACACCCGAGCCTTCACGCCGCCGGCTACTCGTAGAAGACGACCACAACCTCCTCGTCATCTCCCACCACCTATACAACAACCCCGACCTCATGCTCCATAGATTCGACCTCGACGACCACATTGCAGGTGCCTCTTATGGTGTGGTGCTGCTATGGCAGCAGCTGCTACCTACGCCATGGTTGGTCGTGATCTCCTAGTGCTCTCTGTCGATCTGCAACTCCTCTTCTTCCTATGACTTGACTAACCTCGATTCAATGCTGGAGGGACGGAAAGTTAAATTGCAACCCCAGTGGTCATGGCTTGTTGCTCTTGGTTTGATTCCTATGGTGGATTGGCTTATGTGGTGGTGATTTCGTGGTGGTGCTTTGCTAGTGTTGCTGCCAATGGGACGGTATTGCTGCCATCATCGCAACCTCGTAGATGTGCCGCTACACGCCTTCGTCACGCCTACGCTCCAGGTGCTCGGCACCCTCGGTGAGTTTTATTATGACCGGCCATCGAGCCGATGACTCTTTTCAGTGATGTGTGGTGTCTCATTTGAGCCAACACATGATGTTGAGTGCAGATATATGATGGTGATGGTTCAGTGATGTTGTTATCTATACTTAAGATTCTCCTAGGATACATGAGATAGTACTAAATGCCTTGTGCTTCGGTTTGGATGAATTATTCATCCATGCATATGTCAGTGGATGGTTCCATATTGTTTTGAATCTGACTGACTATAGTCTAATGGCTTGTTTTATTTGGGATGGCTTGCAGATGTGATTAGTTTTATGAATGATTCCTAGCTGATGTGTCTAGGAAGATGATTTGAATTTATATTCAAGTGAGATTTGATGGTTATACATGTATATTGTGAACATGACAGTAATTGACCATATGATTCATGACTGTGGCGTGAAGGAAAATGATATGAATTAAATTTATTTTCATTTTCAAATGGGATTGTGATACTATGTGTATACTTTCCACAGGATAGTACATGTTGAAATGCTTCATAGTCATTAAAACTGATGGTATGGTTTGTATTTGTTGCTAGGTAGCTTTTACTTGAGTTTGGTTACACAATTACCTTTTGGTTGTTGATGGTGTTAAAGTTGTGACACCTCAATTGAGGATACACAATTAGAAACATTGGCTAGCCAGATTTGGTGTTGTAGCTAACTATCTCAAGTTTTAGTTGCCAGCAGGAATCATTTCTATAACCAAATGATGGATTTACTTAAATGGGCCAATGATGTATGAACGGAGGCATTACTTTGTTGCATATGAACATATATTTTTGTTGCCCTTTTGTTAGCTCTAAGATGATTCTGGAGTAGCATTACTACCCAGTCTGGGAGCTCTTTCCCCCACACAACTCCATGCTCAGAAATAAAATACAAGAACAGATGTTATACTATTCTAAGAAACTAACCTGCTGGTGTTAAGTAGAAAAGTGGCTTGGGAATTTGTGCTTATAATGATTCTTGTGGTGGATCTTGATCAGGTTCCACTTTTTTATTGCTGGTAACTTCTAGAAACAATTTCCTTCTCCTCCTTGTGAGGCTGATTTGCTACTGGCCTCCTTGTTGCACACCTGCCATGCTCCTCCTTGTGCCGCTTGAGCTTGCTCAGGTTACCAGGTTGATCTGTTGGCTGATTTGTGTGAATTGGTGTGGTGTTCTTAAGAGCTTGGTAGTGGTTTGGGATGGATTGAAACTGAGGCAGTGGCTAGAAGCTGTGTTGCGGCTGCGTTACCCCTTTTATGTGAATTGGTTGCTGCTGTGATGTTGACAACACAGCTCCTGCATGCAGATGTGTAAGCTGCTTGTATGCTCTAAGAGCCTTGTCCTATTGAGAAGATCTTTTCCCTACCTAGATAC
This sequence comes from Avena sativa, assembly GCA_916181665.1. Taxonomy (NCBI): domain Eukaryota; kingdom Viridiplantae; phylum Streptophyta; class Magnoliopsida; order Poales; family Poaceae; genus Avena; species Avena sativa. The sequence goes on along the minus strand of OV702298.1, from coordinate 275,986,130 downwards.
TACTCCTTTGTGGATATGCTCGGCTGGTTGAATATTATTTCAAACTTGGGCTTTATCTTTGTGTTGCCAAGTGGAATTGATACCCTTACTATTCAGTGGTGAAACTTGCCCCTCTTTAATGTCAATGAGGTTGTACTAAGGCAACTTATCTGATTAAGAACAGATACTATGATTTCGTGAAACTTGCCCCTTTTAAGATTAGCTCAGTGATGAAATGATTAGAGTGCATCACACTGTTCATTCTAAGAGTATCATTAACCCCCTCTAATCCCTTTTATTTTGTTTGTCTCTTCTTCTTTATTTTTTATTCTTCCTTTTTGTTTTTGTTTTGTTATCTATTGTGTTGTTTTGTAGGTACAGAAGAAATAGAAGAAAAGATACAGCGAAAGGATCATGAGTAGATTTAGGAAGTGTTTCCTTTGTTCAAAATGTAATTTTATTTTCTTTTTGTAATATTCTTGTATTTTATATTATTGTAAAGAACACTGTAACCTTGTATTATCTATTTTCGAATTACTTATAATATTCCTTCCATTCTTATATTATTATTGTAATTCTTCATTTTTTATAAATTAATAAAAATAGTGTAATGTATTATTGTAATAAAATGATTCCTCTCTATTTCATTATCTTATTGTCCCTTTTGTTCATAATTGTAAAGATAAATTAGTAATGTGTGATGTAAATAAGATCCTTCTTTATCAATTCTTGTTTATTATTTCATTATTGTAATATCATGTTACATTACTCATTTATTCATTTCATTTTATTTAAATTTCAATTATCTTTTTATTTGAATATAAGATTATATATTATTATAATAAGAGTTCACCTCTTATTTCCTATTACAATTTAGTTCCAATTCTTATTCTATTTCAAATTCTTTTAGTATTCCAATATATCAATTAAATATTCAAATTTGAATTGTCTTCCCCTTAAACACTAAGATACAATAGAGTCATGCCAAAATCTGTCGCACATGCTCGGATGCTTTCATCAGAACAAGAGCGATCTCGATTCCTCTACAGCTTCTTTAATTTTGCGCGAAAATTCCCCAGATTTTCTTATGCATGAGTGCAATGCACAAATATGTGTCGTGTCTATTTCGAGGTGCTAATCCTGGGATGTTACAAACTCTCTCCCTTAAAATAAACTTCGTCCTTGAAGTTCGTATACTCTCACGTTTCAGATTAAGGAATTGTCATTGTATTGATTATGGCATTTCTTAATTCCATAATAACTTCAAATGGGAATATTTGTAGTATCCCATATCCAGATCTTTTCCTTGAATTTTTATCATTCTTGGCAATCTCCAACTTGTTGTCTTCAATATTCCAAAGCTCCTTCTACTATCCTTCTTTAGGAATATGTCCTAATTATAAAATCCTTAAACTGGAGTTTCTTCTTTAGTTCATTATCCTGATTAGGTATCCTACTCCAATTCCTTTACTTGATCATAAAACTTCCTTATTATTCTATATAAGGTCTAGGAAGTCTCACTAAAACAGGGTTCTAAATTTTATTAAACAATACTTGTGACCAAAAGACTAAATTATTGGTTTGTCATTGTATGGTTTATACGGGTATTTTTTCGAAGATTGGTTTTGAACTCATTTGTCCATACCCATTGGAATTTCTTGTTGTTTCCTTTATACATGTCTAATTGGATATGTTTTATTACCTCTTAAGGATAACTTAAGAGTTGTTTCCTCTCGAATTAGTCTATTAGGATTAATCTATTCAACCACTTTTAAACTTTTACCTTATCAAACTTTTAGACAATCTTTTGTTATCACTTTAAGTACTTCTTCAACTTCCATGTATTAATTGCCTTAAGGTTTGAGTACTACTATCTGGAATTAAACTTCGATCTTTCATCAAGGCATGCTTCCAAAAGTACTTTTATGATAATGTCTTCTTTTTAACCTTATGGAAATAAGGCTTAATGTTGTTTACTCTGGAATTCAGATATCCGTACTTCTGTTTATTGTTTACTCTCCCCCTTAGGGTTTAGTAATGGTCTCTAAACTGCCTATATAGTATCCATTAACTTCATAACTAGGATGTTGGTCCCTATTCAGCTTATACTTAACCTATTTAAGGTTTCATAAAAGATCTTACTGTATACCCACACAATTGTGGGTCTCCGAAGTGAATCTTCCAACATTATTTGTCTTACCTATTGTTTGGACATTTTCGCTTTGATAAGCCTGACTTGGTGAGGTGTCTCGAAAGACGGTCGCTTTAATGTTTATACTCCTTCATGTATTTCTTAGCTTAGGCCAAGTTTTATGCTCTTTATGCAACATTAAGATGATATGGTTGACTAAGTCAACCAAATACCAGCTGTAGACAAATACCAGTTGCGGAACATCCTAGGGTGTATGAATTACCCTACGGTTTCCGACATATTATTGGCATTCTCTCTAAATTGTCAGAGCTTGAATACCATTTTGGTTCCAAAACTTCTTCTTTGCACTTATTCATGATACTTCCATGAACTGGGTACAACTACTTCATTAACTTATTAACAACATTACCTATTTTGGGTGAACTTAAGTTCGTTACTTCTTGTTGCTCCATATATTTTCTACACTAATCTTCCTTCTCATTGTTGTCTAGTAATGATCTGAACTTGATCCAACCTTCAAATTGTGTTGATACTCCTTATACTTGGCTTAATTCTTCAAGTAAGTCTTATCTTGGTCTTTAAAAATCGTCACTCCCTTACACAAATTCCAATTCCTATCTAGGTCTATAACATCAAATAGTAACTGGATGTTGCAACATGCATTTGCACACCAAGTCAAACTTCATGTACAGATCTAGTTAATCAATAAGATCCAAGAAAAACAAATAAATCCAAATGTGGTACATATAACACACAATATTCTAAGCCCGGAATATAGTAGTTGAGTATAATATCTCTAGAATTCAAGCTTAGTTGTGTAGTATATGACACCTCCTCGTATAGGTTTACATTGTGATACTTAGCACATAGGGTCAAATTATTTTTTATCTCAACATTTACTCAAATTGCTCAATTGCAATAGGATAATCTTAAACAAAGTGGTCTCAATCTGGTTTCGACTAACCTTTTGTGTCACTTTTGAAAGGATTAACTATAACCAACCTTTCTTTATTAGTAACTAACCTCATATGATCTCTCAAAAAGACTAATTTTTTTCTATTGAACACCTAAAACTAAATTTTATCAGGAATTATGACACCTATGGCTTCTATCATAGTTCTACCATGTTATTTTCTTACTTCTACCTCAAGATAATCTACTAATTACTTTTCATATTTATACTCTCATCATGGTTTTGGAGCTAATCTCAGCATGATCTTGTTATGTTTTACCTATACATCAGGATTTAAGAACTAATCTAACCATGATGACTTTGTTTCTCACTACACTATCATTAAGTCTTAACATAATTTCACTTCATCATGTATAATCCTCAAGTGAATCCCACATGATTACTACTCATTACATCAATATTTATCCTAATGATATTCATCATGTTGTCTTTGATTATCAACTAGCCATAAGATTCCACTATCTTACACGAATTCTAGGGTTAGGCTACACCATTTAAGAGTACTTCAATTGATGTCTTACACTTGATCCTAATCTACTATGACCAATTGGCTTTCCTACAGTATCTTGGTGGTTTTGTATCTCCTTCGGAAGACACTAATTAGCACTATACTGAGAAAAGATAACTTTTCCAAAGAAATATGATTATAGCATTTGGTGACGAAGTTATCCTCAAGTGGATACTCATCACAAATTATAAGAATATTTGGTTTAGATAAGATGGCTCCTATAGTCACTATCCAACCTACAGATCTTCCTAAAAGGTTTTAATCCTAAGGTCAAAGCATATGCTTTGATACCAACTGCGGGGACCTAGCATACCACTGCATGATGTAGTACACTATAGTCGTTGACATAACACCAATGAAACACCATTCACTAGTATTACATCCCTCAGAGTGGTACAACAGAAACACAGCAGGTCCAAGACATGACTATAGATTACAACTCAACTCTCTACAAAAGATCTAGAGAACACTCTAGGTTAAAGAGAGAGAAATAAACTTCTTACAAAGAAGAATCAGAAATAATCAACTCAAAACTATTATTCTAATAAGATTAGCATCTAATTATTTGGCTTGTATTGCAGCTATTGCAATACTCTACAGAAGTAGGTTCTATGACTAGAGATTATATTTCTATCTAATCAGCAACTTCGTCTTCACTTTAGTTGATGTATATGTTGACTTCCTTTACTTCATTAAAGAGCTGGAGCTTTTGATGATGATCCCTGGAGCATAAATTGATGTAGATGTCGTCTGTATTCACTTCAGAATCTAGCAAGGGTTAAGAAGATACATTGAGTACGAGCGTACTCAGCAAGTTCACTAGAAAAGGAGTGTTCGATGCACTATATCTACAGCCACAGACCAAAGGTCATAGGCAATGCAAGTTTTCGTAAACATTTCTTCAAAGGTTGCTTTTATTCTGAAAAGCTATGTCCGTCAGCCTTCACGGGTTTACCAGAACTTTCATGGAGTTCCTTTCCCGTATCGTTCGCATCTCCTTCCCGGAATAGGGAGTAACAAGTTACAGTTCTTACACTCTATAGAGGTGCGTCACTTTACCCATGAGAGATCTTAGCTTTGTGGCACATCCGAGTTGCATTCTTGTCCACACTTCCTTGGTGTGGGACCCATACTAAGATCCAAGCCAATCAATGTCCTTCTCCGTGACCCCGCATACACCGCAATTGTTGTACGCCCAAACTCAAGGTAGACCTTTCCCGTATAAAACGGCTATACCTTAGTTGGATACACACAACAACCATTAACACTAAAAATATGTGTTTTGTAAGTCCAGATCCACGGTGGACATTTCCCTGTATAAAACGGCTATACCCACAATCTGCAACTTACAAATGCCCAGAACAGTGTCCACTGCATGCGAAAGGGAGCCGATCCATCTGACTTCTCCGTCCCATTCCAAATCTCATGGTTAACGTGTAATATACGGCGCGAGAATCACTGGCGACATTGGTTGTTAAGTCCTAGATGATACATTCCCGTGCAGTGGTATTCCAACTGCCAAATTTAATAGATTAGCTAATCACCCTCGACTAGTAACCAATAGTTCACTTTAATTATGAAAATAGGATTTTCGACCTTTTTGAAATGCAGGTGATGACAACACTGGGTTTGCAAAATACTTTACAGAAAATAATCAAAGAATATGAGCAAGTGTGAACTTGCCTTTTGTCAACACCCGGATTTTTAATCCTAGATTCCTGTTATGCCATACATCGCAATCCCAGGATTAACATTTTTGCGAGACATAACATAATTGGATACCATAGTACAACATCCATTACAAACCATACATAAGGTCTTACACAAATAAGGATCTCATGATCCAGTTCTTAATACAACTCAAGCAGCGGAATAACATAATAGTAACGGTAGCGTAGGCGAAGCTCCATCTTCGGGATCACAGGCAATGCTGACGATGGGAGATGATCCTAGTTGTCGTAACCTTCCTGGGGTCCATCCTCCTGGTACTCCTCTTCATAGTCTGGCCACGGGAATAGCCAAGGACAAAGCCATGAGTACTCTTTAAGTACTCGCAAACTAATACTAACAAGTGAAGGGGGGTTTTGTAATAGGACACTAAGCTCTAGGGTTGTTTTGCAAAAAGCCAGATTTACCTCTACTAAGTTCAGAAGCAAGAAAAGATAGTTACATTTTATAACACCTAAGTGGGAACTTGTATCTCATGCCACAACTCTGTTGTGGTCAAGTCAAATTCTCAATTCATTTCACAAGTCATTTTGAAAACATCTGACGGGGGAACAGTATGACCACTCCAACTGTCCATAACCGCGGACACAACTATTCGAATAGTTTGACACTCTGCAGAGATTGTACACTTTCACCACAACATTCGATACATCCGTCAGGAACAAATCCTGAATTCACCATACTCAGTATGCGGATAATCAATCCTAACCTTTCAATTACACGCCCTAGTATAAGCACCTCTCCTGTGAGTTTGGCCTCCCAATCATGACCAACTGTCATCTTGGGTACTACACAGGTGGACAATATTCACAAGGTAGCCTCAGCTCAGACCTTGGCCATGAGGGAACTAATACTAAGGTATATAAGTTTCCAGTCAAGCCCTACCCAATTCCCGGGTATTGTGGTTGTACGATAAAATTGGAATGGTATAGCATCCAGACAACCATCAGTTTTATAAAGGGCTAAGGCTCATGCCTCAACATTTTCATCATCAAAATCATCTAGTGTTCGGAAACACCTGTCCAAAACATTTCAATAGAATGATCCATCATTCCAAGGTTTTCATAACCATTTTTCCACCAAGTATTCCCATCTAAAGTTGATCAAGATTTATGCTTAGCACTAGCATCTACAAATGGGGGTAAGTACTAATGAGGGGTGGTAAACTAGTGGGGTTTAACTAAGTTCAATTTCATGCCTTAGGATGACATGAAGACTATCTAGCTTAGGCCAAGTTTTATGCTCTTTATGCAACCTTCAATTATCTTTCTAGTATCTACAATTTACTCAAGTAAACTCTAAGTAGTAGCTTTGATAAATAAATAAAGTAGAAAGCTTGTGAGTAAAACTAGGAGGGGTATCAGCAAATGGGTATAATCATATATGCTTAAGGCATATAGTTGGCATGGTAACAAGCAAGTATTGGCTTGCATAGGTATAGTATCTTGCAAGTGTTGACTTGCACCATCAACTAGTAGTATTAGGCTTGCATCAGTGTCAGTATAAGCTTGCTAAGTTAACAGCTTGCAAGTATTGGCTTGCCGTGTGCAGAGCAGTGGTTGAAGTTCTCCTCGGCTTTTTCTTCGTAGTATCCTCCTTCCTCCTCGTATCCTTGGTCGGTACTAGCATCTATAAATAAATACGAAGTACACAATCACCAAACTATAATTAACTACTTTCAATCATCACACAAAGGGGTTCTATAGATGATCTAGCATCATCACTAATATTACAAGATTAAGGCATTTGTCTTATTTATTTATTTTTTAGAAAAGTAATTTCTACTCATTGAAAAACTACTTAAGATTTAATATTCTCCAAACCAAACATGGGATCATGTTGACACCTGTCATCACCACATATTTCAGTACATGGGAATGTGAATTAAAGTGGTGTCACAATTTAATAAGATTTAACCTTTCATTTCATTTAAATAAACTGACTAGAAATGTCTATGTGGCATCATTTTATTACTTGATCATTATTTTTGTAAGTAAACCCAAAGGTTTTTGTATATTCTGAAAGGTATGGTCAAATGTGATTTTTGAGAGTTGGAATCAACTCAAAAGCTATTATGGTTTAAATTTGAAAAATGTTTGAATGCAGAAAAGGTTCTGCCTTGTTATTTTTACCAAGGTTGATCTATAGATTCAAATGATTTGAATCCAACGGGCTTGGATTAATCATTTCAAAACCTTTCTAACAAAATTGGTTTCATTCAATTTGGTTCACTGAATCGAGCTGGGTTGATTTTTGAAATTGGGTACAGAACTATGTTTGAATTAAAATGGAAAAAGTTAAATTCAAACGACTGGGCTGCGCGGGAACTGTTAGTGGGCCGGCCCAGTGTCACTCCACGGCGCGGGGCTCAACTGACAGGGGGTTCCACCAGTCAGTGGCTCTTTAAACGCGAAGCGGTACGGGGCAATCTCATCCGCACGATCTAAGTCTAATCGAACGGCTGCTACTCATCGTCCACGTCGGGCGGCGCCGGCGAGACAGAAACCTAACACGGTAGGTGGGGGTCGTTGGAGGCTCACCGGGGCTCAGGTGAAGGTCGGCGATGCGGGCGAACAACAAAGTCGACAACGGCGAACCTCCTGGTACCGGCAGCTCCTCCTGGGGCGGCTCCAATCGATGGCTTCCTTCTCCTCCAGCAGCGCCTTGCTCCGGGACTGAGGCAGGGTGGTTCTGGGTGAGAGGGGAGTGGAATGGTGTGAAGAATTCGAGCGGGGGAGGCCTCTATTTATAGTGGCAAGAGAGGACCGACGGGCGCAAGCTAAGCTCGTCGTGGTCGACGGCACAGAGGGCTATCGGCGTGGGCGATGGTAGGGGCGGTGCTGTGCTCCCTGGCGAAGCTCAACGGCGTGGTGGCGAGGCGTGGGGTGGTGGGGATTGGTCAGAACGCTGCGGTGCTCTGCGCGTGCCCGACGGAAATTTTAATGACGCACAGCTCACGTGGTCCGTGCGGTGGCGAACGGGCGTGTCTGCGGGGTTGCTGGGACGGTGGTGATCACGCATGCACGCAGCGAGGGCGGCGCGTGGTCTGTGGGCGTCTGTCAAGCGTGGCGCATGGGGCACGCTCTTGGCATGGTTGCAGAGCAGCTTGGCATGGTCTGTGCGTGTGGTCCAGGGGCTGGCATCGCTCGCGGTTGGGACAAGGAGTGGCGGTGGGGTGCTAGCTTGCTCCCAGACAAGGTTGGCGAGGCTAGTGCTGCTTGTAGCTTGTTGTCCACACTGGGGTGACCATGGTGCTCTCGGGTTGTTCACCATTGATGACAATGGCTAGCTTACAGTTGTGCTAGAGATTAGTTAAGGTTGTTAGATGATGTACTAAGGCTAGTGGTGCCCAGAGAGGGAACAAGTTAGGCTAGAATCACTGCACACTATAGTGTTTTGATTTTGTTTGATTTGAATCTGCAAGGTGTTTGATGAAATGGCCGCATGAGTTCAAGTTTTGAATTTTGAAAAGATTTTTGGTGGGTGTTCTAGGCATGTGCTGGTGAGTCTGTAGATGCTTGGGTTTTGAAAGTTGAGCTTGTTTGAGTGGTTTTTGCAAAAGTGGGATCTTCCCATATGAAATAGATTCAATTTTAAATTGTCCTTTAAACTATGCATTCAAAGGTTTTTAGATGATCACAAAGTAGGCCTTGGTACTTTGTTATGAGTACTATCAAGGGGTGCAAAGATCCAAACAAGTTTCTGTTAAGTTCTGAGAGTTAGAGATAGCCAAAGTAGGCATGGGAGTTAAATTTGCCAAAGTGACCATTCACTCATTTTGTTTGTTTTGATTTATTTGTCTTTGGGAAAAGTGTGGGGATTGTTTAGATGATGTTTAATTCACCTAAGAATCATTTTCCAAGCAAAGAAACACACAATCATGTCAATTCAAAAGACTCCAAATTTTAATGCACACACATATGAATGCTTTCATATTTTAATTGGAAAAGTTTTTGTTAACCCTAATTTTGATGATTAGAGTTTGATGATTCTAGTTTAATATTTTTGGGATGTTACACCTTTTTGTGATTGCAATATTATGTGACGAGGTTTGATCTCATCAATGCCCATTGTTATGGACTTGGGTTTTGGAGAAGATGGGGATGCTGGAGATCGCGGAACGGTTAGCAAACAAGCAACACGGGGACACGAGGTTTACCCAGGTTCAGGCCCCCGGAGGGAAAACCCTACTCCTGCTTGTCTGCTCTTGATTACGGCGGAACCGAAGGTTACAGGGGTGCGCAGATGCAATCTGGCGTGGAGGTGTGTATGCGAAAGTATGAGAGAGAGAGATCTAGGTCGTGCCCTCCTAGCCTTTATATAGACTCAGGCACGTCTCGGGCATAAACCTAGTCGGTTACAAGTTCTAGGGTTTTACCCCTTTGAATTTCCTATCTACGCTAGTCTTGCTCTCCAAGGATCCGAAGGCGTCATGGGCCCTGGCCACCCGAAAATCTTCATGGGCCGGCGTACATATGCCATGGGCCTTCCTTGGGCTGGACCAGGTATGCTAAGATCACGTACCCGTAGGGTATAACCATGTCAGTAGCCCCCGAGTGATTAGTCGAATCATAGATTCGACTGAGGACTCTTCAATCCTTCGGGTGCAACTATGTATTAACAGTATGTGTGTAGGGATTGTTGACGCGTGTGCCTGACTCACCCGACGGATCAGGGTCAGTTAACTGTCTTGGGACGAAACAACACGATCTTCCTCAGGTTCGAGTCCCTCAACTCGAAACTGGAACATATGCTGGCGTAATTCGACCCAGGCCGCGGAGGACTTACAGGAGTGCAATTCCAGTGAATTTAGTTGATGTACCCAACGCGTCCGTCGAGATTTTTCATCGCACCTGTTAGCACGGGTTTTTACTAGAAGAGCGCAGTCGTGTGCGTTGCCAGACCATCAGATGATATCTGTAGGTCTTATCTTTGTGTCATAGACACAGCATCCGAATGTTTATCACCGCGTAGGTGTTTCGGGTGGTCAAGGAGAACATTGCTCACTTAACGTTTAGTTGGGGCAGAGTTGCCAAAAAGTTTTGCATGCTGATCCGAAGGATCACAGTCGAAGAATTCATGGGGGGCGCGGCCAGCGCTCCCTATGGGAGTATCCCCCGAGTGTCTGTTCGAGTCGTAGACTCGAGCGGAGACTTTAATTCAGACTTTGTTCAGTTGTAAGTCCGTAGGACACAAAAAATTTCGGATGCTTAAATCCATCCTCCCTATGGGAGTAGCCCCCGAGTCCGTAGTGGAGTCGTAGACTCGACGTAGGACTCTAAGAAATAGTTCGTTTTTATTTGGTCGAATCGTAGATTCGAGTGAGTACTCCTAGCTTTGAAGCCGAAGAAATTGTAGTTGTTGCTAGTATAGCTTTTGATGACATCAGTGCTGACGATCAATGACCTCAAGCGTCTGCTGCGCCAGAGATGACTTGACTGGACGAACGTGGGTCCCACTTGCTGACCTTGAATTGACCGGTCACGCGCGACATGGAGATAATTACGGCGTCGCCTCGATTTCCACGCGTAGTGGACGGCGTGGTAATGACGGTTCGTTGTGATGCTGACACGTGTATGGCCAGATCTACCGTTGGCATTAGGTCTTCGTGATGGACGGTTGCCGTGCATCGTCTTCGCCGTTATAATCATTGGAGAAAGCTGCAGTTTGTTTTCACCGCATCGATTCTTGTTGTCACTGCCTCCTTGTGCTCTAGCAGTTCTTGCTGCGCGCTGGATTATCCTTCCACATTTCCATCTTCCATTCTGCGCTCTCACCGTCGGCGCGGCCGTAGCGCGATGGGGAAACCGAAGAAGTCATCATCTGCGGTTGGTACCAGCGCCGCCGGAGGAAAGAAAGGCGCTACCGCTACCCGTGTCACCGATGGTGGTTGGCGGCGATCAGAGACGCGGGAGAGTGACCTCCGCAAACTTCGCGAGCGGGGCTTGATCCCGCAGGATAGGGAGGCCATCAGACTCCCCGGCAACGAGGTAATCCCCCGTCCCCCTGCTGGGTATCGGGTTATGTTTCTCGCCTTCGTTATGCGTGGGTTTTCCTTCCCAGTTCACGACTTTCTTCGTGGGCTGCTCTTCCTCTATGGCATCCAGCTGCATCATCTTTCCCCCAATTCTCTTCTTCACATTGCTTGTTTTATCACTTTCTGCGAGTGCTGGCTCGGCATCGAGCCACACTTTGGTCTCTTCCGGAAACTCTATTCCGTGAAGAGGCAATCCGGTTCGGATGGTGTGTATCCCATTGGGGGTTGCATCATCTCCCTCAAGGCCAATATTCTTTTCTTTTCTTTCTCTATGTCTGAATCTGTCCAGTACTGGCGGAGGCGGTGGTTTTACATTCGCGATTCCACAGTGGCTGGGCAGCATTTTGGTCTTGCTCCTTTCGACTCCTCCCAGATAATCGAGCCAAAAGGTCCTGGAAAAACTAGATCTTGGATGGCGAGTCAGAAGAGATAGAGGCCCTTTACCGTCGGGTGGAGGATCTCCAGTTGATTCCGGAGAAGGAAGTGAACGGTGTGAATATTATCCGCACATTTCTCGAGCGTCGGGTGCAGCCTCTCTAGGCTAGGGCGCACCCGATGTTTCTTTATGCTGGGCGCCGTGATCCAACGAGAGTTTCGGCTGAGAAAATCTCCGAGGGAGATCTTGACAGGGCCCTTCGCTTGCTGCTGAAGTTCAAGGCCGGAGAAAAAATCCCGGGGAAGTCGCTGACTCCTCCGTTTTCTTCGACGCTGGCCGTTCCACAGGTGTAGATTCGTGCGCGTAGTGCTTTTCGTCGACTGCATATTTATTTTCCTTTGTTTGCTAACAAAGTTCCTTCTTTTTTGCAGAGCTTCAAGGTGTCGGGCATGGTGCCGCCATTGCCTGAATTATTTCCGGATGCTCCGGATAGTGACGTGGTAGATTCCGTGTCCGAACTGCCTTCAGCACGATCGCCATCTGAAGAGGCCAATGAGTCGAGCGAGGACCATACTCGCAAACGGTCGCGAAGCTATAGCGAGTCTTCGGATGCATCGACTCCTTCGACTCCCAGAAACCCTCTGTGCCTTGAGCGTCACAGTGACGAACATGGAGGCTCTTCTTCCCCTTTTCCTGCCATTCCTGTGCGGGCTGTAGCGCCGCACCCGCCAGCAAAGCGGAAGAAGGAAGAAAAGAAGGAAGAGAAGAAGGGAGAGAAGAAGGGAGAGAAGAAGGGGGAGAAGAGAGCCCGAAGGACTCCTCCTGTCTTCGACCTGAGCTCACTGGACTCGTAAGTTTCTTTTATACTGCTATTTTTTTTCCTGTTGACTTTGGTGCTTGTGCTTATTATTTTGTGTGCAGGCATTACTCCCACGACTCCTCCAGCGATGGTGCTCGGGTGATGATGGGAGAGTCAAAGGTTGCGTCTCCTCCTCCTCAGATGGTGGCTACCTCTGAGGGTGCTGCGCCGGTCCCTTCTCCGCAGGAAGCTTAGGTGGTTGCGCCTCAGAAGGCTGCGAGCGGGCCTTCGGAGTCGCCATCTGAGCATGTAAGTACTTCTGTTTCCTGCCACGGGGGGAGCCCCCGAGCGTCTGAAATTTTTTCTTGTCTTGTTCTTTCTTCAAGTCTTCGGGGGGGAGCCCCCGAGCGTTTTCGTGTGCAGATTTTGCTTTTGTTCCTTCGTGTTGGGCGCAGCCCCCAAGTCCTTTTCCTTACTGGTAGTTCTTCTTCCTGCAGCCTTTTGTGCAGGATGCCAAGCTACTGGTGCAGGAGCACCTGGTGCTGGAGGCTAACCTCCAACAGCTTCGAGGTACCTGTATGCTTTGGTGCTTCTTTCTTTCTGCATTATTGTCTTGCTTTCTGATGCTTGTATGTTTTGGATGCAGAGGAGCATAACACTTCCCTCCATGAGATTGATGCTCTCAAGAAGAGCCTTGGTCAGGCGGAGAAGGCCGAGGACGCCGCTGGTGCGAAAGAGCGCCTTGAGCTAGAGCTGGCCAAGGCAGCCAAGGCTAAGGAGCGTCTGCAGCAGGAGGCCACGGACCGCGAGGAGCAGCTTGCCACTGCTGCGACTGCGCGTGAAAGAGAGGTAGCGGGCAAGCTCATGGCTGCTGCCAAGGCTGTTTCGGGTGAGTACCTTATTTTTGCTTCTGTCTTTTCGTTTTCTTGTCTTTCTTCTGTGTTATTTTCTTCAGTCCTCTTTTTTTGTCTTAGATGCCGCAGGCATCGAGTTTGACCACAGCGCTTTGGAGCACGGGAGTGCTTTGGATGATGCTACTGCAGAGGTCGAAGATCGCTGCAGCACCGTCGTCAGCTCCCTCGCCAAGGCGAAGGAAGTCCTTGGCCGCTTCTACAAGGAGCTTGTCCCCAAGGGCGCGGCCCTTGATGATGTTGACGCCCTGGCAGAGGCTTTGACAGCCAAAGCGCCTGCGGCGTACAAGCGCAAGCAGAAGGGCATCGGCGCGTCCGTCGGGCTGGCGATGGCCTTGGCGGCTGGAGCGGAGCTGGACCTTCCCCAGATCACCTCCCGGATGCCGACGACCGCGGATGGATCCGAGGTAGCCTTTGCTACCTATTGTGCTCGCTGCAAGCGATATGGGCCAAAACTCATTGATCTGCTATCCGAGTATGCGCTACGGCAGCAGGGGGAGGCCAAGGCGAGGCAATCCGGCTCCGAGGCTACTCAGGGTGCCGCGTCTTAGGCGTTGTAGCTGTAGGATAGTTTGTAGTCTTATTTTGCTTGTAATTATGTTGAGGAACAAAAATCATTGTGCCATGTAGTGGCCTTTATATGCTTAATGAATTTTGTTGAGTTGTGCTCTTCTCTGTCTGAATGTTTATGTCCTTTTCTTTTCTGCTGCTCTAGGTTCCTTCGGGTGCTGATCCCATTGACACCTCGCCCGCAACGCGGCAGCGGCCATCTTTGGATGATTCATCACAACTTGCTTTTCTTCGAGACCGTGTTCGGAGTCTTGAGAAGGAGTTGCTTGGGGTGCATGGTCATGCCGATGTTTGGAAGTCCAAGGCAGATCGCGGTGCAGCCAGAGAGGAGTACTTGATGGCGGAACTGCTTCGGCTGTCTGAGCAGCTTCAATGTAAGTTGTTATTTGTTTCGAGCTGCAGCTCAGTTTTTCGGATGTGCCTGCTGGCCTTGCGTCTTATTTTGTGCGAGTGTCGCAGGTGCCAACCTTGCTCCGAGGGAGGAGAAGGAGCGTGTCGCTGTTCGGGTCAATTGCTTGACTCAACAAGACATGGAAACTGGCGGCTTCTTCCGGATGGATCGTGACCGTGCCATGGCTCTGGCAACGGTGCAAGATCACGTTCATCAAGTGTCATGGGTGCTTCGCCAAGTGCAGACTTCGCTCTCGTCAGTTCTGCATGTGATGTTTCCCTTGGATGTTGTGCCAACAACCCTGCCTGGCCTTCTGTCTAGATTTTGGAGCGTGACTCGTGTTCAGGAATTGGTGAGGCAGCAGCTCATCGCAGGGGTGAAGGCTGCGTTGTCCCTTGTTAGGCTGCATCGTCCTGATATAGACCTGTCTATTGTAGCAGCTGGGCCGCCTCTTCGGCCGGATGGTGGCGAGTGGGATATGCGTCCGCATTATGCGGCTGTAAGGCAGTATGCCGAACAGGTCGTAGATTTGTTTGAGCAGCGTGCTCAAGTTATTCTCCAGAATAGGTAGTACCTGTAAAAGAGATAAATGTAAAATTTGTATATTTCGACTGGGCGTGTTGTGCCCTTTGTTATAAAGGTTTGTTTGTTGTGTGGGCACGCAGTGCTTTGATTGGGTACGTGTCCTTTTCGTTTGCCTGACGTTGTCAGCTACTCAGGGTGTACACGTGTGATTCTCAGTCGATGAAATCGTGAGGTGGGGGGAGCCCCCGAGTGCGTTTGTAGCATAAAGTAAAGTTGCAAATAGCGAAACGAAATTTTGGGGCGAGACACTTAGCTTTATTTATATCGTAATAGAGGAGGTACATTGTTCGGCTGAATAGCCTTGGCTGAAAAGCCTTATTGGTAGTAAAGGGGTAGGTAGCTAGGGGTAGAATCGTCACAGGTGCGCGATGTTCCATGGGTTGGAGTATGCGACTCCAGACTCCACGTGCTTGAGGCGATAGGCGCCACCTGGGATGACCTCGGTGATGATGTAGGGTCCTTCCCATGGTGACTCGAATTTCTTCGGTCGCTCTTGCTTGAGTCGCAAGACGAGGTCTCCTTCGATGAAGGACCTTGGGCGCAGCCGGCGGCTGTGGTAGTTGTGGAGACTCTGCTGGTACACCGCTGATCGAGCTGCTGCTACGTCTCTTGCTTCGTCGAGTGTGCCGATGGCGTCTTCGAGTGCAGCCGTGGATTCGGCTTCGCTGTAAGCGACGACCCGGGGGGCCTGGTGGCGTACTTCGGCTGGTAGCATGGCTTCAGCTCCATGCACCATGAAGAACCGTGTGTAGCCGGTGGAGCTGTTTGGCGTAGTACGCAAACTCCATAGGACAGATGGCAGCTCTTTCGTCCAGGCTCCGGCCTTTCGTTCGAGTGGGCTCATGAGGCGCTTCTTGATGCCAGCGCCGATTAGGCCATTGGCCTTTTCGACCTGCCCATTCGTTTGCGGGTGAGCCACTGAGGCGTATGTGATGTTGATCCCGAGGCCTTCGCAGAAGTCTTGGAATTCTTTGGAGATGAAATTCGATCCATTGTCGGTGATGATGTTGTGCGGTACGCCGAACCTGTAGACAATGGACTCGAAAAACTTGACGGCGGTCTTGCCCTTTTGGTTGGTGACCGGCATGGCCTTGACCCACTTGGTGAATTTGTCGACTACGACCAGGAGGTAAACGTGCCCCCCTTTCGAGGACTTTGGAAGTTTGCCGATCATGTCGAGGCCCCATTGAGCAAAGGGCCAAGCTATAGGTATGGGTCTGAGCTCTGACCCGGGTGCGTGCGGTTTGTCGGCGAACCGTTGGCACCCATTGTATCTTCGGACGATGTCCTTTGCATCGCTCATGGCCGTTGGCCAGTAGAATCCGGCTCGTAGAGCTTTGGCGACAAGGGAGTGGCTGCCTGCGTGATGGCCGCAGATGCCCTCATGGATGTCTTGGAGGATGGCTTTCCCGTCACCGATGGTGACGCACCTTTGTAGTACACCCGTAATACTGCGCTTGTACAGCTCGCCATTGATGATGGTGAAGGCTTTTGACCGACGAGATATGCGCCAGGCATCTGTCGGGCTGTGAGGCAGTTCTCTGTTTATCAAGAACTGGAGGTACGGTCGCGTCCAAGTTTCTTCGACTGCCATGACCTGTATCAGGTTGACCATAGCGACCTCTGTGTCCAGTTTCTCGGGTCCTTCGTGTCCTTCGGGCAGCGTCGCCCCCGAGTGTTCTGCTTCTTCGGGTGATCCCTTGGGGAATTTCCGCTTGATGGATGGCACACAGATCTGTTCGAGGAACACACCCGGTGGCACCTTTGCGCAGGTGGAGCCGATGTTGGCGAGTCTGTCGGCTTCCTCGTTGCTTTCTCTTCCAACGTGCTGAAGCTCGCAGCCGTCGAATTCTCCTTCGAGTGCGTTGTAGAGTGCGCGGTACGCGATCATGTTTTCGGCGTGTGCGTCGCATTTGTTCATCGTCTGCTGGACGACGAGGTTGGAGTCACCGTAGATGACCAGGCGCGTTGCGCCGCAGATCTTTGCCATCCTCATGTCGTGGATGAGGGCTTCGTACTCGGCCTCGTTGTTGGAAGATCGGAATTTCATCCGGAGGACGTACTTCATCTGATCGCCCTGCGGGGAGGTCAGTATGACCCCGGCCCCTGCTCCAGCTTCACGCTTGGAGCCGTCGAAGTGCATCGTCCAAGACTGCGACATGTATGGGGTGTCTGGCAGCTGCAGCTCCATCCAATGTACGAGGAAGTCCGGGAGGACTTGAGATTTGATTGCGAGTCGTTTCTCGTAGACGATGTCCAGAGGTGACAGTTCAATGCCCCACAGGGCCACGCGTCATGTGGCCTCTGGGTTATTCAGGATGCTGTTCAGGGGTGCCTCGTTGACGACCATCACCTGGTGCTCCTAGAAGTAGTGGCTCAGCCGTCGAGCCGCCATGAACACGCCGTAGGCGAGTTTCTGGTAGTGAGGGTACCTCTGCTTTGTTGGCGTCAGTACCTTGCTGAGGTAGTAGATTGGGCGTTGGACCCCGTGGGTCTTGATTTCTTCGGGTCGTTCGACCACTAGCACGGTGCTGACCACCTGGTCTGTGGCTGCTATGTACAATAGCAGAGGTTCGTGCTCCTTTGGCGTGACCAGGACGGGCGAGGTGGAGAGTAGCCGTTTGAGGCTTTCGAACGCATCGTCGGCTTCGGGCGTCCACTCGAATTTATCTGCCTTGCGTAGTAGCTGGTAGAATGGCAGGGCCTTCTCGCCCATGCGGCTGATGAATCTACTCAACGCCGCTATTCGTCCTGCGAGCTGCTGGACACCCTTGATGTTTTCGGCTTCTCCATCGCCATGATGGCTCTGATTTTCTTCGGGTTTGCCTCGATCCCTCGCTGAGAGATGAAGTACCCAAGCAGCTGACCCGATGGGACGCCGAAGGCGCACTTTTCGGGGTTGAGTTTGATCCTGTAGCGATCGAGGTTGTCGAACGTCTCGCGGAGATCGTTGATAAGTGTCCTCGCCTCCCTGGTTTTTATGACTATGTCATCGACATAGACTTGAACGTTGCGACCGATCTGGTCCTTGAGGCATGCTTGCATGCATCGCTGGTACGTGGCACCTGCGTTCTTTAGCCCGAAGGGCATTGTGTTGCAGCAGAACACTCCGAACGGTGTGATAAACGCCGTTTTCTCCTGATCTTCGACCTTGAGTCGAATCTGGTTGTAGCCTGAGTAGGCGTCGAGGAAGGAGAGTTTCTCGCAGCCCGCAGTCGAATCAATGATCTGATTGATCCGAGGAAGAGGGAAGTGGTCCTTTGGGCAATGCTTGTTTAGCGACATGAAATCCACGCACATCCGCAGGATGTCCGTGTCCTTCTTTGGGACCATCACTGTATTTGCAAGCCACTCGCTTTCTTTGATTTCCCTGATGAAGTCTGCAGCGAGTAGTCTGTTGATTTCTTTGCCAATAGCTTTAGCTCGTGGCTCTGATAGTCTCCGAATGGACTGCTTGATGGGCTTGGTGTCTGGAAAGACATTGAGTGCGTGCTCGGCGAATTCCCTGGGAACTCCTGGCATGTCCGCAGGACACCAGGCGAAGATTTCCCAGCGCTCACGGAGGAATTCGACGAGCGCGCCTTCCTATGCGGGGCTGAGGTCGTTGGCGATCAGCACCGTCTTGGAGGTATCCGTCGGATGGACCTGCACCTTCTTTGTGTTGACGGTGGAGTCGAAAGACATGGCAGGTGCGTTTTGCCGTGCGACTGGGGGTGCCCCATTGTCCGTCACCTCGCGGAGCCTTAGGAGCTCCTCCTGCATGCCGAATGATTGGGAGATTGTATTGAAATCTCTATCGCATTGGTCCGATCGGGTGAAGCTCCCGTGGATTGTGATGACGCCCTTCGGTCCTGGCATCTTGAGTAGCAGGTATGCATAGTGTGGGACAGCCAGGAACCTGCGAATGCTACACGCCCGAGGATGGCGTGGTACTGTGATGGACAGTCCACCACTTCGAATTCGAGCCGTTCCAGTCAGAAGTTGTCCGGCTTGCCGAAGATGACGTCGAGCCATATTTTTCCTAGGGGGAATATGCCCTTCCCTAGAACGATGCCGTGGAATGTTGTGTCTGATTGTTCCAGGCTGCACTGCGGGATCCGCATTGCTGCTAGAGTGCTTGCGAGCACCAGGTTGATGCCGCTGCCGCCGTCCATGAAGACGCGACTCATCTCGAAACCTCCGATCTGCGCCTCCAGCACCAGGGCAGCATGACCTGGGCAAGGGATCTGGCAAGGGTGATCCAAACGACTGAACGTGATGCAGGACTCTGATCCGCTGAGGTACTCAGGGATGGCGGGTGGAGTTGCCACGGCCAGGTTGATTTGTCGGGTGATTTTCTTCTACACCCTATTCGTGGGGCGCCCCTTCTGAATCATCAGTGCTCCTTTCGGCTGGGGATACCCATTCCCAGCGTTGTTCTGTGCTGGTGCGGCTGGTTGGTTCGGGCCTCCAACAGGTGGTGGTGGAGGAGCTCCATGCGCTATTTCACCTGGCGCGGGTGCGTTTCCGAACGCAGGGATTGGGGATTGCTGCCTCATCTGCACCATGCTTTCGCTGAGTTTCTGGAACTCGCGGCATTCCTTGAGCATGTGGCTCGCCTTCTTTTTGCCATCCTGCTTGTCGATGTAGAAGTGGAAGGTGCATGGACCCGAAAGCTTTTCGTATGCTGAGGGTCCGTTATCGCGGTCGCGGCGCTGCCATGACTACGCTGGGCGTTCCCCGTCACGGAAGTTTCCTCCGCGGTGTCCTCCACTGTTGCGGTTGGCGTCGTTGCGGCGATCAGCGTAGCCGGCCGCGACCATGTCGGGTCCATCGCGATCGTCGTAGACGCGCGATCTTCTCTTGCTACGGCGCTCTCGCCGTCGACCGTAGTCGTCTTCTTCTTCCGATTGTGCTCGGTGAATGGAATCTTCGCCGTTAGCCCACCTGTTGGCGATGTCCATGAGGTGGTCGAGTGTTTTGGGCTTGACGCTCCCAAGTTCCTCCTTGAAGTCTTGGCGCTTGACGCCGTCCCTGAAGGCGTCGATGGCCCTCTCTTCGGAGATGTGGGATGCGGAGTTCTTTGTGTTGGACCAGCATAGTATGTACGAGCGAATGGATTCGCCCGTTCGTTGAGTGCAGGCTCGCAACTCTTCGATTGAGGCGGGCCTCTTGCTGGTGCCCTTGAAGTTTCGGATGAAGCTGTAAGCTAGCTCATCCCAACTTCGGATGGACCCTGAAGATAGGCTGCTGAGCCAGATCCGGGCCGCTCCTATCAGCTACTGCTGAAGGCATTGCATGGCGGTTTCCTTGTTTCCGCCATGCAATTTGACGGACGATAGGTGGTCGCTGAGCCACGCCTTTGGGTCTTGTGTGCCGTCGAACTTCGGAGTATCCGAAGGAAGCTTGAAATTGCGCGGCATCTTTGTTCGCCGAACAGATCTGCTGAAGCATCGGGCTCCGCAGAGTTCTCCTTTGTCTTCGTCCATCTCGGATTCAGACGAGCATGCGCGCTTGGCTCGCGCTTTGTCGATTTTGCGATGTGTGAGCGCGTCTCTGGCATCGTAGTCGTGGTTGCGGTGGCGCGAACTATTCTTCCTTCGAGGAAGGTCATGTTCCTCTTCTTCGGATGAAGGGGTGGGGCTGCGGTCGAACCTGACCGGAGCTTTCTTCTTCGGCTCCGTGGGAGCTTCCTGGTGGAGCGCAGCTCCGACGAGTCCGAGTCCAGTAAGCGCGGACTTGTGCATGGCCCTCTTCGGGTCCCCTTCCGAAGGTGGGTGGGCCGCGAGGTACGCAGTGGCCGTGAGGTACGCAGTGACTTGTGCATGGCCCTCTTCGGGTCCCTTGCGTTTGTCAAGCACCTCCTGCATCTTGACCTGCTTCTTGTGCTCCTCGATCAGGAGCAGGTGGTAGGCCATCAGCAGATCCCGGGAGGAGTCTGCAGGCAGGACTATGTTGCCTGTGAAGGGTTTCGCAGCATAGTAAATCAAAATTTTCTACGGAAGCGAACAGAAGGAAAGCCAAGATCTAATCTAGGAGATGCAAACAACGAGAGAGATTGGATTAGATCTTCATACCCTTGAAGATTCGCACAGCGGAACGTTCGTCGGAACGTGGGTGATGTAGTCGTACTCGCTTCTCCTCCTCGCGATCCGATCCGATCTAGCACCACAAGTGGCGGTGCCTCCGTGAGATGCACACGTGCAGCACCTCGACGTCTCCTCCTTCCTCGGACCAGCAAGTATGGTGGAGAGATAGATTGGATCTACAACACGACGGCGTGGTGTATATGGTGGAGAATTTCTGCAGCAGGGCTTCGCCTACAAACAGTCGGGAGGGAGAGAGGAAGGCAGCAGGGCTACTAGGGCTTGGAGGGAGGTGTGTTCGGGGGGGGAGGGGGCGCACCAGCCCTCTATATATAGAGGGGGGGTGCGGCCAGCCCTTGCCCATCCTCCAAGCCTATCTCTAGTTTAAACGATTTAAACTCTCCCTTCTAGAAACCCTATCTTATCTCTAGTTTAAACGATTTAAACTTATCTAGGATCGGCTGGGCCCTATGGGGCCTTGTGCCCCTGGCCCAATGCGGCCAGGACACTCCCTCAAAGGCCCATGCCCCCTCCCGGAAGGTGGGGCCACGTTGGTCCCCTTCCGGAAGGTTCTAGAAGCTTCCGGTACAATACCGATTAATCCGGAACAATTCCGAACTCCAAAAACTGCACTGCCTTATATGAATCTTATTCTCCGGACCACTCCGGAACCTCTCGTGATGTCCCAGATCCCATCCGAGACTCCGAACAAAAATTCATAAACCAAGTATCCAATCTATCCTAGCGTCGAGACACGTTAAGTGTGTGACCCTGCGGGTTCGAGAATATGCAGACATGATCTTATATCAATAATCAACAGCGGGGTCTGGGCACCCATATTGACTCCCACACATTCATCCATGATCATATCGGATGAACCACGATGCCAGGATTCAATCAATCCCATATATATATTCCCTTCGTCTCGCGATATTTTACTTGCCCGAGATTCGATCGTCGGTATCGTCATACCTAGTTCAATCTCGTTCACAGCAAGTACTTTACTCGTTCCGTAATCCGATATCACTTTGTGATTAACTCCTTAACCACATGCTTGCAAGCGGTGTTGATATCGATTACCGAGTGGGCCCGAAGTATATCTCTCCGACTTGGGAGGGACAAATCCCATCTCGATACATACAACCCAACAGATACTTTCCGATCACCTGAGAGACACCTTTATGATCACCCTCTCATAGGATGACGTTTGATGACCTCAAAGCTTTCTTCCGATACCAGGGAGTTGTATTATCTCATGGTCTAAGGAATACAATATTTGACATAGGAAAAGCTTCGCAAAGATGAACACAAAGACACGATCTAATTGCTTCGCTTAGTTTGGGTCTGTCCACCATATCATTCTCCCAATGATATGGTCTCATTATCAATTGACAACTCATGTCTATGGTTAGGAAACCTTAACCATCATTGATCAATGAGCTAGTCCATAGAGGCGTACAAGGGACACGGTGTTGTTCCCAAACCACACAAGTATTAATGTTTCCGCTTAATACAATTTTAGCATGGAATATAAACTTTATCATGAACAAGAATTATAATAATAACATCTTTATTATTGCCTCTAGGGCATAATTCCAACAGTCTCCCACTTGCACTAGAGTCAATAATCTAGTTTACATTTGGCAACAATCTCACACCCATGGCACTGAGGTGCTGATCATGTTTTACACGTGAAAGAGGTTTAGTCAATGGATCTGCGACATTCAGATCTGTATGTACTTTGCTGATCTTCAGATCTCCATCTGCTATATAATCTCGGATTATATGAAACTTGCGGTTGATATGCTTGGTCTTTGGATGATATCTTGGTTCCTTAGCGAGTGCTATGGCGCCAGTGTTGTCACACAATATCTCCAGTGGGTCCAATGCACTTGGAACCACGCCAAGCTCAGTGATGAAGTTTCTGATCCAAACTCCTTCACTTGACGCTTCTGCAGCAGCCATGTATCCCACTTCTACTGTAGATCCCGTTATCACGCTTTGCTTGCAGCTTCTCCAGCTCACAGCTCCTCCATTCAAAATATACACGTATCCTGTCTGAGATTTACAATCATCCTTGTCGGTGTCGAAACTAGCATCGACATAACCTTTTACGACGAGCTGTTCATCACCCCCATAGACTAAGAACATTTCTTTAGTCCTATTTAGGTACCTTAGGATGTTCTTCACGGCTGTCCAGTGTTCCACTCCTGGATCACTTTGATATCTGCTCGTCAAACTAAGAGCATTGGACACATCCGGTCTAGTACACAGCATGGCATACATGATGGAACCTATGGCCGAGGCATAAGGCACTTTGCTCATAGCTTCCCTATCATTTACCGTAGCTGGACACTGAGCCTTGCTCAATATCTTACCTGACAACATAGGCACTGAATCTTTCAATGCCTTATCCATTCTGAACCTTTTTAGAACTTTGTCTAGGTATGTACTCTGGCTTAAAGCTATCAGGCGTCTTTGTCTATCTCTATAGATTTTTATGCCCAATATATAAGCAGCTTCACCTAGGTCTTTCATTGAAAAACACTTGTTCAAATAACTCTTCACATCGTTAAGCATGTTGATGTCATTTCCAATAATCAATATGTCATCCACATATAGTACCAGAAACGTCACCGAGCTCCCACTCACTTTCTTGTAGATGCAAGCTTTGTAGCAATTTGGAACAAATCCAAAGCTCTTGATCACTTGATCAAAACGAAGGTTCCAACTCCGAGATGCTTGCTTCAGTCCATAAATGGAACGCTGAAGTTTGCATACTTTATCAGCATCCTTAGGATCGACAAAACCTTCGGGTTGCATCATATACAACTCTTCATCAATGTTGCCATTGAGGAAAGCAGTCTTGACATCCATCTGCCATATTTCATAATCATGAAACGCAGCAATTGCTAATAAAATCCGAATGGACTTAAACATCGCTACGGGAGAGAAAGTCTCATCATAGTCAACACCTTGAACTTGTCGAAAACCTTTCGCAACAAGCCGTGCTTTATAGACGGTAACATTACCATCCGCGTCCGTTTTCTTCTTGAAGATCCATTTGCACTCAATGGCCTTTCGGTCGCTAGGAGGGTCTACCAAAGTCCATACTTGGTTTTCGCTCATGGATCCCAATTCGGATTTCATGGCCTCTAGCCATTTCTCAGAGTCTGGGCTCATCATCGCTTCCACATAGTTCGTAGGTTCGCTGTCTTCTACTAACAAGACAGTCAAGACAGGGTTGCCGTACCACTCAGGAGGGGCACGCGACCTTGTCGACCTGCGACGTTCAGTAGCAGCATCGTCCGAAGCTTCATGATCCTTGTCATTAGCTTCCTCTATTGTTGGTGCAGGCGGCACTGGAACAATTTCAGGTGCTGCGCTACTCTCCAATTCAAGAGAAGGTTCAATAACCTCGTCTAGCTCTACTTTCCTCCCACTCACTTTTTTCGAGAGAAACTCCTTCTCAAGAAAGGAACCGTTCTTTGCGACAAACACTTTGCCTTCGGTTCTGTGATAGAAGGTATACCCAATAGTTTCCTTAGGGTATCCTATGAAGACGCATTTCTCCGCTTTGGGTTCGAGCTTGTCCGGCATCAACTTCTTGACGTAAGCTTCGCATCCCCAAACTTTAAGAAACGACAACTTAGGTTTAGCACCAAACCACAGCTCATACGGTGTCGTCTCAACGGATTTAGATGGAGCCCTATTTAAAGTGAATGCAGCGGTTTCTAATGCATAACCCCAAAATGATAACGGCAAATCAGTAAGAGACATCATCGATCGGACCATATCTAATAGGGTTCGATTCTGGCGTTCAGACACACCATTGCGCTGTGGTGTTCCGGGTGGCGTGAGTTGTGAAACGATTCCACTTGCTTTGAGATGCGTGAGAAAATCATAACTCAAATATTCGCCCCCACGATCGGATCGTAGAAACTTAATCTTTCGGTTATGATGGTTCTCCACTTCATTCTGAAATTCTTTGAACTTTTCAAACGTTTCAGATTTATGTTTCATTAAATAGATATACCCATATCTACTTAAGTCATCGGTAAAAGTGAGAAAATAGCGATATCCACCGCACGTCGAAACACTCATCGGTCCGCATACATCGGTATGTATGATTTCCAACAAGTCCGTTGCTCGCTCCATCATACCGGAGAACGGGGTTTTGATCATCTTGCCCATGAGGCATGGTTCGCATGTGTCAAATGATTCAAAATCAAGAGACTCCAAAAGTCCATCAGAATGGAGTTTCTTCATGCGCTTTACACCAATATGACCTAGACGACAGTGCCACAAATAAGTAGTATTATCACTATCTACTTTGCATCTCTTAGCCTCAATGTTATGGATGTGTGTTTCATCCCTTTCGAGATTTAGAAGAAATAAACCATTCACAATAGGTGCATGACCATAAAAGATGTTACTCATATAAATAGAACAACCATTATTCTCCGATTTAAATGAATAACCGTCTTGCAATAAACACGATCCAGAAAGAATGTTCATGCTCAACGCAGGCACATAATAACATTTATTAAGGTTTAAAACTAATCCCGAAGGTAAAACTAAGGAGAGCGTGCCGACGGCCATCACATCAACTCTTGATCCGTTGCCAACGTGCATCGTCACCTCATCCCTCGCAAGCCGCCGTCTATTCCGTAGCTCCTTTGATGGTGCCAGCCTTCTTGTCCGCTAAGTACTTCGGACAGTTGCGCTTCCAGTGACCCTTGTCCTTGCAATAGAAGCACTCAGTTTCCGGCTTGGGTCCAGACTTGAGCTTCTTCTCAGCAGGGGCAGCGCGTTTGCCGCCTCCTTTCTTGAAGGGCTTCTTTGCACCCTTACCTTTCTTAAAGGAGGGCTTGTTGACCATCAACACATGATTATCCTTTTTGATTTCCACCTCCGCAGCCTTCAGCTTTGCGAAGAGCTCGGTGATCGTATCAGTGGAACCAATCTGATTATGAGTCACTACAAAACTTTTGTAGCTGGGAGGGAGTGATTGCAGAACCCTGTCAATCTTGAGCTCCTCTGGAATCTTGCAGTCCAGTTGCTCAAGGCGTTGAGTGTATCCCGACATCTTTATGGCGTGCTCACTAACGGAACTCCCTTCCTCCATCTTGTAGTTAAAGAACTTCTCAGAGATCTCATATCTCTCAGAACGGGCCTGAGTCTGGAACATAGTTTTCAACTCTTCGAGAATCTCAAAGGGCCCGGGATAGTTTTCAAAACGATTTTGAAGTTCCGGTTCCATAGCAAACAACATGGTGCTCTTAATCACACCATAATCATCTTTGCGCGACTGATAGACAGCTTTCTCATCAGCCGGCGCAGTTGCAGCAGGGGGGTCACCTAACGCTTTCCCAAGGACATAGTCCTTTTGACCGCCAGAGAGAATGATTCTTAGATTGCAGAACCAATTGGTGAAGTTAGACCCATTGTTCTTAAGCTTTTCTTTCTCAGCAAAAACGTTGAAGTTGAAGTTGGACTTAGCCATGTGATCTACAATATTTGCAAGTACAAATTAGACTATGTTCATGATAACCAGTTCAACTTTTAATCAAATTACTAGATGAACTCCCACTAAATTCAACATCCCTCAAGTTGTTTAGTGAACACGATCCAAATTCACCACACCTAATCCGATCATCATGAGAAGAGATGTGGTTTCAATGGTGGACAACGAAGTGTCGATCATATCATTCATATGACTCATGCTTAACCTTTCGGTTCTTGTGTTCCGAGGCCATGTCTGTACATGCTAGGCTCGTCAAGCTAGACCCAAGTATTTCCGCGTGTGCAAAACTGGCTTGCACCCGTTGTATGTGAGCGTAGAGTCTATAGCACCCGATCATCACGTGATGCTTGGACACGACGAACTTTCGCAACGTTGCATACTTGGGGAGAACACAGCTTTTATCTTGATCTTTAAGTGAGGAATCATCTTATAATGCTACCTTCGCGATCTAAGCATAATAAGATACATAAAAGGATAAACATCACATGCATATAACTTTATGTGACATGGTATAGCCAATCTTCGCGCAATGATCTCCATCTTGTGCGTTCCGGCATGATCTCCATCACTCCACCATGATTGCCTCCACCACGAATAGCAACTACAACTATTGCTAACTACTTAGCGATAAAGTAAAGCTATAACATGGCGTATAAGAAGTTGACTCGCAGGTCATACACAATTATAAAGACAACCATATGGCTCCTGCCGGTTGTGTACTCATCGACATGCAAGTCGTGAAACATTACAAAACATGATCATCGCATACAATATACACATCACATCTTGGGCCATACCATATCACAGAAAACACTCCCTGCAAAAACAAGTTAAACGCCTCTACTTTGTTGTTGCATGTTTTACGTGGCTCATGGGAGTAGATGCTAAGAACGATTCTTACCTACGGAAAGCCACAATGGTGATATTATGGTTGCCAAACTCTGGTGTTAATCCCATGACAACTATAGTGAGAGAAACTGACATCCACCAGCCGCATGTGTGGTACAAGCCACACGTCAAGTGCGGAGCCGGTCTCGCGAACGACGTCGCGTAAGGTTGGCCTGGACCGCTTCAATCTCACTATCCCGCGTCATAAGAAGAACACAAACAAGAGGCTTGCAACAGAAAACATCAACGCCCGCAACAACCATGTTGCGTTCTACTCGTGAATCACATCTACGCATAGATCTAGCTCTGATACCACTGAAGGGTTTCGCAGCATAGTAAATCAAAATTTTCTATGGAAGCGAACAGAAGGAAAGCCAAGATCTAATCTAGGAGATGCAAACAACGAGAGAGATTGGATTAGATCTTCATACCCTTGAAGATTCGCACAGCGGAACGTTCGTCGGAACGTGGGTGATGTAGTCGTACTCGCTTCTCCTCCTCGCGATCCGATCCGATCTAGCACCACAAGTGGCGGTGCCTCCGTGAGATGCACACGTGCAGCACCTCGACGTCTCCTCCTTCCTCGGACCAGCAAGTATGGTGGAGAGATAGATTGGATCTACAACACGACGGCGTGGTGTATATGGTGGAGAATTTCTGCAGCAGGGCTTCGCCTACAAACAGTCGGGAGGGAGAGAGGAAGGCAGCAGGGCTACTAGGGCTTGGAGGGAGGTGTGTTCGGGGGGAGAGGGGGTGCACCAGCCCTCTATATATAGAGGGGGGTGCGGCCATCCCTTGCCCATCCTCCAAGCCTATCTCTAGTTTGAACGATTTAAACTCTCCCTTCTAGAAACCCTATCTTATCTCTAGTTTAAACGATTTAAACTTATCTAGGGTCGGCTGGGCCCTATGGGGCCTTGTGCCCCTGGCCCAATGCGGCCAGGACACTCCCTCATAGGCCCATGCCCCCTCCCGGAAGGTGGGGCCACGTTGGTCCCCTTCCGGAAGGTTCTAGAAGCTTCCGGTACAATACCGATTAATCCGGAACAATTCTGAACTCCAAAAACTGCACTGCCTTATATGAATCTTATTCTCCGGACCACTCCGGAACCTCTCGTGATGTCCCGGATCCCATCCGAGACTCCGAACAAAAATTCATAAACCAAGTATCCAATCTATCCTAGCGTCGAGACACGTTAAGTGTGTGACCCTGCGGGTTCGAGAATATGCAGACATGATCTTATATCAATAATCAACAGCGGGGTCTGGGCACCCATATTGACTCCCACACATTCATCCATGATCATATCGGATGAACCACGATGCCAGGATTCAATCAATCCCATATATATATTCCCTTCGTCTCGCGATATTTTACTTGCCCGAGATTCGATCGTCGGTATCGTCATACCTAGTTCAATCTCGTTCACAGCAAGTACTTTACTCGTTCCGTAATCCGATATCACTTTGTGATTAACTCCTTAACCACATGCTTGTAAGCGGTGTTGATATCGATTACCGAGTGGGCCCGAAGTATATCTCTCCGACTTGGGAGGGACAAATCCCATCTCGATACATACAACCCAACAGATACTTTCCGATCACCTGAGAGACACCTTTATGATCACCCTCTCATAGGATGACGTTTGATGACCTCAAAGCTTTCTTCCGATACCAGGGAGTTGTATTATCTCATGGTCTAAGGAATACAATATTTGACATAGGAAAAGCTTCGCAAAGATGAACACAAAGACACGATCTAATTGCTTCGCTTAGTTTGGGTCTGTCCACCATATCATTCTCCCAATGATATGGTCTCATTATCAATTGACAACTCATGTCTATGGTTAGGAAACCTTAACCATCATTGATCAATGAGCTAGTCCATAGAGGCGTACAAGGGACACGGTGTTGTTCACAAACCACACAAGTATTAATGTTTCCGCTTAATACAATTCTAGCATGGAATATAAACTTTATCATGAAAAAGAATTATAATAATAACATCTTTATTATTGCCTCTAGGGCATAATTCCAACAGCCTGCCACGGCGTTGCGTGCCTGGGCCCATCCTTCTTTTCTAAGGCGGATGACGTGGCCGTTGTTTTCCCCTTCGGGTGGGGGGGCTGGCTTCTTCTGTTCCCGCCGTTTCGTTCTGGCGGGTTGGGTGTTTGCTGATCCACGTCGCTCTGGATGACTACAGTGCATTGGTAGCGCTCATAGATTGGTCCGCTGCTGCCGTAGCTTTCAGATCCGGAATCGTAGGTCCCTGCATCCGATGGCGGATCGCACAGATCGGAGTTGCAGCTGCTGCTGTCATAGGAATCATCTGTGGATGATGTTGTGCGTAGCACGGGGTGTGGGGTCCATGAAGCGGGCCTGATTGATGGTAGGGGCACCCGCTCAGGGAGGCGGAGGGTGCCAGTTTGCCCCACCTGGAAGCAGAAGCTCCTGAATAGGATTTCGAGTCCGTCGCCTACGAGCTCGAAGTCCTTCATGGTGGCCGGTGAGTGGGCGGTGAAGTCGAAAGCACCGAAGAGGAGATGACTCTCTGTCGCCGCAGAGTTGTAGATCGATCGGGTTGGGACCGTCACGATCGCACAATCAGCGTCCCCGTTTCCCACAGACGGCGCCAATTGACGAGGTTTGATCTCATCAATGCCCATTGTTATGGACTTGGGTTTTGGAGAAGATGGGGATGCTGGAGATCGCGGAACGGTTAGCAAACAAGCAACACGGGGACACGAGGTTTACCCAGGTTCAGGCCCCCGGAGGGAAAACCCTACTCCTGCTTGTCCGCTCTTGATTACGGCGGAACCGAAGGTTACAGGGGTGCGCAGATGCAATCTGGCGTGGAGGTGTGTATGCGAAAGTATGAGAGAGAGATCTAGGTCGTGCCCTCCGAGCCTTTATATAGACTCAGGCAGGTCTCGGGCATAGACCTAGTCGGTTACAAGTTCTAGGGTTTTACCCCTTTGAATTTCCTATCTACGCTAGTCTTGCTCTCCAAGGATCCGAAGGCGTCATGGGCCCTGGCCACCCGAAAATCTTCATGGGCCAGCGTACATCTGTCGTGGGCCTTCCTTGGGCTGGACCAGGTATGCTAAGATCACGTACCCGTAGGGTATAACCATGTCATTATGCACTCACGGTCTTCGAGACATTATAAGATCCAATATCTAAAATCAGCATCATTGGTCCGGTAAGGACTAATGTTTAAAGAAGCAATATGCAGTTATGCATAAGTAATGCTATGCATTTTGTAAAACTCCCAAAGTCATCCCCAATATTTTGAGTGAATTGAATTTAGGTGATTCTTTTAAGAGTTGGTTTATCTTCAAATTTTACTTTATAAGTAATGACCTTAAGTGTTAACAATCCAAAATTATACAAGTAAAGTATAAAATAATGTGATTATGGTTAATTGTCATTTGGTGACTATGATAAAAGTCTTTGGGTTGACTTGTTAAAAGTTGGAGAACTTATTATGAGATTGTTGTTTGAAGTGGCAAAAAGAATAACATTTGAAGAAAAGATTTTCTTTCTAAGGTTTAAACAATCTTTATTGTTAATAGAACATGATTAATGCCTTTTGATGTTTGATTGATTAGTTTGGTCTTGAGATGCTTTATGTCTTAATTTAAATAGACCAAAGTTAACTATAAAAACATAAGTATTTTATTATACATGATGTTATAAGATTTTTGAGACTAAAGTTAACTTTAAAATTAGAAGTGAATCTTAAGGTGTAGTGAGTTTAGAACATCATCAAGTTTTAGGGTTTTGACAAGTATAATTATGGGCGTGGAATCATTCACTTTCACTTTAAGTGAAAAATGAGTTTAATAACCTGCAATTTATTAATAGGAACATAACTAGATGATCTTAGTAATTTGTTAGGATTTGAAATTATGTTAAGAATGATTAAGATCTAATGATTAAGAGATAAATATTATTTACCACATTATATATGAGTGATACACTATATCTATTTGTAAAGGGTTTTAAAGAGTATTTTAAAGTTTAATAGTTATACTTAAGCTTGATTATGAATTCAAGTCATGGTTTTGAAATTATTATTTAAATGTAAAATATTTAAGGTTTTATAAAAATTATGATTATTTCATACTTAAGAAATGTTTTTAAAGAATTT
The DNA here is from genome assembly GCA_916181665.1 of Avena sativa. Lineage (NCBI taxonomy): Eukaryota > Viridiplantae > Streptophyta > Magnoliopsida > Poales > Poaceae > Avena > Avena sativa. Next base: position 275,954,488 of record OV702298.1, on the reverse strand, counting down.
ACAAAATAGATAATAGATAAAGGTTTATTACTTTTAAAGTCTTAAAAACCTTTCTAACAATATATTTAATATTTTTCTAGTATAATATATTTATTCAAGATCTTAAAAATAATTTATACATATATCTTTAAGTATTATTCTTATGTTTATAAAATTCCATAAAGGATCAATAGACTTTGAATATTAACTTAAAGTTTTATTTATAAAAGAATTAAGTTAGTATTTTTATAGAATAGTAGGTTTATTTTTATACACAAAAATGATTTTTATTTATTTTTAGGTTATTTTCTTATATTGTTATAATTTATTGAGAATTCTAGTGACTTTAACATTTAATGGTATTTTATTTAAATTAAACAAGTAGTTTTATATTTTCTTAGGTAGGTATTATTTTTGTGATAATTTTAATATATCATATTTTTTTTAAGATTTATATATACATATATTATTCTTTTTTTAATAGAAATTAATGTGTTTTGGTAATGTTTTAAATCAGAAAAATATATTTTAGGTTAATTTGATATTTGGACTCTGGTCTAAGGGGTGAAATTGGGCTGAATCGGCCTGGCCCATAAGGCCGGCCCAACTTGATCTGGCCCAACTAGGCCCGACTACCCTACCCATCACTCTCCTCATAATTCTTGCTCGCACACACATCGGCCAAACACGCACCCCTCGTTCCCCTCTGACGCGAGCGCGATGCCGCCTTCGCCCCCGCTGCTACGATCGGTCAACGGCCGTTTCCGGCGCTGCCACATACTGACGAGGTCCCATATCGATCTCCTCCGTCGATCCTTGTCGCCCCGTTTCCACTCTGCTTCCCCTGTGTACGCCCCCACGAAACCCTAGCCCCAATGGCTTGGGTCGCTGGCGTGACACCCGAGCCTTCATGCTGCCGGCTACTCATAGAAGACGGCCACAACCTCCTCGTCATCTCCCACCACCTCTATAACAACCCCGACCTCTTGCTCCATCGACTCGACCTCGACGACCACATTGCAGGTGTCCCTTATGGTGTGGTGCTGCTATGGCAGCAGCAGCTACCTATGCCATGGTTGGCCATGATCTCCTAGTGCTCTTCGCCGATCTGCAACTCGTCTTCTTCCTCTGACTTGACCAACCTCGATTCGATGCTGGAGGGACGGCAAGTTAAATTGTAACCCCGGTGGTCACGGCTTGTTGCTCTTGGTTTGATTCTTGTGGTGGTTTGGCTTATGTGGTGGTTATTTCGTGGTGGTGCTTTGCTAGTGTTGCTGCCAATGGGACGGTGATGCTGCCGTCATCAAACCTCGCAGATGTGCTGCTACACGCCTTCGTCATGCCTACGCTCCAGGTGCTCGGCACCCTCGGTGAGTTTTATTGTGACCGTCCATCAAGACGATGACTCTATTTAGTGATGTGTGGTGTCTCTTTTGAGCCAACACATGATGTTGAGTGCAGATATATGATGGTGATGGTTCAGTGATGTTGTTATCTATACTTAAGATTCTCCTAGGATACATGAGATAGTACTAAATGCCTTGTGCTTCAGTTTGGATGAATTATTCATCCATGCATATGTCAGTGGATGGTTCCATATTGTTTTGAATTTGACTGATTATAGTCTAATGGCTTGTTTTATTTGGGATGGCTTGCAGATGTGCTTAGTTTAATGAATGATTCCTAGCTGATGTGTCTAGGAAGATGATTTGAATTTATATTCAAGTGATATTTGATGGTTATACATGTATATTGTGAACATGACAGTAATTGACCATATGATTCCTGACTGTGGCGTGAAGGAAAATGATATGAATTAATTGATTTTCATTTTCCAATGGGATTGTGATACTATGTGGATATTTTCCACAGGATAGTACATGTTGAAATGCTTCATAGTCATTAAAACTGATGGTATGGATTGTATTTGTTGCTAGGTAGCTTTTACTTGAGTTTGGTTACAAATTACCTTCTGGTTGTTGATGGTGTTAAAGTTGTGACACCTGAATTGAGGATCCACAATTGTTTTAGAAACATTGGCTAGCCAGATCTGGTGTTGTACCTAACTATCTCAAGTTTTAGTTGCCAGCAGGAATCATTTCTATAATCAAATGATGGATTTACTTAAATGGGCCAATGATGTATGAACTGAGGCATTACTTTGTTGCATATGAACATATATTGTTGTTGCCCTTTTGTTAGCTCTAAGATGATTCTAGAGTAGCACTACTACCTAGTCTAAGAGCTCTTTCCCCCCACACAACTCCATGCTCAGAAATGAAATACAAGAACAGATGCTATACTGATCTAAGAAACTAACTTGCTGGTGTTAAGTAGAAAAGTGTCTTGGGAATTTGTGATTATAATGATTCATGTGGTGGATCTTGATCAGGTTCCACTTTTTTATTGCTGGTAAGCTTATAGAAACAATTTCCTTCTCCTCCTTGTGAGGCTGATTTGCTACTGGCCTCCTTGTTGCACCTCTGTCATGCTCCTCCTTGTGCTGCTTGAGCTTGCTCAGGTTACCAGGTTGATTTGTTGGCTGATTTGTGTGAATTGGTGTGGTGTTCTTGAGAGCTTGGTAGTGGTTTGGGAAGGATTGAAACTGAGGCAGTGGCTAGCAGCTGTGTTGCGGATGTGTTACCCCTTTTATGTGAATTGGCTGCTGATGTCATGTTGACAACACAGCTCCTGCATGCAGATGTGTAAGCTGCTTGTATGCTCTAAGAGCCTTGTCCTATTGAGAAGATCTTTTCCCTACCTAGATACTACTCCTTTGTGGATATGCTCGGTTGGTTGAATATTATTTCAAACTTGGGCTTTATCTTTGTGTTGCCAAGTGGAATTGATACCTTACTGTTCAGTGGTGAAACTTGCCCCTCTTTAATGCCAATGAGGTTGTACTAAGGCAACTTATCTGATTAAGAACAGATACTAAGATTTGGTGAAACTTGCCCCTTTTAAGACTAGCTCAGTGATGAAATGATTACAGTGCATCACACTGTTCATTCTGAGAGTATCATTAACCCCCTCTAATCCCATTTATTTTGTTTGTCTCTTCTTCTTTATTTTTTATTCTTCCTTTTTGTTTTTGTTTTGTTATCTATTGTGTTGTTTTGTAGGTACAGAAGAAATAGAAGAAAAGATACAGGGAAAGGATCAGGAGTAGATTTAGGAAGTGTTTTCTTTGTTCAAAATGTAATTTTATTTTCTTTTTGTAATATTCTTGTATTTTATATTATTGTAAAGAATAGTGTAACCTTGTATTATCTATTTTCGAATTACTTATAATATTCCTTCCATTCTTATAATCTTTATTGTAATTCTTCATTTTTTTAGAACTTAATAAAAATAGTGTAATGTTTGTATTATTGTAATAAAATGATTCCTCTCTATTTCATTATCTTATTATCCCTTTTGTTCATAATTGTAAAGTTAAATTAGTAATGTGTGATGTAAATAAGATCCTTCTTTATCAATTCTTGTTTATTATTTCATTATTATAATATCATATTACATTACTCATTTATTCATTTCATTTTATTTAAATTTCAATTATCTTTTTTATTTGAATAAAATATTATATCTTATTTTAAATAAGAGTTCACTTCTTATTTCCTATTACAATTTAGTTTCCAATTCTTATTCGATTTCAAATTGTTTTAGTATTCAAATCTATCAATTAAATATTCAAATTTGAATTGTCTTCCCCTTAAACACTAAGATACAATAGAGTCATGCTGAAATTTGTCGCACATGCTCGGATACTTTCATCAGAACAAGAGAGATCTCGATTCCTCTACAACTTCTTTAATTTTGCATGAAAATTCCCCAGATTTTCTTATGCATGAATGCATAAACATGTGTCCTGTCTATTTCGAGGTGGTAATCCTGGGATGTTACAGACTCTCCCCCTTAAAATAAACTTCGTCCTCGAAGTTCGTATACTCTCACGTTTCAGATTGAGGAATTATCATTGTATCGATTATGGCATTTCTTAATTCCGTAATAACTTCAAATGGGAATATTTGTAGTATCCCATATCCAGATCTTTTCCTTGAATTTTTATCATTCTTGGAAATCTCCAACTTGTTGTCTTCAATATTCCAAAGCTCCTTCTACTATTCTTCTTTAGGAATATGTCCTAATTATAAAATCTTTAAACTGGAGTTTCTTCTTTAGTTCATTATCCTGATTAGGTATCCTACTCCAATTCCTTTACTTGATCATCAAACTTCCTTATTATTCTATATAAGGTCTAGGAAGTCTCACTAAACCAGGGTTCTAAATTTTATTAAACAATACTTGTGACCAAAATACTAAATTATTGATTTGTCATTGTATGGTTTATACCGGTATTCCTTCCGAAGATTGGTTTTGAACTCATTTAGTCCATACCCATTGGAATTTCTTGTTGTTTCCTTTATCATGTCTAATTGGATATGCTTTATTACCTCTTAAGGATTACTTAAGAGTTGTTTCCTCTCTAATTAGTCTATTAGGATTAATCTATTCTACCACTTTTAAACTTTTACCTTATCAAACTTTTAGACAATCTTTTGTTATCACTTTAAGTACTTCTTCCACTTCCATTTATTAATTGCCTTAAGGTTTGAGTACTACTATCTGGAATTAAACTTCGATCTTTCATCAAGGCATGCTTCCAAAAGTACTTTTATGATAATGTCTTATTTTTAACCTTATGAAAATAAGGCTTAATGTTGTCATAGGTTAGCACTTCTTTTTATGAGAATTCCTGTGAATCTAGATCTAATCAATTTACCGCGATCATTATGCTCAACATAAAAACATATCTCGAGACCGATCAAAATTCATCGATCTAATTCTCTCTTCCATGGTGTCCAGAACGGCAGCAGAGATGCCAGGTGGTGAGTGCTGCCATCGTCCCTCGCTCTAGCGTTGTACGCTCGTCCCATAAGTCTTCGGCCTGCCGCCATAATTGATCGGTTGATCCTATTTTTGCCATGATGCCCCAACTATCAATTTGGAGGCCGATGAAAGGTTGGTCAATCGATCCTTCCATTATTTTATCAATTTATTATCTTGATATGACCAAACTTCATTTGTGCTTGAATTCAATTTTTTTGATTATAAATTAGAAAGAATCATATCTTTTAGAAATACAAACTATGACTCCCGTGCTGCAAAGAGAAGGAACAATAGCTCACTCCCGTATTGAATTCTTTTTCTCAAAAAATGCAAAATATTCACTTGTCCTTTCATTTAGATTAAGTTTGTAATACAGTTCATTTAGATTAAGTTTGTAATACAATGCATCGAAAGTAAAATTTAGTTTTTTGCTAAAAATATAGGGCCTAGATTTAAGTTTTGCACAGGGGCCCCTAATTTCTGGAGATGGCCCTGATAGTATCCATTAACTTCATAACTAGGATGTTGGTCCCTATTCAGCTTATACCTATTTAAGTTTTCATAAAATATCTTACTGTATACCCACACAATTGTGGATCTCCGAAGTGAATCTTTCAACATTATTTGTCTTACCTATTGTTTGGACATTTTTGCTTTGATAAGCCTGACTTCGCGAGGCGTCTCGAAAGACGACATCTTTAATGTTTATACTCTTTCATGTCTTTATTATCTTAGGCCAAGTTTTATGCTCTTTATGCAACATTAAGATGATCTGGTTGACTAAGTCAACCAAATGCCAGCTGCGGACAAATACCAGCTGCGGAACATCCTAGGGTGTATGAATTACCCTATGGTTTTCGACATATTATTGGCATTCTCTCTAAATTGTCAGAGCTTGAATACCATTTGGTTCTAAAACTTCTTCTTTGCACTTATTCATGATACTTCCATGAACTGGGTACAACTACTTCATTAACTTCTTAACAACATTACCTATTTTGGGTGAACTTAAGTTCGTTACTTCTTGTTGCTCCATATATTTTCTACACTAATATTCCTTCTCATTGTTGTCTAGTAATGATCTGAACTTGATCCAACCTTAAAATTGTGTTGATACTCCTTATACTTGGCTTAATTCTTCAAGTAAGTCTTATCTTGGTCTTTAAAAATCGTCACTCCCTTACATGAATTCCCATTCCTATCTAGGTCTATAACATCAAGTAGTAACTGTATGTTGCAACATGCATTTTCACACCAAGTCAAACTTCATGTACAGATCTAGTCAATCAAGAAGATCCAGGAAAAACAAATAAATCCAAATGTGGTACATATAACACACAATATTCTAAGCCCAGAATATAGTAGTTGAGTATAATATCTCTAGAATTCAGGCTTAGTTGTGTAGTATATGACACCTCCTCGTATAGGTTTACATTGTGATACTTAGCACATAGGGTCAAACTATTCTTTATCTCAACATTTACCCAAATTGCTCAATTGCAATAGGATAATCTTAAACAAAGTGGTCTCAATCTGGTTTCGACTAACCTTTTGTCTCACTTTTGAAAGGATTAACTATAACCAACCTTTCTTTATTAGTAACTAACCTCATATGATCTCTCAAAAAGACTAAAAAAATTCTATTGAACACCTAAAACTAAATTTTATCAGGAATTATGACACCTATGGCTTCTATCATAGTTCTATCATGTTATTTTATTACTTCTACCTCAAGATAATCTACTAATTACTTTTCATATTTATACTCTCATCATGGTTATTACTTCATTAATGACCTCTCCTTATCCTTTTTATTTGCTTTTTGTGCCAAGAATAACCTCTAATAAGAGGGAAGTAAGATTTGGGGAGTTGTTGTCCCGAAACAAATTTTTGTGCTCCACCGTAAAACTTCGTGAGGAATATTTGTAAGTCGAATTGAGCTGATATTTTGTGAATAAATCCCTCAGTATGTTAGCTAACTTTTTTATTTGAGCAACAGAAGGTATTTCAAAAAATCGGTTTCTACCTGGTGGCCTGTTTTGACAGATTTCTGCCATTATTTGCATTTGCTTCTTATTGATTCCTTTTTGGGTTCTTTTTGGGAAATTGAGATTTTTGAGGGAATTGCTACAGTATCTTGTGTTTTTAGTGAAAGTTTTGTTGTTTTTAAGCTAAACCCAAGGGTCTATTATCTTTTGAATACACTAATGTTGCTAATGAAGATTGTGTGAAGTTTTGTATGAAGGAAAATTTTCAGGTGTAGAGAGAGAATGATGTAATAAGATGAAGAATGGACAAAAGCTCAAGCTTGGGGATGGCAGCCCATGTCACCCCAAGAAATATTCAAGAGGTACAAGCATCAAAGCTTGGGGATGTGCAAGGCATCCCCTTCTTTATCAATAAGAAGCTTAGGTCTTTCTAGACACTTCATTTTTATTGTTTCATGCACTGTTGTGTTGTTCTTGGAGCGTCTTAGTTTTCGTTTGATTTGCTTAATTTGCTTTAATAAAGTAGTTTGGACCCCCGTTCTCACTGTGTTGTTTCAAATAAGTTGATTGGTGTTGGAGAAGAGTAGAAAGTTCTTACTTGAGTAGTACAAGAGGAGCTTGCTTTGACTGTGACTTAGACTTTATCATGTCATGCTAGGTGTTGTTTTGACCTTATGCTTAGTGATTATTGTTGTAGCATGACTTATTCCAAATAATTAGTATTGCTTACTGTCCTTGAAGGAATCATGTGTTGTTTTAGCATGCAAAAGCATAGTATTGTGATATTCTCCTTTGATGCTTTGTTTGGGTTGACTTGGCACATTCTCACACCATATTATGACTATGAACAAGTCACCATAGCCTCTATGATCATTTAGTCCTTGACTTGTAGTACCACTTTATGCTTCTTCTTTTTTTGACGTGGAACTCCCTGATTCCATTAACTCGGCGCAGCAAACTCGCTGGCCACCAGCACCCTTACATCATTCGGTACATGCTCCGGCCAAAGTAGCCGAGCCAAGCTTTGCCTAGATCCCTACGCAGCAAGCTCATGGGATACCTTATTACAAGCTCTAGGCACATGTGCCACCTCACAAGAAATGAAATTTAGTATAATAAAGGAACGCATATCACAGTACAAGATACCTTCAGGGGCCAAATCATAATCTGAGCTTTGCAATGCATGGGCCAGTATCGGCGAATCCGTCTCTAGCTGCACCTTCCCCATCCCCCAGGCTGATATCACATGCAACGCTTCAGAACATGACATGGCTTCCATTTGAGTCGCATTTGCTGCATGGTGAACCTTCCCAGCGTCGGATCCTCGAGCTTCCCACGACTATCTCTTACAACAAAGCCCCATCCTCCTTGGCACATATCAGACTGAAAGGCACCATCAGTATTAACCTTAAGCACCTCTCCAATCGGCTTCTGCCATCGCTGACCCGGAGCAGCTGAGGTATTTACTTCCTTGGCTCGACAGTACAACAGACATTCGCTCACCCAGTACTTGGCTTGTCTCAGAACTACCTTAGACGTAATATTCTGGCCCTCCCTGTTCTTCTTGTTCTGTTGCAACCACCATTGCCATAGCATGGATAGGATAAGGACTCGTTTCTCGTCCGCTAGCGTTAGAATCTCTTGTATCACAGCTAGTGAAGGGGTTCGTAGCATGGAAAACCAAAAAATTCTATCGCATGCAAACAAACAAGCCAAGATCTATCTACTAGATTGTAGCAACGAGTCGATAGAGGAACTCACCCTTGAAGATTCCAAAGCGGTTAACGAGAGCAGATTCTTGTGGGTGATGTAGTCGTACTCTTGCCGATCTCAGGATCGCGTCGACGATCCTTCCGGCGCTGCGTTCCGGCAGCGCTTCCGCAGTCGGTCACACGTTCGGTACTCGATGAATACCTTCCTCTCCCTTGTTCCAGCAGGCAGCGGAGGTTGTAGCACTCTCCTCGCGATTCTGACAGCACGACGGCGTGGTATCGGAAGTAGAGGGGAGATCTCGCAGGGCTTCGCCTTAAGCCAGAGCGAGTATGGTGGACTATGAGAGAGGCCTTGGTGATCTAGGGTTTAGAGGGCACCAAGGGGAGAGTGTAGCCGGCGGCTAGGGTTTGGGATCACCCCAACTCGGCGAGTTGGTGGTGCCCTAGGTGGCGGCGGCAGCAGCAGCAGGGGTGGTGGCGCCGACGGCTTAGGGTTAGGGTTTTGGGGTGTGAGAGGTGTAGGCTAGAGGGGCAGCCCTGCCCCTCCTTATATAGGTGGGAGGGCGCCGGTTGGGAGGAGGGAGTCCTCCCCCAACTCGGCCTCCTTGGCCGGCGGGTGGAGGGAGGATGACTTCCTCCCCAAGTAGGTTTCCTACTCTCCCTCCACCAAGCAAACTTGCCGTTTGACTTTTTAAATTGGCGTTTGACTTTTCAAACTAGGATTTGATTTCTCCCTTTATTTTGCCCAGCCATGATACCTAGTACATGATGCAACCATTCCACATTGTCATGACACATTCATGTACCCTTCCCCTCCAGAGTGCCAGACCTTCCGGAACCTTCTAGAACATTCCCGATGAAAACACCGGAATCATTCCCCAACTCCGAAACAGGACTTTCCTTATACGAATCTTATTCTCTGGACCATTCTGGATCTCCTCGTGATATCCCGGATCCCATCCGAGACTCCGAACAACATTCAGTCTCTTACTCATCATTCCATAACTACTCAACAACATCGAATCCTTAAGTGTGTCTCCCTATGTTTCGTGAATTATGCGGACATGATCGAGACACTTCTCCGATCAATAACCAATAGAGGAATCTGGAAATTCATATGGCTCCCACATATTTCTAATATTACTTTGCGATCGAATGAACCACTTACATACGATATCAATTTCCCTTTGTCTCACGATAGTTTACTTATCCGAGGTTTTGATCGTCGGTATCTCTGCATACCTAGTTCAACCTCGTTACCGATAAGTACTCTTTTATCATTTCCGTGATATGTGATCCCTTGTGAGCCAGTCACATGCTTGTAAGCTAATTGGATGACATTCCACCGAGAGGGCCCAGAGTATATCTATCCGTCATATGGATGGACAAATCCCACTCTTGATCCATGTGTCTCAACCCATACTTTCTGAACACTCAATGCCACCTTTATAGCCACCCAGTTACGGTGTGGTGTTTTTATGTCATCAAAGCATCCTTCCGGTGATGGTTATAAGCATGATCTCATGGTTGAAGGAATTAGGTTACTATGTATCAAAAAGCTTATAGCAATTGAACTATTAAATGACTTGATCTTTATGCTACGCTTATCTATAGGAGTATGTCCATCATATCATTCTCCCAATGATATGACCTTGTTATTAATAACATCTCAAATGTTCATGATCAAGAAACCATGATCATCTATTAATCAACAAGCTAGTATTATAAAGAGGCTTTACTAGGGACTCTAATTTAGTTTACAAATCACACAAGTATTAATGTTTCTGGTCAATACTATTATAGCATGAATGTAAAAATTTATCATAAACACAAATATATAATAATAACTACATTTATTATTGCCTCTAGGGCATATCTCCAACAGTCTCCCACTTGCACTAGAGTCAACTAATCTAGATTACATGGTAATATACAGAACACCCATGGCAGTTTGGTTTTGGTCATGTTTTGCCCTCGGGAGAGGTTTAGTCAACGGATCCGCCACATTCAGATCTGTGTGTACTTTGCAAATCTTTATGTCACCATCTTGGACATGTTCTCGAATAGCGTGAAAACGCAGCTTGATGTGCTTCAGCTTCTTGTGTGACCTTGGTTCTTGCGCATTGGCTATGGCGCCCATGTTATCACAGTAGATAGACATGGGGTCCAGCGCACTTGGAACCACACCGAGCTCTGTAATGAACTCCTTCATCCATATTGCTTCTTGTGAAGCCTCTGAAGCAGCTATGTATTCCGATTTAGTTGAAGATCTCGCCAACTGCTGCACCATTCAAAGTAAATACATATCTAGATTGTGATTTAGAATCATCCGGATCAGTGTTCCAACTAGCATAGGTGTAACCATTTACAACGAGCTGTTCATCACCTCCATAAGAAAGAACCATATCCTTAGTTCTTCTCGAGTACTTAAGGATGTTTTTAACCGCTGTCCAATGATCCACTCCTAGATCACTTTGATATCTGCTAGTCAAACTAACAGCATATGCAATGTCGGGTCTAGTACATAGCATGGCATACATTAGAGATCCTATGGCTGAGGCATAGGAAGTCTTACTCATCCTTTCTCTATCTTCTGCCGTTGCTAGACTCTGAGTTTTACTCAATGTCGTATTGGGCAACATGGGCAAGAACCCTTTCTTGCTATCTTCCATTCCAAACCTCTTTAGAACTTTGCCCAAATATGTACTTTGTGACAATGATATTAGGCGTCTCGATCTATCTCTATAAATCTTTATGCCTAATATGTAAGCTGCTTTGCCAAGATCTTTCATTGAAAAACTATTATTCAAATATTCCTTGACACTATTAAGAAGGTCTACATCATTCCTAATCAACAATATGTCATCTACATATAGTATTAAGAATGCTACAGAGCTCCCACTCACTTTCTTGTAAATACAAGCTTCTCCATAAGTTTGTATAAAACCAAAACTTTTGATTACCTTATCAAAACGTTGATTCCAACTTCGGGATGCTTGCTTCAACCCATATATGGACCGTTGGAGTTTGCATACCTTGTTAGCATCTTTAGGATCGATAAAACATTTGGGTTGCATCATATACAACTCTTCATCAATGTATCCATTGAGGAACGTTGTTTTGACATCCATCTGCCATATCTCGTAATCGTAATATGCAGCGATTGCTAACATAATCCTCACGGACTTTAGCTTCGCTACTGGTGAGAAAGTCTCATCATAGTCAACTCCTTGAATTTTTCGAAACCCTTTTGCGACAAGTCGAGCTTTATAGACAGTAACATTACCATCAGCATCTGTTTTCTTCTTGAAAATCCATTTGTTCTCGTCAGCCTTCCGGCCATCCGGTAAGTCCACCAAAGTCCATACTTGGTTTTCGTACATGGATCCAATTTCAGATTTCATGGCTTCTTGCCATTTATTGGAATCTGGGATCATCATCGCTTCCTCATATGTCGCAGGGTCATCGGTGTTGTCCACCAACATGACACTCATAACGGGATCATACCAATCAGGAGTGGTACGAGTTCTTGTTGACCTACGAGGTTCTATAGCAACTTCAACTGAAGTTTCATGATCATCATCATTAGCTTCCTCTCTTATTGGTGTAGGCACCACAGGAACTTCTTCCGGTGCTGTGCTACTCGCAAGTTCGAGAGAAGGTTCAACAACCTCGTCGAGTTCTACTTTCCTTCAGTCACTTCTTTTGAGAGAAATTCTTTCTCTAGAAAGGATCCATTCTTGGCAACAAAGATTTTGCGCTCGGATCTATGATAGAAGGTATACCCAATAGTTTCCTTCGGGTATCCTATGAAGACGCATTTTTCCGCTTTGGGTTCAAGCTTGTCCGGTTGTAACTTCTTTACATAGGCTTCGCAACCCCAAACTTTAAGGAACGACAATCTAGGTTTCTTCCCAAACCATAATTCATACGGTGTCGTTTCAACGGATTTAGATGGTGCCCTATTTAAAGTGAATGCGGCTGTTTCTAATGCATAACCCCAAAACGATAGCGGTAAATCTATAAGTGACATCATAGAATGAACCATATCTAAGAGAGTTCGATTACGATGTTCGGACACACCATTACGATGTGGTGTTCCCGGCGGTGTCAATTGTGAAAGTATTCCGCATTTCTTTAAATGCTCGCCAAACTCGTAACTTAGATATTCACCTCCACGATCAGAACGTAGAAATTTAATCTTCTTGTTATGTTGATTCTCTACCTCACTTTGAAATTCCTTAAACTTCTCAAAAGTTTCGGACTTATGTTTCATGAAATAGATATACCCATATCTACTCAAGTCATCCGTGAAGGTAAGAACATAACGATAACCACCGCGCGATGCTACACTCATTGGACCACAGACATCGGTATGTATGATTTCCAATAAGTCCGTAGCTCGCTCCATCATACCAGAAAATGGAGTCTTAGTCATTTTACCCATTAGACATGCTTCACATCTTTCAAGTGATTCAAAATCAAGTGATTCAAGAAGTCCATCGGAATGGAGTTTCTTCATACGCTTCACTCCAATATGACCAAGACGACAGTGCCACATATAGGTCGAGTTATCGCTCAATTTCAAACGTTTAGCTTCAATGTTATTAATATGTGTATTTCCACTATCGAGATTCAATAAGAATAGACCATCTATCAAAGGTGCATGTGCATAAAACATATTACTCATATAAATCGAACAACCATTATTCTCGGACTTAAACAAGTAACCGTCTCGCAACAAACATGATCCAGATATAATATTCATGCTCAACGCAGGCACCAAATAACAATTATTTAAGTATAAAACTAATCCCGATGGTAGATGAAGAGGTAGCGTGCCGACCGCGATCACATCAACCTTTGATCCATTTCCAACGCGCATCGTCACCTTGTTCTTCGCTAGCTTCCGTTTATTCTGCAGTACTTGTTTCGAGTTACAAATATGAGCAACCAAACCAGTATCAAATACCCAGCCACTACTATGAGTACTGGTGAGATACACATCAATAACATGTATATCAGATATACCTTTCTTCTTGATGTTGCCGTTCTTCAAATCCGCCAAGTACTTTGGGCAATTCCGCTTCCAGTGACCCTCTCCCTTGCAGTAAAAGCACTCAGTATCAGGCTTAGGTCCAGCCTTGGTATTCTTCGCTGGTGCGGCAACTTTCTTACCACCCTTATTGAAGTTTCCCTTTTGCTTAGACTTGCCTTTCTTGAATTTGGTGGTCTTATTGACCAACAACACTTGATGCTCTTTCTTGATCTCCACTTCTGCAGATTTCAATATGGAGAAGAGTTCTGGCAACGTCTTGTTCATGTTTTGCATATTGTAGTTCATCACAAAGTTCTTGTAACTTGGTGGCAGTGATTGGAGGACACGGTAAATCCACAAAGCATTAGGAATCACTATACCCAAACTTTGGAGTTTGTTTGCGTGCCTAGACATCTTAAGCACATGCTCACTGACGGAGCTGCCCTCTTCCATCTTGCAGTTAAAGAACTTTTCAGAAGCCTCATAACTCTCAACTGCCGCGTGAGCCTCAAATATCATTTTGAGTTCACGGAAAATATCATGTGGGTCATGGTTCTCAAACCTTTTCTGAAGCTCCGATTCCAAACCATACAAGATAGCACACTGAACTGTGGAGTACTGATTCTTCCGAGTGAGGTAAATGTTCTTTACTTCATCGGTAGCATCAGCTGCAGGCGGGTCACCCAGCGATGCATCTAGCACATAGGTCAAATTACCAGCATTGAGGACAATCCTCAAATTGCGGAACCAATCCGCGAAGTTGCTTCCATTGTTTTTCAACTTTTCTTTCTCTAGGAACGCATTAAAATTGATGGTAGGGGCCGCCATTGATCTACAACATATTTTGCAATAGTTTAGACTAAGTTTATGACAAATTGAGTTCTAATTAATAGTTAAATTGATCTAGGTGAACTCCCACTCAAAACAATATCCCTCACATTGTTTTAGTGATCACACGAAAAAAATCCACCACATCAAAACCGATCATCACGAGAGTTGATGTAGCTTCAATGGCGAACAATCGACATGTTCATCATATCTACTATATGATTCATGCTTTACCTTTTGGTGATCCATGTTCTGAGACCATGTCTGTACATGCTAGGCTCGTCAAGATCAAACCTTAGCTTCCACATGAGCAAATCTGGCTTTCTCACGTTGTATACACTTGCAGAATCTAACACACCCGATCATCACGTGGTGCTTCAAAACAACAAGCTTTAGTAACGGTGCTTACTAAGGATGAACACTTTAAAACTTGAAATTTATGTGCATGAGGGATCATCTTATAATGCTACCGTCGTTAACTAAGCAATACAAGATGCATAAAGGATTAACATCACATGCAATTCATAATATGTGATATGATATGGCCTTTCTTCTTGTGCTTCCGATCTCCATCTTCAAGCACGAACATGATCTCCATCATCACCGGCATAGCGTCAAGGTCAATGGCGACGTTTCATGGTTGTCGTCCACCAGCTCCAACTATTACAACTACTTTGAATAGACACGTGGGTCTTAACAGAATTTAAAGACAACCATATGGCTCCTCCCGGTTGCCAACTTACAATAAGGAACATTGCATACATCAAATATAATCACAATCATGGCCATATCACATCACAGCACACCCTGCAAAACAAAGTTAGACGCCTCTAATTTTCTTTGCATATTTTACATGGTTTAGGGCTTTCAGTAAGTGTCGATCTAACTTACGAACAAGAACCACAACGTTGACGATTGAACTATCAAGTGCCCATTGTAAATTGGATCTATACTATAATGGGAGAGATACACACCCGCAAAGCCACTTATGCAATACAAGTTGCATGTTGAGCGTGGAACAAGTCTCATGAACGATGGCATGTAAGGTTAGCCCGGGCCGCTTCATCCCATCATACCGCAAGATGCAAAGTACACAAGAAGCAATTGATAATAAAAGCACCACCGCTCAAAATGACCATTGTGTTCTACTCGTGCAACAGATCTACATATAGACACGGCTCTGATACCACTGAAGGGGGTTGTAGCATGGAAAACAAAAAAATTCTACCGCATGCAAACAAACAAGCCAAGATCTATCTACTAGATTGTAGCAACGAGTCGATAGAGGAACTCACCCTCGAAGATTCCAAAGCAGTTAACGAGAGCAGATTCTCATGGGTGATGTAGTCGTACTCTTGCCGATCTCAGGATCGCGTAGACGATCCTTCCGGCGCTACGTTCCGGCAGCGCTTCCGCAGTCGGTCACACGTTCGGTACTTGATGAAGACCTTCCTCTCCCTTGTTCCAGCAGGCAGCGGAGGTTGTAGCACTCTCCTCGTGATTCCGGCAGCATGACGGCGTGGTACCAGAAGTAGAGGGGAGATCTCACAGGGCTTCGCCTTAATCCGGAGCGAGTATGGTAGACTATGAGAGAGGCCTTGGCAATCTAGGGTTTAGAGGGCACCAAGGGGATAGTGTAGCCGGTGGCTAGGGTTTGGGATCTGAAGGGTTTCGCGGCATAGTAAATCAAAATTTTCTACGGATGCGAACAGAGGAAAGCCAAGATCTAATCTAGGAGATGCAAACAACGATAGAGATTGGATTAGATCTTCATACCCTTGAAGATTCGCACAGCGGAACGTTCGTTGGAACGTGGGTGATGTAGTCGTACTCACTTCTCCTCCTCGCGATCCGATCCGATCTAGCATCACAAGTGGCGATGCCTCCGTGAGATGCACACGTGCGGCACCTCGACGTCTCCTCCTTCCTTGGTCCAGCAAGTATGGTGGAGAGATGGGTTGGATCTACAACGCGACGGCACGGTGCAATTGGTGGAGAATTTCTGCAGCAGGGCTTCGCCTGCAAGCTGTCGGGAGGGAGAGAGGAGGGCAGCAGGGCGGCTAGGGTTGGAGGGGAAGGTGTGTGGGGGTGGTGTGCCCCCACCCCTCTTTATATAGAGGGGGGCGCAGCCCTATCCCCTCCCCCAAGTCCAAACCGGCGGCCCCAAGGAGGAGGAGTGGGGGGCAAGGAAACCCCCCCTTCTAGAAGGTCTATCTAGGGTTTAAACCCCTCTAGGCCGGCTGGGCCCTATGGGGCCTTGTGCCCCTGGCCCAATGCGACCAGGGCACTCCCTCATAGGCCCAAGCCCCCTCCCGGAAGGTGGGGCCACGTTGGTCCCTTCCGGAAGGTTCTAGAAGCTTCCGGTACAATACCGATTAACCCGGAACAATTCCGAACTCCAAAAACTGCACTGCCTTATATGAATCTTATTCTCCGGACCACTCCGGAACCTCTCATGATGTCCCGGATCCCATCCGAGACTCCGAACAAAAACTCATAAACCAATCATCCAATCTATCCTAGCGTCGAGACACGTAAGTGTGTGACCCTGCGGGTTCGAGAATATGCAGACATGATCTTCTATCAATAATCAACAGCGGGGTATGGAAACCCATATTGACTCCCACACATTCATCGATGATCATATCGGATGAACCACGATGCCAGGATTCAATCAATCCCATATTTATATTCCCTTCGTCTCGCGATATTTTACTTGCCCGAGATTCGATCGTCGGTACCGTCATACCTAGTTCAATCTCGTTCACAGCAAGTACTTTACTCGTTTCGTAATCCGATATCACTTTGTGATCAACTCCTTAACCACATGCTTGCAAGCGGTGTTGATATCGATTACCGAGTGGGCCCGAAGTATATCTCTCCGACTTGGGAGGGACAAATCCCATCTCGATACATACAACCCAACATGTACTTTCTGATCACCTGAGAGACACCTTTATGATCACCCTCTCATAGGATGACGTTTGATGACCTCAAAGCTTTCTTTCGATACCAGGGAGTTGTATTATCTCATGGTCTAAGGAATACAATATTTGACATAAGAAAAGCTTCGCAAAGACGAACACGATGACACGATCTAATTGCTTCGCTTAGTTTGGGTCTGTCCATCATATCATTCTCCCAATGATATGATCTCATTATCAATTGACAACTCATGTCTATGGTTAGGAAACCTTAACCATCATTGATCAATGAGCTAGTCCATAGAGGCGTACTAGGGACACGGTGTTGTTCACAAACCACACAAGTATTAAAGTTTCCGCTTAATACAATTCTAGCATGGAATATAAACTTTATCATGAACAAGAATTATAATAATAACATCTTTATTATTGCCTCTAGGGCATAATTCCAACAGTCTCCCACTTGCACTAGAGTCAATAATCTAGTTTACATTTGGAAACAATCTCACACCCATGGCACTGAGGTGCTGATCATGTTTTACACGTGGAAGAGGTTTAGTCAATGGATCTGCGACATTCAGATCTGTATGTACTTTGCTAATCTTCAGATCTCCATCTGCTATATAATCTCGGATTATATGAAACTTGCGGTTGATATGCTTGGTTTTTGGATAATATCTTGGTTCCTTAGCGAGTGCTATGGCGCCAGTGTTGTCACACAATATCTCCAGTGGGTCCAATGCACTTGGAACCACACCAAGCTCAGTGATGAAGTTCCTGATCCAAACTCCTTCACTTGACGCTTCTGCAGCAGCCATGTATTCCGCTTCTACTGTAGATCCCGCGATCACGCTTTGCTTGCAGCTTCTCCAGCTCACAGCTCCTCCATTCAAAATATACACGTATCATGTCTAAGATTTAGAATCATCCTTGTCGGTGTCAAAACTAGCGTCGACGTAACCTTTTACGACGAGTTGTTCATCACCCCCATAGACTAAGAACATTTCTTTAGTTCTATTTAGGTACTTTAGGATGTTCTTCACGGCTGTCCAGTGTTCCACTCCTGGATCACTCTGATATCTGCTCGTCAAACTAAGAGCATTGGACACATCCGGTCTAGTACACAGCATGACATACATGATAGAACCTATGGCCGAGGCATAAGGCACTTTGCTCATAGCTTCCCTATCATTTACCGTAGCTGGACACTGAGCCTTGCTTAATATCTTACCTGACAACATAGGCACTGAACCTTTCTTTGCCTTATCCATTCTGAACCTTTTCAGAACTTTGTCTAGGTATGTACTCTGGCTTAAAGCTATTAGGCGTCTTTGTCTATCTCTATAGATTTTGATGCCCAATATATAAGCAGCTTCACCTAGGTCTTTCATTGAAAAACACTTGTTCAAATAACTCTTCACATCGTTAAGCATGTTAATGTCATTTCCAATAATCAATATGTCATCCACATATAGTACCAGAAATGTCACCGAGATCCCACTCACTTTCTTGTAGATACAAGCTTCGTAGCTATTTGGAACAAATCCAAAGCTCTTGATCACTTGATCAAAACGAAGGTTCCAACTCCGAGATGCTTGCTTCAGTCCATAAATGGAACGCTGAAGTTTGCACACTTTATCAGCATCCTTAGGATCGACAAAACCTTCGGGTTGCATCATATACAACTCTTCATCAATGTTTCCATTGAGGAACGCAGTCTTGACATCCATCTGCCAAATTTCATAATCATGAAACGCAGCAATTGCTAATAAAATCCGAATGGACTTAAACAACGCTACGGGAGAGAAAGTCTCATCATAGTCAACACCTTGAACTTGTCGAAAACCTTTCACGACAAGCCGTGCTTTATAGACGGTAACATTACCATCCGCGTCCATTTTCTTCTTGAAAATCCATTTGCACTCAACGGCCTTTCGGTCGCTAGGAGGGTCCACCAAAGTCCATACTTGGTTTTCGCTCATGGATCCCAATTCGGATTTCATGGCCTCTAGCCATTTCTCAGAGTCTGGGCTCATCATCGCTTCCTCATAGTTCGTAGGCTTACTGTCATCTACTAACAAGACAGTTAAGACAGGGTTGCCGTACCACTCGGGAGGGGCACGCGACCTTGTCGACCTGCGATGTTCAGTAGCAGCATCGTCTGAAGCTTCATGATCCTTATCATTAGCTTCCTCTATTATTGGTGTAGGCGGCACTGGAACAATTTCAGGTGCTGCGCTACTCTCCAATTCAAGAGAAGGTTCAACAACCTCGTCTAGCTCTACTTTCCTCCCACTCACTTCTTTCGAGAGAAACTCCTTCTCAAGAAAGGAACCGTTCTTTGCGACAAACACTTTGCCTTCGGTTCTGTGATAGAAGGTATACCCAATAGTTTCCTTAGGGTATCCTATGAAGACGCATTTCTCCGCTTTGGGTTCGAGCTTGTCTGGCATCAACTTCTTGACGTAAGCTTCGCATCCCCAAACTTTAAGAAACGACAACTTAGGTTTAGCACCAAACCACAGTTCATACGGTGTCGTCTCAACGGATTTAGATGGTGCCCTATTTAAAGTGAATGCAGCGGTTTCTAATGCATAACCCCAAAATGATAACGGCAAATCAGTAAGAGACATCATTGATCGGACCATATCTAATAAGGTTCGATTCCGGCGTTCAGACACACCATTGCGCTGTGGTGTTCCCGGTGGCATGAGTTGCGAAACAATTCCGCTTGCTTTAAGATGCGTGAGAAAATCATAACTCAAATATTCGCCCCCACGATCGGATCGTAGAAACTTAATCTTTCTGTTACGATGGTTCTCCACTTCATTCTGAAATTCCTTGAACTTTTCAAATGTTTCAGATTTATGTTTCATTAAATAGATATACCCATATCTACTTAAGTCATCGGTAAAAGTGAGAAAATAGCGATATCCACCGCGCGTCGAAACACTCATCGGTCCGCATACATCGGTATGTATGATTTCCAACAAGTCCGTTGCTCGCTCCATCATTCCGGAGAACGGTGTTTTGATCATCTTGCCCATGAGGCATGGTTCGCATGTGTCAAATGATTCAAAATCAAGAGACTCCAAAAGTCCATCAGAATGGAGTTTCTTCATGCGCTTTACACCAATATGACCTAGACGACAGTGCCACAAATAAGTAGTATTATCACTATCTACTTTGCATCTCTTAGCCTCAATGTTATGGATGTGTGTTTCATCCCTTTCGAGATTTAGAAGAAATAAACCATTCACAAGAGGTGCATGACCATAAAAGATGTTACTCAAATAAATAGAACAACCATTATTCTCCGATTTAAATGAATAACCGTCTTGCAATAAACACGATCCAGAAATAATGTTCATGCTCAACGCAGGCACATAATAACATTTATTAAGGTTTAAAACTAATCCCGAAGGTAAAACTAAGGAGAGCGTGCCGACAGCCATCACATCAACTCTTGATCTGTTGCCAACGCGCATCGTCACCTCATCCCTCGCAAGCCGTCGTCTATTCCGTAGCTCCTGTTTCGAGTTACAAATATTAGCAACTGAACCAGTATCAAATACCCAGGCACTACAATGAGGGCTAGTAAGGAAAACATCAATAACATGTATATCAAATATACCTTTGATGGTGCCAGCCTTCTTGTCCGTTAAGTACTTCGGACAGTTGCGCTTCTAGTGACCCTTGTCCTTGCAATAGAAGCACTCAGTGTCCGGCTTAGGACCAGACTTGAGCTTCTTCTCAGCAGGGGCAACGTGCTTGCCGCCGCCTTTCTTGAAGGGCTTCTTTGCACCCTTACCTTTCTTGAAGGAGGGCTTGTTGACCATCAACACATGATTATCCTTTTTGATGTCCACCTCCGTAGCCTTCAGCTTTGCGAAGATCTCGGTGATCGTATCAGTAGAACCAATCTGATTATGAGTCACTACAAAACTTTTGTAGCTGGGAGGGAGTGATTGCAGAACCCTGTCAATCTTGAGCTCCTCTGGAATCTTGCAGTCCAGTTTCTCAAGGCGTTGAGTGTAGCCCGACATCTTTATGGCGTGCTCACTAACGGAACTCCCTTCCTCCATCTTGCAGTTAAAGAACCTCTCAGAGATCTCATATCTCTCAGAACGGGCCTGAGTCTGAAACATGGTTTTCAGTTCCTCAAGAATCTCAAAGGGCCCGGGATACTCTTCAAAACGATTTTGAAGGTCCGATTCCATAGCAAACAACATGGTGCTCTTAATCACACCATAATCATCTTTGCGCGACTGATAGACAGCTTTCTCTTCAGCCGGCGCAGTTGCAGCAGGGGGGTCACCTAACGCTTTTCCAAGGACATAGTCCTTTTGACCGCCAGAGAGAATGATTCTCATATTGCGGAACCAGTTGGTGAAGTTAGACCCATTGTTCTTAAGCTTTTCTTTCTCAGCAAAAACGTTGAAGTTGAAGTTGGACTTAGCCATTTGATCTACAGTATTTGCAAGTACAATTTAGACTATGTTCATGATAAATAGTTCAACTTAATCAAATTACTAGATGAACTCCCACTAAATTCAACATCCCTCAAGTTGTTTAGTGAACATGATCCAAATTCACCACACCTAATCCGATCATCACGAGAAGAGATGTGGTTTCAATGGTGGACAACGAAGTGTCGATCATATCATTCATATGACTCATGCTTAACCTTTCGGTTCTTGTGTTCCGAGGCCATGTCTGTACATGCTAGGCTCGTCAAGTTAGACCCAAGTATTTCCGTGTGTGCAAAACTGGCTTGCACCCGTTGTATGTGAGCGTAGAGTCTATAGCACCCGATCATCACGTGATGCTTGGACACGACGAACTTTTGCAACGGTGCATACTCGGGGAGAACACAGTTTTTATCTTGATCTTTAAGTGAGGAATCATCTTATAATGCTACCGTCGCGATCTAAGCATAATAAGATACATAAAAGGATAAACATCACATGCATATAACTTTAATGTGACATGGTATAGCCAATCTTCGCGCAATGATCTCCATCTTGTGCGTTCCGGCATGATCTCCATCACTCCACCATGATTGCCTCCACCACGAATAGCAACTACAACTATTGCTAACTACTTAGCGATAAAGTAAAGCTATTACATGGCGTATAAGAAGTTGACTCGCAGGTCATACACAATTATAAAGACAACCATATGGCTCCTGCCGGTTGTGTACTCATCGACATGCAAGTCGTGAAACATTACAAAACATGATCATCGCATACAATACACACATCACATCTTGGGCCATACCATATCACAGAAAACACTCCATGCAAAAACAAGTTAGAAGCCTCTACTTTGTTGTTGCATGTTTTACGTGGCTTATGGGAGTAGCAAGCTAAGAACGATTCTTACCTACGGAAAGCCACAACGGTGATATTATGGTTGCCAAACTCCGGTGTTAAACCCATGACAACTATAGTGAGAGAAAAAGGCATCCACCAGCCGCATGTGTGGAACAAGCTACACGTCAAGTGCGGAGCCGGTCTCGCGAACGACGTCGCGTAAGGTTGGCCTGGACCGCTTCAATCTCACTATCCCGCGTCATGAGAAGAACACAAACAAGAGGCTTGCAACAGAAGACATCAACGCCCGCAACAACCATGTTGCGTTCTACTCGTGAAACACATCTACGCATAGATCTAGCTCTGATACCACTGAAGGGTTTCGAGGCATAGTAAATCAAAATTTTCTACGGATGCGAACAGAGGGAAGCCAAGATCTAATCTAGGAGATGCAAACAACGAGAGAGATTGGATTAGATCTTCATACCCTTGAAGATTCGCACAGCGGAACGTTCGTCGGAACGTGGGTGATGTAGTCGTACTCACTTCTCCTCCTCGCGATCCGATCCGATCTAGCACCACAAGTGGCGATGCCTCCGTGAGATGCACACGTGCGGCACCTCGACGTCTCCTCCTTCCTTGGTCCAGCAAGTATGGTGGAGAGATGGGTTGGATCTACAACGCGACGGCACGGTGCAATTGGTGGAGAATTTCTGCAGCAGGGCTTCGCCTACAAGCAGTCGGGAGGGAGAGAGGAGGGCAGCAGGGCGGCTAGGGTTGGAGGGGAAGGTGTGTGGGGGTGGTGCGCCCCCACCCCTCTTTATATAGAGGGGGGCGCAGCCCTAGCCCCTCCCCCAAGTCCAAACCGGCGGCCCCAAGGAGGAGGAGTGGGGGCAAGGAAACCCCCCCTTCTAGAAGGTCTATCTAGGGTTTAAACCCCTCTAGGCTGGCTGGGCCCTATGGGGCCTTGTGCCCCTGGCCCAATGCGACCAGGGCACTCCCTCATAGGCCCAAGCCCCCTCCCGGAAGGTGGGGCCACGTTGGTCCCTTCCGGAAGGTTCTAGAAGCTTCCGGTACAATACCGATTAACCCGGAACAATTCCGAACTCCAAAAACCGCACTGCCTTATATGAATCTTATTCTCCGGACCACTCTGGAACCTCTCATGATGTCCCGGATCCCATCCGAGACTCTGAACAAAAACTCATAAACCAATCATCCAATCTATCCTAGCGTCAAGACACGTTAAGTGTGTGACCCTGCGGGTTCGAGAATATGCAGACATGATCTTCTATCAATAATCAACAGCGGGGTATGGAAACCCATATTGACTCCCACACATTCATCGATGATCATATTGGATGAACCACGATGCCAGGATTCAATCAATCCCATATTTATATTCCCTTCGTCTCGCGATATTTTACTTGCCCGAGATTCGATCGTCGGTACCGTCATACCTAGTTCAATCTCGTTCACAGCAAGTACTTTACTCGTTTCGTAATCCGATATCACTTTGTGATCAACTCCTTAACCACATGCTTGCAAGCGGTGTTGATATCGATTACCGAGTGGGCCCGAAGTATATCTCTCCGACTTGGGAGGGACAAATCCCATCTCGATACATACAACCCAACATGTACTTTCTGATCACCTGAGAGACACCTTTATGATCACCCTCTCATAGGATGACGTTTGATGACCTCAAAGCTTTCTTTCGATACCAGGGAGTTGTATTATCTCATGGTCTAAGGAATACAATATTTGACATAAGAAAAGCTTCGCAAAGACGAACACGATGACACGATCTAATTGCTTCGCTTAGTTTGGGTCTGTCCATCATATCATTCTCCCAATGATATGATCTCATTATCAATTGACAACTCATGTCTATGGTTAGGAAACCTTAACCATCATTGATCAATGAGCTAGTCCATAGAGGCGTACTAGGGACACGGTGTTGTTCACAAACCACACAAGTATTAAAGTTTCTGCTTAATACAATTCTAGCATGGAATATAAACTTTATCATGAACAAGAATTATAATAATAACATCTTTATTATTGCCTCTAGGGCATAATTCCAACAGGATCACCCCCAACTCGGCGAGTTGGTGGTGCCCTAGGTGGCGGCGACAGCAGCAGGGGTGGTGGCGTCGGCGGCTTAGGGTTAGGGTTTTGGGGTGTGAGAGGTGTAGGCTAGAGGGGCAGCCCTGCCCCTCCTTATATAGGTGGGAGGGCGCCAGTTGGGAGGAGGGAGTCCTCCCCCAACTCGGCCTCCTTGGCCGGTGGGTGGAGGGAGGATGACTTCCTCCCCAAGTAGGTTTCCTACTCTCCCTCCACCAAGCAAACTTGTCGTTTGACTTTTCAAATTGGCGTTTGACTTTTCAAACTAGGATTTGATTTCTCCCTTTATTTTGCCCAGCCATGATACCTAGTACATGATGCAACCATTCCACATTGTCATGACACATTCATGTACCCTTCCCCTCCAGAGTGCCGGACCTTCCAGAACCTTCTAGAACATTCCCGATGAAAACACCGGAATCATTCCCCAACTCCGAAACATGACTTTCCTTATATGAATCTTATTCTCCGGACCATTCCGGATCTCCTCGTGATATCCCGGATCCCATCCGAGACTCCGAAAAACATTCAGTCTCTTACTCATCTCCATAACTACTCAACAACATCGAATCCTTAAGTGCGTCTCCCTATGGTTCGTGAATTATGCGGACATGATCGAGACACGTCTCCGATCAATAACCAATAGAGGAATCTAGAAATTCATATGGACCCCACATATTTCTATGATTACTTTGCGATCGAATGAACCACTTACATACGATACCAATTTCCCTTTGTCTCACGATAGTTTACTTATCCGAGGTTTTGATCATCGGCATCTCTGCGTACCTAGTTCAACCTCGTTACCGATAAGTACTCTTTTCTCGTTTCCATGATATGTGATCCCTTGTGAGCCAGTCACATGCTTGCAAGCTAATTGTATGACATTCCACCGAGAGGGCCTAGAGTATATCTATCCGTCATATGGCTGGACAAATCCCACTCTTGATCCATGTGCCTCAACCCATACTTTCCGAACACTCAATGCCACATTTATAGCCACCCAGTTACGGTGTGGTGTTTGATGTCATCAAAGCATCCTTCCGGTGATGGTGATAAGCATGATCTCATGGTCGAAGGAATTAGGTTACTATGTATCAGAAAGCTTATAGCAATTGAACTATTAAAATGACTTGATCGTTATGTTACGCTTATCTATAGGAGTATGTCCATCATATCATTCTCCCAATGATATGACCTTGTTATTAACAACATCTCAAATGTTCATGATCAAGAAACCATGATCATCTATTAATCAACAAGCTAGTATTATAAAGAGGCTTTACTAGGGACTCTAATTTAGTTTACAAATCATACAAGTATTAATGTTTCTGGTCAATACTATTATAGCATGAATGTAAAAATTTATCATAAACACAAAGATATAATAATAACTACATTTATTATTGCCTCTAGGGCATATCTCTAACAGCTAGATCTGAATCGTAAGTGCTCATACGATGACGAAGCTCCTCCATTCCAACGCTTCTCCACAAATCCTTCATATCTTTGAATTTTAGGAACAAATGAGACCCGTCTTCATCAAACCTGCCGCAACAGATGCATAGAGGGTCGCAAGACACTCCCCATCTCTTCACACCAGTCATCAGAGGCAAGATGTTGTGAGCTAACCGCCACACAAATTGCTTAATCTTAGGAACACACGGTAGTTTCCAGATTTTATTCCAGTGGTCCTTCTCCTCTGTACTATTCGAAGATGAATTAGTGCCCCTATCTCTGATCTGAACATACACTTTGTACACAGACTTAACAGAGAAAATGCCTTTCGTGTCAAAATGCCATGCTAGGAAATCTTCAAACTCATCCCTGATTGGTGTGGATAGAATGATGCGCGCATCCATTTCCTAGAAGGTTTCATGCACAAGAGTGTCATCCCACTGACCAGTAGTGGGATCAATGAGATCACAGACTCTAGTCAGAATGCATCGACCCCTCGGAGTGACTGGATTATGGCTACCATCCCTAGAGAGCCACGCATTAGACCAAATATTAATGCATGTACCATATCCAACTCTCCATATCAACCCCTCCTTCAGTAGTTGGATACCTTTCAATATGCTTCTCCATGTGTATGAAATCCCATCACTAGGTTTAGCGTCCAGAACAGAAGTATTTGGGAAGTATCTAGCCTTCATCACACGAGCACACAGTGAGTCTGGATTGGTGAGCATTCTCCAACCTTGCCTCGCTAGCATGGCCATGTTAAAACCATATAGGTCCCAGAAGCTGAGACCCCCTTCACTCTTCGGTTTTGTTAACACTTCCCAACTAAGCCAATGTACTTTGTTCTCCTTATCTTGCTGAGAACACCAAAAACGACAGATCATCATACTCATCTCCTCACACAAGGATTTTGTTAGGTCAAAGCATGACATAGCAAAAGTTGGGATCGCCTGTGCACATGCCTTTATAAGAATATCCTTCCCCATCTTTGACAGTAATTTTTCCTTCCAACCTTGTATTAACTTCCAAATCTTGTCCTTCAAATATTCAAACATCTTTTTCCTTGATCTACCCACATATACGGGAAGACCAAGATATTTCTCCGTTCTTGCCTCAGCTTTGATTTTCAGTTCAGCTAGCACTTGGTTGCGTTGAACTTCTTTCGTGTTATCACTAAACATCACAGCGGACTTGTCGGAATTAATTGTTTGTCCCGAGCACACCTCATAAAGTTGTAGAATTTGTTGCAGGGATGTGGCACTATCGCTAGTAGCTTTCATAAGCACCAAAGAATCGTCTGCAAACAACAAGTGGTTAAAGCTCGAGGCATTATTACAGATTCGAATGCCCTCTAACTTCCCTTCCAGCTCTGCCGTATTCAGCAACGAAGAAAACGCCTCAGCACAAATAAGGAAGAGGTACAGCGATAAGGGGTCGCCTTGCCTCAGGCCTCTTTCTGGTACAATCACCTCTGAAAGGGCCCCATTGACCCGCACCTGGTAGCTGACCGAGGACACACATAGCATCACCCGGTTGATCCATCTCTCATCAACCCAAGCTTCCTCATCATCCGCTCCAAGAAATGCCATTCAACTCGGTCATACGCCTTGCTCATGTCCAGCTTGACAGCCGCAAACCCCTCATTCCCCCTCTACTTTGTCTTCATGTAGTGAGTACATTCATATGCTAAAAGGATATTATCTGTAATCAACCGTCCGGGGACAAATGCACTCTGGTTTGGCGATATGATCTCATCCAATATTACTTTGAGTCTGTCGGCCAACATCTTGGATATGAGTTTATATACCACATTGCATAAACTGATCGGGCGGAGGTCCTTCATACTTTCTGGTTTCTTCACTTTCGGAATCAGCACTATGCAAGTGTCATTCCAGTCCGATGGAATGGGTCCTCCATTCAGAACATTCAGCACCTCCCCAGTCACCTTCTCCCCCACCACATCCCAGAATTTTTTATAGAAAATAGCATGCATACCGTCAGGCCCCAGGGCTTTCATGTCCCCAATATTATCAAGATCCTCTTTCACCTCTTTTGCACTGAATTCCTTTCCAAGCATCTCATTCATCTCTGTTGTCACACGTGGGTCGACATGTGAAAGCAGCTCCTCCATTCGGGTACCTGTAGAGGAAGTGAAAAGTTTCACAAAATAGTTCGTTGCCACCTCTCTCATGGCCTCCTCTTCCCCCACCACACCACCATCCTCCTTTTTGAGACTAGTAATCCAGACGCATATGTATGGAAGAACTTTGTGTTACGGTCACCCTCCTTCATCCAGTGAACATGAGCCCTTTGCTTCCAATAGATCTCACGCTGGTCTTCCAGTCTACCCAGCTTAAACCGGAGTATCTCTTCCTTCTGCACCTGCTCACTGCTAATCCCCTTCCTCCTCCATTCCTCCAACTCCTTTTTTATTTTTTTATTCTCTTCTCTAGGTCACCCAACACATTCCTACTCCAGCCTACTAGCTCCCCCAGCACCCCTCTCACCGCCGTCGAGACTCCATGATTATGGAGATCAACCTCCCTCTTCCAACCATTCTCCACAATGCCCCTACAATCTTCCTCCTCAAGCCACCTAGCTTCGAACCTTGGCATTTGGTCCCGAGCCAGACCCTGCCTCCTCCTCACTGCCCCAGTCGTGTCAACAGTTACAGGTCGATGATCCAAGTGTCGATGGTCTCCGTTTACCACTCGGAAACTAGGGAACCGCTCCTTCCATGACTGTGTTGCCACAGCCCTGTCAAGCCTCTCCCGGATATACTTCTCTACTATATGGTTGTTGTTTCTCCAGGTTAAAGTATCACCTACATATCCAGATCATCAAGCTCGCAGTCCACAAGAGTTTCCTTGAACTTGTCCATATGGGCTTGTGGCTTTGGCGCACCCCCTTCCTTCTCCCATGAATGGAGTATCTCGTTAAAGTCCCCAATACACAACCATGGTTTGTCACCATGATGTTTCAGGGTTCGGAGCAGCTTCCAAGTATTCTCCCTCAATTCCGTCTTGGGTTCCCCATATATCCCAGTAAATCGCCAAGTAAAACCATCAGGTTCCGTAATCTCTGTATCGATGTGATATCTAGAGACGAACCCAATCAGCTTCACATTAACCTCATTTTTCCAAAACATCACCAGACCTCCACTCTTCCCCTTGCAGTCCTTTACTATCATGTTGGGCATACCCAACTTCCACCGCAGCCATTCCATCTTGTCTTTTTTTCATCTTTATCTCCGACACAAAGAGCACGTCGGGGTCTTCCTGCTTCTGGAAATCCAGAAGCCCGCGAATGGCCGAGTCGTTCCCCAACCCCCAGCCATTCCATCATGTTAGCTTCATTGCGACTCGTGGAGCTGTTCTGACAGCCCCGCTTTCTTCAACATGTTGTGTGTTATGTCATCCCCCTCTTCATTCTTCTGCACTTTACTTATCTTCGAACTTCCCACCTCATCAACTTCCATAGCATCTACCCCCCCCCTCTTCTTATCTCTCTTATCACTTCGCCCAACGCCCATATCATCCGACCCCCTTACCACTCTCTTAAATGGCCCCTTCTTCTGCTCTCCTTTGTGATGAGAACTCTTCAGGATATCAGTAGTGGCCCTCTCCCCACTGCCAACCTCCAAACCCTCTTGGCTCTACTGGACTGAAGAGATTTTAGGCTCCTTCCCCTCAACAATTAAGGCAGCTCCCTCATGTGCTCTCTCCTCAGCATGCGCCCCCTCTAACGAGGTGCCATCAACTCTTTTTCCATCATTCCCCTCGAACGATGGCTTCCTTGATGCATCCTTCTTCTCCACAAGACTCAAGTCACCCACACCCTCCACATTGTTTACCCCCTGGGCTATCTTCAGCAATCTCAGCACTTCTTTCTCACCCCCTGAGGTGCTCCTATTACTATAGGCATTGCCCTCCGAGCTATTTATCTAGGATAGACTGTCACTTCCTCTGCCACCGCCCCCGCTACTACCCAACGTATAGTTCCTTCTACCCCTCGACTCATTCCAGCTCCTCTGGGAAGGGATAAAACTCCCCCTTCTTGGTGGTACATACCTCAGCCACTTCCCAAACTGTGGTTCCTCCCCTCTCTTCAACTTTGTCAAACAATTTTTATCCACATGGCATATAACACCACAGATATAACAGAAATCTGGGAGGTGTTCATACTCCATTGGGCACCAGATCATCCTTCCGCTTCCTCCAACCTCCACCATAGTGCCCCTCATAATCGGGTCAACAATTTTCTTCTTTACCTTGATCTGCAAGCACTTACCCACCGCTAGGCCATCCTCAACTCCATCCATCTCCATGAATTCCCCAATGCGATCTCCAATCAGGATCCCATTGACTTTTGTCGTCTCCCCCAGCGGTAATTTATACACTCTCACCCAGATTGGCACGTGCAAAATTTCATACTCATCAACCCCTTTCCCTGGATCAAAGTCTTTAACCACCAGAAGCTCGTTGTCAAACATCCACGGGCCTCCCTCCAACGTGTTCTTCTTTCCTCTCGTCTGGTTGAAAGTGAATAAGAATACGTTGTCCCCCAGATCCTTGCACTCCACCCCCTTCATTGGGCACCACACCGGCTCCAGCGCATTGCCCACCGCCTCATCATAGGCCTGCTTCTCCGAGAATAGTTTCCCAATGGCCTTCGATTTCAACTCTCCCTTAGATCTCTCTAGTCTACCCCCGATCTTCACCCCCACCATCTCCGCCTCCGACAGCTTCAAACCCTTCATCATGCCCTCCACGCAATCCAAGCCACCTCTACCATTCCCCTTTCCCTTCTCCATCTTCCACCTATCTCCCACGCAGACCGACAACGATGGAATCTAGGTCACAGTGGTTTACGATCGCAAGCCCTGGAAACTTGCGAAAGGCTTATGGAAGTGGATGGGACTGAGGCCCTATAGAGATCTACCGGAAAACAGGAGTCAGAGATCCCCCCACCAGTAGGTTGTAGGGAAATCACGGTGATAGCCGGTGGAACAAGACCCGGCGAGGACCCAGAACGCGATCGCCTCAAGATCGCCAGAAACTAACGCATGAAATTTACGGAACCGTCACCCTACGGGACGGACGTGCACCACTTTATGCTTTGATTAGTAATGTTTTGTCGCTCTGCATGATTATGACCATTATTGCTCTCTTAGTTGGTCGCTCCCAGTCTTTTGCAAGCCTCCACTTGTATGAGTAAGCTCTACTCATACATCCAACTTCCAAGAAACCAAGTTATTCCAAAGTGTCCACTATAAAAATTTTATGCATTCCAAGTATATTCTTGTTTTCATCTATCTTCCAATTAAAAAGTATTTTGTTATGTGAAAACTTAGTGATTAAAGCTCTCACAAACTTGATGGCACACTTTATTTTTCTTGCCCCCTAATAAACTTGAACCATTGTGTCATCTGTGTTGTATATGCTTGCACTTATACGTTGGAATTAGTAGAACCATGCTGTCATGAGGAACGCTTTCAACATTGCACTTGTACTTTGTACACAGTTGATATCATGCTCTTTTGTCTATGGATGCCGCAAGTGTGAAATAAAAGGGGAGCTTGTAAGTCCATGGAGTTATGTATGTGTGTTACAGAAACGTCTGAGCCGCTAGCCTAAGCCATGTCTAATCATGGTGGAAACTTGCAGCATCACTATAATGACATCTATAAAGCTTTCTTCTTATGAAAAAAAAGAGACATATTGAAAAGAGGAAAAGAGAAAAAAATCATTTTCCCATGGTAAATAAGAAGATTGCTTAGATGCTCATTGTCTGCTTGCCTTGTCATTTTGATTATATGATAGCTCTTGTATCATGTGCAAGGGGTACCCCGTTGACGGTTC
Organism: Avena sativa; assembly: GCA_916181665.1. Lineage (NCBI taxonomy): Eukaryota > Viridiplantae > Streptophyta > Magnoliopsida > Poales > Poaceae > Avena > Avena sativa. Next base: position 275,922,362 of record OV702298.1, on the reverse strand, counting down.
TCTATGATACACATGTACTTACTATGACAAGAACTTGAAGGCCCAACAACCGTCTACAAGAATAAAAGTGTATAGACATCAAGCGCGCTTCTAGCTGTTTCGCATGGTGATGACAGGAACAAGCAAGAACATAGACCAGCTTCTAGAGAAAGGGAGATGCATCTTGTAGTCTTCATTCTCTCAGTTCAGCTCATCTATCCACTATGCGATTAAAGTAGAAGCCGAAAGCCATAATCCTATTAGTTTCAAGTTCCGCTTTGCCTTGGTGGAAGATCAGCCCTTACCTTTGTAAGATAACAACCCAGAGATCAATGAAAGAATCAGAACAATGTGGAATCGCACCCTTGGCTTTTAGCATAATTGTAAGCTCCCGGTTCTATTCCCTTCCCATTCTTGAGGTAGGCACTAATTAGAATCCCTCAGGCAAAATAAGAACAGCACCCACATTCAACCCTCCCTTTTTCCATTAGAAAGAATTTGTTTCATTTGCATATCATAAGGAATTCGAAGAATCGCTTCAAATACAGTATTGGGAAGCATAGCTTGGGGAACTTCAATATTCACGGGCTTGCTTGCTAAATGGCAATTGGCACATACAATTCGTCCAGTTGCTTCTCGTGGGTTTTTATAACCCTGTTGCGCAAAAAAAATAGGATTTTTGATGTTTAGATGGAAATTTTTTTGAGTCATTTGCCCCTCCAAACATTGAAATATTTTATTTTGTCCCCCTCCCCTAAGGCAACCTGAGCTAGCTCCGCCACTGACCGAGGAGTGAGTCTTATAGAATATTTTCCTGCAAAACGTTTAATTAAAAATTACATTTGCTCAAAACTCTTGTAAAAAATTATTTGAGTTCCTGTGATGCAATCAAGCATGTCGCAATAATGTAGGATTTCAATAGCCATGACATTGCAATTCTATTTTTTCTTTGGTTTCTAGAATTATAGAAATAAAAAAGAATGCCCGAATCCAAATAGGTGGCCTCGACCTCAAGTAAGGGCATCCACAGCGTTGCCATAGCCAAATAATTATAGAAATTGAATTTGGCGTTTGAGAAAATTTGGCAGCAGCTGTACAATGTTGCCATAGCTAAATTGCTGTAGCGTGGGCCCCATTGCCGAATAAAACTTGGGAGTAAAAAAACTTCTCTCCAACAACACCCAGGCCATTCGCGTGAGTTCGACGCCAGAATTTTTTCCCCTTTCTAAATTCCCTCCATGGATCTGGATATCTTTGTCTCCCCTTTTCTACTGCTCTCAGATCCGACGAGTACTGATCGTAGCAGAGTATTTGTCGCGGCTGTGAGCGGAGACGAGCGGTGGCGGCGAGCGCGGAGACGAACGGCAGCCGCGAGTGGAGCCGAGCGGCCACATGGCCCAATCGCCCACTCCAGCAGCAGACGCTGGCGACTCGCACCGCCCGCTCTCGGCCAGGCGCAGGCGTGGAGTATCGGCATGGCCAGGCACCGGCGTGGAGCACAGGCCCCAGATCACTCTCTGCATCTCAAGGCGGCCAGCCTCTCGGAGGAACCTGCAGCCAAGATCTCGTGATCTGTCGCATGTCCAGCTCGATGCAAATCGCACAGGTTTGCTAATCGATTCCTATATCATGTGTATGTGTGAATTTTTTGAGGAGGGAATACATGTTCCTTGTTTGATATTCTGTATCATTTGCGTACAGGTTGAAGCACAACTGTTCGACAATTTACTCGTTTATTCATGATGCATGTTAGGAATCTGATTGTTCATCCATGTTTTGGTGGCTGGCTACTTGCAATTTGTGAATTATGGAAAGGGGTTGGAATCTGAAATTTGCCAGCCGTTGGTAGCTGCAGCCGTCGGCAGCCAGAAGAGATATTATTATATTGAAACGGAAGAATTTGGCATCGGAGCACCAAGTTGCTCCGGTTCCCTCTTTTATTGGTTTGGGAACTAGTCCCACGGTGTAGAGAACTAGTTCTAAAAGCCAAATTTTCATTTTGAAACCACTTTTGGCACAACGCTATGGGTGCCCTAAGCAGGCCAGATGGAGCATCGTGAGTCGTGATCGAAACTGTGTCGTGGTCGATCCAAACCGGCAATCAAGATGAGCGCGTAAATTAAAAGGGCACAATATCACATAGGATCAAAAATGCAGATAAAAAAACATAGATGCTCACATTCCGCCTACGCACGGATCGAGATCAGCATAGTAAATTAGTTTTCATAATAGTGAAATATTTACATAGATGCTTTATGTTGGGTTTCTCAAGGATTTCTATGTAATTTTTATTTTTATTGAGCTGCTTTATACTATTCGATTTTTCTTTGTGCCAGGGTTCTATTGTCAGCAAAAAAATCTAATTGTACTTAACTAAGTATGGATGCGCCTCCAACCTTTGCTGCACCTTCCATCCTGGGTGCATAATGCAATCCTACGTTGTGATTATTTTATTCGGGATTCAATTTCGAGGTGAGTTGTGCTATGTGAATTTGAGGTTCTCTTAGGATTGTGGTCCGTAGATTAAGTAAAAATAAATTTAAAATGTATCATAGAGTAGATCAAATAAGATGATAAACGTTAAAGATATGAAAATGCAACCTGGGGCTAGGGTTTATGTTCGTGGACTTTGCGAAAAAATAGGTTTTAATTTTTCTCTCCGATTATAACGCACGAATATAATTATATTATTTAAAAAGTGGAGTTATAATTATATTATTTAAAAAGTGGAGTTTTACGGTACCCTGAGACTCCATCCGGGTGATAAGGAGTACCAATCAATTATAGCCCTTGATGCATAGGGGTATTTTAGGCTTTTATCCATCTTCTTCCTTCTAGCAAACCATGGAACACTACTTACGGCATCAGCGAGCGCGTATAAATTGCAACGTGGTGCTTGCAAATCGCACGATCTGGCAGTCTTGCCGCAATGGAGGCCTACTGTCGCCACCACTGTAACTGCAGTCCACTCCCTCGTCCTCAGAAGCCACCTTCAGCAGAGTGATTGCCGTCGACGACCGGAGGACACGGTGAATAACTCGATGATTCTCCAAAAAAAAAAAAGGAATAACTCGATGTTGTAGGCTCATGTTGAATGTTTGCCGGATTCAGAGGGCGCATCTTTCTAATTCTAACCGTCATTGTTCAGCACATCAATTGATTATTTAGGAAGATCGCACTCATCAGTAAATGAGAAGAACGGAAAGAAAATGGAATGAAGAATCGCCATCCGGCTAGACCATCTGGGGAAAAGAATGGCTAACTATGTCCACGCTGCAGAGAGATCTGAGCGGCGTATCTTCCATGGTCAACGCATCCAGGCACATAGTACACGACAGTAGATCTGATCTCAAAGCTAATGGCAGTTAACCTCTTCTTCAATTACTATTTTACCCTTGAAACTATGGTACTCCTTGATAATTAGCGGAAGTACTCCGCGGCACTTCATTTGGAGTACTAGTATACCTCAGCCCTAGGATCTAAAAGAATGGACGGTTCAAATTGATTTATGGGTACTGTAAAATTCCTCGAATCAAAAATAGCCCGGATCAAAATAGGTGGCCTCGACCTCAAGTAAGCAGGTCAGATGGAGCATCGTGAGTCGTGGTCGATCCAACCCGGCAATCAAGATGAGCGCGTAAATTAAAAGGACACAATATCAGAGAGAATCAAAAATGCAGATAGTTAAAAACACGGATGCTCACATCTGGCCGACGTGCGGATCGAGATCGGCAGAGTAAATTGAAATCAAACACGAAAAAAAAACATACTCTTGCATGTGACCTGCATTGCACCTCAGTTGATCAAAAATGCAGATAGTAAAAAACACAGATGCTCACATTCGGCCGACGTGCGGGATCGAGATCGGCAGAGTAAACTGAAATCAAACACGAAAAAAAGATACTCTTGCATGTGACCTGCATTGCACCTCGATCAGTTGCGGCTCAGCGAGAGTCCGGAGCCTCGCAGCTTCTCCTCCACGATGTCGTCGATCCTCCGCCCCATCTCCGGCGTGATGAGCTCCTTCCAGTCCCCGACCTCCCCTTTCCTGAAGAACGCCGAGTTCTTGAACGTCCAGCCGACGCCGTGCTCGCCGTCCCGGTTGGCCTCCACGCTCCTCATCCGGTCCATGCTGCACAGCGCCACGACGGCCTCGGGGGCGCCTCCGGCCACCTCCTCGGCGGTGAACGGGCAGCCCAGGAAGTCGGCCAGCCGCTTCACGCTCCCCACGGCATCCTCCTTGAGGTGCTCGTACCGGAGGAACATGACCTCCTGCGGCCGCGCCACGCTCGCCTTCCAGTACTCCGCCATGTGGTCCCACACGGGCCCGAACGCCGCCACGCCGTCGCAGTACATCTGGAAGGCCTCGTGGAACGGCGGCGAGTCGTAGCAGCCTCGTGGGACGGCCTTGGGAAGGTAGTGCCACAGGGAGACGAGCGCGTCCTTGGGGTCCCGGCAGAGGTAGACGACGCGGCATGTCGCCGCCGACGACGACGCCTGCAGGACCGAGAACGGCGCGTGCGCCGCCAGGATGCGAGGCGACGGCATCGCCTCGAGGCGCGCGCTGGGCGGCTCCAGGCGGTGGTTCTCGTAGAGGGAGTGCAGGAAGAGGACGAGGTCGTGCGGGCTGGTGCAGAGGAGCGGGTGGCGCGCGTCGTCGAGCGCGTAGCGGCCGCGGTGGACGACGGCGAAGACGAGGGCCTTGAGCCACGTCGTGCCGGATTTGGGCATGGTGGCGAGGATGACGTCGGTCGGCCTGGCGACGAACGAGTCTCGCATGGCGAGAGTCGGGGCCATCAGGTGCGCCGGGTACCAGAAGCCGCCGTACTTCCTGAACGGGGAGCCCGAGAGGCCTCGGCAAGTCGGAAGGGAGGAGGCCTGCGCCTCGTACCTTGCCATGCCGTCCTCCTCCTCCTCGACCTCGCACATCGACATCGGCATCGGCTCGTCGGCGCTAGTAATGCGTTTGCCTACCCATCTCGTTAACCAGTGCCAGATTATTATATAATCACATATCGATTCCTCCTCGGGATTTCGACATTTTTTAGCCAGATGCGAAGCTATGTGTCGGCAAAGAGTCGACGAATCGTCCAACTTTGCTCGAGATTCGACAGTAGCAACGTGCTATATTGTCCCTTCTATTCTTGTTTTGATTTCACGCATTTGTTTAATTTCCGTTCCAAAAGTAAAAGTAATTTTTCACAAGAAATTCACGAAGCAATAGGTAACTTATTTAAACATTCCGATTCAATTTAAGTAGAACTCTCACATATTTGTAGAAGTTCCCAAAATTATCACCAATAATGCTTTACAATGATATTATAGTTTTCATATAGATTCATAACATGGTTTCAAACATGCCTACACCACTTTCAAACAAGCTCACGCCATTTCCGGTTATGTTTTAGTCTACTTCAGAAACATTCCAGACATGTTTTACACCTGTTTCATTGCATTCCGAAAACATTTCAAACAAGTATGCACCAAATCCAATGGATTTTAGAGGTGTTTTTGTTAATAACAACAGGAGAACTGTCATATTGATCGTGTACGAGAAGAAGGTCAAGATGACCGTTGACCCAGTTTATAAGCAAAACCGGGCCTAAAAATGAAACAATGGCGATCCAGTTTATAAGGAAAACCGAACCAAAAAAAACCCGCACAAACAGCAGAGCTTCGTCGTCCCACACACCAACGGACCACCGCCACACTCAACATACACCCGAAACTCGGAAACGCCGCTCCGACGTTCCCCCGCTCGGACCGCAGCCATGGCGCCGCACGACCAGGACGCCTTGTAGCTCATGCTACTCAAGAAAACCAGCCGCAGACCACGAACACTGCGCCAAAAGTCCGGGGGGTGCGCCCCGACATGCCAGCCAAACCGAACGTCAGATCGCATCGACCGGGCCGACAAACTTGCTATCTTGTAGCACCAGCACGCCACCCATGCCTTGCTAGGCCACAACCACACCCCATAGAGCCGTCACTACAGAGCCGTCTGAGGCCGCCGCCTCGGTATACTATGACCATCCAGAGCCACTGCCCCGGTATCCACTAGCTTTGACAACAAAACAATCATGCACAGTTGTCACAAACCGCAAGGTATAGGACTCCAAAGAAGCTCCTTCAAGAAGGTAACGACATAGATGTCGCTGTCGCCCGCTTCAAAGAAGCTCAGGTTTTCACCGGAGATTGCAAAACACTCGCAGTGGCAGGAGATGTAGCTCCTCGATGACACCTTCAAGAAGGAACACGACTCACGAGGCACCTCTTTCATCGGTGCCGACTAGAGTTGACGCGGGGCTTTCGCCTAGAGTAGCATCTTTGTCGTCTCTTTCAAAGGAAGCTCGAACAGCAGGAGCGCAAAAGACCGGGCAGGGGAGCATCGTTGCCAACCACCAAACACCGCCTAGGTGGAAAAATCTTGACATGCATCAAGTCTGGGCCTCCCGCCGCATACCGCCCTAGGACCGGCCACCGCCACTACCTGGATTTGAGGACGAGCAACACCATCCAACATCAGGACCCGCTCAGCTCTCCCGCTTGCTGGCCCGCTAGAGCCCGAATAAGACCAAATTGGGACCGCCCGTGGCGAGCCCAACGCCATCCCTCCCTGTGCCCTTGCGTCAACCTATTTCACTGCTTACTCGCGTGCTTGCGTTGTTCCCCGCCACCGTAGATGGTGCCGAGTTGGTCTTCATTGCTTTGATTGCTTCGGCAACCTCTATATGGAGAAACGGGAGTGTCAGCTCCAGATTCTCCTCCGCGGTCACCTTGGCACCCTCAGGCTAGAAATCCACACTCAGCGCCAACCCCGACCTCGGGGATGCCGAGAAGAGGTCCCAGTAGAACGCATAAGTATGGAACGAGATCTCTCTCTAGTTCTCTAGTAGAGAGTCCACGTCCTAGAGGCAAGGGATCGAGCACTTTCTACGTTTGCCATTTGCAATGGCATAGAAGTAGGTCGTGTTCGATTCCCCCTGGATGGTCCATTTCTGGCGACTCCTCTGTCTCCAGAATGCCTCCTCTCCCTTATAGATCTCCATAATGGAGGTATCTAGGGAGTACCTATGGGACTAGGCATTAGCCGATAGCCCCACCAGGTCCGCCTCTTGGTCTAGTGCCTGGATTTCCTGTAGAATGGCGTCCTTCTGCCCTCTAATCGCAGCACCAAGGTTCGCACCCCAACCCCGCATAAGCTGTCATGACATCAGGGCGCAATGGTGCCAAACATCAACAACACAGTAGGTGCGGGGGGAGAGGCCACGGCCTCCATCCACCTTGCTCGAACCGCCTCCGTGAACCCCCGTTGTTTAAGCCAGAAGTTCTCGAAGTGGAAGTGATTCAGTCTAGGAGGAGACCCTCCACCCGAAAACAGGAGGAGGGGGGTATGGTCAGAGCCGACCCTGGTGACCACGCGGAGCGAACACAGGGGGAAGGCCACCTCCCATTCCACAGAGACAAAGACCCGATCAAGGACACTGCGAATCGGGTCCAGCTGCTTATTGGTCCATGTGTATCTAGCTCTGACTCTAGTGATCTCTCTAAGGGCGAGATCAGCGATACAATCGTCGAACATGCGAATCCTATGGAGGTCCACGTTCGCCGAGCTCTTGTCTTCAGCGGAGCGAATGAGATTGAAGTCCCCTACCACTATGACCGGGGTCTCCGTACGCTCCACCTTAGCCTTGAGCTCGAGCAAGAACTCATGGGACCTCCTATGGTCCGCGGGGCCATAAACAATAATCACCTCCCATTTGAGGCGCGATTGTTTATGGGTGAGCATCATACTCACAAAGAACTCCTCGCGGTCCATATCCTCAACCTCGAAGGGATCCTCCTTAACGCCAAGGAGGATGCCACCCGAGTGGCCATTCGCCGAGAGCCAGGTCTAGGCAAACTTGTGTCGAGACAGGCCCTCCAACTCTACCAACGAGAAGTCCTGACGGATCGTCTCCTGAAGGCCCACAATATCCACATCTTCTTGGCGTAAGTATTCTTTGATCTGACGGCGCAAGCCCGACCTGGCCGAACCCCCGGATGTTCCAAATGAACGCCCGGAACGCTCGGATGATGTTCATATGACCGATCACTCAAGCGCGGACCCCTTACTGGGGGTAGAGCGGGCACGACTCGGCGGGGGGGCGACGAGATGGGGCCTTAGGGGGTCTCCCGCGAGGTCTCCCTGGACGGGGAGTCCTCATAGGAGGCCCACTACTATTAGGCTCGAGGGGTGAAGCCGTGCTGGACCCAGGATGAGCTGACCCAGGTCCTGCCAGCATGATGGCAAATATTTTACATTCGCTATTCTCTACTTTTAATTTTTTTAGTAACATGTCCTCCCTCCGTTTCATAATACAAGATGTTTTAGCTTTTATGAAACAAATGTAGAACCACACACTACATTTTCGTTTCACAAAAGTTAAAACATCTTATATTTTAAAATGGAGGAAGTGTGTATAAAAAGTACTCTTAAAATAATGAAGATATATGCTGAAGATTTTACAGACTTTAAATTACCTTCTATTTAAGAAATTGAGTCGACAACTGAAAAAACACAACTAAACCAATCACACCTGAAGGCATTGCTTACATAACTCACCATACATTCTGCGGAGTAAATTCGACCCAAGGGGTGTAACTTAAACCCTGATTGGTTCTCATTGCGTCTGCAATTTAACAGGAGAAAGTGAGTCGTTAACCATTGTATGGATGTTGGTTAGTTTTCAGTACAATGAGGTGATTCTAGTAAAAGAAAGCATATTCAACAATTTGGGCATTTCCTCTTATGCACTATATTCTCATGGGCCCAATTTTTGGCTGAAATGTCTGCTTTCGGGACTAATACCTTGATGGTGCGAGACACTGCTCGATAGATAGACTGCATTATGGAATGCATTTACACTTACTCCATCAGCTTTTCTTGCCGTGACAAGTCAGAAAAAAGTGAGAATGTAATAAGAACCTACATTTGATTCCAATAATTTTTTAGTAAGATTATCCAGGATACAGTTATTTGAGGGCATGGACGAATTCAAATGAAAATTACTACATAGTGGTAAATTTTTCGTTGATTCATTTTATAGAGCTTTGATTTAACCTAATATTCCAGTCGATGACAATAGTAAAATTTGGAAGATGAGGATACCCCTTAAAACGAAGATACTCGCTTGGTATCTCCGTAAAGGGGTGATTCTCACAAAAGATAATTTTATTAGGAGGAATTGGCATGGTAGCACTGAATGCATATTTTGTCATCAGAATGAGACAATACGCCATTTATTCTTTCATTGTAAATTTACTCGTGCTATATGGTCAATCATCTAAATAGCCTCTGGTTTATCTCCTCCTCGATCAGTAGTCAATGTATTTGGCAACTGGATGAATGAGATTGAGGATAAATATGGGACTTTGTTTAGGGTGGGAGCGTTTGCCATTATTTGGTCGTTTTGGCTCTGTAGGAATGACAAGATTTTTAATAACGTTGTATCTTCTCCCTTGCGGGTTATCTATCGAGCCACGGATGTCCTCCGATCATGGACTTCTCTATAACGTATGGAGTTTCGCAACTTGTTTGCGGAGGGCTGTAGGCGGTTAGAGGATACGGCGCGGGATATCTTCTCCCGGCATGGATGGCAGCAAGCCCTGCAGATAGATTTTCCTTAGCTAGTTTGGAGAACTGTGTTTTGATTTATATTTTTTTGTAATTACGTTTATCGGCTGTGTGCATCCTAGCTATGCAGAGGCCGGGTGTAAACTTTACTATTAAGTAATAAAAGCGCCCATTTCAAAAAAAAAAAATTGATTCCAATCAGTTCTGATGTTCTAGTTGGAGGCTCCCAACGAGTAACTACATTAATCAACACCATCTAAATTAATCAGATGGTTCCATCATGGTTGGAAGTATGAATATGATTTGTGGAACCAGGAATTATATAGTGTGCCACACTCCAAGATAATAATAAAAACATCACACTCTAATACATGATTTCACCAGATGAACAATGTAAATAACTTAACCAAGTCCTACAATATCATTGCGATGGGTCCTCACGGGGCAATGCAGAACCATCGGCGACATAGTTATACATAAGACTATAACGTCCGAGTGTCTACCATTGCAAAAAAAGAATAACAAGCGGTTGTGATGCAGAAACGAGTTTTGTTGTCTGTTACATGCGGTCCAAACCAGCCATTGGCAGTCAAAAAATTGTCATTCAGATGGCCCGCCATACTTGAACGCGCCCTTGGGGCTCATGTTGGACACGGAGTAGGTCTTCTCGCTTGTTACATAGGGTACGAAATTTTGCGGGGCCGCGAAACTCTTGCCATTTTGATCCACGAAACGGATATGTCCGAACGATGCAGCTCTCCTGTTGTTGGGACGGAGTCCGCTGCCCATTGGGGCCAAATCAGTCGCCTCGGTCAGCACAAAACCTCGCACTTGCATTTCGGATGCTTTGTAAGCCAAGGTGGTAAATAAGGTCTTAGGGAAGCGCCCGATCAAGCGTCGCTTTGAATTGATTCCACAGTGGACCAGCCAGTCTCCAGTCACTTTGTCCTACACAAACTCAAGAACCGAAAACTCGACATGGAAGAGCAACTTGTACAAAATCATCATGAATAACGGATTGCAAGATAAAGATGTTTCTCTTACCTTGAAAACCTTTAGATTAATGGTTTTCTTGGCTCCATTGGATTCAGAAAGGGGACGCAATGTGGCTCCTGGAACTACGGCACCTTTCTCAGGAACATATCCTGGACAGGTCAAATCGTAGCAGCCCGTCCATCCTTGATTATCGCTCTATATATGATGCAAATTAGCGAGTGAAAAATTAGTGACTACAAGAAAACTAGACCAATGCATATCAGAGATACATGACAGTGTTGATCTTACCGTCCAATAAGTGAAAAAGTGAGTGTCTGAATTACCCCGATACAACCATGGATAAACCTGTAAATGAATGGGGGAACACACCGCATTTAAAAAACTGGACACGTAGTGAAAAACGAAGTACACGAAAAAAAGAGAGACTTACATGCCATCCAACAACAAGCATATTACGGTCGAAAGCGTTCGTGTTCTTAATAATCAACGCGGCTCCACTGTGTTGACCTTCCTGCAATTTGAGACTGTGTACATCCATTGTAGCTTGGATCCCGTAGTAATCCCGCTTGGCTTGTGTTTTATATGCTGCAGTCTGATAGTAGAAAGGTTCAGTTAATTCAAGATGGCAATATCACTAGCTAGTTAAGGCTCTCTTTAGTATGGTAGAGATATAGTATTGTGTTTCTACCAATTTTTTGTCCATTTTGATAGCTGCAATTTCCTTTAAATGACTGTTACAACTTGACTCTTGTTGTGTTCCGTGTGTTTCCATTTGTGGATTTAGGTGCACACGCCATGCATTTATTCAAGATTCGCATATCTTCAGACACGAATCTACTTTTTAAATGGGATTTAGCTTCATCACACCCAACAAACACTTCAAAAACAGCATCACACACACCCATGCAGATTCAACCTAATGGTTAATCGCTTAGATCGTTTCTCACCACGAAAGGTCTATTTGTGTTGCTCACAAAAAAGAAGGTAAATTGTTGAAATTATGTTGTACTCAAACAGGAGGGAGCAGTATACTCACATAGGGAGTTCTGACGCCATCATCAGGGAAAAACAGTGACAGATTTGCAGGAGGCGCACCCGAACCACCACCGATCTTTAGGTCGACTGGTTTCGAGCTGTTACCAATTTCCTCCTGAAATAAAACATGGGTCATTTCATCATTTGGTCTTCAATTAATCAAGATATGGTACAGTAGGAAAAAATATGAATCGCACCTGATTTGCAGCATGGAGTCCGCCTCCACTTATGCTGCCATTGGCGAGACGTAGGATGCACAGAACCAAGATAAAGAGAGTGAAGTCACCCATGGTTCTCACGCCAGCAGTACAAGAGAATGAGCTGCAAGATCTGCGCCTAGACCTCCTTTCAAGGGAACCTGAAATCAAAAGGTTATTATTGAAATATTAATTTATGGCTACTAGTTCATTATTAGAAGGTTTCCTTTGCATTTAATTAGTCCCCAAAATATCTTTTATAGCTTATACTATATGACAAAGAATTATTAATGCAAAAGATTTGGTTTGAACTAACAATTATTGGCAAAGATATATTTCTTCTTGAGATGATTAATGCTCAAGATTTGACTCAAATATCGTCAGCGTGCGTTAAGGCGCTGTATTGCACTGTCCTAGTCATTTACTCCCTCCGTTTCATAATATAAGATGTTTTATCTTTTGTGAATATTGAAACATGCTTCACAAAAGCTAAAACATCTGGTCGAGTAAATTTCAGGGGCTCGCCAATCAAGTGATCAGTGAAGCACCGTGCTTGTCTCCTGTCAGCTGCCAACCCGTTTCGTCGTCCCCGCTGCTCCTCCTCGCAATCTTGATCACTGGCCTTGAAGAGACGAGATCCTGGACTCCAAAGCCGAGCCGGAAAGGATGGATGGACTGCCCTTTCTCAACTTGATTGGTGGACGAGCTGGAAGGAGTGAAACTCTCGCATCTTCAACCGCTGGGCATCGACACTACAGGGGATTTTAGCCAAGATCATTGAGGAGCTTAACACCCAGTCCATGGCTGGACGACCTCGTGCTCCAATAAAGGCCGTATGCATATCTTCGATGCAGAGGTCACACCCTCCATTTCGAAAACAAAAATGGCTGGACCCGGCGAACCTGACAAGGTACGTTTCTTGGTTGCTCTCTTCGCTGTGGCATGTAATTGCCGGCATCCTCTGTAATGTTTCTCTCTCTGTTTTGAAGCTGTACCTGCTACTCCTGTACCCTCTCTTCTTAATGCAGTGAAAAGTCGCTCCGGCAACTTTTTCTTCAAAACAAGATTAAAATCTCTCTAGAGGATGCAATGGGCTTGAACGACGGTTGTTTCATTTCATCTCCGAAATGAAAAAATACTCGTGGAGCGAGCAGGCGTCATTGTCGTATCGAAACCGAACAAACCAGGTAAACCATACATCTCACATTTATTCAAAGGTTTCAAGTAATGTCATGAGTACTACTACACTTATTTGCCTGGCAGAACACATCGTGAAGAAAACACTTCAATTGTAGCGTTACCAAATTCAGCTAAATGTAACAATGGCTCAAGAGAAATAAAGTTTCAAGTTTTGTTCCCAATCCTCTGGGTAGCGCCTGATCTTCTCATTCACTTCACTTCCAGGAATGTCATATGCCCAGTACACATGAGAGCACGTCATCTAGGGTTCTCTGTAATCTAGAAACAACATTTGTTAAATACATCATCTCATACAACCAGTGGCACTGCATATAACCATGAAAAATTATATTCTCCTATACTATCTCAAAGTTCGAAGAATGGATGGGGTTACAACCCATGACAACAATAGCCTTCCACTTCTGTTACTTTCAGCTAACCTAGAATGTGAACAAGTAGAAAAACTGTAGAATGCTTACTCTGTCTAAACAGGCTCCATGGGCAAGCCTGGGCAAATCTGCTTCTCTGGCATTTTCTTGAACTTGGTCTTTATACATTCAGGCAGGCTCAGGTGTGGCAGCCGCTGCGGAACTTTCGCATACACAACCTTTGTGCATTTAATCACCATTTGACAGGGAACCTTTATGCAGTTAATCACCGTCTGAAACAGAAAAAGAACCAAGACACTAGTATGAAAGATGTTCTTGTTACTTTCTAATTTGAAATTAACTACTCCCTCCGTCCCAAAATAGATGTCTCAAATTTCTCAAAATTTGGATGAATCTATATACTAAATAGTGTCTAGATTCATTCAAATTTTAACAAATCTAAGACATCTATTTTAGGACGGAGGGAGTATTATATATAATCAAAAGGCACTATACCTTCTTCTGAAATTCAGTACCACAAGCGATCACTATCATGAATAAAACTCCGATACACGGACATATTGCCCAAGTGGACACACCTCTACAAACATGCTGTGGTATAAATGCTGCCACACAAAAGAACAGAAGCAGTAGAAGCTGCACTATCTCTAATAATTTGAATCCGGCATTGACAGATAACTTTGCATCCTTGAATCGTGAAGAATGAGCTGACACTATAATAGTGACGAAGAACAAGAAGATGTATGCCAGGTAAAGGGCATCCTTCCAAATTTTAGAAATAATCTGAGATGGATCAGAGCAACAAATACCCCAATAAGGGAGGAGAGCCAAAGCAGCAGCAACTAAAGAGTTTGCGGTGTTGGAGACTTGACTCCGTGTACCCTGAGTTAAAAAAATGCAGTAAGAAACATTAGCATATTTTGAAGTATCTGGTTGTTCTCTTTTTAGGGAATAGGTTGAAGATCAAACTAACAAGAGTAAAAAATGAATTTTCAGTAGAGATGCCATGAACTGATATGTGGCTAAAGAATGATACGTAGCGGGCTACTAATCTAATATTAGCTAAAGGGGCAAAAGTTACCTCTTTCTTTTTTCGAGATTGAAGTATTTGGTTTCTCTTTTTTCGAGATTGAAGTGTTGGGTTTTTCTTTTTTCGAGATTGAAGTGTTTGGTTTTCCTTTTTTCGAGATTGAACCTTCATCTTTTTCTCATCGTCCGAAAGAATTTCACCATCAGAAATATCCATATCAACATGATGATTTTGGCTGTTTATTGTTTCCGTTCCCTGTGACGCATCATCGGACAGACAAAGTCGTCAGAGAGCAAAGAGAACATTAGGAGGATAAAAAGAGCGAGACAAAACCACGTCAGCTTCTCACCACTTGTGCAGTCCTGGTACTGTATTTGTTTCTATTGGAACTAGTCCTGCTGCTCCTGTCAGAGTGATTATCCTCGGGAACGGGTATGATTACTTTGGTTTCATCATCACTGCTGCCATGGTCTCCCATTCGAATGATTTCATGCTGTCAAGCATTAACAAGCCAACAAAACCATAATGTCAAAATGGAAGCATTAACAAGCCAACAAAACCGTAATGCTTTCAGGATGGTTGGTGCAACAAAAAGGTAAAGAAGCAGAGCAAAATGGAAGCAGAGCATACAGTGCTGTTGGAAGAGTGAGACCCAAATGGAGACTGCATTTCCTGATTATAGAAATAAAAAATAGCATGTGTTAGCATATTGCATAGCATAGCCAGCTACAATAACAAAGTTTCCATCTCCTCCTCATCATAAGTAAGACATTAGCACACGAAAGGGTGCACTCTTGATCAAACAATTAAGCAACGGGTATAAAGTTCCTATAAATGGAAGGTAGGGAATGCTGAAGAAGTGCGAGCTTCGTGAGCATGGGGGGTGTTGCAACCCAATCGAATAGTTACATACCGATCTGAAAATTTGGGAAGAGATTTTACTTTTCAGATATTTTACTGTAAATCGCAATCCACATCCCCTAAATCAGTTACGCGAAATCAAGCCTCCGGGTGTCATTAAAACTCCGAATTGCTATTCTTTTAGGGCTCATTTGGAAGCCATCACTTCATTTCATTTGTTGGCAGAAATGAAATGAAATCACATTGTTGCCATTATTTCATTTGCCCAATTTGAAATTCCATGTTTGGCAGCCGCACGTCATTAGAACCATGTTTGGCAGCCGCACGGAATTATGAAATGAAATGGTTTCTAGACAAACGGTTGCATTAGGAACAAGAATTGACTCAACGTATCATACACATTTGCTGGAATTTCGAATTGAAATGATGGTGTCAATTCCGCGACAACCAAAACATGTTTTATATGGAATCTCGATAGAATTCCAAACGCCCACGCTCTAGAATTTCCAATTGAAATGACGGACCCAATCCCGGGACAACCAAACAAGTCTATCATGAAATTGTCAAATAAATTCTAGCACAGTATGTTTTTTGGTCCCAAATGATGGGAGCCAAACGAGCTCTTAGGGGCAAGGCTGTGTAACAAAAATCTAGCAAGAGAAGAAAAGTACAGGTATGGAGGACTTTTGTCGCAAACCTCTGTGCTGAGGCTGACCCAGCTATGCATAGTGGCCAAGAAGTCGCCGGCGAGGAGTGGCCCATTGAAGACGCCATGCTGAAGCAGACGGCGGAGCAACTTGAAGATACGGTTCAGCACTCTGAAGCCCTCCCCTGAATTGCCATCCTCGTCTCCGCTCCCTGGCTTGCCGCCTCCGCTGCCGCCGCCACCGCCGCCACATCCAGCTCCGCCTAAATGGATGGGGAGCTTGCCCTTGGATCCACCGATTGTTCCGCCGTTGATCGAAGAGAGGGGAAGCAACATCAGGCGTGGGGCGCAGGGGCTTGGATGGACGGCGGAACCGGAGCCGGCGCGGAGGATGTGGGGAGAGGGGAGGCCTGTCGAGCTCGCGCGGGCGGGGAGGTGGCGGCTGGTGCGGAGGCGGAGGCGGGAGGAGGGCGCGGAGAGGATGATCGGCCGGGAGTAGAGTGAATTCATCGCGATCGCCGTACAGGTGCAGCAGGAGTGCGGATTGCGGCGTGCTGTCTGGTGGCCTAGGGGGTTGGAGACTGGAGACGAAGACTAGTTCGCCCAGAAAGCAACGAACTGCCAATGAAAAAACAAGGACTGCCAGAAAGGTAGTAACCAGCGAGCGCCCACACGTTTCCAACCAATCATCGGGTGACAGCGCCGAACCTCAACCTCAAAATGGAAAGTCAAGTGACGGCGCGGAACAGAGCATTCCTACGCTACGGAGTCCAAAAGGCACTCTCCATCCAAAAACAAATGTCACTTTCTTCTTCTTTTTTTAGAAAAAAAAAATCTTCCGATCAAATATTCATTAATATCAGTACAAAGAAAGACAAAAATAATAAAAATTACAATTCTGACTGAAAAGAGAAAAGCTGAAGTTTTAACATACTACATGATCATCGTGTGCTCCAAATTTTTAGGAGCTTCCAGATTAATCTAACCTCCTTCCAAACAGGTGCTCATAAAAGCAAAGGCCAAAAGTTTTTTTTTCATGCGTCGAAAGAGTCAACCGCCACCTAGACATTCCATATTGACATCACCCAGCCGAGGCAGATCTTCCCATCATCGACCCATCGTGTGCAACCTCCCGTCGACATCCTGCAGGCGTTATGCATTGTCATCGCCCCTCGACTGGCTGATTTCAACCAAAGAGGCTCACTCATGAGATTCCATCTTGAAGGTGTTGTCTTGGAGCGTTGTGCCCTTCGCCGGGTCACATGTCACTAGACCGCTAGATTATAGTTCGCGTTCATTTGTTGTGTGATTTTGGAGATGTTAATGTTAGGTCCCACGGGGATTTTCTTGTTGTTTTCTTATAAGCCGTTTTATTTGACATTAGTGTTTGGCATTGTTTTAAATAATTAATAATATGAAGTCATTTGTCTAGGATTTGCCCTTGCAGGGTATCTCGTAAAGTAGGATGAATCGAACGCAGGGGGCTAAACACGATCTCTCCAAGACCTCTCTGTAACTTTAGCGAGGAACGGTAGAATCACGGCAAGGATGACATGATGAGTTTACCCAGTTCAGGCCACCGTGCGGTGTAAAACCCTACTCCTGCTTGGTTGTAGTGTGTTACATATACAAGAGGTTGATCAAGCGATCGGATCTTGTGCCCCTAAGAGGAAGAAGCTAGGGTTTCTTAGGTGGAAGGACCCCCTTCCTATGATGTGTTGTCCCTCATTTTCTAGGCGTCCCGGTCATCTTCCCGCCAATGTGGCGGGAAGGGTTTCCACATGGCGACAAGGAAGAGGGCAGGTGAGTCAAAGATGCTCCTCTCCGCTTTCATCACGCTCTCCATGCCTCCGTATAGAGGGGGGATGGTCCCCTGTGTCAATCTTGTCAGCCACTCTTGACATCTGCTTGGAGGGGAAATTGATGGCTTCCTTGCACAGCGGTAGTGCACGGTGATAGTTGTCCTTGTGGAGGTAATCACTGCCCCTTCTCTTGGAGCGCAGGTGTCCCCAAGCGGCTTCCGTGACTTAGGTGCAGGGCGAGTGTATGTCCTGCACTGTGTCCTCGCCGAGGTGCTCCTTGCTTCGCAGCGGTCCCCTTAAAGGGGGCCTTCTTCTAGAGGCCTCGTGGAGGCTGCCCCTTGATGCTTTGCCGAGGGGGTTCAACAATAGATGGGTCAAGGTACCCTGGTTCCCGATGGCCTGACATATGCATCAAGCAGTGCTAGACCAGATGGTTATACTCCTTTGCGAAAGGAAAAAAAGACCATACTAGAGTTTTTAGGGTTGAAAGAAAATTAGCAATCAATCGTGACTAAAGAAGCCATTGACAGTGATAAAATGCCATTAAGATGGCCCGCCATAAGTTGAACACAGCTTTGAGCACATTTTGGACACGGAGTATGTCTTGTTGATTGCTCCATTTCATAATATAAGATATTTTAGCTTTATAAAAGGAGTGTATCTAAACCTCTTTTAGTGTATAGTTTCACATTAAACATATACACTAAAAAATGTCTAAATACACTCTTTTCACGAAGCTAAAACAGAGGAAGTATACTCCAGACATAAATTCTGCGGGCCTCAAAACTCTAGCCATCGCGATCCACAAAAATGATATTTTTGAACAATGCAGCTTTCTTGTTGAGACAGAATCCACCACCCTATGGATCGAGATGGCTAGAGTTTCGAGGCCCGCAGAATTTATGTCTGGAGTGTACTTCCTCCGTTTCATAATCAAAATTGTACTCCTTCAAATTTCAGTCAATCTGAATCTGCTACACGCCAACTGTGTCAAAGTTACAGAAAGTGACGTCTTGCCAAGACGAAACAGTCAAAAAGAAACCTTCAGAAAAAGAGGTAAAGAAATGGCAGCACCATAAACATGACAGTACAGGCGCAACCAGTGCTAAATCCTCTCACGCTGTACAGTTACAAAATTTTCCTACAGCCTTGTCTCCTCGGGACACTCTATTTGTTCTTTTTGTGCTTGTGTTTCTGTGTCCTCCTAGCTGCGAGGGCACCAGAGGCACTCTTCCCCTCGAACCTCTTTGTCATCTTCATGACACTGGACATGCCCTTGCGTGCGGACGCCTTGCGATCCGACCTGCGGTTGAGCAACTTCCGGTCCAGTGGCCAATAAGCATACGGCTCCATCTTGTCTTTCTTCTTGAGATCACCACCAGCCTTCTTGCTGGTGTACTCATGGCCAGTGTAGGACCAACCGCTGCTGACAACCTTCCTCCTCTTCACTGACTGGCTTCTGACAGAGCTCTTGTCATCGACCTCCTCATCACGGGAGACAGGCTTCTTTTTGCGATATTCCCGTTCTTCGCGTATTATCATACGCCCTTCAGGGTCCATCTCAATCTCATCATCGTCATCATCATCAGGTGCAGCCCTCTTTTTTCCTGTTGATTTAAGAGCTAACCGCATTGTCTTCTGGTCGAGTAAATCCAAGGGCTCGCCAGTCAAGTGATCAATGGACTTCTCCTGTAAGCTTTTATCTTGGCGCTTTCTGTTTGACCTAGACATTAGTACAAGAAAATGTAAGGAATTATGAGCCTTCTCAAACAGCTTTTGAGTGTGGCATTGTCATGGTACATACCATGTTGAAGCTTTTGATCCATTACGAGATGCAACAGTATGTTGTTTGGAAAATGAACCGTTCGAGTCCTCCTCGTCACTTCCGAAATCAGAGAACATCTGTGTGTGATTCCATCCACTGTGCCTGCATCAACATTGATCAGGCAATTGAGCACACATTGTGGATACTCTGGATCTAAACTATAGTAAACACGGTTTATTTTGTCTAAGCTCCCAAACTGTCCCAGATAACAAATGATAAACGGAGCTTAAAAGTCTTGAAAAATAGTCTTGGGCATTGAACTACAGAATTATTGTGCCAGTATACCTGGTAGCTCCTGAGGTCATAGACATGGCCTCCCCATCCTCAGATGATTTGCCCTTCCGCATTTTTCGCTCATTAATCTGGTTAACATTTGAAACAAAAAGGTTGAAAAGAAGAGAACGAGACGGAAATGTCGTTATTTCTGTCTTTAGTTTCTTTTAGAACTCCAAAGATTTGTAAAAACATCATAACTTACCTTCCTGATATTGGTGAGCAATTTCATATGTTCTTCAGGCATCACAGCCTTGACCGCATCTAAACCACATTTTTTCACGAGAATTTCCACAAGTGATTTCACCTAATAATAAGACAAGGGGAGTTATTAGCAGGCTCAAATACCTAATTATGTCATTGAAGTTATTAGCAGGCTCGGATAAAAGAACAACAGTTCAGTCACATGCAGAGTGTGCATTCTTCCTATAATCTCCCTGATATTACAACAGTAGCACAGGCGCCGAAGATGGAGTAAATACTACCATGCAAAAGTACGCATTCATTTCCGAAACTAGAAGTGTTGATTTGACATTTTACTACTCCCTCCGACCCATATTAGTTGACTCAAATTTGTCTAGATACGGATGTATCTAGTACTAAAACTTGACTAGATACATTTGTATCTAGATGAATCTAAGTCAACTAATATGGGTCGGAGGGAGTATTGTTTTTACTTATTGCACATTCCAATTAACAAATAAACAGTGGACTAGCAAAACCAAACAATCGATACCTTTGCTTTCAAAGAATTCTTCTTATCGCTTTGCCAGTTCAACAAACCCGCAACGAGCCCCTTCAAGTGCTCCTCCAACACGTCAGCTTTAGATTTAGCCACTAATGCTTTGATAAATCCTAAGTTGGCCTGACCACAATATCAATGTTAGTGAAAGAAGCTGAAATGAAATCATAGATTACGTAATTGGAAGTGTATGGTGCTCTTTACTTTGACAAGTTCTCGGTTGTTCCTCTGCATAAGGAGAAATGTAGACGGGAGCAGCTTGTACGCTACTCCAACAAGGTCTGAGAATTCATAGGTCAAGCGAGCTAACCCTGTCACAGCAGCACTAATCGCATGCGGAGTTTGACCAGCCAGACCACCAGCTACCTGAAAATGAAAGCGGACAACTTTAAACCAACAATGTAGCACATTTCTTTTGTTTAGAAGATAAAGATCTCAATTGTCAAGGGTGATAAAGGAGCATGCTGAGGAAATGCTAGGAAGGTCAAGGTAGAGTCTAAGGATGGCAGTTGGTACCCATTAGGGACTAAGTTTTGGCAAAATATCACTTTTTGAGAAAACTAGTTCATTTGTTTGAACTAGGCTAAACTAGAGAGTACCCTAAGGTTCCAAAGTTCCATCTCTAACAGTAGTGTGGATAATCTGCAACAGCATGGTGCTGAAATAGTCGACTTCCCATAGAAGATTAAAATTAATAAAATGCATAATGACACAAATGTACCATGTCAAAGAACTGGTGCAAGTTGACCTTCCTCCCATCAATTTCAGCATCTTCACAAGCATGGCCAATTTGGATAAGCAAATCATAAGCCCTGTTTCTGGTTTTCTTGTTAGCCTGTGAAGAAACATAAAACTCATCACCATAATCTCACATCTGACTTTCTTTACTATATAACCACATTCAAAGTTGTCTTAACAAAGGAATGAGAGCTTTGCTGCAGTAACAAAAGTTGAGCAAAAGAATTATGCCATCCAACACTTGACCACTTGATCAGTATAAGCAGCAAGGTCTAGAATAAACAAATAATGACGTCCAAACTCTGTTCGGAATGAAAACCTGAAGGTGACATACTTTTGTTTTAACAAGATAAAGAAAACCCTTATGTATAACAAGAAAATTTAGTCATGTGGTGCATTTCAAAGGGAATAAGAAACAAAAACGTCAAAACTGACAGCATGCTACTTGAGCCTTTTAGATAGTATTCCTGGTTACATTAATAATAATGCACAAAACTATAATATACTATTTCAGTTACCTCCTTCAAGGCAAGAAGTATTTCTGTGAGGAATGAACTAACAATTTCCCTCTTTCTCTGCAGAGAAGAAAATGATGCACATTTGTTACTGCTCTACCAGATACATATGCACATTTGTCCAGAAACTGTGAAGATGATTTTGTTTTACCAACCTTCAAATTGTATACAATAAGGTGATGTAGGCATTCAAGCCTGTACCGTTTCGATGGAAATTGGCATGGCAACGATGAATTCATCAATTCCAACAGGACATCTAAATTTCTTTCAATAAATTCAGCATCCTGAAGTAATCCAACATTCCATACAGAAAATGTTCAGATTTCTTCTTTTTTCTGATGTGCAATAGTCCATATAAAGTAGAAAACTGAAAGCAGGAACAAACCTTAAGTAACATTGAGAGGACCTTGTATGCTCTCTTTTGATTCAATGAGTCAGTATCCTACAAACAAAAATAAATATGTAAGATATGAGCAATATACATAACATATTGGACATAAGTGGCACTGAAACAATATGTGGATATATGTACCTTAATTGCAGGTTTAACATAGCTGAACAGCACATTGATTGACTTTGCAGCTAATCCAGGCATTAATGAAGCTGCAAAGTCCAAAAGAAGAGCCCTGAAAATTCAAATCAAGGTTTAAGATCAACACCAGACTTCAGCTAAATCTAAGGGGCGCACAGATAAGAACCAATAAAAATATGAACTCCGCCAAACCTCGCCATGTTATTTGCATTCGAATTATCATCAATCTGCATTGAAGTTTCATCCACTTGCTTTGCATTAACAGCTTTCATGGCATCCAGCAACTTCCTTATTGTGTCAAGGAAAAACTTGCCCACGACGTCTTTGTCCGATATGGATGCTATCTCACTTATCGCGGGCTATAGGTCCAATGTAGAGGAATGTAAGTTATGTGTTTTCATGTAATACAAGTGAAATACTGAAATGCAGTCAATCAATTCAAAATGCAATCATGAAATTCTCAAATGAGTGTTGAAATTGCACTCCACAAAACAGACTTTGTTAGTTCAGCCTTGCGTCATTATTGTCAAAAAAAATTATTTTGACAATTAGCAGTTTAGCACGACAAAGTTGCAGACTTCAGCTGTAGAATAATAGATTCTAATAAGCCATGGAGAAGGTTATCAACTTCAAAATGATGAACGACCAGCCCACCATACAAGAAATTTATGAGCTAAAACTAAAAGTAATGAAACTATTCCAGTAGTAAAAGACGACTACGTGTACTCAGCAATAAAAATGGATCTCTCAACCACGACAAACTCTTGCATAATCCATAAGGTACAGAAGCATTCTTCATTCAAATAAGAATACTAGGCTCCAGAACATAATCACAAAAAAGGTAGAATAAGATCAAGCCCCACAACAAGATGACAGCATATCTACATTGCAAACAGCGATAAATACCTGTAAGAATCCAATAGCGTCCTTTGAGGATGATAAGAATATAGAACATAATAGTTCTAAAAACTTTGGAGAGAAAGCACGTATTTCTTTCAAATTTTCCTCTGCACTCTCTTTTGTATAACGCTCCTTTGCTCTTCTTTCAGATTTGCTTATGTCATCCTCAACAAGAATGTCCTCTCCACTAGTGATTGACAAAGCTTCCTTGTTTTGTTTAATTAAAATCTAAAACGGACATAAGTCAGAAGGAAAATTACACACACTATAACATACATAGCAGTTCCATGTAATTTGAACAGCGGAATGTGAAGAACCTGAATACTTGAGCAAATGATGCCGCGCAAGTCAGGCTGATTTTGGAGAGTGTCACATAAGACATTCTGTATAACTCTGAAGGTGCTTGAAGTATCACATGGATAGTTACAACATGATGGTAATAAAGACCAAAGTGAATACACATAACCCTCAGCTCTCTTGGCAGAGAAAAGCTTATCGTCTTTCAGAAGCTGTTTCATTGCAGAAGTTGGAAAAATAATTAGGGTCGAGTTCAAAGCGAGATGGCTTAATCCTTTTATGTTACAGCACAAATTAATGAGAATTTCCAGAATACCTTGGGAATATTCTTCTCTACAGCTCTAACAATGCCCAGAATATCTCTCAAGAAAAACTGTAAACTAGCACCAACAATGTGCCTTTCTAAAATAGGGAGAATCCATTCATTTTCATCACCTACTGACTGTATGTGTAGAATATCAAGAACATTCTTTGGCCCCATTGCGGCTACTGCTGAACCAACACATGCATTGAGCTGCAAAAGAGAAGCATTTGAAGGTAAACCAGAAGTTAACTAATCACGGTATAGCCCAAATAAGTTGTATTTGTATGGAGGGCGTGCAATGCAAGTTTACAGACTACAGCTTTATATATCGCCTACACGACTACTGTTAGCAATATCTTAAGCAGCATAAGTTTTTGCAAACCTAAACCTTCACCGTTGGGCAATTCTAAAATTAGTACATGTGGTGATCGAAGTGCACCTATAATTAAACAGAAATACCTGCTTCCGGAACGAAAAGTCATCATCTGACAAGTTCTGCATATCTGCCAGGTTCTTAAGTGCTTCTGGTAATAAATCAGATGAAGATTCTCCTATTGTTTCCCATGAGAAATGAGTTCAGAAACTTTGACAGCTTAATATTAAGAAACTAACGAGCAATAGCATACAAAGTAAGACGATCCATTTAACAGAAAAGCATTCAACATAGATTGCTAATTGCACACAACAATGTCCCACAACAAGCATGTTGAAAGATTTATAGATCTTCATGACCAGATGAAAGATCACAAAGTAGGAACTCCAATAATGTTAAGCTACTAAATATTATAAACTGTTCACCAGCACTGTCGAATTGACAAGATAACGCAGAGGCCAATTTTAATGCTGTTTGTGGTTGGTAAAGTTGTGCTCTGCTGTCGATTTTGGTAAGTTGTATTTTGCTGTCCAGTAAGAGATTGCTATTGAATGTACAAATTGCGGTTTCAACATATTAGTACATCAAAAATAAAAAAGAATCAGTTATCTAAAAAAGTTTCAGTAGTGCAAACGGATCTCAAGCATTACCTACTAAATGAGAGTGTGTTAAAGCATTAGGAACAGCACATATGTTAAGGCTTGTATGCTAAGGCTAGTCATAGTGGGAGTAACTAAGGTGGTAACATGCATTCACATGCAATGCCAACTAGGCATTTTGATGATATGGCATGTCATTAAATGATGAAAGAGAGGCTTGGAGTAAATAGCTATGTTACCATAACATCACACACTCCGAGGCAAGATGAGTCTACAAGCTAATAAATAAGACCTTGCATGTTACTAGACACAAGTTACTATCCACTATAAAGGTAGTAACTTACACTAGTGTCATGTGCATGACCCTAGCTCAAGTTACTCCCCACTATGAACAGCCTAAAGCAAAGGCGTACTTACCTAACTTGTCAAATGCCTCTGAAATTACATTAAATGATTTGTCCCAGACATCAGTATAGCGGACATCTAGCATGCCCTCTAGGATAGCACATATCTTCTCTATGACAGTGGGATCAGATAGCATCCCTTGATGCCTAGCCTTAATCTGGGTGATACCCTGAGACACCAAGTTTTCATCAATGCAATTATCTATTAATCCTTTGAACGTCTCCACAGCACAAAACCTTGCTTCTTCAAATTCACTTGCTAATATATCTGAGAAACAATTTTCAAGAAAAGAGTCAGAAAAAAAATACATAAATATGTTTTGTAAATAACATAGAACAACCTAGAAATGCCAAGCTTTGATGGGAAAAACTTAGAAATGCAAAACTTATGAAAATAACCAACCTCCAAGCGAAGTAAATATCAGAGGGAGCTTTACAACGAAGATATTCTTATTCTGACTATAAACTTTTCTAGTGCCGACATTTAGAAGCCGTGCAATTGAAGCCAGTTCATCTCCTGATTTTCTTTCTGTGGAGACAGATAGTCCCAAAGAGCACATAAGATCTAACAGCACATCAGGTTTAAGCTGTACAGTTGGACTGTCACCAACAACATGCAGAATCTCCAATATACACCTTGTCAAAATTGGTTGATGCAGATCCAAGAGCGGTCTAAAATACTTTAAGATGGTATTGGAAGGCTTGGATGCCATGAGATGAAGGCAGCACTTAAGAGCATTTAAAATACATATGACCTCTTTAGCCCCCTTAGGTCCTTCTGCCGCTGAACCTTTACTTGCATCATTGGATCCACCAGCAAGCAGCAGAAATCGTTCAAAAACACTTGCTATTGCTTCACTCGCAGGAACCAAAATAGCTTGCCGCTGAAAACTCAGGAGAATATCTCGCAAGGAAGAATGAGATTGACTTCTCACCTGCAGAGCATTATAGTAAAATATGAATAATCTTCTACTACTTGATGATTGGACACTTGCAATTTGGACTGAGTAAGGCTAACTACATTGCTGGAAAAACTGAAAGCCGTGAAAATTGTGTACATCATCTTGTACTAGATGTCCCAGTAAACTACAAAATTAACTCAGATGAAAGGTACTTTACCTTCGGCCGCTGATCGGAAGCGAGCCGTAACACCACGGCGTAGAGTGGCTCCACTGCCTCCCAGCTGGACTTGTCTCCCGCGGATATCAAATGCGCGAGGCACCTCACCCCAGCCCTCACGCCAGGGTCGGGCGTGGAAGGGAACTCGAGCACGCGCGCCACGTCGTCGGCGACCTGGCGGCCGCGGGCGCGCACCACAGCGAGGGGGAGCGCTGGCACCGCCGCGGAGAGGAACGCGAGGAGCGCGCCCGCGACGTTGCGGTCGGCGGCCCCTGGACCCGCGCGCGCGAGCGGGGACAGCGCGGCAGAGGCCGCCGCGAAGTAAGCGACGGTCGTGCCGGGGACGCCTTGGTCCCTGACGGCCTGCGCCATGGCGGCGGCGGTGGCGCAGAGGTGCTGGTCGTCCTCTCGCTGCGAGCGGCCGAGGCGGCCGAGGATGGCCGCGACGAGGTCGGACTCACCGGAGAACATGGAGAGGTCGGTGTCGTCGCCGGCGACCGAGCGGGGCGTCTGGGGGAGCTCATCCATGTCGACGTCGGCCATGGCGGGCGGGTGGCGGGGGTGCGGAAAGCTGCACGAGCCGAAGCAAGGGGAGGCGTTAGGGTTTTGGGGAGGTTGGAGGAGACGGGCTGGTTGTTTTGTTTCGTTGCACGCGACTCGGCATGGGCCTTTTGTCCGTTGAATTAGTGGGCCGGCTGCTGTTGAAATGGGCATTTTCGACTTTATCTTGTTTGGGCTATCGGACAGTGTGTTTTTTTAACTAGGAAGGGCCTCGAAGGACCCTTATTCTGCATTAATTAGACTGTGAGTGCACTTTTACAGAAAAGATCTCGAAGAAAATGAAAATGACAACCAGATCTTTGATTCTAACACAGAGCACCCTGCCGGAGGTCGCGAAAGCGCGATCAGGTCCATGCACATCGCCGCCAGCAAACCACCGGACACGGTCGTCTGTGCTGACGCTGGGGACGAAACCACTTGGTTCAACAGAGGCGGAGATCGCCATGCTAAGGTTGGGGAAGATCCTCCCTTCTCGGAGGAAGAAGAAGCTCGAGCATATGCGGTCTTCAAGCTCGGCGAGGCCTACACTGTTTTTCTAAAAGTTTAGGCATGTAATCTTCTATATCTAAATAGTAGATCCCCACTACCTGATTTCTCTCAACATGCAAGCATGCCACATCATTTGGTCAGTTTTAAATCCACCTCATCCGGTCACATTTGCCACATCGGCAATCCCGCGTTCCGTTTGTTCTTTTTTTCCTTTTTATTAAGTTCGGTGTTGTTGGTCCTCACGGAGACGCACAAAAGTTATTTGGCAAAAGAACACCAACCACAGCAGCCCATCCCATTTCTTCACCCTACATGCAGCCCAGTACTCCATCGTCATTGATATTCACGTGATGAACCAGCCCAGTACTATTTGTATTATGTATTGTCATCAACACATACACCAAATGGATCTCGCCACTTCCTGGACGCCTGGCTCTCCCTCTTCGCCACCATCAATGCCGCGGTCCGGCGCTCTCTTCCTCTCCCGCACGGTCACCGCGAGAAACGGAAACAAATGGCGAGATATGGCGAGTTTGTGTAGATCCCCCCACCCCCTTCCACCTCCACTTTAAACTCCATCAAATCCGTTGCAGCTTCCCCATCCTCCATATTTCTCCATGGGCCATCGCCGACCTTCACTTTACTCATGAGCGGTGGCCACATCATGATTCACTTTCGTGCGCGACCAATAATCACATGTCCGCCACCATGAACTACACTTCAGGGCATATCTCAAGGGTAAAACGCTCTCGGGAACGACTACACTGCGAATCTCAGAGCAGCACTACTGTTATTGGAATTGATTTGAGCTTGGGTCACCTCCTACACTTCCTGAATCCCCCTGTACATGGTGAACTTACAGCTGCCGATTTTAGTTAGAATTAGATCATATTATTTTTTTAGTCCAAATCAGATCATATTCACCTGCCATTTACACTCCAGTTGTCCTCCAAAGCAGTTAATGGTTTTGCAGGAAGTGTAGCCGTTGGTCATGGCTCTGAATATACCTTTGTCATGGTTCTCACATTCTTCCGGCACGAATGGAACTTCCTCTCCCTGGACCGTTGATGAGTGCGTGAACACTTTGTTGGGAGACCCCAAGCGGAAGGTATAATGAGCACAGCAACAAGTTTTCCCTTAGTAGAAACCGAGGTTATCGAACCAGTAGGAGGAAGGAAACGACTCAAAGGTGTTGCTAGCAACTTGGAAACCTGCACAACACAAACTCAAGACTTTGCTCCAACGAACAGTGAGGTTGTCAATCTCACTAGTTTGCTGAAAACAAAGGATTAACTGTATGGTGTGAAAGGTTATAGTGGTTTACAGAAAGTAAACAGTAACAGTGGAAGATGTATCAATGGTAAAGATTGGACCGGGGTCCATAGTTCACTAGAGGTGTTCTCCTTAATATAAACAAACATGGCATG
Organism: Avena sativa; assembly: GCA_916181665.1. Classification (NCBI taxonomy): domain Eukaryota; kingdom Viridiplantae; phylum Streptophyta; class Magnoliopsida; order Poales; family Poaceae; genus Avena; species Avena sativa. The sequence continues at coordinate 275,893,534 of OV702298.1, read as the reverse complement.
CTGGATAAACAAATTACAGCAGGGCAATTGACAGGACTGAGCAAGACATAACAATGCAATACTAGACATTCATGATTCTATGAGATTTGATTGGGTAATACAACAAGATACATAGACCGCCATCCAACTACATCTATGACTAGTAATTCACCTTTAGGTTATCATCCGAACCCCTTTCAGTATTAAGTTGCAAGCAACGGATAACTGCTTTAAGCAAAGTGCGTAAGGTAAACAATCCACTCGTTCCATGAACAAGAGACCGTTGTTTTCTCCCTAGTGGCAATAACACATCTACAGCCTTAGAGATTTTTGTCACTTCCCTTAGATTAAATAGAGGCATGAACCCACTATCTAGCATAAATACCCCCTCTTGGAGTCACTAGCATCTACTTGGCCAAGATAGCTACTAGAAACAGAGGTCATGCAAGATCACAAACAACACAGACATGATAGAATTGAAGGGTTTCGTAGCATGGAAAACAAAAAAATTCTACCGCATGCACATAAACAAGCCAAGATCTATCTACTAGATTATAGCAACGAGTCGATAAAAGCACTCACCCTCGAAGATTCCAAAGCGGTTAACGAGAGCAGATTCTTTTGGGTGATGTAGTCGTACACTTGCCGATCTCAAGATCGCGTAGACGATCCTTCCGGCGCTGCGTTCCAGCAGCGCTTCCGCAGTCGGTCACACGTACGGTACTTGATGAAGACCTTCCTCTCCCTTGTTCCAGCAGGCAGTGGAGGTTGTAGTTCTCCCCTCGCAATTCCGGCAGCACGACGGCGTGGTATCGGAAGTAGAGGGAAGATCCTGCAGGGCTTCGCCTAAGCCGGTGCGAGTTATGGTGGATCTAGGGTTTCCGGCGATCTAGGTTTAGAAGGCCGGAGAGGAGGAGGTGGTGTCGGCGGCGGCTAGGGCGACGGCGACGAGCCGGCGGCTGTTGGAGATATGCCCAAGAGGCAATAATAAAGTGGTTATTATCATATCTTCGTATTTATGATAAATGTTTACATACCATGCTATAATTGTATTAACCGGAAACATTAATACTTGTGTGATTTGTAAACTAAAATAAGAGTCCCTAGTAAAGCCTCTTGTTAAACTAGCTTGTTGGTTAATATATGATCATGGTTTCCTGATCATGAACATAGAGATGTTATTAACAACAGGGTCATATCATTAGGAGAATGATGTGATGGACATACTCCTATAGATAAGCGTAGCATAAAGATCAAGTCATTTCAATAGTTCAATTGCTATATGCTTTCTGATACATAGTAACCTAATTCCTTCGACCATGAGATCATGCATATCACCTTTACTGGATGGATGCTTTGATGTCATCAAACACCACACCGTAACAGGGTGGCTATAAAGGTGGCATTGAGTGTTCGGAAAGTATTGGTTGAAACACATGGATCAAGAGTGGGATTTGTCCATCCGCATGACGGATAGATATACTCTGGGCCCTCTCGGTGAAATGTCATCCAATTAGCTTGCAAGCATGTGACTGGCTCACAAGGGATCACATATCACGGGAACGAGAAAAGAGTACTTATCAGTATCGAGGTTGAACTAGGTATGCAGAGATACCGACGATCATAACCTCGGATAAGTAACATATCGTGAGACAAAGGGAAATTGGTATCGTATGTAAGTGGTTCATTCGATCGCAAAGTAATCGTAGAAATATGTGGGAGCCATATGAATTTCCAGATTCCTCTATTTGTTATTGTTCGGAGAAGTGTCTCGATCATGTCCGCATAATTCACGAACCGTAGGGAGACACACTTAAGGATTCGACGTTGTTTGAGTAGTTATGGTATTATGAGAAAGAGACCGAATGTTGTTCGGAGTCTCGGATGGGATCCGGGATATCACGAGGAGATCCGGAATGGTCCGGAGAATAAGATTCATATAAGGAAAGTCCCATTTCGGAGTTGGGGAATGGTTCCGGTGTTTTCATCGGGAACATTCTAGAAGGTCCCGGAATGTCCGGAACTCCGGAAGGGGAAGGGTACATGAATGTGTCATTGTAAGTTGGAATGATTGCATCATGTACTAAGTGTTCTTGCTGTCCAAAATAAAGGGTTTATTTAAATCCTAAATTGAAAAGTCAAACGGCTAGTTTGAAAGTCAAACGGCAATTTTGGGAAGTGGGAAAAGAGGAGGAGTATGAAACCGAGTTGGGGAGGGAGACCTCCTCCAACCGGCGGCCAACTCCAATGCCGAGTTGGGGAGGGACTCCACTCCCTCCCCCTGGCGCGCCAGCCCCCTCCCACCTATATAAGGAGGGGCAGGGCTCCCCTCCACACACACACAAGTTCCTATCCTCTAAACTAAACCCTAGATCTAAACCCCGGTTTAGAGCTATTTCGGTTTAGAGCTTTCTAATTGGTTTAGAGCCTTCTAATTGGTGTGTCTAATTACTAGACCACTAATAGCCTCTCTCATAAGCTCCACCATACTCGCACCGGCTTAAGGCGAAGCCCTGCGGGATCTCCCCTCTACTTCCGGTACCACGCCGTTGTGCTGCCGGAATCACGAGGAGAGTGCTACAACCTCCGCTGCCTGCTGGAACAAGGGAGAGGAAGGTCTTCGTCGAGTACCGAACGTGTGACCGACTGCGGGAGCGCTGCCGGAACGTGGCGCCGGAAGGATCGTCTACACGATCTTGAGATCGGAAAGAGTACGACTACATCACCCACGAGAATCTGCTCTCGTTAACCGCTTTGGAATCTTCGAGGGTGAGTTCCACTATCGACTCGTTGCTACAATCTAGTAGATAGATCTTGGCTTGTTTGTTTGTATGCGATAGAAAAATTTTGTTTTCCATGCTACGAACCCCTACAGTGGTATCAGAGCCGTGTCTATATGTAGATCTGTTGCACGAGTAGAACACAATGGTCATTGTGGGCGTTGATGCTTTTATTGTAGATTGCCTTTTGTGTACTTTGCATCTTGCGGTATGTTGGGATGAAGCGGCCCGGGCTAACCTTACATGACATCGTTCATGAGACTTGCTCCACGCTTGACATGCAACTTGTATTGCATAAGTGGCTTTGCGGGTGCCTGTTTCTCCTAGCATAGTTAAGATCCAATTTACAACGGGTAATCAACAATGCTAGTATCAATGTTGTGGTTCTTGTTCGTAAGTTAGAACGACACTTATTGAAAGCCCCAAACCACGTAAAATATGCAAAGAAAGTAGAGGCGTCTAACTTTGTTTTGCAGGGGTGTGCAGTGATGTGATATGGCCATGATTGTGATTATATTTGATGTATGCAATGTTCCTTATTGTAAGTTGGCAACCGGCAGGAGCCATATGGTTGTCTTTAATTTCTGTTAAGACCTGCGTGTCTATTCAAAATAGTTGTAATAGTTGAAGCTGGTGGACGACAACCATGAAGAAGCGTCATTGACCTTGATGCTATGCTGGTGATGATGGAGATCATATTCGTGCTTGAAGATGGAGATCGGAAGCACAAAGAAGAAAGGCCATATCATATCACATATTATGAATTGCATGTGATGTTAATCCTTTATGCATCTTGTATTGCTTAGTAGACGACGGTAGCATTATAAGATGATCCCTCATGCACATAAATTTCAAGTTCTAAAGTGTTCACCCTTAGTATGCACCGTTGCCAAAGCTTGCTGCTTCGAAGCACCACGTGATGATCGGGTGTCTTTGATTCCGCGGGTGAATACAACGTAAGCAAGCCAGATTTGCTTATGCGGTAGCTAAGGTTTGATCTTGACGAGCCTAGCATGTACAGACATGGCCTCAGGAACACGGATTGTCGAAAGGCAGAGCATGAGTCATATAGTAGATATGATGAACATGTTGATTGTTCGCCATTGAAGCTACATCAACTCACGTGATGATCGGTTTTGATGTGGTGGATTTGGTTCGTGTGATCACTAAAACAATGTGAGGGATATTGTTTTGAGTGGGAGTTCACCTAGATTAATTTAATTATTAATTAGAACTCAATTTATCATAAACTAAATCAAAGTGAATTTGCATAGCTGTTGTAGTCATTGGCATCCGTTTACCACCTTGCGCTTAGTTATAATTGAGATGATAGAACTATAGAATTCTGGTTAGTTACTTTACGAACTGGTATCGTATTGTTTTGAAGTGTTAATCTAAAGTTTAAAAGTCCTATTGCAAACTTTCAGTAAGTTCCGGTTACTCCATGAAGTTTAATAATTGGTATTAAAACAAGAGTGACAATTCCAAAGTGTTAGTGTTTGAGTATCATGTTTGTCTCCATGATTCTTGATATTCAAAGGATTGTCTTAATATCAAGGTTATCTAGGATCTGAAAGAGTTGTTTCAGAAACCATGATGCGTGGAAGATATTGTGATATCTGAAACGAAGTTTTGGTTGCAACATGATAGAGTATAATATGTCTAAAGTCATGTTCTCATATTTGATGAGAATTTGCAAAAGGTTGGAGACACTAGTTGTCCTAATCGTCCAAAAGGATTTGGAGAGCAACATTATACTCATGATTCACCGTTATAAGCTAAAAGTAGCTTGATCATGGATAAATCCATGATGAGGGTGAATATTTGATGTAGGTAAAATGTTTACTACACCAAGAGATTACTAAAGAAAGGAATTTGAAAGAACACCAAACATTTGATGATGGTGATCTACTTCAAAGTGCAAGTCCAAAGACATTGGTATTTATCTATACACGCTTTGGACTATGTGTCATATGTATGACTCCACTATTGATGTTGATAGATTCTTTCAAACAGAAAAGGAAATACTGAAAGAGAATCTCATAAGTATATGGCAGAAAAGAAAAGACTAGAATTGTTCAGTTTAAGTAATAGATGATATATGTGTTATGGCTATATTCTTTGCTTATTAAACAATGTGGTTCTCAAGTATTTGATACTAAATTTGTTGGTGTGAATCGTCATACGAAACAACACAATTCATGAACTACAATGGCCTAAGTAACTAGCAAAAGAATATGTGATGATGTTCATCGAGAACAAATAAAGGGTTATTGTGTTGCTCGTTAAACATCAAAGCTTGCCTTCAAGATTTGTTTTATCAGGTATTATGAGAACAAAAGAGTTGTTCAAATAAATTACCGTAATCCATAAAAGATGGATGATTCACAAATCTCGTTGGAGAAATCACATCCATAAAACTAGTGCTAAAAATGTCGAAAGACAAATTGATTGAAAGATCACTTAGGAAGTGACATCGCCGTTTGAATTATAATGGAAAGAAAACATGAAGAAACTCCATGTTGATGGAATTTTGGAGTCTTCTGATTTTTGATCAAATGACGCTTGTGAAACTTTCCTAGAGATAATTAAAACTTCGTTCATAGGCCAAAAGGGAACGAATGACTAGCTTATTGGAACTTGTACATATTGTTGTATGAAATCCATTATGTGTAGTCAAAAGCGATGGATTTCAACTTCATATGCTTTCTCCGAAAATTTGAGTGAATATATGAATATTTACTTAATAAGGATGAAGTGTGAAATATTTGAAAAAGTTCAAAGACTTTCAAGATGAAGTGCAAAATCATTGTAACAAGAATATAAATAGTTTATGATAAGATCATAAAGAAAGATATTTGAGTTACAAGTTTAGCATAATACCTAAGATTTAAGGAATCGTTCCGTGGATTTGCATTTTCCCGAAACACCATAAGAGTATGGAGCGTTCGAGATATGTAATTAAACCTTGTTTGACATGGTAAGATCGAAGGTATAATTTATAAAATTGCCATTATATTTTAAAGATTAAAAGCTTTAGAGATTACCGTTTTCCACTAAAAAGAGCTCCATCATAATCCGCTGAAATGACACCATATAAGGTTATGGTTTGGGATAAAACCCAAGTAGTCCTTTCTTAAACATTGGTATGCTATGCATAAGAAAGATGTTTGCAACCAAAGTCGGATAAAATTGTCTTTGTATTACTGTTAAGTATTCCTCCATAAACACCGGAGACAAAAGTGTTTGTCGCTTAGAACGTCAAGTTTCTTTGAGAAGGAATTTTTTGTGAAAATTTGAGTGGGAGGACAATAGAACTTTGATAAGGTTAAAAGAACCTTAGCTATATGTGCAAAGTTGCGCAGCACCGAAAAGTGTTCCGGAGGCAGCAACAATGCTCATGGCTCACGTGCCTCAAAGGTTGTGGTCATGGAGATCCAAGTTTCTATTGAAACAAATAGGTCGGATGAACAATCAAATACCAAGATTTGAGGGTTGAATCATTATTTGAGAATAATTAACCTACTACATACAAAGAAGCGATGATGGGCCCTGACTCCGTCAAATGGCTTGAAGCCATAAAATCCGTGATAGTTCCATACACGAGAAATCAAGTCTTGAACTTGAAGGACCCTCGAGAAAGGTGTAAGACCTTAAAGTTGTGTTTGGATCTATAAATAAATAGACATGGATGTTGCACATCTATGAAATGGTCGACATGTTGGGAAAGAGTTCACAACAATGTTCAAAGGTTGACTATCACAAGATTTGATCTTTCATAGTGATATTTAGTCTAGACGGATTAATGTAGCAACCACTACATATAATTTGTTATATGGTAGTTGAATAAACAAAACAAGTTCTTCTAATAGAATCGTTACCTAGGACATGTGCATAACACGGTCCACAGGGTTTTGTTAATTCAAAGGATGCTGAAAGCATATGCAAACTTCAATGGTTAAAGTGAGCATCGCGGAGTTGGAATCTTCACTGTGATGAAACTATTAAAGGAGTTTAAAAGTTCATTAGAGACGATGAAGATGCTTGTATTTGCAAGAAATTAAGTGGGAGCGCTAAGACATGTTTCTAATACATTATGTGGAAGACATATTGTTGATTGGAAATAATGTATCTTTTATTAACACATATTAAGAATTTCATCCCGATGAAAGACTTAGGCAAAACCCAAATATTTGGCATCAATAGACGCTAATATGGTTGTGCCAGAAGTACATAGACAAGATATTGAATGAGTTCAATATAGAAACTACAAGAGAGGTTCTTGTCACACAGAAAGGATTGAATAAGTTCAATGTTGATGATATATTCAAATGTATTGACATTTGGTAAAGTGAAACAAATAATCAAGTATAGATTGATACTTGATGTATGAAATCACAAAGAGTATTTATATCAATCATACTGTGATATGTACAAATCCAGATATGTCCTATGCTCTAAATGTTGTGAGCATATACCAGAGTGATTCGTAAGATGATCATTGGACAATAGTAAGGATATTCTTATGATCTTTTGGAAGAACTAAGAGTATAATATTTGTAGAAGTGACAAATAGATGGTTAGTTCATTGTAAAAGTACTACATTGACACTAGTTTTGTCACAAAGTACAAATTAAGTTTATCTCAATCTAAACTAAGGGTGGCATAATATAATGGAAAGTGAGTTCCATAATGGATTTGGATGATTTCCAAAGTTAATACATTGTGACAGATACTACAACAAAAGGCTAAGTATATGACTGCTATTATAGCAGCAAAAGAGGGCATTTGTGTCAAAGAAGTTTGTTATCAAACTAGGTGTAGTTCACAGTGGGATAATACTATGAAGATATATTGTACAACAATATTATCAACATGTTTTAACCCCAAAGAACTAAAGGTCACACCGAAAGACCAAATTTATACAAAGCCATCTCATTAGAGAATGAGTGATGCGTAGAGACGCAAAGACATGCAATTACACACGGACCTGGAAGTGTCAGATCCGGAGATCAGTTGACCACTAGCAATCGTGTACATACAACACCGGAAAGCCATAGGTGTTGAATACACAAAGGTTTGAAACTAGATTATTGACTCTAGTGCAAGTGGGAGACTGTTGGAGATATGCCCAAGAGGCAATAATAAAGTGGTTATTATCATATCTTCGTATTTATGATAAATGTTTACATACCATGCTATAATTGTATTAACCGGAAACATTAATACTTGTGTGATTTGTAAACTAAAATAAGAGTCCCTAGTAAAGCCTCTTGTTAAACTAGCTTGTTGGTTAATATATGATCATGGTTTCCTGATCATGAACATAGAGATGTTATTAACAACAGGGTCATATCATTAGGAGAATGATGTGATGGACATACTCCTATAGATAAGCGTAGCATAAAGATCAAGTCATTTCAATAGTTCAATTGCTATATGCTTTCTGATACATAGTAACCTAATTCCTTCGACCATGAGATCATGCATATCACCTTTACTGGATGGATGCTTTGATGTCATCAAACACCACACCGTAACAGGGTGGCTATAAAGGTGGCATTGAGTGTTCGGAAAGTATTGGTTGAAACACATGGATCAAGAGTGGGATTTGTCCATCCGCATGACGGATAGATATACTCCGGGCCCTCTCGGTGAAATGTCATCCAATTAGCTTGCAAGCATGTGACTGGCTCACAAGGGATCACATATCACGGGAACGAGAAAAGAGTACTTATCAGTATCGAGGTTGAACTAGGTATGCAGAGATACCGACGATCATAACCTCGGATAAGTAACATATCGTGAGACAAAGGGAAATTGGTATCGTATGTAAGTGGTTCATTCGATCGCAAAGTAATCGTAGAAATATGTGGGAGCCATATGAATTTCCAGATTCCTCTATTGGTTATTGTTCGGAGAAGTGTCTCGATCATGTCCGCATAATTCACGAACCGTAGGGAGACACACTTAAGGATTCGACGTTGTTTGAGTAGTTATGGTATTATGAGAAAGAGACCGAATGTTGTTCGGAGTCTCGGATGGGATCCGGGATATCACGAGGAGATCCGGAATGGTCCGGAGAATAAGATTCATATAAGGAAAGTCCCATTTCGGAGTTGGGGAATGGTTCCGGTGTTTTCATCGGGAACATTCTAGAAGGTCCCGGAATGTCCGGAACTCCGGAAGGGGAAGGGTACATGAATGTGTCATTGTAAGTTGGAATGATTGCATCATGTACTAAGTGTTCTTGCTGTCCAAAATAAAGGGTTTATTTAAATCCTAAATTGAAAAGTCAAACGGCTAGTTTGAAAGTCAAACGGCAATTTTGGGAAGTGGGAAAAGAGGAGGAGTATGAAACCGAGTTGGGGAGGGAGACCTCCTCCAACCGGCGGCCAACTCCAATGCCGAGTTGGGGAGGGACTCCACTCCCTCCCCCTGGCGCGCCAGCCCCCTCCCACCTATATAAGGAGGGGCAGGGCTCCCCTCCACACACACACAAGTTCCTATCCTCTAAACTAAACCCTAGATCTAAACCCCGGTTTAGAGCTATTTCGGTTTAGAGCTTTCTAATTGGTTTAGAGCCTTCTAATTGGTGTGTCTAATTACTAGACCACTAATAGCCTCTCTCATAAGCTCCACCATACTCGCACCGGCTTAAGGCGAAGCCCTGCGGGATCTCCCCTCTACTTCCGGTACCACGCCGTTGTGCTGCCGGAATCACGAGGAGAGTGCTACAACCTCCGCTGCCTGCTGGAACAAGGGAGAGGAAGGTCTTCGTCGAGTACCGAACGTGTGACCGACTGCGGGAGCGCTGCCGGAACGTGGCGCCGGAAGGATCGTCTACACGATCTTGAGATCGGAAAGAGTACGACTACATCACCCACGAGAATCTGCTCTCGTTAACCGCTTTGGAATCTTCGAGGGTGAGTTCCACTATCGACTCGTTGCTACAATCTAGTAGATAGATCTTGGCTTGTTTGTTTGTATGCGATAGAAAATTTTTGTTTTCCATGCTACGAACCCCTACAGCGGCGGCGCGGCATAGGTGGGAGGGCTGGCTCTTGTGGTGTTGGGGCAACCCTCCCCCTCTATTTATGAGAGGGGGCAGCCTTGAGGGATGGGAGTTTGAAACCACTTCCAAACCCAAGTTGGAAGGACTCTTTCCTTCTTGCACTAGGAAACCATTGTTCCAGTTTGACTTTTCAAACCTCTCGTTTGACTTTCAATTTAAAGCTTTAATTCTCTCTCGCAAATGCCCAAACCAAGTGACCTAGGATATGATCCAATTATTCCACTTACCCATGACACATTCATGGACCATTCCCCTTCCGGTCCGGTGAACCTTCTAGAACCTTCTAGAACCTCTCCGATAAAAATATCGGAATCTTTCCCGAACTCCGGAATCAGACTTTCCTGATATGAATCTTATTCTCCGGACCATTCCAGATCTCCTCGTGATATCCCGGATCCCATCCGAGACTCCGAACAACATTCGGTATCCCTACTAACATTCCATATCTACTAAACAACATCGAATCCTTAAGTGTGTCTCCCTACGGTTCGTGAATTATGCGGACATGACCGAGACACTTCTCCGATCAATAAACAATAGAGTAATCTGGAAATTCATATGGCTCCCACATATTTCTACGATTACTTTGCGATCGAATGAACCACTTACATATGATACCAATTTCCCTTTGTCGTACGATAGTTTACTTATCCGAGGTTTTTGATCGTCGGTATCTCTGCATACCTAGTTCAACCTCGTTACCGATAAGTACTCTTTTCTTGTTCCCGTGATATGTGATCCCTTGTGAGACAGTCACATGTTTGCAAGCTAATTGGATGACATTCCACCGAGAGGGCCCAGAGTATATCTATCCGTCATATGGATGGACAAATCCCACTCTTGATCCATGTGCCTCAACACATACTTTCCAAACACTCAATGCCACCTTTATAGCCACCCAGTTACAGTGTGGTGTTTGATGTCATCAAAGCATCCTTCCGGTGATGGTGATTAACATGATCTCATGGTCGAAGGAATTAGGTTACTATGTATCAGAAAGCTTATAGCAAATGAACTATATTAAATGACTTGATCTTTATGCTACGCTTAACTATAGAGTATGTACATCACATCATTCTCCTAATGATATGACCATGTTGTTAATAACATCTCTATGTTCATGATCAGGAAACTATGATCATATATTAACCAATAAGCTAGTTTAACAAGAGTCTTTACTAGGGACTCTTTTATGTTTACAAATCACACAAGTATTAATGTTTCCGGTTAATACAATTATAGCATGGTATGTAAACATTTATCGTAAGCATGAAGATATGATAATAACCACTTTATTATTGCCTCTTGGGCATATCTCCAACAGTCTCCCACTTGCACTAGAGTCAATAATCTAGTTTTAAACCTTTGTGCATTTAACACCTATGGCTTTCTAGTGTTGTATTTACACGATTGCTAGTGGTCAACTGATCTCCGAATCCGACAATTTCAGGTCCGTGTGTAATTGCATGTCTTTGCGTCTCTACGCATCACTCATTCTCTAATGAGATGGCTTTGTATAAATTTGGTCCTTTGGTGAGACCTTTAGTTCCTCGGGATTAAAACATGTTGATAATCTGTTCGTACAATATATCTTCATAATACTATCTCGTTGTGAACTACACCTAGTTTGATAACAAACTACTTGACACAAATGCCCTCTTTTGCTGCTATAATAGTAGTCATATACTTAGCCTTTTGTTGTAGTATCTGTCATAATGTCTTATCTTTGGAACTCATCCCAATCCATTATGGAACTTACTTTCCATCATATTGTGCCACCCTTAGTTTATATTGAGATAAACTTAATTTGTACTTTGTGACAAAACTAGTATCAATGTAATACTTTTACAATGAACTAACCATCTATTTGTCACTTTTACAAAATAATATATTCTTAGTTCTTCTAAAAGATCATAAGAATATCTTTACTATCGTCCTATAATTATCTTATGAATCATTCTGGTATACGCTCATAACATTTAGAGCATAGGACATATCTAGATTTGTACATATCACAACATGATTAATAAAATACTCTTTGTGATTTTATCTATCAAGTATCAAAAATACTTAAATCTTTATTCAATCCTTCCTGTGCAACAAGAACCTTTCTTGTAGTTTCTATATTGAACTTATTCAATATCTCATCTATGTACTTCTGGCATAACCATATTAGCGTCTCAATCTATCTATATAGATATTGATGCCAAATATTCGGGTTCTGCCTAAGCCTTTCGTCGAGATAAAATTCTTAACCCGTGTCAATAAAAAGATACATCATTTCCAAACAACAATATGTCTTCCACATAATGTATTAGAAACATGTCTTAGCGCTCCCACTTAATTTCTTGCAAATGCAAGCATCTTCATCGTCTCCGATGAAATTAAACTCTTTTAACAGTTTTATCATAGTGAAGATTCCAACTCCGAGATGCTTACTTCAACCATTGAAGTTTGCATATGCTTTTAGTATCCTTTGAATTAACAAAACCCTTTGGACCATGTTATGCACATGTCCTAGGTAACAATTCTATTAGAAAAACTTGTTTTATTTATTCAACTACCACATAACAAAATTATATGTAGTGGTTGCTACATTAATCCGTCTAGACTAAATATTGCTTAATGAAAGATCAGATCTTGTCATAGTCAACTCTTTGAACATTGTTGTGAACTGTCTCCCAACATGTCGACAATTTCATAGATGTGAAACATCCATGTCTAATTCTTTATAGATCCAAACACGACTGTAAGGTCTTACACCTTTCCAGAGGGTCTTTCAAGTTCAAAGCTTGATTTCTCGTGTATGGAACTATCACAGATTATATGGCTTCAAGCCATTTGACGGAGTCAGGGCCCATCATCGCTTCTTTGCATGTAGTCGGTTCATTATTGTCAAATAATGATTCAAACCTCAAACCTTGGTATTTGATTGTTATCTGACCTACTTTGTTCAATAGGAACTTAGATCTCCGTGTCCACAACCTTTGAGGCACGTGAGCCATGAGAGTTGTTGCAGCCTCCGGAACACTTTTCGGTGCTGCGCAACTTTGCACATATAACTAAGATTCGTTTAACCTTATCAAAGTTCTATTGTCCTCCCACTTAACTTTTCATGGAAAAATTCCTTCTCAAAGAAACTTGACATTCTAAGCGACAAACACTTTTGTCTTCGGTGTTATGGAGGAATACTTAACGGCTATCCAAATAACATACAAATAAATATTCATCTGACTTTGGTTGCAAACATCTTTCTTATGCATAGAACATCAATTTTTAAGAAAGGACAACTTGGGTTTTATCCCAAACCATAACTTTATATGATGTCATTTCAACGGATTATGATGGAGCTCTTTTCAGTGGAAAAACGGTTGTCTCTAAAGCTTTTAATCTTTAAAATATAACGGCAGTTTTATAAATGACACCTTTGATCTTACCATGTCAAACAAGGTTTCATTACATATCTCAAACACTCCATACTCTTATGATGTTTCGAGAAATGCAAATCCATGGAACGATTCCTTAAATCTTAGGTGTTATGCTAAACTTGTAACTCAAATATCTTCCTTTATGATCTTATCATAAACTATTTATATTCTTGTTACAATGATTTTGCACTTCATCTTGAAAGTCTTTGAACTTTTCAAATGTTTCACACTTCATCCTCATTGAGTAAATATTCATATATTCACTCAGATTTTCGGAGAAAGCATATGAAGTTGAAATTCATCGCTCTTGACTACACATAATGGACTTCATACAACAATATGTACAAGTTCCAATAAGCTAGTCATTCGTTCCCTTTCGGCCTATGAACGAAGTTTTTAATTATCTCTAGGAAAGTTTCACAAGTGCTATTTGATCAAAAATCAAAAGACTCCAAAATTCCATCCACATGGAGTTTCTTCGTGTTTTCTTTCCAATATAATTTAAACGGCGATGTCACTTTCTAAGTGATCTTTCAATCAATAGTCTTTCAACATTTTTAGCACTTGTTTTATGGATGTGATTTATCCAACGAGATTTGTAAATCATCCATCTTTTATGGATTACGGCAATTATTTGAACAACCCTTTTGTTCTCATAATACCCGATAAAACAAATCTTGAAGGCAAGCTTTGATGTTAACGAGAAACATATCAATACTTTATTTGTTCTCGATGAACATTATCACATATTCTCTTGCTAGTTACTTAGGCCATTGTAGTTCATGAATTGTGTTGTTTCATATGACGATTCACACCAATAAATTCAGTATCAAATACTTAAGAACCACATTGTTTAATGAGCAAAGAATATAGCCATAACATGTATATCCTCTATATACCTAAGCTGAACAATTCTAGTCTTTTCTTTTTTGCCATATATTTATGAGATTCTCTTTCAGTATTTCCTTTTCTGTTTAAAAGAATCTATCAACATCAATAGTGGAGTCATACACATGACACATAGTCCAAAGCGTGTATAATTAAATACCAATGTCTTTGGACTTGCACTTTGAAGTAGATCACCATCATCAAATGTTTGGTGTTCTTTCAAATTCCATTCTTTAGTAATCTCTTGGTGTAGTAAATATTTTACCTACATCAAATATTCACCCTTATTATGGAATTATTCATGATCAAGCTACTTTAGCTTATTGCGGTGAATCCCGAGTATAATGTTGCTCTCTAAAACCTTTTGGAGGATTAGGAAAACTAGTGTCTTCAACCTTTTGTAAATTCTCATCAATTATGAGAACATAAACTTTGCCATATTATAATCTATCATATTGTAACCAAAACATTATTTCAGATATCGCAATATCTTCCACACATGATGGTTTCTGAAACAACTCTTTCAACTCCTAGATTACTTTGATATTAAAACGATCTTTTGAATATCAAGAATCATGGAGACAAACATGATACTTGTATACTAACACTGGAATTGTTACTCTTGATTTAATACCAACTATTAAACTTCACGGAGTAACCGAAACTTACTGAAAATTTGCAATAGGACTTTCAAAACTTTAGATTAACACTTTAAAACAATATGATACCAATTCGTAAAGTAACTAACCAAAATTCTATAGTTTTATTATCTTAATTATAACTAAGCGCAAGGTGGTAAACGGATGCCAATGACTACAACAACTATGCAAATTCATTTTGATTTAATTTATGATAAATAGTGTTCAACTTTTAATCATATTGTTGTTGAACTCCCACTCAAAACAATATCCTTCACATTGATTTAGTGATTACATGAACCAAATCCACCACATCAAAACCGATCATCACGAGAGATGATGTAGCTTCAAAGGCGAACAATCAACATGTTCATCATATCTACTGTATGACTCATGCTTTACCTTTCGGTGATCCGTGTTTCGAGACCATGTATGTACATGCTAGGCTCATCAAGATAAAACCTTAGCTTTCGCATGAGCAAATCTGGCTTGCTCCCGTTGTATACACTCGCAGAATCTAACACACCTGATCATCACGTGGTGCTTCGAAACAACGAGCTTTAGCAACGGTGCTTACTAAGGATGAACACTTTAAAACTTGAAATTTTGTTCTTGAGGGATCATCTTATAATGCTACCGTCGCGAACTAAGCAATACAAGATGCATAAAAGGATTAACATCACATGCAATTCATAATATGTGATATGATATGGCCTTTCTTCTTGTGCTTCCGATCTCCATCTTCAAGCACGAACATGATCTCCATCATCACCGATATGGTGTCAAGGTCAATGGCGCCGCTTCATGGTTGTCGTCCACCAGCATCAACTATTACAACTACTTTGAATAGACACGCATGCCTTAACGAAATTTAAAAGACAACCATATGGCTCCTGCCGGTTGCCGCTTTACAATAAGGAACATTGCATACATCATATATAATCACAATCATGGCCATATCACATCACAACACACCCTTGCAAAACAAAGTTAGACACCTCTAGTTTTCTTTGCATGTTTTACGTGGTTTGGGGCTTTCAATAAGTGTCGTTCTAACTTACGAACAAGAACCACAACATTGATGCTTGAACTATCAAGTGCCTGTTGTAAATTGAATCTTTACTATGATGGGAGAGACAAACACCCGCAAAGCCACTTATGCAATACAAGTTGCATGTCGAGCGTGGAGCAAGTCTCATGAAAGATGTCATGTAAGGTTAGCCCAGGCCGCTTCATCCCACCATACCGCATGATGCAAAGTACACAAGAAGCAATTGATAATAAAAGCACCACCGCCTACAATGACCATTGTGTTCTACTCGTGCAACAAATCTACATATAGACACGGCTCTGATACCAGTGAAGGGTTTCGTAGCATGGAAAACAAAAAAATTCTACCGCATGCACACAAACAAGCCAAGATCTATCTACTAGATTGTAGCAACGATTCGATAGAAGCACTCACCCTTGAAGATTCCAAAGCGGTTAACGAGAGCAGATTCTCGTGGGTGATGTAGTCGTACACTTGTCGATCTCAAGATCGCGTAGACGATCCTTCCAGCGCTGCGTTCTGGCAGTGCTTCCGCTGTCGGTCACACGTATGGTACTCGATGAAGACCTTCCTCTCCCTTGTTCCAGCAGGCAGCGGAGGTTGTAGTTCTCTCCTCGCGATTCCGGAAGCACGACGGCGTGGTGTCGAAAGTAGAGGGAAGATCCCGCAGGGCTTCGCCTAAGCCGGTGCGAGTTATGGTGGATCTAGGGTTTCCGGCGATCTAGGTTTAGAAGGCCGGAGAGGAGGAGGTGGTGTCGACGGCGACGACGAGCCGGCGGCGGCGCGAGGCTGCGGCGGCAGCGTGCGGCAGCGGCTTGGTGGCGACGGCGTGACACATGTGGGAGGGCTGGCTCTTGTGGTGTTGGGGCAGCCCTCCCCTTCTATTTATGAGAGGGGGGCAGCCTTGAGGGAGGGGAGTTTGAAACCACTTCCAAACCCAAGTTGGAAAGACTCTTTCCTTCTTCCACTAGGAAACCATTGTTCCAGTTTGACTTTTCAAACCTCCCGTTTGACTTTCAATTTAAAGCTTTAATTCTCTCTCGCAAATGCCCAAACCAAGTGACCTAGGATATGATCCAATCATTCCACTTACCCATGACACATTCATGGACCATTCCCCTTCCGGTCCGGTGAACCTTCTAGAACCTCTCCGATGAAAATATCGGAATCTTTCCCGAACTCCGAATCAGACTTTCCTTATATGAATCTTATTATCCAGACCATTACGGATCTCCTCGTGATATCCCGGATCCCATCCAAGACTCCGAACAACATTCGGTATCCCTACTAACATTCCATATCTACTAAACAACATCGAATCCTTAAGTGTGTCTCCCTACGGTTCGCGAATTATGCGGACATGACCGAGACACTTCTCCGATCAATAACCAATAGAGGAATCTGGAAATTCATATGGCTCCCACATATTTCTACGATTACTTTGCGATCGAATGAACCACTTACATACGATACCAATTTCCCTTTGTCTTACGATAGTTTACTTATCCGAGGTTTTTGATCGTCGGTATCTCTGCATACCTAGTTCAACCTCATTACCGATAAGTACTCTTTTCTTGTTCCCGTGATATGTGATCCCTTGTGAGCCAGTCACATGCTTGCAAGCTAATTGGATGACATTCCACCAAGAGGGCCCAGAGTATATCTATCCGTCATATGGATGGACAAATCCCACTCTTGATCCATGTGCCTCAACACATACTTTCCGAACACTCCATGCCACCTTTATAGCCACCCAGTTACGGTGCGGTGTTTGATGTCATCAAAGCATCCTTCCGGCGATGGTGATTAACATGATCTCATGGTCGAAGGAATTAGGTTACTATGTATCAGAAAGCTTATAGCAAATGAACTATACTAAATGACTTGATCTTTATGCTACGCTTAACTATAGGAGTATGTCCATCATATCATTCTCCTAATGATATGACCCTGTTGTTAATAACATCTCTATGTTCATGATTAGGAAACTATGATCATATATTAACCAACAAGCTAGTTTAACGAGAGGCTTTACTAGGGACTCTTTTATGTTTACAAATCACACAAGTATTAATGTTTCCGGTTAATACAATTATAGCATGGTATGTAAACATTTATCATAAACATGAAGATATGATAATAACCACTTTATTATTGCCTCTTGGGCATATCTCCAACAAGAATTAATAAGACAAAACCATTAATCAATCTGACATAGTAATCTCAATATCCATCGGATCCCCGCAAACACAATATGCATGATTACAAATAGATGATCTTGATCATGAACGGAGCTCACAAGATCTAAACATGGTAGCACAAAGGAGGAGATATAACCATCTAGCTACTACATGGACCCATAGTTCAAGGTGGAACTACTCACACTTCATACCGAAGGCTGGCATGATGAAGAAGAAGCCCTCCGGGATGATCTCCCCTCCAACAGGGTGCCGGGAAGAGCTTTAGATCCCTCCTGATCTAGGGACGATGGTGGCGGCGGCTACAGACGGTTTCGTGGAATATTGATCGGGTACTTAGGGTTTCTATATCGGGGGGTCTTTATAGGCGAAGAGGCGAGGCAAGGGGCAGCCAGGGCGGCCGCACCCCTTCCCCCAGGCGCGGGTAGGGTTAACCGCGCGGCCAGGGGGTGTGGCCCCCTGGTGGCTCCCCTCCGTCTCGTATTCTGGCTTCGTGTTCCCCACGGTAAAATATTGACTTTGGCTTTTTTCCCGTTCAATTCCAAGAATATAAAAAAATCATGCAACTGGCACTGTGGCAAATTGTTAATAGGTTAGTAACAGAAAACGTATAAAAACACCTCAAAGTGTAGATAAAACAAAGCAAAGTAGATACTAAACAAGCATGAAACATCAAAAATTATAGATACGTTTCCGACGTATTAACCGTGCTAATATCACATGCCCTTCCTTTATTAGGACGATGAATGAGATGTGTCTTTCCTATAAGAGATTGTAAGTTGCCATCTTGACCTTGAATCTTTTTTATAGAACTTTCCAATTTTTAAATTTGTCTACGGTGAGCCTTTTCCAATAAAAAATACTTGATGTTCTTTGTTGTCGCTGATCTGCTAGAAATATTAGCTAATAGATACAGGTTGCTGAATGTGCATTCACTATTTTAGCAAATTGCCAAGCACCTGTAGAAATTCATCTTCAGATCTATGGAAACTCATATAGTAACGTTATGTTTTTTTATGTTGTGGTGAACATTGATATGCAGTGAAAAGGACAATTGGACAATCCTGTATCTATTAATCCATTGGATTCGAGCACCTGATCCATTCCACGAGTCATGTATCTTTCTTGAAGATTGTGAGGTATTGGTTCTTGGACAAATGGTCAATTTTGCTAGAATCAACTATAATGATTTATTTCATGTCCATTCATTACATAATTTTTTTTATGGATTCGAAGACAAAACATTAGCTCTTATTTGTGTGGTATTGTATTCTTAGTCATGTCATTGCCTCACTCCAAATGTTACAGCAATAATCCTACACTTACAGACTGGTTGCTCACGGAAAATACTACGAACAAAGATGGATTCCCAGCATACATAATTGTTTTTTTTGGATAGAGCAAATACAACTTTTCCCTTTTTATTACTAGATAAAGAGGGATGAAAACCCTGTCCCATTAAATGCAACCAAAATGTCACAAGTTTTTTATCGAGTTGTGGGCTCGACACAGGGGCGGAGACAAGGTGGGGCTATGGTTGGTCCCCTTAACAATTTTCAGTAGATAGTACTAGTAATAAACTACTTTAAGTAATCACTTGATTAGCTTATTATTGATTAATTAGTCCATCTCACACTGAAGCAAGAAGCCCAAATACCCCAGCCCATGTACCTATACATATTTAGGCCATCGTGTCTGAACTTTGTTTCCATGATCCGTTGATCGAAGTTGTGTACGCGACTGTCATCTCTACCTTATCATCAACTGCTAGCGCTCTAGGATGTTTCCTCTTGCCGTCACTCGCCATGCAATTTTGCCGGTCGCCGTTCAATTCTACCTCCCACTAATGCATGTGCAATGCTATTCCGACTCTATTTCATGTTTCAGTCAAATTATCTATTGATTTTCTTCTTCAGGTTTTAGTGATCTAGGGCATGGGCAAACGCATAGTCAGAATTGCCCCCAAAGTGATCGTGGGAACAAACTGCAACAAATGCTAGTAAATAGCGATGGATTTCTCTGCGCGCTTGCCGCCAATCTCCTTTAACCTCTAATTCTACTTAGTTATGGAAGGGACAACAATGACCCAGATTTAATTCTCTCAAGATATGTATTCCCGCAACATTATTTGCTACTCCTTATGCATTACTAATTAATTAATAATTCTATTTGATTGTGTATGTACACTATCAAGCCCAATTTAAGTGCTGGTCCAACCAATGATTTGACAACCAAACCTATAAAATTACTAGCTAAATCCAACAATTTAGTTAAAATGATTAATAGATAGATTATATTAAGGGCGGAAGGATTCTCGCAACCTTAGCGATCGGACATGGATTAGGGCATGCCATAGTTACTGTAGATTCCGCCTTTCCTCCAATGGCACATGGACACGTTGTGCCTACACGCATATATACGTATAGTGCCTAACGTGGCTTTTCTATCCTGGTCTCTTTTCCTGAACGTGTAAAACTCATCGTTTCTCCACGCTGCCACGTAACAGTTGTGCCCCCTAACGTGGCCTCCTCTGGTTTCACCAGCGTGTTCTTCTCTTTTTCCCTGTATCCCCTTCGTATCGGAGACGCCGATGAAGTCTACGCCTGCCTTCTTCCGCTTGGTTCTCGTTGTTCGGCCAGCTTTTTTCTAGGTATTCCGTCGTCTCCCTCGATTCCTTCTCATTAGCTACTCATTTTGCATGCCTGTATGCTGATGTGCGTACTCGTGTGTGCTACTGATTTTTAGGATGCTGTTTGCCGCTGTATCTCCGCGTGCCTCTGGCCACGTTCTTCCTCTGCCGCCAGTTCCTTCTCCGCGGCATCGCCGTGGTCTTCGAGATGCTACAGATTTGCCCGTTGCTTCTCGACGGCGCCAGCAACGAGGTCGTCGTTTTGTTTCTTCTGGCCGATCTGTGCCGCCTGACCTGTCTCGGCCGATCGATGCCTCTGCACAGTCTGCTTCTGCTGACCGGTTGGTGCAGCCCGCTCCTGTTGATCGTCGGGATGAACCGGTTGTTGCTTCGGTGGATTCTGCGTCGCCCTCGCATGTCCTGCTTCCTCAACATGTTGAGGTCTCTTCCTCGCCTGTGCCCACTCCGTCCCGACGGCGCAGGCGGCCTGTCTCCGATTCTCCTGCTCCGGCGCGGCGACGTCGTGTGCAACAAAGTATGGTCTCTGCTGATTACCCGTTTCTGGCCGTGCCCGAAGTTTCTGACATTGTTGTCCACGTTGTTCTCCCAGGCAGCGTTTCTCGCCGGCGGGGCCGATCCGCTTCACCTCTGCCTGCTTCGGCGTCATGTCGGCAGCGTGTTTCAGAGGAGTCCTCTACTGTCTTTAATGCGCAACTCTACTGTACTTCTACGGGCGTTTATTTTCTGTGTCCTGACCGCGGCCTTGGCACCACTTCGTCCGTACGTCGCCGTCATGACCGGTCGTCGTCTCGGGGCCGACCCCGTCGTTCTAGCGGCTTTATTTCGTCTGCTTATGAGCGGCTTCCTTCAGGTAGAGACGTTCAGCCTGTCGGCGGTACTTCTTGATTTGGATTGCCGTTCGACCTTCCCGGCCCTTCCATCGCTTCTACTGACGACTTACCTACCGAGCCGGCTGATGGACTGCATGTTGGTTTTTTCTCTGAAGAGCAGGCTGCGCGTAGAAGAGAGATTAAGATGGGAAAGCGTCCTTTGTATGATGTAGCTGGTACTGTTCCTCACCATACTGTTGTTGACGACGTCCTTTTTCTTTGTACTGTGATCTCTGATGCTCTCTTCCATTCTACTGCCTGGTTTTTGGTGCCTCCTTGCTTCCTTGCAGGTGATGTTCGTCACACTACACAAGACAGAGATTCGATCCCATGGACTACTTATTTTGGCGCGAGCTCTTCCGTTAATGGTTTGCTTTTTTGCTCTTGTGTTTTTTTGTTGCATATTTCATATCGTTCACTTGGTGGCCCAACAAAAGAAGTTGCACTCTTAATTGATCTACTTTCCCCTGTTGTTTGCAGATCTGCCTGACAATTCTTCTGAAGACGATAATCCTGTTGGTTGGCCGTTTGGTTTAAATGATGGCCTTTGTATAAATTCTAATTCGGTATCTCGGTCATATGGATTGCCACGGTGGGCTCCTTTACCACATGCCTTTTCTTCTGGATTAACCTATCCACATGGAGATGTTATGCCCCACTCTGCTGGTATTCATGCTGGGCCATCCACTGATTTACATGAAAGTGATTGACCTGCTATTCAGACTTTGCGCCGTCCAGGTACATTGGCTTCAAATCTGACTGAATGTACAAGTTTATTCGGTATTTTTCCCAACTGTTTATCATTGTTCGAGGTTTATTGTTGTCTTCTCTACTATTTGTTGCTCTTTTCTTTTTGCTGCTATTACTAAAATTTACTTGCTTTCTTACGTTTAGCTGCTGCTACACCTTTTGTTCCTCGCCATAGAGTGAGTACAAATCGACAGATGCGTAATTCCATACGTCAGCACCATGCGCTGCTCAAAGCGGACTTTCAGCCTGGTAATGTGGAGCTGCCTCTTCCCGCGGATTTTGTTGCTCTGCTTAAGCGTATGCCGTCCATTCTGCGATCTCTCTTTGTATTGTATGCATTCATCTCGTGTTCTTGCTGCTGATACTCTCATATTTATTTCAGGAGCATGGCCTGGGAGATCTTACTATGGTCCGCTTCATCATCTATGTCTTCACTGTGGTGCTTGCTTTTGGTATGAAGAGCGTTGTACAAAACTTAGTACAAAGAAGCAGGTCGTTTACACGCGGTGCTGCTGTGGTGGAAAAATTTCTCTTCCAATCTATCCCGGATGGCCGTCTCCGTTGGTTGAATTACTTTGTTTTGACGGTGGACCTGTCTCTAATCGTTTTATGCGCATGATTCGTGAATACAACTCTATGTTTGCTTTTACTTCTCTTGGAGTCCATGTTGATAAGAGTGTGAATGTTGGGACCGGTCTATACTGTTGGAATTATGCCCTAGAGGCAATAATAAAGATGTTATTATTATAATTCTTGTTCATGATAAAGTTTATATTCCATGCTAGAATTGTATTAAGCGGAAACATTAATACTTGTGTGGTTTGTAAACAACACCGTGTCCCTAGTACGCCTCTATGGACTAGCTCATTGATCAATGATGGTTAAGGTTTCCTAACCATAGACATGAATTGTCAATTGATAATGAGATCATATCATTGGGAGAATGATATGGTGGACAGACCCAAACTAAGCGAAGCAATTAGATCTTGTCATCGTGTTCATCTTTGCGAAGCTTTTCTTATGTCAAATATTGTATTCCTTAGACCATGAGATAATACAACTCCCTGGTATCGGAAGAAAGCTTTGAGGTCATCAAACGTCATCCTATGAGAGGGTGATCATAAAGGTGTCTCTCAGGTGATCGGAAAGTATCTGTTGGGTTGTATGTATCGAGATGGGATTTGTCCCTCCCAAGTCGGAGAGATATACTTCGGGCCCACTCGGTAATCGATATCAACACCGCTTGCAAGCATGTGGTTAAGGAGTTAATCACAAAGTGATATCGGATTACGGAACGAGTAAAGTACTTGCTATGAACGAGATTGAACTAGGTATGACGGTACCGACGATCGAATCTCGGGCAAGTAAAATATCGCGAGACGAAGGGAATATATATATGGGATTGATTGAATCCTGGCATCGTGGTTCATCCGATATGATCATCGATGAATGTGTGGGAGTCAATATGGGTTTCTAGACCCCGCTGTTGATTATTGATAGAAGATCATGTCTGCATATTCTCGAACCCGCAGGGTCACACACTTAACGTGTCTCGACGCTAGGATAGATTGGATAATTGGTTTATGAGTTTTTGTTCGGAGTCTCGGATGAGATCCGGGACATCACGAGAGGTTCCAGAATGGTCCGGAGAATAAGATTCATATAAGGCAGTGCAGTTTTTGGAGTTCGGAATTGTTCCGGGTTAATCGGTATTGTACCGGAAGCTTCTAGAACCTTCCGGAAGGGGACCAACGTGGCCCCACCTTCCGGGAGGGGGATTGGGCCTATGAGGGAGTGCCCTGTCCGCATTGGGCCAGGGGCACAAGGCCCCATAGGGCCCAGCCGGCCAAAGAGGGTTTAAACCCTAGATAGACCTTCTAGAAGGGGGGTTTCCTTGCCCCCCACTCTTCCTCCTTGGGGCCGCCGGTTTGGGCTTGGGGGAGGGGCTAGGGCTGCGCCCCCCCTCTATATAAAGAGGGGTGGGGGCGCACCACCCCCCTACACCTTCCCCTCCAACCCTAGCCGCCCTGCTGCTCTCCTCTCTCCCTCCCGACTGCTTGTAGGCGAAGCCCTGCTGCAGAAATTCTCCACCATATACACCACGCCGTCGTGTTGTAGATCCAATCCGTCTCTCCACCATACTTGCTGGTCCGAGGAAGGAGGAGACGTCGAGGTGCCGCACGTGTGCATCTCACCGAGGCACCGCCACTTGTGGTGCTAGATCGGATCGGATCGCGAGGAGGAGAAGCGAGTACGACTACATCACCCACGTTCTGACGAACGTTCCGCTGTGCGAATCTTCAAGGGTATGAAGATCCAATCTAATCTCTCTAGTTGTTTGCATCTCCTAGTTTAGATCTTGGCTTCCCTTGTTCGCATCCGTAGAAAATTTTGATTTACTATGCCGCGAAACCCTTCAGTGGTATCAGAGCTAGATCTATGCGTAGATGTGATTCACGAGTAGAACGCAACATGGTTGTTGCGGGCGTTGATGTTTTCTGTTGCAAGCCTCTTGTTTGTGTTCTTCTTATGACGCGGGATAGTGAGATTGAAGCGGTCCAGGCCAACCTTACGCGACGTCGTTCGCGAGACCGGCTCCGCACTTGACGTGTGGCTTGTACCATACATGCGGCTGGTGGATGTCAGTTTCTCTCACTATAGTTGTCATGGGATTAACACCGGAGTTTGGCAACCATAATATCACCGTTGTGGCTTTCCGTAGGTAAGAATCGTTCTTAGCATCTACTCCCATAAGCCACGTAAAACATGCAACAACAAAGTAGAGGCGTCTAACTTGTTTTTGCAGGGAGTGTTTTCTGTGATATGGTATGGCCCAAGATGTGATGTGTATAATGTATGCGATGATCATGTGTTGTAATGTTTCACGACTTGCATGTCGATGAGTACACAACCGGCAGGAGCCATATGGTTGTCTTTATAATTGTGTATGACCTGCGAGTCAACTTCTTATGCGCCATGTAATACCTTTACTTTATCGCTAAGTAGTTAGCAATAGTTGTAGTTGCTATTTATGGTGGAGGAAATCATGGTGGAGTGATGGAGATCATGCCGGCACGCACAAGATGGAGATCATTGCGCGAAGATTGGCTATACCATGTCACATAAAGTTATATGCATGTGATGTTTATCCTTTTATGTATCTTATTATGCTTAGATCGCGACGGTAGCATTATAAGATGATTCCTCACTTAAAGATCAAGATAAAACTGTGTTCTCCCCATGTATGCACCGTTGTGAAAGTTCGTCGTGTCCAAGCATCACGTGATGATCGGGTGCTATAGACTCTACGCTCACATACAACGGGTGCCAGCCAGTTTTGCACACGCGGAAATACTTGGGTTTGACTTGACGAGCCTAGCATGTACAGACATGGCCTCGAAACACATGAACCGAAAGGTTAAGCATGAGTCATATGAATGATATGATCTACACTTCGTTGTCCACCATTGAAACCACATCTCTTCTCGTGATGATCGGATTAGGTGTGGTGAATTTGGATCATGTTCACTAAACAACTTGAGGGGTGTTGAATTTAGTGGGAGTTCATCTAGTAATTTGATTAAGTTGAACTATTTATCATGAACATAGTCTAAATTGTACTTGCAAATACTGTAGATCCAATGGCCAAGTCCAACTTCAACTTCAACTTCAACGTTTTTGCTGAGAAAGAAAAGCTTAAGAACAATTGGTCTAACTTCACCAATTGGTTCCGCAATCTGAGAATCATTCTCTCTGGCGGTCAAAAGGACTATGTCATTGAGAAAGCGTTAGGTGACGCCCCTGCTGCTACTGCG
The DNA here is from genome assembly GCA_916181665.1 of Avena sativa. Taxonomy (NCBI): domain Eukaryota; kingdom Viridiplantae; phylum Streptophyta; class Magnoliopsida; order Poales; family Poaceae; genus Avena; species Avena sativa. The sequence goes on along the minus strand of OV702298.1, from coordinate 275,867,413 downwards.
CCGGCTGATGAGAAAGCTGTCTATCAGTCGCGCAAAGATGATTATGGTGTGATTAAGAGCACCATGTTGTTTGCTATGGAATCGGACCTTCAAAATCGTTTTGAAGGCTATCCCGGGCCCTTTGAGATTCTTGAGGAACTGAAAACCATGTTTCATACTCAGGCCCGTTCTGAGAGATATGAGATCTCTGAGAGATTCTTTAACTGCAAGATGGAGGAAGGGAGTTCCGTTAGTGAGCACGCCATAAAGATGTCGGGCTACACTCAACGCCTTGAGCAACTGGACTGCAAGATTCCAGAGGAGCTCAAGATTGACAGAGTTCTGCAATCACTCCCTCCCAGCTACAAAAGTTTTGTAGTGACTCATAATCAGATTGGTTCCACTGATACGATCACCGAGCTCTTCGCAAAGCTAAAGGCTGCGGAGGTGGACATCAAGAAGGATAATCATGTGTTGATGGTCAACAAGCCCTCCTTTAAGAAAGGTAAAGGTGCAAAGAAGCCCTTCAAGAAAGGCGGCGGCAAGCACGTTGCCCCTGCTGAGAAGAAGCTCAGGTCTGGTCCAAAGCCAGACACTAAGTGCTTCTATTGCAAGGACAAGGGTCACTGGAAGCGCAACTGTCCGAAGTACTTAGCGGACAAGAAGGCTGGCACCATCAAAGGTATATTTGATATACATGTTATTGATGTTTTCCTTACTAGCCCTCGTTGTAGTGCCTGGGTATTTGATACCGGTTCAGTTGCTAATATTTGTAACTCGAAACAGGAGCTACGGAATAGACGGCGGCTTGCGAGGGATGAGGTGACGATGCGCGTTGGCAACGGATCAAGAGTTGATGTGATGGCCGTCGGCACGCTCTCCTTAGTTTTACCTTCGGGATTAGTTTTAAACCTCAATAAATGTTATTATGTGTCTGCGTTGAGCATGAACATTATTTCTGGATCGTGTTTATTGCAAGACGGTTATTCATTTAAATCGGAGAATAATGGTTGTTCTATTTATATGAGTAACATCTTTTATGGTCATGCACCTCTTGTGAATGGTTTATTTCTTCTAAATCTCGAAAGGGATGAAACACACATCCATAACATTGAGGCTAAGAGATGCAAAGTAGATAGTGATAATACTACTTATTTGTGGCACTGTCGTCTAGGTCATATTGGTGTAAAGCGCATGAAGAAACTCCATTCTGATGGACTTTTGGAGTCTCATGATTTTGAATCATTTGACACATGCGAACCATGCCTCATGGGCAAGATGATCAAAACCCCGTTCTCCGGAATGATGGAGCGAGCAACGGACTTGTTGGAAATCATACATACCGATGTGTGCGGACCGATGAGTGTTTCGACGCGTGGTGGATATCGCTATTTTCTCACTTTTACCGATGACTTAAGTAGATATGGGTATATCTATTTAATGAAACATAAATCTGAAACATTTGAAAAGTTCAAGGAATTTCAGAATGAAGTGGAGAACCATCCTAACAGAAAGATGAAGTTTCTACGATCTGATCGTGGGGGCGAATATTTGAGTTATGATTTTCTCACGCATCTTAAAGCAAGCGGAATTGTTTCGCAACTCACGCCACCCGAAACACCACAGCGCAATGGTGTGTCTGAACGCCGGAATCGAACCTTATTAGATATGGTCCGATCAATGATGTCTCTTACTGATTTGCCGTTATCATTTTGGGGTTATGCATTAGAAACCGCTGCATTCACTTTAACTAGGGCACCATCTAAATCCGTTGAGACGACACCGTATGAACTGTGGTTTGGTGCTAAACCTAAGTTGTCGTTTCTTAAAGTTTGGGGATGCGAAGCTTACGTCAAGAAGTTGATGCCGGACAAGCTCGAACCCAAAGCGGAGAAATGCATCTTCATAGGATACCCTAAGGAAACTATTGGGTATACCTTCTATCACAGAACCGAAGGCAAAGTGTTTGTCACAAAGAACGGTTCCTTTCTTGAGAAGGAGTTTCTCTCGAAAGAAGTGAGTGGGAGGAAAGTAGAGCTAGACGAGGTTGTTGAACCTTCTCTTGAATTGGAGAGTAGCGCAGCACCTGAAATTGTTCCAGTGCCGCCAGCACCAATAATAGAGGAAGCTAATGATAAGGATCATGAAGCTTCGGACGATGCTGCTACTGAGCGTCGCAGGTCGACAAGGTCGCGTGCCCCTCCTGAGTGGTACGGCAACCCTGTCTTAACTGTCTTGTTAGTAGATGACAGTGAGCCTTCGAACTATGAGGAAGCGATGATGAGCCCAAACTCTGAGAAATGGCTAGAGGCCATGAAATCCGAATTGGGATCCATGAGCGAAAACCAAGTATGGACTTTGGTGGACCCTCCTAGCGACCGAAAGGCCGTTGAGTGCAAATGGATCCTCAAGAAGAAAACGGACGCGGATGGTAATGTTACCGTCTATAAAGCACGGCTTGTCGCGAAAGGTTTTCGACAAGTTCAAGGTGTTGACTACGATGAGACTTTCTCTCCCGTAGCGATGTTTAAGTCCATTCGGATTTTATTAGCAATTGCTGCGTTTCATGATGATGAAATATGGCAGATGGATGTCAAGACTGCGTTCCTCAATGGCAACATTGATGAAGAGTTGTATATGATGCAACTCGAAGGTTTTGTCGATCCTAAGGATGCTGATAAAGTATGCAAACTTCAGCGTTCCATTTATGGACTAAAGCAAGCATCTCGGAGTTGGAACCTTCATTTTGATCAAGTGATCAAGAGCTTTGGATTTGTTCCAAATTGCTACGAAGCTTGTATCTACAAGAAAGTGAGTGGGAGCTCGGTGACATTTCTGGTACTATATGTGGATGACATATTGATTATTGGAAATGACATTAACATGCTTAACGATGTGAAGAGTTATTTGAACAAGTGTTTTTCAATGAAAGACCTAGGTGAAGCTGCTTATATATTGGGCATCAAAATCTATAGAGATAGACAAAGACGCCTGATAGCTTTAAGCCAGAGTGCATACCTAGACAAAGTTCTGAAAAGGTTCAGAATGGATAAGACAAAGAAATGTTCAGTGCCTATGTTGTCAGGTAAGATATTGAGCAAGCCTCAGTGTCCAGCTACGGTAAATGATAGGGAAGCTATGAGCAAAGTGCCTTATGCCTCGGCGATAGGTTCTATCATGTATGCCATGATGTGTACTAGACCGGATGTGTCCAATGCTCTTAGTTTGACGAGCAGATATCAAAGTGATCCAGGAGTGGAACACTGGACAGCCGTGAAGAACATCCTAAAGTACCTAAATAGGACTAAAGAAATGTTCTTAGTCTATGGAGGTGATGAACAGCTTGTCGTAAAGGGTTACGTCGACGCTAGTTTTGATACCGACAAGGATGATTCTAAATCTCAGACAGGATACGTTTATATTTTGAATGGAGGAGCTGTGAGCTGGAGAAGCTGCAAGCAAAGCGTGATCGCGGGATCTGCAGTAGAAGCGGAATACATGGCTGCTGCAGAAGCGTCAAGTGAAGGAGTTTGGATCAGAAACTTCATCACTGAGCTTGGCGTGATTCCAAGTGCATTGGACCCACTGGAGATATTGTGTGACAACACTGGCGCCATAGCACTTGCTAAGGAACCAAGATATCATCCAAAGACCAAGCATATCAACCGCAAGTTTCATATAATCCGAGATTATATAGCAGATGGAGATCTGAAGATTAGGAAAGTACATACAGATCTGAATGTCGCAGATCCGTTGACTAAACCTCTTCCACGTGTAAAACATGATCAACACCTTAGTGCCATGGGTGTGAGATTGTTGCCAAATGTAAACTAGATTATTGACTCTAGTGCAAGTGGGAGACTGTTGGAATTATGCCCTAGAGGCAATAATAAAGATGTTATTATTATAATTCTTGTTCGTGATAAAGTTTATATTCCATGCTAGAATTGTATTAAGCGGAAACATTAATACTTGTGTGGTTTGTAAACAACACCGTGTCCCTAGTACGTCTCTATGGACTAGCTCATTGATCAATGATGGTTAAGGTTTCCTAACCAGACATGAGTTGTCAATTGATAATGAGATCATATCATTGGGAGAATGATATGGTGGACAGACCCAAACTAAGCGAAGCAATTAGATCGTGTCATCGTGTTCATCTTTGCGAAGCTTTTCTTATGTCAAATATTGTATTCCTTAGACCATGAGATAATACAACTCCCTGGTATCGGAAGAAAGCTTTGAGGTCATCAAACGTCATCCTATGAGAGGGTGATCATAAAGGTGTCTCTCAGGTGATCGGAAAGTATCTGTTGGGTTGTATGTATCAAGATGGGATTTGTCCCTCCCAAGTCGGAGAGATATACTTCGGGCCCACTCGGTAATCAATATCAACACCGCTTGCAAGCATGTAGTTAAGGAGTTAATCACAAAGTGATATCGGATTACGGAACGAGTAAAGTACTCACGAGATTGAACTAGGTATGACGGTACCGACGATCGAATCTCGGGCAAGTAAAATATCGCGAGATGAAGGGAATATATATATGGGATTGATTGAATCCTGGCATCGTGGTTCATCCGATATGATCATCGATGAATGTGTGGGAGTCAATATGGGTTTCCAGACCCCGCTGTTGATTATTGATAGAAGATCATGTCTGCATATTCTCGAACCCGCAGGGTCACACACTTAACATGTCTCGACGCTAGGATAGATTGGATAATTGGTTTATGAGTTTTTGTTCGGAGTCTCGGATGGGATCCGGGACATCACGAGAGGTTCCGGAATGGTCCGGAGAATAAGATTCATATAAGGCAGTGCAGTTTTTGGAGTTCGGAATTGTTCCGGGTTAATCGGTATTGTACCGGAAGCTTCTAGAACCTTCCGGAAGGGGACCAACGTGGCCCCACCTTCCGGGAGGGGGCTTGGGCCTATGAGGGAGTGCCCTGTCCGCATTGGGCCAGGGGCACAAGGCCCCATAGGGCCCAGCCAGCCAAAGAGGGTTTAAACCCTAGATAGACCTTCTAGAAGGGGGGGTTTTCTTGCCCCCCACTCTTCCTCCTTGGGGCCGCCGGTTTGGGCTTGGGGGAGGGGCTAGGGCTGCGCCCCCCTCTATATAAAGAGGGGTGGGGGCGCACCACCCCCCTACACCTTCCCCTCCAACCCTAGCTGCCCTGCTGCCCTCCTCTCTCCCTCCCGACTGCTTGTAGGCGAAGCCCTGCTGCAGAAATTCTCCACCATATACACCATGCCGTCGTGTTGTAGATCCAATCCGTCTCTCCACCATACTTGCTAGTCCGAGGAAGGAGGAGACGTCGAGGTGCCGCACGTGTGCATCTCACGGAGGCACCGCCACTTGTGGTGCTAGATCGGATCGGATCGCGAGGAGGAGAAGCGAGTACGACTACATCACCCACGTTCCGACGAACGTTCCGCTGTGCGAATCTTCAAGGGTATGAAGATCCAATCTAATCTCTCTCGTTGTTTGCATCTCCTAGTTTAGATCTTGGCTTCCCTCTGTTCACATCCGTAGAAAATTTTGATTTACTATGCCGCGAAACCCTTCACGTACTGTTTCAAAATATGTGGAGTAGTTTGTCATGAAATTGGTTCTCTTCTTCCTCCTCATGACAATCCTGTTCCAAAGTTTGCCCAACTTTACATTTATGACACTCAGAATGAAGTTGATCATAGGATGGATATATTTTCTTCTAATGGTGATGAGCTTATTGCGTCTTCCATCCAATTTTCAGTTCAATCTAATGCTCATGAAAGCAATATGCAATCTGATGCTGTTTTGGATGAGGATATTGCCCCTGCTTTTAGGCGTCGCCGTCGGTGGAGGGAGGAGCCTGACCGTCATATTGTTGATGCTCTTAGAATCATGTTGAATACATACAACTCTTTGGTTCAAACATTTCGTATGGCTGAGCGAAGGTTATTTTATCCTGAGACTCCTGATGTTGCTATCCAATTGTTTCGACATGAGGGAACAGACCATGGCAATCGGTATTCTCTTCCGGCTGCTTCTGAACTAGCTGCTCTTATTGTTGATGGCTTTTCTGTTGAAGCAAGTAGATTTGATGTTATTGTTCAAAAAGACGCGGGCCATTTTCAGCGCGTGTCTCCTCTTAATCCTTCTCTTATGGATCTTCAGTATCCACTTTTATTTCCTCATGCTTAGATGGGATATCATCTTGGAATAAAGTACCGAGATGTTGAAGGTGCTTCTATTGGTGCTCGGCAGGATGTATCTATGCTTGAATATTATTGTTATAGATTTCACTACCGAAGAGGAGAGCCAAACCCGTTTACATGTTGTGGTCGATTATGCCATCAGCTTAAGGTGGATTCTTTTTCTTGCGTCGAGTCCTGTCGGCTTAGTTATCATTTCTGGAATCAAGATAACCTCCGGTCCGAAAGTTACCAGGGTTTATCTGATGCTCTTGGAGAAGGAAATTCAACAGGAAAGAATGTTGGGATTGACTACATTCTACATTCCAGTTATACCGGCAGCCCACGCTACATGGTGCAAAATTATCAAGATGGAATGGCTATTTGCCGTGTTCATGGAGCTCCTGATCTCTTCATTACTTTCACATGTAATACTAAGTGGGACGAGATAGCTGATGCATTGCTTATGGAACCTGGTCAGATATCCGCCGACAGACCAGATATTGTCACGCGTGTGTTTAAGATGAAAATTAATGAGTTTAGTACCGGTGTCCGGAAAGGAAAAACTTTTGGTCCTATCCATGCATGTAAGTCCCTCTTTTACTCTTCCAACTACCTACAGTTCTTGAGTGTATTTATTTTATTTACCTCTCCATTCTTCTATCTTCTAGCCAATAGTTTTTTTATGACTCTTCTTTTTTGTATCTCTCCATTCGTCACTTTTTTTGTTCTCTATTTTCTATTTACGCATAGTTCTACATGGTATGCAGATTTGTATGTTGTTGAGTTTCAGAAGAGAGGGTTACCTCATATACACTCTCTTGTGTGGTTAAACGCTGACACTGAGGATCCTACACCAGCTACAATTGATTCTTACATTTCAGCAGAAATACCGGATTATAGAACTGATCCTCTTGGGTACGCGCTCGTGGAGGAGTTTATGGTACACGGTCCCTGTGGAGAGTACAATCCGCAGTCTCCTTGCATGAAGAATGGTGTTTGTTCTAAACACTATCCTAAAGATTATAACGAGGAGACGATGATTGATGGCTTTGGTTTTCCCGTATATCGTCGTCGGAACAATGGTCGTTTTGTTACAAAGAACGGAATTCCTTTAGACAACAAGTGGATTATGCCACACAATTTGTTATTGTTGAAGAAGTTCCAAGCCCATATTAACGTCGAATGGTGCAATAAAACCAATCTGCTGAAGTATCTCTTTAAGTATCTTGCTAAAGGACATGACATGGCTAGAGCACGCCTGCGTTCTATGTACCGCTCTTCGAATTCAGAATCAGCGGGCATCAACGAAATAGAAGAGTATGCCAGATGCAGGTGCTTCTTAACACTGTATTTCTATTTGTTTGGGGATAGGCTTTAGTACTTTCGGGCAGTTTGTTTTCTTTTTGTTCGCTGCTTCATATTAACATGTTTTCTACTTATCCGTGATACAAATATCTTTCCACGTGTGAGGCCTGTTGGCGTATGTTTGTATTTGATATCCATGTTCGAGAACCTTCTGTTCAGAGATTGGTAGTCCATCTCCCAAATATGAACAGAGTTATCTTTGGTGAAAATGATGATCTGGCTACTGTTTTACGCAACCCAAACAAGTACAAAACTATGCTAACTGAGTGGTTTACTGCCAACCGTCGTTCCCCTGATGCCCGGTCCTTAACGTACTTGGAATTTCCGTCCAAGTGGATTTGGGATGGACAGAATAAAAGGTCGAAAAAGAGAAAGCCTGAGGACAAACGGAAGCCGAAGTTTGGCCCTCCCATTGGTCAGATTTATAATTGTCATCCTACAACAAGGGAACTCTATTTCCTGAGATTGTTATTGACTATCGTACCGGGCCGCTACATGTTTTGAAGATTTGAGATCATACCGTGGGACCTTATATGATTCATTCAAAGGATCTTGCCAAGCTCGTGGATTGGTCGGCGATGATCGAGAATGGTATTATCTCTTTGATGAATCGATACAATGGGCATCTTCTTTCCAGTTGAGACACTTATTCATGACTATTTTGATATTTTGTGATGTCACTAATGGGCAGAAGGTTTTGGAAAAATATTGGGAATATATGACCGATGACTTATCTAGGAAGATTTTCCAGTCAATGAATGACAACTGTTTTGTCGTCCCACCCGAATATTTGTACTCTTATTTATTAGAAGAGATGTCCATGATGTTTGCTAAGAATGGGTATTCATTATCATCTTTTGGCATATCCACTGAATGCTGGGCAAGGGGGTTGTCTCTCGGCAACCGGCTAATTTTGGAAGAAATGCAATACGACAAGGAAATTTTAAAGAGAACATCGGCTTCCTTATGCCGGAGATTGAATGAGTGCCAGGTGACTATCTATGATGAGATCATGGCCACGGTTGATAGCTCTGAAGGCAAATTATTTTTTGTTTCTGGTCATGGCGGCACCGGTAAAACCTTTCTGTGGAATGCTATTATTACATCTCTGAGAGCCGAAGACCGTATTGTTTTGGCTGTTGCTTCATCAGGAGTGGCTTCTTTGTTACTTCCGGGAGGAAGGACAGCTCACTCGAGATTTAGAATACCGCTTGAAATTGGTGATTCTACTATGTGCAACATATCTCGGGGCACCAACTTGGCAGAGCTTGTGGAAAAGGCGGCACTTATACTATGGGACGAGGTGCCTATGACACACCGGCGCTGCTTTGAAGCTGTTGATAGGAGTATGAGGGATGTTCTGTCTATGGATGGCAAATCTAAGAAATCACTTCCTTTCGGCGGTAAAACAGTAGTGTTGGGTGGAGATTTCAGACAAATATTACCGGTTGTAGAGGGAGCAACTAGAACCGAGATCATTAATTCCTCTCTTATTAAATCACCATTGTGGCAACATGTGGTCTTGCGTAAACTGCGGGAGAACATGAGGTTATCTAATCCAATGTTGTCTGCAGAGGAGAAAACTGAGCTAAATTTATTTGCAACTTGGGTACTGGGTATCGGCGATGGTACAGTTTCTATGGAGGCTCGAGGAGATGAATTGGTTCCTTCTTGGCTTACTTTGCCTTCTGACATTGCATTACTACCTACAGCCAACTATGTGTCTGCTATTATTGAAGAAATATATGATTAATTTGGCGAAAATTTCTCTAATGTTCCTTATCTGGCTGACCGTGCAATAGTATGCCCTACTAACAAGGTTGCAGATGAAATCAACGATGTGCTCTTCTCTATGGTTCCTGGTGATACAACAGTGTTCGAGAGCTCTGATGCTATTTGCAAATCTACTGATCACATAGCTGATGCTGACCTATTATATCCTCCAGAATTTCTTCATAAGATTGAGCCTCCAAATTTCCCGAAACATACTATCTCATTAAAAGTTGGAGTTCCAGTCATTCTTTTGCGTAACATAAATCAGTCTATCGGGCTCTGTAATGGTACCCGTCTACTAGTTACGAGACTGGGAGAATGGGTTCTTGAGGCTAAAATAATGACTGGAAGTAACATAGGTGAGTATGTCTGCATACCGAGGATTGTGTTGCATGCACCTACGAGATGGCCTTTTACTTTACAACATCGACAGTATCCAATCAGACTTTGCTATGCGATGACGATCAATAAAAGTCAGGGACAAACACTTGGTAAGGTTGGTGTCTATCTTCCAAAACCTGTATTTTCTCATGGACAACTTTATGTAGCGGTGTCAAGGGTTACTTCTAGAAGAGGACTAAGAGTGCTCGGTCTTGATGATAATGGTGGACCAACAACAAATACAAGAAATATAGTGTACCAAGAAGTGCTCGCCAATATTTAAACATTACACCGTGTGAGTGCTTTTTTTTTTGCCGCATACTTTTCTCCTTACACTGCTCTTTTTCACTTTAGCTACGTATACTACAAAAAGGAAGAATGTATTCTTTTGCCTATATATTATTCAGTAACATGTCCTACATCTCTTTCTGTGCTGTATTGCTAAATTATGCATTCCTATTTTGCAACAGGTAGTATAATCATCTTTTCACAAGAATATCTCGCTGGTTGATGCTCAAACTACCTTCCCTCAACTCAGGGACTAGCATTTTTTGTGTTTCAAGGACTAACATTTGAAGTTCTGTCAGACAAACAGACACGTTTGGATGCTTACCTGCCTGTGACACGGATTTGGCCTCTTTTTCTGCCCCAGCAGAAGCCATTACCAATCAGAAGATCTTTTTGTTTGTTTTGTTTCAGTACAAGAGATTATATACTCCACTGCGACATCTATTGTAAATATTTGTTTATGCTCTTGGTCTGCTTTGTAAACTACTGATGACTTTATGATACAAACCTGTACGAACAAAGATGTGTGCCATCCAGTAGTACATATCAAACGGGCTGTTTTCAAGTGCCACTCACTTACGATCTTTTATCCTTTACAAAATATATGTTCACAATTAAGATAAAGTTCACTATAAAATATTTACAACGTGAAAACATGCACTTACAAGAATTTCCTGCTCCATAATTTCTGATTCACGACGCTTCACGTATTTATTTATGTTAGCCTTGATGAACATATCCTCTTATTTGTATTTCATTGCATTTCCTTGCCATTCTCCACCGCCCCGCCTCCACCCCTCAAATAGAAGTGGATCTTACATGCTGAATTTATTTTCCATGTAACAAGAAAACCGTTAAAAAAACAGGAACAAAGTTATTTAAAATATGAAAAAAATGTTTTCAACAAGCAGATGCCTTCCACGGTAATGTCACACGGCAAACACCGCTTGAATTCTTATAAGACCATTTCTACAGAGCTCTATGTGCTCTATCTGCACGTACCCTCAAACGTGTCATACACAGACTGAAATAAGTTGCATGCAAAGCTACGTGTCACTATCTGGATATGTTAGCTCTGAATTGAAACCCCACAAGGGACACCTCACTACTGTAAGTGCACGCTTGGTAATTGACTTCTCAAAGCCTAGGCTTCTTCTTCCTCCGGATCTTTAATACTCCTTCGTTTTCCTTTGTTCATCTATTTCCACATTGACTCCTAGCTCTTCATATTTCCTTTCTTGTTGTCTATCTCTTACAAACAAAGATACAATAGGTAAGCCGAGCTGTGAGATTCTATGCGAAATTACATCTCCTAACTATTTTCCCCCTTGCTAATTTATATTCCTTCTTATCTATATATACCCCTCCTTTTGTAGGTGAAGGCCATGGAAGACACCGTGCAGAACCACCCGAGAACTAAGGAGATTTTTATGGCAGATATTCAGCAGAACTCGCGAGCATGTGCACGCCTGCACTGCACTTACATAATCGAACCTGTTTCACAATCTAAAGTACTACCAGCAGATACAATGATCAATGCTATTGCAGATAGGCTGGAAATATCTCTAGGTATGACCATTCACCAATCAACAAATAAAAGAATGGTCTTATCTTTTCCCTATCATAGAGAAGCACTACGAGCTATAAAATTAGGCGGCACACCGCATATCCTACATATCAACAACTATGCCTATCGATTCTCGACAGGAGATACATTGGTTCATTCACGAACTATCAAAGTTTGCCGTCAAGCATATCTTACTATAAAGTGTGTGCCCTTGCATATGTGGACAGGTACAATTATGGAACAAATATTGTCTCCATACTGTGCTCTAGAATATATTGAACAGGAGACCAGGTCCATGAATGATCTATTTGCTTTCACATGCATAGTGTGCTGCCAAAAATCAATACCAATACCAGATGAAATCACTATCAAAGTTCCCCAGGATAGGCTATCCGCAAACTCTATTTTGTTTGTCGACAGATACAAACTTCTTTTGCATAAAGCCCAGTATATCCATGGTGTCACCAGAAGGGGCAGATATGAGAGTGAAGCTACCACTACATCTATTGGCCACATAGTGACACCGGCTGAATGTTACATTTCACCAAGAGTGTTTGATGTTAAAAATATGCAAAAAATTTGCTTAGCAGTAGTGCTACTCCCTGCACCTACTTTGCAGACCTACAACATGTTTGTACATTCGTTGCAGAAAATATGAGTATCCGTGTACAAGTAAAGATGTTAAATCATGATGCATTCTTGTTATACTTTCCTGAAGATCATCCTTTTATGTCCCTACATGCCGTACTATCAGTGCTAATGAAGGATTGGATTGATAACAATGAGATACAGTTAACAAAATGGACACCAAGCTATGGTTCGGTCGGGGGAGTAGTGAATCAAACAGTCGACCTAAAGCTGACAGGGCTGCCTTGCAACCTATGCTCTATCCCAGTGGTTGAATACATACTAGGCCCATTTGGTTTTGTGAAAACACACCAAACTACCACGGATGACAATGTGGTCGGTAACGGAATTAGTATCACTAGCTACAAGTGTTGTGTCTGGTGCAATGATATTGACATTATACCAGCTGTGGTGCGAGTCAAGGCATTACCGTTATGTCTCACTGACTCGACACAGGAATCTTCAGGTGCTAATTGCAAGTGCGCAGTGTTAAATGTATCCATACATGCCACTGCAATCCAGCAAGAAACTTAGCCTTCTACGGACTTGATGTGGTAAGATTGTGCAATTCTTCTTGCTCATTTCTTATTTCTCACCGCTGCAAACCTACAACATAGAAGGCATAGATTACAACATTCCTTATGTATTTATTTCATATATACGTTTCCTCACTAATTATCCTATAAATATTGCAGGCTTATGAATAGTCTCAGGCAGAGCAGTCCATATATCAGAGATATTCTAATCAGACTGCCAGGAAATGCAATAATAAGTTTAAGAATGGCGGCCCTGGGCTCCAGATTAGGCTGTGTTTACAATCTCACATCGGATGATGTAATGTGATATGTATATATGTTACTTATCTGCATATTCGTGATGCGCCCTTTTCGGATAATGTACCACATATTATTATGTGCCAAGTAAAAAATTTTGTTAGTCCAATATAGGTTTCATTTATATTTATTACAATTTATGTTGCTGTTCTGCTGACTCCTTATGTGATACTTAAAGTGACACATCAAAAAAAATGAAAACTGCATTATTTTATTTATTAATTTATTTCTCACAAACCCGTGCAACTGTACCAGCACATCATAAGAAAATACCAACAAAGCAAACCTCATAAACTGCAACTATATACAAATCGTTTGATTCAAGCTGCATCTGCATACAACAGCACACCACTTTCCATCTCATCATGCTTCTCTATCCTTCCGCTCCACTACCTGTTTACAAAGAAGGAACAATTAGAATTGACGCTTGATGCCCAAGAGTACAATTGACACTTGATGCGTAGGAGTACCAACTTGCAGCAGAAGCTCTGTTCGCTGACGGCGTCGGCAAGCTCTTATTCTTAGAATTCCATAGATCTCCATCTTTAGCACCAATCTGTCCAGGGCGCTTAACTTTGATATGCGACCGAACGCACTGGTGCTGACAGTACGCCCCCATCAGCTTTATCTTCACAGCACTTTCAGACAAGAAGGAAATCAGAAACATCAAGTCAACGATCACCCTCCAAGCTTACACAGAGTGGAAAAAGAGATACTTATCTTCTTTCTTCTCCATTCTGTCGAAAATGATTGCCACTTCGTTTAGTCCAAAAGATACGAGCCGTTCCGTAGCCCAAAAGATACCATAGCACGAATCTAGAGCATCACAGCCGCTGTAATCACATAGATGCTATGCCTCATATCGGGATGTTACTCGGCCTGCCAGCAGAATCAACTCTCCGGCCCACTATTAAATTCGGCCCTTAAAAACATGTTTTTTTAACTTCTCCATGATAACCTTCACCGTTCACCGCTCAAGCTGCGGCCTTCCACGAGGTTAAGAGGTGCCACACATGTTCACCGCCCTCATACCTACGTGTCTTCTGATTTTCCCCTCTTTCTCCTCCATTAATTCTGCCTCGCCTCATCTTCTCCTGTGTTGCTCCATAATAAAACGGCGACCCTGAAGAGAACAGGCTGGAACTTGCAAGCTGAATTCTCTCCCGCCCGGCTTGGCCAGCGTAATTCATTCTCTTCTTACCTATATATATATATATGATCCAATCTATGTCTCCATCAATGCATTGTCTCAGATATCTTCCTTCCTTTGTTAATTTCTGCAGTTGATCCCTTACTACAACACTTTACCATCTTTTTCGCCCTTTCTGATTGTTTCTAATAAGTGTATTATGCAGAAACTTTATCGAATCTACAATGCAAACTAACTCGGTGAAAGATTTGTCTGGTGAAAGATCTGTGTCCAAGATTATTCTCCGACTCACGCATGTCTAGGAAAACAAGAATCGAGCCCAGCAGTTGTACGAACTAGGCCTACTGTTTATTGACCAACAGGTTTCTTACTTATATCCGTTCATCTACTACTTTTTTCTGGAAATCAAGTTATCTGCTTGATTCTATTGCCGATTTGCCCTATTAGGACTTTTATTTAACCTGTAGTCCATCTTCCATCTCTCAATCAATAGATCATCTACTTTATTTCTTACCATTATATCTTACTGCTTCTGCTATCTGCTCCCCTCTTCTACTTTTTTATAGCAATTCATGGAACTGTTTTCTACACTACGTTGGTACTTTATCATCTATATATATGTTCTGTTCATATTTAAAAAATGTGCACTTGAATCCAACTTATGTTCCAGGGTGATACAATAGAAGGTTATGTAGCAGAGGACCGAATACAAACATTCAGAGATAAACTAAAAGAAGGCCTGGTATACAGGATCGAACGTTTCATGCTTGCTGCTCCAAAAAACAAATACAGAGCAACAAACCATCCCCGCCGTATCAAAATTGTCAGACAAACAACCATCAAAGAGGCCATTGCAGAACCTGAAGATTTCCCTCTACACGCCTATGACATAAAGCCCTTTGATGAACTGGCAAGACGCATAGAAAACGACACGCTCCTATCAGGTACACAACGTGAAAATCTGTATACCACATAATAACTTGCTTATCTATAAGACCTGATATAGCCCCTATCTGTCATCAACTTCAGATGCCATTGGAGTAGCAACCAGACAGACTGATATTATACCTTCAGCCAATGACCAAGACCCAAGGAGACAATTTTTTATCAAAAATGAAAGGTACAACCACCATCATACCTACCACTGCACTGACAATCTGACGCAATATAATTGTACATGCTGACACTTCTTTTTATCATCAAGTGATAGACTAGCCATAGTTACTTTATGGGGCAAACATGCTGAAGAGTTCGATGCACAGTCTCTCTATGAAGGGTCCATCGAACAAAACATGGTTACTCTATTTACCGGAATGACTGTTTCTAACTTCAAAGGTACTTACATTCCATGCACCCACATAATATAATATTGATTCTTCAAAATAGTCATCTACATTCCAAATATTGATCCACAATGTTGCAGGATTACTAGCATTTCGGAGCACAACTCTTACTCGCTGCCACTTTAACCCACCGATCCCTGAAACTGAATTCCTCCATAACAGGTTAGCTAAACTACAAAATTGCACTTATTGAAGTAGCAACACAATATCCTACGAGCTAATGCACATTTTGTACTTTGCCGCAGTTTTGAAGGACAACATTATATGATTGAGTGGGACGGTCACGGTGCAGCTCCAGCCGCACCCCTTGCCACTACTCTCCATGCGCTAGGAAAAGAAGAAACAAATAGCATCATCGTAATTCTTTCATTTCCAATTTCTGTTACAAACTAGCGATAAAATACCACCATATCCATTTAATCTTCCATTTATAACCTATATTCTGCCTACCTAAACAGGGAAAGAAATTTATACTCAACATATTAATCACGCAAATAAATGATCCACACAACTGGTGGTTTTACTCCTGCAAAACCTGTTTGCGAGGAATGTTACCTCATGGAAATACCCGAAAATGTCCTGGCTGTGGAATAACCGAAGACCGACAGAGGTACACCTGTTCATCTGCAATTAACTGCATCCATTTAAGCTGATCCATTTTTTGGACATGATGTATACTAACTACACCATTGTTCACAAATATAGGTACAAACTTTCTATTGACGCAATAGACATCAAGCCAAGCCAGGAGGACAAAACAATAACTGGCCGCTTTATATTATTCAGAGACCACGCCGCTGCTATCATCGACAAAGATTTATCCTTGCTCCTAGCACAAGCAAGGGGAAAGCATAACTTTATTCCTCCTGCCATCAGTGCGGTCGTAGGCAAGAAGTGTACCGTCACAGCCATCGTCAAAGATGACACATATGATGCTGAGGATGAAAATCTAATATCATTCAAGGTATCCAAGGATGAACTGATCAACCAATTACCAGCAGGAGAATCGTCCTCTAGCCAGCTGAATCTAACAGTGAACAAAGAAGCTCTCACACTGAAAGACCAGCCTCAACATACAAAAGAACAACATGAAAGTTACACAGATCAAGAAAGCACACCAGCTAGAGATGTGATCGACCCGACAGACAACAGCGGAGAAGGAGAAGAGGCAAGCAAGCCTATACAATAAACAGTCCCGCAAAATTCCAATACTAATAACTCTCTGACACCTCTTTCATCATTTTGTTCACAGGGTCTACCTTCTCCATACGATAGTAAAAAAAGAAAGACATAGTGTCGGAAGTCAAATCAACAAAGAAAAGGTATATTCTTTTCATATTTATCATGTCAACGAATAGATTCTGCTATTATATTAACACTGTTCTTTCCTCAATATGCAGATCAACTACTGGCAAGGAAACGTACACCGGGAAAAAGCTTAACTTCGACAGGTAAGTGTTCAGAATAAACATAATTTGCAAATTTCAGTGAACACTCCTCAGCTGATGTCTTCCTTTCCTTGCAGCAATCGCTGAAACACTCCCTGCACTACTACGGCAAGCAGTATAGACTGACACCAACCGATGCGACCACGAGACTCGAATAACATTATGTCAGCAGGCTTTTGTACTTATAGCAGCCGCGTACAATGCTGCACTTTGATGTATAATTAATTAGGTTGCTGTCAAGCTATGTATAATTACCTGGAACAAGTTGCTACCTGCTACTGTACGACTGCTATGCTATGCTACATATTTTCTACATCATCAGCATAAATACTCTCTGACAATGACAATGTAGCCTAACTTACTACTACCTCCTGACACATAATATTCACGTCCGTCCACATTAACTCACCACGCATGAGATAAATTAACGTACGACCAGCCAAAACAACACCACGGGCGCGGCGTGCCGCCGCGCCTAATTCCCTAGTATCATCTATATACTTTAAAACTTTGATACGATATATTTTTGTGGCAAGGTACTTCGTATAGCTTGATTACCAACCTCGTCGACATCGTATAAAAATTAATTATCTATGCCATATACCCTCGTAATTTTTTTGCGTGTAGTGGCAAAATTTAACACAAATGATACGTATGTAGATATCAAACTTCTATGTTATTTTGGGAAAGAAAAACTTTAGCTCCGTTCTACCTCGCCCCCCTATACCTAAATCCTGGCTCCGCCCCTGTCTACATCGAGGACGCTGTATTTTCATCATCCCACGCAACCGTTTTCCTCATCTCTCCGAGCCGCCCTGATCCCCTTCCTCTCCCAAACGCACGTCGGCATCCATGGAATCCAACACGGCTTGACATGTCCACGTTGCTGCTCCATCAGGCCGCTGTGACGTACGGCGTACGAGGCCACGCTCGAAGACCTCCGACAGTAGTGCGAAGGCAAGTAGATTGAGGTGGACAAAATCAAAGAGAAGTTCGCTGCAGTCACCAGCGCCACAATGCATGACCTCCACCCTTCCGAGAAGCACAAACATGTTGCGCAGATAGCGCACTGTTGCGCCTCTCTGCTCCTCACTTTTATTCTGATCTGACATCGCAGCCATTGCAGGTATGCTCTTTATCATCACCGGCCGCTAGGAATGAGGTTGAGGTCCATCTTCTTATCCCTAGAGTGGATCAGCGAGGGTTTTCTTTCAATCATGGATTGAGCCCTGCCCACACTGGTCAAGCAGTTATCAAGTTCATAAAGTTGGAAGGCTTTCATGGAGTCGCTGTTTGGCTAGTCTTCTAGCTGGTTCATACTGTTTTAACATTGAAATTATCTCTAATTATGTGTTAGATGGTCGACCATCTTTCATATTCTTTTGTTCTTATCAAACCCTGAAATACCGTGCATTATTATCGGACCATAAACAAGTATAATCAGATTTCTTATTTCTTATTTTTATAGATTCAACAATGCTGCATAGAGGAGTCGGAATTCATTATATGCTGAGGAGTGTATTGGAAGAACACGTACGCGAAAACATGAATTATTGCGACTCGCTTTTTGTATATGTAATTATAGTGTGCCATTTTATATTGAGTTTGACATATAATGAAGTCAATCTGCTTGTTCGGACTTACTACAACTTATAAACTTATGGATACACTTCCTATGACGAGGAAGACGATAAACTTACTTTTATGGTATTAGTTGACGATACTGATTTTTTTCTAGCTAGTTGTGCGCATTTTCGCTTTTACAAAAGCACGCTAAAACGGTTTTGAGGTATGAGCTAATTGCTTATGCAGTCTTCACTTTCAGATTCGAGATTGTGAGCTAGAGAGGAGAACGGACTTTGAAGAAGAACAAGATCAGCTTATTTTGCTGGTCGGTAGAAATATTTTGGGTCACATTGATTGAGTGTATTGAAGTTCTATTTTTATTTAACTATACCGAACATATCAACTTAGTTGTTGCCAGGCCTAGTATTTTAGGTGCCTTCCAATTAACCTCGATATTTTAGAGGATATCCACTTGTCATGAAGTGTGAAGTAATATGTTTCGGACTCCAATCAAGGAATTCGACTTTTTGGCTGGTCAATGCAAATATTTAAGGTTAATGCTGATGTTTTTTGAGAATCTACAAAAAATGCTTAAACTTTACTAGAGCTGCATCATGTTTGAGTTCTTTAAGTTCATGTATGTTTTTTTGTTTGCATCTATTTTCTTCACCTATTTGAATGTTGGCATGCTACAATAATTATTGAAATTGTTTGCAAATTTTGAATTTGTAATGCAAGATATTTATATATTTTTTATTGTTTGGATACATGACGTAGTAAAAAATGTTAAATCTTGATGTCTCGGCTAAATAGAAAGGTAGAAGGGCACTGTTGTTATTTGGTTTGTAGTTTTGCCATGTCTTTGGGTTAGTTGTATTGTATGTTCTTCAACATAAACAGGTGGTTTAATCTTAAAAATGAAAATTTATTCATGATTCTTTTTTCACAATCTTTTAGTTCCATTACCGCTACTCTCAAAAGGAAATGCAAATTGTCGAAAGGGGCATGCTATATTTTTCCTTTACCATTTCTGTAGGACATACTCCCTCCGTCCGCAAATAAATGTACTTCTTGGTTTGTCCTAAGTCAAAGTTAGTAAAGTTTGACTAATTTTATAGGAAAATGTGGCAATATTTATGACTCTAAATTGGTACTAGTAGATATGTTTTCAAATTTAGTTTCATAATATGTCAATTTAATTTAATATATCTTGTTATATTTATATATAAAATTGGTCAAATTTTATAAAGTTTGACTTAGGCAAAATCTAAAAGTACACTTATTTGCGGACTGAGGGAGTAGTCGATATTTGTGGTAAAGAAATATTGATTCTCCATAAGAGAATGATTTAGACGATTCAGTTCCCCGTTTTGGTATGGATGACTGCATGCAGGCATGCATGAACTCTTATGTGCTTCGGTGTTTGTGGTCTAAATGTTGTGTTCTTGGGCTATAAAACTAACAATTAAAATGGATCTTCTAGCGTTTGTAAGCATGATGAGGCATCAACTGTTTTCACTCCTTTTTTTGTTTATTTTTGAATGTGATCAACATGGTCATTTTAATGGATTTCACCGTGAAAGGTTTGGTAGAAGCCGGTCTTGCAAATATTTCGCCATAGTTGTGAGTTAAGCTAATTAGATATGGACTTGAATATAGATGTAAGTTATACGATCAGCATAGCAGCGAAATTTATTCTTCCGCCCGTTGTTGCCATTCCCAGCTCCATGAATCATGTCGTCGTGCTTTAAAGAATGTAGGGTTTGAGATGACTTCGAGTCAGGGTTCTGTGCAACTTAACTAGCAGAAGTGCCTGAGCCAAGAAGTTTCATACCTGTGTAGATTTTAAATATGTACTTATTATAGTGATACACTTTACATATCATTATGATTGTACTTTTTTTAATTGATCGACATGTAGAATGCATGTGCTAGAAGGCGGCAGTAATGACCACACCAGAGACACCCTTCGTAGAGTTGGCCTTCGTGAAGGAGAGAATGGACATGGGGTTGGTGGATTAGTGAGTTGGCGGATGGATCGAGGTTGCGGGATCTGTACATAATGGAAAGAACAAAATGACATATTTGGTAGGTGTGGGGTTGCTTAGCTTTTAAAAAAATTGCGAGATTTAGATCATTTTCGAAAAACCAAAATAATGTAAAAATGCTGGGAAACACTCTGTAACTCTATCTAGCTATCAGGTGTGATGTAGTAGTCATGTCGATGCGAGAGGAAAGACCATGATTACTGACGATGATACCATCAATTATAGATATTAGTTCAATTGTAAAATATATCTCTTCATTGTCCATACCAAGTCAATATTTGGTAACGGGGGGATGCACATGTAAGACATCATCAGTACACACGATGTAACAGAAACATTGATCGATGCACATGTTAGTGAAACTTTACGCCATCCATCATCTGAATATCTATTGGTTATTTCATAGCAATGCACATATATTCAGCTAGTGACTGTAATATAAATGAATGCGGCTGTGCATCTCTTGATATTTTATTTAACATATAAGTTGTATAATATAAATGACCACAACTCTACATCTCTTGATATTTTTTTATCAGATGTTATATACCATGCTTTCCTCAAGTTCCTTTGATTTTTCTAGGATCTATGATTGTGAATAGCCAACTTCATTATCCAAATATGGCCCAATTTACATTTAGTATGTGTGTGGATGAGAATTAATATTTGGTATCATGCTATTCTTCCGGATTTGTTGTGCAAACAATCTAACTCTTGGATTTCAGGAGTCATAATAAGAAACTGATGAACTATTTACTAGACCTATTAGGTTCTACTTTTGTTTTTTAAACACAACTATGATTCTAGGTGTAATGATATGTACACTCTTATCACAACTGATTTTTTTTTTGGAAATCTCACAAATGTTCTTGATTCTGTATCAGTTAGCCAATATGTACCCAAAAGCTAACAAAGCTAAATTGGGGGAGTATCAAATACTAGGGAGTACCTTTGACAACTTTATTTCTACCACGAGGAGCATCACTGTGCATGGAGATTATGTGAGGGAGGCCACTGTTTTTTTGTTATGTGGTTGGAATTTTATGTAGCAATATGTTGTTTCTTATTTTATTCCAGTCAAGGACAGACTGGATAATATTTTTTATTCTTGTAATGAAAGTTTCAAGGATATGATTACTAATTGTACCATTAGTTTGTCATGTAAGATGACAAGGAAACTCCGTGTTATTCCTAGCCATTTTGTTTGATCATTTTTGTTATGGTACCCTGTCATACTCACTGTGATATTTTTACTAGGTTGCAAGGGCCGGCATTGAGAGTGCATTGGGAGTGGATCAAGCAAACAGATCGCAACTGGCCCTAGCAGGCGTGATGTAGTAGTCATGTCGATGCGAGAGGAAAGACCGCGATTACTGACGATGATACCATAATGTATAGATATTAGTTCAATTGTAAAATATATCTCTTCATTGTCTATATCAAGTCAATATTTGGTAATCGGGGGGATGCACATGTAAGACATCATCAGTACACACGATGTAACAAAAACATTGATCGATGCACATGTTAGCGAAACTTTACGCCATCCATCATCTGAATATCTATTGGTTATTTCGTAGCAATACACATGTATTCAGCTAGTGACTGTAATATAAATGAATTCGGCTCTGCATCTCTTAATATTTCATTTAACATATAAGTTGTATAATATAAATGACTACAACTCTACATCTCTTGATATTTTGTTTAACAGATGTTATATACCATGCTTTCCTCAAGTACCTTTGATTTTTTCCAGGATCTATGAGTGTGAATAGCCCACTTCATTATCCAAATATGGCCCAATTTACATTTAGTATGTGTGTGGATGAGAATTAATATTTGGTATCATGCTATTCTTCCGGAGTTGTTGTGCAAACAATCTAACTCTTCGATTCCAGGAGTCATAATAAGAAACTGAGGAACTATTTACTAGACCTATTAGGTTCTACTTTTGATTTTTAAACACAACTACAATTCTAGGTGTAATGATATGTACACTCTTATCACAACTGATTTTTTTTGGAAACCTCACAAATGTTCTTGATTCTGTATCAGTTAGCCAGTATGTACCCCAAAGCTAACAAAGCTAAATCGGGGGAGTATCAAATACTGGGGGTACCTTTGGCAACTTTATTTCTACCGCGAGGAGCATCATTGTGCATGGAGATTATGTGAGGGAGGCCACTATTTTTGTTATGTGGTTGGAATGATATGTAGCAACATGTTGTTTCTTATTTTCTTCCAGTCAAGGACATACTGGATAATATTTATTATTCTTGTAATGAAAGTTTCAAGGATATGATTACTAATTGTACCATCAGTTTGTGATACGTCGGAAACGTATCTATAATTTTTTATGTTTCATGCTTGTTTAGTATCTACTTTGATTTGCTTTGTCTACACTTTGAGGTGCTTTTTACATGTTTTCTGGTACTAACCTATTAACAAGTTGCCACAGTGTCAGTTGCCTGTTTTCTGCTGTTTTTTATTCCAGAAAAGCTAGTAAGGAAATATTCTCGGAATTGGACTGGACAAATGTCAAAGTCAATTACTTTCCATGGGTAACAAGAAGTCCAGATGGGAGACGGAGAAGCGGGCCAGGGCGCCCACACCCCCTAGGCGCGGGTGGGCCCTGCCTCGCGCCTAGGAAGGGTGTGGGGCCCCTGGCCGCCTCCTCGGCCTCCCCCTTCGCCTATAAGAAGCCCCCGATGCCTTAACCCTAAGCACCCGATCAATATTCCACGAAACCTTCTGTAGCCGCCGCCACCGCCGTCCCTAGATCGGGGGGATCTGAAGTTCTTATCGGCACCCTGCCGGAGGGGAGAACATCCAAGAGGCCTTCTCTCCGGTATGATGCGTGAGTAGTTCCACCTTGGACTATGGGTCCATATAGTAGCTAGATGGTTGTATCTCCTCCTTTGTCCTTTCATATATAGATCTTGTAAGCTCCGTTCATGATCAAGATCTAATCTATTTATAATCATGCATGGTGTGTTTGTGGGGATCTGATGGATATTGAGATTATTATGTCGATTTAATTAATGGTTTTGTCTTTATGATTCTATCATGTCTGTGTTGTTTGTGATCTTGCATGCTCTCCGTTGTTAGTAGCTATCTTAGCCAAGTAGTTGCTAGTGACTCCAAGAGGGGGTATTTATGCTCGATAGTGGGTTCATGCCTCTAGTTTCCAAGGGAAGTGATAAAAATCTCTTCGGTTGTAGATGTGTTGTTGCTACTAGGGAGAAAACAACGGTATCTTGTTTATGGAACATGTTGACTGTTTACCTTACATACTTTGCTTAAATCAGTTGTCTGTTGCTTGCAACTTAATACTGGAGGGGGTTCGGATGATAACCTGAAGGTGGACTTTTAGTCATAGATGCAGTTGGATGGCGGTCTATGTATATTATTGTATTGCCCAATCGAATCTCATAGGATCTTTCTGACTAGTAATTGCATTGTTATGCCTTGCTCAGTTCGTGTCAATTGCCCCGCTATAATTTGTTTATCCTTCATGCCATGTTGTTTATCTAAGGAGAGCACCTCTAGTGAACTATGGACCCGGTCCAATCTTTATCATTGATACATCTTCCACTGTTTCTTGTTTACTTGTTGCAAACCACCATTACCTTCCACACCATACGTTTAATCCTTTGTTACAACAACCGGTGAGTTTGACAACCTCATTGTTAGTTGGGGCAAAGTCTTGAGTTTGTGTTGTGCAGGTCTCCGTGTTGCTTGCAACACCTGTGTGACATTTCCTTCCTCCTACTGGTTCGATAACCTCGGTTTCTTACTGAGGGAAGACTTGCTGCTGTGCTGCTTCACACTTGCTCTTGGGGTTCCCAACATGCTCCACATCAACTGAGCCATCAACAAGTTTTCAGACGCCGTTGCCGGGGATCTACAGGACAGCTTCAACCTCTTCCTCTCTGTCAAGCAACAGTTTGTCATGTAAGATGACAAGAAAACTCCGTGTCATTCCTAGCCATTTTGTTTGATCATTTTTGTTATGGTACCCTGTCATACTCACTGTGATATTTTTACTAGATTGCAAGGGCCGGCATTGAGAGTGCATTGGGAGTGGATCAAGCAAACAGATCGCAACCGGCCCTAGCAGGGATTACCGATGGTGAATGATGTTGAAGCCAGGGAAATGTTTGATAGCCTGGTTCACATCAAAATAGGTGGTGGCAAAGCAGTACTTTTTTACGAGATCGTTGGATCAATTGGATAAATAAGCTTTAAATTAGAAGCAATTTTGGGCGGAGGAAAGAACAAAAGAATATGTGATCATTTAGTCAAAGTGTGGTTGGGTGTACGGGCAAAATGTGACATGGAGATAGACAGAGACATGACTAGAGGATTGTGATATGTGGATCACAAATGAGAAGCTCTTGGGCTACGTGTTATGTCGGCTTGTATTACAGGAGTGCATTCCATGCACATACTAACTAGTTGTGCAAATCTTGCTTGACCTTCCGATTTTTCTTAGACGAAATTTCGTGGATGAGAGGGGCGATGTAGAATTGGCAAGAATCACTTCTGAGTTCTGAATTGTAGATATGTATGCTCTTTATTCCTAGATAAGCTGGATGCAAGGGACAACGACCAGGCATTGTTCAATTGGTTACTACTCCCTTCGTTTTAAAATATAAGATATTTTAGCTTTGTAAAACAAATGTATCTAGACTATTTTTACTATGTAGGTTCATTCAGATTTGGAGTGAATCTACACACTAAAAAAAGGCTACATATATTTTTTTACAAATCTAAAACATCTTATATTTTGGAATGGATGGAGTATTTATGTATTTGTCATCACGTGGCTGTAGTGGTTCGAGCAAAATCTAATCGATGTTCTTGTTCTGGTGGATGTTGGTATAAGATCCAAGATGTTGCTGCTGGAAACAAGAATTTTTTGGAGCGCACATGTTATGGAGGGCGTCACTAGGAGTGCCATGGTTAAACTGAAAATGCTCGTGTGCTGTCAAAAATGACTTTATCTGGACAAATGAATTTTTCGTTCTGACATTGCATTACAACGTCATGCTTAGTTTTCTCCTTATAAATCTTTTAATTCTATATGCATATCCACGTGGATTGATTAGTCGAATTGATTATATTATCAAAGTTCATTATTTTCCTTTTTGTGGCACGTTGTGCTTATTTATTTTGTCACGTGCCAGTAGCTCTATGAGCAAAATACAATGGATGTTTTATACAGGTGGATGTCGCTGCTGGAAAGAGAACATTTTTGGATGGAGTTGTTTTTACGTGATTCGGACAGAACTTTTCGCTCCGCCATGTTCCGTTCGGTTCCATTGCCTGTGATTTTTTCTAACTGTTGATTACTTCTATCAAGCTTTGACATAGAATCCATTGGCCTTTAATTCAGATTTTAGAATAAAAGTGATGTGTGTCCCTTCCTGATTTGACAATCGTACCCAGCCTCGTCGCCGCCACACTGTGCGCCCTCACCCGTGCCGCTCCTTAGGTGAGTACCTGCAGCGCCTACGGTCGTTGGCGGGAGGTGATCGAGCGGCGTTGGGATGGAGGGCGTCACGATCGGTGAAATATTGAGGAGCAACGCTAGCCTTGGAAGGGATTGGTCGGCTATTTGATGTTTTTTTAGGGAGAAATTGTAGGGTTCGCAGCATAGAAAAAAAAAAATTTCCTACGATGTGAACTATGTACCAAGATCTATCTACTAGATACAAACAACGGGCGGATGTATATCCGTAGAGAACATACCCTTAAAGACCGACAAAGCTTAACGAGTTCGACTCGTGGTTGATGTAGACGATCTCTTGTCGATCTCAAGATCGAGAGGAAGTCCTAGCGCCACAAATCAGCAGCGCATCCATGCTCGCACACACGTCCGAGGCACCGAGCAACGTCCGCCTCCTCGCTCCAGCGATGCAGCGGAAGCATAACTCTTTTTTGCCGAATAGCCACCGGAAACATGTATCTCGCTAGTCCGAGACCATGGGGGATAAATTTTAGAGGGGGAGAGAGATCCTTCACGAGGAGGTGTGAGTGAGAAGTGGGGAGAGGGATGCCTTTTATAGGAGAGGGGGAGGGAACCCCAAGGGGGTGGCCGGTGCATGGGGGCTGCCCCCTTGCCCTCCCCTCTTCACGTGGGTGGACACTCCACTCACAAAAATCCATTCAAATCCCTCCACTCAAAATCCCACTCAAACTTGCTAATAAATTCCACCAAATTTAATGCAAACTCTCATTAAATAAAACTCTTTTATTTATTCAGAATTTTGTCAATTACTTTAATGACAAACATTCACATATAACCCCTTACTAGAATTCTATTTCACATGCATAACCTCTTTATGTAATTTCACCCGAAAACTTGTTTCGGTATCTAGTGAAATAAATTCCTACGCTTGTATATTCTTTCCGCATGAAACTTTTGCTCCAATTGGATGTCGGTGTCTCTTAAGTGTGTCACCCTACGGTTCGTGAATAATGCGTACATGAGTGAGACCCCTCTCGGATCAATAATCAGAAGCGGGATCTGGAGACCCATACTGACTCCCACACATTCAACGATGACTTTCTTGTGATCGTCGAAACCTTTTACGCTAGTATCTTAATCCCTTTGTTTCGCGATATATTACATGTCCGAGATTCGATCATCGGTATATCCATACCTAGTTTGATCTCGTTACTGACATGCACTATTTTCTCATTCCCGTGATATAACATTCTAGTAATCAAATCACTTGCTTGCAAGCTAACCAATGTGATATCACCGAGAGGGCTCAGAGTATATCTATCCGTCATCGGGATGAACAAATTCCACTCTCGATCCATGGACCTCAACATAACACTTTATTAGTCCTGAACCCATCTTTATAATCACCCTATTACGGTGTGACGTTTGATGTTATCAAGAAACTCTTCCGGTGTTAGTGATTGACATGATCTCATGGTCTAAGGATTAGGATCACTTCGTAAGTTGTTATAGCAATATAAACTCAATGACTTTGATCGTAATGCTATACTTCGGATGAATGTTCATCACACCATTACACTAATGTTGTGATCCCGTTATTAACAACATCCAATGTCTATGATCAGAAAACCTTGATCATCTTGATCATCTGTTAATCAACGAGCTAGTTTATGAGAGAGGCATAACTAGGAACTTTCTGTTTATTTATTAAACACACATGTATTAACGTTTCTGTATTAATACAATTATATCATGCAAAATAAACATCTATCATATACTTGGAATACACATAATAAACACTTTATTATTGCCTCTCAGGACATATTTCCTTTAGTCTCCCACTTGCACTAGAGACAATAATCTAGTTACATAGTGATGAATCTAACACCCATTGAGTTCTGGTGTTGATCATGTTTTGCTCTAGGGAGAGTTTTAGTCAACGGATCTTCTATATTGAGATTCGTGTGTACTTTAAAAATCTTTATATCTCCATCCTTGACATGCTCGCGGATGGAGTGAAAACGGCGCTTAATATACTTGGAATGCTTGTGAGACCTTGGCTCTTTGGCATTGGCAATGGCACCATTGTTGTCACAATAGATCACCATTGGGTCCAACGCGTTTGCAACCACTCCTAGTTCGGATATGAACTCCTTCATCCAAACCGCTTCCTGAGCCGCTTCCGAAGCAGCAACATATTCGGCCTCCATTGTTGATCCCGCCAACACAGGTTGTTTGGAGCTCCTCCAACTAACCGCTCCACCATTCATGAGAAATACGTATCCAGATTGAGACTTAGAGTCATCCGGATAGGTGTCAAAGCTTGCGTCAACATAACACTTAGCGACGAGCTCTTCTTCACTTTCGTACACAAGAAACATATCCTTAGTTCTTCGTAAGTACTTAAGGATATTCTTGACCGCTATCCAGTGTTCTGAACCTGGATCCGATTGGTACCTACTAGTCAAACTAATAGCATGTGCCACATCTGGTCTTATGCATAGCATGGCGTACATTATAGAGCCTATGGCTGAAGCATAGGGGACTTTGTCCATTATCTCTCTTTCTTCCGCCGTAGCTGGACTTTGAGTCTTACTCAATGTCTTGCCTTGCAACATAGGTAAGAACCCCTTCTTACTTCCGTCCATTTTAAACTTCTTTAAAATCTTATCAAGGTATGTACTTTGCGATAGCCCTATTAGGCGCCTAGATATATCTCTATAGATCTTTATGCCTAATATGTATGACGCTTCACCTAGGTCCTTCATTGAAAATTTGCTGTTTAGATAACTTTTAACACTATTTAAAAGATCTATATCATTTCCGATCAATAATATGTCATCCACATATAATATCAGAAATGACACATTGCTCCCACTCACTTTCTTGTAAATACAAGCTTCTCCATAAGTTTGGAAAATACAAACTCTTTGATCACCTCATCAAAACAGAGATTCCAACTTCGTGATTCTTGCTTCAATCCATAGATGGATCGTTGAAGCTTGCACACCTTGTTAGCATCCTTAGGATCGACAAAACCCTTTGGTTGTATCATATACAACTCTTCTTCAATATTACCATTGAGAAACGCGGTTTTGACATCCATCTGCCATATCTCATAATCGAAATATCGGCAATTGCTAACATAATCCTAACTGACTTTAGCATCGCTACGGGAGAGAATGTCTCATCGTAGTCAACTCCTTGAATTTGTCGAAAACCCTTTGCAACAAGTCGAGCTTTATAGACGGTCACATTACCATCAGCATCAGTTTTCCTTTTGAAAATCCATTTGTTCTCCACGGCCTTTCGATCGTGAGGTAAGTCTACCAAGTTCCAAACTTGATTTTCATACATGGATTCCATCTCGGATTTCATGGCTTCTAACCATTTGTTGGAATCCGGGCTCATCATCGCTTCTTCATACGTCGCAGGGTCATCATTTTCATCAACCATGAAATTCATGACAGGATTTCCGTACAGCTCGGGAGCTGCACGCGTCCTGCTAGACGTGCGAGGTTCGGTAGTATTCTCTTTCAGAGTTTCATGATCATTATCATTAGTTCTCTCTTCAACTGGTGGAGCCAACTCCGGAATGACTTCTAGCGCTGCGCTACTTTCCATACTTTGGAGAGAAGGTTCAATAACCTCTTCGAGGTCTACCTTCCGACTACTCACACCTTTCGCGAGAAACTCTTTCTCTAGAAAGGATCCATTCTTGGCAACAAAAACTTTGCCCTCGGATCTGTGATAGAAGGAATACCCAATAGTTTCCTTAGGGTATCCTATGAAGACGCATTTTTCCGCTTTGGGTTCGAGTTTATCCGGTTAAAGTTTCTTCACATAAACATCGCATCCCCAAACTTTAAGAAATGACAGCTTAGGTTTGTTTCCAAACCACAATTCATACGGTGTCTTTTCAACGTATTTAGATGGTGCCTGATTTAAAGCGAAAGCAGCAGTTTCTAGTGCATAACCCCAAAATGACAACGGCAAGTCCGTCAGAGACATCATAGATCGAACCATATCCAATAAAGTACGATTACGACGTTCCGACACACCATTTCTCTGTGGTGTTCTAGCAAGTGTGAGTTGTGAAACAATTCCACACTCTTTCATGTGAGTGCTAAACTCGTAACTTAGATACTCACCTCCATGGCCGGACCGTAAAAATTTGATCTTTCTATTACCATGATTTTCCACTTCATTCTGAAATTCCTTGAACTTTTCAAAGGTTTCAGACTTATGTTTCATCAAATAGATATAACCGTATCTACTCAAATCATCCGTGAAAGTGACAAAATAATGATATCCACCTCGCGCCGACACACCCATTGGACCGCATATATCAGAATGTATGATTTTCAATAAATCTGTCGCCCGTTCCATTGAACCGGAAAACGGCGTTCTAGTCATCTTGCCTATAAGGCATGTCTCACATGTATCAAATGATTCAAAATCAAGTGATTCTAAAAGTCCATCCGAATGGAGCTTCTTCATGCGTTTAACACCAATATGACCTAGAGGCGGTGCCACATATATGCGAATATATCATCATTAAGTTTAATCCTTTTAGCATCAACATTATGAATATGTGTAACATTATCATCGAGACCTAATAGAATAAACCATTCATCATTGGTGCATGAACATAAAAGATTTCATTCATATAAATAGAACAACCATTGTTCTCGGATTTAAATGAATAACCACTTCGCATCAAACACGATCCAGATATAATGTTCATGCTCAGTGCAGGCACCAGATAATAATTATTAAAGTTTATTACTAATCCCGACGACAAGTGGAGAGGTAGCGTTCTGACGGTGATCGCATCAACGCTTGATCCATTGTCGACACGCATCTTGACCTCACCCCTTACTAGCGATCGCTTGTTCCACAGCCCCTGATTCGAGTTACAAATATTAGCAACTGAACCGGTATCAAATAGCCAGGTGCTACTGCGAGCACTAGTCAAGTACACATCAATAACATGTATATCATATATACCTTTGTTTGCCTTGCCGGCCTTCTTGTCTGCCAAATACTTGGGGCAGTTGCGCTTCCAGTGGCCAGTCCCCTTACAATAGTAACACTCGGTATCAAACTTAGGTCCAACTCGGGGTTTCTTTTCAGGCACGGCAACCGGCTTGCCGCCCTTA
Organism: Avena sativa; assembly: GCA_916181665.1. NCBI lineage: Eukaryota > Viridiplantae > Streptophyta > Magnoliopsida > Poales > Poaceae > Avena > Avena sativa. The sequence goes on along the minus strand of OV702298.1, from coordinate 275,836,226 downwards.
CTTCCCTTCCGTTTTCCCTTCTTGTCTTTCTTGAAACCAGTGTTCTTATTGATCATCAACACTTGATGTTCCTTTTTGATCTCCACTTCTGCAGTTTTAAGCATTGACACAAGCTCGGAGAGAGACTTCTTCATGCCTTGCATATTATAGTTCATCACAAAGCTCTTATAGCTAGGTGGCAGAGACTGCAGAACACGATGGATGCCTAAGTCAATGGGAATCGATATTCCCAAGGACACAAGCTTATCGGCGTAACCCGACATCTTGAGTACATGCTCACTAACGGAGTTGTGCTCTTCCATCATGCAGCTAAAGAACTTTTCTAAAGCATTGTAGCTCTCTACAACAGCATGTGTGTCGAAAATCATTTTCAACTCACCCGTTGTATCAAATGCATTGCCGTTTTCGAAACACTTTCGAAGTTCCGGCTCTAGCCCATACAATATGCCGCAATGAACTAAGTTGTGGTCCTCCTGACGAGTCTGATAGACATTCTTCTCCTCGTTAGGGGCATCCTCAAAAGGTGGGGGGCCGGCGCTTCTAGCTCATATTGCTTTTGTGCAGCAGAGAGGAGAATCCTCAAATTCATGGCCCATTCGGTAAAGTTGCTACCGTTCGTTGCAAGTTTCTCTTTCTTCATGAACACATTGAAATTAAAAGCAGGTGGTGCCATCTACAACAGAATTTGTAAAGTTTAGACTAAGTTTATGATAGATTGAGTTCAACTAATCCATATTATGAATGAACTCCCACTCAAAAACGACATCCCTCGTGTCCTTTTGGTGATTATATGAACCAAATCCACTACACCAAGTCCGATCATCACGTGAGTCGGTATAGCTTCAAAGGCGAGCATCAAATGGGAATCATATCTACTATATGACTCATGCTTAACCTTTTGGTCCATGTTCCGAGGCCATGTCTGTACATGCTAGGCTCGCCAAGTAAGAACCTTAGTATTCGCGTGTGTAATTGTCTTACACCCGAAATATGGTCGTGGATCCAAGAACACCCGATCATCACGTGATGTCTTGGAGCGACGAAAACATAATCGGTGCATACTAAAGGAAGAACACATTCTTATCTTGATATTTAAATGAGGGATTATCTTATTATGCTAATAAAACGCCAAACAAGCAATATAAGATGCTATCAAACATCACATGTTTATTAGTAAAATGATATGGTTCCCGCATATGATCTCTATCATGTGCACCGTGATATGATCACTATCATACCTTTATGTGTAAGGCCAAGGTCTATGGAACTTACATGTTATGTGTGTTGTAAGAGTATCATCTCATACTTCTACTTACAACATCACCATATCATAACACTAGCCCAGCAACAATCTAAACTAGACACCTCTAATTTATCCATTGCAAGTTTTTACGTGGCTTAGGGTTTTCGAGATAGAACCGTTCATACCTACGAACATGAACCACAACGAGGATAATCAAATTGTTGATAACTCGTTGCAAAATAGATATTGACTATAGTAGGAGAGACAGACACCCGCTAGCCACTTATGCAAACTAGTTGCATGTCAAGCGTGGAACAGGTCTCATGTGCGAGGACATGTAAAGTTTGTCCGGGCCGCTTCATCCCACTATGCCACCAATATCCAAAATTACAACTAAGGAGCAACAACATGATCATCATCGCCCACATACTCATATGTGTACTACCCGTGTAAAGCATCTACGCATAGATCCGGCTCTGATACCACTGTAGGGTTCGCAGCATAGAAAACAAAATTTTTCTTACGATGTGAACTATGTACCAAGATCTATCTACTAGATACAAACAACGGGCGGATGTATATCCGTAGAGAACATACCCTTGAAGACCGACAAAGCTTAACGAGTTCGACTCGTGGTTGATGTAGACGATCTCTTGCCGATCTCAAGATCGAGAGGAAGTCCTAGCGCCGCAAATCAGCAGCGCATCCGTGCTCGCACACACGTCCGAGGCACCGAGCAACCTCCGCCTCCTCGCTCCAGCGATGCAGCGGAAGCACAACTCTTTCTTGTCGAATAGCCACCGGGAACATGTATCTCGCTAGTCCGAGACCATGGAGGATAAATTCTAGAGGGGGAGAGATATCCTTCATGAGGAGGTGTGAGTGAGAAGTGAGGAGATGGGTGCCTTTTATAGGAGAGGGGGAGGGAACCCCAAGGGGGTGGCCGGCGCATGGGGGCTGCCCCTTGCCCTCCCCTCTTCATGTGGGTGGACACTCCACTCACAAAAATCCATTCAAATCCCTCCACTCAAAATCCCACTCAAACTTGCTATTAAATTTCCACCAAATTTAATGCAAACTCTCATTAAATAAAACTCTTTTATTATTCAGAATTTTGTCAATTACTTTAATGACAAACATTCACATATAACCACTTACTAGAATTCTATTTCACATGCATAACGTCTTTATGCAATTTCACCCGAAAACTTGTTTCGGTATCTAGTGAAATAAATTCCTGCGCTTGTTTATTCTTTCGGCATGAAACTTTTGCTCCAATTGGATGTCGGTGTCTATTAAGTGTCACCCTATGGTTCGTGAATAATGCGGATATGATCGAGACCCCTCTCGGATCAATAATCAGAAGCGGGATCTGGAGACCCATACTGACTCCCACACATTCAACGATGACTTTCTTTTGATCGTCGGAACCTTTTACGCTAGTATTTTAATCCTTTTGTTTCGCGATATATTACATGTCCGAGATTCGATCATCGGTATCTCCATACCTAGTTTGATCTCGTTACTAACATGCACTCTTTTCTTGTTCCCGTGATATAATATTCTAGTGATCAAGTCACTTGCTTGCAAGCTAACCAATGTGATATCACCGAGAGGGCCCAGAGTATATCTATCCATCATCGGGATGAACAAATTCCACTCTCGATCCATGGGCTTCAACATAACACTTTATTAGTCCTAAACCCATCTTTATAATCACCCTGTTACGGTGTGACGTTTGATGTTATCAAGAAACTCTTCCGGTGTTAGTGATTGACATGATCTTATGGTCTAAGGATTAAGATCATTTCGTAAGTTGTTATAGCAATATAAACTCAATGACTTTGATCGTAATGCTATACTTCGGATGAATGTTCATCACACCATTACACTAATGTTGTGATCCCGTTATTAACAATATCCAATGTCTATGATCAAAAAACCTTGATCATCTGTTAATCAACGAGCTAGTTTATGAGAGAGGCATAACTAGAAACTTTCTGTTTGTTTATTAAACACACATGTATTAACGTTTCCGTATTAATACAATTATAGCATGCAAAATAAACATCTATCATATATTTGGAATACATATAATAAACATTTTATTATTGTCTCTCAGGACATATTCCCTTCAGAAATATGGAATTTAGACTGTGTGCAGTCGAACGATCGACCTCTAATCAACCAAAATAACACAGTTTTTTTTTGTTCTAATCCTACCTTAATTTTGTTTCGGCCCCGCACTATTTTTTCATCTCTTTCCACCGGGTTTGTCCCGTCACTTTTTTCACCGTTAGATCAAGGGTTGTGGACGGTCATTAAAAATGCCAACCACTCTAAAACTTATATTTTGGATGACCTTGCATTTGTTTTCGAGGTGTAACCAAGGATGCTAGCTAGAAGAAACAGAGAAATGCTTGTGTCTTGCCAACAATATTTTTTTCCAAAACAAAGTAGTAATTAATTGTAGAGAAAACAGTGATTCTTAAATTTAAATTGCAGAAAAGGTGTTTAGTTCTTCAGGTTGTTGAGTGCTTCCACCATCGATTGCATGTTGCCGCTTGATGATTGTTGGAAGGCGTCGAGACAGGCCCCGGGTTACTAGGGCCATGGCCCAGGTTGCAACAACGGCAAACAAGCTGCACTGTAGCACTATAGTGCTGAAGATGGTCTCGAGCACATTGTATCCTTCCTCCGGCTATGAGCTGAACATGAGTTTTGAACCATTGGTTTTAGCTCTACATCACAAATATAGGACTTTGGATGACGAAGAAGGAATCAGAAAGGAGCTCGCATAGCAACTTTGTGAGGGCCATGGCGATTTGTGATTATGACAAGATAAACTATTTGATGCCCCGTTAACATGTTTGGCGGCGATGACGGGTGCCAATTTGCCAACGAGCTTGTGTGTGGGTGCGATGACTGGCATGAGAGATCGCATAACTCAGTCACGACGAGTATTAGTGGGCAAGAGACGCTAATGGAATCTTGAAAGCGAAAAGGATTGAGATATTACGCATTGCATGAAAAACAATTATGAGACAAAATGTGTTATTCTTACTACTAGTAAGTAACAATAATAGTCATTAGACCACTATCTCGGGGGGAAAGAACCACATTGACGCTCTGTAATGCAGATTCCTCTTTGGTTGGCTTATGACCTGAGATTTCATGCTGAGCACATCGCCCGTGTCGACGAAATAAACCGCATCCTTCTCTACCTCTCCACAAGCATGAATAGACTTGCAGTTGTATCTGCTAATGAAAAGTGCCTGGCCATCTAGTCCAACTTTTAGGGGAATCCATGCCCCCGTCGCAATGTTGGCCTCGAACACATCCGCGCTACCGGTGTAGTTGATATCGTTGGAAGGCCACTGCAATTTTCGCTTGACCATGAGCAACTTCCCGAGAGACTCGATGATGTGCCATGTAGTGGTAGTGGAGAGGAGGTCATTGGGTTTGTCAAGGTGGGTGGGTTCAAGAATCCCATAGAGCCTGTCCCCAACGAAGGCGATGTCAATGATGTAGATGAAGGGGGCCGATCGTGGCCTCGGCAACCACACGCCCTTCCCCGGCCTGGCGAGGATGATGGGGTAGTTGTAGTTGTTGGTCATGAAGACGACCACGTCAGCTGGAGTCGACCGCATGAGCACTTTGCGGACATTGAACAGCTTGGACGAAGAACCGCCGATGACGGCGTCTACCTCGGGGAGCCGCACGGTCGTGCCGGAGAACGGGTTGTGCAGTAGGTAGCTGTCGGCGCGTTGGAGGGCGAGCCAGCCGTCGGTGGAGTCGATGCACGTGGTGTCTTTGGGCCAGGAGGGTAGGCGGTGGCAATTCGGATCGGAACCCGTCATGAAGGAGCCATCGGAGAGGACGGTCCACGGCAGGCGTCGGGGTGGGCGGGGAACGTGCTCGCGGACGGCGGAGCGCCACGACCGGCACACCGCTCGGAAGCGAGCGCGGTCGACGGCGGTCTCCGTGTGGTGGGAACGGTACACCGCCTGGAAGCGAGCCCGGTCCTCGTCCAGGAGCTCACGTAGCAGCTGGTAGCACGCCGACCAGAAGGGGCGGCGGCCGGTGGCGGCGGCGGCGGGGGAGGACGCGAGCCGGTCGATGACGAGGCTTAGGATGTCATGCGGGAGGCCAGACCACGGCGGATCTGGCGACGCCATTGATCGATTGAAACTCGTGTGCGATCGATCGGGGTCCAAGGCGGAGCGAACCCCGATACTGCATATCGATGTTCGGGGTCCACACGTGTAAATCCCATACTGCATATCGATGCAAAACTCGATCGGGCACGTCCAACACAAAAGAAGAAAAAATAAGACTCCAGTCCGTCTCATATATATATACTCCCTCCTAAAATATAAAGCGCATAACAATTAGTCAAAAGTCAAATATTACTAATTTTACTTAGATATTTAGGAAAAATATCCACAACTATAATATTAAATGGATACATTAGTAAAATATACTTTATGGAAAATCTAATGATGTTGATTTAGTATTATAAATGTTTATATTTTTTGTATAAACTTAGTCAAACTTAGAAAAGATTGACCTTTGACTAATCCTTGGACGCATTATATTTTAAGACGGAAGGAGTATCACACTAACACCCAACACTATTGATGATGAACCAAGTAGACAAAGGCGAGCCAGAGATTCCGAAAAAGGCAAGCGAGGGTGAGCCATGGCGGTGTTTATTTCTTCAAAGATACATTTGTCAAGTACCGGGTCTATGACATGAATTGGGCCGAGCCTAGATCAGGACAGAGTTAACCTTGAAGCCCACTGGACCAAGCTCAGCCCAAACCCGGGAGTACCTAGTGTATCGAGAGACAACCTATCTAATATAGAGCCGAGGGAGTTAGGGTTCACCGAGGATCAAATGTACCGTAGCAGAGCTAATGTCCTATTTCCCTTTTGCTCTTCCCTCCTATGGCTCTCTTATAACTGTATCCAAACTATGATAAATCAATGATCTGGAACTATTTGGTGTGTGGCCATTAGTGAGGGTCGTTACAACATCAAGCACATGTATCCGTAATATAGAAGGGTAGCCAAAGACTGAGTACAATGCACAAACGATGGCTTGCTAGCGGTTACAAAACACACTCTCCATGCCCAAAAGGCCTACACCTCACCAAGCCCTAATCTCTAGGGATCCAAGCATCCGCTAATGCTTGGAATCATACGGTCTCACCACGGACCAGACCAGCTTTTATCCAAAGTAAGCCCTCTGGTATGATACGGTGTATTGCACACAATGCAGAAGGTCGGGTACACATGCAGAATTGAACACTATATCATTATTGTGTCGCCATAGCGTTTAGAACACAAGAATGAGACACATCCAAATGTCACAAATGTGTCTCTGTCGAGAAGGTCGCGAAGTCCACCATTTGAGGAGGTTGTCGTCGTGTCCAAGCACCCAATCCTCCATGTCCCAACAACGTAGGATCTTTGTCCACACATGTTTCGTCAAAACACAACCAATGAGGATGTGCTCAATTATCTATGGTTATTGGTTGCAAAAGGGCATGTTGTGGGCTGAAAGTTCATGGTGTCCCCATATGTGGTTTTGGTAATCAATAACAATTACTATAGACTAATGTTTGCATTGAGTTATCATTCAAGAGTTTTCCATATGCAGCGTTTGAAGACCATATGTTTGTTTCAGGTTGAAAAATGAAGAAATAAGAACATCATCATCATAACGAAGTATATTTTCCATGGTCTTATATCAAAAGGAAGATTCATATAGCTCATGAGAGGATGACATTAAGTGATGATCGTCATCAAGGATGAGAATTCAAGTTCAAGATGATCCATATCGAAGATATTATATGCTAGATGGAAGCAATGAAAAGGCCAAGGAGGATGAAGTTGGGGAGAAAAAGGTTGGGCTTCATACACCTGATGTTGGTAGCTTGTCTCTTTCTCCAAGACAAGTAAATGAACATGGAAAGTCTAAGGTGAATATTTGTTATTTTGTTGTTTGTTTGTTTCACTGATTTTCATACCAGAATTATTGCTGCGAAGGAGGATCTGGAACTACAAAGGCAACAAGGGGACGAGAAAAAACCTATGAACAAACTTTCAGAGTTGGATCTTCTGAGCTCTCATTATCTCGAAGACCGACTTCCAACTATCTTGAAAGCATTTCTATGCTCTGATCATCTTATGACAACTGAATTGTGGAAATGGTAAGGGCCAATAAATTTTTATGGCACTGTCTTAGCTTTTAGTTTGGTCTAGGTTAGGATTAATCAGTCTCGTCACTTCTTCTTGCTGCAACTGCTCGCCCCTACATTGATCTAAGCAGCTGCAACTCCATGTATTTCAAAAATAATCACAACTCAACTGGTTTGCGGGCTTGTTTTCTTTGAATCCTAAGAAAGCTGCATGCGCTGGGCAGCATCATCTGGCAACGGATTGTGCTTGCTTGATACTGCCTGGTACATGAAGGTTTCGCAAGGCATCAACCAAACAAGCACTGACTGATGGTTGTTGTTGTAGCTGCAGCACAAGCTACAGCCAGCATGTTTGAGTTACTTCACATAAATCTTATTTTCTATAAAATCCAGATTACGGGTTGGAAGACGTCCTGGAGACGATTACGCCCGACCAGAAGTCCTTGGCCGTGGAACCTCGAACCTTCGCCGCCGTGTTTTCAGAAACCATGGTCGTGGAACCTGGAACCTCCATCGCCGTGTCCATAGTGGTCGTGGTCGTGCCTTTGGTTTCGAACACAGTGGTTGCCGTGGTGCCCGTGGTTTCAGACACCAGTGACCATGGTGATCACAGAGACCGATGAACTATCTTGACCCTGATGCAAATTCTCCTCGTGTATGAATTCCCAATTGCTGAAAATCTGTGAAAATTATGCCCTGTCCAGATTTCTTGACCTTTTTGTTTACCATCTAGTTACGTTCTCAAGACTGAAACTAAGGACCTACATAAGTGGTGTAGCATGTGGTTTAATTCCATTGAAAATATATGTCAAAATCTGTTTAGATTTCTTATGCTCTATTTGTTTACCATCTAGATTATTATTAGCTGCTGTAGTTTATTGGTGGTTGATTATTAGAGCTGTACCTCAATCTCTAATTCTCCATCCTCATCTCTGCCCTCCCAATCGCCCCGTAAACCCTAGCCCTTCACCCCGCCACTACCACCCCTCCATCCGGGCGGGAGATGCGGAAGTGGTAGCTTCGGCCGGTCCGATGCTAGACATATACCAGTCAAAGTTTAAAATAGCCGGCTATTCTATTTAGCCGCGGCTTTTTCTGAGGCTATGAAAGGCTATATCGGGCTATTCCATTTTAGCATATTTTTAAAAATTGAACAAATTTTAGTTAAATCTTTTCAAAAGATGGGGAAAACAATGACTCAAACAAGATTCGAGCTACAAGTCATGCAACTATTGAACACAAATAAGTATTCAACCAATTAACTCACAAGTTGTATTGAATCATATTTACATAAGTTCGAAAAAGGAAAACAAAAAGAAGAAAACTTCAGAGAGCATAAATTTAGCGGCTAAATTGGAGGCTAATTTAAGGTTAAACCAGGCTATAACTAGCTATTAGCGGCTATTTCCCATTTAGCCTACAAAGGGCATAGCCGTAGCCAGAGACTTCTCAGAAGGCTATAGCGCGGCTATAGCCGAGCTATAGCCGGCTATATAAAACTTTGATACCAATACATGCTCAAAGCATAATAATAATCTCAAAAACAGAAATTGACACATTAGAGATGTAAATAATAAGTTGATGATTATGAATTGGAAGTATTATTTACACAAGATCAAACTGGGAATGATTGTGATTTTCGTCTTCTTCTTCTATTGAATCTGAGTGAGATTTTGTTTTAACAATCTACTTATGTTCTTGTTTTAGGATGAGGTTTGCTTCAAGGCTGTTGGCAGGTCCTGGTACAAGAGCGGGATCTCAGATATTTACTACATTGAGTTTAGATTTCTTCTCAAAGTAGCTCGATGTGTTGCAGTAGTTAGATGAATTATGTTTGCACTTCATGTTCAATGTGATGGCTTAGTCGCTCAAATATCCTCAGTTCTCTATGCATTGTTCGTTGTTTATCCTCCATTGATAGTTACAGGACTCAGTGTTGAATCTGTGTTTTATTGATTGAGCTGGAATACCCGTTTAATTGCTGGTTATAACTAGTATGTGTGATTAGTGTATAATGTTGTTCAGTACCTAATAGAATTATGTGAAAAAGTTCTTATCTTTTGGAAGCTGGGAATTGTTGCATGTTATTTCTGAAACGTTTTTGTTCATATGCTTCTATAAAAATTGAGTTTTTTATAAGCTGTGTTGAATTGACTTGATGCTTTTGCTGCTAAAAATTTGTGAGGTAGTGTTGATGAATTTTCTGCATTTTATATTTGATAGCAGCATGGCCATTGGGTGTAGCATTCCCGGTTTACAGAACAACATTTTTAGGAGAGGGTTTATAGGGGATTAGGATGGAAGAGGATTGGAGTGGATTGGATGATGGAAGTGTTTTCACCCAAAACACTACGAATAAAACTCTAGAACACACACGTAACCTCTCCGGCAAAACGGGGCCTCAAGGAACTTCCAGTGGGATACCCCGTCCTAAGCATGGATGATGATGATGTCGTTTACTTGCTCATGCAAACCACACCCAGGGACATGGACGAGTTGGCAATGGTGCTTGCTATTGATATGAGGAAGGCAACGTTGCGAGGGTTGGCTGAGCTTGATGTCCAGAAGTTCATTCTCTTTCCCAACTTCTGCGCTAGTGAGAATAAGTTTGTGTTAATAAGATGAACTTTTATTGTTTGTTCACGATCTTTCCTGTGAAATGTTAGCAAAACTGTTATGGCAGTAGGCAAGGTCACAGCTCAGTTCTCTTTAACTGTGGTGGTATTCTGTCAAATCAATACTATAAACAGCTTATAATGAAATAAAAAGACAAATATTAAGATTATATTTATTTTGTTTGAATCGTCTACATACAATACTTAATTTTGTCATTAATTCTGAATCTACATTGAAATATACCAATATGCCTTAAAACATGTTAATTATTTGTTGATACCATCATTGACATGTTACTAATACCCTGCGTCTCCCAAGAGCCTGGCTTGAGAGAAACGGATTTCAATCTTGCTTCTGAGGAGGCAACCAAACGCCCAAAGTTGCACCCACAGAGCCTGGTCGGGGCATCTGCAGGGAACCAAATGCGTTCTTATTGGATATGTTATTGAGTTGCGTTTATGACAGAATCTAGGTTTTCACTTCAAGAATAATATATTTGACCAAAACAAACATGCATAATTTATTCTTGCTCTTATGTTTCTTTCGATTGATCGGCATGTTGAGCATGGACAGATGAAACTGACCTCGTGTCGTCCTCGTGTGGGTGACACAGGGGGCGACTAGGGTCCCTCCCAGCAGCCGCCACCTCCCCCGCGCTTCCCTCTCGCCATCGGCCGGCCCCTGGTGCTGGCGAGGCCTCCCCGCCTCCTTCTCCTCCATCCTTTAGTCCTCCCCCAAGCCGTCTTCTCTCTGGTCGGCAAGACTTCGATGGCTCCTGTGCGAAATTTCTCAATAGCGTGTGAGATTTGCTCGTTTCCATGATGTGCTGCTCTCCACGGCATCGTGCTCTATGGGATTTGGCCAATAGGGTAGATCCTCATCCAGGGACGATGGGATCTGTAGCGCCATTGCCCTGCTGGATCTGACCAGGGGGTCGATCCATGGCCATGGACGTTGCTCTTCGGCTGTTTTTGGTGCACACTGGTGCACGGACCGTGGAACGTCGAGTGTTGTCGCTTGGATGGTTGTTGGCGTGCAGTTTTGGCTTAGGTACTAGAGGTGTACTGATGTGGCAGCGGGGTGGCCGGCTGCACATCTGTGGCTCGTCTTCGCTTTGGAGCCGGGTAAGGTTGGTTCTTGGACACAGAGCGGCGGCTATGGGTGGTGGGCATGGTGGCGCCTTGTGGCATGTGTCTCTGTATGGTGCTTGTTTATCACCTCGGTCGTGTGGGCAGCGCGGGTGGCCTTCGTGGGAGGTGCTCGTGGCATGGGACTCGTTGTTGTGGTCATTCCCGTTTAGATCGAGGTGTCGTCTTCTCTGACCCCCTTTGACCATGCCTCTAGACATGGTTATACCCTACGGGTACGTGACTTCAGCATACCTGGTCCAGTCCAAGGAAGGCCCACAGCAGACATACGCTGGCCCATGAAGATTTTCGGGTGGCCAAGGCCCATGACTCCTTCGGATCCTTGGAGAGCAAGATTAGCATAGATAGGAAATTCAAAGGGGTAAAACCCTAGAACCTGTAACCGACTAGGACTATACCCGGGACCTGCCTAAAGTCTATATAAAGGCCAGGAGGGCACGTCCTAGATTCCTCGACTCATACTTTCGCACACGCACCTCCACGCCAGATCGAATCTGCGCACCCTGTAACCTTCGGTTTTGCCGTAATCAAGAGCAGACAATCAGGAGTAGGGTTTTCCCTCCGGGGGCCTGAACCTGGGTAAATCTCGTGTCCCCTGGTTGCTTGTCTGTTAACCGTTCCACGATCTCCAGCATCCCCATCTTCTCCAAAACCCAAGTCCATAACAATGGGCATTGACGAGATTAAACCTCGTCAATTGGCGCCGTCTGTGGGAAACGGGGCTGCTGATTGTGCGATCGTGACGGTTTCGAACCGATCGATCTACAACTCTGCGGCGACGGAGAATCACCTCCTCTTCGGCGCTTTCGACTTCACCGCCCACTCGCCGGCCACCATGAAAGATTTCGAGCCTGTAGGCGACGGACTCGAGATCCTATTCGGGAGCTTCTGCTTCCAGGTGGGTCAAACTGGCACCCTCCGCCTCCCTGAGCGGGTGCCCCTACCATCCATCAGGCCCGCCTCATGGGCTCCACACCCTGTGCTACGCACATCACCATCAATAGATGAGTTTTACGACAGCAGCAGCTGTAACTCCGATCTGTGTGATCCACCTTCGGACGAGGGGACCTACGGTTCCGGATCCGAACGCTGCGGCAGCAGCCGACCAATCTGCGAGCGCTATCTATGCGCCGCAGTCATCCAGGGCAACGAGGAAACACCTAACCCGCCGCCCAATCGAAACGGCGGAAACGGCAAAAACAGAAGAAGCCAGCCCCCCACCCAACGGGGAAAACAACGACCACGTCATCCAACTTAGCAAAGAAGGATGGGTCCAGGCACGCCGTGCCGTAGCAGGCGACATAGTCCTACCTGCAGACGCCTCACGTGAACTACTGATGGCATACCACTTCCTCCTCATCGAGGAGCACAAGAAGCAAGTCAAGATGCAGGAGACACTCGACAAACGCAAGCAAGCAGCCTCCGTGTCGAGCACGCGACGAGCTGTGCTCTCCGCCATGGCACCAGGCTCTAGCACAAACGGAAACCAGGGAAACAAGCATCGCTCTCGGGTGGAGAACATGGATCCCAAGGAGCGCCGTGACGTGACCCGAACTCTCCACACATCGTTCATGGAGATGGACGCTGACGACAACATCATTCCGAAGACACCGCAAGCTGCGATCATGGCAGCCACTGCGTATCTCGCGGCCCACCCACCTCCGGAGGGGGACCCGAAAAGAGCCATGCATAAATCCGCACTCACCGGACTCGGACTCGTCGGAGCTGCGCTCCACGATGACGCTCCTGCGGAGCCGAAGAAGAAAGCTCCGGCCAGGCGCGACCGGAGCCCCACCCCTTCATCCGAAGAAGAGGAGGAACACGACCTTCCTCGAAGGAAGAAGAGCTCACGTCACCATAAACGCGACTACGACGCCAGAGACGCGCTTACACAGCGCAAAATCGACAAAGCACGAGCCAAACGTGCATGCTCGTCTGAATCCGAGATGGACGAAGATGAAGGAGAACTCTGTGGAGCTCGATGCTTCAGCAGATCTGTTCGGCGAACGCAGATGCCACGCAATTTCAAGCTTCCTTCGGATACTCCGAAGTTCAACGGCACGCAAGATCCAAAATCCTGGCTCAGCGACCATCTGTCATCCGTCAAGCTGCACGGAGGTAACAAAGAAACCGCCATGCAATGCCTTCAGCTGCAGCTGACAGGCGAGGCGCGGGTCTGGCTCAGCAGCCTATCATCAGGATCCATCCGAAGCTGGGAGGAGCTCGCTTACAGCTTCATCCGAAATTTCAAGGGCACTAGCAAGAGGCCCGCCTCAATCGAAGAGTTGCGAGCCTGCACTCAGAGAACGGGTGAATCTATTCGCTCGTACATACTACGCTGGTCTACAACCAAGAACTCCGCAGCACACATCTCCGAAGAGAGGGCCATCGACGCCTTCAGGGACGGCGTCAAACGCCAAGACTTCAAGGAGGAGCTTGGGCGCGTCAAGCCCAAGACACTCGACCACCTCATGGACATCGCCAACAGGTGGGCGGACGGTGAAGATTGCATTCACCGAGCACAATCGGATGAAGAGGACGACTACGGCCGAAGACGGGAACACCGCAGCAAGAGGAGATCGCGCGTCTACGAGGACCGCGACGGACCCGACATGGTCGCGGCCGGCTACGCCGACCGCCACAACGACAACAGCCGCAACAGCGGAGGATACCGCGGCGGAAACACCCGCGACAACGGACGCCCAACGCAGTCGTGGCAACGCCGCGACTGCGACAACGGACCTTCAGCATATGACAAACTTTCGGGTCCATGCACCATCCACTTCTACATCGACAAACAGGATGGCCAAAAGAAAGCCAGCCACATGCTCAAGGACTGCCGCGAGTTCCAGAAACTCAGCGAAAGCATGGTGCAGATGAGGCAACAAGCCCCCAATCCCTGCGTTTGGAAACGCACCCGTGCAAGGAGAAATAGCGCTCGGAGCTCCTCCACCGCCGCCTATTGGAGGCCCAAACCATCCAGTCGCACCATCACAGAACAACGCTGGGAACGGGTACCCCCCCACCAAAAGGAGCATTAAACATGATCCAGAAGGGGCGCCCCACGAATAGAGTGCAGAAGAAAATCACCCGACAAATCAACTTGGCCGTGGCAACTCCGTCTGCAATCCCTGAGTACCTCAGCGGATCGGAGTCCTGCATCACATTCACTCGCGCGGATCACCCTTGCCAGATCCCTCGCCCAGGTCATGCTGTCCTGGTGCTGGAGGCGCAGATCGGAGGCTTCAAGATGAGTCGCGTCTTCATGGACGGCGGCAGTGGCATCAATCTAATGTTCGTAAGCACTCTAGCAGCAATGTGGATCCCACAATGCAGCCTAGAACAGTCAGACACAACATTCCACGGCATCGTCCCAGGGAAGGGCATATTTTCCCTGGGCAAAATAGGGCTCGATGTCATCTTCGGGAAGCCGGACAACTTTCGGCAGGAGCGACTCGAATTCGAAGTGGTGGACTGGCCGTCGTAATACCATGCCATCCTAGGGCGTGTAGCATTCGCAAGGTTCCTGGCCGTCCCACACTACGCATACCTACTACTCAAGATGCCAGGACCGAGGGGCGTCATCACGATCCACGGGAGCTTCACCCGATCGGACCAATGCGACAGGGATTTCAACAAAATCTCCCAGTCTTTCGGCATGCAGGACGAGCTTGTAAGGCTCCGCGAGGTGACGGACAACGGGGCACCCCCAGTCACAAGGCAGAACACACCTGACATGTCCTTCGACTCCACCGTCAACACCAAGAAAGTGCAGGTCCATCCGACGGATGCCTCCAAGACGGCGCTGATCGCCAACGACCTCAGTCCCGCATAGGAAGGCGCGCTCGTCGAATTCCTCCGTGAGCGCTGGGAAATCTTCGCCTGGTGTCCTGCGGACATGCCAGGAGTTCCCAGGGAATTCGCCGAGCACGCACTCAACGTCTTTCCAGACACCAAGCCAGTCAAACAGTCCATCCGGAGACTGTCCGAACCATGAGCCGAAGCCATCGGCAAGGAAATCAACAGATTACTCGCAGCAGACTTCATCAGGGAAATCAAGGAAAGCGAGTGGCTGGCAAACACAGTCATGGTCCCAAAGAAGGACACGGACATCCTGCGGATGTGCGTGGATTTCATGTCACTAAACAAGCATTTCCCAAAGGACCACTTCCCTCTTCCTCGGATCGATCAAATTATCGATTCGACTGTAGGTTGTGAGAAACTCTCCTTCCTAGACGCCTACTCAGGCTACAACCAGATTCGACTCAAAGTTGAAGATCAGGAGAAAACGGCGTTTATCACACCGTTCGGAGTATTCTTCTACAACACAATGCCCTTCGGGCTAAAGAACGCAGGTGCCACGTATCAGCGATGCATGCAGGCCTGCCTCAAGGACCAGATCGGTCGCAATGTCCAAGTCTACGTCGACGACATAGTGATAAAAACCAAGGAGGCAAGGACGCTTATCGACGATCTCCGCGAGACGTTCGACAACCTTGATCGCTACAGGATCAAGCTCAACCCCGAAAAATGCGCCTTCGGCGTCCCATCGGGTCAGCTGCTTGGGTACTTCATCTCTCAGCGAGGGATCGAGGCGAACCCGAAGAAAATCAGAGCCATCATGGAAATGGAGAAGCCGAAAAACCTCAAAGGCGTCCAACAACTCGCAGGGCGAATAGCGGCGCTAAGCAGATTCATCAGCCGCATGGGCGAGAAGGCCCTGCCATTCTACCAACTGCTGCGCAAAGCAGATAAATTCGAGTGGACGCCAGAAGCCAACGACGCATTCGAAAGCCTCAAGCGGCTCCTCTCCACCTCGCCCGTCTTGGTCACGCCAAAGGAGCGCGAGCCTCTGCTGCTGTACATATCAGCCACACATCAGGTGGTCAGCACCGTACTAGTGGTCGAACGACCCGAAGAGGGAAAGACCCACGGGGTCCAACGCCCAATCTACTACCTCAGCGAGGTACTCACTCCAACAAAACAGAGGTACCCTCACTACCAGAAACTCGCCTACGGCGTGTTCATGATGGCTCGACGATTGAGCCACTACTTCCAAGAACATCAGGTGATAGTCGTCAATGAGGCACCCCTGAACAGCATCCTGAATAACCCGGAGGCCACAGGACACGTGGCCCTGTGGGGCATCGAACTGTCACCTCTGGACATCGTCTATGAGAAGCGACTCGCAATCAAATCTCAAGTCCTTCCGGACTTCCTGGTACATTGGATGGAGCTGCAGCTGCCAGACACCCCAGACATGTCGCAGTCATGGACGATGCACTTTGACGGCTCCAAGAGAGAAGCTGGAGCAGGAGCAGGGGTCATACTGACCTCCCCCCAAGGCGACAAGATGAAGTACGTCCTCCGGATGAAATTCCGAGCCTCCAACAACGAGGCTGAATACGAAGCCCTCATCCATGGCATGAGGATGGCAAAGATATGCGGCGCAACGCGCCTGGTCATCTATGGTGACTCCAACCTCGTCGTCCAGCAGACGATGAATGAGTGCGATGCACACGCCGAAAACATGATCGCATACCGCGCGCTCTACAACGCACTCGAAGGAGAATTCGACGGCTGCGAGCTTTGACACGTTGGAAGAGAAAGCAACGAGGAAGCCGACAGACTCGCCAACATCGGCTCCACTTGCGCAAAGGTACCACCAGGTGTGTTCCTCGAACAGATCTACGTGCCATCCATCAAGCGGAAATTCCCCAAGGGATCACCCGAAGAAGCAGAACACTCGGGGGCTACGCTACCCGAAGGTCATGAAGGACCCGAAAAGTTGGACACCGAGGTCGCCATGGTCAACCTAATGCAGGTCATGGCAGTCTAAGAAACCTGGACGCGCCCATACCTCCAGTTCCTGTTAAATGGAGAACTGCCTGACAACCCGACAGATGCCCGACGCATATCTCGTCGGTCAAAAGCTTTCACCATCATCAACGGCGAGTTGTACAAGCGCATCATCACGGGTGTCTTACAACGATGCATCACCATCGACGACGGCAAAGCCATACTCCAAGACATCCATGAGGGCATCTGCGGCCACCACGCAGGCAGCCGCTCCCTTGTCGCCAAAGCTCTACGAGCAGGATTCTACTGGCCAACGGCCATGAGCGACGCAAAGGACATCGTCCGAAGATGCAACGGATGCCAACGGTTCGCCAACAAACCGCACGCACCTGGGTCCGAGCTCAGACCTATACCCATAGCCTGGCCTTTTGCTCAATGGGGCCTCCACATGATCGGCAAACTGCCAAAATCTTCGAAAGGGGGACACGTCTTCCTCCTGGTTGCAGTCGACAAATTCACCAAGTGGATCGAGGCCATGCCGGTCACCAACCAGAAAGGCAAAACTGCCGTCAAGTTCTTCGAGTCCATTGTCTACAGGTTCGGTGTACCGCACAGCATCATCACCGACAACGGATCGAACTTCATCTCCGAGGAATTCCAGGACTTCTGCGAAGGCCTTGGGATCAACATCACGTACGCCTCAGTGGCACACCCGCAAACAAACGGGCAAGTGGAAAAGTGTTGGAGATATGCCCTAGAGGCAATAATAAATATAGTTATTATTATATATCTTTGTGTTTATGATAAATGTTTGCATTCATGCTATAATAGTATTAACAAGGAAACCATTAATACTTGTGTGATTTGTAAACTTAATTTGAAGTCCCTAGTATAGCCTCTATACTTCACTAGCTTGTTGGTTGATTGATGATGTGGTTTCTTTGTCATGAACATTGAGATGTTATCAACAACAAGATCATATCGTTAGGAGAATGATATGGTGGACATACTCCTATAGACAAGCGTAGCATAAAGATCAAGTCATTTCAATAGTTCAATTGCTATATGCTTTCTGATACATAGTAACCTAATTCCTTCGACCATGAGATCATGCATATCACCTTTGCTGGATGGATGCTTTGATGTCATCAAACACCACACCGTAACAGGGTGGCTATAAAGGTGGCATTGAGTGTTCGGAAAGTATTGGTTGAAACACATGGATCAAGAGTGGGATTTGTCCATCCACATGACGGATAGATATTCTCTGGGCCCTCTCGGTGAAATGTCATCCAATTAGCTTGCAAGCATGTGACTTGGTCACAAGGGATCACATATCACGGGAACGAGAAAAGAGTACTTATCAGTAACGAGGATGAACTAGGTATGCAGAGATACCGACGATCATAACCTCGGATAAGTAACATATCGTGAGACAAAGGGAAATTGGTATCGTATGTAAGTGGTTCATTCGATCGCAAAGTAATCGTAGAAATATGTGGGAGCCATATGAATTTCCAGATTCCTCTATTGGTTATTGTTCGGAGAAGTGTCTCGATCATGTCCGCATAATTCACGAACCGTAGGGAGACACACTTAAGGATTCGACGTTGTTTGAGTAGTTATGGTATTATGAGAAAGAGACCGAATGTTGTTCGGAGTCTCGGATGGGATCCGGGATATCACGAGGTGATCCGGAATGGTCCGGAGAATAAGATTCATATAAGGAAAGTCCCGTTTTGGAGTTGGGGAATGGTTCTGGTGTTTTCATCGGGAACATTCTAGAAGGTCCCGGAATGTCCGGCACTCCGGAGGGGGAAGGGTACATGAGTGTGTCATTGCATATTGGAATGATTGCATCATGTACTAAGTGTTCTTGCTGTCCCAAATAAAGGATTTATTTAAATCCTAAATTGAAAAGTCAAACGGCCAGTTTGAAAGTCAAACGGCAGTTTTGGGAAGTGGGAAAAGAGGAGGAGGTGGAGACCGACTTGGGGGAGGAGTCCCCTTGGCCGGCGCACCTCCCAAGGCCGACTTGGGGAGGGACTCCTCCCCTTGGCCGCCGGCCCTCCCACCTATAAAGGGAGGGGCAGGGCCTCCCCTCCTAGACACACAAGTTTCCTATCCTCTAAACTAAACCCTAGATCTAGACCCCGGTTTAGAGCTATTCGGTTTAGAGCCTTCTAATTGGTTTAGAGCCTTCTAATTGGTGTGTCTAATTACTAGACCACTAATAGCCTCTCTCATAAGCTCCACCATACTCGCACCGGCTTAAGGCGAAGCCCTGCGGGATTTCCCCTCTACCTCCGGTACCACGCCGTTGTGCTGCCGGAATCGCGAGGAGAGTGCTACAACCTCCGCTGCCTGCTGGAACAAGGGAGAGGAAGGTCTTCGTTGAGTACCGAACGTGTGACCGACTACGGGAGCGCTGCGGGAACGCGGCGCCGGAAGGATCGTCTACGCGATCTTGAGATCGGAAAGAGTACGACTACATCACCCACGAGAATCTGCTCTCGTTAAACACTTTGGAATCTTCGAGGGTGAGTTATTCCATCGACTCGTTGCTACAATCTAGTAGATAGATCTTGGCTTGTTTGTTTGTATGCGATAGAAAATTTTTGTTTTCCATGCTACGAACCCCTACAGTGGTATCAGAGCCGTGTCTATATGTAGATCTGTTGCACGAGTAGAACACAATGGTCATTGTGGGCATTGATGCTTTTATTGTAGATTGCCTTTTGTGTACTTTGCATCTTGCGGTATGTTGGGATGAAGCGGCCCGGGCTAACCTTACATGACATCGTTCATGAGACTTGCTCCACGCTTGACATGCAACTCGTTTTGCATAAGTGGCTTTGCGGGTGCCTGTTTCTCCTAGCATAGTAAAGATCCAATTTACAACGGGTGATCAACAATGCTAGTATCAATGTTGTGGTTATTGTTCGTAAGTTAGAACGACACTTATGGAAAGCCCCAAACCACGTAAAATATGCAGAGAAAGTAGAAGCGTCTAACTTTGTTTTGTAGGGGTGTGCAGTGATGTGATATGGCCATGATTGTGATTATATTTGATGTATGCAATGTTCCTTATTGTAAGTTGGCAACCGGCAGGAGCCATATGGTTGTCTTTAATTTCTATTAAGACCTGCGTGTCTATTCAAAATAGTTGTAATAGTTGAAGCTGGTGGACGACAACCATGGAGAAGCGTCATTGACCTTGATGCTATGCCGGTGATGATGGAGATCATATTCGTGCTTGAAGATGGAGATCGGAAGCACAAAGAAGAAAGGCCATATCATATCACATATTATGAATTGCATGTGATGTTAATCCTTTATGCATCTTGTATTGCTTAGTAGACGACGGTAGCATTATAAGATGATCCCTCATGCACATAAATTTCAAGTTCTAAAGTGTTCACCCTTAGTATGCACCGTTGCCAAAGCTTGCTGCTTCGAAGCACCACGTGATGATCGGGTGTCTTTGATTCCGCGGGTGAATACAACGTAAGCAAGCCAGATTTGCTTATGCGGTAGCTAAGGTTTGATCTTGACGAGCCTAGCATGTACAGACATGGCCTCAGGAACACGGATCGCCGAAAGGCAAAGCATGAATCATATAGTAGATATGATGAACATGATGATTGTTCGCCATTAAAACTATATCAGCTCTCGTGATGATCGGTGTTGATGTAGTGGA
This sequence comes from Avena sativa, assembly GCA_916181665.1. Classification (NCBI taxonomy): domain Eukaryota; kingdom Viridiplantae; phylum Streptophyta; class Magnoliopsida; order Poales; family Poaceae; genus Avena; species Avena sativa. Next base: position 275,815,514 of record OV702298.1, on the reverse strand, counting down.
TTTGGTTCGTGTGATCACTAAAACAATGTGAGGGATGTTGTTTTGAGTGGGAGTTCACCTAGTTTAATTTCATTAATTAATTTGAACTCAATTTGTCATAAACTTAGTCTAAACTATTGCAAATATGTTGTAGATCAATGGCAGCCCCTACCATCAATTTTAATGCGTTCCTAGAGAAAGAAAAGTTGAAAAACAATGGAAGCAACTTCGCGGATTGGTTCCGCAATTTGAGGATTGTCCTCACAGCTGGTAATTTGACCTATGTGCTGGATGCACCGCTAGGTGACCCACCTGCAGCTGATGCTACCGATGAAGTAAAGAATGTTTACCTTGCTCGGAAGAATCAGTACTCCATAGTTCAGTGTGCTATCTTGTATGGTTTAGAATCGGAGCTTCAGAAAAGGTTTGAAGAGTCAGATCCATATGATATTGTCGAGGATCTCAAATTAATCTTTGAGACTCATGCGGCAATTGAAAGTTATGAAGCTTCTGAAAAGTTCTTTAACTGCAAGATGGAAGAGGGTAGCTCCGTCAGTGAGCATGTGCTTAAGATGTCTGGGCACGCAAATAAACTTCAAAGTTTGGGTATAGTGATTCCTAATACTTTGGGAGTTTACCGCATCCTCCAATCACTACCACCAAGTTACAAGAACTTTGTGATGAACTACAACATGCAGAACATGAACAAAGAGTTGCCAGAACTATTTGCTATGTTAAAATCTGCAGAAGTGGAGATCAAGAAAGAGCACCAAGTGTTGATGGTCAATAAGACCACCAAATTCAAGAAAGGCAAGTCTAAGCAAAAGGGACACTTCAAGAAGGGTGGTAAGAAAGTTACCACGCCGACGAAGAAGACCAAGGCTGGACCTAAACCTGAAACTGAGTGCTTTTACTGCAAGGGAGAAGGTCACTGGAAGCGGAATTGCCCAAGGTACTTGGCGGATTTGAAGAACGGCAACATCAAGAAGAAAGGTATATCTGATATACATGTTATTGATGTGTATCTCACTAGTACTCGTAGTAGTGCCTGGGTATTTGATACTGGTTCGGTTGCTCATATTTGTAACTCGAAACAGGAGCTGCAGAATAAACGGAAGCTAGTGAAGAACGAGGTGACGATGCGCGTAGGAAACGGATCAAAGGTTGATGTGATCGCGGTCGGCACGCTACCTCTTCATCTACCATCGGGATTAGTTTTATACTTAAATAATTGTTATTTGGTGCCTGCATTAAGCATGAACATTATATCAGGATCTTGTTTATTGCGAGACAGTTACTTGTTTAAATCCGAGAATAATGGTTGTTCGATTTATATGAGTAATGTGTTTTATGCACATGCACCTTTAATAGATGGTCTATTCATATTGAATCTCGATAGTAGAAATACACATATTAATAACATTGAGGCTAAACGTTTGAAATCAAGCGATAATTTGACCTATATGTGGCACTGTCGTCTTGGTCACATTGGAGTGAAGCGTATGAAGAAACTCCATTCCGATGGACTTCTTGAATCACTTGATTTTGAATCACTTGAAAGATGCGAGGCATGTCTGATGGGTAAAATGACTAAGACTCCATTTTCTGGTATGATGGAGCGAGCTACAGACTTATTGGAAATCATACATACCGATGTGTGTGGTCCAATGAGTGTAGCATCGCGCAGTGGTTATCGTTATGTTCTTACCTTCACGGATGATTTGAGTAGATATGGGTATATCTATTTCATGAAACATAAGTCCGAAACTTTCGAGAAGTTTAAGGAGTTTCAAAGTGAGGTAGAGAATCAACGTAACAAGAAGATTAAATTTCTACGTTCTGATCGTGGAGGTGAATATCTAAGTTACGAGTTTGGCGAGCATTTGAAGAAATGCGGAATACTTTCACAATTGACACCGCCGGGAACACCACAGCGTAATGGTGTGTCTGAACGTCGTAATCGAACTCTCTTAGATATGGTTCGTTCTATGATGTCACTTACAGATTTACCACTATCATTTTGGGGTTATGCATTAGAAACAGCCGCATTCACTTTAAATAGGGCACCGTCTAAATCCGTTGAAACGACACCGTATGAATTATGGTTTGGGAAGAAACCTAAATTGTCGTTCCTTAAAGTTTGGGGATGCGAAGCCTATGTAAAGAAGTTACAGCCGGACAAGCTTGAACCCAAAGCGGAAAAATGCGTCTTCATAGGATACCCGAAGGAAACTATTGGGTATACCTTCTATCATAGATCCGAAGGCAAAATCTTCGTTGCCAAGAATGGATCCTTTCTAGAGAAGGAATTTCTCTCGAAAGAAGTGACTGGAAGGAAAGTAGAACTCGACGAGGTTGTCGAACCTTCTCTCAAAATTACGAGTAGCGCAGCACCGGAAGAAGTTCCTGTGATGCCTGCACCAATAAGAGAGGAAGCTAATGATGGTGATCATGAAACTTCGGTTGAAGTTACTACAGAGCCTCGGAGGTCAACGAGAACTCGTACCACTCCAGATTGGTATGATTCCGTTATGAATGTCATGTTGGTGGACAACACCGATGACCCCGAGACATATGAGGAAGCGATGATGAGCCCAGATTCCAATAAATGGCAAGAAGCCATGAAATCCGAGATTGGATCCATGTACGAAAACCAAGTATGGACTTTGGTGGACTTACCGGATGGCCGGAAGGCTGTCGAGAACAAATGGATTTTCAAGAAGAAAACAGATGCTGATGGTAATGTTACTGTCTATAAAGCTCGACTTGTCGCAAAAGGGTTTCGACAAATTCAAGGAGTTGACTACGATGAGACTTTCTCACCGGTAGCGAAGCTAAAGTCTGTAAGGATTATGTTAGCAATCGCTGCATATTATGATTATGAGATATGGCAGATGGATGTCAAAACAGCATTCCTCAATGGAGACATTGATGAAGAGTTGTATATGATACAACCCAAAGGTTTTGTCGATCCTAAAGATGCTAACAAGGTATGCAAACTTCAACGGTCCATCTATGGATTGAAGCAAGCATCCCGAAGTTGGAATCAACGTTTTGATAAGGTAATCAAAAGTTTTGGTTTTATACAAACTTATGGAGAAGCTTGTATTTACAAGAAAGTGAGTGGGAGCTCTGTAGCATTCTTAATACTATATGTGGATGACATATTGTTGATTGGGAATGATGTAGACCTTCTTAATAGTGTCAAAGAGTATTTGAATAATAGTTTTTCAATGAAGGATCTTGGCGAAGCAGCTTACATATTAGGCATAAAGATTTATAGAGATAGATCGAAACGCCAAATATCATTGTCACAAAGTACATATTTGGACAAAGTTCTAAAGAGGTTTGGAATGGAAGATAGCAAGAAAGGGTTCTTGCCCATGTTGCCCAATACGACCTTGAGTAAAACTCAAAGTCCGACATCGGCAGAAGATAGAGAAAGGATGAGTAAGACTCCCTATGCCTCAGCCATAGGATCTCTAATGTATGCCATGCTATGTACTAGACCCGACATCGCATATGCTGTTAGTTTAACTAGCAGATATCAAAGTGATCCAGGAGTGGATCATTGGACAGCGGTCAAAAACATCCTTAAGTACTTGAGAAGAACTAAGGATATGGTTCTTTCTTATGGAGGTGATGAACAGCTCGTTGTTAATGGTTACACCGATGCTAGTTGGAACACCGATCCGGATGATTCTAAATCACAATCTGGATACGTATTTATTTTGAATGGTGCAGCAGTTAGCTGGAGGAGTGCAAAGCAAAGCGTTGTGGCGAGATCTTCAACTGAATCGGAATACATGGCTGCTTCGGAGGCTTCACAAGAAGCGATATGGATGAAAGAGTTCATTACAGAGCTGGGTGTGGTTCCAAGTGCGCTGGACCCAATGTCTATCTACTGTGATAACATGGGCGCCATAGCCAATGCGCAAGAACCAAGGTCACACAAGAAGCTGAAGCATATCAAGCTGCGTTTTCACGCTATTCGAGAACATATCCAGGATGGGGATATAAAGATTTGCAAAGTACACACAGATCTGAATGTGGCGGATCCGTTGACTAAACCTCTCCCGAGGGCAAAACATGACCAACACCAAACTGCCATGGGTGTTCGGTATATTACCATGTAATCTAGATTAGATGACTCTAGTGCAAGTGGGAGACTGTTGGAGATATGCCCTAGAGGCAATAATAAATATAGTTATTATTATATATCTTTGTGTTTATGATAAATGTTTGCATTCATGCTATAATAGTATTAACAAGGAAACCATTAATACTTGTGTGATTTGTAAACTTAATTTGAAGTCCCTAGTATAGCCTCTATACTTCACTAGCTTGTTGGTTGATTGATGATGTGGTTTCTTTGTCATGAACATTGAGATGTTATCAACAACAAGATCATATCGTTAGGAGAATGATATGGTGGACATACTCCTATAGACAAGCGTAGCATAAAGATCAAGTCATTTCAATAGTTCAATTGCTATATGCTTTCTGATACATAGTAACCTAATTCCTTCGACCATGAGATCATGCATATCACCTTTGCTGGATGGATGCTTTGATGTCATCAAACACCACACCGTAACAGGGTGGCTATAAAGGTGGCATTGAGTGTTCGGAAAGTATTGGTTGAAACACATGGATCAAGAGTGGGATTTGTCCATCCACATGACGGATAGATATTCTCTGGGCCCTCTCGGTGAAATGTCATCCAATTAGCTTGCAAGCATGTGACTTGGTCACAAGGGATCACATATCACGGGAACGAGAAAAGAGTACTTATCAGTAACGAGGATGAACTAGGTATGCAGAGATACCGACGATCATAACCTCGGATAAGTAACATATCGTGAGACAAAGGGAAATTGGTATCGTATGTAAGTGGTTCATTCGATCGCAAAGTAATCGTAGAAATATGTGGGAGCCATATGAATTTCCAGATTCCTCTATTGGTTATTGTTCGGAGAAGTGTCTCGATCATGTCCGCATAATTCACGAACCGTAGGGAGACACACTTAAGGATTCGACGTTGTTTGAGTAGTTATGGTATTATGAGAAAGAGACCGAATGTTGTTCGGAGTCTCGGATGGGATCCGGGATATCACGAGGTGATCCGGAATGGTCCGGAGAATAAGATTCATATAAGGAAAGTCCCGTTTTGGAGTTGGGGAATGGTTCCGGTGTTTTCATCGGGAACATTCTAGAAGGTCCCAGAATGTCCGGCACTCCGGAGGGGGAAGGGTACATGAGTGTGTCATTGCATATTGGAATGATTGCATCATGTACTAAGTGTTCTTGCTGTCCCAAATAAAGGATTTATTTAAATCCTAAATTGAAAAGTCAAACGGCCAGTTTGAAAGTCAAACGGCAGTTTTGGGAAGTGGGAAAAGAGGAGGAGGTGGAGACCGACTTGGGGGAGGAGTCCCCTTGGCCGGCGCACCTCCCAAGGCCGACTTGGGGAGGGACTCCTCCCCTTGGCCGCCGGCCCTCCCACCTATAAAGGGAGGGGCAGGGCCTCCCCTCCTAGACACACAAGTTTCCTATCCTCTAAACTAAACCCTAGATCTAGACCCCGGTTTAGAGCTATTCGGTTTAGAGCCTTCTAATTGGTTTAGAGCCTTCTAATTGGTGTGTCTAATTACTAGACCACTAATAGCCTCTCTCATAAGCTCCACCATACTCGCACCGGCTTAAGGCGAAGCCCTGCGGGATTTCCCCTCTACCTCCGGTACCACGCCGTTGTGCTGCCGGAATCGCGAGGAGAGTGCTACAACCTCCGCTGCCTGCTGGAACAAGGGAGAGGAAGGTCTTCGTTGAGTACCGAACGTGTGACCGACTACGGGAGCGCTGCGGGAACGCGGCGCCGGAAGGATCGTCTACGCGATCTTGAGATCGGAAAGAGTACGACTACATCACCCACGAGAATCTGCTCTCGTTAAACACTTTGGAATCTTCGAGGGTGAGTTATTCCATCGACTCGTTGCTACAATCTAGTAGATAGATCTTGGCTTGTTTGTTTGTATGCGATAGAAAATTTTTGTTTTCCATGCTACGAACCCCTACAAAAAGGCCAACGGCCTACTCGGCGCTGGCATCAAGAAGCGCCTCATGAGTTCACTCGAACAAAAAGCTGGAGCCTGGACGAAAGAGATACCATCCGTCCTGTGGAGCTTACGGACTACGCCAAACAGCTCCACCGGCTACACACCGTTCTTCATGGTATACGGAGCTGAGGCCGTGCTACCAGCCGAAGTACGCCACCAGGCCCCACGGGTCGTCGCTTACAGCGAAGTCGAATCCACGATTGCACTCGAAGACGCTGTCGACACACTCGACGAAGCACGAAACATAGCAGCAGCTCGATCAGCGGTGTACCAGCAGAGTCTCCGCAACTACCACAGCCGCCGGCTGCGCCCAAGGTCCTTCGTCGAAGGAGACCTCGTCTTGCGACTCAAGCAAAAGCGACCGAATAAATTCGAGTCACCATGGGAAGGACCCTACGTCATCACCGAAGTCATCCCAGGTGGCGCATATCGCCTCAAGCACGTGGAGTCTGGAGTCGCATACTCCAACCCATGGAATATCTCGCACCTGCGACGATTCTATCCGTAGCAACCTACCCCCTTTACTTTCAATAAGGCTTTCAGCCAAGGCTATCCAGCCGAACAATGTATCTCCTCCATTACGATATAAATAAAGCTAAGTGTCTCGCCCCAAAACTTCGGTTCGCTATTTTGCAACTTTACTTTATGCTACAAACGCACTCGGGGGCTCCCTCCACCGCACGATTTCATCGACTGAGGATCAAGCGTGTACACCTGAGTAGCTGACAACGTCAGGCAAACGAAAAGGACACGTACTCAATCAAAGCACTGCGTGTTCACAAACCTTTACAACAAGGGGCATAACACGCCCAGCCGAAATATACAAAGTTTACATCTATCTCTTTTTTTTTCAGGTACTACCTATTCTGAAGAATAACCTGAGCACGCTGCTCAAACAAATCTACGACCTGTTCGGCATACTGCCTTACAGCTGCATAATGTGGACGCATGTCCCACTCACCACCATCAGGCCGAAGAGGTGGCCCAGCGGCCACAGCAGCCAAATCTACGTCAGGCCGGTGCAGCCTCACAAGAGACAAAGCAGCCTTCACTCCCGCGACGAGCTGTTGCGGCACCAACTCCTTGACATTGTTTACGTTCCGAAACTTCAACAGCAGACCTGCAAGACTTGTTGGTACGGCATCCAAAGGGAACATGACGTGCAGCACCGAGGCAAGCGACGTCTGCACTTGGCGAAGCACTCGAGAAACCTGGTGCACACGATCCTGCACCGTAGCCAGAGCCACGGTGCGGTCACGATCCATCCAGAAGAAGCCACCGGCTTCCATGTCCTGTTGAGTCAGACAATTGACTCGAACAGCGACACGCTCCTTCTCCTCCCTCGGAGCAAGGTTCGCACCTGCGACAATTGCAACAAATAAGCGCAAGGCCAGCAGGCTCACCCGAAAAACCGAGCTACAGCTCGAACCAAAGAACAACTTACACTGCAGCTGCTCGGACAGCCGAACCAGTTCCGCCATCAAGTACTCCTCTCTGGCTGCACCACGATCTGCCTTGGACTTCCAAACATCGGCATGACCGCGTAACCCGAGCAACTCCTTCTCCAGACTACGCACACGATCCCGAAGAAAGGCGAGTTGAGAAGGGTCATCCAAAGATGGTCGCCGCTGCGCTACGGGTGAGGCATCAACATGGTCAGCACCCGAAGGAACCTAGAGCAGCAGAAAAAGAAAGGGACACAAACATTCAGACAATGGCAGAGCACAACTCAGAAGAATTCATTAAACATATAAGGCCACTACGTGGCACAAAGATGGTGTTTCTTCAAAATATTTACAGCAAAAGCAGACTACAAACTATCCTATGTCTACAAAGCCTAAGACGCGGCACCCTGAGTCTCCTCGGAGCCAGACTGCCTAGCTTTGGCCCCGCCCTGCTGCCGCAGTGCATACTCAGACAGCAAATCAATGAGCTTGGGCCCATATCGTTTGCAGCGAGCAGAGTAGGCAGCAAAGGCTACCTCGGATCCATCCGCAGTCGTCGGCATCCGGGAGGTGATCTGGGGCAGGTACAGCTCCGCTCCAGCCGCCAAGGCCATCGCCAGCCCGACGGATGCGCCGATGCCCTTCTGCTTGCGCTTGTACTCCGCAGGCGCTTCGGCTGATAAAGCCTCCGCCAGGGCATCCACATCATCGAGGGCCACGCCCTTAGGGAAAAGCTCCATGTAGAAGCGGCCAAGGACCTCCTTCGCCTTGGCAAGGGAGCTGACGACGGTGCTGCAGCGGTCTTCGACCGCCACAGTAGCATCATCTAGAGCACTCCCGTCTCTAGAGCACCGTGGTCAAACTCGATGCCTGCGGCATCTAAGACATAAAAAAAAAGAGAAGACATGAAGAAAAGCAGCACAGAAGAACAAAGGAAGCACGAAGAAACATGCAGAAATATAGTACTTACCCAAAATAGCCTTGGCAGCAGCCATGAGCTTCGCCGCCACCTCCCTCTCGCGCGCAGCCGCAACAGTGGCCAGCTTCTCCTCACGGTCCGCGGCCTCCTGCTGCAGACGCTCTTTCGCTTCGGCTGCCTTAGTCAGCTCTAGCTCGAGGCGTTCTTTCGCACCAACGGTAGCCTCGGCCTTCTTCTTGAGAGCGTCGACCTCACGGAGAGAACTATTATGCTCCTCTGCATTCAAAACAAGAAACGTCAGGAAGCAGGACTAGACTAAATGAAAAAAGCACCCAAAGGCGAATAGATACCTCGAAGCTGCCGAAGGTTAGCCTCCAGCACCAGACGTCCTGCACCAGCCGCTTGGCCTCCTGCACAAAAGGCTGCAGAAAAAGGAAATAGCAGTAAGAAAAGGACTTGGGGGCTACGCCCAACACAAAGGAGTAAAAACAATATCAGCACACGAAGATACTCGGGGGCTCCCCCCGTGACATGAAGCAGAAAAACTTACATGCTCTGATGGCGACTCCGAAGGCCCGCCTGCGAAATTCTGAGGCGCAACCACCTGCACCTCCTGCATAGGAGGATCCGGAGCGGCGCCCCCTGAAGTCGGCACCGTTTGAGGAGGAGGAGACACGATCTTCGACTCCCCCATCATCTCCCGCGCACCATCACTGGAGGAATCGTGGGAGGAATGCCTGCGTACGAACCAATCAGCGCAAGTGCAAAAATCATAAAGGAAAAAGGACAATAGCACAACAAGAAACTTACGAGCCGACCGAGCTCAGGTCGAAGACAGGAGGAGCCTTTCGGGCTCTCTTCTCCTCCTTTTTCTCTTCCTTCTTCTCCTCTTTCTTTTCTTCCTTCTTCCGCTTCGCTGGCGGGTGCGTCGCTACAGCCCGCACAGGAATGGCAGGAATGGGAGAGGAAGAATCCCCATGACCGTCACTATGACGCTCAAGGCCCAGAGGGTCTCTGGGAGTCGTAGGAGTCGAGGCATCCGAAGACTCGCTGGAGCTCCATGAACGCTTGCGCGTACGGTCCTCACTCGACTCGTCGGCATCCTCCGCCGGAGATCGCGCCGACGCCAGCTCGGACATGGACTCAACCACTTCATTATCCAGGGCATTCAGATAATTTTCGGGCAATGGCGGTACCATGCCCGGAACTTTGAAGCTCTACAAAATCAGAAGGAACTTTGTTAGCAAACAAAGGAAATAAATACGCAGCCGACAAAAAGCACTACGTGCACAAATCTACACCTGCGGTACGGCCAACGTCGAAGAAAATGGAGGAGTTAGCGACTTCCCCGCGATTTCTTCTCCGGCCTTGAACTTCAGCAGTGCGCGAAGGTCCTTGTCAAGATCCCCCTTGGAGATTTTCTCAGCCGAAACCCTCGTCGGATCACGGCGCCCAGAATAAAGAAACATCGGGTGCGCCCTCGCTTGGAGAGGCTGCACCCGACGCTCAAGAAACGTCTGGATGATGTCCACGCCGTTCACCTCCTTCTCCGGAATCAGCTGGAGATCCTCCACCCGATGGTAAAGGGCCTCTATCTCAGCCTCCTCACCGTCCAAGATTTGGTTTTTCCAAGACCTTTTCGGCTCAATCTTTTGGGAAGGGTCAAAGGGAACACGACCAAAATCTTGCCTGGGCACTACGGAGTCGCGGATATAAAACCATCGCCTCCGCCAGTACTGAACAGATTCGGACTTGGAAAAAGAAAAGAAGAGAAGATTGGGACTAAGGGAGATGATGCAACCCCCAATGGGATACACACCATCCGAACCAGATTGCCTCTTCACGGAATAGAGCTTCCGGAAGAGGCCAAAGTGCGGCTCAATGCCAAGCCAGCACTCGCAAACAGTGATAAAACAAGCAATATGGAGAAGAGAATTGGGAGACATATGATGAAGCTGAATCCCATAGAAGAAGAGCAGTCCACGGAGGAAGTTGTGGACTGGAAAAGAAAACCCACGCATAACGAAGGCGAGAAACATAACCCGATACCCAGATGGGGGACGGGGGATTACCTCATTGCCGGGGAGTTTGACGGCCTCCCTATCTTGCGGGATCAGGCCCCGCTCGCGAAGCTTGCGGAGATCGCTCTCCCGCGTCTCTGATCGCCGCCAGCCACCATCGGTGACACGAGTAGCGGTGGTGCCTTTCTGTCCTCCGGCGGCACTGGTCCCAATGGCAGACGAGGACTTCTTGGATTTCCCCATTGTGCTACGACGGCACCGGCGGTGAAAACGCAGAGACGACGATGGAAATGTGGAAGGAAATCCTAGCGCGCAGCAAGAATCGCTAGAGCACAAGGAGGCAGTGAAAACAAGAATTGATGCGGTGAAAACAAACCGCGGCTTTCCCCAATGATTATAACAGCGAAGACGACGCACGGTAGCCGTCCATCCAGAAGACCTAACGCCAACGGCAGATCTGACTGTACACGTGTCAACATCACAACGAACCGTCGTTACCACGCCGTCCACTACGCGCGGAAATCGAGGAGACGCCGTAATTATCTCCACGCCGCGCGTGACCGGTCAATTCAAAGTCAGCAAGTGGGACCCACGTTCGTCCAGTCAAGTCATCTCTGGCGCAGCAGACGCTTGAGGTCATCGATCATCAGCACTGACATCATCAAAAGCTATACTAGCACAACCTACAATTCTTCGGCTCCACAGCTAAGAGTACTCACTCGAATCTTCGATTCGACTAAATACTCGGGGGCTACTCCTATCAGGAGCGCTGGCCGCGCACCCGAAAGACGAATAAGGACAAAGTATTTCTCTGAGTCCTACGTCAAGTCTACGACTCCACTACGGACTCGGGGGCTACTCCCATAGGGAGGATGGATTTAAGCATCCGAAAATTTTCGAGTCCTACGGACTTAACAACTGAACAATCCTTGAACTAAAGTCTCCGCTCGAGTCTACGACTCGAACAGACACTCGGGGGCTACTCCCATAGGGAGCGCTGTTCGTGCACCCTATGAAATCTTCGACTGCGATCTTTCGGATCAGCACGCAAAAACTTTTTGGCAACTCTTCCCCAACAAAACGCTGAGTGAGCGATAATCTCCTTGGCCACCCGAAGCACCTCCGTGGTGACAAATGTTCGGATGCTGTGTCTGCGACGCAAAGATAAGACCTGCAGATATCATCTGATGGCCTGGCAACGCACCTGACTGCGCTCTGCTAGTATAAATCTATGCCAACAGGCGTGATGAAAAATCCCGACGGACGCGTTGGGTACATCAATTAAAAACACTAGAATTCCACTCCTGTAAGTCCTCCGCGGCCTGAGTCGAATTACGCCAGCATATGTTCCGGGTTCAAGTTAAGGGACTCGAACCTGATGAAGATCGTGTTGTTTCGTCCTAAGACAGTTAACTGACCCTGATCCGTCGGGTGAGTCAGGCACATGTATCAACAATCCCTACACATATATATTGTTACTACCTAGTTGCACCCGAAGGATTGAAGAGTCCTCAGCCGAATCTACGATTCGACTGATCACTCGGGGGCTACTGACATGGTTATACCCTACGGGTACGTGACTTCAGCATACCTGGTCCAGCCCAAGGAAGGCCCACAACAGACATACGCTGGCCCATGAAGATTTTCGGGTGGCCAAGGCCCATGACGCCTTCGGATCCTTGGAGAGCAAGATTAGCATAGATAGGAAATTCAAAGGGGGTAAAACCCTAGAACCTGTAACCGACTAGGACTATGCCCGGGACCTGCCTAAAGTCTATATAAAGGCCAGGAGGGCACGTCCTAGATTCCTCGACTCATACTTTCGCACACGCACCTCCACGCCAGATCGAATCTGCGCACCCTGTAACCTTCGGTTCCGCCGTAATCAAGAGCAGGCAAGCAGGAGTAGGGTTTTCCCTCCGGGGGCCTGAACCTAGGTAAATCTCGTGTCCCCTGGTTGCTTGTCTGTTAACCGTTCCACGATCTCCAGCATCCCCATCTTCTCCAAAACCCAAGTCCATAACAATGGGCATTGACGAGATTAAACCTCGTCACCTCTCCTTGGAGCTTTGCTTGCGGATGAGGTGTTTTGGCTAGGGGATTTTGGTTGGAGCGTGGTCAATCCCATGCGAAAGCTTTCCCTGACGGTGCCAGTGGTGGTGATGGAGACGCTCTTGTGTGTCGTTTCCCTCCTTGGAGGCATCACTTTGGGTGGTGCCCCTCCACCTTTTGTCTCCGGGTGAAAGCCCTTGGTCCGATGTTGGACCAGGTGGCGACAACATTGTGGCGTTGTTCTCCTTCTTGAAGGCATCGCCTTTTAGCTGGTCTTTGTGGGTTTTGTTCAATGGGCATCAACGGTGCTTCTCTCAGCGTGCTTTGGCTATTGCTAGTGGCCGTGCTCCGAGTCTCTTCTTCTTCGATGGCCCATCTATGTTGCTTTTCGTGCTCTAGGGTGAGCATTCTATCGTCCGACGGGTCGGCGCCTGCGATCTAGGGCGAGAGGGAAGTGGGTCCTCTTCGGTGATAGGGAATGATACAGCAATTTCGATCGTCTTGTTTCAAAGCAGATGATGGACACTCCTCAAGGCGTGCGTTCTCCTCCCTTGACCTTTGCATCCGCGTCAATCTTGATCAGCGAGCATTTCGGTGTATGTTGTCTTCAACACTAACAGGATGCGCATCATTCTCTTACTCTTTTGTTTGCCTTTTTTGTGTGTGTAGACTTTGTATGTTGTTCTCCCCAATACTTTTGTACCCTTCGGCCGTTTGGGGCTTTATTAATTTAAAGACGGGCACTTTGTGCCTATTATCTAAAAAATGTTTCTTCCTATTTTTTGTGCTAGTTACTGTTAAACATGAGACTTGTTCTTGTGTTGGATCAAAATAATAATTCTTGCTATATATAGAGATATTTTTCTCATTCAAAACATGAGCTATTCTCTTTGGTGCAGGTAGAAGCGAAGCACTGAAGCAAGCTGAAAAGTAGCTATCGAACAAACCGAACAGGGTAAACCATCTGAGGTGCATGCGAAGAACTGGCTAGGACAAAGAAGCATCAACCTGTTTGCTGAAACACAAGATACATTCAAGTTTAGATAAACCTAAATCAGTTATTTCTGGACGGAGGGAGTACAAAGAATTTGGATGGAGACATTTGAGATTGAATTTCTTTAGTTGATTAATGAAAATTACGTGTAATGCAACTATCTGGATTATGTTGCTTGTAGCATGCAGATACATGTACTTTATTATGTACTGTACTAGTGAACTTGCGTGGGCTAAATGTTTTGGTTCAACCATGTTTTTTTTTTTGAGGGTTCAACCATGTTTTCATGTGTTTTGATTTGGTTTTTAATTTTTCTATATGCACATTTTCTCTCTTGTTCATGGCAATGCCTCGCCCAGATGAACATTGTTTACAAATCATCGTGTCATGTTACCGAGTCTTCATATGGTTAGTATATTTGGCAGTTGCTTGTTAAGCATTCCCTGTAGGATTCAGATGTAGCTTATTATTTTCTCGGTCCACTATAGGTAGCTTATATGTCTTTGATTTTTTTCTTAGTTCCCAGATAACGTACAACCAATAGGACCCCTAGGCTATGAGTTAGAACCATCAATTTTCATAAATATTTCCAGTGACATGGCTGGAGTTTTTAGTATGTTTAGTGAATGAGTTTGAGATACATTCCATGGTAGATTGTTTTTATCTCCTCCTAAGGAGAGAGTAGTCAAATAAAATTTAATAATCATGGCTTGCTTAGACATCAGCTAAAGCGACCTATAATGGATGGAGAAAATTATATAACCGAATCGTAAGCTCTACACCTGAGTGAAAAGAAGGAATCCTCATTTTCAGAATGGGAGTCGTTAAAAAATATTGTCCTAGAACTATGTTAATAACACCACATCAAGCAATCTTGCAGTCGATTGTAAGATCTTACTTTTACTTTTAGTTTTTCTCTCATGAAATTTTGTTGAATGGTCATGATTTTTTAGTCATACAATTGGGTCATGGTGTAGTGATTAATATTTTCATCAACTGCAGAAATTGTGCAGAATTGTTATCTTGTTTTTTTCTTCCAAATCATTATTTTTATGCCACTTTCTTTGTGCTAACAATTTGTATTAATTGCCTACTAAACCGATCTGAGTGGTAATTGATTTATAAAAGATGATATTTTGTGGACAACAAATTACTATGGTGTGATGTTCCGCCGTTCATTATAGAGAAAAGGTAACATCAATGCTATGTTCTCTAATTTTTGTGATGGATTTTTTTGTTTCTAAATGGAACTTAACTGCCACTATATGCTTTGATTTTGTTTTGCGGTGAAATAAAGAAGAGATCTGATTTGTGTGATAGCTTATTTGTCAATTATACCTGGAAGGTAACCTCATTTATTTTGCTGGTTCCCTACAAACTCACTGAATGATGACTTTTAATTTTGAATAATTTTGTTAGGCAAAATATCGAAAAGATTCAGCTGCAACTTCTCGTGGCCAGAAGCACGAGTTGTACACATGTGTTGATGTTTAGACCGAGATACTTATGGTGCTGGGCAGTGGAATGTATGTCAAAGATTCCCAGTTCTACTTTCAACTCATCTTGGTCAATTAATTCCACGTAAGAATTATTTTCACTCAGGTGTAGAGCTTATGATTCGGTTATACAATTCTCTCCATCCATTATAGGTCGCTTTAGCTGATGTCTGAGCAAGCCATAATTATTTTTGCAAAATTGATACAAAAATTGCATACCTTTCTACTTGTCCTCCACTTTAGAACTGATAACCAACTTAGTAAGATATTTTGAGTGTAACTCAACAATTTTCATGTGGATATTAAACGTATAATCGATGCGATATTAGCTTCAAGTGCCCCAGTGTGCAACATATGCAAGGTTAGTCAACGCCCTGTCCGAAACTCTGAATTGATGTTGATGTTGTTAAAAGTTCTTGGATCTTGGGTGGCTTAGATGGAAACATGTCTTTCATGATCATCAGGAGTAACCTTGGAGCTGAAGTGCCCTTATAGACGAGATTCAGCGGTTCATGCCATCCTCCAAGCTGCAGACATTGCAGTGGACTTACAATTGCTTCCAAGTAAAGTCTGGTTTGATACAATATCAATGCAAAGAAACTAAGCATTGGTTGTCAGTCCTGCTACCGTGAAGTGTGAAGTAAGGTGATATACTAGACATGAGTTCTTTATTTGGTCGGCATTCGGTAGCGCTTATTACATCGTTGTTGTATCATTGCTCCTGATTCATTTACAGAGTTCCAAGGAAAAATAAGAAACGAATATATGATGTTTTTGTTTGATGGTGTTTGATTAAGGGATGCCTTCGATATTACATTTTATCCCATGGTTGTGTACTTCCTGGCCATGTATTTTCAGTACATGTTATAATTAAGCAAATTTTATAGCAGGAAAGACTACTTATTTAGCAAGGTTTTTTTTTGTCTGAATGTGCCGATGTTAGACAATGATTCACAATGATAGCATTCAACTTAGTTAGCTATATAGAAATGGTGAAATCTCTATTAGCAGAACACTGTTCATGCTCAAGACCGCTTGAGGTCCTAATGCAGCATGATTTTTGGGGGTCATTTTTGTCACCATCCAAACTAAAATGAACCAGAGAAGTGTGGAGACAATGAAAGAAAGACCTGACACGCTGCTATAAATATATTATAATATTAGTTGTCAAGAAAAAAGACATGGCATTCTTGGTAGCATGACCGGACAGGTAGCACTAATTCATGATAATGATTTTGAGTATTAAAATCCCTCGTAGACAAAAAATCAACATGCAGCAACGCATGGACATCACTTGTTCTCCACATCACTATTTAATTGAATTATGGTGCACATAGTGGACGAAAGTTACTCCCTCCGCTCCGGTTTATTAGGCACGTACATAGTCTAAGAATAACTTTAACCAATAATTTTAGTTAACAATTTTAATATAATATGTTATAAAAATTATACCATTAGATTCATCTTTAAAAGTAGTTTCCAATGGTATATTTTTTGCGAAAATATATTGCATATTTTTTTGGTCAAAATTGATGGTCAAAGATTTTCTTAAATTACGTGTGTGTCTAATAAACTGGAACGGAGGGAGTATGAGATATTCAGTTCAATAAAATGATGAGCTATTTCATATTTTTCACTAGCGAAGCATTGCACGGACACTATAGTATAACAAAAGAAGGAAGGAGAAGAGGCCAATGACCGGGCGGCAGGGAGGGGAGGTGTCGGATGAGGAAGCCATGTGGAGGGGAAGCGGGACGAAGACGTTGTGCTGGAGAGCGGGCGACACGGAGAACCAGATAGGGCAGCTACGTGGTGCCATCCTGCAGGGGCTTTGCGTCGAACTCCAGCGTGTACCGGGTGGCAAAGAAGAGGAGGAGAGGAGGGGCGGTCACCGTGCATGGGGGAGGGGGGGGGGGGGGGTAGAGGAGAGGATGGGGATACGCCGCCCCCGGGAGATGGCGCTCATTGGTGGGGAGACGGAGGATAGGGAGCTGGGCTGCACCATGGGTGGAGAGGGGCAGTGCCGTCGGGACTTGGGCTGAGCAGAGATAGTGAGAAATTGAGAAGAGCAAAGAGAGAGATGGTGATAGGTCTTAGGGATTACGCGGCCTAAGCTACTGCTTCATTTTTTCTTTCAGGGGTGCTTAGTGCTATATTGCAAAACTTTAACTGAAATAAAATCGTGCAACCATTTTAATATTAACATCTACTCTTTGTATTCTGTACTGGCAATACAACATAAAGAATCATTACCATTTATTTTGGTGAATATTTTCACCTATCGACCCAAACATGATTCTACCAATTATAATTTTAAATTACTTGAACCGAATATTTCTTTGTGTAGAAATGTTTATACTTGGAACATAAAGATTTTTAAAATTGTTTTATAGATATTGACTTCCCATCCAATTGCCTTAGATTTCGTACGTACGTTTTCCCATTAGTTTGATATACTTCATACAACTTAACTATTTATATATACTATTTATTTTAATACAATAAAGCTATCTGATTTTGCATCGTATTGAATTAGATATTCTATAAGGAAAAATATATTTTTATGCTTTGCTTTAGAATTCTTGTATTCACTTATGAAATTGTTCATTGTCAGATTTGTCTTTTTTTTATTCTTGAGTTATACAATGATGTCAACTTTAAAATATTTTTTAGACTGTTTTTGTTGTTTGGTAGAATGAAAGCACCACAAGAGCATAAAACACTTGATATATCCTTGGGCGTGATAGAAGAGGTGGTCGACTGAATACGCTAGGATTTTATCGCCATGACGTCAAACACTATACTATACTTAACCGGATGCAATACCGTCCTAAACCCGATCTATTGGTTGATTTTGTCTCATAAAATAAATCCATGAAGTTTGCATAATAACATATTTTAAAATTGTCTACATGTATTGTGTTTCCGTGGCAATGCACGGGCATTTTACTAGTGATAACCAAACAAAATCACACATCGGGGCTTGTTTGTATTGGAATATTACGAGGGTTTTTATGCAGTGAACCAGCATACCACTGCATGATGTAGTACACTATAGTCGTTGATATAACATCAATAAAACACTGTTTCACTAGTATTACATCCCTTAGAGTAGTATAACAAAACATAGCAGGTCCAAGACATGACTATGGGTTATAACTTGTCTCTTTACAAAAGATCTAGAGAACACTCTAGGTTATAGAGAGAGAAAACAACTTCTTACAAAGTAGAACCAAAAATAGCAACTTGCAACTATCATACTAATAGACTAGTATCTAAACTATTTGGCTTGCAAATGCCAGTATTGCATTTCTCTACAGAAGTAGGTTCTATGGTTAGATATCATACTCCTAACTAATCAGCAACTTCGTCTTTATTTTAATTGTTGTATATGATGACTTCCTTGACTTTAATAAAGAACTTGATCTTGGTGATGACTCCCTGGAGCATAAGTTGATGTAGACGTCGTCTTTATTGGCTTTAAAATTTAGCAAGGGTTAACAAGATACAGTTGAGTACGAGCATACTCAGCAAGTTCACTAAAAAGGAGTGTATGATGCACTATCTACAGCTATAGACCATAGGTCGTAGGCTATGCAGGTTTTTGTAAATATTTCTTCAAAGGTTGCTTTTATTCTGAAAAGCTATGTCTGTCAGCCTTCACAGGTTTACCAGAACTTTCGTGGAGTTCCTTTCCTGCAGCGTTCGCAGCTCCTTTCCAGAACAGGGAGTAACATGTCACGGTTTTTACACTCTGCAGAGGTGCGTTGCTTTACCCATGAGAGATCAAATCCTGTTACACAACCGGGTAGCTTATCCGTCCACACTTCCTATGATTTGGGCCTGGTAGATGATCCAAGCCAATCACTGTCCTTCTCCGCGACCCCACATAAAAAATGACTCCCCAAGCAGGAATACCTCCGTTAACCCCCTTATAGCCAGATATAACCCTAGTAACCCCTTGGAGACTCCAGTGTCTCGGCGCTGCTCGCTCTCACCGAAGAGGACCCACTTCCCTCTCACCCTAGATCGTAGGTGCCGACCCGTTGGACGATAGAATGCTCACCCAAGAGTACGAAAAGCAACAGAGATGGGCCATCGAAGTAGAAGAGACTCCGAGCACGGCCACCAGCAACAACCAAACCACGCTGAGAGAAGCACTGTTGACTCCCATTGAACGAAACCCACAAATACCAGCTAAAAGGCGACACCTTTAAGAAGGAGAACAACGCCACAATGCCGTCGCCGCCTGGTCCAACATTGGACCAAGGGCTTTCACCCGGAGACAAAGGTGGAGGGGCACCACCCAAAGTGATGCCTCCAAGGAGAGAAACGGCGCACAAGAGCGTCGCCATCACCACCACTAACACCGTCAGGGCAAGCTTTTGCCTGGGACTGACCACACTCCAACCAAAGTCCCCTAGCCAAAACACCTCATCCGCAAGCAAAGCTCCAAGGAGAGGCATGGTCGAAGGGGTCAGAGAAGATGACACCTCGATCTGGATAGGAATGACCACAACAACAACTCCCGTACCACGAGCGCCTCCCACAAAGGCCACCCGCGCCGCCCACACAGTCGAGGTGATAAACCAGCACCACACAGAGACACATGCCACAAAGGCGCCACCATGCCCACCACCCAGAGTCGTCGCTCCGTGTCCAAGAACCAACCTTACCCGTCTCTGAAGCGAAGATGAGCCATAGATGTGCAGCCGGCCACCCCCGCTGCCACATCGGTACACGTCTAGTACCTAAGACAAAACCGCATGCCAACAACCACCCAAGCGACAACACTCGACGCTCCACTATTCAGCGACAAAACCGCATGCCAACACTATTCAGCCAAAAATAGCCGAAGAGCACCGTCCATGGCCATGGATCGACCCCCTGGTCAGATCCGACAGATCCCGTCGTTCCTGGATGAGGATTGACCCTATTGGCTGAATCCCGTAGAGCACGACGCCGTGGAGAGCAGCACAACATGGAAACGAGAAAATCTCACACGCTGTTGAGAGATTTCACACAGGAGTCGTTGAAGTCTTGCCCACCGGAGAGAAGACGGCTTGGGGGAGGGCTCATGGATGGAGGAGGAGGCCAGGAGGCCTCGCCGCTGGCCGATCAATAGAAAGAAACATAAAAGCAAGAATAAATTGTGCATGTTTGTTTTGGTCAAATATATTATTCTTGAAGTGAAAACCCAGAGGAACTTAGTTTCTGTCATAAACGCAACTCAATACCATGTCTAATAAGAACATATTTGGTTCCCTGCAGATGCCCCGGACAGGCTCTGTGGGCGCAACTTTTGGGTGTTTGGTTGCCTGGGGAAGGTCTAAGCCAGTCCCGTGGCATGCAAAAGTAGCCAGCGAGCCTGGCTCCTAGGAAGCAAAGATTGAAATCCGTTTCTCCCGAGCCGGGCTCGTAGGAGATGGGTATTAGTACCATGCCAATGATGGTATCAGCAAATAATTACTCCCTCCGGTCCATATTAATTGATTTAAATTATCAAAATTTGGATGAACTTATATACTAAATAGTGTCTAGATTCATCTAAATCTAGACAAATATGAGTCAATTAATATGGGTCGGAGGGAGTATCATGTTTTAAGGTATATTAGTATATTTCAAAGTACATTCAGAATCAGTGACAAACTTAAGTATTGTATGTGGACGATTCAAGCAAAATAAATATAATCTTAATACTTCTCTTTTTATTTCAATATAAGCTGTTTATAGTATTGATTTGGCAGAATTCCACCACAGTTAAAGAAAACTGAGCTGTGACCTTGTCTACTTCCATAACAGTTTTGCTAACATTTCACAGGAAGGTTCGTGAACAAACAATAAAAATTCAGTTTAACACAAACTTATTTTTATTGGATTGCCAGGATTTGTTTAATCAACTGATATACAAACGTGTACAGAACAAGTGTATATCAATAACTAACCCTCCATTGAATCACACTGTCATCAAGCCATAGCTCCTGAATTAGATGCACTAATAACTTGCTAAGCTCTAGATCCTACCGAAACCAGAATGTGGTACCAACACAATGATTCACTAGTTCTGATGGCAAGCATGGGTTTCATACATATAGCTGCACATAATAAAAACATAAAACGAACTTACCAGCATACAAAATATTGCTCAGGTACCCCTGCAGATCTCACTAGCGCAGAAGTTGGGAAAGAGAATGAACTTGTGGACATCAAGCTCAGCCAATCCTTGCAACGTTGCCTTCCTCATATCAATAGCAAGCACCATTGCCAACTCGTCCATGTCCCTGGGCGTGGTTTGCATGAGCAAGTAAACGACATCATCATCATCCATGCTTAGGACGGGGTATCC
The DNA here is from genome assembly GCA_916181665.1 of Avena sativa. NCBI lineage: Eukaryota > Viridiplantae > Streptophyta > Magnoliopsida > Poales > Poaceae > Avena > Avena sativa. Next base: position 275,794,146 of record OV702298.1, on the reverse strand, counting down.
CACTGGAAGTTCCTTGAATGTCTGTGTGGTCTTGCTGCTCAGCATAGCCTCCAAGCTAGCCTCCAAGCTGACGTCTTTAACGTCAAGTACACAGTCACGGTGCCACGAACCACCAACTACAGGTGTTGGTATTGCCATGTTCCATGTCGTGGATTTCCAGCCATCAGGGATGACCTGAGTTTTCCTGGAGCTTCTACTGCGCACCCACTCAGCGTAGGAAACAGGGGTGGTGTCGTCGGCGGCGTTGTTGATCAGCTCTTCTCGTGACCGGAATTCCAACTCAACATACTTGATCGAGTCCTTGTTTCGGCTGATGGTTACGTCCCGCAGATAGTTGGGGTCGCCATTTCTGAGGAGGCGCTCCCAGTTAGCCCTCGCCGGCACCGGCAGCGGGACGTCCTGGAGCTGCGGGCGTTCCTTGAGCACGTCGCAGAAGAAGATGCCACGCCAGAGGTCCACCCAGGCGACGGTGCCATGCTCGCCGCCGATCGTGATGGTCTTCCCCGTCTCGTGGTAGAACCTGTCGACTGATCCAGGTAGAGGGATCAGCCTGTCCCTCTCGAACTCCTCCAGTGACAGGCGCTTGGAGATCCACCCCGCTCTGGAAGAATCTGATCTGTACAGGTGGAGGTCGAACTCCCAGCTGATGAGCGTGCGGCCATCGTACAGGGGGGTTCGAACACCGAGAGCAGCGACGGCGTAGGAAGCGCCGTCTTGGCGGCTAATGAGGGCGGTTGCTTCGTCGTGGAGGCACCTGGGGCTGAGGTGCGGGTTGGGTAGCAGATGTAGCCACTCGCGCGGGCTGTAGACGAAGTAGTCCCAGTTCAATGCTCGGACGGTGTTGTTGGGGTCGAGGGGAACGCAGAGGAGGACGAGATCTGCGTCGGTGGCGATGATCTTGGGGCCTATGCGGCGGAAGTCCAGGCCAGGGCAGTGGACGCAGAAGTGGGAGAGGAGTGGCGGCCGGGCGGCGCGGAAGGTCACCTTGATAGGCAAGCCGCTGCTCGTGGTGCTCTCGGCGGTGGTGTCGTTGGGGAGGTCGGCGATGTAGCACCACCTATCGAGGAGGACCGAGCCTGAGCCTGAGCCTGAGGACTCGGGAAGAGAAGGTGGAACCCAGGAGGAAACATAATCATCAGTGGAGGTAGGAGCCATGTCCGTCCGTGAAGGGCCGGCGAGGAAGCGGAGGTGGTGAACAGATAGATCCAAGCAGAGGCGGCGACGGGATCGGATGGGATGGGATGGGATGGCAGCAGGCGGCCGGCGAGATTTGGGAACAAACGAGATTTGGACACAACGGACAGACCTAGGGTTCGTTCACCAGAACACAACGGCCATGGCGTTCATGTCGTCAACAGGTCACCCTACAACATGACGATCCACTAGCTAGTAATGGCCTAATGGGGCGTTTCAGCCCAAAACATCCAAGCAGCAAGTTTCGTTGTGGGCCAGAGAAAAACCACAGGCTGTAATTTACAAAGTGTTTTGGACTGATTACAGGGCTTCCAAACATGCACTTAGTGACCAACCATATGTAATCGCTCAAGTCCATTCAAGTCATTTCAGACCAAAGTTTTTGACCTTGTGTAAATACTTCCAATTCATTAATCATCAACTTGTTATTTATTACATCTCTAATGTTTCAATTTCTATTTTTGAGATTGTTATTAAGCTTTGAGCATGTATTATTGGTACATCTAGCATCGAAACGGCCAAAGCTACCACTTCCGCGTCTCCTGCCCGGATGGAGGGGTGATAGTGGCGGGGTGAAGGGATAGGGTTTACGACAAGGTTTTCGATGGATTGTGCGAGCCTGCAGTGGAGCCGTGGACGCATAGACCAAGGCCTAAGTACTGGGCCAAACACCGAGTAAGTATAGTGGCGGAGCTAGGATTGGCGACAAGTGATGTCAAACGCCTTAAATGAGTGATAAATTAGGCTAATAAGGTCATTAACTAGTATTTATGGGGTCAAAACGGTGTACATAGCGGTGTTCTCCAAATTTTTGTGATGTCAATTGATATCATATACTAGATGAAGCTCCACCACTGAGTAAGTATATATAACGGACGCTAGTGTTTCATTCTAGATACCCTCCTACATGTTGGATCTGATATAACGGCGCATGCAGCTTTCTTAGGATTCAAAGCAAACAAGCCCGCAAACCAGTTTATAATAATCAAGAAGGCATGGCCGAGTACTGGGCTAGCTAAGTGGACGCCAACATCTGGTATCAGAGCCAGCATCGCCATGCTTTCCCGAGGGGCTTCTCAGGAAGATGGGATGTTAGGGGCCTGTTGACTAGTGGAGGCTGTTTGGTTTAGTCCCACCTCGTCTACGGGAGGAGGCCACAGCCAGCTTATATAGGAGAGATTCCTTCCTCCCATCAGTCCAGGTTTTTGGGATGGAGTGGGCTCTCTTCTTATTGTTGGGCTGTGAGCGCATGAACGTCCAGAATGTAGGCCGAGTGTTGGACTGGCCAAGTGGACGCTAACAGAGCTGTACTTTCGCAAACAAAAACAGTTGAGCTGTGATTTTTTTTGAAGGGTCTGGCTACACCGAGATCGGCCTAGACCTGACTTATACCGAGGTCAGTTCCGACCAGGTGGTCCTTCCCGATTTTCATGTCGTCTACCGTCGAGACTTTCCGAAAACAACCAGTGGGAACATCGCAAGCTCATCGCGCACGTGGAATTGGGACTGCCAGCTATACTCTCCTCCGCCTCCCCCTCCCTCAAATCGATCTGATTCCCTTCCAGCTTACATCTGGATATCGTTCAACATCCTCTCAACCCCAGGCTCCATGAAAGCTAGAAAAGAAACACCCTCTCCACCCCCATCCCCCCTCCTTCAACATCGCCAGGTGTAAACTTACACCTTTAATCTTCTTCTTCCCCAACTTAGACCTAGATCCTCATCTTCCCTAGCTTACACCTAGATCCAGGGTCCAGGTACCTGCTGAAGTAAGATCTAGGGAAAAGAAGGTCTGCTCCCCTGTAAGTTACAAGATCTGTGTTCTCCTCCACTACTACCCCAATCCCTCTCCCGCCTCTTTCTTTTTTCAGTGCAAACTGTGATTCCTGGAACTTCCTGGAACCTTTTACAGGAAAAAGATAACATCCTATCATAAAAGAACTCAAGGGGAAAAATATCTAGCATGGCTAACATTCTGCCATATAGCCCATATATGATAACATCCTAGCAATACGTGTTAGTGTAATATGTCCAAAACGTATCTACTTTTCCGAACATTTTTGTTATTGTTTCTCCTCTAAACTTGTGTGATTTGGATACAACTAACATGGACTAACGCTGTTTTCAGCGGAATTACCTTGGTGTCTAGCTTTTGTGCAGAAAATCAACTATCAGGAAAAATCTCGGAAAATATGCCAAAAATCCTATTTCACCAGAAGATCCATGGAGCCAGAGCATGAGACGAAGGGGGCCCCTGGATGGCCCACACCCCCTGCCGCGTGGGTGGGCCCACCCCGCGCCTGGGAGGGGTGTGGCCAGCCCAGGCACCTCCTTGGCCTCCCTCTTCGCCTATAAGACACCTCTTGACCTAAAAATCAAGGGGGGGGGGTCGACATTTTTCCATAAAGAGTTCCGTTGCGCCGCCACCACTAGAAACCAAGATTTGGATCCAGAAACTCCGTTCTAGCACCCTGCCGGGACGGGGAATTTGGACAGGATCATCGCCATCGTCATCACCAACGCCTCTCCATCATCCATAAATATTTCCCTCATCCATGAGTGAGTAATCACCCGCTGTAGGCTATGGGAATGGTAGGGATTGGATGAGTTCTATCATGTAATCGAATAAGATTGTTAGGGCATAGTGCCTAGTATCTCTATTAGTGCTATTTGATTTTGTTGCAACTTGTTGTGCTTAATGCTTGTCACTAGGGTCCGAGTGCCATGATCTCAGATCTGAACTTATTATTGAATCATTATGATAGTATTGTTTGTGATCTTATCTGCAAGTTGTGTACACATATCATTGTCCGGATCCAAAGGCCCCAAAGTGACAGAAATTGGGACAACCGGAGGGGATGGCTATGATGTGAGGATCACATGTGTTCACAGAGTGTTAATGCTTTGCTCCGGTGCTCTTTTAAAAGGAGCACCTTAATTTCCAGTAGTTCCCTAGAGGCCGTGCTACCACGGGCTGGCTGGACAGAAGATGTTGTGCAAGTTCTCATTGCGAGCACGCATGACTATATATGGAGAACATGCCTAGGATTGTTTACTATTTGGATGCTTATTCTTATTTATCTGCAATGCCCTAGATCTTGAAGTTACATGTTTAGACTCGTTCATGCAACGCCCGTCCATCCATCCCTATGCCTACCGCACTCGAATCTCACTGTTTACCATTACTGTTACTATTGCTCTTGTTCTACTGTTGTTGTTGCTTTGTTGTTGCTACTACAAACTATTGCTACTGCTAAACTTCTATGAGCAAGAACTATTTCTAGGTGCAGCTGAATTGACAACTCAGTTGTTAAGGCTCGCAAGTATTCTTTGACTCCCCTTGTGTCGAATCAATAAATTAGGTAATACTACCCGCGAAGACTGTTGCGATCCCCTATACTTGTGGATCATCAAGACTATTTTCTAGCGCCGTTGCCGGGGAGCATAACTCTATTTGTGAGTTCACTTGGATCTACTATTGTTCACTGCTACTCCTTTCATCATGGGGAAGTCTCGTGATGGAAAGTTCCCTTTTTTACTATCCACTACAAGAAGAGGTACAGTACTAAACACCTCTATCGCTCTTGATTCACCGTCTGTTATAAGTAAGCTTGTTACACCACCACCACATACTCATGCTACACACACTGCTACTACTGCTGAATCTGAAACTGCTTTTGATACTCATGATGTTACTTCTACTCTGCTTGATGCGAGTAGTTCATTAGGTACTTTCCTAGATGCTACTATGGCTAGTCTAGGAAATACTGAAACTCCTAGTGAAGATACTGTTACACCTGTTAGCTCACTTGAGTCTAGAGAGAGTTATGATATTAATGATGGTTACATTGAGTTCACTGATGAATTTGTTGAAGAGTGCCGAAACACACATGGTACTAGTGCTATTAAGAGTCTCCTTGCAAGACGTACTATTATTCCTAAGTTGTCCTCTGATCCTAAGTTTGCCACCTCTCCCATAGACATTAAAGATAAAGATTATGATTTCTCTCTTGATTTATGCTATTTGGACATTATTGAGAAAGAACCTTTTCGTGGGACTGAAAATGAGAGTGATGTGGCTTATATGAATAAGCTTTCCACTATGAGTGCTTTATTCTCTGATGATTTTAAGATGCGCAAGTACTTTGTTACTAAGATCTTCCCTTTTTCACTAAAAGGAGAAGCTAGAGCTTGGTTTAATAGATTACCTCCTAGTTTCATTGATAGCCCTGATTGCTTGATTGCTTCTTTCTTCGAGAAATATTTTCCTCTCAGTGCTAGACATGCTGCTTTGCAGAGACTTTTTGATTTTAAACAGGGAGAAGAAGAGAAATTGCCTGAGTCATGGACAAGGTTCTATGCCTTGATTCATGCACATCCTGGATGTCCATTACCTAAAAATGAGCTTCTTGATATTTATTATAATGGACTAACTGATGATTCTAGGACATACCTAGATAGCTTTGCTGATTGTGTTTTCAGGAAAAGAACTGCTACAGATGCTGAAGAATTAATGGCTAAAATAAGCAAGAATTATGATGATTGGACCTGAACTGAGCTAAATACACCTGAGCCTATTACTCCTGAACCAGTTGTGCCTGAACCAGTTCCAACACTAACACCAAAGAAGAGGGGAGTTATTGCATTAAATGATGAAGTGATGAAGGAAGCTAAGAAGTGTCTAAAGGAGAAAGGTATTAGAGCAGAAGATGTGAAGAATCTACCTCCTATAGAATAATTATGTAAGCCAATTCCCCACTCATCTACTATTGAGGTACACTCTCTCCAACACTTTGATGAAGGTGATATTCCTTATGGTAAGCCTCCTGATCAATGCTTAGAGGAACTTGACATTTTTATTGTTAAACAAGGTAATTTTAATAAACAAGTTCAGAATCATTTATTGGAAAACTCTAGAGCTATTAAGAGTTGAAAGATATTGTGGAGAGAACTTCTAATGATATTAAAATGCTTTGTAAACAATTTAAAATGGTTCAAACTCAAATTGATCAACTTGCTAAGGTGCAAAAAGATATGCTAGTTATTGCCTCAGGAGATAAACATGCTTATGGAATTAGAACTAGGAGTGATATAGCTACTCAAGATCCTTTATATCCTGAAGGTCACTCTAAAAGAATTGAGCAGGATTCTCAACAAGGTCAAAGTAGTGGTAGTCCTCGTAAGAGAAAGAAAAAGAAACACAAAATAGTTGAAGAACCCCTTGAACCTGTTGTAGATCCTAATAGTATATATATGTCTCTGATGCTGAAACTGAGAGTGGCAATGTTAAAAATATTGCTCCTGATAAGGAGGAAGTTGAGGAAGAACCTGAGAAGCACACGAAGAACACTAGGTACACAAAGGAAGACTTTATTGCTAATAAACATGGTAAAGAGAGAGAACCTTAGGTGCAGAAACATATGCCTTTCTCAGGTAAGAAAGACAAGACAAAGGAGGAAGAACACTACAACAAGTTTTGGTGAGTGGATGAAGCCTTTATTTTTGCAAATTCCTTTGAATGATGCTATTAAGTTGCCTCCTTATTCAAAGTATATGAAGGATATTGTCTCTAATAAAAGGAAGATTCCTACTGAGGAGATTTCTACTTTGCTTGCTAATTATTCCTTACATGGTAAGGTTCCAAAGAAACTTGCAGATCCAGGTATACCAACTATTCCTTGCTCTATTAAGAATAAATATGTTAGAACTGCTTTATGTGATTTGGGAGCTGGAGTTAGTGTTATGCCTTTTTCTCTCTACAAGAGACTCTAGCTAGAAAAATTGATACCAACTGATATATCTTTGCAAATGGCTGATAAGTCAACTACTATTCCTGTTGGTATTTGTGAGGATGTTCCTGTTCAAGTGGCTCATAATTGGTTGGTTTTAGCTGATTTTGTTGTGCTTGAGATGCCTGAAGATGATAATATGTCTATTATTCTTGGGAGACCTTTTCTTAATACTGCAGATGCTGTCATCAATTGTAATCAAGGAAAGGTAATATTCAATATTAACGACAAAGAGCATACTGTCTATTTATCCAAGAAGGTTGCTAAGAGCTATTGCCTGAATTCCATTGAAAATATTGAGAGCATCAAGGTTGGAGAAATATATTGTCCTGTTCCACAAGAAAATTTTGAAACTATTATGAATTGGACCATTACTATCAAGTATGAGGTAACATAATCACGTTGTGGAATGCAAAGTTTTGTTTCATATAAGATTGTTTTTCTAACAAGACTTGATCAACCTTGTTAACAAAAGGATTTTAATAAACAAAATATTGTTTCCACTGTGGTTATACTTGCTCCCTTTTACTCTTCTCCTTCCTAGTCTTTGCTCTTTCTCTTGTTAGCTTTAGTTTTGCTAGTTGCTTGCTTGTTAGAGTGTCTTAGAACTTCTATAGTTTGGTTTTTGTTTGCTTTTTCTTCTTCTGAAAAAAGTATTTTCTGCGAGAAAATCAATTTTCATACCCTGAAAATTGGCCAAAAATAAAGTTTCATGAAAAATCCCAGAGAATTCAAAATAATTTTTTCCTCGAAAAAAGGGGAAGAGGGACACCTGGAGTGACCCGGGGCGCCACACTAGGAACCCACACCCCTGGTTGGCGCGGCCTCCCTACAGGTGGCGCCTGGGTGGGGTGTGGCCCACCTGGGCCCCTTCAAGGTGCCTCCTCCCAGCCATCTTCTTTCTCTCTCCCGAAAAATACCGGAGAACTTTCTCAAGCTCGAGTTCTTGCTGTTCTTGCTCGCGATTTTCGATCTCCTTGCTCGGCCCATCTTTGCTGCTGATTTTTGGAGGGATTGCTCCTTGGTATGTGCCTCCTCCACTTGTCCAATTATATTTGTGATTGGTAGATTGTATCTTGAGTATTTTTCTACTATAGGTGTCAGGTTGTGTGAGCTTGCATGCTTGTTCTATGCTTAGAGATTACATTTAGATGCATGTGTAGCCCTCTAGCAAGTTCCTATAGTAGTTGCTCATCATTTATCAACTTGGAAATCACTTGGTTTGATGTTTGTCTAAAAATTTCAGCAAGGAGTATGAGAGCATATCCACTGAATAAATATGACTTGATGGTACCTGAGCCAATGAAAGTTCATCGTGAGGAAGGAGTCTTCCCTTCCATATATCCATGCCAGGAAATTATGAGAACTGCGGGAATCCTCCAGGATTTCCAAACTATGATTACCAATGCAGGGTTGGAACACTTTGTTGAAGGTGAACCTTTTCAATATGTTAAGCTAACCATGGTTGTGGTGCAAGACTTACAGTTTACTTGGTATTCATATAATCCCATGGTCCATTACAAAATATACAATATAGCCGTCGACCTGCCGTTTGCTGATTTCTGTGCAGCTATTAGAGTGCCTTGATGGGGATCTTGTGAGAAGATCAAGCAGAGGCCCAAGTTACTTATGGATTTATATGCTGAGATTTGCCAAGGTTTCGACTTCTCGAAGGAAAGTGGTAAAATTCGGAACATTCAGTTTCCATCTATTACATATTTTGCCTATTTCATTACCAAGTGTGTTCTTGCTAGAAAGATTGCTAGGAAGTTATCCTCCTTTGATCTAGCTTTTATCGCAGCTGCTTTGAATAGGGATAGATCTTATAACCTGGGTGCCTTGATAGCTTACCGTCTTACCACTAACCGCGAGAAGGGTGGAATTTGTGGAGGTCTCATCGCCTCCAGGTTGCTAGCTTTCCATGGTTTAGAGCCTCACCATTCAGATTATCGGTTCCCCATAGAGAGGCTTGATCTTGAATCCATGATTCAGCATAACTTTCTTTCTTTCTTTGGGGGCTACTATGAGAAGTTTACCGTATGAGTTATCTTTTGCCAAGCATGGTTGGAGAGGGGGTAGGACTGAGAAAATAGTTTATTTGCCTGCACCTGCTTTGTTTAATTTTAATAACAGGCAAGGATGGTTGCTCACGGAGGAGGAGTTTGACACATACGTGGCAGAGTTCTCCCAGCAAGAGGAGAATGTTGGAGAGAATGCCGAAGATGATTTGGTTCATCCCTCCAACTTGGGAGAGTCTTCATACCAGCAGCCTCCTATGATTGGGGCACGTCTTCTTCATCGCAAGCGCCTGACTATGATCATTCCTATGATGACCCACCAGTACGGATGTCAATGGGTACCCGATCCCCGCTAACCCGATGGGTACCCGCCTTAAATGGGGAGGGTTTGGTTGAAAAAATAACCCGCGGGTCTACTTACCGGTAAAAAACTAGACCCGTCGGGTCTAACGGGGACGGGTCTGGAGGTAGTAAACCCGGACCCGCATACCCGCAGACCCGTTTAACCCTTGCCTTGACATGTTTGCCTAAGCCCCTCAGCAACCAACGCCCCCTCCTCCCATTCCATCGGTCTTTCCTAATTCCAGCCACGCACACACATCACTCCACGGACGCACGCACACAGCCCAAAGGGCCAAAGGCCCCACACCACACGCAAACTGCGATTTTGCTACCAACCGCCAGCCTCATCGCCTCCCGCGGCCACAGCTCGCACGCCTGATTCATCTCCTCCTCTCTCGTGCGCCTTCTCCTCTGCCGCTGCTACTCCCTTCGCTGGCCGCGGCCCGCCGTAGCAACTTCTCCATGGAGATCGGGCCACTCGAGCTCGACTGCTGCCTCGCGAGCTTGCACGCCGCCGCCTCCCCATCCACATCGCCACCAAATCCGGAGTCCTCGACATTCCTCGCCGTCCGCCAGCAGGCCCAACACCGCCATGACACAGATCCTAGCACCACCGACGCGTCGCAGAGCCCAGCGTCGCTGCCGTTGATGTCTCACGCGGGTACCCGTCGGGTCCCCCGAACCCGGCCGGGTCGCGGGTCTGGTGGAGAATCGGACCCGCCGGCGGGTATGGGGCCGGGTCACGGGGCCGGGGAGGAGGGCCGGGTGCGGGTATGGGGGGCCAAACCCGGCGGTGCCATCCGGACCCACCAACTTGGGGTTACTACCCGCGCTATTGATCCCCACTTAGGCCAAAAGCCTAAGCTTAGAGGAAGGTATACCGACATCACACTCATCTATATATCATGTTTCGTCGGTCCTTTGTATATCCGTTGTTTCGCTTTCTTTTTGGTTGTTGTTGCTGATTTTTCAAAAACACAAAAATACCAAAAATATTTTCGTTGTTTCTCTTGGTTTGTTTCTTTGCTTTTTAGCTTTGGTTTGCCTTAAAGAAAAAAATCCAAAGAGATTTTGCTTTGTTTTCTTTTGCTTTGGTTGCTTTTGTTTGGTTTGTTTTTGCTTTGTTCGCTTGCTTTAAAAAATCAAAAACACCAAAAATATTTGTTGTTCTTCTTTGGTTTTGTGAGTTCTTTGCAGGGTTCAGCCGTCCTCAGTGGAGTTTGGATTCATGTTTTTATTCAAATCACACAAGTGAAGGTCAATAATGAAGATTAAGACAACTTGAGGTGTGGTAAGAGGATGGTAACGAACTCTATTTGTTTTCATTTTTGTACATATACTCATCATTGTGAGCATGCTTAGTATGTTCATGTAGGGTGTATGTTATTATGGATGCTTAGTAGTTCTTGCTTTCTTGTGATTAACTCCAGCTTGCTAATAGTTTGTAGCATGTCATATGAATGTTTGCTTGCATTGCTTTATTCATATTTTGGTATGATATTGTGGTATCCTCCTCTAAAAGTTTCATTTGAATCAACTTGGCACATGCCCATGCATGCATATGACTAAACAATAGTCAGTAAGCCTCGATGATTTATTTTGCCTTAGTGTTCTTGTATCACCTTCATGCCATAATTAGTCCTGTTTTGTTGCATGCCAAAGTGACAAAAATTGGGACAACCGGAGGGGATGGCTGTGATGTGAGGATCACATGTGTTCACAGAGTGTTAATGCTTTGCTCTGGTGCTCTATTAAAAGGAGCACCTTAATTGCCAGTTGTTCCCTAGAGGCCCCGATGCCATGGGCTGGCTGGACAGAAGATGTTGTGCAAGTTCTCATTATGAGCACGCATGACTATATATGGATCACATGCCTAGGATTATTTAGTACTTGGATGCTTATTCTTATTTATCTGTAATGCCCTAGATCTTGAAGTTACATGTTTAGACTCGTTCATGCAATGCCCGTCCATCCATCCCTATGCCTACCGCACTCGAATCCCATTACTTACCGTTACTGTTACTATTGCTTTTGTTCTACTACTATTGTTGCTTTGCTGTTACTACTACAAACTATTGCTACTGATAAACTTCTGTGAGCAAGAACTATTTCCAGGTGCAACTGAATTGACAACTCAGTTGTTAAGGCTTGCAAGTATTCTTTGGCTTCCCTTGTGTTGAATCAATAAATTGGGTAATACTACCCGTGAAGACTGTTGCGATCCCCTATACCCGTGAGTCATCACAGTGCAATAAAGTAGATAGCAAAAAAGCAGTGATCCATGGTAACATCCTAGCATGGTTAACAACCTAGCAGTAGTTGTAACATCCAGTCAGTTAAACAAGCAGTAGTTGTAACATTCAGTGCAAAAGTAGAATAGGAGAAAAATAGTTGTTAAGCTAGCAATGAACATCCTAGAACACAAACAAGAAGGGATAGCTGGGAACATCCTTAAAAAAATTTGGGAACTTGTTTTAGGTAATCCTGGACAACATGGAGTGATACGTCCAATTTGCATCACCATTCTATATTATAATTTGCCTCTATTCATTGATATATTTCATATTAAGAGGTGATACTTATGTCTTTTCATCTATTTTTGCATGATTGGATGATTCTTGGAGGATGAACTTGAAGGGAATATGCCCGAGAGGCAATAATAAAGTGGTTATTATCGTATTCCTTATTTATGACAAATGTTTATTTTACATGCTATAATTGTATTAATACGGAAACGTTAATACATGTGTGTTTAATAAACAAAAGGAAGTTCCTAGTTATGCCTCTCTTGTAAACTAGCTCGTTGATTAACAAGATGATCAAAGGTTTCCTGATCATGGACATCGGTTGTTGTTAATAATGAGGTCACAACATTAGTGTAATGGTGTGATGAACATTCATCCGAAGTATAGGATTACGATCAAAGTCATTGAGTTTATATTGTTATAACAACATACGAAGTTATCCTAATCCTTAGACCATGAGATCATGTCAATCACTAACACTGGAAGAGTATCTTGATAACAACAAATGTCACACCGTAACAGGGTGATTATAAAGATGGGTTCAGTACTACTAAAGTGTTATGTTGAGGCCCATGGATCGAGAATGGAATTTGTTCATCCTGATGATGGATAGATATGCTCTGGGCCCTCTCGGTGATATCACATTGATTAGCTTGCAAGCAAGTGATTTGATCACTAGAATGTTATATCACGGGAACGAGAAAAGAGTGCATGTCAGTAACGAGATCAAACTAGGTATGGAGATACCGATGATTGAATCTCGGACATGCAATATATCACGAAACAAAGGGATTAAGATACTAGCGTAAAAGGTTCCGACGATCACAAGAAAGTCATCGTTGAATGTGTGGGAGTCAGTATGGGTCTCCAGATCCCGTTTATGATTATTGATCTGAGAGGGGTCTCGATCATGTACGCATTATTCGCGAACCATAGGGTGACACACTTAAGAGACACCGACATCCATCTGGAGCAAAAGTTTCATGCCGAAAGAATAACAAGCGCAGGAATTTATTTCACTAGATACCAAAACGGGTTTTCGGGTGAAATTGCAGAAAGTGTTTCTGCACGTGAAATGAAATACTAGCAAGGGGTTATATGTGAATGTTTGTCATTAAAGTAATTGATAAATTTTTGAATAAATAAAAGAGTTTTATTTAATTTGAGTTTGCATAAAATTTGGTGGAAATTTAATGGGAATTTGAGTGGGTTTTTGAGTGGAGGAAATTGAAAGGCATTTGAGTGAGTAGAGTGTCCACCCACATGAATTAGGAAGAGGTGGGGGCAGCCCCATGGCTGGGCGCCATGCCCCTTGGGTGCCCCCCTCTCCCCTATAAAAGGCCCCCTTTCATCCTCTCAAAGCACACATCCTCGTGAAGGATCTCTCTCCCCCTCTAGTATTTATCCCCCATGGTCTCAGACTAGAGAGATACATGTTCCTGGTGGCTTTTCGGAAAGAAAGAGTTGTGCTTCCGCTGCATCGCTGGAGCGAGGAGGCGGAGGTTGCTCGGTGCCTCGAACGTGTGTGCGAGCATGGATGCGCCGCTGGTTTGCGGCGCTAGGACTTCCTCTCGATCTTGAGATCGGCAAGAGATCGTCTACATCAACCACGTGTTTGAACTCGTTAAGCTTTGTCGGTCTTCAAGGGTATGTTCTCTACGGATATACATCCGCCCATTGTTTGTATCTAGTAGATAGATCTTAGTACATAGTTGTTCCCATCGTAGGAAAAAATGTTTTCTATGCTGCGAATCCTACAGTGGTATTAGAGCCGGATCTATACGTAGATGATTTGCACGGGTAGTACACATATGAGTATGTGGGCGATGATGATCATTTTATTGCTTCTTAGTTGTGCTTTGGATATTGGTGGCATAGTAGAATGAAGCGGCCCGGACAAACTTTACATGTCCTCACACGTGAGACCTGTTCCACGCTTGACATGCAACTAGTTTTGCATAAGTGGCTAGCGGGTGTCTGTCTCTCCTACTATAGTCAATATCTAATTTGCAACGAGTTGTCAACAATTTGGTTATCCTCGTTGTGGTTCATGTTCGTAGGTAAGAACGGTTCTATCTTCGAAAGCCCTAAGCCACATAAAACTTGCAGTGGATAAATTAGAGGCGTCTAGTTTAGATTGTTGCTGGGCTAGTGTCATGATATGGTGATGTTGTAAGTAGAAGTATAAGTTGATACTCTTACAACACACATAACGTGCAAGTTCCATAGACCTTGGCCTTACACATAGAGCTATGATGGCGATCATACCATGATGCACATGATGGAGATCAAGTGCAAGAACCATATCATTTCACTTATTAACATGTGATGTTTGTTGCATCTTATATTGCTTGTTTGGCATTTTATTAGCATAATAAGATGATCCCTCATTTAGATATCAAGATAAAAATGTGTTCTCCCTTAAGTATGCATCGATTATGTTTCGTCACTCCAAGACATCACATGATGATCAGGTATTCTTGGATCCATGATCATATTTCGGGTGTAAGACAGTTACACACGCGAATACTAAGGTTCTTATTTGGAGAGCCTAGCATGTACATACATGGCCTCGGAACACGGACCGAAAGGTTAAGCATGAGTCATATGTTTTGATATGATGACCATATGGATGCTCGCCTTTGAAGCTACACCGACTCACGTGATGATCGGACTTAGTGTAGTGGATTTGGTTCATGTAATCACCAAAAAGGCACGAGCGATGTCGTTTTTGAGTGGGAGTTCATTTCTAATTTGGATTAGTAGAACTCAATTTATCATAAATTAAATCAAAGTGAATTTGCATAATTTAGTCATTGGCATTCGTTCACCACCTTATGCATGGTTGTAATTGAGATAATAGAACTATAGAATTCTGGATATATACTTTATGAACTGGTATCGTATTGTGTTGAGTGTCAATCTAAAGTTTAAAGTCCTATTGCAAACTTTCAGCAAACTCTGTTTACTCCGTCAAATTTAGTACTACCCCCGATCCTAAATAAGTGTCACCATTTTGAACTAGAGTTAGTTCAAAACCGTGATACTTATTTAGGATCGGAGGGAGTAATTGGTATTAAATCGAGAGTAAAAATTCCAGTGTTAGTATCTTAAGTATCATGTTTGCCTCCATGATTCATGATTGGTTAAAATCAAGTTTATCTAGGAGCTGAAAGAATTGTTCCAGAAACCATCATGTGTGGCAGATATAACGATATCTGAAACAATGTTTTGGTTGCAATATGATAGAGTATAATATATGTTCTCATATTGGATGCGAATTTGCAAAGGTTAGATATGCTAGACATCCTAATCACCCAAAAGGGTTTTGGAAAGTACTGTTATACTCACGATTCGCCTTTATAAGCTACAGTAGCTTGATCATGAAAGTTGTCATGATAAGGATGAATAGAAGATGTATGTAAAGTGTTTACTACACTAAAATATTACTAAAGATTGGATTTTGAAAGAATGCCAATCATTTTGATGATGGTGATCTACTTCAAAGTGCAAGTCCAAAGGTATTATTATTTGAATATACACGCTTTGGACTATGTTTCATGTATTTGGCGCCACTGTTGATGTTGATAGATACTTTTAAAAAGGAAAAAGGAAATGCTGAAAGAGAATCTATAAAATATATTTGGCAGAAAAGAAAAGACTGAAAATATCCAGTTCAGGTATATAGATGATATACATGTTATGGTTGTATTCTTTGCTTGTTAAACAATGTGGTTCTTGGGTATTGAATACTGAATTGATTGGTATGAAATTTCATACAGAACGATGTAATTCATAAACCACAATGGCCTAAGTAACTAGCAAGATAATATGTGATGATGTTCATCGAAAACAAACAAACCGTTGTTTGTATTTCTCGTTGACATTAAAGCTTGCCATCAAGATTTGTTTTAATTAAAAGTTATTTAAATCAGGTATTATGAGAACAAAGGTTGTTCAAATAATTACCGTATTTCATATAAGATGGACGATTTATGAATCTAGTTGGAGGAATCACATCCATAAAAACTAATGCTAAAATGTCGCAAGACAAATGATTGGAAGATCACTTACGAAGTGACATCACCATTTAAATTATACTGGAAAGAAAACATGAAGAATTTCCATATTCATGGATATTTGGAGTCTTTGATTTGATCAAGTGATGCTTGTGAGACTTTCCTCGGGATAATTAAAACTTCGTTCAAAGGCCAAAGAAGAACAAATGACTAAAATATTGGAATTTATACATATCGATGTATGTAGTCCATTATGTGCAGTCGTAAGCGATGGACTTCAACTTCATATGCTTTCTCCGAAAATTTGAGTGAATATTCACTTAATGAGAAAGAAGTATGAAATATTTGAAAACGTTTCAAAAACTTTCAAGATGAAGTGGAAAATCATTGTAACAAGAAAATAAATGATTTATGATTTTATCACAAAGGGATTTATTTGATTTACAAGTTTATCAAAAATACCTAGATTTGCATCTCCCGAAACACCATTGGAATATGGAGTGTTTGAGATTTATAATGAAACCTTGTTTGACATGGTTGGATCAAAGGTGTTATTTATAAAACTGCCATTATGTTTTAAAAGATTAAAGCTTTAGAGACTACCGCTTTTACACTGAAAAGAGCTCCATCTTGATCCGTTGAAATAACACCATATGAGTTATGGTTTGGGGTAAAACCCAAGTTGTCCTTTCTTAAATTTTGGTAAGCTAAGCATAAGTAAGATGTTTATAACCAAAGTCGGATGAGCATGTCTTTGTAGGTTATTTCGAATAACAATTGGTTATTCCTCCATAACACCAAGGACAAAAGGGTTTGTCGCTTGAAATGTGAAGTTTCTTGAAGAAGGAATTTTTCGCAAAACTTAAGTGGGAGGACAATAGAACTTTGATAAGGTTAACGAACCTTAGCTAAATGTGCTGAGTTGCGCAGCGTCGGAAATTGTTCCGGAGGCAACCATAATTCTCATAGCTTATGTGCCTTAAAGGTTGTGGTCACGGAGGTCTAAGTTCCTTTTGAACCAAGTAGGTCGGATAAACAATCAAATGTTGAGATTTGAGAGTAAATCATTATTGTTTGACAATGATGAACCGACTACATGCAAAGAAGCGATGATGGGCCTTGACTCTGTGAAATGGCTTGAAGCCATAAAATCCGTGATAGTTCCATACACGAGAAATCAAGTTTTGAACTTGGAAGACCCTCCAGAAAGGTGTAAAAACCTATTGGTCGTATTTGGATCTATAAAGAAACAGACATGGATGTTTCACATCTATGAAATAGTCGACATGTCGGTAAAGTTTTTACGACAATGTTCAAGGAGTTGACTATGATAAGATTTGATCTTTCATAGCGATATTTAGTCTGGACGGATTAAAGTAGCAACCACTACATATAATTTGGTATATGGTAGATGAATAAACAAAACAAAGTTCTTCTAATAGAATGGTTACCTAGGACGTGTACATGACATGGTCCAAAGGGTTTTGTTAAATTCAAAGGATGCTAAAAGGGCATGCAAACTTCAATGGTTGAAGTAAGCATCACGGAGTTGGAATCTTCACCGTGATGAAAAAGGAGTTTTCATCAGGAGACGATGAAGATGCTTGCATTTGCAAGAAATTAAGTGGGAGCGCTAAGACATATTTCTAATACATTATATGGAGGACATCTTGTTGATTGGAAATGATGTATCTTTTATTGACAAAGGTTAAGGATTTCATTTCGATGAAAGACTCAGGCAAAACCCGAATACTTAGCATGAATGTCTATAATGGATAGACTGTGATGCTAATATGGTTATGCCAAACGTACATATATGAGATATTGAAGGAGTTCAATATAGAAACGACAAGAAATTGTTCTTGTCGCATGGAAAGGAATTGAATCAAGATTCAAGTGTATCGACACTTGATAAGTGAAACAAGATTCAAGTGCTTTGACACTTGATGAGTGAAATCACAAGAATGATTTGATCAATCATACCATGATATGTACACATCCAGATATGTCCTATGCTCTAAGTGTTATGAGCATATACCAGAATGAATCATAAAATGATCATTGGACAATAGTAAGGAAATTCTTATGATCTTTTGGAAGAACTAAGAATATATTTGTGTAGAGGTGACAAACAATTACAAATAGTTCATCATAAAGCATTACATTGATACTAGTTTTGTCACAAGATATAAATTAAGTTTATCTCAATTTAAACTATGGGTGGCACAATATAATGTAAAGGAGATTCCATGATGGATTTGGATGAATTCCAAAGTTAAGACATTATGATGGATACTACAACAAAAGGCTAAGTATATGACTGATATAGTAGCAGCAAAGGAGGGCATTTGTGTCAAGTAGATTGTTATCAAACTAAGGTGTGGTTCGCAACGGGCTAACACTAAAGATATATTGTATGACAATATTATCGACATGATTTAACCCCAAGGAACTAAAGGTCTCACCAAAATACCAAATTTATACAATGCCATCTCATTGGAGAATGAGTGATGCGTGAAGACGCAAAGACATGCAAATACACACGGACCTGAAAGCGTCAGATCCGTAGATTGTGTTAACCACTTTCAATCGCGTATATGGAACACCAGAAAGCCATAGATGTTCAATACGCAAAGTTTTTAAACTAGATTATTGTCTCTAGTGCAAGTGGGAGACTGAAGGGAATGTGCCCGAGAGGCAATAATAAAGTGGTTATTATCGTATTCCTTATTTATGATAAATGTTTATTTTACATGCTATAATTGTATTAATACATAAACGTTAATACATGTGTTTTTAATAAACAAAAGGAAGTTCCTAGTTATGCCTCTCTTGTAAACTAGCTCGTTGATTAACAAGATGATCAAAGGTTTCCTGATCATGGACATTGAATGTTGTTAATAACGAGGTCACAACATTAGTGTAATGGTGTGATGAACATTCATCCAAAGTATAGAATTACGATCAAAGTCATTGAGTTTATATTGCTATAACAACATACGAAGTGATCCTAATCCTTAGACCATGAGATCATGTCAATCACTAACACCGGAAGAGTATCTTGATAACATCAAACATCACACCGTAACATGGTGATTA
Organism: Avena sativa; assembly: GCA_916181665.1. Taxonomy (NCBI): domain Eukaryota; kingdom Viridiplantae; phylum Streptophyta; class Magnoliopsida; order Poales; family Poaceae; genus Avena; species Avena sativa. Next base: position 275,775,160 of record OV702298.1, on the reverse strand, counting down.
TAAAGATGGGTTCAGTAGTACTAAAGTGTTATGTTGAGGCCCATGGATCGAGAATGGAATTTGTTCATCCCTATGATGGATATATATTCTCTGGGCCCTCTCGGTGATATCACATTGATTAGCTTACAAGCAAGTGATTTGATCACTAGAATGTTATATCACGGGAACGAGAAAAGAGTGCATGTCAGTAACGAGATCAAACTAGGTATGGAGATACCGATGATCGAATCTCGGACATGTAATATATCGCAAAACAAAGGGAAAAATATAATAGCATAAAAGGATCCGGCGATCACAAGAAAGTCATCGTTGAATGTGTGGGAGTCAGTATGTGTCTCCAGATCTCGCTTCTGATTATTGATCCGAGAGGGGTCTCCATCATGTCCGCATTATTCGTGAACCGTAGTGTGACACACTTAAGAGACACCGACGTCCATTTGGAGCAAAAGTGTCATGCCGGAAAGAATAACAAGCGCATGAATTTATTTCACTAGATACTGAAATGGGTTTTCGGGTGAAATTGCAGAAAGTGTTTCTGCATGTGAAATGAAATACTAGCAAGGGGTTATATGTGAATGTTTTTCATTAAAGTAATTGACAAAATTCTGAATAAATAAAAGGAGTTTTTTAATGAGAGTTTGCATTAAATTTGGTGGAAATTTAATGGGAATTTCAGTGGGTTTTTGATTGGAGGAAATTGAAAGGCATTTGAGTGAGTGGAGTGTCCACCCACATGAATGAGGAAGAGGTGGGGGCAGCCCCATGGATGGGCGCCATGCCCCTTGGGTGCCCCCCTCTCCCCTATAAAAGGCCCCCCTCTCATCCTCTCAAAGCACACCTCCTCGTGAAGGATATCTCTCCCCCTCTAGTATTTATCCCCCATGGTCTCGGACTAGCAAGATACATGTTCCCGGTGGCTATTCGGCAAGAAAGAGTTGTGCTTCCGCTGCATCGCTCGAGCGAGGAGGCGGAGATTGCTCAGTGCCTCAGACGTGTGTGCGAGCATGGATGCGCCGCTGGTTTGCGACGCTAGGACTTTCTTTCGATCTTGAGATCAGCAAGAGATCGTCTACATCTACCACGAGTTTGGAGTCGTTAAGCTTTGTCGGTCTTCAAGGGTATGTTCTCTACGGATATACATCCGCCCGTTGTTTGTATCTAGTAGATAGATCTTGGTACATAGTTGTTCCTATCGTAGGAATTTTTTTTGTTTTCTATGCTGCGAACCCTACAGAACTACCAGAGTCAGGATTCTGATGGAAGAAGCGGTATTTTGATGCAATTTCGCGAAGATCAGAAAAATACCAGAAAAACTACGAAAAATCTTATTTTCCCAGAAGACGAAGAATGCCAGAAGAGGAGGCGGAGATGGGCCACAGGGGGCCCACACCCCCCAGGCGCGGGCCACCCTAGGCTGCGCCTACAGGGGTGTGGCCCACCTGGCCCACCTATGGCTCCACTTCGGGCCATGGAAGACGAGTGGATCTCGGCCGCCGTCGGCGGGAGGGATCTGTTTTCCTATTTTTAGGGTTCAAGTTTGGGGGGCGGCATTCAGTTGGTGGCGGTGGCGTCTCTTCTAATAAGGTCGGATATATCGAGAAGCTTGTGGGAGTGGTGTGGTCTTCGAGAATTTTTTTCTGGCTGTGGGGATCTTTGGATGGTCAAGGAGCTTCATCGACAGTTCATCCTTATTCTTTGTCACTAGTGCACACCCCCCCTCTAACACCGGTTTGGAGGGCCCTCTAACAGCGGTTGTAGAACGAATGTTGAGGGTTCGGTGTTAGAGGGCCCCCCTTTAACACCGGTTCGTATAAGAACCGGTGTTAAAGGGTGGCGCATGTGGGGCTGGCGCAGCGCTCAGGGACCCCCCCTTTAACACCGGTTCGTAACACGAACCGGTGTTAAAGATTTTCTGTCGCGGTAGGAAAACGGCCTAAACCTCTGCCGCGGCAGAGTTCTGCCCCTGCCCCGTTCTGGGCATATTTCTGCGGCACGGCGGGAACGGGGAGGGGGGAGGGGGAATCGATCGGGAGCGGTATACACATACATCGTCATCAGTACATACGAGTACATGAATAATTAAGCAACTATTATTATACACAACATCATCATTGTGTGGTATTCCCCGTAAACGTTGAAGCATCAAGTACAAGACAAACACGTTCAAGCATATATACAACGTTTATTTTCGTGGATATCTAAAGAGTTCTCCGCCAGACGTGACGACCCCATCAAGTATGAACCCCGCCAATTCCTCTTGAATGGCTCGTATGCGTTCAAATGGTAGGAATTGGTCCCGCATCCGTTCGATCTGAATATATATGAAGAATGGAGTCAATATATATATAAGAATAAAACTCAACACAATTGATGGTAATAAAATAATGTTGTGTACTTTGTTTACTTACTCTAAGTTGTTCTAGTGGTGCTTGGCCCGTCGCACATATCATGTTGCGAATGAACTCGCAAACATAGTACCCACATAAGTTATTGCCGTGTCCCTGATGCGCGCACTTTACGAGAATAGAGAGTTCAATCAAAATAATAATCAATAAAGCATGATATAATGGAATTGGAAGCAGAATCAAAGAGATACGCATACCTAGCTAGCTAGTATTACTTACATTTGGGTCTACAAATTTTAGTTCTTCTGACCATTCACCCACGGCCCTGCCCATGAACCTTTTCCAAACCCTGTCCGGCAAAGAAAATGGATAAAGGAGTAATTAATTACTTGTTGTCACGAAAGTTGCCGATCTAGTGCGATAATATGATTGAAATTACCTCTGGAGCATCTCTCTAAAGTCTGCCCATATCTCTTTTTCTTTTCGTAACGAATCCATGACAAGGACTTTTCCTGAGTTGGGTTGAATGACTAGCAGAATAAAGTGGAACCTACGCACGCATAACTCATCATCAGTTACACTTAACATCGAGTAAGCCGAAACAGAATGTGTACAAGAGAGGGTAACAGTACTCACGAGAAGTTGTAAGGCAATAGTATTTCCCTTTTGGTTTGTTGTCTCAGTAAAGACCTTAGCAAGTAATCTTCTGTTTGCCCGGGTTTGGTTCTTACCACTTCTTCATGAACTCTATTTGGGTCAACGAACCCAATGTCAAAAGGGCCTCCTTTCATGCATTCCATAACCTTTTTCTTGCATAATAGTATACACATATATGGTGAGCATATATATATACATGCAATTAATGAAGTGAATGAGATGAGATAGAAATTACAGAAATAGTACTTACACACAATAAAGGCTGATGGCAGCTTTGTCGAGTTCCTTCTGATTGAATAAAAATGCAAGTCTTGAATGTTGAAGTCGATCTCGTCGTCTCCGCACAAGAAAATCTCATCTCTTATATGCGCCGTGATCCATTCTTCCTTTCTCGTCTTGCAGAAATCAAGGTACCACTTGTGCAATCTTCGCATCTTTGTTGGTAGATTTTTGAGCTCCTCTTTCTTGACGAGATTCTTCCCATACTTCCATGGCTGTATGGGGTTGGCATCGCATTTGGGCAAGTTGTCTCCCATGATGTTCAAGTATGCAATGTAAGTCATCCCCATCTCATTGGCCTTTCTTTGTAGCTCTACCTCGTAATCATTTACGGGAGGAGCGTCCCGTGTGTCGAACACTTGGAGCGGGGCGCATGATTGGTTTTCCTGCTCTCCGAGCATGGGAACTATTTTCTGGGGTGCCGCACGACTGCTACTTTCAGTCTCCCTACGGCGCCTTGAATTCCCCTTCAAAATCTGGCGCTCGTAGTCCGGCACAAGTGGGGTTTCAGGTTTCAAAAGATTATTGTAAAACTTCTCCACCACCGCCGGATCTATTTTCTCCTTTGGCTCGGCCCGTCTAGGTGCAAAGAATTTCTTGACCTCTTCTTCCGAGATCCTATTGGTCTCCTCGTCGCTGCGATTCCACGGTAAAACCGGCAATGGCTTGGTGGAAGGCTGCGGGACGTAGTTTTTTGAACTCTTTTGTTGTACGGTTTCCTACGGATTTCTTTGTGGCAGTGCTAGTGATGCTCTTCGTGGCAGTGCTCTTCCGCTTACGCTGAGGAGATGGCTGAAGCGCCGGAGATGGCTGACGGGTAGGAGATGGCTGGCACGCCGGAGATGGCTGGCGCGCCGGAGATGGCTGCCGCGCAGGAGATGGCTGAAGCGGCTCAGACTGATGACGCTGCAGAGATGACGGGGGTGCCAGTGGCCTCCAATTTGGAAGCATGATGTGTTCCTTCTTCCAAAGAATGGTTGTTTTCACTGCAAATTTGAGTTGAGTTTCCCCTTCACCTGTAGCATGGTCAAGCTGTGCTTCCTCATATTCCTTCACAACCTCATCCACCCCGACAATAGCATAGCCATCTGGAATCGGTCGGCAGTGGTAAGTTCCACCAGCTACAGGAGGTAAGGCATAGCCGACAGCCACCTTAATGGATAACCCCATTAATCTCACATGCAGCTCAGCGTGTTCGCTCTATGTGATCTCATCCACGGGGTATCGAGGATCCTCCATTTCAAACGTGGGCTGCACGTTCTCCGTGGAAGCCACGCTGCTTTTCCGCGTAGAGTCTGGGCCGCCGGCAGCTTCCAATGCAGGATCTTCGTGCCGCTGAGATGGCCGGTAGCTTGATGGCTCTGTTGTGCATTCACGTGCGCCTGCAGCGCCACAAGTGCATATTCTATCTGTGTCATTCGCTCTGTACGCTTTTTTTTCTTTTCTGCCGCGCCATCTGTAAGAGTCGCTCCACTCGGCAAACCCATCCTTCCATGTCATACCCCCTGTGCCTCGCGCATGTCCAGGGTGTTCTTTTTTACCGATGGCGCGTGTGAGCTGGTCATTCTCTCTGTCGGGATGGAAGGTCCTAGCGGCTGTTTCCTCGTATGCCGTGATGAGTTTAGTGACGGGTTTGGCAAGGAGTGTTGGGAAGGTACACAATCCTGTTTCTGGGTCCAACCTTGCCCCGATTCCGTAGAACCAAGTCTTTGCACGTAGGTCCCACCCATCTGTCTGGGGTGTGATCCCTCTAGCGCGCAGGGCCTTCTCAACTTCCTCCCACGTAGGCCTCTGAGATATGTAGCCACCTGACCCCGTCCTCTGGTGATATTCCTTCTTCTGGGCATTTAGCGTATTGGTTTCTGACCTCTTTTTAGCTATAGCACCTTCCTTATATGCCACAAATTAGGGCCAGTGAGGTCTTATCTTTGCATAATATGCGTCTTCGAAATTTGGAGTCTCGCGAGCTTTGACAAATTTGTTCAATTTTGTCTTCCAGTTGCGGAAAGCGTCAGCCATCTTCTTTAGAGTCCACTCTTTGACCTTTTCCTTTATAACCGGTTTGTTTTCATCCTCCTCTAGCGGAAGGGTGAAATTTACCAACAACGAATTCCAAAGCGTTTCTTTGGATCTTTCATCGACAAAGGTACCGTCGCCCTTCTTTGGCTTATTCCAATATTCAATTATGATTGGGATTTGGTCCCTAACAAGAACTCCAGCCTGACGTACAAATTTGTCTGCGGCCTTCTTAGGCTCCATCGGCATGCCATCAACACGGACTGCTTCGATCGTGAACTTTGCATGATCTTTCAACCGATGGCTCGCGCCTTGCTTGCTCTTTTTGGTAGAAGAAGATGGTTGTTGGTTGGTCGATCCAGAGGGCTAAAATAAGAAAGAAGCATTAATTAATACATGTAGAAGAAGATTGTTGGTGGAAGTCACCAGAGGCTTAATGAATGCATATACCTCGCCGGACTTTGTAATCACTAAATTGCGTTCACCGGAGTCTTCATCTTCTCCATGACTACTTGAGCTGTCATCATGTCCCTCCAAGTTCAGATATTGTGAGGTGTCCTCATCGATAATGTTCTCCATTATTTCTTCTTCTTCAAGGTTTCTACTAAGTGGATCCATAGTTTCTAAAACAATAATATTATCTAGAGTAAGAGAGTAAACATTCAAGTGGACTTGGATTCATACACAAATATACATATTATTCATACAAAAATACACAAATAAATACACAAATGAAATTAAAACCCTAAGGATGCTTGATCATTTTAAACGAGTTCCGAGGGGTCCAAACCCTAATTCGGAGAAATCCCGGATGCATATGAGAGGGGCTAGCTATAGTGGCTGACCGGAGGATGCTCCAAAAAGCGGCGGGTGGCAGCGTTGGAGAGCGACCTAGGGCGCGCGAGGTAGCGTGATGCGGCCTACCTAAAACGGGCGTTGTTCGAAAGAGGAGGCCGAGGCAAGGATTATAGTGGCGGCGCCGCCTCAGTATGGTCACCGGAGCGACGGCAGCGATGACAAACAACTTGGCAGAACAGATACAATGTGGAGGGGATATCCCTTTTATAAAGCAGATCAAAATAAGCAAGAAAAACCGCGGAGAACCTAAACTTGCCACCAAAGTCAATGAGCCAAGATCAGGAAGAGTCAGAGATCCACAACGACGCCCCCAAGAGGGTAACGACCAACGAGACCTATGGTAAAGGGTTTTCACCCGGAGCCCTGTGACGAAGAAGGTAGCAGCATCGGCGGCCCCAGAGCGGTAACGGTACCCGTAGGCATCGCCGCCTTTGCCTGAAAAAACCTCCGTAACGCTCCCCATCTTCTGCCCCGCCCGTTGTCCCCAAGATAGGCCTCCGGCACACGATTTGGGAGCTGCCGAAGCCAAAACGCCGCCAACAGCAAAGCCTCCCGACGCCCTCTCCTCGCCATCCACATGGACGAGGGGAGAAGCCACGATGCTCGCCAAAGAGCTGCCCGCGCAGTCCACCTTCTAAGGCCTCCACCGACATCCGCGAACTCTAGCCACCAGTCCGATGACCAACGACACATCGCATTGCCGAAGAGACGGACGCCGTGCCATCGTTGCCAGCGGACACACCTGCAACCCGAGAAGGACCATGCATACCCCGACATCGCTGGCATACCGCCATGGCCACCACCGGAGCTCTGGTCGAGCTCGTCCGGAGCTCGCACCACCTAGGCCGCCCCCGCAGCCGAGAGGGGAGGCCGTCCCCGTACCGCCTGGGCCTGGGCCATCCCCCACTGCTCTGGCATCGCCCGCCGCCCAGACACCAAGGACCGCGTCGCCGCCACTGAAAACTGCTGAGAAACACAGGCGCCACCGCGAGCTCCACCGCCGCCTCCATGTGCAAGGTGCTCATCGGGACAGCGCGCAAAAGGGAGGAAACATAGGGGACCAGGAGGTCCGCTAGCTCACCACGAGCACGACGGTGGGGTTCTTGTAGGCGTCGGCGTCATCGTCGGCTTCGGTGGCGCGCGCGCGGTGGCGGTGTTGGCGCGCGCGGGGGCGACGACGGCTCCGATCGAGTTGGCGGTGGCGGCCGACGCGAGAGCGGCGACGGCGAGGGAAAGGGCAGTGACGGTGAGGGCTGGACGGCGCCGACGGCTCTCCTCTCTATTTTTCTCTGTGCGGCTTTCGATATGGCTCTGGGGAAGAAGGAAGGGGAAGGCCCGCATTTAATACCCCCCCTTTAACACCGGTGGGGGGAATTCGTTTCGCGCACGCACCCCCCCTTTAACACCGGTTCCAGCCAGGAACCGGTGTTAAAGGGGGGGTGTGCGCGCGCGAAACAAAATAAATGCGCCTCCCCCCTTTAACACCAGCTCCAGCCACGAACCGGTGTTAAAGGGGGAGGCGCATTTATTTCATGCATTAAAGGGGTGGGGGCATTTATAATTCAAAAAATAGGATATGAATTTAGAAAATTCATATCTTATTCATTTCAACTCAGAAAAATATGAATAATATATCATAATTTTCAGAAAAATAATATTTATCCATTCATGCAAAAACATTTTATATTTACTTTAGATGAAAATTTTCAAAATGATTAAAACACTTACATATAAATTTTGATTATTCAATTCAAACAAAAATAAATTGTCAAATCCTAAAACTTTGAAAATAAGAAATATTAAGCATCTAAAAAGGAATCTAACCCTATTTTATTAGAGCAAATCATATTTTATTTTGTATTAACATTTTTGAATTGATTGGATATTTAAATGCCGCATCTTTTGTATACACTTGAATCTGACAAAGCCTCGCTCAACTTGCATTGGATTTTTGATAAAATAGCATATTGTGAACCTAAAAATGAACTTTGTAAAAAATCATGAGCATCGTATCATGTACCTGTAGTTCATATCTGACCCACTTCCTACCGATTCGGCAGGAATTTGTCTTTTTTCACCAGAGGTGGACGGAAAGGTTTCAGATCCCCCTGTTGGTACATTGTCCATATAAGGTGGTCTAGTATTTTTGTAAAATGTGGTGGTGGTTTTTTGAATTAGCCATTTGGTGGTTGCTTCACAAAACCGTCTGTTTTTTATGCTCAGAAAATGGAAAATGCCTTTTTGGTGCGATAAAAAGTAAAACTTCCTCTTGCAACATTGTTTGCCATGCCATGATGCACATGTATGCACAATATGGCCATATTATCACAAACTATGCCTTGATTCTAGCCATAACATTGGTCATTTGACATGAAAGCCAAGAAACCTCGAATGAGATAGGTCATTTTGTGAAGGAGATAGAACTGGAATTAAAATACAGAATGCAACTAATAGTAAGTTACATAAAGCACGACTGGAAATTAAGATACATAAAAGAACTGAAAATTAAGATACATGGCCAGATTAAGTAACAATCGGCCGAACTTGTTTCGGAATGTTGGAGTGATTCAGTCATGCTCCTGCCTATACCTGTAATACTCGCCACTGTAGTCGTCGTACTCGTCGCCGCCGTCATCGCTGTCGTCGTCGGGGTCGCCGTAATTGAACCTTGAAGGCTGAGTACGCGTGGGCTGGACTTGAGGGTAGCGCAGACGGGGGTTAGAGTCGACGGCAGTGTCATAGGCCATGACGCTCTGGAGAGTCCGACCGCGCCACCATAGCCGACGGCCGGCCTCGTTGAAGTTCGGAGGAGGTGGGCCGTCCTCCTCGTGCCTGGCGAGCTCCCTCTCACGCCGATCCATGAAGAAGGCTTCCCAAGTAGGGAAATAGTCGGGATGCCATCTGGGATTCCTCCGCTGCTCCGGCGTGAGCTCGAAGTAGTAGTGGTTCGTGATGGCCATCCGACGCACCACACCTAGAGGGACAGGAGGAACCGGCACGCCTCCGACGCTCAGCATCCAGCCGACGGGGACACAGTAGCCCGGCGGGCAGGGGTAGTTCGAGGCACAAAGTGCCTCCGCCTCCCTGGGGGTTAGTGCTATGGTGGAAGCCATGGGAAAGAGTGATGAGGTTGCAGATATGAGTCTAGAGATGTGCAATGACAATGGAGGCCAACCCTACATATATATATAGTGAAGAACTGGCGGGAAGAACTGGAGGGAAGAACTGGCGGGAAAAAATGGCGGGAAGAAAAATGGCAGGAGAAATGGCGGGAAAAAATGGCGGGAAGAAAAATGGCGGGAAGAAAAATGGAGTGAAGAAATAGAAGGAAGAAAAATGGCTCATTTAATACATATACTGTTAACAGAAGAAATATGACATTGTTCTAAAAATGGGACGGTTGGAGGGATTTCAGGCTGGGCCAGGCATCACTAATGATAGGGGTGAGTGTCAACATTATGTCGTGCAGCGTGTACCTTGTCCCGGATGGTGTCACCAACCGGGACTAAAGGTTCAGCTTTAGTCCCGGTTGGTGTCTAATAATAGGGGTGAGTGTCGACATTATTTCGTAAGTGTCGACACTATGCCGAGCTGCTTGTACTATAAATAGGCATCCTTGTGAGTCCAGTCCACCAGCCAGTTTGAGGCATCTCCAAGATGGTTTTCGAGAGCAGGGACACCACTACGGCCAGTTTCAGGGAGATGCCGACGGAGCCCAGTCCTCCGGCATCTCCGAGAAACTGGTCATAGAGGCACTCCCTAATATGTGAAATTAGTTAGCTCCCAGGTGTATTGATCTAGTTAGAGAAGTTACAAGCTTCAAGATGGTTTTCGAGAGCAGGGACACCACTACGGCCAATTTCAGGGAGATGCCGACGGAGCCCAGTCCTCTGGCATCTCCAAGAAACTGGTCATAGAGGCACTCCCTAATATGTGACCGCGCACGTTTGGAGATCAGATCTTAATGGTAAGTACGAATCGGGACAACTTATTCTCATAGTCCCGGTCCAGCCACAAAACAAGACTAACACTCAAGACATTTATTAATATTAAAAACTGAGACTACAAAACCGGTCCCCCCTATATATAGTCCCGGTCAATCCACAAACCGCGAAAGATATCCTTCGGTCAAGCCACAAACCACGAAAGACATGAACTAGAGTTACATAATATGAGAATGAACTTCTTGGCATATGTCCTTCCTTATGATCGCTTCAGACGTAACCATGGAGCATCTTATTTACTTAACGGAATGCTTGGGTCAGTTTTCACTGTGAAGGGCGGAATTTCATCAAACTTATTATAATCTTCTGACATGTCTGTCTTGTCCTCGATTCCCACGATGTTTCTTTTCCCTGAAAGAACTATGTGACGCTTTGGCTCATCATATGATGTATTCGTTTGCATATTTTTTCTTTTTTTGGTCTGGAGGACATGTCCTTCACATAGAAAACCTGAGCCACATCATTGGCTAGGACAAATGGTTCGTCTAAGTTCTTGTCTACCTTCATAAGATTGTTGAGATCCACCGTTGTCATTCCGTACTTCTTGTCTACCTCAAGCCCTCCTCCTGTTAGCTTGACCCATTTGCATCGAAACAAGGCGACCTTAAAAGAGACTCCATAGTCTAGTTCCCATATCTCCTCTATGAACCCATAATACGTGGTCTTTTGCCCATTGTCTTCTGCTGCATCGAAGCGGACACCACTATTTTGGTTGGTGCTCTTTTTATCTTGGCCTATCATGTAAAATGTATTCCCATTTATCTCGTACCCTTGGAAAGTACATACAGTCGAAGATGGTGTCCTGGCCAACAAGTACAACTGATCCCCAACAGTGGTGTTATTCGTGAGAAGTCTTTGCAGCCAGCCGCCAAAACTCGCCATGTGTTCACTTATAATCCATTCATCAGACTGTCCTGGGTGTTTGAGGCGTATTAAATTCTTGTGTTCATTGATATACGGGGCAACCAAGATAGATCTTTGTAAAACCGTGTAGTGTGCTTGATTGAGAGAATGCCCGTCCCTACATATCATTGCTTTACATCCTAGGGTGCCTTTTCCACGCAGTCTCCCCTCATGTCGTGATTCTGGAACACCAATTGCCTTAAGGTCAGGAATAAAATCAACACAGAACTCAATGACCTCCTCTGTTACATAGCCCTTGGAGATGCTTCCTTCTGGCCTAGCACGGTTATGAACATATTTCTTTAAGACTCCCATGTACCTCTCAAAGGGGAACATATTATGTAGAAATACAGGACCGAGAATGGTAATCTCTTCTACTAGGTGAACCAGGAGATGCGTCATAATATTGAAGAAGGATGGTGGAAACACCAACTCAAAGCTGACAAGACATTGGGCCACATCTGTCTGTAACCCTGGTAGGCTTTCTGGATCGATTACCTTCTGAGATATTGCATTGAGGAATGCACATAGCTTCACAATGGGTACTCGAACATTTTCAGGTAGAAGCCCCCTCAATGCAATCGGAAGCAATTGTGTCATAATCACGTGGCAGTCATGAGACTTCAGGTTTTGAAATTTTTTCTCTGCCATATTTATTATTCCCTTTATATTCGACGAGAAGCCAGACGGGACCTTGATACTGCTCAGACATTAAAAAAAGATTTCCTTCTCTGCTTTGGTAAGAGCGTAGCTGCCAGGAGTTAAGTGGCATCGTTTACCCTTCGTGTTCTCAGGATGCATAGGCTCTTCAGGGTCTTTCAGACGTTGCTGGTCCTGCCGTGCTTCTGGTGTATCTTTTGTCTTTCCATACACTCCTAGGAAGCCTAGCAGGTTCATGCAAACATTCTTCGTCACGTGCATCACGTCGATTGAAGAGCGGACCTCTAAGACTTTCCAATAGGGTAGGTCCCAAAATATAGATTGCTTCTTCCACATGGGCGCGTGTCAGGCATCGTCATTCGGAACAGATAGACTACCAGGACCTTTTCCAAAGATTACTTCTAGGTCCTTGACCATACCAAATACCTCCTCACCGGTACGGAGGACAGGCTTCCTCCGGGGTTCTGCCAGACGTTTGAAATGCTTGCCTTTCTTTCTTACTGGATGCAGGTTCGGAAGAAATCGGCGATACCCTATGTACACAACCTTCTTACATTTATCCAAATATACACTTTTACTCTCATCTAAACAGTGTGTGCATGCATTGTATCCCTTGTTTGTCTGTCCTGAAATGTTACTAAGAGCAGACCAATCATTGATGGTTACGAAAAGCAATGATCGTAGGTCAAATGGCTCCCCTTTGTGCTTATCCCACATACGTACACCTGGTTTGGCCCACAGCTTTAAAAGTTCTTCAACTAATGGCCTTAGGTACACATCAATGTTGTTGCCGGGTTGCCTCGGGCCTTGGATGAGCACTGACATCATAATGAACTTCCTCTTCATATACAACCAAGGAGGAAGGTTATAGATACATAGAGTCACATGCCAGGTGCTGTGACTGCAGCTCTGCTCACCAAAAGGATTCATGCCGTCTGTACTTAGACCAAACCTTAAGTTCCTTGCGTCACGTGCGAAGTCCGGGTACTCTCACTCGACTTTTCTTCACTGTGACCCATCAGCGGGGTGTCTCAACATCGCGTCTTTCTTACGGTCCATGTGCCATCGCAACAACTTGGCATGCTCTTTATTTCTGAAGAGACGTTTTAACCGTGGTATTATAGGAGCATACCACATAACCTTGGCAGGAACCTTTTTCCTAGGGGCCTCGCCCTCAACATCGCCAGGATCGTCTCGTCTGATCTTATACCGCAGTGCAGTGCATACCGGGCATGCATCCAAATTCTCGTACTTCTCACCGCGGTAGAGGATGCAGTCATTAATGCAGACATGTATCTTCTGCACGTCTAATCCTATAGGGCAGACAACCTTTGCTTGGTATGTACTGTCGGGCAACTCATTATTTCTTGGAAGAAGATTCTTCATTTTTACCAACAACTTTGAAAATGTGTTGTCAGTCACACCGTTCTCTGCCTTCCATTGCAGCAAATCCAGTGTGGTACCTAGCTTTTTGTTGCCATCTTCGCAAGTTGGATACAACAATGTTTTGTGATCCTTTAACATCTGCTCCAGCTTTTCCTTCTCCTTTTCAGTTTCACATTCTTCCTTTGCATCAGTAATGGCCCGACCAAGATCGTCATCAGCGGGCCCATCTGCTGCCTCTTGATCTTCATTATCTACCCCCGTTGTAGTATCATCATATTCAGGATACATATTATGATAGTTGTCATCATCCTCTTCTTCTTCGTTGTCTTCCATCACAACCCCTTTTTCTCCGTGCTTGGTCCAACAATTATAGCTGGGCATGAAACCGGATCGAAGCAGGTGGGCGTGAATGGTTCTGGTATTTGAGTAGTATTTCTTGTTCTGACAGTGAACACACGGACAACACATAAAACCATTGTGACCACGGTTTGCATTAGCCACAACGATGGAATTTTGGAGGCCCGTAATGTACTCGGAAGTGCGGCGGTCACCGTACATCCATTGCCGGTTCATCTGCATTAATATATAGTATATATCAAAAATTAATAGGGAGATGACCATTTATATATATAGTACATCAATGACACATGAAAGGATAGTTGCCGACCTCGACCGAGAAGGAGAGAGCAACGAGAAAACTTATTTTGAGCTCTCGGGCATTTCACCGAACACCTCTTGTGCATATGAAAAAAACACAAACTAGCACTCTTCACACCCTCTTGCTAGGCTCCAAAATGAGATAGTGAAAAAATGGAAGAGTGGGGTGTGGGCTGCGGTGTCTTATATAGCCCCCCCTTTAACACCGGTTCAAGCCACGAACCGGTGTTAAAGGGGGGGCTGCGCGGGCCACTGATGCAGGGTCCTTTAACACCGGTTCGTGGCACGAACCGGTGTTAAAGGGGGGCTCCTTTTTGCCGCACGGGCCACGCTGGTACGGCCCCCCCTTTAACACCGGTTCGTAGACAAAAGGCCTCGTTTCCACTAGTGTGTCTTCGGGACGGATGTGATCTTGTTGACCCGTTCCGCGACTATCCGTCCGCAACCATCAGCATCACTCCGATTCTAGGAGGAGCGGCAGCGGCGGCGCGCCGACGACACGGTCTGGAGGTTGAAAATGGAGAAAATTCCTTATTTGACACTACTTCCAAATATGATTTTTTATTTGACACTAAAAACTTTTCACTTCCTTATTTGACCACCTGTGTAATTTTTTTGCCTTATATGACACTTCAGTGTATTTTGAGAGCTAACGGAGTTAACTAGGGATCTACAAAGATGTTTTTGCCCCTGGTACATAATATGACAGTTTGACAAGTATTTGCACATGGCTAATATAATCGTATGGTATTGATACAAAGGCCCGCGCACATCCTAAGAAAAGAAAAATGCCGGTAACTCATATTGCCGCATAACCCCGCATGTAGAAAGTGGATATACACGGTAGCCCGCAGGCACGAAAGTCATCTATGTGGCACCCACATAATCCGCATTCCTCTAAAGCTTAAGCGTGGTGTCGACCCAAACAGTTGAGGCTATCCCTGTGCACGCCTTTCTTGGCCGTACGATCGTGGATGTGAGCCAGCATTGTCCGTCTGTTTTGATAGATCAAAGAAGTAACTGCTACACCGTCTATGTATCTCTGCCCCCACTGACGTTTTGGCCCCAGTTAACTTTGGTCTTAGGGCATGTACACTCCAAGACGTTTAGGCAGGCGCTTGTGTGATTAAAAATAATACGTACGAAAAATAAAAGATAACCAAGCGTCCCATCCCTCAACGCCAGCCGCTAGCACAGACGTTAAATACGGTTTGATTGTAAGCCCTCTGTAAGGTTTGGAGCTGATCAAAACGTCTGACCGAAGGGGAAAAAGAGACTTAGCGTCGGAACGTTTTGTTTTGCGGCGACGCTAGCTAATTTCCTGGAATCTATTGGGAATATGGCAAAGCGGTCGGAAATCTAAGCCTAGCGTCCGCGTTATACGTGCCCTTAGCGATCGTTGCCGGGTGAACGATTCATCCGGTGAAAAAAACTAACTCCAAATCTTGTACTACTAACCTTTTTCTCTCTCTTCACTCCCTGACCCTCCTCTCCATCTCTATCTCCCGAGTCAACCGCCCCTATCCAGTACTCCCGCGACCACGACGCCGACAACCCATGCCCGCGCCTCATTGGCCTCCCCAGCCCTACCGCTAGCCGACGCAGCTATGTCGCCCTCTCCCTATTCGATTCCCCCTCCAGAGCAGCCGTCCTACACCTCCAATTGCCTCCACGCGCAAACCGTAGCCCCTCTCCTGCAATCCAACGCCGCCGCCGACCCCCCCAGGAATCCCTCGCCATATCCTGCTCCTCTACCACACACACCGTCCTCCTATGTGGCGCATCCCTTCTCCTGCTGCCTCCGCATGTCGGCGGTCCGATCCGGAGAGGCCCGGTTGTCCCCGCTCCGGTGGTCGTCCTTCTGGGAGAAGGACGACAACAGGTTGTTCCTCCAGACGAGCAGCCAGTGCCGCGACGAGGTGAAGGGCTGCTGCTGGCCGACACCGCTCCGCCGACGCAGCGCTCCGTCCTTGATCTGACGCCTGTTTTCTGTCTCGCTGATGGGATCATGCCATTCTTTTCGTAATGTGTGTAAGTGTGCTGAGAACTCTAGCTAGCTTGGGATGATGGTGGGAGAGCCTTAGCCACGAGGTGCTCTTCGCATGGCCACTAATGCAAAGAAAGGTGTGCTTGCTTGGATGATCAATTATTTTTTCCCTTTATTATTTAGTATCTTTTCTGGTATATGATAGCATAACATCTTGAGAGATAGATGGTACATGATAGAGAACTAATGAAATCTATGACAAATATAATGTAAATTGAAATACTATATTGTGATTGTTTGATTTCTTGATTTTTCATATTCAAGAACTTCGCTACTGTAACAATGGAGTAGCGCAGCTGCAGCCGTCTAGCTTATTCGGCCGCGGCCGTCCTCTTCTAGGGTGCGACCGCCTCGACGGCTCCCAGTTCTGGCGTTCCATCCAGGAGACCAAGAACGCGATCAGGCTTGGGGTCTCGGTGTCCATTGGGAATGGGGAGGGGACCATCTTCTGGCTGGATTCCTGGCTCAGGGAACGTCCGCTTCGCGAGGTGTACCCGAGCCTTTTCGCCATTTGTTCCGATCCAACGCTTCGTGTAGCCTCCGCCGCGCTGGAAGGTACATGGAACATCTCGTTCCGGCGTACCTTCAGTCCGGAGGAAACTGAAGCGTGGAGGGAACTTAGGGCGGAGCTCCCAACCTCCTTGGCAGACGAACCCGATAGGGTTTCTTGGACCCTCACTCCCTCAGGCTCCTTCTCGGTTGGGTCGGCCTATCGGGCCCTCTTTGGCCGCACGGTTCTCCCCTGGACCAAGCCCATGTGGAAGGCCCCCCTCCCACTAAAGATAAAAATCTTTGTGTGGCAACTCCTTCGCGATAGGCTCCCTTCGGGGGTGGAGGTGACCAAGAGACAGGGGCCGGGGGATGGGTTATGTCCACTATGCGGGATCCCAGAAACGGGCACCCACATATTGTTCACCTGTCCCGCGGCCCGGTTTCTGTGGAACTTCACCAGAGAGGCTCTGGGCCCGGACTGGCTGGCCCATGATCTCGGTGAATTTCTGGACTCGCACGCAAACCGGCCTGGGAAGGGCCGGCGCCTATTCTGGCTAGTGTTTGCGGCGATGTCATGGTCCCTATGGAACATTCGGAACAAGATGGTCATTGAAAAGATTCTCCCTAGACATGCCTCTGACTCGGTTTTCCGCTTTTTTGCTTCTCTGCAGCTCTGGTACCCGTTGTGTAGGCAGCGGGACAAGGCACGGCTGGACGCTACCCTCCGTCAGCTCTTGGAGGCGGCCAGGCGCCTCCCACCCTAGGCCGGCGCTCCACCTCGGCGTCCTTTCGGCGGGCGTGATGGCCCCTTCCTTCGTAGCCGTCTTTCCCTTTGTCTTTTGTTGGGTCGGTTTGTGCTGTGGCCCCAGCATTCGTGTTATACTTGCTTGTGACTCTTGGATGCTTGTTGTGTTGGACGGTTGCTTTATTTATAAAGTGGGGCGAAAGCCTATTTCGAAGAGTGGCCTTCTGCATCCTAGAAAACTACTGCTACAAATGCAGCGACGAGGTGTTTAACGTTCTCCGGATTATCCTAATCTAGAGAGCTCGGCTGTCGTTGTCTGCTGCCTAGCTCGGTCCTTCATTTTGTGTCCGTCTGTTAGCTCGGCTGCCTGACTCGGCTCCTTTGGTTTCTTCTCCGATACGATCTGCATCCTTTATTGTCCTACAACATTCTGCGCCCCGCCGACTCGCTGCCGTCACTGACACGCAGGTCTGTACGCGGTACCTTTTAGTTTGTGTCCTCTTATCCTTCCATATGTGAATTTTTAGCACTGATTTCTTTTTTGGAACAGTTGCCGTGTGTATTGAAATTACTAATATCTGATGCTACGGTCAAATACTTTGAAGAACACATGAAAAAACTTTATAATTTACAATGGACATAATAAACATGTGCTATTTTGTGTGCTGATGTAGAAGATAGTCCAGTGTTAATCCAAATGCTTATAAATATGGCCAACAATTAAGTCACTTGCATAATTTTTAATTTGATTCTTCTATCCCCAGTTTATGTTTTTATAGTATCATGGCGCTTTTTTTGAGGTGTAAGAACAACTTTTGAGTTCACATTGGTCATAATAAACATGTTCTATTTGTGTGCTGATTTAGAAGATAGTCCAGTGTTAATCCAAATGCTTAGAAATATGGCCAAGAATTATGTCACTTAAACAATTTTTATTTGATTCTTTTGTCCCTAATTTATGTTTTTACTGTATCATGGTGCTTTTTTGTGGTGTACTGAATCGAAGTGTGTCATGGTTTGTAAAAGTGACTGTCTACACTGTAATAATAGTGATAAAAAGATATAGGTAAACGCACTACTTAGGATAGGCTCATATGTGAAGTTTAGGACGTGAGATTTGGCATGTAGTGCCCCTTTTCTTGTGTTACATGTCACACATGCCGAATACAATGATAAATTTTTGAAGAGTCTAGAGAACTGTAAAACCACGTATTGGAATACCTTTTTGAGGTGTTGTATCAAAACTATTATTTTTATGGAGAACGTCGGGCCGACAAGGTGATATTGTGATTCAGTGACACAGACAATATGTGAAGGCAATTTCGTTTTGTGTTGAGAAGAATTGAAATTAAACTTTAGAGAGAGTTGAGAATTCTTTTCATTTTAATCTGTGCACAGTTGATCCGAGAAAATTACCTGAATGAGCTAGCAAAGTTCAGTCACTTTATAAAGAAAGTTCAGATTTTCATACATGTGGTAGTTTTGTTGTTTGTCTATTAGCATGAAGTATTTCCTATATCTAATTTGAGTCAACAATTTTGAACCAAGCATGCTTTTCCCAGAATTGTTTGAAACTAAAACACTGAGCCAGAATCTCCAATTGATATTATAGGGGAACCTTTTAGTATAATGCAAAATATTGTGCACTGAAAATTCAGATTCTACTTGGATTTTGAGAACCGGCGTAAATATGCTCTTAGTTATGATCGCATCATGCATAAGATTATAGTTATACAAGAGAATTATTGAAGGACCAATGTTAAGGAGTGAATGTTGTGTAGACAAAAGAAAGACATCTTTCATAGGCGTAGATATTCTTTCTGTACCTAACAAGCATTGTATATATTAGATATTATCTAATTCCTTAAGTGTGGTCGTCACGGCGTGCGCTAAGACCATCTGCCGCGCGCTGTGCCGCTGGTTTTTTCCCGCTGCCTTTCTGTAACGCTTCTTATGGGCCATAATTGCCGCGCACAGATCCATGGAGCCACACACTCACGAATCCCCTCAGTCTCTCTCCTGCCTTCCCAGCTCTCCGTGTCCTAGCTTGCCATCAGCACAGCTCTGGTCATCCGCCGAATTTATCGGCACAACAGAAAAAAAATGTACAAAACGCCCTGCAGAGGCGCACTGACCTGACCCCATATCTATCCTCCCTTGCCCCAGGCGTCTCACCCTCTCCATGCCGATCTCCTCTTCGCTAACTGTGCACCTCGCCCTCACCGCGTCTGGATATTCCACCTCCTCCCTTACTTCGGCCTTCCTCCCGAGGCCCTCTTTGTCCATGGCGTGCAATGTTGACTTAGTGGTGACCTGAGTAGAGAGCTCAATTTAGGCCACGTCATCATCAATTTCAGTTTGTCCCCTTTCTCCTAAATTAACCATGAAAATTCTGGGGGCCTTCGACGGTGGTGACACATGGTGACGTGGATGTCCATGGTGGCACTTCTCTTCTACTGTTGATTGTCCTCTCCTGCTGGCCCGCTGTTGCTGTCAGACCCGTCCCTTGCTGCATATGCCGGATGCGCTTCCACAATTTTGTGCCTCCTCCTTTTGATTTTTCTCACCTTGTTTTACTGCATGCATATTTGCCTCTTTGCTTTGTTTCCAGGTGGTGTTCATCTTCCAGGGGTGATGGCAGCGGTGTGGATTTTACCAATTCTAGATGTATTGGTGAACCATATTATAACCTTATTGTGTTCCCCGTTGCTTGGTTCATGGTAATTCATTTTTCTTGATTTAGTGAAACGTTGGGTGCTCAAATAGCAAGCAAGTTTACATTTGTGAAAAGCTAGCAAGAAACGATATCTGCTATGTATTAAATATACTAGAAAGATGTATATCTGCGTGTCTATTTATTTTTGTATAGATGGATGCTAATTTCCATATTTTTAGAAATCTATTTGTGCATTGATATTTATATGGGGGGTATGTAGGTTGTAGCATAATAATGATGTTCTTAAATTCATTGATATGTAAGTTAGCGTGAAGACGAGTGGTAAAAGTAGCAGCCCTTACTTTGAGTTTTGTGTTTCAGTTGACAATAGAAGTATATGATTTTACTAATTGTGTAAGTTGATTGTATTTGTTGATCCCATCACATTATAGTTTTTGTTCCTAGCATTTTACAGAGCTAGCATGGAAATGATCTGCTCACAATGCCCATAAGTAAGATATATACGTCTTAAATAGGAACGTGAATGTATCATTGAATTAACATTGGTCAAAGCTATTAGGCTTCTCAGTTTCGATTGTATGAAGTTTCAGCTAACAAATCATACTATTTTCTTCATAGTACCAAGTATTAGATCATCTTCATTGAAATCTTGACAGCAGACAGCTGCTTATTAGGAACCTAGGTCATAGAAAATTTCCTTTTGCCTGTGGTTTGCCTCTTCTATTAAAAGGGTGCATTTTTCATTTAACTCGAATCGTTTACAATAACACGTAATGATTTTTACAGGTGTTGCTCTTGCATCTAATTATTTGGCTTAAGGCAGAAAGCATCATATTCTACTATCATTGTATTTATCATGCTTTATTTATCATGACTGTTACCTGGTTATTTTGGGTCTTTCTTATACATTTTTCTCTGTTATAGCTCTCATTCTGTAATTTTCCTTCTCACATACCATCCGCCAATCTATCATTGGTTATGCTGTTATTATTGTGCACATTGGATGTACCTGATGTTCAGCTCATCTTGCCACTGAGTATTCACGTGTCCATCGAGTCATCGTAACTAATGCAAGCTCTTAATTTATACTTATTATCCATCATTTCTGATGGTTTAATTGTACAATTGTATCCAATTTAGCTTTTCTCAGCATGTTCTCTCGCTTGTCTATCAGCAAACATTTACACATTATTTTGTCATTTATGGAGTTTGTTGGCTTCGGTTCTGCCAAGGGGATCGTTTGCATTGCCTGTGACACTATGGATTTTGCCAAATTATTGTTTATGGTGTTGACACATCTGGTCTTATTTTGTTCTTTCTCTTTGGCACCTGCCAACTTACATGAATTTAGTACATGTGTGTTGTTACATCACCTCTCATGGTAGCCCCAACCAGATAGAATTGATTGACAACACATTGACTATTACTTGAGGTGTGTGATTATCTTAAAAAAAGTGTTATGCAGGTGAATTTTTGCGTGTAATTCCCTGCAAAGTGGCATGGGGGTTGATGACCCTAACCCTGTCCGTACCCATTTGAACCCTTTTTATAATTGATAGTATTTGTTCTTCTTACATTTGGTTAAAAGTTTTCAGATCTTTTTTACATTTGTATTCATGTTCATATGAAGAACCGTGTTTGAAAAATTCTTGCACTTCTCATATAGTTGTAACTTAGAAGTTCTCCCGGTCTATTTTTATTTGTATCCATGTTATCTTTCACATCCTTAAGGTTGTACTCCCTCCGTCCTAAAAAGAATGTCTTAAGTTTGTTTGAATTTGGATGTATCTATATACTAAATAGTGTCTAGATACATCCAAGTTTAGAAAAACTTGAGACATCTTTTTTTAGGACAGAGGGAGTATGTTATTGTGTTCCTTTAGGTAAAAATAGTTTTTATGCCCTTATATTATGTTCATCCAGACTCCCAAGAGTGCAGCTGTTACCTACTATTGGTTATATACTTAAGTTCGTTGCTTAATAGGTGTAATTCTGATCTTGTGCTTGCGCAGTGCAGTTAAGAGTGCTGCCAGACCTGGTGCAACTATTTCAAGGAACATTGGTAGAGGTTTGGTCGGGTGGTACTTTTAATCTTCCATTGGTGTTGTGGCCCCAGTCTTTCCCAATATTTGTGCTGAATGCATCCTTTTTAATGTCAGTTTCTTAGAAAAAAATCTTTATGATTCTGGTTCCAAGCATAGCTTGGTATCTGCTTTACTCTCAGAAATGTGCATAATATGTTTAGAGAGGACAAAATAACAATGATTCGGGATTGCTTATGTATTCATAGGGCATCTGTACTTAGTCTATGTTTTTTCTTGGATTTGAGTTCTCTGAAATCGTTGTTTATAAGTTTAGGTGACTTATATAGCTCAATTGTAAATATTCTCTCCTTTGCCGGTTTACACTGGTACTTTGCAGTGACCTGCCAGTTAATGATATACATATCAAAATGCAGATAAGCAATCAGGAAATTAGAAATTGTAAGCTACTCATGTCAAGCCTGTTGATTTGTGGATATCATAAGAATCAAAGAAAAAAGTGAACAAAGAAGAAAGTAAACTAGGTGCACTATGCCAGTAGCTGCACAGCCCAAATGGCCCACAGGTCGACCACCAAGAACACATCGTGGCACAACAAAATTAAGGCGGCGAGGCGAAGCTCACCTGACAGTGTAGTAATCCTGCATCTCAGCTGCTGCTACCTAACTTATACCGTCGTGTTTCAGTTATACTACGAGTCTAGGACATGCAGGCATGCAGCCAGCTTGCTCCTTGTATACCAACGACGTCCCAACAAAATGAAAACGGGTGCTCCTGTATGGCCCTCGACAGAGCCGTGCTGCCAGCAGTCATGCGTCGCCGACTCGACGAGGTCGTCAACGACCCCATTTTACCAGGCTGCCGTCGCCGTCGATCAACCTGACGCCATCATGTCATGTACGTACTATGTTGGAGCTAGCATTGTACTGGGGTAAAATCGATCGGACTTCACATAAACTAATCCTTCAGGGCTACAGTCCGTATATGTTATCATCGTGCAGCCGGCCCTAGACGAAAATCTTTCAGGAAAAACTACGGTGGAATAAGTGGATACAGAGGGCAACCACGAGGAATGAATTCGCCGTGCGTGTTAGACATGTATGAGTCAAACTATTAAACTAGGAGTATTTAGGTCCGACTGGAAAAAATTTAACGAAACCTTTTAATGGAACCGACGGCAGTGTCATATAAGGCAAAGAAATTTTAGAAGTGGTCATATAACACTACAGGAGAAGCCGAATACGCCGACGGCCGAGTCCCGTTGGCATAGTCCCTAAATACCGTCGGCGTAGGCTGGCCCGACGGCGTATGGCCGTCGGCATATGGGCCCGTAGGCGTAGCCCCAATTCCCGCCGCCGTAGAAAAGCCGTCAACGTATATAGCTACGCCGACGGCTTTGCCGTCGTCATACACCGTATGGGTCCCACCTACATGACTAATGACTGTTTGGCTACGCCGACGACTTTGCCGTCGGCCTAGATTCTTTAAAAAAAAATCATTTTTTTTCAATTTTGAACTGTTTAACTTGTTAATCTCATATGGACATTTTTAATTCTACGTACACTTAGTCTCAAGTCAAAATACACAATTAGTCAAACTTCCCAATTGGTCACCCATCTTAATATACTCCAGCCCCAACACGCTTAACTTTTCCGTTCCTTCCACATGAGCTTCCGATAAAGAAATTAGAACTTGTTGCGAATATTATCATAACAATCCTATTAACTATTAGATTATAATGTTAGACGTCTTTATTTTTTATATTCCATACAATTATTTGAGTAAACAACAATGAATAAGTAATAATAATCTTGAATTCAAATAAAAATAAAATAAATTTTATTTATTTTGCCTTTTTCATTTAAAATTGAATAATTCATATCAACAAATCCGTAAATCATAATTCGACAAATAATATATCCAAATCGATAAGAAAATTGAGAGGAATACAAATATAACATCCCTATCATCTATTTAATTATATATCATAACTTTTTAATATTAGACCAAATGAAACTATGTCAGGATTCATGAAACACCCTGTTTTTGGCACTCGGAAAATAAAAAATGGATTTTTGGTGCGACAAAAAGGAAACCTTGCATTAGATCTCTGACGAAATAGCATATTGTAAATCTAAAAATGATCATATCATGTACCTGTAGTTCAAATCTAACTCATTTCCTACCGATTCAGCGGGAATTTGTCTTTTTCACGAGGGGTGGACAGAAAGGTTTAAGATACCCACGTTGGAAAATTGTCCATTCAATATGGTCTAGTATTTTTGAAAAATATGGTATTATCATTTTGAAACTTTTATTTGGTTGTTGCCTCACAAAACATCCCGTTTTTTGCACTCGAAAAATAAAAAATGGCTTTTTGGTGCAACTAAAAGGAAAACTTCCTCAGGCAACATTGTTAGACATCCCATGATACACATGCGTGTATAATATGGGCACATTATCACAAACTATACCACGATTGTAGCAATAACATTGGTCATTTGACCTGAAATCCAGAAAACCTCGATTGAGATAGGTCATTTTGTGAAGGTTTTTTTTAGACACAATCAATATACCAAGTTTGTTATTTTTCCATTCGACTATGTCACATAATATGACACCACGTGAAGGTTTTGCATTATTTCGATCATTTTTGAATTTTTTATGCCCGTTTCAAACTATCGTCAAACTTTCTAAATCGAGGGGCATGAAGATCCTTAGCTCGGGGCTGAGTATCACTAAACTTGCATTAGATCTCTGATGAAATAGCATATTTTGAATCTAAATATGATTTTTTTCAAAAAATCATGGGCATCATATCATGTACCTGTAGTTCAAATCTAACTCATTTCCTACCGATTCGGCAGGAATTTGTCTTTTTCACGAGGGGTGGACGGAAAGGTTTGAGATATCCAGGTTGGGAAATTATAAATTCAATATGGTCTAGTATTTTTTAAAAATATGGCATTATCATTTTGAAACTTTCATTTGGTGGTTGCTTCACAAAACACCCCTTTTTTGCACTCGGAAAATAAAAAATGGCTTTTTAGTGCGATGAAAAGGAAAAATCCTCCTGCAACATTGTTCTCCATCCCATGATACACATGCGTGCACAATATGGTACATAATCGCAAACTATACCGCGATTATAGCAATAACATTGGTCATTTGACCTGAAATCCAGAAAACCTCGATTAAGATAGGTCATTTTGTGAAGGTTTTTTTCAGACACAATCAATATACCAAGTTTGGTATTTTTCTATGCAACCATGTCACATAATATGACACCACGTGAAGGTTTTGCATTTTTTTGATAGTTTTTGAATTTTTTATGCCCGTTTCAAATTATCGTCAAACTTTCTAAATCGAGGGGCATGAAGATCCTTAGCTTGGGGCTGAGCCTCACTAAACTTGCATTAGATCTCTGATTAAATAGCATATTGTGAATCTAAAATGATTTTTGAAAAAAATTATGGGCATCATATCATGTACCCGTAGTTCAAATCTCACTCATTTCCTACCGATTCAGCGGGATTTTGTCTTTTTTACGAGGGATGGACGAAAAGGTTTGAGAAATCCAAGTTGGGAAATTGTCCATTCAATATGGTCTACTATTTTTGAAAAATGGTATAGTATCATTTTGCAACTTTCATTTGGTGGTTGCTTCACAAAACACCATGTTTTTCGCACTCGGAAAATAAAAAATATGTTATATGAAAGTATTTGTATTCTTCATATTTTTTTTGAAAACAAATATCTAATATTTGAGTTTAAATAGATAGATATTTTTTCTGCAAATTTTGATATATTATATGTATTTTTCTGAATTTAAATGATTTAGTTATGATTTTTTTAAGATCAATGTGGCAAAAAAGAAAAATGGCTACGCCGACGACTTTGCCGTCGGCGTAGGTGTAAAACCTAGACTTGACGCCGTCGTGCTGCCGTTAACCTAATATGCTACGCCGACGGCTGCCGTCGGTCTATTTACCCTACACCGATGGCAAAACTGGGCCGACGGCCCCGACATTTTGCCGTCGGCGTATAAAAAGGCCGTCGGCCTATCTTGTTATTCCCGTAGTGTAAGGAAGTGAAAAAATTTCAATGTCAAATAAGGAATCATATTGAAGAGTAGTGTCAAATAAGGAATTTTCTTTTGAAAATGAAGGGATTCTCAAGGATTTTGATGTAATTTTCATTTTTCTTGAGGTGCTTTGTACAATTTGTTGTTTCTTTTAATGCCAGGGTCCAATTCATAAAAAAAACATGTTTCAACCCTACGTTTTCCACATTTCTCGTGTGTTCAAAATCCAAAGAAGCCCTGTGAATACGTGGAACAACGCTAAAAATGGAATGAGGCGCAACTGCTCCACGTACTCACTACAGGAAACACTGATTAGGCTGACGGCTAGGGCCTGTCGGCGTAGGCACACTTAACCGTCGGTGTAGGCTGGCCCGACGGTGGCCGTCGGCATAGTCGCGTCGACGTACCAGGCCGTAGGTGTTGGAGATATTCCCTAGAGGTAATAATAAAAGTGATTATTATTATATCTTTGTGTTTATGATAAATGTTTACATTCATGCTATAACAGTATTAAACATTAATACTTGTGTGATTTGTAAACTAAATTAGAGTCCCTAGTAAAAGCCTCTTTGTAATACTAGCATGTTGGTTAATAGATGATCGTGGTTTTCCGATCATGAACATTGAGATGTTGTTAACAACAAGATCATATCATTAGGAGAATGGTATGATGGACATACTCCTATAGATAAGCGTAGCATAAAGATCAAGTCATTTCAATAGTTCATTTGCTATAAGCTTTCCGATACATAGTAACCTAATTCCTTCGACCATGAGATCATGCTAATCACCATCACCGGAAGGATGCTTTGATGACATCAAACGCCACACCGTAACTGGGTGGCTATAAAGGTGGAATTGAGTGTTCAGAAAGTATGTGTTGAGGCACATGGATCAAGAGTGGGATTTGTCCATCCATATGACAGATAGATACTCTGGACCCTCTCGTTGGAATGTCATCCAATTGGCTTGCAAGCATATGACTGGCTCACAAGGGATCACATATCACGGGAACGAGAAAAGAGTATTTATCGGTAACGAGGTTGAACTAGGTATGCAGAGATACCGACGATCAAAACCTCGGATAAGTAAACTATCGTGAGAAAAAGGGAAATTGGTATCGTATGTAAGTGGTTTATCTGATCGCAAAGTAATTGTAGAAATATGTGGGAGCCATATGAATTTCCAGATTCCTCTATTGGTTATTGATCGGAGAAGTGTCTCGATCATGTCCGCATAATTCACAAACCGTAGGGAGACACACTTAAGGATTCGATGTGTTTAGTAGATACAGAATGTTAGTAGGGATACCGAATGTTGTTTGGAGTCTCGGATGGGATCCGGGATATCAAGAGGAGATCCGTAATGGTCCGGAGAATAAGATTCATACAAGGAAAGTTCGATTCCGGAGTTCGGGAAAGATTCCGATGTTTTCATCGGAGAGGTTCTAGAAGGTTCTCGAAGGTTCACCGGACAGGATGGGGAATGGACCATGAATGTGTCATGGATAAGTGGAATGATTGGATCATATCCTAGGTCACTTGGTTTGGGCGTTTGCAAGAGAGAATTAAAGCTCTAAATTGAAAGTCAAACGGGAAGTTTGAAAAGTCAAACTGGAACAATGGTTTCCTAGTGGAAGAAGGAAAGAGTCCTTCTCTCAATCCAACTTGGGTTTGGGTTTGGATTCAAACCCACTCCTCCCAAGGCTGCCCCCTCTCATGAATAGAGGAGGAGGGCTGCCCCAAAAGCCAAGCCCTAGCCCTCCCACACCCGCGCCGCTGCCGCCAAGCCGCCGTCGCGCCATCACCGCTCGTCGCCGCCGCTGTCATGCCGTCGCCGCCTTGCGCTGCCGCCGGCCCGTCGCCGTCGCCCTATCCGTTGTTGACACCTCCTCCTCCCGGTCTTCTAAACCCTAGATCACCGTGAACCCTAGATCCACCATAACTCGCACCGGCTTAGGCGAAGCCCTGCGGGATCTTCCCTGTACTTCCGACACCATGCCGTCGTGCTGCCGGAATCGCGAGGGGAGAACTACAACCTCCGCTGCCTGCTGGAACACGGGAGAGGAAGGTCTTCATCGAGTACCGAACGTGTGACCGACTACGGAAGCGCTGCCGGAACGCAGCGCCGGAAGGATCGTCTACGCGATCTTGAGATCGACAAGTGTACGACTACATCACCCACGAGAATCTGCTCTCGTTAGCCGCTTTGGAATCTTCGAGGGTGAGTGCTCCTATCGACTCGTTTCTACAATCTAGTAGATAGATCTTGGCTTGTTTGTGTGCATGCGGTAGAATTTTTTTGTTTTCCATGCTACGAACCCCTACAGTGGTATCAGAGCCGTGTCTATATGTAGATCTGTTGCACGAGTAGAACACAATGGTCATTGTGGGCGGTGGTGCTTTTATTATCAATTGCTTTTTGTGTACTTTGCATCTTGCGGTATGATAGGATGAAGCGGACCGGGATAACCTTACATGACATCGTTCATGAGACTTGCTCCACGCTTGACATGCAACTTGTATTGCATAAGTGGATTTGCGGGTGTCTGTCTCTCCCATCATAGTATAGATTCAATTTACAACGGTCACTTGATAGTTCAAGCATCAACGTTGTGGTTCTTGTTCGTAAGTTAGAACGACACTTATTGAAATCCCCAAACCACGTAAAATATGCAAAGAAAATTAGAGGCGTCTAACTTTGTTTTACAGGGGTGTGCTGTGATGTGATATGGCCATGATTGTGATATATATGATGTATGCAATGTTCCTTATTGTAAGTCGGCAACCGGCAGGAGCCATATGGTTGTCTTTTAAATTCCGTTGACCTGCGTGTCTATTCAAAGTAGTTGTAATAGTTGATGCTGGTGGATGACAACCATGAAGCGGCGCCATTGACCTTGACGCCATGCCGGTGATGATGGAAATCATGTTCGTGCTTGAAGATGGAGATCGGAAGCACAAGAAGAAAGGCCATATCATATCACATATTATGAATTGCATGTGATGTTAATCCTTTTATGCATCTTGTATTGCTTAGTTCGCGACGGTAGCATTATAAGATGATCCCTCAAGCACAAAAAATTCAAGCTATAAAGTGTTCATCCTTAGTAAGCACCGCTGCTAAAGCTCGTTATTTCGAAGCACCACGTGATGATCGGGTGTGTTAGATTCTGCGAGTGTATACAATGTGAGCAAGCCAGATTTTCTCATGCGGAAGCTAAGGTTTGATCTTGACGAGCCTAGCATGTACAGACATGGTCTCGGAACACGGATCACCGAAAGGTAAAGCATGAGTCATATAGTAGATATGATGAACATGTTGATCGTTCGCCATTGAAGCTACATCAACTCTCGTGATGATCGGTGTTGATGTGGTGGATTTGGTTCGTGTGATCACTAAAACAATGTGAGGGATATTGTTTTGAGTGGGAGTTCACCTAGATTAATTTAACTATTAATTAGAACTCAATTTGTCATAAACTTAGTCTAAACTATTGCAAATATGTTGTAGATCAATGGCGGCCCCTACCATCAATTTTAATGCGTTCCTAGAGAAAGAAAAGTTGAAAAACAATGGAAGAAACTTCGCGGATTGGTTCCGCAATTTGAGGATTGTCCTCAATGCTAGTAATTTGACCTATGTGCTGGATGCACCGCCGGGTGACCCACCTGCAGCTGATGCTACAGATGAGGTAAAGAATGTTTTCCTCACCTGGAAGAATTAGTACTCTACAGTTCAGTGTGCTATCTTGTATGGTTTGGAATCGGAGCTTTAGAAAAGGTTTGAGAACCATGACCCACATGATATTGTCCGTGAACTCAAAATGATATTTGAGGCTCACGCGGAAGTTGAGAGTTATGAGGCTTCTGAAAAGTTCTTTAACTGCAAGATGGAAGAGGGCAACTCCGTTAGTGAGCACGTGCTTAAGATGTCTAGGCACGCAAGCAAGCTTCAAAGCTTGGGTATAGTGATTCCTAATGCTTTGGGGATTCACCGTGTCCTCCAATCACTACCACCAAGTTACAAGAACTTTGTGATGAACTACAATATGCAAAACATGGACAATTCGTTGTCAGAACTCTTCTCCATGTTGAAGTCTATAGAAGTGGAGATCAAGAAAGAGCACCAAGTGCTGTTGGTCAATAATACCACCAAATTCAAGAAGCAAGGCAAGTCTAAGTAAAAAGGAAACTTTAAGAAGGGCAGTAAGAAAGTTACCGCGCCGACGAAGAAGACCAAGGCTGGGCCTAAGCCTGATATTGAGTGCTTTTACTGCAAGGGAGAAGGTCACTGGAAGCGGAATTGCCCTAAGTACTTGGTGGATTTTAAGAACGGCAACATCAAGAAGGAAGGTATATCCGATGTACATGTTATTGATGTGTATCTCACTAGTACTCGTAGTAGTGCCTGGGTATTTAATACTGGTTCGATTGCTCATATTTGTAACTCGAAACAGGTGCTGCAGAATAGACGGAAACTAGCGAAGAACGAGGTGACGATGCGCGTTGGAAATGGATCAAAGGTTGATGTGATCGCGGTCGGCACGCTACCTCTTCATCTACCATCGGGATTAGTTTATACTTAAATAATTGTTATTTGGTGCCTGCGTTGAGCATGAACATTATATCTAGATCTTGTTTATTGCGAGACGGTTACTTGTTTAAGTCCGAGAATAATGGTGGTTCGATTTATATGAGTAATATGTTTTATGCACATGCACCTTTGATAGATAGTCTATTCTTATTGAATCTCGATTGTGGAAATACACACATTAATAACATTGAAGCTAAACGTTTGAATTTGAGCGATAACTCGACCTATATGTGGCACTATCGTCTTGTTCATATTGGAGTGAAGCGTATGAAGAAACTCCATTTCGATGGACTTCTTGAATCACTTGATTTCGAATCACTTGAAAGATGTGAAGCATGTCTGATGGGTAAAATGACTAAGACTCCATTTTTTGGTATGATGGAGCGAGCTACGGACTTACTGGAAATCATACACACCGATGTATGTGGCCCAGTGAGTGTAGCATCGCGCGGTGGTTGTCGTTATGTTCTTACCTTCACCAATGACTTGAGTAGATATGGGTATATCTATTTCATGAAACATAAGTCCGAAACTTTTGAGAAGTTTAAGGAATTTGAAAGTGAGGTAGAGAATCAATGTAACAAGAAGATTAAATTTCTGCGATCTGATCGTGGAGGTGAATATCTAAGTTACGAGTTTGGCGAGCATTTGAAGAAATACGGAATACTTTCACAATTGACACCGGCGGGAACACCACAGTGTAATGGTGTGTCCGAACGTCGTAATCGAACTCTCTTAGATATGGTTCGTTCTATGATGTCACTTACAGATTTACCGCTATCGTTTTGGGTTTATGCATTAGAAACAGCCGCATTCACTTTAAATAGGGCACCATCTAAATCCGTTGAAACGACATCGTATGAATTATGGTTTGGGAAGAAACCTAAATTATCGTTCCTTAAAGTTTGGTGTTGCGAAGCTTATGTAAAGAAGTTACAGCCCGACAAGCTTGAACCCAAAGAGGAAAAATGCGTCTTCATAGGATACCTGAAGGAAACTATTGGGTATACCTTCTATCATAGATCCGAGGGAAAAATCTTCGTTGCCAAGAATGGATCCTTTCTATAGAAGGAGTTTCTCTTGAAAGAAGTGACTGGAAGGAAAGTAGAACTCGACGAGGTTGTTGAACCTTCTCTCGAACTTGCGAGTAGCGCAGCACCGGAAGTAGTTCCTGTGGCGCCTACACCAATAAGAGAGGAAGCTAATGATGTTGATCATAAAACTTCGGTTGAAGTTACTACGGAACTTCGCAGGTCAATGAGAACTCATACCACTCCGGATTGGTATGATCCCGTCATGAGTGTCATGTTGGTGGACAACACCGATGACCCTGCGACATATGAAGAAGCGATGATGAGCCCAGATTCCAATAAATGGCAAGAGGCCATGAAATCCGAGATTGGATCCATGTACGAAAACCAAGTATGGACTTTGGTGGACTTACCGGATGGCCGAAAGGCTGTCGAGAACAAATGGATTTTCAAGAAGAAAACAGATGCTGATGGTAATGTTACTGTCTATAAAGCTCGACTTGTCACAAAAGGGTTTCGACAAATTCAAGGAGTTGACTATGATGAGACTTTCTCACCAATAGCGAAGCTAAAGTCTGTGAGGATTATGTTAGGAATCGCTGCATATTATGATTATGAGATATGGCAGATGGATGTCAAAACGGCGTTCCTCAATGGAGACATTGATGAAGAGTTGTATATGATGCAACCCAAAGGTTTTGTCGATCCTAAAGATGCTAACAAGGTATGCAAACTTCGACGGTCCATATATGGATTGAAGCAAGCATCCCGAAGTTGGACTCAATGTTTTGATAAGGTAATCAAAAGCTTTGGTTTTATACAAACTTATGGAGAAGCTTGTATTTACAATAAAGTGAGTGGGAGCTCTGTAGCATTCTTAATACTATATGTAGATGACATATTGTTGATTAGGAATGATGTAGACCTTCTTAATAGTGTCAAGGATTATTTGAATAATAGTTTTTCAATGAAAGATCTTGGCGAAGCAGCTTACATATTAGGCATAAAGATTTATAGAGATAGATCGAGACGCCTAATATCATTGTCACAGAGTACATAGTTGGAAAAATTTCTAAATAGGTTTGGAATGGAAGATTGCAAGAAAGGGTTCTTGCCCATGTTGCCCAATACGACCTTGAGTAAAACTCAAAGTCCTGCAACGGCAGAAGATAGAGAAAGAATGAGTAAGACTCCCTATGCCTCCACTACTATAAAATAGGCCATTAGTGACGGGCTCAAATTGTCTATTAGTGACAGGCAAAGCGCCTGTCGCTGATAACTAGTCACTAATACAAGGTTACTAGTGACAGGCAAGTGCCTGTCACTAGTACACATACTAGTGACAGACATTTACAGGTGGCTGTCACCAGTATGTGTGTACTCATGACAGGAAAAAAATATGCATGTCACTAGTTGCAATCGAATACGTGTCAGTAGTGACAAGCCTATTATCCTGCCCATCACTGGTTTGAATTTCGGTATTAAAAAATAAATTCGCTTTCCACAAATGTTCCAAATAGCATAATAAGATGTTATAAAAACTTAAAAGCATTTTCCACTAATATTTCAGATAATGTTGTACCAATGATTTGTTCACAAACAGAATAACATAATTTTTACACGACCAGACACATACACATACACATACACATACACATACACATACACATACACATACACATACACATACACATACGTAATTCTCACATCATGTAACCCGGTAAACGGCCAAAACACTCTTTGCCTACATTAAATAGAACCACCCAATCCTCGGGCTGGAGACAAACAACAAGTAGATAGAGCGATGTTGCGATACGTGGATGAAGCATCCAGTTTACCGCAAAGTATGCACTTTATCTCCTCCTCGTTGAACACTCTAAGGGTCTTAAGACCAAAAACCTGCGAGTTGTTGAAATTTATCAGTATTGGCCCTCTTCTGGAAAGAGGATGAACTACATTTTGATCTAGTGAAAGTGAACATTCAACACCAATCTTAATTACTTTGCAGACTACTTCATGTATGTGTGCTCGTGTTTAGTTTAATCTCATCAGATTGGCATATATGTTATGCTAAAAATTTAATTCTTGATTTAGTCCTACTAGCAAGTCAACACTAATATGCAAAAGTTGTAGCAGCGAGAAGCATATCAGCCAGTGAGTAGCCAATGGTACCAGCGAGCAGCATATTAGCATATCACCAAGTATAAACTCGATTAACAATTTGCAGAAACAAAGAATCAAAGAAACTTACCACATTCCAGGACAATGCATGCTTGATCAATTGGGTTGCAGCCGCCTTGGTGCGTGAATCATGAACCGCCGGGGTGTAAAATCAACAATCCAGGGGTAAAATAACTATCCCTACATTTAGAATAGCAATTAAGACTCAGTAGGACTTACCTTGGATTGAAGGGTACTAGTATGTACTTCTTTTCCTTATTATTTTGCAATACATGTAAGATGCACTCCCTCAAAATAATCTCCACACCTTCATCGGAGCTTAGGTTCCTGTCGTGCATGTGATAAGGATCAGTAACTCCAACATTGGCAAGTTCTTTATTCTGTCTAGTCTCTCTGACTAGATACAAAGAGTTTTAAAACATTTCATTGTTGAGACACATGCCAACTAAAATATTTCATTGCTCGTACTCTATACTATCACAGAAAATTGATCTTAAGGTTCATACCTGCATAATTCGGTGTTTAGATCACAGATAGCCAACTCAAACCACCTTGGCCAAACTAGCTAGCAGATCAACTGTTATTCAATCAAACCTACATAGGTACAAAGATAACAATGGAACATTGGTAAGTAGTAAGTACAAAATGCCTAGTTAAACAACTACACTGTTAAAATATTGACATGCTAAAAAAAATACTTTAATATATATTCTGTTTATTCTAATAGTTGTATCATCCAGAGTATCTTCTGGATCAGCAATCTCCAAAAGTCCCAACAGTATATCCCGTAAATAGATATAGTGGCAAACTCTACTAATTCTACGTTCAAAATATCAGCCGAGTCTGGGCTGGGTTGCATTTGAGTGTCTGAAGTCATACCATGAGCAGAATAATAGCAGCTTTTTACACATAAAATAATGACCAGGTTTGTTCCTTGAACAACCCTTCATTCATACATCCAGACATAGTGTGCATAAAAACAAAGACTACCAGTTGGTTCACCTTGAAAAGTATGTTCTCTTTTGTGGGGCCAAAAACCTTCATTTTTCTTCTGTATTGGAACATAAAAGAAAGATACTATTTATATAACAAGTAGTTAGTACCATTACCTACACCGAGTGACTAGAATTATACAACAAGTTACTATACTGCGTTAATACAACAGAAATTGCAAGAACAAACTAAGCACTAAGCATTCCTTTGACAATAAAAGGAAATGGATCAGGGAGCTAGTCCTGCCTCTACTATTGAAATGACCAAGTGAGACTAATTGTCTACTGGAATACTACAAGTAGAAGGAACAGTACTAATTGTATACTAGAATACTACAACTAGAAGAAACACTTCAGTTATTCCAATTAGAAGCACCAAACACCTACTTTTAGCGGGGCATTTTGTACGTGTGTGTATTTGTGATCAAATGCGAACAGAGGCAGAGAGCTGAAACATGCACATCGAAGTAGGAGAGCAGTACACACAAATACAAGTCCATAGCATAGTGAATCAAGGGACGATAGGAAAATAAACCATCAAGGACCTCACATGCATCAGGTGAAATCTATAGCAACAAGGTAGCAGCAATAATGCATAGAGAAACTACCATTGTTTAATAAAAAAAAGCATGGACATCACGCTGAGAACCAAAGCAATGGAATACAACAAACATGAGACGGACATGCATTCGCCAATATGAGAACTAAAACAAGCAGGTCACGCATCATACGAGATCATCTAGTAGCAGGATAATAGTACATCATAAGTTCAGCAATCCATACAGGGTTAAAATACAGTAGGAAACAAGTGCTGCAATCCCAACTGTTTCAGGATTCAGAGTTTAATGTAAACAACTGAAATAAGAAAAATTTAGGATCAGAGTTTTACTGATACCAACGCCCACAGTTCTCCAATTGCAACAATTTAAACTGCAGTTGCAAAATTCCCTCAGATCAAGAAACAGACTGTTACAGAAAATTAATAGTATAGGATTTTTCGAGATCTCAATCAAATCAGCACAATACTTGAGAGGGGACAGGAACTAGGGGAAGAAGCACCGCACTGAGTGTGGGTTGAGAGTACCATTATTTGCAAATTCAGTTATTTAAGTGCAGGTTGTAGGGGAATTGGGAGGCTCGGGAATACGAACCTGGCACGCGTCGGCCGACGGAGGCCTGGCGGCGTATGCGGCGGGAGACCTGGGACGCGTCGGTGGCAGGGAGGGGGAGTGGGCTGGTGGTAAGGGGACGAAGCAGCGCAGCTCCAGGCAGCGACGTCCTCATGTTGGGAGGAAGGGTGGCGGGGCGTTGGGATGCAAGGCGGGTTTGGAGGGCGGCGACATTGGGATGTAGGCCGGCGTTGGGGATTCAGGGCCGTGCGTCGGGAGAAGGCGTCTTCGCGTCGGGGGAAGGCGTCGCCGCGAGCGACGGCGTTGGAGGGGCTGGCGGCTTTGGATGGGTGGTGGGATGGTGGCGATTGGGTACTAGGAATCAGGGATGGATACGGGGAGCAACCGAGCAAGGGGCGGTGGTTGGGCCGTTGGGGACGGGGACCGGGGTCTCGCGTACTAATCCACTTATTAATCGGTTGCTTGAAACCAATGTGTTTTTGTTTGTTTGTAGCGATTCATGCGTGTTTGACGCGGCAGCGTGCTAGGCTTGATTGATGGTCGTCCTATAAATCTGTAAAATTACTAAGGTCCCGTTCGAAAGAAATTCTCCTCATACCATGCCGATTCAAGAGGAGTGCAAACATTCGCCGAAATCTCGTTTTTCCGGAACACCGAGGCGCGGCGCTCGCTTCAGTCGTGTAGGGCTTGCTTTTGTCCAGTGCATGTGAATAAAATAATGCAATGCTGTGTGTCCATTCGGCCAGGAGTTAATCATTCAAGCTAAAAAAAAATCAGTAATCGTTCCTTTCATTTCTCCTCTGGCCATCCTAACACATGCGCATTCGTTTCCCATGCCTCCATAGACGAAAACTAAGAGTGCCACAATTTTAGCCCATCATTACTTATAGGTTCCTAGTGACAGGTTTATATGCGATCTGTCACTAAGTAAAAATTTTATTTGGACGGACTCTAAAAAAAATACTAGTGACAGTCACGTTTGTACGCCAGTCACTAGTGTTTTATACTAGTGACAGGCTTATCTTTGCCCGTCGCTAGGAACACTCAGTAGTGACGGGCATAGTTTTGCCTGTCACTAAACATCTGGAGGCTATAAGCCTTTCTGCAGTAGTGCTCGGCCATAGGATCTCCTATGTATTCCATGCTATGTACTAGACCCGACATTGCATATGCTGTTAGTTTGACTAGTAGATATCAAAGTGATCCAGGAGTGGATCATTGGACAGTGGTCAAAAACATCCTTAAGTACTTGAGAAGAACTAAGGATATGGTTCTTTCTTATGGAGGTGATGAACAACTCGTTGTTAATGGTTACAACGATGCTAGTTGGAACACCGATCCGGATGATTCTAAATCTCAATGTGGATACGTATTTACTTTGAATGGTGCAGCAGTTAGCTGGAGAAGTGCAAAGCAAAGCATTGTGGCGAGATCTTCAACTAAATCGGAATACATAACTGCTTCGGAGGCTTCACAAGAGGCGATATGGATGAAAGAGTTCATTACAGAGCTCGGTGTGGTTCCAAGTGCGCTGGACCCAATGTCTATCTACTGTGATAACATGGGCGCCATAGCCAATGCGCAAGAACCAAGGTCACACAAGAAGCTGAAGCACATGAAGCTACATTTTCACGCTATTCGAGAGCATGTCCAAGATGGTGATATAAATATTTGCAAAGTACACACAGATCTGAATGTGGCGGATCCGTTGACTAAACCTCTCCCGAGGGCAAAACATGACCAACACCAAACTGCCATGGGTGTTCGGTATATTACCATGTAATCTAGATTAGTTGACTCTAGTGCAAGTGGGAGACTGTTGGAGATATGCCCTAGAGGTAATAATAAAAGTGGTTATTACTATATCTTTGTGTTTATGATAAATGTTTACATTCATGCTATAACAGTATTAAACCGGAAACATTAATACTTGTGTGATTTGTAAACTAAATTAGAGTCCCTAGTAAAATCCTCTTTACAATACTAGCTTGTTGGTTAATAGATGATCGTGGTTTCCCGATCATGAACATTGAGATGTTGTTAACAACAATATCATATCATTAGGAGAATGGTATGATGGACATACTCCTATAGATAAGCGTAGCATAAATATCAAGTCATTTCAATAGTTCATTTGCTATAAGCTTTCTGATACATAGTAACCTAATTCCTTCGACCATGAGATCATGCTAATCACCATCACCGGAAGGATGCTTTGATGACATCAAATGCCACACCGTAACTGGGTGGCTATAAAGGTGGCATTGAGTGTTCGGAAAGTATGTGTTGAGGCACATGGATCAAGAGTGGGATTTGTCCATCCATATGACGGATAGATATACTCCGGCCCCTCTCTTTTGAATGTCATCCAATTGGCTTGCAAGCAAGTGACTGGCTCACAAGGGATCACATATCACGGGAACGATAAAAGAGTACTTATCGGTAACGAGGTTGAACTAGGTATGCAGAGATACCGACGATCAAAACCTCGGATAAGTAAACTATCGTGAGACAAAGGGAAATTGGTATCGTATGTAAGTGGTTCATTCGATCACAAAGTAATCATAGAAATATGTGGGAGCCATATGAATTTCCAGATTCCTCTATTTGTTATTGGTCGGAGAAGTGTCTCGATCATGTCCGCATAATTCACGAACCGTAGGGAGACACACTTAAGGATTCGATGTTGTTTAGTAGATATGGAATGTTAGTAGGGATACCGAATGTTGTTCAGAGTCTCGGATGGGATCCGGGATATCACGAGGAGATTCGGAATGGTCCGGAGAATAAGATTCATATAAGGAAAGTCCGATTCCGGAGTTCGGGAAAGATTCCGATGTTTTCATCGGAGAGGTTCTAGAAGGTTCTAGAAGGTTCACCGGACAGGAAGGGGAATGGACCATGAATGTGTCATGGATAAGTGGAATGATTGGATCATATCCTAGGTCACTTGGTTTGGGCATTTGCAAGAGAGAATTAAAGCTCTAAATTGAAAGTCAAACGGGAAGTTTGAAAAGTCAAACTGGAACAATGGTTTCCTAGTGTAAGAAGGAAAGAGTCCTTCTCTCAATCCAACTTGGGTTTGGGTTTGGATTCAAACCTACCCCTCCCAAGGCCGCACCCCTCTCATAAATAGAGGGGGAGGGCTGCCCCAAAAGCCAAGCCCTATCCCTCCCATAGCCGCGCCGCCGGTCGCCGCCGCCTTGCGCTGCCGCCGGCCCATCGTCGTCACCCTAGTCGCTGCCGACACCTCCTCCTCCTCCCGGTCTTCTAAACCCTAGATTACCAGGAACCCTAGATCCACCATAACTCGCACCGGCTTAGGCGAAGCCCTGCGGGATCTTCCCTCTACTTCCGACACCACGCCGTCGTGCTGCCGAAATCGTGAGGGGAGAACTACAACCTCCACTGCCTGCTGGAAAAAGGGAGAGGAAGGTCTTCATCGAGTACCGAACGTGTGACCGACTATGGAAGCGCTGCCGGAACGCAGCACCGGAAGGATCGTCTACACGATCTTGAGATCGACAAGTGTATGACTACATCACCCACGAGAATCTGCTCTCGTTAACCGCTTTAGAATCTTCGAGGGTGAGTGCTCCTATCAACTCGTTGCTACAATCTAGTAGATAGATCTTGGCTTGTTTGTGGGCATGCGGTAGAATTTTTTTGTTTTCCATGCTACGAACCCCTACAGTAGGCGTATGCCACAATCTCATCGGCATTCAGTTTCCCGTTGCGTATAGACTGGCCCGACGGTTATATGTAGTCGTCATCCTAGGCCCCACGGGGCCCACCTGGAGCAGCTAACGACCGTTATATCTGGAAGATATACGCCGACGGCATAGCCGTCGGCCTAAGGTGCCACGTGTCACCCTGTGGCGCTTCCTTGTGAGTACTATACGCCGACGGATATGCCGTCGGCCCAACTCTGCCATGTGCCACCCTGTGGCTGCCTGCGACTAACTCTACGCCAACGGCAAAGCCGTCGGCCCTACTCTGCCAGTTGGGCCACGCGGACCGTGCGGCCGACGGCACCCCCGTCGGGCCAAGTACAAACCTGCCATATGGTAATGTCTACGCCGACGGCAAGGCCCTGCCAGTTTTTACTTTTTGGGATTTTGTTCATTATTTCCCGCATGCACATCAGGCACAGTAAACAATATTTCAAATTTCCGTAGTCATACGATCATCATCAGGCACAGTATACAACACATGCACATCGACACAAACATAAGATCGTCATAATCAAACGAACATAACTAGATCATCCATACATAGGTACATCCTCATCCAAACAACATAGCATCCCTACATAGATACATCTCTAAGTGCATCCTAACACATGCGCATCCCTACACCTCCGACACATGCGCATCCCTATACCTCTGGAGAGCTGCTCGAGAGACCCATGTCTTCCCGCGTGAAGAAAGGTGAAGCTTGAAGTCAAGTAGCCGCTGTCGAACCAGCACCGGAAGAAGGAGTACCGCCATGACCACCACCACCGGTAGAAGGATAAGCACCTCCACCTTAGCACGATGGGAAGAAGGAGAATCACCGCCACCGCCACCAACCGCGGAAGCACCAGGAAAAGCACGACCGGTATGAACCAGTGTCATCGCGTGCGAGATAGTCGGCGAGGCATCAGGACTACCAAAGTGTGGACTGTCGGAGCATCGCGGTCCCTACATGTTTGAGGCAGAGTTAGCAACCACCAAGGCACAGGTTTGTTGTAACAACTGGTTTGGCAAATAACTTACCGGGGTCCCTGAGTAGAAGGTCAAAGCATATTCGTCCTTTGATGGGAAGATTGGCTGCGGCCCTTGGCCTAGGTGGCCGTGGCGGTAGAGTGGCTCGCTCTCCAGTGCCATAAAACCTCTCCAAAAGCTGCAAGATAGTTTATATGTGAGGCGTTGCAGAAATAAAGATTCAAACTAGGGAATGCGAGACTTGTCATATTTTTCAAAAATAAAGGTGGAAACTTACATCATCACATAACTCTGCCCACTCCTCGTAGGCCGCTCGGGTCTGGGACCACGTCTCGAGCGTCACCAAGTGTTCCGCAAAAGCGGCCTTGTAGGCCGCGTCCAAAGCAGGCTATAATTTCAAAA
Organism: Avena sativa; assembly: GCA_916181665.1. Classification (NCBI taxonomy): domain Eukaryota; kingdom Viridiplantae; phylum Streptophyta; class Magnoliopsida; order Poales; family Poaceae; genus Avena; species Avena sativa. The sequence goes on along the minus strand of OV702298.1, from coordinate 275,734,270 downwards.
ACAATGAATCTCGTCAACTTAGCCACTCATGAATGATTTTCGGAAAGATGATGGAAATGAGAAAAACTTGCATCGTCGTTTGCTCGGGAAGGCCGTCGAGGCAGGATAGCGGGGTCATCGGCGGTGAGGGTAGCCTTGATCCATGTGAGGCTCAAAGAAGGAATTCGCGGGATCACCCTATCGAGAATCTTGAAACGGCCGTGCTCCCGGACGTGCCCTGCCACGACCACCGCTCTCTTGTCGGTCTCCTCTACTCTAGGGTCTTCCACCTTCGGATGAAAACCAGTGAACGCCTCGAGGTAGTTAGCACCATCCTCCTTGGCAGTGCCATAGAACTCCGGGAGCGAGGGCTGAGGCAGGGACAGATCGGGCCTCTTCTGCTTCATCCTCTCCCATACTTCATAGTCAGAACAAGGCCTCTCTAGATTTGTCTCCTGCATCGCCAAAGAAATGTTATGCGTATCAAGTAGGATCACGAGGGGAAATAAATACAGATTGTTCCATGTATACATGTATATACCATATGGGCCTTGAAGCGACCATGGTTGCGGTTTCCCGCACAGTGTGTCCCCCCAGAGCCACAGTTTGCCTTGTTCCGCTCGCTCAAGGCGTTGAACTCGGCGTCTTCCCCGTGCCACCTCGCCAACAATGCCAGCCATGCATCCTCCTTACCATCGGCCCACGTGGGCATAACCTAAAAAATAATACTCATTTGAAGAATGGATAATGCAATTAGCAACAACATAGAATTTGATTGACAATTTACTTACCCCGGCATAATCTTCCTCGGTCATTTTTGGTTGGTCCTTCACATTCAAATGCTTCGGCGCCCTCTTGCCCAACTTCTCGGAGCTGTATAGACTGGTGGTGGTATGCTTCTGATTGTAGAACTATTGCCGTGTCAACCTCTGACAAGCCCCCCGCAAAGTCTTGTCCGCCTTCTCCTGGTTCTCCGGAAGCACCCTATAGAATCTCTGTAATCATACATAAAAAATATTGTGAGGCTCATAAGTTAGCATGGTGGGGTCATCAACTATGAACGAAACTCGAAACTTTTCCTTACCCAAAACTTGGTGATCATAGCATCAGAAGCTTTCCCAGCATAGCTCGAGTTTTCGGCGGCCTCATAGTGCGCCCAACTGGTGTCTAGCTTCCTCTCGCCGTTGGGGACGGGAGTGTTAAAGCCTGGCCAAAATTTCCTAATCAGATCTCCAACCAAGGTGTTAGGCGCACGGGTACCTGGAGGAAATGTCCAATTGCCGCACAATAGTAAAACATTAGTACATGCCAAATTGTTATGACCAAAATGAAATTACATGTTCAAAATTAGTATAGCCACTTACTCAATGCCTTTAGGCGTAATGATGGGTTTCTCCTCCTCAGAAGAAGGTTCGTCCAATGGGACACCCGATTCCCCACGAATCTTTGGCTTCTTCGGCCACGTCGATGACCCCATCTCCTGGTCTCGAGGCTCCCCCCTCCTGGTCTTGAGACTCCCCCTCCCGATATCGAGACTCCCACTCCAAGTCTCGAGACTCCTCCTTCTCGTCAGGAGACTCCGAGTAAACAGACTCGAAAGCCACGTCGCCAGAAGCGGAGGGTAGGTCACTCAGAAGGCGTAAACCTCGTCCTCCACATCGTCCAGCGTCTCGTCCTTCCCTCGGGGGAAGTCCCTCTCCTCCCTCAGCTCGTCCTGTACCTCGTCCTGGCCTCGGAGGATGTCCACCTCCTCCTCCCTCACCACTTCCTCCTCCTTCCGTATTGCCGTCATTGTAACGCGAGTTGGGAATGGGTGCTCTTCCACTTTTTGTAACCTTCTTCTGCTTCAAACACTTAAGGATAGAGGACGTTGATTCCTTGCGTTGGCTCATATTGGTCAATCACCTGCATTGAGAAGAGGTAAACAATTTAGTATGAATACCTGATCCAATTAAGCATAATAAAGATACTAAGCATAGTAAAAGCATAAAAGACATAAAAGGCATAAAAGACATAAAAGACCCTCACGACTCATCATCACTCTCATGTGTATGTCCTGGGTTCTCATCAGCACTACCAACATCACTATCACGTGAGAAGTAAGTTGGAGGTTCATCGCAGGGTGGAGGCTCATCGTTGCCATTTTCCGAATATATCTTGGTAAGCATATCAATGTCCTTATATTCGTGACTACCTCACCATGAGTCTGTGCATTGTTCTCAAGGTTCTCAAGACCTTGTAAGTCAAAGTCCCCAAAGTTCTCTTGTTCTTGATAGAAAACTCCCTCGTATGTTTTAGGGTCAATGTTGTTGTAATCATCGTCGGAGGGCATGGGTAGCTTACCACGTGGCGATACCTGGAACATGACTTCCCAGCCCTTGAGTTCCTCTTTCTGACATGGGTAGGGTAAATAATAAACTTGTTTGGCTTGGTGGGCCACAATAAAGACATCGGATCCACTATAGGTGGTTGAAGGCCTAACTTCAACTAACCCAATGAAAGGGGTACTTCTATATCCACCGCGTGGGTCACACCAGTGGCATTTGAACACAACAAGCTTGAGTTCTAGGGGCGTATTATTGAACCTCATCTCGTATACGTTTTGTAATCTTCCGTAGTAATCAAAGTCATCGGCTCCTCTGGTGAAGACCCCGGTATTTATAATTTTTGCATTTGACCGACGGTTCTGGTAATACTCTATATGGAATCGATAACCATTCACATCATACTTCTCATACATCTCGACTTTACGATTACAACCTTGGGAGACACATCTCAACTCATCAACATCTCAACATTGGGATCGGCTCCCTACAAGTTGCGTACAAATTGTGCATTAGTTACGTGTAATAAGAGGGACAAGTCACGGATTGCTAGGTAAGAGGGACAGGTTATAAATTACCTTTTCATAGAACCAAGACGTGAATTTTTTTTTCTGGGGGCACCCACTTTCAGAAGGGTTTCCAACTCCGCATCATCAGGATCCGTCGTTCCCGACCACATTTCATCCGTGAATTGGCTAAAAGGAGAAAATACGTATTAGATCGAAACCGAGTTACCAGTTGCAAATGAATTTGTTCACCATTTTACCTAAGGAAACTAGGCACTTGATTTTCTTCCTCCTCTTCATTCTCACCGCGGACCACTTCCTTCATGTTCATAAGCACATAGAGCATTACGCAATCCTTCTCTTCCTTTTTCAAGGTATAACTTGTTGCGCCACCGGCCTTGCCACCGGGACACTGGAAGAGGAGGAGCTTGGGGTCATGCTTTGGCTCGTCGACATTGTACCGACAGACCTGGTTATGCATAGTGGGAACATCATCGCCATAGTATGTTGTCGTGGCATCTATTATCTCCTAGAGGAGAGTTGCCTCAGCTATGCATGCTTTAATCTTATTTTTGTTTCCACATTTGATTCTAATATACTTAAACTCTCTCTCAATACAAAACTGCCAACGAAACTGCACCGGTCCACCCAAGAGTGCCTCATTCGCGAGATGCACAATGAGATGTAACATCGGAGTAAATAAGCCTGGCGGAAAGATCGTCTCTAACTTCCATAGCAACTCCGGCACTAGATCATGCAGCTTCTCAATCATCAAGGGACATATCATCTTGGCATAGAGTGTGCGGAAGAAATGGCTCAACTCCGCAAGCACTCGCCAGATATGCTCAGGGAGATACCCTCAAACCATCACCGGCATCAGCCGCTCAATCCATATATGATAGTCGTGACTCTTGAGCCCAGTGACTTTTCCAGTTGCCAGATTGACTCCCTTGCTCATATTCGAACAATAACCATCTAGGAACATCACGGCGAATTTGAGCCACCCCAATGTCTGCTACTTTTGGAGGATATCAAGGCAGTAGTAGGCATGCGGCTTGAGCCAATTTTTTCGATTGCGTTCAGGAGGTTGCATGCATAGTCTCTTCCTATCACATAGCTCCTCAACATCGACTCTAGCCTTGACATTATCCTTTGACTTTTCAGGAATGTTCAGAATTGTGTAAATGAGAGACTCTGCGACATTCTTTTTAGTGTGCATCACATCGATGTTATGGGGAAGTTCGCAGTTCTTGTAATACTCGAGCTTCGTTATGCCTGCCTCGTGTGTTCAGTTGTGCGTTTTTCCATATCCCTCGAACTGTTGGGAACCGGATTCGGTACGCACGAGAGCACGTAACTCGGCATCAACAGCAGCACCATCGACCATTGGTATCTCTTTTTCTTCAAGCACAACTTTGCCCTTGATGAAGTTCTTTTTGTCTTGTCTAAACGGATGGTCTCCTTTGAGGTATGGTCTCCATCGACAAGAGCCCAACTACGCATCCGCCGACTGTCCCATAAATGCCGCAAGCGTTACGCTTCATAATATGCGACCTCTAATGCATATTTATCCGTGTAACGCTCACAGACGGGATATGACACCTAGGTGACGCGACTTGACGTGGAAATGGAATCTACTGACATAAAAAAATGCGAGGGAGGAGACGGAGTTCTAGCTCACCCTCCGGGATGGTGACCTCTGGGACGGCAACAGGAGCTAGCGAAAAACATTTCAACACTTTAGTTAATTAGCAACATGAACAACAACATACAATAATTACCTAGCTACTTGGTGGCACTCTAGGTAACATACAATAATTAGCCACATGAACAACAACATACAATAATTAGCCACTCTAGGTAACATACAATAATTGTACAACAACACAAACAAATTTTATTGTATGTTCAGGGGATGCAAACAAACGTACAGTAATTAGCCACTCTAGATAACATACAAACACAAACATACAATAATTTTATTGTACAACAACACAACAAACAAACAAAAAATAATTAGCCACTCTAGGTAACATACAAACACAAATATACAATAATTTTATTGTACAACAACACAAACAAACAAAATTCTACTAATTTAGCAAACATGACAGACTCACCTCAATCAAGGAAAGCAGGGAGGACGAGGAGCAAGGGCGCTTGGGGGTTGCAGGGAGGAGGGAAGACAGGGAGGGGCCACGTGGAGGAGGGGAGGCAGGGAGGAGGGGCCGACAGGGAGTAAACGGCGAGTAGGAGGGGAGGCAGGAAGAAGGGAGGCAGTAGGCAGGGAGGAGGGAAGGCAGGGAGGGGCTGGCGGGGAGGAGGAGCTCGGGGGAGGCGAGGATGCAGAGGGTGGGGCACGCCGGCAGGGAGGAGGGGAGGCGGGGGAGGAGGAGCTCGGGGGAGGCGAGGATGTAGAGGGTGGGGCACGCCGACGAGGAGGAGGGGAGGAAGGGGAGTAGGAGCTCGGCTCGAGGGAGGGAGGGCACGGCGGGAGGATGAGGAGGAAGGGACGACAGTGGCGGCTCGGGGGGAGGGAGGCCACGGCGGAGGGGTGGCGGCGGGGCTGATGCGAGCTCGCTCAGGACGGGTGCGGCGGACACGCGCGTATGCGTGGGGATGGGTGGAAGGGAGGGCGCACGGCTGGGCCCGCCTTATCCATAATCCACTTACTGTCTAGGCCGACGGCAAGGCCGTCGGCGTAGACTGTCTGTTTTTTTTCAAATTTGACTGAAATATTTTTTATTATATTCTAAAAAATTATAATATTCTAAAAAATGATTATTTTTTAATTAAACCCTAATCCGAGGGCATGGCTATCCGTTTTGAACTATCCCACGTATGATAAAAGGTCGAGAATATACTTTTCAAATGTAAAATATACCACCTCAATTAGCCATTGTGAGATGCTACTTTGTATGTTGTTTTTGGCTTCTCCCTTTTATTATCACATAAAAAATATGGTTTGAGTGTATCGTGTATGAGATATAAAAGGCAAGGATAACATGCATGTTCCCGTGGCATCCCGGCCCTCGGGTGCTCCTTTTTCGATGAAACCCTAATCCGAGGGCCCCGCAGGTCTCCCCCCATAGCATTATCCGTACGAGGGTTGACCAATGCACTTTCTTGGTGGTTTAGGTTTGTTTAGGTCATATCTACATAGAAACCCAAGGATAGGCCCAAGGTTCCACCGGTTTACCCGCGTTTGACCCGCGGCGGGAGCCTCCTCCTACATGTCCAGCACACTTCTCTAAGTGTTATCGCATGCAACATGGACGGTCACGCCCGGTAGCTAGGTTTTCCATATAGGGGCATTCCACCACCCTTGTGCATGTATTCTAGGGCCACACGCATGTTCTCGTGGCATCCCGGCCCTCGGGCGCTCCTTTTCCGACGAAACCCTAATCCGAGGGCCCCGCGGGTCTACCCCCGTAGCATTCTCCGTACGAGGGTTGAAAAATGCACTTTATTCGTGGTTTAGGTTTGTTTAGGTCATATCTACATGGAAACCCAAGGATAGGCCCAAGGTTCCACCGGTTTACCCGCGTTTGACACGAGGCGGGAGCCTCCTCCTACATGTCCAGCACACTTCTCTAAGTGTTATCGCATGCAACGTGGACACTCACACCCGGGAGCTAGGTTTTCCATCTAGGGGAATTACACCACCCTTGTGCATATATTCTAGGGCCACACACATGTTCCCGTGGCATCCCGACCCTCGGGCGCTCCTTTTCTGGCGAAACCCTAATCCGAGGGCCCCGCGGGTCTACCCCGTAGCATTCTCCGTAAGAGGGTTGAACAATGCACTTTATTGGTGGTTTAGGTTTGTTTAGGTCATATATACATGGAAAACCAAGGATAGGCCCAAGGTTCCACCGGTTTACCCGCGTTTGACCCGAGGCGGGAGCCTCCTCCTACATCTCCAACACACTTCTCTAAGTGTTATCGCATGCAACGTGGACACTCACACCCGGGAGCTAGGTTTTCCATCTAGGGGAATTACACCACCCTTGTGCATATATTCTAGGGCCACACACATGTTCTCGTGGAATCCCGGCCCTCTGGCGCTCCTTTTCCGGCGAAACCCTAATCCGAGGGCCCCGTGGGTCTACCCCCGTAGCATTCTCCGTACGAGGGTTGAACAATGCACTTTCTTGGTGGTTTAGGTTTGTTTAGGTCATATATACACTGGAAACCAAGGATAGGCCCAAGGTTCCACCGGTTTACCCGCGTTTGACCCGCGACGGGAGCCTCCTCCTACATGTCCAGCACACTTCCCTAAGTGTTATCGCATGCAACGTGGACGGTCACACCCGGTATCTAGGTTTTCCATCTAGGGGCATTACACCACCGTTGTGCATGTATTCTAGCGCCACACGCATGTTCCTGTGGCATCCCGGCCCTCGGGCACTCCTTTTCCGGCGAAACCCTAATTCGAGGGCCCCGCGGGTCTACCCCCATAGCATTCTCCCTACGAGGGTTGAACAATGCACTTTCTTAGTGGTTTAGGTTTGTTTAGGTCATATATACATAGAAAACCAAGGATAGTTCCAAGGTTCCACCGGTTTACCCGTGTTTGACCCGAGGCGGGAGCCTCCTCCTACATGTCCAGCACACTTCTCTAAGTGTTGTCGCATGCAACGTGGACAGTCACACCCGGGAGCTAGGTTTTCCATCTAGGGGTATTACACCACCCTTGTACATGTATTCTAGGGCCACAATCATGTTCCTATGGCATCCCGGCCCTCGGGCGCTCCTTTTCCGACGAAACCCTAATCCGAGGTCCCTGCGGGTCTACCCCCGTAGCATTCTCCGTACGAGGGTTGAACAATGCACTTCTTGGTGGTTTAGGTTTTTTTAGGTCATATATACATGGAAAACCAAGGATAGGACCAAGGCTCCACCGGTTTACCCGCGTTTGACCCGTGGCGGGAGCCTCCTCCTACATGTCCAACACACTTCTCTAAGTGTTATCGCATGCAACATGGACGGTCACACCCGGGAGCTAGATTTTCCATCTAGGGGCATTACACCACCCTTGTGCATGTATTCTAGGGCCACACGCATGTTCACGTGGCATCCTGGCCCTCGAGCGCTCCTTTTCCGGCGAAACCCTAATTCGAGGGCCCCGCTGGTCTACCCCCGTAGCATTCTTCGTACGAGGGTTGAACAATGCACTTTCTTGGTGGTTTAGTTTTGTTTAGGTCATATCTACATGGAAAACCAAGGATAGGACCAAGGTTCCACCGGTTTACCCGCGTTTGACCCAAGGTGGGAGCCTCCTCCTACATGTCCAGCACACTTCTCTAAGTGTTATCGCATGCAACGTGGACAGTCACACCCGGAAACTAGGTTTTCCATCTAGGGGCATTACACCACCCTTGTGCATGTATTCTAGGGCCACACACATGTTCCCGGGGCATCCCGGCCCTCGGGCGCTCCTTTTCCGACGAAACCCTAATTCGAGGCCCCCGCGGGCCTACCCCCGTAGAAGTCTCCGTACGAGGGTTGAACAATGCACTTTCTTGGTGGTTTAGGTTTGTTTAGGTCATATCTACATGGAAACCCAAGGATAGGCCCAAGGTTCCACCGGTTTACCCGCGTTTGACCCGTGGCGGGAGCCTCCTCCTACATGTCCAGCACACTTCTCTAAGTGTTATCGCATGCAACGTTGACAGTCACACCCGGGAGCTAGGTTTTCCATCTAGGGGAATTACACCACCATTGTGCATATATTCTAGGGCCACACACATGTTCCCGTGGCATCCCGGCCCTCGGGCGCCCCTTTTCCAGCGAAACCCTAATCTGAGGGCCCCGCGGGTCTACCCCCGTAGCATTCTCCGTACGAGGGTTGAACAATGCACTTTTTTTGGTGGTTTAGGTTTGTTTAGGTCATATATAAATGGAAAACCAAGGATAGGCCCAAGGCTCCACCAGTTTACCCGCGTTTGACCCGCGACGGTAGCCTCCTCCTACATCTCCAGCACACTTCTCTAAGTGTTATCGCATGCAACATGGACGGTCACACCCGGGATCTAGGCTTTCCATCTAGGGGCATTACACCACCCTTGTGCATGTATTCCAGGGCCACACATATGTTCCCGTGGCATCCCGGCCCTCGGACGCTCCTTTTCCGGCGAAACCCTAATCCGAGGGCCCCGCGGGTCTACCCCCGTAGCATTCTCCATACGAGGGTTGAACAATGCACTTTCTTGGTGGTTTAGGTTTGTTTAGGTCATATCTTCATGGAAACCCAAGGATTGGCCCAAGGTTCCACCGGTTTACCCGCGTTTGACCCGAGGCGGGAGCCTCCTCCTACATGTCCAGCCACGGGCGGAGGCAGGAATATAGCTTAAGTGGGGCCAACCATGGTAATTATTCCTTAAAAATATTTATTGACCAAGCTTAAGTATAAAAAATTAGCTTGCTGCAGCATGCATAGGGGGGCAAGGCCCCTGCTCGTCCCCTAGCTCCGCCACTGTGTCCAGCACACTTCTCTAAGTGTTATCGCATGCAACATGGACAATCACACCCGGGAGCTAGGTTGTCCATCTAGGGGCATTACACCACCCTTGTGCATGTATTCTAGGGCCACACGCATGCTCCCGTGGCATCCCGGCCCTCGGGCGCTCCTTTTCCAGCGAAACCCTAATCCAAGGGCCCCGTGGGTCTACCCCCGTAGCATTCTCCGTACGAGGGTTGAACAATGCACTTTCTTGGTGGTTTTGGTTTGTTTAGGTCATATATACATGGAAAACCAAGGATAGGCCCAAGGTTCCACCGGTTTACCCGCGTTTGACCCCCGGCGGGAGCCTCCTCCTACATGTCCAGCACACTTCTCTAAGTGTTATCGCATGCAACGTGGACAGTCACACCCGGGAGCTAGGTTTTCCATCTAGGGGCATTACACCACTCTTGTGCATGTATTCTAGGGCCGAACGCATGTTCCCGTGGCATCCCGACCCTCGGGCGCTCCTTTTCTGGCGAAACCCTAATCCGAGGGCCCCGCGGGTCTACCCCGTAGCATTCTCCGTAAGAGGGTTGAACAATGCACTTTATTGGTGGTTTAGGTTTGTTTAGGTCATATATACATGGAAAACCAAGGATAGGCCCAAGGTTCCACCGGTTTACCCGCGTTTGACCCGAGGCGGGAGCCTCCTCCTACATCTCCAACACACTTCTCTAAGTGTTATCGCATGCAACGTGGACAGTCACACCCGGGATCTAGGTTTTCAATCTAGGGGAATTTCACCACCCTTGTGCATGTATTCTAGGGCCACACGCATGTTCCCGTGGCACCCCGGCCCTCGGGCGCTCCTTTTCTGGCGAACCCTTAATCCAAGGGCCCCACGGGTCTACCCCCATAGCATTCTCCGTATGAGGGTTGAACAATGCACTTTCTTTGTGGTTTAGGTTTGTTTAGGTCATATATACATGGAAAACCAAGGATAGGCCCAAGGTTCCACCGGTTTACCCGTGTTTGACCCGTGGCGGGAGCCTCCTCCTACATGTCCAGCACACTTCTCTAAATGTTATCGCATGCAACATGGACGGTCACACCCGAGAGCTAGGTTTTCCATCTAGGGGAATTACACCACCCTTGTGCATGTATTCTAGGGCCACACGCATGTTCCCGTGGCATCCCGGCCCTCGGGCGCTCCTTTTCCGGCGAAACTCTAATCTGAGGGCCCCGCGGGTCTACCCCCATAGCATTCTCCGTACGAGGGTTGAACAATGCACTTTCTTGGTGGTTTAGGTTTGTTTAGGTAATATCTACATGGAAAACCAAGGATGGGACCAAGGTTCCACCGGTTTACCCTCGTTTGACCCGCGGCGGGAGCCTCTTCTCTAAGTGTTATCGCATGCAACGTGGGTTAACCAATATACTTTTTTGGTAGTTTTGGTTTGTTTAGGTTATACCAATGTAATTTTTTGGCCTTTAAAAGCGTGCATGAGATAACCTTCACACGGTGTAGGGTTTCTCCAAATAGTGGGTTCGATGCCCGAGGGTCCCCAAAAGAGAGGGGTTTCTAGGGTTTCCCCAAAAGAGAGGTTTCGGTTCTTCGGGGTTCATACAAAATGAGACATATCTTCAATATTTATGTTGTAGTTGTGTATTATATGTGTATTTTGTTGTTCCTATTTTACTTTATATTTTCGCATCATATTCTGGAAGATTCGCGTCGATATTCTTTGCGGGTGTGGTGGGATACGCGAAGATTCGTGTGGTTAATTTACAAACACCAATTTATTTATAAATTACATCTACATTAAATTAGCGTGGAAAATAAATAAATAAATCAACTATAAGTATTTTAGACATTGGAGAAAAAATGAAAAAAAACCTAGGCCGATGGCTTTGCCATCGACGTATATGGTGTGCCCTGACTAGGCCGACGGTCCGGCCGTCGGCGTAACTGTGCGTGCAACGGCGTCACGGGGCCCGTCGGGTGGGCTGTTAACTAGGGCTTTACGCCGACGACCGAAGCTAGGCCGACGGTCACCGTCAGGGCCCTGCCTGTTGACGCCGACGGTTTTGCTTCGCCGACGGCGGCCGTTGGCTCTTCTCTCCCTACGCCGACGGCAAGTGTACGCCGACGGCTGGCTGGACCAGCTGACGAACCCGGGCAAGTGAGCCGATGGATCCGACCTTTCCCCGTCGACGTAGAAACATACCGTCGGCGTCTACCTTCTTTCCTGTAGTGACTATACCCATTTGAGAAAGCAGCGACTCGTTTCTGTGGTGGGTTGGCTGCTTGCCCGCCCATGCCCATCCAGTCAAGAGAGAAAACAAGACTCTTCCGGCCACATTATCTCCTCGTCTCCCCCTCTGGGCCGGGTCACTTTTAAGCAGGGACCGGCCGGCTATCTGCAGCAGAACCCAGGACATGACACCACCACCAACCGAGCCCATCGAGTTTGCGAGCGGCGCGACATCAACCTGACGGCCGGGTACGGGCACGCGTGGCCGTCCATGCATCTCCACCCCACAGACAGCAACCGGCCGAGCGTGCACCTGTTTTCCCGAATCTCTGTCGTCTGCCGCGCTGTCCGCGTCCGGCGCGGCACTCACCCGCGCGGCAGGGGCTGTGCTAACAAGCTAGACGTTGGCACGACGACGCCATGGCACGCAATCGGTGTCGCGCGTGCACTTGTTTAGTCAGCGGCGGCGTTAGCAGGTAGCCGCTGTTGTTTATAGGATCTGGACTTCTTATTTGGTCGGAATTACTTACCCATCGCCGCCCGACCGTCACCTTTCGGCAATAATTTCACTTCTTACAAGTCTGAAAAAACGGGAGACCAACACATGGATGCAGCGGCGTCGCCCCTCTGGCCGGCCGGCAGGCGTGCGTCTGTGCGTCGTGCTGCTCCTGCAGCAAGATAAGAGGTACAGGTAAGCGCAATCTAGCAGTGAGCCGCCGAGAGATAAATTAAGCAGGTTAAACCGTGTGGTCTCGCCAATCGCCATTAAGAATCCAGACGCCTGGCCGCACTAGTGGAAAAAGGGCTATCCGTTCGCGACCCCTCAGAGCATTAGTCCCGATTGCGCCACCAACCGAGACTAATGCTGGCACGCGTCCCGGTTGGAGCGGGCACGGGGCCATGCGTCCCGGTTGGAGCCACCAACCGGGACTAAAGGTTTGGCCACAGCCACGTGGCGTGGCACGCGGCTGTGGCCAAACCTTTAGTCCCGGTTGGTGGCTCCAACCGGGACTAAAGACCCCCTGCCCTCTATAAATGCAACGCCCCAGTCTCCTCTGCCTCCACTCTGTTTTTTCGAATGGTGGAAGGTGTGAGGGGGTGTGCTAGTTTTTTCTCATGCATGCATGGAAGGTGTTTGTTGAAATGTTTGAGTGAATAAACCCGTTGAATTTCTCATAGAACAAAAATATAAAAGGTGTCCGAGACGCACTTGAGCTTTCTCCTCTTTATTTCCCTCGATCGAGGTTAGCAATCTTATCTTTTCTAGGTCATTGATACAATTCATGTGTCGGTGTGAATTGGTTATTTCACTATTTATGATGTCCTGTTTTTTATAAACTTACTTATATGATGCAGATGAACGGTCGGGAACGGATGTACGGTGACCGGCGGGTAGCCGGGTATATCAAAGGCGTGGATAAATTTATCGATGTGGCTACGGCAAACAAAGAGAATGGATTTATACGTTGTCCATGTATTCAATGTCGGAACAACAAGGAGTACTCTTCCTCGAAAATCATTCGCGGCCACCTGATTATGAAAGGTTTCATGCCCAACTATAATTGTTGGACCAAGCACGGAGAAAGAGGGGTTATGATGGAAGATGGTGAAGAAGAAGATGATGATAACAACTATCATCATATGTTTCCTGAATACAGTGATACTGCAATGGAAGACAATGGAGAGGAAAGAGGTGAAGAACGGGCATCATATGAGCCGGCTGATGAACTTGGTAGGGTCATTTCTGATGCAAAGCGAGACTGTGAAACAGAAAATGAGAAGTTGAAGTTAGAGGGCATGTTAGAAGATCACAAGAAATTGTTGTACCCAAATTGTGAAGATGGCAGCACAAAGCTCGGTACCACACTGGAATTGTTGCGATGGAAGGCAGAGTGTGGTCTAACTGACTCCTCATTTGAAAAGATGCTGAAAATAATGAAGCCGAAGTTTCCAAAACATAACGAACTTCCCGAGAGTACCTACGAAGCAAAGAAGACTCTCTGTCCTCTGAGATTAGATGTGCAAAAGATACATGCATGCATTAATGACTGCATCCTCTACCGCGGTAAGGAGTATGAGAATTTAGATAAATGCCCGGTATGCAACGCGTTGCGGTATAAGATCAGACGAGATGACCCTGGTGATGTTGAGGGAGAGCCCCTCCGAAAGAGGGTTCCTGCTAAGGTTATGTGGTATGCTCCTATAATACCAAGGTTGAAACGCATGTTCAGAAACAAAGAGCATGCCAGGTTGTTGCGATGGCACAAAGAAGACCGTAAGAAAGACGGGAAGTTGAGACACCCTGCTGATGGGTCACAGTGGAGAAAAATCGAGAGAGACTTCCCAGACTTTGCAGGTGACGCAAGGAACTTATGGTTTGGTCTAAGTACGGATGGCATGAATCCTTTTGGGGAGCAGAGCTGCAGTCACAGCACCTGGCCCGTGACTCTATGTATCTACAACCTGCCTCCTTGGTTGTGCATGAAGCGTAAGTTTATTATGATGCCAGTTCTCATCCAAGGCCCGAAGCAACCGGGCAACAACATTGATGTGTACCTTAGGCCATTAGTTGAAGAACTCTTACAGTTGTGGGGCAAACCAGGTGTACGTGCGTGGGATGAGAACAAACAGGAGCCATTTAATCTACGAGGGTTGTTATTCGTAACCATCAATGATTGGCCTGCTCTTAGTAACCTTTCAGGACAGACAAACAAGGGATATAAGGCATGCACCCACTGTTTAGATAAGACCGAAGGTACATATTTGCATAAATGCAAGAAGGTTATGTACCTGGCGAATCGATGATTTCTTCCGACCAATCATCCCGTAAGAAATAAACGCAAGCATTTCAAAGGTGAGGCAGATCACCGGAAGAAGCCTGAACTCCCTGCTGGTGATGATGTATTTGGTATGGTCAAGGACATAGAAGTAATCTTTGGAAAGGGTCCCGGCGGTCAATCAGTTCCGAACGACGTCGCTACAGGACACGCACCCATGTGGAAGAAGAAATCTATATTTTGGGAGCTGCCATATTGGAAAGTCCTGCGTGTCCGCTCTTCAATCGACGTGATGCACGTGACGAAGAATCTCTGCGTGAACCTGCTAGGATTCCTAGGCGTGTATGGGAAGACAAAAGATACACCTGAAGCACGGGAGGACCAACAAATTATGAAAGACCCAAAGAATATGCATACAGATAACAAGACGGATAAAGGGCGTCACTTAAGTCGTGCCAGCTATGCTCTTACCAAAGCAGAGGAGGAAATATTTTTTGAAGTCCTTTACAGTATCAAATTGCCGTCGGGCTTCTCATCTAATATAAAGGGGATAATAAATATGGCAGAGAAAAAGTTCCAAAACCTGAAGTCTCATGACTGTCACGTGATTATGACGCAGTTGCTTCCGATTGCATTGAGGGGGCTTCTACCGGAAAATGTTCGAGTACCCATTGTGAAGCTGTGTGCATTCCTCAATGCAATATCTCAGAAGGTAATCAATCCAGATATTCTGCCAAGGTTACAGAAGGATGTGGTACAATGTCTTGTTAGTTTTGAATTGGTGTTCCCACCATCCTTCTTCAATATTATGACGCATCTCCTGGTTCATCTAGTGGAAGAGATTGCCATTCTCGGTCCGGTATTTCTGCACAATATGTTCCCCTTTGAGAGGTTCATGGGAGTCTTAAAGAAATATGTTCATAACCGTGCTAGACCAGAAGGAAGCATCTCCAAGGGATATGGAACAGAGGAGGTCATTGAGTTTTGTGTTGACTTTATTCCTGACCTTAAGCCGATTGGTGTTTCTGACTCGCGGCATGAGGGAAGACTAAGTGGAAAAGGCACGCTGGGAAAGAAAGCAATGATATGTAGGGACGAGGATTCTTTCACTAAAACACACTACACAGTTCTACATAATTCCACCTTGGCAGCTCCGTATATCGAGGAACACAAGAATATTGTACGCTCCAAAAACCCGGGAAAGCCTGAATCATGGATTACAGATGAACACATGAAGTCTTTCGGTGGTTGGATGCGGACACATCTCTTGAATGATACCACTGTTGGAGATCAGCTATACTTGTTGGCCGCGTCACCATCTGCTACTGTATTGAATTTCCAAGGGTACGAAATAAATGGGAATACATTCTACACGATCGCCCAAGATAAAAAGAGCACCAACCAAAATAGTGGTGTACGCTTTGATGCAATAGACGAGAATGGACAAAAGGACACATATTATGGTTACATAGAGGAGATATGGGAACTAGACTATGGAGTCTCTTTTAAGGTCCCTTTGTTTCGCTGCAAATGGGTCAACCTGAATGGGGAAGGGGTAAAGATAGACCAGTTGTACGGAATGACAACAGTGGATCTCAACAATCTTGGTTATAGAGATGAACCATTCGTCCTAGCCAATGATGTGTCTCAGGTTTTCTATGTGAAGGACATGTCCTCTAGACCGAAAAAAAGAAAAAATATGCAAACGAATACATCATATGATGAGCCAAAGCGTCACATAGTTCTTTCAGGGAAAAGAAACATCACGTGAATCGAGGACAAGACAGACATGTTAGAAGATTATAATAAGTTTGATGAAATTCCGCCCTTCACAGTGAAAACTGACCCAAGCATTCCGTTAAGTAAAGAAGATGCTCCATGGTTACGTCTGAAGCGGTCATAAGGAATGACATATGCCAAGAAGTTCATGCTCATATTATGTAACTCTAGTTCATGTCTTTCGCGGTTTGTGGCTTGACCGAAGGATATCTTTCGCGGTTTGTGGCCTTTAGTCCCGGTTTTGTAGTCTCAGTTTTTAATATTAATAAATGTCTTCAGTGTTACTCCCGTTTTGTGGCTGGACCAGGAGTGCCTCTATGACCAGTTTCTTGGAGATGCCGGAGGACTGGGCTCCGTCGGCATCTCCCTGAAACTGGCCGCAGTGGTGTCCCTGCTCTCGAAAACCATCTTGCAGCTTGTAACTTCACTAAGTAGATCAATACGCCTTGGAGCAAACTAATTTCACATATTAGGGAGTGCCTCTATGACCAGTTTCTCGGAGATGCCGGAGGACTAGGCTCCATTGGCATCTCCCTGAAACTGGCCGCAGTGGTGTCCCTGCTCTCGAAAACCATCTTGCAGCTTGTAACTTCACTAACTAGATCAATACGCCTCGGAGCTAACTAATTTCACATATTAGGGAGTGCCTCTATGACCAGTTTCTCGGAGATGCCGGAGGACTGGGCTCCGTCGGCATCTCCCTGAAACTGGCCGTAGTGGTGGCCCTGCTCTCTAAAACCATCTTGGAGATGCCTCAAACTGGCTGGAGGACTGGACTCACAAGGATGCATATTTATAGTACAAGCAGCTCGGCATAATGTCGACACTCACGACATAATGTCGACACTCACCCCTATTATTAGTGCTGACTCATCTTTAGTCCCAGTTGGTGTCTCCAACCGGGACTAAAGGTTCATCTTTAGTCCCGGTTGGTGACACCATCCGGGACAAGGTACAAGCCGCACGACATAATGTTGACACTCACCCCTATTATTAGTATTGCCTGGCCCACTCTGCCGCAATCCCTTCAGTCGCGGTTGGTTTCTCCAACCGGGACTAAATATGAACCCTCTCTTTATATAGGCATTTCCCTCTATTTATTAGGTAACACTCAAGACATTTATTAATATTAAAAACCGGGACAAACCGGGACTAGCTAACACTCAGGACTAAAGCCGCCCCCTTTAGTCATAATCATGCCTAGTCCTATAGTACGCAGCTTCAGGGTCTTCATCGTCGTCGTCATCATCATCGTCATCGTCACCTGCCACTCCGGGGATCCTCAGCCCATCCATGGCATATACCAGGGGCCATTCCAGCCTCAGATTCACGGCGGGCGGGAGAGGGGTCTCCTGGAAGACGATGCCGCTACCACCGGGACAGTGTGGGGCCTGTGGCGGGTGGACTCGTGGGCACCGTAGGCGAGGATGGTCTCCCCCGGCGATGTAGCGCATCACTCTGATGATAGTACGGTTCGCCCACCACAGACGACGGCCGGCTTCGTTGTGGTTCACCGGTGGCGGGCCATCACCCTCGTACCTGGCGAGCTCCCTTTCCCGCCTATTAGCGAAGAAGGCATTCTAGGTGTCGTAGTTGTCGGGATCCCATTGGGGATCCATCCGCTGCTCCGGCGTGAGCTCGTGGTAGAAGTGGTTTGTGATGGCCGCCTGGCGTGCGGAACCTTGAGGGACAGGAGGGACAGGAACCCCTCCAGCGCTCAGCATCCAGCCGGTACATCTCAAACCTTTTCATCCATCCCGGGTAAAAAGGACAAATGTCTGCCGAATCGGCAGGAAGTGGGTCCGGTTTGTACTATAGGTACATGATCTATCGCCCGTGATTTTTTGAAAAAATCATTTTTAGACTCGCAATATGTGGTTTCTTCAAAGATCCAATGCAAGTTCTAACGATGCTCGTCCCCTATCTTCATGCACACCGGTTCGACCATAGTTAGAAATTTAGATAATTCAAAACGGGCATAATAAATTCAAAAAAAATCCGAACAATGAAAATCCTTCGCGTGGTGTCATATTTTGTTACATAGTTGAAAGGAAAAATACCAGACTTGGTATATTGATCATGTTTCGAAAAAACCTTCACAAAATGACCTATCATGTTCGAGGTTTCATGGCTTTCGGTCCAAATGACCGATGTTATGTGCTGAATCACGGCATAGTTTGTGATGTTGTGCCCATAATATGCATGTGTGTGGACATTGGTATGGAGAACAATGTTGCAGGAGGAAGTTTTCCTTTTTGTCGCACGGAAAAGCCCTTTTCCATTTTCCGAGCGCAAAAAACGGGTTGTTTTGTGAAGTAACCACCAAAATGCCGTTTCAGAATGCTACCGTCCCATTTTCCTAAAATACTAGACCACCTTACATGGACTATATCCCAACCGGTACATCTTAAACCTTTTTGTCCATCCCGGGTAAAAAGGACAAATGTCTGCCGAATCGGTAGGAAGTGGGTCCGGTTTGTACTATAGGTACATGATCCATCGCCCGTGATTTTTTGAAAAAATCATTTTTAGACTCGCAATATGTGGTTTCTTCAGAGATCCAATGCAAGTTCTAACGATGCTAGTCCCCTATCTTCATGCACACCGGTTCGACCATAGTTTGAAATTCAGATAATTCAAAACAGGCATAATAAATTCAAAAAAAATCCGAACAATGAAAATCCTTCGCGTGGTGTCATAATTTGTTACATAGTTGAAAGGAAAAATACCAGACTTGGTATATTGATCATGTTTTGAAAAAACCTTCACAAAATGACCTACCATGTTCGAGGTTTCATGGCTTTCGGTCCAAATGACCGATGTTATGTGCTGAATCACTGCATAGTTTGTGATGTTGTGCCCATATTATGCATATGTGTGGACATTGGTATGGAGAACAATGTTGCAGGAGGAAGTTTTCCTTTTTGTCGCACGGAAAAGCCCTTTTCCATTTTCCGAGCGCAAAAAACGGGTCGTTTTGTGAAGTAACCACCAAAATGCCGTTTCAGAATGCTACCGTCCCATTTTCCTAAAATACTAGACCACGTTCATGGACTATCTCCCAACCGGTACATCTCAAACCTTTTCGTCCATCCCGGGTAAAAAGGACAAATGTGTGCCGAATCGGCAGGAAGTGGGTCCGGTTTGTACTATAGGTACATGATCTATCGCCCCCGTGATTTTTTGAAAAAAATCATTTTTAGACTCGCAATATGTGGTTTCTTCAGAGATCCAATGCAATTTCTAACGATGCTAGTCCCCTATCTTCATGCACACCGGTTCGACCATAGTTTGAAATTCAGATAATTCAAAACGGGCATAATAAATTCAAAAAAAAATCCGAACAATGAAAATCCTTCGCGTGGTGTCATATTTTGTTACATAGTTGAAAGGAAAAATACCAGACTTGGTATATTGATCATGTTTCGAAAAAACCTTAACAAAATGACCTATCATGTTCGAGGTTTCATGGCTTTCGGTCCAAATGACCGATGTTATGTGCTGAATCACGGCATAGTTTGTGATGTTGTGCCCATATTATGGATGTGTGTGGACATTGGTATGGAAAACAATGTTGCAGGAGGAAGTTTTCCTTTTTGTCGCACGGAAAAGCCCTTTTCCATTTTCCGAGCGCAAAAAACGGGTCGTTTTGTGAAGTAACCACCAAAATGCCGTTTCAGAATGCTACCGTCCCATTTTCCTAAAATACTAGACCACCTTACATGGACTATCTCCCAACCGGTACATCTCAAACCTTTTCGTCCATCCCGGGTAAAAAGGACAAATGTCTGCCGAATCGGTAGGAAGTGGGTCCGGTTTGTACTATAGATACATGATCTATCGCCCGTGATTTTTTGAAAAAATCATTTTTAGACTCGCAATATGTGGTTTCTTCAGAGATCCAATGCAAGTTCTAACGATGCTCGTCCCCTATCTTCATGCACACCAGTTCGACCATAGTTAGAAATTCAGATAATTCAAAACGGGCATAATAAATTCAGAAAAAATCCGAACAATGAAAATCCTTCGCGTGGTGTCATATTTTGTTACATAGTTGAAAGGAAAAATACCAGACTTGGTATATTGATCATGTTTCGAAAAAACCTTCACAAAATGACCTATCATGTTCGAGGTTTCATGGCTTTCGGTCCAAATGACCGATGTTATGTGCTGAATCATGGCATAGTTTGTGATGTTGTGCCCATAATATACATGTGTGTGGACATTGGTATGGAGAACAATGTTGCAGGAGGAAGTTTTCCTTTTTGTCGCACGGAAAAGCCCTTTTCCATTTTCCGAGCGCAAAAAACGGGTCGTTTTGTGAAGTAACCACCAAAATACCGTTTCAGAATGCTACCGTCCCATTTTCCTAAAATACTAGACCACCTTACATGGACTATCTCCCAACCGGTACATCTCAAACCTTTTCGTCCATCCCGGGTAAAAAGGACAAATGTCTGCCGAATCGGTAGGAAGTGGGTCCGGTTTGTACTATAGGTACATGATCTATCGCCCGTGATTTTTTGAAAAAAATATTTTTAGACTCGCAATATGTGGTTTCTTCAGAGATCCAATGCAAGTTCTAACGATGCTCGTCTCCTATTATTATGCATGTGTGTGGACGCGCCATATTATGCATGTGTGTGGACGCGCCATTTTTCATCTTTAGTCCCGGTTGGTGACACCATCCGGGACAAGGTACACTCCGCAAGACATAATGTCGACACGCCATTTTTCCCGCCATTTTTCTTCCCGCCATTTTTTCCCGCCAGTTCTTCATGCCAGTTCTTCCCGCCAGTTCTTCACTATATATATGTAGGGTTGGCCTCCATTGTCATTGCACATCTCTAGACTCATATCTGCAACCTCATCACTCTTTCTCATGGCTTCCACCGTAGCACTAACTCCCAGGGAGGCGGAGGCGCTTTGCGCCTCGAACTACCCCTGCCCGCCGGGCTACTATGTCCCCGTCGGCTGGATGCTGAGCGCCGGAGGCGTGCCGGTTCCTCCTGTCCCTCTAGGTGTGGCGCGTCGGATGGCCATCACGAACCACTACTACTTCGAGCTCACTCCGGAGCAGCGGAGGAATCGCAGATGGCATCCCGACTATTTCCCAACTTGGGAAGCCTTCTTCGTGGATCGGCGTGAGAGGGCACTCGCCAGGCACGAGGAGGAGGGCCCACCTCCTCCGAACTTCAACGAGGCTGACCGGCGGCTGTGGTGGCGCGGCCGGACTCTCCAGAGCGTCATGGCCTATGACACGGCCGCCGACTCTAGCCCCCGCCTGCGCTACCCTCAAGTCCAGCCCACTCGTACTCAACCTTCAAGGTTCAACTACGGCGACCCCGACGACGATAGCGACGACGGCAGCGGCGAGTACGACGACTACAGTGGCGAGTATTACAGGTGTAGGCAGGAGCATGACTGAATTATATCAACATTGCAAAACAAGTTCGGCCGATTGTGGCTTAATCTGGCCATGTATCTTAATTTTCAGTTCTTCTATGTAACTTTGTGTTAGTTGTGTTATGTACTTTAATTCCAATTCTATCCTAATCAAATTTTATTTCCACCCATTATTTTCCGTCCTCTTTTTTCCGCCCATTAAAAACAGAAAATGGTTTTGAATTACTTATAAGTTAATTCATTTTTAATTGTAAATGGTTCATATTTTAAATGGTTACATTAATTATTTTTTAAAAATAGAAAATGGTTTTGAATTATTTATTCAAATCCAAACACTTTTTATGTTTAAAGTTTTTCTAAATTCCAAATTAATATTTAAAAAATATAAGTTAATTCATTTTTAATTTTAAATGGTTACATTAATTATTTTTTAAAAATAGAAAATGGTTTGGATTATTTATTCAAATCCATACACTTTTTATGTTTAAAGTTTTTCTAAATTCCAAATTAATATTTAAAAAATATAAGTTAATTCATTTTTAATTTTAAATGGTTACATTAATTATTTTTTAAAAATAGAAAATGGTTTTGGATTATTTATTCAAATCCATACACTTTTTATGTTTAAAGTTTTTCTAAATTCCAAATTAATATTTAAAAAATATAAGTTATTTCATTATTAATTTTAAATGGTTACATTAATTATTTTTTAAAAATAGAAATTGGTTTTGGATTATTTATTCAAATCCATACACTTTTTATGTTTAAAGTTTTTCTAAATTCCAAATTAATATTTAAAAAATATAAGTTATTTCATTATTAATTTTAAATGGTTCATAGTTTAAATGGTTACATTAATTATTTTTCAAAACAGAAAATGTTTTCGAATTAGTTATTCAAATTCAAACACTTTTTATGTTTAAAGTTTTTCTAAATTCCAAAGTAATTATCATTTAAAAAACATTACAAATTTAAACCCCAAAATAAAAAATAAGGCGGGAACAGAGAGAAAATAACTGAAAACATTTGAAAACAGGGGAATACGTCCCGGTTGGAGCCACCAACCGGGACTAAAGAGCCCCCTGCGCGCGCGCCCCTTCAGCTGCTGAAAATTTGTCTATACGTCCCGGTTGGTGGCTCCAACCGGGACGTATGCACTTTTAGTCCCGGTTGGAGCCACCAACCGGGACGTATACCCCTCCCCTTTATATAACTTCTCTTCTTCTCTGCTTCTCTTCTCTGCTTCTCATCGACGACGCCGCCAGGCTGCCCGCGCCTCCGCCTCCGCCTCCGTCGTCGTCAACGCCTCCGCCTCCGGCCGCCACCGCCGCGCGCTCCCCGTAGCGTCTCCTTCCCCGACGACCGCCGCCCGCGTCTCTTCCCGCCGACGACCGTGCCGCCCGCGTCTCTTCCCGCCGACGACCGCGCCGCCCGCACCCTTCCCCCACCGCCGCGCGTCAGGTACGGCGCCCCTCCCTGCCTCTGTCCTCCCCCTCCCTCTGCTGCTGCTGGTGGGCGCGGCGGCTTCGATCGGGTGGTGCACCGTCGCCGGCGTCGTTTCCTCCACCGTCGCGTCCTCCTTGTCCACGGCCACGGCGGCCGCTTCCTCCTTGACAGCGGCGGCGAGGTGGCTCCGGGCCCCACCTCTGCTCCCCTTTGCTTGCATGGCGAGGTGGCTCCGCGTCCTCTGTTTCCTTTGCTTGCGTGGCTGCTGAGGTGGCTCCGGGCCCCACCTGTCAGCCACTATGGCTAGTTGTTACTATGGTGCAAAAGGTTTAAACATTTGATTTAATAATTTCAGAATTTGAATAAAACTTGTAAATTCAATAACTTTTAATCTGTAATACAGAAAAATACAAATAATATACCAAAATGTTCAGAAAAATGAGAACTATCTATGCTATAATCATGCATTGTTCAACAACTTAAATGACAAGTTTAATTAGAACACCCTAGTAACCCTAACAGGTGATTCCGGAGTTCCTTGAGTTAGGGTTTGCGCCCCTCGGAACCCCGATTAACTTGTCGAGCATGCTTTAGGGTTACATTCCAATGCACATTAACTTGTCGTATCATCATCATTGCTTGAGCATTGCATCGATGCCATGTGTTGATTGTTTCCCTTTCTTTCCGGTGATTTGGTTCTTCTCGGTAGAATACGATATCGAGATCGAGATCGAAGACCGAGATCAAGACCATAGATAGATCTAATTAAATGACAAGTTTAATTAGAACACCCTAGTAACCCTAACAGGTGATTCCGGAGTTTCTTGAGTTAGGGTTTGCGCCCGTCGGAACCCCGATTAACTTGTCGAGCATGCTTTAGGGTTACATTCCAATGCACATTAACTTGTCGTATCATCATCATTGCTTGAGCATTGCATCGATGCCATGTGTTGATTGTTTCCCTTTATTTCCGGTGATTTCGTTCTTATTGGTAGAATACGATATCGAGATCGAGATCGAAGACCGAGATCAAGACCATAGATAAATCTAATTAAATGACAAGTTTAATTAGAACACCCTAGTAAACCTAATAGGTGATTCCGGAGTTCCTTGAGTTAGGGTTTGCGCCCCTCGGAACCCCGATTAACTTGTCGAGCATGCTTTAGGGTTACATTCCAATGCACATTAACTTGTCGTATCATCATCATTGCTTGAGCATTGCATCGATGCCATGTGTTGATTGTTTCCCTTTCTTTCCGGTGATTTGGTTCTTCTCGGTAGGAATACGAGATCGAGATCGAAGACCGAGATCAAGACCATAGATAGATCTAATTAAATGACAAGTTTAATTAGAACACCCTAGTAACCCTAACAGGTGATTCCGGAGTTCCTTGAGTTAGGGTTTGCGCCCCTCGAAACCCCGATTAACTTGTCGAGCATGCTTTAGGGTTACATTCCAATGCACATTAACTTGTCGTATCATCATCATTGCTTGAGCATTGTATCGATGCCATGTGTTGATTGTTTCCCTTTCTTTCCGGTGATTTGGTTCTTCTCGGTAGGAATACGATATCGAGATCGAGATCGAAGATCGAGATCAAGACCATAGATATATCTAATTAAATGACAAGTTTAATTAGAACACCCTAGTAACCCTAACAGGTGATTCCGGAGTTCCTTGAGTTAGGGTTTGCGCCCCTCGGAACCCCGATTAACTTGTCGAGCATGCTTTAGGGTTACATTCCAATGCACATTAACTTGTCGTATCATCATCATTGCTTGAGCATTGCATCGATGCCATGTGTTGATTGTTTCCCTTTCTTTCCGGTGATTTGGTTCTTCTCGGTAGGAATACGAGATCGAGATCAAAGACCGAGATCAAGACCATAGATAGATCTAATTAAATGACAAGTTTAATTAGAACACCCTAGTAACCCTAACAGGTGATTCCGGAGTTCCTTGAGTTAGGGTTTGCGCCCCTCGAAACCCCGATTAACTTGTCGAGCATGCTTTAGGGTTACATTCCAATGCACATTAACTTGTCGTATCATCATCATTGCTTGAGCATTGCATCGATGCCATGTGTTGATTGTTTCCCTTTCTTTCCGGTGATTTGGTTCTTCTCGGTAGAATACGATATCGAGATCGAGATCGAAGACCGAGATCAAGACCATAGATAGATCTAATTAAATGACAAGTTTAATTAGAACACCCTAGTAACCCTAATAGGTGATTCCGGAGTTTCTTGAGTTAGGGTTTGCGCCCGTCGGAACCCCGATTAACTTGTCGAGCATGCTTTAGGGTTACATTCCAATGCACATTAACTTGTCGTATCATCATCATTGCTTGAGCATTGCATCGATGCCATGTGTTGATTGTTTCCCTTTATTTCCGGTGATTTCGTTCTTCTTGGTAGAATACGATATCGAGATCGAGATCGAAGACCGAGATCAAGACTATAGATAAATCTAATTAAATGACAAGTTTAATTAGAACACCCTAGTAAACCTAACAGGTGATTCCGGAGTTCCTTGAGTTAGGGTTTGCGCCCCTCGGAACCCCGATTAACTTGTCGAGCATGCTTTAGGGTTACATTCCAATGCACATTAACTTGTCGTATCATCATCATTGCTTGAGCATTGCATCGATGCCATGTGTTGATTGTTTCCCTTTCTTTCCGGTGATTTGGTTCTTCTCGGTAGGAATACGAGATCGAGATCGAAGACCGAGATCAAGACCATAGATAGATCTAATTAAATGACAAGTTTAATTAGAACACCCTAGTAACCCTAACAGGTGATTCCGGAGTTCCTTGAGTTAGGGTTTGCGCCCCTCGAAACCCCGATTAACTTGTCGAGCATGCTTTAGGGTTACATTCCAATGCACATTAACTTGTCGTATCATCATCATTGCTTGAGCATTGTATCGATGCCATGTGTTGATTGTTTCCCTTTCTTTCCGGTGATTTGGTTCTTCTCGGTAGGAATACGATATCGAGATCGAGATCGAAGACCGAGATCAAGACCATAGATATATCTAATTAAATGACAAGTTTAATTAGAACACCCTAGTAACCCTAACAGGTGATTCCGGAGTTCCTTGAGTTAGGGTTTGCGCCCCTCGGAACCCCGATTAACTTGTCGAGCATGCTTTAGGGTTACATTCCAATGCACATTAACTTGTCGTATCATCATCATTGCTTGAGCATTGCATCGATGCCATGTGTTGATTGTTTCCCTTTCTTTCCGGTGATTTGGTTCTTCTCGGTAGAATACGATATCGAGATCGAGATCGAAGACCGAGATCAAGACCATAGATAGATCGAAGACCTTTTGTAGCCTTATACTCATGTTCCCCTCTCATAGCCTTAGGGTTTAGGGTTTCTCTTCATTTTTATTATTGTGTATGTATATATTAGGGTTTCACCTTCGATCCGGAAATATTCGTTAGCCGCTTTGACTTATTCGTAACTTTCTCCTTTAGCCGCTTTGACTTATTCGTTTTTCCACCTATGCAGAAAATATGGACCCACACGTCAGAGATGAAGAAAAGGAAGAGTTGATCCAAGGTGTGATCCGTGGGGAAGATAATTTAGACGTATCAACGTTTCTGAACAACTCCGGTGAGGGTGATCCTCTTTTTACCGGAATAGACAACTTGTTTGAGGTTGAAGGTGTTGCCTTCCGTGAGGGAGAAGGCGATGCCTTGTGTAATCGAGAAGACGACCGCTCCGGCGAGGTGCATGTAATATAAATCAATTCATTAATTAATCATCTGCTATCTATATAGAAATAGTAACGACGATCTTTCTTCTTTTAGCCCTCCGGATCGAAGGAATCTACTGAAAAGAGCAGACGAGGCCCAACCAAAAAGTTGCAAGACCATGAGAGGTTCAGGATCGAAGATGTCGCTGAAGACGGCAAACCGACAGCTCCCGAAGTTGTCACAACCAAATTTGTGGCATAATGCGGAGTAATCGTTAGGGACTTAATCTCGATCACCATTAGAAATTGGAATAGGCCTGCTAATGCGGATGAAGAGGGAACATGTTTATTTGTCCCTAACCACGCCAAAGATTTACTGTGGAAGAGGCTCATGGTTAATTTCAAACTACCGAAGATAGAGCTGGATCCAAATGCGGAGGATCCAGTTGAGGACGCCTTACAACATGGGAGAGCCATGGAGGCTAAGGTCAGGGAGTGAGCTTTGAAGAAGATGGCCCAGTGTTTCACCAACTGGAAGAAAAGATTGCACCTTGACTATGTCGTGAAAAAGAAGACTTACGATTTCAAGAATATTCAGTTTGAGAAGATAAAACCATTCTGGGATGAGTTTGTGGAATACAAGAAATCAGAAAAGGCTAAGAAAATGTCTGAAACGAATAAGCTGAATGCTGCTAACAAGAAGTATCACCATACTATGGGGCAAGGTGGCTACAGGGTTGGCATTCCTAAGTGGGATAAACTTGAGCAGGAACTGCGTGATAAAAAGATCACCCCAGAGACAGACGATTGGGTAGAACGTGCAAGGAATTGGTTTTACGGGCATGGGGGCACGTTGGACTCGGAAGGGAGGTGTATATATAACATACGACATAAAGAAGACCCCTTGCCAATCGAGAGGATCAGAAAAGCAGTAAAGGTTGTTAAAGATGGGGACTTCATTCCCGATAGAGAGAATGATGAGCTCACACTCGCTCTTGGAAATAAGGAACATGATGGACGAACACGAGGCACAAGAGGCTCCCAACCATGGAGGACTGGGTTTCCCGAAGAGAGCAAGAAATAACCTGATAGAAGCCGTCAGAGGAGAAAGGACAGGGCGGCAGTTGAAGCAGATAGTCAAAAAGAGCGAATGCGTTTAATTGAAGAACGGTTAAAGCAACAACAAGATGAAATTAACGCACTTAAAGAGCAAAGTACTACCGGCCCATCTCAGCAGCACACTGCATTCGATGCTACCGGCCTATCGAATAATCGAAAAAGCAGTGTGGCTTCCACCGAGGTCCCGGGTGATGACAATGGCGATGACGATGATGCACCGACGATGGCTCCTGTTGGCTACCCAGTGAATGATATCACATAGATGACACACTGCGAGCTACATGTCAAAGTTGTGAACATATCAATGAAGGTGGCGGTCGGCTATGCCTTACCAATTGGACCCACACCAACTTACCACTGTCGTCCGGTTCCAGAGGGCTACGCTGTTGTCGGCGTGGATGAAATCATGCCCACCTTTGAGGTTTTGGATCTTCACTACCCTGCTGGTGAAGGGGATGTGACTGTGCTGGGTGACGCAAAAAACGTCACCATTCTATGGCCGAAGGAATGTATCGTGCTTCGAAATCACACGCCAAGGCCATCTTCGCCGCCGCCTCACCCGTCTCTAGCGAGGTCGTCGCCGCCGCGGCAGCCGTCTTCATCGCCTCACCCGGCTCCATCGCCTCACCAATCTCCGGTGCAGCCATCGCCGCGGGAGCCATCGCCGGCGCCTCAGGATAAAAAGCGTAAGCGTACCTCTACTGTGCGTCGTAAGCGATCGCCGAAACGTAAACAAGAGCCTCTTCCAAAAGTACCAAAGGTTCCTCCCAAGAGAGCTTATGACTGTACTGAAGAGGAGACTGTGGCGATCGTTGATGCGGAAACGACAGAGTTTTTCGCTAAGCTGAGGCGGCCGAAAGAGCCAGAGTTCCCCAGCACCAAAGAAGAAAAAGCCAAAGTGTTCAAAATGCTAAAGAATCTTCATCAACCCGAGTCAAAGCTGTCATCAGACTATGACCGTTCTATTCTCAAGTCACATGCGGCACAAAAAGCCTCGAAGAGCAGTACTGATGCAAGCGGGAAATCTGTTGCCCAGCTCGGAGAACAAGCAAAACAGACTTGCGCCCCTCTCAAGGTGATTTCTCAAACCAATGTGGGGTCGAGCAAATATGGGGCCGAAGAGCAGTATGATCCTGGGGTAGTTGCACAATACGGAGAAGCTGCCGCTGCTCAAGGTATGAGTATTGCCCAGTACTTATCCCAGTTAGAGTTCTTCCCCGTGAGTGAAGTAGCATACAAATACCAGTACGGCAAACCTCTCGTCAAACCTGAGGAGGTAAACAATCTTTCAACAAAAATGCGAAGATTGCATAACTGGTACATGCATGCCACGTCCGCCGGGGCTAACTGGATAGTGCTGAGGGTTACAAAAAAGCATCATGGGAAAGAAAGGGATGACATGATATCCATTGAATTTGATGAACTATTTCAATTATTCAATCAAGACGCCTTGGACAAATCGATCATCAGTGCCTATTGTCTGTAAGTACTAATTCTGTAATTAATTTAGTCTCCAGCTATATTATTTTATTTATTGCATGTATATAATCATACTGTAATATGCAGAATGAAGATTCTCGAATGCAGCAGAGGACAAATCTATGACATTGGCTTCATTGACCCATATTGGGTTCATGAAGCTAATCTCAAAATAAGCCCCTAGGATACGGAGGATAATATAGTACACGCGTTAAGGTTTCAAGAAACCAAAAGGGAAATACTATTTCCTGACAACTTCCAGTGAGTGTTATTGTCTTGTATACACTTTCTATTTCGCTTACTCGATGTTAAGTATATAATTGATTAGTTATGCATTCGCAGGTACCACTATATTCTGTTAATCATTCAACTTGACAAAGGGCGTGTACTAGTCATGGACTCGAAACATAAACCCCTTGAGACATCGAAGGACATGCAGATACTTCTCCAGCGGTAATTCTAATCATTACGACACTATATCGGCAACGTTCGTGAATTTTATGATATCAAGTACTTAATAACTTATTTTATTTGTTTTCTTTGCCGGGCAGCGCTTGGAAAAGGTTTACCAAAAAGGCTAGGGGTGTTTGGAAAGAGGAGCTTACATTTGAAGCACTAGATGTAAGCACCACTAGCTATATCCGCGCATCTCTTTGATTCTAGTTTTGATACAGTTATTATCATGCTTGATTATTATTTTGATTGAACTCTGTTCTCGTAAAGTGCCTGACGCAGGGACCAGGTAACAATCTCTGTGGATATTATGTTTACGAGTTCATCCGGCAGACGTGCGATGAGAAGGGCAGAAATTTAGAGCAACTCCACGTACGTAAACAATTTCTATAGTTTTTAATTTCAAACAAATTATGTTTAGTTCCATTCATATAGGCTGACTCCTTTTTTAAATCAGATCGAACATCTACGGGACGGTCTTCTGCCAAAGGATCGCGTACGAGCAATTCAGGAGGAAATGGCGGAATTCTTGGATGCAGAAGTTCTAGACCCGAAAGGGGAATACTATTCTGCTGTGTATAGACAATAGGGATTGTAAAAATAGCAACTTTGAAGGAATTGGCCGGTAGCATCGAATAGCAATTTTTGTATGTAGTGCATGAACTCGATCCGTGTATTGAATGTAATATTGTCATGATGATCTTGTGTAATATAAGGTTCCTTCGTTGATAAGTGCAAAACACTAAATAAACAATAAAACAACCTAAATGAATTCTCTGCCGCGGCACAGAAAGTGGCCAAATCTCTGCCGCGGCAGCAGGTTATTAGTCCCGGCTCCAACCCCCCCCCCCCCCCCCCCCTCGCGCTCTGATGCCGTCACGTGTGCCCCCATTTGTCCCGGTTGGTGGGGCAACCGGGACTAAAGGTTTTAGTCCCGATTGTCCCGTCCCGGTTGGGTAACCGGGACTAAAGCCCCTTACCAACCGGGACCAATGGGCCTCTCTGCACTAGTGCCGCTTGCGACGCGGTACCGGCGGCCGGTTAAAGTAGCTTGCGCTGCCGTCGTCATCTCCTAGTTAATTAGCCGATCTAGACAGTGACTAACCCAAGCCCCGAGCGAGCGAACTTACTTAATTAGCTCGGCGCAGATAGGGGTTGGAGCTGGAGATGGACCTGAGGTTTGGTGGTCCGTCAGCAATTTGATGATGGACCGAGAGAGATAGAGGCGGCGAGGGCAGGTGGATCAACCATGGAAGGATTTCCTACCACCGCCTTTTGCCCGCCTATATACACTTCCCGGTTGTTAGCCTATCTCTCCGTGCATTGGTTTAATTTCTGTCCTAGCTTCGTCGATCCGTTGCTCCTGCACTCGTTCTTCTAGCTCTCCGGTGGATCAGCGGAGGAGGAGTAATCGGTCGATCGATCGAGGCGTATACGGGAGGGAGGGGGCGAGCAAACCGTGCTGGAGAAGCAGGGCACGTGCTCGATCCATCCATCTATCAATCGGTTCATCTATCCAAGAGGTCGCAGCATGTGCGCTCCTTCTCCACCATGGCTTCTCGCCCTAGCTAGCTGCACGGACTCCTCGCGGCGATCGACGGGAGAACTGATCCGGTAAGGCGCTGTTCTTATTCAGCTTCTTTGATTAGGCACGACTAGTGTAGCACATCTACGGTTAATAACTCGGTATGTATTATGAATTGACTCAGAAGAGCCTGTCGTTGGGAACCTGTTGAAGAAAAGGAAGAAGTTCAGAGACACTGCGGCAACTTTGGAACTGCACCTTAGATTGACAAAATATAGAGATCTACAACTCCAAATTAAAAAAATTCCATTTGAATTATCTCTAGAAATATTATGATCGGTACCCTGGTGGTGCCTTCTTTAATATTTTTTCTCAATGAAAAATATGGTTTTAACTAGTCTTTCAGCGACCGTGAGACACACATATAAGATGCATTACATTTGCGCCGGTAGTTTTAAAAAAATAGGATGATTGCTGATATGGAAAACAAGTAAGCAGAAAAACAAATATTTTGTTATTATAATTAAGAGTTAATATCTTGAAATAAAGATTAGCTATTATTTTTATTGTACAAGGTGACACTTTTCATCACACCTTATCTTATAAAATTTTAATCATCATATATATTTTATATTGAAATCATTATTTGCAATAAATGACACTATGATATACCAATACCATTCCACTTGGGTATTATTTACCTATGGTCATAATTTCATGGAATCATGAATATTACAAAAACTTCACCAAAGGATGCAACAGAACCATGCCAAGCTATTTTTTATTTCATTTTTTCTACAATATTGAAGTCGTTATAAACATCTTTATTCAACATATATTTTGGTCCTGGCAAATATGTTTATTTTGATGTACCACAAAATTTAACAGATATTTCTAATGGTGAATGTTGCTTTTGGAATAGCCACACTTGTGTGGCTTCAATAACCACATATTCATGGTCCTTTTCTTATTAATTTTGTATGATGTCCTAGTAATTTTTTTAGTAGAATATTACAATAAATTTGTAATTTGAACTACAACTCTAAGATTTATTGTTGAAAATATATAATTACAAACATAACTCACGCTTTTTATTGTTTATCATGCTTATTGTTTGTGAAATATCATTTCATCGATTGAATGTTAATCCAAGCAAATCATACGATATGGTTATGTTCCTCTATATCTCAATTGATTGCTTTAGATGTCTCCATACTTTATTTTATAGCAATATTCAATGGTTATTCTTTGGGAAATAACTCAGTAGATGGTTCACAATGTATGAGTTCTAGAAATATCTTAATAACTATTTTAGACTAGCTAGGTAATAATTAGTATCTACTTTAGGTGCAACTAGAAGAGTACCTCTCAAAGTCATGCAAGCAACATTGTTATTTCTATTTTCACTTAGATGAAGGAAAATATCATCTTCTCACTACAATATGGTCTTGTGAAAGATATTGACAAAATACACATAGAAGCAAAGAAGGCGTATTAAAAAATGTTAGATGTTAACAACCATCAACATACATGTAATTTTTATTTGTTAGGTGATGGTATAATCATTTCAACTTTCGAAGGATTTCTGGGAGAGTTTTGATATGTTAAAGTTCTTAAATAAATAGGATTTTGGTTGATTTATGAGCAATCCCAAAATATCTCAAGCCTCCGTTACATGTAAAGTTGTTTTTTACATTATTTACTTCATTGACAACATGCTTATTCAAACACAATTTCTTTAGAAAAAATGGATTTTGTTCCATTGTGACCTATTTGGATGTCAAATTTGAGGTTGATGCCGAAGATATTTAAATTTTGATTCTAAATATATTTAAAGGTTGTGTGAGGATGAAGTAGTTCAGTTAGAAAGTTTCAATTCGTAGGTTCTTGAGGGTACGAAACTATAGACGATGAGATAAAACAAGATCATGATAGCGACCCTCACGGAGGGAAACTCCATCGACAAGGGTTTGTGTCTTTCTAAGCAATCAGAGTGATTGATGGGTTCCATAGAATATAGATTAATTGGGAGGCACTAGTTTGTAGTAAGTTATGATGGTTGCCTAACCAGAATGGAATTACAACTTTGAATTCCAACACACATCCAAACAACATTCGAATTAGAATCATGGTTTGGTTCCAAGTCTTCATTTTTCTCAACCAGTTCATCCTCTACAAAATCATCAAAAATCCGACGAATGAAATCCCAAGTGTTGGATTAAGGTCGAGCAATCTTAAAAATGTGATTGGTGGCTATTAGAAAAAAGCAGCCGACTAGAAATTAGACACTTCATTTTAGAAAAAAAAACGCCAATAGATCCGGCAATGGAACTACAAACACAAGTGTACCATTTAGAACATAAGATAGATGATAATTGGATACTAAATCTGGCCTGGTGAGCTTATAAATTACCCGAGTCACCCCAAACATCTCACCATGTAGTGCAGGTTTCCGTTAACCTCTGGGAAATTATTTTGTCTTTGTAATACACAGGGGTGCCAAATCTGAGGGTCTCTTTGGAACAATGTATTTTTTGGAGGATTCTATTATTCCTTAGGAATTTTTGCTATAGATGTGTGGTTTGTTTGGTTTGTAAGATTAGAAACCTTGAGTGTTTTTTTCCTACGAGCTACCGTGCATGCAACTTTATATATGAGAACTTCTGTTAGGTCTATGCTCATGATTTTTTTCTTTATTTCACTGGTGGTGGTGCAACCAAGCAGCTTTATGAATAATTGAACCATGTTTTCGCTGCTGCCTTCTCAGATGGGTAGTGGAGTATGTAGTTGCGCTTTTTTCCATGTTTTCGTTGTTCCAAGTTTTGGCAGGGCTTATTTGGTTGGTAAGATTTTAAACACGCTGAGAGTGTCATCCCAGGTGGGTTGGCTAATTGCCCAAGCATACATCCAAGATAAAAAACAAGACGCTCCCGGCATATTATCTCCTCATTTTGAGAGCATCTCCACTCGTTGGACGTTCTCAGGCCGAAATCCGGACGTAAATAGCGCCGGACGGAGCCAGTTTTCGGCCTGGAAATGCCTACTTTCCCACTCCATTCCCCGTCCGAGTTTCCAGGCGAAGCAAAAACTACAAAATATTCGAATTTTCTCGTTCCTGTCGGCGAAAACTCGGCCAAATGTGTTCGACTTAAGTACGCCTAAAAATTTTGGTGACAAAATTATTACAGGACTAGATAAATGGCTCGGCGGTCAGTCGTCGATGGGGATGGCCTCCTCCGACGTGTTCGGTCCGACGGGGATGGGTGCATCAGCGGCGTGGCCAGCCGGCTAGTTGGAGGAGGTGGAAGCAGAGCTCAGCCAAGATGTGACGACGGAAGCGGTCGGCACTGAGCTTGGCGTGTTGGCGGCGCCGTCCTCCTGGAGGATGGCGTTGTGGCACGCCATGTACCAGGCCTTGACCAGCGTGCTCATCGCCCATGTGTTTTTTCCGCCCATGAGGAACTGGAGATCCGTGTTCCTCTCATTGGCGGCGTAGTTGGCTTTGAGGAGGTCGAGCTTGCGGTCTTGGTTCCGAAGCAGCTGCGCCCACCTCTCGTCGGCCTTCTCCTCTCTTTTCTCGGCATGGGCCTTGGTGTCGGCGATGCACTTCTCGATAGATGTGTGGAGACGCTCGGCGGGATGTCCTGTGGCTTTGAGCATCTTCGTCTTCTTCTGGCCGACCTTTGGCCTTCCTTCGCCGGCAGCAGGGGGAGGAGCCTCCGGGTTATACATGACATCTTTGGTCTTGGGGAGGCTCACGATGATACGTCAGAAACATATCTATAATTTTTGATGTTCTATGCTTGTTTTATATCTACTTTGCTTTGTCTACACTTTGAGGTGTTTTTATATCTTTTCTGGAACTAACCTATTAACAAGTTGCCACAGTTCCAGTTGCCTGTTTTCTTCTGTTTTTTGTTCCAGAAAGGCAGAAAATCAATATTCTCGGAATTGGACGGGAGAAAAGCCAAAGTTATTATTTTTCCCGGAGCAACACGGACCCACGAAGCAGAGCCGGAGGGGGCCACAGGGTGGCCAAACCCCCCTAGGCGCGGGCAAGCCCTGGAGGCGCCTGGAGGGGGTGTGGGCCCCCTGGACCACCACCGACCTTGATTCATGCGCTTATAAGAAGTCTCCGATGGGAAAACCCTGAACGATCCAGAAGAAATCCACGAAAACCTCCGTAGCGCCACCTCCACCAAAAGGGAGATTCAGGGAACATAAAGTCTCTATTCCGGCACCCTGCCGGGACGGGGAAGTTCCCCCGGAGCCATCTCCATCTTCATCACCATTGCTGATTCCCATGATGAGGAGGGAGTAGTTCTTCCCTAGGGCTAAGGGCTCTACCGGTAGCTATGTGTTCATCTCTCTCTCTATGCATGATCTTGTTGTGGTCATGAGCTTTGTAATCAAGTAGATCTACCTTGCTACTCAAGTGCTTCAATAGATCTCTGCTCTCCCCATGTGTGTGAAAGTGACAGCGTGCATGCCATGGTGGCACTTAGGTTTGAGTCTACATAAATACTCTTTGTGCTTTAATAGATCTATGTTTTTCCCACGCGTGTGAAAGTGACAGCATGCATACTGTGTGTGGCACTTTGGCTAGATTGAATATTTGTTATGAGTTATATTTGGAGTTGGATGTATTTATGAAATTGTGGTGTTTGTTGAAACCATCTAGCGCTCAAGGTGACAGGGTGGGGTTATCTAGATTGGGGAAGGCCCTACCATGGATTAGAGTGTTCAACCGGAGAGTAGTTAAGAGTAGTATCATGAAGAGAGGATATTTATATGAGAGAGTGTTCACTAGTGAAAGTATGATCCCTAGGCCTTGTTTCTAAACATGAAACACCGTTTGCATCTAGATCTATTGCATGTTTCCTTGCTTTAGTCTTTACCTCACTGTCAAGCTATTTTCCGGAACCGTTACCACTTGTATTTCACTATCTCTTCGCCGAACTAGTGCACCTATATTGGGTGTGTTGGGGACACAAGAGACTTCTTGTATCTTGATTACAGGGTTGCTTGAGAGGGAATACCTTTGACCACTTTCTCTCTGACTTTGATAAACCTTGGGTAATCCACTTAAGGTAAACTTGCTGCTGTTCTACAAACCTCTGCAGTTGGAGGCCCAACAACTGTCTACAATAATAGAAGTGCATAGACATCAAGCTCTTTTCTGGCGCCGTTGCCGGGGAGGTAAGGTAAAAGGTACTCACATCCTCCGGTGTGAGTGCTCGAAGTTATTTCCTTTAGATTCTTCAATTTTGTCTTTTTGTTTCTAGTTTTCACTAGTTAGGCTTAATGGAAAACAACAACAAAATTAGAGATCTCTATAGTGTTTATCTTGAGTTAGGACATGAAGTGTTTGAAGAGAAAATTAAAAAACCTATGGAACTTTATTTGCATGCTAATAGCAATGTTATTAGTATGAATTCTTTGGACAGCATTATTTCTACAACTATGGAAAAGTCTAAGCTTGGGGAAGCTATTTTTGATGAAAATGATCTTTTTACTCCCCCGACTTTGGAAGATAGCTATTCTATTGCTTATGATGATACCAAACCTCCAATATAAGATGATTATGGTGATGAATATGATATTTTTAGTCCACCTACTATTGAGGAGAAAAGTAATTGTGATTACAATATGGCTCCTATATTTGATGATTATGGTGATGAGAATATTAGTGATAGCTATTTTGTTGAATTTGCTCCCACTACAATTAATAAGAATGCCTTTGCTTATGTGGAGAGTAATAATTATTTTACACATGTGGCTCATAATAAGAATGTTTTAGGTGATAGTTATATTGTTAATTTTGTTCATGTTGCTACTAAAAGTTATTATGAGATAGGGAAACATGGTTTTATGCATCTTAATAATATTAAGTTTCCCCTCTTTATGTTGAAAATCTTGAAGTTGCACTTGTTTTGATTTCCTATGCTTGGTGCTTTGTGCTTTCATGACTTGTTTCTTTACAAGATTCCTACGCATAGGAAGTGGATTAGACTTAAATGTGTTTTGAATTTTCTTCTTGATGCTCTCTTTTATTTCAACTCATATTTCTTATGAGAGCATCTTCTCAAAATATCAAGCCTAACTTAAAGGCGTTAAAGAAAAGTACTTGTTGGGAGATAACCCAAGAGTTTTCTTGAGTCTTGGAAGTTATTACTTCTGTAATGACCTCTTCTTATCCTTTTTTTTGTTTTTTTTGTGCCAAGAATGACCTCTAATGGGAGGGAAGTAAGATTTGGGGAGTTGCTATCCCGAAACAGATTTCTGTAGTCCACCATAAATCTCTCAATATGTTAGCTAACTTTCGTTAGCTCAACACTTTTTCATTTGAGCAACAGAAGGTCTTCGAAAAAATCGGTTTCTACCTACTGGTCTGTTTTGATAGACTTCTGCCATTATTTGCATTTGCTTCTTATTGATTCCTTTTTGGGTTATTTTTGGGAAATTGAGATTTTTGAAGGAGTTGCTATAGTATCTTGTGTTTTTAGTGAAAAGTTTTGCTATTCCAAAGCTTTGCCAGAGGTCTAATATATTTTGAATAAACTAATGTTGCTAATGAAGATTGTGTGAAGTTTTGTATGAAGGAAAATTTGCAGGTGTAGAGAAAGAATGATGTAATGAGATGAAGAATGGACAAAAGATCAAGCTTGGGGATGACACCCCGTGTCACCCCAAGAAATATCCAAGTGGTACAAGCGTCAAAGCTTGGGGATGCCCAAGGCATCCCCTTCTTCATCAATAAAAAGCTCAGGTCTTTCTAGACACTTTGTTTTTATTGTTTTATGCGCAATTGTGTTGTTCTTGGAGCGTCTTAGTTTTAGTTTTTAGTTTTTGTTTACTTAGTTTTCTTGAGTAAGTTGGTTTGATCACAGCACACTTATTTTGGAGAGAGACACACTCTGTTTTCATTGCCTAGAACACTCTAGTTTTCACTCTTATTGTTCTGTGAGTGTTCACTTTTGCTAGCACTGTGTTTAGCCTTAGTTTTCTTGTGCTTTCGGCTTAGAACTTTTTAGTTCTTCTTTGTGGATTTGTGAGACATGCTCACTGGTCTTTATTTATTATCATCTTTGTGAGTTGTTTCAAATAAGTCGATTGGTATTGGAAAAGAGTAGAGAGTTTCATGCTTATAGTGATACAAAAGAGAGCTTGCTTTGACTGTGGCTTAGACTTTATCATGTCATGCTAGATCTTGCTTTGACCATATGCTTAGTGATTATTGTTGTAGCATGACTTGTTCCAAACAATTAGGATTTCTTAATGTGCCTTGAAAGAATCATGCGTTGTTTTAGCATACACAAGCATAGTATTGTGGTATTCTCCTTTGATGCTTTGTTTGGGTTGACTTGACACATGCTTACACCATGTTATGACTGTGACAAGTCACCATAGCCTCTATGATCATTTAGTCCTTGACTTGTAATACCACTCTATGCTTTGATTAGTAATGTTTTGTTGCTCTGCATGATTATGGCCATTATTGCTCTCTTACTTGGTTGCTCCCAGTCCTTTGCTAGCCTCCACTTGTGTGAGTAAGCTCTACTCATGCGTCCAACTCCCAAGAAACCAAGTTATTCCAAAGTGTCCACTATAAACTCCTATGCATGGTGTGTTACACCATTCCAAGTATATTCTTGTTTTCAGCTATCTTCCAATTAAAAACTATTTTGTTATGTGAAAACTTAGTGATTAAAGCCCTCACAAACTTGATGGCACACTTTATATTCTTTGCCCCTAATAAACTTGAACCATTGTGTCGTCTATGTTGTATATGCTTGCACTTATACGTTGGAATTAGCAGAACCATGCTGTCATGGGGAATGTTTTCAACATTGCACTTGTACTTTGTACTTAGTTGATATCATGCTCTTTTGTCTATGGATGTCACCGGTGTGAAATAAAGAGGGAACTTGTAAGTCAATGGAGTTTGTATTTTGTGTTAGAGAAACGCCTGGGCCGCTAGCCTAAGCCATGCCTAATCATGGTGGAAACTTGCAGCATCACCATAGTGAGCTGTCTATGAAGCATCCTCAATAAAAATCTATGCATATAGTAAATAAAAAGATCGATGAGATGCTCATTGTCTGCTTTCCTTGTCATTTTGGTTATGGGATAGCTCATGTACCATGTGCAAGGGGTACCTTGTTGGCGGTTCTCAATGATATGCAAATACTTACAATGACAAGAACTTACAGGTGACTAAAGTTGAGTAGCATGAGGTGTGGCCCTCGTATTCAAGGGACTTGGGATTGCCAACTTATACTTTGTCAAGCATATACTCCATCTTTGTTCACTTTAATCTTAACCACTTCAAGATGCTTATGATAGGGAAATGAGGGATGAAAGCTAACAAGTACCATAATTTTTGGAAGCTCTTTTTGAAACTTGAAATCCCTGCTTCCTTTATAAAAGGCCTTTCTTCCACCATTATTTGAGTCTCCACCTTCTACCTTTAGGCACCATTAAGAGAGCATAGTTGTCATTCTGTGTGCAGTGTTCCAAAGATTATTAATTGATGCATATTGTGATATTACTTGTCCTTGTGCTACTTGTTTCTAGTCACCCTTGTGAACTTTGAAGGTGTCATATGCATCTATTTGCTACTATATGAGGGACAAGCTGAATGCCACTATGCTATGTTTTCTGTATGTGAAACAAACAAACGTTTTTCAATGTATGTTATTAATGATCTTTGTTTGTAGCCTTTCATGTTGCATGCATAGTTACTATGTCCTATTGTAGAACTCCATATTTCATGCACATGTTTAGAGTTCTTTGATCCCATCTTTCAATTTTCGCAAATGGTTTGATCTTGATTTTGATGGTGCATGTCACCTCAAAAATTATTCTTTTTATCACTTACCTACTCGAGGACGAGCATGAGTTAAGGTTGGGGATGCTTGATACGTCGGAAATGTATCTATAACTTTTGATGCTCCATGCTTGTTTTGTATCTACTTTGCTTTGCTTTGTATACACTTTGAGGTGTTTTTATATCTTTTCTGGAACTAACCTATTAACAAGTTGCCACAGTTTCATTTGCCTACTTTCTTATATTTTTGGTTCCAGAAAGGCAGAAAATCAATATCCTCGGAATTGGACGGGACAAAAGCCAAAGTTATTATTTTCCCGGAGCAACACGGAACCACGAAGCAGAGCCGGAGGGGGGCCACAGGGTGGCCAAACCCCCCTAGTCGCGGGCAAGCCCTGGAGGCGCCTGGAGGGGGTGTGGGGGCCCCCTGGACCCCCACCGACCTTGATTCATGCGCCTATAAGAAGCCTCCGATGGGAAAACCCTGAACTGAAGGGAATATGCCCGAGAGGCAATAATAAAGTGGTTATTATCGTATTCCTTGTTTATGATAAATGTTTATTTTACATGCTATAATTGTATTAATACGGAAACGTTAATACATGTGTGTTTAATAAACAAAAAGGAAGTTCCTAGTTATGCCTCTCTTATAAACTAGCTCGTTGATTAACAAGATGATCATAGGTTTCCTGATCATGGACATTGGATGTTGTTAATAACGAGGTCACAACATTAATGTAATGATGTGATGAACATTCATCCAAAGTATAGCATTACGATCAAAGTCATTGAGTTTATATTGCTATAACAACTTACGAAGTGATCCTAATCCTTAGACCATGAGATCATGTCAATCACTAACACCGGAAGAGTTTCTTGATAACATCAAACGTCACACCGTAACAGGGTGATTATAAAGATGGGTTCAGAACTACTAAAGTGTTATGTTGAGGCCCATGGATCGAGAGTGGAATTTGTTCATCCCTATGACGGATATATATGCTCTGGGCCCTCTCGGTGATATCACATTGATTAGCTTGCAAGCAAGTGATTTGATCACTAGAATGTTATATCACGGGAATGAGAAAAGAGTGCATGTCAGTAACGAGATCAAACTAGGTATGGAGATACCGATGATCGAATCTCGGACATGTAATATATCGCGAAACAAAGGGATTAAGATACTAGCGTAACAGGTTTCGATGATCACAAGAAAGTCATCGTTGAATGTGTGGGAGTCAGTATGGGTCTCCAGATCCCGCTTCTGATTATTGATCCGAGAGGGGTCTCGATCATGTCCGCGTTATTCGCGAACCATAGGGTGACACACTTAAGAGACACCGACATCCATTTGGAGCAAAAGTTTCATGCCGAAAAGAATAACAATCGCAGGAATTTATTTCACTAGATACCGAAACAGGTTTTCGGGTGAAATTGCATAAAGTGGTTATGCATGTGAAATAGAATTCTAGCAAGGGGTTATTTGTGAATGTTTGTAATTAAAGTAATTGACAAAAATCTGAATAAAATAAAAGAGTTTTATTTAATGAGAGTTTGCAATAAATTTGGTGGAAATTTCATGGGAATTTGAGTGGGTTTTTGAGTGGAGAAAATTGAGGGCCATTTTGTGAGTGGAGTGTCCACCCACATGAATGAGAGAGAGGTGGGGGCACCCTCCATGGCCGGCGGCCATGCCCCCTTGGGCTGCCCCCCTCCCCTATATAAGGAGCCCCTCCTCTCACTTCTCACTCACACCTCCTCATGAAGGATCTCTCTCCCCCTCTAGAATTTATCCCCCATGGTCTCGGACTAGCGAGATACATGTTCCCGGTGGCTATTCGGCAAGAAAGAGTTGTGCTTTTGCTGCGTCGCTGGAGCGAGGAGGCGGAGGTTTCTCGGCGCCTCGAACGTGTGTGCGAGCACGAATGCGCTGCTGTTTTGCGGCGCTAGGACTCTTATTGCTCTGTGAGTGTTCACTTTTGCTAGCACTGTGTTTAGCCTTAGTTTTCTTGTGCTTTCGGCTTAGAACTTTTTAGTTCTTCTTTGTGGATTTGTGAGACATTCTCACTGGTCTTTATTGATTATCATCTTTGTGAGTTGTTTCAAATAAGTCGATTGGTGTTGGAAAAGAGTAGAGAATTTCATGCTTATAGTGATACAAAAGAGAGATTGCTTTGACTGTGGCTTAGACTTTATCATGTCATGCTAGATCTTGCTTTGACCATATGCTTAGTGATTATTGTTGTAGCATGACTTGTTCCAAACAATTAGGATTGCTTAATGTGCCTTGAAAGAATCATGCGTTGTTTTAGCATACACAAGCATAGTATTGTGGTATTCTCCTTTGATGCTTTGTTTGGGTTGACTTGACACATGCTTACACCATGTTATGACTGTGACAAGTCACCATAGCCTCTATGATCATTTAGTCCTTGACTTGTAATACCACTCTATGCTTTGATTAGTAATGTTTTGTTGCTCTGCATGATTATGACCATTATTGCTCTCTTACTTGGTTGCTCCCAGTCCTTTGCTAGCCTCCACTTGTGTGAGTAAGCTCTACTCATGCTTCCAACTCCCAAGAAACCAAGTTATTCCAAAGTGTCCACTATAAACTCCTATGCATGGTGTGTTACACCATTCCAAGTATTTTCTTGTTTTCAGCTATCTTCCAATTAAAAACTATTTTGGTATGTGAAAACTTAGTGATTAAAGCCCTCACAAACTTGATGGCACACTTTATATTCTTTGCCCCTAATAAACTTGAACCATTGTGTCGTCTATGTTGTATATGCTTGCACTTATACGTTGGAATTAGCATAACCATGCTATCATGGGGAACGTTTTCAACATTGCACTTGTACTTTGTACTTAGTTGATATCATGCTCTTTTTTCTATGGATGTCACCGGTGTGAAATAAAGAGGGAACTTGTAAGTCCATGGAGTTTGTATTTTGTGTTAGAGAAACGCCTGGGCCGCTAGCCTAAGCCATGCCTAATCATGGTGGAAACTTGAAGCATCACCATAGTGAGCTATCTATGAAGCATCCTTAATAAAAAGCTATGCATATAGTAAATAAAAAGATCGCTGAGATGCTCATTGTCTGCTTGCCTTGTCATTTTGGTTATGGGATAGCTCATGTACCATGTGCAAGGGGTACCCTGTTGGCGGTTCTCAATGATATGCAAATACTTACAATGACAAGAACTTATAGGTGACTAAAGTTGAGTAGCATGAGGTGTGGCCCTCGTATTCAAGGGAATGAGATTGCCAACTTATACTTCGTCAAGCATATACTCCATCTTTGTTCACTTTAACCTTAACCACTTCAAGATGCTTATGATAGAGGCAATGAAGGCTGAAAGCTAACAGGTACCATAATTTTTGGAAGCTCTTTTTGAAACTTGAAATCCCTGCTTCCTTTATAAAAGGCCTTTCTTCCACCATTATTTGAGTCTCCACCTTCTACCTTTAGGCACCATTAAGAGAGCATAGTTGTCATTCTGTGTGCAGTGTTCCAAAGCTTATTGATTGATGCATATTGTGAGATTACTTGTTCTTGTGCTACTTGTTTCTAGTCACCCTTGTGAACTTTGAAGGTGTCATATGCATCTATTTGCTACTCTATGAGGGACAACCTGAATGCCACTATGCTATGTTTTCTGCATGTGAAACGAACAAACGTTTTTCAATGTATGTTATTAATGATCTTTTTTGTAGCCTTTCATGTTGCATGCATAGTTACTATGTCCTATTGTAGAACTCCATCTTTCATGCACATGTTTAGAGTTCTTTGATCCCAGCTTTCAATGCTCACAAATGGTTTGATCTTGATTTTGATGGTGCATGCAACCTCAAAAATTATTCTTTTTACCACTTACCTACTCGAGGACGAGCATGAGTTAAGCTTGGGGATGCTTGATACGTCGGAAACGTAACTATAATTTTTGATGCTCCATGCTTGTTTTGTATCTACTTTGCTTTGCTTTGTATACACTTTGAGGTGTTTTTATATCTTTTCTGGAACTAACCTATTAACAAGTTGCCACAGTTCCATTTGCCTGTTTTCTTCTGTTTTTGGTTTCAGAAAGGCAGAAAATCAATATTCTCGGAATTGGACGGGACAAAAGCCAAAGTTATTATTTTCCCGGAGCAACACGGAACCACGAAGCAGAGCCGGAGGGGGCCATAGGGTGGCCCTAGTCGCGGGCAAGCCCTAGAGGCGCCTGGAGGGGGTGTGGGGGCCCCCTGGACCCCCACCGACCTTGATTCATGCGCCTATAAGAAGCCTCCGATGGGAAAACCCTGAACGATCTAGAAGAAATACACGAAAACCTCCGTAGCGTCGCCGCCACCAAAAGGGAGATTCGGGGGACAGAAAGTCTCTGTTCCGGCATCCTGCCAGGACGAGAAAGTGCCCCCGGAGACATCTCCATCTTCATCACCATTGCTGATTCCCATGATGAGAAGAGAGTAGTTCTTCCTCAGGGCTAAGGGCTCTACCGGTAGCTATGTGTTCATCTCTCTCTCTATGCATGATCTTGTTGTGGTCATGAGCTTTGTAACCAAGTAGATCTACCTTGCTACTCAAGTGCCTCAATAGATCTCTGCTCTCCCCATGTGTGTGAAAGTGACAACATGCACGCCATGGTGGCACTTAGGTT
Organism: Avena sativa; assembly: GCA_916181665.1. NCBI lineage: Eukaryota > Viridiplantae > Streptophyta > Magnoliopsida > Poales > Poaceae > Avena > Avena sativa. The sequence continues at coordinate 275,689,575 of OV702298.1, read as the reverse complement.
TGAGTCTACATAAATATTCTTTGTGCTTTAATAGATCTATGCTTTTTCCCACGTGTGTGAAAGTGACAACGTGCATACCGTGTGTGGCACTTTGGCCAGACTGAATATTTGTTATGAGTTATATTTGGAGTTGGGTGTCTTTATGAAATTGTGGTGTTTGTTGGAACCATCTAGCGCTCAAGGTGACAGGGTGGGGTTATCTAGATTGGGGAAGGCCCTACCATGGATTAGAGTGTTCAACCAGAGAGTAGTTAAGAGTAGTATCATGAAGAGAGGATATTTATATGAGAGAGTGTTCACTAGTGAAAGTATGATCCCTAGGCCTTGTTTCTAAACATTGAAACACCGTTTGCATCTAGATCTGTTACATGTTTCCTTGCTTTAGTCTTTACCTCACGGTCAAGCTATTTTCTGGCACCGTTACCACTTGTATTTCACCATCTCTTCGTCGAACTAGTGCACCTATATTGGGTGTGTTGGGGACACAAGAGACTTCCACTATCTTGATTACAGGGTTGCTTGAGAGGGAATACCTTTGACCACTTCCTCCCTGACTTTGATAAACCTTGGATAATCCACTTAAGGGAAACTTGTTGTTCTACAAACCTCTGCACTTGGAGGCCCAACAACTGTCTACAAGAATAGAAGTGCGTAGACATCAAGCTCTTTTCTAGCGCCGTTGCCAGGGAGGTAAGGTAAAAGGTACTCACATCCTCCGGTGTGAGTGCTCGAAGTTATTTCCTTTAGATTCTGCAATTTTGTCGTTTTGTTTCTTGTTTTCACTAGTCAGGCTTAATGGAAAACAAAAACAAAATTAGAGAGCTCTATAGTGTTTATCTTGAGTTAGGACATGAAGTGTTTGAAGAGAAAATTAAAAAACCTATGGAACTTTATTTGCATGCTAATAGCAATGTTATTAGTATGAATTATTTGGACACCATTATTGCTAATGCTATGGAAAAGTCTAAGCTTGGGGAAGCTATTTTTGATGAAAATGATCTTTTTAGTCCCTCAGCTTTGGAAGATAGCTATTCTATTGCTTATGATCATACCAAACCTCCAATATATGATGATTATGGTGATGAATATGATATTTTTATTCCACCTACTATTGAGGAGAAAAGTAATTGTGATTACAATATGCCTCCTATATTTGATGATTATGGTGATGAGAATATTAGTGATAGCTATTTTGTTGAATTTGCTCCCACTATAATTAATAAGAATGCCTTTGCTTATGTGGAGAGTAATAATTATTTTATGCATGTGGCTCATGATAAGAATGTTTTAGGTGATAGTTATATTGTTAATTTTGTTCATGTTGCTACTGAAAGTTATTATGAGATAGGGAAACATGGTTTTATGCATCTTAATAATATTAAGTTTTCCCTCTTTATGTTGAAAATCTTGAAGTTGCACTTGTTTTGATTTCCTATGCTTGGTGCTTTGTGCTTTCATGACTTGTTTCTTTACAAGATTCCTACGCATAGAAAGTGGGTTAGACTTAAATGTGTTTTGAATTTGCTTCTTGATGCTCTCTTTTATTTCAACTCATATTTCTTATGAGAGCATCTTCTCAAAATATCAAGCCTAACTTAAAGGCGTTAAAGAAAAGTACTTGTTGGGAGATAACCCAAGAGTTTTCTTGAGTCTTAGAAGTTATTACTTATGTAATGAACTCTTCTTATCATTGTTTTTTTTGTTTTTTGTGTTCCAAGAATGACCTCTAATGAGAGGGAAGTAAGATTTGGAGAGTTGCTGTCCCGAAACAGATTTCTGTCCTCCACCATAAAAATTCGTGAGGACTATCTATAAGTTGGATTAAGCTCAAAGTTTACGAATAAATCCCCCAATATGTTAGCTAACTTTCGTTAGCCCAACACTTTTTCATTTGAGCAACAGAAGGTCTATGAAAATTGGTTTCTACCTGCTGGTCTGTTTTGATAGACTTCTGCCATTATTTGTATTTGCTTCTTATTGATTCCTTTTTGGGTTATTTTTGGGAAATTGAGCTTTTTGAAGGAGTTGCTACAGTAGCTTGTGTTTTTAGTGAAAAGTTTTGTTGTTCCAAAGCTTTGCCAGAGGTCTAATATCTTTTGAATAAACTAATGTTGCTAATGAAGATTGTGTGAAGTTTTGTATGAAGGAAAATTTGCAGGTGTAGAGAAAGAATGATGTAATGAGATGAAGAATGGACAAAAGCTCAAGCTTGGGGATGACACCCCGTGTCACCCCAAGAAATATCCAAGTGGTACAAGCGTCAATAAAAAGCTCAGGTCTTTCTAGACACTTTGTTTTTTTGTTTCATGCGCAATTGTGTTGTTCTTGGAGCGTCTTAGTTTTAGTTTTTAGTTTTTGTTTACTTAGTTTTCTTGAGTAAGTTGGTTTGATCATAGCACACTTATTTTGGAGAGAGACACACTCTATTTTCATTGCCTAGAACACTCTAGTTTTCACTCTTATTGTTCTGTGAGTGTTCACTTTTGCTAGCACTGTGTTTAGCCTTAGTTTTCTTGTGCTTTCGGCTTAGAACTTTTTAGTTCTTCTTTGTGGATTTGTGAGACATGCTCACTGGTCTTTATTTATTATCATCTTTGTGAGTTGTTTCAAATAAGTCGATTGGTATTGGAAAAGAGTAGAGAGTTTCATGCTTATAGTGATACAAAAGAGAGCTTGCTTTGACTGTGGCTTAGACTTTATCATGTCATGCTAGATCTTGCTTTGACCATATGCTTAGTGATTATTGTTGTAGCATGACTTGTTCCAAACAATTAGGATTGCTTAATGTGCCTTGAAAGAATCATGCGTTGTTTTAGCATACACAAGCATAGCATTGTGGTATTCTCCTTTGATGCTTTGTTTGGGTTGACTTGACACATGCTTACACCATGTTATGACTGTGACAAGTCACCATAGTCTCTAGGATCATTTAGTCCTTGACTTGTAATACCACTCTATGCTTTGATTAATAATGTTTTGTTGCTCTGCATGATTATGGCCATTATTGCTCTCTTACTTGGTTGCTCCCAGTCCTTTGCTAGCCTCCACTTGTGTGAGTAAGCTCTACTCATGCGTCCAACTCCCAAGAAACCAAGTTATTCCAAAGTGTCCACTATAAACTTCTATGCATGGTGTGTTACACTATTTTAAGTATATTCTTGTTTTCAGCTATCTTCCAATTAAAAAATATTTTGTTATGTGAAAACTTAGTGATTAAAGCCCTCACAAACTTGATGGCACACTTTATATTCTTTGCCCCTAATAAACTTGAACCATTGTGTCGTCTATGTTGTATATGCTTGCACTTATACGTTGGAATTAGCAGAACCATGCTGTCATGGGGAACATTTTCAACATTGTATTTATACTTTGTACTTAGTTGATATCATGCTCTTTTGTCTATGGATGTCACCGGTGTGAAATAAAGAGGGAACTTGTAAGTCCATGGAGTTTGTATTTTGTGTTAGAGAAACGCCTGGGCCGCTAGCCGAAGCCATGCCTAATCCCACCTTCTAGTTCATTTTAAAATTTTAGCGTAAAATTTTGACTTAGGTGAGATCGCACTTGACATGCCGACGAGGTATCCGAGAGAGAAATCGCAGGACTACACCAGCAGCAATCGTGGCACGCATTGACCCATCGAGTTAGCGAGCGGCGCGCCGCGTGACATCAACCTGACGGCCGGGCGCGGGTACGGGCCGTCCACATCCACGGACAAGTAGACAACAACCGGCTCTGTCGTCTGTCGCACTGTCCGTGTCCGACACTCCGGCAGTCGCTCGCGCCGTGGTTAGCTAGCTAGACGCACGATGCATACATTTGGCCGATTCATTCATTAGTGACCTTTACGTACGCCATCAAGGTGCCTCATCTCCAGCTAGCTAGCTAACCTCCCTCCCATAGTCCCATGCATGCTCACGCCTGCACTTGTTTAGTCAGCTAGCAGCCTTAATTAGCAGGTAGCCGCTGTTGGTTATAGGCTCTGGAGTTGTTATTTTTGCCCGGAATTACGCGTCGCACTCCGTCCGTCATCTCTCGGCACGCATGATCTCACTTCTTAATTAGAAGCCTGCGAAAACGAGAGGCGAACATGTGGACACTGTTCAGCCGCGCAATATAGTAAGGGTTACAGGTATGCGCAATCTAGCGAGCCGCCGAGATAAATTACTAAGCGGGTTAAACGTGTGGTCTCGCCATTAAGAATACAGACGCTGCTGTTCGTCATCTCCTAGTTAGTAGTTAATTACCCGACCGAGACAGTGACCAACTCAAGCCCCGAGCGAGCCAACTTACTTAATTAGCTCGGCACAGATAGGGGTTGGAGATGGAGACCGGCCTGAGGTTTGGTGGTCTGCCATCCATCTGATGATGATCGACCGAGAGAGAGAGAGGCGGCGAGGGCAGGTGGTGCCGGTCCGGCCAGCTCCCCCTTTCGCCAAAAGTCTTCTAGATGGATAGATGGATCACTACAGGAATGGGAAGCTACGCCGACGGCCAAACGTCGGGACCGTCGGCGTAGCCATCGTCCAGACAAGTCCCGCCAAGCCGCCGTCGGCGTAGAATTGCCCTCGGCATATCCTATGTTACGCCGACGGCTGTCCTCGGCGTATCATACGCCGACGGCTGTCCCCGGCGTAGCTATTTTTTATTTTATCTCATTAAACTTTGAAAAATCATAACTAAATCATTCTAATTCGAAAAAATACAAATAATATATCAAAATTTGCAGAAAAATAAGACTTATCTATCTACACTCAAATATTACATATTTGTAAATAAAAATTAAGTAAAACATAAAACATTATATATAGTTTAAAACGGGCATAAAAAATTCAAAAACGATCGAAACAATGCGAAATCTTCGCGTGGTGTTATATTATGTGACATAGTTATTAGGAAAAAATATCAAACTTGGTATATTGATTATGTCTCAAAGAAACCTTCACAAAATGACCTATCTCATTCGAGGTTTCTTGGCTTTCGGGTCAAATGATCAATGTTATGGCTAGAATCAAGGCATAATTTGTGATAATATGCCCATATTGTACATACACATGCATCATGGGATGGCGAACAATATTGCAGGAGGAAGTTTTCCTTTTCGTCGCACCAAAAAGCCATTTTCAATTTTCCGAGCACAAAAAATGAACGGTTTTGTGAAGCAACCACCAAATGGCTAATTCAAAATGCTACCACCATATTTTACAAAAATACTATACCACCTTATATGGACAATGTCCTAATAGGGGGATCCGAAAACTTTGCGTCCACCTCTGGTGAAAAAGACAAATTCCTGCTGAATCGGTAGGAAGTGGGTCAGATATGAACTACAGGTACATGATCAGATGCTCATGTTTTTTTACAAAAATCATTTTTAGGTTCACAATATGCTATTTTATCAAAGATCCAATGCAAGTTTAGTGAGGCTCGGCCCCGAGCTAAGAATCTTCATGCCCGCCGTTCGACAAAGTTTGGCGATAGTTTAAAACGAGCATAAAAAATTCAAGAACGATCGAAACAATGCGAAACCTTCACGTGGAGTTATATTATGTGACATAGTTACGGAAAAATATCAAACTTGATATATTGATTATGTCTTAAAGAAACCTTCACAAAATGACTAATCTCATTCGAGGTTTCTTGGCTTTCGGGTCAAATGATCAATGTTATGGCTAGAATCAAGGCATAGTTTGTGATAATATGCCCATATTGTGCATACACATGCATCATGGGATGGCGAACAATGTTGCAGGAGGAAGTTTTCCTTTTCGTCGCACCAAAAAGCCATTTTCTATTTTCCGAGCATAAAAAATGGACGGTTTTGTGAAGCAACCACCAAATGGCTAATTCAAAATGCTACCACCATATTTTACAAAAATACTATACCACCTTTTATGGACAATGTACTAACTGGGGGATCCGAAACCTTTCCGTCCACCTCTGGTGAAAAAGACAAATTCCTCCCGAATCGGCAGGAAGTGGGTCAGATATAAACTACAGGTACATGATCCGATGTTCATGTTTTTTTTACAAAAATCATTTTTAGGTTCACAATATGATATTTTATCAAAGATACAATGCAAGTTTAGCGAGGCTCGGCCCCGAGCTAAGAACCTTCATGCCCGCCGTTCGACAAAGTTTGACGATAGTTTAAAATGGGCATAAAAAATTCAAAAACGATCGAAACAATGCGAAACCTTCGCGTGGTGTTATATTATGTGACATAGTTAGAAGGAAAAATATCAAACTTGGTAAATTGATTATGTCTCAAAGAAACCTTCACAAAATGACCTATCTCATTCGAGGTTTCTTGGCTTCGGGTCAAATGATCAATGTTATGGCTAGAATCAAGACATAGTTTGTGATAATATGTCCATATTGTGCATACACATGCATCATGGGATGGCGAACAATGTTGCAGGAGGAAGTTTTCCTTTTCGTCGCACCAAAAAGCCATTTCCCATTTTCCGAGCACAAAAACGGACGGTTTTGTGAAGCAATCACCAAATGGCTAATTCAAAATGCTACCAACAAATTTTACAAAAATACCACACCACCTTATATGGACAATGTCCTAACAGGGGGATCCGCCACCTCTGGTGAAAAAGACAAATTTCTGCCGAATCGGCAGGAAGTGGGTCAGATATGAACTACAGATACATGATCTGATGCTCATGTTTTTTTAAAAAAATCATTTTTAGGTTCACAATATGATATTTTATCAAAGATCCAATGCAAGTTTAGCGAGGTTCGGCCCCGAGCTAAGAATCTTCATGCCCGTCGTTTGACAAAGTTTGACGATAGTTTAAAACGAGCATAAAAAAATTCAAAAACGATCGAAACAATGCGAAACCTTCGCGTGGTGTCATATTATGTGACATAGTTATAAGGAAAAATATCAAACTTTATATATTGATTATGTCTCAAAAAACCCTTCACAAAATGACCTATCTTATTCGAGGTTTCTTGGCTTCCGGGTCAAATGACCAATGTTATGGCTAGAATCAAGGCATAGTTTGTGATAATATGCCCATATTGTGCATACACATGCATCATGGGATGGCGAACAATGTTGTAGGAGGAAGTTTTTCTTTTCGTCGCACCAAAAATCCATTTCCCATTTTCCGAATCGGTAGGAAGTGGGTCAGATATGAACTACAGGTACATGATCCGATGCTCATATTTTTTTACAAAAATCATTTTTAGGTTCACAATATGCTATTTTATCAAAGATCCAATGCAAGTTTTGTAGGGTTTCTTAGCATGGAAAACAAAAAATTTCTATCGCATACAAACAAACAAGCCAAGATCTATCTACTAGATTGTAGCAACGAGTCGATGGAATAACTCACCCTCGAAGATTCCAAAGTGTTTAACGAGAGCGGATTCTCATGGGTGATGTAGTCGTACTCTTCCCGATCTCAAGATCGCGTAGACGATCCTTCCGGCGCTGCGTTCCGGCAGCGCTCCCGCAGTCGGTCACACGTTCGGTACTCGACGAAGACCTTCCTCTCCCTTGTTCCAGCAGGCAGCGGAGGTTGTAGCACTCTCCTCGCGATTCCGGCAGCACAACGGCGGGGTACCGGAAGTAGAGGGGAGATCTCGCAGGGCTTTGCCTTAAGCCGGAGCGAGTATGGTGGAGTATGAGAGAGTCCTCGACGATCTAGGGTTTAGACACGCCGAGGAGGGGGCTAGGCCGGCGGCTAGGGTTTCACCTAGGCGGCGGCGGCGAGTGCCCTAGGGCCGGCGGCGGCTATGGACGTGGCGGCGGCTTGGTACTAGGGTTTGGAGGAGAGGATCTTGTGTCTCTCTTGGAGGGGAGCCCTGCCCCTCCTTATATAGGTGGAGGGGGCGCGCCAGGGGAGGGGAGTCCCTCCCCAAGTCGGCCTCCAAGGTGGGCCGGCGTTGGAGGGGAGGAACTCGTCCCCAACTCGGATTCCACCTCCCCTCCACTTCCCAAAATAGCCGTTTGACTTTCAAATTGGCGTTTGACTTTTTCAAACTAGGATTTGAATAAACCCTTTATTTTGTTCAGCGATGACACCTAGTACATGATGCAATCATACCAACTTGATATAACACATTCATGTACCCTTCCCCTCCGGAGTGCCGGACATTCCGGAACCTTCTAGAACATTCCCGATGAAAACACCGGAACCATTCTCCAACCCCGAAACAGGACTTTCCTTATATGAATCTTATTCTCCGGACCATTCCGGATCTCCTCGTGATATCCCGGATCCCATCCAAGACTCCGAACAACATTCGGTCTCTTACTCATCATTCCATAACTACGCAAACAACGTCGAATCCTTAAGTGTGTCTCCCTACGGTTCGTGAATTATGCGGACATGATCGAGACACTTCTCCAATCAATAACCAATAGAGGAATCTGGAAATTCATATGGCTCCCACATATTTCTACGATTACTTTGCGATCGAATGAACCACTTACATACGATACCAATTTCCCTTTGTCTCACGATAGTTTACTTATCCGAGGTTATGATCGTCGGTATCTCTGCATACCTAGTTCAACCTCGTTACCGATAAGTACTCTTTTCTCGTTCCCGTGATATGTGATCCCTTGTGAGCCAGTCACATGCTTGCAAGCTAATTGGATGACATTTCACCGAGAGGGCCCAGAGTATATCTATCCGTCATATGGATGGACAAATCCCACTCTTGATCCATGTGTCTCAACCAATACTTTCTGAACACTCAATGCCACCTTTATAGCCACCCAGTTACGGTGTGGTGTTTGATGTCATCAAAGCATCCTTCCGGTGAAGGTGATATGCATGATCTCATGGTCGAAGGAATTAGGTTACTATGTATCAGAAAGCATATAACAATTGAACTATTAAAATGACTTGATCTTTATGCTACGCTTATCTATAGGAGTATGTCCACCATATCATTCTCCTAATGATATGATCTTGTTGTTAATAACATCTCAACGTTCATGATAGGGAAACCACAATCATTTATTAACCAACAAGTTAGTATTATAAATAGGCTTTACTAGGGACTCTATTTTAGTTTACAATTCACACAAGTATCAATGTTTCCTTGTTAATACTATTATAGCATGAATGTAAACATTTATCATAAACACAAAGATATAATAATAACTACATTTATTATTGCCTCTAGGGCATATCTCCAACAGTCTCCCACTTGCACTAGAGTCATCTAATCTAGATTACATGGTAATATACCGAACACCCATGGCAGTTTGGTGTTGGTCATGTTTTGCCCTCGGGAGAGGTTTAGTCAACGGATCTGCCACATTCAGATCTGTGTGTACTTTGCAAATCTTTATGTCCCCATCTTGGACATGTTTTCGAATAGCGTGAAAAACGTAGCTTGATGTGCTTCAGCTTCTTGTGTGACCTTGGTTCTTGCGCATTGGCTATGGCGTCCATGTTATCACAGTAGATAGATATTGGGTCCAGCGCACTAGGAACCACACCCAGCTCTGTAATGAACTCTTTCATCCATATCGCTTCTTGTGAAGCCTCCGAAGCAGCCATGTATTCCGATTCAGTTGAAGATCTCGCCACAACGCTTTGCTTTGCACTCCTCCAGCTAACTGCTGCACCATTCAAGGTAAACACGTATCCAGATTGTGATTTAGAATCATCCGGATCGGTGTTCCAACTAGCATCGGTGTAACCATTAACAACGAGCTGTTCATCACCTCCATAAGAAAGAACCATATCCTTAGTTCTTCTCAAGTACTTAAGGATGTTTTTGACCGCTGTCCAATGATCCACTCCTGGATCACTTTGATATCTGCTAGTTAAACTAACAGCATATGCAATGTCGGGTCTAGTACATAGCATGGCATACATTAGAGATCCTATGGCTGAGGCATAGGGAGTCTTACTCATCCTTTCTCTATCTTCTGCCATTGTCGGACTTTGAGTTTTACTCAACGTCGTATTGGGCAACATGGGCAAGAACCCTTTCTTGCTATCTTTCATTCCAAACCTCTTTAGAACTTTGTCCAAATATGTACTTTGTGACAATGATATTAGGCGTCTCGATCTATCTCTATAAATCTTTATGCCTAATATGTAAGCTGCTTCGCCAAGATCCTTCATTGAAAAATTATTATCCAAATATTCCTTGACACTATTAAGAAGGTCTACATCATTCCCAATCAACAATATGTCATCTACATACAGTATTAAGAATGCTACAGAGCTCCCACTCACTTTCTTGTAAATACAAGCTTCTCCATAAGTTTGTATAAAACCAAAACTTTTGATTACCTTATCAAAACGTTGATTCCAACTTCGGGATGCTTGCTTCAATCCATAGATGGACCGTTGAAATTTGCATACCTTGTTAGCATCTTTAGGATCGACAAAACCTTTGGGTTGCATCATATACAACTCTTCATCAATGTCTCCATTGAGGAATGTTGTTTTGACATCCATCTGCCATATCTCATAATCTTAATATGCAGCGATTGCTAACATAATCCTCACAGACTTTAGCTTCGCTACCGGTGAGAAAGTCTCATCGTAGTCAACTCCTTGAATTTGTCGAAACCCTTTTGCGACAAGTCGAGCTTTATAGACAGTAACATTACCATCAGCATCTGTTTTCTTCTTGAAAATCCATTTGTTCTCGACAGCCTTCTGGCCATCCGGTAAGTCCACCAAAGTCCATACTTGGTTTTCGTACATGGATCCAATCTCGGATTTCATGGCTTCTTGCCATTTATTGGAATCTGGGCTCATCATCACTTCCTCATATGTCTCAGGGTCATCGGTGTTATCCACCAACATGACATTCATAACGGGATCATACCAATCAGGAGTGGTACGAGTTCTCGTTGACCTGCGAGGCTCTATAGCAACTACAACCGAAGTTTCATGATCATCATCATTAGATTCCTCTCTTACTGGTACAGGCGTCACAGGAACTACTTCTGGTGCTGCGCTACTCGCAAGTTCGAGAGAAGGTTCAACAACCTTGTCGAGTTCTACTTTCCTTCCAGTCACTTCTTTCGAGAGAAATTCCTTGTCTAGAAAGGATCCATTCTTGGCAACAAAGATTTTGCCTTCGGATCTATGATAGAAGGTATACCCAATAGTTTCCTTCGGGTATCCTATGAAGACGCATTTTTCCGCTTTGGGTTCAAGCTTGTCCGGCTGTAACTTCTTTACATAGGCTTCGCAACCCCAAACTTTAAGGAACGACAATTTAGGTTTCTTCCCAAACCATAATTCATACGGTGTCGTTTCCACGGATTTAGATGGTGCCCTATTTAAAGTGAATGCGGCTGTTTCTAATGCATAACCCCAAAATGATAGCGGTAAATCTGTAAGTGACATCATAGAACGAACCATATCTAAGAGAGTTCGATTACGACGTTCGGACACACCATTACGCTGTGGTGTTCCCGGCGGTGTCAATTGTGAAAGTATCCCGCATTTCTTCAAATGCTTGCCAAACTCGTAACTCAGATATTCACCTCCACGATCAGAACGTAGAAATTTAATCTTCTTGTTACGTTGATTCTCTACCTCACTGAAATTCCTTAAACTCGAAAGTCTCGGACTTATGTTTCATGAAATAGATATACCCATATCTACTCAAGTCATCCGTGAAGGTAAGAACATAACGATAACCACCGCGCGACGCTACACTCATTGGACCACACACATCGGTATGTATGATTTCCAATAAGTCCGTAGCTCGCTCCATCATACGAGAAAATGGAGTCTTAGTCATTTTACCCATCAGACATGCTTCGCATCTTTCAAGTGATTCAAAATCAAGTGATTCAAGAAGTCCATCAGAATGGAGTTTCTTCATACGCTTCACTCCACTGTGACCAAGACGACAGTGCCACATATAGGTCGAGTTATCGCTCGATTTCAAACGTTTAGCCTCAATGTTATTAATATGTGTATTTCCACTATCGAGATTCAACAAGAATAGACCATCTATCAAAGGTGCATGTGCATAAAACATATTACTCATATAAATCGAACAACCATTATTATTGGATTTAAACAAGTAACCGTCTCGCAATAAACAAGATCCTAATATAATGTTCATGCTTAACGCAGGCACCAAATAACAATTATTTAAGTATAAAACTAATCCCGATGGTAGATGAAGGGGTAGCGTGCCGACCGCGATCACATCAACCTTTGATCCGTTTCCAACGCGCATCGTCACCTTGTTCTTCGCTAGCTTCCGTTTATTCTGCAGCACCTGTTTCGAGTTACAAATATGAGCAACCGAACCAGTATCAAATACCCAGGCACTACTACGAGTACTAGTGAGATACACATCAATAACATGTATATCGGATATACCTTTCTTCTTGATGTTGCCGTTCTTCAAATCCGCCAAGTACTTTGGGCAATTCCGCTTCCAGTGACCTTCTCCCTTGCAGTAAAAGCACTCAGTATCAGGCTTAGGTCCAGCCTTGGTCTTCTTCGTCGGTGCGGTCACTTTCTTACCACCCTTCTTGAAGTGTCCCTTTTGCTTAGACTTGCCTTTCTTGAATTTGGTGGTCTTATTGACCAACAACACTTGGTGCTCTTTCTTGATCTCCACTTCTGCACATTTTAACATGGCAAAGAGTTCTGGCAACGTCTTGTTCATGTTCTGCATGTTGTAGTTCATCACAAAGTTCTTGTAACTTGGTGGTAGTGATTGGAGGACACGGTAAATCCCCAAAGCATTAGGAATCACTATACCCAAGCTTTGAAGTTTGTTTGCGTGCCCAGACATCTTAAGCACATGCTCACTGACGGAGCTGTCCTCTTCCATCTTGCAGTTAAAGAACTTTTCAGAAGCCTCATATCTCTCAATTGCCGCATGAGTCTCAAAGATCAATTTGAGATCACGGACAATATCATGTGGGTCTGAATTCTCAAACCTTTTTTGAAGCTCCGATTCTAAACCATACAAGATAGCACATTGAACTATGGAGTACTGAGTCTTCCGAGTGAGGTAAACATTCTTTACATCATCGGTATCAGTAGCTGCAGGTGGGTCACCCAGCGGTGCATCCAGCACATAGGTCAAATTATCAGCTATGAGGACAATCCTCAAATTGCGTAACCAATCCGCGAAGTTGCTTCCATTGTTTTTCAACTTTTCTTTCTCTAGGAACGCATTAAAATTGATGGTAGGGGCTGCCATTGATCTACAACATATTTGCAATAGTTTAGACTAAGTTTATGAGAAATTGAGTTCTAATTAATAAGTAAATTAATCTAGGTGAACTCCCACTCAAAACAACATCCCTCACATTGTTTTAGTGATCACACGAACCAAATCCACCACATCAAAACCGATCATCACGAGAGTTGATGTAGCTTCAATGGCGAACAATCGACATATTCATCATATCTTCTATATGACTCATGCTTTACCTTTCGGTGATCCGTGTTCCGAGACCATGTCTGTACATGCTAGGCTCGTCAAGATCAAACCTTAGCTTCCGCATGAGAAAATCTGGCTTGCTCACGTTGTATACACTTGCGGAATCTAACACACCCGATCATCACGTGGTGCTTCGAAACAACAAGCTTTAGCAACGGTGCTAACTAAGGGTGAACACTTTATGACTTGAAATTTATGTGCATGAGGGATCATCTTATAATGCTACCGTTGTTAACTAAGCAATACAAGATGCATAAAGGATTAACATCACATGCAATTCATAATATGTGATATGATATGGCCTTTCTTCTTTGTGCTTACGATCTCCATCTTCAAGCACGAACATGATCTCCATCATCACCGACATTGCATCAAGGTCCATGACGCTGCTCCATGGTTGTTGTCCACCGGCTTCAACTATTACAACTACTTTGACTAGACACGCGGGTCTTAACAAAATTAAAGACAACCATATGTCTCCTGTCGGTTGCCAAATTACAATAAGGAACATTGCATACATCATATATAATCACAATCATGGCCATATCACATCACAGCACACCCCTACAAAACAAAGTTAGACGCCTCTACTTTCTTTGCATGTTTTACGTGGTTTGGGGCTTTCAATAAGTGTCGTTCTAACTTACGAACAAGAACCACAACATTGATACTAGTATTGACAATCACCCGTTGTAAATTGAATCTTAACTATGCTAGGAGAAACAGACACCCGCAAAGACACTTATGCAATACAAGTTGCATGTGAAGCGTGGAGCAAATCTCATGAACGATGTCATGTAAGGTTAGCCCAGGCCGCTTCATCCCAACATCCCGCAAGATGCAAAGTACACAAGAAGCAATCGACAATAAAAGCATCAACGCCCACAATGACCATTGTGTTCTACTTGTGCAACAGATCTACATATAGACACGGCTCTGATACCACTGTAGGGTTTCGTAGCATGGAAAACAAAAATTTTCTATCGCATACAAACAAAGAAGCCAAGATCTATCTACTAGATTGTAGCAACGAGTCGATGGAATAACTCACCCTCGAAGATTCCAAAGTGTTTAACGAGAGCGGATTCTCGTGGGTGATGTAGTCGTACTCTTCCCGATCTCAAGATCGCGTAGACGATCCTTCCGGCGCTGCGTTCCGGCAGCGCTCCCGCAGTCGGTCACACGTTCGGTACTCGACGAAGACCTTCCTCTCCCTTGTTCCAGCAGGCAGCGGAGGTTGTAGCACTCTCCTCGCGATTCCGGCAGCACAACGGCGTGGTACCGGAAGTAGAGGGGAGATCTCGCAGGGCTTCGCCTTAAGCCGGAGCGAGTATGGTGGAGTATGAGAGAGACCCTTGACGATCTAGGGTTTAGACACGCCAAGGAGGGGGCTAGGCCGGCGGCTAGGGTTTGACCTAGGCGGCGGCGAGTGCCCTAGGGCCGGCGGCGGCTATGGAGGGCGGCGGCGGCGGCTTGGGGCTAGGGTTTAGAGGTAGGGAACTTGTGTGTCTAGGAGGGGATCCCTGCCCCTCCTTATATAGGTGGAGGGGGCGTGCCAGGGGAGGGGAGTCCCTCCCCAATTCGGCCTCCAAGGTGGGCCGGCGGTGGAGGGGAGGAACTCCTCCCCAACTCGGATTCCACCTCCCCTCCACTTCCCAAAATAGCCGTTTGACTTTCAAATTGGCGTTTGACTTTTTCAAACTAGGATTTGAATAAACCCTTTATTTTTTTCAGCGATGACACCTAGTACATGATGCAATCATACCAACTTGATATAACACATTCATGTACCCTTCCCCTCCGGAGTGCCGGACATTTCGGAACCTTCTAGAACATTCCCGATGAAAACACCAGAACCATTCTCCAACCCTGAAACAGGACTTTCCTTATATGAATCTTATTCTCCGGACCATTCCGAATCTCCTCGTGATATCCCGGATCCCATCCAAGACTCCGAACAACATTCGGTCTCTTACTCATCATTCCATAACTACTCAAACAACGCTGAATCCTTAAGTGTGTCTCCCTACGGTTCGTGAATTATGCGGACATGATCGAGACACTTCTTCGATCAATAACCAATAGAGGAATCTGGAAATTCATATGGCTCCCACATATTTCTATGATTACTTTGCGATCGAATGAACCACTTACATACGATACCAATTTCCCTTTGTCTCACGATAGTTTACTTATCCGAGGTTATGATCGTCGGTATCTCTGCATACCTAGTTCAACCTCGTTACCGATAAGTACTCTTTTCTCGTTCCCGTGATATGTGATCCCTTGTGAGCCAGTCACATGCTTGCAAGCTAATTGGATGACATTTCACCGAGAGGGCCCAGAGTATATCTATCCGTCATATGGATGGACAAATCCCACTCTTGATCCATGTGTCTCAACCAATACTTTCTGAACACTCAATGCGACCTTTATAGCCACCAAGTTACGGTGTGGTGTTTGATGTCATCAAAGCATCCTTCCGGTGAAGGTGATATGCATGATCTCATGGTCGAAGGAATTAGGTTACTATGTATCAGAAAGTATATAGCAATTGAACTATTAAAATGACTTGATCTTTATGCTACGCTTATCTATAGGAGTATGTCCACCATATCATTCTCCTAATGATATGATCTTGTTGTTAATAACATCTCAATGTTCATGATAGGGAAACTACAATTATTTATTAACCAACAAGTTAGTATTATAAAGAGGCTTTACTAGGGACTCTATTTTAGTTTACAATTCACACAAGTATCAATATTTCCTTGTTAATACTATTATAGCATGAATGTAAACATTTATCATAAACACAAAGATATAATAATAACTATATTTATTATTGCCTCTAGGGCATATCTCCAACAAGTTTTTCTTTTCATCGCACCAAAAAGGCATTTTTCATTATCCGAGCGCAAAAGGGGATTTTCTAAAGCAACCACCAAATAGCTAATTCAAAAATGGAGGGTTTGTGATTAGTTGATATGGATATCATATTTGGATTCTTCTCATTTTTTTGATCAATTTAGACATATTATTTGTTGAATTCCGATTTATAGATTTAAAGATATTAATTATTCCATATTAAATAGAGAAATACAAAAAAGTAAAATTATTATATTTTTATTTGAATTCAATAATATTTTTACTTATTCATTAATGTTTACTTAAATAATTGTTTGTAATTTCAAAAAATACAAACATGTAACATGATGATATAAGAGTTAATAGGATTGATATCATAATATTGACAACAATGTATTAATTACTTTGCGAAAACAGATTCTGAAGGAACGAGGAAGTTAAGCGTGCTGGAGCTGGAGTAGTATTAGGATGGGTGACCGGGCGGGAAGTTTGACTAAGACTGAAATTTAATCAAATATTAAGTGTAATTAGTGTAAAAAATGTTCAAAGTGGGAGATTAACGAGTCAAACAATTCAAAGAAAAAAAATTGAGAAAATAAATAATTTTTTTTTAATAAAAATGTTTTTGCAACCTGCCGACAGGCTATGCCAACGGCCGCTACGCCGATGGCAAAGCCGTCGGTGTAGCATACGCCGACGGTATTTTTATACGCCAACGGCCTGAATGTGCTCCGCCGAGGAAAACCTTTGCCGAGGAGACTACGCTGAGGGCAGCCCAAGCTGAGGGCAATTTGGCCTACGCCGACGGCTTTTTGCCCTTGGTGTAGCGCGCGCGTCCTGTAGTGGATCACCGTGGAAGGATTTACTACATATATATATATATATATTGCCCTCGTTCGGCGGTAGCTAAGCCTATCTCAGTGTGCACTGTGTCTCTCCCGTGCTTCGTCCGATCGGTTGCTCCTGCCCTCGTTCGTTTAGCTCTCTGGTTGATCAGCGCACGAGCAATCGACGGATGGATCAGTCCAGGCGAGGGGGCGACCAAGCCGTGCTGGAGAAGCAGGGCACGTGCTCGATCCATGCATCCATCCATCAACCGATTCATTCATCCAAGAGGTTGCAGCATGCATGTGCGCTCCTTCTCCACCATGGCTTCTCGCACCGTCAACCCATCTGTCGGCGTCCGTCGTCGCTAGCTCTAGCTGCAAGGACTAACCGCGATGAATGACAGCCGGGAGTTCTGATCCGGTAAGGCGCTCTTCTTGTTCAGCTTCTTTGATTAGGCAATGTACTAGAAGCTGCAGGCAGCTCGTCTATAGTTAATTACTGGGTGCATGCGCATTGTGATTTTTGACTCATATTTAAGAACCTGTCGCTGGAAAGCTGTTGAAGAAAAAGGAAGGAGAGATTCAGACACTGGGCGACTTTGGAACCGTACTTTAGATCGACATGCATATAGAGGGATCAACAACTTTTTCCCGCCAAGTTGCTCTTTGATGGTTGATCCAATACTTCACTAAATTTGAAGCGCACACACAACGCCCCACCACCTCCCGTCTCTCTCTATGTCATACACGCATATATAGGATGACATTACCAAAAAAAAATACTCATAACATTTTTTTTTGTGTTTTCATCGTTTTGTTAGTCGCGATAGGGTCTTTATAAATAGGATACAAGTTAACATTTTCAACAATTGTCTTGTCAATAAGTGCTAAATTTTCACCACTTTATTGCTAAAGTATAAATTATAAACCTAGTTATTATAATCTAATAACTAAATTATGAATGAGTCATAGACATAGTTTGCATGAATTGAACAAAAACTTAAGAAAAAAAATGCAAATTTTGAAAAACGCCATTTGAATTATCTCGGGAAATATTATGACGGGTATTCTCATGGTGCCTCATGGTATTCTTCTCAATAAAAACATGGTTTTAACTAGTTTTCATAAGAGTTAATATCTTTTTTTGCAGGGAATAAGAGTTAATATCTTGATATAAAAGATTAAACTATTCTTTTTATTATACAAGAGGACACATTTTGATTACACCAATATCTTATATAATTTTAGTTATTATATTTGCAAAAGGATGACAATAAGATATACGACCAACAAACACAATTAAGTTTTATTTACCTCTAGTTGTCTTGTCATGCCATTTAGAAGACTACTAAGATTGTCAAACTATTTTTTATTTAATTTTTTCTATAATATTGAAGTCGTTGTAAATATCTTTATTCAACATATAGTGTGGTCATGCCAAATATGTTTAGTTTGTTGTACCACAAAATTAAAGTCATATTTCTAGTGGCGAATGTTGCTTTTGGAACAGCTGAAATTGTGTTCGTTCGCTCGAAGAACCACATATTCATGGTCCTTTTCCTATTAAATTCGTATGATGTCCTAGTAATTTTGTAGTATAATATCACAATACATTTGTAATTTGAACTACAACTCTGAGATTTATTGTTGAAAATATATAGTTTTAAAAATAACTCACACTTTGTATTCTTTATCATGTTTATTATTTGTGCAATGTCATTTCATCTTTTGAATGTTACTCCAAGAAAATCATATGATATGGTTGTGTTCCTCTATATCTCAATTGATTTCTATAGATGTGTCCATACTTTATTTTATAGCAATATTCAATGGTTATTCTTTGGAAAATATCTCAGTAGATGGTTCAGAATGTATGAGTGTCAGAAATATCTTAATAACTATTTTAGACTAGCTGGATAATAATTAGTATCTACTTTAGGTGCAACTAGCATAGTAGCTCTCAAAGTCGTGCAAGCAACATTGTTATATCTATTCTCACTTAGATGAAGGAAAATATCATCTTACTACTACAATATGATCTTGTGAAAGACATTGATAAAATACACATAGAGCAAGGAAAATGTATTTTAAAAATTGTTAGATGTGAGCAACCATCAACATACGTGTAATTTTTATTTCTTAGGTGATGGTATAATCATTTGAACTTTTGAAGGACTTCTGGGAGAGTTTTGATATGTTAAAGTTCTTAGGAAATAGGATTTTGTTTGATTTATGCGCAATCCCAAAATAAGTCAAGCCTCCGTTACATATATTGTACCTTAATTTTGTCAAAAATTCAACGTAGTTGCACTGATAATTATATATATCTGACTTTCCATAGTTCACAACTTAAAAATGATTATATTACTTTTCACATTCTGTACTATTGGTATGTAGCATTGGATTGGTAGGTGCTAACTAAGTCATGATGTTAAGAATTATGTACATGAGAAATCAAAGATATATATATAAACGAGCGCTCTATATATGTTGTCACCTAATCTTGTAAAGAATTACAATAGGATTGCCTTATGTATTGTAGAAATCATTGATTATGTAATTAAGAATTTCAGTTATATTATTTATTTGACACTTCAGTTATCTCTCAGCATGCATGATTTCACTTATTAGAAGCTTGAAATAATCGAGAGGCAAACATGTGGACGCAGCACCTTCGTTGCATTGGGTGAACTCAGCCGTGGTGCCGCTGGCCCTCTCATCTCATCTGGCCGGCCGTCTGGCCAGCGTGCTAGAGCAATATAAGATTTGCATGTAAGCTCAATCTACCGAGTCACCAAGATAAATAAAGCGGGTTAAGCGTGTGGTCGTCGTCCCCCACCCCCACCGGCGAGCGGTTAAAGTAACGGGCGCTGCCGTCGTCATCTCCTAGTTAATTAGCTAACCAAGACAGTGACAAACTCAAGCCTCGAGAGAGTTTACTTAATTAGCTCGGTGCAGATAGAGTTGGAGTTGGAGATGGACCTGGGTTTTGGTGGTTTGTCATCCATCTCACGAGAGAGAGAGGCGGCGAGGGCAGGTGGTGGCGCAGATTCCCCTTTCACCAAAAGCTATAGCTCCTTTTTAGATTGATAGATGGATCAACCATGGAAGGATTTCCTACCAACGCCTTTTTGGTTGCCCGCAGCCTATATATATATATATATATATATTGCCGACCGGTTGCTCCTGCCCTCGTTTCTCTAGCTCTCCGGTTGATCACCAGAGTAGTAATCGACGGATGGATCAATGTAGGCGTGCGGTTGAGGGGGTGAGCAAGCCATGCTGGAGAAGCAGGGCACGTGCTCGATGATCCATAATCATCCATAGATCGATCCAAGAGGTTGCAGCATCCATCTCCAGCATGGCTTCTCGCCCCATCGATCTGGTCGACGTCCTTCGCTAGATCTAGAAGCATGGACACAGACCACTGCGTGGTGAGCCCAGTGCTGATCATCCAGCAAGGTGTTGTTCTTATTCAGTTTCCTTGATTAGGCATGACTAATGTAGTACGAGCCGCAGGTAGCTCATCTATAATTAATTACTCGGTGCGCATTGTGATTTGACTCATAAGAAACTGTCAATGGGAAGCTGTTGAGGAAAAGGAAGGAACCCCTAGGAGAGGTTCAGACACTAGGCAACTTTCAAACTGTACCTTACATTGAACATTTCTTTCTTTCTTGCCTTTTACACTGTCATTTGGGCCTATGGTTTATTTTGCATATAACATACCTACCGTCCAATATTACGAATATATTTATAAATTGGCTAAATAGGGTTGATAAAAATATAGAATACGCATTGAAGTGTTAGCTTTATGTTGGTCTATTTGGACGTTTAGAAATAATCTTGTCTTTAATAAACAAACAGTACTAATTTTTTATAATTTACTCAATTGGCGTCATACTAGATACAACTTTGGTCTCGCCTCCTCCCGGCAAATCACCAGAAGCCTATGAATACTGGATGCAATCACCTGTTGACGGTTGCACATGACTTATTTTTCCAGACTACCCGGTGGCCACATATTAGTAGGATTCAAAATGGACAGCTTCATGTTGCTTCTTATTTTTAGATGGTTGATACATGTATCAATTTAACTGATCCGTGAATGTAAAACTTCTCGATGAACTATGCAATAAAAGAGCCTATGTGCATCTCTTGATGCAGAGGCTGGGCAAAGCTCCCCTTTAGGAAAAAACAACTTTCTTCCACCAACCCGTTCTATTGGTTTTTTATTGTTAAATTTGATAAATTCCACTCTCATATAATGATATGATTTCACCTTTTTGTTAGTCATGATGAGATGTTAAAACCTAAGACTTCAGTTCAATTTTTTTTAAAAAAATAGCCAGTAATTGCTAAATTGTTATCACTTAATCGCCAGAGTATAAAGTGATAACCAAGTTATAGACATAGTTTGCATGAATTCAACAAAAAAATTAAGAAAAACTCTAAATTTCAAAAACACATTTATTTACCTCTGCTCACGATTTGATGCCATTAGAAAGGGAAATGAGATTTTCGCTCAAGCACACAACAAAATCATGCCATGCTATTTTTTATTTCATCTTTTCTACAATATTGAATTCATTGTAGATATCTTTATTCAACAGATATTTGGGCCATGGCAAATATGTTTAATTTTTTGTACCATAAAATTTAAGTGATATTTCTGGCAACGAATTTTACTTTTGGAACGGTTGGGATTATGCTCGTCGGCTCGAATAACCGAATATTCATGGTCCTTTTCTATTAAATTTGTAGGTTGTCCTAGTACTTTTATACTATAATTTTACAATACATTTGTAATTTTAACTAAAACTCTAAGATTTATTGTTGACAATATATATTTTTAAACCCAACTCACAATTTCTCATGTTTATCATGCTTATTATTTGTGCAATATCATTTCATAGATTGAATGTTAATCTAAGCAAATCATACGATAGGGTTTTGTTCCTCTATATCTCAATCAATTTCTTTAGATGTGTCCATACTTTCTTTTAAAGCAAGATTCAATGGTTATTCTTTGGAAAAATATCTCATCTTATGGTTCACAATGTATGAGTGCTAGAATTATCTTAATAACCAGCATTTAGACTAGCTGGATAATAATTACATCGACTTTAGGTGCAACTAGCATAGTAGTTCTCAAAGTCGTGCATGCGACATTATTATATCCATTTTCACTTAGATGAAGGGAAAATATCATCTTACTACTATCATATGGTTTTGTGTAAGATATTGAGAAAATATACGAAGAAGCAAAGAATATTTATGGTAAAAGAATGTCAGATGGGAGCAACAATCAACACACATGTAATTCGTATTTATTTAGGTGATGGTATAATCATTTGAACTTTTGAAGGACTTTTGGGAGAGTTTTGATATGTTAAAGTTCTTGTGAAATAGGATTTGGTTGATTTACGTGCAATCCCAAAATAATTCAAGCTTCCATTACATATATTGTACCTTAATTTTTTCCACACATTCAACCTTAGTTGCACTATGTTGAAGGGACAATTATATACCAATATCCATATAGTTCACAACTTAAAGGTGGTCATATCGTTTTCACATTCTTTACTATTGGCATGTAACCTTGAATTTATAGGTGCCAATTAAGCCATGATGTTAAACATTATCAACATGAGAAATCGAAGACCTTATGCACAATAATGAAGTTGGATCGTCTTTTGCTAAGCTTGATTTTGAGCATCCATGTCCCTAGCGTGTGATTAGTGTTAATAAACTCCATTTGTGAAGCCAATATATGTATCAATTTTTTTGTCGACACGATTTCTTTGGGAAAAATATATATTGTTCCACTGTGTCCTGTTTGGATGTGAATTTGAGGTTGATACCGCTGAAATTTGAACTGTGATTCTAAATATATTTAAAGGTTATGTGAGGATGAAGAAATTGGTGGAGGAAGTGGTTGAGTTATAAAGTTTAAACTCGTAGGTGCTTGAGGGTACTAAACTATAGACGATGAAGGTTAAACGAGATCATGATAACAACCCTCACCGGTGGGAACTCCGTCAACAAAAGTTTGTGTTTTTCTAAGAAATCAAAATGGTTGGTGGGTTCACTAAATATAGATTAATTGGGAGGTACTAGCTTGTAGTTAGTTTTAACGGTTGCCAAACCATAATGGAATTCCAACACATCCAAATATCATTCGAATTACAATCATGGTTCGGTTCCAATTCTTCATTTTCCATGACCAGTTCGTCCTCTACAAAATCATCAAAAAAATCAGACGGATGAAATCCAAAGTGCTGGATTAAGGCCAAACAATCTTACAAATGTGATTGGTGGCTATTAGAAAAAAGTCGACTACTAATTAGACACTTCATTTTAGAAGAAAACTCCACCTAGAGCCGACAATGGAACTACATACACATGTGAAATTGGATACTAAATCTGGTGAGCTTAAAAATTATCAAAATCACCGCAAACATCTCACCAGGTAGTGAAGGGTTTCCCGTTAATTGCTGGGAAATTAGTTTGTCTCTGAAATACACAGGGGTGCCAAATCTAAGGGTCTATTTGGTACATTGGATTTTTGGAGGATTCTATTCCTTAGGAATGTTTTGCTGTAGATGTGTGTTTTGATTTGATTTGTAAGGTTAGAAACCTTGATGTTTTTTTCGTATGAGCTACCGTGCATGCAACTTTATATATGAAAACTTCTGTTAGGTCTAAGGTGCAACCAAACAGCTTGATAAAAAAATTCCACGTGTCGATTCCTATAGTATTGTACATGTTTCAATCCTACTCCCATCCGTTTCAAAATATAAGATGTTTTAGATTTGTGAAGAAAATATATCAAGACTTGTTTTAGTGTCTAGATTCACTCTAAATCGTAGTGAATCTACATACTAAAAGTAGTCTAGATACATTCTATTCACAAATCTAAAACATCCTATATTTTAAAACGGAGGGAGTATATGTTTTCCACATTCTTGTGTGTTTAAAATCCTACGAACGGAATAAGCCCTGCCAAAACTTAGAACAACGAAAACATGCATGTAAAGAAACGCAGCTACTCCACTACCCATCTTAATTAGGAGGCAGCAATCTAGTTCTCAGGTGGGTTGGGTACTTGCCCCAGCATCCATCCAAGAGAGAAAATAAGACGCTTCGGCCGGGCATACTATCTCCTCATCTTCCCACACTCACTTTAAAGCAGGACTACATCGTAGACCGAAACCGAGTTTTGTCCGGCAAAAAAAATCCGGATTTCGGTACGAGAAAGCCCAAGGAGTGGGGATGCAGCTGGACCACAGTACCACACCACCAGCAATCGTAGCGCGCCGCATGACATCAACCTGACGGCCGGGCACGCGCACGCGTGGCCATCCATCTTAGGGCGTGTACAACAGTGTACAATCAGCCGTCTGTAAAACAAGACACGTAGGAATTTCATCTACATGGAGGAGAGAGAATATCGGAAGAAGGGTAGTCCGTCTGTAGAATTACAGATCGTCGGTTCCCAGAAATATCGTGGCCTAACGACGGTCTTTCTCCTGTTGTACATGGGCTTGTCTGCAACTCATCCTTTCTATTTTAAGATCGATCCGGAGTTCGTGGGTAACCGCAGGTGTTACTACAGACGGTCTGCTGTAGAAGGTGGATGTAGCATCGTTGACAGATGACATGGAAGTGCACTTAAAGACAGACCCTGTCTAGACTACT
Organism: Avena sativa; assembly: GCA_916181665.1. Classification (NCBI taxonomy): domain Eukaryota; kingdom Viridiplantae; phylum Streptophyta; class Magnoliopsida; order Poales; family Poaceae; genus Avena; species Avena sativa. The sequence continues at coordinate 275,664,757 of OV702298.1, read as the reverse complement.
GTACATGCCCTTACAACAACTGGCCGAGCGTGCACTTGTTTTCTGAATCTCTGTCGTCTGCCGCACTGTCTGCGCATCTAAAGGCATTCACGCTCGCGTGGTTAGCTAGACGTTGGCACGACGACGATGCATACATTTCGCCGATTAATTAATAACCTTCACGCTTCCACGCCGTCAGCGTCATCGCGCGCGCGCACTTGTTTAGTCGGCGGCAGCGTTAGCAGGTAGTAGCCGCTGCTGTTGAGGCTCCGGCCGGCCGGACTTCTAATTTGGCCGCCGGAATTACTTATTAACCATCGCACTTCGTCATCTCTCGGCATGCATGATTTCACTTCTTAATTAGAAGCTTGAGAAAACGAGCGACGAACACCTGGACGCACGCAGCGCCGTCGTCAGCGCGTTGCGTGAACTCAGCCGCGGTGCCGGTGCCGCCGGCCCTCTCGTCTCGTCTGGCCGGCCGTCAGCCGTCAGGCCAGCGTGCTGCAGCGATAAAAGGGTTACAGGTAAGCGCAATCTAGCGGGTGGCCGAGATAAACTAAGCGGGTTAGTGTATTAAACGTGTGGTCTCGCCATTAAGAATTAATCCAGACGCGGCCCTGGTCGCCGTCGTCATCTCCTAGTTAGTTAGCCGACCGAGACAGTGACCAACTCAGCAAGCCCCAAGCGAGCGAACTTGCTTATACTTAATTAGCTCGCGGCAGATAGGGGTTGGAGCTGGAGAGAGTCCTGCGGTTTGGTGGTCTGCCAGCCATCTGATGATACGACCGACCCCGAGAGAGAGAGAGAGAGAGAGAGGCGGCGAGGGCAGGTGTGGCGACTGGCGCAGCTCCCCCCTTTCGCCAAAAGCTGTAGCTCCTTTCTAGATGGATAGATGGATCAACCATGGATGAATTTCCTACCACCGCCTTCTGGTTCCGCCGCGGCTATATATAGGCTGCTATCTCCCTCACCATTGATTTCTCCTGCTTGCGTCGTCGGTTGCCCCCTGCCATCGCTCGTCTCTCCGGCTGATCACCATGTAGCAGGCAGAGGGGCAACCGATCGATCGAGGCTGGTGCCGCCGGGGAGGGGGCGAGCAAGCCGTGCTGGAGAAGCAGGGCACGTGCTCGATTTTGTCGTAGGCGGCAAGCCTGCCCGTCCAGGGTTTTTGCAGCATGTGCGCTCCTTCTCCAGCATGGCTTCTCGCCCCGTTGGTCGATCGGTCGGCCGCCGTTCGTCGCCCGCGCCGCCGAGCGTACGTGCAGCCAACTGATCGAAAGCACGTACAGCGGTGGATGCATATCATCGGTAAGGCGCTTCTCCGCAACTACTATGTTTGTTTTACTTCTGCGTGCGGTTCTGTTTCTTGATTACGCAGCAGGAGCAGCTAGCCTGTGCAGTTTAGATAGTCAGCGACAAGGGCCGGGAGCAGGTAGTACTACTAAATGGTTTGACTATAAGCTAGGGAGAGCTTTAATTAATTTGCCGCTGATAAGTCGTGGAAAGTCGTAGGAACTTGCATGGAAATCTTTGCAACAATTTGGATAATATTCACCCTTTTGCGTTGAACCCTCTGCATATTGTGCTTCCACGAAAGGCCAGCTCAGACTTCGAACACGTTTGAAACTGTTTATCCTCCATCATCTCTTTCTTGATCACCTATGTAGTACACACTACGTTTCCGGCAAAACGAAATTATTCCTTCACGGATTTGCTAAATTTTAATTGGGTACAAGTGGAAGGGAACAAATGGACAATGTTTTAGATGCTTTTTCAGACAGTCACATACACATTAGGTTCAGCTTCTCTCCAAGCACCGATATTTAAAACATGTGGAGTAAATATCACAAAATCACAACTATGGTGTGTGGCTACGGTTTCACAAAACCATGACTAAATGTTTCTTTTTATAAAAGAACCAAATTATTTGGATAAGGTATTTCACATGACCCAAGTCCCATAGTTTAGGCCATTCCACAGCATTTTCGCTACACCATATGTTACATGTGAGAGAAGTGTTCTGGATCCAGGGTTTTCTCACGGATCAAAACCAGACCTACATATGGCCGCCTCGACCTATCCTCGATAACACATTCAAAACACCCAAAAAATAATTAGTTATTCAAACTATGTTCCGTGAGTAAGCTATGAAAATTGAGCAAATTCTTCTTGGTCGTTTGTTAGTTTTGTCGTTTTTGTGACTTTTGGCCAAGTTTCAGCAAAATAATCGTTTCAGAAAAAGTTCGAAGATTCAAAATACCTTACGGGGGTAAACTTGAATTTTTGTAGCGCATTTTACCTAACATTTAGTAGTTTTTGCCATTATTTGTAACTTCTAACCAAACTGTGTTAAAAAATTCAAATAAAAAATAAAAAACACTATAGCTAGGGTCCAATAAGAAAAACACAAAGTGAACCATTTATGCTTTGCTACGTGTTGGGACCAGTATTTCCCATGTGTCGACGGGATGTTGGAAACAATGTCAAATGACTTGAAACATGGAATTTGTATTATGTGAAACAAATTACCGATCTATTTTTTTTTGGATAAAAAAACATTTCTTGTAGTTTTGAAACCCTAGCTTCAATAGTTGCTTCAATATAATTTTCAAACAGTTTCTTTCACCAAGTTAAAACAAGAGTGTTTTATGATGGGAGGTTGTCGAGAATTGCCCTTTTCCCGTAATTAAGCAGCATATGGTAGATAATTGTTTTTTTGTGCCATGGAATAAGCAAACACAAAACTATTTGACCGAGATAGATTAGAACATCGTATACAAAACATGATAAGGTTTGGAAATTCTCCATCTGTGTTCTTCATAGAGGACCTACACAGAAAAACCGAGGCACTTAAGAAAAAACTCATCCGCAAAATGCAAACACGTGTTTATATGATAGAAGGTTGTTGAATACATTTTACCCTTTCCATTAACAAAGCAGCACACCATGTTGTATATAACCGGGTGTGTTCGGCGTCGTGGAACAGTAAGCATATAGAAAACTGTTTGACTGATTCTAAATAAGACATAATATCACATATAAAACATGATCAGGTTCGGAAATTCTGCATCCGTGTCCTTCATAGGGGACCTACGTAGACTAATATGGTACTAGCTACATCAATGAATAATAGCCGGATAACATGTTCCACGGGCTAAAAAACATTTCTTGTGGTTTTGAAACCTAGCTCCAATAGTTGCTTCAATATGATTTTCAAATAGTTTCTTTTAGCAAGTTAAAACAAGAGAGTTTTATGATGGAAGGTTGCCCTTTTCCAATAATTAAGCAGCTCGTTTTTGGTGTCATGGAATAAGGAAACAAAAATTGTTTGACAGATCATAGGTTAGAATATCGTACACAAAACATGGTAACGTTTTGAAATTCTGCATATATCTCCTTCATAGCGGACCTACAAAAAAACCGACGCACTTAAGAAAAAAAACTCCTTCACAAAATGAAAAACATGAGTGTCTATATGACAGAAGGTTGTTGAACACACTTTGCCATTTTCCATTAACAAATCAGCACATCATGCTGTAGATAATCGAATGTCTTCGTTGTCGTGGAACAGTAAGCAGACAGAAAACTGTTTGACCGATCATAGATTAGAACATCGTATATAAAACATGATAAGGTTTGGAAATTATCCATCCGTATCCATCATAGCGGACTTACACAGAAAAACCGAGGCACTTGAGAAAAAAAAGTCCTTCACAAAATGAAAACAGGAGTGTATATATGAAAGAAGATTGTTGGATACACTTTTCCCTTTTCCTTTAACAAAGAAGCACACCATGTTGTAGATAACCGGGTGTGTTCGATGTCACGGAACAGTAAGCAGACAGAAAACTGTTTGACCAATTCTAAATTAGAATATCATATATAAAACGTGATAAGGTTCAGAAGTTCTCCATCAGCGTCCTTCATAGCGGACCTAGGTAGACTAATACGGTACTAGCTACATCAATGAATAGTAGCCGGATAACATGTTCCACATTCTCAAAGAATCAACACCAGAAAAAGAAAACTCAGCAGATCAATTTTAGGCAGCAACCCAGCCGCTACTAGTCCGCGCCAAGGGCCGGGAGGGAGTACTAAATGATTTGACTAAGAGAGAGCTTTAGATTGCCGCTGAGAAGTCTGTGGCAACTGGCAGGAACAAGCATGAAAATCTTTGCAACATTTGGATTATTCACCCTTTTGCGCGTTGAACCGTCTGCATGGTAAAAGGCTCAGACTTTGGACACGATTCAAACTGTTTACCCTCCATCGTCTCATCTTGACCACCTATGTAATACACTACGTTTCCCGCAAATGGAAGTTATTCTTTTACGGTTTTCCTAAATTTTCGTTAGAAGTCTTGAGCCATTGGAGTTGACGCGGAGATCCGTGCAACCCGTATTTGCTAGTTGCACAGCTGACAGTTGCAACTGAATATTTTGCACCGTGGATGAGCCATTCAATCGGGAATTTATCTTAGTTGAGCGGTAGCGCAACAATTCCTTTGTTCATTGGATCCAACATATCACAAAATTCAACTGGAAGCACAACGGGGTTTTTTAATTCTCGACAAGATCTCTGGTAACAGCTCGGTAACCAGAAATTTCGGTACCCTCAGAGAAATATAATGTTTTTTTAGATCAACAGGGACACCGTCCCCGGTTCCATTAATAACTCAACGAAACGTGGAGTGAAACTCAGGTTCAGTACATAATACACCTTACAGATAAGAGGTCCAAACGCCAAACTAGCTACTAAAGGTAGAAATGAAACAGGGGGAGTCACACAGAGACATCCCAACAACAAAGAGAAAGCAAACCAAGAAAGAAGCTACAGAGGGGGAGAGGGAAACACTGCTGTTGCCAGTGTAGAGATTGGTGTAGCCCAAGTCCCAATCCTCGCAACTCTTTTGCTTGCCGGCGACGAAGGTTCAGAAGGATCCTCCTATCCATCTTCAGCACCCCTGCTCAGCCACTCATCAGAGCGAACGGCGAGGCCAGAATCTTGGAGAGGCGGGTACAGAACTCCTCCACCTTTTCCAACATCTCCTCCTTGAAGATCAACCTCCAGTGCCTTACTGAGGTCAATATCTTTCTTAGGACCTGATGTAAGTTAATCCAAGTGACGGGGTTTAATCTCATCAATGCCCATTGTTATGGACTTGGGTTTTGGAGAAGATGGGGATGCTGAAGATCGTGGAACGGTTAGCAAACAAGCAACACGGGACACGAGGTGTTGGAATTTTTGCCTAAAATAGGCCGAGCCCATTTATTATATGCCATTTGGCCCATTCATGCAACGCAAGAGCTGGGACAAATGTTTAGTCCCACATTGCTAGTTGAGTGAAAGTTGGACCAGCTTATAAGGTGAGCTCTCCTACCACTTGGTAAAAGGATGAGAAGGAGAAGGAGAGAGTTCCACACGCACGCTCCTCCTCCTCGCTCGCCTCGCCACGCCTCGCCTCGCCTCGTCACGACGCGCGCGCGCCGCGGGTTGCGGGTTGCGGGTTGCGGGAATCTCGCCGAGCCGAGCTTTATTTTGCCACGCATGAATGGTATATGAACAGATGTTCATCTTCTGCACAGTCTGTCTACCTTCCCCTCTGTGCCTATAAGAGAGAGAGGTCGCACCTCCTCTCAGTCACACTGCTACACATCCTTTGCGCCTCCAGTTCCAGAGCACTGCGCTACCTAGATCTTCCCCATCCCGTCTTGCGGCGTGCACCGCGAGCCGGGACAGTAGGCCTCCGAGACCCCGCTGCTTCAAGTCCTGTATGGGAGAAGGGCGATAAGGTTTTTGGGGAGCGCTATCAGCGCGACTACTGGCTTCGTCACGGACTCCCTCACAGATATCGACTACGGCGACGTCTTCCCCGACATCAGCACTCTCTTCCTCGACGACATGAACAACGACGGTTCCAACGCCGGAGGTTCCTCTTCTGCTACTGCCGTGTATATCTTCTGTCTCAATCTTGTTCTGATCATATCCAAAGTTTTATGCCTTGCAGTTTGTTTGGTTATATGCCTTAATATGTTTTCGCTATTTCACATGATTAGTATATTGCCTATTATTCTAATCATGTTTTATCTAGCGTTTATTATGGATAATTCGCTTGGTAAATTGCTCTATTATTCAACAATCCAAAAACCTTATTTCAGGCAATTTGCCCCAAGTGGCTTTGTTGCTTCTATGAAGCCACCTGTGTCTGAAGGTGTGAATTACAAACGATGGCTTGCGAGAGCAGTGCTCTGGTTTCAGACCATGAGCTGCTATAACGCCATCTATGGCGCACCTGAGGGGGAACTTAATCCCGCTCAGGAAGAGGCGTTCCAAAAACTTGATACCACTTTCAAGGCTGCCTTGATCAGCATCCTTGGCGACAATATTGTCGATTCATATCTGTCATTTAGCAATGGCAAAGATATGTGGGATGCGCTCAAGAGAAAATTTGGAGTCTCCGATGCTGGTAGTGAACTGTATGTCATGGAACAATTCTATGACTATAAGATGGTTGATGACCATTCCATTGTGGAGCAGGCTCATGAGATACAGTCACATGCCAGGGAGCTTGAGCACTTCACTTGTGTGTTACCGGACAAGTTTGTTGCCGAAGGCATCATTGCCAAACTTCCCCAGTCATGGAGGAATTTTGCTACTTCTCTAAAGCACAAGAGACAAGAGTTCTCCGTGACGGATCTCATTGGGACTCTTGATGTGGAAGAGAAGGCGAGAGCAAAATACACACGTGCTCGAGGTACTGAGGGAGGTTCTAATGCCAATCTGGTACAGAAAAGGAACTTCCAACCTCACAAGTTCAAGAACAAAGGCAAGTTTGACGACAAAGGAAAGTTTGATGGAAAGAACAAGGCCTCTCAGTCCACCAGCTTCAAGAAGAAGACTGATAAGAGGAAAGGTGCTTGTCATGTGTGCGGTGATCCTAATCATTGGGCTCCTGCTTGTCCCAACCGCTTTGACAAGCGCCAGCATGGGAAGGGCAGCAAGACTGCTAATGTTGTCATGGGCGACGTTGAGATGAAAGATGTTGGGTATGGTATATTACCTACTGTTCTTTCATTTTGTCATTCTCCTGATTGGTGGATTGACACGGGCGCTAATGTACATGTCTGTTCTGATATTTCCATGTTTTCTTCATATCAGGTCAGAGGGACTCAAACCATGCTGATGGGGTACGGCTCGCATGCTTCTGTTCATGGTGTTGGTATGGTCGATCTGAAGTTCACTTCGGGAAAGACCGTGCGCCTGAAGAACGTGCATCATGTTCCCTCAATAAATAAAAATCTTGTTAGCGGATCTCTTCTGTGCCGAGATGGTTACAAGATTGTATTCGAGTCCAATAAATTTGTAATTTCTAAGTATGGAACCTTTGTTGGTAAAGGCTATGAGTGCGGAGGCTTGTTCCGCTTATATCTGTCAGACATTTGTAATAAAGTTGTTAATCATATTTACACAAATTTTGAATCAAATGTCTGGCACTCTCGTCTTTGTCATATTAATTTTGGTTGTATGACGCGGCTAGCCAAAATGAATTTAATCTCTGATTTCTCAACTGTTAAGGGATCTAAGTGCCAAGTCTGCGTGCAAGCTAAACAACCTCGCAAGTCACATACGACTGCAGAAATGAGAAATTTAACACCACTAGAGCTCATACATTCTGATCTTTGTGAGATGAATGGTGTGTTGACAAAAGGTGGAAAGAAATATTTCATGACTTTGATCGATGACTCTACGAGATATTGTCATGTGTATCTTCTGAAATCAAAAGATGAGGCTTTGAGTTTCTTCAAAATCTATAAAGCTGAGGCAGAAAATCAACTTGATCGAAAGATTAAGAGGCTTAGGTCTGATCATGGTGGAGAGTATTTTTCCAACGAGTTTGATTCCTTTTATGCGGAACATGGCATAATTCATGAGAGGACGCCTCCCTACTCACCCTAGTCAAATGGAGTAGCCGAAAGAAAGAACCGTACTCTAACAGATTTGGTTAACGCCATGTTAGACACATCGGGTCTTTCTAAGGAATGGTGAGGGGAGGCACTATTGACCGCGTGTCATGTCCTAAACCGAGTTCCCACAAAGAACAAAGAAATTACTCCATTCGAAGAATGGGAGAAGAAAAGATTAAAACTCTCTTACTTACGTACTTGGGGTTGTTTGGCAAAGGTTAATGTACCAATCCCCAAGAAGCGCAAGCTTGGACCAAAAACCATTGATTATGTTTTTCTAGGCTATGCTTTTCATAGCATTGGTTATAGATTCTTGATAGTAAAATCTGAAGTACCTGACATTCATGTCGGTACAATCATGGAGTCGACTGATGTGACTTTCTTTGAGGATATCTTTCCAATGAAGGATAAATCTAACTCATCAAATCCGGAGATACCTAGTTCATCTAATCAGGAATTTGCTATATTCTCTGAACCTACCATTCCGATTGAACACTCTGAAAGTCCTAAGGAGGATGATAATGAAATTCCTAAAAGGAGCAAGAGACAAAGGACTGCAAAGTCTTTTGGTGATGATTTCATTGTGTACCTTGTGGATGACACTCCCACTTCCATTTCAGAAGCTTATGCATCTCCTGATGCTGACTACTGGAAGGAAGCTGTCCATAGTGAGATGAATTCCATCTTAGCTAATGAAACATGGGAGATCACTGATCGTCCTTATGGGTGCAAACCTGTAGGATGTAAATGGGTGTTCAAGAAGAAACTAAGGCCTGATGGTACTATTGAGAAGTACAAGGCAAGGCTTGTGGCCAAGGGTTATACCCAAAAGGAAGGTGAAGACTTTTTTGACACTTACTCACCTGTAGCAAGGTTGACCACCATTCGGGTACTACTTTCTCTGGCTGCCTCACACGGTCTTCTCGTTTATCAAATGGACGTTAAGACAGCTTTCCTAAATGGAGAGTTGGATGAGGAAATTTATATGGATCAACCAGATGGTTTTGTAGTAAATGGTCAAGAAAGAAAAGTGTGCAAGCTACTGAAGTCTTTGTATGGTCTTAAACAAGCACCTAAGCAGTGGCACGAAAAATTTGATAAAACCTTAACCGCTGCAGGCTTTGTTGCAAACGAAGCTGACAAGTGTGTATACTATCGCCATGGTGGGGGTGAGGGAGTCATCCTTTGTTTGTATGTTGATGACATATTGATTTTTGGAACCAACCTTAATGCAATTAAGGAGGTCAAAGATTTCTTATCTCATTCCTTTGAGATGAAGGATCTGGGTGTAGCTGATGTCATCCTGAACATCAAGCTTTTGATAGATGACGATGGTGGGATTACATTGCTTCAGTCCCACTATGTGGAAAAGATCTTGAGTCGTTTCGGGTATAGCGACGTCAATTTTTCTCCTACACCGTATGATCCTAGTGTGTTGCTTTGAAAGAATCGAGGAAATGCTAGAGACCAACTAAGATACTCTCAAATCATTGGCTCGCTTATGTATTTAGCTAGTGCCACGAGACCTGACATCTCCTTTGTTGTAAGCAAACTCAGTCGATTTGTCTCAAATCCAGGAGATGATCACTGGCATGCTCTTGAGAGAGTTATGCGATATCTAAAAGGCACTATGAGCTATGGCATACACTATACCTGGTATCCGAGGGTACTAGAGGGTTATAGTGATTCAAATTGGATATCTGATGCTGACGAGATAAAGGCCATGAGTGGATATGTTTTCACACTTGGTGGTGGCGCTGTTTCTTGGAAGTCTTGCAAGCAGACCATCTTAACGAGGTCAACTATGGAAGCAGAACTCACAGCACTAGACACGGCCACTGTTGAAGCAGAGTGGCTTCATGAACTCTTGATGGACTTACCTGTGGTTGAAAAACCTATACCCGCAATTCCAATGAACTGTGAAAATCAAACTGTGATTATTAAGGTGAACAGTTCTAAGGATAATATGAAGTCCTCAAGACATGTGAAGAGGAGACTGAAATCTGTCAGGAAAATGAGAAACTCCGGAGTTATTGCATTGGATTATATCCAAACATCTAAAAACTTGGCAGATCCCTTCACAAAGGGTCTATCACGCAACGTGATAGAAAATGCATCGAAGGAGATGGGTATGAGACCCACAATTTGAGCTTTCCATAGTGGTAAACCACTCTATGTGATCGGAGATCCCGTGAATTAGAATTGGGAGACAAGCTGTTGGTTAGCTGAGAGGAAAGTATCCCTACTTTAATAAACACCACTCCATAAAGATGCAATACTTTCCTATTCTGCACGGCAGGTTGATTTATTATCTTAATGTGTTCTAAGTGGCTTATCCTTAAGCAAAGATGTTGTCCTGCAGAACATCTTTTGAAGAACACACCTATATGAGTCTGACTGTTAAAACGTCGCAGTCTATGAGAGTAGGGTGCTCTCTAATAAACTCATGAAAGGTCATGGAGTATGACGTATAAGCTCCACCCGCGGGGAAGTCCCACAGTAGCCTAGTATCGGTCAAGACTTTTTGTGAAGCTAGGTCCGCAGCAAACTTGCATTTCAAGGCATAGTTCACTGTACAAGTTGCGGCCTAGTATAACATAAAGCTCTAGGTGGAAGTTCAACTTAACAGTCTCCACTACAGTACTGGTATATAAACAATGTTTTGGAACCAAAGGCAAACTTCATGTGCCTCTAGGATCTGGTGGGGGATTGTTGGAATTTTTGCCTAAAATAGGCCCAACCCATTTATTATATGCCAATAAATTCCTGACCTAGAGGCCCATTTGGCCCATTCATGCAAGGCAAGAGCTGGGACAAATGTTTAGTCCCACATTGCTAGTTGAGTGAAAGTTGGACCAGCTTATAAGGTGAGCTCTCCTACCACTTGGTAAAAGGATGAGAAGGAGAAGGAGAGAGTTCCACACGCGCGCTCCTCCTCCTCGCTCGCCTCGCCTCGCCTCGTCACGTCACGACGCGCGCGCGTCGCGGGTTGCGGGAATCTCGCCGAGCCGAGCTTTATTTTGCCACGCATGAATGGTATATGAACAGATGTACAGAAGCTGAAACGTTTGCTTTGAGTGGACTTTTAATACGAGTTAAATGAATACGAATTGAGTGGAGGCTGTCCGGTGGGCTGCCGCCTGTTCGTTTCATCTTCTGCGGAGTCTGTCTACCTTCCCCTCTGTGCCTATAAGAGAGAGAGGTCGCGCCTCCTCTCAGTCACACTGCTACACATCCTTTGCGCCTCCAGTTCCAGAGCACTGCGCTACCTAGATCTTCCCCATCCCGTCTTGCGGCGTGCACCGCGAGCCGGGACAGTAGGCCTCCGAGACCCCACTGCTTCGAGTCCTGTATGGGAGAAGGGCGATAAGGTTTTTGGGGAGAGCTATCAGCGCGACTACTGGCTTCGTCACGGACTCCCTCACAGATATCGACTGCGGCGACGTCTTCCCCGACGAGGACTTCTTCCCCGACATCAGCACTCTCTTCCTCGACGACATGAACAACGACGGTTCCAACGCCGGAGGTTCCTCTTCTGCTACTGCCATGTATATCTTCTGTCTCAATCTTGTTCTGATCATATCCAAAGTTTTATGCCTTGCAGTTTGTTTGGTTATATGCCTTAATATGTTTTCGCTATTTCACATGATTAGTGTATTGCCTATTATTCTAATCATGTTTTATCTAGCATTTATTATGGATAATTCGCTTGGTAAATTGCTCTATTATTCAACACGAGGTTTACCCAGGTTCAGGCCCCCCAGAGGGGAAACCCTACTCCTGCTTGTCTGCTCTTGATTACGGCGGAACCGGTGATTACAAGGGTGCGCAGATGCGATCTGGCGTGGAGGTGTGTATGCGAAAGTATGAGTCGAGAGATCTAGGTCGTGCCCTCCTAGCCTTTATATAGACTTAGGAAGGTCCTAGGCACAGACCTAGTCGGTTACAGGTTTTAGGGTTTACCCCTTTGAATTTCCTATCTACTCTAGTCTTGCTCTCCAAGGATCCAAAGGCGTCATGGGCCTTGGCCACACGAAAGTCTTCATGGGTCGGCGTATATTTTCCGTGGGCCTTCCTTGGGCTGGACCAGGTATGCTGAGATCATTAACCCGCGGGGTATAACTATGTCAGTAGCCCCCGAGTGATCAGTCGAATCGTAGATTCGGCTGAGGACTCTTCAATCCTTCGGGTACGACTATGTATTTCAATAGTTCATGTGTAGGGATTGTTGATGCGTGTGCCTGACTCACCCGACGGATCAGGGTCAGTTAACCGTCTTAGGACAAAACAACACGATCTTCTTCAGGTTCGAGTCCCTCAACTCGAACCTGGAACATATGCTGGCGTAATTCGACTCAGGCCATGGAGGACTTACAGGAGTGGAATTCCAGTGAGTTTAATTGATGTACCCAACGCGTCCGTCGGGATTTTTCATCGCGCCTGCTGGCACGGATTTTTACTAGCAGAGCGTAGTCGTGTGCGTTGCCAGGCCATCAGATGATATCTGTAGGTCTTATCTTTGTGTCACAGACACAGCATCCGAATGTTTATCACCGCGGAGGTATTTCAGGTGGCCAAGGAGAACGTTGCTCACTTAGCGTTTAGTTGGGGCAGAGTTGCCGAAAAGTTTTTGCATGCTGATCCGAAGGATCGCAGTCGAAGAATTCATAGGGTGCGCGACCAACGCTCCCTATGGGAGTAGCCCCCGAGTGTCTGTTCCAGTCGTAGACTCGAGCAGAGACTTTAATTCAGACGTTGTTCAGTGTTAAGTCCGTAGGACACAAAAAAATTCGGATGCTTAAATCCATCCCCCCTATGGGAGTAGCCCTCGAGTCCGTAGTGGAGTCGTAGACTCGACATAGGACTCGAAGAAATAGTTCGATGTTGTTCATCTTTCGGGTGCGCGGTCAGCGCTTCTGATAGGAGTAGCCCCCCCGAGTAATTAGTCGAATTGTAGATTCGAGTGAGTACTCTTAGCTTTGAAACCGAAGAAATTGTGACTGTTGCTAGTGTAGCTTTTGATGACGTCAGTGCTGACGATCGATGACCTCAAGCGTCTGCTGCGCCAGAAATGACTTGACTGAACGAACGTGGGTCCCACTTTCTAACCTTGAATTGACCGGTCACGCGCGGCGTGGAGATAATTCCGGCATCGCCTCGATTTCCACGCGTAGTGGACGGCTTGTTAGCGACGGTTCGTTGTGATGCTGACACGTGTATGACCAGATCCTGCCGTTGGCGTTAGGTCTTCTCGATGGACGGTTGCCGTGCATCGTCTTCATCTTTATAATCATTGGGGGAAACTTTAGTTTGTTTTCACTGCAGCTATTCTTGTTTTCACTGCTTCCTTGTTTTCTGAGAGTTCTTGCTACACGCTGGAATATCCTTTCACATTTCCTTCTTCTATCCTGCGCTCTCGCCACCGGCGCCGCCGTACCGCAATAGGGAAGTCGAAGAATTCTTCATCTGCGGTTGGTACCAGCGCTGCTGGAGGGAAGAAGAGTGCCGCCGCTACCCGTGTCACCGATGGTGGCTGGCGGCGATCGGAGACGCGGGAGAGTGATCTCTGCAAGCTTCGCGAGCGGGGTCTGATCTCGCAGGATAGGGAGGCCGTCAAACTCCCAGCCAATGAGGTAATCCCCCGTCCCCCGCTGGGTATCGGGTTATGTTCCTCGCCTTCGTTATTCGCGGATTTTCCTTCCCAGTCCACGACTTCCTTCGTGGACTGCTCTTTCTTTACGGTATCCAACTGCATCATCTTTCCCCCAATTCTCTTCTTCACATTGATTGTTTTATCACTTTATGCGAGTGCTGGCTTGGTATCGAGCCACACTTTGGCCTCTTCCGGAAACTCTATTACGTGAAGAGGCAATCTGGTTCGGATGGTGTTTATCCCATTGGGGGTTGCATCATCTCCCTCAAACCCAATATGCTTTTCTTTTCTTTTTCCATGTCCGAATCTGTCCAGTACTGGCGGAGGCGATGGTTTTATATTCTCGACTCCACAGTGGCTAGGCAGCATTTTGGTCTTGCTCCTTTCGACCCCTCCCAAATAATTGAGCCGAAGAGGTCCTGGAAAAACCAGATCTTAGATGGCGAGGTAGCGGAGATAGAGGCTCTCTATCGTCGAGTGGAGGATCTCCAGTTGATTCTGGAGAATGAAGTGAACGGTGTGGATATCATCCGCACATTTCTTGAGCGTCGGGTGCAGCCCCTCCAGGCTAGGGTGCACCCGATGTTTCTTTATGCTGGCCGTCGCGATCCGACGAGGGTTTCGGCTGAGAAATTCTCCCAGGGAGATCTCGACAGGGCCCTTCGTTCGCTGCTGAAGTTCAAGGCTGGAGAGGATATCCCGGGGAAGTCGCTGACTCCTCCGTTTTCTTCTACGCTTGATGTTCCACAGGTGTAGATTCGTGCGCGTTGCGCTATTTTCTACTGCATTGTATTTCCCTTTGTTTGCTAACAAATTTTCTTCTCTTGTGCAGAGCTTCAAAGTGCAGGGCATGTCGCCTCCATTACCCGAAGTGTTTCCGGATGCTCCTGATAATGATGTGGTGGATTCCATGTCCGAGCTACCGTCAGCGAGGTCTCCGGCTGAAGAGGCCAACGAGTTGAGCGAGGACCACACTCACAAACGGTCACGGAGCTCCAGCGAGTCTTCGGATGCCTCGACTCCTCCGACTCCTAGGAACCCGCTGTGTCTTGAGCGTCACAGTGATGGGCATGGAGGCTCCTCCTCTCCGATTCCTGCCCTTCCCGTGCGGGCTGTAGCGCCGCACTCGCCGACGAAGCGGAAGAAGGAAGAAAAGAAGGAAGAGAAGAAAGAGGAGAAGGGAGTCCGAAGGACCCCTCCTGTCTTCAACCTGAGCGAGCTTGACTCGTAAGTTTCCTCTGCACTGCTTTTTCTTGCCTGTTTACTTTGTACTTGTGCTAATTTGTCCTTGTGCAGGCACTCTTCCAACGACTCCTCCAGCGATGGTGCTCGGGAGATGATGGGGGAGTCGAAAGTTGCGTATCCTCCTCCTCAGACGGTGGCTACCTCTGAAGGCGCTGCTCCGGGCCCTTCTCCGCAGGAGGTTCAGGTGGTTGCACCTCAGAAGGCTGCGAGCGGACCTTCGGAGTCGCCATCGGATCATGTAAGTAGTTCTGTCTCCTGCCACGGGGGGAGCCCCCGAGCATCTGTAAAAGAGTTTTGTTGTTTTTTCTTCTTTCGAGTCTCGGGGGGAGCCCCCGAGCGTTTTCGTGTGTGTAGTTTGCTTCTGCTCTTTCTTTTGGGCGTAGCCCCCAAGCCCTTCTCTTGACTAGTAGGTCTTTTCCATGCAACCTTTTGTGCAGGATGCCAAACGACTGGTGCAGCAGCACCTGGCACTGGAGGCCAACCTCAAACAGCTTCAAGGTACGTTTATGCCTTTGGTCTTTTCCTCTTCTTGTGTTCTTGTTCTGGTATCCGGCGTTTTGCATTATGTGAATGCAGAGGAGCACAACACCTCCCTCCGTGAGATTGATGCTCTCAAAAAGAGCCTCGGTCAAGCGGAGAAGAAGGCCAAGGTTGCCGTGGATGCGAAAGGGCGCCTCGAGCTGGAGCTGGCTACTACGGCCGAGGCTAAGGAGCGCCTTCAGCGGGAGGCCATGGACCGCGAGGAGCAGCTTGCAACTGCTGCGACTGCGCGTGAAAGGTAGGTGGCTGGCAAGCTTATGGCGGCTGCCAAGGCTGTTTCGGGTGAGTATCTTCACTTGCGTATTTTTTGGTTTTCTTGTCTTTCTTCTGCGGTGCTTTCGTTCATTCCTTCTCTTTATTGTCTCAGATGCCGCGGGCATCGAGTTTGACCGCGGTGCTCTGGAGCACGGGAGTGCTCTGGATGATGCTACTGCAGCGGTCGAAGATCGCTGCAGCACCGTTGTCAACTCGCTCGCCAAGGCCAAGGAGGTCCTTGGGCGCTTCTACAAGGAGCTTGTCCCCAAGGGTGCGGCCCTTGATGATGTTGACGCTCTAGCGGAGGCACTGTCAGCCGAAGCACCTGTGTCGTACAAGCACAAGCAAAAGGGCATCGGTGCATCCGTCGGGCTGGCGATGGCTTTGGCGGCTGGAGCGGAGATGGACCTTCCCCAGATCACTTCCCGGATGCCGACGACTGCGGATGGATCCGAGGTAGCCTTCGCTACCTATTCTTCTCGCTATAAGCGTTATGGGCCAAAGCTGATTGATCTGCTGGCTGAGTACGCGCTACGGCAGCAGGGGGAAGCCAAGGCGAGGAAATCCGGCTCCGGGGCTACTTAGGGTGCCGCGTCTTAGGCGTTGTAGCTGTAGGATAGTTGTAGTATCTTTTGTTGTAATTATGTTGACGAACAAATCCCTGTGCCACGTAGTGGCTTTTGATGCACTTAATGAATTTCTTGAGTTGTGTGCTTCTTCGTCTGCGTGTTCATGTCTTTTTTTTCTGCTGATCTAGGGTCCTTCGGGTGCTGATCCCGTTGACACCTCGCCTGCACCGCGGCTGCGGCCATCCTTGGATGATTCGGCACAGCTTGCTTTTCTTTGAGACCGTGTTCGTAGTCTCGAAAAAGAGTTGCTTGGGGTGCGTGGCCATGCCGACGTTTGGAAGTCCAAGGCGGATCGCGGTGCTGCCAGATAGGAGTACTTGATGGCGGAATTTCTTCGATTCTCCGAGCAGCTTCAGTGTAAGTTTTTCGAGCTGTTGCCCATTTCTCCGGATGCGCCTGCTGGCATTGCATCTTACTGTTGTGCAAGTATTGCAGGTGCTAACCTTGCTCCAAGGGAAGAGAAGGAGCGTGTTGCTGTTCGGGTCAATTGTTTGACTCAGCAGGACATGGAAGCCGGCGGGTTCTTCTGGATGGATCGTGACCGTGCTATGGTCCTTGCGAAGGTACAAGATCGCGTTCACCAAGTATCGCGGGTGCTTCGTCAGGTGCAGACTTCGCTCGCGTCGGTTCTGCATGTGATGTTTCCGCTGGATGCTACGCCAACAACCCTTTCTGGTCTTCTGTCAAAGTTTCGGAACGTGAATCATGTCAAGGAATTGGTGCGGCACCAGCTCATCGCAGGAGTGAAGGTTGTGTTGTCCCTTGTGAGGCTGCATCGCCCTGATGTAGATCTGTCCGTTGTAGCGGCTGGGCCACCCCCTCGACCGGATGGTGGTGTGTGGGATATGCGTCCGCATTACGCGGCTGTAAGGCAGTATGCGGAAGATATTGTAGATCTATTTGAGCAGCGCACTCAAGTTTTTCTTCAGAATAGGTAGTACCTGTAAAAGAGATAGATGTAAAATTTGTAATATTTGACTGGGCGTGCTTTGCCCTTTGTTATAAAGGTATGGTTGTTGTTTGAGCACGTAGTGCTTTGTTTGCATATGTGTCCTTTTCGTTAGCCTGACGTGGTCAGCTACTCAGGTGTACACGTGTTGTCCTTAGTCGATGAAATCGTGAGGTGGGGGATTCCGCGAGTGCGTTTGTAGCATGAAGTAAAGGTGCGAATAGCAAAACAAAATTTTGGGGCGAGACACTTAGCTTTATTTATATCGTAATGGAGGAAGTACATTGTTCGGCTGAGTAGCCTTGGCTGAATAGCCTTATTGAAAGTAAAGGGGTAGATAGCTAGGGGTAGAATCGTCGCAGCTGTGCAACGTTCCATGGGTTGGAGTATGTGACTCCAGACTCCACGTGCTTGAGGCGATAGGCGCCACCTGGGATGACTTCGGTGACGATGTAGGGTCCTTCCCATCGTGACTCGAATTTCTTCGGTCGCTCTTGCTTGAGTTGCAAGACGAGGTCTCCTTCGACGAAGGAGCTTGGGCGCAGCCGTCGGCTGTGGTAGTTGCGGAGACTCTGCTGGTACACCGCTGATCGAGCTGATGCTATGTCTCGTGCCTCGTCAAGTGTGTAGACGGCGTCTTCCAGTGCAGCCGTGGATTCGGCTTCGCTGTAAGCGACCACCCGGGGGGGCCTGGTGGCGTACTTCGGCTGGTAGCACGGCTTCGGCTCCGTGCACCATGAAGAACGGTGTGTAGCCGGTGGAGCTGTTTGGCATGGTACGCAGGCTCCATAGGACGGAGGGTAGCTCTTTCGTCCATGCTCCGGCGAGTCGCTCGAGTGGGCTCATGAGGCGCTTCTTGATGCCAGTGACGATTAGGTCGTTGGCCTTTTCCACCTGCCCGTTTATTTGCGGGTGTGCCACCGAGGCGTATGTGATGTTGATTCCGAGGCCTTCGCAGAAGTCTTGAAATTCTTTAGAGATGAAGTTCGATCCATTCTCGGTGATGATGCTATGCGGTACGCCGAACCTGTAGACAATGGATTCAAAGAACTTGACGGCAGTCTTGCCCTTTTGGTTAGTGACCGGCATGGCCTCGATCCACTTGGTGAATTTGTTGACTGCGACCAGGAGGTAGACGTGCCCCCCTTTCGAGGACCTTGGCAGTTTGCCAATCATGTCGAGGCCCCATTGAGCAAAGGGCCAGGCTAGAGATATGGGCCTGAGCTCTAACCCGGGTGCGTGTGGTTTGTCGGCGAACCTTTGGCACCCCTTGCATCTTTGGACGATGTCCTTTGCGTCGCTCATGGCCGTTGGCCAGTAGAATCCAGCTCGTAGAGCTTTGGCGACAAGGGAGCGGCTACCTGCGTGATGGCCGCAGATGCCCTCGTGGATGTCTTGGAGGATGGTTTTCCCGTCACTGATGGTGAAGCACCTTTGTAGTACACCCGTAATACTGCGCTTGTACAGCTCGCCATTGATGATGGTGAAAGCTTTTGACCGGCGAGATATGCGCCGGGCATCCGTCGGGCTGTCAGGCAGTTCTCCGTCTATCAAGAACTGGAGGTACGGCCGCGTCCAGGTTTCTTCGACTGCCAAGACCTGCATTAGGTTGACCGTAGCGACCTCTGTGTCCAGTTTCTCGGGTCCTTCATGACCTTCGGGTAGCGTAGCCCCCGAGTGTTCTGCTTCTTCGGGTGATCCCTTGGGGAATTTCCGCTTGATGGATGGCATGCAGATCTGTTCGAGGAACACACCTGGTGGTACCTTTGCGCAGGTGGAGCCGATGTTGGCGAGTCTGTCGGCCTCCTTGTTGCTTTCTCTTCCAACATGCCGAAGCTCGCAGCCGTCGAATTCTCCTTCGAGTGCGTTGTAGAGTGCGCGATACGCGATCATGTTTTCGGCGTGTGCGTCGCACTCATTCATCGTTTGTTGGACGACGAGGTTGGAGTCACCGTAGATGACCAGGAGCGTTGCGCCGCAGATATTTGCCATCCTCATGCCGTGGATGAGGGCTTCGTATTCGGCCACGTTGTTGGAAGCTCGGAATTTCATCCAAAGGACGTACTTCATCTTGTCGCCCTGCGGGGAGGTCAGTATGACCCTGGCTCCTGCTCCAACTTCACGCTTGGAGCCGTCGAAGTGCATCGTCCATGACTGCGACATTTCTGGGGTGTCTGGCAGCTGCAACTCCATCCAGTGTACAAGGAAGTCCAGAAGGACCTGAGACTTGATTGCGAGTCACTTCTCGTAGACGATGTCTAGGGGTGACAGCTCGATGCCCCACAGGGCCACGCGTCCTGTGGCCTCTGGGTTATTCAGGATGTTGTTCAGGGGTGCCTCATTGACGACCATCACCTGGTGCTCCTAGAAGTAATGGCTCAACCGACGAGCCGTCATGAACATGCCGTAGGCGAGTTTTTGGTAGTGAGGATACCTCTGTTTTGTTGGCATCAATACCTTGCTGAGGTAGTAAATTGGGCGTTGGACCCCATGGGTCTTGCCTTCTTCGGGTCGTTCGACCACTAGCACGGTGCTGACCACCTGGTGTGTGGCTGCTATGTATAGCAGCAGAGGCTCGCGCTCCTTTGGCGTGACCAAAACGGGCGAGGTGGAGAGCAGTCGCTTGAGACTTTCGAATGCGTCGTCCGCTTCGGGTGTCCACTCGAATTTATCTGCCTTGCGTAGCAGCTGTAGAATGGCAGGTCTTTCTCGCCCATGCGGCTGATGAACCTGCTCAATGCCGCTATTCGCCCTGCGAGCTGCTGGACACCCTTGAGATTCTTCGGCTTCTCCATCGCCATGATGGCCCGGATTTTCTTTGGGTTCGCCTCGATCCCTCGCTGGGAGATGAAGTAGCCAAGGAGCTGACCCGATGGGACGCCGAAGGTGCACTTTTCAGGATTGAGCTTGATCCTGTAGCGGTCGAGATTATCGAACGTCTCGCGGAGATCGTCGATGAGCGTTCTCGCCTCCCTGGTTTTGATGACTATGTCATCGACATAGACTTGGACGTTGCGACCGATCTGGTCCTTCAGGCATGCCTGCATGCATCGCTGGTACGTGGCACCTGCGTTCTTTAGCCCGAAGGGCATTGTGTTGTAGCAGAACACTCCGAACGGTGTGATAATGCCGTTTTCTCTTGATCTTCGACCTTGAGTCGAATCTGGTTGTAGCCTAAGTAGGCGTTGAGAAAGAAGAGTTTCTCGCATCCTGCAGTCGAATCGATGATCGGATCGATCCGAGGAAGAGGGAAGTGGTCCTTTGGGCAGTGCTTGTTCAACGACGTGAAATCCACGCACATCCGCAGGATGTCCGTGTCCTTCTTGGGGACCATCACTATATTTGCGAGCCACTCGCTTTCTTTGATCTCCCTGGTGAAGTCTGTAGCGAGTAGTCTGTTGATTTCCATCCCGATGGCTTCAGCCCATGGCTCGGATAGTCTCTGGATGGACTGCTTGACGGGCTTGGTGTATGGAAAGATGTTGAGTGCGTGCTCGGCGAATTCCCTGGGAACTCCTGGCATGTCCGTAGGACACCAGGCGAAGATTTCCCAGCGCTCACGGAGGAATTCGACGAGCGCGCTTTCCTATGCGGGGCTGAGGTCGTTGGCGATCAGCGCCGTCTTGGAGGCATCCATAGGGTGGACCTGCACCTTCTTTGTGTTGACGGTGGAGTCGAAGGACATGTCAGGTGCGTTTTGTCATGCGACTGGGGGTGCTCCATTGTCCGTCACCTCGCGGAGCCTTATGAGCTCATCCTGCATGCCGAATGACTGGGAGATTCTGTTGAAGTCCCTGTCGCATTGTTCCGATCGGGTGAAGCTCCCGTGGACTGTGATGACGCCCCTAGGTCCTGGCATCTTGAGTAGCAGGTATGCGTAATGTGGGACATCCAAGAACCTTGCGAATGCTACACGCCCGAGGATGGCGTGGTATTGTGATGGCCAGTCCACCACTTTGAATTCGAGCCGGTCGAGTCAGAAGTTGTCCGGCTTGCCGAAAATGACGTCGAACCATATTTTGCCCAGAGGGAATATGCCCTTTCCTAGGATGATGCCGTGGAACGTTGTGTCTGACTGTTCCAGGCTGCACTACGGGATCCGTATTGCTGCTAGAGTACTTGCGAATATCAGGTTGATGCCGCTGCCGCCGTCCATGAAGACGCGGCTCATCTCGAAACCTCCGATCTGCGCCTCTAGCACCAGGGCAGCATGACCTGGGCGAGGGATCTAGCAAGGGTGATCCGAACGGCTGAATGTGATGCAGGACTCCGATCCGCTGAGGTACTCAGGGATGGCGTGTGGAGTTGTCACGGCCAGGTTGATCTGACGGGTGATTTTCTTCTGCACCCTATTCATGGGGCACCCCTTCTGGATCATCAGTGCTCCTTTCGGTGGGGGATACCCGTTTCCAGTGTTGTTCTGTGCTGGTGCGACTGGTTGGTTCGGGCCTCCTACAGGTGGCGGTGGAGGAGCTCCATGCGCTATCTCACCTGGTGCGGGTGCGTTCCCGAATCTAGGAAGTGGAGCTTGCTGACTCATCTAGACCATGCTTTCGCTGAGCTTCTGGAACTCGCGGTAGTCCTTGAGCATGTGGCTTGCCTTCTTCTTGCCATCCTGCTTGTCGATGTAGAAGTGGATGGTGCATGGACCCGAAAGTTTTTCGTATGCTGAGGGTCCGTTATCGCGATTGCGGCGCTGCCACGACTGTGTTGGGCGTCCTCCATCGCGGAAGTTTCCTCCATGGTATCCTCCGCTGTTGCGGTTGCCGTCGTTGCGGCAATCGGCGTAGCCGGCCGCGACCATGTCGGGTCCATCGCGATCGTCGTAGACGCGCGATCTCCTCTTGCTACGGCGCTCTCGTCGTCGGCCGTAGTCGTCCTCTTCCTCCGAGTGCGCCCGGTGGACGGAATCTTCGCCGTCAGCCCACCTGTTGGCAATGTCCATGAGGTGGTCGAGTGTCTTGGGCTTGACGCGCCCAAGTTCCTCCTTGAAGTCCTGGCGCTTGACGCCGTCCTTGAAGGCGTCGATGGCCCTCTCTTCGGAGATGTGCGCTGCCGAGTTCTTGGTGTTGGACTAGCGTAGTATGTACGAGCGAATGGATTCGCCCGTTCGTTGAGTGCAGGCCCGCAACTCCTCGATTGAGGCGAGCCTCTTGCTGGTACTTTTGAAGTTTCAGATGAAGCTGTAAGCTAGCTCCTACCAGCTTCGGATGGACCCTGAAGATAGGTTGCTAAGCCAGATCCGGGTTGCGCCTGTCAGCTGCAGCTGAAGGCATTGCATGGCGGTTTCCTTGTTTCCGCCGTGCAATTTGATGGATGACAGGTGGTCGCTGAGCCACGCCTTTGGGTCTTGTGTGCCGTCAAACTTCGGAGTATCCGAAGGAAGCTTGAAATTTCGCGGCATCTTTGTTCGTCGAACAGATCTGCTGAAGCATCGGGCTCCGCAGAGTTCTCCTTCGTCTTCGTCCATCTCGGATTCAGACGAGCATGCGCGCTTGGCTCGCGCTTTGTCGATTTTGCGCTGTGTGAGCGCGTCTCTGGCATCGTAATCGCGGTTGCTTTGGCGCGAACTCTTGTGCCTTCGAGGGAGGTCATGGTCCTCTTCTTCAGATGAAGGGGTGGGGCTGCGGTCGAACCTGACCGAAGCTTTCTTCTTCGGCTCCGAAGGAGCTTCCTGGTGGAGCGCGGCTCCGATGAGTCCGAGTCCGATAAGTGCGGACTTGTGCATGGATCTTTTCGGGTCCCCTTCTGGAGGTGGGTGGGACGCGAGGTACGCAGTGGCTGCCATGATCGCAGCCTACGGCGTTTTCGGGATGACGTTGCCGTCGGCATCCATCTCCATGAAGGATGCGTGGAGGGTTCGGGTAACCTCACGGCGCTCCTTGGGATCCATGTTCTCCATCCGAGAGCGGTGCTTGTTGCCTTGGTTGCCGTTCATGCTAGAGTTGATGCCCGTGGCGGAGAGTACAGCTCGTCGCGCGCTGGACTCTGAGGCTGCTTGCTTGCGTTTGTCAAGCACCTCTTGCATCTTGACCTGCCTTTTGTGCTCCTCGATCAGGAGCAAGTGGTATGCCATGACCAGGTTCCATGAGGCGTCTGCAGGCAGGACCGTGCTGCCTGCCACTGCGGCACGTGCCTGGGCCCATCCTTCTTTGTTAAGGCGGATAACGTGGCCGGTGTTATCCCCTTCAGGTGGGGGGACTGGCTTCTTCTGTTCCCGCCGTTTATGTCCTGCGGGTTAGGTGGCAGGTTGGGCGGCGGGTTGGGCGCTTGCTGATCCACGTCGCTCTGGATGACTACGGCGCATTGGTAGCGCTTGTAGATTGGTCCGCTGATGCCGCAACTTTCGGATCCGGAACCGTAGGTCCCTTCATCCGATGGCGGATCGCACAGATCGGAGTTGCAGCTGCTGCTGTCATAGGACTCATCTGTTGATGATGATGTGCGTAGCACAGGGTGTGGGGCCCATGAAGCGGTCCTGATTGATGGTAGGGGCACCTGCTCAGGGAGGCGGAGGGTGCCAGTTTGCCCCACCTGGAAGCAGAAGCTTTCGAACAAGATCTCGAGTCTGTCGCCTACGGGCTCGAAGTCCTTCATGGTGGTCGGTGGGTGGGCGGTGAAGTCAAAAGCGCCGAAGAGGAGGTGACTCTCCGTCGCCGCAGAGTTCTAAATCGTTCGGGTTGGGACCGTCACGATCGCACAATCAGCGTCCCCAGTTCCCACAGACGGCGCCAATTGGCGAGGTTTAATCTCATCAATGCCCATTGTTATGGACTTGGGTTTTAGAGAAGATGGGGATGCTAGAGATCACGGAACGGTTAGAAAACAAGCAACACGGGACACGAGGTTTACCCAGGTTCAGGCCCCCGGAGGGAAAACCCTACTCCTGCTTGTCTACTCTTGATTACGGCGGAACCGGTGATTACAGGGGTGCGCAGATGCGATCTGGCGTGGAGGTGTGTATGCGAAAGTATGAGTCGAGAGATCTAGGTCGTGCCCTCCTAGCCTTTATATAGACTTAGGCAGGTCCCAGGCACAGACCTAATCGGTTACAGGTTTTAGGGTTTACCACTTTGAATTTCCTATCTACTCTAGTCTTGCTCTCCAAGGATCCGAAGGCGTCATGGGCCTTGGCCACCCGAAAGTCTTCATGGGCCGGTGTATATTTGTCGTGGGCCTTCCTTGGGCTGGACCAGGTATGCTGAGATCATGTAACCGCGGGGTATAACTATGTCACCAAGGAAGACCATTAAAGATTAGATCATTCCTGAATTTCCAGAGACACCAAAGAACCGCTGAACATACTGAATTTAGGACAGCATGTTTTTTGTTCAAAATCCAGTTCTTAGCTACAGACAGGTAATCATTTCCAATAGCACAGCCAAAGAATTGGGAGATGATGTTCCAAACCTGCTTAGCAACCAAGCACTAGAAGAAGAGATGGTCAATAGACTCATTTTCAGAACAGAAAACACAATCTTCAGGTTTATTCAGATGTCTTTTTTAAGGTTGTCTCTAGTCATTAACTTGTTATGAGCTAACAGCCAAAGGAAGATGTGGGCCCTAGGTGGGACATGGAGCTTCCAAACAGCAGGTATATAAATGGGAATAACACCTCCAAAATTGATGATAGCATAAAGTGATGTAGTGGAGTAAACTCCCTTGTTTTCATACTGCCAAATCAAAGCATCAGTATTGGAGTTAAGGGAAATACCAGAAGCAATTGCCTCCATTTCAAGCCACTGACTAAGTAGATTACTATTAAAATTCCTCCTAAAGGTAAGCCTAAGGGAAGATCCATCCCAAATCTGCTGAACAGTTTTGTTGTGCTCATTACAAATAACATAAATTTCAAAAAATTGCACAGCCAAAGGGGAGGTTCCAAACCAGGTGTCTTCCCAAAACCTGACTTGAGATCCATCCCCAATTTGCCATCTGTAACCAAATTTAACACTATTAATGTCCCAAAGGACCCCTTTCCAGAATTGAGACACCCTAACCTGCCTACTATAAAAAATGTTGGGGTTGCAAGTATCATATTTGGAGTCAACTATAGATCTCCAGATCTTACCCTCATCCTTGGTATATCTTTTTATCCAAGACCCAAGAAGTGCCATATTAACATTTGCTAGGTCAGGGATCCCTAGGCCTCCAAACTGTTTTTTCCTACAAACTAGCTTCCAACTAGCTAAATGCAGTTTCCTAGGCCCCTCAAAGTCATTCCAAAGGCAATTAGCCATCTAGGAGTTAATGAGGTCTAAGGCCCATTTGGGAAATTTTAAAAAGGAGAGCAAATAAATAGGGATACTAGCTAAGCAGGTTTTAATGAGAATCACTCTAGCTGCATAGGAGAGTAACTTCCCTCTCCAACCAGCTATCCTTTTGAGGATTTTGTCAATAATAGGTTGGATATCCTCCCTCCTAAGCTTTTCATAATGCAAAGGGATACCTAAATATTTAATGGGGAAGTGGCCAACAGCACACCCCAAAATATTAGAATACATAGCAACATCAGAGTCCTCCAGGCCTATTGGAATGAATTCACTTTTGGAGCAGTTGATCTTCATCCCAGAAACTTGCTCAAAACATGTTAGTACCCATTTTAAGTTAGTAGCAAAGTAAGGGCTATTATCAGAGAAAAGGATGGTGTCATCAGCATACTGCAAACAAATGACCCCCCAGGGTATAAGTCAGAGCATAGGCCTTTGATCAAATTAGCACCATATGCTTTAATAAGCATCCTGGTTAGGACATCCACCCCCAAATTAAATAAAAGGGGGGAAATGGGATCTCCTTGTCTAAGACCCTTGCCAGTGACAAAGAAATCACCAATGGAGTCATTAAGTTTGACCCCCACAGACCCTCCATGAGTAATGGCTTTAATCCAAGAGATAATAATGGGGCTAAAGCCTCTTTTAGCCAGAAGGTCTAGGAGGAAGTCCAAATCAACTTTATCAAAGGCTTTTTCATAGTCTAATTTAATTACAAGCCCTTGGTTCTTATCATGTGAGATAGAATGAATAACTTCATGTGCAGTAACCACACTTTCTAAGATAAACCTACCTTTGATAAAGGCAGATTGATTGCAGGAAGTTATAGAGTTCATGAGTAAAGCTAAACGGTTGGTTAAAACTTTAGTAAAAATCTTAAAGACACAATTAAGTAAGCTAATAGGTCTGAATTTTTTCATACTGCTAGTTTCAGGCTCTTTGGGAATAAGAGTCAGAATAGCAAAATTCAGCCTGTAAATGTCCAACTTGTTTTAATGAAAATCAGTAAATATGACCATAAGGTCAGTTTTAACAGTCTCCCAAAAGTGCTGATAAAAAATAAAAGGAAGGCCATCAGGACCTGGAGCCCCATCAGAGTAAGATCCAAACACAGCTTGTTTGACCTCCTCCTTAGTGAAAGGAGCTTCCAGTGCCTGGTTTTATGAATCAGAAATTTTTTCATTGGGGGAGAAGAAATCATCAGAAAGAGTGCAACCAGAAGGCTCCTCTTTTTTGAAGAGATCCTTATAAAAGGAGGTAGCAATTTGCATCATAGCATTCTCATCTTGAACAGGCCCATCAGGTCCATCTAGAGAATGTACAAGCATTTTCCTTCTCCTCTGATTAGAAACAGCATCAAAATAGGCAGTATTTCTATCCCCCTCTTTAATATCCCTATCTCTAGATCTTTGCTTTGCTTTGATTTCCTCTTTTAACCAAAGCAAATTCATTTCATAATATATTTGCTTAAGTCTTGCCTGTACTTCAGTAGAGAGCTCTGAAGACTCAGCCTTAATGTCAAGCAAATCATATTCCTCCATGCGGTCTTTCTTAAGGTTCCTAAGTTCAGATTCAATATTCTTGCTCCAACCTTTAGACCAAGACCTAAATCTCCTGACTTTCATTTGCCAAATATCAACTGCATTTTTGCCCCTAATTGGCAAGGACCAGTTGGCAGTGGCAAGAGTTTTAAAGTCACTTCTCATGAGCCACCACTTTTCAAATTTATAAGTGGTAGATTTGGGTTTGACATCACACCCAGACTCCCACAGAATAGGGGTGTGGTCACTACCCAGCCTAGGTAAGGCCCTAATGGAAGCAAGGGGAAACATTTGATCTATCTCAACACTGCAGAAAACTCTGTCAATGTTAGACATAATCAGGTTTTCTCTATTATTTCCCCAAGTAAATTTCCTATTACTGAGCTTAACTTCAAGCATGCTCCAAATATCAACCCAAGCATTGAACTTATCACTCCACTTATGATCAATATTGCCATTACTCTTGTCACACTGAAATCTAACCAAATTAAAGTCCCCCCAATGATTGTGTGACCAGAGTAATCAACAAAAAGACTATGCAATTCAGAGATAAAATCTTCTTTATTGTCCTCATAAGAAGAACCATAGACAGTAACCATCCTAATTATAGTGTCTTTGGCCTTTAGCCTAACAACTACAGAGACAGAAAAATTCAGAACTTGCCAACTAATTACTTCAAAGAAATCCAAATCTACTCCTACCACAATGCCTCCAGCAGAACCAATAGCAGGAAGATCCTTCCAATCAAACATCCTATTTCCTACTAGAGAATTCAAATAATTACAGGAAATGGTTTCTTTCTTAGTTTCTTGGAAACCAACATAATGAGCATGTGTCTTTGAAAAAAGGTCTATAAGTGCAGTTTTTCTGCCAGGGGCTTGAATTCCCCTAGGATTTCAAAAGACACAATTCATTTTGAACTGTTTTTCTTGGGGTGCTTGCCCCGCCTATGCTTACCAACTACAGACCAACCCATAGCATCAGGAAAGTCATCCTCATAACTTTCCACTCCTAGTGGACTACTAGGAAAGAGTGAAACAGAGGAAGAAGGCAGAGCATTGTTACTATGTACAGAAATAACTGAGGAGCATTCCTCAAGACTAGGAATGGTAACACCAACAGTGTTAGCCATCAAAACAAGGTTACTAGTAGAAATAGTGTTGAAGGGGTTTTGTTGAGCTATACCTTTCAGCTTGGAAGAAGCAGCAGTAGTTTTTTCCAGATTCCTTCTCACGGTAATCTCTTGGGCTTTATGTAGCATAGTCTTGCCTTCCTTATCAGCAAACCTAGCACTCTGTCTTGCACCAAGAACAGGCCCCCACTTGCTTTTTTTTCTCCTGCTTTTTGTCTTTCTCTTGGACCACATTGTTTTGTCAAGATTTTAATTGGGTACAAGTAGAAGGGAACAAATGGACAATGTTTTAGATACTTTTTTCAGACATTAGGTTTAGCTTCTGTCCAAGCACCCATGATATTAAAACATGTGGAGTAAATATTACAAAATCACAACTATGGTGTGTGGCTACGGTTTCACAATACCATGATTAAATGTTTCTTTTTATAAAAGAACCAATTTATTTGGGTGAGGTATTTCACATGACACAAGTCCCACAGTTTAGGTCATTCAACATCGTTCCGATAATCCGAACACACCAACCATATGTTACATGTGAGAAAAGTTGGTTGGATCCAGGGTTTTCTCATGAACCAAACCAGACCTAGCATGGCCTTGACCTAGCCTCCATAACAAATTCAGAACACCCGAAAAATAATTAGTTATTGGAACTATGTTCCATGAGTAAACTATGAAAGTTGAGCTAATTTTTCCTAGTCGTTTGAAAGTTTTGTTGTTTTTGTGACTTCTGGCCAAGTTTCAACAAAATAATCATTTCAAAAAAAAAGTTTAAAGATTCAAAATACCTTACGGGAGTAAACTAGAATTTTTGTAGCGCATTTTACCCAACATTTAGAAGTTTTTACTGTTATTTGTAACTTTTGACCAAATTGGGTTTCAAAAATTCAAATAAAATATAAAAAACACTATAGCCTAAGTCCATTAATAAAAACACGAAGTGAACCATTTATTTTGCCTTGTGCTAGGACCAGTATTTTCCACATGTCGACGTGATGTTAGAAACATTGTCAAATGAAATTACCGATCTATTCTGGTTTTGATAAAAAAACATTTTTTTTGGTTTTGAAACCGTAGCTCCAATAGTTGGTTCAATGTGATTTTCAAGCAGTTTCTTTCACCAAGTTAAATCAAGAGTGTTTTATGATGGAAGGTTGTCGATAATTGCCCTTTTCCCATAATTAAGCAGCGCATCATAGATAATCGTTTTTGTGTGTCATGGGATAAGCAAACACAAAACTGTTTGATTGATCATAGATTAGAACACAGTATACAAAACCTGATAAGGTTTGGAAATTCTCCAGCTGTGTCCTTCATAGCCAGTGGCGGCGCCAGGTGTGGGTATTCATAGTGGGGTAATGGGCTAGAACGTTGTGTGGTGCTGGTCTGTATGGGCCGTCTCAGAATTTTGGGTATTCATATGAAGACATGTGAATACACCTAGGGCCGCCACTGTTCATAGCAAACCTATCCAAAAAAACCGAGACACTGAAGAAAAAAAACTCCTTCACAAAATTGAAAACGTGAGTGTTTTTACTTCAGAAAAAAACGTGAGTGTTTATATGGCAGAAGGTTATTGAACACACGTTTCCCCTTTCCATTAACAAAGAAGCACACAATGGTGTAGATAACCAGGTGTATTCGGCGTCGTGGAATAGTAAGCAGACAGAAAACTGTTTGACCAATTCTAAATTAGAATATCAGATACAAAATGTGACAAGGTTCAGAATTCTTCATCTGTGTCCTTCATAGCGGACCTATATAGAAAAAATGAGGCACTTAAAAAATCCTTCACAAAATGAAAAACACGAGTGTTAAAAGGTTGTTGAACACACTTTGCCATTTTCCATTAACAAAGCATCACATCATGTTGTAGATAACCGGTGTGTTTAGTGTCGTGGAACAGTAAGCAGATAGAAAACTATTTGACCGATCATAAATTAGAACACCGTATACAAAACATGATAAGGTTTGGAAATTCTTCATCCGTGTCCATCATAGCAGACCTAAGCAGAAAAACCGACACACTTAAGAAAAAAGTCCTTCACAAAATGAAAAAACACGGGTGTTTATATGACAAAAGGTTTTTATACACACTTTTCCATTAACAAAGAAGCACACGACGGTGTAGATAACCAGGTGTCTTCGGTGTCATGGAACAGTAAGAAGACAAAAAACCATTTGACCGATTCTAAATTAGAGTATCAGATACGAAACGTGATAAGGTTCAGAAATTCTCCATCCGTGTCCTACATATACAAAAAATGAGGCACTTCAGAAAAAAACTCCTTCACAAAATGAAAAACACGAGTGTTTATATGACAGAAGGTTGTTGAACACACTTTGTCATTTTCCATGAACAAAGAAGCACATCATGCTATAGATAACCGGGTGTGTTCGTTGTGATGGAACAGTAAGCAGACGGAAAACTGTTTGACCGATCATAGATTAGAATATCGTATACAAAATATGATAAGATTTGGAAATTCTCCATCCGTGCCCATCATAGCGGACCTACACAAAAAAAAACCGAGGCACTTAAGAAAAAAATGTCCTTCACAAAATGGAAACATGAGTGTTTATATGACAAAAGGTTGTCGAACACACTTTTGCCTTTTCCATTAACAGTGCATCACACGACGGCATAGATAATCGGATGTGTTCGGTGTCATGGAACAGTAAGTAGACAAAAAAATGTTTGACCAATTCTAAATTAGAATATCAGAAATTCCCATCCATCCTCCATAGCGGACCTATACAGAAAAAACGAGGCACTTAAGAAAAATACTCCTTCACAAAATGAAAAACACAAGTGTCTATATGACAGAAGGTTGTTGAACACACTTTGCCATTTTCCATTAACAAAGCAGCACATCATGCTATACATAACCGGGTGTGTTCCTTTTCGTGGAACAGTAAGCAGACAGAATACTGTTTGACCGATTATAGATTATAACAGCGTATACAAAACATGATAAGATTTGGAAATTCTCCATCCGTGTCCATCATAGCGGACCTACACAGAAAAACCGAGGCACTTAAGAAAAAATTTCCTTCACAAAATGAAAACATGAGTGTTTATATTATATGACAGAAGGTTGTCGAACATGCTTTTGCCTTTTCCTTTAACAATGCAGCACACGACGGCGTAGATAATTGGATGTGTTCGGTGTCATGGAACAGTAAGTAGATGAAAAATTATTTGACCAATTCTAAATTAGAATATCATATACAAAACATGATAAAGTTTAGAAATTCTCCATCCGTATCCTCCATAGTGGACCTATACAGAAAAAACGAGGCACTTAAGAAAAATACTCCTTCACAAAATGAAAAACATGAGTGTCTATATGGTAGAAAGTTATTGAACACACTTTGCCATTTTCCATTAACAAAGCAGCACATCATGTTGTACATAACCGGGTGTGTTCCTTTTCGTGGAACACTAAGCGGGCAAAATATTGTTTGACCGATCACAGATTATAACAACGTATACAAAACATAATAAGGTTTGGAAACTCTCCATCCGTGTCCATCGTAGCAGACCAACACGGAAAAACCGAGGCACTTAAGAAAAAAATGTCCTTCACAAAATGAAAACCCGAGTGTTTATATGACAGAAGGTTGTTGAACACACTTTTCCCTTTTCCATTAACAAAGCATCACACGACGGTGTAGATAACCAGGTGTGTTCGGTGTCATGGAACAGTAAGCGGACAGAAAACTGTTTGACCGATTCTAAATTAGAATATATGATACAAAACATGATAAGGTTCAGAAATTTTACATCCATGTCCTTCATAGCGGACCTAGCATAGACTAGTACGGTACTAGCTACTTCAATGAATAGTAACCGGATAACATGTTCCACATTCTCAAAGAATCAACGCCAGAAGCAGAAAACCCAGAAGATCAATTTCAGACAGCAACCCAGCCGCTATTAATTCTACTAGTATTCCTTTACAAATTCCCTTTCTAATTTTTTTTTACAGTTTGCGACTCTATATATTATCAAACAGTTTCTTTCACCAAGTTAAAACAAGAGTGTTTTATGATGGAAGGTTGTCGAGAATTTCCCTTTTCCAATAATTAAGCAGCTCGTTTTTTGTGTCATGGAATAAGGAAACAAAAAACTGTTTGACAGATCATAGATTCGAACGTGGTATACAAAACATACGTTTTGAAATTCTGCATCTGTATCCTTCATAGCGGACCTACAGGAAAACCGACGTACTTAAGAAAGAAACTCCTTCACAAAATGAAAAACATGTGTCTATATGACAGAAGGTTGTTGAACACACTTTGCCATTTTCCATTAACAAAGCAGCACATCATGCTATAGATAACCGGGTGTGTTCGGTGTCGTGGAATAGTAAGCGGATAGAAAACTGTTTGACCGATCATAGATTAGAGCATCGTATAAAAAACATGATAAGGTTTGGAAATTCTTCATCCGTGGCCATCATATTGGACCTACACAGAAAAACTAAGGCACTTAAGAAAAAAAATTCTTCACAAAATGAAAAAACACCGAGTGTTTATATGACAAAAGGTTGTTGAACACACTTTGCCCTTTTCCATTACAATGCAACAAATGCCGGTGAAGATAACCGGCTGTGTTTGGTGTCATGAAACAGTAAGCAGACAGAAAACTATTGGACCAATTGTAAATTAGAATATCATATACAAAGTATGATAAGGTTCAGAAATTCTCCATCGATCTATGTCCTTCATAGCGGACCTATACAGAAAAAAATGAGGCACTTAAGAAAAAACTCCTTCACAAAATGAAAAACACGAGTGTCTATATGACACAAGGTTGTACACTTTGCCATTTTCCATTAACAAAACGGCACATCATGTGCTGTAGATAACCTGGTGTGTTCCGTTTCGTGGAATAGTAAGCAGACAGAAAACTGAGAGAAAACAGTTTGACCGATCATAGATTAGATCATATACAAAACATGATAAGAGCATCAGATACTGCATATCGGCCGGTCCGCAAAAATTTGTGCCGATATGCAATATCGAGGCTAAAAATGGCCTTTTCAGATACCGCAAAGGGTCGGAAATTGCAAAAAAAAATTGCAGTATCCCGCGTCGAGGCCCATCATCCCGCATATATTCGGTGCGGGAGACCTCGAAGTGGTACCCCGCATCCATTTTCCTCTCCACTGCCCCTGCCTAGAAACCCTCGCCGTCGTCCTCCCCCATCTCCGATTCCGGCCACATCCGCCGTCGAAAAACAAATCGACGCTGCCCACCTCCATGTCGACCCCCCATCTTTCCATGCCGACCAATCGAGCCGCGATTTGGGCGGACGTGGCCTCGATTATCCATGCCGCGACAGGAGCTCCGGCTTGCGAGCTCGCCCGCCGCTGCCGTCGGAGGAGGACGTACGCTGGCGCCTCCCGAGCATGGACGTGGTCACGGTGCCCTTGGGCGCACCCGCATGACCTCGCCTACAAGGGCGGTGCTACCGTTCGACCCTGCCGCGGACGAGGCTGAGGAGCTCTTGTTGAACGAAATCATCGCAGCCCCGCAGGTTGTCCACGAGCCTGCTCCCGCCGACGATTACAACTTGGACGACGAGAGTGAGGATCTCTTGGTGAACAATGTGAAGTTCAACTCCCTCTGCGCCGCGCTCATGGACATCGTGGAGCGCCGGAAGCGCCGCCGCCTCGCGCGCAGAGCGGAGAAGCGTGACCTTCGTCGTGCCATCCGCGAGCACCGGGACACGGCTTGCGGGCCTCGTCGTCGACACCACCGACGACGACACCACCGACGATGAGTAAGCGCGCGATGTTGCCGCCGTAGATGCTCCGGTGAGAAGGTACCGCCGGTGGAGCTACGTAGATGCTAGGTCTAGTCTAGATGCAGGGCGCGACATCATTTTTTGCTAGATATATATCGATCTCGATGATCAAAACCTCCCATATGTATGAATTTGACGCCAATGTGTAATGTTTTTTAAATATGCAGTTTCAATCTAGTGTATCTATTCTGCCAAAGCATTTTTATTCAATCTAGTGTATCTATTCTGCCAAAGCATTTTTTTATACTGCAAAACAGATTTATGGTACACCACAACCGCGGAGGATGCAGTACCGCGATATGCGCTATCTTCTAGAGATGCTCTAAGGTTTGGAAATTCTTCATCCGTGTCCATCATAGCGGACCAACACGGAAAAACCGAGGCACTTAAGAAAAAATGTCCTTCACAAAATGAAAACACTGAGTGTTTATATGACAGAAGGTTGTTAAACACACTTTTTCCATTAACAAAGTAGTACACGACAGTGTAGATAACGAGGTGTGTTCGGTGTCATGGAACAGTAAGCAGACACAAAACAGTCTGACGGATTCTAAATTAGAATATCAGATACAAAACATGATAAGGTTCAGAAATTCTCCATTCGTGCCCTTCGTAGCCGACCTACTCCTTCTATTTTAAAATATAAGATGTTTTAGCTTTGTAAATCAAATGTATCTAGACTACTTTTAGTACGTAGGTTCACTCATGTTTAGAATAAATCTATACACTAAAACTTGTCTAGATACATTTTCTTTACAAATCTAAAACATCTTATATTTTAAAACGGAGGGAGTAGCATAGACTAATACAGTACTATAGCTACATCAATGAATAGTAGCCCGATAACATGTCCGACATTCTCAAAGAATCAATGCCAGAAGCAGAAAACTCAGAAGATCAATTTCAGGCAGCAACCCAGCCGCTACTAATTCTACTAGTATTCCTTTACAAATTCCATTTCTAATTTTTTTTACAGTTGGCGACTCTATATATTATTACAAACTCCTCACTCTTGAGTTCATCCCCTGCCACAGTTGAACGATCGAAACGAGAAGAAGGAACGATGAGCTGCACGAACAAGATCAGACAATTCAGCGGCATGGTAAAAAAGAATGGGGAATTGTCTGAAACAGATAATACACGGCGGTTGTTCATCAGGATGTACTGTAGTAATTATCAGCACAAGCGTATTTACATTTTGGGGATCTCTCCTGCGGAACCATCTCGCCAAGTTCAGATTTTGCGGGCGAGGCAGCTACGAGGCTTTGCAGAGAACAAGCTGCAGAACATTTTTCAGACGTTGCGTCAGGAGTTAGAATGAAAATCGCGTGGAAATTAATTGATTGATTTTGCAGTGGTTCGTCGGTACAGATTATGAATTGGAGATTTGGAATTCGTCATGGAAGCAGTTAAAGCAAGGAACTTGAGATGAAATGTACCCCGCGTGTCGTCGTCCGAGGAGGAGCCCAGCACCCTGCGCCTGACCGGGTCGGCGGTCCGACAGCGTCGTGCCCCGCCGCCGCTGTCAGCTGGCGAGGCCGGCAGCGACGCCGGAGACGTGCAGTCGATGACGGTACATCCGTCCCTGTTCTTCTTGCCGAAGCTCAGGAACCTCTTCTTGAACCCAACGGCCGTCCCTCTCGGCGAGGTCGCCCGCGCCGCGCTGGCGGCTCCCCTGCTCCGTGCGCTTGGCGGCGTCAACACCGCCTGGACGCTCCTCCTGCCGCCGGCGCTCTGATGATGCTGACGCTTCTTCCGCAGCACCGCGGCGTCCTCTTCGAGCAGCCTTTCGATGGACTGAGACCGGGAGCTGCAGGAGGGCGGGCCTGACATGCCGACCGTGCCGGAGAAGGAGGACACGCCGTCAGAGCTTTCTTCCTCCGGCGCAGCTTCTTCCGCGTTCGTCGTGGCGATTCCCACGGAGGTGTTGGCGTCGGCCGCCGTGATGGCCTGGTATGCATTGCCCGTGCCATTGTTGTCCTCTAGGCGTGGATCAGCATCTGATCCGGCGTCCAAAGCGTTAGAAAGTCTCATGGTGCCCTCCTCGAGAGCCTTCTTCTTGATGAAGACGTAGCTCGGCTCGGTCTCCGAGTCGCTGGTGACCTCTCCGTTGCCAAGCTTCGCCTCGGTCTCAGGAGACTGCACGGCGATCTCCTCGCCGTCGCGTCTCTCCGCGTTGATCACGGCGTTCTTCGCTTCAGCAGCCTCGCCGACCTCTATTGCTTGAGCTGCACCGTCCACTACCTCGCCGCAATCGGATTCCAGCCCTGGGGGAGAAGCCTCTCGAGCTTCATCATCACGGTCCGAAGCCGCAGCTTGGTCGCTCGAAATGCTGATCCGCGCCGGTGTAGCCAGGCCCGTGTTCGACAGCCGAGCAGCCTCCAGGCCGCCGGAGCTGCACTGCCGGGGCAAGCCGCCGCGCGGCGGCTTCTTGCCAGTCTGCCTGAGTGAGCCGTGCTCTTTCGCCAAACCCTTGCTTCCCGACAATGCCTTGCGCTTCGGCGCGGCGCCACCGGTTACTGCTCGCGATCGGTGGCCGTGCTTCCTGCCGCCGCCGTCGGCGCCTGGTCGTGGTTCCGGTGACGGCGGTTCTTGCGACAGCGCGCGCCGTAGCCCGACGTGGGGGCGGCTGCTTTTGGTGAGGTTGGCTGACGAGAGGCTCCTCCTCGCGAGCGGGTGCTTCTTGCCCGAAACCCTGCCCGGGGCAGCCACGTCGGAGCTCCTCCTCTTCTCGCCGTTGTCCTCGGCTTCCTGATGCACAGGTCATCAATTAAGCCAACTTTCAAAACCCGCTGTGGTCACGAACATACAGAACAAAATATTTAGTCAAGTTTTAGGCCGTATCTAAACAAATTTGATTCAACTAATATGGGTAGGAGGGAGTATTACAATGAAAACTCTGTCAAAAACAAAACAAAACTCCCAAGAAAATATGTTAGATTGGAAATGAGATATTCTATAAACCTGTAAAATTTGAAGTTCAAACACCTATCTCTTTAGGACTAAAAATATTATAAACGAACAATGATGGTGTACTATTTCTTATTAATTTCTGAATTTGGCATTTTCAGAACTTCTAAAATGAGTTTGATTTTGAGCTTGAACTTTTAGTGCTTTGGGAGTGTGTATGTCCAAAATTAAGTCTCGGTCAATTTTACAAATTTGTTAATGTCTAACAAACATTTCGCTATAATATAGTCCCTCCGCTCCAAAATAGTCGATGCTCTTGTTTTATCCCAAGTCAAATTATTTAAGTTTGACCAAATTTGTAGAAAAATATATCAATATTTAAAAAGGTATAATTTTATTTTATTACATTAACCATAAAATAAATTTGCGTACTATTTGCATATTATGTTTTGGATATTGATATATTCTCCTATAACTTTGGTAAAACTTAGATAAATTTTGACATAGAAACGGAGATAGTAATATATAATTTGATCATAGTGTAAAAAGAAGTTCGTTGTACTCTCATGAATAAAAAGAAGTTCGTTGTACTCTCATGAATAAAAAAATATAAATTAATGAGTGGATCTCAACATTCGATCAATGGTTTTCGATCGGTGTCAACGAGATGTGCAAATCCCGAGTAGACCTAGAGTTAAACAAATTTTCAGAAGACTTGAGATTTGGCAACTCTTTTAATTAGTTTTGAACAAAGTCTTTCCCCCACTAAACTATTCACTTGGCTCATAATTTTCTCCTAAACCTTACTTGACTCAATAAACCCCCTAAACTACGAATAATGGTCCATTTAACACCCTCATCCCATTAAATGGATCATTAGTGATAGTTTAGATGGGTTTAGTGAGTCAAGTAATGTTTAGGGGGAAATATAAGCCAAGTGAAAGGTTTAGGGGTGAAAGATGGACCTTCTTCTTTAGTTTTTATGAGTAGAACATCATGCCCCTGACATACATGTTTTTCCAAAGAAAAAACAAAAACTTAACTTTTAAACATATTTACATTTCGATATAACCTGGCCAAATATTTTCTCAAGATAAGATGAGTATGCAACTTTTCGTGTAGTACAGTACAAACTCGATTTTAAGATGAAAGTCAACACTGAGGTGTCAGTCCCCAATCAATCAGTCCTTCTCCCCTCCCCTCCTCTCTCCCCGAGCTCCTGCTTTGAGAGTCGAGTGCTCGCGGTTGGGCTGACCCCGAGGCCTTTCCGGCGGCGAGGCCGGCCGGAGATGGCAAAGGGAAGGCGTCGGAGTAGGTTTTAGGTTTAGTTTTTCAGTTTTTGGCAGTTTGCCGGTAGATTGGAGCTGGTCTCTGGATCTTGGTGCCCAGATCTGGGGAGTAGGATCTCTGCTCTTGCTGCTTTGTCTCCTCTGGTTGGAGCAGGGAAGTGAGAGGAGGGTCACCATCTGTTAATAAGCTTCGGGCAGCGGTTGATCCGCTCGTGCTGCTAAGGTGCTGCGTCTCTGTGCTTCTCCTAGCCGGCTATGGAAGCCCGGGGAGGAGCAAGGCGGTGTGGTCGAGCGTGTGGATGAGGCTCTCCTAGCCAACCGTGGAGGCGAGAAGACCCGAGTCCAAGTGCTTTCCTCGGCTGCGACTAGCGATTTGTGTCGCTGGTTCCTGTGGTGTCGCTGCGGCTCGCACTTCCTCCTCTCGGCCGGCCAATGAGGCGAGGGAGAGAACGTGGGTGGTGCGATGGCTGCAACGTTGCGGGCCTGGCGAGGGTTACTCGAGGAATCTGCTTATACTGCAGCAGCTCCCAAGCGCTGTCCCATGTCGGCCGGTGCTATCCTTGGTCATGAGCATGGCCCTGCTGTGCCCGAGCTGGTGATCTCAGGCTTCTTATCCCTCCTTGGATGGAGGGTCCTCTCTGATCCCGGCGCGGCGAACGACGCCACCTCTCCATCAAGTGGTTCCGTCCCCGATGGAGGAGCTGGTGGCCGCGGCTGGTGGTCAAAGATCGACGGCAACGACGGACCTGATCGCATTTTCGCGAATCTTCTCAGGGTGTTTGTTGTACAAGTTAAGGTATGTGCTATTTTTTCTTTCTTTTTGGAGGTCCTTCTTGTATTTGCACACCCACTGCCATATTAATGCAGATTACAGGCCCTTCGGGCCTTTCCCGTTAAAAAAAAGATAAAAGTCAACCACGTGCCTTACTGTCGTATCTCTAGTTTAATTAACTGGAACCAGAGAAGACAATTCACGACAGGCTAAGGCCTCCTTTGATTCATAGGATTGTTAAAGGATTTTTGTAGGAATGGAATTCTATGGAAATTTTCCTACAATGGTTGTTTGATTTAAAGGATCATATTCTATAAAAAAATATCTCATAGAAATCTGGTAGTGTAAAATCTATAGGAAAAAAACATGAGGTTGGAGCTAATGGAAAATTCCTTTACCACAATCAAAGACAATTGTTCTTCCCATATGATTCAACTAGTCATGACTTCTCGATCCTTTGAATTTTCTATTCCTATACTTTTCCTATCCCATGAATCAAAGGAGCCCTAAGGAGTTGACGGAACGACACCGACAGCATGTTTACAGTGCTTTTTTTTTGTTTTGGAAATGGAGCATGTTAACAGTTATATTAGTACATGACAAGCAAGCACGAATGCTTTGTCGTCCTGTTGCTGAACTTTCGGCAGCCGACACAAGATCGTTGTTGTTGACTCTCCTACATGCGCCTCCACTTCTGGAAATGGAATGCATGTACCCGAATGCGATTTACTTTATTTTATCGTGTACTCCTAGCAATTGCAATTATGTTAGGAGACACAGGCAATAGTAATAATATACTATCAGTGAGATTTGAAAACCAGACACGAATAATATTGTATTGCGTATTGGCAGTTGGCACACGACGTCGGTCGGTGTGTGCAGGCAGCTTCTTGGCGATGCTGCCGACGAATCACTCACATCGATCTCCTCCATGTGCGTGCCGTGTGAGCTAGCAGTGCAGCTTCTTGTCGTCAATCCATGGCTAGTTTTGATCTCAGCACCGTGTTAGACTAGCTATGCTAAACTGCACCGGCGGCGTCACCCATACTTTTGCGCATTATGAGCTGATGATAACGCACGGCCGGCTCAGGAGAAGATGAAGATGTCACGTCCGTCCGTCCGTCGCCGGTGAAACTGTTGCGTGGTGAAAGCTCCAGGCCGATGAGCTAGCCAGAACCGATCAACTCTAGCTCATAGTACTAACATGCATCCGAAGAAGGATCAACGTCACGCGCCCATGCATATAAACACAACAAGACAAAAATGCATCCGTTCGTGCATTGATTTTGGGCAATCAATTCAGATGGAAATGCACCGGGGTATGTACTACTAGTCGTGTCATCTACTAGCCACGGTACTCTCGGCTACTCCGTATAGTATAGACGAGATCGACCGCGAAGTCGACGTGTACGTACGTACGTTTGAAGCGGTCTAACTAACCGTCCAAGAAAAGGAGAACGTACGTGTCGTGACGGCGACCGCACACATAGCTAGCCAGCTATAGCCACGGCAGAGAAAGTCGTCGGTCCATGTATCGGTA
Source organism: Avena sativa (assembly GCA_916181665.1). Classification (NCBI taxonomy): domain Eukaryota; kingdom Viridiplantae; phylum Streptophyta; class Magnoliopsida; order Poales; family Poaceae; genus Avena; species Avena sativa. Next base: position 275,624,274 of record OV702298.1, on the reverse strand, counting down.
ACGGAATTACCTACCTCTCCGGCAATGCATCCGTCGTCGTCCGCCGCCGCCGTCGGCCCGCCGCCGCGGAGCTGCGCCCAGAGCGCCATCACCTCGGCCTCCTTGCGCTCCATCCGCGCGCGCCACACGCACCGCAGCCGCTCGTCCCGACGACGCGTGTACGCCTCGTACATCCTCCCCCGCACGCCTCCTCCGCCTCCGTCCCGGTCGCCGTCTCCCGCCTCATCCTCCTCCTCATCGTCGTCGCTCGCGTCACGGATGTCGGCGACGCGCAGAGCGCCACCAGCGTCGTCGTCGCCATCGGCGGCGGCAACGATGTCGTCGACGACGCAGCTGCTCGTCCTCTCGGCGAACCGCTCCTTGTACCCGGCGAACTGGCGCTCCAGCTCCGCGGCCATCGCCCACAGGTCCACGGCGGCGCCCTCCTCGCCGCCGTCGCGCGGCGCCGTGGTCATGTCCGCGTGCCGGAGACGCGCGATACTCCGGGACGTCGCGGTCGGGGAGGGGGGGCCTGGGCCTCTGGTGTTGAGCTTCTCTTCCGGATTTTGTCCGACTCGCTCGATCGACCAAGGGGAATTAATGGGAGATGACGACGTGGGCGCATGCACTGCTCGCTCGATCGGTCGGTCGGTCGCGCGCGTTGGTATATACGCGGGTGTGGGTTCGACCGTTTCGCGCGTACGTCGGCCAAACGGGTGGGGTCAGGTGTACCGTACCCGGTGGCGGTGGTGGGCATCCAAAGTTGGTTCATGTCGTCATGACTCGTAAACTAGCCTCTAGGTATCGTACTCACAACTTCCACCCTGGTCGGTCCAAGCCACGAGTACGTCCAGGCAAGGTGCGTCCTCGCCGGGTGGATATGTACGTGTGCATATAGTAGTTTGAGATGTGTCTTTTTTTTAAGTCATTTGATCTATTCGTAATACTCAACGAATAGTACAAGAAATCAAAAGTAATAAATATTACAAACAGGTCTGAACCATCTAGCCATGACCACAAGCACTCGAGCAGCCGAAGATTGTAGACATAAGCGGTCTTGGCCGACTCCCCTACCCCTTCGCCTCTCCAAAGAGCCTGAGGAGGCGATTAGGGTTCCCGTGCCTCCCGTCGGCGCCACCGGCAATCTGCCGCGCTCCCGTGGCCTTCGTGCCATGGACGCAGGGTGGATGTCGGCCCCCGTCGGCGGGAGGGCTTCGTTTTCCTGTTTTTAGTATGAAGGTTTGGTGGGGTGGCACTCGGGTGGCGGCGGCAGCGTCTTCTCAAGTAGAGTCTTCCTGGCTTCTGACGAGGTTTAATCTCGTCAATGCCCATTGTTATGGACTTGGGTTTTGGAGAAGATGGGGATGCTGGAGATCGTGACACGGTTAACAGACAAGCAACCAGGGGACACGAGATTTACCCAGGTTCAGGCCCCCGGAGGGAAAACCCTACTCCTGCTTGTCTGCTCTTTGATTACGGCGGAACCGAAAGTTACAGGGGTGCGCAGATTCGATCTGGCGTGGAGGTGTGTATGTCGTAATCTAGTAGTTGTCCTCCTCGTTGGACCCTCCTAGCCTTTATATATGGGGAGGCTAGGTCTCGGGTACCGATACGAGTAGGTTACAAGTTGTATTCAAACTCTAGTCTTGTTCTCCAAGGATCCGAAGGCGTCATGGGCCTGGGCCACCCGAAAATCTTCATGGGCTGGCGTATATTTGCCGTGGGCCTTCCTTGGGCTGGACTAGGTATGCTGAAGTTACGTACCCATAGGGTATAACCATGTCAGTAGCCCCCGAGTGTTCAGTCGAATCGTAGATTCGGCTAAGGACTCTTCAATCCTTCGGGTGCAACTCTGTCTTTCAAGAGAATGTGTAGGGATTGTTGATGCGTGTGCCTGACTCACCCGACGGATCAGGGTCAGTTAATCGTCTTAGGACAAAACAACACGATCTTCTTCAGGTGCGAGTCCCTCGACTCGAACCCGGAACATATGCTGGCGTAATTTGACTCAGGCCGCGGAGGACTTATAGGAGTGGAATTCCAGTGATTTTAAATGATGTACCCAACGCGTCCGTCGGGATTTTTCATCGCACCTGCTGGCACGGATTTTGACTAGCAGAGCGCAGTCGTGTGCGTTGCCAGGCCATCAGATGATATCTGTAGGTCTTATCTTTGCGTCGTAGACGCAGCATCTGAAAGTTTATCACCGCGGAGGTGTTTCGGGTGGCCAAGGAGGTCGTTGCTCACTTAGCGTTAATTAGGGCAGAGTTGCCGAAAAAAGTTTGTATGCTGATCCGAAGGATCGCAGTCGAAGAGTTCATAGGGTGCGCGACCAGCGCTCCCTATGGGAGTAGCCCCCAAGTGTCTGTTCGAGTCGTAGACTCAAACGGAGACTTTTAGTTCAAGCATTGTTTCAATCATTAAGTCCGAAGGACTCGAAAATTTTCGGATACGTGAATCCATCCTCCCTATGGGAGTAGCCCCCGAGTCCGTAGTGGAGTCGTAGACTCGACGTAGGACTCGAAGATCTTGTGTGTGCGCGACCGGTGCTCCAGTTTGGAGTAGCTCCCAAGTGTCTGGTGGAGTCGTAGACTCGGGCAGAGACTCGAGTCTGGTATCGTACAGTTGTAGTAGGAAATCTCGTGGGCGTACCGCTGACCCGGAAGTACATCGGGTGCGCGACCAGCGCTCCTGATAGGAGTAGCCCCCAAGTATTTAGTCGAATCGTAGATTCGAGTGAGTACTTTTAGCTGTGGAGCCGAAATTGGTGCTAGTATAGCTTTTGATGACGTCAGTGCTGACGATCGATGACCGCAAGCGTCTGCTACGCCAGAGATGACTTGACTGGACGAATCGTGGGTCCCACTTGCTGACTTTGAATTGACCGGTCACGCGCGTCGTGGAGATGAAGGTTTGGTGGGGTGGCACTCGGGTGGCGGCGGCAGCGTCTTCTCAAGTAGAGTCTTCCTGGCTTCAGCACCATCTCGACGGCAATGTCGAGAAGCTTGTGGGAATAGTATGGTCCTTAAGGACTTCTTTTAGCTGTGAGGATCTTTGAATCGTCAAGGAGTTTCTTCATCCTTCTTCGTATCCGGGACGGATGTGGCCTTCTAGACCCGTTCGGCGACTTCCCGTCCGCAACCAACAACGTCAGGACTTTCGTTTTTGTTGAGGTGTTTTGTGATGTTCGATGTTTCTTTTAATACCAAAGTCCTATTTGCCAAAAAAAGCACTTGAGCGACCGAAGACTCGCCGCCATCCTAACTCCCAGAGCCGGACAAAACTTGTCGTAATAGACAGACTGAAAGTCATCGTGCTAAGGTCCTAACTCTCAAATGACCAATACACTAGAGCAACAACCTTCGCTGAGATGAAGAGAAAATTTGGATCAAAAGGAATACTAACCAAAACCATCGACATACCTCCACACGCCCTCTGACGACACTATCCACACCTTTAGGACAGGGGCTAGACGAGGAGGACTTTGTTCTATATTGAGGGAGCCACCACGATTTACTGAGTAGGACACAAACCCTAAACAAAATAAATAAAAAGAGAAAACAAATCCCTTCCACCGACAAAGACCTAGATCCACCACGTCTCGATATCCCTAAGGCCACATAAGACTACAAGCACCCTAGCGAACCGAAGACCCGCCGCCGTCCTCGCCCTTGGAGCCGGACAAAACTTGTCCTAGTAGATCTTATTGTAATAGACAGACTGAATGTCATCGTGCTAAGATCCCAACTCCCAAAGGAGCAGAACACGAGAGCATCAACCGTCACCGATGGAGATAAACTTAGATAAAAAAGAATACTAACCAAAACTTGCAAGATCCACCAGAGACACACCTCCAGACGCCCTCCAACAATACTATACACACCGTCAGGACAAGGGCTACACGGCGAGGAGTTTATTCCATATTCGGGGAGCCGCCGCTAACACAACCACACTTTACTGAGTAGGAGACAAACCCTAAAGAAAATTTAAAAATCATGAGAAATAAAAGCCCTTCTACCAACAAAGATCTGGATCCACCACGTCTCCATGTTCCTAAGGTCACAAGACGAAGCAAGTCAGCGGCGACACCAACAGGAGGCATGTATCGATCGTCAGTCGTGGGTTTTCATTCTTGGAGGCAAAGATGTATGTTTCCCACCACACGAGTTTTTTTTGGCCCTTGATGGTTATGTTACATTCTAGATATGTGTGTTGAATAGGAGACGATGTGTCCACATACTTACAAATTTGCTACTTCTGGATTGTCTATTTTTCTATAGTAAAAGTTAAAAGGGGTGACTAGTTGTCGGTCGACCGATTAATTCTCAATCAGTTAAAACACACTTGCAACTCCTTTCCAGCATGAATCACAATGTAAATCTAGCGGTCATTATATCTTATTGGTTGCAACCGCAATTTCAACCAAGAAAACTCAGTTGCGACGCACTTACAACTCAAACAAACACGAATCATAATCCAAATCAAAATGCCACATAGTTGATCGAGCTCGGTCTAAGGTATCCTCGGTGAGAAGTAGCAAGCCCGAAATTCAAACTATTTGTCGAGGTGGCGAAGCGGAATGGCCCTGGCAATGGGTTCTATCCATTGTGTGGGACACCGGAGACCCATATAATGTTTACGTGTCTTGTCGCTCAGTTTTTGTGGAGCTTTTTCTGGGGAGCCCTAGGCCCTGCTTGGCAGGCTCAGGATCTCGGTGAGTTCCTGGACACGGAGGCAAACCGGCCAGGAGGGAGGCACCACCTCTTTCGGCTAGTGTTTGCGGCCCTTACCTGAACTCTTTGAAACATTCGTAATAAAATGGTGATCGAGAAGATCTTTTCGAGGCGTGCACATGACTCTGATTTTTGCTTTTCTGGCTTATCTTCAGCAGTGGTACCCACTATCTAAACAGCGGGATCGAGTGCACCTGGACGGATCCCTTCAGGTGTTGATAGCGGTGACGTGGCACTCAATGGTTGCTGATCCTGAGGAGCAGCCCTACAGGGCGTTCTCTCGTGCCTCCTTTTTTTTGTTTTTCCCTTAGGGGTTTGCTGTGTTGTTGCCCGAGTGTCCTTGGACTACCCTTTTTCCTTCATTTTTAGGCACTTGGGTGCCCGTGGAACTGTGGAACCTTGTACTCGGTTACGGTTTTATTTATAAAGCGGAACGAAAGGCTTGTTCTCAAAGAAGAAGAAGAAGAATAATTCAAATTATTCGTGGACTAGGATCGCCATGCATGAAATGGAAGCATTTGTCCCTGACAAGGATCGGTTTCGCTACTTAGGCTCTGATCGATCGACCGTTGCTTCGGATCTTCTCTTGTGTGGCAGGCTCTTCGCCGCCTGCGCATCCATCATTTACGCAGTCAGGAGCACCCGTTGAGGGGTCGATCTGCCGTCACCCGTTAGAAGGCATTTACGCAGGCAATGCGTTTGGTCGCCGATCTATCCCGACTATGCCCCATCAGTGCCAGTGCCAGTGCGTGTCTCCGGCGAGGACAGTTTTTGGCCCCCGGCCGGGCACGGTACGTGACCTAGCTAGCTACGTGCATGCTCTTTGCATGTAGCCTGCATGCGCACGCAAGCCCTGCGGCGTCGCCTTTAAGCCGCAGCCCCGTCTCTCTCTCTCTCTCATCACGGGAACGCAGTGGCCGGCGCGTGATTGGAATTGAATAGGCAATGGCATGCATGGATCGATCCATCCATGGCAGGAAGAACCTTTATGGAGCATATCTGCAGATACTGCCCACAAGATATTAAGATCGAATCAGTACACTGGGCAAACGTTCCTTGTCTCAGATTCCTCTCTCTCTCTATATATATGGATCTAGCTACTTCTGCCATGTGTACGTCTACGCAGCTCGAACAAGCATCCTAGAGCTAGTCTAGAGCCAGAGTTCGCCAGATCGAGAATGAATGTCGTAGGCGTAGGTGAATGTGGACCGGCCGGCCAGGACCGTAATTTCAAAGCTTGAGCTGCTCCACAAAATCACAGCACGATCTGGGCAAATCATTTACACCCATATTATGTGACTCAACATACTAGATATTTAAATAGATACATATGAATCTAGACAAAGTTGAGTCAATTAATATGGATCAGAGGGAATTTTTTTTGAATAAAATTTCACCAATCTAGTAATAATCATCACCAGTACCAGCATTGTTCGCATAGTTGTATCGAGTGGTTGCTATATTAACATAGCGAGACAAAAGCATGTTTTAAGGGTAATCCTAAAAGTAGAAAAAAAATACAAATAGGATGTTGATCAGTGGTGCCTTTATCTATGTTAAAACCCACGGTGTTACGGTCCTCTCTCGTCTCTCTAGGAAGGAGTAGTGGTGTAGGAGGATGTGTTCGAAGGGCTTGTTTGCCTAACCTAAGACATCTATTTTGAGATGAAGGGAGTAGTATCTAGCACTAAAATATGTCTAGATACATTCATTTCAGTGACAAGTAATATGGATCGGAGAGAGTATATTGTATTTTCGTGATGCCACCGGCCGCCAAAGCAGCTGCCACCGCTAAGGCGCCGCTACCCACCCAGTTGCCCCTCGCCTTGTGGGATTCACGGTTGAGGGCATAACTGCCACTGAAGATCCACAAGAAGCAGATAATCTGTTTCTGTTGTAGATTTCTGGAGGATATTGTTTGGGGAAGAACAATTCCTCGATTAATTAGGAGGCTAATGTTTGTACTTCATAATTCTGATTTGGTAATTTCTTAGGTTTGGTCAAAATGTTGGCCGAATTTGACCCGGTGATTCCAGAGCATGTTTGACGCATAAGAACTAATGAAACTCACACTCATTACCTTGGTCATGGCATCCAAAATGAGTTAATACAGTTGCTTGCTTCTGCGATTAAACCGGAGATCATTAAAAAATAAAAGAAGAAAAATAATTCTCGATGATACTTGATTGTACCCCTGACGCAAGCCCCCAAGAGCAAATGTCTTTGATTATTAGATATGTCGATGTATCTTCGAGTTCTGTTTGCGTTGTTGAATCTTTTTTAGGATTTTTTAATGTAAACGATACCACTGGGAAAGGGCTTTTTGATGTTTTGCAAAATCAACTGAAGCAACTTGATCTAGACATAGATAATGCGAGAGGACAGAGTTATGATAATGGGTCCAACATGAAAGGTAAGAATCAAAGTGTTCAAAAGAGGCTTTTAGATATAAATCCTAGAGCTTTTTATACAACATGTGGAGCTCATAGCCTTAATTTAACTCTCTGTGATATCGCCAAGTCTTGTGGTAAGGCTAAGGACTTTTTTGGAATCATACAACGTATCTACACAATATTTGCTAAATCAACTAAGAGATGACAGATTTTGAAAGATAATATAGAAGGCTTAACTCTTAAGTGTGTGTGTCATGTACTCGTTGGGAGAGTCGCATAGATAGTGTCAAAGCTACCAGGTTTCAAATTTCTGATATACGTGAGGCTCTACTCCAAGTAGCTGATACTGATACAGATGATATATCCAGTAGTAAAGCTAAATCTTTAGCGAGAAATGATCTTGGTGATTTCAAGTTTGTCGTAGCCATAATAATTTGGTATGAAATATTGGATGTTGTAAACTTGGTTAGCAAGAACCTACAATCAAAAGATATGATTATTGATGTTGCTATTGAAAAAGTGCAGGGGCTAATTACCTTTTTCAAAGGTTATAGAGAAACTGGTTATAAAAGTGTCATGGAAATGGCAAAAGAAATCGCTCTTGAACTTGATATAGATGCAACGTTTCAAAAAAAGTGTGAAATTAAGAGAAATAACAATTTGATGAGAACCCTGATGATGTGCCAATTGCTTCACAATCTGCATATGATTTGTTCAGGATAAAGTATTTTTTTAAATGTTGTTGATCAAGCTATTGCATCTCTTACTACGAGGTTTGAACAATATAAATCATATAACAAAATATTTGGTTTCTTGTTTACTTCTAGTGCACTACGCCAGTTGGATGATAAAAACTTGAGGTCTTCTTGTTGTTGCCTTGAGACTACACTTAAAAAGGCTAAAAGATCTGATATTGATGGTAAAAAAATCTGATATTGATGGTAAACAATCTGACGTTGATGGTAAAAAATCCGACGTTGATGGTAATGAGCTATATGTAGAGTTAAAATTACTCCAAACTTTAATTCCAAAGGAAAATTTGGGACCTGTTGATATTTTAAATTTCTTGAAACACTGTTTTCCTAACGCAACCATTGCATATAGAATTTTGCTGACTATTCCAATGACGGTTGCATCTGGAGAGAAGTTTTTCTAAGCTCAAGTTGTTGAAGTCATACTTACGGTCCACAATGACACACGAAATGCTTAGTGGGTTGGCTATGATAGCAATTGAAAACGATATTTTGGAGAAAGTTTCTTATGAAGAACTAATTGAAGATTTTATCTCAAGGAATGCTAGAAGAATGGCACGTTTTGGCTAAAGATTTTCATTGAGTACCATTGAATTCTGAGATCACTTTCTGATAAGATGTAATATTTCAAAATTTATACCACCAACCTGATAATAATATAATATAAAACCTTTTTTCTAATTTCCTATGGTTATATTGAGGGCCTAAATTTTTGTTTCGCACCCGGCCTCTGTTTTCTCGGGTACGGCCCTGCATGTGACGGCCCCTTGATGGACAGGGGTGCAGGTCTACAACATGTTAACTGATTGATGATGATGAGAATGTTGCTTAGTTAGGATCTGATTTGTGTGTTACTTTTTAGAAGGATGCAGATACAACAATGATTGACACTTCGAGTAATGGAAATGATGGAGAGGTCCATGAGAAATAGAATGGCGTATTGTCTGCTAAAAAGGTTTGTATTAGTGTCTGTAATACGATGTACAACAATAATTTTTTGTTCAAGTCTTTGTTGGCTTTCATTTTTTGGTCATTGTTTCCCATGATGATCGAGGGATGAGTTCGTATTTGCATTAATACATTAAAAAGGAGTAATTTCACTGGATATTATGTGGGAGGATACAAATGATATACCACTTAGCTACACAAACACGCCTATAAGGGAAGCTGTCAAGGAGGTCAGGACTAATATTGGTTCCTTATAAACAGAAATCCACTTTGGCTCCCAGGTTTAGATGCACCCACTATTAAAAAAATATTTTTCAAAATGTTAAAAACTTCAAATAAAATATCCGGGGGTATATGTTGACATTCTATGTTCGTACACAAAGTTTCACGAAAAAAGACATTTTATATGGATTGTGTAAAAAAGATAATTTTTTATGTTACAAACTAGTTTTTTACAAGACATTTTTTTCCATTTCTGTACAGACCTCAAAAAATGTCTTCCCACTACAAAACTTTGTGTGAGGACATAGCATGTTCGGATGCACGCCTAGCATTTTGTTTCGGGTTTCAACATTTTAAAATTTATATAAAATGCATTTTCCATAATAGGTGCATCTAGACCTGAGAGCCAAATCGCCATGTCCCCTTATAAGGCTCTTCCCCCTTTGGAAGGCTGTGGGGGAGGAGGGTGACATTTTGGAAGCTGCTTCATTCGTTTTAGTAGTGTTTTAGAGTTAGATTTTATTCTTATATGATCAAAACATTCTGTACGAAATATTCCAAGCAGGTGCATAGATTCAATGAAGATTCTTCTTACAAACTGATCACATGCGCAATATGATCCTGTCTTGCAATATCTGGGAAAACGTTTGTTTGGCATTTGTAGGAAGACCAGGCATGGGAGTATCAAGTGCTTCTTAACCAGATATGGAGTGTATCACTATTTGTATTTTTATATACTTGCATGGAATTAGTACATGTCATGCCCAAACTGTGCTAATTTCTTGGTATGCCCAAAATCAGTTTTTCTGTTTTTGATGTTGTTGATTGTTGCTCCTAAAAAAAGAGGTACTAGATTGGTGGGAATGATGATTCTCTCTGACCTACTCTTGTCTACTCCATTTTGAAATGAATATACAGTCCTGTCAATACTTCCAACAAGCATAAAATACACCTGGAGTACTGCTTGCAGTATTATTCAAATTTTAATATTTGCTCCAGTGCTCAAATAATTAGAAGTAGCATTTCTTGCATTGTATACATTCCAGTATCATTTGGAGTATTGCAATACAGTACGTGGGCCTGGGTTTTGACCTCCAGGTGGATTATTGTTGACTCCCTCTTTTGCATTTTGTTCTTCAGGTGGGCTGAAATTGAGATTCAAAGTACCATTGCCAAGTTGAGACGGAGCCGTCGGCGAGAAGGTGACGTTACCGACAAGCTGAGCTGAATTAGCCGGGGAGAAGCCTGGAGGTACCCTAAGCCTGGAGCCTGGAGGTGTTGGGGGGGGGATATCTGGTTGGGGCCGGCTTCTAGGAGGTGCATCTAGGCCACGTGGAGCTGCCAGCGAGGCAGCGACGTGCACGCAGATAGATTCCGGCAAGCTGGGTGATATGCACGATGACGGCTGGGGCGCGTGTGGATCACTGGTGAAAATGAGGTCTTTAGTTGAGGTCCAAATTGGCCTTTAACACCGGTTCTCCTACGAACCGGTGTTAAAGGGGGCGCCCGTACCAGCATGATCCAGAAAGCAAAAAGGCCCACGAACCGGTGTTAAAGGGCCTACCCCACCGTGCCATGCAGCAACCCCCCTTTAACACCGGTTCGTGGCTTGAACCGGTGTTAAAGGGTGTGCCTATATATAATACACCATAGCCCACCCCTCTCTCTCATCATTTCACTCTCTCATTTTGGAGCTTAGCAAAGAGGGTGAGAGGTGTGCTAGTTTGTGCTTTCTTCCTATGCACAAGAGGTGTTCAGTGAAATGCCCGAGAGCTCGAATTAAGTTTTCTCGTTGCTCTTTCCTCCTCGGTCGAGGTCGGCAACTTTATCCTTTCATGTATCATTGATGTACTATAAAAGTGATCATCTCCCTATTAATTTCATGATGTATTATAATGATTTTTTGATATATGTAATTAATTATATAATGCAGATGAACCGGCAATGGATGTATGGTGACCGACGCACTTCCGAGTATATTACGGCCTCCAAAATTTCATCGTTGTGGCTAAGGCAAACCATGGTCACAATGGTTTTATGTGTTGTCCATGTGTTGACTATCAGAAAAAGAAAGACTACTCAAATACCAAAGCCATTCACGCCCACCTGCTTCGGTCCGGTTTCATGCCCAGCTATAATTGTTGGACCAAGCACGGAGAAAGAGGGGTTATGATGGAAGACAACAAAGAAGAAGAGGATGATGACAACTATCATAATATGTATCCTGAATACGATGATACTGCAACGGGGGCAGATGAAGATCAAGAGGGAGCAGATGGGACCGCTGATGACAATCTTGGTCGGGCCATTACTGATGCAAAGGAAGAATATGAAACTAAAAAGGAGAAGGAGAAGCTGGAGCAGATGTTAAAGGATCACAAAACATTGTTGTACCCAACTTGCGAAGATGGCCACAAAAAGCTAGGTACCACACTGGATTTGCTGCAATGGAAGGCAAAGAACGGTGTGACTGACATCGCATTTTCAAAGTTGTTGGTAAAAATGAAGAATCTTCTTTCAAGAAATAATGAATTGCCCGACAGTACGTACCAAGCAAAGAAGGTTGTCTGCCCTCTAGGATTAGACGTGCAGAAGATATATGTCTGCATTAATGACTGCATCCTCTACCGTGGTGAGAAGTACGAGAATTTGGATGCATTTCTGGTATGCACTGCACTACGGTATAAGATCAGACGAGACGACCATGGCGAGGCCCCTAGGAAGAAGGTTCCTACCAAGGTTATGTGGTATGCTCCTATAATACCATGGTTAAAACGTCTCTTCAGAAACAAAGAGCATGCCAAGTTGTTGCGATGGCACATGGAAGACCGTAAGAAAGACGCGATGTTGAGACACCCCGCTGATGAGTCACAGTCGAGAAAAGTCGAGAGAGAGTACCCGGACTTTACACGTGACGCAAGGAACTTAAGGTTTGGTCTAAGTATAGATAACATGAATCCTTTTGGGGAGCAGAGCTGCAGTCACAACACCTGGCCTATGACTCTATGTATCTATAACCTTCCTCCTTGGTTGTGCATGAAGCAGAAGTTTATTATGATGCCAGTGCTCATCCAAGGCCCGAGGCAACCCGGCAATGACATTGATGTGTTCCTAAGGCCATTAGTTGAAGAACTTTTACAGCTGTGGGCCAAACCAGGTGTACGTATGTGGGATGAGCACAAAAGGGAGCCATTTGACCTACGAGCGTTGCTTTTCGTAACCATCAATGATTGGCCTGCCCTTAGTAACATTTCAGGGAAGACAAACAAGAGATTCAAAGCATGCACGCACTGTTTAGATGAGACTGAAAGTGTATATTTGGATAAATGTAAGAAGGTTATGTACCTAGGGTATCGTTGGTTTCTTTCGAACCCGCATCCCGTAAGAAAGAAAGACAAGCATTTCAAACGTCTGGCAGAACCCCGGAGGAAGCCTATCCTCCGTACTGGTGAAGAGGTATTTGGTATGGTCAAGGACCTAGAAGTAATCTTTGGAAAATGTCCTGTCATTCTATCTGTTTCGAATGACGATGCCGGACACGCGTCCATGTGGAAGAAGCAATCTATATTTTGGGACCTACCTTATTGGAAAGTCCTAGAGGTACGCTCTTCAATCGACGTGATGCACATGACGAAGAATGTTTGCGTGAACCTGCTAGGATTACTGGAAGTGTATGGGAAGACAAAAGATACACCGGAAGCATGGCAGGACCAGCAACGTATGAAAGAACCTGAAAAGCCTATGCATCCTGGGAACGAGAAGGGTAAAGGACGCCACTTAACTCCTGCCAGCTATGCTCTTATCAAAGCAGAGAATGAAATCTTTTTTGAATGTCTGAACAGTATCAAGTTCCCGTCTGGCTTCTCGTCGAATATAAAGAGAATAATAAATATGGCAGAGAAAAAATCCCAAAACCTGAAGTCTCATGACTGCCACGTGATTATGACGCAATTGCTTCCGATTACATTGAGGGGGCTTCTACCTGAAAATGTTCGATTACCCATTGTGAAGCTTTGTGCATTCCTCAATGCAATATCTCAGAAGGTAATCAATCCAGAAAACCTACCAAGTTTATAGACAGATGTGGCTTAATGTCTTGTTAGCTCCGAGTTGGTGTTCTCACCATCCTTCTTCAATATTATGACACATCTCCTGGTTCACCTAGTAGAAGAGATTGCCATTCTCGGTCCTGTATTTCTACACAATATGTTCCCCTTTGATAGGTACATGGGAGTCTTAAAGAAATATGTTCATAACCGTGCTAGGACAGAAGGAAGCATCTCCAAGGGCTATGTAACAGAGGAGGTCATTGAGTTCTGTGTTGACTTTATTCCTGACCTTAAGGCGATTGGTGTTCCACAATCACGACATGAGGGGCGACTACGTGGAAAAGGCACCCTAGGATGTAAAGCAATGATATGTAGGGACGGACATTCTCTCAATCAAGCACACTACACGGTTTTACAAAGATCTATCTTGGTTGCCGCGTATATCAATGAACACAAGAATTTTATATGCCTCACCCGGGGCAGTCTGATAAATGGATTATAAGTGAACACATGGCGAGTTTTGGTGGCTGGCTGCAAAGACTTCTCACGAATAACACCACTGTTGGAGATCAGCTGTACTTATTGTCCAGGACACCATCTTCAACTGTATGTACTTTCCAAGGGTACAAGATAAATGGGAATACATTTTACACAATAGGCCAAGATAAAAAGAGTAGCAACCAAAACAGTGGTGTCCGCTTCGATGCAGCAGAAGACATGGGCAAAAGACCACGTATTATGAGTTCATAGAGGAGATATGGGAACTTGACTATGGACCTAATTTTAAGGTCCCCTTGTTTCGGTGCAAATGGGTCAAGCTGACAGGAGGAGGGGTTGAGGTAGACAAGAAGTACGGAATGACAACAGTGGATCTCAACAATCTTATGAAGGTAGACAAGAACTTAGACAAACCATTCGTCTTAGCCAATGATGTGTCTCACGTTTTCTATATGAAGGACATGTCTACCAAACCGAAAAAAAGAAAAAAAATAAGCAAACAGATACATCACACGATGAGCCAAAGCGTCGCATAGTTCTTTCAGGGAAAATAAATATCGTGGGAGTGAAGGACAAGACAGACATGTCAGAAGATTATAATAAGTTTGATGAAATTCCGCCCTTCAAAGTGAAGACTGACCCAACCATCATGTTAAACGGTGCTGATACTCCATGGTTATGGCCAACGCGATCATAAGATTGACTATATGTATTAAATGAGCAATTTTTGGCACACATATGTATCTCAACATGGAAATAAATGTCATATTTCTTCTGTTAACACTATATGTATTAAATGAGCCATTTTTCTTTCCGCCATTTCTTTCCTCCATTTTTCTTCCCGCCATTTTTCTTCCCGACATTTTTCTTCCCTCCATTTCTTCCCGCCAGTTTTCTTCCCGCCATTTATCACTATATATATGTAGGATTGGCCTCCATTGTCATTGCACATCTCTAGACTCATATCTGGAACCTCGTAACTCTTTCCCATGGCTTCCACCGTACCGCTAAACCCCAGGGAGGAGGAGGCGCTTTGCGCCTCGAACTACCCCTGTCCGCCGGTCTACTGTGTCCCCGTCGGCTGGATGCTGAGCGCTGGAGGCGTGCCAGTTCCTCCTGTCCCTCTAGGTGTGGCGCGCCGGATGACCATCACGAACCACTACTACTTCGAGCTCACACCGGAGCAGCGGAGGAATCCCAGCTGGCATCCTGACTATTTCCCGACTTGGGAAGCCTTCTTGGGGGATCGGCGTGAGAGGGCGCTCGCCAGGCACGAGGAGGACAGCCCACCTCCTCCAAACTTCAAAATGGCCAGCCGTCGGCTATGGTGGCGCGGCCGGACTCTCCAGAGCGTCATGGCCTATAACACGTCCGCCGACTCTAACCCTCGCCTGCGCTACCCTCAAGTCTAGCCCACACGTACTCAACCTTCAAGGTTCAACTACGGCGACCCCGAAGACGACAGCAACGATGGCCGCGGCGAGTACGACGACTACAATGGCGAGTATTACAGGTGTAGGCAGGAGCATGACTGAATTACTCCAACATTCCAAAACAAGTTCGGCCGATTGTGAATTAATCTGGCCATGTATCTTAATTTTCAGTTGTGCTTTATGTAACTTACTGTTAGTTGTGTTATGTACTTTAATTCCAGTTCTATCGTAATAAAATTTTCTTCCCGCCCATTATTTCCCACCCTTTTCTTCCCGCCCTTTTCCTCGCGCGCATTCTGCCCGCCCTTTCCCATTTGTTACTAGTTTGAATAGTTAGAATTTTTTTAAAAAAAGATTTTAGGATTAATTATTCAAATGTAAACAATTTTCATGTTGAAAGTTTTGTCAGATTCCAAAGTATACAAAAGATGCTAAATTAAAATATCCAAACAATTCAAAAATGTTAATAGAAAATAAAATATGATTTGCTCTAATTATTTTTAATTTTATAAAACTAGGGTTAGATTCCTTTTCAGATGCTTAATATTTCTTAAGTTCAAAGTTTTAGGGTTTGACTATTTTATTTTTGTCTTAATTGAATAATCAAAATTCATATGTAAGTGTTTTAATCATTTTGAAAAAATTTATCTATAAAATGTTTTTATATGAATGGATAGATCTTATTTTTATGAAAATTATGATATATTATTCATATTTTTCTGAGTTGAAATGAAAAAGATATGAATTTTCTAAATCCTATCCTATTTTGGGGAATTAAAAATGCCCCCCTTTAATGTACGAGATAAATGCCCCCCTTTAACACCGGTTCCAGACACGAACCGGTGTTAAATGGGGGTGGGTGCGCGCGAAACGAAATCCCCACAGCCCCCTTTTAACACCGGTTCGTGCCTGAAACCGGTGTTAAAGGGGGGGTGCGCGCGAAACGAATTCCCCCCTTTAACACCGTTTGTAGCCATGAACCGGTGTTAAAGGGGGGGTTATTAATTGCGCGCCCTCCTCTTCCTCTTCTCTCTAGCGCCAGATCGATCAAGCAGAGGAGAAGCAGAGGAGCTCGCGCTGTCGCCGTCCACGCCCGTCCACTCGCCGTCGCCGTCGTGCCGTCCGCCGTTGTCGCTGCCGCGCCCGTCCACGCCGGCCCGTCCACTCGCGGGACCGTCGCCGCCGCGCCGTTCCACGCCGGCCCGTCCACTCGCGGGAGCCGTCGCCGCCACGCCGTCCACGCCCGTCTCGTCCACGTATGCCCGTCGCCGCCGGCGGTGAGCTATCAAATGCATGCATATATGTATATGCATGTGTAGATTTAATTTATTTGTGTGTGTATATGTTTTATATTTGGTGCATATTGTATCTATATGTTTTATGTGTATATTGTTGGATCGATTTATTTGTATGTATATGTGTATATTTGGTGCATATATGCATATATTGTATTGTATTTATATATTGTATGTATTGTATTGTATGTATTGCATATAATGGATTTATTTGTATGTATGTATTGTATATATTGTATGTATTGTATGCATATATGTATATATGTATATATTGTATATTTGGTGCATATATATGCATATATTGTATGTATATGTGTATATTTGGTGCATATTTGTATGTATTTGTGTATATTTGGTGTATATGTGTATATTTGGTGCATATTTGTATGTATATGTGTATATTTGGTGCCAAAGATGACCACCGCCACCATTGCCATCGACCCTGACCTCCTCTGCCCTCGCTGAGCCTACACACGCGTCGAGGGTGAGTTGCCCATTTTAGGTGGCCCATGTCGTGCTGGTTCGAACGCACACCCCCACGCATCCCGGCCCCGCTCTCGCCCTAGCGCCGCCAGCCGCCGCCCTAGCACACCTCTCATTGTCAATATAACATTATAATAACCATGCATTGTTAATCAACTTTCATGACAAGTTAATTAGAAGAACTAAATGTACCCTCTCATATGAATCCGGGGTTTCTCCGAATTAGGGTTTGGAATGACCAAGCATGTATTAGGGTTACATTTCAATACTTTTAACCTGTCATATCATCATCCTTGCTTGAGTATTTCAATAGATGTATTACTGATATTTGTATGATAATATTATTGTTTTAAAAACTATGGATCCACTCAGTAGAAACCTTGAAGAGGAAGAAATAATGGAGAACATGATCCACGAGGACACATCACAATATCTGAATTTGGAGGGACACGATGACAGCTCAAGTAGTCATGGAGAAGATGACGACTCAGGTGAATGCACTTTAGTGATTACAAAGTCCGTCAAGGTATATGCATGGATTAAGCCTCTGCTGAGTTGCGCCGATTGATTTGTATATATGTACATGTATTAATTAATGCTTCTTTCTTCTTTTAGCCCTCCGGATCGACCAGCCAGCAACAATCTTCTTCTATGAAAAAGAGCAAGCGAGGCGTGAGCCATCGGTTGAAAGATCGTGCAAAGTTCACGATCAAAGCAGTTCGTGTTGATGGCAGGCCGATGGAGCCCAAGAAGGCCGCAGACAAATTTGTACGTCAGGCTGGAGTTCTTGTTAGGGACCAAATCTCAATCACAATTGAATATTGGAATAAGCCAAAGAAGGGTGACGCCACCTTTGTCGATGAAAGATCCAAAGAAACGCTTTGGACTTCGCTGTTGGTAAATTTCAACCTACCGCCAGAGGTGGATAAAAATAAACTGGTTATAAAGGAAAAGGTCAAAGAGTGGACTCTAAAGAAGATGGCTGAATCTTTCCGCAACTAGAAGACAAAATTGAACAAAATTTTCAAAGTTGGCGAGAATCCAGATTTCGAAGACGCATGTTATGTGAAGATAAGACCTCACTGGCCCGAATTTGTGGCATACAAGGAAGGTGCTATAGCTACAAAGAGGTCAGAAACCAATACACAAAATGCCAAGAAGAAGGAATATCACCAGATGACGGGGTCAAGTGGCTACATATCTCAGGGGCCTAAGTGGGAGGAAGCTGAGAAGGCCCTGCGCGATATAGGGATCACACCCCAGACAGATGGGTGGAGCTACGTGCAAAGACTTGGTTCTACAGAATCGGGGTAAAGTTGGACCGAGAAACGGGATTGTGTATATTCCCAAAAGTTCTTGCCAAACCCGTCAATAAACTCATCACGGTATTCGAGGAAACAGACACCGGGACCTTCCATCCCGACAGGGAGAATGACCAGCTGACACGCGCCATCGGCAAAAAAGAACACCCTGGACTAGCACGAGGCACAGAGGGTATGACGTGGAAGGATGGGTTTGCCGCGCGGGGCGTCTCTTAAAGATGGCGCGGCAGAAAAGAAAAAGAGCGTACAGACCGGATGACACAGATAGAATATGCACTTATGGCGCTGCAGGCGCAAGTGAATGCACAAAATAGCCAGCAAGCTACCGGCCCATCTCAGCGGCACGAAGAGCCTGCATTGGAAGTTGCCGGCGGCCCAGACTCTGCGCGGAAAAGCAGCGTGGCTTCCACGGAGAACATGCAGCCCACGCTTGAAATGGTGGGTCCTCGATACCCCGTGGATGAGATCACGGAGAGAGAACACACTGAGCTACATGTGAGATTAATGGGCTTATCCATTAAGGTGGCGGTCGGCTATGCCTTACCTCATGTACCTGCTGGTGGAACTTACCACTGCAGACCGATTCCAAATGGCTATGCTATTGTCGGGGTGGATGAGGTTGTGAAGGAATATGAGGAAGAATAGCTTGACCATGCTACAGGTGAAGGGGAAACTCAGCTCAAATTTGCAGTGAAAATAACCATTCTTTGGAAGAAGGGACACATCGTGCTTCCAAATTGGAGGCCACTGGCACCCCCGCCGTCTCCGCAGCGTCAGCAATCTGAGCCGTCTCCGGGTCATACTCCCCTGCCGTCTCCGCCGCGTCAGTCGTCTCCGACGCTTCAGCCATCTCCTGTGCGTCAGCCATCTCCGGCGCGCCAGCCATCTCTCGCGCGTCAGCGTAAGCGGAAGTGCACTGCCACGAAGAGCACTAGCACTGCCACGAAGAAATCCGCAGGAAATAGTATGCTGAAGAGTTCAAGAAACTACGTCCCGCAGCCTTCCGCCAAGCCATTGCCGGTATTACCGTGGAATCGCAGCGATGAGGAGAACAAGAGGATCTCAGAAGAAGAGGTCAAGAAATTCTTTGCACCTAGACGGGCCGAGCCAAAGGAGAAACTAGATCCGGCAGTGGTGGAGAAGTTTTACAATAATCTTTTGAAACCTAACCCCACTTGTGCCAGACTACGAGCGCTAGATTATAAAGGTGGGTGCAAGGCGGAGGGAGTCTTAAAGTAGTAGTCATGCACCCCAGAAAATAGTTCCCATGCTCGGAGAGCAGGAAAACCAATCGTGCGCCCCGCTCCAAGTGTTCGATACACGGATAGCTCCTCCTGTAAATGATTACGAGTTAGAGCTACAAAGAAAGGCCAATGAGATGGGGATGACTTACATTGCATACTTGAACATCATGGGAGACCACTTGCCCAAAGGCGATGTCAACCCCATACAACCATGGAAGTACGAGAAGAATCTCGTCAAGAAAGAGGAGCTCAAGAATCTACCAACAAAGATGCGAAGATTTCATAAGTGGTACCTTGATTTCTGCAAGACGAGAAAGGAAGAATGGATCACGGCGCATATAAGGGATCAGATTTTGTTATGCGGAGATGACGAGATCACCTTCAACATTCAAGACTTTCATTTTTTAATCAATCAGAAGGAACTCAACAAAGTTGCCATCAGCCTTTATTGTGTGTAAGTACTATTTCTGTAATTTCTATCTCCGCTCATTCAATTCATTAATTGCATGTATATATATGCTCAACATATATGTATATACTATTATGCAGGAAAAATGTTATGGAATGCATGAAAGGAGGCCCTTTTGACATTGGGTTCGTTGACCCAAATAGAGTTCATGAACAAGTGGTAAAACATAAACCCGGGCAAACAAAAGATTTCTTGCTAAGGTCTTTACTGACATAACAAACCAAAAGGGAAATACTATTGCGTTACAACTTCTTGTGAGTGTTACCCTCTCTTGTACACATTCTGTTTCGGCTTACTCGATGTTAAGTGTAACTGATGATGAGTTATGCGTGCGCAGGTTCCACTTTATTCTGCTAGTCATTCAAGTTGACGCAGGAAAAGTCCTTGTAATGGACTCGGCACGAAAAGACAAAGAGCTATGGGTAGACTTTAAAGAGATGCTCTAGAGGTAATTTCAATCATATTATCGCACTAGATCGGCAACTTTCATGAAAACAAGTAATTAATTACTCCTTTATCCATTTTCTTTGCCGTACAGGGTTTGAAAATGTTCACGGGCAGGGCCGTGGGTGAATGGTTAGAAGAACTAAAATTTGTAGATCAAAATGTAAGTAATACTAGCCAGCTAGGTCTGCGTATCTCTTTGATTCTGCTTCCAATTCCATTATATCATGCTTTATTGATTATTATTTTGATTGAACTCTCTATTCTTGTAAAGTGTGCGCAGAAGGGAGCCGGCAATAATTTATGTGGATACTATGTTTGCGAGTTCATTTGCAACACGATATGTGCGACGGGCCAAGCTGCACTAGAACAACTTGGAGTAAGTAAATGAAGTACACAATATTATTTTATTACCATCAGTTGTGTTGAGTTTTATTCTTATATATATTGACCCCATTCTTCATATATGTTTAGATCGAACGAATGCGGGACAAACTCCTACCATTTGACCGCGTACGAGCCATTCAAGAGGAATTGGCGGGGTTCATACTTGATGAGGTCGTCACGCCTGGCGGAGAACTCTTTAGATATCCAAAATGAACGTGTATGCAGATGTTATATATATTATATATATGCTTGAACGTGTTTATCTTGTACTTGATGCTTGAACGTGTATGGAGAATACCACAATAACGATGTTTGTGTATAATAATAGTTGCTTAATTATTGATGTACGTATGTACCGACGATGTATGTGTATACCTCTCCCGATCGATCCTCCTCCCCCCGTCCCCGCCGCGCCGCAGGAATCCGCCCAAAACGGGGCGGCGGCAGAACTCTGCCGCAGCAGAGATTTAGGCCGTTTTCCTGCCGCGGCAGAGAACCTTTAATACCGATTCGTGTTACGAACCGGTGTTAAAGGGGGGGGGGGTCCTGAGCTCTGTGGCAGCCCCACGTGCGCCACCCTAACCGCTGTTAAAGGGAGCTCTAACACCGAACCCTCAACAACGGTTCTATAACCGTTGTTAGAGGGTGTTCTGAACCGCTGTTAGAGGCAGTGTTCTGCACTAGTGGATTGATTCCCCTGTTTCGGGCGACCCCAAGATCAACTGAAAATTTAAACGATGGATTGCTGTTTCGGACTTGTCTCGTGGGGTACTTTTGTTCAAATCGCTATATTTGATGGTTGTCGGAAATATCTAAAACCTTTTGTATTTTTAAACGGAGGGAGTAATAACTAGGACCGTCCATTGTTACTCGTTGATTTTTATTGAAAAGCATATGGCCTAGGAAAATGATACGTATCGTTCGGGGGATGGAACCGTTCCATCCCCTGGCTTCGTCTCGCAGCCTTTTTCCTGCGTCGGACGTGACGTGCTTGTGTACCCCAGCCTGTAGCCCTATCTTCTCGCCATCTTCACCGCAAAACTAGATCGAGGCAAATCCTCCACTCGCTGCTCGGCTGGAGCGGCCACACCCCCTGCACTCATGTACTTCTCCGGCGTCGCGCCACCTCTCCTTTCCCGCCTTCGTTCCTCTTCTCCTTCTTCATCGCCGTGGGCGCTTCAGCCTATCATCGGGGCGTCCTCCGGTGAAGCACCACCGCTGGCACCACTGTCGCCGCAATGGAAGGTCGTGAGGCAAGCCCGACAAGGGGCGGCCACGCCGGAGCGCCGCCTCCCGGCCCCTCGCCGGAGCACCGCCTCCCTTGCTCCTCACCATGGCAGCGCTTCCATGCCCCTCGCGCGAAGCTGTCAGCTTGATGCGCGCCGCCGGAGCTTGCAGGGCGCCGGCCATAGCTTGCAGTGCGCCGCCTGCGTCCTCTCTTTCACCCGCACAGCCGCACCACCATGTTTCGGGTCGTCTCCAGCGGACCGCCATGCGCTGCCCGCAGCTTGTCGCCGCGACTGCGAGCACAATCCTGATGACGACGGCGTTGCGACGATGCTCTGCTATCCAACATTTTTTTATTTTTAACCCATTGTAATATTACCCTCTGCTACATACGGTGTCTGGCATTGCTACCATAATTTAGAGTTTTTTCTGTTTTAGATGGTCGGTGTTGCTACTTTCATCCGTCATTTCTATTAGTGTTTTGCTAATTTAGCATATTATTTTTGCTAAGTATTCATATATTTTTTGCTACTTTCACACGATTGGTTTTCTACAACCGATTTCTATAGTTTTGCTATGAGGTCTCCGGCGAGAGTTTCCGATGATGTCTCCGGCGAAGTCGGTTTTGCTATATTAGCAAAAATATTTTGCTACAATTTTGTGGTTTTGCTATATTAGTATAATTTTTTAGCTACTAGGTCTTCGTCGAGAGTCTCCGACGATGTCTCTGGTGAAATCAGTTTTTCTACATTAGGATATTTTTGTTGCTACAAGGTCTCTGGCGAGGTCTCCAGCGAGATCCAGTCTATTTGTTCTTTTTTGAAACGAACCGTTTTCTGCTACGTGTAGCAAAAGCGGGACTATTTATAGCAAAAGCGGGTATGTTTGTAGCAAAAGAGGGACTACTTATAGCATAAATGGGTATCTTTGTAGCAAAAGCGAGATTTTAGGGCTTTTTAGGGGACACGTGTCAGCAGGGAGACCCGGAGGATTTTCGGGAATTATCCCACGGAGGACGCGTAGTACGACCCTATGGCCTACCAGCATAGCATATCCAATCGTAATGTTGAGGTGAAAAAGTGCTAGCTTTAGATAGTACTAGATGGGCCCTGCGTGCTTCGCTGCGCTGTCTTCCAAAAATTTGTGTTTAGTTTTTATGTCGGTGGTAGTAGTTTCTTTTCCGTTGTCTCTAAAGAGGTGTTCACCCCTTTATTAATATAAGGAAAAATTGGTGCAACTGGGATAGTATTGCTGGGAGAAATAGCACAAATCAAGAACAAAAAAAAAGAAGAGAACAATCAAACATCGGCAGTTCGATAAAAGCGGCGATGAATTTCGACTGTTGCAACATCCGAAGAATTTCCACTATGGCCCTTGTTCTTTGAAGCGCTGTGAACCAAGCAACACCTCTGGGAAGGGGAGTTACGGTGATGACGATGTTGCATGGACTGTTCTTAGGGTTATGACGACCCACAAGTATAGGGGGTGTATCGTAGTACTTTCGATAAATAGGAGTGTCGATCTCAATGAGGAGCAGAATGTGTTGACTAGTGGTATGGAGCAGGAACTCTCTACAAATACTTAGCAAACGGATTTTTAGTGGTTTTCTGACAAGGCAACAAAACAAAGAGCAAGTAACATAGACAACTAACAAACGCAGCAAGTGGCCCAATCCTTTCTTAGCAAAGGACAAGCCGGTGGAAATACTTATAAGGACCAAACGTTCTCGAGGACACATGGGAAATCTGTCAAGTGCTTTCGCTTCAGTACTCTTCTTTGGTGTTGTATGTGTGAACCTGTGCTAACATACCGACCTTACTTAGACTAATACATACTTGTGATTAAACCCTCTACAAGCATCCGCAACTACATGAAAGTAATTAAGATATAAATCTAACCACATCCTTAAACTCTGAGATCCTACGTTCCCTTGTGCAAAGGTGTCCTAACGGGGGTTCAGGTGTCTGTCAGTCCGGCAACCCCACAATTAGTAGCCAAATACACAATGCATTCCCCTAGGCCCATAAATGGTGAAGTATCATGTAGTCGACGTTCACATGACACCACTAGAAGAATAGCACCACAACTTAAATACTAAACCAATGAATAATAACTCAACACAAATCCACTACTAACAACATGACTTCTCCCATGTCCTCAAGAACTAAACGAACTACTCATGAGACATCATATGGATCAAGATCAAAGATGATATGGTAATGGATAACAATCTGAACATAAACAATAATCCAATGGTTCCACTCACAAGCATCAACTACAATAGTAATTAACACCGGGAAAGTTTCCCCTAATGAAATAGGCAATATCCAACACAATTGTTACAACGGGATGGAGTAATGATGATAGTGCTGGTGGAGACGATGGTGTGGATGATGATGATCCCGATGAAGCCTAGCTTGACGATGGTGTTGATGGCGACGATCTCCCCTCTCCGAGAAGGAATTTCCCCGGCAGAAATCTGTCTGCTAGAGAGATCTTTCTCTCTCGGTGTTTTCCACCCCGTAGAGGCGGCGGGACTCTATCTGTGGTCGCTCCCCTGGTGTTAGGGTTCTATAGGAAAGATATAGGCGAAGGGGCGGAGTCAGGAGCCAGGCAAGTGGGCCGCACCTGCCCTAGGGGGGTTTGCAACACCACGGTTCTGAAAAGACCGTAGCTTCTATGTGACATGCCAATCACTACTAGGAAAATGGCTATAGGTAATCATCACATCCGTGGCTCACATGGTTGAAGTGCCCCACGGCTAAAACAGGTGTGGCTCACCTATGGGCAGTGCCCTACTAGTAACTAGAACAACCGTGGCGCACATGACCATAGTGAGCCACAGATATGTGTGGGCCAGGACCCTGTTGGTCGCACGACAAACATCCGTAGCGCACATAGGGTAGGTGCGCTACGGTTGTTAGTGTCAACCGTGGCGCACATGGAGGGGGTGCGCTACGCCTAAGCGCATGCCCCTCTCTGCTGTGAAACGGCCAGACACATCTGTGGCGCACTATGGCATGTGCGCCACGGATGTATAAACTTAGTAGTAGGGCACCTTGCCCTAGTGCCCTACGCCTAACTATCCTGCAACAACTCCACCCCCCCCCCCCCCCCCCCGTGGATCGCCTTTTTAGGCTTTGCAAAAAATAAAAGAAAATGATAAACACTTCAAAAAATTAAATCCTTTCATATTTAGGAAGATAATGTGGTCTACTTTGTAGGAAAATTAACAAACATGAGTTTTGACTTTTTATGCAAAAAAAGTTTATGCCACGGTAAAACGGCCGTAACTTTTGCATACGATGTCGAAAAAAATCGTATAATATACCAAAATGACGAGAACGAGATTTCGCATCCGCTCACAATGACCTACGGTCGTTTAGTAATTTTTTAGATTCTCAAAATTCGAAAAGAGTAAAAAGTTACGGTCAAAAGACTGTTTTTTCCTGCAAAAAAAAAATAGAGAAAACTTACCTGTAGCGCACCTACACCTAGTGCGCCACGGATAAACTTGGGCGGGATTCAAAATTTGAATCCTCACCCCGCCCACCTACCCTTTTTCTTTTCCCTCCCCTTCTCTCCTTTTCCTTTTCCTCCCTTCTCATTTCCTTCTTCTTCTCCTCCTTCTCCTTCTCCTCCTCTTCCTCCTCCTTGCAGTGAAGATGGTGACGGCGGCCTCCTCCTTGCAGTTCCGAGACGAGACGGCGGGCTCCTTCTTCTCCTCCTCTTCCTCCTCCTCCTTGTAGTTCCGATGACGACGAGGCCTCCTCCTCTTCTTCTTCTCCTCCTCCTCTTCTTCTCCTCCTCCTCCTCCTCTTCTTCTCCTCCTCTTCCTCCTATTCTCCTCCTCCTCCTTGCAGTTTCGACGACGGCGACGAGGTGACGACGAGGAGGCGACGACGGCGACGAGGTGACGACGAGGTGACGACGGCGACCTGCACCGACGCGCGACGGCACTGACGACGAGATCCAGATCTGCTGCTTTTTTTTGAATTTTGAAATTTATATCCGTGGCGCACAACACCTAGTGCGCCACGGTTATCGTTTCATACGCGTGGCGCACCTGGACTACTTTCCATGGCGCACTGGCATGTGCGCCACTCCTATCTCGACACAACCGTGGCGCACCAGGTAGTGCGCCACGGCTAGGAGATAGCCGTAGCGCGAGGCCCGTGGCGCACTGTTAGTGCGCCACGGATGGCCTTTTCAGGTGCGCCACGAACAGGCGTTTTCCTAGTAGTGAATGCCTGGATCGGTTCATTGGCTCACAATAGAATAAGATGAATAACATAGCAAAATATCCGTGTATCATAAATAACGAAGATCCAGAGTATCATTATTACAATAAAAGCTTAGCTCAAGGCTAGCTCAATGTTATTCAAGTAGCAACATAAATATAGTAAATCCTCCATTCTTCAAATTGCCCACAAGTGAACAAATGTCGAGTGGAGTACCGTGGCCTAAACCGATTACTCAGAATCGAAATATCCCGCAACATGAAACATAGCAGCCCCGAAGGGTTAATACATGGAATGTATGGCAAGTAGAGCTATTAAAGGAGACAATAGTGCTATCATCTACATGCATATTTGACAAGTGGAGCTGTGGCTAGCTTGCATTTGCAAATACCTTTATCCTACTTTCATAAAAAGTTTTTGATTTTCTTTGAAAGGATCCCAATTAAGTTAACCCGACAACATTAAAGCAATTATGAAGTTGGAATGAGCGAGAAACATGTCATGGAATCAATATCAAGCAACTCAGACATCCATAACCGGGGACACGGCTAATCGATTAGATTATACACCCTGCAGGGGTTAGTACACTTTACCCATGTAACTTGGACAGCCCAGCTCGTACCATCACTCTCATTTTGGGTGACGGTAGGGAGAAGTCCAAGAAGAGACCGTTCGGGAAGTAGCTCCCCAAACCCGACAAGCACCGGTCCAACCTACCAAAATTCTACATCTCTGGATACGTGGGTTCGAGTTACCATAACCTACTGAGTCCAACCAACCGCCCATTCCATTATTGGCGCATGGTTGCACAAGTAAGCTACACAATAAAGAAGCCAATCATTTTCTCTAGATACCTGGGTGCCTTTCCGCAATGATACCACCAGAATTTTCAATCCCATCACACCCAGGAGGTTCATTGATTAAGTCGTTTTAGTTTTCACAAACCAACACATTTAGAAGCAACTTTCAGTGATGTAACCCAGCCCTCGTTCATCATAGCATGGCTAAGCACATCTACCAACGGTGGTTCATCTACAGGGAAAGCCCTACCACATAATAGGTCATAGCATAGCGATAGTAATATCCTACACATGCATCTACAAAATACACGACAATGCATTGAAAATAGTAGGACAACATCATGAACAAGGTAGCATCTACTTGCCTTGGTTGTAGCGGTCGGAAGAACAATCCACACATGAGCAAGCGTTGCACTCGTCACAATCTACACGATACAATTGCAATCATAAACAAACTATCCACAATCATATGCAAACAAAGATGATGCAAGATGCATGCATGACAAGTGGATGGATGCTACAGCAGCATCACATAACCTTATTCAGTATAGCTACTGTATGCATGCATGGAAATTATTTTTAGTGCAAGGAAAACAAATATGCTATTTAAAATGCTCAATAATAGAGCTAGAAACTAAATAATTCACCACTGCTATCATACTGTTTGTAAAATCTTGGGAAAATTCTACTGTGTAGGAAACTCCAAATAGGAATAGTACCAATTGGAATTTCTCAAAAAGGATTTCTATAACTCCCTAAGTAATTAAAATACTGCAGTAAGAATTTAAATAGATTTTGCAAAAGTTATTACTGTAAGCCTACCTTTTTAATTCACTTTGAGATTCCCCTTGTTCTACTGATTCCAGGGACATATTGTTTGCAATTTTTGGAGTTACATAACTTATTCTACAAATTAATTACTCTAAAAGGCCATTAACTCATTTAATTAATCGGGACAAAATCTTGCTGTAAAAGTGTAAAACAATGGTACATCAAGATTCTACACGACACACTGAATCTACACATATTTTGTTTGTAATTTTTGGCCCAGTAGATTTGGAGATATGAATTTTGCAAGTTTTGGTCAAAATCTGCTAATTAAATCAATTAGAAAATACACAGTCAACTTTGACTGTTGACCGTGCTGACGTGGCGGCTGACGTGGCGGTTTGACCAGTCAGCGCTCGGGCTGACCAGTCAACGGCCCGATCGGGACCGTCAGATCACGATCAAGCGGCCGGGTGGCACGCGAGAGGGGGAGGCTCACCGGCGGTTGTAGTAGTCCTGCTGGCTTCTGGTGCTCCGCCTTCACTCGGCTACATACATCACATAGGGAAATATGCTTGGCGATGTCTCCCTTCATGTTATTCCACCAAAATCTGCTCTTCAAATCCATATACATCTTTGTATTGCCCGGATGTATGGAGTATGGCGAGTTATGAGCTTCCTACAGAATCAACTTCCTTATCTCCGGGTCGCTGGGCACACACAAACGATCTCCATACCACAAGGTACCATGCTCATCCTCGTGAATATCCTTTTCTCGATTTTCCCTCATCTTTTCCTTTATCTCATCTATCTCCTTGTCTCCTACTTGAGCCTTCCTGATCCTGTCCTGTAGCGTTGGTTGGACTTCCATTGCTGCCAAGTATCCTTCAGACACTACCTCCAGTCTAAGGTCCTTGAATTGCTTGCACAAATCCTCGGGCAATTCCCCAATTGTCAATCCATTGGCATAAACCTTCCGGCTCAGAGCATCTGCTACTACATTGGCCTTTCCTGGGTGGTATTGCAGATTCATATCATAATCCTTGATAAGTTCCAACCATCTTCTTTGCCTCATGTTCAGTTCCTTCTGTGTGAATATGTACTTCAGGCTTTTGTGGTCGGTGTACACATCGCAGTGTTTCCCCATTAAGTAGTGCCTCCATACTTTGAGTGCATGAACCACTGATGCTAATTCCAAGTCATGCTGGGATAATTCCTCTCATGGTGTTTAAGCTGCCGCGAGGCATATGAAACCACTCTCCCATCTTGCATCAGCACACTTCCATGTCCCTGTCGAGAAGCATCACAGTACACTTGGAAATCCTTCTAAAGATCTGGTAAACACAGAACAGGTGCGGTCACTAGTCGACGCTTCAGTTCCTCAAAGCTGGCTTCACACGCATCCGTCCATTCAAACTTCCTCTCCTTCTTCAGAAGTTCTGTCATCAGCTTAGCAATCTTGGAGAAGTTTTCAATGAACCTCCTGTAATATCCAGCAAGTCCCAAAAAGCTACGAATATCACCCACATTCTTGGGCGCTTCCCACTCGGTCACTGCAGTCACTTTGCTTGGATCAACAGTGACTCCTTCTCCTGACACCACGTGTCCAAGAAATCCAACAGTGTTAAGCCAGAATTCACACTTGCTGAATTTGGCATACAGCTTGTGTTCCCTCAGCTTCTCCATGATCAGTCGCAGATCTTTCTTATGTTTAGCATCATCCTTGGAATATATCAGTATGTCATCAATAAACACCACCACGAACTTGTCCAAGTACTCCATGAATACCTTGTTCATCATGGTCATGAAATATGCCGGAGCATTCTTTAGTCCAAAAGACATAACTGTATACTCATATAAACCATACCTAGTAGTGAAAGCGGTTTTTGGTATGTCCTCCTCCCGGATCTTCAGTTGGAAGTAGCCCGATCGCAGATCAATTTTGCTAAACACCTTTGCTCCTTCCAGCTGATCAAACAAATCATTTATGTTCGGCAGGGGGTATTTGTTCTTGATGGTCACTTCATTCAGCGAGCGATAGTCCACCACTAATCTCTTGATGCTGTCTTTCTTCTCCACAAATAGAACAGGTGCACCCCATGACGACGAACTAGGCTAAATGAACCCCTTGTCCAACTTCTCCTTTAGCTATTTCTTCAATTCCTTCAGCTCATCCACATCCATCTTGTACGGTCTCTTTGCTATAGGTCCTCTTCCCGGCATCAGATCGATGAGAAACTCCACTTCCCTGTCAGGTGGCATCCCTGGCAGCTCTTCCGGAAACACGTCGGGGTACTCCTTAATCACAGGCATAGTATCCATGCTAACCCCCTTAAGAGAATTCAGCTTACACCTTCCCGGTCGCACAGCCGACTTGAACCTAATTCTCTTACCATCCGGGGTTTTGAGTGAAACAGCTCGCTGTGCACAATCTATGTGTCCCCCATGCATAGACATCCAATCCATGCCCAGTATTACATCTAGACCTTGTGATTCCAAAACTACCAGATGTGCAATAAAATTGTGTGCTCCAATCCTCACAGTTAAGTCGCGGCATCCCGCGCTAGCTATCATATCCCCTCCAGGTGAACTCACTCTAATAGACCCTTTCAGAGACTCTGTAGGTAACTTATACTTATCCACGAATGCCCTTGATATGAATGAATGCGATGCACCGGTATCGGAAAGTATAAGTGCAGGGTGAGTGTTGATTGGAAACTTACCAATCACAAGATCTGGCTCATCCGGGATCTCCTCCATGTTCATGTGGTTCACTGTGGCCTTCTGGTTGTTGCTTGGCTTCAGTCCCTTCCTCTCCGGACAGTTGTCAGCATAATGTCCCTTCTAGCCACACTTGAAGCATGTCACCTCACTCAGATCCTTCTTCATGAAGCTGCGATCACGGTTGCGGTCATGTCCACTGTGTCCTCCAGAGTGGTGAGTGTGTCCTCCCTTGTGGCTGTGGTGGTTGCTATTGTGGCTATCATGGCGATGTCCATCGCCTCCATGGTGGTGGCGGTCATGGCTCCCATGGTGCCCATGGTCACTCCCTCCATGCTTGGAGTATCCCTCATAAGAAGTGCGAGACTTGTGGTGAGAACCAGAGTGGTGATTGTTGCTCTTCCTCTTGCGGCTTTTCACCTGCTTGTGCTTCCCTTCCAAGATCCTAGCCTTGTCCATAAGCTCCTGGAAAGTGGGACAATAAACCACCAGCAACTGCACTGAAAGCTCATCATTGAGGCCATCCAGGAATCTCTCTCTCCTTTTTGCATCAGTGTCAACATCCTCAGGTGCATAACGAGACAAGTTGTTGAACTCCTCAATATACTCAGCCACGGTGCGGTTGGTTTGGCGCAACTTGCAAAACTCCTTCCTCTTCAGGCTCAGAACTCCTGAAGATACGTGGTTGGTCTTGAAACCTTCCTCAAACATTTCCCAAGTCACAGTGTCCAGCGGGTGGGTGATCTGAAAAGTGTCCCACCAAGAAGCGGCTGGTCCCTCCAGTAGGTGAGCGGCAAACCTCACCTTCTCAGCATCAGTGCACCCAACAGTTACCAGATCCTTGTTGACTGAACGCAACCAGTCGAGAGCAACCATTGGTTCCGCTGCAGTCGAGAACTTCGCTGGCCTTAGCCTCAGAAACCTAGTGAGAGCATCTCCCTGAGGCTGGTTGTTCCCATTGTTGTTGTTGTTGTTGTTCTAAGCTTCCATGAACTGGGTCATAACTTGGGTCAGCTGTGCCTGAGCTGCCATGAGCTGCTCCAACTCAGTGGGTTGACGGCGGGGAGGCATCTGTGGTTCAGCACAGATAAGCTTAGAAAGAGTCGACTACGAAAACAGGATTCTACCCATGCATTATGATCAAACAACAACAAAACAATTGTAGACAATCTCAAGAAAGCAACACATCAACAAACAAGTGATCCAGCAACATCCCAGGGGTTATCCTAGCAGTACATATCTATTGAAATAATTTTTAGAAGAGTTGGCAATGGTTATCTACACAATAGATCAACAAAGTATTAAAAACAGCAGTCTGCCAGAACAGTCCAGCAGTGTTCACGAATTTTTCTACCTGACTTAAACTCGTCAGGAAATTTTGCTGATTTTTGTGCGTACAGTACAGAGAGTTTAGCACCAGAACTATTTTTTTTCAGATTTTTCCCAGGTACCAGTAAATATGAAAAATCATACAGTACTGCTGTATCAGCAGAAAACTGCAATAGGAATAACTCAGATATTAACCAAACTTGCCATAACTCTTCAATAAAATTCGCACAAATAATCCTGGGATATTGGAGTACACAAATAAGCAACTAAACACTCTTAAACTAACAGTAATTAAGTTTTACATCGATCGAGACTAATCCTAACGATTTTTTTATCTAATGAAGACTAATTGGTGGACTTCTATCTACTTCTTGAAGAGGTTGCGGTAGGTCCTTGCACTCATGCATTGGCGCTTCTGTCCACGATCCAACCATGGCGGCGGAGTATACACCTCTCATGTGTCATCACTTGAAATCTCAAACTCCACCTCTTCTGGATCCTCCTCTTCTTCTTCATTTAGTGCTACAGCTGCAACAGCTTCATCTCCTCCACCATCATCGTCTCCATCATCATCATCCTCGTCCTCATCATCATCATCGTTCCCATTGTCATCATCATCATCATTGTTGCCATCATCTCCATTGTCATCATCAGAGGGTGGATTCAGCTGTGCTTGGAGAGCGGCAATCTGGGCTGCCATATCTTCAATAGTTTGACCCCTTTCCTAGACAGTCCCTTGCAACTGTTGTATGGTCTGGTTGTTTTCCTGCACAGTTCCATTAAGTTGAGCTATGGTTGCATCCCTGCCTACCATGGCATTTTCTAGAATACCCACAGCTTCATGCAAGGTTTCTATCTCCAGTCCTTGGACCACCATACCATTGCTGGCAAAATCTGCAATCTCCTTTACCATCATCACTTTCTCAGCTAGAGCTCCATTCTCCCTTTCCATGTCCTCTATGTGCCTCCGACGGGGTGGCATGTTGTTCCTGTCGCCTGGGGTAACCACAATGTTCCCATCTTCATCACGCCTCCCATAGTCACGGTAGGGTGAGTCTGTTGGCAGTAGGTGTCGGACAAGATGGCACTAGCGAGACAGGGCTTCATGCAGGGCCAAGTTTATTCCAGGTCCCCAGTTGCAGTAGGTCTTGGTGTATATCATATGCACAGGGTTTGGCAAGGCGGCATCCCTGAAGATGAAAGTGGTGATCTCCCATGCATCCTCGCCATATCCATAGGTGTACAACCTTCTTCCCTTGAACATGGGCAGTGGCAATCCCAATGACTGCGAGAGCTATGCTAACTGTCTTGCAAAGGGCCTTGGTGACTCCATGGTTGTATACTTAGTCCTGACTTCTCCCATCTATCAATTAAAAGAGGAAAGTGTGAGAATAACATATGGTAAGAATTTACGAGAGTGAAAGGGATAAGATGAAAGACAGAGTTAATATAAGCTTAATTAATTCTATGGCTTCCTATTCCAAACCTAGGTCATGATCCTACAGTCGACACACGGTCTCTGATACCATCTTGTAACACCACGGTTCTGAAAAGACCGTAGCTTCTATGTGACATGCCAATCCCTGGATCGGTTCATTGGCTCACAATAGAATAAGATGAATAACATAGCAAAATATCCGTGTATCATAAATAACGAAGATCCAGAGTATCATTATTACAATAAAAGCTTAGCTCAAGGCTAGCTCAATGTTATTCAAGTAGCAACATAAATATAGTAAATCCTCCATTCTTGAAATTGCCCACAAGTGAACAAGTGCCGAGTGGAGTACCGTGGCCTAAACCGATTACTCAGAATCGGAATATCCTGCAACATGAAACGTAGCAGCCCCGAAGGGTCAATACATGGAATGTATGGCAAGTAGAGCTATTAAAGGAGACAATAGTGCTATCATCTACATGCATATTTGGCAAGTGGAGCTGTGGCTAGCTTGCATTTGCAAATACCTTTATACTACTTTCATAAACAGTTTTTGATTTTCTTTGAAAGGATCCCAATTAAGTTAACCCGACAACATTAAAGCAATTATGAAGTTGGAATGAGCGAGAAACATGTCATGGAATCAATATCAAGCAACTCAGACGTCCATAACCGGGGACACGGCTAATCGATTAGATTATACACCCTACAGGGGTTAGTACACTTTACCCATGTGACTTGGACAGCCCAGCTTGTACCATCACTCTCATTTTGGGTGACGGTAGGGAGAAGTACAAGAAGAGACCGTTCGGGAAGTAGCTCCCCAAACCCGACACACACCGGTCCAACCTACCAAAATTCTACATCTTTGGATACGTGGGTTCGAGTTACCACAACCTACTGAGTCCAACCAACCGCCCATTCCATTATTGGCACATGGTTGCACAAGTAAGCTACACAATAAAGAAGCCAATCATTTTCTCTAGATACCTGGGTGCCTTTCCGCAATGATACCACCAAAATTTTCAATCCCATCACACCCAAGAGGTTCATTGATTAAGTCGTTTTAGTTTTCGCAAACCAACACATTTAGAAGCAACTTTCAGTGATGTAACCCAGTCCTTGTTCATCATAGCATGGCTAAGCACATCTACCAACGGTGGTTCATCTACAGGGAAAGCCCTACCACATAATAGGTCATAGCATAGCGATAGTAATATCCTACACATGCATCTACAAAATACACGACAATGCATTGAAAATAGTAGGACAACATCATGAACAAGGTAGCATCTACTTTCCTTGGTTGTAGCGGTCGGAAGAACAATCCACACACGAGCAAGTGTTGCACTCGTCACAATCTACACAATACAATTGCAATCACAAACAAACCATCCATAATCATATGCAAACAAAGATGATGCAAGATGCATGCATGACAAGTGGATGGATGCTACAACAACATCACATAACCTTATTCAGTATAGCTACTGTATCCATGCATGGAAATTATTTTTAGCGCAAGGAAAACAAGTATGCAATTTATAATGCTCATAATAGAGATAGAAACTAAATAATTCACCACTGCTATCATACTGTTTGTAAAATGTTGGGAAAATTCTACTGTGTAGGCAACTCCAAATAGGAACAGTACCAATTGGAATTTCTCAAAAAGGATTTATATAACTCCCTGAGTAATTAAAATACTACAGTAAGCCTTTAAATAGATTCTGCAAAAGTAATTACTGTAAGCCTAACTTTTTTAATTCACTTTGAGATTCCCCTTGTTCTACTGTTTCCAGGGACATATTGTTTGCAATTTTTGGAGTTATAGAACTTATTCTACGAATTAATTACTCTAAAAAGGCCATTAACTCATTTAATTAATCGGGACAAAATCTTTCTGTAAAAGTGTAAAACAATGGTACAGCAAGATTCTACACGACACACTGAATCTACACATATTTTGTTTGTAATTTTTGGCCCAGTAGATTTGGAGATATGAATTTTACAAGTTTTGGTCAAAATCTGCTAATTAAATCAATTAGAAAATACCCAGTCAACTTTGACTGTTGACCGTGCTGACGTGGCGGCTGACGTGGCGGTTTGACCAGTCAGCGCCCGGGATGACCAGTCAACGGCCCGATCGGGACCGTCAGATCGCGATCAAGCGGCCGGGAGGCACGTGAGAGGGGGAGGCTCACCGGTGGCGGCGGACGGCGCCAGTGGCGGCGGCTCCGGTGATCCCGGCGGCGGCGGCTCGGCGTACAGGGTCGGGGGCGACGGGGCGGAGGTCGTCGGCGTCGGGGCGGCGGCTGGCGGGGTCGGGGACGAGCTCGGCAGCCGGCTGGAGGCGGCGGTGTCGGGTGGCGCGGCGACGGCGGTGGCGCGGGCGTGCTCCTGCAGGAAGAGAGGGGAGGAGGGGGTTAGCGGGGCGAGGCGAGGTCGCGGGAGGGCGCGAGAGAGAGAGAGGCGGCGGCGGCGGTGGTGTCAACTCCGGCGAGAAATCGCCGGAGATCGAGGGCGAGAGAGAGACGGGGGTTTAGGGGGTCGGGTAGAGGAGAGGCTAGGGTATAAGAGGGAGGTCGTCAGGTCGCGAGGGGTAGCGAGGTTGCGGCCGAGTCGGCCTCGGCGTCC
The DNA here is from genome assembly GCA_916181665.1 of Avena sativa. Lineage (NCBI taxonomy): Eukaryota > Viridiplantae > Streptophyta > Magnoliopsida > Poales > Poaceae > Avena > Avena sativa. The sequence goes on along the minus strand of OV702298.1, from coordinate 275,588,462 downwards.
GTGCCCTGGCCGGCTCCGCTGACAGGCGGGCCCCAGCTGGCGGCGTCTGTGGCTGCGCGGGCGGCGTCGGCTGCTGCGCGCGCGTGCGCTGGCTGGGCCGCGGGCCGCGGCAGGCCGGCTGGCTGTCGTGCTGCCGTTGTTTTTTTTGTTCTTTTTCTTTTCTATTTTCTGTTTTAGTATTTCTATAGTAACTTTTTCCTACGAACTCCAAATATAGTGAAATTTCTTTCTAAATTTTTCTAAAATCTAGGAGATCAACCTAGGGTCATGTGGTATCATTTCCACTAGCTTCCAAAGGTGAAAAAAATGCAAGTCCTAGTATAATCCCTTGTAGGGGCATTTTAGCAATTCAAAATAGGGCTTTGAAAATGTTGTTTCGCCAAAATCTTTTCAAGCTGAAATTTTGCATGGATGATCATGATGCAATGACATGAATTATATGCAGTACCAAATCTAAAATTTGGGATGTGACAGGGGTTTTGAGCCCCCTGCGGCCCTTCTTCGCTTCCTCTGTCTTCTGGGAAAATATAATTTTCCCATATTTTTCTGGTATTTTTCTGATCTTCGTGAAATTGCATCAAAACACCTCTTTTTCCATCAGAATCCAGACTCTAGCAGTTCATCCTCCAAGAATCATCCAACATGCATAAACAGATGAAAAGACATAAGTAATACCTCATAATAAGACATATATCATTGAATAGAGGCAAATTATGATATAGAATTGTGTTTAAATTAGGCGTATCAACTCCCCCCAAGCTTAGACCTTCGCTTTTCCCCAAGCGAAAACTGAGCTCAGTAAACATGTCCACAGGTTTATGGAGTGAAGTGTCGATAAAATAATACGGACAAGAAGCACAACTCATAGAAGAAAGCTACTCACCATTATATAAGTTAGCTTGCAACAAGTACATGAGTCACAATAGAGATGCATAAAGGTAAATCATAATTGGAATTGGCAAACTCTTGTTCTTGGTCAGAGAACAGCTGGCAAACGATCTCACAAATAAAGCTTTTGTAGAAGTTTTCAAACAAGAGCACTCTTTGCTCAAAAAGGTTTTTCAATGAAGGCTTTCAAAGTAATACTCAATAGATAAGAGTTTTGTGCAAACAAGGAAGATAAAGAACATGATTGAATAAATCACCATATGAATGCTTGAAACACAACAACTCAAATGCTTGCTGGAGATAGAGAGAAAGTAGGTTTACTGACTCAACTTGGAAATAGGAGAAAGGTCCCTTTATAGAGGGAAGCAGGGAATTCAAGTCATAAAGAGCTTCCAAAAGATTATGGTACTTACTAGCTTTGAGACCTCATTGCCCCTATCATAGGCATCTTGAGATGGTTAAGGTTAAAGTGAATAAGGATGGAGTATATGCTTGACGAAATATAAGTTGGCAATCTCATGTCCCTTGAATATGAGGGCCACTCCTCATGCTACTCAACTTTAGTTACCGGTAAGTTCTTGTCATTGTAAGTACATGTGTATCATAGAGAACTGCCAACGGGGTACCCCTTGCATATGGTACAGGAGCTATCCCATAACCAAAATGACAAGGCAAGCAGACAATGAGCATCTCAACAATATTTTTTATTTTCTATATGCATAGCTTTTTATTGAGGATGCTTCATAGATAGCTCACTATGGTGATGTTGCAAGTTTCCACCATGATTAGGCATGGCTTAGGCTAGCGGCCCAGGCATTTCTCTAACACAAAATACAGACTTCATGGACTTACAAGTTCCCTCTTTATTTCACACCGGTGACATCCACACACAAAAGAGCATGATATCAACTGTGTACAAGGTACATGTGCAATGTTGAAAGCGTTCCCCATGACAGCACGATTCTGCTAATTCCAACGTATAGATGCAAACATATACAACCTCGATGACACAATGGTTCAAGTCTATTTGGGGCAAGAAAATAAGGTGTGCCATCAAGTTCGTGAGAGCTTTACTAACTAGTTTTCACATAACAAAATACTTTTTAATTTGAAATATAGATGAAGCTTGAGAATTTGCTTGGAATAGCAATTGCTAATAGGTAGATATGGTGGACACAAATGGCATAGGTTTTTGGTTCAACGGGATTGGAAACATGAGAAGTGTGCCTTCTCAAAACAGGTTTTTGGCTAGCAAGGGTGGGTAGCAAGAAAGAGAGTTGAAAGAAACAAGCAAACATACAAGTAATAAATCCAAACATGCAATCTTCCTTGAAGACACAAAAGATCTTAAATAAAGAATACTAAGCTTATGAGCTAACAAGAAAGAAAAATAAATGATACAAAATACTTGTAAGCTTTTCTCTTTTTCTTTCAAATCTCAAATAGTGTTGCTACTGACCAGAGCTCGGTTTGCCAAAACCAATTTAGATTTACTTCATGCTCCCAAAGTGATGCCAATACTGGTCAACAAGATCCATCATATAATAGAGATTGCAAACTAAAATAAGAAGTGCAAAAAGTAAAGGATGAGACTTCTCATTAATATTCAATAAAGAAACTCACACCAAGGGATACATAGATAACCAACTAAAGGAGAGATACTTTCACATGCAAACCAAAATATAAAATAACCTCTCTACCAACGATATGAATCCACTAAAATGGTAAAAGATAAAAGATAAAGGTGGTGATACCGTGGCACTCCCCCCAAGCTTGGAACAAGCCAAGGGGATGCCAAACCTGACGACGAATTACTCCTTCAGTGGTGGTGGTGTTCTCTTGTTTAGGGTCATAAAATCCTCCATCATCTTACGAAGTCTGTTATTTTCCTCTTGAAGCATATGCACCTTCATCCTCAAAGCACGCTACTTATCACAAAACACATCAGTGGTTCGAAGGGCTTCCACTGCCTCAGGGCAGTATCTGAATTCTGGACCGAAGGCTATGATTCCTTGCATGTTGCGAGAAAAAGCGTCCCCAACGTTAATTGCTCCTACAAAAGTAGGTTTTCTTGCCCTTGTCCCTGCGGCGGTTTGTTCTTCCAACTTTAACTCATCCACGGGCTTCTTGCCTTTGTCATTGGCGGAGACCATGGTGCTCTAAACTTGAGAAGATTTCCTGACAGAAACAGATCAAAACGAAAACACGACGAGAACACGATGCACGAACCTCGGGGGATTTGGGGGTTATATATTATGAAGTTTCAAAGCATAAGGAAAGTTCTGATACGAAAACGAGGCAGAGTCAGAGTTCGGGGTAGGCACACCCCCTCCAGGCGCGGCCAGCTGGGGCCCGCACCTGGGGTGGGATTGGCCACCCCAGCCTCTGGTTCATTCTCTGTTCCGTCTCGTAACTTCCCTTATGTATTAAAAACATCAAAAATATAAAAATCTTGAGGTTTTACGAACCTTCTGTTTTCACCACTTTTACCTATTTAAAGACGAACTCTGCAGACTTCTTTTCTCCTTCCCCTGGGAATTCCTTTCCTCACAAAGCAATACAAAAACTTCAATGGCAACATTAGTGTAAGAAAAAACAATAAACCTTTAGGTTCACATTTCAGCTGAAATCTATCAAAACAAAGGCTTCTTTAAGAGGCAAATGCAAATTATATCAGCAATCTGTCAAAACAGACCAGTAGGTAAAGATTGATTTTTTCGAAAACCTTATGTTGCTCAAATCAAAAAGTGCAGAACTAATGAAAGTTGGGAAACAACTTGGAGAACAAGCACAGAAAAATTCAACTCCATCCGAAGCATTGAGCTCCCTCACGATGTTTTTCAATTCAGCACAAAAATCTATCCCAGGACAACCACTTTTCACAACTCATCTACTTCACAAAAGTATTTGAACTTGACACAAAAACCAAAACAAAAAGGATAAGGAGCGGACTGAGGTAATAAATTCGAAGACTCGACAAAACTCTTGGGTTATCACCCAACAAGTACTTTCCTTTAATGCCTTTAAGTTAGGCTCGAAACTTTCAAAAATGCTCACATAGGAGATATATATTTGAAGTGAAAGAGAGCATCTAGAAGCAAATAACCAACACATTTGAGTCTAAACCACTTCCTATGCATAGGGGTATCATGAGAAAATGAATTGTTGAAACAAAAATCCACTAGCATAGGAAGAAAAAATAGATTCAACTTCAAAGCTTTCAACATAAAACGGGGAAACTTAACATTATTGAGATGCATAAAACCATGTTTCCTTCTCTCATAATAACTTTCAGTAGCACTTTGAATAAATTTGACAATATAACTGTCATTGGAAACAACTTTATCATCAGAATAAGCATACTTACAGTCACCAAAAAGAGGTCCAAGGTCATAAAATGGATCAATAGAAGAAAGTTATTCCATCCTGAAATCTTTATTAGGCGAGCTACTTTCACAAGGAGCTTTAGCAAATTTGGAAAAGTTAAACTCATAAAAATCTCCATCAAACTTAGTTAAAACTTTCTCCTTCTTAAAATCTATAATAGCTCCATAAGTGTTCAAGAAAGGTCTACCAAAAATGATAGGACAAGTTTTGCTAGCTGCTTAATTAAGCACTAGAAAATCAGCAGGATACTTAATCTTACCGCAGAGAACTTCCACATCTCTTACAATGCCAATGGGACAAATGGTTTCCTTATTAGCAAGGTGAATAACCACATCAATGTCCTCAAGCTCACAAGGACCAATTTCATGCATAATTTCCCTGTAAAGTTCGTAAGGAATAGCACTAGAACTAGCACCAATATCACATAAACCATAGTAGCAATGATCACCAATTTTAACAGAAAGCACAGGAACACTAGCTTTTCTAGCCTTACTAGGATGAGAGATAATATTAGAAGCGTCTTCACAGAAGACAATGTGCTCATCCTCTATATTTCTAGTGAAAGGGTCTTTCACAATAGCTACCACAGGTTCAACATTCAGTTGCTCATCAGGCTCTACAGTTTTTATTATACCTTTGTTATTTGCACTAATAATCATAGAATACTCCTTTACCTTAGCTGGGAAAGGAACTTTCTCAACATGAGGTTCAGGCACAATATGATTAGTAGTATAAACTTGAGTACTTCTAATAGGAACATGACTAACAAAATCTTTATAAGGTGCATGGTACTTATTCCACTTCTTCTTGGGGATTTCTATGTAAGAGGCAAAGGCCTTAAAACAGTTGGCAATACTTTGGGAATCAAGACCAAACTCATTACTTATATTATGGAAGTCATCAGTTCCCATAAAATATTTAATGCATTCATAATCATAGTTTATACCTGACTTTCTTCCTTTGCCATTCTCCCAAGCTTCAGTGTTCTCTTGAATACGGTCTAGGAGATCCCATTTAGCTTCTTCCTTCATACGTGTGAATGATCCAGCATAGGAAGCATCTAGTAAATCTTTATCATGAAGAGAAAGCCTAGCATAAAAATTATTGATAATAATATTGTTAGGGAGTTCATGAATAGGACATTTAAGCATTAGTAACTTCAGTCTGCCCCAAGCTTGAGCTGTACTCTCTCCATCATGAGGCCAAAAGTTATATATCAGATTTCTATCCTTATGAATCTCACTGGGAGGATAAAATTTAGAATAAAAGAGAGATGCCACCTCCTCCCATTCCATGGATTGTCCATTCTTCAGCAGCTTATACCATTCTTCAGCTCTCCCTTTCAAGGATATGAAGAGTAACTTATTCTTCACCTGTTCGGTTGTGATACCTGCACACTTAAAAAACCACATAATTCATGGATAAAAAGCAAGTGATCACCAGGATAGACAGTTCCATCCCCTAAATAATAATTATCCATAACATGATCAACAATACCTGTAGGTATCTTAAAAGGATCTATCTCAACAGGTGGTGGTTCATCTACTACACTAGCAATGGTAGTAGTTTTCCCAAACAGAAAACCAAGTGGGTTATCCATATTGGAAACAAAGTAACAAGCAGTAACAAAATCAATACTCATAGTAGAAGTTTCCTTTACCAGTTCCACTCTTCAATAGCGCTTCACTCCCCGGCAACGGCGCCAGAAAATAGTCTTGATGACCCACAAGTATAGGGGGTGTATCATAGTACTTTTGATAAATAGGAGCGTCGATCCCAACGAGGAGCAGAAGGTGTTGACTAGTGGTATGGAGCAGGAACTCTCTGCAAATACTTAGCAAACGGATTTTTAGTAGTTTTCTGACAAGGCAACAAAATAAAGAGCAAGTAACAAAGACAACTAACAAACGCAAAAAGTGGCCTAATTCTTTCTTAGCAAAGGACAAGCCGGTGGAAATACTTATCATGACCAAATGTTCTCGAGGACACATGGGAAATCTGCCAAGTGCTTTCGCTTCAAATTGCTGAGTACTCTTCTTTGGTGTTGTAAGTGTTGTATGTGTGAACCTGTGCTAACATACCGACCTTACTTAGACTAATACATACTTGTGATTAAACCCCCTACAAGCATCCGCAACTACATGAAAGTAATTAAGATATAAATCTAACCACAGCCTTAAGCTCTGAGATCCTACATTCCCTTGTGCAAAGGTGTCCTAACGGGGGTTCAGGTTTCTGTCAGTCCGGCAACCCCACAATTAGTATCCAAATACACAATGCATTCCCCTAGGCCTATAAATGGTGAAGTATCATGTAGTCGACGTTCACATGACACCACTAGAAGAATAGCACCACAACTTAAATACTAAACCATTGAATAATAACTCAACACAAATCCACTACTAACAACATGACTTCTCCCATGTCCTCAAGAACTAAACGAACTACCCACGAGACTTCATATGGATCAAGATCAAAGATGATATGGTAATGGATAACAATCTGAACATAAACAATAATCTAATGGTTCCACTCACAAGCATCAACTACAATAGTAATTAACACCGGGAAGGTTTCCCTTAATGAAATAAGCAATATCCAACATAATTGTTACAGCGGGATGGAGTAATGATGATCGTGCTGGTGGAGATGATGGTGTGGATGATGATGATGATGATCCCGATGAATCCTAGCTTGACGATGGTGTTGATGGCGACGATCTCCCCTCTCCTGAAAGGAATTTCCCTGGCAGAAATCTGTCTGCCGGAGAGATCTGTCTCTCTTGGTGTTTTCCGCCCCGTAGAGGTGGCAGAACTCTATCTGCGGTCGCTCCCCTGGTGTTAGGGTTCCATAGGGAAGATATAGGCGAAGGGGCGGAGTCGGGATCCGGGCAGGTGGGTCACACCTGCCCTAGGCGCGGCCTAGGGTGAACCCCCGCCTAGGGGGGGTGTGGGCCCCCTGTGGCCCTTCTTCGCCTCCCATTCTGGCTTCCTCTGTCTTCTGGGAAAATATAATTTTCCCATATTTTTCTGGTATTTTTTTGATCTTCGCGAAATTGCATCAAAACACCTCTTTTTCCATCAGAATCCAAACTCCGGCAGTTCATCCTCCAAGAATCATCCAACATGCATAAACAGATGAAAAGACATAAGTAATACCTCATAATAAGACATATATCAATGAATAGAGGCAAATTATAATATAGAATGGTGATGAAAATTGGGCGTATCAGGTTACCTTCGTTACACATCTTAGGTGTTTTGTTCGGTTCACTATAGGGAGTAGGGAAGAGGTACACTCGACGCCCTTATGGAAGGAAGTTGACACCCATAGGTGTCACTGCGTCGGTGCCGAGTTGGCAGAGATTTTTCTGGACCTCCAAAAAAAGCCTCTGCTACTCCGGATAGCTTCACTAGGTTTGCCACCCAGAACGCCCACCATCACAGTCTTGCAATTACCACCGTTGTCTCACCATGTCTTACGATGCGGAGGCTGGTAATACTGAGAAGCGAAAACGACGGCGAGGGTCAGCGATAAAACGATACTTGAATGGGAATTGCCTCCATCGCCGGGGGTAGTAGCCGACCAGATGTTGTAGCAGGAAAAACCAGTCCTTCACTGGCTCGGCCGATCCCAAGTGGTCCCGTGAAGTCTCGCCGCCGTACTGCATCAGGGTATTGCCAACTACGCCAACCAAAGTGGTTTTCCCCATTTCTCGCCCGCCGGTGGAGGCGGTATTGCGCCAGAGCTGTCTCGCCCAGTCCATGAGAGGGGGGTCCTTGTGGGCTCAGATATGGGTGGGCAAGGTGCCACCGACTGCACTCTCCAGCGGTGCTACAGGTCCTAGCAGTGGATGACCATGTCGCTGCTTCATCAATTGTCCGGGCGTTGGATCTGATGCCACTAAGTCAGACCGCCGTTAGTCCGAAATGCGCCGCCGCGAGATGTTGCTAGCCTCGCCTTTGCTTCCGTACGCCGTCGTCGGCACCGCACTGGCAACGCTCGATGGCATGCGCCGACAGAGTGTGGGTGGAGAAGGGTGCGGCGTGGTGAGGTCTCCCAGTCCACAGGGCGGGGGATGCAGGGATGAAGTTGTTTTCGGGAGAACACCTGGTTATTTTTCTTTTCTTGATCGTTGTCATTTTTGTTCGAGATGGTTTGTGCCTTGTAATAATGTAGTGGCCGCCTCTTGGTCACACGTTCGTGGGTGGTGTCGGCTTTGGAGAAACAACCTGCTTGTATTTTTTAAGCAGTCGATTGTCATGTAGTAGGAATTGTCTTTATTTTTTTCTTGGTGAGTAAGTATTGCATATTTTTCTGATCAATTTATTGCAATGAGTTAATTTTTCTAACTATCTTGAGAAGAAAAGAGTTAGATGTTCTAACTAACTTGACCATGATAATGATATGCTGTGTAGTAAGGGTAATATTTAGTAAGGGTAATATTGAAATCATTAGTGGGTTTTGTATTTGTTAATGGCATGTTAAAAAGGAAGTAGCAGAGCTGGAATGTCTATCGACTTTCCAATGGACAGCTTCGACACACAATAGATAGTAGGTATATTTAGAGTGGCTGTTTTTTATGTTCTCTTACTCTAAAGATCATGTAGGTTGATTCATTTCGCTGGCATATTGGGCACATGGCTGTTTGGCGGTACATGTTTTTTAGATCTACAGTCTAGTCTATATGACCTATACGCTACATCAACACGAGATGTGATACACAGCGAATCTTTCTGTCCTTTATTTTTGTCAGGACTTTACATGTGATAGTGACAGAAAACACAGCATACACTTCCTAATAGACTGTTGATGTGTGCCAAAATAGTACTCCCTCAATCTGCAAATAAGTGACTTTTATTTATCTTATCTAGATTCACATGTATTTACACTAAAAGGCGTCTAGATACATATGAATCTAGACAAATCTAAGTCATTTATTTCTGGACGAATAGAATACAACAAACTGCTGACTTTACCCCGACGCCTCACCACAGCGACACGCACAACACGATGCCCCACACGAATAAAACCACAGTTAAGTTCAATACACATAACCAAAAGGAAGGACGGTGCATGCCTCCGGTACAAAAAGAGGCACACAACCACGACTCGCAAATCTTGGCCCCACGTAGCAAAGATATCAAAGCAAGGACAGAGCTCCAAATCAAGGGAGCTTAGATCTCTTTACGATCTTGCACAAAAGGAACTTGACTGTCCGTGCATTGCAATGGCGGCATAGATATTCTAATGGTTTCACTCTAATCATGTTGAACATGTAACTTTAGGATTCTTCACATGAAGCGTAGTTGTCAAATTTTGCGCAAAGGCATAATACTATTTCACAATGTGCTTTTCAGAAAAACATGCTCACAATTTTTGCATGCGTCACAAAATCAGCATCATGTATCTCATACCTATGGTGCACCCCAAGTGCCCACCCCCCTCCCCCTCTGTCCCTCCCTCTATGTGTTTTATCATCCTGTTTCACTTTGAGATGATGCTCCATAATTATTCATTAGCTTGTCCTAATTTCAACGATTCTCTAATCGATAGAATGCGATGGTAAAAGTTTTCACCCACATTTAGCAATACACAAAATAATAGGAAGGTGGTAAGGGAACAACAAAACTATGTGGGAGAACATAATCATACAATTAAATCATTGGAGTGATATTTTAGACTCCTCGCACTAAATTAGTGCAAAAGGTCTGGTGGTTAGACAAATACCATGGAAAACAAGCAAAATAGATGTTCATCACTTATTATATTTCTAAAAGTGCATAGAACACATCATATATTTATTTTCTCACCACAACAATACAATGAGCGCGGACATATTTATTTTTCTCTCCGCCCTCGGCCACCATGTGCACCCTTCCAAACTCCTCACTACCCGCATCCTACAAAAATGTCCCTTGCGCAGTTAAAAGAGGTCATTTAGTTACATATCTAGAAGTAACGAAGGAAACCATCGGTGAAGAAACCTTACTGTATTGACTTCCACATTACTTTCTCCAAAGTACATTAATTCAGGCAATTTAATTGAAGAAAATTTGAAGTATTCAAGCGGTCATAGGAAGTGGGTGAGATTGCTAAACCTCTTGACCAATGTGACTTCTATATATTTAAGCGAACAATTGAAAGGGACCACTTGCATTTTAATCATGACAACCGGCAATGCTTTATCACTTGCAAGGAACCTGCATACGGCCTAAAAAATCAGGACAAAACAATATGTCTTAGTGTGAAAATAATAATTAATTTAGAGAGACATGAAAAATTGCCAATAGATAAGTGCCTAACAGTGGCGGAGCTGGCATAGAAGATTTGGGTTCAACTAAACCCAGCAAAATTCATCCACTCCTCATTGAATTAGTCTTTCAAGTTGCTTATTAGTGGAAGAGTACACCATGAGTAACATAGTTGAACCCAATGAAATTCTTCTCTAGCTTCGCTCTTGGTGCCTAATAAAAATAAAATGATATCTCACATAGAAGATGGTAAAAGAACAAGAAAAGTTACCATCTGCTATGATCCATGTCGCCATCCCAACTTAGCCTCTCATGCAAAAGACCAGACATGAAGGAAACCAACCAACTCATCAACCGTCATGTTGCCTCTGATTATGTATTGAGCAGTGGAACTTGTTAGTCGATCCGGTCAGGTGGGTATGATGTGCAATTGTATCTATTGGTGTTTACCTCAGTTGTCTCGTCATAGATTGGTGATCCAACTCTTGAAATATCACTTGAACTTGATGATCTTAGCGAAGAATGTCCGGTGAACCCATGGCGTGGGCCTTGGAGATCTGGGCCAACACCATGGTAACTTGAACATCAAGAACTTTAACAATGTTAGGTGACCTCTGAACCATGATAGATGAGGCATACACATGTTAAATTAAATCGATCATGGTGGCCATCAAGGAATTAGAGAATTGTGGCTATAGTGGATGGGCATGATGCCGACCGCCGGCATGCATAGCGCACACGAGGTAGTCGATGCAGGCGACCTTGTTGACGAACACGACCATCATCTCCCCGTCCTTGCATGCTATGGCGATTGGAGCGGCCGTCTCGTGTGCCCTGGAATTTAGACCGTCTCGTCGTACGCCTGTGCCGGGCCGCCGTGCTAGATAGGGGCGCGTACACCTTGTTGAGCACCACCACCAGCACCAGGCATGCATACGAGAAGACATACATTCAGGATACGGACACGGTTTCCAATTTTTTCCCATGATGGTGTAGCACGGTCGTCCGCTGCACCTCACTCACCTAGACGTCTTCCACGTCCTCTGCTCTGTGTTCAATGCTCCTAAGGCTGGGAGCACTCTCGCAAACTCGATGCGGCCATGCTCGTCATCTGGCTGGTCTACTCCATCACATCGCCAACCTCATGTCCTGCCGTTTTTCCGCGTCAAGACCATAAAGAAGGCCTTCCGGCATCTGATCAAGAAGCACTACTCACGGGTAAACAAATCTCATACTGCAATTTTGTAACATTCCAGTATTTAGGAATCTAACGAGGGGTAGATTTAGGAATATGTATTGTTGCATGCATCTATTTGTGAAAATGTGGGAAATTTTTTTGCCAAATAAAAACGTAAGTGCTCAATGTTTCTTTCTTACTTTAAGATTAGGTTTAGACTTAAAGCAGGATTGTTATAAACTTTGATGTAATCTTAAAGGAATTATGGGTGTTTTGAAATAGGTTTGAATTCAAAACTTAAGTGTTTGAATAATCACTTAAATGGTTTAAATATAAGATTTGAATCTTAAATTAATTAAGAGAAAAGTATTAAAACTTAAATCTTATCTAAAAACAATATTGTATATGAAATTCATTTCATATATATAAACAAGATACAAAGAATGAACTTACTGAAGCTATTCCAAACTTCACAATTTACACAAGAGTAAAGAATAAGAATATCCTTTATTAATAAATAAATAAACTTTATTACAAATGAACCAAATAAATATTACAAGAATTATAAAAGAAAAATTACAAAAGAATAAGGAAACTACATTTGTATAACCACTAATTATCCTATACCTAAAACTACACTAAATCTTCATCTTTATTTCTGTACCTGCAAAACAAAGATTAAATAGAAAACAAAATAGGATCAGTGTTAGTAAATTTATCTCAGATATGTCAGTGATGTGCACTTGACAATCTCATCATTGAGAAATGTGGTAAAAGGGGCAAGTTTCACCAATCTTCAAGATTTCATCCTTCATAAATGCATAGCCAAAATGCAAATGACATGCCAACAGGGACCAATTCACCAGCTAGGTAAACGTAGATTGGTAAGAGTAAGTTCAGACTTTCTGAACTTATCCACATGTGCATAGCGGGCACACAAGCTGCACACACACACAAGCATGCAAGGGTGTGATGTCGACCTCACAAGCACAGCCAATATCACAAAACCACAGCACAACCATGGAGGAGCACCTCAGTGCATCTCTCCACTACACAACACACCAGCACAGCCAGGGTAAACAGCAGTTAAACCAAGAACATCAGCCAAACCCAACCACCCAGATCAACCCAAATATCACCAGAATGGTGACATAAGGAGGGGGATGGATCTGGTGGACAACAAAGGTCAAGTCAGGAGATAGCAGGAGCAGGCAAGCTCAAGAGAAAGCTTAGGAGCACAGCAAAAGCAGATCAAGATCCAGATCAAGATCAAGATCATCATCAATCTACTACATCCACATCAGAATCTGTGGTGAGCCTTATAAAACCATCACATGATTTCATCATAGTATATAAATAAAAGCATGTGTTGTTTTATGAGATAATCTCTCAATAAACACCCAAGAGGAGTGCATCTATCCTAGAGATTTCAAGTATAAGGGTAATAAATCAAGCTCAACCACAAACACTAAACCCTCAGACCAGCATCACTGGGTTCAGTGTTATTTTTTTGCAACATAGATCATTTTCATTTGATCTTATTAGGGCAGGGCACATCTCTCAGAGAGAGAGAGAGTAGCACATTTAATCCTATAAATTTCAATCAAATTATTGCCCAACTAACTAGGAATTAAATCCTAGAGCCTCAGACCAACATCATAGGCAGGCAAGATAAGAAAGCTTTCATATCATCTTATCAGTTTAAATCACAAGCATGATCAAGCTAAGCCAGAAAGAAAAACCCAATCACTTGTGTGCCAGAATACAATGGCATCACAAGGACAAGTTCTTAATGAGCTAAAATCATCTTTGCTTAGTTCCCACAGGAAAAGAGACAAACCATTACATATCATTTTCCTAAAGCCAAGTGCCAGAAATCAATCTTAAACTCATACATCCACAAAAATCATTACATATAATGATTTGATTCAGTGTGTATAATCTTATACAAACTAACACTATAATTACAGTAAGCAACCACTGAAAGAAACTACTGTCAGTATGAACATTCTGATAGTAGAGTACACTCTCAGATCAACAGCATAATCCAATCATGGATTCCATTGAAACATTAGCATGAATCATGGTGGATTACCACTAGAACTAATCTGACAGGCATTTAGCATCACAAAAACTACTACCAATCATCAACCACAGAAGACAATCCTTTTCCATGATCAAATAGGATCAACACTAGATCTAAAGCATCATAGATATGATCAACAGGGGATTATGAACCCAAATTAGAGCAAGAAATCTAATCCAGAGATGAACTCAACCAGCACATAGTCACTCGACATGAAAGCCACTAGATATACAGGGAGAATCATGGCAGTAGCATGCACAAACACCACAAAGATAACTTACCCGAGGTCCTCGCTGATGAATCGAAGAGGAAGCAGAGGGGCCAACGAACCACGGCGGCACAGGGAGCACCTAGAGGGGCGCTGCAACCTGCACCTCCCACGGCGGCGGCCGCAGCAACACATGAGACCAGCACACCATCGCAGGCGGGATCCTGGCGGCGGCGACAACATCTTTTTTGAACTCTAGGGTTCCGAAATGGGGTGGAATTGACCACGGGAAAGCCCTAGAGACAAATCCAAGTGGATAGAACGAACGAGCGTCGTCGACAACCTCAACTCGCACCACAGCGGTGGCCAGAACGGCCGGTGGCGACGGGAATCGACGGCGGCGGCATCGCCGTCCACGGGGACGAGACAGAGGAAGAAGGGATAAGGTCGAGGGAGAGAAGGGAGGCAGAATGGGCTGGGTGGGCCAAAACCCTTCGGGGTTATCTTTTGACCCTGCCGTATTGGGCCACCCTGGCCCAATAAGCCCAAGGGGCCAGCCCAAATTGCTTAATAAATCTTTTTGATCAATTGAAAAAGACCAAAATACCCCTGACCTCAATAAAATTATAGAAAATTAAATAAAAGTCCAAAATTATAAATAAAATATTTTTGGATTCACAATAATCCACACTGTTCAAATAAAATAAAATACAAAATTTTGAATACTTAAACTTTTATAAGAATTTTGTAATTTATATATTCCTTGTGGAATTTTACAAAATTATTGAAAGATGATAAAAATAAATAAAAATCACTTTTATTAATTATTAATATTATAGTATTTATGAAAAATACTAAATAAATATTTAGTAATAAAACTTTATAATTCAAATTCCTATAATGATAAATGTTTATAAGATAAGTAAAATACCAAAAATCTTGGAAAAATAAGAATTCTAATTAAAAATAGATCATGTATTATTATTTCACTTAATTAAATATTTAATATTTATTAAGTAATTATAAAGTAATAATAATAAAATCATAACTTATTATTTATTAAACACAAAAATAAATATACCAAAATGATCATCAAAAAATAATATATACATGATAAAAATCTTATATTCTACTTTGACTTAAATAAAAATTTCAAATATTTTAATAACTCAAATTTAAACCTAGTCACTTCATTAATAATTCATAAAAGGATAAATAACATTTATTAATATCCTTAAAATGAGTTTAATATATAGTACAAATCTTAAATATTAATGAAATGAAACTCTAATGGTTTAAAAACATTATAAACATCTTTATATTAAACTATCTTCAACTCTAAGTGAAGATTATATTCTCAAAGGATTCCAATTCATGATAAAAACCTTGAAGAACATCTTATGAATAAATCAGATCCTTTCCATTAACTTTAAATTATCAAATTTCAACAATTACCACAACACTATAGAAAGTTCAAGGGTAGTTAAATGAAAATATATCTAGAATTATAAACTTTACTCACTTATCTCTAAAAGATAAATGGTACTACTCTATCATAGAATTAAGAAACCATTATCTCAAGTAACGGAACAAACATTCTTAAAGAAAAACATTTCAGATATACAAGATACCAAAGTGTAAGTATCATATTTTCAAAACTATCTATATTTTAAAGTTAACTTTAGTCTCCAAGAATCTAAATATAATAGCATACACATTACTACATGTTTTATAGTTAACTTTGGTCTGAAATAGTTAATCTATAAAGCAACTCAAGCCAAACCATTTGATCAAAACAAATAGCATCAACCACCACTAATTAACCACAAAGGATTAGACTTCGGAAGGGAAACCTTTTCTTCGAAGGTTATCCTTTTTGCCACTTTAAATAAGAAATCTTGTATAAGTAATCCTAACTAGTATGTCACAAGAATGTATATTTTACTCCTACAAAGGTGATGTCTACAACCACTCCTAAACTCTAATAAAAGTACAACTATGAAACTTATTTAAAAGGACCACACATTCCAAACTAACCACATTCGGAATCTAAACCCTAGAACAACGCTATTCTTAGGATCTGCGCTTAGAACGTGCATCACATTACTTATGCATAAAAGCATACTGCTTCTTTGAACATTAGTCCTTATTGGACCAATGATGCTAATTTCAGATTTAGGATCTTGTACTGACTCGAAGACCGTGAGTGCATAATCTTGCAATCAAAAAAGGCAAGTTCACACTTGCTCATGACCTTTGTTTATTTTCTGTAAAGTATTTTACAAATCTAGTGTTATTTTCACCTACATTTGAAAAAGATCATAAAACACTATTTTCAATAATAATGAAAACTATTGATTACTGATCCAGGGTGATCAAGCTAATTTGTTAGATTTGACAGTTAGAATAACATTGTTCAGAACTATATCACCTAGGACTTAACAACCAATGTCGCCAGTGATTCTTGTGCCGTATATTATGCGTTAACCATGAGATTTGGAATGGGACAGAGAAGTCAGCTGTATCTTCTTCCTCTCGCATGAAGCCGGATGTGCAGGTCGTGGCTATTATCCTCGTAGCGTGCATATTAATTGGTAATTCGTAGAGGATATGCAGCATATGGCTGGGAACCCTCAACGTCCCACGATAGTTCTGGCATCTAACCGTTTGTACAAACCATTGCCGTAATTCATTAGGTGGGCATGGTGTACACCAAGGAGGCATGCGGGATCGCGAAGGGGGCAGTGATTGGATTTGATCGACTTCTGGGCCCCACATCATGGAATTGTGGACGGGAATAAGCTGCCCGGTTGTGCAACAAAGAGTTGATCTCTCATGGGTAAAGTAACGCACCTCTGCAGAGTGTAAGAACTGTAACTTGTTACTCCCTGTTCCGGGAAGGAGCTGCGAACGCAGCGGGAAGGAACCCCATGAAGGTTCTGGTAAACCCGTGAAGGCTGATGGACATAGATTTTCAGAATAAAAGCAACCTTTGAAGAAATGTTTATAAAAACTTGCATTGCCTATGACCTATGGTCTGTGGCTGTAGATATAGTGCATCAAACACTCCTTTTCTAGTGAATTTGCTGAGTACGCTCGTACTCAAAGTATCTTCTTAACCCTTGCTAGATTCGGAAGCCATTAAAACGATGTCTACGTCAAGATATGCTCCAGGACTTATCAAGACCAGCTAAAGCTCTTCAATGAAGACAAGGAAGTCAACATATAACTCAAGTGAAGACAAAGTTACTGATTAGATAGAAATAAAATCTCTAGCCAAAGAACCTATCTCTGTAGTGCGTTGCAATAGCAGCAATGCCAATTCCTTAATTAAATATTAGTTTGAATAGTATAATAGTTTTGCGTTATTTATATTTGATTCTTGTTCGTAAAGAAGTTCTTTCTTTCTCCTAAACCTAGACTGTTCTCTGGATCTTATGTAAAGAGTGAGTTGTAACCTCTAGCCATGTATTGGACCTGCTGTGTTTCTGTTGTGCCATTCTGAGGGATGTAATACTGGTGAACGGTGTTTCATTGGTGTTATGTCAACGACTATAGTATAATACATCATGCAGTGGTATGCTAGGTCACCGCAGTTGGTATCAGATCATATGCTTTGACCTTAGGTTGGAACCCTAGTAAATGGGGAGAACCAGTAGGACACATCCTAGCAATAATAAAGAGTTCTCTAGTGATATGAGGGATATTCACTTGAGAATAATCCTGTTATGTTACTAGTGCGATAACTCTTTTATATGGTTGCAATTCCAAACATTAACCAAGAGTTTTAACTCTATGTGACTGATGATAATTTCTTATCCACAGTTCCACATGGCACCTCGATATCCACCCCGGAATGTTCAAGTGATGAACAGGACGTTGGATGACTACAGAGGGGATTGGATAGACAATCTCCGACAACTTCTATGGAGTTTGGAATGTGAATCAAGACTTTTGGTCAAGATTTACACTTTCTATGATGGGCATGTATTAGCTAAATACCGTGTCATGATCATGTTACCCAGGAAGTTAGGACTTAAGGGAGAAATGCCAGCAGGAGAGGCAAGATGCATGGCATCTGCATATCAGATTGCCATAGCAGCAGCCATAACCATGATCTGAGAGCATAAATCCCAAGCTCTAGAAGGTAGTACTCACACCATTACACCACATGAAACCTCAAACTCAGAGCATGAGTTAGACCACTCTACCTTAGTCCAAACTAAACCTACTCTAGCTGTAGAGTATATGGATCGTTATCGGTCTTTGCTAAACACTTATCATAACACTCACCAAGTATTAGTTCAGGAGCTGGATACGGTCATTAAGGATTTTACCGATCCTAATAAAGCAATGGCTCGTAGGAAGAAGTTAGATAAAGAAGCTAGGCATCCCAAATACGTACCTTCAAGAGAGGTGTTTGAGGAAACTGAGTTTGATGACCCCAAACTCAGAAAATTATGCCTATTACCAGAATGACTTCAAGCCACCTGAAGATCTATGGACCAAGTACAATTCCGAACAACAGGAATGGAATAAAGTTATTCCAAATAAACCCGAGCCTAACAAGTATGGATGGGATGTAGAATCTCAAGGTAAAATCATAGGGAATCCGATACCTTATGATGCAGGTATTGAGGAGGAGATCAACTATAACCATAGAGAGCCTTATGGACCATATGGGGCTGATACTAATCCAATCAACTTAGAAGAGTATCCCAATAGATACTACACCAATCTGTATGACTGGATCCAAGAAAAAAAATTAAGGAACCAAATTACTATGAGAAAGCGGTGCCAGAAAACCCGAACTATTCGGTGGAAGATTACGCCAACTCTAGTCATTTTTCAATGACTAATCTCAATCTCGGTACTTCTATTCAAGATTACGCACCTCCTGGATGCTCCTATGCTCCAGAAGACAGTCGTAGGACTTCACGTCATCATGGACAGAACTCCAGGAAGCACTAGAGGAATATGAGAGCGAGAGAGAAACAACATCCCCAGGGATGCGGGCTTGAATAATGTACATAGAGGGTAATGCGTATTGTAGTTTGGAGAGTTTGCTGAAATAAGTGAGGATATATCCACAAGAACAGGAAGCTCTTGTAAGATAGTTGTGTAAATAGGTATGAAGCAAACCGTGGGAACATCCAGTACAGTTGTAAATTATCTAAAACCTATGTATAATACAGGGTATATGTTTTAATGTTTATCGAATTTTGGATCTTATTGGATTTTCTTGATTGACTAGATCTGTACATGAGGTTTAATTCGGTGTGCAAATGCATGATATAACACCCAGTTATTACTTGATGTTATAGACCTAGATAGGAATGGGAATTCGTGTAAGGGAGCGACGATTTCAAAAGAAGACTTACTTAAGGAAGAAGCAAGATGTAAGGAGTGTTAATACCACTGGGAGAATAGGTAAAGCATAGATTATCCTTAGCCAAACTCAAGAAAGAAGTTGGGTATAGAAGTGGGTAATATTACTAAGAAGTAATGGAGTAATTGTACCAAGTTCATGGAAGTATCATAAATAAGTACAAATAGTTAGCTTTGGGACAAAAATTATCTTCAAACTATGATAATTCTAAGAGAATGTGAGAGGTATGTGAGAAACCATAGGGTAATACACACACCCTAGGACGGTTCACAGCCGGTAATAATAATCCACAATTGGTATTTGATCCATAGAAAGTAGTTAATCCACAGTTGGTATTTTGTCCGTAACTGGTATTTGGTTGAAATAGTTAACCAAATCTTATTAAAAGTTACATAAAGAGCATTAAATTTGGCCTAAATTAAGTAAGATATAAGAAAGTTTAACAGATCTAAAGACGATCGCTTGGCAAGGTTATTTCAGCAAGAATGACCAATAGTAAGTACAACATTTAGTGCTGAAAGAATTGCTCCGGAGATCCACAACTATGTGGATGCACCGTATAATCTTTCATTGGACCTTAAACCAGTAAAATATAAACTGAACAGGAACCAACATTCTAGTTTAAGAATCAATAGCTTCTATGTATGGAGTTTCAAAACTATTAGTAAAACTTAATGGGGAAGAGTAAACATTAGGAATGATAATTGAAGAAAATACTATAGGTAATAAAGAAAAGTTACTTACAAATCTTAAGAAGGTACAAACTTGAGGGTGATAAAGGATACATTTAAACAATCAAAATTTTAAAGGCAACAATTTTTAAGCAATCCTTAAGAAGTAATATAGAACCCTAATTCCACAAGTGTCGAGAATGAAAAATTCCAAGGGGTATGGATAAATTGAGTTTAAATTCAATCTTGGAAGGAATACCAGTATCAGCTATATAATGACCAGAATAGTAAGATAGTCTGTTGATCCTTAAAATGCAGATATAAAAACTTAAAAACTATTGGTAATGAGAACTTCCAAATTATAATAGTAACAAGCTGTTAATTCAAGAAAAAGAATTGAATGAGGATATCTAATCAGGTTATGGAATATTCCAATTAATTCCATCAAAGATCAGCATGGAGTGGGGAGTATGCAACCATTACAAACCTTAGAAATTTCTAAATGGAAATGAGAGGAAATAGGTAGGGACTTCATCATAAGATTACCTATGACACCAAAAGGGAAAGACAAGACATCATTGATAAGAACATGGCATTCAGAAGTAGGAGAGATGGTATATTTGAAAGTAAGTCCAATGAAAGGAGTAAAAAGATTTGGAGTTAAAGGAAAATTGAGTCCAAGATGTATCGGACCATTCAAGATACTGAGTCAAAACAGAATTATAGCGTATGCTTTAGAGTTATCATCAAGATTGGCTTAGGTGCATAATGTTTTTCATGTGTCACAACTTCTCAAATGTTTGAAAGCTCTAGAGGATGCAATAACACATCAAAAGTTAGAACTCCAAGCAGACCTAACTTATATTGGAAATCCTGTAAGATTTGGGAAGAAAATTGGAAATTATTGAGGAACAGAGCAATTGAATACTGCAAGGTACAGTAGGAACATCACCCTAAGAGAGAAGCCACATGGGAGAAGAAAAAGGATTTAAGAAAAGTTTATCCAGAACTATTCAAGTACATCTCCACAAACTTCGGGACGAAGTTTAATTTAAGGGGGGAAGTCTGTAACATCCCAGTATTTAGGAACCTAACGAGGGGTAGATTTAGGAATATGTATTGTTGCATGCATCTATTTGTGAAAATGTGGGAATTTTTTTTGCCAAATAAAAACTTAAGTGCTCAATGTTTCTTTCTTACTTTAAGATTAGGTTTAGACTTAAAGCAGGATTGTTATAAACTTTGATGTAATCTTAAAGGAATTATGGGTGTTTTGAAATAGGTTTGAATTCAAAACTTAAGTGTTTGAATAATCACTTAAATGATTTAGATATAAGATTTGAATCTTAAATTAATTAAGAGAAAAGTATTAAAACTTAAATATTATCTAAAAACAATATCGTATATGAAATTCATTTCATATATATAAACAAGATACAAAGAATGAACTTACTGAAGCTACTCCAAACTTCACAATTTACACAAGAGTAAAGAATAAGAATATCCTTCATTAATAAATAAATAAACCTTATTAGAAATGAACCAAATAAAGATTACAAGAATTATAAAAGAAAAATTACAAAAGAATAAGGAAACTACATTTGTATAACCACTAATTATACTATACCTAAAACTACACTAAATCTTCATCTTTATTTATGTACCTGCAAAACAAAGATTAAATAGAAAACAAAATAGGATCAGTGTTAGTAAATTTATCTCAGATATGTCAGTGAGGTGCACTTGACAATCTCATCATTGAGAAATGTGGTAAAAGGGGCAAGTTTCACCAATCTGCAAGATTTCATCCTTCATAAATTCACAGCCAGAATGCAAATGACATGCCAACTGGGACCAATTCACCAGCTAGGTAAAAGTAGAATTGTAAGAGTAAGTTCAGACTTTCTGAACTTATCCACATGTGCATAGCAGGCACACAAGCTGCACACACAAGCATGCAAGGGTGTGCTGTCGACCTCACAAGCACAGCCAATATCACAAAACCACAGCACAGCCGTGGAGGAGCACCTCAGTGCATCTCTCCACTACACAACACACCAGCACAACCAGGGTAAACAACAGTTAAACCAAGAACAGCAGCAAAACCCAACCACCCATATCAACCCAAATATCACCAGAATGGTGACATAGGGAGGGGGATGGATCTGGTGGACAACAAAGGTCAAGCCAGGAGCTAGGAGGAGCAGGCAAGCTCAAGAGCAAGCTTAGGAGCACAGCAAAAGCAGATCAAGATCCAGATCAAGATCAAGATCATCATCAATCTACTACATCCACATCAGAATCTGTGGTGAGCCTTATAAAACCATCACATGATTTCATCACAGTATATAAATAAAAGCATGTGTTGTTTTATGAGATAATCTCTCAATAAACACCTAAGAGGAGTGCATCTATCCTAGAGATTTCAAGTATAAGGATAAGAAATCAAGCTCAACCACAAACACTAAACCCTCAGACCAGCATCACTGGGTTCAATGTTATTTTTTTGCAACATAGATCATTTTCATTTGATCTTATTAGGACAGGGCACATCTCTCAGAGAGAGAGTAGCACCTTTAATCCTATAAATTTCAATCAAATTATTGCCCCACTAACTAGGAATTAAATCCTAGAGCCTCAGACCAACATCATAGGGAGGAAAGATAAGAAAGCTTTCATATCATCTTATCAGTTTAAATCACAAGCATGATCAAGCTAAGCCAGAAAGAAAAACACAATCACTTGTGTGCCAGAATACAATGGCATCACAAGGACAAGTTCTTAATGAGCTAAAATCATCTTTGCTTAGTTCCCACAGGAAAAGCGACAAACCATTACATATCATTTTCCTAAAGCCAAGTGCCAGAAATCAATCTTAAACTCATACATCCACAAAAATCATTACATATAATGATTTGATTCAGTGTATAATCTTATACAAACTAACACTATAATTACAGTAAGCAACCACTGAAAGAAACTACTGTCAGTATGAACATTCTGATAGTAGAGTACACTCTCAGATCAACAGCATAATCCAATCATGGATTCCATTGAAACATTAGCATGAATCATGGTGGATTACCACTAGAACTAATCTGACAGGCATTTAGCATCAAAAAAACTACTACCAATCATCAACCACAGCAGACAATCCTTTTCCATGATCAAATAGGATCAACACTAGATCTAAAGCATCATAGATATGATCAACAGGGGATTATGAACCCTAATCAGAGCAAGAAATCTAATCCAGAGATGAACTCAACCAGCACATAGTCACTCGACATGAAAGCCACTAGATACACAGGGAGAATCATGGCAGTAGCATGCACAAACAACAAAGATAACTTACCCGAGGTCCTCGCTGATGAATCGAAGAGGAAGCAGAGGGGCCGACGAACCGCGGCGGCACAGGGAGCACACATAGGGGCGCTGCAACCTGCACCTGCCACGGCGGCGGCCGCAGTAACACACGAGACCAGCACACCACCGCAGGAGGGATAACGGCGGCGGCGACAACATCTTTTCCTAACCCTAGGGTTCCGAAATAGGGTGGAATTGACCACGGGAAAGCCCTAGAGACAAATCCAAGTGGATAGAACGAACGAGCATCGTCAACAACCTCAACTCACACCACGGCGGCGGCCAGAATGGCCGGTGGCGACGGGAACCGATGGTGGCGGCATCGCCGGCCACGGGGACGAGACAAAGGAAGAAGGGATAAGGTCGAGGAGAGAAGGGAGGCAGAATTGGCTGGGTGGGCCAAAACCCTTCGGGGTTATCTTTTGACCCTGCCCTATTGGGCCACCGTGGCCCAATAAGCCCAAGGGGCCATCCCAAATTGCTTAATAAATCTTTTTGATCAATTGAAAAATACCAAAATACCCTTGACCTCAATAAAATTATAGAAAATAAAATAAAAGTCCAAAAATTATAAATAAAATATTTTTGGATTCACATTAATCCACACTATTCAAATAAAATAAAATATAAAATTTTGAATACTTAAACTTTTATAAGAATTTTGTAATTTATATATTCCTTAAGGAATTTGACAAAATTATTGAAAGATGATAAAAATAAATTAAAAACACTTTTATTAATTATTAATATTATAGTATTTATGAAAAATAATAAATAAATATTTAGTAATAAAACTTTAATAATTCAAATTCCTATAATGATAAACGTTTATAAGATAAGTAAAATACCAAAAATCTTGGAAAAATAAGAATTCTAATTAAAAATATAATCATGTATTATTATTTCACTTAATTAAATATTTAGTATTTATTAAGTAATTATAAAGTAATAATAAAAAAATCATAACTTATTATTTATTAAACACAAAAATAAATATACCAAAATGATCATAAAAAAATAATATATAGATGATAAAAATCTTATATTCTACTTTGACTTACATAAAAATTCAAATATTTTAATAACTCAAATTTAAACCTAGTCACTTCATTAATAATTCATAAAAGGATAAATAACATTTATTAATATCCTTAAAATGAGTTTAATATATAGTACAAATCTTAAATATTAATGAAATGAAACTCTAATGGTTTAAAAACATTATAAACATCTTTATATTAAACTATCTTCAACTCTAAGTGAAGATTATATTCTCAAAGGATTCCAATTCATGATAAAAACCTTGAAGAACATCTTATGAATAAATCAGATCCTTTCCATTAACTTTAAATTATCAAATTTCAACAATTACCACAACACTATAGAAAGTTCAAGGGTAGTTAAATGAAAATATATCTAGAATTATAAACTGTACTCACTTATCTCTAAAAGATAAATGGTACTACTCTATCATAGAATTAAGAAACCATTATCTCAAGTAACGGAACAAACATTCTTAAAGAAAAAACATTTCAGATATACAAGATACCAAAGTGTAAGTATCATATTTTCAAAACTATCTATATTTTAAAGTTAACTTTAGTCTCCAAGAATCTGAATATAATAGCATACACATTACTACATGTTTTATAGTTAACTTTGGTCTGAAATAGTTAATCTATAAAGCAAATCAAGCCAAATCATTTGATCAAAACAAATAACATGAACCACCACTAATTAACCACAAAGGATTAGACTTCGGAAGGGAAACCTTTTCTTCGAAGGTTATCCTTTTTGCCACTTTAAATAAGAAATCTTGTATAAGTAATCCTAACTAGTATGTCATAAGAATGTATATTTTACTCCTACAAGTGTGATGTCTACAACCACTCCTAAACTCTAATAAAAGTACAACTATGAAACTTATTTAAAAGGACCACACATTCCAAACTAACCACTTTTGGAATCTAAACCATAGAACAACGCTATTCTTAGGATCTGCGCTTAGAACGTGCATCACATTACTTATGCATAAAAGCATACTGCTTCTTTGAACATTAGTCCTTATCGGACCAATGATGTTGATTTCAGATTTAGGATCTTGTACTGACTCGAAGACCGTGAGTGCATAATCTTGCAATCACAAAAGGCAAGTTCACACTTGCTCATGACCTTTGTTTATTTTCTGTAAAGTATTTTACAAATCCAGTGTTATTTTCACCTGCATTTGAAAAAGATCAGAAAACACTGTTTTCAATAATAATGAAAACTATTGATTACTGATCCAGGGTGATCAAGCTAATCTATTAGATCTGACAGTTGGAATACCACTGTTCAGAACTATATCACCTAGGACTTAACAACCAATGTCGCCAGTGATTCTTGCGCCGTATATTACGCGTTAATCATGAGATTTGGAATGGGACAGAGAAGTCAGCTATATCTTTTTCCTCTCGCATGAAGCCGGATGTGCAAGTCGTGGCTGTTATCCTCGTAGCGTGCATATTAATTGGTAATTCGTAGAGGATATGCAGCATATGGGTGGGAACCCTCAACGTCCCACGATAGTTCTGGCATCTAACGGTTTGTACAAACCATTGCCGTAATTCATTAGGTGGGCATGGTGTACACCAAGAAGGCATGCGGGGTCGTGAAGGGGGCAGTGATTGGCTTGGATCACCTTCTGGGCCCCACATCATGGAATTGTGGACGGGAATAAGCTGCCCGGTTGTGCAACAAAGAGTTGATCTCTCATGGGTAAAGTAACGCACCTCTGCAGAGTGTAAGAACTGTAACTTGTTACTCCCAGTTCCGGGAAGGAGCTGCGAACGCGGCGGGAAAGGAACCCCATAAAGGTTCTGGTAAACCCGTGAAGGCTGATGGACATAGATTTTCAGAATAAAAGCAACCTTTGAAGAAATGTTTATAAAAACTTGCATTGCCTATGACCTATGGTCTGTGGCTGTAGATATAGTGCATCAAACACTCCTTTTCTAGTGAATTTGCTGAGTACGCTCGTACTCAAACTATCTTCTTAACCCTTGCTAGATTCGGAAGCCATTAAAACGATGTCTATATCAAGATATGCTCCAGGACTTATCAAGACCAGCTAAAGCTCTTCAATGAAGACAAGGAAGTCAACATATACCTCAACTCAAGTGAAGACAAAGTTACTGATTAGATAGAAATAAAATCTCTAGCCAAAGAACCTATCTCTGTAGTGCGTTGCAATAGCAGCAATGCCAATTCCTTAATTAAATACTAGTTTGAATAGTATAATAGTTTGAGTTATTTATATTTGATTCTTCTTCATAAAGAAGTTCTTTCTTTCTCCTAAACCTAGACTGTTCTCTGGATCTTATGTAAAGAGTGAGTTGTAACCTCTAGCTATGTATTGGACCCGCTGTGTTTCTGTTGTGCCATTCTGAGGGATGTAATACTAGTGAACGGTGTTTTATTGGTGTTATGTCAACGACTATAGTATACTACATCATGTAGTGGTATGCTGGGTCACCGCAATTTTTTTTCTCAAGAGGAGTTAATGGAGAAACAAGATACTTCAGGGGAGGATATGTTCTTTCCGGGCTCAGGTGTTAATGGAGAAAGGGGGACTGCCTTCCGATTTCTGTCGGTATCTAGGATGGAGCACGACCATGGGAGACCAAAACGCTGCCTAGGCGAAACACGGACCTTACTGTATTTAGAGTTTTTTTATTTAATTCCTGTGATTGGTTTCCATATGATTATCGTGATTCGTTTCTATGTAATCCTGATTGATTGGTGTCAAGACCGTACGGTGATTGATTGGCGTTTTCCTAAAGTTCCTTAACTGTTGCTTTGTGGCGTGATTGATGGCCCATATGCGTCTAATATTTGATAGTGGTGTTGGATGATCTGGATTTGTCCAATGTTTGATGATCAAAGTGAGCCACCAACTCCCATTTAACAGTAAAGATAAAATGCTTACAATAAATTTAAACTCATGAATTTTGAAAAGTCTAGTCATACAAGCTTGTCAGACATCCTACAGTTTCTCAGAGCCCCTCAAAAAAAACACATTGCATCTTTTATGATAACAACCTGGTGAATTACAACAAACCAGGACTGCAATTTGAGCCATTAGCTGAAAAATGTTATGCTACAGGGTATTCAAAGATATCACCGATTCATCTTATTATTAATGCCCTCTGCTGCAACCTTGACATTAAAGGATACATGGCCCTTATCACCGGCAATAGGCACTTACAAGCTCTTGTCAACTGGCCAAGATTGAAAAGAGTTGCTTGAAGTAGACCTTGAAAAGAATTGCCTTGAAACCTTCGTACGATTTCATAGTACTAATTAGTCATTCACAGAAGGTGATTCTTCACGGATTCGGCAACGTGATTGTGAAAGAAGAGGCATCTATATCATTTCGATGTAAGAAAGAGAATCTATGCATCTAGAAGTACATCTTTTTTATGAAGAAAATGAAGTATTTCTAGCAATTCAGTTCTTACCGATAGCGACCGGCACATCCCTCAACCAGAGTAGCAGCAGAGGCACCATCGCTAGCTACGGACGAGGCAGCGTAGGCCTTGCCACGGAGTGACATCACAGCAGGGAAGCACTTTGCTTCAGAAGCTCAGGTTAGATGTGTATTGCACGGGATAAGCTTCGGCGGCGAAGGGACGAGCTTCGAGCCCACGAATCATTTGTTTAATTAACGTCATCCTCCGTTAAAAAAAAAATTAACGTCATCCTCTATGGCATATAACAGTAAGTATGCCATGCATGCAAATATGGACATCTAGCCCTTGAACGACCAATCTCTCGAGTGATGATTCAACCTTTGCTCTGAGCAAATTTGCAGTACCAAAAGAAATATACATGAGACTGTATTCGTGTGCTCTTTAGAATCGGGTACCACTAAGGGCATCTCCACTCGGCTACCAGGACGCCGATCCGAACGTCGAATTTAGGTCCGGACGCCAAAAATCGGTCCAGTCATGTACCCAAGAATCTCTTTTCGTTTGGATTGGGCCAACTTTGGTCCGGACTATCCAGACCGAACCCAGGTTCTCGGGTACGCTCTGGGAACACCGGACGCAGCGAATTGGCCGAGTGGACCAGCCCGTCAGCGACAGAAGCCGAGTCGTCGTTATCCTTCTCGCCGTTTTCCTTTTCCCGCCCTCGCCGCCGAACTCGACCCATAAAAGACGTACATCTCGACGTCTCCCTTTATAGTCTCTCACACCGCTCCCAACTCCGGCGAACTGCAGACGCTCGCACCTTTCTACCTCCTCAACTCCGTCGAAAAGCCATGGCCAAGAGATTTTCCGGCGACATCGCGGCGGCGAGCGGCTGACGCACGCTGTAGACGTGGAAAGCCCGGTTGCTCCACGAGGCGGGCTATACGGCGCTGTCGGACTGTCGTCTCCCCTTCGCCTGGCAACTCAGTCCCGGCAGGATCCCTATTCCGCCGGTGCCGTCCGACGAGGACATCGCCGGAGAGATCCAGACGGCTATCGCCGCCATGCAAGACCCGGATCTCGCCGAGGATCCTGGCAACCTGGTCTTCTGGAGGCAGTTCTTCGCCGACAGGCGCCTCCAGGATCTCGCCCGACACGGCAGACCGCCGGGCTCGCCACCGCCGCGTCACAATATGGCTTTTCGCCGCCGCTGGTGGAGCGTTCTAGGGCGAACTCTCGCTGCCGTCATGGAGCACATCCAGGCTGGCAACCACCCCCGCCTCGGCCTGTAGATGCGGCGTCCGGCGTCGCCCACGGCGGCGGCGGCCTTTTCGTAGTTATTAAATTCGATGTAATATGTGCGTTCTTGCCGTAGTTAATGAAATCCTCCTATATTCGCCCAAATTTCGCGGAGTTTAACTGAATTTCGCCGAACCTGGGAACTCGGCCTGGGAACGCGAGTGGGAAGCTCGGCGTTCCCATGCCGAAAACGCGTTTCGTCCGGTCAAAAAAATGTTCCGGATTTCGGTCTGGGTTCGCCCAACGAGTGGGGATGCTCTAAGATAGACAGAGAAACCCTCCAACAAACATCCAATAGTGGCATTCTTAAGCCTTGTTTGGTATTAGAGTATTTGTGAGGATTAGAAGGGATAATCCTCAATAGAATTGGGTGAAACCTCTACCTTCATCCAAACCCCTTCAATCCCCATCAAACCTCAATCCACTGGGTAGGGATAGTGTATTGTATGTTGAGAAAAATGTACTAGAATTTGGGGAAAAGTAGAAATTGAATTAGCAAATACTCTAGAACCAAACACACTTTTAGCAATAAGTGGGGATTTGGGGTTTAGCGGAAATTATCTGCTCTAATCCTCATGAATACTCTAATACCAAATAAGACCTAAGCGATTAGGGATGAGAAGGGGTAAAGGGAAGGACTTGACCCAGGGACAGCTGCTATGAGGCATGACAAGTTGATAAGTCTTGCCAACGAACGCAAGAACGTTGGATGACTCAGACTAACTGACTATGTAGGGCAAATATCGATTTACCACGGGGCAAAGTGGATAGCATCGCAGAGTTTAAAGTAGGTCATGGATGAAAAATGTTTTCCTTTTTTACATTGGGAATGGAAAAAATACGTATGGTTGGGAGAAAAGATAAAACAAGACAACACATATTTGTAAAGATTATTTTAATTGAAGTGTTGATTCATATAGATAAGAATATCTTTTTAGGAGACTGGATGTACCACATGATTCGTGTCAATGCACGAATATTCATTTAGTTTATCCTGGCAAAAAAAAATCAAATGGTACCGATCAGCCTCTCAATCGCAAAAACCACAACATTTGGACTAAGTTTCCTTGGAAAACACTAATTTAGCATTTAACGTGAATTGACACCCTTTCTAACATGTGGCTCCACATGTAAAGCTGACGTGGCAAAAATCAGAACAAGTTTGTGAGGTTTACTGGGTCAAACATATCAGCCCAATTAAAGAGCAAATATCTAAGAAAGCTAAAAGTCTCTGCTGTCGGGTCACTCCACCGCCGTGTCCCTCGTCCGTCTCCAATGCCGGCGATGGCCGATGGCTTGGCTGCCCTTCTTCCTAACCCTCCCCTCGCCTCCCCCCGAGAGCCTGGCTCCCCCCCCCCCCCCCCCCCGGTTTCCCATGGCCCATGCGGTTGTGGTTGCCTGGCATTCTAGACACAGCAGGCACGGCTTGGGGTTACGGGGAGAGCAGGGACGCCATGGATGCCTCCGAGCTCCATTGGGGACAGCCACACGACGCGGCAGCGTGTGCGCCACGACCAGCTATGCTTGCGGCCACGGTGCCATGCACGCGACTGCAAGGGACGCAGGTGGCAGCGGGTGCGCTCGGAGGCTGGGCACGTGCGGACAGGGACGGAGCCAGAAATAGAGCTTAAGGGGGGCAAGTCATGTTTGTAATCTCAATGAGGGGGGCTAACCTAGCAACATTATCTTTAAAAAGGAGCTGCCATGGCTAAATCTTCAGTAAAAATCACAAGCATAGGGGGCGTAGCCCCTACTCATCCCCCCTTGTCTCCGTCCCTGTGTGCGGAGCAGCGGTGCGAACGACGCATCACTAGAACACAGTAGTTATTTTTGGGGCACTTTAAAGTGTCTTTGTATAGGATAAAAGTTCTCTAAAAATCTTTAGGGGCTAAAATACGATCCTAATACTCATATGGATAAAAGCTTTAGGGTCATTTTGATTAAAGTGCCTCTAAAGACTTTAGTAACATTTCAATAAAAGTGTCTCTAAATGTCTTTAATGACACTTCGAGAAATGCCCCAAAAACTATTTAAAGAAATAGACAATATGAATCTTTTTAAAAATCAGAAACGCATTTTGTTTCGGCCATTTTTCTTGGATGACCGGCCTGGCTATTGATCCGTACAAGTCGACGGCCCAAGACAGGGACACCGGGTGTTAAACTCCCTGGAGTCCGGTCGTCCTGTTATCCTGTAGCATGAATTTAGATTTGAATTTGGTTTTGGTATATCCATCCAAACCCGCTTCATTATTACCGAAACAGCGAGCCAGCTTGTAATTGGCCCACGCCTATGGCATTTCCTGCTTTGCTAGCTAGCTCAGGATATAAGGAGGCTTCAGATTAATACTAGCGAATGATTATTGCTGCATGTCATCGTCTATCCTACTCCCTTCATCCAAGAAAAACTGACTCGAGTACGTCTAGGTATAAATATATCATACACTAAAACTTATTTAGATATATTCAAATTTAGACAAATCTAAGGCAGTCATTTTTAGACAGGAAACGTAATAATTTTTCTGCGGGCCTCCCTGCTATTATAGCCTCCTTAGATAATGTCTCACCATTATTTCATTCAAATTAAAAAGGTTCTTATTTAAGAACACCAAAGGTTAGTACAATTAAAAATGTGTGATTTTTGACTATGCTAGGAACAAGTCACCACTCCTACCATAAAATAAAAATTCGAACTAACTGAAACAAAATCTAAGCTTCCAAGGTACAAGAGGAACAAAAAACAATACTACAAATGAAACAAGAAATACTGTAGCAAATAAAAGAACAAAAACACATATACATGCAGAACAAAATTTAGAGCAATCGGAATAAAATTTAAAACCATTACAAACAAAACACGACTACTAGCAAAAAAAATAGATCTAAATACAACAAAATTTTAGCCTTTACCCGATGAACTTAAATTTTTCTGAATGGAACAAAAAATGCCCGAAAAATTTACCACCCATGGAACACATCCCACTATAAAATTAGAAAGAAACTTTAAAAGTTAAAATAACTTAAAGTCATGGCAAAAAAATAGAGACTGACTTGAAAATAAACATGAGGAACTAAACTAAGGAACAAAATACAGAAGAGAAAAACATGACACGTGAAGAAACGAATGACCGATGATTTGATAGACAGTTAGAACACGCTCGCTATTAATTGGTGCTAACCTCATTCGGAACAAGATTTTAATGTAAAGGAACAATATTTAAAGAGGAAGAAAAAGTATAGAAACAACATTTAGACTAAGGGAGCAAAATCTAGCACACATGGAACAAATCACGACTTCTGGGCAGAATAAACCTTTGGACCAGGTGGACCACAAATTGAGTGTCGGAGGAAAAACTATCATCAACCAGTGGAACAATAGCCAGAACACAATTTTATAGTCGTGAAGCAAAATAGATGAATATGAAATGCAAATAAAATTTCTATAACATGGAACAAATTTTTAACACATGAGAAACAAAAGATCATAACTACTAGCGGAAACATATATTTTAAACTAATTGGAATTAAGTTTTACAATTCATGGAATAAAATCACAAATTTATGTAAGAAATGCATGGAACAAGCCTCGTTATAAGGGACATAACTATAGACTTTAATTAAAATACCCCTAAAGGTTATTATTTCTAGGAAACTTCTCAAAATGCCCCTAAAGATACTACACTTGGATCAAAATACTCCTAAAGGGTGGGTAGTATCTTTAGAGGCACTTCTTAAAATGCCCCTAAAAGTATTACTTTTAGAGGCACTTTGAACAAAATGTCCCTAAAGGTATGTCTTTAGGAGCACTTTAATAAAATACCCATAATTAACATTTAAATACACTTTAAAAAATGCCCCTTGCCAAAGTGGCCCTAAAGCCATACCATGTACTAGTGCATGGAGGCAACGCAGATCACGGGTTTCAGCCACAACGCGAGAGTGCGGGAGAAGACGAGAAGCGGGAGAGCGGCAGCCTAGCAAGTGGCCCACTACGGCGGAGGCGAGTTCGCTAAAGAGGAGGACGTTGGTGAATTGGTCAAACATACATGGGTGTGAGGGTGATGGAAAAAAAGAAGTTCAGTTTTTTAATAGGACTAACAAGTGGTGTACAAGGCAACCGTCAAATTTGCCCCGACAAATGGGCCTCACATGTTAGAAACGGTGTCAATTCACGTTCAATTTTAGATTAGTATTTTCTATGAAAACTTGGTCCAAATGTGGTTTATGCGAAACCTCATCAACATGCGCACGTGTGCAGTATTCACCAGCTCACCCTTAAGTACAGAGGCCAAACCACCATCACTCATCTGCAGGCTTGCTCATACGGTCCAAGGAAGATCCTCATGACACAAGTCACCGTGAAACCACTTGAGAGGCCGACACGCCATCGCCGCAAGATGCCTCCTATGCATCCAACATGCGAATTCATGATGAAGAACTAATGCCCGAACCAGAGTCAAGTCCCCAAGATGACGCATGCATGGAGGGTCTGACATTAAAGACGACATCATCCCCTAACCTAGCAAGCTAAATCTAAGGTTTTCACCGGGGACATGAGACACTAGGCGAGGGAGGTGTCAAAACTCCTCAGTGACGCCTTAGAGGAAACGACAACATGTTTAGCACGCAAGATCAAGGGAAGCCATGCACAAAAGGGGACAAGCCGCCTAAAGGCACATCAACGAGCGACAAACGACATAGGTGTTGTCATGGGAGGAGTCGCCAGTAGGTCAGCGCACAACCACCTCATAGATGCATCGCCAACTAGCACCGCCCACCCCGCCGCCAGCGCCACACTGGCGCCTCGACTCGCCACGCCAAGATGGTGTTGGGCTCAACTCAAACAGGCCAGAGCAGCAACAACACTGTGCTCAGAGCCAGGGAGGACAAACAAGGGTAGGGGTGTTGGGTTCATAGCATATACAACAAATTTTTTACTACGATGGAAACTGTAAGCACCAAGATCCATCTCCCTAGATACAATCAACGGGTGGATATACATCCATATAATACATACCCTTGAAGAACGACAAAGCTTAATGAGGTTGGACTCATGGATGATATAGTCGTTCGCTTGCCGATCTCAAGATCGAGTAGAAGTCCGGCAGCACCACAACTTAGCGGAGCATCCGTGATCGCACACACGTCCGAAACCCCGACAACCTCTCCGTCCTCGCTCCAGCAATGCAGCGGAAGCAGCAAATCGTTGCTCCAGAAAAAGGCACCAGAAACATGTATCTAAGCCGAGACCATGGGGGAATAGTACTAGAGGGGGAGAGAGATCCTTCACGAGGAGGTGTGAGTGAGAAGGAGGGAGAGACCATGCAACATCTCATTTAATAAAACTCTTTTATTTATTTATTTAGAATTTTGTTAATTACATTAATTAACAAACATTCACATAAAACCCCTTACTACATTTAAATTTCACATGCAGAACCCATTTCATCAATTTCACCTGAAACAATACTGGTGTCCATTGAAATAATTCCAGCGCTTTGATATTATTTTCCTAGCATCTCATTTTTGCCTAATGGTGTCGGTATCCCTTAAGCATGACACCCTACGGTTCGTGAATAATGCAGACATGATTGAGACCCCTCTCTGATTAATAATCAGCAGCGGGACCTAGAGATCCGTACTGACTCCTACACATTCAACGATGACTTCTTGTGATCGTCAGAACCTTAACATTGTAACTAAATCCCTTTGTCTCGCGATATTTTATATGTCCGAGATTCGATCATCGGTATCCCCATACCTAGTTTGATCTCGTTACCGACATGTACTCTTTTCTCATTCCCGTGATATAACAATCTAGTGATCCCATCACTTGCTTGCAAGCTATATCAATATGATATCACCAAGAGGGCCTAGAGTATATCTCTCCGTCATTTGGATGGACAAATCCCACTCTTGATCCATGAGCCTCTACATAACACCATCAGAGTATCTTAACCACCTTTATAGTCACCCTGTTACGGTGTGACGTTTGATGTTATCAAGCTACTCTTCTTGTGTTAGTGATTGATATGATCTTATGGTCTAAGGACTAAAGTTACTTGTAATGATGTTATAGAAATTTAAACATAATGACTTTTATTGTATTACTATACTTCGGATGAATGTTCATCACATCATTCCACCAATGCTGTGACCTTGTTATTAACAACATCCAATGTCCATGATCAGAAAAACTTGGTCATCTTGTTAATCAATGAGCTAGTTTATATGAGAGGCATAACTAGGAACTTTATTTTTTTATTAAACACATATATTAATGTTTCCTTTTAATATAATTATAGCATGAAAACTAAACATCTATCATATACTTGGAATACGATAATAACAACATTATTATTACCTCTCGGGCATATTTCCTTCAGTCTCCCATTTGCACTAGAGACAATAATCTAGTTTACATTGTGATAAATCTAACACCCATGGATTTTTGGTGTTGATAATGTTTTGCTCTAAGAGAGTTTTAGTCAGCGGATCTGCCACATTCAGATCTCTGTGTACACTTTAGAAATCTTTATATCTCCATCCTTGACATGCTCGCGGATGGAGTGAAACCGACACTTGATATGCTTGGAATTCTTGTGAGACATTGGTTCCTTGGCGTTGGCTATGGCTCCATTGTTGTCACAATAGATCACCATTGGGTCCAATGCGCTAGGAACCACACCCAGTTCTGTTATGAACTCATTCATCCAAACTACTTCCTGTGCTGCTTCTGAAGCATCAACATATTCCGCCTCCGTTGTTGATCCCGCTAAAACTGGTTGTTTGGAGCTCCTCCAACTAACTGCTGCTCCATTCATGAGAAACGCGTAGCTAGATTGAGACTTAGAGTCATCCAGATCGATATCGAAGCTAGCATCGACATAACACTTAGCGACAATCTCTTCTTGACCTCCGTACACGAGAAACATATCCTTAGTCCTTCTTAAATACTTAAGGATATTCTTGACCGCTATCCAGTGTTCCAAACCTAGATCAGATTGGTACCTACTAGTCAAACTAATAAAATGTGCCACATCCGGTCTTGTACATAGCATGTCATACATTATAGATCCTATGGCTGAAGCATAGGGGATCTTATCCATTATCTCTATTTGTTCCACCATAGCCAGATGATGGCTGCAAGTGCATAGATCTTTTGTACCTAGTTTCGAAGTTAAGATGTTAATCCCACAGGGAGCCGAAATGTAAGTATCAATGGTTGAAGTCTTTGTCACACCCGAAGTTGTCACAGGTCTTCGAGTGAATTAACTGCAAGTGTTGAAATAAGAATATAATTTGGATTAAAAGAAAGTATTTAAATAAAACTAAAATGTAAACTTTAGAAATAAAAAGCATAAAAGTAAAGAACAATTTGTTTGTTGTTTTCTGTAGATGACAAAGTAGGCGCGGGGAGATTCAGTTCATGGTGATAGTGAATGTGCCAGGTGGATGAGTGATGATTGTAACAATTATAATCTTATAAGTATGTGTGTAGGCGAGCAACCCATAATTAGCCGAAACTCCTCTTGGTAGATTTCATCCCAACTTCAATAATCCTACTAGCCTGTTTACCACAACCATGGTCAGTCACTAGACGATTAAGATCCTTCAGGTTGCTTAGCAATTAAGCTCCTTGGATCGAACTAATGCAATAAGCTCGGTGACTCCTCATGATCCTCGAGTCAAACTAGTTTCCCATTGATATCCCCGTGTCACTCGGGGGTCGCCAGTCTGCTAGCAAACAAGATTCTAGAACAAAGCATCATGTCGTCTAGGCCCTTATTTGGACAACATGCATTAAGCATCCCACAGATAGTCAAGCACACATAATATAGTAATTAAAATCAACCACAAACTTAATGGAAATTATATAGGCACATCACATCTTACCAATCCCCTACATCTCCCACGCCCAAGGGAACTTACTCACACATGAGAGAAGAAAGCATCATCGATATAATTAAATAAAGGGAGTTCTTCTTAATATTAGCGTGGGGATCCATAATAGGAAATAGAAACAAATCCAACACAATTCAAGATGGGAAGAACAATTTCAAACCCTAGTCTTGCAAGGTGGAGATCTCTCTCTCTCTCTCTCAAGTACAAGTAATGGCTATGGAGGTGTGGTGGCTAGGAGATCGAAGATAGTGGAGCGAGATGAAGAACATCTTCCTCTTCTTCTCCAGATCTCTTCTTTCTCTCTTCTGGATGGGATGG
This sequence comes from Avena sativa, assembly GCA_916181665.1. Taxonomy (NCBI): domain Eukaryota; kingdom Viridiplantae; phylum Streptophyta; class Magnoliopsida; order Poales; family Poaceae; genus Avena; species Avena sativa. The sequence continues at coordinate 275,551,064 of OV702298.1, read as the reverse complement.
CGGCTCGTGTGTTCTGTTTTCGTCCTCCGCCTCTTTATGAAAGTTGTCCCTTTTAATAAGATGAAGGAGATGGTAGCTATATGGCGGGAGCTATACGGCCGGAAAATATTCCCGCAGTATAGTTGCTCGTTAAGGCTTCAGTATACTCCCCTCGATGGCTTCCAAAAAGATACTTGCTTGTTTTCGTTTAAATATTGTGTTTTTGCTGTTAAATCCCTCTATTGATGTTCAGAACCTAAAACACACATTAAAAACCAATTTTTCTTTGCTACCGAAGTATTAGCGTTAGGTAAAACTAGAAAACCATCAAATACAAATGAAAACCATCGATACAAACCATCAAAAATGTGTCGAATCTCACAGCTATCACCGCACTTTGAGTCGTACTCAACGTCTTGCCTTGCATTGTAACATGGGTAAGAACCCTTTCTTACTTTCGTCCATTTTAAACTTCTTTAAAATCTTATCAAGGTATGTAGTTTGTGATAGCCCAATCAGACGTCTTGATCTATCTCTATAGATCTTGATGCCCAATATGTATGATGCTTCACCAAGTTCCTTCATAAAAAATTGCTGTTTCGATAACTTTTTAACCTCATTTAAAAGATCTATATCATTTCCAATCAACAATATGTCATCCACATATAATATTAGAAATGTCACAGATCTCCCACTAACTTTCTTGTAAATACAAGCTTCTACGTAAGTTTGGACAAATCCAAACCCTTTGATCACCTCATCAAAGCGGAGATTCCAACTTCGGGATGCTTGCTTCAGTCCATAGATGGATCGTTGAAGCTTTCATACCTTGCTAGCATCCTTAGGATCGACAAAACCCTTTGGTTGTACCATATACAACTCTTATTCAATATTACCATTGCGGAACGCGATTTTGACATCCATCTGCCAAATTTCATAATTGAAAATTGCAGTAATTGCTAACATAATCCTAACCGACTTTAGCATCGCTATGGGAGATAATGTCTCATCATAGTCAACTCCTTGAATTTTTCAAAACCCCTTTGCGACAAGTCGAGCTTTATAGATGGTCATGTTACCATCAACATCAGTTTTCTTTTTGAAAATCCATTTACTCTCAACGGACTTTCGGTCGTGAGCTAAGTCCACCAAGGTCCAAAACTGGTTTTCGTACATGGATTCCATCTCGGATTGAATGGCTTCTAGCGATTTGTTGGAATCCGGGATCATCATCGCTTCTTCATACGTCGCAGGGTCATCATTTCCATCAACCATGAAATTCATGACAAGATTTTTGTATGGTTCAGGAGCTGCACATGTCCTGCTTGACCTGCGAGGTTCAGTAGTGTCCTCTTTTAGAATTTCATGGTCTTTATCATTATTTCCTTCTTCATTCGGTGAAGTCAACTCCAGAACAATTTCCGGCGCTGCGCCACTCGCCGTTTCATGAAGAGAAGGTTCAATAACCTCTTCGAGTTCTACCTTCTGACTACTCACACCTTTCACGATAAACTTTGTCTCTAAAAAGATCCATTCTTGGCAACAAAAACCTTGCCCTCGGATCTGTGATAGAAGTAATACCAATTTTTTATTTAGGGTATCCTATGAAGACTCATTTTTCCGCTTTGGGTTCGATTTTATCCGGCTGAAGTTTCTTCATATAAACATCGCATCCTCAAACTTTAATAAATGACAACTTAGGTTTGTTTCCAAACCATAATTCATATGGTTTGTTTCAACTTAGGGTTTAGGCCCTATTTAAAGTGAATGCAGCGGTTTCTAGTGCATAACCCCAACATGAAAGTGGCAAGTCAGACAAAGACATCACATATCGGACCATATCTAATAAGGTACGATTACGATGCTCTGATAGACCATTACGCTATGGTGTTTCGGCTGGCGTGACTTGTGAAAATATTCCACACTCTCTCATGTGTGTGCTAAACTTGTAACTTAGATATTCACCTCCACGATCCGATCGCAAAAATTTAATCTTTCTATTATGATGATTTTCCACTCCATTCTGAAATTCCTTGAACTTTTCAAAGGTTTCAGACTTGGGTTTCAACAAATAGATATACCCATATCCACTCAAATCATCCATGAAAGTAACAAAATAACGATATCCACCTTGTGCCGACACACTCATTGGACCACATACATCGGTATGTATGATTTCCAATAAATCTGTCGCCCTCTCCATTATATAGGAAAATGGGGTTCTAGTCATCTTACCCATAAGGCATGGCTCACATGTATCAAGTGATTCAAAATCAAGTGATTCCAAAAGTCCATCAGAATGGAGTTTCTTCATGCGTTTTATGCCAATATGACCTAGACGGCAATGCCACAGATATGCGGATATATCATCATCAAGTTTAATCCTTTTGGCACCTACATTATGAATATGTGTATTACTATTATCGAGATTCAAAAGAAATAAACCATTCATCACATGCACATGACCATAAAAGATATTATTCATATAAATCAAACAACCATTATCTTCGGATTAAAAGGAATAACCATCTTGCAATAAACATGATCCAGATACAATGTTCATGCTCAACACAGGCACCAAATAACAATTATTTATGTTTAAAACTAATCTCGACGGTAGATGGAGAGGTAGCATTCCGACGGCGATCACATCAACTCTTGATCCATTGCCAACGCACATCGTGACCTCATCCCTTACTAGCGGTCGCTTGTTCCACAACCCCTGATTCGAGTTACATATATTAGAAACTCATACAATATCAAATACCCAGGTGCTACAGCGAGTACTAGGCAAGTACACATCAATAACATGTATATCATATATACCTTTGTTCATCTTGCCAGCCTTCTTGTCAGCCAAATACTTGGGGCAGTTGTGCTTCCAATGGCCAGTCCCCTTACAATAGTAGCACTCAATATCAGGCTTAGGGCTAGCCCAGGTCTTCTTCTCGGGCGCGGCAACAGATTTTCCGCCCTTGTTGAAGTTACACTTCTGTTTGCCCCTTTTTGTCCTTCTTGAAACCAGTGGTCTTATTGATCATCAAAACTTGATGTTCTTTCTTGATCTCCACTTCAGTTGTCTTAAGCATAGACAGAAGCTCGGGGAGAGTATTCTTCATGCCCTGCATGTTATAGTTCATCATGAAGCTCTTGTAGCTTGGTGGTAGAGATTGGATAACACGATGTATGCCTAAGTCAATGGGAATTGCTATTCCCAACGAAACAAGCTTATCGTTGTACCTAGACATTTTGAGTACATGCTCACAAATGGAGTTGTTCTCCTCCATCATGCAGCTAAAGAACTTTTCTGAAGCATCATAACTCTCCACAACAGCATGGGTATTGAAAATCATTTTCAATTCAGCCATGGTATGAAAGGCATTGTCATTCTAAAAACGCTTTCGGAGTTCTGGCTCTAGCCCATATAGTATGCCGCAATGAACCATGTTGTGGTCCTCCTGATGACTCAAGTAAACATTCTTTACTTCATCAGGAGCATCATCAAGTGGTGGGGGGGGCCTAGCGGCGCTTCTAGAACATATTGCTTTTGTGCAGCAATGAGGATAATCCTCAAGTTCAAGGCCTAGTTGGTAAAGTTGCTACCATTCGCCGCAAGTTTCTCTTTCTCCATGAACACATTGAAATTAAAAGCAGGTGGTGCCATCTACAACCGAGTTTGCAAAGTTTATTTATACTAAGTTTATGATATATTTGAGTTCAACTAATCCAAATTACAAATGAACTCCTACTCAAAAACAACATCCCTCGTGTATTTTTGGTGATTACATGAACCAAATCCACTATAACAAGACCAATCATCACGTGAATTGTTGTAGCTTCAAAGGCGAGCATCTAGATGGTCATCATATCAACCATATGACTCATGATTTACCTTTTAGTTCGTGTTCTGAGGCCATTCATGTATATGCTAGGCTCGCCAAGTAAGAACCTTAGTACCCGTGTGTGTAAACTGTCTTACACCCATTGAATGTTGAGTCTATCACACCCGATCATCACGTGGTGTCTCAAAACGACGAACTTTATTAATGGTGCATACTAAAGGAAGAACACATTTTTATATTGATATTTAAAAAGAGGGGTCATCTTATAATGCTACTAAAGCGCCAAAAAAGCAATATAATATGCATACAAACATCATATGCTGAAAGTGATATGATATGGTTCTTGCACTTTGATCATTATCTTGTGCATCTTGGTATGATCTTTATCATTCCTATATGTGTAAGGCCAAGGTCTATGGAACTTACACTTTGGCATATTATAATTTGCAATAGTATCAATCCATACTACAAATTATAATACTACCATATCATAGTACTTTCCCAGCAAAACCAAAACACTAGACGCCTCTAATTTATATTTTGCATGTTTTTACGTGGTTGAGGGCTTTCGAAGATAGAAACGTTCATACCTACGAACATGGAACCACAACAATGATAATCAAATTATTGGCAACTCGTTGTAAATCAGATATTGACTATAGTAGGAGAGACTGACACCTGCAAGCCACTTATGCAAAACTAGTTGCATGTCAAGCATGGAATAGGTCTCTGTAGGTTTTGTTGCATGGAAAACAAAATATTTCTATAGCAAGAACACATAAAACCAAGATCCAATCTATGGCAAAGCCAAGATCTAATCCACGAGATCGGTGCAACGAGATTGAAGAGAACTAACCCTCGTAGATCCAAAGCGTTTAACGAGATCATATTCTCGTGGTTGATGTAGTCGATCACTTGTGGTTCTCAAGATCGTGTATACGATCCTTTCGGCGTCGTGTTCCGACAGCGCTTCCGCAATCGTTCACACTTACGGAGTCGATGAAGACCTTCCTCTCCCTGTTCAAGTGGGCAGCAGAGGTAGTAGATCCCCTTGGAATCCCAGCAGCATGACGGCATGGTGGTGGTGGTGGAGGAGAATCCCTATAGGGCTTCACCTAAGCGAGAGCAGGAAGACGGAGGAGGGAGAGAGGTGGTGGCTAGGGTTTAGATCCAAGGTCAAGGGACAAGGGGGGTTGCGCCCCACCCCTCCTTATATGGAGGGGGAGTGCGGCCAAGGCTTCATATCCCTTGACCCACTCCTTCCCCAACTCGGCCAAGGGAGAGGTGGAACTTTCCCCTCTTTCCTTATTTAGGGTTTTACAAACTTGAGTTTGACCCTAATACCTTTGGTGGCTGGATTTTCCCCTTAGGCTTTGATGCATCTGGACCTAGGGTTCCCCCATGACATGCCTCAGCCCAAGTTGCCCCACCCGGGGTGGTGGACCCACTGGTGGTCCCTCTAGAACATTCTAGAAGCTTCCGATCAAAATACCAAAAACATTTCTGAACCCCGGAAAATGACTTCCTTATATGAATCTTATTCTCCGGACCATTCCGGACCTCGTCGTGATGTCCTGGATCCAATCCGGGACTCTGAATAACATTTGGTCACCAACTCATATTCCATATCTAATTAAACAACATCGAAACTTAAGTGTGTCACCCTACGGTTCATGAAATATGCAGACATGATCGAGACACCTCTCCGATAAATAACCAATAGTGGAACCTGGAGATCCATAATGGATCCCACATATTTGACAACACCCGGATTTTTAATCCCAGATACCTATTATGCCATACATCGCAATTCCAGGATTACCATTTTTGCGAGACATAACAGATTTGGATATCACAGTACATCACCATTACAAACCATACATAAGGTCTTACACAAATAAGGATCTCATGATCTAGTTCTTAATACAACTCAAGCAGCGGAAATACATGATAATAACGGTAGCGTAGGCGAAGCTCCATCTTCGGGGTCACAGGCAATGCTGACGATGGGACATGATCCTAGGTGTCGTAACCTTCCTGGGGTCCATCATACTGGTACTCCTCTTCATAGTCTGGCCACGGGAATAGCCAGGGACAAAGCCATGAGTACTCTTTAAGTACTCGCAAACTAATACTAACAGTTACAGGGGTTTCTGTAATAGGACACTAAGCTCTAGGGTTGTTTTGCAAAAAGCCAGATTTACCTCTACCAAGTTCAGAAGCAAAGAAAGCTAGTTGAAATTTTATAAATCCTAAGTGGGAACTTGAATTTCATATCACAACTCTGTTGTGGTCAAGTCAAAATCTCAATTCATTTCATAAGTCATTTTGAAAACATCTGACGGGGGAACAGTATGGCCACTCCAACTGTCCATAACCGCGGACGCGGCTATTCGAATAGTTTGACACTCTGCAGAGATTGTACACTTTCACCACAACATTTCGATACATCCGTCAGGAACAAATCCTAAATTCACCATACTCAATATGCGGATAATCAATCCTAAACTTTCAATTACACGCCCTAGTATAGGCACCTCTCCTGTGAGTTTAGCCTCCCAACCATGACCAACTGTCATCTTGGGTACTGCACAGGTGGACAATCTTCACAAGGTAGCCTCAGCTTAGACCTTGGCCGTGAGGGAACCCATACTAAGGTATATAAGTTTCCAGTCAAGCCCTACCCAATTTTTGGGTATTGTGGTTGTACGGTAAAATTGGAATGGTATCGCATCCAGACAACTATCAGTTTTGTAAGGGCTAAGGCTCATGCCTCAACCTTTTCATCATCAAAATCATCTGGTGTTCGGAACACATGTCAAAACATCTCAGTAGAATGACTCATCATTCTAAGGTTTTCATAACCCTTTTCACCAAGTATTCCCATCTAAAGTTGATCAAGTTTTATGCTTAGCACTAGCATCTACAAGTGGGGTAAGTACTAATGAGGGGTGGTAAACAAGTGGAGTTTAACTAAGTCCAATCTCATGCCTTAGGATGACATCAAGATTATCTAGCTTAGGCCAAATTTAATGCTCTTTATGCAACCTTCAATTATCTCTCTAGAATCTACAAGTTACTTAAGTAAACTCTAAGAGAAAGCTTTGATAAAGAAATAAATTATAAAGCTTGCAAGTAAAACTAGGATTGGGTATCATCAAAGGTGTCCAACCAAGCATGCTTAGTGCATTGCATAGGTTATCTAGCTTTCATAATTGCAAGTGTTAGCTTGCTCAATCAACTAGTAGTATTAGGCTTGCCTTGTGTAGAGCAGTGGTTGAAGTTCTCCTCAGCTTCTTCTTCGTAGTATCCTCCTTCCTCCTCGTATCCTTGGTCGGTACTAGCGTCTATAAATAAGTACGAGGTACACAATCACCAAACAATACTTAAATATTTTCAATCATCACACAAAAGGGTACTATACATGATCTAGCATCATCACTAACATCACAAGAATAAAGCATCTGTCTTATTTATTTTAATTTGAGAAAAGTAATTTCTACTCATTGAAAAACTACTTAAGATTTCATATTCTCCAAATCCAACATGGGATCATGTTGACACATGTCATCACCACATATTTTAGTACATGGGAATGTGATTTAAATTGGTGTCACAATTTAATAAGGTTTAAATAAAGTGACTAGAAATGCCTATGTGGCATTCTTTTATTACTTGAACATTATTTCTATAAGTAAACCCAAATGTTTTTTATATATTCTGAAAGGTATGATCAAATGTGATTTTTGAGAGTTGGAATCAACTCAAAAGCTATTATGGTTGAAATTTGAAAAATGTTTGAATGCAGAAAAGCTTCTGACTTGTTATTTTTACCAAGGTTGATCTACACATCCAAATGGTTTGAATCCAACGGGCTTGGATTAAAAACTTCAGTACCTTTCTAACAAAATTGGTTTCATGCAATTTGGTTCTCTGAATCGAGCTGGGTTGATTTTTGAAACTAGGTACAGTACCGAGTTTGAATTAAAATAGAAAAATCTAAATTCAAACGACTGGGCTGTGCGGAAAGGTTAACGGGCCAGCCTAGTGTCACTCCGCAGTGCGGGGTTCAGCTGACAGGGGGGTCTACTGGTCAGTGGCTCACAACACGCGAAGCGGTACGAGGCGATTTGGTTCGTTGGATTAGAAGTGAGATCAACGGCTGAGGGTCGTCGTCGACGATGAACATGTCACCGACAAGCTCGAAATCTAGCGGCTAAGTAGGGGTGCATCGGGGGCATACTGGGGCTCCAGTGACGACGGCGAGGCGGGCAAACGACGAAGTCGACGACGGCGAACTCAGGGATGGTCGCGGTAGCTCCGGGGTTGGTCGAAATCAACGGCTCCCTTCTTCTCTAGAGGCGGCCTGCTCTGGCGTAATTCCGGCGAGCTGCTGCTCCTCGTGCTCCGGCTAAGGGATGGAATGATCAGTGAGGTGAGGGGAGTGAGATGGTGTGAAGAAATCAAGTGGGGGTCGTCTCCTTTTATAGGGTCGACGGCGAGACCGAGAGGGATGGGCAGGCGACGGTGGCGACACGGCTACGGGCGGCTAGAGGCATGGCTATGGCTGGTGATCGACGGGAGGTATCCTGGCGATGCTCTAGAGCTTAAATGCGCGTGTAGGGGCGGTGGCAATTGGTCGGGAACGTGAGGTGCTCTGCGAGGCATAGGTGGCTAACTCCGCGGCGAGCGGTGGAAACGGGGTACGGGCGATGAAACGAACATGTCTGGTGGTCTCCTGGGACGGTGGGGTGCATGCTAGCGGGCGGCGAGGGCTCGAGGTGGTCGGGTTGCGTGGGAACGGCGCGTGCTCTGGGGTGCGCGTCGGCATGGTCGACAGCGGCGCGGGCACGGAGTTCCTGGCGGTTCTGGGCTCTGTTCTTGAGCAGTGAGGCATGGGCTGCATGCTAGACAAGGTGGGCACGACTAGTTCTTCTCCTAGCTTGTTGTCCACACTGGGGTGACATGGTGAGGCTCGGCCTGCTCACCATTGATGGCATTGGCAAGCTCACAGTGGTGCTAGAGGTTAGTCAAGGTTGCTAGATGATCTATTAAGGCTAGTTGCATCCAGAGAGGGGACAAGGTTGTCCCAAAACACTGCTCAACATAGTGTTTTCGATTTGGTTGATTTGCATCTGCAACCTGTTTGATGAAATGGCCGCATGAACTTGAGTTTTGAATTTTGAAAAGATTTTTGGTGGGTGTGCTAGGCATGTACTGGGGAGTCTGTGGATGCTTGGGTTTTGAAAATTGAGTTGGTTTGAGTGGTTTTTGAAATAGTGGGATCTTCCCATATGAGATAGATTCAATTTTAAACTGTCATTTAAACTTAGCATTTGATTGTTTTTGGATGATCACAAAGTGGGACTTAGTACCTTATTATGAGTACTGACAAGGGGTGCAAAGATCCATATATGTTTCAGTTGAGTTTTGAAAATTAGAGATAGCCAAAGTAGGTATGGGAGTTAATTTGGCCAAAGTGACCATTCACTTAATTTATTCATTTTGACTTGTTTGTCTTTGGGAAAAGTTTGGGGATTGTTTAGATGATGTTTATCACCTAAGAATCATTTTATAAGCAAAGAAACACTGAATCATGGCAATTCAAAAGAATCCAAACTTTAATACACACACATATGAATGCTTTCATATTTTTGGTTGGAAAAGTTTTTGTTAACCCTAATTTTGATGATTAGAGTTTGATGATCCATGCTTTATATTTTTGGGATGTTACAAACCTTCCCCCCTTAAACAAAATCCCGTCCCGAGATTTGAAAAAGGACGAAAAAGATTACCTAGGATTTGAAGAGATCGGGAAACTCCGTCCTGATGTGATCTTCGCGCTCCCAGGTAGCTTCCTCTTCTGTGTGGTTGCTCCACTGAATCTTGAGAAACTTGATGCTTCTGGTTCGGGTGGTTCTGAAAGCTTCTTCCAAAATACGGATGGGTACTTCAGGATAGGTCAGGTCCTCGTTGATTTCTATGGTCCGGTGATCAATGTTCTTGAACACTTCCGTCTTCTCCGGAACTTCGAGGCACTTGCGAAGTAATGAGATATGGAACACATTGTGCACGACTGACATTTCTTCGGGTAGTTCCAATTGATACGACACTTCTCCTCGACGGTTCAGAATCTTGAAGGGGCCGATATATCTGGGGGCTAACTTTCCTTTTAGTTGGAAACGTTGCATTCCCTTCAATGGCGACACTTTCAGATACACAAAATCTCTGATATTGAAAGCGAGGTCTCGACGTCTCTTATCGGCGTAACTCTTCTGTCTAGACTGGGCGGTCTTGAGGTGCTCACGAATCTTGTGAACCTTCTCTTCTGCTTCTCATAGGATGTCGGGTCCGAAAATATGACTCTCTCCTACTTCCGACCAGTTCAAAGGGGTGCGACACTTCCTTCCATACATGAATTCAAATGGGGCCATTTGCAAACTAGCTTGGTAACTGTTGTTGTATGAAAATTCTGCGATCGGCAGACAGTCTTCCCATTTAGATCCATACTCTAACACACATGCTCTCAACATGTCTTCGAGTATTTGATTTACTCGCTCTGTTTGTCCGTCGGTCTGAGGGTGATAAGCGGTGCTGAAATCTAGTCGGGTTCCTAAACCTTCTTGGACTTTCTTCCAGAATCTCGAGGTAAACTGAGTTCCTCGATCCGATACGATGTTCTTGGGGACTCCGTGCAAACTGACGATTCTAGCGATGTATAACTCCGCTAGCTTCGATCTCTGATATGTGGTCTTGACGGGTAAGAAATGGGCGACTTTAGACAATCTGTCCACTATGACCCAGATAGAGTCATTTCCCCTACTAGAAGTAGGCAATCCAGTGATAAAGTCCATTCCAATGGAATCCCATTTCCATTCCGGAATCTGATGTGGTTGCAACAATCCAGCGGGTCTTTGATGTCCCGCCTTGACTCTTTGACATATATCACATTTGGCGATATAGCTTCCGATTTCTCTCTTCATCTTATGCCACCAAAGTTGCTCTTTCAAAACTTGATACATCTTCGTTCCTCCGGGGTGGATAGAATAAAGAGTATCATGAGCTTCCTTCAGAATAACTTCTTTCAACTCAGAATCTGCTGGTACACAAAGGCGTCCTTTGTACCACAGAACTCCTTCTTCGTCTTCGGTGAATCCGGGTACTTTGCCTGTACCGGTACGACGCTTGATTCCGTCGATACTAGCATTTCCTTTCTGCGCCTCCTTGATCTGGCTGATCAAAGTGGGTTGAAGTTCTATGCTATCCAAAAATCCTTCACTCACTAATTCCATTCGGAAATCTTCCATCTCTTTGTGCAGGCTTGGTTGCTCCTTCAAAATCATGGAGTTCAAGCGGCACGGCAATCTACTAAGGGCATCTGCTACCACATTGGCTTTACCGGGGTGATAGTGAATGTTCAGATCATAATCCTTGATTAGCTCAATCCATCTTCTCTATCTCATATTCAGCTCCTTCTGAGTGAATATATACTTCAGGCTCTTGTGATCCGAATAAATCTCACAACGATTTCCCATCAGGTAATGCCTCCATGTTTTCAGGGCTGGAACTACGGCTGCGAGTTCGAGGTCATGGGTTGGGTAGTTTTGTTCATGCTGTTTCAGTTGTCGAGATAGATAAGATATAACTTTTCCTTCCTGCATTAGCACACATCCGAGACCGATCTTGGATGCATCAAAATACACGTCAAAGGGCTTCATGATATCCGGCATGATTAAGATTGGGGCTGAAATCAATCTCCTCTTGAGTTCTTGAAAACTCGCTTCACATTTGTCTGTCCATTCAAACTTCTTGTCCTTCTTCAGCAATTGAGTCATGGGTCTGGCGATACTCGAGAATCCTTCTACGAACTTGCCGTAATATCCCGCCAATCCGAGAAATGCACGAACTTGGGTTTGAGTGGTTGGGGCTTGCCAATCTTCGACATCTTTCACTTTTGCAGGGTCAACGGCAATTCCTCCGGCTGATACAATGTGACCGAGGAATCCTACCTCCTGTAACAAGAATTCACATTTGCTAAACTTGGCATACAACTGATGCTCTCTAAGGGTTCCAAGAATGGTCCTTAGGTGTAGCTCATGTTATTCTTCTGATTTGGAATAAATCAGAATGTCATCAATGAAAACAACGAAAAATTTATCCAGGAAGTCCATAAAAATCTTATTCATGAGATTCATGAAATAAGCGAGGGCATTGGTTAATCCAAAAGACATGACAGTATACTCGTATAATCCATATCTGGTGGTAAAGGCAGTCTTTGGAATATCCTCTGCGCGAATCTTGAGTTGATGATAGCCGGTTCTAAGATCAATCTTAGAAAACACTTTGGCACCGGTCAACTGATCAAACAAATCTTCTATCTTGGGTAATGGGTACTTGTTCTTGATAGTGACATCATTCAACTTCCGATAATCCGTACACAAACGGTTACCTCCATCTTTCTTGTCCACGAACAAAACAGGTGATCTCCATGGGGACGCACTTGGTTGAATCAATCCAATTTCCAACATGGCATCTAGTTGCTTCTTCAGTTCTGCTAGTTCAGACGGGTTCATACTATATGGTCTCTGGGCTATGTGTCCTGTTCCGGGGATTAGTTCAATGATAAACTCGATATCCCGATCTCGGGGCATACCGGGCAAAACATCTGAAAATACATCTGGGTATTCACAGACTATCCAGACGTGGTCAATGGTAGGCTGGGCTATACTCTTGTTGCACTTGAATTGACGAGGTAAGGTTTCAGATATATGCTCGACTGATACTCCGGTTGTACTGGTCATGGTTATGGCTTTCTTGGCACAGTCAATTAATCCTTTATGTTTGGACATCCAATCCATTCGTAGTACTACTTCCAAACCTTTAGTTCCGAGTACTATCAGATTAGCATAAAAATCTATGCCATGGATTCGGATAGGGACGGCTTTGCAGATTTGCCTAGCTTTGGTGGTTGAACCGGGGATTTGAACAATCATAACATGCTTCAGTTTGGTTGGTTGAATCTTACTAGTGCATGCAAATTCTTCGGTGACGAATGAGTGCGATGCACTAGAATCAAAAAACACTCTAGCAAGTACCGAATTTATAGAAAACATAGCCAGCACGACGTCTGGCGCTTCCTGGGCTTCTTCAGCATGCATGAGAAAAAGACGGCCGTTGCGGTTGAGAGAGTTCCCTAGGGCAAACCTTGTTCTGGGGTGAACAAGACGCTGCTGCTGAGCTGGGGCATTGGCATTGGGGGCTGCGACATTCTTCTTGGGGCACTCATTGGAGTAGTGACCCTTATTTCCACAGTCATAACAAGTTACTTGTGACTTGTCCTTTGCTGCAACATGCACAGCATTGCTTCCAGTCCTCGGGGCAGTGTTGGTGTTGGTGGAAGCATTGTTGTTGTTGAACTTGGGTGGTGCACGGTTGAAATTGCTTGAGTTGCCGGGGTTGTTGTGATTTCCTCCGGGCCTTGGTTTTCCACGGTTGGGATAGGTCGGACGGTTCATCGGGGGTCTGTTGGTTCTCGGGGCAAATCCTGGAGATGGGTTGGGGCGATACTTTGGGGTATAATGGGTTCCTGGCTGATGCATCATGCGACGCTTGAGGTTCTCATTGGCTTGGTTGATCTTTCCTTCCATCTGGATGGCAGAGTCGACAAAGACTTCAATATCAGCAAAGGGGATATTGACCAACATCGTCTGCATCTCATCGTGTAGACCATCCAAGAATCTTTATTTCTTCTTGGCTTCAGTGTCGATCTCATCTAGGGCATACCTAGATAATGACAAGAATTTGTCACAGTATTCCACTACGGTCATCCTTCCTTGCTTCAGTTCTCTGAATTCATCTCTCATCCTCTTGATCAAACCCGGTGGCACATGGGTTCTGCTGAACTTGACCTTGAATTCCTCCCAGGTCATCATCTGTCCTCCGGTCATTGCACGAACGCTGATCCACCATGCTCTGGCGTCTCCGGCTAGATAGTGGGTGGCGAACAGAAATTTCTCATTAGCTTCCACTCCGGCTACTTCTAGGTTGTTCTCCATGGTCTGGAGCCATTCATCGGCATCTAGCTAGGGGCTCTTCCGACTTAGTGAAAATAGGTTGGTTGGTATTCTGGAAATTCTTGAGCTTAGATCCATGGTTGTCCTGATTTCCTTGGCCTTGATTGTTGTGGGCCAGCTGAGCTATCTGCTGAAGGGTGGCTAAGTTGGCTTGACGTTCGGCTCTTTCAGCTTCGTGGTCAGAAACCAACATTTGCAGGATCTGCAACATCGGGTCCGGGGATGAACCACTTCCTCCGCGAGGCATCTGAAGATTGAGATAGAACATGAGAAAAGAGGGAAATTTCTAAGGTTCAGTGACTTTGAAAAGTTTTTAACGCCTGGCTCAGATTTTTTAGCAACTTGCTTTTCATTCATTCATCCATAGCACACGATACAAAACACACCACAACAAAGGTAAACAAATGGTTTTAAGAACCATTCTGGAAACTACGATACAGTGGGACTGAATACAAATCACTACGCTAGTGCTTAAGTGCTACTACTCCTTGGATTCGGTGTAATCATCATCCTCATCGTCATCGATGAAGGCGAAATCCTCCTCATCGGTGAAGAAGTCCATGGCCTGATCCTCCAGAAAATCATCATCATCGTTGCGATAGGAGTAGGGGTCTCCACGAAGGTCTTCTCTGGCATTCTTCCTTTCCTCCAATTGCATATCTCTCTCGTGGATGGTCTCCTCCAAATCTGAGATACGGTGGCGAAGACGGGCAATGATGCGCTCCTTCTTGTCGAGCTGACGGCGGCGAGACTTGTGATCCTTCGCTAGCATGGAGATTGTCTGATCCTTCGTCCTGATGATGGTGGACTTGTGGTTAGAGTAGTCACGGGCATTGTCCAGTTCTTGTTGACGATCATACATCATGAAGCTAAGGTGGTCCAATTGAGTCTTCAGCTCAGGGTGGTATGGGGCTTCCAGTGGCTGTCCCATAGCATCACGCCTTGGACAAAACTTAAAGCGAGTACCCTTGATCTGGTTGATACTCTGCCCACATAGACGGGCAAGAGCTTCCTGCATGGCCCTGGCAAGTCCATCGAGCCAGTTGTTCTCTCTTAAGGTGAACTGAATTCCCTCGGCAGTGGGAGGTTCAATCATTCCTCGGAGACTTGCAACAACTAGCCATTGCCGATCTTCTCCTTCCTGATCATTGAGCTGAGCTCCGAAGAACTCGGGGTGTGGACGCTCCAGAAGTTCCGAAAGCTGGTCCAAATCCCGCTCAAAGATGAGGTCTCCTCCATTTCCCAACTGATAAAACTTGTTGTACTTCACGTCCATCTATAAGAATATAGGATGAGTAAGTTAGTAGAGTGATCAAGTGTGTCAAATTTTATGCATTTTGCAAGAATTTTTGAGGAACATGAATTTTTATGAAAGAAACCCAGTGATAAGAATGGGAATAAGTTTTTGTAAATATTTGCTTCCTTTGGTTTTGAAACTAAGTTTTTGATTCAACGTCCAGTCTAACTAGGGTATCCTATGGTTAGGATAGCTCTGATACCAACTTGTCTACACCCGGATTTTTAATTCCAGATGCCTGTTATGCCATACATCGCAATCCCAGGATTACCATTTTTGCGAGACATAACAGATTTGGATATCACAGTACATCATCCATTACAAACCATACATAAGGTCTTACACAAATAAGGATCTCATGATCCAGTTCTTAATACAACTCAAGCAGCGGAAATACGTAATAAGAACGGTAGCGTAGGCGAAGCTCCATGTTCGGGTCACAGGCAATGCTGACGATGGGAGATGATCCTAGTTGTCGTAACCTTCCTGAGGTCCATCATCCTGGTACTCCTCTTCATAGTCTGGCCACGGGAATAGCCAGGGACAAACCCATGAGTACTCTTTAAGTACTCGCAAACTAATACTAACAGTTAAAGGGGTTTTTGTAATATGACACTAAGCTCTAGGGTTGTTTTGCAAAAAGCCAGATTTACCTCTACTAAGTTCAGAAGCAAAGAAAGCTAGTTGAAATTTTATAACTCCTAAGTGGGAACTTGAATTTCATATCACAACTCTGTTATGGTCAAGTCAAAATCTCAATTCATTTCATAAGTCATTTTGAAAACATCTGACGGGGGAACAGTATGGCCACTCCAACTGTCCATAACCGCGGACGCGGCTATTCAAATAGTTTGACACTCTGCAGAGATTGTACACTTTCACCACAACATTTCAATACATCCATCAGTAACAAATCCTGAAATCACCATACTCAGTATGCGGATAATCAATCCTAACCTTTCAATTACACGCCCTAGTATAGGCACCTCTCCTATGAGTTTGGCCTCCCAACCATGACCAACTGTCATCTTGGGTACTGCACAGGTGGACAATCTTCACAAGGTAGCCTCAGCTTAGACCTTGGCCGTGAGGGAACCCATACTAAGGTATATAAGTTTCCAGTCAAGCCCTACCCAATTTTCGGGTATTGTGGTTGTACGGTAAAATTGGAATGGTATCGCATCCAGACAACCATCACTTTTGTAAGGGCTAAGGCTCATGCCTCAACCTTTTCATCATCAAAATCATCTGGTGTTCGGAACACATGTCAAAACATCTCAGTAGAATGACTCATCATTCTAAGGTTTTCATAACCCTTTTCACCAAGTATTCCCATCTAAAGTTGATCATGTTTTATGCTTAGCACTAGCATCTACAAGTGGGGTAAGTACTAATGAGGGGTGGTAAACAAGTGGAGTTTAACTAAGTTCAATCTCATGCCTTAGGATGACATCAAGATTATCTAGCTTAGGCCAAATTTAATGCTCTTTATGCAACCTTCAATTATCTTCCTATAATCTACAAGTTACTTAAGTAAACTCTAAGGGAAAGCTTTGATAAAGAAATAAATTATAAAGCTTGCAGTAAAACTAGGATTGGGTATCATCAAAGGTGTCCAACCAAGCATGCTTAGTGCATTGCATAGGTTATCTAACTTTCATAATTGCAAGTGTTAGCTTGCTCAATCAACTAGTAGTATTAGGCTTGCCTTGTGCAGAGCAGTGGTTGAAGTTCTCCTCGGCTTCTTCTTCGTAGTATCCTCCTTCCTCCTCGTATCCTTGGTCGGTACTAGCGTCTATAAATAAGTACGAGGTACACAATCACCAAACAATACTTAACTATTTTTAATCATCACACAAAAGGGTACTATAGATGATCTAGCATCATCACTAACATTACAAGAATAAAGCATTTGTCTTATTTATTTTAATTTGAGAAAAGTAATTTCTACTCATTGAAAAACTACTTAAGATTTAATATTCTCCAACTCAAACATGGGATCATGTTGACACATGTCATCACCACATATTTCAGTACATGGGAATGTGATTTAAAGTGGTGTCACAATTTAATAATGTTTAACCTTTGTATTTCAATTAAATAAAATGACTAGAAATGCCTATGTGGCATTCTTTTATTACTTGAACATTATTTATATAAGTAAACCCAAATGTTTTTATATATTCTGAAAGGTATGATCAGATGTGATTTTTGAGAGTTGGAATCAACTCAAAAGCTATTATGGTTGAAATTTGAAAAATGTTTGAATGCAGAAAAGCTTCTGACTTGTTATTTTTACCAAGGTTGATCTACACATCCAAATGGTTTGAATCCAACAGGTTTGGATTAAGAATTTCAGTACCTTTCTAACAAAATTGGTTTCATGCCATTGGGTTCACTGAATCGAGTTGGGTTGATTTTTGAAACTAGGTACAGAACTGAGTTTGAATTAAAATAGAAAAATCTAAATTCAAACGACTGGGCTGCACGGGAAAGGTTAACGCGCCGGCCCAGTGTCACTCCGCAGCGCGGGGTTCAGCTGACAGCAGGGGTCTACTGGTCAGTGGCTCATAACACATGAAGCGGTATGGGGCGATTTGGTTCGTTGGATTAGAAGTGAGATCAATAGCTCATTGTCGCCGTCGATGATGAACATGTCACCGATGAGCTCGAACCCAAGCGGCTCAGTGGGGGTGCATAGGGGGCATACCGGGGCTCTAGTGACGACGGCGAGGCGGGCAAACGACGAAGTCGACGACGGCGAACTCAGGGATGGTCGCGGCAGCTCCGGGGGTGGTCGAAATCAACGGCTTCTTCTCTAGAGGTGGCCTGCTCCGGCGCAATTCTGGCGAGCTGCTGCTCCTCGTGCTCCGGCTAAGGGATGGAATGATTAGTGAGGTGACGGGAGTGAGATGGTGTGAAGAAATCGAGCGGGGGTCGTCTCCTTTTATAGGCTCGACGGCGAGACCGAGAGGGATGGGCAGGCGACGGTGGCGACACGGCTACGGGCGGCTAGAGGCATGGCTGCGGCTGGCGATCGACGGGCGGTCTCCTGGGGATGCTCTAGAGCTTAAATGCGGGTATAGGGGCGGTGGCAATTGGTCAGGAACGTGAGGTGCTCTGCGAGGCAGAGGCGGCGAAATCCGGGGAGAGCGGTGGCTACGGGGTACGGGCGATGAAACGAACATGTCTGGTGGTCTCCTAGGACGGTGGGGTGCATGCTGGCGGGCGGCGAGTGCTCAAGGTGGTCGGGTTGCATGGGAACGGCGCGTGCTCTGGGGTGCGCGTCGGCATGGTCGACAGCGGCGCGGGCGCGGCGTTCCTGGCGTTTCTGGGCTCTGTTCTTGAGCTAGGGTTGGTCGAGAGGGGGCGGTGAGGCATGGGCTGCATGCTAGACAAGGTGGGCACAGCTAGTTCTTCTCCTAGCTTGCTGTCCACACTGGGGTGACATGGTGAGGCTCGGCCTGCTCACCATTGATGGCATTGGCAAGCTCACAGTGGTGCTATAGGTTAGTCAAGGTTGCTAGATGATCTATTAAGGCTAGTAGCATCCAGAGAGGGGACAAGGTTGGCCCAAAACGCTGCTCAACATAGTGTTTTTGATTTGGTTGATTTGCATCTGCAACCTGTTTGATGAAATGGCCGCATGAACTTGAGTTTTGAATTTTTAAAAGATTTTTGGTGGGTGTGCTAGGCATGTACTGGGGAGTCTGTGGATGCTTGGGTTTTGAAAATTGAGTTGGTTTGAGTGGTTTTTGAAATAGTGGGATCTTCCCATATAAGATAGATTCAATTTTAAACTGTCATTTAAACTTAGCATTTGAATGTTTTTGGATGATCACAAAGTGGGCCTTAGTAACTTATTATGAGTACTGACAAGGGGTGCAAAGATCCATATATGTTTCTATTGAGTTTTGAAAATTAGAGATATCCAAAGTAGGCATGGGAGTTAATTTGGCCAAAGTGACCATTCACTTAATTTATTTATCTTGACTTGTTTGTCTTTGTGAAAAGTTTGGGGATTGTTTAGATGATGTTTATTTCACCTAAGAATCATTTTACAAGCAAAGAAACACAGAATCATGGCAATTCAAAAGAATCCAATCTTTAATACACACATATGAATGCTTTCATATTTTTGGTTGGAAAAGTTTTTGTTAACCCTAATTTTGATGATTAGAGTTTGATGATCCATGCTTTATATTTTTGGGATGTTACAATATTCAATGATGATTCATGATCGAATGGACCATTAACATACGATAACTGATTCCCTTTGCCACGCGATACTTTACTTATCCGAGGTTCGATCGTCGGTATCACCACACCTAGTTAAACCTCGTTACCGATAAGTACTCTTTACTTGTACTGTGATGTGACATCCCTCGTGACCTAGTCACATGCTTGCAAGACAATTGGATGACACTCCACTGAGATGCCCCAAAGTATATCTATCTGTCATATGGATGGACAAATCCCACTCTTGATCCATGCGCTTCAACACATACTTTCAGAATACCCAATGCCACCTTTATAACCACCCAGTTATGGAAGTGGGGTTTGATGTCATCAAAGTACTCATCCGCTGACACTGATTAACATGATCTCATGGTCGAAGAATTACGTTATTATGAATCCGAAAGCTTGTAGCAAAACGAACTTAAATGACTTGATCTTATGTTATGCTTACTTTGGGTGTGTGTCCATCACATCATTGTTCTAATGATATGATCTTGTTATTAATAACATCCAATGTCCATGACCAGGAAACCATGATCATCTATTAATCAACAAGTTAGCTTAACAAGTGGCTTACTAGGGACTCTTTTATGTTTACAAAACACACAAGTATTAATGTTTCCCATTAATACAATTATAGCATGGGATGTAAACATTTATCATAAACACAAAGATATAATAATAATGACTTTATTATTGCCTCTTGGGCCTATCTCCAACAGTCTCCCACTTGCACTATAGTCAATAATCTAGTTCAGAAAAACTTGTGCATCCAACACCTATGGCTTTTTGGTGTTGTATATACATGATTGCTAGTGGTAAACATAATCTTCAGATCTGACACTGCCAGGTCCGTGTGTATTTGCATGTCTTTGTGTCTCTACACTCACTCATTCTCCAATGAGATGGCATTGTATAAATTTGGTCCTTTGGTGAGACCTTTAGTTCCTTGCAGTTAAATCATGTCGATACAATTCTTGTACAATATATCTTCATAGTACTAGCCCTGCCGTGAACCACACCTAGTTTTATAACAAACTACTTGACACAAATGCCCTATTTTGCTGCTACAATAGCAGTCATATACGTAGCCTTTTGTTGTAGTATCTGTCACAATGTCTTAACTTTGGAACTCATCCAAATCTGTTATGGAACTTTATTTCCACTACATTGTGCTACCCATAGTTTGAATCGAGATAGACATAATTTGTATCTTGTGACAAAACTAGTATCAATGTAACACTTTACAATGAACCATCTATCTATTTGTCATCTCTACATAAATAACATATTCTTAGTTCTTCCAAAGATCATAAGAATATCCTTAATATAGTCCAATGATCATCTTATGAGTCATTCTGGTATATGGTCATAACATTTAGAGCATCTGACATATCTGGATGTGTACATATCATAGTATGATTGATCAAAGTATTCTTGTGATTTCACTCACCAAGTGTCAAAACACTTGAATCTCGTTTCACTTATCAAGTGTCAATACACTTGAATCTTTATTCAATCCTTTCTGTGCGACAAGTACCTTTCTTGTAGTTTCTATATTGAAATCTTTCAGTATCTCATCTATGTAATTTCGGCACAACCATATTAGCGTCTCAATCTATCCATATATACATTGATGCCAAATATTCGGGTTTTGCCTAAGTCTTTCATCGAAATGAAATTCTTAACCCGTGTCAATAAAATATACATCGTTTCCAATCAACAATATGTCTTTCACATAATGTATTAGAATTATGTCCTAGTGCTCCCACTTAATTTCTTGCAAATGCAAGCATCTTCATCGTCTCTGATGAAATTATGTCTGAGTTTCATTATGGTGAAGATTCCAACTCCGCGATGCTTACTTCAACCATTGAAGTTTGCATGCGATTTTAGGATCCTTCGAATTAACAAAAACCTTTGGATCGTGTCATATACACGTCCTAGGTAACCATTCTATTAGAAGAACTTTCTTTGTTTGTTCAACTACCATATACCCAAATTATATGTAGTGGTTGCTACATTAATCCGTGCAAACTAAATATTGCTATGAAAGATCAAATTTTGTCATAGTCAACTTCTTGAACATTGTCGTAAACTCTTTCCTGGCATGTCAACTATTTCATAGATGTGTGATACATCGTAAATGTATCTATAATTTTTGATGTTCCATGCTTGTTTAGCATCAACTTTGCTATGCTTTGTCTACACTTTGAGGTATTTTTATACATTTTCTGGGACTAACCTATTAACAAGATGCTGCAGTGCCAGTTGCCTGTTTTCTGCTGTTTTTGGTTTTAGAAAAGCTAGTAAGGAAATATTCTCGGAATTGGACGGGACAAAAGCCAAAGTCAATATTTCACCGAGGAGAACATAGAGACCGAAGGGAAACTGGAGGAGGGCCACGAGGCCGCCACACACTAGGGTGGAGCAAGCCCACCCTAGGGCATGCTGCCACCAGGTGTGGCCGCCTCGGGTGCCTCCCTGCCTCGCCTCTTAGCCTATAAAAGCCCCCCGATGCCAAAACCCTAAGTACCCGATCAGATCTCTACGAAATAGTCCGTAGCCGCTGCCACCATCGTCCCTAGATCGGGGGGATATGAAGCTCTTCCCGGCACCCTGCCGGAGGGGAGAGATCATCCCGGAGGCCTTCTTCATCACCATTCCAGCCTCCGGTATGATGCGTGAGTAGTTCACTCTTGGACTATGAGTCCATACAGTAGCTAGATGGTTGTTTCTCCTCCTTTGTGCTATCATGTTTAGATCTTGTGAGCTCCGTTCATGATCAATATCATCTATTTGTAATCATACATGTTATGTTTGTGGGGATCCGATGGATATTGAGATACTATGTCAGATTGATTATTGATTCTATCATGTCTTATTGATTATTGATTCTATCATGTCTGTGTTGTTTGTGATCTTGCATAGTCTCGGTTTCTAGTAGCTATCTTGGCCAAGTAGATGCTAGTGACTCCAAGAGGGAGTATTTATGATCGATAGTGGGTTCATGCCTCTATTTAATCTGGGGAAGTGACAGGGATCTCTAAGGTTATAGATGTGCTGTTGCTACTAGGGAGAAAACAACAATCTTTTGTTCATGGAACAACTGTATTGTTTACTTTACACACATTGCCTAATGCAGTTATCCGTTGCTTGCAACTTAATACTGCAGGGGGTTCAGATGATAACCTAAAGGTGGATTTCTAGTCATAGATGCAGTTGGATGGCGGTCTATGTATATTGTTGAAATTCCCAATCAAATCTCATAGGAATCATGATTGTCTAGTATTGCATTGTTATTCCTTGCTCAGTCCTGTCAAATTCCCCGCTATAATATAATTTGTTTACCCAGCATGTTATGTTATTTATCTTAAGGAGAACACCTCTAGTGAACTATGGACCCCGGTCCAATCTTACCATTGTTACTGTTTACTTTCTGCAAGCAATCATTACCTTCCACACCATACGTTTAATCCTTTGTTTTCAGCAAACCAGTGAGATTGACAACCTCATTGTAAGTTGGGGCAAAGTCTTGAGTTTGTGTTGTGTAGGATTCCAAGTTGCTAGAAATAACTTGGAGTTGTTTCCTTGATCCTACTGGTTCGATAACCTTGGTTTCATAACTGAGGGAAAATTTGCCGCTATGCTCATCATACCTTCCTCCCGGGGTCTCCCAACGAAGATCTACTATTGAGCCGCATCAAGATATTTTCTAGCACCCTTGCCGAGGAGTTAAGGACAACTTCACAAGGGGAGTCCTTCACAACCATTCTCTTTACTTTGTTTTTTTCCTTAGTTTCTTTTTCTTTGTTTTTCTTGCTTATTTTTATCAAAAATTACAAAAAAATAGTTTCATTTGGTTTGCCTTTTCTTTTCAAAAACACAAAAAAATTAGTTCCTACTCTAGTAGCTGCTGCTGTTGGTTTGCTTCACCTTTGCAAAAATGAATTCTGATAAGAACACCAAGTTGTGTGACATCACTAGCACAAACAAAGTTGATTTCCTGAGCACACCTATTGCTCCACCTGCTCCCGGTGCTACCTTTTATGAAATTAAGCCTGCTTTGTTGAATATTGTTATTAAAGAGCAATTTTCTGGTGCTAGTTCTGATGATGCTGCTGCCAACCTTAATAACTTTGTTGAACTCTGTGAGACGCAAAAGTATAAGGATGTAGATGGAGATATTATTGATACGTCCAAAACATAACTACTTTCCCGAACACTTTTGCTATTGTTTCTCCTCTAAACTTGTGTGATTTGGATGCAACTAACCCGGACTAACGCTGTTTTCAGGAGAATTACCTTGGTGTCTAGTTTTTCTGCAGAAAATCAACTATCAGGAAAATTCCCAGAAAATATGCGAAAAATCCTATTTCACCAGAAGACTCACGGAGCCAGAAGATGAGACGGAGTGGGGCCCTAGGGGGCTCACACCACCCAGCCGCGCGGGCCAGGTCTAGACGCGCCTGGAAGGGGTGTGGCCGCCCCAGGCACCCCCTCGGCCTCCCTCTTCGCCTATAAGATGCCTCTTGACCTAAAAACCGAGGGGTTGTTCGAAGTTTTTCTAGAAAGAGTTCCGTTGCACGACCACCACCAGAAACCGCGATTCGGAACCAGAAACTCCGTTCTAGCACCCTGCCGGGACAGGGAATTTGGAGAGGATCATCGCCATCATCGTCACCAACGCCTCTCAATCAACCATCCATGTTTCCCCCATCCATGAGTGAGTAATCCCCCGCTGTAGGCTATGGGGATAGTAGGGATTGGATGAGTTCTATCATGTAATCAAATAAGATTGTTAGGGCATGGTGCCTAGTATCTCCATTAGTGCTATTTGACTTTGTTGCAACTTGTTGTGCTTAATGCTTGTCACTAGGGCCCGAGTGCCATGATATCAGATCTGAAATTATTATTGATTCATTATGATAGTATTGTTTGTGATCTTATCTGCAAGTTGTGTACACATATCATTGTCCGGATCCAAAGGCCCCGAAGTGATATAAATTGGGACAACCTAAGGGGATGGCTGTGATGTGAGGATCACATATATTCATGGAGTGTTAATGCTTTGCTCCGGTGCTCTATTAAAAGGAGAACCTTAATTGCCAGTAGTTCCCTTGAGGCCCCGCTGCAACGGGCTGACAGGACAGAAGATGTTGTGCAAGTTCTCATTGCGAGCATGTATGACTATTTGGAGCACATGCCTAGTATTTTTAGTACTTGGATGCTTGTTATTATTTATCTGCAATTGCCCTAGATCTTGAAGTTACATGTTTAGACTCGTCCATGCAACGCCCGTCCATCCATCCCTATGCCTATCGTGCTCATACCGTAATGTTTGCTACTATTGTTACTATTTATCCTATTTTTCTACTACTGTTACTTTACGTTTGCTACTACAAACTGTTGCTACTAATAAACTTATGTGAGAAAGAACTATTTCCAGGTGCAGCTGAATTGACAACTCAGTTGTTAAGGCTTGCAAGTATTCTTTGGCTCCCTTGTGTCGAATCAATAAATTGGGTAATACTACCCTCGAAGACTGTTGTGATCCCCTATACTTGTGGCTCATTAAGACTATTTTCTGGCGCTGTTGCCGGGGAGCATAGCTTTATTTGTAAGTTCACTTGGATCTATTATTGTTCACTGCTACTCCTTTCATCATGGGGAAGTCTCGTGATGGAAAGTTTCCTATTTTACCATCCACTACAAGAAGAGGTACTGTCCTAAACACCTCTGTTGCTCTTGATTCACCGTCTGTTATAAGTAAGCTTGTTACACCACCACCACATACACATGCTACACACGCTGCTACTACTGCTGAATCTGAAACTGCTTCTGATACTCATGATGTTACTTATACTGTGCTTGATGCGAGTGGTTCATTAGGTCCTTTCCTAGATGCTACTATGGATAGTATAAGAAATACTTAAACTCCTAGTGAAGGCACTATTACACCTGTTAGCTCACCTAACTCTAGAGAGAGATTTGATATTAATGATGGTTACATTGAGTTGACTGATGATTTTATTGAAGAGTGCCAAACACACATGGTGTTAGTGCTTGATACGTCGAAAACGTATCTATAATTTTTTATGTTTCATGCTTGTTTAGTATCTAATTTGCTTTGCTTTGTCTTTCTTTGAGGCGTTTTTATATCCTTTTTGGAACTAACCTATTAACAAGTTTCCACAGTGCCAGTTTCCTGTTCTCTTCTGTTTTTGGTTCCAGAAAGGCAGAAAATCAATATTCTCGGAATTGGATGGGAAAAAGGCCAAAGTAATTATTTTTCCCGGAGCAACACAGAACCACGAAGCAGAGCCGGAGGGGGGCCACAGGGTGGCCGCACCCCCCTAGGCGCGGGCAAGACCTAGAGGCTCCTACAGGGGGTGTGGGCCCCCTGGACCCCCACCGACCTTGATTCATGCGCCTATAAGAAGCCTCCGACCCAAAAACCCTAGGGCATCCAGAAGAAATCCACGAAAACCTCTGTTGCGCCGCCACCACAGAAGGGGAGATTCGAGGGACATAAAGTCTCTATTCCGGCACCCTGCCAGGACAGGGAAGTGCGCCCGGAGCCATCTCCATCGCCATCTCCATCACCGTTGTTGATTCCCATGATGAGGAGGGAGTAGTTTTCCTCAGGGCTAAGGGCTCTACCGGTAGCTATGTGTTCATCTCTCTCTATGCATGATCTTGTTGTGGTCATGAGATTTGTAATCAAGTAGATCTACCTTGCTACTCAAGTGCTTCAATAGATCTCTAGCTCTCCCCATGTGTGTGAAAGTGACAGCGTGCATGCCATGGTGGCACTTAGGCTTGAGTCTACATAAATACTCTTTGTGCTTTAATAGATCTATGCTTTTCCACACGTGTGTGAAAGTGACAGCGGGCATACCGTGTGTGGCAGTTTGGCTAGATTGAATATTTGTTATGAGTTATATTTGGAGTTGGATGTCTCTATGAAATTGTGGTGTTTGTTGGAACCATCTAGCGCTGAAGGTGACAGTGTGGGGTTATCTAGATTGGGGAAGGCGGACTTTGAGGTGTGCTGTTATAGCCCTACCATGGATTAGAGTGTCCAACCAGAGAGTAGTTAAGAGTAGTATCATGAAGAGAGGATATTTATATGAGAGAGTGTTCACTAGTGAAAGTATGATCCCTAGGACTTGTTTCTAAGCATGGAAACACCGTTTGCTACTAGATCTGTTGCATGTTTGCTTGCTTCCTTCTTGTTGCCTTTAGTCTTTACCTCACCGTCAAGCTCTTTTCTGGCACCGTTACCACTTGTATTTCACTATCTCTTCGCCTAATTAGTGCACCTATACACCTGACAAGTGTATTAGGTGTGTTGGGGACACAAGAGACTTCTTGTATCTTGATTGCAGGGTTGCTTGAGAGGGAATACCTTTGACACTTCCTCCCTGAGTTCGATAAACCTTGGGTGATCCACTTAAGGGAAACTTGCTGCTGTTCTACAAACCTCTACACTTGGAGGCCCAACAACTGTCTACAAGAATAGAAGTACGTAGACATCAAGCTCTTTTCTGGCGCCGTTGTCGGGGAGGTAAGGTAAAAGGTACTCACATCCTCCGGTGTGAGTGCTCAAAGTTATTTCCTTTAGATTCTGCAATTTTGTCTTTTTGTTTCTTGTTTTCACTAGTTAGGCTTAACGGAAAACAACAAAAAAATTAGAGAGATTTATAGTATTTATCTTGAGTTAGGACATGAAGTGTTTGAAGGGAAAATTAAAAAACCTATGGAGCTTTATTTGCATGCTAATAGCAATGTTATTAGTATGAACTCTTTGGACACCATTATTGATAATGCTATGGAAACATCTAAGCTTGGGGAAGCTAGTTTCTATGAAAATGATATTTTTAGTCCCCTAGCTTTGGAAGATAGCTATTGTATTGCTTATGATGATACCAAACCTTCAATATATGATGATTACAATGATGAATATGATATTTTCAGTCCACCTACTATTTAGAAGAAAATTAATTGTGATTACAATCACTGTTCAAAAAGTAGGCCGAATCAGCGATTAATCGCTACTAGGGACCTGACTGTGTCGATTACCACTAATTCTTTGTGTTAATCGTTTAGCCCGATTAATAGGTCTGGCACTCCGATTACTAGGTATGTTCCCGATTAACCACTACACTTGGTCAAAAAAGTTGCAAAATTATCAACACATATCGCTCATCAATCCGCTAGCCCGTCCCAATGAAGTAGGTTTTGCGAAGCTCCCGTTCGATCCATTCCTCCAGGAGCTTGATTTCAGCCATCACCAACTAGTTTCTTATCGTTGTTGACCAGTTCCTCATAGTTGCCGACTAGACCTCGGATACAAGAGATCGAGCGCCTTGACGATCTCATCCGGGAGGTAAAGGTTGAGGATTCATACGTGCTTTAGGTGCTAATTTTTCTAGGATGCACCAATTAATAGCCAACCGATTAAATCAGTTAATCGTCCGAATTCCGATTAATCGCTACTCCCAAGCCAACTGAGCAGCTAACGATTACCAATTTCCTTTACATTGATTACAATATGCCTCCTATATTTGATGATTATGGTGATGAGAATAGTAGTGATAGCTATTTTGTTGAATTTGCTCCCACTACAATTAATAAGAATGACTATTCTTATGTGGAGAGTAATAATCATTTTATGCATGTGGCTCATGATAAGAATGTTTTATGTGATAGCTATATTGTTAATTTTGCTCATGTTGCTACTGAAAGTTATTTTGAGAGAGGGAACATGGTTTTATGCATCTCAACAATATTAAGTTTCCCCTCTTTATGTTGAAAATCTTGAAGTTGCACTTGTTTTGCTTTCCTATGCTTGTTGCTTTGTGCTTTCATGACTTGTTTCTTTACAAGATTCGTATGCATAGGAAGTGGGTTAGACTTAAATGTCTTTTGAATTTTCTTCTTGATGCTCTCTTTTGCTTCAATTCATATTTCTTATGTGAGCATATTCTCAAGCTATAAAGCCTAACTTAAAGGCATTAAATAAAAGTACTTGTTGGGAGATAACCCAAGAGTTTTCTTGAGTCTTGGAAGTTACTACTTCAGTAATGACCTCTCCTTATCCTTTTTGTTTGCTTTTTGTGCCAAGAATGACCTCTAATGAGAGGGAAGTAAGGTTTGGGGAGTTGCTGTCCTGAAACAGATTTCTGTCCTCCACCACAAAAATTCGTGAGGAGTCTCTGTAAGTCGGATTGAGCTCAAAATTTACAAATAAATCCCCCATTATTTTAGCTAACTTTCGTTAGTTCAACACTTTTATTTGAACAACATAAGGTCTTCGAAAAAATCAGTTTCTACCTTCTAGTCTGTTTTTGACAGATTTCTGCCATTATTTGCATTTGCTTCTTATTGATTCCTTTTTGGGTCTTTTTGGAAAATTGATATTTTTGAAGGAGTTACTACAGTAGCTTGTGTTTTTAGTGAAAAGCCTTGCTGTTCTAAAGCTAAACCTAAAGGTCTATTACTTTTTGAATACACTAATGTTGCTAATGAAGATTGTGTGAAGTTTTGTATGAAGGAAAATTTGCAGGTGTAGAGAAAGAATGATGTAATGAGATAAAGAATGGACAAAAGATCAATCTTGGGGATGCCACCCCGTGTCACCCCAAGAAATATTCAAGAGGTAAAAGCGTCAAAGCTTGGGGATGCCCAAGGCATCCCCTTCTTCATCAATAAAAATCTCAGGTCTTTCTAGACACTTCATTTTTATTGTTTCATGCATTGTTGTGTTGTTCTTGGAGCGTCTTAGTTTTCTTTTTTGGTTTTTGTTTGCTTAGTTTGCTTGAGTAAGTTGGTTGGTTACACCACACTTCTTTTGGAGAGGGACACACTCTGTTTCCATTGCCTAGAACACTCTAGTTTTCACTCTTATTGTTTTGTGAGTGTTCACTTTTGCTAGCACTGTGTTCAGCCTTAGTTTTCTTGTGCTTTCAGCTTAGAAATTTTAAGTTCTTCTTTGTGGATTTGTGAAACAAGCTCACTGATCTTTTTTGATTATTATCTTTGTGAGTTGTTTCAAATAACTTGCTTTGGTGTTGGAAAGGAGTAGGGAGTTCCTGCTTGAAAGTGCAAGAGGAGCTTGCATTGACTGTGACTTAGACTTTAGCATGACATGCTAGGTGTTGTTTTGACCTTATGCTTAGTGATCATTGCTGTATCATGTCTTGTTCCAAACAATTGGGATTGCTTAGTGTGCCTTGAAGAAATTATGCGTTGTTTTAGCATGCAAAAAGCATAGTATTGTGGTATTCTCCTTTGATGCTTTGCTTGGGTTGACTTGGCACATTCTCACACCATGTTATGACTATGAACAATTCACCATAGCCTCTATGATCATCTAGTCCTTGACTTGTAGTACCACTCTATGGTTTGATTAGTAATGTTTTGTTGCTCTGCATGATTATGGCCATTATTGCTCTCCTAGTTTGTTGCTCCCAGTCTTTTGCTAGCCTCCACTTGTATGAGTAAGCTCTACTCATGCTTCCAACTCCCAAGAAACCAAGTTATTCCAAAGTGTCCACTATAAACTCCTATGCATGGTGTGTTACACCATTCCAAGTATATTCTTGTTTTCATCTATCTTCCAATTAAAAACTATTTTTTATGTGAAAACTTAGTGATTAAAGCCCTCACGAACTTGATGGCACACTTTATATTCTTTGCCCCTAATAAACTTGAACCATTGTGTCGTCTATGTTGTATAGGCTTGCACTTATACATAGGAATTAGCAGAACCATTCTGTCATGGGGAACGTTTTCAACATTGCACTTGTACTTTGTACTCAGTTGATATCATGCTCTTTTTTCTATGGATGTCACCGATGTGAAATAAAGAGGGAACTTATAACTCCATGGAGTTTATATTTTGTGTTAGAGAAATGCCTGGGCCGCTAGCCTAAGCCATGCTTAATCATGGTGGAAACTTGCAGTATCACCATAGTGAGCATCCTCAATAAAAAAGCTATGCACATAGTAAATAAAAAGATCGCTGAGATGCTCATTATCTGCTTGCCTTGTCATTTTGGTTATGGGATAGCTCATGTACCATGTGCAAGGGGTACCCCGTTGGCGGCTCTCTATGATATGCAAATACTTATAATGACAAGAACTTACAGGTGACTCAAGTTGAGTAGCATGAGGTGTGGCCCTCATATTCAAGGGACTTGAGATTGCTAACTTATACTTTGTCAAGCATATACTCCATAGTTTGTTCACTTTAACCTTAATCACTTCAAGATGCTTATGATAGGGTCAATGAGGGCTGAAAGCTAACAAGTACCATAATTTTTGGAAGCTCTTTTTGGAACTTGAAATCCCTGCTTCCTTTATAAAAGGCCTTTCTTCCACCATTACTGAGTCTCCACCTTCTACCTTTAGGCACCATTAAGAGAGCATAGTTGTCATTCTATGTGCAGTGTCCCAAAACTAATTGATTGATGCATATTGTGATATTACTTGTCCTTGTGCTATTTGTTTCTAGTCACCCTTGTGAACTTTGAAGGTGTCCTATGCATCTATTTTCTACTCTATGATGGACAAGCTAAATGCCACTATGCCATGTTTTCTTTATGTGAAACAAACGTTTTTCAATGCATGTTATTCATGATCTTTGTTTGTAGCCTTTCATGTTGCATGCATAGTTACCATGTCCTATTGTTAGAACTCCATATTCCATGCACATGTTTAGAGTTCTTTGATCCCAGCTTTCAATACTTGCAAATGGTTTGATCTTGGTTTTGATGGTGCATGTCACCTCAAAAATTATTCCTTTTATCACTTACCTACTCGAGGACGATCAGGAGTTAAGCTTGGGGATGCTTGATACGTCGGAAACGTATCTATAATTTTTGATGTTCCATGCTTGTTTAGTATCTAGTTTGCTTTGCTTTGTCTTCTTTGATGTGTTTTTATATCCTTTCTGGAACTAACCTATTAAAAAGTTGCCACAGTGACAGTTGCCTGTTTTTTTTTCTGTTTTTGGTTCCAGAAAGGCAGAAAATCAATATTCTCGGAATTGGACGGGACAAAAGCCAAAGTCATTGTTTTCCCGGAGCAACACGGAACCACGAAGCAGAGCCGAGGGGGGCCACAGGGTGGCCGCACCCCCTAGGCGCGGGCAAGCCCTAGAGGCGCCCACAGGGGGTGTGGGCCCCCTAGACCCCCACTGACCTTGATTCCTGCGCCTATAAGAAGCCTCCGTCCCAAAAACCCTAGGGCATCTAGAAGAAATCCACGAAAACCTCTGCTGCGCCGCCGCCACCGAAGGGGAGATTCGAGGGACAGAAAGTCTCTGTTCCGGCACCCTACCAGGACGAGGAAGTGCCCCCAGAGCCATCTCCATCGATCTCCATCGCCATCTCCATCACAGTTGTTGATTCCCATGATGAGGAGGGATTAGTTCTTCCTCAGGGCTAAGGGCTCTACCGGTAGCTATGTGTTCATCTCTCTCTCTATGCATGATCTTGTTGTGGTCATGAGATTTGTAATCAAGTAGATCTACCTTGCTACTCAAGTGCTTCAATAGATTTCTAGCTCTCCCCATGTGTGTGAAAGTGACAGCGTGCACGCCATGGTGGTACTTAGGCTTGAGTCTACATAAATACTCTTTGTGCTTTAATAGATCTATGATTTTCCCCACGTGTGTGAAAGTGACAGCGGGCATACCATGTGTGGCAGTTTGGCTAGATTGAATATTTTTTATGAGTTATATTTGGAGTCGGATGTCTCTATGAAATTGTGGTGTTTGTTAGAACCATCTAGCACTCAAGGTGACAGTGTGGGGTTATCTAGATTGGGGAAGGCGGACTTTGAGGTGTGTTGTTATAGCCCTACCATGGATTAGAGTGTCCAACCAGAGAGTAGTTAAGACTAGTATCATGAAGAGAGGATATTTATATGAGAGAGTGTTCACTAGTGAAAGTATGATCCCTAGGCCTTGTTTCTAAGCATTGAAACACCGTTTGCTACTAGATTTGTTGCATGTTTGCTTGCTTCCTGCTTGTTGCCTTTAGTCTTTACCTCACCGTCATGCTCTTTTTGGCACCGTTACCACTTGTATTTCACTATCTCTTCGCCTAACTAGTGCACCTATATACCTGACAAGTGTATTGGGTGTGTTGGGGACACAAGAGACTTCTTGTATCTTGATTGATGGGTTGCTTGAGAGGGAATACCTTTGACCACTTCCACCCTGAGTTCGATAAACCTTGGGTGATCCACTTAAGGGAAACTTGCTGCTATTCTACAAACCTCTGCACTTGGAGGCCCAACAACTGTCTACAAGAATAGAAGTGCGTAGACATCGGTGCTATTAAGAGTCTCCTTGAGAGACGTACCATTATTCCTAAACTGTCTTCTGATCCTAAGTTTGCCACTTCTCCCATAAATATTGAAGATAAAGATTATGATTTTTCTCTTGATTTATCCTATTTAGACATTATTGAGAAATAACCTTTTTGTGGGACTGAGAGTGAGAGTGTTGTGGCACATATGAATGAGATTTCCACTATGAGTGCTTTATTCTCTGATGATTTTAAGATGCGCAACTATTTTGTTACTAAGATTTTCCCTTTTCCACTAAAAGGGGAAGCTAAGGCTTGGTTTAATAGATTACCTCCTGGATCCATTGATGGCACTGATTGTTTGATTGCTTCTTTCTTCTAGAAATATTTTGCTCCTAGTGCTAGACATGCTGCTTTGCAGAGACTTTTTGATTTTAAACAGGGAGAAGAAGAGAAATTTCCTGAGTCATGGACAAGGTTCTATGCCTTGATTCATGCTCATACTGGATGTCCATTACCTAAAAATGAGCTTCTTGATATTTATTATAATGGACTAACTGATGATTCTAGGACATACCTAGATAGCTTTGCTAATTGTGTTTTTAGGAAAAGAACTCCTATAGATGCTGAAGAAGTAATGGCTAAAATAAGCAAGAATTATGATGATTGGACTTCCACTAAGCTAAATACACCTGAGCCTAAATACACCTGAGCCTATTACTCCTGAACCAATTGTGCCTGAACCAGTTCCAAGACCAACACCAAAGAAGAGGGGAGTAATTGCATTAAATGATGAAGCGATGAAAGAAGCTAAGAAATGTCTAAAGGAGAAAGGTATTAGAGCTGAAGATGTGAAGAATCTACCTCCTATAGAAGAATTATGCAAGCTAATTCCCCACTCATCTACTATTGAGGTACACTCTCTCCACTTTGATGAAGGTGATATTCCCTATGGTAAGCCTCCTAATCAATGCTTAGATGAACTTAACACATTTACTGTTAAACAAGGTAATTTTAATAAACAAGTTCAGAATCATTTATTGGAAAACTCTAGAGCTATTAATGAGTTGAAAGATATTGTGGAAAGAATTGCTAATGATATTAAAATTCTTTGTAAACACTTTCAAATGGTTCAAACCCAAATTGATCAACTTGCTAAGGTACAAAAAGATATGCTAGTTAATGCCTCAGGAGATAAACATGCTTATGGAATTAGAACTAGGAGTGGTATAGCTACTCAAGATCCTTTATATCCTGAAGGACACCCTAAAAGAATTGAGCAGGACTCTCATCAAGGTGAAAGTAGTGGTAGTCCTCGTAAGAGAAAGAAAAAGAAACACAAAATAGTTGAGGAACCCTCTGAACCTGATGTAGATCCTAATAGTATATCTGTCTCTGATGCTGAAACTGAGAGTGGGAATGATAAAAATGATACTCCTAATAAGGAGGAAGTTGAGGAAGAACCTCAGAAGCACACTAAGAACACTAGGTACACTAAGGAAGATTTTATTGCTAAAAAACATGGTAGTGAGAGAGAACCTTGGGTGCAGAAACCTATGCCTTTTCCAAATAAGAAACACAAGTCAAAGGAGGAAGAACACTACAACAAGTTTTGTGAGTGGATGAAACCTTTATTTTTGCAAATTCCTTTGACTGATGCTATTAATTTGCCTCCTTAATCAAAGTATATGAAGGATATTGTCTCTAATAAAAGGAAGATTCCTAATGAGGAAATTTCTACTTTGCTTGCAAATTATTCCTTCAATGGTAAGGATCCAAAGAAACTTGGTGATCCAGGTATACCAACTATTCCTTGCTCTATTAAGAAAAATTATGTTAGAACTGCTTTATGTGATTTGGGAGCCGGAGTTAGTGTTATGCCTTTTTCTCTCTACAAGAGACTCCAGCTAGAAAAGTTGATACCAACTGATATATCTTTGCAAATGACTGATAAGTCTACTTCTATTCCTATTTGTATATGCGAGGATGTTCCTATTCAAGTGGCTCATAATTGCTTGGTTTTAACTGATTTTGTTGTGCTTGAAATGCCTGAAGATGATAATATGTCTATTATTCTTGGGAGACCTTTTCTTAATACTGCAGGTGTTGTCATCAATTGTAATCAAGGAAAAGTAACTTTTAATATTAATGATAAAGAGCATACTGTATATTTCACCAAGAAGATTGATAAGAGCTATTGCCTGAATTCCATTGAAAATATTGAGAGCATCATAGTTGGAGAAATATATTGTCCCATTCCACAAGAAAGTTTTGAAACTATTATGATTGGGACTATTGCTATCAAGTTTGAGGTAACATAATCACTCTGTGGAATGCAAAGTTTTGTTTCATATAAGATGGTTTTGGTAACAAGACTTGATCAACCTTGTTAACAAAAGGATTTTGAACAAAACAATGTTTTCACAGTGGTTGTACTTGCTTACTTTTATTTTTCTACTTCCTAATTTTTACTCTTTGTCTTGTCAGCTTTAGTTTTGCTAGTTGTTTGCTTGTTAGAGTGTCTTAGAACTTCTGTAGTTTTTTTTTGCTTTTGCTTCTTCTAAAAAATCTGTTTTTGCGAGAAAATCAATTTTCATACCTTGAAAATTGGCCAAAAATAAAGTTTTCCAAAAATTCTAGAAAATTCATATTAATTTTTTCCTCGAAAAAAGGGGCAGAGGGGCACCTGGAGTGGCCCAGGGGGACCCACCAAGCCAGCACACCCCCTGGTGGCGCGGCCAGCCCTAGGGCGCGCCTGGCCTGGGTGGGACCCACCTGTGGCTCTCCAAGTTGCCTCCTCACAGCCACTTCTTTCTCTCTCCTGAAAAACACAGAAATTTTTTCTCAAGCTCGAGTTCTTGCTGTTCTCGCTCCCGATTGTCGATCTCCTTGCTCAGCCCATCTTTGCTGCTGATTTTTGGAGGGATTGCTCTTTGGTATGTGCCTCCTTAGCTTGTCCAATTAATTTTGTGATTGGTAGATTGTATCTTGAGTATTTTGCTGCTATAGGTGTTAGGTTGTGTGATCTTGCGTGCTTTTTCCTTGCTTATATATTTCATTTTGATGCATGTTTAGCCCTCTAGCAAGTTCCTATAGTAGTTTCTCATCATTTATCAAATTGGAAATCACTTGGTTTGATTTTTGTCTAAAATTTCAGAAAGGAAGATGAGTACTTACCCACTAAATCAATATGATTTGATGGTACCTAAGCCAATGAAATTCCACTATGAGGAAGGAGTCTTCCCTTCCAATTATCCATGCCCTGAATTTATGAGAGCCGCGGGAATCTTCCAGGATTTCTAGACTATGATGACTAATGCAGGGTTGGAACACTTTGTTGAATAAGAACCTTATCAGTATGTTAAGATAACCATGGCGGTGGCGTATGACTTCCGGTGTACTTGGTCCTCGTCTAATCCCATGGTCCATTATAAAATCTACAATTTAGCTGTCGACCTGCCTTTTGCTGATTTCTATGCAGCTATTAGAGTGCCTCATTGGGGATCTTGTGAGAAGATCAAGGAGAGGCCTAAGTCACTTATGGATTTATATGCTGAAATTTTCCAAGGTTTCGAATTCTCGAAGGAAAGTGGTAAAATTCGGAACATTCAGTTCCCATCCATTAGATATTTTGCCTATTTCATTACCAAGTGCGTTCTTGATA
This sequence comes from Avena sativa, assembly GCA_916181665.1. Lineage (NCBI taxonomy): Eukaryota > Viridiplantae > Streptophyta > Magnoliopsida > Poales > Poaceae > Avena > Avena sativa. The sequence continues at coordinate 275,514,648 of OV702298.1, read as the reverse complement.
GAAAGATTGCTAGAAAATTATATTCTTTTGATCGAGCTTTTATCTCAGCTGCTTTGAATAGGGATAGATATTATAACCTGGGTGCTTTGATAGCTTACTGTCTTACCACTAACCGCGAGAAGGGTGGAATTTGTGGAGGTCTCATTGCCTCTAGGTTGCTAGCTTTCCATGGTTTAGAGCCTCACCATTCAGATTATCGGTTCCCCATAGAGATACTTGATCTTGATTCCATGGTTCAGCATAATTTTGTTTCTTCTTGGGCTACTGTGAGGAGTCTACCGTATGAATTATCCTTTGTCAAGCATGGTTGGAGAGGGGGTAGGACTGAGAAAGTAGTATATTTGCCTGCACCTGCTTTGTTTAATTTTGATAACAGGCAAGGATGGTCATTAATGACCCACAAGTATAGGGGATCGCAACAGTCTTCGCGTGTAGTATTACCCAATTTATTGATTTGACACGAGGGGAGCCAAAGAATACTTGCAAGACTTAACAACTGAGTTGTCAGTTCAGCTGCACCTGGAAATAGTTCTTGCTCACAGAAGTTTATCAGTAGCAATAGTTTGGTAGTAGCAACAACAAAGCAACAGCAACAGTGGAACAAGAGCAATAGTAACAGTAACAGTAAACAGTGGGATTCGAGTGAAGTAGGCATAGGGATGGATGGACGGGCGTTGCATGGACGAGTCTAAACATGTAACAACAAGATCTAGGGCATTGCAGATAAATAATAACAAGAATCCAAGTACTAAAAAATACTAGGCATGTGCTCCAAATATAGTCATACATGCTCGCAATGAGAACTTGCACAACATCTTCTGTCCAACCGGCCCGTGGCAGCGGGGCCTCTAGGGAACTACTGGCAATTAAGGTGCTCCTTTTAATAGAGCACCGGAGCAAAGCATTAACACTCTGTGAATACATGTGATCATCACACCACAGCCATCCCCTCCGGTTGTCCCAATTATTGTCACTTTGGGGCCTTTGGATGTGGACAATGATATGTGTACACAACTTTCAGATAAGATCACAAACAATACTATTATAATGATTCAATAATAAGTTTAGATCTGAGATGATGGCACTCGGGCCCTAGTGACAAGCATTAAGCACAACAAGTTGCAACAAAGTCAAATAGCACTAATAGAGATACTAGGCACTATGCCCTAACAAATCTTATTCGATCACATGATAGAACTCATCCAATCCCTACCATCCCCAAGCCTATAGCGGGGGATTACTCACTCATGTATGAGGGAAACATCGGTGGTTGATTGAGATGCGTTGGTGATGATGATGACGATGATCCTATCCAAATTCCCCATCTCGGCAGGGAGCCAGAATGGAGTTTCTGGATCCGAATCTTGGTTTCTGGTGGAGGCGGTGTAGCGGAACTCTTTCTGGAAAACTATCGAACCCCCCTTGGTTTTTAGGTCGAAAGGCAACTTATAGGCGCAGAGGGAAGCCGAGGGGGTGCCTAGGGTGGCTACACCCCCTCCAGGCATGGCCAGTGGTGTGCCCCCTAGGCCTCCTCTCCGTCTCGTCTTCTGGCTCCGTGGATCTTCTGGTGAAATATAATTTTTGGCATATTTTCCGGGATTTTTCCTGATAGTTCATTTTCTGCACAAAAACAAGACACCAAGGTAATTCTGCTGAAAACATCGTCAGTCCATGTTAGTTGTATCCAAATCACACAAGTTTAGAGGAGAAACAATAGCAAAGTGTTCGAGAAAGTAAATACGTTTTGGACGTATCAACTCCCCCCAATCTTAGCTTATTGCTTCTCTCAAGCAATTCAGTTGAAAACTGAGTGCGATAAAACAACTTTCATAAACACATTGCTTCATATGATGTAAATATTCTCAGCACAAGAGTAGATGCTTAGACAATTCATAATAAGAAGTATGCAACTAAGTCTACTCAATAGTCATTGCAAGCTATGAGGAGAAACCAACTCAATAATAATAAGTAGCATGAAACATGAACATAAGAAACATTGCAATGCTCATAATAAGGTATGATAGAGTGGTATCTCGCTTGCCTTTGTTTGTAGAGCATAATATAAATGCCAAGGCACCTCTGAAGTTCAAGTGAAGACTAGAGATAAAGATATCAGAGATACAAGCATCAAAGTCATGACATAATTAACCATGTTTTGGAGCGAACACAAGAATGATAACTATGCTCTCAAGAAGGTGCTCATAGAACAAGTGGTGACTCAACAAGGTTGTAAAAAGGTTTTGTAAAGTTTGAAAGGCTTCCAAATGCTGAAAGGAAGGTACTCATTAGCTTTGAGCTCTCATTGCCCCTATCATAGGCATCTTCATGTGGTTAAGGTGAAAGTGAGGTCCACTCTGGATTATATGCTTGACAGACCATAGATGGAAATCCCAAGTACCTTGAGTACGAGGGCCGCTCCGCATGCTACTCAATTTTGGTCACCTGAAAGTTCTTGTCATTGTAAATACATGCATATCATCGAGAACCGCCAACGGGGTACCCCTTGCACATGGTACATGAGCATTCCCATAACCAAAATGACAAGGCAAGCAGACAATGAGCATCTCAGCAATCTTTTTATTTACCATGTGCATAGCTTTTTATTGAGGATGCTTCATAGATGCTCATTATGGTGTTGCTGCAAGTTTCCACCATGATTAGGCATGGCTTAGGCTAGCGGCCTAGGCGTTTCTCTAACACAATGTATAAACTCCATGAACTCACAACCTCCCCTTTTATTTCACATCGTCGACATCTGTAAACAAAAGAGCAAGGAATCAACTGGATGAGATATCCAAAAAGTGTTGAAAGCGTTCCCCGTGACAGCACAGTTCTGCTGACTCCGAGCATATAATTAGAAAGCATATAACTTTCATGGACTAGTCACAATGGTTCAGAATTATTAAGCGCAAGGAATAGAGTGTGCCATCAAGTTCGTGAGACCTTTACTAACTAACTTTCTCAAAAGAGACAAACATTTTATTTTGGAAGAAAACACGACATACTGAATATGCACTGAAGTAGAAAATGATGCTAATAGGTAGGTATGGTGGACACAGCTGGCAATATTGGTTTTGGGGAGTCGGAAGCACAGGTAGAGCACATACTCAGTGCAAGTGAAGGCTAGCAATAGAGAGGGAGCGACAAACGATAGAGCAATAGCTGTCATAATCATGCTTGCAACAAAACAGGACTAACTATGGCATGGAAGTGATACAAGAACTCTGAGGCAAGATAAATCATCGAGGCTTACTGACTATTGATTAGTCATATGCATGCGTGAGCATGTGCCAAGTCGATTCACATGAACAGCCAGAGGAGGATACCACAATATCGTACTAAAGTATGAATAAAACAATGCAAGCAAACGTTCATATGACATGCTACAAACTATTAGCAAGCTGGAGCTAATCATAGACAAGCAAGAACTACTAAGCATCCATAATGACATACACCTTACACAAACAAGCTAAGAATGCTCAGAATGATGAGTATATGTACAAAAATGAAACAAATAGAGTTCGTTACTAGCCTCTTACCACTCCTCGAGTTGTCTTAATCTTCATTATTGCCCTTCATTTGTGTGACTTGAATAGTTAACATGAAACCAAAATCCACTGAGGACGGCTGAACCCTGCAAAGAACTCACAAAACCAAGAAGAAGAACAAATATTTTTGGTGTTTTCAATTTTTATAAACAAGCAAAGAAAGAAAAAAACCAAACAAGAAGCAAACAAAGCAAAATCTTTTTGGATTTTTCTTTTAAGGAAAACCAAAGCAAAGAAGCAAAGAAACAAACCAAGAGAAACAACGAAAATATTTTTGGTATTATTGGGTTTTTAGAAAGAAGCAACAAAAACCAAAAAGAGAGCAAAAACAATGGATGTACAAAGAACCGACCGGACATGATATATATATATATATATGAGTGTTATGTTGGTGTACCTCCCCCCCAAGCTTAGGCTTTTGGCCTAAGTGGGGCTCAATCCCATGGTGTCCAAGAGGATGAACCTCCGTAGTATGTTGAGGAAGCTCCCTCGCCCTGGTATGAGCTCGAGGCCTCTTATGTGTAATATGCAGGGGGGCGTATGATGGTGCTTCCTTCTGATAGTGCCCGTGGAAATTAACAGAGCGCAGCTTTTCATCCATCTCCGTCTTTGAGCATGACCAAGGTCCCTGAGAAATACTGAGCAAAGTGGTTTGGGGTATAGGGATCTCTCTCTCTTCCCCGTCAGTAAACAGCATTCTATAAACCAAGTTCTCAACAGTAGAGCTAGTGGTGACAAAGTGGTGCACCTTCATGGCAGCAAGATCAAGCCTCTGAGGAGCCAAAACTGTATCATGTGGATCAACAACAATGTTCAAGGCAGCAGCAACACGAGTAGCAATAATTCCCCCATAAATGGGTCCCTTAGTAGCTAGACGACGAGCAATGAGAGAACCAAGATTATACTTATCCTCATTGTTGAGCGCAGTAGCAAAGAAGGCCAATTGATAGTTGGAAATATTACTAGTGTTCTCCCTACCAAAAACATTGGTGGCAAGATAGTAGGCAAAATACCTGATGGCTGGAAGTTGAATGTTCTTTATCTTCCCTTGCTGATCTCTACGGTCATCATCATTGGTTATTCCTCGGTAAATATCTAATAAAGCAGCGGGTAGAGCTTGAATCTTCTTTGATGACCCAGTTTTACTGTGACACCCCCGGGATCAGGGCTAAACAAATCCCAGACCTCCGTCTGACATAAGCTTAACCTTGAGATCGAGGATATCCAGTGAAGAATCGGTAACATGGCAGTGACCCTATGACACAAAATTTATTACAGCAAGCTCATAACTGAGCAAAGAACCAAATTATTACAAGAAGAGGTCACTGACCACAAATATCAAACAACGAAAGGAAAATTATGCTATTAAGTATAGCAAACTTAACAAATGTCCTAAGAGGCCTGAAGCATAACGATGACGTCCCAGCCCATAGATTCCAGGCTGTCGGCCGGGAACCCCAAGCTACTCGTCGATGTCGATGTAGTATGGAACTCGTCTTCAAGGAACACTTACTATGCCAAAAGTATCAACAAAGGAAGGGTGAGTACAGGGTGTACTCTGCAAAGACTTATGGCTGGTGGAGTTGTTTTGCATAAGGCCATCTTTGTTTATAAAACAAGAGAGAGAAGAAGCTCGTCTATTCAGAGTATTTTAAAAGGGGATAAGGGAGCGACATCTCCGAACATATTGATCATCATCTTTTGATATCCACCGAATCATCATCATCTACCAACTAGGATCACCCCCTCGTACCCATGAGGAAGCATCCTTAACAAACATTAGTTGCCAAGTTTTACGATTAGGTTCATGTTCTCTATGATATTAGAATCTGGTCACCAAGCGTTCATAACCGTGAACACAGCTTTTCGAAAAGATTTAACCCTGTAGGGGTGTACAACTTTACCCACACGTACCAACCGACTCTTAATGCCAAGCTATTAGCTCTCTTCCTTGGAAGGCTGGCAGAGGGTGGTTCGCCACGACCTTTACCTTGCTTTCGCTGAGACCATGAGTCACGCAATAAGTATGGTTCCGCTGTAACGGGTCAAATCCCGAAGCTGGTACTTAAAGATGTGAGGCGAGGTTGGTTTACCAGGGGCTCCATCGACCCCAAGCAACCCTGGCCAAGCTTACCTACCTGTTATGATGCACCTTCACCCAGCAAATCTTTCAAAAGGTTTTCAATGCGTATGTCGAATGGAACGCCCGAACTATGTGACTCATGGAATCTACTAGGCAAGTTAATCAGGCGAGGGGTTCCCAAGCCCCGTGTGGCTGTACGCTCATCTCGGTTCCAAAGGCAAGAACTCAGTTCCTAGTGGTGGAGAGCATGGGACTGGAAAAACCACATCCCACCGTGGCCTCCCATACAAGCCTTAGCATGTTTAACTCATATCAGCGATCTCATATCATCACGTTCTCCTATCATACTAGATTCTCTGCATCTGATACATCATCTGGATGGACCAGACTCAATAGCTATGCATGGCTAAGCAGACACATATAATAGCTCTAGCAGTGCACACAAGCCAAACCTACTTATGCTAGGAGTAGTGGATCAGGTAATATAAGCTCAAAGGGAGTATGCAACAGATAGGATACTCTATCTATCGATAAAAGACCACAGTATAATCGTATGCATCATGGCATGAATTGAAATGCTTTCGAAAACATAGGATTATATCATGGTGGGGCTATGCTTTCCTTTGCCAGTTGATAACCATTAAGCAGATCTTTGGAAACCTTGTACTTGACTTGGTTATAGTTGGTCAAGTATTGTTCGTCGATCTTCGAACTTCGACGGTGTTGATCTCGGTCTTCGGTCTTGATCTCGATCTCGTATTCTACCGAGAAGAACCAAACACCGGAAAGAGAGGGAAACAATCAACAATGGCATCGATGCAATGCTCAAGCAAGGATGATGATATGACAAGTTAAATTGCATTGAATTGAAACCCTAAAACATGCTTGACAATTTAATCGGGTTTCCTAGGGGTGAAACCCCTAACTCGGGAAAACTCCGGATGTATATGAGAGGGGTTACTATGTTCTTCTAATTAAACTTGTCTGGAAAGTTGTTGAACAATGCATGATTATACGTTAGATAGATAGATCTCATTTTTCTAAACATTTTGATATATTATTTGTATTTTTCTGACTTAAAATGAATTACTTATTGAATTTATAAGATTTTAACCATTTTTGGAATTTATTTAAAACATTTAAATCTTTTATTGCGACATTATGACGTCAGTGGGGGCGTTTAATCTTTTTACACCGCACCTATAGCTAGCCACTGTGGCCGATAGAGGGGCCCTAGTGCCACCTCAACATCCACGCGGCATACGGGACCCACAACATTTTGACCACCGCTGATCGGCGCGGTGACGCGCAGGTGACGTCACCGTCGACGGTGATATGCAGGACAGCATCGGGGATGGCGACTGGGCATGCACGCGCGAGCGGGGTGGGGTACACTAGAACCAGCGGAGCAAGGCGAGCAATATGGAGGCGGCGTCGCCCTGGATTGGTCACCGGAACAGGATCACGGCGAGGTTGCTGCGGCGGTGCATGGTGGTGGACGTCGCGAGCATGAACCAGAGCGGGAGAAAGAGGGAGGGGAGGCTCCTAAGAACTGGAAGCTCACCTAGATCACGATTTCGGGACCAGTTCATCCAGAGGAGGTCAGTAGAGTCGTCTATGTCGATGATGACCTGCGTCGGTGGCGAGGAAGACGGCGAGGGTGTCGTCGATCTGTGGGGCCTGCGCTCGATTCCGTTGACAGGGAAGACCAACAGGCCGTGGCGGAGCTCGTGGTGGTCTCAGGTAGGCGAGGGGAGCACGGCATCGGCGGGACGCCGATGACATCTGCAAGCTAGGGTTCGGGCTCCAAAGGAAACGAGGGAGAGAGAGCAAGCAGGGAGAGGATAAGGCCAGGGAAAGGGAGAGAGGCGTGCGGCATGGTTCTTATACATCTCCAGGAGGCGGCGGACGGCGGAATGCAGGCGGCGCGGATCAACGACGCCGGTGAGGACACCGAGCTGCTACGTCTCGAGGAGGAAGACGACAGGGGAGCGACCGAAGGGGTACAGGCTCGGGGTGGGTTGCGCATGGGCCGAACTAGGCTGCGCTAGGCGGCAGGAAAAGGAGGGGAAGGAAATGGGATGGCCTGGGCTGCAACCTGTTAGTGTTAGCTGACTATTTTTTATAGAAAAGCTTTTTTTCTTTATCTATTTTGTAATTTCTCTTTTGCAATTCATTTTGAATTATGTTTTGAATATTTTCAAAATACCAGAAGCTTTCATAAGATATACAAACTATTGTGGGGCCCTCATAACCAATTGGGCTCCACATTTTGGCACTTTTCAAATATTTTCAAAACCACTTTGAAGGAATTTCAAAGAGAGGGGAGATATTAGGGTTTTAGGATTTGGTCCTTATTTTCTTGCATGCAATTTTATTAGATGATGATCATGATGCACAATCAAACCCTAAATAATGTTTTACTAGAACTGGGGTGTTACAGCTCTATCCCCCTTACGAGAATCTCGACCTGAGATTCCAAAGGTAGGAAAAGAGACAGAGAGAGAAAGAAACAAGGTCACTCTAAAGATAAGAGGGAATACACTAAACAACACACAGAGTATCTCACGGTCAACTCATGGATGGAGTTTTTAGAAACAACTCTGAGATGACGAACATGAAACACACCAAGGTAACGAAGGAAACAAGAGGAGATGGTTTCATGTTGATAGATAGATGGTCTTCATAAGGATTGAGACCATAGAGCTTCAAAAGAGTTTGAGCTTCTGAAGAGGAAGGTTACAATAGAAAGAACATGGCCACGGACTTCAATAGGGAACCTCTACTAAACGGCTTAAGTAGAGATTTTAGGTTGCAGAGATATGGATCAACAAAACCAAGCTGTTGAACTACTTTTGAAACAGAAGAATCACTCTTTCATTCAACAGAAGGCCAAGACAGAAAGGTGTTTTATGGCGAGGACTCATAAGAGTCACATGGATCATGTAACAAGAGAAACTGTTGATTACCAAATTCGTAGTCACTCTTAGAACATGGCTGAGAAAACGAAAGGAACTCTTTATTCATCCAGGTATACCAAAATCCTTGCCAAAGATTAGGGTATCACTTTACACCAATAAGATGAATAAGTAAAGAAGATTCCTGATGACACGAGAAGAAAGAAACTTCATTCTCAGACTTCAATTTCTTGGCACAACAATTGCCAACATAAAAGGGCCTGGAGGATCGACCGAGAGACATTTAGCAACACTACTTTAAATGTTCTCCTTGATGTTTGAGAAATCAGACATCAAGTAAAGGTCAGACTTCGGATACAAAGGAAACCATGTTAACAACTCATATGATAAATCATAGAAGATGCCTCATGAAGAGTGGTTGTTATTGCTGAATTAAGAGAATATGACAAAAGGTCTTTCCGGCTAAGTGTGTCAACCATTACATCAATATTTCCAGATTTACAAAGAGACCTAAGTCATAACCTTGAGGAACACTAACCATCGTTGCTGCTTGAGATTCAGATTTGGTTAAGTGAAATGATACTTCAGACTCAGCATGACTGAATAGAAAATTTTCAAAATTTACCACAAAGGTAAAGTTACTATATTATCAATATATGGAGTGTGAAGCTCCAAAAGATCGAGCTAGATTGCTAGACATATGTGTTGGAATTATGCCCTAGAGGCAATAATAAAGATGTTATTATTATAATTCTTGTTCATGATAAAGTTTATATTCCATGCTAGAATTGTATTAAGCGGGAACATTAATACTTGTGTGGTTTGTGAACAACACCGTGTCCCTAGTACGCCTCTATGGACTAGCTCATTGATCAATGATGGTTAAGGTTTCCTAACCATAGACATGAGTTGTCAATTGATAATGAGATCATATCATTGGGAGAATGATATGGTGGATAGACCCAAACTAAGCGAAGCAATTAGATCGTGTCATCGTGTTCATCTTTGCGAAGCTTTTTCTTATGTCAAATATTGTATTCCTTAGACCATGAGATAATGCAACTCCCTGGTATCGGAAGAAAGCTTTGAGGTCATCAAACGTCATCCTATGAGAGGGTTATTATAAAGGTGTCTCTCAGGTGATCGGAAAGTATCTGTTGGGTTGTATGTATCGAGATGGGATTTGTCCCTCCCAAGTCGGAGAGATATACTTCGGGCCCACTCGGTAATCGATATCAACACCGCTTGCAAGCATGTGGTTAAGGAGTTAATCACAAAGTGATATCGGATTACGGAACGAGTAAAGTACTTGCTGTGAACGAGATTGAACTAGGTATGACGATACCGACGATCGAATCTCGGGCAAGTAAAATATCGCGAGACGAAGGGAATATATATATATGGGATTGATTGAATCCTGGCATCGTGGTTCATCCGATATGATCATCGATGAATGTGTGGGAATCAATATGGGTGCCCAGACCCCGCTGTTGATTATTGATAGAAGATCATGTCTGCATATTCTCGAACCCGCAGGGTCACACACTTAACGTGTCTCGACGCTAGGATAGATTGGATACTTGGTTTATGAATTTTTGTTCGGAGTCTCGGATGGGATCCGGGATATCACGAGAGGTTCCGGAATGGTCCGGAGAATAAGATTCATATAAGGCAGTGCAGTTTTTGGAGTTCGGAATTGTTCCGGGTTAATCGGTATTGTACCGGAAGCTTCTAGAACCTTCCGGAAGGGGGCCAACGTGGTCCCACCTTCCGGGAGGGGGCATGGGCCTATGAGGGAGTGTCCTGGCCGCATTGGGCCAGGGGCACAAGGCCCCATAGGGCCCAGCCGATCCTAGAGAGTTTAAATCGTTTAAACTAGAGATAAGATAAGATAGGATTTCTAGATAAGGGAGAGTTTAAATTGTTTAAACTAGAGATAGGCTTGGAGGAGAGGCTAGGGCTGGCCGCACCCCCCTCTATATATAGAGGGCTGGTGCGCCCCCTCTCACAACCCCTTACACCTTCCTCCAAACCCAGTTGCCCTGCTGCCCTTCCTCTCTCCCTCCCGACTGTTTGTAGGCGAAGCCCTGCGGCAGAAATTCTCCACCATATACACCACGCCGTCGTGCTGTAGATCCAATCTATCTCTCCACCATACTTGCTGGTCCGAGGAAGGAGGAGACGTCGAGGTGTCGCACGTGTGCATCTCACGGAGGCACCGCCACTTGCGGTGCTAGATCGGATCGGATCGCGAGGAGGAGAAGCGAGTACGACTACATCACCCACGTTCTGACGAATGTTCCGCTGTGCGAATCTTCAAGGGTATGAAGATCTAATCCAATCTCTCTCGTTGTTTGCATCTCCTAGATTAGATCTTGGCTTTCCCTCTGTTCGCTTCCGTAGAAAATTTTGATTTACTATGCTGCGAAACCCTTCAGTGGTATCAGAGCTAGATCTATGCGTAGATGTGATTCACGAGTAAAACGCAACATGGTTGTTGCGGGCGTTGATGTTTTCTATTGCAAGCCTCTTGTTTGTATTCTTATTATGATGCGGGATAGTGAGATTGAAGCGGTCCAGGCCAACCTTACGCGACGTCGTTCGCGAGACCGGCTCCGCACTTGACGTGTGGCTTGTACCACACATGCGGCTGGTGGATGTCAGTTTCTCTCACTATAGTTGTCATGGGATTAACACCGGAGTTTGGCAACCATAATATCACCGTTGTGGATTTCCGTAGGTAAGAATCGTTCTTAGCATCTACTCCCATGAGCCACGTAAAACATGCAACAACAAAGTAGAGGCGTCTAACTTGTTTTTGCAGGGAGTGTTTTCTGTGATATGGTATGGCCCAAGATGTGATGTGTATATTGTATGCGATGATCATGTTTTGTAATGTTTCACGACTTGCATGTCGATGAGAACACAACCGGCAGGAGCCATATGGTTGTCTTTATAATTTTGTATGACCTTCGAGTCAACTTCTTATACGCCATGTAATAGCTTTACTTTATCGCTAAGTAGTTAGCAATAGTTGTAGTTGCTATTCGTGGTGGAGGCAATCATGGTGGAGTGATGGAGATCATGCCGGAACGCACAAGATGGAGATCATTGCGCGAAGATTGGCTATACCATGTCACATAAAGTTATATGCATGTGATGTTTATCCTTTTATGTATCCTATTATGCTTAGATTGCGACGGTAGCATTATAAGATGATTCCTCACTTAAAGATCAAGATAAAAACCGTGTTCTCCCCAAGTATGCACCGTTGCGAAAGTTCGTTGTGTCCAAGCATCACGTGATGATCGGGTGCTATAGACTCTACGCTCACATACAACGGGTGCAAGTCAGTTTTGCACACGCGGAAATACTTGGGTCTAACTTGACGAGCCTAGCATGTACAGACATGGCCTCGGAACACAAGAACCGAAAGGTTAAGCATGAGTCATATGAATGATATGATCGACACTTCGCTGTCCACCATTGAAATCACATCTCTTCTCGTGATGATCGGATTAGGTGTGGTGAATTTGGATCGTGTTCACTAAACAACTTGAGGGATGTTGAATTTAGTGGGAGTTCATCTAGTAATTTGATTAAGTTGAACTATTTATCATGAACATAGTCTAAATTGTACTTGCAAATACTGTAGATCACATGGCCAAGTCCAACTTCAACTTCAACGTTTTTGCTGAGAAAGAAAAGCTTAGAAACAATGGGTCTAACTTCACCAACTGGTTCCGCAATCTAAGAATCATTCTGTCTGGCGAACAAAAGGACTATGTCCTTGAGAAAGCGTTAGGTAACCCCCCTGCTGCAACTGCGCCGGCTGATGAGAAAGCTGTCTATCAGTCACGCAAAGATGATTATGGTGTGATTAAGAGCACCATGTTGTTTGCTATGGAACCGGAACTTCAAAATTGTTTTGAAAACTATCCCGGGCCCTTTGAGATTCTCGAGGAGCTGAAAACCATGTTTCAGACTCAGGCCCGTTCTGAGAGATATGAGATCTCTGAGAAGTTCTTCAACTGCAAGATGGAGGAAGGGAGTTCCGTTAGTGATCACGCCATTAAGATGTCGGGCTACACTCAACGCCTTGAGCAACTGGACTGCAAGATTCCAGAGGAGCTCAAGATTGACAGGGTTCTGCAATCACTCCCTCCCAGCTACAAAAGTTTTGTAGTGACTCATAATCAGATTGGTTCCACTGATACGATCACCGAGCTCTTCGCAAAGCTGAAGGCTGCGGAGGTGGACATCAAAAAGGATAATCATGTGTTGATGGTCAACAAGCCCTCCTTTAAGAAAGGTAAAGGTGCAAAGAAGCCCTTCAAGAAAGGCGGCGGCAAGCGCGTTGCCCCTGCTGAGAAGAAGCTCAAGTCTGGTCCTAAGCCGGACACTGAGTGCTTCTATTGCAAGGACAAGGGTCACTGGAAGCGCAACTGTCCGAAGTACTTAGCGGACAAGAAGGCTGACACCATCAAAGGTATATTTGATATACATGTTATTGATGTTTTCCTTACTATCCCTCGTTGTAGTGCCTGGGTATTTGATACTGGTTCAGTTGCTAATATTTGTAACTTGAAACAGGAGCTACGGAATAGACGGCGGCTTGCGAGGGATGAGGTGACGATGCGCGTTGGCAACGGATCAAGAGTTGATGTGATGGCCGTCGGCACGCTCTCCTTAGTTTTACCTTCGGGATTAGTTTTAAACCTTAATAAATGTTATTCTGTGCCTGCGTTGAGCATGAACATTATTTCTGGATCGTGTTTATTGCAAGACGGTTATTCATTTAAATCGGAGAATAATGGTTGTTCTATTTATATGAGTAACATCTTTTATGGTCATGCACCTCTTGTGAGTGGTTTATTTCTTCTAAATCTCGAAAGGGATGAAACACACATCCATAACATTGAGGCTAAGAGATGCAAAGTAGATAGTGATAATACTACTTATTTGTGGCACTGTCGTCTAGGTCATATTGGTGTAAAGCGCATGAAGAAACTCCATTCTAATGGACTTTTGGAGTCTCTTGATTTTGAATCATTTGACACATGCGAACCATGCCTCATGGGCAAGATGATCAAAACCCTGTTCTCCGGTATGATGGAGCGAGCAACGAACTTGTTGGAAATCATACATACCGATGTATGCTGACCGATGAGCGTTTCGACGCGCGGTGGATATCGCTATTTTCTCACTTTTACCGATGACTTAAGTAGATATGGGTATATCTATTTAATGAAACATAAATCTGAAACGTTTGAAAAGTTCAAAGAATTTTAGAATGAAGTGGAGAACCATCGTAACAGAAAGATTAAGTTTCTACGATCCGATCGTGGGGGCGAATATTTGAGTTATGATTTTCTCACGCATCTCAAAGCAAGTGGAATCGTTTCACAACTCACGCCACCGGGAACACCACAGCGCAATGGTGTGTCTGAACGCCGGAATCGAACCCTATTAGATATGGTCCGATCAATGATGTCTCTTACTGATTTGCCGTTATCATTTTGGGGTTATGCATTAGAAACCGCTGCATTCACTTTAAATAGGGCTCCATCTAAATCCGTTGAGACGACACCGTATGAACTGTGGTTTGGTGCTAAACCTAAGTTGTCGTTTCTTAAAGTTTGGGGATGCGAAGCTTACGTCAAGAAGTTGATGCCGGACAAGCTCGAACCCAAAGCGGAGAAATGCGTCTTCATAGGATACCCTAAGGAAACTATTGGGTATACCTTCTATCACAGAACCGAAGGCAAAGTGTTTGTCGCAAAGAACGGTTCCTTTCTTGAGAAGGAGTTTCTCTCGAAAGAAGTGAGTGGGAGGAAAGTAGAGCTTGACGAGGTTATTGAACCTTCTCTTGAATTGGAGAGTAGCGCAGCACCTGAAATTGTTCCAGTGCCGCCTGCACCAACAATAGAGGAAGCTAATGACAAGGATCATGAAGCTTCAGACGATGCTGCTACTGAACGTCGCAGGTCGACAAGGTCGCGTGCCCCTCCTGAGTGGTACGGCAACCCTGTCTTGACTGTCTTGTTAGTAGAAGACAGCGAACCTACGAACTATGAGGAAGCGATGATGAGCCCAGACTCTGAGAAATGGCTAGAAGCCATGAAATCCAAATTGGGATCCATGAGCGAAAACCAAGTATGGACTTTGGTGGACCCTCCTAGCGACCGAAAGGCCGTTGAGTGCAAATGGATCTTCAAGAAGAAAACGGACGCGGATGGTAATGTTACCGTCTATAAAGCACGGCTTGTTGCGAAAGGTTTTTGACAAGTTCAAGGTGTTGACTACGATGAGACTTTCTCTCCCGTAGCGATGTTTAAGTCCATTCGGATTTTATTAGCATGCGTTTCATGATTATGAAATATGGCAGATGGATGTCAAGACTGCGTTCCTCAATGGCAACATTGATGAAGAGTTGTATATGATGCAACCCGAAGGTTTTGTCGATCCTAAGGATGCTGATAAAGTATGCAAACTTCAGCGTTCCATTTATGGACTGAAGCAAGCATCTCGGAGTTGGAACCTTCGTTTTGATCAAGTGATCAAGAGCTTTGGATTTGTTCCAAATTGCTACGAAGCTTGCATCTACAAGAAAGTGAGTGGGAGCTCGGTGACGTTTCTGGTACTATATGTGGATGACATATTGATTATTGGAAATGACATCAACATGCTTAACGATGTGAAGAGTTATTTGAACAAGTGTTTTTCAATGAAAGACCTAGGTGAAGCTGCTTATATATTGGGCATAAAAATCTATAGAGATAGACAAAGACGCCTGATAGCTTTAAGCCAGAGTACATACCTAGACAAAGTTCTGAAAAGGTTCAGAATGGATAAGGCATTGAAAGGTTCAGTGCCTATGTTGTCAGGTAAGATATTGAGCAAGGCTCAGTGTCCAGCTATGGTAAATGATAGGGAAGCTATGAGCAAAGTGCCTTATGCCTCGGCCATAGGTTCCATCATGTATGCCATGCTGTGTACTAGACCGGATGTGTCCAATGCTCTTAGTTTGACGAGCATATATCAAAGTGATCCAGGAGTGGAACACTGGACAGCCGTGAAGAACATCCTAAGGTACCTAAATAGGACTAAAGAAATGTTCTTAGTCTATGGGGGTGATGAACAGCTCGTCGTAAAAGGTTACGTCGATGCTAGTTTCGACACCGACAAGGATGATTCTAAATCTCAGACAGGATACGTGTATATTTTGAATGGAGGAGCTGTGAGCTGGAGAAGCTGCAAGCAAAGCGTGATCGCGGGATCTACAGTAGAAGCGGAATACATGGCTGCTGCAGAAGCGTCAAGTGAAGGAGTTTGGATCAGAAACTTCATCACTGAGCTTGGCGTGGTTCCAAGTGCATTGGACCCACTAGAGATATTATGTGACAACACTGGCGCCATGGCACTCGCTAAGGAACAAAGATATCATCCAAAGACCAAGCATATCAACCGCAAGTTTCATATAATCCGAGATTATATAGCAGATGGAGATCTGAAGATCAGCAAAGTACATACAGATCTGAATGTCGCAGATCCATTGACTAAACCTCTTCCACGTGTAAAACATGATCAGCACCTCAGTACCATGGGTGTGAGATTGTTGCCAAATGTAAACTAGATTATTGACTCTAGTGCAAGTGGGAGACTGTTGGAATTATGCCCTAGAGGCAATAATAAAGATGTTATTATTATAATTCTTGTTCATGATAAAGTTTATATTCCATGCTAGAATTGTATTAAGCGGAAACATTAATACTTGTGTGGTTTGTGAACAACACCGTGTCCCTAGTACGCCTCTATGGACTAGCTCATTGATCAATGATGGTTAAGGTTTCCTAACCATAGACATGAGTTGTCAATTGATAATGAGATCATATCATTGGGAGAATGATATGGTGGATAGACCCAAACTAAGCGAAGCAATTAGATCGTGTCATCGTGTTCATCTTTGCGAAGCTTTTTCTTATGTCAAATATTGTATTCCTTAGACCATGAGATAATGCAACTCCCTGGTATCGGAAGAAAGCTTTGAGGTCATCAAACGTCATCCTATGAGAGGGTGATTATAAAGGTGTCTCTCAGGTGATCGGAAAGTATCTGTTGGGTTGTATGTATCGAGATGGGATTTGTCCCTCCCAAGTCGGAGAGATATACTTCGGGCCCACTCGGTAATCGATATCAACACCGCTTGCAAGCATGTGGTTAAGGAGTTAATCACAAAGTGATATCGGATTACGGAACGAGTAAAGTACTTGCTGTGAACGAGATTGAACTAGGTATGACGATACCGACGATCGAATCTCGGGCAAGTAAAATATCGCGAGACGAAGGGAATATATATATGGGATTGATTGAATCCTGGCATCGTGGTTCATCCGATATGATCATCGATGAATGTGTGGGAATCAATATGGGTGCCCAGACCCCGCTGTTGATTATTGATAGAAGATCATGTCTGCATATTCTCGAACCCGCAGGGTCACACACTTAACGTGTCTCGACGCTAGGATAGATTGGATACTTGGTTTATGAATTTTTGTTCGGAGTCTCGGATGGGATCCGGAATATCACGAGAGGTTCCGGAATGGTCCGGAGAATAAGATTCATATAAGGCAGTGCAGTTTTTGGAGTTCGGAATTGTTCCGGGTTAATCGGTATTGTACCGGAAGCTTCTAGAACCTTCCGGAAGGGGGCCAACGTGGTTCCACCTTCCGGGAGGGGGCATGGGCCTATGAGGGAGTGTCCTGGCCGCATTGGGCCAGGGGCACAAGGCCCCATAGGGCCTAGCCGATCCTAGAGAGTTTAAATCGTTTAAACTAGAGATAAGATAAGATAGGATTTCTAGATAAGGGAGAGTTTAAATTGTTTAAACTAGAGATAGGCTTGGAGGAGAGGCTAGGGCTGGCCGCACCCCCCTCTATATATAGAGGGCTGGTGCGCCCCCTCTCACAACCCCTTACACCTTCCTCCAAACCCAGTTGCCCTGCTGCCCTTCCTCTCTCCCTCCCGACTGTTTGTAGGCGAAGCCCTGCGGCAGAAATTCTCCAGCATATACACCACGCCGTCGTGCTGTAGATCCAATCTATCTCTCCACCATACTTGCTGGTCCGAGGAAGGAGGAGACGTCGAGGTGCCGCACGTGTGCATCTCACGGAGGCACCGCCACTTGTGGTGCTAGATCGGATCGGATCGCGAGGAGGAGAAGCGAGTACGACTACATCACCCACGTTCCGACGAACGTTCCGCTGTGCGAATCTTCAAGGGTATGAAGATCTAATCCAATCTCTCTCGTTGTTTGCATCTCCTAGATTAGATCTTGGCTTTCCCTCTGTTCGCTTCCGTAGAAAATTTTGATTTACTATGCTGTGAAACCCTTCAATATGCATTAGCAACTTGTCGAAGGACAACTGCATACGCCTAAGTACTAACAATAAAACACACATGTGTCATTAAAGAACGGAGATAACTCTACTCAAATCCACGGCGACATCTTTCAATAATTGCACATGAACCAGAGAAGGTTACTTCTAACATCCAGAACACATACTTCGAGATGACTCGAAGATGGTTCTCGGAAGTTTCCAACATTGATGCCAAATGTTCCATATGAACCAAATCTATTATGGAGAAGATGAGGATGTCATCGATGGGCTCAACAACAAACTTATCAAGACACTCCAAAAAGATGGACTCATATGTTGCTTGAACAAGGCAAAAGTATTGGTCAGATCAAAGGACATGAAGATGTACTCAAGTGAAACATCACGAGAAGGAACACCGTCAAGATATTCCTTGGAACTGAGTTTGATTTGACGATAACCCAAACCAAATCAAATGTGGGGAAAGATAATATATCCACAAAGGAGATATTATCTAACTTCAGCACGCACAAAACTAGACATCCCTTTAAGGAGGAACTGGGTCGGATAGAAATTTTGTCTTACAACTCTCCAAGTTGTTGTTTAAGCTCAACCAACTAGTTCAGGGGTATCCAGTACAAATCCTTAGAGAAAAGAGCAGTTCAGTGAACTAGCTTTCTCAAGAACTTGACAACACGGTCATGTGGCAATATGGCGATACTTCTAGTAGACATCTAGAATATCACGAACCACCGATATGTCACTTAGTTCGAGAGGAAACTTGCTTGGTAAGGCAAGAAGACATAGTCTCAGAGCTTCGGCACAAGCCTAACTCTTTGACTGAGGAGAGTGTACCATAATAGCGGACTTGGTAGCACAATCATCCTTTGCTTAGTGACAAGGTTAACCAATCACGCTAAGAATGACACAAATGTCCTTGGAGTTCAAAACAATAACAATTGCTAAGAATCTTGAATAACCACATCATTACGCACACTCATCACTCACGAGCACGAAGGCTCAAGGGAGGGTGGTTAATATGTGTGAAAGCATCACTTCATTAAGAAGGTCATGAAACTCAGCACGACCTCTTAGTATAAAAGGGTGCGATACTTTAAGATAGAACAGACAGAATCTAATCAATGATTCTTAATCTGCGGATTACAACACTTTGACCTGGTCCTAGATATGACGAGGTACTAGAGTTTGTTTCTCCTAGACATCCCTAAATGGTTTGTCATGACAGACCACAAGAGTATCTTGCATTGGAAGACACCAATGCACATATACTACTTGGTTACCAACTGGTAAACAAAGGTCGGAAAACAACATGGGGAAACGAACATGCTCAGGATAGAATCCCTAGATGTGGATGCATAGATTATCCATCTTTCGAAAACCAATGAAGAGAAGAGGTATGGTGTGGCAGAGTCACGGGTATAGATACAAGACTCTCGAGGAGTACTCTTGTCGTGATCTGTTTGGTTCCATTAGAGAACATCTGCCATAGCATGTGGTAGGGGAAGTCCTTTGTTGTCACAATTCAATCGCGACAAAGACCACAAGCTTGAAGGCTAGAACTGTAGTACCATCCATCCTGACATAATGTATGAACAGTAACGACAAGGGTCAACAAAAGGGATCTTGAGTTAAATGTCAGCTTCATGTACAAGATTCACAACACCAGAATCCAGCACAATCGGGGATCTTAGGTTCAAGTCCAAGGGTTAAAAACCAAGAAAAGAAGTATCTACTATTTGAGTGACGCAACGTACACTACAAGATAGTAATCATGAGGTAGCTTCCAAAAGAATAAACATCTTCTGAAGTACCAAACAAACAAAAGGGAGGCACACGAGGCGAAAGGAGACCTCGAAGCCTAGAACAGAACATTGTGAATCATTATATTGTAGGATCTAAAAGATAGGGAGATCATGATAGAAAGGAATCTCCCATGTGAACAAGAGCAAGGGGAACAAGGAATTCACAACACACACAACTCTAGAGAACTCAACACTAGGTCAACTGGTTGAGAAACGACATGCCCAGAAGGCACCTACGCTTTGAAGGACTAGAAGAGATATCAAAACTTTTCCAAAACCAACACAAGATAAGATAACCCAGAGTTAGAGCGAAACTGGATAAGGAGAAAAAGAAGCATACTAGAGTTTTCGCAAATACTTTTCATCTTTTAAATAGTTTTCACAAACACTAGACTCAACATCGACCAATAGCAAGGTTTTCCTACGGTTGGTACTGCTCTGATACCAAGACCTGTGACACCCCTGGGATTAGGGCTAAACAAATCCCAGACCTCCGTCTGACATAAGCTTAACCTTGAGATTGAGGATATCCAGTGAAGAATCGGTAACACGACAGTGACCCTACGACACAAAATTTATTACAGCAAGCTCATAACTGAGCAAAGAACCAAATTATTACAAGCAGGGGTCACTGACCACAAACATCAAACAACGGAATGCAAATTATGCTATTAAGTATAGCAAACTTAACAAATGGCCTAAGAGGCCTAAAGCATAACGATGACGTCCCAGCCCATAGATTCCAGGCTGCCGGCCGGGAACCCCAAGATACTCATCGATGTCGATGTAGTATGGAACTCGTCTTCAAGGAGCACTTACTCTGCCAAAAGTATCAACAAAGCAAGGGTGAGTACATGATGTACTCTGCAAGACTTATGGATGGTGGAGTTGATTTGCATAAAGCCATCTTTGTTTATATAACAAGAGAGAGAAGAAGTTCGTCTATTCAGAGTATTTTAAAAGGGGATAAGGGAGCGACATCTCCAAAAATATTGATCATCATCTTTTGATATCCACCGAATCATCATCATCTACCAACTAGGATCACCCCCTCGTACCCATGAGGAAGCATCCTTAACAAACATTAGTTGCCAAGTTTTACGATTAGGTTCATGTTCTCTATGATCTTAGAATCTAGTCACCAAGCGTTCATAACCGTGAACACGGCTTTTCGAAAATATTTAACCCTGCAGGTGTGTACAACTTTACCCACACGTACCAACTGACTCTTAATGCCAAGCTATTAGCCCTCTTCCTTGGAAGGCTGGCAGAGGGTGGTTGACCACGACCTTTACCTTGCTTTCGTTGAGACCATCAGTCGCGCAATAATTATGGTTCCACCGTAACGGGTCAAATCCCGAAGACGGTACTTAAAGATGTGAGGCGAGGTTGGTTTACCAGGGGCTCCATCGACCCCAAGCAACCCCGACCATGCTTACCTACCTGTTATGATGCACCTTCACCCGACAAATCTTTCAAATGGTTTTCAATGCGTATGTCGAATGGAACGCCCGAACTATGTGACTCATGGAATCTACTAGGCAAGTTAATCAGGCGAGGGGTTCCCAAGCCCCGTGTGGCTGTACGCTCATCTCGGTTCCAAAGGAAAGAACTCTGTCCTAGTGGTGGCGAGCATGTGACTAGAAAAAACACATCCCACGAGTTACTATGTTCTTCTAATTAAACTTGTCTTGAAAGTTGTTGAACAATGCATGATTATAGGTTAGATAGATAGATCTCATTTTTCTGAACATTTTGATATATTATTTGTATTTTTCTGACTTAAAATGAATTACTTATTGAATTTATAAGAGTTTAACCATTTCTGGAATTTATTTAAAACATTTAAATCTTTTATTGCGACATTATGACGTCAACGGGGGTGTTTAATTTTTTTACACCGCACCTATAGCTAGCCACTGTGGCTGACAGAAGGGCCCTAGCGCCACCTCAACATCCACGCGGCAGACGAGACCCACAACGGTTTGACCACCGCTGACCGACGCGGTGACGCGCAGGTGACGTCACCGTCGGCGGTGAGATGCAGGACGGCGTCGGGGACGACGACTGGGCACACGCGCGCGAGCGGGGTTGGGTATACTAGAACCAGCGGAGCAAGGCGAGCAATATGGAGGCGGCGCCGCCCTGGATTGGTCACCGGAACAGGATCACGGCGAGGTTGCTGCGGCGGTGCACGGTGGTGGACGATTGGACGTTGCGAGCACGAACCAGAGCGGGAGGAAGAGGGAGGGGAGGCTCCTGAGAACAGGAAGCTCACCTAGATCACGATTTCGGGACCAGTTCATCCAGAGGAGGTCGGTAGCGTCGGCTATGTCGACGACGAGCTGCGTCGGTGGCGAGGAAGACAGCGAGGGTGTCGTCGATCTGTGGCTCCTACGCTCGATTCTGTTGACAGGGAAGACCAACACGCCATGGCGAAGCTCGTGGTGGTCTCAGGTAGGCGAGGGGAGCACGGCATCGGCGGGAATGACGACATCTGCAAGCTAGGGTTCAGGCTCTAGAGGAAACGAGGGAGAGAGAGAAAGAGGGGAGAGGATAAGGCCAGGGAGAGGGAGAGAGGCGTGCGGCACGGTTCTTATCCATCTCCAGGAGGCGGCGGACGGCGGGATGCAGGTGGTGCAGATCGATGGCGCCGACGAGGACACCGATCTGCTGCGTCTCGAGGAGGAAGACGACATGGGAGCGACAGAAGGGGTATCGGGCCCGGGGTGGACTGCGCATGGGCTGAACTAGGCTGCGCTAGGAGGCAGGCAAAGGAGGGGAAGGAAATGGGCTGGCCTGGGCTGCGGCCTGTTAGTGTTAGCTGACTGTTTTTTTATAGAAAACCTTTTTTTCTGTATCTATTTTGTAATTTCTCTTTTGCAATTCATTTTGAATTATGTTTTGAATATTTTCAAAATACCAGAAGCTTTCATAAAATATAGAAACTATCGTGGGTCCCTCATAACCAATTGGGCTCCACATTTTGGCACTTTTCAAATATTTTCAAAACCACTTTGAAGGAATTTCAAAGAGAGGGGAGATATTAGGGTTTTAGGATTTGGTCCTTATTTTCTTGCATGCAATTTTATTAGATGATAATCATGATGCACAATCAAACCCTAAATAATGTTTTACTAGAACTGGGATGTTACATGTACCAAGTCCAAGGGCCTTGCAAAATTTCTTCAAAGTCATAGAATGAGCCCTGCCATAAATTTTGAAAGACATAGAAGGCTTGAACACACTATTAGTAAAGGAGAAACTCTCCACAAATGTTTTAGTAAGCAAAGCATATTGTGCGCTCTCATCCTGCATGTAACTTGTTAGTCCAGCCCTCTGTACCAAGGTCATGAAATTATTAAGAATCCCAGCAGCTCACAAGAAAGTTTGGCAAGGAAAGGTGGAGGGGTGCGCATCCCCTTCATATCCCTCGTCACCAAATCGCGGAGTGATGAGATACTCATTGAATGAGGGTCTAGTACTGGTAGATGACCTTGGAAGCCTTGCCCTTCTAGGTGCATCACTCTCAAATATGTCACCAAATGTGTGGTGGTCCATGACTTCCCTTTTCTCAAATTTCATAAGTTGATAAATGATGAGAAACTACTATAGGAACTTGCTAGAGGACTACACATGCATCAAAATAAAGTTTCTAAGCAAAGAACAAGCATGCAAGCTCAAACAACCTGTCACCTATAGTAGCAAAATACTCAAGATACAATCTACCAATCACAAATCTAATCGGACAAGTGGAGGAGGCACATACCAAGGAGCAATCCCTCCAAAAATCAGCACTTGAGATGGGCTGAACAAGGAGATCGAAAATCACGAGCAAGAACAGAAAGAACTCAAGATTAAGAAAGTTTTCCGGTTTTTTTCGGGAGAGAGAAAGAAGAAGGCTTTGTGGAGGCATCCTGGAGGGGCCCATGTGGGCCAGACCCCCTAGGCGCCGCCACCTGGTAGGCCGCGCCTACCACAGGTGTGGTGGCCTGGGGTGGTCCCCTGGGTCACTTCAGGTGCCTATCTGCCCCTTTTTTCGAGAAAAAATTTATTTTGAATTTTCTGGGATTTTTCGGGAAACTTTATTTTTGGACAATTTTCAGGGTATGAAAATTGATTTTCTCGCAGAAACAGTTTTTTTCAGAATAATCAAAAGCAAACCAAAAGCCAAACTACAACACCTCTAAGAAACCCAAACAAACAAGCAACTAGCAAAACTAAAGCTAAAGCAAAGACTAGGAAGGAGAAAAATAAAAGAAAGCAAGTATAACCACAGTGAAAGCATTATTTTGTTCATTAAAAATCCTTTTGTTAACAAGGTGGATCAAGTCTTGTTACCAAAACAATGTTATATGAAACAAAACATTGCAATCCACAAGGTGATTATGTTACCTCATACTTGATAGCAATAGTCCCAATCATAATAGTTTCAAAATTTTCTTGTGGAATGGGACAATATATTTCTCCAACCTTGATGCTCTCAATATTTTCAATGGAATTCAGGCAATAGCTCTTAACAACCTTCTTGGGAAATAGATAGTGTGCTCTTTGTCATTAATATTGAATGTTACTTTTCCTTTATTACAATTAATGACAGCACCTGCAGTATTAAGAAAAGGTCTCCCAAGAATAATAGACATATTATCATCTTCAGGCATTTCAAGCACAACAAAATCAGTTAAAACCATGCAATTATGAGCAACTTGAACAGGAACATCCTCACATATACTAACAGGAATAGTAGTTGACTTATCAGCCATTTGCAAAGATATATCAGTTGGTATCAACTTTTCTAGCTGGAGCCTCTTGTAGAGAGAAAAAGGCATAACACTAACTCCAGCTCCCAAGTCACATAAAGTAGTTCTAACATAATTATTCTTAATGGAGCAAGGAATAGTTGGTATACCTGGATCACCAAGTTTCTTTGGAACCTTACCATTGAAGGAGTAATTAGCAAGTAGAGTAGAAATCTCCTCATTAGGAAACTTCCTTTTATTAGAGACAATATCCTTCATATACTTTGAATAAGGAGGAAACTTAATAGCATCAGTCAAAGGAATTTGCAAGAATAAAGGCTTCATCCACTCACAAAACTTGTTGTAGTGTTCCTCCTCCTTTGACTTATGTTTCTTACCTGGAAAAGGCATAGGTTTCTGCACCCAAGGTTCTCTCTCTTTACCATGTTTATTAGCAATAAAATCTTTCTTTGTGTACCTGGTGTTTTTAGTGTGCTTCTCAGGTTCTTCCTCACCTTCCTCCTTATCAGGAGACTCATTTTTATTATTATCACTCTCAGTTTCAGCATCAGAGATAGATATACTATTAGGATCTACAGCAGGTTCAAGTGGTTCCTCAACTATTCTATGTTTCTTTTTCTTTCTCCTACGAGGACTACCACTACTCTCACCTTGTTGAGAATCCTGCTCAATTCTTTTGGGGTTTCCTTCAGGATATAAAGGATCTTGAGTAGGTATACCACTCCTAGTTATAATTCCATAAGCATGTTTCTCTCCTGAAGCATTAACTATCATATCCTTTTGCACCTTAGTTGATCAACTTGAGTTTGAACCATTTGAAAGTGTTTACAAAGCATTTTAATGTCATTAGAAGTTCTTTCCACAATATCTTTCAACTCATGGATAGCTCTAGAGTTTTATAATAAATGATCCTGAACTTGTTTATTAAAATGACCTTGTTTGACAATAAAAATGGCAAGTTCCTCTAAGCATTGACTAGGAGGCTTACCATAAGGAATATCACCTTCACCAGAGTGTTGGAGAGAGTGTACCTCAATAGTAGATGAGTGGGGAACTGGCTTACATAATTCTTCTATAGGAGGTAGATTCTTCACATCTTCAGCTCTAATACCTTTCTCCTTTAGACATTTCTAAGCTTCCTTCATAACTTCATCATTTAATGCAATAACTCCCCTCTTCTTTATTGTTGGTGTTGGAAGTGGTTCAGGCATAACTGGTTCAGGAGTAATAGGCTCAGGTGTATTCAGCTCAGTTGAGATCCAATCATCATAATTCTTGCTTATTTTAGCCATTAATTCTTCAGCATCTGTAGGAGTCCTTTTCCTGAAAACACAATCAGCAAAGCTATCTAGGTAGGTCCTATAATCATTAGTTAGTCCATTATAATAAATATCAAGAAGCTCATTCTTAGGTAATGGACATCCAGGATGTGCATGAATCAAGGCATAAAACCTTGTCCATGACTCAGGCAATTTCTCTTCTTCTCCCTGTTTAAAATCAAAAAGTCTCTGCAAAGCAGCATGTCTACCACTGGGAGGAAAATATTTCTGAAAGATAGAAGCAATCAAGTAGTTAGGGCTATCAATGGAACCAGGAGGTAATCTATTAAACCAAGCCATAGCTTCTCCTTTTAAAGAAAAAGGGAAGATCTTAGTACTAAGTACTTGTGCATCTTAAATTCATAAGAGAATAATGCACTCATAGTAGAAAGCTTATTCATATGAGCCACAACACTCTCATTTTTAGTCCCTGATGGGGGAATACCAATCGGGGTATACCTACAAAGCGGATTCGCCGTCGAGCCGACTGGAACCTAGCCCTGAGCGGGTCGACTCGCCCAATACGGCGACTGGTGCATGCTGGACCTAGATGAGTGGCGCCGACTGGAGGCCGAAGACGTCGACTTCAATACAAAGCCCACCAAATACTTGTAAACCCTAACTGGCTTCATATATAAGCCACCAGGGGCACCCCCACGGGGCATATTATTCCACATCTCATTAGATCTAATCTCCCTCCGCCTACGGCGGCTCCCTTGTAAACCAATCTATGATCATATACTGGATTGATAGCAGGGCGTAGCGATCCTCCACCAAGGGGACGTGAACCTGGGTACATCGTGTGCCAATCTCGCTCTCGGATTCTCCTACGTCGCCTTGCTCCCTCTACATAAGCTACCCCCAGTAGCATCTGCCGTGCAATACCACGACAGTTGGCGCCCACCATGGGGCAAGCGACGCTTGGAGGGTGATAATCCGGGCGAGATCCCCAAATTCGTTATCAACCTATGCGTGTGATCAAGAAAACTCTCGAGGCGGCTGGGATTTTCCAATCCAATCTCATCTTTTTCTTTTATTGATTATTTTAGTAATTTATTTATTTGGATCTGACGTTTTTCTATATATTTCCCGATACACACTGTTTGGAGAATCACTTCATGGTACGATCGATTATTCGTGGTGATGGAGGCTCGTGTCCAATCGCTCCGTCCTGAAGCCAGCTAGACGCGCCGCACGTCCGGTGGCTGGATGCCTGGACAACAATCTTAAAATCAAGGATTTGGAATGCAGTAAATTGATCTGCAATCAGCCGGCCTCCTCGTCTAGATGTTTTCTCCATGCGCACCGTGCAGCCATGACCTATGGCCACAAATCGGCCCTCCA
Organism: Avena sativa; assembly: GCA_916181665.1. NCBI lineage: Eukaryota > Viridiplantae > Streptophyta > Magnoliopsida > Poales > Poaceae > Avena > Avena sativa. The sequence goes on along the minus strand of OV702298.1, from coordinate 275,487,476 downwards.
CTCCAGCATTGGATCGATTTTATTTTTAAAGAAACTCTCTTGTTAATCTGTCGGTTCATTATTTTAATTGAGTCTAATCCATTATGTATTGTTTCACTTGGATCAATCCAGGACATCCTAATCAGTGCAAACCCAATACGGAAGAGGTGGAGATCAGTCCGTGTCCGCCATCCCTCTGCGAACTCACCACGGCCACAGACTCGTCACATCGCCGACTCGCCCATCACCAACTCGCCACACTCGCAGACTCGCCGTCGCGGAACAGCTAAGTTTCTTTACACTCGTACATGTTATGAGTCCAAAACATATATGCATCTTCAATCTCCAAAGCCAATCTCCAAAACCGACCATGCAGTCGCATATGACCCTTTTAGGGACCAAAATCATACATGGGATCGGTTTCAGTTTTGTCTGTTGTTTATTCGCGTCCGTCGAAGTAGTGAGGCTGGGTACCAAAAGGTCGACCTTGTCTCCGGGTTCAACAGTCTGGCATCTCGTCCCTGTTACGCAGAAAGCGTTTGATGCTGGAGGTCTGCCTACTCATGAAAAGACATGCATAAACCTTACATACTGCCCATCGATCCACATAACAAACGTGCATTTTATTTCAACGTCTACAATTCGCATGTCTTACAATTATTCAATATATTATGCAAGTACACCTTAATGCAATTGTATATTTTCTCCTTCACAGCAAAACGGTGTCTTTCTCGCCACTCGCCGCGCTCAGGGACTCGGCACTCGCCGGTCGCTCGGCCTCGCCGCTCGCCGCGCTCGGGGACTCGGCGCCCGCCGGTCGCTCGGCCTCGCCGCTCGCCGCGCTCGGGGACTCGGCGCCCGTCGGTCGCTCGGCCTCGCCGCTCGCCGCGCTCGGGGACTCGGCGCCTGTCGGTCGCTCGGCCTCGCCGCTCACCGCGCTCGGGGACTCGGCGCCCGTCGGTCGCTCGGCCTCGCCGCGCTCGGGGACTCGTCCTCTCCACGCTCGGGGACTCGGCGCCCGTCGGTCGCTCGACCTCGTCACTCGCCGCGCTCGGGGACTCGGCGCTCGCCGGTCGCTCGACCTCGCCACTCGCCATGATCGGCAACAACCATTACTATTTTCAGAATGTGCATCTCGAAAGAGCCTCAAGTCGCCTCTACAAGCCAACTCGAGCCTCGGGGACTACTCCTAGGCATGCTGCGTGTACGCGTGGTTCCACGGCTCGCCCTCGTAGACTCACCGCCACAGACGCTCGACCTCACGTAATCAACACGCTCAGGGACTCGCCACCGCGGACTCGCCCTCGCGTACTCTCCACGCTCAGGGACTCGCCACCACGGACTCGCCCTCGCGTATTCTCCATGCTCAGGGACTCGCCACTACGGACTCTCCACACTCGGGGACTTGCCATCACGGACTCGCCCTCGCGTACTCTCCACGCTCGGGGACTCGCCACCGCGGACTCACCCCCAAGTACTCAACACGCTCGGGGACTCGCCACCGCGGACTCGACCTCGTCACTCGCCGCGCCCGGGAACTCGGAGCTCGCCGGTCACTCGACCTCGCCACTCGCCGGTCGCCCGACCTTGCTGCCCGCCATGCTCGGGGACTCGGCGCGCTCTCGACAGTGGCACTCGCTGGTCGGTCGACCTCGCCACTCGCCGGTCGCCCGACCTTGCCGCCCGCCACGCTCGTGGAGTCGGCACGCTCCAGACAGCGGCACTCGCTGGTCGCTCGACCTCGTCACTCGCCACGCTCGGGGACTCGACACTCGCCGGTCGCTCGACATCGCCGCTCGCCGCGCTCGGGGACTCGGCCCTCGCCGGTCGCTCGTCGTCGCCGCTCGCCGCGCTCGGGGACTCGGTGCTCGCTGCTCGCCACGCTCGGGGACTCGGCCCTCGCCGGTCGCTCGACCTCGCCACTCTCCATGCTAGGGGACTACTGATGGGGGAATACCAATCGGGGTATACCTACGAAGCGGATTCGCCAGCTGGATCGAGCCGACTGGAACCTAGCCCTGAGCGGGTCGACTCGCCCAATACGGCGACTGGTGCATGCTAGACCCAGACGAGTGGCGCCGACTGGAGGCCCAAGACGTCGACTTCAATACAAAGCCCATCAAATACTTGTAAACCCTAACTGGCTGCATATATAAAGCCACCAGGGGCACCCCCACGGGGCATCTTCTTCCACATCTCATTAGATCTAATCTCCCTCCGCCTACGGCGGCTCCCTTGTAAACCAATCTATGATCATATACTGGATTGATAGAAGGACGTAGCGATCCTCCACCGAGGGGACGTGAACCTGGGTACATCTTGTGCCAATCTCGCTCCCGGATTCTCCTACGTCATCTTGCTCCCTCTACGTAAGCTACACCCAGTAGCATCTGCCGTGCAATACCACGACAGTCCCACAAAAAGGTTCTTTCTCAACAATATCTAAATAAGATAAATCATAATCTTTATCTTTAATATCTATGGGAGAGGTGGAAAATTTAGGATTAGAGGACAACTTAGGCATAATAGTACGTCTAGCAAGGAGACTCTTAATAGAACTAGTACCATGTGTGTTTCGGCACTCTTCAACAAAATCATCAGTGAACTCAATGTAACCATCATTAATATCATAACTCTCACTAGACTAAGGTGAGCTAACAGGTGTAACAGTGTCTTCACTAGGAGTTTTGGTATTTCCTAGACTAGCCATAGTAGTATCTAGAAAAGGACCTAATGAACCACTCGCATCAAGCACAGTAGAAGTAACATCATGAGTATCAAAAGTAGTTTCAGACTCAGCAGTAGTAGCAGTGTGTGTAGCATGTTTATGTGATGGTGGTGTGACAAGCTTACTTATAACAGACGGTGAATCAAGAGCAGCAGAGGTGTTTAGGACTGTACCTCTTCTTGTAGTGGATGGTAAAATAGGAAACTTTCCATCACGAGACTTCCCCATGGTGAAAGGAGTAGCAGTGAACAATAATAGATCCAAGTGAACTTACAAATAAAGTTATGCTCCCCGGCAATAGCGCCAGAAAATAGTCTTGATGACCCACAAGTATAGGGGATCGCAACAGTCCTCGTGGGTAGTATTATGAAATTTATTGATTCGACACAAGGGGAGCCAAAGAATACTTGTAAGCCTTAACAACTGAGTTGTCAGTTCAGCTGCACCTGGAAATAGTTCTTACTCACAGAAGTTTATTAGTAGCAACAGTTTGGTAGTAGAAACTACTGGCAATTAAGGTGCTCCTTTTAATAGAGCACCGGAGCAAAGAATTAACACTCCGTGAACACATGTGATCCTCACACCACAGCCATACCCTCTGATTGTCCCAATTATTGTCACTTTGCGGCCTTTGGATTCGGACAATGATATGTGTACACAACTTGCAGATAAGATCACAAACAATACTATCATAATGATTCAATAACAAGTTCAGATCTGAGATCATGGCACTCGGGCCCTAGTGACAAGCATTAAGCACAACAAGTTGCAACAAAGTCAAATAGCACTAATAGAGATACTAGGCACTATGCCCTAACAAATCTTATTCGATTACATGATAGAACTCATCCAATCCCTATCATCCCCAAGCCTACAGTGGGGGATTACTCACTCATGGATGAGGGAAACATCGGTGGTTTGATAGAGATGCGTTGGTGATGACGATGGCGATGATCCTATCCAAATTCCTTGTCCCGGCAGGGTGCCAGAACGGAGTTTTTGGATCCGAATCTTGGTTTATGGTGGCGGCGACATAGCGGAACTCTTTCTGGAAAACTATCAAACTGTTGGAGATATGCCCAAGAGGCAATAATAAAGTGGTTATTATCATATCTTCACACTTATGATAAATGTTTACATTCATGCTATAATAGTATTAACAAGGAAACCATTAATACTTGTGTGATTTGTAAACTTAATTTAAAGTCCCTAGTATAGCCTCTATACTTCACTAGCTTGTTGGTTGATTAATGATTGTGGTTTCCATATCATGAACATTGAGATGTTATCAACAACAAGATCATATCATTAGGAGAATGATATGGTGGACATACTCCTATAGATAAGCGTAGCATAAAGATCAAGACATTTCAATAGTTCAATTGCTATATGCTTTCTGATACATAGTAACCTAATTCCTTCGACCATGAGATCATGCATATCACCTTTGCTGGATGGATGCTTTGATGTCATCAAACACCACACCGTAACAGGGTGGCTATAAAAGTGGCATTGAGTGTTCGGAAAGTATTGGTTGAAACACATGGATCAAGAGTGGGATTTGTCCATCCACATGACGGATAGATATACTCTGGGCCCTCTCGGTGAAATGTCATCCAATTAGCTTGCAAGCATGTGACTTGGTCACAAGGGATCACATATCACGGGAACGAGAAAAGAGTACTTATCAGTAACGAGGTTGAACTAGGTATGCAGAGATACCGATGATCATAACCTCGGATAAGTAACATATCGTGAGACAAAGGGAAATTGGTATCGTATGTAAGTGGTTCATTCGATCGCAAAGTAATCGTAGAAATATGTGGGAGCCATATGAATTTCCAGATTCCTCTATTGGTTATTGTTCGGAGAAGTGTCTCGATCATGTCCGCATAATTCACGAACCGTAGGGAGACACACTTAAGGATTCGACGTTGTTTGAGTAGTTATGGTATTATGAGAAAGAGACCGAATGTTGTTCGGAGTCTCGGATGGGATCCGGGATATCACGAGGTGATCCGGAATGGTCCGGAGAATAAGATTCATATAAGGAAAGTCCCGTTTCGGAGTTGGGGAATGGTTCCGGTGTTTTCATCGGGAACATTCTAGAAGGTCCCGGAATGTCCGGCACTCCGGAAGGGGAAGGGTACATGAATGTGTCATTGCATGTTGGAATGATTGCATCATGTACTAGGTGTTCTTGCTGCCCAAAATAAAGGATTTATTTAAATCCTAAATTGAAAAGTCAAACGGCCAGTTTGAAAGTCAAACGGCAATTTTGGGAAGTGGGAAGAGAGGAGGATTGGTGGAGGCCGAGTTGGGGAGGGATTCCCTCCCTTGGCCGGCGCCCCACCAAGCCGACTTGGGGAGGAACTCTCCTCCCCTTGGCCGGCCAGCCCTCCCACCTATATAAGGAGGGGCAGGGCTCCCCTCCTAGCACACACTAGTTCCTATCCTCTAAACTAAACCCTAGATCTAAACCCCGGTTTAGAGCTATTTTGGTTTAGAGCCTTCTAATTGGTTTAGAGCCTTCTAATTGGTGTGTCTAATTACTAGACCACTAATAGCCTCTCTCATAAGCTCCACCATACTCGCACCGGCTTAAGGCGAAGCCCTGCGGGATCTCCCCTCTACTTCCGGTACCACGCCGTTGTGCTGTCGGAATCGCGAGGAGAGTGCTACAACCTCCGCTGCCTGCTGGAACAAGGGAGAGGAAGGTCTTCGTCGAGTACCGAACGTGTGACCGACTGCGGGAGCGCTGCTGAAACGTGGCGCTGGAAGGATCGTCTACGCGATCTTGAGATCGGAAAGAGTACGACTACATCACCCACGAGAATCTGCTCTCGTTAACCGCTTTGGAATCTTCGAGGGTAAGTTATTCCATCGACTCGTTGCTACAATCTAGTAGATAGATCTTGGCTTGTTTGTTTGTATGCGGTAGAAAATTTTTGTTTTCCATGCTACGAACCCCTACAGTGGTATCAGAGCCGTGTCTATATGTAGATCTGTTGCACGAGTAGAACACAATGGTCATTGTGGGCGTTGATGCTTTTATTGTAGATTGCTTTGCGTGTACTTTGCATCTTGCGGTATGTTGGGATGAAGCGGCCCGGGCTAACCTTACATGACATCGTTCATGAGACTTGCTCCACGCTTAACATGCAACTTGTATTGCATAAGTGGCTTTGCGGGTGCCAGTTTCTCCTAGCATAGTAAAGATCCAATTTACAACGGGTAATCAACAATGCTAGTATCAATGTTGTGGTTCTTGTTCGTAGGTTAGAACGACACTTATGGAAAGCCCCAAACCACGTAAAATATGCAAAGAAAGTAGAAGCGTCTAACTTTGTTTTGCAGGGGTGTGCAGTGATGTGATATGGCCATGATTGTGATTATATTTGATGTATGCAATGTTCCTTATTGTAAGTTGGCAACCGGCAGGAGCCATATGGTTGTCTTTAATTTCTGTTAAGACCTGCGTGTCTATTCAAAATAGTTGTAATAGTTGAAGCTGGTGGACGACAACCATGAAGAAGCGTCATTGACCTTGATGCTACGCCGGTGATGATGGAGATCATGTTCGTGCTTGAAGATGGAGATCGGAAGCACAAAGAAGAAAGGCCATATCATATCACATATTATGAATTGCATGTGATGTTAATCCTTTATGCATCTTGTATTGCTTAGTAGACGACGGTAGCATTATAAGATGATCCCTCATGCACATAAATTTCAAGTTCTAAAGTGTTCGCCCTTAGTTAGCACCGTTGCTAAAACTTGTTGCTTCGAAGCACCACGTGATGATCGGGTGTCTTTGATTCCACGGGTAAATACAACGTAAGCAAGCCAGATTTGCTTATGCGGTAGCTAAGGTTTGATCTTGACGAGCCTAGCATGTACAGACATGGCCTCAGGAACACGGATTACCGAAAGGTAGAGCATGAGTCATATAGTAGATATGATGAACATGTTGATTGTTCGCCATTGAAGCTATATCAACTCTCGTGATGATCGGTTTTGATGTGGTGGATTTGGTTCGTGTGATCACTAAAACAATGTGAGGGATATTGTTTTGAGTGGGAGTTCACCTAGATTAATTTAATTATTAATTAGAACTCAATTTATCATAAACTAAATCAAAGTGAATTTGCATAGTTGTTGTAGTCATTGGCATCCGTTTACCACCTTGCGCTTAGTTATAATTGAGATGATAGAACTATAGAATTCTGGTTAGATACTTTACGAACTGGTATCGTATTGTTTTAAGTGTTAATCTAAAGTTTAAAAGTCCTATTGCAAACTTTCAGTAAGTTCCGGTTACTCCATGAAGTTTAATAATTAGTATTAAATCAAGAGTAACAATTCCAAGTGTTAGTATATAAGTATCATGTTTGTATCCATGATTCTTGATATTCAAAGGATTCCCTTAATATCAAGGTTATCTAGGATCTGAAAGAGTTGTTTCAGAAACCATGATGTGTGGAAGATATTGTGATATCTGAAACGAAGTTTTGGTTACAACATGATAGAGTATAATATGGCAAAGTTCATGTTCTCATATTTTGATGAGAATTTGCAAAAAGGTTGGAGACACTTGTTGTCCTAATCCTCCAAAAGGTTTTGGATAGCAACATTATACTAATAATTCATCGTTATAAGCTAAAAGTAGCTTGATCATGGACGATACCATGATAAGGGTGAATATTTGATGTAGGTAAAATGTTTACTACACCAAGAGATTACTAATGAAAGGAATTTGAAAGAACACCAAACATTTGATGATGGTGATCTACTTCAAAGTGCAAGTCCAAAGACATTGGTATTTAACTATACACGCTTTGGACTATATGTCATATGTATGACTCCACTATTGATGTTGATAGATTCTTTCAAACTGAAAAGGAAATACTGAAAGAGAATCTCATAAATATATGGCAGAAAAGAAAAGACTAGAATCGTTCAGTTTAAGTATATAGATGATATACATGTTATGGCTATATTCTTTGCTTGTTAAACAATGTGGTTCTTAAGTATTTGATACTGAATTTGTTGGTGTGAATCGTCATACGAAACAACACAATTCATGAACTACAATGGCCTAAGTAACTAGCAAAAGAATATGTGATGATGTTCATCGAGAACAAATAAAGGGTTATTGTGTTGCTCGTTAAACATCAAAGCTTGCCTTCAAAGATTTGTTTTATCGGGTATTATGAGAACAAAAGGGTTGTTCAAATAATTGCCGTAATCCATAAAAGATGGATGATTCACAAATCTCGTTGGAGAAATCACATCCATAAAACTAGTGCTAAAATGTCGAAAGACAAATTGATTGAAAGATCACTTAGGAAGTGACATCGCCGTTTAAAATTATATTGGAAAGAAAACATGAAGAAAAATCCATATGGATGGAATTTTGGAGTCTATTTGATTTTGATCAAATGACGCTTGTGAAACTTTCCTAGAGATAATTAAAACTTCGTCCATAGGCCAAAAGGGAACGAATGACTAGCTTATTGGAACTTGTACATATTGTTGTACGAAGTCCATTATGTGTAGTCAAGAGCGATGGATTTCAACTTCATATGCTTTCTCCGAAAATTTGAGTGAATATATGAATATTTACTTAATAAGGATGAAGTATGAAATATTTGAAAAGTTCAAAAGACTTTCAAGATGAAGTGCAAAATCATTGTAACAAGAATATAAATAGTTTATGATAAGATCATAAAGGAAGATATTTGAGTTACAAGTTTAGCATAATACCTAAGATTTAAGGAATCGTTCCGTGGATTTGCATTTTCCCGAAACACCATAAGAGTATGGAGCGTTCGAGATATGTAATTAAACCTTGTTTGACATGGTAAGATCGAAAGGTGTAATTCATAAAACTGCCATTGTATTTTAAAGATTAAAAGCTTTAGAGATTACCGTTTTTCCACTGAAAAGAGCTTCATCATAATCCGTTGAAATGACACCATATAAGGTTATGGTTTGGGATAAAACCCAAGTTGTCCTTTCTTAAACATTGGTATGCTATGCATAAGAAAGATGTTTGCAACCAAAGTCGGATGAACCTGTCTTTGTATGACTATTAAGTATTCCTCCATAAACACCGGAGACAAAAGTGTTTGTTGCTTAGAACGTCAAGTTTCTTTTGGAAGGAATTTTTCGTGAAAAGTTAAGTGGGAGGACAATAGAACTTTGATAAGGTTAAGAACCTTAGCTGTATGTGCAAAGTTGCGCAGCGCCGAAAAGTGTTCCGGAGGCGGCAACAATGCTCATGGCTCACGTGCCTCAAAGGTTGTGGTCACGGAGATCTAAGTTCCTATTGAAACAAGTAGATCGGGTAAACAATCAAATACCAAGATTTGAGGGTTGAATCATTATTTGAGAATAATGAACCGACTACATGCAAAGAAGCGATGATGGGCCCTGACTCCGTCAAATGGCTTGAAGCCATAAAATCCGTGATAGTTCCATACACGAGAAATCAAGTTTTGAACTTGAAGGACCCTCGAGAAAGGTGTAAGACCTTACAGTTGTGTCTGGATCTATAAAGAAATAGACATGGATGTTTTACATCTATGAAATAGTCGACATGTTGGGAAAGAGTTCACAACAATGTTCAAAGGTTGACTATGACAAGATTTGATCTATCATAGTGATATTTAGTCTAGACGGATTAATGAAAGCAACCACTACATATAATTTGTTATATGGTAGTTGAATAAACAAAACAAGTTCTTCTAATAGAATCGTTACCTAGGACATGTGCATAAACACGGTCCATAGGGTTTTGTCAATTCAAAGGATGCTAAAAGCATATGCAAACTTCAATGGTTAGAGTGAGCATAGCGGAGTTGGAATCTTCACTATGATGAAACTGTTAAAAGGGTTTAATTTCATCAGAGACAATGAAGATGCTTGCATTTGCAAGAAATTAAGTGGGAGCGCTAAGACATGTTTCTAATACATTATGTGGAAGACATATTGTTGATTGGAAATAATGTATCTTTTATTAACACATATTAAGAATTTCATCCCGATGAAAGACTTAGGCAAAACCCAAGTATTTTGGCATCAATAGACGCTAATATGGTTGTGCCAGAAGTACATAGACAAGATATTGAATGAGTTCAATATAGGAACTACAAGAAAGGTTCTTGTTGCACAGAAAGGATTGAATAAGTTCAATGTTGATGATATATTCAAGTGTATTGACATTTGGTAAAGTGAAACAAATAATCAAGTATAGATTGATACTTGATGTATGAAATCACAAAGAGTATTTATATCAATCATACTGTGATATGTACAAATCCAGATATGTCCTATGCTCTAAATGTTGTGAGCATATACCAGAATGATTCGTAAGATGATCATTGGACAATAGTAAGGATATTCTTATGATCTTTTGGAAGAACTAAGAGTATATTATTTGTAGAAGTGACAAATAGATGGTTAGTTCATTGTAAAAGTACTACATTGATACTAGCTTTGTCACAAAGTACAGATTAAGTTTATCTCAATCTAAACTAAGGGTGGCACAATATAATGGAAAGTGAGTTCCATAATGGATTTGGATGATTTCCAAAGTTAAGACATTGTGACAGATACTACAACAAAAGGCTAAGTATATGACTGCTATTATAGCAGCAAAAGAGGGCATTTGTGTCAAGTAGTTTGTTATCAAACTAGGTGTAGTTCACAGCGGGATAATACTATGAAGATATATTGTACGACAATATTGTCAACATGTTTTAACCCTAAAGAACTAAAGGTCACACCGAAAGACCAAATTTATACAAAGCCATCTCATTAGAGAATGAGTGATGCGTAGAGACGCAAAGACATGCAATTACACACGGACCTGGAAGTGTCAGATCCGGAGATCAGTTGACCACTAGCAATCATGTACATACAACACCGGAAAGCCATAGGTGTTGAATACACAAAGGTTCGAAACTAGATTATTGACTCTAGTGCAAGTGGGAGACTGTTGGAGATATGCCCAAGAGGCAATAATAAAGTGGTTATTATCATATCTTCACACTTATGATAAATGTTTACATTCATGCTATAATAGTATTAACAAGGAAACCATTAATACTTGTGTGATTTGTAAACTTAATTTAAAGTCCCTAGTATAGCCTCTATACTTCACTAGCTTGTTGGTTGATTAATGATTGTGGTTTCCATATCATGAACATTGAGATGTTATCAACAACAAGATCATATCATTAGGAGAATGATATGGTGGACATACTCCTATAGATAAGCGTAGCATAAAGATCAAGACATTTCAATAGTTCAATTGCTATATGCTTTCTGATACATAGTAACCTAATTCCTTCGACCATGAGATCATGCATATCACCTTTGCTGGATGGATGCTTTGATGTCATCAAACACCACACCGTAACAGGGTGGCTATAAAAGTGGCATTGAGTGTTCGGAAAGTATTGGTTGAAACACATGGATCAAGAGTGGGATTTGTCCATCCACATGACGGATAGATATACTCTGGGCCCTCTCGGTGAAATGTCATCCAATTAGCTTGCAAGCATGTGACTTGGTCACAAGGGATCACATATCACGGGAACGAGAAAAGAGTACTTATCAGTAACGAGGTTGAACTAGGTATGCAGAGATACCGATGATCATAACCTCGGATAAGTAACATATCGTGAGACAAAGGGAAATTGGTATCGTATGTAAGTGGTTCATTCGATCGCAAAGTAATCGTAGAAATATGTGGGAGCCATATGAATTTCCAGATTCCTCTATTGGTTATTGTTCGGAGAAGTGTCTCGATCATGTCCGCATAATTCACGAACCGTAGGGAGACACACTTAAGGATTCGACGTTGTTTGAGTAGTTATGGTATTATGAGAAAGAGACCGAATGTTGTTCGGAGTCTCGGATGGGATCCGGGATATCACGAGGTGATCCGGAATGGTCCGGAGAATAAGATTCATATAAGGAAAGTCCCGTTTCGGAGTTGGGGAATGGTTCCGGTGTTTTCATCGGGAACATTCTAGAAGGTCCCGGAATGTCCGGCACTCCGGAAGGGGAAGGGTACATGAATGTGTCATTGCATGTTGGAATGATTGCATCATGTACTAGGTGTTCTTGCTGCCCAAAATAAAGGATTTATTTAAATCCTAAATTGAAAAGTCAAACGGCCAGTTTGAAAGTCAAACGGCAATTTTGGGAAGTGGGAAGAGAGGAGGATTGGTGGAGGCCGAGTTGGGGAGGGATTCCCTCCCTTGGCCGGCGCCCCACCAAGCCGACTTGGGGAGGAACTCTCCTCCCCTTGGCCGGCCAGCCCTCCCACCTATATAAGGAGGGGCAGGGCTCCCCTCCTAGCACACACTAGTTCCTATCCTCTAAACTAAACCCTAGATCTAAACCCCGGTTTAGAGCTATTTTGGTTTAGAGCCTTCTAATTGGTTTAGAGCCTTCTAATTGGTGTGTCTAATTACTAGACCACTAATAGCCTCTCTCATAAGCTCCACCATACTCGCACCGGCTTAAGGCGAAGCCCTGCGGGATCTCCCCTCTACTTCCGGTACCACGCCGTTGTGCTGTCGGAATCGCGAGGAGAGTGCTACAACCTCCGCTGCCTGCTGGAACAAGGGAGAGGAAGGTATTCGTCGAGTACCGAACGTGTGACCGACTGCGGGAGCGCTGCTGAAACGTGGCGCTGGAAGGATCGTCTACGCGATCTTGAGATCGGAAAGAGTACGACTACATCACCCACGAGAATCTGCTCTCGTTAACCGCTTTGGAATCTTCGAGGGTAAGTTATTCCATCGACTCGTTGCTACAATCTAGTAGATAGATCTTGGCTTGTTTGTTTGTATGCGGTAGAAAATTTTTGTTTTCCATGCTACGAACCCCTACACAAACCCGCCTCGGTTTTTAGGTTGAAAGGCGACTTATAGGCACAAAGGGAGGCCGAGGGGGTGCCTGGGGTGGCTGCACCTCTTCCAGGCGCGGCCATGTTGGAATTATGCCCTAGAGGCAATAATAAAGATGTTATTGTGATAATTCTTGTTCATGATAAAGTTTATATTCCATGCTAGAATTGTATTAAGCGGAAACTTTGATACTTGTGTGGTTTATGAACAACACCGTGTCCCTAGTATGCCTCTATGGACTAGCTCATTGATTAATGATGGTTAAGGTTTCCTAACCATAGACATGAGTTGTCGATTAATAATGAGATCCACTACTAGGAAATTGGCCTTTAGTGGAGCACCTGGAATCATCATCCGTGGCGCACTAGCAGTGCGCCACGGGCCTTGCGCTACGGCTATCTCTCAGCCGTGGCGCACTGCCTAGTGCGCCACGGTTGTGTAGAGACAGGCGTAGCGCACCTGCTAGTGCGCCACAGATGTTTGGGCAGGTGCGCTACCCCTGGGATCTTCTGTGGCGCACTACCAAGTGCGCCACTAAACTTCCATAGTGCGCTTTAGGTGTAGTGCGCCACAGAAGGTAGACCATGTGCGCCACAGATGTTTTTTTTGTTTTTTTTAATTTCCGAGCCAGATTATATACAATATTACAGCAGATATACACACACAGATACAAGATATACAATTATATATATAAATACTCAATATGAAAAACAAGATTGAAACAAATACATATAGATAAGTCTCATACATGAATACATAGTCTAAGTTAATTACATTGTTTCGATCATGTTACAAAGTAGTAGTTGGTGACATGCGAATACATGTGTCGATCGAACAAGTTAGAGCTCGGAAGCTCGCCTAGACATCTAAACTAGCTAGCTAGACACAAACGCGGGATAAATAACCAAAGAAGATAAGCATGATCACCGCCGCGACGAAGGTGTAGGTCTTCATCCGGTTCCTTGTCCTAACTCCCGCTAGATAGCGCGTGTATCTAGCTTCCGCCTCCGCCATAGTGTTGTACCCTTTGTAGCTATTGCCGCTGAAACGGTGCACCTGTCTCCGGCAGTCTTCCCAATCATCGTAGACTCCGGGAACCCGTCCCTTGTACACGACGTACCACGTCATCTATAAGTTGACAATAATAATTAACCTACTATTGAAAAAAACATATATAATTAAAGTCGCATATGAAGATACACTTATAGAAAGTACTCCTAAATCAAAAAGACCAAACTCAAAAAGCATGCCTCATATATAACTAGGTTGTTCGACACAGGAATATGCTACGATGGAACTGTCCGCCAAGTAGGATGCACAACACCTGGACCTATGCATAGCACAAGGCGGACAATCCCATCGCAGCACATTCACATATAGTGTGCCACGACATTTCAATCATCGGCATTATTCTCGAAAAAGACCAAAGTAGCTCGAAAAGAATGCCTCATATATAACTAGCTAGGTCATTGGACACAGGAATATGCTATGACGGAACAATTAGCCAAGTAGGATGCACAATTCCTGGACTTGTGCATATCACAAGGCTAACTATCCCGTCATAGCACATTCACATATATATTGTGCCACGACATTTCAATCATCGGCATATTCTCGAAAAAGACAAAAATAACTCGAAAAGAATGCCTCATATATATACATAGGTCGTTGGACACAGGAATATGCTACGATGGAACGGTGAGCCAAGTAGGATGCACAAGACCTGGACTTGTGCATATCACAAGGCTCACAGTCCCATCGTAGCACATTCACATATATAGTGTGCCACGACTTTCAATCATCGATATTATTCTCGAAAAAAGAGTAAGGAAAAAAAGAAGGACCAAATTGAGCAAAGGACCAAAGAGTAAGCAAAAAAACCAAGCATTGATTGATATATAATAATAATAAGCAAAATAAGTTCACTTGTCGTCCACACACACACACAAAGGTCATCTATAGTTTGTAACTACAACTAGGCCAACATCAAGCCTTCTGGCTCGGCTTAGGGAACGGGAGGACGCCCTGTCTCGTCATGAACTTCCTATAGTCACCCTGCATCTCTAGGCGATCTTCTATGTCACGGTTATTCGGGATATTTCCTCCGTAGAAGATCCCCCCCGAAGTCATGACATCACGAAAGATGATTACCCCAAACTGCTGCTGGATGCGATACATCTCTTGTCTAATATCCGAATCATTGATCTTGGCCTTTGCTTCGGCCCACTGTTTGAGATGATCTGGCAGCGTAGAATTCTGCTGGTCAAGTAGGAACGCCCTCATGTGATGGAGTGCGTAGTAGGCTTCCTTCTTACTGTTTTCCGGCTGCTTCACGCAGGGGAACTCCGTTACGTGGTTGAAGACGTGCCTGCCGAACTTGACCTTCTTACGCACGAAGCTGGTGCCTTCCGTCGAGGCAAAGCCAGTGAGAGCATCATCCAGAACTTCCTTGATCTTGTCGTAGTTTTTCTTCTTTTCTAGACTCCCCGAGTCGAAATACGTGGCGTGGGAATGCTTCGGCGATAAGGAGATGAGCGTGCAGTGTTCATCTCTGCGCAAAAAATTCAAATGGAATGTGTTGGAAAAAGAATGATGATGATCTAATAAAGCCAATCGACGGTGGCGAGTGAATAACGACTTACTCGGGAAAGTAAGGCACGAGAATGTATTCCTTTGTCTTGTTCGCCACGAGGATTCTTTTTAGGTACGAGGCCACGATACGTCGTTCGGCGGGGGAACCCAAGCAGCCGTCACACATGTAGTAGGGGTCCACTATAGCGATGCCCGGTGTCTTCTCTCTAATGATCTGCGTGGCCAGGCTGAGAGAAAACAGACGGACCATGGTATAGTGCAGCGGGTATAGGTGGAACATATTGAAGATGTCCTCGAACCGCAGGAAGAACAGATCCGCGGGGGCAGTGTCGACGAAGCCCAAGCCTGGTGGCACCTTAACCACGAATACCGGGTGCGAGGGATCTTTCTCCGATAGAAGGCGTCTCTCTATCGTCAGCACGCTGTCATGCACACTCTGCAGTTCCGAACTGGCGAGCTTCCGCAAATTCTTAGGTAGCATGGGCTCACCCGCCACATGAATCCTCCACATAATACCCTTGGGTCTTGGTGGCCCGTCCCGAAACCTGATCGGATTCGCAGTTGTTGACGCCACCGGCTGGCTCGAGCTGCTAGATTTTCTTTTCCTGCCCTTTTTTTCTTTTGGAGAGCGGGCAGGCACCACAATCTGAGCACTGGCCGCCCTATGTAGTGTGTCAGGGCTTAGAATAAAGGGCCGCTTGGTTGTATCAGCTGGCTCTGTAAAGGCGCAAGCTGGAGGCGTCTCCTGAGAACCAAACAGACGCTTGGTGATAGTGGCTTTCTCTGTGGGGCCACCAGCTAGGTCTTCTTCGTTGCCAAACTGAGTGCTGAAGAAGTGATCATTCCAGTCTTCGTCGTCCTCGGCCGGATCCTGCGCCATGTGCATATCATCAACATGATCATCTGACCCACCGCGTGGAGGTGACGACGAGGGCGGTAAGGGGGCCTTGCCACCGCTTGTCGTTGGCACAACAGGCGGTGCTGTTGTCTGTGGCGTGATGGCCCCCGCCGTCCCCAAACGGATCATGCTCTTTGGCCATAGCAAGAATAAGCCGAAGCAACTTCTGAGGACAGACGGCTCTTCTTCATCCGCTCCTGGGGGTTGAATGGGAGGTTCCAGGTCGTCGCAGCCCCTTAGCACCCGACTAATTTTAACCCTGTGCACGCTATCTGGCATCGGCTTTGAGTGGAACGTGCGCTGCAAGGGTTGAACGATGGTACCCTTGGCAACATCCCTCAGCTCGTTGTTCACGTAGCATAAGAGAGTGCAAGGAACATCCGTCTGCGGGAAAACATGTACGGCGTCGTCAGAGCGAGATGCCATAAGAGTAATAGATGGCATGAAAGGCGGTAATTAAAGCAATTTGTTTACCGTGATGGCGTCGAGATCGGCTAATGTCGACGCACCGCATACGACGACGGGCGTGCAAGAGACGGAAGGGCTGCTTGATGGCGCGGTGCTGGCCGCCGGTGTATTCTCCCTACCGACGGGTGCTTGGAGCTCCGGTGCCACCGCGACGATGGCAAGGGGGGCACCAACATGTACTCCGGCGCCGCGGTGATGGCAGGGGGAGTCACCAACACTTGCGGCGCCGCGGTGCTAGCTGGCGGAGTCACGAACACGTAGTTCGCCTGATTCGTCGGCGCCGCGTTGTAGGAGCAGATAGTGGCTATCATGAACCCTAATGGTAACAGAGAGATGAACCAGAACCATGAACCATGAACCCTAACTGCTGGAGACAGGGGGAGAGAGAGGGACAGAGGGAGAGAGAGGGACAGAGGGAGAGAGAGGGAGAGACAGGGGAGGGGCGACTCCGGCGTGTCCGAGGCCACCATACAGAGGGAGAGAGAGAGGGACAGAGGGAGAGAGAGGGAGAGACAGGGGAGGGGCGACTCTGGCGTGTCCGAGGCCACCATACAGAGGGAGAGAGGGACGGAGGGAGAGAGAGGGAGAGAGGGAGAGACAGGGGAGGGGCGACGCTCACCTCTGACGGGCGGACGATGGCGGGCGGACGACGGTGGCCTCCACCTCCTCGAGCGGCGCGAGATCCTCCTCCTCCACAAGCGGCGCGAGATCCTCCTCCTCCTCCACAAGCGGCGCGAGATCCTCCTCCTCCTCGAGAGCGCAGCGCGGCGGTGGCGGATCGACAACACAGGAGCGGCGGTGGCGGATCGACAACACAGGGGTGGCGGTGGCGGTGTCTGTGATCAGATGCGGGGATGAGAGAGGCGGGTCGACGTGGAACGCGCGGTTGACTAGTCCAACCCACATAGGCGTAGCGCACCCTGGCCAAGTGCGCTACGGATAACCGTAGCGCACTTGGCCAGGGTGCGCTACGCCTATGTGGGTTGGACTACCAGATAAGAGGGCGGCCACCCCACTAGTTAACACTAGTACTCTCTTATCCCACCGGTTCTGCCCCTTAGCTCTATTCTAAACTATGAGCACCCAGGTTCGAATCCTGGTGCTCCACTTTTTATTTTTATTTTAAAAATACTTTTAAATGTTCCAAAAAATGCCCATAAGTGGTGATATATGCCATACAAGTTTTGTTTTGTTTTTAAAATACTTTTAAATATTCCAAAAATGCCCAAAAGTGGTGATATATGTCATAAAAGTGGTGATTCAAAGTATAACTAAATTTTATAATAATTTGTCCATTAATATTACAATATTTTTCGACCACGCGTTTTACAATATTTTTTGAGCTAGCGTTTTACAATCTTTTTTCCCTTCTTTGTCGCGGTTAAATAATTTAGCCCCGACACTTTAATGTTTCTTCTTTCGAACGGGCTACCTTTTTTGGGTAGGGTTGTCCTTTTTCTTCTTGTGATGTATGTTGCTGCATCGTAGTCGTCGTCATCTTCAATCTTTGGATCGCCGTACTGGTCGAAGTCTTGCTCGTTGGCGACTCCATCCATTCCGATGATGTTTCTTTTTCCTCTCCTCACGACAACACGGCTAGGCTTTGTCGGGTCGGTAATGAAAAAACATTGGTCCACTTTGGTAGCCAGTACCCACGGTTCATTTTTCGCGGCCACGTTTGCACCGGCGGCCTTGGATTTGGCTGCTTCGGGTATAACCATGTGAAATACCGGTCTTCTCTTTCGACGCTCTTTGCCCATATGACACGGAACATCGACACCTTTTCTCCACAGTAGTCGAGCTCCAAGATCTCCTCAATTCTTCCGTAGAATCTTTCCTTCACGTTGTCATCGGTGTAGAATTCTGACGTTACGCCTGAGTTCTGATAATCACACTTGTTGTCCTTTTCCTCCGTGTAGAATGTGTAGCCGTTGATATCATACGCCTGATAGGTCACCAGGTTTTGCATCGGTCCCTGCGACAAGGTGAATATGATCCTTTCCGTGTCAGAAGAATGCGAGCACGGGGGATTATCAAGGAGCGTCTGCCTAAACCAACGCGTGAAATCTAAGTTATGCTCTTTGATTATTTCTCCCTGCATCCTCTGTATGCCTCGGTCACTGTACTTCTTCTCGATTAACCTTTTGTGCTTCTGTAACTAAGGATCGACCAGTTCTAAATGCTGTAGCGCGACGAGGTTTGCTCGATCAAAGTCTGCGCGTCGAAAATCGAAGTCTGCATGCAGTATGCGACGACCCTCTCGGTGACCAGATCCGTCGAGCTTGCCAAGGTGTCTGTTGACGGGAAGACCGACAGGGTTCTCGATGTCTAGATAATTCGTGCAGAAAGAGATGCACTCTTCGGCCAGAAAGCCCTTGGCTATGCTTCCATCTGGACAGGACCTGTTGCGAACGTATCCTTTGATGTGTCCGTTCATCCTTTCGAACGCCATCATGCTGCGGAGGAACATCGGCCCGAGTTGTACGATGTCCTCCACGACATGGACCAGCAGATGCACCATAATGTCGAAGAATGCGGGTGGGAAGTAGACCTCAAGCTCACATAGTATCACCACAATCTCCTCCTGTAGCCTTCCGAGCTGATTCAAGCCAATCGACTTCCTAGAGATGACGTCGAAAAACTTGCATAGGCCAAATAACGTTTCACGGACGTGCTTGTCCATTATCCCTCTAAGTGCGACCGGAAGTACCTGCGTCATTATCACGGCACAGTCGTGAGACTTCATGCCACTGAACCTCTGCTTCGTCTCGTCTAGGTATCTGCTTATCTTGCCCGCGTAGCCGTAAGGAAATTTGACTCCTAGAAGGCACTTGAAAAACTGTTTGATCTCATCCTGGCTTAGAGTGAAGCAAGAAGGAGGGCAGTAATATTCGTTCTTCTTGAACTTTTTACCCTTCCGACGACCTTGTGTCGTCTCCGACTCATGATCATCATCATCTTCCTGATCATCAGGAGTAGTGCGTCCTCCGTGAAGCTCCTTCCGGATACCCAAGCATATCAGGTCGTGCCTTGCTTTCGGACCATCTTTCGTCCTATCTGGCATGTTGATTATGGTGGCGACCAGACTCTCGCACACGTTTTTCGTGATATGCATGATGTCGAGGCTATGAGGCGTGCGGAGAAACTTCTAGTATGGCAACTCCCAGAAGACAGACCTTGTTTTCCATACCTTCATCAGCGGCTTGTCTTGTTGCTGCCTCTTTCGCTTCTTTCCAGGCTTAGGACAATCTTTCCAGTTTTTCAGCAACTCTTCCACTTCTTCGCTGCTCCTACACTCTGGGATTCCTCGGGTCTCTGATTTGCCATCGAACAGGTCTCCACGTTTTCTCCATGATTCATTCTTGCCGAGCCACCTCCGGTGCGCCATGAACACGGTTTTCGATGACCCTGGATCTTTCTCTAGTTGGAGATAGCTTGTGTTATCCATGCACCTAACGCATGCGCAGAATCCTTGGATAACCTGCCCCGAGATATACCCGCAACCTGGATAGTCTTGCACCATAGTGACCAACGCGGCTCTCATAGTGAAATAATCTTGTGCGACGGCGTCGTAAGTATTGGCTCCAGATTCCCATAACGTGGCTAGCTCCTCTTTCAACAGCCCGAGATACAGATTGATGTCGGTACCAGGTTGTTTCGGCCCTTGAATTAGCATACTCATTTGTATGTACTTCTTCTTCATGCACAACCATGGAGGGAGGTTGTACATCCATACAAACACGGGCCAAGTGTTGTGCGTGCTGCTCTGGCTACCGAACGGATTGAGTCCATCGGTGCTCGCACCAAGCCTGATGTTCCTCGAATCTCCACCGAATTCTGGGAATTCGAGGTCCAATGCTTTCCACTGGCTAGCATCTGAAGGGTGCGTCAGCAGCTCATCCTTTTCGGGGTCATCATCATCTCCTGGCTTCTTCCTTTCTGCATGCCATCGCATGAGCTTCGCTTCCTTAGGGTCCGCGAAATAGCACTGCAGACGAGGAGTGATAGGAAAGTACCATACCACTTTTCGAGGTGCTTTCTTCCCTTTCTTGTATCGACTCACGCCGCACACCGGACATGTGGTTTTCTTCGTGTCCTCGCCCCGATAAATGATGCAATCGTTGATGCATACATGATATCTAACATGCGGTAGATCGAGAGGACAGACGATTTTCTTGGCATCCTCGATACTAGTTGGACATGTGTTCCCCTCCGGGAGACGATCGTGCCAGAATGCCATCATATCGTCGAAGCTTGCGTCGCTCAATTTGTGCTTTGCCTTCATCTCCATAGCCTTGAGCGTTACATTCAACCGGGTATCATCGGGTCTGCATCCTTCATACAATGGAGTAACCGCGTCTTTCTCAAGTTGCGCAAGCTTGGCTTTCTCTCTAGCGGCAGCCCTGGCGTTACTCGTCTGCTTGAGAAGCAGCTCTTGCACATAAGGGTCCCGCACCTAGCCTGACGTTGTTCCATCGTCGTCTGCTCCTCCGGCATCTAGATCATCATCATCCCGGTCTGCTTCCGCACCTTCACCATCTCCAGGAGACTCTTCATCATCTCGCCCGTTCTCGCCGTGATGATGATCATCGTCATGTTGGCCACCTTCTTCACCGTCTCCATCATCTACGTCATCGCTTATCCAACGAGTGTATCCATCCATGAAACCATGGCGGAGCAGGTGCGCCTGCAGATTCCCAGAATCTGGGTCGATCACCCAGTTGAGTTTGCATCTTCTACACGGACATCTTATATCTGTCTTGTTATTTCGTATCATGTCGGCCGTCGCACATTTCAAAAATCTAGCCACAATGCCTTCGCTCATTATGCGAACCATTTTTGCCTGCACGATGTACACAGTACAATTTTGAAGTCTATTAGAACCACATAATGAATGCATGCATGCAATGGTCGATAGAAAATTTCGGCATGACCTATCCTAAAATTAGGACCTTTGCGAAATGCCAAAGTCTTGCCAAAATGGAAATGAATCAACATTTTGGCAAAACAAATGGCAACTTGTTCACATACAAACACAAGAGAGAGAGAGACCGATCCATACACACATGAACATATCATTATCCTCTCCATACACACATGCATGAGCATCATCGATACTCTCCATATACACACACATATGACCATCGATCCTTTCCACATACACACATCATGAGCATCGATCATCTACATACATATGAGCACAGCATCATCCATATACACATGAACACATCCTTACATGGACAACTTACCGATCGCGAGAAAGATGGAAAGGAGAGGTGCGCGCGTCGACCGGAGAAGGATAGATGAGAGACCGGAGACCTCTATTACTTATGTAACATCCAAAGCAAGTTTTACATGCTAAAAATGGTGAATGTGTGGAGAAATTGAGGTGGGAAGGAGAAGATCCCGACTAGATCTAAGGAGGAAGAAGAAGGGGAAAGTGAAGTGTGGGGTGGTGGATGTGGTCACACATGTGCACATAAAGTGCTGTCCTAAAGAAATCGACACATCCGTGGCGCACACGGCCCTAGTGCGCCACAGGGAGTACAAACATCTGTGGCGCACTATGCCAAGTGCGCCACGGATGCTCCTACTCCCTGTGGCGCACTAGGCCGAGTGCGCCACAGAAGTTTGTGGCTGTTTCAGAGCAGAGGGGGGCATGCGCTTAGGCGTAGCGCACCAGCCCCATGTGCGCCACAGATGACCC
Organism: Avena sativa; assembly: GCA_916181665.1. Lineage (NCBI taxonomy): Eukaryota > Viridiplantae > Streptophyta > Magnoliopsida > Poales > Poaceae > Avena > Avena sativa. Next base: position 275,465,178 of record OV702298.1, on the reverse strand, counting down.
TAACAACCGTGGCGCACCTGACTATAGTGCGCTACAGATGTTTGGCGTGCGGCCAACAGGGCCCTGGCCCACACACATCTATGGCGCACTATAGTCATGTGCGCCACAGTTGTTCTAGTTATTAGTAGGGCACTACCCACAGGTGAGCCACGCCTGTTTTAGCCGTGGGGCACTTCAACCATGTGAGCCACGGATGTACTGATTACCTATAGCCGTTTTCCTAGTAGTGATCATGTCATTAGGAGAATGATATGATGGACAGACCCAAATCAAGCAGAGCAATTAGATCGTGTCATCGTGTTCATCTTTGCCAAGCTTTTTCCTATGTCAAATATTGTATTCCTTAGACCATGAGATAATGCAACTCCCTGGTATCGGAAGAAAGCTTTGAGGTCATCAAACGTCATCCTATGTGAGGGTGATCATAAAGGTGTCTCTTAGGTGATCGGAAGGTACTTGTTGGGTTGTATGTATGGAGATGGGATTTGTTCCTCCTAAGTCGGAGATATATACTTCGGGCCCACTCGGTAATCGATATCAACACCGCTTGCAAGCACGTGGTTAAGGAGTTGATCACATGTTGTAAGGTTCCCAACCTTTAATAAGGTAGAGATCCCTGTGTTTACAATGCTAGTCCCTGTATCTATAGCTAGCATCCACAGTTAAGGTGTAATATCAAGAAACAAAGGTCATAATACAACTTTATAACCAGGAATAAAATAATTTATTACATCTTACATAGCTCATTTGGCTATCTCATTACAATGCAGCAGGATATAACAATAGCATGGGGTCCTTCATCTTCAAAGTGCCACAGGCAGTCATGTTGGTTGTAGACTTGTAATCCTAATCAATAAACTTCACTAACATCAAACAAACCTGCAACATAATAAGTTACACACACAAGGGTCAATACATTTGAATTGTATTGGCAAGTGATACTATGGTAGTATAGTGGAGTCTATCATCTATATGCATTTGGCTAAGTGGAGCTTAGGCTTGCTTTGCTCTAAATAGATTTTCCTTATCATTTGAAAACACTAAGTTTTTGCTTGACAAAAATCACCCAAGGCATCTACCAATAGAAATTGGTGATCCTTCAACCCTTGTTCAACCACAAGTTTTTAACTTAGAAATTGGGATGAGGAGATTCTTGATAGCTTCCATGTCTTGATGCTCAAATTGTCCTTTGCCGGGGACATGGCTAAGTACTTAGATTTTACACTCTGCAGAGGTGGTGCACTTTCCCCACAAGACTTGGTTTCACCAAGACAATATCTTTCAGAAGCCTTCCCTTAGACTAGAATGGATGCGTTCCAACCTATCATCCCCTACCACCAACTGTCCATTTGGCTAAGTTATTGCAACCTATATGATCCAGGCAGAGCCCATAATGCCAAGTGGCTGCACTTGAAGCTTCTCAACATTTGACATCTCAAATCTCTTTGTTCCTGGGTGGCCATCCACAAGTGAGATACACAAGGTAAACCATAGAAATGGGCCTTGTGAACCACTCAACACAAACCATTCCTTCCATTCCACCCAGGTGATTCATTCACTTAGTTGTTTTATTAAACAAAACACAAGTCCTTGACTTAGAAATATTCCATAGTATGAATATATATTCCACCCTTGTTTTCTACTAGCTAAGCTAAGCATTATAGTAGTAGGAATCTTAACTTAGGAGAATTCTACTAAGGTTTCATCTACTAGGATTTCCCATGGCATAGTTTACACTTAGCAAAATTCCATGCAAGTCCTACTTAGAAATACCACTAATGCATAGTGAAAAATATTGGGACAAAAGTATGAAGTATCACTTGCCTTTTTGGTAGAGAATATAATTTCACTTCTTGATCTTGCAATACTCACACTCTTCAAATTCCACTACAATTCAATCAAGCAAGCAGTATTTCTATCTACCATTCAAGCAAAACATCACATAAAATAATAGAATCAAAGTAATGCATGCAAGCATGTTTAAAGATGGTTTATTTGTAAAAGTGGTTTTCTAATGGGTTACAAACATTGAAAAACACCTATTGGTCATCTTATAAAGTGGCAAAACTATTTGCCAAAGATTTTATCTAAAAACCATTTCTAAACCAAATCATTATTTTATGTGGTTGAAAATGCCTTTATCAAAGTAGTAATCTTTATAGGGTTCACTAAATACATTTTTAAATCATAAAACTTGGTGCTTGGGGTCAGAGAGTTTATTCCAAAACATTTCCCAAAGGTTTTATTCAAAAAGCATTTTTAACAAATAAACAATATTTTTATTTGACTAGAAATGGTTTAAATCAAAGGTTTATTCTTTAGCTTCACCAAATATATTTTTGAAACCACAAATGGATTTCTATGGTCAGTAGGTTCAAAAAAATCCATTTGCCAAAGGTTTTATCTCAAAAATCATTTTAGAACAAGTTTTATATTCTAAACATGCACACACAAGTTTTTGCAAAAACAATCAATTTAACAGAAGAAATTCACTAAACAAAGGGCATGGTCATAAAGTACTTGTTTTGATGAATCCATTGATATAAAATTTGCAAAATTTGGACGTGTGGTTTGAAAGTTATGAATTTTTCAAATTGGAACATCTAATAGACAAGTTTCTGGTTTCTAAAACAATCACAGGCCACGCGTCGTGTTACTATTGGTCGGTACCGCTTCGTGCGGATCGACAGATGCGAGCCATTGGATCTAAAGGTGATCATGCGGCACAGAGGCACTACTTACCCCTTCGAGTTAGTTTCTTTCCTAGCCACTAGATCGAGATCGGACGGCTCCTAATTCCTTGCCAAGAACTGGCGGCGCGACGATGGTGGCGCGCGGCGGCGGTGCTCTGGCTACGGCGTCACGGCGATTACAGGAAGCAAGGGAGGAAGAGGAGATGCTCACCAGAATCGCGGGGTCGTGGTGAAGCTCGAGGTGGTTTCCTTCTGTCAAGGGGCGCACAGAAGCGGCCGGGATTCCTCGCCGGAGTAGCTTGCTGGCTCGGGCACGCACGGCCGTGGTCGAAGGCGAGTCTCTGGAATGCGAACGAGCGAAACAACGCATCAGGAAGATGCACATGGGTTCAAGGATCACGGGAACACTCACCAGTGAGGAAGGGGCGCACGAGGTCGTCGGCTATGGCTCGCCGGAGTCGAGCTCATCGTCGGTGGCGCTCAGACATGGACAGAGCCGAGGCTGCAGGGCATGCGCGGGCGAGCTAGCACTACGGGGAGGTGCGTATGGAAGAGGGGAGCAGGCTCGCGTGGTCGTGGAAGCAAGGGGCAGACAGAGGTGGCCGGAATCGTCGCCGGAAGACGTCGCAGACAGCGGCGGTGCAAAGTAAATTGGAGGCAGCCTGGTGGCTCTCTGGCAGCGGGGTTTGAGGGGAAAGGAAGAGGAGAGGGAGGGGATTTATCTGGCGTGATCGTGTGGATTAATCGTCGAGCCAATGCAGCGAATTTACTCCGAGGAGTTAACGGCAGGAAACGGCCGGGAGGCATGGTCAGCGCACGCGGGTGAGGAAGATGCTGATGTGGCATAGGGTCGAGACGTCAGCGAGGGAGAGAGAGAAGGAGTGGGGCCTGGTCGTCAGCGACAGAATGGGTTCTTTCCGCGGTGAGAAAACGTTTCGGGGGAGAGAGGGAGAGGTGGGCTGCGAGTGGGCTTAGTGGGCCGGCTGGCTGGGCTGAGTCTTTTACATTTTTTTGTTCTGATTGTTTTTCCTTTTTCCATTTCTTTTATTCTGTTTTGATTTTGATTAAACAATTCAAACACTCATTTGAATTCATGCCCTTGCCAAATTTTGTGAATAATCAAACCCTGATTAATATCACATTCTGAAGTCAAATTTAGAATAATATATTTATCCTTTTTAGTGTCTTTTAATTATTTAAAATAGGCTCTAGTTTTAATTAAATAAGATTTAGTAATATTATTCAATCTCCATTTGAATTTAAATCTCCACCAATCTTTGGGTGAATTTTAATTCTGTTTATCAACATATTTCAAAGTCCAAAATAAAATAATTCTTTTATTCTTTTAGGATCTATTAATAATTAAATAAAAAGTCCATAGTCTTTAATTTAAATAGGTTTTAATTTATTTTAAAACTCTTTTTGAAATCTAAATAATATCAAAATCTTTTCAGTAGGTTTCATTTGAAAACCAAATCACTTGGAAATCTTAATTAAAATAAATTAACAAGTTTTAGTGTTTATTTAAAATGGAAAAACCTTTACTTTAATAAATAAAATGAATATTAATAAATCCTAATTATTTTATTTAAATAAACCTTTACTCTTTTTATCAAATAAAAACATTTTATTTCAAAAGCTTGGCCAAGATTTAATTTGGCTCTATAAAATAATCCTTATTTATATTTCTACCTTTGCTTAATAAAAACCATATCTTTTTATTAAAAGATTCAAAAATAGTGATTCCAATTATTAAAACTCTTTATTAATTGTTTATCTTTTTAAATCCCTTTAAGATTTTATTTAATCAAAATAGGTTTTGATGTTTCCAATTGGAATCAAAAGTTTCTTCTCACCCTAAAAATCAACAATTGTTTATTTTGTTTATTTATTTTCACATTACAAGATTTGGAAAATCTTGGGATGTGACAAAAGTGATATCGGATTACGGAACGAGTAAAGTACTTGGTGTGAACGAGATTGAACTAGGTATGCTGATACCGACGATTGAATCTCGGGCAAGTAAAATATCGCGTGACGAAGGGAATATATATATGGGATTAATTGAATCCTGGCATCATGGTTCATCCGATATGATCATCGATGAATATGTGGGAGTAAATATGGGTTTCCGGATCTCCCTGTTGATTATTGATAGAAGATCATGTCTGCATATTCTCGAACCCGTAGGGTCACACACTTAACGTGTCTCGACGCTAGGATATAATGGATAAATGGTTTATGAGTTTTTTGTTTGGAGTCTCGGATGATATCCAAGACATCACGAGAGGTTCCGGAATGGTCTGGAGAATAAGATTCATATAAAGGAAAGTAGTTTTTGGATTTCGAAATCGTTTCGGAATGTTTGGTATTGTACCAGAAGGTTCTAGAAGCTTCCGAAGTGGGACCAACGTGGCCCCACTTGTCGGAGGGGTGTGTGGGCCTACGAGGGAGTGCCCTGGCCACATTGGGCCAGGGGCACAAGGCCCCATAGGCCCAGCCGGCCAAAACCCTAGGGGAAACCCTAGGAAACCTTCTAGAAGGGGGAAGACTTGCCCCCCACTCCACCCTTGGGGCCGCTGCCATAGGGCTTGGAGGAGGGGGAGGCCAGCCCCCTATATAAGGTGGGCAGGGGGCGCACCCTCCCCTCATCCCAAACCCTAGCCGCCAGCTTCTGCCCTACCTCTCTCTCTCTCCCGACTGCGTGTAGGCGAAGCCCTGCTGCAGAAATTCTCCACCATAGCACCACGCCGTCGTGTTGTAGATCCAATCTATCTATCCACCCCACTTGTTGGACCGAGGAAGGAGGAGACGTCGTGGCACCTTACGTGTGCATCTCTCGGAGGCACCGCCACTTGCGGCGTTGGATCAGATCGGATCGCGAGGAGGAGAAGGCTAGTTTGACTACATCACCCACGTTCTGTTGAACGTTTCTGCTGTGCGATTTCTTCAAGGGTATGAAGATCTCATCTATACCTCTCGTTGATTGCATCTCCTAGATTAGATCTTGGCTTTCCCGTTCGCATCCGTAGAATTTGTTTGATTTACTATGCTGCGAATCCCTTCAGTGGTATCAGAGCTAGATCTATGCGTAGATGTGTTTCACGAGTAGAACGCAACATGCTTGTTGCGGGCGTTGATGTTTTATGTTGCAAGCCTCTTGTTGTGTACTTCTTATGACGCGGGATATTGAGATCGAAGCGGTCCAAGCCAACTTTACGCGACCTCGTTCACGAGACCGGCTCCACACTTGACGTGTGGCTTGTTCCATACATGCGGCTGGTGGATGCCAGTTTCTCTCACTATAGTTTTCATGGGATTTACACCGGATGTTGGCAACCATAATATCACAGTTGTGGCTTTTCGTAGGTAAGAATCGTTCTTAGCTTGTTACTCCCATAAACCACGTAAAACATGCAACAATAAAGTAGAGACGTCTAACTTGTTCTCGCAGGGAGTGTTTTGTGATATGGTATGGCCCAAGATGTGATGTGTATGTTGTATGCAATGGTCATGTTTTGTAATATTTCACGACTTGCATGTCGATGAGTACACAACCGGCAGGATCCATATGGTTGTTTTTATAATTATGTATGACCTGTGTGTCAACTTCTTATACGCCATGTAATAGCTTCACCTTATCGCTAAGTAGTTAGCAATAGTTGTAGTTTCTATTCGTGGTGGAGGCAATCATGGTGGAGTGATGGAGATAATGCGGGCGCGCACAAGATGGAGATCATTGCGCGAAGATTGGCTATACCATGTCACACAAAATTATATGCATGTGATGTTTATCCTTTTATGTATCTTATTATGCTTAGATCGTGACGGTAGCATTATAAGATGATTCCTCACTTAAAGATCAAGATAAAATTGTGTTCTCCCCATGTATGCACTGTTGCGAAAGTTCGTCGTGTTCAAGCACCTCGTGATGATCGGGTGCTATAAACTCTACGTTCACATACAACGGGTGCAAGCCAGTTTTGCACACGCGGAAATACTTGGGTTTGACTTGACGAGCCTAGCATGTACAGACATGGCCTCGGAACACACGAACCGAAAGGTTAAGCATGAGTCATATGAATAATATGATCGACACTTTGTTGTCCACCATTGAAACCACATCTCTTCTCGTGAAGATCGGATTAGGTGTGGTGAATTTGGATCGTGTTCACTAAACAACTTGAGGGATGTTGAATTTAGTGGGAGTTCATCTAGTAATTTGGTTAAGTTGAACTAGTTATCATGAACATAGTCTAAATTGTACTTGCAAATTTTGTAGATCAAATGGCTAAGTCCAATTTCATCTTCAACGTTTTTGCTGAGAAAGAAAAGCTTAAGAACAATGGGTCTAACTTCACCAACTGGTTCCGCAATCTAAGAATCATTCTCGCTGGCGGACAAAAGGACTATGTCCTTCAGAAAGCGCTAGGTGACGCCCCTGCTATAGATGCGCCGACTGATGAAAAAGTTGTTTATCAGTCGCGCAAAGATAATTATGGAGTGATTAAGAGTACCATGTTGTTTGCTATGGAATCGGACTTTCAAAATCGTTTTGAGGAGTTCGCCGGGCCCTTTGAGATACTTGAGGAACTGAAAACCATGTTTCAGACTCAGACCCGTTTTGAGAGATATGAGATCTCTGAGAAGTTCTTTAACTGCAAGATGGAGGAAGGGAGTTCCGTTAGTGAGCACGCCATTAAGATGTCGGGCTACACTCAACGTCTTGAGCAACTGGACTGCAAGATTCCAGAAGATCTCAAGATTGACAGAGTTCTGCAATCACTCCCTCCTAGCTACAAAGGTTTTGTAGTTACTCACAATCAGATTGGTTCCACTGATACGTTAACTGAGCTCTTCGCTAAGCTGAAAGCTGCGGAGGTGGATATCAAGAAAGATAATCATGTGTTGATGTTCAACAAGACCCCTAGCTTCAAGAAATGTAAGGGTGCAAAGAATCCCTTCAAGAAAGGCAGCGGCAAGCACGTTGCCCTGCTGAGAAGAAGCTGAAGTCTGGACCTAAGCCAGACACTGAGTGCTTCTATTGCAAGGACAAGGGTCACTGGAAGCGCAACTGCCCGAAGTACTTAGCGGACAAGAAGGCTGGCACCATTAAAGGTATATTTGATATACATGTTATTGATGTTTACGTTACTAGCGCTCGTTGTAGTGCCTGGGTATTTGATACTGGTTTAGTTGCTAATATTTGTAACTCGAAATAGGAGCTACGAAATAGACGGCGGCTAGCAAGGGATGAGGTGACGATGCGTGTTGGCAACGGATCAAGAGTTTATGTGATGGCCGTCGGCACGCTCTCCTTAGTTTTACCTTCGGGATTAGTTTTAAACCTTAATAAGTGTTATTATGTGCCTGCGTTGAGCATGAACATTATATCTGGATCGTGTTTATTGCAAGACGGTTATTCATTTAAATTGGAGAATAATGGTTGTTCTATTTATATGAGTAACACCTTTTATGGTCATGCACCTGCTATGAATGGTTTATTTCTTCTGAATCTCGAAAGCAATGAAACACACATCCATAACATTGAGGCTAAGAGATGCAAAGTAGATAGTGATAATTCGACTTATTTGTGGCACTGCCGTCTAGGTCATATTGGTGTAAAACGCATGAAGAAACTCCATTCTGATGGAATTTTGGAGTCTCTTGATTTTGAATCATTTGACACGTGCGAGCCGTGCCTCATGGGCAAGATGATCAAAACCCTGTTCTCCAGAATAATGGAGCGAGCAACGGACTTGTTGGAAATCATACATACCGATGTATGCGGACCAATGAGTGTTTCGACGCGCGATGGATATCGCTATTTTCTCACTTTTACTGATGACTTAAGTAGATATGGGTATATCTATTTAATGAAACATAAATCTGAAACGTTTGAAAAGTTCAAAGAATTTCAGAACGAAGTGGAAAACCATCATAGCAGGAAAATTAAATTTCTACGATCCGATCGTGGAGGTGAATATTGAGTTATGATTTTCTCACGCATCTTAAAGCAAGCGGAATCGTTTCTCAACTCACGCCAACCGGAACACCACAGCGCAATAGTGTGTCTGAACGCCGGAATCGAACTCTATTAGATATGGTGCGATTGATGATGTCTCTTACAGATTTGCCGTTATCATTTTGGGGTTATATTATGCATTAGAAACCGCTGCATTCACTTTAAATAGGGCACCATCTAAATCCGTTAAGACGACATCGTATGAACTGTGGTTTGGTGCTAAACCTAAGTTGTCATTTCTTAAAGTTTGGGGATGCGAAGCTTACGTCAAGAAGTTGATGCCGGACAAGCTCGAACCCAAAGCGGAGAAATGCGTCTTCATAGGATACCCTAAGGAAACGATTGGGTATACCTTCTACCACAGATCCGAGGGCAAAGTGTTTGTTGCAAAGAACGGATCCTTTCTTGAGAAGGAGTTTCTCTCGAAAGAAGTGAGTGGGAGGAAGGTAGAGCTAGACGAGGTTGTTGAACCTTCTCTCGAGTTGGAGAGTAGCGCAGCACCTGAAATTGTTCCAGTGCCATCTGCACCAACAAGAGAGGAAGCTAATGACGAGGATCATGAAACTTCGAACGATGCTACTGCTGAATGCCGCAGGTCGACAAGGTCGCATGCCCCTCCTGAGTGGTACGGCAACCCTGTCTTAACTATCTTGTTAGTAGACAACAGTGAAACTGCGAACTATGAGGAAGCAATGATGAGCCCAGACTCTGAGAAATGGCTAGAGGCCATGAAATCCGAATTGGGATCCATGAGCGAAAACCAAGTATGGACTTTGGTGGACCCTCCTAGCGACTGTAAGGCCGTTGAGTGCAAATGGATTTTCAAGAACAAAATGGACGCGGATGGTAATGTTACTATCTATAAAGCTCGGCTTGTCGCAAAAGGTTTTCGACAAGTTCAAGGTGTTGACTATGATGAGACTTTCTCTCCCGTAGCGATGTTTAAGTCCATTCGGATTTTATTAGCAATTGCTGCATTTCATGATTATGAAATATTGCAGATGGGTGTCAAGACTGCGTTCCTCAATGGCAACATTGATGAAGAGTTGTATATGATGCAGCCCGAAGGTTTTGTCGATCCTAAGGATGCTGATAAGGTGTGCAAACTTCAGCGTTCCATTTATGGACTGAAGCAAGCATCTCGGAGTGGGAACCTTCATTTTGATCAAGTGATCAAGAGCTTTGGATTTGTTCCAAATTGCTACGAAGCTTGTATCTACAAGAAAGTGAGTGGGAGCTCAGTGACATTTCTAGTACTATATGTGGATGACATATTGATTATTGGAAATGACATTGGTATGCTTAACGATGTGAAGAGTTATTTGAATAAATGTTTTTCAATGAAAGACCTAGGAGAAGCTGCTTATATATTAGGCATCAAAATCTATAGAGATAGACAAAGACGCCTAATAGCTTTAAGCCAAAGTACATACCTAGACAAAGTTGTGAAAAGGTTCAGAATGGATAAGGCAAAGAAAGGTTCAGTGCCCATGTTTCAGGTAAGATATTGAGCAAGGCTCAGTGTCCAGCTACGGTAAATGATAGAGAAACCATGAGCAAAGTGCCTTATGCCTCGGCCATAGGTTTTATCATGTATGCCATGTTGTGTACTAGGCCGGATGTGTCCAATGCTCTTAGTTTGACGAGCATATACCAAAGTGATCCAGGAGTGGAACACTGGACAGCCGTAAAGAACATCCTAAAGTATTTAAATAGGACTAAAAGAAATGTTCTTGGTCTATGGAGGTGATGAGCATCTCGTCGTAAAAGGTCATGTCAACGCTAGTTTCAACACCAACCCGGATGATTCTAAATCTCAGACAGGATACGTCTATATTTTGAATGGAGGAGCTGTGAGCTGGAGAAGTTGCAAGCAAAGCGTGATCGCGGGATCTACAGTAGAATCGGAATACATGGCTGATGCAGAAGCGTCAAGTGAAGGAGTTTGGATCAGGAACTTCATCACTGAGCTTGGTGTGGTTCCAAGTGCCTTGGACCCACTGGAGATATTGTGTGACAACACTGGCGCCATAGCACTGGCTAAGGAACCAAGATATCATCCAAAGACCAAGCACATCAACCGCTGATTTCATATAATTCAAGATTATATAACAGATGGAGATCTGAAGATTAGCAAAGAACATACGGATCTGAATGTCGTAGATCCGTTGACTAAACCTCTTCCACGTGCAAAACATGATCAGCACCTTAATGCCATGGGTGTTAGATTGTTGCCAGATGTAAACTAGATTATTGACTCTAGTGCAAGTGGGAGACTGTTGGAATTATGCCTTAGAGTCAATAATAAAGATGTTATTGTTATAATTCTTGTTCATGATAAAGTTTATATTCCATGCTAGAATTGTATTAAGCGGAAACTTTGATACTTGTGTGGTTTATGAACAACACCGTGTCCCTAGTACGCCTCTATGGACTAGCTCATTGATTAATGATGGTTAAGGTTTCCTAACCATAGACATGAGTTGTCGATTAATAATGAGATCATGTCATTAGGAGAATGATATGATGGACAGACCCAAATTAAGCAGAGCAATTAGATCGTGTCATCGTGTTCATCTTTGCGAAGCTTTTTCCTATGTCAAGTATTGTATTCCTTAGACCATGAGATAATACAACTCCCTGGTATCGGAAGAAAGCTTTGAGGTCATCAAACGTAATCCTATGTGAGGGTGATCATAAAGGTGTCTCTCAGGTGACCGAAAGGTACTTGTTGGGTTGTATGTATCGAGATGGGATTTGTTCCTCCTAAGTCGGAGGGATATACTTCGGGCCCACTCGGTAATTGATATCAACACCGCTTGCAAGCATGTGGTTAAGGAGGTGATCACAAAGTGATATCGGATTACGGAATGAGTAAAGTACTTGGTGTGAACGAGATTGAACTAGGTATGTCGATACCGACGATCGAATCTCGGGCAAGTAAAATATCGCGTGATGAAGGGAATATATATATGGGATTAATTGAATCCTGGCATCGTGGTTCATCCGATATGATCATCGATGAATATGTGGGAGTCAATATGGGTTTCCAGATCCCGCTGTTGATTATTGATAGAAGATCATGTCTGCATATTCTCGAACCCGTAGGGTCACACACTTAACGTGTCTCGACGCTAGGATAGAATGGATAAATGGGGTTATGAGTTTTTTGTTAGGAGTCTCGGATGAGATCCAGGACATTACGAGAGGTTCCGGAATGGCCCGGAGAATAAGATTCATATAAAGGAAAGCAGTTTTTGGATTTCGGAATCGTTTTAGAATGTTCGGTATTATACCGGAAGGTTCTAGAAGCTTCCGGAGTGGGACCAACTTGGCCCCACTTGTCGGAGGGGTGCGTGGGCCTATGAGGGAGTGCCCTGGCCGCATTGGGCTAGGGGAACAAGGCCCCATAGGCCCAGCTAGCCAAAACCCTAGGGGAAACCCTAGGAAACCTTCTAGAAGAGGGGAAGACTTGCCCCCCACTCCACCCTTGGGGCCGCCGCCCTAGGGCATGGAGGAGGGGGCAAGGGGCTGGCCAGCCCCCTATATAAGGTGGGCAGGGGGCGCACCCTCCCCTCACCCCAAACCCTAGCCGCCAGCTGCTTCCCTACCTCTCTCTCTCTCCCGACTGCATGTAGGCAAAGCCCTGCTGCAGAAATTCTCCACCATAGCACCACGCTGTCGTGTTGTAGATCCAATCTATGTCTCCACCCCACTTGCTGGACCGAGGAAGGAGGAGACGTCGCGACACCGTACGTGTGCATCTCTCGGAGGCGCCGCCACTTGCGGCGTTGGATCGGATCGGATCGGATCACGAGGAGGAGAAGGCTAGTTCGACTACATCACCCACGTTCTGTTGAACGTTTCCGCTGTGCGATTTCTTCAAGGGTATGAAGATCTCATCTATCCCTCTCGTTGATTGCATCTCCTAGATTAGATCTTGGCTTTCTCGTTCGCATTCGTAGAATTTTTTTGATTTACTATGCTGTGAATCCCTTCAGGCCAGTGGTGGGCCCGCGCCTGGGGTGGGTGTGGGCCCCCAGACCTCCTCTCCTTCTTGTCTTCTGGCTCCATGGATCTTCTGGTGAAATATAATTTTTGGCATATTTTCCGGGATTTTTCCTGATAGTTCATTTTCTGCACAAAAACAAGACACCAAGTAATTCTGCTGAAAACGGCGTCAGTCCGTGTTAGTTGTATCCAAATCACACAAGTTTAGAGGAGAAACAATATCAAAGTGTTCGAGAAAGTAGATATGTTTTGGACATATCAGTCGCTCACGAAGGAGGAGTTTGACACTTACGTGGTGTAGCTATCCCAGCAAGAGGAGAATGTTGGAGAGGATGCCGAAGATGATTCGGTTCAGCCCTACAACATGGAGGAGTCTTCATACCAGTAGCCCTCCTATGATTGCGGCACGTCTTCTTCTTCATTGCAAGCGCCTGTTTTATGATCATTCCTATGATGACCCACCAGCTTGGGGTACTACCCGCGCTATTGAGCCCCACTTAGGCCAAAAGCCTAAGCTTTGGGGAGGTATACCGACATCACACTCATCTATATATCATGTTTCGTTGGTTCTTTGTATATCCATTGTTTTGCTTTCTTTTTGGTTTTTGTTTCTGCTTTCTCAAAACACAAAAATACCAAAAATATTTTTGTTGTTTCTCTTGGTTTGTTTATTTTTTAGCTTTGGTTTGCCTTAAAGAAAAATCCAAAAATATTTTGCTTTGTTTGGTTTAGCTTTGTGTGCTTGCTTTAAAAATTGAAAACACCAAAAATATTTGTCGTTCTTCTTTTGTTTTGTGAAGTTCTTTGTAGGGTTCAACAATCCTCAGTGGAGTTTGGTTTCATGTTATTATTCAAGTCACACAAGTGAAGGGCAACAATGAAGATTAAGACAACTTGAGGTGTGGTAAGAGGCTAGTAATGAACTCTATTTGTATTCATTTTTGTACATATACTCATCATGGTGAGCATGCTTAGTCTGTTCATGTAAGGTGTATGTTATTTATGGATGCTTAGTACTTCTTGCTCTCTTATGATTAGCTCCAGCTTGCTAATAGTTTGTAGCATGTCATATGAATGTTTTCTTGCATTGTTCTATTCATAACTTGGTATGATATTGTGGTATCCTCCTCTGAATGTTTCATGTGAATCGACTTGGCACATGTTCATGCATGCATATGACTAAACAATAGTAAGTAAGCCTCGATGATTTATTTTTCCTCAGAGTTCTTGTATCACTTTCATGCCATAATTAGTCCTGTTTTGTTGCAAGCATGATTACGACAGTTATTGCTCTCTCGTTTGTCGCTCCCTCTCTATTGCTAGCCTTTACTTTCACGGAGTATGAGCTCTACTTGTGCATCCAACTCCCCAAAACCAATATTGCCAACAATGTCCACCATACCTACCTACTAGCATCATTTGCTATTCTGTGCATATTTATTATGCCTTGTTTTCTTCCAAATAAAATGATTAACTCTTTTGAGAAAGTTAGTTAGTAAAGCTCTCACGAACTTGATGGCACACTTTATTTATTGCACTTAATAAACCTGAACCATTGTGACCTGTCCATGAAAGTTATATGCTTGCAAATTATAGGCTGGAGTTAGCAGAACCGTGCTATCACGGGGAACGCTTTCAACACCTGTAAATATATACCCAGTTGATATCATGCTCTTTTGTTTGCGGATGTCGTCCGTGTGAAATAGAAGGGGAGCTTGTAAGTCCATGGAGTTATATATGTGTTAGAGAAACGCCTGGGCCGCTAGCCTAATCCATGCCTAATCATGGTGGAAACTTGCAGCATAACCATAATGAGCAATCTATGAAGCTTTCTTCTTATAAAAAAGAGACATACTGAAAAGAGGAAAGCGAGAAAAAAGCGTCATTTTCCCATGGCAAATAAGAAGATTGCTGAGATGCTCATTGTATTCTTGCCTTGTCATTTTGGTTATGAGATAGCACATGTACCATGTGCAAGGGGTACCCTGTTGGCGGTTCTCTATGATACGCATGTATTTACTATGACAAGAACTTACCGGTAACTAAAGTTGAGTAGCATGAGGAGCGGCCCTCGTACTCATGGGACATGAGATTTCCAGTTTATGGTCTGTCAAGCATATAACTCACATTGGACCTCTCTTTCACCTTAACCATCTAAAGATGCCTATGATAGGGGCAATGAGAGCTCAGAGCTAATGAATACCTTACTTTCAGCATTTGTAAGCCTTTCATACTTTTCAAAACCTTTTCACTTCCTTGTTGAGTCACCACTTATTCTATGAGCACCTTCTTGAGAGCATAGTTGTCATTCTTAGTGTAATGTGCTTGTCTCAAAACTTGGTTAATTATGTCATGCCTTTGATGCTTGTATCTCTGATATCTTTACTTCTAGTCTTCACTTGAACTTTAGAGGTACCTTGGCATTTATATTGTGCTCTACAAACAAAGGCAAGCGAGGTACCACTCTATCATACCTTTTTATGAGTATTGCAATGTTGATTATGTTTATGTTTTATGCTACTTATTATTATCGAGGTGGAATCTCTTCATAGCATGCAATGACTATTGAGTAGACTTAGTTGCATACTTCTTATTATGAATGGTCTAAGTATCTACTCCTATGCTGAGAATATATACATCATATGAAGAAAATGTGTTCGTGAAAGTTCTTTTATCACACTCAGTTTTCAATTGAATTGCTTGAGGACAAGCAATAAGCTAAGCTTGGGGGGAGTTGATACGTCCAAAACGTATCTACTTTCTGGAACACTTTTGCTATTGTTTCTCCTCTAAAATCTTGAAGTTGCACTTGTTTTGCTTTCCTATGCTTATTGCTTTGTCCTTTAATGACTTGTTTCTTTACAAGATTTCTATGCATAGGAAGTGGGTTAGACTCAATGTGTTTTGAATTTGCTTCTTGATGCTCTCTTTTACTTCAATTCATATTTCTTATGTGAGCATCTTCTCAAACTATCAAGCCTAACTTAAAGGCGTTAAAGAAAAGTACTTGTTGGGAGATAACCCAAGAGTTTCCTTGAATCTTGGAAGTCATTACTTCAGTAATAACCTCTTCTATCCTTTTTGTTTGCTTTTTGTTCCAAGAATGACCTCTAATGAGAGGGAAGTAAGATTTGAGGAGTTGCTGTCTCGAAACAGATTTCTGTCCTCCACCATAAAAATTCTTGATGAGTCTCTGTAACTCGGATTGAGCTCAAAATTTACGAATAAATCCCCTAGTATGTTAGCTTATTTTCGTTAGTTCAACACTTTTTGATTTGAGCAACAGAAGGTCTTCGAAAAAATCGGTTTCTACCTTCTTATCTGTTTTGATAGATTTCTGCCATTATTTGCATTTGCTTCTTATTGATTCATTTTTGAGTTCTCTTTTGGGTAATTGAGCTTTTTGAAGGATTTGCTACAGTAGCTTGTATTTTTAGTGAAAAGCATTGTTGTTACAAAGCTTTCCAGAGGTCTAATATCTTTTGAATACACTAATGTTGCTAATGAAGATTGTGTGAAGTTTTGTATGAAGGAAAATTTTCAGGTGTAGAGAGAGAATGATGTAATGAGATGAAGAATGGACACAAGCTCAAGCTTGGGGATGCCACCATGGTGTCACCCCAAGAAATATCCAAGAGTTACATGCGTCAAAGCTTGGGGATGCCTTGGGCATCCCCTTCTTCATCAATAAAAAGCTCAGGTCTATCTAGACACTTCGTTTTTATTGTTTCATGCACAGTTGTTCTTGGAGCGTCTTAGTTTTCATTTGCTTTGCTTAGGTTGTTTATTTTGCTTGAATAAAGTAGTTTGGACCCCCGTTCTTGCTGTGTTGTTTTGCAAATAAGTTGCTTGGTGCTGGAAAGGAGTAGTAAGTTCTTGCTTGTAAGTGCAAGAGGAGCTTGCATTGACTGTGACTTAGACTTTAGCATGACATGCTAGGTTTTGTTTTGACTTTATGCTTAGTTATTATTGTTGTAGCATGTCTTGTTCCAAATAATTGGGATTCCTTAGTGTGCCTTGAATAAATTATGCGTTGTTTTAGCATGCAAAATCATAGTATTGTGGTATTCTCCTTTGATGCTTTCTTGGGTTGACTTGGCACATGCTCACACCATGTTATGACTATGAGAAGTAACCATAGCCTCTATGATCATTTAGTCCTTGACTTGTAGTACCACTCTATACTTTGATTAGTAATGCTTTGTTGCTCTGCATGATTATGGCCATTATGCTCTCTTTGTTGGTTGCTCTCAGTCTTTTGCTAGCCTCCACTTGTATGAGTAAGCTCTACTCATGATTCCAACTCCGAAGAAACCAAGTTATTCCAAAGTGTCCACTATAAACTCCTATGCATGGTGTGTTACACCATTCCAAGTATATTCTTGTTTTCAGCTATCTTCCAATTAAAAAGTATTTTTTATGTGAAAACTTAGTGATTAAAGTCCTCACGAACTTGATGGCACATTTTATATTCTTTGCGCCTAATAAACTTGAACCATTGTGTCATATATGTTGTATATGCTTGCACTTATATGTTGGAATTAGCAGAACCATGCTGTCATGGGGAAGGTTTTCAACATTGCACTTGTACTTTGTACTCAGTTGCTATCATGCGCTTTTGTCTATGGATGTCAACGGTGTGAAATAAAGAGGAAGCGTGTAAGTCCATGGAGTAAGTATTTTGTGTTAGAGAAATGCCTGGCCCGCTAGCCTAAGCCATCCCTAATCATGGTAGAAACTTGCAGCATCACAATAGTGAGCTATCTATGAAGCATCCTCAGTAAAAAGCTATGCATATAGTGAATAAAAAGATCGCTGAGATGCTCATTGTCTGCTTGCCTTGTCATTTTGGTTATGGGATAGCTCCTGTACCATGTGCAAGGGGTACCCCGTTGGCGGCTCTCTATGATATGCAAATACTTACAATGACAAGAACTAACAGGTGAATGAAGTTGAGTAGCATGAGGTGTGGCCCTTGTATTCAAGGGACTTGAGATTGCCAACTTATACTTTGTCAAGCATATACTCCATAGTTAGTTCACTTTAACCTTAATGACTTCAAGCTGCTTATGATAGGGAAATGAGGGCTGAAAGCTAACAAGTGCCATAATTTTTGGAAGATCTTTTTGAAACTTGAAATCCCTGCTTCCTTTACAAAAGGCCTTTCTTCCACCATTATTGAGTCTCCACTTTCTACCTTTAGGCACCATTAAGAGAGCATAGTTGCCATTGTTTGTGCAGTGTCCCAAATATTATTGATTAATGCATATTGTGATATTACTTGTTCTTGTACTATTTGTTTCTAGTCACCCTTATGAACTTTGAAGGTGTCCTATGCATCTATTTGCTACTATATGAGGGACAAGCTGATTGCCACTATGCGATGTTTTCTGTATGTGAAACAAACAAACGTTTTTCAATGCATGTTATTCATGATCTTTGTTTGTAGCCTTTCATGTCGCATGCATAGTTACTATGTCCTATTGTTAGAACTTCATTTGTCATGCACATGTTTAGAGTTCTTTGATCCTAGATTTCAATGCTTGCAAATGGTTTGATCTTAATTGTGAAGGTGCATGTCACCTAAAAAATTATTCTTTTATCACTTACCTAAACAAGGACGAGCAGGAGTTAAGCTTGGGGATGCTTGATACCTCAGAAAAGTCTCTATAATTTTTGATGTTCCATGCTTGTTTAGTATCTACTTTGGTTTGCTTTGTCTTTCTTTGAGGTGTTTTTACATCTTTTCTGGAACTAACCTATTAACAAGTTGCCACAGTGCCAGTTGCCTGTTTTCTTCTGTTTTTGGTTTCAGAAAGGCAGAAAATCAATATTCTCAGAATTGGACGGGACAAAAGCTAAAGTCAATAACTTTTCGTGGGGGACACGAATCCATAAGACATGACAGAGAGGCACCAGAGGGTGGCCAGACCCCCCTAGGCGCGCCAAGCCTAGCCCACGCCTGGGGAGGGCGTGGGCCCTCTGGCCGCCTCCCAGCCTTGCCTCTTCACCTATAAGAAGCCCCGATGCAGAAACCCTAAGTACCCTATCAATATTCCACGAAACCTTTTGTAGCCGCCGCCACCATCGTCCCTAGATCGGGGGGATCTGAAGTTCTTCCCGGCACCCTGCGGGAGGGGAGATCATCTCGGAGGCCTTCTCTCTAGTATGATGCGTGAGTAGTTCCACCTTGGACTATGGGTCCATGTAGTAGCTAGATGGTTGTATCTCCTCCTTTGTGCTTTCATGTATAGATCTTGTGAGCTCCGTTCATGATCAAGATCTAATCTATTTGTAATCATGCATGTTGTGTTTGTAGGGATCCAATGGATATTGAGATTATTATGTTGGGTTGATTAATGGTTTTGTATTTATGATTATATCATGTATGTGTTGTTTGTGATCTTGCATGCTCTCCATTGTTAGTAGCTATCTTGTCCAAGTAGTTGCTAGTGACTCCAATAGGGGGTATTTATGCTCGATAGTGGGTTCATGCCTCTAGTTTCCAAGGGAAGTGACAGAAATCTCTTTGGTTGTAGATGTGTTGTTGCCACTAGGGAGAAAACAACGGTCTCTTGTTCATGGAACATGTGGACTGTTTACCTTACACACTTTGCTTAAAGCAGTTGTCTGTTGCTTGCAACTTAATAATGGAGGGGGTTCGGATGATAACCTGAAGGTGGGCTTCTAGTCATAGATGCAGTTGGATGGCGGTCTATGTATGTTGTTGTATTGCCCAATCGAATCTCATAGGATCTTTCTGACTAGTATTGCATTGTTATGCCATGCTCGGTTCCTGTCAATTGCCCTTCTGTAATTTGTTTACCCTTCATGTCATGTTGTTTATCTAAGGAGAGCACCTCTAGTGAACTAGGGACCCTGGTCCAATCTTTACCAATGATACATCTTCCACTGTTACTTGTTTACTTGCTGCAAACCATTACCTTCCACACCATACGTTTAATCCTTTGTTACAGCAAACCGGTGAGCTTGACAATCTCACTGATTCGTTGGGGCAAAGTCTTGAGTTTGTGTTGTGCAGGTCTCCGTGTTGCTTGCAACACCTGTTTGACGTTTTCTTCCTCCTTCTGGTTCGATAACCTCGGTCTCTACTGAGGGAAGACTTGCTGATGTGCTCATCACACCTTGCTCTTGGGGTTTCCAACGAAGTGCTCCACGTCAAGCACCATCAACCATCTTCTACTATATTGAATTTCCAAGGGTACGTAATAAATGGGAATATATTCTACACGATCGCCCAAGATACAAAGAGCACCAACCAAAATAGTGGTGTCCGCTTTGATGCAAAAGACGAGAATGGGCAAAAGGACACATACTATGGTTACATAGAGGAGATTTGGGAACTTGACTATGGAGTCTCTTTAAGGTCCCTTTGTTTCTCTGCAAATGGGTCAACCTGAATGGGGAAGGGGTAAAGATAGACCAGTTGTACGAAATGACAACAGTGGATCTCAACAATCTTGGTTATAGAGATGAACCATTCATCCTAGCCAATGACGTGTATCAGGTTTTCTATGTGAAGGACATGTCCTCCAGACCGAAAAAAGAAAAATTAAGAAAACGAATACATCATATGATGAGCCAAAGTGTATAATAGTTCTTTTAGGGAAAAGAAGCATCATGGGAATCGAGGACAAGACAGACATGTCAGAAGATTATAATAAGTTTGATGAAATTCTGCCCTTCACAGTTTAAATTGACCCAAGCATTCCGTTAAGTAAAGAAGATGCTCCATGGTTACATCTGAAGCGATCATAAGGAAGGACATACGCCAATAAGTTCATGCTCATATTGTGTACCTCTAGTTCATGTCTGGCCGGTCGGCCGCATATTGTGAACCTAAATGCCATGAGACATGATAGCTCATTTTGTGAAGGATATTTTATGATGTTTACAATTTTCCAAGTTTAATAAATGTATTGAGTGTTAGTCCTGGTTTGTGGCTAGACCGGGACTATAGGAGGGCCTTTAGTCCCGATTTTATAGTCTCATTTTGTAATATTAATAAATGTCCTGAGTGTTAGTCCCGTTTTGTGGCTGGACCAGGACTAAAGGGGGGCCTTTAGTCCCGATTCGTAGAACGACTTTCCCGAACTATGAAGAAGTTGTCCCGATTCATACTTACCATTAAGATCTGATCTCCAAACGCGCATGGTCACATATTAGGGAGTACCTCTATGACCAGTTTCTTGGAGATGCCGGAGGACTGGGCTTCGACGGCATCTCCCTGAAACTGGCCGTAGTGGTGTCCCTGATCTAGCACACCATCTTGCAGCTTGTAACTTCTCTAACTAGATCAATACGCCTGGGAGCTAACTAGGTACTTTCACATATTAGGGAGTGCCTCTATGGCCAGCTTGTTGGAGATGCCGGAGGACTGGGATCCAGCGGCATCTCCCTCAAGATGGACGAAGTGGTGTCCCTGCTCTCGAAAACCATCTTGGAGATGCCTCAAACTGGCTGGAGGACTGGACTCACAAGGATGCCTATTTATAGTACAAGCAGCTCAGCATAGTGTCGACACTCACGACATAATATCGACACTCACCCCTATTATTAGTGCTGACTCATGTTTTGTCCCGGTTGGTATCTCCTACCGGGACTAAAGGTTCATCTTTAGTCCCGGTTGGTGACACCATCTGGGACAAGGTACAAGCCGCATGACATAATGTCGACACTCACCCCTATCATTAGTGCTGCCTGGCCCAGCCTGTCGAAATCCCTCAAACCAGGACTAAAGATGAACCCTTTCCCTCTATTTATAGGTCTTTCCCTCTATTTATAGGTTGCCCACCTCAGCCTGACCTATCATGTTCGAGGTTTCATGGCTTTCGGTCCAAATGACCGAATCGGTAGGAAGTGGGTCCGGTTTGTACTATAGGTACATGATCTAACGCCCGTGATTTTTTGAAAAAAACATTTTTAGACTCGAAATATGTGGTTTCTTTAGAGATCCAATGCAAGTTCTAACGAGGCTCGTCCCCTATCTTCATGCACGCCGGTTCGACCTTAGTTCGAAAAGGAAAAATTCAAAACGGGCATAAGAAATTCAATAAAGGTCCATACAATGTAAATCCTTCGCCTGGTGTCATATTATGTGACATAGTTGCAAGGAAAAATACCATACTTGGTATATTGATCATGTCTCGAAAAAACCTTCACAACATGACCTATCATGTTCGAGGTTTCATGGCTTTCGATCCAAATGACCAATGTTATGCTGAATAATGGCATAGTTTGTGATATTGTGCCCATATTATGCATGCATGTGGACATTGGGATGGAGAACAATGTTTCAGGAAGAAGTTTTCCTTTTCGTTGCACGGAAAATCCATTTTCCATTTTCCGAGTGCAAAAAACGGGTCGTTTGTGAAGTAACCACCAAAATGTTGTTTCAGAATGCTACCGTCCCATTTTTCTAAAATACTATACCACCTTATATGGACTATATCCCAACCGAGACATTTCAAACCTTTCCGTCCATCCCGAGTGAAAAGGACAAATGTCTGCCGAATCGGTAGGAAGTGGGTCCGGTTTGTACGATAGGTACATGATCTAACGCCCGTTATTTTTTGAAAAAATCATTTTTATACTCGCAAATGTGGTTTCTTCAGAGATCCAATTCAAGTTCTAACGAGGCTCGTCCCCTATCTTCATGCACGCCGGTTTGACCTTAGTTCGAAAAGGAAAAAATTCAAAACGGGCATAAGAAATTCAAAAAAAAGGTCCGAACAATGTAAATCCTTCACGTGGTGTCATATTATGTGACATAGTTGCAAGGTAAAATACCATACTTGGTATATTGATCATGTCTCAAAAAGTCCTTCACAAAATGACCTATCATGTTCGAGGTTTCATGGCTTCCGGTCCAAATGGCCGATGTTATGTGCTGAATAGCGGCATAGTTTGTGATACTTTGCCCATATTATGCATGCATGTGGACATTTGGATGGAGAACAATGTTGTAGGAGGAAGTTTCCGTTTTCGTCGCACGGAAAAGCCATTTTCCATTTTCCGAGCACAAAAAATGGGTCGTTTTGTGAAGTAACCACCAAAATGCTGTTTCAGAATCCTACCGTCCCATTTTTGTAAAATACTATACCACCTTATATGGACTATCTCCCAACCGGGACATCTCAAACCTTTCCGTCCATCCCGGGTGAAAAGGACAAATGTCTGCCGAATCGAAAGGAAGTGGGTCCGATTTGTACTACAGGTACATGATCTAACGCCCGTGGATTTTTTGAAAAAATCATTTTTAGACTCGCAGTATGTGGTTTCTTCAGAGATCCAATGCAAGTTCTAACGGGGCTCGTCCCCTATCTTCATGCAAATCGATTCGACCTTAGTTCAAAAAGGGAAAATTCAAAATGGGCAGAAGAAATTCAAAAAAGGTCCGAACAATGTAAATCCTTCGCGTGGTGTCATATTACGTGACATAGTTGCAAGGAAAAATACCAGAATTGGTATATTGATCATGTCTCAAAAAAACTTCACAAAATGACCTATCATGTTCGAGGTTTCATGGCTTTCGGTCAAAATGACCGATGTTATATGCTGAATAGGGGCATAGTTTGTGATGCTGTGCCCATATTATGCATGCATGTGGACATTGGGATGGAGAACAATGTTTCAGGAAGAAGTTTTCCTTTTCGTTGCACGGAAAAGCCATTTGCCATTTTCCGAGCGCAAAAAACGGGTCGTTTGTGAAGTAACCACCAAAATGCTGTTTTAGAATGGTACCGTCCCATTTTCTAAAATACTATACCACCTTATATGGACTATCTCCCAACCGGGACATTTCAAACCTTTCCGTCCATCCCGGGTGAAAAGGATAAATGTCTGCCGAATCGGTAGGAAGTGGGTCCGGTTTGTACTACAGGTACATGATCTAACGTCCGTGATTTTTTGAAAAAATCATTTTTAGACACGCAATATGTGGTTTGTTCAGAGATCCAATGCAAGTTCTAACGAGGCTCATCCCCTATCTTCATGCACGCCGGTTCGACCTTAGTTCGAAAAGGAAAAATTCAAAACGGGCATAAGGAATTCAAAAAAGGTCTGAACAATGTAAATCCTTCATGTGGTGTCATATTATGTGATATAGTTGCAAGAAAAAATACCAGACTTGGTATATTAATCATGTCTCGAAAAAACCTTCAAAAAATGACCTATCATGTTCGAGGTTTCATGGCTTTCGGTCCAAATGACCGATGTTATGTGCTGAATAGTGGCATAGTTTGTGATAATATGCCCATATTATGCATGCATGTGGACATTGGGATGGAGAATAATGTTGCAGGAGGAAGTTTTACTTTTCGTCGTACGGAAAAGCCATTTTCCATTTTCCGACAGCAAAAAACGGGTCGTTTTGTGAAGCAACCACCAAAATGTTGTTTTAGAATGCTACCGTCCCATTTTTCTAAAATACTATACCACCTTATATGGACTATCTCCCGACCGGGACATCTCAAACCTTTCCATCCATCCCGAGTGAAAAGGACAAATGTCTACCGAATCGGTAGGAAGTGGGTCCAGTTTGTACCATAGGTACATGATCTAACGCCCGTGATTTTTTGAAAAAATCATTTTTATACTCGCAATATGTGGTTTCTTCAGAGATCCAATGCAAGTTATAACGAGGCTCGTCCTCTATCTTCATGCACGCCGGTTCGACCTTAGTTCGAAAAGGGAAAAAATTCAAAACGGGCATAAGAAATTCAAAAAAGGTCCGAACAATGTAAATCCTTCACGTGGAGTCATATCATGTGACATAGTTGCAAGGTAAAATACCATACTTGTTATATTGACCATGTCTTGAAAAAACCATCACAAAATGACCTATCATGTTCGAGGTTTCATGGCTTCCGGTCCAAATGATCGGTGTTATGTGCTGAATAGCGCCATAGTTTGTGATACTTTGCCCATATTATGCATGCATGTGGACATTTTTATGGAGAACAATGTTGTAGGAGGAAGTTTTCCTTTTCGTCGCACGAAAAAGCGATTTTCCATTTTCCGAGCAGAAAAAACGGGTCGTTTTGTGAAGCAACCACCAAAATGCTGTTTCAGAATGCAACCGTCCCATTTTTCTAAATTACTATACCACCTTATATGGACTATCTCCCAACCGGGACATCTCAAACCTTTCCGTCCATCCCGGGTGAAAAGGACAAATGTCTGCCAGATCGACACGAAGTGGGTCCGGTTTGTACTACAGGTACATGATCTAACGCCCGTGGATTTTTTGAAAAAAATAATGTTTAGACTCGCAGTATGTGGTTTCTTCAGAGATCCAATGCAATTTCTAACAGGGCTCGTCCCCTATCTTTGTGCACATCGATTCGACCTTAGTTCGAAAATTCAAAATGGGCATAAGAAAGTCAAAAAAGGTCCGAACAATGTAAATCCTTCGCGTGGTGTCATATTATGTGACATAGTTGCAAGGAAAAATACCAGACTTGGTATATTGATCATGTCTAAAAAAACTTCACAAATTGACCTATCATGTTCGAGGATTCATGGCTTTCCGTCAAAATGACCGATGTTATATGCTGAATAGGGGCATAATTTGTGATACCGTGACCATATTATGCATGCATGTGGACATTGGGATGGATAACAATGTTACAGGAGGAAGTTTTCCTTTTCGTCGCACGAAAAAGCCATTTTCTATTTTCTGAGCGCAAAAAATGGGTCGTTTTGTAAAGCAACCACCAAAATATTGTTTCAGAATGCTACCGTCCCATTTTTCTAAAATACTATACCACCTTATATGGACTATTTCCCAACCGGGACATCTCAAACCTTTCCGTCCATCCCGGGAGAAAAGGACAAATGTCTGCCGAATCGGTAGGAAGTGAGTCTAGTTTGTACTACAGGTACATGATCTAACGCCCGTGATTTTTTGAAAAAATCATTTTTAGACTCGCAATATGTGGTTTCTTCAGAGATACAATGCAAGTTCTAACGAGGCTCATCCCCTATCTTCATGCACGCCGGTTCGACCTTAGTTCGAAAAGGAAAAAATTCAAAATGGGCATAAGAAATTCAATAAAGGTCCATACAATGTAAATCCTTCGCCTGGTGTCATATTATGTGACATAGTTGCAAGGAAAAATACCAGACTTGGTATATTGATCATGTCTCGAAAAAACCTTCACAACATGACCTATCATGTTCGAGGTTCCATGGCTTTCGGTCCAAATGACCGATGTTATATGCTGAATAGCGGCATAGTTTGTGATAATATACCCATATTATGCATGCATGTGGACATTGGGATGGAGAACAATGTTGCAGGTGGAAGTTTTCCTCTTCGTCGCACGGAAAAGCCATTTTCCGAGCGCAAAAAACGGGTCGTTTTGTGAAGCAACCACCAAAATGCGGTTTCAGAATGCTACCATCCCATTTTTGTAAAATACTATACCACCTTATATGGACTATCTCCCAACCGGGACATCTCAAATCTTTCCGGCCATCCCGGGTGAAAAGGACAAATGTCTGCCGAATCGGTAGGAAGTGGGTCCGGTTTGTACTACAGGTACATGATCTAACGCCCGTGATTTTCTGAAAAAATAATTTTTTGACTCGCAATATGTGGTTTCTTCAGAGATCCAATGCATGTTCTAACGAGGCTCGTCCCCTATCTTCATGCACGCCGGTTCGACCTTAGTTTGAAAATGCAAAAAATCAAAATGGGCATAAGAAATTCAAAAAAGGGAACACTTAATAGTTTAAATTGTTACATTAATTATTTTTAAAAACAAAAAATGGTTTTGAATTAGTTATTCAAATTCAAACACTTTTTATGTTTCAAGTTTTTCAATATTCCAAATTAATATGCCAAAAAATATAAGTTAATTCATTTTTAATTTAAAATTGGTTAATAAGTTTAAATGGTTACATTAATTATTTCTAATAATAGAAAATGGTTTGAATTAGTTATTCAAATCCAAACACTTTTTATGTTTAAAGTTTTTCAATATTCCAAATTAATATGCAAAAAATATAAGTTAATTCATTTTTAATTTAAAATGGTTAATAGTTTAAATGGTTACATTAAAATTTTTTAATAATAGAAAATGGTTTGAATTAGTTATTCAAATCCAAACACTTTTTATGTATAAAGTTTTTCAATATTCCAAATTAATATGCAAAAAATATAAGTTGATTCATTTCTAATTTAAAATGGTTAATAGTTTAAATGGCTACATTAATTATTTTTACAAACAGAAAATGGCTTTGAACTAGTTATTCAAATTCAAACACTTTTTATGTTTAAAGTTTTTCAATAGTCCAAATTAATATGGAAAAAATATAAGTTGATTCATTTTTAATTTAAAATGGTTAAAAGTTTAAATGGTTACATTAATTATTTTTAAAAATAGAAAATGGTTTTGAGTTAGTTATTCAAATTCAAAACCTTTTTATGTTTAAAGTTTTTCAATATTCCAAATTGATATGCAAAAAATATAAGTTAATTCATTTTTAATTTAAAATGGTTAATAGTTTAAATGGTTACATTAATTATTTTTAAAAACAGAAAAAGGTTTCGAATTAGTTATTCGAATTCAAACACTTTTTATGTTTAAAGTTTTTCAATATTCCAAATTAATATGCAAAAATATAAGTTAATTCATTTTTAATTTAAAATGGTTACATTCATTATTTTTAAAACCAGAAAATGGTTTTGAATTAGATATTCAAATTCAAACACTTTTTATGTTTGAAGTTTTTCAATATTCCAAATTAATATGCAAAAAATATAAGTTAATTCATTTCTAATTTAAAATGGTTAATAGTTTAAATGGCTACATTAATTATTTTTACAAATAGACAATGGCTTTGAACTAGTTATTCAAATTAAAACACTTTTCATGTTTAAAGTTTTTCAATCGTACAAATTAATATGGAAAAAATATAAGTTAATTCATTTTTAATTTAAAATGGTTAAAAGTTTAAATGGTTACATTAATTATTTTTAAAAACAGAAAATGGTTTTGAATTAGTTATTCAAATTCAAAAACTTTTTATGTTTAAAGTTTTTCAATATTCCAAATTAATATGCAAAAAATATAAGTTGATTCATTTTTAATTTAAAATGGTTAATAGTTTAAATGGTTACATTAATTATTTTTAAAAACAGAAAATGGTTTTGAATTAATTATTCAAATTCAAACACTTTTTATGTTTAAAGTTTTTCAATGTTCCAAATTAATATGCAAAAAATATAAGTTAATTCATTTTTAATTTAAAATGGTTAATAGTTGAAATGGTTATATTAATTATTTTTAAAACCAGAAAATGGTTTTGAATTAGATATTCAGATTCAAACACTTTCTATGTTTAAAGTTTTTCAATATTCCAAATTAATTATCATTTTAAAAAACATTACAAATTTAAACCCCAAAATAAAAAATAAGACGGGAACAGAGAGATAATTTGGGAAATTTTTGAAAACAGGACCTTTAGTCCCGGTTTTTGGATCCAACCGGGACTAAAGGCCCCCTGCGCGCCGCTTGGGCTCAGCCCAAAATATGAAAAAAAAAGTGGCAAATACGTCCCGGTTGGTGGCACCAACCGGGACGTATGACCCTTTAGTCCTGGTTGGAGCCACCAACCGGGACAAAAGTTCTTTTCTTTATAAATGGAGCGCCTCTTCTTCTTCCCCATCTCATTTCTCTGCTTCATCGACGCGCGCATAGGAATTCCACCCCCGAACCCCACGAAATCGACGGGCTGCCCCAGCTAGCCGCCGCCTGTGCGTCCCGGTCGCCACCACCGCCGTCGTTGTCCGCGCGCGTCCCGGCCGCCTCCGTCCCCGTTTGCCCCGGCCACCTCCGTCCATGCAAGAAGCCTCGCCAGGCCATGGCCATCACCACGCCGCCGTTGCCGCCCACGTGCCCGGCCCGCCGCCACCACCACCAAAGGTGCGCCGCCACCCTCCTCCTTTCTCTCTGCTCCCTCTCGCCATCGGCATGCATGCATAGTATAGCTATAGGTTAATTAGCTAGGTTTAGTTAGAGATTTGTAAAATTAGCGATAATTAGGTTTAGTTTAGAGACTATTAGATTGAGTTAATAATATAGGGATTAATTATTAGGTTTAGTTAATATATGTATAGGGTTAATATTAGGTTTATTAGTTAGGGATTATTTGGAATATTAATGATAATTAGGTTTAGTTAATATAGTCGCGTCGTCTTGGTGTCACTTTGCCGCCGCAGGAGCTCGCCGCCGACGAGGTTTCAGTGACCAAAAAGGGGTGGCGCTAGTGCTAGGGTCATCGCCATCTCCGTGCAGTTCTAACGCGCCTAGCCGCGCTCGCTGGGGCGCGCTGTGTCACCGCCGATGACCATAGTGCCTGGTGGTGCCGCCGTGGCCACCGTGGCAAGCCGATGTGGCCAGGGGCCCAGCTGCCAGCTTCTGTGGGTAAATTTCCTGTGGTACAGAAAGTTTTAGGTAAAAAAAACATCGACACCCCTTATGTACATGTGGGTTCGCCGGCGTGTCCTCGCCAGGGCATCCCGAACACTTTTAAATCGATGTTGCACCTAGGGTTAGTGCAGGATCTCTAAATCTGACATGTCATATATATTGATTGCGCATTGCATTATGCCATGTATTGAGTGCCGCCTTTCTTTCCGATATTGTTTCTTCGCGATAGGATCCGACCCCGAGGCATAAGTGAACAACACTGAAGATCCATATCTGTCTACTGAAAGAAGGCAAGCGTAGCCTCTCATTCTGAACCTATGTTTTACAAAGTATTTACTTTCACGCTATGTTGCACACGATTTCAATGTGGTCTTTTTTCGGTAGCTAGAGTTACCTATCTGCTGCACAGTTTTCCTTTTGTAGCCTTATACTCATGTTCCACTGCTCCTAGTATACCTAAGTGACCCCTCTCATATGCATCCAAGGTTTCTCCGAACTAGGTTTTACACCCCTCGGAACTCCGAAATATTGATTTTAATTTATTTTTATTATTGTAAATATTGTAAATTCATTTTTATTATTGTGTATGTATATATTAGGGTTTCTTCGAATTAGGGTTTATATCTCTCAACACCCTACCTAACCTTCTCCCTTAGCTGATTTGACTTATTCGCTTTTCCACCTATGCATACAATATGGAACCACATGGCAGAGATGAAGAAAAGCAAGAGTTGATCCAAGGTGTGATCCGCGGGGAAGAAAATATAGATGTATCGACGTTTCTGAACAACTCCAGTGAGGGTGATCCTCTTTTTGCTTGAAGAGACGACTTCTTTGAGGGAGAAGGTGATGCCTTCCGCGAGGGAGAAGGTGATGCCTTCTGTGATCCGGAGGGGACCTTCAATATTACAAACCCCGACGAGGTGCATGTAATAAAATATAATTAATTAATTAATCATCTGTTGTCTATATACAAATATTAACGACGATCTTTCTTCTTTTAGCCCTCCGGATGGAGCAAATCTACTGAAAAGAGCAAACGAGGCCCACCCAAAAAGTTGGAAGACCATGGAGGTTCAGGATCGAAGAATTCGGTGACGACAGCAAACCGACTGCTCCCCTTATTGTCACAAACAAATTTGTGGCACAATGCGGAGTAATCCTTAGGGACTTCGTCCCGATCACCATTCGAAATTTGAATAGGCCTGCTAATGCGGAAGAAGAGGGAACGTCTTTATTTCTCCCTCGCGTGGCCAAAGATTTACTATGGAAGAGGCTCATGCTTAATGTCACCCTACCGAAGGTAGAGCTGGATCCAACTGCGGAGGATCCAGTTAAGGAGGCCAAGCAACATGCCAAAGCCATGCAGATGAAGGTCAGGGAGTGGGCTTTGAAGAAGATGGCCCAACAATTCACCAACTAGAAGAAAAGATTGCACCTTGACTATGTCGTGAAAGAGAAGACTCTGGATTTCGAGAAGATTCAGTATCAGAAGTTAAAAACATTCTAGGCTAAGTTTGTGAATTACAAGACATTAGAAAAGGCTAAGAAAATGTCTGAAACGAATAAGATAAATGTTTCTAACAAGAAGTATCACCATACTATGGGGCAAGATGGCTACAGGGCTGGCATTCCTAAGTGGAAGAAACTTGAGGATGAACTGTGTGCTAACATGATCATCCCAGAGACAGACGATTGGATCGAGCGTGCAAAGAATTGGTTTTACGGGCATGGGGCATGTTGGACTGAGAAGGGAAGTGTATATATAACATAAGACACAAAGAAGACCCCTTTCCAATCGATAAGATAAGAAAAGCAGTAAAGGCTATTGTAGATGGGGACTTCATTCCCGATAGAGAGAATGACGAGCTCACACTCACCCTTGTGAATAAGGAACACGATGGACAAACACGAGGCACAATAGGCTCCCAACCATGGAGCACTGGGTTTCCCGAAGAGAGGAAGAAATATCCTGATAGAGGCCATAAGAGGAGAAAGGACAAGGCAAAAGTTGAAGCAAATATTCAGGCAGACCGGATGCGTAAAATTGAAGAACAAGTAAAGCAACAACAAGATAAAATTAACGCACTTAGCCAACAACGTACTACCAGCAAATCTCAGCATCACATGGTAGTACAACCTACATTTGATGCTACCGGCCTATCGAATAATAGAAAAAGCAGTGTGGCTTCCACCGATGTCCCGGTTGATGACGATGACGATGGTGCACCGACGATGGCTCGTGTTGGCTACCCAGTGGATGATATCACGTAGATGACACACTGCGAGCTACATGTCAAAGTTGTGAACATAACAATGAAGGTGGCGGTCGGCTATGCCTTACCAATTGGACCTGCAGCAACTTACCATTGTCGTCCAGTTCCATAGGGCTACGCTGTTGTCGGGGTGGATGAAGTCATGCCCAACTTTCAAGGTTTGAAGATTGACTACCATGCAGGTGAAGGGGATGTGACTGAACTGGAGGAAGCAACAAACGTCACCATTCTATGGCCAAAGGAATGTATCGTGCTTCCAAATCAGACGCCAAGGCCATCTTCGCCGCAGCCTCACCCGTATCCAGCGCAGTCGTCGCCGCCGCGGAATCCGTCTTTGTCGCCTCACCCGTCTCCGTCGCCTCACCCGTCTCAGTCGCCTCACCAGTCTCCAGCGCAGCCGTCGCCGCAGCGGCAGCCATCACGGGCGCCTTAGGAAAAAAGCGTAAGGGTACCACCGCTATGTTGTGGAGTGGTAAGCGATCGCCGATGCGTAAACAGGAGTCTCTTCCAAAGTACCAAAGGTTCCTCCCAAGAGAGCTTATGACTGTACTGAAGAGAAGACTATGGTGATCGTCGAGGCGGAACCGACAGCGTTTTTCACTAAGCAGAGGCGGCCGAAAGAGCCAGAGTTCCCCGGCACCGAAGAAGATAAAGCCCGAGTGTTCAAAATGCTATAGGGCCTTCACCAACCCGATCCAAAGCTATCATCAGACTATGAGCGCTCTATTCTCAAGTCACATGTGGCACAACAACTGTCGAAGAGCACTAGTGCAAGTGGGAAATATGTTCCCCAGCTCAGAGAACAAACAAAACAACCTTGCGCCCCTCTCAAGGTGATTTCCCATACCAATGTGGGGTCGAGCAAATATGCAGCCGAAGAGAAGTATGATCCAGAGGTAGTTGCACTATACGGAGAAGCGGCTGCTGCTCAAGGTATGAGTATTGCCCACTACTTATCCCAGTTACAGTACTTCCCCACGGGTGAAGTAGCATACAAACACTAGTATGGGAAACCTCTCGTCAAACCTGAGGAGGTAAAGAATCTTCCAATAAAAATGCGAAGATTGCATAACTGGTACATGCATGCCACAAAGGCCGGGGTTAAGAGCATCTCCACTCGTTGGGCGAACCCAGGCCGAAATCCGGACCAAACTTTGGCCGGACGGCGCAAGTTCTCGGCCTGGGTACTCCCAGTTTCCCACTCGCGTACCCAGGCCGAGTTCCCGGGTCGCCCGTTTCCGCTCAAATTCGGCTCAAATTTGGTTCAAGTTCGTCCAGATTTCGGCATAGTTCATCATACAATGAATACAGAACATTTTAAGACCAAAGTTCGGTGAAATTTTAAACAGAGTTCGGCATAAATGTAAACATAGTTTGGCCAGAAGTGAAAATACAACATATTTCGGCCAAGTTCGGCCTAGTTCACTCTGGGCATCTACGACGTGTTGCCCCTGCGTATCCATAGGTGCTCAACAAGATCATCCTGCAGCTGTTGATGCATCGCCGGATATCGGATCTCCTGACGCATTGCGATGAATGCAACCCATGTTGGAGGCACCTGATGATCAGACTCGGCAAGAGGACCCTGTCTGTAGTATGGCTCATCCTCCTCGAGCAAACTCACTGGATCCTCCTCTCATCCTCAATGATAATGTTGTGGAAGGTCACAAAACAGTTCATCACTTCCCACATATGATATTTCATCCTCAATGATCCGAGCAGTGTCTTCAAAAGTGGGTGATCTCAAGTACTATTCCCTGAACACTGCAATCACTGCCTTGCAGAACCTGTACAAGCAATCAAGGATGGTGGACTCGGCGATGCGGAGATAGTCATCGGCACTGTCAGCCGACGCTCCATATGCAAGCAACCTCATCGCCACGGTGCACTTCTGAAGTGAGGAAAACCCAACCGGCGCAGTCCTTCTTGCAAAGGAATTATGGTTCAAACTCCCGGATGGCATGCACGATCTTGAGGAAGAGCTTCCGGCTCATCCTAAAACGGCGGAGAAACACGTCCTCTCCATGGAGTGGCTGGTCGGCAAAGTAGTCGGCATACAACATGCAATAGCCCTCTATCCTTTGTCTTGCCTTGCACTTCCGGTGACCTGGCGCCGAACCACTGCGCTTTGGATTCGCCATCTGCATGTATAGCTGGGCGAGCGATGCAAGGATCTGCAAGTGCTCTTCACCTTCGGCGACCTCGGTGCTCTCCTCCTCCAGGAGTACGACGAGCATCTCCTCATCATCAGAGTCCATGGCGAGTATCTCGTCCTCGTCGGAGTCAATGGCGAGTATCTCGTCGTTGTCGGAGTCCATGGCCGAATCCGGCCAAATTCCGAATACTTGGGAGGCGTGGTAGTGGGAGCACGTAGC
Organism: Avena sativa; assembly: GCA_916181665.1. Taxonomy (NCBI): domain Eukaryota; kingdom Viridiplantae; phylum Streptophyta; class Magnoliopsida; order Poales; family Poaceae; genus Avena; species Avena sativa. The sequence goes on along the minus strand of OV702298.1, from coordinate 275,431,338 downwards.
GAAGCAGAGCTACAGCGAGGCTAGGTCGGCGAGATCGGCGGCAGGGAAGGCGTGGTGGTGGGCAGCAACTACGGCGAGTGTAGCTAGAGGCGTGGGCATGTCTCGGCGCACAGGAGCTCCGCCGGCGAAGTCATGGCGACATCGAGCACTGGGAGCTCTTCGCGGCAGTCTGGGCGAGTGGAGTGGGTGGGAATGGGAATGTCTCACCGACAGAGCTGTCCCACGCCCTTTTTGCAGCGTTCGGCGTACCAGGGCGTACCCGGGAACCTGGGTTCGGCCTGGGTAGGCCGGACCAAAACACGCCGAAATCCGGACGAAAACAGGTCCCAGGGTACGCGACTTGGCCGAATTTCGGCATCCGGACCGAATTTCGGCGTCCATATCGGATCCTGGGTAGGCGAGTGGAGATGCTCTAACTGGATACTGATGAGGGTTACAAAAAAGCATTACAGGAAAGAAGCAGATGATGTGGTAGCCATTGAATTTTGTAAACTATTTCAATTATTCAATCAAGACGCCTTGGACAAATCTATCATCAGTGTCTATTGTCTATAAGTACTAATTCTGTATTTAACTAAGTCTCTAGCTATCTCACCTCGTTTATTGCATGTATATAATCATACTATAATATGCAGAATGAAGATTCTCGAATGCAGCAGATGACAAATCTATGACATTGGGTTCATTGACCCATATTTTGTTCATCAAGCTAATCTCAAAACAAACCCCCAGGATACGGAGGATAATATTTTACACGCGTTAAGGTTTCAAGAAACCAGAAGGGAAATGCTATTTCCTTACAACTTCGAGTGAGTGTTATTGTCTTGTATATTTAGAGCAACTTAACATAAGTAAACAATTTTTTTGTTACCATCAAATTGTGTTTAGTTTCATTCATATAGGTTGACTCCTTTTTTAAATCAACTCGAACGGCCGCGGGACGGTCTTCTGCCAAAGGATCGCATACAAGAAATTCAGGAGGAATTGGCGGGATTCTTGGATGCAGAAGTCCTAAACCCAAAAGGGAGAATACTATATGGCAGCGGGTGTATAGGCAATTGGGACACAAAGAGATTATTTTGTATGTATATATGTGCATGAAACCCGTGTATCGAATGTAATATGTTCGACACTTGGATCTCTATTGTCATGATGATGTTGTGTAATATAATGGTTCCTTCATTGATGAGAAAAAACGCAAAATAAAAAATAAAACAGTATAAATGAATTCTCTATCGCGGCACAAAAAGTGGCCAAAATGCTGCCGCGGCAAAAAAATATGGCCAAAATGAATTCTCTGCCGCGGTAGAGAAATGTGCCAAATCTCTGCCGTGGCAGGGAGTATTTTGTCCCGGTTCATGTTACGAACCGGGACGGTTGCTCCTCCCCCCTCACGCGCGGAGCAGTGGCCACGTGGACCACATTTTGTCCCGGCTTGTGGCCTAACCGGGACTAAAGGGTCAGGGCTTTAGTCCCGATTGCCCCGTCCTGGTTGGGAAACCGGGACTAAAGCCCCTTACCAACCGGGATGCATGCATCTGTTTGCACTAGTGAGAAGCGCCAACAAGGTACCCCTTGCACATGGTACATGAGCTATCCCATAACCAAAATGACAAGGCAAGCAAACAATGAGCATCTCAGCATTCTTCTTATTTACCGTGGGAATATGGTGCTTTTTTCTCTCTTTCCTCTTTTCTCATATTTTTTTATTTATCTCAATCTCTTTTTTCTCTATCTCTTTTTTATAAGAAGAATGCTTCATAGATGTCATTATGGTGATACTGCAAGTTTCCAACATGATTAGGCATGGCTTAGGCTAGCGTCCCAGATGTTTCTCTAACACACATACATAACTCCATGGACTTACAAGCTCCCCTTTCATTTCACACCGACGACATCCATAGACAAAAGAGAATGATATCAACTATGTACAAAGTATAAGTGCAATGTTGAAAGCGTTCCCCGTGACAAGCACGATTCTGCTAATTCCAACGTATAAGTCCAAGCATATACAACATAGATGACACAATGGTTCAAGTTTATTAGGCGCAAGAAATATAAAGTGTGCCATCAAGTTTGTGAGAGCTTTAATCACTAAGTTTTCACATAACAAAATACTTTTTAATTGGAAGATAGATGAAAACAAGAATATACTTGGAATAGTGTAACACACCATGCATATGAGTTTATAGTGGACACTTTGGAATAACTTGGTTTCTTGGGAGTTTGATGGATGAGTAGAGCTTACTCATACAAGTGGAGTCTAGCAAAATACTAGGAGCGACCAACTAAGAGAGGAATAATGGCCATAATCATGCAGATCGACAATACATTACTAATCAAAGCATAAAGTGGTACTATAAGTCAAGGAATAAATGATCATAGAGGCTATGGTGACTTGTTCATAGTCATAACATGGTGTGAGCATGTGCCAAGTCAACCCAAACAAAGCATCAAAGGAGAATACCACAATACTATGCTTTTGTATGCTAAAACAACACACGATTATTTCAAAGCACACTAAGCAATCCCAGTTGTTTGGAGCAATTCATGCTACAGCAATAATCACTAAGCATAAGGTCAAAACAACATCTATCCTGACATGCTAAAGTCTAAGTCATAGTCAAAGCAAGCTCCTCTTGTACTTCTCAAGCAAGAACTTTCTACTCCTCTCCAACACCAATCAACTTATTTGAAACAACACAGCGAGAACGGGGGTCCAAACTACTTTTATTCAAGCAAACTAAGCAAACCAAACAAAAACTAAGACGCTCCAAGAACAACACAACAATGCATGAAACAATAAAAACGAAGTGTCTAGAAAGACCTGAGCTTTTTATTGATGAAGAAGGGGATGCCTTGGGCATCCCCAAGCTTTGACGCTTGTACCTCTTTAATATTTCTTGGGGTGACATGGGGTGGCATCCCCAAGCTTGAGATTTTATCCATTACTCATCTCATTACATCATTCTCTCTCTACACCTGAAATTTTTCCTTCATACAAAACTTCACACAATCTCCATTAGCAACATTAGTGTATTCAAAAGATAATAGACCTTTGGGTTTAGCTTTGGAACAGAAAAACTTTCACTAAAAACACAAGCTACTGTAGCAATTCCCTCAAAAATCTCAATTTCCCAAAAAGAACCCAAAAAGGAATCAATAAGAAGCAAATGCAAATAATGGCAGAAATCTATCAAAACAGACCAGTAGGTATAAACCAATTTTTTCGAAGACCTTCTGTTGCTCAAATCAAAATGTATTTAACTAACAAAAGTTAGCTAACATACTGGGGGATTTATTAGCAAAATATCATCTCAATACGACTTACAGAGATTCCTCACGGATTTTTACGGTGGAGCACAAAAAATCTGTTTCGGGACAGCAACTCCCCAAATCTTACTTCCCTCTAATTAGAGGTCATTCTTGGCACAGAAAGCAAACAAAAAGGATAAGGAGAGGTCATTACTGAAGTAATAACTTCCAAGACTCAAGAAAACTGTTGGGTTATCTCCCAACAAGTACTTTTCTTTAACGCCTTTTAGTTAGGCACAAGAAGCAAGAATCAAGTATTTTCAAATGAAGAAGCATTAACATCAAACCTTGCTTTCAAAGGAGGAGCGAAAAGAAACTTATCTCTCCTCATAGGGAAGTGTTCAATACCTTTCTTGAATGGAAATTGATATTTAATGGTGCCTTCTTTCATATCAATGATGGCACCAACAATTCTAAGAAAAAAGGTCTTCCCAAAGTAATAGGGCAAGAAGCATTGTATTCAACATCCAAAACATAGATATCAACATGGACATAAGCATTGTTAACCATAATAAGAACATCATTAACACTCCCCATGAGTTTCTTTTTAGCATTATGATTAAGTGGGACATCGAAATAACAATCTTCCAAAAGTAGCAAATCAAGCATTCCATAAATATTTCTACGCATAATAGAGACACTAGAACCGAGGTCACATGAAGCTTTGAGATCAAAGTCATTCACTTGCATATTAATAATGGGTTCCCAACTATATTCTACTTTCCTAGGAATAGAAGCTTTGTGTTTCAACTTTTCTTCCTTAATTTTAATAAGAGCATCTGTAATGTGTTTGATGAAAGCCACATTCATATCACTAACATCAGGACTTCTAGCAAGCTTTTGTAGGAACATAATCACTTCAGAAATATTGCAACCATCAAGATCAAAATCAAACTTAGCATCATTAGTAGTAGGCTCATTAGGTTTAGGCATTGTGGTAGGAGGAATAGGGACTTCTTGAGGTTTAGTGACATACATATTGGTGGTGGTGATAGTCCACACACTATTGTTTCTAGCAATTTCAGGTTCTCTTTCCCACTTAGCATGAATTTGGTCTAACAGTCTAACATTTTCATCAATATTAACTTGTATGGCATGAGTAGCAGCAAAGGTACTTTCCAAAGTTTTAGGTTTAGCAACCATTTTATTAATCAAAGAGGATTGTGCTTCAGACAAAGAGGAAATATTTTTCTCAACATTCAAAAGCTTTTCCTCTACAGTCTTGTTGAAAGTGGTTTGTTTACTAATAAAGTCTTTGAGCATGACTTCAAGTTCAGAGGGGGCACTTCTAGTATTCTTGTAGGAGTTTCCATAGGTATTGCCACTATTAAGAGGATAAGGCCTATAATTATTGTTACTACCAAAATTATTCCTATAGGCATTGTTGTTAAAATTGTTGTTTCTAATGAAGTTCACATCAACTTGCTCTTCTTGAGCAACCAAAGAGGCTAAGGTAACATTATTAGGATCTAAAGGAGCTTTCCCATTAACAAGCTTAGCCATGATAACATCAATCTTATCACTCAAAGAGGAGGTTTCTTCAACCGAATTTACATTCTTACCATGTGGAGCTCTCTTAGTGTGCCATTCAGAATAATTAGCCATCATATTATCAAGGAGTTTTGTTGCAGCACCCAAGGTGATGGTCATAAAGGTACCTCTAGCATCTGAATCCAACAGGTTTCTTGAAGAGAAGTTCAAACCTGCATAAAAAGTCTGGATAATCATCGAAGCAGTAAGTCCATGAGTTGGACAATTCTTAACCAAAGATTTCATTCTTTCCCAAGCTTGAGCAACATGTTCATTATCAAGTCGTTTAAATTTCATAATATCACTTCTCATAGATATAATCTTAGCAGGAGGTTAGTACTTTCCAATAAAAGCATCTTTGCACTTAATCCAAGAAGCAATACTATTTCTAGGCAATGATAGCAACCATTCTTTAGCTTTTCCTCTCAAGGAGAAAGGAAACAACTTGAGCTTAATAATATCTCCATCTACATCCTTATAGTTTTGCATCTCACAAAGTTCAACAAAGTTATTGAGGTGGGCAGCAACATCATCAGAACTAGCACCAGAAAATTGCTCTCTCATCACAAGATTCAACAAAGCAGGCTTAATTTCATAAAAGGTAGCATCAGGAGCAGGTGGAGCAATAGGATTACTTAGGAAATCGTTGTTGTTTGTGCTAGTGAAGTCACACAACTTGGTGTTCTTAGCAGAGTTCATTTTGGCAAAAGTGGAGCAAGCCAACAGTAGCAGCAACTAGAGCAAGAACTAATTTTTGTTTGTGTTTTTGATAAGAGAAAGCAAACCAAACTATACTAATTTTTTTTGTAATTTTTCATAAAAAAAGGCAAACAAAACCAAGCAAAAGAAACTAAGCAAAACAAAAACAAAGTAAAGAGAAAGGTTGAGATGGACTCCCCTTGTGAAGACGTCCTTAGCCTCCCCGGCAACAGCGCCAGAAAAAGCTTGATTCGGCTTAGATCACTGTAGAGCTTCGTTGGGAGACCCCAAGAGGAAGGTATGATGAGTACAGCAGCAAGTTCTTCCTTCATTAAGAAACCAAAGGTTATCGAACCAGTAGGAGGAAGGAAACGATGCAAATGTGTTGCTAGCAACTTGGAAACCTACACAACACAAACTCAAGACTTTGCCCCAACGAACAGTGAGGTTGTCAATCTCACTGGTTTGCTATAACAAAGGATTAACTGTATGGTGTGGAAGGTAAAAGTGGTTTGTAGAAAGTAAACAGGAAAAGTGGAAGATGTAATAATGGTAAAGATTGGACCGGGGTCCATAGTTCACTAGAGGTGTTCTCCTTAGTTAAAAAAACATGGCATGCTCGGTAAACAAATTACATCAGGGCAATTGACAGGACTGAGCAAGGCATAACAATGCAATACTAGACATTCATGATCCTTTGAGATTCGATTGGGCAATACAACAAGATACATAGATCACCATCCAACTGCATCTATGACTAGAAATCCACCTTCGGCTTATCATCCGAACCCCCTCCAGTATTAAGTTGCAAGCAACAGACAACTTCTTTAAGAAAAGTGTGTAAGGTAAACAATCCACTTGGTCCATGAACAAGAGACCGTTGTTTTCTCCCTAGTGGCAACATCACATCTACAACCTTAGAGATTTCTATCACTTCCCTTAGATTAAATAGAGGCATGAACCCACTATCGAGCATAAATACCCCCTCTTGGAGTTACTAGCATCTACTTGGACAAGATAGCTACTAACAACGGAGAGCATGCAAGATCACAAACAATAGAGACATGATAGAATCAATAAGACAAAACCATTAATCAATCTAACATAGTAATCTCAATATGCATTGAATCCCCGCAAACACAACATGCATGATTACAAATAGATGAGATCTTGATCATGAACGGAGCTCACAAGATCTAAACATGATAGCACAAAGGAGGAGATACAACCATCTAGCTACTACATGGACCTGTAGTCCAAGGTGGAACCTCACGCTTCATACCGGAGGCTGGAATGATTATGATGAAGACCTCTAGGATGATCTCCCCTTCGTCAGGGTGCCGGGAAGATTCAGATCCCCCTGATCTAGGGACGATGGTGGCGGCGGCTATAGACGGTTTCGTGGAATATTGATCGGGTACTTAGGGTTTTGGCATCGGGGGGTCTTTATAGGCGAAGAGGCGAGGCAGGGGGCGGCCAGGGTGGTCACACCCCCCAGGCGCGGCTAAACCTAGCCTGCGCCGCCCGGGGGTATGACCCCCTAGTGCCTCCCCTTCGTCTCGTACTCTGGCTCTGTGTTCCCCATGATAAAATATTGACTTTGGCTTCTGTCCCGTGCAATTCCGAGAATATTGATTTTCTGCCTTTCCGGAACCAAAAACAGAAGAAAACAAGCAACTGGCACTGTGGCATCTTGTTAATAGCTTAGTACCAGAAAACATATAAAACACCTCAAAGTGTATACAAAGCAAAGCAGAGTAGATACTAAACAAGAATGGAACATCAAAAATTATAGATACGTTTCCGACGTATCAACCCTAAGTACCCGATGAGATCTCCACGAAATAGTCTATAGCCGCCGCCACCATCGTCCCTAGATCGGGGGGATCTGAAGCTCTTCCCGGCACCCTGCCGAAGGGGAGAGATCATCCCGACGGCCTTCTTCATCACCATGCCAGCCTCCGGTATGATGCGTGAGTAGTTCACTCTTGGACTATGGGTCCATACATGTAAGGTTCCCAACCTTTAATAAGGTAGAGATCCCTGTGTTTACAATGCTAGTCCCTGGATCAATAGCTAGCATCCACGGTTAAGATGTAATATCAAGAAACAAAGGTCATAATACAACTTTATAACCAGGAATAAAATAATTATTACATCTTACATAGCTCATTTGGCTATCTCATTACATTGCAGCAGAAATAACTATAGCATGGAGTCCTTCATCTTCAAAGTGCCACATGCAAACATGTTGGTGTAGAATTGTAATCCTATTCAACAAACTTCACTAACATCAAACAAACCTGCAACATAATAAGTTGCAGCCACAAGGGTCAATACATTTGAATTGTATTAACAAGTTTCACTACTATGTAGAAATAAGTGGATCCTATTATTTACATGCATATTTGGCTAAGTAGGGTTTAGGCTCTTTTGCAGAAAGCAATATAGTTTTATCCTATCTTTTCAAAATAGTTTTGGATCTTTGTCAAATCTTTCTGAACTTCTTGGAAAAACTCCAAGTGCTTCAAAATCCCTTGTTGTCACCATCAAGTTTTACTTTGAGAAATTGGAATGTCGAGATCTTCCATAGCTTCAGGCCTTAGTTGCTCAGTATTGTCCATAACCGGGGACACGGCTAAGTACTTAGAATTTGATCTTCTGCAGAAGTTGTACACTTTACCCACATGACACAATCTCATCTTGATGCCACCAGTGGCCGCTGGATAAGTACTCACCAAAATGGAGTACTGGCAGATTGAGAATGTGACAAAGTCTTTCCATAGGAGTCCTCCTAATACACAATGTTAGCTTGTCATCCAGGAACCAATGTAGGGTTTCAAGTTCCCTTACACAATTCTAGTTAACCTGAAGATGCCAATGCATGGGTCTTCCACTATGTAGTTGACTAAGCCAGAGCCCATTTAGCACGTGGCTATACACGGAAGCAACTGTACGAGAAACATGTTCAATCTCTAAGTCCCTGGGTGGTTTTCTTCTAGTACAAACACAAAAAGAGATAGACATATAAACATGGGTCCTTTTGTTGCCACCTTGTCCAAAACTTGAGTATCCTTGTCCACCCAGGTGGTTCATTGAGTACTTGTTTTATTATATAAAACATATATCTTTTCAACTCTTCATATAATCATAACATGTATCCCATCCCAAATATATAGCAGGGCTAAGCATACTACAACTACAATGTTTCCACTAAGGAATATATAAGGGTATCCTATTAGGATTTAGCATAGCATAAAATATAGTAAACCTTTCCATGCATGTTTCAAAAATCCACTAAGTGTAATGAAAATAGTAGGACTTGGATGATAGTGTCACTTGCCTTTTTAGTAGAGAATGTTGGTTCACTTCTTGATCTTGCAATTATCACACTCTTCTAATTCCACTACAAATCAATCAAGCAAACACATATTCAACACAACATTCAAACAATTTGTCACACATAAAATAACAAAAACAAGGTCATGCATACAAGCATGCAAAAGATAGTTTTATTTGTAAAAGTGGTTTCTACTAAGCTCTAAACATTATAAAGTTCAAAAGTGGTCATTTACTAAAGTGGTAAAACTATTTGCAAAAGGTTTTATATATAAACCATTTTTAAATCAAATCATTATTTTATGTGGTTGAAAATGCTTTTAGCAAAGCAATATTCTTTTAATGGGTTCACCAAATATATTTTAACTCTCAAAACTTGGTGTTTAGGATCAGAAGGTTTGAATCAAATCACTTCCCAAAGGTTTTACTCAAAAATCATTTCTAAACAAAATTAATATTTTTATTTGACTAGAAATGAACTAATTCAATTATTTATTCCTAAACTTCACAAAATATATTTTCAAATCCATGAGTTGGTTCCTAGGGTCAGTAGGTTCAAAACAAACCATTTTGCAAAGATTTCATATTAAAAATATACCTAGAACAATTTTTATATTCAAAACAAGCCTACACAAGTTTCTGCAATTTCAACCCATTTTACAGAAGCAAAACATTAAACGAAGTGCATGGTTGCAAAGTAATTGTTCTAATGAATCCATTGATATAAAATTTGCAAAATTTGGACGTGTAGAATTAAAGTTATGAATTTTACAAGTTTGCAATTCAATCAGATTCTAATTTCTGTTTTAATCTAAACCATGTCCACGTGGCGTGATACTATTGGCCAGTACCGCTTCGTGCGGATCAGACTCTGTGAGTAGTTGGATCTAACTTAAATCGCACGGTGCTGATCAACTCGTACCCCTTCGTCTAGTTCTAATCTCAGCCAATGGATTCTGATCTAACGGACACGGTTGTGTGGTCAAACACTGGCGGCGCTGCGCGGCGGAGAGCGGCGGAGCACGCTCTAGCGGTGGCGTCACGGTGATTCCAGGAATCAAGGAGGACAGATAAGTGGCTCACCGTGCTCAGGGGATCGTGGCGATGCTCAACGTGGTCGCGAGGAGGCAAGGGGCGCACAGGGACAGGAGTAATCGCTCGCCGGAGTCGGTGGCGGCGTCAGGCGGTTCTGTTTGGTGTCGAGGATGGAGCTGGAGGTCACGCCGAGGCAAAACAAAGACGTGGTCAGATGCGTACTGATCTGGGAAAGACGGGAGCATCAACAGGAGGTGCTGGGGCGAACGGAGGTTACCTGGGGAGTTCGCCGGAGGCGGGACAGACGACGGTGGCGAGTTGAGGTCGTCCTTGCCGACGCTCTGGGGCAAGCGCGGGCGAGCGAGTGGCACGGGGAGTTGCGCCAGGAGGTGGGGAGCAAGCTCGTGTGCAGAGGGAGGCGAGAGGCGGCGAGGTGTGGCCGGAATTGCTCGCGAAGCTCGTCGGAGTCTGCGGCGGTGCAAGAGGAAATCGGGGCAGCCCTGGGGCAGAGAAGGAGAGGCGAGTGAGGGGAAAGATAGAGGAGAGGAAGGCGGTTATGTATGCATGATCACTGGCAAGAATTACTCGCGCAATAACTTGTATTGATGCCGGAGTTAATCGGCAGCAACGGCAGGGAGAACGGCTGGCGCGGTGAAGACGACGATGTGCTGGCATGGGGTCCATCTGGCAGTGAGGGAGAGAGGGAGATGGGGCCACTCGTCAGCGTCTGTGTGGGTGCGAGATTAAGTGAAAGAAAATGTTTCGCTGAGGTATGCCGGGTGGGCTCTTGCTGGGCTTAGTGGGCCAGATGGGTTGGGCTGCTGTTTTTTTCATTTTTTTATACAGAATCCTTTTCTTTTTCTTTTTGGAATTTCCGTTTTGATTTTATTCAAACAATTCAAACACCCAAATGAATTCAAACCTTTGCCAAACTTTGTATCTATTTTAATTATGTTTAACAACACAAATCAAAGTACAAAACAAAATAATTTTTATTCTTTTTTAGGATCCGTAAATAATTAAATAAATAGACCTTAATCATTAATTCAAATAGGATTTGATTTATTTTAAAACTCTATTTGAAATCTAAAATAATATCAAAATCATTTCAGTAAGTTTAATTTGAATAAATAAAACACTTGGGAAAACTTATTTAAAATAAAATAACAAGTTTTAATGTTTATTTAAAATGGAAAAGCCTTTGCTTTAATAAAATGGGATATTAATAAATCCTCATTATTTTATTTAAATAAACCTTTACTCTTTTATCAAATAGAAATATTTTATTTCAAAAGCTTGGCCAAGATTTAATTTGGATCTATAAAATAATCCTTATTTATAATTCTACCTTTTCTTTTGAAAACCAAATCTTTTTATTACAAGATCCAAAAATAGTAATTCCAACTATCAAAACTTTCTTTATTAATTGTTTATCTTTTTAAATCCCTTTAAGATTTTATTTGAAAAATAGGTTTTGATGTTTCCAAATGGAATCAAAAAGTTTCTTCTCACCCTAAATTTCAACAAAATTTTATTTTGTTTATTTATTTTTCACATTACAAAATTTGGAAAATTTTGGGATGTGACAATACGGTAGATAGATGGTTGTTTCTCCTCCTTTGTGCTATCATGTTTAGATCTCGTGATTTCCGTTCATGATCAAGATCATCTATTTCTAATCATACATGTTGTGTTTTGGGGGATCCGATAGATATTGAGATACTATGTCAGATTGATTATTGATTCTATCATGTCTTATTGATTATTGATTCTATCATGTCTATCATGTCTGTGGAATGATGTTGCATGCTATCCATTTCTAGTAGCTATCTTGGCCAAGTAGATACTAGTGACTCCAAAAGGGAGTATTTATGCTCCATAGTGGGTTCATGCCTCTATTGAATCCGGGGAAGTGACATGAATCTCTATGGTTATATATGTGTTGTTGCTACTAGGGAGAAAACAACAATCTTTTGTTCATGGAACAATTGTATTGTTTACTTTACACACATTGCTTAATGCAGTTATCCGTTGCTTGCAACTTAATACTGGAGGGGGTTTGGATGATAACCTAAAGGTGGATTACTAGTCATAGATGCAGTTGGATGACGGTCTATGTATATTGTTGTAATGCCCAATCAAATCTCATAGGAATCATGATTGGCTAGTATTGCATTGTTATGCCTTGCTCAGTCCTGTGAATTGTCCCGCTATAATTTGTTTACCCGGCATGTTATGTTATTTATCTTAAGGAGAACACCTCTAGTGAACTGTGGACCCCGGTCCAATCTTTACCATTGTTCTGTAAGATCCCTCCTTTGTAAAGGAAAGGATCCCTGTGATTACAATGCTAGTCCCTGGATCAATGCTAGCATCCACAGTTTAAGATGAAGTACACAGAAACAAAGGTCATTATTACATATCATTCCAGAGACAAACATAGTCTTTTACAACTCCATGGCCACAGGACTAATACAAGAGTTCATAAATATAATAAGATAAATAAGTCTTCATCTTCATGTGCCACAGGCAAGCATGTTGAGTGTAGACTCATGACTCCTAATCATCATCAGAATATCCTGCAACATCACAAGTTACAGCCACAGTGGGTCAATACATTGGAATAGTATTGGCAAGTGATACCTTAGTAGAACATTGGTGGACTAAATACTATATGCATTTTGGCTAAGTGTAGCTTAGGCTTGCTTTGCTCAAAATAGGTTTTGCCTATCAGTTGAAATCACTAAGTTTTTCTTTGTCAAAACTTTCCCAAGGAACCACCAATAGACATTGGGGTCCTTCACCCTTGTTCAACCACAAGTTTTTACTTAGAAATTGGGATGAGGAGATTCTTGATAGCTTCCATGTATTGATGCTCAAGTTGTCCAATACCAGGGACATGGCTAAGTACTTAGATTCTTCCATCTGAAGAGGTTGTGCACTTTCCCCACAAGACTTGATTTTCACCAAGACAGGACCTTTTAGAAGCCTTCCCTTAGACCAAATGGACGCGTTCCAACCTATCATCCCACTACCACCAACTGTCCAAATGGCTAAGTTATTGCAACCTATGTGATCCAGGCCGTGCCCATATTGCCAAGTGGCTGCACTAGAAGCTTCTTAACATTTGGCCTCTCAAATCCCTTTGTTCCTGGGTGGCTTTCCACAAGTGAGATACACAAGGTAAACCATAGAAATGGGCCTTGTGTAACCACTCAACATAAACCATTCCTTCCATTCCACCCAGGTGTTTCATTCACTTAGTTGTTTTATTAAGCAAAAACATAGTCCAAAGACTTAGAAATATTTATTCATAGCATGTATATAACCACCCTTTGTTGCTACTAGCTAGGCTAAGGATGGCATTGATAAGACTTAGAAATATTTCTAGCAATTCTACAAATACTAGGATTTCCCAAGCATAGCATATAGATCAATAATATCCATGCAAGACTAGCAAAATATTTCTAATGCATATTTGAAAATCATAGGAATAAAATCATGAAGCACCACTTGCCTTGGTAGTTTGGATAGTAGCTACAATCCTCACAATCACAATCACTATTTGCACCAAAATCTACACATAAAATGATAGCACCAAATCACATACAAAACAAATACAAGCAAAAATATATCAATGCATGCAATATGATATGTGGTGATTTTCTACACCAAACAATTCAAGTGCACAGTACTGATTCATAAACAAGTTCAAAACTTGCCAAACAAACTTTATTTGAACATTAAAACATTTCCCAATAATTGTTATACAGAAAATAGGCCTACACATGTTTCTGTAAAAATAACCATTTTAACAGAAACAAAACATTAAACAGATTACATATATGGAAAGGGCTTTCTCTCCTGATTCCATTGATATAAAATTTGTCAAATTTGGACGTGGGAATCAAAAGTTATGAATTAAACAAGTTTAAATATCAAATAGAACAAAATTCTTATTTTAAATCTAACTCACAGCCACGCGGCGCCATCTGATTGGCTGGTACCACTTCACGCTGGATCACGTCTGTGAACCAAAAGATCTAACTAAAACGCGCGGCTCAGATCTCATCTTACCCTTTCGTTAAGTGATCTATCCTATGCGTTAGATCTAGATCCAACGGCGCTCGATAAACCTACCAAAGTCTGGCGGCACGCGGCGACGGTGAGCGGCGGCGCGCGGCGACGGTGAGCGGCGGCGCGCTCTGTCTACGGCGGCGCAGTGGCTACAGAGGGGGTTGGGGTCGTCGGAAATGCTTACCAGGCTCGCGGCGGTGTGCTGAAGCTCAACGTGGCGGTGGCTTGTCAAGGGGCGCACAGATGCAGCGGCAGGGTCTCGTCGGAGTTGCTGGCGGCGTCGGGTTCGTGCGGAGGGCGACGTTGACGACGTTCGGGATCGCCCTAGCACAAGTCAGTGGTGTTAGCAGCTGCACAAGGACACGGCGGACCTGATAGCATGTATCAGGGGTCAAGGGGCGCATGGATTTTACCTAAATCGCTCGTCGGAGTTGAGCGGCGGCTCTGGCGTTCGCGGGCGTGAACGAAGACGTCGACCTGGGTCACGAGCAGGCAAACTAGAGGTGTCAGCAGATGCGCAATGACACGAGGGTCATGCTCGTTTGAACCAGAAGCAGAGGGGCGGTCGGAGCTCACCGTAATCGCTTGACGGAGTTCGTCGGGAAGCGGCGGTGCAGTTCGAAATAATGGCAGCCTGGTGGCGAGGTGAGCGTGCTGTGTGGGGGGAAATGACCGCGGTGGCGAGGTGATTAAGTAGCCAGGAGGGGCGAGGGAATTACGCTGCGGTTCAATGCCAATTAAGCGAGGAATCAACACGGCGTTTCTGGAGGAAACGGCGGTGGCGACGGGGTCTGCGCGCGTGGGGGTGGAGAAGAAGATGCTGACCTGGCTTGGGCCCAGTGGCAGTGTCAGCGGGGTAGTGCGGGTGCAGGTGAGAGAGAGAGAGAAGGGGGAAACCCGGGTGGGCTGGCTTTTGGGCCGTTTCTGCTGTTGTGCTAGAATAGTGGCGCCGGCCTTTTTCCTTTTCTTTACTCCTTTTCTTTACTCCTTTTCTATTTCTGTTTGATTTTCCAGGAATCAATTTCAAATGATTTTAAATATGTTTGAATTCAAACTCTTTTTGGATTTTTATATAATGTAACCTGTACATTTTTAAGTATAGAACCATGCTGTTTCACTTAAACTTCCATTGGTCCATTGGAGTTTTAAAATAAACAGAGCCTTTACTAATGTTTTAATAACGATATAAAATTTGTTTTAAAGTCATATTTTGTTTTTAAAATTTTTGTTCAAGCTTTGGAACACTTCATACTACCATAGGATCAAATATAACTGGTTAAAACAAACCATCTCATGAAAGAGGGTAACATTGGGTTAAAGTGTTGTTCACATAAAATAATGAGCACATTTGCTCCTGTTTTTGGAATGGTTTAGAAAATGGAACCCTGTATGATCATGAATGCATGGATGATATGCTTGAGTTTTGAAACATGATTTTAGGGATGTTACAAATCTAACCCCCTTAAGGTGAATCTCGCCCTCGAGATTCGGGTTGGCTAGCAAATAGGTGAGGGTGGTCTTTCCGAAGATCATCTTTTCTTTCCCATGTTCCTTCTTCTTCGGAATGATGGTTCCATTGAACTTTGCAGAATTTGATAGTCTTAGTCCGAGTAACTCTTTCTGCAGTCTCAAGAATCTTGATAGGTTTGTCTTCATAAGTGAGATCACTTTCCAATTGGACCTCTTCCAAAGGTATAGTATCCTTCAAAGAAGTCTCTTCCATTTCTGGATGGCATTTCTTAAGCTGACTCACATGAAACACATTATGAACAGCTAATAAAGACTCTGGCAATTCAATCTCATAAGCTACTTCTCCTTTACGACTCAGAATCTTGAATGGTCCAACATACCTTGGGGCCAACTTCCCTTTGACTCCAAACCTCTTCACTCCACGAAGTGGTGATACTCTAAGATAAGCTCTATCACCCACTTCATAGGTGACTTATCTACGCTTAAGATCTGCGTAGCTCTTTTGTTGGGACTATGCTATCTTCAACCTGTCCTTAAACATCTTGACTTTCTCTTCGGCCTCCTTGATGAGTTCTGGTCCGAAAAAACTTCTTTCTCCCACACCATTCCATAGCAATGGGTAGTACACTTTCTCCCGTAGAGAAACTCAAATGGTGCCATCTCAATACTGGCTTGATAGCTGTTATTATAAGAAAATTCTGCGTAAGGCAAACTTTCATCCCAACTGGATCCATAGTCTAGAGCACATGCTCTCAACATATCTTCAAGAATCCGATTAGTCCTTTCTGTCTGTCCATCAGTCTGAGGATGAAAAGCAGTGCTGAATTCCAACCTCGTTCCCACTGACTCATGTAATTGCCTCCAAAAATGAGAAGTGAATTGAGTTCCCCTATCAGACACAATACTCTTGGGTACCCATGTAGACATACAATTCTACTCATATAGATCTTGGCTAACTTAGCTCTTGTATAAGTTGTCTTCACGGGTATGAAATGAGCCAATTTAGTTAGGCGATCCACTACTACCCAAATAGAATCATATCCTGACCTGGTCCTTGGCAATCCGGTGATGAAATCCATACCAATCTTGTCCCACTTCCAGTCAGGAATAGGTAGTGGTTGTAACAATCCTGCTGGTTTCTGATGTTCCGCTTTCACTCTACTACATACATCACACAAAGAAATATGTTCGGCGATGTCTTTCTTGAGATTATTCCACCAAAATATTTCCTTCATATCCATGTATATTTTGGTGTTACCCGGATGAATAGAATATGGTGAGTTGTGTGCTTCCTGTAATATCAGTTTCCGAAGCTCCGGATCTTGTGGAACACAGATACGTTTTCCATGCCATAAAGTACCATGTTCGTCTTCATGGAATCCTTTGGCTTTTCCCTTGCCAATCTTTTCCTTCTGGGCTTCTTTGATCTTGTCCAACAAAGTGGGTTGAACATCCAAAGACATGAGATGTCCCTCAGGCATAATCTCCAATCTGAGATCTCTAAATTGGGCACACAGATCATCTGGCAATTCTCCCTTAGTAAGGCCATTCACAAAAACCTTACGGCTTAGAGCATCTGCTACAACATTTGCTTTACCGGGGTGGTATTGCAAACTCAAGTCATAGTCCTTGATGAGTTCTAGCCATCTTCTTTGTCTCATGTTAATTTCTTTCTGGGTGAAGATATACTTCAAACTCTTGTGATCTGTGAACACTTCACAACGCTTTCCCAAAAGATAATGTCTCCATGTTTTGAGTGCATGGATAACAGAGGCTAACTCTAAATCATGAGTAGGGTAGTTTACCTCATGAGTTTTGAGTTGTCTCGAGGCATAGGCCACAACTTTCCCTTCTTGCATAAGTA
This sequence comes from Avena sativa, assembly GCA_916181665.1. Lineage (NCBI taxonomy): Eukaryota > Viridiplantae > Streptophyta > Magnoliopsida > Poales > Poaceae > Avena > Avena sativa. The sequence continues at coordinate 275,414,009 of OV702298.1, read as the reverse complement.
CTGCACCTAATCCATGATGAGATGCATCACAATATACTTGGAAATCTTTCTCCAAATCTGGTAAACATAAGACTGGTGCTGTCACTAGTCTCTTCTTCAATTCTTGAAAGCTGAGTTCACAACCTTCAGACCAAGCAAATTTCTTGTCTTTCTTTAGCAATTCTGTCATAGGTTTAGCTACCTTGGAGAAATTCTCAATAAATCTTCTGTAGTATCCTGCCAAGCCAAGGAAACTACGAACCTCTTTTACTGACTTAGGAGATTCCCATTCCGTTACAGCTGAAACTTTAGCAGGATCAACTGCTATACCATCTCCTAACACAACATGTCCAAGAAATCCAACTTCATTCAACCAAATTCACACTTGCTGAACTTGGCATACAGCTTATGCTCTCTAAGCATCTCAAGTATCAAACGTAGATGTCCTTCATGCTCTTCTTTGCTCTTGGAGTAGATCAAAATGTCATCGATGAAAACGACAACAAACTTATCAAGGAATTCCATGAACACTTTGTTCATCATATTCATGAAGTATCCTGGTGCATTGGTCAAACCAAATGGCATCACGGTATACTCATACAATCCATACCTTGTGGTGAAAGCTGTCTTAGGTATGTCTTGTTCTCTTATCTTAAGTTGGAAATAACCTGACCGGAGATCAATCTTTGAGAACACACAAGCTCCTTCTAACTGATCAAACAAGTCATTGATTCTTGGCAGAGGGTATTTATTCTTGATAGTCACCTCATTGAGTGAACGGTAATCTATGCATAACCTTTGACTTCTATCTTTCTTTTCCACAAACAAAACTGGTGCTCCCCAAGATGAAGAACTTGGTTGGATAAAACCTTTCTGCAACTGTTCTCCAAGCTGCTTCTTGAGTTCTTTCAACTCATCCGCTGACATCTTGTACGGTCTCTTTGCTATTGGTCCAGATCCTGGTAGCAAATCAATGAGAAACTCCAAATCTCTATCTGGTGGCATTCCCGGCAATTCTTCCGGAAACACATCTGGATATTCACTCACAATAGGCACACTGTCTATGCTAACCCCCTTAAGAGAATTTAGCATATTCCTTTTCGATTCAAAGTTGGTCTTGAATCTAATCCTTTTGTTTTCTGGAGTTGTAAGTGAGACAGTATGGTTGGCACAATCTAGCACTCCCTTGTGCTTAGTCATCCAGTCCATTCCCAAAATGACATCCAATCCTTGGGAATCTAGGATTATCAGATTGACGGGAAACTTATACTTCCCAAACTCTATGACTAGATCATGACATCCTGAGTTCACTATCATTTCTCCGCCAGGAGAACTTACTTTTATAGGACACCCAATAGTTTCTACCGGTAGTTCATTTCTTTCAACAAATGCACTTGATATGAATGAATGATATGCACCAGTATCAAAGAGAACAAATGCTGGAACAGAATTGAGTTTGAACTTACCAGCAACAGCATCAGGCTCCTCATAAATTTCCTCCACATTGATGTGGTTCACTTTTCCCTTTTGAAAAGGGTTGGGCTTGTTGGGTCCTTCAACTTTATTTTCTGAGCATTCATTTGCATAATGCCCCATCTTCTTGCACTTGAAACACTCAACATGACTAAGATCTTTCTTGACAGGCTGGCTTCCACTGCCACTTCCACTTCCACTGTGGTGGCTCTTATATCCACCCTTGTGGTTCTTATACTTATCGTTGTCATGACTACGATGATGCTTATTGTCATGATAACGGTTGTGGTTGTGGTGCTTGTTGAACTTCCCATGCTTGTGGGATCTAGAACTCCCACTGTCATCATAATGGGAACGCTTGTGAGACGATCCCGAGTTGTGCTTGTCAGAGTGCTTTCTCTTCCTGCTTTCCACTTGTTTCATTTTGTTCTCCAAAATAGCAGCCTTGTCACAAAGAGACTGGTATGTGGGAACATAGGCCACAGCCAACTGCAGGTTCAGTTCATCATTCAACCCTTCAAGGAACTTTTCCTTCCTCTTAGCATCAGTGTCAACTTCATCCGGTGCATATCGCGCCAGATTGTTGAACTCCTCAATATATTCAGCCACACTGCGGTGGCGCTGCTTCAAGTTATGGAACTCTTTCTTCTTCAAACTCATCACTCCGGATGAGATGTGAGCAGTACGGAAACCATCTTAAAAGATAGCCCATGTCACATCTGCAATGGGAGTGGTGATCTGGAAGTTATCCCACCAAGTGGCTGCTGGTCCTTCCAACAAGTGAGCTGCAAATCTGACTTTCTCTTCATCAGTACAGCCAACCGTTACCAAGTCCTTGTTCACAGAGTGTAGCCAATCATTGGCCACCATAGGATCAGTAGTTCCTGAGAACTTTGCTGGCCTCAGTCTCAAGAACCTGGTAAGCATGTCAAAACCCGGTGGGTTGTTCTGATTGTTGTTGTTATTGTTGTTGTTGTTGTTGTTGTTGTTCTGATTCTGGATGAACGTAGTCATCATTTCGATCAGCTAAGTCTGAGCTGTCATCATTTGCTGCATCTCAGGGGTGATGTTGTTGGGGTTGGGATTGGCACGTCAGGGAGGCATCTGTGGTTTGTTCAATAGAGATAAGAATGAGATACCCATAGATGCTAACATGCACAATACATCACATAAACAATCACCAAACATGCAATATAATAATAAAGATTCAACAACATAAACGACACGTTTGCAAAGTAAACACACCAATAGCAAGCCATCCACATGTTGGATGGTCATTGCAACTCAATAATCAAAGATATGATAAATAAAGGTAAATGAGTAGTCATCACTACTCCTCGGCATTAACCTCCTCCTCAACAAATGTAAGACATGCATTCTCCATAGCGGTCTTGTATTCCTCGACATTGGTGGTCAAGGTCTCTACTTTGGCTTTGAGAGCCCTCTTCTGTGAACGAAGTCTCTCGATCACAGTCTGCTGATGCTCGAGCTCGAAGTCCTTGGCCTCCAGTTCTACAGTCATATCTCGAATCCACTTGTTCCTATCTTGGACTCGCTTCTCTAGACTCTTGAACTTTCTGTCCTGACTCTCAAACTTGGCCTCCATCTCCTTGACTATCTCATCTTGCACCTGGAGCTCGTCATTGCTGAGCATGACGTTGGTCCTATCAGTGTCCACGTGCCTAAGAAGAACCTCTAAGTCCTGGAGGTATAGACGAATCGGCTCTATTGTCTCCCTCGAAGTATCCTCTAAGTCAATGGCCTCACCATCCTCATCACGTCTACCGAAGGTGTGGAAGTGAGTACCTCTAACCTGTCGAGAGTGTCTCCCTAACAGACGTCCAATCAAGTCCTGCATGACTACCTCTAGGCCTCTCTCCTTGTCATCATGCATGAGCTTGAAGATGATTGCCTCCGTGGTAGGTTCAGTCTGGCGTCCGGGCTGATTAACCTTGAAGCCCCAAAGGTCTTTCCTCTCAAACTTGGTGAGGGGAAGCACCATGATGGTAGGAAGAGGGAGATTGAGCAAACTAGTGAGCTCAATAATACGAGGGCCAAAACGAGTCACCTTGAACTCTTCAGCCGTGCTAATAGTAACATTAGGCATCTATTATAAGATAGAAAAAGTTAGAATTCAACACAATTTAAGACAATTCACAAGACAAGGCATCACATGCATAACTTTGGAAATCAAACACACAAATCATAGCATACATAAAATCCATTACAAGTGTAAGATCCCTCCTTTGTAAAGGAAAAAGGATCCCTGTGATTGCAATGCTAGTCCCTGGATCAAAGCTAGCATCCACATTTTAAGATGAAGTACACAGATACAAAGGTCATTTATTACATCCATTCCAGAGATAACATAGTCTTTACAACTCAAGGCCACAGGCCTAATACAAGAGTTTGAATAAGTGAATAAATGTAAGTCTTCATCTTCATGTGCCACAGGCAAACATGTTGAGTGTAGACTCATGACACCTAATCCTCCTCAGAGTAACCTGCAACATCACAAGTTACAGCCACAGTGGGTCAATACTTTGGAATAGTATTGGCAAGTGATACCTTAGTATAATTTAGGTGGACTACAATACTATATGCATTTTGGCTAAGTGTAGCTTGGCTTGCTTTGCTCAAAATAGGTTTTTTTCCTATTAGTTGAAATCACTAAGTTTTTCTTTGTCAAAACTTTTCCCAAGGAACCACCAATAGACATTGGGGTCCTTCACCCTTGTTCACCCACAAGTTTTACTTAGAAGTTGGAGTGATGAGATTCTTGATAGCTTCCATGTCTTGATGCTCAAGTTGTCCATTGCCATGGACTTGGCTAAGTACTTAGATTTTTCCATCTGCAGAGGTGGTGCACTTTCCCCACAAGCCTTGATTTTCACCAAGACAGGACCTTTCAGAAGCCTTTCCTTAGACCAAATGGACGCGTTCCAACCTATCATCCCACTACCACCAACTGTCCAAATGGCTAAGTTCTAGCAACCTATGATCCTGGCAGAGCCCATATTGCCAAGTGGCTGCACTAGAAGCTTCTCAACACTTGGCCTCTAAAATCCCTTTGTTCCTGGCTGGCTTTCCACAAGTGAGATACACAAGGTAAACCATATCCATGGGCCTTGTGTAACCACTCAACCAAAAACCACCAATCAAGTCCCATTCCACCCAGGTGATTCATTGACTTAGTTGTTTTATTAAGAAAACATAAGTCCATAGACTTAGAAATATTTTCATCAAAGCATATATATAATTTACCAACCCTTGTTTGCTACTAGCTAGGCTAAGCATGGCATAGATAGTAACTTAACTTAGAAATTTCCTAGCAATTCTACAACTACTTAGGATTTCCCAACATGGCATTTGGCAAAATAGTAACATGCAAGACTTAGCAAAATATTTCTAATGCTTGTATAAAATATAGGGATAGACATATTCATGATGTATCACTTGCCTTGGTAGTTGGGAGAGTAGCACGCTTCACAATCACAATCACTAGCACCAAAGTCTACACAAAGAATGGTAGCAACAAATTACACACAATGTATACAAACAAACAAAAATACATATGCATGCATGCAAAATGCTAAGTGATGATTTTTTTAAAACCCAACCAAGCAAGTGCATAGTACTGAATTCTAACCAAGTCAAACTCTTGCTAAACCAAGTTTATTTAACACTAGAACAATTCTTAAACAATTCATAAACTCAAAATAGTCCTAAACAAGTTTCTGCAAATAAAGTCATTTTAACAGAAGCTAAACACTAAACACATTGCATAAACAGAAAGGGCTTGCTCTCCTGAATCCAACGCTATAAAATTTGCTAAAATCTAACGTGGGAATCAAAAGTTACAAGCAAATCAAATTTGGATATAAATCTGATTCAAATTCTGTTTTTAAACTAAACCCTAGCCATGCGGCGCTATCCTATTGGTCGATGACGCTTCGCTCAGGATCACCCTTCCGCGCCGTCGGATCAAGTCAGATCCAACGCGCCAGATCTAAAGAAAACGCTTCACTCCAGATCTAATCTAGTCCCTACGATACAGATCTAACGGCTGTCGTTGCTCTAACCATAGTCGAGCGGCGCTAGCGGCGGCGACTGGCGGCGGCGCGTCTGTCAGCGGCGGCGCTGGCGTTCTAGGTCGTCCGGGGAGGGGAGAGGGTGCTTACCAGAACCGCAGGGACGAGGCGAAGCTCAACGTGGAGGTGGCTTGGCAAGGGGCGCACGGCAGGGGCTGCTGGAGCTCGTCGGAGTTGTGCACGGCGTCGGGTGGTTGCTGTCGAAGTCGTTGCCGAGGTTTCGCGTCGCCCTAGCACGAACCAGATGGATTAGGAGACGCGCAAGACAGTGGCGAATAACCTCGTATGCAAGAGGGGGCAAGGGGCGCGCTCTGCTTACCGTAATTGGTCGCCGAAGTTGAGTGACGGCTCGGTCGGTTGCGGGCATGAACGGGGACGACGTCCTGGGTCACAAGCAGGCAAGCGAAGAGTATCAGAAGATGCACGAGATCACGCTGGGCACATTCGTTTGAATCAGAGTCATAGGGGCGGTCGGGACTCACCAGAATTTGCTACCGAAGGTCGTCGGAGTCGCGGCGGTGTTTGGCGAGTTGCGAGCAGCCTGGTGGCGTGGAGAGGAAATTGGGTGAGGGGAAATGGCCGCGAGAGGGAGGGGCTTAAATAAGCAGAGGCTCGACAAGAAACGCTCGGCGAATCAATGGTAATTACGCCGCAAGATCAACGCAGCAACGGCCAGCGGCGACGGCGTCTGCGCGCGAGATTTGGGGAAGAAGGAGTGACGTGGAGAGGGCCCGCTTGTCAGCGAAATAAGCAGAGAGGGAGTGGGGTCCGAGCGTTAGCGACTCGTTGGGTGTGTCCGCGCGTGCGAGAGAGAGAGAGGGGACCCGGGTGGTCTAGTTGGGCTGCTTCTGTTGATGGGCCAGATTAGTAGCACCGGCCCTTTTCCTTTTCTTTATTCCTTTTCTTTTTTCTAATTTGATTTTCTGGAATGATTTTCAAATGAATTCAAACTCTATTTGAATTCAAATCTTTTCAGGATTTTTGCAATGTGCAACAGTCACAAATCTTGGCATAAAACCATGTGGTCACCTTGGGTAGGCTTGGTCATTTTTGGAAAGACAAAATAACAGTGACATTGCACTTGGTTTGCAGATGTTTGAAAATGGTTTTGAAACCATTTTTATTTTGTAAAATTTTGTTCAAACTCTACACTCAAACCAATCAACAAGGAAGCAAACAAACTTGGTTTTAAAACACCTAAGCTTCTCAAAAAGGGGATGGCCATTTGATTTAAGTTGCTCACATAAAATGATAGCACTATGTGCTTCTGTTTTCTTGAAATTGGTTTGAAATTGATCTCAAAACTATATGCATGCATGAGTGATATGCAATCTTTGAAATCATGATTTTAGGGATGTTACAAATCTAACCCCCTTAAGGTGAATCTCGCCCTCGAGATTCGGATTGGTTAGCAAATAGGTGAGGGTGGTCTTTCCGAAGATCATCTTCTCTTTCCCATGTTGCTTCATCTTCGGAATGATGATTCCACTGTACTTTGCAGAACTTGATAGTCTTAGTCCTTGTGACTCTTTCTGCAGTCTCGAGAATCTTGATAGGCTTCTCTTGATATGTGATATCACTTTCCAATTGCACCTCCTCCAAAGGTATAGTATCCTTCAAAGAAGTTTCTTCCATTTCTGGATGACATTTCTTAAGTTGACTCACATGAAACACATTGTGGACTGCTGACAAAGATTCTGGGAGTTCAATTTCATATGCAACTTCTCCTTTGCGACTCAGAATCTTAAATGGCCCAACATATCTAGGGGCCAACTTTCCTTTGACTCCAAACCTTTTCACTCTACGAAGTGGTGACACTCTAAGATAAGCTCTATCACCAACTTCGTAGGTGACTTCTCTACGCTTAGAATCTGCGTATCTTTTCTGTCGGGATTGTGCTATCTTCAATCTATCCTTTACCAACTTGACCTTCTCTTCGGCTTCTTTGATAAGATCTGGTCCGAATAAACTTCTTTCTCCCACACCATTCCATAACAATGGGGTGGTGCATTTTCTTCCGTAGAGAAACTCAAACGGTGCCATCTCAATACTGGCTTGATAGCTGTTGTTATAAGAAAATTCTGCGTAAGGCAGACTTTCATCCCAACTGGCTCCATAGTCTAAGGCACATGCTCTCAACATGTCTTCAAGAATCTGGTTAGTTCTTTCTGTCTGTCCATCAGTTTGAGGATGAAAAGCAGTGCTGAATTCCAACCTCGTTCCCAATGACCCATGCAATTGTCTCCAAAAATGGGAAGTGAATTGAGTTCCCCTATCAGACACAATACTCTTAGGCACACCATGTAGACATACAATTCTACTCATGTAAATTTTGGCTAACTTAGCACTTGTATAGGTTGTCTTCACGGGTATGAAATGAGCCACTTTAGTTAGGCGATCCACTACTACCCATATGGAATCATATCCTGACCTGGTCCTTGGTAATCCGGTAATGAAATCCATACCAATCCTGTCCCACTTCCAATCAGGAATAGGTAGTGGTTGAAGCAAACCTGCTGGTTTCTGATGTTCCGCTTTTACTCTACTACACACATCACACAAAGCAATATGTTCGGCGATGTCCTTTTTGAGATTATTCCACCAAAATCTTTCTTTCATGTCCATGTACATTTTGGTGTTACCCGGATGAATGGAATATGGTGAGTTGTGTGCTTCTTGCAAAATCAGTTTCCGTAGCTCCGGATCTTGTGGAACACAGATACGTTTCCCATGCCATAAAGTACCCTGTTTGTCTTCGTGGAACTCTTTGGCTTTTCCTTTGCCAATCTTTTCTTTAATCTCTTCGATTTCCTTATCCATCTTCTGGGCTTCTTTGATCTTGTCCAACAAAGTGGGTTGAACATCCAAAGACATGAGATGTCCTTCAGGCACAATCTCCAACCTGAGTTTTCTGAATTGGGCACACAAATCATCTGGCAATTCTCCTTTGGTAAGGCCATTCACAAATACCTTACGACTTAGAGCATCTGCTACAACATTTGCTTTACCGGGGTGGTATTGCAAACTTAAGTCATAGTCCTTGATAAGCTCTAACCATCTTCTTTGTCTCATATTGATTTCCTTCTGGGTGAAGATATACTTCAAACTCTTGTGATCTGTAAACACTTCACAATGTTTTCCCAAAAGATAGTGTCTCCATGTTTTGAGTGCATGGACGATCGAGGCTAACTCTAAATCATGAGTAGGATAGTTTACTTCATGAGTTTTGAGTTGTCTTGAGGCATAAGCCACAACTTTACCGTCTTGCATAAGTACTGCACCCAAACCTTGATGAGATGCATCACAATATACTTGGAAATCTTTTTCCAAATCTGGCAGACACAAGACTGGTGCTATCACAAGTCTCTTCTTCAACTACTGAAAGCTGAGTTCACAACCTTGAGACCAAGCAAACTTCTTGTCTTTCTTTAGCAATTCCATCATGGGCTTAGCTACCTTAGAGAAATTCTCAATGAACCTTCTGTAGTAACCTGCTAAGCCAAGGAAACTACGAACTTCTTTCACGGACTTGGGAGATTCCCATTCAGTCACAGCTGAAACTTTAGTAGGATCAACTGCTACACCGTCCTTTTTCATAACATGTCCAAGAAAACCAACTTCATTCAACCAGAATTCACACTTGCTGAATTTGGCATAAAGTTTATGCTCTCTTCATTTCTCAAGTATCAAACGCAAATGTCCTTCATGCTCTTCTTTGCTCTTGGAGTAGACTAAGATGTCATCGATGAAAACGACAACAAACTTGTCAACGAATTCCATGAACACTTTGTTCATCATATTCATGAAGTATGCTGGAGCATTGGTCAAACCAAATGGCATCACGGTATACTCATACAATCCATACCTTGTGGTGAAGGCTGTCTTAGGTATGTCTTGTTCTCTTATCTTGAGTTGAAAATAGCCTGACCGGAGATCAATCTTTGAGAACACACAAGCTCCTTCAAGCTGATCAAACAAGTCATTGATTCTAGGCAAAGGGTATTTGTTCTTGATAGTTACCTCGTTGAGTGAACGGTAATCTATGCATAACCTTTGACTTCTATCTTTCTTCTCCACGAACAAAACTGGGGCTCCCCAAGATGAAGAACTTGGTTGAATAAATCCTTTCTGCAACTGTTCTCCTAGTTGTTTCTTGACTTCTTTTCAGTTCATCAACTGACATTTTATAAGGTCTCTTTGCTATTGGTCCAACCCCTGGTACCAAATCTATCAGAAACTCCACATCTCTATCTGGTGGCCTTCCCGGCAATTCTTCCGGAAATACATCCGGATATTCACTCACAATTGGCACACTTTCTATGCTAACCCCCTTAAGAGAATTAAGCATACTCCTTTTTGCTTCAAAGTTGGTCTTGAATCTGATCCTTTTATTTTCTGGAGTTGTGAGTGAGACAGTATGGTTGGCACAATCTATCACTCCTTTGTACTTAGTCATCCAGTCCATTCCCAGAATGACATCCAATCCTTGGGAGTTTAGAATTATCAAGTTAACGGGAAACTTATACTTCCTAAACTCTATGACTAGATCATGACATCCTGAATTCACTATCATTTCTCCACCAGGAGAACTTACTTTTATAGGGCACCCAATAGTTTCTACCGGTAGTTCATTTCTTTCAACAAATGCTCTTGATATGAATGAATGAGATGCACCAGTATCAAAGAGTACACATGCTGGAATAGAATTGAGTCTGAACTTACCAGCAATAGCATCAGGCTCCTCATAGACCTCCTCCACATTAATGTGGTTAACTTGTACCTTCTGAAAAGGGTTGGGCTTGTTAGGTCCTTCAACTTTCTTTTCAGGGCAGTCATTTGCATAATGCCCCATCTTCTTGCATTTGAAGCATTCAACCTGACTGATGTCTCTCTTAACAGGCTGACTTCCACTTCCACTTCCATTACCACTATGGTGGTTCTTATATCCACTCTTGTGGTTTTTGTACTTGTCATTGTCATTACCACGGTGATGCTTGTTGTCATGACGGTTGTGGTTGTGGTGCTTGTTGAATTTCCCATGCTTGTGGGATCCTGAACTTCCGTTGTCATCATAGTGGGAACGCTTGTGAGACGATCCCGAGCTGTGCTTGTCGGAGTGCTTTCTTTTTCTACTCTCAACTTGCTTCATTTTGTTCTCCAAAATAGCAGCCTTGTCACAGAGCGACTGATAAGTAGGAACATATGCCACAGCCAATTGCAGATTTAGCTCATCATTCAAGCCTTGAAGAAAATTTTCCTTTCTCTTGGCATCGGTGTCAACTTCATCCGGTCCATAACGCGCCAGATTGTTGAACTCCTCAATATATTCAGCCACGCTGCGGTGGCGTTGCCTCAGATTGTGGAACTCTTTCTTTTTCAGACTCATCACTCCTGATGAGATATGAGCAGTGCGAAAGCCATCCTCAAAGATTGCCCATGTCACATCTTCTATGGGAGTGGTGATCTGGAAGTTATCCCACCAAGTGGCGGCTGGCCCTTCCAGCAGATGTGCTGCAAATCTGACTTTTTCAGCATCCGTACAGCCCACGGTTACCAAGTCCTTGTTTACTGAGCGTAGCCAATCATTGGCCACCATGGGATCAGTTGTTCCTGAGAACTTTGCTGGCCTCAATCTCAAGAACCTGGTGAGCATATCAAAACCCGGTGGGTTGTTGTTATTGTTATTGTTGTTGTTATTGTTGTTGTTTTGGTTCTGGATGAACGTCGTCATCATCTGCATTAGCTGAGTTTGAGCGGTCATCATTTGTTGCATTTCTGGAGTGATGTTGTTGTTGGGGTTGGGGTTTGCACGACGGGGAGGCATCTGTGGTTTGTTCAAATAGAGATAAGAATGAGATACCCATATATGCTTTCATGCACATTACATCACATAAACAAACACAAGTATGCAACACAAAGATACAAGATCAACAACAAGATAACAAGTTCACAAAGTAAAACACACAAGTAGCAAGCCATCCACAAGTCGGATGGTCCAATAACAAGTTCTCAAATAACAAGTACGATAATATATGATAAATGAATAGTCAAATCTACTCCTCGGCATCAACCTCCTCCTCGACAAAGGTAAGACCTGCATTTTCCATCGCGGTCTTGTATTCCTCAACACTGGTGGTCAAGGTCTCTATCTTGGCCTTGAGAGCCCTCTTCTGGGAACGAAGCCTCTCAATCACCATCTGCTGATGCTCGAGCTCGAAGTCCTTGGCCTGCAGTTCTTCAGTCATGTTCCGGATCTTCTTGTTCCTGTCCTGGACACATTTCTCCTGACTCTTGAACTTCCTGTCCTGGGTCTCGAACTTCGCCTCCATCTCCTTGACTATCTCGTCTTGCTCCGCGAATAGCTTGTCCTTCTCGCGAAGCTGCACCTGAAGTTCGTCATTTCCAAGCATGACGTTGGTCCTATCAGTGTCCACGTGCCTAATGAGAGACTCTAAGTCCTGGAGGTATAGGCGAATCGGCTCTGCGGTGTCCCTCGAATCGTCCTCGAAGTCAATGGACTCTCCATCCTCATCACGTCTACCGAAGACGTGGAAGTGAGTACCTCTAACCTGTCAGGAGTGTCGACCTAGCAGACGTCCTATTAGATCCTGCATAACTACCTCGAGGCCTCTCTCTCCTTGTCATCATGCATGAGCTTGAAGATGATGGCCTCCGTGGTAGGCTCTGTCTGGCGTCCGGGCTGGTTAACCTTGAAGCCCCAAAGGTCTTTCCTCTCAAACTTGGTGAGGGGAAGCACCATGATGGTAGGAAGAGGGAGATTGAGCAAAGTAGTAAGCTCAACAATACGAGGACCAAAGCGAGTTCCCTGGAACTCCTCAACAGTGCTGAAGGTAACAGTAGGCATCTATTTATAAGATAGAAAAGTTAGAACAACACAAAAATGATAACACAAAAGACAAAACAACACATAGAAATCCTTGGAAAGCAAAACATACAAGTCATGCCTACATGAAACCATTACAACATCCAAGGTTCAAACTTATTTTTAAAGTAACATTTTGGAAAATAAGGTGATAGGTGGTGGTCCAACTAACGAAGTATGTTTACAATCCTATCTCACTGGATCGGTTGGCTAATACATGTTCCTAGAAGCAATCAGCCTATCTTGCTCACATGATTCCATCACTAAGTCTATAATGTCTCCTCTTAAGGTTTGGTTGGTAGCCTCCAACTCTTGGGTATGTTCCTTCTCTTTCTTCAAGTCTTTTTGGAGGTTGAGCATCCTGCACTTGACTCTAGCACTAAGTTCTTTGATAGTCCTCCAAGCTGCATCCCTTGCTGACTCAAAGAATGTGGTGTGCACCATAGTGTTGGTGTACATGCAGAATCCTGTTCCCTTGTGGTTGTCTTCCTTGTTTTTGTACAAGTGAAGTTGCACCCACCAGTACTCAACTCCTTCATCCATCACAGGAAAGCCTTTGTACACAGCTGCACCATGTATTTCATTTGCCACCATGAGGTCCTTGAGAGCTTTGGGAAATTCTGTCTCACACTCCAAAGTCATTGTCATGAGTGGCCCTTTCCTTACGGCTTCGTTGATGGAATTCATCTACAAATAGAGATGAGAAAGAAGATTAGAAAAGTTTACGAGAAGAATAGACAAGTGTAGAAGTTGAAAATTTTCCTTAGTGGTTTCCAATCCTAGGGTCATAATCCTACAGGCAACACAGTGCTCTGATACCATCTGTAAGATCCCTCCTTTGTAAAGGAAAAAGGATCCCTGTGATTGCAATGCTAGTCCCTAGATCAAAGCTAGCATCCACAGTTTAAGATGAAGTACACAGATACAAAGGTCATTTATTACATCCATTCCAGAGATAACATAGTCTTTACAACTCAAGGCCACAGGCCTAATACAAGAGTTTGAATAAGTGAATAAATGTAAGTCTTCATCTTCATGTGCCACAGGCAAACATGTTGAGTGTAGACTCATGACACCTAATCCTCCTCAGAATAACCTGCAACATCACAAGTTACAACCACAGTGGGTCAATACTTTGGAATAGTATTGGCAAGTGATACCTTAGTATAATTTAGGTGGACTACAATACTATATGCATTTTGGCTAAGTGTAGCTTGGCTTGCTTTGCTCAAAATAGGTTTTTTTCCTATTAGTTGAAATCACTAAGTTTTTCTTTGTCAAAACTTTTCCCAAGGAACCACCAATAGACATTGGGGTCCTTCACCCTTGTTCACCCACAAGTTTTACTTAGAAGTTGGAGTGATGAGATTCTTGATAGCTTCCATGTCTTGATGCTCAAGTTGTCCATTACCATGGACTTGGCTAAGTACTTAGATTTTTCCATCTGCAGAGGTGGTGCACTTTCCCCACAAGCCTTGATTTTCACCAAGACAGGACCTTTCAGAAGCCTTTCCTTAGACCAAATGGATGCTCAAATTATGTTTTTAAACTAAACCCTAGCCACGCGGCGCTATCCTATTGGTCGATACCGCTTCGCTCAGGATCACCCTTCCGCGCCGTCGGATCAAGTCAGATCCAACGCGCCAGATCTAAAGAAAACGCTTCGCTCCAGATCTAATCTAGTCCCTACGATACAGATCTAACGGCTGCCGTTGCTCTGACCATAGTCGAGCGGCGCTAGCGGCGGCGACTGGCGGCGGCGCGTCTGTCAGCGGCGGCGCTGGCGTTCTAGGTCGTCCGGGGAGGGGAGAGGGTGCTTACCAAAATTGCAGGGACGAGGCGAAGCTCAACGTGGAGGTGGCTTGGCAAGAGGCGCACGGCAGGGGCTGCTGGAGCTCGTCGGAGTTGTGCACGGCGTCGGGTGGTTGCTGTCGAAGTCGTTGCCGAGGTTTCGCGTCGCCCTAGCACGAACCAGATGGATTAGGAGACGCGCAAGACAGTGGCGAACAACCTCGTATGCAAGAGGGGGCAAGGGGCGCGCTCTGCTTACCGTAATTGGTCGCCGGAGTTGAGCGGCGGCTCGGTCGGTTGCGGGCGCGAACGGGGACGGCGTCCTAGGTCACGAGCAGGCAAGCGAAGAGTATCAGAAGATGCACGAGATCACGCTGGGCACATTCGTTTGAATCAGAGGCATAGGGGCGGTCGGGACTCACCGGAATTTGCTGCCGGAGGTCGTCGGAGTTGCGGCGGTGTTTGGCGAGTTGCGAGCAGCCTGGTGGCGTGGAGAGGAAATTGAGTGAGGGGAAATGGCCGCGAGAGGGAGGGGCTTAAATAGGCAGAGGCTCGACAATAAACGCTCGGCGAATCAATGGTAATTACGCCGCGAGATCAACGCAACAACGGCCAGCGGCGATGGCGTCTGCGCGCGAGATTTGGGGAAGGAGTGACGTGGAGAGGGCCCGCTTGTCAGCGAAATAAGAAGAGAGGGAGTGGGGTCCGAGCGTCAGCGACTCGTTGGGTGTGTCCGCGCGTGCGAGAGAGAGAGGGGACCCGGGTGGGCTAGTTGGGCTGCTTCTGTTGATGGGCCAGATTATTAGCGCCAGCCCTTTTCCTTTTGTTTATTCCTTTTCTTTTTTCTAATTTGATTTTCTGGAATGATTTTCAAATGAATTCAAACTCTGTTTGAATTCAAATCTTTTCAGGATTTTTGCAATGTGCAACAGTCACAAATCTTGGCATAAAACCATGTGGTCACCTTGGGTAGGCTTGGTCATTTTTGGAAAGACAAAATAACAGTGACATTGCACTTGGTTTGCAGGTGTTTGAAAATGGTTTTGAAACCATTTTTATTTTGTAATTTTTTTTTCAAACTCTACACTCAAACCAATCAACAAGGAAGCAAACAAACTTGGTTTTAAAACACCTAAGCTTCTCAAAAAGGGGATGGCCATTTGATTTAAGTTGCTCACATAAAATGATAGCACTATGTGCTTCTGTTTTCTTGAAATTGGTTTGAAATGGATCTCAAAACTATATGCATGCATGAGTGATATGCAATCTTTGAAATCATGATTTTAGGGATGTTACAACAAGTATCCAAGGTTCAACTTATTTTAGACAACATTTTTGGAAAATAAAATGATAAGTGTGGTGGTCCAACTAACGAAGTACGCTTACAATCCCATCTCACTTGCCAAATTGGCTAACAAGGCATCCCTAGAGGCAATCTGTTTATCTAGATCACATGACTCCATTGCTAAGTCTATGATGTCCTTCCTTAAACTTTGGTTGGTAGCCTCTAACTCTTGGGCGTGCTTCTTTTCTTCCCTAAGGTCATTCTGGGTGTTAAGCATTCTACACTTGATTCTATCACCAAGTTCTTTATGGCCCTCCAAGCTGCATCCCTTGCTGAATCAAAGAATGTGGTGTGCATCATTGTGTTGGTGACCATGCAGAATCATGAGTCCTTGTGGTTGTCTTCCTTGTTTTTATACAAGTGAAGTTGCACCCACCAGTACTCAACTCCTTCAACATCACAGGAAAACCTTTGTACACAGCTGCACCATGTATTCCCATGGCAACCATGAGGTCCTTGAGAGCCTTGGGGAATTCTGTCTCACACTCCAAAGTCATTGTCATGAGTGGTCCCTTCTTCACGTCTTCGTTGATGGAGTTCATCTACAAATAGAGATGAGAAATAAGATTAGAAAAGTTTACGAGAAGAAAAGACAAGTGTGGGAGTTGTTGAAAATTTTTCCTTAGTGGTTTCCAATCCTAGGGTCATAATCCTACAGGCAACACAGTGCTCTGATACCATCTGTAAGATCCCTCCTTTGTAAAGGAAAGGATCCCTGTGATTACAATGCTAGTCCCTGGATCAATGCTAGCATCCACAGTTTAAGATGAAGTACACAGAAACAAAGGTCATTATTACATATCATTCCAGAGATAAACATAGTCTTTTATAACTCCATGGCCACAGGCCTAATACAAGAGTTCATAAATATAATAAGATAAATAAGTCTTCATCTTCATGTGCCACAGGCAAGCATGTTGAGTGTAGACTCATGACTCCTAATCATCATCAGAATATCCTGCAACATCACAAGTTACAACCATAGTGGGTCAATACATTGGAATAGTATTGGCAAGTGATACCTTAGTAGAACATTGGTGGACTAAATACTATATGCATTTTGGCTAAGTGTAGCTTAGGCTTGCTTTGCTCGAAATAGGTTTTGCCTATCAGTTGAAATCACTAAGTTTTTCTTTGTCAAAACTTTCCCAAGGAACCACCAATAGACATTGGGGTCCTTCACCCTTGTTCAACCACAAGTTTTTACTTAGAAATTGGGATGAGGAGATTCTTGATAGCTTCCATGTCTTGATGCTCAAGTTGTCCAATACCAGGGACATGGCTAAGTACTTATTTTCTTCCATCTGCAGAGGCTGTGCACTTTCCCCACAAGACTTGATTTTCACCAAGACAGGACCTTTCAGAAGCCTTCCCTTAGACCAAATGGACGCGTTCCAACCTATCATCCCACTACCACCAACTGTCCAAATGGCTAAGTTATTGCAACCTATGTGATCCAGGCAGAGCCCATATTGCCAAGGGGTTGCACTAGAAGCTTCTTAACATTTGGCCTCTCAAATCCCTTTGTTCCTGGGTGGCTTTCCACAAGTGAGATACACAAGGTAAACCATAGAAATGGGCCTTGTGTAACCACTCAATATAAACCATTCCTTCCATTCCACCTAGGTGTTTCATTCACTTAGTTGTTTTATTAAGCAAAAACATAGTCCAAAGACTTAGAAACATTTATTCATAGAATGTATATAACCACCCTTGGTTGCTACTAGCTAGGCTAAGCATGGCATTGATAAGACTTAGAAATATTTCTAGCAATTCTAAAAATACTAGGATTTCCCAAGCATAGCATATAGATCAATAATATCCATGCAAGACTAGCAAAATATTTCTAATGCATATTTGAAAATCATAGGAATAAAATCATGAAGCACCACTTGCCTTGGTAGTTTGGAGAGTAGCTACAATCCTCACAATCACAATCACTATTTGCACCAAAATCTACACATAAAATGATAGCACCAAATCACATACAAAACAAATACAAGCAAAAATATATGAATGCATGCAATATGATATGTGATGATTTTCTACACCAAACAATGCAAGTGCACAGTACTGATTCATAAACAAGTTCAAAACTTTCCAAACAAACTTTATTTGAACATTAAAACATTTCCCAAATAATTGTTATACACAAAATAGTCCTACACATGTTTCTGTAAAAATAACCATTTTAACGAAACAAAACATTAAACACATTGCATATATGGAAAGGGCTTTCTCTCCTAATTCCATTGATATAAAATTTGTCAAATTTGGACGTGGGAATCAAAAGTTATGAATTAAACAAGTTTAAATATCAAATAGATCAAAATTCTGATTTTAAATCTAACTCACAGCCACGCGGCGGCATCTGATTGGCTGGTACCGCTTCGCGCTGGATCGCGTCTGTGAACCGTTAGATCTAACTAAAACGCGCGGCTCAGATCTCATCTTACCCTTTCGTTAAGTGATCTATCCTATGCGTTAGATCTAGATTCAACGGCGCTCGATCAACCTACCAAAGTCTGGCGGCGCGGGGCGACGGTGAGCGGAGGCACGCTCTGTCTATGGTGGCGCGGTGGCTATAGAGGGGGTTGGGGTCGTCGGAAATGCTTACCAGGCTCGCGGCGGTGTGTTGAAGCTCAACGTGGCGGTGGCTTGTCAAGGGGCGCACAGATGCAGCAGCAGGGTCTCGTCGGAGTTGTTGGCGGTGTCGGGTTCGTGCAGACGGCGACGTTGATGACGTTCGGGATCGCCCTAGCACAAGTCAGTGGTGTTAGCAGCTGCGTAAGGACACGACGGACCTCATAGCATGTATGAGGGGTCAAGGGGCGCACGGATTTTACCTAAATCGCTCGTCGGAGTTGAGCGGCGGCTCTGGCGTTCGCGGGCGTGAATGAAGACGGCAACCTGGATCACGAGCAGGAAAACTAGAGGTGTCAGCAGATGCGCAAGGACATGAGGGTCACGCTCGTTTGAACCAGAAGCAGAGGGCCGGTCGGAGCTCACCGTAATCGCTTGCCGGAGTTCGTCGGGTAGCGGCGGTGCAGTTCGAAATACTGGCAGCCTGGTGGCGAGGTGAGCGTGATGTGTGGGGGGAAATGACCGCGGTGGCGAGGTGATTAAGTAGCCAGGAGGGGCGAGGGAATTACGCTGCGGTTCAATGCCAATTAAGCGAGGAATCAACGCTCGGCGTTTCTGGAGGAAACGGCGGTGGCGACGGGGTCTGCGCGCGTGGGGGTGGAGAAGAAGATGCTGACCTGTCTTGGGCCCAGTGGCAGTGTCAGCGGGGTAGTGCGGGTGCGGGTGAGAGAGAGAAGGGGGAAACCCGGGTGGGCTGGCTTTTGGTCCGTTTCTGCTGTTGGGCTAGAATAGTGGCGCCGGCCTTTTTCCTTTTCTTTACTCCTTTTCTATTTCTGTTTGATTTTCCAGGAATCAATTTCAAATGATTTTAAATATGTTTGAATTCAAACTCTTTCTGGATTTTTATAAAATGTAACCTGCACATTTTTAAGTATAGAACCATGCTGTTTCACTTAAACTTGCATTGGTCCATTGGAGTTTTAAAATAAACAGAGCCTTTACTAATGTTTTAATAATGATATAAAATTTGTTTTAAAGTCATATTTTGTTTTTAAAATTTTTGTTCGAGCTTTGGAACACTTCATACTACCATAGGATCAAATATAACTGGTTAAATCAAACCATCGCATGAAAGAGGGTAACATTGGGTTAAAGTGTTGTTCACATAAAATAATGAGCACATTTGCTCCTGTTTTTGGAATGGTTTAGAAAATGGAACCCTGTATGATCATGAATGCATGGATGATATGCTTGAGTTTTGAAACATGATGTTAGGGATGTTACATACATCATCTACTTTTACTGTTTACTTTCTGCAAGCAACCGTTACCTTCCACACCATATGTTTAATCCTTTGTTTTCAGCAAACCAGTTAGAGATTGACAACCTCAATGTAAGTTGCGGCAAAGTCTTGAGTTTGTGTTGTGTAGGATTCCAAGTTGCTAGCAACACCTTTGAGTTGTTTCCTTGCTCCTACTGGTTCGATAACCTTGGTTTCATAACTGAGGGAAAATTTACCGCTGTGCTCATCATACCTTCCTCTTGGGGTCTCCCAACGAAGCTCTACTATTGAGCCACGTCAATGTGAAACATCCATGTCTATTTCTTTATAGATCCAAATACGACTGAAAGATTTTACACCTTTCCAGAGGGTCTTCCAAGTTCAAAACTTGACTTCTCGTGTATGGAACTATCACGGATTTTATGGCTTCAATTCATTTGACGGAGTCAGGGCCATCATCGCTTCTTTGCATGTAGTCGGTTCATCACTGTCAAACAATAATGATTTACTCTCAAATCTTAGTATTTGTTTGTTTAACCGACTTACTCGGTTCAATAGGAACTTAGACCTCCGTGACCACAACCTTTGAGGCACGTGAGCCATGAGCATTGTTGCTGTCTCCGGGATAATTTCCGGCGTTGCACAACTCAGCACATATTAGCTAAGGTTCAATAACCTTATCAAAGTTCTATTGTCCTCCCACTTAAATTTTCACGAAAAAATCCTTCCAAAAGAAACTTGACGTTCTAAGCGACAACCACTTTTGTCTTTGGTGTTATGGAGGAATACCCCAACGGTTATTCGAGATAACATACAAATACATGCTCATCTGAC
This sequence comes from Avena sativa, assembly GCA_916181665.1. Taxonomy (NCBI): domain Eukaryota; kingdom Viridiplantae; phylum Streptophyta; class Magnoliopsida; order Poales; family Poaceae; genus Avena; species Avena sativa. The sequence goes on along the minus strand of OV702298.1, from coordinate 275,393,748 downwards.
TTTGGTTGCAAACATCTAACTTATTCCTAGCGTACCAAAATTTAAGAAAGGACAACTTGGGTTTTATCCCAGACCATAACTTATATGGTGTCATTTCAACGGATCACGATGGTGATCTTTTTAGTGTAAAAGCGGTAGTCACTAAAGCTTTAATCTTTAAAATACAATGACAGTTTTATAACTAACACCTTTGAGCTCACCATGTCAAACAAGGTTTCATTACATATCTCGAACACTCCATACTCTTATGGTGTTTTGGGAAATGCAAATCCACGGAATGATTCCTTAAACCTTAGGTGTTATGCTAAGCATGTAACTCAAATATCTTCCTTTATGATCCAATCATAAATTCTTTATTTTCTTGTTACAATGATTTTCACTTCATCTTGAAATTCTTTGAACATTTTCAAATATTTCACACTTCTTCCTCATTAAGTAAATATACACATATATTCACTCAAATTTCCGGAGAAAGCATATGAAGTTGAAATCCATTGCTCACGACTACACATAATAGACTACATACATCAATATGTACAAATTCCAATAAGTTAGTCGTTCGTTCTTCTTTGGCCTTTGAATGAAATTTCAATTATCTCCAGGAAAGTCTCACAAGCATCATTTTATGAAAATCAAAAGACTCCTAAATTCCATCAACATGGTCCAATATAATTTAAACGGCATTGTTACTTCGTAAGTGATTTTTAATCATTTGTCTTGCGACATTTTAGCATTAGCTTTTATGGATGTGATATCTCCAACTAGATTTTTAAATCATCCATCTTATATGGATTACGGAAATTATTTGAACAACCTTTTGTTCTCATAATACCTGATCAAAATAACAATTATTGAAACAATTCTTGAAGGCAAGCTTTGATGTCAACAATAAAAACAACAACACTTTGTTTGTTTTCGATGAATATCATCATATATTCTCTTACTGGTTACTTAGGTCATTACAGTTCATGAATTGTGTTGTCCTGCATGACATTTCACACCAACCAAATTGATATCCAATACCCAAGAACCACATTGTTTAACAAGCAAAGAATACAACCATGACATGTATATCATCTATATACCTAAGCTGGAAATTTCCAATCTTTTTCTTTTTCTGCCAAATATTTCTGAGATTCTCTTTCTGCATTTCCTTTCCATTTTAAAAGAATCTATCAACATCAACAGTGGCACCATACACATGCCACATAGTCCAAACGTGTATAGTCAAATACTAATATCTTTGGACTTGCACTTTGAAGTAGATCACCATCATCAAATGTTTGGCGTTCTTTCGAATTCCATTCTTTAGTAATCTTTTACTGTAGTAAACATTTTACCTACATCTTTTATTTATCCTTATCATGACAATTTTCATGATCAAGCTACTATAGCTTATAATGGCGAATCACGAGTATATTGTTGCTTTCCAAAACCTTTTGGAGGATTTGGACATCTAGCATCTCCTACCTTCGCAAATTCTCACCAAATATGAGAACATATATTTTGCCAAATTATACTCTATCATGTTGCAACCAAAACATTGTTTTAGATATCGCAATATCTTCCACACATGATGGTTTCTGAAACATTTCTTTCAGCTCCTAGATAACCTTGATACTAAATCAACCTTTTGAAAATCAAGGATCATGGAGGCAAACATGATACTTAGATACTAACACTGGAATTGTTACTCTTGATTTAATACTAATTACTAAACTTCACGGAGTAAATGGAGTTTGCTGAAAGTTTGCAATAGGACTTTTAAAATTTAGATTTACACTCAAAACAATATGATACCAGTTCATAAAGTAACTATCCAGAATTCTATAGTTCCATTATCTCAATTAAAACTAAGTGTAAGGTGGTGAACGGATGCTAATGACTACAACAACTATGCAAATTCACTTTGATTTAATTTGTGATAACATGAGTTGAAATTTAATCATATTACTTTTGAACTCCCACACAAAACAACATCCCTCATGTTGCTTTAGTGATTACACGAACCAGATCCACTACACCAAGTCCGATCATCATGAGAGAAGGTGTAGCTTCAAAGGCGAACAATCAACATGTGCATCATATCATCCATATGACTCATGATTTACCTTTTGGTATTTCGTGTTTCGAGACCATGTCTGTACATGATAGGCTCGTCATGCTTAACCCTAGTATTCACATGTGCAAATCTGTCTTGCACCCATTGTATGCACATGTAGAGTCTATCACACCCGATCATCACGAGATGCTTCAAAACGACGAGTCTTAGCAACGGTGCCTACTAAGGACGAACACTTTATTACTTGATATTTAGTGAAAGTGATAATCTTATAGTACTAACATCGTGATCTAAGCAATACAAGATGCATAAAAGGGATTAGCATCACATGCAATTCATAATATGTGATATTGATATGGCCTTTCTTCTTGTGTCTTTCATCTCCATCTCCAAAGCATGAACATGATCACCATTATAACCAGCATGGCATCATGGTTAATGGCACCGCTTCATGGTTGTCCATCACCAACATCAACTATTACAACTATTGAGAATAAACCTTATTACATGATGAAAAGACACGCAGGTCTTAACGAATTTGAAGACAACCATTAGGCTCCTGCCGGTTGCCATATTACAATAAGGATCATTGCATACATCAAATATAATCACAACCACATCATGGCCATATCACATCACATGCCCCTGCAAAAACAAGTAAGACGCCTCTAATTTTCGTTGCATGTTTTACGTGGCTTGGGGATTTCGAATAAGAACCATTCTTACCTACGAACATAAGCCACAATGGTGATACAAGTGTTGTCAAGTGCCCATTGTAAATTTAATCTTAACTACGGTGGGAGAGACAGACACCCGCAAAGCCACTTATGCAATACAAGGTGCACGTTGAGAATGGAGCAAGTCTCATGTGCGACGACATGTAAGGTTAGCCCAGGACACTTCATCCCACCATCCCGCAAGATGCAAAGTACACAAAAATAAAGAGACAACAAGAGCATCAATGCCCATAAAAACATTGTGTTCTACTCATGCAACAAATCTACGCATAGACACGGCTCTGATACCACAGTAGGGTTCGTTGCATGGAAAACAAAAAAATTCTATCGCAAGAAAACATAAAACCAAAATCCAATATATGGCAAAGCCAAGATCTAATCCACGATTGGTGCAACAAGATTGATGAGAACTAATCCTTGTAGATCCAAAGCGTTTAATGAGATCAGATTCTCGTGGTTGATATAGTCGATCACTTGCCGATCTCAAGATCGTGTAGACGATCCTTCTGGCGCCGTGTTCCAGCAGCACTTCCACAATCGGTCACATGTACGGAGTCGATGAAGGTCAGCTACTCTTCCTATGTTAGTGATTGACATGATCTCATGTTCTAAGGACTAAAGTTACTTGTAATGATGTTATAGCAATTTAAACATAATGACTTCGATTGTATTACTATACTTCATATGAATGTTCATCACATCCTTCCACCAATGTTGTGACCTCGTTATTAACAACATCCAATGTCCATGATCAGGAAACCTTGACCATCTTGTTAATCAACGAGCTAGTTTATATGATAGGCATAACTAGGAACATTTTATTTGTTTATTAAACACACATGTATAAATGTTTCCTTTTAATACAATTATAGCATGAAGAATAAACATCTATCATATACTTGGAAGACGATAATAACAACTTTATTATTGTCTCTTGGCCATATTCCCTTCAAAGGGTGGCTGCACCTAGACATGGAGGGTAGACCACCGTTCTTAGCATTGCTGCCAGAACAGTCACACCCACACATGGTTGAGCATCCTGCTCCTCGTGCGCGTGTCACAGCGCCGCCATGTGCACAACATCGTAGGTGAAGAATAGATGCACGTAGGTCTCCTGTTGTTTCTGTGGAATCACCACGGCACCACAACCAGAGCTACAGATGCATAGAACTGGAACAAGATGCAATCAACTGGAAAGTGCATAGGGTAGGCATTCTCAGGTCAGGGCCTGCCAGCCCCAGATCAGGCCCAGACGGGCCTGGATCTAGGTCTATAGGCCCACGCCACCAGGAGCTCATCCACCCGCACCGTCGGCCGCCACCACTACCACCGCCTCGACAGCCACCCACGGCTATAGATCGACACCAAAACAGCACTGCTGAACAGGAACCCCACTAATCCATCAGCTCACGCGGTAAAAAAATACTCCCGTCGCTGCTGGCACCGCCCAGGCTTGGCCCTGCAACCCTCGTCGCTAGCGTCGGCTGGGGAGGAGGAGGTTTAGAGAAGAGGAGGGTTAGGGCTTGCATGTCGCCTGTGGGGGGCAAGCGAGTGAGTTATCTGTTCTGGTGCATTCACTAGTGGAGAACGGGGCTCTTGTCCCAGTTCGTAAGGGAGTTTAGTCCCGGTTGCCCAACCGGGATGGGGAAATCGGGACTAAAGCACCCACCCTTAAGTCCCAGGTGGGATACGAACCGAGACAAAAAGGGCTCCATGTGGCTGTTGCATGGCGCCAGGGGGAGGAGCATCCGTCCTGGTTCATAACACGAATCGGGACAGATCTCTCTCTGCCGCGTCAGCAATTTGGCACATTTCAATGTCGCGGCAGAGAATTTATTTTGGCCATTTTATTTTGCCGCGGCAGCATTTTGGCCACTTTTTGTGCCGCGGTAGAGAATTCATTTATATTTTTTTCCTTTTTATTTTGTGTTATGCACTCATCAATGAAGGAACCATTATATTACACAATATCATCATGAATATAGAGATCGAAGTATCGAACATATTACATTCGATACATGAGTTTCATGCATATATACATACAAAATAAGGTCTTTGTACGGTCCTTATTGCCTTATATACCCAACTCCACATGGTATTCTCCTTTTGGGTTTATGACCTCTGCATCGAACAATCCCGCCAATTCGTCCTGAATTGCTCGTACGTGATCATTTGGCAAAAGACCGTCCCGCGGCCGTTCGATCTGATTTAAAGGAGTCAACATATATGAATGAAACTAAACACAATTTGATGGTAATAAAAAAGTATGAAAATTGTTTACGTACGTGAAGTTGCTCTAATTTTTTTCACTTCTCACAACACGTATGTCGGATGAACTCGCAAACATAGTATCCACATAAATTATTCTCGGGTTCCAGCATCATAATCACGTGATAGTCATGAGACTTCAGGTTTTGGAATTTTTTTCTCTGCCATATTTATTATCCCCTTTATATTATATGAGAATCCAGACGGCACCTTGATATTGTAAAGTACTTCAAAAAAGATTTCCTTATCTACTTTGGTAAGAGCATAGCTGTCACGACTTAAGTGACGCCCTTAATCCGTCTTGTTCTGTGTATGCATATTCTTTGGGTCTTTCATAAGTTGTTGGTCATCCCGTGCTTCTAGTGTATATTTTGTCTTCCCGTATACGCCTAGGAATCCTAGCAGGTTCACGCAAAGATTCTTCGTCATGTGCATCACGTCGATTGAAGAGTGGACATGTAGAACTTTCCAATAGGGTAGCTCCCAAAATATAGATTTCTTCTTCTACATGGGCGCGTGTCCGGTAGCGACGTCGTTCGGAACAAATTGTCCGCCAAGACCCTTTCCAAAGATTACTTCTATGTCCTCGACCATACCAAATACATCATCACCAATAGGAAGGTTAGGCTTCTTCCGGTGATCTGCCTCACCTTTGAAATGCTTGCATTTCTTTCTTACGGGATGATTGGTAGGAATAAATCGTAGATTCCCTAGGTACACAACCTTCTTGCATTTCTGCAAATATGTACCTCTAGTCTTATCTAAATAGTGCGTGCCTGCCTTATATCCCTTCATTGTTTGTACTGAAAGGTTACTAAGAGCGGGCCAATCATTGATGGTTACGAAAAGCAACCCTCGTAGGTCAAATGGCTCCTGTTTGTTCTCATCCCACACATGTACACCTGGTTTTCCCCACAACTATAAGAGTTCTTGAACTAATGGCCTTAGGTACACATCAATGTCGTTGTTGGGTTGCTTCGGGCCTTGGATGAGCACTGGCATCATAATGAACTTACGCTTCATGCACAACCAAGGAGGAAGGTTGTAGATACATAGAGTCATAGGCCAGGTGATGTGACTGTAGCTTTGCTCCCCAAAAGCATTCATGCCATACGTATTTAGACCAAACCATAAGTTTTTTGCGTCACCTGCAAAGTCCAGGAAGTCTCTCTCGATTTTTCTCCACTGCGACCCATGATCTTAGTGTACCCGGGTTCACGCTGGTCACCGTACATGCATTCCTGACTGTTCATGTAACACCCTCGCATGATAAGGCTGAGTTCATGTGTATAGTGTCAATCCCTGGATTGGTTCACTGGCACACACAGTACAAAATGATACCAAATATAACTGTGCATCATAAATACAATGAATATGATCCATAATTTACATTATATTACAGCGGAAAGCAATTACAAGGTAGATCTCCATCCTTCAAATGTGCCACAGACGGACAATTGTTGAGTGGAGTCTCGCGACCTATGAACGATCACTCAGATACGATATAACCTACAACATAAAACGTAGCAGCCATGAAAGGTCAATACAGGGAATGTATGGCAAGTAGGCTAAAGTGGTTAACATAAGATCTATCAATTACATGCTTATTTGGCTAAGTGGAGTTCAAGCTCATTTGCATAAAGCAATAGTTTTATCTTAACATTTATAACAAAGTAGTTTTTCAATACGATAAATAGGACACTCTGGTTCACTCCCAGGTGATCCTACCCAATTAAGTTCACCCAACAAGTTAATTGATTGAGAAATTTGGATGAGTAAGAAATATGTCATAGCATCAGTATCAACTCGCTCAAATTGTCCATCACCGGGGACATGGCTAAGTACTTAGTTTTACACCCTGCAAGGATTTGTACACTTTACCCATGTGACCTGTCCAACCCAGCTCGGACCACCACACTTATATTGTGTTATGATAGGGAGAAGTCCAAGACGAGACAATTCGGAAAGAGCTTCCCAAACCCATCCACGCACCGTACCAACCTACACGATTCTACATCTCTGTCTACGTAGGTTCGGGTTGCCACAACCTACTAAGTCCAGCCAGCCACCCATTTCTTACTGGCACATGGTTGCACACACAAGCTACCAAACAAAGGAACCAATCCCTTCTCAGTGTCCTGGGCGGCATTCCCCACCATAAATCCACACTCGATGACCCAATCAATGCCATTCCACCCAGGTGGTTCATTAAAATCATGTTGGTTTGTCATTTAGCAAAATATAAGCCTTTCAAAACATATAACTTTTCATGGTGTGATTCCCTTCCTTGTTTAAATAGCATAGCTAAGAAATCTACCAATACAATGGCTCATAAACATGGAATACTAGGGAATAATATGGGATATAGCATAGCATATACACATCAATTCCTACACATGCAATTCTACAAAAACATCTATAGTGCATAAGAAAACAGTAGGACATTTATGACCAAGATAGCACCACTTGCCTTTGTTGTAGATGTAGTTGATTTGATAATCCTCACAATGCTCATAGATATAAGGGTTGATCTCGTCGCGCTCAAAATAATCGCAATGACAGTAGTTGCACTCCTCGCAATCTATCGTTCAAAAACAAAGGCACAACAAGCACACCATTCAAACATTGTAATTATGCACAGTGCAACAATACAAAAAAACAATGATGAACAATGCATGAATGATGATTTAATAAGTCATAATGGTTGTATTTAGTGTTCTGAATATTATTAGATCACATGATGCATGTGGAAAGTAATTTAATGAACCAAAGCTTTTATTACTAAAGTTATATCGATTTAATATGGTTTATATCACTTTAATTGAACTACTGATGTTTCTGTCATATTAAATTGTGAACTAAATGCTACTGGATAGGTAATTCAATTTAGAGACAGTAGCAATTTGAATCACCTAAAAAGGAGTTATAGATATTTTCTTATTATTAAAATAGCATTGCAATGGGTTTAAAGCTTTCTTCAAGAATTTCTGTTTTAACAGTACCAAATAATTTGGCACGCAATTTGTTTGGATTGATATTATCAATTCAAAATAGTATCAATTGGTTTCACTAATTTTGGAGTTCTCATTAATTTTATGTGATTTAAATACTAGTTATAAGGGTTTAAATCATCTAAATTATTTCCTTTGAAACAAATTATATCCAAAGACAGATTAATGTTCTACATGAAACAAGGATTCCCAAGACATATTATTTTCATTTTTATGACCCATAAGTAATTTACTACAATTTATTTACTCCAAAAAATCCATTAAATCATATAAATTACTATAGTAAATATATGCTCTAAAAGTTGGATATAAAGGCATGTTAATATTATTCACAATTTTATGAATCCGATGATATATCATTTGTAAATTTTGGACTAACAAATACTTTTATATGCATTTTAAAATTTTACATGTTTTTCTGCCTATTTAAATCTATTTCCATAAGTTTAGGCGAGTTGGCCACACGTGGCGTGTTTTGATTGGCAGGTACCTCTTCACTTAAGTGACATGTTTGCTTCCGTTGGATCGCGATCTGGCGATGGAGAGGAGGCTGCTCGACACGGCTGGCTTAAGTCCAGGATTGGCTTGGCTCCCTGGCTTGGTTCGGCTTGCAACAATCTGGGACGTCCGAATGGGATCCGATGGACAAGGGCGATGATGGCGAGCTAACGGCGGTGACGACGATGGTGCGCGACGGTGTGACTCGGGAGGCGCTGGTGGCAGTGGTTGTGGTGTACTCCGGTGTAGAGGCCTCAACCTGATAATAAGGTTGATCCCTCCTGTGTTTACAATGCTAGTCCCTGGATCAATAGCTAGCATCCACAGTTAAGATGTAATATCAAGAAACAAAGGTCATAATATAACTTTATAACCAGGAATAACATAATTTTATTACATCTTACATAGCTCATTGGCTATTACATTACATTGCAGCGGAATAACTATAGTCATGGGGTCCTTCATCTTCAAAGTGCCACAGGCAGATGTTGGTTGTAGACTTTGTAATCCTAATCAATCAATCTTCACTAAATACAATCAAACCTGCAACATACAAGTTACAGCCACAAAGGGTCAATACATTTGAATTGTATTGGCAAGTGATACTATAATAGTATGGTGGAGTCTATCATCTATATGCATTTGGCTAAGTGGAGTTGAGGCTTGCATTGCTCAAAATAGATTTTTCCTTAACCTTTGAAAATACTAAGTTTTGCTTTGATAAAATCATTTTTCTCAATCAAAGATTGAAGATCCTTTACAAGGCATCTCTCAATCAAAGATTGAAGATTTCAAACAACCCTTGTTCAAACCTCAAGTTTTAACTTAGAAATTTGAATGATGAGATTCTTGATTGCTTCCATGTCTTGATGCTCAAATTGTCCTTTACCAGGGACATGGCTAAGTACTTAGATTTTACACTCTGCAGAGGTGGTGCACTTTCCCCACAAGACTTGGTTTCCCAAGACAAGATCTTTCAGAAGCCTTCCCTTAGACCAAAATGGACGCGCTCCAACCTATCAAACACTACCACCAACTGTCCATATGGCTAAGTTCTTGCAACCTATATGATCTAGGCAGAGCCCATATTGCCAAGTGGTTGCACTTGAAGCTTCTCAACATTTGACATCTCAAATATCTTTGTTCCTGGGTGGCCATCCACAAGTGAGATACACAAGCCAAGTCCATGGCCTTGTGAACCACTCAACACATACCATTCCTTCCATTCCACCCAGGTGATTCATTCACTTAGTTGTTTTATTAAACAAAACATAAGTCCACAGACTTAGAAATTTTCCATAGCATGAATATATATTCCACCCTTGTTTTCTATTAGCTAAGCTAAGCATGAAAGTAATAGGAATCTTAACTTAGGAAATTTCTACTAAGGTTTCATCTACTAGGTTTTCCCATAGCATAGTTTATACTTAGCAAAATTCCATGCAAGTCCTACTTAGAAATATCACTAATGCATAGTGAAAATAATGGGACAAAAGTATGAAGCATCACTTGCCTTTTTGGTAGAGGGTATACGTTTACTCCTTGTCCTTGCAACAATCACACTCTTCAAGTCACTACAATTCAATCAAGCAAGGTACAACTCAATCTACCAATCAAGCAAATCAACACACATAAAATGACAAAGTCAAGGTAATGCATGCAAACATGCCAAGCTTTGTTTTGTTTGAAGAAGTGGTTCCTAATGGGTCATAAACATTTGATAACACCTATTGGTCATTTTGTAAAGTGGCAAAGTCATTTGCAAAAGGTTTCACTACAAAAACCATTTTCAAAACAAAGTATCATTTTATGTGGTGTAGAAATATTTTTACTAAGGCATTAACCTATAGGGTTCACCAAATATGTTTTCAAACCATAAAACTTGGTATTTGGGGTCAGAGAGTTTAAACCAAAACATTTTCCAAAGGTTTTCTTCCAAAACCATTTTTAATAAATAAACCACATTTCTATTTGACTAGAAATGGTTTTAAATCAAAGAATCATTCTTTTGTTTCACCAAATTCATTTTTGAAACCACAAAGTGTTTCCTAAGGTCAGTAGTTTTGGTCCAAAACATTTTCTCCAAAGTTTTTACTCAAAACCATTTTTCATAAACAAAACAATAGTTTTATTTAGCTAGAAATGGACTAAACCAAGTAATCCATTCTAAACTTTTCCAAATCCATTTTCCAAACCATGGGTTGGTTCCTAGGGTCAGTAAGGTCACAACAAACCATTTTGCAAAGGTTTTAACCCTAAAATCATTTTTAAACAATTTTTATACTCTAAACAAGCTCACAAAAGAATCTGCAAAAACAAGCAAACTAACAGATACTATTTGCTAAACTAAGGGCATGGTTGGCTAGGTCTTGCTCTCCTGAATCCAACGACATAAAATTTGTAATTTTGGACGTGTGGATCCAAAGTTATAAGGGTTTGAAAATTGAATCTCAATCAGATTTCAAATCTGTTTTAAACCTAATACTGGCCACGCGTCGCTGTTTCATTGGTTGATACCGGTTCGGCCGGATCAGCTCTGTGGAACGTTAGATCTAAATGAATCGTGTGGCTCAGGAGGCGTAACTCTTCGCGGTTTAAGTGATCTATCGTAATCGTTCGATCCAGATCCTACGGACCTAAACAATTGGCCATTAACTGGCGGCGTTGCGCGGCTGTGCGCGGCGGCGACGGGCAGACGGCGGCGACGATGGTGAAATAGGAAACGAGGGAGGAGGGAAAAGTGCTCACCATGTTCGCAAGGGCCTGAGGAAGCTCGACGTGGTCTCCTAGGGTCAAGGGGCACTCGGGGTCCGCTGCAATTCCTCGCCGGAGTGGAGAAAGCCGTCAGGTGGCTCTGGTTGAGGTCGAGGACGATGCTGCAGATCGCCCTAAGGCAAAACGAAGGCGCGGTTAGATGCGCAGGTTCAAGACAAAGTTGTGTGCGTGAACGAGAAGTGAAGGGGCGGTTTGGTTCACCTGGGAGGCGTCGTCGGAGAAGAGACAGACGGCGGCGGTGTCAGAGCTTGTCAAAGCCGACGCTCTGGGGCGCCCGCGGTTGAGAGGAGGGTGCTGGGAGATGCGTCTGGGAGTGGGGAAGCTGTCAGCGTGCTCAGGGAGGCACGGGGCGGTGTCGAGTCGCCGGAATCGGCACCGGACTTCGTCGGAGACAGAGGAGCTCGGGGAGGAAATTGGGGAGGTCTGGGGCGTGCGAGCGCGGGGTGTCAGAGGGAAAATATAGAGGAGGCATGGGCGTTTAAGACTGCGTGGTCAAGGCGAGGTAAAGGCCCGGCATTATGACGAATTGAAGCCGCGGAATTTCTGCAGGAAACGGCGACGAGGAGGGAAAGAACAGGTCGTGCGGGTGTGGACGATGAACAGTAAAGTGGGGTCCAGTCGTCAGCGGGAAATGAAAGGAGAGGGAGGGTCCACTGGTCATTCTCTTTGCGGGTAAGTTCCTGAGTGAAGAAAAACGGTTCAGGGCGTGGGAACAGTTGGGCTAGGTGGGCTGCTGTTGGGTTAGTTGGGCCAGAGGGTGGGCTGTTCTATTTTTTTTCTGTCTGAATTCTTTTTCCTTTTTTTTTATTTCTATTTTTCTGTTTTGAAATTCCTTTAATTATTTTAAGCACTCATTTGATTTCAAAACTTTGTCAAAATTTGTGTGGATTTAAATACTGATTAGTAGCACATTCTGAAATTAATTTTTGAATAAAACTTTATTCTTTTGGGGGTCTTTTAAATAAATCAAAAGGCCCTAGTTTTAAACCAAATAAGTTTTAATAATAATTTCAAACATCAATTCAAATCAAAACCACCACCAAACTTTGTAAAAAAATTTAGTTCTGTTTAATAACACAAAACAAAGTCCAAAACCAAATAATTTTTTAATCTTTTAAGATCTATTAATAATTAAATAAATAGACCTTAGTTAATATTCCATATAGGATTTGTTTTATTAAATCTTTATTTTGAAAATCTAGAATAAAACCAAAACACTTCAGTAGGTTTTATTTTGAGAATAAAAACAATACTTGGAAAACTTATTTTAAATAAATAAATAAGTTTTGATGTTTTGGAAATAGTAAAACCTTTATTAATAAAACTTGGATATTTAAATCCTTTTTATTTTATTTTAAATAAACCTCTACTATTTTAATCAAAGCAAAACCTTTTGTTTCAAAGTCTTGGCCAAGGTTTAATTTGGCTTTATAAAATAATCTTTATTTATAAATTCTACTTTGCTTTTGAAAACCAAATCCTTTTATAAAAAGATTTCAAAGTAGTAATAAAATATTTTTATTTTTCCTTTATTACGTATTTATCTTTTTAAATCCCTTTAGGATTATTTGTTCACCAATTGGTATGGGTTTTTGGTAAGGGCTTTATTAGCTTTGGAAATTCAATTTCCTTATCTTATTATATTCATAAGATTTTATTTATGGTTCCAATTTGAGTGAAACCAACTTCTATGGTCTTTCTTGATCCTTTGTGAATATTTGTTGATCAATTTTGGTATGGATCAAATCCATGGATTTGGAGATAACTTTGGAAAATGATTTTTATTCCATTAGGGTTTAGGGTTTTGGATTTATTTTCCAAATGTTCAAATTTCCAGATACATTCATTGAGGAATGCATTTCTCTTGATTTGGATTTGTTGAATTCAAACTTTAACCAAAGTTTGTTCAAGATGGGATTTTAAGTTTCCTTTTAGAAACAAAAGTTTCTTTTCACCCTGATTTTCAACAAAGATTTATTTTGTTTATTTATTTTTCACATTACAAGATTTGGAAAATCTTGGGATGTGACATCCAACGACCCTCGGCGGCGGTGAGTCGGTCGACGAGATGCAGATGAGTGCGGCGGTCACGCAGGTGTTCACTTCGGTGGTTGTCGCTTCCCCAGATGACGGCTTTGGACAGTTGCAGCTCCTCGGGTACCGACGGTTTCCGGTGACGTGGTCTGCGGGCTCAGGTGCTCCTTCTGGAAATAGAAGGGTTTGAGGAGGTGCGGTACCAATAGAGGAGGCGGACCAAGGTAAATATGAGGAGCGGGTTACCGGGGAATGAACGAATCGATGTCTCCACTGCGGTGGCTCCGACGAGGTCGACGACGGGGAGAAAATCGGGAATCTTGGAAGTGTTTGTTACGATTTTTGAGGGGTTCGGCGGAGGAAAATTTATATAGGTGGTGGTGTGGTCGAAGGAAAACAACAACAAACATATCAACCGAATTTTGGGGGGAGTTCGGATCGGGTTAGATCCCGTGCAGGATGTTCGTTTCCTGGTGAGAGGTGAGAGACGACCATGTTGGTCCCCACCTGTCAACTCGAGGAGGAAGGGGAGCGGGCTGGGCTCTGCTGCGTTTGCACTTGCTGGGCTGCTTCGCGTTGTGTGCGCTAGGTTGGGTACGGGCCAACCCAGATGGCTGCCCCGGTAGGTTAGGCTTAGGTTTTTTTCATTTTCTTTTTTGTTTTATTTTCTATTTTCTTTTAGATTTTTAGATTTAGGGCTCCAAATTAGTCCATTCAAATTTCTAAAAATTTGTAAGATCACCATGATCTTACTAGGATATTAACTATATTATTTATTGTCCATTTATAATTTACCAACCATCATATGTTTAGTTGGGACAATAGAACATCATTATCATTCCTTATATTAAACATAACTTTTGCATTTTATCTCCAAATGGACTCAAATAAATTTATGTGGTTTTATAGAAGTTTCCTCTATCAATATAAACCATCTATGAATACCTTTGATCAATTTATTTTTACTATGGACAAAACCATAGCTCTAAGGTTGTACTTAGAATGGAAAAAAATCCATTTAGGCTGTTGTATTTCCTTTTGTGCAATACTATTTCCTTCTCAGGGTTCATATGCAATGATGTTCATGCATGCTCCATGATTTTGAATTTTTGAAATCTCGCACACCAATTCTTTAATCCAGAAGCAATCCATTCCCTTTAGCCTATTTGGATACTTGGGTTTTAACAAAATAATATGAGGTTTTGAATTCGAGGTTGAGAGGATTTTCAATTCAAAAAGTTTCTTTTCTTTGAGAATTTTCAACCAAGTCAAACAATCAATCAAACTTTCTATTTATTTCACATTCCAAAATTAGGAGAAATTTGGGATGTGATAGACTACCACCCTTAAAAGAAATCTCGTCCCGACATTTGGAAAGGCTAGAAAGAAAGAAAGGTTCGGGGTCCATTAGGACGCTACCACCCTTAAAACAAAATCGACTAGATTACTTCTAGAGGATTCACCTGGCTTCAAATTGATTCTCCTTTAGACATTTATTGACACAATGTCTCTTGCACATTCTGAACTTCATGATTGATAGTTTCTGAGAAAGCACTTCTTGAACTGGCGAAACCCTCATGGTGGGCAATTAGGGAACGTTGCCTTCACTATACCCATTAATCATGGTTGGGATTCATAATTACCGTACATTCCTATGCTTAGCAACAGATGCTTTTGAAAAGGTGGACCGATATACCATTCTGAGGTTTAGGCTCAACGCCGGCTCTCTGCTAAGGCTTAAAAGACACTCAAGATTTGCAAAGCCAACAATACAAGAGCGAATGATAAGAGTAGTAGGAATGGTGATCAATCCATCCTGCATCCAAATCATTACCATGCATGAGGATAGGTGAATCACGTAACTTATCACTCGGGCATCCTCACTTGCATTGAAGAAGGTTTCCATGGGCACGAACCAATGATCGATGTAGACTCACATGTGTTCAATCTACAAAGCTACTACAAAACTAAACTATTGATACTTAAACTTTCAGGTTGGGTAATCTACTACATAACATCATTGCAAGTCTTCATACTTCCGATCCTTTTGTTGCATCAGATGACCCATTCTCCTTCCTAAATGCATTTTGTTGTAAAACCTTCCACTTAACAAATCATTATATCTTCAAGGGTTCAAGATAGGGAAGAATAGATTCTACAGGAAAGAAACTACTAAGGAAATAATCCTACCAATAACTATATAAAGCAATCAATGTCACAATCAAGGAATCAATCATAGGCAATCACCACACAATCAAACACTTGCATAACAACGAAACAGGGGTCTAAACTTAGTTTGAAAACATTGAGGACAATACTAGAGTAAAATAGAGCAACATATAAGAAATAAACTAATTCTGTCAAAATAGTACAGCAGGTTTCACGAATTTGTTTGACCGACTTAAACTCATCAGGAATTTTAGGAAATTTTTGTGCTTGTAGTACAGGTAATTACGCTCCAGATCCTAATTTCAGATTTTTCTGATTACCAGTAAAATATGAAAAATCGTACGGTACAACAGATCAGGCAGAAAACTGCAGCAGTAATCTTACGAATTTCAATCAAATCGCACCATTAAAATAATTTTAAAACCACACGAAAACTCCAACAACTTTAGAGTTTCAAAATAACAGATCCTAAACAAGACATCACACAATATGGTTCAGTACAAACAAGCAAGCAACCTATATTGCCATACCTCATTAGTTGGTAAGATCAATATGCTAACACGATAGCGATCATCTTCTAAATAGATAAAATATGGTGGTCTAGGTCTACTCAAACTTGGTGAGATCTTCATATGTATCATCTTATTTGTTCTTTTACTTAGCTAACTCTCATATAGGTATCAAAATAATGAACAACTACAAATTTTGAACAAGAAGAGGTCATAGAAAAGATAGACAAGAAATATAAGATCTCTAATAAGTAGAAAATATGATAGTTCTCCTAATAGAGGTCTCCTATTGCTAATACATTTCTAAGGCCACAATCCTACAGTCAAGACACAGCTCGGATACCATCTTGTAACACCCTCGCCTGATAAGGCTGAGTTCATGTGTATATTGCCAATCCCTAGATCGGCTCACTGGCACACACAGTACAAAATGATACCAAATGTAACTGTGCATCATAAATACAACGAATATGATCCAGAATTTATATTATATTACAACGGAAAGCAATTACAAGGTAGGTCTCCATCCTTCAAATGTGCCACAGGCGAACAATTATTGAGTGGAGTCTCATGACCTATGAACGATCACTCAGATATGATATAACCTGCAACATGAAACATAGCAGCCCTGAAGGATCAATACATGGAATGTATGGCAAGTAGGCTAAAGTGGTTAACAAAATATCTATCAACTACATGCTTATTTGGCTAAGTGGAGTTCAAACTCATTTGCATAAAGCAATAGTTTTATCCTAACATTTATAAGAAAGTAGTTTTCCCATACGATAAATAGGACACTCTGGTTCACTCCTAGGTTCTCCTACACAATTAAGTTCACTCAACAAGTTTTAATTAATTGAGAAATTGGGATGAGTGAGAAATATGTCATTGCATCAGTATCAAGTCGCTCAAATTGTCCATAACTGGGGACACGGCTAAGTACTTAGTTTTACACCCTGCAAGGGTTTGTACACTTTACCCATGTGACCTGGTCAACCCAGCTCGGACCACCACACTCATATTGTGTGATGATAGGGAGAAGTCCAAGACGAGACAATTAGGGAAGAGCTTCCCAAACCCATCCACACACCGTACCAACCTATACTACTCAACATCTTCGTCTATGTAGGGTTTGGGTCGCCATAACCTACTAAGTCCAGCCTGCGACCCATTTCTTATTGGCATATGGTTCCACAAAAAAGCTACCAAATAAAGAAACCAATCCTTTCTCAGTGTCCTGGGCGGCATTCCCCACCATAAATCCACACTCTATGACCCAATCAATGCCATTCCGCCCAAGTGGTTCATTAAAATCATGTTGGTTTGTCATTTAGCAAAATATAAGCCTTTCAAAACATATAACTTTTCATGGTGTGGTCCGCTTCCTCGTTTAAATAGCACAACTAAGCAATCTACTAATACGATGGCTCATAAACAAGGAATACTAGGGAATACTATGGGATATAGCATAGCATAGACACATCAATTCCTACACATGCAATTCTACAAAAACATCTACAATGCATAAGAAAACAGTAGGACATTTACGACCAAGATAGCACCACTTACCTTTGTTGTAGATGTAGTTGATTAGATAATACTCACAATGCTCATAGATATAATGGTTGATCTCCTCGCACTCAAAATAATCGCAATGATAGTAGTTTCACTCCTCGCAATCTATCGTTCAAAAACAAAGGCGCAACAAGCACACCATTCAAACATTGCAATTATGAACAGTGCAACAATACAAGAAAACAATGATGAACAAATGCATGAATGACGATTTAATAAGTCATAACGGTTGTATTTAGTGTTTTGAACATTATTATATCACATGATGCATGTGGAAAGTCATTTAATGCACCAAAGCTTTTATTACTAGAGTTATATCGATTTAATATGGTTTATATCACTTTAATTGAACTACTGATGTTTCTGTCATATTAAATTGTGAACAAAATGCTACTGGATAGGTAATTCAATTTAGAGACAGTAGCAATTTGAATCACCTAAAAAGGATTTATAGATATTTTCTTATGATTAAAATAGTATTGCAATGGGTTTAAAGTTTTATGCAAGAATTTCTGCTTTAATAGTACCAAATAATCATATTACTTTTGAACTCCCACTCAAAACAACATCCCTCATGTTTCTTTAGTGATTACATGAACCAAATCCACTACACCAAGTCTGATCATCACGAGAGAAGATGTAGCTTCAAAGGCGAACAATCAACATGTGCATCATATCATCCATATGACTCATGATTTACCTTTTGGTATTTCGTGTTTCGAGACCATGTCTGTATATGATAGGCTCGTCATTCTTAACCTTAGTATTCACATGTGCAAATCTTTCTTGCACCCATTGTATGCACATGTAGAGTCTATCACACCCGATCATCATGAGATGCTTCAAAACGACGAGTCTTAGCAACGGTGCCTACTAAGAACGAACACTTTATTACTTGATATTTAGTGAGAGTGATAATCTTATAGTGCTAACATCGTGATCTAAGCAATACAAGATGCATAAAAGGGATTAGCATCACATGCAATTCATAATATGTGATATGATATGGCCTTTCTTCTTGTGTCTTTGATCTCCATCTCCAAAGCATGAACTGATCTCCATTATAACCAGCGTGGCATCATGGTTAATGGCACCGCTTCATGGTTGTCCATCACCAATATAAACTATTACAACTATTTAGAATAAAGCTTATTACATGATGAAAAGACACGCAGGTCTTAACGAATTTGAAGACAAACCATTAGGCTCCTGCCGGTTGCCATATTACAATAAGGATCATTGCATACATCAAATATAATCACAACCACATCATGGCCATATCACATCACATGCCCCTGCAAAAACAAGTTAGACGCCTCTAATTTTCGTTGCATGTTTTACGTGGCTTGGGGATTTCGAATAAGAACCGTTCTTACCTACGAACATAAGCCACAATGGTGATACAAGTGTTGTCAAGTGCCCATTGTAAATTTAATCTTAACTATGGTGGGAGAGACAGACACCCGCAAAGCCACTTATGCAATACAAGGTGCACGTTGAGCATGGAGCAAGTCTCATGTGCGATGACATGTAAGGTTAGCCTAGGCCACTTCATCCCACCATCCCACAAGATGCAAAGTACACAAAAAGAAAGAGTCAACAAGAGCATAAATGCCCATAAAAATATTGTGTTCTACTCATGCAACAAATCTACGCATAGACATGGCTCTGATACCACTGTAGGGTTCGTTGCATGGAAAACAAAAAATTGTATCGCAAGAAAACATAAAACCAAAATCTAATATATGGCAAAACCAAGATCTAATCCACGATCGGTGCAACAAGATTGATGAGAACTAATCCTTGTAGATCCAAAGCGTTTAATGAGATCATATTCTCGTGGTTGATGTAGTCGGTCACTTGCCGATCTCAAGATCGTGTAGATGATTCTTTCGGCGCCATGTTCTGGCAGCGCTTCCACAATCGGTCACATGTACGGAGTCGATGAAGGTCAGCTACTCTTCCTATGTTAGTGATTGACATGATCCCATGTTCTAAGGACTAAAGTTACTTGTAATGATGTTATAGCAATTTAAACATAATGACTTCGATTGTATTACTATACTTCATATGAATATTCATCACATCATTCCACCAATGTTGTGACCTCGTTATTAACAACATCCAATGTCCATGATCAGGAAACCTTGATCATCTTGTTAATCAACGAGCTATTTTATATGATAGGCATAACTAGGAACATTTTATTTGTTTATTAAACACACATGTATAAATGTTTCCTTTTAATAAAATTATAGCATGAAGAATAAACATCTATCATATACTTGGAAGACGATAATAACAACTTTATTATTGTCTCTTGGGCATATTCCCTTCAAAGGGTGGCTGCACCCAGACATGGAGGGTAGACCGCCGTTCTTAGCATCGCTGCCAGAACAGTCACACCCACATGGTTGAGCATCCTGCTCCTCGTGCACGTGTCACAGCGCCGCCATGTGCACAACATCGTAGGTGAAGAATAGCTGCATGTAGGTCACCTGTTGTTTCTATGGAATCACCACGACTCCACAACCAGACACTACTAGGAAACTAGCTATTGATAGACAGACCTTCTGTGGCGCATGGTTCTAACCATGCGCCATAAAAGTTGTCCATTGGCGCATATAGGAAAAATGGGCCACAGAAGTTGGAACTTCTGTGGCGCATATGTCCACATGCGCCACAAAAGTTCCAACTTCTGTGGCGCATATGGACATATGCGCCACAGAAAGCTCGGGTGGACCCTACCACAGAATTCATTGACTGTACTCTGACCAACACTCTGTGGCGCATATGACCATATGCGCCACAGAAGTTTATCTTCTGTGGCGCATATAGAGGCATGCGCCACATAAGTTTCTGTAGGAAAAATAGATTCTACCCCCACCCCTTGTGGATCGCCTTTTTAGCCTTGTAAAAAATAATAGAAAATGAAAAACACTTTAAAAAATAAAATCCTTTCACATAGTGATAGATAATATGGTCTAGTTTGTAGGAAAATTAACAAACATGCATTTCGACCTTTTATACAAAAAAAGATTATGCCACTATAAAACGGCCGTAACTTTTGCATACGATGTCGAAAAAATACGTATAATATACCAAAATGACGAGAACGAGATTTCGGATCCGCTCGCAACGACCAGTGGTCGTTTAGCGATTATTTAGATTTTAAAAATTCGAAAACAGTAAAAAGTTATGGCTAAAAGATCATTTTTTCCTGCAAAAAATAAAAAAGGAGGACAAACTTCTGTGGCGCATTTCTTCCATATGCGCCACAGATGTTTTGGGAGGGATTCGAATTTTGAATCCCTCCCCCCTTCGCCCTCTCTTATACTCTTCCACTCCTCCATCCTTCTTCTCCTCCATCCTCCATCCTTCTTCTCCTCCACTTCTTCTCTCATTCTCCTCACCTTCTCCTTCTCCTCACCTTCTCCTTCTCCTCCTCCACCACCACCAGCCCGGTGAGCTCCTCCCTCCTCCACCCCGGTGAGCTCCTCCTCCTCCTCCCACCTCCCTCCTCCTCCACCCCGGTGAGCTCCTCCTCCTCCCACCTCCCTCCTCCACCCCGGCAAGCTCCTCCTCCGGCGACCTTCTTCTCCTCCGGCGACCTCCTCCTCCTCCGGTGGCCTCCTCCTCTCCTCCACCGGTGACCTCCACCTCATCCACCAGCGACCTCCTTCTCTCCTCCATCGGCGAGCACCACCTCCGGCCAGATCTAGCCGGCGTTTTTTTTTGAAATTTGAAAAAAACTTCTGTGGCGCATATTGGACAAATGCGCCACAGAAGTTTGAGATCTGGTTTGGGACTTCTGTGGCGCATTTTGGCCATATGCGCCACAGAAGTTTTTCAGACTTCTGTGGCGCATTTCAATATACGCCACAAAACTGAACTTTAGTGGCGAGATAATAGTGGCGTATCCCATATGCGCCACAGAAGTACCAAAATAGTGCGCCACTGATGGGCCTTTTCCTAGTAGTGAGAGCTACAGATGCATAGAACTAGAACAAGCTGCAATCAACTGGAAAGTGCGTAGGGTAGGCATGCTCAGGTCAGGGCCTGCCAGTTCCAGATCAGGCCCAGACGGGCCTGGATCTAGGTCTATAGGCCCACGCCACCAGGAGCTCATCCACCGGCACCGTCGGTCGCCACCACTACCACCGCCTCGACAGCCACCCACGGCGACAGATCGACACCAAAACACCACTTCTAAACAGGAGCCCACTCATCCGTCAGCTCACGCGGTAAAAAAAACACTCCCGTCGCTGCTGGCACCGCCCAGGCTTGGCCCTGCAACCCTCGTCACTAGCGTCGGCTGGGGATGAGGAGGTCTAAAGAAGAGGAGGGTTACAGCTTGCATGTCGCCCGTGGAGGGCAAGCGAGTGAGTTATCTGTTCTGGTGCATTCACTAGTGGAGAACGGGGCTCTTGTCCCGGTTCGTAAGGGGGTTTAGTCCCGGTTGCCAACCGGGATAGGGAAATCGGGACTAAAGTGTAGGGGTTCGTAGCATGGAAAACAAAAATTTTCTATCGCATACAAACAAACAAGCCAAGATCTATCTACTAGATTGTAGCAACGAGTCGATGGAATAACTCACCCTCGAAGATTCCAAAGTGGTTAACGAGAGCAGATTCTCGTGGGTGATGTAGTCGTACTCTTTCCGATCTCAAGATCGCGTAGACGATCCTTCCGGCGCCACGTTCCGGCAGCGCTCCCGTAGTCGGTCACACGTTCGGTACTCGACGAAGACCTTCCTCTCCCTTGTTCCAGCAGGCAGCGGAGGTTGTAGCACTCTCCTCGTGATTCCGGCAGCACAACGGCGTGGTACCGGAGGTAGAGGGGAAATCCCGCAGGGCTTCGCCTTAAGCCGGTGCGAGTATGGTGGAGCTTATGAGAGAGGCTATTAGTGGTCTAGTAATTAGACACACCAATTAGAGGGCTCTAAACCAATTAGAAGGCTCTAAACCGAATAGCTCTAAACCGGGGTCTAGATCTAGGGTTTAGTTTAGAGGATAGGAAACTTGTGTTGTATCTAGAGGAGGAGGCCCTGCCCCTCCTTTTATAGGTGGGAGGGCCGGCGCCATGGGGAGGAGTTCCTCCCCAACTCGGCCTAGGGAGGTGCGCCGGCCTAGGGGAGGAACCCTCCTCCAACTCGGCCTCCACCTCTCCTCCTCTTTCTCCACTTTCCGAAACTGGCAGTTTGACCGAAAACTGGCAGTTTGACTTTTCCAATTAGGATTTGAATTAACCCTTTATTTCGGACAGCGAGAACACTTAGTACATGATGCAATCATTCCAACATGCAATGACACATTCATGTACCCCTTCCCCCCCGGAGTGCCGGACATTCCGGGACCTTCTAGAATGTTCCCGATGAAAACACCGGAACCATTCCCCAACTCCGAAACGGGACTTTCCTTATATGAATCTTATTCTCCGGACCATTCCGGATCACCTCGTGATATCCCGGATCCCATCCGAGACTCCGAACAACATTCGGTCTCTTTCTCATAATACCATAACTACTCAAACAACGTCGAATCCTTAAGTGTGTCTCCCTACGGTTCGTGAATTATGCGGACATGATCGAGACACTTCTCCGAACAATAACCAATAGAGGAATCTGGAAATTCATATGGTTCCCACATATTTCTACGATTACTTTGCGATCGAATGAACCACTTACATATGATACCAATTTCCCTTTGTCTCACGATATGTTACTTATCCGAGGTTATGATCGTCGGTATCTCTGCATACCTAGTTCATCCTCGTTACTGATAAGTACTCTTTTCTCGTTCCCGTGATATGTGATCCCTTGTGACCAAGTCACATGCTTGCAAGCTAATTGGATGACATTTCACCGAGAGGGCCCAGAGAATATCTATCCGTCATGTGGATGGACAAATCCCACTCTTGATCCATGTGTTTCAACCAATACTTTCCGAACACTCAATGCCACCTTTATAGCCACCCTGTTACGGTGTGGTGTTTGATGATATCAAAGCATCCATCTGGTGAAGGTGATATGCATGATCTCATGGTCGAAGGAATTAGGTTACTATGTATCAGAAAGCATATAGCAATTGAACTATTGAAATGACTTGATCTTTATGCTACGCTTTATCTATAGGAGTATGTCCACCATATCATTCTCCTAACGATATGATCTTGTTGTTGATAACATCTCAATGTTCATGACAAAGAAACCACATCATCAATCAACCAACAAGCTAGTGAAGTATAGAGGCTATACTAGGGACTTCAAATTAAGTTTACAATTCACACAAGTATTAATGTTTCCTGGTTAATACTATTATAGCATGAATGCAAACATTTATCATAAACACAAAGATATAATAATAACTACATTTATTATTGCCTCTAGGGCATATCTCCAACAGTCTCCCACTTGCACTAGAGTCATCTAATCTAGATTACATGGTAATATACCGAACACCCATGGCAGTTTGGTGTTGGTCATGTTTTGCCCTCGGGAGAGGTTTAGTCAACGGATCCGCCACATTCAGATCTGTGTGTACTTTGCAAATCTTTATATCCCCATCCTGGATATGTTCTCGAATAGCGTGAAAACGCAGCTTGATATGCTTCAGCTTCTTGTGTGACCTTGGTTCTTGCGCATTGGCTATGGCGCCCATGTCATCACAGTAGATAGACATTGGGTCCAGCGCACTTGGAACCACACCCAGCTCTGTAATGAACTCTTTCATCCATATCGCTTCTTGTGAAGCCTCCGAAGCAGCCATGTATTCCGATTCAGTTGAAGATCTCGCCACAACGCTTTGCTTTGCACTCCTCCAGCTAACTGCTGCACCATTCAAAATAAATACGTATCCAGATTGTGATTTAGAATCATCCGGATTGGTGTTCCAACTAGCATCGGTGTAACCATTAACAACGAGCTGTTCATCACCTCCATAAGAAAGAACCATATCCTTAGTTCTTCTCAAGTACTTAAGGATGTTTTTGACCGCTGTCCAATGATCCACTCCTGGATCACTTTGATATCTGCTAGTTAAACTAACAGCATATGCAATGTCGGGTCTAGTACATAGCATGGCATACATTAGAGATCCTATGGCTGAGGCATAGGGAGTCTTACTCATCCTTTCTCTATCTTCTGCCGATGTCGGACATTGATTTTTACTCAAGGTCGTATTGGGCAACATGGGCAAGAACTCTTTCTTGCTATCTTCCATTCCAAACCTCTTTAGAACTTTGTCCAAATATGTACTTTGTGACAATGATATTTGGCGTTTCGATCTATCTCTATAAATCTTTATGCCTA
Organism: Avena sativa; assembly: GCA_916181665.1. Taxonomy (NCBI): domain Eukaryota; kingdom Viridiplantae; phylum Streptophyta; class Magnoliopsida; order Poales; family Poaceae; genus Avena; species Avena sativa. Next base: position 275,368,801 of record OV702298.1, on the reverse strand, counting down.
ATATGTAAGCTGCTTCGCCAAGATCCTTCATTGAAAAACTATTATTCAAATACTCTTTGACACTATTAAGAAGGTCTACATCATTCCCAATCAACAATATGTCATCCACATACAGTATTAAGAATGCTACAGAGCTCCCACTCACTTTCTTGTAAATACAAGCTTCTCCATAAGTTTGTATAAAACCAAAACTTTTGATTACCTTATCAAAACGTTGATTCCAACTTCGGGATGCTTGCTTCAATCCATAGATGGACCGTTGAAGTTTGCATACCTTGTTAGCATCTTTAGGATCGACAAAACCTTTGGGTTGTATCATATACAACTCTTCATCAATGTCTCCATTGAGGAATGCTGTTTTGACATCCATCTGCCATATCTCATAATCATAATATGCAGCGATTGCTAACATAATCCTCACAGACTTTAGCTTCGCTACCGGTGAGAAAGTCTCATCGTAGTCAACTCCTTGAATTTGTCGAAACCCTTTTGCGACAAGTCGAGCTTTATAGACAATAACATTACCATCAGCATCTGTTTTCTTCTTGAAAATCCATTTGTTCTCGACAGCCTTCCGGCCATCCGGTAAGTCCACCAAAGTCCATACTTGGTTTTCGTACATGGATCCAATCTCGGATTTCATGGCTTCTTGCCATTTATTGGAATCTGGGCTCATCATCGCTTCCTCATATGTCTCGGGGTCATCGGTGTTGTCCACCAACATGACATTCATAACGGAATCATACCAATCTGGAGTGGTACGAGTTCTCGTTGACCTCCGAGGCTCTGTAGCAACCTCAACCGAAGTTTCATGATCACTATCATTAGCTTCTTCTCTTATTGGTGCAGGCACCACAGGAACTTCTTCCGGTGCTGCGCTACTCGCAATTTCGAGAGAAGGTTCGACAACCTCGTCGAGTTCTACTTTCCTTCCAGTCACTTCTTTCGAGAGAAATTCCTTCTCTAGAAAGGATCCATTCTTGGCAACAAAGATTTTGCCTTCGGATCTATGATAGAAGGTATACCCAATAGTTTCCTTCGGGTATCCTATGAAGACGCATTTTTCCGCTTTGGGTTCAAGCTTGTCCGGCTGTAACTTCTTTACATAGGCTTCGCATCCCCAAACTTTAAGGAACGACAATTTAGGTTTCTTCCCAAACCATAATTCATACGGTGTCGTTTCAACGGATTTAGATGGTGCCCTATTTAAAGTGAATGCGGCTGTTTCTAATGCATAACCCCAAAATGATAGCGGTAAATCTGTAAGTGACATCATAGAACGAACCATATCTAAGAGAGTTCGATTACGACGTTCAGACACACCATTACGCTGTGGTGTTCCCGGCGGTGTCAACTGCGAAAGTATTCCACATTTCTTCAAATGCTCACCAAACTCGTAACTTAGATATTCACCTCCACGATCAGAACGTAGAAATTTAATCTTCTTGTTACGTTGATTCTCTACCTCACTTTGAAACTCCTTAAACTTCTCGAAAGTTTCGGACTTATGTTTCATGAAATAGATATACCCATATCTACTCAAGTCATCCGTGAAGGTAAGAACATAACGATAACCACCGCGCGATGCTACACTCATTGGACCACACACATCGGTATGTATGATTTCCAATAAGTCCGTAGCTCGCTCCATCATACCAGAAAATGGAGTCTTAGTCATTTTACCCATCAGACATGCTTCGCATATTTCAAGTGATTCAAAATCAAGTGATTCAAGAAGTCCATCGGAATGGAGTTTCTTCATACGCTTCACTCCAATGTGACCAAGACGACAGTGCCACATATAGGTTAAGTTATCGTTTGATTTCAAACGTTTAGCTTCAATGTTATTAATATGTGTATTTCCACTATCGAGATTCAATATGAATAGACCATCTATCAAAGGTGCATGTGCATAAAACATATTACTCATATAAATCGAACAACCATTATTCTCGGATTTAAACAAGTAACCGTCTCGCAATAAACAAGATCCCGATATAATGTTCATGCTCAACGCAGGCACCAAATAACAATTATTTAAGTATAAAACTAATCCCGATGGTAGATGAAGAGGTAGCGTGCCGACCGCGATCACATCAACCTTTGATCCGTTTCCTACGCGCATCGTCACCTCGTTCTTCGCTAGCTTTCGTTTATTCTGCAGCTCCTGTTTCGAGTTACAAATATGAGCAACCGAACCAGTATCAAATACCCAGGCACTACTACGAATACTAGTGAAATACACATCAATAACATGTATATCAGATATACCTTTCTTCTTGATGTTGCCGTTCTTCAAATCCGCCAAGTACTTTGGGCAATTCCGCTTCCAGTGACCTTCTCCCTTGCAGTAAAAGCACTCAGTATCAGGCTTGGGTCCAGCCTTGGTCCTCTTCGTCGGCATGGTAGCTTTCTTACCACCCTTCTTGAAGTGTCCCTTTTGCTTAGACTTGCCTTTCTTGAATTTGGTGGTCTTATTGACCATCAACACTTGGTGCTCTTTCTTGATCTCCACTTCTGCAGATTTTAACATAGCAAATAGTTCTGGCAACTCTTTGTTCATGTTCTGCATGTTGTAGTTCATCACAAAGTTCTTGTAACTTGGTGGTAGTGATTGGAGGATGCGGTAAACTCCCAAAGTGTTAGGAATCACTATACCCAAACTTTGAAGTTTATTCGCGTGCCCAGACATCTTAAGCACGTGCTCACTAACGGAGCTACCCTCTTCCATCTTGCAGTTAAAGAACTTTTCAGAAGCTTCATAACTTTCAATTGCCGCATGAGTCTCAAAAATTAATTTGAGATCCTCGACAATATCATATGGGTCTGACTCTTCAAACCTTTTCTGAAGCTCCGATTCTAAACCATACAAGATAGCACACTGAACTATGGAGTACTGATTCTTCCGAGCGAGGTAAACATTCTTTACTTCATCGGTAGCATCAGCTGCAGGTGGGTCACCTAGCGGTGCATCCAGCACATAGGTCAAATTACCAGCTGTGAGGACAATCCTCAAATTGCGGAACCAATCCGCGAAGTTGCTTCCATTGTTTTTCAACTTTTCTTTCTCTAGGAACGCATTAAAATTGATGGTAGGGGCTGCCATTGATCTACAACATATTTGCAATAGTTTAGACTAAGTTTATGACAAATTGAGTTCAAATTAATTAATGAAATTAAACTAGGTGAACTCCCACTCAAAACAACATCCCTCACATTGTTTTAGTGATCACACGAACCAAATCCACTACATCAACACCGATCATCACGAGAGCTGATATAGTTTTAATGGCGAACAATCATCATGTTCATCATATCTACTATATGATTCATGCTTTGCCTTTCGGCGATCCGTGTTCCTGAGGCCATGTCTGTACATGCTAGGCTCGTCAAGATCAAACCTTAGCTACCGCATAAGCAAATCTGGCTTGCTTACGTTGTATTCACCCGTGGAATCAAAGACACCCGATCATCACGTGGTGCTTCGAAGCAACAAGTTTTAGCAACGGTGCTAACTAAGGGCGAACACTTTAGAACTTGAAATTTATGTGCATGAGGGATCATCTTATAATGCTACCGTCGTCTACTAAGCAATACAAGATGCATAAAGGATTAACATCACATGCAATTCATAATATGTGATATGATATGGCCTTTCTTCTTTGTGCTTCCGATCTCCATCTTCAAGCACGAACATGATCTCCATCATCACCGGCGTAGCATCAAGATCAATGACGCTTCTTCATGGTTGTCGTCCACCAGCTTCAACTATTACAACTATTTTGAATAGACACGCAGGTCTTAACAGAAATTAAAGACAACCATATGGCTCCTGCCGGTTGCCAACTTACAATAAGGAACATTGCATACATCAAATATAATCACAATCATGGCCATATCACATCACTGCACACCCCTGCAAAACAAAGTTAGACGCTTCTACTTTCTTTGCATATTTTACGTGGTTTGGGGCTTTCCATAAGTGTCGTTCTAACCTACGAACAAGAACCACAACATTGATACTAGCATTGTTGATTACCCGTTGTAAATTGGATCTTTACTATGCTAGGAGAAACTGGCACCCGCAAAGCCACTTATGCAATACAAGTTGCATGTTAAGCGTGGAGCAAGTCTCATGAACGATGTCATGTAAGGTTAGCCCGGGCCGCTTCATCCCAACATACCGCAAGATGCAAAGTACACAAAAAGCAATCTACAATAAAAGCATCAACGCCCACAATGACCATTGTGTTCTACTCGTGCAACAGATCTACATATAGACACGGCTCTGATACCACTGTAGGGGTTCGTAGCATGGAAAACAAAAATTTTCTATCGCATACAAACAAACAAGCCAAGATCTATCTACTAGATTGTAGCAACGAGTCGATGGAATAACTCACCCTCGAAGATTCCAAAGTGGTTAACGAGAGCAGATTCTCGTGGGTGATGTAGTCGTACTCTTTCCGATCTCAAGATCGCGTAGACGATCCTTCCGGCGCCACGTTCCGGCAGCGCTCCCGTAGTCGGTCACACGTTCGGTACTCGACGAAGACCTTCCTCTCCCTTGTTCCAGCAGGCAGCGGAGGTTGTAGCACTCTCCTCGTGATTCCGGCAGCACAACGGCGTGGTACCGGAGGTAGAGGGGAAATCCCGCAGGGCTTCGCCTTAAGCCGGTGCGAGTATGGTGGAGCTTATGAGAGAGGCTATTAGTGGTCTAGTAATTAGACACACCAATTAGAGGGCTCTAAACCAATTAGAAGGCTCTAAACCGAATAGCTCTAAACCGGGGTCTAGATCTAGGGTTTAGTTTAGAGGATAGGAAACTTGTGTTGTATCTAGAGGAGGAGGCCCTGCCCCTCCTTTTATAGGTGGGAGGGCCGGCGCCATGGGGAGGAGTTCCTCCCCAACTCGGCCTAGGGAGGTGCGCCGGCCTAGGGGAGGAACCCTCCTCCAACTCGGCCTCCACCTCTCCTCCTCTTTCTCCACTTTCCGAAACTGGCAGTTTGACCGAAAACTGGCAGTTTGACTTTTCCAATTAGGATTTGAATTAACCCTTTATTTCGGACAGCGAGAACACTTAGTACATGATGCAATCATTCCAACATGCAATGACACATTCATGTACCCCTTCCCCCCCGGAGTGCCGGACATTCCGGGACCTTCTAGAATGTTCCCGATGAAAACACCGGAACCATTCCCCAACTCCGAAACGGGACTTTCCTTATATGAATCTTATTCTCCGGACCATTCCGGATCACCTCGTGATATCCCGGATCCCATCCGAGACTCCGAACAACATTCGGTCTCTTTCTCATAATACCATAACTACTCAAACAACGTCGAATCCTTAAGTGTGTCTCCCTACGGTTCGTGAATTATGCGGACATGATCGAGACACTTCTCCGAACAATAACCAATAGAGGAATCTGGAAATTCATATGGTTCCCACATATTTCTACGATTACTTTGCGATCGAATGAACCACTTACATATGATACCAATTTCCCTTTGTCTCACGATATGTTACTTATCCGAGGTTATGATCGTCGGTATCTCTGCATACCTAGTTCATCCTCGTTACTGATAAGTACTCTTTTCTCGTTCCCGTGATATGTGATCCCTTGTGACCAAGTCACATGCTTGCAAGCTAATTGGATGACATTTCACCGAGAGGGCCCAGAGAATATCTATCCGTCATGTGGATGGACAAATCCCACTCTTGATCCATGTGTTTCAACCAATACTTTCCGAACACTCAATGCCACCTTTATAGCCACCCTGTTACGGTGTGGTGTTTGATGATATCAAAGCATCCATCTGGTGAAGGTGATATGCATGATCTCATGGTCGAAGGAATTAGGTTACTATGTATCAGAAAGCATATAGCAATTGAACTATTGAAATGACTTGATCTTTATGCTACGCTTTATCTATAGGAGTATGTCCACCATATCATTCTCCTAACGATATGATCTTGTTGTTGATAACATCTCAATGTTCATGACAAAGAAACCACATCATCAATCAACCAACAAGCTAGTGAAGTATAGAGGCTATACTAGGGACTTCAAATTAAGTTTACAATTCACACAAGTATTAATGTTTCCTGGTTAATACTATTATAGCATGAATGCAAACATTTATCATAAACACAAAGATATAATAATAACTACATTTATTATTGCCTCTAGGGCATATCTCCAACATAAAGCCCCCACCCTTTAGTCCCGGGTGGGATACGAACCGAGACAAAAAGGGCTCCATGTGGCTGTTGCATGGCGCCAGGGGGAGGAGCATCCGTCCTGGTTCATAACACGAATCGGGACAGATCTCTCTCTGCCGCGTCAGCAATTTGGCACATTTCTTTGTCGCGGTAGAGAATTTATTTTGGCCATTTTATTTTGCTGCGGCAGCATTTTGGCCACTTTTTGTGCCGTGGTAGACAATTCATTTATATTTTTTTCCTTTTTATTTTGTGTTCTGCACTCATCAATGAAGGAACCATTATATTACACAACATCATCTTGAATATAGAGATCGAAGTGTCGAACATATTACATTCGATACATGAGTTTCATGCATATATACATACAAAATAAGCTCTTTGTACAGTCCCTATTGCCTTATATACCCAACTCCACATGGTATTCTCCTTTTGGGTTTATGACCTCTGCATCGAACAATCCCGCCAATTCCTCCTGAATTGCTCGTACGTGATCATTTGGCAAAAGACCGTCCCGTAGCCGTTTGATCTGATTTAAAGAAGGAGTCAACATATATAAATGAAACTAAACACAATTTGACGGTAATAAAAAACTACGAAAATTGTTTACGTACGTGAAGTTCCTCTAAATTGTTTCCCTTCTCACAACACGTATGTCGGATGAACTCGCAAACATAGTATCCACATAAATTATTCCCGGGTTCCAGCGTCATAATCACGTGATAGTCATGAGACTTCAGGTTTTGGAATTTTTTCTCTGCCATATTTATTATCCCGTTTATATTAGACGAGAATCCAGACGGCACCTTGATATTGTAAAGGACTTCAAAAAAGATTTTCTTCTCTACTTTGGTAAGAGCATAGCTGTCACGACTTAAGTGACGTCCTTAATCCGTCTTGTTCTGTGTATGCATGTTCTTTGGGTCTTTCATAAGTTGTTGGTCATCCCGTGCTTCTGGTGTATATTTTGTCTTCCCGTATACGCCTAGGAATCCTAGCAGGTTCACGCAAAGATTCTTCGTCATGTGCATCACGTCGATTGAAAAGTGGACATGTAGGACTTTCCAATAGAGTAGCTCCCAAAATATAGATTTCTTCTTCTACATGGGCGCGTGTCCGGTAGCGACGTTGTTCGGAACAAATTGTCCGTCAAGACCTTTTCCAAAGATTACTTCGATGTCTTCGACCATACGAAATACATCATCACCAATAGGAAGGTTAGGCTTCTTCCGGTGATCTGCCTCACCTTTGAAATGCTTGCATTTCTTTCTTACGGGATGATTGGTAGGAAGAAATATTCCCTAGGTACACAACCTTCTTGCATTTCTGCAAATATGTACCTCTAGTCTTATCTAAACAGTGCGTGCCTGCCTTATATCCCTTGATTGTCTGTCCTGAAAGGTTACTAAGAGCGGGCCAATCATTGATGGTTACGAAAAGCAACCCTCGTAGGTCAAATGGCTCCTGTTTGTTCTCATCCCACACATGTACACCTGGTTTGCCCCACAACTATAAGAGTTCTTGAACTAATGGCCTTAGTTACACATCAATTTCGTTATCGGGTTGCTTTGGGCCTTGGATGAGCACTGGCATCATAATGAACTTACGCTTCATGCACAACCAAGGAGGAAGGTTGTAGATACATAGAGTCACATGCCAGGTGATGTGACTGCAGCTTTTCTCCCCAAAAGGATTCATGCGATACGTATTTAGACCGAACCTTAAGTTCCTTGCGTCACCTGCAAAGTCCAGGAAGTCTCTCTTGATTTTTCTCCACTGCGACACACGCTCTTAATGTACCCGGGTTCACGCTGGTCACCGTACATCCATTCCCGACTGTTCATGTAACACCCTCGCATGATAAGGCTGAGTTCATGTGTATAGTGTCAATCCCTGGATTGGTTCACTGGCACACACAGTACAAAATGATACCAAATATAACTGTGCATCATAAATACAATGAACATGATCCAGAATTTACATTATATTACAGCGGAAAGCAATTACAAGGTAGATCTCCATCCTTCAAATGTGCCACAGACGGACAATTGTTGAGTGGAGTCTCGCAACCTATGAACGATCACTCAGATACGATATAACCTACAACATAAAACATAGCAGCCATGAAGGGTCAATACAGGGAATGTATGGCAAGTAGGCTAAAGTGGTTAACAAAAGATTTATCAACTACATGCTTATTTGGCTAAGTGGAGTTCAAGCTCATTTGCATAAACCAATAGTTTTATCTTAACATTTATAACAAAGTAGTTTTTCAATACGATAAATAGGACACTCTGGTTCACTCCCAGGTGCTCCTACCCAATTAAGTTCACCCAACAAGATTTAATCAATTGAGAAATTGGGATGAGTAAGAAATATGTCATAGCATCAGTATCAAGTCGCTCAAATTGTCCATCACCAGGGATATGACTAAGTACTTAGTTTTACACCCTGCAGGGGTTTGTACACTTTACCCATGTGACCTATCCAACCCAGCTCGGACCACCACACTTATATTGTGTGATGATAGGGAGCAGTCTAAGACTAGACAATTCGGGAAGAGCTTCCCAAACCCATCCACGCACCATACCAACCTACACGATTCTACATCTCTGTCTACGTAGGTTCGGGTTGCCACAACCTACTAAGTCCAGCCAGGCACCCATTTCTTACTGGCACATGGTTGCACACACAAGCTACCAAACAAAGAAACCAATCCCTTCTCAGTGTCCTGGACGGCATTCCCCACCATAAATCCACACTCGATGACCCAATCAATGCCATTCCATCCAAGTGGTTCATTAAAATCATGTTGGTTTGTCATTTAGCAAAATATAAGCCTTTCAAAACATATAACTTTTCATGGTGTGATTCCCTTCCTCGTTTAAATAGCATAGCTAAGAAATCCATCAATACAATGGCTCATAAACATGGAATACTAGGGAATAATATGGGATATAGCATAGCATATACACATCAATTTCTACACATGCAATTCTACAAAAACATCTACAATGCATAAGAAAACAGTAGGACATTTATGACCAAGATAGCATCACTTGCCTTTGTTGTAGATGTAGTTGATTCGATAATCCTCACAATGATCATAGATATAAGGGTTGATCTCGTCGCGCTCAAAATAATCGCAATGACAGTAGTTGCACTCCTTGCAATCTATCGTTCAAAAACAAAGGCACAACAAGCACACCATTCAAACATTGTAATTGTGCACAATGCAACAATAAAAGAAAACAATGATGAACAATGCATGAATGATGATTTAATAAGTCATAATGGTTGTTTTTAGTGTTCTGAATATTATTAGATCACATGATGCATGTGGAAAGTCATTTAACGAACCAAAGCTTTTATTACTAAAGTTATATCGATTTAATATGGTTTATATCACTTTAATTGAACTAATGATGTTTCTATCATATTAAATTTTGACCTAAATGCTACTGGATAGGTAATTCAATTTAGAGACAGTAGCAATTTGAATCACCTAAAAAGGAGTTATAGATATTTTCTTATGATTAAAATAGCATTGCAATGGGTTTAAAGCTTTCTCCAAGAATTTTTGTTTTAACAGTACCAAATAATTTGGCATGCAATTTCTTTGGATTGATATTATCAATACAAAACAGTATCAATTGGTTTCACTAATTTTGGAGTTCTCATTAATTTTATGTGATTTAAATACTAGTTATAAGGGTTTAAATCATCTAAATTATTTCCTTTGAAACAAATTATATTCAAAGACAGATTAATGTTCTACATGAAACAGGGATTCCCAAGACATATTATTTTCATTTTTATGACCCATAAGTAATTTACTACAATTTATTTACTCCAAAAAATCCATTAAAACATTTAAATTACTATAGTAAATATATGCTCTAAAAGTTGGATATAAAGGCATGTTAATATTATTCACAATTTTCTGAATCCGATGACATATCATTTGTAAATTTTGGACTAACAAATACTTTTATATGCATTTTAAAATTTTACATGTTTTTCTGCCTATTTAAATCTATTTCCATAAATTCAGGCGAGTTGGCCACACATGGCGTGTTTTGATTGGCAGGTACCTCTTCACTTAAGTGACATGTTTGCTTCCGTTGGATCGCGATCTGGCGATGGAGAGGAGGCTGCTCGACACGGCTGGCTTAAGTCCAGGATCGGCTTGGCTCCCTGGCTTGGTTCGGCTTGCAACAATCTGGGACGTCCGAATGGGATCCGATGGACAAGGGCGATGATGGCGAGCTAACGGCGGTGACGACGATGGTGCGCGACGGTGTGACTCGGGAGGCGCTGGTGGCAGTGGTTGTGGTGTACTCCGGCGACCCTCGGCGACGGTGAGTCGGTCGACGAGATGCAGATGAGTGCGGCGGTCACGCAAGTGTTCACTTCGGTGGTTGTCGCTTCCCCAGATGACGGCTTTGGACAGTTGCAGCTCCTCGGGTACCGACGGTTTCCGGTGACGTGGTCTGCAGGCTCAGGTGCTCCTTCTGGAAATAGAAGGATTTGAGGAGGTGCGGTACCAATAGAGGAGGCGGACCAAGGTAAATATGAGGAGCGGGTTACCGGGGAATGAACGAATCGATGTCTCCACTGCGGTGGCTCCTGCGAGGTCAACGACGGGGAGAAAATCGGGAATCTTGGAAGTGTTTGTTACGATTTTTGAGGGGTTCGGCGGAGGACAATTTATATAGGTGGTGGTGTGGTCGAAGGAAAACAACAACAAACATATCAACCGAATTTTGGGGGGAGTTCGGATCGGGTTAGATCCCGTGCAGGATGTTCGTTTCCTGGCGAGAGGTGAGAGATGACCGTGTTGGTCCCCACCTGTCAACGAGAGGAGGAAGGGGAGCGGGATGGGCTCTGCTGCATTTGCGCTTGCTGGGCTGCTTCACGTTGTGTGCGCTAGGTTAGGTATGGGCCAACCCAGATGGCTTCCCCGGTAGGTTAGGCTTAGGTTTTTTTTCATTTTCTTTTCTGTTTTCTTTTCTATTTTCTTTTATATTTTTAGTTTAGGGCTCCAAATTAGTCCATTCAAATTTCTAAAAATTTGTAAGATCACCATGATCTTATTAGGATATTAACTATATTATTTATTGTCCATTTATAATTTACCAACCATCATATGTTTAGTTTGGACAATAGAACATCATTATCATTCCTTATATTAAACATAACTTTTGCATTTTAGCTCCAAATGGACTCAAATAAATTTATGTGGTTTTATAGAAGTTTCCTCTATCAATATAAATCATATATGAATACCTTTGATCAATTTATTTTTACTATGGACAAAACCATAGCTCTAAGGTTGTACTTAGGATGGAAAAAAATCCATTTAGGGTTTTGTATTTCCTTTTGTGCAATACTATTTCCTTCTCAGGGTTCATATGCAATGATGTTCATGCATGCTCCATGATTTTGAATTTTTGAAATCTCGCACACCAATTCTTTAATCTAGAAGCAATCCATTCCCTTTAGCCTATATGGATACTTGGGTTTTAACAAAATAATATGAGGTTTTGAATTCGAGGTTGAGAGGATTTTCAATTCAAAAAGTTTATTTTCTTTGAGAATTTTCAACCAAGTCAAACAATCAATCAAACTTATTCTATTTATTTCACATTCCAAAATTAGGAGAAATTTAGGATGTGATAGACTACCACCCTTAAAAGAAATCTCGTCCCGACATTTGGAAAGTCTAGAAAGAAAGAAAGTTTCGGGGTCCATTAGGACGCTACCACCCTTAAAACAAAATCGACTAGATTACTTCTAGAGGATTCACCTTGCTTCAAATTGATTCTCCTTTAGACATTTATTAACACAATGTATCTTGCACATTCTGAACTTCATGATTGATAGTGTCTGAGAAAGCACTTCTTGAACTGGCGAAACCCTCATGGTGGGCAATTAGGGAACGTTGCCTTCACTATACCCATTAATCATGGTTGGGATTCATCATTACCGTACATTCCTATGCTTAGCAACAAATGCTTTTGTAAAGGTGGACCGATATACCATTCTGAGGTTTAGGCTCAACGTCGGCTCTCTGCTAAGGCTTAAAAGACACTCGAGATTCGCAAAGCCAATAGTACAAGAGCGAATGATAAGAGTAGTAGGAATGGTGATCAATCCATCCTGCACCCAAATCATTACCATGCATGAGGATAGGTGAATCACATAACTTATCACTCGGGCATCCTCACTTGCATTGAAGAAGGTTTCCATGGGCACGAACCAATGCTCGATGTAGACTCACATGTGTTCAATCTACAAAGCTACTACAAAACTAAACTATTGGTACTTCAACTTTCAGGTTGGGTAATCTACTACATAACATCATTGCAAGACTTCATACTTCCGATCCTTTTGTTGCATCAGATGAACCATTCTCCTTGCTAAATGCATTTTGTTGTCAAACCTTCCACTTAACACATCATTATATCTTCAAGGGTTCAAGATAGGGAAGAATAGATTCTACAGGAAAGAAACTACTAAGGAAATAATCCTATCAATAACTATATGAAGCAATCAATGTCACAATCAAGGAAATGATCATAGGCAATCACCACACAATCAAACACTTGCATAACAACGATACAGGGGTCTAAACTTAGCAGTATATTACCACAAAATAGTTTGAAAACATTGAGGACAATACTAGAGTAAAATAGAGCAACATATAAGCAATAAACTAATTCTGTCAAAATAGTACAACAGGTTTCACGAATTTGTTTGACCGACTTAAACTCATCAGGAATTTTAGGAAATTTTTGTGCTTGTAGTACAGGTAATTACGCTCCAGATCCTATTTTTTAGATTTTTCTGAGTTACCAGTAAAATATGAAAAATCACTCGGTACAACAGGTCAGGCAGAAAACTGCAGCACTAATCTTATGAATTTCAATCAAATCGCACCATTAAAATAATTTTAAAACCACACAAAAACTCCAACAACTTTAGAGTTTCAAAATAACAGATCCTAAACAAGACATCACACAATATGGTTCAGTACAAACAAGCAAGCAACCTATATTGTCATACCTCATTAGTTGGTAAGATCAATATGCTAACACGATAGCGATCATCTTCTAAATAGATAAAATATGGTGGTCTAGGTCTACTCAAACTTGGTGAGATCTTCATATGTATCATCTTATTTGTTCTTTTACTTAGCTAACTCTCATATAGGTATCAAAATAATGAACAACTACAAATTTTGAACAAGAAGAGGTCATAGAAAAGATACACAAGAAATATAAGATCTCTAATAAGTAGAAAATATGATAGTTCTCCTAATAGACGTCTCCTATTGCTAATACATTTCTAAGGCCACGATCCTACAGTCAAGACACAGCTCTGATACCATCTTGTAACACCCTCGCCTGATAAGGCTGAGTTCATGTGTATATTGCCAATCCCTAGATCGGCTCACTGGCACACACAGTACAAAATGATACCAAATATAACTGTGCACCATAAATACAACGAATATGATCCAGAATTTACATTATATTATAGCGAAAATTAATTACAAGGTAGGTCTCCATCCTTCAAATGTGCCACAGGCGAACAATTATTGAGTGGAGTCTCCCGACCTATGAACGATCACTTAGATATGATATAACCTGCAACATGAAACATAGCAGCCCCAAAGGATCAATACATAGAATGTATGGCAAGTAGGCTAAAGTGGTTAACAAAATATCTATCAACTACATGCTTATATGGCAAGTAGGCTAAATAGTTTTATCCTAACATTTATAACAAAGTAGTTTTCCAATACGATAAATAGGACACTCTGGTTCACTCCTAGGTTCTCCTACCCAATTAAGTTCACTCAACAAGTTTTAATTAATTGAGAAATTGGGATGAGTGAGAAATATGCCATAGCATCAGTATCAAGTCGCCCAAATTGTCCATAACTGGGGACACGGCTAAGTACTTAGTTTTACACCCTGTAGGGGTTTGTACACTTTACCCATGTGACCTGGCCAACCTAGCTCGGACAACCACACTCATATTGTGTGATGATAGGGAGAAGTCCAAGACGAGACAATTAGGGAAGAGCTTCCCAAACCCATCCACACACCATACCAACCTATACTACTCAACATCTCTATCTATGTAGGGTTTGGGTCGCCATAACCTACTAATTCCAGCTTGCGACCCATTTCTTATTGGCATATGGTTGCACACAAAAGCTACCAAATAAAGAAACCAATCCTTTCTCAGTGTCCTGGGCGATATTCCCCACCATAAATCCACACTCTATGACCCAATCAATGCCATTCCGCCCAGGTGGTTCATTAAAATCATGTTGGTTTGTCATTTAGAAAAATATAAGCCTTTCAAAACATATAACTTTTCATGGTGTGGTTCGCTTCCTCGTTTAAATAGCATAACTAAGAAATCTACTAATACGATGGCTTATAAACAAGGAATACTAGGGAATACTATGGGATATAGCATAGCATAGACACATCAATTCCTACACATGCAATTCTACAAAAATATCTACAATGCATAAGAAAACAGTAGGACTTTTATGACCAAGATAGCACCACTTGCCCTTGTTGTAGATGTAGTTGATTAGATAATCCTCAAAATACTCATAGATATAATGGTTGATCTCCTCACACTCAAAGTAATCGCAATGACAGTAGTTGCACTCCTCACAATCTAGCATTCAAAAACAAAGGCACAACAAGCACACCATTCAAACATTGCAATTATGCACAGTGCAACAATACAAGAAAATAATGATGAACAAATGCATGGATGACAATTTAATAAGTCATAACGGTTGTATTTAGTGTTCTGAACATTATTATATCACATGATGCATGTAGGAAAGTCATTAAATGCACCAAAGCTTTTATTACTAGAGTTATATCGATTTAATATGGTTTATATCACTTTAATTGAACTACTGATGTTTCTGTCATATTAAATTGTGAACAAAATGCTACTGGATAGGTAATTCAATTTAGAGACAGTAGCAATTTGAATCACCTAAAAAGGAGTTATAGATATTTTCTTATGATTAAAATAGTATTGCAATGGGTTTAAAGTTTTCTGCAAGAATTTCTGCTTTAACAGTACCAAATAATTTGGCACACAATTTCCTTGGATTGATATTATCAATACAAAACAGTAGAAATTGGTTTCACTAATTTTGGAGTTCTGATTAATTTTATGTGATTTATATACTAGCTATAAGGGTTTATATCATCTAAATTATTTCCTTTGACACAAATTATATCCAAAGCCAGATTAATGTTCTACATGGAACAGGGATTCCAAAGACATATTATTTTCATTTTTATGACCCATAAATAATTTACTATGATTTATTTACTCCAAAAAGGCCATTAAATCACTTAAGTTACTACAGTAAATTTATACTGTAAAAGTTGGATATAAGGCATTTTAATATTATTCACAATTTTCTGAATCCAGCGATATATCATTTGTAAATTTTGGACTTACATATACTTTTATATGCATTTTACAAGTTTACATGTTTTTCTGCCTATTTAAATCTATTTCCAGAAATTCAGGCGAGCTAGCGACACGTGGCGTGTTTGATTGGCGGGTACCTCTAAACTTAAGTGTTATGTTTGGTGCCGTTGGATCGCGATCTGACGATGGAGAGGAGGCTGCTCAACACAGCTGGCTTAATTCCAGACTCGGCTTGGCTCGACTTGCAACGATCTAGGACGTCCGAATGGGATCCGATGAACAAGGGCGATGATGGCGAGCTAACGGTTGTGACAACGATGTTGCGTGGTGGCGTGACTCGGGAGGCACTGGTGGCAGTGGTTGTGGTGTTCCCCGACGACCTTCGATGGCAGTGAGTCGGTCGACGAGGTGCAGCGGAGTGCGGCGGTCACGCAGTTGTTCACTTCGGCGATTGTCGCTTCCCCAGATGACGGCTTTGGGCAGCTGCAGCTCCTCGTGTTCCGACGGTTTCCGGTGATGTGGTCTGTGGGCTTAGGTGCTCCTTCTGGAAATAGAAGGTGACATGGTTATACCCCAGGGGTACACGACCTTAGCATACCTGGTCCAGCCCAAGGAAGGCCCACGATAATATACACGGCCCATGAAGACTTTCGGGTGGCCCAAGGTGGAAAGCAAGACTAGATTAGATAGAATATTCAAAGGGGCAAACCCTAAATCTGTAACCGACTCGATCTGTGCCCGGGACCTTCCTACCTCTATATAAAGGCTAGGAGGACACGACGAGAAGGGAACTTCGCATACCACCGTATACACACCTCCAAGCTAGATTGCATCTGCGCACCCCTGCAACTTTCGGTTCCGCCGTAATCAAGAGTAGACAAGCAGGAGTAGGGTTTTCCCTCCGGGGTCCTGAACCTGGGTAAAACTCGTGTCGCGTGTTGCTTGTCTGTTAACCGTTCCGCGATCTCCAGCATCCCCATCTTCTCCAAAACCCAAGTCCATAACAATGGGCATTGACGAGATCGATCCTCATCAATTGGCGCCGTCTGTGGGAATCGGAGGCGCTGATTGTGCGATCATGACGGTCCCAACCAAAGTGATCTATAACTCCTCGGCAACGGAGAGCCATCTCCTCTTCGACGCTTTCGACTTCACCGCCCACTCGCCAGCCACTCTAAAGGACGTCGAGCCCGTTGGCGACGGGCTCGAGATCCTGTTCGGGAGCTTCTGCTTCCAGGTGGGGTAGACTGGCACTCTCTGCCTCCCAGAGCGGGTTCCCCTGCCATCGATCAGGTGACGCACATCACCATCGACAGATGAGTCCTATGACAGCAGCAGCTGCAACTCAGATATGTGCGATCCACCATCGGATGAAGGGACCTACGATTCCGGATCCGAAAGCTGCGGCAGCAGCGACCCAACCTACAAGAACTACCAGTGCGCTGTGGTCATCGAGAGCGATGTGGATCGGCGACAACCCAACCCGCCACCCAACCCGTAGGGTGGAAACGGCGAAAACATAAGGAACCAGTCCTCCCGCCCAACGAGGAGGACACCGATCCCAATTGGGTCATCCACCTCAGCGAGGAAGGATGGGCCCAAGCAAGCGAAGCCGTGGCAGGCAACAAGATCCTGCATGTGGGTGCCTCACGAGACCTACTGATGGCGTACCACCTGCTCCTCGTCGAAGAGCACAAAAAGCAGGTGAAGATGCAGAAGGTGCTTGACAAACGCAAGCAAGCGGCCTCGGAGTCCAGTGCGCGCCGAGCTGCGCTCTCCGCCATGGGCGGCTCTAGCTCGCACGGCAACCATGGCAACAAGCACTGTTATCGCGTAGAACATGGACCCTGCCGCGCGTCGTGAGGTGACCCGAACCCTCAACACATCCTTCATGGAGATGGATGCCAACAGCAACGTCATCCCGAAGACGCCGCAAGCTGCGATCATGGCAGCCACCACATACCTCGCGTCCCATACACCTCCGGTGGGGGACCCGAAAAGGTCCATGCACAACTCCGCACTAGCCGGACTCGGACTCATTGGAGCTGCGCTCCACCGAGATGCTCCTACGGAGCAAACAAAGAAGGCGGCGGTCAGGTTCAACCGCAGCCCCACACCTTCATCCGAAGAGGAAGAGCATGACCTACCTCGAAGGCACAAGAGCTCATGACATCGCAGCCGCGACTACGACGCCCGAAGCGAGTTCACCCAACGCAAGATCGACAAGGCATGCGCCAAACACGTATGCTCGTCTGAATTCGAAGAGGACGATGA
The DNA here is from genome assembly GCA_916181665.1 of Avena sativa. Classification (NCBI taxonomy): domain Eukaryota; kingdom Viridiplantae; phylum Streptophyta; class Magnoliopsida; order Poales; family Poaceae; genus Avena; species Avena sativa. The sequence continues at coordinate 275,350,812 of OV702298.1, read as the reverse complement.
TGAAGGAGAACTCTGTGGAGCTCGATGCTTCACCAGATCCGTTAGGTGAACGCGGATGCCGCGGAACTTCAAGCTCCCTTCGGACACTCCGAAGTTTGATGGCAAGCAGGACCCTATGGCTCAGTGACCACCTGTCGTCCGTCAAGCTACAGGGCGGAAACAAAAATACCGCCATGTAATGCCTTCAGCTGCAACTGATAGGCGCAACCCGGATCTGGCTCAGCAGCCTATCCTTGGGAACCTTCCGAAGCTGGGAGGAACTGGCGTATAGTTTTATCCGAAACTTTAAGGGCACCAGCAAGAGGCCAGCCTCGATCGAAGAGCCGAGGGCATGTACCCAGCGAACGGGCGAATCCATCCGCTCGTATATATTACGCTGGTCCAACACCAAGAACTCCGCGACGCATATCTCTAAGGAGAGAGCAATCGACGCCTTCAAGGACGGCATCAAACGCCAAGACTTCAATGAAGAACTTGGGCGCGTCAAGCCTAAGACACTCGACCACCTAATGGACATCGCCAACAAGTGGGTAGATGGCGAGGACTCCGTCCACCGAGCGCACTCGAAGGAAGAAGATGACTACGGCCGTCGACGTGAACGCCGTAGCAAGCGAAGATCACGCGTCTACGATGATCGCGATGAACCCGACATGGTCGCGGCTGGCTATGCCGATCGCCGCAATGAAGGCAACCGCAGCAGCGGTGGATACCGTGGAAACAACTTCCGCGATGGAGGACGCACAGCACAGTCATGGCAATGCCGCGGCCGCGACGACGGGCCATCGGCATACGACAAGTTATCGGGCCCATGCACCATCCACTTCTACATCGACAAGCAGGATGGTAAAAAGAAGGCAAGCCACATGCTCAAAGACTACCGCGAGTTCCAGAAACTCAGCAAGAGCATGTCCCAGATGAGGCAACAAGCCCCAAACCCTGGGTACGGGAATGCACCCGCACCAGGTGACATCGCCCACGGAGCACCTCCACCACCACCCGTGGGACCTTCGAATCACCCAATCGCACCCGTGCAGAACAACGGCGGAAACGGGTACCCCGTGCCGAAAGGGTCACAGATGATCCAAACAAGACGCCCAACAAACAGGGTGCAAAAGAAGATCACCCGCCAGGTCAGTTTGGCCGTGACCGCTCCACTCGCCATCCCTGAGTACCTCAGCGGTTCAGAGTCTTGCATCACGTTCAGCCGTTCGGTTCACCCCCGCCATATCCCTCGCCCAGGTCATGCTGCCCTGGTGCTCGAGGCGCAGATCGGAGGGTTCAACATGAGCCGCGTCTTCATGGACGGCAACAGTGGCATCAATCTGATGTGCACTAGCACCTTAGCAGCAATGCGGATCCCGCTGTGCAGCCTGGAATAATCTGACACAATGTTCCACAGCATCGTTCCAGGGAAGGGCATATTCCCCCTGGGCAAGATATGGCTCGACGTCATCTTCGGCAAGCCCGATAACTTTCGGTGCGAGCGACTCAAGTTCGAAGTGGTGGACTGGCCATCACAATACCACGCCATCCTCAGGCGCGTGGCGTTCACACGGTTCCTGGAAGTACCGCACTACGCGTACCTGCTACTCAAGATGCCAGGACCTAGGGGCGTCATCACGGTCCACGAGAGCTTCACCCGATCGGATCACTGTGACAGGGACTTCAATAGAATCTCCCAGTCATTCGGCATGCAGGAGGAGCTCAGAAGGCTCCGAGAGGTGACACACAATGGGGCACCCCCAGTCGCAAGGCAGAACGCACCTGACATGTCTTTCGACTCCACCGTCAACACAAAGAAGGTGCAAGTCCACCCGACGGATGCCTCCAAGACAGCGCTGATCGCCAACAACCTCATCCCCACATAGGAAAGAGCGCTCGTCGAATTCCTCCATGAGCGCTGGGAAATCTTCGCCTGGTGTCCTGCGGACATGCCGGGAGTTCCCAGGGAATTCGCCGAGCATGCCCTCAACATATTTCCAGACGCCAAGCTCGTCAAATAGTCCATCCAATGACTGTCCGAGCCACAGGCTGAAGCCATCGGAGTCGATGTCAACAGACTGCTCGACGCTAACTTCATCAAAGAGATCAAGGAGAGCGAGTGGCTGGCCAATACCGTGATGGTCCCCAAAAAGGACATGGACATCCTACGGATGTGCGTGGACTTCACATCGCTGAATAAGCACTGCCCGAAGGATCATTTCCCTCTCCCTCGGATCGATCAGATCATCGATTCGACTGCAGGATGCGAGAAAATCTCCTTCCTTGACGCCTACTCAGGCTACAACCAGATTTGACTAAAGGTCAAAGATCAGGAGAAAACGGCATTCATCACACCGTTCGGAGTGTTCTGCTACAACACAATGCCGTTCGGGCTAAAGAACGCAGGTTCCACGTAACAGCGGTGCATGCAGGCCTGCCTGAAAGACCAGATCGGCCGCAACATACAAGTCTATGTCGACGACATAGTAATCAAAACAAGGGAGGCTAAGACACTGATCGACAATCTCCGTGAGACGTTCGACAACCTTGATCGATACAAGATCAAACTAAACCCAGAAAAGTGCGCCTTTGGCGTCCCATCTGGCCAACTGCTAGGCTACTTCATCTCCCAGCGAGGGATCGAGGCGAACCCGAAGAAAATCCGGGCCATAATGGCCATGGAGAAGCCGAAGAACCTCAAAGGAATCCACCATCTCGCTGGGCGAATCGCGGCGATGAGCAGGTTCATCAGCCGCATGGGCGAAAAATCCCTGCCCTTCTATCAGCTGCTATGCAAGGCAGAGAAATTCGAGTGGACGCCTGAAGCGGACGACGCATTCGAACACCTGAAGCGGTTGCTCTCCACCTCGCCCGTCTTGGTCACGCCAAGGGAGCGCGAGCCTCTACTGCTATACATAGCAGCTACACACCAGGTGGTAAGCACCGTGATCGTGGTTGAATGACCCGAAGATGGCAAGACCCATGGGGTCCAGCGCCCAATCTACTACCTCAGCGAGGTATTGATGCCGACAAAGCAAAGGTACCCTCACTACCAGAAACTCGCCTACGGCGTGTTCATGACGGCTCGTCGGCTGAGCCACTACTTCCAGGAGCATCAGGTGATAGTCGTCAATGAAGCACCCCTGAACAGCATCCTGAACAACCCGGAGGCCACAGGACGCATGGCCATGTGGGGCATCGAGCTGTCACCTCTAGACATAGTCTACGAGAAATGCCATGCGATCAAGTCTCAGGTCCTTCCGGACTTCCTCGTCCACTAGATGGAACTACAACTGCCGGACACCCCGGACATGACCCAGTCATGGACGATGCACTTCGATGGCTCCAAGCGCGAGGCTGGAGCAGGAGCCGGGGTCATACTGACCTCCCTGCAGGGCGACAAGATGAAGTACGCCCTCCGGATGAAATTTCGAGATTCCAACAACGAAGCCGAATACGAGGCCCTCATCCATGGCATGAGTATGGCCAAGATCTGCAGCGCAATGCACCTGGTCATCTACGGCGACTCGAACCTTGTCGTCCAGCAGACAATGAACGAATGCGATGCACACACTGCCAACATGATTGCGTACCGTGCACTCTACAACTCACTCAAAGGAGACTTTGACGGCTGTGAACTTCGGCACGTTGAAAGAGAAAGCAACGAAGAGGCCGACAGACTCGCCAACATCGGCTCCACCTGCGCGCGGGTGCCACCAGGTGTGTTCCTCGAACAGATCTGCGTGCCATCCATCAAAAGGAAATTCCCTAAGGGATCACCTGAAGAAGCAGAATACTCGGGGGCTGGACTACCCGAAGGACAGGAAGGACCAGAAAAGCTCGACACAGAGGTCGTAATGGTCAATCTGATGCAGGTCATGGCAGTCGAAGAAACATGGACACAGCCATACCTTCGATATCTGATAGACGGGGAGCTGCCTGACAGCCCGACAGATGCCCGACAGATGCCCGACGCATATCTTGCTGGTCCAAGGCCTTCACCATCATAAATGGCGAGTTGTACAAGCGTAGCATTTCGGGTGTACTCCAAAGGTGCGTCACCATCGGTGACGGCAAAACTATCCTCCAAGACATCCACGAGGGCATCTGCGGCCATCACGCGGGCAGCCGCGCCCTTGTCGCCAAAGCTCTACAAGCTGGATTCTACTGGCCAACGGCCATGAACGATGCCAAGGACATCATCCGAAGATGCAACGGGTGCTAGAGGTTCGCAGATAAACCGCACGCACCAGGATCGGAGCTCAGGCCCATACCTTTGGCCTGGCCTTTTGCCCAATGGGGCCTCAACATGATTGGCAAGCTGCCCAAGTCCTCGAAAGGAGGCCACGTCTACCTCCTGGTCGCAGTCAACAAATTCACCAAGTGGGCTGAGGCCATGCCCGTTACTAATCAAAAGGGAAAGACGACCATTAAGTTCTTCCAATTCATAGTCTACAGGTTCGGCATGCCGCACAGCATCATCACCGACAACGGGTCGAACTTCATCTCCAAAGAATTCCAGGACTTCTGCGAAGGCCTCGGGATCAACATAACATACGCCTCAGTGGCGCACCCGCAAAGGAACGGGCAGGTCGAAAAGACCAACGGCCTCGTCAGCGGCGGCATCAAGAAACGCCTGATGAGCCCGCTTCAGCGACTTGCGGGAGCCTGGACAGAAGAGCTACCCTCCGTCCTTTGGAGCCTGTGCACAACGCCAAATAGCTCAACTGGCTACATGCCTTTCTTCATGGTACACGGAGCCGAAGCAGTGTTGCCTGCATAAGTGCGCCACAGAGCCCCACGGGTCGACGCCTACAACGAAGCCGAATCGACGGCCGCACTCGAAGACGCCATCAACACACTCGACGAGGCAAGCGACATAGCCGTGACTCGATCAGCGGTCTATCAGCAGAGCCTCCGCAATTATGACAGCCGTCGGCTGCGCCCAAGGTCTTTCGTCAAAGGAGACCTAGTCTTACGACTCAAACAAGAGCGACCGAAGAAGCTCGAGTCACCCTGGGAAGGACCCTACGTCGTCACCGAGGTCATCCCAGGTGGCGCCTATCGCCTCAAGCACGTGGAGTCTGGAGTCGCATACTCCAACCCATGGAACGTCGCACAACTGCAACACTTCTACCCCTAGCTACCCCCCTCCTTTTACTTTCAATAAGGCTATTCAGCCAAGGCTACTTAGCCGAACAATGTACCTCCTCATTACGATATGAATAAAGCTAAGTGTCTCGCCCCAAATATTTATCCCTCATTTGCATTTTCTTCATGTTACAACACACTCGGGGGCTCCCCTCACCTCACGACTTCGTCGGCTGAGGATAACGCGTGTACACTTGAGTAGTTGATCACGTCAGGCTAACGAAAAGGGCATGCATACAAACAAAGCACCATGTGCTAAAAACAATTAACCTTTACAGCAAAGGGCATAACACGCCCAGTCGAATACATACAAGTTTTACATCTATCTTTTACAGGTCCTACCTATTCTGAAGAATCACCTGCGCTCGATGCTCAAAGAGATCTACAACTTGTTCGGCATACTACCTTACAGCCGCATAGTGCGGACGCATGTCCCACATGCCACCATCTGGCCGAAGAGGCAGCCTAGCCGCAACAGCAGCAAGATCTACATCAGGATGATGTAGCCGCACGAGGGAAAGTGCAGCCTTCACCCCCGCAACCAACTGAAGTCGAACCAGCTCCCTGACATGATGCACATCTCGAAACTTCGCTAGCAAACCCCGGAGAGTCGAAGGTGCCTCATCCAGGGGAAACATTACGTGCAGAATTGACGCCAAGGAAGTTTTCACTTGCCGCAGCACCCACGACACCTGGTGAACACAATCCTGCACAGTCGCAAGGACCATGGCACGATCGCGGTCCATCCAGAAAAAGCCAGCAGCCTCCATATCTTGTTGGGTCAGGCAGTTGATCTGAATAGCAACACGCTCCTTTTCCTCCCTAGGAACAAGGTTAGCACCTGCAATACCTACAAAGTAAGATGACAAGCCAACAGGCGCATCCGAAACATGAGCAGTAGCTCGAAGAAACTCACACTGAAGCTGTTCGGCCAAACGCCGCAACTCCACCATCAGATACTCCTCTATGGCGGCGCCTCGCTCTGCATTCGACTTCCAAACATCCGCGTGGCCTCGAATGCCAAGCAACTCCTTCTCAAGACTACGGACACGGTCACGAAGAAATACAAGTTGCTACGCATCATCCAAGGATGGCCGCAGCTGTGGCGCAGACGAAGTATCAATGGGATCATCACCCGAAGGTCCCTGGAGGAAAATAAGAAAGGATATGAACAAACACACGAATGGGCAAACGACATGAAGATTCATTATATACAGCAAAAGCCACTGCATGGCACAAGGAGTGTTCATAAATATATTACAACAAAAGCAGAAGAAAGCTATCCTACGACTAGAAGGCCTAAGAAGCTGCATCTTGAGTGGCCTCGGAGCCAGATTGACTGCTCTTGGCCTCCCCCTGCTGCCTCACCGCGTACTCCTCCAGCAGGTCAATCAGCTTCGGCCCATAGCGCTTACAGCGGGCAGCATAGAGGGCAAAGGCTACCTCGGATCCATCAGGAGTAGTCGGCATCTAGGAGGTGACCTGATGAAGATCCAGCTCCGCTCTAGACGCCATGGCCATCGCCATCCCCATGGATGCGCCGATGCCTTTCTGCTTGCGCTTATACGCCGTAGGCGCCTCGGCTGACAGCGCATCCGCCAACAAGTCGACATCCTCGAGGGCAACGCCCTTGCGGACGAGCTCCTTGTAGAAGCGCATGAGCACCTCCTTGGCTTTCGCGAGAGAGCCAACCACAGTGCTGTAGCGGTCTTCGACCGCCGCAGTAGCATCATCCAGAGCACTTCTGTGCTCCAGAGCACTATGGTCAAGCTCAATGCCCGCGGCATCTAGATAACCGAAAAAGACAACGTGAAAATCAACCAAACCAGAGAGACAAGGAAGCTGAAAAAGAACAAGTAACAGATGAAGATACTCACCCGAAATAGCCTTGGCAGCAGCCATCAGCTTGTCGGCTACCTTCTTCTCGCGTGACGCCACAGCGGTGGCGAGCTGCTCCTCGTGGTCCGTGGCCTCTTGATGCAGCCGCTCCTTGGCGGCAGCTACGTCAGCTAGCTCCTGTTCAAGGCGCCCCTTAGCGCCAACGGCGTCTTCAGCTTTTTTCTCCGCTCGCCCGAGGCTCTTTTTGAGAGCATCAAGCTCGCGGAGGGCCGTATTGTCCTCATCTACAAAAAGCCACAAGAGCATGTGTGAGTTTTATAAGCTAGCAAGCAGCCGAAGAAGTAGAAGACCCAGCTACAAATATACCTTGAAGCCGCTGGAGGCTGGCCTCCAATGTCAGATGCTGCTTCACCAGCTGATTGACGCCTTGCACAAAAGGCTGCGAGGAGAAGCAACTTATCAGGAAAAGGGCTCGGGGGCTGCGCCCAACAAACAAGCAAAACAAACCAAGCATATGGAAAATGCTCGGGAGCTTCCCCCGAGGCACGCACAAAACAGAAGCCATGATCAGCAGATCATAAGAAAAGCACTCAGGGGCTCCCCCCACGGCAAGAATGAAAGCACTTACATGATCAGACGGAGAATCCGAAGGTCCGGCTGTAGTCTTCTAGGAGATGATCACCCGAGCCGCCTACAGAGAAGGGTTCGGAGCAATGCCCCTAGAGGCGGCCACCATCTGAGAAGGAGGAGGCGTAATTTTCGACTCCCCCACCATCTCCTGAGTGCCATCGCTAAACGAGCCATCAGAGGAGTGGCTACAAAAGAAAACATCAGTCAAATACAAGCAAACAACACTGACAGATAGCAAAAGGCAGCCGAAGGTACTCATGAGTCCATATCGCTCAAGTTGAAGACAAGCAAGGTCCTCTTGCCCTTCTTCTCTTCCTTCTTCTGCTTCACCGGTGGCTGCGGTGCTACAGTCCGCATAGGCACGGACGGAATTAGAGAGGAAGATCCACCATCACCTCCACTATGAAGCACAAGGCATGGAGGGTTCCTAGGCGTCGGCGGAGTCGAAGCATACGACGATTTGCTCGAGCTTCGTGTCCGCTTTCGAGTCCGCTCCTCGCTTGACTCGAAGGTCTCTTCAGCCGGTGACCGTGCCGAGGGAAGCTCAGAAATGGAGTCCACTACCTCATTGTCCGGCGCATCCGGGGAACGTTCGGGTAGTGGAGGCACCATGCCCGGTACCTTGAACTCTTGCACAAAAAGAAACAAAGTTTCAGAACAAAAGAAGTACAAGAAAAGGCAGTAAAAAAAGCTACGCGCACGCCCCAGATCTACACCTGCGGCACCGGTCGAGAGGCCCTGAACGGAAGGGTCAGCGAGCTACCCGGAAGGTCCTCTTCAGCCTTGAACTTCAGTAGCGGCCGAAGGATTCTGTCGACATCCCCCTGGAGAGCTCCTCAGCCAAAACTCTAGTCGGATCGTGGTGACCAGAATAAAGGAACATCGGGTGCACCCTAGCCTGGAGCGGCTGCACCCGATGTTTGAGGAAGGTGCGAATAATATCCACACCATTCACCTCCTTATCTAGAATCACCTGGAGGTCCTCCACCCGATGATAGAGATCCTCTATCTCCGCCACCTCGCCATCCAAGATCTGGTTCTTCCAGGACCTCTTCGGCTGGATTATCTGGGTGGAGTCAAAGGGAGCAAGGCCAAAATTTTGCCCGTCCACTATGGAGTCGCGGATGTAAAACCAACGCCTCTACCAGTATTGGACAGACTCAGACATATAAAAAGAGAAGAAGAGAAAATTGGATTTAAGGGAAATGATACAGCCGCCGATCGGATAAACTCCGTCGGAGCTAGATTGCCTCTTCACGGAATAAAGTTTCCGGAAAAGGCCAAAGTGTCGCTCGATACCGAGCCAGCACTCGCAGAAGGTGATGAAACAGGCGATGTGGAGAAGGGAATTTGGCGAAAGATGATGGAGTTGGATGCCATAGAATAAAAGCAATTCACGGAGAAAATCATGGACTGGGAGAGAGAGGACTCGAAGGACAAAAGCAACAAACATGACCCGAAACATAGTGGGTGGACGGGGAATTACCTCCTCGCTGGGAATCTTGACGGCCTCCTTGTCCTGCGGGATCAGACCCCGCTCACGAAGCTTGCGCAGGTCGCCCTCGCGCATCTCCGACCGTCTCCAGCCACCATCAGTGACGCGAGTGGCGGCAGTACCCTTCTTGCCGCCGGCAGCAGCGCTGGTGCCTACTGCGGCAGAGGTTTTCTTCGACTTCCCCATTACAGTACGACGGCAGCGGCGGCGTGAACGCAGAAAAGAAGACGGGAAAGATCGAAGAACTTCCAGCGCGCGGCGAGAAAAGTTCAAGAAAGTGGAAGCAGTGAAACAAGAATGGCTCTGGTGAAAACAAACAAAAAATTTCCCCACAGATTATAAGGACGAAGACGATACACAAGGACCGTTCATCAGGAATCCCTAGAGACAGCATCAAAATCCAACCGTCCACGTGTCAGCACAGCAGCGAACCGTCGCTCGCACGCTGTCCACTACGCACGGAAACCGAGGCGACACTGTAATTATCTCCACGTCGCGTGTGACCGGTCAATTCAAAGTTAGAAGGTGGGACCCACGTTCGCCCAGTCACGTCGCCTGTCGTGGTATTGCCGACGAGTACGCCATGGAGGGGTCCTCACAGTGCGTGTTTAGAGACGTGGGGTAAGGCGGACGGTTGACGGGTATGAGGTAACACAGCTTACCCAGGTTCAGATCCCACGACAGTGGCGGAATCCTACTCCTGCTATAAATCACTATAAGGGCAATACCGAGTTACAGAGATAGGTTCGCTGTGCGAGGTGTATATAAAAACGATACTAAGTTGTGCCCTAAAGGCCCCCATAGGCCCGACTTATATAGTCGTCAGGTCCTAGGGTTATAGGGAAAGTCCTAGCCGGACAGGTCACAGAGTCCTACACCGTCTATTACTAGTCTTGTGTATCTTGCACTCCAAGGCTCCGGGTATGCTGGTGACTCCACTGTAGCCTTCCTTTATCCGGCATGGGCCTCCCTTCTGGATCCACCTAACTGGGCCGCCCAGCAGGCCATAGGCCACGCTACCGACTATGGGCCACCCGCGTTAGTCGGATAAGAGACATGCTATGAGGATACCCATATAGCATATCCCCAACAGTAGCCCCCGGAGAACTCCGAGATCTTGCGTCGTCTTGCCTCTTCCCGTGGAATGTTCCATCTAGATGGATGTCGGCAAATCGTCAAGCAATATCTTGTAGTCCTCCCAAAGAACCCTGCAAAGGTTTCTCCGTCTTCTATGAGTAAGTCAGAAAAATGCTGAATCTTCCATCGTATGCATCCATTGTCGGATTAAATCTGTCCATGCTGGAAGCTTCGATGGGACGGATCATCTACCATGTCAGTTATGATGACGTAGGCCATAGGTCAGCGACGCCTCGTAACTCGCACATGTAGAGAACGCAATCATATCCGATTTTCCCGCGCGAGCGATACAAACCGTTGGTGGCGGCGGTTGGAGACGTGGCGAAATTACCGCGCACGTCCACAAACACGTCGTCTACGCGGCAACCGTCCGATTAGCTGCACGAATCTTGACGAAGAGTAGGATAAATAGTAGCCGTGGGACAGTTGCCACTTTTTCACCCCATTCTCTCGCGTCATCATCTTCTTCCTCTAGCCGCACGCCTCCTCGAGCTCTCCGCGGAAAACCTCGAAGAAACCCTAACCTCTCTCTGCACCAGTCACGCCCTCCCAGCCCTCCATGGCTAGCAGCAGTTCTTCCCCGTCGATGGCGACGTCGAGCGAAGCCACGGCGAAGCCGGCGAGCTCCGTCGCCGTGCCCCTAGAGGGCTTGGTCATCCCCACATCGGCGGTGATTGAAACCACCGGCGGTGACCACAATCTGGCGGCGCTGGAGCCTCTGGAAGAGGAGCCAGACTCGCATAAGGGCGACTGGCGCGGCTCGGACATCACCGACCGCGACATCCAGGAGATGGTCGCCGAAGGCTACCTCCCCGCGACGAAGGGGCTCGCCTGGAGGGCAGCGCCGGCCGGCGAGGTGACACCATCTCCCCAAGCTAGAGAAAAGGTGTACCTCAAGGCTCAGCTGGTACGCGGCGTTTCTCTGCCCATCTCCCACTTTTTCTGTCCGTCTTGAATCACTTCAAGGTCCAACCCCACAACCTCTCCCCCAATAGTATCTTAGTGCTTAGCAACTTCGCGGCACTTTGTGAGGGTTACCTAGGGATTAGACCTAGGTTAGACTTGTTCGTGTACTTCTTCACCGTCAAACGTGAAGCCGGACATAGTAGGGAGGAGCTTAGGAACTGCGGCACCATAAGCTTCAAGATCCGACTTGCTCGGCGGTTCCCTGACATCATCGGCCATGAGTCGTGCAAAAACTGGCAGCGGACGTACTTCTACGGCCCCGACATTCCTTTGGCGGGCCGAGAAGTGACGTATCCGGACTTCGTGGATGGAGCCGCCGCTGAGGTTTCCACTTGGAGATCCCATGCCTCTCTTCCCTCCGACCTCGACGCTTCTCGCGCAATAAGGCGGATCGAGTGGTTCGTAGAGATGGGTTTGACTGGCTTGGACCTAGCCATGTGCTGGTTCATCAGGTGAATCCAACCTCTGCAGCACCGCGCGAAGTTCATGCACGAGTACACCAGTGATCGGAAGGATACCCTCCGTATCTCCGTGGATAAGTTCTCGAGCGACTCCGTCAAGCTCCGTCTGAAGGACATTGTCAAGGTGAAGGATAATAAGCGTGGCTTCACCATCACCTACGACATGTACGTAGACGGCAAGTGCCCAAAGGTAGGTATATATTTTTCGTGTATGACATTGCTCTAGTTTCTCCATCTTGCCAGTGTCATCTTATCCAACACAGTGATTTCTCTCTTAACAGCTTAGCGATCTGGATGAGGACAACCTGGATGCCCAAATCTATGATCCAAAGATGAAGGAAGTCACGGTCGTGTCCAACGATGATGCCCCGTTGGCGCGAAAGCGGAAGAGCTCTACCTCTGATGCTGCCGACGAAGGCAAGAAGAAGAAGACGGAGGGTGGAGCCTCCAAAAAGAGTACTGCCACCCTGGAGGCGGAAAAGAAGAAAGCCACCGGGATGTTTGCCAAAGCGCCCCCCCCTAGTGTAAGCCTCTCATTCTCCGATATTGTCTTAATTATCTGTCTTATTCCTGTACTTATGCATTTTGCACGTTTCAGGAAGAAAGCCACAACCAGCCTCAAGAAGTCTTCCAAGACTCTTGGGGCTTCTAGAAATATCAAAGATATGCTGCATCGCGACTCCTCCCCTGCCACTCCTGTCGTCAAGCCCTCCTCTGCTCCAACAAGCTCTCAAGTCCAGGAGGCACCAGGCCCTTCCGTCATGGAAGTGGACTCTGGCGCCTCTACCGAACTGGCTGTTGTCGGCGAGCAGGTGATGCAGGAGAGCGCTGCTCTTCAAATGGCTGAAGCTCCGGCTAAGGATGCCATCGGTAGCGGCAAGGCGGTGGTGGGAGCTGGTACCTCTGCCGGAGGTGGCGCCTCTGCTCCCCAGAAATCCTTCGAGTTTCCGAAGATAGTTTACCCGGCGCCCCTGCCGAGTAACACAACTATGGTTCCTGGAGGAGTGCCGTCATCTCCGACGTGCGTCCTTGAGGAGCTACTCCGACAAGCGGATATCTTGCGAGGAAACAGCATTTCCTTCGGCAAGATGCTAGCTGAGAGTGCTACAAACCTCAAGATTATTGCACTTGTAAGTTTTATTTTGCCTTCTGCATTTCATATGAGTATCCCACTGTAGCCCCCGAGGATGTAGACGGAAAACCATAGGCTTTGCATCTATATGCTCTAAGAGTGACTAAGTTAGAAAAAACTCTCACTATAGCCCCCAAGCATTTAGATGGAATGAATTATTCCGACTAGATGCTTTAAGAGTAGCATACATAGTGTTCATAATTTTCAATGTTGTAGCCCCCAACCCTCTAGTTGTAACTGAATCAGTTCCAACTAGATGCTTAAAGGAAACTAAGCATATGGATAAGGCAAAAATTCTCGCTGTAGCCCCCGAGCGCCTAGGTGGAAAATCTCCGACTAGGGGCTCCAAGTAGACCAAACAACGACTTAACTTTGTATTTGTTTCCACAGAACGAGAATGCTCGGAGGGGCATGGCCAACGACAAGTATCAGAAGATGCGCGCAGATCTTGAAGCCGAAAAGGGTAAAAACTGCCATCTTGAAGGAACAGATCATCAAAAACAAGAGTCTGTTTTCTTTTTTGCGCATTTCCGTCTTACTTTTGTGCCCAGAATCTCCGAGCACTCACTGCGTACTTTGTTTTCTCCGACTTGCAGAACATGTTGCCAAGGCAAGGACATTGTCGAGCAGTCCAAGCACATCCAGCAGCTGGACAGCGAGAACAAAATCCTTAAGAAGGAGAGGGAAGAGATGCTGAAGATGCACGATGATTCCATGAAAGCCCTGCAGGATTCTGCCTCCGCGGAAATTAATCGCTTGAAGGAGGAGCTTTCGATCCTAAAGGATCAGAAGAAAGCTGCTGATGAGCAAAATCTTCGCCATAGCGAGGCGTTTAAGCTCCTCCAACAAGAGAAGGAATCCTTGGCGGACACCGTATGGCAGGCTAAGGCCAGCATCTTCAGTAAGTGTCCTCCGCCTTGTATTTCTGTAGTCTGGATATTTAGGGCTTATTGAACTCATGTGATCCTTGTCGGAATTTTCAGCGCCTCTGGGTTTAACCCGCTCGCCTCCTTCGGACAAGGAATGCATGGTTCTTGCCGGTAAATTCATCAATACCGCCATCGCCCAGACCAAGGAGATTGCCAAGCCCCTCCAAATTTATATCAAGGCCTCGGACTCCGTGACGAAGTACTCGGAGATTCTGCGCAGAGCCCCTGACCGTGTCGCGAGCTGGAAAGCTTCATGCGCACGGGCTGGTGCAAGGATGGCGCTGTCTATGGTGAAGGCACACTATGAAGATGCCGACATCAACACGGTGACATCTGGTATCCTCGACGTGGATGATGACGGCAAGGAGATCGATCATGAAGCCATCCTGTCATCACTCGCGGGTTATGACACCAGGGTTGCCGAGTTGGTGGATGTTGACGTCTTCGTGCCTAGGAACTTCATTGACAACGTCCCCCAAGATTCCTACGAGTCTCATCATAGCGCCGACGTCGAGGGTGGTTCTCTGGCTGGCAATGATGCGGCCTCCAAGTCTTCTGCGCCCAAAGAATGAAAAACACTTTGTAATTTCTGTTTTACCTTTGGCGTGTGCATGGAAGAAACTTGGTGATGTAATCTTAAGGCGGAAAACAATGGTTGTTATATCCTGCTACTTAAGAACTAATTCCCAGTATGTATATATTTTTAAGCAAGTGCTGGCTTATCCATTACTCTGGTTCTTATGCTTGACTTTTCGTGAGTCGGAAGACTCGTTGTCGAAACCATGCGCTTAGGTGATGATGCCCAATGGCACCGTCAATAACCTGAGCACAAAATCGCCGACAATAAGTGCCGAAAGTCACTACTCCAGAATCCACATAAAAACGACAAAGAATGTGTAGACCAGAAAACTTAAGCTAATGCCCGTAGGCGGAATTTTCATAAGTGCAATCGCAAGACTTGTGCATAAAGGTTTGTATGATCCAAAAATGAACACTAAAGGAGGTAAAAGACTCAGCAATATGAGTGAACCAAAGAGCTTTATTTCATTGATCATATAAGAGGTACACAATTAGATAAAAAATGCTAAGTGTAGAAAGGACGTAGTTGTGCTATGTTCCAGGGCCGATCAAGCTCCGGGTAGTCATCATCCGGGTCATGCCGCTTACGCTTATGATCCTTGCTAGGTCTATCCTTGAGTTCGTGATTGTCGACAAGGTAGTAAGACCCATTGAGGAGCGCCTTGCTTATGATGAACGGTCCTTCCCATGGCGGGGATAATTTGTGTGACTTCTTCTGCTTAAGTCGGAGTACTAAATCCCCCTCTTTAAACGAGCGATGCCGAACGCGGCGACTATGGTAGCTACGTAGCTTCTGCTGGTAGATGGCGGATCTTTGGCATGCCAAAACGCGCTCCTCCTTGAGAAGGTCCACATCTAGGCGTCTGGATTCTTCAGCGTCATCTTCGTTGTAGGCGGCAACTCTTGGTGCATCGTGGAGGATGTCGGAAGGTAGGATGGCTTCTGCTCCATATACCATGAAGTAAGGGGTGTAGCCGGTGGATCTGTTGGGTGTGGTGCATAAGCTCCACAGCACAGAGGGCAATTCTTCCGCCCAGGCTCCAGCTGCTGTATGTAGCAGTGCCTCCAGATGTGGCTTGATTTCCTGCAGAATTAATCCATTGGCTCGCTCAACCTGACCATTGGATTGTGGGTGTGCCACAGATGCAAGGTCAAGTCGGATGCCTTTGTCCCAGCAATAGGCCTCCACTTCTCTGAGTGACAAGTTGC
Source organism: Avena sativa (assembly GCA_916181665.1). NCBI lineage: Eukaryota > Viridiplantae > Streptophyta > Magnoliopsida > Poales > Poaceae > Avena > Avena sativa. Next base: position 275,335,302 of record OV702298.1, on the reverse strand, counting down.
TTCCGTTGTCGGTGATGATGCTATGTGGGAGACCAAATCTCACCACTAGATCCCGGACAAACCTGAGGGCAGTTGCCCCATCAAGCTTTCTAATGGGTTTAGCTTCTATCCATTTGGTGAATTTGTCAAGTGCTACAAGAATATGCGTAAATCCACATGGTGCCGTTTGTAACGGCCCCACCATGTCTAGCCCCCAGACTGACAACGGCCAAGTTATTGGTATTGTTCGCAATTCTTCAGCTGGAACATGTGGTTGTCGGGCGTAATACTGGCATCCCGTGCATGTCTCAACCAGCTTGTCGGCGTCCGCCTTCGCGGTCAGCCAGTAGAATCCTTGCCGGAAGGCTTTCGCGACCAATGATCGAGGACCAGCGTGATGCCCGCAATCTCCGAGATGGATCTCGTGCAGGATTTCCATACCTTCTAGCTGGGAAATGCACTTTAAGTATACACCAGTAGTACTCCTTTTATAGAGTTGCCCATTGATTATGGTATAACCCTTTGCTCGTCGTACTATTTGCCGTCTTTCGACTTCGTCGTCGGGCAAAGTTTCATGTTCAAGATACTCCATGAACGGTTTTGTCCAAGCCGGAGGGACCTTTGTCACCATGTTGACGAAAGAGTCAGCTCTATCCGGGTTGTCGATGTAGGCGCCCTTCACGGATGGTGTGCGTAGATGCTCTAGGAAAACTCCTGGCGGAATTCGCTTGTGCCCTGATCCGAGCTTAGACAGCATATCAGCCGCCTCGTTTTGTTCCCTAGGCACATACTTGACTTCGTAGCCTAAGAATCTCTTGGCTATCTCGTCCACTTCGTCTCGATATGCCGCCATCATAGGGTTTCGCGCATTCCAGGTGCCAGCCACCCACTGGGCAACCAAGTCGGAATCTCCACAGCAAACTATGCGCTTGATGCCAATATCCTTGGTTACACGTAGTCCGTGAATGAGTGCTTCATACTCCGCCATGTTGTTTGTAGCCTCGAAGTGGATCTGCAGAACATAGTGTAGCTTGTCTCCTGTTGGCGACTGTAGCAATACACCAGCCCCCGAGCCGTTGAGCAGCTTTGATCCGTCAAAGTGCATCACCCAGTACTCTGGTTCTGGCAACGGAGTAGCATCGGGCATCTCCGTCCAATCTGCAATAAAATCCGCCAAAGCTTGTGACTTGATAGCGTCGCGTCTCTTGTAGGTGATCTCGAAGGCGGCAAGTTCAATGCCCCACTTCGCGGCCCTTCCTCTAGCGTCGTTGTTGTTGATAATGTCGGACAGTGGAGTCTTGCTCACTACTGTGATTGGGTGCTCCTGAAAGTAATGCCTCAGCTTGCACGAAGCGAGAAATACTCCATAAGCTATTTTTTGGTAGTGCGGGTAACGCTGCTTGGACTCCGTCAAGACCTCGCTCACATAGTAAACTGGTCGTTGAACTCTGTGCTTGTAGCCTGGTTCCTTCCGCTCTACCACGACGACGATGCTGATAACCCGGTTGGTTGCCGCCATGTAAATTAATAGGGGCTCTCCGGGCTCGGGTGCTGCAAGGATGGGCGCTGAGGAAAGAATCTCCTTGAGCTGCTTCAATGCTGCATCTGCTTCGTCTATCCATGTGAATTTGTCCGCCTTCTTCAGCAACTTGTACAGCAGCAGAGCCTTCTCTCCCAGTCGGCTGACGAACCGACTAACTGCTGCGACGCAACTTGTTAGTCGTTGAATGTCCTTTAGGCATGTCGGACGGTTTATGTTTAAGATGGCCTTGATTTTCTCTGGGTTGACCTCGATTCCGCGCTGGGAAACGATGAAGCCCAACAATTTGCCGGCTGGAACCCCGAAGACGCACTTCTTAGGGTTGAGCATCATGTTGTATTTCCGGAGGTTGTCAAAGGTTTCTTTTAAGTCGGAGATTAAGTCGTTTGACTTTTTAGACATCACCGCGATATCGTCCACATAGGCGTGAACGTTCTGACCAATTTGGTCGTGAAGGCAACGCTGCATAGTCCGCTGGTAGGTAGCACCTGCGTTTTTTAGCCCAAAGGGCATCGTGACATAGCAAAACGTGCCATATGGGGTAGTGAACGAAGTGGCCAATTGGTCCGACTTCCTCATCTTGATCTGGTGGTATCCTGAGGATGCATCGAGAAAACACAAAAGTCCCGAGCCAGCCGTCAAGTCAATGACTTGGTCAATGCGAGGCAAAGCAAACGGATCTTTGGGACATGCTTTGTTCAAGCCGGTGTAATCAACGCACATTCTTAATTCATTGGTTCCCTTTTTGGGGACAAGTACAGGATTGGACACCCATCGGGTGTGAAGGACGTCTCGGATAAACCCAGCCTTAAGTAACCTAGCTATCTCTTTGCCAATGGCGCGTCTCTTCTCATCTCCGAAGCATCGTAGAGGTTGTTTCACTGGTTTACATTTTGGATCTATGTTTAAGCTGTGCTCGCCAAGTTCCCTAGGTACACCTTTCATGTCGGCAGGTTGCCAGGCAAAGATGTCCCTATTCTCACGGAGGAACTCGACAAGCGCGCTTTCCTATTTGGGATCCAGGTTCGTCCCAATGGCGACGGTCTTGGAGGCATCGCCTACCACAAGTTCCACCGGCTTGGTCTCGATGGCGGCCTTGAATGCAGGAGCGGAGTCAGAGATTTGATTCTTCGACGCGGGCATCTCTGAATCATTGACCTTGCTCTAGATCTCCTTGAATTCTTCGCTGTAGAGGACAGCTTCTGCAACGGCTGCTTCATTGATCTCGCAGTCCCTTGCCTTGGTAAAGCTTCCGGATACGGTGATGACACCGTTTGGACCGGGTATCTTGAGTTTGTTGTAGACGAAGCATGGCTTGGCCATGAACGTGTGGAATATGTCGCGGCCGAATATGACGTGGTACATTCTCTTGAAGGGGACCACCTCAAAGGTCATGCGCTCTTGGCGGTAATTATTAACGTCGCCAAAGGCTACCTGAAGTGTAATGCACCCAAGGGACCAAGCCTCCCGTCCAGGAACTACGCCATGGAACACGGTGTTGGTCCGCCTTAGGTTTGCCTCCGTCAAGTTCATCTTCTGCAGTGTATCCAGATACATGATGTTGATGTTGCTTCCACTATCCACCATGCACTTGGTGAACTCTACGCCTTCAATCAATGGGTTGATGACCATGGCGTACTGGTTCTCCGTGGGCACAAGGTCTGGGTGGTCCGTCCTGTCCCAAGTTATTGGAACCTCCGACCAGCGCAGGTATTGGGGGACTGGGGGGAGAGTGGCCATCAGGATCCTCAGAGAGGTCTTCTGTTGTCGGACGGTGGGGGTGCCAAGGAAAGTGTGGTAGACTGGGGCCTTCTTTGCGAAGGGGTTCTTGCCCTTGTCGTTGCTCTTGGCGGTGTGCTTGGGGTCAATGTCCTCGTCCATGTCACTTGAATCCTTGGACTCCTCCTCCTTCTTCTTCCCCTTTCCCTTGCCTCGTGGTCTGTTCTTCCGACTTTGCTTGTAGCCGGACTCCTGGTCTTCCTTAAGGTCGTTGACGAACTTGCAGTGTCGATTGGTATGGGTGGCCTTGCCGTTGACATCGAGGTGTACGAGGCATGGCATATCGCGGTACTCCTCGTACGTTTGGGGAACGTGGAGCGGCGCCGAGTTGGTTTCACTTCCTCGTTGCTGCCCGCGGCCTGCTCCCCTTCCTCGGCCACGTTGTCCGCCTTCTCCTCGTCCTGCAAAAGTCATAGCGACCATATCGGTAGATTGCTTTTCTTCTGGAGCGGTTTTCCGCTTTTGTACTGTTGTTCCTCCGAGCTTGGGTTGGAACGGCTGTTGCCGGCAAAGAGCCACGAGCATCGTCGGCGGCAGCTGCGAACTCACTAGGTAAATGAATCATCTGATTCAAGTCAAGCTGATGATTGTCCTACAAGCGCTTTAGCTTATGTAGGAGCAACGTCCCCCTTTCCAACCCGTCGATGAAGGCGGCCATGGCGGTCTGAGCGTGCACTCCTGCGCAGGAATTCTTCATGTCCAGCCAGCGGGAGAGGTAGGCGCGAGATGTCTCGTCTTTCTCTTGCACGCACCACTGTAGATCACCCACAGTGTAGGGACGCTTGTATGTACCCTCAAAGTTCTTGGTGAATGCTTCTTGCATATCCAGCCAGTTGTAGATAGATTTCTCCGGCAAGTCGTCGATCCATTGACGGGCCGTACCCGCCAACATTAACGGGAGGTACTTAACGGCGACGTTGGGGTTTCCTCTGGCAATCTCCACCGCGTTGCCGTAGTCCTGCAACCATGTGGCGGGCTTGGTGGTGCCGTCATAGGGCTTGATGGTCTTGACAATCCGGAAACCTTTGGGGTAAGTTACGGACCATATTGCAGGTCCAAAGCAACGTGGTCCCAGGTATGGTCCTTCCCGGGCCTCGTGGATCTTATCGATCCGTGAACGTGTGTCGTACGGCTCCGGGTTCTTTTTCTTGTTGTCAACAGGGGATGGGCTGCGTGAACGACGCATGCCTCTTCCGCCATGGTGACTGCTTGGCGGTGACAGAGGCGGAGGTGGCGGTGGGTTAGCCTTCTTGCTATTACCCTCCTGCGACGCCTCACGCCTGTCACGGTTGCTTGTCGGACGCGGAGGGTCGTGGTGTGACCTGCTCTTGTGTCCTTGGTGGCGCTCTTCATCATGACGGGTTTGTGCCGCATTGTTGCGGATGACGATGCCACACTGCTTTGGAGGGGGCATATCCGTATGATGGTGAGCCTTGTAATCTTCCTGACGTCGGGAGGATCGGGGCGGTGGCGATGGGCGACGAGGTCGGGCTTTTTCTCCGTGGTCGGAGGATATGGGGATAGCATCCTTCTTGTTGCGCGCATCCCTCCGTCTTTGTTCTGATGAACCCGTATGTGATCCGACATCCTGAGGAGATCTGTCCCTTGGCGGTTTGTACTGGCTAGATTGGCAGAGCGCTGGGTCAGACTCAAGCCTCTAGGAGGTGGCCTTTTACTGCTGCTTTACCGCCTTGGCCACTAGGTCATAGACTTGTTCTACTGCCTCAGGCGATCTATCCTGCTCCAGAAGGGTCTTGGCGACGGCGAGGTTAAGGAGTGGGGTGGGCATCACCTGCTTGCCTTCACTATCAACGTCTGGCTTGGCTTGTGCCGGCTTCAAGGGAGCCCATCCTAGGTTGCGCCGTACACCAGGATCGTTGATGACGCGAACTGGAGCCTTCTTAGCCTTCTGCTGCTGCAGTAGGGTCTTGTACTCGGCCGCCATTGCTCTAGCTTTCTCTATGGACTTCTGCGTGTTGACCAGATCTCGATCTGGTTTAGCGCCTTGCTCCGCGATGGCTTGTGCTTCCTCCAGCAGCTGCTGGCGCTTCTCGTCAAGCTGAGTCACGTTCCGGATATGATCAACAGTTAGTGGCTCGACGAGGAGATTGCCGTACATCACTCTATCAGCTGGAGTAATATGGGCTGCTGCAGACGTGGATGCTGGAGGCGGCAAGTTTGCGGTGTTGTTGTTGCTCGGACCGGTGCCGAGTTCCTGCGGCTGCTGCGCTGGGTTAGGCGGAGGAGGCATGACCTTTGCGCGATCAGCGTCGGCAGCAATGAGTGGCCCCTTCCCCTTTTTCAGCGCCGTAGGTGAAGCTTGCCCGGGTTGATCTTCTTCCATCGCTGTCCCAATGGTGAAGAACACCCCTCGAGACATGACGGTGTTATTAGCTTGCTCGTCACGTGAGTACTCCTCCTCTATCTCCTGCATAGCGGAATCTAGCTCTTCTGGACTGAAGCCAGCTCCTCTAAATCTGCACTAAAATCAGCATAAAGTGCGTCAATGATAGAGTCGGAGGGTGCCAGGGCTTCCTCGATGACGGGCGGTGGAGGTGCAACGGACTCGATGATGACTGGGGGTGGTGGTGCTGCTACGACGATGGCGTCCGGAGGCGGTGGTGGTGGCTGAATCGGAGGGGCTCCGTCAATGAGCGCAAGCGCTATCTGAGCTGCCGCTTCGGCCTCCGCGTAGTTGTTGATGGTGTTCACCATGCCTTCGAAGGTAAGGCGTCCTGACGCCTGTTGTCGTCTTAGAGAATGTCGGAGAAGCGTGCCATGGTCCAGTCCTTCCACAAAGGGATAGATCGCATCATCATTGGGGTAGTGGGCCAGATCGGCTCGTATACGGAGCCACCTGGCCAGGTAGTCGCGGGGTTTTTCGCCCTCTCTCTGAACGCAGCGCGCCAGGTCGAAGATGGTAACCACACTGATGAACTTGGATCTCTGCTGTCCAGACGCACGGGCGAAGCCGGCGGACTTGCAGTGATCTTCCACCTTTACATCCTGCACAGGGGCGGTTTGGGTGGGTCTTGAATTTTTCCGATCTTTGCCGGCAAACTCCGAGGAGAGAGACATCGATCCTTCCGCGAACATATCCTACCCGTAGGCGGTCCGTGCGGGTCTTGATGCTTTCCGATCTTTGTCGGGAAACTCCGAAGAGAGATCCGACATCGATCCTTCCGCGAACATATCCTGCCCGTAGGCGGTCCGTGCGGGTCTTGGTGCTTTCCGATCTTTGTCGGCAAACTCCGAAGAGAGATCCGACATCGATCTGGCGAACGTATCCTGCCCGTAGGCGGTCCGTGCGGGTCTTGGTGCTCCTCCGACTCCCAGGGAACTAGTGCCCGAGTCGGTTTCGCCGATGAAGAGGTGGATGTCTCCGATAGGAACGATCGAACACCGTGTAGGGTTTGTCTTCGCCGGGATCCAGAACTCGTCAGGGGGGACGATCAGAACGTTGCCAGAGAAGAGAACACGGCCGATGGCTACGGTTTCGCCGATTCCTGCGAAGATCTTGGTCCTCGCCCGCTGTAGAGCCTGAAGCGCCTCTTGCCCCACGGTGGGAGCCAACTGTCGTGGTATTGCCGACGAGTACGCCATGGAGGGGTCCTCACAGTGCGTGTTTAGAGACGTGGGGTAAGGCGGACGGTTGACGGGTATGAGGTAACACAGCTTACCCAGGTTCAGATCCCACGACGGTGGTGGAATCCTACTCCTGCTATAAATCACTATAAGGGCAATACGCCGAGTTACAGAGATAGGTTCGTTGTGCGAGGTGTATGTAAAACGATACTAAGTTGTGCCCTAAAGGCCCCCATAGGCCCGACTTATATAGTCGTCAGGTCCTAGGGTTATAGGGAAAAGTCCTAGCCGGAGAGGTCACAGAGTCCTACACCGTCTATTACTAGTCTTGTGTATCTTGCACTCCAAGGCTCCGGGTACGCTGGTGACTCCACCGTAGCCTTCCTTTATCCGGCATGGGCCTCCCTTCTAGATCCACCTTACTAGGCCGCCCAACAGGCCATAGGCCACGCTACCGACTATGGGCCACCCGGGTTAGTCGGATAAGAGACATGCTATGAGGATACCCATATAGCATATCCCCAACATCGCCTCTGGCACCGCAGATGCTTGAGGTCACCGATCGTTAGCACTGACGTCATCAAAAGCTATACTAGCAATGGTAACAAATCTTCGACTACACAGCTAAAGTACTCACTCGAATCTACGATTCGAGTAACTACTCGGGGGCTACTCCTATCAGGAGCACTGGCCACGCACCCAAAGTATGACTAAGGTACTACACCACTGAGCTATTCTTCGAGTCCTACGTCAAGTCTGCGACTCCACTACGGACTCGGGGGCTACTCCCATAGGGAGGATGGATTCAAGCATCCGAAAAATTTGTGTCCTATGGACCTAAAGTCGACAATGACTGAATTAAAGTCTCTGCTCGAGTCTACGACTCGAACAGACACTCGGGGGCTACTCCCATAGGGAGCGCTGGTCGCGCACCCTATGAATTCTTCGACTGCGATCTTCGGATCAGCACGCAAAAAACTTTTTGGCAACTCTGCCCCAGCCAAAGCTAAGTGAGTGAACATTCTCCTTGGCCACCTGAAACACCTCCGCGGTGATAAAATTTCGGATGTTGTGTATGCGACGCAAAGATAAGACCTACAGATACCATCTGATGGCCTGGCAACGCACACGACTGCGCTCTGCTAGTAATAATCTGTGCCAACAGGCACGATGAAAATCCCGACGGACGCGTTGGGTACATCATTCAAAATTACTAGAATTCTACTCCTGTAAGTCCTCAACGGCCTGAGTTGAATTACGCCAGCATCTGTTCCGGGTTCGAGTCAAGGGACTCGAATCTGAAGAAGATCGTGTTGTTTTGTCCTAAGACAGTTAACTGGCCCTGATTCTTCAGGAGAGTCAGACACACGCATCAACAATCCCTACACACTAAAATCATTCTCTGATGAACAGAAAACAGCTGCACCCGAAAGATTGAAGAGTCCTCAGCCGAATCTACGATTCGACTGAACACTCGGGGGCTACTGACATGGTTATACCCAACGGGTACACGACCTTAGCATACCTGGTCCAGCCCAAGGAAGGCCCACGAGAATATACACGGCCCATGAAGACTTTCGGGTGGCCCAAGCCCATGACGTCTTCGGATCCTTTGAGAGCAAGACTAGATTAGATAGAATATTCAAAGAGGGCAAACCCTAAATCTGTAACCGACTCGATCTGTGCCCGGGACCTACCTACCTCTATATAAAGGCTAGTTGGGCACGACGAAAAGGGCACTTCGCATACCACCGTATACACACCTCCACGCCAGATTGCATGTGCGCACCCCTGTAACTTTCGATTCGGCCGTAATCAAGAGCAGACAAGCAGGAGTAGGGTTTTTCCTCCGGGGGTCTGAACCTGGGTAAACCTCGTGTCCTGCTTTGCTTGTCTGTTAACCGTTCCGCAATCTCCAGCATCCCCATCTTCTCCAAAACCCAAGTCCATAACAATGGGCATTGACGAGATCGATCCTCGTCAGAAGGGTTTGAGAAGGTGTGCTACCAATAGAGGAGGCGGGCCGAGGTAAATATGAGGAGCGGGTTGCTGAGGAACGAATGAATCGAGGTCTCCTCTGTGGCGGCTCTGGCGAGGTCGGTGGCGGGAGAAAATCGGGAATCTTGGCGGCGTTTGTTACGATTTTTTAGGGGTTCGGTGGAGGACAATTTATATAGGGGGTGGTGTAGTCGAAGGAAAAAACAACGAACATATCAGCCGAATTTTGGGGGAGTTCAGATCGGGTTCGATCCTGTGTAGGATGTTCGTTTCCTGGCGAGAGGTGAGAGACGACTGTGGTGGTCACCACCTGTCAACGATAGGAGGAAGGGGAGCGGGCTGGGCTCTGCTGCGGTTGCGCTTGCTGGGCTGCTTCGCGCTGCGCGCGCTAGGTTAGGTACGGGCCGGCCTGGATGGCTGCCCCGGTAGGTTAGGCTTAGGTTTTTTTAATTTTCTTTTATATTTTTAGTTTTAGGGCTCCAAATTAGTCCATTCAAATTTCTAAAAATTTGTAAGATCACCATGATCTTTTTAGGATATTAACTACATTATTTATTGTCCATTTATAATTTACCAACCATTATATGTTTAGTTTGGATAATAGAACATCATTATCATTTCTTATATTAAACATAACTTTTGCATTTTAGCTCCATATGGACTCAAATAAATTTCTGTGGTTTTCTAGAAGTGTCCTCAATCAATATAAACCTTCTATGAATGCCTTTGATCAATTTAGTTTTACTATGGATAAAACCATAGCTCTAAGGTTGTACTTAGAATCGAAAAAAATCCATTTAGGGTTTTGTATTTCCTTTTGGGCAATACTATTTCCTTCTCAGGGTTCATATGCAATGATGTTCATGCATGCTCTATGATTTTGAATTTTTGAAATCTCGCACACCAATTCTACAATCCAGAAGTAATCCATTCCCTTTAGCCTATATGGCTACTTGGGTCTTAACAAAAGAATATGAGGTTTTGAATTCGAGGTTGAGAGGATTTTCAATTCAAAAAGTTTCTTTTCTTTGATAATTTTTAACCAAGTCAAACAATCAATCAAACTTATTTTATTTATTTCACATTACAAAATTAGAAGAATTTTGGGATGTGACAGTTCATCTGCATCATATAATTAAGTTTTTCAAAAACCATTATAGAACATCATAAATAGTGAAATAACCAATTCACAGCATTGACACATGCATTGTATCAATGACAGATAAAAAGATAAGGTTGCTAACCTCGATCGGGGAGGAAAGAAAGAGGAGAAAGCTCAAGTGTGGCTCGGGCACCTCCTATATTTTTGTTTTGTGAGAAATTAAACGAGATCATTCACTCAAACATTTCATCGAACACCTCGCATGCATAGGGAAAAAATAAACTAGCACACAGCTCTCACACCTTCCACCAAGAAAAAATAGAGGGGATGCAGAGGACTAGGATGGCGTATTTATAGGCAGGACGCATGCGTCCCGGTTTGTAACACAAACCGGGACTAAAGGTATGCGATAGGCCATGTGTCTGACGCGATACCTTTAGTCCCGGTTTGTGTTACAAACCGGGATGGAGCCCCCCCCCCCCCCCCCCCCCCCGAGCGACGCGCCGTCTGCTCAACGCTGGCGGAACCGGGACGCGTGCTATGTATGAAAGGGCCTTTTTCTACTAGTGATTTGTCGACAATTCAGATTTAGAAAAAAAACGAAGTCTGCTAGGATTGTCTCTTATGTGTTAGTCGAATTCTGAAGAGTAAAACTTTACTTCATAGGAAAGAGCTGAAAAATAAAATAAAAACAGCATGCATGACATTAATCTATTATATACTAAAAGTAATATAAGGGTGTTTTTCGAGGCACTACGTGATCCACATCATCAAAATTATCTAGATGGTTGGATATGAAATTAATGGTTACGATTTAATAGGACAGTATTAGTTACGTAACCTATTATATGTTTCAAGCAGTGTATGTCATGTGGACTCCCGCGTAATAAAATATTCTGACTTACAGACGTACTTTCCATCTAAAATTTGCACCCGGTATGGTAGTTGGAAACAAAAATCTGCCTGGAAGCTTGGTAGTTGAAAAAAAACAAAACTCAGGTAGGCATAACTCGGTCACGCGATCAACAGGATTTGCAAAAAAATCACGTGATCAACACAAGGAAACCCTACGGGACTGCAGCTTTGTGCAAATTGGTGAATTGTTCTCTCTCGATCAACCAAGCTAGCCATTAATATATTCAAGAGTACACCATACTCATTTACTATGGAGACTCGATCAGATACCTCCCGTGTCGGTGTCGTGCTCACACGGAAAATATAGTCTCCCTAATGACACGTGAGGGGCTAAATTAGCTTAATTCTCACTAACGATTAAAATAATATTCTGAACCTAAAATTTTACGCAAGAAATAGTATACAAGCCAATATTTTTAAGAGGATGGGACCGGGCATGTTGGATTGTTCTCGCTATCCTTAAAAGTTGTCGTTGTCTGGTGAATTGATTCACATGTTTCAGATTTAGTATCCACATATAATGGCAATTTATTAAGAGCACATAAGAAGTGTACAATCTTAATTCTTATGAATTGCTCAAGCGGATATTATTTTGTTTGTGTGAAAGAAGTCTTTGAAAATTCTTATACTGTATTTCTTTCGGTGTTAAAATGTCAACAAAATATCACATGTCATTCCAATAGTGCAATGAACCTGAGGACTAATTAAGAGTCTTGAACTATGTTGTCCAGGTCAGGTAGTCATGTTGCATAAGAAAAGTACATTTGGCCAAATTTTGTAGAAACAATTGATTGAATATCATTATAGCACACAAACATATTTAAATTGGAAATATATAATATAACAGTAAAGGACATTCTACACAAATGAAAACTAAAGTAGAGTCATCGGGTTAAGCCACATCATCAAAATTATTTTGATGGTTAGATCTAATTTTTTTTATAGGACTTAAGATCATGACCATAAAACTTACTCGTAACAATTATAAGACACATGTTTCATTTAGTGCGCTATGTGTTTCTAACACGTATTACACATAACTTGACAAGTAATTCTTACAAAGATGCAGGCTCCAACACGCGTTGAGTCCAAACCACAAGTCACGTAGGTATATGTGTCCACGCGATTTGCTTGGGTATAGTCCATGCCAGAAAAATGTTAAAAGGGAGTCCCTCCCAAATACAGGCAGGTGTGTGTCTCATATGCTTATGGAACCGATCTTCAAACTAAATATGACCGGTAGAAAATCTGATATGTGGTGCATTTTGACCATTAGAAAGGAATTACACACACATGTTTAATGGAAGAAAAAGTAAGGATGGGGTACATTAACATCTAGACTACAAATAGTGAATTGTGTAGAGAGTTTCCAAAACTATTACTCCGATCAAAATTAATTGATGCAAATTTAGGAATAAAATTTCTTAAGATCTATATTCAACGAATCCATGTCAAATAACTTGGAATGGAGGGAGTATTTGTTTTTTAAATCACTCCGAGTGTGCATGCATGAATTTGTAAACAAAAATAATTTTAGCACGAAGTATATATAATAATAATAGTTAGGGTGAAATTATGTGACCGGGTCCATTTTAGATGTCATGTATTATGAACGAATGGAATATACTGCGACCAATTAAAATATTCCCATGACGATGTCACTAATTATATTTTCTCCCTATACCATAGAATCTATTTACCTTTTATTTATAAGAATTTTAAAGTCATTGTTGAGTCAGATTGTTAGATGTGTTTCTTATCGAGATAGTTCACACTCGATTTTAAACACAAATATTTGAGTACAAATATGTGACAATATATTTTATCACGTGTTCCTAGGATATGGAGAGACAAATCTTTTAGTTGATATTAAATATTACTAATCCTTTTTAAAATAGAAAAGGACGTGCCATTGTAATGGCATGTTACATTTTGTGGTAGTATAAGTTAGAATGTAGTCATATACACGATGCTACAAGTAATGTGTGCGAGAGAGTAGAATGTGCTTATTTTAGGTTGAGGGTATCAAGTAGAGATAAATAAAACATATAATAATAATATTTTGTACCAAAATATTAGAAATCTTGTAGTAAAAGATCTTAATATTTTTATTGATTTGCATAAAGATGCACAAATAGGAAATAGCATTTCTATGTTTACATTAAACTGAGAATTTTTGAGAATCATGTGTAATGAAGTAAATGAGAAGTTCAAGATTTGCACAGCTAAAATAAATGTTATTACTACTTAGATGATATAACTTTTTTTTTGCTGCCAACAAGTATGAATTATCTTTAATTTATTTCATTATGCACATAGACTTTGCCACTTGGAGTGATCTAGGTGGCCATGACAACTCAGAGTTAAAATTTCAATTCAGCGTACTATGATGTCACCATAAATAGATCACTGTCATATAGTTTCTAAATATAGTATTATGAAATCTATTGTTTATTAGGAAAATCATAGGGGGTATTTTTTGATAAGGGTATTATTTTAATATCAAGAAGGTATACACTAGGCCTCTGCAACAAATCAATATCTCATGTGCAATAAGTCGGATATGACATTTATCAGCAAACATTTATGATGCATTATTAAAATCCATATTACTTGAAATCACATAATATAAATTACCCAATTTTTAAAAAGTGCTTGGAGGCTAGTTTGCTCCTCCCGGCCCTCGTTTCCTGGCCGTTGGATGGCCCTCATCGTGCCCGTGACCCGACAGTTTCTACCTGGGGTCCCACCTAGCACGTGTCGGGTGAGACAGTCGGAGACGCGCCGCTCTATCTTTCTCTTCTCCGTTCTATTCCCCATCTTCTCCCCCGCTGTATCGATACGGTTTCGGGTGGCGATTTGCTCGCTAAAGGCGAGCGGCGCGCCGAGCTCATCGTCGGAGAGCTGGGATGTGCGTTGGAATGTGTTGGGCTCGTCGTCGGAGAGGTAGTCACGCGCTAGGTGCACCAGATCTGCGGCGGAGAGAGAGGCATCACGCTCAGCCCGTTCCGGATCAGCGCCACCAACCGCGGCCTGTGCTTCCTCAACTGCAGCCGGACCGAGCCGTGCGGGCAAGAGTTCATGAACGCCACCGTCGTTCCCAGCTGCGGCAGACGAATCTGCGTGCCTCGGCGGGGGTACGTTTGCGTGTCAGCGGTGCTTGGGTCGGAGGCCACGACCACTGGCCGGATGCTCAAGGCCGGGTTCCTGCTGGAGTGAGTGGGCGCCGGCATCAGGGACTGCGACGTCTGCCCGACGGTCGGCGGGAAGTGCCGGTATAGGCAAAGTCCGCCACGTTTGCGTGCCTCTGCGCCGACAGGAAGCTGAGTGGCTCAACACGCTCCGGTGAGTGCTCACACGAATAGACGAATTATTTTTGGCACACATGGTTGTTTGATTTCTTGGATTTTTTCCCGGTTCATTGCATCTTCCTGACAAGACGGCACAGCACATTGGCGTATTGCAAGGAAAATGCTAGTGCTGTCCCTTTCGATTTTCTGCACTTGGGAGTTTGGTGACGATGGATTAAGGATTATAACTTCTAGATCAAGGTCCCTGAGGTAAGCACATCTGCTCAAATCCCCCAGATACGACCCGATTTTCGCAACATATAAAAGTTAATCCGTGCCTATTTTCCCCACTGTATCTGACAATTGTGGGAGATGCTCCAAAGTAAGATGATTGATGAAAATAATGTCCATGTTGTTTTTTAGATCAACAGGGACTCCCCGTCCCCGGTTATATTGATAACATCAACGAAACCTGAAGAGAATCCATGTTGTTTTATCCAAATCAATTCGTCTTCAGGTGCAAGAACTTGTTATTATATTGAACACCTCGGCAGAAGCTGTAATCAAGAACAATATGATCATGGAGAGTAAACATTTGCAGCTAGATCATGGTGATATAATTCTTTATTACCATTTGTTGGAGTACTTGGTGTCTTGGAGACGATGATATCAGACAGGTTGTGCTGCCTTAGCTCTACAGTGGCGTGATGCTGCTATTGGCCTGGGCTGTCCATGGCCTCCTGCCTGCGAGCTGACGCGAGGACACCTTTGTCACCTCAAACGCGTCTGCACCATGAAGATTTTTCGAGCCAGAGAAAGAAACTAGACTAATGCTTATGTGTTGGAGCGGTCCCAACCCGCCTCCTCTGTCTTGATCTACTGCCCTATCTTGGAGCTGCAAAATGCTCGGTGTGAGGCTTATTTCAGTTATTTATCTAAGTGCAGGTATGCACGAGGTGTGGTCGACAACAACCACAAGTTTCCTGGCACACCTAACAAGTTGTTTTCCAAGTTGGTTTTATCCTATGGTGTAGTAAGTTGCATACTGGATTTCATTAACTTGTTTTGTTCGATATGCCTAAGTTGTTTACAAAATCTAAGTAAGTTGCTTTTATTGTCAGTATGCTTTTATTTTGTGTTTTATCCTATGGTTAAGTTGTATACTGGATTTTATTATGTTGTTCTATTCAACATGCTTAAGTTGTTTACAAAATCTAACAAGGTTGTTTTTATTATCAGTATGCATCAGTTCGTTTTTATCCCATGGTTTAGTAAGTTTTATATTGGATTTCATTAAGTTGTTTTGTTCAACATGTTCAAGTTGTTTACAGAATCTAACTAAATTGTTTTTTATGTTAGTATGCATCAGTTCGTTTTTACTATATGGTTTATTAAGTTGTATACTGGATTTCATTAAGTTGTTTTTTTCACATAATTAAGTTGTTTGCATAATCAAACTAAGTTGTATACGGATGTGATACCTGACGCTCGTCAAGCCATGTGATTGAGCGACCCCAATTAACGCCATATGGTTCAATTTGGTGCCTGCTCATGCAACATCGACCTTCCTAGTGCACACTGGGTGGTGGTCGATAACGAGTTTCCTGGCTCATGGATTGAATCCTATCCCACCATTGCCTGGCAACAAGCATCTGTATGGGCATTGTGATGGTTCTCAATAGCAACAAATAGCTGAGACATGTTCACCGTGAAATTGATGGTATATTCTCCAAATTTTGCCATTTTTTAAATGGAAGGGGGAATATGTGCAATATTTATTTCCAGAGCAAATGGATAGTAGACATTTTGGGGGTTATGGGAGTGGATGGTTCTTTGTTTTTGTTTACACACACGAGAATATTTATGTTTCTTGTGGAATTAGAGATTTGATGATCAACCATATAGATTTTTTTCGTAGCTGAAGGGTGCTAAGTAGTTGTTTGATATGAATAGAGAACTTCATTTTTTATGAGTGTAGAGTGCTCGGTTAGGCATGTCCCGGTGACATGTCTTCTAAGTTGGTACTCGGTATAGTACTTTGTTGTTTTACAACGCGCCAAGTCACATACATATAATGTTGATTCATACAATATTTCTTACTAACTTGCTTTTGTATACGGTGCTTCGTTGCTTCACATATGCACTAAGTTGCTTTTTGTATACAGTCCTTTGTTGCTTCACACATGTCCCAAGTATCTTACACATAATGTTGATTCATAATTTTTTTTACTTCTACTAAGTTTCGTTTGCATACAATACTTGGTTGCTTCACACCTCCACTAAGTTGATTTTGCATACAGTACTTTGTTGCTTCACTTGTGTGTTGAGTTTCTTGTCATCATGTTGATGTACTACTCTCATGTATGATGTGCCTTACGTCCATTTTCAAGAACATCCAAAGCCGTATGTTTGTTAAGTGCACCCCTCCCCCCCCCCCCCCCCCCAAATAAACTTATGAGTTTTTGTTTAGTTGTCTATATTGTCATACTGCGAGTGTTAAGTTGCATAATAATGGGAACTAACGTGTTTTTTGTCAACATGCTTAAGTTACTTCCACCACTAGTTAGGTTGTTTTTAACATATAACCAAATTGTTCTATAAGCAAGTTGCATAGTGATTTAATTAAGTTGTTTTTACCAATATGCTTAAGTTGTTTTAACCATCTATTTAATTGTGTTTTATCACCTAACCAAATTATTGTACAAGCAATGTCCTAAGTTACACACTGATTAAATTAAGTTGTTTTTATCAAAATGCTTAAATTGTTTACACCATCTAATTAAATTTCGTTTTATCATCTAACCAAATTGTTTTACATGCAATTCCTAAGTTGCATAGTGATTTAATTAAGTTGCTTTATGAACATACTTAAGTTGTTTCCATCATCTAGCAATGTAGTTTTTGTCACCTAACTAAGTTGTTTTACTAGCAATGTCTTGAGTTTGCATATTGATTTAATTAAGTTGCTTTTATCGGAATGCTTAAGTTGTCTGTACCATCTAACCAAGTTGTTTCCAAGTAATGTCATGAGTTTGGGTAGTGATTTAGTTAAGCACAATGCAGAGTTACCCGACAGAATTATGCACACCTTCGTGTCGATGGATGTCTACTGAAGAGAACAGACTCACCGCTACCCACCTATTTCCTTGTGTGTCCATGGCAGCTCAGGTACGAGCCCTAGTTACAAGTAGAACAAGCAGGATGCAACTTGCAATGTGTAATTTTTCTTTGTAAATGAGCAATGAATAATTTTTCTGTGCGGTCATATAGTAATTGTTCTAGTCATGTTTTCTTTTGCTAGGTTGTTGAAGCTTCCAACGAAATTGAGCAACCTAGAGAGAAATTGGTGTTGTTTGCTCCCACTTGCTGTGTTTTTTCGGGAGAGGGAGAATATATATACGAGTAACATGGAACCTTGATTTGCTTGAAGGAATAAACAATCATTTTCTTAGATATTTGCTATTTCACACTCTTTTGTTGTGCCAATTGGTCAATAAATTGTTGATTTGTGCAGTTGTACCTGGTCGTAAGATATTCATGTGTCGTTCTTTTCAATCCGGGAAAAAAGTGAGGTATTAATGCTACTAGTAATTTCCTTGCTGATTTGGGTATTAAGGCCGTTTCATGAAAGTACTCCGAGATTGCATGGAGTAGGATGGGAAGGCTCGTGAAAGTGGTGATTATGTCCGGCGAGATTTTCATGTGGACTTGTTGTTTCTTTTCCGAAATTGAACGACAGGGTATGCACTTTCCTTTTTTGTCCGAGGGCTGGATTAGACTAACCAGCCCCCGGAGGCTGGCTAGCCGTGTCATATAAATTATGAATTTATTTTTCAGACCCTCTCATTATATTGAAAAAGCCATGCTAGTTAATAATGAATTATAGCAATACAACATCTCCTTGCGCGCCTGATATGTCTACTAGAGAGCTGCTCGGTACAAGTGTTCTGCAATAAGCCATATGATGGTCGTCATCTCGCCACCACTATTGAGCTTCTGGGCATGGGAATTCCTGCTGCACTTGTTGCTCGCGTAGACGAGAATGTCCATCCACACTTCAAGGACGAGCTCCAACGTTTCGGTCGTTCCATCTCTCTCCTTCTCCAGCAGATGCTTGGAGAGTCGAGCCACGTGAGTTAGACGAGGAGCACCGAAGCTGAACTCCTTGTTCACATACTCATGGTACAAGTTATTCACGAGCTCCTCTCTCTCTTGGGCCCTTGAACTGCTGGAGCCTGCAGGGCCGTCGTGCACCCGGAACAGATTCTTGATACGATAGCGGAGCCGGACACGGCTCGTTGATCGCATGCTGACCAATTTCTCACAGGTTCGTTGGTACAGCTTGCTTTGAGGTTGGCCTGGCAACATGTAGGGGCGTTCCACCAACAAGAACATCATGTAGTCAGACAGCACCTTGATGGCATCCACGGTAGGCGTGGCGTCGTGGGCCTTGGCACTCTCGCTCTTTGCCAGGAAAACGTCGGTGCCGATGTGCCAGATGATGATGCCCTCCTGGAACTCGAAGCCGAGAGAGTCCTTGAGAATGCCTTCTACATAAACCCGGCGACGTTCCAATGGGTCCTTGCCCCACTTCATTCCGACCCTCACAGTGATCGACCACTTCCCCCTGGCATGCAGCCTTTTCAGGTAAGTAACGATAGAATGCCCGGTCGAACTCGACAGGTTAGTGGTCCCTGAGTAATGGTTTCTGTTCCACCACTCATTGAGTCCAAGCTTCTTTGCAAGGCTTCCGAGCAGAGGGCTGGCGAATGGGCCGTCGGCGGCACGAGTGCAGAAGTGCAGCATGTTGTACTGCCCGATGATGGTGTTCGACAACCTCGCTGATTTGTACCTGCTACCACCTCCATTGAAAAGATGGCGAAGAGACACAACCGCACGCCGAAGCCTGTCCCATCTCTGGTTGCAGAGGGCTGAGTATCGAAGCCATCGCCACCTCGTGGTGCTCAGGAAGGCAAACGTCCATGACGAGCCTAGCGCATTCACAAGTGACGTCGTCTCCATGAACACCGCTCCAGCCAGCAAGACGTAGGTGATGACAATGTCAGCTCTACCGTGGCCGTCCTTGCTAGTGAACAGGAACAACAGCAGCGAGGCGGCAGCGGTGAGTGGCGAGATGACACGGACCACATATCCGAACAAGGTGTGGACCACGGCCGCCTTGGTGTACAGGAGGTCGTACAAGAGAGATAACTCGATCCCCGTCAGTGTCCACATGTCGACTTTGTGCATCATTTTGGAGGTGTACTCATTGTGGCCTTCAGGGATCATGTCAGTCTCAATCACGGACGAATCGACAATGGCGCGCTTGCAGACGTGGAACAGTGAGTGCGCTCGTCGCACGTGGAACTCCTCCTCCGACGCTGCTTCGTCATGAGGGTGGAAATGGTTGTGGATGGCGGGTGGCTGCGTCCTCACGGAGACGCCGATGCTCTCCAGGGTGCCGCGCTTGAGCGCCCACGTCCTCTCCCCGTACTTGACGACGCCGAGGCCGAACATCAGGAAGGAGGCGAGCCGGAGTAGGTGCCCGCCGCCGTCGCTGGTGCTGGCGGGGATGTAGTACTTGTTAAGGACGTAGGCTGCTCCGAGGACCTGCACGACGAGCATTTGAAGGTGGCGAAGCCAGAGCTGGTTGTCCTGGAGCGCGTAGGCGGTGATGTTGTCCGGGCCGCCGAGGTGGAGCAGGAGGAACGGGCCCCAGAACGTGACAAGCTGAGAATCATGCACGGAGGCGCTCAACGACAGGTGGCCAAGGGCATATACAGCAGTGGAGTCGGCCATGAGGTACGCTAGCCAGAGGATGAGCCTTCGAACAGGTGCGCCTTCACGCCGGCGGGTCCCCGCAAAGACGAAGAGGACCAACTGGAGCCCCAGGCTGAGGAGGACCAGGATCTGCATCGACCGGTGGTTCCAGAGTTCCAGCGGCCCTCCTCCAGCCATGTTCTGAGCTGCTCCTTCTTGCACTTCTACAATTTCTCGAGTGAACGAATTTTCACTACTCTGTTTCATATCGCAGACACGATTTTGGGTAACAGAAAAAACGAGAAAAATATCTACCAAAATACAAATACAAATGAAAATATCTAACACTTGCAAATTGTCAGTAGACTGTAATTTTTCTTCTTTTTGCTACTTGTATCCAAACTCGCGGAATGCATCATTTATAGACAAAAGCACGCTCCTCGTAAATGTACTGATGATGTAACTAATGCTCGCGAACAACAATGCACAAACGATGGAGTATACATACCGGCCGGGCAGGACGCGCGCAGGTCCAAAACCAGTCGATCCTCTCGCCGAGATGGTGAGGCGGCGGCAGGCCGGCAGAGGAGAGAACCCGCTAATTAACGCTGAAAAGAGCAGGGAGGATCAGTGGATAATGGCACTATATTAAGGATAATGGCACTATATTAACGAGCGGGCATGCCAAGTCCGCTGGATCTCCTTGTTCCTTCGTGGTTTATAGTGTGTGAGGTGGGATCCCGCCTAAATCCCACTTCTAGTTCATTTCTTAAAATCTAGTGTAAATTTTTGCTCAAAATTTACACTAGAATTTGACAAATAAACTAGAAGTGGGATTTAGATAGGATCCCACTTGACACCCTAGTGGTTTATGGTTGTAGATGTCGATGCAGATTGATGCAGCAATAACCTAGTGCAAGGCTGGCAGGATACAATATACTACTAGGGTACACTTGCAGATTGGACAAAAATTGCATTTACATATCAAGATTAGGTTGAGGAATCTTCTACCCAGTCGCATCTTTACTGAACTAATACATGTTACTGAACTAGTACATGCGCCTATTGAACTTCAAGTTGACGCACTACTTCCAAGGGGTTAGGAATTGGGTCGTATATACAACTTGGAAGCAATAAATAATGGGGGCATCCCCCCGTCTCCTTGCCCTTGGTCGGAGCGGGACGGCAACGTGTCTAACTGTGATGCAACCGCTCCGGCGATGGCATGGCGGTCGGTGGCCTCTTCCCTGGGCAGGTCGTAGGTGGTTTGTGTGTTGGGGGCCTCCCTCTCATGCGACTCGCCCCTTGACTGTGGCGTGCGGGTTGGAGGGGAGACGAGGCGGTTGGCCGGTGAGAGCCGGGCTCTGATGCGCTTAGAGAGGACGATGGCGGCGTTCTGGTATGACATTAGCTTGTTGAAGCCATCGTTATTCTGAATCCTGCCTCGTGACAAGGGTTCAGGGGGAACCCTAGATCAGGCGGTTATGGCACTTTTGGTGTCGTTCACCATCTTGAGGGCATCATTTTGGATGTCAAGATGCCTGGAGGGGTCAGCTGGTGGAGCGGTGTTTCATCTACAGCATGGACAGCGGTGGCTCTCGCGACGTGGCAAAAAGGTAAAACATCTTATATTTTGAAATGGAGGGACTACTTATTTCCGATGCTTGGTGCAGCTACATGCCATACCTTACTTAGTTTATAGTCCTCATATGACTTGTGCAAACGAAAGCAACTAGATTAGGCCGCGTTCGTTTAATCCCTCATAGGGAGGGGTAACCTTGGATTAGGGTTGGATAACGATTTTCCAGCTCGGTAGGGGTATTTGTCCAGCCCAACAGATTTGCAGTCTTCGTTTAGTCCCACTTTGTTTTTTAGCCCAGCTCAGCCAGACCACCTTCCACTGATTTGGATTGAAATTTCATCCCCACCCCACCTGTGGAATTATTGTGGAATAATCCCACGACACAACACAGCGAGAGCAAGGCGGCATGGACGGGATTAACAGAACGGCTCGAAGGAATTCAAGAGATTAAGGGGAAGGGTTTCGTAGGGGGTTTGTTTGGATTTGGTGGTTGTACAAGATCAACCCAATCCCATCTGGAACAGTTGCAAGTCTGGATCTAACCACAAGAAAATGAACGAGGCCTTACTAAGAATGTCGTGGTTGATGTTTTGTCTACCCGTATAAATAATGGAACATCTCTTGTAAACCTACATGGGACCCCCTTCCTGTGTTTGACTACTGTTAACTCAGAACCATGTAGTAATATATTTTCTGCTTTTGGCACGTATGTGCAGTGTATTTCTATATTTCGGTATGTTGTTTGATATATAGACTATGTTGTGTTTTTTTGTCCTCTTCATCAACTACTAATTCTTGTATCCAGTAAAATTAAACAAATAGTTGTTCATTCTTCATTTTCTGCTTGCTTATGTTTAGTATGTCGATTTGTAAGATATTTGCCAGTACGGGAGACAGGGTCGCTTGCCAAGGCACGCCACCCAAAATCTATGAAACTAGGGTGAGAGTCACTAGGTCGTGCGCCAAGATGTATTCCTATATCTAGTTGCCATAAGAAGTGTTGAATAAAAGAACAATTTACCAAGAAAATTAACCATAATAAACGCTAGATAAAACATGAATAGAATAATAGAAATTAAACTAATTATGTAAATTAGCGAATATAGATTAAGACAGATAACCAAGAGAATTTCAAGACATAGAACTTGAAATAAGATCAGAACAAAGTCTATAGCAAACCAAAAGGAACGACAAACTATCTGACCAAGATAAACAAGATTGAGAAAGAGGATGTACATCACGGCAGAGGAACCGCCCGTGTTGGCGTTGGCACCGTCATCAGTCATGTCGTCGAGGAAGAGGTTGTTGATGTCGGGGAAGAAGTCGTCGTTGGGAAAGACATCAGCGTTGCCGCTAACCTTGAAGGAGTCCGTGATGAAGCCAGCTAGTAGTCGTGACAATATCTCTCCTCAAAAACCTTATCACCCTTCTCCCGTACAGGACTCGAAGCAGCGGGGTCTCGGAGGCCTACTGTTCCGGCTCGTGGTGCACGCCACAAGACGGGATGGGAAAGATGTAGGTAGCGCAGTGATCTAGAACTGGAGGCGCAAAGTGGTGTGCGATGGTGTATCTAAGAGGAGGCGCGGCCTCTCTCTCTCTTATAGGCACAGAGGGAAGGCAGACATGCTGCACAGGAGATGAAACAAAGAGGCGGAAGCTGAAGCGAACAGGCGACAGCCAAAACCGGACAGCCTCCACTCACTTCGCATTCATTTCCACTTAGCTCGTATTAAAAATCCACTAGAGCAAAACGTTTCAACTTATGTACCGTGGAATATATTGAGTCCTAGAATATTGTATTTTATTGATCTGACCCTCTTGGGGATCATATAGACTTACAAACTTGGAGGGCAAGAAGCCTATAACTTGTAATATAAGATGATCTCTAAAGACCTAGTCTATCTCTAGTTGTGTACGTATCCTAACACCTCTCACGTGATAGTTGACAGTGGCATGTTCCCCATAGTCGGCCTGCCGTCAACACGTCGTGTGGCCGATAGCGGCGATGCCGTGTCGCTCAGCGGCCCCCACCACTAGTAGAAAATGGCCCTTTCGTCCGGGCCATTAGTCCCGGATGTGTCTGGGCCCGGGAATAATGATCCGGACCGGACGGCCCCGAGCCACCTAGGGCATAGGTCCTGACCCGTTAGACACCACTAGTCCCGGTTTGAGATACAAACCGGGACTAAAGGGTCTGGGGCCTGCCGCTCGCTGCGGGCACCCCCTTTAGTCCCGGTTTGTATGTCAAACCGGGACTAGTGGACTGGCCCTATATATATGGCACATCCCCTCCCCCTCTAAACTGCTTTTTCTTAGTGGAAGATATGGTGGGTTTGTGCTATTTTTTTCTTGTTCATATGCACTAGAGGTGTTCGGTGAAAGGCCCGTTAGTGTGATGCGACTTTAGGTCATACAAGACAGACATGATATGAGGTGCCCGAGCCACACTTAAGTTTTCTCATCTTTGATTCCAAGTGTGCTAAAAGGTTAGGCATCTATTTTCTCATTTAGACCGCGCGTTACTAATTTTAGCATCGTGATTGCGTTTGATATATATTTGTATGATACAGATGAGCCATCCATGGATGTACGGTGACCGACCTCTTCCGCTTTCAGAGAAGGCATGCGTTCTTTTCGTCTTGTGGCCGAGGATAACAAGCGACGGGATGGTTTTATTTGTCCATGTGTTGACTGTGGGAATGAGAAGGCTCACACTTACGTAAGAGTCATTCAGAGCCACCTGCTTCGGTCTGGTTTTATGTCCGGCTAAATTGTTTGGACCAAGCATGGAGAAAGAGGGATTGCAATGGAAGACGATGATGAAGAAGAGAACGATGATGACAACTACCGATCTACGTTCCCTGAATACGCTGATACTGCAATGGAAGACAATGACGAAGAAGGAGGTGAAGAACGGGAACTAGATGAGCCCGTTGATGGTCTTGGTCGGGTCATTTCTGATGCAAAGTGATACTGCAACACAGAAATGGAGAGGTTGCAGTTCGAGAAGATATTACAGGACCACAACAAATTATTGTGCCCAACTTGTGAAGATGTCCAGAAGAAGGAGGGTAGCACACTGGAATTGCTGAAATGGAAGGCTGAGACCAGTGTGACTGACTCGGGATTTGAAAAGTTGTTAGTACTAATAAAGAAGTTGCTTTCAAGAAATAACGAATTGTTCGCCAGTACGTACGAAGCAAATAAGCTCGTCTACCCTCTAGGATTAGATGTGCAGAAGATACATGCGTGCCCTAATGATTGCATCCTCTACCACAGTGAGAAGTACGAGGTATGCACTGCATTGCGGTATAAGATCAGAAAAGATGATCCTGGTGATGTTAATGCGAGCCACCCAGGAAGAGGGTTCCTGCCAAGGTGATGTGGTATGCTCCTATAATACCATAGTTGAAACGTTTGTTCAGAAACAAAGAGCATGCCAAGTTGTTGCGATGGCACATGGAAGAACGTAAGAAAGATGGGATGTTGAGGCACCCCGCTGATAGTCGGCAGTGGAGAAAAATCGAGAGGGACTTCCCGGACTTTGCTAGTGATGCAAGGAACTTATGGTTTGATCTAAGTATAGATGGCATGAATCCTTTTGGGGAGCAGAACTGCAACCACAGCACCTGGCCTGTGACTCTATGTATCTACAACCTTCCTCCTTTGTTGTGCATGAAGCGGAAGTTTATTATGATGCCAGTGCTCATCCAAGGCCCGAAGCAACCCGACAACGACATTGATGTGTACCTAAGGCCATTAGTTGATAAACTTTTACAGTTGTAGGCCGAACCAGGTTTTTATGTGTGGGATGAGCACAAACAGGAGCCATTCGACCTACGAGTGTTGCTGTTCGTAACCATCAATGATTGGCCTGCTCTTAGTAACATCTCAGGATAGACGAACAAGGGATACAATGCATGCACACACTGTTTAAATGAGACTGAAAGTATATATCTAAATAAATCTAGGAAGAATGTGTACCCATACAATTGTCGTTTTCTTCCGCCCAGACATCCCTTAAGGAAAAAATGCAAGCATTTCGATGGCGAGGCAGATCACTAGAAGAAGCCCGACCTCCGTACTGGTGCTGATGTATTTGGTATTGTCAATAATTTAAATGTAATATTTGGAAAGGGTCCTGGAGGACAACCTGTTCCGAAAGACGCCGACGGACACGCACCCATATGGAAGAATAAATCTATATTTTGGGAGCTACCCTATTGGGAAGTCCATGAGGTCCGCTCTGCAATCGACGTGATGCACCTGACGAAGAATCTTTGCGTGAATATTCTAGGCTTCCTGGGCTTGTATGGGAAGTCAAAAGATACACCGAAAGCATGGGAGGACCAGCAACGTCATAAAGGACGAGACGACAAGCATCCAGGTCAGTTTCAAGGGTCTGCGAGCTACGCTCTTACCAAGGAAGAGAAGGAAATCTTTTTGAAGTCCTTTTCAGTATCAAGGTCTCGTTTGGGTTCTCGCCTAACATAAATGGAATAGTAAATATGAAAGAGAAAAAATTCCAAAACCTAAAGTCTCATGACTGCCACGTGCTTATGACACAATTGCTTCCGGTTGCATTGAGGGGAATTCTACCGGAAAATGGTCGACTGGCCATTGTGAAGGTATGTGCATTCCTCAATGCAATTTCTCAGAAGGTAATTGATCCAGAAAGTCTATCAGGGTTACAGATTGATGTGGTCCAATGTCTGGTTAGCTTAGAGTTGTTGTACCCTCCATCCTTCTTCAATATTATGACGCACCTCCTAGTTCACCTAGGCGAAAAGATTAGAATTCTCGGTCCTGTGTTTCTACACAATATGTTCCCCTTCGAGAGGTTGATGTGGGTCTTAAAAAAATATGTTCATAACCGTGCTAGGACAGAAGGAAGCATCTCCAAGGGCTATGGAACAGAGGAGGTCATTGAGTTTTGTGTTGACTTTCTTCCTGACCTTAAGCCGATTGGTGTTCCTGAATCTCGGTATGAGGGAAGGCTGACTGAAAAAGGCACACTAGGAAGGAAAGCAATGGTATGTATGGACTGGAATTCTTTCAGTAAAGCACACTACACAGTTCTACACAATTCCACCTTGGTGGCTCCGTATATCGAGAAACACAAGATTATTCTACGCTCGGAAAACCCGGGGAAGCCTGACTCCTAGATTAAAGTGGAACACGAGGATACTTTGGGCAGTTGGTTGCAGACACATCTCATGAATAACACCACTGTTGGAGATCAGCTGTACTTGTTGTTACCATCTTTATCTATATGTACTTTCCAAGGGTACGAGATAAATGGTAATACATTTTACACGATCGCCCAAGATAAAAAGAGCACCAACCAAAACAGTGGTGTCCGCTTTGATGCAACATATGATAATGGGCAGAAGGAGACATATTATGGGTACATAGAGGAGATATGGGAACTTGAGTATGGACCTACTTTTAAGGTCCCTTTGTTTCGGTGCAAATGGGTCAAGATGACAGGAGGCGGGGTACATGTAGACGAAAAGTATGGCATGACAAAAGTGGATCTCAATAGTCTTGCGTACATGAAAACCCAAAGAGACGGAACCATCACATGAGCATAGCTCTGGTGAGATCCCTGAAGAATCTGCCAGGTATCGTCGACCCTGGTGTCCAACGCAGCCATATAGCGACGGATGTGCTCGTCCTCCTCCCTGACATAACGCCATACCACCTCCTCGGTGGCCGGCTCCCTCTGCACCTTTCCTGGACCAAGCGACCTCCACCAAAGAAGCTCCGGGTCAAAGACGACACCCGGATTCCTTACCAAGCTACGCGTCCCGGAAGGTAGCACCATCCCGTGCCAGCCCGGCAGAGCCCAGTCTCGGACATGCCCGACGGAGATGACACTCGGATTCCATCGTTGCCGTCGAGTCTACTACGAGGATGCGGGATGGGCATCCTAAAGTAGGCGGCGAGGAATGTGTGTATGTGTGGGTGGACATGACGGTCGCCCTATAAATAGAGGGAAAGGATGGGCAGGCTGGATCGGGCAGCCTATAGATAGAGGGAAAGGCCTATAAATAGAGGAAAAGGGGTCATCTTTAGTCCTGGTTGGAGAAACCAACCGCGACTGAAGGGATTGCGGCATCCTGGGCCAGGCAGCACTAATGATAGGGGTGGGTGTGAACATTATGTCGTGCGGCTTGTACCTTGTCCCGGATGGTGTCGCCAACCGGGACTAAAGGTTTGGAGACACCAACCGAGACAAAACATGAGTCAGCACTAATAATAGGGGTGAGTGTCGACATTATGTCATGAGTGTCGACACTATGCCGAGATGCTTGTACTATAAATAGGCATCCTTGTGAGTCCAGTCCTCCAGCTAGTTTGAGGCATCTCCAAGATGGTTTGCGAGAGCAGGGGCACCACTACAGCCAGTTTTAGGGAGATGTCGCCGGAGCCTAGTCCTTCGGCATCTTCAAGAAACTGGTCATAGAGGCACTCGCTAATATGTGAAATTAGTTAGCTCCCAGGCGTATTGATCTAGTTAGAGAAGTTACAAGCTGCAAGATGGTGTGCGAGAGAAGGGACACCACTACGGCCAGTTTCAGGGAGATGCGGTCGGAGCCCAGTCCTCCGGCATCTCCAAGAAACTGGTCATAGAGGCACTCCCTAATATGTGACCACGCGCGTTTGGAGATCAGATCTTAATGGTAAGTACGAATCGGGACAACATATTCATAGTTCGGGAAAGTCGTTCTACGAATCGGGACAAAAGGCCCCCATTAGTCCCGGTCCAGCCACAAAACGGGACTAACACACTCAAGATGGTTTGCGGACAACACTATGCATTCCCGGTCCAGCCACAAACCGGGACTAACACTCAATACATTTATTAATATTAAAAACCGAGACTACGAAATCGGGACTAAAGACCCCCTTTAGTCATGCTCATATCTAGCCCTATAGTACTCAACTACAGGGTTGTCTTCGTCTTCGTCATCATCATGGTCGTTGCTAGGCGCACGCGGCTGGATCCTCAGCCTAGCCATGGCATATTGTGGGGGCACCTGCCACTCCGGCCTCAGATTCACGACGTTTGGGGGAGGGGGCTCCCGGATGACGACGCCGCTACACCCGCGACCTTCACCACCGCCACCCTTCTTATGGCTCTATGGCGGCTGCGGGTACCGTAGGCGAGGATGGTCTCCCTCGGCGATGTAGCGCATCACGCTGATGATAGTCCGGTTTGCCCACCACAGGCGGCGACCGGCTTCGTTGTGGTTTATCGGTGGAGGGCCGTCACCCTCGTACCTGGCGAGCTCCCTTTCCCGCGGTTAGCAAAGAAGGCATTCTAGGTGTCATAGTTATCGGGATCACACTATGGATCCATCCGCTGTTCCGGCGTGAGGTCGTGGTAGAAGTGGTTCCTGATGGCCGCCTGGCGTGCGGAACCTTGAGGGACAGGAGGGACAGGAACCCCTCTAGCACTCAACATCCAGCCGGCGGGCGGCCGGTAGCCCAACGGGCAAGGGTAGCTAGAGGCGCACAGCGCCTCGGTTTCCTCGAGGGTCAGAGTGACCCAGTAGGCGCTGTCCATTGTTCTGAGAGAGGAAGGTGTGGATGTGTGCATAACCATGGCGCGGTCGGCCTATATATAGATAGAAAGGGAGGGAAAACATGGCAGGAAGCGGTGGGAAATGGCGCGAAATATCTTTAGTCTCGGTTAGTGGCTACAACCGGGACTAAAAGCTCGGTTCATAGGGAAAGGGCGGGAAAACTTGGCGGGAAGCGGTGGGAAATGACGGGAAATATCTTTAGTCCCGTTTAGTGGCTACAACCGGGACTAAAAGCTCGGTTCCGAGGGAAAGGGCAGAAAAACTTGGCGGGAATCGGTGGGAAATGACGAGAAATATCTTTAGTCCCTGTTAGTGGCTACAACTGGGACTAAAGCTTCGATTAGAGGGATTAATTAATCAAATTCAAGCACTTTTCATTTTGAAAGTTTAGTAAGATTCAAAAATATGCAAAATATAATAGTTAATGCATTTTTAAATTGATAATGGCAATAATATTGGACTAGTTAAAATAATTATTTTTAATAAAATAGAAAATGGATTTGGATTACTTATTCAAATTTAAAAACTTTTCATTTTGAAAGTTTAGTGAGATTCAAAAATATGCAAAATATAATAGTTAATGCATTTTTAAATTGATAATGGCAAATAGGTTAACAATTTGACTATTTAAAATTATTATTTTATAAAACAAAAAACAGATATGGATTACTTATTCAAATTCAAGCACTTTTCATGTTGAAAGTTTTCTTAAATTCATAAGTATGAAAAAATGTATAATTTAAATGTTTTAAACAATATATTCAAAAATTTGAAAAAAATACACCGCGCGCGCTGGTTTTGGCCCAGTGCGCGCAAATTTGGGCCTTTAGTCCCGGCCCAAATAACCAGCCGGGACTAAAGGTTTTGGCCCAGCGCGCGCAGCCAAAAATCCCCCCTCTAGTCCCGGTGTGTGGAACCAACCGGGACTAGAGGCCCCCCTTTAGAGGGAGATCCCTCGCCGTAGAGACCTAGATTCAGAACACATTCTAGAGGATATGATTCACGATTCTGATCCATCCGGTGAGGGATCTCCCTCGAGGTATCTGAACTCATCCGATGAGGGAGAGGAGATCAACCAACGAGAGGAAGAAGCTGACAACTCCAATGATGGAGAAGACCATGGACGCGTAACGAAGACCGATGAAGTATATATATGATGTTCGATGATCACTAGATGTCTGGGAGTAGCTGTATGTATCGAGTTGTATATATATTATATTGGCGAATGTTACTTCTTTTAGGCCTCCACATCGAGCAAAAAATCCAAGCGTGGCCTAGCCAAAAAGTTGGATGCCCGTACTGTTTTTGAAATTACGGAGGTCTTAGCACAGGGCGAACCATTGGAACCAAAAAAAGCAAAACATGTACTTATACAACAATGCGGATTTTTTGCTAGAGATCGCGTCCCGATCACCGCTCGAGAGTGGCATAAGCCCAAATAGGCGGAAGCGAGGAGTGATCTGTATATCGACGAAAGGTTCAAAGAGGAACTTTTTAATGACCTCATGGCACATTTCAAGCTACCAGAATGTGAGACTGATACCGAGACGGCTGCATTGAGGAAGGCAGTCAAGCAATTTTATCTTAATAAGATGGACGAACTATTCAAGAACTGGAAGAAATCATTATGGCTGAAGTATCAGAAGGACAAGAAAACTCCAATATTCGAAGGCTATCTAGCGAAGCAGCAACATTACTGGGATGCATTTGTGGAGTATAGGAAGTCAGGAGTTGCAGAGGAAAAGTCAGAAAAAACAAGATAAATGCTGCAAAGAAGAAATATCACCATAACATGGGGCCAGGGGGCTACGCGGCTGCCATGCCTAAGTGGGATGCAAAAGAGAAAGAGATTAATGATAAAGGGGTCATTCCAGAACCAATTCGCGAAGAATGGGATTTAAGGGCAAGAAATTGGTTCCTTGGGCATGGGAGGAAGTATGACGAACTTACAGGGGACCTTGTTTGCAGTGACAGGATAGAAGTATCCAGGAGTGTATGGCTAAAAGTGGTGCAAGTGATTAAAGATGGGATAAAAAAGTTCCATCCCGATAGAGAATTGCTGACCTTGGTCCTCGGGAATCCCAAACACGGAGGACGAGTCCGAGGCCTTGACTCTAGTTTCACATGGGAGACTGGGTTTCCTAAGGACCAAGGTACTTATAGAAGCCGAGCAAGAGCAAAGAAGCGACGGGAGGAGGAGGAGGAGGGAGACAAGTTCAACCAGCTCCTAGCAAGACTTGACAAGCAGTAGCAGCAGATTGGCGAACTTAGAGGAGTAGCGCGCTTGCAAGATCCTCCACTCGATATTACCGCGAACCCATCTCAGCGGAGAAGCAGCGTGGCTGAATCGGAGGTCCCGTCTTACGATGCACTCTATACATATGGTGGTCCCGGCTACCCCGTGGATGGAATTAAGGAGCGGATATCTTGTGAGATCCATCATAAGATGAAGAACATATACGTGGAGGTGGTGGTCGGGATCTGCTTTAACTTGTCCGCCTGACGCATGTTGGCATGGCCGTGAGATTCCACCTGGCTATGCTAAAGTCGGGATGGATCAAATCGTAAAGGAGTGGGAGTCAATGGAGCTTGACATCCCTGGACCTGAAGGTGAGAGCACACTCGGAGATGTACTGGGTGGTATCATTTTATGGGACAAGAACAACATCAAGTTTCCAGGCTCGGCCCCAAGGCCAACACCGCCTCCGAGTCGTCGCAGGTCTCCTTTACCTCCATCACCTCCAAGAAGCTCACCCCATGATGACTACGACCACCACATCGCGAGTCCATCTCGATCTCCACCGCAGGTTCAGCAGTCTTCGTCGCCCGCTAAGGACAATAATCGGAAGTGTGCTCCGTCAGTGAGTACTAAAAGACGCGGCAGCCCAAAACGGAAAATATCGCCCACTCCCAACAGTGCCTCATAAGAATCTTCCCATCGGATCTTACGATCGTACTGATGCAGAAACTGCAGCGATAGCAAAGGCCGAAGTGCCGGTGCATTGTGAGAAGAAGAAACCCGAGCCCGCTCCGGTATACACCGAGAAGCAAAAGTCGTATGCAATTGATTTTCTGAACACAAAATCGCAATATGAGTTACACCATAAGACAGATGACTATCTATGCACACTTCAGAAAGAAGTGACGAAGAGCAAATCAAGCAAATCAAGTGCAAGCGGTAAAACATTAGCAAGTATAGGTGCAAGCGGGAGCAAAATAGCAATCAGTAAAAAATCAGACGTTCCCCTTCTCGGACAACAGACCAAACAAACGATCACACCCCTCAAGGTGTTTTTAGAAAATGTTCACCAGCCACTAGATATGGAAGCAGCTGCGGAGTTGGCAGCCAGTATGGAAATTAGTATTGTTGAACTGATAGGCCTCCAACTAGACCTTCTACCCAAGGTTGTTGTAGTCCATAGATATGTATAAGGTGAGGATTTGGCCAGCAAAGAGAAGCTGAAAGAACTGCCAACACAAATTCGGAATCTCCATCAATGGTACTCGGTGGTCATAAAGCAGGGGAGAACAATGATCATAGCCATAGTCCCATGTGAGTACTACTTCAGACCCGAAGAGGTTCATATTGAGTTTTCAGAACTATTCCAGTTATACCATCTCGACACCCTGGACAAATCCATCCTCCGCTGCTATTGTCTGTAAGTTGTTGAATTTATTGTCTACATATTTAGTTTTTTAGTTGTTCAGTTCAGTACATGTAATTATCCGTATTATGCAGAATGAGGATCCTGAAATGTGAAAGAAGAAGAATCTATAATGTTGGGTTCATTGACCCAGATAAAGTGCATATAAACACGCTAATGTCAAAACCCAAGGAGACGGAGGAAAACATTCTAAGGTTTCTAATGGAGCAAAATTTCTGACCATATAATGTTTCCTTACAATTTCAAGTGAGGGTCTTACTCTGTTATACACATTCACTTTTGATTAGTCGATGCTAAGTGTAATTGTTGAGTTACTGATGTATATATAAATGTTTGAGCTTCCAATGGGTTCTACTAGACATTCAACTTGATAAGGGCAGACTTGATGTCATGGACCCATCAAAAAGAAATCTGAAAGATTTCCGCACCATGCAAGACATGCGCCAGAAGTAAGTTTCGCGCTGTATCGGTCTCTTTTGTTGATTTCCTGAGATATCAGGTAATGAATAACTCATTCATTTTCTTTGTTGGGCAGGGTTTCGATCCGGTTCAAGCACGAGGTTACGGGTGTATTTAGTCAGAAACTGACGTTTAAGGCGGTATCGATAAGTAGCACGTGATATGTCCGTGCATCTCTTTACTTATAGTTTTAATATAATAATGATGCTAGATTATTATTTTTATTGAATTCTGTTCTCGTAAAGTGCGCGAGGCAGCCACAGGGGTCGACTCTATGTGGATTTTATGTTTGCGAGTTTATTCGCACGTTTACCACCAAGCACAAAGATTATAGAGTCGACGTAAGCAATACATTCACACCATCATTTTATTACCATTACTTTTTGTTATCATGATTGATATTCATATTGATCTCCTTTTTCTTATATAGTTCGAGAGAATGGGGGATCAACTCCTACCAGAGCAACGCATACTAGGAATTGCGGAGTAGCTGGTGGAATTTATTTTCAAAGATATCATAGACGATGCTGAAGAATTTAATGTGAATAAGCGCTATTGATCTCCATGTAATCAACAAACGGGCTCTAGTCCCGGTAATTGTGATCTCCATGTAACTATCAAAATTGTATATATTTGTATGCTCGATATCGTAATACAAGTTATCTTATATATGCATGAACATGTATGATATGTTCTGGCATAGAAATATTTAAAAACTATGTTGAAATGAAAAATAAATAAATAAATCAAGCCGCGACAGAGAAATAGCACAAAATGCTGCCGCGGCAGAGAACCACTAGTCTGAGGGAATACTCTGCCGGGCAGAGAAAGGGCACAAAATGCTGCCGTGGCGGAAAAGCACTAGTCCCGAGCGTGAACACCAACCGGGACTAGTGGGGTGCACTCGCAGCGCGCCGCGGCGGCCATGTGGACAGCCATTAGTCCCGGCTGATGACTTGATCGGGACTAGTGGTTGGGCCTCTAATCCCGCTAGGTTAGTCCCGGTTCTGAAACCGGGACTAGAGGCCCTTACGGCTCGGGACTGGAGGCCCTGTTTCCACTAGTGCACCCTTCTTAAGGACTGCTTGGTTCGCTTCCGCCATATATATAGAAAGGACTTCTTCCTGCAAAAAAACAGAGAGACAACGACATAGATGTGATTTACACACGAGTGATTGGGTCTCCACGCCAGCACACACGAGTGCACGACGGGCAGACTCGTGCCTTCTCGGATGCCTGCCGATCGTGCGGCACGCGGTCTCGCCAGCGTGCAGCTCATGCGGCCGCTCGCGCCTTCTTCCAGCCGAGTGCACCGCCACCACAGGCAGATCAGCCCAGGCGACGTCCTCAGCGGCACCGGTCGTCAGCAGAGAGGTCTGCCTAAGTATGCAGGCCACCGACGCGGTCGGTCGGAGGACACGCATGTAAGTCTCTGTCCGTCTCTCCGGAGGTGCGTGCTCTTCTCTGGGTGCCTCCTCCCATCCGGGGTCGTCCTCCTAGGGTTGCATCGGTAAGTCCCTCTCACGTGATGGAGTGGCATTGCACGTCTTCCTGCACATAATGGATAATAAAAACATATAATTTCTCTGATTCATATTACTTGTCATTAAAATAAATATATCTAGACATATTTTAGTGCTAGATATATCCTATATCCACTTGAGTATGTGATTCAAACCTCGTTCACATGAGCCCATGTGCACACACGGGCAATTGTGTCTCCATGCCCTTTGAGTAGCCAGCCGATCATGCGGCGCACAGTCTTGCCAACGTGCAGCGCCGTGCGGCCGCCTGCGCCTTCTCCTGGCCGTCTGCGCCGCCGCCACGAGGAAACCAGCCTCGATGACGGCCTCAACGGCATCGGTCAGCAGAGCTCCGCCTGGGCACGCATGCCACCGGCGCAGCCAGATGATACGCCTCTGGGTATCATGTCCGTTTGCCTTCGCATGTTACGCCGCCACCATAGGCGCGCCCCACTTCGCCCGTACATGTGGGTCTCTGCCATGGGCTAGCCAATATATTTATATTTACAGAATCTTTTTTCTTTTTTTTAATACCGTGTGAACATGATCTTAAACTCAAGACTTCTTGACTCTCATACCATAAAAAATTTATGCACTAGCCAATTATCCTAAAAGAGCGATCTCATGAAAAGGCTAGGAAATATATTTATATTCAACATGTACAACTGTTTATATATTACCATTCATGCGTGACAAATTAAACTTGGCTTGACGGGATTCCGGTAACCCGTGACGCGCGCGTGGCGAGCGAGGAGGGGGAGCGTGCGTGTATATGTATTCTCTTCTCAAGTTCGTACAATTGGTAGAAGAGCTCTTCTTATAAGCTGGTCTAACTTTTATTCAACTAACAATATGGGACTAAACTTTTGGCTCACTTGTTGCCTTGCATGTATGGGCCAAATGGGCTTCTAAGATTTTAGGAATTTATTGACATATAATAAATGTGTTGGATTTATTGAGGCAAAAATTCCAACAAGAACGTGAAGCTAGGAGAGCTAATACTTAGCTGTTGAATGGAGACATATCAAGAGCCGACTATTCCATGAAATGCATAATGTCGTTAGATCTGCAGCTTGCGAGATAAGTGGATATGCTGCTTCATGGTCATCTGGCTTTCTGGGAGTCGCTACAGGAATGGATGGATATGCCGACGGTCGGGCGCTATGTCGACGGCCAAACGTTAGGTCGTCGGTATATACCGTGATCAGGCCATCCCCCAAGCAGCCTCGGCGTAGAATTTCCCTCGGCGTAGCCTACGCTACGCCGACGGCTGCCCTCGGCGTAGCTATTTTTTTACCTCATTAAACTTTGAAAAATCATAACTAAATCATTCTAATTTAGAATAATACAAATAATATATCACAATTTGCAAAAAAATAAGATCTATCTATCTACACTAAAATATTACACATTTGTAAATAAAAATTAAGTGAAATATAAAATATTATATATAGTTTAAAACAGGCATAAAAAATTCAAAAACGATCCAAACAACACGAAACCTTCGCGTGGTGTCATATTATGTGACATAGTTAGAAGAAAATATCAAACTTGGTATATTAATTATGTCTCAATAAAACCTTCACAAAATGACCTATCTTATTCGAGGTTTTCTGGCTTTCGGATCAAATGACCAATGTTATGGCTAGAATCAAGGCATAGTTTATGATAATGTGTCCATATTGTGCATACATGTGCATCATGGGATGGCGAACAATGTTACAGGAGGAATTTTTCCTTTTCGTCGCACCAAAAGCCATTTTCCATTTTCCGAGTGCAAAAAATGGGCTGTTTGTGAAGCAACCACCAAATGGCTAATTCAAAATGCTACAACCATATTTTTTCAAAATACTATACCACCTTACATGGAAAATGTCCTAACAGGAGGATCTCAAACTATTCTGTCTATCCTTGGTGAAAAATACAAATTCCTGCCGAATCGGTAGGAAGTAAGTCAGATATGGGGAATTTGGAGAGGATCATCGCCATCATCATCACCAACGCATCTCCATCAACCACCGATGTTTCCCTCATCCATGAGTGAGTAATCCCCCGCTGTAGGCTTGGGAATGGTAGGGATTGGATGAGTTCTATCATGTAATCAAATATGATTGTTAGGGCATAGTTCCTAGTATCTCTTGTGCTATTTGACTGTGTTGAAACTTGTTATGCTTAATGCTTGTCACTAGGGCCCGAGTGCCATGATCTCAGATATGAACTTATTATTGAATCATTATGATAGTATTATTTCTGATCTTATCTGCAAGTTGTGTACACATATCATCATCCGGATCCAAAAGCCCCAAAGTGACAATAATTGGAACAACCAGAGGGGATGACTATGGTGTGAGGATCACATGTGTTCACGGAGTGTTAATGCTTTGCTCCGGTGCTTTATTAAAAGGATCACCTTAATTGTCAGTAGTTCCCTAGAGGCCCCGTTGCCACGGGCTGGCTGGACAGAAGATGTTGTGAAAGTTCTCATTGCCAGCACGTATGACTATATTTGGAGCACATGCCTAGGATTGTTTAGTACTTGGATGCTTGTTATTATTTATCTGCAATGCCCTAGATCTTGAATTTACATGTTTAGACTTGTCCATGCAATGCCTGGCCATCCATCCCTACGCCTACCGCACTTGAATCCTACTGTTACCGTTACTGTTACTATTGATATTGTTCACTGTTGCTGTTACTGCTGTTGTTGCTTTGCTGTTGCTACTACAAACTATTGCTACTGATAAACTTCTATGAGCAAGAACCATTTCCAGGTGCAGCTGAAATGACAACTCAGTTGTTAAGGCTTGCAAGTATTCTTTGGCTCCCCTTGTGTCGAATCAATAAATTGGGTAATACTACCCGTGAAGACTGTTGCGATCCCCTACACTTGTGGGTCATCAAGACTATTTTCTGGCGCCGTTGCCGGGAGCATAGCTTTATTTGTAAGTTCACTTGGATCTATTATTGTTCACTGCGACTCCTTTCATCATGGGGAAGTCTCGTGATGGAAAGTTCCCTATTTTACCATCCACTACAAGAAGAGGTACAATCCTAAACACCTATGTTTCTCTTGATTCACCGTCTGTTATAAGTAAGCTTGTCACACCACCACCACCACCACATACTCATGCTACACACACTGCTACTACTACTGAATCTGAAACTGCTTTTGATACTCATGATGTTACTTCCATTGTGCTTGATGCGAGTGGTTCATTAGGTCCTTTTCTAGATGCTACTATAGCTAGTCTAGGAAATACCAAAACTCCTAGTGAATACACTGTTACACCTGTTAGCTCACCTGAGGCTAGTGAGAGTTTTGATATTAATGATGGTTACATAGAGCTCACTGATGAATTTGTTGAGGAGTGCTGAAACACACATGGTGCTAGTGCTATTAAGAGTCTCCTTTCTAGACATACTATTATACCCAAGAAGTCCTATGATCCTAAGTTTGCTACTTCTCCCATAGACATTAAAGATAAAGATTATGATTTCTCTCTTGATTTGTCTTATTTAGATATTGTTGAGAAAGAACCTTTTTGTGGTACTGAAAATGAGAGTGTTGTGGCTCATATGAATGAGATTTCTACTATGAGTGCTTTGTTCTCTGATGATTTTAAGATGCGCAAGTACTTTGTTGCTAAGATCTTCCCCTTTTCACTAAAAGGAGAAGCTAGGGCTTGGTTTAATAGATTACCTCCTGGTTCTATTGATAGCCCTGATTGCTTGATTACTTCTTTCTTCCATAAATATTTTCCTCCCAGTGCTAGACATGCTGCTTTGTAGAGACTTTTTGATTTTAAATAGGAAGAATAAGAGAAATTGCCTGAGTCATGGAAAAGATTCTGTTCCTTGATTCATGCATATCCTGGATGTCCATTACCTAAGAATGAGTTGCTTGATATTTATTATAATGGACTAACTGATGATTCTAGGACCTACGTAGATATCTTTGCTGATTGTGTTTTCAGGAAAAGAACTCCTATAGATGCTGAGGAATTAATGAACAAGGTAAGAAAGAATTATGATGATTAGACTTCAACTGAGCTGAATACACCTGAGCCTATTACTCCTGAACCAACTGTTCCTAAACCAGTTCCAACACCACCAACAAAGAAGAGGGGAGTTATTACATTAAATGATGAAGTGATGAAGGAAGATAAAAAGTGTCTAAAGGAGAAAGGTATTAGAGATGAAGATGTGAAGAATATACCTCCTATAGAAGAATTATGTAAGCCAATTCCCCACTCATCTACTATTTAGGTACACTCTCTCCAACACTTTGATGAAGGTGATATTCCCTATAGTAAGCCTCCTGATCAATGCTTAGAGGAAATTGACATTTTTATTGTTAAACAAGGTCATTTTAATAATCAGATTCAGAATCATTTATTGGAAAACTCTAGAGCTATCAATGAGTAGAAAGATATTGTGGAAAGAAAAGTCTAATGATATTAAAATGCTTTGTAAACACTTTCAAATTGTTCAAACCCAACTTGATCAACTTGCTAAGGTACAAAAGGATATGCTAGTTAATACTTCAGGTAATAAACATGCTTATGGAATTAAAACTAGGAGTGGTGTAGCTACTCAAGATCCTTTATATCCTGAAGGATACCCTAAAAGAATAGAGAAGTATTTCTAACAAGGTGAGGATAGTGGTAGTCCTCATAGAAGAAAGAAAAAGAAACATAAGATAGTTGAGGAACCACTTTAACCTGCTATATATCCTAATAGTATATCTGTCTCTAATGCTGAAACTGAGAGTGGTAATATTGATGAGTCTCCAGATAAGGAGGAAGTTGAGGAAGAACCTGAGAAACACACTAAGAACACTAGATACACAAAGGAAGATTTTGTTGCTAATAAACATGGTAAAGAGAGAGAACCTTGGGTGCAAAAACCTATGCCTTTTCCAGGTAAGAAACACAAGTCGAAGGAGGAAGAACACTACAACAAATTTTGTGAGTGGATGAAGCCTTTATTCTTGCAAATTCCTTTGACTGATGCTATTAAGTTGCCTCCTTATTCAAAGTACATGAAGGATATTGTCTCTAATAAAACGAAGATTCCTAATGAGGAGATTCTACTTTGCTTGCTAATTATTCCTTCAATGGTAAGGTTCCAAAGAAAATTGGTGATCTAGGTATACCAACTATTCCTTGCTCCATTAAGAATAATTATGTTAGAACTGCTTTATGTGATTTGGGAGCTGGAGTTAGTGTTATGCCTTTTTCTCTCTACAAGAGACTCCAGCTATAAAAGTTAATACCAACTGATATTATCTTTGAAAATGGTTGATAAGTCAACTACTATTCCTGTTGGTATATGTGAGGATGTTCCTGTTCAAGTAGCTCATAATTGCATGGTATTAACTGATTTTGTTGTGCTTGAAATGCCTGAAGATGATAATATGTCCATTATTCTTGGGAGACCTTTTCTTAATACTGCAGGTGCTGTCATCAATTGTAATCAAGGAAAATTAACATTCAATATTAATGACAAAGAGCACACTGTCTATTTGACCAAGAAGGTTGTTAGAAGTTATTGCCTGAATTCCATTGAAAATATTGAAGGCATCAAGGTTGGAGAAATATATTGTCCCATTCCACAAGAAAATATTGAACCTATTATGATTGGGACCATTGCTATCAAGTATGAGGTAAAATAATCACTTAGAGGAATACAAAGTTTTGTCTCATTTAAGATTCTTTTGGTAACAATACCTGATCAACCTTGTTAACAAAAGGATTTTTATGAACAAAATAATGTTTCCACTGTGGTTATACTTGCTTTCTTTTTCCTTTCTCCTTCCTAGTCTTTGCTTTAGCTTTAGTTTTGTTAGTAGTTTGCTTGTTTGAGTTTCTTAGAGCTCCTGTAGTTTGGCTTTTGGTTTGCTTTTGCTTCTTCTGAAAAAACTGTTTCTGAGAGAAAATCAATTTTCATACCCTGAAAATTGGCCAAAAATAAAGTTTCCCGAAAAATCCCAGAAAATTCAAAATAAATTTTTCCTCGAAAAAAGGGGTAGAGTGGCACCTGAGATGACCCATGGGGCCACCCCTAGGCCCCACACCCATGGTAGGAGCGACCTACCTAGTGGTGGCGCCTAGGGGGGTCTGGCCCACCTGGCCCCCTCTAGGCTGCCTCCTCAAAGCCACCTTCTTTCTCTCTCCCGAAAAACACCAGAAAACTTGCTCAAGCTCGAGTTCTTGCTGTTCTTGCTCTCGATTTTCGATCTCCTTGTTCAACCCATCTCAAGTGCTGATTTTTGGAGGGTTTGTTCCTTGGTATGTGCCTCCTCAACTTGTCCAATTAGATTTGTGATTGGTAGATTGTATCTTGAGTATTTTGCTGCTATAGGTGACATGTTGTTTGAGCTTGCATGCTTGTTCTATGCTTAGAAACTTTGTTTTGATGCATGTATAGTATTCTAGCAAGTTCCCATAGTAGTTGCTCATCATTTATCAACTTAGAAATCACTTGGATTGATGGTTGTTTAAAATTTCAGCAAAAGGAAGTCATGGACCACCATACCTTTGGTGACATATTTGAGAGTGATGCACCTAGAAGGGCAAGGCTCCCAAGGTCATCTACCAGCTCCAGACCCTCATACAATGAGGATATCATCACTCCGCGGTTTGGTGACGAGGGAGATGAAGGGGATGCTCACCCCTCCACCTTTCCTTGTCAAACTTTCTTGCGAGCTGCTGGGATCCTTAATGATTTCATGGCTTTGATTGAGAGGGCTGGTCTAACATGCTTCATGCAGGATGAGAGTGCACAATATGCTTAACTTACTAAAACATTTGTTGAGAATTTATCCTTCACCAATAGTTTGTTCAATTCTTCTGTGTCTTTTAGACTTTATGACAGGGCTCATTCTATGACATTGAAGAATTTTTGCAAGGCCTTGGGACTTGGTACAAAGGGGTCATCAAATAAGATTACAGCTCTTCCCGCTGATTTGCTGGAACTATACCGAGGAATAACCAATGAGGATGACCGCAGAGCTCAACGAGGGAAGATAAAGAACATTCAACTCCCAGCCATCAGGTACTTCACCTACTATCTTACCACCGGTGTTCTTGGTAGGGAGAACACTAGTAATATATCCAACTATCAATTGGCCTTCTTAGCTGTTGCGCTCTACGATGAGGAGAAGTATAATCTTGGATCCCTCATTGCTCGTCGTTTAGCTGCTAGGGGACCCATTTATGGGGGAATTATTACTACTCGTATTGCTGCTGCCTTGGGCATTGCTGTTGATCCACATGATACAGTTTTGGCTCCTCAGAGACTTTATCTTGTTGCCCTGAAGGCGCACCACTTTTTCACCTCTAGCTCTACTCATGAGAACTTGGTTTATAGAATGTTGTTTATTGACGGGGAAGAGAGAGAGATCCCTCTACCCCAAACCACTTTGCTCAGTATTTCTCAGGGACCTTGGTCACGCACGAAGGGGGAGATGGATGAAAAGTTGCGCTCTCTCAACTTCCACGGGCACTATCAGGGGGAAGTGCCCTCATATGACCCTGCGCATTATACAGGGGAGGCCTCGAGCTCGTACCAGGACGAGGGAGTTTCCTCAACATACCACGAAGGTGCGTCTACTTGGGCACCATGGGCCGATTGAGCCCCACTTAGGCCAAAATCCTAAGCTTGGGGGGAGGTACACCGACATCACACTCATATATATATCATGTTCGGTCGGTTCTTTATATATCCACTTGTTTCGCTTTCTTTTTGGTTCTTGTTGCTTCTTTCTCAAAAACACAAAAATACCAAAAATATTTTTCGTTGTTTATCTTGGTTTGTTTCTTTGCTTTGGTTTGCCTTAAAATAAAAAAATCCAAAAATATTTTGCTTTGCTTTGTTTGGTTTGCTTTGTTTTTGTTTGGTTCTTCTTTGTTTGCTTGTTTCTAAAAAATCGAAAACACCAAAAATATTTGTTGTTCTTCTTTGGTTTTGTGAGTTCTTCGCAGGGTTCAACCATCCTCAGTGGATATTGGTTTTCATGTTATCATTCAAGTCACACAAGTGAAGAGAAATAATGAAGATTTAGACAACTCGAGGAGTGGTAAGAGGCTGGTAACGAACTCTATTTGTTTTCATTTTTGTACATATACTCATCATTGTGAGCATGCTTAGCCTGTTTGTGTAAGGTGTATGTCATTATGGATGCTTAGTAGTTCTTGCTTGTCTATGATTAGCTCTAGCTTGCCAATAGTTTGTAGCATGTCCTATGAATGTTTACTTGCATTGCTTTATTCATACTTTGGTATGATATTGTGGTATCCTCCTCTGACTGTTCATGTGAATCGAATTGGCACATGCTCACGCATGCACCTGACTAATCAATAGTCAATAAGCCTCGATGATTTATTTTGCCTCAGAGTTCTTGTATCACTTTCATGCCATAATTAGTCCTGTTTGTTGCAAGCATGATTATGACAGCTATTGCTCTCTCGTTTGTCGCTCCCTTTCTATTACTAGCCTTCACTTGCACTGAGTATGAGCTCTACCTGTGCTTCCAACTCCCCAAAACCAATATTGCCAGCTGTGTCTACCATACCTACCTATTAGCATCATTTGCTACTTCAGTGCATATTTTCTATATGCTATGTTTTCTTTCAAAATAAAATGTTTGTCTGTGTTGAGAAAGTTAGTTAGTAAAGCTCTCACGAACTTGATGTCACACTTTATTCTGTGCACTTAATAATCCTGAACCATTGTGACTAGTCCATGAAAGTTATATTCTTGCAAATTATATGCTGGGAGTCAGCAGAACCGTGTTGTCACAGGGAACGCTTTCAACACCTTTTATATAAGTTTATATCTAGTTGATACATTGCTCTTTTGTTTGCGGATGTCAACGATGCGAAATGAGAGGGGGACTTGTGAGTCCATGGAGTTTGTATTTTGTGTTAGAGAAACACATGGGCTGCTAGCCTAAGCCATGCCTAAT
Organism: Avena sativa; assembly: GCA_916181665.1. Classification (NCBI taxonomy): domain Eukaryota; kingdom Viridiplantae; phylum Streptophyta; class Magnoliopsida; order Poales; family Poaceae; genus Avena; species Avena sativa. Next base: position 275,291,565 of record OV702298.1, on the reverse strand, counting down.
CATGGTGGAAACTTGCAGCATCACCATAGTGAGTCATGTATGAAGCATCCTCAATAAAAAACTATGCATATAGTAAATAAAAAGATTGCTGAGATGTTCATTGTCTACTTGCCTTGTCATTTTGGTTATGGGAAGCTCCTATACCATATGCAAGGGGTACCCCATTGGCGGTTCTCGATGATATGCAAATACTTACAATGACAAGAACTTCCTGGACCCAAAAGTTGAGTAGTATGCGGAGTGGCCCTCGCACTCAAGGGACTCGTGATTTTCAGTATATGGTCTGTCAAGCATATAATTCAGAGTGGACCTCACTTTCACCTTAACCACATAAAGATGCTTATGATAGGGGCAATGAGAGCTCAAAGCTAATGAGTACCTTCCTTTCAGCATTTTGAAGCCTTTCAAACCTTTCCAAAACCATTTTCACAACCTTGTTGAGTCACCACCCATTCTATGAGCACCTTCTTGAGAGCATAGTTGTCATTCTTGTGTTTTTGTCTCAAAACTTGGTTAATTATGTCATTACTGTGATGCTTGTATCTCTGATATCTTTATCTCTAGTCTTCATGTGAACTTCAGAGGTGCCTTGGCAGTTATATTGTGCTCTTCAAACAAAGGCAAGCGAGATACCACTCTATAATACCTTATTATGAGCATTGCAATGTTTCTTACGTTTATGTTTCATGCTACTTATTATTCTTGAGTTGGTTTCTCTTCATAGCTTGCAATGACTATTGAGTAGACTTAGTTGCATACTTCTTATTATGAATTGTCTAGGCATCTACTGCTGTGCTGAGAATATTTACATCATATGAAGCAATGTGTTCGTGAAAGTTCTTTTATCGCACTCAGTTTTCAACTAAACTTCTCGAGGACAAGCAATAAGCTAAGCTTGGGGGAATTGATACGTCCAAAACGTATCTACTTTTTCGAACACTTTGCTCTTGTTTCTCGTCTAAACTTGTGTGATTTGGATACAACTAACACGGAGTGACGCTGTTTTCAGCAGAATTACTTTGGTGTCTTCTTTTTGTGCAGAAAATGAATATCAGGAAAATTCCCGGAAAATATGCCAAAAACTATTTCTCACCAGAAGATCCACCGAGCCAGAAGGGGAGACAGAGAGGAGGCCTGGGGGCCCAGACCCACCCCAGGCGCGGGCCCACCTTTGGCCGCGCCTGGGGAGGTCTGGCCTCCCCAGGCAGCCCCTCGGCCAATCTCCGCGTCTATAAGTTGCCTTCTGACCTAACAAATCAGGGGGGTTCGATAGTTTTCCGGAAAGAGTTCCGCTCCGCCGCCACCAGAAACCAAGATTCGGATCCAGAAACTCCGTTCTGGCACCCTGCCGGGACGGGGAATTTGGAGAGGATCGTCGCCATCGTCATCACCAACGCATCTACATCAACAACCGATGTTTCCCTCATCCATGAGTGAGTAAACCCCCGCTGTAGGCTTGGGGATGGTAGGGATTGGATGAGTTCTATCATGTAATCGAATATGATTGTTAGGGCATAGTTCCTAGTATCTCTTGTGATATTTGAATTTTTTGCAACTTGTTATGCTTAATGCTTGTCACTAGGGCCCGAGTGCCATGATCTCAGATCTGAACTTATTATTGAATCATTATGATAGTATTGTTTGTGATCTTATCTGCAAGTTGTGTACACATATCATTGTCCGGATCCAAAGGCCCCAAAGTGACAATAATTGGGACAACCGGAGGGGATGGCTATGGTGTGAGGATCACATGTGTTCACGGAGTTCTAATGCTTTGCTCTAGTGCTTTATTAAAAGGAGCACCTTAATTGCCTTCCCTAGAGGCCCCGCTGCCATGAGCTGGCTGGATAGAAGATGTTGTGCAAGTTCTCATTGCAAGCATGTATGACTATATTTGGAGCACATGCCTAGGACTGTCTAGTACTTGGATGCTTGTTATTATTTATCTGCAATGCCCTAGATCTTGAAGTTACATGTTTAGACTCGTCCATGCAACGCCCGTCCATCCATCCCTATGCTTACCGCACTCGAATCCTACTGTTACCGTTACTGTTACTATTGCTACTGTTCACTATTGCTGTTACTGCTGTTGTTGCTACTACAAACTGTTGCTACTAATAAACTTCTGTGAGCAAGAACTATTTCCAGGTGCAGCTGAACTGAAAACTCAGTTGTTAAGGCTTGCAAGTATTCTTTGGCTCCCCTTGTGTCGAATCAATAAATTGGGTAATACTACCCGCGAAGACTGTTGCGATCCCCTACACTTGTGGGTCATCACCTTGTCATTTTGATATGGGGTAGCTCCTGTATCATGTGCAAGGGGTACCCCGTTGGCGGTTCTCTATGATACGCATGTACTTACTATGACAAGAACTTACCGGTAACTAAAGTTGAGTAGCATGAGGAGCGTCCCTCGTACTTAAGGGACATGAGATTGCCAACTTATATTTCGTCAAGCATATACTCCATCTTTGTTCACTTTATCCTTTAATCACCTCAAGATGCTTATGATAGGGGCAATGAGATCTCAAAGATAGTGAGTACCATAATATTTTGAAAGCTCTTTATGAACTTGAAATCCCTTCTTCCCTCTATGAAGGGCCTTTCATCTACTTCTAAGTTCAGTCAGTAAACTTATTCATCTCTATTTCCAGCAAGCATTTGAGTTGTTGTGTTTCAAGTATTCATATGATGATTTATTCAATAATGTTCTTTATCTTCCTTATTTGCACAAGACTCTTATCTAAATGAGTATTACTTTGAAATCCATCTTTATGAAAATCCTTTTATGTTTGAGCAAAGAGTACTCCTGTTATAAACTTCTTTACAAAGGCTTTGCTTGAAAACCGTTTGCCAACTGTTCTCTGACCAAGAACAAAGTTTGCCAATCCCAATTATGATTTATCTTTATGCATATTTATTGTGACTCCATACTTGTTGCAAGCTAAGTTATATAATGGTGAGTTGCTTTATACTATGAGTTGTGTATTGGTAAGTGTGATGCTTCTTGTCCGTATTCTTTTTATTGACACTTCACTCCATAACCCTCTGGACATGTTTACTGAGCTCAGTTTTCGCTTGGGGACAAGCGAGGTCTAAGCTTGGGGGAGTTGATACGTCCAATTTGCATCACCATTCTGTATCATAATTTGCTCCTATTCATTGATATATTTCATATTAAGAGGTGATACTTATGTCTTTCATTTGTTTTTCGCATGTTGGATGATTCTTGGAAGATGAACTTCCGGAGTCAGGATTCTGATGAAAAAGCGGTGTTTTGATGCAATTTCGTGAAGATCAGAAAAATACTAGAAAAACTACAGAAAATTATATTTTCCTAGAAGACGAAGGATGCCAGAAGGGGAGGCGGAGTTGGGCCATAGGGGGCCCACACCCTCCCAGGCGCGGGCCACCCTAGGCCGCGCCTATAGGGGGTGTGGCCACCCTGGCCTACCTCTGGATCCGCCCTCTCGCATATATCTTCTCCTCGAAACCCTAAAGTCGGGGGGAGCGACCAGAGAAAGATTCCGCCGCCTCTGTGGGGCGGAAAACACCGAGAGAGAAAGAGCTCTCCGGCAGACAGATTTCTGCCCCAGAAATTCCTTCCCAGAGAGGGTAGATTGTCGCCATCAACACCATCATCAAGCTAGACTTCATCGGGATCATCATCATCCACACCATCATCTCCACCAACACCATTCTCACCACTCCATCCCACTGTAACAATTGTGTTGAACCTTGCATAGTTCATAGGGGAAACTTTCCCGGTGTTGATTACTATTGTAGTTGATGCTTGTGAGTGGAACCATTGAATTATTTTTTATGTTTAGATTGTTATCCATCATTATATCATCTTTGATCTTGATCCATGTGATGTCTCGTGAGTAGTTCGTTTAGTTCTTGAGGACATGGGAGAAGTCATGTTGTTAGTAGTGGAATTGTGTTGAAGTATTATTCAATGGTTTAATATTTAAGTTACTATTATTCTAATGGTGTCATGTGAACATCGACTACATGATGCTTCACCATTTATGGGCCTAGGGGAATGCATTGTGTATTTGGCTACTAATTGTGGGGTTGCCAGAGTGACAGAAACCCGAACCCCCATTAGGAAACCTTTGCACAAGGGAGTGTAGGATCTCAGAGTTTAAGGCTGTGGTTACGTTTTTATCTTAATTGCTTTCTTGTAGTTGCGGATGCTTGCAAGGGGTTTAATCACAAGTATGTATTAGTCCAAGTAAGGTTGGTACATTAGCACAGGTTCGCCAACTGCTATACCAAAATCTTATTTTCAATACCCCACTGTAAAATCCGATCAAGCTCTTTCTTAAAGGAGATGATGAGACTGTCAACCCACACAACACTTATAAAACCAAAGAAGATTAACCAGCTATATGAAATGAAAGCACTTGGCAGTATTCCCATGTGTCCTCGAGAACGTTTGGTCATCATAAGTATTTCCTCCGGCTTGTCCTTTGCTAAGAAAGGATTGGGCCACTTGCTGCAATTATTTGCTATCTTTATTTACTTGCACTTTATCTCCTTGCTTTATCAGAAAACCCCTAAAAATCCATTTGCTAAGTATTTACAGAAATATCCTGCTCCAACCCACTAGTAAACACCTTCTGCTCCTCGCTGGGATCGACACTCCTATTTATCAAAAGTACTACGATGCTGTAACATCCTAGCATTTAGGAACTAACGAAGGGTAGATTTAGGAAATTGAAATGTTGCATGCATTCATCTGTGAAAATGTGGGTAAATTTTTCGCCAAATAAAAACCTAAAGTGATCAAGGTTACTATCATACTTTGAGATTAGATTTAGTTTTAAAGAATGTTTGCTAGTGACTTTGATATGATCTTTGTGAAATTATGTGTTTTGGGAAATGAAAATTTGAATTTAGAACATGAGTGTTTGAATTATAAATTCAAATGATTTTTGAATCTTGATTTAATTAGGAGTTAATCAATATAACTCAAACTTTATCTAAAGAAAACAATTAAGAATATGAATATTTATTTCATATTTTCATTCAATAAATAAGTTACAAAAATGTAACTTGTTGAAATTATCCACAAACTTCACAATAGCAAATAAATAAAGAATAAGAATATTTCTTTATTAATAATAATATAATCTTTATTAAAAAATAATAAAATGAAGATTACAAAATAATAAAATGAAAATTACAAAAGAATAAAGAAGATTACATTAACTATTCTATAAAGGAAACCTAAACTAAAATCTTCATCTTCAAATCTGTACCTGTAAAACAAACACTAATAAAAAATAAAGAAAGATAGGGTTAGTAATGTTTTACTCTCAGACTTGTCAGTGAAATGCACTGATCAAGATTCATCATTGAGTAATTCTATTAAAAAGGGGCAAGTTTCACCAAATTGAAAGAATGTATCTTTCATATTTTTTTAGCCAGAAGTCAAATGACAGCAAAGAGGGGCAAGTTTCACCAGCTAGGTAAAAGTAACTAGATAACAGTCAATTTCAAAATTCTGAACATATCCACAAGTGCATAGCAAGCACACAGGCAGCACAAACACCTGATTGCATGGTGTGTGCTGCCAGCACCTTAGCAACATCCCAGCAACACAAAAACATCAACACAGCCGTGGGAAAGCACACAACCACATCAATCTTTTGCTCCTACACATCAAGCTTAGCAGCCAACAGCTAAACCAAGCACAACAGCCAGCAGCCAAATCAATCAAAGCCCAAGATCACATCACTAGGATGGTGACATAAGGAGGGGAAGATCAGGGGGATAGCAAGACCAAGGTCAAGCCATCAGGACCAGGAGATGATGGGCTAGATCAAGGACAAGCCAGGAGCTAAATATACCAGGGGAGCACAAGATCAAGCTACCACAAGATCCACCGCTAGCAACCACAACAACCAGTGATAGTGGTGAGTTCATAGACCATCATATGATCTATCTGTGTAAGATTAGACAAGCATACATGATCTGTATCATATTCAAACTCTCAGAAAACACCCAAGTGGGGTGAATCCATCATTGAGATTTTAAACTCTAAGAGCAAACAGCAAAATACAAGGATCCAACCAAAACTCAGAACAACATCATTGATTTTGGCTATCAAGCTATATTCCAACTCAATAATAAATATAGCTAAGATTTAATTTCTAGGCACATCCCTAAGATAAGGGTAACACCTTAGAAGTTAATCTTTTGGATCCATATAAGTGATCAAGCCTACTATCATTTTTTTCAATCTTTGATTCAAGAAACAGTAGCTGGTACCACTACCAGAACTATCCATATAAATCAATTAGATAAAGCCTAACCCCTAAGCCTCAGACCAACATCATTGGTCTTAGGGATTTCAGAAAACAACATTTCTACTTATTTTTTAAAGCCAAGCTTGTCTTAAGCTTAAACCAACCCAATGAATGGAGTAAAATCAATCTTGTGTGCCACACAAAGATGGTGTCACAAGAACAATTCTACATAAATCAGAATAAGCATTCCAGCATCACAGATTCAATCAATCAATCTACCAATCATTTTCCTGTCATTACAGGAATCATAATTAGGACATTCCTATGTAAATCTTCACTGTCTAAGATAATTGTGATCTCAAACCACACAATAATTCTCAAGCCAACAACACTAGGACAGTGATTACATCACACCATACTCATTATCCTTAATCAAGTAAGGACAGGGGTAAGTTATCAAACCCAGTGACTATACCAAGCATTGATTTCAGAGCAACTATATCATATGGATCATATGAACTCTAAGCATAAAATCATCCAATAAGTAACCAGGACCATTATAGTTCATCTCAAGTAGCAAGCCTCAAGCTAATAATCATTTAGCATGCTTACAGGCCATCCACACATGATCTAATTCATCCAGTAGATAATCAACACCAGGATATGAACCCTAAATGGAACAAATCATCTTAACTAGGACAAGACAGTAACCAGAGAGGTCACTACCAACATACAACATAGGATGAGCAAGCACATAGAGCACAAGGGAAGAGGAAAAGAACTCACCAAAGGTCCTCGCTGAAGACTAGAAGAAGAAGCAGAAGTGGCCGACGACCATGGCGGCACGGGGAGCACCCCAGGGGGGAGGGGGCGCTGCGACCCATACAGGCCACAACGTCGACCATGACCACGCCTAGAGGCGAGGTGAATCACCACGACGCACGACGACAGTGGCAGCGCTAAGATCCACGCCAACCTCCAAACCCTAGGGTTCGGGACGGCATCGATCCGACGCAAGAGAGACCCATGCTCAAATCCAGTTGGATAGCAAAGATGGGCGTAGTAGATAACCTCCTACTGCACCACGACGGCGACCATAAAGGCCCACGATGGCAGAAATCGCCGGCGGCGATATCACCGACCACGGGGTCGGGGGCAGAAGGGGAGAGGAGTGAGCTCGAGGGTGAGAGGCAGCGAGGAGGTGGGCCGAGTGAGCCAGAACCCTTCGGGGTGGCTGTTTTAACTAAGTCCCATGGGCCACCAGGGCCCAATAAGAACAAGCCAGCCCAGAAACCTTTAAGGCCTGTTTTAATAAATAGGAAAAACCAAAATACCCCTGAAATTAATTAAATTCTACAAAATAAAATAAAAATCCAAATATTATAAATAAAATATTTTTGGATTCACAATAATCCACACTATCCAAATAAATTAAGAAATAAAATTTTAGACACATAAATTTTATTAAGAATTTTGTAATTTTTATAACCTTTATGGAATTTTACAAAATTTTTGAGAGGTGATAAAATTAATTAAAATTCATTTTCATCATATATTAATATTTTAGTATTTTAGAAAAATACTAAACAAATATTTAATAACAATTTTTGATATTTAAATGATAATTCTTAAAAGAATTATTAAATCAATAAAAGTCAAATAAAAGAGAAATAAAATAAACTAATTCGAGATATATTAGAAATATTAAAAGGTAATATTTATAAATCCTTTATTATTAGAAATAATTTTATTAATAATGGGGAGAATTCATATCAAATTAAATGATGCATTACATTACTTGCATAATCATTTTGCTTATTTAAATATTGTCCTTACCGGGCAATAATGATGTTTTTGTAGACATAGAAGCTCAAGGTCCAGTGCAAGAATCAGACTTCACTACCTTGCCATCACAAGGGAAGTTCATCACTTGCTCATGTCCTTTAGGAGTATTTATCAAAGTATTTGCAAATTGTGTGTTATCATATATACTATAAAAGAAAGAAATATTATTTTCACAAATAAAGAAATCATAGATATCATCCTAAGTGATGATATAATGGAGCAATAGAACTTAGGGTTCAATTAGGGACTTGATAATCAATCAGTGATTCTAGCACCATAAATTACACGTTATCCATGAGATTTGGAATGGGACAGAGAAGTCAGTTGTATCTTCTTCCTCTCGCATGAAGCCGGATGTGCAGGTCATGGCTGTTATCCTCGTAGCATGCATATTAATTGGTAATTCGTAGAGGATATGCAGCATATGGATGGGAATACTCATCGTCCCACGATAGTTCTTGCATCTAACGGTTTGTACAAACCATTGCCGTAATTCATTATGTGGGCATGGTGTACACCAAGGAGGCATGCAAGGTCGCGAAGGGGGCAGTGATTGGCTTGGACCAACTAATGGGCCCCACATCATGGAATTTTTGGACGTGAAAGTACACCCGGTTGTGCAACAAGGAGTTGATCTCTCATGGGTAAAGTAACGCACCTCTGCAGAGTGTCAGAACTGTAACTTGTTACTCCCTATTTCGGGAAGGAGCTACGAACGCGGCAGGAAAGGAACTCCATGAAAGTTCTGGTCTACGTGTGAAGGTTGATGGTCATAGATTTTCATAATAAAATCAATCTTTGAAGAAAGATTTACAAAAATTGCATAGTGCCAAGGATTTATAATCCGACGTGGTAGCTAGAGCATCAAACTTCCCACCTTGCATATAATGAACTTGTTGGGTAACGATGTTACTCATCCTTTCCTTTGATCCCTTGCTTAGACTCTGAGGATTCCGAAGACGTGCCAATGTATGCAGCGGAATGTCAAGAATAAGTGTTCTACGAGGAACCTGATCATTCCGGAGGTGTTGAAGGAGTGGATTATGAAATCTGCTACGGTGTCGATGATAACGAAGCCAACTAAGTATCCCTAGTTAGTAGTAACCAACGGAGCCGAGCAGCATGAACTCTATAGAATAAGCTACTGAGCTCAACTCCTAGTCGGAGTTTCTACTTTTAAATTCCGCTAAAACACTTTATATTTTGGTTTGTAAGTTGAATCTTTGGGAAGTGTTGAACTTCCGGAATTGTAATAATAATAATGTGTGTATATTTGTAATATGGACCCGCAATGTTTCTGTTGTACCACTCTTAATGATGTGATATTTACGGAACGGTGTTCTGTGGATGTCATGTCAACGACTATAGTACTACACATGCAGTGGTATGCTGGGTCACCGCAGTTGGTATCAGAGCAAATTGCTTTGACCTTAGGTTGGAAACCTAGTAAAGGGTATTACCTGTAGGAAAGTTTAGCAACGATAAAGAATTCTCTAAAAGTATTATAATGGGTATTCAATTGAGAATATTCCGTTATATATTTTAGTGCGGTAATTCTTTGTTATGATGCAATATATTATTTGATACTAATCAAAACTATTTTTCTGATATACAGAGATATGGCACCAAAGTTTCCAAAACAGACTTTGTTAAGGAAAGAGGAGACTCTTGATGATTATCAAGGATCATTCACAGACCAACTTCGTCAACTTTTAAAGCTCTTTAGTTGTCCAACTAGAATTCCAGTGAACACTATCACTTACCTTGACGGCCGGATGTTATCCAAGTACCGTGTGAGTATCCAACTCCCAGAGGAGCTTGAATTATATCACGATCTACCTATAGGAGAAGGTAGGAGTCATTTAGCAGCATATCATGTTGCTGTTGTGGAGGCGATAGCTAATATCCGGGAGCAGAAAACCAAGGAGTTAGAAGGTAGTACATTCTCTGTGATACCTCATGATTCAATAGACTCGGAGCCTACACCGGATCATATTACTCTGGTTAAGAAGCATCCTAAGTTAGCTTTAAAGTTTATGGATAGATACCGAACACTCGTTGCGTCTTTTTATAAGACACATCAAGTGATTGTTGAAGATAAAAATGATATGTTAGAGGATCTAACTGATCCGTAAAGAAGGAAGCAGTTAGCATTCCAGTTAGAGAAGGAAGCAGGTAGTAGCGCAACACCTATCTTTAAGGATATACCTATAGATCCTGAATCTTTTATACCATATCCTTATTCACCAAGACCTGAACCTATACATGATCCTACTATGGATATGAGGTATGCAGTACCACAGGGCTCAGAGGAGGGTTCTGACTCAGAACTTCCTACTGAGAATTCGGATGGTTGGAGAATGGGATCGTATGAAATATTTCAAGAACACCAGATGTCCACAGATGGTTCTGACAGAAATGTTGGACAATCTAGCTAGATGGGTGCAAGAATTAACCCTAATAAAAGTAGTAGAAATACCATGTCAATAGATGATCAGGATGAAGAAGAAGATCCTGAGGAGAGAGTGTTTGAATCATCAACATCTTCTCAAAACCCAGGGAATATACATTATCCAGTGTTTAACTATCTTTCCCAAGGGAGCACCTGGGAAGCAGCAGGATCTGCGTATCCTGTTGACAACTCAAGGAATGAAGCTCAGGAGATGCAGGCTAGAGATAATGTTGAATATGTTTCTGAAGACTTTTCAGCTGAGCTAGAGGGAGTCAATGCGCTCAGGTTGAGTAATGACTCAAGTCCTGACACTTCAGATACTGAGTATGTTCCTTCTGGGAGGCCATTTGTTCCACAAACTGTGCGGCGAACAACACGTCATCACGGTTGGACATCAGGCATGTATGATGAGCGTAGTTACTACTAGAAGGAGGCAACTAGTTAGTGATATCAAGTACCGTGTATTGTACTCCAAGTAATAAGGTATTGAGATGAATATGGTAGTTTTGTGATTATACCTATATGGTATATGTTGTAAGAACTTTGTATCATTATCATATTATGTATAATATGGGAAATGCATATTTGGATTTTCTTTGGATCTTAATTGTGTGACTAGTTCTGTGCGTAAAGTAGAGCTCAGAACACATGTGCATGATGTAATTATGAGTATTCGCTTTATGTTGCAGGACTAGAGGGTCATGGATACGGGTGTAGAAATGGAAACTGAGCAGGAGCAGATGGAGCGAGAGGCCAAGGAGAAGGCCGATGCTGATGCAGCAAATCAAGGAGCATTACCACCACCACCACCACCAATGAGGCCGTTAATGGAGCAGAACTTTATGCAATGCATGCAAATGATGCAAGAGACCCAGAACAAGTTCATGGAAGAGCTGCTGGTACGAGAAAATCAGAGGGCACCTGAAGGTGGAGGCGTGAGTCTCTCTGATTTCCAGAATGCAAGACCGTTACCTTTTGCATCAGTTGCTGAACCAATGGATGCAGAAGATTGGCTAGCAGATACTGAAAGGAAGCTGAAAACTGTAGGTTGCAATGATGAGGAGAAATTGAGGTATGCAACTCATCTTTTGACTGGACCTGCAGCATCATGGTGGGAGAATTAGTTGACCATGCAACAACTAGGAAGAGAGTTTACCTAGGAAGAGTTCAAGCAGTGTTTCCGTGAATATCATGTTCTGGAGAGTGTTATGGAGTTGAAGCGGAGAGAATTTGAGGAGCTTCAGCAAGGATATACTAGTGTCATGAAGTACATCCGGGAGTTTAGTCAACTGTCTCGCTATGCTGAGGAGGATGTCAACATTGAAGAGAAGCGGAAGAAGCGTTTTCTGCGTGGATTAAATCCATTTGTGAAGATGCAGCTAAGGTTAGCCAATAAGAAAACTTATTAGCAGTTGCTGGATGCAGCCATTACTTTCGAAGATGATTATAAGAATGTCCAAGAGGATAGGAGGAAGAGAGCCAAAAAGGAAACCAAGAGAATTCAGGCAAGCAAACCTAAACCTAACCTGGAGTCAAACCTCGAAATAGGAATTATGGCAACAATAACAAGGGCAGTGATGGAAATCAATCCAATCCGAGAAGGAATGTTATTTGTAACAATAGTGGAATTCCAGCGCATTTACAGAGGGAATGCAAAAAGCCTGTAGTGATCTGTTATGGTTGTGGTCAGAAGGGACATATCAAGCCAGATTGTCCGAGCAAACCACCAGGAGGTTGGCCTACCAAGGGAGGAGGACAAGCCAGTGGAGGAAATGGATAGCCCAATAAAGGAGGAAATAATGGCAAGAACAACAATGGCAAGAGGAACTGACCTACCAGGAAACTGAACTGTGCAACCCTCGAGGAGGTGGATAATTCGGAGCATGTAGTGATAGGTATGCTCAATATCCTTACCAATCCCGACAAAGTTCTATTTGATACTGGTGCAACTACTTCATTCATTTCTGAAGAATTTTGTGATAAATTCGGGATTATAAGGGCAACGTTAGAAAGTCCTATGACCGTAGTTACGACAGGAGGGAATGTGATTGTACGCCACATAAAACAAGATCAGGTTATCTCGATCTGTGGTTGTACATATTTCGGAGACCTTTATGTGATTCCTTTGATGGGAATTGTAGTAGTGCTGGGAATGGATTGGATGATGGAACACGGAGCTCAGATAAATTGTGAGGAGAAAACTGTCTCAATCAAAACTCCAAGTGGAGAAAGGATAGTTTACCAAGCAGATAAGCATAGTCATATCATGGTGGATCTGCAGTTGAACTCAATGAAAGAGGTCAAATTGGAAGAGATTCCTATAGTAAATGAATTTCAAGATGTTTTTCCAGCAGAGCTATCGGGAATGCCACTAGACCAGGAGATAGAGTTCACTATTGACCTAATTCCTGGTACAGCACCAATAGCTCAAGCACCATACAAAATGGGACCCAAAGAGTTAAAAGAACTCAAGGAGCAAATTGATGAGTTAGCCAGAAATGGATTTATTCAGGAAAGTGTATCTCCATGGGGAACACCCGTAATCTTTGTGGATAAGAGAGATGGTGGAAGAAGAATGTGTGGAGATTACAGAAACCTAAACAACGTTACTATCATGAATAAGTATCCTTTACCAAGAATTCAAGATTTGTTTGATCAAGTGAAAGGGGCTGGAGTATTTTGAAAGATCGATTTAAGATCTGGATACCATCAAATAAAAATCAAACCGGAAGATGTTCTGTAACATCCCTAAAATCATGTTTTCAAAGATTTCATATCATGCATGCATGCATATCATTTAGGGGTCAAATTCAAACTCATTTGAAAGAAACAGAAACTTGAGAGCTATGATTTTATGTGAGCAAGCACTAATCTAATGTAACTCTCAAATGAGAGTATAATTGTTTTAAAACCAAGCTTTGCTGCTCTCAGATTGTTTTGGTTGAATGTTTGTGCTTGGACCAAATTTTACAAAACAAATATGGTTTTAAAACCATTTTCAAAACTTATTCAAATTAAGTACTATATCCCTGTTTATTTTGCTTAATCAAAGGGACCAAGCTAGTACAGAGAGACCACAAGGTTTTATGCCCAAAAATATGAGTGTTACACTCTACAAAAGTCCATAACAAATTTGAATTCAAATTGCATTGGAATTTATTTGAAAATGAATCCAGAAAATCAAAAACAGAAATAGAAAAAGGAGAAAGAAATAGAAAAAGGCCGGCGCCTCTAATCGAGCCCAGAACCATAACCAGCCCAAAAGCCCACCCGGGCCATCTCCTCTCTGCTTCTTCTCTCACCTGCACCGAACCAACCCACACGTCGCTGACTGGTGGTCCCTCTCCACGTCGGCTCCTTCTTCCCCAAATCCCGCGCGCAGACGCCATCGCCGCCCGTTTCTTCCACCATCAGTGCCGGGATTTTACTCCGCTTAATTGACGATGAATGCGAGCACGATCTCCGCCCCTGCTCCGGCTATAAGATCCCCTCCCTACTCCGCTCCATTCCCCTCACTCACCAACCACAGAGCGCCGCTAGGGTGTCCACAATCGAACTCGCGCCGCCGCTTCCCCGAACCACTCCGGCGAGCCATCGCGGTGAGTCTCGTGTTCCCCTTGCTCTCTGGTTCACGCGAACTGCTTCGCAATCATCTTGCGCGTCTTCTCATGCCTCTGTTTTGTTCTGAATTGCCCTAGACCGTCGCCATCGTCCACCTCTGGAAACGACTGAAGCTCACCTCGACTCCGGCGACTAATTCCGATAAGCCCCGCGTTCCCCTCTGTTTCTGAATCACACGGTCGTGTTCGCCAGCATCTAGCGCACCTGCTAACACCTTCTGTTTGGATCCTTGCGCCTGAGAACGTCGTCTTCTATTGTGACAGCAACTCCGACGAGGTCCTGCTGCTAAGTCCGTGCGCCCCTGGCCCTCTGTTGACCACCCCGAGCACCGCGACGACTTCACGAGCTCGGTAAGCCCCTCTGATTCCTCCCTTGCTTCCTAGAATCACCACACCATCGCCGGCAGAGCCGTCGCCGCCGCTAAGCCCATGAGCGCCACCAATTTAGAGTCAGAGAGTTTTGATCCACTGGATCTAGATCCAGTGGCTTAGATTAGAAGCCACACCGAAGAGGTATGGGCAGATCAGAGCTGCAAGATGTAAGTTAGATCTAACGGTGCGCGTGTGTGATCCGCGCGAAGCGGTACCAGCCAATCAGGAAGCGCCGCGTGGCATGTTCTTCGTTTTAAAATTCTGAATTAAATCTATTAGATGTTTAAATTTGTTTAAATCATAACTTTTGATTCCCACGTCCAAATTTGACAAATTTTATATCAAAGGAATCAAGAGAGAAAATCCTTTTCATTTATACAATGTTTTTAAAGTTTTGCCTCTGTTAAAATGGTTGTTTTTGCAGAAACATGTGTAGGCCTAATTTGTGTATATTAATAATTTGGAAAATGTTTTGCTATTCAAATAAAGTTTATTTGGCTTGTTTTGTACTTGTTTATGATTCAGTACCATGAACTTGTCTTGTTTGGTGTAGAAAATCATCACATGGCATTATGCATGCATCCATATATTTTGCTTGTATTTATTTTGTATGTGATTTTGGTGCTATTATTTTATGTGTAGATTTTGGTGCAAATAGTGATTGTGATTGTGAGGATTGTAGCTACTCTCCAAACTACCAAGGCAAGTGGTGATTCATGATTTATTCCTATGTTTTGAAACTATGCACTAGAAATATTTTGCTAGACTTGCATGAATATTTTGGTCTATATGCTATGCTTGGGAAATCCTAGTAGATGTAGAATTGCTAGAAATTTCTAAGTTAAGATGCTTATCTATGCCATGCTTAGCCTAGCTAGTAGCAAAAAAGGTTGGTTATATATTCATGCTATGATAAAATATTTCTAAGCCTTTGGACTTGTGTTTTTCTTAATAAAACGACTAAGTGAATGAAACACCTGGGTGGAATGGAAGGAATGGTTTATGTTGAGTGGTTACACAAGGCCCATTTCTATGGTTTACCTTGTGTATCTCACTTGTGGAAAGCCACCCAGGAACAAAGGGATTTGAGAGGCCGAATGTTAAGAAGCTTCTAGTGCAGCCACTTGGCAATATGGGCTCTACCTGGATCACATAGGTTGCAATAACTTAGTCATTTGGACAGTTGGTGGTAGTGGGATGATAGGTTGGAACGCGTCCATTTGGTCTAAGGGAAGGCTTCTGAAAGGTCCTGTCTTGGTGAAAATCAAGTCTTGTGGGGAAGGTGCACAACCTCTGCAGATGGAAGAATCTAAGTACTTAGCCATGTCCCTGGTATTGGACAACTTGAGCATCAAGACATGGAAGCTATCAAGAATCTCCTCATCCCAATTTCTAAGTAAAAACTTGTGGTTGAACAAGGGTGAAGGTTCCCCAATGTCTATTGGTGGTTCCTTGGGAATGATTTTGACAAAGAAAAACTTAGTGTTTTCAACTAATAGGTAAAACCTATTTTGAGCAAGCAAGCCTAAGCTACACTTAGCCAAAATGCATATAGTATCTAGTCTACCAATATTCTACTAAGGTATCACTTGCCAATACTATTCCAATGTATTGACCCACTGTGGCTGTAACTTGTGATGTTGCAGGTTATTCTGATGATGACTAGGGGTTATGAGTCTACACTCAACATGCTTGACTGTGGCACATGAAGATGAAGACTTATTTATCTTATTACTTATTTGAACTCTTGTATTAGGCCTGTGGCCATGGATTTTGTAAAAGACTATGTTTGTCTCTAGAATGATATGTAATAATGACCTTTGTTTCTGTGTACTTCATCTTAAACTGTGGATGCTAGCATTGATCCAGTGACTAGCATTGCAATCACAGGGATCCTTACCTTTATAAAGGGAGGGATCCTACAGATGGTATCAGAGCACTGTGTTGCCTGTAGGATTATGACCCTAGGATTGGAAACCACTAAGGAAAATTTTTCAACAACTTCCACACTTGTCTTTTCTTCTCGTAAACTTTTCTAATCTTCTTTCTCATCTCTATTTGTAGATGAACTCCATCAACGAAGCCGTGTGGAAGGGACCACTCATGACTATGACATTGGAATGTGAGACAGAATTCCCCAAGGCTCTCAAGGACCTCATGGTTTCCATGGGAATACATGGTGCAGCTGTGTACAAAGGTTTTCCTGTGATGGATGAAGGAGTTGAGTACTGGTGGGTGCAGCTTCACTTGTATAAAAACAAGGAAGACAACCACAAGGACTCAGGTTTCTGCATGGTCACCAACTCAGTGATGCACACTACATTCTTTGATTCAGCAAGGAATGCAGCTTGGAAGGCCATCAACGAACTTGGTGATAGAATCAAGTGCAGAATGCTTAACACCCAGAATGACCTTAGGGAAGAAAAGAAGCATACCCAAGAGTTAGAGGCTACCAACCAAAGTTTAAGGAAGGATATCATAGACTTAGCAATGGAGTCTTGTGATCTAGACAAACAGATTGCCTCTAGGGATGCCCTGTTAGCCAACTTGGCAAGTGAGATGGGATTGTAACGTACTTCGTTAGTTGGACCACCACACTTATCATTTTATTTTCCAAAACAAATGTTGTCTAAAATAAGTTGAACCTTGGATGCTTGTAATGGTTTTTATGTATGCTATGACTTGTGTGTTTGTCAATGTTATGCTTGTGATGCTTTATCTTGTAATTTATTATTGTGTTGATTCTAACTTTTTCTATCTTATAAAATAGATGCCTAATGTTACTATTAGCACGGCTGAAGAGTTCAAGGGAACTCGTTTTGGCACTCGTATTGTTGAGCTCACTAGTCTGCTCAATCTCCCTCTTCCTACTATCATGATGCTTCCCCTCACCAAGTGTGAGGAAAGACCTTTGGGGCTTCAAGGTTAATCAGCCAGGACGCCAGACTGAGCCTACCACGGAGGCAATCATCTTCAAGCTCATGCATGATGACAAGGAGAGAGGCCTAGAGGTAGTCATGCAGGATTTGCTTGGACGTTTGCTAGGGATACACTCTCGACAGGTTAGAGGTACTCACTTCCACGCCTTCGATAGACGTGATGAGGATGGTGAGGCCATTGACTTCGAGGACACTTCTAGAGAGACGACAGAGCCGATTCGTCTATACCTCCAGGACTTAGAGGTTCTTCTTAGGCACCTAGATACTGATAGGACCAACGTCATGCTCGCAATGACGAACTCCAGGTGCAACTTCGTGAGAAGGACAAGCTCTTCGCGGAGCAAGATGAGATAGTCAAGGAGATGGAGGCCAAGTTTGAGAGTCAGGATAGAAAGTTCAAGAGTCAAGAGAAGAGAGTCCAAGATAGGAACAAGAGGATTCGAGACATGACTGCAGAAATAGAGGCCAAGGACTTCGAGCATGAGCATCAGCAGACTGTGATTGAGAGACTTCGTTCACAGAAGAGGGCTCTCAAAGCCAAGGTAGAGACCTTGACCACCAATGTCGAGGAATACAAGACCTCTATGGAGAATGCAGGTCTTACACTTGTTGATGAGGAGGTTGATGTAGAGAAGTAGTGATGACTACTCATTTACCTTTATTTATCATGTCTTTGATTATTGAGTCGTAATGACCATCCAACATGTGGATGGCTTGCTATTGGTGTGTTTACTTTGCAAACTTGTTGTCTATGTTGTTGAACTTTTATTATTATGATGCATGTTTGGTGATTGTTTATGTGATGTATTGTGCATGTTAGCATCTATGGGTATCTCATTCTTATCTCCATTGAACAACCACAGATGCCTCCCCGACGTGCTAATCCCAACCCCAACAACAACAACATCACCCCTGAGATGCAGCAGATGATGAAAGCTCAGACTCATTTGATGCAAATGATGACCACATTCATCCAGAATCAGAACAACAACAACAACAATAATAATAATAACAACAACAACAACAACAACAATCAAAACAACCCACCGGGTTTTGACATGCTTACCAGGTTCTTAAGACTGAGGCCAGCAAAGTTCTCAGTAACTACTGATCCTATGGTGGCCAATGATTGGCTACGCTCTGTGAACAAGGACTTGGTAACTGTTGGCTGTACTGATGATCAGATTTGCAGCTCACTTGTTGGAAGGACCAGCAGCCACTTGGTGGGATAACTTCCAGATCACCACTCCCATTGAGGATGTGACATGGGCTATCTTTGAAGATGGTTTCCGTACTACTCACATCTCATCCGGAGTGATGAGTTTGAAGAAGAAAGAGTTCCATAACTTAAAGCAGCGCCACCGCAACGTGGCTGAATATATTGAGGAGTTCAACAATCTGGTGCGATATGCACCTGATGAGGTTGACACTGATGCTAAGAGGAAGGAAAAGTTCCTTTGAGGGTTGAATGATGAATTGAACCTGCAGTTAGCTGTGGCCTATGTTCCCACATACCAGTCTCTTTGTGACAAGGCTGCTATTTTGGAGAGCAAGATGAAACAAGTTGAAAGCAGGAAGAGAAAGCACTCTGACAAGCACAGCTCGGGATCGTCTCACAAACGTTCCCATTTTGATGATAGTGGGAGTTCTGGATCCCACAAGCATGGGAAGTTCAACAAGCACCACAACCACAACCGTTATCATGACAACAAGCACCACCGTAGTCATGACAACGATAAGTACAAGAGTCATAAGGGTGGATATAAGAGCCACCACAATGGAAGTGGAAGTGGCAGTGGAAGCCAGCCTGTCAAGAAAGATCTTAGTCAGGTTGAATGTTTCAAGTGCAAGAAGATGGGGCATTATGCAAATGAATGCCTAGAAAAGAAAGTTGAAGGACCCAACAAGCCCAACCCTTTTCAAAAGGGACAAGTGAACCACATCAATGTGGAAGAAATCTATGAGGAACCTGATGCTGTTGCTGGTAAGTTCAAACTCAATTCTGTTCCAGCATTTGTTCTCTTTGATACTGGTGCATCTCATTCATTCATATCAAGAGCATTTGTTGAAAGAAATGAACTACCGGTAGAAACTATTGGGTGTCCTATAAAAGTAAGTTCTCCTGGCGGAGAAATGATAGTGAACTCGGGATGTCATGATCTAGTCATAGAGTTTGGGAAGTATAAGTTTCCCGTTAACCTGATAATCCTAAACTCCCAAGGATTGGATGTTATTTTGGGAATGGACTGGATGAATAAGCACAAGGGAGTGATAGATTGTGCCAACCATACTCTCTCACTCACAACTCCAGAAAACAAAAGGATCAGATTCAAGACCAACTTTGAAGCAAAAAGGAGTAAGCTTAATTCTCTTAAGGGGGTTAGTATAGACAGTGTGCCAATTGTGGGTGAATATTCGGATGTGTTTCCAGAAGAATTGTCGGGAATGCCACCAGATAGAGATGTGGAGTTTCTTATTGATTTGCTACCAGGATCTGGACCAATAGAAAACAGACCGTACAAGATGTCAGTTGATGAGTTGAAAGAACTCAAGAAGCAACTTGGAGAACAGTTGCAGAAAGGTTTTATCCAACCAAGTTCTTCATCTTGGGGAGCACCAGTTTTGTTTGTGGAAAAGAAAGATAGAAGTCAAAGGTTATGCATAGATTACCGTTCACTCAATGAGGTGACTATCAAGAACAAGTACCCTTTGCCTAGAATCAATGACTTGTTTGATCAGTTAGAAGGAGCGTGTGTGTTCTCAAAGATTGATCTCCGGTCAGGTTATTTCCAGCTCAAGATAAGGGAACAAGACATATCTAAGACAGCTTTCACCACACGGTATGGCTTGTATGAGTATACCGTGATGCCATTTGGTTTGACCAATGCACCAGCATACTTTATGAACATGATGAACAAAGTGTTCATGGAGTTCCTTGATAAGTTTGTTTTTGTTTTCATCGATGACATTTTGATCTACTCCAAGAGAAAAGAAGAGCATGAAGGACATCTACGTTTGATACTTGAGAAGCTTAGAGAGCATAAGCTATATGCCAAATTCAGCAAGTGTGAATTTTGGTTAAATGAAGTGGGATTTCTGGGACACGTTGTGTCAGGAGATGGTGTAGCAGTTGATCCTGCTAAAGTTTTAGCTGTAACTGAATGGGAATCTCCCAAGTTAGTGAAAGAGGTTCGTAGTTTCCTTGGCTTGGCAGGATACTACAGAAGATTTATCGAGAATTTCTCCAAAGTAGCTAAGCCAATGACAGAGTTGCTAAGGAAAGACAAGAAATTTGCTTGGTCTGAAGGATGTGAACTCAGCTTTCAAGAATTGAAGAAGAGACTAGTGACAACACCAGTCTTATGTTCGCCAGATTTGGAGAAAGATTTCCAAGTGTATTGTGATGCATCTCATCATGGATTAGGTGCAGTACTTATGCAAGAAGGGAAAGTTGTGGCTTATGACTCGAGACAACTCAAAACTCATGAGGTAAACTACCCTACTCATGATTTAGAGTTAGCCTCTATTGTCCATGCACTCAAAACATGGAGACATTATCTTTTGGGAAAGCGATGTGAAGTGTTCACAGATCACAAAAGTTTGAAGTATATCTTCACCCAGAAATAAATTAACATGAGACAAAGAAGATGGCTAGAACTCATCAAGGACTATGACTTAAGTTTGCAATACCACCCCGGTAAAGCAAATGTTGCAGCGGATGCTCTAAGCCGTAAGGTTTTTGTGAATGGCCTTACTAAGGGAGAATTGCTAGATGATATGTGTGCCCAATTTAAAAATCTCAGATTGGAGATTGTGCCTGAAGGACATCTCATGTCATTGGATGTTTAACCCACTTTGTTGGACAAGATCAAAGAAGCCCAAAAGACAGATATGGAAATTGAAGAGATTAAGGAAAAGATTGGCAAGGGAAAAGCCAAAGGATTCCATGAAGATGAACAGGGTACTTTATGGTATGGAAAACATATCTGTGTTCCACAAGATCCGGAGCTTCGGAAACTAATTTTACAAGAAGCCCACAACTCACCGTATTCCATTCATCCGGGGTAACACCAAAATGTACATGGATATGAAGGAAAGATTTTGGTGGAATAATCTCAAGAAGGACATCGCCGAACATATTGCTTTGTGTGATGTATGTAGTAGAGTGAAAGCGGAACATCAGAAACCAGCAGGATTGTTACTACCACTACCCATACCTGATTGGAAGTGGGACAAGATTGGTATGGATTTGATTACCGGATTACCAAGGACCTGGTCGGGATATGATTCTATTTGGGTAGTAGTGGATCGCCTAACTAAAGTGGCTCATTTCATACCCGTGAAGACAACTTACACCAGTGCTAAGTTAGCCAGAATCTATATGAGCAGAATTGTATGTGTACATGGAGTACCCAAGAGTGTTTTGTCTGATAGGGGAACACAATTCACTTCTCATTTCTAGAGGCAACTACATGAGTCATTGGGAACGAGGTTGGAATTCAGCGCTGCTTTTCAACCTCAGACTGATGGACAAACAGAAAGGACCAATCAGATTCTTGAAGATATGTTGAGGGCATGTGCCCTAGACTACGGAGCCAGTTGGGATGAAAGTTTGCCTTACGCAGAATTCTCTTACAATAACAGCTACCAAGCCAGTATTGAAATGGCACCATTTGAGTTTCTCTATGGGAGAAAGTGTACCACCCCATTGCTATGGAATGGTGTGGGAGAAATAAGTTTGTTCAGACCAGAACTAATCAAAGAGGCTGAAGAGAAAGTCAAGCTAGTTAAGGACAGATTGAAGATGACACAGTCCCGACAAAAGAGCTACGCAGATCCTAAGCATAGAGAAGTCACCTATGAAGTAGGTGATAGAGCTTATCTTAGAGTGTCACCACTTCGTGGAGTGAAGAGATTTGGTGTCAAAGGCAAATTAGCCCCAAGATATGTTCGACCATTCAAGATTCTGAGTCGTAAAGGAGAAGTAGCTTATGAGATTGAACTGCAAGAATCATTGTCTGCCTTCACAATGTGTTTCATGTGAGTCAGCTTAAGAAATGCCATCCAGAAATGGAAGAGACTTCTTTGAAAGATACTATACCTTTGGAAGAGGTTCAATTGGAAAGTGATCTCACTTATGAGGAGAAGCCTATGAAGATTCTTGAGACTGCAGAAAGAGTTACTCGGACTAAGACTATCAAATTCTGCAAAGTTCAATGGAACCATCATTCCTAAGAAGAAGCAACATGGGAAAGAGAAGATGATCTTCGGAAAGACCACCCTCACCTATTTGCTAGCCAACCCGAATCTCAAGGGCGAGATTCACCTTAAGGGGGTTAGATTTGTAACATCCCTAAAATCATGTTTTCAAAGATTTCATATCATGCATGCATGCATATCATTTAGGGGTCAAATTCAAACTCATTTGAAAGAAACAGAAACTTGAGAGCTATGATTTTATGTGAGCAAGCACTAATCTAATGTCACTCTCGAGAGTATAATTGTTTTAAAACCAAGCTTTGCTGCTCTCAGATTGTTTTGGTTGAATGTTTGTGCTTGGACCAAATTTTACAAAACAAATATGGTTTTAAAACCATTTTCAAAACTTATTCAAATTAAGTACTATAGCCCTGTTTATTTTTCTTAATCAAAGGGACCAAGCTAGTACAGAGAGACCATAAGGTTTTATGCCCAAAAATATGAATGTTACACTCTACAAAAATCCAGAAAAGATTTGAATTCAAATTGTATTAGAATTTATTTGAAAATGAATCCAGAAAATCAAAGACAGAAATAGAAAAAGGAGAAAGAAATAGAAAAAGCCGGCGCCTCTAATCGAGCCCAGCACCAGAACCAACCCAAAAGCCCACCCGGGCCATCTCCTCTCTGCTTCTTCTCTCACCCTCACCGAACCAACCCACACGTCGCTGACTGGTGGTCCCTCTCCACGTCTGCTCCTTCTTCCCCAAATCCCGCGCGCAGACGCCGTCGCCGCCCGTTTCTTCCACCATCACTGCCGCGATTTTACTCCACTTAATTGACGATGAATGCGAGCACGATCTCCGCCCCTGCTCCGGCTATAAGATCCCCTCCCCACTCCGCTCCATTCCCCTCACTCACCAACCACAGAGCGCCGCTAGGCTGTCCACAATCGAACTCGCGCCGCCGCTGCCCCGAACCACTCCGGCGAGCCATCGCGGTGAGTCTCGTGTTCCCCTTGCTCTCTGGTTCACGCGAACTTCTTCGCAATCATCTTGCGCATCTTCTCATGCCTCTGTTTTGTTATGAATCGCCCTAGACCGTCACCATCGTCCACCTCTGGAAACGACCGAAGCTCACCTCGACTCCGACGACTAATTCCGGTAAGCCCCGCGTTCCCCTCTGTTTCTGAATCACACGGTCGTGTTCGCCAGCATCTAGTGCACTTGCTAACACCTTCTGTTTGGATCCTTGCGCCCCAGAACGTCGTCTTCGACTCTGACAGTAAGCACCCGACGTCGCCAGCAACTCCGACGAGGTTCTGCTGCTAAGTCCGTGCGCCCCTGCCCCTCTGTTGACCACCCGAGCACCGCGATGACCTCACGAGCTCGGTAAGCCCCTCTGATTCCTCCCTTGCTTCATAGAATCGCCGCACCATCGCTGGCAGAGCCTTCGCCGCCGCTGAGCCCATGAGCGCCGCCGATTTAGAGTCAGAGAGTTTTGATCCACTCGATCTAGATCCAGTGGCTTAGATTAGAAGCCAGACCGAAAAGGTACGGGCAGATCAGAGCCGCAGGATGTAAGTTAGATCTAACGATGCGCGTGTGTGATCCGCGCGAAGCGGTACCAGCCAATCAGGAAGCGCTGCGTGGCATGTTCTTCGTTTTAAAATTCTGAATTAAATATATTAGATGTTTAAACTTGTTTAAATCATAACTTTTGATTCCCACTTCCAAATTTGACAAATTTTATATCGATGGAATCAGGAGAGAAAATCCTTTTCATTTATACAATGTGTTTAAAGTTTTGCCTCTGTTAAAATGGTTGTTTTTACAGAAACATGTGTAGGCCTAATTTGTGTATATTAATAATTTGGAAAATGTTTTGCTATTCAAATAAAGTTTATTTGGCTTGTTTTGTACTTGTTTATGATTCAGTACCATGCACTTGTATTGTTTGGTGTAGAAAATAATCACATGGCATTATGCATGCATCCATATATTTTGCTTGTTTTTATTTTGTATGTGATTTTGGTGCTATTATTTTATGTGTAGATTTTGGTGCAAATAGTGATTGTGATTGTGAGGATTGTAGCTACTCTCCAAACTACCAAGGAAAGTGGTGCTTCATGATTTATTCCTATGTTTTGAAACTATGCACTAGAAATATTTTGCTAGACTTGCATGAATATTTTGGTCTATATGGTATGCTTGGGAAATCCTAGTAGATGTAGAATTGCTAGAAATTTCTAAGTTAAGATGCTTATCTATGCCATGATTAGCCTAGCTAGTAGCAAACAAGGGTGGTTATATATTCATGCTATGATAAAATATTTCTAAGTCTTTGGACTTGTGTTTTGCTTAATAAAACGACTAAGTGAATGAAACACCTGGGTGGAATGGAAGGAATGGTTTATGTTGAGTGGTTACACAAGGCCCATTTCTATGGTTTACCTTGTGTATCTCACTTGTGGAAAGCCACCCAGGAACAAAGGGATTTGAGAGGCCAAATGTTAAGAAGCTTCTAGTGCAGCCACTTGGCAATATGGGCTCTACCTGGATCACATAGATTTTAATAACTTAGTCATTTGGACAGTTGGTGGTAGTGGGATGATAGGTTGGAACGCGTCCATTTGGTCTAAGGGAAGGCTTCTGATAGGTCCTGTCTTGGTGAAAATCAAGTCTTGTGGGGAAAGTGCACAACCTCTGTAGATGGAAGAATCTAAGTACTTAGCCATGTCCCTGGTATTGGACAACTTGAGCATCAAGACATGGAAGTTATCAAGAATCTCCTCATCCCGATTTCTAAGTAAAAACTTGTGGTTAAACAAGGGTGAAGGTTCCCCAATGTCTATTGGTGGTTCCATGGGAATGATTTTGACAAAGAAAAACTTAGTGTTTTCAACTAATAGGTAAAACCTATTTTGAGCAAGCAAGCCTAATCTACACTTAGCCAAAATGCATATAGTATCTAGTCTACCAATATTCTACTAAGGTATCACTTGCCAATACTATTCCAATGTATTTACCCACTGTGGCTGTAACTTGTGATGTTGCAGGTTATTCTGATGATGACTAGGGGTTATGAGTCTACACTCAACATGCTTGCCTGTGGCACATGAAGATGAAGACTTATTTATCTTATTACTTATTTGAACTCTTGTATTAGGCCTGTGGCCAGGGAGTTTGTAAAAGACTATGTTTGTCTCTGGAATGATATGTAATAATGGCCTTTGTTTCTGTGTACTTTATCTTAAACTGTGGATGCTAGCATTGATCCAAGGACTAGCATTGCAATCACAGGGATCCTTACCTTTATAAAGGGAGGGATCTTACATGTTCTAAAGACAACATTTGTCTCAAGATATGGACACCATGAGTATCTGGTAGTACCATTTGGTTTGACCAATGCACCAAAAATATTCATGAATCTGATGAACAAGATCTTCATGCCATATTTGGACAAGTTCGTCATAGTCTTTATTGATGATATTCTTATAGATTTCAAGGATAAGGAAGAGCATGCTGATCATTTGAGAATAGCATTGCAGAATTTAAGAGAACACAAACTTTATGCTAAGTTCAGTAAGTGTGAAATTTGGCTAGATGAGGTAGAATTCCTCGGTCATGTGATCAGTAAGGATGGAATTGCTGTGAATCCATCTAAAGTTCAGTCCGTCCTAGAGTGGACTGAACCAATCAATGTGAAGCAAATTCGAGGTTTCTTAGGAATGGTTGGTTATTATCGGAGATTCATTGAAGGTTTCTCCAAACTAGCTGAACCAATGACCAAATTATTAAGGAAGAATACACCATTCAAGTGGGATGAGAAATGTGAAGCAAGTTTTCAAGAGTTGAAGACTAGGTTAACCACAGCTCTAATCTTAGAAGTTCATGAAACAGGGAAGGACTTCATAGTATACTGTGATGCATCTAAAGAAGGTTTGGGTTGTGTATTAATGCAAGATCGGAAAGTG
This sequence comes from Avena sativa, assembly GCA_916181665.1. Lineage (NCBI taxonomy): Eukaryota > Viridiplantae > Streptophyta > Magnoliopsida > Poales > Poaceae > Avena > Avena sativa. The sequence goes on along the minus strand of OV702298.1, from coordinate 275,264,905 downwards.
ATTGTTTATGGTTCAAGACAACTTAAACCACATGAAGTCAATTATCCAACTCATGATTTAGAGTTAGCAGCCGTAGTTTTTGCGCTAAAAGGATGGAGGCATTTCCTATATGGATCCAGATGCGAGTTATACACTGATCATAAAAGTCTCAAATATTTCTTCACTCAAAAGGAATTGAATATGAGACAAAAGCGTTGGTTGGAACTAATCAAGGATTATGATTTAACAATCAACTATACTCCAGGGAAAGCAAATGTTGTAGCTGACAGCCTAGCAATAGGGAGCTACCAAAGGAGTTACAAATGGACTTGGAAAGATTAGAGCTTCAATTCATCAGAACTGAGGTTCTTGGAGGATTAGCTACTATGCAGGTAGTTGTAGAGCAGGACAGTGATCTTAAGCAAGAAATTTTTAGACATCAAGCAGAAGATCCTTTTATTGCTGAGGAAATTCGGAGGATATCTCAAGGGCAAAAATCAGTTTTTCGTCTTGGGGATTATGAGTCTTTATGGTTTCAAGACCGTCTCTGTGTTCCAGATGTGACTGAGATTCGTGATATCATACTCAGAGAAGCACATGAAACACCATATTCTATATATCCGGGAAGTACTAAGATGTATATGGATTTGAAAGAACTATTCTGGTGGAATAACATGAAAAGGGACATTGCTAAATATGTATCTGAATGCCATACTTGCCAAAGGGTGAAGGCTGAACATCAAAGTCTAACAGGACCATTACAACCCTTGGAAATTCCTGAATGGAAGTGGGAGGAAATAGGTATGGACTTCATCACAGGATTGCCCATGACACCAAAAAGGAAGGATATGATATGGGTAATTGTGGACAGACTCACTAAGAGTGCACATTTTATTCCGGTGAGTCAAAAAGATAATGCTGAGAAGTTAGTTGAAGTATATGTCAAAGAGATAGTAAGTAAGCATGGAGTACCCAAAAACATCGTAACTGATAGGGGATCAGTGTTTACTTCAGCATTTTGGAAACAATTGCATGAAGCACTTGGTTCAAAGTTAGATTTCAGCATATCATCCTGAGACAGGGGGTCAAACTGAAAGAACAAATCAAATACTAGAAGACATGTTAAGAGCTTGTGCACTAGATTTGGGAGGTACATGGGAAGATCATCTACCATTTGGTAGAATTTTCCTACAACAATAGCTATCAGAGTAATCTGAAGGTAGATCCATACCAAGTTCTGTATGGAAGGAAGTGTAGATCACCAATATGTTGGTATGATCCTGTAAGCAGCAAAGAATTTGCGCCAGATTATATAAAGGAAAGAAAAGATATCATTGATAAGATCAGGGATAGACTAAAAATAGCTCAGAGTAGGTAGAAAAGTTATGCGGATCAAAGTCGAAGATCATGGCATCCAGAAGTGGGAGATATGGTATATTTGAAAGTAAGTCCAATGAAAGGGGTGAAAAGGTTCAGAGTTAAAGGAAAATTGAGTCCAAGATACATCAGACCATTCAAGATATTGAGTCAAAACAGAACTATAGCTTATGCTTTAGAGTTACCATCAAGATTAGCTCAAGTGCATAATGTTTTCCATGTGTCACAACTTCGTAAATGTTTGAAAGTTCCAGATGATGCAATCACACATCAGGAAATAGAACTACAAGCAGACTTGACCTATATTGAAAAGCCCTGTAAAATTTTGGAAGAAAATTGGAAAAGGTTGAGGAACATAGCAATCAAATATTGCAAAGTACAAAGGGAACATCACCCTGAAAGAGAAGCTACCTGGGAGAAAGAGGAGGATTTAAGGAAAGCCTATCCAGAACTATTCAGGTACATCTCAACAAACTTCAGGACGAAGTTTAATTTAAGGGGGGAAGTCTGTAACATCCCAGCATTTAGGAACTAACGAAGGGTAGATTTAGGAAATTGAAATATTGCATGCATTCATCTATGAAAATGTGGGTACATTTTTCGCCAAATAAAAACCTAACGTGATCAAGGTTACTATCATACTTTGAGATTAGAGTTAGTCTTAAAGAATGTTTGCTAGTGACTTTGATATGATCTTTGTGAAATTATGTGTTTTGGGAAATGAAAATTTGAATTTAGAACATGAGTGTTTGAATTATAAATTTAAATGATTTTTGAATCTTGATTTAATTAGGAGTTAATCAATATAGCTCAAACTTTATCTAAAGAAAACAATTAAGAATATGAATATTTATTTCATATTTTCATTCAATAAATAAGTTACAAAAATGCAACTTGTTGAAATTATCCACAAACTTCACAATAGCAAATAAATAAAGAATAAGAATATTTCTTTATTAATAATAATATAATCTTTATTACAAAATAATAAAATAAAGATTACAAAATAATAAAATGAAAATTACAAAAGAATAAAGAAGATTACATTAACTATTCTATAAAGGAAACCTAAACTAAAATCTTCATCTTCAAATCTGTACCTGCAAAACAAACACTAATAAAAAATAAACAATCTCTCAGACTTGTTAGTGAAATGCACTGATCAAGCTTCATCATTGAGTAATTCTATTAAAAAGGGGCAAGTTTCACCAGCCAGGTAAAAGTAACCAGATAACAGTCAATTTCAAAATTCTGAACATATCCACAAGTGCATAGCAAGCACACAGGCAGCACAGACACCAGATTGCATGGTGTGTGCTGTCAGCACCTTAGCAATAGCCCAGCAACACAAAACCATCAACACAACCGTGGGCAAGCACACAACCACATCAATCTTTTGCTCCTACACATCAAGCTTAGCAGCCAGCAGCTAAACCAAGCACAACAGCCAGCAGCCAAATCAATCAAAGCCCAAGATCACATCACCAGGATGGTGACATAAGGAGGGCGGAGATCAGGGGGATAGCAAGACCAAGGTCAAGCCATCAGGATCAGGAGATGATGGGCTAGATCAAGGACAAGCGAGGAGCTAAATATACCAGGGGAGCACAAGATCAAGCTACCACAAGATCCACCACTAGCAACCACAACAACCAGTGATATTGGTGAGTTCGTAGACCATCATATGATCTATCTGTCTAAGATTAGACAAGCATACATGATCTGTATCATATTCAAACTCTCAGAAAACACCCAAGTGGGGTGAATCCATCATTGAGATTTTAAACTCTAAGAGCAAACAGCAAAATACAAGGATCCAACCAAAACTCAGAACAACATCATTGATTTTGGCTATCAAGCTATATTCCAATTCAATAATAAATATAGCTAAGATTTAATTTCTAGGCACATCCCTAAGATAAGAGTAGCACCTTAGAAGTTAATCTTTTGGATCCATATAAGTGATCAAGCCTACTATCATTTTCTTCAATCTTTGATTCAAGAAACAGTAGCTGGTACCACTACCAGAACTATCCATATAAATCAATTAGATAAAGCCTAACCCCTAAGCCTCTGACCAACATCATTGGTCTTAGGGATTTCAGAAAAGAACATTTCTACTTATCTTTTAAAGCCAAGCTTGTCTTAAGGTTAAACCAACCCAATCAATGGAGTAAAATCAATCTTGTGTGCCACACAAAGATGGTGTCACAAGAACAATTCTACATAAATCAGAATAAGCATTCCAACATCATAGATTCAATCAATCTACCAATCATTTTCCTGTCATTACAGGAATCATAGTTAGGACATTCCTATGTAAATCTTCACTGTCTAAGATCATTGTGATCTCAAACCACACAGTAATTCTCAAGCCAACAGCACTAGGACAGTGATTACATCACACCATACTCATTATCCTTAATCAAGTAAGGACAGGGGTAAGTTATCAAACCCATTGACTATACCAAGCATTGATTTCAGAGCAACTATCATCCGGAGTATATGAACTCTAAGCATAAAATCATCCAATAAGTAACCAGGACCATTATACTTCATCTCAAGCAGCAAGCCTCAAGCTAATAATCATTTAGCATGCTTATATGCCATCCACACATGATCTAATTCATCCAGTAGATAATCAACACCAGGATATGAACCCTAAATGGAACAAATCATCTTAACCAGGACAAGACAGTAACCAGAGAGGTCACTACCAACATCCAGCATAGGATGAGAAAGCACAGAGAGCACAAGGGGAGAGGAAAAGAACTCACCAAAGGTCCTCGCTGAAGACTAGAAGAGGAAGCAGAGGTGGCCGACGACCATGGCGGCATGGGGAGCACCCCATCTGCGACCCATACAGCGCCACGGCGGCGACCATGACCACGCCTAGAGGCAAGGTGAATCACCACGATGCACGACGGCAGCGGCAGCGCTAAGATCCACGCCAACCCCCAAACCCTAGGGTTCGGGACGACATCGATCCGATGCAGGAGAGCCCCATGCTCAAAACCAGTTGGATAGAAAGGATGGGCATAGTAGACAACCTCCTACTGCAACACGGCGGCGACCAGAAAGGCCCACGACGGCGGGAATCGCCGGCGGCGATATCACCGACCACGGGGTCGGGGACAGAAGGGGAGAGGAGTGAGCTCGAGGGTGAGAGGCAGCAAGGAGGTGGGCCGAGTGGGCCAGAACCCTTCGGGGTGGCTGTTTTAACTAAGTCTCATGGGCCACGAGGGCCCAATAAGAACAAGCCAGCCCAGAAACCTTTAAGGCCTGTTTTAATAAATAGGAAAAGACCAAAATACCTCTGAACTTAATTAAATTATACAAAATAAAATAAAAATCCAAATATTATAAATAAAATATTTTTGGATTCACAATAATCCACACTATCCAAATAAATTAAGAAATAAAACTTTAGACACATAAATTTTATTAAGAATTTTGTAATTTTTATAACCCTTATAGAATTTTACAAAAAATTTAAAAGGTGATAAAATTAATTAAAATTCATTTTCATCATATATTAATATTGTAGTATTTTAGAAAAATACTAAAAAAATATTTAATAACAACTTTTGATATTTAAATGATAATTCTTAAAAGAATTATTAAATCAATAAAAGAGAAATAAAATAAAATAATTCGAGATATATTATAAATATTAAAAGGTAATATTTATAAATCTTTTATTATTAGAAATAATTTTATTAATAATGGGGAGAATGCATATCAAATTAAATGATGCATTACATTACTTGCATAATCATTTTGCTTCTTTAAATATTGTCCTTACCGGGCAATAATGATGTTTTTGTAGACATAGAAGCTCAAGGTCCAGTGCAAGCATCAGACTTCACTACCTTGCCATCACAAGGCAAGTTCATCACTTGCTCATGTCCTTTGAAGAGTCTTTATCAAAGTATTTGCAAATTGTGTGTTATCATATATACTATAAAAGAAAGAAAATATTATTTTCACAAATAAAGAAATCATAGATATCATCCTAAGTGATGATATAATGGAGCAATAGAACTTAGGGTTCTATTTGCAACAATGATAATCAATTAGGGACTTAATAACCCCTGACATCAGTGATTCTAGCACCGTAAATTACACGTTAGCCATGAGATTTGGAATGGGACAGAGAAGTCAGCTGTATCTTCTTCCTCTCGCATGAAGCCGGATGTGCAGGTCGTGGCTGTTATCCTCGTAGCATGCATATTAATTGGTAATTCGTAGAGGATATGCAGCATATGGATGGGAATACTCATCGTCCCACGATAGTTCTTGCATCTAACGGTTTGTACAAACCATTGCCGTAATTCATTATGTGGGCATGGTGTACACCAAGGAGGCATGCAAGGTCGCGAAGGGGGCAGTGATTGGCTTGTACCAACTAATGGGCCCCACATCATGGAATTGTGGACGGGAAAGTATGCCCGATTGTGCAACAAGGAGTTGATATCTCATGGGTAAAGTAACGCACCTCTGCAGAGTGTAAGAACTGTATCTTGTTACTCCCTGTTCTGGGAAGGAGCTACGAACGCGGTAGGAAAGGAACTCCATGAAAGTTCTGGTCAACCTGTGAAGGCTGATGGTCATAGATTTTCATAATAAAATCATTATTTGAAGAAATATTTACAAAAATTGCATAATGCCAAGGATTTATAATCCGAGGTGGTAGCTAGAGCATCAAACTTCCCACCTTGCATATAATGAACTTGTTGGGTAACGATGTTACTCATCCTTTCCTTTGATCCCTTGCTTACAGTCTGAGGATTCCGAAGACGTGCCAATGTATGCAGCTGAATGTCAAGAAGAAGTGTTCTACGAGGAACCTAATCTGTCCGAAGGTGTTGAAGGAGTGGATTACGAAATCCGCTACGGTGTCGATGATAACGAAGCCAACTAAGTATCCCTAGTTAGTAGTAACCAACGGAGCCGAGCATCATGAACTCTATAGAATAAGCTATTGAGCTCAACTCCTAGTCGGAGTTGCTACTTTTAAATTCTGTTGAAACACTTTATATTTTGGTTTGTAAGTTGAATCTTTAGGAAGTCTTGAACTTCCGAAATTGTAGTAATAATAATGTTTGTATATTTGTAATATGGACCTGCAATGTTTCTGTTGTACCACTCTAAGGGATGTGATATTTATGGAACGGTGTTTTGTGGATGTCATGTCAACGACTATAGTGTACTACACATGCAGTGGTATGCTGGGTCACAGAAGATACACCCCCTATACTTGTGGGTCATCATGGCTACGGACTGTTTCATGGAGATTTGATCGGGTCCTTAGGGTTTCTGCATTGGGGTGACTTTATAGGCGCAGGGTCAAGGTCGGTGAGCGCCCGAGGGGCCCACACCTGGTGGCGGCGCCCCCTGGGTCGCGTTGCCCTAGGGTGTGGCCACCTCATGGCCCCCCTTCGGCTGCCCTTCAGACTCCATGTTCCTTCAGGTAAAATACTGACTTTGGCTTTTGTCCCGTCCAATTCCGAGAATATTTCCTTACTAGCTTTTTCGAAGCCAAAAATAGTAGAAAACATGCAAATGGCACTGCGGCATCTTGTTAATAGGTTAGTCCCAGAAAACGTATAAAAATACCTCAAAGTGTAGACAAAACATAGCAAAGTTGATACTATACAAGCATGGAGCATCAAAAATTATAGATATGTTTACCACATATCAAGCATCCCCAAGCTTAACTCCTGCTCGTCCTCGAGTAGGTAAGTGGTAAAAAAGAATAATTTTTTAGGTGACATGCACCCTCACAATTTTGATCAAACCATTTGCAAAGCATTGTTAGCTGGGATTAAATTACTCTAGACACGAGCATGAAAGATGTAGTTATAACAATAAGAAATAGCAACTATGTTGTAACATGAAAAGGTACAAACAAAGATTATGAATAACAATGCATTGAAAGACGTTTTTTTGTTTCACTTTTAGAAAACATAGCATGTTTGGTATTCAGCTTGTCCCTCATGGAGTAGTGATATGTCGAAAACATATATATAATTTTTGATGTTCCATGCTTGTTTAGTATCTACTTTGCTTTGTCTACACTTTGAGGTGTTTTTATATCTTTTCTCGAACTAACCTATTAACAAGTTGCCACGGTGTCAGTTGCCTGTTTTCTTCTGTTTTTGGTTCCAGAAAGGCAGAAAATCAATATTCTCGAAATTGTACGGGACAAAAGCCAAAGTCAATATTTTACCGTGGGCGACACGAAGTCTAGAGGAGAGACGGAGAGGCGGGCCATGGAAGCCAAACCCCCTAGGCGCGGACAGGGGCTGGCCTGCGCTTGGGCAGGGTGTGGCCCCCCTGGTCGCCTCCCAGCCTCGCCTCTGTTCCTATAGGAAGCCCCCAATGCAGAAACCCTAAGTACCCGATCAAAACTCCATGAAACTATCTATAGCCGCCGCCACCATCGTCCCTAGATCGGAGGGGATCTGAAGTTCTTCCCGTCACCCTGCCGGAGGGGAGATCATCCCGGAGGCCTTCTTCTCCAGTATGATGCGTGAGTAGTTCCACCTTGGATTATGGGTCCATGTAGTAGCTAGATGGTTATATATCATCCTTGTACTTTCATGTATAGATCTTGTGAGCTCCATTCATGATCAAGATCTAATCTATTTGTAATCATGCATGTTGTGTTTGCGGGGATCCGATGGTTATTTAGATTACTATGTCAGATTGATTAATGGTTTTGTCTTTATAATTCTATCATGTCTATGTTGTTTGTGATCTTGCATGCTCTCCGTTGTTAGTAGCTATTGTCAACACCCGGATTTTTAATCCCAGATGCCTGTTATGCCATACATCGCAATCCCAGGATTACCATTTTTGCGAGACATAACAGATTTGGATATCACAGTACATCATCCATTACAAACCATACATAAGGTTTTACACAAATAAGGATCTCATGATCCAGTTCTTAATACAACTCAAGCAGCGGAATAACGTAATAATAACGGCAGCATAGGCGAAGCTCCATCTTCGGGGTCACAGGCAATGCTGATGATGGGAGATGATCCTAGTTGTCGTAACCTTCCTGTGGTCCATCATCTTGGTACTCCTCTTCATAGTCTGGCCACGGGAATAACCAGGGACAAGCCATGAGTACTCTTTAAGTACTCGCAAACTAATACTAACAAGTTAAGGGGTTTTTTACAGTAGAACACTAAGCTCTAGGGTTATTTTGCAAAAAGCCAGATTTACCTTTACTAAGTTAAGAAGCAAAGAAAGCTAGTTGAAATTTTATAACACCTAAGTGGGAACTTGAATTTCATATCACAACTCTGTTGTGGTCAAGTCAAAATCTCAATTCATTTCACAAGTCATTTGGAAAACATCTGATAGGAGAACAGTATGGCCACTCCAACTGTCCATAACCGCGGACGCGGCTATTCGAATTGTTTGACACTCTGTAGAGATTGTACACTTTCGCCACAACATTCGATACATCCCTCAGGAACAAATCCTGAATTCACCATACTCAGTATGCGGATAATCAATCCTAGTATAGGCACCTCTCCTATGAGTTTGGCCTCCCAACCATGACCAACTGTCATCTTGGGTACTGCACAGGTGGCCAATCTTCACAAGGTAGCCTCAGCTCAGACCTTGGCCGTGAGGGAACCCATACTAAGGTATATAAATTTCTAGTCAAGCCCTACCCAATTTTCGGGTATTGTGGTTATACGGTAAAATTGGAATGGTATCGCATCAAGACAACCATCAGTTTTATAAAGGGCTAAGGCTCATGCCTCAACATTTTCATCATCAAAATCATCTGGTGTTCGGAAACACTTGTCAAAACATTTCAGTAGAATGACTCATCATTCCAAGGTTTTCATAACCATTTTCTCCAAGTATTCCCATCTACATTTGATCAAGTTTTATGCTTAGCACTAGCATCTACAAGTGGGGTAAGTACTAATGAGGGGTGGTAAACAAGTGGAGATTAATTAAGTTCAATCTCATGCCTTAGGATAACATCAAGATTATCTAGCTTAGTCCAAATTTAATTCTCTTAATGCAACCTTCAATTATCTTCCTAGAATATACAAGTCACTTAAGTAAACTTTAAGAGAAAGCTTTGATAAAGAAATAAAGTATAAAGCTTGCAAGTAAAACTAGGATTGGGTATCATCAAATGTGTCCAACCAAGCATGCTTAGTGCAATGCATAGGTTATCTAACTTTCACAATTGCAAGTGTTAGCTTGCCTTGTGCAGATCAGTGGTTGAAGTTCTCCTCGGCTTCTTCTCTGTAGTATCCTCCTTCCTCCGCGTCTATAAATAAATACGAGGTACACAATCACCAAACAATACTTAAGTATTTTCAATCATCACATAAAGGTGTACTATAGATGATCTAGCATCATCACTAACCTTACAAGATTAAAGCTTTTGTATTATTTATTTTATTTTTAGAAAAGTAATTTCTACTCATTGAAAAACTACTTAAGATTTAATATTCTCCAACTCAAACATGGGATCATGTTGACACATGTCATCACCACATATTTCAGTACATGGGAATTGGTTTAAACTGGTGTCACAATTTTAATAAGGTTTAACCTTTTTATTTTAAATAAATAAAGTGACTAGAAATGCCTATGTGGCATTATTTTATTGCTTGGACATTATTTCTGTAAGTAAACCCATATGTTTTTTTATATATTCTAAAAGGTATGATCAAACGTGATTTTTGAGACTTGGAATCAACTAAAAAGCTATTATGGTTGAATTTTGAAAAATGTTTGAATGCAGAAAATCTTCTGACTTGTTATTTTTACCAAGGTTGATCTACAGATCCAAATGATTTGAATCCAACGGTCTTGGATTAAGAATTTCAGTACCTTTCTAACAAAATTAGTTTCATGCATTTTGGTTTAATACATCGAGCTGGGTTGATTTTTGAATATAGGTACAAAACTGAGTTTGAATGAAAATAGAAAAATCTAAATTCAAACGGTTGGGCTGCGCGGTAAAGGTTAATGGGCCGGCCCAGTGTCACTCCGCAGCGCGGGGATCAGATGACAGGGGGGTTCCACCAGTCAGTGGCCCATAACACGCGAAGCGGTACGGGGCTATGTGGTTCGTTGGATTAGAAGGAAGATCGATGGCTGGGCATCGTGGTCGACGATGAACATGTCACCGGCGAGCTCGAACCCTAGCGGCTCAGTGGGGGTGCATAGGGGGCATACCAGGGCTCTAGCGACGACGGCGAGGGGGGCAAACGAACGAGTGGTCGACGGCGAGCTCAGAGATGGTCGAGGCAGCTCTGGGGTGGTCGAAATCAACGACTCCCTTCTTCTCTAGAGGCGGCCTGCTCCGGCGCAATTCCGACAAGCTGCTGCTCCTCGTGCTCCCGCTCGAGGGTGGAATGATCAGTGAGGTGATGGGAGTGGAATGATGTGCTTCAAACGGCTGGGGGTGGCCTCCTTTTATAGGCTCGACGGCGAGACCTAGAGGGATGGGCAGGCGACGATGGCGACATGGCTACGTGCGGTCTCCTGGCGATGCTCTAGGACTTGAATGCGCGCTTAGGGGCGGTGGCAATCGGTCGGGAACGTGCGATTCTCTTAGCGGTACCAACGACGAACTCCGCGGTGTGCGGTGGCTACGGGGTACGGGCGAGGAAACGATCATGTCTAGTGGTCTCTTGGGACGGTGGGGTTCATGCTCGCGGGCGGCAAGGGCTCGAGGTGGTCGGGTTGAGTGGGAACGGTGCGTGCACGGTGGTGCGCGTCGGCATGGTCGACTGTGGCATGGGCACGGCGTTCCTGGCGGTTCTTGTCTCTGTCTTTGAGCTAGGGCTGGTCGAGAGGGGGCGGTGAGGTGCTGGCTACCTCCCAGACAAGGTTGGAAAGGCTAGGGTGGCTGCTAGCTGGCCGGCGACAATGGGGTGGCATGGTGAGGCTCGGCCTGCTCACCATTGATGGCAAGAAAAGCTCACAGTGGTGCTAGGTGTTTACAAATGAGCTAGATGATCTACTAAAGACTAGTTGCAACCAGAGAGGGAACAAGTTAGGCCAAATTTACTACACACTATAGTGTTTGTGATTTGTTTGATTTGAATCTGCAAGCTATTTGATGAAATGGCCACAAGAAACTTACTTTTGAATTTTGAAAATATTTTTGGTGGGTGTGCTAGGCATGTGTTGAGGATTCTGTGGGTGCTTGGGTTTTGAAAATTGAACTTGTTTGAGTGGTTTTTGAAATAGTGGGATCTTCCCATATGAGATAGATTCAATTTTAAACTGTCATTTAAACTTAGCATTTGAATGTTTTTGGAAGATCACAAAGTGGGCCTTGGTACCTTATTATGAGTACTAACAAGGGGTGCAAAGATACACAAATGATTTTGTTGAGTTTTGAAAACTAGAGATAGCCAAATTAGGCATGAGAGTTAATTTGGCAAAAATGACCATTCACTTCATTTGTTTAATTTGAGTTGTTTGTCTTTGGGAAAAGTTTGGGGATTGTTTATATGATGTTTATTTCACCTAAGAATCCTTTTACAAGCAAAGAAACACAGAACCATGGCAATTCAAAAGAATCCAAATTTTGAATACACACACATATGAATGCTTTCATATTTTTAGTCGGAAAAGTTTTTGTTAACCCTAATTTTGATGATTAGAGTTTGATGCTCCAGGTTTAATATTTTTGGGATGTTACAAACCTTCCCAAAGGAGGTGGGTACTCAACATAAAAGTAAGAATAAAGTACCTTCATAGAGGGAAGCAGGGATTTCAAGTTTCATTAAGAGATTGATACGTCGGAAACGTATCTATAATTTTTTATGTTCCATTAGTATCTACTTTGCTTTGCTTTGTCTACACTTTGAGGTGTTTTTATATGTTTTCTGGTACTAACCTATTAACAAGATGCCACAGTGCCAGTTGCCTGTTTTCTTCTGTTTTTGGTTCTAGAAAGGCAGAAAATCAATATTCTCGGAATTGGACGGGACAAAAGCCAAAGTCAATATTTTACTGTGGGGAACATGGAGCCAGAGTACGAGACGAAGGGGAGGCACCAGGGGGCCACACCCCCTGGCGGCGCGGGCTACGGTTAGTCGCGCCTAGGGGTGCGACCACCCTGGCCGCCCCCTGCCCCGCCTCTTCTCCTATAAAGACCACCCCGATGCATAAACCCTAAGTACCCGATCAATATTCCACGAAACCGTTTGTAGCTTCAGATCCCCACCCCCCACCCCCGATCTAGATACGATGGTGGCGGCGGCTACGGACTGTTTTGTGGGAATTTGATCGGGTCCTTAGGGTTTCTGCATTGAGGTGACTTTATAGGAGAAGGGGCAAGGTCGGTGGGCGCCCGAGGGGCCCACACCTATTGCCAGCACCCCATGGGCCGTGCGGCCCTATGGTGTGGCCACCTCGTGGCCCCCCTTCGGATTCCTTTTGGACTCTGTGTTACTTCTGATAAAATATTGACTTTGGCTTTTGTCCCGTCCAATTCTGAGAATATTTCCTTACTAGCTTTTCTGAAACCAAAAACAGCAGAAAACAGGCAACTGGCACTGCGGCATCTTGTTAATAGGTTAGTCCTAGAAAATGTATAAAAATACCTCAAAGTGTAGACAAAACATATCAAAGTTGATACTAAACAAGAATGGAGCATCAAAAATTATAGATACGTTTACGATATATCATGTACCCACGAGCAAACCATCAGATTTCAAGCAAATAATGCCGCATGGATAACGACCAACAGTATGGGCACCCGTACCGAGTGTACCTCCAGAAGGAAGTCGCCGCCCCCAAGGTACGTCACCCGGTACGGGCGGGCTCCGGCCGTACCACCCGCCCGTTCCACGTACGCGACCATCATAATCCGCCCAAGGAGGTAACCTAAAATCCCCAAAAACAAATCTCTCTTTCTTATTCCTCCAAACTCCAAACCACTTCCATTGGATCTTCAAATTTACTCAATCTTTCTTCGATTTCTCGCACTCAATCGATCTAAGGTATGATTCTCCTCCGATCCTCAACTTTTTTGTACAAAATCTTCACTCAACCTTTCACCATTGTCAATCTAGACTTAGGTCTTGTTCTTGATTCAATATTGATGTTGAGCATGCTTAGTATTGTTTTAGAGAAGTTTCTTTTATAACTAGTGTAGAGGATCACATGTGCTATGTTTCTATTGGACTAAAATTTTCATTAGTAATTTTTATTATTTATTTAATTTATCTTATTTTTTTAGATAAACACGAAGAGTCGTACACGTGTGTGTTGGGTTCGCAGCATAGAAAACAAAAATTTCCTACGATGGGAACATCTAAGTACCAAGATCTATCTACTAGATACAAGCAACAGGTGGATATACATCCATAGAATACATACCCTCGAAGACCGTATATCATTAACGAGGTTGTACTCATGGATGATGTATTCGAACGCTTGCCGATCTCAAGATCGTGATGAAGTCCATCTGGTCCAGCCGGTCCAGCACCATCACGTCCAGCACCGCAAAGTTGTGGTGCATCCATGATCGGACACACGTCCGGGTACCCCGACAACCTCCGCGCCCTCGCTCCAGCAAAGCAGCGGAAGCAACAAATCCTTCCAGAAAAAGCCACTGGAAACATGTATCTCGCTGATTTGAGACCATGGGGAAATTCTAAAGGGGGAGAGAGATCCTTCGCGAGGAGGTGTGCTTTGAGAGGAGGAGAGGGGGGCCTTTTATAGGGAGAGGGGGGCACCCCAAGGGGCATGGAGCCAGCCATGGTGGCTGCCCCCACCTCTTACACATTCATGTCGGTGGAGCTCCCACTCAAAATGAAAAGCCTCCACTCTCATAAAAGAGCCTCCACTCAAAAATCCACTCACATGCATTAAATTTCCACCAAATTCAATGCAACCTCTCATTTAAATAAAACTCTTTTATTTATTTATTCAGAATTTTGTTAATTAATTTAATTAACAAACATTCACATAAAACACCTTGCTAGTATTCAATTGCACATGCAGAACCAGTTTTAGCAATTTCAACCGAAACAGTTTCGGTGTCTAGTGAAATAAATTCCTGCGCTTTCCTTTTTCTTTCTCTGGCATATTATTTGCTCCGAATGGTGTCGGAATCCCTTAAGTGTGTCACCCTACGGTTCGCGAATAATGCAGACATGATCGAGAACCCTCTCCGATCAATAATCAGCAGCGGGACCTGGAGATCCGTACTGACTCCCACACATACAACGATGAGTTCTATGATCGTGTGAACCTTTTATGCTAGTATCTTAATCCCTTTGTTTCACGATATATTACATGTCCGAGATTTGATCATCTGTATATCCATACCTAGTTTGATCTCGTTACCGACATGCACTCTTTTCTTGTTCCCGTGATATAACATTCTAGTGATCAAATCGCTTGCTTGCAAGCTAATCAATGTGATATCACCAAGAGGGCCCAGAGCATATCTATACGTCATCGGGATGAACAAATTCCACTCTCGATCCATGAACCTCAACATAACACTTTAGTAGTTCTGAAGCCATCTTTATAATCACCCAGTTACGGTGTGACGTTTGATGTCATCGAGAAACTCTTCCAGTGTTAGTGATTGACATGATCTCATGGTCTAAGGATTAGGATCACTTCGTAAGTTGTTATAGAAATATATACTCAATGACTTTGATCATAATGCTATACTTTGGATGAATGTTCATCACATCATTACACTAATGTTGTGACCTTGTTATTAACAACATCCAATGTCCATGATCAGGAAACTTTGATCATCTTGTTAATCAATGAGCTAGTTTATAAGAGAGGCATAACTAGGAACTTCCTTTTTGTTTATTAAACACACATGTATTAACGTTTCTATATTAATACAATTATAGCATGCAAAATAAACATTTATCATAAATAAGGAATACGATAATAACCACTTTATTATTGCCTCTCGGGCATATTCCCTTTAGTCTCCCACTTGCACTAGAGACAATAATCTAGTTTGAAAACTTTGTGTATTGAACACCTATGGCTTTCCGGTGTTCCATATACGCAACTGTAAGTGGTCAACATAATCTACGGATCTGACGCTTTCAAGTTCGTGTGTATTTGCATGTCTTTGCGTCTCCACGCATCACTCATTCTCTAATGAGATGGCATTGTATAAATTTGGTCTTTCGGTGAGACCTTTAGTTCCTTGGGGTTAAATCATGTCGATACTATTGTCGTATAATATATATTTAGTGTTAGCCCATTGCGAACCACACCTTAGTTTGATAACAAACTACTTGACACAAATGCACTCCTTTGCTGCTACTATAGCAGTCATATACTTAGCCTTTTGTTGTAGTATTCGTCACAATGTCTTAACTTTGGAACTCTTCCAAATCCATCATGGAAACTCCTTTCCATTACATTGTGCCACCCATAGTTTAAATTGAGATAAACTTAATTTGTATCTTGTGACAAAACTAGTATCAATGTAACGCTTTACAGTGAACTATTTGTAATTGTTTGTCATCTCTACACAAATATATTCTTAGTTCTTCCAAAAGATCATAAGAATATCCTCACTATCATCCAATGATCATTTTATGATTTATTCTGGTATATGCTCATAACATTTAGAGCATAGGACATATCTGGATGTGTACATATCATGGTATGATTGATCAAAGCATCCTTGTGATTTCACTCATCAAGTGTCAAGGCACTTGAATCTTGTTTCACTTATCAAGTGTCGATACACTTGAATCTTGATTCAATTCTTTTCCATGCGACAAGAACCTTTTCTTGTCATTTCTATATTGAACTCCTTCAATATCTCATATATGTACGTTTGGCACAACCATATTAGCGTCACAGTCTATCCACTATAGACATTCATGCTAAATATTTGGGTTTTGCCTAAGTCTTTCATCGAAATGAAATTCTTAACCTTTGTCGATAAAAATTACATCATTTCTAATCAACAATATGTCCTCCACATAATGTATTAGAAATATGTCTCAGCGCTCCCACTTAATTTCTTGCAAATACAAGCATCTTCATCGTCTCCTGATGAAAACTCCTTTTCATCACGGTGAAGATTCCAATTCTGCGATGCTTACTTCAACCATTGAAGTTTGCATGCCCTTTTTAGCATCCTTTGAATTAACAAAACCCTTTGGATCGTGTCATGTACACGTCCTAGGTAACCATTCTATTATAAGAACTTTGTTTTGTTTATTCATCTACCGTATACCAAATTATATGTAGTGGTTGCTACTTTAATCCGTCCAGACTAAATATCGCTATGAAAGATCAAATCTTGTCATAGTCAACTCCTTGAACATTGTCATAAAATACTTTACGACATGCCGACTATTTCATAGATGTGAAACATCCATGTCTGTTTCTTTATAGATCCAAATACGACCGACATGTTTTTACACCTTTCCGGAGGGTCTTCCAAGTTCAAAACTTGATTTCTCGTGTATGGAACTATCACGGATTTTATGGCTTCAAGCCATTTGACGGAGTCAGGGCCCATCATCGCTTCTTTGTATGTGTTTGGTTCATCATTGTCAAACAATAATGATTTACTCTGAAATCTCAGCATTTGATTTTTTTATCCGACCGACTTGGTTCAATAAGAACTTAGATCTCCGTGACCACAAACTTTGAGGCACATAAGCTATGAGCATTATGGCAGCCTCCGGAACCATTTCTGGCGCTGCGCAACTCAGCACATTTAGCTAAGGTTCGTTAACCTTATCAAAGTTCTATTGTCCTCCCATGTAACATTTATGAAAAATTCATTCTTCAAGAAACTTCATGTTTCAAGCGACAAACCCTTTTGTCCTTGGTGTTATGGAGGAATAACCAATTGTTTTTCGAAATAACCTACAAAGACATGCTCATCCGACTTCGGTTGTAAACATCTTACTTATGTTTAGCATACCAAAATTTTGAAATGAAATTTGGGTTTTACCCCAAACCATAACTTCCATGGTGTCATTTCAACGGATCAAGATGGAGCTCTTTTCAGTGTAAAAGTGGTAGTCCCTAAAGCTTTAATCTTTTAAAACATAATGGCAGTTTTATAAATAACACTTTTGATCCAACCATGTCACACAAGGTTTCATTACAAATCTCAAACACTCCATACTCCTATGGTGTTTCGGGAGATGTAAATCTAGGTGTTTGCTAAACTTGTAACTCAAATAAATCCCTTTATGATAAATCATAATTCATTTATTTTTCTTGTTACACTTGTAACTCAAATAAATCTCTTATGATAAAATCATAAACTATTTTATTTTCTTGTTACAATGATTTTTCACTTCATCTTGAAAGTCTTTGAAACATTTTCAAATATTTCATACTTCTTTCTCATTAAGTGAATATTCACTCAAACTTCCGAAGAAAGTTTATGAAGTTGAAACCCATGCTTACGACTACACATAATGGACTACATACATGGTTATGTATAAATTCCAATATTTTAGTCGTTCGTTCTTCTGTGGCCTTTGAACAAGGTTTTAATTATCCCGAGGAAAGTCTCACAAGCGTCACTTGATCAAATCAAAGACTACAAAAATCCATGAAAATGGAGATTCTTCATGTTTTCTTTCCAATATAATTTAAACGGCGATGTCACTTCATAAGTGAACTTTCAATCATTTGTCTTGCGACATTTTAGCATTAGTTTTTATGGATGTGATTTCTCTAACTAGATTTTTAAATCATCCATCTTATATGGAATACGGTAATTATTTGAACAACCTTTGTTCTCATAA
The DNA here is from genome assembly GCA_916181665.1 of Avena sativa. Classification (NCBI taxonomy): domain Eukaryota; kingdom Viridiplantae; phylum Streptophyta; class Magnoliopsida; order Poales; family Poaceae; genus Avena; species Avena sativa. The sequence goes on along the minus strand of OV702298.1, from coordinate 275,246,762 downwards.
TACCTGATTTAAATAACTATTATTAAAACAAATCTTGAAGTCAAGCTTTGATGTCAAAGAGAAATACAAACAACGGTTTGTTTGTTTTCGATGAACATCATCACATATTCTCTTGCTAGTTACTTAGGCCATTGTAGTACATGAATTGCGTCATTCTGTATGACATTTCATACCAACCAATTCGGTATCCAACACCCAAGAACCACATTGTCTAACAAGCAAAGAATACAACCATAACATGTATATCATCCATATACCTAAATTGGATATTTCCAATATTTTCTTTTCTGCCAAATATATTTTATAGATTCTCTTTCAGTATTTCCTTTTCCTTTTAAAAGAATCTATCAACATCAAAAGTGGCACCATATACATGACACATAGTCCAAAGCGTGTATATTCAAATAATAATACCTTTGGACTTGCACTTTGAAGTAGATCACCATCATCAAAATGATCGGTATTCTCTCAAAATTCATTCTTTAGTAATCTTTTAGTGTAGTAAACACTTTACATACATCTTCTATTCACCCTTATCATGACGACTTTCATGATCAAGATACTGTAGCTTATAAAGGTGAATCGTGAGTATAACATTACTTTCCAAAACCCTTTTGGATGATGAGGATGTCTAGCATCTCCAACCTTTGCAAATTCTCATCCAATATGAGAACATATATTATACTCTATCATATTGCAACCAAAGCACTGTTTTAGATATCGTTATATCTGCCACACATGATGGTTTTTGAAACAATTCTTTCAGCTCCTAGATAAACTTGATATTAAAACAATCAAGAATCATGGAGGCAAACATGATACTTAAGATACTAACACTGGAATTGTTACTCTTGATTTAATACCAATTAGTAAATTTCACGGAGTAAATAGAGTATGCTGAAAGTTTGCAATAGGACTTTAAACTTTAGATTGACACTCAACACAATACGATACCAGTTCGTAAAGTAAATATCCAGAATTATATAGTTCTATTATCTCAATTACAACTAAGCATAAGGTGGTGAACGAAGGCCAATGACTACAACAAATTATGCAAATTCATTTTAATTTAATTTATGATAAATTGAGTTCTACTAATCCAAATTAGAAATGAACTCCCACTCAAGAATGACATCCCTCGTGTCTTTTTGGTGATTACATGAATCAAATTCACTATACCAAGTCCGATCATCACGTGAGTCGGTGTAGCTTCAAAGGCGAGCATCCATATGGTCATCATATCAAAACGTATGACTCATGCTTAACCTTGCGGTCCGTGTTCCGAGGCCATGTCTATACATGCTAGGCTCGCCACATAAGAACCTTAGTATTCGCGTGCGTAACTGTCTTACACCCGAGATATGCCCGTGGATTCAAGTGCACCCGATCATCACGTGATGTCTTGAAGCGACGAAACATTGTCGGTGCATACTTAAGGAAGAACACATTTTTATCTTGATATCTAAATGAGGGATCACCTTATTATGCTAATAAAACGCCAAACAAGCAATATAAGATGCAATCAAACATCACATGTTAATAAGTGAAATGATATGGTTCCCGCATATGATCTCCATCATGTGCACCGTGGTATGATCTCTATCATACCTCTGTGTGTAAGGCCAAGGTCTATGGAACCTATACGTTATGTGTGTTATAAGAGTATCATCTCATACTTCTACTTACAACATCACCATATCATAACACTAGCCCAGCAACAATCTAAACTAGACGCCTCTAATTTATCCATTGCAAGTTTTACGTGGCTTAGGGCTTTCGAAGATAGAACTGTTCTTACCTACGAACATGAACCACAACAAGGATAACCAAATTGTTGACAACTTGTTGCAAATTAGATATTGACTATAGTAGGAGAGATAGACACCCGCTAGCCACTTATGCAAAACTAGTTGCATGTCAAGCGTGGAATAGGTCTCATGCGCGAGGACATGTAAAGTTTGTCCGGGCCGCTACATCCCACTATGCCACCAATATCCAAAGTACAACTAAGAAGCAATAAAATGATCATCATCGCCCACATAGTCATATGTGTACTACTCGTGCAAAGCATCAACGCATAGATCCGGATCTGATACCACTATTGGGTTTGCAGCATAGAAAACAAAAATTTCCTATGATGGGAACATCTAAGTACCAAGATCTATCTACTAGATACAAGCAACGGGTGGATATAAATCCATAGAATACATACCCTCGAAGACCGTATAGCGTTAATGAGGTTGTACTCGAGGATGATGTAGTCGAACACTTGCCGATCTCAAGATCGTGATGAAGTCCATCTGGTCCAGCCGTTCCAGCACCATCATGTCCAGCACCGCAAAGCAGTGGTGCATCCGTGATCACACACACGTCCGGGTACCCCGACAACCTCCGCGCCCTCGCTCCAGCGAAGCAGCGGAAGCAACAAATCCTTCCAGAAAAAGCCACCGGGAACATGTATCTCGCTGATCCGAGACCATGGGGAAATTCTAAAGGGGGAGAGAGATCCTTCGCGAGGAGGTGTGCTTTGAGAGGAGGAGAGGGGGGGCATTTTATAGGGAGAGGGGGCACCCCAAGGGGCATGGCTCCAGCCATGGTGGCTGCCCCCACGTCTTCCACATTCATGTGGGTGGAGCTCCCACTCAAAATGAAAAGCCTCCACTCAAAAATCCACTCACATGCATTAAATTTCCACCAAATTTAATGCAAGCTCTCATTTAAATAAAACTCTTTTATTTATTTATTCAGAATTTTGCTAATTACTTTAATTAACAAACATTCACATAAAACCCCTTCCTAGTATTCAATTTCACATGCAGAACCAGTTTCAGCAATTTCAACCGAAACAGTTTCGATGTCTAGTGAAATAAATTCCTGCGCTTTCCTTTTTCTTTCTCTGGCATATTATTTGCTCCGAATGGTGTCGGTATCCCTTAAGTGTGTCACCCTACGGTTCACGAATAACGCATACATGATCGAGACCCCTCTTCGATCAATAATCAGCAGCGGGACCTGGAGATCCGTACTGACTCCCACACATTCAACGATGACTTCTCTGATCGTGTGAACCTTTTACGCTAGTATCTTAATCCCTTTGTTTCATGATATATTACATGTCCTAGATTTGATCATCGGTATCTCCATACCTAGTTTGATCTCGTTACCGACATGCACTCTTTTATTGTTCCCGTGATATAACATTCTAGTGATCAAATCACTTGCTTGCAAGCTAATCAATGTGATATCACCAAGAGGGCCCAGAGCATATCTATACGTCATCTGGATGAACAAATTCCACTCTCGATCCATGAACCTCAACATAACACTTTAGTAGTTCTGAATCCATCTTTATAATCACCCAGTTACGGTGTGACGTTTGATGTCATCGAGAAACTCTTCCAGTGTTAGTGATTGACATGATCTCATGGTCTAAGGATTAGGATCACTTCGTAAGTTGTTATAGCAATATAAACTCAATGACTTTGATCATAATTCTATACTTAGGATGAATGTTCATCACATCATTACACTAATGTTGTGACCTTGTTATTAACAACATCCAATGTCCATGATCAGGAAACTTTGATCATCTTGTTAATCAACGAGCTAGTTTATAAGAGAGGCATAACTAGGAACTTCCTTTTCGTTTATTAAACACACATATATTAACGTTTCCGTATTAATACAATTATAGCATGCAAAATAAACATTTATCATAAATAAGGAATACGATAATAACCACTTTATTATTGCCTCTCGGGCATATTCCCTTCAGTGTGATGGTTGCAAAGTCCTCCGCGCCACCCGTTGATACGTTGACCCCCGAGTCGCTTGGTATCGAGTTCACCAAGAAGTTTTAGCTGAACTGTTTCAATCGTCTCAAGCTCCGAGAAATCAAGTCCACCAAGTGGGCGTGTCCTTATATCCTAAAACAACTTGGTATTTGTGCTGATTCCGATTTACTTTACAATAGTGTTGGTTTGTATGAAATTTTTTTCCAGGGTGTTGCCACGTATCGCCGCTTGACACTTGAGTTCCTCGGCACCTTGATGCATACAGTGGACCCTTACTATTGTACTGAGGAACAAAGGCCCGGAGTTGATCGCATCAAATTCCTCCTTATGAACCATGAGTACACCCTAACACCCGACCAATGGGTTCAATGTTTTGGGTTTCCCAATAACACCACCGATGTGCGCATGACTACTTTTGTTTTAGATCCTACAACTTGTGAGTACTTTAATTTAATGAGAATTCATGGAAACACACCCAAGGGAAACCAAATTGGTCATCCTGCTATTCGCTATCTATTTTATGTAATTGCTAATACCTTGCAGGCACTTGGTGAGTTTACTAGAGTTAATGAGGAGGATATGTTAATCCTCGCAAAGGCTGCTATTATTAATTGTAACTTAATGCCAAATTTGGGCGCTCTTCTTGTGTTTTACCTTAAGTATCAAGCTCTTCAATATCGAGGACCCATATGCGGAGGGAGAGTTGTGACCGTTCTTGCAACGCACTTCACATCAACCTAGGTAACATCCAACTGTTGACGGGAAGTCACTGTCTCGGTTTCCCCACTCTAGGAGCATGTGGTATGGTTTCTAAAACTCATGGTAGATACTTCCTTGATATACCTGGAGCGGATCACTTGATCCCGACTCCTTTGTCTAATGGTCTATTCTCTATCGAGGATGGACATTTATGTTTTAACGCGCAGGTTGAGGCTACTCTACCCCAACAAGAAATATCCATGGAAGGAGGAGGAGAAGATGAAGAAGTAGAACAAGAACGACCCGAACAAGTTGAGCATCCAACAATTAACTACACCACCTATGAAGACATATATGCACTCGAAGGAAATATTCAAAACATGAACAACCTCTCCATCAACCTTTGAGATGCTACTGCAAGCCTCGCCACCCAATTTCGTGATTGGAACAGCCAATGGAACTTAGGAAACTATTCACCGACACCATAGTGAGCAACAAAAGGGCTTACAAAAGCCTGAGCATGGGGATGTGTTCCCTAGGAAAATTTATTTGTGTAAAAATAAGGTTGTACTCCAGCTCCTTGGGAGATTTGAAACTTTCGTGTTGGCTCATTCCAACACTTTGCTTTTTTTCCTTTGCTTTTTAGTTTGCTTTTATTTTTAGTTTGTTTTTCTTTTCTTAAAGTTGAGTAGCATGAGGAACGTCCCTCGTACTCAAGGGACATGAGATTTCCAACTTATATTTCGTCAAGCATATACTCCATCTTTGTTCACTTTAACCTTTAATCACCTCAAGATGCTTATGATAGGGGCAATGAGAGCTCAAAGCTAGTGAGTACCATAATCTTTTGAAAGCTCTTTATGAACTTGAAATCTCTGCTTCCCTATATGAAGGGCCTTTCTTCTACTTCTAAATTGAGTCAGTAAACCTATTCCTCTCTATTTCCATCAAGCATTTGAGTTGTTGTGTTTCAAGTATTCATATGATGATTTATTCAATCATGTTCTTTATCTTCCTTATTTGCACAAGACTCTTATCTAAATGAGTATTACTTTGAAAGCCATCTTTATGAAAAGCCTTTTATGTTAGAGCAAAGAGTACTCATGTTATAAACTTCTTTACAAAGGCTTTGCTTGAAAACCGTTTGCCAACTGTTCTCTGACCAAGAACAAAGTTTGCCAATACCAATTATGATTTATCTTTATGCATCTTTATTGTGACTCCATACTTGTTTCAAGCTAAGTTATATAATGGTGAGTTGCTTTCTACTATGACACTACTAGGAAAAACGCTACCCGTAGCGCACCAAATTGGAATTCTATGGCGCATATGGGTGTCGCCACTAAATCCTCGCCACTAAAATTTAAATTATGTGGCGCATATCCCATATGCGCCACGGAATTCTCAACATTCTGTGGCACATATGGCATATGCGCCATAGAATTCTCAACATTCTGTGGCGCATATGCTATATGCGCCACAAAATTTTGTCTCGGGATTTCAAAAAAAAATACCAGAATACAGCAGAAATACACAGAATACACATGAAATATACCAGAATACATCAGTGTATCACAGAAATGCACAAAACTCATAGGAATACCTAGAAACTCACTGAAATTCATACAAAGTGACAAAATACATCAATATAGAGAGTCCAAGTGTTACACACAAGTCATGGGAGAGTACAAGTTCAAAATCACACAATCGCACGAATTCACGATTGACGCAGATTCGACTGCTCCAGACGAGCCCCCGCAGCCTCTATCTCCTGAATGAATTGTAGACGGAACGAGTCGAGCTCCACTCTGCTCAACCTCGGGGACGCTCGCTGGGCATGGGTGGAAGCCAGTAGGTGGACCGCGCTCTGTTGATCCATGGCCATCAGGCACTACTCCGAGGTGTTGGTGTCCCTGACCATCAACACCATCGAGTGTTCCGCCGACGGCAAGTCGGCTGACGCAGCCTGACGCATCTCTGCAACGACATCCGATCTCACTGCTAGGGCCTACGGCAGTCGCCCACCAGAGTCCCTCTGAGTCAAAAGCGTCCAGCCCCGCACCTTGCATCTCTTTGAGATCTCCTCCAAGGCAGCTGCTCGCTGATGCAGAGGCCCCTGCATCGCGTGGACCACCTCGGAGGTCATATTCCGGAAAAATTGCCCTGCGGAACCTCTGTCCTCGCCCGGTATCACCTCTGCGAGCACCAGCAGGGTCTTCGCTCCTTCCCTCTCCGACGCAGCCGGCTGCTGCATCGAATCCCTTTTCCACCTCCAAGGGCACCACTCCACTCCCCCGCACCGAAACGGTAGTCTTGTGATGGGTTACATGGTGAAACAAGATTTATAAATCAGCCTGCCAGTAACAAGATTATTACCAAGCCATGTTTACAAACCCATAATGCATTAGAGCACATCCTGAAGATTATTACCAGGTTCTTTTATTACCAGGCAAATAAAAATAATTGATCCTAAGCACAAGTGTTAACTGAACAAACAAATAACCTAAACTACTAAGAGCCTCCTATTAATTCACCATTACAAAGCAATTGCTAGCAATATATATGAGCAGTAAAGAGATCCCCATAAGAAAATGCCATAAGCATACTTGGTTCATTTTTTTCCAGGAATAAGCATACTTGGAAAACTTTGTTAGTTCACAGTTTTGGGTCTCAAATGCAAATAAGGACTGAATCTTCAGTTATCAGAGATTAGCTACGACATCATTGTAAAGGTATCAAGCAAAGAACACAGCTATCTGGTTCAGTACAAACATCAATTGCTCATGCAGAAGTAAAATAAGCCCCAACCAAACACTGCCACCATTTCAAAATATAAAATGTTTTGGTAGGAGAGCTAAACTAACCTATAAACACTAAGTATGCACTTAGCAACAAGCGGGCAGATCAACGCGAGCTTGCGGCTTAAAGACGGGCCAGAGGTCAGGGCAAACGGAGGATCTGCAGCGCTGGTAAGGTGGGCTTGGTGCAGGGGCGAGCCCGGACGGGCCGGAGGGGAACACGGAGACCTGGGGGCAGGGTGTTGCGAGGTTGTTGGCGAGCAGCAGCTGCACGGTCGACGGCTTGGGGCGCTCGCGGTGGCGTGGGTCCGGCACAGCGGCGTAGTCTCAGGAGGAGGACGGCAGGGGAATGCAAGCGCGGACGAGGAGGGGGACAACGCGAAACTCACGGCGGAAAGCTCGGGAGGAGGACAAGACCGAGGCCAGCGAGGAGGCACGAGGCCGCGGCCGAGCAGGAGGACCTGCGGGCACCATCAGGGGATGGCGGAGCTCGCGGCTCGAGCAGGCGATGTCGTCCGCTGGGCTTCCTAGAGGCGAGAGAGAGGAGGGTGCGAGGGGAGGCGCCTGGCGGCGTCAGGCGGTGTCTGTGGAAGGAGGTGCAGGCGAGGACGATGGCGAGGAAGCCTAGCGGCGACGGGATGTTCCTGGCAACGGGAACAGAGAGCGAGGGAAGGGGATCGTGGGCAGGTGGGGGCGTTGCGGTTTGCGTCAATCATACGCGGCCAAAGGTCAGGGCATGGCGGAGATGAGGCGAGTAGAGGCAGCGGTTGAGTGAACGAGAGCGGGAGGGGATGCTAGCGAGCGGCGCCTGGCGGCGGCGGGGTGGTCTAGAGCGAGGCGGGGTGGTCTGGACCAAGCGAGGCGATGGGGATCGGGTCAGGGCGGCAACGTTGCGTGCGTGCGTTGGGGTGTGAGGACGGGTAGCGGCGGCGGTTGAGGGAAATGGGGTAGGTGCGGTGACCCAGCATACCACTGCAATATGTAGTACAGTATAGTCGTTGACATAACACCAATGAAACACCGTTCACTAGTCTTACATCCCTCAGAGTAGTACAAGAGAAACACAGCAGGTCCAAGACATGACTATAGGTTACAACTCAACTCTTTACACAAGATCCAGAGAACACTCTAGGTTAAAGATATAGAAAGAAACTTCTTACAAAGAAGAATTATAAATAATCAACTCAAATCTTATTATATTATTAAGACTAGTATCTTAACTAATGGTTTGGCATTGCTGCTATTGCAATACACTAAAGAAATAGGTTCTATGGCTAGAGATTATATTCCTATCTAATTAGTAACTCCGTCTTCACTCGAGTTGATGTATATGTTGACTTCCTTGACTTAATTGAAGATCTTTAGCTTTTTAAGATGATTCCTGGAGCATAACTTGATGTAGACATCGTTTGTACTGGCTTTAGAACCTAGCAAGGGTTAAGAAGATACTTTGTGTACGAGCATACTCAGCAAGTTCACTAGAAAAGGAGTGTTTGATGCACTATATCTATAGCCATAGACCATAGGTCGTAGGCAATGCAGGTTTTCGTAATCATTTCTTCAAAGATTGCTTTTATTCTGAAAAGCTATGTCCGTCAGCCTTCACGGTTTTACCAGAACTTTCATGGAGTTCCTTTCCCGCCGCGTTCGCAGCTCCTTCCCGGAACAGGGAGTAACAAGTTACAGTTCTTACACTCTGAAGAGGTGTGTTACTTTACCCATGAGAGACCTTAGCCTTGTTGCACAACCAAGTCATGACCTTGTCCATACTTCCTTGGTATGGGGCCTAGTCTAAGATCCAAGCCAATCACTACCCCCTTCGCGACCCCGCATGCCTCCTTGGTGTACACCATGCCCACATATTGAATTACGGCAATGGTTTGTACAGACCGTTAGATGCCAGAACTATCGTGGGACGTTGAGGGTTCCCACCCATATGCTGCATATCCTCTACGAATTACCAATTAATATGCACGCTACGAGTGATAACAGCCACGACCTGCACATCCGGCTACATGCGAGAGGAAGAAGATACGGCTGACTTCTCTGTCCCATTCCAAATCTCATGGTTAACGCGTGATATACGGCGCAAGAATCACTAGCGACATTGGTTGTTAAGTCCTAGATAATATGTTCCTTTACCACTGGAACTTTCATAGTAGTTTATTACCTCATGGTAAATAACCTATAATCATATTATTATGAAAATAGTGTTTTCAGACCTTTTTCATATGCAGGTGATGACAAGACTGGATTTGTAAAATACTTTACAGAAAATAATCAAAGGACATGAGCAAGTGTGAACTTGCCTTTTGTGATTGCAAGATTATGCACTCATGGTCTTCGAGACAATATAAGATCCAATATCTAGAAACTGCATCATTGGTCCGGTAAGGACTAATGTTTAAAGAAGCAACATGTTTTTATGCATAAGAAATGATATGCATTTTGTAAAATTCCCAAAGTGAATCCCTAATACTGTAAGTGAAATGAACTTAGGTGATTCCTTTAAGAGTTGGTTTATCTTCAAATTTTTACTTCACATGAAGTGCATCTGTAGGGATTTTAAGTTTTGATATTCAAGATATAAAAGTAGAGTGCAATTGTAATTTAAGATTTAGATTAGTTGCTACTTGGTGATTAGGATGGAGGTCTATGTATTGGATTATTAAGGTTTGAAAGAACTATCCTAGAGTTGTTGCTTGAAGTGGCAAAAAGAATAACATTTGAAGAAAAGATTTCCTTTCTAAGGTTTAAACAATCATCATTGTTAATAGAACATGATTAATGTCTTTTGGTGTTTGATTTATTAGTTTGGACTTGAGATGCTTTATGTCTTAAGTTAAATAGACCAAAGTTAACTATAAAAACATAAGTGATTTATTAGACCTGATGTTTATAAGCTTTGAGACTAAAGTTAACTTTAAAAGGTTAGGTAAACTTAAGATGTAATATATTTTAATTATTCCCAAGTTTTAGATTTATGATTGGTATAACTAAGGTGTGGAATTATTCACTTTCTATTTAAGTGAATGATTAGATTAAATTTGTTTTTCTATTATGAAAAGAATATGTATTTATTTAATGGAAGCATAATTAGATGATCTTAGTAATTTGTTAGAATTTGAAGTTATGTTAATAGTGGTTAAGATATAAAAATTATTCACCATATTATATATGAGTGATACCCAATGTTTATTTAAAAGGGTTTTTTAATAAGATTTTTTTTAAAGAATATTTTAAAGTTAAAAGTTATACTTAATTTTGATTATGAATTCAAGCTATGGGTTTGGAATTAGTACTAAGACACTAATTTCTCAAGGTTTTATAAGAATTGTGATTATTTCTTACTTAAGAATTGTTTTCAAAGAATTCACAAAAATAGGTATTAAGTAAGGATTTATTATTTAAAATATTAAAGACTTTTCTAATAATATATTTAATATTTTTCTAGTGTAATATATTTATTCAAGACCTTAAAATGAATTTTATTTATTTTTAAGTATTATCTTTATTTTTATAAAATTCATCAAAGAATTAAGTGTCTTTAAATATTTGCTTTATGTTTTATTTGTAAAACTCCAAGTTACTATTTTTATAAAATAATAGAGTTATTTTGATACACAAAAATGATTTTTTATTTATTTTTAGGGTTTTTGTTTTATTTTATAAAATTTCATTTAAGATTTAGTGGTGTTAATAATTATTTTACTTTATATTTATTTTAAACACTTAAAATTATATTCTTCTTAGGTGGATATTATTTTGCTGATGATTTTTATATATCATATGTATTTTAAGATTTTTCTATATTTTTCTAGAGATGAAATAAGTTTAGGGGTAATATAGTCATTTATTTATTCAATTTTTTTATGTTAAATTATATATATTTTTTCCTTTTTAACTGGGCCGGACCCAGGAGTCAAGCCAGCCCAAAGATCAATCTAGCTGACCAAGCCCAATTGGCATGGGTCAACCCGACCCCGGCCTAACTCCTCTCGTCCTCTTCTCTCACGCTCACATCTCTCTGTTTCGTTCCCCTTCTATGTACACTTGCCTATGGTGCCCCGGCCGCGATCTGCTACTCCGGCGCCGTCGGCCGCTGCCGCCGCTGCTTGCTGGATGGGCTCCGCCACCAGCTCCTCTGCTTATATCCTACCAACGTCCACCCTCACAACCCCTAATCGCGCCGCCATAGCTAACCCTAGCATGTGATTCAACTCGGTCACCGGCGCTGAGGACGGGGCGATCTGGCATCCCCAGGTTCTTGCCGCCACCAACACATGCCACCAGGTCGAGACTCTCCTCCTGCTTCTCCTTTTTGGCGACCTTACACCTGACACCAGCGGGACGGCAGCTTGGATGCAACCCTGATGTCACCAATTCTCTGCCTCGAGAGGATGATCCCAGGTGTGGTGGTGCTGTGCGGGTGGTGTTACCACTGTGGAGATGGTGATGTGGTGACGCACATCACCAATTTGATGCCGGTGGAATGGCGCTGTGGCGCAACCCTGGAATTGGCTATGACAACCCTCCGCTCTAGGTGCTCGGCACCCCAGGTGAGCTTTGATTCATCGTGACCAGCCTTCGTGCCGATGGCTTTGATCCATGGTGCTGTGATGATTGTTTGTTGATGATCTATTGCTTTCCTAAATCCTTGAATTTGGATGAGCAAGTGATCCAGGGGTACTGGTGTAGGTTAGTGGTTCTGGGGTTGTGAAGCTATGAGATTGGGAACCTTCTGCTTGTGAGCTTGAGGTCATTAATTCAGGATATGTGCTTGAATATTGGTGGCTTGGTTCAGTTGGGAATGAATTGATTTCTGCATTTGGTTGGTAGATAATATTCATTGGGTGGCTTAATTGAATCTTGGTTTTTTGTTGGTAAAAACCCTCAGAGTGCTAGGATGTTTCATAATTGGCTTGCTAAGAACTAATCTGGGAATCCCTCCTGGATGATTACAGGACATATAAAAATTCAAGCCATTTGTTTGGATTTTTTTCCTAGTTGGAATACTTGCTGAACTATATGAGTTCTAGTTGTCTATCTAGAACAATGATCTGAATTATTTGATATGCTCAGTTTGCACTGTCAACATGACAGAATATGTTGGAATGATTTATTAATTCATTTTTATGGTGGCTTCAACTATCAGGAGATGGTTGTTATGGTGCCTCATCTTAGAGTATGCACAACAATCCATCATGTAGCATGATCTGTTGGTGTAGTGGCTGACTAACAATTAGTACTTGACTACCAATGATGCAAAGACTAAGGTATTGCTTGATTTCTTTAAATGACAAGGTGATCCAACAATGATTTCTAGATTCCTTGTCTAGGAAAATGATATGGACACATATTCTGCTTGCTAGCAGATGATTTCTTCTTTTGTCATTTTAATAACCTATTGAGATCTACTACTTGTTGGGTTGCTACTGTGGTGCCTCCCTCTGGGAGTGTGCACAGTGGCAGATCCCAAAGTAGTATGACTTGCTTCTGTGAGATGCTCTGACTATAGCTTCATTCATCTTGATGCCTTTATGGTTTGTAAGTGGATTTGTCCCTAACCTATGATGCTTAGTCCGAGGTGTAATTTTATTAATAACAGATGCTAAGATAGATTGGTAACTTCTCAATGATTATCTTGCATAGCATCTCTATACAAGACTGAGAGAATTATTCTCCATTACTACTTCTATTTGTTCTTTAAAACAAATAAAAGTAGATAAGATGCTTGAATCTTAGTGTTGCAACCTACTTTGGAAAGGTAGTTGATGTTGCTACAGTATGTTTGGTTGCACTAGATGGAACTATCCTTTCTATGAATGATTGAATTATTTGGAAAGAATTTGTGTCTATGATGCAAGCTAATAAAAATAAGTGTTGCATGATCTAATTTATATTTTTGGATCTATACCTGTTGTTGGTGGCCTATTGGGAATCATGGTCTACTACTATTTGTGATGCTACTGATCTTGATCTACTCCTCCTTGTGATGCTGCTGATCTTGATCTACTCCTCCTTGTGCTCACCTGATCTTTTCTTGGATGGCTTAAGTAAGCAACCAGATACTGATTAGGTGGTGGATTTGGTGGGATGATCTAAGTACAGTTCTAGCTAAGTGTGGTGTGTGGAGAACTCTGATCTGCTTCTAGCTTATCAGCTACGGTTGTGTGCTTACCTTTGTACTCTTGTGATGCCTCTGTGCTTGACAGCACAACACCATGCAGATGTGTGAGCTGCTTGGGTGCTTGACTCACCCCCAATGGATCAGATCAAGTGAAAATCTGATGTTTTACCAATTGCCCTTTTATTTGACTTTGGTAAAAATTGTTCATGTCCAATGATGGTGCTCTGAGGCTATTATCTGATAAGAACAGTTACTATTTATTTGGTGAAACTTTCCCCTTCTAAAAACAACTTAGCTCAATGAGGAGGCAAAACAGTGCACTACACTGTTGATATCTGAGAGCAATATTTTATACTAACCCCTCCTTTCTAGCATGTTTTGTTGATCTTTTGTTTTGCAGGAAATAAAACAAAGAAGAAAGATGATACTAGATTTAGTTTAGGTTTTTATTTTTCATATTATTGTAATTTATTTTCTGTTTAAATAATGTAAAGACATTGTATTATTGTATTACTTTCAATAAAGTTTACTTGTTTTATTTTTCTTTTATAATTCATTTGCAAACAATGTAATATATATATATATATCTTATTGTAATAAAGAATTCTTTTAGTTATTCCACTCATGTAATTCCTTATTTATTTATTTATTTATTTATTTATTTGTTTCCTGTAATACACTTTCAGTCTTCTTTTGCAAAAGAACAACAATACTATATGTATATATATAAAGATTATTATTATAACAATTTCATTTTATTGAATTGGTTCCATTTACTCAATTGTAATTATGATTATGTCTCCCTATTATATATTAGACTAATTCCTTTCTTTTCTTTATTATAATACTTGTGATTTAATTATATCCCAATCATAAATAATCTCTCAAGGATGTGAGTATAATTGTAACACTATTTCTAATTATAACTTTATTCTTTTGCAATTTAAATATATGTTTTGAATATTCAAATTTGGATTTCTTTTCCCTCAAACACAAAAGTACAATAGAGGTCATGTCGAAATTCATCGCACCTGTCCTGGTGTTTCCATCAGAACAAGAGAGATCTCGATCCCTCTACAGCCCTTTTAGTTTTGCGCGAAAATTCTCCGGATTTTCTTATGCATGAATGCAATGCACAACCCTGTGTCCTCTTTATTTATAGGTGCTAATCCTGGGATGTTATAGTAGGGCAGGAGGGGTAGTTTAGGAAGGTTTTAGGGTTAGGGTTTTCTTAAGATAGAGGGGTGGTAGGTGGATGCCACCTTTTTTAAATCTGTTTTCCACATTCTGTGGCGCATATAGCCATATGCGCCACAGAATTCTGGCATGCCCATGCGCTGGGTCAGGCCCACATTGGGCCCACAGGAATTATGTGGCGCATATGGCTATATGCGCCACAGAATTCCCACTTTCTGTGGCGCATATAGCTATATGCGCCACAGAATTGCAAGAATTCTGTGGAGCATTTGCTATGTGCGCCACATAATTAATTTTAGTGGAGCATTTTTTCTATATGCGCCACAGAATTAAAATCTATCTATAATCGTTTTCCTAGTAGTGTGAGTTGTGTATTGGTAAGTGTGATGCTTCTTGTCCGTTTTCTTTTTATCGACACTTCACTCCATAAACCTCTGGACATGTTTATTGAGCTCAGTTTTCGCTTCGGGGACAAGCAAGGTCTAAGCTTGGGGGAGTTAGTACGTCCAATTTGCATCACCATTCTATATCATAATTTGCTTCTATTCATTGATATATTTCATATTAAGAGGTTATACTTATGTCTTTTCATCTGTTTTTGCATGTTGGATGATTCTTGGAACATGAACTGCCAGAGTAAGGATTCTGATGAAAAAGCTGTGTTTTGATGCAATTTCGCGAAGATCAGAAAAATACTAGAAAAACTACAGAAAAATACTAGAAAAACTATGGAAGACAAAGGATGCCAGAAGGGGAGGCGGAGTTGGGCCATAGGGGGCCCACAACCTCCCAGGCGCGGGACACCCTAGGTCGCGCCTACAGGGGGTGTGGCCACCCTGGCCCACCTCTGGATCCACCCTCTCGCATATATCTTCTCCTCGAAACCCTAAAATCGGGGGGAGCGACCACAGAAAGATTCTGTGGCCTCTGTGGGGCGGAAAACACCGAGAGAGAAAGAGCTCTCCGACAGACAGATTTCTGCCCGAGAAATTCCTTCCCGGAGAGGGGAGATTGTCGCCATCAACACCATCATCAAGCTAGACTTCATTGGAATCATCATCATCCACACCATCATATCCACCAGCACCATTGTCACCACTCCATCCCGCTATAACAATTGTGTTGAATCTTGCATAGTTCATAGGGGAAACTTTCCCGGTATTGATTACTATTGTAGTTGATGCTTGAGAGTGGAACCATTGAATTATTGTTTTTGTTTAGATTGTTATCCATCATTATATCATCTCTGATATTGATCCATATGATTTCTCGTGAGTAGTTCATTTAGTTCTTGAGGACATGGGAGAAGTCATGTTGTTAGTAGTGGAATTGTGTTGAGGTATTATTCAATGGTTTAATATTTAAGTTATGGTGCTATTATTCTAATGGTGTCATGTGAACGTCGACTACATGATGATTCACCATTTATGGGCCTAGGGGAATGCATTATGTATTTGGCTACTAATTGTGGGGTTTCCGGAGTGACAGAAACCTGAACCCCCGTTAGGAAACCTTTGCACAAGGGAGTGTAGGATCTCAGAGTTTAAGGCTATGGTTAGGTTTTTATCTTAATTGCTTTCTTGTAGTTGCGGATGCTTGCAAGGGGTTTAATCACAAGTATGTATTAGTCCAAGTAAGGTCGGTACAATAGCACAGGTTCGCCAACTTCTATACCAAAATCATATTTTCAATACCCCACTGTAAAATCCGATCAAGCTCTTTCTTACTGAGATGCTGAGACTGTCAACCCACACAACATTTATAAAACCAAAGAAGATTAACCAGCTATATGAAATGAAAGCACTTGGCAGTATTCCCATGTGTCCTCAAGAACGTTTGGTCCTCATAAGTATTTCCTCCGGCTTGTCCTTTGCTAAGAAAGGATTGGGCCACTTGCTGAAATTATTTGCTGTCTTTATTTACTTGCACTTTATCTCCTTCCTTTATCAGAAAACCCCTAAAAATCCATTTGCTAAGTATTTACAGAAATATCCTGCTCCAACCCACTAGTAAACACCTTCTGCTCCTCGTTGGGATCGACACTCCTATTTATCAAAAGTACTATGATACACCCCCTATACTTGTGGGTCATCATGGCTACGGACTGTTTCATGGAGATTTGATCGGGTCCTTAGGATTTCTGCATTGGGGTAACTTTATAGGCGAATGGTCAAGGTCGGTGAGCTCCCGAGGGGCCCACACCTGGTGGCGGTACCTCCTTGGGTCGCGCGGCCCTAGGGTGTGCCCACCTCGTGGCCCCCCTCCGGCTGCCCTTCAGACTCCATGTTCCTTCAGGTAAAATACTGATTGTGTCTTTTGTCCCGTCCAATTCCGAGAATATTTCCTTACTAGCTTTTCCGAAGCCAAAAACAGCAGAAAACAGGCAACTAGCACTGCGGCATCTTGTTAATAGGTTATTCCCAGAAAACGTATAAAAATACCTCAAAGTATAAACAAAACATAGCAAAGTTGATACTATACAAGCATGGAGCATCAAAAATTATAGATACGTTTACCACATATCAAGCATCCCCAAGCTTAACTCCTGCTCGTCCTCGAGTAGTTAAGTGGTAAAAAGGAATAATTTTTTAGGTGACATGCACCCTCACAATCTTGATCAAACCATTTGCAAAGCATTGTTAGCTGGGATCAAATTACTCTAAACATGAACATGAAAGATGTAGTTCTAACAATAAGACATAGCAACTATGTTGTAACATGAAAAGGTACAAACAAAGATTATGAATAACAATGCATTGAAAGATGTTTGTTTGTTTCACATATAGAAAACATAGCATGTTTGGTATTCAGCTTGTCCCTCATGGAGTAGTGATATGTCGGAAACATATATATAATTTTTGATGTTCCATGCTTGTTTAGTATCTACTTTGCTTTGCTTTGTCTACACTTTGAGGTGTTTTTATATCTTTTCTGGAACTAACCTATTAACAAGTTGCCATAGTGCCAGTTGTCTGTTTTCTTCTGTTTTTGGTTCCAGAAAGGCAGAAAATCAATATTCTCAGAATTGGACGGGACAAAAGCCGAAGTCAATATTTTACCGTGGGCGACACGAAGTCCAGAGGAGAGACGGAGAGGCAGCCCAGGGAAGCCAAACCCCCTAGGCGCGGCCAGGGGCTGGCCTGCGCCTGGGCAGGGTGTGGCCCCCCTGGTCGCCTCCCAGCCTCGCCTCTGCGCCTATAAGAAGCCCCCAATGCATAAACCCTAAGTACCCGATCAAAACTCCATGAAATTGTCTATAGCCGCTGCCACCATCGTCCCTAGATCGGAGGGGATCTGAAGTTCTTCCCGTCACCCTGCCGGAGGGAGATCATCCCGGAGGCCTTCTTCTCCGGTATGATGCGTGAGTAGTTCCACCTTGGACTATGGGTCCATGTAGTAGCTAGATGGTTGTATATCCTCCTTGTGCTTTCATGTATAGATCTTGTGAGCTCTGTTCATGATCAAGATCTAATCTATTTGTAATCATGCATGTTGTGTTTGTGGGGATCCGATGGATATTGTGATTACTATGTTAGATTGATTAATGGTTCTATCTTTATGATTCTATCATGTCTATGTTGTTTGTGATATTGCATGCTCTCCGTTGTTAGTAGCTATCTTGGCTAAGTAGTTGCTAGTGACTCCAAGAGGGGGTATTTATGCTCGATAGTGGGTTCATGCCTCTAGTTTCCAAGGGAAGTGATAGAAATCTCTTCGGTTGTAGATGTGATGTTTCTACTAGGGAGAAAACAACGGTCTCTTGTTCATGGAACAAGTGGATTGTTTACCTTACACACTTTCCTTAAAGCAGTTATCCGTTGCTTGCAACTTAATACTAGAGGGGGTTCAGATGATAACATGAAGGTGGACTTCTATTCATAGATGCAGTTGGATTGCGGTCTATGTATATTGTTGTATTGCCCAATTGAATCTCATATGATCTTTTTGTCTGGTATTACATTGTTATGCCTTGCTCAGTTCCTGTCAATTGCCCTGCTGTAATTTGTTTACCCTTCATTCCATGTTGTTTATCTAAGGAGAGCACCTCTAGTGAACTATGGACCCCGGTCCAATCTTTACCATTGATACATCTTCCACTATTACTGTTTACTTGCTGCAAAACATTACCTTCCACACCATACAGTTAATCCTTTGTTATAGCAACCGGTGAGATTGATAACCTCACTGTTAGTTGGGGCAAAGTCTTGAGTTTGTGTTGTGCAGGTTTGCACATTGCTTGCAACACATGTGAGACGTTTCCTTCCTCGATAACCTCGGTTTCTTACTGAGGGAAGACTTGCTGCTGTGCTGCTTCACACCTTGCTCTTGGGGATTCCAACAGGCTCCACATCAACTGAGCCATCAACAAGTTTTCTAGCGTCGTTGTCGGGGATGCTAAGGATGTCTTCACAAGGGGAGTCCTCCTCAACCTTCCTCTTTACTTTGTTTTTAGTTTTCTTAGTTTCTTTTGTTTGGTTTTGTTTGCCTCGTTTAAAAAAATCCAAAAAAAATAATTTAGTTTGGTTTGCTTTCTTTTTTCAAAAACACAAAAAAAATAGTTCCTGCTTTAGCTGCTGCTGCTGATTTTGGCTTGCCCACCTTTGCCAAAATGAACTCTGCTGAGAGCACCAAGTTGTGTGACTTCACTAGCACCAACAACAATGATTTACTTAGCACTCCTATTGCTCCACCTGCTCCTGATGCTACCTTTTATGAAATTAAGCCTGCTTTGTTGAAACTTGTGATGAGAGAGCAATTTTCTGGGCCTAGTTCTGATTATGCTGCTGCCCATCTCAATAACTTTGTTGAACTTTGTGAGATGCAAAAGTATAATGATGTAGATGGAGATATTATTAAGCGTAAGCTTTTTCTCTTCTCCTTGAGAGGAAAAGCTAAACAATGGTTGCTATCCTTGCCTAGAAATAGTATTGATTCTTGGACTAAGTGCAAAGATGCTTTTATTGGAAAGTACTATCCTCCTGCTGAGATTATATCTATGATAAGTGACATTATGAAATTTAAACAACTTGAGAATGAACATGTTGCTCAAGCTTGGGAAAGAATGAAATCTTTGGTTAAGAATTGTCCCACTCATGGTCTCACTGCTTGGATGATTATCCAAACTTTTTATGCAGGTTTGAACTTCTCCTCAAGAAACATGTTGGATTCAGCTGCTGGAGGTACCTTCATGGGCCTCACTTTGGGTGCTGCAACAAAGCTCCTTGACAATATGATGGTTAACTACTCTGAATGGCACACTGAGAGAGCTCCACATGGTAAGAAGGTAAATTCTATTGAGGAAACTTTCATTTTTGAGTGATAAGATTGATGTTATTATGGCTATGCTTGTTAATGGGAAAGCTCCTCTAGATCCTAATAGTGTTACCTTAGCCTCTTTGGTTGCTCAAGAAGAGCAAGTTGATGTGAACTTCATTAGAAACAACAATTTCAACAACAATGCCTATAGGAATAATTTTGGTGGTAATAATAATTATAGGCCTTATCCTCCTAATAATGGCAATACTTATGGAAACTCCTACAACAATGCTAGAAGTGCCCCCTCTGAACTTGAAGTAATGCTTAAAGACTTTATTAGTAAACAAACTGCTTTCAACAAAACTATAGAGAAAAAACTTTTAACTATTGAAAAGAATATTTCCTCTTTGTCTGAAGCTCAGTCCTCTTTGATTAATAAAATGGTTGCTAAACCTGAAACCACCGAAAGTACCTTTGCTGCCACTCATGCCATACAAGTTACTATTGATGAAAATGTTAGACGGTTAGCCCAACTTCATAATAAGTTGGAAAGGGAGGCTGAAATTGATAGAAACAATAGTGTGTGCACCATCACTAGAATGGATACCACTAAAACACAAGAAGTCCCTATTCCTCCTCCTACTATGCCTAAGCCTATTGAATCTACAACTAGTGATGCTAAGTTTGATTTTGATATAGATGGTTGCAATATTTCTGAAGTGATTCTGTTCCTGCAAAAACTTGCTAGAAGTCCTAATGCTAGTGATATGCATGTTGCTTTCACTAAACACATTACAGATGCTCTTGTTAAGATTAAGGAAGAGAAGCTAAAACACAAAGCTTATATTCCTAGGAAAGTAGAAGATAGTTGGGAACCCATTATTAATGTGCAAGTGAATGACTTTGATCTCAAAGCTTCATGTGATCTTGGTTCTAGTGTCTCTATTATGACTTTGATCTCAAAGCTTCATGTGATCTCAAAGCTTGACTTGCCACCTTTGGAAGATTGTTATTTGGATGTCCCACATAATGATAATGCTAAGAAGAAACTCATGGGGAGTATCAATGATGTTCTCATTATGGTTAACAATGCTTATGTCCCTGTTGATTTCTATGTTTTGGATGTTTAATACAATGCTTCTTGTCCTATTACTTTGGAAGACCTTTTCTTAGAACTGTTGGTGCCATCATTGATATGAAAGAAGGTACCATTAAATATCATTTTCCATTCAAGAAAGGTATTGAAAACTTCCCTATAAGGAGATAGAAGTTTCTTTTTGCTCCTCCTTTGAAAGAAAGGTCTAATGTTAATGCTTCCTCATTTGAAAATACTTGATTCTTCTTGCTTCTTGTGCCTAACTTAAAGGCGTTAAAGAAAAGTACTTGTTGGGAGATAACCCAAGAGTTTCCTTGATTCTTGGAATTCATTACTTCTGTAATGACCTCTCCTTATCCTTGTTGTTTGCTTTTTGTGCCAAGAATGACCTCTAATGAGAGGGAAGTAAGATTTGGAGAGCTGCTGTCCCGAAACAGATTTCTGTCCTCCACCATAAAAATTCGTGAGGAGTCTCTGTAAGTCGGATTGAGCTCAAAATTTATGAATGAATCCCCCAGTAGGTTAGCTAACTATCATTAGTTCAACACTTTTTGATTTGAGCAACATAAGATTTAAAAAAAAAGGTTTCTACCTGCTGGTCTGTTTTGACAGATTTCTGTCGTTATTTGCATATGCTTCTTATTGACTCCTTTTTGAGTTCTCTTTTGGGAAATTGAGCTTTTAAAAGGAAGTTTCTACAGTATCTTGTGTTTTTTATGAAAGTTTTGCTGTTTTGAAACTAAACCCATAGGTTTATTGCTTTTGAATGAACTAATGTTGCTAATGAAGATTGTGTAAAGTTTTGTATGAAGGAAACAATTTCAGGTGTAGAGAGAGAATGATGTAATAAGATGAAGAATGGACAAAAGCTCAAGCTTGGGGATGGCACCCTGGTGTTACCCCAATATATATCCAAGAGTTACAAGCGTCAAAGCTTGGGGATGCCAAAGGCATCCCCTTCTTCATCAATAAAAAGCTCAGGTCTGTCTAGACACTTCGTTTTTATTGTTTCATGCACAGTTGTGTTGTTCTTGGAGCGTCTTAGTTTTCATTTGCTTTTCTTAGTTTGTTTAGTTTGCTTGAATAAAGTAGTTTGGACCCCCATTCTCGCTGTGTTGTTTCAAATAAGTCAATTGGTGTTGGAAAAGAGTAGAAAGTTCTTGCTTGAAACTGCAAGAGGAGCTTGCATTGACTGTGACTTAGACTTTAGCATGCCATGCTAGGTGTTGTTTTGACCTTATGCTTAGTGATTATTACTGTAGCATGTCTTGTTCCAAACAATTGGGATTTCTTAGTGTGCCTTGAATAAATTATGCGTTGTTTTAGCATGCAAAAGCATAGTATTGTGGTATTCTCATTTGATGCTTTGTTTGGGTTGACTTGGCACATGCTCACACCATGTTATGACTATGAAAAGTCACCATAGCCTCTATGATCATTTAGTCCTTGACTTGTAGTACCAATCTATGCTTTGATTAGTAATGTTTTATTGCTCTGCATGATTATGGCCATTATTGCTCTCTTAGTTGGTTTCTCCCAGTCTTTTGCTAGCCTCCACTTGTATGAGTAAGCTCTACTCATGCTTCCAACTCCCAAGAAACCAAGTTATTCCAAAGTGTCCACTATAAACTCCTATGCATGGTGTGTTACACCATTCCAAGTATATTCTTGTTTTCAGCTATCTTCCAATTAAAACTATTTTGTTATGTGAAAACATAGTGATTAAAACCCTTACAAAATTGATGGCACACTTTATATTCTTTTCCCCTAATAAACTTGAAACATTGTGTCATCTATGTTGTATATGCTTGCACTTATACGTAGGAATTAGCAGAATCATGTTGTCATGGGGAACATTTTCAACACTTGTACTTTGTACTCAGCTGATATCATGCTTTTTAGTCTATGGATGTCATTGGTGAGTCCATGGAGTTTGTATTTTGTGTTATAGAAACGTCTGGGCCACTAGCCTAAGCCATGCCTAATCATGGTAGAAACTTGCAGCATCACCGTAATGAGCTATCTGTGAAGCATCCTCAATAAAAAGCTATGCACATAGTAAATAAAAAGATCGCTGAGATGCTCATTATCTGCTTGCCTTGTCATTTTGGTTATGGGATAGCTCCTGTACCATGTGAAAGGGGTACCCTGTTGGCGGTTCTCTATGATACGCATGTACTTACAATGACAAGAACTTATAGGTGACTGAAGTTGAGTAGAATGAGGTGTGGCCCTCGTATTCAAGGGACTTGAGATTGCCAACTTATACTTTGTCAAGCATATACTCCATAGTTTGTTCACTTTAACCTTAATCACTTCAAGATGCTTATGATAGGGGCAATGAGGGCTAAAAGCTAACAAGTACCATAATTTTTGGAAGCTCTTTTTGAAACTTGAAATCTCTACTTCCCTTTATGACGGGCCTTTCTTCCACTATTATTGAGTCTCCACCTTCTACATTTAGGCACCATTAAGAGAGCATAGTCCCTCATAGAGTAACAAATAGATATTACTTGTTCTTGTGCTACTTGTTTCTAGTCACTCTTATAAACTTTGAAGGTGTCCTATGCATCTATTTGCTACTCTATGAGGGACAAGATGATTGCCAATATGCCATGTTTTTTGTATGTGAAACAAACGTTTTTCAATGCATGTTATTCATGATCTTTGTTCATAGCCTTTCATGTTGCATGCATAGTTACTTTGTCTTATTCTTAGAACTCCATCTTTCATGCACATGTTTAGATGTCAATCCCAAAATTTTCCAAATTTTGTAATGTGAAAAATAAATAAACAAAATTAATAATTATTGAAATTTAGGGTGAAAAGAAACTTTTTGTTTCTAAATGGAAACTTAAAATCCCATCTTGAACAAACTTGAGTAATGTTTGAATCCAACTAAACTCAAATCAAGTAAAATGCATTCTTCATAAATGCATCTGGAAATTTAAACACTTGGAAAATAAACCAAAACCCTAAAACCCTAATGGAATAAAATCATTTCCAAGATATCTCTAAGACCATGGTTTTGATCCATATAAAAATTTGTCAACAAACATTTATAAATGATCAAGAATGACAAATAGAAATATTATAAAACCATAGAAATTGGTTTCACTTAATTTGGAGCCATAAATAAATCTTATGAATTTACTAAGATCAGGAAATTGAATTTCCAAAGATAATAAAGCTCCTATCTAAAATCCATACCAAATGGTGAGTAAATAATCCTAAAGAGATTTAAAAGGGAAAAAATATTAAATAAAATTTTGAAAGTTGGAATCACCAAGTTTGGACCTTTAAATAAAAAGATATGGTTTTTAAAAGACAAAGGAAGAAATAATAAATAAGGACTATTTCATAAGAGCTAAATAAAACTTGGCCAAGACCATAAACGAATGGAATAAACATAATCCAAGTTCAAATAAAATAAATGGATAAATAATTTTGAAATAAAATAATATGGCCTTAACCAAATTCTATTCCATTGAATTAAGACAAATTCCCTAATAAGAATGATTAATTAAATCATGGGAAAATAGTATTTGGAATTTACCCAAGTTGATTAAAAGTTATTTAATTAACTTAAATGGAATCAAGGAAATCACCTAAATAAAATTTATGGAATTAAAACTATAATTGGTTTCATTAGAATAAAGACAAATACCCAATTTAAATGATTAATAAATCGTATTAAAAATATTCCAAATAATTCAAGGTGAATTATTTGACACCCTAATAAATAAATAAAACCTACTGAATAGGTTTGGTAACAATATGGATTTCAAATAAAGTTTTAAAACACATTAAAACCTATTTGAAATAAAGACAAATGTCCATTTATAAAATAAATAAAGACTCTAAAAAGAATAAAAGAATTATTCTAAATTTGACTTTAGAGTATGTTGAATAACAGTATCAAAATCTACATAAAGTTTGGCAAAAGTTTGAATTCAAATAGTGCTTGAATTGTTTGATTAAGAATCAAATCAGAATAATGGAAATGGAAATAGAAAAAGGGAAACAGAACAAAAAATATATAAACAAAGACAGCCCAGCCAGCAGGCCCAACCCAGCCCAGCAGCGCAGCCCACCTTCTTTCCCTCCCCCGAACCGTTTTCTACTCAGAAACCCACCCACTCAGTCGCTGACCGCTAGGTCCCACTTCTCCTCTCTATCACTCGCTGAAGCCAGGCCCCACCGCCAGGTCATCGTCTACCTCACCCGTCCGCTGACCAGGCCCCTCCCGGTCGTTTCTGCTGTTAACTCCTCGGCGTAAATTCGTGGTGGTGGCTCAACAATTAATGCTCGCGACCGTGCTCGATTTAGCGCCCGCCTCTTCTCCCCATTTCCCCTCTATTCCTAGCTCCTCTCCGCCCTAGGGCTACCCTAATTGCTCGCTGCAACCTCACCGGCTCCGACGAGGTTCCGCTCGAATTCCGCCGAAGCCAGCCAATCCCAGTGCCTCTGGAGCACACGAGCGTGCTCGCCAGCACCAAGCGTACCACCCAGTAGCGGTGACCGGCTCATTGCGGCAAGTCCGATCCCGTTTCAAGATGTGCATGTTTCTTTTGTTAAGCACAATGAGGGTGATAACTGGCGTAGGACTCAGTTTAATAATGAGTGTTGGGTGATGCTGGTAGGGCCTCCCCTTGACCACTGGCATACGGAGGATCTGAATGCTATCTTTGCGGACATTGGAAAAGTTCTCCTGTGGGAGAGGGACCCTGATCAAAAGGGTAGGATTATAGCCAAAATTCGTGTGACTGATTTGGTTGACATCCCCAAGAGTGTGCGGTTTACCATAGGAGACCTAGTGGAGACAGAGTCATGGACTTTTTCTGTTGAAGTTCTTCAGAGTCACTTGCTTGGTGGGGGCCCACCTGAAGAGGACCCACTGCCAGATGACAATGTGGACCCACACCCTGTTCCTGTACTTGGTCTAGTCCTTGGGCCTCAGGTGCCACCTCCCCCCCCTCCCCCACCTGCTCCTGGGGGTGATTGGGGTCAGTGGATGGCTCCTGCGCAGGACCCTGCTCCTGAGGGAGGGAATGCTGAAGGTTGGGGCCCCTGGGAGGCTGCTGCTGCTCCTGTTCAAGGCCCTATCATTGCTCCTGGAGAAGACATGCCTGTTGACAATCAGCACCTGCCACCTCAGGATGTGAATAGTGGAGTTACAGGTGTCATTGTTCAAGACTAGGAGTCTGATGATGATGAATCTGTTAATGAGCCTGAGGCTGTGGAGGAGCTTGCTGTAGCAGTTGCACCTCCTGGGGTTGGCATTGGGGAAGGCCTGCAAAATATTTTTCAAAACTATCTAGCTGATGAGGAGGAAGCTAATCCTGATGCTGAGGAGGAGACAGGAAGTCCTATGGACTCAAGTACTGTGGCCCCTGAGAATGATGATTGGATGCTGGAGGATCAGCACCTTCTGTCCCCAAATGAGGCTCACCTTCAGGTTGGGATGGTGAGAACATTTATTACCATTCCTGATGTGCATGTTGCCAAGCAGGGATTTTCCCAACAAGGCTTGGAGCTCTGGAAGAATTATTTTGCTCCCCATATTCAGAAGGAATCTTCTTATAAGGGTTCTCTTAAATGTGATATTCCTGTAAGTTGGTTTAACTTCATTACTCTCATGCTTGCTACTCCTGAGAAGTTTAATTGGGTCAAAGGATTTCTTACTTCTCCTTTATGGGAAATTATTAAGGAACCTATTGCTGAAGAAAGTTCAATATCTTTCATCATTCCTAATGAGAATTTTTCCCAGATGGCTCCTTCTTGCCTGGGTATTGAAGTCAATAAATCTTCAGGCTCCCCCTCCACCCCTGCTAGAAAAAGAAAGGGCAAGGAACCTCTTGTGGAATCTGAGGTGAGAAGGAGTCCTAGAATTGTTGAACTAAATGGGGGTTTTAAAAGTCACTTAAATTGTCAAATTGTAGATTGCCTGGTTTGTAATGCTGCCCCTCCTTGCCTGAACTCCAAAGTGGTTAAAAATCTTGCTGCTTCATTCTGCAAGGTAAAAGATGGGGACCTGGAGAAGAGGTTACTCAAGAAAGGGAAGGCCAACGATGTGACTATTAAGGCTCCTACAAAAGGCAGCATTAAAGGAGGACCCTCCTCCAACTTGGGCATTGGTGGCAAGAAGAAGCCTGGGGCTGCTGGTACCTGTGGACAGCAAGCCAAGAAGAAGACCTCTTCTTAAGTGTGTTAATGTATCAAACTAAATCTTTTGTTGGAGTCTTGTTGACTCCCTGGTATGTGTTCTGTGTTTGTGATATTGCAACATGGAGGGTACTTGTTGTGGATCATCTCTGTGGTACTCTAAATTGGTTGAGCTTTTGTCTCTGTATTTGTTGTTTCCTCTTCTGGGTGATTACATTATTTACATCACCCCACATCTATACTTGCTCCTGGTTTCTTAATGAATAACAAAAGAACTTGGAAGATCCTGAATTGGAATATCAGGGGAATCAATTCTGAAAAAAAATGGATTGCTCTTAGAAGCAAAATTGAGGAGTCTGGCTGTGACATTATCTGTCTCCAAGAAACTAAGCGTGAGGATTTTGATAGCTCCTACATTAAAAAATTCTGCCCCTCTAAATTTACCAATTTCGAATTTCTTCCCTCCAGAGGTGCATCTGGAGGTTTGATCACCATTTGGAATGGCTCCTTGTTTTCTGGACAACTTTCTTTCCTCAATGAGTTCTCTATCTCCATTACCTTGACATCTCTCTTGTCCAATAAATCCTGGATCCTCTCCAACATTTATGGGCCATGTTTACCTGAAAAAAGTCTGAATTTTTGGACTGGTTTGGCAGCATTGATATGCCTGATGATGTGGATTGGATTATTGTGGGAGATTTCAACTTCTGTAGACAGCCTTCAGATAGAAACAAATTGGGGGGAGATGTGAATGGTATGCTTCTCTTTAATGAAGCCATTAATAATTTGGGTCTTATTGAATTACCACTTAAGGGTAGAAAGTTCACTTGGAGTAACATGCAGAAGGATCCCCTCTTGGAAAGATTGGATTGGTTTTTTACTTCTGCTGTCTGGACTCAGAGTTTTCCCTCAACCTTTGTTGCTCCTCTTTCTAAGCCCACTTCTGATCATCTTCCCTGTGTCATTACCATTGGCACAATGATTCCAAAAGCTCAGGTGTTCAGATTTGAAAATCATTGGTTACATCATAAGGAGTTTAAAGCTATTGTGCAAAATGCATGGAATATTCCTGTGGGTTTTCTGGATTCTGCAAAAAAAAATGCTAAATTCAAAAATGTGAGAAGAGGGCTGAAGCTTTGGGCCAAACAGTTACCTTGCCTAAAGGCACAAATCTGTAATGTTAATGCCACAATTGATTTGCTTGATATCATGGAGGAAATGAGAACTCTTACTGTTCATGAGTGGAATCTTAGGGATATCTTGAAAGATCTTATTATTTCTATTTTACAAAACCAGAATACTTATTGGAAACAGAGAGGGAAAATTAAATGGGTTAAGCTGGGGGATGAGAACACCAAATTCTTTCACTCCAGAGCTACCATAAGTTTTAGACATAATTACATTTCCATGCTCAAGGATGATTCTGATCTTGAGGTCTATGATCATGATGGAAAAGAAAATCTTCTTTGGAGCTCCTTTAGAAATAGAATGGGATCTTCTGATAAGCCTGAAATGCATTTCAATCTTAATGACTTGGCTGGTGACTGCTTAACTCAGGAAGAAAGAGATGCTTTGGAGAAGTCTTTCTCTGATGAGGAGATTGATGAAGTCATCACAAATCTGCCTAATGATAAGTCCCCTGGCCCTGATGGTTTTAATAATGAATTCATGAAGCTGTGCTGGCCTATTATCAAGGATGATGTAAAGCATCTACTTGTTGAGTTCTATGATGGGAATGCCTCTTTGGAAAGCATTAATTCTTCTTTTATCACCCTCATTCCAAAAATTGCTGCTCCTTTGACTCCTGCTGATTTTAGGCCTATTTCTTTGCTAAATAGTGTCCTTAAGATTATCACCAAGATTCTAGCTAATAGACTGCAAAAAGTCATCCTTAAACTTGTTCACAAGAATCAATATGGTTTCCTCAAACAAAGATCTATCCAAGACTGTTTAGGTTGGGCATTTGAATTTCTTGATCAATGCCACAAGTCAAAGGAAGAAATTTTAATTCTTAAGATGAATTTTGAGAAGGCTTTTGACAGAATTGAGCATTCTGCAATCATCAAGATCCTTAAAGCCAAAGGTTTTGGAGATAAATAGATTTCCTGGATTCAGATGATCTTGGGGTCTGCTTCTTCCTCTGTGCTTTTAAATGGTGTGCCTGGGAAAAATTTTTACTGCAGAAGGGGTATCAGGCAAGGAGATCCTTTGTCTCCTTTATTGTTTGTTCTGGCTGCTGATCTCCTTCAAAGTATCCTCAATAAGGCAATGAACCTGGGTCTTCCTTCTTTGCCCACTAAGAATGTTTTCTGTCCTGACTTCCCTGTGGTTCAGTATGCAGATGACACTTTAATAATCCTTAAGGCCGATTCTGAGCAACTCTTGTGTCTTAAGGCAATCCTTCATACTTTTACTCTTTCCACTGGACTCAAAGTCAATTATTCTAAGTCCAGCATGATGCCAATTAATATGGATTCAGAGAGGCTTGGGCATTTTGCCAATACCCTTTCTTGCCTCACTGGTTCCTTGCCTTTTACCTACCTTGGTTTGCCCCTGAGCTTGAATAAACCTGCTGTGGAACACTTCTTGCCTATTGTTCAGAGAATTGAAAGAAGGTTGTGTGGAATAGTTGACTTCCTGAATTATGGGGGGAAATTGCAGTTAATTAAATCTGTGCTATCTTCCCTTCCCATATACTACATGAGTTGTTTTGATCTCCCTGTCACTATCAAGGAGCAGTTGATTAAATATATGAGGCAATGCTTGTGGAGAAAGAAAACTTCTGATGTTCAAGCTAGAGGTACTGCTCTTGTTGCATGGAAGAAAGTTTGTAGACCCAAAAGCCAGGGAGGATTGGGAGTTCTTGATATTAATGTTCAAAATTCTGCTCTTCTTTTGAAGAATTTGGATAAGTTTTATAATCATAAGGATATCCCTTGGGTTCACTTGATTTGGAATACTTACTATTGCAATGATAAGCTACCTGGAAGAAGTCTTGAGGGATCCTTTTGGTGGAAAGCTCATCTAAAACTGATTGACATTTTTAAAGGACTTGCAAAGTGCTTGGTTGGACATGGGAAATCCACACTATTCTGGACTGATATGTGGAATGATAGTTGCCTTGAACATAAGCTTCCTCACCTCCTTTCATATGCAAAAGACCCTCACATCTCTGTCAGTGAGTTCCGGCATACTGCAAATACTCAGGATCTCTTTTATCTTCCTTTGTCCCAACAAGCTTATCAGGAATACCAAAGTCTTGATCAAATTCTCAATTCTGGCAGGGAAGGGGAATCTGATTGTTGGTATTACATTTGGGGCAGTAATTTTTCGGTCAAAAAGGCTTACTGCTCTTTAGTCGGTTACCAACCAGTGCAGCCACATTTCTCTTGGATATGGAAATCTTCTTGTCAACAAAAGCACAAATTCTTCTTCTGGCTCTTACTGCTTGATAGACTCAACACAAGAAATCTTCTGAAAAGGAAATGTTTTTCTCTGGCATCTTATGATTGTGTCTTCCAGGGCTGCAATAGTGAAGAAACCAGTTTACATTTGTTTTGGGAATGCCCCTTTGCAAGAGCCTGCTGGGCTGAAATTTCACAGGTCAATTCGGCTAATCAAAGCATCTTTATAGTTTTAGACAGTATTAAAAAAGATCTCAAGGTCCCTTTTGCAATGGAAATTCTGATTATTGGAACTTGGAGCATCTGGATTTGCAGAAATAATGAAATTTTCAACAATCAGCATTGCATCGATGGAGACCTGGAAGGCTATTGTAGCCTAGGAATTAAGATGGGTCCTTTATAGAATTAAGAAGAAGTATTATCAGGGTCTTAAGAGTTGGATTGAAATCAATTTAGACAGGAGATAGTTGATTAGCATGTTATCCCTCTTTTTTGAGGTGGAATTTGGTTGTAAATATTCTTTTGTAACTCTATATAATCTATAAAAGTTGCAGCGGGGTTTTTTTGCCCTACTGTTTTACCCTCAAAAAAGTAGCGGTAGCTCGCTCACGCGCGCCCTAGGACGTCGCCTCCGATGACACCAACACGCCACCGCCTCCTCCTCCAACTCCGGCGGCATCTACTGGTGAGCCCAGACCTCCCTTTCACCTCTCTATGATGCTCACATGCTCGCAAATCTCATGCGAACCTAACGGCACTTCCCTCTTTCCTTAGCGTGCCTCCAAGCCTCGTCTCCGTCGACAACGGAGCATACCCGACGACGATGCAAACTCCGGCGAAGGATTGACAACGACCCCGTGTGCCCCCTGCTCTCCCATGACCACCTCGAGATTCAGCTCATCACGGCGAACCTAGTGAGCAACCCCTCTCCCTCTCTTGCTTTCGGAATCGCCGAGAACACCTCCATCTGACTGCACGCCGCCACTCACCGCCGCGCCAACGCCGCCCGACTTTGGCTAGTTGCTAGGAACCGTTAGATGTTGATCCAACGAGTAGGATAGATCCACTTATCGAAGAGGTATGACTGTCTTTGTACCGCATGATCCACATTAGATCCTACGTCCCGCATCGCTTGATCCGTGCGAATCGTTTTCAACCAATCAGAACAGGACGCGTGGCCTAGAGCTGTTATAAAAACCAGAAAATGTTCTATTAGTTATTCAAACTTGCAAAATTCATAACTTTCAATCCACACGTCCAAATTTTGCAAATTTTATATCAATGGAATCAGAAGAACAATTAATATCCAACCATGCACTTTGTTTAGGGAATTGCTTCTGGTAAAATGGTTGTTTTTGCAGAATCTTGTGTATAAATTCATTCTAAAATTATTCTTGTGATAAAATCTTTGGCAAATGGATTGTTGAACCTACTGACCATATAAACCAACTTGTGGATTCAAAAACATATTTTATGGGGCAAAAGAATAAATCTTTGATTTAGAACATTTCTAGTCAAATAAAAATGTTGTTTATATGTTAAAAATACTTTTTGGAGGAAAATCTTTGGGAAATGATTTGGATTAAACTCTCTAACCCCAAACACCAAGTTTTAGTATTAAAAATATATTTGGCGAACCCTATAAAGATTATTGCTTTGCTAAAGGCATTTTCAACAACATAAAATATTGATTAGTGTAAAAATGGTTTACATGTGAAACCTTTTGCAAATGGTTTTAATATTAAATACTTGACCATAAAACACCAACATTTGTGTTTAAAAATGTATTTGTCAAACACTAGAAAATATTACTTCGGTTTGAACCATTTCTAGCAAAATAAAAATGACTTAAAATGGCCATTTTCACTAACTTGATATCAAATGGTTTTTGCCACTTTTATAAATGACCTTACCACTTTTATAAATGACCAATAGGTGTTTTATAATGTTTATAGCCTATTGGAAACCACTTTTCCAAATAAAACAATCTTTGGCATACTTGCATGCATTGCTTTGGTTTTATTATTTTATGTGATGATTGCTTGATTGGTAGATTGAAATTGTGTCTTGCTTGATTGAATTGTAGTGACATTTGAAGGGTGTGACTAGTGCAAGATCAAGGAGTGAACTTATAATCTCTACCAAAAAGGCAAGTGATGCTTCATACTTTGTCCCATTATTTTCACTATGCATTACTGTTATTTCTAAGTAGGACTTGCATGGAATTTTTGCTAAGTATAAACTATGCCATGGGAAATCCTAGTAGATGAAACCTTAGTAGAATTTTCCTAAGTTAAGATTCCTACAACTATCATGCTTAGCTTAGCTAGTAGAAAACAAGGGTGGATTATATTCATGCTATGGAATATTTTGAAGTCAAGGACTTGTGTTGTGTTTAATAAAACAACTAAGTGAATGAAACACCTAGGTGGAATGGAAAGAATGGCTTGTGTTGAGTGGTTACACAAGGCCCATTTCTATGGTTTACCTTGTGTATCTCACTTGTGGAATGCCACCCAGGACCAAAGAGATTTGAGATGTCAAATGTTGAGAAGCTTCAAGTGCAGCCACTTGGCATTATGGGCTCTGCCTGGATCATATAGGTTGCAATAACTTAGCCAAATGGACAGTTGGTGGTAGGGGAATGATAGGTTTGGAGCGCGTCCATTTTGGTCTAAGGGAAGGCTTCTGAAAGATCTTGTCTTGGTGAGAACCAAGTCTTGTGGGGAAAGTGCACCACCTCTGCGGAGTGAAAAATCTAAGTACTTAGCCATGTCCCTGGCAAAGGACAATTTGAGCATCAAGACATGGAAGCTATCAAGAATCTCCTCATCCCAATTTCTAAGTTAAAAACTTGTGGTTGAACAAGGGTTGAAGGTTCACCAATTTCTATTGGTGGTTCCTTGGGTGTTTTTGACAAGCAAAAACTTAGTGTTTCAAATGATAAGGAAAATCTATTTTGAGCAAAGCAAGCCTAAGCTCCACTTAGCCAAATGCATATAGATGATAGACTCCACTATACCACCATAGTATCACTTGCCAATACAATTCAAATGTATTGACCCTTGTGGCTGTAACTTATTATGTTGCAGGTTTGTTTGATGTTAGTGAAGTGTGTTGATTAGGATTACAAGTCTACAACCAACATGATTGCCTGTGGCACTTTGAATATGAAGGACCCCATGCTATAGTTATTTCAGCTACATTGTAATAAGATAGCCAAATGAGCTATGTAAGATGTAATGAATTATTTTATTC
This sequence comes from Avena sativa, assembly GCA_916181665.1. Taxonomy (NCBI): domain Eukaryota; kingdom Viridiplantae; phylum Streptophyta; class Magnoliopsida; order Poales; family Poaceae; genus Avena; species Avena sativa. Next base: position 275,212,965 of record OV702298.1, on the reverse strand, counting down.
CTGGTTATAAAGTTGTAATATGACCTTTGTTTCTTGATATTACATCTTAAATGTGGATGCTAGCTATTGATCCAGGGACTAGCATTGTAAACACAGGGATCTCTACCATATTAAAGGTTGGGACCTCTACATTAGAGTTCTTTGATCCCAGCTTTCAATGCTTGCAAATGGTTTGATCTTGGTTTTGATGGTGCATGTCACCTCAAAAATTATTCTTTTATCACTTACCTACTCGAGGACGAGCAGGATTTAAGCTTGGGGATGCTTGATACGTCGAAAACGTATCTATAATTTTTGATGTTCCATGCTTGCTTAGTATCTACTTTGCTTTGTCTACACTTAGAGGTGTTTTTATATCGTTTCTAGAACTAACCTATTAACAAGTTGCCACAGTGCCAGTTGCCTGTTTTCTTCTATTTTTGATTCCAGAAAGGCAGAAAATCAATATTCTCGGAATTGGACGGGACAAAAGCCAAAGTCAATATTTTACCGTGGGCGACATGAATTCCAGAGGAGAGACGGAGATGGGGGCCAGGGAAGCCAAACCCCCTAGGCACGACCAGGGGTGGGCCCGTGCCTAGGCAGGGTGTGGCCCCCCTGGTCGCCTCCCAGCCTCGCCTCTGCGCCTATAAGAAGCCCCTGATGCATAAAACCTAAGTACCCGATCAAAACTCCACGAAACCGTCTATAGTCGCTGCCACCATCGTCCCTAGATCGGAGGGGATCTAAAGTTCTTCCCGGCACCCTGCCGGAGGGGAGATCATCCCGAAGGCCTTCTTCTCCGGTATGATGCGTGAGTAGTTCCACCTTGGACTATGGGTCCATGTAGTAGCTACATGGTTGTATATCCTCCTTGTGATTTCACGTATAGATCTTGTGAGCTCCGTTCATGATCAAGATCTAATCTATTTGTAATCATGCATGTTGTGTTTGCGGGGATCCGATGGTTATTGAGATTACTATGTCAGATTGATTAATGGTTTTTTTTTTATGATTCTATCATGTTTATGTTGTTTGTGATCTTGCATGCTCTCCGTTGTTAGCAGCTATCTTGGCCAGGTAGTTCCTAGTGACTCCAAGAGGGGTATTTATGCTCAATAGTGGGTTCATGCCTCTAGTTTCCAAGGGAAGTGACAGAAATCTCTTCGGTTGTAGATGTGTTGTTGCTACTAGGGAGAAAACAACGGTCTCTTTGTTCATGGAACAAGTGGATTGTTTACCTTACACACTTTGCTTAAAGCAGTTGTCTGTTTCTTACAACTTAATACTGGAGGGGGTTCGGATGATAGATATGGTTGAATGGCGGTCTATGTATATTGTTGTATTGCCCAATCGAATCTCATAGGATCTTTTTGTCTGGTATTGCATTGTTATGCCTTGCTCAGTTCCTGTCAATTGCCCTGTTGTAACTTGTTTACCCTTCATGCCATGTTTTTTATCTAAGGAGAGCACCTCTAGTGAACTATGGACCCCGGTCCAATCTTTACCATTGATACATCTTCCACTTTTACTGTTTGCTTGCTGCAAACCATTACCTTCCACACCATACAGTTAATCCTTTGTTACAGCAACCGGTGAGATTGACAACCTCACTGTTAGTTGGGGCAAAGTCTTGAGTTTGTGTTGTGCAGGTTTACACGTTGCTTGCAACACCTGTGTGACATTTCCTTCCTCCTACTGGTTCGATAACCTCGGTTTATTACTGTTGTGCTACTTCACACCTTGCTCTTGGGGTTCCCAACAGGTCCACATCAACTGATCCATCAAGTAGCAAAACATAAATGCATAGGACACTTCAAAGTTCATAAGGGTGACTAGATACAAATAGTTCAAGAACAAGCAATATCAATATTATGAATCAATCAATAGTTTTGGGAGAATGCACATAAAACTAAGAATGACAACTATGCCTTCTTAATTGGTGCATAAAGATAGAATGTGGGGACTCAACATAAAAGTAAGAAGAAAGTACCTTCATAGAGGGAAGCAGGGATTTCAAGTTTCATAAAGAGTTTGATACGTCGGAAACGTATCTATAATTTTTTATGTTCCATTAGTATCTACTTTGCTTTGCTTTGTCTACACTTTGAGGTGTTTTTCTATGTTTTCTGGTACTAACCTATTAACAAGATGCCACAGTGCCAGTTGCCTGTTTTATTCTGTTTTTGGTTCTAGAAATGCATAAAATCAATATTCTCGGAATTGGACGGGACAAAAGCCAAAGTCAATATTTTACCGTGGGGAACACGGAGCCAGAGTACGAGACGGAGGGGAGGAACTAGGGGGCCACACCCCCTGGCGGCGCGGGCTAGGGTTAGTCGCTCCTAGGGGGTGCAACCACCCTGGCCGCCCCCTGCCTCGCCTCTTCTCCTATAAAGACCTCCCCCCCCTCCCGATGCATAAACCCTAAGTACCCGATCAATATTCCACGAAACCGTTTGTAGCCGCCGCAACGATCTCTCCCCTCTGGGATGATCTCTTCCCTCCGTCAGGGTGTCGAGAAGAGCTTCAGATCCCCACCCCACCCCCCACCCCCGATCTAGGGACGATGGTGGCGGTGGCTACGGACTGTTTCGTGGAGATTTGATCGGGTCCTTAGGGTTTCTGCATCGAGGTGACTTGGTAGCGCCCCCTTGGGCCGCGCGGCCCTATGGTATGGCCACCTTGTGGCCCCCTTTCGGCATCCCTTTGGACTCTGTGTTCCTTCTGGTAAAATATTGACTTTGGCTTTTGTCCCGTCCAATTCCGAGAATATTTCCTTACTAGCTTTTCTGAAACCAAAAACAGAAGAAAACAGGCAACTGGCACTGCGGCATCTTGTTAATAGGTTAGTCCTAGAAAATATATAAAAATACCTCAAAGTATAGACAAAACATATCAAAGTTGATACTCAACAAGCATGGAGCATCAAAAATTATAGATACGTTTACGACATATCACGTACCCACGAGAAAACCATCAGATTTCAAGCAAATAATGTCGCATGGATAATGACCAACAGTACGGGAAGCCGTACCGAGTGTATCGCCAGAAGGAAGTCGTCGCCCCCAAGGTACGTCACCCGGTACGGGCAGGCTCCGGCCATACCACCCGCCCATTCCACGTACGCGACCATCATAATCCGCCCAAGGAGGTAACCTAAAATCCCAAAAAAAAAATCTCTCTTTCTTATTCCTCCAAACTCCAAACCACTTCCATTGTATCTTCAAATTTACTCAATCTTTCTTTGATTCCTCGCACTCAATCGATCTAAGGTATGATTCTCCTCCGATCCTCAACTTTTTTGTACAAAATCTTCACTCGACCTTTCACCATTGTCAATCTAGACTTAGGTCTTGTTCTTGATTCAATCTTGATGTTGAGCATGCTTAGTATTGTTTTAGAGAAGTTTCTTTTATAACTAGTGTAGAGTATCACATGTGCTATGTTTCTATTGGACTAAAAATTTCATTAGTAATTTTTATTATTTATTTAATTTATCTTACTTTTTATAGATAAACACGAAGAGCCGTAAAGGTGTGATGGTTGCAGAGTCCTCCGCGCCACCCATTGATACGTTGACCCCCGAGTCGCATGGTATCGAGTTCACCAAGAAGTTTTAGCTAAACCGTTTCAATCGTCTCAAGCTCCGATAAATCAAGTCCACCAAGTGGGCGTGTCCTTATATCCTAAAACAACTTGGCATTCGTGTTGATTCCGATTTACTTTACAATAATGTTGGTTTATATGACTTTGTTTTTCAGGGTGTTGCCACGTATCGCCGCTTGACACTTGATTTCCTCAGCACCTTGATGCATATAGTGGACCCTTACTATTGTACTGAGGAACAAAGGCCCAGAGTTGATCGCATCAAATTCTACCTTATGAACCGTGAGTACACCCTAACACTCGACCAATGGGTTCAATATTTTGGGTTTGCCAACAACACCACCGATGTGCGCACGACTACTTTTGTTTTAGATCCTGCAACTTGTGAGTACTTTAATTTAATGAGAATTCATGGAAACACACCCAAGGGAAACCAAATTGTTCATCCTGCTATTCGCTATCTATTTTATGTAATTGCTAATACCAGGCACGTGGTGAGTTTACTAGAGTTAATGAGGATGATATGTTAATCCTCGCAAAGGCTGCTATTATTAATTGTAACTTAATGCCAAATTTGGGCGGTCTTCTTGTGTTTTAACTTAAGTATCAAACTCTTCAATCTCGAGGACCCATATGCAAAGGGAGAGTTGTGACCGTTCTTGCAACGCACTTCACATCAACCTTGGTAACATCCAACTGTTGACAGGAAGTCACTGTCTCGGTTTCCCCACTCTAGGAGCATGTGGTATGGTTTCTAAAACTCATGGTAGATACTTCCTTGATATACCTGGAGTGGATCACTTGATCCCGGCTCCTTTGCCTAATGGTCTATTCTCTATCGAGGATGGACATTTGTGTTTTAACGCGCAGGTTGAGGCTACTCTACCCTAACAAGAAATATCCATGGAAGGAGGAGGAGGAGAAGATGAAGAAGTAGAACAAGAAGGACACAAACAAGATGAGCAGCCACCAATCAACTACACCACCTATGAATACATCTATGCACTCGAAGGAAATATTCAAAACATGAACAACCTCTCCATCAATCTTCGAGATGCTACTGCAAGCCTCGCCACCTAGTTTCGTGATTGGAATAGCCAATGGAACTTAGGAAACTATCCACCGCCACCACAGTGAGCAACAAAAGGGCTTACAAAAGCATGAGCTTGGGGATGTGTTCCCCGGGCAAATTTATTTGTGTAAAAATGAGGTTTTACTCCAGCTCCTTGGGAGCTTTGAAACTTTCGTGTTGGCTCGTTCCAACACTTTGCTTTTTTCCTTTGCTTTTTAGTTTGCTTTTATTTTTAGTTTGTTTTTCTTTTCTTAAAACCCTTGCTTGGTCGCAAGATCTTTTCTATTCTTTAATATCTATCCTCAAAAATACAAAAAAGTTTTTCCATTTTTATGAGAGTAATCGTGTTTGAATTTTTGAAGGAACACATCCCTATAAGGAAGAGAATTATGAAGTCACTTATGAGAGGTATGTCCTGTATCTCCCACTTTTGAAGTTTGACTTGTTTATCTTAGTTGGTTGATTTGCTAAGATGACATGCTTGTGGGAGTAATTTAATACGGTTAGAGTAAAGCTTTTTATTAGTATGATGATTAGTTGTTAAAGCTCTTGCTCTAGTTCTTTTAGCTAACCGAGGCTTGCCTTGGAAATAATATTGCCAAACAAGTACAATAAGAAAAAGTCTAAAATTTATGACATGTTTGATAAATGATTGTCTTCAGAGTATACCCTTGAAGATACTTAACCCCATAGATATTTTGATAGTCCTGACGGCACTCATGAAAGGAGTTGTTTGATTGAAATAAAGTCTAGTGGTAATTGTGATACATGCCAAAGCTAACCTTGTGGATCAAACCATGGTACTAGGTCATAAAAAAGAGAGAGAAAATTTTGTTTTATGTTTCTAGTGACACCTTTGGGATTCCAACACCTCCGCTAGCTTTTGAACGATCTATGGTATAACCCCGGATTTTGGCTATGAGTTGATGGCATGATTGGCATACGTGTCAATGTATGGGTAAAAGTATTTGTACTCTCAAAGGTTGTGCAAGCACTTGCAAAAGAAATAGCCAGCGATCCTTGAAAGAATAAAAAGAATAATATATCTATAAAGATCCACATAACAAGTCATTGGCATGGTCCCATTACTACTCTACGAATTTTTCTTGAAAGACAATGATTGGATTAGAAGAGTTTTTTATAGACTTGATTTATTGATGTGGGTGTAAATACGACATTTCATTGTTATACTAGTTAGTACATGAAAATCTCTTACTTAATTATGCTATTTAAAATATCCTAGTGTTCCTTGCCAAGTTGAGAGTTAACTAGAAGAATTGAATTGATTGCTACACTTCTAGTTATTTATACTAATATTAAACTTTACTTTGATTGTCTTGACTTACCGAAGCTTGTATAGTACTCTTGTTATCTCTCTAACTTTGATAAGCCTCGCAAATGAATGAAGTGCTAAGCACATATGACTACCCACCGTAAGTGAATTCTTATTCTCATTGTTTCAAGTTTAAACGCTGAATTCCTTATAGTTATTTTGTTTCTTCTTCCTCGACGGTGATCAAGGTTTGAGGTTTGGGGAAGTTGATGGCTCCAAAATTTGCCATCTTCCACCGCGTTTAAACATTGTTTTTAGTCAAGCAATTGACAAGAAACTCTCAATCCTTGCTACTAATGACTAATAATTGCAAAGATATGCAAAACCGTGCTTTGAATTGTGGTGTGCAGGAAATCACGACTTTTAATGCGAAATCAGGAGTTAGAATGAAGGATTTTGAGGAATTCCACATAGACAAGTAATTGGGAAGCAATTTTCAGTCGTCAGTAAGCTTAACGACAACTAGTACGGGCTGGGACCGCCCTTACCGTTTGCCCGTACCAGGTGGCGGCGGCTTCGTTTCGTCAAACCCTACAACTTTCTTGAAGACGCCTATATATTTTGAGGCTCCAATCGCCAGTCGGGGAGCCGCCATTCTCATATTACATCACAACACCACCAAAGGAGATCCACGCTATCGTTCATCACATCCATCATCCATCCCCTCCATTAGCCATAGCCACTACTTTGTACTTCAGATCTCCTTGTGATTTGGTGACCATTATAAGAATATTCGATTTCAATCTAAGTATTTGCATAATGTTTTATATCCTAGATCTATTCGTTATGAGTGAGTAGTCCTCACGGGCTGCGGCTTGGGGATAAACCTCGTAGCAGTTATGTGCATCTAATCATGGGAGTATTGTATTTTGTTTGCAATTGAGATTTGTATCTTTTATTTCTTTGTCTCTTGTCTCGATCTGTGGACTTGTAGGTATCCAAGATCCCATAGATTGATAAAGGCTTGAGGTGATATACTTGGCTAGAGGCGATCTCATAGGAACCTAAGTGACAGAAAGGGTAGTACGGTCTTTGCTTAGCGACCCATTCGGGATCACAACAACATCACCACTTAATGGTTTGATCTGTGTTTTACACTTAATAATCGTTTGTAGCTCGTTGCTTCGGTGTGCACTCGGTTGGATTAAAAGACTATTGCTATGCATGCTACATCACGGGGCTCTAGTATATTAGGATGTGTTGCCCGCAAGAGATTATCTTCTTTCAAACATTACACATGACTATGCTTATTATTATCCTTTATCTCATATGATGTGCAGCTGCAGGTGCATCTTCAACCCTGGCCTATCTCCATCTATAGATACAACCCATTATAAAGTAAACTAGATTGGTCTGGTAAACTAAGGTAAAACGAAGAAACAATGTCTTGTAGATGTGTCCTTTTTATTTTCTTTTAGCATTGCTTTCCAAGGTTCGATTAAACCAAGGTCTTCTAGGGAAAAAGCTATTATAATACATCCGTGAATCCGGCTCGAAGGTATCTGCGGAGACCTCCCGGGCTAGGCGCATTGGAGGAACCCCCGATCTGCCTCCCCGGGAACAAGTACAAGGAAGAGACACTGTCGGAGTGGATCCTACCCCACCTCAGCCGTCCCAACGGTCCAGGCACCTGTCAAACGGGGGAGAAGAAGGCCAAACGCAGGGGCAGGAAGGGACACGTCTTGTTTCCAATGTCGAAGGTGTCACATGAAGGGAACTGCAACTCGACACGGTCACAACTTTACTGGCTGACGATTTCCATCATCAACAAATCTTAATGTAGATTCCAGGAAAGCACGATGCCATGTATAAACAGAGTGGCTCACACAAATAGATATGTTTCATTATCAATAGAAAACCATAACACACACACTTGCGCGCGCACACCCACATGGTCAAACCTTTTATAACACGTACAAATGGATATTATGTCTATTTTCCATAGTAGTATGGTGTTGATTGAATTTTAGAACTTACTGCAAATATTATTTAATCATATACTCAATAAACTAAGTCAGCTGGTGGTGGCAGAAAAGGGCCTAGCTCATGCATGAGGAGGAGGACATGCGTGATGAACTCCCCTCCGGTGCTAAGATGGTCGTGATGGAATTCACCCCCACAGCGAGGTGCCACGTAGTAAAGCATCTCTAGCCATACATCTGCGATGAGGTCCCAAGCAACTTCTTTGTCGATACTGATAAGCTCCTTGGCCACCTCGCATGCGCGAGGCAACACTCGTGATCTAATGGTGTCCATGGTGCTTCTCAAATGTTCCACATGATTTAGTGGTTGGTTTCTGTTGGAGGCAGTGTTGGTTGGTTGATGACCATCTTCAGCATTAGCTTCTGATATAATTTCACTCTCGATGGCTTCCCTCACACCTTGATGAACCTATTTAAATATTAGGGTGTTGTAAGTTGATAAAAAAACTCCATCTCATAATGCACGAAGAAGCACCTAGGAATTAGGAACTTCCAAGTGCCTTTTTCAAAAGATGAGTAGTTACATATACCGGTTGGCTGTTGCTGGAGGCCATATCATCGGCTGCAGGTTGACGCTCCTCTTGTTCATCTTCAAACACAAACTTGATGGCTTGCTTGACACTAAGATTATCTGTTTGTAGCTTCTTGAATTTAATATCCAACTCTTTATAAGCTATTGCATCTATGGTATTGGCTGTGCTAGTAAGCAGGACATTGCAATCGAAGACAAGGTACATGATATAATATGAAAGCTCTTGGCACATCTTCTTCTCCTTGGTATTATTGGTGATGCTTGTGTCCTCCCGGTAGTAGCATATGTCTGTCGCAATGTGCCAGATGAGCAGGCTTGTTATGAAATCCACATTATTGATGCTCTTGTGTAGATGCGTTCCTGGCCCTGCCAAATCTATACGTTTCAAAAGGGCTAACTTGCCTCGGGTGCTGGCAAAGTTCCAGTATTGCTGACCCCCTATTCCAAAGTCCAGTAGTTTGTTGAGGACAAGCTTCTTAAGATCTTCAGAGAGGGGTTTCTGTGTTAGTGTCTTGTTGTATAGACAGCTAGCAATACACCCAGGCACAAAAGACATAATGCCTTCTCGTCTAGTGTATGCTTTGATCCTGCTGTGTTGCCCTAGCGTTTCGGACCACTGTTTTCTACGCAGCCATGCAGCAGAGTGAATATACCTGACTACACGGGAGACTAGAGGTGTAAGACATCCACATTGAATTTCTTGGGTCAGCACGGTGTAGGAAGAGAGCCATGCGAAGATTGATGTTGCCTCTAGGATTAAGGCCCCAATGAGCAATATGTAGGACACGACGACATCTGCTAGACTGTAGATTTGGTTGTGGTCATTCTTCATGGAAGCCTTGAACAATACCAGTGCCATCAGTATTAAAAAAACTGGATAGAGGAGGAGGGCGATTGGTAAAAGTGACTTGACTAGCAGCATTGAAGAAGAAGAATGTGGGAGGCGGCCGTGACCCGCCGGGGTAGAATGAAATAACAAAGCCTTGGTGTAGAGGTGTTCGTAGATAGCACAAAGCAGTGCGCCAACATAATTGTAGGCCGGGTAGAGGTGGCATGTATTCTTCTTTTTACCTCGAAGAGAAGCACACCGGCGCAGAACTTCACCCTTCTGCTTGAACTCTTGGAGCAACACCGGTAGAGCATCCGTACATTCGACTGTAGTAGGATAATTCAATGGAGTACTTGACAGGACCATTTGCCAGGGAAAACGCGAAGAAGGCCGCAGCTTCATGTCACCCACGGCCGGCTTACACATTTCATTCAGTCTTGCCTCCATCTCATCACAATCAATGGGAATCCGCCTGTTGTCCGACTTAAACAGGTCATGGTCGTCGTTGACAGGTGTTAACATCTCATAGTAAACTAGGCCGGACTTGAACTTGACCATGTTTGGGTTAGAAAATATAACACACATCGTTCGCTCAGCATACTTGAAGTACCCAACAATCATCATGAACACCATGGCACTCTGGAGCTCCTTGTCCGGCCAAGATGACCTGGAGACGATGTAGCAAGCCATGCCTAAATGGGAGACAAATTCCAGTATGTGGCGCTTCCACAGTTTATTGTCCTGCATGGAGAAAGCAGTGATGGTGTGCTGCCCGCCTAGGTGGAGGAGCACAAACGGTGCCCAGAAGAGAAGTAGCTGGTGACGCGCCCCGCTTGCTTTCACGGCGAGATGTCCAAGGACAAAAATGGCCACGGAGTCCGCCAACAAGTAGGCCAGCCATATGAGGCTCCTAAGGAAGTGTGGTGCGCCACGCCTTCGTAGGCCTGCTGTGAACAAGAGGAATACTTGTAGGCCAAAGCTTACAAGTATCATCAAGTGAAGCTCCAAATCATTCAAGAGCTCCTTCACAACATTCAAGCTGATACATACAGGCAGAGAAAGCAAATAATTTAGGCCAAAATGTTCGAGTCAAAGTTGCCAAAATTTAATTTGACATTCCGCTGAGTTAATTATTGATCATACGAAGAGAAGACAAATCCGGAATTTGTTTTCCTGCAGATTGGTAGGTGTAGTATTGTATCTAATATGAAATGTCGATCACACTTCAGAAGTTATCATCTTTATTTATTATAGTTTCCTAAATCATATGCAATGTCCTGAATTTCATTTCTCCATCAAAATAAAACATATATGGAATAGTAGTTTTGAAGATTACGTGTGAAAGAAAATTGGTATCATCGCGATATTAATATATATACTGATGAGATGCAAACTACAAAAGCGCAAAAAAGAGAGATGTCAATAATGTATTTAATTATAATTTTAAGACACGTGCATTACTAAGCAATTTAGCACGGTGTTGAATAAGTGATGTTGTTAATGTTAGAATACGTATCTACCCAAAAAACATTATCTATGTGCCTTGTTTAGAGAAAATGCACTTGGAGACGGAGAGTCAAGAGTAGTTGCATTAATTAGCTGTATGATGATATGATGAATTACCTGCTGGGCTGAGCCATGGGAGGGAAAGTGTGGCCATGCACCTGCTGCACGGCGGCGCACGCGCAGTTCTGACGGTCCCTCAGCACCCTCATGTTGAGCTAGCGAGATCGATGGTGGTTTCTGTTTAAGAAAGACGGAGATAGAAAACTGTGGTCTGTTTCTTGCCGCCGCATAATGTAGTATAAACTATCATCAATTTATAGACAGAGCCGGCCGGCCACACTCTCACTTGGGCTTGGGCAGTACTACGACGTTGATTCTTTGCTTCCGTATAGATGGATGCAGCACGTGCGTCGGCCATCGATTGGCTATATATATACTTTCTCTGCTTTAAAATATAAAATATTTTAGCTTTATAAAATAAATGTATCTAAACTTTTTTTAATACGTACGTTCACTCAACTTTAGGGTAAACCTATGCGCTAAAAGAGGTGTCTAGATTTATTTTTTTACAAACCTAAAATACCTTATATTTTAAAATAGAGAGAGTATATGGCATCGATGCCATGCGTATGGTCGGGTTGTTCCAGCTTTGGCCGGAGATGCAAGCAAAGCTAGAACCGGATGCTCGATCGCTCGCTCTAGCTAGGCTGGCGGCCCTGTAGATGCAAGTGCATACGTCGCCTATGGCATAGATGCAATGCGTACGCATGCCCATGCATGTTACGTGATCGATGCATTAAGACATGATGACGACGCGTACATACATACGTACGAGCGTTTTAATTATTTTTCCTCTAGTTTAAAGAAATTGTACAACCGCCCAAACTGTCGCAGGTTTAGACAAAAAGATAATTAAATCGTCGGAGGGTGCATATCATATATATTTTTTAGATCGAAAGGGACTCTGTCCCCTGTTCCATTAACAAGAATGAAACAAGCCAGTTCCAAGTAACAGCAAAAGCATTAAAAACGACAGTAAGGAGCCTAGCGCTCAGAAGCTAAAACTAGAAAGTTTCGACTCAACTCAAAACCACAGCTGACAGACTACAACTCCAGAGAGCACAGTCTAAATAAACTTGCAGCAGACAAAAGACTAGACTATTGTCCTCCTCATCAGGGTGATCTTGGAGGTATTCCAGCGATGCCCTCCCCCCATAGCTCGATGATGCAGTAGTCTTCCAGGTGGAGATCCACTCGAAGCCAGCGTAGATCATCTTATCGTGAGCGTCAGAGGATTTTTCAGTCTGTCGATCATCTTCTCCATGAAGAGGGCGATCTCCCCCCCCCCCCCCCTCCCTCCAGGTCCTTGAATGGTTTCTGCCATACTTTGAGGAAGGAGAGGACCAGGCGCCAAACCTGTTTCATACTAATCCAAGATGTCTTATTAAAGACAATGCTATTTCTATTATTCCAAATGCTCTAAAGAACAGCAGAAGAAACAACATTTAAATGAAGATGTTTCTTATTAGCAAGCCATTTTGAAGCAAGAGATTCATAATCTACAATACGAACATCAAATATATCTTGAACATCTTTCCATAGTAAACTAGAGACTACACATTAAAAAAATGATGAACAGATTCTATTTCTTTGCAGAGATTACACTCCAAGGGTTTTGGGATCCCTCTGGCTCTAAGATTATCTCTAGTCAGAATCTTATTTTGAGAAAATAACCAAAGAAAGATCTGGACCCTGGGTGGAATAAGTAATTTCCACACGGCAGGGAGGTAAACCTGAGTAATGCCTCTAAAATTGACCAGAGAATACATAGAACTGAAAGAGTAGCTACCCTTAGTTTCATACTGCCAAATTAATTGATCATCCTCCTCAGAGAATCTAATTGACTGAACAATCCCTAAAAGTTCATGCCATTGCAGCATCAAGTGCTCATTAAAAGTCTTCCTAAAGTCACATCTAAGATGTGTACCATCCCATAGATCAGCTATTGTCTTAGTCTGTTGGTTGGAAATAAAATAAATTTCCCAGAATTGAGTAGCCAAAGTAGAGTTGCCAAACCAAATGTCCTCCCAAAATCTAATAGATTTGCCATTCCCTACATGCCATCTCACATGATCCCTTTCCAAAAAGTAGATGGGTGAACATCACGACAGCAGAGGATATTAGGAGATTTAGTCTTATATTTGGCATCTATCATCTTTTTCCATAAAGCCCCCTCTCCTTAAATATATCTTTTCACCCAGGAGCCAAGGAGGCATAAATTCAAATCATGAAGGTTTGGGATTCCCAAGCCCCCAAAATCTTTCTTCATGCACACTGAAGACCAATTAGCTAGATGCAACTTATGATTACCTTCTTCATCATTCCAGAAAAAGTTAGCTAAATGGGAGTCTAGAAGTTTTAAAGCCCACTTGGGAAATTTAAAGAAGTACAAAAAAATAAATAGGGATACTAGAAAGGTAGGCTTGAATAAGAACCCTTTTAGCAGCATAAGAAAGAAGTTTACCCCTCCAACCTGTAATCCTATTCAACAGGTTTTCTATTAGAGGTTGTAAGTCCTCTCTCTTCAGCTTCTCAAAGTGAAGGGGAATCCCCAGGTATTTAACAGGAAAACTACCCATGGTGCGTTCAAAAATGTCTAGAAAGGGCCTAGTATCTGTCTCAGTCGTATTAATGGGAATAAGCTCACTTTTGTGGTAGTTAATGCGCATCCCAGAAATCTGCTCAAAACAGGTAAGAATCCACTTCAGATTAACAGCTATTGATTCATTAGGTTCTAAGAAGAGAAGTGTGTCATCTGCATATTGCAGACAAACAATCCCTCCTGGAATGAAATTAGGACAGAGACCTCTAATGGCTCCACAGATAGTCCCCTTAATTAACATCCTAGAAAATACATCAATCATAACATTAAATAACAGGGGGGCTATAGGATCCCCCTGTGTGAGACCTTTACCAGACAAGAAAAAGTCACTCTCAAAATCATTGATTTTAACTCCTACAGAACCTCCTAAAGTAATCTGCTTAATAAATCTAATAAAGATAGGACAGAAACCTCTACTTTCTAAAATCTCAAACAGGAAATCTAAGTTAACTCTATCATAAGCTTTCTCATAGTCTATTTTAAGGACTAAACCCTACTTCTTACTCTTGTGTACCTCATGAACAACCTCATGGGCAGTGACCACACTCTCAAGAATAAATCTACCCCTAATAAATGCAGATTGACTAGGAGAAATTAATCTTCCAATAACAGTAGCAAGCCTGTTAGTCAGAACCTTAGTAAAGATCTTAAAGGAACAGTTCAAAAGGCTAATTGGCCTAAACTTTTTCATTGTCCTGGCATCATTTTCTTTAGGGATCAGAGTGATCATAGCAAAATTAAGCCTAAAAATACTTAGTTGATCTTCATGCCAAGACTGGAACATAGCAATAAGATCATGCTTAATGATATCCCAAAAAGACTGATAAAACATAAAGGAAATACCATCAGGACCAGGGGCCCATCAGCATAAGAAGTAAAAACAGCTATTCTAATTTCTTCTTCAGAAAAAATAGCACCTAGATTCAAATTCTCAGCCTCACTCACCTTTTCCTCCTCGGAGAAAAAATCTTGTTTCAACTAAATATTGGGCCTAGGCTCCCAAGTAAAAAGATCTCTATAATAACCAGTTGCCACTTTAAGCATATCCTTAATATCAGTAACAGGACCATCAGGACCATCTAACACATTGATTAATTTCTTCCTCCTACGCTGGTTGGCCACTGCATGAAAGTAGGCAGTGTTCCTATCCCCTTCTAGCACATTTCTATCTCTAGATCTTTGTCTAGCTTTAGTCTCCTCTAAAATCCAGTACTTATGGAGCTCAGCATAAAAAAAATCTAACCTACCTCTTTCCTCATCAGTCAAAGGTTGAGTTCCAGACTTAATGTCTAAAACATCATATTCCTCCATCAATTCTCTCCTATTTTTCCTAACAGCCGCCTCTATATTAATATTCCAACCTTTAGCCAATTTCCTAAAAAAACTAACTCTATTTTGCCAAACCTCTACTGGATCATCACTATTTACTTTCAGATACCAAGCTTTAATAACAATCTGTCTAAAGTCAGGCCTACTAAGCCACCACTTCTCAAATTTAAACCTAGAAGGTTTCGGCAAAAAAAATTCTCCTGAATCCCAGACAATTGGAGTATGATCACTCCCAATTCTAGTCAAAGATCTAGCACTAGCTAAAGGAAAATGATTATCAAAACCAGTAGTACAGAAAATCCTATCTAGCTTACACATAATAGGCTCAACTTGATTATTACCCCAAATATAAGATCTACCAGATAAACCAATCTCCATAAGGGCCCAGAGATCAACCAAAACATTAAACTTATCAACCCATTTATAATCTACATTCCTAGAAGATTTGTCATCAGGGGATCTAATAAGGTTGAAATGACCCCCAATCATAGCAGGGCCATCCCAACCTATGAAAAGATCATGAAGCTCAGAAATAAACTCTTGTTTTTTTTCCTCATAAGCAGACCCATAGACAGTAGTAATTCTACAAGTGAAAGCAGAAACTTTATTCTTAAGGACAACACTAACTGAAAAGGATCTAATATCCCAAGACACAACATCAAAAAGATCTAGATTGACACCAACTAAGATGCCACCATCAGTTCCCTGAGAGGGGAGAAAATTCCAGGCAAAATTCCTATTCCCCAGAAGATTCTTCAAAAAGGAATTACTAAAACTATCTTTCTTAGTTTCCTGAAAACCAATATAATCTACCTTAAGAGGAGAGATATTCTTAGAAATAAATTTTTGTCTACCAGGAGCACTGAGACTCCTACTATTCCAAAAGAGGCTAATCATAATTTCTTTTTCCTAGGGTGCTTGCCCCAAGACTTATTTAAGACTTCTATCCATCCCTCTACCACATCCTCTTCAGTAGAAGAGCTGGTGCACAAGGGAGAACTATGCAAAACAGAATTAGAACTAACAGACTCATCAAAAGGAATATCTACTCCTATACTATCAGTTAAATTTTCTATAGCAGTGATAGAGAGCACAGAGAAGGGGTTTGTAGACATTATACCTTTTATGCTCTTTGGAACCTCCAGATTAGTAACCTTTTTCAGATTCATAGCTTTCTCTAGAATAGTCTTGGACCTATCCACTCTGAAACTCTGCCTAGGGTGCATATCATATCTACATGACAAATGGCAGTTAAATCTTACAAGGAATTCTGGTATAGGGTGAAATTAAACTTATGGTGAAAGAAATGTTGGATGAATGTTTGTGGGAAAGCTAGACCTGGCTAAGCTTAATTATGGTGTCATCACGTTTATCCCCAAGATCAAAGATGCATACTCCATCAAACAATACCGCCCTATATGTCTTTTGAATGTAATCTTGAAGATTATCACTAAGATCTTGACCGAACGTCTGACAAGAGTTACAGACAAAATAATCCATCTCACTCAGACGACTTTTGTTCCTAGCCAGCATATTATAGAAGGAGTCATGGTGATCCATGAGGTGTTGCATCAGCTGAAGAGGACACATGTGAAAGGCATTGTTCTCAAGTTAGATTTCGAGAAAGCATATGATAAACTGGAAAAGTTTGCATTAATTTGAATGGAGAATTTGGAGATTATTTCAGAACATACAAAAGGCTGCGGCAAGGCGATCCTTTGTCACCGTTGCTGTTTGACACAGTTGTCGATGCTTTGGGAGTCGTGATCACTGCAGCAAAAAACAAAGGCTACCTACGGGGATTGGTGCCACATCTTATTGACCGGGGATTACACATTTACAGTACGCAAACGACACAGTCTTGTTTCTAGAGTTAAATGATCACTCAATGGAGACAATGAAAATTTTACTCTATTGTTATGAGGCTATGTCGGGGTTAAGGATAAACTATCAAAAAAGCGAGATTTTTGTGCCGGGAGTTGATCAAAGTGAGCAGGAGCGTGTGGCAAACCTGTTTAATTGTGAGACTGGCATTTTTCCGATCACATGAATAGGACTATTCATAGGACTTTTTTATATTATTTTTTTGCACGGGACATATAGAATATTCTTTCATCCTGATAACTTGTGAACGAACATAAAATGTTTAAATGTATATGTAGACATTTTTTATTTTTTTTAAATTTTAAAATATGTTTTCTCACAATGGGTGCAAATGCACCCGTGAGCCAAATAGCCACCTTGAGGGTGCATCATATATCTACATGAAAATGGCACTTATCGAAACCTCTGGCATATGCATCAAGATGCACATACTTCTTCTTATTATTTTACTCAACAAAACCATGACAAACCAAAATACATTCATCAATATAAAGTCACCTTCCTTGCGACCACTGTCGCCTATAAGCTTGATGATGTGGTGATGATCGGGCCATGTGTCTCGATCACGCACCAATGCACACCACCTGGTTCGGAGGTCTCAACAAGTTGCCCAATAGGGAGAATAAACAGGTGCAAAAGATTCTCAGTGTGCACCGATGTGCAAGCTCCATTAAGTTGTCACCATCTTGTGTTGACCCATATTTAGGATATGATCAATACATTGACCTTGTTAGTCATGTCTTCAACTCCACCATGACACCAAATAGCACCACCTTACTGTGCACGGCCATCATCACACAGTCGCCGTTGAGACCCAATTGTGCCATGCTGCAAAGATCAACCGTCTCCAACACGGTACAAGCCATGTCGCACCTACTAACCCCTCTAATTGGCATGCACCTGCTCCAAAATAATGCCCTCGGGAGGGAGAACGACGCCTACTCCAAGTGACCCAGATCTTGGGTTTCCCTTGGAGCAGACCGAAGGAGTCCACAAGAACTGCAAGGACGATGCTTTCGACAAGATAATGATGGATCAAGCCTCCATTGCCCTACCCGGTTACACAGTAGAAAACAAAAAAATCTTAACTCGTAACACAGATTTGCCCAGATCTAGCGAGAGGGGATTATCGATCACATATCCTCGTAGACCGATTAGCGTTTCACGTCCGGGGGAGGAAACGCTGTTGATGAAGACCGCGTCATAGCCGATCTCAAGGTCGCGAAGCTCCTCGCATCTCCTCCGACGCGAATGATGCCGCAAATGGTAGCACCGATGATGAGGATCGTGTATGGTCTATGACGATGACTCCCACTCCCTTTAGTCCAGCTGGGTGATGGAAGTAGAACTCCCCACAGAATCTAGGCAGCACGACCCTGCTCGCGATGAAGAGATCTCCGGCTCATGCAGCCCCTTACGATGGGGACACGGTTGCAGGAGAGAGAGATTCTCGCAATTGCTAATTGCTTAAATTAATTAATTGATTTAATTGCCAGGTGTCCCCTTTTTATATAAGGGAAAAAATAGGTGTCATCCAAATTAACCAGGCAATGTGGGACTCAACAAAATAGAAAAGAGAGAGGGGAGGGGCACCCTCCGCCGGTCCTCCTTTGGCCGCGCGTGGGATGGGGCCCACCCTAGACGCCTCCTCCTCCATGCCCCGCCCACTCTTCGGCATTCTCCCTCTTGGGAGTTGGACCACTGGGGAAGGCCTTGCTTTTTTAGCCATAGGTGGAGAGCTAGGGTTTGGTGGAGATTATCCCCTCTAGTACCCACAAATACACTAGTACCAAACACGGTCGGGGCTATCGGTGCGGGCCATTTTTCAGCCATAACCCCCAAAAGTCACTATGGCCACGTCGGGGGCAACGGTGGAGATGCTCTAGATGATGCAACTCTGCAACTGCAAACTTCTTTTTCATTGTTTTGTGCCCACTTGATGGTGATGTGGAGGGCGGTGAGAGCGACATGCAGGGAGGTGATAATGACTTGTTGGGAGGCGACAACACTATTGGGCGTCGTCTGGCGTGCACTTGACGGTGATGTGAAGGGCGGCGAGGGAGCCATGCAGGGAGGCGACGGTGTTGCTTGGCGGCGTATTGCGCGGTGGATGATGACACAGGTGGTCGCCGTGGTTGAGGGTAGGGCATGCGATCGGGTTATGAAGTATTTTATACCAACTTCATCACGGCATCTGGCCTATTGGTCAAATCCATGGAAAAGTGGACTTTCTTTTCCGCCACCAATGCCAAAGAAGATGACAAAAAGGTCCAGCTGAATGCACTACACCCATGTGTGTATAGAAGCCATATGAAGGCCAAAATCATCACTATCCTCATGGCAGATCTCCGACGGGTTCGCGTGTGTGAGGTTTGACACCAGACTGGGCAGCAACGGCTCCAACGGCTCGGGTGGTTCGAGGAGAAGTGATCTTGGCGAGTCAAATCCCTATGGATCGGAGAAGATTTGTACACTAACTTGCTCGGGTGGTTTGAGGAGAAGCTAGCTATTGGCATTTTGTAACCGTTGACGTTTTGGCTTCTGAGAAAATCCGGCGAGGAAAAAAGCGTTTTGGCTCCCAAGACAATCCAGTAAGGAAAAAAATATTATCAGACCGTTGGCGTTTTGCATTGGCTCTCGAGACAATTTGGCGAGGAAAAAAATCCCCCCATCACGCGTCAGCATCCCCTACAGGCCTACAATCACGCAACTGATTTCTCGCAGCTCATCAAGGAAAAATCATAACCCGATCAAGGAAAAAACATAGCCTGATCCCATGCCCTACCCTCAACCACGATGACCACCTGCATCACCATCCACCGTGCCACCAAGCAACCCCATCGCATCCCTTCATGACTCCCTCGCCACCCTGCACATCATCGTCAAGTGCACGCCAGATGAAGCCCAACAACATCGTCGCCTCCCTATAAGGCACTATCGCCTCCCTACAGGTTGCTCTCACCGCCCTCCACATCACCGTCGAGTGGGCACCAAATAATGAAAAAGAAGTTTGTGGTTGCAGAGTTGCATGATCTAGAGCATCTCCACCGGTGCCCCCAACGTGGCCCCAGTATCTTTTGGGGGTTATGGCTGAAAAAGGCCCGCACTGACATCCCCAACCTGTGCCACCCCCATCCCTTAGGCCTTGTTTGGTATACTAGTGTATTTGTTTGGTACTAGTATATTTATGGCCTTGTTTGGTACTAATGTATTTATGTTTGGTTCTAGAGTATTGTTCTAGTTTAGTCCCCGCTTATCCCTACTTTTTCTCAAGTTCTAGTGTATTTTTTCAATATTCAATATACTACACATACCTAGTGGTTTGGTGTGGATTGGGGTTTTATGGGGATCAGAGGAGTTTGGGTGTAATCGTTGGAAACATGATGAGGAGCACATTGATCTTGTGGCCTCGCTGAAATATACTAGGGAGGCTCTAGCACTCCTGGAATTTCCTCGGCAAAAAATTGTACTACCAGGACATGGTTGGCGGCCACCAGATGGAGAATGCATTAAGATCAACACCGACGGCTCAGTCAATCTCTCGGAGGGCAAGGGAGGGGCAGGCGGGGTTGCGAGATCCTCATGTTGCATTCTCGGTGCGTGGAGTAAGCCATTTCTTGGGATCACGGGACCTCTCATCGTAGAGAGTTTATCCTTGCGTGATGGTGTCATCTTCACCAAAATTCGAGGCTTCGCGCATGTGATTATGGAGATGAACTGCCTAGAGTTAGTATAACTTTGGAACGATCACCACAATTCTAGATCAATTGTGGCTCCACTTCTATTAGAAATTGGAGAGCTAGCTACTTGTTTTACTTATTTTAATATTCAACATGTAATGAGGACTGCCAATTATCCGGCTCCCCATTGTGCAAAGCATGCTAGCACCTTGTGTGTGACGGAGAGTTGGTTAGTTGAGACCCCTAGCTTCCTGATCAGTAGCCTCTTGGCTGACTGCCCAGTGAATACGTTTGTTTGAATAAAGCTCTTAAATTCTCGCAAAAAAGAGGAGTTTGGATGAAGGTGGGGTTTCAACCAATCCCTTTGAAGATATCCCTGCTAATCCTTACAAAAACACTAGTACCAAACAAGACCTTAATCGGTTTCCTATCAGTGTGCTCTCTCAGGAAAGAGGTTTAACCGATTCATATGGTTTTTCAAATATAGCCTTCTTCTATCCGAACTCAATCTAAGCTACAAAGCAACATCATATTGTCTGAATTATAGAGTAAGATGAAGAAGGAAAAAGTAAATCCCCCATGATAAACTTTATGCAGGTTGGTGCTGCATGCATAGAGAAGTAAGGTAAGATGGATGTCTTTAGATGTTTTGAATTTTAGATGAACCATATTGTTCTATTTTCCTCTTATAAAGTATACACTACATGGTTAAGTTCTTTAAATTCTCCAACTGTATGTTTATTTCATGGACTTAATCGAAGAAATAAACATACAATTGGAGTGAAGTATTTTGCAGACAAGAATCCGCCGTGCTGGGATCAAGTGGCCGAGTCGGGGGCTGTTCATTTTTTGTCGGGAATAACAATGCCGTGTCGATGAATACTGATATTGTTCCAAGACTAGAGCGGGACTTTGTCTATTATATCGGTTGGTTCAATAAGACAATAAAGACAGTGATTTTTCACATAACATGTAAGGAGTCTAAACCTGCTCCTATGGGTGATTTTGGATAAATCGAGAAACAAAAAAGATGAAAGAGTGTTTAGAAGAAACTAGATGCTATTCATATATAGGAGAAGGTGAGATTCGAACTCGGGCTGTCTAGCACACCACCTCTTGTGCTAGACAGAAGACCCCTGTCTTCTGAGTCTTCCTCAATAACTCGAGAAACAAAACTCACCAAACTCTGCTGGTACTTCCCGGGCCAAGAAGGAAACAAGGCTTGAGTTTGCACAAGACATGGAACGTGCTACAATATGTTGTTGATTTGTACTCCCTCCGTTTCAAAATATAAGATGTTTTAGGCTTGTGAAGAAAATGTATCTAGATTTGGTTTAGTGTATATTCGTTCCAAACATGAGTAACCTACACACTAAAACAAGTCTAAATACATTTTCTTCACAAATCTAAAACATCTTATATTTTGAAACGGAGGGAGTAGTCCACATCGTATTCCTGTATTTATGTCATGTATTGGAAGCTATCACTAGGCTTATGGCTACTGGTTAAAATGATTTATTATGCGTGTCGTGCTTTTTTCTTTGTTTTCCTTCGGATAACCTTAAAGAAAAATGTGTTTTTGGCTACTTATGTTTGTCCTGATGTTTTTTCCTCCAGCATCAGGTTCTCCTTTGGACATAGTTGTGAACTAAAGCGCATATTTCGGTGTGAATGACTTTTAGGCCAACTTTGGAAAGTGCTCTTCATCAGCCTGATAAGAAAAAGTACAATTGTTTGTTTAAACTTGTTCTTTAAAATCATGAAGAAGCACGAAATAGCAGCCTTGAAAAATGGCATAAGGCGTCTGCTTGTCCTTACGGTCCAGCTGCGTTCATCTTCCCTAGCTAGCGTCCTATTCCGTCCGCCTCGAGCCGCAAAACCACCGAGACCATACGCACAAGTGCACAACACAGGTAGACACACGGTTGATCGTCTGACCAATGCAAGATCCTCGTGAGGCTGCAGTTTGCACAGGGAGCTTTGCAATGACATGCCGTCCAGAGATAATCCAGCGCAGCAGCTGAGAGGTGTCGCGATGTAATCAACCGTGATACACAGAGGAGCGGCGATGATATTCCTAGACGAAAGCCCAGTTTGTTAGCCAGAATGCATCAAGCAATGAATGAAAATAGACGTGAGATTGATCCTTATACTCACAAAGTGGATGCAGAATCCCGATCCTTCTAACTCCCAAAAAGTCAGACGACCATCATCTGGAGTATCATACGAGTGTAATATTTACTACACACAAACTGCGGATTTACCTCTGTTAATACTATGTTTCACTCAATGAAGATTGACTCTGAAATATGTCTCTCAATTCTCAAACTATGTACTGTCCCTACTATGCTTCACTTCCTTCTCATGGTTATGATGGGATGCTCTAGTTGTAGGCCTTCCAATTTATAAGTAGCACAATACTGAACACATGAAGCTTTCCTATATTTATTATTTGTACCAACTCAAATGGTATACATGTTATGCAGGAATACATATACTAAATCCGAAGATATTTTCTAAAGTTAAACTCTGGATCCTCTTTTAAATGTCGTCCGTATATATTTTTGGAGATCTTGTTAATTATATGTCTAGATGATAAAACATACAACCCACAAACACCATTTATTTACACCACCATGCATGTGCCAACTGCACAAAATCGAAAATTACAAGAGACATCGTGGTCTCGCTTAATGTAGATGCACACCCTATTCGACCTAACAAGTACTAGGTTTTTTTGCAGGTACTAACATATACTAGGCCACATCTTAGAATTCAAACCTAGAGAGAGAGGAGGGACAACCACACTTCGCAACACAAGGGCGCATACTTGTATTAAAGGGAGTGTGGGAAGTCACGAGCATGGTCGATAACAGTAACTATAACAATAACACCCATCAGATGAAGGAGAAGATCGATGTTGTTCCTTGACCAGCTCCGTTTGGTTTGTCTCTAGATGAGTATAAGCGTATGTTATCAAGTAGTATGTCAAAAGGTGGTATCATTCATTTCGCCAAATGGAAATACCGGCATCTGTTTTTGTGCCAGAAAGGTTAGGAGTCACAATGTTGAGGATATCGTTTATCGTTAACTTTTACGTCGGCCTGAAATTAGCGATTTTCGGGTATATCAGCCAATAAATCGATTTATTGTCTAATAAATTGATTAATTGGCTTATATTTCACCCAGCGTAAGCGATAAATCGGCATATCGGCCGATTTTTTGACAGTGGAGTCAAGAGTTCCTGGCCAAATGTTGCCTGGTGTGTATATTGTTTTCTTTCGTACAACACACTCATTTGAAACATGATCTTTTCGTAGAACACACTTTGGCCATAAAGACACTTTGGTCATCTCTTTATGATGTTTCGTGTCTGCATGTAGAACTTAACTTAGCATGACTGCCAATTCAATCACGGTCATCAGATTCTTTAGTTGGTGACATTTTTATTTTGTTCATGAGGGTGAATCTGTAGGCTTCTTTCTTCTGGCGACTCGTGCCTGGCATATGTTTTTTGAAGCTAATGCCCAGTATGTGGGCGAAACTAATTAAGTCATAGAAATGATATCTAATTTTTTTCTAAGATAAGAAAAACAATATTCTAGTTGTGTTCCACGGGAAATTCTCCAGATTCAAAGTAGCATACTATCTGATCTGATATATATGTTGTACCAAAGTCTTGCATACACATATGCTAATCTACAGATTGCACCAAACCATGTAGTGTTTCTTTGTACACACTTATCTGCTACCATGAATGTACTTCTAGCTAGCTGTTTTCATTAAAAAAAACTACCGCATAGTCAAGACGCAGATCTCAAGATATACCTCTATGATGACATTTTTAGATTTAAAACTTCGTAATTTCAGTAGATTTTGTGCAAGTGTGTTGTGTGTATGTATGTATTGCACTCTTTTTTAGTGAACCCCATTTATACCCACTAATTTGACACTTGTGACATCACTTAATCCGTTTAGCAGCAATTCGTCATGTTTATCTACTGAGTCGTCTTTTCCTCAATTTAGATAAAGATGTGTCAGTTTTTACCACTTTAGTCTCAAGTGTTCTCTACCGACCGTCCTCGCCAAGACATGTGCCAGGCAAAGCCAGCATGTGTCAGGGACATGTCGTGCCGCCTGCGGTGGCCACATTCTTGTGCGGAGACACCTGACAACCCAACTTCATGTGACAAACGGATGTGATAAATAGATGTGATAAACGGGTAAAAGATTAACATTTGCAATAACATGCTGATTTAGCTGGAGAACCCGTGTTCATAATTAACCATGGTACAATGAGGAGTGATGATGACATTCCTAGACACAAGTCCGTTTGTTAATCAAAGTGCAACATGCACGCTGGAGTTGACCCATGAGTATCATCCTTATGCTCAAAAAGAGGGTGCAGAATCCCCATCCCTCTCACTCCAAAAATCCATATGGCTATCACCTAGAGCCACATATCCACTACATATCGCAGAAGCTACAGATCTAACGAAATTATGCATTTCACTCAATGGTCGGCTCTTGATATGTATCCATTCCCCAACTATGTATTGACTCCTCACGTCCTTCTTATGACTATGACAAGAAACAGGCCTTTCAATTTATAGGCATTACAAAGTTGAACACTTTAAGTTTTTCTCCGTTTATTATTTGTACCACAATAGATAGTTACTTGGTCGGTCTCAGTAAACCAGTTGGTTTTTGGTCAAGAATATATTTTCTACATTCTAAAACTGTGGAACAACCCCTCTTTCATTGCTTTCAATGTGTATTCCCAAAGCATTGGTTCATTTATATCTCTATGATAAGGTAGCCCCCAACTCAACATCCCCCTCCCCCGCTGCTGCCCTCCTCTGGTGACACATGGGAAACCCTAGCCACCACCATCGCTAGGAGCCTCGACCCCCCCTCCCCCGCAGTGCCACCGCTCGAGGGGCCGATGACAAAGCCGTTCTCACCCCAAGGAAGGTGTCGGCAGGGTGTCTTCTCTTGCACATATCCCTAGCGTGGGACTCTTGAGCAACGATGTTTGGTGGTAGGCTGGCTGCTCCTTTGGTAGCCAGCACCCATGGCAGTTGAGGATGCGATTGTCTAGCGCAAGAACATGCGATGATGGGGCTACGCAGAACCAATCTGGGCATGTGATGGGCTGAGTGAGCTGACCCAGATGACTCCAGTCGAGGCATTGTGGCTAAGGCACTAGGTCGATGGCCCCGGGCTGTGGTGGTCGGCGAGGTGTGGAGTCTTCATGGCATGGGCGTCAATGGTCCTTGCGTGTGGGGGAATGGTACGTCCAATTTGCATCACCATTCTATATCATAATTTGCTTCTATTCATTGATATATTAAGAGGTAATACTTATGTTATTTCATCTATTTTTGCATGTTGGATGATTCTTGGAGGATGAACTGCCGGAGTCAGGATTCTGATAGAAAAAGCGGTGTCTAGATGCAACTTTCGCGAAGATAAAAAAAATACCCGAAAAACTATGGAAAATTATATTTTTTCAGAAGACGAAGGAAGCCAGAAGGGGAGGCGGAGTTGGGCCACAGGGGGCCCACACTCCTCCCTAGGCGCGGCCACCCTGTGTCGCGCCTACAGGGGGTGTGGCCACCCTGGCCCACCTCTGGCTCCGCCCCTTCTCATATATCTTCCACCCGAAACCCTAAAGTTCAGGGAGCAACCACAGAAAGATTCCGTTGCCTCTGTGGGGTGGAAACCACAGAGAGAGAAAGAGCTCTCCGGCAGACAGATTTCTGCTGGGGAAATTCCTTTCCGGAGAGGGGAGATCGTCGCCATCAACACCGTCATCAAGCTAGACTTTATCGGGATCATCACCATCATCATCCACACCACCATCTCCACCAGCACCATCATCACCACTCCATCCCGCTGTAACAATTGTGTTGAATCTTGCATAGTTCTTAGGGTAAAATTTCCCGGTGTTAATTACTATTGTAGTTGATGCTTGTGAGTGGAACCATTGAATTATTGTTTATGTTCAGATTTTTATTTATCATCATATTATCTCTGATCTTGATCCATATGATGTCTCATGAGTAGTTCGTTTAGTTATTGAGGACATGGGAGAAGTCATGTTGTTAGTAGTGAAATTGTGTTGAGGTATTATTCAATGGTTTAATATTTAAGTTGTGGTGTTATTCTTCTAGTGGTGTCATGTGAACGTCGACTACATGATACTTCACCATTTATGGGCCTAGGGGAATGCATTGTGTATTTGGCTACTAATTATGGGGTTGCCGAAGTGACAGAAACCTGAACCCCCTTAGGTAACCTTTGCACAAGGGAGTGTAGGATCTCAGAGTTTAAAGCTATGGTTAGGTTTTTATCTTAATTACTTTCTTGTAGTTGCGGATGCCTGCAAGGGGTTTAATCACAAGTATGTATTAGTCCAAGTACAGTCGGTACATTAGCACAGGTTCGCCCATGCAACACTTATCAAACAAAAGAAGATTAATCAACTATATGAAACGAAAGCACTTGACAGTATTCTCATGTGTCCTCGAGAACGTTTGGTCCTCATAAGTATTACCACCGGCTTGTCCTTTGCTAAGAAAGGATTGGGCCACTTGCTGCAATTATTTGATGTCTTTATTTACTTGCACTTTATTTTCTTGCTTTATCAAAAAACCCTAAAAATCCGTTTGCTAAGTATTTACAGATATTTCCTGCTACAAACCACTAGTCAACACCTTCTGCTCCTTGTTGGGATCGACACTCCTATTTATCAAAAGTACTACGATACACCTCCTATACTTGTGGGTCATCAAGACTATTTTCTGGCTCCATTGCCGGGGAGTGAAGCGCTATTGAAGAGTAGAACTGGTAAAGGAAACTTCTATTGTGAGTATTGCTTTTTATTTCTGTTTGTTACTTTGTTTCCAATATGGATAACCCACTTGGTTTCCTATTTGGGAAAGCTACTACCACTGTTAGGGTAGTAGATGAACCACCACCTGTTGAGATAGATCCTTTTAAGATACCTACAAGAATTGTTGATCGTGTTATGGATAATTATTATTTTAGGGGTGGAACTGTGCATCCTGGTGATCACTTGCTTTTTATCCATGAATTATGCGGGTTGTTTAAGTGTGCAGGTATCACAACCGAACAGGTTAAGAAGAAGTTACTCTCTATATCATTGAAAGGAAGAGCTGAATAATGGTATAAGCTGCTGAAGTTTGGACAATCTATGGAATAGGAGGAAATTGTACCTCTATTTTATTCTAAATTATATCCTCCGAGTGCGATTCATAAGGATAGGAATCTAATATATAAATTTTGGCCTCAAGATGGAGAGAGTACAGCCCAAGCTTGGGGGAGATTGAAGTGACTAATGCTTAAATGTCATATTCATGAACTCCCTAACAATATTATTATTAATAACTTTTATGCAAGGCTTTCTCTTCATGATAAAGACTTATTAGATGCTTCTTGTGCTGGATCATTCACATGTATGAAGGAAGAAGCTAAATGGGATCTTCTAGACCGTATTCAAGAGAACACTAAAGCATGGGAGAATGATAAAGGAAAAAAGTCAAGTATAAATTATGATTATGAATGCATTAAATCTTTTATGGGAACTGATGACTTTCATGATATTAGTACTGAGTATGGTCTTGATTCTCAAGTTCTTGCAAATTGCTTTAAGGATTTTGCCTCTTATACTGAGATCCCCAAAAAGGAGTGGAACAAGTACCCTGCACCTTATAAAGATGTTGTTAATCATGCTCCTGTTAGGAATAGTGAGGTTTGTACTGTTGATCCTATTTTGCCTGAACTCTATATTGAGAAAATCCCTTTCCCTGCTAAGGTAAAGGAACATTCTATTATGGCTAATGTGGTTAGCAAAAGTACAAAGAAAGTCGTGGAACCTGATGAACAAATAAATATTGAACCTGTAGTAGCTATTGTGAAAGACCTTGTCACTAAAAATGTAGAAGATGGGCACATTATCTTCTGTGAAGATGCTTCTAATATTGTCTCTCATCCTAGTAAAACTAGGAAAGCTAGTGTCCCTGTGCTTTATGTTAGAATTGGTGATCATTGCTATTATGGTTTATGTGACATTGGTGCTAGTTCTAGTGCTATTCCTTATGAGCTTTACAGGGAAATTATGCATGAAATTGGTCCTTGTGAACTTGAGGACATTGATGTGGTTATTCACCTTGCTAATAGAGAGACAGTCTGCCCAATTGGCATTGTAAGAGATGTGTAAGTTCTTTGTGGTAAGATTAAATATCCTGCTGATTTTCTAGTGCTTGGTTCAGAAGCTAGTAAAACTTGTCCTATCATTTTGTAGACCTTTCTTGAACACTTGTGGAGCTATTATAGATTGTAAGAAGGAGAAAGTTTTAACCAAGTTTGATAGAGAATCTTATGAGTTTAACTTTTCCAAATTTGCTAAAACTCCTTATGAAAATGAATTTCCTAATGAGGATTTCAGGGTTGAACAACTTGCTGCTATTTCTCTTGCTCCTAACAATGCCTTGCAGCAATATATGGAAGATCATGAAAGTGAGGTCTTCATGAAGGAAAGAAATGAGATAGACAAGATCTTCCCTCGTCAACCTGAGATGCTTAAGCACAACCTACCTATGGAAGACTTGGGTACCACACAACCACCTAAAGGGATCCTATTTTCGATTTAAAACCTCTACCTAATGATCTTAAATATGATTATCTAGACAATAAGAAAATATATCATGTTATTATTAGTTCTAAACTTTTAGGAAAGGAAGAGGAAAGACTATTGGAAGTTTTAAAGAAACACCGAGGAGCTAAGGGGTATACTCTTGATGATTTAAAGGGATTTATCGTACTATATGTTAGCATGCTATTAACATAGAACCTGATGCAAAGACAGTTGTTGAACATCAACGTTGTTTAAATCCTAAGATGAAGGAAGTGGTAAGAAATGAGGTATTAAAACTCCTTGATGCTGGTATAATTTTTCCTATTGCTGATAGTAGATGGGTTAGTCCTGTTCATTGTGTCCCTAAGAAAGGAGAAATAACTGTTGTGCCTAATGAAAATAATGAGCTTATTCCTCAAAGAGTAGTTGTTGGTTATAGGATGTGCATTGATTTTAGAAAGGTGAATAAAGTCACAAATAAAGATCATTATACTCTGCCTTTTATTGATCATATGCTAGAAAGGTTGTCTAAGAAAACTCAATTTCGTTTTCTTGATGGTTATTCTGGGTTTTCTCAAATTGCTATGAAAGCACAAGACCAAGAGAAAAACACTTTCACCTGTCCCTATGGAACTTATGCTTATAGGTGTATGCCTTTTGGTTTATGTAATGCTCCTGCCACTTTTCAGAGATGTATGCCTGCTATCTTTCATGGTTTTTGTGAAGAAATTGTGGAAGTTTTCATGGACGATTTCTCCGTCTATGGAACTTCTTTTGATAATTGTTTGCACAACCTTGATAAAGTTTTGCAGAGATGTGAAGAAACTAATCTTGTTCTTAATTGGGAGAAATGTCACTTCATGGTTAATGAAGGGATTGTTCTTGGACACAAAATTTCTGAAAGAGGTATTGAAGTAGACAGAATCAAAGTTGAAGCAATTGAGAAAATGCCTTGTCCTACGGATGTAGAAGGTATTCGTAGTATCCTTGGTCATGTTGGTTTTTATAGAAGGTTTAATAAACATTTCTCCAAAATTTCAAAGCCACTTACTAATCTTCTCCAAAAAGATGTACCTTTTGTTTTTTATGATGATTGTAAGGAAGATTTTGAAACTTTGAAGAAAGCTTTAACTACTGCTCCTATTGTCCAACCACCTGATTGGAATTTACCCTTTGAAATTATGTGTGATGCTAGTGATTTTGCTGTGGGTGCTTTCTTGGGCAACAAATAGATAAAAAATTGAATGTTATTCATTATGCCAGTAAGACTCTTGATGCTTCTCAAAATAATTATGCTACTACTGAAAAGGAGTTCTTAGCTGTAATATTTGCTTATGATAAGTTTAGACCCTATATTGTGGATTCAAAAGTTACCATTCATACTGATCATGCTACTATTAAGTACCTTAAAGGATGCTAAGCCTAGGCTTATTAGATGGGTGTTGCTTTTACAAGAGTTTGATATGCATATTGTAGACAGGAAAGGTGCTGAAAATCCTGTTGCTGATAATTTATCACGTTTGGAAAACATTTATTTTGATCCTATGCTTGTTAATGATAGTTTTCCAAATGAAAAGTTGGCTGCAATAAAGGTAAGCCCGCGAGAGAGTCTTGGTATGCTGATTATGCTAACTTTATTATTTCCAAGTATTTTCCTCCAACCTTTACAGCTCAGCAAAGAAGGAAATTCTTTTATGATCTGAGGCATTACTTTTGGGATGACCCACATTTATATAAAGAAGTAGTAGATGGTATTATGCGGAGGTGTGTTCCAGAATATGAACAACAAGAGATATTGAGAAAATGTCATGGCAGTGCTTATGGAGGACATCATGCTGGAGATAGAACCGCACAAAAAGTTTTACAATCAGGTTTTTATTGGCCTACTCTCTTCAAGGATGCAAGGAAGTTTATTTTATCATGTGATGAATGTCAAAGAGTGGGTAACATTTCTAGACGCAATGAAATGCCTATGAATTATTCTCTTGTTATTGAACCTTTTGATTTTGGGGGATTTGACTTTGTGGGTCCTTTTCCTCCTTCAAAGGGGTATAATCATATTCTTGTTGTTGTTGATTATGTTACAAAGTGGGTGGAAGCCATACCTACAAATAGTACTGATGGTAAGACCTCTTTAAAAATGCTTAAAGATGTTATTTTTCCTAGGTTTGGTGTTCCTAGATATCTAATGACTGATGAAGGTTCTCATTTTATTCATGGTGGTTTTAGGAAGACTCTTGCTAAGTATGATGTTAACCATAGAATTGCTTCAGCTTATCACCCTCAAACTAGTGGGCAAGTAGAACTTCCAAATAGAGAAATTAATTCTATCTTGCAAAAGACTATTAATAGATCTAGGAAAAAATAGGCTAAAAAGTTGAATGACGCTTTATGGGCTTATAGAACTACATATAAAAATCCTATGGAAATGTCTCCTTACAAAATGGTTTATGGTAAAGCCTGTCACTTGACTCTAGAATTAGAACACAAAGCTTATTGGGAAGTGAAAGAACTGAATAGAGATTTTAGACTTGCTGGTGAGAAAAGATTGCTTGACTTAAGTACCTTAGATGAGTGGAGAAGTGAAGCTTATGAAAATGCTAGACTCTCTAAAGAAAAAGTAAAAAAGATGGCATGATAGGAGAATTCTCAAAATGGAGTTCCATGTTGGTGAGAAAGTTCTTTTGTATAGGTATCGTCTCAGATTTTTTGCAGGAAAACTACTCTCAAAATGGGAAGGACCATTTGTTATTGAGGAGGTTGATACGCCCAATTTGCATCACCTTTCTATATCATAATTTACCTCTATTCATTGATATTTGTCTTATTATGAGGTATTACTTATGACTTTTCATCTGTTTATGCATATTGGATGATTCTTGGAGGATGGACTGCCAGAGTCTGGATTCTGATGGAAAAGAAGGCGTTTCGGTGCAATTTCGCAAAGATCAGAAAAATACCAGAAAATATGGAAACATATTATTTCTCCAGAAGAATGAGGGAGCCAGAAGGAGGGACGGAGAAGGGCCTCGGGGGCCCACACCCCCTAGGCGTGGACCCACTTGACCTCGCTCCTAGGGCAGGTGTGGCCCACCTGCCCGACCTCCGACTCCGCCCCTTCGCCTATATCTTCCCTACGGAACCCTAAGCCTCGGGGAGCGACCACAGATAGATTTCCGCCGCCTCTAGGGGTGGAAAACACCGAGAGAGAAAGATCTCTCCGGCAGACAGATTCCTGCCGGGGGAATTCCTTCCCGGAGAGGGGAGACCATTGCCATTAACACCGTCATCAAGCTAGGCTTCATCGGGATTATCATCATCATCCACACCATCATCTCCACCAGCACCAGCATCACCACTCCGTCCCGCTGTAACAATTGTGTTGGATATTGCTTTAGTTCTTAGGGGAAACTTTCCCGGTGTTGATTACTATTGTAGTTGATGCTTGTGAGTGGAACCATTGGATTATTGTTTATGTTTAGATTGTTATCCATTATCATATCATCTTTGATCTTGATCCATATGATGTCTTGTGAGTAGTTCGCTTAGTTCTTGAGGACATGGGAGAAGTCATGTTGTTAGTAGTGAATCTGTGATGAGTTATTATTCAATGGTTTAGTATTTAAGTTGTGGTGCTATTCTTATAGTGGTGTCATGTGAACGTCGACTACATGACACTTCACCATTTATGGGCCTAGGGGGATGCATTGTGTATTTGGATACTAATTGTGGGGCTGCCGGAGTGACAGAAACCTGAACCCCCGTTAGGACACCTTTGCACAAGGGAGTGTAGGATCTCAGAGTTTAAGGTTGTTGTTAGATTTATATCTTAATTACTTTCCTGTAGTTACGGATGTTTGCAGGGGGTATCACAAGTATGTATTAGTCCAAGTAAGGTAGGTATGTTAGCATAGGTTCACCCACACAACACTTACAACACCAGAGAAGAGTACTCAGCTATTTGAAGCGAAAGCACTTGACAGAATTCCCATGTGTCCTCGAGAATTTTTGGTCCTTATAAGTATTTCCACCGACTTGTCCTTTGCTAAGAAAGGATTGGGCCACTTGCTCCGTTTGTTCGTTATCTTTGTTACTTGCTCCTTGTTTTGTGCCTTGTCAGAAAACCACTAAAAATCCGTTTGCTAAGTATTCACAGGGATTTCCTGCTCCATACCACTGTTCAGCACCTTCTGCTCCTCGTTGGGATCGACACTCCTATTTATCGAAAGTACTACGATACACCCCCTATACTTGTGGTTCATCAAGACTATTTTCTGGTGTCGTTTCCGGGGAGTGAAGCGCTATTGAAGAGTGGAACTGGTAAGGGAAACTTTTACTGTGAGTATTGCTTTTGTTACTGCTTGTTACTTTGTTTCCAATATGGATAACCCACTTGGTTTTCTGTTTGGGAAAACTACTACCACTATTAGGGTAGTAGATGAACCACCTCCTGTTGAGATAGATCCTTTTAAGATACCTACAAGTATTGTTAATCGTGTTATGGATAATTATTATTTTGGGGATGGAACTGTCCATCCTGGTTATCACTTGTTTTTTATCCATGAATTATGCGGGTTGTTTAAGTGTGCAGGTATCACAACTGAACAGGTGAAGAAGAAGTTACTCTCCATATCCTTGAAACGGAGAGCTGAAGAATGGACAATCCATGGAATGGGAGGAGATGGCATATCTCCTTTACTCTAAATTTTATCCTCCCAGTGAAATTCATAAGGATAGAAATCTTATATATAACTTTTGGCCTCTTGATGGAGAGAGTACAGCTCAAGCTTGGGGGAGATTGAAGTTACTAATGCTTAAATGTCCTATTCATGAACTCCCTAATAATATTATTCTCAATAACTTTTATGCAAGGCTTCCTCTTCATGATAAAGATTTACTAGATGCTTCTTGTGTTGGATCATTCACATGTATGAAGGAAGAAAGCTAAATGGGATCTCTTAGACCGTATTCAAGATAATACTGAAGCTTGGGAGAATGACAAAGGAAGAAAGTCAGGTATAAACTATGATTATGAATGCATTAAATCTTTTATGGGAACTGATAACTTCCGTGATATTAGTAATGAGTTTGGTCTTGATTCCCAAAGTATTACCAACTGTTTTAAGGCCTTTGCCTCTTACATAGAAATTCCCAAGAAGAAGTGGAATAAGTACCATGCTCCGTATAAAGATGTTGTTAATCATGTTCCAGTTAGAAGTACTCAAGTTTGTACTACTAATCATATTGTGCCTGAATCTCATGTTGAGAAAATGCTTTTCCCAGCTAAGGTAAAGGAGTATTCTATGATTATAGTGCAAATAACAAAGGTATAATGAAAACTGTGGAGCCTGGTAAGCAATTGAATATTGAACCTATGGTTGCTATTGTGAAAGACACTGTCAGTAGAAATATAGAGGATGAGCACATTGTCTTCTGTGAAGATGCTTCTAATATTATCTCTTATCCTAGAAAGTCTAGACAAGCTAGTGTTCCGGTGCTTTCTGTTAAAATTGGTGATCATTGCTACTATGGTTTATGTGATATTGGTGCTAGTTCTAGTGCTATTCCTTATGAGCTTTATAGGGAAATTATGCATGAGATTGGTCCTTGTGAGCTTGAGGACATTGATATGGTTATTCACCTTGCTAATAAGGAAACCATTTGCCCCATTGGCATTGTAAGAGATGTGCAGGTTCTTTGTGGTAAGATTAACTATCCTGCTGATTTTCTAGTGCTTAATTCAGCAGCTAGCAAAACTTGTCCTATCATTTTTGGTAGAACTTTCTTGAACACTTGTGGAGCTATTATTGATTGTAAGAAGGAAAAAGTTTTAACTAAGTTTGATGGAGATTCTTATGAGTTTAACTTTTCCAAATTTGCTAAAGCTCCTTATGAAAATAGCTTGCCTAATAAAGATTTCAGGATGGAACAACTTGCTTCTATTGATCTGGTTTATGACCTTGGACCTCTCTTTGATGACTGTAAGTATGCTTACTTAGATAATAAAGTTGTTGCCAGTGACAGTTATATTGTCAACTTTATTCAAAGTGCTACTAAAAGTTATTTTGAGAGAGGGAAACATGGTTTTATGCATCTCAATGATGTTAAGTTTCCCTGTTTTATGTTGAAAGCTTTAAAGTTGCATATGTTTTGTCTTCCTATGCTAGTGGCTTTTTGTTTCAACAATTTGTTTTCCCATGATACCCCCATGCATAGGAAGTAGGTTAGACTCAAGTGTGTTGCTTATTTGCTTCTTGATGCTCTCTTTCACTTCAAATATATATCTCCTTTGTGAGCATCTTTGGAAGTTTCAAGCCTAACTTAAAGGGATTAAAGAAAAGTACTTGTTGGGAGATAACCCAAGAGTTTTGTCGAGTCTTGGAAGTTATTGCCTCTGTAATAACCGCTCCTTATCCTTTTTGTCTTAGTTTTTGTGTCAAGTTCAACTACTTTTGTGAAGTAGAGGAGTTGTGAAAAGTGGCTATCATGGGACAGATTTTTGTCTTTAATTGTAAAAATTCGTGAGGAAGCTCAGTACTTTGGATAGAGCTGCATTTTTCTGTGCTTGTTTTACAAGTTGTTACCCATCTTTCATCAGTTCTGCACTTTTTGATTTGAGCAACAGAAGGTCTTCGAAAAAATCAATCTTTACCTGCTAGTCTGTTTTGACAGATTTCTGCCATCATTTGCATTTGCCTCTTACAGAAGCTTTTGTTTTGATGGGTTTTCAGTTGAAGTGTGTACCAAAGGTTTATTGTTTTTGCTTACACTGATGTTGTCATTGAGTTTGTGCAAGGGTTTTGTAAGAAGGAAATTTGCAGGAGAAAGAGGAAAGGATTCTACAGAGTTCGTCTTTGAATAGGTAAAAGTGGTGAAAACAGAAGGTTCGTGAAACCCCAATATTTTTATATTTTTGATATTTTTAATACATAAGGGAAGTTATGAGACAAAACTGAAGAGGAAACGGAGCCCGGGGTGTACACACCCAACCCAGGCGCGGGCCTAGCCTGGTCGCACCTGAGGGGGGTGTTCCCCCCTCGAACTCCGTCTCCGCCTCGTTTCCATGTCAAATCCTTCCTTACGCCTTGAAACTTCGTAATATATAACCCCCCGGATCCCCTGAGGTTCGTGCATCGTGTTCTTGTCATGTTTTCGTTTCAATCTGTTTCTATCAGGAAATCTTCAAGTTTAGAGCACCATGGCCTCTGCCAACGACAAAGGCAAGAAGCTCGAGGAAGAAGAACCTCAAGTCCCCAAGGAGGAGGAGATTCCGGTAGGGTATGAAGGTGACATGGAGGAAGACAAGCATCCAGACACCCACGCTACCATCGCAAGCATTGGATTGGTAGCAAAACCTACCAAGCTTAATAGGACAGCACGGATGTCTACAGGAGGGAAATCTCGACGTCATACTCTCTCTCCACGATCATCTCCTCCACGTAACAAGAGACCCTTCCATGCACTTATACATGAATATCAATAAAAACATGTGCCTAAAGGGAATTTTCCCTCAGTTTGGGATTTGCCTCGTTCTAACAATGCAGATAAGGATCATGCTAAGGATGAAGAGTGGGGAAAGAATAACAAGAACTGGGATTCTCGGACTGACATGGTCATGAACCGTATAGAGAAAAACTCGGAGCTAATCTGTACTCTTGCTTTTGAGTTCGAGGAGTTGAGCAAACTTATTGAAGAGTTTATCAAGAGAACACTACCACCACCAAGGGAGTAATTCATCATCAGGTTTGGCATCCCCTTGGTTTGTTCCAAGCTTGGGGGAGTGTCGCTGTATCACCACCATTATCTTTTATCTTTTACCTTTTTAGTGGATTCATATCTGTGGTAGAGGGGTTATCTTATAGTTTGGTTTGCATGTGGAAGTATCTCTCCTTTATTTGATTATCTTTGTATCCCTTGGTGTGAGTGCCTTTATTGGAATATTAATGAGAAGTCTCATCTTTTACTTTTTTTTGCACTTCTTATTTTAGTTTGCAATCTCTATTGTATGATGGATCTTGTTGATAAGTATTGGCACCACTTTGGGATCATCAAGTGGATCTAAATTTGTTTTGGCAAACCGAGTTCTGATCAGTAGCATTACTATGAAAGAGAAAAAAGAAAGAAAACGCTTACAGGTATTTTGTATCATTTGTTTTCTTTCTTGTTGGCTCATAAGCTTAGTATTCTTTATTTAAGATCCTTTTGTGTCTTCAAGGAAGATTGCATGTTTGGCTTTATTACTTGTATGTTTGCTTGTTTCTTTCAACTCTCTTGCTTGCTACCCAGCCTTGCTAGACAAAAACCTGTTTTGAGAAGGCATACTTCTCATGTTTCCAAAATCCTTCAAACCAAAACTTTTGCCACTTGTGTCCACCATATCTACCTAGTAGCATTGTTGCTATTCCAAGAAAATTCTCAAGATTCATCTATCTTTCAAATTAAAAAGTATTTTGTTATGTGAAAACTAGTTAGTAAAGCTCTCACGAACTTGATGGCACACTTTATTTATTTGCCCCTAATAGACTTGAACCATTGTGAACATTGAAGTTGTATATGCTTGCATCTATACGTTGGAATTAGCAGAATCGTGTTGTCACGGGGAACGTTTTCAACATTGCACTTGTACTATGTACATAGTTGATATCATGCTATTTTGTCTATGGATGTCAACGGTGTGAAATAAATAGGGAACTTGTAAGTCCATGGATTTTGTATCCTGTGTTAGAGAAACGCCTGGGCTGCTAGCCTAAGCCATGATTAATC
The DNA here is from genome assembly GCA_916181665.1 of Avena sativa. Taxonomy (NCBI): domain Eukaryota; kingdom Viridiplantae; phylum Streptophyta; class Magnoliopsida; order Poales; family Poaceae; genus Avena; species Avena sativa. The sequence continues at coordinate 275,175,143 of OV702298.1, read as the reverse complement.
ATGGTGGAAACTTGCAGCATCACCATAGTGAGTCATCTATGAAGCATCCTCAATAAAAAGCTATGCATATGGTAAATAAAAAGATTGCTGAGATGCTCATTGTCTGCTTGCCTTGTCATTTTGGTTATGGGAAAGCTCCTGTACCATGTGCAAGGGGTACCCCGTTGGCAGTTCTCAATGATATGCAAATACTTACAATGACAAGAACTTACCTGGGCCCAAAGTTGAGTATTCATGAGGTGTGGCCCTCGTATTCAAGGTACATGAGATTGCCAACCTATATTTCGTCAAGCATATAGTCCATCTTTGTTCACTTTAACCTTAATCATCTCAAGATGCTTATGATAGGGGAAATGAGGGCTCAAAGCTAGTAAGTACCATAATCTTTTGGAAGCTCTTTATGACTTGTAATCTCTGCTACCCTTTGTGAAGGGACCCTTTCTCCTAGTTACCAATTGAGTCAGTAAACCTACTTCCTCTCTATCTCCAGCAAGCATTTGAGTTGTTGTGTTTCAAGCATTCATATGGTGATTTATTCAATCATGTTCTTTATCTTCCTTGTTTGCACAAAACTCTTATCTATTGAGTATTACTTTGAAAGCCTTCACTTGTGAAAAAACCTTTTGAGCAAAGAGTGCTCCTGTTTTGAAACTTCTACAAAAAGCTTTTGTGAAACTATTTGCCAGGTGTTCTCTGACCAAAAACAAGTTTGCCAATTCCAATTATGATTTATCTTTATGCATCTCTATTGTGACTGTTGTACTTGGTTGCAAGCTAGGTTGTATAATGGTGAGTTGCTTTCTTCTATGAGTTGTGCAATGGTAAGTGTGATGCTTCTTGTTTGTATTATTTTATTGACACTTCACTCCATAAACATGTGGACATGTTTACTGAGCTCAGTATTCGCTTGGGGACAAGCAAAGTCTAAGCTTGGGGGAGTTGATACGTCCAATTTGCATCACCTTTCTATATCATAATTTACCTCTATTCATTGATATTTGTATTATTATGAGGTATTACTTATGGCTTTTCATCTGTTTATGCATGTTGGATGATTCTTGGAGGATGGACTGCCGGAGTCTGGATTCTGATGGAAAAGAAGGCGTTTCGGTGCAATTTCGCAAAGATCAGAAAAATATGGAAACATATTATTTCTCCAGAAGAATGAGGGAGCCAGAAGGAGGGACGGAGAAGGGCCTCAGGGGGCCCACACCCCCTAGGCGCGGGCCCACCTGACCCCGCGCCTAGGGCTGGTGTGGCCCACCTGCCCGGCCTCCGACTTCGCCCCTTCGCCTATATCTTCCCTACGGAACCCTAAGCCTCGGGGAGCAACCACAGATAGATTTCTGCCACCTCTAGGGGGCGGAAAACACCGAGAGAGAAAGATCTCTCCGGCAGACAGATTCTTGCCCGGGGAATTCCTTCCCGGAGAGGGGAGACCGTCGCCATCAACACCATCATCAAGCTAGGCTTCATCGGGATCATCATCATCATCCACACCATCATCTCCACCAGAACCAGCATCACCACTCCGTCCCGCTGTAACAATTGTGTTGGATATTGCTTTAGTTCTTAGGGGGAACTTTTCCGGTGTTTATTACTATTGTAGTTGTTGCTTGTGAGTGGAACCATTGCATTATTGTTTATGTTCAGATTGTTATCCATTATCATATCATCTTTGATCTTGATCCATATGATGTATTGTGAGTAGTTCGCTTAGTTCTTGAGGACATGGGAGAATTCACGTTGTTAGTAGTGAATTTGTGATGAGTTATTATTCAATGGTTTAGTATTTAAGTTGTGGTGCTATTCTTCTAGTGATGTCATGTGAACGTCGACTACATGACACTTCACCATTTATGGGCCTAGGGGGATGCATTGTGTATTTGGCTACTAATTGTGGGGTTGCCGGATTGACAGAAACCTGAACCTCGTTAGGACACCTTTGCACAAAGGAGTGTAGGATCTCAGAGTTTAAGGCTATGGTTAGATTTATATCTTAATTAGTTTCCTGTAGTTACGGATGTTTGCAGGGGGTATCACAAGTATGTATTAGTCCAAGTAAGGTAGGTATGTTAGCACAGGTTCACCCACACAACACTTATAACACCAGAGAAGAGTACTCAGCTATTTGAAGCGAAAGCACTTGACAGAATTCCCATGTGTCCTCGAGAACGTTTGGTCCTTATAAGTATTTCCACCGTCTTGTCCTTTGCTAAGAAAGGATTGGGCAACTTTCTCCATTTGTTCGTTACCTTTGTTACTTGCTCCTTGTTTTGTGCCTTGTAAGAAAACCACTAAAAATCCGTTTGCTAAGTATTCATAGGGATTTCCTGCTCCATAGCATTGTTCAGCACCTTCTGATCCTTGTTGGGATCGACACTCCTATTTATCAAAAGTACTACGATACATCCCCTATACTTGTGGGTCATCAGAGGTGTATTGTTCAGGAGCTATACAAATATCTTCTGTGAGGGACAACACTACACAGGTGATGAATGGTCAAAGGCTCAAACATTATATTTCTGGAGATTCTTATAATGAAGATGTTGATATTATTCAAATGGTGACTCCTGAAGAATTTATTAGAAACCAAACTCTGGAATCTGCAGAGTCCGTTTCCGAATAGGTAAAAAGTGGTGAAAACAGAAGGTTCGTGAAAAACTTATCTCTTTCTATTTTTGTTGTTTTTATTCCATATGGAAGGTTACGAGACGAAAAAAAGGAGGAAACGGAGCCCGTGTGGGCCACACCCACCAGTGGCACGGGCCCCAGCTGGTCGCGCCACCAAGGGGTGTGAGCCCCTGGAGTCCGTCTACGCCCTGTTTTCGCACAATACCTTCCTTATGTCATAAAACTTCGTAATATATAACCCCCCCCCGGATCCCCCGAGATTCGTATATCGTGTTCTCGTCGTGTTTTTGCTTCGATCTGTTTCACTCAGGAAATTTTCTCAAGTTTAGAGGAACCATGGTCTTAGCCAACGACAAGGGCAAGAAGCCCGTGGAAGATGATCTTCAAGACCCCAAGAAGGAGGAGGAGATCTTGGTTGGGGATGAAGAGGACGTGAAGGAGGGCGAGCATCTGGACACCCGCGCTACCGTTGCAAGCATTGGAGTGGTGGAAAACCCTATCAAGCTTAGGAGGACAGCACGGATGTATACAGGAGGGAAACCTCCGCGTCATTTCCTTGCTCCACGGTCACTACCTCCACGCACCAAGAACCCCTTCCATACTCTTATACATGAGCAGCAATATCAAAAGTTGCCCAAAGGAAAGTTGCCCTCTAGTTGGGATATGCTTCGTTCTAACCATACAGGGAAGGAACACTCTAAGGAGGAAGAGTGGGGAAAGAATAACAAGGACTGGAATTCTCGGTCCGACATGATCATGAACTGCATTGAGCATAATTCGGAGTTGATTCGTACTCTAACCTTTGAGATTGAAGATTTAAGGAAGCTGATTGAAAAGCTCATCAAGGGAACACCACCACCACCGAAGGATTAATTTGTCATCAGGTTTGGCATCCCCTTGGTTTGTTCCAAGCTTGGGGGAGTGTCGCGGTATCACATCATTATCTTTCATCTTTTTACCTTTTTAGTAGTCATATATTGGATAGAGAAGTTATCATATAGGATGGTTTGCATTGTGGAAGTATCTCTCCTTTAGTTGGTTATCTATGTATCCCTTGGTGTGAGTGCCTTTATGGAATATTAATGAGAAATTTCATCTTTTACTTTTTGCACTACTTATTTTAGTTTTGCAATCTCTATTATATGATTGATCTTTTTGATTAGTATTGGTATCACTTCGGGAGCATCAAGTAAATCTAAATTGGTTTTGGCAAACCAAGCTCTGGTCAGTAGCAACACTTTTTGAGGTTTGAAAGGAAAAGAGAAAAGCACTTATAGGTATTTTGTATTATTTATTTTCTTTCTTGATTGGCTCATAAGCTTAGTATTCTTTATTTAAGATCATTTGTGTCTTCAAGGAAGATTGCATGTTTGGCTTTATCACTTGTATGTTTGCTTGTTTTCTTCAACTCTTTTGCTTGCTACCCAGCCTTGCTAGCCAAAAACCTGTACTGAGAAGGAATACTTCTTGTGCATCCAATCCTTTAAATCAAAACCTATGCCATCTGTGTCCACCATATCTACCCATTAGCATCATTGCTATTCCAAGTAAATTCTCAAGCTTCATCTATCTTTCAAATTAAAAATTCTTTTGTTATGTGAAAACTAGTTAGTAAAGCTCTCAGGAACTTGATGGCATACCTTATTTTCTTGCCTCTAATAAACTTGAACCATTGTGTCATCTATGTTGTATATGCTTGCACTTATAGTTGGGATTAGCAGAACCGTGCTGTCACGGGAAACGCTTTCAACACTTGTAAATATCTACCCCGTTGCTATCATGCTCTTTTGTTTATGGATGTCGTCGGTGTGAAATAAAAGGGAAGATTGTAAGTCCATGGAGTTATGTATGTGTGTTAGAGAAACGCCTCGGCCGCTAGCCTAAGTCATGCCTAAACATGGTGGAAACTTGCAGCATAACCACAATGAGCAATATGTGAAGCATCCTCAATAAAAACCTATGCAAATAGCAAATAAAAAGATCGCTGAGATGCTCACTGTCTTCTTTCCTTGTCATTTTGATATGCGATAGCTCCTGTATCATGTGCAAGGGATACCCTGTTGGCGGTTCTCTATGATACACATGTACTTACAATGACAAGAACTTACTGGTAACTAAAGTTGAGTAGCATGAGGAGCGGCCCTCGTACTCAAGGGACATGAGATTGCCAACTTATACTTCGTCAAGCATATACTCCATCTTTTTTCACTTTAACCTTAATCACCTCAAGATGCTTATGATAGGGGCAATGAGAGCTCAAAGCTAGTAAGTACCATAATATTTTGGAAGCTCTTTATGAACTTGAAATCTCTGCTTCCCTCTATGAAGGGCCTTTCTTTTACTTCTAAGTTGAGTCAGTAAACCTATTCCTCTCTAACTCCAGCAAGCATTTGAGTTGTTGTGTTTCAATCATTCATATGATGATGTATTCAATCATGTTCCTTATCTTCCTTATTTTCCACAAGACTCTTATTTGAATGATTATTACTTTGAAAGCCATCATTGTGAAAAGCCTTTTATGTTCGAGCAAAGAGTACTCCTATTATAAACTTCTTTACAAAAGCTTTGCTTGAAAACTGTTTATCAGCTGTTCTCTGACCAAGAACAAAGTTTGCCATTCCCAATTATAATTTATCTTTGTACATCTTTATTGTGACTCCCATACTCATTGCAAGTTGAGTTATATGATGGTGAGTTGTTTTCTATTATGAGTTGTGTATTGGTAAGTGTGATGTTTCTTGTCCGTATTCTTTTTATCGACACTTCACTCCATAAATCTGTGGACATGTTTATTGAGCTCAATTTTTGCTTGGGGACAAGCGAGTTCTAAGCTTGGGGGAGTTGATACGTCCAATTTGCATCACCATTCTATATCATAATTTGCTTCTATTCATTGATATATTTCTTATTAAGAGGTGATACTTATGTTATTTCATCTGTTTTTGCATGTTGGATGATTCTTGGAGGATGAACTGCTGGAGTCAGGATTCTGATGGAAAAAAGCGGTGTCTAGATGAAATTTTCGCGAAGATCAGAAAAATACCAGAAAAACTATGGAAAGTTATATTTTTACAGAAGACGAAGGAAGCCAGACGGGGAGGCGGAGTTGGGCCACAGGCCCCCCCCAGGCGCGGGCCACCCTGGGCCACGCCTACAGGGTTGTGGCCACCCTGGCCCACCTCTGGCTCCTCCCCTTCGCCTATATCTTCCACCTGAAACCCTAAAGTTCGGGGAGTGACCACAGAAAGATTCTGCCGCCTCTGCAGGGCGGAAACCGCAGAAAGAGCTCTCCAGTAGACAGATTTCTGCCGGGGAAATTCTTTACCGGAGAGGGGAGATCGTCGCCATCAACACCGTCATCAAGCTAGACTTCATTGGGATCATCACCATCATCATCCACACCACCATCTCCACTAGCACCATCATCACCATTCCATCCCGCTGTAACAATTGTGTTGAATCTTGCATAGTTCTTAGGGGAAATTTTCCCGGTGTTAATTACTATTATAGTTGATGCTTGTGAGTGGAACAATTGAATTATTCTTTATGTTAAGATTGTTATTCATTATCATATCATCTCTGATTTTGATCCATATGATGTCCCGTGAGTAGTTCATTTAGTTCTTGAAGCCATAGGAGAATCCATGTTGTTAGTAGTGGAATTGTGTTGAGGTATTATTCAATGGTTTAATATTTAAGTTGTGGTGCTATTCTTCTAGTGGTGTCATGTGAACATCGACTACATGATACTTCACCATTTATGGGCCTAGGGGGATGCATTATGTATTTGGCTACTAATTGTGGGGTTGCCGGAGTGACAGAAACCTGAACCCCCATTAGGAAACCTTTGCATAAGGGAGTGTAGGATCTCAGAGTTTAAGGTTGTGGTTAGGTTTTTATCTTAATTACTTTCTTGTAGTTGTGGATGCCTGCAAGGGGTTTAATCACAAGTATGTATTAGTCCAAGTACGGTCGGTACATTAGCACAGGTTCACCCACACAACACTTATCAAACCAAAGAAGATTAATCAACTATATAAAACGAAAGCACTTGACAGTATTCCCATGTGTTCTCGAGAACGTGTGGTCCTCATAAGTATTACCATCGGCTTGTCCTTTGCTAAGAAAGGATTGGGCCACTTGCTGCAATTATTTGTTGTCTTTATTTACTTGTACTTTATTTCCTTGTTTTATCAAAAAAACCTAAAAATCCGTTTGCTAAGTATTTATAGAGATTTCCTGCTCCAAACCACTAGTCAACACCTTCTGCTCCTCGTTGGGATCGACACTCCTATTTATCAAAAGTACTACGATACACCCCCTATACTTGTGGGTCATCGGGGAAACAACCTTTCTTCGGGTGGCAGTCGGTCGTCGTGCGCACCGGTGCCATGGTGGGCATCTCAGGCACGCGACCCTTTGCCGATAGGGATCGAGTAGACGGTCTCGCCGAGAGCCGGCTGTTGGCGTGGGGGCTGCTCGCTGAATAATGGTGGTTTCACCCTACTGCTCTTCGTGCGCCATGTTGGCAATCTGCTTGATGTCGGCCTCCTTGATCTGGCCGCCAACGCATTCCGGTCTTCCGGTTGGATATCTCCGCAGTTGGATGCATGGCGCCACTGGATATCTAGATCAGAATTGATCGAGTGTTTCATCATTGTGACGTGGTCGTTTTTTTTCTTAATTGTGTGCATCCTTGATGTCTTTTGACATCTAGCTAGTGTAGAGGCTAGGTATATCAGTGTAGAGGCTGGGGGTAACACTACACCCAGGGTAAGAAGCATTTTTCATGATGAGGAGAACTTTTCAAAGTTACACTAAAATTCATTCACATAGAAATACATGCCTATGGATTTGTTCACAACATTCTCCTTCTGCGGTTCGTTCCTTTTTTCCCTTATGCTCACACGTTCCTCACCCCATCTTGACACTAGGCTGGGCACTATGTCATCATTGGTCTCTTCGGCCACGCCTGCAGGCCTTGACACCCTCTGGCCTCTGAGCTATTGTTACCTCCCCAAGTGTAGATTATTAGATCATGTTTTATTTCGTTTTTCTCTCGACAAAGATAATAGCCTAATAAGAAAATATAGTTGTTTTTTAACTTGTGCGCCACAAAAGGCTAGAAAAATGGCAAAAAAATTCTGCTTGTTCTTATGGTCCAGCCGCGTCCATCTTTCCTAGCGCCCTATGTTCCGTCTGCCTTAAGCCGCAAAACTATAGAGACCATATGCACAACAGAGGTAACACACGGTTGGTACTTGGTCGTCTGTCCGTTCCAAAGATTTTATGAGGCTGGAGTTAGAACAGGGACCTTTGCTACGACATGCCATCCTGAAATGATCCACGCAGTAGCTAAAATGTACCACATTGCAATCAACCATGATATTCCTGGATGCAAGCCCAGTTTGTTAGCCAAAGTGCACCAGGTAATTAATGCATGAAAGTAGACATGAGAATGATCCTTATACTCACAAAGAGGATGCAGAATCCCGATCCCTCTCACTCCCAAAAATTCAGACGACCAGCATCTAGAGTATCGTCATATAATATTTACCACGCATAAACTATGGATTTACCTGTGTTATATGTTTCTCTCAATGACGACTGAGTCTGGTATGTGTTTCAGTTCTCAAACTAAATTTTGTCTTTACTATGCTTCACTTTCTTCTCATGAGTATGAGGGGTTCTTGTAGGCCTTCAAATTTATAGATAGCACAATATTGAGCACCTAAAGCTTTTCTATGTTTATTATTTGTACGATCTCAGTTGGTATGCATGTTGATCATGAATACATATAGTAACATGTAAGATATCTTCTACAAGCATGTGCCAACTGCACACAATCCAAAATTACAAGAGACATCATGGTCTCACTTTATGTGGAGACACCCTATTCGACTTGACACATACTAGGTCACATCCTAGAATTCAAACCTGGAGAGAGAGAGGAGGAATAACCATGCTTCCCCAACACTAGGACGCATGCTGGCATTTAAGGGAGTGTGCGAAGTCACGAGCAAGGTTTGATAACAGCAACATCCCTCGGATAAAGGATAAGATCGATGTTTTACATGTACTGCTCAAAAGAGAAATGGTGCAAAACTTGTACTCCCTTCGTCCAAGAATAGATGTCTTAGGTTTTTTAAATTTTGGATGAATCTATATACTAAATAGTGTCTAGATTTATCTAAAATTTGACAAATTTAAGACATCTATTTTAGAACAGAGGGAGTATATGTTTAGGTGTTATCCTCCTCATCCATTAGGCCTTGCTCTTTTTTCCCTCTGCCTCCCTCTTAGGCTCTGTTTGCTTGGACTTCTGCTTCTGCTTTTGGGTCAAAAAACACAAGCCCAAACAAACAATCAAAAATTGAAAAGCACTTGTCAAAAGCGGTATGGCCAAATGAACTGCCCTGGCCGGAAGTAGCGAGAGCACCCTCTGAGCCGCTTCCCGAGCTTTCTGCCGCTTCCCGGGTAAAACATGACCAAATTACCCTTCATGGTTCACAAGATTTGCAAAATAACTGCCATCCCGAGCTCAGCAGAGGAGGCCCCCGATTCCCCTGATTCGGCCGCCGCCGCCATTCACTGCCTCCGCCTCCGCAGTTCTCCCCAGGCCTGGTTCTCCCCCCGCCACCAAGAATACCTTCGCAGGGTAGGACGTAGCTGGGCGGAAGCAGGAAGGGACGAGGTGGTCTGTGACGAGCCGCTGCTCTGCACCTCCACCGCGGCCGTTCCCCGCCGCCAACGTGCAAGATCGTCTCTCCCGCTCCGTTCCCCGCCTTCTCCGACTCCTACTGTCCCCGAATCCGCCGCCGTTCACGCTGTCTGGAGGAGGTGTGTCACATGCGCTGGCGGCCGGGTGCGAGCTGAGCCGCGCCAAGATTCGCCGTCGACTAGCCCCTAGCTTCCAAGTTTAAACGCCCTGACCAGGAACAGTTCCGCCTCCACAGCTGACCAGCCAATGCGCTTACCATTTTCTATTTTCCCTCCAAGTTCAATGATTGCTGTCGTACTCTGTATATGATTTGGTACATGGACGCAGATGAGTTGTTGAATTATTGCAACAAAGATTTTAGTGTGCTTGATTTTCTGTAGTTTGTCACGTTTTTGTTGGCAGTACAATTTGGTTGCCAAAAATTAAATTGTGGTGGCATATTACCAAGTGTTCTTGTAATGACATCATTCCAAAGCAAAAATCTCCCTCCGTGCAGAAATAAGTAATTTAAGTTTATCTAGATTCGCATGTATCTAAATATGTTTTAGTGTATAGATACATGTGAATCTAGACAAATATAAGTCACTTATTTCTGGACGAAGGGAGTATTATATTTTGGATACTATATATATTGGTTGATCTTTGAGATGATGATGTAGGGTTGGCTTTGGAGGGTCGCCGATCTTGCATATAATATGGAAGTATTGTAGTATAAGTACCGCTAAAATTTCTGACTTATAAGACAAAAGACAAAAGACAAAAGCCAAAAGTCAGAAGCCAAAAGCCAAAAGCACATTTATATTTATTTTAGCATAAAAAACATGTTATTTGAGATAATTTAGCTCTTTAGGAATGCCAGTTATGTTAAAAAAGAGTCAGAATTAGTTAATTCACTTTGAATTATCATTTATATAACTTCCTCAACATTCAGGGGTATTTCAGACATTTCATTTTTAAAATAACAGCAACAACTATGAAAAAGCAGTACCGCCAAACATCAAATCTCTGCTTTCAACAGCTGCTTCCAATAGCTGCTTTCTAACAGTTGCTTCTCAACAGCTGCTTATCAACAGCTGCAGTCCAAACAAACAGACACTTATATATGTTCCCTGACCGGTTGTGTCTCGTTTGCCTCTGGGTGTGTGTAAGCGTATGTTGTCATGCATGTCTAAACGTAGTATTATTCATTTTGTCAAATGGCAACATTGACATTAGTTTCTGTGCTAGAAAGATTGGGAGTCAAGAATTTCATGCCAAATGTTCATATAATTTATATTCTATTGATCAAATTGACGAACTAGGGATGCATGCATGACTTATAATCCTGGACGGAGGGAGTATATTGTTTTCCTTTCGTAGAACACGCTCATTTAAAACATGAGCTTTTTTGTAGCCGCGGTAGATAAGTCATGTAGGATGTGGGTCATCTCTTTATGATGTTTCATGTCTGCATGTAGCACTTAACTTTTTTCTTGCGAAAATTTATTTAAGCTAGAAGGGTTACAACGCGGTCATGCTCTAGATCCTGAAGAACAACATCAGGTCTAGACATTAATCAGGTGACAGTAGGACGCACTGCTCTCTCAAAGTTTGCGAGGCAACGACAAATCCTAACTCATGAACGTTCCACTTTTTATAAAATCGCAAACATTATCTTCACTAGCTAAATTTCTAACCTCGGACTAGATGAGGGCATGAAGATCTATCTAGCGAATTTGACTTTTCACCTTCAATCAATTGGAGAAAGTCCGTCTTGATCATGACCTTCAGTCGATTAAGCTCCGCAGACTTCTCAATCCTATCAAGCAAGCACGCAGCTCCGCTTCAAGAGGTGACTCGCAGTTCTCAAAGAATCGGCATGCAGAGAGTATCATCCATCCTTCGGCATAATACAAGACAGTTCATGTTCTATCAAAACTAACTGGCATCCAATATGAAACATTAATGGTGAGCCCCAGTTGAGGCCGAGTCCAGGGTTTAACATAGGGATGCAGAGGTGGGACAATTGGAACAATTGAGACAAGTGAGATATTATTTTTAGACTATTAGACTAACTCTAATTTAGGTGGGATAAGCGGGATATGTCAAATCTAGCTTATCCCACTTGTCCCACTTAGTTTTGAGTTAGTCTAGTAGTCTAAAAATGATATCCCACTTGTCCCAATTATCCCCCTTCTGCATCCCTAGTTTAACAGAGCTCTAGGCCTTCAAAATATGCGGAGTACTTGTCCCTTCCACCACAATTGGTTGTTTGCCTTTCAACAGAGTTTCGTTGGGAGTGTGTTTGCTGTTGCAAACCAGTCTAGAATAGTTGCTAAAAGATATTTTGGATCCTTCGATGGTTGGAAGAGGTTTCGCCTCATTCTTACTGTACAAAGCCCTCAACATCAGTAATAATAGTATGTCCATCATATGCCTAGGGACCTAATCAAATTATTGAACATAAGCATTGATTTGGTGCCATAGACAAAACCGCATTCGAGGGAAAGCTCAAAGTATCTCTCATCTTTGTCCACAATCTATGTGCATGGGGGCGTTTGAACAAAGCATGTGCTACATTTTGAATCTCCGAGCAACATATGATGCAATGGCCCTTTTGTTTGGGTTTAAGTGGCGACGACGTCCGGCAGATGTACTACAAGTATCTCGCGGAGTCAATCGTCGGCGAGGAGATGGCTTCCTCCTCCTCATCAGACTCGTCGTTCGATGAGGCCAATAACCAAAACCGTCCTCGTGGCACTCACCGGCGTGGCGGCGGTGGGTTCACCGGATGAGTCGCCAGCATCACCACTAGCGGTCACCATCGCCACTCAAATCCAAATCCAAAAAACAACATTCGTCACTTAATATGATGCATTTGAACATATGTATTGCACATATGTAACTTTTTTAGTGAAAAATATTTATACCCACTAATTTTATGACATCACTGAGTCCATTTAGCAGCAATTCGTCATGTTTAGCTCATTGGGTGAAGTTCCATCGTATTTTATCCAATTTAGTGAAAGATGTGTCAGTTTTTTTACCAATTTACTCGCAAGCGTTCTCTACCGACCGCCCTTGCCACTACACGCGCCATGTCACCGAGCCACCATGCCAGGCAAAGCCTGCCATGTCCGAGACGTGTCGTGCCGCGCCTATGGTGGCCACATTCTCGTGCAGAGACACCCGACAACCCACCTCACATGATAAAAGATTAACAGTCGTAAAAATGGACTGAGTTAGCCAGAGAATCTGGGTTCACAATCAACCATGGTACAGTGAGGAACGGCGATGACACTCCTAGACGGACACAAGTTCGTTTGTTACCCAAAGTGCAGCATGCACGCGCTGAAGGAATTCACTACGCATGTGTATTATCCGTATGCTCACAAAGAGGGTGTAGAATCCCGATCCCTCTCACTCCCAAAAAGCCAGATGACCATCTTCTGGAACAGCATATCCACTAATCGCACAAGCTGCGGATCTAATGACATTATGCATTTCACTCAATGGTCAGATCTTGATATGTCTCCATTCACCAAGTATGTATTGCGAGGAACCCAAAGTGCAGCATGCACGCGCTGAAGGAATACACTTGGCATGTGTATTAACCATATGCTCACAAAGAAGGTTTAGAATCCCGTTCCCTCTCACCCCCAAAAGGCCAGATGACCATCTTCTGTAGTAGCATATGTATCCACTAATCGCACAGGCTGCGGATCTAACAACATTATGCATTTCACTCAATGGTCGGATCTTGATATGTCTCCATTCACCAAGTATGTATTGCCTCTCCTACGCTTCACTTCCTTCTTATGGCTATGGCAGGATGTAAGGCCTTTCAATTTATGGTCGTTATTACAATGCTGAACACTTTAAGCTTTTCGCTGTTTATTATGTGTACTCACAGTCAATGATAAATAAATTCCATTGATATACAAATAGATAGTTACTCGGTCTGTTTTAGCAAACCAGTTGGTTGTTTGGTCGCATTTTATATTTCCTGAGATATTTTCTATACGATATAAGACTCTAGAACAACCCCTCTTTTATTGCCCTCAATGCATATATTTCCAGAGGTTTTTATATCTCTAGATGAGAAAACACACCACATGTCATACACGATTTACATCACCATATATATATATATATGCCTACCTGCTGCAAACAATCAATAAATAAATAAATTCGGATGACACCTTGGTCTCACTAAATGCAGAGAAATGTACCCTATCCAATCTGACATAGGCGGTGCCAATCCTGGTGTTCAGACCTAGTGAGACAACGACGCTCCCTACAATATCCCGCATACCCGTATTATTGCTTGAGAATGATACTAGTTGATGCACGGTTCAAGAGTTCACTTACCGATGCCAAGATAGACGGACGGTTCCATGCATAGCTAGACCTCTCTGATGATAGCTTAAGCTTTAAGACTTGGCAATATCAGCAGGCTTTGTGCGAGTGCAGTGTGTATGCGTATGTATGTGTGCACCTGGTATCTCTGGTGGGGAAACACATTTAAGGAACACGAATAACTAATATCAGAAAAACACTCTCGTCACTCCCAAGAGGGGCGGCTTAGACAGAACCCTAGCGCATGGTCAAAGGCCGTGCGGCTGACGGCGGTGGCGGGCTCTCATCCCCTAGCGCATGTTTGGTGGGGGAGGGCATCCTCCTCGAGTGGCGGGATCTCCGGTCGGAGTATCTGGCGCTCCTGGACGATGTGGCTCTTGTGATGGAGATGGATGCCGGGGCAACGGCCCCGTGCCCGTGAGGGCGGCATGCCAACTGATTCGGGGGCTCGGTGCGGTTTAACCCATCATCTCTGCATGGTGTGGGTGGTTGTGGCGTTGCCTGTTGAGATCTTCGTCCGATTGTTGGAAGCCGTCGACGAAGCCGTGGGGGCATGTTGAGCCGCCTAATAAAGAAGGCGATCCTAGGGTTCTGGCTATGTCAAATGCAATTCAGCTAGCAGGGCAAGTTGGCGTAGGGCGCGCCATTTTTTTAGACTGACTGCAACAATCTTCAACATGCGGTCTTATGTTCTAACTATGATCTTGCCCCATTGGCGCATTGTTGGTGATTTGAAGTTTAGGTTGCATATGAATTTTATTGAGCTTCGTAATTGTAACAAGTCTGCTCATGAGTTAGTGGCTTTGGATATAGGTGTAGCTCACGCAAATCATACTCTGTGGATGACAAGCTACCCAATTTATGTATACCAGCAATTCTGCCGTGTCTATGAGGGTTTCATGTACTCCCTCCGACCCGTTTTATTGTTCGCAGGGTTAGTTCAAAGTTAAATTTGCAAATAAACCCAAATCCATTCGAAATGTTACAAATTTGGCTAGATTCAAAATTCGAACTTGCCATCCGTCGTCGGCCACGATCCCGCGTTTCCCGTCGTCCACGATCTCGTCGTCGTCGCTGTGCCGGCGGAGGCGGACCAGGAAGGATCCAATGCCAGTGGAGGCGGAGGCCAACCCCCGGCCGCCGCGCCCGCCCGCGATTCCCGGCCTCCCCGCCTCGGCTGGTGCCTACTGCTGCGGCCGCGCCCGCCCGCGATTCCCGGCCTCCGCCGATCCCTCGAGCCTGTCGTCCTCCCCTACCTCGGCTGCTCCCTGCAGCCTGCTGCTGCGGCAGCGCCTGCCTGCGATTCCCGGCCTTTGCCGCTCCCTCGAGCCCGCTGTCTTCCTTGTGGGAGGTGGAGCCTGTCCAGGTCCGTCGTCGTCCGCCGCCGTGAGGTCCCTCGCCGTCGCGTCGAGCTCCTCGGGCCTCCTCGCTGCGGCCTCTAGCAGGTACTCATCCGTCGCCGCGGCCTCTAGCAGCTCACCCTTGCCGCGGCTTCCAACATCCTCTCCGCCGCCTCTAGCAGGCACTTATCCGTCGCCACCGGCCAACACCGTCAACGTCAAGGTCCATCTCACCTCAGGGTTGAAGCGGTTGTTGATGTCGTTGTTGAGTTGCTTTTGTCCCTCTCTTAATCTCCAAGAACATCATCTAATTCCAAACCTGTCAAATAGTTACATGTGATTTAGAAATCCTCCCATGAAAGAAATGTAAAATAGAATTGGCGGAGGTTGTCTTAAGTTAAAAATACAGTATAGCCAAATATGTACGAAATAAAAAAAAATTGTGCAAAAAGATTTAGAAATGTACTGCTTCATGCTTGGATCAGCTGAAGATTTGATCCTCTACCAGATACTGCTTTAGATCTCTTGTTAGTGCAAGATATCTGACAGAGCACTATACATGATGGTTTTTGTGACAGCTCACTAAATATCTGGGATAGTACCACAAACTATTTCAAAATTTTAAAAATGCAGAGATGAAAGCAGCATTCAGCAACAGATAGTGCCACAAATTGTTTACATACTAGGACTGACAATATAGACAGTAGCTATTGGACTTAAACTAACATCAACAATCAGATATGTTTTGCAAATGGAGAGTGTCAACGATCAGATTCATTTCAAGTTTTCAACTCATTGTGCATGAAAATAAAGAAGAACCAACAAGCCCGCTGGAGTTCAACTCTGAATCATGCATGCATGTAACTTAGCTTCCAAAACTTTCTCTAGATATATCTTCTAAAAGAGAATATGTTTCATGAACTCATAGATATGTTGCTCATTCATGCAGGTACATGAGGCAGGAAGATCTCATGTACCCCTACTAGAGCTCAATGCAACAACCTAGATGCTACAGTTAGTTCAGGGAAAGTTATTTCATATAGTACATATATACATACATCAATTTCAACACTCTGCTCCTAGTTGCGACAAAAACATGTCAAGGTGGGTATGCATATTCCTGATAGTGAATAAACTGATGTTCTTTCAATCTGAAATGTAATCTGAAAATGGCGACCTGATCTGGGACATAATATAAGCGGGATAATTTAGAACCTTGGTTTAGCGGGATAATTTATTTTGAATTGAACATGCACTCATGTACTGGTCATGGAGCTATGTACAATGCATATTCCAGGAACAAAATATTTAAATAGATAACTATGAGGAAGACCAAGACAATAACAAGTAAATTGGTCACGTTTGGAAGATTATGACAGTAGAAAGGCTCTCATAGGGAAATGAACACAGAAATGCCAGAACAATAGCATCATTGACTAGTTGTTGAACAAGATAATTCATGCTAAAATGAAAAATACTTAGGCAAGAATCCGAAGAATAAAACCAAGAGAACAATGGGTGTTTAAACCAATAATCAGTTTGGTAAAGCAACTATTGGAACTTACAGCAACAGTAGAATCACTAGTTAATCCAGGTACCCGATAACAATGGGTGTTGAATCATCATTAGAAATAGTTCCATCCCAAGAACCATCAACTGCATTTGCAACATAGCGCAAATAGTCAGGAATTCCCTTGCTTGTGGAGAAATCTTGAACTATCAGAAATCTTCAGAATCTTCACAGTCAGAGGCTAGCAGCCAATCCAAGGTGATGGTTCCACCATCACGAACCGTGTACAGCTACCTGCAACATATCGAGTTTAATCAATGTACTACTCCACATAGACTAGCAGAACAATAACACCTAGAAAAATACACCAAACAGATGCGTCATAATCATAGATGACACAAATTTATTGAGCATGCCTAAAAGTACACCAAGCAATGTATTGTGCAGCAGCTAACCTGAAGGGACATGTTGCCAAAACTAAAAAATGATGTACGCAATCAAAGAGGAAATAAAATTCATCTATTTCAGAGAGCAGACAAAAGGAGTATCCTTATTCTTAGTCTCTAAAAGTAAAACAAACCGGATTCACTAGACATGAGTGTTGACATTCAGTCAGTCACTTTTTTTCTGTATTTCACCGGAACTAAATTGTATAGTGGCTTCATCAAATTTCCATGTAGTATAGATTGTATTTCCATGGAAGGAGATAAATATAAGCATGTATACATCTTCTTAGTCTCTAAGCCTAACCAGATACAAGGTTCATGAAGAAAAATTAACTATGATGCAAGCATCTAAGTTAAGAAGAAGTATTGCATCTTATTCTAAACATCGGGTAGAAATTCCACATCACCAAATAGAACAGTTTACCCCATCTCATCGTCAGCTAGAACAAAACACTAAATTGTTGTACTACCCTGACATGGGGATTGTATAGAAATGATTAATTTTAGTATTTTTTTAGCTCAACTTTTTAGTTTAACAAACTGCTTTTCTATAGATCAGACATGTATATCAACCAGAATGTTGAGCATATTCACTGAAATATGGATCTATAGAGGATGGTTTGTCCTTCCGAAGTCCTAAGAAGCAGTGCTCTATTCCTACCACCTAGCACAAGCTGCGTGACATATGGAAGAGAGGGCAAGAAGTCCAAATCCCAATCCAATCGAAACAACAGAGCAACAAATTAAGGGGCCAATGAAATCCCCAACCTGGTCAGGCTGCCAGGCCAGGAGACAAGGACTAAGAACCGTACCTGTAGGGAGGCGAGCTGCCGGTCGAGGGACTCGAGCGCGTCGTTGATGCCGACGAGGCTCTCCTCTTCCTCCTCATATTCTTCTCCGCCTTCTTCCTCCTCCCAGGCGCCCAACCGCGGCGGGGGTCGTGCGGTGGCGGCACAGGCGGAGATCCTGGAGCGAAGGTCCGGGGCGTGGGCGAGGACGAGGCCAATCTCCTCCCCTTCCATGGCCATCGAGGCTGGTGCGGGAGGGTGAAGAACCCAAGCTAAACCCAACCCTAGTACTAGCAGTGATCAATGGAAGCTGCAATCTTCAATGCTCCCAGCAAGAGTCGATTTTTACTCCATAGTTAGGATTCGCGGGTGAAGGGGCCACCCGCTGCAGGCGCGATGCAGGCGAGGTCGCGGCGCGGGAGCAGGGCGCGGCGTGGGCGAGCTCGGCGCGCAGGTGAGGGAGCGGCGAGCCGGCAGGGCGCGGCGCCGGTGACGCGGCCAAGGAAGAAGGGGAATGGGACACGAGACGGAGGACTCGGAGTTTGGTCGGAAAAAAACGAGGATGGTTTTGCAAAAGGTCCCTCGCGAACGTTAATCCGGACAGGAGGGAGTAAAAAAGTTAATCTCATGTTTATATTGAGGGAAGAAGTTAACCTGGTGTTAATGTCAAGAGAGAAATTATGCCGAGTAAATGGAATTCAAATTTTCTTAAAAATGTCGCGCGAGGCGCTCGCTAATCAGTAATCACTCTGGATACTCACTGTCGGGAAGCGATTCTCCCGAGCCCCCTCCTTCCCATCATCTTCCTCTCGTGCCATCTCCCTCCCTGCACACCTCCACACCCTCCCTCCCATGGCGTCTCCCCCAAAACCCTAACCCCCCAAATACCCCGATCCTCCTCGTCCTCCTACCGCGCTACACACACGGCCAGCGCGCCCGGCGCCATGGACCACTACCACAAGCCCGGGCTTCGCGTGCGCCTCCGCGTCACCCCCGCGCGGAGCCGCGCGTGGCAGAAGTCCGACCGCCGCAAGCTCCCGCGGCGCGACCCGGTGGACACCGTGCGCAAGTTCATGCGCCGCGAGATCGGCGGAGGCCACCGCCGCCCCCCGCGCCCCGGGGCCCCCTCCACCTCCGCCTTCTCCTGCCCCGAGAAGTTCCGCAACTTCCAGCTCCAGGTCTGCGCTCCCTCCCCCATTCCTACGAATCTCTCGGGGAGTCTAGTGGCGCTTGAGGAATTCCCTTTTTCCCGCTGATCGGAGAAAAAGGGTATCCGGCTAGGGTTGCTATGCTAGGGCTTCGACCAGATACTTACCAAATTATAGTACCAGTGAATAAATTGGTTGACCTGGCGATGCTTATAACAAGGTGTGGATGTGGCTAGATCTGGGAAATCTTTTTAGAGAACATGAACTGCTAGTGGCTCTGTATTCTCGAAAACTAACAATAATCTCAATGTCCTGTCCCTAAGATTTCTGCACATAGGAAATCGGTAGCTGAGCACAAGGGTTTTTCCGTTTTTAGACAAGGCTTTCTCTTATACTACCTCTGCTCCGCAAAATAAGGTGTATAATCTTTTTTCAAAAGCCAAACGACTATGACCAAGTTTTTAGAAAAAACTATAAACATCTACCATGCCAAATCAATGTTTTTTTTTGAGTTATATATTCCATATATGAAGGCTGGGAAACACCCGAAGCCTTATGGGTACAGCAGAGTTACAGGTTTAGAGCAGAATGTACAACCCGGATCAGTCCGGGGGGTTTTGGAGGAGAAAAAAATCAGGAAAAAGGATTAAGCCAGTAGAAACTTTTGTTTCCACTTCAGCAGTTCCGGTGCTAGCTTGGCAGATCTCGTAGCCCATAGGTCCAGTGTCTGATTGATGTTGTTGAATATAGTCCATAGCCCATAGCCCATAGCCCATAGGTGGTGTTCTTGTTATTAAAAATCCTGTTGTTTCTTGCATACCATAGTTGAAGAAAACATGCAGCCAGAAGTACATGCCATGTTCTGCTATCCTTGTCTGCAATACTCAATTCCATGAATACCTCAAGGTCATTTGTTCGAGCAGCCAGGTGAGCAAGGTTTAGCTTCTCCCAAACCCAATTGGCTTGGCGGCAGTGTAACGCGATATGTTCGAAACTTTCCAGCATTGATCACAGCTACCGTCGTTACACCATTTCTTGTTTGCCATATTGTCTTTCGTGTTCAGTCTATGCCTGAAAGCCAGCCACAGGAACACCTTGTGCCTGTGTGGTATTATTGATCTCCAAATCCATTTGGCTGGAGTCCAACGCATTCCACGATCGCTGAATAACCGATAGTAGTCTTTTGTTGTTGTGGGTTTGTCAGTCAAAATCATGAGCCTGGTGTCATTTTGTAGCTGTGCCTGGGCTTGATGATTCAGCAGTTCTGTCATAAGAGCCTGTAGCTGCTCTTCCGCCGTGAGGGACAGAGGGCTGGAAGTTTGATGTCCCAGTTTCCATTCGATTTCTGGGATTCGATTGTGCATTGCTGGTCCTCTGCATATGTGAAGAGCATTGGTAGAGCGTAGTTAAGGCGCCCCAGCCCTGTCCAGTTGTCATGCCAAAAGGATGTTCTGTTGCCAGTGTGGGGGACACATCATGTGGTGTGCTGGACGACAGGGATGAGCTTCACTATTGGTTTCCAGAATGCAGAATCCGTGGCAGTGGCAGATGGCTGACGCGGAATGGTGTTTTGCAGATACCAGTTTGCTAACCAAGTGAAACAGGGGCCCGTTCCATTTGAAAGTAGCTTTGCAGTCAGATTTGCCATCATGGACTTGTTATGAAGGCGCAGATTCTTTATCCTCAGTCCACCCTGTGCTTTGGGCATGGTCACCACGTCCCAGGCCACCAGGCAATGCCCTCCGTTCACCTCTTCACCATTCTTCCAGACAAAAGCCCTCCTCAGTTTATCCACAGCATCGATGCTGGCCTGATCCCACTCGATGCATGCCATAAAGTAGTTTGGGATAGCAGACAACACCGAGTTCACCATCTGAATCCTTCCTCTGATGTTTAGCATCCTTGGCATCCATCCAGGCAGATGGTTGCATACTCTGTCAATCACTGGTTGCAGCAATTGGTGGTTGATCTTGTTTGTTGTTAGAGGTAGGCCCAGGTTGGAGCATGGCATTTGCGCAATGGGGCATCCCAGTACATTAGCAATTTCTGTGGCTTCATGTGGTGGGATGTTTATTGGCACAAAGGTACTCTTCTGGTAATTTATCTTTAATCCAGTAAAGTTAGCAAACGTGTCGAGGAGTACCTTTGCAAATCAATGTCATTAGATACATAATGACATACGCTTTCATATTAAATCTATATAATATCATAGTTCTCATCAGATTTTTTCTATAAGCTTAGTCAAACTTTACATCGTTTGGACTTCAGGAAAAGTTTATAGGTCTCATTTTATGGAACGGAGATGGTAACAGCAATTCAGCTCAGGGTTGTGGCTGCGCTGGGATTCTTCGTAACATGTTTGCCATATTGTAACTTGATGATGAGTATAAACTGGAGTGGTTGCTATATATTTACACCATATTGTCAATCAGTATAAAATTTGGAAACCATGCTTCCTAGCTGTTGTTGCTCTCCAACTGCCCAGTTCCCAGGTGCTTCTATGCATAGTGGTTTTGAAATCAAGAGAAGTATGTGAACTGGCAAGGTGTCTGGCTCGAGGGCTGGATTGTCATGCCGTCCAGCTGAACCATGGGTTAATAATCTCTGTTCTTATCTCTGCCAAGTTACAACAGTACCTGGTGAGTTCACGAGTTAGAAAGCTGGTTTTCCGGGCTTAAATTAATATTCGAGTTCGACACTATGTATGTCCATAAACAAAATGTATATTTGTACCACATTTTCCCCTTAAAATGGTCACTGACCATGGATCTGGTGGTATTGTAAACTACGGCTCATTCCTCGAGAGTTAAATGTGCCAATCATGAACTGAATGAGCTAAAAAGGTGAATGAATACATAGGGTGAAGGGTTCCATGGCACCATAAATCTCGATCCGGCTTATTTTAGTCTTCTATTTTCACCTGTACCAAGTCAACATTGGATTATTTATTTATGCACATATTTTCACATCACTAGTAACTTGGAGATTTATAAACTGTTAACTAAGTATATGCATGCCTTTGATTGGTTGTGCAGGAAGAATATGACACATATGACGATAGTATTGCTCAGCTACCATTACAGGGGAGCAGAAGGAAGATTATCGAGATTGTTGCTGCAAGAGATTTAATATTTGCGCTTGCCGAATCTGGTCTTTGTGGTGCATTTAGTCGAAGTAAATCACATTCTTTTATGCTAATTGATTTTGCTATGTTATGTTATGTTATGTTCCTGACAAACTTCTCATCATGTTGGCAGCAACAAACAAACACATATGCCATTTGAATATAAGTCCTGATGAAGTGATTAGGAGCTTGTTCTATAATAAAAACAATGACTCCCTTATCACTGTTTCAGTTTATGAATCAGATCGTTGGAGCTCGCTGAAGTGCAGAACAACCCCAATAGAGTAAGAGACCTTACACATTTCCCCCTTTCTTCTTAGGCTTTTCTTGTCTATGTATTCCAATAAATTTTGTGAGAAACTGCTCACCTTTACTTCTCAGCCTTTTGCTCTTTTCTATCTTTGCGAAAAAAAAGTTGCCAATTGGTCTGTCTTGAGTTCAGGAATGACATGCTTTTATCGTTTATTTCCTCTTTTGTCACAGCCTTTATTGATGTGATCAGTTTGGTAGCTAATTTCAGAGCAGTAGAAGTTTTATCCTTTCTTCATATTTGCTTTGACTAATTTATCTCCGCTCCCCTTGCAATTGCATTTTAGGTACATCCGGAGAGGCCAGCTACATGATGGATTTCCTTTATTTCAATCTGAATCACTGAAATATCCTGGCTTTGTTGAGTTTGATGATGTTAATGGAAAAGTATTGACCTTTTCAGCACATGATAGGTAAGTGACATTTTTTTCTTTACATTGCAGTCTGGCAGCATTCATATGTTGAACCGTTTAAATGTTCCTTCCCTGCAGTACCTACAAAGTTTTTGATCTAAAGAACTACAACTTTCTGTATTCTATATGTGATAAGGACATCCAGGAGATTAAGATAAGGTTTGTGTCGTTGCTGACTACTGATAGTATTCATCTTTGACCTAAGATAGGTCATGACATGTTCTTACATTCACAAATCCTCTCTTAGCAGCCCTGGAATCATGCTCGTGATATACCAGAAGGCAACTAATCACGTTCCACTAATGATATTGTCAATAGAGGATGGGAAACCGCTGAAAACCTTCACTCAGTTGCTGCATCGGAACAGAAAGGTTGACTTCATCGAGCAGTTCAATGAAAAACTTCTGGTGAAGCAGGACAAGGAGAACCTACAGATTATCGATGTATGTTGCTGTTATTTCGTCTACCTGCAGCAGCAACATTTGTGCCTAAATTTTGTTAGCAACGGATTTCGAGCTAAGTTTGGTCTCTCTCTGGCCAGGTCAGAAACTCTGAACTGATTGAGGTGAACAGAACAGAGTTCATGACCCCATCAGCGTTCATCTTCCTGTACGAAAACAATCTGTTCCTGACATTCTGCAACAGAACAGTGGCTGCTTGGAATTTCCGCGGCGAGCTAGTGACGTCATTTGACGACCACGAGTTGTGGCACCCTAACTGCAACACCAACAACATATACATCACGGCAGACCAGGACTTGATCATCTCATACTGTACAGTTTCAAGAGGCCCCACAAACGACGCTGCCGGTGAAGGCGAGGAAGGTAATAGCAATTCCACCTGTGCATTGGTTTTACATGCTACCTGCCGTACCCGTGTCCATAACTTGACCTGAACCTCCTCCTCAGCTGCCCCGGCGGGATCGATCAACATGAGCAACATCTTCACGGGGAAGTGCGTGGCCAAGATCTCCGCCCTGGACCCCACCCTCACGGTTGCTCCTCGGAGGAGAGGCGACAGCAGCAGGTCCGTCGTCCGGAGCACCGTCGCGGACGCCCTGGAGGACGTCACCGCGCTCTTCTACGACGAGGACCGCAACGAGATCTACACGGGGAACACCAAGGGCCTGGTCCACGTGTGGTCTAATTGATCGATTAGCCTCCCCCCCCCCCCCCCCAAAAAAAAATCTTGTACATACGGTACCTCTTGTACCTGGTATTTTTCGTTTCATACCAATTGTAATTACCACCTGGTCCGACGATAGTGGGACTGGTTGTACCTGGATTTGTCTTACACCTTTGTTAGCATAATAATAATCCGAGTGTAGATTTTTGCTGACCCCAGGATGGGGGCTTTAGCTGGAGATTTCTCTGCAGATGCAAAGTTTTCGCCGGATGGACCCTGTATGTGCTAGTCAAACTGTGGCAGCACTTGCAACTCGCTCTAGTGTAGTGCGACAGAAGTGTCGATGGATCTGCCATCATGTGAAGCGATATTTATTACTATATGCAAGTGGATCTGTGGCATGGTTGCAAAGTTATTCCAAATAATTGTTTTGCACAATCCTGCACGGACTGCTGTAGCAAGCCTTGCAAGGCACTGCAGTGGGCGGTGGACATGGTGCTTTCCGGTTAGTCTGCGGCAGATGCTTCTGCTAATTAACCATCACTGTGTTACTGGTGCCTACATAATGGAGCAGTGCACATCTTTGTTATTTACTTATAATAATAATAATCCGAGTGTAGATTTTGCTGACCCCAGAATGGGGGCATTAGCTAGAGATTGAAGTTTTTGCCGGATGGACCCTGTATGGAGTAGTAGTGATGTCTTGCCTTGCGTGCTAGCTATGTCATCTTGCTGTATCAAAGGCATAGTCGGCTGTGGCGCTTGGCCACTTGCTCTAGTGTGTAGTGCGACAGAGCTGTCGGTTGATCCGCTGGCAAGTGAGAGCCATATATTATTTTCTTAGTATATATAAGTATGTGCAAGTGGATTAGTGGGCATGGTTGCAAGTTATTCCAAACAATTCTTTTTGTACATTCCAGAACACAGGGTCTCCATTGTGTATAGTGCTGGAATATTAGTAGTTTTCTCTCGCCTTAAAACCATTGTTTATTACAGCTACCATATATACCGACCCTAATCCTGCACGGAACAGCCTTGCAAGCGTGCTTTCTGACGAATCTGCACCAGATGCTTGTGTAAATTAATCATCCCTGTGCTAAAATAAAACACATACTGGTGCCTACAGAGATTTTGAGCAGTGTGGTGTGGAAGCACTGCACACGTGAAGGCTGTAAGATTCCCTGAGAACGTTTGACACGCCCTGATGATTGAGTCCTTCTCCAGTAATTAATTGCAGTAAGTTTAATACTACAGCGTCAACTTCACGTGACAGCCATGCTCCCAGTTTCGCTACCACTCGCGGTTTTCACCTTTCCCCTTGATGATGGGCGTACCCACGGGTTCACTGGCGTATGGGCCCAGCGAACATCGGGCCCCACCTGTCAGGCGAGCGGCGTGTCTTATTAGCCACACCAACTACTGGGGCCCGGCCCTCTCTGTCTGATCCCGAAGCCGCCGGGAAAAAGAAACGAACACAGCAACACTCCTCCGGCCGGCTCCGACTCGACCAGCAGCGCACGTCTCCCTCTCCCCTCCTCCTCCTCCTCCTCCTCCTCCCCCGTCGCGGGTTAGACCAGGCCCCGCGAAGCCGTCCCGTGCGCCTAGGGTTTTCCGATGGAGCCCGCGGCCTCCGCCTCGGCCTCCTCCTCGTCGTCGGCAGCACAGGGGCGGAGGGCGGAGCCGGAGGCCGCGGAGCTGAGGCTGCGGCGGAAGACGCTCGAGACGGTGCTGGAGCAGTGCCAGCGCGCGCTCGAGCTCATGCGCGAGGCCGATGATGATGGTCTCCCCGGCGTCGCCTCGCCGGAGGGGGACGCCGGGGCGGGGGATCCGGACGAGGAAGGGGCCGGCGACGTCAGTGACGGGGAGGGCCCGCCTACGACGCCGCCCTCGGACGCCGACTACGAGACGGACGAGGTGAGGCATAGGAGATCTCGCGCCGCGCCGGTCAATTTGCCGTCCGTAGGAGACTTGAGAATTCAGATTGCGATGTTGACGGTTTTATTAATTGATTGGCTGCTTGGGGCAATTGGGTGTAGTCCTCTAAGCCCATAGCGATTTAGACTCGCCTCAACTGGCTTTAGTATCTGGGTGCTCTACATAATAATCAAGGTGCAAACGAGTAAAATTACCGCGTATTTATTGTGTTCCCAAGGACACGAGGTGATTTCTGAGGACATACTACCTTGCTATCATTTCATTTGCTAAATGTAATACTATACGTTTCGCAGCTTCATAAGAGTAAGCACATCAAAACTGTTTCCCCGGTACTTCGATAGAGTATGGCAATATTAAGCCAATTTCATGCGAAATTTCCCTGTGTTTGAGTGGACTGAACTGTTTTCTGGTCCATACCACTTATTGGGGCGATGATGATAAAGCTGGGAGACTGGGGAGAGAGGGGAAAGGGAAAATGAGCTTTCAGTTACTCATGCCTTTTGCTCTGAAACTGTCCTAATTTTCGCACCTTTGCCTTTACTTTGCAGCTGTGTAATCTTCTAAAATCAAGGGTCGAATCGCCTGATTTTCTTCAAAAGCTCGATAACATTCAGAAGTCAGTATACCAACATGGTGCAGGTGTGTGTTTCTCCGTGAACTGTTATTACCTTCTTCTGGAACCAGAATTTTTACGAATAATCTGTCTTACAGTCGATGCATAAACTGACCTTGCCGCATAATGCTACAAATTCCCTTTTATCCGCTCATTGCAATCAAACCTTGCAACTGAACAGTTCTACAATTACTCGTGTAACAGTAGATGAAACCATATCATGGGATATCGTAAGTGCGGCAGACATCTGGGATGATAAGAGCATCAACGTCAATGATGATTCAGAGGATGGATATGTTCTCGTTAAGCAAGAGGATATAGTTGATGGGATTGCATGCTTCATGGCTGCATACTTGCTGTCGCTGAAAGAAACTAAGGTGTGCAGGATCCAGTCCACCTTTAAATTCTGATCTCCCTTGAATTTGTTTTCTGTACTTGGCTTTTCTTACAGTCATTCCTGAATATTAGCGCCAGCGTTCAACTATCCAGAAACTAAAGATCATGCTTATTATTTACAGTGATTATTGAGGTTCTGGATAATTAAATACATCCATATAGAAGTTAGAAACATGACTTAGGGTCATGGATTTGCCAATAATTCAGTATGGCGTCTACTCTTCACGCTATTTGTCCCCTGTATTATCTAGATCAACATGGGAAGGCCTGTTGGTAATCCCTGTCCAACCTTGATTGTTAGATTGTCATCATGGAAGAGGATTTCATGTTGCTCATTGATTTGAAATATTCATACTTCTAATGCTGGAAATTTCATGTTATGCAGGAATTGACGCCCAATCAACTTCAAGAAGGTAATTTTATCTTCTTAATGCAGATGAATTTTTTTTGCTGAAGTTTTATCATGTTTAATTCCCCACCTTCTGTTTGCCAGCCCTTAGCAAGACATTTTCAACTAAAAAAAGGAAAGGAAAACTTCAGAAGGCTTGGGCTGGAACACAAGTTATTTATAATGTAGCATCATGGAGTGCGACGGCTATTGGGTAAGTCTTCTTAGTAACTGATAATGATGAGCACAGTTCCTATATCATTCTCCCAGCATGGATATGTCAGGGCAAGAGCCTCACGTGCTTCTAGTGGCTCCTTGGAGCTCTCCCTGAAGAAGTTCTAGGGTCCGCAGGAGTAACTTTTATTCCCACTGAAGATTGAGAAGTTAGGATAGAATTTCATCAAACTAAATGTTCGGTATGCAATGAGCATAAAAAAGTTAGGATAGAATTTCATCAAACTAAATATTCGGTATGCCACGAGCATAAACTAATCCCAACCTCAGGGCAATTGGACACCATCACTTCACGACCGAAGCATAAAGTAGAGCTACTAGAGTAGTAAAGTTAGTATCTGTTGAGTCCACTGAGTTGCATCAATTGGTGTTACATACTTACATATTGATAGAAATACACTTGTGCAGCATGCCAACTTCTCTAAAGCATGTACTCCCTCCGTTTCAAAATATAAGATGTTTTAGCTTTGTGAAGCAAGAATGAACCTACACACTAAAAGAAGTCTAGATACATTTGCTTCACAAAGCTAAAACATCTTATATTTTGAAACGGAGGGAGTACAACACAATCAGTATGTATAATGCTGTAAGCATTAACATAAATTTGAGAGCACCATTTACATGATCATACAACTTAAGTTATTCCAATGAGCATGTGGGGTCTTTGCTATTCGCCTATTCCTGTCGCTGTATAGCTGTAGCTCTCTCTGATTTTGCTCCTGTGTCACGCTCTTGCAGTATCTACCAGAATCCGGCAATTCTAAAAGCAGCAACCGCAGCCTTCTGGACATCCTGCCGCGTGGTATCCAAGTTCCTGTGAATAATAGTCCATGCCCTGTGCTCCGTAATCCTGTACACATTGTGTGTTACGACTCCCCCCCTGTACCACCATCACGGGAAGCGTTGTTGTCATCAAACTCTGTGATACGCTTGCTCTGCCATGTGACTCTGCCGAGGTCCTTCACCAGGCCGTCACCACGCAGGCTCGTAGTAGGCTGCTTTCAACAGTTAGACCGTGTGTCAGACTAACGACATAAAGCGTCTAGTGATGAACATGTGGGAACTGATTCCTATTAACTGTTGAGTGTGCGGGCTTCGTGTGTGTTTACTTGTGTGTGTTTACTTGTATCATTCATTTGTATCCGACCTCCGATTGCTATCTCCTCCTTGTATATACCAGCTGTAAAACCGAACATGGGCGTCCCGGCCAACTGTAAATACCAGATTCGTTTGAGCTTCTCTTTTTAAGGTCACTCGTGTTGTGCTTCAGTGCTGCTGCTTTTCGTTCCTCAAGTTTGGAACTGTTACTATTTGAAATTTTGAACTTAGTCCTGTCGAGGAAGGATGGTGGTGATGGTGGTGATGGGATCGTCTTATCATAGCAGCAACTCATTGCAGATGAAACTGTGAGCAGCGGTCACCGATATGTTTCCTTTTCGCAACTTCATAGCGTAGCAGCAGTTGTGAGGGGCGACGATTTTCAGTTCAGGGGAAATCCCATACATTGCTGAACTCAATTCTCATTAGGACAGTGGATTACGAACTCTAGTTTTCACAGCATACAGGTTGATTTATTTCTTACTCTAACGAGTGATCAAATTGTAAACCACAATCCAACGACCCAAAAGTTTGCACCCCATATGTGATACGTCCATGGTTGATGGTTCATAGAAAAGGAAATAAACAACATCTCGGTGTAGACGAAACTGAGATCAGCGGTTGGTTGGCGATATGCTTTCCCCTTTGGTACTATGGAACATTCTTTCTAAGTGCTAGGTAATTTTATCCGACATTACATTAGGAGCCATCTACAACAAATCAGCTGTAGGGCTGTATGCGGCTGCTAGGGGAACCAGCTGATGTTATCATTGTTGTTACTGTCCCTGAGATGCATATTATTCTAAGCGGATGTAATGTCGACATAGTTCCACATGACTTTCCAACTTGTTCACTTTGTTGGATACTTCAATTCCAGACTTATGGTGCTTATTGCATACTAAGCGATACCCAATGATACCTAATTGGATCATGCAAAGGACCTTGGAAGAAAACTTATCAGGACGGTGCATATAATAGCCCTGGGTGTCAGGTGCCCAAATTCATCAGCTGAGTCAAGGTATTTCTCTTATAAATTGTATTATTACTCCATGATTCCATTTAAGCCGACTCAGCAAACTCACTTGCCGCAACACCACTTAACATCATCAGGTACCATTTCCACCCATAACGACCGAACAACTGATCATTATCTGATCCAAAATTGTACCCAAGCCCTTGGATCATGATATGAGGCTCTAGAGACATCCCCCGTTTTTCTCATATAAAATAGTAATGGAGACCAAAAGAGAGAAGAACCAACTGAAGAATACGATTCCATGGAAGCGCAAGAGCATTACATGTCGATGCAACTCTATTCGTAAATCACCCACACTGCTACTCACACACGCACACATTTTTTTTTTGCACTAACATATCCGACGAACTCACACTTTTGTGCAAGTTGTAACCATTCATGCACACACATACATATATCGGGTCCCGACTTCTTTTTTGTACGAGAGTAATGATTATACAGTATGAAGTGGCTATGAAAATCTGCCAAAACAATTATTTCAGAAGCCTACCACTGGCTGAAACAGCATCACCCTGAGAGCAGTGCGAAACACTGCAGAAATTTGCTTCCTATACTAAATAAAAGCATGCATCCTTCCTACATTAACCTTTTTTTTGCGTCCTTCTCTGTGTCATGAACTACTTTGTCATGTTACACTACATCTATTTGAGGTGTTTTTTACGGTACCTTTTACTTGTCATAGAAGTAGGACAAGTATGAAATGAACTAACGGCTTAGATTTGCCGATAGAGATTAGGCCCAGCAGGCCCAGCGGTCGTAATTATTAGAGAAAAAAAGTCCCCGCCGCCTCCGCCTTCTATGCAGCCTGCCTCCTCCACCCCCAGTCCCCACGCGCCAACAGGAGGAGGGTCGCCGCCGCCGCTGCTTCCACCTCCCACGCGCCCACGGGAGGAGGGCTGCCGCTGCCACGGCCTCCACCTCAAGCTCCCACGCGCCCACAGAAGGGGGAACGCCGCCTCCACCTCCCGTGCGGCCTGCCTGCATGGAGCCTCCGCCGACGCCTACCACACGACGCCCTCATCGCGGCTCTGATCTCCCCCACAGCATGCAGATTGCTAACATGTATTTCTTGCCGTCGCTGCTGCTTGGCTGCCACCATGATCGATTAATTAGTGTTGTTCTTCCTATGCTTGGACGCTGCTGCATAGGTGGTTCTAGACTTCTAGTAGAACGGTATGTCACGGTAGTTGAATTGCCTGGACTGGGCAAGATGCGTTTTGTTTACTCCATCGAAGAATAGATCGAAAAATAGTTCCCAAGCATCAATTTCTCTGAACCTAATTCAGTTATAGGTTGTGATGTTCTGTCAGCTAGAGGAAGTACTCTAGCTGGTATCTTAAGACGAAACTTTCAATACGTACATGATTTGATCTGTTCATAATTTCAGAGATACTCTCCAAATAAAAGGTGTAGGCCTTGTTTCAAGAACTCAACATAATCTATGTATTGTTTGCTAGATTCGATGTTGAATTTTACTTCTTATGAAAATATTAAGTGGTATGTCCTATGTTGTACAGAGGTGCAAGCATATTCAGAATTGGGTGATTCAAGTTTTTCTTTCTCTGACTTTGTGAACATTGAATATGTGAGGAATATCATGCGGTTCATGAGATAGAATAATCGATTTTATGGTTCTTAATTAGCTCTTATTTTCTAGTACTCTTCTTAAGTTTGTATTATCTGAATTTCGTGGCATCGAAGCATGCTACTATTTGTGCCACTAGTTTGTCATGTGCCATGTGACATTTAAACAAGTTTGTTTAATCTGTCCTATGTTGCGTTTCAGCATTTAGTGTTGTCAGATGGTAGTTACACTAGTCACTTTTAGTTCAGGTCATGCAGTTACGGCCCCAGTTCTTGCATTACCTGCTCTACCACACCATTTTGTGTTGTCATATGGTAGTAACACTAATCACTTTCAGCTCAGGTTCTGTTTTTTTATCATGGTGTATGCTGCTACAAGTTACTTTGGGTGTTCTTGGATATTGCTACCTCTCATCTTGCTTGTTTCTGGGCTGTGCTTGTTGCATTAAACTTGTTGTAGTTTAAATGGTTCAGATAGTTTCTAACATGAATGGTCTGCACCAATTTCAGGTAGCTCTGCTTTTCTTAAAAGATATTTCCAATAACAGAGGTTGTTACATCATCCACAGACTCGAACAAGTTTATACAAATGGACTTCAAAAAAAAAATTCAGTGTGTATGTTGTTTTCGTCCAGTCAAGCTTTTGGACAAAGTAGATATATGTGGCCTAATCGTTGTTTACAGTGAGAATTGTTCAATTTAAAATTCTTTAACCTTCATCCTGTGTGTTCATGTGTTGACTTGTGCTCCGAGGGTTATATATATATATATATCATGTTTTCACATAGAAGTATGCTTCTCGGTGGTTATATTCTTCTTTTGAAGTATCAGAGTATCAAAAAACCCGGCGCTCTTAATATATTTGCTACATGCATGCATTACAGCGTTTTATGTGCTCTTTAGCTCATGGCCAGTATGAACATGAGCTTAAGGAAACATTTTGAAAAGTAAAGCTGGAAAATTTGAATCTAAACCTTAAAATGAAATAATATCTGTAAACAAACAACTCTGAACATGAGCTACGTGTTTCTCTCTGTAAACAAACAACTCTGAACATACAAAGTGAAGTTTGTTCTCTAATTGTAACATTTCTCGTTCCGTCTTGTTCAGAAGATGGACCGCAGAAGCCTATGCATCTTGTATTCTGTTGCTCGAATACGTCGTGCAGTAGTTGACCATCTCATCAGCATACTTGTCGATGAGGTCCTCCCTGGTCGACAAACTGCAACCATGCATAAAGAACAATTAGTGTAGTAATTCCATATAAGATTTTTTTAACATATTGCATGATACTGAAATGAAAACAAAAGGCAGATCACCACCGTCATTCCGCATCTCACTAACCATAGATATGTGTAATAGATTTCTTGAACCATTCGTTTGCCACAAACACATTGCAGCTCCAGCAGACCACAATCATCATAAGACGGCGGCCCATAACGACTCAAACACGAGCATCAGTTTACGTGTTGGCATGGTTGTGCAAATCCTTTAACCTAACAGACAGCTAGAGATCACTTGCGAATAAGAGAGCATTATTACTGCTGGAAATCTTAAGTGTGGCTTCTAGCTTGAAGCGAGAAGCCGAGAACCCTAGAATCCACCATGTAGCAAGATCCCTAGAATATCAGAATTTTAGGTACGAGGACAGGGGAAGGACGACCTTACTGTAAGTACCTAGTGGTGCAAGGTTAACACTGTCAATCATGTACTACTTAAACTAAGCGACACAATTACAACAATACTCTCTACTAGAGCTTCTCTACTCTGGTGAATTAAGTAGACCTAACACCCTCACCAGGTACATAGAGTTAATTCACCAGGGTTTTGACCTCATGGCCAACTCAGTAGAGTTATATACTCAAGGTGAAGCACAAGCATGAGGTTAAAACCTTGGTTACAGAGTCTGTCCAGTTCACATGAATGCTACCTGTAAAATTTTCGGCATGCAAATTAAGACTAAATTTACCTCATTATTTTCCCTTAATTAACATGGATGGAGAATTGTAATGGGCTAAAATGATATGAAATGAAGTACTTCCTCCGACCCATATTAGTTGACTCAATTTTGTCTAGATACGGATGCATCTAGACTAAATACTTAACTAGATACACATGAATCTAGAAAAACTTGAGTCAATTAATATGGGTCAGAGGAAGTAGCAAATTGCTGCTGATCTTAGAAACTGAACAGCGCGCGGCAATGGCGAATATGAAGGAGGAAATGTTGTAAATGAGAGTACTGACCAAGCACTGACCGCACTTCCTTCCTTAGCCTGGAAATACGCCTGGAGCGTCACCACCTTCAGGTGCCGCACCCGCCCCAGCTTCTAGACGCGCGTAGAAGCTATCTGTACCACATCGCCTTGGCCCGCCACTGCATAACAGCAGCTTTCCGATCCCCTCCAGCTCCCACGAGAACTCTCGCCCGTCGTCCGCAGTTGCCGCGTTCGTCCTGGTGGTGGCGCGTCGGCTACAAGTGTTGCTGGTGGTGGTTGTGCACGGCCCACTTGCGCCATTGTCCATGTTGCCTACCACGCGCTTCTTTCTTCCACGTCGGCTCGCCGTCACCGCAGCCGCAACCAGGAGGGCCAGCACCACCGCTGCGGCCATCACCGATCTGACCACGTTTCCTTCTTCCTGGTCTACTGCCGCCTGGCAGAAGGAAGGGCGCGAACACGGCCATGCTAGGAGCAGCTGCCACGCGTAGCACGGCGAGCACCGCCGGGATCTGGCCCCTCCTAGTCCTCCTGATGGTTCCCCATTTCAGGTGATTTAGGGTTATCGTGTAGGCCTGACTAACGATACAGTGTTGAGAAGTTGAACTGGCCGGGGAGGCCCTTTGGGCTGGGCCCGTCTACAAGATTTCCTTGTGCTGTTCGGATTCTGGCACCAGTATAAATTGTACTGGTCTTCTTTTTGACACAAGTATGAATTGTTAAGGACCATTGGATGGATGAAAATGGAGGGCTATTATTTATTTGAGTGTAGCACAAAACAGCTCATATTTGAACTCGTACAATATCTGTAAATTGCAACGTTACGTGGATCATATGAATTGGTTGTCCGTTGCCCTTTTCATTTGGAAAATTATCAGCCTTATCTTCCATGCTGCGATTTACCACACCGTGTTGCCGTATCAAGCCTCCTAGTGCACTATATATACATGAGACGTTAATTATTTCCCAAGGTGGAATGAATTGGATTCAACCAAAATAAATCACAGGGCGCATTGCACAAACAGTTCGATCCACTATACACACAAAAGTTAATCATCTATGTGCACAATATTTCATCGATCGCAAATTTCAACGTTTATGTACACGAGAAAAGAAGAAGCCAAACTCTGTTCATCGGAGCACTATGTTTTTTTTCCTTTAAGAAGACTAGACAGAGTTCTAATTTATAATTGAATCCGTAACTAATGTCAGAAATCCAGACATCCAGTCAATCCGTACCCACACAAGGCAACCAAGATAGTATATCTCAAAGCTTAAAACGGTAGGTGTTTATTAAATCTTATTCAACACATGGTCATGGCCTGATCACTGCTGGCGTTGGCTCCTCTATGCGTACTATATTCATGACTTGGAAGTGGAGAACGTGTTATTTTGGAGAAGTAGAGGAAAAAGTTGGCATCAAATAAATAGCTAGCTAGGTCTCCACCTGGTAGTTCTTGTGTATTTGATGGACATTAACACTCATGCATACATATCTGATTTATATAGCTATATGCCAGAGGAACGTATGCCACCGGTATGTGTACTCCCACCATCAACAATAGCCAAATCACATACATACAACTTCTGAATTTGGTCTTTAATAATACGAATTTGAATCTATGTTCTTCCCTATCACTATAAGTATTATGCTCTAATCATCTGCAAAATTCTCAAAGTGACACGTCAATTTAGTAAAATCAAATTTTGGTTCCTTTGAAGAAAATCCAAAGTTTGCTTTCAATCTAGACATTAGGACCCTTCCAACTTCAATATGTAAATCCTAGGAATATCACGTGAACTCATAGGAACATCTCGTTGTCATCTCAAATCATATATAGAGTTTTTGTCATCCATCTGGCTCAAATTCGCACATAAGTTCAAACATAGAATACGACTAAAATTACTAAATCTTCCTTATTCTAGGATCATGTCATGTTATGTTACCTTCATAACAAAATTTCCTAATTCCCATAAGTGTGTAGTCTTCCCCATGTCAAATACCTTAAGTCAGCGATTTATCACTTTAACCTAAGGATAAATTTGTGGTATCACATTTGGTGAAAAATCCTAAGTTTAGCGTTTTGGAAGTTATAAACATATTCACTACCATAGCATACCACATAGATTTTCCTTTTCACTATATATATCTAGCTATGTATTGCTTCTAGCAAAAAAGGTTCGTGGGTCCTACCAAGCTAGCTATGTTGTTAAATACTAGTCATGTAACCATACAATGGCTCTCCAACCAACTTAACCTAACAAGAACGGACGCACCAATTGCACAAATGTCTACTTAATGTCACATTTGCACATCATATATTTGTGAGCCAACAAGACACGGATAAGGTCACACATTTTAATGTGGGGTTATAGGCAGGGGTCGGTGTAGAGCGTTCAACAATACAAATATAGCTAACACGACAAGAAGCCTTCAAGATCATGCCAATATAACACCCACCCAAGCAAAGATCGCTTCCATGATACTATCGGAATGAGAGGCATCAGAAGTACAGTCTTGGCATGCGAGTTGAAATACATCATAGGATTTTGGAGGTTCTCTTGATCGAGAGAACCCCGTTGTATTTTGTTCAATGCTTAGTGCACCGGAGGGTCCTATGGTGGTATCTAGTGCATTTCCTCCATGAGAGAAATATGTTGCATTTTGTGCAATGCTTAGTGCACCGGCGGGTCTTTTCATGTATCCACCAGCAATGGTTCAGGCACTCAGTCTCTCACCGCGGGCGCCAAGAAAAATCCCATGCGCTTTCCTTGCCAGGAGACCAGCATTACCTGTTTTTTTTTCGAAATGGGGAGTGAAACCCCGGCCTCTGTATCAATTGATGCACACAGCCATATTTATTGCAGTGGTCCAAACAAAATTTAAAATATTACAAATAAGGCTCAGAGAGAGGGTTGAAACATATATCAACCATCTAAAAAGGAGAAGCAAAAAAACACTATCCATTTTGGAGTCTACTAGTGTGACGCCACCCAGTGGCCAGGAAATAGAAGTCATGTGCAACCATTAGCAGCCGGTTGCATCCAAAATTCATCGGCTCCCGCTGATCCGCCGGGAGTAAGTAAGACCATAGTTGTATCCAATGCGCCGCCAATCGAATAACCTGCAAAAAATTAGTAACCGTTTGTTTATTAAAGACAATGTTATTTCTAGACGTCCATATGGACCAACATAAAGCAGACACTCCAATGCACAGTCTAGCTTTGTTCTTTTTGTCAACTCCATTTAGCCAATTTCCAAACATATTCTTAATATTGGATGCTGGAGGTATATTATAATTGAAGTAAACAATTTTCCAAATAATACTTGCAAAAGGGCATGAAAGAAACAAATGTTCTATAGATTCCATAGAATTACAAAATAATATTTTTGACTTCCCATCCATTTGCGCTTAGCCAAGTTATCTTTAGTCAGAATAACTTTATTTTTAAGGAACCACATAAATATCTTAATTTGTAGGGGGATTTTTAATTTCCACAAGTACTTATGCCAATATCTTGTATGACCATTCATCTGATCTAAATACAAAGACTTAACAGAGAAAGTACCTGTGGTGGTTAGCTTCCACACAAATTTGTCAGGAATATCAGTTAGTTGAACCCTCATTAGCCGCTAACATAAGTGTACCATTGTGTCCATTTATCACCAGTAAAACCCCTTCTAAAATCAATATTAAGAGGTGTTTGAGCCAGTACATTTGCCCCAGAACATTTTTTTGTTGAACAATGTTATATAAGGACGGATATTGTTGCGCAAGTGATGTATCCCCTAACCAAACATCTTCCCCAAAGCGAACATTTTCACCATTGCCGATCTTAAAAAAACCATGAGTAAAAAACATTTCTTTCACTCGCATTAGGCCTTTCCAAAATGGGGAATCTGTCGGTTTCGCTTATACTTGAGACAAAGTTTTACCATTAAGGTACTTATTATGAAGGAGTTGTTGCCACATACCTTCCTCAGTTAGTAATTTAAAAAGCCATTTGCTAATTAAACATTTATTCTTAATCTCAAGTACCTCAATGCCTAATCCCCCCTGATCTTTAGGGCGGCATACACCGTTCCACTTTGATAGTCTATATTTCTTCTTAGTATCCGTGCTTTGCCAAAAAAAAAACCTGGATCTAAAGAAATCCAAACGTTTTCTTACTCCCTTAGGAATTTCTAAAAAAGAAAGCATAAACATAGGTAAACTAGTCAAAACCGAGTTGATAAGAACGAGACAATCCCCATAGGATAGCAATTTCCCCCGCCAACAACCCAGCTTAGATAAAAACGGCTTTCCACATGATTCCATTCTGAATTTTTTAGTTTTCTATAGTGGATTGGTACTCCAAGATACCTAAAAGGGAGAGAACCGGTTTCACAACCAAAAATTTGCTTATACTCTAGTTCCATCTCTTTTGCTTTACCAAAACAAAAAATTTCACTCTTGTGAAAGTTTATCTTCAAACCAGACAACTGTTCAAAAGTCGATAGGATCAGTTTCATATTAATGGCCTTTTTCAAATCATGCTCCATAAAAAGTATGGTGTCATCCGCATATTGAAGAATAGAAATCCCACCATCCACCAAATGTGGGATAAGACTTCCAACTTGGCCTTCCTCTTTTGCACGAGAAATGAGTATAGCGAGCATGTCGGCAACAATGTTGAAAAGAATTGGAGACAAAGGATCACCTTGTCGCAAACCTTTTCTAGTTTGGAAATAGTGGCCAATATCATCATTTACCCTTATTCCAACGCTCCCGCCTTCAACAAATTGCTTAATCCACTCGCACCATTGTGGATCAAACCCCTTCATGCGTAGTACTTGTTGCAAAAAGGGCCACTTTACCTTGTCATATGCCTTTTCAAAGTCAATTTTAAAAAGCACACCATCCAATTTTTTTACGATGCAACTCATGGATAGTCTCATGCAAAACGACAACTCCTTCAAGGATGTGTCGTCCCGGCATAAAGGCGGTCTGCGTAGGTCTAATCACTTTATGAGCCAATTCAGTAATGCGATTAGTAGCCACCTTAGTGAAGATTTTGAAACTGACATTTAGTAAACAAATAGGTCTATATTGTTGTATTTGCACGGCGTTTTCTTTTTTTGGTAAAAGTGTAATAACTCCAAAGTTCAATTTAAACAGAGAACTTTGGGGTTATTGAACCTGTAAAGGGTAAGAAACTAGACACCACACAGTATCATTACTCTTGGGAGAACCCATACTCATCCATACATGGCTGCTACTACTCTGCTACAACTAGAGCAATAGCCACAGTCGGATGTGCTTGTAGCAGCTGTAAGCCTGTAACTATTATGATGGAAGGTTTCAGTGTAGAAACGAATTCGGGTTTTTTTGCATTATCTATTTGACGCCTCTATGTGTGTGACCTGATCCATCTTTTGTTTCGGTAATTTGATACTAACCCATTTGATCCATTCTGTCCAGTGATACAACTCAAGCTCAACTCAAAGAGACGGTATAGTTAAGCACATGCGACAAATCTGAGGCCTTTACTCCTACACAGAAGGCATACAAGTGTATACTTATCCCTATTCAATAATTCTCAATCTTTTGGCATGTGAGTGGAGTTAGAGCATTCCAATACCTACCCTACACAGAAGGCGTGATCCCTATTTATCACTTGTAGCGAGTTCTAATTCCCCTCTCGCTCACGTCGAGCTGGTCGCACGGGAAGTCGCTCCAATCACGAGGGAAGCTGGGTGCAGTCTCTCTTTTTTTGTACATTCCTCTTCCCGCGTGTGCCATTCCTTTTCATTCATTTCTTTGGATTTTATTTTTAGATTTTCATGCGGACGACCTCCTTCTAGAGCTACCCAACCTCTTGCTAGACTTTACACTTCCTAATAGAACTAGAAAATAAATTATTACTTTCTACTATTATTTTCTGATAATATTGCAAATTAGAAATTACAACTAAAAAGTGGTGCGCCAACCTCTTCTTCTTATTATTATTTTTGCGAAAATTCTACCGGTCTACTAATAATCATCAATAGCAGTACAAAAAGCGCAAAAGTAATAAATATTACAAATAGGTTAGCAGACCACCTAGAGACGACTATAAACACTAGCACGAGCCCAAGGCGCACCGCCGTCCTTGCCCCTTTCATCACTGGATCCGGACAAAACTTGTGGTAGTAGAGTTTGTTGTGGCGGACATACAAGAAGTCATCCTGCTAAGACCTCAAAGGACCAACACACTAGAGCAGCAGCCATCGTCAATGATGACAACCGTAGATGGAAGTTCCCTATCTGATTTACTCTTATGGTATCCACCTGGTAGTTCTTGTATATTTGATAAACATTAAAACTCATGCATACATATATGATTCATATAGCTATGTGCCATAAGAATGAATGCCACCAGTATGTGGGATCTCACCATCAACAATAGCCACATCATGTACATACAACTTTTGAATCTGGTCTTTAATAATGTGAATTTGAATCTATGTTCTTCCCTATCACTACAAGTATTATTTTCTAATCATTAGCGAAATGCTCAAATTGACACGACGATTTCAGTAAAACCAAATTTTGGTTCCTTTGAAGCAAATTCAGAGTTTTCTTTCAGTTTATAGACATTAGGACCCTTCCAAATTAAATATGTAAATCCTAGGAATATCATGTGAACTCATATAAACATCTTGTTATCATCTCAAATCATATATAAACTTTTTGTCATCTACTAGGTGCAAATAAGTTTGAACATAGAATATGACTAAAATTGCAAAATCTTCTTTGTTCTGGAATCATGTTATGCTACATGTCATACCACATTTCCCTACTTCCCATAAGTGTGTATTATTCCTAATTTCAAATACCTTGAGTCAGCGGTTTAACACTTTAACCTAAGGATAAATTTGTGGCATCACATTTGGTGTGAAATCCAATGTATGGCGTTTTGGAAGTTGTAGACATTCAGTACCATGACATACCACATAGATTTTCCTTTTCACTATATACATCTAGCTATGTGTTACTTCTAGCAAAAAAGGTTCGTGGGTTCTACCAAGCTAGCTATGTTGTTAAATACTAGTCATGTAACCATAAAATGGTTCTTCAACCAACTTAACCTAACAAGGACGAACGCACCAATTGCACAAATGTCTACTTAGTCTCACATTTGGACATCATATATTTGCGAGCCAATAGGATACGGATAAGGTAACACATTGTAGTGTGGGATTATACAGAGGGAGCCAGTGTAGAGCGGTCAACAATACAAATATAGCTAACACGGAAAGAAGCCTTCAAGATCATGCCAATATAACACCCACACAAGAAAATATCGATTGCATGATACTATCGGAATGAGAGGCATTAGAAGTTCAGTCTTGGCATGCGAGTTGGAATACATCAGATGCTTTGGGAGGTACTCTTCTTCAGGAAATATCCATTGCATTTTTTGCAATGCTTAGTGCACCAAGTGTTGTTGTGGTGGTTTCTCGTACATTTATTTTACAAGAGAAGTATGTTGCATTTTGTGCAATGCTTAGTGCACCAGCGAGCCTTTTTATGTATCCACCAGCAATGGTGCAGGCACTCTTCTCTCACTATCAGTGCCAGGAGAAAACCCACTAGCGGTAGACACAATACACCTGCCACGGTCTGATGTGCTTGTAGCAGCTGTAAGCCTGTAACGATTGTGTGATGTAAGGTTTCGGTGCAGAAATGAATCCAGGTTTTTGTGCATTATCTATTTGACGATCCTGTGTGTGTGTGAGACCTGATCCATCCTTTGTTTCAGTAATTTGATACTAACCCATTTGATCCTTTCCATCCAGTGATACAGCTCAAGCTCAAATCAAATATACGGTACAATTAAGCACATGCGACAACGCAGAAGGCGGACAAGTTTACACTTATCCCTATTCAATAATAATTTTAAATCTTTTGCCATGTGAGTGAAGTTAGAGCATGCCAGAAGGCGTGATCCCTATCTATCACTTGTAGCGAGTTCTAATTCCCGTCTCGCTCACGTCGAGCTGCTCGCACGGGAAGTCGCTCCACTCGTGCAAGAAGCTGGGTGCAGTCTTTTTTTTGTTGTACATTCCTCTTCCCACGTGTGCCATTCCTTTTGATTTTGTTTTTAGACGTTCTTGCGGACGAACCTCCTGCTAGTTATCCAAACCTCTTGCTATAGTTTACACTTCCTATTAGAACTAGAAAATAAATTATTTCTATTACTTTCTACTTTTGTTTTTGCTAATATTGCAAATTAGAAATTACAATGAAAAAGTTGTTGTGCGCCAACCTATTTTCTTATTCTTCCCTTTTTTTCAAAAATTCTACCGATCTATTAATAATAATCAACAGCGGTACAAAAAAGCCCAAAAGTACTAAATATTACAAATAGATCATTGGATAACCTAGAGATGACTATAAACACTAGCACGAGCCAAAGGCGCACCGCCATCCTCGCCCCTCCATCACCAGAGCCGCACAAAACTTGTGGTAGTAGAGTATGTTGTAGCGGACAGACGGAAGTCATCGTGCTAAGGCTCCAAAAGACCAACACACCAAAATAATAACCATCGCCAATGATGACAACCGTATATCAGAAGAGATTAACCTAAAGCCATACCAATGAATACGAAAACTGACCGGTTCCGAGGAGATCCGCCGGGAACATGCACGCGCCCTCCGCCTGTGCTAGACGCACCACCGGAGCGAGGACATGGCGGGGAAGACTTTATTCTAAATTCAGGATGTCGCCTCACCATCCTGAAAAAGACACTAAATCAAGATAAACAAAGAATATAAACCTTCCTGTCGCCGAGAGGCCGCGGTCCGCCACAGCTCCAAGGTCCCAAGACACCGGAGGCAGAATAGGCCAGCAGCGTCGCCGACGAGAGGGACGAAACACTAGGTGAGTTTAGAGCCGCCTCGCGAACATGTGTGTATACCATTTCACCCTTCTTCTTCACATATGACTGAAGTAACAATTTTGTGTATAGAAAATATCAAACAACATAAAATAATTCTTT
Organism: Avena sativa; assembly: GCA_916181665.1. Lineage (NCBI taxonomy): Eukaryota > Viridiplantae > Streptophyta > Magnoliopsida > Poales > Poaceae > Avena > Avena sativa. The sequence goes on along the minus strand of OV702298.1, from coordinate 275,132,719 downwards.
TACCACACTATAAAATTAGGTGCATGCATCATCAAATTTTAATATTTTCTAATTTCACATGAAAATAGATGTTCATACAAGTTGTAAGAAAATAAATTATGCATAACGATATTTAGTTCATGATCCACCTATTCCTAAAAAGCTTTGCTCATGGGGTTCCAAAGAAAGTATTCAAGGGGTTCAGAAAAAATGTTCATGGGGTTCGAAAAGATGTCCAAGGGTTTGAAAAAATTGTTCACAAGGCTCAAAAACATAGTCATGGGATTTACTAAAATGATTGTGGGGTTCTAAAAAAGTATTCACTGGGTTCAAAAAATATTCACGGGGTTTGAAAAATGTTCACATGGTTTGAAGAAGGCATGTTCATGGTTTCAACGGTATTTACAAATTCAAAAAATGGCCACAAATTTGAAGAAACTCAAGGTTCAAAAATATATTCATGTAAACCAAAAAATAAAGCAATAAATATGGAAAACAGAAAAGAAAAATATAATATGTAGGATTTGAAAAAATGTTCGAAGGTTCAAAATAAATGTTCATAGGTTCATTGCTTAATAATGCTAACTTGAATCAATGTTCTTCCCTATCACTATAAGTCTTATTCGCTAATTATCAGCAAAAATGCTCAAGTGACACATCAATTTTAGTAACCTAAATTTTTGTTTCTTTGAAGAAAATTCAGAGTTGACTTTCAATGTATACAGTTAGGTCCCTCCCAACCTCTTTAATATGTAAATCGTAGGAAAATCACGTGAACTCAGATGAACATCTCGTTATCACCTCAAAAAATATATAAAGTTTTTTCCATCCACCCGGTGCGAATTCACGCATAAGTTTGAACATGGAATTCAACTGAAATTGTCAAATCCTGCTCATTCTGGATTCTACTTATGCTACACATCAAACCACACTTGCCTACTTCCCATCTTGGTATGAGATTCACGGGTCAAAACAATATATCACTTTGAATCCCTAAAATTATTGATTTATCACTTCAACCTAAGGACAAATTTGTGGTATCACATTTTGCATCAAAACCTATGTATAGCGTTTTCCTAGTTATAGACATATTCACTACCATGACATACCACATAGATTTCCTTTTCACTATATATATTTAGCTATGTATTATTTCTAGCAAAAAAAGGTTCATAAGTTCCAGCCAAGCTAGCTAGCTATATATGTTCTTAAATACTAGTCATGTGACCATATAACAGTTCTCCAACCAACTTAACCTAACAAGGACGGATGCACCAATTGCACAAATGTCTACTTAATCTCACATTTGCATGTCTCATATAGTGGCGAGCCAATAGGACATGTATAAGGTCACACATTGTAGTATGGGATTATAGAGAGGGGTCTAGTGTAGAGCATTCAACAATACAAATATATCTAACACGAAAAGAAGCCATCAAGATCATGCCAACGGAACACCCACCCAAGCAAACATCAACTCCAAGATACTATCGTAATGAGAGGCATCAGAAGTATAGTTGTGACATGAGAGCTGGAACAGATCATGGTCTTTCGGAGGAGTTCTTCCACGAGAGAAATTGGTAGCATTTTGTGCAATGCTTAGTGCACAGACATGGTGTCTAGTACTACTACTACTATATTTCTGCTTACTGCAAAGAGTATGTATTCACCAGCAATAGTTGAGACACGTATCTCCGGACGCGAGCGCCAGGAGAAGCTCCACTAGCGGGAGACACCACACACCATGCATTGTACTCATATTCTTGTTGTGCTCTTGGTAGAACCCATACTTTGCTTGTGCTGCTTTACTACAAGTAGAGCAATACACATGGTCAGCTCTAAGTTTGTGTTACGCCGTCCACTAGCTGGAGGAAGTACTCCATTCGTTCTAAATTAACGGACTCAAATTTGTCCTAATACACATATATCTTTCTGAACATGTTTTAGTGTATAGATACATGTATATAAGGACAAAAACTGAGTCAAGTGTCTTGAGATGGATGAAATAATAGTAATATGTTCACATCCACTTGCTTCATTTAACTATTCTAATAAGTAGTAGTCACTAGGGGAAAAATTGTCGCTGTCGTCGCCCCTCTCCTTTGCCGTGTGCCAACAGGACCGGAACACGGCAAAGCTGATCTCTGTCGTGTGCATATCTGGAAGCACACGGCAAAGAAAACATACACGACACGTTACACAAAAAGAACTGAACACGTCAATAGACAAACTATGGCACACGGCAAAGAAAAAAGACATGGAAAATTCACTGGGGTACATGGCAAAAAAATTCACGGCAAAGAAGTGGGCCCCGCGGCCTCGCAGGGTCACCCGCCGGCAGGGGTGGACGGCAGAATCTTTGCCGTGTGCCCTCGCCGTTAGGTACACGTCAACGATCAGCTTGGCAAAGATCAGCTTTGCCGTGTGTATTCTCCTGTATACATGACAAAGCATTTTTTCACCTTTTTCTTTTATTTAGTTAGCAAGGCTTTTATTACATATATGTTAGGTGATGTTATTTCATAGGATCATGAGCACACACATATGAATAGGTTGTTGTGGTCTTGATCACTACATGCACGCCCCCTTATACGATCCGGTTTCACCGAAACAGGGAGTTTCCCCCTTATACAAGTCCAGAGCCTTCGCTTCTAGGTTAGAGCGCAGCATGCGAGGGGGACACATGCAAGCACCTGGAGACTAGTAGTTTTTGTATGTTCCAACATAGAACCACACTTTCATGCATGTGCTAGGGCCACATGCATGCGGTACTTGAGGTAGTCAAAATTGAGAACAATCTAAAGGATGTCAAACAACAAATTTCAGACTTTATCGTGAAATCCTCTCATCTTGGTCTTTTGATTGACCAAAGGAGTGACCTTTCTATTTCAAAAGTAGTCCAACAGATTGCTTGGTTTTGTTGGTCAGCAGCTCTATCGTGAGGGAAAATTCTACTCTTGCCGATTGGTTGAGGATTGTTTCTCAAAGTTTGTGACTAGGAACCCACCTAATGGAAATGAAGTTCAGCATCCTCCAGAAGCTTATGGTCTAGTGCAAAGTTCATATTTCCATTGTCTCAATCCTTATGAAGAGCTGGTACATGCTATATCTACAAGAGAAACTATCCTCCGCTCCTCAAGACGGTTGACAGAACCAGGAACTCTGTTCAAGAGTCTAATGGCTATCTTGAGAGATGTAGTTATATGCTATGATAGAATTGTATAATTCAATCTTTGCAACTTAAGTATAGATAAGATGATCTCATATATTTTTCAAGTGCTATAACTCCTAGAGAATCGGTGGTCTACCCCTATAGCTTTCTCCGTACGAGGGTAGCCCAGTGGACTTTTCTTTTTGTTTTGGTTTATTTAGGACATATGTACATGGAAAACAAAGTTTGGGTCAACTTTGCCATAAAATAGGCTATGGTTGCCCCGTGGCGGGAGTTTCCACGTATATATCCAAGATTTTACTAAGTGTTAACGCATGTCTACAAAGGGGGTCATACTTGGGCTTACACATGGGACCTACCAACCATGCACCACACTCACACACATATGCTAGGGACACATGCAAGTTTTCATCTGGTTCCGATGCTCTCGTTGTCTTCCTCCGACGAAACCCTGATCTACGGGCCTCGGATCATCTACCCCCCTAGACATTCTTCTGATGGGGGTAGCCCGGCGTAGCTCTCTCTTGTTTTGTATTTTTTTAGGTCATAGGATGATGTAAAACCATATTGGTTCACAAGTTGGGGCACTATCCTACCTGGTTTCACTGGAACAGGGAGATTCCACCTTATACAAGTCCAGAACCTTCGCTTCTAGGTTAGAGCGCATGCATGTGAGGGGGGACACATGCAAGCACCTACCAACCATGCACCACACTCACACACATATGGTAGGGACACACGAAAGTTTTTATCTGATTCTGATGCTCTCGTGGTCTTCCTCCGGCGAAACCCTGATCTGTGGGCCTCAGATCGTCTACCCCCCTAGACATTCTTCTGATGGGGGTAGCCTGGCGTAGCTCTCTTTTGTTTTGTGTTTGTTTAGGTCATAGGATTATGTAAAACCATGTTGCTTCACAAGGTGGGGCACTATCCTACCCGGTTTCACCGAAACAGGGAGTTTCCCCCTTATACAAGTCCAGAACCTTCGCTTCTAGGTTAGAGCGCATGCAAACGAGGGGGGACACATGCAAGCACCTACCAACCGTGCACCACACTCACACACATATGCTAGGGACACATGCAAGTTTTCATCTGATTCCGATGTTCTTGTGGTCTTCCTCCAGCGAAACCCTGATCTGTGGGCCTCGGATCGTCTACCCCGTAGACATTCTTCTGATGGTGGTAGCCTGGCGTAGCTCTCTCTTGTTTTGTGTTTGATTAGGTCATAGGATGATGTAAAACCCTATTGGTTCACAAGGTGGGGCACTATCCTACCCGGTTTTACCGGAACAGGGAGATTCCCCCTTATACAAGTCCAGACCCTTCGCTTCTAGGTTAGAGTGCATGCATGCGAGGGGGGACACATGCAAGCACCCGGAGACTAGTAGTTTTTGTATGTTCCAACATAAGCACCACACTTTCATGCATGTGCTAGGGCCACATGCATGCAGGTCCTTGAGGTAGTCAAAATTGAGAACAATCTAAAGGATGTCAAACAACAAATTTCAGACTTTGTCGTGAAATCCTCTCATCTTGGTCTTTTGATTGACCAAAAGAGTGACCTTTCTGTTTCAAAAGTAGTCCAAAAGCTTGCTTGGTTTTGTTGGTCAGCAGCTCTACCGTGAGGGGAAATTCTACTCTTGCCGATTGGTTGAGGATTGTTTCTCAAAGTTTGTGACTAGGCACCCACCTAATGGAAATGAAGTTCAGCATCCTCCAGAAGCTTATGGTCTAGTGCAAAGTTCATATTTCCATGGTCTCAATCCTTATGAAGAGCCGGTACATGCTATATCTACAAGAGAAACTATCGTCCGCTCCTCAAGAGGGTTGACAGAACCAGGAACTCTGTTCAAGAGTCTAATGGCCATCTTGCGAGATGTAATTATATGCTATGATGGAATTGTATAATTCAATCTTTGCAACTTAAGTATAGATAAGATGATCTTACAGATTTTCTAAGTGCTATAACTCCTGGAGAACCGGTGGTCTACCCCTATAGCTTTGTCCGTACGAGGGTATCCCAGTGGACTTTTTTTTTGTTTTGGTTTGTTTAGGACATATGTACATGGAAAGCAAAGTTTGGGTCAACTTTGCAATAAAATAAGCTCTGGTTGCCCCATGGCGGGAGTTTCCACGTATATATTCAGGATTTTACTAAGTGTTAACGCATGTCTACAAAGGACCTACCAACCGTGCACCACACTCACATACATATGCCTGGCGTAGCTCTCTCTTGTTTTATTTTTTTAGGTCATAGGATGATGTAAAACCATGTTGGTTCATAAGGTGTGGCACTATCCTACCTGGTTTCACCGGAACGGGGAGTTTCCCCCTTATACAAATCCAGAACCTTCGCTTCTAGGTTAGAGAGCATGCGTGCGAGGGAGGACACATGCAAGCACCTACCAACCGTGCACCACACTCAGACACATATTCTAGGGACACATGCAAATTTTCATCTGATTCCGACGCTCTCGCGGTCTTCCTCCGGTGAAACCCTGATCTGCGGGCCTACCCCCCTCCCCCCTAGACATTCTTCTGATGGGGGTAGCCCAGAGTAGCTCTATCTTGTTTTATGTTTGATTAGATCATAGGATGATGTAAAATCATGTTGGTTCACAAGGTGTGGCACTATCCTTCGCAACAAGCAGGCACACGGCAAAGAAAACACACACGACAAAGAAAAAGGCACACATCAAAGAGGTTGTACACGGCAAAGGATAGACACACGGCAAATAAGAGCTACACGGCAAAGACATATTGCACACGGCAAAGATAGTTCACAGCAATGGTCTGTTGACTCCGTCAGTCGGACGGAACCGTCAACTACTTTACTTTGCCATGTCTACGCCGAAAACACACGGCAAAGCCTTTGCCGTGTTCCGGGCGCAAAGACACACAACAAAGGCTCTTTGCCGTGGCTGACGTTGCCGTATGGCTTTTGCCGTGTTCCGAGGCGCCTTTGCCATGTGGGAACACTCACACGGCAAAGAACTGCTCTCCCGTAGTGAGTCGGTTTTGTACTAGTGGCAGCTCATAGATGGAAGCCCGGAACGATTAGGATGTAAGCTTCCGGTAGTTTTTGACCTAATCCATCTTATATTTCAGTTGTTTAACCTTCATATTCGCCACCTTTTGTGTGCAGATTCAAGTGGGGTGGGCATGGGATAACCACCTCCCATCTTATTTGGCCCACTGGAGTAAACACGATAAATGGTTATTAGGAAACGGGACATACAGGTCCCGCGGGACCTGTCAATTAACCAACATACTCCTTCCGTTCCAAAATAGATGTCTTAGATTTGTCAAAATTTACATGAATCTAGACACTATTTAGTATATAGGTTCATCCAAAATTTGAAAAATCTGAGACATCTATTTTAAGACGGAGGGAGTAGTATATATCGAGGTATTTAGGATTCCTACGCGTGTTATGCTAGCACCTACGCAAAAATCGTCATCACGTCACTTTCCTCAATGAGGACGTATGCGGCCTCTTGCGTGCCACTGAAACTATCCAGGATACAAGCAATGAGTTGCTTCGATCGGCAATGGTGGCATTGCAGCCTCGGCGACATTGCGCTACACCTCTACATCAGCGGGTTACAACCATGATAATTGGGCGGGGCCGTTTATCCCACCGCGCTAAGGGCACGTACAATCTTTGAGAAGGCATTCTTCCCTTGTGGCTTCCACGTACATAAGAGAAGGCAAGAAAAAATATTGTACAATGGATTATTCCTTAGAGTTATATATCTCTAGCACTTCAACTGCTTGCAAAAAAATAGGAATCGAAAATAAACCATATCCCTATAGACGCAGATCATACAATGCAGAAATATGCCTTCCCGTCCTTAACAAGAGATGATCCCTTATAGAAGGGAAGGCTCACCCTGTTTTTCTTCTCTCTCCCGTCCACGTCAGATGATTTCCTACGTGTCAACGGTTAAGGGAAAGCTGACATAGGAGCATTGTACGTGCCCTAAGCAGGATACCAACAAACGAAACAAGTGGCGGGATGGGAGACGGGTTTAGCGGCAGTCCCGCCCGGCTTGCAATTTTATGCATACCGTGCTTTGCTTATCAATGAAGAAAAGGTTGTCATCTAATTGACTGGTCCTGCTATGTTTATCCGCTTGCCTCTTATTGTTTTCGCCTTTGTAAAACTCGCGCAGATCAGAATAGTCACTTTTATTCAGTATCTAGACTAGCATATATTTCCATAGCGAATACCAAATACTTTCCTCATAACATCCCTTGTGAACACAATCTTGTTTTTTCTGAACTTAAATTCACACACCTTAAGGGTTGTATGCATGTCAATGAAACCTATAATATTATTGGGAATGATGAAAAGGGAAACATTGAGCAATGCTTTGAATGCACTCTTTGATGCAATTACTGCTCGCTTCGTTCGTGTCACCTTTTGTGTCCAAACCCTCCCGGTGACTCTGCTTATCGATGAAAAAAAGGTCATCATCTGACTGACTTATCATGCTCAGGTTATCATTCTGGCCCTCATCCTGCATCAGCCTCTTCATAATCCTTGAGGACTTCTCTCCAAACACTTTGAGCCCCTTGTCTTCAAGATCTACAAGCCACTCTATGAGAAGCAAAACCATGTACAACTTCAGCAATCATTCTATAAAAGACTCACCCATTTTGTACTTCAAATCGAAAGGACCATGACACGTGTTTATACTTACTCATAAAGGCTTGGGGTGTGACATCAATTGGTTTGTAGAGATGGTCGGTGCCAGCTTGCAAACTAGCCCACTCAGTGAGGTAGCTGGGAATGTTTGAAGTCGAGAAGGCATTGATATATGACTCTGCTCTCTCATGATCTCCTTTGTGCCTATCACAAAGAAAAATAATTAGAAGAAACTTTCTACCAACAACCAAGTTTAGATAAAAACCACCTCTTTATGATCACCTGGCATCACTGATGGCATCAAAAGTTACAACCAATCTTGACACAAAAATGGGAAAAAGTGAACTGTCAGCTCGATCAACTTCTACTCCACTAAGAACTGAATAGTCCGACAAGATCAGAGCATCATAAAGGACATCTCTCACCAGGATTTCATCATCGGCACTCTGGGTTATGCGCCAAAGTCCAAAATGAACCATCAATAAGATGTTAGGAAAAAAACTAATAATGTACATCATCATAACTAAAATTGCACGAGGGGTGAACAATTAGTTCATTTCATATGAACGTTATCGGCACAATAAATGTAAGAAACTGAATAAGGAGTCATTATTCAAATATAAACAAGAATTAGTCTGTACGTAATTTAGTAAATCTGAAAACTAAATGAAAAAAATGCTGGTGAACTTAATTCATTAGCAAAGAACTAGCATGGCCTGCATAACAGGTTATGGCCGGTATAAGAGGTGCGAACACGGTAGCAATTGGGCATCAGAGTGAAGCTTGCAAGTTTCATAGTTCAGACTATAGTCATACATATAGTGATTATATTTCAAAATAGATGGGTATAAGAACATATACACAAATCAGACTTCAACCTGTTTGCACATGCAAAGATGATATACTATTCCATCACAGGCAAGGCTCATTAACACAGCAAAAATGGCTAAAGAAGTTAACGGTTATTCCTACAAATTATGATCCCTGTGAGGCTGTGATTAGGAGATATACACTATGAAAATACTAAGTTATACTCGGAGTGATTTTTTACGCAGTGAACAGCTGATTTATACCATTCCTGCTGGGTTGCAAAGTCTAATGACGTATGCATATATAACAACCACTATATCCCCAAATAGCTTGTGGGTAAAAGAACACACGTACGTACCAAAGATGGATGGACAGGCAGTGGAGGGTTTACGAGCATGTTCAGCAGGACTCCTGAAAAATCAATCGATCAGCAAAATGCAAATGGCGGAATCAGAAAACGTGAAGCTAATTATTACTAGGACATTAATTGCAAATGCAAAATGCAATGGAGGTTTTACGAGCATCATTAATTAATAACTCACCCAAGAATTGGTTGTTGTTGAAGCCCTGGATCGAGGTAACCGCCCAGGTTACTAGCTCGGGACGTGGTACATCCTGCACCTTGAGGCAGAGGCTGAGCAGGAACGCCTTGGCGACGACCACCCCGGCGAGAAAATTGACGCTGCAGCCTTCCTTCATGAGCTCCCGCCTGGCCTCATCGCCGGCGAGAGGGAAAAGGACCTGGAACGGGCAGCTGATGCCACTCGTCCCGCGCTGGATCCACATCTCAACCAGCTCGGGGAACACCGGCAAGAGCCTCCCGGCGTCGGCGTTGACGTCGCCTCCGTGGGGGCTGCTGCCGCCGCAGATCCTGGTAATGTATAGGAGGACAACGTCGACGAGCGCCTCCACCTTGGCGCGGGGCATTTCGGAGCGGATGAGGCCGAATACGACGGGGGCGAGGAGCGCGAGGGGCTTTGCGGCGGCCGGGGAGGCCGAGGGGCGGCATTCTTCGGCGTAGACGGAGAGGAGGTCGAGGGTGGAGCGGAGGTCGTCGGGGGCGCCGCGGTGCTTGAGCGCGGAGAAGAACCAGACGGCCTCGAGGGGAGGCGGCGAGTAGGAGTAGGCGGCGAGGACGCGGGAGAAGAGGGAGCCGAATTCGGTGAGTTGCGGATGCGGGTCGGCGGTGTCGTTGTGGTAGAGGAAGCTGGAGAGGGAGTAGCGGAGGAGGGACTCGAAATCGGGGAAGTAGCCGGCGTAGTCCATGCAGGACAGTTCCACCAGGACGGTCTCGGCCATGGCGGGCGACGGGGAAGATTCGTTATTAGAAATGGAGAAGAAGCGGCGGAGGAAGAGAGATGGATTGGAAGGAAGAGGGGCGACGCGGCGCGGCGCTAGCTGTGAGGGGCGGGGAAGATTCCTTTTCCGAGTAATTAGGAGATTCCTTTGAACGACCGTTGGACTGTTGGTATCATACAAGTACTCGTACGTACGCCAAGATGGGATCCAACGTTGCTGATCACCGCGCCGCCGTCGGAAGCGACGGCTTGGATCAGGCTGCCGGACTCGTGGGTTGGGATGAAGGAGAGGGCTCGCCGGAGGACTACTCAAGTACACTCATGCATCGTCCACTTCTGCACGCCGGTCTCATATATAGATATAGTCTGTACCACGTCGTTGTGGCTCTGTATAACGTGATAAGTTCTGTCGTCCAATTCCTGTTAAATCTGTGCTCTTTTGCATCTGTAAAAACGCCAAGTAATTCACTACCATCTCTATATATTATGTTGGCGATACAAAAAGGTCACTGAAGCCTAATCATAAAATCGATCAGCTTTGCAAATGATATATACTCCCTCCGTCTAGAAATAACTCACGTAGGTTTGTCTAAATTCGAGTGTATCTATACACTAAAATACGTCTAGATATATTCGAATCTAGACAAAATCAAGTTAGTTGTTTCTAGACAGAGGGAGTATCTTTGTATCTTTGTGTAGATCATATATATCCTCATGTTTGGCCAGCTTCACACTGAAAATTTTCAGATTGTGTGCAAGAGCTGCTTGGCGATCAGAGAACAAAAGAACACATGATGTATAGTTCCGACTCCCAGACAGTAGCAACACAAATTTCTTACAAATAGAGGGATACAACAAAGGTCTAGTCCTCCAACCACTCACAATGTAGTACTCCCTCTGATTCATATTAATTGTCACTGAATTGAATGTATCTAGTAATGATACGTCTATTTTTACGACAAGTAATATGGATCGGACAACAAAACACCTACGACAAGCTTGGTATATAGCTCCAGACAACAGTGAAATTCCTACTGGAGTAGGGAAATAAATTCAGCTTACTAGTATGTACAGCAACTACGTACCAAGATACAGATAGAACCAAAAAAAAAAGAGCTGATCAAACTAACGTGTTGGCAATTAAGCAACATGACCCAGAGACGAATGCAGCAGTGCAGGTCAATAAGCCGATATCGCATCCTTCAGTTCCATGGCAAACCAGATAAGTCTAGGTATACAGTTTATGAAACTGAGAACATACATCCTTCCAGATCAAATCTTGTGCAACAAAGTAGCACAGAAAATGTGTTTACATTCTTCCAGGTGTTCATGGCGTAAAACTGGGCTACACCGCCCCCAGAGAGAGTTCTGTGAGTCAATGCTGGCACTATTCTTTCCTAGCAAATCAGTGCTGAAGTCAGAGCACCTAGCCGTGTTAGTGTAAATCATATGGATCTGTCTCTGTGGTTTCTTGTCCTGAATGAAAATACAGAGCAGGTGTACGCTGCTGTCGTGGCTATGATGAACACTCCGGCGTATGTGCATACTGTTGCTGCGCAGACATAAAGGTACCTGTGACCATCAGGAAATGGAGCTGGTCAAATAATAGCAAGAACAAAATGTAGCATGGGAAAAATAATTATTTACTGCAATAAGTAAAAGGCTATCCACAATAACCATTTTAAGCAGTGGAAACATTCTGGTCAGAACAGTCTACTTGTTAATGGAGACTGGAATTCAATCCTTAAAGGCATCATTTCCTCAGTGTTCTCAATTATCTCATTCAGCAGTTTCAGGGGTCTGCTAACAGTACTGGCTTGTATGGACAGCACTGGGGTTCTGGTTTCTAAAGCCTGTTCTGGTTTCTAAACTTAGAAACAAACGGAAGCCCAGATACAAAAGGTTAGCATCAAATACTTGTAAATAGTTCCTAAAGGGGCCCATGTGATAGCGAGAAACACCAAAATGGAGAACTGACTAGACATTGACTTGTAAAGTTTATATAGATCACTTACTTTGGTGAAAACACGCTCCAGACGAACAAATGGTTCCTCATGAGCAACAGAACAATGGTGTATGAAGTCAGGGCAACAGAATTAATCAGCAAAGGAAGCAAACAGGGCAATGCGATCATTTTGCCCAGAATGCTGCTCCATCTTAATTGATGTGGAGTAGACATATCATCACTGTCTTTCACCGACATATAAACCACTATCCCAAGGTATAACAACAGAGGTGATCCATATGTAATAATGAACATCAGCATCCCAGAAAGAACCATAGAGTAGCTTGAAATGCCCTGTTAAAATTCAATAGTCAAATCTGAAGGAAAAAAGGCGAGAAAAGACACTTCAGAGAGTTCATGTCAAGCTTACAATGAAAGCTCCAGCAACATCTATGCTGGCAAGGCTATTGGTATTCCCAAGACCAAAATGACCGGTCATCCCCAAGAATTGCATTGCAACAACCTACACAGTTAGCCAATAGAAATAGTCATCACCCATGATGGCGTGGATTTGGGAAACAAACAAAAAAAAACTTGTTGATCAAGCAAAGATTATAAGAAAATAGTCCAACTAACTAACCTGCACCCATTGCCTATACAATGATTTCTCCAGACAAAAATGAATAACACTCGAGATAATTTGCAAGAGAATGAGTAAAACAGGAATTGCATTTATGGGTTGCTGCAGAAGCAATTGAAGAAGGCACCAGAACATTATGTATGTTACTCCAGTCAGGAACACAGAATGATTGATGCCGTGCAAATGTATAGCTTTTTTGGGACTGGAGTCAGAGGAGGATGTTGGCTCTGCTTCTTTAGAATGTACTGGAAATATCCAAGGTGACAAAAGAACGGTGCAAGTTATTGAAATGCTTGCGATGACATAGAATATCTGAGCTATTGATGTTGTACTATGGTTCATCGGTACTGAAGTATTAACCTGACTCTTCCAGATATGCAGCATAACTAAAAGTCCGCATGAAAGGTGGCTCAACCATAGCCCTACGACAAGCATTCTCCTTGTTCTCAGTAAAATGAGTGAAACTGCATACAATACCACGACCGCGAGAACTGAGATAATTTGAAGAGACTTTACGATAGAAGAGTCACATTGGGTCAATATCTTTGAAATGTCAGGGAAGTGAACCCAGTTAATCCCACCTTGATGCCAAGCTCTTAGAATTCTCCCAGCAACAAGAACAACAAGGACAGTACACAACTTGCAACAAACACGCTGGCCCGGGGTTAGTTTAAAGCTGGTAAGATACGAGGAGTTACTTCTGTGAATGGTCTCTGCTTCCGTTCTCTGGACTATTCTTGAATTTGATTCCTTCAGAATTGACTGAACTGTCTTGATGAGAAATATTAAATAGAGAGTAGACGTGAGAAAATGCCATATGTACTGCTCTTCTTCAACAAAAGAGCTTGAACCAAGACTTGCGACATATAGAAAAATTCCCATTAGAATGAAAACCTCATCAAGATGCCAATGTTTATCCAATTCCCACTCAGAACGGTGTTCAACCTGACTTTGCGACTTTCCCTCAAATAGGTAAAAGATGATGCCGGCAAGAGAAAAACATGAAATAATCATCAAGGAGATTGCAGAGAGAAGTACATAGAGTGGTTTCTGCAAATACGAACAGCAAAAGGAGACAAGTCATCCAGCAGAAAGACAGATGTAACAGTACGATATAAAAGTATAACAGTGCAAAGGTAGTAAAATTACATCGGTCGCTCTGTGAGACAACCACTCACTCGCATATCTTAAGAAGCCGGAGTAGGCATCCAAAGCAGTCCTAAAGTGCCCAGCTGCTTCAACAGACCTGCAACGGCGAGTTCATTTCTAAGAAGAGTTCATGGATGATGATATCCATCTTTTTAATCACATTAGGACCATAATCTTACCTGAAATCAGAATCTTGATGAAGAAGCAAGGATCGATGAGAAGCAGAGGCCTTAGAAAGCAAATGGCACAACTTTTCCTCAACAGAGTCAGGATGCATATCGACCCCAAAGTCATCCTTCGTATTAACACAATCTTCAAAGCAGAAAGCAGGTCCCTGTTCTTGTAGCAATCTTAAAATTTGCCACGAGTTCAGTTCTAGTGTCCGCAGTTTTTGGCCATCTGAAATAAGATACATTCACCATCTCAGAGCACATAGCTGGGAGCATTTAATCATAAAATTTGTAGACAATCCAATATTCTGATCTAAATGAGATATAAAAATCAACAAAAGGGGTGCAATTACACATCCAACAAGAACTTAAACCTAATAAAATCAATATGAACTCCAGAAGCATTAAAAACATCTAGTACTTCTTTTGCATGGAAGCGTAATACACTTGAGATGGAAGGTATATATATTCACCTGTCAAAGAATTAAAAAGCTCCGGAAGCAAGACACCTATATTGTTTTTAGGAATTGGTATGCCAAAGAGAAGAGCTAGAGTTGGGGCAAGGTCAACCTGACAAAAAAGGTCAAATGTCAGAGTTGTGTGTTAGTATCTTGAAACACTATCCGTCGAATATTTACAATGATTTCTTCAGTATAAGTGACAAAGAAAAAGAACTTGCCAATCTATAGAAAAATAATCACATACTACCAACAAATTCTATCAAACTCAAAAGTATACTATAAACTGAAATCAAGCTTCAAAGTATAGAGAGATAAGGCTGAGAGAAGTATATATTCATACTTGAAGTGCTTCGTTCTGGTCATAAGGCAAACAATATGAGCTCTCAACACTGTGTCCTATAAAAAGGGCAAGGGAGTCAGTTTCTTCGTAAGAAGATCCTCCATGATTACCAACTTCAGTCATTCCATGATCACTGACCACAACCTGAAATGCAGGGGGCAAACCAAAATCCCTATGAAAATTGTAATGGAAAAAATCATGCATATAAAAAAATCTTTAATGCAACTTCGAAGGTAGAGTGAAGTAGAATTTGTCAAGCACACAGCTGAGTAATCACTATAATTCACCATTGCCGATGACCTCGATAGATTTAAACTTCTTTGTACACTATTAAAAGCAGAACAAAAATTGTAGAAACAAGATCGTGTACCAAAAGTGTTCTGTCTGAATTATCCTGAAGGCTCATAACTGCAGTATGTACCCTTCTAATCACATCATCCATCTCCTTCAGCTTTGGGGTCATCAAAACACTGTAATTTGAAACTTCAAGTCAAACTAGACATTGCTTTGGGGTCATCAAAACACACACACACGCGCACACACACACACATAAAAAAAGTGAAAAATGATTTGGTATTTACCTCTGACGCCCACCTATATGGCCAACATGATCTAAACCTAAATAGTGAAGAATCTGAAATTGTCAAAGAAAGGAATTTCTCAGTATCCACCTAAGTGATTGTAGGTTAACCTTATCAAATAGCAAAAAAAAAGGGAAGACATTGACTATAGAAAACATTAGTTGAACTCTTGGACTACATGGGTAGTATCCAAAGATAAAGTAGCATTATCTGTCACAAGTGATAAAACAAGTGAACATGCAGCAAGGAATGAGCAGAAGTGTACCAGTGCATCCCAGTCTTTTGCAGCAAACTCAGATTCCAGATGACGAGAAACATTGAAATCAACCTCAACTGTATCTTTGACCTGCAATATAGTTACATATCCTTAAAAAAAATTGCTCGTACTACACCAGGTTGCGAAGTACAAAGAAAGCACTATCACCAGCACAAATTAAGCAGCAATTCATAAGCTGACATGCCTAATATGCAAATATCTGTAAGCGCAGCCTACCAATACTACTCTTAATGAGTGCCATATTGTTGACCTACAAACTCTATATGCCTAAGTTATTTCAGTATCTATTTTTCAGAAATTATTAGAAAAGCACAGGGACAAACAGGTGCTTTGTTGTAAAGCAACTGTTAGATTAGTGCTTCAAATGACAGCGTAACGGAAACTAAATTTATCAGTATTTAAACATGTAAGTTATACTATTTTCCTCCAACAATTTTAATGTTCAATCACATCTCATTGCAAGAAAAGCGTGTGATACATGAGACAAGGCTTACATAAAAACTGCTCACTCCGTCTTGTCTGTGGAACAGAGTTGGGAACAATTTGATCCATGTTTCATCTCCCAACATCACTAATTTATAACCAATCGTGTGAAGCTGATCTGTGATAAATATAAAATAACTTATAAACAATTATGTTGCTTATTTAGCATACAAAGTAGGACTAGCATGACAGCTGGATAAGGGGCGTAGCAAAAGGTTCTAACCAAGAAGATTGTCATCCAAGAAGGCTTGAGTATTGAAGTTAAGTGCCACATCAAGAAAACCTCCAATTGCCCCTGATACCATCGCCTCAAAGAAAAATAAATACACTCAGGATTGCTCAATATTTGACATGTGCACAAATAGGTGTTTCAAGGTAAAATTAAGTCCTACTTTTAGTCTGGGCATTGTAACGGTTGGGGGTGCAGCCTTTGCATGATAACCCACTGCTTTGCAACCAGCTAACAGAGATTGAGTGTATGGCATTGCCTCCATCATTTCTTTGCTTGGAGGTTTTCCCCCTCTTCCCAGTACAAATTCAGCAGGTAGCCCATCTACCACCTAAATTGACATTGATAAACTCAAAAGGCCAAACATTAAAAGGTAAGACATACAGTCATAGAAATGGCTAATGCTGCCAGAGATAGGAACATCGGTTTTAAGACATACCATCAATACCAAGCGATCGTACATATGGGGGACCTCAGAAAGTTCCTGGAGTGAATCACGCACGCAATCAACAGCAATAAAATAGTAGATATGTAACTTCTAGTAAAGCTAAGTACAGAAGAATGTCTAGGAAAGTTCGACACCGGCATAAACTGTAGGAAGCTTGGTCAAATTTGCTCTCCTTTAAAACCTTAACCCTCACTATAACATCGCAGAACATTAAACAGTAGTACGTAGTACAATTTAGGATTTGGTGAAGAAACCTCAAAGTATCAAACCAGTCTTGAGCAGCACGAGGCGGATGTAAACTCTACAGCGAGCAATTCAAATGGAAGCAATGCCCTACCCTGTACAGCGATCTGAGCTGATCTGGAGGAAGCGTCGGTTCCTCCCCGCCACCGACGGGACCACACGACGGCGCCTTGTAGCTCTCCGCTCCACTACGGATCACCACAGACCAGAGACGAGTCAACCTAAGCTGATACAACATGTTTCCTCAGAGAAATCGGAGCTGAGCAGAGGCGGAGGCGCGGACCTGAAGCCGGGGAGCGTGGGCTTGACGGGGAAGAATCCGTAGAGGAAGAGGGAGAGGCCGGCGACCTGCAGCAGCACCGCCGCTATGGTCCATCCCGCCACCGCAGCGCAGGAAGGGGAGGCGGCGCCCATGGCTTCTGAGCTGGCGATCGCCGCTGCTGCCTGTACTGCTCGGAGCCGAACAGGAAAACGCAGTACGGCAGATGTACAAGTGGGCTAGAATGTTATGGGCTTCATAGCAACTGGAACTCTTAGCCCAAAGCTCAAATGGGCCTAGCTGAGCCCACCACAGAATGTCTTGACAATTCGAGAAGATAAAGCGGTTGGTGGCTTCGTGCTCTGCGTCCTCCCCGCTTCTCACTGCTCTGCTCTGCCCCTAGGGTTTATCCTCTGCTGCAGCTCGGATTCCATCCATCCTCGAGCAATGGCGTCGGTGCAGCTCTGCGGTGCCGCGGTAGGCGCGGCGGCCTCCGTCCAGGCCACCCGCGTCCCCACGTCGGCGGCCATCGGGATCCGCCCGGCGCGAAGGGCGTCCCACGGGCTCGTCGTCAGGGCCGCCACCGTCGTCGCCCCCAAGGTGCGTGTTGCCGTGCAATGTAACCATGGTGTGCTGGTTATTTGGTTCTCGTGCGCTTATACACGTGTATGTCTACTAGTATAGTTATTACTGAGGTAAGAGGTTGAACTGTAGAAGAGTGACTGAATTCGAAGATGCAGATTGACCCTGTGAGTGTTGTAGTGGTTCACGATGTGAGTCATTAGGCGTATAATGTCCCGCTGTGGAGTTTGAGTTTAACCGCTGGTGATTAGGAAGTTTGAAGGCCATTGTGTGCTACAAGGGATTCGCTTTAATTAATTGTAAGAAAGCTGTGGGGAATAATTAACTGTGTTATGAAGTGAACTAGTACAAAATTTGATTCTGCCAATATGTCAAAAAGGGGTCCTAAAAGGCGGTTTTGTGTACTCTATGGCTCACTCTTAGCATTTTAGTTGAGCCTCTAGTTCTAATTATCATGTGCTAATTTGTGAGTATTCTCACGGATCTGAAATAATCTTCTATCATTCCATTGCAGTACACGACAGTCAAGCCCTTGGCCGACAGAGTGCTTCTAAAGACCAAGTCTGCCGAGCTGAAGACAACTGGTGGAATCTTGCTGCCTTCGACTGCCCAGTCTAAACCTCAGAGTGGTGAGGTAGTCGCTATTGGAGAGGGAAGAATCATTGGGGAAAGCAAAGTGGAAGTCAGCATCCAGGTATTGTTGCTGGTAGAAAATTGTGACTTGCAGTCACTTTGTTCCAGTCTTTTGAGTAGTGGTTTAGTTGTAACAAATCCAGTCAAAAGGCAAGCTAAGATGTTGTCTGTTTGGATGCTGTGATTGCACGCACATTATGCCAGTTTTGTTTATCTGGTTCAGTTCTTGTATATGTTCTGTTGTCATATTTTCAATACCAACAAGTTCATACTAATGGTTGACTGTGCTACTTATGTAGATTGGAGCTCAGGTTGTATATTCGAAGTATGCTGGAACAGAGGTGGAGTTGAATGACTCCAACCATCTAATTCTAAAAGAGGATGATATCATAGGTATTCTGGAGACAGATGATGCGAAAGACATGAAGCCTCTTAGTGACCGTGTACTTATCAAGGTAGAGATCTCATATATATTTATTCTGTACATCTGGTTATTGTATTCACATGTATGGCTTGGATGGCGCATTGTTGTCAATTATAAGTGGGATGAAAGATTCTATTTCAGCTTACTGCGTAGATCACCCTTCAGTTGTGTTATATTACTAATCCTGCTTGTCTGGTTTTTCCCGCATAACAGGTAGCTGTTGCTGAAGATAAAACTGCTGGTGGTCTGCTGCTTACCGATAGTGTTAAGGAGAAGCCATCTATTGGAACGGTTAGTCATCCAGTCCGTTTATAGTTCTCTTGGACAATCTTGATATCTATAATGCCTATGGTTCTGAACTGCATGGCTGTACCTTCATGTTGGGACTGTACCTTCACATATATTCCAGATAAAAGTTAATTGAGCTAATGGTATACACTCATTGGTCGGGGCCAGGTCGTCGCCGTTGGTCCAGGCCATCTGGACGAGCAAGGCAAGAGGATCCCGTTGCCGGTCTCTGCAGGCAGCTCTGTTCTGTACTCCAAGTACGCCGGCGCCGAGTTCAAGGGTGCCGACGGCACAAACTACATCGTGTTGAGGGTATCCGACCTGATGGTGGTCCTCTCCTGATTTTTTTTCATGGATTGGTCGAAGGAACTTGAGTTAAATGAACGGAAATGGGAATCGGTTTGAGTACTGTTTTTCTGGCTGATAAGAGATGAGTACTGCGTTCTTTATATTTTGCTCCAGTTAAGTTTGCTTTGCTAGCATGATATTGTTAGACGATTCGGATCTTGATCCTACTTGGCACGGGGATTATACTAAATCGTAGACCCTCCGTTTAGCTTGCTAAAAAGGCTTGTATTGTTGAAAAGAGGGAGTATTGGATTGCACGGAGTCAAAACTTTGGTAGTTTGCAACCCTTTTTCCATAACTTTTTTTCCGAACCCACGACTCGTTGAATCTGTTGGAGAACCTGAAGCTCTGTATTTGTAGTCGCTCGCTCGGTAGCAGCTCGCAAGCTCCGGTCCGGGTCTTGTACGAAGAAGGAAAAAAAGCTTGTTTTTTAAACTGGTCGAAAAGTGAAAAATAGAAGTTGCTTATGATGACTGCTTGACTTTTTTTTTTCAGAACGTTCATGCAGTTTTCTTGAGAGAAGACGGTGTGGTGTGTTAGCACAACTGTACGTGCGTGCTGCGACATAGGATAAAAATGGGAAAATTATATGTATCACCCGAAAGTATGGAATGAAACGATCCCCGGCCGGGTCACTCGCTCGCTCCTGCTGCAACTGCCCATGCATGCACGTCGCCCAAACTACCCCTCGCTTGCTGCTCCTGGGTGGCCTCGCGCGCTGCTCCAGCCACGTGTCGCCGCGGCAGGCCCTGACGAGTCCCCGCTGCCTGACGACGGCACTGCCGGAGCTGATCCCCACTGTCGGACAGACCCGCTGCCACGGGCAAGGTCCTCCATAGTGCCGCCGGATCTCCGTCGCCGCCCACTCCCTTTGGCGAGGTCCTCGGCGGATGTTGGCGGCACCCACACCAGTCCCCTAACTTCTGGGCCACCTCTACTTGCCGACCCGTGGCCACGGCCGACCTCCTTCTAGTGTCGATGTTCGCTTATCTGTTCCACCTCTTTGTCCCGTGTGCGCCGAGGAGACCGCTGTCCCGCTGCAGCTCTAGGACGACGGGGCTCGCCTCCGGCAGGGGACTTGCCAGACGCCGTTCCCGCTGCTCCCTCTATCACACCTCCGGCGAGGACCAGCGATTCAAGGTGGGCGGCTCCTATGTGTACTACCTACTACGACGGATTTTTGCCACCGACGAACGAGTGGATTTGCTACAGACGGCAGGGGTCGTTGCTACCGAAGGCATGTGGATTCGCTACTCTGGATTTTCCGTGTTTAGAGATTTTTTGTTGGGATGGAAATTTGCTACATATCAAAAAAAAATTGCTACAATAGTTGTTCTCGAAACGCTACAGGTTTTTTTTCTACAATGTCACCGGTCAGGTCTCCGTGTTTGCTACATTAGCACATTTTTTTGCTACAACCTTTTTTGGGGTCTGCTACAATAGCTAGGTAGTTTTTTGCTACGAAGTCTTTGGTGAAAGTCTTTGTTGATGTCTCCGGCAAAGTCAGATTTACTATATTAAAATAATATTTTTTCTGCATAATCTAAGTGATGTAAAACCTCTAACAAGATTTATCTTTTTATTTTTATCTCGTAGACGAACCATTTTTAGCAGCGAAAACGGGACACTCTGTACCTCCCGGTGCTCTCAGCACCACCCATAAAAATGGACGGGCGTATCCGGGGTCAGACGGGGGCGTGCGTGATGACGCACATTGTGCTTGTGTGAGCTAGCAACAGAGGATTTTCCTCTGGAAGGGACAAAGTTTTCGAACCGTGGACTGTGGACCGACCGGACTCGCATCCACACCGCACCGCCGAGATATATACAGTATGTTTTGCACGCCCTGGGAATTGATTTCCTTCTAGACTAGACAAGATCGACGACAGCCAGCTGCAACGTACGGCTGGATGGATGGACCCAGTCAAATCGGAACCCAAATTAAAGGGGTCGGTCACGGTCGATCTCGTCACCTCACACGTAGTACGTGCATCGGCGCATGCAGCTGGCGGGTCTTCTCCTCTGGTCCAGTCAGCCGCTGACTACTAGGTTTAGTGACACTGACAATATGCATGATGATTTACAAAAGTGTGACCAAGAACATACAAAATATAATATAAATATGTATGCTACGAAAATATATTTCAAACCAATTCTAATAATTTTAATTTGGTGTTGTATAGGTTCATATTTGTATCAAACTACTTGGTCAAATATTATAAAGTTCGGCTCTGGAAAAACCTTATATGCAACATAAATTGGGGGCGGAGGAAGTATTACATGATATTATGCAGTGTGGAGATAGTATTATAGTAGTATCATGATACTAGTATATGATACTCCCTGCCGTGACTAGTCGAACACTACAAACAGCAGGGTGTCCCAACTTTCTGGAAGGGACAAAATGTATGTCTATGCACACTGTCTTCATATTACTCAACACCAAATAAATGCCTTGCTAAACCGTCTCTACATTTTTAGAAGCATAGTACAATGTTTCATGTAGTGCCTCCATTCCTAGAAATAAATAGTCCAAGTGTTTCTTTGAAGTGCATGCCTTTATGTGTGTAGACACACAACTTCGGTTTTATAAAAAAATGCCATTATGGCATATATATATATAGGCATTTTATGAAATGGCTCTACGGTCCAAGAGACAAATGCACATAGGGACACTTTTGTGTACACTGTAGAAAATGCATCTACAACTATGTAGACTAAATTTAAGTGTCTCTACAATACCAAAAAAAAAGTGCCTCTACAAGCCACTTCTCTTGTAGTGAAAGCAACTTTACTTGTTCTGCCGTCCACTGGAGTTAGCACAAATTTTGACACACCAACGGTCCGGGGCAATACTTATAGCTTTGGCACTGGTCACACAAACGGTGCTGATTGTGGAGTCTGACAAGGGCATCGAATAGGAAGTACAAAGCTCAATAGTGACGTCTGGAAGTCCTAGAGGCCCAATCGCGCAAGTTCTTCCATTGGATGGCAGAACTCGACGGATGTTGGACGGCAGAGAGGTTAGCAAGGCGCAACTGCAACATCATCCCCGATGCCTTCTCTATGACCAAGCACCTGAAACGATGCATCACCTGATCATCAGTTGCCCCTTCTCCTGTCAGATCTGGCATGTGATCCTTGCATGGTTGCACATGTCCTGCATCTCACCAATGCTAGACGCATCCATCTTCGAATGGTGGACACGAGCAAAGCACAACACTCTGAAAGCCATGCACAAGAGGTTGGCCTTGACGACCTTGCTCATCCCCTGGATGATCTGGCAGCATCGGAATGACCGCGCCTTCGACAGAGTCTAGACCTCTGTCACGACCCTTGTCGCCAAGATCAAAGAGGAAGCAGCGTCTTGGATACTACCAGGAGCAAAAGGGCTCGGAGACGTTGTGCCAACGACCTGGGATGTGCACTAAAGCCACTAGACTGCATTTTGTTTCTTGTTTCTTTCTTGTCCCTCTGTAGAACCTCCTAGGAGGCGTGTAACTCACTCTGCATTGAAATGAAACAAAAATCTCTTTGCGTTTTCTTGAAAAAAACAATTTTTGACATGGCTTTTTAGATAAACCACACCAGGAAAATGTGTATAAGACTACGGGTACAAAACCAGTTTACACAGAGATCGATCGAACCCAAACAACAAAGAAGAGTTGTCGGAATTACAGCTCATAGTGAACTTTGACATGGGTCAAAATTTTGATCGAACCTAGACAACTGAGGCAAAAGTGCTTTTGAACCAGCAGAGAAGTGATCTTTTTCATGGTTTTTAGAAACTTGTAAATATAATTTTCAATTTTTTAATATGCAGGAAGCACTGGATCAGAGCTTGGGAGCTAATTACTACATATATGAAAGGGAAGAGTTTCAACGCTCGATTACGGCAGCCAAATCAGACTTCGTTTACTGTAGATGCGATCTACAGTAAGGGCCTCTACGTTTTTTTTTACAGAATAAGGGCCTCCATGTCTGATACCTGCACCGCTTTGCTCCTTTGTGGGAGCCTTCCAGATTCTTCTCTTTCTCGATCCTTATCCATATCCCAATCGAGAGCTCTGGTTCCTTCTGCCCAACCGTACAGACCTCCTCCCCGCCTGAGCTCTCCCCTGTCGCCGTTATCCTGGCTCGGCAGGGACAACAAAGTGGGGCTCGCAGGGGTAGCGGGGGAAGCCGAGGACGGTGAGAGGTGAGGACGGGGAGGAGGCAAGGCCGGCCGGAGAGGAAGCGGCGAGGCGGCGGTGCCAGGAAGGAGACGGCGCGGCGGCCGCGGGGGAAGGAGAGAGGGAGGCGGCGGCCGGGCTGCAGAGCAGCGCCTTCTGGCAGCGGGGATGGTGCAGGACGGAGTCGCGCGGACTGGGAAAGCTGTTCTCTTTCATCTCATGTCCTCGCTTCCTCCCCAGACCGCCGCCTGCATCCTCGCCTGCATCACTCCACTCCGGCAGCGCGGCACGGCCTCGCCGTCTTTCTTTCGTCCGACCTGCAACCTCCTCCCCCCTCCCTGGCGAGCCGCCTGATATTCCACCGCGCATGGCCGCGGCCTCGGTTGCTGCGACAGGGAGGACGAGGGAGTGACGGAATGGATACGGCCGCGCCATCAGGTGAGCCTGACCTTCGCTGTATCATTTTTCTTTTGCTTTCATACGCTTATCTCTTCTCTTTTCTGCTCATGTTCTTCATGTGAATTTTGGGAATTTTTGCTTGCCGAACAAGGGCATTTAGGGCCCCCACTGATCATGCGTGCTCCCAGCAGAGAGAATTTTAGTACAAGGCGTTATGATTTTTCCTCTCTCCAGAAATTTGAGCTTCACTGCATGCGATGTGTTTCTGCTAATGTCTACAGAAATAGGTGCAGCCGTACAAGTAGACACACGATCACCATATTTCATGACAATGTAAATTTACAGTCTTTCATTTACCTCTGAGACCTCCATTCCATTTTTATGGCATGATATTTACAGGCTAATAGTTAATCAAAATGCCCACTCCCCCCCCCCCCCCTTTTTTAGATATATTTCGAATTGTACTTCCAAATAATTACCCCATGCTAAACCGTATGCAGATTTGGATTTAGGCTTTCAAAATCATGAGCAAGGCAATTTACAATGTCTCGCAGGAAAAGCAAGGCACCACCTGTTTATGGAGGCAAAATGTCCATAGATATGCACATGTGACCTATATATATACACAGACTGTTATTTAAGGATCTGATTATTAAGTCCTGCATTAAGGCTTTCAAAAGTGCATCCTAATATGTGGTATGGTGGATGGACAGGGCAGTGAGCGCTGGCATGGCGGTGATGCGAGTTAATTCGTATATGATGCATGGACAGGGCGGCAAGGGCCAGTGTGATGGTGCTGCACCTGATGTCAGGCATGTACTTCCAAATAATTACCCCATGCTATACCGTGTGCAGATTTGGATTTAGGCTTTCAAAATCATGAGCAAGGCAATTTACAATGTGGCAGGCAAAGCAAGGCACCACCTGTTTATGGAGGTAAAATGTCCATAGGTATGCACATGTGACCTATGTATATATATATATATACCCAGACTGTTATCTAAGGATCTGATATTAAGTCTGCATTAAGACTTTTAAAAGTGCATCCTAATTTATGGTATGGTGGATGGACAGGACAGTGAGCGCTGGCCTGACGGTGATGCGAGTTAATTTGTATATGATGCATGGATAGGGAGGCAAAGGCCAGTGTGATGGTGCTGCACCTGATGTCAGGCAAGTGACACTATGCTCTCCCTCTAATTCTTTTAAGCATCCTGCATTTTTTCCCGTGTCGTAACACATCACATATTTTCAAGTGATTAAAAAATTCTCTATGAAATTTATAAGTTATTACAAATACTTCTGTTGGGGTGATCGATTGGAAGAGTAACATGAAATTCATTATTAATCATGCCAATATGTGAGCTGCACGGTCGGGTTCTACCAACCTAATAATTTGCTTCTTGGTAAAATGACTACCAATGGATGACTCTCTTGCTATTCTGAGTTCCAATAAATTATTAAGATTGTAGCAGTTTGATTCAAGATGTGTAATATAATATTTATAACTGCCCCTTTACTTCTTTGTTCTTTTTTTCATTCGGTCAAGTCAGGGCATCCTCCCGTAAAAAAAAAGTCAGGGCATCCGATTACCATCTGACGCTTCTGGTATTTCCTTTTGGAGCGTTAGTGAGTTGTGCACGTACTCATTTTGTTATTCAATTTATCTGACCTGCATATACCCACATAAACTGTGATTAAGTTCTAGCTCCGTTTGTTAGTTAAAATGGGTTGACCACTAGCTGGTTTCATAAGCTGTTGAATATCTCTGAGTATGTTCATTTTTCAGTAGTTCCTTTAAGATTAAATAGAACTGCTTTGTTGTACGACAGCGTTGACCAATGGACATGCTCTATTCCTCTATATGTACACAAAATGTTGGACATGTTCTTTCATTTCCTTTTAGTTGATTCTCAGCGCAAAAGATACTATGCATTCTTCTCGTGAGGAAATGCCTGACCGCGCACAGATGATGCCGTGGTGATATGTAGAGTTTTCTTTCTTTCTCTGAAACTGTTAAGACGTCGATTCTTGATAGGTAGGTGGCTGTTAGCAGACGCCGTGCTGTCGTGCTGCTGTGAACTGTTTGAGTAGTGGCGGCAGGCCAATTGTGCCATGTCCTATTATTTGCACAGTTTTATTTTTACGCTTTTATTACTGCAGCCCTCCATGTGCTGTAGGTAGACCCATCCTCTGAATGTTTGTTCTTGAGTCATATCCAATTAATGGTCTTGCAGATATTAAAGATGGATGACTTTTCTAGGCTCTTTCGGTAGATTAAGGATTTTTTACCTTCGCTATACCTATGTGGAAGAACCACATGTTCTTTCTCTCAAAGTATAGTTATGTCTCTGTTTCTTAATTAGTATATGCAAATTTCTTGGACAAGACTCAGTATCTCCATGACATAACTAGAAGGTACAGGTAACATCTAGGTTGTTTGTTCACTTAACATCTTGTGAAGTTTTCGAATATGAGAGGACATGTGCTTTTATTTTCATTACAAATTAATGTTCCTAGGTGCAGCTTACAGTTTCTTTTTGATTTGCGACCTTTTTGTCTAGGGAATTCTTCTGTGCATGTGCCAGGTTATTTTGTTTTTAGCATATTCTTTTGTTTTTTTGTTTACAATTCCTCTTTGTCTTTGCTAATCTGTTTTCTTCTTGGAGGTCTTCATAGGAATACAGAGATAGGTTAAATGTTCAAATTTGTAAGTCAATACCTCAGGGTCTAAAAAAATGAAGTCCGACCTATATAATTTGTTTTGGTTGTTTAGACTTTCTCTGTCTTTGCTGATTCGTTTTTGAGGCTCGCAACATAGCTTTCCATGTATTAAATGTTGTATTGGTCAATGCCACTGGTACAACATCAGCGTCCACCAGCGTTTCCAAGATGTCTCTTAAGCTAATAACATCGTTCTTTTTTACTCTTTTTTGCATCTGTCCATACTCCCTTTTATTAACGTATTTGAGCATTATGCTATTTGCCTACAAGCATGTATAGTAGAAAGATAGAGATGGTCAAATGAAAGAAAGTCACTTTCAGCAGCCGATTGTTTGTGTTGTCAATGTGTTTTTCGATATATATCTTCTTCCAAGTCATTTATTGGTAACTGAATCCAGTAATTTCAAGCAGACATTGCAAGTGGAACAATGACACATTCTTTCGGGGAAATTAAAGATCTCTCCAATGACTCTATGGGACATTTTCTACACAGGATATATGCGAGGTTGCAGTGGACTTGTGGATGCAGTCCTATTTTGGAGGTTCAAGCATAAATTTCTGATTTCAACAAGAGATGAAGGGTGGGTTGGCAGAAGGAACTAACTAGCCCGTGTTTGTGTAAAATAGTGCCAACTTTTCATTTCGGCTGTAAAATATATGCAATATACTAGGGCATACTGCCACACAGGTTACTATGTGTATATTGTATTAGAAATAACCGTGTCAGGATGGGTTCGAATCAGTCTGTTATGTATATGCTTCAGTATATATTTGGAAATTAGAATCTTGGAGAACAGACGGATAAAGCTTATCTTTTATTTTTGTATATCTACGTATAGTCTGCTTACAGCATTCAAAAACATCTGTTCTCCATGTGGTCAAGGAAAGTTAGGTACTTTTCACAAAAGCTTTCAACATCTGAAACATAACGGCAAATTTAAGTAATTGATATTTTATCAAACAATTATAAAAAAGACACCACGGGCGCCGCGCCAAGTTTCCTAGTATCTCCACTAAGACGTACAATTTCATTTGTCTATGGAACCATATAGCAACCTGTTGGCCACTTCTACTTCTAGCTAGCTAGCTTATACGTGTTGTTTCTCCATCGAGTTACATCAATCTCCATTTTGGTAAAGTCACTTTAACCATTTGACTCTAGTATCTTAATGGAGTCCCATCCAGTAGGTAAAATCCATATTTCTCGAGAAACGGATATCGAAGTTTGTGTTGTTCAATCAAACTATAATGCATGTATGGTTACGTTGTTGACCGAGTTACCACATAGTCACCAAGACACCACCTCACAGTCATGTATGTATGTTTCAACTTTACGTGTTTGCTATGATTTGATTGAAGTCCACAAATAGATACACCCTCCATCCTATAAAGGATGTCTCATATTTGTTTAAATTTTAATATATCTATATAGTAAATAGTGTCTGGATACATATAAATTTAGACATAATTACAACATTCTTTTTAGGACGGAAGGAGTAAAATACATGTGTGTGTGCATCAAACAGGACCATGGTATTTGGGTTATTCACTCTAGATTCTTTACCTGTGTCATGGTCGATCGAGTTAGAATTATCATCTCAACTAAATAATTTTATTTTGCTAACCGTCTTAGTGAAGTCCTGCTAAAGACGGATATGGAACTTTGTGTTATTCATTCTATCTTTGAGACCGAGTTACGTATCACCAATTTACAAGTAGCATGAGTATAGTTGTACAAGTGGAATCATTCTAGCATTTGACTCTATTTTTACTGGAGTCTCATCAAGCAGACAAAATGTGTCGTGACAAGCTGCTAAAAAATGTTTGTGCTGCTCAATCCATTAGAATAGTGCATGTATTGCCGTCCATCGAGTCACCACCTTCTGGCAACTGTATCTGCACGTTTGAACTCTACGTGCTGGATACGTGTTACCAAACACCAGAGTCTAGACAGATGGAAATACTTGTTACGTCAAACAAATAATGATCTTTATGTCACTTACTCTACTTTATTTATTTGGGGTTTTCCTTTTTATTTGCGGTTTTCACTGTTTTACTCGTGGTGCCCTTGTTCGAGTTACTAGAATTATCTTTTCGTCAAAATCACTTTACCGCTCAACATGATCACAGTGAAGTCCCACCAGATAAAGACCATGCGCTCAAAATGGACACGTATGACCGTTATAAACTGTTATGTTATATATTATGATGGGTTGATCGATTTAATGGAAATAATAAAATTTTGTTTTTTCATAACAAACATTTTCCCTATCTTATTTTTATAATATTTATATACACATTTAAACAGAAGAAGCCGACCATATAAAATCGCATCTCGAAAACTATATTACTACATTTTTACGCCCCTTGCCGAAACTGCAGGCATGGTTAACTCGATCTCACTGTTGTTGGGCGGATGTCACCGCTGTGCACTGGCCAAATCGGCGGGCATGCACTGGTCGATCGCTGCAGTGGACACATCGATGCTGTAAAAGTAAAACTATGGTACCTGCAGGGGTACATGTCATTAAGATGTCAAGTGGGATTCAGCCAAAGTCACTTCTAGTTTATTTGTCAAATTTTAGTTAAAAGTTTTTATTTAAAATTTGAACTGGATTTTGGCAAATGAACTAGAGGTGGGATTTTGACGGGTCACACTTGACACCTTACATTCCGTGGCTCTCTTCGGCTTTCGAGGGCGATGTGCGGTTGTTGCTAGATCATTTTTTATCAATGCTCTTAAACTGGAAATAAAGAGCTAGTATAAAAACACCCAAGTATAGAAAATAAAGAACATAGGGAGCAATCATGAAACAATAAATTAACTCACAAGCCATCTATTATTTTTATGTTTTTTTGAAATGAAGGGAGCACTGGATTGATCGGGAGCCTCTCGAGATCTGATGGATCGCTTCATTTTTTTTAAAAAAAATATATTATTAATTTTAAATAATTTCAGACATAGTCTATATTATACCCCCACAATCATGTAAAATCCCAATGTGAAATTATTTTTACCGTGGGCTACATAAAAAATAACAAAATCCAATAAAATGTAAGGATTTGACACTATGCATGCACTGTCCACACATTTGTCTTTTTTGTGTAGTTTAGAATATAAAGTATCTAAAATTGATATTTTGTTATTTTTTGGAATACATCACTGGCTATATCTGGATAATGTTTTCAAAGTTTTTTGAAACTCGCAAATATGATTTTTCAAATCTAAAAAAAACAGGAGCAACGGAGCTCAGAGCCAAAAGTCTCCACTCTATAGTCTAGCTAATATTGAAAAAAACAATGTCTAGCGTAGCTACCTACTTCAATTTCTTCCGGCTCTAACATGCTTGATGGTTGTCACCATCAGCCACCACTGGCCACGGCTAGTACCTAGTAGCACAAACCTAGCAAAACACGGAGAGAGGCAAAATACCATTATCTGAACATCTTCATATACGACTTGAAGTGGGTTTTATTCTACTCCTTTCGTTCCAAAAAGGATATCCCTATATTCACATGTATCTATAAGCTAAAATGCGTCTAAATAAATGTGAATCTAGACAAATCTGCGATATCCTTTTTGGGACGGAGGGAGTAGTAACCAAGGACAAATCACCACTGACCAAAAATTTAGAAAAACAATGTAGATTATAGCCACACGCTAAAAAACTTTGTATTGCCCACACAAAAATTACATTGTCAAAGTTGATGGATTGTGATTTTTAGCTGATAAATATGCTCACAATTCCAAAAACCATTAGGGTATATTTTAAAACTGTCGATATTTTATTTGTATATGTTGTTAAAAATATTCTCAAAATATGTAACTTTTGTAAAATATAACTAGCCACACTCAAAGATGTAGAGGCTGAGGAGTTGTTGCATGCTTTCCAAAAAAAATAACTAGGCACACATTCAATATGTCCTTTTCACATGATATGAGAGTCTCTCTGAACAAACTGTGCCAATGTATATGAAATCAAACATTTAATATGAGACAAAGATTGGAGTTTTAGGTAGTATTTAACTCGATCCTATCTGAGAGAAAGATTAGAGTTTTGGGTTGTTCACTTTGGCTGCTCGATCCACCTTACTTGTGTTGTTTCTTGAGTGATTTGCATAAACCCCCATCTTGTTATAATAATTTTACTTGATTGATATGATCTTAATCAATAATTTTACTTGCATAAAAAGTTTGCGTTGCTCAATGATTAGAATAGTGCATGCATTTCCATCCATCGAGTGACCGGAGTCACCACCTCACAACCGTGTACGCATGTGTCGACTCTACGTGTTTGATATGAGTTTACCGGTGTCTAGACATATGGAATACTTGTATTGACTTTTGGAACAGGTAATGATGTTTATGTCGCTTACTCTACTTTACTTATTTTGGGTTTTCAGTCTATCTGCTTTACTAGTGGTGTCCTCGGTTAGAGTTACTAGAATTATCTTCTCGTTAAAATCACTTTACCGCTCGACATGATCCTAGTGAAGTCCCACCACCAGATAAAAAAGGTCATGCGCTCAAAACCAACATGCATGTAAATGTAATAACGGTTATAAATGGTTATATATTATGATGGATCGATCAAACCAATGGAAATAATATTACTATCTTGTTTTTATTGTATTTACATACACATTTAAACGGAAGAAGCGACCGTAATCGCATCTTGAAAACTATATTGTGTTCTACAAGGTAAGAAATACTCTCGGTTCCAAATTAAGTGGGGTAGTTTTTTCTAGATACGCATATATCTACACGTCGTGTTTTAGTACGTAGATACATGCGCATTTAGACTAGGTTGCATCAGATTAACGTATGTAGACTAGGTTGAACTAACGGCCCCCGGGCGAAATTGCCAACACGAGTTAAAATCACATCGTGCGCGTTTGACTCGGTATTTCACTGCGCTGTGGGGCGCTGTGCTCGATCACTGCAGTGGACGTCGCTGCTATAAAAGTAACACTAGCACGGTACCAGGGGTAAATGGGATGACTCTCTTTGGCTTTCCAGAGCAACGAGGGGTCACTGCTTAATCATTTTTTTTATCGACGCTCTTAAACTGGAAATGAAGAGCTAGCCTAAAACCGCCCAAGTATGGAAATAAAGAACAATAAATTAACTCGCAAACACTGGATCTCTAGAGGCAAAGACACTTTCCGGTCTAGTCTAGCTAAGATGGAAAAATATGTCTAGCCTAGCTAGCTACATCAATTTTCTCCGGCTCTAGCATGCTTGTTGGTTGTCACCGTCAGCCACCACTGGCCACGGCTAGTACCTAGTAGCACAAACCTAGCAAAACACGGAGATAGGCAAAATATCATTATCTAATCCAACATCTGAAAAATGTACATATGCGACTTGAAGTGGGTATTATTCTAGTAGCTAAGGACAAATCATCACAAGAGACCTGAAATTCAGAACAAAAAAATATCGATTACAGTCTCAAGCTAAAAAAATATGTAATACCCACGCAAAAAATTACATAATCAGAGTTGATGGATCGAGATTTTTAGCTGATATAAATATGCTCGAAATTCCAAAAACCATAAGTGTATATTTATTTATTTCAAAAAAAAATTATCTGTATATGTAGTCAAAAATAATCTAAAAATATACTCCCTCCGTCAAAATAGATATCGTAGATTAGTTAAAATTTGGATAAATCTAGACACTATTTAGTACATAGATTTATTGACAAACCTATGACATCCATTTTGAATCGGAGGCAGTATAACTTATAAAATTTTAACTAGACACACTCAAACGATGTAGAGGATGGGGATCCATTGCCTCCTTTTCAAAAAAAATATATAACTGGGCACACATTCAATATGTATTTTTCACATGATATGAGACTCTCTTGGAACAAACTATGCATATATATGAAATCAAACATCCAATATCTATTTTTTATGAAATAGACATTCCGCATTAGATCACAATTTAATACTAGTATATGCTAGAGATGATTTCACGTTGCCCCATTCAACTCTCTATCTATCTATCTATATATTCCATCAACTCAAATAAAACTCCCCAAAAAATCTGAGAAAATCATACATAATTCACTAGGTCTAATATTAAATTTTAGCTTAATTATTTGGAAAATATTAGGATAAATGGTTACTGAGTTACTACATATTTTTTGATCTAGAAATTCAAATCAGCACAAACAACTGAAAAAAATAGACATAACTCACTTATTATGCTTTTCAGTTTTCAGATCATTTGAACAAGATGTTTTGGGACAAAATGACCTCAATTTTTACCTCTAAAAGTCAAGAAAACCCGCCGTTTATTTTTTTACCTCTAAAAGTCAAGAAAACCCATGCATATTGACAACACATGAATGGATAACAATGTGCTTGCACTATCCGAAACACAGAGATTCCCGACGGCCAATACCATTCATGACTGTCCCTCATAGTCCATCACAAAAAAGTCCTATTCGTGATGATTATGAAGTGTTGACGCAAAAAACCAACAAATTTATGATGGCTCCACATATATAAAACAGGAGAGAGTATTTCCGCCAGGATTTTTGTGGTCCTTTCTTGATGGCATGCCTCCACATCATGAATCAAGTTTCCAGCTGTCCGGGATGTCTATGTGTCTCTCAAGAACCATAATAAGGAGAGGCACGATTTTCTCGCTCGGGAGAAGAAAATAGCACAAATTAGATTGGAGGGGGCTTGGCCAGTCAAAATCCC
This sequence comes from Avena sativa, assembly GCA_916181665.1. Taxonomy (NCBI): domain Eukaryota; kingdom Viridiplantae; phylum Streptophyta; class Magnoliopsida; order Poales; family Poaceae; genus Avena; species Avena sativa. The sequence continues at coordinate 275,099,294 of OV702298.1, read as the reverse complement.
TAAAGCAAAGTTTTTCTCACCTACTCCCTCCGTTTAGAAATATAAGACGTTTTAGCTTTGTGAATCGGATGTATCAAGAAGTCTTTTAGTTTATTGGTTCATAGAGATTTGGAATGAACCCATACACTAAAAGGCGTCTAGATATATTTATTGCACAAAGCTAAAATATATTATATATGTGAACAGAGGGAGTACATCCCAACTTCTTCGGGCCAAACCTCCCTGCATCCATCTCCCATGGTTGTACTACGTTCCACTTCTGATGCCCCCATCCAAAGTCACTGCCAAAACATCCGCCGATGCATTTGATCTGCCGCCTCGCTCGCCATGTTGCACAACATCCCACCTCATCCAACACCTCGTCCATGAACCATCTCCATCAAGCTTCACCATCCTTCATGACCCCAGTGCTTTTCTTTGGAGCATCGATCCTAGAGATTCCTACTTCAGATACTAGTTGACAACTTGACACACTATCACCGTTGCAATCGATTAATTAATCAAGCCTTGATACTAATATTGGAATGTATTGCCAAGTTTTGACACTATTTAGTTTCCAAATGGATCAATTAAAACAGATCAGGCGCACGCACTCCACTCCTTGTGAACACTTTGTTTTAAATACTCCCTCCATCCATATTAATTGTCACTAATTAAAGTTTTGTATCTAGACATATTTTAGTGCTAGAATCATCCGATTCAGAGACAATTAATATGGTCTGAGAGAGTATTTGAAAACGTGCTTGCACACTAAGCAATGAATGTGCCGATCCAGGTTACACTTAATTTCAGCTGCAGGAATACTCAATTTCAGCAGCAAACATCATGGAATAAAAGAAAGGCGTACATGAACCCTGGACCTACATGCATATTCATCATAAACTTCCAGCATGACATCGTTTTCAAGCATGTGACATATAGAAGCAAGATCTAAGTATATAATCCACTATGTGTTTCAGTGACACCAATATGTTTATTTTGGTTTGGGGTTCCTTGTCTTGCAATATTTCAGCTATAAACTAAAAAAGACATGTGCCCATTACAAGAATGAACAAGTATTACTAACTACCCAGAGCAAAGAAATAGGAATATATCATCGCATTTAATATCTGTTACACCTAATGTTGATAGTCTTGTGCTCTGAAACGTCTATCAAGTTAGTAGTTAAACTCATGCACACCAAAATACTATGCCAAGTTTTATAGATATTTAAGGATACATAGAAAGGAATAAACAAACTATATATTAACATGCATAAATTGTTTTGTGAACTAATATGGTACTACTGGTTTGCTTCGATCTAGGATGAATTCCGTTGTAATAAAGTCTTCCTTAAGCATCCCAAATTAAATTTTAAAGTAACAAAAAACTTTTATTTCAGTTTAGAAGGCAATATATTGCAATAAAAATAATAGAACTCCATGACGAACATGTATATTAATATTTAAGAGCATGTTTAAGTACATTTTAAGTTTGCTAGTTATGCATGAAAAAAGGGTATATTGAATATAGTATGTCAATGTATTCATAAAACGACATACATTTAGTGGAAAGATAGATTATGAAAGGTGAAAAAATTAGTATAAATAGATGTGTAGAGTTTATGCTAACTTGGTTTGGACAAAAAAAATTGAGTTCACATATCTAAACAATCTACGTTTAAGTGATATGCATATTTAGACTAATACATATGTGGATACAAAATAATGAGCTAAATATGATGATATATTTTGGTTAGATGAATGAAATCTTATGTTTGTAGTTAGTGTATATAACAGTCCAGATATGTTATTGTTATTGCATGCATTTTACTATGGAATTGTCTGATCACAAGAGATTGTGCATCATCAACTTTTTGTATCTAATATAAATTTATAAGTTTGATTCTGAAATATAGGTATTATCTTAATATAATTGAAAAACATTAATGATGCGGAAAAATGATATCGAGAGCAAAAAACAAATAAAACTAATGCATGTGTTTCTACAAACAAATAACGATATTTAAACTAATGGAAGATTTACCATGATTGGCTTTATTGATTTTATACAACTAGCATGGTTACCTGCCCATTTGAGCGGCTAGATTTGCATATTCATTTTTTCTTATGTTTTAAGGGAAGTATTTTGGTAGTTTATTTTACAAATGTTTCAAACTTTAGAGAAACACGTGTGCGCTAAATACATGATGCCAACACTTTCCTGGTTAATTCTTAGTCGGATATTTGTCCCTACATTAGAATTGATTTATCGTGTACCTCATAATAAGAATGATTTGTAGTAATATGTATATCTTGTGAAGAAGACTAATGGACTTCTGAAAACATTATCACGGTTATTAGTTGTCGGTAAGGATCACGATACAACAAAGAAAGGATCGTCGCGTTAATTATATGGTTACTAGCTAGCTCGGTGTAAGAAAAGACGTATTCTCATACTCCATTATCTTTCTCTCTCATTCGTACGATCACGCACATAAATAAATCTCTCCCTCGCCTAAATAAATCACTCTTACGATCATTTTGCACCAGCTAAATAAAAAATCACTTTTGTGCGTGTTTGACCCTCGATGAAATCTCTCACCTGGGCGCCCAATCGGTGTGCGGTTTCAGAACGGCACCGCAGAGTCTATTAGCTAAAGTCGTACGTACGAGTAGCTAGTAAATGTACTAGTTGGATGTGCTGTCAGTGCAGTGTTTACCGGAGGTCGTCGCTGACGCTGGGTATCAGGGGAAAACGGGTGGCGCGAGGAGCGAGCGATGGCCCTCTAGCTCGGCCGTCAATTTGGCTTTCGAGAGCGACTGGCGATGATGCTTTCCTTTTGCTGTCTCCACACCCACGCTCTCGAAATGGAAATGATGAGCATAGATGGTCAGATGATAGCTCGAGGGACAAGCTAGCTAACGCGCATGCAAATGTATTTAGAGTTTTAGTTAAAATTGGATTCATCTAGATACAAATGTATTTAGAGTTTTAGTGCTAGATACACCCGTATTTAAACAAATTTGAGTCAACTAATATAGATCGGAGCAGGAGTACTATTGAAGGAAGCAGTACATGTTCAGCTACTCAAAAATAATTCCACTTTCCTTTTTTAAAGGGCTAAAATGAGCTGATGCTTGCGTGCATAAATTTTGCACGCTGTGGTTGGATGAATAGTATGAATATACATACAACGGACATTTTAGCTGCAAAGCACACTGAAAATCATGTGCAGACGCCGTGAACAATGATAAAAAAAAAGGAAAGGCTGCGTGGAGAGTACCAGCGCGATCGACGTGCATATTCAGCACCATGACTATAAGCAACACGAGCCATATCGTTTTCAAGCATGTCCCATACATACATATATCACCCGTTGTCATTGCGTGTGACAACTATTTCCTATTCTGAGTCGTATTCCCTGTGTAACAACAGTTGAACTGAAAAATGAGGAACGTGATGAGGCCACCACCAGAAATGCTGGTGATGAGTGAAAAATACGCTCACTTTTATCTTTGTTTAAATCGAAGACTTTTCATTATTTTGATATGATTATTTTTCTAGACCTATCATTAATTATTATTTAGACGATAAATAATTTTGTCTATTTATTTCTTTTTCTTTCGAAATTCCACCGATCTATTAAAAATTATCAACAGTAGTACAAAAAGCCCTAAAAATAATAGAAATTACAAATAGGTTATTGGACCACCTAGCGACGACTACAAACACTAGCGCGCCGCCGTCCTCGCCCCTCCATCACCGGAGCCGGACAAAGCTTGTCGTAGTAGAGCTTGTTGTAATAGATAGACGGGAAGTCGCCGTGCTAAGGTCACGATGGACCAGCGCACTAGAGCAGCAACCATCGCCAATAATGACAACCGTAGATCGAAAGAGACTAACCTGAAATCACACCAACGAACACGAAAACGGACTGGATTCCTGGAGATCCACCGGACAAACGACTCCACACGCCCTCCGTCGGTGCTAAAAGCATCACCGGAGCGAGGATAGAACGGGGAGGACCTTATTCTGCCTTTAGGACGTAGCCGTCGCCTCAACGTCCCGAAGAAGACACTAAAAAACTAAACAAAGATCGGAAAACCTCCCACCGAGCGAGAGGTCGTGGTCCGCCACACCTCCAAGGCCCTAGGGCCACTGGAGATGGGGCAGACCAGCGATGTCGCTAATAAGGGGACGGAACCCTAGATGGGTTTTAGCAAGTTTCTTTTCTCAGACGGCGGCTACGTACCGGTTGAGGACAGCCCTAAGTGAATGTAGTCTTTGTCTATTTATTTCTATGTAGAAATGGGCACGTTAACAATAAAATCTGAGTTAATCAAGAAAGATTTGCAAGCTGGAAGGTTGCCCAAGTCAACATGATCTAGAAAGCAAGGTGCGGAAACTTTATTTAACGAGCACTCGTACAGTGACAATCGCCCTTACATGCCGCCGTACGAGGTGTCAGCGGACTCATCGCGTCAAAACCAACAACATGTTTTAAGACGACATCAACATATATATTTGCAATAGAGGCATCCTGAAAATTTAAATCCGTCCATGTCAGCCATCATTGGAGAGCCATCCATAATTCCTCATCGCCAAAGCTTCATTGCCGCCATCACCATTTATCCTTCATACTCTATAGCCATACTAGTGTAATCTTGATTCCCTCGCAATTGGCGACATTGTAAGACTATATTTTATTCATACATTGAGAGATTTCCAATGCAATGTTTATAATTGTTGGTCTAATCATGTGTGTAGTCCTAGCCTCACAACAATGTGCATCCTTTTGTTATGGGATTGTTTGTATAATTAGTAATCTAGATCCATATATTTTTCTCTAGTCTATGTCTCGATACTAAGACTTGTCATGTATCCAAGACCATCAAAGATCGACGAAAGGTAAAGATAAAGTAGAGGAGATCCAAAGGTAGTTCGTGAAACCCGGTGAGAGTAATGTGATTAAGATAGATGGAAGAAATTCTCTAGGTATCATGTTGACATCAGAGAGTTTAATGCTTTGTTCCATTTATCTTAATAACCGTGAGATCCACACGCTAGGTGTCGAAATCATAGTTGGACAACTGCATCTTTAATAACTATGGTAGTAGAACCATAGTGTTATCAGGATGCATCGCCCACTTATATCACTCAATTTCTACTTATATGCTCTTGTGATAACACACTTAATTATATACTTTATATTACATTTGTCTATGCACAACTACGGGTAAAATCATGGGCGCTGGCCTATTTCCATCTATTGAATACAACAACAAAACATAAAAGTCTAATCCAGTAAACAAGAGTTCTACGAGTTCTCAAAAGATTGTTCAAATTAATGTCATGCCAAGCAAGTACTTCACATGTATTCGGTAAACCTAGGATCCTTCTATGGAAAAAAATAAGTATGTTGCATTCTTAATTCGGATCGAAGGTAGCAGTGAGCAGCACTGACGATAAAGAGCGAAAGAGAGGCCGACATATATACACTTTAGTATCTAGTTGTTACGCCTAAATTATATAGTTTTGTACTCTAGAAATATCTATCAAGTTAGTTGTTATATATTCATACACTCAATTGTTTTTGCCAATCTGTTACATTTTTTAGATGGTACTATATGGGCAAGGACACAACTATTGATACACTAATAAGATGCATAGGTTGGTATGTGGAATAATGTGGTACTATTGGCTTGCTTTGATTTAGGATGAAATTCATTGTCGTGAAGTCTTTCTTAAACATCTCAAATTAAATTTTAAAATAAAATTTATTTCGGTGGAAAATATTGTTTCAGATATGTGATTTTTTCTTTGAGGAAAGTAAATGTCTTGTGATAATAAGTAGTAGTATTAGAATAACTATATGAGAACCATTTATGTTAACATTAAAGAGCATGATTAACTATAATGTTAATTAGGCTACTTATACATGAAAATTGGTACAATAAAGATAATATATCAATGTATCAGTAAAATGACGTACATATTCTGGTAACATGGATTATGAAAAGGTCAACAAGTTTAGTATAAATAAACAAAAGAGGTATATATTAACTTGGTTCGGGTGAAAAGTAGTAGTTTGTCTAGCATAATATTCTCATTGTGGTGTTTCTAGCTTTCCCCGTCTATATATTATTCTAGTGTTCGTTTGTGAGTATGGATGCGACAAGGGTTACAACAACTTGATGTATCTTAGGGCATCTCCACCGAGGAGACGTAAATCGTCCGGAAGTGTCCATATGGGTGCACGCAGACTGTGCGGCACCCTAGCGGTACGACCTATCCAGATTATTTTAGTCCGCCCGACCCATTCATGACACATATCTGAGTAACGGATAGGTCTGTCCGGACAGACACGGACACAGGCTGGCCCAGATGTAGACCCACATGGGCCTTCTTCTCTTGGGTTGGCCTGTCCTTTTTCGTCCATTTGGTTCGCGCTGCTGTGTGCGGTCGACCAGACAGGCCGAATCACGGACCCAAATCGTCTGTGACATGACCCAAACGGACAGAATTTGCGTCTCCCCGGTGGAGATGCCCTTAGATATTGTTGTGATCGCGGTTTCGATAGTAGTGTTATTATCATCCATGTAGATAAAAGTGTTGTAGGCGAAGTAGTCTTCGTCTTAGTGAGAAGTAGTCAATATCTCACAAGCAATAGCCTTGAGACGCTCCCAAAAAAACTTTAATGCCCCTAGATCACCATGTACGGGTTTTAGAGCACGGTACAAATGAGTCCAAACATCATAATAAGCACCTAATTGCTACATATGGTCGGACAAATAGATATACACGTATACAAACTAATGTGAACAAGATTATGGCGGTTTTTGGTTAGATATGTGAAATCTTATGATATCGGTTTGTGTACCTATTAGTCTAGATTCAGTGTTGTAAATTGATGCATTTCTTTAGTATTATCATCTCAAAAGATAGTGTGCCACCTTTGTATGTCCAAATCAAAGTTGCCAATTTATTCTGAAATAGACAATGTATTAAGATAATACAAAATATACATGAACTCTACAACAAGACGATACAAAAACACATCGAGGATGTGTACATACAAATTACTAGTATAGAAATTGCAAATGTCTTCACAAAATAGTGATATTGTAGTTGTTCACGGTCGCAATATTACTTTTTGTAGTAGGAAACGAGCTTTACTGATTCGATAAAATATTTTTTATTTTTCTTTGTTTTGGCTGTCATCATAGCCCGCCATTCCTTGATGATAAGGTTTGGCGCTCATGCATCGGGTTGAATGGATGGGAGTCCAGACCAACCTCTAATCAAACCCCAAACTCTCTTGGTGAAGCGGCATTGATAGAAAAGGTGAGCTTCTGTCTCTTGCGTTTGCTTGCATATTGGGAAAAGACCACAATTCTCTCACCCTCTCCTCTCAAGACGGTCCACGGTCCAAAGCCTATTTTAAATGGCCAATGATACAAAAAAAAATCATTTTTGTTGGAGCCCAAATCTCCAAACCATCCTGTTCATGCTTGTGTGTTGCTCCAGAAAATTGGGCATTGTAGGCCGACTTGGAAGTGTATTCGCCATTGGTTGTGAGATTCCAAATAATAGAATCTTCCACCTCCTCCTCTCTGATAAGTTGGACACGGCTTAGCTCACACCAAAGCCGGATGTATTGGTGTATGTCGGGTAAGTAAGTGAATGTCCATTTTGATCTCGGATATCCAAGCGATTGTTGCACATAGTTGCCGGTATCCAGTCCCCTCCGAGGTTTTTTTTTTCATTCCGGTATCCAAATCTTTGCTCAATCAACATGGACATAGACACATACTCCCTCCGTTTGAAAACATAAGATGTTTTAGGTTAGTGAAGCTAATGTATCTAGATATAGGTTCAAATGAATCTAGATACTAGAAGGTGTCTAAATACATTTACTTTGCAAACCTAAAACATCTTATATTTCTAAACGGGGGGAGTAGTACTCACCAGCGTGCAAACCAACATGTGATTGGGTGGCTAGGGGAGGGTGGTTGTACCCCTGGACCACCAGAGTTATATTTTTTCAGTGGAAGGCGACGTGTATATATTTTTTGTTCACATCGACAGCGAGACGTCTGTGGTGATTTTATCAATCTCAAGACCCGATCTGTCGGGTCAGTCTCTCATAGGGGTAGAGTGGTAGAGTGTGTGGGCGCGGGCGCACGAGTTAAACAAAAAAAAAGATGACCTCTGTGCGTGGGCGCTTGTTTGACTGGATCAATCTCTCACCTGGCGGGGCGCCGGATCGGCGTGCACTCCGGAACACGGCACTGGAGACGGCCCGGAGCGAGACCCTATAGCTAGCCTATGTAGTACACAGTGCTACTAGATGACCAGCTGGCCGTGCAGTGTGTTACCGGCGGTCGCTGTAACACGCTATCGGAGAAAAATGGACGATGTGGACCGAGAGCGACCGGCGGGGCGGGCCGGCGATTTTCCTGGCTACACACTCTTGAACTGGAAACAATATATGCGTGAGATTATATGTACACAGCAGGTCTTTCCAAATCAAAAGTTGCGATCCTCTGAGAGATGGATGCATATGCATGATGATGCCTCGACGGGACGGACACGCCGGCCTGGCCTGGCGATCAATCGATCGGTCGTTCCGTCTGGAATTACGAAATGTGTTCTACTGCTAATCACGTCTACTGCATGATGGAGCATTTTTTCTTGCCAGCAACCAATTTTAACTTCCACCTTATTCTCTGCGGGTTTCCAGTGGCTACTACTATTTCTTTTCTCATCTATTGGAACATCCATGTACGTACTTCATTGGTAATTTGACACTATGTGAAAAATCTATTCAAATTAATCCTTTTCGGTTACCAGCCTCTCCCAAACAAACAAAAATCACTAATGCGGGCATTGATTTTTAACGAGACATTTGTTCCAAGAGACATGGTAGGAATTTCAGATTTTATGGCATGCATGGTGCAAGTGATTTTGCAATAAGAATATAGTATCATCTATATATTGCAGAATTGCTATACCCTTCTCTGCAAAATGAGGACACAAACCACTAATCAAACCTCCATCTTGGGATCTTTTAACAATGATTGATAAAACATCTCCAACCAAGTCAATAAGTATTGGAGAAAATGGGTCTCTTTGTCTCGATCCGTGATGGGTGCCAAAATAGGGGCCTATTCCTCCATTCACTATAATCCCTACTTTCCCATATGTTACCGTTTTCATTACTAGATCATTGAAGTTGTGTGGAAAACCTTTCATTTCAAGAACCTTTAAAAGAAAAGGCCATTTGACTTTTCAAAAGCTTTCCCAAACTCTATCTTGAAGAGGACTCCATCCGGTTTATTTTGTATGTACTTCACTCAAACCTCATGTAGAACAGCGACTCCTTCCATTATATGTCTCCCTTTTATGAATGCAGTTTGAGATAGAAGCCAACAACATGCCAAATGAATTGCACAAATTCCTCGAAACAGACTTTCATCCTGCTATATTAATATAGCAACCACACGATACAATGAGTTCATTGCTGGGGCCGACAACACAAAGATGCCCAAAAGAAAATACAAAACAACGAGATAGAAACTAATGCACAACAGTGCCAGATCGACAAGCGACGATGACTCGCAACCGTTGCGTCCCGCATTGTAGTCCCATCACGCTCCTATGCCTCTGAATCGCCGTGTACCAAGCAACACCTTCAAAAAAGAGTGCAACGATGGCGAAGCTGTTGCCCGTATTTCTCCTAGGATTTCCCAAATGGGTCCAAATGGGCCCAGATCTAGGCCTGCAGGGGCCGGCCAGCCCGCGAGACCTCGCCGCCTGCGCCACCCGCCTTGTCGTCGTCCGGGGACTCACCGAGATGCCCGGAGCGCCGCCAGCCTAGGTGCTCCGCCGCCGCGTCATCCCTCCCAAGCAGGGCCTCCCAGGCGCGGGTTGAGGAAGGGGCCGCCAACGCTCGCCCTGCAGCGACACCGCACGGGCAACACCCGACGACGTGTGCCGGCAGCAGTGGCGGAAGGGGAGGAGGGAGGGCGAAGCTCTGTGAAGGTGGGGGTGGGAGGGGCCTCCCGGTCGCCTCGCAATGGGCGGGGACGCGGGGGCACGAGGTTTTTTTTCCACACTCCACACATCAATTGCAAAAAATCTACTAACAAGAATTTTTGTTATGATTTTAGATAAGACATTTAAGAAACATATAGGTCCGTATTTCTGTATCCTACGAGCATCCTTGCCTCTAGGAATTAAAGAAATCACCCCCCATAGTCTATTCTAGAAATATCTAATTTATTCTCATAGAAATCTTGCATAAGTTCACACAAATCATTTCTGATCCAAATCTAACTAAATAAAGTGATACATTTTTATGGTCAAAGTTTTAAAATTTTGACTCGGATCACTTCCAAAACGTCACATGTTTGTGACCTTAGAGGTCATGTGTCGATGTACTTGAAGGAGAGAAAAAAACAAATAAGACAAGAGAGAACCTACTCCAAAACGACATCCGAGTGAGGCCCCACCGAGCAGCTCTGGAATCTCCACGCGTTCCCAAAGCAAAACAACCCGGGGCTATGCCAGGTGGCTAGCTGAGAGTCTGAGACCATGCACGTCCCCGTCCCTACGCGCCATCCTCGACCTCGAGTCAACGCGCCGCGCCCGCGCGCGACCCCGGCAGGCGACCACGGCGCATAACCTTATAAGTAGCTGCTCCATATCCCTGCCGCCAACAGCATCGATCACCGGTGAGCCACCGTTCGACATCGATCGACGTACAGCAAAGCAAAGAACCACTACTCGAGCTTCAACCATCTATCTTCCGGCCATCATCAATCCGATCGACCAGTGGCATGTCGTCGTCGTTGTCTTCGCCACCGGCGAGCAGCGCCGCTTCCCCGGAGAGGACGGAGGGAGGCGGCGGCGGGAGGAAGTACAAGGGCGTGCGGCGGCGCAAGTGGGGCAAGTGGGTGTCGGAGATCCGGCTGCCCAACAGCCGGGAGCGCATCTGGCTGGGGTCCTACGACGCGCCCGAGAAGGCCGCGCGCGCCTTCGACGCCGCCTTCGTCTGCCTCCGCGGCCCCCAAGCAGCCGCCTGTGCCGACCTCAACTTCCCGGACTCGCCGCCGCCGCCTTGCCGCAAGAGCGTCGACCCGGAGGACGTGCAGGCGGCGGCGCTGTCCCACGCCAACCGCGCCACCGTCACGGCCCGTGAGGCGGCCGCGGCGCTCATGGACGAAGACCGCTCGCCTGCGCCGGCCGCGCTGTCGATGGATCAGCAGTGCTTCTTCACGGAGCACGGCCAACACGGCATGGACGTGTTCGGCAGCGGCTGCGAGGTGGTGGCGGCGGACGGCAGCATCGACTGGCGCGCGCTCATGGCGCAGCAGCCGCCGCTCTTCTCGCCGGCGGCCGGCTGGGGCGGCAATGCGTACGACTTCCTGCAGGCGCCGCCTCTACCACCGGTAGACGATGACCTGCAGATGGAGGAGAGTGACGACCATGGCGCCAGCGCTTCCCTGTGGAGCTTTGACCCCAGAGACTCCTACTTCAGATACTAGCTAACACGTACTATACTGCTGCGATTAACCCCAGCTAAGCCGTGCAAATTAATAGCTTCAGGTGCATTGCTACCAATATTATTAAAAATGCATTGCTACGTTTTGACACTATACTAGTTTAATTTACAGCCGCTTTCTTCTTGTCTCATTTGTATCTCTCGCAAACGGATCGGTCAAACGTGCAGCTAAAAAAATTGTACTGTATATGTGTGTGTCCTTTAGAACTTTTTTAAAAAAATCGAAATATTTCAAGACAATTCGTTTCGGTTTGTTTTGAAATGGGCCGTTCAGCTTATTTTATAAGATATACTCCTAGGTCAATTTCCACATGATATGTTCAGCTTATTTTAAAAGATATACTAGGTCAATTTCCACATGACATGTGCCTCTCTTGACTTTCTTAACACAACCTATAATAATATCCCAAAAAAAAACTGATGAATAGAGTACAATGGATATTTCAGCTGCAGGTACACACAATTTCATGTGCAAACGCTGTGAATAATGATAGTAGGAAGAATAAAGGCTACGTGGACAGTACCAGCGCTACGTGCATATATATTCACCGGCAAGTTGCAGGAGGATAGACCATAGACAACACACGGGACGTCGTTTTCAAGCATGTGCCATATTAGCAAGCAATGATCCGATCGAGTATACAATCCACTGTGTCTACTCGGCCGGGTCTGATTCCCTTGTCTCGCAACAGTTCAACTGAAGCGCTGAGAAGGACACGCGCACTACCTGCTGCTGCCTTCTCTTTCGTCTTTGGATGCAGTATCAAACAAAGAGTACTCATCGGTTGTAAACAAAAAATTAATAAAAATCGGCTAGTTCTCATCACGCAGAATCGTGGCCAAGAATTAAGCTGATGAGAACTAGCCGATTTTTTTTAAAAAAAAAATTGTTATGTAAGTTTTTCTTTACCACCACAAGCTCCCCCATGTCGAAGGATTGCATAACCACCGAAAGAAAATGATTCGTGAGACATAGAGCGCGTGTCGAATCTGGTTTCTGCTAGTACACAGTGATTGCAACCAGTCAAGCAAGAACATTGGCCTCGATCGGTACCAACAGATAATGATATGTCGACGAACTCCTCCCATACATACACCGGTACACGAAAACTGATGGAGATGTACTAGCATGGTGTGTTAGCTCGTGGCGCATACAGCATCAATATATTTAGGTCTGATAGCACTAAAGCAACCTTAAATCACCCGAAGCAGCAGCAGATGCATCCCAAAGCTCATCTACGGCAATATTCCTTCTAAAATTACTACTACTACTAAGTACTAGCCTCTGGCCCTGATTAACTGTCGCAGTTCACTTGTAGTACTCCCTCCGACCCATATTAGTTGACTTGGATTTGTTAAAATTTAGATGAATCTATATACTAAATAGTGTCTAGATTCATTCAATCTAGACAAAATTTGAGTCAACTAATATGGGTACCATGTTTTGGGAGCGGTAATTTTTAGCAAAATGGCACTTGCAAGATATGGAAGGCAGGACCAAGTACAGTCCTCGAGGAAGAACACTGCAAGAATATCTGGAATAAATTGCATGTTGATCTCTAAAGAAAAGTCAAAGCAGTTGAATCTTCTACTGTACTGTACTTTTCTCCTTTGGCTGTCAGTCAACCAGCAGATACGCCTTTGTTTGCTCCACACTGGCGATATCCCCCACGTGAGTGGCGTGCGCCTATGGCTTCTGGCCTCTAGGTGGGGGTCCGGCTTCTCTAGCTATTTGGTCGCCCTGGTTAACAACAGTGCACCATCAAGTAATCCAGTTAAACATGTATGGTGTGGTCACCACCATAGCTTATCAAATTGTATAAGATAACAAATATGAAATTTTCTACTACTTCCTCCGACCCATATTACTTGACTTCAATTTAAATGTATCTAAACAAGTTTTTGTGATAGATACATCTAAATTGGAGTCAACTAATATGGATCGGAGGGAGTAGTAAAATATTGCCACTCACCAAAGATAAATCTCAGGATATGCCGCTCCCGCTCCCCTATCTGGCTGGGCCCATATCCTAAGCTCAGCATAGGGCAGCAGCATCTTCTGGAGAATCCAATGATCACAAGGGACTAATAAGGGAGTCATTATCAGAGAATGTTCTTGCCTGATCCATGGCCAAAATGATTAGTACAGCATGACATAAACTGGGAAGGAACAGTTGGGAAACAGTGCTTAACATGTGGCCATGTGGGAACTAGGCATATTCTTCTGGGGTTCCTCCTCCCCTTATTCTAGATGACAATCAGCCAGTGACTCATCCTAAACTTCTGAGAAGTCCAATAATAGTAAGGAGGGGGTCACTGATAGAGAACGTTTCTTGCCTGATCCATGGCAGAAACGATTAGTCAGCACTCAGCAGGCATGGAGCCAACTGGACAGTGGCGGTTGAGAAACAGTGCTTAACATGTGTGAACTAGCTAGGCACATTCTTCTAGGGTTCCTCATCCCCTTATCCTAGTAGCTGACAATCATCAACCTAGCTATAGTACATTTCTTCCTCTCCTGAGTGCGACGCCCAGCTAAAAACACGCAAGAGCAAAATAAAAACATTTAAGATACGAAAGGCGGCACGCGTTCGGATCCGCTAGATCTATATTATCAATCCCCTCCTCTGGATCTTCTAGATCTACATATCAAATTTCCTCTACTTAGTCTGGACCACCACCAGCACACACACACATGCATGCATGCGCCCAAGAAACAGCCCCAAATAAAGACTTCTCTTTCTGCCCTCCGCACAGGATGCCTGTGTTAATTGCCTACAATGTGATCTCGCTGCTTATCGTGATGCAATCAGGATGAAGTGAACACGCTGCAAAATCTTTGGGGCTGTTTCATGGCTCATTCAGAATCACGCGGGTACGTTTAGAAGTCAACTATTACCTCCATTCATAAATTAATACACCGTGTTTTAGAAAGTGTGCCATGAAAGTGGAAATTAACTCTGACTGCCACTAGTATATACTATTCAGTTATTTAGATTTGGTAAAGGAGGTGATGGATTCTTCCTAGTACAACTTTTTTCTCCCTTTGACCAAATATATATCCATATAAAATTAACTGTCAAACTGAATAGAGAGAACACTACAAGGTGAAAACGGCCGAATATAGTACGTAGTATGAAACCAAGAATCTTCACAAATTACAGAAAGGTAAATTTGTAGGGCTGATTATCTTATTTTTACTGTAAGACCGTTGGGGAGTCCCCTACGGTATGATTTTATAAATAAATAGAAACGACCTCAGCAAGCCAAGTACAAAGAGGAATAATTACAAGGCCTACAAAGAAATTAGAGGGGTATCTTGCAGGACAAAAGGTGTAGTTGCTTACAAAAATGTTGAAGCAACAGTACTTAAACTGCGAATGCAACTAATGAAATACATGTTTCTGTCCCAAATAAACATCAACATAGACAGTTACTTTCAATTGCCAAGCATGAGGTAGTAATTGATCCAAGAGACCAAGTCAGTATTCCGCACAGGCAAACAGTAACAGTGAAATGATCATGATGATAGCAGTGACAATACAATAATAAATAAGAGCACATGTTTCCAAACGTGATGTGGTTGTTGATGTGTGGCATCCAACAACAGCGATAGGCATGAAGGATCTTATCTGCTCTAGGGCAAAGGTCAGCAATTGCAAATCCCAGCTATCTGAATTTCAGTCTGACAGCTACTGGCTACAAAATGCCTACGATCTCTAAGAGCCACAGAAACCACTGATGTCTCGCTTTGGGTGCTCTTCTCTTTAGTGAAATCGATAAAAACGTGTACTAGTAGAGATCAGAATGAACTGGGAACAATGGAATGGTTAGAAACATATGATGGGACGAGTGAATCACCTGGCTGAGAAAGCATGAGAGAGTACTTCCCTCGATTGACCTCTGTCCAGCTCTGCTTTAAGGTCAACCTCCTCTTGATCACATCTTTAGCTTTTTCTGCCATTCTTAGTTTTCACTGTCAAATAAGGTTGACTGATGAGCTTATGAGATGAACATGCTACTAACAATTAGCATTAGAAACATAATTTACAAACAATTATACCTTCTCTGCCTTACTCTTTCCAAGTGTGAGGAAGTTGAAAGTGAAAGATAAGGAAGTTACAAAATATTCTCTATAAGAAAAATTGGCACCAAGTCCACATCCACAGCTATCAATATATAGTACTCCCTCCATCCTAAAATAAGTGACTTGGGTTTGTCTAAATAACATGTATCTATATACTAAAACATGTCTAGATGCATGCGAATCTAGATAAACTCAAGTCACTTATTTTGAGACGGAGGGGGTACATAGTATAGAAACTTAATGGTTGGAACCTCCCTCTCGCGATACCCCCTCCCTCTCGCGACGCTCCCCAGGGCGCCGCCGGGGGGACTTCAGCCGCCGCCAGAGCCCCCATCCAGATCCAATCGCCGCCGCTGCCGCCGGCCCTCGCCGCGGTAGCGGCGGGCCTAGCTGCCGAAGGTAGCTGGGGGGCGGTGCGTCGGAGGCGGAAGCCGGAGCTGCTGGGGCGGCGGCGGCGGAGGCTGAAGCGAGGACCTGGGCGGCGTCCCTTGGTCAGGGTGGAGGCAGCGGTTCCTTGTGGTGGCGATCTGGTGGGAGGAGGTGCCCGTGATGGGATTCCGCTGGAAGACCTAGATCGGTTATCTAACCCTAATTGCATGCTCGATCCGTTCTCCGGAAACCGGCCGGCGGTGTGGGGATCGCCGTGTCGGATCTAATAAAGGAGGTGGTCCTTTGATTTCTTTCGCACGAAGACGAAGATCTGCTTGATGTCTGCCCTCCTTGATCTGGTGTGGAGAGGCGGGTTCCGGAAGGCTCTGCCGGCGAACTCCCATGGGCGTTTCATGCCTGGAGATTGCTGGATCGGAAGGTATTCGGTCGCGCGCACCTTGTTTTTCTGGCCGTTTGGTTTCAGCGGGAGCGTTGCGAAGCTCTGTTGTTTGTTCCCACCAAGTGCCATGCTTTGAGCCATGGTGATGTCAGATGCGGAGAATGTCAGGAAAGCGGAAATTTGAGGGTAGCGATGGTGATTTTTGTTCTTGTGGCGACGGAGATCTGGCTGCGTGATCTGGGACTCATTGCAGCGACTGTTGGTGCGGTAAGACAACACAGGGGAGTCCCCAGTCTTATCTTGCAGGGTGAAAATCTAAGGTCTGGCCTTAGCTGGTTGTGCCTGGCAATGACCTTATTGAAGGCATTGTTTTATGAGTAAGGACTTTCTCCAGGATGAAAACCTATGACCTTTGGTCGGACAACGACGACGCTTGGGCACTGTTTCCTTCTTGAAGGCGTTGTTATTGGAGCGGAGAACTACTGGTGTTGTTCTGATGGTGTCACTGTCGTTTCTTTGAGGATTAGTTCTCTGTAGCGGGATTTTTTTCTTTGTAATTTCTCTTTCTTTTTTCTGAGCTGTGTGCATCCGTAGAGCCGATAGGGCATGCGTTGTTGCAGAGGCTGGGTGTAATTGGTGTCCTTGTGATATTAATATATACTCTTTTCCCCAAAAAAAAAAAAACTTAATGGTTAAAGTAAAAGCCTTCAATATCTTGCTGTTGTTTCTCTGTTTTGTGGTGGGTGGGGCAGGGGTTATCAGAAGTCTAAGTCTAGCACAACAGAGACTAGAAATTTAAGGCCAAAACCTTATAACATCACAATGCTCTTTTCTACCTTTTCACAGAACGAAATGTCATATCACTGGTGAGACACAAACAAGACACTGTAAACAACCTACGAAGAGGAGAATCCCCTCTGCATTTACAGCTCTACAAAAAATGCAAAAGAACAAGAAATGAGAATACCTAATTTACACTATTCAGAAACTATCTGTACTACAACATATATATGAGTCTCATATATCATAGTCAACTTCTGTGCTGTTCAGCATTGCCGCACGCTTCACAAGCTGCCCATGCTCGTTGTAGAAGTCCAAATTCTCGCATGGTTTTGGAAACACTGACCCTATAACACGCCCCTCGATGTAGGAGCATTGGAAGATATGCTTCTTCTTGTAGCTGATGCCTACTGACATGTCCTGAAAGGTGATACCCTTGATGGGGATGGTGTTGCTGCCATGAACACGGACAGGCACCCGGACACCCCATCCATGTATTTCTTTGAATGATATGCCGGTGATGTCTGGGAAAGCATTCCTGTCATAACCATCATCAGCATGCTCATTGTAGTCAACCTTTATCACAATTCCAGCACGAACATTGTCAAAGGTTATGTTGCGGTATGAGATATTGCGGATGTAGCCCCCTCTTCCGATGGCAGTCTTTATTCTCACACCTCGCCTTGAATCCCAGATGCGTACATTCTCCACTGTAACATTTGCAACGCCACCAGACATCTCACTGCCAATTGAAATTCCAGCACTGCACACAGCCAAGAGGAATAGTGTAAGCCTCAACATTTTGGAAAGTAAACCCCAGCTAATACTCAATATTCTATGCAAAAGCATTAGATAGCTCATCCTGGTATAAAGCCTTATACTCTACTGCTTTGTATTGACAACCAGACTTGCATCAGAAGACAAATGCACATACATATTGTTGACAAAGCAATATATACCTGACCAAAGAACGGACTGTCACGTTGCGTATTAAAATATTAGAAGATGGCTGCCCATATGCAATCCCATATTGATCCCACCCGCTCTTTACAGCTATTGCATCATCACCAACAGATATGTAGCAATTCTCAATAAGGACATCCTGACAAGAGTCTGCATAATGCATATGAATATATGTCAGCTGAAGATACCTAGAAATGGTTTCTTGATCGGAAAATTATGTAATTAAGATAAGAATCAATCCTAGATTGTATGCATTATCAACAGATAATTAATGCTACAATTATGTTGGTGCCATAAGTAACACCCAAATGTTGCCAGAAAAATATAGGACTGGAAGTCATTAAAAACAGGTGCAGGATAAATACCTGGATCTATACCATCCGTGTTTGGAGCACCAGATATAGGAGCTAAGATTGTAACATTAGAAACAGTAACATTTGTGCAATCATATGGGTGGAAGTGCCAGAAAGGCGAATTCCGCAACGTTATATTTGTAACAATAATGTCCTTGGACCACATCAATTGCACAAGCGGAGGTCTTGTATTCTTCAGCATTCTTCTGCGATGCCTCAACCACCAAACTTCACCCTGGCCATTTATGCTCCCATTGTATCCTATTTAGCAGAGTGGAAAGAAGAAAGCTCGTGAAAGTTAAAAAGCTGTCATCCAGTGAAGCAGTAGCCATCACTGTTATGTTAGTAATTTAGCAGTACAATTAAGAAATAAATGCATAGTGAAAGCAAGTGCAGGTGCTTCTGTTTCAGTGAACTCGCCTATTTCATTTAAAGATTCACAACATAATATGCAGTTCAAGATATGGAATGATGTTTTATTTTAAAAGAATGAGTGGAAAATCGAACTGTGCATACTGAAATCAAGTACATTCAGACTAGAGGACCAGAACTGGTCAAGTAGTTGCTTGATATGATTTCAAACAGCCAGGCATGCTGGTACATACTTACTATCACTAGATTGCTTAATATGCAGAGTATGCACTTCCCTCAACGATCTTGCTTCATAGTTAACCAACAAATATATGATAAGAGGTGCTGCAGTAGATTAGACTACACAGCTTGATAAGCTGATGTTGACAGCTTACTTAGATGATAAAACAAACCTGTAATGACTATATCTTTCAAATTCTGTCCATGAATCAGACTCCCGAAACGAGGTCCCTTCCGCTCCCTCCCATACCCATATGATGGCAGTGCTGGCATCAGCGGCCAATGCTTCTCATCCTGTCCAGAAGAATATCAGAACCCCAGCTAGATACACTTGGTAATCTGTGCAAGGGGATCATGCTAGAGTCTGTGTATACAAAGAGCTAGAAACGTAGTTCAGCAAAACATGTTCCACTCAACTCTGAACACACATTCTATTCTAAGCATCCGGCACACTGCCACCAAGCTCTGAACATTTTGCTTTGCATTTAAGAACAGTATTTCACCAAGCTAAAAACAACCAAAGTTGGAATTAAACAGACAAAGTGGTAGCGACTACATTGTACATTTACTTCACCTGTTAGCAAATGGTGAAATTCGGTAACATCGACTCATCGATCCTAGTAAAGACATCACGCAACAACAGTTATTCTGCTTTCATCATTTTGATGGTCTCTTTATCTACCGAGCAAACTAGTCAAAATCTATTTTATTTAAGCATTAGCCACCCAAAGATGCATTCACCGTGTTACTGAACTTATTACCATGAGGTGCACTAAGAAATCAACCACATTGCTCAGTTTCTACAGCTACACCAAGGAAAGGCAGGAGCGAGAAAATCTCACCGTGATGGCAAGGACCTCCGCGCCCTCGGCGAGGAACAGCGTCATGTGGCTGGTGAGGTTGAACGGGCCCGTGAGCCACCGTCCCGGAGGCACATTGAGCTGCCCTCCGCCGCGGCCCGCGAGCGCCGCGATGGCCTCGACGGCGCGCTCGAAGGCCTGGGTGTTCACCGCCCGCCCGTCCCCGACGCCGCCGAAGTCCGTCAGGTTGTAGGCGTTCGGACGCAGCCGCGGCGCCGGGCGCGACGGCGGCGCGAGGAGCCCGCCCCCGGTCCCGGCGAACATGGAGGCGCTCTGCCACAGGAAGACCAGCGTGAACCCGGCGACCCAGACGGCGGCGAGCAGTGTCTTGTTGGCCGCGAGGAAGGCGGCGGCGCTCCGGCGCTGGCCGTGGAGGTGGAGCCTCCACCGCCCGCCAGACGTCTCCACCATCCGCGCCGGTACTCGGGGGCAGGAGGAGGAGGGGTCTCCCGATCTAGGGCACGGCGCGCGGCGCGGCGGAGGTCAATCGGTGGCGCGGGACGCACCGGGCTGGGATTCCGCGGAGGTGGAGGTGGGGGGTTCCGCCATGGGGAGTGGTTGGTGCGGAGTTGGGTTTATAGGAGGGAAACGGCGTTTGAGTGAGGTGGAAGCGAGGAGGAACAGATGTGGCCATCGCGGGCGGGGCGCGTGTTCCCCGGTCGGTCGATCACGCCGGACGCTGTCGAGTCGAGCGGAAGAAGACGGTCAGAATCATCTGGGCTCGTGGCTTAGTACGAGCCATCAGATTTAGATCCGACGGTGCAACATAATTATCTATTTATCTAATGTTAATCCTAGAGATAGACACACTGGATGGTGTTGTACTACTACTATTTTTTATATAAAAAATTCCACTAAAACTGTTATCAGTTCTTTATGTGATAGTTATTATGAAGTCCAAAAAAATATGAACAACATAAGCGTAGAGCCTCCTTGATTCAAAAGTTTCTTGAAAGATTCCAATCCTTAATGCTTTGTTTGGTACTAGTGTATTTGCAGAAATTGTGGGGATTATCCCCACCAAACCAGAAATTCCCACTTATTTCAAAACCCTTGTTCGGTTCTAGTGAATTGGGCTAGTTTAATCCTCACCTTTTCTCACTTTTTCTCAAATTCTAGTGTATTTTTTTAATACTCAATACACTACACTTATTGGTGTGGATTAGGGTTTCATGGGGATTTGAGGGAATATAGGGTGAAGATAGGATTTCATATAATACTCTTGGAGATTATCCCCTATAATTCCCACAAAACCTCTAGTACAAAACAAATTATAAGGAATTCTAATATGTTGCTTTGTAATGTTAAAAACCACTCTTTGAATTAATTTGTAGTAGTAGATTTCAATACAAATTAAGGTTACAACCAAATACCCTTGTCAAACTATTAGGGAATTACCACAATCCACATACACAACGTGATCTCGGAAATAAACAACATGACAATGTATCACTTTCGACCCTAGCTGAAGCCATCCAAATCGGCTTTCACTATTACGAAATATGGAATGCAACATTTTCTTCTATCATCGTCTAATACATCAAGAAATCACACACATATTGGCTGGCAATAGTAAAATTTGTGGCACGATATCTTGGGACCGAAAGAATCTCATAAAGAAGTAGTGGAATCACAAGTTGAAGGAAACAAGATAGTCGGTCTGAACATCACAGCCTTATGAGGAACATCCGTTGCTTGATCTCAAGTTTCTGCTTTCAACTCTGTTTTTCCTCTTCTCACTTCGTTTTTTTTTTTTTGGTTCTCTAATGGAGGCTAACTTGGAAATCAGAGACATCAAAGCCATGCATGCATGCATTAAAGAGGGACATCAACCGGCCAGCAAAGATCTCACAGCATGTTGTGCTTTGAGAGCATTTTCACTCGGGTTCTAGGACAGCGTTCTCAAGCCGTTTTTTTTATTCGGACGGCGAGTTTTCGACCAGTCGTATTTTTAGTATGCCAATTTTATCCGAATTTGGCCTAATTTTTATCTGGCGTTTCCAGGCCGATCCCAGGGCGCTGGGAACGTCGAACAAAGCGAAAAAGCGGGTAGGCCAACCAAGAAGAGGATCACGGATCTCCAGTTTCTCATGGGCGGCGAAGACACCTCGGCGATGAGTACGCCGGTAAAGGCCTGGTACATGGCGCGCCGCAACGCCATCCTCTAGGAGGACAACGCCGCCAGCACGCCAAGCTCTGCGCCGACCGCCTCCGCTTCCACGGCTTCGCCGAGCTCTACTTCCACCTCCTCCAACCAGTTGGCCGGCCACGCCGCCGATGTACCCATCCCCGTCGCACTGGACAAGCTGGAGGAGGCCATCCCCATCGACGACTGATCGCCGAACCATTTTATCTTGTTCTATAATAAGTTGATCGCCGAACTTTATGGGCGTACTTATGTTGAACACCTTGGACCAAGATTTTGCCGACGGAGACGCAAAAAAAATCAAATATATAATCATTTTAGCTTCGCTTGAAAACTCAGTCCGCAAACGTGAACGAGATACTAGCCGTTTTCAGGCAAAAACTATATCCATCTCACGATAAATAGAGCCGGTTTCGGTCCCAGAATGCCCATCGAATATGCCCTGAAACCAAAGAATAGCGTGCTTTGAGTTAAAGCCATTTATGGACCGCGCCGCGCGCGCACAAGGGAAAAAAAAAGAAAAGAGCCATTACGAATAGTTATTCGATGGGTCTCACGTCGTCCCGTCGGGCTGGTGAGAAATGACATGGATGGCGGACCTGGCGTCACAGCAACTCCTTGACTCGCCGGCCGCTGCGTTTGGTGAGACGCACTCTTCGCTAAAGCTGATCCACACAGGGTACACCGCGCGCTAGCTACTCCAGATCGCATCGACAGATGGACGCCTCAGCTAGCGCGCTTTGGGCGATCTGATGATCGATCGAGATCGATGAACCTACCTATCTACCTAACCTGGTGCGATCTTTGCATGTACCAGTACCTCTGTTTCATGTTTTTAGCTCTACGAACCAAATGTATCTAGACTTCCTTTTTTATATCGTAGATTTACTTAGCTTTGTAGTGAATCTACACACTAATAGAAATTTAGATACGTTTTCTTTACAAACCTAAAACATCTTATATTTTGAAACGAATGGAGTATGTTTTCCGCTTGTTTAATACAAACATTTGCACGTGAAGTGCTATTGTTCACTCCATTAAGATGAGCCAAAAGAAAAACCCTGAAAGATCAGCCAGCCTTATCTTATCTGCTTATTACTCTTTGGTCTTAATTGAAGCTCTACCGATGACAGCAAGAATTTGTGTTACTAACCAATGGGATCAGATCAGAATGCCATGATGGAGCGTCAGTCATGTTCGATCAGCTAACCAGTCAGTTGCAGTTGCAGTGTTATTGGAGAAGTACTATTCTGTTTTGTGAATTTATTACTACGTTATCGATCACAAGGGCTTTTGGTGAGTTCTCTACATCACCTCCCTTCAAGAACTAGACACCGTGAAGGCCCCCTGAGGCCCTGAAAGGATATGGTGCCTTTTTCAGAAAACGCAAGCGTAGCTTATGCAGCTCTCTTTTTTTTTTTTGAAAGATTCGCCAATCACATTTTTAGAGTTCCAAAACATTCCCGAAAAATCCTAGAGGTGCAAGATCACTACTTCCTCCGACCCATATTAGTTAACTTGGATTTGTTAAAATTTGGATGAACCTATATACTAAATAGTGTCTAGATTCATTCAAATTTAGACAAATTTGAGTCAACTAATATGGATCGAAGGGAGTATTATAAAGTATTTTGAGTTGACATTTTGTGCGTCAGTACAATGCATCATTAGTTGTGTACATCTAAGCTTTTTCCATATTTTTTTGAAACTCTAAAATGCTATTTTTGAATTTTTCAAACAAATAAAACAGCTCCATGTAGCCTGAAAATTCGGGAGAGGCAAAATGATCTAAACAACCTCCTTTCGTGCATTGTACAAATAAACATCGATAATGATGACGGCATAAAAACGGAGATAAGATAGGGATTGGTAGTTTCATTTGTGCTACCACAGGGTTTCCTCTATACAGGACATATATATTACCGATGAAACAATGGTTGGAGAATGAACGGAAATGATAAGTAGAACGAAAATCAAACTCTCTTGACTACGATTTTGGGAATGTTCCATACAAGCTGATATCCTCGCGAGACTTTGTTTTCATCTTAAAATCGTTTAGGCTCTACTTATACTTATTAACGCCTGATGGGCGAATGTCCAACCGGGTAGGTCCAGGATGTGGAATCGCTCGAGGTAGGCAAAGTTATCATGTTGATGGGCTTGTTTGAGACAAGCAGGCCGACTCGAGGAGATCCATGGCGAGTCGACTTGGATTGTAATGGCACATCCGGCCCTTTACTCGCCTCTGTTTTGTAAACTGACTTGGACTTTATATCTGTAAATCCTAGCTGAGGTGTCTATATAAGAACCCTTGAGGTTACCCTCTAAGCAATCACTACACCCTAGCTCTAGCTAATACTCCGCCTCCGCCACCACGGTAACTGCTTAGAGCAATACCAATCTAGCAGAAGTAGGTTGTTACCTCCACCGAGAGGGGCCTGACCTAGGTAAACCGTCGACTCTCCATCCCGATCCAAAGATGTTGATGCACTCGTTGCCTTCCACCTATCGTAAGCTACCCACATCAGCATCTGTTGTGCAAATCCCGCGATAGTGCCAAATATACGATGACTTTTATCTACATGAGACTATGAGCAAGATAGATATTCCCGAGTGGACCAGAGAGCTCTCTTTCCCCTCTCAAAGTTTCATCTCCCGTCTCCCATTTTGAGAGTCGTACTATGTGCGTCGGGTCGACCCGAGGCCCTCGACGGCGGGGACGTTGGGCGGACATGGCTAAGGAGAGGCGCCGATCTTTGATCTGTATATAATATGTGTCGTAGGGCTAGGTATAGGGTTTGTTTTCGGCATTATGTTGGTCTTCGACTTCATGCCGGGAGGTGGATGTTGGATTCGGTGCTTCTCGATGGAGCTTCTTCTCGATGTGGCGCTCTAGTGGGACCTCCATCAATAAAGGTCCGTTCTTCATCAGGTTCAATAAAGGTGGCCGCAACACAATGCTCTTCTCATTTGCTCATGGTGGTTCGGAGGAGGAAGTGCATGTTGTTGTATGCAACGTTGCGATGGGCCAATGACATGGGAGTTGTGAAGCTTTTCTAGGGAGTGCATCCACGCCAGCACAACTTATGATGTCGTCTATGATGGTCGAAGGGCGACCATTACCGCCTTCGTCATCGGCAATAGTGTCTTCTCCTAGCCGGCGGTAGATGGACTTAGTCAACCTCTAGGATGCTATACCAAGAAAGAGACCTTTCTACTCTAGCAGAACTTCCGTTGCTCCATCCCAAATGGTAAAGTCCCTGACGATGGCGTAGTCGGCTTTGCTGCAGTACATCGATGCGGTGGTGAAGGAGGTGGACCTAATCACGTCTTGGAATTTAGATCCGAGGTCCTTTGTGCAGAAAGTGAGGATCAATTTGTATTCTTTCACTTTGTTTTGCTCCTATTTCTAAGTTGTACCTCCACCGACGATATGGAATGAAGCTTGCCGGTCCCTCTAGACTGATCCCCACTTAGCAAATATTAAAAAAAATGATATAAATTTAGTGGGTGTAATGATGGTCAAAAGGTGACTCGAACTGTATGTAAAAAAGAGTATTACTTTTTTGAAATATACTAATAACTAGATAAGAAAATTTATACTCCTAGATTTGAAATTGGACAGAGAACCTGTTGCCATAAAGAAGTTCAAATGGATTGCCCGCAAAAAAAAAGACGTTCAAAAGGAAACAAACCGGATTTCTCCTGGATCTGAGAAAAACTCACACGGTTTTAAAACGAAGTAATTGAGCGTGTGCATTTCCAAGGGAATTTCTAAATTCGAATCCAAACCCGTCTGGTGGGGAACACGTGCAGGGGGGAGAAGTAGTGTGCTCCTCCGCAAGCCGTCTGCCGCCCTGTTTGTCCCTCAGGCTCAGGCGGGACGCCACGCCGCCGCGCCCGCTTCCCGCCCGTGTCGGCGCCGCTACTCCCCATCGCCACCGACGAACCCATCGCAGGTACATCTTGCCGTCTCCGCCTCCATTCCCCAAACCCTAAGACCTCGCTTCCAGCCGCACTTGGGAAACCATCCGCGCGTCCCTTATTGATTCCCCAACCCGGGTTCCGATTGGGTTGGCAATGGCGCACTGCGCGCTGATTGATTCCGAGGGATGGTAGTTCTCACCTTAGTTCCGCACGATTTATCCGTGCGTATCGGAAGAATGAGCCCTGGGTTCATATATCCTAGGCGGCGGTAAGGTTGTGAACTTGTGATCACCAATCTCAAAATAAAAATGAAATAGCAATCGTATTGATTTGTTTATCATCATTTCGTGTTAATCAAAAGGAGTTTAAGAACATTGTGTGTTAGGCCACACTCATGGACCTTCTGATGCATTGAGTGGTGCAGCTAAACAATGAAGAAGGCACTTCCCCTGAAAGGTGTGTCGGCGGGCTCGAGGCATGGGACGAAAACTCGAAAGGACCTGGAGAGCGTCTTGAAGCAGTATTTCGGGTATTCGGAGTTTCGAGGAAGGCAGCTGGAGGCTATAGAGGCTGTTCTTTCAGGTCCTCACTCTGTCCCTCTTCCCAGATTTGTGTTCATTTTAAACTTTTCAACCCTCTGAATATTGATGTGATCAGTTCACGGTTTCCATCTTTTCGTTGCTGAAACCCGTGTGGTACGATTTAGTTGTTCCTGCAATACGAACTCTGTTTTAATATGTCAGGGGACTAATCTGCAGGGAGGGACTGCTTTTGTTTGATGCCAACTGGAGGTGGCAAGTCAATGTGCTACCAGATCCCTGCTCTAGTCAAGACTGGCATCGTTCTTGTTATCTCACCCTTGATAGGTGAATTGATCCGTCAAGTTTCCCTAGAATCTACTACTACTTGAAAAGAATGTATGTACACAAATTTTTAGCTATACTAACAGTTTATTATTGATTTGTTGTAAAATCTACTGGTCAGCTCTGATGGTAAGTTGTATTATCCTACCTTCTCTTTTTTCTATTACCCCTGAATCTTGGGATGCCTTCGAATATCATGTGGCCTGTATATTAAATTTCCAGGAGAATCAGGTTACCAGCTTGAAAAGTAAAGGGATTCCAGCTGAATTTCTCTCTTCGACTCAAACAACTCATAATAAAAACAAGGTAACATCTGTACACACTGCAAAGTAAGGCTGTCATGAGAAATGCTCAGTTATTTTAAATGTGGTAATTGACGTCTTAACCCTATGAATTCATACTGGCTGAGGTGGTGCACTCAGTTATTCCGGTCGTACTAATCCCCTGAGAATTGGAGTTCATACTCTTAATATTGAACTTGGCCACCATCTCTAGGATCAAGATAATGAACATCGTCTGCATGACAGCTCTTCCTTTTTTACTTCACAATTTGAACAAATATATGCTGTTTCATCAGATACACGAAGATCTTGATTCTGGCAATCCTTCTATAAAATTGCTGTACGTTACTCCTGAGTTAGTTGCAACATATGGGTTCAAGGAAAAGCTTACAAAGCTCTACAGCAGAGGCCTTCTTGGCCTTGTTGCTATAGATGAGGTGTAAATTAAGTAACACTTTTACTCCTTTAGTAACATCCTGTTGTTCTTGGATCTCTTCTAGAAACCTTGTGGTGCTTATTTTGCAATTTTTTCTCCCTCTCCACAGGCTCATTGCATTTCAACTTGGGGCCATGATTTCAGGTATGCATTAGTTTCTGTGTTTGATCTGAATATTCGCCTTTACTCTGTTACCAGTTTTGAACTTTCCATAGTTTTATTTGGTAAAATGAGTTGCAACACTCCTCCTTTCTATGGAATATTTAGTCTGTTGTTTCTATGAAATGCAGACCTAGCTACCGGAAGATCTCATCATTGAGGAAGCAGTTCCCAGATATCCCTATATTGGCTTTGACTGCAACCGCTGTTCCAAAGTAACACCTTACCCTCTTAATGATCAATGCCTGCTATCCTCAGTGCAGTTTCACTTAATATGTTTTTTCTTTTGATCATGATATTTAGTATTGTCTCATATGTTCAGCTTTCAATTTCTTTCTTTGTACCAGAGTCCAGAAGGACGTGATATCATCATTGTGCTTGCAAAACCCAGTAATTCTTAAAGCATCCTTTAATCGACCTAATATATTTTATGAAGGTATTATTCCCGACGTCCTTGATCATTTTTAAGGACTGAAGGCTTTGTTTTTCCAGGCATCCGTACTACTTTGCATTTTCACTTTCTGAAGGTCTTTATTTTTACATTTTCTAGAAACTGTGACTGCCGTTGCTTCAAGACTGTGCAATATTATTTGCTTGTTACCTAGTGACGAACCTATGGCTCTTGTTATTCATAACCTCTGGACCTATTTTAGCTGGTTTTCTGTGTCTGCGTTCTATCCATGAAGTGTTAACTGTTAATCATGAACTAATTTTGCAGTTCGTTACAAGGATCTGCTTGACGATGTTTATGCCGATATATCAAATTTACTGAAGTCCAGTGGAAATGTTTGCTCAATTATATATTGTCTGGAGCGTGCTGCTTGTGATGATCTAACTATGCATTTGTCAGAACAGGGCATCTCTTGTGCTGGTACGTTAATCTATGTAAAAAAATGACAAGTCGAAGCCCCTATTAGGACAGTTGTGCAGAAACACTCATGATTTTTTTGTTGCTCCTTATCAGCTTATCATGCTGGCTTGAATAGTAAGGTGCGAAGTGCTGTTCTTGATGACTGGCTTTCATCAAGAACTCAAGTTGTTGTTGCAACTGTGGCATTTGGGTATAGCTTCTTTCTGCATCTTTCGGGCATATGACATGCTGACTCCATGTCTTTGAGTTCTAGAGTATTTTATCGGACAATAGTTACCTATGTAACTTCCAACTTGCAGTATATAGTTTATCTTTACTTGCACCAATATTATACTTGAGTTCTAAAAATTACTCATACTCTGATTTTCTCATGCATTGCCTTTTCCGATATGGGACCTTGTACGGATTGTTATGTGTATACTGCTCCACAGAATGGTATGTAATACTCTAATTGCATTATGTTTCAGAACTCTTTCTGCAGTGGAGCTTTGCTAATATATCGGCGCTATTCATCTTTTCAGGGCATTGATAGACAAGATGTCCGTATTGTATGCCATTTCAACTTGCCTAAGTCGATGGAATCATTCTACCAGGAGTCTGGACGAGCTGGTCGCGACCAACAGCCTTCAAAGAGTGTTTTATATTATGGATTAGATGACCGAAGGAGAATGGTAATTAAGTGTACATATAATAAAGCATGCCATTCTGAACGTCAAAACTGAGGCTTCTATGGTTTAACAGGAATTTATTTTGAGAAACAGTAGCAGTAAAAAACCACAGCCGTCCTCCTCTTCGACTGAGCTTTCACAGAAGGCCCTAGCAGACTTTAGTCAGGTTATAACCAAACATTGTAATGGTATACTGGACCATGCAGCATATTTCATGCCATTATATTGCCTCTCCTTACACAGATAGTTGATTATTGTGAAACTTCTAGCTGTCGTCGAAAAAAGATCATTGAGAGCTTTGGAGAGAAGGTACAACATTAATTCCAAACTGGTTAGTGTTTGCTTTGTGGTACTGCATGTTAATATTTAAACTGGAGCAGGTACAACCAACTTTATGCCAACGCTCATGTGATGCTTGTAAGCACCCAAATCAAGTGTCCTCACGTTTGGAGGAACTTCGTCGTGTCCCCAATTGCCGCTTTAACAAGATCTCTCCAGTCTTCAAAAGGTATGCGGTGGCCACTGTGCAGTGGTTTTGTTTTCCTCTAAAATTTTACTCATGAAGAATGCTTTATACATATTTTGATTCTTTTGGATTAACTGTACCATGTTGGCATAGTATAACTTCTCATTTGTCTAGCAGCTCATCAGTTAATCCAAAACACCTGGACACAGAATTTTGGAATCGTGAAGATGATGCTAGCGTATCAGCAGAAGATATATCAGATTCTGATGGTAGAACAATCAATCTTTTCCTTTTAGCATCAATAATTTTACTGTCGTATTTTCATAGACTGGGGGTGCATTAATATTGGCTGGTATTGATGAATGGCAGATGAGGAGGTAGTGAGCGATATTGCCATGTCAAAGTTTCCATCCAAAGGAGATTTGGAAGAAAAACTTGATGCCTTGGAGCGTGCTGAAAATGCTTTTTTTCAAGCCAAAGGTCAGCCTAAAAAGCAGGTGATTCAGAGGTTGCCTTTTCATAGTAATTGTTTGAGAGTTTGGTAAAAACTGTTTTCTCGTTGTAAAAATGCCCCTTGATCAAGATTTTATAAGTATTCATAATATTCAATTGGCAATATAATATAGGGTGGCAACCTTGCTGACAAGAAGAGCATATCTCAGACTCTAAGAGATGCAAGCAGGAAAAGATTGTTGGATGCCCTTGGACAAGCAAAGCTGCGCCTTGGCAATCTACGGTAGGTCTAGTTTGACGCTGTTAGAAATATAGTATCACAATTGGGCATTTGAAACTTATCCCCTCATACTGTGACAGCATATCAATATTTTTTCGTTGCTTACTACATTGTGCACACTTTCAGGATCACCGAAGAGGCTTCTGCCACACACCTTGAAGCAGAGTGCTTCAAGAAGTATCAGAAAGTGGGGAAAACGTTCTACAACTCCCAGATAGCTGCGACATTCCGGTGGCTGTCGTCTTCAAATTCTGACCAAATTCATGATCGCCTCCAGGCCCTAACTGACCAGATTACTGATCACACTGCAGTCACCAGCTTCCCTTGCATCGCCCCAGATGGCTTGGGTAAAAAGCCAGGAGAGGCTAGTGACAGCTCCGAGTTTGCTAAAACTGAGCCTTCTAAGACTGCCGCTTCGACTCAAAATATGGAGCCTTCCAGTATGTCAGCCTCTAGAGAATTCATTAGCGAAGAAAGAAAGGTTTGCACGATCAGTACAATGGACCTTCCCAAGATACCATCATTCGGGGAGTTCATGAGCCAAAAAAGAGCAGAGAGCCGTCCTCACGGCACTCTTAGAAAGGCTGGCCCTGTAATGAGTAAGGAAGGAACGACAGGGACATCCAAGAAGATGAAATCATGAGTGATAAGTTCTCTATTTACATGCAACTTTCTTATTTACATGAGAATTCATGAGCCAAAAAAGGAAGGAATCACGCAACAAGTTCAAGAGCAGAGAAGCACCTCGTGGCATTCCTAGCGATTCTAGCCCTATGATCAGCAAGGAACCACAGGAACATCCAATAAGATGAAATCATGAGTGATAACTTCCTCTGTTTGTACATGCGACTTCCTCTTAATTTTGCTGTAGCAATGTGACTAGCAATTGTCTAATCAAGCACTGCACTTTTGCTTCTTAGTGAATCATTTCATTTCTTAAAAGGAGAACATGACAATATTTTGTATATTCAAATTACTTGTCACAGATTCACTGAACGTAGAAAAATTTAAGGCAACATTTTGCCTAAGTCTGACAAGTAATTTGTATAGGAGAGAGTAACATGGTTTCGCTGTTAGCATATCTCTGGGCATTGCAACAGTCCATAACCAGTGGGGTCTGAAGTTCTGATAAACATTGTGATATTATTCCAATATAATGTTAGATACACATATGGAACTAATACCCTATATCATCAGCTTTTACAACAGTTGAAACTAAATGTGAGTATCTGGTTTGGACTTAGCAAGCTGTATTGTCAGGCTATCACCTACAGAGCCAAATCTTTCTCTAACTCAGCAACCAACTGCTCGATGTTTCTTCTATATATCGGCATATAATGATCATTGATCATCATCTTCGAAAGCCTCAGCTTGCCATACAGAGATCTCGGTGTCAGGTAGATCCCTATGCTGGTCTCTGACTCCCCGACAGTATCATCCCGATGAATGCCATTCTCCTCTTCGTCTATGACTGCTTCTGCATCTTCATCTATGACTGCTAACTTGCTGGAGGTCAGTATGTGCATAATTTTTCCTGGAGGGTAGAATCTGTGAACCTCCTTCTCATTGGTTTCACTGAGGACATCTTGCGCTGTGCCACCCACCTCTTCAGCAATATTATTTTCAGTCGTGTCTTCGACTATGTCATCCTCCTCTACCCTTTTTCGGTACAACTCATTTTCGAGTTGTTGCCACAGCTCTACATCGGTGATCCTGTCCTCGTCCACATGGTGATCGATGATGTCCTCACCATCACTATCTGCCTTGTCATCGAAGGTGCTAACAGCATCAGATGCTGTACTGGAGCTCTGTACCTCTTCTGATGTAGCATACTGCATGGTTTCAGATGTAACTGTCTGCGTGGTTTCCACAGTGGTCTCGGACAACAGTGAAGTGGATTCAGAGCCACCACTTGCAGTGGAAGTCATTATTTCTTCTGACATGACAGTTGAGGTAGATGTAGTATTATTTCGACGCCTTGGCCCAATACATGCCCATGAGGATAGTTGTAGCCCTGGTCTTGTCCAGGCTGCTTGTGCTACACTGCGAGCCCTCCTCATTACAACCTGAACACATGATCACATTGCCAATATTGTTAGTCATGCACAATGCCCATATTGTTAGTCATCAATGACAGATTGAAGTTGTGTTAGAAGGGGGCAAACAAAAAATGAAGCTACAAGGTAACCTGTGTCCCAGTAGATACAGGTCTTAGGATGGCCCCAGCCCCAGCTACTCTGGCTTTAGCATTTGCCATAGAAGGAAGTCGTGATCCCAGGGCAGATGCAGACCGATAGAATGTGCTCAGGATTCTGGTTTGCTCGATTTGGTGACGAAGATCATTCAGCCAAGCAGATGCTGTCACCTGTTACATGGGGAAGTTGTTTTCATTACAAATAAAACAAGGAACAAATGCATTGCTACAGTCACATGCATTCATGTTGTTTCCAGAATGAAACTCACTAGACTTATAAAGATCTCGTTGATGCAGATGAGTCAATGTCCTATTGAATAAGCAGCTATGGCATTGCTAAAAAAGAAGTAAAAAATATGGAACCTCTGAACGAAGGTCATCTACTGCTGCAGCTGAAAATGTTGGCACCAGATCAGCTCCATTGATGACTGTAGTGATAAAATGCTGTCCTGACTCTGCCAGCTCCCATGTCATACAAGCAGCTGCAAAATAGAGCATCCAACAAGAACAATATCACTTCCTTATTCAAAGGACAAGAGCCAAGTCTGCAACAGATATCTATTGTATTGGAGAGGTCTAGCTTATGAAGAATCTGGGGTAGAGGAGCTCAATT
The DNA here is from genome assembly GCA_916181665.1 of Avena sativa. NCBI lineage: Eukaryota > Viridiplantae > Streptophyta > Magnoliopsida > Poales > Poaceae > Avena > Avena sativa. The sequence continues at coordinate 275,065,986 of OV702298.1, read as the reverse complement.
CTCAGACATAAGGTTGTCCGAGATTCTAGTGTGACAGTACCATGTTTAGGTCATAGCATAAAATTATGTCTTATGATCAATGATGAATTGTTTTGTCAACATCATATTTCCATCTAGGTGGTCAATGAATGTCACAAAGGGTACTACTCAGAAAGAGTTCATTGGCTACTTCTGTTGTGCCAAAAAATTTGGATGCTTATTCAATCCGGGACCCAGCATTTGAAGATAATAAACAGAGCTATCGAAAATATGGCAAGTTCACTATCTAGTAGGGGTAGGGGCTACAGACTAAATTACACATGCAAGTGATGTTTGACAAAGCAGGTGGCCAATTTAGTGGAGAAGGATGCACATGGCTCCAATATTCAGAAAGAAAAACATCATAACATGCACACCTGGAGCAAATGCCACACAAGTAGCAGAGGCAAACTCCTGCTGCTCCCTCAGGACATATGTCAAGAGAGCTGCTGTTCCACCTCCAAGTGAATGTCCAACAACCTTTGAAGATTTTCCACAAACAACATCAATTATGATGCTTCAACAACCATGATAGAACAACCCAACTACTAGCACAGAGAAGGAGCAGTAAATAAAGATACTGTAAAGTGTAGTGTACAGTACCTTTATTTTATAATCTGGATACATATGTAATGCTTCTGTGAGACAAGGAGCTGCAAGCTTTGCAATCCATCTAGCTGCTGCAACCATCCCAAAATGTGCATACCCTAAAACCAAATCACTAACACCACCTTCCTGGACTACTGTATGATGGAATGGAACCACAGCACCAGTAGCAGCTGTCAGGGTATCTCTGATACTGTGGGTTCCCCTAATTAGTAGAAGTATACATTGTCTGTCTCTATCAATTAGAATGGTGAAAGCTGGCTTCAAAATCTGCAAGTATCCCAAGAAAAAAACCCTATCAATCTAAGAAAGTATTTTTCTTGCAAATCACTGCAAAAATAGGAAAAGAATGGTTTACACATAAAAATGAAAGATAAATTCCACTTACTCCTGCTTTAGGTTCTTGAATAAGAACATCCTCCACGGAATAACCAGTCGTCTCCAAAAATAACGGGAATGGCTTTTTGGAGAAATGCCAACACAGTGTCAGCAAACTTAGAAGATACTTCAACTCGGTAACTACCGGAGCTCCTTTGAGCTCCACACTATCGTCTCCAGCGTATATGCTTGCTATAGATAAGTTTCCCTGAAACACATGCCACGAGTCATGCTGTCAGGAAACTTTTTTCAAGTACTTGCTCTAACATTTTAGTCTGAGTTTATCCGTTAGAAGATGCGTAGAATTTGTGCAATCTTGGCATAGATAGCATTGTACAGTTCTAAACGGTGAAATGATACATGTAGGGCCTCTTTGGTTCAAAGGAATTTTGCAATGATTTAAAGGAATGATATCTTAAGAGCACCTTGCACAATGTCTGAAACAGAAACAACAAGGATCATTCACCAGTTATTGTACGCAGTTAGATATCATTCAAATATTATGCAAATGAATAGAAAATGTGAAAAAGCAGTTTAGGTCTATGCTGAGACAGAGAAGACTTTTGATCAAAAGAACAAAAATGACAGGAAACAGATGGTAGATATTAGTCATTAATGTGATGCCTATGTATTCCAGATCATTTCAATTCCTTCATGGCAACCCAATATCAAATTTAACCAGATCAAAGGACCTTCAACTATGTTCACGATATAAAAGACTCCCTATTATGCACCGGATTAGTAAAAAGAAACAGCAGAACATATCGTGAGCAAAGTAACGAGCAACCAAACCTGTCTCTTGAGGAGGAAGCTGATTCCGAAAGCAAGGTCCCCGATGGGCCACTTGCCGAGCGTCTCGGAGTAGGTGAAGCGCAGCGTCTCCGACAGGGTGGAGATGGTCTCCAGCCACGTGGCGGGGGCACGCACGTCCCTCCGCGACACCCGGCTCCGGCTCCTGCTCGTGGTTTCCAGCAGCGCCCCGCCCGCTGCCGCGTCCCTGCCACTCCCGCCGTCCGAATCCTCTCCGCTGTCCAGCTTCTCCGTCTGCAGGCGGCGGTTCAGCGTGTAGTACAGCAGCGCGGCGGCGCCGGCAGCGGTCGCCATTGTGGCCGTCGCCATCGCACTCTGACGCGCTGCCAATTCTAGACTCTGCTCAGGCCACTCGCAGGGAGGCCAGCAACTGCCTCGACTCCAAATGTGATAGATACAGCCCGGTTAGTGTCAGACAGCGACCGGCGTTATTTAATCCCTGATCCTCCCACTCTGGAGATGCGATCTTGGGGCAGTAGTAAGTCAAAACCTGGCACCACAAACAGAGGAAAACAACTATTGAGTTCTTATTTCAGCAAGGCCATCGTCCCGGCAGGCAGACAATTAGCGAGCTGCCAACCAGTAAAAAAAAAACCTAGATATAGCACACCCTCAGCAGCAGCAGCAGCAGCAGGACCAGCGGCAGATAGGGCACGATGGTGACATATAATAATTCATAAGAACAATTATTGCGTCATCCTGAACTTTTTCAGCAAAACCAGAGCGAGGAGGAACTATATCTCCCCGTACCGGCGTGCGCGCCGGCGAATCATCATGGGAAAAAAAAGCACGGCCGGGTTCCGGAGGGGGGAATCGGCGGGATTTTATTATTACCTGGAAAGAGCGCGCCGCGACTCGGGCGGGCACTCGATGGCTCGATCGGGGCTCGAATCCGCTAGGGTTTTGGGAGCGGGGAGGGGGACGGCCGAATCCGTCTCGGGCGGCGGCGGCGGGCCGGCGAGGAGGAGGGGTGTGGAGGATTCTCGGTCTGGTTTTGGTGGTTACCCTTTCTCCGGGAAGCGGTTGCCTGGCTCCCTTCCGTCTGAGTGCTGATGCTTTGCGGTGGGGTAAGGTAAGGTTTCGGTGGACTCCGCAGTAGGTTTTGCTTGCTTCGCGGCTAAGCGGCCGCCGGGCTATGCAGGCAGAGGTTTTCTTTCTGGAGCCGGTGCACCTGACCGGACTGTCGGAAATTAATTAATTAATTCCTGCTTCGGTTTGGCGTCGCGGAAATAATACGCAGCATGCCCGTTATGACTAGGCCAGTGTCGCTGTTTTTGGTAGACCACCAAATCTAGTCCGCAGAGGTACATACACCTAGTCTTGTTTGGCGCCGATGAAACAGAAATATTTAAGGCAATCGACAACACAACACGAGCATGTGAAGGTAGTCCCCTCTCCATGGTATTTTCTTCGGAAAATTACACATATATAATAGATCAACTCTAGCCGATACCGTGAAACAACGCGTATGCGATAAAGGCCAAAACGTTTGCGTAGACTAGGTCCCGCATAGTGGTATCGCAAAACCGGATATGCTCCAACGCCTGATACCGCAAATTACATTTTCAGTTTTCTATGAGTTTATTAAGGATGAATACGCCAACAATTTCAAAAGGTAAACATTACAAATTCAAAATAACAACACTTTTTTTTGGTTCGAAAGCAGCGGCTACACAAAGTGTTTGATCAGAGTTCCCCAAAACTATCCATGCAATTCCCATCATAAACCATAATCAAGCAAACACCGGAGCCCTAGGCAAGACCATCGCCACCTCTGACTCTCCTGCTGTAATTTCTCAACAAAAAAAAGACCATAGCCACCTCTGCCGGTAGCCGGAGCACCGTCGCCCTGATTTACCATTTGCAGACATAGCATCGAAAGTTTCCTCATCCACCTCTTCCAAATAGACTGCATCGAAATGTTGTTCAAAACTGTTGAGTGGCTCGCTCTTCGTGTCTACCAAGTTTTCGTCCAACATACCCACATATGAAGTAGGAACCGAGTGCAAATCGATGCTACAAAATGGAAACACAAAAAATCTAACCATTCCCATTGAGTTTGAGCCACACATACGGAATGGAGGAAAAATTCATACCTTTCGGTGGCCATTGGTCGAGCACATGCGTTGATTGAGGCGGTGGAGTTGGCATCGGGGTCTAGGACACCAGAGGGGCGAAATCTGTAGGTGGAGTAGACACTGGTGGAGATGGATTCTAGCCTCACTGCAAGCAGATCGCCCATTCACGACACACTTGTCCAGCCTCTTCCATTTCGGTGCACGGCTGTCATAGCGGAAGGTGCGTTGACGTTCTCGGCCGTGGGAGAAGCAGCAGTGGCGGGCAATTTCAATTGGGGATGCGCAAGTCAGGGAACTATGGCGGGGGAGCTGAGGGTCTATGGCGACGACTACGCGGCGGGTAAACAATACACAACTCGGAGATGAGGAGATCGACATCGGCAACACGCGAGCAGGAAACGTGGGCTAAAATGTCCTCCAACTGCTACGTACAGATGCTGGAAACCAGATATCTAGCCGGTGGTACCACGTATATATGGGTTTTGAAAAACAATATTGTGGGTCAATCGATTTCATGGTATCTGCAATAGCACATTTCTCACCGCAAAACTGCAAAATGGCGGTTATTTTGCGGTTCAACGAGATCTGCGGTATCTCTAGAGATGCTCTAATAATCATTAATATATGTACACATATATATCCAAAGTGTTTTTTTACAAATAGGTTCTTGGACCACCTAGAGTTAACCAGACACACTAGCGCGAGCCGACGTCATAAAGCTTGTCGTATTAGAACTTGTTGTATTAGATAAATAGGAAGTCGTCGTGGTAAAAACCAAAAGGATCAACACACCATAGCAGTAATCATCGCCAATGATGAAAAATGTAGATTAGAATAGATTAATCTAAACCCACACCAATGAAGTCGAAAACCAACAAGATCACAGGAGATCTGTCGGACACACGACTCCACGCGTCCTCTGCTGGCGCCAGGTGCATCAACAGAGCAAGGGCAGTGTAGGAAGGACCTTATTATGACTCTGTGATGTTTTCACCGCCTCACCACCCTGAAGAATTCACTGAAAGAAAATAAACAAAAACCTCCGGCAGGTGAGAGACCAGCATCCGCTACACCTCAAGACCTATAAGACCATCGTAGGTGATTGATGGCACCAAACTACATGGACACCAATTCGTTGGGACTCCAAGCACAAAGTGATGTAACAAGAGTGTTTCCCAACAAGGGTGACTCGAGAGTTTATATCGAACTCTCGGGTGATGAGGTTGAATCTCATCAATGCCCATTGTTATGGACTTGGGTTTTGGAGAAGATGGGTATGCTGGAGATCGTGGAACGGTTAGCAAACAAGCAACAAGGGGACACGAGGTTTACCCAGGTTCAGGCCCCCGGAGGGAAAACCCTACTCCTGCTTGTCTGCTCTTGATTACGGCGGAACCGAAGGTTACAGGGGTGCGCAGATTCGATCTGGCGTGGAGGTGTGTATGCGAAAGTATGAGTCGAGAGATCTAGGTCGTGCCCTCCTGGCCTTTATATAGACTTAGGCAGGTCCCAGGCATAGACCTAGTCGGTTACAAGTTTTAGGGTTTTACCCCTTTGAATTTCTTATCTACGCTAGTCTTGCTCTCCAAGGATCCGAAGGCGTCATGGGCCTTGGCCACCCGAAAATCTTCATGGGCCAGCGTACATCTGCCGTGGGCCTTCCTTGGGCTGGACCAGGTATGCTGAGGTCACGCACCCGTAGGGTACAACCATGTCAGTAGCCCCCGAGTGATCAGTCGAATCGTAGATTCGGCTAAGGACTCTTCCATCCTTTGGGTGCAACTATGTATTAATAGTATATGTGTGTAGGGATTGTTGATGCGTGTGCCTGACTCACCCGACAGATCGGGGTCAGTTAACTGTCTTAGGACGAAACATCACGATCTTCTTCAGGTTCGAGTCCCTTAACTCGGACCTGGAACATATACTGGCGTAATTCGACTCAGGCCGTGGAGGACTTACAGGAGTGGAATTCCAGTGATTTTAATTGGTGTACCCAACGCGTCCGTCGGGATTTTTCATCGCGCCTGCTGGCACGGATTTATACTAGCAGAGCGCAGTCGTGTGCGTTGCCAGGCCATCAGATGATCTCTGCAGGTCTTATCTTTGCGTCGCAGACGCAACATCCGAACATTTGTCACCGCGGAGGTGTTTCGGGTGGCCAAGGAGAGACATTGCTCACTTAGCATTTTTACTGGGGCAAAGTTGCCGAAAAAGTTTTGCATGTTTGATCCGAAAGATCACAGTCGAAGAATTCATAGGGTGCGCGACCAGCGCTCCCTATGGGAGTAGCCCCCGAGTGTCTGTTCGAGTCGTAGACTCGAGCGGAGACTTTATTCAGGTGTTTTTTTTCAGTGTTAAGTCCGTAGGACACAAAAAATTTCGGATGCTTAAATCCATCCTCCCTATGGGAGTAGCCCCCGAGTCCGTAGTGGAGTCGTAGACTCGAGTAGGACTCGAAGAAAAAATTTGTCTTTATTCATCTTTCGGGTGCGCGGCCAGCGCTCCTGATAGGAGTAGCCCCCGAGTATTTAGTTGAATCGAAGATTCGAGTGAGTACTCTTAGCTTTGAAGCCGAAGAATTGTAGTTGGTGCTAGTATAGCTTTTGATGACATCAGTGCTGACGATCAATGACCTCAAGCGTCTGCTGTGCCAGAGATGACTTGACTGGTCGAACATGGGTCCCACTTGCTGACCTTGAATTGACTGGTCACGCGCGGCGTGGAGATAATTACGGCGTCGCCTTGATTTCCGCGCGTAGTGGACGGCGTGGTAACGACGGTTCGTTGTGATGCTGACACGTGTATGGCCAGATCTGCCGTTGGCGTTAGGTCTTCTTTGATGGACGGTTGTCGTGCATCGTCTTCGCCGTTATAATCATTGGGGAAAGCTGCAGTTTGTTTTCACCGCATCTACTCTTGTTTTCACTGCCTCCTTGTGCTCGAGAGGTTCTTGCTGCGCGCTGCAATATTCTTCCACATTTCCTTCTTCCCGTCCGCACTCTCACCGCCGGTGCCGCCGAAGCGCGATGGGGAAAACAAAGAAATCGTCATCTGCGGTTGGTACCAGCGCCGCCAGAGGGAAGAAAGGCGCTACCACCACTCGTGTCACCGACGGTGGTTGGCGGCGATCAGAGACGCGGGAGAGTGATCTCCGCAGACTTCGCGAGCCGGGCTTGATCCCGCAGGATAGGGAGGCCGTCAGACTCCCCGTCAACGAGGTAATCCCCTATCCCCCCGCTGGGTATCGGGTTATGTTTCTTGCCTTTGTTATTCGTGGGTTTTCCTTCCCAGTCCACGACTTCCTTCGTGGGCTGCTCTTTCTCTATGGCATCCAGCTGCATCATCTTTCGCCCAATTCTCTTCTTCACATTGCTTGTTTCATCACTTTCTGCGAGTGCTGGCTCAGCATCGAGCCGCACTTTGGTCTCTTCCGAAAGCTCTATTCCGTGAAGAGGCAATCCGGCTCGGATGGTGTGTATCCCATTGGGGGTTGCATCATCTCCCTGAGGGCCAATATTCTTTTCTTTTCCTCCTCTATGTATGAATCTGTCCAGTACTGGCGGATGCGATGGTTTTACATTCGCGACTCCACAATGGCTGGGCATCAATTTGGTCTTGCTCCTTTCGACTCCTCCCAGATAATCGAGCCAAAGAGGTCCTGGAAAAATCATATCTTGGACGGCGAGTCAGCGGAGATAGAGGCCCTTTACCGTCGGGTGGAGGATCTCTAGTTGATTCCTGATAAAGAAGTGAACGGCGTGGATATTATCCGCACGTTTCTCGAGCGTCGGGTGCAGCCGCTCCAGGCTAGGGCGCACCCGATGTTTCTTTATGCTGGGCGCCGTGACCCGACGAGAGTTTCGGCTGAGAAGCTTTCCCAGGGTGATCTCAACAAGGCCCTTCGTACGTTGTTGAAGTACAAGGCTGGAGAGGATATCCCGGGGAAGTCGCTAACTCCGCCATTTTCTTCGACGCTGGCTGTTCCACAGGTGTATATTCGTGCGCGTAGCGCTTTTCGTCGACTGCGTATTTATTTTCCTTTGTTTGCTAACAAAATCTCCTTTTTTTGCAGAGCTTCAAGGTGCCGGGCATGGTTCCTCCATTGCCCGAATTGTTTCCGAATGCGCCGGATAATGACGTGGTGGACTCCGTGTCCGAACTTCCTTCGGCGCGTTCACCGGCTGAAGAGGCCAACGAATCGAGCGAGGAACATACTCGCAAACGATCGCGGAGATCCAGTGAATCTTCGGATGCATCGACTGCTCCGACTCCTAGAAACCCTCTGTGCCTTGATCGTCATAGTGACGGGCATGGAGGTTCTTCCTCTCCCATTCCTGCCATTCCTGTGCGGGCTGTAGCACCGCACCCGCCAGCGAAGCGGAAGAAGGAAGAAAAGAAGGAAGAGAAAAAGGAGGAGAAGAGAGAGGAGAAGAGAGCCCGAAGGACTCCTCCTGTCTTCGACCTGAGCTCACTAGGCTCGTAAGTTTCTTGTTATACTTCTGTCCCTTTTTTCTTGTTAACTATGTACTTGTGCTAATTGTTTCGTATGCAGGCATTCTTCCCATGGCTCCTCCAGCGATGGTGCTCGGGAGATGATGGGGGAGTCGAAGATTGCGTCTCCTCCTCCTCAGACAGTGGCAACGTCGGGGGGCGCCGCTCCGAATCCTCCTCTGCAGGAGGTGCAGGTGGTTGCGCCTCAGAATTTCGCCGGCGGGCCTTCGGAGTCGCCATCAGAGCATGTAAGTACCTCTGTTTCGTGCCACGGGGGGAGCCCCCGGGTGTCGGAAGAATTTCTTCTCTTGTTCTTTTTTCGAATCTTCGGGGGGGAAGCCCCCGAGTGTCTTCGTGTGTGAATTTTGCTTTTATTCCTTTGTATTGGGCACAGCTCCCGAGTCCTTTTTCTTACTGGTGTTTCTTTTTCTGCAGCCTTTTGTGCAGGAGGCCAAGCGGCTGGTGCAGGAGTGCCTGGTGCTAGAAGCTAACCTCCGACAGCTTCAAGGTACCTGTGTGCTTTTGGTACTTTTTTCATTTATTCCGGTCCTGCTCTCTGATGTTTGCTTGTTTTGAATGCAGAGGAGCATAATACTTCTCTCTGTGAGGTTGACGCTCTCAAGAAGAGCCTTGGTCAATCGGAGAAGAAAGCCGAGGCTGTCGTTGGTGCGAAGGAACACCTCGAGCTAGAGCTGACCAAGGCAGCCGAAGCTAAGGAGCGTCTGCAGCAAGAGGCCGCAGACCGTGAGGAGCAGCTGGCCACTGTTGCGGCTGTGAGAGAGAGAGAGGTGGCAGGCAAGCTCATGGCTGCTGCCAAGGCTGTTTCGGGTGAGTGTTGTATTTGTGCTTCTTTCTTCTTGTTTTCTTGTCTTCTTCTGTGTTGCTTTCTTCATTTCTTTTCTTTTGTCTCAGATGCCGCAGGCATCGAGTTTGACCGTGGCGCTCTGGAGCACGGGAGTGCTCTAGATGATGCTACTGCAGCGGCCGAAGATCGCTGCAACACCGTCGTCAGCTCCCTTGCCAAGGCGAAGGAGGTCCTTGGCCGCTTCTACAAGGAGCTTGTCCCTAAGGGCGCGACCCTTGATGATGTGGATGCCCTGGCGGAGGCTTTGTCATCCGAAGCGCCTGCGGCGTACAAGCGCAAGCAGAAGGGCATCGGCGCGTCCATCGGGCTGGCGATGGCCTTGGCGGCTGAAGCGGAGCTGGACCTGCCCCAAATCACCTCTCGAATGCCGACGACCGTAGATGGATCCGAGGTAGCCTTTGCTTCCTACTCTGCTCGCTGCAAGCGATATGGGCCAAAGCTCATTGATTTGCTGTCTGAGTATGCGCTGCGGCAGCAGGGGGAGGCCATGGCTAGGCAATCCGGCTCCGAGGCGACTCAGGGTGTCGCGTCTTAGGCGTTGTAGATGTAGGATAATTTGTAGTCTGCTTTTGCTGTAAATATTTTGAGGAAAACAATCCTTGTGCCACGTAGTGGCCTTTATATGCTTAATGAATTCTTCTGAGTTGTGCTCTACCACTGTCTGAATGTTTGTGTCCTTTGCTTTTATGTTGTTCTAGGTTCCTTCGGGTGCTAACCCTGTTGACACCTCGCCTGCAGCGCAGCTGCGGCCATCTTTGGATGATCCTTCGCAACTCGCTTTTCTTCGGGACCATGTTCGTAGTCTTGAGAGGGAGTTGCTTGGGTTGCGTGGTCACGCCGATGTTTGGAAGTCCAAGGCGGATCGCGGTGCGACCAGAGAGGAGTACTTGATGACGGAACTGCTTTGGCTATCTAAACAGCTTCAATGTAAGTTGTTCTTTGTTTCGAGCTGTAGCTCAGTTCTTCGGATGAGCCTGCTGGCCTTGCCTCTTATTATGTACAATTGTCGCAGGTGCTAACCTTGCTCCGAGGGAAGAGAAAGAGCGTGTCGCTGTTCGGGTCAATTGCTTGACTCAACAGGATATGGAGGCTGGTGGCTTCTTCTGGATGGATCGTGACCGTGCCATGGCTCTAGCGACGGTGCAGGATCGTGTGCACCAGGTTTCGCGGGTGCTTCGCCAGGTGCAGACGTCGCTTGCCTCGGTGTTGCATGTCATGTTTCCTTTGGATGCCGTGCCGACGAGTCTTGCGGGTCTTCTGTCGAAGTTTCGGAGCGTGAGCAATGTCAAGGAGTTGGTGCGGCAACAGCTCATCGCCGGAGTGAAGGCTGCTTTGTCTCTTGTGAGGCTGCACCGGCCTGATGTAGATTTGTCTGTTGTGGCGGCTGGGCCACCTCCTCGGCCGTATGGTGATGAGTGGGACATGCGACCACATTATGCAGCTGTAAGGCAGTATGCCGAACAGGTCGTAGATTTATTTGAGCAGCGTGCTCAGGTTATTCTTCAGAATAGGTAGTACCTGTAAAAGAGATAGATGTAAAATTTGTATATTTCGACTGGGCGTGTTGTGCCCTTTGTTGTAAAGGTTTGTTTGTTGTAAGCACGTAGTGCTTTGTTTGAGTACGTGTCATTTTCGTTTGCCTGACGTTGTCAGCTACTCAGGTGTACACGCGTGATCCTCAGTCGATGAAATCGTGAGGTGGGGGAGCCCCCGAGTGCGTTTGTAGCATAAAGTAAAGTTGCAAATAGCGAATGGAAGTTTGGGGCGAGACACTTAGCTTTATTTATATCGTAATGGAGGAAGTACATTGTTCGGCTGAATAGCCTTGGCTGAAATGCCTTATTGAAAGTAAAGGGGTAGGTAGCTAGGGGTAGAATCTTCGCAAGTGCGCGATGTTCCATGGGTTGGAGTATGCGACTCCAGACTCCACGTGCTTGAGGCGATAGGCGCCACCTGGGATGACTTCGGTGATGACGTAGGGTCCTTCCCATGGTGACTCGAATTTCTCCAGTCGCTCTTGCTTGAGTCGCAAGACGAGGTCTCCTTCGACGAAGGACCTTGGGCGCAGCCGGCGGTTGTGGTAGTTGCGGAGACTCTGCTGGTACACCGCTGATCGAGCTGCTGCTACGTCTCTTGCTTCGTCGAGTGTGTCAACGGCGTCTTCGAGTGCAGCCGTGGATTCGGCTTCGCTGTAAGCGACGACCCGGTGGGCCTGGTGACGTACTTCGGCTGGTAGCACGGCCTCAGCTCCGTGCACCATGAAGAACGGCGTGTAGCCGGTGGAGCTGTTTGGCGTAGTTCGTAAGCTCCACAGGACGGATGGTAGCTCTTTCGTCCAGGCTCCAGCTTTCCGTTCGAGTGGACTCATGAGGCGCTTCTTGATACCAGCGCCTATTAGGCCGTTGGCCTTTTCCACTTGCCCGTTCGTTTGCGGGTGTTCCACTGAGGCGTACGTGATGTTGATCCCAAGACCTTCGCAGAAGTCCTGGAACTCCTTGGAAATGAAGTTCGATCCATTGTCGGTGATGATGCTATGTGGTACGCCAAACCTATAGACAATGGACTCGAAGAACTTGACGGCAGTTTTGCCTTTCTGGTTGGTGACCGGCATGGCCTCGACCCACTTGGTGAATTTGTCGACTGCGACCAGGAGGTAAACGTGTCCCCCTTTCGAGGACTTTGGTAGTTTGCCGATCATGTCGAGGCCCCATTGAGAAAAAGGTCAGGCTATAGGTATGGGTCTGAGCTCGAACCCGGGTGCGTGCGGTTTGTCGGCGAACCGTTGGCACCCGTTGCATCTTCGGACTATGTCCTTTGCGTCGCTCATGGACGTTGGCCAGTAGAATCCGGCTCATAGAGCTTTGGCGACAAGGGAGCGGCTGCCTGTATGATGGCCGCAGATGCCCTCGTTGATGTCTTGGATGATGGCTTTCCCATCACCGATGGTGACACACCGTTGTAGTACACCCGTAATACTGCGCTTGTACAGCTCGCCATTGATGATGGTGAAGGCTTTTGACCGACGAGATATGCGCCGGGCATCTGTCGGGCTGTCAGATAGTTCTCCGTTTATCAAGAACTGGAGGTACGGGCGCGTCCAAGTTTCTTCGACTGCCATGACCTACATCAGGTTGACCATGGCAACCTCTGTGTACAATTTCTCGGGTCCTTCATGACCTTCGGGCAGTGTAGCCCCCAAGTGTTCTGCTTCTTCGAGTGATACTTTGGGGAATTTCCGCTTGATTGATGGCACACAGATCTGTTCGAGGAACACACCTGGTGGCACCTTTGCGCAGGTGGAGCCGATGTTGGCGAGTCTATCGGCCTCCTCGTTGCTTTCTCTTCCGACGTGTCGAAGCTCGCAGCCGTCGAATTCTCCTTCGAGTGCGTTGTAGAGAGCGCGGTACGCGATCATGTTTTCAGCGTGTGAGTCGCACTCATTCATGTCTGCTGGACGACGAGGTTGGAGTCACCGTAGATGACCAGGCGTGTTGCGCCGCAGATCTTTGCCATCCTCATACCATGGATGAGGGATTCGAAATTCGGCCTCGTTGTTGGAGGCTCGGAATTTCATTCGGAGGACGTACTTCATCTGGTCGCCCTGCAGGGAGGTCAGTATGACCCCGGCTCCTGCTCCAGCTTCACGCTTGGAGCCGTCGAAGTGCATTGTCCATGACTGCAACATGTCTGGGGTGTCTGGCAGCTGCAGCTCCATCCAATGTACCAGGAAGTCCGGAAGGACTTGGGATTTGATTGCGAGTCGCTTCTCGTAGACGATGTCCAGGGGTGACAGCTCGATGCCCCACAGGGCCACGCGTCCTGTGGCCTCTGGATTATTCAGGATGCTGTTCAGGGGTGCCTCGTTGACGACCATAACTTGGTGCTCCTGGAAGTAATGGCTCAGCCATCGAGCCATCATGAACACGCCGTAGGCGAGCTTCTGGTAGTAAGGGTACCTCTGCTTTGTTGGTGTCAGTACCTCGCTGAGGTAGTAGATTGGGCGCTGGACCTCGTGGGTCTTGCCTTCTTCGGGTCGTTCGACCACTAGAACGGTGCTGACCACCTGGTGTGTGGCTGCTATGTACAGCAGCAGAAGCTCGCGCTCCCTTGGCGTGACCAAGACGGGCGAGGTGGAGAGAAGCCGCTTGAGGCTTTCGAATGCATCGTTGGCTTCCGGTGTCCACTCGAATTTATTTGCTTTGCGTAGCAGCTGGTAGAATGGTAGGGCCTTCTCGCCCATGCGGCTGATGAATCTGCTTAACGCCGCTATTCGTCCTGCGAGCTGCTGGACGCCTTTGAGGTTTTTCGGCTTCTCCATCGCCATGATGGCTCTGATTTTCTTTGGGTTCGCCTCGATCCCTCGCTGAGAGATGAAGTACCCAAGCAGCTGACCCGATGGGACGCCGAAGGCGCACTTTTCGGGGTTAAGCTTGATCCTGTAGCGATCAAGGTTGTCGAACGTCTCGCGGAGATCGTCGATAAGTGTCCTTGCCTCCTTGGTTTTTATGACTATGTCGTCAACATAGACTTGGACGTTGCGACCGATCTGGTCCTTGAGGCAGGCCTGCATGCATCGCTGGTACGTGGCACCTGCGTTCTTTAGCCCGAAGGGCATTGTGTTGTAGCAGAATACTCCGAATGGTGTGATAAACGCCGTTTTCTCCTGATCTTCGACCTTTAGTCGAATCTGGTTATAGCCTGAGTAGGCGTCGAGGAAGGAAAGTTTCTCACAACCTGCAGTCGAATCGATGATCTGATTGATCCGAGGAAGAGGGAAGTGGTCCTTTGGGCAATGCTTGTTTAGTGATGTGAAATCCACGCACATCCGCAGGATGTCCGTGTCCTTCTTTGGGACCATCACTGTATTTGCAAGCCACTCGCTTTCCTTGATTTCCCTGATGAAGTCTGCAGCGAGTAGTCTATTGATTTCCTTGCCCATAGCTTCAGCTCGTGGCTCGGACAGTCTTCGGATGGATTGCTTGACGGGCTTGGTGTCTGGAAACACGTTGAGTGCGTGCTCGGCGAATTCCCTGGGAACTCCTAGCATGTCCGCAGGACACCAGGCGAAGATTTCCCAGCGCTCACGGAGGAATTCGACGAGCGCGACTTCCTATGCGGGGCTGAGGTCGTTGGCGATCAGGGCCGTCTTGGAGGCATCCATCGGATGGACCTGCACCTTCTTTGTGTTGACGGTGGAGTCGAAAGACATGTCGGGCGCGTTTTGTCGTGCTACTGGGGTGCCCCATTGTCTGTTGCTTCGCGGAGTCTTAGGAGCTCCTCCTGGATGCCGAATGACTGGGAGATTCTGTGGAAGTCCCTGTCGCATTGGTCCGATCGGGTGAAGATCCTGTGGACTGTGACGACGCCCTTCGGCCCTAGCATCTTGAGTAGTAGGTATGCGTAGTGTGGGACAGCCAGGAACCTTGCGAATGCTACGTGCCCAAGGATGGCATGGTACTGTGATGGCCAGTCCACCACTTCAAATTCGAGTCGCTCCAGCCGGAAGTTGTCCGGCTTGCCGAAGATGACGTCGAGCCATATTTTGCCAAGGGGGAATATGCTCTTCCCTGGAACGATGCCGTGGAACGTTGTGTCTGACTATTCCAGGCTGCATTGCGGGATCCGCATTGCTGCTAGAGTTCTTACGAACATTAGGTTGATGCCACTGCCGCCGTCTATGAAGACGCGAATCATCTCGAAACCTCCGGTCTGCGCCTCCAGCACCAGGGCAGCATGACCTGGGCGAGGGATCTGGCAAGGGTGATCTGAACGAGTGAATGTAATGCAGGACTCCGATCCGCTGAGGTACTTAGGGATGGCAGGTGGAGTTGCCACGGCCAGGTTGATTTGTCGGGTGATTTTCTTCTGCACCCTATTCATGGGGCGCCCCTTCTGGATCATCAGTGCTCCTTTTGGCGGGGGGGGGGGGGGGGGGGGGTACCCGTTCCCAGCGTTGTTCTGTGCTGGTGCGACTGGTTGGTTTGGGCCTCCGATAGGTGGCGGTGGAGGAGCTCCATGTGCTATTTCACCTAGCGCAGGTGCGTTTCCGAACGCAGGTATTGGGGCTTGCTGCCTCATCTGTACCATGCTTTCGCTGAGTTTCTGGAACTCGCGGCAGTCCTTGAGCATGTGCCTCCTACTGTCCGTCGAAAGAATTGGTTCAAGCCGCATTCCTACTACTGCCTTGATAATGTCCAAAAGGAGGAGTCATTTAGGTGGCTCAAATACGTCGTGATGTTCCCTGACGGTTATTGTTCGAATATAAGTAAGGGAGTCAATCTTTTGACGGGACAAGTCAACGGGCTCAAGAGTCACGACTATCATATATGGATTGAGCGGCTGATGCCGGTGATGGTTCGAGGGTATCTCCCTGAAAAAGTATGGCGAGTGCTTGCGGAGTTGAGCCATTTCTTCCGCACCCTCTGTGCTAAGCAGATATGTCCTCTGGTGATTGAGAAGCTGCAAGTTCAGGTGCCGGAGTTGCTATGCAATTTGGAGATGATCTTTCCGCCAGGCTTCTTTACGCCGATGGCACATCTCATTGTGCACCTCGTGAACGAGGCACTCTTGGGGGGGCCGGTGCAATTTCGTTGGCAATTTTGTATTGAGAGAGAGTTTAAGTATATTCGAAAGATAACTGGAAACAAAGCCAAGATTGAAGCATGCATAGCTGAAGCAACATGCCTTCGGGAGATGCCAGACGCCGCGACAACCTACTGGCCCGATGATGTTCCCACTATGCATAACCCGGTCTCTCGTTACAATGTCGACCTGCCCAAGAATGACCCCAATCTCGAACTATTCCAATTTCCCGGTGGCAAGGCCGGTAAAGGACTAAAATATAGGTTGCCGAAGGAAGAGAAGGATTGCATAATGCTCTATGTGCTTATGAACATGAAGGAAGTGGTCGATTTCATTAGGTAAAATGGTGAACACCCTATTTCTCTATGTAGCTAGTAACTCGGTCTCCGTCTAATGCTTATTTTCTCCTTCTTAGCAATTTCACGGATGAACAGTGGCCGGGACCGACGGATCCCTCTCCCATGGGGTTGGACACTCTACTGAAAGAGGGTGATCCTCTTGCTATTGTCGTAGACGCGCGATCTCCTCTTGCTACGGTGTTCCCGTCTTCGGCCGTAGTCGTCCTCTTCATCCGATTGTGCTCGGTGAATGGAATCTTCGCCGTCGGCCCACCTGTTGGCGATGTCCATGAGGTGGTCGAGTGTTTTAGGCTTGACGCGCCCAAGTTCCTCCTTGAAGTCTTGGCGCTTAACGCCGTCCCTGAAGGCGTCGATGGCCCTCTCTTCGGAGATGTGTGCTGTGGAGTTCTTGGTGTTGGACCAGCGTAGTATGTACGAGCGAATAGATTCGCCCGTTCTTTGAGTGCAGGCCCGCAACTCTTTGATTGAGGCGGGCCTCTTGCTGGTGCCCTTGAAATTTCGGATGAAGCTGTAAGCTAGCTCCTCCCAGCTTCGGATGGACCCTGATGATAGGCTACTGAGCCAGATTCGTGCCGCGCCTGTCAGCTGCAGCTGAAGGCATTGCATGGCGGTTTATTTGTTACCGCCGTGCAGCTTAACGGATGACAGATGATCACTAAGCCATGCTTTTGGATCTTGTGTGCCGTCGAACTTCGGAGTATCCGAAGGAAGCTTGAAATTGCGTGGCATCCGTGTTCGCCAAACGGATCTGCTGAAGCATCGAGCTCCACAGAGTTCTCCTTCATCTTCGTCCATCTCGGATTCAGACGAGCATGCGCGCTTGGCTCGCGCTTTGTCGATTTTGCGCTGTGTGAGCGCGTCCCTGGCGTCATAGTCGCGTTTATGGTGACGCGAGCTCTTCTTCCTTCGAGGAAGGTCGTGTTCCTCTTCCTCTTCGGATGAAGGGGTGGGGCTCCGGTCGTGCCTGGCCGGAGCTTTCTTCTTCGGCTCTGCAGGAGCGTCTTGATGGAGCGCAGCTCCGACAAGTCCGAGTCCGGTGAGTGCGGATTTATGCATGGCTCTTTTCGGGTCGCCCTCCGGAGGTGGGTGGGCCGCGAGATACGCAGTGTCTGCCATGATTGCAGCTTGCGGCGTCTTCGGGATGATGTTGCCGTCGGCGTCCATCTCCATGAACGATGTGTGGAGAGTTCGAGTCACTTCATGGCGCTCCTTGGGATCCATGTTCTCCACCCGAGAGCGATGTTTGTTTCCTTGGTTTCCGTTTGTGCTAGAGCCAGGGGCCATGGTGGAGAGCGCAGCTCGTCGCGCGCTGGACTCAGAGGCTGCTTGCTTGCGTTTGTCGAGTGTTTCTTGCATCTTGACTTGCTTCTTGTGCTCCTCGATGAGGAGGAAGTGGTATGCCATCAGTAGTTCACGTGAGGCGTCTGCAGGCAGGACTATGTCGCCTGCTACGGCGCGGCGTGCCTGGACCCATCCTTCTTTGCTAAGTCGGATGACGTGGCCATTGTTTTCCTCGTCGGGTGGGAGGGACTGGCTTCTTCTGTTCCCGCCGTTTCTGTCCTGCGGGTTGGGGTTCGGGTTGGGCGGCGGGTTGGGCGTTTGCTGCTCCACGTCGCTCTGGATGACTATGACGCATTGGTAGCGCTCGTAGATTGGTCCGCTGCTGCCGCAGCTTTCGGATCCGGAACCGTAGGTCCCCTCATCCGAAGGTGGATCGCACAGATCAGAGTTGCAGCTGCTGCTGTTGTAGAACTCATCTGTTGATGATGATGTGCGTAGCACAGGGTGTGGAACCCATGAGGCGGGCCTGATTGATGGTAGGGGCACCCGCTCAGGGAGGCAGAGGGTACCAGTCTGACCCACCTGGAAGCAGAAGCTCCCGAATAGGATCTCGAGTCCGTCGCCTACGGGCTCGAAATCTTTCATGGTGGCCGGCGAGTGGGCGGTGAAGTCGAAAGCGCCGAAGAGGAGGTGTCTCTCCGTCGTCGCAGAGTTGTAGATCGATCGGGTTGGGACCGTCACGACCGCACAATCAGCATCCCCAGTTTCCACAGACGGCGCCAATTGACGAAGTTTAATCTCATCAATGCCCATTGTTATGGACTTGGGTTTTGGAGAAGATGGGGATGCTGGAGATCGTGGAACGGTTAGCAAACAAGCAACACAGGGACACGGGGTTTACCCAGGTTCAGGCCCCCGGAGGGAAAACCCTACTCCTGCTTATATGCTCTTGATTACGGCGGAACCGAAGGTTACAGGGGTGCGCAGATTCGATCTGGCGTGGAGGTGTGTATGCGAAAGTATGAGTCGAGAGATCTAGGTCGTGCCCTCCTGGCCTTTATATAGACTTAGGCAGGTCCCGGGCATAGACCTAGTCGGTTACAAGTTCTAGGGTTTTACCCCTTTGAATTTCTTATCTACGCTAGTCTTGCTCTCCAAGGATCCGAAGGCGTCATGGGCCTTGGCCACCCGAAAATCTTCATGGGCCGACGTACATCTGCCGTGGGCCTTCCTTGGGCTGGACCAGGTATGCTGAGGTCACGCACCCGTAGGGTACAACCATGTCATCGGGGAAATAAGAGATCCCTTCTTCCTTCATCTTTTCTAGCAACATGCAAAGCAAAGCCTTGTGTCCCCAACTCCACAAGTGGTTGTCAAGTGCAAGGTTTCAAATTAGAATTAAAGATAAATGATTAAACAAAATAACGGGGAATTTGATGATAACCCCACTAGCCATTTCGGGCCCACATGTCAGAGACAGCGTAGGGGGGTTATGATCAAAATAATCACCAACTGGGGGGTTATTGTCAATTGTCCCCTCATAAACATGGTGAGATCAAATCAGCTCCAAATAAATCATAATATTGATGTGACTTAATAATGTGTTAGATAGATATTCATATGGGCATCACCTTTCTATGATTGAGATGATGCAACACATGCCACTACTCCTCCAGCTATTAAACCTCTTTGAACTACATTTAAGATAAACAAATTATTGATTTTGCTTCTATGTCATGAAATTTATTACGTAAGATACTACCTCAAAATATATGGGCTCACCTAAGATTGTCACTATGCAATAGTAGTACATGCATTCATTTATCCCTAGTGAGGTAATAACAGAAATGTAAAAAACATTAGCAGGACCCAGACTTTCTATCATTGTCCAGTTCCATACTACCATGTTATTCTATTTAATGCACATGTTCCCCCTCTCATGTCCCATCATACAAGTTTGATCAGAACAAAGTAATCAAGAAAAGGATATATAATATACATCTACTTATACATCAAACACAATCTTAAAAATCCAATCTCAAATACTCAATTGATAAAAAAAACCAAAGATCCACCACAAAGGGTTTATAAATAGATGACCATAATTATGTTGGGTAGATCATATGGCACTAACACATTGATAGCATGAGAGAGATAGAACAAGGTATTTCCACAAACCTATAGTACGTGGGTGTACTACTCCCTCTTAATCATGGTGATGATGGAGATGTCGTTGGAGAGGTTGGAGATGCGAGCTGGCAGCGTTCTGACGATATTTATCCCTCCAATCTTCATAGGACATTCTTTGTTTCATGTTTTTGTCTCCGTGTTACACCGTCCTTCGTAATCGCAATCGAGGTCCTTTTTTATTAATGGTCTAAGGTCAAGACAAAGCCAGTGCGAAGGAATCGATGGCACCGGATCCATGAGGGGGTACTTGGCCATGTTGGGGCCCTCTCCTGGCCCTCCTCTGGCTCCAGTTGAGGTACAAGCGCTCCAGACCTTCCTTTTTCATAAAATCTCGCATGGAAAAAATCCCAGGTCAATTTGAGTTCACCAAGGTTCCTGAAAGTCAAAAATACACAAAACATGATCCCTGTCTGCAGAGTTATAATACAAATAAAATAGATATTTTAGAAAAATTCCCTAAATCACTATAACATCTTATATGACTCAATTATAAAGGAATATAACATAATAAACTTAAAATATCATAGATGCATTTTACATGCATCAGTGACACAAACTGCCATCGTTGCCGACAGTGGGGATGGAAACCCTAACCGCCACCTGGGGATCACTCTTGTTACCTGGTGCCATATGTCATCTAGTGCTTTGACTTTCTTGGTAGTGCGGATGGCGACAATAGTGTCAAGTGTAAGACCTGTTGTATTCAACGCAACGGTTCGATAAACTGCCTATCAAGGGGTGCGTTTGGTGCTACCTATCCTGATGGATGACTCGTACCAAATTTAAAACGATCAGATTAACTCGGCTTGTATAAGAACTTTGATCAATTTCTTAACCGGAGTTATGATGTCACGTCTAAATTTGAAAGGTTATTAAACTCGGGACAACAATGGTTTAAAAACTTGGTATCAATTTTAACTTACCTCACGGAATCGGGGCCATGCTCGATGGGGATAACACATGTACCCGCGACTAGAGTTATGATGCGACACAAGCACACTCTTAACTGGTTAGAGTATTGCGGCTAGATGGAGGCAAAATGCATACCTTTCGGTGGCCATTGGTTGAGCACATGCGTTGATTGAGGCGGTGGAGTTTGCATCGGGGCTAGGACACCTGAGGGGCGAAATCTATAGGTGGAGTAGGCACGGGTGGATAAGGATTCTAGCCTCACTGCAAGCAGATCACCCATTCACGACACACTTGTCCACCCTCTTCCATTTTGGTGCACGACTGCCGTAGCGGAAGGTGCGTTGACGTTCTTGGTCGTGGGAGAAGCAGCGGTGGCGGGCAATTTCAATTGGGGATGCGCAAGTTAGGGAACTATGGCGGGGGAGCTGAGGGTCTATGGCGACGACGACGCGGCGGGTAAACAATACACAACTCGGAGATGAGGAGATCGACATCGGCCGACACGCGAGTAGGAAACGTGGGCTAAAATGTCCCTCGAGCCAACTGCTACGTATAGATGCTGGAAACCAGATATCTAGCCGGTGGTACCACGTATATGTGGGTTTTGAAAAATATTGTGGATCAATCGATTTCATGGTATATGCAATAGCACATTTCTCAACACAAAACTGCAAAATGACGGTTATTTTGCAGTTCAACGAGATCCGCGGTATCTGCTAGAGATGCTCTAATAATCATTAATATATGTACACATATATATCCAAAGTGTTTTTTTACAAATAGGTTCTTGGACCACCTAGAGTTGATCAGACACACTAGCGCGAGCCGACGTTATAAAGCTTGTCGTATTAGAGCTTGTTGTATTAGATAAATAGGAAGTCGTCGTGGTAAAAACCCAAAGGAATAACACACCATGTCAGTAATCATCGCCATGACGAAAACTGTAGATCGGAATAGATTAATCTAAACCCACACAAACAAAGTCGAAAACCAACAAGATCACAAGAGATCTGTCGGACACACGACTCCACGCGTCCTCTGCTGGCGCCAGGTGCATCAACGGAGCATGGGTAGGGTAGGAAGGACCTTATTATGACTCTAGGATGTTTTCACCGCATCACCATCCTGAAGAATTCACTGAAAGAAAATAAACAAAAACCTCCGGCAGGTGAGAGACCAGCATCCGCTACACCTCAAGACCTATAAGATCATCGTAGGCGATTGATGGCACCAAACTACATGGACACCAATTCGTTGGGACTCCAAGCGCAAAGTGATACAAGAGTGTTTCCCTACAAGGGTGACTCGAGGGTTTATATCGAACTCTCGGGGAAATAAAAGACCCCATCTTCCTTCATCTTTTCTAGCAACATGCAAAGCAAAGCCTTGTGTCCCCAACTCCACAAGTGGTTGTCAAGTGCAAGGTTTCAAATTAGAATTGAAGATAAATGATTAAACAAAATAACTAAAGTAAATATGCATCAAGTAAAGTAAACTGAATACAATGCAAAAAAGTAAAGTAAGTGCAATGCAAGAGTGTGTTGTAGTAGTGTTGGTAGTGGTGCAAACTATATGAAAGAACTAAATGCAATTTTGTTTTTGTATATTCGGATTAAATGAATTATTATGAAAATAAACGGACTTGTAAATGCAAGTAAAAGGTGTTTCTTATGATTAAAACGAATCGGTGTTAATAGTTTCACTTGTCTACTCTCTCATAAACATGGTGAGATCAAATCACCTCCAAATAAATCATAATATTTATGTGACTTAATAATGTGTTTGATAGATATTCATACGGGCATCACATTTCTATGATTGAGATGATGCAACACATCCCACTACTCCTCCAGCTATTAAACCTCTTTGAACTACATTTAAGATAAACAAATTATTGCTTTTGCTTCTATGTCATGAAATTGACAACGTAAGATACTACCTCAAAATATATGGGCTCACCTAAGATTGTCACTAGGCAATAGTAGTACATGCATTCATTTATCCCTAGTGAGATAATAACAGAAATGTAAAAAACATTAGCAGAACCCAGACTTTCTATCATTGTCCAGTTCCATACTACCATGTTATTCTATTTAATGCACATGTTTCCCCTCTCATGTCCCATCATACAAGTTTGATCAGAACAAAGTAATCAAGAATAGGATATATAATATACATCTACTTATACATCAAACACAATCTTAAAATTCCAATCTCAAATACTCAATTGATAAAAAACCAAAGATCCACCACAGAGGGTTTATAAATAGATGACCATAATTATGTTGGGTAGCTCATATGGCACTAGCACATTGATAGCATGAGAGAGATAGAACAAGCTACTTCCAAAAACCTATAGTACGGGGTTGTACTACTCCCTCTTAATCATGGTGATGATGGAGATGTCGTTGGAGAGGTTGGAGATGCGAGCTGGCAGCATTCCGACGATGTTTATCCCTCCAATCTCCGTAGGACATTCTTTGTTTCGTGTTTCTGTCTCCGTGTTACACCGTCCTTCGTAATCGCAATCGAGGTCCTTTTTATTGATAATCTAAGGTCAAGACGAAGCCGGTGCAAAGGAATCGATGGCACCGGATCCATGAGGGGGTACCTGGCCGCGTTGGGCCCCTTTCCCGGCCCTCCTCTGGCTCCAATTGAGGTACAAGTGATCCAGACCTTCCTTTTTCATAAAAACTCGCGTGGAAAAAATCCCAGGTCAATTTGAGTTCATCAAGGTTCCTGAAAGTCAAAAATACACAAAATTTATGGATTCTCGGATACGAAGATATCAAATGGGATACATCAAACTCGCATGTCCCGTGATTCATGTCTAAGTCTTCCTCTAAAGTCCCATATTTGTCCTCTGAGCTTTCCCCGAGGATGAAAAAAAATAAACAATCAAAAGGAAGTGTGGAAAAAATGACAAGAAGATAATAAACTAAAAAGATCATAGATGCATTTTACATGCATCGGTGACACAGACTGCCATCGTCGCCGGCAGTGGGGATGGAAACCCTAACCGCCACCTGGGGATCACTTCTCTTTACTCTTGTTACCTGGTGCCATATGTCATCCAGTGCTTTGACTTTCTTGGTAGTGCGGATGGCGACAATAGTGTCAAGTGTAAGACCTGTTGTATTCAACGCAACGGTTCGATAAACTGCCTATCAAGGGGTGCGTTTTCAGCTAAACTGCGTTTGGTGCTACCTATCCTAGTGGATGACTCGTACCAAATTTAAAAAGATCAGATTAACTTGGCTTGTATAAGGACTTTGATCAAATTCTTGACCGGGGTTATGATGTCACGTCTAAATTTGAAAGGTTATTAAACTTGGGACGACAATGGTTTAAAAACTTGATATCAATTTTAACTTACCTCACGGAATCGGGGCCATGCTCGATGGGGATAACACACGTACCCGCGGCTAGAGTTATGATGCAACACAAGCACACTCTTAACTGGTTAGAGTATTGTATTCAACAGTACTTATTTTACCGAATTTTGTTTTTCAATTGAAATTGTCAAGTTCTTCAAAACCACAAGTTCCCTATACCTGTACTAGGGAATAAGTTTGTCCCGGAGAACATAACAACATGAAGTACAAATAATGATACACGAGACATGTGTCTGTTTGATATGGGGATAAATAATAAAACGATGGAAAAATATGAATATTTCTAGAAACAGCTTATCGAACCATTTTTCTTTAAGTACTCGACTTCTAGAACTCATGTTGCTGCTTACCAGGCATGGATGTGCCGTCCTATAAGCATTAAGCAATGTCACAACTCAAGAGGCGTTTAAGCCCTTAATTTAAATGTTTCCTATAATTAATACTCAAATAATTTACTACTGGAATACCATATGTACTAAGCTGGATCGATCGGTTGGTGAAACCTAAAGTCTGAGTTACTTGACTTGAAGATATACATATCTGGCATGGACCTCAACAAGGAAGACATATTAGTCATATGCCAGACCGAAAAAAGAATTTCCTTTGTAGCGAACATCCAAGCTAAATATATGGGGATAGCTTGGTTGTTGCCAGACCATAAACAGTTATTCAGTTGCCACACTTATTATAAATAGGATGCACCAGGAGAATTTTGGCGGGAATCTTGGATACACCTTGCTCCTCAAGCCCATGAATTTGAACATCCGCGTTTTGGTTGCTATTTTTGGTAGACCATAAAATCTA
Source organism: Avena sativa (assembly GCA_916181665.1). Lineage (NCBI taxonomy): Eukaryota > Viridiplantae > Streptophyta > Magnoliopsida > Poales > Poaceae > Avena > Avena sativa. The sequence continues at coordinate 275,041,214 of OV702298.1, read as the reverse complement.
GTCTTGAAGTACTCGTAGCAGTCTTGTTTGGCACCGAAGAAATCAAAATGCTGAGGAAATTGACAAAACAAAATGATGATATAGTGCCACTACATGGTTGGAGTAGTTCTAATCAAACCCTAGCTGGGAGAGAAGTTTTCTTGGTTTTCCATCCATGATTTCATAGGTTGTTTCTCTTCATCTTCGACACTTGAACACGAGTCGGTCACTGATCGATGCTCAAGTGCAATGTAAGTTTGTACCATCTAGGCTCTTTATATGTACTTGGCAAGGATGTATTAGAAGCGAAGGTGCCGTTCCCAAAATAAAAGTTGGACGGTTCGACTCTTGTCTCAGTATGACCGTTGTGACATTTTGGTCCCACGTATCGAACTTTTGATGCCATGGTTTGTCATCCAATGCTCCGATCTGTATTTGGAGGGGTGATGTTAATGATGAAGGGATACGGGTAGGCTACACTAGCGCAAATCAAAATTTTCTACCGCGTAAACCAGGATTACTGTTGTCATAGATCACGGGATTACCACTAGACGCGCAGTTGCGGAACTTGATGAAGCGCGTCGAGGCAATGTAGACGTTCTACGTCTCCTCCTTGTCCTCGTCCCACGAGCAGCACCCCTTGCGCGGCTCGTCCAAGTGCTACAGCTGCAGCACCTCCGAGGTATCCACACGTACATGGTGGAAGCGTCAGACGCCGGACTGCTAGATCCGCGCGTGCAACACAGGCGTGAGGAGTGGCGGCTGGGTGGAATGGTCTCACCCTGGTCAGCACGCCCCACCCTCTCTTATATAGGCATCCCTATAGAAGCCCATCAGTAGCCTAAGCCTGGTCTAATTCGGAACTAATCCTCATTAGGTTTCCAACCCCTTAAGTGTGTGACCCTATAGGTTCATATACGTAGAGACATAACACGAATACACTTATTCTGTCAATAGTTAGTAGCGGTCTTTAGCAAGACGTGCCAACTCATAAACGTATACAAAGATCATATCGGACGAACCATCACAAGGTTTAGTACATGTCTTTCCCTTTGTCTCACGATATTTGGTTTAGCTCCAAGCTGACCTCCCTTTCTCGATACTATGATTCGGAATCCCTTTACTAGGTTAACTTTTAACCTTATGTAGCACGGCCATACATTTCTGGATCCGATTACTCGAGGGGCACAGAGATATCTCTCTCAAGTAGAGAGGGGCAAATCCCATCTTGATTGACTATGACTTGCAGCATGCTTCAGGACAAAACCCGAAAGCTACCTTTATAACTACCCAGTTACGGAGTAGCGTTTGATAGCCCCAAAGTAGGTCGATCCACATCTCAAGTACATGCGACAATCTTAGGTCTAAAACGTACACGATGTGTAGAGAGCTGTAAGTCTAATTGCCAGTCTCATGTTGGGTCAGTAAAACCCTATGTTCATAACATGTGTCCACATCATTGGTTTGACATCTCCATGTCTATGACTCGTGAAACATAGTCATCAATCAATCGATATGCTAGTCTAATATTCACGTGTGTCCTCACATGAACTCCGACTAGGGAAAACTATTTGGATAATCATACAAGTAAAGAGTTTCACAAACAATTCACATAATTACCAATCAATACAAGTTGACCGATATGGATATTCAAGAAACATTACAATAACTCATGGATACATAAGAAATATAATCATCTCTATGATTGCCTCTAGGACATATTTCCTTCAGATGATAGTGTCAATCATGAAACCTTATGATTTCGACGCCACTGTTACACAACTTGCCTATCAAGGGGTGCATCTCTGGCCACAGTGCATTCAGTTCTACCTTTAGTGGTGGCTCGCTCATATAGCATTTTCAAAAAATTGAGGCTAGCTCATCTTGTACAACTTTGGTCTTTATGCAATTTATTAACCATAATTATGGTGTACCGTCTAAGGTTATTAAACTCGAGACAACAGAATAACCTTCACGTCTAAGAAGTTTCAATCTCCTTTCTGAAAAAAGTACCAACTTGTTTAATAGGATGTACTTAATTTCCTTACTAGTTTATTTGAGATTTATTTCCATGCTTAATCAATACTACTATAAATTAACGTCCTCGTGAGATGGGGCTGTACTCGATAGCAATAACCCACGTGCTACCTCCATACTGGTTTATTAGGCTAACACGCAGTCTAAGAACAAGTTTTATCCTAAATTTGATCAACAAAAATTGAACTACATGTCATAAAAATTATAACATTGGATTCATATTCAAAAGACGTTTCAAATGGTATAATGATTGTGACATATGATTCATATTTTCTTGAGAAAATTTGTGGTCAATTTTTTTAAAACTCCGTGTTAACCTAATAAACTGGTATGGAGGGAGTATCTACTGCTAGATTTATGACCGATTTGACCGACCTTTGTTGATCTAACTGGAATTTCTATGTTCTCCCACACGTCCCGGGGAAATAAGTTTATCTTTTAGGACATACCAATGAAGTGCGAATAATGATACAAACACATGTTTCAATTACATATGAAGATCGATAATTCAAAATGTGAAAATATGAATCTTTCTAGAAACAGTTTCTCGAACCCTTTTGCTTTGAATACTGAGCTTCTAAAACTCAGGCCGCTGCTTACCAGGCATGTGCCATCCTCTAGCATTGCCCAATGTCACAATCAAAGAGTCTTTTAAGACCTTAGTTAAAGGTTGCCTAGAATTATTAGTCAAACATTTTACACTTAGTACACAATAGTAAGCTATACTGAAGGCAGTCGGTTCAATCGGTTGGTGAAAAGTGAAGTCTGAGTTACTCCGCGCACCATGACCCGAAGATATATATCTGGCATCGATCTTAATACAGAAGAAATATTACTCATATGCTTGCTAGACCGAAGAAGAAAGCTTCCTTTTTAGTGAATAACTAGCTACACATATGTAGATACCTTGACCTGTACCAAACCACAAGCAATTATTCAGTTGCGACATTTATTGTGAATGGGATGCACCGGGAAAATTTCGGCATGGCTCTTGCAAACATCCTGCTCCTCTAGCCTATTAATTAGAACATTCTCTTCCTGACGGGTTACAGTGATGTCTTAGTTGGCCGCATGCAAAGCAATATTCAGCGGTTCTCGGTATAGCATGGTTGAGACTAGGAATGAGATTTTACGTTGTTGGCTTGTTCGAGGAGGTTTGGCACACAAACTTTTCTCGTGCAATCCTGAACGCCATTTCCAGCAACATGTACCGGTGATATGAAATCACCAAACACCAACCGAAGAAAGTATTTGTATACTCTTCTTTTTCATCCATCTCATCCAAAATGTTCGGAGTTGTCCTGGAATAACTGTTGAAGGGAGGCCCAGAGCTCGGCGGCGGTGGCGTCGTCGGAGGAGACCAGATTGAAGAGCTTCGTAGATATGCGTGTGTAAATCCACTGGATGATGGTGAGATCATCTTTCACCTAGCAAGGATCGGCGGGCTATGGAGGATAGGATGGATCTATGCGGTGGCGGAGGCTGCAGTGGCCGATGTGGATGGTAAAGAGATGACGCCAATGGTAGTAGTTGTGGGCGCCAAGATCTAACAAGATCGAGATGAAGGGGGAGACGTCAGCAATGGTGTCTGCTAGGGAGATCATTGGGATTTGGGGAGGGTTTGTTTGGGTAGTTGTGTAGGAAGGAGAAGAAGGAGGGGCACCGGCGGCGCGAAACTCGGCCATGGAGAAGAGGGGCCGAGTCGGCAGGGGCGGCGGTGCCATGCCAGGTGCAAAAAATCTAGGCGTCTGATACCATGATAGTTTGAGATATTGAAAGAATAATAGCTGTATTGATTGAGGCCACGAAGGGTTGTTTATATAGATTACAACGCTTAGCCTCCAAGGACTAATAGAGATAGACTACAACTCAAAGGGCCTAACCCTAACCGACCTATACTCTAATACACTCATATAGCATTTTCAAAAATTTGAGGCTAGCTCATCTTGTACAACTTTGGTCTTTATGCAATTTCTTAACCATAGTTATAGTGTACCGTCTAAGGTTATTAAACTCGAGACAACAGTACTGAAGAACCTTCACGTCTAAGAAGTTTCAGTCTCCTTTCTGAAAAAGTACGAACTTGTTTAATAGGATGTACTTAATTTCCTTACTATTTTCTTTGAGATTTCTTTCCATACTTAATCAATACTATTATAAATTAACATCCTCGTGAGATGGGGCTGTACTCGATGGCAATAACCCACGTGCTACCTCCATAATGGTTTATTAGTCTAACACGCAGTCTAAGAAAAAAGTTTTATCCTAAATTTGATCAACAAAAATTGAACTACATGTCATAAAAATTATAACATTGGATTCATATTCAAAAGACGTTTCAAATCTATTATATACTAAAAGCAATATAAGGGTGTTTTTCGAGGCACCACGTTAACCCACATCATCTCAATTATTTTGATGGTCAGATCTAAATTCTATGGTTACGATTTACTAAAGATTAATTGTTACGTAACTATATAATCAGGTTTGACACGTTCTATGTGTTGCATGGAGACACCTTACAAAATATAAAAAGGAACTACGTACTACACAATAAATCTTTACCGGAAAGAATTGATAGAAAAACAACGTGACACGTATTGTCACGGGACTCTAGCAACATCCGTTACAAATAACGCCGCTACATGGTTGGCCTAATCGGCAGCTCACCACGGACCAAGCCCATGGGACCCTCTCCCATGCGGCCATGCGTGCAAATAGGTAGCATGCGCAACAGAATTTTGAATAGGAAATTCAAGGTTAAAACCTTGAATCAGAATATTTTGTACCACTAACGAATGCAATATAATTATAAAATTTTCAAGCAATCAAATTGGCATAATTCATTAGGGTGTTTTTGTTTGAGCTTTCAAAACTGTGTGATTTATGTTTTTTATTGCTTGGGTGAGAGAAAATTATGGTTTCTTTTGCGAAAAGAAAAAAATTATAGTCACGTGTAGATTTATCAATATAATTTTGTTGGCTTCTCAGTCGAGCTTTCTGCTGTGTAAAAAATAACTCTGAGCGAACAATCATTCAGGATAAAATCCTTGAACGTGAACCATATAATATATTTTTCAAGCAATCAAATTAGCGTTATTCATTAGGTGTTTTTGTTTGAGATTTTGGAACCGTGTAATTTCTGCTTTAGATTGCTCGGGAGAAAGAAAACTATGTTCAAGTGTACATTTATCATTATAATTTAATTGGCTTCTCATTCAAGGTTTCTGACGTGTAAAAGGTAAGTTTGATGAAAGGATCAATTTATGAAAACTTGAACCTTGAACAGGTAAAATTGTACCTTTCACGGATGATGTATAATAACAATTTTTTCAAGTAATCAAATTGGCATTATTAATTAGGGTGTTTTTGTTTGAGCTCTTGGTACTATGTGTCTCGATCTGCTTTGGATTGCTCGCGAGAGAGAAAATTATGTTTATGATTATATTTTTCAATATAATTTAATTGGCTTCTCACTCGACCATACTACCGTGTAAAAAGTAAGTCTCGTGGAAGGATGAATTCACGATAAAAAAAACTTGAACAGGAAAAACGGTTAACGGTTGATGTACAGTTTCAACCAATAAAACTTAGAGTATTAATTAGGTTTTTTTTTTGAGATTTTGGATCAGTGTGATTACTTCTTTAGAAGGCTGGGGAGAGAGAAAATAATGTCCGCAAGTACATTTAGTAATATTATTTAATTAGCTTCTCACTCAACCTTTTTGCATACATAGTATCTACATATATTGCATTCCTCCGTCTCTCATGTGATCTTTTATCCCGATTCACTATAGGCCAGCTTCTCTTCTCGGGCTAGGACGACGAACGAAAGCTAACCACAATAGTATAATAGGAGAGTGTCGGTAAATGATTAGGTTTGAGTGGAATTTTTTCACTATTTGGGTGGCTTCTCACTCAACCATACTGCCGTGTAAAAAGTAAGTATGGTGGAAGGATGAATTCACGATAAAAACCTTGAACAGGAAAAATGGTACCATTAACGGTTGATGTACAGTTATGATTATTTCAAGCAATAAAAGTTAGAATATTCATTAGGGTGTTTTTGTTTGAGATTTTGGATCAGTGTGATTACTGCTTTAGAAGGCTTGGGAGAGAGAAAATAATGTTCACAAATACATTTAGTAATATTATTTAATTAGCTGCTCACTCAAGCTTTTTTGCATACACAGTATCTACATCTATTGCGTTCCTCCTTCTCTCATGTGATATTTTATCCCGATTCACTATAGGCCACCTCCTCTTCTCGGGCTAGGACGACGAACGAAAGCTAACCACAATAGTATAATAGGAGAATGTCAGTAAACGATTAGGTTTGAGTGGAAAAAATCCACTATTTGGGTCAGCGTGAATCCCAGTTCGAGACGGTTAAGTTAGACTTTAAGAAATAGCTCAGGAGAGCAAGTCTTTAAGCATTTTTTTTAGAAAAATAAGAAAAGTAGAAAATAATGTTTTACCGGAACACTTTATGTTTATTCAGATTTGATTTTCTTCTGCATGTTTATTTTGGTCGCATCTTTTTCCAATAGAGACTCGGTAACTAGAGATGAATATGCCTTACATGACATAACTTTGATAGTTATCCTGTAGCATAGCCTGGTAATAGGTATTACGGAAGTTATAGAGAAATATACGGTGAAGGAGATGGCACTAAGATGCCAAAACATATAGACCGAAATAAGAAAAGAGGGGAAGGTTACCTCATTAGGAATGTGAGGTAATTGGCCGAAGGAACCCTATTTCGCTCACGATTCAATAATAATAATGATTATTATTTTTGGTTCTATATCTTCTTCTAGAGACTAATAAAATTATATAAAAAGGTAATACGGTTCCAAAATTTTCATGAGTTTAGTATTTATTTTGTTATACTACTGTATCTGATTTCTTTCTATGACTATAGTAGTCACAACGTGTTACCAAAAGAATACACATCAATGAAACTAATAGAGCTCATTCTGTATGAAAATAAATCGTACAAATCATGAATTGTGCATGAGATTATTTAAAATTCTAACAATAATAGTAAAAATAAATATATTCACAATGTCATACAATTAAAGGTCAAAGTTATACCACTACAAATATATCCATCTCTAAATCATCATTTATTTTACAAAAGGGGAAATGAGAGTAAGATTAAAATAAATAATTCTTTTGACACTATAAAAATGATTGTGACATATGATTCATATTTTCTTGAGAAAATTTGTGGTCAAACTTTTTTAAACTCCGTGTTAACCTAATAAACCAGTATAGAGAGAGTATCTACTGCTAGGTTTATGACTGATTTGACCGACCTTTATTGATCTAACTGGAATTTCCATGTTCTCCCACACCCACACGTCCCTCGGAAATAAGTTTATCTTTTAGGGCATACCAATGAAGTGCGAATAATGATATAGACACATGATCAATAATAAAAAATGTGAAAAATATGAATCTTTCTAGAAACAGCTTCTCGAACCTTTTTTTGCTTTGAATACTCGGCTTCTAAAACTCAGGCCTCTGTTTACCGGGCATGTGCCAGCCTCTAGGAATTGTGCAATGTCACAATCAAAGAGTCTATTAAGGCTAGTCATAATGGCAGTATCATATTACTAGTATCATGCATATGATACTAGTGTATGATACCACCCCCATAGTGCTTAGTATCATCTAGTTGTATTATAGTCTCATGACATTTAATTATTTATAGAATCTCAATGTAATTTGATGTACAAGATGTATTTGATATTAAATTTTCTTTTTGTATGTGCTATGATACCATTATGATATCACTAGCATCTCTCTCTTTATTAATTATTGTGCCACATCATTATTTTGCCAAGGTGGCATGCATGATGCACCTTATGATACTACCATTAGGACCAACCTAAGATGTTAGTTAAAGGTTGCCTAGAATTAATAGTCAAATATTTTAGTAAGCTATAATACAGACAGGCGGTTCAATCGGTTGGTGAAAAGTGAAGTCTGAGTTACGCCGCACACCATGATCCGAACACATATATCTAGCATCGATCTTAATAGGGAAGAAATACTACTCATCTGCTTGCTAGACTGAAGAAGAAAACTTTCTTTTTGACAAACAACTAGCTACATATATGTAGATAGCTTAACCCATGCCAAACCACAAGCGGTTTTTACTATGAATAGGATGCACGGGGAAAATTTCGGCATGATTCTTGTAAACATCCTGCTCCTCTAGCCTGTTAATTAGAACATTCTCTTCCTGACGGGTTGTAGTGATGTCTTAGTTGGCCGCATGCAAATCTGTCAATTTGAACATCCTCTTCGTGACGGGTTGTAGTGGTGTCTTAGTTGGCGGCATGCAAATCAGTATTCAGCGTTTCTTGGTATGCCATGGTTGAGATTGGGAATGAGATTTTACGTTGTTGGCTTGTCCGAGGAGGTTTGGCACACAAACGTTTCTCGTGCAATCCTGAACGCCATTTCTAGCAACATGTACCGGTGATATGAAATCACCAAACACCAACCGATGAGGGTAAATGTATACTCTTGTCTTTCTTCCATCTCAACTAAAATATAGTATCGTTTAAAGTCTTATAATTTGTTTATATACGTTTATTGTACCTGCTCTTAACTAAGATACAACCCCTGCATGTATTCACATAGGAAAAAAGAGTTGATAGCACAATTACATGTATGCATGGGAGAAAAAATATTAAATTAAAATACAACCTCTAAAAGACAATGCATTGAATATGTTGTCTCTTAGTTACAGGGTCGGTCCTGAGATTTCAGGGACCCGTGGCAAAACTAAAATTGGGCCTCTTATTATAATTTTTTTATATTTTAATTATACTTTCAACTATAATATTCATATAAAAATAACAATGTTTACATGATACCTTAAAATTTCCTCCGAAAATTCCTAGAAGCAAAGTCCGTGATGATGGAATTAATATCAATCTCGTCCAATTATAATTATGGCGTCATAATCAGTTAACCTCGCTCGCTACAAACAAGAACAACAATCAGGTACTAATTAGAATTAAGAACTAAGAATTAGGGCGAGTGTAACCAGCAGAGAGCGGACCAGCAGTAGCAGGCAGGCCGGATGAGTTTGGTGGAGCGGTTCAAAGCGTCCGAGGGTTGGTTCTCTAGGGATCGGGAGAAATCCCTCTCGTCTCGGCACTGATGCGGGGATGCCTGCGAGTGTCACTATCCTTCCTGAAGGGCGTCGGGGGTACCTCGTGCCCACCCCCTAGTGTACCGGGGGAAACCCTAGGACATGCTCCCGGGGTAATCCGCGGAACTGTCTGGGTAGCAGCGTCGTCGTTGTTGCTCCCTTCTTGAAGGTGTTGCTTGGTACAAGACGCTTCGGAGTGCTAGGAGCGTGGTAGGATTCGAGGACTTAGGTTACTGATTAGTGATTACAGGCATGCCATCCTCTTTGCGATTAAGCAATATAAATAAACGAGAGAGCTGTGAGCTCTTAGTTCATGGCTGTCCTATAATTAATGAACTAAAATCATTTTAATTATTTTGCAATTGAGGGAGTACTCAAATAGCATACACTCTGAACATAACCATCGGTTAGTCAGGATGGTTGGTGACATTGTTTGAGTTATTACTCCACACACCAAGAACCCTCAAGATATATATATCCGAGACATCGTCTCAACATGGAAGGATACTCGTCCGCTAGTCCGAAGAAAAAACCTCCATTTCCTTTCTAGAGAACGCATGCCTAGATATTTGGATACGGTATGACAGTTGCCCGATCACATCCCGTGATCCAGTTGCTATAATTACTATGAATAGGATACATCGGGAGAATTTGGGTAGTATAGAGCTATCACTGTCGCTCCTCTAGCCTGTTAATATGAACAACCGTTCTTATTTGCTGAAGTCATCGCATTCAAGTGGGCAATGAGCCTGTTAATATGAACAACCCTGTGCAACCAACGATCTGACGGGCCAGGCAGTAACCTGCACGAGAATACAGTTCCTCCACAATTGGGGTCCCGCCATCTCTGTTATGGTCTGCTCGGGAGCATCTTCATTTTCTCAGACTATGGTGAAGGTCAGGGTTATGTTTAGACCTAGTTTAATTTTTTTGGCAAAATATCCGAAAATTTGAATAAAATTAGATATGTTCGTTTAAATTTAAGTGTATTTTTCTTAGAAATATGGACTGACAGTTAGGGGCAGCTGTTCTCATCGGTCGACGCCGTAACCACTTACGCACCCCCGACTATGGTCTTAGCATGTAGAAGGAACGTCCTCCGTTTCGCATCGATTTTGTGAGGTTCGAAGTCGGCGTCATCCGTGCATGATGATGGATGCTGATGCCATGCCGTAGAAGAAACGCGGCGTCCACGAGTAAACAATCGTCTACCTTCTTGATAGCACTTTCCTTCTTTGTCGGATGGGGTTAGGCAACCTACTTTGTCGGATGGGGTTCCAGAATCCAGGCAGTGATGTTAACCTGCTGTGTTTGCCAATGATTTCCCAACGACAACTGAATCTAACATGAAATATTATTTTCGGAGAGGCAACTAGTTTTATTTATGCATGGTACATAATCATAAAATAAGTTCAGTTCAGGACCGGCAAACAAGTAGAGCCCAAGTATGCTGACAGGGTGGGCACTTTTCTTAACCCCTTCATTAAGCCTTCAGAAGGTAGGACAACATGGAATGAAGCTGAATATGAACTAGGAGTATATATCATGCAATTCTATTTACACCGTATTTTGTTGTCACGTTGTTTTCTGCGTTGTCGCCTGTTTGGACGGATATCATGGCTTAATCCATCTAGCCAGCGGCATCTTCTCATGGAGAAGACCTCAGCCTTCAGAGCATGGATCACTTTGCTTACATGAATGCTGTTCATGTTTATCAGATGGTCCTGACTGTGCTATGAAGAAATTAAACAGGTTCCTTCAACCGCACACAACACATGAATATGCTCAACTAAATCATGTTTATGGGAAAATGCTGATTCCATTAACCAATGTGCTCAACTAAATCGCTAGCAACCAAGTCAGAAACAAATAGGGGGCAACATCTGCCCAACCTCGACATTCGGTCTCAGCTGAAGACCCAAATCGTGCGAGGGTGTGGGCAACTGTGTTACTTATAAATAGAGTTTCCAAGTTTTCCAAACCCACATGTTCCCCATACGATCGATAAGTTTGTTCTCGAGGACATACCAATACACAGTACAAATAACGATACACGAGAAATGAGTGTGTTTCATAGAGGATCAATAATAGCTCATCAGACGTTTTTCCTTTGAATACTCAGCTTCTAGAACCCAAGTTGCTCCTTACCCAGGCATGTGTCCTCCTGCAAGAATTAATCAATTTTACAACTCAAGAGGCTATTAAGATCTTAGTTTAAAGGTTGCCTAGAATTAATACTCAAATGAGTTACTATCGAACACAACATGTACTAAGCTATAATGAAGACAGTCGGTCGATCGGTTGTTCAAAATTGAAGTCTGAGTTACTTTTTACACCAAGACTAGAGGATATATATCTGGCATTTATCTCAATAGGGAAATAATATTTTAATCATCTGCTAGACCTAAGAAAGAACTTCCTTTCTAGCGAAGAACAAGCTAGATATGTGAAGATAGACCACAATCAGTTACCCAATTGCGACAATTACTAGAAATAGGATGCATCGGGAGAATTTCGGCAGGTATATTGGATACGTGCTGCTCCTCTAGCCTGTTCATGTGAACATTTTGGGTGTGAATTGCTTCGTGCAATCGATATTTGTATCAAGTGTCGGTGCCCTCTTTTATATTTATAATTTCTCATCATCTTTTCCTTCTTGTAAAGTGTCGCATGCCAAAATTCCGAACCTCAACCACCACCTAACGAGTTTCTTATACTATTACTTAACAGTTGTTCTTATCACTTCAACCCACTCAATAGCTTTAGATAAGCTCACCTTAGATCCGCTGAAACCTAAAAATCGTCTAGCATGTTCTAGATGTTAGGTCTAGTCTATTCTCGATAGATACTACTAGGGTAGATCTGTGGTATCTGAGACAGACAGAGAGAGAGAGAGAGAAGAGACCACCTGCACCCTGGCTCGACAAACACGAGCCAGAGGGGATGCTGGAGCTCGTGCCGGAGCTGGAGCCGCCGTCGTTAGCCATGGGAAAAAGGGGGCGACGGCGTGAGCGTGGGTGGTAGAGAGTGGTGGCGGCGGAGCTTCCCGTCGCCCTAGCGCGAACCCTAATCGGTGGGTATGTAGCGTCCGGCCCCCCACCTCTTTATATACGCGCTGGCGACAGGGGCCCACCAACCATGGATAGGGTTGGGCGCCCCCGATTAGGGCGCGATGAGGGACTCCGTTCAGGCCGTTGGGCCCGAACGTGGGAGAGATCTATCTAACATTCTTCCCCTAGATCTCGACTTTACTTTTAACTTTGTTCTTTACTTATTTCATCACAGAGCGATACATAGAGCATGTTTCATCGTCTCAGCTCAATTTCCGATAGAATCAGACATCCACTATATACCTTCATGTTTTGAAACAAATCCTGTTACTTTTGAGCCTCTGTACTCTAGGAATCATAGGCTTTCCATTAAACCCATGCCGGCTATGTGTTCCTTGAACACATTGGGTGGTAAGCCTTTCGTTAGCGGATCCGCAAGCATATCCTTTGTCCTTATATGCTCGAGTCTTATAGTTTGATCCTGGACTTTGTCCTTCACAACATAATACTTTATATCTATAGACTTTGTAGCATTACTCGACTTGTTGTTGTGAGCATAGAATACTGCGGGCTCGTTGTCACAGTACATCTTTAGTGGCCTGCTGATGCAGTCAACCACTTTCAAGTCGGGTAAAAATTTCTTTAACCATAACGCCTGTCCCATGGCCTCATAACATGCTATAAATTCTGCATATATCGTAGATGATGCAACTATCGACTGTTTGGCGCTTCTCCATGAAATAGCACCTCCTGCGAGAGTAAAGACACATCCTGTCGTGGACTTTCTGTCGTCTTTATCTCCCGCAAATTCCGCATCTGAATACCCCTTTATCTCTAGGGAATCAGATCTTCTATATGTTAGCATGAGGCCTTTTGTGCCTTGCACATAACGCAAAGCTTTCTTTACCATCTTCTAGTGCTCTATGCCTGGATTCTCTTGATATCTACCGATTACCCCGGTGATAAAAGCTAAGTCAGGGCGAGTGCACACTTGTGCATACTGTAAGCTTCCAACAGCCGAAGCATATGGTACTGACTTCATTTGATCGATGTCATATTGATTCTTTGGACATTAGTATTTCCCAAAACTATCGCCCTTGACTATGGGAGCAGGTGTTGCATTACTCGCATGCATATTGTATTTCTTCAAAATCTTTTCACAATACGCTTTCTGCGACAGTCCTAACACTCCATTCTTTCTATCTCGGTGAATTTCTATGCCCAAAACATAAGAAGCTTTACCAAGGTCTTTCATGTCAAAATTTGATGACAAGGACTTCTTTGTCTCTAGTAGTAGACTTACATCACTGCTGGCAAGCAGGATGTCATCCACATACAGAATTAGGAAAATATATTTCCCACTTTTGAACTTTGCATAAATGCAGTTGTCCTCAACATTTTCCTTGAATCGAAATCTTTTAATTGTATCATTAAACTTTAAATACCACTGCCTAGAGGCTTGCTTTAACCCATAAATGGATTTCTTTAGGCGGCATCCCGTATGTTCCTTCCCCTCCATGAAAAAACCCTTGGGTTGTTTCATGTAAACATTTTCTTCTAAATCTCCATTTAGAAATGCCGTCTTAACATCCATTTGATGCAACTCTAAATCAAAATGTGCAACTAGTGCCATGATGATTCTGAAGGAGTCCTTACATGAGACCGGGAAAAAAGTCTCATCGTAATCTACGCCTTCTCTTTGCGTAAAGCCTTTTGCCACAAGTCTAGCTTTGTATTTTTCTACATTCCCATTGGAGTCATACTTTGTTTTGTAGACCCATTTGCATCCTACTGTTTTGGCTCCTTTAGAAATTTCCTCTAAGTCCCAAACATTGTTGGAACTCATTGATTTCATTTCATCTTTCATTGCCTCCACCCACTTGGCTGAGTGAGGGCTACTCATGGCTTCTTCATATGAGGTAGGATCACCCTCCATATGAACTACGTTGTAGACTTTGTAAATTTCTTTGGAAATGGATGGTCTTTGTTCTCTTTTAGACCTTCGGAGTTCATCAGACTCTTGCTCATTTCTTGCCTCGGGTTCAGGCACATTTACAGTATGAGGCTGTTCTGGCTCCCTTTCGTCCTCAATAGTGGGTTCAGGTGGCTCCTGATGGACAGGTTCTGAACTTTCGCCCATTGTTGTCACGTGCGGAGTCACAACAGGTGCTGGCACCACAACCTCAGGGGTTGTAGATGGTGGCACAACAGGTAGCGAGAAAAATGGCTCCTGAGTCATCGGATTAGGTGCATGCACCCTCTTCTCCTCAAGATCAATTTCCCGAGCTACCGTGCTCCCCTCATCAATTCGTCCTCCAAGAAGACTGTATGCCTCGTTTCTACAAACTTTGTATATCTGTCAGGATAGTAGAAACGATAGCCCTTTGACTTATCTGGATAGCCAATGAAATGGCAAGATACTGTTTTGGGGTCTAACTTTGCAATGTTTGGATTGAAAACTTTTGCCTCAGCTGGGCTCCCCCAGACCCTCAAGTGGTGCAGAGAGGGAACTCTGGCTGTCCACAATTCATACGGTGTTTTGGGCACCGACTTACTTGGTACTCTGTTGAGAATGTGAATGGCGGTTTTAAGCGCCTCCATCCACAATCCCAATGGGAAGGTGGAATAGCTCATCATGCTGCGCACCATATCCATAAGGGTACGGTTACGCCTTTCAGCTACTCCGTTTTGCTGAGGGTTCGCCCGACATAGAATACTGGGCGACTATTCTATTTTCCTGCAGGAACCTTGCAAAGGGTCCTGGTACTTGACCATATGGAGTATGCCGACCGTAGTACTCCCCCCACGATCGGACCGAACTATTTTAATTCTTTTATCATGCTGATTTTCTACTTCAGCTTTGAAAATTTTAAATTTATCCAATGCTTCAGATCTTTCTTTAATTGGATAAATATAACCATACCGGGAGTGATCATGTGTGAATGTTATGAATGAATCATAGCCATCCACACTTTTCACCGGAAACGGTCCACAAATATCCATGTGGATTATTTCGAGTGTAGCTATGCTTCGGTTTGCACCCTTTTCAATTTGTTTGACATACTTTCCTTTAATGCAATCTATGCATTGTTCTATGTCTGAGAACTCTAACGGAGAAAGAATGTCATTTTTAATGAGGCTTTCTATTCTTCCCCTCGAAATATGGCCTAATATGCAGTGCCATAACTTCGATGAGTCAAGAGTTCGCTTTCTTTTCTTTTGATCTTTGTTCGACAAGGGAACTTGTTCATTCACATAACACACAGAAAATACTTTCTCATGCAAATATAATAAATATAGCTTGTCATGTAGGGTAGCAACACCCACACAAATATCTTTTAACCAAATGGCACATTTGCCATGTCCAAAATAACACTCATATGAATCTTTGTCCAAGCACGACACACTTATTAAATTTCTATGAATGGAAGGAACAAAAAGAACATCCTTAAGCAAAAGAGAAGAGCCATCAGCCAGCTCCAGAGGAATGTCGCCAACAGCCTCCACTTCTGCTTCAATCCCATTCGCCACTTCAATGAGTCTTTCTCTTTTTAGCAAAATCCTTGTCGAATGGAACCCCTGTAAAGAGTTGGCAACATGAACAGTTGCACCAAAGTCAATCCACCAAGTAGATCTAGAAAACTTTTTATACAGAGATTCATTAACAAAAGAGACTATATCTTTACCGTTTTTGGCCATTATGTACTTCAGCCATACTGGACAATCCTTCTTGTAGTGGCCAACCTTTTTACAGTGGTGGCACTGGTCTTTTTCCCAAGGGGTGGACTGCTGGTACTGGTGCTGGTGCTGCTGTGGGCCCTTTCCATGTGGCTTGGAAGGTGAGCCACCATGGTTACTGTTGGTGAAGCTCCTCTTCCTATTGTCCTTCACGAAGTTCAAGGAACCACCGTGAAGGGCATTCAGCCTTTCCTCCTCTTGGGAGCACATCCCAATGGTCTTTTCAATGTCCCACTTTTCAGGGACATGTTATAGTTGATTACGAAGTTCTCGAATGGCTGTGGAAGAGAGGCCATCACCAGGTGCACCAGAAGTGCAGGCTTTAGCTCGAGGTCCTCATCCATGGGCTTCAGCTTGGCTGCCATGTTTGACATCCTCAAGATGTGCTCTCTTATGCCGTGTGGCCCTTCCGTGTACTTCTCTGTCACCAGCTGTTTTAATAGCTAGGTTGCATACATCTTTGAAGATCCAGTAAACTGGCTCTTTATCTTTGCAAGGTATTCGCCCACGGAGGCACACTCTCCAATTGAGTCCACTATGGCATTCTTAATTGTGTTCTTTACAAAAGCCAAACATTTCTTATTGGCGTTCACCCACTTTTGATTGTCTATCGAGTAGGCCAGCTCCAAAGGAGCGTGGTCCCTCTTTCTTTTTTCAAACGCAACACTTTCCTCAGCATCGCCCCTCACAGGGTTAGCAGGCTTGACTGGTTGCTTGGTGTCAACCACCCAGTCCACTTCGGCGCATACAAACGCCAGATCAACTTTTTTCCTCCATTCGGAGTAGTTGTCCCCCCTTAGCAGCGGGATGTCCTTCAAACAGCTCATAAGGTTGAGACCTCCTGAAGACCACAAAAGATGTGAGATCACCAAAGAAAACAATTGTATGCATTAATCCAATGTTGGTATAAATTAAGCATGCAATTGTTTGTGCCATTTAAAATTACATCACCGTTGGGTAGAAATAAAGTTAAATGCACCTTTAATACTCAATGAAAACGATCATGATCATGCTTATTAATAACGTTGGTCAATTAACAACATGGGACACAATCATCTTTAATTACTTTGTCACATCTTTTATAACAAAAAATTTAAACAAACTTTATTGCATTATTGCAATTTAAATCAACTATTTGCAGCGGAAACATTTATAATGACTTTCATAATCTTTCATAACTTTGCAGAAAAATTCTGCCTTTATTCCATTTTCTAGTCAAATATTCACTTGAAATAAATAGACTAGAAAAACTATATAAAAAACTGTCCAAAACTTGATATAAAATATCAAAAACAACTTCTGGAAAAATAAAAAACACTGAAACTGCTACGTGGGCCAGCGTGGCCCAGCGGCCCGGCGGTATCTGCCGCACGGGGCGCTAGCCAGAGCGGCCAGCAGCCTCTCTGCGCGGCCTGCCAGCAGCCCGCCACGGGCCCGCCGCAGCCGTGCTCGCAGCTCCCTATCTGCCGCGCGCGCTGTAGACTAGCACCTCTAGAGGCTCCGCGTCGGCCCGTCACGCGGCCTGCCTAGCCTACCAGCGACGCTTGGCCTGCCTGGCCCGCCACCGCCCCCAGCCGCTTAATCGCAGCCGTCCATGCGGCCGCCCTAGATCCAACGGCGCAGCGCGCTGATCGCGGCAACAAAAACCGCCCTCCTCCGCCCCTTGGAAACCGTAGCCCATCCCCCCCCCACGCGCCCCCGCTCCCCCACCCCTCTGGCTCTGGCGGCGCACGCGCTAGAGGCCGAGGCGAGGAGGCTGCCCCTCGGCGAGCCCCTCCCTCTCTCTTTCTGGCGGCGCATGTGCCAGCAGCCGAGGCGAGGCGGCCGCCCCTCGGCGAGCCCCTCCCTCACCTTGCTCTCTCCCGAGCTCCACCTTCTCTCTGGCAACGCGCACCCGAGCGCACGAGGCGAGGAGGCCGCCCTGCCGGCCACGGCGCCGGCCGGCGAGCCCCTCCCTCTCACTCTCTCACGCTGCTGCCTCCCTTCCCCCTTCTTTGTTCTCCACCTTCCACACACCCCGCAGCTGCCATTGCTAGGCAGAGAGAGAGGAGAGGAAGCGGCGGCGCTCCCTTGGCTCCTTGCCGACGAGCGCATCCACCGGCGGGTGGGTGCGCCACCGTCAAGTGGCCAAGTGGAAGCGCCCTTTGCCGGCGACGGCCGACTCCCCTTTTGATTTGATTCTTTTCTTTGAGGATTTGGGCCTTTGGGGTTTTCTCTGGGGATTTTGGGGCTTTTCTTTGTGGTTTAGATCTAGGACTTTTTGCTTTGCCCCCGAGGGGGTTTGTTCTTCGTCTAGATGCCTCATACTGATGCTCATATAGATCGAGAGGAACGGCGCGGCCGTAGGGCAGGCGCACTTTAAATCTAGGTTTTCTTTGTTTTCTTTTGCTTTTCTACCAGGAAGACTAGATCTAATAGCTCTGATACCATTGTTAGGTCTATTCTATTCTCGGTAGATACTACTAGGGTAGATCTGCGGTATCTGAGACAGACAGAGAGACAGAAGAGACCACCTGCACCCTGGCTCGACAAACACGAGCCAGAGGGGATGCCGGAGCTCGTGCCGGAGCTGGAGCCGCCGTCGTTAGCCATGAGAAAAGGGGGCGACGGCGTGAGCGTGGGTGGTAGAGAGTGGTGGCGGCGGAGCTTCCCGTCGGCCTAGCGCGAACCCTAATCGGTGGGTGTGTAGGTGGGAGGCTGCGGCGCACGCTGAACCTCGTACCGTGTGCGTCCGCCCCCCACCTCTTTATATACGCGCTGGCGACAGGGACCCACCAACCATGAATAGGGTTGGGCGCCCCCGATTAGGGCGCGATGAGGGACTCCGTTCGGGCCGTTGGGCCCGAACGTGGGAGAGATCTATCTAACACTAGAGGCTCACATAGCACTCATGTGATCGACCCCTTGTTGATCTAACCGGAATTCACAGCTCCCCAATCCTATGAAAAATAAGTTTGTTCATGAGGACATACCAACATGGAGTACAAATAATTGGTAACAGTACAAGAGGCATGTGTCTATTTCGTACATATCAGTAAATAACAGTCAAAAAAACGATGTGCATGTGGAAACATGTGGTGATGTGAAGCTATTACGTTGATTCAAAAGCTTGCATCAGTTAGCTCCTATAACTATAATTTTTTTCTAGAATAATCGGCTTCTAGAAATTAAAGTTACTGATTGTCGGGCAATGACAATGAGGCATGTGTCGTCCTCTAGGTGTTTAAGCAATGTCACCAAACAAGAGAGTTGCAAGCTCTTAGTTTACGATTGTCCTACAATTAGTACTCATATAGTGTACCCTCAGAACACAACCATCACTTAGTCAATTCGATCGGTTTGTGATAATGTCTAAGTTACTCCACACACCAAGACCCCCCAAGATATATATATGACTGACATCGTTCTCAACATGGAAGGATAATCATCTGCTGGTCTTAAGAAAAAACCTCCATTTTCTTTCAAGATAGCTAGATATATGGAGATAGTATGATAGGGGCCGAATCATACCCTGTGATTCAGTTTGCTATAATTAGTATAAACTAGCATTGTGGCCCTCGCAAATGCGAGGGCATCATGTTTGTTTATTTGAAAGTGTTTAAAACATAAATTTATAGTTTCATAGATATTCCTGTCTTGATACTGGAAGTTAATAGTTTGGTTTCAAAATTTTGTAAGAATGGATACATATAATTCGTGCCTTAGTGATTGTTATTCATCTGAAAATTACAATTTCAGTGATTTACTTATGATTATTTACACATGGAACTATATAAAATAAAAAAGTAAAAAAATAAAGTTCTAGTATTCTGATCCTTATATACAATTCATCTCACTGATTGGAAGAGAGTAAATTTCTCACATTAGATACCCGACCAGATTCGAAAAAAATAAAGTGACATTCTTACTCTTGCGGAAGGGGCTAAATCTCCCACAGTTTCAATCATTCCATCCTCAGGCTCTTGTGTATTAGTACTTCCTCTGTTTGCATAGACTGAGTGGGCATTGTTGTTCGGATATATAAACGATCTCTTACATGACCACACTCTTTTATCAAATTTTACCCTATTCTCTAAATTATCACTATCAAAAAATTCGAAATAATGGTGTGAAGTATCGAATATTTGGGCATATACTTCCTTCACTACCATTACAAAGGAAATTTAACATGATGGTGTCCTCCATAATTTGAATAAAATTGGCACACCAATATGTGTGAGTAACATATTTAGAGTGGCCTAGTTATTCCGAGTTGAATTTCAAGTGACATGGAATATATATTTTTAACCCATCTGTTTAAAATACTTTCAAGTTTGTTATGTTCTTCCAGGATCATAACTATCATATATTACATATATTATATTTCTAGTTAAATAATTGAATTATAAGAACTTTGGTAAATACAAATGCAACACCATATTATTTTCTCTATCATAAACTGCATACTTTTATTTGACTAATTATTGAGCAAAAAAGTACACTTCAAATATTGAAATGGAGGGTGTACTTGTAAGCAACATGCCTATTTTTTAATATATATATATATATGTTAATTTGGTGTTGTAAGTTATAATTTGCATATACAATGGAAGGATATCTTTAAGTTGACTTCCCATGGATTCTACAACTCATAAAAACTTAGATTAAAGAGACAGCCATATAAAAATATGCAAATATGGCAGAGTCTATAGGTTGACAAATAGGGTATTGTGAATTCAGAAGTTTCACTCATGCTAACATCTAGGTTATAAAAAAATATAGAGAGTGGGCCATGTGGGACCCGATCTTATTGGGTACCTTTCTACTCTCGAGTAGGACTCATTAGAAACCATTTGTCCTCTTCTCCCTAATCCTCATTTTATTTCACTAAATCTCTACTCCACTCACACATGATGCTTGTGATCTTCTTTGCTTAAATGGATGAATTGAAAAATATTTTGGCATGATATCTGAAGTGGTATTATAACTTTTCTTTCAAATCAACATAATTTTTTTAAACAATTCTTGGATAAATACCTATGGAAGTCTAGTGTCTTGTAGTTTGTATCGGTTCACCTCGCTCCTACCATTCCACGAATATAGTGTTATAAAATGATGGTATGAGTGCCAGGTTGTTCTTTAATTCAATGAGTTTGAACAAAGTAACAGATGTGAGAATATAAATTTATATCACATTATATCCCCATCGTTCCCTTATTTTCTTCAATTTTTATCTCTTCCAACATACATTGTTGTACTTGCACTCCTTTGAAAAGCTAATGTTGATCTCTACTCCATCCTTTCATTGGAGAAGTAACAAACTAATGTACTCCCTCGGTCCATAATAAATGTTGATGATTTAGGATAATGTTATAATAAATTAGCGGCACTTATTATGGATAAGACGGGATTATTAATAACTACTACACATGAATATTGAGAAATAATTTGCCCTTCACGTGGATAAACATGCCTAATTTCCAACTGAAAAACTATCATGGCCTGATTACGGAAATTGCATGCTTATATTAAGTGAAAAACATAGGGCAACGTTGACTCCATGATTGACAGTAACTTTTCCATCACTTGATATGAAGTATTAACCCTGATTTAGCACATGAGTACTATAGGTTGGTTTACCTGGTGAATTACCACAATAGCTCTTTCTATCCTTGATTTCAAGATTACTGCCTCTGTTCTCCTCCTCGATAGGCATCGGCAGGCCGGACTACAACGCTCCCTCGGCTCTATAGTTGTCATTGTCATATCCATCATACACCCGTACGCTCTCATGTAGATGAACGCCCTTTATCGGTAGCTGCAAGGATTCTAGCAGGATCATCAGGAAGTATCAGAAGTGGTATACCTAGAATTAGAACGATATGCCCTTCAAAGAAAATGCTATTGGTAGGAGAGATGGACTCTGTTTACATGAAACTTGAACCACAAGGTGCTAAGATCTTTCCGTGTCGAACGGAAAATGAGGTAATCTTTTGTTAAAACCTTGCCGTCATCTACACATCTAACTGTCTAAATAACTACTACCTATGTTTCACAATGTCTTGCTAAAAAAATCTTATATTGCGGAATGGAGGGAGTATTAATTAATATATGATGTGCATTACTTTGATTCCTTGTATATTGCTTTTAGTATGCTAGCTGATCAATTTGGTTCATACAGCTAGCTGTCTGCACAAAGCTAGCTAGCTTGATCAACCGAATCGTTAGCTTTGGTGTGTTATAGCCCAGCCTGGAAGGTATATCTTAAAGGCCACGTTCCTGCCGTTAATGGAAGTGGATTTTTACGTTCTACAGTTATTTGAGACAGACTCTGTCCAACGTGTTGGCTGTAGTCTCTATGGAGCCGCGTCTTTTTTTTGAGTTGCTGGAGCCGCGTTCTTGATCGGGAGGTTTTAGGTTCGTACCCTATCCAACACAAAAGAGACGGACTCTGTCCATAACTGGTAACATGACATGGGACACTTTTTTGTACGCATTTACTTTTACGTAACACTACTTATCTTTTAATCTCAGACTACATCTTCACCATTAATTATAGATCTAATAGCTAAAATTATTTCGATGATGTGGATCAATGTGGTGTCTCGAAAAACAATCTTATATTGCTTTTAGTATATAATAGATAGGATGCACCAGGAGGATTTGGGCAGGACAAACCCCTGGCCGTCGCTCATCTAGCATGTTAATTTGAACATACATTGTTGGTTTCTAAATTTTGTCACATGAAAGTGGCTTGGAGTAACTTACACAATGCAATGCATGATCTAGCGAGCCAGGCACTAACCTGTAGGAGAACATGTCACCTCTATCGTCGTCGCGCCATTCAGACGACCCAGAGGACATGCTGGGCCCCACATCCTTTCTATAGTGGTCTGCTAGGGAGCATCGTGGTTGTCTCGGAGTTAGATGAAGATTGGACTAGTTTAGTTAAATTTAGTTCAAATGTTATTATAACATATCCAATAATTTCAACCAAATTCGAGCCGTCCGTTAGAATTTAAGTGTATTTTGTTTAATAAAATATTGACAATGTCGATAGGACAACCGTTCTCATCGGTTTACACATGTGTCCGAAGGCCCCCATATTGGACACGAATAGCGGTGATCTAGAAACTTTACCGGGGCACATCTGCAGATACTCTAACATCGGATGCACGTTCAGCTCACCATGTCACATTACGTGTGTATGGCGCTCAATCCCCTATGTGCCCCAGACTAGAGGTGGGATCTGGTAGTTGATAATCCAAATTATCCGACATTAGTATTTAGGAAATTGAAAATGGTTGTGGAAATATCCAATCCGGACGAACATGAAAATGGATGTGGTAAATAGTAGGATTCGTTTTACTAATACAATTGAAAATGTGGTATTCGATTTTGAATCAGATTTGGATATAAAAATGGATATACATGTATCAGAGTAAAGTCGTGCTAGCTTGTTTTAGTAGTTATAGCCCGATATGCAAATTATCCAACTTAAAATAGCAAAGATAGTGGTTAAATGTATTTTTGAATTTGAAATTATTGTGTATTATATCAATATATTTATCTCCTCATCGTTGTACAATTGATTCACAGTAAGACACAAGTCTATTATTTCGTTATCCATATCTATTTCAAATTGTGAAAACATCCTGTCCGCATCTGTATTGTATTCGAGTAACATCCGTTCCGCAATCGTATTTAACACCGTATTTGCATCCATTTTCAATTCTAAAATATGAAAACAAATGTGGAAAGTGCACTATCTGATATGCATCTGATCAACCCGTTTGCACCCTACCCCCAAATTGTGGTCGAGCCTGTAAAGAGGAAGTTCTCTTTTTAGTATTGATTCCATAAGGTTCCAAGGCGGGGATGCTGTGTCATCCGTTCGTAATGGATGCCAATGCCATGCCGAAGAAGAAGCGCGGGTCCTGGTGTAAACAGTCGACCTGCTTTGCCTTGTGGGGTTCCAGAATCAAGACTGTGATGTTAACCTGCAGCCTTGCCAATGATTTGTCAAGGACAACTGAATCTGGCATAAGAACGCATTTTCGATCAGGGAAGCGACCTAGACTATTTTTTTATGTTTAGTTCAAGAATAGGCTAACCTGCACAGGCTGAGAGCCTGAGACTAAGTTTGCTGACAAGGTGGGCACGGTGCTTAATCGGTTCAGAAAGCCTTGAAAGCAACATGGAATGAGGCTGAATCTGAAATGAATTGACCTGTATAGTTTGTGATTTTACGCCGTATTCTGCTGTCAGGCTATTTTCCCTGCATGA
The DNA here is from genome assembly GCA_916181665.1 of Avena sativa. Lineage (NCBI taxonomy): Eukaryota > Viridiplantae > Streptophyta > Magnoliopsida > Poales > Poaceae > Avena > Avena sativa. Next base: position 275,016,971 of record OV702298.1, on the reverse strand, counting down.
TGGCATGTTTGGACCGAGATCATGGCTTGATACCTCTCTCCTGCTGCATCCCTCAAGGACAACGCGCCAGCCTTCAGAATATGGGTCGCTTCGCTTAGGTGAAGGCCGTGCAAGTCGGTCAGATGGTCCTGAATGTGCTCCGAAGAAACGGGGTTTCCTGCATATTCCTTCTTTTATGGGAAAATGCTGATTCCGTTAACCAATGCGCTCTACTATAAGTTGCTAGTTACAACCAAACCAAGTCAGAAAAAAACAGGGAAACATCCGCCCAACCTGAACATTTGGTCTCAGTAAGAGACCCAATTCGTGCGAGGAATGGGCAATTGTGTTAGTGTTACAGGCTGAACAACAACTCGAAACTATCAACGCTCCCAATGCAATTATTTATTATTGGTACACGGAAAAAATATTTACTTCTAACTGGAATTTCCAAGTTCCCCAAATCATCCTAGGGGCAACTTCTTGAACCTCTTTTCTTTAAATACTCAGCTTCTAGAACTCAGGTTGTTGTTACCAGGCACCTACCATTCCATAGGCATTAAGCAATGTCACGACTCAAGATGCTTGTAAGCTCTTATTTTAAAGGTTTACCTATAATTAATACTCAAATAGTTTACTCTCGGGTTACATAGTAAGCTATAATGAAGACAGTCGGTCGATGGGTTGGTGAAAACCGAAGTCTGAGTTATTCCGGGCAGCAAGTGCCGACGATATATATCTAGCATCGATCTCCACAATGAAAGAAGTATTAGTCATCTGCTAGACTGAAGAAAGAGCTTCCTTTGTAGCGAACAACAAGCAAGATATATAAAGATAGCTTGACCGGTGCCAAACCACAAGCAGTTAGTCAACTGTGACAAATACTATGAATAGGATGCACCGGGAGAATTTTGGTAGGAATCTTGGATACAACATAATAACCAACTCCTCTAGCCTGTTGATTGCAACATTCTCTTCTTAACATGCTTTTGGGGTGTCTTAGTTTCCCGCATGATGTCGGCATTGAACAGTTCGGGGTAGCATGGTTGAGGATGAGAATGAGGTCAAGTGTACCCTCCTAATATACATCAATTTTCATGTAGAGTAGTGAGGGCCATTTTCAGCAACATCTCTGGCACCGGTGATACCTAATGACCAAACACCGCGCATGTTCAAATATTTGGTGGACACATATGTACTGAAAGAGATATAAGAGTTTCCAACAAATTTAGAGTGTGAGAAGTTGTGATATCAATTAGAGTATCGTCCTTCTACTATTTCAGTTTGCCCATATAAAGTATTCATGGAGAAAAAACATATTAAAGCACACTTAGAGCAAAGCTACTAAAAGCTAGAGCCATTTGCTTCCCTTAATTAAATCGAAAAGTAACTTCAAACCTCTAGAAACACTTTGCTATTAGATGTCAACAACATTTAGAAATCACTGTCGCCGCCCGTAAGCCATCCCATGCATGTATTCTTCTTCTGACATGCCTTGCTTCGTGCAATCCATTGTTGCATCGGGTGCACCTCTTTTACATTTCACAACTTCTCATCATTTACTACTCCCTCTGATTCAAATTAATTATCATAGATATAGGCAAAATATTTCCTAAAATCTCTGTAGGTTTAAGGAACCTGCATAAAGTAATTTGGATAGGAGGTAGCACCACTTAATTATGTTTTCATCACTTCAACCCACTCAATAACTGAAGAAAATCCTGCCTTAGCTCCGATGCCACTGATAAATCGTCTAACGTGTTCAGGAGGCTCATATAGTACTCATGTGATCGGCCCCTTGTTGATCTAACCTGAATTTCCCACTTCCCAAAACCACTGAAAAACAAGTTTCAGCATGAGGACATACCAACATAGAGTACAAATAACGATACAGAGTTAATAGCATAAAACCACCACTTTAAGAGCAAAATTTACTGATTGATACCACTTTACAGAAAGGATACAAAAAAACACCACAAAATTCGTTAATTGTCTCAAAAAACACCAATTCGACGCTAAACCCGAATTGACACCTCTTCTGACCGGTCGGGCCCACCGCCAGAGCTGACGTGGCACCGACAAACGGCTCCTGACACGGCCGTTAACGGAGCATGGGCCCCCGTTCCGTTGGTAGCATAAAACCACCACTTTTGTACTTAAATTTCAAAAAACCACCACATTTGAATAAAAATTTAAATGGAAAAATATGAAAAGTGCTCAGCTATATTTGAATATTTTTAATATAAATTTTATTCACTATTTCAAATAAGTAAAATATGTTTTTTTTTGCTTCCATTAGTAATGCAAACTTTGGAAATTCATAACTTCAACTATATAATTCCAAATAATATAAATAATATGTCTAAATTTATTAGAAAAACTTAAGAAATCCATTTCTAACATCCATCATGCATGATTCACATCTGTTCCTCTCGGGTATTACAAGAAAAAAAATAAAAAACATGTGTACATATGTGATGCTTGGCCACGACTCTGTTCCGATCAAAGCTAAGTTCTATTTTGGCGAGCAAGCAAAGGAAGGAGTGCCCCCATACGTCCTTTTTGAATTTGTTTGCCCCTGGATATTTGCTCATTTCAGTTCGTTTGACGAGCTAGCTGCTCAAGTTATTTTTCCTATCTTGCTGGACGTACCCCTCATGATGGGGATTTCTTTTTCTCTCAACTTCTCTCTCATCTCCAAGAAAAACCTTAGCTAAATATGTATATACATGCATGTACAACATGTGATCATGTGATAATCTATGATTATGACAGTATAGTGGTACTTTGTGTACCACTTGAAACAATACTTGTGGTTTCTACATGTTCGCACCACGTTACCCAGAAGGTTTGCCAAAGCATTATTTGGTTTGTATACACTATTCATTATGGTGCACAGTATCAAACTTTGGTGGCTGTGATAGAAGTATTGTGAGATGCTTTATCTTGATTCATGTGTAGATAGCAAGACAAGATGTTCTTATTTGGGTGAAAGGGTCGTTCGATGGGAGAGAGAGAGAGCGAGAGAATGCGATGATATGAGGATGATGTGGTATAAACATCGTTTCTTTCGTATGAATTTCAAGGTCTTAATATGCACTTGTATGTGTGATCTTGCTGAATGATGATTGCTGACTTATTTTATAAAATGTGAGGGTGATTCATCATATAACTTCCATGCCTTTGAATGAAGACCTTTGTCAATAAGTTAATGTGAAAATATCTATCTCTCTGTGTTTGGTAGTACATTCCGTTCAAAAAAAGTGCTAAAATGCTAAATACACATAGTACATGTATGTGTGTGAGAAGATTAATATTATATAGTGGCAGGAACGCCGGCGATGGGTGTTGTCACGTATGCATGAGCGTTAACGGGCAGCGAGTTAAGGTCTCTATAAACACCCGCACAAGGATCAGCACACACGCTTGTTTTTTTATTTTTTCTTGTAATATTCGAGAGGAACATATGTGAATCATGCATGATGGATGTTAGAAATGGATTCCTCGATTTTTTCTAATAAATTTAGACATATTACTTATATTATTTGGAATTATATAATTAAAGTTATGAATTTCCAAAGTTTACAGTATTAAAAGTTTTTTATTTGAATTTTTTATTTAAAAGTGGTGGTTTTTCGAAATTTAAGCACAAAAGCGGTGGTTTTATGCTACTGGGGCCCATGCGCCGTTAACGGCCGTAACGTCCGTGTCGGGAGCCGTCTGTGGGGTGCCACGTCAGCTTTATCAGTGGACCCGACCGGTCAGAAGCGGTGTCAATTTGGGCTTAGCGCCGAATTGGTGTTTTTTGAGACAATTAACGAATTTTATGGTGGTTTTTTATATCCTTCCCGTAAAATGATATCAATCAGTAAATTTTGCTCTCAAAGTGGTGGTTTTATGCTATTAACTCAACGATACAAGAGGTATGTCTCTATTTCATATTATCATAAGGATAAAATAGTGGAAACCACGAATCTGCAAGTAAAAAAAACACGAATGTGCATGTGGATACATGTGGGGATGCAAAGCTATTATATTGATTTAAAAGCTTGCATGAGTCGGCTTCTATATCTCAGGTTTCTGATTACCTGGCATGTGTTGTCCGTCCTGTAGGCGTTTAAGAAATGTCACCAAACAAGGGAGTTGCGAGCTCTTAATTCACAGCTCCTATAATTAATATCAGATAGTGTACACTTAGAACACAACCATCAGCTAGTCAAGACAGTTGGTCGATCAGTTGGTCACACCCAGATCCCCAAAATAATATCTGAGCTACTCAACATACCAAGACCCCCAAGATATATATCTGCATACTTCTCAACATAAACTGAAGTAGAATCATCTGCTAGCCTGAAAGAAAAACCTTCCTTCCTTCCTAGAGAAAAGATAGGTAGATATACGGAGATAGTATGTCCGGTGCCAAATCACACCGTGTGATTCAGTTGCTACAATTACTACGAATAGGATGCACCGGGAGAATTTGAGCAAGAAAGACCAACTCCCAAAGTCTGCATGGTGGCATGCATGGAGAAGCTAACACCGGTGGCGTAGCTAGATGGTTTCACTACAGGAGAAGCTGAATACGCCGACGGCCGGGTCCCGTCGGCGTAGGTCCTAAATACCGTCGGCGTAGGCTGGCCCGACGGCTGCCGTCGGCGTACAGCCCCGTAGGCGTAGCCTCTTCTCCCGTCGGCGTATATAGCTACGCCGACCATATGGGGCCCACCTAGATGACTAACGGTCGTTTGGCTACGCCGTCACCCATCCTAATACTACTCCAGTCCCAGCACGCTTAACTTCTTCGTTCCTTCCACATGAGCTTCTGACAAAGAAACTAGAACTTGTTGTGAATATTATCATATCAAACCTATTAACCATTACACTATAATGTTAGACATATTTGTTTTTTTACATTCCATACAATTTTTTGAGTAAACAACAATAAATAAGTAATAATAATCTTGAATTCAAATAAAAATAAAATAAATTTTATTTATTTTGTTTTTTATTTAAATTTGAATAATTCATATCTACAAATCCGTAAATCACAATTCGACAAATAATATATCAAAATCGATCAGAAAAATGAGAGGAATCCAAATATGACATCCATATCATCTATTTAATTATATATCATAAATTTTAAATATTAGACCAACTGAAACTATGTCAAGATTCATGAAACACCCCGTTTTTGGCACTCGAAAAATAAAAAATGGCTTTTTGGTGCGACGAAAAGGAAAACTTTCTCCTGCAATATTGTTCGCCATCACATGATACACATGTGTGCACAATATGGACACATTATCGCAAACTATACCGCGACTATAGCAATAACATTGGTCATTTGACCTGAAATCCAGAAAACCTCGATTGAGATAGGCCATTTTGTGAAGGTTTTTTAAGACTCAATGAATATACCAAGTATGGTATTTTTCCATGGAACTATGTCATATAATATGACACCACGCGAAGGTTTTGCATTATTTCGATCATTTTTTAGTTTTTTATGCCCATTTCAAACTATCGTCAAACTTCCTAAATCGAGGGGCATAATGATTCTTAGCTCGGGGAAGAGTCTCACTAAACTTGCATTAGATCTCTGATGAAATATCATATTGTGAACCTAAAAATGATTTTTACAAAAAACCATGAGCAATATATCATGTACCTGTAGTTCAAATCTAACTCATTTCCTGCCGATTCAGCAGGAATTTGTCTTTTTCACGAGAGGTGAATGGAAAGGTTTGAGATTCCTAGGTTGGGAAATTGTACATTCAATATGGTCTAGTATTTTTGAAAAATGTGGTATTATTATTTTGAAACTTTCTTTTGGTGGTTGCTTCACAAAAACACCCCGTTTTTTGCACTCGGAAAATGAAAAATGGCTTTTCGGTGCGACGAAAAGGAAAACTTTCTCCTGCAACATTATTCACCATCCCATGATACACATGTGTGCACAATATGGACACATTATCGCAAACTATACCGTGATTATAACAATAACATTGGTCATTTGACCTGAAATCCAGAAAACCTCGATTGAGATAGACCATTTTGTGAAGGGTTTTTTAAGACTCAATGAATATACCAAGTCTGGTATTTTTCCATGGAACTATGTCATATAATAGACATCACGCAAAGGTTTTGCATTGTTTCGATCGTTTTTTAATTTTTTATGCACATTTCAAACTATCATCAAACTTCCTAAATCGAGGGGCATGATGATTCTTAGCTCGGGGACGAGTCTCACTAAAATTTCATTAGATCTCTGATGAAATAGCATATTGTAAACCTAAAAATGATTTTTACAAAAAATCATGAGCAATATATCATGTACCTGTAGTTCAAATCTAACTCATTTCCTACCGATTCAGCAGGAATTTGTCTTTTTCACGAGAGGTGAATGGAAAGGTTTGAGATTCGTAGGTTGGAAAATTGTCCATTCAATATGGTCTAGTATTTTTGAAAAATGTGGTATTATCATTTTGAAACTTTCTTTTGGTGGATGCTTCACAAAAACACCCCGTTTTTTGCACTCGGAAAATGAAAAATGGCTTTTCGCTGCAACGAAAAGGAAAACTTTCTCCTGCAACATCGTTCACCATCCCATGATACACATGTGTGCATAATATGGACACATTATCGCAAACTATACCGCGATTATAGCAATAACATTGGTCATTTGACCTGAAATCCAGAAAACCTCGATTGAGATAGGCCATTTTGTGAAGGTTTTTTAAAGACTCAATGAATATACCAAGTCTGGTATTTTTCCATGGAACTATGTCATATAATATGACACCACGCGAAGGTTTTGTATTGTTTCGATCGTTTTTAATTTTTTATGCACATTTCAAACTATCATCAAACTTCCTAAATCGAGGGGCATGATGATTCTTAGCTTGGGGACGAGTCTCACTAAACTTGCATTAGATCTCTGATGAAATAGTATATTGTGAACCTAAAAATGATTTTTACAAAAAATCATGAGCAATATATCATGTACCTGTAGTTCAAATCTAACTCATTTCCTACCGATTCAGCAGGAATTTGTCTTTTTCACGAGAGGTGAACGGAAAGTTTTGAGATTCCTAGGTTTGGAAATTGTCCATTAAATATGGTATAGTATTTTTGAAAAATATGGTATTATCATTTTGAAACTTTCTTTTGGTGGTTGCTTCACAAAACACCCCGTTTTTTGCACTTGGAAAATGAAAAATATGTTATACGAAAGTATTTGTATTTTTTATGTATTTTTTGTATAAAAATATAGAATATTTGAGTTTATATAGATATATCTTATTTTTCTGCAAATTTTGATATATTATATGTATTTTTCTGAATTTAAATGATTTAGTTATGATTTTTCTAAGATTAATGTGGCAAAAAAAGAAAAATAGCTACGCCGACGGCAAAGCCGTCGGCATAGGTCTGAAACCTTTGCCGTCGGCGTAGACTTGACGCCGTTGCTCTGCCGTTAGCCCAATCTGCTACGCCGACGATCATGTTTACGCCGACGGCGGCCGTCGGTCTATTTATTCTACGCCGACGGCCAAACTAGGCCGACGGCCAAACTAGGCCGACGGCCCGTCAAGCTACGCCGACGGCCCCGACATTTTGCCGTCGGCGTATAAAAAGGCCGTCGGCCTATTTAGTTATTCCCGTAGTGTTTCTGTGTACTCAAATGACTACACAGGATTTTGGTCAATCCTTGTACATAAGAAAAATCACAAAAGAATATGTAAAAATTTGAGAATATATGCATTGGTCCTGGCACCACCACTGGCTAACACAACATTTTTTTTTTGAGATGAACACAACGCACATACAACCTAGTGAGCCAGTAACCACGTCCTCCTTGGGATATGCATTTGAAATGGACATCCGAGTTGTTATCATCTCCATCCAACCAAGAGATTTGGTTACATGTTGGAATATCCAGTAAAATAAGTTTAATCAGTGAGAAAATCTAAGACCTCTTGAATTTGAACTGGTTTGTTAGTGTAACACTAAAACCTAGGTGTTTCTCTTCCGATATAACGATTCGTACTCCTCCAAATTTGAAATTTCTAGATGTTAATCAAATTTGAATTCTAGATTTTGCTTGAGAATCGCGTTAAGGTATTCGAACCTGCTCGCCCTCTCCAGTAATTTTTCTTGCCCTTAACTGCCGGTACCCACAAACTTGATCCAAACTAATCCTCTCGACTCTCGAGTGTAGATGACAGTACCAAGCGATCGCACCATCCTGTCGCCGATTGATCAGCGAGCCTCAAATCTGGCTACGTTGCCCAACAGCCAACGCCGAAAATGTCGCGTGCGTGTTCAGCTCACCACGTCACTTACATGTGCACAGCACGGACCGGCCTGGGCCCCCGACTTTGGTTCTGGTCTCCGAAGGGAAAACACTATGTAGTTTTGTATCAATTTCGTGGGGTTCCGAGGGAAACAGGAAGCACCATCTGTCATCTTTTAGGAATCATTTAGAAACACTCTGCTATTAGATGTCAACAACATTTAGAAATCACTGTCGCTCCCCGTAAGCCATCTCATGCATGTATTCTTCTTCTTCTGACATGCCTTGCTTCGTGCAATCCATAGTTGCATCGGGTGCACCTCTTTTACATTTACAACTTCTCATCATTTACTACTCCCTCCGACTAAATATTGCCTGAAATCTCTGTAGGTTTAAGGAACCTGCATAAAGTAATTTGGGTAGGGGGTAGCACCACTTAATTATGTTTTCATCACTTCCCACTCAATAACTGAAGAAAATCCCGCCTTAGTTCCGATGACACTGATAAATCGTCTAACGTGTTCAGGAGGCTCATATAGTACACATGTGATCGGCCCCTTGTTGATCTTACCTGAATTTCCCACTTCCCAAAAACCACTGGAAAATAAGTTTCAGCATGAGGACGTACCAACATAGAGTACAAATATGTATGTGTCTATGTCATATCAACATAAGGAACAGTGGAAACCACGAATCTGCAAGTAAAGAAAAACAAGAATCTGCATGTGGATACATGCAGATAGTGTACACTTAGAACACAACCATCAGCTAGTCAAGACAGTTGGTCACACCCAGATCCCCAAAATATATATCTGAGCTACTCAACACACCAAGACCCCCAAGATATATATCTGCATACTTCTCAACATAAACTGAAGTAGAATCATCTGCTAGCCTGAAGGAAAACCCTTCCTTCCTTCCTAGAGAAAAGATAGGTAGATATACCGAGATAGTATGTCCAGTGCCAAATCACACTGTGTGATTCAGTTGCTACAATTACTATGAATAGGATGCTCCGGGAGAATTTGAGCAAGAAAGACCAACTCCCAAAGTCTGCATGGTGGCATGCATGGAGAAGCTAACACCGGTGGCGTAGCTAGATGGTTTCTGTGTACTCAAATGACTACACAGGATTTTGGTCAATCCTTGTACATAAGAAAAATTATAAAAGAATATGTAAAAATTTGAGAATATATTCATTGGTCCTGGCACCACCACTGGCTAACACAACATTTTTTTTTGAGATGAACACAACGTACGCACCACCTAGTGAGCGAGTAACCACATCCGCCGTGGGATATGCATTTGAAATGGACGTCCGAGTTGTTATCATCTCCATCCAACCAAGAGATTTGGTTACATGTTGGAATATCCAGTAAAATGAGTTTATCAGTGAGAAAATCTCAGACCTCTCTAATTTGAACTGGTTTTGTTAGTGTAACACCAAAACCCTAGGTGTTTCTCTTCCGATATAACGGTTCCTACTCCTCCAAATTTGAAATTTCTAGATGTTAATCAAATTTGAATTCTAGATTTTGCTTGAGAATCGCGTAAAGGTATTCAAACCTGCTCGCCCTCTCCAGTAATTTTTCTTGCTCTTAACAGCCGGTACCCAAAAACTTGATCCAAACTAATCCTCTCAACTAAGTGTAGACGACAGAGCACACCATTCTAGTCGCCGATCGATCAGCGAGCCTCAAATCTGGCTACGTTGCCCAACAATCAATGTTGAAAATGTCGTGTGTGTGTTCGGCTCACCACGTTACTTACGTGTGCACAGCGCCTGCCGCCTGGTCCATGCATACTTTACCGACCAGCCTGAGCCTGCGGCGTGGGGTTCCTATGCCATACCGTGGGGGGTTCCAAGGGAGACAGAGCGTCATCTGTGCGTGCATTATGGCTGTCCAGTTGCCAATGCCATACCGTCGAAGAAACGCGACATCGTCGAGTAAATCTAGACAGTGATGTTAACCTGCAGATCAGAGGTTAGGCGACTTGGCCTGCGTCGTGGGGTTCCTGAATTTAGACACTGATGTTATCCTGCAGCTTTGCCAATAGTTTGCGAGGGATAACTAGATCTTCTATGCGACCTTGTTTTCGGGGACCCAAGTAACTAAAGTTATTTTTATGATAGGTTTAAGAATACGTTCATCTATTTCTTCTTCTTTTGAACAAGGGAGGCACTCAAACAATTCCATTCAACTCATGTAGAGATTACTACACGAAGCACATAGCCCTGTGAGGGTAGATTCCGAGGAGCTATAGAGGTGGAAGCGTCTATTAACATGAGTCGACTACATGATTTCAAAAAAAAAAAACATGAGTCGCTACATTGTTGATGAAGAAAGCTGAGATGATGTCTGTCTAATGGTTCAGAAAAGTTGCCGGTCATCAATGTTGAAACAAATAGTTTTACAATAAAAAAGGAAAAATAATATCTTGAAGCATCAAGGAAAAGTGCCAACAGTTAAAAAAGAATAGGTAAAGGTGCCAATTGTTATGTTTTTTCAAGGCGGACGTGTGGATACCATGCGCGTGCTGTCAGACCTTGCTCCAACTAGTGATGATAGCTGATGATAGCTGATACTTGATACTGTGCCGGTTGAACACAAGTTGTAATGCTGGTATGTACTACGTTGGTTGAGAAGGACGGGACTTGCGCTACTGCCTACTGCCATGGTAATACGTATACATACAACATAAAACCGGAAAAAATCGATCGTTGTCTTTCATAAATACAATATGAACCTGATATGTCCGATTGACTTGAGTTTTGAAGCCAAGAGACAACAAATACATGTCCACATTTTCAATATCGTTTTACTTTGTTAACATTTAATGGCATAATGACCACTACGATCTTAATATGGCAGCAAGCATAAAAAATCACTGATAAATAAAAATGAGTCGAGAATGTTCAAAATGCAAATAAGGTTGTTTCTTGCTCCTTATACGTTTTAATAGCCATCAATGGCAAAGCTAAGAGCGACGGTGAACTCACCTTTTTTTTTGAGAAGAGATAGCTTTATTCATTAGCACCCAACGAGTTTACATCATCAGCTTGCAAGGAAGCCAAAATCGGATCTGGAACAGAGTAGAACCAGGTTCCAAAAACTTTTTTACAACGGCCAAGCTGAGCAAGAGCATGAGCAACACGATTGCTATCTCTACTAGAGAAACAAAACATCGACTGTGGTGTGTGGTCTACCAGCGCCTTGATATCTGAGAGAACAAAGCAAAGCCTAGAGAGGTTTGTTGTAGCGGTTCAGGCCGACTGCAAGGGTGGCGCAGTCCGTTTCCACGATGAGTTTGTTCTAGAAGAGAGGAATGCAATTTTTCAGCCCTTCGAAGCAGGCAAGGGCTTCAGCTTCTTCCGCATCAGTGCATCGAGGCAGGGGAGCAATACCAGAGAGAATAACAGCTCCAGAACTTTGGCGAACAATGAAGCCAGCAGTGGTATCACCCGTTTCCTGCAGGAAGGAGGCGTCAGTGTTAACTTTAATCCAACCTTCAGGGGGTGGATTCCAGCGACGTTGGACAGTACTGGTAGAAGGTCTAGCTGGAGAGGGCTGGTACATCAGCAGGTGTGTTTTCCCATTGCCAACATGGTTACAGTCAGGGTCGTTATGCAAGATTTCAGCATAGTTGGCAAGGAAGCTGACAGAGCTAGCAATAGTGGCATTCCCCTTTTCATGGGTAATATCGTTTCTCAGATGCCAAGCACGTCAAAGGATAAGCAAGATCAAACCATGTTGCGATTTTGGGGTGTGAGATAGAAGGAGGAGCAGCCAGTCCTTTCCTGTGTAAAAGAATTTGTCTTCATCTGGGATGGTCCAGATTTTCCGCATTTCATGTCTCAGAGCAGAAGCTTTCGTGCAAGCAATTGTGGCATGAAAACTGTTTTCTTCTCCGTTGCCACATATTTGACAGGTGTTGTCCACCTCCAGCGTCCTTCTCCATTTGTTTCTTTTAGTAGCTAAGTTGTCATTTGCCACCCTCCAACCAAAAATTCTAACCTTGTTAGGGACTGGGGCAGACCAGATGTTCTTTCATAGATTATCATCATTGCCCTGACGGGAGTTTGGAGTTGTTTCATGGAATTTCAGATTATAGGCTAACCGGTAGGCACTTCTGACACTGAAAACACTAGAATTCTCATAATGCCAGGCAATCATATCTTCACGGTCGTCGTCAGTAGGGGGCTTCAGCTTCAGGATTTCAGTGGCATCGAAGGAGTAGAAGTACTTTGAGATGATCTCTTCGTTCCAGATGTTTGAGTTTGGGAGCAGCAGGTCACTAACCTTGCGATTTCTTGTCGGTTTCAGCATCCCATAGACTTTAAGAGTTGGTTCTCTAGGGATCCAATTATCTCTCCAGATCTGGATGCTTCTGCCATTTCCAACCCTCCAAATGACACCTTTTTTTAGGAGCTCCAGGCCATGTTCGATGCCTGTCCAGGAAGGGGAGGCCTCAGCTTTAAAAACCGTTTCTAGGAGATTGCCTCTTGGGTAGTAGATTGCCTTCATTATACGCAGTGGCGAAGGACGAGAAAAAATTAAGGTCGGGCAAACTCTAAGGTATAAAAAATATGATGCAAAAAATCAAAATTGTATCAATACAATGGTAATAGCATAATTAGTTGACCAGAAATTCAAACTTGCTTCAATAGTTCAATTGACCACAAAATCACAAATTATAGTTGTCCCCTTTGAAGCTGCAGGTTTCTTCCCCTTCTTGTCTATCTCTACCACAAATTTGCGGGGCCTAGAGGCCACTAATAGGAAGGAGCATAACCCTATATTTTGAAGCAGTGTCAGAAATTATAACTGAGATGAGAAGGATCCCTAGCCGGGTGAACCGTGTCACCATGAGAATTTAAAATTTAAGAAAATGAGAAGGTTGGAGGAGGATTATGGGAAGGGCGGCCTGATCGGCGGGTAGTTTTTCCGGCAGGGAGTAGATTAGTAGAAGACGGCAGCGTTCCTCCTGCTCGTCGCTCGAGTCCAAGACTCGTAGGCTTCGATCTCTCCGGGGTGAAGACATGAAGGGGATCCGGCCACATACGCACACACGATCAGGGGGCCTACTGCTCCCTAGTGCGCGGCCCAGCAAACGACTAGTACGGCCGAATCCCCTCCAACATAGCCCATTTTCTATTTTCGGTACTCCCTCCGGCCCATATTAATTGACTTGAAATTGTCAAAATTTAGATGATCTATATACTAAATAGTGTCTAGATTTATCCAAATCTAGACAAATGTGAGTCAATTAATATGGGTTGGAGGGAATAGTAGTTTTTCTTCAGAACTCACGTACTTTGCAGAGAACTGTATGTAGGTTGAATAGAAGCTTATATATATGCAATTTTTTCGCAAAAAATCAAGGTAGGGCAGCTGCCATACCTTGCCCAAAGAGGTCCTTCGCCCCTGATTATACGGGCACACAGGGAATCCGGGGAATGAAGAAGGCGCCAGGCTTGTCTAGCAAGGAGAGCTTGGTTAAAACAGGTTGAGTCTCTGAAACCAATGCCACCAAAGCTTTTTGGTTTCGTCAAGGAGTCCCAAGAGGTCCAGTGAACTCTGCGAGTTCCTTCTTCTTCACCCCACCAGAATTTCCCAATCATCTTCATATAGTCCTCGTGGAAGCTAGCGGGGAGTTTGAAGATACCCATATTGTGGATTGGTAGCGATTGAGCAACAACTTTGATCATAGTTTCCTTAGCAGCCATGGACATGAACTTTTCATTCAAATCAGTAAGCCTTTTGGAAAACCTTTCTTTTATAGGTTGGAATTTTCTAGCTTTCATTCTACCCTCAGGGGTAGGGAGTCCCAAATATTTTTCTTCAAAAGAGGCATGATGAACCTGCAAGATGTGCTTAACTTCCTGCTGAATTTCTTCTGGGCAGAAAAGAGAAGGGAGCATTTGCTGGAGCTGATAAGTTGACCAGTGCATCTCTCATAGAGGGAGAGGGCATTTTTAACCACTTGAGCTTGTTGAGGAGAGGCCTTGAGGAAAAGAAGGTTGTCATCAGCGAACAGGAGATGAGAGATTCCAGGGGCATACCTGCAAATTTTCAGGTCTTGGAGCTCTTGGAGGTAAATTGCTCGGTCCAGAACTTTGGAGAGACCAAGGCCAACAAAAAGGAAGAGGTACGGGGACGGTGGGTCCCCCTGTCTTAGCCCTCTGGTAGGGACAAAATTTTCACTGAGCACACCATTGAGTTTGATGGAGAACTTGACAGTCTTGACACAACACATCACTAAGTTTACCCACTTTTTGTCAAAACCCAGCTTCAGCAGAATTCCTTCAAGATAACCCCAGTCAACTCGGTCAAAAGCTTTGGTGAGGTCGAGCTTGTAGGCACGGAAGGTGTTGTCTCCTCTTTTTTGTTTTTGTATAGAGTGGAAGCATTCAAAGGCAATCAGGGCATTGTCAGTCATGAGCCTGCGAGGGATAAATGCGCTTTGAGTTTGGGGATAAGGCCATCCAAAAGCGGTCGAAGGCGATTAACCAGACTCACCTTAGATGTCTAGCTTTTCGTTGAAGATACTTTAGTTCCCACCCAGGTGGATACGTCATTTGATTTTCCATCTTTTGTTTCCTTTTCAATTGGTAAGTCAAAGACATTATATAAGTACGAGCTGACACATGGTGCATGCCAAAAAATGTAAGGAAGGGGAGCATGCATATACCTATATACAGTATAAACTATGGGGAAACTTAATAAACTAAAATGCACAACTTGGAGACAATATAATATCCATTAATATATATACAACAACATTGGTTACTCTTTGCTTATGATTAATACTAGCTGAATGCCCGTGCGTTGCTACGGGATGTTGACACATGTCCTTTTAAAAACATCACATGTTCTAAAAAAGATAACTGAGATTGCAAATGGAGTGTCGACCTGACTATATTTTTATGAGTAGAAGGTATTGATTGAAGTGTTGATATACTGTTACTTTGCTCTAATATGCATGTCACTAACGCTGCTTAGAACTTGCACTCACATCATATTTAGCTGATATGTATTATTTGCCTTATGCCAAATTGAGACATATATCTTCCTGCCAGCAGAAATACCTCCACTTTATAAGGCACTAAAGCAAACTCTAGGGAATACACATAAGTTTTCCGGGTGCCAAATACAAACAGCCTGTCGAATTCACGGACTGGACTTCTCATCCAGTTCCAGTTTTAGAGAATATTTTAGATTTAATTTCAGCCCTATGTGGAGCCTAACCTAAAAGAGCCTCCTAGTGGTGCAATGATCACGCGGAAGACATCGAACAACCGCGTGTTGAGCCGTTCACCATGAATTGCAGGCCACACTATCGTCACCTGCTGTTGCATCTGTTACAATTGCGACAAGAAGATAACGAAGAACGAAAACGAAATCACAGCAAGGGAACACATATTTAACGTGGAAAAGCCTCTCCAACAAGGAGAGGAAAAAACCACGGGCGCCAGCCAGCGAAATTTCACTATATCGATGAGTGTTTACAAAACGCCGGGATTTCACAGATACAACTTATCCCAACCGGCGACTTACAAAGGATTTATATATCGGTGGAAACCTTGGTCTTCGATGATCCATACCGTACCAAAATATTTGGATCAACATATAACAGCATCCGAACGTACCGCCGCAGAAAAAACTATAGCTAGGATCTTGTTCATGTTCAGATGATCAGGTCAGGTATGTCCGTCACGGCCATCCAAAGCGAGAATGCTGGCCAGTTGAGCACGTCGCTCGCGGCAGCACGTATTCATAGCCAATTACCATCGGGCCTCACTCCAGGTAGTTCTTACCTGCTTGTTTAGTTCTTACCTCGGACTCGCACTTGTTTAGTTCTTACCTGCTTGTTCTGTATGCGTACAGAGGGGTACACCAACACCGATCTAGAGGCGTATGTGTGCGTGATGGTGTTGTGGGTAGAAAAAATCTGGGAGGGTTGGTATTTTAAGCACAGGATCGCGTCGGTGGAGAGTTGTGCTATGTTTGAGTTTCTAGAGTCCTGCCGCAGACCGCCTGCTCCTTTCTATCACGCGGGATGGATTTGACTTCTACGTGTGGTTTCGTTTAGCGATCGGAGACTGTTTCTGTTTAGCGATCGCACGGGACAACGGACGAAAACCCCAGGTGACGAAAACCACCGTAGGATAAATTATATAGTAGAGATTTGGTTACCCGACTATCTGTAAGAACCGAATAACCACGCTGGGCGTGTAGTCTTTACCTAATAACATAATTAACACCCATACATGGATTATACGACAAGTTGAACACTAATGACGTCATGATTCAGTCAATTGAGTAACATAACAAAGACCTAATCAACATAGTCAATGCCTTACTGATTCATCAATCCTTGATACGTTAGTATATCTGGCGTTTATATTCCTTGCAACTTAAAACAATGTATCTACTGATATAGCAAAATGGCTAGTTTTACCTGGTATCAAGTTGAGAAGCGAAGATCGTCGGCCAATCCACTTCCAAGGGCACAATCTCACTAGCTATAATGTAGCTCCCGTGAGGCCAATGAACCAGCTCCTCCATCATCGCTGTTTCTAGGTCAGCCATGTACAAGCCTTGGAACGTGTCATTGACGAGCAATGTGCCACACTTCTCTCCCAAGACACATAGCTCCCTTCCGTCATTCTCCCTCTTTCCTGGTTGTTTTAGCTCGATTTTTCTTTTGCATACCCATTCTGAACCTCCATCCTTATTTGTTTGTTCATCTTGCTTCTCCCAGATCTCAAGTTGAATACCTGTCTTTATCATCCAAAGCAGTGACATTGCCCCGTTGATGGCTAGAGTAAGGAATGTCTCACTATCGAGGTAGCAATTCATTGGGACTTGGACGTTCGTCAAGGAGAAGTGGTTAGTCCTTATGTTTAGGTTATGGATACTTAGACATAGTGCTCCATAAGAATAAACTAGCCAATGTGTCGTGCCATGACGCACGACGACACGGCTAGAAAACCCATAATTGCATGGTTGCGCAATACCATCAAGGCAATTGGTATGCACCCTCTAGCTTGATTCCTCCGAGGACAGCATGTGGAGATTACATTTCATGCCATAGTTGTTGTAGGAGCTGATGATTGCCACCTTGAAGAATGACGAGGTGCTTGAAAGCGCTGGCTCGCCATTCGGGCGATAATCCTGACCGGTTAGAATGGTATAACTGTTCCACTTGCACTCGTCAAAGACTGAGCCCAACTTGCCAGATGGAGGATGGTAGGGTTCCAATAGCCTCGTGTGGCATACGTGTGGAGACGCACGAGGAGGAGGCCGTGGCGCGAGGCAAGTGGCACCGCATTGTCGAAGAGTCTAGCGGGGGTGGTGGTCACAAAAGATCAGAGGGTGCGGCGGCCAAGACCTAGAGCCGATCTCGGTGTCGGGGTGAAGCAGGGCGTCCGGACAGGAAACATCCATTTATTGTCTTGTTCCTGGGTGAAGAAGCCGACGAAGAAGGATACATCCTGATCTGGCCAGCAGCGCCGGAGGAAGGCTGGTTCGGTGATGAGGCGGCGCCATCGCTGGCATGTCGTGGCACAGCGGAAGAGGGCGGCCGGGACATCCTTTAGGCGGAAGAGGATCTTGAGGAGGACGTCTTCCGGGAGCGTGGCTGCCATGGCCGCCTCCTTCACTGATCTACTGGCAAGAGTAGGCGATCGCGAGCAACGTCGGTCTGGAGTCATACGATGTTTTGTAGGTCTACGCTTTGGCAAGTAATTGAGCCCTCCGTTTGTAACCCAGAAACGTCGGACAACAAAATTCAATTCGTTGGAGGCGGACCACAATCCGATCCAGATTGTAGCATCCGAATTGACTTTTAGACTTTTAGACGTGCTCATACTACTACCTAGGTTCTTCATCACTTCGGTCAGGGCATTTTACTAATCATACTACTCCCTCGGTTAGGGATTATAAGCCTCGAGAGCTTTTTAAAAATATTAGGAATTATAAGTCCTCTCTCATTTATTAGTCCCTCTCCTCTAATGCATGTTTTCCTTTTTCTCTGTCTTCTCTCATGCATGTGTAACTATTGGTGCATGTACTCCCTCTGTTTCAAAATATAAGATGTTTTACTTTTGTGAAGCAAATGTATCTAAACTTGTTTTAATATATAGGTTCACTCAAATTTGATGTCAATCATCACACTAAAACAAGTCTAGATACATTTTCTTCACAAACCTAAAACATCTTATATTTTAAAACGGAGGGAGTAGTAATCAAGTGAGTGAGTTATTGATTTTCTTAATCCTATCAAAATGGTCCATAGGCCTTATAATCCCTAATAGAGTGAGTACTACCTAGGTTGGAGTGCGGGCGCTGATTAATTACTTTGGTTTTGAAGCACACGTATTGCGGGGGTCACGTTGGTAAAGCATGCATGGCTCTCGGTTTGTAACTCTGACACGTCTAACAACCTCTGAAAATAAAAATCACCGCTTTGTGCAATTATCTGTGGTTGAAGCCAATCGTCTCAAATACTCACCCGTTTCAAATTAATTGGCTCAACATTGTTGTCTAGATAATCATGTACCTTAACGCGTTTTAGTGTGAGTATCTACACAAAGCGGAGTCAATTAATGTGGGTTTTGGATGGCACTATTGTTTTTGAGAATTTCTACACGAAATTTACTCAAGTTAAGTGCCAAAAGGTCCATAGGAAATAAAGGGTCTAATTTTGATCTTCTAGATATTGCGTTACTCTCATGTTTGATCCCGAACTTAAATCTTTCCTAGACATTGTTTTTCTCTCTGGTGTCAAAATGGTCTACGTTTGGCATTGTGGTAATTGAAAGTGATTTTACAGTGTTGTGGCTACGCTCTTTACACCTGGTAAGACGGTCAATCGGCTCGAATTTTTCTTTTGAAGTTATGTTTCCTTCCTTCTCCTCTTCCCTGCAAAGGAGGCTAGGGTTTCGTTGCCTCCTGTTGATGCCATCGCCGATCTGCCTCGCTAATGTGGCCTTATTCGGGCCATGGAGGCGGGGTGGATCTAGGCCATTGCTGGCGGAAGGGCTCCGTTTTCCTGTTTTTATGGCTCAAGTTTGATGGGGCGGCGACGTTTATTCCAATAAGGTCTCTCGGTTTCAGCCCCATCTTGATGGTGATGTCGAGGAGCTTGTGCGAGTGGTGTGGTCCTAGAGGATTTCTTCTGGCGGTGAGGATTTTCGGATCATCAAGGAGCTTCATCGACAGTTCTTCCTTCTTCTTCGTCTCTAGGACGGATATGGTCTTTTTGACCAGTTTGGTGACTTCTTGTTCGCAACCAAGAACATTAGGCCGGCTCAGGAAACGGCAGCAGCGACGCGCCGTCGACACGGTCTGGAGGTTGAAGATGAAGGACTTTTCAAGGATTTTGAGCCGACTGTTCGGCAACATGCCTGTCATGGGCGCATTTCCAGCCAAAAGTGCGTTCAGTGCTCCCAATCATGATGGGCGACTCATATGTAATTTTCAAAATTTTGAGATTGGATCGGCTTGTAAATCTTTGGTCTTTATGCAATTTCTCAAACATTTTTTCTTTGAGTAATCGGCTTGCAGAAATCAGGTTGCTTTTTACGAGGCATGTGGCCGTCGTCTAGGCATTAAGCAATATCACAACTCAAAATGTATTAGCTCTTAGTTTAAAGGTTACCCAAATTTTTTTTTGCCAGGAAGGTTACCCAGAATTAATATAAATAGTTTCTCACAGAATACAATGGTAGTAAGCTATAAAGAAGACCTATAGTGGGCCAGTCCGTAGGTTAAAACTAAAGTCTGAGTTACTCGTCAGAACTGAAGTATGAGTTACTTCGTACACCAAGGCCCCAAGATATATATATATATCTTGCATCTATCTCAACACGGAAGAAAGTATTAGTCATCTGCTAGACTGAAGAAGATAAATTTCTTTCGAGCGAACAACAAGCTAGACGTATGACGATAGCTTGACCGGTGCCAACCACAAGCAGTTATTCAGTTGAGACAATTACTATGAATTGGATGCATCGAGAGAATTTTGGCATGCCTCTTGGATACACCCTGCTCCTCTAGCCTTTTATTCGAACACCCTCTTCATTACTGGCTGTAGTGGTGTCCAGGGGCAAATCCAATAGGTAGGCTTCGTTTGGCTTCAGCCTACCCTCTATTTTCGCTGTGATATCCAACTAGAGCGGCACAAGGCATGAAATTGCAGACGATAAGTGAGAGATCAGTTACCAGGAAGCAGCTCTGTTTGTGTCCGTCTGTACCGCTAACTGGGGACAAAGGGGTACACAGCTTGGGCTATAGCCTTGCGCCCAACAATGTAATTGCCATCCGCACAAATGCAGTGCATTTTTGCATCTAAAGAAAACAGGGTGCATTGTTAGTTTTGCTAGGCTCCTAGGCGATTCTGTAGCAGCAGGCTTTATACTTGGCTGAAGAAACAAGGTTTATACTATGTAAAGGAAATTGGTGGCATATATATAATGTATATATTACAGATCAACAAATGCATCAAGGGCCATATGTATAGGCCCTTTCTATATCCATAATCAAAAAAGCACATCAAAATATGTTGTCTCGTGAGGATTTCCAAGCTTCACTTTTTTTTCGAAAAGGGGTGCTACGCCCTGACCTCTACATCGATATCCAAGCTTCACGTGATAAAGCTCTAAGATATTAAGTGTTCTTTATATGACCATCCATACCATATATCATATTGTAGGTACTATACATGGATTAACAAAAATCGACAAAATGACTTAGTCTTTTGAGCCCACCCTCGATTTTTATCCTAGATTCGCCACCGGTGGCGTCTTAGTTTACCGCATGGAAATTGGCATGCAGCTGTTCCTGCTGGTATTGTTGAAAACGGGGATGGGGTTTCTGATCGTTGTCTCGTCTTTGAAGTTCGACCAACCCACTAAGAATTCAAAAGGCAGGGCAACATCTTGAAATAAAGTTGAGAAAGTTGAAAAAAGGTTTATCATTTCATTAATCAAGAATAAAAGAATTCGACAGTTAATAAGATAAGAAAACTAGCCAAACTGATGCAATAAGAGCATCTCCACCGGCGCCCCCAAAAGTGGGTTGCCAACAAGTGACGCCAAGTAGATTGGCCGCACATGGCCCTCTCGGCAGCAACCCAACCATTTCCGACACCCACATTTGCGTGCCTCGCTCTCTCTTCTTTCACACCCCCACGAGTCGCTAGCTCCGCCTCGCTTCGACGCGCTGCTTGCCATAGCTACATAACATCGATGTGTGGCGCCGTCCCTAGTAGTTGCCGCTTGGAACTCACAGCTCTCTCACCGTTGTTTGTCGTTGTCGATTCTGCGACCTGCCACTAGACCACCACATCTCTGGCATAATCAAACGATGTCCTAGGAACTACCTTCACCGGTGCCAGACTAGCGGCACACAACTCCGTTTTAACCGCGCCGAAGTCACTGCGAGCAGAAGGTGTTCGGCTGATTGTGAAGGGAATATGCCGTGAGAGGCAATAATAAAGTGTTTATTATGTGTATTCCAAGTATATGATAGATGTTTATTTTGCATGCTATAATTGTATTAATACGGAAACGTTAATACATGTGTGTTTAATAAACAAACAGAAAGTTCCCAGTTATGCCTCTCTCATAAACTAGTTCGTTGATTAACAAGATGATCAAGGTTTCCTAATCATGGACATTGGATGTTGTTAATAACGAGATCATAATATTAGTGTAATGGTGTGATGAACATTCATCCGAAGTATATCATTACAATCAAAGTCATTGAGTTTATATTGCTATAATAACTTATGAAGTGATTCTAATCCTTAGACCATGAGATCATGTCAATCACTAACACCGGAAGAGTTTCTTGATAACATCAAACGTCACACCGTAACAGGGTGATTATAAAGATGAGTTCAGAACTAATAAGGTGTTATGTTGAGGCCCATGGATTGAGAGTGGAATTTGTTCATCCCGATAACAGATAGATATACTCTCGGCCCTTTCGGTGATATTACATTGGTTATCTTGCAAGCAAGTGATTTGATCACTAAAATGTTATATCACGGGAACGAGAAAAGAGTGCATGTCAGTAACGAGATCAAACTAGGTATGGAGATACCGATGATCGAATCTCGGACATGTAATATATCGTGAAACAAAGGGATTAAGACACTAGCGTAAAAGGTTCCGACGATCACAAGAAAGTCATCGTTGAATGTGTGGGAGTCAGTATGGGTCTCCAGATCCCGCTTCTGATTATTGATCTGAGAGGGGTCTCGATCATGTCCGCATTATTCACGAACCATAGGGTGACACACTTAAGAGACACCGACATCCAATTGGAGCAAAGGTTTCATGCCGGAAAGAATAACAAGCGCAGGAATTTATTTCACTAGATACCGAAACAGGTTTTCGGGTGAAATTGCAGAAAGTGTTTTTGCATGTGAAATATAATTCTAGCAAGGGGTTATATGTGAATGTTTGTCATTAAATTAATTGACAAAATTCTGAATAAATAAAAGGAGTTTTATTTAATGAGAGTTTGCATTAAATTTGGTGAAAATTTAATAGCAAGTTTGAGTGGGATTTTGAGTGGAGGGATTTGAAGAGGTTTTTGTGAGTGGAGTGTCCACCCACATGAATGAAGGAGGGGAGGGGGCAGCCCCCATGGCCGGCGGCCACCCCCTTGGGTGCCCCCTTCCTCCTATAAAAGGCACCCCTCTCCCTCTCTCTCACTCACGCCTCCCCGTGAAGGATCTCTCTCCCCCTCTAGAATTTTTCCCCATGGTCTCGGACTAGCGAGGTACATATTCCCGGTGGCTATTCGGCAAGAAAGAGTTGTGCTTCCGCTGCATCGCTGGAGCGAGGAGGCGGAGGTTGCTCGGTGCCTCGGACGTGTGTGCGAGCACGGATGCGTTGCTGATTTGCGGCGCTAGGACTTCCTCTCGATCTTGAGATCGGCAAGATATCGTCTACATCAACCACGAGTTTAACTCATTAAGCTTTGTCGGTATTCAAGAGTATGTTCTCTACGGATATACATCTGCCCGTTGTTTGTATCTAGTATATAGATATTGGTACATAGTTCCCATCATAGGAAATTTTTTGTTTTCTATGCTGCGAACCCTACAATGGTATCAGAGCCGGATCTATGCGTAGATGCTTTACACGGGTAGTACAGATATGAGTATGTGGGCGATGATGACCATGTTATTGCTTCTTAGTTGTAATTTTGGATATTGGTGGCATAGTGGGATGAAGCGTCCCGGACAAACATAACGAGTTTTCAACAATTTGGTTATCCTCGTTGTGGTTCAAGTTCGTAGGTAAGAACAGTTCTATCTTCGAAAGCCCTAAGCCACGTAAAACATGCAATGGATAAATTAGAGGCGTCTAGTTTAGATTGTTGCTGGGCTAGTGTTATGATATGGTGATGTTAAGTAGAAGTATGAGATGATACTCTTACAACACACATAACGTGTAAGTTCCATAGACCTTGGCCTTACACATAAAGGTATGATAGTGATCATACCACGGTGCACATGATAGAGATCATATGCGGGAACCATATCATTTCACTAATAAACATGTGATGTTTGATAACATCTTATATTGCTTGTTTAGCGCTTTATTAGCATAATAAGATGATCCCTCATTTAAATATCAAGATAAGAATGTGTTGTTCCTTTAGTATGCACCGATTATGTTTTCGTCGTTCCAAGACATCACGTGATGATCGGGTGTTCTTGGATCCACGACCATATTTCGGGTATAAGACAGTTACACACGCGAATACTAAGGTTCTTACTTGGCGAGCCTAGCATGTACAGACATGGCCTCGGAACACGGACCGAAAGGTTAAGCATGAGTTATATAGTAGATATGATGCCCATTTGATGCTCGCCTTTGAAGCTACACCGACTCATGTGATGATCAGACTTGGTGTAGTGGATTTGGTTCATGTAATCACCAAAAAGACACGAGGGATGTTGTTTTTGAGTGGGAGTTCATTCGTAATGTGGATTAGTTGAACTCAATCTATCATAAACTTAGTCTAAACTTTACAAATTCTGTTATAGATGGCACCACCTGCTTTTAATTTCAATGTGTTCATGGAGAAAGAGAAACTTGCAACAAACGGTAGCAACTTTACCGAATGGGCCATGAATTTGAGGATTCTCCTCTCTGCTGCACAAAAGCAATATGTGATAGAAGCGCTGCTAGGCCCCCTACCTTTTGATGATGCCCCTGACAAGGAGAAGAATGTCTATCAGACTCGTCAGGAGGACCACAACTTAGTTCATTGCGGCATATTGTATGGGCTAGAGCCAGAACTTCGAAAGCGTTTCGAAAACGACAACGCATTTGATACAATGGGTGAGTTGAAAATGATTTTCGACACACATGCTGTTGTAGAGAGCTACAATGCTTCAGAAAAGTTCTTTAGCTGCATGATGGAAGAGAACAACTCCGTTAGTGAGCATGTACTCAAGATGTCGGGCTACGCCGATAAGCTTGTGTCCTTGGGAATATCGATTCCCATTGACTTAGGCATCTATCGTGTTCTGCAGTCTCTGCCACCTAGCTATAAGTGCTTTGTGATGAACTATAATATGCAAGGCATGAAGAAGTCTCTCCCCGAGCTTCTATCAATGCTTAAAACTGCAGAAGTGGAGATCAAGAAGGAACATCAAGTGTTGATAATCAATAAGAACACTGGTTTCAAGAATGACAAGAAAGGGAAACAGAAGGGAAGTAAGGGCGGCAAGCCGGTTTCCGTGCCTGAAAAGAAACCCCGAGTTGGCCCTAAGTCTGATACCGAGTGCTACTATTGTAAGGGAACTGGACACTGGAAGCGCAACTGCCCCAAGTATTTGGCAGACAAGAAGGCCGGCAAGGCAAACAAAGGTATATATGATATACATGTTATTGCTGTGTACTTTACTAGTGCTCGCAGTAGCACCTGGGTATTTGATACCGGTTCAGTTGCTAATATTTGTAACTCGAATCAGGGGCTGTGGAACAAGCGACCGCTAGCAAGAGGTAAGGTCAAGATGCGTGTCGGCAATAGATCAAGCGTTGATGTGATCGCCATCGGAACGCTGCCTCTCCACTTGCCGTCGGGATTAGTAATAAACTTGAATAATTGTTATCTGGTACCAGCACTGAGCATGAACATTGTATCTCGATCGTGTTTCATGCGAAGTGGTTATTCATTTAAATCCGAGAACAATGGTTGTTCTATTTATATGAATGAAATCTTTTATGGTCATGCACCGATGATGAATGGTTTATTTCTTTTGGATCTCAATAATAGTGTTACACATATTCACAATGTTGATGCTAAAAGTATTAAACTTAATGATGATATATCCGCATATATGTGGAACTGCCGTCTAGGTCATATTGACGTTAAACGCATGAAGAAGCTCCATTCGGATGGACTTTTGGAATCGCTTGATTTTGAATCATTTGATACATGTGAGCAATGCCTTATGGGCAAGATGAATAGAATGCCGTTTTCCGGTTCAATGGAACGGGCGACAGATTTATTGGAAATCATATATTCTGATGTATGTGGTCAAATGAGTGTGTCGGCGCGAGGTGGATATCATTATTTCGTTACTTTCACGGATGATTTGAGTAGATACGGTTATATCTACTTGACGAAACACAAGTATGAAACCTTTGAAAAGTTTAAGGAATTTCAGAATGAAGTGGAAAATCATCGTAATAGAAAGATCAAATTTCTATGGTCCGACCGTGGAGGTGAGTATCTAAGTTACGAGTTTAGCACTCACATAAAAGATTGTGGAATTGTTTCACAACTCACACCTGCCGGAACACCACAACGAAATGGTGTGTCGGAACGTCGTAATCGCACTTTAATGGATATCGTTCGATCTATGATGTCTCTGACGGACTTGCCGTTGTCATTTTGGGGTTATGCACTAGAAACTGCTGCATTCACTTTAAATCGGGCACCATCTAAATCCATTGAAAAGACACCGTATGAATTATGGTTTGGAAACAAACCTAAGCTGTCATTTCTTAAAGTTTGGGGATGCGATGTTTATGTGAAGAAACTTCAACCGGATAAACTCGAACCCAAAACGGAAAAATGCGTCTTCATAGGATACCCTAAGGAAACAATTGGGTATTCCTTCTATCACATATTCGAGGGCAAGGTTTTTGTTGCCAAGAATGGATCCTTTCTAGAGAAAGAGTTTCTCGCGAAAGGTGTGAGTAGTCGGAAGGTAGAACTCGAAGAGGTTATTGAACCTTCTCTTCAAAGTATGGCGAGTAGCTTGTTCCGGAGTTGGCTTCACCAGTTGAAGAGGTAACTAATGATAATGATCATGAAACTCCGAAAGAGAGTACTACCGAACCTCGTAGGTCTAGTAGGACGCGTGCAGCTCCTGAGCTGTACGGAAATCCTGTCATGAATTTCATGGTTGATGAAATTGATGACCCTACGACGTAAGAAGAAGCGATGATGAGCCTGGATTCCAACAAATGGTTAGAAGCCATGAAATCTGAGATGGAATCCATGTATGAAAATCAAGTTTGGAACTTGGTGGAATTACCTCACGACCGAAAGGCCGTGGAGAATAAATGGATTTTCAAAAGGAAAAATGATGCAGATGGTAATGTGACTGTCTATAAAGCTCGACTTGTCGCAAAGGGGTTTTCGACAAATTCAAGGAGTTGACTACGATGAGACATTCTCTCCCGTAGCGATGCTAAAGTCAGTTAGGATTATGTTAGCAATTGCTGCATATTTCGATTATGAGATATGGCAGATGGATGTCAAAACCGCGTTTCTCAATGATAATATTGAAGAAGAGTTGTATATGATACAACCAAAGGGTTTTTTCGATCCTAAGGATGCTAACAAGGTGTGCAAGCTTCAACGATCCATCTATGGATTGAAGCAAGCATCACGAAGTTGGAATCTCCACTTTTGATGAGGTGATCAAAGAGTTTGGATTTGTCCAAACTTATGGAGAAGCTTGTATTTACAAGAAAGTGAGTGGGAGCAATGTGGCATTTCTGATATTATATGTGGATGACATATTACTGATCGAAAATGATATAGATCTTTTAAACAGTGTTAAAAGTTATCTAAATAGCAAATTTTCAATGAAGGACCTTGGTGAAGCGTCATACATATTAGGCATAAAGATCTATAGAGATAGATCTAGGCGCCAAATAGGGCTATCGCAAAGTACATAACTTGATAAGATTTTAAATAAGTTTAAAATAGACGGAAGTAAGAAGGGTTCTTACCTATGTTGCAAGGCAAGACATTGAGTAAGACTCAAAGTCCGGCTACGGTGGAAGAAAGAGAGATAATGGACAAAGTCCCCTATTCTTCAGCCATAGGCTCTATAATGTACGTCATGCTATGTACAAGACCGGATGTGGCACATGCTATTAGTTTGACTAGTAGGTACCAATCGGATCCAGGTTCGGAACACTGGCTAGCGGTCAAGAATATCCTTAAGTACTTGCGAAGAACTAAGGATATGTTTCTTGTATACGGAGGTGAAGAAGAGCTCGTCCCTAAGTGTTATGTTGACGCAAGCTTTGACACCAATCCGTATGACTCTAAGTGTCAATCCAGATACGTATTTCTCATGAATGGCGGAGCGGTTAGTTGGAGGAGCTCCAAACAACCTGTGGTGTCGGGATCAACAACGGAGGCCGAATATGTTGCTGCTTCGGAAGCGGCTCAGGAAGCGGTTTGGATGAAGGAGTTCATATCTGAACTAGGTGTGGTTGCAAGCGCGTTGGACCCAATGGTGATCCATTGTGACAACAATGGTGCCATTGCCAATGCCAAAGAACCAAGGTCTCACAAGAATTCCAAGCATATTAAGCGTCGGTTTCACTCCATCCGCGAGCATGTCAAGAATGGAGATATAAAGATTTGTAAAGTACACACGGATCTCAGTGTAGCAGATCCGTTGACTAAAACTCTCCCTAGAGCAAAACATGATCAACACCAGAACTCCATGTGTGTTAGATTCATCACTATGTAACTAGATTATTGTCTCTAGTGCAAGTGGGAGACTGAAGGGAATATGTCCTGAGAGGCAATAATAAAGTGTTTATTATGTGTATTCCAAGAATATGATAGATGTTTATTTTGCATGCTATAATTGTATTAATATGGAAACGTTAATACATATATGTTTAATAAACAAACAGAAAGTTCCTAGTTATGCCTCTCTCATAAACTAGTTCGTTGATTAACAAGATGATCAAGGTTTCCTGATCATGGACATTGGATGTTGTTAATAACGAGATCACAACATTAGTGTAATGGTGTGATGAACATGCATCCGAAGTATAGCATTATGATCAAAGTCATTGAGTTTATATTGCTATAACAACTTATGAAGTGATCATAATCCTTAGACCATGAGATCATGTCAATCACTAACACCGAAAGAGTTTCTTGATAACATCAAACGTCACACCGTAACAGGGTGATTATAAAGATGGGTTTAGAACTAATAAGGTGTTATGTTGAGGCCCATGGATTGAGAGTGGAATTTGTTCATCCCGATAACGGATAGATATACTCTTGGCCCTCTCGGTGATATCACATTGGTTATCTTGCAAGCAAGTGATTTGATCACTAAAATGTTATATCACGGGAACGAGAAAAGAGTGCATGTCAGTAACGAGATCAAACTAGGTATGGAGATACCGATGATCGAATCTCGGACATGTAATATATCATGAAACAAAGGATTAAGACACTAGCGTAAAAGGTTCCGACGATCACAAGAATGTCATCGTTGAATGTGTGGGAGTCAGTATGGGTCTCCAGATCCCGTTTCTGATTATTGATCTGAGAGGGGTCTCGATCATGTCCGCATTATTCACGAACCGTAGGGTGACACACTTAAGAGACACCGACATCCAATTGGAGCAAAGGTTTCATGCCGGAAAGAATAACAAGCGCAGGAATTTATTTCACTAGATACCGAAACAGGTTTTCGGGTGAAATTGCAGAAAGTGTTTTTGCATGTGAAATAGAATTCTAGCAAGGGGTTATATATGAATGTTTGTCATTAAAGTAATTAACAAAATTCTGAATAAATAAAAGGAGTTTTATTTAATGAGAGTTTGCATTAAATTTGGTGAAAATTTAATAGCAAGTTTGAGTGGGATTTTGAGTGGAGGGATTTGAAGAGGTTTTTGTGAGTGGAGTGTCCACCCACATGAATTAAGGAGGGGAGGGGGCAGCCCCCATGGCTGGCGGCCACCCCCTTGGGTGCCCCCCTCCTCCTATAAAAGGCACCCCTCTACCTCTCTCTCTCACTCACACCAACTCGTGAAGGATCTCTCTCCCCCTCTAAAATTTATTCTCCATGGTCTCGGACTAGCGAGATACATGTTTCCGGTGGCTATTAGGCAAGAAAGAGTTGTGTTTCTGCTGCATCGCTGGAGCGAGGAGGCGGAGGTTGCTCGGTGCCTCGGACGTGTGTGCGAGCACGGATGCGCTGCTGATTTGCGGCGCTAGGACTTCCTCTCGATATTGAGATCAGCAAGAGATCGTCTACATCAACCATGAGTTTAACTCGTTAAGCTTTGTCGGTCTTCAAGGGTATGTTCTCTACGGATATACATCCCCCCGTTGTTTGTATCTAGTATATAGATCTTGGTACATAGTTCCCATCGTAGAATTTTTTTGTTTTCTATGCTGCGAACCCTACAGATTGTGTAGGTAAATTTTCTCTAGAAATTTTGACCATGTAAATTAGATGGTGGTCGGTGGTTTGATTCAGTTGTTGTTTGATGCATAGAATATGGACAAAGAAAATAAAATGACGACGGGACAAATGATGCAAGAGGAGGCGTTTGGTAGACTTTTTGAAAGCCATGCTCCAGCGGTCAACTATGAAATTAGTGGTAGCAGGCCATACACAAAGGTTATGAAATTAGTGGCAGTAGGCATACACAACGGGTATTACCTTACTGATGACATTTATCCAAAATGGACCTCATTTGTAAAGGCAATACCCAACCCTCATACTTGGAAAAATCCTGATTTTCTTCATCCCAGGAAGCCAGCAGGAAGGATGTCCAGTGGGCATTTGGTGCGCTCCGAGCTCATTTTGCTATCGCCAGGTACGCTGCTCTTACCTAGTCAACATCTCAGATGTTGGAAAATATGATAATCGAGACAGATGTTGGGTACAAGTTCAAGCTAGCCAGCTCGTAGTTTTACTTCAAAAGCTGCCCCTCATCAATGTTGAAGAAATAGTTTTACAATAAAAAGGAAAAAATATTATATCTCGAAAGGTGCTAATTGTTATGTTTACATTTGAGATTCGCAAGGCTGACACTTCACTAACTTCCAGTTCACACTGCATTCTGATGTGCAACCCTGAGGGTTCTGCCCTAAATGCATGTTGTGTCCTACCTTCATGTGTTTTTTGTGTCCAACCGCCCGTGACCGTGAGCTTCTTTGTTGCACTGCTTTCATGCACTGATGTCCTGCCTCCTGCTACATTAGTGACCATCTTTTTTCACCGTTTTTATCGACAGTCATGTCGTGTCTTATATATGTTGCACTGTGTCTTGATGTCCTTCCATGAGGGTTTGAGTTTTGTAATACCCTATGCTTCTCTGATGTCTTTCCTTGCTTTGCTGTGGCGTAAGGTTAAGGTGGACTCCGTGCGGAGGAAGAGTTGAGTGCGGGTTGCATGGCAAGGCGTCTAGTTCTTTTTTCAGATCTGCACAACTTGTGCAGCACAAGGTTTGCTGCTTGCTTCGTGACTAAGCAGCATGCTCTCCTTCCGCCATCTGAGGTTTTGTTTATAGAGCCGGTCCACCGGACCCGGACTCTCCTGTATGTAAAGGGAAAGAACTAAATTCTGCTTCGGTTTGACATTGCAGCGCGCCCGTTATGACTAGTTAGTCTAGCTAAGTGTTATTGTTTTTGGTAGACCATAAAATTTAGTCAGCATTAGTACATAGCAGGCTTGTTTGGCATCGATGAAACATAAACATTTAAGGCAATCGACGTAACAAAACAAGGAGTAGTCCGACTCCTTGGTCGATCGGAGCAGTTTTTAATCCAAACCGTAGCCGACAAAGAAGTTCTTCTGATTTCAATCCGTTGATTTCACCGGTTGTCTCTCCGACACTTGAACGTGAGGGGAATCACTGATTGATGTTCAAGTGTGATGTTAGTGTTTGTACCATGTCAGGTTATTTGTATATGTCCTTGACAAGGATGTACCAGCGGTGAATGTGTCGTTGCACGAAATAAAAGTTGGGGGATTGACTCTTGTCTTGTTATGAGTTATGACCGATGTGACATCATGGTTCCACGGATCGAACTTTCAATGCCATGGTTTGGCACCCGGAGCTTCGACCCGTCTTGGTATGGGTGATAGTGTCAAGCGTGAGCCGTTATGATTTAAATGCAGCGGTTTCACAACTTGCCTGTCAAGATGCATTTCGGTCCGCGGTGCCTTTAGTGCTACCCCTCCTGGTGGGGACTTATGCGACATATTCAAATTTTTGAGGTTAGCTCGGCTTGTACAATTAGTACTCCCTCCGGGTTTCTTTTGTGCAATTTCTTAATCGGAGTTATGGCGACTTCTAGGCTGAAAGGGTTATTAATTTCAGGACGATGGCACGGCGGCGCGCAGGCTAGTCCTGCGGCGACGACGCGGCGTACGACGGGGCGGCGGGGGCGCGTCTCGGAGGTGGCGGCAAGGATGCTCTCCAGGCGGCGCGGGCTGGGTGCAGCGCGAGCCTTGGTCGGCCTCCTCTGCAGTGATGGGCAGCGGGGGTGCCATGGTGCGATGGGTCCTGCTCGGCGGACGCGACAGGAGGGTCGGGGGCTCTTCATCCGGGGCCGCGGTGGTGGAGCGAGACGCCGACAGGAGCAGGCAGGGTGGCGCACCACGGACCTGCGTCCTAGGGAAGCTTCGGCTTGCCCAGATCCGGGCCCACTTGGGCCCGATCTGGGCCTAGGGCGGGCCTGTCGTGTTGCTGCCTCCCTCTGGAGGAAGGGCGGCGGGTTGGGGCTTGAAGGACGGCGGTGGCGGCGGCGGCTGCTCTGCAGCAGCGTGGCGGCGGAGCCGGGCCCGAGACCTGGTGTGTCTCTGCTTCCGCGTCCGGACGACAACCACCATTGGTGGTGGAGGTTGATCTCCTTCGTGCGGCTGTGCCGCGGCCGCCATGCTACATCAACCAGACCTGCCCCCACTTTGCAGGTCACGCAACACTCCTGGCTCCGTGGGTGCGAGCCTGGCTCAGTGGACGCCGTGGCGGCGGCCTCGGAAGGTGGACGGCTTCGACTTCCCTCCGTTAGAGGAGGCTCTGGGAGGTGACGCGAGATCCCCAGACCGGTGGCGGTTCGGCAGGCCCGGGGGTGCTGGTGGTGATGGTGCTGTTGCTTGGCGGCCGGGATTTGCCGTAGAGGCGGGTCCCCTGGTGGGAGGAGGAGTAGGGCCTGGGGCGGCGGTTGGCGTGGTCGGTGGCACCCCTGCTGCAGTGCGGCGGCAGGACTTCACGAGCCTCCGCGGGCTCGGCCGGGCCAATGGGCCTGGTTTGTCTTGCTGCTACATCCGGTCGGCTACCACCTGCTGGTGGTGGAGGTAGTTCCCTCCCGCGTGTTATTGACAGGCCGACCCTCGCCGAAGTCCCTGCTCTCTCGACCTACCGGCTTCACTCCGTGGCGCTCGGTGTGACGGCGGTGGAGACGTCAAGACCAGGATGGCGCATGCTCGTGGGTGACGTGAGTGGTGGAGCTCTACAAAGTGCTCAGGCGGGTGGTTCTGGAGGGGTCGG
Source organism: Avena sativa (assembly GCA_916181665.1). NCBI lineage: Eukaryota > Viridiplantae > Streptophyta > Magnoliopsida > Poales > Poaceae > Avena > Avena sativa. Next base: position 274,983,873 of record OV702298.1, on the reverse strand, counting down.
GAGAAATCCTTGTTCTTTGACACTGGCACGGTGACGCCCGAGGGTGTCACCTTCCTTCCTGAAGGGTGTTGGGGGCCCCCTCCCCTACCCCCGCGGCGTACCGGGGAAAACCCTAGGCCTCGGCCGGACAGTAGTGTCGTCGTCGTCACTCTCCTTCTTGGAGGTGTTGTTTTGGTACGCAGGTGCTTTGGATTGCGGGATGCGTGGTGGTTCTTCTCTGGCGGGCGCACCGGTTGCGAGATGTTTCCGTTTTCGGCACACCGCCATTCTCGGCTTTCTTCTTCTTTTATTTCTTCTTTCTTTTCGTGTTGGGCTTGGGTTCTGCCAACGCCTTGTATCTTGTGTTGTTTGTTCCTTTGGGCGATGTGCTGTCTGGCCCAGCAGCGGTCTCTCCTGTGTGCTTTATTTATAAAGCGGGGCGAAAGCCTGATTCGAGAAAACAGATAGCTACACATATATGGAGATATTATGACAGGTGCCAAATCACACCCCGTCATCTAGTTGCTACACTTACTATGAATAGGATGCAATGGGAGAATTTGGGCAAGACACACCTGTATTTCCAGCTCCTCCAGTCTGTTATTTTGAGAAGACATTGTTAGTCTCCCATGCAGTTCGGCACGGATCAGTTAACGCCGTGCAATGTACGTGTATGGTTTCAACCGTCAGACCTTATGATTTCGACACAACGGCAACTTACCTGACAAGGGGTGCATTTCCAGCCACATTGTGTCCAGATCTACCTTCTCTTACACGGCATTTTCAAAAAAAATAAGGTTAGCTCGGCTTGTACAACTTTGGTCTTTATGCAATTTCTTAACCGGAGTAGATGTGCTTGATCATCCGGTATGGAGTATTGTGTTCAGCATTATTCATTTGAATAACTTCCGCTAATGTAATAAATTGAATCCCCAAGTTCTTTGAACTTAATGTTCCCCATACGCCCACTGGCGAATAAGTTTGTTCCTGAGGACATACCAACATGAAGTACAAATAGTGATACATGAGACATGTGTCTATTTCATATGAGGATCAATAGTAAAAAAAGATGAAAATTATGAATCTTTCTAGAAAAAGCTTCTCGGTCTTTTTTTGCTCTGAATACTCAGCTGAGGAGGTTTGGCGCATGCATATGGTAGTTGGTTCAGTTGAGTTTCATCTGGAATCCTGAATACCATTTTCAACATCTTCGGCACTAGTGATACAAGATGATTATACACCAACCAGCGATATCAGATGCTCGTGCGTGTTATTTGGTGGACACATATGTACCGAGGGAAATATAATTTTTTTCAACAAGTTCAAAGTGCAAAAAGTAGTGATAATCTTCAAATTAGAGTACCAATTTCAGTTTGTATATGTAAATTATTAATGGACAAAAAATGATGTTAAGTACAATCAGAGCAGAGTTACAAAACGTAGGTCCGCTTGGTTTCCTTAATTGAACAGAAAAGTAACTTGAAAATTCCAAAACCACACTCTCCTATTACTCTCGTCATAAGACATCTCATGCATGCATTCTTCTTCTAACATGGCCTGCTTCGTGCAATCCATAGTTACATCGGGTGCCCCTCTTTTATAGTTACACTACAGGACGCGCGCGCTACGCCGAGGGCAAAAGGCTAAAATGCCCTCGGCGTATGGTACGCCGACGGCTGCCCTCGGCGTAGCCTCCTCGGCAAAGGACTCCCTCGGCGGAGCACATAGAGGCCGTCGGTGTATCAAAATACCGTCGGCGTATGCTACGCCGAGGGCATTGCCCTCCGCGTAGCGGCCGTCGGCATAGCTTGTCGACAGGTTGCAAAATTATTTTTTTATTTTTTTCTTAATTTTTGAATCTTTCAATTGTTTGACTCGTCAATCTCTCACTTTGAACATTTTTAACACTAATTACACTTAATATTTAATTAAATTACAGCCTTGGTCGAACTTTCCGGCCGATTACCCATCCTAAATACTACTCCAGCTCCAGCACGCTTAACTTCCTCGCTCCTTCAGAACTGTTTCCGCAAAGTAATTCATACATTGTTGTCAATACTATGATATCAATCCTATTAACCCTTATATCAACATGTCACATGTTTGTATTTTTTGAAATTACAAACAATTATTTAAGTAAACATTAATAAATAAGTAAAAATATTATTGAATTCAAATAAAAATATAATAATTTTACTTTTTTGTATTTTTCTATTTAATATGGAATAATTAATATCTTTAAATCTGTAAATTGGAATTTGACAAATAATATGTCCAAATTGATCAGAAAAATGAGAGGAATCCAAATATGATATCCATATCAACTAATCACAAACCCTCCGTTTTTGAATTATCTATTTGGTGGTTGCTTTAAAAAATTCCCTTTTTTCGCTCGGATAATGAAAAATGGCCTTTTGGTGCGATGAAAAGGAAAACTTGCATTGAATCTTTGATAAAATAGCATATTATAAACCTAAAAATGATTTTTGTAAAAAAACATGAGCATCGGATCATGTACATGTAGTTCATATCTGACCCACTTCCTGCCGATTCGGCAGGAATTTGTCTTTTTCACCAGAGGTGGACGGAAAGGTTTCGGATCCTCCGTTGGGACATTGTCCATATAAGGTGGTATAGTATTTTTTGTAAAATGTGGTGGTAGCATTTTGAATTAGCCATTTGGTGGTTGCTTCACAAAAATCGTCCGTTTTTTGTGCTCGGAAAATGGGAAATGGCTTTTTGGTGTGACGAAAAGGAAAACTTCCTCCTGCAACATTGTTCGCCATCCCATGATGCATGTGTATGCACCATATGGGCACATTATCACAAAATATGCCTTGATTTTAGCCATAACATTGGTCATTTGACCCGAAAGCCAAGAAACCTCGAATGAGATAGGTCATTTTGTAAAGGTTTTTTTGAGACATAATCAATATATCAAGTTTAATATTTTTACTTATAACTATGTCACATAATATGACACCACGCAAAGGTTTCGCATTGTTTCGATCGTTTTTGAATTTTTTATGCCCGTTTTAAACTATCGTCAAACTTTGTCGAACGGCGAGCATGAAGATTCTTAGCTCGGGGCTGAGCCTCGCTAAACTTGCATTGGATCTTTGATAAAATAGCATATTGTGAACCTAAAAATGATTTTTATAAAAAAATATGAGCATAAGATCATGTACCTGTAGTTCATATCTGACCCACTTCCTACCGATTCAGCAGGAATTTGTCTTTTTCACCAGAGGTGTACGGAAAGGTTTCAGATTCCCTTGTTGGGACATTGTCTATATAAGGTGATATAGTATTTTTGTAAAATTTGGTGGTACCATTTTGAATTAGCCATTTGGTGGTTGCTTCACAAAACTGTCCATTTTTTGTGCTCAGAAATTGGAAATGGCTTTTTAGGGCGACGAAAAGGAAAACTTCCTCCTGCAATATTATTCTCCATCCCATGATATATGCGTATGCACAATATGGAAACATTATCACAAACTATGCCTTGATTCTAGCCATAACATTGGTCATTTGACCCGAAAGCCACGAAACCTCGAATGAGATAGGTCATTTTGTGAAGGTTTTTTTGAGACATAATCAATATATCAAGTTTGATATTTTTACTTATAACTATGTCACATAATATGACACCATGCGAAGGTTTCACATTATTTTGATCGTTTTTCAATTTTTTTATGCCCGTTTTAAACTATCGTCAAACTTTGTCAAACAGCGGACATGAAGATTCTTAGCTCGGGGCCAAGCCTCGCTAAACTTGCATTGGATATTTGATAAAATAGCATATTGTGAACCTAAAAATAATTTTTTTAAAAAAACCATGAGCATCGGATCATGTACATGTAGTTCATATTTGACCCACTTCCTACCGATTCGGCAGGAATTTGTCTTTTTCACCAAAGTTGGACGGAAAGGTTTCGGATACCCATGTTGGGACATTGTCCATATAAGGTGGTATAGTATTTTTGTAAAATGTGGTGGTAGCATTTTGAATTAGACATTTGGTGGTTGCTTCACAAAATCGTCCGTTTTTTGTGCTCGGAAAATGGGAAATGGCTTTTTGGTGCGACGAAAAGGAAAACTTCCTCCTGTAACATTATTCGCCATCTCATGATGCATGTGTATGCACATTATAGGCACATTATCACAAACTATGCCTTGATTCTAGCCATAACATTGGTCATTTGACCCGAAAGCCAAGAAACCTCGAATGAGATAGGTCATTTTGTGAAGGTTTTTTTGAGCCATAATCAATATATCAAGTTTAATATTTTTACTTATAACTATGTCACATAATATGACACCACACTAAGGTTTCGCATTATTTCGATCGTTTTTAAATTTTTTATGCACGTTTTAAACTATCGTCAAACTTTGTCGAACGGCGGGCATGAAGATTCTTAGCTCGGGGCCGAGCCTCGCTAAACTTGCATTGGATCTTTGATAAAATAGCATATTTTGAACCTAAAAATGATTTTTATAAAAAAACATGAGCATCGGATCATGTACCTGTAGTTCATATCTGACCCACTTCCTACCGATTCGGCAGGAATTTGTCTTTTTCACCAAAGGTGGACGGAAAGGTTTCGGATCCCCCTGTTGGGACATTGTCCATATAAGGTGCTCTATTATTTTTGTAAAATGTGGTGGTAGTATTTTGAATTAGCCATTGGGTGGTTGCTTCATAAAAGCGAACATTTTTTATGCTCGGAAAATGGAAAATGCCTTTTTGCTGCAACAAAAATAAAAGCTTCCTCCTGTAACATTGTTCGCCATCCTATGATGCACATGTATGCACAATATGAGCATATTATCATAAAATATGCCTTGATTCTAGCCATAACATTGGTCATTTGACCCGAAGGCCAAGAAACCTCGAATGAGATAGGTCATTTTGTGAAGGTTTCTTTGAGACATAATCAATATATACCAAGTTTGATATTTTTCCTTCTAACTATGTCACATAATATAACACCACGCGAAGGTTTCATATTGTTTCGATCATTTTTGAATTTTTTATGCCCGTTTTAAACTATATATAATGTTTTATGTTTTACTTAATTTTTATTTACAAATGTGTAATATTTGAGTGTAGATAGATAGGTCTTATTTTTATGCAAATTTTGATATATTATTTGTATTTTTCCGAATTATAATGATTTAGTTATGATTTTTCAAAGTTTAATGAGATAAAATAAAAAATAGCTACGCCGAGGGCAGCCGTCGGCGTAGCATAGGATATGCCGAGGGCAATTCTACGCCGACGGCTGCTTGGCGGAGCTAGCCTAGACGATGGCTACGCCGACGGTCCCGACGTTTGGCCGTCGGCGTAGCTTTCCATTCCTGTAGTGTTACATCACTTCTCATCATTTTTCCTTCTTGTAAAGTGTTGAATGCCAAAAAAGCTTGAACTCTCGGCCACTAGCCTAACGCTTTTCTTATACTACCACTTAATAGGTATTTTCGTCACTCCAGCCCACTCAATCAGTTAAGATAAGGCCTCCTTAGCTCCACCGACATAAAAAATCGTTGAACGTTTTCAAGAGGCTCATATAGTACTGATGCGATCGATCCCTTGTTAATATAACGGAATTTTCCAGTTCTCAAAACCACCAATTCCCTCTAACCACTAAAAACATATGTTAGTTTGTTCATCAGGACATACCAACATGGAGCAGAAATAACGATACAAAGAGTCTTATGTCTATTTCATACAGATCAATATATAGTAACAGTGTAAATTACGAGTCTACATGTGGAAACATGTGGCGATGCGAACCTATTATGTTGATTCAAAGCTTGCATCAGTCGGCTTCTAGAGCTTTTTTTTCTAGAATAATAGGCTTATGGAACTTAGGTTACTGATTATCAGGCTTGCATATATTGAGGCATGCATGTGTCGTCCTCTAGGCGTTTAAGCAATATGTCACCAAACAACTAAACAAGAGAGTTGTAAGCTCTTACTAGTTTACAACTGCCCTATCATTAATACTCGGACAATGTACTCTCACAACACAACCATGAGCTAGTCAAGCCAGACAGATATATATATATATATATATATATCTGACATCGTTTTCAAAATATGGAAGGATAATCGTCTGCTAGTATGAAGAAAAAACCTTTGTTCCTTAGCACAGAACAGGATATATCTGACATCGTTTTCAAAATATGGCTTCAGGTCCTCGATGGTGGTGGCGTGGGTGTAGGAACCCTCGAAGTGCCTGACAAAGGCATCGCGCATTTCCTCACAGGAATCGATGTTGTCCGCGGGGAGGGTGTTGATCCATTGCCGGCTCGCTTCCTCCATCATCAGGGGGAGGTAGCGAGCAGCGAGGAGATCGGTGTGGCCGGCAATTCCCATCGCCATGAGGTAAGTGTCCAGCCATAGGGCCGGATCATACGAGGGATCGTATTTTTCGATCTCATTCAGCGCTTTGAAGTTTCCAGCCATAGGGCCGTCCGTGCAGTTGGAGAGGAGGCAGTGGTCGACCCACGGGTGGCTGGACCCGAAGATGGACATGACATCTCCTCTATGGATCCGTCGCTGATCGGAGAAGACACGTCTCTCGGCCACCGCACTGATGTCGTCGTCGCCTTCGCCCAGCTCCAACGCGCTTGAGCAAGTGGCTGATAAAGGCTGTAGTCTCCGGATCTAGTGGAGAAGCGACCGTTCATAGAAGATCGGCAATGAAAGAAACGAATTTTGGGTGACCATGGAGGTGCTACCGAGCCGTGTGCGCTACTAGGGTTCATGGGCGAGGGAGAGGGCAAGGGAGAGGGGGTGGTGGCCAGCGAGGACGGGCGGCACGGGCGAGGGCGTGGTGACCGGCGAGGGACTGCAGGTCATGTCTGATTGGGAAGGAGCGACGACGAGGGGACTGCGGGCGGAGATGGTGGGGAACGGAGGCGAAGACGACACAAAGATGGTGAGGCTACGAGTTTGTCGGATAAACGTCGAGGGTGTTTATGCAAAATGTCCATCGTGACATGTATTTCAGGCCGGAGGGAGTAGTATCTTTAGGGGCACTTTGATGAAAATGCCTCTAAAGGTACTATCTTTACCAAATGCCTCAGTATCTTTAGGGGCACTTGGCAAAATGCCTCTAAAATTAGTATCTTTAGAGGCACTTTGAAGAAAATATCTCTAAAGATAGTATCTTTAGGGGCATTTGGCAAAATGCCTCAATATCTTTAGGGGCACTTGACAAAATGCCTCTAAAGCTAGTATCTTTAGGGGCACTTTGAAGAAAATGCCTCTAAAGATAGTATCTTTAGGGGCACTTGGCAAAATGCCTCTAAAGCTAGTATCTTTAAGGGCACTTTGATGAAAATGGTCCTAAATATAAGACATTTAGGGACATTTGACAAAAATGCCCCAAATTGACACATTTAGAGGCATTTTCAAAAGTGTCCCTAGCCAAGTGCCCCTAAAGATGCACCATGTAGTAGTGTTACTGATTATCAGGCTTGCATATATTGATGCATGTGTCGTCCTCTAGGCGTTTAAGAAATGTCACCAAACAACTAAACAAGAGAGTTGTAAGCTCTTACTAGTTTACAGCTGCCCTATCATTAATACTCGGACAATGTACTCTCACAACACAACCATGAGCTAGTCAAGACAGTCGGCCGATAGGTTGGTGACATTGTTTGAGTTAGTCCGCAAACAGGAGCCGTGCTAGTATGAAGAAGAAACCTCAGTTCCTTAGCACAGAAAAGTAGCTAGTACTCCTAGATTATAGTATGACCATAGCAAACAGGAGCCGTGCGAGACAGATCACACCCAGTTGGTATAGCTACTATGAATAGGATGCACCGGGAGAATTTCGATTCACCAAATCGCATGCGGTTGCACATGCAGTGTGGTCCATACTCTACAGATCAGCCCCTAGCGCACGGCTCTGCTTGGATTTGCAAAGGGAAAGCACTCAGGTAAGCATCGTGGGGTTTTCGTGCGCAGGCAGCATCATCCATGCGAGCATGATGGCTGCCGATCAGACGATGCGACGCCATAGAAGAATCGTGGCGTCACGAGTAAACAACCACCCGCCTTCCTATTATGGACATAGGTTAGGTGACCGGCACTGCAGTGCGGGGTTCAAGAAACCAGACAGGGAGGTTAACCTGCAGCAATGGCAATGATTTGCCAAGGATATCAGCTGGAACAGGAATGAGATATCGTTTTCTGAGAGCCAATCATACATAGGAGGAGTAGTATTTTTTTCAAGTGTTCTTTTTTCATTTTATTCCTACTTTTGGGCAAGTTTTAAAGTATTCCCTCCGTTCTAAAATAGATGTCTTAGATTTGTTAAAATTTAGATGAATCTAGACACTATTTAATATATAAATTTATTCAAATTTTGACGAATCTAAGACATCTATTATGGGACGAAGGGAGTAGTAGGTTTTTATCTTGTCCTGTTTTTCTTCCCCAAGGGTGGATGTCAGTCGGTGCAACGCAGAACAGACTAAGGCTGCGTAATGGAGGGCCTTCGTTTAAAAGCGTCTAGCAACCGTGCCGTGCAAGAACCATTTCTATAAGAAAAACGATGTACATCCCCCGGACCGCTAATCACGTGCGGCATCGCGTCCATCGTCCGGGTCTGTGCTCACGCAGACGGACTCCTCTGCTCAAGGGCCCACCACTAGAACGTTGTCTCTTCATCGTGGCTTCTTCTCCACCGCAATCTCTAGCCACCTCCTTCCCGACCACCGTCCAGCACAGCCGCAGCCTTGCGCCGCCGGCCGCCGTGCCCGCCGATGCCTTCCGCCACGCCTAGCTACATGTATTGCCGCCATGACCATGGGGATCTCGTCAGCGCAAGCTGCTTCTCTGCCGGTGGGCGCCGCCTCCACCACGCCCCCCACGAGATCCTCCCTCCTGCAACGCCGTGGACGGGGGCAGCTGCATCCGTGCCCCAGCCCCCCTCCGCCCCCCCCCTCCCCCCGATTCTTCTTCGGCGAGTCCGTTGCTCCTACTCTGCATCTAGGCTGCCCACGTTGTTGACGAGAGGCATGTTGCTACCAAGTGGTTTTGGTTTTTGCTTCCTGAGATCGATCGTTGGGCTGCAAGAGGCCTCGATGTGTGCTACATGCGGCATCAGAGTTTGCTACGTATGTCGGCAGCGAGATCCCGTATTTTGCTAGGATGCCACAATAGCATAAATTATTTTGCTACAAAACTTCTGCATTTTTGCTACAATAGTTTTGAGATTTTGCTATAATTGTGCAAAGTTTTTGCTACAAGGTGTCCGGTGATGTTTGCGGGCGAGAGTCTCCGGCGAAGTTAATTTTTTGCTAAATTAGAAGAACTTTATTGCTGCAACCGTCTTGTGGTTTTGCTACAACAGTGCCAACCTTTTGCTACAAGGTCTCCGGCGAGAGTCACCAACGAGTTTTTTCCGGCGATGTCTCTGACGAAGTAGGGTTTTTGCTACATTAGAAGAATTTTTTTGCAACAATCGTCTTATGGTTTTGCTACAACAGTGTCAATTATTTGCTACAAGGTATCCGGCGAGAGTCACCAGTAAGTTTTTCCGACGATGTTTCCGGCGAAGTCAGCTTTGCTACATTAGAACATTTTTTTGCTGCATGGTCTCCGGCGAGGTCTCCGGTGAGGTCTCCGGCGAGACGTTCTATTTCTAAAACGAACCGTTTTGTTTTGCTTCGGAAGCAAAAGCGAAGACATATACAGCAAACACAGGATGTTTTGCAGCAAAAGGACACGTGTCGGCACGGGAAGCAGAACGATGGGAGCTCCCCCATCGTCCGAGGAACGCCTAGCACTGTCCTGGTCTTCTCCGACAGAGACCGTGGGATTCACCCTCTTTCCAGCTGCCCGAGCGGCATCCTCAAAGAGGAAAAACTCGCTTACATAGTACATGAATGTTGTTCAACTTCATCAGATGGTCCTGGCTGTGCCATAAACAAACGGGTTCCTGGCTTCATGCAACTGCACAAGGGAAGTATAAAATGCACCTTCAGCGCATCAAGAGTTTTGTTTTCTTTTTGGACCGTGAGAAAGGTCTAAGCTGTGTAAATCCACGTTTTTAAAAATAAATACTAGCCTATCTTATCATCCACCAACATTGAAGGGAAGCTAGAGGGTGCCAAACACACCCGAACATGGCCACCACTAAGACGTGGGGCCACCCATCGTTGGTATATCTAGCCTATCAGCGACACATGGCCAGCCAGCCTTGTTTAATGTTGTTACCCACCTCTCTGGTTCATCTTTAGCACTCCCCCACGTGTCACCATTTCGGCTTCCACATGCATCGCCACCATTAATACTGACGACCCACTGGCTCCTCACCTACTATGCTCCTAGCCTTTGTCTATGCATCCCAAAGCCTCTTTGCGTCCTCAGTCTTCTTCACCATCTTGAATGTTCGCACCTCGCCTTCTCCATGCTATCCACGACTATTAGAATGCCACACAAACAACGATGACGGTACTGTCTAAGCTGCTGGAGGCTGCAAAACCTCATCACGAGTTCGTAGATATCGACATCCTCGCGCGCCTAGTGTTTGAACTTGGGTAGTGTGTCCACGCTGCCAACCCCATCGGCCACACACGCTATGACAAGATCCATCGACGCAAGGAAAGCCATAGTAAAACAATAGGGCCCTACATATCTCTCGATTCCAAGGGTGCTTGTAACTACAATGAGACAACTATTCATGTATGTGAAATGTTGAGAACCTCGATTGTAAAGTTCTGGAAGCTTTTCATGTTCAGAACTAGCTATTGTGTACGAAGAACACTTGATAACCTCAATTTTTAAACTTGTTCAGAACCAGCTACATTTTGCATTTAAACAATCTACTATAGTATAACCATGAAACTCAATATAGACGTTGAGAAGCAAAAATATAGTTATTTCTTGTCGTCATTTTTTGGAGATTTTTTAAGTATGTAACCATCTTGGTGGAGTGCATAATTTGGAGTATATATTTTTCCAACCGGGCTTCTACCCCTTTCCATTGCATGAATAGAAACAACAGAGTTTGTTCAACCAATTACAAACTACTAAAGAAAGGGGGGAGGGGAAGATAGAAGCGAGTTGGAGGAGTAACACGAAACTCATTGAGATATGTTTGGGTCTGTCCATCACATTATTCTCCTAATGATATGGTTCTGTTATCAAGTGACATTATATGTCTTATGGTTAGGAAACCTTAAATTGACTAGCGAAATAGTCATAAGAGACTTACTAGGGACAATGTGTTATTTATATATCCACACATGTTGGGTTTCATCCGCTCTTTCGTAGGATTTTTTTGTTTTTCATGCTGCAAATTGCATCAACGTTCGCAGTGGAATGATCACCATTGCATGGGGCAAAAACCTGTTATCACCACCCACCTACACTACGATCAACCAAATACCACCGCCAGACTTATTACAGTACCAGACAAATCCAAATCATCCAGGAAAACTAAAACTTTCAGCATCTATCCACCATAGAAAAAGACCGCTAGGAAGCACCAGGCTTTTCTTCATGCTCCTGCCGAAACCGCACTAGAAACAATTGCACTTGCTCCTCTTCCATCCCGATGGGTCATCATCAGCGTATAGCTGCTGTATCCATCATCTTGGAAGACCCAAATCACTGTAGTTCCTTCCCCTGTTCCGTCTGGAGACCTTCCCAAGACATTAAGCGTGAAGATGTCAGAAACGTAGCCTCAAACGGTGACCTCATTTTATGCATATCAAAGTTGTGACCCTATTTCTCGTTTTCCAAATAGCACAATAAATTGCCGCAATGCCAACCATGTAGACTTCATCCACATGGCAAGAAAGCATATAGCCAAGAAAGGGCTTGCCAAAGATTATTAGACTAGTCACAATGGGAAGTATCATATAGTAGTATCATGCATATGATACTAGTATATGATACCACCTCCACAATGCATAGTATCATGTAGTAGTACCATAGTCTTAGTATATTTATTGTTTTGTAGAATCTCAATGCAAAATTGTGTACAAGATTCATTTGAGATTAGTTTTTCTAGTACTACGTGCTATGATATGGTATCTACCTATGATACCAACACAACCTCTTTCATCATTAATTAGGATGCCACGTCAGAATTTTGCCAACATGGCATGCATGATACTACCTATGATACCCCCATTGGGGCTAGTCTTAGGAGAAAGATTTGTCCCTAGCATTTTCCCCACCACACCCCAGGCACATTTAGCAACCCCACATTGGAAAAAGAGATGGTCATTTGTCTCAACTTCATTACAAAAGGAACAAAAAGGAGACCCAGGCCAATTGTTCTCTCTCATTTTCTCGCTGGTCAAGATAGCATCCTGGAACATCTGGTACATAAAAAAAATTATTTTCAAAGGGATTTTCGCAGACCAAATTCATTTATAATCCTCTCCAGCAATATTTTTTTCTAAGTAGTTATAAACAGATTTTGTTGTAAACTTTCCATTGGAGTATATATTTAGAGTTTTGCTTCGGTGTTCCCTTCCCCCTCTCCCCCAAACCTGTGGAACTGAAAACACAATGACAGTCAGGATTGACCGATACTTCGTCATGCTATCCAAACAGAAGGGGTATCAGCCAATTCTGGTTGTCTTTGTGTTCAGTTTCGTACCTATCTTAGCCCTCGCCGGGAAAAAGCCTACACAGGAGGTAGCCCGCCAGCGACATCCATTGTTGGATCAGTGCCGGAGCGACAGATCGGGCACGTCGAGTGCGCGTCCAGCCAAGGGTCGATGCACTCCACGTGGTACAGGTGCAGGCACACCGGCAGCAGCCGCACCGTCTCGCCGAGCTGGAACACGCCGAGGCACACCGAGCACGTCGCCGCCGCGTCCTCCCCTCTACTCGTCGTCGTCACCGTGTGCTTTACTAACCGGCAATACTTGAACGCCGGTAGACGTGCGGCGGCTCTGGTCCGGCGAAGACGACGCAGCTCTTGATAGTGCCGGCTAGGTTCCAGCCGCGGCAGATGGGCGGCCGGGGCTCGGGCTGCGGCGGCTGCGCTATCGCGACTGTTGCGGTGTCCGCAGCAGACGAACAGGCCGAACAGGCACAGCGCCAAGGCGACGACGAAGTAGAGGATGCTCCCGTATTCGTATGGAGATGACGGAGGCAGCCACCCAGCAGGTGTCGGTGCTGGTTCATACCACGGTGGCGGCGGAGGAGGAGGCATGAAGATCGAGGTGCAGTGTGTCGTCGGTGGATCAATTGGTGCAGTGTGTCATGTTTTGTTTGATGCATTGGGACGAGAGGATTAATCACGATCGCTCATTTTATCTCCAAATGCACGGATAGTGAAGACAAAAATCAGTGACGGACCATGCATGGTTCTCTTTGTTTAAGATAGCATCGTCATAGCTGGCACAGGGGAGACTGCGAGATTACCTCCGAGCTCAAGATCGATCGACGGAGACACGAATGTAAGCTGCTGTCGGTTTTAGTATTGTGGTCGTGGTAGCTCTTTTTTCTCTCTTGTTTTGTGTTGCGTACTTCCGGTCGTGTACTTCAGGCTTCAACCCCCTTGTGGTTATGTTCAGTTAAGCCTAATCTGAAAAAATAAAATTCATTCGTGCGGATTTATGCGGGCTCATGCTTGTAACCCTGGCCACCATGCATGCAACTCTCTCCGGAGTAAGTTTCTGATCGAGCCGATCTCAAATCCTTCTAATGTGTGCTTTTCCTGAACCATCTCTATTGTGCACATTGCCCCAACTTGCCGTCTATTTTTATTTTTTGAACAAGGAAAAAGATTTATCATTTTTATTAATTAATTTTTTTAAGAGGTCTTACAAGTCACGCTTCGACCAAAGGGTCAAGCAAAAAAAAAAGGAAGAACTATTATCGTGGCATTACATTACTTAAGCCTTTACTCCGGCGTGGCACCAAATCGCCATTTTTGTCCTTGATTTTTTCCACTAGCATGGTCGAAGTGATGGGTTGCGGAAGACACACATATTTCTTTCCGTCCAGGTCTCCTGTGAAACCAACACGGTGAGCGAGGCCACAGATTTCCTCTAATGCCGCCCTCTTTTGGGGATTACCTCAACCCACCACTCCTTGACGGTGCACATATGATGTCAAAGTGTAGGATCGACGTTAAAAAGGTCAAGCCAATTCTTTAAGGTGGACCACAATCTACTGGTCAAGCGGCAGTTGTAAAGAAGGTGGGCAGATGATTCTTTGTGTTGGATACAAAGCTTGCATAGCCGACAATTTTGTCGTTCTCTTTGGTCTAGCCTATCCGCCGTCCAAACTCGAATTTGGAGAATCAACCAAGCAAGCATTTTCCACTTTAGTAATGCCCATGGTTCCCAACCAAAGAATGCATAAAAGAATTTGTGAGACCAAAACATTGCATCTTATAGCCCGACTTTGCAGAGTATGCATGTACCATTATTTGCGAGCTTCCATTTGATATTGTCCGGGGTGCCCTTATCCAAAAGACCATTAGCAAGTTTTTCCCATAGATTGTAGAATTGTGTGATATGATCCATGCTTAGACCTTCATTAGCATTGATTTGTGAGACCCAATATCATTTTCTGTTGCTTGATGGACCGTGCATTTCCTATTTTTGGAGCGGTAAAACATTAGTGGGGTGATGTTCGTAGGCCGCATACCATCAAGCCAAGCGGCCTCCCAAAAGAGCACCTTTCTTCCATTTCCACTGATCACCTATCGCTAGGACGACCCAAGGCTTAGAGGAGTTATCCCATTCGAGCTGTAGGCATCTCAACCTTAGGGCCTAGGCAAACTTTTTTAGATTGAGGATCTGTAGCCCTCCATAGATTTTATATATATGGGCATGAAGCGGTGCTTAGTAATTGCAGGAGGACTCGGATGTGACCGCCAACACATGGAATACAACACGTAAATGTGTGTGTGTCTCTATTCTATTTCTAACAGCCCACACCCAATAAGGTCCAAAAAAATCTCCTAGAAATTCTTCAAGAATGTTAGAAACTAGCACCCCATAAGCTATATATCTGACATCGATCTCAACAGGGAAGAAATATTAGTCTATGCTAGACAGAAGAAGAAAACTTCCTTTCTACTCTCTCCGTTTCAAAATATAAGATGTTTTATCATTACTTTTGAATGCATGTATCTAGATGGCTTTTAATATATGTCTAGATACATGTATTTTAGAAAAAAAATTAAAACATCTTATATTTTGGAACAGAGGGAGTAGCAAGGAAGCAGCTAGATATATGAAGATAGTGCTCTCAAAGCACAATCATGAGCTAGTCAAGACGGTTGGTGACATTGTTCGAGTTACTCCACATACCATTATGCGCCAAGAAATATATATCTAGCTGTTGAGATCATCGTTCTCCACATGGAAGGACAATCATTTACTAGTCTGATGAATAAACCCCCTTTCCTTTCTATATATATATATATATATATATATATGGAGATATTATGAAGGATGCCAAATCACACCCCTCGTCTAGTTGCTACAATTACTATGAATGTTGAATAGGATGCACCGGGAGAATTGGGGCAAGAAAGACCTATGATTCTCGCTCCTCTAGTCTGTTAATTTGAGAAGACATTGTTAGTCTCGCATGCAGTTAGAGATGGAGCAGTTAACACCGTGCAACGTACATGTATGGCTTCAAGCGTGAGACCTTATGATTTTGATGCACCGGTTTGACAACTTGCCTAAAAAGGCATGTATTTTCAGCCACAGTGCGTCCAGAGCTACCTTGACTTATACAGCATTTTTTTAAAGGTTAGCTCATCTTGTACAACTTTAGTATTTATGCAATTTATTAATAGGAGTAGATGTGCTTGATCATCCGGTATCAATGGACTTGTCTTGAAGTATTCTGTTCATGAGTAAATGGAATCCCCAAGTTCTTCAAAATCATATATGTTCCCCATACGTCCAGTAGGGAATAAGTTTGTTCCTGAGGACATACCAACATGATGTACAAATAATGGTACTCAAGACATGTGTCTATTTCATATGAGGGTCAATAATAAAAAAAGATAAGAATTATGAATCTCTCTAGAAAAAGCTTCCCGAACCTTTTTTTTTGCTTTGAATACTCACATGAGATGATTTGGGACATGCATGGTAGTTGGCTCAGTTGAGTTTCATCTGAATCGTGAAGACCATTTTCAGCAACATCTTCGACACTAGTGGTACAAGAAAAAACATAAGTTTGGTCATGAGGGCATACCAACATGGAGCACAAATGACGATACAAGAGTCTTATGTCTATTTCATAGGGACCAATAATAACAGTTATGAATCTACATGTGGAAACATGTGGCGATGCGAACCTTTCATTATGTTGATTCAAAAGCTAGCATCGGTTAGCTTCTAGAGTTTTGAACTTATGTTACTGATTATCAGGCTTGCATTGACCACTGTAAACAAGAAGATAGTGGTAAGCTCTTAGTACTAGTTTACAACTCCCCTATCATAAATACTCGGACAGCGTACTCTCCGAACACAACCATGAGGTAGTCAAGACAGTCAGGTCAATCGGTTGGTGACATTGTTTGAGTTAGTCCACACACCAAGACCCCCCCCCCCCCACCCACCCACCACCACACACACACACTACATATACATCTGATGTCGCTTCCTTTTTTGAAACAAAACGACATCGTTTTCAACATATGGAAAGATAATCGTCCACTAGTATGAAGAAAAAACCTCCCTTTCTTCTACAGAACATATAGCTAGATTTTATGACCATGACAAACAGGTGCCGCGCCATGCCGTGTACCCATGCATAACACCTAATAGCTTTCGTGTGGCGACGCAGCTTGGTCCATAATTTACTGTGACCAACTCTGAAAAGGATCCTTCTGATTCTCAAAGAATGAGCCCAGAGGCCCTAACTCTAGTCTGATCTGCGGAAGGAAAATGCTCCGTTTCGCATCGGTTGCGTGGGTTCTTCGAAAGCAGGCAGTGGGCACCCGTGCGTCAAGCTGAGAATGGTGTGGGTTGGAATGGGATTTTCGGTGCGGATTGTGCTGTGGCTTCAATTCGTTTGGGCTGAAATGGTTTCAACAGCTTACTCGATCAAAGCAGTGCGGGCTTCTCACGAAAGTGGACTAGGGTGGTGCGGCTCGGGCTCAGAAAAAAGAAAGAGAAACAGGGTGAACCCATGGTTTGAATCCGCACCACACGTTAGGGGGCAACAACTTCACGCCTTGAGCCCTGAACCCTCCTTCATTTGTTGGTATCCATGTGACCAGCGTACATCCCTAATGAAGCATGCAGTAAACACCCACCAGCTGAACCCGCGGGTTCAGTCCGCATTGGCCTGTGGTGCAGTGTGCGTGAGGTTTGAAATTTCTCACGGTGTGGTGCGGTGTGGATTAGTGAAGTATTTTTTTGGGTTGGACTGGGTTGATTAATTACATATAAATATTTGGTGTAGACCGGGTTCGGGGTGGATTCTACCCCATTATTACCTTGACCGTGCGTGATGGTTTGGTTAGGTGCCTGCCGTAGAAGGACTGGGGCGTCCTCCGGACTAAACGTGGCTCTGCCTTCTTGATCGGATAACAGGGTAGGAGACCTGCTTTGCCGTGTGCTAAGGGGTCCCATAATCCAGATAGTCTGTTAACCTGAAGCTTTGCCAATGGTTTGCGAGGATAACTGGATCTGGTATGAGATCCTGTACTCTCTCTAACCTATATTAGTTGACTTAGATAAATCTAGACACTATTTAGTATATATATTTATTTAAATTTTGACAAATCCAAGTAAACTAATATGGGCCAGGGAGTATTACGCTCGTTAGGTTTAAGAGAATAAGCTCAGTTCACAAACGCGCAAACAGCCGTGAGCCCCCCGAGAGTATGCTTACAAGATGGGCACTTAGGACGACTTCTTTTAAGCTTCCAAGCCGGCTTCGAGGTGGTGGACAGCTAAAACCTAAAAGAAGTGTTCAGCTTCTCTCTAGCTTATTTCCACCGTTAAGCCCAATTCCTGTCTATTGTGAGAAACTGGTCGAGGGTGGTTTCCCGAGCTTCTCCGCGGAGAACCGAAGCGGTACTCGCTCGTGCCCCTGTCATTGCTGCAAATTACTGTGAATGCCACTCAGGAGGGACGCACATAGGAAAAAAGAAAAAATCAAACGTTATCTGCACTGCACCTGCTCCCATCACGATTCCCCTCCTGCCATCATTCCCATCGCGATTCCCCACCTGGCCGCCGCAGTCCGCCGGTCCCCCGCCATCGCCACCGTCTCCTGCCGCCGAAGTGACTTGACTGCATCTTCTTGCAGCACCGCCGCTTGTCCTCCGCTCGCCAGCTATCCCCCCTCCTGGAGGTCGCGTCCGCCTTGGTCGCCGCTCCCCGGCCGCTCGCTAGCTGTTTCCCCGCCTGGAGGTCGCGTCCGCCTTGTCCGCCGCTCGCTGGCCGCTCTCCAGCTCTCCCCCTGCCTGGAGGTCGCGCCCACCTTGGCTGCCGCTCGACAGCTGTTCCCCCGCCTGGAGGTCTCGTCCGCCTTGGCCGCCGCTCACCCACACGTGGAGGTCGCCCAGTTCGGTTGCTCGATGACGACATCCCAGCCGAAGGTAAAGCCCAAAAGAAGTGTCCCTTGGGGTTTCTAGGAGCTTCTCCCCACTACAGTTTCATCCCACAGTTTTCTAGAAGCTGGATTATGCATAAGCACAAGCCTAAAAGAAGTGCCCCTTAGTTTCATCCCTTCGGTAAGCCTTCATCATCTAAATTAAGGCAGGGCAACATGAGCGAGGCTTAGAGCCGGAAATGAACCGAACTATATACTACTTATATACTACTGAGAGGCGGAGGCGGAGTTCCTCGCGCCGTCGCTGAATTTCATCTACTGCTGTTAGCGCTCGTATTAGGCCCATAAAAAATACAATGGTTTTGTTAGAGTATATATTTGTATATTATAGTTTCCCCATTGTTAGGGGGTTTCCTGTATATTTGCGCCTGTACATGTACTATATATTATGGCCTTTGGTCCTCTGGTAATACAACAAGTCTATTACCATAACATGGTATCAGAGATGTAAGGTAGCTCCTCTCCTCGCAGCCGCCGCCGCCCGCCCCGGCTTCCTTCCGCCGCGCCCGGCCGCCGCTGCCTCTCCCTCGCCTCCTGCGAGCTTGCCCCGTCCTCCCCGGTCGCTGTCGCCCGTTCGATTCGCCCCGGCCGCCGCCCGACCGCCCTGCCCGCCCGCCGGCCTGTCGCCGTCCGGCGCCCGGCCGCCGTCTCCCGGCCGCCGCCCGGCCGCCGCCGCCGCCCGGCCGCTTCCCGGCCATCGCCCGGCCGCCGATGCCTCCTGGCCGCCGCCTGGCCTGTCGACCCCGTCCGCCGCGGCTGTTGCTGCGTGTTGCGGATCTGATCAGATCAGATCTGATCTGATTTTCGTCAAAAAAAAGTAAAAAAAAATGTTTTCTTCGTCGGGCTATCTTGCGATTCCTAGCTGCCCGGTGATTTTTGATGGCGCGAATTATCCTGATTTCACTGCCTTTATGCGTGTCCACATGCGCAGTCTTCGTTTTTGGGGTGTGCTTTCTGGCGAGGTCTCCTGTCTGTCGCGCCCCACTGCTCCTACGTCGCCTATTGCCCTTGCCCCCGATTCTCCTCAGGATCTGACTGACTACACTCAGTGGATAGATGAGGATGCTCGTGCTGCTGCTGTTCTCACTTCTAGTGTTCTGCCTCAGTATGCTGCTGAGTTTATGGGTCTTCCCTCTGCTGTTGCTCAGTGGGCTTTTCTTCGTTAGCGCTATCGGCCGTCTGGGGATGCTCTTTACTTGTCTGTGATTCGCCAGGAGCATGCTCTTCAGCAGGGTGACTCTACTGTTGATGAGTTCTATACTCAGAGTGCTGCTATTTGGCGTCAGCTTGATTCTTTTCGTACAGCTGTGTGTGTCACCTGTCCCTGCTGTCTGACTGTGCGCGCGGATCTGGAGTTTCAGCGCGTTTTTGAGTTCTTGTCGCGGCTCCATAAGGAGTTTGAGCCGCGCCGTGCCCAGCTGCTTGCTCGTGGTCGTGTTCCGCTCTCTGAGGTACTGTCTGAGCTTCGTGCTGAGGAGACTCGTCTTCGTGGTGCTGGTCTTCTTGAGGTTCCCTCCATACTTGTTGCTCATGGTCCTCCTGTGCCGTCGGCTTCGTTGCGGTCTCCAGTACCGCCGATACTCTCTACTCCTCCGGTCCAGGACCAGAGTCAGCCTCAGCAGTCTCGTGGTATGACATCTCCTCCTCGTCCTCCCTGTGCCTACTGTGGAAAGCCTGGCCACGATGTCTCTAGCTGCTGGAGGAGGGATCCTAGCTTACGTCAGCAGTACCATGCTCGTAGGCAGGCTGGTTCTTCAGGATCTTCTGCTGTTGCACTGTCTGATCAGGACATTCTTAATGGTCTACTCGCTGCTACAGGCTCTTTCTCGTCGGGTACTGTTGGTTCTGTGCCTAGCTCTTCTGGCACCGCGCGACCACCTTCTAAACAGTCAGGTACGTTATCCCCGTGGTATCTGGATTCTGGAGCTTCTTTTCATATGACTTCTGCGTCCTCTATTCTTTCTGTTCTTCACTCTCTTATTTCTCCTGTCCGTGTTATCACGGCTGATGGTACCTCTCTTCCTGTTTTCATTCGAGGCACCCTTTCTACTTCATCTTTCTCTGTTCCTGACGTTTCTCATGTTCCTAGTCTTAAGATGAATCTTTTCTTTGCTAGTCAGCTTACTAATTCTGGTTGTCGTGTCATTCTTGACGCGGATTCTTGTGCGGTTCAGGACCGCCGTACCCAGGCCCTGATTGGAGCTGGTCCTCGCAGCCTTGAGTCTCCGGGGCTATGGGAGTTAGACTGGCTTCGCGTTCCATCCACTGACACTTCATCTACTAGTTCTTCTGCGGTTTCTGCTTCTGTCACTGGCTCTTTTCAACAGTGGCATCATCGGCTGGGTCACCTTTGTGGCTCCCGTTTATCGTCCTTAGTTCGTCGTGGTCTTCTGGGGTCTGTCTCAGGAGATGTGTCTTTACATTCGTGTCAGGGTTGTAGGTTAGGCAAACAGATTCAGCTTCCCTATCCTACTAGTGTGTCTGTATCTCAGCGACCTTTTGATTTAGTTTATTCAGATGTTTGGGGTTCGGCTCCCTTTGCTACTATATTTTATTCATTGATGATTTTTCACGGTACACATGGTTGTTTTTTATGCGCTCTCGCAGTGAGGTGCTCTCTATTTATCAGCGCTTTGCGGCCATGGTTCGTACTCAGTATTCCACGCCTATTCATGTGTTTCGTGTTGATTCCGCAGGAGAGTATATCTCCCAGCTCCTGCGTGGTGTCCTTGCTGAGCAGGGCACCCTCGCTCAGTTCTCGTGTCCCAGCGCCCATGCTCAAAATGGTGTCGCCGAGCGTAAGCATCGTCATATTCTTGAAACTACTCGTGCTATGATGATTGCTTCCTCTCTTCCGCCGCATTTCTGGGCTGAGGCTGTCGCTACGTCGACTTACCTCATTAACATTCAACCTTCTGCTGCCCTTCAAGGTGGTATTCCTCTCGAGCGTCTCTCCGGTAGCTCTCCAGACTATTCGACTCTTCGTTTATTTGGTTGCGTTTTCTATGTCCTTCTACCTCCTCACGAACGCACCAAACTGACCGCTCAGTCTGTTGAGTGTGTTTTTCTCGGATACAGGGATAAGCATAAGGGCTATCGCTGTTGGGACCCCGTTGGTCGTCGGATGCGCATCTCTCGTGATGTCACGTTTGATGAGACGCGTCCCTTCTATCCTCGCCCCACCTCTGGTACTTACCCGGTGGATGATATCTCTTTTCTTATTTTTCCTGATGCACCTCCTGCTGCCCCTTCTTCTCCACCTCTTACTTCTGATGCGCCCCCTTCGATTTTGGCGCCATCCTCTCCTCCATCTAGTTCCCCTAGTTCTCCTCGTTCTCCCCTAGTTTCTTCTCTACCTCGTTCTCCGGCTTCGAACCCTTCCTCTGCTGTTCCTTCTTCCTTTTCTTCTGATGAGTCCTCCTCCGCCGATGAGCTTCCCTCTTCACGGCCTGTTCGTCAGTGTTGTGCTCCAGACCGTTACTCTCCTAGTAGTATGGTCTCTCTGTCGTCTCCGAGCCAACTTCTTATCGGGATGCCAAGCGTCATCCTGAATGGCAGCTTGCCATGGCTGAGGAGATCGCTGCGCTTGAGCGCACTGGCACATGGGATCTTGTTTCTCTCCCTCCTGGTGTTTGTCCTATCACGTGTAAGCGGGTCTATAAAATTAAGACCCGCTCTGATCGATCTCTTGAGCGTTATAAAGCGCGTCTTGTGGCTCGTGGCTTTCAGCAGGAGCACGGCCGTGACTATGATGAGACTTTTGCCCCTGTGGCTCATATGACCACTGTGCGTACTCTTCTTGTTGTTGCTTCTGTTTGACGCTGGTCTGTGTCCCAGCTTGATGTTCAGAACGCTTTTCTTAATGGCGAGTTGAGTGAGGAGGTTTACATGCACCCTACTCCTGGGTATTCTGTTTCCGATGAGATGGTTTGTCGTCTTCGACGTTCCCTTTATGGCCTGAAACAGGCCCCTCGTGCCTGGTTTGAGCGTTTTGCCTCTATGGTGACTGCTGCTGGTTTCTCTCCTAGTTTTCATGATCCAGCGCTATTTATTCACACTTCTCCTCGTGGATGCACTCTTCTTCTTCTCTATGTTGATGATATGATCATTACTGGTGATGATCCTAAGTATATTGCCTTTGTCAAGGCTCGTCTTCGTGATCAGTTTCTTATGACTGATCTTGGTCATCTTCGCTATTTCCTTGGGATTGAGGTCTCCTTCACTTCTGATGGCTTTTCTATCTCTCAGGAAAAATATATTCAGGATCTTCTTGCTCGTGCTGCTCTTGGGGATGAGCGCACTGTTGAGACTCCTATGGAGCTTAATGTTAAGCTTCGTCCTACTGATGGTGATCCTCTTCCTGATCTCACGCGTTATCGCGATCTTGTTAGGAGTCTTGTTTATCTTGCTGTCACTCGTCCTGATATCTCTTATCCTGTTCATATTCTGAGTCAGTTTGTCTCAGCTCCTACCACCGTTCACTACAGTCATCTCCTCCGTGTCCTTTGTTATCTTCGTGATACGATCACTCGTCGCCTTTTCTTTCCTAGTTCTAGCTCTCTCCAGCTCCAGTGCTACTCGGATGCTACGTGGGCGAGTGATCCTACGGATCGTCGTTCACTTTCTGCTTACTGTGTGTTTCTTGGTGGTTTGCTTGTTGCTTAGAAGACGAAGAAACAGGTAGCGGTTTCCCGTTCGAGTGTTGAGGCTGAGCTGCGGGCTATGGCTTTGTTGATTGCTGAGGTGACCTGGTTACGGTGGTTGCTTGCAGATTTTGAGGTCTCTGTTATGACACCCACTCCACTTTTGTCTGACAGTACAGGTGCTATCAGTATTGCACGTGATCCGGTCAAGCATGAACTGACCAAGCATATTGGTGTTGATGCTTTTTATACACGTGCTCAGGTGCAGGATCAGGTTGTTGCGATTCATTATGTGCCTTCAGATTTACAGTTGGCGGATTTCTTTACAAAGACACAAACTCGAGCGCAGCATGACTTCTTACTCTCCAAACTCAGTGTTGTGGATCCACCATGAGTTTGAGGGGTGTGTGTGTGTGTTAGAGTATATATTTGTATATTGTAGATTCCCCGCGTGTTAGGGGGTTTCCTGTATATTTGCGCTTGTACATGTACTATATATTGTGGCCTTTGGCCCTCTGGTAATACAACAAGTCTATTACCATAACAGGTTTGAGCTACTTTCTTCTATCCATATTAATTGACTCAAATTTATCTAAATTTAGATGAATCTAGACGTTATTTCAAATATAGATTTATCCAAATTTTGACAAATCTAAGTCAATTAGTAATATGGATCAAAGAGAGTAGAAAATACTTATCAGTTTTGAGGATTCAGCCTAGAATCGCTGGTGATGGCTGAGGATAGCAGGCGCAGAATGAAAATCCAATAAAGAGTTATTTCGGAAAATCGATGCTGAGGTTTACCTCCACAGAGAGTTGGACGCTACCACCAGGCTTGTTTCATTTATCTCTTACCGGTGTAGCGTTTTCATTGTTTTCTTCATTATCTCATGAGAATCTATTACCAATTGGTATACTTTAGTGGTAAAATTCCATGAACACTTACATTGGTGAGGATGAGACCAAGTTGTCACATCTAACAACGGTTAAGCAAAAAAACTGATGAATCGTTTAATGATTACATCAGAGTATCAGAAGGTTGGAGATGTCAAAACCCCTTGTTATGACCTGACAATTTCGGACACGTACATATATGCAGACTTAGTGGTTGCCGGTTTAAAGCCCCAATTGCGTAAAAAAGTTGAACACTTTGACTTTCTAACTGTCACGAGAAAGCGGTGGCTCAAGAAAGCCGAGCCAACGAAATCCGAGAAACACAAAGAGTGAGTCGAAGCCAGATTAATTCAATTACTCTCTCGGACCCATATTATAGATTTATCTAAAATTTAACAAATCCAAGTCAATTAATATGGGTCGGAGGAAATAGCAATGCCGGTTTCAATGATGAATCTGATGTGTATACTGGTGAGATAGTTTCGTCCGGCTAAGACCAAACCGTACCTCTGTTATGACCTAAAGCCGGGTTGTAAGAATTAGGATGGAGGTTTCGAGTGTACTTTTGATCGTAGACAAATGCGATACAATATTTGATGCATTGTTATTAAAAGATAAAATTATTAAGCTCAGCCTGTAGTGCATGTTGTTAGGTGATACGGTCTGACCAAACTTATCGTTTATTGGCAACTATGAAGCTACTAAAAAAATTATCCTAGAAAATGTATATATCATTATATCTACATTACGATGGTTTTATTTTTTTTATTTTGAACGGAAAAGGTCCCGAAGGACCTAGGTTGCTGCATTAATTCAGGGCAGTGGTACAAATTACAAGAGGGGCCTTAGGAAAAGTAAAAAATTAAAGACAAGCCCTTGAAACACACACATGAGACCTCAAAAAGATCTCTGAAAACACAATCGAGTCCCTGTGCCTCACCACCCAAGATCTGAGATGGCTGCCGCGGTCGGCCACCGTCTTCCTCGTTGGGGACAACACCACTTGGGAAGAAGAGGGGAGAGCGCCTCCTTCGCACCATCGAGAAGGGGCCTCCGTTGTTGGAGGTTGAAAAGACGCACCCATGGCGTCATCAGATGCCTTCCTTTGGCATCGAAGATCGGCGGCCCATCTTGGACCACCGTGCAATAGCTCGTCGTTGCTGCAGCAGCAGCTTCCCTTCTCCGCCAAGCTTGAACTTTCGGGGCTCGCACAACTTTTTCTCTCCTCGTCCACGGCCGGTCAGAGAAGAAGATAGGTCCGAGTCCAGGAATCTCCATTCCCGGAGACCACAAGCCTTATTTATGAAGTCGCTGGTAGAGGTGGTCGACGCCGCATCTGGCTCCGTCCATCAGCAGGCCCTGGGCCCTGTTGCCAAACTATGGCACAAGGCCAACCTATAGAAAGTAAAAAGCTAATACTAGAACTACAAGAGAACTCCGGCGCCGCTCCTGGACCAGCTCCGGCCGGCTATTCCGGCGGAGAGGACATCGGAGCGGCCTGGTCTAGCGAGGAAGACTCTCGATTTACTGTAGAGAAGAGAGAGAGGTGGAAGGGGTACACTTTCTCGGTGGTTTTAAATGTTAATTCAATATATATACAAGATGAGAAACAGAAAAAAAAAAAGGACCAACATATCTACGCCCCTGGCCGGGAGAAAAGCCTACACATGCGGTAGCTGGGCGGCGTCCATTGTTGGGTCGGTGCCCGAGCGGCAGATTGGGCATGTCGAGTGCGCGTCAAGCCAAGGGTCGATGCACTCCACGTGGTACAGGTGCAGGCACACCGGCAGCAGCCGCACCGTCTCCCCGAGCTGGAACACGCCGAGGCACACCGAGCACGTCGCCGCCTCTTCCCCTCCGCCCGTCGCCTTGTGCTTCACGGGCCGTTTGTACTTGAACGCCGGTTGACGGGTCGCGGCTCTGGCCTGGCGCAGACGACGCAACTCTTCAAAGTGCCGTGTAGGTTCCAGCCGCGGCAGCGCCCGCGGCCACGCTCGCTGCAGATGGGCGCCGGCTTCGGCTGCTGCTGCGGCCTCGGCGCGTTCGCGGCTGTTGCGGCGTGCCTTGAGGACGCCGCCGACGAACAATCCGAACAGGGACAGCGCGAAGGCACCGACCAGGAACAGGACGACCCCTCCGTCTGTAGTAGACGGCGGCGGAGCATACGACCGAGGTGTCGGCGGCGGAGGATACGGCCGAGGTGTCGGCGGCGGTTCATCATCATAGTATGGTGGCAGAAGAGGGATGAAAAGGGACGGCGGTCCCGGTGGATTCATGGGTGCCGCCGGTGCAATAACACACTAATAGCTATAGCTATCACGTTCCGTCGTTTGCTGCATTATTGTGGTAGCAGATCAACGGAAACCCAGAAGCAAGAAGCTCCTCATCGTGTGGACGAGGTGATCAATCCCGATTGCGGATTTATCGCCGAATGCGCGGACAGTGAAGACAAAATCAGTGACGGAGCATGCATGGGGCTCTCTTTGTTTACGCCGGCGGGAAGATGACATCGACCGTCGTCAGGGTCGTTCTTGTGGATGGAGCGTCATAGTAGCTGGCAAGTACGTAAAAAAGAAAAGATCGGATGAACCTAGCTCAAACAAGGAGCCTACGAGCAAAAGATCGATGGATTGACGGAGACACTGCCGTGTGGAGATGCGAATATACACTCGCTCGCACGATATTCTCTGCCGGCCGGCGCACGAGTCAGCTCAAGCATGCCGCGCCTATTTGTCTCCATTCTCCAACAGATCGAGTGGTCTACGTACGTACGTGGGCACGAGAATGCAGAATGCCGAGTGTTTCCGCGGATTCCCGAGTGTCACACAAAAGAAAATCAATAGAAACATTCTCACTAAGTAAAAGAAGTCGATTCCGGTGGCTTGACGGTTTGCATGCTTCCAAAAGAAGTCGATTCCTGGGTCGTCTCGCGTGGGGTGACTCCGAAGGCCTCATGTGGTTGACCTCCTCGAGGCAGAGCTGAGGTGATTGGCGTGGTGGCAGCTTTCCTCCCCTGTTGGCTTGATGGCACCCTTGGGGCTATGGCGCCGGTGGATCACGATAGGGCAGCGATGGATTTGTCGGGGGACACGACCTGGCCTCCAGTAGCGCGCCTTTCACAACATTCTTTTGATGTTCTTGGCGGGTTGGGAGAGAAGGCTCAGTTCGGTTGGGGCTAACAATGGTGGAGCTTGTGAGCGTCGTTACCTTGTTGAAGGCGTCTTCACAGTGAATCTTCTACCACCGACCAAATGTTCTGAGAGAAACCCTAGATCTAGGTCTTCCGGATAGGGTGATGATGACAGTTTTGGTGTCGTTCTTCCTCTTGGGGGTATCGCTCTGGAACAAGTTCTGGCTGGAGGGGTCTAGTCATGGAGCGGTGTTGCTTCTACCGCTTTAGCGACGAGGAGTCTCTGTGGCGTGGCACGATGGGGTCTTGGTGGTAGGCACATGATGATGGACGCGTGCAAGGTAGTGGAGCTGTCTAGCGTCATGGCGGCAACGATGGTAGGATTGGTAATGCTAATGCTATGATTCCTATCCTGAAGATGGGTTTGCAAAAGAAGACGTCGGCGAATTCTAGAGCATGCACATGTGGTGCGAGCTGAGAGTCTTCTGAACCGATTGTGCTCCTCGCTCGTTGTTGGACTGCTTAGTGAAGTATTCGGTTTTTGAACGGTGCGCTTAGGTGTGAGATCAGGTCAAATGGCTCTGATCTTTGGCCACCCCCATCATCAATCTGGTAGGTGTAGCGATAGGTGTCAAGGGATCAGATGGTGGCTTTGGATTGATTTTTGTTTTCATATTATAATTTTTTGTTGAATAATCCAATAAAACAGTTTGTGTGTACCATTTTGATGTAGAGGCTGAAGTTCCAATCTCCTTTTCAAAGAAAAAAAATTGTTAAAATTTTTAGATGAAAAGCTCTACCTACCTGTCTTTAATTAAATCAATAAAATCATCATTTTGATGCTAAGAACATCTAGATTAAAATATGAAGAAAATTACCCGATTGGCATAAAGGAAAAGGCTTTTCTTTCTTGTGGTAGCAAGCATCCAAGCACGACATCTGCTCCGGATGGCAATTAGTGTTGCCGAGCTGGAAGCAAAAAAACAAATAACTACTAAGCACATCTAATTGCAGCCGACCGGATCAGCGGTATATGCAACCGTCGCCTTTTTGGACCGGATCTGGTATGCAGCCGACCGGATGGAGCAGTGGCGGTATATTAGATGTACGCAATTATTTTTGTACCCTTTGTAACCTTAACCTTAACTGGCCTTGAGCCATTATATAAATACCGGAACTCCACGCGTATTATGCCTGCGAGCCTTCCCCCAAACATCTCTCCCGTCCAACATGTACTTCAAACTTTTCGTTTTCTTTTGTCGATGATCTGAACTTGTTGCCAATTGTGGTAACGTGAATCATTTCAGGTGTTTCGAAGGTGAACCCATAGACCGTTGCTCACATGGCTGAGGAGGTCGATAGGGTGAAGAAAATCGGTGCATCACCAAGGCATCCACTAGTTGCTTCTCGCCAGCTATGTGCGCGGGCGTGGCAACTGAGGCTGTTTGCGCCGTTCAAGAAACCAACTATAGAGGAGGTTCTGACATACCATACGTCATCGGTGACTCCACCCTGTCGCCGCCACCTTGGTCGCACCCCCTTAGGCTCCTCTGTCGGCGTCCTAGAGGCACTGCCATCGCCGGCATGCTCATCGTCGAGCTCACGGTCGCCCGCACAGTGGAGGAGAGCGCGTGCTCGATTTCATCGATGTGACACTTCCCTGTCTTCTCCTAGTGGCCCTAGGAGCTCAAGGTCGCCAACCCCAGCCCCTGCCTAGGCGACACCCCATGACAGAGCTCACATTGGCTAGCCACATTTTGGCAGAGCGGAGTAGGGGGAGGGCCGACAACGCGGTTGGAGACGGCGATGTCGTAGTAGGAGTGTGCGGGCCGAGCACGTGTAGGCCGTTGGACGGAGCAAGATCAGAGGTAAAGGTATGGTTGGGGAGTGGCATGACCTCATTCGTGGAGTAGGTCAGCTATGGGAGGTTGCCTGTCGCGGCTGCTTCGAGAACGCGTGGAGAGCAGGAGGCGGGGACCAGCTCGCGACCCTAGCAGTCCATGGGGAGCGCCATGGACACCGAGTTCATGGCAGCACGGCCCTGCTATCTTCCCCACGGGCTTCTGGTCTAAGGCAAGATTTGGGCGTACGATGGGTGCACAATGTCCTAGCCAATGTTGCATGATCATGTGACCGACAGTGAGAGGTTAGGGCGTGTTTTGTGGGTCGTACGCCCGTTTCTCGCACTGGGCCGGACAAAGTAAGCCCGTTTGGAGACTCGCACGGCAGACCAAGCTCGCATCACACGGGTCTAAAGCACCCCAAATCATGGCCCGCTAGGAACGACAAAATCGGGCGTTTCCGCGGGGACAGGCCCTGGGGAGCCAAAAGCGGGCACGCAGCTGCACGCAGGGGGAAAGGCGGGAGAAGGTGTGATGCATCGAGAATGCGCGCCATAAATCCCTTCACCCTTCCTTACCTCTCTCTCCCTCCCCCATTCGCAACCGCCCCTTCCTCCCGTCTCACCATCGGCGATTCCTCTCCTGCTGAAAGATCGAAGACCACCATGAGGGCAGCAGACAGAGGTAGATCTAGGCAACTACTCTGCTATTCGTGGCCGGAGTGGATCTGCTACTACGACTATTTCTTCTTCCTCGGTAAACCCGAAGCTCGAATCTTGTAGCAATGGCGATCAGGCCTCGAACCACCACCTCTCTAAAGTTTTAGCAGCTCAGATCTATCTGTTACCGACTCATTCTCCGAGTATGAGTGACATGCACGGTAGATTTGTACCGTTTATTGCTAGATTTGGTTGATTTGATGTGTTAGGGTCTTTTCTTTGCTTGATGTGAAGGGTTTGCAGCATAGAAAACAAAAAAATTCCTATGATGGGAACAACTAAGTACCAAGATCTATCTACTAGATACAAGCAACGGGTGGATATACATCCATGGAATACATATCCTTGAAGACCGAATAGCGTTAACGAGGTTGTACTCATGGATGATGTAGTCGAACGCTTTCCGATCAAAAGATCATGATGAAGTCCATCTGGTCCAGCCGGTCCAGTACCATCAAGTCCAGCACCGCAAAGTAGTGGTGCATCCGTGATCGCACACACGTCCGGGTACCCCGACAACCTCCGCGTCCTCGCTCCAGCGAAGCAGCGGAAGCAACAAATCCTTCCAGAAAAAGCCACCGAGAACATGTATCTCGCTGATCCGAGACCATGGGAAAATTCTAAAGGGGGAAGAGAGATCCTTCGCGAGGAGTTGTGTTTTGAGAGGAGGAGAGGGGGGACTTTTATAGGGACAGGGGGGCACACCAAGGGGCATGGCGCCAGCCATGGTGGCTGTCCCCACCTCTTCCACATTCATGTGAGTGGAGCTCCCACTCAAAATGAAAAGCCTTCACTCCCATAAAAGAGCCTCCACTCAAAAATCCACTCACATGCATTAAATTTTCACCAAATTTAATGCAAGCTCTCATTTAAATAAAAATCTTTTATTTATTTATTCAGAATTTTGTTAATTACTTTAATTAATAAACATTCACATAAAACCCCTTGCTAGTATTCAATTTTACATGCAGAATCAGTTTCAGCAATTTCAACCGAAACAGTTTCGGTGTCTAGTGAAATAAATTCCTGTGCTTTTCTTTTTCTTTCTCTGACATATTATTTGCTCCAAATGGTGTTGGTATTCCTTAAGTGTGTCACCCTACGATTCACGAATAATGTAGACATGATCGAGACCCCTCTCTGATCACTAATCAGCAGCGGACCTGGAGATCCGTACTGACTCCCACATATTCAACGATGACTTGTGTAATCATGTGAACCTTATACGCATATAACTCAATCCCTTTGTCTTGCGATATATTACATGCCCGAGATTCGATCATCGGTATCTCCATACCTATTATGATCTCGTTACCGACATGTACTCTTTTCTCATTCCCGTGATATAACATTCTAGTGATCAAATCACTTCCTTGCAAGCTAACTAATGTGATATCACCGAGAGGACCCAGAGTATATCTATCTGTCATTGGGATGGACAAATTCCACTCTTGATCCATGAGCCTCAACATAACACCTTCGTAGCACTGAACCCACCTTTATAATCACCCTGTTACGGTGTGATGTTTGATGTTATCAAGATACTCTTTTGGTGTGAGTGATTGACATGATCTCATGGTCTAAGGACTAAGATTACTTCGTATGATGTTATAGCAATATAAACACAATGACCTTGATCGTAATGCTATACTTCGGATGAATGTTCATCACATCATTCCAACAATGTTGTGACCTTGTTATTAACAACATCCAATGTCCATGATCAGGAAACCTTTGATCATCTTGTTAATCAACAAGCTAGTTTATAAGAGAGGCATAACTAGGAACTTCCTTTTTGTTTATTAAACACACATGTATTAACGTTTCCGTATTAATACAATTATAGCATGCAAAATAAACATTTATCATAAATAAGGAATACGATAATAACCACTTTATTATTGCCTCTCGGGCATATTCCCTTCAGTCTCCCACTTGCACTAGAGACAATAATCTAGTTTAGAAACTTTGCGTATTGAACACCTATGGATTTCTGGTGTTCCCTATACGCAATTTCAAGTGGTTAACATAATCTACAGATCTAAAGCTTTTAGATCCGTGTGTATTTGCATGTCTTTGCATCTCCACGCATCACTTATTCTCCAATGATATGGCATTGTATAAATTTTGTCTTTTGGTGAAACCTTTAGTTCCTTGTGGTTAAATCATGTCGATATTATTGTCCTACAATATATATTTAGTGTTAGCCCGTTGCGAACCACACCTTAGTTTGATAACAAACTACTTGACACAAATGCCCTCCTTTGCTGCTACTGTAGCAGTCATATACTTAGACTTTTGTTGTAGTATCCGTCACAATGTCTTAACTTTGGAATTTATCCAAATCCATCATGGAAACTTTCTTTCCATTTCATTGTACCACCCATAGTTTAAATTGAGATAAACTTAAATTGTATCTTGTGACAAAACTAGTATCAATGTAACATTTTACAATGAACTATTTGTAATTGTTTGTCACCTCTACACAAATAAATTCTTAGTTGTTCCAAAAGATCATAAGAATTTCCTTACTATCGTCCAATGATCATTTTATGATTCATTCTGGTATATGCTCATAACACTTAGAGCATAGGACATATCTGGATGTGTGCATATCATGGTATGATTGATCAAAACATTCTTGTGATTGCACTCATCAAGTGTCAAATCACTTGAATCTTGTTTCACTTATCAAGTGTCGATACACTTGAATCTTGATTCAATTATTTTCCATGTGACAAGAACCGTTTCTCGTCGTTTCTATATTGAACTCTTTCAATATCTCATATATGTACGTTTTGCATAACCATATTAATGAAGGGTTTTGCAGCATAGTAAATCAAAATTTTCTACGGATACGAACGGGAAAAGCCAAGATCTAATCTAGGATATGCAAACAACGAGAGGGATAGATGAGATCTTCATACCCTTGAAGAAATCGCACAGCGGAACGTTCAACAGAACGTGGTTGATGTAGTCGTACTAGCCTTCTCCTCCTCGCGATCCGATCTGATCCAACGCCGCAAGTGGCGACGCCTTCGAGAGATGCACACGTACGTCACCTCGACGTCTCCTCCTTCGTTGGTCCAGCAAGTGGGGTGGAGAGATAGATTGGATCTACAACACGACTGAGTGGTGCAAAGGTGGAGAGTTTCTGCGGTAGGGCTTCGCCTACGCGCAGTCGGGAGAGAGAGAGAGGAGGGCAGCAGGTAGGCGGCTAGGGTTTGAGGAGGTGTGGGGGGAGGGTGCGGCCCTGCCCTCTTTATATAGAGGGCTGGCCGGCTGCCTTTGCCCCTCCTCCAAACCCTAGGGCCAGCGGCCACATGGGAGGAGTGGGGGCAAGTTCCCCCCTCCCTTCTAGAAGCTCTCCGTAGGGTTTCCCCTAGGGCTTGGCTGGCTGGGCCTATGGGGCCTTCTGCCCCTGACCCAATGCGGCCAGGGCACTCCCTCGTAGGCCCACGCCTCCTCCCGACAAGTGAGGCCACGTTAGTCCCACTCCAGAAGCTTCTAGAACCTTTCGGTACAATACCAAACAATCCAAAACAATTCCGAAATCCAAAAACTGCTTTCCCTTATATGAATCTTATTTTTCGGACCATTCCGGAACCTCTCGTGATGTCCTGGATCTCATCCGAGACTCCGAACAAAAACTTATAAACCAATTATCCATTCTATCCTAGCGTCAAGACACGTTAATTGTGTGACCCTACGGGTTCGAGAATATGCAGATATGATCTTCTATCAATAATCAACAGCGGGGTCTGGAAACCCATATTGACTCCCACATATTCATCGATGATCATATCGGATGAATCACGATGCCAGGATTCAATTAATCCCATATATATATTCCCTTTGTCACACGATATTTTACTTGCCCGAGATTCGATCGTTGGCATCGGCACACCTAGTTCAATCTCGTTCACAGCAAGTACTTTACTCGTTCCGTAATCCGATATCACTTTGTGATTAACTCCTTAACCACGTGCTTGCAAGCGGTGTTGATATCGATTACCGATTGGGCCCGAAGTATATCTCTCCGACTTGGGAGGGAGAAATCCTATCTTGATACATACAACCCAACAAGTAATTTCCGATCACCTGAGAGACACCTTTCTGATCACCCTCTCATAGGATGACGTTTGATGACCTCAAAGCTTTCTTCCGATACCAGGGAGTTGCATTATCTCATGATCTAAGGAATACAATATTTGACATAAAAAAAGCTTCGCAAAGAAGAACACGATGGCACGATCTAATTTCTCTGCTTAATTTGGGTCTGTCCATCATATCATTCTCCCAATGACATGATCTCATTATTAATTGACAACTCATGTCTATGGTTAGGAAACCTTAACCATCATTAATCAATGAGCTAGTCCATAGAGGCGTACTAGGGACAAGGTGTTGTTCATAAACCACACAAGTATTAAAGTTTCCGCTTAATACAATTCTAGCATGGAATATAAACTTTATCATGAACAAGAATTATAATAATAACATCTTTATTATTGCCTCTAGGGCATAATTCCAATAGTCTCCCACTTGCACTCAAGTCAATAATCTAGTTTACATCTGGCAACAATCTAACACCCATGGCACTAAGGTGCTGATCATGTTTTGCTCGTGGAAGAGGTTTAGTCAACGGATCTGCAACATTCAGATCCGTATATACTTTGCTAATCTTCAGATCTCCATCTGTTATATAATCTCGAATTATATGAAACTTGCGGTTGATGTGCTTGGTCTTTGGATGATATCTTGGTTCCTTAGCCAGTGCTATGGCGCCAGTGTTGTCACACAATATCTCCAGTGGGTCCAAGGCACTTGGAACCACACCAAGCTCAGTGATGAAGTTCCTGATCCAAACTTCTTCACTTGACGCTTCTGCAGCAGCCATGTATTCCGCTTCTACTGTAGATCCCGCAATCACGCTTTGCTTGCAGCTTCTCCAGCTCACATCTCCTCCATTCAAAATATAAATGTATCCTGTCGACGATTTAGAATCATCCTTGTCGGTGTCGAAACTAGCATCGACATAACCTTTTACTACGAGATGCTCATCACCTCCATAGACCAAGAACATTTCTTTAGTCCTATTTAAATACTTTAGGATGTTCTTCACGGCTGTCCAGTGTTCCACTCCTGGATCACTTTGGTATCTGCTCGTCAAACTAAGAGCATTGGACACATCCGGTCTAGTACACAACATGGCATACATGATAGAACCTATGGCCGAGGCATAAGGCACTTTGCTCATAGCTTCTCTATCGTTTACCGTAGCTGGACACTGATCCTTGCTCAATATCTTACCTGACAACATGGGCACTGAACCTTTCTTTACCTTATCCATTCTGAACCTTTTCAGAACTTTGTCTAGGTATGTACTTTGGCTTAAAGCTATTAGGCGTCTTTGTCTATCTCTATAGATTTTGATGCCTAATATATAAGCAACTTCTCCTAGGTCTTTCATTGAAAAACATTTGTTCAAATAACACTTCACATCGTTAAGCATATCAATGTCATTTCCAATAATCAATATGTCATCCACATATAGTACTAAAAATGTCACTAAGCTCCCACTCACTTTCTTGTAGATACAAGCTTCATAGAAATTTGGAACAAATCCAAAGCTCTTGATCACTTGATCAAACCGAAGGTTCCAACTCCGAGATGCCTGCTTTAGTCCATAAATAGAATGCTGAAGTTTGCACAACTTATCAGCATCCTTAGGATCGACAAAACCTTCGGGTTGCATCATATACAACTCTTCATCAATGTTGCCATTGAGGAACGCATTCTTGACATCCATCTGCCATATTTCATAATCATGAAACGCAGCAATTGCTAATAAAATCCGAATGGACTTAAAAATCGCTATGGGGGAGAAAGTCTCATCGTAGTCAACACCTTGAACTTATCGAAAACCTTTCGCAACAAGCCGTGATTTATAGACGGTAACATTACCATCCGCGTCAGTTTTCTTCTTGAAAATCCATTTACACTCAACGGCCTTTCGGTCGCTAGGAGGGTCCACCAAAGTCCATACTTGGTTTTTGCTCATGGATCCCAATTCGGATTTCATGGCCTCTAGCCATTTTTCAGAGTCTGGACTCATCATCGCTTCCTCATAGTTCGCAGGTTCACTGCTGTCTACCAACAAGACAGTTAAGACAGGGTTGCCGTACCACTCAGGAGGGGCACGCGACCTTGTCGACCTGCAACGTTCAGTAGTAGCATTGTCCGAAGCTTCATGATCCTAGTCATTAGCTTCCTCTATTGTTGGTGCAGACGGCACTGGAACAATTTCCGGTGCTGCGCTACTCTCCAACTCAAGAGAAGGTTCAATAACCTCGTCTAGCTCTACTTTCCTCCCACTCAATTCTTTCGAGAGAAACTCCTTCTCAAGAAAGGATCCGTTCTTTGCAACAAACACTTTGCCTTCGGATATGTGGTAGAAGGTATACCCAATCGTTTCCTTAGGGTATCCTATGAAGACGCATTTCTCCGCTTTGGGTTCGAGCTTGCCCGGCATCAACTTATTAACGTAAGCTTCGCATCCCCAAACTTTAAGAAACGACAACTTAGGTTTAGCACCAAACCACAGTTCATACGGTGTCGTCTCAACGGATTTAGATGGTGCCCTATTTAAAGTGAATGCAGCGGTTTCTAATGCATAACCCCAAAATAATAACGGCAAATCTGTAAGAGACATCATCGATCGCACCATATCCAATAAAGTTTGATTCCGGTGTTCAGACACACCATTTCACTGTGGTGTTCCGGGTGGCGTGAGTTGCGAAACGATTCCGCTTTCTTTAAGATGCGTGAGAAAATCATAACTCAAATATTCACCTCCACGAACGGATCGTAGAAATTTAATTTTTCCGTTACGATGGTTTTCCACTTCGTTCTAAAATTCTTTGAACTTTTCAAACGTTTTAGATTTATGTTTCATTAAATAGATATACCCATATCTACTTAAGTCATCATTAAAAGTGAGAAAATAGCGATATCCACCGCGCGTCGAAACACTCATCGGTCTGCATACATCAGTATATATGATTTCCAACAAGTCCGTTGCTCGCTCCATTATACCGGTTTTGATCATCTTGCCCATGAGGCACGGCTCGCACGTGTCAAATGATTCAAAATCAAGAGACTCCAAAAGTCCATCAGAATGGAGTTTCTTCATGCGCTTTACACCAATATGACCTAGACGGCAGTGCCAAAAATAAGTCGTATTATCACTATCTACCTTGCATCTCTTAGCCTTAATGTTATGGATGTGTGTTTTATTGCTTTCGAGATTCAGAAGAAATAAACCATTCATAGAAGGTGCATGACCATAAAATATGTTACTCATATAAATAGAACAACCATTATTCTCCGATTTAAATGAATAACCGTCTTGCAATATACACGATCCAGATATGATGTTCATGCTCAACGCAGGCACATAATAACATTTATTAAGGTTTAAAACTAATCCCGAAGGTAAAACTAAGGAGAGTGTGTCGACGGCCATCACATCAACTCTTGATCTGTTGCCAACGCGCATCGTCACCTCATCCCTCACTACAAATATTAGCAACTGGACCAGTATCAAATACCCAGGCACTACAACAAGCGCTAGTAAGGTAAACATCAATAACATGTATATCAAATATACCTTTGATGGTGCCAGCCTTCTTGTCCGCTAAGTACTTCGGACAGTTGCGCTTCCAGTGACCCTTGTCCTTGCAATAGAATCGCTCAGTGTCCGGCTTAGGTCTAGACTTGAGCTTCTTCTCAGCGGGGGCAACGCGCTTGCCGCTGCCTTTCTTGAAGGGCTTCTTTGCACCCTTACCTTTCTTAAAGATGGGGGGCTTGTTCACCATCAACACATGATTATCTTTCTTGATGTCCACCTCCGCAGCTTTCAGCTTAGCGAAGAGCTCAGTGATCGTATCAGTGGAACCAATTTGATTATGAGTAACTACAAAACCTTTGTAGCTAGGAGGGAGTGATTGCAGAACTCTGTCGATCTTGAGCTCCTCTGGAATCTTGCAGTCCAGTTGCTCAAGGCGTTGAGTGTAGCCCGACATCTTAATGGCGTGCTCACTAATAGAACTCCCTTCCTCCATCTTGCAGTTAAAGAATTTCTCAGAGATCTCATATCTCTCAGAACGGGCCTGAGTCTGAAACATGGTTTTCAGTTCCTCAAGAATCTCAAAGGGCCCGGCGAACTCCTCAAAATGATTTTGAAGGTCTGATTCCATAGCAAACAACATGGTGCTCTTAATCACACCATAATCATCTTTGCGCGACTGATAAACAGCTTTTTCATCAGCCGGCGCATCTACAGCAGGGGCGTCACCTAGCGCTTTCTCAAGGACATAGTCCTTTTGTCCGCCAGCGAGAATGATTCTCAGATTGCGGAACTAGTTGGTGAAGTTAGACCCATTGTTCTTAAGCTTTTCTTTCTCAGCAAAAACGTTGAAGTTGAAGTTGGACTTAGCCATTTGATCTACAAAATTTGCAAGTACAATTTAGACTATGTTCATGATAACTAGTTCAACTTAATCAAATTACTAGATGAACTCCCAATAAATTCAACATCCCTCAAGTTGCTTAGTGAACATGATCCAAATTCACCACACCTAATCTGATCTTCACGATAAGAGATGTGGTTTCAATGGTGGACAACGAAGTGTCGATCATATCATTCATATGACTCATTCTTAACCTTTTAGTTCCTGTGTTCTGAGGCCATGTCTATACATGCTAGGCTCGTCAAGTCAAACCCAAGTATTTCCGCGTGTGCAAAACTGGCTTGCACCCGTTGTATGTGAACGTAGAGTTTATAGCACCCGATCATCACGTGATGCTTGAACACGACGAACTTTCGCAACAGTGCATACATGGGGAGAACACAGTTTTATCTTGATCTTTAAGTGAGGAATCATCTTACAATGCTACCGTCGCGATCTAAGCATAATAAGATACATAAAAGGATAAACATCACATGCATATAATTTTATGTGACATGGTATAGCCATTCTCCGCGCAATGATCTCCATCTTGTGCGTGCCAGCATGATCTCCATCACTCCACCATGAATAGCAACTACAACTATTGCTAACTACTTAGCGATAAAGTAAAGCTATTACATGGCGTATAAGAAGTTGACACACATGTCATACACAATTATAAAGACAACCATATGGCTCCTGCCGGTTGTATACTCATCGACATGCAAGTCGTGAAACATTAAAAAACATGATCATTGCATACAACATACACATCACATCTTGGGCCATACCATATCACAGAAACACTCCCTGCAAAAACAAGTTAGACACCTCTACTTTGTTGTTGCATGTTTTACGTGGCTTATGGGAGTAACAAGCTAAGAACGATTCTTACCTACGGAAAGCCACAACGGTGATATTA
This sequence comes from Avena sativa, assembly GCA_916181665.1. Classification (NCBI taxonomy): domain Eukaryota; kingdom Viridiplantae; phylum Streptophyta; class Magnoliopsida; order Poales; family Poaceae; genus Avena; species Avena sativa. The sequence goes on along the minus strand of OV702298.1, from coordinate 274,944,646 downwards.
TGGTTGCCAACATCCAGTGTAAATCCCATGACAACAATAGTGAGAGAAACTGGCATCCACCAGCCGCATGTGTGGAAGAAGCCACACGTCAAGTGCGGAGCCGGTCTCGCGAACGAGGTCGCGTAAAGTTGGCATGGACCGATTCGATCTAACTATCCCACATCACAAGTACACAACAGGAGGATTGCAACAGAAAACATCAACGCCCGCAACAAGCATGTTGCGTTCTACTCGTGAAACACATCTACGCATAGATCTAGCTCTGATACCACTGAAGGGTTTGCAGTATAGTAAATCAAAAATTTCTACGGATGCGAACAGGAAAAGCCAAGATCTAATCTAGAAGATGCAAACAACGAGAGGGATAGATGAGATCTTCATACCCTTGAAGAAATCGCACAGCGGAACGTTCAACAGATGGTGGTTGATGTAGTCGTAGTAGCCTTCTCCTCCTCGCGATCCGATCCGATCCGATCCAACGCCGCAAGTGGTGACGCCTCCGAGAGATGCACACGTATAGCACCTCGACGTCTCCTCCTTCCTTGGTCCAGCAAGTGGGGTGGAGAGATAGATTAGATCTACAACACGATGGCGTGGTGCAAAGGTGGAGAGTTTCTGTGGCAGGGCTTCGCCTACGCGCAGTCGGGAGAGAGAGAGAGAGAGAGAGAGAGAGAGAGAGAGAGAGAGAGAGAGAGAGAGAGAGAGAGAGAGAGAGAGAGAGAGAGAGAGAGAGGAGGGCAGCAGGTAGGCGGCTAGGGTTTGAGGAGGTGTGGGGGGAGGGTGCGCCCCTGCCCTCTTTATACAGAGGGCTGGCCGGCTGCCCTTGACACTCCTCCAAACCCTAGGGCTGGCGGCCACATGGGAGGAGTGGGGGCAGGTTCCCCCCCCCCTTCTAGAAGCTCTCCCTAGGGTTTCCCCTAGGGCTTGGCCGGCTGGGCCTATGGGGCCTTGTGCCCCTGGCCCAATGCGGCCAGGGCACTCCCTCATAGGCCCATGCCCCCTCCTGACAAGTGGGGCCACGTTGGTCCCACTTCGGAAGCTTCTAGAACCTTCCGGTACAATACCGAACAATCCGAAACAATTCTGAAATCCAAAAACTGCTTTCCCTTATATGAACCTTATTCTTCGGACCATTCCGGAACCTCTCGTGGTGTCCTGGATCTCATCTGAGACTCCGAACAAAAACTCATAAACCAATTATCCATTCTATCCTAGCGTCGAGACACGTTAAGTGTGTGACCCTACGGGTTCGAGAATATGCAGACATGATCTTCTATCAATAATCAACAGCGGGGTCTGGAAACCCATATTGACTCCCACATATTAATCGATGATCATATCGGATGAACCACGATGCCAGGATTCAATTAATCCCATATATATTCCCTTTGTCACGCGATATTTTACTTGCCCGAGATTCGATCGTTGGCATCAGCATACCTAGTTCAATCTCGTTCACAGCAAGTACTTTACTCGTTCCGTAATTCGATATCACTTTGTGATTAACTCCTTAACCACGTGCTTGCAAGCGGTGTTGATATCGATTACCGAGTGGGCCCGAAGTATATCTCTCCGACTTGGGAAGGACAAATCCCATCTCGATACATACAACCCAACAAGTACTTTCCGATCACCTGAGAGACACCTCAAAGATTTCTTCCGATACCAGGGAGTTGCATTATCTCATGGTCTAAGGAATATAATATTTGACATAAGAAAAGCTTTACAAAGATGAACACGATGACACGATCTAATTGCTCTACTTAATTTGGGTCTGTCCATCATATCATTCTCCCAATGACATGATCTCATTATTAATTGACAATTCATGTCTATGGTTAGGAAACCTTAACCATCATTAATCAATGAGCTAGTCCATAGAGGCGTACTAGGGATACGGTGTTGTTCATAAACCACACAAGTATTAAAGTTTACACTTAATACAATTCTAGCATGGAATATAAACTTTACCATGAACAAGAATTATAATAATAACATCTTTATTATTGCCTCTAGGGCATAATTCCAACAATTAGCGTCACAGTCTATCCATGTAGACATTCGTGCTAAATATTCAGGTTTTGCCTAAGTCTTTCGTCAAAATGAAATTCTTAACCTTTATCAATAAAAGATACGTTATTTCCAATCAACAAGATGTCCTCCACATAATGTATTAGAAATATGTCTGAGTGCTTCCACGTAATTTCTTGCAAATGCAAGCATCTTCATCGTCTCCTGATGAAACTTCTTTAACAGTTTCATCACGGCGAAGATTCCAACTCCGCGACGCTTACTTCAACCATTGAAGTTTGCATGCCCGTTTAGCATCCTTTGAATTAAAAATCCCTTTGGATCGTGTCATGCACATGTCCTAGGTAACCATTCTTTTAGAAGAACTTTGTTTTGTTTATTCATCTACCATATACTAAATTATATGTAGTGGTTGCTACTTTAATTCGTCCAGACTAAATATCGCTATGAAAGATCAAATCTTGTCATAGTCAACTCCTTGAACATTGTCGTAAAAAACTTTACGACATGTCGACTATTTCATAGATGTGAAACATCCATGTCTGTTTCTTTATAGATCCAAATACGACCGATAGGTTTTTACACCTTTACGGAGGGTTTTCCAAGTTCAAAAAACTTGATTTCTCGTGTATGGAACTATCACGGATTTTATGGCTTCAAGCCATTTGACGGAGTCAGGGACCATCATCGCTTCTTTACATGTAGTCGGTTCGTCATTATCAAACAATAATGATTTATTCTCAAATCTCAGTATTTGATTCTTTATCCGACCTACTTGGTTCAATAGGAACTTAGACCTCCGTGAACACAACCTTTGAGGCACGTGAGCCATGAGCATTCTGGCTGCCTCCGGAACGTTTTTCGGCGCTGCGCAACTCAGCACATATAGCTAAGGTTCGTTAACCTTATCAAGGTTCGTTAACATTATGTCTTCCCACACATACAGCTAAGAAGCAATAAAATGATCATCATCGTCCACATATATATATATATATATATGTGTGTGTGTGTGTCTGTGTGTACTACCGTGCAAAGCATCAAAGCATAGATCCGGCTCTGATACCACTGAAGGGTTTGCAGCATAGAAAACAAAAAAATTTCTACGATGGGAACAACTAAGTACCAAGATCTATCTACTAGATACAAGCAACAGGTGGATATACATCCATGGAATACATACCCTTGAAGACCGAATAGCGTTAACGAGGTTGTACTCGTGGATGATGTAGTCAAACGCTTTCCGCTCAAAAGATCGTGATGAAGTCCATCTGGTCTAGCCGGTCCAGTACCATCAAGTCTAGCACCGCAAAGTAGTGGTGCATCCGTGATCGCACACACGTTCGAGTACCCCGACAACCTCCGCGTCCTCGCTCCAGCAAAGCAGCGGACGCAACAAATCCTTCTAGAAAAAGCCATCAGGAACATGTATCTCACTGATCCGAGACCATGGGAAAATTCTAAAGGGGGAAGAGACATCCTTCGCGAGGAGGTGTGTTTTGAGAGGAGGAGAGGGGGACTTTTATAGGGACAGGGGCACCCCAAGGGGCACCAACCATGGTGGCTGCCCCCACCTCTTCCACATTCATGTGGCTGGAGCTCCCACTCAAAATGAAAAACCTCCACTCCCATAAAAGAGCCTCCACTCAAAAATCCATTCACATGCATTAAATTTTCACCAAATTTAATGCAAGCTCTAATTTAAATAAAAATCTTTTATTTATTTATTCAGAATTTTGTTAATTAATTTAATTAACAAACATTCACATAAAACCCCTTGCTAGTATTAAATTTTACATGCAGAACCAGTTTCAGCAATTTCAACCGAAACAGTTTTGGTGTCTAGTGAAATAAATTCCTGCGCTTTCCTTTTTCTTTCTCTGGCATATTATTTGCTCCAAATGGTGTCGGTATCCCTTAAGTGAGTCACCCTACGGTTCACGAATAATGTAGACATGATCGAGACCCCTCTCCGATCACTAATCAGCAGCGGACCTGGAGATCCGTACTGACTCCCACATATTCAATGATGACTTCTGTGATCGTGTGAACAATATACGCATGTAACTAAATCCCTTTGTCTCGCGATATATTACATGTCCGAGATTCGATCATCGGTATCTCCATACCTATTATGATCTCGTTACCGACATGTACTCTTTTCTCGTTCCCGTGATATAACATTCTAGTGATCAAATCACTTGCTTGCAAGCTAACTAATGTGATATCACCGAGAGGGCCCAGAGTATATCTATCCGTCATTGGGATGGACAAATTACACTCTTGATCCATGAGCCTCAACATAACACCTTTGTAGCACTGAACCCATCTTTATAATCACCTTGTTACGGTGTGACGTTTGATGTTATCAAGATACTCTTTTGGTGTTAGTGATTGACATGATCTCATGGTCTAAGGACTAATATTACTCCGTATGATATTATAGCAATATAAACACAATGACCTTGATCGTAATGCTATACTTCGGATGAATGTTCATCACATCATTCCAACAATGTTGTGACCTCGTTATTAACAACATCCAATGTCCATGATCAGGAAACCTTTGATCATCTTGTTAATCAACGAGCTAGTTTATAAGAGAGGCATAACTAGGAACTTCCTTTTTGTTTATTAAACACACATGTATTAACGTTTCCGTATTAATACAATTATAGCATGCAAAAATAAACATTTATTATAAATAAGGAATACGATAATAACCACTTTATTATTGCCTCTTGGGCATATTCCCTTCATGATGTGCCTTCATAAGCACTAGATCTACAGATACATTGGTTCCATATGTGCTTGTTAGTGGCTATATTCGGGTAGATGTTGTGATTAGGGTTCCTTCGATTGGGAAATTGGGGATTTTGCACTTTTCATCTTCTTGTGCCCAGGCGGATGATTAAAACTGTCACCAAATTACACCGGGAGGGTGATTCCGTACTACCTTCAATCGTTCATAGCAAAGTGTGTTGTGCATTGTACTAGGTAGTACAGAGTCCTCTCCCCGGTGTTTGTGTGCACATCATATATGAGGCCTTGATTACTTTGCACATCACTCTACATGTTCTCCTTCTTCGGCCGATGATTAATTTGCATTATGTGGCAAAGATCCCAATAGGTTGCATTCATAGCATGCCTGTTATGATTGATCTTGGACACACAATGCCTAATATGGGGCACAATTTATGTGGCTGTTGATGATTAGATACGCACTGCAAGCTAGTGGAAGCGCTGATGCTTTTGAACCTGGTTCTGTCATTTATTCAAGGTGATGGAACTTGGTCCGGTAGTATCATCGCTTCATGCTGTCAATGCTCTGTGCTACGAGGCAATTTTTGTTTATTCTATGAACACAACTTGTGATGACACATAGTACAATGTGTTTATAGAGTTGGTGCTATAAGAACCGGATGGTATGCACAAAATATTGGTTGTGGACATCATCTGGTTCCCTATAGCACCAGCTATACCTTGTTTGTTATTCTGAAGATGGGCATTCGTTTTCTTCCTTTGGCCGATGATTAGTACGTAGTACAATGACATGCAAGGGGATCCTCTTCATGAACAAATTTGTGTGCTAACCAAATTGATTGTTCATTTCTGTTGCTCATGAGGAGAATCCCTTTGCTTGCTCTGCCATTGCATAAGAGGCCATGTGTTATGAAGATTGTTCATGTCTGATCACATCTATTTGTTGGAGATATGCCCTAGAGGCAATAATAAATATAGTTATTATTATATATCTTTGTGTTTATGATAAATGTTTGCATTCATGCTATAATAGTATTAACAAGGAAACCATTAATACTTGTGTGATTTGTAAACTTAATTTGAAGTCCCTAGTATAGCCTCTATACTTCACTAGCTTGTTGGTTGATTGATGATGTGGTTTCTTTGTCATGAACATTGAGATGTTATCAACAACAAGATCATATCGTTAGGAGAATGATATGGTGGACATACTCCTATAGACAAGCGTAGCATAAAGATCAAGTCATTTCAATAGTTCAATTGCTATATGCTTTCTGATACATAGTAACCTAATTCCTTCGACCATGAGATCATGCATATCACCTTTACCAGATGGATGCTTTGATATCATCAAACACCACACCGTAACAGGGTGGCTATAAAGGTGGCATTGAGTGTTCGGAAAGTATTGGTTGAAACACATGGATCAAGAGTGGGATTTGTCCATCCACATGACGGATAGATATTCTCTGGGCCCTCTCGGTGAAATGTCATCCAATTAGCTTGCAAGCATGTGACTTGGTCACAAGGGATCACATATCACGGGAACGAGAAAAGAGTACTTATCAGTAACGAGGTTGAACTAGGTATGCAGAGATACCGACGATCATAACCTCGGATAAGTAACATATCGTGAGACAAAGGGAAATTGGTATCGTATGTAAGTGGTTCATTCGATCGCAAAGTAATCGTAGAAATATGTGGGAGCCATATGAATTTCCAGATTCCTCTATTGGTTATTGTTCGGAGAAGTGTCTCGATCATGTCCGCATAATTCACGAACCGTAGGGAGACACACTTAAGGATTCGACGTTGTTTGAGTAGTTATGGTATTATGAGAAAGAGACCGAATGTTGTTCGGAGTCTCGGATGGGATCCGGGATATCACGAGGTGATCCGGAATGGTCCGGAGAATAAGATTCATATAAGGAAAGTCCCGTTTCGGAGTTCGGGAATGGTTCCGGTGTTTTCATCGGGAACATTCTAGAAGGTCCCGGAATGTCCGGCACTCCGGAGGGGGAAGGGTACATGAATGTGTCATTGCATGTTGGAATGATTGCATCATGTACTAAGTGTTCTCGCTGTCCGAAATAAAGGGTTAATTCAAATCCTAATTGGAAAAGTCAAACTGCCAGTTTTCGGTCAAACTGCCAGTTTTCGGAAAGAGGAGAAAGAGGAGGAGAGGTGGAGGCCGAGTTGGAGGAGGGTTCCTCCCCTTGGCCGGCGCACCTCCCAAGGCCGAGTTGGGGAGGAACTCCTCCCCTTGGCCGCCGGCCCTCCCACCTATAAAGGGAGGGGCAGGGCTCCCCTCTCTAGACACACTAGTTCCTACCCCTCTAAACTAAACCCTAGATCTAAACCCCGGTTTAGAGCTATTTTGGTTTAGAGCCTTCTAATTGGTTTAGAGCCCTCTAATTGGTGTGTCTAATTACTAGACCACTAATAGCCTCTCTCATAAGCTCCACCATACTCGCACCGGCTTAAGGCGAAGCCCTGCGGGATCTCCCCTCTACCTCCGGTACCACGCCGTTGTGCTGCCGGAATCACGAGGAGAGTACTACAACCTCCGCTGCCTGCTGGAACAAGGGAGAGGAAGGTCTTCGTCGAGTACCGAACGTGTGACCGACTACGGGAGCGCTGCCGGAACGTGGCGCCGGAAGGATCGTCTACGCGATCTTGAGATCGGAAAGAGTACGACTACATCACCCACGAGAATCTGCTCTCGTTAAACACTTTGGAATCTTCGAGGGTGAGTTATTCCATCGACTCGTTGCTACAATCTAGTAGATAGATCTTGGCTTGTTTGTTTGTATGCGATAGAAAATTTTTGTTTTCCATGCTACGAACCCCTACAGTGGTATCAGAGCCGTGTCTATATGTAGATCTGTTGCACGAGTAGAACACAATGGTCATTGTGGGCGTTTATGCTTTTATTGTAGATTGCTTTTTGTGTACTTTGCATCTTGCGGTATGTTGGGATGAAGCGGCCCGGGCTAACCTTACATGACATCGTTCATGAGACTTGCTCCACGCTTGACATGCAACTCGTTTTGCATAAGTGGCTTTGCGGGTGCCTGTTTCTCCTAGCATAGTAAAGATCCAATTTACAACGGGTGATCAACAATGCTAGTATCAATGTTGTGGTTATTGTTCGTAAGTTAGAACGACACTTATGGAAAGCCCCAAACCACGTAAAATATGCAAAGAAAGTAGAAGCGTCTAACTTTGTTTTGCAGGGGTGTGCAGTGATGTGATATGGCCATGATTGTGATTATATTTGATGTATGCAATGTTCCTTATTGTAAGTTGGCAACCGGCAGGAGCCATATGGTTGTCTTTAATTTCTGTTAAGACCTGCGTGTCTATTCAAAATAGTTGTAATAGTTGAAGCTGGTGGACGACAACCATGAAGAAGCGTCATTGATCTTGATGCTATGCCGGTGATGATGGAGATCATGTTCGTGCTTGAAGATGGAGATCGGAAGCACAAAGAAGAAAGGCCATATCATATCACATATTATGAATTGCATGTGATGTTAATCCTTTATGCATCTTGTATTGCTTAGTAGACGACGGTAGCATTATAAGATGATCCCTCATGCACATAAATTTCAAGTTCTAAAGTGTTCGCCCTTAGTTAGCACCGTTGCTAAAGCTTGTTGCTTCGAAGCACCACGTGATGATCGGGTGTCTTTGATTCCACGGGTGAATACAACGTAAGCAAGCCAGATTTGCTTATGCGGTAGCTAAGGTTTGATCTTGACGAGCCTAGCATGTACAGACATGGCCTCAGGAACACGGATCGCCGAAAGGCAAAGCATGAATCATATAGTAGATATGATGAACATGATGATTGTTCGCCATTAAAACTATATCAGCTCTCGTGATGATCGGTGTTGATGTAGTGGATTTGGTTCGTGTGATCACTAAAACAATGTGAGGGATGTTGTTTTGAGTGGGAGTTCACCTAGTTTAATTTCATTAATTAATTTGAACTCAATTTGTCATAAACTTAGTCTAAACTATTGCAAATATGTTGTAGATCAATGGCAGCCCCTACCATCAATTTTAATGCGTTCCTAGAGAAAGAAAAGTTGAAAAACAATGGAAGCAACTTCGCGGATTGGTTCCGCAATTTGAGGATTGTCCTCACAGCTGGTAATTTGACCTATGTGCTGGATGCACCGCTAGGTGACCCACCTGCAGCTGATGCTTCCGATGAAGTAAAGAATGTTTACCTCGCTCGGAAGAATCAGTACTCCATAGTTCAGTGTGCTATCTTGTATGGTTTAGAATCGGAGCTTCAGAAAAGGTTTGAAGAGTCAGACCCATATGATATTGTCGAGGATCTCAAATTAATTTTTGAGACTCATGCGGCAATTGAAAGTTATGAAGCTTCTGAAAAGTTCTTTAACTGCAAGATGGAAGAGGGTAGCTCCGTCAGTGAGCATGTGCTTAAAATGTCTGGGCACGCGAATAAACTTCAAAGCTTGGGTATAGTGATTCCTAATACTTTGGGAGTTTACCGCATCCTCCAATCACTACCACCAAGTTACAAGAACTTTGTGATGAACTACAACATGCAGAACATGAACAAAGAGTTGCCAGAACTATTTGCTATGTTAAAATCTGCAGAAGTGGAGATCAAGAAAGAGCACCAAGTGTTGATGGTCAATAAGACCACCAAATTCAAGAAAGGCAAGTCTAAGCAGAAGGGACACTTCAAGAAGGGTGGTAAGAAAGCTACCATGCTGACGAAGAGGACCAAGGCTGGACCCAAGCCTGATACTGAGTGCTTTTACTGCAAGGGAGAAGGTCACTGGAAGCGGAATTGCCCAAAGTACTTGGCGGATTTGAAGAACGGCAACATCAAGAAGAAAGGTATATCTGATATACATGTTATTGATGTGTATTTCACTAGTATTCGTAGTAGTGCCTGGGTATTTGATACTGGTTCGGTTGCTCATATTTGTAACTCGAAACAGGAGCTGCAGAATAAACGAAAGCTAGCGAAGAACGAGGTGACGATGCGCGTAGGAAACGGATCAAAGGTTGATGTGATCGCGGTCGGCACGCTACCTCTTCATCTACCATCGGGATTAGTTTTATACTTAAATAATTGTTATTTGGTGCCTGCGTTGAGCATGAACATTATATCGGGATCTTGTTTATTGCGAGACGGTTACTTGTTTAAATCCGAGAATAATGGTTGTTCGATTTATATGAGTAATATGTTTTATGCACATGCACCTTTGATAGATGGTCTATTCATATTGAATCTCGATAGTGGAAATACACATATTAATAACATTGAAGCTAAACGTTTGAAATCAAGCGATAACTTAACCTATATGTGGCACTGTCGTCTTGGTCACATTGGAGTGAAGCGTATGAAGAAACTCCATTCCGATGGACTTCTTGAATCACTTGATTTTGAATCACTTGAAAGATGCGAAGCATGTCTGATGGGTAAAATGACTAAGACTCCATTTTCTGGTATGATGGAGCGAGCTACGGACTTATTGGAAATCATACATACCGATGTGTGTGGTCCAATGAGTGTAGCATCGCGCGGTGGTTATCGTTATGTTCTTACCTTCACGGATGACTTGAGTAGATATGGGTATATCTATTTCATGAAACATAAGTCCGAAACTTTCGAGAAGTTTAAGGAGTTTCAAAGTGAGGTAGAGAATCAACGTAACAAGAAGATTAAATTTCTACGTTCTGATCGTGGAGGTGAATATCTAAGTTACGAGTTTGGCGAGCATTTGAAGAAATGTGGAATACTTTCGCAGTTGACACCGCCGGGAACACCACAGCGTAATGGTGTGTCTGAACGTCGTAATCGAACTCTCTTAGATATGGTTCGTTCTATGATGTCACTTACAAATTTACCGCTATCATTTTGGGGTTATGCATTAGAAACAGCCGCATTCACTTTAAATAGGGCACCATCTAAATCCGTTGAAACGACACCGTATGAATTATGGTTTGGGAAGAAACCTAAATTGTCGTTCCTTAAAATTTGGGGGTGCGAAGCCTATGTAAAGAAGTTACAGCCGGACAAGCTTGAACCCAAAGCGGAAAAATGCGTCTTCATAGGATACCCGAAGGAAACTATTGGGTATACCTTCTATCATAGATCCGAAGGCAAAATCTTTGTTGCCAAGAATGGATCCTTTCTAGAGAAGGAATTTCTCTCGAAAGAAGTGACTGGAAGGAAAGTAGAACTCGACGAGGTTGTCGAACCTTCTCTCGAAATTGCGAGTAGCGCAGCACCGGAAGAAGTTCCTGTGGTGCCTGCACCAATGAGGGAGGAAGCTAATGATAGTGATCATGAAACTTCGGTTGAGGTTGCTACAGAGCCTCGGAGGTCAACGAGAACTCGTACCACTCCAGATTGGTATGATTCCGTTATGAATGTCATGTTGGTGGACAACACCGATGATCCCGAGACATATGAGGAAGCGATGATGAGCCCAGATTCCAATAAATGGCAAGAAGCCATGAAATCCGAGATTGGATCCATGTACGAAAACCAAGTATGGACTTTGGTGGACTTACCGGATGGCCGGAAGGCTGTCGAGAACAAATGGATTTTCAAGAAGAAAACAGATGCTGATGGTAATGTTACTGTCTATAAAGCTCGACTTGTCGCAAAAGGGTTTCGACAAATTCAAGGAGTTGACTACGATGAGACTTTCTCACCAGTAGCGAAGCTAAAGTCTGTGAGGATTATGTTAGCAATCGCTGCATATTATGATTATGAGATATGGCAGATGGATGTCAAAACAGCATTCCTCAATGGAGACATTGATGAAGAATTGTATATGATGCAACCCAAAGGTTTTGTCGATCCTAAAGATGCTAACAAGGTATGCAAACTTCAACGGTCCATCTATGGATTGAAGCAAGCATCCCGAAGTTGGAATCAACGTTTTGATAAGGTAATCAAAAGTTTTGGTTTTATACAAACTTATGGAGAAGCTTGTATTTACAAGAAAGTGAGTGGGAGCTCTGTAGCGTTCTTAATACTATATGTGGATGACATATTATTGATTGGGAATGATGTAGACCTTCTTAATAGTGTCAAAGAATATTTGAATAATAGTTTTTCAATGAAGGATCTTGGCGAAGCAGCTTACATATTAGGCATAACGATTTATAGAGATAGATCGAAACGCCAAATATCATTGTCACAAAGTACATATTTGGACAAAGTTCTAAAGAAGTTTGGAATGGAAGAAAGCAAGAAAGGGTTCTTGCCCATGTTGCCCAATACGACCTTGAGTAAAACTCAAAGTCCGACATCGGCAGAAGATAGAGAAAGGATGAGTAAGACTCCCTATGCCTCAGCCATAGGATCTCTAATGTATGCCATGCTATGTACTAGACCCGACATCGCATATGCTGTTAGTCTAACTAGCAGATATCAAAGTGATCCAGGAGTGGATCATTGGACAGCGGTCAAAAACATCCTTAAGTACTTGAGAAGAACTAAGGATATGGTTCTTTCTTATGGAGGTGATGAACAGCTCGTTGTTAATGGTTACACCGATGCTAGTTGGAACACCGATCCGGATGATTCTAAATCACAATCTGGATACGTATTTATTTTGAATGGTGCAGCAGTTAGCTGGAGGAGTGCAAAGCAAAGCGTTGTGGCGAGATCTTCAACTGAATCGGAATACATGGCTGCTTCGGAGGCTTCACAAGAAGCGATATGGATGAAAGAGTTCATTACAGAGCTGGGTGTGGTTCCTAGTGCGCTGGACCCAATGTCTATCTACTGTGATAACATGGGCGCCATAGCCAATGCGCAAGAACCAAGGTCACACAAGAAGCTGAAGCATATCAAGCTGCGTTTTCACGCTATTCGAGAACATATCCAGGATGGGGATATAAAGATTTGCAAAGTACACACAGATCTGAATGTGGCGGATCCGTTGACTAAACCTCTCCCGAGGGCAAAACATGACCAACACCAAACTGCCATGGGTGTTCGGTATATTACCATGTAATCTAGATTAGATGACTCTAGTGCAAGTGGGAGACTGTTGGAGATATGCCCTAGAGGCAATAATAAATATAGTTATTATTATATATCTTTGTGTTTATGATAAATGTTTGCATTCATGCTATAATAGTATTAACAAGGAAACCATTAATACTTGTGTGATTTGTAAACTTAATTTGAAGTCCCTAGTATAGCCTCTATACTTCACTAGCTTGTTGGTTGATTGATGATGTGGTTTCTTTGTCATGAACATTGAGATGTTATCAACAACAAGATCATATCGTTAGGAGAATGATATGGTGGACATACTCCTATAGACAAGCGTAGCATAAAGATCAAGTCATTTCAATAGTTCAATTGCTATATGCTTTCTGATACATAGTAACCTAATTCCTTCGACCATGAGATCATGCATATCACCTTTACCAGATGGATGCTTTGATATCATCAAACACCACACCGTAACAGGGTGGCTATAAAGGTGGCATTGAGTGTTCGGAAAGTATTGGTTGAAACACATGGATCAAGAGTGGGATTTGTCCATCCACATGACGGATAGATATTCTCTGGGCCCTCTCGGTGAAATGTCATCCAATTAGCTTGCAAGCATGTGACTTGGTCACAAGGGATCACATATCACGGGAACGAGAAAAGAGTACTTATCAGTAACGAGGTTGAACTAGGTATGCAGAGATACCGACGATCATAACCTCGGATAAGTAACATATCGTGAGACAAAGGGAAATTGGTATCGTATGTAAGTGGTTCATTCGATCGCAAAGTAATCGTAGAAATATGTGGGAGCCATATGAATTTCCAGATTCCTCTATTGGTTATTGTTCGGAGAAGTGTCTCGATCATGTCCGCATAATTCACGAACCGTAGGGAGACACACTTAAGGATTCGACGTTGTTTGAGTAGTTATGGTATTATGAGAAAGAGACCGAATGTTGTTCGGAGTCTCGGATGGGATCCGGGATATCACGAGGTGATCCGGAATGGTCCGGAGAATAAGATTCATATAAGGAAAGTCCCGTTTCGGAGTTCGGGAATGGTTCCGGTGTTTTCATCGGGAACATTCTAGAAGGTCCCGGAATGTCCGGCACTCCGGAGGGGGAAGGGTACATGAATGTGTCATTGCATGTTGGAATGATTGCATCATGTACTAAGTGTTCTCGCTGTCCGAAATAAAGGGTTAATTCAAATCCTAATTGGAAAAGTCAAACTGCCAGTTTTCGGTCAAACTGCCAGTTTTCGGAAAGAGGAGAAAGAGGAGGAGAGGTGGAGGCCGAGTTGGAGGAGGGTTCCTCCCCTTGGCCGGCGCACCTCCCAAGGCCGAGTTGGGGAGGAACTCCTCCCCTTGGCCGCCGGCCCTCCCACCTATAAAGGGAGGGGCAGGGCTCCCCTCTCTAGACACACTAGTTCCTACCCCTCTAAACTAAACCCTAGATCTAAACCCCGGTTTAGAGCTATTTTGGTTTAGAGCCTTCTAATTGGTTTAGAGCCCTCTAATTGGTGTGTCTAATTACTAGACCACTAATAGCCTCTCTCATAAGCTCCACCATACTCGCACCGGCTTAAGGCGAAGCCCTGCGGGATCTCCCCTCTACCTCCGGTACCACGCCGTTGTGCTGCCGGAATCACGAGGAGAGTACTACAACCTCCGCTGCCTGCTGGAACAAGGGAGAGGAAGGTCTTCGTCGAGTACCGAACGTGTGACCGACTACGGGAGCGCTGCCGGAACGTGGCGCCGGAAGGATCGTCTACGCGATCTTGAGATCGGAAAGAGTACGACTACATCACCCACGAGAATCTGCTCTCGTTAAACACTTTGGAATCTTCGAGGGTGAGTTATTCCATCGACTCGTTGCTACAATCTAGTAGATAGATCTTGGCTTGTTTGTTTGTATGCGATAGAAAATTTTTGTTTTCCATGCTACGAACCCCTACACTATTATGTTCATTGTTTATGTCTGATCACATGTGTTGATTCTTATTGTAGTGCTCGAAGACGTTGACCGGAGGTGATCTCCCCATCAATGGAGGAGCATGCTCTAGGGATGCTGCTGAGGGTAGTGCCCCAAAGAGGGGGAACGATGGTGGTGAGGGAAGCGGCAGCAAGAGGGCGAGGGGAAGGCCTCTCAAGATAGGGAACTTTTACGACCAGGTAGGTCCAACGCATTTTGCCAAGGTGATCTTGGCACCTTGGTTAGACCTGCTTCCAATCCCTGATGGCTTCAGCCCTTTCCTTGGCAATGTGCCGAGGACGATCGTGCTGAAAACAAACATCGTATGCAACAAGATGGTAAAGCTCCGGGATGTCAGCGACAGGATCTTCCTTGACCAGGGTGGGATGGCTTTGCCATTGCACACCTGGTCAAGATCGGGTGCCTAATACATCCCACCAAATAACAGGGTCTCAATTCTACCCAAGTGCTAAAGAGTGTCAATGCGGGAAACCAAACAAAAGGGATAATTTGGCCTAGAGCCTGATCCCGACGTGCAGTCCCTGCACGTGCAAGTTGCACGCGCCTGAAAAAACTCGCACCGAAACCAAACACGCCCTTTGTGTATGCCAAGCGTACATCTAGATATCTTTTTTTAACAGTGAGCTGTTTGTGGTATTGTCTGGCGAATGGATAGCTAAAGGAAAATAAATAATAAATAAAGTACTACTTTTCTATAGGGGTTTAGAGTATCTCCAGCCGTTGCGCTTCCAAGGAGGCATTTTTTCTCCGACTGGAGGCCGTCGGCAGTAATTTGACAAGTTTGGGAAGAAATTACCCAGTCGTGCCCCTGCCCAAGAAGCAATGGACGCGCTTTCCTCCTTCCTTTGTCGGGCGGACGACGATGAAGCGCGACGAGGACGACGACAAGGTGCTCGCGGAAGCGGTGGGAAGCCAAAGCCGGAGGTGTGCTACAGGGTGGAGGGGAAGCCAGCCGCCAGTCTCCCTCGCCGATCGAATTCCCATGACGCGTCGCGGGCAGAGGCACGAGCATAGGGATAGGGCGATGATGGCAACCCGGGCGTGCGTGCTGCAGCGAAGCCGGCCAGTCGCCGCGCTGGTGTTGGCATGCATGCGTGATGGGCGGTGAGAGGGAGAAGAGGCAAGTGGGGCGGTTGTCAAGCGACTTTTCCTATACTGATTTTCTACGTGTAATTAGCATTTCTCTCCCTGGCGCATGGGCCTGGTGGCTTGTTTGCTTCTGATGGTGCCGTCGATCGCCCTCAAGGTAGTTGGGGTCCTATTGGGCACGCCGGATGTAAAATCCCTACTTGTCGGCTGAAAACGAGGTCCTGGGGAACGACTAGGGCGTTTTTTGCATCGTGGGCGCCAAAAAAAAAAGTCCCCGGAGCGCTTCCAGGAGGCTGGCTGCTCAATTTGACTTTACCATGCAATTTGGCTAGAGCTCCTTAAAATGTAGCTATTCTATATTCATGCATCATGTTTTCTAACAGCTGACAAGAACAACCTCATTTTTTATCTAAGACATGAGAGCAGAGGACATAGCAGTTGACATCGAAGCAACTTCTTACTCTGGTTTCCTCTTTTTCTCAATTTAGAACCATCTCCATAGGATAGGAAACTAGTTTTAAAATCAAAAAAGCAAATATGAAACCAATTTTGTGGGTGTGCAATCCAAAATTGCCGGTGAGTGCTATGTGGCAATCTCGGTAGACTGTCGTGTGGGGGCTATATATCGTAAGCGCAATACTCCCTCCGCCCGCAAATAAGTGTACATTTAGGAAATACTAGATAAATTAGTTCTTTTTTTTTATAAGGCTTTATTAATTATCAAGAAAAGAGATGAATGAGGATTGGTGGATGATACGGAGGAGAAGAATAGAGATTGGAGGATGAGGTGGGGAAGTGATTACGAGGAGCTAATTGCATTTATTTAATGCAGTGTTATTGTAGATGTACACTTGTTTTAGGATAAATTTTAAGTGCTAAATATACACTTATTTGCGGACGGAGGGAGTACGCATTGTGACGGAGGAAGTAGTCAAGTTAGAATTTTGTGAGTGTGATGGTGAGCGAATTTTCGGAAAGCCGTTACAGCGGAACTCGATGACAGCGGAACTCGATGACAGGGAGTTCTCATTGGCTCGAGTGTTGGGTTCGGCTGTGCACCGGCCGGTCCTACTCATCAATTGCCGAGTGTGACGAGACGACGAGACGACGAGACGCCGAGTGTTGGAGTATATCGTACGGAGTACTATGTGATAAAATTACCGAGTGTGACGAGACGACGATTTCTACCGTATGTGTACGTCGACCCATCAATCACCAATGTGTTTGTCTTCTTAATAAATAGGGAGTACTTCCCTATGCCCCGGAGTAATCGAGTTAAGCACACGAGAGAGTGAGCTAGCTAGCTAAGCCAGAATGAGCGGCATGCTAGTGAGGAAGTCGTCGCCGGTGCTAGTGCGGCCACCGTCACCGCCGCCTGCAACGACGACCACGGCCGGCGGCGACGCTATCGAGCTCTCGGCCTGCGACAAGGCCTTCGTCGGGATTCCGAACACGGCGCTGCTTGTGTTCACGAAGCCGATCCACGATCCTGCCGAGCGCATCAAGAGGGCTCTAGCCCATGCTCTGGTCCACTACCGTCCCCTCGCCGGCCGCCTTCTCCGCCCTGCCGACGCCGACGCCGACGACGATGCTGGGAGCGAGGATGAGGCGGACGACTACTACATCGCGTGCACCGGCGAAGGCGTCTCGTTCGTCGCCGCGACCACCGCTAGTTCGATCGACGACGTCAGATTCTTCAACAGATCGATCGACACAAGCGACAGCAGTAGTAGTACACGCTTGTTCCTGGACGACCTCGCCGTCTACTACCCGACAGCGGACGGCGACCGGCCTTTGGTGCTGCTGCAGGTGACGGACTTCTCCTGCGGCGGCTTCGTGCTCGGGGTGACGTGGAACCACGCGGCCGCCGACGGCGCCGGGATGGGCCAGTTCATCAACGCCGTCGCCAACCTCGCCGTTGGCCTTCCGTCGCCGTCCGTCCTCCCGGTCATGAGACAGGGCGCCGTCGTCGTCCACCCGGCTCCGTCCCCGTCCTTGCTCGACATCGACCGCCATTTCAGGAGCTTCCACCCTCCTCCCGACATGGCATTTCTGGACATCGTCGTCCCGTCCAGCACAGTCGGTCGCGTCAGACGAAGATCTGCTGGCCAAGGGAGGACGGCGACGATGTTCGAGGCCGTCACGGCGGTGCTGTGGCAGTGCCGCACCCGTGCAGTCATGTCTGTCAAACCAGACCCGGGAGCCCCCACGGTGCTCTGTTTCTCTGCTGATCTGCGCAGGCACGCCGGAGCAAAGCTCGACGGTTACTACGGAAACTTCGTCACCCTGCAGCGAGCCGTCTCGACCAGCGGCGAGGTGGCCGGCGGCGACATCGTGGAGGTGGTCAAGATGATCCAGCACGCCAAGGATCGGATACAGATACCAGCAGCCATGTCCGAGAAGAAGCAGAAGCAAGAGGACCTGGACCGTCTGTTCCTCGTGACCTACTGGAGGAACCTGGGCTTCGACCAGGTCGATTTCGGGGGAGGGAAGCCGGCGAGGGTGCTGAGCTGCATGCGAGGCCCGGTGGGACCTCCGGTGAACATTATCACCGGAAATGGGGACGACGGTAGCTGCAACGTCCTGTCACGCTGCCTCAAGGAGCACGCACAGCCATTCCTCCATCAGCTTGCAACTTTCACTACCACCTGATTACCGCCTCCGCATCCGCATCGGTCATTTAATATTGTTTAGTGGAATAAATAAAAACTTGGGAATGTCCAAGTCTTGGTCGACTTAGAATTTACCAAGTCTCGATCGGTCGCTTTTACATAGTAGTAGGAAATTTGGGCGCGACACGCCGCACCCGTGGAGTCGTATCATTTGCTAAGTTATATCGATTGTTGTGGCCACTAATATTCTGGTTCACAAAATTGGGTAAGTGTCAACATAGCAGTTATGTTGAAGATTTGAAACATGTACGGGTCATCCATGAGAAAGAAAGAAAATTGTTGTATTGTCAAAAGGTTTGAAAGCATGCATCACATCATAACAGGTACATCATCAAGGTCAAACATGGATGTACTTCAATTTACATATAGATAAGAATACTTTTTTTTCTCTGATTATATCTGGAAAGACTCAATCCTAGACCTTTCTACTTGCAATATTTACCCTACATCAAATAATGCAGGAGGTCCTGGCAAAGCCCAGCTACTACTATTCAGATCACAGTTTCAGAGCACTTGGTCGTGGCAAACTTAGCCTCCTTAAAATCGATGTTGCTTGTATATTGTTTACATTTGTCAGGCTGAAGTAAACTCCAGGCTGCATACCAGTTTAGTATCAACATGTCAAGAAATCGAGGCATTTCTAGAGCCAGTACCTAACATCAATGATATGTTTCTTTTGCAACATCAAAATCAACGGCACACCGGTAATCTGGAAAGCAGAATTGTAATATGAGATATCGAGAAAATCGAAACGATCACAAATAATACATACCAGTAAAAACTTGGAACACATAAGTTGGGAAGCTCTCTATCCTTTGAATAAGTACCTGACACAGAAATATCTGTTCTCACAAATTGAACTGGAAAACTATCTTTTGAGATGAAGATAGAACATGAAGCACGAAACTTCATTCATTAATCATAAATGAAGCTGCATAATTCTAGCATGTAAAGGAAAATATGCATGCAAATGACATAAAAAATTATAAACAGAAAAAAGGCATGGGTTACACATACTTAACCTACTTAAAATATAGCTTCATTGACATCAAGTGATTTGAAACCTGAGCAATGATCATATGATTAATAATGTTTAGGAAACATGCCAGAATGGAAATGATCTGAAGTGACAAAAGTGTCACATCTGTATCTCTATACTTCCGAAGTGATTCATCATTTTTTTCAGGATAAGTCCAGAAAACAAACTTATACAACTTCCCAGTGCTTCTAGGTTTACCTTGCTATTCCATTCCCTTAGCAATGCAGGTAACATATCAGCCTGTGGATAGTGCATCAATCCATAACTCTTGTATCCATATGCATGTGCATTTGTAATACCTAAGAATCGGGCAACAGTCATGCCCACAAACAATAGGACACCAATATATTCAGAAGTGCCTAGGAAGTGTAGTCACATCAAAGCAATCAGTTGTTAGAAATTAAGAAATCCTAGAACGTCGTTCAATTATTGGTATGTATTTTGTTAATTATACCTTGCGTCAGTTAAGAGAACGTGTCTTCTTGGTTCTCAACTTGTCTTTGATGGTACAATGTATGTTAGCACTGTCACTTGCGTCAGTTAACTGGACATGTCTTCTTGGTTCTTGACTTGCATTTGATGGAACGATATATGTCAGCACTGATACTATTCCCCAACATCTTGTACCGTGAAGGGTAAATGAGATTTTTGGTCTTGTTGCCCGCCTACTTGTAAGAGTTTCCTTATGGTGCTACTTCACATGGTTCTACCAGAGCTTCACGCCATCTTAAGAAAAGAACCGAGCATAGGATTATGTGATGACATTTGGAACAATGATTGAACGAACAATAGCATGTCTATGTTTATATTTTCTAGCAGGCTAAAATTTTGAGAGGGATTTTTTAAAGGCTCATTATTATAAACCAGAACCATGAATAATCATTTAACAGAGTCTACAATATACTCCCTCTGTTTCAAATTACTCCGCACGCATGTTTATCTAGGTGGGCTAGTATTCTCTTATTTTTGTTTAAAAAATTCTCGAGATTTTTGAAATAGCTAGTACATATTTCATACTATCTGGTTCAAAAATTCTAGGATTTTTTTGAATAAAAAATAAGGGAGTACTAGCCCACCTAGATAAGAGTGAGCGCGGAGTAATTTGAAACAGATGGAGTAGTTATTGGAAGTACTTCCCACATTTTACTACTAAAAGGCAGCTGAGAGAATTCTTAGTGGTAGTGAACTGTATAACCGAAAATTTATTAGATAAGAGGTGATACTTACCTCTCCAATATCCCCACAAAATTATTGAGGATCTAAAAAAAACTTCTTTCATAATCCTTTGGCCACATATTGGAGCATTGCTAACAATTCTGCTATCAACATTTTGACGGGCCAAAGGGAACCTGTAGCAGCCAAAAGAACAATATGGTATGAGTGACACTGTGGTAGTAAAGAACAAATAGCTTTATGTTGGTATTTCAGCAAGTGATAGGAACATATGAGCCATTACAGGAAATAACTAAGGCGCCGCCGGCCGACCGGCTACAGCGACGGCCAAATGTCGGGGCTGTCGGCGTAGTTGCCTTCCTGGCCAGCTGACCAGCCTAGCCGTCGGCGTAGGGACGGCCGTCGGTGTAGATGACGGTGCCGAGGGTAGCCGTCGGCGTAGCGTGGTCGTCGGCGTAGTAGAGAGGGTTGTGCCGACGGTGGCCCTCGGCGTAGGTACAACCCTCGGCGTAGCCTTAGACACGGCGATGGAAATGGCGTTAGGCAGACAGGCTGTGCCGACGGCTTGGCCGTCGGCACGGTTTTTTGGAAAATTTTGTTTGGTCTGTGCCGACGGCTAGGCCATCGGCGTAGGCCTCCAGATTTTTTCCTTTTATCTCATTATTTTTTGAAAAATCATAACTAAATCATTCTAATTCAGAAAAATACAAATAATATACCAAAATTTGCAGAAAAATAAAATATATCTATCTACACTCAAATATTACACATTTATAAAAATAATTAAGTGAAACATAAAACATTATATAGTTTAAAACAGGCATCATAAATTCAAAAAACGATCCAAATAGCGTGAAACCTTCGCGTGGTGTCATATTATGTGACATAGTTAGAAGGAAAAATATCAAACTTGGTATATTGATTATGTCTCAAAAAAACCTTCACAAAATGACATATCTCGTTCGAGGTTTCTAGGCTTTCAGGTCAAATGACCAATGTTATGGGTAGAATGAAGGCATAGTTCATGATAATGTGTCCATATTGTGCATAAGTGTGCATCATGGAATGGCGAACAATTTTTCAGGAGGAAGTTTTCCTTTTCGTCGCACCAAAAAGCCGTTTTCCATTTACGAGTGCAAAAAACGGACGGTTTTGTGAAGCAACTACCAAATGGCTAATTCAAAATACTATCGTCACATTTTTCAAAAATATTATACCACCTTACATGGATAATATCATAACAGGGGGATCTCAAACATTTTCGTCTATCCCTGTTGAAAAAGACAAATTTCTACCAAATCGGTAGGAAGTGGGTTAGATATGAACTATAGGTACATGATCGGATGCTCATGATTTTTTACAAAAATCATTTTTAGGTTCAAAATATGTTGTTTCATCATAGATCCACTTCAAGTTTAGCGAGTCTCAGCCCCGAGCTAAGAATCTTCATGTCCGCCCTTCGACAAAGTTTAACGATAGTTTAAAACGGGCATCATAAATTCAAAAACGATCCAAACAACGTGAAACCTTCGCGTGGTGTCATACTATGTGACATAGTTAGAAGGAAAAATATCAAACTTGGTATATTGATTATGTCTCAAAAAACCTTTACAAAATGACCTATCTCATTCGAGGTTTCTTGGCTTTCGGGTCAAATGACCAATATTATGGCTAGAATGAAGGCATAGTTTTTGATAATGTGTCCATATTGTGCATAAGTGTGCATCATGGGATGACAAACAATGTTTCAGGAGGGAGTTTTCCTTTTCGTCGCACCAAAAAGCCGTTTTTCATTTATCGAGTGCAAAAAACGGACGGTTTTGTGAAGCAACCACCAAATGGCTAATTCAAATTACTACTGTCACATTTTTCAAAAATACTAGACCACCTTACATGGATAATGTCATAACAGAGGGATCTCAAACTTTTTTGTCTATCCCTGTTGAAAAAGATAAATTTCTACCGAATCGACAAGAAGTGGGTCAGATATGAACTACAGGTACATGATCGGATGCTCATGATTTTTTACAAAAATCATTTTTAGGTTCAAAATATATTGTTTTATCATATATCCACTTCAAGTTTAGCGAGTCTCAGCCCCGAGCTAAGAATCTTCATGTCCGCCCTTCGACAAAGTTTAACGATAGTTTAAAACAGGCATCATAAATTCAAAAACGATCCAAACAACGTGAAACCTTCGCGTGGTGTCATACTATATGACATAGTTAGAAGGAAGAATATCAAATTTGGTATATTGATTATGTCTCAAAAAAACCTTCACAAAATGACCTATCTCATTCGAGGTTTCTAGGCTTTCAGGTCAAATGACCAATGTTATGGGTAGAATGAAGGCATAGTTCATGATAATGTGTCCATATTGTGCATAAGTGTGCATCATGGAATGGCAAACAATTTTTTAGGAGGAAGTTTTCCTTTTCGTCGCACCAAAAAGCCGTTTTCCATTTATCGAGTGCAAAAAACGGACATTTTTGTGAAGCAACCACCAAATGGCTAATTCAAAATACTAGACCACCTTACATGGATAATTTTATAACAGGGGAATCTCAAACATTTCCGTCTATCCCTGGTCGATAGGAAGTGGGTCAGATATGAACTACAGGTACATGATCGGATGCTCATGATTTTTTACGAAAATCATTTTTAGGTTCAAAATATATTGTTTCATCATAGATCCACTTCAAGTTTAGCGAGTCTCAGCTCCGAGCTAAGAATCTTCATGCGCACCCTTCGACAAAGTTTAACGATAGTTTAAAACGGGCATCATAAATTCAAAAACAATCCAAACAACGTGAAACCTTCGCGTTGTGTCATATTATGTGACATAGTTAGAAGGAAAAATACCAAACTTGGTATATTGATTATGTCTCAAAAAAACTTCACAAAATGACCTATCTCGTTCAAGGTTTCTTGACTTTCGGGTCAAATGACCAATGTTATGGCTAGAATGAAGGCATAGTTTGTGATAATGTGTTCATATTATGCATAAGTGTGCATCATGGGATGGCGAACAATGTTTCAGGAGGAAGTTTTCCTTTTCGTCGCACCAAAAAGCCGTTTTCTATTTTCGAGTGAAAAAACGGACGGTTTTGTGAAGCAACCACCAAATGGCTAATTCAAAATACTGTTGTCACATTTTTCAAAAATACTAGACCACCTTACATGGATAATTTCGTAACACGGGGATCTCAAACATTTCCGTCTATCCCTGGTGAAAATGACAAATTCCTGCCGAATCGGTAGGAAGTAGGTCAGATAGGAACTACATGTATATGATCGGATGCTCATGATTTTTTATAAATTAGGTTCAAAATATGTTGTTTCATCGTAGATCAACTTCAAGTTTAGCGAGTCTCAGCCCCGAGCTAAGAATCTTTATGCATGCCATTTTAAACGGGCAAATGAAATTATGATAAGAATCACGACATAGTTTGTGATAAGTTGATATTGATATCATATTTGGATTCCTCTCATTTTTCTAATCAATTTAGACATATTATTTGCCAAATTCCGATTGACATATTTAAAGATATTAATTATTTCCATATTAAATAAAAAATACAAAAAAATAAAATCATGATATTTTTATTTGAATTCAATAATATTTTTACTTATTCATTGTTGTTTACTTTCATAATTGCTTGTAATTTCAAAAAATACAACCATATGACATGATGATATAAGAGTTAATAGGAATGATATCATAATATTGACAACAATAAGTAAATTGTTTTGCGGGAAGAGATTCTGAAGGAACGAGCTGGAGTAGTGCTAGGATGGGTGACCGAACGAGAACTTTGACTAAGACTGTAATTTAATCAATTATTAACTATAAATAGTGTTAAAATGATTAAAGCGGGAGAATAAGTAGTCAAACAATTCAAAGGTTTAAAAAAATAAAAATATATTTCTTTAGAAAAAAGATAAAAAATATTTTAGGTTATGCTGACTGCCTGGCCGTCGGCGTAGCTCTAGGCCGGACCGTTATCGAAGACGGCTGTTGACTGACACGCGGGGACCACTCGAAGACGCTATGCCGAGGGGGGAGGGCTGTGCCGACGGCCACAGAGCTGTGCCGACGAGGACGTACGCCGAGGGGGCTACGCCGATGGCCACCGTCGGCCCAGCCTGTGCCGACGGCAGCCGGCCATCGGCGTAGCAAAACTTTCCTGTAGTGAGCTTCTCTCGCAAACATATTAACTGATGCAACCATGACTAAGACAAAAGAACGAAAGAAGTGTGATATCACATCTAGTGAGAGATTAACTGTTCTAATATTTTGTGTGTTTTGGTGTGGAACAGTAGGGCTCTGATCCCAAAGGGGAATGTCCTCATCTATGAAAACTGGACTCTAAGCAGTATTGGCACACCATATAGATATCCCAAAATACACGGCTACTTCCACTATGAAGTCAAATTTTCTAGTGGCAACCCACATGTAACAAATATTTGATGTTACCACCAAGTGAGAATATTTGATGTATTATAATGTGAGATACCTCCCTTAGTGAGAAACCGAAAGACCTCAAAGATCAAATTCGCAATAAGATATAAAGCGGAAAACCGTCTTTGATGAACTAGATCTTGTTATGAATACCACAAGCTCTAGAAACTCACAAGGATAAGATCCAAATAACAACCAAGAATGATTAATGCCTAGTATGCAAAGATTTGAGCTCTCTATGAAAGATATGATCGAGATACTCACTCGAGAGCCCCTCTTGATAGTACAACTAGCTATCCTAAACTCGGTCTCCCAACTAACAACATAAGACCGGTAAAAGGAAAAACCTATCAAGATAATACCTTTGACTTGAGCATTTCCACTTGAGTTCGATGTAAATGATCTTGACCTTCTCAAGATGGACACCTTTCTTAATTCCTTTTCATCGATACATGACCACCGAGGATGGAGAGCATCAAACATGAGATCTTCTAAAGATGGCGCATTTTGACCTTGCACAACGCTTCCTCTTCATATCATCTACCTTGAACCCAACACATGCTTCAAGCGATGCCAATGGACAGTTTCTACAAGTGCAACTTAATACATACATTAGTCCATAAAGATAGTCATTAATTACCAAAACCCCACATGGGGGCCCACATGCGCTTTCACAAATTTCTTGCAAATAAATAATCATATTCTGAACAAAATTGTTCAGATTTCATGGTTTTCATATGTGGAGACAACCTGCCAATTCTTGCTTCAATGGCCTAGTTACATCTACTAGTACATCCTGCAAGAAGTAAACAAATGATAAGAAACAAAGAAGAGAAGCAAACAACCAAAGCTTCAAAATAAAGTCCATATACACTAAATGAACCTAACATAGGGTCTGAAGAGCTGCCACTTAAAAGGACGGGGAACAAACCTATATGATTTAGAAAGATGGAGTTAGGCTGGACAATATATAGAAGAGAGGAGATAGACTTTCTCATTTCCATTGTGTTGATTATCCATGGGTAATATACTAATTAGTTTAAGTACTTCATATATGTTGCTTGACAAAAGAATGGACGAAGATCCACCAACAGAACCAGCACCTGAAGAGCAAAGGGATGATCGCGATGGCTAAAGCTTCTACCTAGCGCTAACAATATTCCTGGACCAATAAATAGTTCTTCTTTGTTAAAGAATAAACCCAACCTGAGCACATTCCAATTATACACCAAGCTCAATTTTTTTCCAAAATATCTTCCCAGCCCTTAGTATCCCATACCCAGATTCTTAGGCAAGTTTTAAACCATATAAATAAGAATGCTCTAATTTCTCGAGCAAACACTCATTCTATATAAAGAAGAATGGTTTGATTATGTTGTTCATGTTGGAGATATGCCCAAGAAGCAATAATAAAGTGGTTATTATCATATCTTCATACTTATGATAAATGTTTACATACCATGCTATAATTATATTAACCGGAAACATTAATACTTGTGTGATTTGTAAACATAAAAGAGTCCCTAGTAAAGCCTCTTGTTAAACTAGCTTGTTGGTTAATATATGATCATGGTTTCCTGATCATGAACATAGAGATGTTATTAACAACAAGGTCATATCATTAGGAGAATGATGTGATGGACATACTCCTATAGTTAAAGCGTAGCATAAAGATCAAGTCATTTAATATAGTTCATTTGCTATAAAATTTCTAATACATAGTAACCTAATTCCTTCGACCATGAGATCATGTTAATCACCATCATCAGAAGGATGCTTTGATGACATCAAACACCACACCGTAACAGGGTGGCTATAAAGGTGGCATTGAGTATTCGGAAAGTATGGGTTGAGGCACATGGATCAAGAGTGGGATTTGTCCATCCATATGACGGATAGATATACTCTGGGCCCTCTCGGCGGAATGTCATCCAATTAGCTTGCAAGCATGTGACTGGCTCACAAGGGATCACATACCACGGGAACGAGAAAAGAGTACTTATCGGTAACGAGGTTGAACTAGGTATGCAGAGATACCGACGATCAAAACCTCGGATAAGTAAACTATCGTGAGACAAAGGGAAATTGGTATCGTATGTAAGTGGTTCATTCGATCGCAAAGTAATCGTAGAAATATGTGGGAGCCATATGAATTTCTAGATTCCTCTATTGGTTATTGATCGGAGAAGTGTCTCGGTCATGTCCGCATAATTCACGAACCGTAGGGAGACACACTTAAGGATTCGATGTTGTTGAGTAGTTATGGAATGATGAGTAAGAGGCCGAATGCTGTTCGGAGTCTCGGATGGGATCCGGGATATCACGAGGAGATCCGGAATGGTCCGGAGAATAAGATTCATATAAGGAAAGTCCTGTTTCGGAGTTGGAGAATGATTCCAGTGTTTTCATCGGGAATGTTCTAGAAGGTTCCGGAAGGTCCGGCACTCCGGAGGGGAAGGGTACATGAATGTGTCATAACAAGTTGGAATGGTTGCATCATGTACTAGGTGTCATCGCTGAGCAAAATAAAGGGATAAATCAAATCCTAGTTTGAAAAGTCAAACGCCAATTTGAAAAGTCAAACGGCAAGTTTGCTTGGTGGAGGGAGAGTAGGAAACCTACTTGGGGAGGAATTCCTCTTCCCTCCACCGCCGGCCAAGGAGGAGGAGTTGGAGGAGGACTCCCTCCTCCCAACCGCGCCTCCCTCCCACCAATAAAAGAAGGGGCAGGGGTGCCCCCTCTTCCCTACACCTCTCACACCCCAAACCCTAGCCCCAAGTCGCCGGCCACCTCTAGTGCAGCCGACGCCTAGGGCATCCTCTAAGTCACCGAGTTAGGGTTTCCCCAAACCCTAGCCACCGGAAAATCTCTCCCCTTGGTGCCTCTAAACCCTAAATTGCCAAGGCCCTCTCTCATACTCCACCATACTCGCTCCGGCTTAAGGCGAAGCCCTGCGAGATCTCCCCTCTACTTCCGGTACCACGCCGTCGTGCTGCCGAAATCACGAGGAGAGTGCTACAACCTCCACTGCCTGCTGGAACAAGGGAGAGGAAGGTCTTCATCGAGTACCGAACGTGTGACCGACTGCGGAAGCGCTGCGGGAACGCAGCGCCGGAAGGATCGTCTACGCGATCTTGAGATCGGAAGTGTACGACTACATGACCCACGAGAATCTGCTCTCGTTAACCATTTTGGATCTTCGAGGGTTAGTATTCTATCGACTCGTTGCTACAATCTAGTAGATAGATCTTGGCTTGATCATAGATTAGATCTTGATTATGCGTTCATGCGGTAGAAAATTTTTGTTTTCCATGCTACGAACCCCTACAGTGGTATCAGAGCCATGTCTATATGTAGATATGTTGCACGAGTAGAACACAATGTCATTATGGGTGTTGATGCTTTTGTTGTCGATTGCTTCTTGTGTATTTTGCATCTTGCGGGATGGTGGGATGAAGCGGCCCGGGCTAACCTTACATGACATCGTTCATGAGACTTGCTCCACGCTTGACATGCAACTTGTATTGCATAAGTGGCTTTGCGGGTGCCTGTTTCTCCCAACATAGTTAAGATTCAATTTACAACGGGTGATTGACAATACTAGTATCAATGTTGTGGTTCTTGTCCGTAAGTTAGAACGACACTTATTGAAAGCCCCAAACCACGTAAAATATGCAAAGAAAATTAGAGGCGTCTAACTTTGTTTTGCAGGGGTGTGTTGTGATGTGATATGGCCATGATTGTGATTATATTTGATGTATGCAATGTTCCTTATAGTAAGTTGGCAACCGGCAGGAGCCATATGGTTGTATTTAAATTCTATTAAGACCCGCGTGTCTATTCAAAGTAGTTGTAATAGTTGAAGCTGGTGGACGACAACCATGGAGCGGCGTCATTGACCTTGATGCAATGCCGGTGATGATGGAGATCATGTTCGTGATTGAAGATGGAGATCGGAAGCACAAAGAAGAAAGGCCATATCATATCACATATTATGAATTGCATGTGATGTTAATCCTTTTATGCATCTTGTATTGCTTAGTTCACGACGGTAGCATTATAAGATGATCCCTCAAGCACACAATTTCAAGTTTTAAAGTGTTCATCCTTAGTAAGCACCGTTGCTAAAGCTCGTTGTTTCGAAGCACCACGTGATGATCGGGTGTGTTAGATTCTGCGAGTGTATACAACATGAGCAAGCCAGATTTGCTCATGCGGAAGCTAAGGTTTGATCTTGACGAGCCTAGCATGTATAGACATGGTCTCGGAACACGGATCACCAAAAGGTAAATCATGATTCATATAGTAGATATGATGAACATGTTGATTGTTCGCCATTGAAGCTACATCAACTCTCGTGATGATCGGTTTTGATGTGGTGAATTTGGTTCGTGTGATCACTAAAACAATGTGAGGGATATTGTTTTGAGTGGGAGATCAACGGCAATTTGATTAAAAGTTGAACACTATTTATCATAAATTAAATCAAAGTGAATTTGCATAGTTGTTGTAGTCATTGGCATCCGTTTACCACCTTGCGCTTAGTTATAATTGAGATGATAGAACTATAGAATTCTGGTTAGTTACTTTACGAACTGGTATCGTATTGTTTTGAAGTGTTAATCTAAAGTTTAAAAGTCCTATTGCAAACTTTCAGTAAGTTTCGGTTACTCCATGAAGTTTAATAATTGGTATTAAATCAAGAGTGACAATTCCAAGAGTTAGCGTATGAGTATCATGTTTGTCTCCATGATTCTTGATATTCAAAGAATTGTCTTAATATCAAGGTTATCTAGGATCTGAAAGAGTTGTTTCAGAAACCATGATGTGTGGAAGATATTGTGATATCTAAAACGAAGTTTTGGTTGCAACATGATAGAGTATAATACGGCAAAAGTCATATTCTCATATTTGATGAGAATTTGCAAAAGGTTGGAGACACTAGTTGTCCTAATCCTCCAAAAAGGTTTTGGAGAGCAACATTATACTCGCAATTCACCGTTATAAGCTAAAGTAGCTTGTGTAGGGGTTCGTAGCATGGAAAACAAAAAATTTCTACCGCATGCAAACAAACAAGCCAAGATCTATCTACTAGATTGTAGCAACGAGTCGATAGATGAACTCACCCTCGAAGATTTGAAAGCGGTTAACGAGAGAGGATTCTCATGGGTGATGTAGTCGTACTCTTCCCGATCTCAAGA
This sequence comes from Avena sativa, assembly GCA_916181665.1. Taxonomy (NCBI): domain Eukaryota; kingdom Viridiplantae; phylum Streptophyta; class Magnoliopsida; order Poales; family Poaceae; genus Avena; species Avena sativa. The sequence goes on along the minus strand of OV702298.1, from coordinate 274,914,211 downwards.
TCGTGTAGACGATCCTTCCGGCGCCGCGTTCCGGCAGCGCTCCCGCAGTCGGCCACACGGTCGGTACTCGATGAAGACCTTCCTCTCCCTTGTTCCAGCAGGCAGCGGAGGTTGTAGAACTCTCCTTGCGATTTCGGCAGCACGACGGCGTGGTACCGGAAGTAGAGGGGAGATCTCGCAGGGCTTCGCCTTAAGACGGAGCGAGTATGGTGGACTATGAGAGAGGCTTGGCGATCTAGGGTTTAGAGGCACCAAGTAGAGGGAGCTAGGCCGGCTTCTAGGGCAAGGGGATTGCCCCAAGTCGGCGGCTTGGGCAAACCCTAGGGCGGCGGCTAGGGTTAGGTTTAGAGGGGCAAGGTGTAGTTTGGAGGGGCAGCCCTGCCCCTCCTTATATAGGTGGAGGGGGCGCGCCAAGGGAAGGGGAGTCCCTTCCCAACTCGGTCTCCAAGTGGGGCGGCGGTGGAGGGAGGGGAACTCCTCCCCAAGTAGGTTTCCTACTCTCCCTCCACCAAACAAAATAGTCGTTTGACTTTTCAAATTGGCGTTTGACTTTTCAAACTAGGATTTGATTTATCCCTTTATTTTGCTCAGCGATGACACCTAGTACATGATGCAACCATTCCAACTTGTTATGACACATTCATGTACCCTTCCCCTCCGGAGTGTCGGACCTTCCGGAACCTTCTAGAACATTCCCGATGAAAACACCGGAATCATTATCCAACTCCGAAACAGGACTTTCCTTATATGAATCTTATTCTCCGGACCATTCCGGATCTCCTCGTGATATCCCGGATCCCATTCGAGACTCCGAACAACATTCAGTCTCTTACTCATCATTCCATAACTACTCAACAACATCGAATCCTTAAGTGTGTCTCCCTACGGTTCGTGAATTATGCGGACATGACCGAGACACTTCTCCGATCAATAACCAATAGAGGAATCTGGAAATTCATATGGCTCCCACATATTTCTACGGTTACTTTGCGATCGAATGAACCACTTACATACGATACCAATTTCCCTTTGTCTCACGATAGTTTACTTATCCGAGGTTTTGATCGTCGGTATCTCTGCATACCTAGTTCAACCTCGTTACTGATAAGTACTCTTTTCTCGTTCCCGTGGTATGTGATCCCTTGTGAGCCATTCACATGCTTGCAAGCTAATTGGATGACATTCCATCGAGAGGGCCCAGAGTATATCTATCCGTCATATGGATGGACAAATCCCACTCTTGATTCATGTGTCTCAACCCATACTTTCCAAACACTCAATGCCACCTTTATAGCCACCCAGTTACGGTGTGGTGTTTGATGTCATCAAAGCATCCTTCCGGTGATGGTGATAAACATGATCTCATGGTCGAAGGAATTAGGTTACTATGTATCAGAAAGCATATAGCAATTGAACTATTAAAATGACTTGATCTTTATGCTACACTTATCTATAGGAGTATGTCCATCATACCATTCCCCTAATGATATGATCTTGTTGTTAATAACATCTCAATGTTCATGATAGGGAAACCACAATCATATATTAACCAACAAGCTAGTATTATGAAGAGGCTTTACTAGGGACTCTAATTTAGTTTACAAATCACACAAGTATTAATGTTTCCTTGTTAATACTATTACATCATGAATGCAAACATTTATCATAAACACAAAGATATAATAATAACTATATTTATTATTGCCTCTAGGGAATATCTCCAACAGCTTGATCATGAATAATCCCATGAGAAGGGTGAATATTTGATGTAGGTAAAATATTTACTACACCAAGAGATTACTAAAGAATGGAATTTTAAAGCACACTAAACATTTGATGATGGTGATCTACTTCAAAGTGCAAGTCCAAAGACATTGGTATTTAATTATACACACTTTGGACTATGTGTCATATGTATGACTCCACTATTGATGTTGATAGATTCTTTCAAACAGAAAAGGAAATACTGAAAGAGAATCTCATAAATATATGGCAGAAAAGAAAAGACTAGAATTGTTCAGCTTAAGTATATAGATGATATACATGTTATGGCTATATTCTTTGCTTGTTAAATAATGTGGTTCTTAAGTATTTGGTACTGAATTTGTTGGTGTGAATCGTCATACGAAACAACACAATTCATGAACTACAATGGCCTAAGTAACTAGCAAAAGAATATGTGATGATGTTCATCGAGAACAAATAAAGGGTTATTGTGCTGCTCGTTAAACATCAAAGCTTGCCTTCAAGATTTGTTTTATCAGGTATTATGAGAACAAAAGGGTTGTTCAAATAATTTCCGTAATCCATAAAAGATGGATGATTCACAAATCTAGTTGGAGAAATCACATCCATAAAACTAGTGCTAAAAATGTCGAAAGATAAATTAAAAGATCACTTAGGAAGTGACATCGCCGTTTAAATTATATTGGAAAGAAAACATGGAGAAACTCCATATGGATGGAATTTTGGAGTCTTTTGATTCTGATCAAATGACGCTTGTTAAACTTTCCTAGAGATAATTAAAACTTCGTTCATAGGCCAAAAGGGAACGAATGACTAGCTTATTGGAACTTGTACATATTGTTGTATGAAGTCCATTATGTGTAGTCAAGAGCGATGGATTTCAACTTCATATGCTTTCTCCGAAAATTTGAGTGAATATATGAATATTTACTTAATAAGGATGAAGTATGAAACATTTGAAAAGTTCAAAGATTTTCAAGATGAAGTGCAAAATCATTGTAACAAGAATATAAATAGTTTATGATAAGATCATAAAGGAAGATATTTGAGTTACAAGTTTAGCATAATACCTAAGATTTAAGGAATCGTTCTGTGAATTTGCATTTCCCGAAACACCATAAGAGTATGGAGCGTTCGAGATATGTAATTAAACCTTGTTTGACATGGTAAGATCAAAGGTGTAATTCATAAAACTGCCATTATATTTTAAAAATTAAAAGCGTTAGAGACTACCATTTTTCCACTAAAAGAGTTCCATCATAATCCGTTGAATTGACACCATATAAAGTTATGGTTTGGGATAAAACCCAAGTTGTCCTTTCTTAAACATTGGTATGCTATGCATAAGAAAGATGTTTGCAACCAAAGTCGGATGAACCTATCTCTGTATGTTATTTCAAATAACTGTTCCTCCATAACATCGGAGACAAAAAAAATTTGTCGCTTAGAACGTCAAGTTTCTTAGAGAAGGAATTTTTTGTGAAAAGTTAAGTGGGAGGACAATAGAACTTTGATAAGGTTAAAAGAACCTTATCTATATGTGCAAAGTTGCGCAGCACCGAAAAGTGTTCCGGAGGTAGCAACAATGCTCATGGCTCACGTGCCTCAAAGGTTGTGGTCATGGAGATCTAAGTTCCTATTGAAACAAGTAGGTCGGATAAACAATCAAATACCAAGATTTGAGAGTTAAATCATTATTTGACAATAATGATCCGACTACATGCAAAGAAGCGATGATGGGCCCTGACTCCGTCAAATGGCTTGAAGCCATAGAATCCGTGATAGTTCCATATACGAGAGATCAAGCTTTGAACTTGAAAGACCCTCTGGAAAGGTACAAGACCTTACAGTCATATTTGGATATATAAAGAAATAGACATGAATGTTTCACATCTATGAAATAGTCTAAATGTTGGGAAAGAGTTCACAACAATGTTCAAAGGTTGACTATGACAAGATCTGATCTTTCATAGAAATATTTAGTCTAGACGGATTAATGTAGCAACCATGACATATAATTTTGTTATGTGTTGAATAAACAAAACAAGTTCTTCTAATAAAATGGTTACCAAGGACGTGTGCATGACACGGTCCGAAGGGTTTTGTTAATTCAAAGGATGCTAAAAGCATATGCAAATTTCAATGGTTGAAGTAAGCATCGCGGAGTTGGAATCTTCACTATGATGAAACTGTTAAAAGAGTTTAATTTCATTGGAGACGATGAAAATGCTTGCATTTGCAAGAAATCAAGTGGGAGCGCTAAGACATGTTTCTAATACATTATGTGAAAGACATATTGTTGATTGGAAATGATGTATCTTTTATTAACACAGGATAAGAATTTCATCTCGATGAAAGACTTAGGCAAAACCCAAATATTTGGCATCAATAGATGCTAATATGGTTGTGCCGAAAGTACATAGATGATATATTGAATGAGTTCAATATAGAAACTGCAATAAAGGTTCTTGTCGCACAGAAAGGATTGAATGAGTTCAATATTGATGATATATTCAAGTGTATTTGGTAGGTGAAACAAAGATTCAAGTATAGATTGATACTTGATGTATGAAATCACAAAGAGTATTTATATCAATCATACCGTGATATGTACAAATCCAGATATGTCTTATGCTCTAAATGTTATGAGCATATGCCAGAATGATTCATAAGATAATCATTGGACGATAGTAAAGATATTCTTATGATCTTGTAAAAGAACTAAGAATATATTATTTTGTAGAAGTGACAAATAGATGGTTAGTTCATTGTAAATGAATTACATTGATACTAGTTTTGTCACAAAGTACAAATTAAGTTTATCTCAATCTAAACTAAGGGTGGCACAATATAATGGAAAGTAAGTTCCATAATGAATTTGGATGAGTTCCAAAGTTAAGACATTGTGACAGATACTACAACAAAAGGGCTAAGTATATAACTGCTATTATAGCAGCAAAAGAGGGCATTTGTGTCAAGTAGTTTGTTATCAAACTAGGTGTAGATCACAGCAGGGATAATGCTATGAAGATATATTGTACGACAATATTATCAACATGTTTTAACCCCAAAGAACTAAAGGTCACACCAAAGGACCAAATTTGTACAAAGCCATCTCATTAGAGAATGAGTGATGCGTAGAGACGCAAAGACATGCAATTACACACGGACCTGGAAGTGTCAGATCCGGAGATCAGTTGACCACAAGCAATCGTGTACATACGACACCAGAAAGCCATAGGTGTTGAATACACAAAGGTTTGAAACTAGATTATTGACTCTAGTGCAAGTGGGAGACTGTTGGAGATATGCCCAAGAAGCAATAATAAAGTGATTATTATCATATCTTCATACTTATGATAAATGTTTACATACCATGCTATAATTGTATTAATCGGAAACATTAATACTTGTGTGATTTGTAAACATAAAAGAGTCCCTAGTAAAGCCTCTTGTTAAACTAGCTTGTTGGTTAATATATGATCATGGTTTCCTGATCATGAACATAGAGATGTTATTAACAACAGGATCATATCATTAGGAGAATGATGTGATGGACATACTCCTATAGTTAAAGCGTAGCATAAAGATCAAGTCATTTAATATAGTTCATTTGCTATAAGCTTTCTGATACATAGTAACCTAATTCCTTCGACCATGAGATCATGTTAATCACCATCACCGGAAGGATGCTTTGATGACATCAAACACCACACCGTAACAGGGTGGCTATAAAGGTGGCATTGAGTATTCAGAAAGTATGGGTTGAGGCACATGGATCAAGAGTGGGATTTGTCCATCCATACGACGGATAGATATACTCTGGGCCCTCTCGGTGGAATGTCATCCAATTAGCTTGCAAGCATGTGACTGGCTCACAAGGGATCACATACCACGGGAACGAGAAAAGAGTACTTATCGGTAACGAGGTTGAACTAGGTATGCAGAGATACCGACGATCAAAACCTCGGATAAGTAAACTATCGTGAGACAAAGGGAAATTGGTATCGTATGTAAGTGGTTCATTCGATCGCAAAGTAATCGTAGAAATATGTGGGAGCCATATGAATTTCCAGATTCCTCTATTGGTTATTGATCGGAGAAGTGTCTCGGTCATGTCCGCATAATTCACGAACCGTAGGGAGACACACTTAAGGATTCGATGTTGTTGAGTAGTTATGGAATGATGAGTAAGAGAACGAATGTTGTTCGGAGTCTCGAATGGGATCCGGGATATCACGAGGAGATCCGGAATGGTCCGAAGAATAAGATTCATATAAGGAAAGTCCTGTTTCGGAGTTGGAGAATGATTCCGGTGTTTTCATCGGGAATGTTCTAGAAGGTTCCGGAAGGTCCGGCACTCCGGAGGGGAAGGGTACATGAATGTGTCATAACAAGTTGGAATGGTTGCATCATGTACTAGGTGTCATCGCTGAGCAAAATAAAGGGATAAATCAAATCCTAGTTTGAAAAGTCAAACGCCAATTTGAAAAGTCAAACGGCAACCTATAAAAGAAGGGGCAGGGGTGCCCCTCTTCCCTACACCTCTCACACCCCAAACCCTAGCCCCAAGTCGCCGGCCACCTCTAGTGCAGCCGACGCCTAGGGCATCCTCTAAGTCGTCGAGTTAGGGTTTCCCCAAACCCTAGCCACCGGCAAAGCTCTCCCCTTGGTGCCTCTAAACCCTAGATCGCCAAGGCCCTCTATCATACTCCACCATACTCGCTCCGGCTTAAGGCGAAGCCCTGCGATATCTTCTCTCTACTTCCGGTACCACGCCGTCGTGCTACCGAAATCACGAGGAGAGTGCTACAACCTCCGCTGCCTGCTGGAACAAGGGAGAGGAAGGTCTTCATCGAGTACCGAACGTGTGACCGACTACGAAAGCGCTGCCGGAACGCAGCGCCGGAAGGATCGTCTACGCGATCTTGAGATCGGAAGTGTACGACTACATCACCCACGAGAATCTGCTCTCGTTAACCGCTTTGGATCTTCGAGGGTTAGTATTCTATCGACTCGTTGCTACAATCTAGTAGATAGATCTTGGCTTGATCATAGATTAGATCTTGATTGTGTGTTTATGCGGTATTTTTTTTTGTTTTCCATGCTACGAACCCCTACAGTGCAACCTATGTTCTATTAGGTAAAATAAATAAGCAGTGTCGATGTCTGATCGAATTGCACAAATCTTTGTTCCATTATATCAATCAACTAAACAATATATTACTCTAACAAATTACTCTACAATTCATCCAGCTTACCTTGGATGGAACTATCAAGAAGACATGGAACTTGTCCTGCACATACCGCGAGAGGCAGTTGCAAAGCCTAATGGAAATCACCCATGAACTGAGCTGCACCGAAAACCTGACAGCCGCAAACGCCGGAGTCATCCAGGAGACCGGGCCAGCTCTAGCAGACACTAAAGCCAATAGCAATAGGTATAGAAGCGCTAGCTCCCCTTCGCCCCTTCTGAAACCCTCAAGGCCGAACTGTTGCATGCGATGGACCAAAAAATACAGAGTAGCACATCGATCTCCCCCGGCGCGAGCTCGCTCGTGACCTTCCTGGCCTCCTCCTGCCTGGCTTCGTCGGACTGGCACCGAACACCGCAGGTAGCGCCCATGGTTGCATGGGTCGCAGCGTACAATCGCACCAACTCATGAAGAGAGCAAGATGACCTCTCCGTCCCCATCACGCCGCCGCTCCTTCACCCTCGCAACTGCCTCCCCCAATCCCTAGCAGCGGCGCCCGCCCTTTGCTTCATGCATGGGAAACCACTAGACGTGGTGGAGGGAATTGGTGGCACAATCTCGAGTCCGCTACCCCAACTCCCTCCCGAGGTGAGGGTTTTTACGGTACCCTATACTGCTCCCAGCAGTATGGGCATTCCACGTTTTTTTGTCAAGGGTAAATTAGTCTTTTTTAATTTTGCAAAGAACCATGAGAGTTTTTCCTTTATGGAGATTTGCCCTGGGCCCATCTCAGCCCATTTGCATCGCATTCCCTCTGCCTCACATCCGCCGTCACCGACCAATCCGGCTCCGCCGTCTCCGACCTCGTCGACCTCGCTACTGCCGCCACCGACCTAGCCGGCTGCGTGCTAGCCACCTGCATCCATGTCCCTGACCCTGGCGGCGCTCCCTCCAAGCTGCATAGTTGATATTAGCAAGTTTGGGCTGTCTATTTTTTTCGCGGATACCACCCGCATCGATCCCCTATGCAGATGATGACTACCGAATACATTCTACTAGAGCTTCGCCTCACCGTCTACATTTCGTTGTGGCCTATGGCCTATGCGGTAGAATTACAGTCATTTTACCATGTCAATAAGAATTGCATGTATTTTGCCGCGTCGGTAACATTTGAATTGATACCGAGCAAACCTAGGAAGAGTACATCGTGGACCATAGTTACGGATATTTTATCCTTCGTGAGCTTACAAAAGTTTCACCAAGTTACTTCTGGGACCATGTAATCATCCCGACAAATATTGGACACGAAGTTGTAGCTGCTTTCTCGGTATTATTTACACACCTAAGCACCGTCAAACCTTATTCATTAGTCTCATGTTAAATGACCCACCATGAAGGGAAGGGTAATATTCTGACACATCCTGGCAAATTTTCAGGACGCATTTAGAGCGTCTCCAATGTGGAAATAAGCTTGGTCATAGAGCAAGAAATAGCCTTATGGCCTGGTCTTATACATTGTGTCACTCGACCATAAGAAAAGAATCCTTAAGATCGGTCTTACCGGTATGACCAGGCCATAAGCAAAAAACTAATGTATTTTCTCTCTCTTCTCTCTCACTCTGTGCGTTCATTTGCATGTCGGTACGTTGCAAACAGATTTAGAAACTGCTGCTGGAGAAAAGTAGTCTGCCAATATGGGCTCCATCTTAAAACACAAAACGACCTTAAGCATTGTGGACGTTTCGTTCTCTTATAGCTGATATAGTGGGAGCCAGCTTATGACCCAAAATAAAAATAAGCATTGGAGACGCCCTAGCTGCTTTATCAGCAATCTTTACAGAGAAACAACGGCAAACATTCTAGTCCTATATGGTACTCTACTTTCTACATTGTCTATCTCAGAGCATCGGCATGCACATGTGGCCATGCACTTCATCAAAAGGACCAGTGGACCATCTTGTTCTTTCTTCCGTTTTTTCCTGATGTTGGTTGTGCTTAACCGGGTCTTCTCCAGGTAAGTCTTCTAGGCCTACAGAGATACAGAATTACAGAAATAAGACTTTGGATCATTAGAAAAGACATGATATTTTTATATGCAAGTGTTTGTTTCTCACCCACTCCCACACAAATTTTCATAAGAGACTAATCTATTTTCTGTATCTTTCAAGGGAAACAATTTATGACCACACCATTTCATAAGAACAGTGTGAATTGTGACAATTTTATTTGAAAAAATGGCCTTGATCTACTATGTAAATGTTCATCAGCTTGACAATAATTTTAGTTTCTGGGGGCTTGTCGACCTGCTGTAAAAGACATCCACTCCATCTTTCATGTATGTGGACGCGGATTTTATAGGATGCATCTATTATAGTGATTAAATAGGCATATCATGTAATCCTTCTGAATAAAGCCTAGCTTCACAATTATCACTACGGCACACAGGCTCTTTGCCGTGTGGGCAAAAGACACGGCAAAGGCCTTTCGGAACACGGCAAAGGCTTTGCCGTGTGTATACACACGGCAACGTTCGCCACGGCAAAGACCCTTTGCCGTGTGTTTTCTAAATAAGACACGGCAAAGGCCCTTTGCCGTGTGTTTTCTAAATAAGACACGGCAAAGGCTTTGCCGTGTGTCTCATGCGTAGACATAGCAAAGTAAAGTAAGATAACGGTTTTCGCGGAGACGACGCTGTCTATTTTTTGCCGTGTGTCTTCTTGAAAAGTATACGGCAAAGAAGTTGTCTTTGCCGTGTGTCTTCTTAAAAAGTACACGGCAAAGAAGCTGTCTTTGCCGTGTGTCTCGTGGAAAAAGTACACGGCAAAGAAACTGCCTTTTTTTTAAAAAAAAATTTGTTTCAAATTTTTTTAAATATTAATTACTTGATAATCTCATATAGAATATTTTAACCTTTTGTATGTTAAATATTAGGTCAAATTGCACTCATAATCAAACTTCCCCTGTGGTCACCCATCCTAACACTACTCTAGGCCTAGCACGCTTAACTTCTTCGTTCCTTCCGAACGAGCTACCAAGAAAGAAATCATACCTTATTGCTAATACTTCCATATTAATGCTATTAACTCTTGGGCCATGATGTCACACATCTCAGTTTTAGATTCCAAACAATTATTTAAGTAAACAATAATGAAAAGTAATAATAATCTTAAATCCAAATAAAAAATAAAATGATTTTATTTTATTTCCTTTTTCTATTTAATATGGAATAATTCATATATTTAAATCCGTAAATCGGAATTCGACAAATAAAATGTCTAAATCGATCAGAAAAATGTGAGGAATCCAAATATTACATCCATATAATCTTGTGAAAATGGGGTGGTATCATTTTGAATTATCCATTTGGTGGTTGCTTCATAAAACCCCCCGTTTTTTGTGCCCGAAAAATAGAAAATGGCTTTTTGGTGCGACGAAAAGGAAAACTTCCTCCAGCAACATTATTCGCCATTCCATAATGCACATGCATGCACGTATGGGCATATTATCACAAACTATGCCTTGATTCTAGCCATAATATTGGTCATTTGACCCGTAAGCCAGGAAACCTCGAATGAGATAGGTCATTTTGTCAAGGTTTTTTTGAGACATATTCAATATAACAAGTTTGATATTTTTACTTCCAACCATGTCACATAATATGACACCACGCGAAGGTTTCGCATTGCTTCGATCGTTTTTGAATTTTTTATGACTCTTTTAAACTATCGACAAACTTTGTCGAACGACGGGTATGAAGATTCTTTGCTCGGAGCTGAACCTCTCTAAACTTTCATTGGATCTCTGATGAAATAGCATATTGTGAACCTAAAAATGATTTTTGTGAAAAATCATGCCCATCAGATCATATACCTGTAGTTCATATCTGACCCACTTCCTACCGTTTCGGCAGGAATTTGTCCTTTTCACCTGGAGTGGACAGAAAGGTTTGAGATCTCCCCATTGGGACATTGTCCATTTAAGGTGGTCGAGTATTTTTGAAAAATAGGATGGTAGCATTTTAAATTAGCCATTTGGTAGTTGCTTCATAAAATCTCTCGTTTTTTCTCTCAGAAAATGGAAAATGGCTTTTTGGTGCGACGAAAAGAAAAACTTCCTCCTGTAACATTGTTCAGCATTCCATGAGGCACATGCATGCCCAATATGGGCAGATTATCACAAACATTGGTCATAACATTGGTCATTTGACCCGAAAGCCAGAAAACCTCGAATGAGATAGGTCATTTTGTGAAGGTTTTTTTTAGACATATTCAATATAACAAGTTTTTATATTTTTCCTTGCAACCATATCACATAATATGACACCACGCGAAGGTTCGCATTGTTTCGATCGTTTTTGAATTTTTTATGACTCTTTAAAACTATCGACAAACTTTGTCGAACGACGGGTATGAAGATTCTTAGCTCAGAGATGAGCCTCTCTAAACTTTCAATGGATCTCTGATAAAATAGCATATTGTGAATCTAAAAATGATTTTTTTTTAAAATCATGCCCATCCGGTCATGTACCTGTAGTTCATATCTAACCCACTTCCTACCGATTCGGCAGGAATTTGTCTTTTTCACCTGGAGTGGACGGAAAGGTTTGAGATCCCCCTGTTGGGACATTATACATTTAAGGTGGTCTAGTATTTTTGAAAAATAGGGTGGTAGAATTTTGAATTAGTCATTTGGTGGTTGCTTCATAAAATTCCCTGTTTTTTACGCTCGTAAAATGGAAAATGGCTTTTTGGTGCGACGAAAAGGAAAACTTCCTCCTGCAAAATTATTCTCCATTTCACAATGCACATGCATGCACAATATGGGCAGATTATCACAAACTATGCCTTGATTCTAGCCATAACATTGGTCATTTGACCCGAAAGCCAGGAAATCTCGAATGGGATAGGTCATTTTATGAAGGTTGTTTTGAGACATATTCAATATAACAAGTTTGATATTTTTCCTTGCAACCATGTCAGATAATATGACACCACGCGAAGGTTTCGCATTGTTTCGTTCATTTTTGAATTTTTTATGACTCTTTAAAACTATCGACAAACTTTGTCGAACGACGGGTATGAAGATTCTTAGCTCGGAGCTGAGCCTCTCTAAACTTTCACTGGATCTCTGATAAAATAGCATATTGTGAACCTAAAAATGATTTTTGTAGAAAATCATGCCCATCAGATCATGTACCTGTAGTTCATATCTGACCCACTTTCTGCCGTTTCGGCAGGAATTTGTCTTTTTCGCCTGGAGTGGGAAGAAAGGTTTGAGATCCCCCCGTTGGGGCATTGTCCATTTAAGGTGGTCTAGTATTTTTGAAAAATAGGGTGGTAGCATTTTAAATTATCCATTTGGTGGTTGCTTCATAAAATCTCTCGTTTTTTCGCTCAGAAAATGGAAAATGGCTTTTTGGTGCGACGAAAATAAAAACTTCCTCCTGCAACATTGTTCACCATTCCATGAGGCACATGCATGCATAATATGGGCAGATTATCACAAACTATGCCTTGATTCTAGCCATAACATTTGTCATTTGACCCGAAAGCCAGGAAACCTCGAATGAGATAGGTCATTTTATGAAGGTTTTTTTGAGACATATTCAATATAACAAGTTTGATATTTTTCCTTGCAATCATGTCACATAATATGACACCACGCGAAGGTTTCGCATTGTTTCGATTGTTTTTGAATTTTTTATGACTCTTTAAAACTATCAACAAATTTTGTCGAACGACGGGTATGAAGATTCTTAGCTCGGAGCTGAGCCTCTCTAATTTTCACTGGATCTCTAATGAAATAGCATACTGTGAATCTAAATATGATTTTTGTAAAAAATTATCCCCATCCGATCATGTACCTATAGTTCATATCTGACCCACTTCCTGCCGATTCGGCAGGAATTTGTCTTTTTCACCTAGAGTAGACGGAAAGGTTTGAGATCCCCCCGTTGGGACATTGTACATTTAAGGTGGTCTGGTATTTTTTAAAAATGGGGTAATAGAATTTTGAATTAGCCATTTGGTGGTTGCTTCATAAAATTCCCCGTTTTTTACGCTCGTAAAATGAAAATTGGCTTTTTGGTGCGACGAAAAGGAAAACTTTCTCCTGCAACATTATTCGCCATTCCATAATGCACATGCATGCACAATATGGACAGATTATCACAAACTATGTCTTGATTCTAGCCATGACATTGGTCATTTGACCCAAAAGCCAGAAAATCTCGAATGAGATAGGTCATTTTGTGAAGATTGTTTTGAGACATATTCAATATAACAAGTTTGATATTTTTCCTTGCAACCATGTCACATAATATGACACCACACGAAGGTTTCGTATTGTTTCGATCGTTTTTGAATTTTTTATGCATGTTTAAAACTATGGTCAAAACAGCGAGCATGAAGATTTTTATTCAATATAAATATCTAATTTTTGAGTGTACATAGATAGATCTTATTTTTCTGCAAATTTTGATATATTATTTGTATTTTTCTGAATTAGAATATTTTTTATGATTTTTCTAAGAGTAATGTGATAAAAGTCAAAAAAAAGAAAAAAAGACTTTGCCGTGTGTACTGCGAAATACACACGGTAAAGGCCCTTTGCCGTGTGTAGTATGGAATACACACGGCAAAGGGCCTTTGCCGTGTATACTGCAGAATACACACGGCAAAGGACCGGCGAGGGCACACGGCAAAGAGACCACCGTCTACAGCCGTTAGCTCCTCCCGTTAAATGGACTTGTGGGGTCACGGGTCTCACCTCATTGCCGTGATAACACCTATGCCATGTGCCGTTGTCAACTTTGCCGAGTATATTTTCTTTGTCGTGTTCCTTTATAGGTCTTTGCCGTGTATATTTCTTTGTCGTGTTCTTTTTCAGAAATTTGCCGTATTCACGTACTTTGCCGTGTATTTTCTGAGTTACACACCGCAAAGACTGTCTTTGCCGTGTTCCGGTGCGTTTGGCACACGGCAAAGACGTGTCTACACGGCAGCGATATTTTTTCCCGTAGTGTATATCATGTCGGATCATGTTGCGCGATAACATAGAACCTATAAATTCCATCGAAACAAATAGTGATAGCTTGGTGAAAAATAAAAATAAAACAGTTGGAAAAGACGGCCCTACTGAACACACTTATAAAAAATATGGTGGAAACATGTTTACCGTACATTAGATTAGACTTCAGATTTGGGCTTTTGGTTATCCAAAACAACCATACATGGCCCAAAAAGAAGTCGAGGAAAATATATTATGACATACTAAACTGGGTAAAATCTATTGTACATAAACATTAAAGTTATCCAATATATAGTGATTTTATTTTGTTTGTCATAGTTTCAAATGGCTGAGACAGGAAAGTTGCCTAAATGAACGTTGAGTAAAGAACAAAACTGTAGTGGCTAGAGCAAAGGTTGAACAACATATGGAAATCTCATTTCAATAATTCGCTAGATATGTCACATATGAACCGAAAGAGGAGTTCCACGTATACCGTAATATGAATGCTAAGAGTTCTTAAGGTTAAGGACTAAAGCTTTGACATAAATCAAACTATTAAGCAAGTGTAGAAGACAATTTCTTGACAGCAGCACAAGCTTCTAGCATGTAACACAATATAAGGTATCTCCAATGTAACAATTAAATAGGGAAACAAGGTCTAGGTCTTTGATTTGTATACCGACAAGCCTAGGAAACAGAAACTTTTCAAACTTTGGAAAGTACTTATTTAAGACCAAAATAAGAAATCGACGAAGTGAACAATTCACTGAATACTCCATTATGTGCTATAGCATATAAAAAAATTATGGCATAAGATGTGAGACTTACAACAGCTATCTACATGACTTTATGGTAGGCAAATAAAAAAAATGCAAGCTAAGATTTAGAGACATGAATGACTATGATGCAAGTCTTTCGCTAACTTACATATTATAAAAACTACTATTTATGAATTATGCAGACCAGGTACCATATATACCTTCATTATATGAAAAATTCTTGGTTGTCATACTTTGTCAAACAATAGAGAATATTTTTGTTCCCCAAGTCCTAGCTTTCCAGGAGCACAGATTTTCGGAAACCCTGTACTTGAAGTGCCTTGTATACTTATTGAGAATGTGGCCCTGGAGAATACATATACATGGATGCTAGTGCTGGCATGATATCCTGGCAGCAAAAGGACTAAAATAGCAACATGAATAAGGAATTTTGAACACGACCTGCATCTGCATAGTCTCCAAGTCAGTGCACTTCCGATATTCTAGGATAGATAAATAACATTTAGATCAAAACAAAGGAGATATGAGATTTCATCGGATATTACTCCCAATATATACTGGAATATGCAAAAGATATTCTAGCTCCGAGTCTGGTTCCAGATTGATATATATGTTGATATGGTCTTCCTATGATACATCGATATGATGGACAACACCGAAACATCCGTGCATATACTACAATAAGAATAATACCCAAGACGGAACATTATATAGAGAAAGGTATAAAGAACAGGCACACGGATACACAAAATTGGGTAGCAAGGAGACTATATACCTTGCACCTAAGACATTACTTGAATATAGTTCTTGAGTAGTGCACAATATTTTATAATGCTCAGAGATACACAAGGGGAAATGATAAGAGAGCATCTCTATTCTTCCTAAAACAAAACAGGAAAATGATTAACAACAAAAGCATATTACTTATCTACTGCCATACTTTGCCATCTAAACAAATGAGATGGTATGAATTTCGCAAGAAAAGGACAAACAGCAGCTAACTATTTACACAAGTAAACAAAATATATATGAAAACACACACATGATTTGCTCAAAGTCTTCAACCAAAATAAAGAGACCTATATGGTGAACATTCTCCAAATCTAATAAACTTCTATGTGGATAGTGAACAAACACATTTTTAAGATCCTTCTCAAAAAGCTGGAATGCAAATGACCAAGATGTCACAACAAATAATCCAAGAAATGGATCACTTGGCATAACTTAAAAAGATACAATCCAAAATTGGTTCCAATGAAAAAATAAACTACAGAAGTATGGTTAATGCATTTATCTTATTGTGAAGGTGTAGTTGCAGACCGTAATTATCAAATTTCACAAGTATCAGGTAGTGCATATACAAAAGTATAAAATTCTCACCTCAGTCTTGGGCCAATGATTAGGACGTTGTGCCGCCGTCAGTAGCAACACCGCCATGATGTACCACATTGATAAATATAGGCCATGGGAGAAAAGGCGGAGGAGGAAAAAAGCTAGACATGCATTAGAGGCTAGCAAAAATAAAAATCATACAACATAGATTATATGCTAGTCAAAGCAACAAATTGTCATAATACAAATATTTATGGTTATAGCACAAGCGCACGCGGTTAGAAATCTAAAACGGCAAAGTGCGGTGGATTTCATATTTTGAACACTACAACAAAAAACCTAGCTAAAATGTCATATCAAATGTCCTATAGAAAGTACCAAACAGTTGTCTCACCTCCACACTTGGGACACCGACGCCGACCACATATCCAGCTTCGCCCTCGTAGGTCACGGTAACTGAAATCTGACCTACCAGTCCAAACGAATGCCAGAGATCATTCTAAAAAAATCCAAACAGACTAACGCGTCGTCGACTGGGAGGCTAAGTGTGGACATAGACAACCCCACATCAAGTTGTAGTATACATGCCCCCAAGGTCCAAAGATCTTGAGATAAGAATGGCCACCATCAATAAAGACCAACATCTCATAAAGTTGACTGTATTTTCACAGCAGGCAATATAAGGAAAAGCTAAACACTAAAGTACAGAGGCTTCATTGGCTCGATACTGTTCAGATAACATTCAAATACTGTAAGTTGAATATGTAATATAAGAAAATGCAAGAGCAGTAATGAATAGAATTTTTATCCTACTAATGGAGCAGATGCTCAAAATTATTAGAGAGAATTTTAATTGTGGCCAAGTGAATGCATTCAGCGAGTTGCCAATCTCACATGTTTAATTAAATCAAGATCAAATTCTCTAAACAGTTGACATCATCTACGGATAATAATCTATAGTTGGTTTCTTGGTGACATGATTAAAAATGTTTTCTTGCATAACCTGATACACAAATCAACAATGAATAGATCACATATCGGCAGTAGCATGGAATAAAAAAGACACCATGGACAGTCAGCCTAGCCGACCAGGACGTGAGACCTCCCTCTCTACCGTAAGCATAACGTGTAAGAGAAAGGAGAACTCTACCTGTAGGGCAAGGATCAGCTGGCCTGGAGGGAGAAGCGGAAGTGCGGCTGCCTAGGGACGTCGACAGGTAGATGGTAAATTGGCAAGTCGTCACGTGCTCTGCCACTCAAGGTCAATGTTGATGAAAGGGGTGGCCGTCCTCAGCACCAGCATTACGACGAACAAGAACCATCCAGCCAATCCGTTCAACGACCTGTGGGAGGGGTGGGCGGAGAGGAAGCTCGGAGGTACCTCGTGGATATGGACGGGGTATGGATGGGAAAGGAGGTGCTGTGGGAGAGAGAATGGAAGGAAGAACATTGTGGCCGGAGCTGCGCGGGGCAACAGCCGGAGACCTAACGCCTAGGAATCCTCGAGAGGAAAAGGAAAATGTTTGGGAGAGATATCGACCAGGCTAGGGGAGGGCCTGTGTTTGGAGCATTTGAGGTAGAGCGTGGACCTCAAGACCTGATCGGTGCCTCCTCCGCGTGCTGTGCTGATCCGTTCCCACGGTCCACTCCGGCGACGCCACAACCGCGCTCCACGCCCGCTTGGACCCGGGGCGCCAGGTCCATCCTCCCCGCACGGCCTCACCCCGAGCCGCGACCCAAGCCACAGGAGGGAAAGAAGCAAGCCGGGGGGGTGCTCCCTGCCCAAATCCGGCAGCAGAGGAGCTGAGCTCTCCGAGCGGCGCCGTTCTTCTCCCATTGACACTGCAGCTCCGTGAAGATGCGGAGAGGGGCGTTGTGAGGTGGTGGTCGATGAGGTGCAGGGAGAGGGGCCGGGTCGCGCCGGCGTGGACCTGGAGATATCGCGAGAGGTGGGTGGGATGGGATGGGATGCGGTGCGGTTTTGACCGGAGAATAGGGATGGAGTGCCCACCCCAATTACCCTCAAATGTGTAAAGGACACCCCTGGCCCACAGTCGGCGGCAACGAACGGCAGCATGCGCGACTGATGGCCTCAGCTGCGTTGCATGTTCTCAGGCTTAAGCTAGTAGATAATTTTTGTGAAATTTGCAGCATCACTGATGCGACCTTACGCCACTACCAACTCTGAGCCGCCATGTCAGCCCGGGACGCCGGCTGAGAGGCGTTTTGCCTCCGTCACGGCCTGCACCGACATCTAGTGCCGACGCACCCTCCGTCACCCTCGCCGCGAACTACTGATTCACCAGCATGTTCGACGGCACTTGCCGTGCACCACCGGCACGTCCCAGTGCCGACCCTCGTGCAAGAACGCCGGCGCGCCGCGCCAAGCGCGATCTTCTGCCGTCGCAGCCACTTCAGCGCAGGACTGTTCTCGATCCCGGCGCCATGGAGGCGGTCGTGGAGCGTCTTGTGGGGACAGATTCTCGCCGCGCCGGCCATGGTAGAAGGCCCTGAGCGGCAGCTGGTTCTCATTCTGGGCGTGCCTGATGCGCCGCACCGCCTGGCCGCACAAGACGCTACATCACTGCAGCACTACTCGCGGAGTAACCGTAACTCGATGTTGCCACCGCCACTCTGCTAGCTTCGCCTTCTCCACCGCCTCATCTCAAACCTGACTAAGCATGCGTGCGACAGCGGCAGCCGGAACCCTAGTTGGGAGGGGATTTTTTGTTTCCGATGTCAAACGAGGAAAAATGTCGGGTCGGCGTGTATCGAGTCCGTCGGGCTAACAATAGCGGTCTGCCCAAAATACCCCTAACTATACACCGCAGCCGAAATTACTCAGCGCTGCGCACCCATACTGCTAGTCATCCTGGAGCCAAGTCCAGCGGTACGACTCGTTATGCGCCGTTGAATCATGAGATCAGAGTGCCCATATTCATCTTAGGGTACCAGAAAAGAGCTCGAGGTCATGAGATGGCCAAATCGGCACGCGCTGCTGCAGGTGCCAGCAATTGCTAGAAGTGGAGCCGTCCTCCTCTGCAGCGCCAGCCTCCTTGGAAAGGAGAGGTAGGCGTCGTGGTTGTGTCCACCATGCCAGAAGTCGCCTTGAGACGGAGAGGAGGCCAGAGAGGGATCTAGATCTCGGTCGACGAAGTCTCGCGAACAGGCGCGTGGGAGCGAGATAAAGCAGTGAGTGGCGGGACAGGGATCGAGATATTTGCGAGGCGAGAAAGAACCCAATGAAAAACGCATGACCGTCGAACAAATCGTGCACTGTAGAAGTGCCAAATTGGTGTATCTACAGTTGCACGGAACAATGACATGGACGTACGGTAGAACTGCTGAAGTGTTTCACTTTGATATAGGTAGTGATTTGTTTGTAGATTCATGCTGGGTCGTATAAGAATGTAGAAATGGGATACGTGAGATTTATCAAATCCCCAATTTATGCTACCTATCTCACTTAATTTACAGTTAAATTAGAGGTGTAAAAGTAGATCGTACCTGTCCAATTTATGCACCCTAGAGTTTTAACAATTTGTTCACGTGGTGTATTGCTTCAGAGTTAAGATGCAATCTCAAAGTTGGATCGACGGTTTTATGTCTTGATTGAGACTTAAGAAAATTGTAAAACGGAAGAAATACAACCATTTTTTTGAGGAACACCCAAATTCGAGTTGGCCTAACTACACATGACACCTCGAGGGTTCTTTTGCTAAAGTACCGGATTCGAAGTTTGTCAATCCCTTTCGTGCCCAAAGACTATCTCGAAATAGATTTGCTTCATGTTGATTTTTTTTCCTGGATCACATTGTAGGGCAGATAAAGATTGTGCTATTTAAATAAGCCTAGTGGAAACTGGGCTCCAATGTGTCGCCATTCCTAGTAGTTAGGATTGTGTGATGATGAACTGATTTATAGATTATGGTATTGCCGGTTCTACCTTTGTAATAAAATGGTAAGTTCACCCATGCACAGAAGAGGTGAGCACAAGTCTAGCTTGAAGGCAACCAAACACACATGCTTGCACCCCATTTGTGCTCTGGGCTTGCATGCAGGTTGCCGAACGGGCTGCACAAAATGCCTTATTGAGGAATTGTTGCTACCAAACGGGTTGAAATATGTAACATCCCAGGATTTAGCACCTAGAAATAGAGAGGACACAGGTTTGTGCATTGCATTCATGCATAAGAAAATCCGGAGAATTTTCACGCAAAACTAAAAGAGCTATGGAGGGATCGGGATCTCTCTTGTACTGAAGGAAACTTCGGAGCAAGTGCGATAGATTTCGACATGACCTTTGTAAAATTCTTTGTTTCAGGGAAAATTTGTTCAAATAAGAATTGGAAATATTTAATAACTTGAAATAAAATTATTACATAAATAATATAACAAGGATTCTTTATTAATATAAATATATATGCATATAGTATTATTTTACAATAGATAAATAAAAGAATTCTTTATATAAGACATTGTCTTTACAATTAGGAAATAAATAAGTAGGAAAAAGAATTTCATAATTGAAATAAATCACAATATTCTTTGTTACAATAATATATATGACATTGTCCTTACAAAAGAATTGTAAAATAAAAAATGAAATAAGTAAACTTTATTGAATTGAATACAATAATACAATGTTTTTACAACATATCAAACAGAAAAATAAAGTATAAAATTTATTACAAAGGAATTCCTAAGCTACTGTTCTCTGATGTCCTTCAACAGTTGCCATTTTTTTTCCTTCTCTTCATTTCCTGAAAACAAAACAAAAAGAAAACAAAGAATGATTAGTTGGTTAGTTTGCTCTCAGAAGTGAACAGTGAGTTGCACTGTTAAAAGTTCATCATTGAGCTAAATTTTAGAAAGGATCAAATTTCACCAAATAGTAGCATCTGTTCATATCAGTATTTTTGGCCTCAGTACAACATTATTGGCTTAGGGCAAGTTTCATCAAAACCAGATAAGAAGGTAAAGAGGTAAAACATCAGGAAATATCAAGTTTTTACTTGATCTGATCCCCAAACCACAACATGCAAGCAGGCTGCTCACTCACCAGCATGCACTAGTGTGATGTCAACACCACAGCAGTAGCCAATGCACATAAAAGGGGTTAACACAGCCGCAGCACAACATCTAGTCACTGCTTCGGTTTCCAATCTATCTCAAACCACTACCAAGCTCTCAAGAACACCACAACCAGTATCAGATCATCACTGATCTGTTCAGCCTCATCAACAAGAATCACAAATCCTTCCACCAAACCATCACACCTTAGCCCTGGTTGCTCCCAGGAGCCATCCTAGAGCTAGTACAAGGGGAAATCAAGGCCAAGCTACATCTCCAGTAAATGAAGACCAGACTACAGCAGTAGGAGCTAGACAGTGGAAAGAGGAGGAAGAAAAGGCCACTTGTATCAAGACAAGCACACATCTACAGCACCAACATCATTCAGTTGGTGAGTCACAAACAGATCATACCATCTATCTGTTCTTATTCAGTCTATGAGCATGAATTGTTGGATAAATTGAATCCTCAGAGATACACCCAGGTGGGGTGTATACTCATCACTGGATATTGTAAAAGCCACAAGAAATATCCTGTCCCATCTACAGTTTAGGTAATAGACAGTGCATCTTTGACCAATTTGGTACCTACCAGTTTGCATCTAGAGGAAAGTAAATCCCTAGATGGGTGCTACTGGGCGCATCCCAGTTATGGGTAGCACACAGCATCAGAGCTATTCCTCTATGATAAAACCACAAGTACAATTTTCAAAAAATTAGATAAGCTAATCATTTTCCAAAAAGAGTTAGAAATCAGCCATAATCTTACTGTCATAAGTGACAGAGTGGATGATCACTCAATCATATCCATACAAGCTATCAACTAGACACATTCTCTAAAATAAGAATCACCAAAATGGTGAGAAATTAGCAAACATGCTTTTAATAATTTCATCTATGTTGTAGCAATTACTTATTTAAAGTAATTCTTAGTAATACATCCAAGTGGGGTGTATATTCATCATTGAAGAGATACAAGAATCAAGTGCTATCTTGCCAAGATCTACAATAAAGTCTCAGGCTAAGCATCATAGACCAAGCTGGTGCTTTCTAGTTTAAAACTAGATAATAGCAGGTCTACTGATGAACTACTATAGGGAACATTCCAAAGAATGGTAGCACCTCTGTAGCAGTTCTATCCTTTATCAGTTTACAAACACAATAAAGCAACTATCAATAGTCATTCAAATCATTTTCCTAATATCCTTAGAAATCATTTACTTAAGTCATCTATCACATGTTGTATCTCAGTCCACACAAGAGGATTCCAACATGATGCTTTCATTCAGCAGCCAAGCTTTAATGACAACAGATCATGCTAAACATTATCATGTTGTTGTGTACATTCCAAGAAGGCATCATAATAACAGGATCATAGCAGCAGAAGCCATTATAATTAGTTGGCAACATGAACAATAAGGAAACATCCTTCTATTGCATCTATCAGTAATCAAATGAAAACCCTAAATCATTTTTCTAGTTAATTCACTCAGGAATCGGCTCATTCCAATGGCAAGCTACTCAGTACATATTCTGGATCATTATCATAGTACCCAGGTACATATGTATCTAGATAACAAGAGAATTAGATTCACACAATATTCAATCAAACAGAAACAACTGCCAGGGATACCAAAATCAACATGACATCAGATTTGTCACAGTTCATCCACATAAAAAAATCACACATCAAGCAACTTGAATCACCACTGTTATCCACAGCTAAAGGGATGAACCCTGATTAGGAGCCTATCTCCACAATAACATAGAGAGCAGAGAGGGGAAATTGAGAGAAAACTTACCCGTGTCCTCGCATAGAGGTTGAAGAGGAAGCAGTTGGGGTCGTCGGTGGCTGGTACAGCACGGCGGCACAGGGAGCGCGGTGGCACTCGACCTACACCAAGCCGCAACCTGTAGTCCATCAGTATCCCGGAGCACCACCGCTGGCTCAAAAAAGTCAAAAACCTAGCACCAGAAAGAAGATAGGGGCGAGCCGTTATAGCCTTAGAGGCAAATTGAACTGGAGGACCAAGTCGTATAGAAGGAGGCGGAGCTCCGGCAACCGGTGGTGATAACTGGGACGGTCTACACCGCCAGAATCGTCAAGTGACAATGGTGACGGCGGCCAGAGAGGAACGAGAGGGGAGGGGTGTAAGCGTCGCGTGTGTGCGAGTGCGGGGAGAGGAAGAGAGGGGTGGGTTGTGGTCTAGATGACCCAGGCCAACTTAGATGGGCCAGGCCAGCCCATGTACCAACCCAAAACAGCCCAAAAGTCAAATAAAATAAGAAACGAAATAAAAGTAAAATAAATAAATTACCAAAATAACCTTTAAACATTTCTAGCTACAAAAAATTTATAGAAAAATCATGAAAATATATTTAATATATTAGAATTATCACCAAAATAATATCCACCTAAGAAAAATATAACTTTACTTATTTAAGGTAATAAATGCAAATAAAGATTAAACACTATTAAATCTTAAGTGAAATTTCATTAAATAAGGAAAAATCCTAAAAAAATAAATAAAAATCATTTTTGTGTATAAAAATAACTTTAATATTTTATAAATCAAATATTTAAAGACACTTAATTCTTTGAAGAATTTTATAAAAATAAAGGTAAGACTTAAAAATAAATAAAATTCATTTTTAAGATCTTTAATAAGTATATTTCACCAGAAAAATACTATATAGATTATTCAAAAACATTTTAAGATAAATAAAATTCATTACTTATTTTACTCAAATTAAATAACTACTTTGTTAATTCTTAAAATTATTTCTTAAGTAAGAAATAATCACATTTTCTTATCAAATACTAAAACCTTTAAACTTCAATTACTAAGTCTAAATCCATAATTAAAATAAAACTTAAATATAACTATTAGCCTTTAAAAGTTTTATTAAATCTTAAATTAAAAATTAAACTCCTTTTAAATAAATATTATATATCATTCATGTATAAAGGGGTGAATAATATCCATTCCTCAACCACTCTTAAAAATGACTCTAAACTCAAATAAATTTATAAGATCATCTAATTATACTCCCATTAATAAATTGCATATTATTAAATTTATCTTTCACTTAAATTAAAAGGAATTATCCTTAATCATATTTGCCAAAACCCTAAAGCTAGATGCTATTCTAAAACTCATCATATTTTACAATTCACTTCTATTTTTATAGTTAACTTTGGTTTAAACAATCATAAACATCTCATTTGAAGTTTATTCATGTTTTTAAAGTTAACTTTGGTCACTTGTACCATCAATCAAAATATGATAACTTAACACCATTCATAACCATCACCAACCCTAATGGAAAACCTAATAAACCTTAAGACTAATTAACCTTGACTAAATACTAGTTTCTTCAAATGTTATTCTTTTTTGCCACTTCACACAAACAAGTCTATATTAGTTCCTTCAGCTCTTAAGAACTCAACTGAAGGACTTTTTATCCCAATCACCAGATAACAATTAATCATAATCACATTATTCTATTAGTATTTATATATTTTGGATTGTTAACACTTAAGTTCCATATCAATGTCATTGCTTATGAAATAAACTTAAAGATAAACCCAATCTTAAAGAAGATACCTATGATCAACTTATTCAAAATACTAAGGTTTTCACTTTGGGAATTATAAAATTGCATAGCATTACTTATGCATAATGGCATCCAGCTTCTTTAAACATTAGTCCTTACCGGACCAATGATGCTGATTTCAGATATTGGATCTTCTATTATCTCGAAGATCGTGAGTGCATAATCTTGCAATCACAAAAGGCAAGTTTACACTTGCTCATGTCCTTTGATTATTTTCTGTAAAGTATTTTGCAAATCCAGTGTTGTCATCACATGTATTTGAAAAAGATCAGAAAACACTATTTTCATAATAATATGATTATAGGTTATTTACCATGAGGTAATAATCTACTATGAAAGTTCCGGTGGTAAAGGAACATATTATCTAGGACTTAACAACCAATGTCACCAGTGATTCTTGCACCGTATATTACGCGTTAACCATGAGATTTGGAATGGAACGGAGCAGTCAGCTGGATCGGCTCCCTTTCGCATGCATGGACACTGTTCTGGGCATTTGAAGTTGTAGATCGTGGGTATAGCCGTTTTATACGGGGAAAGTCTATCGTGGATCTGGGCTTACAAAAGTCAGATATCTAGTGTTAATGGTTGTTGTGTGTATCCAACTAAGGTATAGCCGTTTTATACGGGGAAAAGTCTACCTTGAGTTTGGTCATCCAACAATTGTGGTGTATGCGGGCTCGCGGAGAAGGACAGTGATTGGCTTGGATCTTAGTCTGGGCCTCATACCAAGGAAGTGTGGACAAGCCTATAACTCGGATGTGCAACAAAGTTAAGATCTCTCATGGCTAAAGTGACGCACCTCTATAGAGTGTAAGAATTGTAACTTGTTACTCCCTGTTCCGGGAAGGAGCTGCGAACGCTGCGGGAAAGGAACTCCATGAAAGTTCTGGTAAACCCGTGAAGGCTGATGGACATAGCTTTTCAGAATAAAAGTAATCTTTGAAGATATGTTTATGAAAACTTGCATTGCCTACGACCTATGGTTTGTGGTTGTAGATAGTGCATCAAACACTCCTCTTTAGTGAATTTGCTGAGTACGCTCATAATCAACGTATCTTCTTAACCCTTGCTAGATCTCGGAGAAACCAATGGCGTTTCCAGGAAATAAGTCACTTGAAGAGTTAAATATATCTAAGAGAGATCAACGGAGTCGAAGACCTTACTGGAATCTATCGAAGACAAGCTGAAGCATAGAATAGAAATAAAACTCCTAGAATCTAGAACCTACTTCTGTAGAATAATACTATAGTAGTACTTTCAAGCCTTATACATATATTAATAGTAGTACTTTTAAAGTAACTCCGAGTGGATCTTTCTGGTTATTTCTGTATAATATTCCTCACTGTCCGAGGAAGCTCTCTGGATCTTTTGTAATATGCTATCTGTAATATAACGTGTTGTCTTGGACCCGCGATGTTTCTGTTGTACCACTCTAAGGGATATAATGCGGATGGAACGGTGTTCTATTGGTGTTATATCAATGACTATAGTGTACTACACCATGCAGTTGTATGCTGGGTCACCTCAAAATACATGACCCAGGTATATTTTCGGCTAGCCCTGCTGGCCATGGCATTGGTTGTTGGGATGGGTCGAGATTCGGCTGCAGGCTACCAAACGCGTCCTAATTAGAAGGGGGTTTGGCGTGAAGGATCGCTCTCCTTTATGTCCTTTTTTTGGGTGTCGGCCCTCTCTATTTTTCTTAGGATGGGTACAGAAGGACGTACCACCATCATTTTCATGTCTTCTTTGATTCTGATTTTAATAAGTACTCCCTCTATTCCAAAAAAAATCTAATCTGCTTTAGCATTATTTCGAAACATAGACAATTTTTAGTTTCTATGAACCTACACACAAAAATACATCTAGATACATGTATTTCAGGCTAAAACATCTTATATCTTAAAATAGAGGGGCAGATGAAAATTAGTGTTGCCAAGCTGGAAGCAAAAAAATCAGATAACTACTAGTACTTAGATAAGAAAGATCTTCTTTGATTCTGATTTTAATAGGTACTCCCTCTGTTCAAAAAAATTCTAATCTGGTTTAGCTTCTTTTTTTGAAACATAGACAATTCTAGCGTGTAGGTTGACTCATTTTGCTTTGAACCTACACACAAAAAGACATCTAGATACATGTATTTGAGGCTAAAACATCTTATATTTTAAAACAGAGGGGCAGATAAAAATTAGTGTTGCCGAGCTGGAAGCAAAAATCAGATAACTACTAGTACTTAGATAAGAAAGTTGTAAATATGTAAATACACAGTGTGAATTATTAACACCCTACACTAAGCACATTTAAGTGCTGGTTGGCAGTAAATTTACCCGATTGGCATAAAAAGCAAACACTTTTCTTCCTAAAAGTATCAAGTGCCGACGTCCCGCCGAATTAGCATATCGTGAAATGTTATCATGACGGGCAAAACTGGGCTGAGCTCGCCATCCACAAAGCCACCAGAAGCAATCCGTCGTGCGTTTTCTTCTGACTGTTCTGCCTAACAACACTACCATAAAGTTAGTCTTTCCGAATGCCTTCTTTCTCAAAAAAATGTCATACATAGCTAACAAAATTATTAATATAAATTCGTTAGCTAAGCATAAACAAGGAAATTACGGTGGCTTTCTTAATCGATTTGCATTGGTCGGCTAAACAATTCAAAATGTTATCGTGAGCCATCTATATTTTCAGCACGAAAAGGTTGAGAGGGCATATCGAAGAATTGGTCTTTGCGGCGTGCTCCTGATGTTCCATTGTGGAGGAAGTTCACACTTATCTTTCAAAAACAATCATGGCAGTCGTTATCACTCAGCACTGCATGCATGCTTACCAACTGAGTTCAGGTGCAGATATTTTCCAGGATACTAAGAGATAGTGCTACTACCCCCGGTGATCACTTGGTGGATCTATGAGCCTGCTTGATGTAGAATACACACTCTCGAAATAGGCTTTCGCCCCGCTTTATAAATAAAGCAACCACCACATACAAGGTCCGCACAACATCCAAACCGGCCGAGGCCAAACAAGAAGTAAAAGGTAGTAACCGACCGCTGGGGCCACAGCACAGACAAGCCCAAAAGCAAAGCAAAAAAAGGTACGGCGAGACGGCAAAGGCGGTAATCAAGCCACCGAAGAGGTCGACGGGGCAGGGGCCGAGGCCGAGAGAGGGAGCGCCGCCGTCCTCAAGGTCCGGAGAGTGTCATCGAAGGACGACCGGTCACGCTGCTGCACCACGGGAGACCACTGCTGAAGAAAGCCAAGAAAGGAGAACACTGGGTCAGTCACACGGGAAGGAAAGGTCTTCTCAATCACCATCTTGTTACGCACATTCCATAAGGTCCAAGAGATGTCCGCAAACACGAGCCAGAAGAGGCGGCGCCCTCCTCCAGTCCTGTTTGCCTGGGTTTGCAGGAACTCCCCGAGCTCCCGCGCCTGCCAAGCAGGCCCCAGCGCCTCCTGGACAAAGGACCAAAGAGCCCGCGCCGCCAAGCAGGAGAACATAATATGAGAATAGGTCTCCGGGGTCCCACATAGGGGACAAAATCCAGTGCCCGGGCCATGGCGCTTGGCCACCTCGACCCCCGAGGGGAGCCTGTCCCGGAGAAGCTGCCACACGAAAATCCTAATACTAAGCGGAAGGGGGGCCTTCCACAGGGGGGAGGTCCAGGGCAGCTCCGGGCCCTGGAACAAGGCGCGGTAAGCCGAGCCCACAGAAAACTCCCCGGACGGCTGCAACCGCCAAGAGGCCGAATCCGGGGAGGACGTAAGATCCAACGGAAGGGAGTTCCGAAGCTGCACCAAGTCCGCGGCCTCGTGCACGCCGAGGTAGCGTCGGAACGGGATGTTCCAGCGGCCCTCGACGAAGACCTCAGCCACCAGCGCCGCCGGGGAGGAGGAGATGGCGAACAGCCCGGGGAACTGAACGCCCAACGGGATAGGGAGGAGCCACGGGTCCAGCCAGAAACGCACCCCCCATCCACTCCCCACCCCAAAGGACACACCCAGGCCAATGAAGTGTTTGATCTCCTGGAGGGCTCTCCAGATGACGAGGTTTGATCTCGTCAATGCCCATTGTTATGGACTTGGGTTTTGGAGAAGATGGGGATGCTGGAGATCGTGGCACGGTTAACAGACAAGCAACCAGGGGACACGAGATTTACCCAGGTTCAGGCCCCCGGAGGGAAAACCCTACTCCTGCTTGTCTGCTCTTTTATTACGGCGGAACCGAAGGTTACAGGGGTGCGCAGATTCGATCTGGCGTGGAGGTGTGTATGTCGTAATCTCAGGGTGTAATCGTTGTTGGGTGTCCCCCTCGTTGGACCCTCCTAGCCTTTATATATGGGGAGGCTAGGTCTCAGGTACCGATACGAGTAGGTTACAAGTTGTAATCAAACTCTAGTCTTGCTCTCCAAGGATCCGAAGGCGTCATGGGCCTTGGCCACCCGAAAATCTTCATGGGCCAGCGTATGTCTGCTGTGGGCCTTCCTTGGGCTGGACCAGGTATGCTAAAGTTATGTACCCGTCGGGTATAACCATGTCAGTAGCCCCCGAGTGATCAGTCGAATCGTAGATTCGGCTGAGGACTCTTCAATCTTTCGGGTGCAACTCTGTTTTTCAAGAGAATGTGTAGGGATTGTTGATGCGTGTGCCTGACTCACCCGACAGATCAGGGTTAGTTAATCGTCTTAGGACAAAACAACACGATCTTCTTCAGATTCGAGTCCCTCGACTCGAACCCGGAACATATGCTGGCGTAATTCGACTCAGGCCGCAGAGGACTTATAGGAGTGGAATTCCAGTGTTTTTAAATGATGTACCCAACGCGTCCGTCGGGATTTTTCGTCACGCCTGTTGGCATAGATTTATACTAGCAGAGCGCAGTCAGGTGCGTTGCCAGGCCATCAGATGATATATGTAGGTCTTATCTTTGTGTCGCAGACACAGCATCCGAATGTTTGTCACCGCGGAGGTGCTTCGGGTGGCCAAGGAGGTCATTGCTCACTTAGCGTTAATTAGGGCAGAGTTGCCGGAAAGTTTACATGCTGATCCGAAGGATCGCAGTCGAAGAATTCATAGGGTGCGCGACCAGCGCTCCCTATGGGAGTAGCCCCCAAGTGTCTGTTCGAGTCGTAGACTCAAACGGAGACTTTTAGTTCAGGCATTGTTCCGATCATTAAGTCCGCAGGACTCGAAAATTTTCGGATGCTTGAATCCATCCTCCCTATGGGAGTAGCCCCCGAGTCCGTAGTAGAGTCGTAGACTCGACGTAGGACTCTAAGATCTTGTGTGTGCGCGACCATCGCTCTAGTTTGGAGTAGCCTCCGAGTGTTTGGCAGAGTCGTAGACTCGGGCAGAGACTCGAGTCTTGTATCTTGTAGACGTAGTGGACAATCTCGCGGGCGTACCGCTGACCCGAAAATACATCGGGTGCGCGACCAGCGCTCCTAATAGGAGTAGCCCCCGAGTGTCTAGTCGAGTCACAGACTCGAGTGGAGACTCATGCGAGGACAAATCACTGACCCGGAAGTGCATCGAGTCAGCGTCTCATGTATAAGGAGCCAAGAATCGATGATGCAGTCGGAGTTGACGTGGCGGAGTCGTGCGGCGTTTAGCCGGAAGAACTCGACGTTGCGGATGAAGTCAACACCGTTGCTTCTGTCGGGTGAGCGACCAATGTCGTGTCTTCGTAGCATCAAGCGATGCAACCATCCAAGGAGGGACTCGACTCGGGTCTTGATTGTATGGCGTAGCCAGCTCTTTTGTTGACTCCTGTTGGAGGACCTAATAGAATAGCTCGACGCGGTCGATGTCCTTGTAAGCTGCAGAAAACATAAAGAATTGTGAAGTACTTGTATCTTGTAAAGAATATTTGCCTGTCGGCTTGTACAGTAAGATTCTGGTGCCGATCGAGTCGACACTGTTGCACTGTATGCTAGGCCTTTTCGTTAGCCTGATTACCCTTAGTCTCAGTACCTTGCCGAGGCACTCGGAGTTCAAGGATTCGACGATCAGGCAGAATTAGCTACTCGGGCTATCGCGTTCGAGGTGCTCGAGTGCGTGGAGCCGATGGCAAATTAGGTTACTCGAAGAGGGCGCAACCCCCGAGTGTTTCGAGTGCGAGTTAAAAAAGGAAATCAGCTCTGAGTAGAGGGAAACTTAGCTTTATTGGTATCGATGGCGGTAGCGAATTCCGCATCCGAAGATTGTCACGGTCGAAGACCGCACGGGGTCGCCACATCCGAAGGATGTATCGGGTCATCGCAGCCGAAAACCGCATTGGGTCGCCGATGTCGAGGGAGCCCCCGAGTCGTGGTCGCTGAAGCCGATGCGGCTAGTTGCGGCTATCGAAGATCGCGTCGGGTCGCCGCATCCGAAAGATGCAGCAGGTCACCGCAGCCGAAGGCCATAGTGGGTCACCAGAGCAGAGGGAGCCCCCAAGTCACTGGAGCCGGGAATCGAAGTAGATTCGTTCCATTGGAACCGGTGAATAGTAGATCAAGTAGATTGGAACCGTCACGATCGCACAATCAGTAGCCCCAGTTCCCACAGACGGCGCCAATTGACGAGGTTTGATCTCGTCAATGCCCATTGTTATGGACTTGGGTTTTGGAGAAGATGGGGATGCTGGAGATCGTGGCACGGTTAACAGACAAGCAACCAGGGGACACGAGATTTACCCAGGTTCAGGCCCCCGGAGGGAAAACCCTACTCCTGCTTGTCTGCTCTTTTATTACGGCGGAACCGAAGGTTACAGGGGTGCGCAGATTCGATCTGGCGTGGAGGTGTGTATGTCGTAATCTCAGGGTGTAATCGTTGTTGGGTGTCCCCCTCGTTGGACCCTCCTAGCCTTTATATATGGGGAGGCTAGGTCTCAGGTACCGATACGAGTAGGTTACAAGTTGTATTCAAACTCTAGTCTTGCTCTCCAAGGATCCGAAGGCGTCATGGGCCTTGGCCACCCGAAAATCTTCATGGACCAGCGTATGTCTGCTGTGGGCCTTCCTTGGGCTGGACCAGGTATGCTGAAGTTATGTACCCGTCGGGTATAACCATGTCACCAGAACTGAGAGCCCTCCCGCCTCTCACATGCCAGAAGCGGGCGTCCCCGAAGGTACTTGGCCTTGATAAGCTGCAGCCAGAGACCCCCGTCATCCCTAAGGATGCGCCACACCCACTTCAGCATCAGCGCCACATTAAAGCGCCGGGAGTCAAGAATACCTAGTCCCCCAAGACATTTGGGGGAGCAAACATCTGCCCATTTGACCATTTGATATTTCTGATGCCCATCCCTTGCGGCCCAAAAGAACCTAGACAGCTCCTTAGCGAAGTCGGCATGGGTTCCCTCAGGCAGAAGGTACAGGCCCATCTGGTACATGGGCAGACTCGAGAGACATGAGTTAATCAGTATGGATTTGCTCCCCTTAGTCGTAAGGTGCGCCCGCCACGGCTCCGCGCGCGAGCGTACCCTTGAAACCAAGGGGGCCAGATCCCTGATCAGAACTCTAGTCTCCCGGATGGGGAAACCCAGATAGGTAATAGGGAAGTCCGCCAGCGTACAGTTCAGGTTATCCGCAATCCGCTGGCGCTCCGCGTCGGGATAGCCCAGGACCATCACCTCGCTCTTGTCGAAGTTGATCGTCAGCCCGGACAAGGACTCAAAGCACAGCAGCAGGAACTTCAAGTTAATAATGTCGAGGTCCGAGCCCTGAATCATGATCATGGTGTCATCAGCGTACTGGAGGTGGGAAATTCCACCACCCGGGATCAGATGGCCCACCACCCCCGAGATGTGGCCAGCTACTCTGGCCCTATCCAAAATCTCAGCCAGGGCGTCCACCGCCGCGTTGAACAGGAGGGGGGAAATAGGGTCCCCCTGCCTAACCCCGCAGGATGGACGAAAGTATGGACCAATCTCCCCATTGATGTTGATCGCCGTCTGCCCACTCATCACGAACTGCATGATCCAACGGATCACACGGTCATCGAAACCCCGCCTCTCTAGCACCAACCTCAAGAAGGCCCAGTCCAAGCGGTCATAGGCCTTCTGGAAGTCCAGCTTGAGAAAGACCCCTCGTTGACGTTGAGTCTTGACTTCATGAATAATTTCATGGAAGGCCAGGACGTCGTCATGAATGAGGCGTCCCTTCAAGAAGGCGAACTGAAGGGGGTGGGTAAGCCGCTCCAACACCGGAGCGAGACGGAGAGCACAGACCTTGGCGAACAGGTGTTGGATGACGTTAATCACAGTAATCGGGCGGAATTGGCGGATGTCCGTGGCCCCCACTACTTTGGGGATCAGGGAAATAACGCCGAGGTTCAAGCGAGACATCACCAGGGTCCCAACATAGAACTCCTGGAACATCTGGAGAACCACCGGCTGAAGCTGGGGCCAGAAGGTCTGGAAGAAACCCACGGGCAACCCATCGGGGCCCGGGGCCGAGCCAGCCTTCATGGACTTCAGGGCCGCCGCCACCTCCTCCGAGAGAAAAGGACGGGTGAGATCCTCATTCTCTGCCTGGGAGACCAGCGCGGCAGCCGACCCGAAGTCCGGGGCCAGAGAGAGCCCCGAAGGCTGGGCCGCCGAGAAGAGGTCCCGGTAGAAGGAATAAATATGTGCGGAGAGGGCCTGGGGGGATTCCAAAAGGTCCTCACCCGCCCAGAGGCAGGGGATCGAACACTTCCGCCTCCTACCGTTCGCAACGGCATGGAAATAGGCCGTGTTTGTTTCCCCTTGGACCGTCCAGTTCTGGCGGCTCCGCTGGCGCCAGAACGCCTCCTCTCCCTTGTAGATCTCCATAATGGAGGTCTCAAGGGAGTACCTATGGGACCACTCCTCGGCCGATAGGCCGTGGAGATCGGCCTCCCGATCCAAAGACTGGATCGCCCCCAGAATCGACGCCTTCTGGGCACGGAGATCCGCCCCCAAGTTCGCCCCCCAACCCCTCATGAATTGGCGAGCCATCTTGGCACAATGATCCCAGATGTCAACAGCGCAATAAGCACGAGGGCACGAGGAGACCGCCGCAAGCCACCTAGATCGCACTGCCTCCACGAAGCCCTGTTTCTGAAGCCAGAAGGACTCAAAGTGGAAGCGGTTCAATCTAGGAGGTCGGCCTCCTCCGGACGAAAAGAGGAGCGGGGTATGGTCGGACCCAATCCTAGTAACCGCCTTTAAGGCACAGAGGGGGAAGGCAACCTCCCACTCAACAGAGACAAAGACACGGTCGAGGACGCTGCGGATAGGCTGGACTTGCTTGTTTGTCCACGTATATCTAGCGCCCACCCACACAATCTCGCGGAGGGCGAGGTCGGCGATGCAGTCGTTAAACATACGCATCCTAGGGAGATCCACGTTCGCCGAGCTCTTGTCTAGAGCCGAGCGGATCAGATTGAAGTCACCGGCTATCACCACCGGGATATCAGTCCGTTCCACCTTCGACTTGAGCTCAAGCAAAAACTCCGTGGACCTCCGATGGTCCGCGGGGCCATAGACAGTAATCACCTCTAAACTGAAGCGAGTCTGCCTATGCGTGAGGGCCATGCTCACGAAGAAATCCCCACGGTCCATATCATCAATCACAAAGGTATCCTCCTTCGCACCCAGGAGGATACCCCCGGAATGGCCAGAGGCAGGGAGCCAGAACCAGGAAAACTTGCAGCGGGAGAGGGCTTCCAACTTGGAAATGGTGAAGTCTTGGCGAATTGTCTCCTGAAAGCCGACAATATCCGGCGACTCCTGGCGGATGTAGTCCTTGATCTGGCGGCGCCAGCCCTCGTGCCCGAACCCCCGGATGTTCCAAATGAACATCTGGAAGGCCCGAAGGATGTCCATCAGGACGCCTAGGCCAGGGCCGTCCCCTTAGTGGGGACCGAACGGGCACGGGGGGAGGAGGGACGAGACGCAGCTGCCTGGGGTAGAATACACACTACCCATGCCCCTATAAATAGAGCCCTACACCAAACAATCATCCCACACATCCTCAAAGCAAGATCGACCTAAAATCAAAACCACCAAACAGCAATCGACCAAATCATCCCACAATACTCATGGCAAAGCCTCAGGCATTGGCTGCAGCACTGCTGCTCGTTCTGGTGGTCTCCCTTGCCGTGACAGAGGGTGTTCACGGCATCTGCGGCTTGTCGAACGGTGAGTTCAAGCTCTGCCAGCCCGCGGCGGCGGTGGATAACCCGACGGACAGCCCGTCGTCCGAGTGTTGTGCCGCACTTGGGAAGGCCAACCTATCGTGCATCTGCCGTTACAAAGGCGTCGCCGGCGTATGGCTGAGGATGTACCACATCGACGCCGCCCGCGCCATGGCTCTTCCGGGCAAGTGCGGCCTCGCCATGCCCAACAACTGCTCGTGATGATGGGGCGTACTGCCACTAGGCATGGGTGTCCATCGGTCTCTTATAGTACGGCTAAATAAGTTGACGAGCACTTGAAAAGGCGTTGTGCTGCTCGATCTTACTAGTGTTGTGTGATTTGGACGTGTGCTTCTCTCACTAAGCTCTTGATAAAAAATAGTACTACGAATGTATACTGGAAGTGATGGCAAAAGTGCCTTTCCAGTTACCAGTCGATCCCATAAGTTAATATATTATAGTTGGTAACCTGGTTCTTGTCAAAAATCTCTAAGTTTTTTTTTCATTGGTGCGAAAAATCGCCACTCAATTCATACAAATATTATTCCAGGCATGATTGATGAACGTAAGTCTATATGGCAAAATTCCAACATGGGGTACAAGCTTATCCAAGGGATGTCAACGAGCTAATATGAGTTTGGCAACGATTTTAAAAAGACAAGAGCTTTGAGTTTTCAAATATTTAATGTTTAATCCGCCATACATTTTGGTTTAGGAACATTTTCGTGCTACTAGGGATTTTGCAACTAGTCCCAGAACCCTCAGCAGTCCAAAATATAAGGCTCTGCTGTGGAGAAGTGCGCCACACTTCTTTTTAGTTCAGGACATTACATGAAAGTGAAGAAATTTCGATGATGTTTTCCCCTGCCTACAACTTACAAGATAGACCAATAGTCTTAAAAAGTACGGAAAGAATCACATGAAATTTAGGAGAACTGGCCCAGCAGAAGTTTAAAACTCTTCGTTCGAGTATTTGACCTGACAAAATAAGTCCACCTTATACCGAACTGACACACTGTTATATGCTCCTCAAATTAGTTACAAAGAAGGGTTTGTACTCACCTAATTTACAAACTTATGAGCCAACATAAATCAACGGATTCAGCTCAAACAGAAAACACTGTCCCAAAACACAGCTCAAACGGAAAACACTGAACAGAAATCCCGGCAAGTGCAGCTTCGGCATGCCTAGCAACTGCTCGTGTGACGATCGGACTACTCCCTTTGGTCACTAATATAAGACATTTTAGATGTTTTAAAGTAGACTAGATACACTCTAAAATGAGTGAATCTACATATTAAAACATGTCTACATACATACAGTTGCATACGTATGTTTTGGGAAAAATATAGAATATCTTATATTAGTGAAAGGAGTGAGTTCTGCTAAATGCGTATCTGGGTGTCCGTCGGTATCTTATAGTACAGCTAAATAAGTGGAGTAGCACTTGAAAGGTGTTGTGCTACTCGATCTTAATGGTGTTGTGTGATTTGGACGTGTGCTTATCTCTCACTAAGCTCTGGGATAAAAAATAGTACCACAAGTGTATACTGGAAGTGTAAGGATGGAAAAAGTGCCTTACCAGTTAGTTAGTCCCATGATTTAATATGAGGCCTGCTAATGAGGGAACGTGCCCGCGCCGCACCAGCCCGCATGATGGAAATCAAAAGATGCAAGAAAAAACCCATAAAAATAACAAATGTCATGAAAAAAATGAGAAATATCCTGGCAACTTATGTTTGTGTGTGCTTCGAGGGACTAGGGAGGGCACATTTTCTCCTTAGATTTTGGGTTTAATATATATTGTAGTGGTGACCAGGTTTTTGTCAAAAAGCTGGGTCTTTTCGCGTTGCTGCAAAAATTCGTCACTCAATTCGTACAAATATTATTCTGGACATGATTCATGAATGTAAGTCTCTATGTCATAATGTACAAGTTTGGCAGCAATTTTAACAAGACAAGAGCTTTGAGTTTGCCAATTTTAATGTTTAAACCACCATACATTTTGGTTTAGAAACATTTTCCTGCTACTAGGTTTTATGCAACAAAATCATTCATATAATTCGTTAGCTAAGCGTAACTAGGAAATTACGGTGGCCGTCTTAATCGATTAGGTCGGCTAAACAATTCAAAATGTTATCATGAGCCATCTATATTTTCAGCACGAAAAGGTTGAGAGAGGGCATATCGAAGAATTGGTCTTTGCGGCATGCTCCTGATGTTCCATTGTGGAGAAAGTTCACACTTATCTTTCAAAAACAATCATGGCAGTCGTTATCACTCAGCACTGCATGCATGCTTACCGACTGAGTTCAGGTGCAGATATTTTCCAGGATACTAATAGATAGTGCTACTACCCCTGGTGATCACTTGGTGGATCTATGAGCCTGCTTGATGCAGAATACACACTACCCATGCCCCTATAAATAGAGCCCTACACCAAACAATCATCCCACACATCCTCAAAGCAAGATCGATCGACCTAAAATCAAAACCACCAAGCAGCAATCGACCAAATCATCCCACAATACTCATGGCAAAGCCTCAGGCATTGGCTGCAGCGCTGCTTCTCGTCCTGGTGGTCTCCCTCACCGCAACAGAGGGTGTTAACGGCATCTGCGGTTTGTCGAACGACGAGTTCGAGCTGTGCCAGTCCGCGGCGGCGGTGGATAACCCGACGGACAGCCCGTCGTCTGAGTGTTGTGCCGCGCTCGGGAAGGCCAACCTGTCCTGCATATGCCGCTACAAAGGCGTTGCGGGCATATGGTTGAGGATGTACCACATCGACGCCGCCCGTGCCATGGCTCTTCCCGGCAAGTGCGGCCTTGCCATGCCCAGCAACTGCTCGTGATGATCGGATGTAGTGTTAAAGGCGTGTCTGGGTGTCTGCCAGTCTCATATAGTACGGCTAAATAAGTGGAGAAGCACTTGAAAGGCATTGTGCTGCTCGATCTCACTTGTGTTGTGTGGTTTGGACGTGTGCTTATCTAATTACGTTCTGGATAAAAATAGTACGAATGTATACTGGAAGTGATGGCAAAAGTGCCTTGCCTACCAGTTGGTCCCATAATTTAATATATTGTATTGGTGACCTGGTTCTTGTCAAAAAGCTGCAAGTTCTCTCGTTGCTGAGAAAATTCGTCACTCAATTCATAAAAATATTATTCTGGACATGATTCATGAATGTAAGTCAAGAGCTTTGAGTTTGCAAATTTTGTAGTGTTTAAACCATCATACATTTTGGTGTTGAAACATTTTCGTGCTACTAGGTATTTTGCAACTAGTCCAAGAATCCTCAGCAGTCCAAAACAAGGCTCTGCTGTGGAGATGTGTTGCATTTCTTTTTTAGTTCAGGACATTACATGAAAGCGCCAAACTTTTGACGATTTTTCCCCTGCCCACAACTTACAAAATAGACGAATAATTGCAAATACAAAGCGCCAAATTCTAGTTTTCACCCCCTAAGATCAACTTTGTGACAGCTTTTACCCAATTTAACAGAAATTCCTCAATATTACCCCATTTAACATACTTTCTTCCACTTTTTACCCCTTGTGTATATTTCTGGGGTTCTTACTGTTCAGTACTAGCGCTAGTCCGATGTGGCGATGCCAAAGTGGATGTGACTTTTTCTAGGCATGTCCTAGCCGGTGTAGAGAGGTATCCAAGCCAGTTTAGCTATGGTCATGTTCTTTGCGGACATAGACGTAGGAGTGGCATCCCTGTTCTTGGCAAACACCGGCGCCGCCAGCGATCACATGTACCATAGAGAGCGTTTGCCTGATATTTTCCGGTCATTCAACGACTGTTGGTTGGCTATAAAAAAGAACAATCGGTGTACGTACTCATATATGTGGATGCACTGGGGCTGTTCTCACGGGCTAATATGTACCAATGCATCGGTCGTTTTCTTAATCGTGTGTACATATGGAGTGAGTATACC
The DNA here is from genome assembly GCA_916181665.1 of Avena sativa. Lineage (NCBI taxonomy): Eukaryota > Viridiplantae > Streptophyta > Magnoliopsida > Poales > Poaceae > Avena > Avena sativa. The sequence continues at coordinate 274,875,368 of OV702298.1, read as the reverse complement.
GGAGTATGGAGAAATGGTGTAAACTCAGAGGCTGCTAGCCAGTTATGGCATTCTCCCTGCACGATCGTAATACATGGAGTCTGTAGGCCATGTTACTACCGAAACTTGACAAATGGAAGCCTCCTCTGCCTAGTAATGATGTACTAACTTACCAGTGAACAACGCTTTTCACTGCCATAGCCGACGTGACCTAGAGATCCTTCTCAGGATGCCAAAAATATATACGGGGTAAAAAGTGGAAGAAAATTTATTAAATGGGGTAATTTTGAGAAATTTCTGTTAAATTGAGTAAAATGTGTCACAAAGTTAATCTTATGGGGTAAAAAGTGGAATTCACTCAATACAAAAAGAAGCACATAAAATTTAGGAGAGCTATCCCTGCAAGTAAAAAAGCTCTATATTTGAGTATTTGATCTGACCAACTTAAGTCCCAATACCAAGACTGACACTGTTATAAGCTCCTCAAAATTAGTTACGTAGAAATAAGAAGAGGTTGCACTCACCTAATTTACAAACTTATGAGCCAACAAAAATCAATGGATTCAGCTCAAACAAAAAACTACTATCAATTGCGAGATAGCTGGTTATAAGAAATGTGAGCACAAATCAAATAACTACTTGAATAAGAAAGAAGTTTATAGACATTGATGAATTAATACCTTACACTAAGCACATTAAATTACTAGTCGTTAACAAAATACCCGATTGGCATAAAAATAAACACTTTTCTTACAATGTCGTCGAGTCGAATTTGCAATCCATAAAATGTTGTCATGAGGAGGAAGACTTGGCTGAGCTCTCCATCCGCAGCCCCCGCAAGTGTTCCCCACCAAACAGCACTACTGAAAGTAGTCGGCAAAAGCACCTAAGAATTGCTAATATCAGCCTGATCCCCGTATGATCTGAAGAAAGCATCTCAAACACTACAGGAAATTTTTACTACGGCCGGCTGCCGTCGGCACAGCGACAAATTGCCGTCGGCACAGGCTGTGCCGACGGTGGCCGTCGGCGTAGCCCCCTCGGCGTATGTCCTCGTCGGCACAACTCCGTGGTCGTCGGCACAGCCCTCCCCCCTCGGCATAGTGTCTTCCAGCGGGCCCCACATGTCAGTCAACTGTCGTCTTCGATAACGGTCTAGCCTAGAGCTACGCCGACGCCCTGGCCGCCGGCATAGCTTAAAATATTTTTTTTTATTTTTTAAATTTTTTTATTTTTTTAATCTTTGAATTGTTTGACTCCTTAATCTCTCGCTTTAATCATTTTAACACTATTTATAGTTATAATTGATTAAATTACAGTCTTAGTCAAAGTTCCCGTTCGGTCACCCATCATAGCACTACTCCAGCTCTAGCACGCTTAACTTACTCGTTCCTTCAGAATCTCTTCATGCAAAGCAATTTACACATTGTTGTCAATACTATGATATTATTCCTATTAAATCTTATATCATCATGTCACATGGTTGTATTTTTTGAAATTACAAGAAATTATTTAAGTAAACAACAATGAATAAGTAAAAATATTATTGAATTCAAATAAAATATAATGATTTTATTTATTGTATTTTTTATTTAATATGGAATAATTAATATCTTTAAATCTGTAAATCAGAATTCGGCAAATAATATGTCTAAATTGATTAGAAAAATGAGAGAAATACAAATATGATATCAATATCAACTTATCACAAACTATGTTGTGATTCTTATCATAATTTCATTTGCCCGTTTAAAACGGCACGCATAAAGATTCTTAGCTCGGGGCTGAGACTCGCTAAACTTGAAGTGAATCTATAATGAAACAACATATTTTAAACCTAAAATATTTTTTTGTAAAAAATCATGAGCATCCGATCATGTACCTGTAGTTCATATCTGACCCACTTCCTAGCGATTCGGCAGGAATTTGTCTTTTTCACCAGGGATAGACGGAAATGTTAGAGATCCCCCTGTTATGATATTATCCATGTAAGGTGGTCTAGTATTTTTGAAAAATGTGACGGTAGTATTTTGAATTAGCCATTTGGTGGTTGCTTCACAAAACCGTCCGTTTTTTGCACTCGAAAAATGGAAAACGGCTTTTTGGTGCGACGAAAAGGAAAACTTCCTCCTAAAACATTATTCGCCATCCCATGATGCATACTTATGCACAATATGAACACATTATCATAAACTATGCCTTCATTCTAGCCATAACATTGGTCATTTGACCCGAAAGCCAAGAAACCTCAAACGAGATAGGTCATTTTGTGAAGAGTTTTTTGAGACATAATCAATATACCAAGTTCGATATTTTTCCTTCTAACTATGTCACATAATATGACACCACGCGAAGGTTTCATGTTGTTTGGATCGTTTTAGAATTTATAATGCCTGTTTTAAACTATTGTTAAACTTTGTCGAAGGGTGGGCATGAAGATTCTTAGCTCGGGACTGAGACTCGCTAAACTTGAAGTGGATCTATGATGAAACAACATATTTTGAACCTAAAATGATTTTTCTAAAAAATCATGAGAATCCGATCATGTACATGTAGTTCATATCTGACCCACTTTCTACCGATTCGGCAGGAATTTGTCTTTTTCACCAGGGATAAACGGAAATATTTGAGATCCCCCTGTTATTATATTATACATGTTAGGTTGTCTAGTATTTTTGAAAAATATGACGGTAGTATTTGGAATTAGCCATTTGGTGGTTGCTTCACAAAACCGTCCTTTTTTGCACTCGGAAAATAGAAAACGGCTTTTTGGTGTGACGAAAAGGAAATGTTCCTCCTAAAACATTGTTCACCATCCCATGATCCATACTTATGCATAATATGGACACATTATCACAAACTATGCCTTCATTCTAGCCATAACATTGGTTATTTGACCCGAAAGCCAAGAAACCTCGAACGAGATTGGTCATTTTGTGAAGGGTTTTTGGAGACATAATCAATATACCAAGTTCGATATTTTTCCTTATAAATATGTCACATAATATGACACCACGTGAAGGTTTCATGTTGTTTGGATCGTTTTAGAATTTATAATGCCCGTTTTAAACTATCGTTAAACTTTGTCGAAGGGCGGGCATGAAGATTCTTAGCTCGGGGCTGAGACTTGATAAACTTGAAGTGGATCTATGATGAAAAAACATATTTTGAACCTAAAAATGATTTTTGTAAAAAATCATGAGCATCCGATCATGTACCTGTAGTTCATATCTGACCCACTTCCTACCGATTCGTAGGAATTTGTTTTTTTCACCAGTGATAGACGGAAATGTTTGAGATCCCCCTGTTTTGACATTATCCATGTAATGTGGTCTAGTATTTTTGAAAAATGTGACGGTAGTATTTTGAATTAGCCATTTGGTGGTTACTTCACAAAACCGTTTGTTTTTTACCCTCGGAAAATGGAAAACGTGTTTTTGGTGCGACGAAAAGTAAAAGTTCCTCCTAAAACATTGTTCGCCATCCCATGATGCATACTTATGCACAATATGGACACATTATCACAAACTATGCCTTCATTCTAGCCATAACATTGGTCATTTGACCCGAAAGCCAAGAAACCTCGAACGAGATTGGTCATTTTGTGAGGGTTTTTTGAGACATAATCAATATACCAAGTTCAATATTTTTCCTTCTAACTATGTCACATAATATGACACCACGCGAAGGTTTCATGTAGTTTGGATCGTTTTTGAATTTATAATGCCCGTTTTAAACTATCGTTAAACTTTGTCGAAGGGCGGGCATGAAGATTCTTAGCTCGGGGCTGAGACTTGATAAACTTGAAGTGGATCTATGATGAAAAAACATATTTTGAACCTAAAAATGATTTTTGTAAAAAATCATGAGCATCCGATCATGTACCTGTAGTTCATATCTGACCCACTTCCTACCGATTCGGCAGGAATTTATCTTTTTCACCAGTGATAGATGGAAATGTTTGAGATCCCTCAGTTTTGATATTATCCATGTAAGGTGGTCTAGTATTTTTTTTAAATGTGACGGTAGTATTTTGAATTAGCCATTTGGTGGTTGCTTCACAAAACCGTCCGTTTTTTGCACTCGGAAAATGGAAAACGGCTTTTTGGTGCGACGAAAAGGAAAACTTTCTCCTAAAACATTGTTCGCCATCCCATGATGCATACTTATGCACAATATGAACACATTATCACAAACTATGCCTTCATTCTAGCCATAACATTGGTCATTTGACCCGAAAGCCAAGAAACCTCGAACGAGATTGGTCATTTTGTGAAGGGTTTTTTGAGACATAATCAATATACCAAGTTCGATATTTTTCTTCTAACTATGTCACATAATATGACACCACGTGAAGGTTTCATGTTGTTTGGATCGTTTTAGAATCTATAATGCCCGTTTTAAACAATCGTTAAACTTTGTCGAAGGGCGGGCATGAAGATTCTTAGCTCGGGGCTGAGACTTCATAAACTTGAAGTGGATCTATGATGAAAAAACATATTTTGAACCTAAAAATGATTTTTGTAAAAAATCATGAGCATCCGATCATGTACCTGTAGTTCATATTTGACCCACTTCCTGCCGATTTGGTAGGAATTTGTTTTTTTCACCAGTGATAGACAGAAATGTTTGAGATCCCCCTGTTTTGACATTATCCATGTAAGGTGGTCTAGTATTTTTGAAAAATGTGACGGTAGTATTTTGAATTAGCCATTTGGTGGTTGCTTCACAAAACCGTCTGTTTTTTGCACTCGGAAAATGGAAAACGTGTTTTTGGTGCGACGAAAAGGAAAAGTTCCTCCTAAAACATTGTTCGCCATCCCATGATGCATACTTATGCATAATATGGACACATTATCACAAACTATGCCTTCATTGTAGCTATAACATTGGTCATTTGACCCAAAAGCCAAGAAACCTCGAACGAGATTGGTCATTTTGTGAGGGTTTTTTGAGACATAATCAATATACCAAGTTCGATATTTTTCCTTCTAACTATGTCACATAATATGACACCACGCGAAGGTTTCATGTTGTTTGGATCATTTTTGAATTTATAATGCCCGTTTTAAACTATCGTTAAACTTTGTCGAAGGGCGGGCATGAAGATTCTTAGCTCGGGGCTTAGACTTGATAAACTTGAAGTGGATCTATGATGAAAAAACATATTTTGAACCTAAAAATGATTTTTATAAAAAATCATGAGCATCCGATCATGTACCTGTAGTTCATATCTGACCCACTTCCTACCGATTCGGCAGGAATTTGTCTTTTTCACCAGTGATAGACGGAAATGTTTGAGATCCCTCAGTTTTGACATTATCCATGTAAGGTGGTTTAGTATTTTTGAAAAATGTGACGGTAGTATTTTGAATTAGCCATTTGGTGGTTGCTTCACAAAACCGTCCGTTTTTTGCACTCGGAAAATGGAAAACGGCTTTTTGGTGCGACGAAAAGGAAAACTTCCTCCTAAAACATTGTTCGCCATCCCATGATGCATACTTATACACAATATGAACACATTATCACAAACTATGCCTTCATTGTAGCCATAACATTGGTCATTTGACCCGAAAGCCAAGAAACCTCGAACGAGATAGGTCATTTTATGAAAGGTTTTTTGAGAAATAATCAATATACCAAGTTCGATATTTTTCCTTCTAACTATGTCACATAATATGACACCACGCGAAGGTTTCATGTTGTTTGGATCGTTTTAGAATTTATAATGCCCGTTTTAAACTATCGTTAAACTTTGTCGAAGGGCGGGCATGAAGATTCTTAGCTCGGGGCTGAGACTCGCTAAACTTGAAGTGGATCTATGATGAAACAACATATTTTGAACCTAAAATGATTTTCGTAAAAAATCATGAGAATCCGATCATGTACCTGTAGTTCATATCTGACCCACTTCCTACCGATTCGGCAGGAATTTGTCTTTTTCACCAGGGATAGACGAAAATATTTGAGATCCCCCTGTTATGATATTATACATGTAAGGTTGTCTAGTATTTTTAAAAATATGACGGTAGTATTTTGAATTAGCCATTTGGTGTTTGCTTCACAAAACCGTCCTTTTTTGCACTCGGAAAATGGAAAACGGCTTTTTGGTGCGACGAAAAGCAAATGTTCCTCCTAAAACATTGTTCACCATCTCATGATGCATACTTATGCATAATATGGATACATTATCACAAACTATGCCTTCATTCTACCCATAACATTGGTCATTTGACCCGAAAATCAAAAAACCTCGAACGAGATTGGTCATTTTGTGAAGGGTTTTTTGAGACATAATCAATATACCAAGTTCGATATTTTTCCTTCTAACTATGTCACATAATATGACACCACGTGAAGGTTTCATGTTGTTTGGATCGTTTTAGAATTTATAATGCCCGTTTTAAACAATCGTTAAACTTTGTCGAAGGGCGGGCATGAAGATTCTTAGCTCGGGGCTGAGACTTGATAAACTTGAAGTGGATCTATGATGAAAAAACATACTTTGAACCTAAAAATGATTTTTGTAAAAAATCATGAGCATCCGATCATGTACCTGTAGTTCATATTTGACCCACTTCCTGCCGATTCGGTAGGAATTTGTTTTTTTCACCAGTGATAGACAGAAATGTTTGAGATCCCCCTGTTTTGACATTATCCATGTAAGGTGGTCTAGTATTTTTTTTAAATGTGACGGTAGTATTTTGAATTAGCCATTTGGTGGTTGCTTCACAAAACCGTCTGTTTTTTGCACTCGGAAAATGGAAAACGTGTTTTTGGTGCGACGAAAAGGAAAAGTTCCTCCTAAAACATTGTTCGCCATCCCATGATGCATACTTATGCATAATATGGACACATTATCACAAACTATGCCTTCATTGTAGCCATAACATTGGTCATTTGACCCGAAAGCCAAGAAACCTCGAACGAGATTGGTCATTTTGTGAGGGTTTTTTGAGACATAATCAATATACCAAGTTCGATATTTTTTCTTCTAACTATGTCACATAATATGACACCACGCGAAGGTTTCATGTTGTTTGGATCATTTTTGAATTTATAATGCCCGTTTTAAACTATCGTTAAACTTTGTCGAAGGGCGGGCATGAAGATTCTTAGCTCGGGGCTGAGACTTGATAAACTTGAAGTGGATCTATGATGAAAAAACATATTTTGAAACTAAAAATGATTTTTATAAAAAATCATGACCATCCGATCATGTACCTGTAGTTCATATCTGACCCACTTCCTACCGATTCGGCAGGAATTTGTCTTTTTCACCAGTGATAGACGGAAATGTTTGAGATCCCTCAGTTTTGACATTATCCATGTAAGGTGGTCTAGTATTTTTGAAAAATGTGACGGTAGTATTTTGAATTAGCCATTTGGTGGTTGCTTCACAAAACCGTCCGTTTTTTGCACTCGGAAAATGGAAAACGGCTTTTTGGTGCGACGAAAAGGAAAACTTCCTCCTAAAACATTGTTCGCCATCCCATGATGCATACTTATGCACAATATGAACACATTATCACAAACTATGCCTTCATTCTAGCCATAACATTGGTCATTTGACCCGAAAGCCAAGAAACCTCGAACGAGATAGGTCATTTTGTGAAGGGTTTTTTGAGAAATAATCAATATACCAAGTTCGATATTTTTCCTTCTAACTATGTCACATAATATGACACCACGCGAAGGTTTCATGTTGTTTGGATCGTTTTAGAATTTATAATGCCCGTTTTAAACTATCGTTAAACTTTGTCGAAGGGCGGGCATGAAGATTCTTAGCTCGGGGCTGAGACTCGCTAAACTTGAAGTGGATCTATGATGAAACAACATATTTTGAACCTAAAATGATTTTCGTAAAAAATCATGAGAATCCGATCATGTACCTGTAGTTCATATCTGACCCACTTCCTACAGATTCGACAGGAATTTGTCTTTTTCACCAGGGATAGACGAAAATATTTGAGATCCCCCTGTTATGATATTATACATGTAAGGTTGTCTAGTATTTTTAAAAATATGACGGTAGTATTTTGAATTAGCCATTTGGTGTTTGCTTCACAAAACCGTCCTTTTTTGCACTCGGAAAATGGAAAACGGCTTTTTGGTGCGACGAAAAGCAAATGTTCCTCCTAAAACATTGTTCACCATCTCATGATGCATACTTATGCATAATATGGATACATTATCACAAACTATGCCTTCATTCTAGCCATAACATTGGTCATTTGACCCGAAAGTCAAAAAACCTCGAACGAGATTGGTCATTTTGTGAAGGGTTTTTTGAGACATAATCAATATACCAAGTTCGATATTTTTCCTTCTAACTATGTCACATAATATGACACCAAGGTTTCATGTTGTTTGGATCGTTTTAGAATTTATAATGCCCGTTTTAAACAATCGTTAAATTTTGTCGAAGGGCGGGCATGAAGATTCTTAGCTCGGGGCTGAGACTTGATAAACTTGAAGTGGATCTATGATGAAAAAACATATTTTGAACCTAAAAATGATTTTTGTAAAAAATCATGAGCATCCGATCATGTACCTGTAGTTCATATTTGACCCACTTCTTGCCGATTCGGTAGGAATTTGTTTTTTTCACCAGTGATAGACAGAAATGTTTGAGATCCCCCTGTTTTGACATTATCCATGTAAGGTGGTCTAGTATTTTTGAAAAATGTGACGGTACTATTTTGAATTAGCCATTTGGTGGTTGCTTCACAAAACCGTCTGTTTTTTGCACTCGAAAAATGGAAAACGTGTTTTTGGTGCGACGAAAAGGAAAAGTTCCTCCTAAAACATTGTTCGCCATCCCATGATGCATACTTATGCATAATATGGACACATTATCACAAACTATGCCTTCATTGTAGCCATAACATTGGTCATTTGACCCGAAAGCCAAGAAACCTCGAACGAGATTGGTCATTTTGTGAGGGTTTTTTGAGACGTAATCAATATACCAAGTTCGATATTTTTCCTTCTAACTATGTCACATAATATGACACCACGCGAAGGTTTCATGTTGTTTGGATCGTTTTAGAATTTATAATGCCTGTTTTAAACTATCGTTAAACTTTGTCGAAGGGCGGGCATGAAGATTCTTAGCTCGGGGCTGAGACTCGCTAAACTTGAAGTGGATCTATGATGAAACAACATATTTTGAACCTAAAATGATTTTTGTAAAAAATCATGAGAATCCGATCATGTACCTGTAGTTCATATCTGACCCACTTTCTACCGATTCGGCAGGAATTTGTCTTTTTCACCAGGGATAGAAAGAAATGTTTGAGATCCCCCTGTTATGACATTATCCATGTAAGATGGTCTAGTATTTTTTTTAAATGTGACGGTAGTATTTTTAATTAGCCATTTGGTGGTTGCTTCACAAAACCGTCCGTTTTTTGCACTTGGAAAATGGAAAACAGCTTTTTGGTGCGACGAAAAGGAAAACTTTCTCCTGAAACATTGTTCGCCATCCCATGATGCACACTTATGCACAGTATGGACACATTATCACAAACTATGCCTTTATTCTAGCCATAATATTGGTCATTTGATCCGAAAGCCAAAAAACCTTGAACGAGATAGGTCATTCTGTGAAGGTTTTTTGAGACATAATCAATATACCAAGTTTAATATTTTTCCTTCTAACTATGTCACATAATATGACACCACGCGAAGGTTTCACGTTGTTTGGATCGTTTTTGAATTTATGATGCCCGTTTTAAACCATCCTTAAACTTTGTTGAAGGGCGGGCATTAAGATTCTTAGATCGGGGCTGAGACTCGCTAAACTTGAAGTGGTTCTATGATGAAACAACATATTTTGAACCTAAAAATGATTTTTATAAAAAATCATGAGCATCCGATCATGTACCTGTAGTTCATATCTGACCCACTTCCTATCGATTCAATCGGAATTTGTCTTTTTCACCAGGGATAGAAGAAAATCTTTGAGATCCCCCTATTGTGAAATTATCCATTTAAGGTGGTCTAGTATTTTTGAAAAATGTGACGGTAGTATTTTGAATTAGCCATTTGGTGGTTGCTTCACAAAACCGTCCGTTTTTTGCACTCAGAAAATGGAAAACGGCTTTTTGGTGCGACAAAAAGGAAAACTTCCTCCTCAAACATTGTTCTCCATCCCATGATGCACACTTATGCACAATATAGACATATTATCACAAACTATGCCTTCATTCTAGCCATAATATTGGTCATTTGACCCGAAAGCCAAGAAACCTCGAACGAGATAGGTCATTTTGTGAAGGTTTTTTTGAGACATAATCAATATACCAAGTTTGATATTTTTCCTTCTAACTATGTCACATAATATGACACCACGCGAAGGTTTCACGTTGTTTGGATCGTTTTCGAATTTATAATGCCCGTTTAAACTATATATAATGTTTTATATTTTACTTAATTTTTTTATAAATGTGTAATATTTGAGTGTAGATAGATAGGTCTTATTTTTCTGCAAATTTTGATATATTATTTGTATTTTTCTGAATTAGAATAATTTAGTTATGATTTTTCAAAAAATAATGAGATAAAAGGAAAAAATATGGAGGCTACGCCGACGGCTAGGCCGTTGGCACAGACCAAACAAAATTTTTCAAAGAGCTGTGCCGAAGGCCGGTACAGCCTGTCTGCCTAACGCCGTTTCCATCGCCGTGTCTAAACTGGGGCTACGCCGAGGGCTATACCTACGCCGAGGGCCACCGTCGGCACAACCCTCTCTACTACGCCGACGGATACCCTCGGCACCGTCACCTACGCCGACGGCCGTCCCTACGCCGACGGCCAGACTGTTTAGTTGGCCAGGAAAGGTAGCTACGCCGATGGCCCCGATATTTGGCCGTCGGCGCCTTACTTCTTTCCTGTAGTGAAACCACGGTGGGTCTTTTTTTTTCTAACCGGCTCTTGTTCTTGCCTTGTAGGTTGATTACTCAGCATGGTGTATCATTTCGATCGTTTGAGGTTTTGAATTGTTGCAGTCTGGCCTAATTTCTACTTTGTAAAAAAAATGGTATACCATATGTAGCTAAAGAAATTGCTCATATAATTCATTAGCTAAACATAAACAAGGAGATTACGGTGGTTGTCTTAATCGATTTGATGAGCTAAACAATTCAATAATAAAAATGTTATCATGAGCCATCTATCTTTTTCAATGCGAAAAGCTCAGAGCGCGGGCATATCAGAAGAATTGGTCTTTGCGGCGTACTCCTTTTTCGAGAGACTTTGCGGCGTACTCCTGATATTTCACTATGGAGAAGTTTGCACATATCTTTCAAAAGAATTATGGCAGTCGTTATCACTCAGCTAGCAGTGCATGCATGCTTAGCGACTGAGTTCCAGTGCTGATATTTCCATGATACGATGAGATAGTGCTACCCCTGGGCCTGGTCACTTAGTGGATCTAAGTGCTTGTATGAAGCAGAATACACACCACGCCTTCCCTTATAAATAGAGGCTACACCAAACAATCATCACAGACATCCTAAAAACAACAAGCACCTAAGATACAAACCACCAAGCGATATATCCACTAGAAATCAGAGTAGAAACCAGCATCCATGGCAAAGCCCCAGGCATTGGCTGCAGCAGTGCTGCTCGTCTTGGTGGTCTCCCTCGCCGCAACAGAGGGTGTTCACTGCATCTGCGGCTTGTCGAACAATGAGTTCAAGCTCTGCCAGCCCGCGGCAGCAGTGGATAACCTGACGGACAGCCCGTCGTCCGAGTGCTGTGCCGCGCTCGGGAAGGCCAACCTGTCGTGCATCTGCCGCTACAAAGGCGTCGCCGGCGTATGGCTGCGGATGTACCACATCGACGCCGCCCGTGCCATGGCGCTTCCCGGCAAGTGCGGCCTCGCCATGCCCAGCAACTGCTCGTGATGATCGTACGCACGCCGTCTAATCTATAGGCGTCTGCGTGTCTGTCAGTATCTTATAGTACGGCTAAATAAGTGGAGTAGCACTCGAGAGGCGTTGTGCTACTCGACCTACTGGTGTTGTATGATTTGGACGACGTGTGCTTATCTCTCACTAAGGTCTGGGATACGAATAGTGCGAATGTACTAACTCCGTTTATCTAAAAATAAGTGACTTCAATTTGTTTAGATTATATGTATTTATATAATAAAATATATTTAGATATATGTGAATTTAGATAAACTCAAGTCACTTATTTTCTAACTGAGGAAGTATTTTTTTTTCAAAAGTCAAACTAAGTAAAGTTTGACCAAGTTTTTAGAAAAAATATATTAATATTTATAATACGAGATTCATGCCGTTTGATACATCATGAAACATACTTTCATATGGTATCTATATAGTATCATAGTTTTTTTTAAATATTTGGTCAAACTTTTCGTAGCTTGACTTTTCAGAAAAAATATATAAGCCTTAAAATTTGAAACAAAGGTAGTATACTGGAAGTGTAATAATAGAAAAAGTGTCTTACCGGTTATCAGTCGGTCCCGTAATTTAATACTCTCTTCATTTTAAAATATAAGACGTTTTAGTTTTTGTAAAACTCTAGACCCCTTTTAGTGTGTAGATTCGTCTAAATACATTAGTTTTATAGAAGATAAAATATCTTATATTTGAAATGGAGGGAGTATATTATTAGTGGTGACCTGGTTCTTATCAAAAGGCTGGTTGTTTTCTTGTTGTTGCCAAAATTGGACACTCAATTCATACAAATATTATTCTGGACATTATTCACGAACCACCATATATTTTTTATTTAGAAACACTTTTCATGCTATTAGGCATTTTCCAACTAGTCCAAGATTTCCTCAGCAGTCCAAAATAAGGCTCCGCTGAGGATATGTGTGCTGCATTTCTTTTTAGTTCAGGACATTACATAAAGTGCCAAAATTTTGATGAATTTTCTTCCCTGCCCCTAGGACTTTTCCAAAATAGACCAATATAGTTGTAAGTATGCAAAGCACACAAAATTTAGGAGAGCTATCCCTGAAGAAGTAAGAAAAAGCTCTCTATTTGACTATTTGACCTGACAAACTTAAGTTCTGATACCAAGACTGACACAGTTTTTTTTTTTGAAGGAAAACAGTGGGGGAGAGATCCCCACTGCAATTTTTATATATGTATATAAAAGAATAAGCAAAGCTTGTACAAACTATTTACAAAGAACAAAGATAACAAAAAAAGAGGGAAACGAAAAAAGTTCAACAAGAAGAAAAACAAAAACAAAGCCAACTATAAGCTAAACTTGTGATTGCAGCCAACTGACACTGTTATAAGCTCCTCAAATTAATCAGAAAGAAGAAGGGGTTGTACTCACCTAATTTACAAACTTATGAACCAACAGAAATCAATGGATTCAACTCAAACAGAAAAGTTCTGAGCAAAATAATTTCCTGTACCGTGTACACATGACACACGGTGCGGTGAGCCCAGCATACATGCATAATTACAATTGCGAGATAGCTGGTTAACTACAGAAGACAAAATAAACCTAACAGATTGCACGAACCAATTATTTGGCAGAATTACTTACATCTCCCATGCATGATTTCTACCGGGGGCAATGGGCAGACCACCGCCGGTGTTGTAAAGGCGCTTGTTCAGTTCTTGTCAGAGTAATCTTGCATATTGGTGACTCCCCTCAGTTGTAAATAACAATGATACATCATGCTGGATGCATGGCGCTAGAACCACCTTATGCTGAAAACTGGTAACTTTCCGAGGTATCCTGGACCTCGATATGTGCATCGTGGATGGCATGCCAGCGTGTTCTCTTCCTGCAGCAAGCGGTCTCAGTAGCCAGTGGATGTGAGGAACTTGTCATAGGGATTCAGGACTGGTAGCTTGCAGAAATTGGAGTGGAACTGGTCATCGTTTGTGAGTGGGATTAGCCCATCTGTGGGAGAATCCGGCTCAGATGACTCAAGCTTCCAACCAGCCTGCAAGTATGATTTCGTTAGGAAATTTCTTTCGTCGTTTCATAAGGAGCAAAATGCACTGGTTTGACATATCCAACCGTTCATTCCATAATGTAGTACGATCTAAAGTTGTTTAAATGTAGGCAGCTCAAGTTGCTGGTGATGTTTCTGGGGGTACTACTAACCTCTTGTTGGTCGGCACTCATGCAGACAGATAACTTTTTCTGCTTTCCAATTAAGAGAGCTTCGCATTGGTTGGCTAACTCTGAGAAAGGCAAATTGTGGTTTGTTGACACGGACAATCTTCCAACATTCCGAGATGTTTCAGTAACCTTCAGAAGTAATAACCTCATTTTAGCATGTATTGCTGCATCTTAAAATGCTACTACTAATTACCACCTCCATATTTTCATTAAAGCTATTCAGCTTCAGTTATGCATTAAACCATAGTGCTAGAAGTAACTAGGAGATTAATACATACTGATTCGAGAAGCTGGTCGACATCAACAAGACTGGTATCCAATGGATTTCGTGACTGAGGTTCTGCTAAGCTGTCATGTTCAACAAGGGTATCATCCTCGAAAATAAACCCCATAGGAATAACCTGCATAATAAGTCCACCGTAACATAATAAGAAAACAAAAATGAATAGTTTACAGGCTTGTGATATATTTCCTCTACTGCTAAACAAGCTTGCGGATCACCTCCAAGGATTTGTGGTGCATCCTCCCATTACGTGTAGAAGATTTGGAAGGGGATGTAATAAAATGAGAACCAATGGGACAAGCGTCGTCAGCAGAGAAATCCTCAAACAACTGATCTCTTACAGTATTCGATTCTGACTGCACAAAAACACAGCATAGTGGGAAGTTAACAACTACAGCTAAAAAAAAAGTCAAAATACGAGTATGCCAGGGTATCCTTGTGACTTTACCTCTGATAGCTCCAAGCGCTCGAGAATAATGGAAACAGCTATTTGTTTTGACTGATCATTCATGTTGATGTTTGAGAGAGATTTCAGAGCAAGATCATCATCTTCTTTTGAACCATAGGATGGACCGTCAAGAGCTTGCAATCTGAGGTCTTCAACTAAACGAAGAAATGGGTCAACCTGGTAAACATATCAATTATTAAAAATCAACACAGGCTGTATAGTAAGAGCAACCCCAACAGCTTACGCGTAAGCAAAAAAGTTTAGGTAAGAGGAGAGATAGGATATGGGTAAGTAAAAATATTGTTTGCTCCAACAGCTTACCCATTTTTTGGCTAGTAAAAACATAATGGGAACCTCAGAAATAAATAAATTACAGTAGGGTACATCTTTCTTATACTAAGAACCTTGGATAGATAAGAAAAACCAATCAGGTCCTTTCCAATTTGGTTACTGTGAGCGGCGGCCAGATGCATCCCATCGGCACCGTGCGTGGCGTCCCGACAGCTAGCTCACCGGAGAAGAGGCAAGGGGACAACGAGGTCAGGGGAGAGTGGAGAACGGCCAAGGGTGTCGGCAAGGTCGAGCTCGGCGGCCACGACCTCGGTTTTGGTCGGGCACCGGCGGAACAGGGTCGGGCACTGCTAGCAATGTGCGGCCAAATTGACGCCGGTATTTCAATGCGGGGGCCATACTAGGGCGACGGAGGAGCTCATAAGCGGCAGCGGAGGCCCGGCGGCGGAGAATTGTGTCCCGACGGCGCAGTGATGTGTGCAGCCACTCTGGTTCAATTCCGGCCACGAGACGCGTAGCACGGACTGGAAGAGGGCGGCGGGGGGGGGGGGGGGGGGGGGTTCATTGAGGTGGGGGCGAGGTTGGCCAGCACGCCGGAGGGTCGCCGGTGACCGGAGGCGGCAGGGTCGGTGTCAGAGATGGCAACTGCTTCCAGTGAACCTTCCGCGCGCGGGTAGTTGGGCCGCTCCCGCTTCCCTTTTTCTGACATGGCAAAAAAAAAGGGCAGGAGATGCCTCTTGCTTAAAATTTGTGCCATCTACCTATATATGGATAGAAGATGATAAAAAATGGATGATCATCCAAAATTTTATGGTTGGAGACCACTCATGGATAAGCGGTTAGAGCAAGTTTTTTTTCTCTTCTTATAAAAAAAACGATTATTGTCCCTCCTCTTATCTATATATGGATAAGCTGTTGGAGTTGATCTAAGTTAGTAACGCAATACTAGCTACTAGTACATGATATCTATAAAACCAAAGGCACAGGCACAAGGCACGTAACAAGAATAGGTGAAATGTATATCTTTGTCGTCAATGATCGCATCAAATATCTTAATTCCCTGTTGGCCAATGCATTCTAAGAACTGTATTTTGATATTGTATTGTACTGGTTCGAGTTGGTCAGGCACTGCTCCCGAAATGATTGGTCGTACATCAGCACTGATACTAAAAACTCAGGCTCTATTGGTCCGTAGCACAGGTATCCAACAGAGGTCCCCGCAAAGAAAAACGAATCCAACTAAAGAAAAGGCACTTTTGCACTATGCATCATATTTTCCAGGGATAAATAACTACAGAGTTCATTCACTAACCTTGATTAAGAAAATTACACAAATATCTTATAAAAATGAGAAGGAAAATGTAGGAGAAGCATGTTTTACAAATAGGGAAGAAATAGGAACCCAGCTCTCGTCAACATTTTTTATCTTTCTTTTGCGAATCCTATATTTTTACTCTGCGATAGAAAAATATTCTCTTTGCAGGCTTTCTAGATTGCAAACATGTCTTCACCACAAGAACATAATGAAACAAGGATGTGTTGATTAACTTACTGTCCTTTCAGTCAACAGATCTTTCACAACTGGAATGAGTGTTGGAACATTAAAAGCTTTTGAAAAGAACACAATCATAGACGTCGCCAAAGTAAAAACAGAACGCCTTCGCGATGGTTGAAGAACACCTGCAAAACATGTTACAAGTGAAGGAAAAATCCAGATGCATTGCGAACGCAAACATTAACGATGAGTGAGATGAACTATCACTACAGAAAATAACTAGACAAAAAGGCAGATAAAGCTGCCATAATAATTGTTATTTTATGAATCCCAGTTGAGTGGAATAAAACTAGTTTAAAAAAACACTTTCATGGAAATAAATACCTGCGTGTAGAGAAACACTTCTTAATGAAAAAGCAAGCTGAAAGCTGCCAACCAAAACTTCTAGACGTGAGTTCTGCAGTAGATCAATTAGTTCAAACCACTTTAAATGTCAAAAAATCTTGCAGCTCTATAGAATTTATGCTTAAAATCTATACATACAAAATAAACATCCATATAAGCAAAAAAAAGTTAACTATCTTAATAGTGCAGGAGCTGAATATGGCCCTCCTTGATCTATAATCTGGTAATTAGCCATATGATAAGGAAATGGGAGATAAGTTTCAGACTTTGATCAACTCCAGTCTTTCAGATAAGATCCTAAAAAACCATGGTATAATCGGCAATGCGCTAAACTGAACAAGATATGAAAGCAAGCCATAGTTTATTGTCATTATGCTGGCGGCTTATGTATTAGATTGATTGCGTTTTTCAAGAGGATTGAATGTGTAAACTGTTGCGTATTTGGGAACTGGGAATAGTACCACCCTCTCACCTTGTCTCCAGAAAACAGTAGCATCAAGCTGTAAGTGTGTGAAATTGCTTCATAGTTCCGTGGAGCATTATCGGGGGACAATGCCTGAGCCCACAGGGAGGAAAGCAGAAGATTTGCCTGACGTGCACTCAGCATGAGAATGACTGGTTCCTGCATGTAAATGAATAAAACTTCTAGTTCTGCTATGAAATAGTCACAGTTACTAAGTGATCCTGTTAGCCACAAGAAAGTGGAGTATAATGCATACTTTTTCCTGAGAAGGTCCACTTGAGTTACTCATTTCTTTTGCAGACGATAAAGAAGTACCTATTGTACTACTCATCCTTTGGAGAGTCTGTGACTTGAACAATTTTGGCTCATTATCATTGCCCCGATCTGAGTCCTCGCTGATGGACATTAGATTTGTGTTTTCCCGGCGTGGACTTTCCCGAAATGAAAACACGCCTCTTTTTAATTTCCCAAATATAGCCGCAGAAGATGAAAACACTGATGATTGCCTGGATAATGTTCTGTGAATATTAGTCTTGCTTGATTGCGGATTTCCTGAGAATGAACATGGAGAAACAGAAGAGGGAACAAGAACAACAGAGAAAATCCGATGTGCCCCTAAATGTGTCTCGCAATCTGGATAGACCATTGCTATAATCAGTTGATGAAACAATGCCTCGGGAAATGCCTACAGTGCGTAGTATATCTTGTTAAACATTCTGTATAGAAGAGGACGGAAGAAAAAATATTGTCAATCATACATACTTTGGTATTATATGACAAGTATGGCAATGAAGCAATTATCTGGACGGTACGATATGCAGCAGCAATGCTTGACCGTGCAACAGGTGTGGTACTTGAAATATTTTCCAGTACTACAGCTAATGTGTCAAGAATAGGTCCAGCATCACCAACCTGAAGAGCATAAAAGAAAATTTAAGGAGCATGTAGATGGGTGGGTGGTCATCGTTGCAAATGATCTGTAGCTTTCATATAGCTAAAGAAGAAAGGGAATTTCGGAAAAATATTTAGAGAAAACTGACCTTCCTAGACAATTGAATAAGACATTCTTCTATGGCTTTCTGATATCTGTTATTCCATTTGTTGTCATCTGCAGGACCCCCATTACCGTCGAGGGATTGCATACTTTTACTCAAATGCCTGACGATATCACTTATTGCAGACATTATTGCAGTAGAAGATTGAGCTTTGGAATGCTCAGCAAGGCGTGATGTAACTTCAATGATGTCTAGAACCATATCTGGTAGTGTCGATACATTCTTGTGTTCAAGATGCTTAACTAACATGGACAACAATATGTGCGCGTTCTGTCCTGCCAGCCAATAATTTAAACTTATAAAAAATAGAATAGTTATCAACACAAGCAACAATATAAGATAAGAATGATTGTGTAGATATCTTGAATACCACATGGAAGTGTAAAGTGTATATTAGTAAAATATGTACATTAAATCTCAAAAAACTGAGGAGATAGTGAAATACCAGATTTCTCCATCACAATCTGCATATCCAAAAGGACACATAGTGCAAGTCCCTTAGAAGGTGACCACAGATTGTTATTATCAAAATAACGAAATATTGTTTCCAGAACACGACGGATAGTTGTTGCTTCCCTGGATATTCTGGCAAGGTTGTGCAGACAAATCCCTGACCAGAAATTTGAACTTCCTGATTCTTCTCTGCGAGAAAAATGATTTAAAAAGATGCGATATTAGAGAAACTTATTACAGCATAAAAATTTATCAGCACCAGCCTTAAATTATTTACATTGTCAAATTCAATGCACCCTGGGAAGCTCTAATATCCTTCCATGAAGAAACCCTTGCCAAAATGGTAACGCCAGGAGGGTCTTGACCATCAGCTTTGAGAACTTCATTCACCCAGCGAGTCCTTTTGTCCTCAACATTCTCATCATTATTATCACAATTTGCATACGGGCTCTCATAGTTTTCCAGAACTGCAGAGACAACCTGTCCAACCAAATAATTATGGTTAAGAATGCAACTAGTCTGGCAGAATGGCAGTTATCTTTTTTTTTAGCAAGATCATAACAGAGTTAAACAACTGGCATGAGTAGAAGCTTTGAAGGAAGAGATGACTCAGAACTTTGAAGGAGTAACTGGCATAATTCTGTTACATGTTTTGAAGGAAGAGTAGATTCAGAACTACCAAAGACAAGTTTGTGTTCCAGTAATCATGTAGGAGTATACTATATACTGAACAGTAAGACCTTGGATTAAACTGATAATTGCTTTATTTTTTTCTAAACTGACTACAATGGGAAATGGAAAATACCGCACTTACATTATCAAGTTCCGCAGAGATATGGGAGTGCTCACCCATAAACCAAACCTGAAAAATACATAAATCGACATTAGACAGGGGGATTTTGGATAGAGAGCAGAAACCCAAATGATCAGAGCGGAAAATGGAAGAAACATTTCTTTGGATTTTGCCGGAATGTATGAGAGGAATATGGCCTGCTTTGTCTTTATGGATCTATCCCTAGGCAGGACGGTGCAAGGCCCAACCTTTTGTAGAGAGGGTGAAATGAATTATCTTGAATAGCATGATGGCCAAAAGACATGACATTTTAGGAGATGCAGAATGACATTATTTAACCATACTATTGCCCTTTTTCTTTAGAGAAAATTACAAAAAACCACCACAATTCAGGTCACTGTAACAGAAAACCACCACAATTCAGATTCGTGACAAAAAACCACCAGAATCGGGGTACAATTTCTGTTATAGTGGTGGTTTTTGCCCCAATTGTGGTGGTTTTTGCCCCAGTTGTGGTGGTTTTTTGTCACGAATCTGAATTGTGGTGGTTTTCTGTTATAGTGACCCCAATTGTGGTGGTTTTTTGTAATTTCCTCTTTTCTTTAACACGAAACAGATAGGATAACAGTTCACTACATATAAGGAGTAGCAAAACATTGAAGTTTGTGCAACAGAGACCAAACTTAGCAAACCCTCGCACTGTCATCTATTTAACAGCTCCCATCTGAAAAAGTTTCCACCATCCATCTATGTTGCAGGTTGATACGCGACCGTCCATGCTTCTTCTTTCCTTGTCTCTTTCAACCTGTCAGTTTGTTTATCCTTTTCTCTTTTGTCTGCAGCAATATTGAGATTGAGATATCTGGAGATCTCAGAGGTGCAGCTGTGCATAGAAGTGAAGTCTTTTCCGGCAACAAGCTTGCCCACTCCTCGCCTCAAGTCAACAGAAATCACCACTTCCTTCTTGCCAGTGGGGCAAGCCTTGGACAAGAGGTAGATAACATCATCATCCATACTCATAATGGGGAAAGCCGCGGTGAGGACTGGCAGCAATTCTGCTGCCTCGGTTGGCTCGACAAAGATTTCATCCGAATTGACGGTGCAGCCAGGGCTCTAGTCCTTCAATGAGAGAATGGGGATCGGCATGATCCATGTGGTGACTTTCCAACCATCACGTACTTCACCGCGTGGCTTTCAGTGGAAACATTCCAGGTAAGAATCAGGTGGGTTGTCAGCAGTGGTCTCCTTTCTTGGCGGGCCAAGCTCCATCTCAATGTATTTGATGCAGTCTCTGCTTAGGCTGATGGTGATGTCCCGGAACACGTAGGAGCAGATCTTGTGGTACAATAGCCAGTTACATCTCGACAGCGGTGGTGGCGGCACATCACGGAACACGGGATTTTCATCGAACACATCGCAGACGAGGATATCGGATCAATTCCTTTGACAGTGAGTGGTTCACCACGAGAAGCACGAGCGAGACGACCGGAGGGACCCAGAGGTCGACCCAGCCAACCATGCCACCGGGCCTCCGAGCGTGATCACCTTGGTGGCTCCACCAGGCATACCTTGTCCCTCAGCGGATTGGCCACCGTCACTGATCTGGAGCTCCACCACCCATCGGCGGAGCTGTACAGGCAAAGCTTGAACTCCTAAATACTTCCTATATTCCAATTTATAATGAGTACTCATTTATAAAACGTTTTGGCAAGCTAATTTAAGCTTGCCAAGTATCATTTGGGGTTTTAAAAATTTTGGACTCCCTAGAGCCAGGAGACAAAACATCGCACTACATGCATTACAAGCTATCAATGATCCAATCAGGTGTAAACCCACAAGGTATAACAGAAGAAAGAAGTACCATAGATGAAAGGGCTTGGAGTCCAGCTGCATGAAGAGTAGACATCTCCTTCTCACCCAACTCTTGGGCCAACTGACATAGTTTAGGAATCTGGCTCTCTAGATTGAACATGTAAGTGCTGTCAACCTGTAACGAGAAGAATGTAACACACAACTCAAAACTGTCTGAAAAGAGTATTTGTTGGGTGATAGCAAAACCCAAAACTATTCCCAAATCACAAACTGATGCCTACCCGAATGTCCAAATACCTGGTAGTTTACAAAGTCAAAAAGTGTTTGACACGCTAGTATCCGTAAGTCATCATGTCTATTTTGCTCCATTGTGGTCTCTATGATGGTTAATAAGCTATTGGCAAAAAGGGGCCTGCAAAACAGTGGCTTCCCTCATTATAGCAGTTATCCACAAAAACAGAACATATAAAGATTTGCATTAGGCACAACTTTTAATGTTGCCAGAGATCAGAGTCTACTACTCCTAATTGATAACTTAAAAATCATAACTCAAACTAAATGTACGGTTGGATAATGTAAGTGACACTATTTTATAATTTATATGGGATGACGTAGCAGTCTATAAATTGGAAAGTAGCAATGACCATATAATGAGGTTGTCAGAAATATGCCACAACATTCCAACAGTTAGTGACTAGAACCTTCAGTGACATATTCAAGAGAGAAAATGCAGCTAGCAAAGATAACTTACAGTTGCTCCTGACAAGAACATATCACCTTTCGGTAAATAGCCACGACAACTTTCACCGAGCCAAAACGCTCAGCTCTCAGTTCCTTGAAGAACTTTTGCTCTAAATAAACCGTAATCTGCGAAAATGAAAGTTCATACACACCATTATTTAGGTTTTCCAAGTTGACCCTTCTAAAACCAAGTTCTTAGGTGTTCACAACTCTCATTACTTAATTAAAAGGTGGTAATCTTGCCAGTCTATCGGGAAACAAAACATCTATGAATGAGGAAAAGACCAGATCCTAGAGTACGGAGTATAATTCTGAGTTTTTAAGACTTTTCGTAGCAGATTCCACTACCTGTGATATGTTCTTACAGCCTTACACTAGACATGTATGAGCAGAAATATACTTAGAAATGTTAAATCACATACACTGAGATTCACAAGTTCTATATGACAACTAACCTCTTATTTTCATTAAGATAATCAGCACAATGTATGATATAGTCAATTTTTTCAGGTTGATTTTCTTTGGAAGATCAGATTTCTCTGGTCAGTATTATAGGAATTTACCAGTACCCAAACAGTAAAAATGTGAGGCCAAGACTAAGCAATCTTGCAGCGAGCACAAGAGGAACAGCTCTACAGGTAAACAGCAATTGTTTAGTGACCAGGAAAGAACAAACATGGAGGATTCTAACTGCAGCACAACATCCTGGAGTAGAATATGACACAGAGGGTGCAAATATGACTTGGTAAGGGTTCAGTTTCAGAAATTAGGTTTCACTAGAATAATAATAAAAAATAGACGAGCAGAGCAGGCACCAGCCCCTGTGGCATATTTTTTAGAAGAACAACCAAGCACCGCAGGAATTGCACTAGAACAATACATAAGTCTAAAAGGGAAATACACCTTGGGAACACGAAGTGGATTCTTTGCAATGTATTCACACAGTTTGCCTATTTTTCGATCATTTGGTGGTTCATCCTGAAAAAGAACAACAAAGCAGGTCTTCAGTTTCCTGATAGGTTGTATACAACGCACACTTTTGCAGTGCGCATATATAGCAATATACAAATGTAGACACTTTCAAAAATAAGAAACGTTTGCCACCATGGCTGTCTCAAATTACTCCGTTCGAAAATATAGGTGACCTTTAGAGATATGGCATGTCCTACAAACATGCAGGTTCGAGCACTACTTTTCATATGAACATGTTAACAAAAATATAATATTATGACCATACGATTTAAAAACTATTATCAACATCATATATGAGAAGTCAAAGTCTGAAAAGTCAGATTGCACGTTTTCTGAAGAGTCATCTACTTACGATGAGGGGTACTACTACTCAACGTGCACCCCTATAACATGCTTAAAGTACGATACAGAAGGAACCAAACAAAACAAATGTCTGAAGCGTAAATGAGTGGAACTCGATCAGACTATGCCCTCATGAGGCTTGATCATAGTAGACAAAAGCTAATGTTGACAAAAAAAATAAAAATTATACTAATTAGGAGTATGAACAGAAATCATGCAAAATCTACTGGTCGTATTTTCACATCAAATGACCAAACAATTCTTATGCATATATCAAAAATCAATGCCGGAAATGTTTGGCTGCACATTTTCTGCAAGTAATCTGTTTGTGAAGTGGGATAGTATTATTCAGAATGTAGTGGTACTAGAAAAACGTAAGTATAATACAAAACGGACTAAATGAAACAAATTCCGACGACAGATAACCAGCACCGAGAGTATAATAAATCCGAAATGCATGCACGTCATCACCTGGTTCTTGGGGAAGATTTCGGCGAGCAACTTCTTGTAGCGCTTCACCGGGTGCCGAGACCTGGTCCGCAAGTCGGGGCAGAGGAAGCACAGGCTCTCGCACACCTCCATCGACATCACAAGGGCGCCTCAAACTCCACCATTACGCGTCCTGTCCTCCCTGGCAGCGTACGTGGGACACGGCTGCTCTCGCTGCTCCCAGGTAATCAATAATTCAAATCCACCTCTGAAACAGAGGACGAGTTAGCGAAAATCCTATCGCTCCCAATTCCCAATATTGCACATATAACAGGCGCTCGATCAGAGAGAGGAATAATATAGCTAATTAATATTTCCGACGGATCAAGAAACATTCGAAATGCCACAGAATTTGTGGGGGCACGAAACATTCGCCCTCCATCGGGGAAAAAAATCGCGAAACGAACCCCTAATCGGCGGGAAAGAGCCAGCGCGCGGTGGAGAGTCGCCGTACCTGGAGGGGCGATCGATCGGCAAGACGGCCGGGCGCACCGCGCGGCGGGGCTGGTCCGCGCCTCGCGGCGATCGGTCAGGCGAATCGGACGTGGGGGTAGAGGTCGGGATGGGGGGGAGAGAGAAGGAATGGGCGAGGGGGGGGCTAGCTGGGATCCTCCTCCTCCTCTTCCGCTCCTTTTCCTCCTTCGTCTCCGCGCCGTCTGCTGGCGCGCGGCTAAATTGCTGGACGGGGCTTGCCTGTGCCCATCTCATGCGACGATCCATGCGACCACACGCCCGGAAAGCATCGAGCGGCTGTGACTCCCGCACCCGTTCAGCCACTTTTTTAATCGAAAACAAAATCTCAGAAATACGGCTCCGTCCGTATCGGTCTACCTGTGTTGCAACAATCAATCCCAAAAAACCTGGAGACCAGGTCGCGCTCGCGCGGGAACACATGCCCATAAGGACCAGCTGCGCGCCAAAATCCCTCCCCCCACCCCCCCCCCCCCCACCCCCCATCCCCAATGCAAATAGAAACAGAAGGTTTCAAGCCCATCAGACATGCCAATCCAGATTTTCACAGTGAATAAATCTTAACTTCATACACAGGCTCAATTGAACAGTGCATCAATCAGCACAGTTTCCGATGGATTCATCCAGTTATCATGGGCATGATGGAGATGAATCTCACGCACGGACAGTAAGAGACCTAACACTACTCATCTTGATGAATCATAGTCAAACATTGCAATTTCTTATTTTTAAATTGATTTTGGGAATTTGTGCGATCCTGACATCCCCTTCCTTTGTTTTCCTTCGTCAGGCTTGGCATCAACCTATGTAGAGAACTCCTTGCAAATTTTTAGGAACATCTATTGTATGAAGCAAGGATGGAATCATATATAAGAGGAAATCTGTTAGAAATAGGCCATCAATAAGTGATAACAAACATATTAACCTGGAGTGTTTCGCTGCTCCCCATTGATGACAGTAGTGATCAGCACATGACAGTAGTGATCCCCTAAAAGTAAGAAGATAGTTACAGGATAATGTCTTAAAAGTAAATCGCCTTCATTTCTTAAAAGAACATTTGTGTGGGGACTTTGTTACAGGATAATGTCTTAAAAGTAAATCGCCTTCATTTCTTAAAAGAACATTTGTGTGGGGACTTTTACCGGCAATGGCAGCAAAGTACACTAGATATAAATAACTGATTTGCTACTATATACATACTAAATTAGACAACACTGGAATAACACATATGTCTATTGACTACATTGGATATTAATTGATATAGGACTTCCAAGAAACTGCAGCAGATCCTACTCATGGAAGGGTACCAAAACTTGGCATGACATTTTTATCCGAAGAGGAAGCTTATTCCTTTTATAACAAGTATGCTGAAACTATTGGTTTTAGCATTAGAAGAAGCAGTGGGCATAAAATGAAGAACTCCTCTAGGATGCAACAACGGACATTTACGTGCTCTCGTCAAGGTATAGGCTGTATGCATTTTTTTAATGGATGCTCTCATATTTTTATGTACTAAGGAAATTACTACAACTTATAGGATTTCGTGTGGATGATAAAAGAGAGGACACATTCAGCTACAGCAGGCCCGAAACACGATGTGGTTGTACCGCCCGTATGAAGATAAGCTTCCGAAACGGACTATATGATGTCTACGAATTCGAGGCGTCACATAACCACATTCTTGCTCCTGGAACCATGGCCCACTTTTTGAGATCCCAGAGAAAAGTAACAGAAGCGCAAATAGCAAATGCGGAGGTTGCAAAGTCTGTAGGTATTTCAAATAAAGCAACAATTGATCTGATGGCCACACAAGTAGGTGGAATTGAAAACCTTGGTTGTACACGTGAAGATATAAAAAATCGATTGTACACAAAGAGAACAATACAAGCAAAGGAAGGTGACACAGGGGGGGTGTTAGAATACATGGAGAAGAAGGTATCAGAAGATGTCAATTTCTTCTATGCCATTCAAGTAGATGAGGATGATTTGATAACTAATATTTTTTGGGCTGATTCCAAAATGGTCTCGGACTATGCGTTGTTTGGTGATGTCATATGCTTTGACACCACATACAGGAAACTAGATGATGGACGTCCATTTGGTTTGATTGTTGGTGTAAATAATCACAAGAAAACGGTTGTCTTCGGTGCTGCACTACTCTATGATGAAACCGCTGAAAGTTTTTGTTAGCTTTTTAAAACTTTTTTAAAAGTTATGTCGGGAAAACATCCACGAACAATTCTGACCGATGAAGATGCAGCAATGGCGAAGGCAATCAGTGAAATCTTAGTTTATACTATACATAGACTTTGCGTGTGGCATATGAATCAAAATGCTTGCAAGCACCTTGGTGGAGTCGTTACAGATTATAAGAAGTTCAATGTGGATTTTCAGCATTGTATTTATGATATAGAGGATGAAGATGAATTTATAAGTGCTTGGGATGGAATGCTTGGCAGGTATGGCCTACGTGAGAATGAGTGGCTTCAAAGGTGGTTCGAGAAAAGGGAGCATTGGGCACTAGTGTACGGCAAAAATACGTTTTGTGCCCAAATGACCACTACCCAAAGAAGTGAAAGCATGAACAATGAACTGAAGAGGTACATCAGTGTTAAATATGACATGCTTACTTTTTTCCATCATTTCGAGCGACTAGTGGCAGATAAAAAATATGAAGAGGTGAGGTGTGACTTCAAAGCAACACAGACTAGTCCCAAGCTAAAGGCAGAAGCTAGCTATATGTTAAGACAAGCTGTAACCACATATACTCCAGCAATATTCAAGTTGTTTCAAGAGCAAGTGCTTCGGACCCTAAACTATGACACATTCCTTTCTGATGAAAGTGAGGCAGGGGAGAAGGTTTATATAGTAAAGTTTCATGGCACACAACGTGATCATGTTGTTAGATTTATTCCAAAAGAAGAAAAGGTCAGCTGCAGTTGCAAGAAGTTTGAATTTGCTGGAATACTTTGCTCTCATTGCTTAAAGGTACTTGATATTAATAATATCAAGCACATCCCTGAAGAATATATCTTAAAAAGGTGGACAATTGATGCTAAAGTTCTGGAGATAAAAGGCAAACGTGACCAGCATGAGGATCCAAAAGAAAGAATGTCTAATCGCTACAAAGATTTGTGCAAAATGTTTATGAAAATATGTTCACGTGCCGCTGAATATGATGAATCATATGATATGGCTGCTAACTGTGCAGAGAAACTAGCACAAGATGTGGAGAAATGCTTGAAAATTAGAGGTGATCTAGAAGTGGGTAACTCATGTGGTACAGAAGGTACACCCCGCACTATGACTACGAAAAAAAAAGGTACACCCTGCACTTATAATCGCCTAGACTACTTACAACCTAGGACTAACGTTTAGAATTATTTTGGCAGGTTTGAACATCGACTCTAGTAGAATTTCAAAACATAATGAAGGGCTTGCCAATCCAAAAGGTATCAAGGTTAAGGAGAAGACTACAAAAGGATCAAGAAGGCCCGTTGGTGGCTTCGAGAAAGCAACTGCAAAAAAGAAAAAGAACAAGGAGAATACTGTACAATTGCATCCACAGGGCACCTCAACGGTATAAAATCAGTAGCTTCTTTACTATAAACATTTAATTGTGCTGACCTATCAACCAAATTTTTTCCAGGATCATTTGGATTTTTTTACAAGTCAAATGGCTGCATATCAATTACAGCAGAACAATATCCTAAATGCTTCAATAGCACCATCACTTGGCCAAACCATCCCAATGTCAGCATATAGACAAGAACTCACAGGATTCCAGCCTAATGGTTTAATTGGTCAAACCATCCCAATGTTACCATATACTCAAGAGCTGGCAGGATTTCAACCATACGGTCCATTAGTGGTACAAGAAGTTCACACTTTCAAGTTTTCTAGTTTTAAAAGTTCAAATGAAATTAATATTTGCTCCTTTGTGTGCAGAGCCAACCGACAAATCAGGTGCATACATATTTACAACACCAGCAGTATGCTCTGAATCCCTCATTGCAAGGGAGCATTGGGACCTCTACCTCTAGTTTGGTGACTAGACAAAATCAAGCATTCTTCGATCCGAAGCCAACTAAATAAAGTTGTTTTTTTAGAGTTTTACCTCATTGTGTTTTGACTTTCATGCAAGTATTTTTATTAGAACGCCCATGTTGAAATCCCATGATTCTGAACATGTATCTCTGTTAGCTGTGACTATTAGTGTTTGCAACGTACTGTCAGTTTACATATTTCAACTAGTGTTTATAGGTTAGTACTCCGGTACTACTATTCAATTTTCTAATTAGCGATTCGTAGTAGTAATTTCTAGTGTTGGCACAGATTCCCCTGCATCTCAAAAAAATTTAGGCAACACCTATCGTCAGTTCTCACTGCTTGCGTTTGCTAAGCAGACCATATGCTACGAAATCTAGCCACCAGCAGATGCGCGGGAATTAAAAGCAATGGTACTACACAATCTTTTAGTTGCTGAGTGTATTGGTTGACTTACTTGAATGGCCAGCAGACGCGCGGCCTCGTCCACTGCCTGGCGGCACCTCGTCCACCTCCTCGCCGTCGGGGGTAGTATGACCAGCTCGAACTCCACTTGGCCCCTCCGCCCGCTTGACTCCCAGCTTCCAGATAGCCACCGGTCCACCACCAGCCTGATTCGCAAGGGCTATTGCCACCGGGAACGCCCAGGCGGTGGAGTAACAGGCGCGGTCGCGCTCGCTCTCGTCGAGCTAGAAGCTCCACAGCTCTGACCCCGAGGCGACAGAGAAGCAGCGCGGCGATGCGTTGAATAGATGCAGCTCGAGGCCGGAGGAACGGAAGAATGACCAGGGGTCTCGCCGGACTGCTCTACTGCTCTAGTTCTTTCTCGCGTTCATACAGAGGATTGGATAAGGAAGGGGAAGCGGAAGGGAAAGACGGGGAAGACAGTCTGTACGGACGTCCAATCTGTACACGGGTAGACCGATACGGACGGAGCCGTATTTCTGAGATTTTGTTTTCGATTAAAAAAGTGGCTGAACGGGTGCGGGAGTCACAGCCGCTCGATGCTTTCCGGGCGTGTGGTCGCATGGATCGTCGCATGAGACGGGCACAGGCAAGCCCCGTCCAAATTGCTGTGCTCCCGCCTGGGCTCTTTCTATATCTGGGTCGTGGCCACGGCGTTTTCAGGGAGAGGCGTTGGTTTTATACACGCACAGACACCGCACAGCGGAATCGGTTCGTCATTCTAAATGTGAGCAAAACAGATTTTCAAAAATTCAGCCTAAAGTGATTGAATCGTTTTTTTATAAACAAAAACGAGCATTAATTTGGTTCAAAGGAATTTTGGAATTTCATTCCTTAGTAATACTTTCTATAGAGCTTGTTTGGTTTGCACGATTTGAAAATTTTCCTATGATCGATGTTGCATACAATTACATAGAAAATATTCTCTTAAGTCCAACCTCATAATAATTTCCTTTATTATAAAGAAACTATGGCAAATACGTAATTTTTTAGAACCAGTGTTTTTGTATGATCTGCCAATCTTCATGTGAACTATTAGTACAAAGGTGTAGAAGGCTTTAAGTCATTTCAGATGTGGAAGTGTTACAGAGCTCACAATATGGTTCTATATCTGATATTTAATTGTTACTTTAAATGCCTCATGTATTGTACGAGCTTCATGAATATAATGACCATGTTCATTAAGCTGCTATCTTGCTCAGGACGAGCAAAAGTTTAAGCTTGCGAAAGTTGATGAGTGCGTTTTTGAAGCGCATTTACCTTCTGTTTTTGCATAAGTAGCAATAGGATTAGTATTTTATGGCGCTTTCACATACTTTTATGTTTGTTTAATGAACATATCATTTAGAACTGTTATATTATACATTAATTGATATTTTAAAGTGATAAAAGTTATTTAAATATTTTCACGCACCTAGGTGAAGAGGGGACGTGAAGAGGGGACGTGAGAGTTAACGACCATCGGTACGAGGTGGGCCTGCCCGTACCATCCACCGTACTACTTGTCAGTCGCCTCGTCTTGTCAAATACTTTCACTTCACAAAAACGGATATAAAATCTGACATTCAGAGAGACCAGAAAACACAAAAAACTCATCTTCAGAAGGGATCTGGAGGGGATCTTGCAGAAGGGCATAATCCTCGTTGCTACACGGATCATTTTGAGGCCAAGACATCATTCTCCATCATCAACTATTGCATCTTCATCACCATCACCATTCCCATCTCATTCAATTCTGCCTTGCAGTAATTCTAATTACTATTGTGAAATTGCACTTGAATCCATCCATATATTCGTACTTCATTCACACAATTATGATGATGTTGTTTATTGCCTTCATGTGTGAGTATTTTACTTTGTTCTTGGGATAGATGGAGAAATCCTAGCAATATTATGATATGAAATAAAGATTAACTATAACTTTGGTGTATGATTATATGTTAGTTTTCTCTCTAAATATTATATGAAGTCGATCATGTAATATTTGCCTTTGGGGCTAGAGAGAGAACTACCGTGGAACATATGGTAGTATGTACGGTGCTAAGTGACATAACATATCGGCATGCTATTCATATGAATCAAGGGAGATAAAGAGATATTCACTAAGTTTATATCAATATTCATGGGAAAACCCTTAATTGTGAGGGATCTTGCTCATGTTCATTATAGTGGTTATTAGGGATGTAATATCAGATGGCTTGTCTATAAACATCTTATTATGGAGATTTTCCCATACATATCATAACAAAAAATATAGGTTTGTTCTAATTATAATTACTACCAATGCTAAAGGTGTATCCTAAATTCTCCAAGAACATTTTTCCTTATCAAAGTTTAATTATCTTTTACGCTGCGTTTGTCAGTCTCTGTTTACTTTAAATTCAGTTATTACTTTGCACCCAAACAACTTTCTTAAAATACTCTTGCTTGAAATCAAGGACATATTACAAGTATCTTTTGATAGATAGTGACAAGGGGCATAAAGACCTTTACCAAATATCTCTTCGTGGTTCGATACTCTTACCTTTAAAACAAGCTATAGTATACATGTGCACT
The DNA here is from genome assembly GCA_916181665.1 of Avena sativa. Classification (NCBI taxonomy): domain Eukaryota; kingdom Viridiplantae; phylum Streptophyta; class Magnoliopsida; order Poales; family Poaceae; genus Avena; species Avena sativa. The sequence continues at coordinate 274,843,678 of OV702298.1, read as the reverse complement.
TGCAGTCATCAACATTCTTTATGAATTGATTTCCACCTTAAAATGACCATATCTGCAAGGAATAGAAAAAACAAGGAGATTTGCACATCTTTACAAATATTAGTTATTAGCTGGCAAGTTAAAGTGATAATCACATAAAATATCTGAGTGTTGCAGGACCTAGGTGCAAATAGAAAAAATCTAGAGACTAAGGTGTATATAGGCTAATGTATATCTAGAGGGACCGAAGTGGAGAAGTGTAGAAGCTTCGGTTCATCTCTCTCACATATGTTATGTTTACCCTCAAGAAATAAACTCAAATAGAGAGTGATATAGTGCGCTTCTTCCTTGATTAATGTTTGATTCATGGTATCAGAGCAATCGGTCGGGGGGGGGGGGGGGGGAGGGCATAGATGATCTTGATTTGATTTGATTCGTGCTATTATTCCTGGGATTTGGTGGTCGTCGTGGTCGTGGTCGACACCGTCTTCTTCATAAAGGACTCTGTCGTCCTCGTGCTGCTTTGTGTTGCCGTCCTCCTCGTGTTGCGCGCATCGCCTTTGTTTCGTGTCGCTGCCATCGTTGTAGCGTGTCAGTCTAGGCCTGTTCGAGCGCTAAACAAAGCTAAAGCTGCTTTCAACCCAATAATGAACATCTTATGTACATTTCCGTTTATTTTAGGTCTTGTGATGGATCGAGCCTTCTCGATTTGTGGTTACTCATGGAGGTGTCTAATTTGTCTGTGTGAAGTTTGTTGTACTAGTGTTTAGTCTATTGTAGCTATTTGGATCGTGTAGTTTGTTGAATCTAGTCTGAAGCCTGTTGTAGTTGTTCAAACTTTAATTTTTGAATAATAGGCTAGATTTGTTCAGTGGTCATGGGAGAACCTAGTATGGACTCTGGTATTGATAAATTGTGTGAAATTATGCAACATATGCTTGCTCAATTGATGGAGCGACTCAAACAAAGATAGGTGGTACTTCTAAAGTTTTTAAGACCCTTGAACCCAATCATGTTAGGTTAACTAGTTTGGGTGGTGTTTTAGCTCGTCTCATAATGCCACACTGATCCTTGAGTCACATGGTCTTGAATTTGTTTTGAAACAAGATGAGGAAAAAGCCAACGGATGTCACACAATACCAATGGGGCCAGAACCAAAAGCGAGTTATGGTTTAGTTGTTGGGGTCTATGAAGAAATTTGTGAGAAAGCAAGTTGAAGGTTTTCGGTCTGCAACCGAGGTTTGGACAAACATTGAAAAACAACTCTCAGGTAAATCAAATAAAATGCAGGTCAGCAAGATACCCAATGAATTGAGACATATCAAGCAAGAGCAAAATATGGTGACTAAATACATGGGAGAGATCATGACTTGGAGTATTTCATACCTTTCAAGGCACATGATCCCAGGGATGTGCCACTTCTTCGAGACTGGTTTGAACCATTGTTGGTTCAGGCATTCCTTGAATGCTTGAATGCAGAAATTAGTTTTTGGTCTCAGCTGATATTATCTACACCCAACTGATCTATCTTGGATCAGACCATTGCTAGTATACTTGAGGAAGAAACGTGGTTGGCCAATCACATCATAGTTCCACAAGCAAATGCTGATAACTAAGTTGCACTGGTTTAAGTGAATCAACCTCGGGCTCTTTGTACTTCGAGAAATAATCAAGCATATGCTACTAGATTTGGTTGCACGAGGAAGACTAGGATGGTGTGTGACAACGGTAAAAAAACTAGGTCATTTAAAAAAAATCTCATATTGCAGAGGTGATATAGAGCTTTTACTCATGATTTAACAAGATGCCCTTGAGCTGAATAATAACACTACTTCATGTCTTTATCTGATCTCTTATCTCGGCTTCTTATAAAGCAAAATCCCAATAACACTATTAATCGTATTTTATCTCTACATGCAAGTTATCCACCCCCATTTACTTTATCAGCCAATCAAATAACCATGTCATCCCATTACTTTTTTATTAGCAATAGTGTATCTTACATGCAAGCTATCCACATCATCTATTTTTTCCATCCAATTATCCACACCACCAATTTATATAAGCCAAATATATAACGATTGCATATAAATTAAATTTAACATCTCGGTTACTTTGACATATTGAATTTTACATATGCATATAGACAACTCCATATATCATACATATTATACCTTTGCATGTATATAATATAGTTTCTTAAAAGATTTGCGAGGTTGTAGGGTGTCTTCTGGTTATCTTAACATGCTAGCCCATAGAACCAGTCAAATAGTCATATTTCATTGGTCTAGCCCAAACCAATCTAACCCATCACCTTAACTGTTATTTGCGGTTTCCATCTACTAGTCATCCTCTACCTAATCCTTGCAAGTCCTCACATGGTCTTGCGTTGATGGTCTTATGTTTATGTTGACAACTTGTCCGGGGTCTACCTGAGCCGCGAGCGGACGATCGAATTTTTGTAGCGTCAACAATCTTTCGTGCCGCACGAAAAACGTCTTCCACATGAGACGGTGGATTAATAGGCCCGATCTTACTAGTGACGAGATCTTGGATCTTAAGCTGATTGGACCTTGGATCTAGTACAAAACCCATGTCTAAGGGATCTAGTGTCTAAAAGGTTGTTTTATTGTTTCTTTTTACTCAGATGAGTGAGTTCTCTATCTGGACTAAATGGTGGAGCAGATTTTATTTTTTTAAACACGATTCTAGTAAATTTTTTAGCCACGTCTACTATTGGCTCATGCTGTGCTTGCTCTTGCTAGAAATACAAGCGCAGATTTCAACCGAGATCGATCAAATTTGTAGATATAATAGTATTACTCAGTTGGTTAGGTCACACACAAAGTCAACTTTGGGACGTGTACTACTGAATGAAGTTGACTTGGGATCGTAGATTCACTCCCATCTCATTTCCCAGTTGTTGTTTGCAGCAAGGGGCGTTATGTCCACTGCATCCCGTGCTGCTCATCTGGTCAACGTCCACACACGATGGTACATGCTCTTGCAATTTGAGATTCACAGGGCTTTTTAATCGTACCTCGATAATTTTTTTTGTTTCTTATCGGAACTACCATGCAGCTAGTGCAAAACAATCTAGGCTCTGACTGGATGTTTCAAACAGAAATATCAAGTCGTTTCTTTCGTCAGACTATACTAGGTAGGTGAAATGAGGATACGCCAATTCGTCACATATAGTACTTCATCCGTCTCAAAATAAATGTCTTAGATTTTTTAACATTTAAATAAATCTATATAGTAAATAGTGTGTAGATTCATTTAAATTTTAATAAATTTGAAACATCTTTTTGAAGATGGAGGGAGTACAAAGTAATTCGGACGACACCTAGCTCGAGAAAATTACAAAAAACCACCACAATTAGGGTTAGGGTTTCAAAAGACCACCAAAACTTTTAAATTTTTTCAGATAGCACCGTTTTTAGGGCAAGAGGTTTCAGAAAGCACTGATCCGCTCTGACTCGGGTCTAATGACAAGACTGACTGGTGGGACTCAGTTATCAGGCTGACGTGGCATCATTTTTTATCAGAAACACCTCCACATCTTATAAATTCTAATCATACGTTCTTTTTCTATTTTTTCAATTCCTTTTCATAAAATTATTTTTATTTCTCTTTTCTTTTTTTCAATTTATTCACTACATCTGAGCAGCGCGGCGAGGTCGGCCGGAAGCCGGAGCGGTCGGCGGCGCGGAGTCGGGCGCGTGGCCAGGCATGGAAGGGCAGGGCGTCCAGGCCAGAGCGGAACGACGCAGGACGACCACGACGATGGCCGGAGCAGCCTCCAGGCCGGGCGGAGGTCGGCGGCGCACGGCCATGCACGCTGTGTGGCGCACGCGGCGGCCAGTAGCGCGGAGACAGGTGGCTCGAGGAAGAGGGCAAGCAGGCGGTCGCCGCGAGGTGGGAGACGAGGAGCCGCGCTGACCCTGGCCAGAGCTCGCCGACGACTCCACCTGGTCGGCGCTCGCCTGCGCCTCCTGTTGGCTGGAGGAGAAGAGGAAGGGGCGGCAGCTCGACAGTGGAGCGGCCGGCGAGGTCACATGCGGCCGGAGGCCGAGAAGCACGGCCGCGGCGGAGCTGCGTTGACCCTCGCCGGAGCTCACCAGCGCCTCCTCCTAGCCGGCGCTCACCCGTGCCCCCCGAGACCCCTGTTGGCTGGAGCTCGCCGGCACTCGCCTCCGCCGAAGCTGGGGAAGACGGGCGTCCTCGGCGTGTTCGTACGAGGAGAGAGAAGAAGATGGAAATTTACAAAAAATACCTAAAATTTAGAACTTTTAATATGTAAGTACCTATCGGTTGTTACCGTCAGATTCGTCATTAGAACAACGTCAAAGCTAGATCGGTGCTTTCTGAAACCTCTCGCCCCAAAAACGGTGCTATCTGAAATTTTTAAAAAATTTGGTGGTTATTTGAAACCCTAGCCCCAATTGTAGTGGTTTTTTTTAATTTTCTCCACCTAGCTCTCGCTGCTTTTTGAAAAGCACTTTTGCGAAATCTACCAAGACGCAAGAAATCTGAATCGATTAGTATCTAGCTAGACAAAACTTATGCCGGAATGGGCAGCCGCATACATACAATTGTTCATCACAAACATTAACCCATTAGTTCTACTTCCTGCAAAAAAAAAACCATTAGTTGTACAACTAGAACCGCCAGACGCCCAACAATGGCATCTCCGCCACGTTCTGCAGCACGCCTTCCACCGCGACGTCGAACGCGTCCTTCACCGTCTCGAGCTTGTACCTCGGGTCGGCGTACACCAGCCCCGGCACGAGCCGGACGACCTCCTCCTGCATCGCCCGCACCGTCGCCGGCGGAATCCTCCTGAGCGTCTCCTCGATGCTCACGTTCCCCCTGCGCACGCCGTCCTCCGGTATGTACACCGAGTACCGGGTGTGGTTGCGCGGCAGGTGCCACTTGTACTGGAGGTACGCCGAGCCGGCGTTGAAGAATACCGGCACGCACCCGGCCACCATGGCGTCGAACGTCGACCGCCGCGTGTACGAGTCCCCCAGCGGCTGGAGGCAGAAGGTGGAGCTCTGGAACAGCCGCATGATGTCCCCTGGCGCGTGGCACTGCTCCGCCAAGTTGGCACAGCCCAGCTGCCGGCATGCACGCGACGCGCCGCACTGCGCGATGATCGCCGGCCTGATGGACCGCCGGTCGCCCGGCCTGGGCGCGCCCACGAAGGACATGAGCCACGGCCGGGCGGCGGTCCTGACCCTGCGCTGCCAGTCCAGGACGGCCGCGTCCGTCCGCGGGTGGAAGTAGGTCGGGTAAGGCACGGCCATGTCGTTGCCGGTGCCGGAGCCGGGGGTGGAGGCCTCGACGACGAGGACGGTCATGTTCCTGACGGCGTCGAGGAGGAGCAGGTTGGTGCCCCACACCGATCTGTTGATCCTGTCGCGCTGGAAGTCCCACGCCGTGCGCCCCGCCACCAGGAAGTGGTCGCGGCCGCGCGCCCTGCGCCACTCCGGGCGCATCATGAGCCAGCGCGCCAGGTCGCGCGGCGCGGCGTCCCGCGTGGCCTCGTCGAAGCCCCAGTGGTGCAGTGCGAAGTCGAAGCCGGCGTAGAACGGGACGAAGACGGCCGCCGCGGCCGAGGAGTCGTTGGTGAGGCACTCGTACCGCCGCATGCGGCCGTGGAAGATGGCGTCCAGCGCGAACTGCTGCGTCGCGTACCAGCCGGTCGAGCCGGTGAGCTGCTGATCCTGGTGATGATCGGGGCCTGGCACTGGCGGCAGCGGCTCCCCGAGACCGGCGTTGCTCACCTGCTCGCACATGCCGGGCCACTGGCCCGGCGTGGCGCAGCCGGCGAGGATGTCGGCGTTGAATCGCGGCGGGAGCTCGTGCACGTACACGTAACGTCCCCTGCATGGATCGTCGCCGCCGCCGCGGCTCTCGTAATCCGGTGTCGCGATGGCCACGCCCGTGTTCACGCAGGTCCAGAACGCCGCGCCGACGACGAGGGCAAGCCGAGGCCAGGTAACGGCGCCGGACTTACCCATTGATCGCTTCTTGGTTGATCTGTCTATCGCGAGCCCGGACGACGAAGGTGAAGTGCTGCCTGCCGGCTAGTCGGAGTATCTTTACGAGCACAAGGTGTGTATTTCTCGGTGGCTCAATCTGGACACGGCGGACAGATACGGCGCCTTGGATGCGCGTTGTAGGAGTAGAACGTAGATCGAGCTGCTACACGGGCTCATTTGGTTGACCAAATCCCCGCGGGCAAACAGGCGATTTCCCTAGGTGTGTGGACGATTTAATTAGCCCTGTTGCAGGCCGATGGGATGAACAACTTGTCAAGGACACCGTCTCGATTGAAGCAGAGTTGACCCTGAGATGCATGTTCGTGAGGGTGTTGATGAACGTTCTGTTAAGCTGTTCGTGCGCAGCTAGAACAAGTTTTTTTTTTAACAGGAGCTAGAACAAGTTGAGGAGGGGTTTAGGGAGGCAACAAGTTTTTGTTTCTTTTGAACAGGAGCTAGAACAAGTTTTTTTGTTGTTGGAGATTTATCTCGATGGAGGAGCAGCAGCAAAATGGAGCCGCAGAAATTCCCATGTAGGAATGTCCACCGAAAATTTGGATGTTCATCTCGAGAAAGTGCCTCATGTTGTGACCGATGGGATGAAGAACTTGCAAGGCGAAGGCCTTCTGCGCAAGCCCTAGGTTCAACTTTCAGGGATCACCGCAATTAAACAGCCGACGACATGAGGAAAGAACCTAATTCATCCAGGAAGATCATACCCGTCCCTGATGAATTGTCCTCCTTATAAGAACCATCATAATTAAGTTTAACCCAGTCAGAAGAAGGTTTATGCCAGCGTGCCGCCTGCAAATCAGGATTTCGAATAGTTATAACAGCTTTCGTACCATCTGACACAGGGCTCTTGCCTTTAATGATTTCCTCCATGGTCAAGGATTTAATGTTCTTCAAAGTCTTGACATAGCAGATCAAGAATCGCCTAGAGCCCTCAATTGACGGAAGTGGTTTATGATGTGTAACCTAGTTGTGATCATACCTAATACGCCAAGCAATCAGTTTCCAACCGGCTGCATCAGGAGCCGAGCTCAAAGTAGCTGATTGCGCCATCACTCGGGGAAGCCATGTGATCATACCTAATACGCCTCCAGCCTTCCAAATTAGTTTCCAACAGCTGATTGCGCCATCAGGAGCCGAGCTCAAAGTAGCAAATGCTTGAAAATCAAGGTTATACGCGCTGCATACTATGAACAAACCCGATCACTCGGGGAAGCCATGTGAGCAGATCATCATCCAACCGGCGATAAGGTTTGATGATCATAATGGCCGATGCATCCATCTGCAACAAGATGCTATTGATAAACGCTTCATTCCAGTTCCAAGATTGTCCAGCAGTTCAGATACACATCGGACACGACGATTTCCTCTAGACGTTGTGAATATTCATACAAGACACCCGAGGAATCCAACTATCATGCCAAATGTGTATTTTCCCATTTTCGACACGTCAAATTATTCCATTCTTTAGCAAATCTTAACCATGTGAAATTGCCGTCCAAGTCGACGAAGGGTTCCAATGAAAACCGTATCATACAATTCATCGTTCGGGTAGTATTTTGCCTTTAGCACTCGCGCATACAAACTATATGGGAATTTCAACAACTTCTAGGTCTGCCGAGCTAGTAAAGCTTGGTTATACAATTTCATATTACCGAAACCGAGGCCTCCTTGAATCTTAGCTTATTGGAGTTTAGGCCAACCGATCCAGTGAGTTTTCTGTTTACCATTCTCCAAACCCCATCAAAAGTCTCGAATTATTTCTGTCAACTCATCAAAAACTGAAAAGGGGAGTTTAAAGACCCCCCATGTATGTGGGTATATCCTGGGCAATTGCTTTAATAAGGATTTCTCTTGCACTTTCAGCCAGAATTCCATCACCCCAACCAATCAAGAATTTACTTAGCCGAGACAACAAATTTTGGAACCTTCCTCTATGCATTCTCCCATCTAGTGTAGGTAAGCCAACATATTTTAAATCAAACATTTGTTGCTCCACATTCAGAATATTCCAAATCAGCAATTGATTATCCTCTTGACATGAGGCACTAAACAAGATCGAGCAGTTGGATGGGTTGAGTAATTGCCCCATACCAACCTCGAAAGCATTGATGACCTCTTTCACCCGAGCAGCCTGAGCTTCATTTGCCCTAAAGAAAAATAAAATCATCCACGAATAATAAGTGTATGATACCATGAACATTACGACACACTTTCTATAGAGTGATTCCATTGTTTTCCATCTCATTTTGTAATAAAGCAGAAAAGCCATCTGAAATAGGAAGCAAAGTTGACTCTTGATATTCCTGTTCGTGACTGCTAGTGAGGGTGTCAAGAACTTGAAGAAGATTGATAATTAGATTTGAAGTTCAGGAGACGCGGGGCGCGATTTAGGTTTCTGCCTAGGTGGCGCATCCCTCGCCTGCTTCCCCTCACCACCGCTGCTGCTGGTAGCTGGTTGTCCTATGGCGGCGAGGCGTCCCTGTCACCTACCTACTACTCCACAACTCTCTCATGTTCGTGGTTTGCCTCATAATCGTGGCGGCGGTTTCTGGATCGGGAGGGAGCAACTTCTCAGCGGCGGTTCAGTACCTGTGTTTGAGAAGGCTACCGCAGACGGGCTCATCCTTGGGATGGCACACACTTATCGGTCCTCGGCATGGCATAGATGGCTGGTTGGGCGTCTGCCCTTGTCGCAGGGAGCACGTCTTGGTGGCGGCATGTTGGGTAAGGTCCCGTGCATGTTCGGTCTAGCGGCGCAGGTGCTCCTGCTCCTTCGTTTGCAGGCGGGCCTCTTGCTGGAGCACCATGTAATCCTAATTTTATTGCCACGATGGTCATATATGTAGTCCTCAAGTCGGACTCAAGCGTGTGGGGTGCTTCCTACAGCAAGAGGGGATGCTTTTGGATGCGTACGTAGAAGCATGGGTACGGAAGCGGGGGTGGCCGGCTACGCACGTGTGTCTTGTCGCCAATATGGCGGGTGAGGTGGTTATCTTGGACCCAGAGCGGCGACTCTGGATGGTAAGTGGACGAGTCCTGACAGCGGACATTGCTTCGCTGTGTGGGATGGCTCCCTTGACCATCTGGTTTGGCGAGTGGTCCATCGAAACCCGCGGCCATGCAAAATGGGAGTCCCCTGAATGCCATTAAGGAGGATGTGTGACGATGAAGTTGAGAGCAAGGCCACGATCCAATTGAAAAATCGACTTGGGAAGTCATGCGTAGAAGAAGGTCAATGATGTAGTCCCAACATTTTACGAAACATTTATCCTACAAGGCGTTAAGAAACAAGCAATAGAAAACAAAAAAATCTCGAGAACACGGACAAATAAACCAATATCTAATCTAGATAGATCCAAGTAACACGTTAAGTAAGATCGTCATCCTTGACGAACACGAGCGAAAATCGTTTTACAACATTTGTTGATGAAAATCTCACCGCGATCCAATTCGATATGGTACCGCAACAGACGGCACCTTCGAGATTAACACATGTACATCTATTTTCGGCTTCGGGAAACAAAACATGGTAATAACGCGCATCTATTGGCCCTGCTCAAAACCATTTGGGCTTCGTTTTGTCCGGCTATAGGGTATGTTTGCGTCCCTGCCACCTACCTACTACTCCACAACTCTCCCCTGTTCGTGGTTTGGCTCCCAATCGTGGCGGTGGTTTCTGGATCGGGAGGGAGCAACTGCTCGGCGGCGGTCCAGTACTAGTGTTTGAGAAGGCTACCGCAGACGGGCTCATTCTTGGGACGACACGCACTTATCGGTCCTTGGCATGGCATAGATGGCTGGTTGGGCGTCTGCCCTTATCGCAGGGAGCGTGGCTTGGTGGCGGCATGATGGGTAGGGTCCCGTGCATGTTCGGTCTAGCGGCACAGGCGCTCCTGCTCCTTCGATTGCAGGCGGGCCTCTTGCTGGAGCACCATGTAATCTCAATTTTTATTGCCACGATGGTCATAGCCAGCTAGGCGGCTACACCACGTGTGGCTCTTCACCGATATGGCGGGTGAGGTGGTTCTCTTGGACCCCAGAGCAGCGACTCTGAACCCTTTACAAATTTACAAATCAATATAGTTGAACTATTGAAGAAATCAAGAAGGTCAACGATGTAGTCCCAACATTTTTCGAAATATTTGTCCTACAAGGCGTGTCAACGACCAAGATACTGTATCCATCAGTCTAGGAGATGGGCCTGAAGAGCCGAGGGCCAGAATGAAGCCCGTGCGGACCAGGAGGACACCAGGTTGGCTTGCAGGCCAAGAATGGGCCCGTTAGGCCTTGTAATCTCTGAGAGCCGCAACCAGAGTGTTATTTAGCGAGAATACGATAGCGTAGAACCTAGGATGTAACTGAATGAAAGGAACGGCAGTGCCGTGGATCATTGACTAGCTCGGAGGGAGGTTGGGTGGATCGGGCTAGATCTCTAAATTACTCTGCAATTCCTCTTGTTGCTTGCTTAGATTGATAGGGCTCTTACAAGGCGTTAGGAAACAAGCAATAGAAAACAAAAAAAATCTCGAGAACATGGACAAAAATCAAGATCTAATCTCTAGATAGATCCAAGTAACACGTTAAGTAAGATCGTCATCCTTGACGAACAGGAGCGAAAATCGGTTTACAACATTTGTTGATGGAAAATCTCACCGCGATCCAATTCAATATGGTACCGCAACAGATGACGCCTCCGAGATTAACACATGTACATCTATTTTCGCTTCAGGAACAAAACATGGTAACGCGCATCTATCTATTAACCCTGCTTAAAACCATTTGGGCTTCGTTTTTTCCGGCTATAGGGTATGTTTGGGTTATGACTGAAGTATGCCTTACCAATATTATATTTGTCATCACCAAAAAGGCTGGCTCTTGTTGGATGGTCGCCAGCAGTTTGGCATGCCAATGCTCCTAGTTCATTTTGTTTAGCCAGTGTTGCCAACTTGTGGTCTAGGGTAATCTTGTGCAGAAAAAACTGGAGTGCGTGTCTCGTCTCTTCTTCTTTTCCAATTATTATTGTGGATGGCATCATCAGTGACTCATGAGATCGAATACTAACCTCACGTCAGAATATAGAAATCTGAATCAAACCCCCAAACGTAGCGTCAGTGTATGCATGATTAGCCAAACGAATCATGCACTTCACGTGACGCGGCTGGGCTACCGGCTAGTTTGTTGGCGCCCGCGATGACGAGTGTATTGTATTTCCGTTTTCTGTCATATCATCTGACACGCGGGTGACGAGATGGCGCAAGCAACTGGTGCAAAATATGAATTCTAGGTGGAAGATTGCAGAGCTTCTGCATTATCCCCATAGATTTATGATCAGTAGTTGCTCAATCACTCCTTTTTCTTACAAAAGATCAAGTAAGCACACTCTATCTGATTTTCTGGGAAACAAGTTCATGTGCATATGTGCAGTGTACTGTACTCCACATGCATCTTGAAGAAAACAAAATCTAAAAAAATGTCTGAAACCAAAAGAACTTTGATTCTTTCTTTCCACGTAAATTTATCACCCGTCCTCCCCAGATTCAGAAATTAGTTTAGCATTGGGGCCGGGGTAACATGCTAGCTAGTTAAATAACAGAACGTACGTTGTACATACAGATCAAGGAGAGGTAGAGGAAGAAGAAGCTATGCGCACCAGATCGATGGAAGAAATGCATTCGATCAAGAAGCAAGAATATGCCAATTCCTCGCGTCCATGCAGTCAAGTTAAACACGACCGATCGAGAATATAGTCATACATAAGCACGTAAGGGTACGGGCCAATCGATCTCCTGCCAGCCGCTCCTTGTCGTCGCACCGCCGGGCCGGGCATGGCAGGGCCAGGACGGTCAGTCGTAGCGGCGGGCGACGCTGACGACGGGCGCGAAGGCGTTGCCGAAGGAGCAGTCGGAGCCGGCCTGGGCGCGCAGCGTGCTGATAGACGCGGCCCCCTCCAGGAGGTCCTCGAGCGCCCTGGCGTAGAAGGCGCGCAGCCGGCGCAGCGCGCGCCGGTACACGGCGGCCACCCACCGCATGCGCAGCCTCCGGACCGCCCCGAAGATGCTCCTCCGCGCGCCGCCGAGCCGCGCCACGGCCATCTTCCTCCGCTTCTCCTTCTTCCGCCCCGCCGTCGTCGCCGGCAGCAGCGGCGCGCCCGCCGCCAGGGCCGGCCGCCGCGGCATCCGGAACAGCACGCCGCCACCACGCCGCGGCACGCCGCCGCTCGTGCGCCGCAGGTCTCCTCCCATCGGCCTGGCTCTCGGCCGGTTGCTTTGCTTGCTTGAACCGAGAAGGACTAGTGAAGAAGGAGCTAGGCGAGCTGCTGCGACTCTGCTTCTAAATGGTGAAACGAGATGTGCCGATTAGTTATGGCTGTATTACTAATTAAGTACACCAGAGCTAGTAGTTGTATATGGTGATGATAATGCTAGCTAACCTCTCGTGAAGCTCATTGTTTATGTAAGCATATTGAGACGAAGAGGAGGTTACGGGGAAGTGGGATGATGGCGATATGCCGGTCTTGGGAAGGGTGATGGGGTCAGAAGATGTTGACGTGCTGCACACACATGCAGCACCTGAATCGATCATACTAGCTGCCAACGTGCTTAATTAAGCCTGTGGTTGGAACTACACGCGATTAGTTAGTTAGGGCATCTCCAAGACTCCAACTACTCCCACTCATCGCGTCCGCAGATTTTGATATAGGAGTACTACTAATGATTACTTGAAGATCAAACACATATAATCTGCAGTTAGAGAGCATATATATTGGGGATTGTATGTGTATCATCGACAATTGAGGGCCAAAATGAAGGTAAAATTGAGGGCCAAAATGAATTGAAAAATTACATAACAAAATATTATAAAAGCCTGTTCGGACCGTCGGAGGAAGCAAATATTTCTCTAGATGAGTCTCAAACAGGAGATATCCCTCAAGTATCCAACAAAGAGAATGCTTTTTTGACAGCTCCCTTCACAGAAGAGGAAGTAAGCAATGCAATTTTTGAGATGGAACACAATAAAGCCCCTGGGCCAGATGGATTTTCAGCGGAGTTTTATCAAACCTTTTGGGATAGTATTAAAGCTGATATGATTGAGTTGTTCAGTGAGCTCCATAAGGGACAACTAGAACTGCTCAAACTAAACTTTGATGAAATTATTCTATTGCCTAAGGTTAAGGATGCGGAACGGATTCAGCAATATAGACCGATTTGTCTCCTTAATATTAGCTTCAAAATATTCACCAAGGTGACAATCATTCGCCTAAATTCGATAGCAGAAAAATGTGGTAAAGCCAATCACATACTACTTTTATGCAAGGGCGTTACATACTCGATGGAGTAGTGACCCTTCATGAAACAGTACACGAGTTGCACCGAAAAAACATGAACGGCGTGATTTTTAAGATTCACTTTGAGAAGGCCTACAATAAAGTCAAATGACCTTTTCTTTTTCAAATTCTTAAAATGAAAGGCTTCTCCCCGGAGTGGCATGCTTTAATCCGAAACTTTGTACAAGGAGGCAGTGTTGCAATAAAAGTCAACGATGACATTGGTTACTATTTCCAAACAAAGAAATGATTACGTCAGGGTGATCCACTTTCCCCGATGTTATTTAATACCGTGGTTGATATGTTGGCCATTTTGATAGAGCGAGCCAAAAGCGATGGGCAAATTGCTGGTATTGTACCACATCTAGTTGATGGGGGTCTTTCGATACTACAATATGATGATGACACAATTTTTTTTATGGAACATGACCTCGAAAAGGCAAAGAAACCTGAAGTTAATACAATCAGCGTTTGAGCAACTATAGGGGCTAAAAATAATTTTCCGTAAGAGTGAATTGTTCTGCTTTGGAGAAGCAAAAGAATCAATGGATCAGTATACTGAATTATTTGGATGCGAACAAGGACAATTTCCAATGACGTACTTGGGAATCCCGATTCACTATCGGAGACTCACTAATGCGGAATGGAAAGTGGTAGAGGAACGATTAGAGAAACGTCTAAGCAGCTGGAAAGAAAAAATCCTGTCAGTTGGTGGAAGACTAGTTCTAATTAATTCCGTTCTCACTAGTATGGTCTTGTATACGATATCCTTCTTCCAGGTATCAAAAGGGGTTCTACAGCGGTTAGACTATTATCGCTCGAGATTCTTTTGGCAAGGAGATTCGGAAAAGAAGAAATATAGACTGACAAAATGGAATTTAGTATGTCGTCCAAAAAACCAAGGGGGGCTTGGGATCCATGATATCGAGGCCAAAAATACTACACTACTGGGAAAATGGCTATTTAATCTATTAACCGAGGAGGGATTATGGCAAACCCTCTTGAGAAGGAAATACATAGGCTGAAAATCATTATCCCAAATATGTTGAAACCCAGGGGATTCACACTTTTGGGCTGGTCTAATGCATGTGAAGAATTCCTTCTTCCATCTTGGATCTTTCCTTATTAAGGATGGTTCAGAGAGATTAGATTCTGGGAGAACTCCTGGTTAGGGAATTTACCTCTCATAGAACAATATCCGGCTTTATACAGCATAGCACGTAACAAGAGTGATAAAATCGCCGAGGTGCTAAGCATCTCTCCTCCAAACGTGTCTTTTAGACGAGACCTCGTCGGTGCACGTCTTGCCTCTTGGCACGCTCTACAAGAGCGATTAGCAAGTATACAGCTAACAGATGAGCATGATGAGTTCCGTTGGAATTTAACAAAGAGTAAAATATTTTCAGTTGATTCCATGTATAAAGCATTACTACATTCAGATGCACCAGTACATAAACACAAACACATCTGGAAGATGAAGATTCCATTGAAGATTAAAAATTTCGCTTGGTATCTCCGTCGTGGTGTGATATTGACGAAAGATAATCTAGTTAGACGCAACTGGCAAGGAAGTAAAAAATGTTGTTTCTGCCAATACGATAAAACTATCAAACATTTGTTCTTTGAATGCAAGTTCGCGCGTTCTATATGGTCAGCCATCCAAGTAGCCTCGAGCTTGTATCCACCACGCTCAGTATCCAATATTTTTGGGAACTGGTTGCATGATATAGATAACAAGAATAGGATATATATATATATATATAAGGGTGGAAACGATTGCATTATTATGGTCGCTATGACTACGTAGAAATAATAAGGTTTTTGAAGCTAAAATGTCTTTCCCCATGCAGGTAATTTATCATTGTGCACACTTACTCCGGGAGTGGTCTACTCTACAAAAACCGGAACACCACGCCCTTTATATGGAGGTGTGTTCGCGCTTGGAGCAAGTGGAGAAAGAAGTTTTTACCCATCATGGGTGGCAGCATAGTTTGGAGATCGAACCTCCTCCACCATAGGCGTCTCTTATAGTTTCATTGTATACTAGGATTTGCCTAT
This sequence comes from Avena sativa, assembly GCA_916181665.1. NCBI lineage: Eukaryota > Viridiplantae > Streptophyta > Magnoliopsida > Poales > Poaceae > Avena > Avena sativa. Next base: position 274,828,255 of record OV702298.1, on the reverse strand, counting down.
GAGATAGTTTACCTCTACCCCTATTCTTTTCTTTCGGCTGTGTGCATCTTAGTTATGCAAAGGCCGGGTGTGGCTCTCTTTTATTGTATCAACTTGATGTAAACATTGGAGTCTAATAAAAAGCGCCCTTTATCGAAAAATGTGAATCATCGGCAACAAATCATGCACATCGCGTACAAAACTTGAAGACACAGTCAGAGAACATAAACGGGGTTGAGTCAAACGCCTATAGGTGTATAGCATAGGAAGATTTTTTTTAGGTAAAAGGGTCAAGGAGCCTTGATTTAAATTAATAATTCCTCAAACTGCCACAAGTAAGAGCATAGACATACAGTCGATATTAGCTACACATTAAGCACATGAGAGAAAAACAGCCTAAACTACCAAAAGGATGACTACACAAGCAAGCAATGATAAAAAGAAAATGTAGTGTCCTCGGCTTGAGATATTCATCCTCCGTCAATTGAAGAGGTCGTCTCATTGCCGGATCAAGACACAACCTCCTTCACCATGAGCACCATGGCGTCGTCTTCTCGAAGTCCTACCAAGCAGACGTGCTGAACAAGGGGAACAATTGAGGATCAAGCTTCTAAAGCAACACCTCTCAAGCACCAGAGTGACGATAGATGTTGCCCATCACAAAAGGGGCAAGGTTTTCACCTAGAAGCACAAGACCAAGGTAGAGAATGTGAAGGATTCTAAACGACGACTCAAAGAAGGGGAACGGCACTAGCTGGCCAGGAATTTTGCCCTGCCATCTACCTCTCCCATCTGACACCAAGCCAACTCGCAGCTCCATATACGATGAAGCACAAACTAGACCGGGATGCACGACAAACAAAAGATACACAAAGTTGAAACCACCAAACCAAGGAAACAACCGAGAGGGACATATCACATAAAGGGATCATCTCTTCAGAGTCCGGCGGAAACCGTAAGGGAAGAGGGACAAAGCGAAGTACATAGTACCTTGGCACTCATGAGTTGGATTATGAAAAGGACACGGGGGTGAAGAAGGGGGAACCACGAGACCTCTGCTCCAGCGCCAATGGCAATGCAGGTCACCCTGACCATGTGCGCACTAATCCCCGACTACACACACCTTGTTATATGTTGATCCAAATTCTACAAAGTATAGACCAACTTCTAACGAGTGGAGCGAGGCCCGTCGCCAGAGTTAACTTTTTTTTGAGGGAATGTCAGCGAGTTAACTGTTCCCACTCCGTGCCCAACAGGGACGTCTGTGGGGGGTGCGGGGTGACAGGCCCCCGCAGTACGGTACGGATCGTCGAAGATCTAGATTTCCACCGATATATAAACCCCTTATAAGCCGCCAGTTGAGATGAGTTGCATCTGTGAAATCCCCGGTGTTTGTAAACACTCCTCGATATAGTGAAGTTTCGCTGGCTAGCGCTCGTGCTTTTTTCCTCTCTTTGTTGGAGAGGTTTTTACACGTTAAATCTGTGTCCCCTTTGCTGTGTTTTGATTTCGTTCTTCGTTATTTACTTCTCACAATTATAACACACTTCACATAACGCTCCATCTTACCGGCGGGAGGACACACCTCCAAGCCACATGAACATGTATATGAACTCCATTTCAGACTCTAATTTTACATGGTTAAGTTCAAAATTTTCATGTTTCAACATGACACAATTGTACCGTTCTTCAAATCCAAAATTTCAAGATTTAATAGTAAAATTGGAGCATGAAGCAGGGCCAGAATGCAACAAATAGTCCAAATATAAACATGAACAAACACCACCAAACTGTCTCCCAAATAATTGACACTGATGTCCAATAAGATCTTCTAAAACCTAGTCATGTGGAGCCATGTCTTTAATCCTCTGGCACACCTCCACAACATGTTAGATCAGGTACGTGACCAGAGAGCTCTCACTCAAATGCTAACATTGTTATACTCCATATGTTAGGGTGGCTCTCTCATCCACGATGATCATATTGTGGAGGATCCAACATGCCATTATGATGTGCGTTGAGAGCCTTGTTGTTGTCCTACTAGAAGCGAGGAGGATATCACAAAATGGCAAATCGAGTCTACAGCACGCCAAAAGTCGCTTAATGTGTTTCCAGGAAGCTTCTTGAGTAGTGGCATATATAGTAATATATTTTCTTGCCTCGAGGATTCTTTATTGTCTTTACAAATGTTAATCATAAAGTATAGTTGTTATCAGACATTATTTAGTTGCTTAAGCATGAGCGGCAGGGAGGATTTTCAGAGTACTTGCGGTGCGCGAGCGGTCTGTGCTGTCACTGTATGTGGGCCCGGGGACGCGAATCTTCCGGGCTGGGTCGCCTCTCGCTGGCGTGGACGGTGGATTCTTTCCGTTCCTTTGGTCAAAGCTGCGAGATGCTTGCCTGCCCGTGCGGCTGTAGGTTCGCAGCATAGAAAATAAAAAAATTCCTACAATGGGAACAACTATGTACCAAGATCTATCTACTAGATACAAACAACGAACGGATGTATATCCGTAGAGAACATACCCTTGAAGACCGACAAAGCTTAACGAGTTAAACTCGTGGTTGATGTAGACGATCTTTTGCCGATCTCAAGATCGAGAGGAAGTCCTGGCGCCACAAATCAGCAGCGCATCCGTGCTCGCACACACGTCCGAGGTACCGAGCAACCTCCGCCTCCTCGCTCCAGCAATGCAGCGGAAGCACAACTCTTTCTTGCCGAATAGCCACCGGGAACATGTATCTCGCTAGTCCGAGACCATGGGGGATAAATTCTAGAGGGGGAGAGAGATCCTTCACGAAGAGGTGTGAGTGAGAAGTGAGGAGGGGGTGCCTTTTATAGAAGAGGGGGCGCATGGGGGCTGCCCCCTTGCCCTCCCCTCTTCATGTGGGTGGACACTCCACGCACAAAAACCTCTTCATTTCCCTCCATTCAAAATCCCACTCAAACTTGCAATTAAATTTCCACCAAATTTAATGCAAACTCTCATCAAATAAAACTCTTTTATTTATTCAGAATTTTGTCAATTACTTTAATGACAAACATTTACATATAACCCCTTGCTAGAATTCTATTTCACATGCAAAAACACTTTCTGCAATTTCACCCGAAAACTTGTTTCAGTATCTAGTGAAATAAATTCCTGTGCTTGTTATTCTTTTCGGCATGAAACTTTGGCTCCAATTGGATGTCGGTGTCTCTTAAGTGTGTCACCCTACGGTTCGTAAAATAATGCGGACATGATTGAGACCCCTCTCAGATCAATAATCAGAAGCTGGATCTGAAGACCCATACTGACTCCCAAACATTCAACGATGACTTTCTTGTGATCGTCGGAACCTTTTACGCTAGTATCTTAATCCCTTTGTTTCGCGATATATTACATGTCCGAGATTCGATCATCGGTATCTCTATACCTAGTTTGATCTCGTTACTAACATGCACTCTTTTCTCGTTCCCGTGATATAACATTCTAGTGATCAAATCACTTGCTTGCAAGCTAACCAATGTGATATCACCGAGAGGGCCCAGAGTATATCTATCCGTCATCGGGGTGAACAAATTCCACTCTCGATCCATGGGCCTCAACATAACACTTTATTAGTTCTGAACCCATCTTTATAATCACCCTGTTACGGTGTGACGTTTGATGTTATCAAGAAACTCTTCCGGTGTTAGTGATTGACATGATCTCATGGTCTAAGGATTAGGATCACTTCGTAAGTTGTTATAGCAATCTAAACTCATTGAATTTGATCGTAATGCTATACTTCGGATGAATGTTCATCACACTATTACACTAATATTGTGATCCCGTTATTAACAACATCCAATGTCCATGATCAGGAAACCTTGATCATCTTGTTAATCAACGAGCTAGTTTATGAGAGAGACATAACTAGGAACTTTCTATTTATTTATTAAACACATATGTATTAATGTTTCCGTATTAATACAATTATAGCATGCAAAATAAACATCTATCATATACTTGGAATACACATAATAAACACTTTATTATTGCCTCTCAGGACATATTCCCTTGAGCGGCGACCCGTGCGGTCTTCTCTTTCCTTAGCCCCTACCATGATCCCATCGCCGACCCCCTTCCCCCGTCGCCGGCGGCCATGGTGGTCGGCGGCGAGTGGGAGGGGGGTCGGTATCCTTGTAGTTTTAGTTTTCTCTTCCTTATGTTCTTCTAGGCAAATAAAAAGGCGACTGGATCCGGATCTTTATTAGTTCTTCCTCGATCTTCTCTCCTGCAATATCATGATGACAGCGAGGCGGAGGGATGGAGCTGGGTTGGCGGTGCCTCTTATGCCATCACCTATCGGCCTGATCCATGGCGAGGCGCTGCTTCGCAGGTGGTCGCTCCCACGACGCCCCCTTTCCCCTTCCCACAATAAAGTGATTTTTCTGATGATGGATCAATCGATCTAGGCTTGCCTGAAGATCCTTATGGAGGTGCAGCAGATGAGCTCCCCCATCTTCTTCCTCAACAAGTCAAAGAAGCCTCAGGCACGAGCATGTCGGACAATCTTCTCGCCTACAAGCTTCGGCGCCAGGCGTGCACGCTGAATCTGCTCGATACCAGGCCCAGATTGGGGCAATCTTGTGCGACCTGTGGACAGTTGTGGAGGCGTGTAATTCGTCAACTCCCTTTTCAATTTCAAGATGGCTTGCTTGTCGACGGGTAGCCAAAGCGTTGGTTCTTGAAGGAGAGCACGGTGTTGCAGGTTGGGAACCTGCACATGAGGATTAAGGGTACTTCTCTTAATCCTTATTTTTCTACTAAATTTGATATGGAGGCATGCATATGTGAGGATGATGATTTTTCCCAATTTATGGTTATATGGTCGGAGTCCTTTGTGTGGGGTAGCAGCGACCGCTCTGAACTTCTGGATTTAGCATCTGAGGTCACCACCAGACTACTTAGGTCACCACCAGACTACTCCTGATCTCCACCTATCGGTATGCAAAGTTAAGCTTCTATCATATTCTGCTTTGGGATATCCTGGATTTATGCTTACGGTCTATGATTTTTGCTACACAAAATTTGGAATGTGAGAGTTGGAATAATATTCATAGTGTGAGCTTATGGAGCCAAGCAAATATAATAGCTACAATTTTGAAACATCAGTTATGCTCAGAATTTGCATATGCATAACTGTCTATGGGTGCTACTATTACTAACTACACATCCTAGAGTATACTCAGAATTTTTATTGCTGATTTACATGGGCCATCGTTAGATACATAAATGGTTTAACTACATATAGTTTGCTGTAATGAGTATACATCCTTATTATATAAACATGCACCTGTACCTTATTTTAATACAACAATTCTTCCGAGTAATTCTCTGTAGATTCTTGCAAGCTTTGTCGAGCATAGATAATGTTGACATGATGGTGAGAACGAAAGTCAGGCTAGCGATCACCTATATCGACAAGGTGACGGGTCAGCTCTTGGTTTAATGCAAATGTAACATATTTTCTCCTTCTAACCACTACAACTGACTCGGGAATGACTCAAGAATGCATTCAGGTGGTTGTTGTTAACTTAAGAGATCCCATGAAATTTCTCCGGAGGATGAAACTATTGTTGAGGTTTTCACACATGGTTTATTTTTCTCAACTGGAAGTAATATTAATTGTGATGGTCGTACTTTCCTCCCCTAAAATCGGTACTAGCATCAGTATATAGAATATATGCCATTGTTTGATTTGTTCTGAATGCATGTAGCAATAATTTTTTTGATTTGTCCGTTAAGAGAAGGACTCGAATTGGGAATATTTGTTATTTCTTTCTCTATCTCCGATTTCTCGATGGTGGTAATTGCTTTTTCTGTGACAACAAGCTCTGCTGTAGACCAACAAAAAATCTTAACCAAGTATTGATGATCAGCATACACCAAAAATTTAATGGATAATCTCTTTTGTAGCTACTTCCTTCGTTTGTCTGTGAGTATTATTAGCCTATTCACATTCAATTTTATGTGCTTCTTTGTTACCTTTCTGATAGACCATCGCTGTAGTAGTTACAGGTTGCATTAGATAATATTGTACATGATTGGGTACACGTTCATTGGTTTTTAAGTTGAGGTAACATCATATATGGCGATAATATGTGTTGTGTCTGTCGGGTACTTCTATTTTATTACTTATCAACTTTATAAGAGTTAAATGAGTTATTTATTTAATTTTCCAATTAGAATATGCATAAACTGCAGGAGGCCCAGGACATGTCTTTTTCTATGAATAGTTTTTGAAGAAAGAACCGAGAGAATTTTTCTTTTGCAAATTGTGCATTTTGTTTTACTTGGTAACGGTTCCTAAATAGTGTAACCTGTTCCTTGGCTTCAGCTTTAGTAAAAAGAAGGTAACATCTATTTTTTTCCGAGAAACTGCAAATGACCTTTGCTTTTCATTTCATTGAAAAGGTAGAGTTTTGTTTACATTCCTCCAAGGAGGCCAGCAAAAGCAATACCATCTAATTTTTGTGCCACACTCTTACTCATTAGAGTTAGATATGTGTTTATTCTTCTTTCAGTGAATTTTTGTCAGATCCTTCGAGTCAGGTAGAAAATAATAATTTTGAAGGAGATTCGTTTCTTTTTTTAATGCAACCCCTTTATTCAGATCCATTCATTGTGGTAGGAAATAATAATGGTTAAAGAGATTCAGATTATTGGGAAAGTAGTACCAAGTTGAGAAGATAGAGGAGATGTATGGCATGGATTCTTCACTGGATTAGATGACTCAGTGAAGCGGACTTCTAGGCCGTCTTCGGCAGCCGAGTTCTCGGCCACTGAAGGGAAGCTCTTCACAATTTTCTTTAGGTTCGCTTGCTTTCTTAATATATGATTTCTCGCTCCACCTTGCTAGGCGTCATTTTTGTGGTTCCTGATTTGTTTCTTCCTTGCGTCCTTGCGGGAGGTGTGTTTCAGGAGTTAGGCGACCCCTTGCTTTACATGGATAGTTGTGCTGCTCGAGAAGGTGGGCCCTTTCAATGAAGAGGACGTCGCGGCCAATTTCTACATTCGGTCTCTCGGGTTGAGATAGCGATAATGTTAATACATCGGCTAAGATACTGGATCCTACCATTGGTCCCATTGGCTATCAGATATAGTAAGCATAAAGAACTTCCTTGGCATCAAGATTATTATCTAATAGCTTAAGTGTGGTGAGTAGCAAGCCATCTGAGACCATTTGCCGTGCACATCGCTTTGTGTGGGCTAGGGGCGGACTTTGCGCGTCGGTGCATGCGCTTCTCCATGCTTCGGCTGCCCCGACCCCACTCTCAATCTCGATTCCCCTCTCTCTCTCATGGTTACTCCCGCATCCACACCGCCGGCTGCCACATCCCTCAATCTCGCCGGCCTCCCCAGCACCACCGGTTGCCTGCACAGCTCCTGCGCCATCTGCCTGTCTGATCCCCCTCCAAAGCAGTTGTATCGCGCCTCCAATTTTTGCCAATATGTGCAAACCCTAGCCCCTCTCCTGTCGTGCAGCATCGTGGCCGACTCCCCAGGCTTCCCTCGCCATCTGGTGCTCTTCCACCACCCCACCATCCTCCTATGCGGAGCGGACCTTCCTCTGTTGCCCCCGCAGGTCGACGCTCCGGTCCAGCATGGCCCTCGCGTCCCTACTCCGGCGACCGTCCAACCAGGAGAAGGACAAAGTGCAACAATGGGTTGTTCCTACAAATGTGTCGCTGCCTCTTCCGCGGAGATTTGAAGGTATACCTCCTCCTTCAATTGCTCTACTCCACGGACAATGACAATGATGTGGGGACGAACGATGGACTGTTGCTGCTGGTCGACCCCCCCCCCCCCCGCCCGCCGCTGACGCAGAACTCTGGTGGCGCAGCCTCCCACCTTACGCGTTGTTTCTCTCTCGGTGATGGCATGCTGACATTAGTTTGTATGTGTGTGAGTGTGCCGAGAACCCTAGCTAGCTTGGAATGGTCGTGATCGAGCCCAAGCCACAAGGTATTCTCCACATGGCCCCTAAATCAAAGAAAGGTGAGTAGCAATTGATCATTTATTTTTCCTTTATTATTTAGTATCTTTTTTTATGTATGATGGCATCACATGTAGAGAGATAGATGGGAGAATATGCATGATGGAGAACTAATAAAATCTCTGGCAAATATAATGGAAATTTAAATATTTTAGTGTGATTGTTTGATTCTTTGCTCTTCAGATTCAAGAACTTTGGTACCGTAACAATGAAGTAAAGAAGATGGCGAGCACGGCGGTAGCTACATCTTTTTGGCTGATTTGGCCGGCCAAGTGGCCTTTTGTGTCCTAGACAACTACTTCTACAAGGAAAGCAACAAGGTTTTCAGTATTCTCCAAATGACCCTAATCTAGAGAAAGGTGTGTTGTCATTCCTCATTTTGTTTTTCTTTATTAGATAGCATCGTATATGGACTACAATGGCATCACAATCTGAGAGGTCGATGTGAGAACTTATACGATCGATATGGAGGGAGGGAAGTTATGATATTCGCGGTAAATATGTTGTAAATTTTGTTGAAATTATTGTCTAACACCTTGAGGTTCATATTCGAGAACTTGTTTCCATAGTACTATAGCAATGCACATTGAATCTTATATTTGTTGATCAGAGACTCCTCATATTTTCTTTCACTTGGCACTAGTAGGTTGCTATGTGATACCATGGATACTCCATAGATAGCTCCTAGGGTATCCTGATTTTATTTTGTGATTAATGTAGTTCGTAGTCTGGCAGCCAGTGGATCCTCTCTTTTTTGTGATCTCAAGCCATTTTGTTGGTGATCATATAAAATTGGTTTTTCTTGGACCCCCTTCTCATCTATATGATCAACACATAACCTTACATCAACCCAAAATAGTGTCAAATTGATTTTTCTTGAATCCTTCCGCCACGTGGCTGTTTAATGTACACATTCATCATCTATTGAATCGTCTGTTTCAGGTTTCTGTCAATTATTGCTCCTGAACTTCTATTCCGCGGTTTTTCTCTTGCAGCTTTCAATTTTGTCTCGATACTCCCCAAGAGTTGATCAAGAATTTTCTACCATCTGACCAATGTTGTCTAGGCAAGTTCTGCTCTAGTATGTTTTCTAGGTGTTCGAGGAAAATCCCATGTGAGTACACGCACATTTTTTTACCATAGTGTAAGGTGTAGGTGAAAGAAAATTATTGCAATAAAAACACCATGACCATCGTTTCCTCCTATGTGGTGAATTTATTTGAGGGAGAAATATTGTGCAATCAGAAGTAACAAGATATTATTGTCGTTTGTGAGAAATGTAGAACTCATCCGTATGTATTATCTGCCTACACCAATGAAACATACCAAAAGGCCCTACTGCTCCAATTGGTTATTTAGTTGTTAAGGAAACAAGAAAACAACTTGAAGAATTCTGATTTATACCTACCTTGGATATGCAATTATATTCTATACATTAACATGGTTCTTCTGTTAGAGTAGTTGTCAAATGTACACCATAGCCATTTCTTTGTATGTGGGCAGCCATGTGCCATGCTCTTTTCCGAATTCATGACTTGTGAGTATTTTATTTAGTTCTCATCTGCAAGGCAATTTTTTTCTATTATTGATGGTATGCCGATCAGATCCTGACCTCGCCCATATTTGGTCTTTCTCCTTTTTTATGTCCAGGCTGCAATCTATCACAACTTTTTCTGTGTTTTATACTGGGCACCCTCGAAGGTGCAAGGTTGTGGCTTATATTATGATGTTTCTATTATTGCATCTCTGACAGAACTAGAGGCATGTAACTGTTAATAATCATAATTAGTTCAATGCAAATGTCCTTATGTGGTTATTATTCATTACTGTCTTATGAGCTAAAGTTGGCGAGGTATGAGATTTGCAAATGACTAAATGATTGTGAATTAAACCCTTTTTCTTTCAGTTTCCGCTTATGAGCTATAGTTGGTGAGGTCTGAGATTTGCTAATATTTTGGTTTCGTCATTGTTGGTGGCAGAGAATGTACCCAGGTCCAAATCCTCTTGCATGCGGTGGCTCAAACTGAAAGCAAATGCTTAGGAATTTCCCGTGAGATTCTGCAACCCAGCAAGTTGCAACAAACAATTTTGCAGCAATGGAGTCTTCCTAAAGTCGGCTTGTTTGACTCATTAGTTCTTTAAATTTATCAAGTAACATTTCAATTGCTTGTGAATTAAACTCGACCTACTGCTCTATGTACTTATTGTCTAAATTTTGTTTGATGTGCCTTTTTATTTACCTAACACACCGATACCTATGTTGCTTATTATGAGCTTCAAAACGAAAATATGGGAAATGCTTTGTGTGTCTAAGAAGGGAATGAACATCCCACGCCTCACAACATCGACAGTAAATGGCAGTAAGTGGTGCACCGATCATTATTAAAATGATGATGACACTAGAAAGTTCCAAAAGTCACCGATATTGGAGGTGCATGTTCACAATTTATTTCACGGGTGGCACTAAAATTGAATACCAAACGTGCAAACTGCATCATGCCTTCCACATTGTCAAAACGCATTATAGACGACGCATGGAAGCGCCCATATCCATCTAGTTGAAGTGTCATGCCTGGTCTTGTTACAAATGTGTCATGCGTGGTCGTTGACGTTGAAGTGGCAAGACCGAAGATCACCCCATTTGCAAGCCGGCAAAAAGGAGTTGTGTCGATGACATTGATGTTATTCCGAAAGATACCAAAACCACAAGCCATCGGAGACACGCTTAAAGTATGATTGATTGATTGATTGATCACAGTTCACGGACATGTCCAATGTCGTACGGCAGTTCTTCCCTCTTCGGTTCATGGCCCATGGCCCACCCTTGCAGTTGTACTAGCACAACGGTTTATTTACGTATTCCTACAAGACGATGATGCTAACCTCTCGTGAAGCACATTGTTTATGTACGTATTCCTTCTGTTTTTATAATACTACTAAGATATTATATTAGGGGACGGAGAGAGTATACGGCTAAGAGCTGATGAGCTGACGGGAGGTTATGGTAAAGTGAGATGACGATATTGCGTAACCGTGATGTTGGTGTGCTATACAGTATACACACATCGGCTTGCATGCTCAATTGCTGCCAGCTTCTAATGAGATCGGCCTGACTAGTTTCACATAAATCTAAAGATGTAATTGGTGAGGGTCCTGGGACACCTCACAGCGATTTGACGTTCCTGGCCGTTGGATGGGCTCTTGAGGGGATCTAGGCCGTTGGTCGCTAGCTGTACGTGTGGTATAAAAAAGCAACCCAAACCCTAGCCGCCACTCTCTCCGGACTCTCTCCTGCATCTAGCCCCCCTCCTGTCATGCCCTATCCTCATACCGCTCGTTCTCCTCCTATCTCCCGTTGCCGCTGGCACAATAGCCACACCACGGGCCTTCTCCTCTACCACGACGCTCATCCTCGTTGGTAGGGAGCAGAGGGGATTCATGGAGGGTGGCTGTGGGCAGCAGGAAACTTGGTGGAGGTCACGGTCCAGCCTTCGGCATAGGAGACCCGTGGGAGCTTGTGGCCAGCCGGCGGCGGTGAGCGCTGTGGGGAAGGCAGGCACATGGCTTGTAGTCTTCGTGCTCTTGGCGGCGCCCAGCCCAAACGCCCAAGCTCGCGCCGCTCCTTTCCTCCTCTTCTTCACGTGTGGTGGACGAAGCCCCTGCTCTGCCTTCGCCTTCCTCCCCCACGCGATTCCCCTCCCGCGGCCATCGAGGAGCACGAGGCTCTTCGATGTGTTGCTACAGGTGAGAGCCAAGAGAAAGAGGATGAGCAGAAAGGGAGAAGGAGTAGTGAAGAGAGGCTTGAGAGAGGATGGTCCCGCTCATCCTCGTCACCGCCAAGAACGCCCAGCGGAGGGGGTTCGTGGATGGGGCCGAAGGGGGCCTGGGGGAGGTCACAGCCCAGCGGGCGGCAAAGGGATTTGGCGGAGCTCATGGCTGGGGGCGGAGGGGACCTCGGGTAGGTCGTTGACCTCCTCTGCCTCTTCTTGCAGGTTGGTCCAGGTCATATTAGGTGCTAATGGCTTCTCCTCTTCCTCTCCCCCTTTCTCAGATTTTTAACTTCCTCCCTGTCCAATCGTTGGTGTTGGATCCATTTTGCCATTGCAAAGGGATGTGGCCTTGGGCTAATACTTGTGACTGATTGCTCTGATTTGATTTCGATGTACTTCCTCTAGCTTCATAATGTTTATGCTTGATAGGTGTTTGAACAATTGTCCACATGGGCTAATACATTTTCTCCGGTTATGGTGCTGGATGTGACTTGCTGTCGAGGCCAGTGTAAGCTTACTTATTCAGGTATATTGAGGAAGTATGAGGTTTGGAAAGCATTCATTCTCATATTTTGTTCATGTGGAAAGAGCGATGTATGAAACATTTTATATCTATTGATATTAGATGTCGTGTCAATAAGTTTACTTTTCCATGTTTACATATTTGACTATGAAGCGCTGCATGTATTGTTCTATTACGGATAGAATCGTGAGAAGAGTATAGGATGTTGTCGATTACAAGTACTACTCTATATCTTGATGGTGTCTATGGCTGTGTCCATCCCATAATATGATAATTCTTTAATGATTTTAAAGCTATTTGAATTTGAAGGAAATTAAACCCAGAGGCAATAGTTTTTCTTATACTGTGGGGACTTAAAAATGTTCGTGTATGCAGTCATTTTTTTTCTATTGTGCTAGTGTTGATTAATATATCAATTTGGATGTAAAAGTATTTCATGAGTGACAATAATAAGTTAGCAAAGAAATGGCAAGAGAATCTGGATAAGCAATGAGAGAAATCGGAAGACAAGAAAAGAAAGAGAGAAGTTGCATTTGTTCCGCTTAAGGTTAGAAGGTTATAACTGCACTGCCGCCGAGAAGCCTTACCACCACCAGTTCACCATCATCATGGTGCCACGGCGATGAGTGAGTATCCTTTTGCCTTCATCTTGATCTGCATTTTCTGTGATTTTTCCTGCTTCTCATCTTGTTCTTGCTTATCCATTTTTCTCTTATTGTGGTACTTAGAGTGCATACTTGAAACAGATGGAAAGTTGATCACCAAGCTTTGCATCCCCGTTCTCACCATGTTTTTTATCTTGGTTCATCTGATTTATTCTTTATGAGTGAGTTGTGAAAGAGTGCATGGGTCATGCCCCTGCCACCGGTAGCTTCTAAGCAGTGAATAAAATTGTATAACAGAATAAAATTGTTGTGGTTCAAGAGATTCAGTTTCAGTGATAGAAGAAGTATAGTATAGTGGTATGGTTTCATAGAATGTATAGTACAGTTTCTTTTTAACCGATTGATAGTTTCAGTCGGACAATTTGATATTTTTATCAGTTTATAACCCATATTCAGTTTAGCTGTTTTTTCCTCTAGACCCCTAGAACTCACTAATGGGGTGCAGCTTCTCTCTAATGAAGAACTCTCCATGTAAGAGCTTCCTACAAGCAGGTAATCCTTTTTCGCCTACTCTATCATGAGTCATCTCACCATATTTCCCTTTCTTTCACCATTTTTAGTGTCCCTCTGTATTTGCGTAAACAATCTTCTTCCAGTAATTTTCCTCTATTTGTTTCACATGATAGAATTTACAGCCATGTTCAGATTGGCTAGACAATGCCACTGGATAAAGTAATATTTTTCATTGCAGACATAATTGATTAGATAGGATATGTTGAGCCAAGAAGTGCATGCTATATATTTCTAGGCAAGTATGTCTCTTAATGGTGTTCCGGTCTAACATCGGAACTCTCCGCTGCTACACATCCACTTATAGTAAGGGTGAGAAAATCAGTTCTGATGTTTTTGAGAAATAGCATACCATTATTATTGTAAAGCTTTGTGGGTTAAAGTTTCCATTTTTTGTTCGCCAGAGTTGGGCATTTCTTATGTTCAAATAGTTAAGAATAAGGCGTAAACAGTGGGACTACGGTCGATTACCATTCGCAGCTGATAAGCAAGGAATCGTTTACGGTAGATCTTTGGTTGGTTTTAGTATTAAACCTTCATAAGCTCTTTATTTTACCTGATCCATGTCAGGTTACTCCAGCTATGGCCGATGATCTAAAGGAACTACCGTAAGCATATGACACATCTTCGACAAATAAGAGGCATTCTCTCTTCTTCTCTAGCGTAAGCACTTTACATATACAGCCCTGTGTAGTGTTTATCTATTCCTTTGCTCATCCAGGTTCTCTATTTTCTTCCCTAGGCTGGACTCATGGTGGAGTGCCATGGTCATGAACTGGTGGATGTGTTGTTGTGTGGTTCTGCTGGTGGAGATGGATAAGTAAAGCAAAGGTGATGTCGCATACTGATTTCGAAATCAGCTGTTGTTTCATATGCAGTGGATTTGGGTGTTATATAATGTTTCTTCAGAAGACTCATAATCTCCAATTATATATCTGCGGTGGTAATAATCCCTATACTTTAGCTTCTACACACGAACTTCTGTGATTGGTCAAAATAAGTTCAAATAGTGTGTATGACTTTTTCTTTAGATCTGGTAGCTAGATTTTAGAACCATCGGCTATGCAATATTTGGGCTACCTACGAAGCACTTGAGTTGTAAAGATTTTTATATGTTGTTTCTTTTAAGTAAACTGCAAATCTCCAGTTGCCTACATGCAAGCTGTCTAAATATTCATAGTGAACATATGGTCCTAGAGTAGGAAGTTCCTAGATGTATTAGCTAGCCATGAGCAGCAAAAGTTTCATATAGATATTTATTTATTCTAATCTGCGTGATAAGCTGAAGTACTCCAGCTCAGTGTAGTGTTCCTCGACAGCCAACCTCTATACCATTTAAATTTACTGGTGCTAGCTAAACAACCACTATAAATGTATATACCATCAATCTCTACAGGAGGGGTCAGTTCCATTGTACAGTACCACCTAAATTTTTTTCCTTCATTTACAAAATGGCTTGAGGATATCAATTAATGAACCTTCAGAACTTAGAACTGATGCATATCATTCAGTGACTAATTATGTGGTATAAAAGCTAAAACATTAGGACTGGATCAGATTTGGGTTCAGATGGAGAAGCTGGTGCTGAAGACAATGTCAAACTGGAGAAAAGCACCATAGCTCTTAAAATTGATTTTACTTATATTGTTTAACATAAAATAGCTGTTCCCAGATTTTACTTATATTGTTCAGACTATATAAAATAGCTTCAGAGTTTACAGTCATCTTGATAGACATGAGTCTATTTGGTGAAGTAAGGTAGAAGTAGGATCCTTATAGATGTTAAACATGTATACATTTATACTTCGCAGATTGTATTTTATCAACAGTACACTGAAAGGTAGTCAATAAATATTACCTCATGGTGAAGGTGCCAGTCTTGCCACCTACTTGTTATATCAGCCAAAGTGGGGTGATCGTTCCATCTCTATCAGGCATGGATGAGCTATGTGGTGGTAGTATTTTTATTTTTACTCATGGTTTAACATAGTTGCTTGACCTGCTTCAATCATGTTTCAGAAATTGGTTTATACATGAAGTGGAAAACATGTGTGCACAACCAGGTCCCGATCTTTTCTTGGATCAGAAGACCCGATGGTCTTTGCCAGATTTTCAGAATCAAGTTGTACCACCTTCAAAGAATATTATAAGAATAAGTAGGTCCTGCCAAGAGAAGTTTACTAAGAAATCACTCCTTGCCTCCTATTTTCAGTTGGATTTTTTCTTTGCATTTACAGCTGATTTTTGTGCTTAAAGTGAGTCATTTGTTGTCTTCCTGTTCAGAACTTAGAATGAACTCGAACAATTGGCATTCATGGAGAAAGCTGCCAACATCATTGATGAGACAAAAGTACAGAGTATTTTGACAGAATACAAAGACTTTTACGTAGTCATTTATTTAAAGCGTGACATTATTTCTTATGTTTTCTTAAAATTTTAGTATTGTCATTAAGTATTTTTATTATCCCAGAATCTTCATTTTGTAAAGCCTGCATAGTGTCTTATCATTTTTATGCCTGTTTTTTTGCCATTATACAAAACAAAAATCGCTGCGAGTTTAACGGGGTCGTGCGCCAAGGCGCACCACTAAATCTAGTAAATATAAGTAGAGGGCATCTTCAACCTGCTACTGCGGGCACTGCAGGCTCACGCAACCGCTCCGACGCATTTTAACTCGTCCTCTGAACTTTTGTGCGATTCGAGCTCGGACTAAAGCCTGAATTAAGATGTTTATTCATATATGTGTGTCTTAGTGGGGTATTGTTTTTCTGAACGCATGGATCGATCTCTTCCCCACCGGACCAGGACCTAAGAGGCTAAGAGGTTCCAGGGAAGCACTAAACGAAGTTTAGTTCAGTCAACAGATTGATGTTTCAGTTTTAGCAGTGCAGCGTGCGGAAGAGGGAATAAACTATAAAGACGGAGAACTTAATTAGCAGCCCGCGGAAAACGGGGCTACAAAACTCCATGGAAGGATAATGCATGGCTTGGGTAGCCACTGATCAGCAGCACCTTCCAGTTGCTTGACGCTAACAAGCACGTACGGAGTACATAAAACAGAAATGGATATATTTTCAGCGAATATTTTGGGAAAATCAAGTTGTTGGCTGTTCGTTGTCGCCACATGTATAATCAGTGGCAAAGTTCTAACGGAGTGAAGCGAGGCCCGTTGTCAGGAGGCCTGGCCCAAAGCATAGCGGAGGCCAAAATTAGCCCACAAGGTGCATCTAACTAGGATGGTGCCGGGTGGGGGGTAACAAAGCTCCTCGCGGTACAGATCGTCATCACTGCATATAAATGGTTCTTGTAAGTCGTCGGTTAGGGTTTATCGTTTTATTGAAAACCTACGGTATTGTGTGGACATTCTTGATATAGTTAAGATTTGCTCGCGGACGCATGTGGATTTTTCCCTTTCTCGATCTACCACTTGCACGACTACTTGTGCAATACTCGTATTAGATTGTCGTGATCTACGCATAGGGACGGCCCATACTTATACGGGCCGGGTGCAAAATGGCAGGAAAGGGCCTTTTTTCACACATAATTATCAAAAAAAAAAAAGTTCAAGCTAACAAAACTTCATATTTTATTGACAAAGTAATACTTGTACATGTATAGATCCATGATCTTTGGACTTTCAAATGACAGCACATACTAATTTTTGACTATAAAAATGGTGAGAGATAGGGAACGAAGCACCTGGCTCGATTCGGATGTAGATCTGTAGCATGAACAATAAGACCACACCTTCCCCATAGCCTTTTTGTTTTGCCTATGGAGATCTTGATTATTGACTGCTTGAGCTAAAAAATATAAGATGGGAGCTATTTAACATTGGATTGAGGTCTGTGGAGCAACGGTAAGGGCGGGCACGAATTTACCTATGTCTAGAATCTAGTCACAAATGCATTTTTGATCGGCAAACATTAGAACAGTTGAAAATTGAAGGGGAGAAGAAGTTTGGGAAACGATGGAACTGCCCCTTTGGCCTCCATTGATGGCTGATCGTGACCTAAAAAAGGCACAGCGATGACGGCACCGTTTTAGCAATTTGGCGAGTCGAGAGGACAAAGGAGAAGAGAGTGCACACACAGGGACATGATTGGTTTTTTCTCCCGAGAAAAGAATCGATTGGTGTGCTTCTGTGCGTGCTAATCTGGGTGGGCTGCACATGGGCCTTTGACCTTTTTGAAGGCCTCAAAACTAGAATTTCAACTACTACTAGGCCGACACGTGGGCCCAATGCGGACACACTGTTTGCCCGACACGTGGGCCGGTCCTATATACGTATAGACAGCTATAATATCACTGTTAGGTTTAGCAAAAATAGGCCTACAAAAAACACCAAAATCGATCTATGGAGAAACCCATATAGATTGTGTCTAGATTGGATTCACCAATGAATGCGGCAAAATAGAACTCGGTGAAGTTGTTGACTAAGATTCATTTTTCATGTTTGTGATCTATTTTCTTAGGATTTTACTATCTGGCGACCACCCTATGAATTGCAAAATTGGGTGGATATTCCAACACCAGTCAAGCGTGTGGGACCGATTAGGTAGCTAAATTTAAAACGAAAATTCAACATGTTTTCTAGGTCAAACAGTTTGTCCTAATTAAGATCCGTTTTCACCGTTAAGCTAGTCGTGACGAGATCTTCGAAACTAAATCACATATTGGTATGTTCTGGCAACTTTTTTTGGACCAAAAGTTATCCACCCGTAATACGGGAGTTATCCGGACTTCGGCATATAAGTTATCCACTCAATAACATGTAAGTTATCCACTACTCCAAAATCTACCCACGGTCACATGTTATGGATGGATAACTTTCTTATTTTGTTATATGAGAGTTATCTAGGCTTTAGTATATAAGTTATCCATCCAATAACATGTAAGTTATCCATTAATATAAAAATTTACCTACGAACAGAATATGTATTCTAATAGCTCGGCCTCGTTGCTCGTCGCCACTCTCGTAGCGTACGGACTACTTAATCTCGAAAGTCCATGGCGTGAAACATCAAACATAATTTTATTAAAGGAACTAAATTTAAGCATTTTGCATACAATATAAATAATTGGGGTCTTATGCCTCAACCATCCACCACAGTAAGCCGTAGTGAACAACTTGACGCTCAACAATTAGTCTAGCGGCTCGACTTCGTCATCCGGCGTCGCTACCGAGGGGTGACGAAGCCTAGATGACATGGTTATATCCCGCGGATACACGACCTCAGCATACCTAGTTCAGCCCAAGGAAGGCCCATGGCAAATATACGCCGGCCCATGAAGACTTTCGGGTGGCCAAGGCTCATGACGCCTTCGAATCCTTGGAGAGCAAGACTAGAGTAGATAGGAAATTCAAAGGGGTAAACCCTAGAACCTGTAACCGACTAGATCTGTGCCCGGGACCTGCCTAAACCTATATAAAGTCCAGGAGGGCACGACCTAGATCTCTCTCTCATACTTTCGCATATGCACCTCCACGCCAGATTGCATCTGCGCACCCCTGTAATCACCGGTTCCGCCGTAATCAAGAGCAGACAAGCAGGAGTAGGGTTTTCCCTCGGGGGGCCTGAACCTGGGTAAACCTCGTGTCCCGTAATGCTTGTTTGCTAACCGTTCCGCGATCTCCAGCATCCCCATCTTCTCCAAAACCCAAGTCCATAACAATGGGCATTGACGAGATTAAACCTCGTCAATTGGCGCCGTCTATGGGAACTGGGGACGCTGATTGTGCGATCGTGATGGTCCCAACCCGAACGATCTACAACTCTACGGCGACGGAGAGTCACCTCCTCTTTGGCGCTTTTGACTTCACCGCCCACTCACCGGCCACCATGAAGGACTTCGAGCCCGTAGGCGACGGACTCGAGATCCTGTTCGGGAGCTTCTACTTCTAGGTGGGGCAAACCGGCACCCTCCGCCTCCCAGAGCGGGTGCCCCTACCATCATTTAGGCCCGCTTCATGGACCCTACACCCTGTGCTACGCACATCATCAACAGATGAGTCCTACGACAGCAGCAGCTGCAACTCCGATCTGTGCGATCTGCTATCGGATGAAGGGACCTACGGTTCCGGATCCGAAAGCTGCGGCAGCAGCAGACCAATCTACGAGCGCTAACAATGCACCGTAGTCATCCAGAGCGACGTGGACCAGCAAGCGCCCAACCCGCCACCTAACCCGCAGGACAGAAGCGGCGGGAACATAAGAAGCCAGTCCCCCCACCCGAAGGGGACAACGCCGGCCAGGTCATCCGCCTTAGCAAAGAAGGATAGGCCCAGGCACGCGCCGCCGTGGCGGGAAGCACGATCCTGCCTGCATATGCCTCACGGGACCTGCTGATGGCATACCACTTGCTCCTGATCGAGGAGCACAAGAAGCAGGTCAAGATGCAAGAGGTGCTTGACAAACGCAAACAAGCAGCCTAAGAGTCCAGCGCGCGACGAGCTGCGCTCTCCGCCATGGGCATCGGCTCCAGCTTGAACGGCAACCACGGCAACAAGCACCGCTCCCGGACGGAGAACATGGACCCCAAGGAGCGCCATGAGGTGACCCGAACCCTCCACGCATCCTTCATGGAGATGGATGCCGACGGCAACATCATCCCGAAGACGCCGCAAGCTGCGATCATGGCAGCCACCGCGTACCTCGCGTCCCACCCACCTCCGGAGGGGGACCCGAAAAGAGCCATGCACAAGTCCGCACTCACCGGACTCGGACTCGTCGGAGCTGCGCTCCATCAAGAAGCTCCTATGGAGCCGAAAAAGAAAGCTACGGTCAGGTTCGACCGCAGCCCCACTCCTTCATCCGAAGACGAAGACCATGACCTTCCTCGAAGGCACAAGAGCTCGCGTCAACGCTGCCACGATTACGACGCCAGAGACGCGCTCACACAGCGCAAAATCGACAAAGCGCGAGCCAAGCGCGCATGCTCGTCTGAATCCGAGATGGACGAAGACAAAGGAGAACTCTGCGGAGCCTGGTGCTTCAGCAGATCTGTCCGACGGACACGGATGCCGCGAAATTTCAAGCTTCCTTCGGATACTCCGAAGTTCGATGGCACACAGGACCCCAAGGCGTGGCTCAGCGACCACCTGTCATCCGTCAAGCTGCACGGTGGAAACAAGGAAACCGCCATACAATGCCTTCAGCTGCAGCTTATAGTTTCATCCGAAACTTCAAAGGAACCAGCAAGAGGCCCGCCTTGATCGAGGAGTTGCGAGCCTGTACTCAACAAACGGGCGAATCCATTCGCTCATACATACTGCGCTGGTCCAACACCAAGAACTCCGCGACACACATCTCCGAAGAAACGGCCATCGACGCCTTCAAGGACGGCGTCAAGCGCCAGGACTTCAAGGAGGAACTTGGGCGCGTCAAGCCCAAGACACTTGACCACCTCATGGGCATCGCCAACAGGTGGGCCGACGGCGAAGATTCCGTCCACCGGGCACAATCGGAGGAAGAGGACGATTACAGTCGACGACGGGAACGCCGTAACAAGAGGAGACCGCGCGTCTACGACGATCGCGATGGACCCGACATGGTCACGGCCGGCTACGCCAATCGCCACAACGATGCCAACCGCAAGAGCGGCGGACACCACGGAGGCAACTTCCGCGATGGAGGACGCCCAACACAGTCATGGCAGCGCCGCGGTCGCGACGACGGACCCTCGGCATACGAAAAACTATCGGGTCCATGCACCATCCACTTCTACATCGACAAGCAGGATGGTAAGAAGAAGGCAAGCCACATGCTCAAGGACTGTCGTGAGTTCCAGAAGCTCAGCGAAAGCATGGTTCAGATGAGGCAGCAAGCTCCACCCCCTGGATTTGGGAACGCACCCGCACTAGGAGAGATAGCGCATGGAGCTCCTCCACCGCCACCTGTAGGAGGCCCGAACCAACCAGTCGCACCAGCACAGAACAACGCTGGGCACGGGTATCCCCCGCCGAAAGGAGCACTGATGATCCAAAAGGGGCGCCCCACACATAGGGTACAGAAGAAAATCACCCGTCAGATCAACCTGGCTGTGACAACTCCACCCGCCATCCCTGAGTACCTTAGCGGATCAGAGTCCTGCATCACGTTCAGCCGTTCGGATCACCCTTGCCAGATCCCTCGCCCCGGTCATGCTGCCCTGGTGCTGGAGGCGCAGATCGGAGGTTTCGAGATGAGTCGCGTCTTCATGGACGGCGACAGGGGCATCAACCTGATGTTTGCAAGCACTCTAGCAGCAATGCGGATCCCGCTGTGCAGCATGGAACATTCAGACACAAAGTTCCACGGCATCGTCCCAGGAAAGGGCATATTCCCCCTAGGAAAAATATGGCTCGACGTCATCTTCGGCAAGCCGGACAACTTCCGATGCGAGCGGCTCGAATTCGAAGTGGTGGACTAGCCATCACAATACCACGCCATCCTCGGGCGTGTAGCATTTGCAAGGTTCTTGGCTCTACCACACTACGCATACCTGCTACTCAAGATGCCAGGACCCAGGGGCGTCATCACGGTCCATGGGAGCTTCACCCGATCGGACCACTGCGACAGGGACTTCAACAGAATCTCCCAGTCATTCGTCATGCAAGAGGAGCTCGTAAGGCTCCGCGAGGTGATGGACAACGGGGCACCCCCAGTCGCACGACAAAACGCACCTGATATGTCTTTTGACTCCACCGTCAACACAAAGAAGGTGCAAGTTCACCCGACGGATGCCTCCAAGACGGCGCTGATCGCTAACGATCTCAGCCCCGCATAGGAAATCGCGCTCGTCGAATTCCTCCGTGAGCGCTGGGAAATCTTCGCCTGGTGTCCTGCGGACATGCCAGGAGTTCCCAGGGAATTCGCCGAGCACGCACTAAATGTCTTTCCTGACACCAAGCCCGTCAAGCAGTCCATCCGGAGACTGTCCGAGCTGCAGGCCGAAGCCATCGGGATGGAAATCAAAAGACTACTCGCTGTAGACTTCATCAGAGAGATTAAAGAAAGCGAGTGGCTTGCCAATACAGTGATGGTCCCCAAAAAGGACGCGGACATCCTGCGAATGTGCATGGACTTTACGTCGCTGAACAAGCACTGCCCAAAGGATCACTTCCCTCTTCCTCGGATCGACCAGATCATCGATTCGACCGTCGGATGCGAGAAACTCTCCTTCCTCGACACCTACTCAGGCTACAACCAGATTCGACTCAAGGTCGAAGACCAAGAGAAAACGGCGTTCATCACGCTGTTCGGAGTGTTCTGCTACAACACAATGCCTTTCGGGCTAAAGAACGCAGGTGCCACATACCAGCGGTGCATGCAGGCATGCTTGAAGGACCAGATCGGTCGCAATGTCCAAGTCTATGTCGACGACATAGTTATCAAAACCAGGGAGGCAAGAACACTCATCGACGATCTCCGCGAGACGTTCGATAATCTCGACCGCTATAGGATCAAGCTCAACCTCGAAAACTGCGCCTTCGGCGTCCCATCGGGTCAGCTGCTTGGCTACTTCATCTCCCAGCGAGGGATCGAGGCGAACCTGAAGAAAATACGGGCCATAATGGCCATGGAGAAACCGAAGAATCTCAAGGGTGTCCAGCAGCTCGCAGGGCGAATAGCGGCATTGAGCAGGTTCATCAGCCGTATGGGCGATAAAGCCCTGCCATTCTACCAGCTACTACGCAAGACAGACAAATTCGAGTGGACACCCGAAGCGGACGACGCATTCGAAGATCTGAAGCGGCTGCTCTCCACCTCGCCCGTCTTGGTTAAGCCAAAGGAGCGCGAGCTCCTACTGCTGTACATAGCAGCCACACACCAGGTGGTAAGCACCGTGCTGGTGGTCGAATGACCCGAAGAAGGCAAGACCCATGGGGTCCAACACCCAATCTACTACCTCAGCGAGGTATTAACGCCAACAAAGCAGAGGTACCCTCACTACCAGAAACTCGCCTACGGCGTGTTCATGACGGCTCGTCGGTTGAGCCATTACTTCCAGGAGCACCAGGTGATGGTCATCAACGAAGCACCTCTGAACAGCATCCTAAACAACCCGGAGGCCATAGGACGCGTGGCCCTGTGGGGCATCGAGCTGTCACCCCTAGACATCGTCTACAAGAAGCGACTCGCAATCAAGTCTCAGGTCCTCCCGGACTTCCTTGTACACTGGATGGAGCTGCAGCTGCCAGACACCCCAGACATGTCACAGTCATGGATGATGCATTTCGACAGCTCCAAGCGCGAAGCTGGAGCAGGAGCCGGGGTCATACTGACCTCCCCGCAGGGCGACAAGATGAAGTACGTCCTTCGGATGAAATTCCGAGCTTCCAACAATGAGGCCGAATACGAAGCCCTCATCCACAGCATGAGGATGGCAAAGATCTGCGGCGCAACGCGCTTGGTCATCTACGGTGAGTCCAACCTCGTCGTCCAACAGACGATGAATGAGTGCGACGCACACGCCGAAAACATGATCGCGTACCGCGCACTCTACAACTCACTCGAAGGAGAATTCGACGGCTGCGAGCTTCGGCACGTTGGAAGAGAAAGCAACGAGGAGGCCGATAGACTCGCCAACATCGGCTCCACCTACGCAAGGGTGCCACCAGGTGTGTTCCTCGAACAGATCTGCGTATCATCCATCAAGCGGAAATTCCCCAAGGGATCACCCGAAGAAGCAGAACACTCGGGGGCTACGCTAGCCGAAGGTCATGAAGGACCCGAAAAACTGGACACAGAGGTCGCCACGGTCAACCTGATGCAGGTCATGGCAGTCGAAGAAACTTGGACACAATCGTACCTCCAGTACTTAATAGACGGAGAACTACCTGATAGCCCGACAGATGCCCGGCGCATATCTCGCCGGTCAAAAGCCTTCACCATCATCAATGGCGAGCTGTACAAGCGCAACATTTCGGGTGTACTACAAAGGTGCGTCACCATCGGTGATGGGAAAACCATACTTCAAGACATCCACGAGGGCATCTGCGGCCATCACGCAGGCAGTCGCTCCCTTGTCGCCAAAGCTCTACGAGCTGGATTCTACTGGCCAACGACCATGAACGACGCAAAAGACATCGTCCAAAGATGCAAAGGGTGCCAAAGGTTCGCCGACAAACCACACGCACCCGGGTCAGAGCTCAGGCCCATACCTTTGGCCTGGCCCTTTGCACAATGGGGCCTCGACATGATAGGCAAACTGCCAATGTCCTCAAAAGGGGGGCACGTCTACCTCCTCGTCGCAGTCGACAAATTCACCAAGTGGATCGAAGCAATGCCGGTCACTAACCAAAAGGGCAAGACTGCCGTCAAGTTCTTTGAATCCATTGTCTACAGGTTCGGCGTACCGCATAACATCATCACCGACAATGGATCGAACTTCATCTCCAAAGAATTTCAAGACTTCTGCGAAGGCCTCGAAATCAACATCACATACGCCTCTGTGGCGCACCCGCAAACGAATGGGCAGGTGGAAAAGGCCAACGGCCTAATCGGCGCTGGCATCAAGAAGCGCCTCATGAGCCCACTCGAGCGACTCGCTGGAGCCTGGACGAAAGAGCTACCCTCCGTCCTATGGAGCCTGCGTACGACGCCAAACAGCTCCACCGGCTACACGCCGTTCTTCATGGTGCACAGGGCCGAAGCTGTGCTACCAGCCGAAGTACGCCACCAGGCCCCCGGGTCGTCGCTTATAGAGAAGCTGAATCCACGGCTGCACTCGAAGACGCCGTCGACACACTCGACGAAGCACGAGACATAGCAGCAGCTCGATCAGCGGTGTACCAACAGAGTCTCCGCAACTACCATAGCCGACGGCTGCGCCCAAGGTCCTTCGTCGAAGGAGACCTCGTCTTGCGACTCAAGCAAGAGCGACCGAAGAAATTCGAGTCACCATGGGAAGGACCCTACATCGTCACCGAAGTCATCACAGGTGGCGCCTATCGCCTCAAGCACGTGGATTCTGGAGTCGCATACTCCAACCCATGGAACGTCGCACAGCTGCGACGATTCTACCCCTAGCTACCTACCCCTTTACTTTCAATAAGGCTATTCAGCCAAGGCTACTTAGCCGAACAATGTACCTCCCCCATTACGATATAAATAAAGCTAAGTGTCTCGCCCCAAAAAATTTGTTTTTCTATTCGCACTTTTACTTCATGCTACGAATGCACTTCGGGGCTCCCCCGACCTCACGATTTCTTCGACTGAGGATAACACGTGTACACCTGAGTAGCTGACCACGTCAGGCTAACGAAAAGGACACGTATGCGAACAAAGCACTACGTGCTCAAACAACAACCAAACCTTTATAACAAAGGGCAAAACACGCCCAGTCAAATATATAAAAAAATACATTTATCTCTTTTGCAGGTACTACCTACTCTGCAGAATAACCTGAGATTGCTGCTCAAACAGATCTATGATCTCTTCGGCATACGGCCTTACAGCCGCGTAATGCGGACGCATATCCCACACGCCACCATCTAGCCGAAGGGGTGGCCCGGCCGCTACAGCGGACAGATCTACATCAGGGCGATGCAGCCACACAAGGGACAGCGCAGCCTTCACCCCTGCGACGAGCTGATGCCGCACCAATTCCTTGACATGATGCACGTTCCGAAACTTCGACAGAAGACCAGAGAGGGTTGACGGCGCAACATCCAGCAGAAACATCACATGCAGAACCGACGCGAGTGAAGTCTGCACCTGACGAAGCACCCGCGATACTTGGTGAACGCGATCTTGCACCGTTGCAAGGACCATAGCACGGTCACGATCCATCCAGAAGAACCCGCCGGCTTCCATGTCCTGTTGAGTCAAGCAATTGACCCGAACAGCAACACGCTCCTTCTCCTCCCTTGGAGCAAGGTTAGCACCTGCAATACTTGCACAAAAGTAAGATGCAATGCCAGCAGGCACATCCGAAGAAATGGGCAACATCTCGAGAAACTTACACTAAAGCTGCTCGGATAATCGAATCAATTTCGCCATCAAGTACTCCTCTCTGGCAGCACCGCGATCCGCCTTGGACTTCTAAACATCGGCATGGCCACGCACCCCAAGCAACTCTTTCTCGAGACTACGAACACGGTCTCGAAGAAACGCAAGCTGCGACGAATCATCCAAAGATGGCCGCAGCCGCGCGGCAGGCGAGGTGTCAACGGAATCAGCACCCGAAGGACCTTAGATCAACAGAAAGGAAAAGACATGAACACGCAGACGAAGGAGCACATAACTCAACGAATTCACTTAAGTGCATCAAAAGCCACTACGTGGCACAAGGATTTGTTCATCAAAATAATTACAACAAAAGAGACTACAACTATCCTACAGCTTCAGCGCCTAAGACGCGGCACCCTGAGTAGCCTCGGAGCCGGATTGCCTCATCTTGGCTTCTCCCGGCTGCCGTAGCGCGTACTCGGCCAGCAGATCAATCAGCTTCGGCCCATAACGCTTACAGCGAGCAGCATAGGTAGCGAAGGCTACCTCGGATCCATCAGCAGTCGTGAGCATCCGGGAAGTGACCTAGGGAAGGTCCACCTCCGCTCCAGCCGCCAAGGCCATTGCATGCCCGTCAGATGCACCGATGCCCTTCTGCTTGCGCTTGTACGCCGCAGGTGCTTCGGCTGATAGTGCCTCCGACAGAGCATCAACATCATCAAGGGCCGCTCCCTTGGGGACAAGCTCCTTGTAGAAGCGCCCAAGGACCTCCTTGGCCTTGGCAAGCGAGTTGACGACGGTGCCGCAGCGATCTTCAACCACCGCGGCAGCATCATCCAAAGCACTCCCGTGCTCCAGAGCACCATGATCAAACTCGATGCTTGCGGCATCTAAAACAACAAGGAAGAAGAATGAACGACAGCACCGCAAAAGAAAGACAAGGAAATCAAAAGAGGACGGCGAAGATACTCACCCGAAACAGCCTTGGCAGCCGCCATAA
This sequence comes from Avena sativa, assembly GCA_916181665.1. Classification (NCBI taxonomy): domain Eukaryota; kingdom Viridiplantae; phylum Streptophyta; class Magnoliopsida; order Poales; family Poaceae; genus Avena; species Avena sativa. The sequence goes on along the minus strand of OV702298.1, from coordinate 274,800,848 downwards.
GCTTGCTGGCCACCTCTCTATCGCGCGAAGCCGTGGCGGTGGCAAGCTGCTCCTCGCGGTCCGTGGCCTCCCGCTGCAGGCGCTCCTTAGCCTCGGCCGCAATGGCCAGCTCCAGCTCGAGGCGCTCTTTCGCACCAACGACGACCTCGGCCTTCTTCTCCGCTTGACCGAGGCTCTTTTTGAGAGCATCAATCTCACGAAGGGAGGTGTTGTGCTCCTCTGCATTCAAATAATACAAACGTCGGATAACAGGACAAGAATACAAGAAGAAGCAAAGACCAAGGCATAAAAGTACCTTGAAGCTGTTTGAGGCTGGCCTCCAGCGCCAGGTGCTGCTGCACCAGTCGTTTGGCATCCTGCACAAAAGGCTGCAGGAAAAAGACCTACTAGTCAAAAAAGGACTCGGGGGCTACGCCCAAAAGAAAGAGCAGAAGCAAACTACACACACGAAAGCGCTCGGGGGCCCGAGACCCGAAGGAAGAACAAACAACAAAACTCCCTTACAGATGCTCGGGGGCTTCCCCCGTGGCAGGAGGCAGAGCTACTCACATGATCCGATGGCGACTCCGAAGGTCCGCTTGCAGCCTTCTGAGGCGCAACCACCTAAACCTCCTACGGAGAAGGGTCTGGAGCAGCGCCTTCAGAGGTAGCCACCGTCTGAGTAGGAGGAAACGCGATTTTCGACTCCCCCATCATCTCCCGAGCACCATCACTCGAGGAGTCGTTGGAGGAGTGGCTGCACAAGGACAAATTAGCACAAGTACAAAGTAAACAGGCAAGAAAAAGCAGTGCAGGACTAAGGACATTTACGAGTCAAGATCGCTCAGGTCGAAGACAGGAGGGGTCCTCCGGACTTTCTTCTCCTCCTTCTTCTCTTCCTTCTTTTCTTCCTTCTTCCGCTTCGCTGACGGGTGCGGTGCCATAGCCCGCACGGGAACGGCAGGAATCGGAGAGGAAGAGCCTCCATGCCCATCACTGTGACATTCAAGACACAACGGATTCCTAGGAGTCGGAGGAGTAGAGGCATCCGAAGACTCGCTGGAGCTCCGTGTCCGCTTGCGAGTGTGGTCCTCGCTCGACTCGTTGGCCTCTTCAGTCGGAGATCGCGCCGATGGCAGCTCGGACATGGACTCCATCACCTCATTATCTGGAGGATCCGGAAATACTTCGAGTAATGGAGGCGACATGCCAGGCACCTTGAACTCCTGCACAGAAAAAGAAAACTTGTTAGCAAACAAGTTCAAATACAATGCAGTCGAAAATAGCGCTACGCGCACGACCCGAATCTACACCTGTGGAACAGGACGAGAAGCAGAAAACGGAGAAGTCAGCGACTTCCCGGGGATATCCTCTCCAGCCTTGAACTTCAGAAGCGGGCGAAGGACACCATCGAAACCCTCGTCGGGTCATGACGACCAGCATAAAGAAACATCGGATGCGCCCTAGCCTGAAGCGGCTGCACCCGACGCTTAAGAAAAGTGCGGATGATATCCACACCATTCACCTCCTTCTCCGGAATCAGCTGGAGATCCTCCACTCGACGATAGAGAGCCTCTATCTCCGCTACCTCGCCATCTAAGATCTGGTTTTTCCAGGACCTCTTCGGCTCGATATTTTGAGAGGGGTCAAAAGGAGTAAGACCAAAATCCTGCCCAGCCATTGTGGAGTCGCGGATATAAAACCATCGCCTCTGCCAGTACTGGACAGACTCGGACATGGAAAAAGAAAAGAAAAGCAGATTGGGTTTAAGGGAGATGATGCAACCCCCAATGGGATAAACACCATCCGAACCAGATTGCCTCTTTACGGAATAGAGTTTCCGTAAGAGGCCAAAGTGCGGCTCGATACCAAGCCAACACTCGCAGAAAGTGATAAAACAAGCAATGTGAAAAATAGCTGCGGTAAAAACAAACTAATGTTTTCCCCCAATGATTATAAAGACGAAGACGATGCACGACAACCGTCCATCGAGAAGACCTAAGGCCAACGGCAGGATCTGGCCATACACGTGTCAGCATCACAACGAACCGTCGCTAACACGTCGTCCACTACGCGCGGAAATCCAGGCGACGCCGTAATTATCTCCACGCCGTGCGTGACTGGTCAATTCAAGGTCAGAAAGTGGGACCCATGTTCGTCCAGTCAAGTCATCTCTGGCGCAGCAAACGCTTGAGGTCATCGATCGTCAGCACTGACGTCATCAAAAGCTATACTAGCAACAGTCACAATTTCTTCGGCTTTAAAGCTAAGAGTACTCACTCGAATCTACGATTCGACTAATTACTCGGAGGCTACTCCTATCAGGAGCGCTGGCCGCGCACCCGAAGAATGAACAACACGTTACAGCACTGAACTATTTCTTCGAGTCCTACGTTGAGTCTACGACTCCACTACAGACTCGGGGGCTACTCCCATAGGGAGGATGGATTTAAGCATCCGAAAAAATTTGTGTCCTATGGACCTGACACTGAACAACGGCTGAATTAAAGTCTCCGCTCGAGTCTATGACTCGAACAGACACTCGGGGGCTACTCCCATAGGGAGCGCTGGTCGCGCACCCTATAAAATTTCGACTTCGATCCTTCGGATCAATATGCAAAACTTTTCGGCAACTCTGCCCCAATTAAACGCTAAGTGAGTAGCATTCTCCTTGGCTACCCGAAACACCTCCACGGTGATAAAATTCGGATGTTGTGTCTGCGACGCAAAGATAAGACCTACAGATATCATCTGATGGCCTGGTAACGCACATGACTGCGCTCTGCTAGTATAAACCCGTGCCAGCAGGCGCAATGAAAAATCCCGACGGACGCGTTGGGTACATCAATTAAATCCACTGGAATTCCACTCCTGTAAGTCCTCCGCGGCCTGAGTCGAATTACGCCAGCATATGTTCCGGGTTCGAGTCGAGGGACTCGAACCTGAAGAAGATCGTGTTGTTTTGTCCTAAGACAGTTAACTGACCATGATCCGTCGGGAGAGTCAGGCACACGCATCAACAATCCCTACACATTCTCTTGAAAGACAGAGTTGCACCCGAAGGATTGAACAGTCCTCAGCCGAATCTATGATTCGACTGAACACTCGGGGGCTACTGACATGGGTATACCCCGCGGATACACGACCTCAGCATACCTAGTCCAGTCCAAGGAAGGCCCATGGAAAATATACGTCGGCCCATGAAGACTTTCGGGTGGCCAAGCCCATGACGCCTTCGAATCCTTGGAGAGCAAGACTAGAGTAGATAGGAAATTCAAAGGGGTAAACCCTAGAATCTGTAACCGACTAGATCTGTGTCCGGGACCTGCCTAAATCTATATAAAGGCCAGGAGGGAACGGCCTAGATCTCTCTCTCATACTTTCGCATACGCACCTCCACGCCAGATTACATCTGCGCACCCCTGTAATCACCGGTTCCGCCGTAATCAAGAGCAGACAAGCAGGAGTAGGGTTTTCCCTCGGGGGCCTGAACCTGGGTAAACCTCGTGTCCCGTATTGCTTGTTTGCTAACCGTTCAGCGATCTCCAGCAACCCCATCTTCTCCAAAACCCAAGTCCATAACAATGGGCATTGACGAGATTAAACCTCGTCACTAGATGAGTTTTAGGGTACCAAGGCTTCATCGCTCGTCGACGCTAATGCATTGGTAGCAATAAAGTCTCGGTATCCTAACAACTAGACTATCACGCTCCAACTAAACTTGCTCAATATGTATGCGAGAACGTCTATACCCAACACATTTATATGCTCGATAACTTATGTATTATAGGGTGGATAACATACATATTATGACATGGATAGCTCATGTGTTAAGGGTGGATAATTTTTTGGTGTAATTTTTTTTCATCGAAACATATCAACATGAGATCTAGTTTCGAAGATCTCGTCGCGGCTAGTCCAACAGTGAAAACAGATCTTAAATCAGATAAACGATTTGATCTACAAGTTATTTTAAGTTTTTGTTTTGATTCTAAGCTAGTTCTGATCCGTTTTGTCGTTTAGCGACGAAATGTACACACTCCACCGTCTGGAGTTGCACGCGATAGATGGCAAGAATCAGTCCGCCAGAATTGGTCGTCTACCGACTGTTCTAGAATAGATTTGCCATTTTCTTAAACCACATGGATGGGAAAGAATATGTTATGGTGGAATTTTAAAGGGCAATGCTAGGCGTCCCCCGGGGGATGGAAACTTTCCATCCCCCGGGTCCCCAGCCGTTAGATCAGCGCAGATCGATGGTCCAGATCTTCACGTTCCGTCCTTTACTCGTTTTTGCTACATTTGTCCCGCTTTTGCTACATTGGTCCCGCTTTTGCTCCATTGTAGCAAAAAACGGTTCGCCCAGAAAATAGAACAAAAAAGACCGTTCTCGCCGGAGAACTCGCCGGAGACCTCGCCGGGGACTTTGTAGCAGAAGTTTCGTTCTAATGTAGCAAAACCGATGTCGCCGGAGACTCGCAGGAGACTTTCGCCGGAATATCTCGCCGGAGAACTTGTAGCAAAAAATTTACTATATTGTAGCAAAACCATTAAACAGATTTAGCAAAAAAAATTAACACGTGTAGCAAAAAAGAGACTTCATCAGAGACATTAACACATGGTAGCAAGCGCTGTCACTGCTGGTAGCAAAGCACCGCCACCGTGGTAGCAAGCGCTGGCGCTGCTTGTAGCAAAGCACCATCGTTGTGGTAGCAAGCCCCGCCGCCGTCGTGGTAGCAAGCATGTCGCCGCGCCGCTGTGGTAGCAAGCCCTACCGCAGCTTGTAGCAAAGCGTCGCCATAGTGGTAGCAAGCTTCGCCGCTACTTGTAGCGACCTCTACGTACAGCTCGTCGGTGACCAGAACCGTCGCCCATGGCGGAGCACATGCGGATATGGGGAGACCCAAGGCGAGGGGCTGCAGGCGGCGGGCGGCAGGCGGCGGGCGGCAAGCAGCAGGCGGCGAGGCTGCAGCGGCACGCGGGCTGCAGGCGGCGGGCGGCAAGCAGCAGACGGCGCGCGACTGGTTGTGTTCTGCTTTGGAAAGAGGATTTGGGACGAAGAAGAAGGACTGGGTCCCACCCACGTTGTCACGCGCGAGGCAGCGACCCGGGGGATCGCGAGGCGTTATCCCCCGGGGGATCTGTATCATTTTCCAATTTTAAAGTGCCCACGATAAGCCAGGGACAAACCACTGTCTTGCAAGATTGAGAAGTCACGTAACTATGCATGGATTTCAATAAAATTTTGTTAGAGTATATCACGGTTTAGACTATATTTGGTAGTTTAAGTTTGTAATCCAGTTTTATCTCTAATAGTCTTTTTGCCCCCAAGTCTTGTAATCAATATAAACATCCATTTGATGTCATAATCATTACAGTTAATATTCCGTAATTCTACAAATTTCAAAATTTATGATTATTTCGGGTGATGCCTTTGATGCCTCACTTCTTGATTTGTTTGCACAACAACTATTATAAGAGACCAAATTTATGAATTATAAAATTATTTCAGAGCGACGCATGCACTAGCAATTTTGCTAATGATTACCCAAAGGGAAAAGGCCCAGCATCGGTCTTCATGGTGGAGTAAATTTAGCTAAGGTCCTCCTTCATGGTTAACGAAAGAAACATCATCATGATCATAATATATCGGATTTGTGGATTTGCTAGTTCTCATGCGACTGAGAACTTTTTAAGTCTTAGTCGTCACTTTCACCGTTTGATTTACCTCGTGATTCGTGCAAAATAGAAGTTACACATGAGTTGCAACTTGGGTGTAACTGAGAATTTAATAAGTTGCAACTAGGTTGCAACTGAAAATTAGTACAATCTTATAAGTTGCAACTAGGTTATAACTGATAATTAACATAAATATTAGGATAACATCAACGACTTAGACCTAAAAAAGTTCTCCGGCGTCCAAGATCTAGGCACTTCCACTTCCCTAATATATAGTGTATTCTCAGCTCTGGATGCATGAGTGAGAGCTGTGTGCGCAGAAGGTGACAATTGACAAACCCATGGCCTGTAGGCTTCAGGGTTATTAACTAGATGTACGTCTGACGTGTCCATATGCGCGCGCGCGTGCGACGTCGCGCCGGGACGGCCGTCAGTACCGGCCTCCGACGGTGACGACGGCCGGGAAGCCGTAGGAGCAGTTGGCGCCGGCCTGGGCGTGCACGGTGCTGGCCGCGGCGGCGCCGTCGAGGAGGTCCTTGAACGCCCTGGCGCAGAAGGCGCGCAGCAGGCGCAGCGCCCGCCGGTACGCCAGCCATCGCACCTGCAGCCGCCGCACCGCCCCGAAGATGCCCCTCCGCGCGCCGCCCAGCCGCGCCACCGCCATCCTCTTCTTCTTCCGCCCTCCTGCCGCCGGCAGCGGCGGCCCATCCGCCGCCTGGGCCGGACACCGCGACAACCGGAACCTCACGGCGCCTCGCCGCGGCGCCCCGCCCGTGCGCTGCAGATCTCCCATCGACATTTCTGCTTGCTTGCTTGCTTGGACTGAGAAGCAGGGTAGCTAAGGCTGGAAGTAGCGAGCAGGAGCTAAGCCCGTGATTGGTGTTGTAGTTCGAAGTACACCGGTGGTGCTAGTTTTATACACCTATGACGATGATGATAATGCTAACCCCTCGTGAAGCACATTGATTGTAGGGCATGGCCCGAGAAGAAGAGGAGAGGTTACGGAAAAGTGGATGGCGAAGGTCTAATCGTACGTGAGGTTGACGTGCTATACACAGAGTGGCTTGTGTGGCACTCAGCAGGTCATACGTACTAGCTGCCAACAAAGGGCATCTTCAACCTACTGCCTCACTCGAGGTTCCTTCTAACAAGAGACACACTCGTAGGCATTTCATCAGCTATATGAACTGTACTAATGCAAGCTAGTGTGTTTTTTCCATTCATGGGGTGTTTTCTTTTGGCCTAGGCCGCCAATGTTTGCTAGCTTTTGCCGCCAATTCAGTGTGGGTCCGGAAATTCACTTTGGACACAACATGTTTTTTGCAACAAGTTTAATAAAATAGATAATATTTCAGTGTCACAAAATAACATTTTATGAGATATTTTTATTTAGGAATTCTATTGCATGGTCTAGATGATGATGAGGCAACCGAGCAATATTCCACTTGCTAAAAAGATTATATTGTGAAACAGATAAAGTAGCATCGAAGATGTACATAATAGGACACGCAATATGTTGTAAGTGCATCTTCAGGAAAGAGGTTGTGATAGTTGGTGCCGTTTGGCTGATGTTTCAGTTAGGACATGTACAATGGTTTTTATCTTAGTCTTTAGCAATGACATGTAGGATGAAATCTGAGTTGGAGAAGAGAGAAAAAAATTTGTCTTCTTTTAGCTAAAAAATGATCTTTTTGTAAATACGTCCCACCATATATTTAGAAATATCTATCGCTAAAAACAAAACTTAAAAAATTACTTATTGTATATCATATTTTCTTATCGTATCAAATTTACGTGATATACAGCATAGCGGTGCGCTGCGTGCGAACGACGGAATGAAGAAAAAATAAGCTGCCGGCCGACGGCACGTTGACAGATCTCGACCTGTTCCATGCAGCGAGAATGCATGGCGCTAATTAGTTCAGATTTAATGCACAGCCACTTCCAGCTGCTTCACACTCGCTAAGATGACATCAGCTGTCTATACGATATTAAATAGTATATTTTTGCTGAGTTAGAGAAAAGAGAAGAGGAGAGAGAAGGGAAGTAAGCTATTATGCAAAAGTCAGCTCTACCACGTGCTTCTAGACGCTTTGTGGGAGTGAATAGTGGGTCAAGTATTGATAAACTAGTATATTATTATAATTTATTATTATACATGTTGGCTACTAAATTGACTATAGATGACATGACACTATCTTATAGCCAGCCGTTGGCTATACTATTATTCTTGCTCCGTAGGAAAAGGGAATTCAGCGTACAATTTTTGACCGGCTGTCAGTTGTCGCCACAGTATATATGTGCACAGTCGAAACGTAACATTTGGAGTAGTACGAGATAACAACAGGCGCTGTAAATCCGCTGCCCATTTGGAGGGACAGTGATCTCTGATGTCCAAATAAACGAAGAAGTAGTTCCAAACAAATTCATCGTCCGCTAGCCTAGTTTGACAAATACAGTCAATACCTTTTTGGTCGTCTTGACCAGGCATGTAGAGAACAATTGCCCCTAGCCAAATTAACCAGGTATGGCGCCGGTCTGCTCCGTCTCGATGACCTTAGTGCCTTGAAAGTGTGACAGACCATGGTCTATCGCCGATGGAAAGGTTCACATTTTTTGTTTAAACTGTTTGCAATGTCTGTGTTCATCGAGATGAGTATATGTGTGTGCCATGTGTTTATAAGAAAACATTGCTCAAATAAGAAGTTAAGCACATACACAACGGTTATTTCTTAATCATTTTACGTAGCGAGTACAAAATGAAGAAAATATATAGTATAAAAATGTATTCGCAAATGGATGGTGTGTGAGGAACAAATCGTCCATGCACCGGCCGTTGATTGTCGACACATGGACACTACCATTCGAATGGATTAGACAGACACGAGACCCGGCCTTGGGTCTTGAAATCGGCGTCCATTTGGATGTGTGGTGATTAATCTCATGAAGATATCCAGACAAGTCCCAAAAGGAAAACTCTGGACATATCCATCGGCTGCTATCTGGCTAGATAAAGACGGCCACGTTTTCAAATCAGCATTCTGAGCTCAAGCCTGGAGCCAAACAGCCGACATGAGATTGCTCTGTTTTGTCCGATGCCCATGTTTCAAGTCATGAGTTTATTTCTTCTGCCATACGACCGGATATGGCATATGCAGGATCCACTGTGTGGATAACGGGACCACACTGTCCCAACAACTTTGAACAAGTAAAACATCATAAAAACAAAAAGTAGAGTCTAGACAAAACCTAAAAGGCAGCTGCTGGCTGCCGCCTTACTCTTTTTTTTAACAAGGAGAGGGGCCTCGAAGGACCCCGAAAAAGGTGCATTAAATCCCGACGGTTACAAGCCAAAGTACAAACATGACCTTAAAACAGGTAAAGATTACAACATAGTCCTGGAAATAAGCATCGAGGACCCTGAAAAGCTTGCTAAAAAAGCGATCGGGTCCTTGGCCACCGCCGCAAGGACGACGACACCGCCGGACATCAACCTCTCCACCGGGGAACCTGCCACTTGGGGAGAGGAGAGCATGGAGCGCTGACGAGAAGTTGCAGAAGGGCCTCCCATCTGGAGGTTTAGAAATCACTGAGATTCCGGCGTCGGGAGTAGCCGTCTGTCGGCTAGCAAGACCGATGGCCTCCATGGCCACCGTGGATGAGCTCCCGAGACCAGCAGCAGAAGGGCCGTCCTCTTTCTCTTCCTCGCCGCCACGGCCGGCCAAGAGAGAGAGAGAGCAGCACGACGACCGCTAGAGAAGCAACGGCGGCGCTTTCTTGAGGAGGGGCCTTGTCTGCAAGAGAGCACCACCAACTCCCACCTCGAGAGATCGGATTGGCCTTCAGCAGACAGCCGCCCGACGACGCGCCAAAACGCCGGAACGGAGAAGCACCCTTGCAGTCCCCCAGGTCTGCTCGCCACACTGCCATTATTCTCGACCTCCTCACCACCACGGCCGACCGGGAGGAGAAACAACATCAGCATAACAACAACAAACCAAGGGGGAGCGCCGGCCAGGATTTTATTGAAGAAGACGGTGCCTCTCGCCCCCAATCCCTGCTCCAACCGATGGAGTAGAGAAAAACGAGCCAGAGACCCTAATCCTAAGCTCCAGATCTGGCCATGACCCAGAGCTCCGCCTCCACTAACGGTCAAACCGCCCACTACCGGCAAAACGCCAACAGAACAACCTAAACTACAGCCACCGGCACCGCCCCTCCGCCATTCCTCATTGACAGCGCCGACAAGAAAGGCGTCGGTTTGGACCGGGGTGACGCGTTTGCTTCCTGGAACTGTAGCAGGGAGAGAGGAGGGAGTGGGAAAGGTACTGCCGCCTTACTTAGTGGAGGAGCTAGAACATGCAGTACCCGCGTGCCTATGGGTGCCACAAAAGGCAAAATTCATCGTTTTCGGGGTGTATATGCGGTCAAAATTTGTGTTTTTATAAATAAAATAGATTTTACCAGGTGTCTTGTGCACCTCCCTAGCCTACATGCGGGTCCGCCACTGGCTTTACTCCCATGGGTCGTGCACATTCTACTCCGTCTATTGTAATATATTGCAACAAAGGGTGTAGTTGCTATCTGCTTAATCATACAATGTCGTCTTTGTCATGCAACATTAATAGGATGTAGAAGTGGGACAAATAGAATCACACTTCTACATCCCTAGTTTAACTCTAAGGGAAAACCTACTTATTCCACTTGTCTCACTTATGCATATCTATGCAGCAATTCCTCGAACAACACACATGCAAGGACGTGTGACATCGTCACACAGGAGCCGCAACGAGAGCAAGGGGTTGGAGTAGATGAAGAAAGACATCTCGTTGATTGTACTCCCTATGTTTTAAAATATAAAATATGTTAGCTTTGTAAAGAAAATGTATCTAGACTTTCTTTAGTATATAAAAAATAGACCAAAGAAACCATAGACATTGTCATATGCTAGCGTCATCATTCAACCATTTTGTCAAGCAGATGGTGTGCCACAGCCGTTGCCCAGGAAGGCTCATCTTTGTGACCACCTTGAGTGATCCATAAATGCTACTCTTTAACTCATAACTTTTGTCTGTGTTAAACTATACTTCCTCCATCCATAAATAAGTGTATTTCTAGCTTTTGTCTAAGTCAAACTTTAGCGAATTTGACCACTTTATAGATAAATATAGCAACGTATATTATATAAAATTTTCATATTATGAAACTAGATTTAGTGTCATAAGCATTATCATGTTTTCCTATAAATTTAGTCAAAGTTTACTATGTTTGATTTAGTACAAATTTAAAAGTACACTTATTTGCGGACATATGGAGTATAATAAAAGGGACGTGTGCATTGAGTGATGCAGAGGCCAAGGATTGTTCCCATTTTAGAAAGAAAATCTGTGAAGACTGTTCGGTTTAGTCTCACCTTTCCTATGAAAGAAGGTTGCAATTACTCCATCAGTTTTAAAATATAAGATATTTTAGTATCTAGGTTTCTTTTAGGATATAGGTTCACTCAAAACGTCTTATATTTTAAAATGGAAGGAGCAGCTTATAAGGAAGAGGTCCATGCTCACATTCAGTCGAGGGTTTTTGAATAGAATGGCTCTTCGCTTGTAGCTAGACCTGTGCATAACCGTTCGAAGCGTAAACTGAATGTTGAGCTAGGCATGAGTGGATGCTAACATGTTGAGTGTCTGACTTCTCGGGATCAATGACAGCAAACGCTGCAGCCGAACTCCGGTAGATCAGTATCATTCGTACAGATAACCCCTGCAGGAAGGGACGTGACATCATGGTCGACGCATACAAGTAGACAAGGAGAAAAAAAGGTTAAACGGCTGCAAACTGTCTTCGCCACAACTATTAAGAACCCAAATTTACCATCGTCGGAGAAGAAGAAGATCAGCACATCCAGTCCATACTTTGGCTCTAAAGAAACATCTAGCCATAAGACGTTAATGAACCGTAATAACCACCAGACACATAAGACTGGATCTAGCCTGGTGCTAAGGAACATTGGCTAAAGGAGTCCTCCGAGCATCTTCAGCGCCGGATCTGGGGGCCAGTGATACGTCGAAAACGTATCTATATTTTTTTATGTTACATGCTTGTTTAGTATCTATTTTGCTTTGCTTTGTCTATACTTTGAGATATTTTTATATGTTTTCTGTTACTAACCTATTAACAAGATGTCACGGTGCTAGTTGCCTATTTTCTTCTGTTTTTGGTTCCAGAAAAGGCAGAAAATCAATATTCTCGGAATTGAACGGGACAAAAGTCAAAGTTAATATTTTACCGTGGGGAACACGAAGCCAGAGTACGAGATGGAGAGGAGCCACAAGGAGGCCACATCCCCTGGCCACACGGCCTAGGTGGGCCCGCGCCTGGGGGTGCGGCCACCCTAGGTTCCCCCTGCCTCGCCTCTTGCCTATAAAGAGCCCCCGATATTGAAACCCTAAGTACCCGATCGATCTTCCACGAAACAGTCCGTAGCCGCCGCCACCATCGTCCCTAGATCGGAGGGACCTGAAGCTCTTCCCGGCACCCTGCCGGAGGAGAGATCATCCCGAAGGCCTTCTTCTTCATCATGCCAGCCTCCGGTATGAAACGTGAGTAGTTTCACCTTGGACTACGGGTCCATGTAGTAGCTAGATGATTGTATCTCCTCCTTTGTGCTACCATGTTTAGATCTTGTGAGCTCCGTTCATGATCAAGATCATCTATTTGTAATCATGCATGTTGTGTTTGCAGGGATTCGATGGATATTGAGATTACTATGTCAGATTGATTAATGGTTTTATCTTATTGATTCTATCATGTCTGTGTTGTTTGTGATCCTGCATGCTCTCCGTTTCTAGTAGCTATCTTGGCCAAGTATATGCTAGTAACTTCAAGAGGGGGTACTTATGCTCGATAGTGGGTTCATGATGACTCCTTGGTGGCGCCAGAGAACTTGGTCCTTGACGTGGAGTCTGTTGGGAACCCCAAGATCAAGATGTGAAGCAGCATAGCAGCAAGTTTTCCCTCAGTAGAGACCAAGGTTATCGAACCAGAAGGAGGAAGGAAACGTCATACAGGTGTTGCAAGCAACGTGAAGACCTGCACAACACAAACTCAAGACTTTGCCCCAAAGAATCAGTGAGGTTGTCAAGCTCACCGGTTTGTTGTAACAAAGGATTAAACGTATGGTGTGGAAGGTAATGGTTTGCAGCAAGTAAACAAGTAACAGTGGAAGATGTATCAAGTGTAAGGATTGTAACGGGGTCCATAGTTCACTAGAGGTGCTCTCCTTAGATAAACAACATGGCATGAAGGGTAAACAAATTACAGCAGGGCAATTGACAGGAACTGAGCAAGGCATAACAATGCAATTACTAGTCAGAAAGATCCTATGAGATTCGATTGGGCAATATAACAAGATACATAGACCGGCATCCAACTGCATCTATGACAAGAACTCCACCTTCAGGTTATCATCCGAACCCCCTCTGGTATTAAGTTGCAAGCAACAGACAACTGCTTTAAGCAAAGTGTGTAAGATAAACAGTCCACATGTTCCATGAACAAGAGACCGTTATTTTCTCCCTAGTAGCAACAACACATCTACAACCGAAGATATTATTGTCACTTCCCTTGGAAACTAGAGGCATGAACCCACTATCAAGCATAAATACCCCCACTTGGATTCACTAGCAACTACTTGGCCAAGATAGTTACTAACAACGGAGAGCATACAAGATCACAAACAACACAGACATGATAGAATCATAAAGACAAAACCATTAATCAAACCAACATAATAATATCAATATCCATCAAATCTCCACAAACACAACATGCATGATTACAAATAGATTAGATCTTGATCATGAATGGAGCTCACAAGATCTATACATGAAAGCACAAGGAGGAGATACAACCATCTAGCTACTACATGGACCCATAGTCCAAGGTGGAACTACTCACGCATCATACCGGAGAGAAGGCCTTCGGGATGATCTCCCCTCTGGCAGGGTGCCAGGTAGAATTTCAGATCCCCCCGATCTAGGGACGACGATGGCGGCGGCTACAGAAGGTTTCATGGAATATTGATCAGGTACTTAGGGTTTCTGTATCGGGGGCTTCTTATAGGTGAAGGGGAGGCCGAGGTGGTGGCCAGGAGCCCTACACCCTGCCGAGGAGCGGGGCAGGGCCCACCCGCACCTAGGGGGGTGTGGTTGCCCTGGCACGCCTCTCCGTATCCCCTCTGGACTTCTTGTTCCCCACGGAAAGTTATTGACTTTGACGTTTGTCCCGTCCAATTCCGAGAATATTGCCTTACTAGCTTTTCTGGAACCAAAACAGCAGAAAACAGGTAACTGGCACTGTGGCAACTTGTTAATAGGTTAGTACCAGAAAACATGTAAAAAGCACCTCAAAGTGTAGACAAAACAAAGAAAAATAGATACTAAACAAGCATGGAGCATCAAAAAATTATAGATACATTTCTGACGTATCAAGCATCCCCAAGCTTTACTCCTACTCGTCCTCGAGTAGGTAAGTGATAAAATGAATAATTTTTAAGGTGACATGCACCTTCATAGTAAAGATTTAACCATTTGCAAGCATTGAAAGCTAGGATCAAAGAACTCTAAACATGTGCATGAAAGCTGGAGTTCTAACAATAGGACATAGTGACTATGCATGCAACATGAAAGGGTACAAACAAAGATCATGAATAACATGCATTGAAAAACGTTTGTTTGTTTCACATACAGAAAACATAGCATAGTGGCAATCAGCTTGTCCCTCATAGTGTAGCAAATAAATGCATATGACACCTTCAAAGTTCACAAGGGTGACTAGAAACAAATAGCACAAAAACAAGTAATATCACAATATGCATCAATCAATAAGTTTTGGGACACACTGCACATAGAATGATAGCTATGCTCTCTTAATGGTGCCTAAACATATAAGGTGGAGACTCAATAGTGGTGGAAGAAAGGCTTTTTATAAAGGAAGCCAGGATTTCAAGTTTCAAAAAGAGCTTCCAAAAATTATGGTACTTGTTAGCTTTCAGCCCTCATTGCCCCTATCATAAGCATCTTGAAGTGATTAAGGTTAAAGTGAACAAAGATGGAGCATATGCTTGACGAAGTATAAGTTGGCAACCTCAAGTCCCTTCAATACGAGGGCCACACCTCATGCTACTCAACTTCATTCACATGTAAGTTCTTGTCATTGTAAGTATTTGCATATCATTGAGAACCGCCAACGGGGTACCCCTTGCAAGGCAAGCAGATAGTGAGCATCTCAGCAATCTTTTTATTTACCATATGCATAGCTTTTTATTGAGGATGCTTTATAGATAGCTCACTATGGTGATGCTGCAAGTTTCCACCATGATTAGGCATGGCTTAGGCTAGTGGCCCATGCGTTTCTCTAATACAGAATACAAACTCCATGGACTTACAAGTTCTCTCTTTATTTCACACCGCTGACATCCATAGACAAAAGAGCATGATATCAACTGAGTACAAAGTACAAGTGCAATGTTGAAAACGTTCCCCGTGACAGCACGTTCTGCTAATTCCAACATATAAGTGCAAGCATATACAACATAGATGACACAATGGTTCAAGTTTATTAGGGGCAAAGGATATAAAGTGTGCCATCAAGTTCGTGAGGGCTTTAATCACTAAGTTTTCACATAACAAAATAGTTTTTAATTGGAAGATAGCTGAAAACAAGAATATACTTGTGTTGGAGATATGCCCTAGAGGCAATAATAAAAGTGGTTATTGTTATACCTTTGTGTTTATGATAAATGTTTACATTCATGCTATAATGGTATTAACCAGAAACATTAATACTTGTGTGATTTGTAAACTAAATTAGAGTCCCTGGTAAAGCCTCTTTGTAATACTAGCTTGTTGATTAATAGATGATCGTGGTTTCTCGATCATGAACATTGAGATGTTATTAATTACAAGATCATATCATTAGGAGAATGGTATGATGGACATACTCCTATAGATAAGCGTAGCATCAAGATCAAGTCATTTCAATAGTTCGTTTGCTATAAGCTTTCTGATACATAGTAACCTAATTCCTTCGACCATGAGATCATGTTAATCACCATCACTGGAAGGATGCTTTGATGACATCAAACACCACACCGTAACTGGATGGCTATAAAGGTGGCATTGAGTGTTCGGAAAGTATGGGTTGAGGCACATGTAGCAAGTGTGGGATTTGTCCATCCATATGACGGATAGATATACTCTGAGCCCTCTCGGTGGAATGTCATCCCATTAGCTTGCAAGCATGTGACTGGCTCACAAGGGATCACATATCACGGGAACGAGAAAAGAGTACTTATCGGTAACGAGGTTGAAATAGGTATGCAGAGATACCGACGATCAAAACCTCGGATAAGTAAACTATCGTGAGATAAAGGGAAATTGGTATCGTATGTAAGTATTCGATCGCAAAGTAATCGCAGAAATATGTGGGAACCATATGAATTTCTAGATTCCTCTATTGGTTATTGATCGGAGAAGTGTCTCGGTCATGTCCGCATAATTCACGAATCGTAGGGAGACACACTTAAGGATTCGATGTTGTTTAGTAGATATGGAATGTTAGTAGGGATATCGAATGTTGTTCGGAGTCTCAGATGGGATCCGGGATATCACGAGGAGATCCGGAATGATCCGAAGAATAAGATTCATATAAGGAAAGTCCTATTTCGGAGTTCGGGAAAGTTTCCGATGTTTTCATCGGAGAGGTTCTAGAAGGGTCTAGAAGGTTCACCGGTCCGGAAGGAGAATGGTCCATGAATGTGTCATGGGTATGTGTAATGATTGGATCATATCCTAGGTCACTTGCTGTTGGCATTTGCAAGAGAGAATTAAAGCTCTAAATTGAAAGTCAAACGGGAAGTTTGAAAAGTCAAACTGGAACAATGGTTTCCTAGAGGAAGAAGAAACAAGTCCTTCTCTCAATCCAACTTGGGTTTGGGTTTGGATTCAAACCCACCCCTCCCAAGGCTGCCCCTCCCTCTCATAAATAGAAGGGGAGGGCTGCCCAAACACCACAAGCCCTAGCCTCTCTCCACGAGCCGCCGCCGCTGACCCGCCGCCGCTCGCCGCCGCCGACACCTCCTCCTCCTCTCGGTCATCTAAACCCTAGATCTCCGGGAAACCCTAATCCACCATAACTCGCACCGGCTTAGGCGAAGCCCTGCGGGATCTTCCCTCTACCTCCGACACCACGCCGTCGTGCTACCGGAATCGCGAGGGGAGAACTACAACCTCCACTGCCTGCTGGAACAAGGGAGAGGAAGGTCTTCATCGAGTACCTAACGTGTGACTGTCTGCGGAAGCGCTGCCAGAACGCAGGGCCGGAAGGATCGTCTACGCGATCTTGAGATCGGCAAGTGTACGACTACATCACCCACGAGAATCTGCTCTCGTTAACCGCTTTGGAATCTTCGAGGGTGAGTGCTTCTATCGACTCGTTGCTATAATCTAGTAGATAGATCTTGGCTTGTTTGTGTGCATGTGGTAGAATTTTTTTGTTTTCCATGCTACGAACCCCTTCAGTGGTATCAGAGCCATGTCTATATGTAGATCTGTTGCACGAGTAGAACACAATGGTCATTGTGGGCGGTGGTGCTTTTATTATCAATTGATTTTTGTGTACTTTGCATCTTGCGGTATGATGGGATGAAGCGGCCCGGGCTAACCTTACATGACATCGTTCATGAGACTTGCTCCACGCTCAACATGCAACTAGTATTGCATAAGTGGCTTTGCGGGTGTCTGTCTCTCCCATCATAGTATAGATTCAATTTACAACGAGCACCTGATAGTTCAAGCATCAACGTTGTGGTTCTTGTTCATAAGTTAGAATGACACTTATTGAAATCCCCAAACCACGTAAAATATGCAAAGAAAATTAGAGGCGTCTAACTTTGTTTTGCAGGGGTGTGCTATGATGTGATATGGCCATGATTGTGATTATATATGATGTATGCAATGTTCCTTATTGTAAGTTGGTAACCGGCAGGAGCCATATGGTTGTTTTTTAAATTCCGTTAAGACCTGCGTGTCTATTCAAAGTAGTTGTAATAGTTGAAGCTGGTGGACGACAACCATGAAACGACGCCATTGCCCTGATGCCATACCGGTGATGATGGAGATCATGTTCGTGCTTGAAGATGGAGATCGGAAGCACAAGAAGAAAGGCCATATTATATCACATATTATGAATTGCATGTGATGTTAATCCTTTATGCATCTTGTATTGCTTAGTTTGCGACGGTAGCATTATAAGATGATCCCTCATGCACAAAATTTCAAGTTTTAAAGTGTACATCCTTAGTAAGCACTGTTGCTAAAGCTCGTTGTTTCGAAGCACCACGTGATGATCGGGTGTGTTAGATTCTATGAGTGTATACAACATGAGCAAGCCAGATTTGCTCATGCGGAAGCTAAGGTTTGATATTGACGAGCCTAGCATGTACAGACATGGTCTCGGAACACGGATCACCGAAAGGTAAAGCATGAGTCATATAGTAGATATGATGAACATGTTGATTGTTCGCCATTGAAGCTACATCAACTCTCGTGATGATCGGTTTTGATGTGGTGGATTTGGTTCGTGTGATCACTAAAAAAATTTGAGGGATATTGTTTTGAGTGGGAGTTCACCTAGATTAATAACTATTAATTAGAACTCAATTTGTCATAAACTTAGTCTAAACTATTGCAAATATGTTGTAGATCAATGGCGGCCCCTACCATCAATTTTAATGCGTTCCTAGAGAAAGAAAAGTTGAAAAACAATGGAAGCAACTTCGCGGATTGGTTCCGCAATTTGAGGATTGTCCTCAATGCTGGTAATTTGACCTATGTGCTGGATGCACCGCTAGGTGACCCGCCTGCAGCTACTGCTACCAATGAGTTAAAGAATGTTTTTCTTGCTCGGAAGAATCAGTACTCCATAGTTCAGTGTGCTATCTTGTATGGTTTGGAATCGGAGCTTCAGAAAATGTTTGAGAACCATGACCCACATGATATTGTCCGTGAACTCAAAATGATATTTATTTAACTGCAAGATGGAAGAGGGCAGCTTCGTCAGTGAGCACGTGCTTAAGATGTCTGGGCACGCAAGCAAGCTTCAAAGCTTGGGTATAGTGATTCCTAATGCTTTGGGGATTCACCGTGTCTTCCAATCACTACCACCAAGTTACAAGAACTTTGTGATGAACTACAATATGCAAAACATGGACAAGTCGTTGCCAGAACTCTTCTCCATGTTGAAATCTGCAGAAGTGGAGATCAATAAAGAGAACCAAGTGTTGTTGGTAAATAAGACCACCAAATTCAAGAAGCAAGGCAAGTCTAAGAAAAAGGGAAACTTCAAGAAGGGCGGTAAGAAAGTTACCGCACCGGCGAAGAAGACCAAGGCTGGGCCTAAGCCTGATACTGAGTGCTTTTACTGCAAGGGAGAAGGTCACCGGAAGCGGAATTGCCCAAAGTACTTGGAGGATTTGAAGAATGGCAACATCAAAAAGAAAGGTATATCCGATATACATGTTATTGATGTGTATCTAACTAGTACTAGTAGTAGTGCCTGGGTATTTGATACTGGTTCGGTTGCTCATATTTGCAACTCGAAACAGGTGCTGCAGAATAAACGGAAGCTAGCGAAGAACGAGGTGACGATGCGCGTAGGAAATGGATCAAAGGTTGATGTGATCGCGGTCGACACACTACCTCTTCATCTACCATCAGGATTAGTTTTATACTTAAATAATTGTTATTTGGTGCCTGCGTTGAGCATGAACATTATATCTGGATCATGTTTATTGCGAGACGGTTACTTGTTTAAGTCCGAGAATAATGGTTGTTCGATTTATATGAGTAATATGTTTTATGCACATGCACCTTTGATAGATGGTCTATTCTTATTGAATCTCGATTGTGGAAATACACACATTAATAACATTGAAGCCAAAAGTTTGAAATTGAGCGATAACTCGACCTATATGTGGCATTGTCGTCTTGGTCATATTGGAGTGAAGCGTATGAAGAAACTCCATTCCGATGGACTTATTGAATCACTTGATTTCGAATCACTTGAAAGATGCGAAGCATGTCTGATGGGTAAAATGACTAAGACTCCATTTTCTGGTATGATGGAGCGAGCTACGGACTTATTGGAAATCATACATACCGATGTGTGTGGCCCAATGAGTGTAGCATCGCGCGGTGGTTATCGTTATGTTCTTACCTTCACAGATGACTTGAGTAGATATGGGTATATCTATTTCATGAAACATAAGTACGAAACTTTCGAGAAGTTTAAGGAATTTTAAAGTGAGGTAGAGAATCAACGTAACAAGAAGATTAAATTTCTACGATCCGATCGTGGAGGTGAATATCTAAGTTACGAGTTTGGCGAGCATTCGAAGAAATGCGGAATACTTTCACAATTGACACCGCCGGGAACACCACAGCGTAATGGTGTGTCCGAACGTCGTAATCGAACTCTCTTAGATATGGTTTCTTCTATGATGTCACTTACAGATTTACCGCTATCGTTTTGGGGTTATGCATTAGAAACAGCCGCATTCACTTTAAATAGGGCACATCTAAATCCGTTGAAACGAAACCGTATGAATTATGGTTTGGGAAGAAACCTAAATTGTCGTTCCTTAAAGTTTGGGGTTGCGAATCTTATGTAAAGAAGTTACAGCCAGACAAGCTTGAACCCAAAGCGGAAAAATGCGTCTTCATAGGATACCCGAAGGAAACTATTGGGTATACCTTCTATCAAAGATCCGAAGGCAAAATCTTCGTTGCCAAGAATGAATCCTTTCTAGAGAAGGAATTTCTCTCGAAAGAAGTGACTGGAAGGAAAGTAGAACTCGACGAGGTTGTTGAACCTTCTCTCGAACTTGCGAGTAGTGCAGCACCGGAAGTAGTTCCTGTGGCGCCTACACCAATAAGAGAGGAAGCTAATGATGTTGATCATGAAACTTCGGTTGAAGTTGTTACGGAACCTCGCAGGTCGATGAGAACTCGTACCACTCCTGATTGGTATGATCCCGTTATGAGTGTCATGTTGGTGGACAACACCGATGACCCTGCGACATATTAGGAAGCGATAATGAGGCCAGATTCCAATAAATGGCAAGAGGCCATGAAATCCGAGATTGGATCCATGTACGAAAACCAAGTATGGACTTTGGTGGACTTACCGGATGGCCGAAAGGCTGTTGAGAACAAATGGATTTTCAAGAAGGAAACAGATGCTGATGGTAATGTTACTGTCTATAAAGCTCGACTTGTCGCAAAAGGGTTTCAAAAAATTCAAGGAGTTGACTACGATGAGACTTTCTCACCAGTAGCGAAGCTAAAGTCTGTGAGGATTATGTTAGCAATCGCTACATATTATGATTATGAGATATGGCAGATGGATATCAAAACGGTGTTCCTCAATGGAGACATTGATAAAGAGTTGTATATGATGCAACCCAAAGGTTTTGTCGATCCTAAAGATGCTAACAAGGTATGCAAACTTCAACGATCCATTTATGGATTGAAGCAAGCATCCCGAAGTTGGAATCAACGTTTTGATAAGGTAATCAAAAGCTTTGGTTTTATACAAACTTATGGAGAAGCTTGTATTTACAAGAAAGTGAGTGGGAGCTCTGTAGCATTCTTAATACTATATGTAGATGACATATTGTTGATTGGGAATGATGTAGACCTTCTTAATAGTGTCAAGGATTATTTGAATAATAGTTTTTCAATGAAAGATCTTGGCGAAGCAGCTTACATATTAGGCATAAAGATTTATAGAGATAGATCGAGACGCCTAATATCATTGTCACAGAGTACATATTTGGACAAAGTTCTAAAGAGGTTTGGAATGGAAGACAGCAAGAAAGGGTTCTTGCCCATGTTGCCCAATACGACCTTGAGTAAAACTCAAAGTCCTACAACGGCAGAAGATAGAGAAAGGATGAGTAAGACTCCCTATGCCTCAGCCATAGGATCTCTTATGTATGCCATGCTATGTACTAGACTCGACATTGCATATGCTGTTAGTTTGACTAGCAGATATCAAAGTGATCCAGGAGTGGATCATTGGACAGCGGTCAAAAACATCCTTAAATACTTGAGAAGAACTAAGGATATGGTTCTTTCTTATGGAGGTGATGAACAACTCATTGTTAATGGTTACACCGATGCTAGTTGGAACACCGATCCGGATGATTCTAAATCTCAATCTGGATACGTATTTACTTTGAATGGTGTAATAGTTAGCTGGAGGAGTGCAAAGCAAAGCGTTGTGACGAGATCTTCAACTGAATCGGAATACATAGCTGTTTCGGAGGCTTCACAAGAGGCGATATGGATGAAGGAGTTCATTACAAAGCTTGGTGTGGTTCCAAGTGCGCTGGACCCAATGTCTATCTATTGTGATAACATGGGCGCCATAGCCAATGCGCAAGAACCAAGGTCACACAAGAAGCTGAAGCACATCAAGCTACATTTTCACGCTATTCGAGAGCATGTCCAAGATGGAGACATAAAGATTTGCAAAGTACACACAGATCTAAATGTGGCGGATCCGTTGACTAAACCTCTCCCGAGGGCAAAACATAACCAGCACCAAACCGCCATGGGTGTTCGGTATATTACCATGCAATCTAGATTAGTTGACTCTAGTCCAAGTGGGAGACTGTTGGAGATATGCCCTAGATGCAATAATAAAAGTGGTTGTTATTATATCTTTGTGTTTATGATAAATGTTTACATTCATGCTATAATGGTATTAACCAGAAACATTAATACTTGTGTGATTTGTAAACTAAATTAGAGTCCCTAGTAAAGCCTCTTTGTAATACTAGCTTGTTGATTAATAGATGATCGTGGTTTCTCGATCATGAACATTGAGATGTTATTAATAACAAGATCATATCATTAGGAGAATGGTATGATGAACATACTCCTATAGATAAGCATAGCATCAAGATCAAGTCATTTCAATAGTTTGTTTGCTATAAGCTTTCTGATACATAGCAACCTAATTCCTTCGACCATGAGATCATGTTAATCACCATCACCGGAAGGATGCTTTGATGACATTAAACACCACACCATAACTGGGTGGTTATAAAGGTGGCATTGAGTGTTCGGAAAGTATGGGTTGAGGCACATGGATCAAGAGTGGGATTTGTCCATCCATATGACAGATAGATATACTCCGAGCCCTCTCGGTGGAATGTCATCCAATTAGCTTGCAAGAATGTGACTGGCTCACAAGGGATCACATATCACGAGAACGAGAAAAGAGTACTTATCGGTAACGAGGTTGAACTAGGTATGCAGAGATACCGACGATCAAAACCTCAGATAAGTAAACTAACGTGAGACAAAGGGAAATTGGTATTGTATGTAAGTGGTTCATTCGATCGCAAAGTAATCGTAGAAATATGTGGTAACCATATGAATTTCCAGATTCCTTTATTGGTTATTGATCGGAGAAGTGTCCCGTTCATGTCCGCATAATTCACGAACCGTAGGGAGACACACTTAAGGATTCGATGTTGTTTAGTAGATATGGAATGTTAGTAGGGATACCGAATGTTGTTCGGAGTCTCGGATGGGATCCGGGATATCACGAGGAGATCCGGAATGATCCAGAGAATAAGATTCATATAAGGAAAGTCCTATTTCGGAGTTCGGGAAAGTTTCTGATGCTTTCATCGGAGAGGTTCTAGAAGGCTCTAGAAGGTTCATCGGTCCGAAAGGAGAATGGTCCATGAATGTGTCATGGGTATGTGGAATGATTGGATCATATCCTAGGTCACTTGGTGTTGGCATTTGCAAGAGAGAATTAAAGCTCTAAATTGAAAGTTAAACGGGAAGTTTGAAAAGTCAAACTGGAACAATGGTTTCCTAGTGGAAGAAGAAACAAGTCCTTCTCTCAATCCAACTTGGGTTTGGGTTTGGATTCAAACCCACCCCTCCCAAGGCTGCCCCTACCTCTCATAAATAGAAGGGAGGGCTGCCCCAACACCACAAACCCTAGCCTCTCTCCACGAGCCGCCGCCGCCGTCGACCCGCGCGCCACGCCGCCGCCAGCACCGCCGCCGGTCCGTCGCCGCCGCCCTAGCCGCTGCCGACACCTCCTCCTCCTCTCGGTCATATAAACCCTAGATCTCCGGGAAACCCTAATCCACCATAACTCGCACCGGCTTAGGCGAAGCCCTGCGGGATCTTCCCTCTACCTCCGACACCATGCCGTCGTGCTGCCAGAATCGCGAGGGGAGAACTACAACCTCCGCTGCCTGCTGAAACAAGGGAGAGGAAGGTCTTCATCGAGTACCGAACCTCTGACCGACTGCGGAAGCGCTGCCGGAACGCAGCACCGGAAGGATCGTCTACGCGATCTTGAGATCGGCAAGTGTACCACTACATCACCCACGAGAATCTGCTCTCGTTAACCGCTTTGGAATCTTCGAGAGTGAGTGCTTCTATCGACTCGTTGCTACAATCTAGTAGATAGATCTTGGCTTGTTTGTGTGCATGCGGTAATTTTTTTTTGTTTTCCATGCTACGAACCCCTTCAACTTGGAATGGTGTAACATGCCATGCATAGGAGTTTATAGTGGACACTTTGGAATAACTTGGTTTCTTGGGAGTTGGAAGCATGAGTAGAACTTACTCATACAAGTGGAGGCTAGCAAAAGACTGTGAGCAACCAACTAAGATAGCATAATGGCCATAATCATGCAGTGCAACAAAGCATTACTAATCAAAGCATAAGTGGTACTATAAGTCAAGGACTAAATGATCATAGAGGCTATGGTGACCTGTCATAGTTATAACGTGGTGTGAACATGTGCCAAGTCAACCCAAACAAAGCATCAAAAGAGAATACCACAATACTATGCTTTTGCATGCTAAAACAACGCATAATTTCTTCAAGGCACACTAAGCAATCCCAATTGTTTGGAAAAATACATGCTACAACAATAATCACTAAGCATAAGGTCAAAACAACACCTAGCATGTCATGCTAAAGTCTAAGTCACAGTCAATGCAAGCTCCTCTTGCACTTACAAGCAAGAACTTACTACTCCTTCCCAACACCAAGCAACTTATTTGCAAAACAACACAGCGAGAATAGGGGTCAAAACTACTTTATTCAAGCAAACTAAACAACCTAAGCAAAGCAAACGAAAACTAAGACGCTCCAAAACAATACAACTGTGCATGAAACAACAAAAAGGAAGTGTCTAGACAGACCTGGGCTTTTTATTGATGAAGAAGGGGATGCCCAAGGCATCCCCAAGCTTTGATGGTTGTACCTCTTGGATATTTCTTGGAGTGACACCGGGGTGGCATCCCCAAGCTTGAGCTTTTGTCCATTCCTCATCTCTTTGCATCATTCTCTCTCTACACCTGAAATTTTTTCCTTCATACAAAACTTCACACAATCTTCATTAGCAACATTAGTTTATTCAAAAGATATTAGACCTCTGCCAAAGCTTTCGAACAGCAAAGCTTTTCTCTAAAAACACAAGATACTTCAGTAACTCCTTCAAAAATCTCAATTCACCTAAAGAGAACTCAAAAAGGAATCAATAAGAAGCAAATGCAAATAATGGCAGAAATCTGTCAAAACAGACCAGCAGATAGAAACTGAATTTTTCGAACATCTTCTGTTGCTCAAATCAAAAAGTTTTGAACTAACACAAGTTAGGTAACATACTGGGGTATTTATTCGTAAATTTTGAGCTCAATCCGAGTTACAGAGACTCCTCACAAATTTTTATGGTGGAGGACAGAAATCTGTTTCGGGACAGCAACTCCCCAAATCTTACCTCCCTCTCATTAGAGATCATTCTTGGCACAAAAAGCAAACAAAAGGATAAGGAGAGGTCATTAAAGAAGTAATAACTTCCAAGACTCAAGGAAATTCTTGGGTTATCTCCCAAGAAGTACTTTTCTTTAACGCCTTTAAGTTAGGCACAAGAAGCAAGAAGAATCAAGTATTTTTAAATGAAGAAGCAACCTTCTTGTTCTTTCCTTTCTTACCTTTCTTCTTTTTTTTAGTAAAAATATGGTTGCTCACTGGAGGAGCAAAATGCATAATGCCTTTTCCCACATCTATTACTGCTCCAAGGTGTTTTAGTAGGGATCTTCCAAGTCTAATCTTTCCTTTGCCTACACATTCAATAACAAGATAATCAGTAGACACCATTTTCCCTGATATTTTTGTAAACACACCTTCAGCTATTCCAATGGGTAATAAAGTGGCATTGTTGGTAAGAGAGATCTCCTCTCCTCCTTCAGTAAGCCCCAAAGACTCAAGGAATCATAAATATCTTTAGGCATGAGGCAAAATTCAGACATGATGTCACAGCGAGCATAAAAAAGTGTAGTGTTTATAGAGACTTTAATTGTGGGAAACCACTTTGAAGGCTTAGAGTTTATGGGAACATAATCATGGTAAGCCCTAAGCATGTGATAGCAACTATTCATAGCAGCAATACTAGTCTCAAGAGTGTTCAACCTAGCAAAAATATTTGTGAATGAGGAATAAGACTTGCCAGGTGTACCATAAATCATCATCAATTTCTTTATGGCATCAAAAGCTTCATCCTCAGTACATAGAAAAATATCTTTCTCAGCCACAGCATCCAAAGCATATCTATAACGAAGAGAAATACCGCGGTAGAAACTATCAATAACCAAGCCAAGACTCATCTTAGGCTCGGTTTCTCTCTGTAAAGCGGAGATTCTAGACCAAGCTTCTTTGAAACTCTCATCATTTTTTTGCTTAAAAGTGGAGATCTCTTCCATAGGTGAAATAAAGATTGGTCCAAAACCATACATGGTGGCAATTAGAGTAGGAACTATTTTTTGTGTGTTTTTGAATAAAGCAAGCAAACCAAACTAGACTAATTTTTTTTGGGTTTTTTGAAAAGTGGCAAACAAAACCAAGAAAAATAAACAAAGCAAACTAAAAACAAAGTGAAGAGAAAGGAAGTGAAGGACTCCCCTAGTGAAGACGTCCTTAGTCTCCCCGGCAACGGCGCTAGAAAACTTGTTGATGACTCCTTGGTGGCGCCAGAGAACTTGGTGCTTGACGTGGAGTCTGTTGGGAACCCCAAGAGCAAGGTGTAAAGCAGCACAGCAACAAGTTTTCCCTCGGTAGAGACCGGGGTTATCGAACCAGAAGGAAGAAGGAAACGTCACACAGGTGTTTCAAGCAACACGGAGACCTGCATAACACAAACTCAATACTTTGCCCCAACGAATCAGTGAGGTTGTCAAGCTCACCGGTTTGCTCTAACATAGGAATAAACATATGGTGTGGAAGGTAGTAGTTTGCAGCAAAGTAAACAAGTAATAGTGGAAGATGTATCAATTTTAAAGATTGGATCGGGGTCCATATTTCACTAGAGGTGCTCTCCTTAGATAAACAACATGGCATGAAGGGTAAACAAATTGCAGCAAGGCAATTGACAGGAACTGAGCAAGGCATAACAATGCAATTACTAGTCAGAAAGATCCTATGAGATTCGATTGGGCAATACAACAAGATACATAGACCGCCATCCAACTGCATCTATGACTAGAAGTCCACCTTCAGGTTATCATCCGAACCCCCTCCAGTATTAAGTTGCAAGCAACAGACAACTACTTTAAGCAAAGTGTGTAAGGTAAACAGTCCACATGTTCCATGAACAAGAGACCGTTGTTTTCTCCCTAGTAGCAACATCACATCTACAACCGAAGAGATTATTGTCACTTCCCATGGAAACTAGAGGCATGAACTGATGACCCACAAGTGTAGGGGATCGCAACAGTCTTCGCGGGTAGTATTACCCAATTTATTGATTTGACACAAGGGGAGCCAAAGAATACTTGCAAGCCTTAACAACTGAGTTGTCAATTCAGCTGCACCTGGAAATAGTTCTTGCTCACAGAAGTTTATCAGTAGCAACAGTTTGTAGTAGCAACAGCAACAACGAAACAGGAGCAATAGTAACAGTAACGGTAACAGTGGGATTCGAGTGCGGTAGGCATAGGGATGGATGGACGGGCGCTGCATGGACGAGTCTAAACATGTAACTTCAAGATCTAGGGCATTGTAGATAAATAATAACAAGCATCCAATTACTAAACAATCCTAGGCATGTGCTCCAAATATAGTCATACGTGCTCAAATGAGAACTTGCACAACATCTTCTGTCCAGCCAGCCCATGGCAGCGGGGCCTCTAGGGAACTACTGGAAATTAAGGTTCTCCTTTAATAGAGCACCGGAGCAAAGCATTAACACTCCATGAACACATATGATCCTCACACCACAGCCATCCCCTCCGGTTGTCCCAATTATTGTCACTTTGGGGCCTTTGGATCCGGACAATGATATGTGTACACAACTTGTAGATAAGATCACAAACAATACTATCATAATGATTCAATAATAAGTTCAGATCTGAGATCATGGCACTCGGGCCCTAGTGACAAGCATTAAGCACAACAAGTTGCAACAAAGTCAAATAGCACTAATAGAGATACTAGACACTAAGCCCTAACAAATCTTATTCGATTACATGATAGAACTCATCCAATCCCTACCATCCCCAAGCCTACAGTGGGGGATTACTCACTCATGGATGAGGGAAACATCGATGGTTGATGGATATGCGTTGGTGATGATGATGGCAATGATCCTCTCCAAATCCCCCGTCCCGGTAGGGTGCCAGAACGGAGTTTCTGGATCCAAATCATGGTTTCTGGTGGCGGCGACGGAGCGGAACTCTTTCTGGAAAACTATCGACCCTCCCCCCCCCCGTTTTTAGGTCGAGAGGCAACTTATAGGCGCAAAGGGAGGCCGAGGGGGTGCCTGGGATGGCTGCACCCCCTAGGCGCGGCCAGTGGTGGGCCCGCGCCTGGCAGGGGTGTGGGCCCCCCAGGCCCCTTCTCCGTCTCGTCTTCTGGCTCTGTGGGTCTTCTGGTGAAATATAATTTTTGGCATATTTTCAGGGATTTTTCCTGATAGTTGATTTTCTGCACAAAAACAAGACACCAAGGTAATTCTGCTGAAAACAGCGCCAGTCCGTGTTAGTTGTATCCAAATCACAAGTTTAGAGGAGAAACAATAGCAAAAGTGTTCGAGAAAGTAGATACATTTTGGACGTATCAACTCCCCCCAAGGTTAGCTTATTGCTTGTCCTCAAGCAATTCAGTTGAAAACTGAGTGCGATAAAAGAACTTTCACGAACACATTTGCTTCATATGATGTATATATTCTCAGCACAGGAGTAGATTCTTAAACCATTCATAATAAGAAGTATGCAACTAAGTCTACTCAATAGTCATTGCAAGCTATGAAGAGAAACCAACTCAATAATAATAAGTAGCATGAAACATAAACATAAGCAACATTGCAATGCTCATAGTAAGGTATGATAGAGTGGTATCTCGCTTGCCCCTTTGTTTGTAGAGCACAATATAAATGTCAAGGAACCTCTGAAGTTCAAGTGAAGACTAGAAGTAAAAATATCAGAGATACAAGCATCAAATTCATGACATAATTAACCAAGTTTTGGAACAAACACAAGAATGAAAACTATGCTCTCAAGAAGGTGCTCATAGAATAAGTGGTGACTCAACAAGGGAGTGAAAACGGTTTTTGAAAAGTTTGAAAGGCTTCCCAATGCTGAAAGGAAGGTACTCATTAGCTTTGAGATCTCATTGCCCCTATCATAGGCATCTTCATATGGTTAAGGTGAAAGTGAGGTCCAGTATGAGTTATATGCTTGACAGACCATAAACTGGAAATCCCAAGTCCCTTGAGTACGAGGGCCGCTCCGCATGATACTCAACTTTGGTTACCTGCAAGTTCTTGTCATTGTTCATACATGCATATCATAGAGAACCGCCAACGGGGTACCCTTTGCACATGATACAGAAGCTATCCCGTGATCAAAATGACAAGACAAGCAGACAATGAGCATCCCAGCGATCTTTTTATTTACTATATGCTTAGCTTTTTATTGAGGATGCTTCATAGAATGCTCATTATGGTTATGCTGCAAGTTTCCACCATGATTAGGCATGGCTTAGGCTAGCGGCCCAGGCGTTTCTCTAACACAATGTATAAACTCCATGAACTTACAAGCTCCCCTTTTATTTCACATCGTCAACATCCGTAAACAAAAGAGCAAAGTATCAACTGGATAGGATATCCAAAAAGTTTTGAAAGCGTTCCCCATGACAGCACGGTTCTGCTGACTCCCAGCATATAATTTGCAAGTATATAACTTTCATGGACAAGTCATAATGGTTCAGGATTATTAAGTGTAAGGAATAAAGTGTGTCATCAAGTTCGTGAGAGCTTTACTAACTAACTTTCTCAAAACAGACAAACATTTTATTTGGAAGAAAACAAGGCATATTGAATATGCACTGAAATAGCAAACAATGCTAATAGGTAGGTTTGGTGGACACAGCTGGCAATATTGGTTTTGGGGGGTTGGATGCACAAGTAGAGCGCATACTCAGTGCAAGTGAAGGCTAGCAATAGAGAGGGAGCAACAATCGAGAGAGCAATAATTGTCATAATCATGCTTGCAACAAAACAGGAATAATCATGGCATGAAAGTGATACAAGAACTCCGAGGCAAAATAAATCATCGAGGCTTACTGACTATTGATTAGCCATATGCATGCGTGAGCATGTGCCAAGTCGATTCACATGAACAGTCAAAGGAGGATACCACAATATCATACCAAAATATGAATAAAATATTGCAAGCAAACATTCATATGACATGCTACAAACTATTAGCAAGCTGGAGGTAATCATAGACAAGCAAGAACTACTAAGCATCCATCAGTAACATACACCTTACAATGAATAGACTAAGCATGCTCACAATGATGAGTATATGTACAAAAATAAAAACAAAATAGAGTTCGTTACCAACCTCTTACCACACCTCGAGTTGTCTTAATCTTCATTATTTCCCTTCACTTGTGTGACTTGAATAATAACATGAAACCAAAATCCACTAAGGACGGCTGAACCCTGCAAAGAACTCACAAAACCAAACAAGAACAACAAATACACTATGCCAACAATAGCCCTACAACAACACATATACTGCAACACGATTTTTATGTGTATCTAATCAAGCTGCCCTACACCGCCGCACCTTATTTCCAGAGGACCACGTTGAAAGTCCACCTCCACGGCCCATATCCCAACTGCCAGGCTCTGTTCTACTTCACGGCACCTTAACCCTAGCAGTAGTGTGCCGCCGCAACAAATCAGGTCGTCAACCAGTCAATCGCCCTTCTTCTCCGGCCTCCCCAACCTAGGCCACCAAAGCCCGGCTCTGCGACTGCCTCATCACCATCAACCTCACTCTCGTCATCCTCCTACTCGCCGCCCTCGCCTTCCCCAAAACCATGCAGAGACAACACACCATCGGGGAGCCCCGTCGCTACGTGGTCCCTCAGGGTGTGGAGCTCTAGAGCCCGACGGTCAAGTGGGACTCCGACAACCGCCAGGCCTCTGCCTCCGTCTGCAGCGCTGTGTGCCATGAAGGAAACTGCCACTGTGCTTCGTTGGTCTTCTGTGGAGACAGGCGCAGATGCAAATCAGTTCAGGGAGGTTTGTTGGTCACCTAGATTTTACTCATTCCTGCTCCTATCCAATGCTCATCAATTTCTAATCCTGAATCCTATTTTGATTTTTCAGTTCGTTCAAGTTCACATTCATTATCTACAACATTAACATGATAGTTTACTGCAAGACAATAATTGAATTCTAGAGCCCCAAAAGCAGAATTGTACATATATCAATTGCCCGGATCTGATTTTCAAAAGATTGTCCTGCTGCAGCAGTTGCAACGGCCATCTTCTAAACATCAGCAAGCATGTCCATGTCTTGGTCGACTGCAGCCATTGTAAGAGCCTTTTCTTTATTTAATTGGTAGGACTGAATCGTGTTGTGACTATTTCATTGGTTTTTTAAGACACACTTAAGTTGTGAAGCCTTTAAATACATAGTTATGATGTGGAAAAAGACATACATGCTTATTATCAAGGATCGATGTTGCTGTACTAGGAGTAAAATACCCCTATCAAATGCATAGGGCTGCTTTTCTACAGTTAATTAAGATGCACCGAGTAATATTCAGTCACCTCTGATCATGTACATTAGAGAGGCAATACTAGGAGTCTAGGACATTTGTTTATGTATTCTTTCTGGTGAGATTACGCAAACTGTCCAATTTTCCTTACTCTTCTTATTATCATGCTCCATGGTATGAATCTTACTATATTAATTCAAAGATCATAATTTAGGTTTTCATTTTTATCATTTGATAACAGCTTCCTTCTTAACATTTTCATTTTATGTTACTCCCTCCGATCCAAATTAACTGACTCGAGTTTATCTAAATTCGGATGTATCTAGTATTAGAACATGTCTAGATATATTCGAATCTAGAAAATCCAAGTCAATTAATTTGGATCGGAGGGATTAATAATTTTTCCTTAGCAGACTTGTACTATGAGTTGATCCCAAAACTGATTTTGAGAACGCCCTTGCAAAATAATTTCTGCGCATATTTGAGAAGTGCAACCTCAGATATTATTATTCAGTCTAGTCTTTACTAAATAATCAATTATTTCTTAAGTAACAACCTGAAGCATTGTATTATTATATTCTCTGTTTATTATTTCGGCACAAGTAGTAACTGATAGGTGAGCAAAGTACTATGATTTGATATGTGTCCTTGTTGTACAGTCTTGATTGGTTCATACAGGTGCATCTTGCATGGTGACTTAGCTTTGGCATTCTATTGTGGAGTTTGAAGAATTTTCAAGGGGCACACTACGCATTTTTCTTCTATTTTTAAAGGTACTACGCATTTTTCTTTCATTTTTAAAGGTACCATCAATTGAGATACACTTTTTTCTCTTTTCAATACACTTTACCATGAATCTATATACTTCATGGAGTGCCTACGAACTGGTCTTACTAATGCTAAAATTGTGGTCTCTATTCAATTTATCTAGAAAAGATATTGCATGTTCACATGGTGAGAAGTAGAGCAAGTAGATAGTATAATTCACTACACCCTTCGCACTGTTTTTTTTTTTGCCACATCGGTTCTGAAATTGTATCTTTATTGTTGCAGGCCCAAAAGATCAACATGGATTGTTGTATTCGGATACGGCTCTATACATTAGAAGTAAGAGCATTATAAAGAATAAATATAGGTTTAGTTAGAGTATCATATTTCGAAGCAAGATTGCAAGCTATGTAGTGAATATAATGGATCCAGTAATAATATTGAGTTGCTTCTTCATGCAATACATTCTTGTTCAGTGATATGTGTGTTTTCGTACCTACCTTATAACGTGTATATTCTCTCGAAAAGGAACGTGTATACTCCCCCTCTAAGCAAAAGATACTAACGACATTGAAGCGATTAAGCCAAACCAGTCCAGAAAATAATATCTATTATTTAATAAAATTAATCAATCAACATATATTATCCTTTTGCATCGCTTTTATCCATTGGCTACCAACGCATATGTATGTGTTGCATAACATTCTTGCAACGCCCAAAAACACAACGCATAGTAAATCCGTTGGTAAATGTGCTTACAACGCCTATATCGACATTTAGATACGGATTCATGCGTTGTTGTAGGGGGGGTCTTGTTGTAGTGATATTTTTGGTGTTTTCGATTTTTCAAACAAGCCAACAAAACAAAAACAAGTAAAGCAAAAACAAACCAAGCAATGCAAAATCTTTTTGGATTTTTCTTTTAAGGCAAACTAAAGCAAAGAAACAAAGAAACAAACCAAGAGAAACAACGAAAATATTTTTGGTATTTTTGAGTTTTTTGAGAAAGAAGCAACAAGAACCAAAAAGAAAGCGAAACAATGGATATACAAAGAACCGACCGAACATGATATATATATATATATATGAGTGTGATGTCGTTATACCTCCCCCCCAAGCTTAGGCTTTGGCCTAAGTGGGGCTCAATAGCACGGGTAGTAACCCCAAGCTAGTGGGTCATCATAGGAATGATCGTAGTCAGACGCTTGTGATGAAGAAGAAGATGCGCCCCAATCAAATAAGGGCTGCTGGTATGAAGACTCTCCCAAGTTGGAGGGCTGAATCGAATCGTCTCCGGCATCCTCTTCAACATTCTCCTCTTGCTGGGAGAGCTCCATCACATATGTGTTAACCTCCTCCTCCGTAAGCGACCATACTTGCCTGTTATCAAAGTTAAACAAAGCAGGTGCAGGCAAATAAACTATTTTCTCAGTGCTAACCTTTCTCCGACCTTGTTGGGCAAAATATAATTCATACGGTAAACTTCTCACATTATCCCCCAAGGAAACAAAACCATGCTGAATCATGGATTCAAGATAAAGCCTCTCTATGGGGAACCGATAATCTGAAAGGTGAGGCTCTAAACCATGGAAAGCTAGCAACCTAGAAGCAATGAGACCTCCACAAATTCCACCCTTCTCGCGGTTGGTGGTGATACGGTGAGCTATCAAAGCACTCAGGCTATAAGATCGATTCCTATTCAGAGCAGCAGCGATAAAAGCTAGATCAAAAGAAGATAACTTCCTAGCAATCTTTCTAGCAAGAACACACTTGGTAATGAAATAGGCAAAATATCTAATGGCTGGGAACTGAATGTTCCGAATTTTACCACTTTCCTTTGAGAAGTCGAAACCTTGGCAAATCTTTGCATATAAATCCATAAGTGACTTGGGCCTCTCTTTGATCTTCTCACAAGATCCCCACTGAGGTACTCTAATTGTTGCACAGAAATCAGCAAAAGGCAGGTCGACAGGTATATTATTTATTTTGTAATG
Organism: Avena sativa; assembly: GCA_916181665.1. Taxonomy (NCBI): domain Eukaryota; kingdom Viridiplantae; phylum Streptophyta; class Magnoliopsida; order Poales; family Poaceae; genus Avena; species Avena sativa. The sequence goes on along the minus strand of OV702298.1, from coordinate 274,766,251 downwards.
GACCATGGGATTAGATGTAGACCAAGTGAACCAGAAGTCCTGCACAAAATCCATGGTTAGCTTAACAAATTGAAATGGTTCACCTTCAACAAAGTGTTCCAACCCTGCATTGGCAATCGAAGTTTGGAAATCCTGGGAGATTCATGCAGTTCTCATGAATTCCTGGCATGGATATATGGAAGGAAAATATGCCTCCTCACGATGAACCTTCATTGGCTCATGCACCATCAAGTCATATTGATTCAGTGGATAAGTACTCATCTTCCTTGCTGAAATTTTTAGACAAACATCAAACCAAGTGATTTCTAAGTTGATAAATGATGAGCAACTACTATAGGAACTTGCTAGAGGACTAGACATGCATCAAAATAAAGTTTCTAATTATAGAACAAGCATGCAAGCTCAAACAACCTGACACCTATAGCAGCAAAATACTTAAGATACAATCTACCAATCACAAATCTAATTAGACAGGTGGAGGAGGCACATACCAAGGAGTAATCTCTCCAAAAATTAGCAGCAAAGATGGGATGAGCAAGGAGATCGAAAATCACGAGGAAGAACAGCAAGAACTCGATCTTGAGCAAGTTTTCTGGTGTTTTTGGAAGAGATAAAGAAGATGGCTGTGAGGGGGCACCTTGAAGGGGCCCAGGTGGGCCAGACCCCCTAGGCGCCACCCATAGGTAGGTCGCGCCTACCATGGATGTGTGGCATGGGGTGGCCCCCTGGGTCACTTCAGGTGTCCCTCTGCCCCTTTTTTCGAGGAAAAAATATTTTGATTTTTTTGGGATTTTTTGGGAAACTTTATTTTTGGCCAATTTTTAGGGTATGAAAATTGATTTTCTCGCAGAAACAGTTTTTTCAGAAGAAGCAGAAGCAAACCAAAAGCCAAACTACAGGAGCTCTAAGACAAACTAACAAGCAAACAACTAACAAAACCAAAACTAGCAAAAGAAAGGTAAAGACTAGGAAGGAGAAAAGTAAAAGAAAGCAAGTATAACCACAGTGAAAACATTATTTTGTTCATTAAAATCCTTTTGTTAACAAGGTTGATCAAGTCTTGTTACCAAAACAATCTTATATGAAACAAAAATTTGCATTCCACAAGGTGATTATGTTATCTCATACTTGATAGCAATGGTCCCAACCATAATAGTTTCAAAATTTTCTTGTGGAATGGGACAATATATTTCTCCAACCTTGATGCTCTCAATATTTTCAATGGAATTTAGGCAATAGCTTTTAACAACCTTCTTGGGGAAATAAACAGTATGCTCTTTGTCATCAATATTGAATGTTACTTTTCCTTGATTACAATTAATGACAGCACCTGCGGTATTCAGAAAAGGTCTTCTAAGAATAATAGACATATTATCATCTTCGGGCATTTCAAGGACAACAAAATCAGTCAAAACCAAGCAATTATAAGCCACTTGAACAGGAACATCCTCACATATACCAACAGGAATAGTAGTTGACTTATCAACCATTTGCAAAGATATATCAGTTGGTATCAACTTTTCTAGCTGGAGTCTCTTGTAAAGAGAAAAAAAGCATAACACTAACCCTAGCTCCCAAATCACATAAAGCAGTTCTAACATAATTGTTCTTAATAGATCAAGGAATATTTGGTATACCTGGATCACCAAGTTTCTTTGGAACCTTACCATTGAAGGAATAATTAGCAAGCAAAGTAGAAATCTCCTCATTAGGAATCTTCCTTTTATTAGAGACAATATCCTTCATATACTTTGAATAAGGAGGCAATTTAATAGAGTGAAGTCAAAGGAATTTGCAAAAATAAAGGTTTCATCCACTCACAATTTTTTTTGTAGTGTTCTTCCTCCTTTGACATGTGTTTCTTACCTGGAAAAGGCATAGGTTTCTGCACCCAAGGTTCTCTCTCTTTACCATGTTTATTATCAATAAAATCTTCCTTAGTGTACCTAGTGTTCTTAGTGTGCTTCTCAGGTTCTTCCTAACCTTCCTCCTTATCAGGAGCATCATTTTTATCATTACCACTCTCAGTTTCAGCATCAGATACAAATATACTATTAGGATCTACAGCAGGTTCAAGTGGTTCCTTAACTATTTTATGTTTCTTTTTCTTTCTCTTACGAGGACTACCACTATTCTCACCTTGTTGAGAATCCTGCTCAATTCTTTTAGGGTGTCCTTCAGGATATAAAGGATCTTGAGTAGCTATACCACTCCTAGTTCTAATTCCATAAGCATGTTTATCTCCTGAGGCATTAACTAGCATATCCTTTTGTACCTTAGCAAGTTGATCAAGTTGGGTTTGAACCATTTGAAAGTGTTTACAAATAATTTTAATATCATTATAAGTTCTTTCCACAATATCTTTCAACTCATGGATAGCTCTAGAGTATTCCAATAAATGATTCTAAACTTGTTTATTAAAAATACCTTGTTTAACGATAAATGTGTCAAGTTCCTCTAAGCATTGATCAGGAGGCTTGCCATAGGGAATATCACCTTCATCAAAGTGTTGGAGAGAGTGTACCTCAATAGTAGATGAGTGGGGAATTGGCTTACATAATTCTTCTATAGGAGGTATATTCTTCACATCTTTAGCTCTAATACCTTTCTCCTTTAGACACTTCTTAGCTTCCTTCATCACTTCATCATTTAATGCAATAACTCCCCTCTTCTTTGGTGTTAGTGTTGGAGCTGGTTCAGGCATAACTGGTTCAGGTGTATTTAGCTCAGTTGAAGTCCAATCATCATAATTCTTGCTTATCTTAGCCATTAATTCTTCAGCATCTGTAGGAGTCCTTTTCCTAAAAACACAATTAGCAAAGCTATCTAGGTAGGTCCTAGAATCATCAGTTATTCCATTATAATAAATATCAAGAAGCTCATTCTTAGGTAATGGACATCCAGGATGTGCATGAATCAAGGAACAGAACCGTGTCCATGACTCAAGCAACTTCTCTTCTTCTCCCTATTTAAAATAAAAAAGTCGCTGCAAAGCAGCATGTCTAGCACTAGGAGGAAAATATTTCTGGAAGAAAGAAGCAATCAAGCAATCAGGGCTATCAATGGAACCAGGAGGTAATCTATTAAACCAAGCCCTAGCTTCTCCTTTTAGTGAAAAAGGGAAGATCTTAGTAACAAAGTACTTGCACATCTTAAAATCATCAGAGAATAAAGCACTCATAGTAGAAAGCTCATTCATATGAGCCACAACACTCTCATTTTTAGTACCACAAAAAGGTTCTTTCTCAATAATATCTAAATAAGATAAATCAAGAGAGAAATCATAATCTTTATCTTTAATATCTATGAGAGAGGTGGCAAACTTAGGATCAGAGGACAGTTTAGGCATAATAGTATGTCTAGCAAGGAGACTCTTAATATCACTAGTATCATGTGTGTTTCGGCACTCTTCAACAAATTCATCAGTGAACTCAATGTAACCATCATTAATATTATAACTCTCACTAGACTCAGGTGAGCTAACAGGTGTAACCGTGTCTTCACTAGGAGTTTTGGTATTTCCTAGACCAGCCATAGTAGCATCTAGGAAAGGACCTAATGAACCACTCGCATCAAGCACAGTAGAAGTAACATCATGAGCATCAAAAGCAGTTTCAGATTCAGCAGTGATAGAAGTGTGTGTAGCATGAGTATGTGGTGGTGGTGTGACAAGCTTACTTATAACAGACAGTGAATCAAGAGCAACCGAGGTGTTTAGGATTGTACCTCTTCTTGTAGTGGATGGTAAAATAGGGAACTTTCCATCACAATACTTACCCATGATGAAAGGAGTAGCAGTGAACAATAATAGATCCAAGTGAACTTACAAATAAAGCTATGAGCCCCGGCAACGGCGCCAGAAAATAGTCTTGATGACCCACAAGTGTAGGGGATCGCAATAGTCTTCATGGGTAGTATTACCCAATTTATTGATTCAACACACGGGGAGCCAAAGAATACTTGCAAGCCTTAACAATTGAGTTGTCAATTAATTTGCACCTGGAAATAGTTCTTGCTCATAGAAGTTTATCAGTAGCAACAGTTTGTAGTAGCAATAGCAAAGCAACAGCAACAGCAACAGGGAAACATGAGCAATAGTAACAGTAACGGTAACATTGGGATTCGAGTGCGGCAGGCATAGGGATGGATGGACGGGCGTTGCATGGACGAGTATAAACATGTAACTTCAAGATCTAGGGCATTGCAGATAAATAATAATAAGCATCCAATTACTAAACAATCCTAGGCATGTGCTCCAAATATAGTCATACGTGCTCAAATGAGAACTTGCACAACATCTTCTGTCCAGCCAGCTCGTGGCAGCGGGGCCTCTAGGGAACTACTGGAAATTAAGGTGCTCCTTTTAATAGAGCACCGGAGCAAAGCATTAACACTCCATGAACACATGTGATCCTCACACCATAGCCATCCCCTCCGATTGTTCGAATTATTGTCACTTTGGGGCCTTTGGATCCGGACAATGATATGTGTACACAACTTGCAGATAAGATCACAAACAATACTATCATAATGATTCAATAATAAGTTCAGATCTGAGATCATGGCACTCGGGCCCTAGTGACAAGCATTAAGCACACCAAGTTGCAACAAAGTCAAATAGCACTAATAGAGATACTAGGCACTATGCCCTAACAATCTTATTCGATTACATGATAGAACACATCCAATCCCTACCATCCCCAAGCCTACAGCGGGGGATTACTCACTCATGGATGAGGGAAACATCGATGGTTGATGGAGATGCGTTGGTGATGATGATGGCGATGATCCTCTCCAAATCCCCCATCTCGGCAGGGTGCCAGAACGGAGTTTCTGGATCCAAATCTTGGTTTCTGGTGGCGGCGGTGGAGCGGAACTCTTTTTGGAAAACTATCGACCCCCCCGGTTTTTAGGTCGAGAGGCAACTTATAGGCACAGAGGGAGGCCGAGGGGGTGCCTGGGTGGCTGCACCCCCCTAGGTGCGGCTAGTGGTGGGCCCGCGCCTGGCAGGGGTGTGGGCCCCCATGCCCCTTCTCTGTCTCATCTTCTGGCTCCGTGGGTCTTCTGGTGAAATATAATTTTTGGCATATTTTCCGGAATTTTTCCCGATAGTTGATTTTCTGCACAAAAACAAGACACCAAGGTAATTCTGCTGAAAACAGCGTCAGTCTGTGTTAGTTGTATCCAAATCACACAAGTTTAGAGGAGAAACAATAACAAAAGTGTTTGGGAAAGTAGATACGTTTTGGACGTATCATGAACCCACTATCGTGTTGGGATTATGCCCTAGAGGCAATAATAAAGCTGTTATTATTATAATTCTTGTTCATGATAATGTTTATATTCCATGCTAGAATTGTATTAAGCGGAAACTTTAATACTTGTGTGGTTTGTGAACAACACCGTGTCCCTAGTATGCCTCTATGGACTAGCTCATTGATCAATGATGGTTAAGGTTTCCTAACCATAGACATGAGTTGTCAATTGATAATGAGATCATATCATTGGGAGAATGATATGATGGACAGACCCAAACTAAGCGAAGCAATTAGATCGTGTCATCGTGTTCGTCTTTGCGAAGCTTTTCTTATGTCAAATATTGTATTCCTTAGACCATGAGATAATACAACTCCCTGGTATCGGAAGAAAGCTTTGAGGTCATCAAACGTCATCCTATGAGAGGGTGATCATAAAGGTGTCTCTCAGGTGATCGGAAAGTATCTGTTGGGTTATATGTATCGAGATGGGATTTGTCCCTCCCAAGTCGGAGAGATATACTTCGGGCCCACTCGGTAATTGATATCAACACCGCTTGCAAGCATGTGGTTAAGGAGTTAATCACAAAGTGATATCGGATTACGGAATGAGTAAAGTACTTGCTGTGAACGAGATTGAACTAGGTATGACGGTACCGACGATCGAATCTCGGGCAAGTAAAATATCGCGAGACGAAGGGAATATATATATGGGATTGATTGAATCCTGGCATCGTGGTTCCAGACCCCGCTGTTGATTATTGATAGAAGATCATGTCTACATATTCTCGAACCCGCAGGGTCACACACTTAACGTGTCTCGACGCTAGGATAGATTGGATAATTGGTTTATGAGTTTTTGTTCGGAGTCTCGGATGGGATCAGGGACATCACGAGAGGTTCCGGAGTGGTCCGGGGAATAAGATTCTTATAAGGCAGTGCAGTTTTTGGAGTTCGGAATTGTTCCGGGTTAATCGGTATTGTATCGGAAGCTTCTAGAACCTTCCAGAAGGGGACCAACGTGGCCCCACCTTCTGGGAGGGGGCATGGGCCTATGAGGGAGTGCCCTGGCCGCATTGGTCCAGGGGCACAAGGCCCCATAGGGCCTAGACGGCCAAGAGGGTTTTAAACTCGAGATAGAGCTTCTAGAAGGGGGGGGTTTCCTTGCCCCCCCACTCCTCCTCCTTGGGGTCGCCGGTTTGGCTTGGGGGAGGGGGCTAGGGTTGCAGCCGCCCACCCCTCTATATAAAGAGGGATGGGGGCGCACCACCCCCCACACCTTCCCCTCCAAGAGCTAGCCGCCCTGCTGCCCCTCCTCTGTCCCTCCCGACTGTTTGTAGGCGAAGCCCTGCTGCAGAAATTCTCCACCATATACACCACGCCGTCGTGTTGTAGATCCAATCCGTCTCTCCACCATACTTGCTGGTCCGAGGAAGGAGGAGACGTCGAGGTGCTGCACGTGTGCATCTCACGGAGGCACCGCCACTTGTGGTGCTAGATCGGATCGGATCGCGAGGAGGAGAAGCGAGTACGACTACATCACCCACGTTCCGACGAACGTTCCGCTGTGCGAATCTTCAAGGGTATGAAGATCTAATCCAATCTCTCTCATTGTTTGCATCTCCTAGATTAGATCTTGGCTTTCCCTCTGTTCGCATCCGTAGAAAATTTTGATTTACTATGCCGCGAAACCCATCATATCAAGCATAAATATTCCCTCTTGGAGTCACTAGCAACTACTTGGACAAGATAGCTACTAACAACAGAGAGTATGCAAGATCACAAACAACACAGACATGATAGAATCATAAAGACAAAACCATTAATCAAACCAACATAATAATCTCAATATCCATCGGATTCCTGCAAACACAACATGTATGATTACAAATAGATTAGATCTTGATCATGAACGGAGCTCACAAGATCTATACATGAAAGCACAAGGAGGAAATACAACCATCTAGCTGCTACATGGACCCATAGTCCAAGGTGGAAATAATCACGCATCATACCGGAGAGAAGGCCTTCTGGATGTTCTCCCCTCCGGCAGGGTGCCGGGAAGAGATCCCCCCGATCTAGGGACGATGGTGGCGGCGGCTATAGAAGGTTTCACGGAATATTGATCGGGTACTTAGGGTTTCTGCATCAGGGGCTTCTTATAGGCGAAGGGGGAGGCCAAGGTGGTGGCCAGGGGCCCCACACCCTGCCTAGGCGCGGGGCAGGGCCGACCCGCGCCTAGGGGGTGTGGCTGCCATGGCACGCCTCTCCGTCTCCCCTCTGGACTTCTTGTTACCCACGCAAAGTTATTGACTTCGACGTTTGTCCCGTCCAATTCCGATAATATTTCCTTACTAGCTTTTCTGAAACCAAAAACAGCAGAAAACATGCATCTGGCGTTGTGGCAACTTGTTAATAGGTTAGTACCCGAAAACATGTAAAAAGCACCTCAAAGTGTAGACAAAGCAAAGCAAAGTAGATACTAAACAAGCATGGAGCATCAAAAATTATAGATATGTTTCCAACGTATCATTTCATGCCTCTATTTAATCTAAGGGAAGTGACAGAAATCTCTAAGGTTGTATATGTGATGTTGCTACTAGGGAGAAAACAACGGTCTCTTGTTCATGGAACAAGTGGATTGTTTACCTTACACACTTTGCTTAAAGCAGTTATCTGTTGCTTGCAACTTAATACTGTAGGAGGTTCGGATGATAACCTGAAGGTGGATTACTAGTCATAGATGCAGTTGGATGGCGGTCTATGTATCTTGTTGTATTGCCCAATCAAATCTCATAGGATCATGAATATCTAGTATTGCATTGTTATGCCTTGATCAGTCCTGTCAATTGCCCTGCTGTAATTTGTTTACCCAGCATGTCATGTTTGTTTATCTTAAGGAGAGCACCTCTAGTGAACTATGGACCCCGGTCCAATCTTTACCATTGATACATCTTCCACTGTTACTGTTTACCTTTTTGCAAACCACTATTACCTTCCACACCATACAGTTAATCCTTTGTTTTTAGCAAACCAGTGAGATTGACAACCTCACTGTTCGTTGGGGCAAAGTCTCGAGTTTGTGTTGTGCAGGTTTCCAGTTGCTTGAAACACCTTTGAGTCGTTTCCTTCCTCCTACTGGTTCGATAACCTTGGTTTCTTATTGAGGAAAGAACTTGCTACTGTACTCATCATACCTTTCTCTTGGGGTCTCCCAACGAAGCTCTATAGTGATCTGAGACGCATCAGCCAGCGCCACCCCGCCTATCGTGGTCGGATCCTCAACCATCCACCTCAAACCAGCAGCAATCTACATCGCTGCACTCCATGGCTGCCAAGACCAGATCGACGACGAGATCAACACCACATAAAGCCGGAGCACACACTCAGCGAAGACCACATCCCATGTGCATCTCACTGTCGTAAACGCCGTCGAGATGGGGTTGAAGCCAAGGTACCATTATTCTGAGTAGTGCATCCACCGCCAACTGAGATGCGCCACCATGGCACTAAAAACGCTAATCTCAGAGGTCTTGTCGCAACATGAAACGAATGTCCTAGGTCCCCACCCCCTCCAGCCCACAGGAGCGGAGGCGGCTACGGTTTTTTTGAGAGGAGGAAGGGAGCGTAGATGCCATGGTTTAGGGCATCTCCACCGGGCCAACCCATCCGGTCACCCCAAACGGTCTGTTTCTATCCGTTTGGGTCAGGCCGCGATCGATATGGGGAGGGTGTTCGGCCTGTCATCTGCAAGAAAGTCGTTAACACAAGTATATTCAGAAGAACCTTTCATAATGCTCTCCTCATTTTTAAGACTTTTCGTTGTTTTTTTATTTTCGTTAACACAAGTATAAGATAGGAAACTACCATTAGAAGCGGTATCTAGGCTTGCTTTATTTTTATTGTTAATCCCTCTATTGAAAGTATGGGTAATTAACCAATCGGGCAAATGATGATGGGGGCAATTGTGTAGATAGCTTTTATACCTTAGATAGACTTCATATAAACTCTCATCAGGATTATTTTTGAAACTAATAATAATACCTCTCATCCTGTGAGCTTTGCTTTCTGAGTAATATTTTGACAAGAATTTGGTTGTTAAATCCGTCCGTCTTTGGTGCTTCTGCACAAAAGGATATATACCAGTTGCAAACATTATTAGAGAGAGTTTGTCTAAACAACTGAATTTTAACCTTATCAAGGTCACAATCATCAAATATAAAGGAAACAAAAATATCTTCAAAGAATTGTAAGTGTCCATATGGACTCTCTTCATGGTTTCCTGCAAACTTTTTAGAGTTAAGTAACTCAAATAATAAAGGATGGATCTCAATACCATCGGGGTATATGCTTCTATTTACAATTATAAAAGCGTTCATGGGCGAACCCATATTCCTTACTGCCTCAAGCTGCATCAAATGCTGAGTGTTGTCCATTGTTATGGTCCTGCAACTCAAATTAAAATTAGTACAACAAAAGTAAATAAATAAAAGTAAAGTGACTTATAGCGCTAATCTCTCCGGCAACGGCGCCAGAAAATAGCTTGATGACTGCAAGTGCACAGATCAATTGTAGCTAGTTTCGAAAAAAAGATATCGATTCCACAGGAAGCAGTAGGCGAAAGACTAAAATGCTTTTAACTAAAACTAAACGAAGTACTTTGAGGAATAATTCTAAGTTGAAAATGAAGTGGAATTGTTTTTGGGTTTTTGATTGGTTGCAATAGTAAAGTAAAGCGAAGTAAAACTTAATGCAGAAAGTAGTAATCACGTGCGTAAGAGAGATTAAAACTGCAATAGGGGAAAGACGTTCTAAGAGAGTGGTGGATACACCGCTAGCAATTTAGACCAAGTGATCAAGATTATTATAACAAATATTCTCATGATATGCATGTATGTGGGAGAAGCTCCATATATGAATGATGAGGCAACAACCACTGCTCACACTATCCTTCGTAACACGACATCAATTGTATTACCCCGCTATTAAGGGATTTCTCCCGCGGCATGGACATGGCTTAATGAGTTATCCTTGATTTCCCAAGTTAGTACGTAAAGGATGACAACGACTTTATAGTCACAGTAAGTGCTATCATCCCTCCGTCTACCAACAAGTAATCCCCTTTATCGAGTCCCCACAAGAGGCAAATATTGAGTGGCGCGCTTCACCCAACATTAAGATGAATACAATTAACATATACATATAATATTCTATAACATAATAATATCTATCTCATCTCAATCATATACTAGGGTTTCTCCATCTCCCCCAGAACTGAAGATCTACTCAGACATGGAGGCAATCAACATCATGAAAATGGTAATGAAAATGATTATTGATGAATAGTACTTGTATAAATCCACAACTAGTGCAAGAATTACAACAAGATCTAGATGGTATGGATGTATATTATGGTGGTGATGAAGATGCAGCGGTTGATGAAGATGGAGATTGATGCCTTAGCCTCCCAGATCTACTTAGGGCGAAGATGGATCCCTAGGGCAAGTTCCCCCTCCAGATCCCTTCTGGAGGTGAGATTTTCACGATTTCTGGGTGTTCTGTATGCCGTCTCTCCGAACCAATTGCATGGGGTGAAACTATTTGAGGAGGCGGAGGCGGCGCCAACTATACTGCGGCCCGCCATATAGTTGGTCGTCAACCCTTCTGCCTTCGCTTCTCGCTTCGGGTTATCTTCTGGTATTATTAATATTCACCAAATAAGTGATTTACCTAGTTTTTGGCTCCTTTTCTCTCTAGTACAACTGCTTTGTGTCCTTTGGATCCATCATCTGACATGATCCTGGTGAAAAAACATAAAAAATGCGTGCGAACACCGTAAAATACCAAAATCCTACATCTATAATGCAAAATAATAACCTAAAACATGATGCAAATATTCACTCATCAGGTACTGAACAATAGCCCACCTTGACTGAAGCACACCAATTGCTCGCTCCACATCCTTCCTAGTGGAATCTTGCTCTTTTGCAATTTCTCATCTGCAGGGTTATGGATTGTCTTCACAAAGGTGGCCCAGGAGGGGTAGATACCGTCATCTAGATAGTAACCCATATCATATGGATTGCCATTGATATGATAAGAAACCTGTCGGGGCATTGCCTTTTGCCAGCCTAGCAAACACCGGAGACCGCTGCAGCATATTGATATCATTGTTTGATCCAGCCATGCCAAAAAGGAGTGCCAAATCCAGAGATCTTGTGATGCAACAACCTCTAGTATGACGGTGCACCCCTCTGCATGCCCTTTGAACTGCCCTTTCCAACCGAAGGGACAGTTCTTCACTACCAATGCATGCAGTCGATGCTTCCAAGCATACCAGTAAACCCCTTCTCTTGTTGATGGACAAAAGACAGACATTGTCTTCGGTGTTCGACTCTCTCGGAAATTTTGCCAAACACCGCAATAACCGCGCTGCAAAACCGATACATAGACTCATGGCATGTGGACTCGCTCATGCGCATGTAGTCGTCGAGGAGGTGGAAGCAGGACATTTTTGGTAAGAGGAGAAGACAATCTTACCCGTGCAATCGTACTTGGCCTTGAGGTAGTTATCGTACTCCGTCACCCCATTGATAATTTGAAAAAATAGGTCCCTCGACATCCGATGGCGGCGACTAAATGCCTTCTCTTTAAAGACTGGATCAATTGGATGGAAGTAGTTCTTATAAAGGCGTATGTGTCCTTCTTCTTGGTCACGCTCCTGGTTGGCTTCGCTTGGACGAGCCACCTCTACGCGGCGGCAGGAGGTAGTGGTCGTGCACCATCTGTGCAGCTGCCAGCAGAATCTTGGTCTCACCGTCGGACTCCTCCTTAGACGATGACTCCACGAAATTCTTGTAGAAGAACTCCATTGCCCTTCTTCGGCTGCTCCCCATCTGCAAAGTATGCGGCCATCAATGGCGATGCCAACTATCGCAGCGGGCCGGATAACCTAGAAAGGACCAGCGAATGTACCTCAGACAAATGATCGAGCAGGTTGTGCGCCATGCAGAGGGTGTCGCGCGTCCAGTCTACAGACGGAGGCCGAGGCGGCGGGATTGCCTGTGGCACGTCCAGACAACTTCGACAATGCGCGTGGCCTGCTGTGGCGCTCGATATCGCGGGGGCAGCGACAAAGATTGCGCCTGCTCGAGGCGCGGAATATGGAGTGCGAAGGTTTGAGAGAGAAGGGCATCTGTTGTGCCACTGGCGAGAGGGCCTAGACGACTTATTGGAATGGACAGTGCTAGGCGTCCCCCGGGGGATTTGTGGTTTTCATCCCCGGGTCCCCAGCCAACCACGTGTCCTCTTTTTGGATTCAAAATCCCGCTTTTGCTACATTTGGCCCGCTTTTGCTACATTTGTTCCGCTTTTGCTACATTGTAGCAGAAAACGGTTCGGTCTAGAAAAAAGAACAGACATATCAGACCTCGCCGGAGAGTTCGCCGGAGACCTCGTCGGCGACCTTGTAGCAAAAAAATATGCTAATGTAGCAAAACCAACTTCGCCGGAAAATATCATCGGAGACTCGCCGGGAAAAACCTTGTCGGAGACCTCGTAGCAAAAGTTTTACGCTATTGTAGCAAAACCAGATAACGGTGGTAGCAGAAAAAATGTGCTAATGTAGCAGAAACCCGACCTCGTCTGAGACACGCCGGGAACTTTCGCTGGGAGAGCTCCCCAGATACCACGTCGGAGATCACGTAGCAACATTTTTGTACTATTGTAGCAAGATCATAAAAAAGTTGTAGCAAAAATAATGTGACATTGTAGCATATCCCACCTCGCCGGAGACTTTTGACGGGAGACCACACCGGAGACATTGTAGCAAAATATTTGCTCTATTGTAGCAAAATTGGAGAACACTTGTAGCGAAAAATGTATACTAATGTAGCAACAATCGATATCGCCGGAGCCGACTTCGTATACATATCGCCGGAGTTTCACGGAGATTTTCACCGGTAGATCTTGTAGCAAAAATTTGTACGGGTGTAGCAAAAATTCACCGGCGAGATTGTAGCATCCGCCCCTCACCGATGGTAGCGCTGTCCGTCGTCCATGATAGAGCCGCCATCGTCGGTGGTAGCAACACCCGACGGCTTATCAGAGCCTCTCGTCGCCGGTTGCAGATTTGGAGGCACAACCACGACCGGAGATCTGATCCGGGAGGGAGGAGCAGCAGAGCGCCCCGGCAGCGCGGCTATGCTTCAGCGCGGTGACACGACGGTGCTCCAGCAGCCAGACATGCGGCTCAGTCAGACGGTGCTCCAGTACAGCGGCCAGACGGTGCTCCAGCAGCTAGACGATGCTCCAGTACAGCGGCGCAACGGCGCTCCATCAGCAGCACGGCGACGCGGCGGTCCTCCAGCGTGGCGGAGCTCCGGCAGCAGCGGTGCCCGGCATGGCGACATAGCAGCAGGAACGAGAGAGGACGGCGCGCGGGGCGGCAGGAAGGAGCTACAGCAAAGGAAGATGCGGTTTCTAAGAAGAGATAAGGAAGCAGCTACCCTACATGGTAGGGCCTCTCTCCACGTGTATTAGGCGGGCTACCGTACATGGTAGGGCCTCTCTCCACGCGTGTTAGGCGGGCAAGTGATCGACGACCCGGGGGATCAGATCGTTCGATCCCCCGGGGGCACAGTATCATTTTCCTATTGGAAAGACACCCGCGCGGGCACCCGAGCTGTCCGCGCGCGTCCAGATCGACACGACCGAGAGTCAGATTAGATGCATGAATGGATTGAGCCGAACGCGTTTATTTGAATAAGTCAGACAGCTGAGGCGTAGCACGCGTTGACGCTGACGAGTTCGGCCATGCTTGAACGCGTGCATCGACCCGGTGGTGATGCCCGTAATCACAACCCGTAATCACAACCTTTGTTTTGGAACGGATGGAGCCCGCAAAAAAAAGGACTACAGAGTTTCACTTGACATGGCTATGCGGATTCAAGTGTTCGGGTCAGACTCCAGCGCAGCATCGTCTCTGACTGTGTACTTTCTCCGGCGTGGCATCGGCCCGCCACATCTTCTCCGCAGGGCAGCCGATGCCGTCAATTCCCTCCTCTCCTCCTCAATCATGGTGCCTCGATCTGGCGCTGGTAAGAGTTCTTGCTCACTTCCGGCTCTCGCCAGATGTGCGGCGGCGGGTCCGAAGGGAGGAGCTTGCGGCGGCAGCTCAGGGAGGGGAACTGGCGGCGGCGCCAGCGCTGGCGCAGTGGGGGAGAAGACATAGTGGCACAGATTAACAGTACACCGCCAGGTCGGTCCGCTGTCGACATTTCCTCAAGTTATTATCAGCGTTTTAATCCTATTTGTACTGTATACTCGGACACTAACTTTTTCTTGCAAAATAATCGGATGCCTAAAACTCAAATGTGACTTATGTAAGCACAATGGATGGTACATGTTGCTACATATGATAAAATTACCCACTGGAAATTAGATCTCTGCGTGCCAAAATTAAGTTATTTAGGGAACTCTTGAAAACGCCTTCACTGAACTACATACTTATAACAGTATATTCGAGGTTGTCAGGTATTCATATATCTCTTTTAAGGTTTTTATTAAAATCTTTAACTACCTACGCGTTCCCTCTGAAAACTTTTTCTTAATGTTACTACCTATACTGCCTCTGCACTGCAGCCTGCAAGAATTTCAATGTGTAGTTGCTACAAAAACTATATTGTTTGTGTTCATTAAAAAGCTACATGTATCAGGAGGAAGCCCCAGATATTTCTGGAGCATTTAAACACATTGTCACTCCATGGTCTTTGATGGATTCTGGGATTGCCTTGTGATGTGGGATTATAGGCAGATCTTTCTCGGCACTAGCAAATAAACTCAGTAGTAATATATTAAGGATAACTAGTTTTGGTATGGACTTGTGTTGTGGTGGAGACGGATTGCCAGCTGATTGTCACAGCGTGGGAGAAGGATGAGGCACACAGGTCGGCCTCTAATCAGGTTTTATGGGAGATGAAAGCTACTGTCTCCAACTTCCAGGGTTTTATTTTTTGTTTTTGTAGGAAGGAGGCCAATAAAGCGGCACATGCTGGTGCTCGAGCTGCTCTCTCTATTGATTCCTTAGATGTCATTTATGAACTCATCACTGGATTCTAGCTGAGCCTGTTCAATCAGACATTTGTTCATTAATGGAATAAAAGCCTGAACGGCGTATGATTATTTTTTGGGGGGTTACAAAGACACAACCGACTTGAAAACCTAAGAATAATCACAAGTGGGAACCTCAAGGATCCTAAATGGACTGAAGAACAAGCTCCTCAAACCATCTACTAGAGCTGATACTCTTATGACTTAGTGCTCAGCAGCACAACACCATACAATTGGGTTCTACAAACTAAACACCCCAAAAAATCTCCCTGACATATGAGGGTGCCCCTCTATTTATAGGAGTCACAAACTTGTACTACGAACCTACTAAAAATTGTAAAAACTAGTTGGCAGTAGTGACTGGTTCATGCCGAAAGCAACTTTTACAGAAGTACAAACAAAATATGAAATTTACTCTCTCAAACTTCAGTTTTAAGTCGGGTTTTCTTTGTAAAATTTGCAGGCAGCCACACTCGCACAGGTCTCGTATGATCTTGTCGCTTCAAATCTGGTGCATTGTCAGGAGTGGTCCTCCCTTCACTGCTATCTTCCAGTCAGTAAAACTCTCATGGTGCCAGCTCTTGTCACTCTTGAGGGTAAGAAAATAATGTAATCAAACAGTCCATAAATTGCTTCGTGATCATTAATATTGGAGCTAAACTTATTACTTATCCAAAATTCTCAGGATCATAACAGCTGTCCGTATGGAATTATAGTGATTGGCCTCTACTTAGTGCCGTGGAATTAAAATGAGGAGAAGAAGAGAACTAGCTAGCAGTAACCAAGGAAGTGAAGTAGATTTTGAAGGTACAAATTATTATTGAAAGGCGAAATCTGTGAATGTTTGTGTCCCACAGGAGAAGCAACGGTCACCTCTGATGTATAATTACATCCACACTAATATGGAAGGCGCAAGATCACGCAAGTGTCACCAGATAGTGGTTAGTTCGTCTCTCGTTTAGGATCATTTTAATTCCTTGCTTGTTTTAGCTTTTGTGCCGAGGATGGACAGCTGATGTCACAGAAGGAAATTTGTTCCATAAACAATGAACAGGGATTGATGTAGCTAACATGAATTATTCCAACGACGCGAGTTTCATATATCAAGTGAACTATATGTAATTCAGAGTGTCATGTTGTATTTGTTCAATATTACTCAACTGCATAGCAATTATTGCTCATGAATTTGCTATATCAGGTACATAAATTTGAATGGAAAAGTTTTTCTTTACTTCTTTTTTAGAAGAGGAGAACCTCCAAGTATCACAACTGAGAACTGACAAAAAAGACCTTAACAACATACGTGAATCATGACAAGTCTCAGTGTACTCCCCGTTTATGCACTTCAACTGATGAAGTTATGACGAAAAAAGAGCCAGTTTCTCTATAATTACAACATCATCCCTACCTTCCTATTCTGTATCATGTTATGAAGTACTTACAACTGACATTGCTGAAGGTCTTGTGACAACTATAGCTATATTTTGTTCTACGCTGAAGGTCTTGAATAGATTGGTGGTTTTTAGCTGTGAGCATCATTCAGTTCCCTGATCACCATGAAATCAAAGAAGTACATGATTGCATAGATCAGATATTTGTACAATTACTTGCAAATATGGCAGCAAAGTAGTGAGTGCAAAAATAACTGAAAGCAATAAAAAGTTGCTAAACTTTGGAGATGCTGAATTGGCATTTTCCTATACCTCTTGAAGATTTCGTATGTGTAACATGTAAGCCAAATCTACAGTAACATTTGTTTGTTCATTGATTTGCAGATAAGTGGTGAGCTTTTTTTCAGAATCAGGCAACTTAATCGGACATATAGTTTGTTAATCAGTATGCTGTAGCTAGATTTCGTTCAATTAGAGAACCAAAGTGTGTTGAACTCCAAAGCATGCAGTAGTAGTGGCATATATATCAACTTCCTTCGATTTAAGGACATATATCAACTGTCCCATCAAACACAGATATTTCCAGTTCTACCATATTTTGCTACGATGCATGCTTACTAATTGGCCAATAAAATGCATAAATAAGGGACACTTTAGCAATTGCAAGCTTGCCTTACTTTATTCCTTCTGATCGACATTACAACATTTTAATTTTCTGAAACAAAGACTACTGACATCGAACTGTGAAGTAGTTGTGAATCATTACATTCAGATAAAGCTCAAACCCTGGCTGCCCAGCCCACCACTTCATGGTACTAGTCATTAAAACCCAGTACCTTTTTCTGTGAATTATTACATTGAAGTTGCATCAGAGCATTCTGTTATAGCTGCAAGTAGTCTTGGCATCGGGGGCATATCAATCTCCTGTAGACCCTCAAGAACCCGGACCACTTCACCCATCGTCGGCCGATCAAACTCATTATCTTGGATGCACCAACATGCAATTTTGCAAGCCTTTTCAGCCTCTTCCAAATTGAGGTCTTCATGTAATTGTGGATCCACCAAACTTAGCACATCTCCCCCGTGAAGCCTGGTGATGGCTAACACAGGGAAATATTCCACATGATAATTGCTGCTACTGTGTGATTCACGGGAGTTCCTTCTTCCTGATATGATTTCCAACAGTACCATGCCAAAGCTGTAAACATCAATTTTTGGAGTAATAGCAACCCCGCTGAGCCACTCTGGGGCAAGATAACCTGCAGTTCCTCTGAATGTAGTCAGGACACGGCTGAAATCCCTTCCCACGACTGCTGCCAACCCAAAGTCTGCAACTTTAGGAACAAACAATGCATCGAGGAGTATGTTTTCTGGCTTAATATCACAGTGTATGATACATTTGTGGCAACTGTGATGCAAGTAGGACAATCCTCTAGCAACTCCTAGGGATATTTGATACCTGGTGTTCCAGTTCAGGACAACAGCATTGCTCTCAAATAGATGAGTGTCAAGAGATCCATTTAACATGTGTTCATACACAAGCAGCCTTTTATCACCTTCACAGCAGAAACCAATCAATTTGACTAGGTTGATATGTTGGATGAGTCCAATTGAGCTCACCTCCGCCCTGAATTGCTTCTCTCCCTGACGAGCACCATCAAGCCTTTTCACTGCTATAGTAGTCGAGTCACTTAACATTCCCTTGTATACAGAACCAAATCCACCTGCTCCCAGCTTTTCTGAGAAGTTCTTAGTAGCATGAACTAAATCAGTGTATCTGAAGGCTATAACCCCACCACTTCCTTGATTGCCGTATGATGGCGAGCCACAACACTTGAATTTCTTCCTCCAAATCACTGAGACCAGTATGAGCATCATTATTAATTCAAAACCAACAGTTCTTGCAGCAATAACAAATCCAGTGTTTGCTTTTCTTCTGTTTTTTCTCAGATTTGACAAATCTTTGGCGGAAAGGCGAAGATAAAGATCATCTTCAGAAGTAACGGCAACACCGTCATTCAGATTTACACTAAACAATTCCCCATGCCAGACAGAGCATTTGCTGTTGCTGTATGAATAAGCAGTGCAGGAGCAGGAGTTGAGACAAGCTTCTTCACATTTGCTCTGAGTGGTGGCAACGTCTATGCTTTGCGGGCTGATGGGCAATTGAACCTTAGCAATGGGGTGGAACATGTCTGTTGAACTTATGCTGTTTCCATCACCGGTGCAATGTAAAGGAGTATCTCTGATGCATCCTCCTGTACGATCTTCAAACTCCCAATCATGCGGCGACTTCAGAGAAAAGCTCTCCATGCAGTCACAGGATGGACTTGCTCTGTTGTTGCAGACCGTGAAAGGTCCTCAGGTAGCAGGCGGGCTGCAGGGATCGACAGGTTCAGTATATAAGTTTTGCCAGGACTGGTTGGCTTGCGACCAAATGTTCAGCTCGATGTGACCAGAGATGTCTAGTGAGGCAAATACGGAATATGTATCATCCGGTAAAGTGTACATGTAGTACTCCTCTACATTGTTATCAACATACGTCAGGTTAAACAAACCTTTGGTCCGCGGATCATATTCCAAGATCGAGTTGAGTATTGGTATAAGCTTGGATGTAGATGTTCCGGATGCCCAAGACCAGTACGCTACGGAGGGGTTGCTGCGCTGGAGGACCATCCCACTGGTGCCTAGTCCAATGCTGTATGGGCCGAGGCCCGGATCAATGAGGCTCTTCTTTGAGATGAGTTGACGATTCAGACCGGTGAGCTTGTTCCGGCCAAACTTGGAACCAGAAAGGGCAACATCTGCCGGGTGATCGAAGCTCTGCCACAGCAGTACCTTAGATGACGGGCTTTCTACGAGTGCAAGGTTTCCACTGTTCAAGAGAAGGGCACTAGTGGCGTTTATGCTGGTTTGTGTCCTATTGGCAATGTGAGTGGACCAGATTAAGGATTCAGTACCGGCTTGGGCTACGATGATGTCACACCCCGCCCCTTTGCCGATATGATTGTCGACGTGAGGCTTGATCGATTGCCTGAATTCCGGAACAGAGAGAAGCAAAGAGAGGAGAGCGAGCAGAGTGTGGATTCTATTCCATTCTTCAGACTTGATCGATACTTGTCTGACTGCCTGTGCTCTCCCTTTTGTAGCTGACGAGCCATGCCACCAGCCCATACTAGCAGCCCACGGCCCATGTCCAGCATGTACAATTCTCCTCCATATACGGACATGACAGATGACAACAAGATTGCCATCGCTTGAGACTTTGAGCTGTGTTAGGTTGAGCTTGGAGTCAGTAGTAATTGGCTTGTCTCTGTTAGCGACCCACACAGTAGTGAAAACTGGGATCTTGTTGAACCATATGCCAAGGTACCAGTTGGAGTTGGGGGAGATGGTGTTGTTGGACTTACTGGTGATGGTTGCAGCTGGCTGGAAGAAGCCGAGCGCAAACTTGCCGTTTCTTGAGACGAGCTTGTCGCCCACAGCGAGCGTTTGGCCTGCGGTGAGAGTATCATTTACAGTTGTAGAGGAACATGGAGGAGTGTGCAAGGAAGAAAAGAGGAGAAGCCCGAGTAGGATGTAGAGTGGAGGCATGGTGAAAAGAGTATGAATAATGAATTGGAGATGACTGGCGCTGGATGGATGCATGCACGCACATATGTGTCTGCTCTGCTGTTCTGAGAAGGAACAGATCGGGGATGAATGAATGCATGATATTCAGTCGACAGACGACTGGAGTACTGGTATTGACTTGGGACCAATGCCCTGTCCCGTACCCACTTGGGCTGCCACTTGAGCTTTAGGTGGATGTATGTACACCAGTTGAGCTAGGTGTCTGTATACCCACGTGCTATCTATCTCAGTACAAGAAATTTCCAAGCTCTCCAAGAAGCTTCAACTTGGGCGCTGTCACTGGAATTTCTAGTCAGATAACGCAATGCACTGCAACTGGACTACGGGTTAGAGCATGTCTAACGGTTCTTGTAAAAGTGGTCAAACCCGTAAAAAATAGGTTTTTTATAGTCTCGGAAAAAACTCGGGGCGGATCAGTGTCTGTAAACCTCGTCAACCCGTAAAACTTTTTAGAGGTTAGTCTATACTCGTGTCCGTGACCTTTGAAAATAGGGGCTCGGGGCCGTTTTAAGTCAAGGTGGCAATTTTCCCCGTGGGGACGGGTACCCGTGGGGATTTACCCGCCACGAGTCGGGGATGGGGGACGAATTCACCCCATGGGGATGGTCTGGCGGGTACCCGTTAGTCTAGCGGGGCGGGGATGGGTAGCAAATCTCCCCCGTGGGGACTCCATGGAGACCCGATAACCTCCTGACACGTGGGCCACCAAAACACAATATGCCCATATATACTACCAAAACCTAGCCCACCTGCTTTTCCCCACGAGGCCACGACCCCCATCTCTGACCTCTTCGGCTCTCCCTCTCCTAGCCGCCACTCATCAGCAAGGAAGGAGGAGTTCGTTGTCGCCTCATCCCGGGCGCATCGCTCCACGATCCTGCATCAACATGCCGACGGCTTCGTCCCGCATCGGCATCTGCTCGCGTTGTCGCCAAGGGAGCTTGTCGCCAAGGGAGCTCGTCGGCAAGGAAGGACGAGTAGCGAGTTTGTCACCAACCCACATCAGCTTGTCACCGGCGCTTCCCCACATCTGCTTGTCGCTGGTGTAGCCCGTCATCTGCATCTCCCTACTTGGGCATCGGACGATCGGAGTGGAGGTCCCCGTGGAGACTCCGACGGGGAACGGGTACCCGATTTTGACGGGGATGGGGACGTTTTGCCCCCCGATAAGCTCACGGGGATTGATGGGGATGGGGACTAGCGGGGATCGGGGCGGGTATGGTGGAGTTATCCCGGCCATCCCCAGCCCCGTTGCCATCTTGAGTTTTAAGGGTTGTCTTGTACTCGGTCAACGCACGCTTTTTAGGCCAAATGTTCACGGAGGTGCGCCGTACTCGTCGGTATCCGGCAAAATTCATCGCATTCAGGCCTCATCCGCCGTCTTTGACCACACACGTATACCTCCGTGAGCTCCCGATCCAATTCTCCTACTTTGCCCTCTCGATTTTGTACCGCAGCCGTCCTTGGGGTCCTCCTCTGTCCGTCTCCACCATTACAGTCCACGCCAAGCTTACGTGCGGCCTCGAGCAAAGAGCAGCTGCCTTGGGTGGGAGCGGACGGCCTTGGGAGGGAGTGGCAGCGCGGCCTCGAGCAGAAAGCGGTGGCACGATCTCGGCGGGAGCGACGGCGCAGACGGGTCAGTGGGGATACGTATCAGGAAGAAGATTACCGGAAGAAAAAAGAAATATTGTTTATAGGTTGTGTTTACGGGCGGCTCTGATCTCCGCCGTGCGTTTGCTGATCCTTAAAACAGATTTACCACAGCCTGTAAATGGATTTACGGGTTTGCATTTTACGAACGCTGTTAGAGCATGACTAACAACACCCTTACTAGTGCAACCCTTAAAATGCGAGTAAGGGCTCCCGAAAATAAATTTAAGGACCAAAAAGGAGGCGGCGGAGATCAGTGCCCTTATTCAACCTTTAAAAGAGAATATTCTCTTTTACCGTTTGCAAATAGGGGCACTGGTAGCCGCGCCATGCGACCCTTACCCGTAAAAGGAGGGTTTTAGGCAGGTATTCTTGTAGAACAGCAATGCAAACATTTGCATAGTTTTAACAACAAATTAATAACATAGTTCGCATCAAATCCATAGGCACAACAGTTCACAGCAAATCGAAATGCATAATTCAAAGGCCTACCAACAGGCAAGGGAGAAATCAAGCCGCGGGGTTCTGTTCATGCTCAACCGAAGCACCTCCGGTTCCACTTTGGTGAAGGAGGCTTCTTCTCGCCGTGATCTCCGCGGTTGTGTTATTCCACCACAGCAACTGTGTCTCATTCATGACACTCGTGTTCATCATCATGATCTCCTTCTCCTCGGCAAGAAGTTCCTTCATTGCCTTCTCCCTCTTTATGTTGATCTTCTTCTCCTCCAAGTCGGCCTTGCACGCAGCGTCTACCCGTGCGGCTTCAATCATTGCAAGCTTGATCTCTTTCTTCTTCTCATAGATAGTTAGCTTGGTCTCCAATGTCTTCATTGTCACTGTCTCCTTGGTCTTCATCATTTGATCAAACTTGTCGTTGAGCGTTGTTTGCTCGGCGGCCATCTTCAACCTCTCCTTGGCTTTTTTGGTCCCCTCCGGCTTGTCCCACTTTGGTGCTCCATCTTCATCACTATCATCAAGCATCTTCATAGCCCCTTTCTTGATCTCCTTCTCTTGGTCCCTCAATTGCCATTTGGGAAGATGCTTGAGGACGTCATGGCAGTGTTTGAAGGCAAACCTCTTGTCGTTGCTGCCTTTCATCTGCTTGTACCTGTCATGCGCAAAGCCCTCCTACAAATGCACCATGATTGTCATATGGCAAATATATGATCATATTTTGTCAAGATTTTGGATGTAAGCTAAACTCACATATACATCAACAGTGGAACCACTAATTGGATTCTGGATCAGCGCATCCATAGCAGCACTCCAACGGCTACAAGCCGGCTTAATCACCTCCCAACGTCCTTGAAGTGATCGGAAACTGCGGCTCACCGGATTTTTCACTCGGGGCATCAGCTGGCAAAATCTATCCTCGATGTGCTGCCAGTACCGCTTTCCCGTTTGATCCGTGCCGTGCGCCGCGTCCATGCCAACTTGTGACCAAGCACGGCACAAAGTTGTATCCTCGATCTCTGTATAGTTCACGACTCTCTTCTTCTTCGTAACCTCGCCCGTCTCGACCTCGGTCACCTCTTCCATGTCGTCGTCGTCCGTCTCCTCGTCCTGCTCATCGACGTCAACCAAATTCTCCATGTCGTCCGCACCGTAAGGAGCAAGTGGTGGCCCGTCGTGAACGGAGTCGTTCAACAAATCCATGAACTCACCGTGCGCAGTTGAGCTCAAATTCGGCATCGTGGATGAGATTATGTAAAGTCAGACGCGTCGGAGACGGGGAAAATTTAACATACCTTTCGGGCAGCAGCTCGCACGAATTCGGAGTGGGGATGGCGTCGGGCGACTCGGAGGGAGGCGGAGAGGGAGTGACAGACTTCAGTTCGCGGCGAGCCGACTTCTTCAACTTCATCGCCTTGGCTCCATCGGACATGGTTTTCGGCCGTGGAACCCTCTTCCCCGTCAGAGCAGGCGCGGGGACGGAAGCCGGTGCCGGGGCGGTAGCCGGCGACGGCGCGGGCTGGACGAGGTGGGTGCCCGCCCTCTTCCTCTTCTTCACGAGGTGGGTGGCCGCGACGACATCCGCGACCTCGGCGGATGTCGGGACCCCTCCGGCGGGCTGAGGTGTCGATTGGAGGTCCATGCCTTCGGAATCGGGCCACGGTGGTGCACGAAAGGGCGGGGCCGCGGAGATCGGCGGCGGCGGCGGCGGGAGCTGAAGGAACGAGGAGCTGAAATCCGTCGCGCGCAAACGAAAAGGTGGAGTGCGGGCTTCCTTCGGGTCGCCCTAGGAGCCCTTGTTTGTATAGGCTCCACAAAGATTCAGGGGCCGGGCCTGAAAACATTTCACGGGTTTGAGCCATTTACGGACGCTGTTCTGCGCCGCGCTTTGGCCCGTACCCGTAAAAAAAGGTTAAATCGGCCCAACTGCCGTTTTACGGGTGTTGTTAGTCATGCTCTTAGCACATCATGCTAGACCCAAAAAAAAAAAATAGGAGAAGAATCCATCCTTCATTGTTGGAGTGTAGCTCTGCTGATGGCGATTTGAATACGAGACTGTACCTCCGTCCTGTTCCCAAATCACTTCCTCCCTTGCACGGGAGGCCCACTTGTAGCCGCAGAGGAGCAGGAATCCCTTTGACCGACCTTGCACGTTCGAGAGAGAGAAAGGAACGCAACACCCGAAGCTTCGGCAGTCTGCAACGTCAGATCCGAAAAATATCGGTTCAATTTGGCTGTCTGCAACGTCAGATCCGAAAAACCAAGGTCTGTTGTTTGCTTAGATCGCTGCTGTTTTTGTAATCATCACTGTTTAATGTTGCAAAGCTAGAGTATTTTGACATAAATATAATTGTGTTTTCATCCTGCCAAAAAATTTATTCCTGAAATTAAGATGCACTGTTTAGAATTATGTCTCAGCTTCTGCAATCATCGTTGCCCCCTCTATGTCCACCTATAGGTCTATTGGATCATACATGAGATTCTTCTATTCACGCCAAACATGAGATGGTGTTATAGTGTATGTTGATTGCCTAGCACTTTCCATTAGTTCGGACTTTTGCTTGCATTAGCCTGACATTACATAGCTGGTATTTCAATCTGTTACAACATTTCCGCCAAAAATCACAAGCAACTTTGCAAGATACAAATGAATTGCTCAATAATGTATATCACTGTTGTCAAGAGATTGGGACCCAAAAAGGCAACAAGCTAAATCCCATTTCCCATCATCTGAGGCTATAGTTCTTCCTATCTGTGGTAAAACATGTACAACAAGGTTTAGCTTGGCGGCATTACGCGGAGCTAAGTTGTGGCAGCTGCCAAGTATCCAGCAAGCCTTTTTATTTTCTCAACTCCTATCCAGCATGTTCTCTCCGTATGGTCTCGAACAACATTTCGTTCCATGTATCTACCGCCCCAGGCATGCACCAATGTAGACAGTCCTGGGGTGGAGGCTTTCCATCTGGCCCTCTCTGAGTCTTCTTGTTTGGGTCGGCACTTCTGTATGGACCAGGATGTCCATCGACCCTCAGGGCAAAAGGTTTAGTGATGTCCATCAATTTCAACTTGGCGCCGCGTACCCCAGAATTTTCGACTGCCTTTCTGAAGCCCGCAACTTGCTTTTCGTACATTGTGTTTGTGAATCCATTCCTCACCGCCTCGTCCAAGGGCTTAACCTTTCCAGTGCATGAGCCGTTAGTGTTCCATTCCCCACCTTCATAATGATCTGGTGAGTATGTGCGCAGAATAGCTATACCTTTGAAATTCGGGTTAGTAGCCACAGCAGTTAGGCAAGTCTCAACAGATACACCGAAACTGGCAACGTTGTTCATTTGCATCTTTCCAGCTTCACGCGGCCACCAGAGCTGTCCTCCAACAACATTTCCATTCAGGATGTAGGCTGATCGTTTGGCAAACCAATGCCCGGAGGAGAGGACAAGCACATCAAAACTAGGGAGAAGTTCCATGAAGGTCTCATCTGGGATATCCAGGAAAACCTTATCAAGACCATTGGGAGCAAACTCCACAGCTTCAATTGACTTGTGTACTAACCAAGACGACCAGATGCGGATGATAGTTGTTGAGGTTGACCTAAAGATCCACTTTTGCATCCTGCGGGTGCCATTGTTTACTGGGGTGTCGACCTGTCAAAAGTAGAATATCAAGAAGCTTCAAGATGACAAACCGGATATTATGTTAGTCAATCAAACAAGCTACATGTACATTCAGTATATGAGCAGGCATAACAGTTGAAAAATCTGGATATCAATCAACTTGGAAGCGAATATTCCCGAAAATAGAATGTTTGCACTGATTTACAGAGAGCCTTTTGCATTTTAGGAAGGAAAAGTTAAAAAATGTTATTACAAGCAGGCATCATATAAATTGATAAAAAAAATGTAACCATGGTCCATCCATTATTTATAAGACCAAATAACCTCTTGAATCAGATATATCATTCATAAAAAATTCAACTTAGATTGATTGCAGCTCCAACATAAAATCATTAGTAGTATCAGTGAAGCATCTCACCTGCCACAGAATGCAAAGGAGCGACTCCATCTGATTTCGGGCAACTGAATCCCCAACAAAGGCAAGCGTCTTGCCTCTCATCAACTCCAAGAACTTCCTTGCATCAAAGCACGGGAGAATGCATTGTTCAGGTTTCCATCTCCAATTCTCATATCCCTTGTCAGGTCGCCCATTTGCCTGGCAATTCTGAGTCTTTGTGATCAAAGGGCAAGAGCTGTTTGTGTAGAGTGGCCCTGAAGAATCAGAAAACCATTCCCCACGATATAGATCACAGGAACCTGTACAATGAAAAGGACGTCATGTTGTCTTATCCCAGTAACTATGACAAAAAGATCAATACAATACAGTTACAAGTGTAGTATATTCCATTCCTGTTTGTAAGATGATGTGCAGAAAAACCAGGGGAATATACTAACAGCTCAACATGAACAGCCATTTGAAAACCAGTTGATGACTTCCACAAGTCAAGCATAGTTCCCTCATCAAGTTTTGCTGTGGTATCAGTATCACCTGTGTCCAAAGATGCTTCGCTTGAATTCATGGTAGCACTCGGAGCGTTTTGCTCAGGCAGCCGTTCCTGGCCATCCTGAAACGCCTTCTCTGATAACAGCAAATCAGCTGCAGCTGCCGCATCATTCTTGCTCCCATCAAAAGCCCCGGTCGTGAGGTATACACGTAACGATGCCCGAGGAAGAAACGATCCCGCAGACAGCGATATCACTACCAGGGTGAGCACCAAAGCCACAGCCGACAGCCATTGTCGAATTCCACCAGCCACAGCTGGAGCCGTCATCCCCGGCAAACTGATGGCGCACTAAAAGACCCAAAGGCAGCAACCTCTACAGAACAGCTCTACTTCTTGATCTTCCCCCGTGTACTAGGGCACAAGGCCAAACATGTTTCCTGATTCTTGGAAGCTGCAGTATATGAACAGAAAATTGAAATAAATAACTAGTGCTAGCTACGACAATCATCAAGTTCGATACTCACTAGCAGCTAACAGCAGCAAGTATCACCAATGGCTAATGGAAGACCATACAAATTAATTTCTTTGACAAGTTATCACTGGTAGCATTTACAAACCATTTTAACCAAAGTGTCATTGTCAGCACTATTACAGATAAAAAGGAAATCAGGTACGCTGACATGGTGAAGTCCACATATAGCTAACATCAATTCGCAAGACCATCTGCATTTCCCAACACCATTGACGGTATCAATCCTGTAATGCCCAAGAATATTTGACAGAACCATACTCTGGCTTGACGAGCTAACGGATCTAGGTTTCAGACCTTACCTCTGTGCAGTGCCTGGTCGCCCCAGGAGTGAGCGGGGAGCTGCCCGCCGGTCGCCGCTCTGCTCGGGGGAGCGACGAGGTGTACGGGGCAGTAGTTGGACTGTCGCCGGGGGGCGGAGGTGCACTGATCCAATCGCGAGGGTCTGATCAACAGAGGAGGAAAATGGGATAAGAAGGAAAGAATGAGGCGTACGAGTGCTGGTGTACTTTAACCCCATGCCGATGCCACGCCTCCATGGAATCGCGATGTGCGTTGCACATGGCCAAGCCGAGGTGCGCACTCCACCACGGCCTCCCCGCTCCCCTCGCAAGCCTTCCCCTTTCTTTATCTGAACATGGCACCTCCAGTCTCAAGTCTGAACTCGCTGCACATTCTCTTCTAGTTGACCATCCGATTCAAGTCCAGTAATAGTATATGGGGTAGGTAATCTGAACAGATCTAGTAGTAGTAAGAAATTGATGCCCTCCCAGATCTAAAACCAGGTACAGTGGGCATGGATTTAAACCACGGAATACGCTTTCACTTCCATGATGCTACTATCTATAGAATTCCAATGATTGTCAGTTAATCTGGCTAATCTCTCACTTCGCAGGCGACCCTTCTGAATCACATTTGAACTTCACCACATGGGAAGAGGATTGCTGTCATCGAGAATGGGGTTAACTGAAGATCCTTTGCCAGAAGACATTGTGCTTGCGAATAATGGCTGCTCGTGCTGCACTGTCCGAGGGGATCTTGTTGAAGATGCTTGTGAAGTTGGTGAAGCAAAAGGGGGACAAGTCTGGTCATACTATTTGCTATCCACACAACAGGTGAAAATCACTCGATGAAAGTCCACCAGACTATCAGTATATAGTTGTCATTTTTTAGCCTAAAGATGTGCGTCAATCTAATTTCTGACAAAACCAATGTCACTTCCCCAGTCTTGCAAAGCCCGGTCCTGTTATTGAGTTATATTGTTCCGCTGAATTGGTCCCAAAATATGTGAAACCTACATTGGTTGACTGTAAGCATGCCATGAAACTTTTTTTTTTTTTTTTTGCGAATCATGCCATGAAAACATTTGAATGAAGTGAAACCAAGGTGGGTTGTGATTGATGCAGTAAACAGGTTGCTTATGTACAGTAGTAAACATTGAACAAGGTATATAACTATATACAGGGCTTTGCTGCTACTTTTTTTTCTGCATTTTCTTGTTTAAGCGTACAATATGAAAAGGAACGCGTCCACGTACACGGCCTCCCCCTCGATCGTGTCCACGTTCATTATCGAGCTTCAACCCACCTTAGTTCCATCCGACGGCCGGGGTCACGTGTCCACTTGTGCTTCCTTCACCTAAAATAATCGACCCGCATCAATTATTGGTGAACCGTTCTCGGAATCGACATCCCACTTACCGGCCGGCGTACGTGTGGCGCCCCCCATGGAATTTATTTGGAGTCGTCTGTAACGTGTCCACAACCAAGCCAAAGGTGTCCCGATCATGCATGTACCTATAGTACTGTGTCTCACTGACTAGATGACGGGACGACAAGTCATATTCATCACGTATTTCAATATCCATCTTTCCTTCTCAAATTAGGCTTCACTCCCGTCTTATAAATAAAACATAACCATTCAAATCAAATAAAAGTTCGAGAGCAAAGGAAAAAAAGAAAGATCTATTGGGTAACAACACACATCAGCCCCAGAGAGACAAAACGAAAAGGGAGCTGATACAAAGGAGCTTAGCGGACCGGCGACGAGAAGTAGTGGCGTGCTGCCACATCAGGTCCTAGGTCCCCGGCGCTGATCTTGGTCGTGGACTTCGTCTCCGAGGACAGGATCTGCAAGCAGCGGCGACACGGCAACCTCGGCAGGCACGACGGCGGCTCGTGGGGCACAACGAAGATGGTTTATGGGTCGCCGGCGGCGCGGTGCCTCACCTCGATTCCCGCAGCACGTCGAGCACGCCCGCTTCCTCCGTTCCCCAATCGCCACCGAATTTCTTCGATCTACGGCGGAAGGCACGGCATCCGCTAACCCAGGGCTCCCACGGCGGTCCCCCACCGCAGCCCCAACCTGCCTCTACCTAAAGCTCCGCTGTCACACCCTAATTCCTCATCCCCTTCCCAAGATAGCCTGCCGCCCTCCTCTGGCGAGCTGCCACATCAGGTCCTAGATCCTCAAGCATGTCGTTCAAATGTTCTCTATCCCGCTGCCTAGAGAGCCGGTGCCATACTACCGAAGAAGAAAGGCAAGAAATTTGAAATGGAGGCACAAGCAGCGCCACGGGAAAACTAGCTCGATACGACGAATAGAGGCGTTGCTACCACCAGCACTGATGTGTCCATCGATCGGTCAGTCCATCCCGAGACTTGCACAAGAAGGACCAATAAAAAGATCGCCGAGATGCCCATTGTCTGTTGCCTTGTCATTTTGGTATGAGATAGCTTCTGTGTCATGGGGCAAGAGGTACCCGTCGGCGGTTCTCTATGATACACATATACTTACAATGACTAGAACTTACCTGAGACCAAAGTTGAGTAGCATGAGGCCTCGGTACTCATATTCAAGGGGAATAAGAATTTCAACTTGTGATTTGTCAAGCATATAACTCATATTTGCCCTCACATTAACCTTAATCACTTCAAGATTCTTATGATAGGGGTAATGAGAGCTCAAAGATAATGAGTACCATAATTTTTTTGGAAGATTTATAAAACTTGTTAATCCCAGCTTCCCTCTGCGAAGGGCCTATCTTTTACTTTTATGTTGAGTCAGTAAGCCTATTCCTCTCTATCTCAAGCAAGCATTTGAGTTGTTGTGATTCAATCATCTATATGTTGATCTATTCAATCTTGTTTCTTATGTTCCTTGTTTTGCACAATGTTCTTATCCGAATGAATATAACTTTGAAAGCTATCATTGTTGGTGAAGAGACAGTTATGTTTGAGCAAGAGACTCCTGCAATATAAGCTTCTTTATAAAAGCTTAGCTCAAAAATAAGTATGATTTATTAATTATTCTCTGACCAAGAACAAAATTTGCCATCACCAATTATGATTTTCTTTGTGCACCATTATTGTGACTCCCTTACTCATTACAAGTTAAGTTATATAAGAGTGAGTTGCTTTATATTATGATTTGTGTATTAATAAATTTGATGCTTCTTGTCCGTATTCTCTTTATCGACACTTCACTCCATAAATCTGTGGTCATGTTTACTGAGTTCAGTTTTTGCTTGGGGATAAGCGAGGTCTAAGATTGAAGGGAGTTGATACGTCCATTTTGCATCACTATTTTATATCATAATTTACTATTATTCATTGATATATTTCATATTTAGAGATGATACTTATGTTATTTCATCTATTTTGCATGTTTGATGATTTTTGGAGAATTAACTACCAGAGTCAGAATTCTGCTGGAAAAAGCGTTGTTCAGATAAAATATTTCCGAAGATCAAAAAATTCCAGAAAATATACTGAAATTCCTATTTTTTCAGAAGACGAAGATAGCCAGAAGAGGGAGTGGAGATGGGCCACAGGGGGCCCACACCACCCCTAGGCGCGGTCCCCCTAGGCCACGCGGCCAGGTGGTGTGGCCACCCTGGCCCACCTCTGGCGTCGCCCTTTCGCATATATCTTCCTTCCGAAAACCTAAGACAGGGGGAGCGATCATAGAAATATTTTGCCGCCTCTGCGGGGCGGAAACTACAGAGAGAGAAAAAACTCTCCGGCAGGCAGAAATCTGCCGGGAAAATTCCTCCCTGGAGAGGGGAGATCGTCGCCATCGACACCATCATCGAGCTGGGCTTCATCGGGATCATCATCATCCTCATCACCATCACCACCACGCCATACCGCTATAACAATTGGGTTGAATCTTGTGTAGTTCATAGGGGAAACTTTCCCGATGTTGATTACTTGTTGTAGTTGTGCTATTGAGTGAAACCATTGGATTATTTTTCATGTTCCAATTGTTACTTATCATTATTTTATCTCTGATCTTGATCCATATGATGTCTTGTGAGTAGTTCGTTTAGTTCTTGAGGACATGGGATAAGTAATGTTGTTAGTAGTGTAATTTGTTGGAGATATGCCCTAGAGGAAATAATAAATGTAGTTATTAATATATCTTTGTGTTTATGATAAATGTTTACATTCATGCTATAATAGTATTAACAAGGAAACATTAATACTTGTGTGATTTGTAAACTAAAATAGAGTCCCTAGTAAGCCTCTTTATAATACTAGCTTGTTGGTTAATAAATGATTGTGGTTTCCCTATCATGAACATTGAGATGTTATTAACAACAAGATCATATCGTTAGGAGAATGATATGGTGGACATACTCCTATAGATAAGCGTAGCATAAAGATCAAGTCATTTTAATAGTTCAATTGCTATATGCTTTCTGATACATAGTAACCTAATTCCTTTGACCATGAGATCATGCATATCACCTTCACCGGAAGGATACTTTGATGACATCAAACACCACACCGTAACTGGGTGGCTATAAAGGTGGCATTGAGTGTTCGGAAAGTATTGGTTGAGACACATGGATTAAGAGTGGGATTTGTCCATTCATATGACGGATAGATATACTCTGGGCCCTCTCGGTGAAATGTCATCCAATTAGCTTGCAAGCATATGACTGGCTCACCAGGGATCACATATCACGGGAACGAGAAAAGAGTACTTATCAGTAACGAGGTTGAACTAGGTATGTAGAGATACCGACGATCATAACCTCGGATAAGTAAACTATCGTGAGACAAAGGGAAATTGGTATCGTATGTAAGTGGTTCATTCGATCGCAAAGTAATCGTA
Organism: Avena sativa; assembly: GCA_916181665.1. NCBI lineage: Eukaryota > Viridiplantae > Streptophyta > Magnoliopsida > Poales > Poaceae > Avena > Avena sativa. The sequence goes on along the minus strand of OV702298.1, from coordinate 274,733,611 downwards.
GAAATATGTGGGAGCCATATGAATTTCCAGATTCCTCTATTGGTTATTGTTCGGAGAAGTGTCTCGATCATGTCCGCATAATTCACGAACCGTAGGGAGACACACTTAAGGATTCGACGTTGTTTGAGTAGTTATGGAATGATGAGTAAGAGACTGAATGTTGTTCGGAGTCTCGGATGGGATCCGGGATATCACGAGGAGATCCGGAATGGTCCGGAGAATAAGATTCATATAAGGAAAGTCCTGTTTCGGGGTTGGAGAATGGTTCCGATGTTTTCATCGGGAATGTTCTAGAAGGTTCCGGAATGTCCAGCACTCTGAAGGAGAAGGGTACATGAATGTGTCATACCAAGTTGGAATGATTGCATCATGTACTAGGTGTCATCGCTGAACAAAATAAAGGGTTTAATCAAATCCTAGTTTGAAAAGTCAAACGCCAATTTGAAAAGTCAAACGGCTATTTTGGGAAGTGGAGGGGAAGGTGGAAACCGAGTTGGGGAGGAGTTCCTCCCCTCCACCGTTGGCCCCCTTAGGAAACCGAGTCGGGGAGGGACTCCCCTCCCCTGGAGCGGCCCCTCCACCTATATAAGGAGGGGCAAGGCTGCCCCTCCTAGCACCCAACACCTCCACCCGCAAACCCTAGCCCTAAGCCGCCGGCCCTCCTGCAGCCGTCGCCGCCCTAGGGCAAGCTGCCGCCGCCTAGCTAACCCTAGCCGCCGGCCAAGCCTCCTCCTTGGTGTGTCTAAACCCTAGATCGCCGAGGAGCTCTCTCATAGTCCACCATACTCGCTCCGGCTTAAGGCGAAGCCCTGCGAGATCTCCCCTCTACTTCCGGTACCACGCCGTTGTGCTGCCGGAATTGCGAGGAGAGTGCTACGACCTCCGCTGCCTGCTGGAACAAGGGAGAGGAAGGTCTTCGTCGAGTACCGAACGTGTGACCGACTGCGGGAGCGCTGCCGGAACGCAGCGCCGGAAGGATCGTCTACGCGATCTTGAGATCGGGAAGAGTACGACTACATCACCCACGAGAATCCGCTCTCGTTAAACACTTTGGAATCTTCGAGGGTGAGTTGTTCCATCGACTCGTTGCTACAATCTAGTAGATAGATCTTGGCTTGTTTGTTTGTATGTGATAGAAATTTTTTGTTTTCCATGCTACGAATCCCTACAGTGGTATCAGAGCCGTGTCTATATGTAGATCTGTTGCACAAGTAGAACATAATGGTCATTGTGGGCGTTGATGCTTTTATTGTCGATTGCTTCTTGTATACTTTGCATCTTGCGGGATGTTGGGATGAAGCGGCCCGGGCTAACCTTACATGACATCGTTCATGAGACTTGCTCCACGCTTGACATGCAACTTGTATTGCATAAGTGGCTTTGCGGGTGCCTGTTTCTCCCAGCATAGTTAAGATTCAATTTACAACGGGTGATTGTCAATACTAGTATCAATGTTGTGGTTCATGTTCGTAAGTTAGAACGACACTTTTTGAAAGTAGAGGCGTCTAACTTTGTTTTGCAGGGGTGTGCTGTGATGTGATATGGCCATGATTGTGATTATATTTGATGTATGCAATGTTCCTTATTGTAAGTTGGCAACCGGCAGGAGCCATATGGTTGTCTTTAATTTTGTTAAGACCTGCGTGTCTATTCAAAGTAGTTGTAATAGTTGAAGCCGGTGGACGAAAACCATGGAGAAGCGTCATTGACCTTGATGCAATGCCGGTGATGATGGAGATCATGTTCGTGCTTGAAGATGGAGATCGGAAGCACAAAGAAGAAAGGCCATATCATATCACATATTATGAATTGCATGTGATGTTAATCCTTTATGCATCTTGTATTGCTTAGTTAACAACGGTAGCATTATAAGATGATCCCTCATGCACATGAATTTCAAGTCATAAAGTGTTCACCCTTAGTTAGCACCGTTGCTAAAGCTTGTTGTTTCGAAGCACCACGTGATGATCGGGTGTGTTAGATTCCGCAAGTGTATACAACGTGAGCAAGCCAGATTTGCTCATGCGGAAGCTAAGGTTTGATCTTGACGAGCCTAGCATGTACAGACATGGTCTCGGAACACGGATCACCGAAAGGTAAAGCATGAATCATATAGTAGATATGATGAACATGTCGATTGTTCGCCATTGAAACTATATCAACTCTCGTGATGATCGGTGTTGATGTAGTGGATTTGGTTCGTGTGATCACTAAAACAATGTGAGGGATATAGTTTTGAGTGGGAGTTCACCTAGATTAATTTAACTATTAATTAGAACTCAATTTGTCATAAACTTAGTCTAAACTATTGCAAATATGTTGTAGATCAATGGCGGCCCCTACCATCAATTTTAATGCATTCCTAGAGAAAGAAAAGTTGAAAAACAATGGAAGCAACTTCACGGATTGGTTCCGCAATTTGAGGATTGTCCTCACAGCTGGTAATTTGACCTATGTGCTGGATGCACCGCTGGGTGACCCACCTGCAGCTACTGCTACCGATGAAGTAAAGAATGTTTACCTCGCTCGGAAGACTCAGTACTCCACAGTTCAGTGTGCTATCTTGTATGGTTTAGAATCGGAGCTTCAGAAAAGGTTTGAGAATTCAGACCCACATGATATTGTCCGTGATCTCAAATTGATCTTTGAGACTCACGCGGCAATTGAGTGCTATGAGGCTTCTGAAAAGTTCTTTAACTGCAAGATGGAAGAGGGCAGCTCTGTCAGTGAGCATGTGCTTAAGATGTCTGGGCACGCAAACAAACTTCAAAGCTTGGTTATAGTGATTCCTAATGCTTTGGGGATTTATCGTGTCCTCCAATCACTACCACCAAGTTACAAGAACTTTGTGATGAACTACAATATGCAAAACATGAACAAGCAGTTGCCAGAACTGTTTGCTATGTTAAAATCTGCAGAAGTGGAGATCAAGAAAGAGCACCAAGTGTTGATGGTCAATAAGACCACCAAATTCAAGAAAGGCAAGTCTAAGCAAAAGGGACACTTCAAGAAGGGTGGTAAGAAAGTTACTGCACCGACGAAGAAGACCAAGGCTGGACCTAAGCCTGATACTGAGTGCTTTTACTGCAAGGGAGAAGGTCACTGGAAGCGGAATTGCCCAAAGTACTTGGCGGATTTGAAGAACGGCAACATCAAAAAGAAAGGTATATCCGATATACATGTTATTGATGTGTATCTCACTAGTAATCGTAGTAGTGCCTGGGTATTTGATACTGGTTCAGTTGCTCATATTTGTAACTCGAAACAGGTGCTGCAGAATAAACGGAAGCTAGCGAAGAACGAGGTGACGATGCGCGTGGGAAACGGATCAAAGGTTGATGTGATCGCGGTCGGCACGCTACCCCTTCATCCACCATCGGGATTAGTTTTATACTTAAATAATTGTTATTTGGTGCCTGCGTTAAGCATGAACATTATATCGGGATCTTGTTTATTGCGAGACGGTTACTTGTTTAAGTCCGAGAATAATGGTTGTTCGATTTATATGAGTAATATGTTTTATGAACATGCACCTTTGATAGATGGTCTATTCTTATTGAATCTCGATAGTGGAAATACACATATTAATAACATTGAGGCTAAACGTTTGAAATCGAGCGATAACTCGACCTATATGTGGCACTGTCGTCTTGGTCACATTGGAGTGAAGCGTATGAAGAAACTCCATTCCGATGGACTTCTTGAATCACTTGATTTTGAATCACTTGAAATATGCGAAGCATGTCTGATGGGTAAAATGACTAAGACTCCATTTTCTGGTATGATGGAGCGAGCTACGGACTTATTGGAAATCATACATACCGATGTGTGTGGTCCAATGAGTGTAGCATCGCGCGGTGGTTATCGTTATGTTCTTACCTTCACGAATGACTTGAGTAGATATGGGTATATCTATTTCATGAAACATAAGTCTGAAACTTTCGATAAGTTTAAGGAATTTCAAAGTGAGGTTGAGAATCAACGTAACAAGAAGATTAAATTTCTACGTTCTGATCGTGGAGGTGAATATCTAAGTTACGAGTTTGGCGAGCATTTGAAGAAATGCGGAATACTTTCACAATTGACACCGCCGGGAACACCACAGCGTAATGGTGTGTCCGAGCGTCGTAATCGAACTCTCTTAGATATGGTTCGTTCTATGATGTCACTTACAGATTTACCGCTATCATTTTGGGGTTATGCATTAGAAACAGCCGCATTCACTTTAAATAGGGCACCATCTAAATCCGTTGAAACGACATCGTATGAATTATGGTTTGGGAAGAAACCTAAATTGTCGTTCCTTAAAGTTTGGGGTTGCGAAACCTATGTAAAGAAGTTACAGCCGGACAAGCTTGAACCCAAAGCGGAAAAATGCGTCTTCATAGGATACCCGAAGGAAACTATTGGTTATACCTTCTATCATAGATCCAAAGGCAAAGTCTTCGTTGCCAAGAATGGATCCTTTCTAGAGAAGGAATTTCTCTCGAAAGAAGTGACTGGAAGGAAAGTAGAACTCGACGAGGTTGTCAAACCTTCTCTCGAAATTGCGAGTAGCGCAGCACCGGAAGAAGTTCCTGTGGTGCCTGCACCAATAAGAGAGGAAGCTAATGATGGTGATCATGAAACTTCGGTTGTGGTTGCTACAGAGCCTCGCAGGTCAACGAGAACTCGTACCACTCCAGATTGGTATGATCCCGTTATGAGTGTCATGTTGGTGGACAACACCGATGACCCTGCGACATATGAGGAAGCGATGATGAGCCCAGATTCCAATAAATGGCAAGAAGCCATGAAATCCGAGATTGGATCCATGTACAAAAACCAAGTATGGACTTTGGTGGACTTACCGGATGGCCGGAAGGCTATCAAGAACAAATGGATTTTCAAGACGAAAAGAGATGCTGATGGTAATGTTACTGTCTACAAAGCTCGACTTGTCGCAAAAGGGTTTCGATAAATTCAAGGAGTTGACACGATGAGACTTTCTCACCATTAGCGAAGCTAAAGTCTGTGAGGATTATGTTAGCAATTGCTGCATATTATGATTATGAGATATGGCAGATGGATGTCAAAACAACGTTCCTCAATGGAGACATTGATGAAGAGTTGTATATGATGCAACCCAAAGGTTTTGTCGATCCTAAAGATGCTAACAAGGTATGCAAACTTCAATGGTCCATCTATGGATTGAAGCAAGCATCCTGAAGTTGGAATCAATGTTTTGATAAGGTGATCAAAAGTTTTGGTTTTATAAAAACTTATGGAGAAGCTTGTATTTACTAGAAAGTGAGTGGGAGCTCTGTAGAATTCTTAATACTATATGTGGATGACATATTGTTGATTGGGAATGATGTAGACCTTCTTAATAGTGTCAAGGAATATTTGAATAATAGTTTTTCAATGAAGGATCTTGGCGAAGCAGCTTACATATTAGGCATAAAGATTTATAGAGATAGATCGAGACGCCTAATATCATTGTCACAAAGTACATATTTGGACAAAGTTCTAAAGAGGTTTGGAATGGAAGATAGCAAGAAAGGGTTCTTGCCCATGTTTCCCAACACGACCTTGAGTAAAACTCAAAGTCCGACAACGGCAGAAGATATAGAAAGAATGAGTAAGACTCCCTATGCCTCAGCCATAGGATCTCTAATGTATGCCATGCTATGTACTAGACCCGACATTGCATATGCTGTTAGTTTAACTAGCAGATATCAAAGTGATCCAGGAGTGGATCATTGGACAGCGGTCAAAAACATCCTTAAGTACTTGGGAAGAACTAAGGATATGGTTCTTTCTTATGGAGGTGATAAACAACTCGTTGTTAATGGTTACACTGATGCTAGTTGGAACACCGATCCGGATGATTCTAAATCAAAATCTGGATACGTATTTACTTTGAATGGTGCAACAGTTAGCTGGAGGAGTGCAAAGCGTTGTGGCGAGATCTTCAACTGAATCGGAATACATGGCTGCTTCGGAGGCTTCACAAGAAGCGATATGGATGAAAGAGTTCATTACAGAGCTGGGTGTGGTTCCTAGTGCGCTGGACCCAATGTCTATCTACTGTGATAACATGGGCGCCATAGCCAATGCGCAAGAACCAAGGTCACACAAGAAGCTTAAGCACATCAAGCTACGTTTTCACGCTATTCAAGAACATGTCCAAGATGGGGACATAAAGATTTGCAAAGTACACACAGATCTGAATGTTGCGGATCCGTTGACTAAACCTCTCCCGAGGGCAAAACATGACCAAAACCAAACTGCCATGGGTGTTTGGTATATTACCATGTAATCTAGATTAGACGACTCTAGTGCAAGTGGGAGACTGTTGGAGATATGCCCTAGAGGCAATAATAAATGTAGTTATTATTATATCTTTGTGTTTATGATAAATGTTTACATTCATGCTATAATAGTATGAACAAGGAAACATTAATACTTGTGTGATTTGTAAACTAAAATAGAGTCCCTAGTAAAGCCTCTTTATAATACTAGCTTGTTGGTTAATAAATGATTGTGGTTTCTCTATCATGAACATTGAGATGTTATTAACAACAAGATCATATTGTTAGGAGAATGATATGGTGGACATACTCCTATAGATAAGCGTAGCATAAAGATCAAGTCATTTTAATAGTTCAATTGCTATATGCTTTCTGATGCATAGTAACCTAATTCCTTCGACCATGAGATCATGCATATCACCTTCATCGGAAGGATACTTTGATGATATCAAACACCACACCGTAACTGGGTGGCTATAAAGGTGGCATTGAGTGTTCAAAAAGTATTGGTTGAGACACATGGATTAAGAGTGGGATTTGTCCATCCATATGACGGATAGATATACTATGGGCCCTCTCGGTGAAATGTCATCCAATTATCTTGCAAGCATGTGACTGGCTCACAAGGGATCACATATCACGGGAACGAGAAAAGAGTACTTATCAGTAACGAGGTTGAACTAGGTATGAAGAGATACCGACGATCATAACCTCGGATAAGTAAACTATCGTGAGACAAAGGGAAATTGGTATCGTATGTAAGTGGTTCATTCGATCGCAAAGTAATCGTAGAAATATGTGGGAGCCATATGAATTTCCAGATTCCTCTATTGGTTATTGTTCGGATAAGTGTCTCGATCATGTCCGCATAATTCACGAACCGTAGGGAGACACACTTAAGGATTCGACGTTGTTTGAGTAGTTATGGAATGATGAGTAAGAGACCGAATGTTGTTCGGAGTCTCGGATGGGATTCGGGATATCACGAGGAGATCCGGAATGGTCCGGAGAATAAGATTCATATAAGGAAAGTCCTGTTTCGGGGTTGGAGAATGGTTCTGGTGTTTTCATTGGGAATGTTCTAGAAGGTTCCGGAATGTCCGGCACTCCGAAGGGGAAGGGTACATGAATGTGTCATACCAAGTTGGAATGATTGCATCATGTACTAGGTGTCATCGCTGAACAAAATAAAGGGTTTAATCAAATCCTAGTTTGAAAAGTCAAACGCCAATTTGAAAAGTCAAACGGCTATTTTGGGAAGTGGAGGGGAAGGTGGAAACCGAGTTGGGGAGGAGTTCCTCCCCTCCACCGCCGGCCCCCTTGGGAAACCGAGTTGGGGAGGGACTCCCCTCCCCTGGCGCGGCCCCTCCACCTATATAAGGAGGGGCAAGGATGCCCCTCCTAGCACCCAACACCTCCACCCGTAAACCCTAGCCCTAAGCCACCGGCCCTCCTGCAGCCGCCGCCGCCCTAGGGCAAGTCGCCGCCGCCTAGCTAACCCTAGCCGCCGGCCAAGCCTCCTCCTTGGTGTGTCTAAACCCTAGATCGCCGAGGAGCTCTCTCATAGTCCACCATACTCGCTCCGGCTTAAGGCGAAGCCCTGCAAGATCTCCCCTCTACTTCCGATACCACGCCGTTGTGCTGCCGGAATCGCGAGGAGAGTGCTACAACCTCCGCTGCCTGCTGGAACAAGGGAGAGGAAGGTCTTCGTCGAGTACCGAACGTGTGACCGACTGCGGGAGCGCTGCCGGAACGCAGCGCCGGAAGGATCGTCTACGCGATCTTGAGATCGGGAAGAGTACGACTACATCACCCACAAGAATCCGCTCTCGTTAAACACTTTGGAATCTTCGAGGGTGAGTTGTTCCATCGACTCGTTGCTACAATCTAGTAGATAGATCTTGGCTTGTTTGTTTGTATGCGATAGAATTTTTTTGTTTTCCATGCTACGAATCCCTACAGAATTATGTTGAGTAATATTTAATAGTTTGATATTTATGTTGTGGTGCTATTCTTATAGTGGTGTCATGTGAACGTCGACTATATGATACTTCAACTTTATGGGCCTAGGAGAATGCATTGTGTATTTGGCTACTAATTGTGGGGTTGCCGGAGTGACGGAAACCTAAATCCCCGTTAGTAAACCATTGCATAAGGGAGTGTAGGATCTCAGAGTTTAATGCTGTGGTTAGATTTTTATCTTAATTACTTTCTTGTAGTTGCGGATGCTTGCAAGGGGTATAATCATAAGTATGTATTAGTTCAAGTTAGGGTAGTACATTAGCATAGGTTCACCCCCATAACACTTATCCAACCAATGAAGATTAATCGACTATATGGAGCGAAAGCACTTGACAATATTCCCATGTGTCCTCGAGAACATTTGGTCATCATAAGTAATACAACCGGTTTGTCCTTTGCTGAAGAAAGGATTGGGACACTCGCTGCAATTATTATTATTGTCTTTTATTTACTCGCACTTTATTTATCTGCATTACCAAAAACCCCTAAAAATCCTTTTGTTAGTATTTACAGTGATCCTTGATCCAAACCGCTTGTCAACACCTTCTTCTTCTTGTTGGGTTTAACACTCTTATTTATAGAAAGTACTACGATACGCTCCCTATACTTGTGGGTCATCAGGGAGCTCTCCAAGATTCTTCATGAAGCCCGCCTACAAATTGAAGACGATGTGATACTTAGACTCAAAGCTAGACGGAGAAACGTCAGGATCTTGAAGAACTCCGGGTGATACTATTGGGGATATACCAAATAGGTATACCTACGGCATAGTCTCATACCGGCAAGCCCGGGTGGCCCACATATGGCGGTTAGGCCATAGGCCTAACATGGCGGCCTAGTTGCTGATAGAAAGCGGGAGGTCCAGCCAGGAGATGGAAGGCGTGTAGAGGTTCGTAGCATGGAAAACAAAAAGTTTCTACCGCATGCACACAAACAAGCCAATATCTATCTATTAGATTGTAGCAACGAGTCGATAGAAGAACTCACCCTCAAAGATTCCAAAGCGGTTAACGAGAGTAGATTCTCGTGGGTGATGTAGTCATACACTTGCCGATCTCAAGATCGCGTAGACGATCCTTCCGGCGCTGCGTTCTGGCAGCGCTTCCGCAGTCGGTCACACGTTCGGTACTCGATGAAGACCTTCCTCTCCCTTTTTCCAGCAGGCAGCGGAGGTTGTAGTTCTCCCCTCGTGATTCCGGCAGCACGACGGCGTGGTGTCGGAAGTAGAGGGAAGATCCCGCAGGGCTTCGCCTAAGCCGGATGCGAGTTATGGTGGATTAGGGTTTCCCAGAGATCTAGGGTTTAGATGATCGGGTGGAGGAGGAGGTGTCGGTGGCGGCAATGCGAGGCGGCGATGCGAGGCGGCGGCGGCGCGCGGGCGACGGCGGCGGCGGCTTGGGCGCGGCGGCGGTGGCGCGGGTGTGTGGGGAGGGCCTGGCTCTCTTGTGGTGTTGGGGCAGCCCTCCCCCTCTATTTATGAGAGGGAGGGGCAGCCTTGGGAGGGGTGGGTTTGAATCCAAACCCAAACCCAAGTTGGATTGAGAGAAGGACTTGTTTCTTCTCCCACTAGGAAACCATTGTTCCAGTTTGACTTTTCCAACTTCCCATTGGACTTTTAATTTAGAGATTTATTTCTCTCTTGCAAATGTCAACACCAAGTGACCTAGGATATGATCCAATCATTCCACATATCTATGACACATTCATGGATCATTCCCCTTCCGGACCGGTGAACCTTCTAGTCCCTTCTAGAACCTCTCCGATGAAAACATCGGAAACTTTCTCGAACTCCAGAATCAGACTTTCCTTATATGAATCTTATTATCCGGACCATTACGGATCTCCTCGTGATATCCCGGATCCCATCCGAGACTCCGGACAACATTCGGTATCCCTATTAACATTCCATATCTACTAAACAACATCGAATCCTTAAGTGTGTCTCCCTACGGTTCGTGAATTATGCGGACATGATCGAGACACTTCTCCAATCAATAACCAATAGAGGAATCTGGAAATTCATATGGCTCCCACATATTTCTATGATTACTTTGCGGTCGAATGAACCACTTACATACGATACCAATTTCCCTTTGTCTCACGATAGTTTACTTATCTGAGGTTTTGATCGTCGGTATCTCTACATACCTAGTTCAACCTCGTTACCGATAAGTACTCTTTTCTCGTTCCCGTGATATGTGATCCCTTGTGAGCCAGTCACATGCTTGCAAGCTAATTGGATGATATTCCACCGAGAGGGCCCAGAGTATATCTATCCGTCATATGGATGGACAAATCCCACTCTTGATCCATGTGCCTCAACCCATACTTTCTAAACACTCAATGCCACCTTTATAGCCACCCAGTTACGGTGTGGTGTTTTATGTCATCAAAGCATTCTTCCGGCGATGGTGATTAGCATTATCTCATGGTCGAAGGAATTATGTTACTATGTATCAGAAAGCTCATAACAAACGAACTATTAAAATGACTTGATCTTTATGCTACGCTTATCTATAGGAGTATGTCCATCATGCCATTCTCCTAATGATATGATCTTGTTATTAATAACATCTCAATGTTCATGATCGAGAAACCACGATCATCTATTAATCAACAAGCTAGTATTATAAAGAGGCTTTACCAGGGACTCTAATTTTACAAATCACACAAGTATTAATGTTTCTGGTTAATACTATTATAGCATGAATGTAAACATTTATCATAAACACAAAGATATAATAATAACCACTTTTATTACTGCCTCTAGGGCATATCTCCAACAGTCTCCCACTTGCACTAGAGTCAACTAATCTAGATTACATGGTAATATACCGAACACCCATGTCGGTTTGGTGTTGGTCATGTTTTGCCCTCGGGAGAGGTTTAGTCAACAGCTCCGCCACATTCAGATTTGTGTGTACTTTGCAAATCTTTATGTCACCATATTGGACATGCTCTCGAATAGCATGAAAACGTAGCTTGATGTGCTTCAGCTTCTTGTGTGACCTTGGTTCTTGTGCATTGGCTATGGCGCCCATGTTATCACAATAGATAGACATTGGGTCCAGCGTACTTGGAACCACATCGAGCTCCATAATGAACTCCTTCATCCATATCGCCTCTTGTGAAGCCTCCGAAGCAGCTATGTATTCCGATTCAGTTGAAGATCTCGCCACAACGCTTTGATGTGCACTCCTCCAGCTAAATGCTGCACCATTCAAAGTAAATACGTATCCAGGTTGAGATTTAGAATCATCCGGATCGGTGTTCCAACTAGCATCGGTGTAACCATTAACAACGAGCTGTTCATAACCTCCATAAGAAAGACCCATATCCTTAGTTCTTCTCAAGTACTTAAGGATGTTTTTGACCGCTGTCCAATGATCCACTCCTGGATCACTTTGATATCTGGTAGTCAAACTAACAACATATGCAATGTCGAGTCTAGTACATAGCATGGCATACATTAGAGATCCTATGGCTGAGGCATAGGGAGTCTTACTCATCCTTTCTCTATCTTCTGTCGTTGCAGGACTTTGAGTTTTACTCAAGGTCGTATTGGGCAACATGGGCAAGAACCCTTTCTTGCTATCTTCCATTCCAAACCTTTTTAGAACTTTGTCCAAATATGTACTCTGTGACAATGATATTAGGCGTCTCGATCTATCTCTGTAAATCTTTATGCCTAATATGTAAGCTGCTTCGCCAAGGTCTTTCATTTAAAAACTATTATTCAAATAATCCTTGACACTATTAAGAAGGTCTACATCATTCCCAATCAACAATATGTCATCTACATATAGTATTAAGAATGCTACAGAGATCCCACTCGCTTTCTTGTAAATACAAGCTTCTCCATAAGTTTGTATAAAACCAAAACTTTTGATTACCATATCAAAACGTTGATTCCAACTTCAGGATGCTTGCTTCAATCCATATATGGACCGTTAAAGTTTGCATACCTTGTTAGCATCTTTAGGATCGACAAAACCTTTGGGTTGCATTATATACAACTCTTCATCAATGTCACCATTTAGGAACGCCGTTTTGACATCCATCTGCCATATCTCATAATCATAATATGTAGCGATTGCTAACATAATCCTCACAGACTTTAGCTTCGCTACTGGTGAGAAAGTCTCATCGTAGTCATCTCCTTGAATTTGTCGAAACCCTTTTGCGACAAGTCGAGCTTTATAGACAGTAACATTACCATCAACATCTGTTTTCTTGAAAATCCATTTGTTCTCGACAGCCTTCCGGCCATCCGGTAAGTCCACCAAAGTCCATACTTGGTTTTCGTACATGGATCCAATCTCGGATTTCATGGCTTCTTGCCATTTATTGGAATCTGGGCTCATCATCGCTTCCTCATATGTCACAGGGTCATCGGTGTTGTCCACCAACATGACACTCATAACGGGATCATATCAATCAGGAGTTGTACGAGTTCTCGTTGACCTGCGAGGTTCCGTAGTAACTTCAACCGAAGTTTCATGATCAACATCATTAGATTCCTCTCTTATTGGTGCAGGCGCCACGGGAACTACTTCCGGTGTTGTGCTACTCGCAAGTTCGAGAGAAGGATCAACAACCTCGTCGAGTTCTATTTTCCTTCCAGTCACTTCTTTCGAGAGAAACTCCTTCTCTAGAAAGGATCCATTCTTGGCAACGAAGATCTTGCCCTCGGATCTATGATAGAAGGTGTACCCAATAGTTTCCTTCGGGTATCCTATGAAGACGCATTTTTCCGCTTTGGGTTCAAGCTTGTCTGGATGTAACTTCTTTACATAAGCTTCGCAACCCCAAACTTTAAGGAACGAAAATTTAGGCTTCTTCCCAAACCACAATTCATACGGTGTCGTTTCAACGGATTTAGATGGTGCCCTATTTAAAGTGAATGCTGCTGTTTCTAATGCATAACCCCAAAACGATAGCGGTAAATCTGTAAGTGACATCATAGAACGAACCATATCTAAGAGAGTTCGATTACGACGTTCAGACACACCATTACGCTGTGGTGTTCCCGGCGGTGTCAATTGTGAAAGTATTCCGCATTTCTTCAAATGCTCGCCAAACTCGTAACTTAGATATTCACCTCCACGATCAGATCATAGAAATTTAATATTCTTGTTACGTTGATTCTCTACGTCACTTTGAAATTCCTTAAACTTCTCGAAAGTTTCGGACTTATGTTTTATGAATTAGATATACCCATATCTACTCAAGTCATCCGTGAAGGTAACGATAACCACCGCGCGATGCTTCACTCATTGGGCCACACACATCGGTATGTATGATTTCCAATAAGTCCGTAGCTCGCTCCATCATACAAGAAAATGGAGTCTTAGTCATTTTACCCATCAGACATGCTTCGCATCTTTCAAGTGATTCGAAATCAAGTGATTCAAGAAGTCCATCGGAATGCAGTTTCTTCATACGCTTCACTCCAATATGACCAAGACGACGGTGCCACATATAGGTCGAGTTATCGCTCAATTTCAAACGTTTAGCTTCAATGTTATTAATGTGTGTATTCCCACAATCGAGATTCAATAAGAATAGACTATCTATCAACGGTGCATGTGCATAAAAGATATTACTCATATAAATCGAACAACCATTATTCTCGGACTTAAACAAGTAACCGTCTCGCAATAAACATGATCCAGATATAATGTTCATGCTCAACGCAGGCACCAAATAACAATTATTTAAGTATAAAACTAATCCCGATGGTAGATGAAGAGGTAGTGTGCCGACCGCGGTCACATCAACCTTTGATCCATTTCCAACGCGCATCGTCACCTCATTCTTCGCTAGCTTCCGTTTATTCTGCAGTACCTGTTTCGAGTTACAAATATGAGCAACTGAACCAGTATCAAATACCCAGGCACTACTACGAGTGCTAGTGACATACACATCAATAACATGTATATCGGATATACCTTTCTTCTTGATGTTGCCGTTCTTCAAATTCGCCAAGTACTTTGGGCAATTCCGCTTCCAGTGACCTTCTCTCTTGCAGTAAAAGCACTCAGTATCAGGCTTAGGCCTAGCCTTGGTCTTCTTCGCCAGCGCGGTAACTTTCTTACTGCCCTTCTTGAATTTTCCCTTTTTCTTAGACTTGCCTTGCTTCTTGAATTTGGTGGTATTATTGGCCAACAACACTTGGTGCTCTTTCTTGATCTCCACTTCTGCAGATTTCAATATGGAGAAGAGTTCTGGCAACGACTTGTCCATGTTTTGCATATTGTAGTTCATCACAAAGTTCTTGTAACTTGGTGGTAGCGATTGGAGGACACGGTGAATCCCCAAAGCATTAGGAATCACTATTCCCAAGCTTTGAAGCTTGCTTGTGTGCCCAGACATCTTAAGCATGTGCTCACTGACGGAGCTACCCTCTTCCATCTTGCAGTTAAAGAACTTTTCAGAAGCCTCATAACTCTCAACTGTCGTGTGAGCCTCAAATATCATTTTGAGTTCACGGACAATATCATGTGGGTCATGATTCTCAAACCTTTTCTGAAGCTCCGATTCCAAACCATACAAGATAGCACACTGAACTGTGGAGTACTGATTCTTCCGAACGAGGAAAACATTCTTTACCTCATCGGTAGCATTAGCTGCAGGCGGGTCACCCAGCGGTGCATCCAGCACATAGGTCAAATTACCAGCATTGAGGATAATCCTCAAATTTCGGAACCAATCCGCAAAGTTGCTTCCATTGTTTTTCAACTTTTCTTTCTCTAGGAACGCATTAAAATTGATCGTAGGGGCCACCATTGATCTACAACATATTTGCAATAGTTTAGACTAAGTTTATGACAAATTGAGTTCTAATTAATAGTTAAATTAATCTAGGTGAACTCCCACTCAAAACAATATCCCTCAAATTGTTTTAGTGATCACACGAACCAAATGCACCACATCAAAACCGATCATCACGAGAGTTGATGTAGCTTCAATGGCGAACAATCAACATGTTCATCATATCTACTATATGATTCATGCTTTACCTTTCGGTGATCCGTGTTCTGAGACCATGTCTGTACATGCTAGGATCGTCAAGATCAAACCTTAGCTTCCGCATGAGCAAATCTGGCTTACTCACATTGTATACACTCGCAGAATCTAACACACCTGATCATCACGTGGTGCTTCGAAACAACGAGCTTTAGCAACGGTGCTTACTAAGGATGAACACTTTAAAACTTGAAATTTTGTGCTTGAGGGATCATCTTATAATGCTACCGTCGTGAACTAAGCAATACAAGATGCATAAAGGATTAACATCACATGCAATTCATAATATGTGATATGATATGGTCTTTCTTCTTGTGCTTCCGATCTCCATCTTCAAGCACGAACATGATCTCCATCATCACCGGTATGGCATCAAGGTCAATGCCGCCGTTTCATGGTTGTCGTCCACCAGCTTCAACTATTACAACTACTTTGAATAGACACGCAGGTCTTAACGAAATTTAAAAGACAACCATATGGCTCCTGCCGGTTGCCAACTTACAATAAGGAACATTGCATACATCATATATAATCACAATCATGGCCATATCACATTACAGCACACCTCTGCAAGACAAAGTTAGACGCCTCTAATTTTCTTTGCATATTTTATGTGGTTTGGGGCTTTCAATAAGTGTCGTTCTAACTTACGAACAAGAACCACAATGTTGATGCTTGAACTATCAAGTGTCCGTTGTAAATTGAATCTATACTATGATGGGAGAGACAGACACCCGCAAAGCCACTTATGCAATACATGTTGCATGTTGAGCGTGGAGCAAGTCTCATGAGCGATGTCATGTAAGGTTAGCCCGGGCCGTTTCATCCCATCATACCGCAAGATGCAAAGTACACAAAAAGCAATTGATAATAAAAGCACCACCGCCCACAATGACCATTGTGTTCTACTCATGCAACAGATCTACATATAGACACGACTCTGATACCACTGTAGGGGATCGTAGCATGGAAAACAAAAAAATTCTACCGCATGCACACAAACAAGCCAAGATCTATCTACTAGATTGTAGCAATGAGTCGATAGAAGAACACACCCTCGAATATTCCAAAGCGGTTAACGAAAGCAGATTCTCGTGGGTGATGTAGTCGTACACTTGCCGATCTCAAGATCGCGTAGACGATCCTTCCGGCGCTGTGTTCTGGCAGCGCTTCCGCAGTCGGTCACACATTCGGTACTCGATGAAGACCTTCCTCTCCCTTGTTCCAGCAGGCAGCGGAGGTTGTAGTTCTCCCCTCGTGATTCCGGCAGCACGACGGCGTGGTGTCGGAAGTAGAGGGAAGATCTCGCAGGGCTTCGCCTAAGCCGGACGCGAGTTATGGTGGATTAGGGTTTCCCAAAGATCTAGGGTTTAGATGAT
Organism: Avena sativa; assembly: GCA_916181665.1. Classification (NCBI taxonomy): domain Eukaryota; kingdom Viridiplantae; phylum Streptophyta; class Magnoliopsida; order Poales; family Poaceae; genus Avena; species Avena sativa. Next base: position 274,716,888 of record OV702298.1, on the reverse strand, counting down.
CGAGAGGAGGAGGAAGAGGTGTCGGCGGCGGCTAGGGAGGCGGCGACGCGAGGCGGCGGCAGCGCGTGGGCGGCGGTGATGAACCGGCGGCGGCGGCGGCTTGGGCACGGTGGCGGCGTCGCGGGTGTGTGGGGAGGGCTTGGCTCTCTGTGGTGTTGGGGCAGCCCTCCCCCTCTATTTATGAGAGGGAGGGGCAGCCTTGGGAGGGGTGGGTTTGAATCCAAACCCAAACCCAAGTTGGATTGAGAGAAGGACTTATTTCTTCTCCCACTAGGAAACCATTGTTCCAGTTTGACTTTTCAAACTTCCCGTTTGACTTTTAATTTAGAGCTTTATTTATCTCTTGCAGATGTTAACACCAAGTGACCTAGGATATGATCCAATCATTCCACATATCCATGACACATTCATGGACCATTCCCCTTCCGGACCGGTGAACCTTCTAGACCCTTCTAGAACCTCTCCGATGAAAACATCGAAAACTTTCCCGAACTCCGGAATCAGACTTTCCTTATATGAATCTTATTCTCCGAACCATTCCGGATCTCCTCGTGATATCCCGGATCCCATACAAGACTCGTAACAACATTCGGTATCCCTATTAACATTCCATATCTACTAAACAACATCTAATCCTTAAGTGTGTCTCCCTACGGTTCGTGAATTATGCGGACATGATCGAGACACTTCTCCAATCAATAACCAATAGAGGAATCTGGAAATTCATATGGCTCCCACATATTTCTACGATTACTTTGCAATCGAATGAACCACTTACATACGATACCAATTTCCCTTTGTCTCACGATAGTTTACTTATCCGAGGTTTTGATCGTCGGTATCTCTACATACCTAGTTTAACCTCGTTATCGATAAGTACTCTTTTCTCGTTCCCATGATATGTGATCCCTTGTGAGCCAGTCACATGCTTGCAAGCTAATTGTATGACATTCCACCGAGAGGGTCCAGAGTATATCTATCCGTCATATGGATGGACAAATCCCACTCTTGATCCATGTGCCTCAACCCATACTTTCCGAACACTTAATGCCACCTTTATAGCCACCCAGTTACGGTGTGGTGTTTGATGTCATCAAAGCATTCTTCCGGTGATGGTGATTAGCATGATCTCATGGTCGAAGGAATTAGGTTACTATGTATCAGAAAGCTTATAGCAAACAAACTATTAAAATGACTTGATCTTTATGCCACACTTATCTATAGGAGTATGTCTATCATGTCATTCTCCTAATGATATGATCTTGTTATTAATAACATCTCAATGTTCATGATCGAGAAACCACGATCATCTATTAATCAACAAGCTAGTATTATAAAGAGGCTTTACCAGGGACTCTAATTTAGTTTACAAATCACATAAGTATTAATGTTTCCGGTTAATACTATTATAGCATGAATATAAACATTTATCATAAACACAAAGATATAATAATAACCACTTTTATTACTGCCTCTAGGGCATATCTCCAACAAGGCGGCATGCCACCGCCTAAGATGGAAGTCGATGCCTTGGAGGACAAGACAATAGTTTATGTATTAGTATAGGACTCTGTAACCGTATCTGGCTAGGACTCTGCTTGCAACCCTAGGTCTTTGGGCCTTTATAAGCCGACCTACAGGAGCCTTTAGGGCAAGATTACATAGACAAGTGCATAGCACAACACGCATATAACGAACCCCACAATCCATGTAACTTGGTGTATTGTCATTATAGTGATTTATAGCAGGAGTAGAATCTCGTCACCGTCGTGATATCTGAACCTGGGTAAACTATGTCAGGTCGTCCCGGACACTCTCCGTCTTACCCCACGTCTATAAACTCACCATTGGGATACCCCTATGGCGTACGTGTATGCAATACCACAACACGACACCCCTTGACCTGATGTGTTCCTCGAGGTCGAGCCCCATGATCGATCTTGCGGACGAGAACCATGAACCGTCCGACTGGGCAATATGCTTTCTTGTTGTGATGTGATACGTGGTCTGCTATGCCACCGACCCGCCATGTGCTGCTACTCTCCCTCATCCTCCTGGCCCTTGCTCGAGGTATTTGGGCCACATACCGTGTTACATCAACAAGCTTTGCCGGAAGCTCGAGCGATGTAGGGAGGGCCGAACACGATGGAAACAGCAAGCGAAACCCCGGTAGGGTCGACCGTACTGGTGGCGGTGATGTGAGAACTCATTTGGATTTGGGGAGGGCCGATGGGTCTGGTGAGGTCATTGTATAGCCAAACCGTGTGTCGTTAGATGCGTTGCTTTGAACGAACGCCGAGATGCTAGTCTGGTGTTTTGTTTCGTATCGGACCATGATACATAGCGTTTACCTTTCTATTTAGATCATTATGCATTTACGTTATAATCCCACTATATATTGAAAATAACATATTTTTTAAAATGTGTTATCTCTGTAAGAACCTGGATTGGTAAAATGATTATCATAACCTGAACTAAAATCATTTTATGTGCATGAACCTGACATGTAGTAGTTTGGAAGGTCAAGGTTTTTTTTGAACAGGAGAGCCCTTGGAAGGGGCTGAAAGCCATTCATTAAAATAATATGGTGGAGATACAGATTTTCACGGAGGACCCTAAAAAATAAAAAAACTACCAGGTCCAAACGCTTTACAAAGAGACCCCTATAATACAAGAGAAAGCAATCAGGTCCTCCTTTCAACTCATTTCTACGACCGTTGGGCCTCTCTATGGAGGTTGAAGGATCGCCGGACTTCGCCAGCAAGCTTGAAGGCCTCGATTTGGCCAGGATAATCGGCTGCCTAACTGCCTCTGATTTGGAACTTCAGAAAATGCTGGCTTCACTACTCCATAGATGACCGTCGCCGCTGCAATTTAGAGGGCCTTCCCTTTCAGTCACAACCACTGCGCCCAGGAAGAGAAGACACGCCGAAGAACAACAACAACGAGCATCCAGGATTCATCGATGCCGCGCAAATAAACCAAGCTCCCTCCTCAGAGCTCCTGCCAGAGATGAGGAGGAGAAATCGTAGAAAATGCACCAGCAATGAACCATATAAACACCCTCCCCCAAAGGAGAGAGCAACCGCCACCAGATAGAAGAAGGGGATTGTGCTGCACCTCTCCTACCTCCCTCGCTACCAAGGCCGACCAAGGGGGAGACGGAAACACCCTCCAGTAGATCGCCACGCCGCTCCTCCTCGCCACCATGGCCTGCCAGGAGCACCGCCGCGTCTGCATCTCTTCCGCAACCAGGGTGACGAAGGCGCTTATTGGGGGTGGGGGTGGGGGTTGGACCATTGGAAGACCATCAGCTTGCTCCCACCATGGAAGCAGAATAACAACATTCATGGTCGCTCGTCCAGTGTCGCGCCACAGCACCAGAAGGGGAAAGCACCCCTGCATACCTCCAGATCTTGCCGATGCCGAGCTCCCCTTCTCCTCCCTCTGGCCTCCATGGCCGGCCAGGAGTAGAAGAAGAAGAAACACCGTGCACCAGATCAAGAGGAAGTAGCAACATGCCTTATTTGCAGAGATTGTCGAGGCAGAAGATAGCAGTGTCCACTCTAACCGCTGGAGCAAAAAGCCAGCGCATCCTCGACTCGAACTGCTCGGGATCTGTCCAATAAAACCCTAAGCCCTACTCCAATCTACCGGCAGAACCCCAAAACAACTACCCCTAGCCCTACAAACTACTCCGGCCGGCAGCGCCGCCGGGGAGGTCTTGGGATCGGCCCGGCCAAGGACTGCGATGGTGGACTCTCAACGAGAGAGAAGGGGGGGGGGGGGGGGGGGGGGACGGCTCCTGTGGAGGCTAAATTTTTGGAAGGTCAATGTGTGAACCGGTTTGCTAACTACTTCAACGCTATTGGTATTTTAGTATCGTGCTCCCATTTCTTAGATGATGAGCGTGCAGTTTACTCCTTACATCTCGGGGGATCTCATGGGAGCAGCAGTTCATAATTTCTGTCCCGTAAACCACCTATCCTAACACTGCTGATTTCATGCTAACTACACTCGTAATAAGCAACAAAAACATATTTCACACGCAAAATTTCTATTTTGCTGTGAGATATGGAGACAGATACTGCTTACAATATCACAAGATGGTTGCAACAAATCAGGTACACCACACATGCATGTACACACCAATTGCATTGCGAGATGTATCCAACAAGCAATTTCCTATATAATCTCCTACACAACAAGCAGTTCTCTTCGTATGGTCTCAAACAACATCTCGTTCCATGTATCTACAGGCCCTGGCATGCACCAATGTAGACAGTCCTGGCGTGGTGGCTTTCCATCTGGCCCTCTCTGAGTCTTCTTGTTTGGGTCGACACTTGTGTATGGACCAAGATGCCCATCGACCCTCAAGGCGAAAGGTTCTGTGATGTCCATCAATTTCAACTTTGCACCGCCGTGTTCCCCAGATTTTATGACTGACCTTCTGAAGCTGGCGACTTGCTTTTCATACATTGTGTCTGTGTATGCATTCCTCACCACCTCATGCAAAGGCTTGACCTTCCCAGTGCATGATCCATTAGTGTTCCATGCCCCACGTTCATAATGATCCGGTGAGTATGTGCGTACGACAGCTATACCTTTAAACTTTGGGTTAGTAGCCACAGCGGTTAGGCAAGTCTCAACAGATATGCTGAAACTGTCAACATTGTTCATTTGCATGTTTCCTTCTTGACGAGGCCACCATAGTTGTCCTCCAACAACTTTTCCATTCAGGATATAGGCCGATCGTCTGGTAAACCAATGCCCGGACGAGAGGACAATCACATCAAAACTAGGGAGAAATTCCATAAAGTTCTCATCTGGGATATCCAGAAAAACCTTATCAAGACCCTCGGGAGCAAATTCCACAGCTTCAGTTGACTTGTGCACTAACCAAGATGACCAGATGCGGATGATAGTTGTTGAGCTTGACGCAAAGATCCACTTCTGCATCCGAGAGGTGCTTTGGTTTTCTGGGGTTTCGACCTGTCAAAAGTAGAATAACAAGAAGTTTCATGATAGCAAACCATGTATTATGTTATAGCCAGAAAAACAAGCTACAAGTACATTCAATTTTTTTGGAAAGGAACAAGTACATTCAATATACGAACAGACATCCCATTTTCAAAAAAGACTGCAGACAATAACAAGACAATAATTAGTTGAATATGTGGATGCCAAATTGCCAATCAACTTGGAAGAAAATCTTCTGAACAACAGATAGTTTGCACATATTTATAAATAAACTATGTCAAAGTGGTAAGCTTTGATGATATTTTTTTTCATTTTAGGATGTAATAAAAATGTTGATATGAGCAGGCATCATATAACTTGTCCAAAAAAAATAAGTAGGGTCTATCCATCATCCATAAGATCAAACAACCACTCAAGTTAGATAAATAATTTCCCCTCAAAAAAAGTTAGATAAATAATTCATAAAAAAAGTCATCTTAGATTGGCTACCAAGTGTAATTGTATTTATCTGTGAAGTATATATCACCTGCCACAGAATGCAAAGGAGCGACTCCATCTGATTTCGAGCAAGTGAATCCCCAACAAAGGCAAGCGTCTTGCCTCGCATCAACTCCAAAAACTTCCTTGCATCAAAGCGCGGGAGAATGCATTGTTCGGGTTTCCATCTCCAATTCTCGTACCCCTTGTCGGGTCGCCCATTTCTCTGGCAATTCTGAGTTTCTATGATCACAGGGCAAGAGTTGTGCGTGTAGAGTGGCCCGGCAGAAGAGTCAAAAACCCACTCCCCACGATATAGATCACATGTACTACCTATACAATGAAGGAGGTCAATTTTCTTACCCCGGTAATCATGGAAAAAAAACCAATACACCATTGTAAAAAGCATGCATATTCGCTCCATTCCTGTTGGTAAGATGTGTTGTGCAGAAAAACCTGGGGAATATATATATCAACACCTCACTCACCTTGAGCATCCGTTTGAAAATCAGTTGGTTCCGGTATTTTGCGATCAACATATCTGCTTGCACCCACAGATGCTTCCGTTGAATTCATGGTGCCACTTTGAGCGTTTTTGTCGGGCAAGCAGGGTTGCTGGCCACCCTGAAACATGCCCCTTGATGCTAGAAAATCAGGGGCAATGGTGAAGAATTCACGTATCGATTCCCCAGAAAGAGACGAGCCGCCTGCGAGCAGCGATATCACCACCATGGTGACAACCAAAGCCACAGCTGGCACGACGATGGTCGAGAGCCATTGCCGAATTACACCAGCCCCAGCTGTTGGACCCTTCATCATCCCTGCAGGCAAACCCAGGAGACCCAAATCTGCGGCCGTACGTGTACTAGGTCAATCCTGTAGCCTGAAACATAAAAATTGGTACCAATTAGGAATGGCTATATCTATCACAAGACTGCATGTGAGGTTCCCCAATACCATCACTAGCCAATATAATTTCATTGGGTTCATGTGAACCCAATATAATTGCTACATGCTGGCTCCGCCAGAGAGATCTAAGTTTCTTCATACCTTGTGCAATGCCTGCTCGCTGGTCGCTGCTATTCTCCGGGGAGAAGAAGCAGACGAGCGACCAGGTGGAAAGGAGGAGGCCGACGACCCTATCGCGAGTCTGATCACCGGAGGAGGAATAATACGGGGTGGGAAGAGAAGAATGAAGTACTTAGTAGTATACTGATTTGATCGACGGAGGTGCTTAGCTTAGCTGACTCCTGGTGTATTTTAAGCCCATTCCACCAGCACCAGGTCACTAGTGAAGTAGTGCGCGAGTCGTCGTGGTTGAGGGGTCGCGACGTGCGTTGCACACATGCCGTCGTCGTCTAGAAACAAATCGCCTGCTTCTCAGCCAAGCCGAGGTGCGCGCGCCATGGTTGCCTCCTCTGCAGGCTCTTTGTCTGGACATGGCATCTCGTGCGTTAAGTTTCAGTTACATTTTGATTTTCGCGTCGTGGTCACAATATAAAAACATACAGAGCTGTTGATTATCATGTATCAATAACACTTTGTGAGCCTGATCCAGGGTAATTAAGGAGATTCTAGCGTGAAGTATCTCATGATTGTTCTTGGGGCCGGTTCTCACATAGTTAGTGCTCGTATTAAGTTGCAACGGCCACATTACCCTAAGCTTCATAATACTAGTTAGGCTGGTCATAGTAGGAGTATCATAATACTAGTATCATGCATTTGATACTAGTATCTATGTCTCTAGTGCATTGTATCATGTAGTAGTATCATAGTAGTGGTATATTTATTGATTTATAGAATCTCTATGTAAAATATGTGTATAAGATTTACTTCTCATTATGATTTCTAGTTTTACGTGCTATGATACGGTATCTATCTATGATACTCTAACCATCACTTTCTTCATTAATTGTAATGCCACGTCAGATTTTTGCCTAGTTGGCATGCATGATACGCCTTATGATACTAGCACTAGGACCAGATTTTTGCCTAGTTGTCATGCATGATACACCTTATATTTTGTGGCGACTAGTTTGCTTCCAGTATACCACAAAATTGTCTCCATTGACAAGATAATTGCTTGAAACAAAATAGAAGTGTGTTACCATTAGAATTAAAAAAAATACATTTTCTCTTCTAGCGATTACATATAAGTTTTCAATTACATATGGATTTCCTTCAAAATTATTTGAAATCTTCTTCCAAAGAAATGGTTATTTTTTCGTCAACCACAAGCATGTACGACAAGGGAGTGCTTCCGAAGAAATGGATGTGTGCTTCCACTAATTGAAGAAAAATATAAATGTGCTACCATCAAAAATAAAATTGTTTGCTTCCAATGTACAACATGATTGTTTCCATCGACAAGATAAGTGCTTGAAACAAAATAGAAATGTTTTGCCAAAAAAGACAAAAATACATATTCACTTGTAGCGATTACATATATGCTTACAATTATATATGGATTTGCTTCCAACTTATTGGAAATCTGCTTCCAAAGACGTACCGCGACGGCGTGAATCGGCGGCGGTGTCAGACGTACCGCTATAGTTCCATTAGACAAGTGTGATGCCGGTATGTGCAGTTGTCATTTTTCGATTTCATTGCCATTGAATTCTGCTTTTGGGTTTTTTGTCCCACTGTTCATCACCAATATATCTCGATTTCTCGCCCTCACCAATGCGCAATGCTGTTTTTCTCTCAAGTTCAACGTTCCTGGAGTACCAGAGTACATCCGTGACCACCAATGGTATGGAGAACACGAAGATTTCGTGTTATTTCGGTGCCCTAACCATGTAATCGCCCATCGATATGTGGCCTACGACAAGAACTTTGCAGAGCATACCGGCCGCAAGTTTCTATCGTGCCGTCGTTAGGGCGCAACTTCATGCCCTTGGATGCAATGGGTTCATATAGAGCACCAAGTCCATCTCCAACAATCGTTGCGCGAGCTTTGGTGGGGTGAGATGGAGGAGAACGAACGAAGAAGTCATGGCGCATACGGCTAACACATGGAACCTGCAATCAAAGAATTGCAGAACCAGGCGAATGATCGTGTTGCAGCGCTGAAGGAGCGGTGCGCTAGATTGGATAGCATGGTGCAGGTTGGACAAGCTTGCCGATAGATGTAATTACAGTTAGAGTTAATTATGTTGTTAGTATTAGTTCTTGGTACTAATTAATCGTGTAGTAGATCGAGTAATCTGTAGTGTTCTTTTGGTGTCTTCTTCATTTTGGACAGTGCAATGACACGACTTGTGCACAAGTACATGTGTACTGATATCTCCCCATATATCGGAATTACTATTTCTCCTTTTTGGGTGTGTTATTTTGTTGTTTTACTAATCAATACGAATGTTAATAAAATAGAATGTTGGGGAATATGTGACATTTTTGATTTGCCAAAAACTCGATAAGGCAAAGGTTGATGTAGTTAAGAATCATTTTTGTTCTTTCCCTTCGGCCCACATAGGTAATGTCTACGCACTTCTATTCTTGTAGACAATTGTTGGGCCTCCAAGTACAGAGGTTTGTAGAACAACAACAAGTTTTCCTTAAGTGGATTACCCAAGGTTTATCGAACTCAGGGAGAAAGTGGTCAAAGGTATCCCTCTCAAGCAACCCTGCAATCAAGATACAAGAAGTCTCTTGTCTCCCCAACACACCCAATACACTTTTTCAGGTGTATAGGTGCACTAGTTCGGCGAAGACATAGTGAAATACAAGTGATAACAGTGCCAGATAAGAGCTTCTGACTTGTTATTGATGATACACCCAATTTGCATCACCTTTCTATATCATAATTTACCTCTATTCATGGATTTATGTCTTGTTATGAGGTATTATTTATGGCTTTTCATCTATTTATGCATGTTGGATGATTCTTGGAGGATGAACTGCTGGAGTCTGGATTCTGATGAAAAAGAAGGCATTTCGATGCAATTTCGCGAAGATCAGAAAAATACCAAAAAAATATGGGAAAATATTATTTTTCTAGAAGATTGAGGAAGCCAGAAGGAGGAGCGAAGAGGGGCCGCAGGGGGCCCACACCCCCTAGGCGCGGGTACCCCCTGGGTCGTGCCTAGGGCAGGTGTAGCCCACCTGCCCGGCTCCCAATTCTGCCCCTTCGCCTATATCTTTCCTACGAAACCCTAAGGCCAGGAGAGCGACCACGGATAGATGTCCGCCGCCTCTGGGGGGGGAAACACCGAGAGAGAAAGATCTCTCCCATATACAGATTTCTGCCGGGGGAACTCCTTCCCGGAGAGGGGAGACCGTTGCCATCAATACCATCATCAAGCTAGTCTTCATCGGGATCATCATCATCATCCACACCATCATCTGCACCAGCACCATCATCACCACTCCGTCCCGCTAGAACAATTGTGTTGGACATTGCTTTAGTTCTTAGGGGAAAATTTCCCGGTGTTGATTACTATTGTAGTTGATGCTTGTGAGTGTAACCATTGGATTATTGTTTATGTTCAGTTTGTTATCCATTACCATATCATCTTTGATCTTGATCCATATGATGTCTTGTGAGTAGATCATTGTGTTCTTGAGGACATGGGAGAAGTCATGTTGTTAGTAGTGAATCTGTGTTGAGTTATTATTCAATGGTTTAGTATTTAAGTTGTGGTGTTATTCTTCTAGTGGTGTCATGTGAACGTCGACTACATGACACTTTACCATTTATGGGCATAGGGGGATGCATTGTGTATTTGGCTACTAATTGTGGGGTTGCCGAAGTGACAGAAACCTGAACCCCCGTTAGGACACCTTTGCACAAGAGAGTGTAGGATCTCAGAGTTTAAGGCTGTGGTGAGATTTATATCTTAATTACTTTCATGTAGTTACGGATGTTTGCAGGGGGTTTAATCACAAGTATGTATTAGTCCAAGTATGGTCGGTATGTTAGCATAGGTTCACCCACACAACACTTAACACCAGATAAGAGTACTCGGCTATTTGAAGCGAAAGCACTTGACAGAATTCCCATGTGTCCTCGAGAACGTTTGGTCCTTATAAGTATTTCCACCGGTTTTTCCTTTGCTAAGAAAGGATTGGGCCACTTGCTCCGTTTGTTTGTTACCTTTGTTACTTGCTCTTTGTTTTGTTGCCTCATCAGAAAACCACTAAAAATCCGTTTGCTAAGTATTCACAGGGATTTCCTGCTCCACACCACTGTTCAGCACCTTCTGCTCCTCGTTGGGATCGACACTCCTATTTATCGAAAGTATTGCGATACACCCTCTATACTTGTGGGTCATCAAGACTATTTTCTGCCGCCGTTGCCGGGGAGTGAAGCGCTATTGAAGAGTGGAACTGGTAAAGGAAACTTTTACTGTGAGTATTGCTTTTGTTAGTGCTTGTTGCTTTGTTTCCAATATGGATAACCCACTTGGTTTTCTGTTTGGGAAAACTACTACCACTGCTAGGGTAGTAGATGAACCACCACCTGTTGAGATAGATCCTTTTAAGATACCTACAAGTATTGTTGATCGTGTTGTGGATAATTATTATTTAGGGGATGGAACTGTCCATCCTGGTAATCATTTGCTATTTATCCATGCGGGTTGTTTAAGTGTGCAGGTATCACAACTGAACAAGTGAAGAAGAAGTTACTCTACATATCCTTGAATGAAGAATGGTATAAGCTGCTAAAGAATGGACAATCCATGGAATGGGAGGAGATTGCATCTCTCTTTTACTCTAAATTTTATCCTCCCAGTGAAATTCATAAGGATAGAAATCTTATATATAACTTTTGGCCTCTTGATGGAGAGAGTACAGCTCAATCTTGGGGGAGATTGAAGTTGCTAATGCTTAAATGTCCTATTCATGAACTCCCTAACAATATTATTCTCAATAACTTTTATGCTAGGCTTTCTCTTCATGATAAAGATTTACTAGATGATTCTTGTGCTGGATCATTCACACGCATGAAGGAAGAAACTAAATGGGATCTCCTAGACCTTATTCAAGATAACACTAAAGCTTGGGAGAATGACAAAGGAAGAAAGTCAGTTATAAACTATGATTATGAATGCATTAAATCTTTTATGGGAACTGATGACTTCCGTGATATTAGCAACGAGTTTGGTCTTGATTCCCAAAGTATTGCCAACTGTTTTAAGGCCTTTGCCTCTTACATAGAAATTCACAAAAAGAAGTGGAATAAGTACCATGCTCCTTATAAAGATGTTGTTAGTCATGTTCCAGTTAGAAGTACTCAAGTTTGTACTACTAATCATATTGTGCCTGAACCTCATGTTGAGAAATTACCTTTCCCAGCTAAGGTAAAGGAGTATTCTATGATTATTAGTGCAAATAACAAAGGTATAATAAAAACTATGGAGCCTGGTGAGCAAATTAATAATGAACCTGTGGTAGCTATTGTGAAAGACTCTGTCACTAGAAATATAGAGGATGAGTTGTCTTCTGTGAAGACGCTTATAATATTATCTCTCATCCTAGTAAATCTAGAAAAGCTAGTGTTCCTGTGGTTTCTGTTAAAATTGGTGATCATTGCTATTATGGTTTGTGTGATATTGGTGCTAGTTCTAGTGATATTCCTTATGAGCTTACAGGGAAATTATGCATGAGATTGGTCCTTGTGAGCTTGAGGACATTGATGTGGTTATTCACCTTGCTAATAAGGAAACCATTTGCCCCATTGGCATTGTAAGAGATGTGGAGGTTCTCTACAGTAAGATTAAGTATCCCGCTGATTTTCTAGTGCTTAATTCAGCAGCTAGCAAAACTTGTCCTATCATTTTTGGTAGACCTTTCTTGAACACTAGTGGAGCTATTATTGATTGTAAGAAAGAAAAAGTTTTAACTAAGTTTGATGGAGATTCTTATGAGTTTAACTTTTCCAAATTTTCTAAAGCTCTTTGTGAAAATAGCTTGCCTAATAAAGATTTCAGGATGGAACAACTTTCTTCTATTGATCCAGTCTATGACCTTGGACCTCTTTTGATGACTGTAAGTATTCTTATTCTGATGATAAAGTTGTTGCCAGTGAAAGTTATATTGTTAAATTTATTCAAAGTGCTACTGAAGGTTATTTTTAGAGAGGGAAACATGGTTTTATGCATCTCAATGATGTTAAGTTTCTCCGTTTTATGTTGAAAGCTTTAAAATTGCATTTGTTTTGTCTCCCTATGCTAGTGACTTTTTGTTTCAACAATTCGTTTTCTCATGATACTCCCATGCATAGGAAGTGGGTTAGACTCAAATGTGTTGGTTATTTGCTTCTTGATGCTCTCTTTCATATATCCCCTTTGTGAGCATCTTTGAAAGTTTCAAGCCTAACTTAAAGGCATTAAATAAAAGTACTTGTTGGGAGATAACCCAAGAGTTTTGTTGAGTCTTGGAAGTTATTACCTCAGTAATAACCGCTCCTTATCATTTTTATTTTGGTTTTTGTGTCAAGTTGAACTACTTTTGTGAAGTAGAGGAGTTGTGAAAAGTGGCTGTCCTGGGACAGATTTTTGTGCTGCATTGTAAAAATTTGTGAGGGAGATCAGTATGTCGGATGGAGCTGTATTTTTCTGAGCTTGTTCTCCAGGTTGTTACCCAACTTTTATTAGTTTTTCACTTTTTGATTTGAGCAACAAAAAAGGTTTTCGAAAAAATCAATCTTTGCGTGCTGGTCTATTTTGACAGATTCCTGCCATCATTTGCATTTTGCCTCTTAAAGAAGCTTTTGTGTTGATGGGATTTTCAGTTGAAGTGTGTACCTAAAGGTTATTGTTTTTGCTTACACTAATGTTGTCTTTGAGTTTGTGCAAGGGTTTTGTAAAAAGGAAGTTTTCAGGAGAAGGAGAAAAGGAAACTGCAGAGTTCGTCATTGAATAGGTAAACGTGGTGAAAACAGAAGTTTCGTGAAACTCCAATCTTTTTATATTTTTGATGTTTTTAATACATAAGGAAGACTACGAGATGGAACAGAGGAAGAACCGGAGTCCGGGGTGGACAAACCCACCCCAAGCGCGGGCCCAACCTGGCCGCGCCTGGAGGGGGTTTGCCACCCTCGAACTCCATCTCCGCCTCGTTTCCCTGTCAGTACCTTCCTTATGCATTGAAACTTCATAATATATACCCCCGGATACCCCGAGGTTCGTGCATCGTGTTCTCGTCGTGTTTTCGTTTCGATCTGTTTGTGTCAGGAAATCTTCTCAAGTTTAGAGCATCATGGTCTCCACCAATGACAAAGGCAAGAAGCCCGAGGAAGAGGACCCTCAAGACCCGAAGGAGGAGGAGACTTTGGTAGGGTATGAAGGTGACATGGAGGGGGACAATCATCCGGACACCTGCGCTACCGTCGCAAGCATTGGAGTGGTGGAAAAACCTACCAAGCTTAGAAGGACAACACGGATGTTTACAGGAGGGAAACCCTCCATGTATTTTTCTACAATCCACGGTCATCTCCTCCATGTAACAAGAGACCCTTACATACACTTATACATGAATATCAATACCAACAGGTGCCCAAAGGGAACTTGCCTTCGGTTTGGGATATGCCTCGTTCTAACAATGCAGAGAAGGATCATGCTAAGGATGAAGAGTGGAGATACAATAACAAGGACTGGAATTCTCGGTCTGACATGATCATGAACCATATAGAGCAAAACTCGGAGCTAATCCATACTCTTACTTTTGAGTTTTAGGATTTGAAGAAACTTATTGAAGAGCTTATCAAGAGAACACCGCCACCACCGAAGGAGTAATTCATCATCAGGTTTGGCATCCCCTTGGCTTGTTCCAAGCTTGGGGGAGTGTCGCGGTATCACCACCATTATCTTCCATATTTTACCTTTTCAATGGATTCATATCTTTGGTAGGGAATTTATCTTATAGTTTGGTTTGCATGTGGAAGTATCTCTCCTTTAGTTGATTATCTATGTATCCCTTGGTGTGAGTGCCTTTATTGAATATTAATGAGAAGTCTCATCTTTTACTTTTTGCACTTCTTATTTTAGTTTGCAATCTCTATTATATGATGGATCTTATTGATCAGTATTGGCATCACTTTGGGAGCATCAAGTAGATCTAAATTGGTTTTGGCAAACCGAGCTCTGGTCAATAGCAATACTTTTTGAGGTTTGAAAGAAAAAGAGAAAAAGCTTACAGGTATTTGGTATCATCTATTTTCTTTCTTGATTGGCTCATAAGCTTATTATTATTTATTCAAGATCTTTTGTGTCTTCAAGGAAGATTGCATGTTCGGCTTTAAAACTTGTATGTTTGCTTGTTTCTTTCAACTCTCTTGCTTGCTACCCAACCTTGCTAGCCAAAAACCTGTTTTGAGAAGGCTTACTTCTCATGTTTCCAATCCCTTTGAAACAAACCTATGTCATTTGTGTCCACCATATCTACCTAGTAGCATTATTTCTATTCCAAGCAAATTCTCAAGCCTCATCTATCTTTCGAATTAAAAAGTATTTTGTTATGTGAAAACTAGTTAGTAAAGCTCTCACGAAATTGATGGTACACCTTATTTTCTTGCCCCTAATGGACTTGAACCATTGTGAACATTGAAGTTGTATATGCTTGCATTTATACGTTGGAATTAGCAGAACCGTGCTGTCACGAGGAACTTTTTCAACATTGCACTTGTACTCTGTACACCATTGATATTGTGTTCTTTTGTCTGTGGATGTCACCGGTGTGAAATAAAAAGGGAGCTTGTAAGTCCATGGAGTTTGTATATTGTGTTAGAGAAACACATGGGCCGCTAGCCTAAGCCATGCATAATCATTATGGAAACTTGCAGCATCACCATAGTGAGCTATCTGTGAAGCATCCTCAATAAAAAGTTATGCATATAGTAAATAAAAAGATCGCTGAGATGCTCACTGTCTGTTTGCCTTGTCATTTTGGTTATGGGAAAGCTCTTGTACCATGTGCAAGGGGTACCCCGTTGGCGGTTCTCAATGATATGCAAGTACTTACAATGACAAGAACTTACCGGTAACTGAAGTTGAGTAGCATGAGGAGTGGCCTTCATATTCAAGGGACATGAGATTGCCAACTTATATTTTGTCAAGCATATACTCCATCCTTGTTCACTTTAACCTTAATCATCTCAAGATGCCTATGATAGGGCCAGTGAGGGCTCAAAGCTAGTAAGTACCATAATATTTTGGAAGCTCTTTATCACTTGTAATCCCTGCTTCCCTCTAAGAAGGGACCTTTCTCCCACTTCCAAGTTGGGTCACTAAACCTACTTCCTCTCTATCTCCAGCAAGCATTTGAGTTGTTGTGTTTCAAGCATTCATATGGTGATTTATTCAATCATGTTCATTATCTTCCTTGTTTACACAAAACTCTTATCTATTGAGTATTACTTTGAAAGCCTTCACTTGTGAAAAACCTTTTTGAGCAAAGAGTGCTCCTGTTTTGAAACTTCTATAAAAATCTTTTTATGAAACTGTTTGCCAGGTGTTCTCTGACCAAGAACAAAGTTTGCCAATTACAATTATGATTTATCTCTATGCATCTCTATTGTGACTACTATACTTGGTTGCAAGCTAAGTTATATAATGATAAGTTGCTTTCTTCTATGAGTTGTGCAATGGTAAGTGTGATGCTTCTTGTTCGTATTCTTTTCTCGACACTTCACTCCATAAACCTGTGGACATGTTTACTGAGCTCAGTTTTCGCTTGGGCACAAGCGAAGGTCTAAGCTTAGGGGAGTTGATACGCCCAATTTGCATCACCTTTCTATATCATAATTTACCTCTATTCATGGATATATGTCTTGTTATGAGGTATTACTTATGGATTTTCATCTGTTTATGAATGTTGGATGATTCTTGGAGGATGAACTGCCAGAGTCTGGATTCTGATGGAAAAGAAGGCGTTTCGGTGCAATTTCGTGAAGATCGAAAAAATACCAGAAAAATATGGGAAAATATTATTTTTCCAGAAGATTGAGGAATCCATAAGGAGGAGCGAAGAAGGGCCACAGGGGCCCCCACCCCCCTAGGCGCGGGTCCCCCTGGGTCATGCCTAGGGAAGGTGTAGCCCACCTGCCCGGCTCCAGACTCCTCCCCTTCGCCTATATCTTCCCTACGAAACCCTAAGTCTAGGAGAGCGAGCACAGATAGATTTCCGCCGCCTCTGGGGGCGGAAAACACCGAGAGAGAAAGATCTCTCCGGCAGACAGATTTTGTTGGAGATATGCCCTAGAGGCAATAATAGAAGTGGTTATTATTATATCTTTGTGTTTATGATAAATGTTTACATTCATGCTATAATAGTATTAACCGGAAACATTAATACTTGTGTGATTTGTAAACTAAATTAGAGTCCCTAGTAAAGCCTCTTTGTAATACTAGCTTGTTGCTTGATAGATGATCGTGGTTTCCCGATCATGAACATTGAGATGTTATTGATAATAAGATCATATCATTAGGAGGATGATATGATGGACATACTCCTATAGATAAGCATACTATTAAGATCAAGTCATTTCAATAGTTTGTTTGCTATAAGCTTTCTGATACATAGTAACCTAATTCCTTCGACCATGAGATCATGCTAATCACCATCACTGGAAGGATGCTTTGGTTACATCAAACACCACACCGTAACTGGGTGGCTATAAAGGTGGCATTGAGTGTTCGAAAAGTATGTGTTGAGGCACATGGATCAAGAGTGGGATTTGTCCATCAATATGACAACTCTGGGACCTCTCGGTGGAATGTCATACAATTAGCTTGCAAGCATGTGACTGGCTCACAAGGGATCACATATCACGGGAACGAGAAAAGAGTACTTATCGGTAACGATGTTGAACTAGGTATGCAGAGATACCGATAATCAAACCTCGGATAAGTAAACTATCACGAGACAAAGGGAAATTGGTATCATATGTAAGTGGTTCATTCGATCGCAAAGTAATCGTAGAAATATGTGGGAGCCATATGAATTTCCAGATTCCTCTATTGGTTATTGATCGAAGAAGTGTCTCGGTCATGTCCGCATAATTCACAAACCGTAGGGAGACACACTTAAGGATTCAATGTTGTTTAGTAGATATGGAATGTAAGTAGGGTAACCGAATGTTGTTCGGAGTCTCGGATGGGATCCGGGATATCACAAGGAGATCCGGAATGGTCCAGAGAATAAGATTCATATAAGGAAAGTCCAATTCCGGAGTTCGGAAATGATTTCGATGTTTTCATCAGAGAGGTTCTAGAAGGGTCTAGAAGGTTCACCAGACCGGAAGGGGAATGGTCTATGAATGTGTCATGGGTAAGTGGAATGATTGGATCATGTCCTAGGTCACTTGGTTGGGAATTTGCGAGAGAGAAATAAAGCTCTAAATTGAAAGTCAAAAGGGAGGTTTGAAAAGTCAAACTGGAACAATAGTTTCCTAGTGGAAGAAGGAAAGAGTCCTTCCTTCTATCCAACTTGGGTTTGGGTAAGGATTCAAACTCCCCTCTCCCAAGGCTTCCCCCCTCTCATAAATAGAGGGGGAGGGCTGCCCCAAAGACCACAACACCAGCCCTCACCACCCGTGCGCCGCCGCCCTGCGCCGCTGCCGGCCCGTCGCCGTCGCCCTAGCCTCCGCTGACACCTCCTCCTCCTCTCCAGCCTTCTAATCCTAGATCACCGGAAACCCTAGATCCACCATAACTCGCACTAGCTTAGGCAAAGCCCTGCGGGATCTTCCCTCTACTTCCGACACCATGTCATCGTGCTGCCAGAATCACGAGGGGAGAACTACAACCTCTGCTGCCTGCTGGAACAAGGAAGAGGAAGGTCTTCATCGAGTACCAAACATGTGACCGACTGCGGAAGCGCTGCCGGAACGCAGCGCCAGAAGGATCGTCTATATCTTGAGATTGGCAAGTGTATGACTACATCACCCACGAGAATATGCTCTCGTTAACCGCTTTGGAATCTTTGAGGGTCAGTACTCTAATTGACTCGTTGCTACAATCTAGTAGATAGATCTTGGCTTGTTTGTGTGCATGCGGTAGAATTTTTTTGTTTTCCATGCTACGAACCCCTATAGTGGTATCAGAGCCGTGTCTATATGTATATCTCTTGCACGAGTAGAACAAAATGGTCATTATGGGCGTTGATGCTTTTGTTGTCGATTGCTTCTTGTGTACTTTGCATCTTGCGGGATGGTGGGATGAAGCGGCCCGGGCTAACCTTACATGACATCGTTCATGAGACTTGCTCCACACTTGAGATGCAACTTGTATTGCATAAGTGGCTTTGCGGGTGCCTGTTTCTCCCAACATAGTTAATATTCAATTTACAACAGGTGATTGACAATACTAGTATTAACGTTGTGGTTCTTGTTCGTAAGTTAGAACGACACTAAAAGCCCCAAACCACGTAAAACATGCAAAGTAAATTAGAGGCGTCTAACTTTTTTTTGCAGGGGTGTGATGTGATGTGATATGGCCATGATTGTGATTATATATGATGTATGCAATGTTCCTTATTGTAAGTCAGCAACCGGCAGGAGCCATATGGTTGTCTTTTTAATTCCGTTAAGACTTGCGTGTCTATTATTCAAAGTAGTTGTAATAGTTGATGCAGGTGGACGACAACCATGGAGCAGCGTCAGTGACCTTGACGCAATGCCGGTGATGATGGAGATCATGTTCGTGCTTGAAGATGGAGATCGGAAGCACAAGAAGAAAGGCCATATCATATCACATATTATGAATTGCATGTGATGTTAATCCTTTTATGCATCTTGTATTGCTTAGTTCGCGATGGTAGCATTATAAGATGATCCCTCTAACAAAATTTCAAGTTATAAAGTGTTCATCCTTAGTAAGCACCGTTTCTAAAGCTCGTTGTTTCGAAGCACCACGTGATGATCGAGTATGTTAGATTCTGCGAGTGTATACAACGGGAGCAAGGCAGATTTGCTCATGCGGAAGCTAAGGTTTGATCTTGACGAGCCTAGCATGTACATACATGGTCTCGGAACATGGATCACCGAAAGGTAAAGCATGAGTCATATAGTAGATATGATGAACATGTTGATTGTTCGCCATTGAAGCTACATCAAATCTCGTGATGATCGGTTTTGATTTGGTGGATTTGGTTCGTGTGATCACTAAAACAATGTGAGGGATATTGTTTTGAGTGGGAGTTCACCTAGATTAATTTAACTATTAATTAGAACTCAATTTGTCATAAACTTATTCTAAACTATTGCAAATATGGTGTAGATCAATGGCGGCCCCTACCATCAATTTTAATGTGTTCCTAGAGAAAGAAAAGTTGAAAAACAATGGAAGCAACTTCGCAGATTGGTTCCGCAACTTGAGGATTGTCCTCAATGCTGGTAATTTGACCTATGTGCTGGATGCACCGCTGGGTGACCCACCTGCAGCTGATGCTACCGATGAGGTAAAAAATGTTTTCCTCGCTCAGAAGAATCAGTACTCCACAGTTCAGTGTGCTATCTTGTATGGTTTGGAATCGGAGCTTCAGAAAAGGTTTGAGAACCATGACCCACATGATATTGTCCGTGAACTCAAAATGATATTTGAGGCTCACGCGGTAGTTGAGAGTTATGAGGCTTTTGAAAAGTTCTTTAACTGTAAGTGGAAGAGGGAAGCTCCATCAGTGAGCACGTGCTTAAGATGTCTGGGCATGCAAACAAGCGTCAAAGCTTGGGTATAGTGATTCCTAATGCTTTGAGGATTCACTGTGTCCTCCAATCACTACCACCAAGTTACAAGAACTTTGTGATGAACTACAATATGCAAAACATGGACAAGTCGTTGTCCGAACTCTTCTCCATGTTAAAGTCTGCGGAAGTGGAGATCAAGAAAGAGCACCAAGTGTTGTTGGTCAATAAGACCACCAAATTCAAGAAGCAAGGCAAGTCTAAGAAAAAGGGAAACTTCAAGAAGGGCGGTATGAAAATTACCGCGCCGGCGAAGAAGACCAAGGCTGGTCCTAAGGCTGATACTGAGTGCTTTTACTGCAAGGGAGAAGGTCACTAGAAGCGGAATTGCCCTAAGTACTTGGCGGATTTGAAGAACGGCAACATCAAGAAGAAAGGTATATTCGATATACATGTTATTGATGTGTATCGCACTAGTACTCGTAGTAGTGCCTGGGTATTTGATACTAGTTCACTTGCTCACATTTGTAACTTGAAACAGGTGCTGCAGAATAGACGGAAACTAGCAAAGAACGAGGTGACGATGTGCGTTGGAAATGGATCAAAGGTTGATGTGATCGCGATCGGCATGCTACCTCTTCATGTACCATCAGGATTAGTTTTATACTTAAATAATTGTTATTTGGTGCCTACGTTGAGCATGAACATTATATCCGGGTCATGTTTATTGCGATACGGTTACTTGTTTAAGTCCAAGAATAATGGTTGTTCGATTATATGAGTAATATGTTTTATGCACATGCACCTTTGATAGATGGTCTATTCTTGTTGAATCTCGATTGTAGTAATACACATATTAATAACATTGAAGCTAAACGTTTGAAATTAAGCGATAACTTGACCTATATGTGGCACTGTCGTATTGGTCACATTGGAGTGAAGCGTATGAAGAAACTCCATTCCGATGGACTTCTTGAATCACTTGATTTTGAATCACTTGAAAGATGCGAAGCATGTCTGATGGGTAAAATGACTAAGACTCCATTTTCTGGTATGATGGAGTGAGCTACGGACTTATTGGAAATCGTACATACCAATGTATGTGTCCCAATGAGTGTAGCATCGCGCGGTGGTTATCGTTATGTTCTTACTTTCACGGATGACTTGAGTAGATATGGGTATATCTATTTCATGAAACATAAGTCCAAAACTTTCGAGAAGTTTAAGGGATTTCAAAGTAAAGTAGAGAATCAACGTAACAAGAAGATTAAGTTTCTACGATCTGATCATGGAGGTGAATATCTTAGTTACGAGTTTGGCGAGCATTTGAAGAAATGCGGAATACTTTCACAATTGACACCGTCGGGAACACCACAACGTAATGGTGTATCCGAACGTCGTAATCGAACTCTCCTATATATGGTTCATTCTATGATGTCACTTACAGATTTACCGCTATCGTTTTGGGGTTATGCATTAGAAACAGCCGATTCACTTTAAATAGGGCACCATCTAAATCCGTTGAAACGACACCGTATGAATTATGGTTTGGGAAGAAACCTAAATTGTCCTTCCTCAAAGTTTGGGGTTGCGAAGGTTATGTAAAGAAGTTACAGACCGACAAGCTTGAACCCAAAGTGGAAAAATGCGTCTTCATAGCATACCCGAAGGAAACTATTGGGTATACCTTCTATCATAGATCCAAGGGCAAAATCTTCGTTGCCAAGAATGGGTCCTTTCTAGAGAAGGAGTTTCTCTCGAAAGAAGTGACTAGAAGGAAAGTAGAACTCTACGAGGTTGTTAAACCTTCTCTCGAACTTGCGAGTAGCGCAGCACCAGAAGTAGTTCCTATGGCGCCTAGACCAACAAGAGAGGAGCTAATGATGTTGATCATGAAACTTCGGTTGAAGTAACTACGAAACATCGCAGGTCAACGAGAACTTGTACCACTCCTGATTGGTATGATACCGTTATGAGTGTCATGTTGGTGGACAACACCGATGACCCTGCGACATATGAGGAAGTGATGATGAGCCCAGATTCCAATAAATGGCAAGATGCCATGAAATCCGAGATTGGATCCATGTACGAAAACCAAGTATGGACTTTGGTGGACTTACCGGATGGCCGGAAGGCTATCGAGAATAGATGGATTTTCAAGAAGAAAACAGATGCTGATGGTAACGTTACTGTCTATAAAGCTCGACTTGTCGCAAAAGGGTTTCAACAAATTCAAGGAGTTCACTATGATGAGACTTTCTCACCGGTAGCGAAGCTAGTCTGTGAGGATTTTATTAGCAATCACTGCATATTATGATTATGAGATATGGCAGATGGATGTCAAAACGGCGTACCTCAAGGGAGACATTGATGAATAGTTGTATATGGTACAACCCAAAGGTTTTGTTGATCCTAAAGATGCTAACAAGGTATGCAAACTTCAACGGTCCATTTATGGATTGAAGCAAGCATCCTGTAGTTGGAATCAACGTTTTGATAAGGTAATCAAAAGCTTTGGTTTTATATAAACTTATGGAGAAGCTTGTATTTACAAGAAAGTGAGTGGGATCTCTGTAGCATTCCTAATACTATATGTAGATGACATATTGTTCACTGGGAATGATGTAGACCTTTTTAATAGTGTCAAGGATTATTTGAATAATAATTTTTCAATGAAAGATCTTGGCGAAGCAGCTTACATATTAGGCATAAAGATTTATAGAGATAGATCGAGACGCCTAATATCATTGTCACAAAGTACATATTTGGATAAAGTTCTAAAGAGGTTTGGAATGGAAGATAGCAAGAAAGGGTTCTTGCCCATGTTGCCCAATACGACCTTGAGTAAAACTCAAAGTCCTGCAACGGTAGAAGATAGAGAAAGGATGACTAAGACTCCGTATGCATCAGCCATAGGATCTCTTATGTATGTCATGCTATGTACTAGACCCGACATTGCATATGATGTTAGTTTAACTAGCAGATATCAAAGTGATCCAGGAGTGGATCATTGGACAACGGTCAAAAACATCCTTAAGTACTTGAGACGAACTAAGGATATGGTTCTTTCTTATGTAGATGATTAACAGCTCATTGTTAATGGTTATACCGATGCTAGTTGGAACACCGATCCGGATGATTCTAAATCTCAATCTGGATACGTATTTACTTTGAATGGTGCAGCAGTTAGCTGAAGGAGTGCAAAGCAAAGCATTGTGGTGTCGGAATACATAGCTGCTTCGGAGGCTTCACAAGAGGCGATATGGATGAAGGAGTTCATTACAGAGCTCGGTGTGGTTCCAAGTGCGTTGGACCCAATGTCTATCTACTTTGATAATATGGGCGCCATAGCCAATGCGCAAGAACCAAGGTCACACAAGAAGCTGAAGCACATCAAGCTACATTTTCAAGCTATTCGAGAGCATGTCCAAGATGGAGACATAAAGATTTGCAAAGTACACACAGATCTGAATGTGGTGGATCCATCGACTAAACCTCTCCCGAGGGAAAAACATGACCAGCACCAAACCGCCATGGGTGTTTGGTATATTACCATGTAATCTAGATTAGTTGACTCTAGTGCAAGTGGGAGACTGTTGGAGATATGCCCTAGAGGCAATAATAAAAGTGGTTATTATTATATATTTGTGTTTATGATAAATGTTTACATTCATGCTATAATAGTATTAACAGGAAACATTAATACTTGTGTGATTTGTAAACTAAATTAGAGTCCCTAGTAAAGCCTCTTTGTAATACTAGCTTGTTGGTTGATAGATGATCGTGGTTTCCCAATCATGAACATTGAGATGTTATTGACAACAAGATCATGTCATTAGGAGAATGATATGATGGACATACTCCTATAGATAAGAGTAGCATTAAGATCAAGTCATTTCAATAGTTCGTTTGCTATAAGCTTTCTGATACATAGTAAAATAATTCCTTCGACCATGAGATCATGCTAATCACCATCACCGGAAGGATGCTTTGATGACATCAAACACCACACTGTAAATGGGTGGCTATAAAGGTGGCATTGAGTGTTCGGAAAGTATGGGTTGAGGCACATGGATCAAGAGTGGGATTTGTCCATCCATATGACGGATAGATATACTCTGGGCCCTCTCGGTGAAATGTCATCCAATTAGCTTGCAAGCATGTGACTGGCTCACAAGGGATCACATATCACGGGAACGAGAAAAGAGTACTTATCGGTAACGAGGTTGAACTAGGTATGAAAATATACCGACGATCAAACCTCAGATAAGTAAACTATCACGAGACAAAGGGAAATTGGTATCGTATGTAAGTGGTTCATTCAATCGCAAAGTAATCATAGAAATATGTGGGAGCCATATGAATTTCCAGATTCCTCTATTGGTTATTGATCGGACAAGTGTCTCGGTCATGTCCGCATAATTCACGAACCGTAGGGAGAGACACTTAAGGATTCGATGTTGTTTAGTAGATATGGAATGTAAGTAGGGATACCGAATGTTGTTCGGAGTCTCAGATGGGATCCGGGATATCACGAGGAGATCCGGAATGGTCCGGAGAATAAGATTCATATAAGGAAAGTTCGATTCCGGAGTTCGGGAATGATTTTGATGATTTCATCGGAGAGGTTCTAGAAGGGTCTAGAAGGTTCATCGGACCGGAAGGGGAATGGTCCATGAATGTGTCACGGGTAAGTGGAATGATTGGATCATGTCCTAGGTCACTTGGTTGGGCATTTGCGAGAGAGAAATAAAGCTCTAAATTGAAAGTCAAAAGGGAGGTTTGAAAAGTCAAATTGGAACAATAGTTTCCTAGTGGAAGAAGGAAAGAGGCATTCCTTCTATCCAACTTGGGTTTGGATATGGATTCAAACTCCCCTCTCCCAAGGCTGCCCTTCCTCTCATAAATAGAGGGGGAGGGCTGCCCCAAAGACCACAACACCAGCCCTCCCTACCCGTGCACCGCCGTCGCCCTGCGCCGCCGCTGCACGCCGTCGCCGCCCTGCGCTGCCGCCGCGTCGCCGGCCTATAACCGTCGCCCTAGCCGCCGCCGACACCTCCTCCTCCTCTCCAGCCTTCTAATCCTAGATCATCGGAAACCCTAGATCCACCATAACTCGCACCAGCTTAGGCGAAGCCCTGCGGGATCTTCCCTCTACTTCTGACACCACGCCGTCGTGCTTCCGGAATAACGAGGGGATAACTACAACCTCCGCTGCCTTCTGGAACAAGGGAGAGGAAGGTCTTCATCGAGTACCGAACATGTGACCGACTGTGGAAGCGCTGCCGGAACGCAGCGTCGGAAGGATCGTCTACGCGATCTTGAGATCGGCAAGTGTATGACTACATCACCTACGAGAATCTGCTCTCGTTAACCGCTTTGGAAGCTTCAAGGGTGAGTACTCTAATCGACTCGTTGCTACAATCTAGTAGATAGATCTTGGCTTGTTTGTGTGCATGAGGTAGAATTTTTTTGTTTTCCATGCTACGAACCCCTACAGATTTCTGCTGGGGGAATTCCTTCCCGGAGAGGGGAGACCGTCGCCATCAACACCATCATCAAGCTAGGCTTCATCAGGATCATCATCATCATCCACACCATCATCTCCACCAGCACCATCATCACCACTCCGTGCCGCTGTAAAAATTGTGTTGGATATTGCTTTAGTTTTTAGGGAAACTTTCCCGGTGTTGATTACTATTGTAGTTGATGCTTGTGAGTGTAACCATTGGATTATTGTTTATGTTCAGTTTGTTATCCATTACCATATCATCTTTGATCTTGATCCATATGATGTCTTGTGAGTAGTTCGTTGTGTTCTTGAGTACATGGGAGAAGTCATGTTGTTAGTAGTGAATCTGTGTTGAGTTATTATTCAATGGTTTGGTATTTAAGTTGTGGTGCTATTCTTCTAGTGTTGTCATGTGAACATCGACTACATGACACTTCACCATTTATGGGCCTAGGGGGATGCATTGTGTATTTGGCTACTAATTGTGGGGTTGCCGGAGTGACATAAACCTGAACCCCCGTTAGGACACCTTTGCACAAGGGAGTGTAGGATCTCAGAGTTTAAGGTTGTGGTTAGATTTATATCTTAATTACTTTCCTGTAGTTATGGATGTTTGCAGGGGGTTTAATCAGAAGTATGTATTAGTCCAAGTAAGGTCGGTATGTTAGCACAGGTTCACCCACACAACACTTACAACACCAGAGAAGAGTACTCAGATATTTGAAGCGAAAGCACTTGACAGAATTCCCATGTGTCCTTGAGAACGTTTGGTCCTTATAAGTATTTCCACCTTCTTGTCCTTTGCTAAGAAAGGATTGGGCCACTTGCTCCGTTTGTTCTTTACCTTTGTTACTTTCTCTTTGTTTTGTTGCCTTATCAGAAAACCACTAAAAATCCGTTTGCTAAGTATTCACAGGGATTTCCTACTCCACACCACTGTTCAGCACCTTCTGCTCCTCGTTGGGATCGACACTCCTATTTATAGAAAGTACTGCGATACACCCCCTATACTTATGGGTCATCAGTTGACGTGGGAGAAACTAAAGGAAAACTAAACTAAAGACGGAAGCAAGCAAACATGCAACAGATCTAGATGCAAACGGTGTTTCAATTGCTTAGAAACAAGGCCTAGGGATCATACTTTCACTAGTGAACACTCCCTCATATAAATATCCTCTCTTCATGATACTACTCCTAACTACTCTCCGGTTGGACACTCTAATCCACGGTAGGGCCTTCCCCAATCTAGATAACCCCACACTGTCACCTTGAGCGATAGATGGTTCCAACAAACACCACAATTTCATAGAGACAACCAACTCAAAATATAACTCATGAATATATATGTAATCTAGCTTAAGTGCCACACACACGGCGCGCACGCTGTCACTATCACACACGTGGGGAAAAGCATATATCTATTAAAGCATAATGAGTATTTATGGTAGACTCAAGCCTAAGTGCCACCATGGTGTGCACGCTGTCACTTTCACACACATGGGGAGAGCAGAGATCTATTGAAGCACTTGAGTAATAGAGTAGATGTATTGGATTACAAAGCTCATGAACACAACAAGATCATGCTTAGAGAAAGAGATAAACACATAGCTACCGATAGAGCCCTTAGCCTCGAGAAAGAACTAGTCCCTCCTCATCATGGGAATCAGCAACGGTGATGGAGATGGTGGTGGAGATCGATGGAGATGGCTCCGGGGGCACTTCCCCGTCCTGGTAGGGTACCGGAACAGAGACTTTCTGTCCCCCAAATCTCCCCTTCGGTGGTGGCGGCGCTGTGGAAATTTTCATGGCTTTCTGGTCGATGATCTAGGGTTTTCTCCCCGGGAGGCTTTTATAGGTGAAGGAGGCAAGGCGAGGAGGCAGCCAGGGGGCCCACACCCCCTGTGGGCGCCACCAGGGCTGGCCCGCCTAGGGGGGTGCGGCCACCCTGGTGTCCTCCTCCACCTCTGCTTCGTGGTTTCGTGTTGCTCTAGGAAAAATAGGAAGGTTGGCTTTTGTCCCGTCCAATTCCGAGAATATTGATTTTTTTGCCTTTTCTGGAACCAAAAACATAAGAAAACAGGCAACTGGCACTGTGGCATCTTGTCAATAGGTTAGTTCCAGAAAGTGTATAAAAATACCTCAAAGTGTAGACAAAACCTAATACAAATGATATAAAACAATCATGGAGCATCAAAAATTATAGATACGTTTACGACGTATCAAGCATCCCCAAGCTTAACTCCTGCTCGTCCTCGAGTAGGTAAGTGATAAAAAGAATAATTTTTGAGGTGACATGCACCATCAAAACTAAGATCAAACCATTTGCAAGCATTGAAAGCTGGGATCAAAGAACTCTAAACATGAGCAGGAAAGATGGAGTTCTAACAGTAAGACAAAGTAACTATGCATGCAACAAGAAAGGCTACAAACAAAGATCATGAATAACATGCATTGAAAAACATTTGTTTGTTTCACATACAGAAAACATGGCATAGTGGCATTCATCTTGTCCCTCATGGAGTAGCAAACAAATGCATAGGAAACCTTCAAATTTCATAAGAGTGACTAGATATAAATAGCACACGAACAAGTAATACAACAATATGCATCAATCAATAAGTTTTGGGACACTGCACATAGAACTAAGAATGGCAACTATGCTCTCTTAACTGGTGCCTAAAGGTAGAAGGTGGAGACTCAATATAATGGTGGAAGAAAGGCCCTTCATAAAGGGAAGCAGAGATTTCAAGTCTCAAAAAGAGCTTCCAAAAATTATGGTACTTGTTAGATTTCAGCCCTCATTGCCCCTATCATAAGCATCATGAAGTGATTAAGGTTAAAGTGAACAAACTATGGAGTATATGCTTGACAAAGTATAAGTCGGCAATCTCATGTCCCTTGAATATGAAAGGCCACACCTCATGCTACTCAACTTTAGTCACTTGTAAGTTCTTGTCATAGTAAGTACATGCGTATCATAGAGAACAGCCAACGGGGTACCCCTTGCACATGGTACATGAGCTATCCCATAACCAAAATGACAAGGCAAGCAGACAATGAGCATCTCAGCGATCTTTTTTTTACTATTTGCATAGATTTTTATTGAGGATGCTTCACAAATTGCTCATTATGATGATGCTGCAAGTTTCCACCATGATTAGGCATGGCTTAGGCTAGTGGCCCAGGCGTTTCTCTAACACAAAATACATAACTCATGAACTTACAAGATCCCTTTTTATTTCACACACGTGACATCCGTAGACAAAATAGCATGATATCAACTGTGTACAAGTACAAGTGCAATGTTGAAAACGTTCACCATGACAGCATGGTTCTGCTAATTCCAACGTATAAGTGCAAGCATATACAACATAGATGACACAATGGTTCAAGTTTATTAGGGGCAAGGAATATAAAGTGTGCCATCAAGTTCGTGAGAGATTTAATCACTAAGTTTTCACATAACAAAATAATTTTTAATTGGAAGATAGCTGAAAACAAGAATATACTTGGAATGGTGTAACACACCATGCATAGGAATTTATAGTGGACACTTTGGAATAACTTGGTTTCTTGGGAGTTGGAAGCATGAGTAGAACTTACTCATACAAGTGGAGGCTAGCAAAAGACTGGGAGCAACCAACTAAGAGAGCAATAATGGTCATAATCATGCAGAGCGACAAAACATTACTAATCAAAGCATAGAGTGGTACTACAAGTCAAGGACTAAATGACATAGAGGATATGGTGACTTGTTCATAGTCATAACATGGTGTGAGCATGTGCCAAGTCAACCCAAACAAAGCATCAAAGGATAATACCACAATACTATGCTTTTGTATGCTAAAACAATGCATGATTTTTTTAAGGCGCACTAAGCAATCCTAATTTTTTGGAACAAGTCATGCTACAGCAATAATCACTAAGCATAAGGTCAAAAAACACCTAGCATGACATGCTAAAGTATAAGTCACAGTCAATGCAAGCTCCTCTTGCACTTTTCAAGCAAGAACTTTCTACTCCTTTCCAACACCAATCAACTTATTTGAAACAACACAGCGAGAACGGGGGTCCAAACTACTTTATTCAAGCAAAATAAACAAACTAAGCAAATCAAACGAAAACTAAGACACTACAAGAATAACACAACAGTGCATGAAACAATAAAAATGAAGTGTCTAGAAAGACCTGAGCTTTTTATTGATGAAGAAGAGGATGCCTTGGGTATCACCAAGCTTTGACGCTTGTACCTCTTGGATATTTCCTAGGGTGACACCGGGGTGGCATCCCCAAGCTTGAGCTTTTGTCCATTATTCATCTTATTACATCATTCTCTCTCTACACCTGAATTTTTTCCTTTATACAAAACTTCACACAATCTTCATTAGCAACATTAGTGTATTCAAAAGATAATATACCCTTGGGTTTAGCTTTAGAACAACAAAACTTTTCACTAAAAACACAAGCTACTGTAGCAATTCCTTCAAAAAGCTCAATTTCCCAAAAAGAACCCAATAAGGAATCAATAAGAAGCAAATGCAAATAATGGCAGAAATCTGTCAAAACAGACCAGTGGGTAGAAACCAATTTTTTTTTGAAGACCTTCTGTTGCTCAAATAAAAAAGTGCTGAACTAACGAAAGTTAGCTAACATACTGGGGGATTTATACGTAAATTTTCAGCTTAATCCAACTTACAGAGATTCCTCACGAATTTTTATGGTGGAGCACATAAAACTGTTTCGGGACAACAACTCGCCAAATCTTACTTCCCTCTCATTAGAGGTCATTCTTGGCACAAAAAGAAAATAAAAAGGATAAGGAGAGGTCATTACTGAAGTAATAACCTCCAAGACTCAAGAAAACTCTTGGGTTATCTCCCAACAAGTACTTTTTTTAACGCCTTTAAGTTAGGCATGATAGTTTGAGAAGATGCTCACATAATAAATATCAATAGAAGTGAAAGAGAGCATCAAGAAGAAAATTCAAAACACTTTTAAGTCTAACCCACTTCCTATGCATTGGAATTTTGTAAAGAAACAAGTCTTGAAATCACAAAGCAACAAGCATAGGAAAGCAAAACAAGTGCAACTTCAAAATTTTCAACATAAAGAGGGGAAACTTAATATTTTTTAGATGCATAAGACCATGTTTCCCTCTCTCATAATAACTTTCAGTAGCAACATGAATAAAATTAACAATATAACTATCACATAAAACATTCTTATCACGAGCCACATGCATAAAATGATTATTACTCTCCACATAAGCAAAGGCATTCTTATTAATTGTAGTGGGAGCAAATTCAACAAAATAGCTATCATTATTATTCTCATCACCATAATCATCAAATATATGATGCATATGGTAATCATAATTAACTTTATCCTCAATAGTAGGTGGACTGAAAATATCATATTCATCATTGCAATCATCATACATTGGAGGTATAGTATCATCATAAGCAATAGAATAACTATCTTCCCAAGTGTGTTCATTTGTAAACATATCATCATTGGAAGGAACATGGATATCACTAATAGTACAACAATTATTAATATTATCATTTTTAGAATTGGTGCCAAAGAGATTTTCAATATCAAAAGTAGTGTGCTTTCCCCAATCATGATCACTAATATAGGTAACAGGCATAGGAACATCATCTAGTTTAGACTCATCAGCAAAAACTATGATAGGAGCAACATGCTTAGGGGAAGATACCATTTCCTCTCTCCTTCTACTCCTATTCTTCTTCTTCTGCTCCTCTTTAGGAGGGAGAGGCTTGAAAGGAAGCTTCTCCACATACCCTGGTTTATTGTTAGAGACAATAGAAGAAACTTTGGAGGATTCCTCCTTTTCATTAATAAGAACAAAACTCATATCAGTCTTGTCATATTTTGGTAAAATATCATATTTTATAAGATTTTGTATGTAAGTATTCACGTGGCAATTATCAACACAATAAAGATGACACCCATGCAGGACGCAATTCATACCAAAAGCACTCATGTCTACCAAAGAAGTTTTTCTTGATAACTCTTCACACCCCAAAAACAATGTAAGTTCATCATGTTGATTATCAGTGATCGCGTTATCACAATACAAGCTTGCAGTACTCATTGGATTTTAATGGTTATTATTATGGCTTGAGCATTGAAAAATGAAATGACCCACTTCATAGCAGAGTTCACAAATAAAAGGGTAGAGGGCATAATTTTTTTACCCAGATCATTTAGAGATTTATACCATGTTCTGGTTTTTTTATTCCAGTGGGTGATATAATATTCTTCTTCTATTTGATTATTCTCACAAGGTCTATGCATACCACAAAAATTAACATGCTTATAAGAAATAGTACTTTCAGAAGGATCATCTAGTAGCTCCGGAGGCACTTCTCCATCCCGTCAGGGTGCCGGAACAGAGACTTTATGTCCCCTGAATCTCCCCTTCGGTGTCGGTGGTGCTGCAGAACTTTTCATGGCTTTCTGGTCGATGATCTAGAGTTTTCTCCCCGGGAGGCTTTTATAGGCGAAGGAGGCAAGGTGAGGAGGCAGCCAGGGGGCCCACACCCCCTGTGGGCGCCACCAGGGCTGGCCCGTGCCTAGGGGGGTGCGGCCACCCTGGTGTCCTCCTCCACCTCTGCTTCGTGGTTTCGTGTTGCTCTGGGAAAAATAGGAATATTGGCTTTTGTCCCGTCCAATTCCGAGAATATTGATTTTCTGCCTTTTCTGGAACCAAAAACATAAGAAAACAGGCAACTGGCACTGTGGCATCTTGTCAATAGGTTAGTTCTAGAAAGTGTATAAAAATACCTCAAAGTTTAGACAAAATATAAGACAAATGATATAAAATAAGCATAGAGCATAAAAAATTATAGATACGTTTACGACGTATCAACAGGTTGCTCTCATCCTTATCCGAAAAAAATCCCCCACCCCACCAACCCTAACCCTAGCCCGAGCTCCGCGGCGGCACCGACCTCGGCTGCGCTGACCTATGCACCGCGTGGGACCGCACTGTCCTCCGCAGTGGCGCTGTCCCCGGCTATGTTCACCTCCTACGCCACGCCGGACCGCGGCGTTGTACCCGTCCGCGCTCACCTCATGCGCCACGCCGGACCACACCGTCCTCTGTGGTGGCGTTGTCCCCAACCGCACTCACCTTCTGTGCCACACCGATCCGCACCGTCCTCCGCGGCGGAGCTTTCCTCGTCCGCATATTCGTATTTCCCTAATCCCTGGAACTGTCATTGTTTATATTCAGGCATTGGGATTTTAGTATATTATTTTTTATGGTTCGTTGTGCCTTGGGGTCTAAAAACTAGCATTGCTAGGTAGTAAAAAGTGTTGTCAAACTGTCTTAATTTTCATGGTGAAAAACATCAATGTTTAACAATAACAGTAACAAAGTTCCAAGGTCTCAACAGCCTATGGCCAATACCATGTGCGGTAAACTTGCTCTCGGTATACATCTCTATCAATACAAGACATATATAACTGTGAAAATGTACACTCTTACATATAGGGTTGGCAATGAAGTTAACATGACCAATATTCTTTCACTTGGAGTTTCAGGTCCCAATATTCTATCACTAGAGAAATACTCCCTTTGATATAGGTTTGAAAATGAAGTGGACATGACCATCTCAAAAAGGAAAAATCTGTAGAGAATTGTTAGAAGTTGCAGGCCAGAAATCAATTCTTTACTATGTTTGCACCCTCAAGAAAATCACAGATTGCAAAAGAAATATGGTAATTATCTTCCCTATGTAGTACTGTAATTCTCTTGAACCCCAACCATGTCTAGTACTGTAACAATTTAAATTGTTCCTGTCTTCCTTGTGTAGTGCTTCTCATCCAGTTTCGCTGGGAAGTATATTATGCCTTACATATCTCGAGAAGATCAAACTGGGAGGAATACGTTCGCCAACACAATCTCCAGGAAGATGATGTTTGTGCCTTTCAGTTTGCAGTCAAAGCGGGTTCTCTGATCGTGAAGGTGCGTCTTTTGTAGTGGTTTGAACTTGTTGGAATTAGTTGCATCTTTTATAGTGGTTTGAACTTGTTGGATTGAGACGTAATGTATGTATACAATGAATGTTCATGTTAATTCAGCTGAAGTTGCATTATGTGTGTTATGAGTTCTTTGTTATGTTGTTTATTGGGTTGAGATGTAATATACATTATATATTTATAATGGGGGCAAAATTGCAAAATTGCCATATAGAATGTGCCGGCAGAGATATTACGAGGCGTTGCAGTTATGCCGTCGTCTCACAGCTGCCACGACATATACGCAGTGCCTCTCTACATGGGACGTGGCGTAAACACTTTGCTGTCACGGAAGCGCGGGCTCAGCGGCTCATGTTGTGCCGCGCCAAAAAAATCCACCGCCGTTCATGAACCCGGGACGCAGTTATCCGAGACGTCTTTTTTTGCCGCGCCAGCATGAGCGTGACAACTAAGACTGTGCCTCGGCGTCTATAAACGCCGGCGCCTGAGCTCCGTGTTTTAGCGAGAGGGATTTTCGTGAGCAATTCAGAAGAACAAAAAAACATTTTAAGTAAACATACACTCTAGCAGTAGCAGCTTGTACTTCATATTACGATCTAATACTACTACCGTGTATCAAGTGCTATGGTTGTAAGGCTTGTAATTAAAATATAAAAATTAAATATAGGAAAAACTTGGAACACGAGGCTGATTAGTGGAGCCTGTTGCACCTGCTTCCGTGGGTGCCCATATGTGCTCGCGCTGTCGCGTAGGAGGCGAGCTGCCTCAACCATGTTTCCTTCGGTTCAATAAGATGATATAAGCAGACTATAAAGTAATTAAATAGTATATTTTAGTCTATGTAAAGGAGAGAGAAAAGAAGAGAGAAAATGAGTAGGCTATTGGCTAAGAGACAGCTGCAGCGCATGTTCCTAGGCATCATATAAGAGTAAAAAGTCGACCATGCTACTAATAAATTACTATAGCCAACGGTCGGCTATATTATTGCTCTTGCTCTAATGGGTTGACAACCGACGTGTCAGCCTTGGAGCATGCAGCATGGCGGGGAGAGTAGAGCCACGACAATGGAAGAGCCGTCGGGCGACCGGGATCTATCTCGGGGACGACGTGCCGTGCCTCCGGGGGCCACAGCAGTGGAGCTCATCTGCTGGTCGCGCGCGGCTTGGACAGCGCAGCTAGCGGACGCGATCTGCCGCGGTGGCGCGGCTTAGGGCTGCCGGTGGCGGGTCCTGGCGGCGCGACTACTGCAACGGAGCCGGTGGGGGCGCCTCGCGATGCAGCTCGATGGCGGCGGTGAGACCTGGTTGCAATAGCGGGGGCGGTTCCGCGGGCCAGATATGGGCCTGATTCAGGCTTAGCCGGGCTAGCTGGGCCTGGCCGGCCTGATCTTGGCCCTACAGATGTCGCTTCCCGACCGGACGACACCCACCGCAAGGTGATGGAGGGATGATCTCCTCCCCTAGGTTTCCCATGTGCTCAATGACTACGAATCCGAGTCCTGCCCTTCGCCGGAACTCTCGGCGGCTGTGCGGTGTGACGGTGGTCGGAGCCTTGGCCCGAGCACGTGGAAGCCGGGGCGGCGGCCTCGGAAGGTGGCTTGCGCAGCCGTTCCTCCGGCCATGGGGTGGGGAGGTTTGGTCGCTGTTCCTCAGACTGCCAATGGTCCGGCTTGCCTGGGTGGTCTCAGTGGTGATGGTGCTGCTGCTTGGCGGCGGGGATTTGTCAAGGTGGCAGATTTTCTGGTGGAGGGAGGAGTGGATCCTGGTGCTAGGGGAGGTGTATGCGGAGGCACCCTTGCTGCAGGGCGGCGGTGGGACTTCACGATCCTTGACGGGCTCGGCCGGGCCAAGAAGGCCTGGTATGGCCTGCTGCTGCATCCGGTCGGCTATCGCCTTCGGGCGGTGGAGACTGTTCTCTCCCGCGTGCTGATGCCGTGCCTATCCTCGTCGATGGCCCGCTCTCTCGTTCCTATCGGCCTCGGTTTGAGTTCCACGGTGTGACGGTGGTGAAGACTTCAAGACCGTGTTGGCGCGTGCAGGTGGGCGGCAAGCTTGGCAGAGCAATTCAAAGCGGTCGGGAGGGTCGTTGGAGGGATCAGGAGAAATCTTTGTCGCTTTGACACCGGCGCGGTGACACCTTTGGGTATCCTTCCTTCTGAAGGGCGTTGGGGGCATCTCCTCCGCGTCTCCCATGGCGTACCGGGGGAACTAGTCCGGGTAGCAGTGTCGTCATCGTCACTCCCCTTCTTGGAGGTGCTGCTTTGGTACACGGTGCTTTGGATTGCTAGCGGTGTGGTGGTACTTCTCCGGTGGATGCAACGGTTGCGAATCTTCTCTGTTTCGTTGCTCCACCGTTGTCGGCTTTGTTTTCTTTTCTTTCTTCTTGTTTTCGGTTTGGACTTGCCTGTTCGATCCGTATATCGTGTTGGTCCTTTGGACGTTGTGCTTTCTGACCCAGCAGCGGTTTCATCTGTATGTTTTATCTATAAAGCTGGGCGAAAGCCTATTTCGAAAAAGAGGTGTTTTAGGAGGAAGCCACGTAAAGGCCTCTCAACGGAGACCATATGGACGTGGCGGGATCGGTCGGACGGTTTCTTTCCCATTGGACTAACGATCCTTATGAAAAGGAGGAAATACGTAGTATGTACTCGTATCGGTTTGCTGTCTCTGTCTCAGTCTCTGTCTGCATGAGGGCATGTTTAGTGGTAGGCGTTTATATGGGCGCTTATGGAAAACAAAATAAAGATTGGAAACTGAAAAATCACCTAGGCTTCCTTTTCCACAACGCTGGACGCTAAAATGTCAGGTTAAACCATCTTTGCTTCTGCTGCCGTACAGGAAAAAAAGGGGCCAAGCGACCGCCGCTTGTTTTTGCGTCGACGCTATGCTTGGCACTGGGATTCGATGACGCAACTGCTAATTGACCAGGAAATAATTCCTAGCGTCTCTCACAAGCGGCCGCGTTAAACATGCCCTGAGGAGCGATGGAGGCTCTCGTAAGTTGAAACGACGTTGTCCACGCACGCACGGCCAGTTGCACGGTTCCATAGGTGTCAACGTGCTCCACCTCCGTCTTCTTTCATCCTCCTCCTTCTTGCGCCACCGGCCGGTTAATCCCAGCTAGCCACCCGACAGAAACGCGTCCACGTACACGGCCTAGCTCCCCATCGTGTCCACGTTCATTATCAGCTGCCGGCGGGGTCACGTGTCCACCTGTGTTTTTTCACCTAAGAAAACCGGCCGGTATTAATTAATTATTGGTGAATCATTCGTGCAAACGAGAGGATGGACATCCCACTTACTGACCGACGTACGGGCGGCCAAGAAGCGTACGTGTGGCGCCCCATGGAATTTGGAGTCTGTAACGTGTCCGCAACCAAAGGTGTCCCGATCGTGCACCTACTACCCACGTACGTAATGGGTCTACCGTGAGGTGCTTGTGTTGCCCGATCGAGCAAGACCGACGCCGGCGTTTCGTCCAAGCCACGGCTTGACTATCGATCTTTGCCAGACAACAGCGACTCTAGCACCAAAGTATGTAGATGCACCTTGCAAAAGCGTATTTTTTGCCAAATCTGCCTAAGTTTGAAAAGTTCAACCAAGTCGGACCCTTTCTTAAAACTAATTCGAAATCTGACCCCTGGGGTCGGCGCCGATGTTGTACAGTTCGGCGCACACAAAACAGAAAACCGACCTGAAGGAGGTCGGCTCCGTTTAAAACGGCGCCGACCTCCCTAGTTTGCCTCCCAGCTGCTTCATCTTGGCGCCGACCTGTACAACTTCGGCGCCATTTTAAATGGCGCCAAAAGGATCAGATTCCAAATTAGTTTCGAAAAAGGGTCAGACTTGGTTGAACTTTCCAGATTTGGGTAGATTTGGCAAAAAATACTGCAAAAGCAATCCCTACGGGCGGGCTCACCGGATTTGACCCATCAAATCGAAATCCTGTCGTTTTTACCTTGAGATGTTCAATCACGGTCTAAATCAAACCCAATGTCATGTTTGGAGCGCCGGAAAAAGGCTGATCGTCCTGACCGGAAATTCCATTGTCTCACTGACTAGACGATGGGACGATAAGTCATATTCATCACGTATTTCTATATTTATCTTTCTTTTTTAAAATATGTTTTCGTCCTGTTTTATAAATAAAATATAACTATTCAAATTAGATACTTAAAAAGTTTGAGAGCAATGGAAAAAAATTAAAGAAGATCTATTGGGTAACAACACACATCATGCTCAAAGAGACAAAACGAAAAGGGAGCAGATACAAAGGAGCTCAGCGGACCGGTGAGGAGTAGTGGCGTGCTGCCACATCATCAGGTTCTAAGGTCCTCAAGCAAGTAGTTCAAATGCTCCCTATCCGGCTGCCTAGAGAGCCGGTGCGCCGGTGCCATGCTACCGAAGAAGAAAGGCAAGAAATTTGAAATGGAGGCACAGGCACGCGACGGGAAAACTAGCTCGATACGACGAACAGAGGCGTTGCTACCACCAGCACTGATGTGTCGATCGATCCCGAGACTTGCACAAAAAGGACCAATAATACCGATGCTGTTCCGTGCGTAGACGCATGAGAGTACCTGATCCTGAGTATTTTAAAACGGAGGGAGTACTATACTAGGCATGTATTGGCTGCTGTGTCGGTTTCTGTCTCTACGTGAACCGATGGAGACCCGTGAGCCACGTAAGTTGAAACGACGGTTGCCCGGCAGCATCGGTGTCAACGTGCTCACCTCCGTCTTCCTCCTTTGATCCTTCTTCTCTTGCGCCACCGGCCGGTTCATCCTAGCAGCCGCATCCGGTGTGTCGACGTCTCCGCCTCTCCCGCATCTCCTTCCCCGCCAGTCCGCCAGCCGCCACTCAACCGACTGGAACACGTCCATGTACACGGCCTCCCCGTCGTGTCCAGGTTCATTGTCGAGCTTCGACACACCTCGACTGGTACGAGTACTCGACTTGCATTTGGCTATATTCACATATATCCACACACTAAAACACCTATAGATACATGAAAATCTAGACAAATTCAAGTACTCTCTTCAGTTCATATTAATGGCTTTAACTTTTTTGATTTGTAATCTAGTTAAATATTTAGGATAAATGCATATATATCTAAACAATATTAAAGCCAATACGTATATGAACAGCAGAGATCGTAAGTTATTTGTGGACAGGGCTCCTTTCGACGCGGTCACGTGTCCACTTGGTTCACCGCATTAATTATGGATTATTATTGGTGAATCATTCTCGCAAACGACATCCCACTTACCGACGTATGGGCGGCCGAGCGTACGTGTGGCGCCCCATGGAAATTGGGGTATGTAACGTGTGCACAACCAGGTGTCCCAATCCTGCACGTACGTACGGTGACTTGTACTACTGTCTACTGTGATGAGAAATTACACACAACACAAACGTTTGATGTGTACAGACTATATAGAATCAAAACTATTTTACGGCTCGTACAATGTTTTGATGTAATGCATTGCAGCTAACGCAAAATAGAAGTTCTAGGGGCATTAGCAATTTATATGACATGTGAATCTAGATTTTTATAGTACAATATATCATAATTATACATCAGTTTTTTCAACAAAAAAAGGACAGCATAACTGTAGAAAAGATAGACATTATTCATATACAAAATATTGTTTGTTATACAATTTTCTATCGTTATGTCGTTGTCATACAATTCAATTGTTTAAGTCTAATATGAAGGTGTTTTTTCCATACACCACGTTAATACATGCCATATAAATAACCTACACAACTGGGATGACAATATACTCTTACGACTTAATTTAAATCGCATAATTATGCTATGACAAGCCTTGAAAACCAATGTGTTTGTTTTATATTTATTTTATTTCTTAACATTAATAATACAAAACAATATTCCCTCCATCTCAAAATACATGCAGCAAGTTTGTCAAATTTTGCATGAATCTATATACTAAATACTGTCTAGATTCATTAAAAATTTGACAAATCTGAGACATCTATTTTGAGACAGAGGGGGTAGATTATTTCATGGTCGTTTATCGACATATCAAAATAATGGCCTCGGCTCTGCGAGGGCCACCTTGATAGTATTGTGGTATATTCTTTTTCTCAATCACATAATTCCAGATACAATATAAAAATCTATGTCTACAGGCCAGAAACACAGGCTCTAAAACAACTATTTGGGTTGAAGAGAAAACGAGCGCATGTCTCCTCCCGCAAAGAAATAGAGGCGGCGGTCTAGGGTTCCACCCTAGCCGCCGCCATCTGCCTGCTCTTCGCCGTTTATGACCGGAATCGACGGGTCCCCGCCTCCTCCGCCTGCCATCTCATCGGAGGGAGGAGGGGGGGGGCTCGGACCCGCGCTCGGCGCTGTTGAAGGGTCCCTAAAGATAGAATTTGGTCAACCGACATCATTGTTATGATGGCTATAGGTATACCCGCCTCTTCTTCCACCTCGTCGGCAATGATCTAGTCCCTGGCGTTGAGGAGGGAAGGGATTCGTCTGTTCGCCACTTCCTTGGAGTGGTGGATCTCGTCCAGCCTACTCGTGTTCTAGAATTGGTGTTACAGATCTCGAATCAATTTAAGAGTTCAATGACGACAACTTTAGGTCTGTAGCGTTGGTCCTTAGAGGCACGTGCACGAAGAGTTTCAGACTGTCATCAACAACGCCATGCCGACTCCGGTAAGAGAGCGGCGACACCGACGTGTCGGAAGCTCGTATGACAACAATAGTGGATGTTGTCGTTGGGTGGTTGAAGGATCTCGATGTAATTTTTCTTATGTTTGGGATGTTTGTACTTTTTTAAACTTATATGAACTAGCCTTAAAAAAGCAACTATTTAGGCTAGCTGGCAATCGTATTACTACACCAAAAGTTGCGGTCACTAGCAAAAGTAGTTTTAGTTCTCCTGTTTTGACAACCTTGTGAGCAAATATTGGTGGTGTGTGCAATTTTTTTGCGTGAGGTGCGTGTGAGCTGCGTGATGTCCGATCGAGCTCCATCGACGCCGGCGTTTCGTCCGAGACACGGCTTGACTATCTGCACCAGACAACAGCGACTAGCACTAGCACCCAAGTAGATGCAGCCTCTCGCAATCGCTGGGGGAATCTCTAGTTATTTTTTTTTGGGTCTGTGTTGCTTCCAAGCACGAACTACGTACTGTGGTACCTTGGTTACGTCGACCCGTGCGTGCTCAAAACACGCACGCAATTGCTACTGTACAGTCGGTAGTACATCCGAGCTGCCGCAGTACAAAAAGGATCCGTATCGGCCGGAGACCCGATGGAGCAGGAGCGTGCAACGATGTCGCCACGGTAGCAGGGAAAAGGGAAAAAAAGCCTGTTTTAAACCTTGAACTCGTAGTGCTCTGGCAAACTGAACCCTAATGTCGAAATTCCTGTCGATTATACCCTGAACTCTTCAATTCCGGTCTAAATCGAACCCTAATGCAGTTTTAGGGAGTAAGTCGCTGACGTGGCCAGGATAATTGTCACTTGTGGGGCCAGAGATGGTGGGATAACCTTATCGCGCGGGCATGAAGAGATACACGCTGGGCAAATAGAAGGGAGGGGAATAAAATTAGGGTTCATCGGGGCAGGGCATCGGGCGGTGGAGAGTGGCGGCGACGCAGAGGAGAATGTCTCGATCTTTCGGTGGTTCTTCGGCGGCGGGGCCAGGTTTCCATGCTGCCGCAGGAAGAAGGAGGGTAACGGATTCGAGGTCTCCTGTTGTCTATCGGGAGAACCCAATGGCTTACGAGCCGAAGAGGCTTTGCCATTGCAATCCGCGGAGGAAGGCACCGAGATGGATTTCATGGAGTT
Source organism: Avena sativa (assembly GCA_916181665.1). Lineage (NCBI taxonomy): Eukaryota > Viridiplantae > Streptophyta > Magnoliopsida > Poales > Poaceae > Avena > Avena sativa. The sequence continues at coordinate 274,675,457 of OV702298.1, read as the reverse complement.
CTCAGAACCCAGGAAGAAGGTACTATGCATGCGTAGATGCAATTGTGAGTTATTGCCCTCAATTTCATTCTTTTTGGCTGCAATTTTCCTCCTTATTACTTCTTTGATTGATTCTTTATTGGGACAATGAACAGAACGGTCGTGGATGTGGGTATGTGGAATGGCATGATGATCCTCTGCCTGAGTTTTGGAGCAATTTACTTGTGATTTGAGAGATGAAGTTTGGAGGTTGCATGGATAGCAAAAGGAACCTAAACAAAATGAGGCTCGGTCAGATGAAGAAGGAATTGTCCAGGTCATGGCTTTGCAAGCAGAGTTGAAGCAGAAGGATGAAAAACTATCTGCAATTAAGTGCAAATATGAAAACATGTTGTTTGTGGTAGTTGTGTTTCTGATAGGTTTAGTTGCAGGGAAGTTGTTCTTCCAGTGAACTAGTTAGTGTTAGGTTTTGTGGGCAAGTGAACTATTGTAATGGCAAGTGCTATGTAATGCATCAAATTCTGAAAGAATGTGTGCTTTTTGTTTGCAATGTTTTAAATTCAAATACAGAACCAAAAAGAACAAAGAGTTGGCAGTGAACAATAAACAACAACATAATCACTAATTTTTTTAAAATAATACATTTTTTTATTCAATTTCACAAATAATACACGAAATCCAAAAATTGCAAATCTAACGGACCGTCGTCCGTTGAAAAGACGAAGAGGGGGTTTCGTCTTTTGAAAAGATGAAGGGGATGGTTCATCTTTTGAAAAGACGATGGACATGTTCTTCACACGTTGGCTTGGCGTGGTCGGTCGTCTTTTGAACGGACGAACCACCCCTTCGTATTTTCAAAAGACGAACCACCACCTTCGTATTTTCAACGGACGATGGTCCGTTAGATTTGCAATTTTTGGATTTCGTGTATTATTTATGAAATTGAATAAAAAATGTATTATTTAAAAAAAAATAGCAACATAATCTGCAACATTCCTACTGAACAATAAGCAGCACCATAATCTAGAACAATAAGCAACACATAAGATGGTCTGGAACATTAGTTACTGAACCAAAAGAAGAAAATAGGAGTACCTGGAACATAATCTGGGAACATAAACAACATAGGAATAGCTGGAACATAGGAATAGTTTGCAAAAGGACATAATCATTTGGTAGTCATTACATATACCTTGGGCTTAATTCTAAACCAAAGGACATTATCTTGAACAAGAACACCATCTAGTAATTTCCACTACATGTGAAAAAGGAATAGCTACTATAAGATGATGTTGTTGCCTTTCCCCCCTTTCTTCCTCTGCTTGAAGATGCTCCAAGATGATCTTGAGAAGGGCCAGCTTCAGATGTTGCATCTCTCTTCCTAGGTGGTTTAAACCTGGCAGCTACTGGAGGTTTAGAAGCTCTTGGTGCTGCTGTAGGTTGAGAAGCTCTTGGTGTTGCAGGTGCAGGTGCTGATGCAGCAGGTTTAGGTGCCGCTGCAGCTGCACTACCTTCTGCCTGCAGTGAACGATTAAGAGAACAATTGCAGTTAATAATTAAGTTGAATAATAGTAGTGAACACTTAAGTTGAACAATAGCAGTGACCAAATGTACCTGAGCTGAACCTTTTTTCTTGCTAGTCTTTGTAAGATGTGGATTTTTCTTCTTTCCTTTCACTGGATTAGCACTACACCCTGACTTGTTGTGTCGAGGGTTTCCACAAATAGAACACTTGATTATGGTACCATGTTTGCTCATTTTCTTCCCCAATGGCTTCTCAGTTTCTTCTCTTTTTCTATGATTCTTTTTAGGTCTGCCTGGCATTCTAACAAAACCAGGAGCTTGAGGCCTGGGGTTAGCAGACATTGGCCACATCTCCTCACCTTCTACAGGAAGAAAGCAATGAGAATATATCTTCTTGAACACCTCAACAGAGTAGTAAGGATCCACATAACATCTATTTACTGCTTACACTTGTAGATTGCACTGATTGCATGATGGCAAGGATGCCCTGGTAGTTGGAAATAACCACAGGAACATGTTTTCTTGGCTATATCAACTGTGTACTGCCTGCCTCTTCCATTGATCTGCTTAACTTCAAAACCATCTTCACCTTTCCACAGCACCTCTAGCCACTGTGTTCTTGCAATGAATTTCTTGAGATTCTTAAAAATGGTAGGGGCATATTTTCCCTGTCATCTTCTCACCCTTCTCTCTTTGTTCTTGTACCCTCACAAGTATCTTCTTCCTAATCTTCTCTAGCATGGAGATTACTAGATAAAATCTTGCATCAAGTATTGCATGGTTGAAGGACTCACATATGTTATTATCAACCGATTCACAATTTGCACCAACAGGGGAAAAATGCTATATCCCAATGGACAGGCTCTGTCTTCATCATGTATTTTACCCCATCAGGTGTCTCCTGGGCAAGTTTAGCCTTGTAATAATTGAAATCTTGCCTATTATAAGCTTTTGCAACAGCCCAAAACTTCTTCTGCCAGTCATGAGCTTTGTGTTTCTTCCTCTAGTTGGCATATATGTGTCTTGCACACATCCTATGATCTACAGCAGGGAGATAGTCCTTCATAGCATTTAGTAAGACCTTCTATCGATCAGAGATAAACACCCATCCAGCTCCATTGTTCCTAATGCCAAGGTCTTTAATTAGCAGTCCAACAAACCACTTCCATGTTATGTTTGTTTCTTGCTCAACAATTTCCCAAGCCAATGGATACATCTGGTTGTTTGCATCTCTGGCTATTGCACAAAGGAGCTCCCCTTTCACTACCCCTTTGAAAAAATATCCATCTAGCCCTATGACCTTTCTACAACCAGCCTTGAATCCTTCCTTAAGTGCATTGAAACAAACATAGTAACTCTGGAAAATGTGTTGGTCCCTGATTTCTGTATCCAAACATACAACAACAGTACTTCCAGGGTTACTTCTAAGCAGTTCCAACTGGTATCAAAGACCCTAGTGTAATTCTTTATCCCACTCATTAATCTGTCCATGACAATGATTTTAGCATGCTTGCACTTTGAAGTAGAAACATCAGCCAACATGTTCTTTAGAACTATTTCCTTCATGCTTTCAACCTTCCACATTGGGTTTGCTAATATGAAGTGCTCATATCTCTGAGCAATAAGCTTTGTAGTTACTAACTTATTGCATCTGTTAGGTACACACTGATGCTCATCATTTAATGTAATCACTTGGAACCTAGATGTCCTGGACCTTTTGGCTGCATAAAGAATCCATGGACAACCTTGCCACCCACGGACTGTCCTAACCCTTTCATTCTCAGATTTAGCAAACTTTATGCTCCTCTTAGTGATCAGCCCATATCTTTTCAATGCTTTGACCAACTAGTTCTTGCTTCTGAAAACCATGGTTAATGCAAATTGTGGTACTTGTATGTCAGTCTTATACCTTGGGAATTTGCTCTTGCTCTTATTTGTTCTCCATATGAATCTTTACTGTAGCTGTAATCCTCATCAGATGAATCATACTTCCAATCTTCTTCTTCTACTCCCAGTTTCTCTTCCATGTTGGAAATTAGATCAATTGGCATTGCATATGTACCATATTTGCCAATCCAACTCTTAATGTCTCATCCTTTTCTTGAACTTTCTAGCATATCTCCTGAGCTCAACCACCTCTGAATCCTCTCCATTGTCCTCACTATGTGGAACAAATTCCAAATCCTCTTCTGAATCAGTGCTAGAACCATCTGAATCAACATTCCCTTCAGTAGTCTAGCTAGGATCATCAGGTAGAACCATGCTTATTGGTTCATAAAATGGTCCTTCTTGGTTCTGTTCTTTCTCTTCAGTAGCCTGGCTAGGATTATCAATCTGTGAGAGATGACATTGGGTTGGCAGGCTCTCAACATCAACAATAACTACTGGTTTTGCATTCCCATCTTTCTTCTTCTATGGGCTTGCCATAACCTGTGTCACAACACCTGCATGATCAGTTACCATTACATCAGTGTCTGAATCAGCTGGTTCAGCTTCTGTAATAACAACATGTGGCACATTTTCATCATCACTCAATTGGCAGATTTCATCCTCAAAATCACTGTCACTACTATTGTCCTGGTTGTCATCTTCACCATGGTACTCAATGAAAACATCAGCCACATCCCCAGGGCCAATGTAGTCTGCCATCTTCAGACAACTACCGTCATCACCCAAGAAAATCAGTCCATTGATCAGACTTTGGCCAGGAATCTGAAAGTAAAATTTCATGAAATCCTTCACTATAATATAATCCCTAGCAAAACCAATCACTTCCTGCAGAGAAATCTTGTCCCTCTCTATCTCTGACATTGCCTCATCTCCTCCAACATAGTCCATGTTTGGACCAATGCGGACGGACTCTCCTCCATAATGAAATCGAACGAGCAGAATTTTTGTTGGATCCATGATTTTACTGAAAATAAATAACAAATGCACAAGGATATAAGATAACATTGGCATCCAAGACGGAATGTTCGACTAAATCGTTGTAAAAAAACTAGCTTTTATGTGAACTGGAAACCCCCAAATTTGCCGCAAAAACCCTAACCCTACCCAAGCAATCCTATGCTAACCAAGGAGGACACTGAAGGAGAGCATCGATGACGTTACCTCACTCGACGCTGAGTCTTCGCGTCGTCTCGATCGTCGCCACCGTGCGGTTCAACCGCCTGTTGCCATTGTCGTCGCCAGAAGGTTAGAGTCAGGGGAGAACAGAGATGACGAGGTGGACTGGGGGCTTCACTAGGCCAGAGCCGTGTTTTCATCCCTCTCGCGACACCCAGACGCTAAATGTGTCGGCCTCGCTGCGCTTTGCTGGGACGGCCTGTATCTTTTCATCGCATGCGCGTCGAAAACACCAATCCTGGTCAACCACTTGCCACATCACCAATTACCATTTGGCAAACTGCTCCAGGGTTCGATTTAGACCAGGATTACCAAGTTCAGCATACCATCGACAGGGATTTCGACACGGGGTTCACTTCCCCGAAGCACTACGAGTTAAGGATTTAAAACGGACTATTTCCCATGGAAAACCCAGTCTGCCACGAGACGATTTCTAGAATTCCAGATTCCATCACATCCGAGGCCGCGAATCCGAGATCCACACGACCACCCATCCACCCGTCGCGCGCGGGCCCGCCTCCTTTTAAATCGTTTCCCGATTGGTTTCTTTTCCACCAACCTTCTCTCTCCTCATCAGCACTGGCATTGACCAATCTGCTGCTTCCACTGAGCTCCTCTTCGCCATGGCGATGTCGATCGGGCGGGGACTCCCGCGTCTCGCCGCTGTCCTCGTCCTCTTCCTCCTCGCAGCCTCCTCCGCGGCGGCGGCGCAATCGCAGTCCACGTACATCGTGCACCTTGCGCCTGACCACCCAGCGCTGACCCTGTCCGCCGCGCGCGTTGGCAGCGGCAGGACCGGCGCGCTCCTCGGCCGCGTCCTCCAGCTCCCGCGCCACCTCCGCGCGCCGCACCCTCGTCTCATATACACCTACGCGCACGCGGCCACGGGCATCGCGGCGCGGCTCACCCCCGCGCAGGCGGCGCACGTGGCGGAGCAGCCGGGCGTGCTCTCCGTCCACCGCGACGAGGCGCGGCACCTCCACACCACCCACACCCCGGCGTTCCTACGCCTGAGCCAGTCCACGGGGCTCCTCCCCGCCGCGGCCGGCGCGTCCGGCACCGCCGCCTCCGACGTCGTCGTCGGCGTGCTCGACACCGGGATCTACCCCATCGCCCGCGGCTCCTTCGCCCCCTCAGCTGCGCTCGGCCCGGTGCCCAAGTCCTTCACCGGCGGCTGCGTCTCCGCGGGGGCCTTCAACGCCTCCCTGTACTGCAACGCCAAGCTCGTCGGGGCCAAGTTCTTCTACAAGGGCTACGAGGAGGGCATGGGCCACCCGATAGACGAGGCCAAGGAGTCCAAGTCGCCGCTCGACACCGAGGGCCACGGCACCCACACCGCCTCCACCGCCGCGGGCTCCCCCGTGCCCGCCGCAGGGTTCTTCGACTACGCCAAGGGGCAGGCCGTCGGCATGGCCCCCGGCGCGCGCGTCGCGGCCTACAAGATCTGCTGGAAATCCGGCTGCTACGACTCCGACATCCTCGCCGCGTTCGACGAGGCCGTCGCTGATGGTGTGAATGTCATCTCCCTCTCCGTCGGCTCCGGCGGCTACGCCCCCAGCTTCTACCGCGACTCCATCGCCATCGGCGCCTTTGGGGCCGTCAAGAAGGGGATCGTCGTGTCTGCATCTGCCGGGAACTCCGGCCCCGGGGAGTACACCGCGACCAACATCGCGCCGTGGATACTCACCGTCGGCGCGTCCACGGTTGACCGGGAGTTCCCCGCCGACGTGGTCCTCGGCGACGGGAGTGTGTATGGTGGCGTGTCGCTCTACGCCGGGGAGCCCCTGGACTCCACGCAGCTGCCGGTCGTCTACGCCGCGGACTGCGGCTCCCGGCTCTGCTACATGGGCCAGCTCGACAAGGCGAAGGTCGCCGGGAAGGTCGTGCTCTGCGAGCGGGGAGGCAACGCCCGTGTCGAGAAAGGCGCGGCGGTCAAGCTGGCTGGCGGCGTTGGTATGATTCTTGCCAACACGGAGGAGAGCGGCGAGGAGCTCATCGCCGACTCCCACCTCGTCCCGGCGACAATGGTGGGGCAGACGTACGGCGACAAGATCAGGCACTACGTCCAGACCAACCCGTCCCCGACGGCGACAATCGTGTTCCGCGGCACGGTCATCGGGAAGCCGCCCTCGGCGCCGCGTATCGCGTCGTTCTCGAGCCGTGGCCCCAACTACCGCGCGCCGGAGATCCTCAAGCCCGACGTCACCGCGCCCGGCGTCAACATCCTCGCGGCCTGGACCGGCGAGGCCTCCCCCACCGACCTGGAGATCGACCCGCGGCGCGTGGAGTTCAACATCATCTCTGGCACGTCCATGTCGTGCCCGCACGTGAGCGGCCTCGCCGCGCTGCTCCGGCAGGCGCACCCGGACTGGAGCCCCGCGGCGGTCAAGTCTGCGCTCATGACCACGGCGTACAACGAGGATAACTCCGGCGAGACAATCAAGGACCTGGCCACCGGCGACGCGTCCACGCCGTTCGTCCGCGGCGCCGGCCACGTCGACCCGAACCGCGCGCTGGACCCAGGCCTCGTGTACGACGCGAACACCACACACTACATCAGCTTCCTCTGCTCGCTCGGCTACCCGCCGTCCCTCATCGCCGTCTTCACCAGAGACGGCTCAGTCGCGGACTGCTCGGCGAAGCCCGCCCGCTCCGGCGACCTCAACTACCCCAACTTCGCGACGGTATTCTCCTCGTACAAGGACTCCGTCACCTACCACCGGGTGGTGCGCAACGTCGGCAGCAACGCCAGCGCGGTGTACGAGGCCACGATCGAGAGCCCCGCCGGCGTGGACGTCTCGGTGACGCCGAGCAAGCTCGTGTTCGACGAGGACCACCAGAGCCTGCCATACGAGATCACGCTCGCGGTGTCCGGCAACCCGGTGATCGTCGACGCCAAGTACTCGTTCGGGTCCCTCACGTGGACCGACGGCGCGCACCAGGTCAGGAGCGCCATCGCCGTCACGTGGCCCAGCGGCGGAGCGTCCTCCATGTAGAGAGATGTCAGTCACACGATTGTTTTCCTTTTTACTCTGCACATGCGCCTGTAAAATTTGCTCCATCATGTCCGGAATAATTTATCTTGAATATATACTGTAATATTTCGTCCTCGATGTTAATTCGGAGCTGTCATATTTTTTTTTGGCGTTCACTCTCTCCTTTATTAAAACATGGTACTCCCTCCGACCCATGTTCAAGTCAACTAATATGGGTCGAAGGGAGTAATAGAGTTACGATCAGCCAAAAGGCTGTAGGAAAGAAATTGGGGACTCTCACTGAGCCACTCCCTTGTTACTCCATGAGCACATGTGCAACATTCAACATCATTCACTGTCCTTCGAGCAAAGACACTCAAAAGACCTAAACCCTGCATTAAGCTCACTAATCTCACTGATAATAGGAGCAATCAACACTCGGTGATTATCTCGGTCCATCCACAACCGAACCAATTCTGAGCTGTTAGTTTCTGCGATGATACATCCGAAGTTCTGTTCTTTCGCCGCAGCAACAGCATCTCGCAGAGCGAGGGCTTCAATAGTCAGGGGTTCCGTGATTCCCGGATACACCCGACACGAATCCATCACCATCCCGAGCAATGCCCCTAGAAGCTGCTAGCCCTCTGAAGATCTAACCGCACCGTCTGAATTTACTTTAACCACGCCCTCTGGTGTTCTCTTCCACGTGCTGATCAGCCTCTTAGACTTCCCCTTCTTCTCCCTCAAGCCATGAAACAAGCCTAAGGGTTTCTGATATGTACTCCAATGTAGTTCTTGGGTTAAAACCTTGATCATTGTGGCTCCATTTATTCCGTGAGTCCCAAATAGCTGCCATAATAGATATAGTCATCTCTCGGTCCAGACTATTGAAAGAGCTCTCACTTAGAATGTCTTCTGCCCACGTGATCGGATGTAGCCGTTGCAGTTTGAGGTCCAGGGCATCCCTCGCTGCTCTCCAAAACATCTACGCATGTGAGCAATCCACAAGCACATGCATCAAAGACTCTGATGTCATCTTGCACACCGGACAGGTACTTTGTTCTCTGACATGCCGCCTAGTAAGAGTCGCGAAATCAGGAAAAATGCCCTTTAGAACTCTCCACCAAAATAATCGTACCCTCGGTTGGACATCAAGCTTTCATAATCCGTTTCCATTATCACAGTTATTCGCATATGAGGGCGAGCCTCCGTTTTGCTGCACCACTTCTCTGTGCTCCTGCTGTGAAACTAATCCATGATATGCAGATCGAATAGAATACATTCCTGACTTTTCATGTGTCCAGGCCAGAAAATCTTCTCCACTTGTCTGACGAAGCGGAATTTGTAGAATCCTATCTGCGCCAGGGGCGAAAAACAGGGACCGAACCAGGTGTTCATCCCATTGGTGTAAACCTGATAAGAACAATTCACTTACATGTTCCTTGTATGTATCCCGCAACCTTCCCATTGTCTTCATAGTGTGAGAGCCAGGGATCCAATTGTCGTTCCAGATGGAGATAGACTCTCCCGATACTACTCTTTTGATCAAACCCACCTCCAGGATGGCTCGGCCAGCCAAGATGGCTCTCCATGTTTTTGAGGCCGTCCTTGGCACCACTGTTGTCATAAGGTCACCATTCGGGTAATAACAACCACTCAGAACTTGAGCACATAAAGAATTTGGGTTCATAATCAGCCGCCATGCTTGCTTACCCAGAAGAGCAAGATTGAACAAATTGAGGTATCTAAAGCCCATGCCTCCCAAATCTTTAGATTTGGCAATTCTATCCCATGCCAACCAGTGCATAGATCTTTTATCTAGATCTCCACTCCACCAAAACCTGGCCATCAACGATGCCAATTTCTGGCAAGTTCCTTTGCCCCAAAGGAAACATGCCATACTATATGTTGGCATTGCCTGTATTACCGATCTAACCAGGACCAATTTGGAAGCTGTCATTGATACCATCATTATTGCTCTACACGATGATGCACATGAAACAATCTGCATGGATCTTGCGTTCACTTTAATTTTATTGTAACAGTTGAAGTTGTATTTTAAATTCAATAAGAGATCTTCACATGTGCCTCCAACCGAGTTGGGTAGAGGCAAAAAAAAGGGTCCACACCGGTGACCCCCAACCAGTGTGGTAGTTTGGACCACCCATTAAACTATCAGTCATCCTCTCGCCAAAATAGACCTCCTATTTGCTGGGCGTAGAGTGACATGCCGGACAAAGTTTGGGCAAGTTTTTTCCTGTAGCCGGTGGATGATACAAAAGACAAAAATAACCCATATCTGAAAGGATTTCACAAAGTGACCCCTCGGCGTAAAAATTTCACTGGACTAACCCTTTGGGTAACGCCTAACAGCAAGGCGCTATACTCTACAAGGTATCGCCTTTCTATTAGGCTCTATGCCTCCTGCCAGCGTGGCACCGCCTGGCCCGGCATTGGCCCCATCCAGGCGTGTGACACCTAGGCGCTAAGCCCGGGGCGAGTAACGCCGAGGCGCTATGCTCAATGTGTAGCGCATGTTCGATAGGCGATATACTCTAATGTGTAGCGCCTATCAGAAAGGCTCTACACATTGAGACATAGCCTGTCGCGCCCATCCCCCTCCCCACCCCTCCCCATTCACTCCCAGGCGCCAGGAAGAACAGCAAGGAGGCGCCCTGCTGCCCCCTTCTCCCCTCCCACTCAAATCCCTTCCAACAAATCTGAAGGTTTTTGCGGTGGATTTGCTCCCCAAGCTCTCCCTCAAGTTAATCCCCTCCTTTCCCCTCTATTTCATCCACTAAATAGTCCTCATTCTTGTCTAGTTTCTTTAAAACCCTAGGTCAAGTTAGATTCATATGGATTTGTATGAATGTTTGAAGGTTGAATAGCATATGGAATTGTGGATTGCATATGGATTTGTATGAATGTTTCAAACCCTAGGTCTACTTATTTGCATTGTATATGATTTGAAACCCTAGGATTGCATATGGATTTGAAACCCTAGGTCTACTTATTTGCATTGTATAATTTCCCATATCCTTTATTGATGAACCACTCACATATTTATTGATGTTTGGAATATATATATGTAGGATGGTGTGGCTACTTGAGGATTACTATGATCATGAATACCGGGCATACTTGATGGACGATGCCTGTCGTAGGGCAGGCCAAAATGCCCTGGTTGGCACGGAATAGAATTCACTTGTGCACTCTACATTTATTTGTATATGTCGAGTTCACACATATGCTATCCTGACCTCTTTTTTGTTCACTTGTAGTTGGACGATGCCTGTCGTAGGGCAGGCCAAAATGCCGGAATAGGTGGTGCTATGGTTCTTCTCTCGATATGGAGCTGGGAACGCTTACCAGTTGGGCGTCCGAAAGAGGTGGGCCACCATCCTTGGCCATTGTATAATAGAAACCCTCTACGCCTCCCGACTTGGGATTACAAGTGGGGCGTGGTATCGGAGATGACAAGCAATGTCGATGCCATGTACCTGAAGTACACGAACGAGTTCAATGCGATTACAGCCGTGCAGGTAGATGTTTGTGTCTACATCACTCTCCATAATATTTACCTCACGAGTCAAAATCGATCGCAAACATGTTCTTGTGATATGTTGTAGGTGGAGTGGGAGCCTTATGGTTACGGGGACGATCTCGGTGTTGCTCTCGGGTTTAATATTAACCCGAAGTGCTTGGACGAACAATGTCTCTGGCTCATGGGCTGCCCATTGATTTGCAATTGGGCGGTTGAGTTTCATATGCCACACCGAGTGATGAGGCAGCTCGGGGTTTTTCAGTGCAACCCTCTCGTGTGGAAGGACACCGACAAGGATATTCATAGGTTAGTTAGCACGAGAACCTGTGCTCAATTGCTATGGATGGTACTAACATGGTTCTTTGTTGTTATGCAGGTTGGACAAGAAGAGGCAGAGGAAGATCAAGAATTGGGATCACCATCATAGGAGGCACGTCATGGACTTCCACATTTGTGTGGAGAAGGCTCGACAAACGGAATGGAATAGTGGAAGACCTCATTCCGGAGTTGCATTCAACAACTACATTCGGTGTCTTGATACGCCCAATTTGCATCACCATTCTATATCATAATTTACCTCTATTCATTGATATATGTCTTATTATGAGGTATTACTTATGGCTTTTCATCTGTTTATGCATGTTGGATGATTCTTGGAGAATGAACTGCCGGAGTCTGGATTCTAATGGAAAATAAGGCGTTTCGGTGCAATTTTGCGAAGATCGGAAAAATACCAGAAAAATATGGGAAAATATTATTTTTCCAGAAGACGAAGGAAGCCAGAAGGAGGAGCGAAGTGGGGCCGCAGGGGGCCCAGACCCCCTAGGCGCGGGTCCCCCTAGGCCTTGCCTAGGGTAGGTGTGGCCGACCTGCCTGGCTCCCGACTCCGCCCCTTCGCCTATCTTCCCTACGAAACCCTAAGGCTAGGGGAGCGACCACAGATAGATTTCTGCCGCCTCTGCGGGACGGAAAACACCGAGAGAGAAATATCTCTCTGGTAGACAGATTTCCGCCGGGGGAATTCCTTCCCAGAGAGGGGAGACCGTCGCCATCAACACCATCATCAAGCTAGGCTTCATCAGGATCATCATCATCATCCACACCATCATCTCCACCAGCACCATCATCATTACTCCATCCCGCTGTAACAATTGTGTTGGATATTGCTTTAGTTCATTAGGGGAAACCTTCCCGGTGTTGATTACTATTGTAGTTGATGCTTGTGAGTGGAACCATTGGATTATTGTTTATGTTCAGATTTTTATCCATTACCATATCATCTTTGATCTTGATCCATATGGTGTCTTGTGAGTAGTTCGTTGTGTTCTTGAGGACATGGGAGAAGTCATGTTGTTAGTAGTGAATCTGTGTTGAGTTATTATTCAATGGTTTAGTATTTAAGTTGTGGTGCTATTCTTCTTGTGGTGTCATGTGAACGTCGACTACATGATACTTCACCATTTATGGGCCTAGGGTAATGCATTGTGTATTTGGCTACTAATTGCGGGGTTGCCAGAGTGACAGAAACCTGAACCCCCATTAGGACACCTTTGCACAAGGGAGTGTAGGATCTCAGAGTTTAAGGTTGTGGTTAGATTTATATCTTAATTACTTTCCTGTAGTTACGGATGTTTGCAGGGGGTTTAATCACAAGTATGTATTATTCCAAGTAAGGTCGGTATGTTAGCACAGGTTCACCCACATAACACTTACAACACCAAAGAAGAGTATTCAGCTATTTGAAGCGAAAGCACTTGACAGAATTTCCATGTGTCCTCGAGAACGTTTGGTCCTTATAAGTATTTCCACTGGCTTGTCCTTTGCTAAGAAAGGATTGGGCCATTTTATTTGTTTGTCGTTACCTTTGTTACTTGCTCTTTATTTTGTTGTCTTATCAGAAAACCACTAAAAATCCGTTTGCTAAGTATTCACAAGGATTTCCTGCTCCACACCACTGTTCAGCACCTTCTGCTCCTCGTTGGGATCGACACTCCTATTTATTGAAATTACTGCGATACACCCCCTATACTTGTGGGTCATCAAGACTATTTTCTAGCGCCGTTGCCTTGGAGTGAAGCGCTATTGAAGAGTGGAACTGGTAAAGGAAGCTTCTCCTGTGAGTATTGTTTTTTGTTTCTGTTTGTTGCTTTGTTTCCAATATGGACATTTTCTGTTTGGGAAAACTACTACCACTGCTAGGGTAGTGGATGAACCACCACCTGTTGAGATAGATCCTTTTAAGATACCTACAAGTATTGTTGATCGTGTTATGGATAATTATTATTTAGGGGATGGAACTGTCCATCCTGGTGATCATTTGCTTTTTATCCATGAATTATGCGGGTTGTTTAAGTGTGCAGGTATCACAACTGAACAGGTGAAGAATAAGTTACTCTCCATATCCTTGAAAGGGAGAGTTGAAGAATGGTATAAGTTGCTGAAGAATGGACAATCCATGGAATGGGAGGAGATGGCATCTCTCTTTTACTCTAAATTTTAGCCTCCTAGTGAAATTCATAAAGATAGAAATCTTATTTATAACTTTTGGCCTCGTGATGGAGAGAGTACAACTCAAGCTTGGGGAGATTGAAGTTACTAATGCTTAAATGTCCTATTCATGAACTCCCTAACAATATTATTATCAATAACTTTTATGCTAAGCTTTCTCTTCATGATAAAGATTGACTAGATGCTTCTTGTGCTGGATCATTCACACGTATAAAGGAAGAAGCTAAATGGGATCTCTTAGACCGTATTCAAGAGAACACTGAAGCCTGGGAGAATGACAAAGGAAGAAAGTCAGGTATAAACTATGATTATGAATGTATTAATTCCTTTATGGGAACTGATGGCTTCCGTGATATTAGTAATGAGTTTGGTCTAGACTCTCAAGTTCTTGCAAAATGCCTTGAGGATTTTGCCTCTTATATAGAAATTCCTAAAAAGGAGTGGGACAAGTACCATGCTCCTTTTAAAGACAATGTTACTCATGTTTTTGCTAGTTTAGAAGTTTGTACTGTTGATCCTATTTTGCCTGAACCTTATGTTGAGAAAGTCCCTTTTCCTGCCAAGGTAAAGGAACATTCTATCATAGCTAATGTGGTTAGCAAAAGTGCAAAGAAAATTGTGGAGCCTGATGAGCAAATTAATATTAAGCCCGTGGTAGCTATTGTGGAAGATCTTGTCACTAGAAATGTAGAGGATGAGCACATTGTCTTCTGTGAAGACTACTAATATTATTTCTCATCCTAAAAAAGCTAGAAAAGCTAGTGTTCCTGTGCTTTCTGTTAGAATTGGTAATCATAGCTATTATGGTTTATGTGATATTGGTGCTAGTTCTAGTGTTATTCCTTACGAGCTTTACAGGGAAATTATGCATGAGATTGGTCCTTGTGAGCTTGAGGACATTGATGTGGTTATTCACCTTGCTAATAGAGAGAAAGTCTGTCCCATTGGCATTGTAAGAGATGTGGAGGTTCTTTGTGGTAAGATTAAATATCCTGTTGATTTTGTAGTACTTGGTAAAGAAGCTAGTAAAACCTATCCTATTATCTTTGGTAGACTGTCACATCCCAAAATTTTCCAAATTTTGTAATGTGAAAAATAAATAAACAAAATAAATAAATGTTGAAATTTAGGGTGAAAAGAAACTTTTTGTTTCAAAGTGGAAACATCAAAACCCATCTTGAACAAACTTTGAATAAAAATTTGAGTCCAACTAAAATCAAATCAAGTGAAATGCATTCTTCATAAATGCATCTTGAAATTTAAACACTTGGAAAATAAACCAAAACTCTAAAACACTATTGGAGGAAAACCATTTCAAAGATATCCCTAAGATTATGGATTTGATCCATATAGAGATTTGTAAACAAACATTTATAAATGATCAAGAATGACAAATGGAAATATTATAAAACCATAGAAATTGATTTCATTCAATTTGGAACCAAAGATAAAATCTTATGAACTTAGTAAGATAAGGAAATTGAATTTCAAAAGCTAATAAAGAACCTATCTAAAGATCCATACCAAATGGTGAGAAAATAATCCTAAAGATATTTTAAAGGATAAAAAATATTAAATAAGATTTTACCAATTTGAATCGCCAAGTTTGGATCTTTAAATAAAAAGATATGGATTTTATAAGATAAAGAAAGAAATAATAAATAAGGAGTATTTTAAAAGCCAAATTAAATCATGGAAAAATCCATAAATAAATGGAATGAATGTAATCCAAGTTCAAATGAAATAAACGGATAAATAAAATTCAAATAAAATAATATGACCCTAACCAAATTCTATTCCATTTGATTAAGACAAATCCCTAATAAGAATGACTAATTAAAGCATGTGAAAATAATATTTGGAATTTACCCAAGTGGAATAAGAGTTATTTAATTAACTTAAATGGGATCAAAGAAATCATCTAAGTAAAATTTATGGAATTAAACCCATATTTGATTTCATTGGAATAAAGACAAATACCCAATTTAAATGATTAATAAATCATATTAAAAATATTCCAAATAATTCAAAGTGAATTATTTGACACCCTAATAAATAAATAAAACCTTCTGCAAAAGGGTTTGGTAAAAATTTGAATTCAAATAAGAATTGAAGTTATATTTAAAATCTTGTTTGAATTAAGACAATGGCCTATTTTTAAATAATTAATATACCCTAAGAAGAATAAAAGAAATATTCTAAATTTGACTTTAGAATATGTTAAATAGCAGTATTAAAATCTACACAAAGTTTGGTGGAGGTTTGAATTCAAATAGTGCTTGAATTATTTAAATAAAAATCAAAACAGAATAATAGAAATAGAAAAAGAAAAAGTTTCTGTATAAAAAATGAAACAAAGCCAGCCCAGCCAGCGAGCCTAGTCCAGCCCAGCAGGCCCATTTATTCTTACCCGCAGGAAAAACGATTCACACCAACAGTTGAACCCACTCAGCCGCTGACTGCCGGACCCCACCTCACGTCTCTCTCTCTCACTGACCAATCGACCCCACCGCCAGCTCATCGTCGTCCTCGCGACCAGTTCCTCCCTTCTTTCCTCTGGCCGTTTCCTGTGTAATTCGCAGCTTCAATACTCGTTGAATGCACGAGTAAATCTTGCCCGAGACCACGCATACTTAATCGCCATGCTCCCCTCTTCTTTTCCCCCCAATCATCACCCCACCGGAGCCACCAGGCTGCCACAATTTTGAGCTCGCGCCCTCACTGCTCCGACGAGCTCACCGACGGACTCCGGCCAGCCCACACCCCCTTGCTCCCTGGCGCATATGAGCATACTCCCTGGCCTCTGGTCGTTGCGAACCTGGTGAGCTACCCCTCTCCTCTCTAACCCCCTGTATCGCCAGTAACCTCGCTTGACGAGAGCACCGCCGCCACTTGCCGCCGCCAGCGCCGCCACTCGATGGCTAGAATATATGAACCGTAGGATCTCGATCTAATGGATGCGATAGAAAGTCAAGCGAAGGGGTAAGTTAGCCTCTGCACCGTGCGATTTGCATTAGATCCAACAAACCACAGTGCTCGATCCAAACGAACCGGCACCGCCCAATAAAAAACAGCCACGTGGCCAGACACAGGTTTTAGAAATAGATTTTGATCTATTAGATGAATGATTTTGTAAAATTCATAACTTTTGATACACACGTCCAAATTTTGCAAATTTTATATCAATGGAATCAGCAAAACACTATCCAACCATGCACTTGGTTTAATGAATTGCTTCTGGATTTTTTTTTGAAATTGCAGAAACATGTGTAGGTATATTTTGAATATAAAAATTATTCTAGCAATGTTTTTGGGATAAAAATCTTTGACAAATTGGTTGTTTTGAACCTACTGACCATATGAAACAACTTGTGGAATTAAAAGTATATTTTGTGAAATTAAAAGATGAATCTTTGATTTAGAACATTTCTAGTCAAATAAAAATATGGTTATTATGTTAAAAATGCTTTTGGAGAAAAACCTTCGGAAATGTTTTGATTTAAACTCTCTGACCCTAAACACCAAGTTTTAGGATTTAAAAATATATTTGATTAACCCTATAAATTTTTTACTTTGCTAAAAAGCAATTTTAACAACATAAAATATTGATTTGGTATAAAAGTGGTTTATGGGTAAAACCTTTTGCAAATGGTTTCAATATTAAACATTTGACCTTAAAACACTAACAATTGTGTTTCAAAATGTATTTGCCAAAACACTAGAAATTATCACTTTGATTTAAACCATTTCTAGCAAAAAAAATGATTTAAAGTAGCCATTTCTCACTAACTTAGTATCAAATGGTTCTACCACTTTTGTAAATGACCAATAGGTGTTTTCAAATGTTTATAACCTATTAGAAACCATTTTTCCAAATAAAACAATCTTTGGCATGCTTGCATGCATTGCTTTGGTTTTATTATTTTATGTGATGATTGCTTGAGTGGTAGATTGAAATTGTGTCTTGCTTGATTGAATTGTAGTGACATTTGAAGAGAGTGACTATTGCAAGATCAAGGAGTGAACTTATAATCTCTACCAAAAAGGCAAGTGGTGCTTCATGTTTTTATCCCAATATTTTACCTATGCATTAGAAATATTTTGTATAGGACTTGCATGATTATTTTGCTAAGTATCTATATGCTATGCTTGGGAGATCCTAGTAGTTATAGAAATGTTAGAATTTCCTTTATGTTAGGATACTTGTTATTGCCATGCTTAGCCTAGATAATAGAAACCAAGGGTGGAATATAATCATGCTATGGAAAATATTGTTAAGTCTTTTGACTTATGGTTTTGCTCAATAAAACAACTAAGTGAATGAAACACCTGGGTGGAATGGTAATTGCTTGGTGGTTTTTGGTTGAGTGGTTACACAAGGCCATTTCTATGGTTTACCTTGTGTATCTCACTTGTGGATTGCCACCCAGGAACAAAGGGATTTGAGATGCCAAATGTTAAGAAGCTTATAGTGCAGCCACATGGCATTATGGGCTCTGCCTGTATCATATAGGTTGCAATAACTTAGCCAAATGGACAGTTGGTGGTAGGGGAATGATAGGTTTGGAGCGCGTCCATTTTGGTCTAAGGGAAGGCTTCTGAAAGATCTTGTCTTGGTGAAACCAAGTCTTGTGGGGAAAGTGCACCACCTCTGTAGAGTGTAAAATCTAAGTACTTAGCCATGTCCCTGGCAAAGGACAATTTGAGCATCAAGACATGGAAGCTATCAAGAATCTTCTCATCCCAATTTCTAAGTTAAAAACTTGTGGTTGAACAAGGGTTGAAGGTTCACCAATTTCTATTGGTGGTTCCTTGGGTGTTTTGACAAGCAAAAACTTAGTGTTTTCAAATGATAAGGAAAAATCTATTTTGAGCAAAGCAAGCCCAAGCTCCACCTAGCCAAATGCATATAGATGATAGACTCCACTATACTGCCATAGTATCACTTGCCAATACAATTCAAATGTATTGACCCTTGTGGTTGTAACTTATTATGTTGCAGGTTTGTTTGATTATAGAGAGGTGTGTTGATTAGGATTACAAGTCTACAACCAACATGATTGCCTATGGCACTTTGAAGATGAAGGACCCCATGCTATAGTTATTTCTGCTGCATTGTAATGAGATAACCAAATGAGCTATGTAAGATGTAATGAATTAGTTTATTCCTGGTTATAAAGTTGTATTATGACCTTTGTTTCTTGATATTACATCTTAACTGTGGATGCTAGCTATTGATCCACGGACTAGCATTGTAAACACAGGGATCTCTACCTTATTAAAGGTTGGGACCTCTATAGATGGTATCAGAGCACTGTGTTGCCTGTAGGATTGTAACCCTAGGATTGGACAAAACCCCTTAGAAAAAAATAGGAGTTGTATTTGTTCCAAACTTATTTACAAACAATCTTATAAACTCTTTCCTCAATCTTTTTGTTTTGAATCTACATCTCTTCCATTTCAACTTGTTGGACAAAAACCTCAACATGAGCAAAGACACCAACTTGCGCAAGGACTTCACCAACACCAATGACTTCAACTTTAGTTTCATCAAGGACTTCAACTTGGACATCACTAAGGACTACAAGTGAGACAATAATATTACTCAAGACTTGAAGACTAAGGAAACACAACTTAGAAGGAATCATCATCACCTTTGAAGTTTTGTGACCAAGATGCAAGAAATTCTCCAAGAATACAAAGATCTTGTTCATGAAGAAGCAACCAAGAAGAATTGAATGATCTTAAGTAAACCATATAGTTGGACCACCATACTAATGATTAGTTTAAACCCACCAACTTATGTGGTGTAGAAAAAAAATTTGTTGCCTAAAAATGTGCTTGAAACTTGTTGTTTGAGTGGAATGTTGTTTGTGTTTGCTTGCACATTGCTTGTGTGAAATTGTGATGTGTGTGATTAGACTTCTTCTATAGAAATCTTTGCCTATTCTAATCCCAATCCAACCCAAACAGATGACTACTCCAAGAAACTCCAACATCAAGAATGGTGACAACAACAACCAAGATATGCACATGAGAGAACAACTAATAGCAAACCAAACCCAGTTGGATCAGTTGACAACTCAGTTTTTAGCCAACAACAATGAGTTAAACCCAACCATGCAAAAGTTTTTGGAAATTCAATCCCAATTGTTGCAAGGGATGACCACTCAAATGATCAACATGAAAGACAGCCTTTCCCAAGGAGATGGTGACAACAATGATGTCAAGAATGATATTATAGAAGGAACTCAAGCTTGAAATATTTGTGGAGACAAGGATCACACTTCCAAAGAGCATGAAGATCAATGCCCCAATTGTGAAGAGAAACATCCAACTAATCAATGCCCCACATCTCAAGCTACTTGTTTCCTATGTGAAGGAAATAATCATGTCCCTATCCATTGCCCCATCTATTCCATAGTTCAACAAAGGAAACAAGGTGGAGTGCATTAACAGTTTGTAAACCCCCATGATAAAACAACTTCTACCAAGAAGGATGAAGATAAAGGAAAATATCAGCTTGCACCTCCATGCAATATGACTCAACTTGATGGACAAAAGAGGAGACATATGTATTATCCAAGAAAAAGATTAAGGAGACCAGGAGACTTTCCCACCTTTGAGGTGAGATATGAAGAGAATGAACTAGAAGAACTCCTAGCTTTAGAGAAACCCAAGAAGAAGAAGGATAAAAGCCAAGTGTAGTGTTGCCATTTCAAAGAGATGGGACACTATGCCAATGAATGTCCAGAGAAGAAGAAAAAGTATAATGAAATTAGCCAAGTGTGGTGCAACAACTGCAAAGAACTAGGCCATTATGTATCAACTTGTCCATAGAATATACGTGAAGAACTCAATCTTGTCACATGTTACAATTGTGGTGATCAAGGACATTATGCAAGCAATTGTCTAGAAAAGATGAAGCACAAGATAAATAAGCCTATGAAGGATGTCAGCCTTTGTCACATCCCAAGATTTTCCAAATCTTGTAATGTGAAAATAAATGAATAAAATAAAACTTTGTTGATTTTCAGGGTGAGAAGAAACTTTTTGAATCCAATTGGAAATCTTCAAACCTATTTTGATCAAGATAAATCCTAAAGGGATTTGAAAAGGTAAACATTTAATAAAGGAAAAATAAAATATTGGATTCACTATTTTGAAATCTTTTAATAAAATATTTGATTTTAAAATGAAAAGGATAGAAATAAAATAAGTATTATTTCTAAAAAGAGCCAAATTAAAACTTGGCCAAGCCTTTGAAATAAAATATTTCTATTTGAGAAAAATAGTAAAGGTTTATTTAAATAAAGTAATAAGGATTTAATATCCAAGTTTTATAAATAAAGGTTTTACTATTTTAATTAACCATCAAAACTTATTTATTTAATTCAAATAAGTTTTCCAAGTATTTTATATTCTCAAATAAAACCTACTGATTTGGTTTTGTTATTGTTTTAGATTTCAAAATGGAGTTTTGAATAAATTAAAAATCTATTTGATTTATTAACAATGGTTTATTTATTTAATTAATAATAGACCCTAAAATAAAAATATTATTTTGATCTTTGGACTTTGGTTTATGTTGTTAAACAGAACCAAATTCAATTGTAAAGTATGATGAATGTTTGAATTGTTTTGAATACTTGATTTGTTGTTTGAATTTCAAAACAGAAAATAGAATTGGAAAAAGAAAAACATTTAGGAAGAAAAAAATAGAAACAGGCAGCAGCCCAGCCGACCAGCCCACTAAGCCCAGCAAACAGCCCAGTTCCTCACTCCCGCAGAAAACGATTCACACTCAGCTTTTAACCCGCGCAGACGCTGACTGGTGGACCTCTTTTCCCTCTCGTTTTCTCGCTGACAGCAAGGTCCCACACCTCCAGCTCATCTTCTTCCTCGCGCAGACGACGCCCGGCCGTTGCAGCAGGTAACGCCGGCGATCAATTCGCGTAAATGGCCGCATTAATCCACCCCGCGACCACGCCCATTTAACCGCCTGCGTTTCCTCTTCGTTTCCCCTCAGACTCCACGCCCTGAACGCCACCAGGCTGCCCTGAATCGAGCTCGCACTCCTACTGCTCCGACCACCGTCCCCAGTCGACTCTGGCCCAACCGCGCCGCCCCTTGCCTCCCCAAGCACACGGGAACATTCCCCACTCCCAGACGCTTCTCCCTGTACCTTCCATTCAACCGCGGGCGCCCCAGAACGTCGTCTTCGACTAAGCTCTGAGCGCCGCTGCGTCTGCAACTTCTCCGGCGAAGTCCCCTGGTAAGCACAGACCGCCCCACGCCGTCTCGTTCACGCTCCCACACTTGCCTCACTCTCCTGCACCTAACCATGCCCTATGTTTGACTTCTCGTGATCGACAGCGTCGCCTCCGACCACGACCAGAGCCGCCTGACGCCGTCCTTGACTCCGGTGAGGAATTCCGACGGACCCTGAGCGCGCCTTGCCAAGCCGACCATACCTCGAGCATCACTACGTCCTTGCGATCACGGTGAGCATACCCACTTCATTCCTTGCTTCCTAGAACCGCCGCTAGCCCATCGCCTGACCGTCGCCGCCGTCTGCCGCCGCGCAGCGCCGCCAGTTCTTGGTTGTGTTGCTGCGGACCGTAGGATCTAGATCGAACGAACAAGATAGATCACTTAAGCGCTGAAGGGGTACGCAACCAGAGCCGTGCGATCTGTTTAGATACAACGCACCGCAAAGCCCGATCCGACCGAACCGGTACTGTCCAATCAAAACGCGACGCGTGGCCAGTCTTGTTTAAAACAGAAATTTGAAAACAGAATTGTTTGCAGATTTGAAAACCCTATAACTTTTGATCCACACGTCTAAAAATTGCAAACTTTATATCAATGGAATCAGTGGAACAAGCCCTAGCCAACCATGGAATTTGTTTAGTAAAAAGCCTCTGTTAAAATTTTGTTTTTGCAGAAACATTTGTATGCTTGTTTAGATTAGAAAAAGTATTCTAAAATGTTTTCAAGGATAAAATCTTTGCAATTTAGTTTGTGATGATCTTACTGACTCTAGGAATCAACCCATGGTTTTGAAAATGGATTTGGTGAAGTTTAGGATGGATTAATTGGTTTAGCCCATTTCTAGCCAAATAAAAATAATGGTTTTGTTATAAAAATGTTTTTGGAGTAAAAACTTTGGGAAAATGATTTGGATCAAACCTACTGACCCTAAACACCAAGTTTGGAGAAACAACAACTTATTTGGTGAACCACTTAAAGTTGTTGCTTGGATAAAAATATTTTTCACCACATAAAATAATGATTGGGTTTAAAAAAATGTTTATGGACAAAACTCTTTTGCAAATGACTTTGCCACTTTGGAAAATGACCACTTTGAACCTTACAAAGTTTACAAGCCTAGTGGAAACCAGCTTGGCAAATAAAACTATCTCTTGCATGCTTACATGCAAGACTTAGATCCCATTGTTTTATGTGTGTGAATTGTTTGATTGATTATTGGTTTGGAATGCTAGTTGATATTGTGTTTGCTTGATTGATTGTAGTGAAGTTAGAAAAGTGTGAAACTAGCAAGATCAAGGAGTGAACCAACATTCCCTACCAAAAGAAAGGCAAGTTACACTATCATCTAAAGTCCTACTATTTTCATTATACTTAGTGGATTTTGAAACATGCATGAAAAGAATTTCTATACTTATGCTATGCTAAATCCTAATAGGATATCCTATACATACCTTAGTGAAAACAATGTAGTTGTTACATGCTTAGCCATGCTATATTTTGAAAAGAGATACATGTTGAGATTTTATGAAGTTGAGAAAAGGACTTGTGTTTTTATATAATAAAACAAGGACTCAACGAACCACCTGGGTGGACAAGTATACTTTGAGTTTTGGGAGAAGGTGGCAACAAAAGGAACCATGTCTATGGCAATCTCTTTGTGTTGTGCTCCAAAGGAAAACCACCCAGGAAACTTAGAGATTGAACATGTTTCTCCAATTGTGGCTTTCATGTGCAACCACATGCTATTTATGGCTCTGGCTTAGTCAACTACATTGGGAAGACCCATGCATTGTCTTTAGGTTACTGAAAATGAGGACCTGGAATCCTACATGGGTACTGAAGACAAGCTAGCAATGGTGTATGGGAGGACCCTCTGGAAAGACTTCGTCACATTCTCAATCTGCCAGTACTACATCTTGGTGAGCACTAATCCAGTGGCCACTGGTGGCAACAAGATGAGATTATGACATGTGGGTAAAGTGTACTACTTCTGCAGAAGATAATAAAATCTAAGTACTTAGCCGTGTCCCCGGTTATGGACAATACTGAGCAACTAAAGCTTGAAGCTATGGGAAATCTCGACATTCCAATTTCTAAAAGAAAAATTTTAAGTGACAACAAAAGACTTGATGCACTTGGGGGTACCAAGGAGCTCAAGAGATTTTGATGAAAACTTGAACACTTGGGGGTACCAAGGATCTCAAGAGATTTTGATGAAAACTTGAACACTTGGGGTTACCAAGGAGCTCAAGAGATTTTTATGAAAACTTGAACACTTGGGGTTACCAAGGAGCTCAAGAGATTTTGACAAAGACACTTGGTGGATTCCAAGGAGTTCAGAAAATATTTGACAAAGGAACAAAACCATTTTGAAAAGATAGGATAAAGTATTGCTTTTTGCAAATGAGCCTAAAACCCTACTTAGCCTAATATGCATGTAATGATAGGATCCACATATATTCAACTTAGTAGTGAAACTTGCCAATACAATTCAAATGTATTGACCTTTGTGGCTGTAACTTGTAATGTTGCAGGTTTGATTGATTTTAGTGAAGATTGATTGATTAGGATTACAAAGTCTACAACTAACATGTCTGCCTGTGGCACTTTGAAGATGAAGGACCCCATGCTTATAGTTATTCCGCTGCAATGTAATGTAATAGCCAAATGAGCTATGTAAGATGTAATAAAATTATGTTATTCCTGGTTATAAAGTTATATTATGACCTTTGTTTCTTGATATTACATCTTAACTGTGGATGCTAGCTATTGATCCATGGACTAGCATTGTAAACACAGGGGACTCCACCTTATATTAAATAAAGGTTGGGACACTCCCTCTACAGCCTTGCCACCTGTTTCAAGTGTGGAAACAAAGGACACTATGCACATGTTTGCCCAGAGAGGTTTCATCAAGATCCTAAGCAAGCCAAGATGTAATCTAGTTGGAATTTTTTTAAGGGTGGTAGTACCCTAGGTGCCTTGAATCCAACTTGTAACCCCTATCTTTCCCAAATCTCGGGAAGAGATTTCTTTTACGGGTGGTAGCCTATCACATCCCAAAATTTTCCAAATTTTGTAATGTGAAAAGTAAATAAACAAAATAAATAAATGTTGAAATTTAGGGTGAAAAGAAACTTTTTGTTTCAAAGTGGAAACATCAAAACCCATCTTGAACAAACTTTGAATAAAAATTTGAGTCCAACTAAATTCAAATCAAGTGAAATGCATTCGTCATAAATGCATCTTGAAATTTAAACACTTGGAAAATAAACCAAAACTCTAAAACCCTATTGGAGGAAAACCATTTCAAAGATATCCCTAAGATTATGGATTTGATCCATATAGAGATTTGTCAACAAACATTTATAAATGATCAAGAATGACAAATGGAAATATTATAAAACCATAGAAATTGATTTCATTCAATTTGGAACCAAAGATAAAATCTTATGAACTTAGTAAGATAAGGAAATTGAATTTACAAAGCTAATAAAGCACCTATCTAAAAATCCATACCAAATGGTGAGAAAATAATCCTAAAGAGATTTAAAAGGATAAAAAAATATTAAATAAGATTTTACCAATTTGAATCACCAAGTTTGGATCTTTAAATAAAAAGATATGGATTTTATAAGATAAAGAAAGAAATAATAAATAAGGAGTATTTTAAAAGCCAAATTAAATCATGGAAAAATCCATAAATAAATGGAATGAATGTAATCCAAGTTCAAATGAAATAAATGGATAAATAAAATTCAAATAAAATAATATGACCCTAACCAAATTCTATTCCATTTGATTAAGATAAATCCCTAATAAGAATGACTAATTAAAGCATGGGAAAATAATATTTGGAATTTACCCAAGTGGAATAAGAGTTATTTAATTAACTTAAATGGGATCAAAGAAATCATCTAAATAAAATTTATGGAATTAAACCCATATTGGATTTCATTGGAATAAAGACAAATACCCAATTTAAATGATTAATAAATCATATTAAAAATATTCCAAATAATTCAAAGTGAATTATTTGACACCCTAATAAATAAATAAAACCTTATGCAAAAGGGTTTGGTAAAAATTTGAATTCAAATAAGAATTGAAGTTATATTTAAAATCTTGTTTGAATTAAGACAAGGGCCTATTTTTAAATAATTAATATACCCTAAGAAGAATAAAAGAAATATTCTAAATTTGACTTTAGAATTTGTTAAATATCAGTATTAAAATCTACACAAAGTTTGGTGGAGGTTTGAATTCAAATAGTGCTTGAATTATTTAAATAAAAATCAAAACAGAATAATGGAAATAGAAAAAGAAAAAGTTTCTATATAAAAAATGAAACAAAGCCAACCCAGCCAGCGAGCCTAATCCAGACCAGCAGGCCCATTTATTCTTCCCCACAGGAAAAACGATTCACACCAACAGTTGAAACAACTCAGCCGCTGACTGCTGGACCCCACCTCACGCCTCTCTCTCACACAGACCAATCGATCCCACCGCCAGCTCATCGTCGTCCTCGCGACCAGTTCCTCCCCTTATTTCCTCCGGCCATTTCCTGTGTAATTCGCAGCTTCAATACTCATTGAATGCACGATTAAATCTCGCCCGAGACCACGCATACTTAATCGCCATGCTCCCCTCTTCTTTCCCCCCAATCATCACCCCACCGGAGCCACCAGGCTGCCACAATTTTGAGCTCGCGCCCTCACTACGAGCTCACCGACGGATTCCGGCCAGCCCACGCCCCCTTGCTCCCTGGCGCATACGATCATACTCCCTGGCCTCTGGCGCATCTCCCAGTGTCGCCCGTTCAGTCGCGCATGCTCTGCATCATCGTCAACGTCAACGCAAACCACCACCGTCGTCTGTTTTCGTCTCCGGCGAAGCCCCCTGGTAACACTCGACCGCGCCATCCCTTCTCATTGATGCTCCTGTACTCCCCACTCTCTCGTGCATCTGAAAACACTGTTTTCTTGCTCTCTCGTGCTCCGTAGCGTCGCCCCCGACGACGACTGACCGTACCCGAGCCCGAAAGCAACTCCGGCAAGTGATTAAGATCGACCACGAGCGCCCCTCGACAAGCGACTGCCACGTTGAGCATCCTCTCGTCGTTGCGAACCTGGTGAGCTACCCCTCTCTCTCTAACCCCCTGTATCGCCAGCAACCTCGCTTGCCGAGCGCGCCGCCGCCACTTGCCGCCACCAGCGCCGCCACACGATGGCTAGTATATATGAACCGTAGGATCTCGATCTAATGGATGCGATAGAAAGTCAAGCGAAGGGATAAGTTAGCCTCTGCACCATGCGATTTGCATTAGATCCAACGAACCAAAGTGCTCGATCCAGACGAATCGGCACCGCCCAATAAAAAATAGCCACGTGGCCAGACACAGGTTTTAAAAACAGATTTTGATCTATTAGATGAATGATCTTGTAAAATTCATAACTTTTGATACACATGTCCAAATTTTGCAAATTTTATATCAATGGAATCAGCAAAACAAACTCTATCCAACCATGCACTTGGTTTAATGAATTGCTTCTGGAATTTTTTTTGAAATTGTAGAAACATGTGTAGGTATATTTTGAATATAAAAATTATTCTAGCAATGTTTTTGGGATAAAAATCTTTGACAAATTGGTTGTTTTGAACCTACTGACCATATAAAACAACTTCTGGAATTAAAAGTATATTTTGTGAAATTAAAAGATGAATCTTTGATTTAGAACATTTCTAGTCAAATAAAAATATGGTTATTATGTTAAAAATGCTTTTGGAGAAAAACCTTCGGAAATGTTTTGATTTAAACTCTCTGACCCTAAACACCAAGTTTTATGATTTAAAAATATATTTGATTAACCCTATACAATTTTTACTTTGCTAAAAAGCAATTTTAACAACATAAAATATTGATTTGGTATAAAAGTGGTTTATGGGTAAAACCTTTTGCAAATGGTTTCAATATTAAACATTTGACCTTAAAACACTAACAATTGTGTTTCAAAATGTATTTGCCAAAACACTAGAAATTATCACTTTGATTTAAACCATTTCTAGCAAAACAAAAATGATTTAAAGTAGCCATTTCTCACTAACTTAGTATCAAATGGTTCTACCACTTTTGTAAATGACCAATAGGTGTTTTCAAATGTTTATAACCTATTAGAAACCATTTTTCCAAATAAAACAATCTTTGGCATGCTTGCATGCATTGCTTTGGTT
Organism: Avena sativa; assembly: GCA_916181665.1. Lineage (NCBI taxonomy): Eukaryota > Viridiplantae > Streptophyta > Magnoliopsida > Poales > Poaceae > Avena > Avena sativa. Next base: position 274,647,296 of record OV702298.1, on the reverse strand, counting down.
TTATTATTTTATGTGATGATTGCTTGAGTGGTAGATTGAAATTGTGTCTTGCTTGATTGAATTGTAGTGACATTTGAAGAGAGTGACTATTGCAAGATCAAGGAGTGAACTTATAATCTCTACCAAAAAGGCAAGTGGCGCTTCATGTTTTTATCCCAATATTTTACCTATGCATTAGAAATATTTTGTATAGGACTTGCATGATTATTTTGCTAAGTATCTATATGCTATGCTTGGGAGATCCTAGTAGTTGTAGAAATGTTAGATTTTCCTTTATGTTAGGATACTTGTTATTTCCATGCTTACCTAGCTAATAGCAACCAAGGGTGGAATATAATCATGCTATGGAAAATATTGTTAAGTCTTTTGACTTATGGTTTTGCTCAATAAAACAACTAAGTGAATGAAACACCTGGGTGGCACTACTAGGAAAACGGCTATAGGTAATCAGCACATCCGTGGCTCACATGGTTGAAGTGCCCCACGGCTAAAACAGGCGTGGCTCACCTGTGGGCAGTGCCCTACTAGTAACTAGAACAACCATGGCACACATGACTATAGTGCGCCATAGATATGTGTGGGCCAGGGCCCTGTTGGCCGCACGCCAAACATCTGTAGCGCACTATAGTCATGTGCACCACAGTTGTTAGTGTCAACCGTGGCACACGTGGGGGGGGGGGTGCGCTACGCCCCCCCTCTGCTGTGAAACGGCCACAAACAACTGTGGCGCACTCCACAGGGTGTAGGAACATCTGTGGCGCACATGGCATAGTGCGCCACGGATGTGTGTACTCCCTGTGGCGCACTAGGGCCGTGTGCGCCACAGATGTGTCGATTTTTTTAGGACAGCACTTTATGTGCACATGTGTGACCACATCCACCACCCCACACTTCACTTTCCCCTTCTTCTTCCTCCTTAGATCTAGTCGGGATCTTCTCCTTCCCACCTCAATTTCTCCACCCATTCACCATTTTTAGCATGTAAAACTTGCTTTGGATGTTACATCAGTAATAGAGGAAGGTCTTCGGTCTCTCATCTCCTTCTCCGGTCGACGCGCGCACCTCTCCTTTCCATCTTTCTCGCGATCGGTCTCTCATCTCGGTAAGTTGTCCATGTAAGGATGTGTTCATGTGTATATGGATGATGTTCTCATATGTATGTAGATGATCGATGCTCATGATGTGTGTATGGAGAGGATCGATGGTCATATGTGTGTGTATATAGAGAGTATCGATGATGCTCATGCATGTGTGTATGGAGAGGATAATGATTGTAGGGGTTCGTAGCATGGAAAACAAAAATTTTCTATCGCATACAAACAAACAAGCCAAGATCTATCTACTAGATTGTAGCAACGAGTCGATGGAATAACTCACCCTCGAAGATTCCAAAGTGTTTAACGAGAGCAGATTCTCGTGGGTGATGTAGTCGTACTCTTTCCGATCTCAAGATCGCGTAGACGATCCTTCCGGCGCCACGTTCCGGCAGCGCTCCCGTAGTCGGTCACACGTTCGGTACTCGACGAAGACCTTCCTCTCCCTTGTTCCAGCAGGCAGCGGAGGTTGTAGTACTCTCCTCGTGATTCCGGCAGCACAACGGCGTGGTACCGGAGGTAGAGGGGAGATCCCGCAGGGCTTCGCCTTAAGCCGGTGCGAGTATGGTGGAGCTTATGAGAGAGGCTATTAGTGGTCTAGTAATTAGACACACCAATTAGAGGGCTCTAAACCAATTAGAAGGCTCTAAACCAAAATAGCTCTAAACCGGGGTTTAGATCTAGGGTTTAGTTTAGAGGGGTAGGAACTAGTGTGTCTAGAGAGGGGAGCCCTGCCCCTCCCTTTATAGGTGGGAGGGCCGGCGGCCAAGGGGAGGAGTTCCTCCCCAACTCGGCCTTGGGAGGTGCGCCGGCCAAGGGGAGGAACCCTCCTCCAACTCGGCCTCCACCTCTCCTCCTCTTTCTCCTCTTTCCGAAAACTGGCAGTTTGACCGAAAACTGGCAGTTTGACTTTTCCAATTAGGATTTGAATTAACCCTTTATTTCGGACAGCGAGAACACTTAGTACATGATGCAATCATTCCAACATGCAATGACACATTCATGTACCCTTCCCCCTCCGGAGTGCCGGACATTCCGGGACCTTCTAGAATGTTCCCGATGAAAACACCGGAACCATTCCCGAACTCCGAAACGGGACTTTCCTTATATGAATCTTATTCTCCGGACCATTCCGGATCACCTCGTGATATCCCGGATCCCATCCGAGACTCCGAACAACATTCGGTCTCTTTCTCATAATACCATAACTACTCAAACAACGTCGAATCCTTAAGTGTGTCTCCCTACGGTTCGTGAATTATGCGGACATGATCGAGACACTTCTCCGAACAATAACCAATAGAGGAATCTGGAAATTCATATGGCTCCCACATATTTCTACGATTACTTTGCGATCGAATGAACCACTTACATACGATACCAATTTCCCTTTGTCTCACGATATGTTACTTATCCGAGGTTATGATCGTCGGTATCTCTGCATACCTAGTTCAACCTCGTTACTGATAAGTACTCTTTTCTCGTTCCCGTGATATGTGATCCCTTGTGACCAAGTCACATGCTTGCAAGCTAATTGGATGACATTTCACCGAGAGGGCCCAGAGAATATCTATCCATCATGTGGATGGACAAATCCCACTCTTGATCCATGTGTTTCAACCAATACTTTCCGAACACTCAATGCCACCTTTATAGCCACCCTGTTACGGTGTGGTGTTTGATGATATCAAAGCATCCATCTGGTAAAGGTGATATGCATGATCTCATGGTCGAAGGAATTAGGTTACTATGTATCAGAAAGCATATAGCAATTGAACTATTGAAATGACTTGATCTTTATGCTACGCTTGTCTATAGGAGTATGTCCACCATATCATTCTCCTAACGATATGATCTTGTTGTTGATAACATCTCAATGTTCATGACAAAGAAACCACATCATCAATCAACCAACAAGCTAGTGAAGTATAGAGGCTATACTAGGGACTTCAAATTAAGTTTACAAATCACACAAGTATTAATGGTTTCCTTGTTAATACTATTATAGCATGAATGCAAACATTTATCATAAACACAAAGATATATAATAATAACTATATTTATTATTGCCTCTAGGGCATATCTCCAACAGTCTCCCACTTGCACTAGAGTCATCTAATCTAGATTACATGGTAATATACCGAACACCCATGGCAGTTTGGTGTTGGTCATGTTTTGCCCTCGGGAGAGGTTTAGTCAACGGATCCGCCACATTCAGATCTGTGTGTACTTTGCAAATCTTTATATCCCCATCCTGGATATGTTCTCGAATAGCGTGAAAACGCAGCTTGATATGCTTCAGCTTCTTGTGTGACCTTGGTTCTTGCGCATTGGCTATGGCGCCCATGTTATCACAGTAGATAGACATTGGGTCCAGCGCACTAGGAACCACACCCAGCTCTGTAATGAACTCTTTCATCCATATCGCTTCTTGTGAAGCCTCCGAAGCAGCCATGTATTCCGATTCAGTTGAAGATCTCGCCACAACGCTTTGCTTTGCACTCCTCCAGCTAACTGCTGCACCATTCAAAATAAATACGTATCCAGATTGTGATTTAGAATCATCCGGATCGGTGTTCCAACTAGCATCGGTGTAACCATTAACAACGAGCTGTTCATCACCTCCATAAGAAAGAACCATATCCTTAGTTCTTCTCAAGTACTTAAGGATGTTTTTGACCGCTGTCCAATGATCCACTCCTGGATCACTTTGATATCTGCTAGTTAGACTAACAGCATATGCGATGTCGGGTCTAGTACATAGCATGGCATACATTAGAGATCCTATGGCTGAGGCATAGGGAGTCTTACTCATCCTTTCTCTATCTTCTGCCGATGTCGGACTTTGAGTTTTACTCAAGGTCGTATTGGGCAACATGGGCAAGAACCCTTTCTTGCTTTCTTCCATTCCAAACTTCTTTAGAACTTTGTCCAAATATGTACTTTGTGACAATGATATTTGGCGTTTCGATCTATCTCTATAAATCGTTATGCCTAATATGTAAGCTGCTTCGCCAAGATCCTTCATTGAAAAACTATTATTCAAATATTCTTTGACACTATTAAGAAGGTCTACATCATTCCCAATCAATAATATGTCATCCACATATAGTATTAAGAACGCTACAGAGCTCCCACTCACTTTCTTGTAAATACAAGCTTCTCCATAAGTTTGTATAAAACCAAAACTTTTGATTACCTTATCAAAACGTTGATTCCAACTTCGGGATGCTTGCTTCAATCCATAGATGGACCGTTGAAGTTTGCATACCTTGTTAGCATCTTTAGGATCGACAAAACCTTTGGGTTGCATCATATACAATTCTTCATCAATGTCTCCATTGAGGAATGCTGTTTTGACATCCATCTGCCATATCTCATAATCATAATATGCAGCGATTGCTAACATAATCCTCACAGACTTTAGCTTCGCTACTGGTGAGAAAGTCTCATCGTAGTCAACTCCTTGAATTTGTCGAAACCCTTTTGCGACAAGTCGAGCTTTATAGACAGTAACATTACCATCAGCATCTGTTTTCTTCTTGAAAATCCATTTGTTCTCGACAGCCTTCCGGCCATCCGGTAAGTCCACCAAAGTCCATACTTGGTTTTCGTACATGGATCCAATCTCGGATTTCATGGCTTCTTGCCATTTATTGGAATCTGGGCTCATCATCGCTTCCTCATATGTCTCGGGATCATCGGTGTTGTCCACCAACATGACATTCATAACGGAATCATACCAATCTGGAGTGGTACGAGTTCTCGTTGACCTCCGAGGCTCTGTAGCAACCTCAACCGAAGTTTCATGATCACTATCATTAGCTTCCTCCCTCATTGGTGCAGGCACCACAGGAACTTCTTCCGGTGCTGCGCTACTCGCAATTTCGAGAGAAGGTTCGACAACCTCGTCGAGTTCTACTTTCCTTCCAGTCACTTCTTTCGAGAGAAATTCCTTCTCTAGAAAGGATCCATTCTTGGCAACAAAGATTTTGCCTTCGGATCTATGATAGAAGGTATACCCAATAGTTTCCTTCGGGTATCCTATGAAGACGCATTTTTCCGCTTTGGGTTCAAGCTTGTCCGGCTGTAACTTCTTTACATAGGCTTCGCACCCCCAAATTTTAAGGAACGACAATTTAGGTTTCTTCCCAAACCATAATTCATACGGTGTCGTTTCAACGGATTTAGATGGTGCCCTATTTAAAGTGAATGCGGCTGTTTCTAATGCATAACCCCAAAATGATAGCGGTAAATTTGTAAGTGACATCATAGAACGAACCATATCTAAGAGAGTTCGATTACGACGTTCAGACACACCATTACGCTGTGGTGTTCCCGGCGGTGTCAACTGCGAAAGTATTCCACATTTCTTCAAATGCTCGCCAAACTCGTAACTTAGATATTCACCTCCACGATCAGAACGTAGAAATTTAATCTTCTTGTTACGTTGATTCTCTACCTCACTTTGAAACTCCTTAAACTTCTCGAAAGTTTCGGACTTATGTTTCATGAAATAGATATACCCATATCTACTCAAGTCATCCGTGAAGGTAAGAACATAACGATAACCACCGCGCGATGCTACACTCATTGGACCACACACATCGGTATGTATGATTTCCAATAAGTCCGTAGCTCGCTCCATCATACCAGAAAATGGAGTCTTAGTCATTTTACCCATCAGACATGCTTCGCATCTTTCAAGTGATTCAAAATCAAGTGATTCAAGAAGTCCATCGGAATGGAGTTTCTTCATACGCTTCACTCCAATGTGACCAAGACGACAGTGCCACATATAGGTTAAGTTATCGCTTGATTTCAAACGTTTAGCTTCAATGTTATTAATATGTGTATTTCCACTATCGAGATTCAATATGAATAGACCATCTATCAAAGGTGCATGTGCATAAAACATATTACTCATATAAATCGAACAACCATTATTCTCGGATTTAAACAAGTAACCGTCTCGCAATAAACAAGATCCCGATATAATGTTCATGCTCAACGCAGGCACCAAATAACAATTATTTAAGTATAAAACTAATCCCGATGGTAGATGAAGAGGTAGCGTGCCGACCGCGATCACATCAACCTTTGATCCGTTTCCTACGCGCATCGTCACCTCGTTCTTCGCTAGCTTTCGTTTATTCTGCAGCTCCTGTTTCGAGTTACAAATATGAGCAACCGAACCAGTATCAAATACCCAGGCACTACTACGAATACTAGTGAAATACACATCAATAACATGTATATCAGATATACCTTTCTTCTTGATGTTGCCGTTCTTCAAATCCGCCAAGTACTTTGGGCAATTCCGCTTCCAGTGACCTTCTCCCTTGCAGTAAAAGCACTCAGTATCAGGCTTGGGTCCAGCCTTGGTCCTCTTCGTCAGCATGGTAGCTTTCTTACCACCCTTCTTGAAGTGTCCCTTCTGCTTAGACTTGCCTTTCTTGAATTTGGTGGTCTTATTGACCATCAACACTTGGTGCTCTTTCTTGATCTCCACTTCTGCAGATTTTAACATAGCAAATAGTTCTGGCAACTCTTTGTTCATGTTCTGCATGTTGTAGTTCATCACAAAGTTCTTGTAACTTGGTGGTAGTGATTGGAGGATGCGGTAAACTCCCAAAGTATTAGGAATCACTATACCCAAGCTTTGAAGTTTATTCGCGTGCCCAGACATTTTAAGCACATGCTCACTGACGGAGCTACCCTCTTCCATCTTGCAGTTAAAGAACTTTTCAGAAGCTTCATAACTTTCAATTGCCGCATGAGTCTCAAAAATTAATTTGAGATCCTCGACAATATCATATGGGTCTGACTCTTCAAACCTTTTCTGAAGCTCCGATTCTAAACCATACAAGATAGCACACTGAACTATGGAGTTCTGATGCTTCCGATGAAGTAAAGAATGTTTACCTCGCTCGGAAGAATCAGCTGCAGGTGGGTCACCTAGCGGTGCATCCAGCACATAGGTCAAATTACCAGCTGTGAGGACAATCCTCAAATTGCGGAACCAATCCGCGAAGTTGCTTCCATTGTTTTTCAACTTTTCTTTCTCTAGGAACGCATTAAAATTGATGGTAGGGGCTGCCATTGATCTACAACATATTTGCAATAGTTTAGACTAAGTTTATGACAAATTGAGTTCAAATTAATTAATGAAATTAAACTAGGTGAACTCCCACTCAAAACAACATCCCTCACATTGTTTTAGTGATCACACGAACCAAATCCACTACATCAACACCGATCATCACGAGAGCTGATATAGTTTTAATGGCGAACAATCATCATGTTCATCATATCTACTATATGATTCATGCTTTGCCTTTCGGCGATCCGTGTTCCTGAGGCCATGTCTGTACATGCTAGGCTCGTCAAGATCAAACCTTAGCTACCGCATAAGCAAATCTGGCTTGCTTACGTTGTATTCACCCGTGGAATCAAAGACACCCGATCATCACGTGGTGCTTCGAAGCAACAAGCTTTAGCAACGGTGCTAACTAAGGGCGAACACTTTAGAACTTGAAATTTATGTGCATGAGGGATCATCTTATAATGCTACCGTCGTCTACTAAGCAATACAAGATGCATAAAGGATTAACATCACATGCAATTCATAATATGTGATATGATATGGCCTTTCTTCTTTGTGCTTCCGATCTCCATCTTCAAGCACGAACATGATCTCCATCATCACCGGCATAGCATCAAGATCAATGACGCTTCTTCATGGTTGTCGTCCACCAGCTTCAACTATTACAACTATTTTGAATAGACACGCAGGTCTTAACAGAAATTAAAGACAACCATATGGCTCCTGCCGGTTGCCAACTTACAATAAGGAACATTGCATACATCAAATATAATCACAATCATGGCCATATCACATCACTGCACACCCCTGCAAAACAAAGTTAGACGCTTCTACTTTCTTTGCATATTTTACGTGGTTTGGGGCTTTCCATAAGTGTCGTTCTAACTTACGAACAATAACCACAACATTGATACTAGCATTGTTGATCACCCGTTGTAAATTGGATCTTTACTATGCTAGGAGAAACAGGCACCCGCAAAGCCACTTATGCAAAACGAGTTGCATGTCAAGCGTGGAGCAAGTCTCATGAACGATGTCATGTAAGGTTAGCCCGGGCCGCTTCATCCCAACATACCGCAAGATGCAAAGTACACAAAAAGCAATCTACAATAAAAGCATCAACGCCCACAATGACCATTGTGTTCTACTCGTGCAACAGATCTACATATAGACACGGCTCTGATACCACTGTAGGGGTTCGTAGCATGGAAAACAAAAATTTTCTATCGCATACAAACAAACAAGCCAAGATCTATCTACTAGATTGTAGCAACGAGTCGATGGAATAACTCACCCTCGAAGATTCCAAAGTGTTTAACGAGAGCAGATTCTCGTGGGTGATGTAGTCGTACTCTTTCCGATCTCAAGATCGCGTAGACGATCCTTCCGGCGCCACGTTCCGGCAGCGCTCCCGTAGTCGGTCACACGTTCGGTACTCGACGAAGACCTTCCTCTCCCTTGTTCCAGCAGGCAGCGGAGGTTGTAGTACTCTCCTCGTGATTCCGGCAGCACAACGGCGTGGTACCGGAGGTAGAGGGGAGATCCCGCAGGGCTTCGCCTTAAGCCGGTGCGAGTATGGTGGAGCTTATGAGAGAGGCTATTAGTGGTCTAGTAATTAGACACACCAATTAGAGGGCTCTAAACCAATTAGAAGGCTCTAAACCAAAATAGCTCTAAACCGGGGTTTAGATCTAGGGTTTAGTTTAGAGGGGTAGGAACTAGTGTGTCTAGAGAGGGGAGCCCTGCCCCTCCCTTTATAGGTGGGAGGGCCGGCGGCCAAGGGGAGGAGTTCCTCCCCAACTCGGCCTTGGGAGGTGCGCCGGCCAAGGGGAGGAACCCTCCTCCAACTCGGCCTCCACCTCTCCTCCTCTTTCTCCTCTTTCCGAAAACTGGCAGTTTGACCGAAAACTGGCAGTTTGACTTTTCCAATTAGGATTTGAATTAACCCTTTATTTCGGACAGCGAGAACACTTAGTACATGATGCAATCATTCCAACATGCAATGACACATTCATGTACCCTTCCCCCTCCGGAGTGCCGGACATTCCGGGACCTTCTAGAATGTTCCCGATGAAAACACCGGAACCATTCCCGAACTCCGAAACGGGACTTTCCTTATATGAATCTTATTCTCCGGACCATTCCGGATCACCTCGTGATATCCCGGATCCCATCCGAGACTCCGAACAACATTCGGTCTCTTTCTCATAATACCATAACTACTCAAACAACGTCGAATCCTTAAGTGTGTCTCCCTACGGTTCGTGAATTATGCGGACATGATCGAGACACTTCTCCGAACAATAACCAATAGAGGAATCTGGAAATTCATATGGCTCCCACATATTTCTACGATTACTTTGCGATCGAATGAACCACTTACATACGATACCAATTTCCCTTTGTCTCACGATATGTTACTTATCCGAGGTTATGATCGTCGGTATCTCTGCATACCTAGTTCAACCTCGTTACTGATAAGTACTCTTTTCTCGTTCCCGTGATATGTGATCCCTTGTGACCAAGTCACATGCTTGCAAGCTAATTGGATGACATTTCACCGAGAGGGCCCAGAGAATATCTATCCGTCATGTGGATGGACAAATCCCACTCTTGATCCATGTGTTTCAACCAATACTTTCCGAACACTCAATGCCACCTTTATAGCCACCCTGTTACGGTGTGGTGTTTGATGATATCAAAGCATCCATCTGGTAAAGGTGATATGCATGATCTCATGGTCGAAGGAATTAGGTTACTATGTATCAGAAAGCATATAGCAATTGAACTATTGAAATGACTTGATCTTTATGCTACGCTTGTCTATAGGAGTATGTCCACCATATCATTCTCCTAACGATATGATCTTGTTGTTGATAACATCTCAATGTTCATGACAAAGAAACCACATCATCAATCAACCAACAAGCTAGTGAAGTATAGAGGCTATACTAGGGACTTCAAATTAAGTTTACAAATCACACAAGTATTAATGGTTTCCTTGTTAATACTATTATAGCATGAATGCAAACATTTATCATAAACACAAAGATATATAATAATAACTATATTTATTATTGCCTCTAGGGCATATCTCCAACAATGATATGTTCATGTGTGTATGGATCGGTCTCTCTCTCTCTTGTGTTTGTATGTGAACAAGTTGCCATTTGTTTTGCCAAAATGTTGATTCATTTCCATTTTGGAAAGACTTTGGCATTTCGCAAAGGTCCTAATTTTAGGATAGGTCATGCCGAAATTTTCTATCGACCATTGCATGCATGCATTCATTATGTGGTTCTAATAGACTTCAAAATTGTACCGTGTACACCGTGCAGGCAAAAATGGTCCGCATAATGAGCGAAGGCATTGTGGCTAGATTTTTGAAATGTGCGACGGCCGACATGATACGAAATAACAAGACAGATATAAGATGTCCGTGCAGAAGATGCAAACTCAACTGGGTGATCGACCCAGATTCCAGGAATCTGCAGGCGCACCTGCTCCGCCATGGTTTCATGGATGGATACACTCGTTGGATAAGTGATGACGTAGACGATGGAGACGGTGAAGGTGGCCAACATGACGATGATCATCATCACAGCGAGAACGGGCGAGATGATGAAGAGTCTCCTGGAGATGGTGAAGGTGCGGAAGCAGACCGGGATGATGATGATCTAGATGCCGGAGGAGCAGACGACGATGGAACAACGTCAGGCTGGGTGCAGGACCCTTATGTGCAAGAGCTGCTTCTCAAGCAGACGAGTAACGCCAGGGCTGCCGCTAGAGAGAAAGCCAAGCTTGTGCAACTTGAGAAAGACGCGGTTACTCCATTGTATGAAGGATGCAGGCCCGATGATACCCGGTTGAATGTAACGCTCAAGGCTATGGAGATGAAGGCAAAACACAAATTGAGCGACGCAAGCTTCGACGATATGATGGCATTCTGGCACAATCGTCTCCCGGAGGGGAACACATGTCCAACTAGTATCGAGGATGCCAAGAAAATCGGCTGTCCTCTCGATCTACCGCACGTTAGATATCACGTATGCATCAACGATTGCATCATTTATCGGGGCGAGGATGCGGAGAAAACCACATGTCCGGTGTGCGGCGTGAGTCGATACAAGAAAGGGAAGAAAGCACCTCGAAAAGTGGTATGGTACTCTCCTATCACTCCTCGTCTGCAGCGCTATTTCGCGGACCCTAAGGAAGCGAAGCTCATGCGATGGCATGCGGAAAGGAAGAAGCCAGGAGATGATGATGATGACCCCGAAAAGGATGAGCTGCTGACGCACCCTTCAGATGCTAGCCAGTGGAAAGCATTGGACCTCGAATTCCCAGAATTCGGTGGAGATTCGAGGAACATCAGGCTTGGTGCGAGCACCGATGGACTCAATCCGTTCGGTAGCCAGAGCAGCACGCACAACACTTGGCCCGTGTTTGTATGGATGTATAACCTCCCTCCATGGTTGTGCATAAAGAAGAAGTACATACAAATGAGTATGCTAATTCAAGGGACGAAACAACCTGGTACCGACATCAATCTGTATCTCGGGCTGTTGAAAGAGGAGCTAGCCACGTTATGGAATCTGGAGCCAATACTTACGACGCCGTCGCACAAGATTATTTCACTATGAGAGCCGCGTTGGTCACTACGGTGCAAGACTATCCAGGTTGCGGGTATATCTCGGGGCAGGTTATCCAAGGATTCTGCGCATGCGTTAGGTGCATGGATAACACAAGCTATCTCCAACTAGAGAAAGATCCAGGGTCATCGAAAACCGTGTTCATGGCGCACCGGAGGTGGCTCGGCAAGAATGATCCATGGAGAAAACGTGGAGACCTGTTCGATGGCAAGTCAGAGACCCGAGGAATCCCAGAGCGTAGGAGCAGCGAAGAAGTGGAAGAGTTGCTGAAAAACTAGAAAGATTGTCCTAAGCCTGGAAAGAAGCGAAAGAGGCAGCAACAAGACAAGCCGCTGATGAAGGTATGGAAAATAAGGTATGTTTTCTGGGAGTTGCCATACTGGAAGTTTCTCCGCACGCCTCATAGCCTCGACATCATGCATATCACGAAAAACGTGTGCGAGAGTCTGGTCGCCACCATAATCAACATGCCAGATAGGACGAAAGATGGTCCGAAAGCAAGGCACGACCTGATATGCTTGGGTATCCGGAAGGAGCTTCACGGAGGACGCACTACTCCTGATGATCAGGAAGATGACGATGATCATGAGTCGGAGACGACACAAGGTCATCGGAAGGGTAAAAAGTTTAAGAAGAACGAATATTACCACCCTCCTTCTTGCTTCACTCTAAGCCAGGATGAGATCAAACAGTTTTTCAAGTGCCTTCTAGGAGTCAAATTTCCTTACGGCTACGCGGGCAAGATAAGCAGATACCTAGACGAGGCGAAGCAGAGGTTCAGTGGCATGAAGTCTCACGACTGTGTCGTGCTAATGACGCAGGTACTTCCGGTCGCACTAAGAGGGATAATGGACGAGCACATCCGTGAAACGTTATTTGGCCTATGCAAGTTTTTCGACGTCATCTCTAGGAAGTCGATTGGCGTGAATCAGCTCGGGAGGCTACAGGAGGAGATCGTGGTGATACTATGTGAGCTTGAGGTCTACTTCCCACCCGCATTCTTCGACATTATGGTGCATCTGCTGGTCCATGTCGTGGAGGATATCGTACAACTCAGGCCGATGTTCCTCCGCAGCATGATGGCGTTCGAAAGGATGAACGGACACATCAAAGGATACGTTCGCAACAGGTCCCGTCCAGATGGAAGCATAGCCAAGGGATTTCTGGCCGAAGAGTGCATCTCTTTCTGCACGAATTATCTAGACATCGAGAACCCTGTCGGTCTTCCCGTCAATAGGCACCTTGGCAAGCTCGACGGATCTGGTCACCGAGAGGGTCGTCGCATACTGCATCCAGACTTCGATTTTCGACGCGCAGACTTTGATCGAGCAAACCTTGTCGCGCTACAACATTTAGAACTGGTCGATCCTTGGGTACAGAAGCACAAAAGGTTAATCGAGAAGAAGTACAGTGACCGGGGCATACAGAGGACGCATGGAGAAATAATCAAAGAGCACAACTCAGATTTCATGCGTTGGTTTAGGCAGACGCTCCATGATAATCCCCCGCGATCGTATTCTTCTGACACGGAAAAGATCATATTCACCTTGTCGCAGGGACCGATGCAAAACCTGGTGACCTATCAGGCGTATGATATCAACGGCTACACATTCTACACGGAGGAAAAGGACAACAAGTGTGATTATCAGAACTCAGGCATAACGTCGGAATTCTACACTGATGAAAACGTGAAGGAAAGATTCTACGAAAGAATCGAGGAGATCTGGGAGCTCGACTACTGTGGAGAAAAGGTGCCGATGTTCCGTGTCAGATGGGAAAAGAGCGTTGAAAGAGAAGACCGGTATTTCACAACCATGGTTATACCCGAAGCAGCCAAATCCAAGGCCGCCGGTGCAAACGTGGCCGCGAAAAATGAACCGTGGGTACTGGCTACCAAAGTGGACCAATGTTTTTTCATTACCGACCCGACAAAGCCTAGCCGTGTTGTCGTGAGGAGAGGAAAAAGAAACATCATCAGAATGGATGGAGTCGCCAACGAGCAAGACTTCGACCAGTACGGCGATCCAAAGATTGAAAATGACGACGACTACGATGCAGCAACATACATCACAAGAAGAAAAAGGACAACCCTATCCAAAAAAGGTAGCCCGTTCGAAAGAAGAAACATTAAAGTGCCGGGGCTAAATTATTCAACCGCGACAAAGAAGGGAAAAAAGATTGTAAAACACTAGCTCAAAAAATATTGTAAAACGCGTGGTCGAAAAAGATTGTAATATTCATGGACAAATTATTATGAAATTTAGTTATACTTTGAATCATATTTGTAACACTTTTATGACATATATCACCACTTTTAGGCATTTTTGGAATATTTAAAAGTATTTTAAAAACAAAACAAAACTTGTATGGCATATATCACCACTTTTGGGCATTTTTTGGAACATTTAAAAGTATTTTTAAAATAAAAATAAAAAAGTGAAGCACCAGGATTCGAACCTGGGTGCTCATAGTTTAGAATAGAGCTAAGGGGCAGAACCAGTGGGATAAGACAGTACTAGTGTTAACTAGTGGGGTGGCCGCCCTCTTATCTGATAGTCCAACCCACATAGGCGTAGCGCACCCTGGCCAAATGCGCTACGGTTATCCGTAGCGCACTTGGCCAGGGTGCGCTACGCCTATGTGGGTTGGACTAGTCAACCGCGCGTGCCACGTCCGCCTCTCTCATCCCCATCTCACAGACACCGCCACCGCCGCTGCTTTCTCTCGATCCGCCACCGCGCCGCTGCTTTCTCGATCCGCCATCGCCGCGCTGCGCTCTCGAGGAGGAGGAGGCCCGCGCCGCTGCCGATCCGTGGAGGAGGAGGAGGCCCGCGCCGCTTGTGGAGGAGGAGGATCTCGCGCCGCTCGAGGAGGTGGAGGCCGCCGTCGTCCGCCCGCCGTCGTCCGCCCGTCGTCGTCTGTCTGTCGTCCGCCCGTCAGAGGTGAGCGTCGCCCCTCCCCTGTCTCTCCCTCTCTCCCTATCTCTCCCTCTCTCTCCCTCTATCTCCCTCTGTATGGTGGTAGTTAGATGGTCGAGTGAGTAGAATGATTTGATCCTTTTGTTAGGTTTGTTACTGTGATAGTTCATCAGTAAAAAATATTCACATTATTTTACTTATTTGCATATGGAAGGACTAAAAGCATGTGATGGTCTTGGGCCTCTTAGTGCTGAACCTGAGGTGATGGTGAGGAATCTTACCGAGGAGGATGAGTTCATGATCATCGGTTGCTCCAAGAGCACAACGACCATGTTGCTTGCTGTAAAGACTTAGTTGATGAAGCCATCAAGAGAAAGAGCGGCGATAACCTTTCTGTAGTTGTCGTGTGCTTCAACTCTAGGGCGCCTCCTGTCCTAATAGTCCCTAGGCCTCGGGTACAGAGAAGTATATCTGCAGAAGGCTTGAAGGAGCTGCAGGGCTTCCTGGATAGCCTGGTAGAGGCAAACTGACTGACATGTGTGGGGGTTTAGAAGCCCTGAGATACTGTAACAGTCCCATTTTTCCTTAGCCTAGCTTGGAATATCTTGGTTTAGTATTGCCCCTATCTCATAACTTGAGATAGTTGTTGAGTAAGTGACAGATGTAAAATATTTTGCGGCTAATATTATCTGTACTTGGAAGTATTGTTCGTTTTGGGCCCCTACTCTCACCTTCATGAATCTGGAATCATAATAGAGGTATCATGGATAGCAGCGGGTTGTTCAGTGATCACTAATTTAATCTGTACTTGCAAGTATTACTTGCTTGTTTAAGGTGCTGCTCTTGGCTTCACAAATCTGGATTGTTAATAGATTGTCCAGTGATCATTCTTGTGGTTACTTGGGTTTGTGAAGCTTTTGTAGTGCTATTGAAATCAATAAATGCTAATTTGGAAAACTTTGCTCTTGTAGATCTTTATATGTATGCACTTCCTGTGAGTAAAGCATGAGCCATTGTCACCAGGTTGTGATCCACGGCCCAAAATGTTTGGTTGTCATCCATGAACCAAAAATGTACTCCTCCGATCCATAATAAGTGTCGGTATATTGTTTTTGTCCTCATCATTCTGTGGTCTGGGCCAAGCAAATCATACCCAGAGCCTCATACTACAGCTGCAAGAGTAACTGCTGACTCTCACAGTAATGGCCCATGTGCTCTGGATTAGGTAGTAGTTTTAGTGCTGAACCATCTTTAGGCAGTAGGTGTTGCTTGCTTATTTGCTTATTTGCTTTAGTGATGAAATGCTCCTGGTGATGAAATGCTAGCTGAAACTGAAACAAGACAGTAGCTAGCTGTGTAATGCTATGAAATGCTTATTTGCTTATTTGCTTTAGTGATGAAATGCTAACAAAAACAAGACAGTAGCTAGCTGTGTATACTATTTGCATTTTTACACTCTTTATGCTTGCTGAAACCTGAAACTGCTAAGCCCAAACCTGAAACTGCTAAGTCCAAACCTGAAACCTGGCCATTTATGCTTGATGTACTGTTTGTGTGTTGGCCATTTATTCTAGTTGCTCCATTTTTGCCTGAAACAGATTTATTGTGTGCTGGTTGTGCAGTTATGCTGGCTATACTGGGCCATTTATGCTGGTTGTGCTGGCTATGATGGCAATTTATTGTGTGCTAGCTATGCTGGCCATATATATGCAGGTTCTTGTATGAAATGAGTCCCGATTTTTGCCGGAATGTTGATTAACTTCCGTTTCGGCAGAAATCGGGCACTCCTAGTTTAAGAAAATTAGCAAAGGTCATGCCGGATTTTTCCGTGCATTTAACCAATTATTTGTTTTTTATTAGTGCGAAGATGTGTGACAACGACGAGGCTGGATGTTCTAAGCGCATCAGCGTTGAAGGAGAACTCAGACCTCCGAATAAACAATTGACATTCTGGGAGGCGGCCCAGCGGCTAGAAGACGATGAAGAATACCATCCTTCGGAGAGCGAGGATGATGAGATGGAAGATGCGGAGGAAGAAGCCGAAGGAACGGCGGACGATGAAACCACTGATGGCGGCAAGGGCACAGGGAGTGGTAGCAATCTTCCTAAGAAGAAGAAGAAGCCGAAGGACCGGCGCCCGAACACGGTCGGCACGGTCAGGGAGGAAATTACCGAAGTGAGCCCATCAGGGGTTCCTTTGGAGCCCGACCTTGTCGTCAAAGGGTACGGTGGGCAAGTGGCGGCGATCACCCGGACAACCATCTCGATCAACACCGAGAATCTCCGGCATAAAGATAATGGCCACTTGCGCACACTCCTCTTCGAGAAGCTGCACGCAAGATACAAGTTCCCCGCTAAGTATCAGAACACAAATTATCATGGGAACGAAGTAAACAAATCCGCCCTCACAAAGATGAGCACCGCCCTGGCACATGGTTAAAATTAGTCGGGTGCTAAGGGGTTGCGACGACCTGGAACCTCCCATTCAACCCCCAGGAGCGGATGAAGAAGATCCGCCTGTCCTCAGAACTTGCTTCGGCTTATTCTTGCTATGGCCAAAGAGCATGATCCGTTTGGGGACGGCGGGGGCCATCACGCCACAGACAACATCACCGCCTGTCATGCCAGTGACAAGCGGTGGCAAGGCCCCCTTACCGCCCTCGCCGTCACCTCCACGCGGTGGGTCGGATGATCATGTTGATGATATGCACATGGCGCAGGATCCGGCCGAGGACGACGAAGACTGGAATGATCACTTCTTCAGCACTCAGTTTGGCAACGAAGAAGACCTAGCTGGTGGCCCCACAGAGAAAGCCACTATCACCAAGCGTCTGTTTGGTTCTCAGGAGACGCCTCCATCTTGCGCCTTTACAGAGCCAGCTGATACAACCAAACGGCCCTTTATTCTAAGCCCTGACACACTACATAGGGCGGCCGGTGCTCAGATTGCGGTGCCTGCCCGCTCTCCAAAAGGAAAAAAGGGCAGGAAAAGAAAATCTAGCAGCTCGAGCCAGCCGGTGGCGTCAACAACTGCGAATCCGATCAGGTTTCGGGATGGGCCACCAAGACCCGAGGGTATTATGTGGAGAATTCATGTGGCAGGTGAGCCCATGCTACCTAAGAATTTGCGGAAGCTTGCCAGTTCGGAACTGCAGAGTGTGCATGACGACGTGCTGACGATAGAGAGACGCCTTCTATCGGAGAAAGATCCCTCGCACCCGGTATTCGTGGTTAAGGTGCCACCAGGCTTGTGCTTCGTCGACAATGCCCGTGCGGATCTGTTCTTCCTGCGGTTCGATGACATCTTCAATATGTTCCACCTATACCCGCTGCACTATACCATGGTCCGTCTGTTTTCTCTCAGCCTGGCCATGCAGATCATTAGAGAGAACACACCGGGCATCGCTATAGTGGACCCCTACTACATGCGTGACGGCTGCTTGGGTTCCCCCGCCGAACGACGTATCGTGGCCTCGTACCTAAAAAGAATCCTCGTGGCGAACAAGACAAAGGAATACATTCTCGTGCCTTACTTTCCCGAGTAAGTCGTTATTCACTCGCCACCGTCGATTGGCTTTATTAGATCATCATCATTCTTTTTCCAACACATTCCATTTGAATTTTTTGCGCAGAGATGAACACTGCACGCTCATCTCCTTATCGCCGAAGCATTCCCACGCCACGTATTTCGACTCGGGGAGTCTAGAAAAAAAGAAAAACTACGACAAGATCAAGGAAGTTCTGGATGATGCTCTCGCTGGCTTTGCCTCGACGGAAGGCACCACCTTCGTGCGTACGAAGGTCAAGTTCGGCAGGCACGTCTTCAACCACGTAACGGAGTTCCCCTGCGTGAAGCAGCCGGAATACAGTAAGAAGGAAGCCTACTACGCACTCCATCACATGAGGGCGTTCCTACTTGACCAGCAGAATTCTACGCTGCCAGATCATCTCAAACAGTGGGCCGAAGCAAAGGCCAAGATCAATGATTCGGATATTAGACAAGAGATGTATCGCATCCAGCAGCAGTTTGGGGCAATCATCTTTCGTGATGTCATGACTTCGGGGGGGGGGGAATCTTCTACGGAGGAAATATCCCGAATAACCGTGACATAGAAGATCGCCTAGAGATGCAGGGTGACTATAGGAAGTTCATGACGAGACAAGGCATCCTCCCGTTCCCTAAGCCGAGCCAGAAGGCATGATGTTGGCCTAGTTGTAGTTACAAACTATAGATGACCTTTGTGTGTGTGGACAAGTGTACTTATCTTATTAGGTTTATGAATCATCGCTTACTTATTTTTCTTATTATTATATATCAATCAATGCTTGGTTTTTTTGCTTACTCTTTGGTCCTTTGCTCAATTTGGTCCTTCTTTTTTTCCTTACTCTTTTTTCGAGAATAATGCCGATGATTGAAATGTCGTGGCACACTATATATGTGAATGTGCTACGATGGGATTGTGAGCCTTGTGATATGCACAAGTCCAGGTCTTGTGCATCCTACTTGGCTCACCGTTCCATTGTAGCACATTCCTGTGTCCAACGACCTATGTATATATATGAGGCATTCTTTTCGAGTTATTTTTGTCTTTTTCGAGAATAATGCCGATGATTGAAATGTCGTGGCACACTATATATGTGAATGTGCTATGATGGGATTGTGAGCCTTGTGATATGCACAAGTCCAGGTCTTATGCATCCTACTTGGCTCACGGTTCCATCATAGCATATTCCTGTGTCCAACGACCTATGTATATATATGAGGCATTCTTTTTGAGTTATTTTTGTCTTTTTCGAGAATATGCCGATGATTGAAATGTCGTGGCACAATATATATGTGAATGTGTTATGACGGGATAGTTAGCCTTGTGATATGCACAAGTCCAGGAATTGTGCATCCTACTTGGCTAACTGTTTCGTCATAGCATATTCATGTGTCCAACGACCTAGCTAGTTATATATGAGGCATTCTTTTCGAGCTACTTTGGTCTTTTTCGAGAATAATGCCGATGATTGAAATGTCGTGGCACACTATATATGTGAATGTGCTACGATGGGATTGTACGCCTTGTGCTATGCACAAGTCCAGGTGTTGTGCATCCTACTTGGCGTACGGTTCCATCGTAGCATATTCCTGTGTCCAACGACCTATGTATATATATGAGGCATGCTTTTTGAGTTACTTTGGTCTTTTTCGAGAATAATGCCGATGATTGAAATGTCGTGACACATTATATGTGAATGTGCTGCGATGGGATTGTTCGCCTTGTGCTATGCACAGGTCCAGGTGTTGTGCATCCTACTTGGCGAACAGTTCCATCGTAGCATATTCCTGTGTCGAACAACCTAGTTATATATGAGGCATGCTTTTTGAGTTTGGTCTTTTTGATTT
This sequence comes from Avena sativa, assembly GCA_916181665.1. NCBI lineage: Eukaryota > Viridiplantae > Streptophyta > Magnoliopsida > Poales > Poaceae > Avena > Avena sativa. The sequence continues at coordinate 274,627,137 of OV702298.1, read as the reverse complement.
AGGAGTACTTTCTATAAGTGTATCTTCATATGCAACTTTAATTATATATGTTTTTTTCAATCACTGGTTAATTATTATTGTCAACTTATAGATGACGTGGTACGTCGTGTACAAGGGATGGGTTCCCGGAGTCTACGATGATTGGGAAGACTGCCGGAGACAGGTGCACCGTTTCAGCGGCAATAGCTACAAAGGGTACAACACGATGGCGGAGGCGGAAGCTAGATACACGCGCTATCTAGCAGGAGTTAGGACAAGGAACCGGATGAAGACCTACACCTTCGTCGCGGCGGTGATCATGCTTATCTTCTTTGGTTATTTATCCTGCGTTTGTGTCTAGCTAGTTTAGATGTCTAGGCGAGCTTCCGAGCTCTAACTTGTTCGATCGACACATGTATTCGCATGTCACCAACTACTACTTTGTAACTTGATCGAAACAATGTAACTTAGACTATGTATTCATGTATGAGACTTATCTATATGTATTTGTTTCAATCTTGTTTTTCATATTGTGTATTTATATATATAATTGTATATCTTGTATCTGTGTGTGTATATCTACTGTAATATTGTATATAATCTGTATTGTATATAATCTGGCTCGGAAATTAAAAAAAAACAAAAAACACATCTGTGGCGCACATGATCTACCTTCTGTGGCGCACTACACCTAAAGCGCACTATGGAAGCTTAGTGGCGCACTAGGTAGTGCGCCACAGAAGTTCCTAGGGGTAGCGCACCTGCCCAAACATCTGTGGCGCACTAGCAGGTGCGCTACGACTGTCTCTACACAACCGTGGTGCACTAGGCAGTGCGCCACGGCTGAGAGATAGCCGTAGCGCAAGGCACGTGGCGCACTGCTAGTGCGCCACAGATGATGTTTTCAGGTGCGCCACTAAAGGCCATTTTCCTAGTAGTGTGGAATGGTAATTGCTTGGTGGTTTTTGGTTGAGTGGTTACACAAGGCCCATTTCTATGGTTTACCTTGTGTATCTCACTTGTAGATTGCCACCCAGGAACAAAGGGATTTAAGATGCCAAATGTTAAGAAGCTTCTAGTGCAGCCACATGGCATTATGGGCTCTGCCTGTATCATATAGGTTGCAATAACTTAGCCAAATGGACAGTTGGTGGTAGGGGAATGATAGGTTTGGAGCGCGTCCATTCTGGTCTAAGGGAAGGTTTCTGAAAGATCTTGTCTTGGTGAAACCAAGTCTTGTGGGGAAAGTGCACCACCTCTGCAGAGTGTAAAATCTAAATACTTAGCCATGTCCCTGGCAAAGGACAATTTGAGCATCAAGACATGGAAGCTATCAAGAATCTCCTCATCCCAATTTCTAAGTTAAAAACTTGTGGTTGAACAAGGGTTGAAGGTTCACCAATTTCTATTGGTGGTACCTTGGGTGTTTTGACAAGCAAAAACTTAGTGTTTTCAAATGATAAGGAAAAATCTATTTTGATCAAAGCAAGCCTAAGCTCCACCTAGCCAAATGCATATAGATGATAGACTCCACTATACTGCCATAGTATCACTTGCCAATACAATTCAAATGTATTGACCCTTGTGGCTGTAACTTATTATGTTGCAGGTTTGTTTGATTATAGAGAGGTGTGTTAATTAGGATTACAAGTCTACAACCAACATAATTGCCTATGGAACTTTGAAGATGAAGGACCCCATGCTATAGTTATTTCTACTGCACTGTAATGAGATAACCAAATGAGTTACATAAGATGTAATGAATTATTTTATTCCTGGTTATAAAGTTGTATTATGACCTTTGTTTCTTGATATTACATCTTAACTATGGATGCTAGCTATTGATCCAGGGACTAGCATTGTAAACACAGGGATCTCTACCTTATTAAAGGTTGGGACCTCTACATAGACCCTTCTTAAATACTTGTGGGGCTATCATAGATTGTAGGAAGGAAAAAGTTTTGACTAAGTTTGATGGAGAGTCTTATGAGTTTAATTTTTCCAAATTCACCAAAACTCCTGATGAAAATGAACTGCCTACTGAGGATTTTAGGGTTGAACAACTTTCTGCTATTTCTCTTGCTCCTGACAATGCCTTGTAGCAGTTTATGGAAGATCATGAGAGCGATGTCTTCATGAAGGAAAGAAATGAGATTGACGAGGTTTTTCTTCGTCAGCCTGAGTTACTTAAGCATAATCTACTTGTGGAAGATTTGGGTACCACACTACCACCTAAAGGGGACCCTGTTTTCGAATTAAAACCTTTACCTGATGATCTTAAATATGCTTATCTTGATGACAAGAAGGTATATCCTGTTATTATTAGTTCCAAACTTTCAGGAAAGGAAGAAGAAAGGTTATTGGAGATACTGAAGAAACACCGAGGAGCTATGGGGTATACTCTTGATGATTTAAAAGTAATTTCTCCTACTATATGTCACCATGCTATTAATATTGAACCTGATGCAAAGCCAGTTGTTGAGCACCAACGTCGTCTAAATCCTAAGATGAAGGATGTGGTAAGAAATGAGGTATTAAAACTCCTTGATGCTGGTATTATTTACCCTATTGTTGATAGTCAATGGGTTAGCCCTGTTCATTGTGTTCCCAATAAAGGGGGAATAACTATTGTGCCTAATGAGGATAATGAGCTTATGCCCCAAAGAGTAGTTGTTGGGTATAGAATGTGCATTGATTTTAGAAAGATCAATAAAGTTACTAAGAAAGATCATTATCCTTTGCCCTTTATTGATCAGATGCTTGATAGGTTGTCCAAGAAGACTCACTTTTGTTTTCTTGATGGTTATTTTGGGTTTTCTCAAATTGCTATGAAAGCACAAGACCAAGAGAAAACTACTTTTACTTGTCCCTATGGTACCTATGCTTATAGGCGTATGCCTTTTGGTTTATGTAATGCTCCTGCTACCTTTCAGAGATGCATGTCTGGTATTTTTCATGGTTTTCGTGAAGAAATTGTGGAGGTTTTCATGGACGATTTTTCCGTCTATGGAACTTCTTTTGATAACTGTTTGCACAATCTTGATAAAGTTTTGCAGAGATGTGAAGAAACCAACCTTGTTCTTAACTGGGAGAAATGTCATTTTATGGTTAATGAAGGTATTGTTCTTGGACACAAAATTTCTGAAAGAGGCATTGAAGTTGACAGAGCCAAAATTGAAGCAATTGAAAAGATGCCTTGCCCAAGGGATATTAAAGGTATTCGTAGTACCCTTGGTCATGCTGTTTTCTATAGGAGGTTTATTAAAGATTTCTCAAAAATTTTGAAGCCCCTTACTAATCTTCTTCAAAAAGATGTACCTTTTGTTTTTGATGATGATTGTAAGGAATCTTTTGAAACTTTGAAGAAAGCTTTGACTATTGCTCCTATTGTTTAACCACCTGATTGGAGTTTACCTTTTGAAATTGTGTGTGATGCTAGTGATTTTGCTATGGGTGCTGTCCTTGGACAATGTGTTGATAAGAAGTTGAATGTCATTCATTATGCTAGCAAGACTCTAGACGCCGCTCAAAGGAATTATGGTACTACTAAAAAATAGTTTTTAGCTGTAATCTTTGCTTGTGATAAGTTTAGACCTTATATTGTTGATTCAAAGGTTACTATTCATACTGACCATGCTGCTATCAAGTACCTTATGACAAAGAAGGACGCTAATCCTAGGCTTATTAGATGGGTGCTGCTTTTACAAGAGTTTGATCTGCATATTGTAGATAGGAAAGGTGCTGAAAATCCTATTACTGACAACTTATCTCGTTTGGAAAATATTTCTTTTGACCCTTTGCCTGTTAATGATAGTTTTCCAAATGAGCAGTTGGCTGCAATAAAGGTAAGTCAGCATGAAAGTCCTTGGCATGCTGATTATGCTAACTTTATTGTTTCCAAGTATTTGCCTCCAACCTTTACAACTCAGCAAAGAAGAAAATTCCTTTATGATTTAAGACATTACTTTTGGGATGACCCACACTTATATAAAGAAGGAGTAGATGGTATGATGCAAAGATGTGTTCCAGAATTTGAATAACAAGAGATATTGAGGAAATGTCACGGCAGTGATTATGGAGGACATCATGCTGGGGATAGAACTGCACAAAAGGTTTTACAATCTGGATTTTATTGGCCTACCCTTTTCAAGGATGCAAGGAAGTTTATCTTATCATGTGATGAATGTCAAAGAGTAGGTAACATTTCTAGACGCAACGAGATGCCTATGAATTATTATATTTTTATTGAACATTTTGATTGTTGGGTATTTGACTTTATGGGTCCTTTTCCTCCTTTAAAAGGGTACACTCACATTCTTGTTGCAGTTGACTATGTTACAAAGTGGGTAGAAGCCATACCTACAAAAAGTGCTTATGGTAAGACCTCTTTAAAAATTCTTAAAGATGTTATTTTTCCCAGGTTTGGTGTGCCTAGATATCTCATGACTGATGGAGGCTCCCATTTTATTCATGGGGTTTTTAGAAAAACTCTCGCTAAGTATGATGTAAACCATAGGATTGCTTCAACCTATCACCCCCAAACCAGTGGGCAGGTAGTGTTGGAGATATGCCCTAGAGGCAATAATAAAAGTGGTTATTATTATATCTTTGTGTTTATGATAAATGTTTACATTCATGCTATAATAGTATTAACCGGAAACATTAATACTTGTGTGATTTGTAAACTAAATTAGAGTCCCTAGTAAAGCCTCTTTGTAATACTTTGGTTAATAGATGATCGTGGTTTCCCGATCATGAACATTGAGCTGTTGTTAACAACAAGATCGTATCATTAGGAGAATGGTGTGATGGACATACTCCTATAGATAAGCGTAGCATTAAGATCAAGTCATTTCAATAGTTCGTTTGCTATAAGCTTTCTGATTCATAGTAACCTAATTCCTTCGACCATGAGATCATGCTAATCACCATCACTAGAAGGATGCTTTGATGACATCAAACACCACAACGTAACTGGGTGGCTATAAAGATGACATTGAGTGTTCGGAAAGTATGTGTTGAGGCACATGGATCAAGAGTGGGATTTTTCCATCCATATGACGGATAGATATACTCTGGGCCCTCTCGGTGGAATGTCATCCAATTAGCTTGCAAGCATGTGACTAGCTCACAAGGGATCACATATCACGATAACGAGAAAAGAGTACTTATCAGTAATGAGGTTGAACTAGGTATGCAAAGATACCGACGATCAAACCTCGGATAAGTAAACTATCGCGAGACAAAGGGAAATTGGTATCGTATGTAAGTGGTTCATTCAATCGCAAAGTAATCGTACAAATATGTGGGACACATATGAATTTCCAGATTCCTCTATTGGTTATTGATCGGAGAAGTGTCTCGGTCATGTCCGCATAATTCACGAACCGTAGGGAGACACACTTAAGGATTCGATGTTGTTTAGTAGATATGGAATGTAATTAGGGATACCGAATGTTGTTTGGAGTATCATATGGGATCCGGGATATCACGAGGAGATCCAGAATGGTCCAGAGAATAAGATTCATATAAAGAAAGTCCGATTTCGGAGTTCGGGAATGATTTCGATGTTTTCATCAGAGAGGTTCTAGAAGGGTCTAGAAGGTTCACCGGACCGGAAGGGGAATGGTCCATGAATGTGTCATGGGTAAGTGGATTGATTGGATCATATCCTAGGTCACTTGGTTTTGGCATTTGCGAGAGAGAATTAAAGCTCTAAATTGAAAGTCAAAAGGGAGGTTTGAAAAGTCAAACTGGAACAATAGTTTCCTAGTGGAAGAAGGAAAGAGTTCTTCCTTCTATCCAACTTGGGTTTGGGTATGGATTCAAAATCCCCTCTCCCAAGGATTCCCCCCTCTCATAAATAGAGGGGGAGGGCTGCCCCAAGACCACAACACCAAGCCCTCCCCACCGTGCGCCGCCGCCGTCGCCACCGCCGCACGCCGCTGCCCTGCGCCACCGCGCCGCCGTCGCCCTAGCCGCCGACACCGACCTTCTAAACCTAGATCGTCGGAAACCCTAGATCGTCCAAAACTCGCACCGGCTTAGGCGAAGCCCTGCGGGATCTTCCCTCTACTTCCGACACCATGCCGTCGTGCTACCGGAATCGCGAGGGGAGAACTACAACCTCCGCTACCTGTTGGAATAAGGGAGAGGAAGGTCTTAATCGAGTACCGAACGTGTGACCAACTACGAAAGCGCTGCCGGAATGCAGCGCCGAAAGGATCGTCTACGCGATATTGAGATCGGCAAGTGTACGACTACATCACCCACGAGAATCAGCTCTCGTTAACTGCTTTGGAATCTTCGAGGGTGAGTACTCTAATCAACTCGTTGCTACAATATAGTAGATAGATCTTGGCTTGTTTGTGTGCATGCGGTAGAATTTTTTGTTTTCCATGCTACGAACCCCTACAGTGGTATCAGAGCCATGTCTATATGTAGATCTGTTGCATGAGTAGAACACAATGGTCATTGTGGGCGTTGATGCTTTTTTTGTCGATTGCTTCTTGTGTACTTTGCATCTTGCGGGATGGTGGGATGAAGCGGCCTAGGCTAACCTTACATGACATCGTTCATGAGACTTGCTCCACGCTTAACATGCAACTTGTATTGCATAAGTGGCTTTGCGGGTGCCTGTTTCTCCCAACATAGTTAAGATTCAATTTATAACGGGTGATTGACAATACTAGTATCAACGTTGTGGTTCTTGTTCGTAAGTTAGAACGACACTTATTGAAAGCCCCAAACCACGTAAAACATGCAAAGAAAATTAGAGGCGTCTAACTTTGTTTTGCAGGGTGTGATGTGATGTGATATGGCCATGATTGTGATCATATATGATGTATGCAATGTTCCTTATTGTAAATCGGCAACCGGCAAGACCCATATGGTTGTATTTTTAATTCCGTTATGACCCGCGTGTCTATTATTTAAAGTAGTTGTAATAGTTGATGCTGGTGGACGACAACCATGAAGCGGTGCCATTGACCTTGACGCCACGCCGGTGATGATGGAGATCATGTTCGTGCTTGAAGATGGAGATCAGAAGCACAAGAAGAAAGGCCATATCATATCACATATTATGAATTGCATGTGATGTTAATCCTTTTATGCATCTTGTATTGCTTAGTTCACGACAGTAGCATTATAAGATGATCCCTCTCGAAAAATTTCAAGTTATAAAGTGTTCATCCTTAGTAGGCACCATTGCTAAAGCTCGTTGTTTCGAAGCACCACGTGATGATCGGGTGTGTTAGATTCTGTGAGTGTATACAATGGGAGCAAGCCAGATTTGCTCATGCGGAAGCTAAGGTTTGATCTTGACGAGCCTAGCATGTACATACATGGTCTCAGAACACGGATCACCGAAAGGTAAAGCATGAGTCATATAGTAGATATGATGAACATGTTGATTGTTCACCATTGAAGCTACATCAACTCTCGTGATGATCGGTTTTGATGTGGTGGATTTGGTTCGTGTGATCACTAAAACAATGTGAGGGATATTGTTTTGAGTGGGAGTTCACCTAGATTAATTTAACTATTAATTAGAACTCAATTTGTCATAAACTTAGTCTAAACTATTGCAAATATGTTGTAGATCAATGGCGGCCCCTACCATCAATTTTAATACGTTCCTAGAGAAAGAAAAGTTGAAAAACAATGGAAGCAACTTCGCGGATTGGTTCCGCAATTTGAGGATTGTCCTCAATGCTGGTAATTTGACCTATGTGCTGGATGCACCGCTGGGTGACCCACCTACAGCTGATGCTACCGATGAGGTAAAGAATGTTTTCCTTGCTCGGAAGAATCAGTACTCCACAGTTCAGTGTGCTATCTTGTATGGTTTGGAATCGGAGCTTCAGAAAAGGTTTGAGAACCATGACCCACATGATATTGTCCATGAACTCAAAATGATATTTGAGGCTCACGCGACAGTTGAGAGTTATGAGGATTCTGAAAAGTTCTTTAACTGCAAGATGGAAGAGGGCAACTCCGTCAGTGAGCACGTGCTTAAGATGTCTAGGCACGCAAGCAAGTTTCAAAGATTGGGTATAGTGATTCCTAATGCTTTGGGGATTCACCGTGTCCTAGAATCACTACCACCAAGTTACAAGAACTTTGTGATGAACTACAATATGCAAAACATGGACAAGTCGTTGCCCGAACTCTTCTCCATGTTAAAGTCTACAGAAGTGGAGATCAAGAAAGAGCACCAAGTGTTGTTGGTCAATAAGACCACCAAATTCAAGAAGCAAGGCAAGTCTAAGCAAAAGGGAAACTTCAAGAAGGGCGGTAAGAAAGTTACCGCACCGGCGAAGAAGACCAAGGCTGGGCCTAAGGCTGATACTGAGTGCTTTTACTACAAGGGAGAAGGTCACTGGAAGCGGAATTGCCCTAAGTACTTGGCGGGTTTGAAGAACAGCAACATCAATAAGAAAGGTATATCCGATATACATGTTATTGATGTGTATCTCACTAGTACTTGTAGTAGTGCCTGGGTATTTGATACTGGTTTGGTTACTCACATTTGTAACTCGAATCAGGTGCTGCAGAATAGACGAAAACTAGCGAAGAACGAGGTGACGATGCGCGTTGGAAATGGATCAAAGGTTGATGTGACCGCGGTCGGCACGCTATCTCTTCATCTACCATCGGGATTAGTTTTATACTTAAATAATTGTTATTTGGTGCCTGCGTTGAGCATGAACATTATATCCGAATCATGTTTATTTCGAGACGGTTACTTGTTTAAGTCCGAGAATAATGGTTGTTCGATTTATATGAGTAATATGTTTTATGCACATGCACCTTTGATAGATGGTCTATTCTTATTGAATCTCGATTGTAGAAATACACACATTAATAACATTGAAGCTAAACGTTTGAAATTGAGTGATAACTTGACCTATATGTGGCACTGTCGTCTTGGTCATATTGGAGTGAAGCGTATGAAGAAACTCCATTCCGATGGACTTCTTGAATCACTTGAAAGATGCGAAGCATGTCTGATGGGAAAAATGACTAAGACTCCATTTTCTGGTACGATGGAGCGAGCTACGGACTTATTGAAAATCATACATACCGATGTGTGTGGTCCAATGAGTGTAGCATCGCGTGGTGGTTATCGTTATGTTCTTACCTTCACGAATGACTTAAGTAGATATGGGTATATATATTTCATGAAACATAAGTCCGAAACTTTCGAGAAGTTTAAGGAATTTCAAAGTGAAGTAGAGAATCAACATAACAAGAAGATTATGTTTCTATAATCTGATCGTGGAGGTGAATATCTTAGTTACGAGTTTGGTGAGCATTTGAAGAAATGCGGAATACTTTCACAATTGACACCGCCGGGAACACCACAACGTAATGGTGTGTCCGAACGTCGTAATCGAACTCTGTTAGATATGGTTCGTTCTATGATGTCACTTACAGATTTACCGCTATCGTTTTGGGGTTATGCATTAGAAACAGCCGCATTCACTTTAAATAGGGCACCATCTAAATCCGTTGAAACGACACCGTATGAATTATGGTTTGAGAAGAAACCTAAATTGTCGTTCCTTAAAGTTTGGGGTTGTGAAGCTTATGTAAAGAAGTTACAGCCCGACAAGCTTGAACCCAAAGCGGAAAATGCGTCTTCATAGGATACCCGAAGGAAATTATTGGGTATACCTTCTATCATAGATCTGAGGGCAAAATCTTTGTTGCCAAGAATGGATCCTTTCTAGAGAAGGAGTTTCTCTTGAAAGAAGTGACTAGAAGGAAAGTAGAACTCGACGAGGTTGATGAACCTTCTCTCGAACTTGCGAGTAGCGCAGTACCGGAAGTAGTAACTGTGGCGCCTACACCAATGAGAGAGGAAGCTAATGATGTTGATCATGAAACTTCGGTTGAAGTAACTACGGAACCTCACAGGTCAACAAGAACTCGTACCACTCCTGATTGGTATGATCCCGTTATGAGTGTCATGTTGGTGGACAACACCGATGAGCCTGCGACATATGAGGAAGCGATGATGAACCTAGATTCCAATAAATGGCAGAAGCCATGAAATACGAGATTGGATCCATGTACGAAAACCAAGTATGAAATTTGGTGGACTTACCGGATGGCGGGAAGGCTGTCGAGAACAAATGGATTTTCAAGAAGAAAACATATGCTGATGGTAATGTTACTGTCTATAAAGCTCGACTTGTCGCAAAAGGGTTTCGACAAATTCAAGGAGGTGACTACGATGAGACTTTCTCACCGGTAGAGAAGCTAAAGTCTGTGAGGATTTTGTTAGCAATCGCTGCATATTATGATTATGAGATATGGCAGATGGATGTCAAAACGACGTTCCTCAATGGAGACATTGATGAAGAGTTGTATATGGTACAACCCAAAGGTTTTGTCGATCCTAAAGATGCTAACAAGGTATGCAAACTTCAACGGTCCATTTATGGATTGAAGCAAGCATCCTGAAGTTGGAATCAACATTTTGATAAGGTAATCAATAGCTTTGGTTTTATACAAACTTATGGAGAAGCTTGTATTTACAAGAAAGTGAGTGGGAGCTCTGTAGCATTCTTAATACTATATGTAGATGACATATTGTTGATTGGGAATGACGTAGACCTTCTTAATAGTGTCAAGGATTATTTGAATAATAGTTTTTCAATGAAAGATCTTGGTGAAGCATCTTACATATTAGGCATAAAGATTTATAGAGATAGATCAAGACGCCTGATATCATTGTCGCAAAATACATATTTGGACGAAGTTCTAAAGAGGTTTGGAATGGAAGATAGCAAGAAAGGGTTATTTCCCATGTTGCCCAATACGACCTTGAGTAAAACTCAAAGTCCTGCAACGACAGAAGATAGAGAAAGGATGAGTAAGACTCCCTATGCCTCAGCCATAGGATCTCTTATGTATGCCATGCTATGTACTAATGTTGGTTTGACTAGCATGTATCGAAGTGAACCAGGAGTGGATCATTGGACAGCAGTCAAAAACATCCTTAAGTACTTGAGAAGAACTAAGGATATGGTTCTTTCTTATGGAGGTGATGAACATCTCGTTGTTAATGGTTACACCAATGCTAGTTGGAACACCGATCCGGATGATTCTAAATCTTAATCTGGACACGTATTTACTTTGAATGGTGCAGCAGTTAGCTGGAGGAGTGCAAAGCAAAACATTGTGGCAAGGTCTTCAACTGAATCGGAATACATAGCTGCTTCGGAGGCTTCACAAGAGGCGATATGGATGAAGGAGTTCATTATAGAGCTCGGTGTGGTTCCAAGTGCGCTGGACCCAAGGTCTATCTATTGTGATAACTTGGGCGCCATAGCCAATGCACAAGAACCAAGGTCACACAAGAAGTTTAAGCACATCAAGGTACGTTTTAACGCTATTCGATAGCATGTCCAAGATGGTGACATAAAGATTTGCAAAGTACACACAGATCTGAATGTGGAGGATCCGTTGACTAAACCTCTCCCGAGGGCAAAACATGACCAGCACCAAACCACCATGGGTGTACGGTATATTACCATGTAATCTAGATTAGTTGACTCTAGTGCAAGTGGGAGACTGTTGGAGATATGCCCTAGAGGCAATAATAAAAGTGGTTATTATTATACCTTTGTGTTTATGATAAATGTTTACATTCATGCTATAATAGTATTAACCGGAAACATTAATACTTGTGTGATTTGTAAACTAAATTAGAGTCCCTAGTAAATCCTCTTTGTAATACTAGATTGTTGGTTAATATATGATCGTGGTTTCCCGGTCATTAACATTGAGATGTTGTTAGCAACAAGATCATATCATTAGGAGAATGGTGTGATGGACATACTCCAATAGATAAGCGTAGCATTAAGATTAAGTCATTTCAATAGTTTGTTTGCTATAAGCTTTCTGATTCATAGTAACCTAATTACTTCGACCATGAGATCATGCTAATCACCATCACTAGAAGGATGCTTTGATGACATCAAACACCACGCCTTAACTGGGTGGCTATAAAGATGGCATTGAGTGTTCGGAAAGTATGTGTTTAGGCACATGGATCAAGAGTGGGATTTGTCCATCCATATGACGGATAGATATACTCTGGGCCCTCTCGGTGGAATGTCATCCAATTAGCTTGCAAGCATGTGACTGGCTCACAGGGGATCACATATCACGAGAACAAGAAAAGAGTACTTATGGGTAACCAGGTTGAACTAGGTATGCAGAGCTACCGACGATCAAACCTCGGATAAGTAAACTATCACGAGACAAAGGGAAATTGGTATCGTATGTAAGTGGTTCATTCGATCACAAAGTAATCGCAGAAATATGTGGGAGCCATATGAATTTCTAGATTCCTCTATTGGTTATTGATCGGAGAAGTGTCTCGGTCATGTACGCATAATTCACGAACCGTAGGGACACACACTTAAGGGTTCGATGTTGTTTAGTAGATATGGAATGTAAGTAGGGATATCGAATGTTGTTCGGAGTATTGGATGGGATCCGAGATATCACGAGGAGATTCGGAGAATAAGATTCATATAAAGAAAGTCTGATTCCGGAGTTCGGGAATGATTTCGATGTTTTCATCAGAGAGGTTCTAGAAGGGTCTAGAAGGTTCACCGGACCGGAAGGGGAATGGTCCATGAATGTGTCATGGGTAAGTGGAATGATTGGATCATATCCTAGGTCACTTGGTTTGGGCATTTGTGAGAGAGAATTAAAGATCTAAATTGAAAGTTAAAAGGGAGGTTTGAAAAGTCAAACTGGAACAATAGTTCCCTAGTGGAAGAAGGAAAGAGTCCTTCCTTCTATCCAACTTGGGTTTGGGTATGGATTCAAACTCCCCTCTCCGAAGGCTGCCCCAAGACCACAACACCAAGCCCTCCCCACCGTGCGCCGTCGTCGCCGCCAAGCCGCCTCCGTCGCCGCCGGACGCCACCGCCAACCGCCGCCGCCGTGCCACCGCCACGCCGCTGCTGGCCCGTCGCCGTCGCCCTAGCCGTCGCCGACACCTCCTCCTCCTCTCCGGCCTTCTAAACCTAGATCACCGGAAACCCTAGATCCACCATAACTCGCACCGGCTTAGGCAAAGCCCTGCGGGATCTTCCCTCTACTTATGACACCACGCCGTCGTGCTGCTGGAATCGCGAGGGGAGAACTACAACCTCTGCTGCCTGCTGGAACAAGGGAGAGGAAGGTCTTAATCGAGTACCGAACATGTGACCGACTGCGAAAGCGCTGCCGGAACGCAGCGTCGGAAGGATCGTCTACGCGATCTTGAGATCGGCAAGTGTACGACTACATCATCCACGAGAATCTGCTCTCGTTAACCGCTTTGGAATCTTCGAGGGTGAGTACTCTAATCAACTCGTTGCTACAATCTAGTAGATATATCCTGGATTATTTATGTGCATGCGGTAGAATTTTTTTGTTTTCCATGCTACGAACCCCTACATTTAGAACTTTCCAATAGAGAAATTAAATCTATCTTGCAGAAGACTGTTAATAGATCTAAGAAAAATTGGGCTAAAAAGTTGAATGATGCTCTGTGGGCTTATAGAACTACTTATAAAAATCCTATGGGGATGTCTCCTTACAAAATGGTTTATGGGAAGGCTTGTCACTTGCCTTTAGAATTAGAACACAAAGCTTATTGGGCAGTGAAAGAGTTGAATAGAGATTTTAGACTTGCAGGTGAGAAAAGATTACTTGACTTGAGCACTTCAGATGAGTGGAGAAGTGAAGCTTATGAAAATGCTAGACTCTTTAAGGAAAAAGTAAAGAGATGGCACGATAGGAGAATTCTCAAAAGGGAGTTCCATGTTGGTGAGAAAGTTCTTTTGTACAGGTCTCGTCTCAGATTTTTTGCAGGAAAACTACTCTCAAAATGGGAAGGACCTTTTGTTATTAAGGAATTTTATCGTTCAGGTGCTATCAAAATATCTTCTATGAAGGACGACACCACACAAGTGGTGAATGGTCAAAGACTTAAACATTATATCTCTCGAGATTCCTATAATGAAGATGCTGATGTTATTCAAATGGTGACCCCGGAAGAATTTATCAAAAACCAAACACCAGAATCTGCAGAGTTCGTCGTTGAATAGGTAAAATTGGTGAAAATAGAAGGTTCGTGAACGCCCAATCTTTTTATATTTTTGATGTTTTAATACATATGGAAGGTTACAAGATGGAACAGAGGAGGAGACGGAGGCCGGGGTGGCCACACCCAGCCTAGGCGCGGGCCCCACCTGGCCGCGCCTGAGGGGGGTGTGAGCTCCCCGAGCTCCACCTCCTCATCGTTCTCGTATCAGTACCTTCCTTATGCATTGAAACTTCCTAATATATAACCCCCCGGGTTCCCCGAGGTTCTTGTATCGTGTTCTCGTCGTGTTTTCGTTTCGATCTGTTTCTGTCAGGAAAAATTCTCAGCTTTGGAGCCACGATGTCTTCCTCTGGATCACCCATGGAGGATTCCTCCGCGGATGCCATCAACCTGTACATGTGTGAGTTGAAGATCCATCCCAAGGAGTTGATTCTGAAGGATGGGGAGGTGCAGATAAAAGAAGTTCAAGGCCCTAAAGGAGAAGGCAGTCTGGAAGACAGGATGGAAGCTTTGGAACAGTAAGTTTTCAGGTACAAGAAGATGGCGAAACGCGAGGTGGATACTATCCATATGATAAGTTCAGAACTCATCGCCAAGCACAAGGAGGAGGTTGCTGAACTCCAGGGAAAAATCCTCTCACTACCTCAGGCCACCAACCAATTACAAGAACATCTTTACGACATACAAAACCAAAACTGTGAGTATGCAGCTAGATTTGCTCGCATGTGCTCTGCTGCTAGTTTCAGGATTGTGGAAACCGAGGCATCCTTTTTGGATGGGGAACCTTTACCTTGGAAGTCTCATGATTACAAGGGGGCAGCACCACCACCACCAAAGGAGTAATTCATCATAAGGTTTGGCATCCCCTTGGCTTGTTCCAAGATTGGGTGAGTGCCACGGTATCACCACCATTATCTTTCATCTTTTACCTTTTTAGTGGATTCATATCTTTGGTAGAGAGGTTATCTTATAGGTTGGTTTGCATGTGGAAGTATCTCTCCTTTAGTTGGTTATCTATGTAACCCTTGGTGTGAGTGCCTTTATGGATTATTAATGAGAAGTCTCATCTTTTACTTTTTGCACTTCTTATTTTAGTTTGCAATCTCTATTATATGATGGATCTTGTTGATCAGTATTGGCATCACTTTGGGAGTATCAAGTATCTCTAAATTGGTTTTGGTAAACCAAGCTTTGGTTAGTACCAACACTTCTTGAGGTTTGAAAGAAAAAGAGAAAAAGCTTACATGTATTTTGTATCATTTGTTTTCTTTCTTGTTGGCTCATAAGCTTAGTATTCTTTATTTAAGATCTTTTGTGTCTTCAAGGAAGATTGCATGTTTGACTTTATTACTTGTATGTTTGCTTGTTTCTTTCAACTCTCTTGCATGCTACGCAACCTTGCTAGCCAAAAACCTGTTTTGAGAAGACATACTTCTCATCTTTCTAATCTCTTTCAACCAAACCTATGCCATTTGTGTGCACCATATCTACCTAGTAGCATTATTGCTATTCCAAGCAAATTTTCAAGCTTCATCTATCTTTCGAATTAAAAAGTATTTTGTTATGTGAAAACTAGTTAGTAAAGCTCTCACGAACTTGATGGAACACCTTATTTTCTTGCCCCTATTAGACTTGAACCATTGTGAACATCGAAGTTGTATATGCTTGCATCTATACGTTGGAATTAGTAGAACCGTGCTGTCACAGGGAACGTTTCCAACATTGTACTTGTACTCTGTACACTGTTGATATTGTGCTCTTTTGTTTGTGGATGTCACCGGTGTGAAATAAAAAGGGAGCTTGTAAGTCCATGGAGTTTGTATTTTGTGTTAGAAAAACACCTAGGCCGCTAGCCTAAGCCATGCCTAATTATGATGGAAACTTGTAGCATCACCATAGTGAGCTATCTATGAAGCATCCTCAATAAAAAGCTATGCATATAGTAAATAAAAACATCGCTGAGATGCTCACTGTCTACTTGCCTTGTCATTTTGGTTATGGGAAAGCTCCTGTACCATGTGCAAGGGGTACCCCGTTGGCGGTTCTCAATGATATGAAAGTACTTACAATGACAAGAACTTACCGGTGACTGAAGTTGAATAGGATGAGGAGTGGCCCTCATATTCAAGGGACATGAGATTGCCAACTTATATTTCGTCAAGCATATACTGCATCCTTGTTCACTTTAACCTTAATCATCTCAAGATGCCTATGATAGGGGCAATGAGGGTTCAAAGCTAGTAAGTACCATAATCATTTGGAAGCTCTTTATGACTTGTAATCCTTGCTTCCCTCTATGAAGGGACCTTTCTCCCACTTCCAAGTTGAGTTAGTAAACCTACTTCCTCTCTATCTCAAGTAAGCATTTGAGTTGTTGTGTTTCAAGCATTCATATGGTGATTTATTCAATCTTGTTCTGTATCTTCCTTGTTTGCACAAAACCCTTATCTATTGAGTATTACTTTGAAAGCCTTCACTTGTGAAAAACCTTTTTGAGCAAAGAGTGCTCCTGCTTTGAAACTTCTACAAAAAGCTTTCTTGTGAAACTGTTTGCCAGGTGTTCTCTGACCAAGAACAAAGTTTGCCAATTCCAATTATGATTTATCTTTATGCATCTCTATTGTGACTGCTATACTTGGTTGCAAGCCAAGTTATATAATGGTGAGTTGCTTTCTTCTATGAGTTGTGCAATGGGAAGTGTGATGCTTCTTGTTCGTATTCTTTTATCGACACTTCACTCCATAAACCTGTGGACATGTTTGCCGAGCTCAGTTTTCGCTTGGGGACAAGCGAAGGTCTAAGCTTGGGGGAGTTGATACGCCCAATTTGCATCACCATTCTATATCATAATTTACCTCTATTCATTGATATATGTCTTATTATGAGGTATTACTTATGGTTTTTCATCTGTTTATGCATGTTGGATGATTCTTGGAGGATGAATTGCCGGAGTCTGGATTCTGATGGAAAAGAAGGCACTTTGGTGCAATTTCGCGAAGATCGGAAAAATACCAGAAAAATATGGGAAAATATTTTTTCCCTGGACTGCGCCTAGGGCAGGCGTGGCCCACCTGCCTGGCTCCCGACTCTGCCCCTTCGCCTATATCTTCCCTACGAAACCCAAAGGCTAGGGGAGCGACCACAGATAGATTTACGCCGCCTCTGCGGGGCGGAAAACACCGAGAGAGAAAGATCTCTCCGACAGACAAATTTCTACGAGGGGAATTCCTTCCCAGAGAGGGGAGACCGTCGCCATCAACACCATCATCAATCTAGGCTTCATCGGGATCATCATCATCATCCACACCATCATATCCACCAGCACCATCATCATTACTCCGTCCCGCTGTAACAATTGTGTTGGATATTGCTTTAGTTCATTAGGGGAAACCTTCCCGATGTTGATTACTATTATAGATGATGCTTGTGAGTGGAACCATTGGATTATTGTTTATGTTTAGATTTTTATCCATTACCATGTCATCTTTGATCTTGATCCATATGATGTCTTGTGAGTAGTTCGTTGTGTTCTTGAGGACATGGGAGAAGTCATGTTGTTAGTAGTGAATCTGTGTTGAGTTATTATTCAATGGTTTAGTATTTAAGTTGTGGTGCTATTCTTCTAGTGGTGTCATGTGAACGTCGACTACATGATACTTCACCATTTATGGGCCTAGGGGAATGCATTGTGTATTTGGATACTAATTGCGGGGTTGCCAGAGTGATAGAAACCTGAACCCCCGTTAGGACACCTTTTCACAAGGGAGTGTAGGATCTCAGAGTTTAAGGCTATGGTTAGATTTATATCTTAATTACTTTCCTGTAGTTACGGATGTTTGCAGGGGGTTTAATCACAAGTATGTATTAGTCCAAGTAAGGTCGGTATGTTAGCACAGGTTCACCCACACAACACCAAAGAAGAGTATTCAGCTATTTGAAGCGAAAGCACTTGACAGAATTCCCATGTGTCCTCGAGAACGTTTGGTCCTTATAAGTATTTCCACCGGCTTGTCCTTTGCTAAGAAAGGATTGGGACATTTGCTTCGTTTGTCGTTACCTTTGTTACTTGCTCTGTGTTTTGTTGCCTTATCAGAAAACCACTAAAAATCTGTTTGCTAAGTATTCACAGGGATTTCCTGCTCCACACCACTGTTCAGCACCTTCTGGTCCTCGTTGGGATCGACACTCCTATTTATCGAAAGTACTGCGATACACACCCTATACTTGTGGGTCATCATGGTTTCTTTCTAGTACCCGTGTCTCCATTTTCCCGCCATCCTTTCAGGAAGAAATATTGCAAGAGTCGTGTGTGTTCGATGACCTTGCCTACCACGAGTACAACCGTCAGGTCAGGGAGGGGAACAACATCCCGATTTCCTCCTCGCTCAACTTTGCGGTAAAGTTATCGTTACCCTTACATTACTTTCCTTGCGGTCTCATCTCTTTCTTTCCTAACATGTTCTTGTTCTTGACTCTTTAGCGAACGGAGATAAATAAATACGCCGACAATGCCGAGGCGATTCTTTATGATGTCCCTAAGGGGAAAAAGGGAGAAGGCATGATGCGAGACTTCCTTAAGGTACAGATGTGAGACGAGTACTCTTATAGGACTATTGTTTTACTGGTTTTGACTTCTTTTGTTATTTGTTACAGCGCTCATCCCAAAATATGCGTCGGTTATCTAACCTGCTAGGTTGCCACAATCTCGAGTACACAACCCCGTCCAATTCTAGGTCCAAGTCGACTACTGATTCGTCGGCCCATCTTCAGGATGACGTTGAGGATGAGACCACTTCAGCGATTCGTTCGAAAGATGAGGTATGGGACAACCTTATTTCTTACCTACACTTAGTGCTTTTTGTTTTCCATGCATTTTCATAGCCATACAATCTTACATGTAGATTCCTCGTATGGAGAATGAGACGAAGCAGGAGTACCATATTCATTCCGCATACCAGCTGAAGCAAAGGAAAGAGTTCTAGCGCTGGACGCCAGACGACTTCCGTAACAAAGGAAAGGCCAATGTTGTCGAAGACGAGCCGCCATGGAGGTCAAGAGCGACTAGGGGGACGAGAGGCCTACGGTATGATGATGATGACGAGTCGCAAGAAGAAGAGGAGGTGACAAAGAAGATACCTCCGAGGAGGGGTCGAGGCCCAAGGACGCATGGACGGAAGTAGGTCATGTATGGCACAATGTTAACGATGATGCACTATGTTTGAGACTATGTGTGGGTTGATGTATGGCACTATGTTGATGTTTGAGACTATGTTGATGTATGCCACTATGTATATGTTTGAGACTATGTTGATGTTTATCCACTATGTTGTTGTGGATTGTATTATGAAACTTAATATATTGACATATGTGCACTTGTGCTGTGAAACAACTGAACCTAGTCCAGTTCAGCCGTGTAGCACCTATCTGCTAGGCGCTATACTAGCAAATTTCAACTGCGAGCATACAGAGAGCAAACTGAGAGATCGCAGGTTAGGGGAACCTCTAAGTTAGAGTGTAGCGCCTGTCTGCTAGGCGCTATACTACCAGATTTTGACTGCTCCAAAAACAATAGGAGCATACAGAGAGCAAACCAAGCAGCGTAGGCGAGGGAAATACTCTAAGTCAGAGTGTAGCGCCTGTCTGATAGGCGCTACACGCAGGGGCATATCGCCTATCAGTCAGGCGCTACATGATCAATAGGCTACGAGGCTCCGTCTACAAGTCTAAAGCATAGGCCCTTCTTCTTCTTCTTCTTCTTCTTCTTATTCTTCTCTTCATCCTCCTCCATGGAGCGCCACGCCGTTCGACACAGCTTTTCCCTCTCTACAGCACGAGCTCCCTTCTTGAGGCGCTCCTCTTCCTCCTCTTTCTTGAGAAGCTTGTCCTCACGTTGCTTGCGCTTCTTCGCCATCTCCTCGTCACGCAACCCTTCGTGGTAGCGCCTCCTTATTATGGCACGATCAATCTCTTTGATACTCTTGTTGGCTTGAGGTTGCTCGAGATCTATCCAAGTGTAGTACCTGCATACCGGAGGGGGAGACTACAAGAAAATAGTTCATGTTAGTACTATGATATGGAATAGTTGGTACACATGAAGAACTAAAAAGCTTTGTGCATACCGGTGGAGTCTCGTACGGGTTGCGGCTACGCACGGGAGAGCGAGAGTAGTTGGCACACATGAAGAACTTCTTTCCCAACTATCGGAATAGTAGTCTTGGGACTGCTTAACAATGCAATTGGTTTCGCACAAACAAATAGGAACCTCCTTTCCATGGTCCTTAGAAGTACGAAACGCCTTCCGTGGCATTTCCTGTTGGTCGGCGCAAGGTGGCCTAGCATTGGCCCTCCTCTTCCTCTCTTCATCTTCCTTCTCCTTTTGCCTCTTCCTCTCTTCCTCTTCTTTCTCTTTTTTCCTCTTCCTCTCCTCCTCTTCCTTCTTCGTCTTCACCTCGTCCTCTTTATCCTTCTTTGTAGCCAAGTCACGAGCAAGTTGAACTACTGAATCAAATGCCTTCCTCTTCTCCTCTTCCTCAACTTCCTTTCTCTTCCTCACCACCTACATAGCGTTCACCCAGATCTTTGAGTAGTTCACACCATCCCCATCATTGTCCTTGTTGGGTTGAGTCGCCATACCTATTATAAGAATGAAAGGTATAAGTTTGTAAAGGATGCATGAATGTGAACAATAGTTGATTCAATGAAATAAGCATAGTAGGTAGTAACATAAGCATGCAAGTATGAACATTTTAGCTGTACCTATTAACATAAGGATTTGGTCCTGCTAAGTAACCTAACATACTAGCTGGGTTAAAACCGCCATGCCCTCTTCCTCTTCTAATCCCAAGTGATCGACCTCTTTGTTGTCTAGGAGCTTCTTGTCTAGGAACTTGTTGGCTAGTTCTTGGTTGGCTTGGTACTTGTTGGCTAGTTCTTGGTTGGCTTGGGTCTTGTTGGCTACCACTAGGTTGACTTGGAACTTGTTGGCTAGTTCTTTGTTGGATTGGGTCTTGTTGGCTACCACTTAGTTGGCTAGTGCTTGCTTCATTTTCTTTTGATCTTTTCCTTTGGGAATACTTTCTTGCATTGTGCCCTTCACCATTGCACGTTCCACATCGGGCTCTCTCACGAGGCTCTTGGAATTGGTCATTGCCCGTTTCTCAAGCACCACACGGCCCCATCCATCCATGTCTCTCCTAAAGCGCTTTGTCTTGCGTCTTGCACGTTTAATCACCTTCCATTTCGGATCGGGCCATAGTTGAATTCCATGGTACTCCGGCCATTGTGATTGGTCCAAGTATGGATGAAATCTAGGAGCCCATGTCTTCTTAGTAGTCTCAATAGAGAACTCAGACTCTCTCACCATGAGCGGATTATTGTAATCCAAATGTCGCCTGCGAGACGCCACGAGAAAGTGCGAGCATGCAAGA
Organism: Avena sativa; assembly: GCA_916181665.1. Lineage (NCBI taxonomy): Eukaryota > Viridiplantae > Streptophyta > Magnoliopsida > Poales > Poaceae > Avena > Avena sativa. The sequence goes on along the minus strand of OV702298.1, from coordinate 274,605,609 downwards.
TGAAGCAATGATGGCCTTCCGCATGTGCACTCACAAGTCTTGAGCGAGACCTTGAATGCTCGGCCTCCGTGTTGGACACCATCAGCCGTTGTACCTCCGGGCTCCGTAACTTGGTAAATTAGCTCGTCATTATCATATTCCGTGACAACTTGGGCATCCACTTTCTTTGACTGAAATTGCATCCAATCATCAACCTTAGGTGGGTACTTGTATTTGTACTTGTTCTTGCTGTCCCCTACAATCTTCCGATCCGTTTCCTCTGAGTAATTTCAGAAAATACCCATTCATCATGTCGAATGTATATCGGACTATTTCCGTGATGGGAAATGCACGAACACCTTTGAGCAACTTGTTGAAGGACTTTGCCATGTTGCTTGTCATTTGGCCGTACCTCCGACCATCGTCATCGAAAGCTCGTGCCCACTTTGTCCTTTATTCAATGTTTCTATCAAGAAACTCTCGACCACCCGCATTGAGCTCTTTGTTGAAGAGCAATTTGTTGTACAAGTTTGAGAAACGATGTTCCGTGAAAGCGAGGCAACAATCTTGTAGATCATCGGCCAAATCCTTGCTCTTGCATGCCCTATATAAGTTCGCACAAAAGTGTCTCATGCACCAATGATGGTGCAATGGAGCATGGCCTGGAATATCTTGGTTCACCGCATTAAGAATTCCTTGATGATGGTCCGAGATGACACACATTTCCCTATGAGGGGTTAATATCTTGGTTCTCAAAAGATGGAAGAACCACTACCAATTATCATTACTTTCCACTTCTACCAAAGCAAACGCCAAAGGAATCAACCAGTTGTTGGCATCATTGGCTATTGCAATCAAGATAGTGCCCTTGAATTGACCGTTCATAAAGGTGCCATCAACGGATATGACCGGCCTACAATGTTCAAATGCCTAAACACATTGCTCGAAACCCCAAAATGCATGGCCAAAAACTCGAACGGTTCTTCCGTTTACAATCCTTGTCTTGTTCCCATAAGGTTCAACCACATGAACCATGCCCGGGTTAGCATCGATCATCGCTCCCAACAACCTTGGGATTTGGTTATAAGATTCCTCCCAATCACCGTACAACATCTTGAATGTGGCTTGCTTAGCATTCCATTCCTTCCCATACTTCACCTCGTAGTGAAAGAGGGCTTTCATAAGCTCCATGACCATCTTGATGCTCATTATTGGAAATGATGCGATGTCATTGGAAAGCCTATAAGCGAGGAACTCGGAGGTGAGTTGCCGATGCTCGTGCTTTGCATCCTTTCCATCCACCACCGGGCCTCAGCACATGTGAGTTGATACACAACTAGATATGTGCCAATCGGGACCTCCCTTGAATGGTATTGCACGCACAATCCAAGGACATCCTTCTCCTCGCACTTCACCGTGTAACGCTTCTTGATGTCCGAGTGCACGACCATGTAAGGACGATGATGCTTCACCGAGAAGTCCTTTATCCATTGCTTAAATTCCAACAAGGTCTTAAACCTTGATCCTTTGCAAAAGCCATTATTCACGTGATTGTCATCCCGGTAAGAACTTGTCCTTGGTCCAAGCACTATGCCTTTGCCACCATCAACCGTGGATTCATCCGCCAGACTAAGATCACGAAACAAAGGCACCTGATGGTCCCGCCCCAATACGGTATCATGGATTTCGGCCTCTCTAGCCGTGAAGCCCTCCTCGTCAACTTCTTCTTCAGGACCATCATCATCCGAGTCCGATGCATAACCTCGATAATACGGGAGGTCACGGTCCATGTCATCTTGAGTGATATATTTCCCAAATCTCCAACATTGTTTTCATGGAGTTCAACATCATCATCATCTTCACCCTCACAATCATCATTGTCCTCTTCCAACACTTCGTCTTGGTGTCTTGAAATCGGGATCAATGTTTGGATCAAAGGAGGTTCACTCCATAGATCTTGCTCTACGGTTGGAGGACTCCTAATATCCAATGGGGAGGCAAGACGGTTCAAGTCCAAAGGCAATGAACTATCAACCTTCTTGGTGGAAAATAGCTCAAGAGCCTTGTCTAGTGATTCAGCCACCACCTCCTTCTACGCAAGACAATGGGCCTCGGAGAAGATACGCATGGTCTTCCAATGGATATGCATTCCAAAACCCACATTATGTATCCCTCCAACTCGACAACATCACATTGGTCCATCCATTTAAATTCAATCCTCACTTTCTCCAATACCTCGGTATAGGTGGGACTACGCTCAAACAAAATATCTATATCATTCGGGTCCGGTTCTATGTTGCCTTTCAAAAAGGCATCCTTGTCCACATGATGAACAAGAACAATTCTTGCCATCCTTAACACATAGGAGAATATGTTCATTAACTAACCATGACAAGATAAACAAAAATATACTAGACACATTACCAAACCATAAAGCTAACAAGAACACCCTCTCTTACATAAGCAAACCCTAACTCTAACCCTAGCCATAACATTCTAATAAACCAAACAATGACATTTCAACAACCCTAAACCTAACTAAATGCTTCATACACATCTTTATACCCAACATTGGCCAATGAATCTAACAAATTTCCAAACATTTCTCCCCAAATCAAATTTCTAGGGTTTCAAGCCAAGTCCAACCCAAAATGAAAGATTTCAAGAGGTCAAAACAGAGGGGAATGAGGGAGGGTACCTCTAGCAGCTGGGGAGGGGCACAAATCCACCAAATGAAGCTTCCAATGTGAGAGATTTGAGGGAGGGGAGAGGGGATAAGGGGGCGCCTCCTTGCTATTCTTCTTGGCTGGGTCGAGCTGGAGGGGGGGTGAATGGGGAGGGGTGGGGAGGGGCTGGGCGCGACAGCCTATGTCTCAATGTGTAGCGCCTATCTGATAGGCACTATATATTAGAGCATAGCGCCTATCAGATAGGTGCTACACAATAAGCATAGCGCCTGGGCGTTACTCGCCCCAGGCTTAGAGCCTAGGCGTCACACGCCTGGGTGGGGCCAGGGCCGAGCCAGGCGATGCCACGCTGGCAGGGGCATAGCGCCTAACAGAAAGGCGCTACCCTGTAGAGTATGACGCCTTGTTGTTAGGCGTTACCCAAAGGGTCAGTGCCAGTAAAATTGTTACACCGAGGGTCATTTTGTGAAATCCTTTCAGATATGGGTTATTTTTTTCCATTCTGCCCTGGTGGTTGGGGGCCGTCAGTGGGGCCGGGTTGGGGGATCCGGTGGAAATTCTCTAAGAAGAATAACTTCTAATACGACATGGCAGTGTTGAATGCCTAGGTTGTGCCACTTCTCCTTTTATCAGCGGGCCACCGAGGACCATCCTTCTATCGATGATGTTGTGGTGGACTTCCGAGCCACGTGGGATGCCTCGGCAAGGGGTCATGCCTCGCCATGATGTATAGGGAGTCGCTCGAACGGTGGGTCATTTGGTCATGTCGGTGTATATGTCGCATCCGTAACTTGTGTGTGGATTTCTAGACTGTGGGCCTCCGCTAGCCGGCTGTTCCGTAAGATGGTTAGCTGGTGCGCCTAGCAAGAGAAATCTTGGCACCTTGTTGCCTAGACTACAAATGGTTTGTAACACCCCGTCCACTGGGCCCGGGGGGTTTCACTCCTGGTAGCTTAATACGATATCTAGACTGACCCCATAAACCAACACTAGTCTTTTCTGCGCACTTTGTCCTCACTCATGCGCACCTGGTACCCACTTCCCGGTCGTTCACCCATCCTAGAATTGCTCTAGGCCAAGCACGCTTAACCTTAGAGTTCTTTTCGAACGAGCTTCTAGAAAAGAATTTGCAACTTGTTAGTATGAGTATCCTATCAATCGTATTAAGCCATGTGCTGGATCTCACATGGTTCTAGCTAGCTTACTAATGGTTGCATCTCTCGAGGTACCTGGTTACCCATGCCCTCGCCGGGAGGTGAAGAACTTGAAGACCCTACGAAGATCGGTCATACAATCCTAGGCTCCCCCACCCTCTAGCCACCGTAGTGGTGAGGAGAGGAAAACTTGATCACTTGGTTGCCTCCTGCGGGGGCCCTAGGGCAAATAGCACGAGTCTAAATATAATTATTTTTGTACCATGCTTATTATTAGCTGACTTGTTGTGTATGGATTTTTTGCCATGATAGGTCATTGTGATATACATTATCCCAATATGTTGCATCTGCCTAGAAAATATGATTCGTTCCAGGAAAGTTCCAGAAGATGATAATGGTAAGAAAGAAGATTGTTTATGAAGAAACACTAAGAAAAATTCATATGATGATACATAAGAATTTATATAAGAATTGAAATAGTATTTTATCATAGAGTTACCCCATGGGGAATTAGCAGCACCCACGAATAATGTAAATACTGCTTTGCTTTACCTTTACTCACATCATCATATTTTTATGAGGGTCTTAGCAAAAAAGGGTTGAGCTGTAGAGATATTGTCTGTAGCGAGATCACATGTTTTCCTTGTTCTATGTTCTTCCTTCTGTTGTTATCATATACCAAAATTAATAAAAAAAATCACAAATTATAGTCCCAATGTTTTCCTCATAACATTTTTAATTTAATTTTGTGATTTGATTAGTTCGGTCTTGATTCTTGGCATATTTTCAATAAACCACAGCCATGTGCATCAAAGAATGCAAAGGCCAGATGGCATGAAGTTCCAGGTAGGTGGAGAAAGGAGCAGGATCTGATTGCGTTTTCCATATTTTATGTAGGTTCTTTGGTGCAAAATGTTCATGCCTAGTTGTATTTTTTAGTTTCTTTGCAGCTGAAGATGTAACGTGTGCCTCCACCGCTGTTAATGAAAGATTCTAGGCCCATCTGGGCCTACCCCTGTTCAAAAAAAGAGGGCATGTCCTTACTTTTGTGTTTTTTCTAGACGAAGCCTTGAAAAGTATTGTTGAGTAAAATGCATGGAGATTCCAAAGTATTTGTGAGGTGTCAACTGGTTCCTAATTCTATGAAAATGCATACCTCGGTCCTAAAAATTTGTAAGTTGTTCACGGTATGTCCTAGCTAGGTTTGACCTTACTAAGTGGCGCGTTGTCCAAGGCAACATAGGCAATATTGTTCAAAAAAGTTTCAACAATCTATTCTCTCCTAAATTGTGCGATGTTATGTATTTTTAGAACATCCCACCATTTTGTTACTCAATTATAATGTTTGTACAAACAACCTCAGGTGGATACATGTCTGCCTACGCTTAGGTAAAGAGAAAATCTAGCTAGACTATGGGCATCACCATTCGTATGACGACGATCTTCAAGAACAGTCTTAAAAGACTTAAACTTACCCATTGTCACCTTTACTATATTTCATTCACCACCTAGCCATGTGAAGCCATAATACTTTTATGAAGTTATGTTCCGGATCACCTTGACACAGTCACTCGCCAGTTTACCAGGGTGGACCTGGGAATGGGCCACGCGCTGGGAAGGCCCATGTGTAGGCTTTGAGATATTGTTGACTTGTTGTACGATTAGTGAAGTTTTGGGCCTAATCCCTGGGCTGCAAGACGAACTACCCTGGGTGCAGATCCGCCATTGGTTTATTTTTTGGATTGAAAAACAAAAACAATATCGAAGCCACTTGTTAGTATCATTGTTCAAGGCAATAACTTTGGTTTGATAGATCAGCTAGAATCAACAACATTGGCTATGAGACTAGCCCCAATGGGGTATTATAGGTGGTATCATGCACCACATGCATGCAAAATGCTTATGTGTCACTAATGCATGTAAAATGCATATATAAACTTTATAGTTTGTTAACATGATTTCTCACATATTTGCATCATATACAATGTTATATCCACATTTTATATTGATTTTTGGGGATTTATCAGTGATCCCCTTTATTTTGGCTATAACCCGGTAGGGCAGAAAAACTCTGTTTTTGATGTTTCAGGACCTATACGAAGTCAAATAGACTTACACGTTTGGGAATGCCAATATTTATTCACGAGAAGAATCTGGAGCACAAGAATCCCACCAGGAGGGCAAGGGGGGCCAAGAAAGCATGTGTGGCGCACCCAGCCTAGGTGGGCGCGCCACCCATGCTCTCTCTCCCTCCTCGGCCATCTGATCGCCTTGTTTCTTTCACCCACGGAGTTCTTTTGGCCTAAAAATCCCTATATAAGGATGATGACCCACAAGTATAGGGGGTGTATCATAGTACTTTCGATAAATAAGAGTGTCGAACCCAACGAGGAGCAGAAGGTGTTGACAAGTGGTTTGGAGCAGGAATTCACTGTAAATACTAGCAAACGGATTTATAGATTTTTTTGATAATGTAGATAAATGAAGTGCGAGTAAATAAAAGACAATAATGATAATTGCACCAAGTGGCCCAATCCTTTCTTCAGCAAAGGACAAGCCGGTTGTATTACTTAGGAGGACCAAACGTTCTCAAGGACATATGGGAATACTGTCAAGTGCTTTCGCTTCATATAGTTGATTAATCTTCTTTGGTTGGATAAGTGTTGTGTGGGTGAACCTATGCTAATGTACCGACCTTACTTGGACTAATACATACTTGTGATTATAACCCTTGCAAGCATCCGCAACTACAAGAAAAGTAATTAAGATAGAAACCTGACCACATCATTAAACTCTGAGATCCTACACTCCCTTGTGCAAAGGTTTTCTAATGGGGGCTTAGGTTTCTGTCACTCTGACAACCCCACAATTAGTAACCAAATACACAATGCATTCCCCTAGGCCCAAAAAGGTGAAGTATCGTGTAGTCGATGTTCACATGACACCACTAGAAGAACAACACCACAAATTAAATATCAAACCATTGAATATTACTTCAACACAATTCAACTACTAACAACATGACTTCTCCCATGTCCTCAAGAACTAAACGAACTTCTCGCGAGACATCATATGGATTAAGATCAGACACTACTGCAGAATAGCTTATAGCCTCCAGCACACTAGTGACATGCAAAAATTGGCATGTCACTATCAACTAGTTTCAGCGACAGACGGTAGTTTGTCTGTCATTGGTAAAGGCTGACAAGGCGGCTCTCAAACATACTAGTAACAGACCGATAAATTTGCTGGTTACCGGTAATTTTATATATTACAAGTGATATGCTAGTAGACTTGCCTGTCGCTGGTATGGCCTAAACAAATCTAAGACTATTACTAGTATAGACTAAACAAAATATCTAGAGAGAGTCGGCAAAAAATAGCGGGAGCTAGCCAATATTTTGCGCTAAAATTTGGCTTGACACCGAACGAAAAACATACTCCTCAATTGGGGAAAAATAATAGATCGATCTATACGCTCGACATGGCCGTTCTCTGCCTCCTCGAATTGGCGGCGTTCACTGAGATAACAGGGTCGCCTCTAGATCGGTCAAACCCCTCCTCGCATAGTATCTTTTCTCCATCATCTTCTCTATCGCCTGTAGCACACCGCTCAGCGTAGAGCCGGAGAACACCATGTCTATTTCACCTCGTGCTTAGATCCGAGGAGTAGTGAATGAGGAAGAGCGGGGTGCTCCTCTCTTGGTCTTCTCTCGCGTTCTGCTCCTACTCGTACTGAATGCCGGTCGAAGTGCTCGCTGACAGATGCAATGGCGGCGTGTCTACCGTTGTAGAGGCACCGCTGGCCGGGGACCCAGCCGCCCTTGCCTATGTCACTGCGGCGCCACCACTATCTTACCGGACCCCCCTCCCCTGGTGACGAAGGTACGCCAGAGGGGTCCGGGAGATCCCAGATCAATCCTATCGTAGAACCGAATTGCTAATTTTGAGATTTTGTTTTATCTAATCTCCTAGGTTTGTAGTCTGTGCAGAGATTTGCCAATCACTCTAATAGTTCAGTTCATCTCCCAAATCGTCCACTATAATCTAATCCAATTTGTGGGTACATACGTGATGCAGAGTAGGCTAGTACAATCAGATTGATTCATGTGTTCTTGGTACAGGCTATGCTATTCTGAATATTGTTGGTTCTAATACCAATTTTCTGTTCCCTTCCTCGTTTCCTCCCTTCATCCCCGTGTTCTATTTGGCCTTTAGCCTTTCTGCTTCCCTATAACTATCATAGTTGTGCTGGATTTCTCTTGATGTTGCACAGGCTGCGTGGAGCACATGGATCCGTACTACGTGATTAACACCATGATTTTTTTTTGAGAAAAGGAACAACGTTCAAGCAATAGAAACAGAGGACGTGCATCAAGTGTGAAATATAGCAATTGTTCATGGTGGAATCATGGTATGTACTGCTATACATGCACTAGTATAATGTATTGACTATTCATTGTGCTTCAGTTTATTGGTTATTTGTGGAAACAAGAAAAACACTTGAGAAGGAATCTAATTTAAATCTGCATACAGATCTCAGATGATGTTGCTAAAATTAACATTCTTCAGTAAGGAAGACCCTGATGGTATATATTTCTAATGATGGTATATACTATGTGTGTTTTGTATACTTCTGGTGATATATATTTCACATACATTAAATGTTGTCCACATAATTTATTGTTTATATGGTTTTAAGAAGATTGACCGCCCGTGAAGGTTACTATTTTTTTGGTCAGAGGTCCCATTAGCTTTTCACATTGGACTCAAGATGGATAAATCAATGGTCTTTAGTATCTCAGAAAACCCCCCATCAACATTGCATTCAGTTTGTGGAGCATCGAATGCCAGCCATCAAATTAGATGCTTCTACATGAAACACTGAGTTCGTACTAATTAATTTGTAGGACAATTATGTTTGTTTCCTTATCGCTTTTTTTTTGGAAAGGAGCATATATTAATATCACGAAAGATACCAATTACACCCGGCCTCTGCAACAACGCAATGTTCTAAAAACATTACGGATGCACACAACCCTATTACAAAAGAACTAGAAGAACAGAAAAATAAAAGATCCCGCTACGGTGATCAAGATATTGTAACTGCAACACCAAACACCACCAAGACAGCACCCAGAGCCGTGCTCACAAAACAATGTCTTCAACAAGAACATTGTCAGGCACAACCAATTAAGGCCAGACCTTGGATTTTCACCCTGGAGCAAGTCTATCTCTCTCAAAACAATGCCTTCAAGACCATTGCCAGGCACAACCAGTTAAGGCCAGACCTTGGATTTTCACCCTGAAAGATAAGACTCTGTACTCTTCCTGTACTGCCGCCCCCGCTTTTCACTGTCACTGCTACAAGTCAAGAGTCATCAAGCAAGGTCCTCATCACCACCAAGACTTAGCCCACCATCAGTAGCTTCATATCTCAGCCGACTGACATTCTCCACCACTGTGTCCTCCATGGAAATCGAAGACCGACATGTCCCATGTTGGCAACAGTCAGCGCAGCTTCGTGTCGCTCCTTTGAAACAGGAACACACGACCGAATCCCACCCGATCCAGCAATCTGCGGGCAACTTGTGCGCAAAAGAGATCGCCGGCGGAGCCTTTCGGAACTCATCACCGACCAGAAAATGAGAGCCTACATCAAGCAGACCATCTTCCAGGTGCGAGAAGCCCTGAAGGATCGCCCCCTTTATTGGGCAGATCGGCAGGCCCCCACGCCGCCGCCCGCCGACCGACCCCCTCCGGCGGAAAAGGAGGCAAGTCTGCGACCGAACCACACGCACGCGTCAACCCACTGGAAACCAGCATGGTCGACCGCGAGCATCGTGCCGCCTCCCCACGCACCTCCAGGTGACCAAAGGCCTCACCGATGGCGGGTCTAGGCGGGAGCCTAGGCCTACGGCCGCCGCCTCCACCTCAAGCGTGGATGCCCAAGGGAAGTCTCCAATCGCCGTGACCGGGGCGCCGCGCCATGGCCATGAGCAGAAGAACTCCACCCCCCGCTGACACCACACCCGAAGGAATGCCACCGCCGTCGCATGATCGGGGTCGCCGCCCCAGATCCCGCATGCAGAAGATCTTCGCCGCCGTCCCCAACCGCCATCGGAGATCTGCCGCCACGCCGCCGCCCCCAGCACCTTCGGCCCTGAGGCCCGCCACCACCGTGGCCCTTGCCGGCGGCAGCGGTGGAAGGAGAGGCTACCGGCTTGAAGTTTTTCGGCGGCTAGGGTTTCGCCCCGGTGCCGCCTTGGGGGACGACACGGGGGTTATCTCAAGGATCATGAATTCTAGTAGAAAAACAAAGTTCCTCCTTATCGCTTAATAGGTATTTTTATTGCGATTTTTACTTTACCTTATCTCTTGCCTTTACCTATGATTATTAGAATGGTAGTTATACTTCTGTTAATCAAATGACTCATCCGTGCAAGTAGGACCACGATAGTATGAGAGGTGGAACTGTATAATTTAAGCATTACTAAAGAATGTTAATCAAACATAGTATGGGAGGTGAAACTGTTCCAAAAAAATGTAAAGGTCGTGTATAATTTAAGCATTATACAGATGTTAGTTGCACACAACAGTTGGATAGTGTGTCATGTGGCTACCATCTCTGTTACCATATGGACATATTTGTGAGGTCACAGAAGAATTTAATAAAAGGCATAGACATTCAGTTGTTGGTACTCATCTGGAATCCAATCCATTTGAATGGAAGACAGAGTTTACACGCATACAAGACATTTTTGCAAAAATCATCAACACAGAGGTCGCCTCGGCCGGTGATGACTCGCTGGAGGGTTATGATTCACGTACAAGGGTGGCTGCAACCCAATTGATCAAGCATGCATGATCAAAAGAATGAGGTACGGGGCATTACTATTTTTCCATGACTCGCATATCAGCATGCTTGTTGGTGTCAATTACCAATTTAATATAAGAACTGATGGTTAATTTCTGGGAGCTGAGTAGGCTTGATGGTTAATTTCTAGGAGCAAAGTAAGCTATATATTCTGATGGTTAATTAATATAATAGTGTTGGTGTCACCGCTTTGCGAAGGATGCACGCTCCTAGGTGTGAATTTGGGTAGATGCTTGTGCTTTGGTAATCTTGTCATATTTACCAAAGTAGCATTCAAGTGTTCTCTTATAGTAAGATAGTACCAAGACTTTATGTTATCATACTTCGCAGCAGCCAAGTTTTCTATTATACTGTATAAGTAAAATTGATCTATTTTATGTCCTATGCAGATGAATGTTGAAAAGCTCAAGTTTCGCGCCGCCGTGCGCGAGCTATGATGTGAAGTAATATGACGCATGGCTCCCGCTAAACACTTGCTAGTATTCTTCCTAAATTAGTGTTTGCTCCATGTTAGGTTTTGGACGCTATTTTCGTAGAAGCTGGAGTTAATGAGTCTTGGGAATCAGAGGATGGAAGCTTTGATGTCTTACACGAGCTGAACGATTGAATTTTAGGTGCTAGTTAGGAATTCAAAGCAAACTTGTTTTGGATATTGTACTATTAATGTTAGTTCAACTTTATCGTGCTTATAATTATATTTTGTTATCTATGAGTGTGTGTGAATGTATTGTGTTATTGATGTGCAAATGTAATTTTTTTGTTTCTAAAAGAATTACCAATGACGGGCAAAGTATCACACAAACAAAGGGCATGTCGCTAGTGAAGAGGTAAATGCACTACTCGTGAAAACTAACTAGTGACAAGCACGACTAAAAGGCTGTCGCTAGTAAACAAATACCAGTGACAGGCGGGTGCCTGTCACTAGTAACATGTTACTAGTGACACTTACCAGTGACAGACACCTTGCTAGTCACTAATGGGCCTTTTGAGCCTGTCACTAGTAGACTATTCTGCAGTAGTGAGAGATGAAATAATGATAAGTATCAATCTAAACATGAACAATAATTCAATGGTTCCACTCAATATCATCAACTACAACAAGTAATCAACACCGGGAAAGTTTCCCCTAAGAACTATGCAAGATTCAACCCAATTGTTACAGCGGTATGGAGTGGTGGTTATGGTGCTAGTGGAGATGATGGTGAGGATGATGATGATCCCGATGAAGTCTAGCTTGATGAAGGTGTTGATGGCGACGATATCCCCTCTCCGGGAAGGAATTTCCCTAGCAGATTTCTGCCTACCGGAGAGCTCTTTCTCTCTCTGGAGTTTCTGTCCCGCAGAGGAGGCGGAATCTTTCTGTGGTTGCTCCCCGAGTATTAGAGTTTTGGGGAGATGATATATGCGATAGGGTGATGCTAGAGGTGGGCCAGGGTGGCCACAACACCTGGTGGCACGACCCAGGGGTGGTGGTGTGGGCCCTCTGTGTCCCATATCCGCTTTCCCTTCTGGCTTCCTTCATCTTCTGGAAAAATAGGATTTTCCATATATTTTATGGAATTTTTTGATCTTCCGAAATATTGCATCTGGACAACACTTTTTCCATCAGAATCCTGACTCCAGCGGTTCATCCTCCAAGAATCATCAAACATGCAAAATAGATTGAAATAACATAAGTATCATCTCTTAATACGAAATACATCAATGAATAACAGTAAATTATGATATAAGATAGTGATGCAAAATGAACGTATCAACTCCCCCAAGATTAGACCTCGCTTGTCCCCAAGCGAAAGCTGAACTCAGTAAACATGACCACATGTTTATGGAGTGAAGTGTAGATAAAAAGAATGCGGACAAGAAGCATCACATTTATTAATGCACACATCATAATAGAAAACAACTTACTCTTATATAACTCAACTTGTAATAAGTAAAGGAGTCACAATAAAGATACACAAATTAAATCATAATTGGTAATGGCAAACTTTGTTCTTGGTCAGAGAACAGTTGACAAATCATACTTAGTTTTAATCAAAGCTTTTAGAAGGAGTTTATATTGAAGGAGTCTCTTCCTCAAACATAAAGGTCTTTTCACCTACAAAAATAGCTTTCAAAGTTATATTCACTCATATAAGAGCATTGTGCAAAACAAGGAACATAAGGAACAAGATTGAATAAATCAACATATGGATGATTGAATCACAACAACTCAAATGCTTGCTTGAGATAGAAAGGAATAGGTTTGCTGACTCAACATAAAAGTAAAAGATATGCCCTTCGCAGAGAGAAGCAGTGATTTCAAGTTTCATAAAGAGCTTCCAAAAAATTATGGTACTTATTAGTTTTGAGCTCGCATTGCCCCTATCATAAGCATCTTGAAGTGATAAGGTTAAAGTGAGACAAATATGAAGTATATGCTTGACAAATAATAGGTCGAAATTCTCATGTCCCTTGAGTACGAGGGTCGTTCCTCATGCTACTCAACTTTAGTCACAACCAAATTCTTGTCATTGTAAGTATATGTGTATCATAGAGAACCGCCAACGGGGCACCCCTTGACCCCTAATATAGGAGCTATCCCATATCAAAATGACAAGGCAACAGACAATGAGCATCTCGGCAATCTTCTTATTTACCATGAGTATGGTGCTTTTTTATTTTTCTCTTCTATTTTTTTTCTATATTTTTTTCTAAAGATGCTTCATAGATTGCTCACTATGGTTATGCTGCAAGTTTCCACCATGATTAGGCATGGCTTAGGCTAGCCGCCTAGGCGTTTCCCTAACACATATATAATACTCCATGGACTTACAAGCTTCCCTTTTATTTCACACCGCCGACATCCATAAACAAAAGTTCATGATATCAACTGGATAGATATTTACAGGTGTTGAATGCGTTCCCCATGACAACATGGTTCTGCTAACTCCCAATCTATAACTTGTAAGCATATAAGCAACATAGTTGGCACAATGGTTTAAATTTATTAAGTGCAAGAAAATAAAGTGTGCCATCAAGTTTGTGAGAGCTTTAATCACTAGTTTTCACATAACAATTTTTTTTTTAATTTGGAAGATAGATAAAACTCGAGAATTTACTTGGAATAGCAATAATGCTAATAGGTAGGTATGGTGGACGTAAATGGCATATGTTTTAGTTTGAGGATTGGATGCACGACAAGTATTCCCTCTCAGTACAAGTTTTTGGCTAGCAAGGCTGGGTAGCAAGCATAAGAGTTGAAGGAAACAAACAAACATACAAGTGATAGAAACAATCATGGAATCTTCCTTGAAAACACAAAAGATCTTAACTTGGGAATACTAAGCTTATGAGCCAATCAAGAAAGAAGGAATATTAAATGATGTATCTATAAGTACCTTTTCTCTTTTCCTTACAATCCTCTAATAGTGTTGCTACTGACCAAAGCTAGGTTTGCCAAAACCAACTAAATTTACTTGATGCTCTCAAAGTGATACAAATACTAACAACAAGATCAATCATATAACAAAAATTGCAAACTAAAAATAAGATGTGCAAAAAGTAAATGATGAAACTTCTCATTAATATTCCATAACAACACTCACACCAAGGGATAGATAGATAACGAACTAAAGGAGAGATACTTCCACAATGCAAACCATCCTATATGATAACTTATCTATTCATGATATGACTCTACTAAAAAGGTAAAAAGATAGAAGATAATGATATGATACCACGACACTCCCCCAAGCTCGGAACAAGCCAAGGGGATGCCAAAACCTGATAACGAGTCACTCCTTCGGTGGTGGTGGTGTCTCCTTGTCATCGTCAGATTTCCAAGGTAAAGGCTCCCCATCAAGAAAGGACGTCTTGGTTTCCAATATCCCGAAACTAGCAGCAGAACTTATACGCTTAAACCTAGCCTCATACTTACAGTTTTGATTTCGCATGTCGTAGAGTTGTTCTTGTAATTGGTTGGTGGACTGATGGAGCGAGAGGATTTCATCCCAATGCTTGGCAGTCTCCTTCTTGTGCTCGGTGACGAGTTCTGAACTTATCTTCCATCTTCTTATACCTAAAAACTTCTTGCTCCAATGCTTCCATCCTATCCTCCAGACTGCCTTCTCTTTTAGGGCCTTGAACTTCTTTTATCTGTACCTTCCCATCCTTGAGAAACAACTCCTTGGGGTGAATCTTCAACTCATACATGTACGGGTTGATGATGTCTGCGGAGGAATCCTCCTTGGGTGATCCAGAGGAAGACACTGAGGCTCCAAAACTGAGTCTGTCTGACAGAAACAAATCGAAACAAAACACGACGAGAACACGATATACAGACCTCGGGGGATCTTGGGAATTATATATTATGAATTTTAACGATAAAAGGAAGGTATTGGGAGAAAACGGGACGGAGACGAGCTTCGGGGTGGCCACACCCCCTGGTGGCGCGGCTAGGTGGGCCCACGCCACCGGGTGGTGTCAGCCAGCCAGGATCCGTTTCCTTCCCTCTTTCGACTCATTATCTTCCATATAAAATAAAAACTTCAAAAATATTGATAGGAAAGTTTTTTGCGAACCTTTTCTTACGAGAACTGTTACCTATTCGAAAACAGACTCTGCAGATTCCTGAATTTGGCCTTTAATAAATTCTTCCGGAGTCACCACTTGAATAATATCAATATCTTCATTATAATAATATCCGGAAATATAGTGTTTGAGCCCTTTGAACATTCTTCATCTCATTACATCATTCTCTCCCAACACTTGAAAATTTATTTCATAAAAAACTTCACACAATCTTCATTAGCAACATTAGTGTATGCAAGATAATAAACCTTTGGGTTTAGTTTCAACCAAAGTAAATCATCCATCAAAACATAATCTACTATAGCAACTCCTTTTAAAATCTCCAAAGAATTCAAAAGAAAATTGATTAAAGAGGCAAATGCAAATAATGGCAAAAATCTGTCAAAACAGACCTGCGGGTAAAGATCGATTTTTTCGAAAATATTCTGTTGCTCAAAATCTAAAAGTGCAAAACTAACGAAACTTAGATAATAACCGGGGCATGCACATAAAAAATTACAGATCATTACGACACTTTGGGATTTTTCTCGATTTTTTACAGCGAAGCACAAAAATCTTCTTCGGGACAACAACTTCCCAAATTCTTATCTCCCTCTCATTAGAGGCTAATATTGGCACAAAAACCAAACAAAAAGGATAAGGAGAGGTTATTACAGAGGTAATAACTTCCAAGACTCAAATAAACAAAATAAACTAAAAGCAAAATAAAATGGGTTGTCTCCCAAAAGCTCTTTCTTTATAGCCATTAAGATAGGCATGATAATTTCAATGATGCTCGCATAAGAAATATGAATTGATGTAAAATAGAGCATCAAGAAGCAAATATCCAACACATTTAAGTCTAACCCACTTCATATGCAAAGGAACTTTGTAATAAAAAAATTATTGAAACAAAAGGCTACTAGCATAGGAAGGCAAAACAGGTGCAATATCAAAACATTCAACATAAAGCGGGGAAACTTAATATTATTGAGATGTATAAAACCATGTTTCCCTCTCTCATAATAACTTTCAGTAGCATTATGAATAAAATTAACAGTGTAACTATCACTTAAAACATTCTTATCATCTAAATAATGATCTTTAAAATAATTAAAGAGTGGTTTAAGATTGAAAACTGGATCAATAGTAGCAAGTTGTTCAACTCTAGAATCCTCATTAGGCAATTCATTTTAATAAGGAGCTTTCTCAAATTTGGAAAAATTAAACTCATAAGATTCTCCATCAAATTAGTTAAAATTTTCTCCTTCTTACAATCTATAATAGGTCCACAAGTGTTCAAGAAAGGTCTACCAAAAATGATAGGACAAGTTTTACTAGCAGCTGAACCAAATATTCATACCACAAAGAACTTCCACATCTCTTACAATACCAATAGGAGAAATGGTTTCTCTATTAGCAAGTTAATAACCACATCAATGTCTTCAAGTTCACAAGGACCAATTTCATGCATAATTTTTTTGTAAAGCTCATAAGGAATAGCACTTGAACTTGCACCAATGTCACATAAACTATAATAGCAATGATCACCAATCCTAACGTAAAGTACATGGGAACTAGCTCTCCTAGTTTTACTACGATGTGAAACAATATTAGTAGCATCTTCACAAAATATAATGTGTCCATCTTCTACATTTTTAGTGACAAGGTCTTTCACAATTTCTACTGCAGGTTCAACATTTATTTGTCCAATAGGTTCTACAGCTTTCTTTGTACTTTTGTTAACCGCACTAATTATCATAGAATGCTCCTTTACCTTAGTAGGAAAGGGTATTTTCTCAATATAAGGCTCATGCAAAATACGATCAACAGTACAAACTTTAGTATTTCTAGCAGGAACACAATTGACAATATCTTTATATGGCTCATGATACTTGTTCCATTTCTTTTTGGGAATTTCAATATAAGAGGCAAAGGCCTTAAAACAATTAGCAATACTTTGGGAGTCAAGACCATAAGCAATACTAATATTATGAAAGTCATCAGTTCCCATGAAAGATTTAATGCATTCATAATCATAATTTATACCTGACTTTCTTCCTTTGTCATTCTCCCATGCTTTAGTATTCTCTTGAATACGGTCTAGAAGATCCCATTTAGCTTCTTCTTCCATACGTGTAAATGATCCAACACAAGAAGCATCCAATAAATCCTTATCATGAAGAGAAAGCCTTGCATAAAAGTTATTAACAATAATATTATTGGGGAGCTCATGAATAGGACATTTAAGCATTAGTAACTTCAATGTCCCCCAAGCTTGAGCAGTACTCTCTCCATCACGAGGCCAAAAGTTATATATTTGATTCCGGTCTTTATGAATCTCACTAGGCTGATAGAATTTAGAATAAAAGAGAGGTACAATTTCCTCCCATTCCATAGATTGGCCATTCTTCAGCAGCTTATACCATTCCTCAGCTCTACCTTTCAATGATATAGAGAGCAACTTTTTCTTAACTTGTTCCGTTGTAATACCTGCACACTTGAACAATCCGCATAATTCATGTATGAAAAGCAAATGATCACCAGGATGGAGAGTTCCATCTCCAAAATAGTAGTTATCCATAACACGAACACCAATTTTTGTAGGGATTTTAAAAGGATCTAATTCAGCAGGTGGTGGTTCATCTACTACCCTAGCAGTGGTAGTAGCTTTCTGAAATAGGAAACTAAGTGAATTATCCATATTGAAATAAAGTAACAGAAATAAAAAACAATACTCACAGCAGAAGTTTCCTTTACCAGTTCCACTCTTCAATAGCACTTCACTCCCGGCAACGGCGCCAGAAAATAGTCTTGATGACCCACAAGTATAGGGGGTGTATCGTAGTACTTTTGATAAATAAGAGTGTCGAACCCAACGAGGAGCAGAAGGTGTTGACAAGTGTTTGGAGCAGGAATTCACTATAAATACTAGCAAACGGATTTTTAGGGATTTTTGATATGCAGATAAATAAAGAGCGAGTAAATAAAATACAATAATGATAATTGCAGCAAGAGGCCCAATCCTTTCTTCAGCAAAGAACAAGCCAGTTGTATTACTTAGGAGGACCAAACGTTCCCAAGGACACATGGGAATATTGTCAAGTGCTTTCGCTTCATATAGTTGATTAATCTTCTTTGGTTGGATAAGTGTTGTGTGGGTGAACCTATGCTAATGTACCGACCTTACTTGGAGTAATACATACTTGTGCTTATACCCCTTCCAATCATCCGCAACTACAAGAAAAGTAATTAAGATAGAAACCTAACCACAACATTAAACTTTTAGATCCTACACTCCCTTGGACAAAGGTTTTCGTGGGTTTAGGTTTCTGTCACTCCGGCAACCCCACAATTAGTAGCCAAATACACAATGCATTCCCCTAGGCCAATAAAGTTGAAGTATCATGTAGTCGATGTTCACATGACACCACTAGAAGAATAGCACCACAACTTAAATATCAAACCATTGAATATTACTTCAACACAATTCCACTACTAACAACATGAATTCTCCCATGTCCTCAAGAACTAAAAGAACTACTCACAAGACATCATATGGATCAAGATCAAAGATGAAATAATAATAAGTAACAATCTGAACATGAACATTAATTCAATGGTTCCACTCAATATCATCAACTACAACAAGTAATCAACACCGGGAAAGTTTCCCCTAAGAACTATGCAAGATTCAACCCAATTGTTACAGCGGTATGGAGTGGTGGTGATGGTGCTGGTGGAGATGATGGTGAGGATTATGATGATGATCCCAATGAAGTCTAGCTTGATGGCGGTGTTGATGGCGATGATCTCCCCTCTTCGGGAAGGAATTTCCTTGATAGATTTCTGCCTGCCGGAGAGCTCTTTCTCTCTCTGGATTCCCCCCCACAGAGGCGGCAAAATCTTTATGTGGTCGCTCCCCAGTATTAGGGTTTTAGGGAGATGATATAGGTGAGAGGGCGATGCCAGAGGTGGGCCAGGGTGGCCACACCACCTGGTGGCGCAGCCTAAGGGGGGTCGCGCCAGGGGGTGGTGTGGGGCCCATGTGGCCCATCTCCGCTTACCTTCTGGCTTCCTTCGTCTTCTGGAAAAATAGGATTTTCCATATATTTTCTGCAATTTTTTGATCTTCTGAAATATTGCATCTAGACGGCGCTTTTTCCATCAGAATCCTAACTCCGGCGGTTGATCCTCCAAGAATCATCAAACATGCAAAATAGATTGAAATAACATAAGTATCATCTTTTAATATGAAATATATAAATGAATAATAGTAAATTATGATATAAAATAGTGATGCAAAATGGATGTATCAAAGGACTCCCCGGAGAGTCCTCGAGACAAAGCACACCGGAGACACAAACACCACCAAACATAGTCAGATCCAGAAAAGATTGTAGGGGGAAACTCCATCAGAGCCACCTCCGGGAGATCTCCAACATCTCCAGCATCATCACCGTGATGAATAGGGAGTAGTCCACCTCCGGGCTATGGGTTTGTGGCAGTATCTTGATCTATTTCTCTTTTGTTCTTAATAGATCTAGTACCATATGAGATGCCTGTTGGAGATATGCCCAAGAGGTAATAATAAAGTGGTTATTATCATATCTTCATGTTTATGATAAATGTTTACGTACCATGCTATAATTGTATTAACCAGAAACATTAATACTTGTGTGATTTGTAAACATGTAAGAGTCCCTATTAAAGACTCTTGTTAAACTATCTTGTTGGTTAATATATGATCATGGTTTCCTGATCATGAAAATTGAGATGTTATTAACAACAAGGTCATATCATTAAGCGTAGCATACGATCAAGTCATTGAAATAGTTCACTTGCTATAAGCTTTCAGTACATAGTAACCTAAATCCTTCGGCCATGAGATCATATTAATCACCATCACCAGATGGATACTTTGATGACATCAAACACCGCTTCGTAACTGGGTGGTTATAAAGGTGGCATTGAGTGTTTGGAAAGTATGTGTTGAGGCACATGGATCAAGAGTGGGATTTGTCCATCCATATGACAAATAGATATACTCTAAGCCCTCTCGGTGAAATGTCATCCAATTAGCTTGCAATCATGTGACTGGATCACAAGGAATCACATATCACACGAACGAGTAAAGAGTACTTATTAGTACCAAGGTTGAACTAGGTATGCAGAGATACAGATGATCAAACCTCGGATAAGTAAAGTATCGCGAGACAAAGGGAAATGGGTATCGTATGTAAATGGTTCATCCGATCATGAAGTAATCATAGAAATATGTGGGAGCCATATGAATTTACAGATACCTCTATTGGTTATTGATCGGAGAAGAGTCTCGATCATGTATGCATAATTCACGAACCGTAGGGAGACACACTTAAGGATTCAATGTTGTTTTAGTAGAAATGGAAAGTGAGTAAAGAGACCGAATGTAGTTCAAAATCTCGGATGGGATCTGGGATATCAAGAGGAGATCCGGAATGGTTCGGAAAATAAGATTCATATAAGGAAAGTCCAATTCTGGAGTTCGGGAATGGTTTTGGTGTTTTCAGCGGAATGTTCTAGAAGGGTCTAGAAGGTCCGCCGATCCGTAGTGGGAAGGGTACATGGATGTGTCGTGACAAAGTGGAATGGTTGCATCATGTACTAGGTCACTTGGTTGGACACTTGGAAGAGAGAAATCAAACTCTAGTTTGAAAGTCAAAATAACACAATTTGAAAAAGTCAAAGTGGGACTTTGGTTTCCAAGTGGAGGGAGGGAAGGAATCCTATCTAAGGGAGGATTTCTCCCTGTCCCTTGCACCATCCCCATGAGGTGGAGTTGGGCAAGGACTCCCCTTCCCCAACCGCCCCTCCCTCTCATAAATAGAGGGGAGGGGGCGCCCCCTTGCACCCTACAAGAAATCCTAGGTCAGTCCCCCCTCTAGATGTGGCTTCCCTATATCTCCTCTAAACCACGGTCTAGCTAATCTCTAGTCGCCGACTACCTCTAAACCCCTCAGCCCTCTAAACCCTAGATCGCCGAGGCCCTCCCTCTACTCCACCATACCCGCTCCGGCTTAGGCGAAGCCCTACAGGATCTCCCCTCTACTTTTGACACCACGCCGTCATGCTTTCGGAATCACGAGGAGAGAGCTACAACCTCTGCTGCCTGCTGGAACAAGGGATAGGAAGGTCTTCATCGAGTACCGTACGTGTGACCGACTGCGGGAGCGCTGCCAGAACGCGGCGCCGGAAGGATCGTCTACACGATCTTGAGATCGGCAAGTGAACGACTACATCACCCTCGAGAATCCGCTCTCGTTAACTGTTTTAGAATCTTCAAGGGTGAGTACTCCATCGACTCGTTGCTACAATCTAGTAAATAGATCTTGGCTTGTATGTGTTCATGCGGTAGAATTTTTTGTTTTCCATGCTACGAACCCCTACAATGCCCTACATGATTATGGTCATATTTGAAATTCCTATGTGGTGGATCTTTGTTCTATGATTTGATATTTGAGATTGGAATATATTTTGTTTAAGATGTTTTGATCAATGTTTATGATAAATGTTTACATACCATGCTATAATTGTATTAACCAGAAACATTAATACTCGTGTGATTTGTAAACATGTAAGAGTCCCTATTAAAGACTCTTGTTAAACTATCTTGTTGGTTAATATATGATCATGGTTTCCTGATCATGAACATTGAGATGTTATTAACAACAAGGTCATATCATTAGGAGAATGATGTGATGTACATACTCCTATAGTTAAGCATAGCATAAGATCAAGTCATTTAAATAGTTCACCTGCTATAAGCTTTCAATACGTAGTAACCTAAATCCTTCGACCATGAGATCATATTAATCACCATCACCAGATGGATACTTTTATGACATCAAACACCGCTTCGTAACTGTATGGTTATAAAGGTGGCATTGAGTGTTTGGAAAGTATGTGTTGAGGCACATGGATCAAGAGTGAGATTTGTCCATCCATATGAAGGTACTCTAGTCCCTCTAGGTGAAATGTCATCCAATTATTAGCTTGCAAGCATGTGATTGGCTCACAAGGAATCACATATCACACAAACAAGTAAAGAGTACTTATCAGTAACTAGGTTGAACTAGGTATGCAGAGATACCGACGAACAAACCTCGGATAAGTAAAGTATCACGAGACAAAGGAAAATTGGTATCGTATGTAAATGGTTCATTCCATGATGAAGTAATCGCAGAAATATGTGGGAGCCATATGAATTTCCAGATTCCTCTATTGGTTATTGATCGGAGAAGAGTCTCGATCATGTCTGCATAATTCACGAATCGTAGGGAGACACACTTAAGGATTCGATGTTGTTTTAGTAGATATGGAAAGTGAGTAAAGATACCAAATGTAGTTCAGAATCTTGGATGGGATCCGAGATATCATGAGGAGATTCGGAATGGTCCGTAGAATAAGATTCATATAAGAAGTCCAATTCCGGAGTTCGGGAATGGTTTCGGTGTTTTCACCAGAATGTTCTAGAAGGGTCTAGAAGGTCTGCCGATCCGGAGTGGGAAGGGTACATGGATGTGTAGTGACAAAGTGGAATGGTTGCATCATGTACTAGGTCACTTGGCTGGACACTTGGATGAGAGAAATCAAACTCTAGTTTGAAAGTCAAAATAAGGCAGTTTGAAAAAGTCAAAGTGGGACTTTGGTTTCGAAATGGAGGGAGGGAAATCCTACGGATTTCTCCCTCTCCCTTGCGCCGTCCCCATGAGGTGGAGTTGGGGAAGGAATCCGCTCCCCAACCATCCCTTCCTATCATAAATAGAGGGGAGGGGCCCCCTTGCACCCTACAAGAAACCCTAGGTCAGCCGTCGCCCCCCTCTAGATGCGGCTGCCCTAGATCTCCTCTAAACCTCCGTCTAGCTAATCCCTTGCCGCCGACTACCTCTAAACCCCTTGGCCATCTAAACCCTAGATCGTCGAGGCCCTCCCTCTACTCCACCATACCCGCTCCGACTTAGGCGAAGCCCTCGGGATCTCCCCTCTACTTCTAACACCATGCCGTCGTGCTGCCAGAATCGCGAGGAGAGAGCTACAACCTCCGCTGCCTGCTGGAACAAGTAAGATGAAGGTCTTCATCGTGTATCGTATGTGTGACCGACTGCGGGAGCGCTGCCGGAATGCGACGCCAGAAGGATCGTCTACACGATCTTGAGATCGGCAAGTGAACGACTACATCACCCACGAGAATCCGCTCCCATTAACCATTTTGGAATCTTCGAGGGTGAGTACTCCATCGACTCGTTGCTAGAATCTAGTAGATAGATCTTGCCTTGTATGTGTTCATGCGGTAGAATTTTTTGTTTTCCATGCTACGAACCCCTATAGTGGTATCAGAGTCGTGTCTATATGTAGATCTGTTGCACGAGTAAAACACATGTTCATTGTGGGCGTTGATGTTTTTGTTGTCGATTGCTTCTTGTGTACTTTGCATCTTGCGGGATGGTGGGATGAAGCGGCCTGGGCTAACCTTACATGACATCGTTAATGAGATTTGCTCCACGCTCGACATGCAACTTGTATTGCATAAATGGCTTTGCGAGTGTTTGTCTCTCCCAACATATTGAAGATTTAATTTACAATGGGTGATTGAAAATACTAGTATCAACATTATGGTTCTTGTTCGAAAGCCCCAAACCACGTAAAACATGCAAAGAAAATTAGAGGCGTCTAACTTTGTTTTGCAAGGCTTGTGGTGTGATATGATATGGGCATGATTGTGATTATATATGATGTATGCAATGATCCTTATTGTAAGTTGGCAACTGGCAGGAGCCTTATGGTTGTATTTTAATTTCGTTAAGACCTGCGTGTCTATTATTCAAAGTAGTTGTAATAGTTGATGCTGGTGGATGACAACCATGGAGCGGTGCCATTGACGCCACGCCGGTGATGATTGAGATCATGTTCGTGCTTGAAGATGGAGATCGGAAGCATAAGAAGAACGTCCATATCATATCACATATTATGAATTGCATGTGATGTTAATCCTTTTATGCATCTTGTATTACTTAGATCGCGACGGTAGCATTATAAGATGACACCTCTCACAAAATAATCAAGTAATAAAGTGTTCATACTTAGTTGGCACCGTTACCAAGACTCGTCGTTTTGAAGCACCACGTGATGATCGGGTGTGATAGAATCAATGTGTGCATACAACGGGAGCAAGGCATATTTGCTCATGCAGAAACTAAGGTTAATCTTGACGAGCCTAGCATGTACAAACATGGTCTCAGAACATGGATCTCACCAAAAGGTAAATCATGAGTCATATAGTAGATATGATGAACATGTTGATTGTTCGCCTTTGAAACTACATCATATCTCGTGATGATCGGACTTGATATAGTGGATTTGGTTCGTGTGATCACTAAAACAATGTGAGGGATATTGTTTTGGGTGGGAGTTCAATAGTAATATGATTAAAAATTGAACACTATTTATCATAAATTAAATTAAAGTGAATTTGTATAGTTGTTGTAATCATTTACATCCGTTTACCACATTACGCTTAGTTAATTGAGATAATAGAACTATAGAATTCTGGAAAGTGACTTTATGAACTCGTATCGTATTGTATTGAAGTATTAATCTAAAGTTTAAAAGTCCTATTGCAAAATTTCAGTAAGTTTCAGTTACTCCGTGAAATTTAATAATTGGTATTAAATCAAGAGTAACAATTCCAGTGTTAGTATCTAAGCATCATGTTTGTCTCCATGATTCTTGATATTCAAAAGATTGTTTTAATATCAAGGTTATCTAGGAGCTGAAAGAATTGTTTCAGAAACCATCATATGTGGAATATATTGCGATATCTGAAACGAAGTTTTGGTTATAGCATGATAGAATATAATAAGGCAAAATTTAAGTTCTTATATTTAATGACAATTTGAAAAAGGTTGGAGATGCTAGTCGTCCTAATCCTCTAAAAGGTTTTGTAGAGCAACATTATACTCACGATTCACCGTTATAAGCTAAAGTAGCTTGATCATGAATATTTCCATGATAAGGATGAATATAAGGTGTAGGTAAAATGTTTACTACACCAAAATATTACTTAAGAATGGAATTTGAAAGAACACCAAACATTTTATGATGGTGATCTACTTCAAAGTGCAAGTCCATAGACATTGGTATTTAACTATACACACTTTGGACTATGTGTCATGTGTATGGCTCAACTATTGATGTTGATAGATTCTTTTAAAAGGGAAAGGAAATACTGAAAGAGAATCTCAGAAATATATGACAGAAAAAGAAAAGACTAGAATTGTTCAATCTAAGGTATATAGATGATATACACGTTATGGCTATATTCTTTGGTTGTTAAACAATGTGGTTCTTAAATATTTGATACTAAATTTGATGGTATGAATCGTCATACGAAACAACACAATTCGTGAACTACAATGGTTTAAGTAATTAGCAAAGTAATATGTGATGATATTCATCGAAAACAAAATAAAGAGTTATTATGTTTCTCGTTGAAATCAAAACTTACCTTCAAGATTTGTTTCAATAATTGTTATTTCGATCAGGTATTATGAGAACAAAAGGGTTGTTCAAATAATTTCCGTAATCCATAAAAGATGGATGATTTACAAATCTCGTTGGAGAAATCACATCCATAAAACTAGTGCTAAAAATGTCGAAAGACAAATTGATTGAAATATCACTTAGGAAGTGACATCGTTGTTTAAATTATATTGGAAATAAAACATGAAGAAACTCCATGCTTGATGGAATTTTGGAGTATTTTGATTTCGATCAAATGACGCTTGTGAAACTTTTGTGGAGATAATTAAAACTTCGTTCATAGGCCAAAAGGAAACAAATGACAAGATTATTGGAAGTTGTACATATAGATGTATGAAGCCTTTATGTGTACTCGAGAGTGATGGATTTAAACTTCATATGCTTTCTCCAAAAATTTGAGTGAATATATGTATATTTTCTTAAATAAGGATTAAGTATGAAACATTTGAAAAATGTTCAAAGACTTTGAAGATGAAGTGGAAAATCATTGTAACAAGAAAATAAAGAATTTATGATATGATCATAAAGGAAAATATTTGAGTTACAAGTTTAGAAAAACACCTAAAGATTTGAGGAATCGTTCCATAGATTTATGTTTCTCGAAAAACACCATAGTAGTATGGAGCGTTCGAGATATGTAATGAAACCTTGTTTGAGATGGTAAGATCAAAGGTATAATTCATAAAACTGCCATTATATTTTAAATATTAAAGCTTTAGAGACTACTGCTTTTTCACTAAAAAGAGCTCCATCATGATCCGTTGAAATGACACCATATAAAGTTATGGTTTTTGGGTAAAACCCAAGTTGTCTTTTCTTAAGCATTGGTATGCTATGCATAAGTAGATGTTTGCATCCAAAGTCGGATGAACATGTCTTTGTATGTTATTTCGAATAACCTTTGAGTATTCCTCCATAACATCGAAGACAAAAGTGTTTGTCGCTTAGAACATCAAGTTTCTTAAGAAGGATTTTTTTGTGAAAAGTTAATTGGGAGGAAAATAGAACTTTGATAAAGGTTAAAAGAACCTTAGCTATATGCACTGAGTTGCGCAGCACCGGAAAGCGTTCCGGAGGCAACAACAATGCTCATGGCTCACGTGCCTCAAAGGTTGTGACCACGGAGGTCTAAGTTCCTATTGAACCAAGGAGATCGGGTAAACAATCAAATTATAATATTTGGGAGTAAATCATTGTTATTTGACAATGATAAACCGACTATATGCAAACAAGCGATGATGGGCCCTGACTCCGTCAGATGGCTTTAAGCCATAGAATCCATGATAGTTCCATACACGAGAAATCAAGCTTTGAACTTGGAAGACCCTCTAGAAAGGTGCAAAATCTTACAGTCGTATTTGGATCTATAAAAAAATAGACATGGATGTTTCACATCTATGAAATCATCGACATGTCAGGATAAGAGTTTACGACAACGATCAAAGGTTGACTATGACAACATTTGATCTTTCATAGCGATATTTAGTCTAGATGGATTAATATAGCAACCGCTACATATAATTTTGTTATATGGTAGTTGAATAAACAAAACAAGTTCTTCTAATAGGATGGTTAACCTAGGACATGTACATGATACGATCCAAAGGACTTTGTTAATTCAAAGGATGCTAAAAGCATATGCAAACTTCAATGGTTGAAGTAAGCATCGAGGATTTGGAATCTTCACCGTAATGAAATTGTAAAGGGTTTAATTTCATCGGAGACGATGAAGATGCTTGCGTTTGCAAGAAATTAAATGGGTGCGCTAAGACATATTTCTAATACATTATGTGGAGTACATCTTGTTGATTGGAAATGATGTATATTTTATTAACACAAGTTAATAATTTCATCTCGATGAAATACTTAGGCAAAACCCAAATATTTGGCATCAATTTCTATATGGATGGATTGAGACGCCAGTATGGTTGTGTCAAATGTACATAGATAAGATATTGAAAGAGTTCAATATGGAAATGACAAGAAAGGTTCTTGCCACACAGAAAGGATTAAATTGAAATTTAAGTGTATCGACACTTGGTAAGTGAAACAAAGATTCAAGTATTTTTGATACTTGATGGTTGAAATCACAAAGAGAGTTTTTCAATCATACTGTGAAATGTACACATCCAAATATATCCTATACTCTAAATGTTATGAGCATATGCCATAATAATTCATAAGATGATCATTGGATGATAGTAAGGATATTCTTATGATATTTTGGAAGAACTAAGAACATATTATTTTGTAGAGGTGACAACTAGATGGTTAGTTCATTGTAAAGTACTACATTGATACTAGTTTTGTCACAAAGTAAAAATTAAGTTTATCTAAATCTAAACTAAGGGTGGCACAATATAATCGAAAGTAAGTTCCATAATGGATTTGGATGAGTTCCAAAGTTAAGACATTGTGATAGATACTACAACAAAAGGCTAAGTATATGACTGCTATTATAGCAGCAAAAGAGGGCATTTGTGTCAAATAGTTTGTTATCAAACACAAAAGGATAGTACTATGAAGATATATTGTACGACAATATTATCAACATGTTTTAACCCCAATGAACTAAAGGTCTCACCAAAGGACCAAATTTATAAAAAACCATCTCATTAGAGAATGAGTGATGCGAAGAGACGCAAAGACATGCAATTACACACATACCTGAAAGTGTCAGATCCGAAGATCAGTTGACCACTAGCAATCATGTACATACAACATCGGAAAACCATAGGTGTTGAATACACAAAGATTTGAAACTAGATTATTGTCTCTAGTGCAAGTGGGAGACTGTTGGAGATATGTCCAAGAGGTAATAATAAAGTGGTTATTATCATATCTTCATGTTTATGATAAATGTTTACATACCATGCTATAATTGTATTAACCAGAAACATTAATACTTGTGTGATTTGTAAACATGTAAGAGTCCCTATTAAAGACTCTTGTTAAACTATCTTGTTGGTTAATATATGATCATGGTTTCCTGATCATGAACATTGAGATGTTATTAACAACAAGGTCATATAGTTAAGCGTAGCATACGATCAAGTCATTGAAATAGTTCACTTGCTATAAGCTTTCAGTACATAGTAACCTAAATCCTTCGACCATGAGATCATATTAATCACCATCACCATATGGATACTTTGATGACATCAAACACCGCTTCGTAACTGGGTGGTTATAAAGGTGGCATTGAGTGTTTGGAAAGTATGTGTTGAGGCACATGGATCAAGAGTGGGATTTGTCCATCCATATGACAAATAGATATACTCTGAGCCCTCTCGGTGAAATGTCATCCAATTAGCTTGCAATCATGTGACTGGATCACAAGGAATCACATATCACACGAACGAGTAAAGAGTATTTATTAGTACCAAGGTTGAACTAGGTATGCAGAGATACAGACGATCAAACCTCGGATAAGTAAAGTATCGCGAGACAAAGGGAAATTGGTATCGTATGTAAATGGTTCATCTGATCATGAAGTAATCATAGAAATATGTGGGAGCCATATGAATTTACAGATTCCTCTATTGGTTATTGATCGGAGAAGAGTCTCGATCATGTATGCATAATTCACGAACCATAGGGAGACACACTTAAGGATTCAATGTTGTTTTAGTAGATATGGAAAGTGAGTAAAGAGACCGAATGTAGTTCAAAATCTCGGATGGGATCTGGGATATCAAGAAGAGATCCGGAATGGTTCGGAAAATAAGATTCATATAAGGAAAGCCCAATTCTGGAGTTCGGGAATGGTTTTGGTGTTTTCAGCGGAATGTTCTAGAAGGTTCTAGAAGGTCCGCCGATCCGTAGTGGGAAGGGTATATGGATGTGTCGTGATAAAGTGGAATGGTTGCATCATGTACTAGGTCACTTGGTTGGACACTTGGAAGAGAGAAATCAAACTCTAGTTTGAAAGTCAAAATAATACAGTTTGAAAAAGTCAAAGTGGGACTTTGGTTTCCAAGTGGAGGGAGGGAAGGAATCCTATCTAAGGGAGGATTTCTCCCTGTCCCTTGCACCGTCCCCATGAGGTGGAGTTGGGCAAGGACTCCCCTTCCCCAACCGCCCCTCCCTCTCATAAATAGAGGGGAGGGGGCGCCCCCTTGCACCCTACAAGAAATCCTAGGTCAGTCCCCCCTCTAGATGTGGCTTCCCTATATCTCCTCTAAACCACGGTCTAGCTAATCTCTAGTTGCCGACTACCTCTAAACCCCTCAGCCCTCTAAACCCTAGATCGCCGAGGCCCTCCCTCTACTCCACCATACCCGCTCCGGCTTAGGCGAAGCCCTACAGGATCTCCCCTCTACTTCTGACACCACGCCGCCGTGCTTCCGGAATCACGAGGAGAGAGCTACAACCTCTGCTGCCTGCTGGAACAAGGGATAGGAAGGTCTTCATCGAGTACCGTACGTGTGACCGACTGCAGGAGCGCTGCCGGAACGCGGCGCCGGAAGGATCGTCTACGCGATCTTGAGATCGGCAAGTGAACGACTACATCACCCTCGAGAATCCGCTCTTGTTAACTGTTTTAGAATCTTCGAGGGTGAGTACTCCATCGACTCGTTGCTACAATCTAGTAAATAGATCTTGGTTTGTATGTGTTCATGCGGTAGAATTTTTTGTTTTCCATGCTACGAACCCCTACAATGCCCTACATGATTATGGTCATATTTGAAATTCCTATGTGGTGGATCTTTGTTCTATGATTTGATATTTGAGATTGGAATCTATTTTGTGTAAGATGTTTTGATAGATGCATATCATGCACACCGGTCTTAATTGCTCGTTTTGATCCAACTTGTATGTAAGAACTTGTATGGGGAGAAGTATGTGTTAGATGGAGTAGCATGGTGATAAAGATTGAATTATATATGACACATAATATTCAAGATCTACTTTGGTTTTTACCTTTCTTTTGCTGTCTCATTAGGGATAAAGTGAAATCATGTGTTATAGTTATTATGTGACAGTGTAATAACCTTGTTAGATCAAGGTAGCATATTTGTATTTCAAACATCATATAATATTGCTTAAAGCTATACTCTGATTTGTTCTTAATTCTAGATTGCATGGAGATTTCCCTTTCTTGAGGAGTATAAGAGAGATGTATTCCATCTCTATGTTAGAATGTGATGCCAATATTAATTCCTTTATCAAGCACATATAGAATTTCCATGAATCTTTATCATTGATGAATTGTTTTGTGATCACTATAATTTAAAAAGAGAGTAGACAAGTGAACCCATGAACCTCGGTCCGATTTTTATCATAAGAAACACCCTTCCATTCCATCTACTATCCTTTTTATTTTCTGCAATTTATTATTTTGAAAATACAAAAATACTTTCCCTACTTGCAATCACTCATAAAAACCTAAATACAACTCCACTATCTTCCATATCATCTAGTTTACATTACTTCAATTTATTTACTATTTTTATTTTAGATTATATTTTATTTTATTTCATATTACTAATACGAAACCTTGTGTTTGACAACCACTTGGTGAAGTTGGGGACATAAGACAAATTATTTTACTTTACAGGTTGCTTGAAGAGGAGAAGACAAATACCCTGTCATAACCAATTCTCCGAGAGTTTGATATAAACCCTCGAGTTTCCCTTATAAGAAAAAGAAGCTTACTACAACACTCTTGGAGTCCCAACAAAAAGTGGCCACATTTGTTGCCATCAGCCACTGTAATTAATGATGAAAGAGATCGTGTTGATAGAATAGGTAGATACGATATCATAGCACATAGAACTAAAAAAACTAATCCAAATAAATCTTATACACAATTTTATATTGATATTCTACAAAACAATAAATACACCAAGACTATGATTTTATGTATTGTAGAGATAATATCATATACTAGCATCATATACATGATACTACTATATGATACTCCCTACTGTGATTAGTCTGAGCGGAAAATACCTCTTAAAAGGTTTTGGTTGCAAACGAGTTAACATGTCAAATACAACAATGACCAACGTAGGTTAGATTCTAACAAGATAATTAGTTATCTACGTCGTGCCTGAATTCCTCCCCACCAACATTTCTTCAGCCCGAGCCTTAATTAATTAGCTAGGATCCTGCCCCGACTTGAGTTTTTTTATCCTTTTGACCTATTTTAGACGAAAACTGTTATTTATCTGCAAAATACCCCTGCATTACAGCAATAATAGATGCATTCCGTAACTATTTTTTCGTAGATATAGCATTATTGGCATTACAGTATGTTTCAAGATTAGTATCAGTAGTTTGAACAGATCCCAACGGAAAGTTTACCTGTGGGAAAGTTATTTCAATTGCTTGCGGGAACAGTTCTAACACCAACCATTGGCAAAAGGCTAACATTTAAACTGCACGTACGAAGTAGTACGTACTAGGTAGTGCAGTTGGCATGCCTTTTTAATTAGGCGTCTTCCTCAGTTAAAACATCAATATGGGACATGAATCAAGAACAAAATCTCTATTGCACACGATATATATTGATATTGATTCGATATGGGACAACAAACGAAAACTATATTTCAAACCTAATTACTTGTATGTATAGATCGATCGACAATTCGACATGCCATGAATTAATGGCACCACTTAACTAATAACAAAACCCTAGCCTAAGATCGACGATGTATATATGGATAGATAGACAATTAGTCCTGGTCGACGCCGACGAACTGCTTGATGGAGTCCTCGACGTGCGCCATGACGGCCGCCCACCCGTTGTGTGTTGGGTGCATCTGCCATCGAGAGGAGGCCCGGAAGGTCCCGGACCCGAAGATCCAGATCCGACCTGGGAGGGGCCAGCACCATGCCCCTCCACAGCCCCCACCTCGCTGGCCCTCCCCGAGGCCCGCCGCTGCCGGCCCGCACCATGGCCAGCCGCGCCCCCGGAGCCCCTAGCAGCCCCTGCCGCCGCAGCCCAAAGACGCACGCGCACCGCTGCCAGGGAGCTAGCCCGCGCCTCCGCCCCGTCGCTGCGTCGAGGACCACCGCCACGCCTTGCTGCTCCTCACGCGCCGGCAAGGATGGATGACTCGCCGCCTGGACGCGGCCTCCCTCCGGGCCGCCCTAGACGCCGGAGCACAAGCCCCGACGCCCCCTTCACTGGCGGCGCGCGCACGAAGCCTGCCGGCGGCCGTCTCTGGAGCGACGACGAGGGGAGGGCCGGCGGCGGAGGAGCGCTAGGGATGGCTCCCCCCGTCGCCCTGGAGGAGGCCACGCGAGGGAGCGGGTCCGAGATGAGCATACCTTTTATGTGTTCTATCACTAATCCATAAACTAGAAATATAACTTGGTCACCAAATGCTAGTAAGTGGGTACCAATTCCTCCACATTTCTTTGGCAACAACACAATAAAAAAATACTCCGTAAGTGAGTGCAAGATTCAGGTTCGGAGCAGAACAAGCATGACAAATCTGATAACATTTGCCTCTTGTTCAGATTTTCTCTAGTCAGAAGCTTATTATATTGGGAGTTTCCATGGCTCAGTCGACTGCGAAGTAAAGCACGTCTCGGTCAAGTGACGTCAGCCCCGTTATCACCGCAAAACAAACTCCGGCTATTCGGTTGTCCAGGTAAATTCTGCACCGTGCGTACACATGCCATCGTGTCTACAGCAAGAGCTCGCCGCTGACCTTCAGCTGTTCTCCCTGTCTCGTCATTCCTAGCCCCTTCTCCTATTATCCTTGCTCGATTCTACTAGGTAGTGCAGTTTTGGCATGCCTTCTAGGCGTCTTCCTCAGTTAAAACATCAATGGGACATGAACCAAGAACAAAATCTGCTATTGCACACGATATATATTGATATTGAAATCTGCTATTGCACACGATATATATTTATATTGATTCGATATGGGACAGCAAACGAAAACCACCACTCTTTGTCCCAAACTATATCTCAAACCTAATTACTTGTATGTATAGATCGATCGACAATTCGACATGCCATCATGAATTAATGGCACCACTTAACTAATAACAAAACCCTAGCCTAAGATCGACGATGTATATATGGATATATAGATAGACAATTAGTCCTGGTCGACGCCGACGAACTGCTTGATGGAGTCCTCGACGTGCGCCATGACGGCGGCCCACCCGTTGTGTGTTGGGTGCATCTCGTCCCAATAGAAGTGCTCCTTGGGGTTGTCGCAGAGCGAGTAGAGGTCTCCGTCGTTGCTGGTGTCGCCGCATAGGTCCTTGGGGTCGATGCCCTGGCAGCATGGCGTGAGCTTGTTGTAGAAGCTGCGCGACTGGTCCGTGAACGCGGAGTGGAGGTCGACGACGAGCACGCCGTCCTTGCCCTTCATGAGTCCCGCGAGGTTCTTGTTGTGGGTGTCGGCGCCCGTGTTCCCTGCGCCGTCGCAGCCCTTGTGGTCGCTGGCCCTGGTCTGCGCCGGCGCGCAGCCGAGCGGGTGGAGGTTGTTGACGAGCACCTTGGGCACGCCGAGCGCCCTGATGCGGTCGACGGCGTGGGCGATGGCGGAGGTGACGTTCTTGGTGAAGGCCGAGACGTCGGCGAAGCCGCTGGGGAGGGCCACGCCCACGCGGTCGTAGTCGTTGCCGGAGATGGCGACGAGGGCGACGGACCTGGCGAGGCGCGCTCGCGGGATGCTGTTGCCTTGGATATTCTTCTGGAAGGTGTCCACCTGCTGGCTTAGCGTCGGCACGCCCTCCGGCACGGAGTAGACGCCGGAGCCCGCCGTGGCGAACGTCATGCCGGCGTCGTCGACGACGTGGCCCTGCTGCTCCTTGTGGGGCCGTGGCGCCATGTCCAGCCCCAGCATTTTCGCTGCCACGCCATATATATATATATGTGCATACAAACATACATGATTAGTTAATTAGAGACATCGATCGGCAAGAACAGATATATACTGCATATATAGATCCATCCAATATATTGATAGGTCGGGATGGAAGGGCAATATATATATGTACGTACCGACGAAGTCAGATTGGACCATGTAGTTGGAGAAGCGTCCGGTGGCTTGGTTGTGCGAGGTGAAGGAGCCGTCGTCGTTTCCGAAGGAGTAGCCGTAGGGGTTGTACCATGAGCGGATGAGCTCGCTCTCGAGGTCGCTGGTGGCAACCTTAGGGGTGTTGCCGTTGTCGGCGAAGGAGTCGCCGAACGCGAACAGGGTGTAGCCGCCCTAGGTGGTGGTGGCGACGACTGGTGCCGGAGGCGGAGGCGGGTTGGGGGTAGCAGGATTATTATTATTGTAGCCACAAACCGGAAGACCACCACATTGCCGACGACAAAGGAAACCAGAACATTGACAGCAATCCTGCCCGCGAGCACCTGCGGTCGTAGGTTGATGATTAGGAAGAATAATCAAGTAGTAGAGTTAGCAATCTTGCTAGTGTATCAGTAAAACCTAGCGACGACGACGACGGAGTGTTAACATATGACGCACGGAGTGTTAACGCGGCTGTGTGCATGTACAGTACTCACACTCCGTCATAAAATAGATGTCTAAGTTTTTTAAAAGTTTGATGAATCTATATAATATCAAATAGTGTCTAGATTTAGCCAAATTTTGATACATTTGAGACATCTATTTTGAGACGGAGGGAGTATTATTTATTGTTTTATATCTATATGTATGTGTTGTAAACTTGTAATAGACGACTAATCCACACAATTTTTTAAATATAACTCTGATGGTTAGATCTAAATTAAAATTCACGGGTAGAAGACTCCTCCTGATGGTTGCTTAACACGGTTAGATCTAAATTAAAATTCATGGTTAGATCTATATTAAGTAACTCTGATGGTTACTTAACACGTTTAACCAGTTTGACACCAGAAATGTTAAGAAGCAGACTCCCGTAATTAACTTCCCGTCAAAACCTGTAGATATGGCGTGTGGAACATGGACTCCCCCCATAATAAACTTCCCTTTCAAGAGCTGTACTGCTCGGTAAAAAAACTAACCGCGTCTTTCCCTTTCAAAAAAATTTAGAACATACCCCAGCTTGTAACGTAGTATAGTTGTCAAACATGAAAAGGATTGGCATTGGTTCGCTCCGAAATTATGACTGTGTCAATACGATCCATCGAATTGTAGTTATACCATCAAAAATCACTAACTCGTTTTTGCAAAAAAAAATCACTGACTCGTTACGACTATACCCCGGTTCTGTCTGTTGCCGGATGTCACCGTCCGCCGTTACGACTACATCAACTTCCGTCTAGTTGACTCGCACCCTGACATATGGGTCCATCACCTGCCCCACAACATCTCGGAAAAATGATATATTTGTCGGCCTTCTGACGTGTGGGACCAAGCTGACGTGCGGGACCTCTTCTACCTTATGGGACCTCTTCTACCTTATGGGACCTCTTCTAACATAAGGGTCCCAACAATAGCCCTTTTGCCCTCCGGGCCCTCTTATTATTTGTGGGACCTCTTCTGACACTTGGGACCTAGTAGTAGCCCTACTGACCTATGGGGCCTATTCTGACGTGTGGGACTTATTACACTTGCCACGCTAGCATCTCAGGAAACTGATATATTTGTCGGCCTTCTGACAAGTGGGACCAAGTTGACATGCAGAACCTCTTCATACGTGTGGGACCTCTTCTAACGTAGGGGTCCTAGATATAGCCTCTTCTTCCCTGGGGCCCTTTTCTGATTTGTGGGACCTCTTCTGGCGTGTGGGACCAAGCAGTAGCCGTTCTGACCCGTGGGGCCTTTTCTGAGCATGTGAGACTCAATACGTAGCACCTACTTACCTGTGGGGTCTTTTCTTACGCGACACATGAATCTACACCGCTGCAAAACTCTCGTCAGGGCCGTTGCCCCGACCTCCATGGCCCCATCCACTCCGATTCTCCATGCACTCTCGATCAACACCGCCTTCCTGGGACGCCGGCCAAACAGCCATCGCTCGTCCTCGAGCTGAAACGCAGCATGACCCA
This sequence comes from Avena sativa, assembly GCA_916181665.1. NCBI lineage: Eukaryota > Viridiplantae > Streptophyta > Magnoliopsida > Poales > Poaceae > Avena > Avena sativa. The sequence goes on along the minus strand of OV702298.1, from coordinate 274,568,826 downwards.
ATTGCCCACAGCCCAAGAAATCATCCGTCCACTGTTTGGGGGATGACCCCAGGTAGGGTCAAGCAAGGGTAAAAGGGGAAGCCCGGCAAGGTCTGGGCCGAATCAAATAAAGACCCAGCCGAGTTATGTAGAGGCCGGTCGAATAAAGGCCCGGCTTAACCCGAGTCAAGCAGCTATGACCCGACTCGGCCGGCATACGGGTTATGTCGGACTACAGTTATTACGTTTTGAGTATGCAGGTCAGGACTGGGCCGAGTCATGCAAGGCGAGGCCAAGTCATGGGGAAGCTTGTTCAAGAAGGAGAGGGCGAACCCTGAAGTCAACACTGCATGCTGTCTTCCCCTCAGGAATCTGTACAGTGCCAAGCACCACAGACAAAAGCCAGAGAGACAGAGAAGTAGAAGGAGGTCACGGAGGTGACAGTCCTCAGGCCCGAGGCTCACATGTGGTGGACTCTAGGTCTTTGCCATCGATAGAAGGGGGTCACAGAAAGAGGTCCGCCGAGTTACCACTTTGGGACAAGCATGAATATGCTTGTCCACGTCAGCCCTAGAAGGCACCAGGTCATTCCTTTATAAGGAAGGACTGGGCGTCTCGAGGAGGGGATCGATTCATTTTTCCTCTCAGACTAATGGTAGCTTCTTCTTCCTCTCGCTCATACAGCTCGAGGAGCAAGTGTAGCTCCATTGGTGTTGAATAAATATTGAGTTCTAGCATTCTCAGTGTAAAAACCACTACATCTTTCCTCCCTGGATCCCACTAGCATCCTTTGGTCCCCAACTTAAGCATACCCATGGCATCTGCCGTGTCACCACCACGACAGTTGGCGCCCACCGTGGGGCCAGCAGCGATGCTAGCCGGAGTCAAGATCCAGACGAAAAACTTCGTCGACACAGGCGAGCGCGTCGTCTCTAGCTTAGTCCAGAGATTCGATATTTGGGACTAAATTAATATAACAACTCCGATCGATGGTTAGATCGATCTAAATTAAAATTCACGGGTAGAAGACTCCTCCTGATATGGTTACTTAACACGTTTAACCAGTTTGACACCAGAAATGTTAAGAAGCAGACTCCCGTAATAATTAACTTCCCTTCAAAACCTGTAGATATGGCGTGTGGAACATGGACTCCCCCCATAATAAACTTCCCTTTCAAGAGCTGTACTGCTCGGTGAAAAAACTAACCGCGTCTTTCCCTTTCAAAAAAATCCAGAACATACGCTTGTAATGTACTCCCTCTATTTCAAAATATAAAATGTTTTAGATTTGTAAAGGAAGTGTATCTAGACCCCTTTTAGGTACGAATCTATATCTAAAAGGGGTCTAGATACACTCTCTTCACAAACCTAAAACATTTTATATTTTAAAACGGAGGGAGTAGTATAGTTGTCAAACATAAAAAGGATTGGCCTTGGTCGATCCATCGAATTGTAGTTATACCATCAGAAATCACTAACTCGTTTTCGCAAAAAAACTCGTGATACCCTTGTTCCATCTGTTGCCGTATGTCGCCGTCTACCGTTACGACTACATCAACTGCCGTCTACTTGACTCGCACCCTGACATGTGGGTCCATCACTTGCCACACAACATTTCAGGAAAATGATATATTTGTCGGCCTTCTTACGTGTGGGACCTCTTCTAACATAAGGGTTCCAACAATAGCCCTTCTGCCCTATGGGCCCTTTTATTAGTTGTGGGACCTCTTCTGACACGTGGGACCTAGTAGTAACCCTACTGACCTGTGGGGCCTATTCTGACGTGTGAAACTTAGTACACTTGCCACACCAGCATCTCGGGAAAATGATATATTTGTCGGCCTTCTGACAAGTGGGACCAAGCTGACATGCAAAACCTCTTCATACGTGTGGGACCTCTTTTGACGTACAGGTCATAGATATAGCCTCTTCTTCCCTGTGTCCTCTTCTGATTTGTGGGACCTCTTCTGACGTGTGGGACGAATCAGTAGCCCTTCTGACTTGTGGGGCCTTTTCTGAGCGTGTGGGATTCAATACGTAGCAACTACTGAGCTGTGGGGTCTTCTCTGACGCAACGCATGAATATACGCCGCTGCAAAACTCTCGCCAGGGCCGCTGCCCCGACCTCCATGGCCCCATCCACTCCGATTCTCCATGCACTCTCGATCAACATCGCCTTCCTAGGGCGCCGGCCAAACAGCCACCGCTCGTCCTCGAGCTGAAAAGCAGCATGACCCAATTGCACGCAGCCCAAGGAATCATTCGTCCGCAGACCATGATCGTTGCACCGACTCATTCACGCAGGCTCTATATATCGCTCACTACGAGGGCTATTAGGACTCGTCCGCACGGGATGGCTCACATGGGCCGGCCCACTTTTTTTTTGTTTCTTTCTGCTTTTTTTTCCTTTTTCTTATTTCTATTATGTTTCTTTTTCTTTCCCTTTTTCCCGTTTGATTCTATTTATTTATCTCTCTTTATTTTCTCTTATTTTGTTTTTTTTGTTTTTCATATTTTGTTTATTTTCTCTTTTTTATTTTATTTCCCTCTTTTTAATTTTTCAAAAATTAACCTTTTACAAAATTGAACAATTTTGGAAATAGTGAACCATTTAAGTCTAACACTTTTTATCAGTGAACTATTTAAATTTTGAACCATTTTTATAATTATGAACAATTTTTAAATTTTGAGCCATTTTCAAATTTTGATTCATGTTTTTCGAATTTGGTTCATGATTATTTGAAATTGGTTCATGGTTTTCGAAATTTCGTTCATGAACTTTTTGATATTGGTTCATGATTTTTCGAAATTTGGTTCATGATTTTTTTTATTGCTTCATGATTTTTCAAAATTTGGTTCATGATTTTTTCAAAATTGGTTTGTGAATTTCGAAATTGGGTCATGAATGATTGCATCAGTCTAATCTAACATGCCCTAAAGGGGTACCTCTGCTGTCTTTATATATGTTGCCCCATTAGGGTTTACAAGTGTTTTAGTCGACTACCTATTGGAGTCTCCATCTTGGGCTCCAAGTCGACGTGGCATCCATGTCTGTTGTTCCGTCGTGTTAGGCCACCTCTATGATTGGCTATTTGTATCTCATATCGATTTACAACAGCGGGTGTATGTGACTAAAGCAGGTTTGTTACCGTAGTCTATTAGTAATCGCAAGAAAAAATAACTATCTCTTTGCCAGCTAGCCATGCAAATTGCACTTCATTATAACATGAATAAACCGTGAGTTCTCAAATACGATGTGCTCGACTTTGGATGAATGCATGCAAGTTAGAATGATCAATATTGTACACACCCGTTAACCATGACTCTAACTTGCTCGCAAGCTGCCCATCAAGGATGCATGCATACATGATTCCCAAGCTGCCCATCGAGGATATACACATCCCTCTATGTCTATATAAGTCAGAGCTTCCCAGCTGTGGTTCATAACTTACCTTTAAATGGCAAAATTGTTCAAAATTTAGTACACTGAGATATTAGAGAAAACCAAAAGCCGATGGGGCAAGGACTGGTTGGGCGTAGATAGGCCTGAGCAAACCCTGTTTAAGTGGTTTGGCCGGTTTGAGGTAGTTTAAATTTCTGTACTAGCTTTAAAGTTTAGATTTTATTTATAAAAGAAAATAAACTACGTTGTAAGTGGATGGTTTGGCTGGTTTGACCGGTGTTAGTTTTTGCACACCCTTAGGCGTAGGCACGAGACCGACCGATGTACTATCTCTTTGCCTGCGCAAATTGCACTACATGAAAGTGAGAGACAAGGGAAAGTATGCCTCTGTCGAGCCCTAGAAATCCAGACGTGTCGCCAAAGTTGTGCCCCACCATGTTGGTATCGCTCATGCAACCCGAAGGTGATGTTCACCCCGGCTGTCCCGAACGTGAACTTATATGTACGGAGGACACCTGCAGGAGCAATGAACTCGACGTAGTCGGTCCCCCGGACAAGACATGTGCGAGGAAAAAGCAGCAAGCATGATAGAGAGACACAGGGAGTTTACCCAGGTTCATACCACCATGCGGTGTAAAACCCTACTCATGCATATCTGGATTGCTCATACTGCTTGGCGAGGTTTACAGTACAAGGTGGTGATCAGGCGATCAGATCTAGGGTTCCTAGCTAGGAGAAAGCTAGGGTTCCTGAGGTAGAAGGCGATGGGGATCCCCCTTCTACGTGACGTGTTGCCCCTCTTATAGGCACCCAGCCCTCTTCTTAAGATATCTTGGCGGGAAGGTTTGCCACATGGCAACAATAGAGTGGGCAGGTAAGCTAAAGATACTTTTGACCGTCGGAATGATCCATGGCAGGGTGTCGTTGATCACGCCACTGACGTCCTCTTCTCTCCATCCTTCACGTTCTGCATACACCAGAGAGAGAGAGAGAGAGAGAGAGTCCCCCTAGGTGGCAGAGCATGTTGGACACTCTTGGCTTGAGGGAGGGGAAGGTGCCTTCCTTGCGGAGGGGGAAGATGCCTTCCTTGCGTAGCAGGTGCAAGCCAGTTCAGTTGTGCCAGTTGTGGTTATCCGTATCTTCGTCTTCATCCCGCACGTGGTACCGTGCAGTACCCAGGACTTATGCGTTGCGGTGTTCGTGTGCTTCGCGTGGCGGGGAAGGTCTCGCCAAGTGTGCCCCTTCCCCATGGAAGGCTTCAAGAGGTCTGGCTTCCCGAGGGAGCCTCGCGAAGGGATGCCCTTTGAGGCTCCGTGAGGATCGCTTCTCATGAGGCGTATGGCTTCGTAAGAGGGTCTCCCTGTGGTACTATAGTTGTTCCGCTACAAGAGCCCAGTAGCATATGAGTCGTGGTACCCTGATGCCAATGGCCCAACAACGATGCATGAGACTATTTTATCGACCATATCCTCGCTGACATTGTGTTAATTTTCTTATTCACCTAGATGCATGAATTTTTGTCCCAGGTTTGATTACTCCCTATCATGTAATTGACATAATTGCTTCAAGGGACCATCTTATTGCTATTCCCTTAATTCGATACGGTCATTTTTATGTCCAATTTTGGGGGTTCTTGTTCATGTGGGATGGCATCCATTTTATCATGATACGAAACAATTTGATTTGTATGGTGGTGATCGATCGTATGGAAGCAACAGAGAGGTATGTGTCTTTTATGAGGAAGCTCGACAAGACACCGGACCTTAGGCCAATTGAAGGTGGTATACATACCAGCACTCTCATCATGGTTGGGCCCTTGATTGGCTTCATAAGGGGTTGAAACTCGTTTTCTAGACAACTACATGTACATAAAGTTGGTGGAGCTAAGAAAAATATATGCAGGTGTCGTGGAATCGTCATGTCAGATGATACATGGGGTAGCTTACGAAGAGGAGAGGAGAGCAAGGTGACCTAGGAGAATCCAAGAGCAAGATTGAAACACAATGTACCTAGGTTCGGGTTTTCATCCTTACTGCTGCTATAAGTCACTATATAATCATAGATTAATTTACAAGGTTGTGGTCTACTTCATAGCTTGGGCGGTGTTTGTAGTCTCGACTGTATCATTCTAATTTGACCTTCTCTCATGTGGTGCCCATGCTGGCTTTATATATGCAACCCGATTAGGGTTTACAAGTGTTTTAGTGGACTACCTATTGGAGTGCCACATTGGGCTTCAAGCCGGCGTGGCATCCGGGTCATGTTCCGTCGTGTTGGGCAAACTCTATGATGGACCATGCTTTACCTTTGTGAGGGTATCTGTATCTCATATCCACATCAGTGGGTATACTGCCTTGTAAGTTTATTTGTTACTCCCTCCGATCCATATATTAATAATATTAACTTTATTTAGATAGTATGTATCTAGTTAAATATCTAGATTAAATGCATTCGTATCTGGACAAAGTTGATGCCGTTAATATGGATCGGAGGAAGTACGGTAATCTATTAGTAATTGCAAGAAGAAAAAAACTATCTCTTTGCCCGCTAGCCGTGCAAATTGCACTATATTATAACATGAATCAACCGTGAGTTCTCAAATAAGATGTGTTCGACTTTGGATGGATGCATGCAACTTAGAATGATCAATACTGCACACACACACCCGCTAACCATGACTCTAACTTGCTCGCAAGCTGCCCACCAAGGATGCATGCATACATGATCACCGAGATATGCTATGTCTTGCTTGTTAGCAATAAACATGTGAAATGGCTAGCTTAAATGCATGATTCATCCATGTATGTCTATATATATAAGTCAGAGCTTCCCAGCGGTTGGTTACTTGCCTTTAGATGGAAAGGTTGTTCAAAATTTAGTACACTGAGATATTAGAGAAAACCAAAAGCCAGACGGGGCATGCCAATATCAGACCGCCGGCGCACAGGGAAGTCGTTGCAGCGCAGGCCAACCCGTTTGCTCAACGGCGAGAAGTCGTAGATATCCAGGTATTGAGCGAAGCAGCTGGGACAGACAAGTAAAACATCGCATCCACACGAGATTGCTCATGCCATGCACCAGCAGCTGCGGCGGGTTGCCGATGGCGAACTCTGCTATAATCCCCAGCCCCCAAGGTGAGCGGCGCTGCCACCCCGAAAGGACTCAGCGCGGCGAAAGCAAGCTCGATCCCGATGCAGCTGCAGGTGGCGACACTTGCGCACAAAAGGAGAAGGAAGATGGATGATATCTTCATTCTCTTTTCTGATGTTGTTACTGTAGTGTGTTCTCTGTCTAATAAATCTCGCAAACATTCGGTTTGAATCAACAACATAATAACGGCGTTCAAGTATTATAGTGCTCTGACTACGCCATTCAACAATAACTCTCTTTCAACTACTCCCTCCGATCCATATTAGTTGATTTGAATTTGTCAAAATTTGGATGAACCTATATACTAAATAGTGTCTAGATTTATCCAAATTAGACAAATGTGAGTCAACTAATATAGGTCGGATGGAGTAGTATAATTCTATTTCAACTACTGCTAGTATAATTCTGTTTCAACAACAAAAAAATCCAGTCGTTTTTTTCTTCCGAAATGCAATCTTTGTGTGATCAAGGAGTTCGTAACGAATGCTGAGATCTCGGTGCAGTCCTGTCTGGAGTTGAAACACAACCTGCTAGTACTAACTACTGACCTGTTGCGATCAAGGAGTAGCTTGTTGAGATTGTGGCCCCACATTCTGACCTGTTGCACGCCTGCTACATTAGTTTGTCCGTAGGTTTCAAATTGTTGCTACCTGTATGGGTTTTGCCGCCATACAGGTTGCTCTCAAATTGTTGCACCACAGAGTCCGAGCTTTGGCTTGAACTACCCGCCGTTGCATTTGCCAACCCCTTGTATTCGTCTATGGTACTTGATCGTGACAACAATGCTTGCTGCTTCTCTAAGCTCCATGAGACGAGGTTTGATCCAACAAAAATTGCGAAGCCGCTTGTAGTTCGCCAACCATCGATTGGCCCTACCCAATTCGTTTAATTCCGCTAGCAGTAGGCAGCGAGGGACGAGAGCATCGTTTTGGCGGACAGGCGTTAGAGGATTTTATTTTTTTTTTTGAAAAAATCAAATTTGAAGTTTCAAAAAATCTGAAAAAATATAGGGACGTAGATAATGATTTATAATAAGCGCGTACAAAAAAGCATGCGAAAATAATTTGTATTCTGGCTTCAGAAAAAATGAACATTTTAGATCTAGACATGAACCGTGTAATTTTGAATGGGCCTCCTTTTTCCCAGAATTTGTCATATTTGTCTTTTTACTGCGTACAAAATAGAATATATTTTCTATTGAAATTTTGCATACATGTATTTTACATTGTGGGCTATACAAATATATTTTTTCAAAAACATTTGACACTTTTTGAAAAATTTAAAAAAGTCTACCATGGAGCTCGTCCACCAAATCAATTTTTTGGGTCATCATGCCCCTTCTTACACCTACTCAAGACTTTCAATCTAGGTATCTGTTAGATGCCATCTTCAGAGACATGTCCATGTCCTAGGGAGAGATGTTCTCGTTGTTTGATGTGAGACAAAGTGCTGCTCAAGACTTTCAGTCGTCTAGGTATCTTTTCCTATAAAGTGCTGCTCAAGACTTTTTTAGTGTATAGATTCACTACAAAACTTAGTGAACCTATATACTAAAAGGTGTCTAGATACATTTACTTTATAAAACTAAAACATTTTATATTTTAAAACAGAGGAAGTAGTTTGTTAACGCAGTCTATTAGTAATAGAAAGAAAAAAGAACTATCACTTTGCCATCCAGCCGTGCAAATTGCAGTATATTATAACATGAATCAACCGTGAGTTCTCAAATAAGATGTGCTCGACTTTGGATGGATGCATGCAACTTAGAATGATCAATGCTGCACACAGTCGCTAACCATGACTCTAACTTGCTCGCAAGCTGCCCATACAGATGCATGCATGCATGATCGCCGAGATGCTATTCCTTGGCTCGTTAGATGTGATAGGGCTAGCTTAAATGCATGATTCATCCCTGTATGTCTATATAGGTCATAGCTTCCCAGCGGTTGGTTACTTCCCTTCAGATGGAAAAGTTCTTCAAAATTTAATACACTGAGATATTAGAGAAAACCAAAAGCCAGACGGGGCATGCCGATATCAGACCGTCGGCGCACATGGAAGTCGTTGCGGCGCAGGCCAACCCCTGTGCTCAACAGCGAGAAGAAGTAGATGTCCAGGTTTTGAGGGAAGCAGCTGGGACAGACAAGTAAAACATTGCATCCACGCGAGATCGCTCGAGGTGGAGATGACGGCCTGCACGGTCTGGGGAGGGTGGCCGATGCCGAATTCGGCGACGTACAAGCCCGAGTCCAGCGAGGTGAGCGGGGCGAGCTCACCAGCTCAAAGCGCCGGGGGTGCGCATGCGGGCGGCGGCGGGGTGAGCTGCACGCGGAAGCCGGTGCTGCTACTGGTGGCGAAGGTGGCGGAGGCGCACAACTGGAGAAGAATGAGACATGGCGTACGTCGTCATTCCGATCGATCTTGTGTGAGTAGCAGTAGCTGTGTGTTTTTCAGTCAATAGCTGTACGAGTTAATCCTCGCCGGCTAACCTTTCTAGATCCACGTAGCAGTGTACATGTACGAGTTGTGACAGCACCCTGTAACTGCCACCCCTATGTGTTTAGTGCCGCTAGACAGAATCTAGCTAGTAGTCCTATTCAAACTGATTGCCAGCAAACACAACATTGCCTTCCTTCGAGAATCAAAACTCTTTTTTTAACACGAGGCAAAAGAAGTTTATTGCGAAGTTAATTGTGGAAATCCAAGTGAAAAAACCAGGCCCACTCACGCTGACATCAATGAGCACAATACAACCATACAAACATAAACAATAGAAGAGAAGAGAAGAGAAGAGATCATGATTGCTATGGGAGGGAAGAGTAGAACACGGAGTCATCCACGAAAATGAAACACCAAGCACTACGCATGAATCTACGCCGCTGCAAAACTCTCATCAGGGCCGCTGCATCGACCTCCATCCACTCCGATCAACACCGCCTCCTGGGCTGCCGGCCCAACAACCGCCGCTCGTTCTCTTTTTTTGATCACAAGCGCCGCCGCTCGTCCTCGAGCTGCAAAGCAGCATGACCGAATTGCCCGTAGACCAAGGAACTATTCGGCCGCAGACCATGATCGCTACACCGACTCGTGTAAGCACGTATTTTTTGATAAATGACCAGTTTGACCAACTTCAACCGTCTCTGCCCTCCGGGCGAAACTAATTTGAAATCTGACCCCTCACGTCGGCGCCACTTCAAACGGCGCCGACCTAACACAGGTCGGCGATGGCGCCGAACTTGCCACTGGGGCGGGAGCCTGGCTGACGTGGCCGCTATGTCGGCGCCGTTTCAACTGGCGCCGACCCTAGGGTTATACCCAATCGAGCAGTTTCCTTTCTCCCCGATCCAATCAAACCACCTCCTCCCGCCGCCGCTCCTCTGCGCTCCTCCGCGACGCCGGCCGGCGCACCACCTCCCGTCGCCGCTCCTCCGCTCTCCACCACCCCGCCGCCCATCTCCGGACCACCTCCCTCCGCTCCTCCACCACCCCGTAGGCCGGCCGCCGCGTCCGCACGCACGCAGGTGGGCTGCCTCCCTCCGGCGGGTGGGTTGACTCCCTCCGGCAGGTGGGCTGCCTCCCTCTCCGGCCATCTCCTCGTCCCGCACCTCTCCCCTCCGGCCGCAGGTACCTCTCCCCTTCCCTCTCCTCTCTCAAATCCCCTCCCCCTATTCTAAAATGTTTGTTTGTGTGTGTGTGTGTTGTATGTAAAGTAATGTTGTATCTAAAATGTACAAACTAATGTTGTATGTAAAGTAATGTTGTATGTAAACTTAGTTAATTATAATCATACAATGTAATTATGTTGTATGTGAAGCACATGTTCTAGTTAATTGTAATTATTCAAGTGTTGCTAATGTAGATATTTCAATTAGATGATATTGCTACAAGTTTGGCCAACATATGATGTAACATATTGCTAATGTAGATAGTAATGTCGATATTTCACTTAGATGATATTTTGTAGGAGTTGTTTGTAGGAATTTTTTTGTAGGAGTTGTTAGGAGTTGCTAGATTGATTGATATTGGCTAGTTTGTGTGTGTGTTGTAAGCATGTGCAACATATATGAATGATATTGGCTAGTTTGTGTAGGGTGATTGTAGCAAAATGAGTAGGTTAGAGCAATGGTATTTTAGGGTGATTGTAGATGGCATGGTATTATTGTTTGAACATTGTCGCATTTTGTTGGGTATTGCATTCTCTAATGGATGCTTTGGTATTTGTTTTGGCTATTAATATAGATGGCTTATGCAAAAGTCCTTCATGTGCATCACGGTGGGCGTGTTGTGCAATCGGACTGTGGTGTTGAGTTTGTGGATATGGCAAAGACTGTGATATTTTTTCCGACTAGTCCTAGTCTTAGTGATGTTGTTGTCATGGTTAGAGCTGCCCTTGGATGGAGTGACAAAGGCGATGAAGTTATTTTGGAAGGAAGATATGATGCGGGTGGCTCTAGATCTTATACTGAGATGATCCCGATCAACGGTGACGAGTGGGATCTATACAAAGAGCTAGTGGAGAACTCGCAAATAAAATCTTTGGTCGTGTTTGCCGTCAAGGTCACCGGGCATGCCCATCTTCTCATCGACTTGAACAAGCGGCCCTCGATTATCGAAAGAACCAACGATGACCGTCCTGAGGATGTGTATGATGCGGGTCCAAGCCAACCGCCTGTGTGGGACACAGAAAATCAACAAGATGAAGATTACTTGGAGGAGATTGTGGAGGAACCCATTTATGTTGAAAGAGAACGAGTAGAGATCATCGAGGAGAAAATGAATGTTGAAACCTTAGAGCCGATCGAGGAAGAGTTTGTAGCTGTCTCGCCAATCAACATTCCATCATCGCCTTGTGTACCTTTGGTGGCATCCTCGATGCTTGAGGGAGATCCATATACCTATGAAGATGACAATGAAGAGGACGAGGGGTATGAACATGCTTACGCTACGGACTTGGACGATGATCGTTCGGTTCCCAAGTTTTCGGAGAAGGAGACCGATGCATTTGTCAAGGTGTGGGGCAGAGATCCTAATGTTCATGAGTTCAAGGATGTTAGGCAGGCTCACCTAGCCGTGGTAGACTCGAACCTACGGGAGTATGGGCCGGAGCGGCCTAGACCCCTCACCGAAGACGAGGCACAGAGTCGACCTAGGGCACGGCCTTTGATATACCCGGGGCTAAAATTCAAGGCTATGTTGGACATGCAAGTATGGTTCCAGGAGTACGCCGTAAGTCATCATCGACCCTACATAGTGTTCAAGTCCGACCAAAATGAAAGATATGTTTTGATATGCGAGAATGAAGATTGTCCATGGAAGGTATGGGCAAGGAAGAAGAAACCTGAAGGTTGGTGGAAGATAAGTAAGTATGAAGGCCCGCACACATGTGGCAATGCCGTCCTGGAGCGCAACAAGCACCGGCAACTGACATCTACTTTTATTGCACACCGGTGTGCCAATGCCATCAAAGCTACCCCTACCCTTCAAGCGGCCTCTTTGGTCCAATTTGTGAAACTCATATTTGACTATCATATCAAGTATGGAAAGGCTTGGAGGGCTAAGCAAATGGCTATGAAGATGGTTTATGGTGATTGGGAGGAAGCATATGGGAGGCTCCCTAGGTTGTTGGCGGTGATGGCACATCGAAACCCTGGTATGACGCACATTGTGCAGCCCCATCCAATCGAGACTCGCACGATCGAAGGTGTCAAGTACCAAGTGTTCCGTCGAGCATTTTGGTGCTTCCGCCCTTGTGTTGAAGCATTCAAGCATTGTCGTCCATTTCTTTGTGTGGATGGAACGTTCCTTACAGGGAAGTTTAGGGGCACCCTTCTTGTTGCTATCTCTTGCGACGCGGACAACCGATTGGTCCCGCTTGCCTTTGCTCTTGTGGAAAAGGAGGACAACGTCAGCTGGAACTGGTTCATGCACTTGGTGAGGACTACGATTGTTGGCCCCGGAAGAGAAGTCTGTGTCATTTCTGATCGCAATCCGGCCATATTGAATGCCATGAGGGCAGAAATACCTGAGCATCCCCTTGTTAAGCACCGTTGGTGCATAAGGCATTTCGCGGGTAATTTCTACCATGCTTGTCGTAATAGAGAAATGACTGAGTATCTCCGTAGGCTTACCTTGGTGTTCGAGCCGGTTGTGTTTGAAGAGATGTTCAATGAGTTGTATGGCTTGACAAATGAGAAGGGGAAGGGTTTTCTTAGGGAGAATTTGCCGAAGAAACACCTATGGGCTCAAGCTTTCGATCAGGACGGGGTTCGGTATGGTCACATGACAAGTAACATGGCCGAGATATTCAATAAGGTGCTAAAGGGTATCTGCACGCTACCGGTAACTGCCATCGCATCCTTTACTTTTGACAAGTGCAACGAGTATTGGGTCACGAGGAGCGACGAAGTGAAGGTGCTAATTAATGCCGACAAAAGATGGCCAAAGACTATTGAAGAAGAACTTGGATACCAAGCCGCGAAATCTCATGACCAAACATGGACTTGTTTTGATAAGGAGGTCTGGAAGTATGAGGTTTCGGAGGTAGGAGGTACCAACTCAGGTGGTGAGCACTATGGTGGTCGCAAATATGTTGTTGTGCTTGCCCAGTACTCTTGCACGTGCCAGATGCCTTTACAGATCCATGTACCATGCTCTCATATAATAACCGCGTCATCATGGACCAATGTGTCGAGATAGAAAATTTGAAGGCACGTATTCGGGCACTCGGTGGGGAGCCGTAGTATTGTTTTAATTTAGCTCGTGTGTAATATTTACTTATGTGCCGTACCGTTATGTTCCGCAGAATTATGTTTCTCACTTTGTTTGCCGAAACACATGTAACTTATTTATGAATTCTATGATCAATAAATTAGCGGGCTAATCTTTCTCTATATATATCCCTATATTACTTTTAACTCTCGGCTGGTGTGTCTGTCTTCGTAATTCCTCCATAAATAGCACCCGGGTGGTTGTTTGTTTGTCTTCGTATTCACTCCAATCAACCTCTCTCTATCTCTCTCAACCAACTCCTCTCACTCTCTATCTCTCTCAGCCAACACCACTCATGGCCGGTGCAGGATCCTCTTCAAGGAAAGGGAAGGAGATAGCCTTTGAACTCGTAGGGCCTCGTAGTGGTACATTCCTCCCACCAGACATGCCACCGATGAATGAACTAGATGGCCATGTTCCGTGGATCATACAGTGTGATTGCATGGTGGGATGCTGCTACACAGCTGATGAATGGGCTTGGCGGAAAATGGGGATTTGTGTGCGGGCACGCCCGGGGTCCTGCACTCTATTTCGTAAGAACTCTCTCCTTGCTCAATTTTTTTACTAGGGTAGAACTCTCTTCTCGCTCAATGTTTAAGCTAAAAATCTATATTATTCAATAGGCGGCATTGTGATGCGACAAGGATTTCTGGTTTGAAGACCAAAGACAGTACGAAGTTTACTGGTATGGAGAAAAATATGTGCAGAAAAAAGAGGCCAAGGAACTAGAGGAGAAAAAAAAGAGAGAGCACAGACAGCATAACCAGAAAGCGTTCGAGAAATGGTGTGCTAAAAAGATGGCCAACAAACGAAACAATTAGGATGAGTACGAAAATTGCTAGACACTCGTATTTCCTTTTAATTTAGTTTTCATTTCAAAATGGTGATCTTGTATCTTTGATTTAGAGGGGTCAATGGTTTCCATTCCCCGAGCACCAGCAGTAGCAACAAATAAATTGTACCGTCTAGCAATTTATCATCATTTCGTGCTATGCAATGTACTTATCATCTAAGTAGAAAACAATTTGAGTTCCAAATATTTCATCTCAAGTACTCATTACAAACATAATGAAAACGGTGCCAAATTAGTTCCACAACTTACAACCAAGCCTGATACATGATGATATCAGAATGTGCCAAATTAGTTCCACAGCTTCCACTTTGTGTTTTCCTTATTCAACCAAGCCTTGCTATCTTCCCACTCTTTCCTTCTCTTCTCTTCCCTTTATTCTTCTTTAATCCTTGCCTCTTCTTCTTTCTTCCTTTTAGCTTCTAACTGGTACTTCCTTGAGCGCTCCTTCTGTGCTTTTTCAATCTCTTGCAACTCCAAGTTTATTTCATCCTCATGCTTCTTTTTCTACTCATCGAAAACCTTCCAAGACTCATCTAAAGTGTCGGGGCCGTAAAGGGGACACCACCGTGTCATATCTTGACAGTGCTCACACCAAACAAGTGGAGGAGCCTTGGGTGTGGTTTCGTATAATTTCCAATACTTAGGTGGAGATAGAGGAGGACGCATAATGCGTTTCCACCTCTCAGCTGGCTTTGGGCCCAAAAGAATGCTAATATTCCATGAAAGAAGATAGTCATCATAACACTCGGGGCCATCGATCCACTGGAATAAATAGCATGTGCAATGTTCCTGTCAAATAAAATTTACCATATCAACAAACAACGATCAATCAAGTATGATAGATACCATGTCAGAAGACACCAAAACTCACGCGTGTATCGGGGCAACGGTAGAATGCGCGGCCAGCAGTAGTGTGGTAGTTAGATTGTTGTATATGACAAGTTTTACCACAACAACAATTTGGTACCGGATATCTTGGTAGCACCGGAGCATCTTTCGATGACATATTGGGATACTTGCCTTTGGTACTTTCCGCAAACTTCATCTGACGTGCAATCTCCGTCCACATGTCCGGAGAATCTACAAACAGTGGGATAATTAACATAGCAAACACTATCACTTATAATGTCCTAAGCTATATTATCATACAACCGGCTAATTTTCCATTGAAGTGCTTCCCAACTTAGTAAACACTATAGCAAACACTAAGACAAGCTCATATCCAATGCATACATACCCTAGCGAACTCTATGGAAATGAATCCCTACAAATATATTTCCACATGTGCATATTTTTGTTTTGTCATATGTAAACTAAATTAGCAAACACTAAGACAAAGCTCCTATCAAATGCATGCATACACTAGCTACAATCTATTCAAACAAATATTACTTACAAAGATATCTAAATAACATATCTATGATCTTCTAGGGTTTTAACAAAAAAGAGATAAATGAGATCAAATTAGACATTCTAATAGGTGGAATCAAAGGGGATTTGAGAGAGATTACCTCTAAGAAGACTTGCCATGGTCCCAATCCAAGAAATCTTGGAGTTTCAACAAGATTTGAAGATAGGGGCGAAAAACAGGAGAGAGAGAGCTTGTGGCGGCTAGGAGGAGGAAATGGGAGGGCTGGGAAAGGGAAACTGCTCGATTGGATATAACCCTAGGGCCAGCGCCAGTTGAAACGGCGCCGACATAGCGGCCACGTCAGCCAGGCTCCCGCCCCAGTGGCAAGTTCGGCGCCATCGCTGACCTGTGTTAGGTCGGCGCCGTTTGAAGTGACGCCGACGTGAGGGGTCAGATTCCAAATTAGTTTCGTCCGGAGGGCAGACGCGGTTGAAGTTGGTCAAACTGGGCAGATTTGGCAAAAAATACTGTAAGCACTATATATCGGAAATGATAATTGCAGGCCCAGTTCGCCAGGCTTTTCTTTTTACGTTTTTCTCTTTCTATCTGTTTATCTTTTTCTGTTTCTTTTTCGGTTTTCTTTTCTGTTTATTTCTCTTTTTGTTTACTTTTTTTAGAAACATCATATTTTTAAAGATGTTCTTTATTTTTAAAAAATATTATGTTTCCACGAATTTTGGTTCATGGTTTTAAAATTGGTTTATGATTTTTAAAATTTGTTTCTTGATTTTTTGAATTGGGTTCATGTTTTTTGTAATTTTGTTAATGCTTTTAGATTTTTGGTTTATGGTTTTTCAAATTGGTTCAATATTTTTCTAAATTGGTTTATGATTTTCGAAAATGGTTCATGACTTTTTTTAATTGATTCATGATTTTTGGAATTGGTTTATAATTTTAAAAAATTTGTTCATGATTTTTGAATTATTTTTTTCTGAAAATTTGTTCATGATATGGAAAAAAAATTCACAAATATTCAAAAAATTCAAAGTTCTTAAATCATAATTATAGAGAAAATTCATAGTTTAAATAAAAATATAGAAAAAAGTAATAGAAAAATAAAAATAAAAAAGGAAATCTCATTATAGGCCGGCCCACTTACCCTGCTCCTTCAGGCGGCGCACTCGCCTTGTGCCGCCACGAAGCGGCGTATATCACCTCCCCTATATATCGCCCATTGCAAGACTCGCCCACCTGGGATCACTCACGTGGGTTCACTCACTCGTTTTTTGTTTCTTTCTCCTCTTTTCCCTTTTTCTTATTTCTATTATGTTTCTTTTATATTTTGTTTCCTTTTTCCAATTTCATTATGTTTCTTTTTGTCACTTTATTTTCTTGTTTTATTTTATTTTTTTGCTTTTCCTATTTTGTTTATTTTATTTTTTATTTATTTCCCTCTTGTTAATTTTTCAAAAACTGAACCTTTTACAAAATCGAACAATTTTGGAAATCATGAACCGTTTAAGTCTAATACTTTTTATCAATGAACTTTTTAAATTTTGAACCATTTTTAAAATTATGATCAGTTTTTAAATTCCAAACCATTTCAAAATTTGGTTCATGTTTTTCGAATTTGGTTCATGGTTTTTGAAATTTCGTTCATGAACTTTTTGATATTGGTTCATGATTTTTCAAAATTTGGTTCATGAATATTTTGATATTGGTTCATGATTTTTCAAAATTTGGTTCATGAATATTTTGATACTGGTTCATGATTTTTCAAAATTTGGTTCATGAAATTTTCAAAATTGGTTTTTGAATTTCAAAATTGGGCCATGACTGATTGCATCCGTCTAATCTGACCTTCCCTAAAGGGGTACATATGTTATCTTTCATCGACAAAGGTACCGTCGCTCTTTTTTGGTTTATTCCAATTTTCAATTATGATTGGAATTTGGTCCCTAACAAGAACTCCAGCCTGACGTACAAATTTGGCTGCGGCCTTCTTGGGCTCCATCGGCCTGCCATCAACACGGACTGCTTCGATCGTGAACTTTGCACGATCTTTCAACCGATGGCTCGCGCCTCGCTTGCTCTTTTTCGTAGAAGAAGATTGTTGATGGTTGGTCGATCCAGAGGGCTAAAAGAAGAAAGAAGCGTTAATTAATACATTTACATATATACAAATCAATCGGTGCAAGTCAGTAGAGGCTTAATCCATGCATATACCTCGACAGACTTTGTAATCACTAAAGTGCGTTCACCGGAGTCGTCATCTTCTCCATGACTACTTGAGCTGTCATCATGTCCCTCCAAGTTCAAATATTGTGAGGTGTCCTCGTGGATCATGTTCTCCATTATTTCTTCATCTTCAAGGTTTCTACTGAGTGGGTCCATAGTTTCTAAAACAATAATATGATCACACAAATATCAGTAATATATCTATTGAAATGCTCAAGCAAAGATGATGATATGACAGGTTAAAAGTATTGAAATGTAACCCTAATACATGCTTGGTCATTCCAAACCCTAATTCGGAGAAACCCCGGATTCATATGAGAGGATACATTCGGAAAAACCCCGGATTCGGAGAAACCCTAATGCTATATTGACAACGAGAGGTGTACTAGGGCGGCGGCTGGCGGCGCTAGGGCGAGAGCGGGGCCGGGATGCGTGGGGGTGTGCATTCGAACCAGCACGACGTGGGCTACCTAAAATGGGCGACTCAGCGAGGGCAGAGGATGATGATATGACAGGTTAAAAGTATTGAAATGTAACCCTAATACATGCTTGGTCATTCCAAACCCTAATTCGGAGAAACTCCGGATTCATATGAGAGGATACATTCGGAAAAACCCCGGATTCGGAGAAACCCTAATGCTATATTGACAACGAGAGGTGTACTAGGGCGGCGGCTGGCGGCGCTAGGGCGAGAGCGGGGCCGGGATGCGTGGGGGTGTGCGTTCGAACCATCACGACATGGGCTCCTAAAATGGGAGACTCAGCGAGGATAGAGTAGGTCAGGGTCCACGGCATTGGAAAAGTAATCGGTCAAGTGATGCATATATACACATACATACATATATACACATACAAAAAATATATACATATATACACATACATATACAAATATATATACATATATATATATATATCATACAAAAAATATACATACATATACATATACATACATATACAAATACACATACACTAACCAATCACCAACAAATACACATACACATACATACACATACACATACACATACATATACATACATATAACACTATACTAACACTAACTAACCACTAACCAAAAAACACTAACACTATACTAACAAAAATCGGCGACGGGCATGCTCACCTACGGGCGGTGGCGCGGCTTGGGTGGCGCGGCGCTGCTGGGCGGTGCGGCGTGCGGGTGGGCGACGCGCGCGGCTGGGATGGGGCGGCGGAGGGGCGGCAGCGGGCCGGTATGGCGGGGTGGGGATCGACGGCGGAGGGGCGACGACGAGACGGGGTGGGGACGCCACGGTAGTCCCGGCGACGGCGAGACGGGGCGGGGACAGCGCGGCAGCCCGGGGACGGCGAGATGGGCGGGGACGGTGCTGCGGCGTCGCCTCTGCTTTTCTTCCTCTGCTGCGCGCGCTTGATCTGGCTGGGGGGGAGGAGGAAGTGGCGCGCGTTATAAATCCCCCCCCCCTTTAACACCGGTTCGTGGCTGGAACCGGTGTTAAAGGGAGGGGCATTTATTTCATGCATTAAAGGGGTGGGGGCATTTTTAATTCAAAAACTAGGATATGAATTTAGAAAATTTATATCGTTTTCATTTCAACTCAGAAAAATATGAATAATATATCATAATTTTTAGAAAAATAATATCTATCCATTCATATAAAAACATTTTATATTTACTTTAGATGAAAAATTTCAAAATGATTAAAACACTTACATATAAATTTTGATTATTCAATTCAAACAAAAATAAAATAGTCAAACCCTAAAACTTAGAACATAAGAAATATTAAGCATCTAAAAAGGAATCTAACCCTATTTTATTAGAGCAAATCATATTTTATTTTGTATTAACATTTTTGAATTGTTTGGATATTTAAATGCCGCATCTTTTGTATACTTTGGAATCTGACAAAACCTAGCTCAACTTGCATTGGATTTTTGATAAAATATCATATTGTGAACCTAAAAATGATTTTTGTAAAAAATCATGAGCATCGTATCATGTACCTGTAGTTCATATCTGATCCACTTCCTGCCGATTCGGCAGGAATTTGTCTTTTTCACCAGAGGTGGACGGAAAGGTTTCAGATCTCCCTGTTGGTACATTGTCCATATAAGGTGGTCTAGAATTTTTGTAAAATGTGGTGGTGGTTTTTTGAATTAGCCATTTGGTGGTTGCTTCACAAAATCGTCCGTTTTTATGCTCGGAAAATGGAAAATGCCTTGTTGGTGCGACAAAAAGGAAAACTTCCTCTTGCAACATTGTTTGCCATGCCATGATATACATGTATGCACAATATGGCCACATTATCATAAACTATGCTTGATTCTAGCCATAACATTGGTCATTTGACCCGAAAGCCAAGAAACCTCGAATGAGATAGGTCATTTTGTGATGGGTTTTTTAGACATAATCAATATACCAAGTTTGATATTTTTCCTTCTAACTATGTCACATAATATAACACCACGCGAAGGTTTCGCACTGTTTCGACCTTTTTTTTTTTATTTTTTTATCTCCGTTTTAAACTATCGTCAAACTTTGTCGAACAACGGGCATGAAGATTCTTAGCTCAGGGCCAAGCCTCGCTCAACTTGCATTGAATTTTTGATAAAATATCATAGTGTGAACCTAAAAATGATATTTGTAAAAAATCATGAGCATCGTATCATGTACCTGTAGTTCATATCTGACCCACTTCCTACCGATTCGGCAGGAATTTGTCTTTTTCACCAGAGGTGGACGGAAAGGTTTCAGATCCCCCTGTTGGTACATTGTCCATATAAGGTGGTCTAGTATTTTTGTAAAATGTGGTGGTGGTTTTTTCAATTAGCCATTTGGTGGTTGCTTCACAAAACCGTCCATTTTTTATGCTCGGAAAATGGAAAATGCCTTTTTGGTGCGACAAAAAGGAAAACTTCCTCTTGTAACATTGTTTGCCATCCCATGATGTACATGTATGCACAATATAGCCACATTATCACAAACTATGCCTTGATTCTAGCCATAACATTGGTCATTTGACCCGAAAGCCAAGAAACCTCGAATGAGATAGGTCATTTTGTGAAGGTTTTTTTGAGACATAATCAATATACCAAGTTTGATATTTTTCCTTCTAACTATGTCACATAATATAACACCACGTGAAGGTTTCGCACTATTTTGATCTTTTTTTATTTTTTATCCCCGTTTTAAACTATCGTCAAACTTTGTCGAACAACGGGCATGAAGATTCTTAGCTCGGGACCAAGCCTCGCTCAAATTGCATTGGATTTTTGATAAAATAGCATATTGTGAACCTAAAAATGATTTTTGTAAAAAATCATGAGCATCGTATCATGTACCTGTAGTTCATATCTGACCCACTTCCTACCGATTCGGCAGGAATTTGTCTTTTTCACCAGAGGTGGACGGAAAGATTTCAGATCCCCCTGTTGGTACATTGTCCATATAAGGTGGTCTAGTATTTTTGTAAAATGTGGTGGTGGTTTTTTGAATTACCATTTGGTGGTTGCTTCACAAAACCGTTTGTTTTTTATGCTCGGAAAATAGAAAATGCCTTTTTGGTGCGACAAAAAGGAAAACTTCCTCTTACAACATTGTTTGCCATGCCATGATGCACATGTATGCACAATATGGCCACATTATCACAAACTATGCCTTGATTCTAGCCATAACATTGGTCATTTGACCCGAAAACCAAGAAACCTCGAATGAGATAGGTCATTTTGTGAATGAGATAGAACTTGAATTAAAGTACAGAATGCAACTAACAGTAAGTTACATAAAGCACGACTGGAAATTAAGATACATAAAAGAACTGAAAATTAAGATACATGGCCAGATTAAGTCACAATCGGCCGAACTTGTTTCGGAATATTGGACTGATTTAGTCATGCTCCTGCCTACACCTGTAATACTCGCCACTGTAGTCATCGTACTCGCCGCCGCCATCGTCGCTGTCGTTGTCGGGGTCGCCGTAATTGAACCTTGAAGGCTGAGTACGCGTGGGCTGGACTTGAGGGTACCGCAGACGGGGGTTAGAGTCGGCGGTAGTGTCGTAGGCCATGACCCTCTGGAGAGTCCGACCGCGCCACCATAGCCGACGGCCGGCCTCGTTGAAGTTCGGAGGAGGTGGGCCGTCCTCCTCGTGCCTGGCAGCGCCCTCTCACGCCGATCCCCGAAGAAGGCTTCCCAAGTAGGGAAATAGTCGGGATGCCATCTGGGATTCCTCCGCTGCTCCGGCGTGAGCTTGAAGTAGTAGTGGTTCGTGATGGCCATCCGGCGCGCCACACCTAGAGAGACAGGAGGAACCGGCACGCCTCCGGCGCTCAGCATCCAGCCGACGGGGACACAGTAGCCCGGCGGGCAGGGGTAGTTCGAGGCGCAAAGCGCCTCCGCCTCCCTGGGGGTTAGTGCTACGGTGGAAGCCATGGGAAAGAGTGATGAGGTTGCAGATATGAGTCTAGAGATGTGCAATGACAATGGAGGCCAACCCTACATATATATAGTGAGAAATGGCTGGAGGGAAGAACTGGCGGGAAAAAATGGCAGGAAGAAAAATGGCGGGAAGAAAAATGGCAGAAAGAAAAATGGCTCATTTAATACATATACTGTTAACATAAGAAGTATGACATTGATTTCCATATTGAGATACATATGTGTGCCAAAAATGGCTCAATTAATACATATAGTCAATCTTATGATCGCGTCGGCCGTAACCATGGAATATCAGCACCGTTTAACAGGATGGTTGGGTCAGTCTTCACTCTGAAGGGCGGAATTTTATCAAACTTATTATAATCTGCTCCAGCTTCTCCTTCTCCTTTTCAGTTTCACATTCTTCCTTTGCATCAGTAATGGCCCGACCAAGATCGTCATCAGCGGGCCCATCTGCTGCCTCTTGATCTTCATTATCTACCCCCGTTGCAGTATCATCATATTCAGGATACATATTATGATAGTTGTCATCATCCTCTTCTTCTTCGTTGTCTTCCATCACAACCCCTTTTTCTCCGTGCTTGATCCAACAATTATAGCTGGGCATGAAACCGGATCGAAGCAGGTAGGCGTGAATGGTTCTGGTATTTGAGTAGTCTTTCTTGTTCTGACAGTGAACACACGGACATCACATAAAACCATTGTAACCACGGTTTGCATTAGCCACAACGATAAAATTTTGGAGGCCCGTAATATACTCGGAAGTGCGTCGGTCACCGTACATCCATTACCGGTTCATCTGCATTAATATATAGTATATATCAAAATTTAATAGGGAGATAACCATTTATATGTAGTACATCAATGACACATGAAAGGATAGTTTCCGACCTCAACCGAGAAGGAGAGAAAACTTATTTTGAGCTCTCGGGAATTTCACCAAACACCTCTTGTGCATAAAAAAACACAAACTAGCACACCTCACACCCTCTTGCTAGGCTCCAAAATGAGAGAGCGAAAACATGGAAGAGAGGGGTGTAGGCTGCGGTGTGTTATATAGCCCCCCCTTTAACACCGGTTCGTGGCGGGGACTGTGCGGGCCACTGGTGCAGGGGTCTTTAACACCGGTTCGTGCCACGAACCGGTGTTAAAGGGGGCTCCTTTTTCTGCACGGGCCACACTGGTACGGGCCCCTTTTAACACCGGTTCGTAGAAGAACCGGTGTTAAAGTCCATTTTCAGGCTCAACCAAAAGCCTCGTTTCTATTAGTGGATATCTCATATCCACCGTCAGCGGGTGTATTTTGACTTGTAAGGTAGTTTGTTACCGTAGTCTATTAGTAATAGCAAGAAAAAAGAACTATCGCTTTGCCATCCAGCCGTGCAAATTGCAGTATATTATAACATGAATCAACCGTGAGTTCTCAAAAATAAGACGTGCTCGACTTTGGATGGATGCATGCAACATAGAATGATCAATACTGCACAGACCTGCTAACCATGACTCTTAACTTGCCCGCAAGCTGCCCATCAAGGATGCATGCACACATGATCACCGAGATGCTCGTTAGCAATAAACATGTGAAATAATGGCTAGCTTAAATGCATGATTCAATCCTCTATGTCTATATAAGTCAGAGCTTCCCAGCGGTTGATTACGTGCCTTTAGAGCATCTCCACTTGCCTACCCAGGACGTCGGTCCGGACGCCGAATTTCGGTCCGGACGCCGAAAATCGGCCGAGTCGCGTACCCAGGGACCTGTTTTCGTCCGGATTTCGGCGTGTTTTGGTCCGGCCTACCCAGGCCGTACCCAGGATCCCGGGTACGCACTGGGAACGCCAGACTCAGCGAAAACGGGCGTGGGCCAGCTCTGTCGGCGAGAGTGGTCACCACTCCCGCCAATTCTCCGAGCTCCCCGCCCTCTTCTTCTCCCTCCCGCCTTTCTTCCCCATCCTCCCCTCCCCCCCCCCCCCCCCCCCGAAGCTCCGCCGATCACCGCGCCCGACATGCCGCCCAAGAGTTTCGTCCAACCCAGATCGAACCTCGGCGAGGGTCCGGCGGAGAAGAAGGCGAGGAAGCCGAGAGCGCCGCCGACCAAGCCGGAGGGCATGTCCTCGGCTGAGTGGGAGAAGAGGGAGCACACCAGGCAGATCTCGTCGACCGAGCAGAAGGACATGAAGGAGAGGGCGAAGCTCTGGCAGCAGCAAGCGGAGGAGGAGAAGGCGATGGTGAAGGCAGCGGCGGAAGAACATGCGATGGTGAAGGCGAAGCAGGCGGCGGCGACGCGTTCGGCGTTGATGGCCGCACCATACCCACCACACTGGGGGAGCCAGCTAGCGTCGGCTCGCCCGCCGGCTTCTCGCCGATCTCTCCGGCCAGCTTCTAGGAGAGCCAGGCGGCTGCTCGGCAGAGGTACTCCTCGTTGCCGGAGTTCGATGGCGGCTTCAACCCGAACATGCTCTTCCCCTGCTCGGCGCCGCGCCCTCCTTCGGCCTTCGACATCAACATCCCCTACTCCGCCTCTCCGGCGTACTTAAGCCCCGCTCTGCGCCGCGGACCGCAGCCCTTTGGCGGAAGCTCGGCGCCCTTCGGCGAGGTCGACGCGCGCAACCTGTTCGGCGGAATGCCGGGCGCCCTTCCGGCCGGCATGACGGCCGAGGCCTACATGGAGGACCTGATCGCGACAGACTCGGCGACGAACCACCCTTCCTTCTTCACGGAAGAGCAGACCCGGGCCGACGCCGAGCGCGGCATCGAGTCCTAGGACCTCGCCGACGTCGATGCCGAGGAGACCCAGGTCGAGCAGACGCAGCCAGAGGACGCCGAGACTGAGGCGAAAGGCAAGAAGGGGAAGAAGATGGCGGACACTCGGCTCAAATGGAACGTGGCCGAGGACAGCTGCCTCGCCGAAGCATGGAAGACGGTGAGCATGGATCCGATAACGGGTGCGAACCAAAATTCTGACTTATTGGCGGCGCGTGAAGGCAGCATTCGACGAGCGAAGCATGTGCGACCCAAATTATCGCAAGATCCACATGGAGAGAGGGGAGAAGGCAATAACGAACCACTGGGCGATCATCAAAACTGCGTGCAGCAAGTGGCACAGCTGCGTGGAAGAAGTCGACCGCACACAAGCCAGTGGGGAGAACATGGACAACAAGGTACTCGCGAACACTATCTTTGTCGTGCACTCTCTTGACACACTCGTGAACATGGACAACTTGACACACTTTCATTTTGCAGCTGCGCCGTGCACTTGCTCTGTTTCGAAAGGACATGAAGATGGAGTTCAAGTTCCATCATGTCTTCGAGAAAATCGAGCATTGCGAGAAGTGGCGGGACACTCGCTTGAGTCTCTCCAAGAGAAAGGACGGCGTCTACAACCCCGAGGCCCCAGCAGCTGCTGCCAGCGAAGGAAGACCTGAGCTCGGCCAGAAGAAGGCGAAGATGCTCAAGGCCGCCGGACCTCCCGCCGAGCATCTCCAGGCTTCGATCGAGAAATGCCTCGCCGACACGAGGGCACAGGCCGAGAAGAGGGCTGAGAAGAGCGAGGAGCGCTGGAAGAAGCTGATGGAGACACAAGGGGAAAAGGTGGCCCTCATCAAGGCCAACCTCGCCGAGAAGAAAGCCAGCCTCGCCGAGAAGAAGGCCAACTACGCCGCCAAGAAGCGCCACACGGACCTCAAGTTCCTCATGGACGGCGAGGACACGTCGAACATGAGCTCGCCGGTCAAGGCCTGGCGCAACGTCAGGCCATCCTAGAGGGCATGACCACGGCTTCCCCTTCCCCTGCGCCGGACGTGCCAGCGCCGAACGCTCTCACGCCGAGCTCTGCTTCGACTTCCTCCAACCCGGGGGCCTTCACCGGCGAGATGGACGACAACGCCGCGTCGGCCACGCCGCAGGAGCCCATCCCCATCGATGACTGAGCGTTGTTTCGCCTGTTATGTAATAAAAATATGTCGCCGAACTTGTAGGCGCATCTGTCGAACACCTTGTGGCCGAGCACTCGCCGGCGGGAACTATGCAGATTCAAATATATAGCCATTTTGTGTCCGCCTGGGTACTCGGCCTGGGTAGCCGAGTGGGAAACTTGGCGTACCCATGCCGAAAACATGCGCCGTCCGGCCTGAAAAAGGTCCGGATTTCGGTCTGGGTTCGGCCAACGAGTGGAGATGCTCTTAGATGGAAAGGTTGTTCAAAATTTAGTACACTGAGATATTAGAGAAAACCAAAAGCCAGACGGTGCATGCCGATATCAGACCGTCGGCGCACAGGGAAGTCGTTGCAGCGCAGGCCAACCCCTGTGCTCAACATCGAGAAGTCGTAGATGTCCAGGTCTTGAGCGAAGCAGCTGGGACAGACAAGTAAAACATTGTGTCCACACGATATTTCTCATGCCATGCACCAGCAGCTGCGGCGGGTTGCCGATGGCGAACTCTGCTATAGTCCCAGACCCCAAGGTGAGCGGCGCCACCACCCCGAAAGGACTCAGCGCGGGCGAAGGCGAGCTCGATCAGTTGCGCACAAAGAGAGAAGGGAGATGGATGATATCTTCATTCTCTTTTCTGGTGTTATTATTGTAGTGTGTTCTCTGTCTAATGAATATTGCAAACATTCGGTTTGAATCAACAACCAAATAACGACGTTCAAATATGATAGTGCTCTGACTACGCCATTCAACAATAACTCTCTTTCAACTAGTATAATTCTGTTTCAACTACTAGTATAATTCTGTTTCAACAAAAAAAAAATCCGGTCGTTTTTTTTTCTTCCGAAATGCAATCTTTGTGTGATCAAGAAGGAGTCGTAACCAATGCTAGCTGAGATCTCGGTGCAGTCCTGTCTGGAGTTGAAACACAACCTGCTAGTACTAACTACTGAATCGTGATGACACGGGCTGAATTTCAAGAAGAAAGCTTGTGTTATAGCATGAAACATATATTGGGTTTTTCCGCTAGACAGGCAGCTCTCGAATTGTCGCACCACAGAGTCCGAGCTTTGGCTTGAACTACCCGCCGTTGCATTTGCCAACCCCTTGTATTCGTCTATGGTACTTGATCGTGACAACAATGCCTGCTGCTTCCGCAAGCTCCATGAGACGAGGTTTGATCCAACAAAAATTTAGAACATACCCCAGCTTGTAAGTATAGTTGTCAAACATAAAAAGGATTATTACGACTGTGGCCTTGGTTCGCTCCGAAATTATGACTGTATTAATAACGATCCATCGAATTGTAGTTATACCATTAGAAATTCCTCACTCGTTACGTTTATACCCCTGTTCTGTTTGTTGCCGAATGTCGCCGTCCGCTGTTACGACTACATCAACTGCCGTCTAGTTGACTCGCACCCTGACATGTGGGTCCATCACTTGCCACACAACATCTCGGGAAAATGATATATTTGTCGGTCTTCTGACGGGTGGGATCAAGATGATGTGCGGGACCTCTTCTACCTTATGGGACCTCTTCTAACATAAGGGTCCCAGCAATAGCCTTTCTGCCCTGTGAGCCCTCTTATTACTTGTGGAACCTCTTCTGACACGTGGGACCTAGTAGTAGCCCTACAGACTCGTGGGGCCTATTCTGACATGTGGGACTTAGTACACTTGCCATGCCAGCATCTCGAGAAACTGATATATTTGTTGGCATTCTGACATGTGGGACCAAGCTGACATGCAGAACCTCTTCATACGTGTGGGACCTCTTGTGACGTAGGGGTCCTAGATATAACCCTCTTCTTCTTTGGGCCCTCTTCTGATTTGTGGGACCTCTTCTGGCGTGTGGGACCAAGGAGTAGCCCTTCTGACCTGTAGGGCCTTTTCTGAACGTGTGGGACTCAATGCGTGGCACCTACTGACCTATGGTGTCTTTTCTGACGCGACAGCATGAATCTACGCCGCTCCAAAACTCTCGTCAGGGCCGCTGCCCCGACCTCCATGGACCCATCCACTCCGATTCTCCATGCACTCTCGATCAACACCGCCTTCCTGGGCCGCTGGCTAAACAGCCACCGCTCGTCCTCGAGCTAAAAAGCAACATGACCCAATTGCCCGTAGCCCAGAATCATTCGTCGCAGACCACGATCATTGCACCGACTCATTCGCGTAGGCACTATATATCGCTCACTACGAGGGCTATTACGACTCGTCCGTACGGGATGGCTCACATGGGTCGGCCCACTCATTTTTTTTGTTTCTTTCCGCTTTTTTTTCTTTTTCTTATTTCTATTATGTTTCTTTTTTTTTCTTCCCTTTTTCCCGTTTCATTCTGTTTCTTTATCTCTCTTTATTTTCTTTTTTTTCCTTTTCCTATTTTGTTTATTTTCTCTTTTTAATTTTTCAAAAACTGGACCTTTTACAAAATTGAACAATTTTGGAAATAGTGAACCATTTAAGTCTAATACTTTTTATCAGTGAACTATGAACCATTTTTATAATTATGAACAGTTTTAAAATTCTAAGCCATTTTCAAATTTTGATTCATGTTTTTCGAATTTGGTTCATGGTTATTTGAAATTGGTTCATGATTTTGAAGTTTTGTTCATGAACTTTTTTATATTGGTTCATGATTTTTCGAAATTTGGTTCATGAATTTTTTATATTGGTTCATATTTTTTGAAATTTGGTTCATGAATTTTTCAAAATTGGTTTGTGAATTTCGAAATTGGGTCATGAATGATTGCAAATCTAACCCGCCCTAAAGGGGTACCTCTATTGTCTTTATATATGTAGCCACATTAGGGTTTACAAGTGTTTTAGTCGACTACCTATTGGAGTCTCCATCTTGGGCTCCAAGTCGACGTGGTATCCTTGTATGTTGTTCTGTCGTGTTAGGCCACCTTCATGATTGGCTATTTGTATCTCATATCGATTTATTTACATCAGCGGGTGTATGTGACTAAAGGGAGTTTGTTACCGTAGTTTAGTAATCACAAGAAAAATAACTATCTCTTTGTCAGCTAGCCATGCAAATTGCACTTCATTATAACATGAATAAACCGTGAGTTCTCAAATACGATGTGCTCTACTTTGGATGAATGCATGGAAGTTAGAATGATCAATATTGTACACACCCGTTAACCATGGCTCTAACTTGCTGGCAAGCTGCCCATCAAGGATGCATGCATACATGATCACCGAGATGCTTAAATTGCATGATTCCCAACTTGCTCGCAAGCTGCCCATCGAGGATACATCCCTCTATGTGACTATGTCTATATAAGTCAGAGCTTCCGAACTGCGGTTGATAACTTACCTTCAGATGGAAAAATGTTCAAAATTTAGTACACTGAGATATTAGAGAAAACCAAAAGCCAGACGGGGCATGCCGATATTAGACCGTCGGCGCACAGGGTAGTCGTTGCAGCGCAGGCCAACCCCTGTGCTCAACAGCGAAAAGTCGTAGATGTCCAGGTCTTGAGCAAAGCAGCTGGGACAGACATGTAAAACATTGCGTCCACATGAGATTGCTCATGCCATGAACCAGCAGCTGCGGCGGGTTGCCGATGGCGAACTCTGCTATGTAGTCCCCAGACCCCAAGGTGAGCGGCGCCGTCACCCCGAAAGGACTCAGCGTGGCGAAAGCGAGCTCGATCCTGATGCAGCTGCAGGTGGCCACAGTTGCGCACAAAAGGAGAAGGGAGATGGATGATATCTTCATTCTCTTTTCTGATGTTACTTTAGTGTGTTCTCTGTCTAATAAATATCGCAAACATTCGGTTTGAATCAACAACCAAATAACGGCGTTCAAGTATTATAGTTCTCTGACTATGCCATTCAACAATAACTCTTTCAACTAGTAGTATAATTCTGTTTCAACAAAAAAAAAATGAAGTCGTTTTTTTTTTCGACAAGGAGTAGCTTGTTGAGTTTGTGGCCCCACATTCTGACCTGTTGCACGTCTGCTACATCAGTTTGACCGTAGGTTAGCTGATCTTGTGATGACACGGACTGAATGTCAAGAAGAAGCTTGGTTTTGGCTTGAACTACCCGCCGTTGCATTTGCCAACCTCTTGTATTCGTCTATGGTACTTGATCGTGACAACAACGCCTGCTGCTTCTCTAAGCTCCATGAGACGAGGTTTGATCCAAGAAAATTGCGAAGCCACTTAGCAGTTCGTCAAACAATCGGTTGACCCTACCCAATTCGAAGTGTGCAATGAGGTGCACATGTAGCTTCGTTTAATTCCGCTAGCAGTAGGCAGCGAGGGACGAGAGCATCGTTTTGGCGGACGGGCGTTAGAGGACTTTTTTTTTGAAAAATTCAAATTTGAAGTTTCAAAAAATCTGAAAAAATATAGGAACGTAGATAATGATTTATAATAAGCGCGTGCAAAAAAGCATGCGAAAATTATTTGTATTCTGGCCTCAGAAAAAAAAGAACATTTTAGATCTGGACATGAAAAGTGCAATTTTTTAATGAGCCTCCTTTTTCCTAGAATTTGTCATATTTGTCTTTTTACTGCATACAAAATAGAATATATTTTCCTTTAAAATTTTGCATACATGTATTTTACATTGTGGGCTATACGGATATATTTGTTTCAAAAACAATTGACGCTTTTTGAATTTTTTTAAAAAAGTCCATCATGGAGCTCGTCCACCAAATCGAATTTTCTAGGGCCCCTTCTTACACCTACTCAAGACTTTCAGTCTAGGTATCTGCCTGTTAGATGCCATCTTCAGAGACATGTCCATGTCCTAGGGAGAGATGTTCGCGAGTCGTTTGCTGTGAGACAAAGTGCTGCTCAAGACTAGGTATCTTTCCCTATAAAGTGCTGCTAAATGAATAAACTCATTCATCATGCTCAAACAAAAATGAATAAACTCATTCATCATGCTCAAACAACAGAAGCTAGCATTTTTTTTCCACTGGATTTATTTAGACTTTGAACATCAATGAAAATTCTTTATTTTCTTTGGGGAACGAACAATCTCCACAACACAGCAATAATAAACATCAACACTACTGAATCATATTATGGACAAAAGTATAAAGTTATGAAATGGCACAAAGCGACCACAACAGAAATGATCACTCGAATGTCAACCGGTGATCACAGAGGGCAATGGAGAGATATTTACCATGTCATAGTGCTTACCTGCTGGTTTCTAAAAAAAATAGTTGCAACCCCTGGCCGTCTCTACGCGCCCACTACAGTGGCGTGTTTTTTTACAGTGGCATGTTACTGGTCCGTGCCGTCAGTTTACAGACATCTCCTCAACAAAATACCCAAAGGGCAACAAGCAGAACAGAAGTGCACAGTAACACCCTTTCTCGCCGCGTGTCTCTGTAGTTAAAAAAAAACATAAATCAGAATACCAGATAATTTTGAAGTGTTGATACATATCCAAGACAAGGAATTTGTTGCTTACAGTCTATCATTTTCTAGAACTGTTCGTTCCATGACTCGAAGTTTGTCCCGCATGACACGTATGTCGAAGGCAAGCTCGTCCATTTCCTTTTGGTGCTCAGCACCTCGGCAGAAACTCGTGTGACCATCCTCGAATCTCTTGGTGTGTCCGGTGTTGGTTTTTGAGCCAGATTGCTAAAAAGTGAAAATAAAGTGAATCAACAACTTTTGCTGCATATCTGTTTCACGTTGTGCGCGGCCCTAGCACAAACAGTCAATACATTTGTTTGCAGGCATGGAGGAGTAAAAAATAATTTGGTCGGAGAAGGGGTGAGTCATCCCTTAGTGCCCCAGTGAAGAAAGGACAGAGTCTGTCAAGGGAGAGGCATAAGCTTCCTATCAACAGGAGACAATGATAACACGGTAGAGCTAACAACAACGAACTATGCTTGAACACATCAAGCACCAAACTACCGTAATTTGGCCGAGATGATTCAAACTTCACAGCAAACAAATGACAGCATGCGACAAGTTACGTGCGGTTTTCTACTAGTAGTTTCATCACTAATTAACTCCACATCCCACAACAAACAATCTTAACTCCGAGTCAGATGGCTGACTTCGACACATTAAAACTTAAACTAGCCTAGCATCGCAGAAATGGTTGGAAAATTCACATACGACTGAGACAGGTTATTATCTACAAATTTCTCCTGATTCGACCACTAGATCCTAATAATCTCATAGAAAGCGATCGCAATCCCACTTGGGTCAGGCAGGGTGCGTCTCTTTCCTCCGCTGAATCCACCCCCAACTACCGATGGCACCATGGTGGTTACAGACCGCACCTTGGAAGTAGACGCACCATTAAGGCAACGCTGGGCAATTAGTGCTGGGCTTTCAGTTATTAGTCCATCAGATGTAAGGAGGCCCGGTCCGTCCCTATCCTCCCTTGAGTTCACCCGGCCGCCACCATGGCCGGACCTCGGAGGTGGACTAGGGCAAAATAAGGCAGGGGAAGCCTAATTCGCATGTGGAGACCCAGGGGCGGCCGCCTTTGATTGCCTCTACGCCGGCGCCGCACACCTAATTTCGCAGATCAAGGAAAGGGTGGATGAAGGGAAGAGGGGGATTTTACCTCATTGGAATCGAACCTCCCAGTCCCAGCACCACCGGAGAGCAGCCGAACCGGGCTCCGATGGAAGGAGCCTTCCGTTTGCGGGATCGACCGCCGGACGGCGCGGCCTGCGGATCTGAGCACCGATGAGGCTGACATCCCTCCGAGAAGGGGATCGTGACCTGAGTTTTCTTTTTGGGGCGACCTTGAGTTTTCGCGTCGGCGGCGCTGGGAAGTGGGAACCGGTGGGGGGTTTGCAGAGGTCGAGTCAGTCTGGAAGCGAAGCGAGGCCGATGCTGTATTGGGTTCGTACCCATGTCTTCGTGACCGTCAGGTCCGCGTGGCTCGCCAGGCCGCTCCTGGACCGGGCCGGGGAAACGGCTCTGGTACTCGCCTTCGAAGCTGTTTTTATACCCGTTTTGGTAAAAAAAAACAAAGTAGGCAACGTCGTCTCTCTCTCCTTGGCTCTCTCGTTACTTTGTTGGTGCTAGGGTTCGCCCCACATAAGCGTGGAAGAGGACACAAGACTTAACGTCAAAAACCTTTTCAGTAAAAAAGAAAAAACCATGAACACTAGCCAATAGAATTTTACTATATAGAGAGTGTTTATACAACACCAGAGATTATATGTCGTGGATTATGACTTATCCCAGCAGATCTTTTACAAGAGGTTTATATAATGGCTTCGCTCCGCTCATCAGAAGTTAGTCTACTTAATGAATTTGGATCACAACTTCAACATCGCCTGCCCCCGCCCTCAAAGAGCCATTCATGCCGGCATGGTAGCGCGCGAGCCTATTGGTCACAATTGTTTGAATGAGGCGTGGCCCACGCGTCACGCCTCATCCGGATAACCTACAACCACACTTCCTCTGTTGCGGCGCTTCTACCACCGTGACCAACAGAAACAATGTTGAAGGTTAAGCAAAGAGAAAGAGGCTCGGATGAAAGTTGAAACCTTTATAGACAAGGAGTAAAAGAGACATCCACAACACGGAGCTACTTGGGTGAAGGCATGAAAGAGGATCTCCGTCCAAAACTTACTGAAAAGCTATCCCAAGCATCACCTCGTCTCGTCTCATTTGATGGAATGCATTATAGTTGCACGAGCATAGTCATCGAAGAACGGCCATATGGTCCAACCATCCTCACTTCATTGAATCTGGTCATGACAATGGATGATAAACGCGAGGCCATCCGTACACCTCTGAAGATAAAGGTGCGCCTTCTAGAGAACCAAGTGATTCCTGGGTGGCTGAAACACCTGAATTTGAGATGCAACATGATGGTTGTCACTACTACTTTATTCCCTGATCTTCGTGCGACATATCTCGGTAACAACACACACACATCTATTTGTGTACCAAGGTTGTGAAGTATAGTTTCCCCTCGGTAAAATTGATGGCCTCAAGTGGGTGGCTCATTGACCGTCCAAGCGGAGTTCGCTATGAAGGGTTTATGTTCTCCTCAGTGCAAAATCACGCAGGATGGAAGTCTTGGCCATCTCACTGATTCAGATGGGACTATTGTTGAGATGAATGAGTACCTTGATAGCGACATGACTCGGTATATACCAACAAAATCAGCTGCTTGAACACTTGAAGAATGTCAGCTTATGCAAAGGTAGAGGTGTAGCACAACTATGATTGCCACGTACGCCGTCAAGAAGGTTTTTCATCGGTGTCGCTAGTTACAAGTGGCGATAGCTCAAGTTGGAGTTATAAGGAAGAGAAACTTGATGAGCCACAAGCACCAGGGTTACAGGCAGGGTATACTAGGGATAAACCTAAGCGTCGTCGTGTTGTAGGCCATCTAATGAATTTACATCTGCGGTAAATGAGTCGTTAAGGTCCGATGGTTATCCCTTGTCAAAGTATGCTGATGGAGGCATGCGTTTGAAGGTGACTATATTGAAGAAGAATTTAGCACAGATATCCAGACGAAAAATACTACTCCATTTAAAAGAATCACTTTGAAATCATCTAAAAAGTGTTGTTGCGCTTGCTTCCTTCAATGAGAAGGGAAGATAGTTTCACTTTTTTTTTTGGTTTTGTATATGCAATTGCACTTCAAGGGAGGGGGCATAAAAGTGAATGGAACTCTGAAGAGTTTCAGCCACCCCACTTGCACCTGGACACACCCAAATTAAGTTGATTTGCTACCATTTACAATAGTGATGAAACGCGATACCAAAATTAAGAAACTGACAACGGGGTCTGTATCAGATTAGCTGAAATGTGGCTCAATGCGGGGAAGATGTAATTAAGTATAGTTAGTGTCTCGATGTAGGAGAACATGAATAGAGGTAGTCAAAATGTGGAATGCAATTGAAATATGCATCAGCTCTAGTTGGTAGCTCAAGAATCAATATATAAAAGAGACATGCGAAATAATTTTAGCTTGCAGCAGCTGCAAAAGATAAGGGGAAAGCATGTGGGCGTGCAGGTGTGCATGCGAAAAGATAAGGGTTGACGATGTACGTTCGCTTAATTTTTCTATGATTGATTCTTAAATTAATCCAAAGGTGCTAATAATGTAGCTCCACGACGAGAGAAGTTTTTTAGTTTGTAGTACTACTATAGAGAAATGAGTGCTTAGTGAAGACAAAAAATAATTAGTACTCTAGATGGTTTTATTCATATATAATATTTAGGTTAAGTTGGATTGATGCACGGGTAACGCGGACAACAAAAGGCAAGTTACAAGTAGATAGCAAATTAACCCGGTAATACTATGACGATAGCTATTCACAAGTCCAGATCCATGATGGGTAGATTACGGATAAAACCTCACTAAAACCGATACAGAAAGTTAAAAAAAAAATCACGAAGCCACATTATAACCTCCGCGAAGAAATGACTGGTTTCATAAAAGGAATAACTTATGCTATCAAGTTTCATAGGGGGGACTCCAAATAATGGAAGCATCCTCAACACTATTCATATTTCAAAGATCTCGTAAAAGACGAAGAGGATGGTCAAAACAGATTAGAGACCAATTCAGAGTATGTGACCCTCATACTAGGACAGAATATACGATTATTTAGGAATTTCAAAATAATGTGGAATAACATAATTTCTTTGTGCCAACTGGTACCATTAAATACACATATTCAAGGATTTAACTATTACATTCATCTGAGTATGATTTCTCTCATATGCAACGCTAGTTACATATGCGCAATCAAACTTTGTTTTGGAGGACCCAATCGATATGCATACATTACTTCACCTCCTTTGTTTTTCCATGTCTTTTGCAGAAAGACTTGACCCTTTCTAGTCCATCCTCAAGAAGGGGTGGATCAACCGCGAAGGTTATACGGAGCCAATTCTTCATTCCAAGCCCACTCCCTGTAGTGCATGAGCATCTGCTAATTTTTTGTTGGGGAATACTACTACTAATTAGTGTAAATGGAATCGGCAAATACCCCTGTGAGATATAGCATGAATTTTTTTAGAAAATGGAGGGGCTTCAAATCTCTCAGTTAATTTAATTACTATATAGTCATAAACAATATTTGAAAACAAAATAATAATATGCTAATCCTTAGTAGTTCAAAGCAGTGACGAGCTTGACATGAATTGTTGAGGGGGACTAAGAACATCAATCATGCTTAAACTTTGACCAATATTTAAAGTGCTAGCCTGAAACGTTGGGATAACTTCGTGGATTTTGCTGGTGTAGGGGGGGGGGCATGTCCTGCCTTGGCCCTAGGGAGGCTCTGCCGCTGACCACAACATCGCTCACACTCTCATACACCGCCTTTTTTTAGATAGTCAACAACCGCCATCACACACTTAATCATATCGATTATGAAGAGAATAATTCAGAACACCAAGGGAGGAGGCAGGGTGAGATTGGCATTGGTGTGCAACAAGCTTCTTCGACATCAGACATAGTTGCAAGGAGGAGGATTAGAAACGAAGAAATCGCAAAGCCATGGTGAGTTGCGGGTACAGAATGCCCAACGGACCATATCTTTCGAAGTATTAACGCAGGTATAGCAAGAAGCTAAACCAGAGGCAACCGCTTCTGCAACGGTGCTTGGGCAGAGATAGCAAGCTCCCACCCAGGTTCTTCCTCCGGTGGCACAGCTTGACGGGGATTGTGGAAGGGGCTAAGATCATCAAGCATTTTTAGATTTGAGCAATCTTTGAAATGATAACCTAAAAATTAAGGATAGCTTCATGGATATTTCAGGATTAGGGGGCGGGGGGAGCATGGCCGCCGGGAAGCTCCACCACCGGTTCAAATGGCATAAATAAACTATTTGAGCTACTAGAAAAATATATTTGACATGCAAATAATTTCAAGTTGCCACCAAAACTTCAAAAATAAAGGGAATGATAACGGGATATTTAGTTTAGGTTAGGAGCGAAACCGAAGAGTTCATCGGTGAGATCGATAAAGCGCAGAAGCCTAAAACAGTTTAAAGTTTCATGCATTTTTTGATTAATGGTGTTTTGGTCGCATCGTTTGAAGCTATAGTCACTGTTGTGTAGTTCCAGCCACTTTTGTGAAGTATCGGTCACACTTTTATATTATCTCTTTTTTCTTTTCTTGTTGTCAATTGTTGCTATTGATTTTTGTGCAACTGATTTTTAGGTGCAATTAGAGTTCCACTTTTTTTTGTGTTATTTGCAGTTGCATGTAAGCGATGAAATAATTAATAAGGAGCCAGCAAGGAGTGCTTGCTGATGGCAAAATAAAACTAGTTGTTGGATCTTTCTGCTTATATGATATAGTTTACATGGGCGGAGACAAGGGGGGCGAGCAGGGGCTAGACCCCCCCCCCCCCCCCCTAATGGATCGCCCCCCTCAATATTTTGCTGTAGGTAAGTAGGTTCTTCTACTAATATGCTAGTATAAAAGCACTAATGGCAGAAGATAAATACATACTTAAGAAGCCCATTCTAATCATGTTATCGAACCAAAAGCCCAAAAGCCTATCTCCCACGTGAACTTGTTTTCATAGATCAAAAGTCCCTCTATGTCTTACATAGATTCGGTTGATCGGAATTACAAGCAGATAGATCGATCATTCGATTGATTGAATCATATATTCCCTTTTGCTGCGGCTCGGGGCAACATTGTTAGGGTGTTGCCTGCCGCCGCTGGCTCTCACCGCCTACATACGACCAGCTGGAGAGGACATAGGACCAGGATACAACCTGGTTGCATCGTGTAGTTCTGCCGACCACGACGACCGGTCCTAGCTATCTATGATAGTGCCTTGACTGAGTGTAAATCACAGATAATATCTATGTCTAAGGAATATCATCTATTAATTCATTCGTATCACTAGTTAGTTTTCTATATTAGATCGGATAGAAATTATATACATTAGTTTCTACTCTTTTCTAAAAAACTCTCTTCGAATAATCAAGAATAAGACACTAAAGGTTTGTCAAACTTCGTACTAAGGTTGCTATATTTTGTACTATTTTATATATAATATATCACGTTATACTATCTTATACTATTATACACGGGTCAGTCATGTAAAAAAAATCTTCTACGACAATCCGTAGTCATTATCATTCTCGTCCCCCCTATTGTCAAATCCTGGCTCCGCCACTGATAGTTTAGACTAGTTTGATGGATGCACGAGTGACGCGGACATCGAAAGCCAAGTTACAAATAATAAGTACAGTCGCAGTTCATCACATGTCGTCCTATCGTTGATCCATAGATTACGTACCTGGGCAAATTACCACGGATTCCTCGCGTGCAAGCTTGGTGCAGAAGTCGACGCCGTCGTGGATGCCGTCTAGGCAGGACAGGTCCAGCTTCACCATGACGAACATGGACCCCTCCGGTTTGTGAGGGCAGGTGATGCACTCGATGTCCTGCACTTTCTGGTAGCATATCTCCGCCGCCTCCTTCATCACGTCCATGGCGTTCTCGAAGAATGCTTTGTCCGTGTTGGCGATGATATCAGGCAGAGCTCCCTGTTTAATCATTTTCATCTCAAGGTGTTAGCTGCAGAGAGTTAATGATCCGGGTGCTATTCCATATATAAATATATGAAAACAACTTGCTAAAAAGGCTTATATTGTAGAATGGGTGGAGCATTCCCTAGCTAGCTACTGACCTGGACAAATGTTACCGGGTCTACGGAGATGGCACGGTAGCCTATTACGGACTCAATAATCTGTTAAGAGGGAAGAATAAAGTTAGGTCTCCGTCGTGTTAGCTTTAATTAGGTAGTGGTAATAAGAATGATGTGACAATAGCCAGATTTGTCATTTTGTCCACTTGATTGAGATTCCGTATAGTACATAGGTACTAGGACATAGGAGTACCTTCTTGTCCCTGAGGATTCCGTTGGGATCGGTTGCTGCGATCCAGCCAAGGCGCCAACCGGGCACCATCCACCTCTTGGAGATGCCTCCCATGGTGACCACCGGAGCTGTCCCCCCGAAGACACCCATGGGCACGAACGGCTTGCTCCCGAAGGCGCAGTGGTCGTACACCTCGTCACTTATGACCAGGATCCCAAGCTTCCTTGCCGTCTCTGCGATCTGTTCGATCGTCATCCATCCATCATGTGCAAAGTCAGACGATGAAGAACTACTAGTATAATGGATGCGAAGTCAGACGATGAAGAACACATCCATCCATCATGTGCAAATATACCTTGGCCAAGTGGTCGTAGGAGTAGACGCACCCGCATGGGTTGTTGGGGTTGACGATGACCATGGCGACGGTGTTGCCGTCGGCGAGGGCCTCCACGCCGTCGAGGTCCACCTCCCAGCTCTTGTCCGGCAGGAGGTCGAAGTGGCGGAACTCGAGGCCGCAGAGGGCGGCGCGCGACTCGTACATGGGGTAGCCGGGCCGCGGCAGCAGCACGTTGGCGCCGGGCGCGGCCAGCACGGCCATCATGACCTCGATGGCGTGGTTGCAGCCGGCGGTCATGACCACGTCCCCCGCCGTGACCTCGTAGGGGAGCTCGCGGGACAGGTGCGCGGCGACGGCGCTGCAGCACGTCGATCAATGGGGTTTACTAGTTACTACCGGTGGAGCGTCGGATCAGAACGTGGCGAAACAGAGGCGGGCGGCAGCGAGGTACGTACCTGCGCGCCTCCTCGACGCCGGCTGCACGGGCGTAGCTGTTGTTCTTGCCCGAGAGAGCGGCGGCGGCGAGGGCGTCCTCGGCTGCGGGCGCCGCGCGGAAGCACGCGAAGGCGGAGGGGTCGCCGTGGCCGAGCGGCGCGACGGGCCGCGGGTCGGTGTGGTCGAGGGTGTCGTAGAGGCGGGTGACGATGGAGCGGAGGCTCTGGCTGCTGGCCGCATGGAGCGCCGGGTTGGCCGCCCCGAAGCGCCACTTGGCCGCCGCCGCCGCCCCGCCGTTCTCCATGCTGGGCGCCTGATGTGGAGGTTGCTGCGTTCGTGGTGCGGTTCGTGGCTCTGCTGCGTGCGTGTGCGTGTGCGTGTGCGTGTTCGCCACTTTGCCTAGGAAGTCCGAGGTTGGAGGTTGTGGTCAGTTATTGGCTTGTCTCTGTACGTGCGGTGTATCTGTGTGATGGACATGGACTGTTTTGTTTTGTTAGGGGGCGAGGCGAGACAAGTCGTTTGTTTATTTCAGAATGTGCGTCGATCGGGACGTTGCCGGCGGCTGAGCTACTCAGATAGTAGGGAATGCAAGGTCGTCGTTCACTTGCTTCTCACGATGGGACGACGCGTACTGTGTGATTCACAACGATTATTCGTTTGCAGGACCTGTCAGCACGTTGGAACACATGATTCAGTACAAAAAACTGGCCCTCTGGCCGCCTCTCTCCGGCGACTCAGGGGTGAAACCATAGGACTGAGCTTTCGGTGACTTGGTGTTTTCAAGTCTCATCATGACTTGATGTACCATTCACCATCTATCTCTTATCCAATGTGTATCGGATTGATTCGAATTTCAAACTAAAAAGGTAAAACTATTTAGAAATTTTTTGAAAAAAAAGTCAGTAAAGTATAATGTCTTGTTTTAAAACCTCGAAATGTTTCGTCCCATTCGGATAACTATCTTGTGATTAAATAACTTTTTACGTTTACAAGCACTATTTTAAATTAAATACCTATTTAATCACAAGACTTTGGTCCAAATGAAATAAAACTTCACCAGAATACAAATTGGAACATACATAGTTTACTGAAATTTTTTCAAAATTTTCCAAGAAGTTTTTTTATTTTATTTTGAAATCCAAGTCAATCTGGTACGTCATATGAGAGATGAATGGTGGATGGTGACACCAAGTGACGGTGAGACTTGGAAACACCAAGTCACCGAAGCTCAGTTCGAAACCATAGGCCCCATCAGGCCATAGGCTGGCCTAGCCATTCCTAAGCCTAGGCACACGCACAGGCTTCCGGCTGGCCGACAAGCCTAATTTTATAAAAAAAAAATTGAAAAATAGTGTTATAATCTTAAAATACACTGTTTGTCCAGACTTTATATAATTCTTGGATCCGCCACTGATCCGGCCCTCACCTCTCCTTCCTATCCGCTGCCAGAGGCAGGCAGTTGCCGGACAAGACAGGGCCACGACTTGTGTCCCCTGCGGAGAGCTCTCAACACCGAGGGCAACTTGCGAAGGGGCCTAGCCAAGGGACCCGTGCTTTCTGTAACGAGTCTGAGGATGCAGAGACCATATTTTCTTTCTCCTGCCACTAGGCCTGTGCAAATCCGGTTTAACCGGTTTGGACGGTTTAGGCTAGTATAAAATTTTGTATTATTTTCAAAGTTGAGATTGGGCTTGCGAATAACATCGAACTATAGAATTTTAACCGGTTTGAACGGTTTAGGCGGTGTCAGATTTTGCACACCCTTACCTGCCACTAGCATAGATCGGGTCTATTAAGGCCCTCTTCACACATGGAATACCTTTTCGTGTGGTGTTAGATCGCTAATGTTATAATTTTTTTATCTTATGTTCGCGGACTAGAGGCAAGCTACTTAGCAAGTACTCTCTCTGT
The DNA here is from genome assembly GCA_916181665.1 of Avena sativa. Lineage (NCBI taxonomy): Eukaryota > Viridiplantae > Streptophyta > Magnoliopsida > Poales > Poaceae > Avena > Avena sativa. The sequence continues at coordinate 274,527,208 of OV702298.1, read as the reverse complement.
TTGGAAATATAAGATAATTTTAGATTAGTGAATTTAATGTACCTAGACATCTTTTAGTGTATAGATTTATTTGAACCTATATGCTAAAAGATGTCTAAATACATTTATTTCAAAAACCTAAAACATCTTATATTTGTAAACGTAGCGAGTACGTCGCACACAGTTCTATTGACCCGTAACAAATACTCTACAACACACACGGCTATGCATGGAGAAATCGTGTTGTTAGTGACATAGCATCCCTTGTGATTAATTTCAGGCAAATCGTGTGTCTCCTGTTTGCGATGATTCTTCAAAGTTTTATAGTTTTGTTTTATGTGCCCTTTCTCAAACGTAAGTCATAAATCATAGTGTGCCTTTCCTCGAATTCCATAAGACGCGTGCCTAGCCACTTCTCCTTCCTCCGCGTGTTACACATTGTGGACGATGCAGCTTCCTAGATGTGCGCCATAAGCCTCGCACTACTGCGCCCTTCCCGGATGGCACAGACCATCTCTATAATGACACACTGATGTCTACGCACTTCTATTCTTGTAGACAGTTGTTAGACCTCCAAGTGCAGAGGTTTGTAGAACAGTAGCAAGTTTTCCTTAAGTGGATTATCCAAGGTTTATCGATCTCAGGGAGGAAGTGGTCAAAGGTATCCCTCTCAAGCAACCCTGTAATGAAGATACAAGAAGTCTCTTGTATCCCCAACACACCCAATAACTTGTCAGGTGTATAGGTGCACTAGTTCGGCGAAAAGATATTAAAATACAAGTGGTATAGATGATTATAAGACAACGGTGCCAGAAAAGAGCTTGACGGGAGGAAGAAACTAAAGACAATCTAAAACAAAGATGGCAACAAGCAAACATGCAACAGATCTAGTTGTAAACGGTGTTTCAATGTTTAGAAACAAGGTCTAGGGATCATACTTTCACTAGTGAACACTCTCAGTAAATATATTCTCTTCATGATACTACCCTGAGCTACTCTCCGGTTGGACACTCTAATCCATGGTAGGGCTATAACAGCACTCCTCAAAGTCCGCCTTCCCTATCTAGATAACCCCACACCGTCACCTTGAGTGCTAGATGGTTCCAACAAACACCACAATTTCATAAAGACAACCAATTCAAAATATACTCATGATAAGTATTTATGAACTCTAGCCTAAGTGCCACCACGGCATGCACGCTGTCACTTTCACACACATGGGGAGAGGCAGAGATCTATTAAATCACTTGAGTAGCCAAGTAGATCTACTTGTTTACAAAGCTCATGATCATAATAAGATCACGCATAGAGAGATATGAACACATAGCTACCGGTAGAGCCCTTAGCCTCGAGGAAGAACTACTCCCTCTTCATCATGGGAATTAGTAACGGCGATGGAGGTGGCGATGGAGATCAATGGAGATGGTGGTGGAGATCGAAGGAGATGGCTCCGGGGGCACTTCCCTGTCCCGACAGGGTGCCGAAACAGAGACTTCTGTCCCCCGAATCTCCCCTTCTATGACGGCGGCGCTGCGGAACTTTTCGTGGCTTTTTGGTCGATGATTTAGGGTTTCTGAGTTGAGGGCTTCTTATAGGCGAAGGAGGCACGGTCGATGGAGGCCCAGGGGGCCCACACCCCCTGGTGGCGCACCCAGGATGGGCCTGCGCCACCCTAGGGTGTGGCCACCCTGGTGCCCTACTCCATCTCTGCTTCGATTTTTCATATCATTCTGGGGGAAATATTAACTTTGGCTTTTGTCCCGTCCACTTCTGAGAATATTCATTTTTTAGCCTTCTGAAACCAAAAATAGTAGAAAACAGACAACTGTCACTGCGGCATCTTGTCAATAGGTTAGTTTCAGAAAGTGTATAAAAATACCTCAAAGTGTAGACAAAACATAGCAAAGTTGATACTAAACAAGCATGGAACATCAAAAATTATAGATACATTTACGACGTATCAAGCATCCCCAAGCTAAACTACTGCTCGTCATCGAGTAGGTAAGTGATAAAAAAGAATAATTTTTTAGGTGACATGCACCATCACAATCATGATCAAACCATTTTCAAGCATTAAAAGCTGGAATCAAAGTACTCTAAACATGAGCATGAAAGATGAAGTTCTAACAATGGTACATAGTAACTATGTTGCAACATGAAAGGATACAAACAAAGATCATGAATAACAATGCATTGTAAGACGTTTGTTTGTCTCACATATAGAAAACATACCATAGTGGCATTCAGCTTGTCCCTCATGGAGTAGCAAATAAATGCATAGGACACCTTCAAAGTTCATAAGAGTGACTAGATACAAATAGTTCATGAGCAAGTAATATCAACAATATGAATCAATCAATATTTTTGGGACAATGCACATAGAACTAAGAATGTCAACTATGCTCTCTTAATTGGTGCCTAAGGATAGAAGGTGGAGACTCAATATAATGGTGGAAGAAAGGCCCTTCATAAAAAGGGAAGCAGGGATTTCAAGTCTCAAAAAGAGCTTCCAAAAATTATGGTACTTGTTAGCTTTCAGCTCTCATTGTCCCTATCATAAGCATCTTGAAGTGATTAAGGTTAAAGTGAACAAACTATGAAGTATATGCTTGATAAAGTATAAGTTGGCGATCTCATGTCCCTTGAATACGAGGGCCGCTACCCATGCTACTAAAGTTTAGTTACCGGTAAGTTCTTGTCATAGTAAGTACATGTGTATCATAGAGAACCGTCAACGGAATACCCCTTGCACATGATACAGGAGCTATCCCATAATCAAAATGACAAGGCAAGCAGACAATGAGCATCTCAGCAATCTTCTTATTTACCATGGGAAAATGGTGCTTTTTTCTCTCTTTCCTCTTTTCAATATGTCTCCTTTTTCCCTTTTTTTCTCAATCTATACCTCTTTTTTATAAGAAGAATGCTTCATAGATTGCTCACTATGGTGACGCTGCAAGTTTCCACCATGATTAGGCATGGCTTAGGCTAGCAGCTCAGGCGTTTCTCTAACACAACTCCATGGACTTACAATCTCCCATTTAATTTCACACCGACGCCATCCCTAAACAAAAGAGCATGATATTAACTGGGTACAATGTACAAGTGCAATATTGAAAGCGTTCTCCATAACAACATGGTTCTGCTAATTCCAACGTATAAGTGCAAGAATATACAACATAGATGACACAATGGTTCAAGTTTATTTAGGGGCGATAAAAATAAAGTGTGTCATCAAGTTTGTGAGAGCTTTAATCACTAAGTTTTCACATAACAAAAAGACTTTTTAATTGGAAGGTAGATGAAACAAGAATATACTTAGAATGGTGTAACACACGATGCATAGGAATTTATAGTGGACACTTTAGAATAACTTGGTTTCTTAGGAGTTGGATGCATGAGTAGAGCTTACTCATACAAGTGGAGGCTAGCAAAAGACTGGGAGCGACCAACTAAGAGAGCAATAATGGCCATAATCATGCAGCGTGACAAAACATTACTAATCAAAGCATAAAGTGGTACTAGAAGTCAAAAACTAAATGATCATAAAGGCTAAGGTGACTGATTCATAGTCATAACATGGTATAAGCATGTGCCAAGTTAACCCAAAACAAAGCATCAAAGGAGAATACTACAATACTATGCTTTTGTATGCTAAAACAACACATGATTCTTTCAAGGCACACTAAACAATCCTAATTGTTTGAAACAATTCATGCTACAGCAATAATAACTAAGCATAAGGTCAAAACAACATCTAGCACGACATGATAAAGTCTAAGCCACGGTTAAAACAAGCTCCCTTTTATATCACTATAAGCAAGAAACTTTCTACTCCTTTCCAACACCAAACGACTTATTTGAAACAACTCACAAAGATAATAATCAATAAAGATCAGTGAACTTGTCTCACAAATCCACAAAGAAGAACTAAAAAGTTCTAAGCAAAAAGCATAAGACAACTAAGGCTAAACATAGTGCTAGCAAAAGAGAACACTCACAAAACAATAAGAATGAAAACTAGAGTGTTCTAGGCAATGAAAACAGAGCGTGTATCTCCAAAAGAAGTGTGCTGGGATCCAACCAACTTATTGCAGTAAACCAAGCAAAATAAAACCAAAAACGAAAACTAAGACGCTCCAAGAATAACACAATAGTGCATGAAGCAATAAAAACGAAGTGTCTAGAAAGAGACCTGAGATTTTTATTGATGAAGAAGGGGATGTCTTAGGCATCCCCAAGCTTTGACGCTTGTACCTCTTGAATATTTCTGGGGTGACACGGGGTGGCATCCCCAAGCTTGATATTTCGTCCATTCTTCATCTCATTACATCGTTCTTCTCTTACACCTGAAAATTTCCTTCATACAAAACTTCACACAATCTTCATTAGCAACATTAGTGTATTCAAGATAATAAGCCTTTGGGGTTTAGTTTTAAAACAGCAAAACTTTCACTAAAAACACAATATACTGTAGCAATTCCTTTTAAAAGTCTCAATTCACCAAAGAGAACACAAAAAGAAATTGATAGGAGACAAATGCAAATAATGGCAGAAATCTGTCAAAACAGACCAACAAGTAAAAACCGATTTTTTTAGAAAACCTTCTGTTGCTCAAATCAAAAAGTGTTGAACTAACAAAAGTTATCTAACAACTTGGGGGATTTATTCAAAAAATTACAGCTCAATCCTACATATAAAGATTTTTTAAGAATTTTTACAGTGAAGCACAAAAATCTGTTTCAGGACAGCACTTCCCCAAATCTTACTTCCCTCTTATTAGAGGTTATTCTTGGCACAAAAATCAAACAAAAAGGATAAGGAGAGGTTATATATAAGTTCAAGACTCAAGAAAACTATTGGGTTATCTTTCAATAAGTACTTTTCTTTAACGCCTTTAAGTTAGGTTTGATACTTCGAGAAGATGCTCACATAAAAAATATGAATTGAAGTAAAAGAGAGCATCAAGAAGCAAATTCAACACATTTAAGTCTAACCTACGTCCTATGCAAAATAATCTTGTAAAGCAACAAGTCATGAAAGCACAAAACAACAAGCATAGAAAAGAAAATAAGTGCAACTTCAAGATTTTCAACATAAAGAGGGGAAACTTAATATTGTTGAGATACATAAGAACATGTTTCCCTCTCTCATAATAACTTTCAGTAGCAACGTGAATAAAATTAATAATATAACTATCACATAAAATATTCTTATCATGAGCCACATGCGTATAATAATTATTACTTCCACATAAGCATAGTCATTCTTATTAATTGTAGTGGGAGAAAATTCAACAAAATAGCTATCATTATTATTCTCATCACCATAATCATCAAATATAGGAGGCATATTGTAATCACAATTAAATTTATCCTCTATAGTAGGTGAACTGAAAATATCATATTTATCATTGTAATCATCATATATTGGAGGTTTGGTATCATCATAAGCAATAGAATAGCTATCTTCCAAAGCTGGGAAACTAAAAAGATCATTTTTATCAAAACTAGCTTCCCCAAGCTTAGACTTTTCCATAGCATTAGCAATAATGGTGTTCAAAGAATTCATACTAATAACATTGCTATTAGCATGCAAAATAAAGCTCCATAGGTTTTTTAATTTTCTCTTTAAACACTTCATGTCCTAACTCAAGGTAAATACTATAAATCTCTCTAATTTTTGATGTTGTTTTCCATTAAGCCTAACTAGTGAAAACAAGAAAAAAAACACAAAATTGCAAAATTTAAAGGAAATAACTTCGAGCACTCACACCGGAGGATGTGAGTATCTTTTACCTTACCTCGCCGGCAACAGCGCCAAAAAATAGCTTGATGTCTATGCACTTCTATTCTTGTAGACAGTTGTTGGGCCTCCAAGTGCAGAGGTTTGTAGAACAGTAGCAAGTTTGCCTTAAGTGGATTACCCAAGGTTTATCGAACTCAGGGAGGAAGTGGTCAAAGGTATCCCTCTCAAGCAACCCTGCAATCAAGATACAAGAAGTCTCTTATGTCCCCAACACATCCAATACACTTGTCAGGTGTATAGGTGCACTAGTTCGGCGAAGAGATAGTGAAATACAAGTGATATAGATGATTATAAGACAATGGTGCCAGAAAAGAGCTTGACGGGAGGAATAAACTAAAGGCAATCTAAAACAAAGATGGCAACAAGCAAACATGCAATAGATCTAGTTGTTAATGGTGTTTCAATGTTTAGAAACAAGGCCTAGAGATCATACTTTCACTAGTGAACACTCTCAATAAATATATTCTATTCATGATACTACCCTGAACTACTCTCCGGTTGGACACTCTAATCCATGGTAGGGCTATAACAACACTCCTCAAAGTCCGCCTTCCCCATTTAGATAACCCCACACTATCACGTTCAACGCTAGATGATTCCAACAAACACCATAATTTCATAAAGACAACCAACTCAAAATATACTCATGATAAGTATTTATGAACTCTAGCCTAAGTGCCACCACGGCGTGCACACTGTCACTTTCACACACGTGGGGAGAGGCAGAGATCTATTAAAGCACTTGAGTAGCCAAGTAGATCTACTTGTTTACAAAGCTCATGATCACAATAAGATCACGCATAGAGAGAGAGATGAACACATAGCTACCGGTAGAGCCCTTAGCCTCGAGGAAGAACTACTCCCTCTTCATCATGGGAATCAGCAACATCGATAGAGATGGCGATGGAGATCGATGGAGATGGTGGTGGAGATCGAAGGAGATGGCTCCAGGGGCACTTCCCCATCCCATCAGGTTGCCGAAATAGAGACTTTTGTCCCCCGAATCTCCCCTTCGGTGGTGGCGGTGTTGTGGAACTTTTCGTGGATTTTTGGTCGATGATTTAGGGTTTCTGAGTCAGGGGCTTCTTATAGGCGAAGGAGGCAAGGTCGATGGAGGCCCAGGGGTCCCACATCCCCTGGTGGCACGCCCAGGGTGGGCCCGTGCCACCCTAGGGTGTGTCCACCCTAGTGCCCTACTCCATCTCTACTTCGATTTTCCGTATCGTCCGGGAAAATATTAACTTTGGCTTTTGTCCCATCCAATTCCGAGAATATTCATTTTTTAGCCTTCTGAAACCAAAAACAACAGAAAACAGGCAACTGGTACTGCGGCATCTTGTCAATAGGTTAGTTCCAGAAAGTGTATAAAAATACCTCAAAGTGTAGACAAAACATAGCAAAGTTGATACTAAACAAGCATGTAACATAAAAAATTATAGATATGTTTACGACGTATCACACACTTCAATATCGCTCGCAACAAGAAAACTGCTCGCCTTTCTTGCATTTGGCAGCGCCCGTCGGTGCAGTGATGCCATGTTGAGAAGGCCTCTCATGTGGTGAAGGAGGAACAACCATCTCCAACTAGGGAGGAAGAGCACCCATCCTGCTAGCGAACCACGACGGAGGCTCCTCCCCCTCGCACTCGATCGGCTGATCCCCAATGGTTGTCGAGAAGATCATGTACATCTCCTCCGACGATGAAAAGTAGTATCAACTAGTTATATTTTGTAGCTTTATTGTTTCACACACAATTTGGAGTGTATAAAATTTCTGAGATGCTCTTCTGTATCTCCCATGATTATCAATGGAAGAACTATTTGAAATCTAATTTTAATTGCACACAATTCTTGTTGACCATCGCAAATGATTTCTTCTATCATTTGTGACTATTTTTGTGGTTCAGTTCTTTCCACGGTTTTACCACATTTATTCGAAATGTGAAGTCTCATATTTTGGCACTATTTCCCCTCGCCTATAAAATGCCTTGCATAATCTTCCCACCGGTTAGATTCTTCTCATTGACACCATGCCTCCCTGCGAGTCCACTCTCGGGTACATCGACCTGATGCCGCTGCATGGCAAGGAGGAGCATTCCTCATAACACAGTGCTAGGGGAAGCATCATCGACCTCATGGGTTCTGATTCAAAATAGGAGAATTCTCTAGAGGAGGACGACAAGCACGATCCAGAGGCAGATGAGCTGGACGGGTTGTAGGTGGAGGACTTGCATGATCATATGGCAGTGGAGGAATCCATTGCATCTATAGGGCATGAGGAAGAAGTTTGCATCACGTTACATAGGAGTCCTTAGAGACTCTTCACAATGATTGGGTGTAGCGCGGGCTCCTAGCAACGGTTTCGACGAGATTGCGGTGATTTGTATGGCCGTCGTGACAAGGCAAAAGACCACTTGGGAATTGGCCGTGTCGTCGGGCACCAGGAACCCTTTCACTGATGATGCCGAGAATCAAGCTCTGGAGAGGGCGTAAGAGCATCCGATGATGCAGAGGCATCAGACTCTAGAGAGGGCATAGGAGGCACCGACGACAACTTCATCGGCATATCCTCTAGTGATGATGAGGACATTTAGTACTTATATATTTCAGCTCTATCAGGCCATAAATATGTAGTGGTATTTTTATAATAGGAAGGAAAACCATGTTTAATTGGAGCCCTTCAAGCCAATCTTCAAATATTATTAACGGTCTTTTATAACAGAAAGGGCAACCCATGTTAGATTGGTATGTGACCTTCCAACCAAATATTATAATTTTTACTTGAAGTTTCATATCACAAACGGTCTTCTCCATAATAAACCATGGTGATATCTAGACGACGATAAGCTTGAGTTTGTGTGGTGTTTATGACTTTTGAACAACACACACAGTCTACGATTGGAAAAGCCATGTGTGGTATTGAACATCGCAAACTGCTCTAACGGAAGAAATTGTTTGTGTTGTTGGGCCCATTTGGTCCCAGCAAAGGATAAAGACCACCAGGGACTGCCTTTGGCCTCACTCCAATTGACAACTGTCACCCCTCTATAGGACCACGCAGTATGTACATGGCCCCTATTTCCCTCGTCGACGAGGCAGAAGCTTGCCGTGATAAAGATGATCTCCTCGGCACCTTCTTCGACATGTACTCCTACCTACCCATGTAGTAGAAGGACGGCGGTGCCAGCGATAACGCCGGTCAAGCTAGCTCGTCCTCACCATCTAGTACCACCGTCCTCATCTTACTGGAGGTATATACATTCTTACCCTGAATTCTGAACTTATATATAGTATAGATCTATCGTGTAAGCACACTTAGCAATATCTGATCCATTTGAATATTGTCTTACGATCGTGTGTCCGGTTTTTATACACATTAGCACAGTTACCAAGGCCGCATTCATTAGAATACTGTGTTAGGATCGGTGTGTACGCTAGCTTGATGTATATCTTATATTGTGTGACACCCCGGGATCAGGGATCGACAAATCCTAAACCTCTGACTAAAATAAGCCTAACCTCGACCTTGAGATATTACAATGAAAGAATCGGTAATATTACAGTGACCCTACAACTCAAAAGAGAAACAGGCTTATAACTGAGCGAAAAAGAAAATTATTACAAGCAAAGGTCACTGACCATATTTTATCAAACAATAGAAGAAAAATTATGCTATTAAGCATACCAACTTAACAAATGGCCTAAGAGGCCTGAAGCATAACGATGACGTCACACTCCATAGATCCCAGACTACCGCCTGGGAACCCCAAGCTACTCATCGATGTCAATGTTGTAATGAACTCGCTTGCTATGGTAAAACTAAACCTGCTGCAAAAGTATCAACAAAGCAAGACTAAGTACATCGTGTACTCCGCAAGACTTATGGCCGATGGAGTTCATTTGCATAAACCTATATTTATTTATAAACTAGGTAGGTGTAGAAAATCGACTAATCAGAATATTTAAAAGGGGATAAAAGAGCTCTATCTTTGATCGTATTTTGATATCCCCGAATTTTTATCTACTAAACCTATCAACTAGGATCACCCCTCGATCCCCGAGAAAGCATCCTTGAGCACACTTTAATTAGTTGTCAATTTTAAGATTAGGATATTCTTCTCTATAATCATCACGTCTATTCACAGGTCGTCCATAACCGTAGACACGGCTTTTTGAAAAGATTTAACCCAGCAGGGCTATACAACTTTACCCACACGTACCGACCGACTCTTAGTGTCACAATGATTATCACGCTTCCGGGGGTGCCGACAGAGGGTGGTTGGACATGACCTTTACCTTGCTTCTATCGATACCATGAGTCACGCCCTAAGGAGATGCCTCTGTAATGGGTAGAGTTCCGAAGTCGTTCCCTAGAGTTGTGTGTAGGGACCAAGATTATGGAGGTCGTGCGTTTCTTGTCCCCGTCCACACCCTGCCTATTATGAATGCACCTCCTTCACCGCCCTTCATCAGAGCATCCAAAATGCATATGCCAAATAAAACTTTCGAACTATGTGACTCATGGAATCTACTAGACATGTTAGTTGGTCCAGGGGATTTTCAGGAACCCGTGTGGATGTACGCTCATCTTAGCTCAAGAGGAAAAAACTCAGATCCTAGTGGTGGCAATTATGGGAGTACAAAAACTACAACCCAACATGGCCTCTCAGACAAGCCTTAGCATGTTCATCTTACATCTCCGATCATATCACATCATCTTGTCATACTAGGTTCATTCGTAGCTCTGATTCATCAACTAGATGGACCAGAGGTAACAACTAAGCATGGCTAAGCACATTAGATATAATAGTTCTAGCGACGCTTATAAGCCAAACCTTAGTTATACTAAAAGCAGTGGATCGGGGAATATAGACTACAAAGGGAACATGCAATCATATAGGTTACTCTATCTCTCGATAAAAGACTTTGGAATCGTACGCAGCATGGCAAGAATTAAATACTTTGAAAATAGGATTCATATATGTGTGGGTCTATGCTTGCCTTGTTCGTTGATACCCAGATACATAACTTCAGGTTCATCAGCTTGACTTGTTCGTCGATAGCAAGAATATAGCTCTCCAGGGATCATCTGATTGACATTGTTCAAGTCCAAAGCTAACTATTCTTTTCATCGTGTTTTTGGGTATGTGGTGGGGCCAAGACTTCGTTCATATAACCAGCACAAATTTCAATTTTGCTCCAAGAAATGTGCTTTGGGGGGTTATAGGTGATTGCATAAGGTATATAAATGCCTTGATATTTTTATAGGTAGAATTTATATATCCCGACATGCTACTTTTTATGAAAATATCTTTCCATTTTTTCCAACTCCATCCCAGGACAAAACTTCGTGTTGAGCTTCTCCTCCATCTTCCGGTCCTTTGGAATCCTTCAGTTTCTAAATTAGGGGATGATTTGTGTCATGATCATATGTACATAACAACTAACTATTCCCTTCAAAATAGTGTGAGGATTCTTATGTTGCAGACAATTCGGGTTGCAATCCCGAGGGTGATTCCCCTGCAGCTTTGACATGATCGTCATGGGGATCATCACCCCTTGACATGCCACCTCATGCACATACGCGCAAAGAATCTCCCACGGGACAAGATGACATGACCGATGCAGGATCTTATGGCCGGGCCCGTCCCACCCTACGACGTGGCAACCCCTCTACGGCTCCGGCCGCTGGGGACCCCTCAACATATTCATCGACCGGTGCGGTCTTGCGATGTGTGGACAACCCGGCTTTGACAGATTCCCCGTCACCTGCGACCTTGATATCGGATTCGTCTGCACAAACGGATCCTCGGGTTGGATATTTTGTACCATCAATTCCTGTTCCATCTATGGTTACTCTCACACACCCAGATTATACTCCCTCTGTTTCAGGGCTTAAGGCGTCCTCGTTTTGCATGTTTTTTCTTTCACCAAGAATTACTCTAAATACGTAAAGAGTTTTGGTATAAAACTAGTATCACTGGAAAGTATTTTTCAATACGAATCCAACGATACTAATTATGTACAATATAATCAAAATTTTGTTGTTCAATTCTTCCGATCAAACTTTGCTTTGGAAAGCATGTGCGCCTTAAGCCTTGAAACGGAGGTAGTATCATTTTCTATTAACAATGTATATGAGTATGTACATGCACCTACTACTCTCCATTCGACAGTTGTGAAGCGAATTCTACGATATCTTAAATAAACCATCCTTCTAGGCCTTCGACTTGTAAAGTCTCGGTCCACTTTGGTCAGTGCGTTTTCTGATACAGATTGGGATGGTTATTCAGATGATAGGATATCTACCGGTGGTTTTGATGTGTTTCTAGGTTGCAATCTTATTTCCTAGAGTGCATGCAAAGAGGCAATCTTTTCTAGATCAAGTACCGAAGTTGAGTGTAAATTAAATCTCTTGCAAATGGTACTGCTTAAGTTATTTGGGTTCAAACTTTGTTGATAGAACTTGGCATTGATCATCCAAGGGCAGCATCATTGTGGTGTGATGATTTAGGTGCTGTTAGATAGATCTCAACGTGACTGGGCCCAACGGCCCAGCACGCCCCTAACTGCGCCCTGATCGGGGGCGCCCAACCTTATCTGGTTAGTGGGCCCCTGTCGCCAGCGCTATATAAAGAGGTGGGGGGCCGGCAGCACGCCTCACGAGGTTAGCCGTGCCCTAGCCGCCCCACCTACAAACCCTATCCGATCTAGGCTAAGCGCTGCGCCGACGGGAAGCTCCACCGCCGCCACACTCACCCCTTTTCCAACCATGACCAATGACGGAGGCTCCAGCTCCGGCACCAGCTCGGGCATTCCCTCTGGCTCGTGTCTGTCGAGCCAGGGATCAGGTAGATCTCATCTCGGTTCTCTCTCTCTCTCTGTTCTCGATCTACAAAGGTAAAGTATAGTGCTACTGATAGATCTAGACTAGATCCTTCGTAAAGGTGTGTGTTAACATTGGTATCAGAGCAAGGTTTTAGTTGCTAGATTTTTTCAGTGCAATAGTAGAAAGCAAAAGTCCAAAAGAAAAGAACTAGATCTAAAGTGCGCCTGCCCTATGGCCGCGCCGTTCCTCTCGATCTAGATGGGCATCCATAGTGGAGACATCTAGAAGAAGAACATACCCTTCGGGGCAAAGCAAAACCCTAGATCTAAAACCCCAAAAGATCCTGAACTCAAGTTCCAACCCCATAGACCCCCAACGAAAAGTCAATCAAAAAAAAGGGTTCACTCCGGCCATCGCCGGGAAAGTTTCTGCCCCCCACACCTCAGCCACTTGACGACGGTGCACCCACTCTCGGGTGGATGCACACATCGGCAAGGAGCAAGGGGGGCACCGCCGTTTTTCCCCTACGGACAAAGTAACAAAAAAAGGGAGCGAAAAGGCTCCACCGCCACCCCTCTTGACGGTGGTGCGCCCACCCTCGGGTGGATGCACCGCCGGCAAGGAGGGCGGGGGGGGGGGGGGCATGGCTCGGAGCAAGGCAGAGGGAGGGGCGCGCCACTGCGGCCACCTCGCCTCGCCTCGGACCCGCGCGGGGCTCGCGCCACCGGAGCAAGCAGAGAAGGGAGGGGCGCGCGGCAGACGCGGCCACCTCGCCTCGTGCTCGGGCGGGCCAAGCCGCTGAGCCAGAGGGAGGGGCGCGCCGGAGGCGGCCGCCTCGCCTCGGCATCGGGGGCACCACCGAGAGAGAGAGGGGCGTGGGGAGGAAGGGGCCGAAGCCGGCTCGTCCGCTCCTCCACAGCACCGCCGCTGCACGCGGGCCCGACATGCCGCCGCCGCGGTGCCGACGCGGGGCTGCCGCGGGAGGACGCGGGGCAGACGCGGAGAGGACGCGCCGCCGCCGCAGAGCCGAACGCGGGGCTGCCGCGGGTGAACGCGGGGCCGCCACGAGGGACGCGGGGTGCCCGCGGCGCTGCCGCTGAGCCCATGCGGAGAGGACGCGGGGGGTGGGGTGGGGAGAAATGGAATTAGGGTTTGGGGGGCGGCGGCCTGGGCCTTTTAAACCTCCGAGACGCGCGCTGCACCGTCCGATTTAGGGCGGGCATGATGGAGGGCTGAGATTGCTCGGCGCGGGCGGCTGCGGGGCTGCTGGGCTGGGCAGGCCGCGCGAGCGGGCCGCAGGAGGGTGGCAGGCCCGTTGCTGGGCCGCGGCAAGCTGAGACGGCGTGTGAGCGTCTGTTATATGCCGCGCGGGCGCTGGCAGGCAGGCCGGCCGGGGCCGCTCCAGGCCGCCCGGGGAAGGCCCAGTTGTGGTTTTTTAACCAGGTTTTCTGTTTTTTATTTTACAGAAGTTGTTTCTGATTGATTTGCTTAGAGTTTTAAGCAATTTCAACATAGTTTTCTCTAGCCTTTTTATTTCAAGTATTTTTTTTGGCTAGAGAATGATTTAAAAGCAGAATTTTTCTGTAAAGTTCAAAGTATCATGAAAGTTATTATTAAGTTTCCGCTGCAAATGTATATTTTATATTGCAATGATGCAATAAAAGTTGTTCAAATTTTGACATAAAGATGTGACAAAGTGATTAAAGATGATTATGTCTCATGTTATTAATTGACCAACGTTATTAGTAAACATGATCATGATCTTTTCCATTGAGTATTGAAAGGTGCATTTAACTTTATTTTTACCCAACGGCGATGTAATTTTAAATAGCACAAACAATTGCATGCATAATTTATACCAACGTTGAATTAATGCATACAGTTGTTTTCCTTGGTGATCTCACATCTTTTGTGGTTTTCAGGAGGTCTCAACCTCATGGCATGTTTGAAGGACATCCCGCTGCTGCGGGGGGACAACTACTCCGAATGGAGGAAAAAGGTCGATTTGGCGTTCGTATGCGCCGAAGTGGATTGGGTGGTTGACACCAAGCAACCAGTGAAGCCTGCTGACCCTGTCAGGGGAGATGCTGAGGAAAGTGCTGAGTTTGAGAAAAGAAAGAGGGACCATGCTCCATTGGAGCTGGCCTACTCGATTGATAATCAGAAATGGGTGAACGCCAACAAGAAATGTTTGGCCTTCGTAAAGAACACAATTGAGAATGCAATAGTGGGCTCAATTGGAGAGTGTGCTACCGTGGGCGAATACCTCGCCAAGATAAAGAGCCAGTTTACTAGCTCTTCAAAGATGTATGCGACCCAACTGTTAAAGCAACTGGTGACTGAAAAGTACACGGGAGGACCCCACGGAATAAGAGAGCACATCTTGAGGATGTCAAACATGGCAGCGAAGCTGAAGCCCATGGATGAGGACCTCGAGCTAAAGCCAGCACTCTTGGTGCACCTAGTGATGGCCTCTCTTCCACAACCTTTCGAAAAATTTATAATAAACTATAATATGTCCCCTAAAAAGTGGGACATAGAAAAGACCATTGGGATGTGCTCCCAAGAGGAGGAAAGGCTGAAGGCCCTTCACGGCGGTTCCCTGAACTTCGTGAAGGACAATAGGAAGAGAAGCTTCACAAACAGCAACCATGGTGGCTCACCCTCCAAGCCACATGGCAAGGGCCCAATGCAGCACCATTACCAGCATCACCAGTCCACCCCTGGGGAGAAAGACCAGTGCCATCACTGTAAAAAGCCTGGCCACTACAAGAAGGAATGCCCAGTTTGGCTGAAGTACATCATGGCCAAAAATGGTAAAGATATAGTTTCTTTTGTTAATGAATCTCTGTATGAAAAGTTTACTAGATCTACTTGGTGGATTGATTCTGGTGCAACTGTTCATGTTGCCAACTCTTTACAGGGGTTCCATTCGACAAGGATCATGCCAAAAAGAGAAAGACTCGTTGAAGTGGCGAATGGGATTGAAGCAGAAGTGGAGGCCATTGGTGACGTCCCTCTGGAGCTGGCTGATGGCTCTTCTCTTTTGCTCAAAGATGTTCTTTTTGTTCCCTCAATACATAGAAATTTAATAAGTGTTTCATGCTTGGACAAAGATTCTTATGAATGTTATTTCGGAAATGGCAAGTGTGCCATTTGGTTAAAAGATATTTGTGTGGGTGTTGCTACCTTATATGATAAGTTATATTTATTATCCTTGCATGATAAAGTATTTTCTGTGTGTGATGTGAATGGAAAAGTTCCCTTGTCGAACAAAGAACAAAAGAAAAGAAAGCGAACTCTTGACTCATCGAAACTATGGCACTGCAGACTAGGCCATATTTCGAGGGGAAGAATAGAAAGCCTCGTTAAAAATGACATTCTTCCTCCGTTAGAGTTCTCCGACATAGAACAATGCATAGATTGCATTAAAGGAAAGTATGTCAAACAAATTAAAAAGGGTGCAAACCGAAGCATAGCTACACTAGAAATAATCCACACGGATATTTGTGGACCGTTTCCGGTGAAAAGTGTGGATGGATATGATTCATTCATAACATTCACGGATGATCACTCCCGGTATGGTTATATTTATCCAATTAAAGAAAGATCTGAAGCATTGGATAAATTTAAAATTTTCAAAGCTGAAGTAGAAAATCAGCATGATAAAAGAATTAAAATAGTTCGGTCCGATCGTGGGGGGAGTACTACGGTCGGCATACTCCATATGGTCAAGTACCAGGACCCTTTGCAAGGTTCCTGCAAGAAAATGGAATAGTCACCCAGTATTCAATGCCGGGCGAACCTCAGCAAAACGGAGTAGCTGAAAGGCGCAACCGTACCCTTATGGATATGGTGCGCAGCATGATGAGCTATTCCACCCTCCCATTGGGATTGTGGATGGAGGCGCTTAAAACCGCCATTCACATTCTCAACAGAGTACCAAGTAAGTCGGTGCCCAAAACACCGTATGAATTGTGGACAGGCAGAGTCCCCTCTCTGCACCACTTGAGGGTCTGGGGGAGCCCAGCTGAGGCAAAAGTTTTCAATCCAAACATTACAAAGTTAGACCCCAAAACAGTATCTTGCCATTTTATTAGCTATCCAGATAAGTCCAAAGGCTATCGTTTCTACTGTCCCGACAGATACACAAAGTTTGTAGAAACGAGACATGCCGTCTTCTTGGAGGACGAATTGATAAGGGGGAGCACGGTAGCTAGGAAAATTGATCTTGAGGAGAATAGGGTGCATGCACCTAATCCGATGACTCAGGAGCCATTTTTCTCGCTACCTGTTGTGCCACCATCTACAACCCCTGAGGTTGTGGTGCCAGCACCTGTTGTGACTCCACACGTGACAACAATGGGCGAAAGTTCGGAACCTGTCCATCAGGAGCCACCTGAACCCACTGTTCAGCACGAAAGGGAACCAGAACAGCCACCTACTGTAAATGTGCCTGAACCCGAGGCAAGAAATGAGCAAGAGTCTGATGAACTCAGAAGGTCTAAAAGAGAACGAAGACCAGCCATTTCCAAAAAAAAAATACAAAGTCTACAACATAGTTCATATGGAGGGCGATCCTACCTCATATGAAGAAGCCATGAGTAGCCCTCACCCAGCCAAGTGGGTGGAGGCAATGGAAGATGAAATTGTTGGAGATATGCCCTAGAGGCAATAATAAATATAGTTATTATTATATCTTTGTGTTTATGATAAATGTTTATATTCATGCTATAATAGTATTAACAAGGAAACATTAATACTTGTGTGAATTGTAAACTTAAATTGAAGTCCCTAGTATAGCCTCTATACTTCACTAGCTTGTTGGTTAATAGATGATTGTGGTTTCCCTATCATGAACATTGAGATGTTATTAACAACAAGATCATATCGTTAGGAGAATGATATGGTGGACATACTCCTATAGATAAGCGTAGCATAAAGATCAAGTCATTTCAATAGTTCAATTGCTATATGCTTTCTGATACATAGTAACCTAATTCCTTCGACCATGAGATCATGCATATCACCTTTGCCGGATGGATGCTTTGATGTCATCAAACACCACACCGTAACAGGGTGGCTATAAAGGTGGCATTGAGTGTTCGGAAAGTATTGGTTGAGACACATGGATCAAGAGTGGGATTTGTCCATCCATATGACGGATAGATATTCTCTGGGCCCTCTCGGTGAAATGTCATCCAATTAGCTTGCAAGCATGTGACTAGGTCACAAGGGATCACATATCACGGGAACGAGAAAAGAGTACTTATCAGTAACGAGGTTGAACTAGGTATGTAGAGATACCGACGATCATAACCTCGGATAAGTAACATATCGTGAGACAAAGGGAAATTGGTATCGTATGTAAGTGGTTCATTCGATCGCAATGTAATCGTAGAAATATGTGGGAGCCATATGAATTTCCAGATTCCTCTATTGGTTATTGTTCGGAGAAGTGTCTCGATCATGTCCGCATAATTCACGAACCGTAGGGAGACACACTTAAGGATTCGACGTTGTTTGAGTAGTTATGGTATTATGAGAAAGAGACCGAATGTTGTTCGGAGTCTCGGATGGGATCCGGGATATCACGAGGTGATCCGGAATGGTCCGGAGAATAAGATTCATATAAGGAAAGTACCGTTTCGGAGTTGGGGAATGGTTCCGGTGTTTTCATCGGGAACATTCTAGAAGGTCCCGGAATGTCCGGCACTCCGGGGGGGGGGGGGAATTGGTACATGAATGTGTCATTGCATGTTGGAATGATTGCATCATGTACTAAGTGTTCTCGCTGTCCGAAATAAAGGGTTAATTCAAATCCTAATTGGAAAAGTCAAACTGCCAGTTTTCGGTCAAACTGCCAGTTTCGGAAAGTGGAGAAAGAGGAGGAGAGGTGGAGGCCGAGTTGGAGGAGGGTTCCTCCCCTAGGCCGGCGCACCTCCCTAGGCCGAGTTGGGGAGGAACTCCTCCCCATGGCGCCGGCCCTCCCACCTATAAAAGGAGGGGCAGGGCCTCCTCCTCTAGACACAACAACACAAGTTTCCTATCCTCTAAACTAAACCCTAGATCTAAACCCCGGTTTAGAGCTATTTTGGTTTAGAGCCTTCTAATTGGTTTAGAGCCCTCTAATTGGTGTGTCTAATTACTAGACCGCTAATAGCCTCTCTCATAAGCTCCACCATACTCGCACCGGCTTAAGGCGAAGCCCTGCGGGATCTCCCCTCTACTTCCGGTACCACGCCGTCGTGCTGCCAGAATCGCGAGGAGAGTGCTACAACCTCCGCTGCCTGCTGGAACAAGGGAGAGGAAGGTCTTCGTCGAGTACCGAACGTGTGACCGACTGCGGGAGCGCTGCTGGAACGTGGCGCTAGAAGGATCGTCTACGCGATCTTGAGATCGGAAAGAGTACGACTACATCACCCACGAGAATCTGCTCTCGTTAAACACTTTGGAATCTTCGAGGGTGAGTTATTCCATCGACTCGTTGCTACAATCTAGTAGATAGATCTTGGCTTGTTTGTTTGTATGCGGTAGAAAAATTTTTGTTTTCCATGCTACGAACCCCAACAGTGGTATCAGAGCCGTGTCTATATGTAGATCTGTTGCACGAGTAGAACACAATGGTCATTGTGGGCGTTGATGCTTTTATTGTAGATTGCCTTTTGTGTACTTTGCATCTTGCGGTATGTTGGGATGAAGCGGCCCGGGCTAACCTTACATGACATCGTTCATGAGACTTGCTCCACGCTTGACATGCAACTTGTATTGCATAAGTGGCTTTGCGGGTGCCTGTTTCTCCTAGCATAGTTAAGATCCAATTTACAACGGGTGATTAACAATACTAGTATCAATGTTGTGGTTCATGTTCGTAAGTTAGAGCGACACTTATTAACAGCCCCAAACCACGTAAAACATGCAAAGAAAGTAGAGGCGTCTAACTTTGTTTTGCAGGGGTGTGCAGTGATATGATATGGCCATGATTGTGATTATATATGATGTATGCAATGTTCCTTATTGTAAGTCGGCAACCGGCAGGAGCCATATGGTTGTCTTTAATTTCTGTTAAGACCCGCGTGTCTATTCAAAGTAGTTGTAATAGTTGAAGCCGGTGGACGACAACCATGGAGAAGCGTCATTGACCTTGATGCAATGTCGGTGATGATGGAGATCATGTTCGTGCTTGAAGATGGAGATCAGAAGCACAAAGAAGAAAGGCCATATCATATCACATATTATGAATTGCATGTGATGTTAATCCTTTATGCATCTTGTATTGCTTAGTAGACGACGGTAGCATTATAAGATGATCCCTCATGCACAAAATTTCAAGTTCTAAAGTGTTCACCCTTAGTATGCACCGTTGCCAAAGCTTGTTGCTTCGAAGCACCACGTGATGATCGGGTGTCTTTGATTCCGCGGGTGAATACAACGTAAGCAAGCCAGATTTGCTTATGCGGTAGCTAAGGTTTGATCTTGACGAGCCTAGCATGTACAGACATGGCCTCAGGAACACGGATTACCGAAAGGTAGAGCATGAGTCATATAGTAGATATGATGAACATGTTGATTGTTCGCCGTTGAAGCCATATCAACTCTCGTGATGATCGGTTTTGATGTGGTGGATTTGGTTCGTGTGATCACTAAAACAATGTGAGGGATGTTGTTTTGAGTGGGAGTTCACCTAGATTAATTTAATTATTAATTAGAACTCAATTTATCATAAACTAAATCAAAGTGAATTTGCATAGTTGTTGTAGTCATTGGCATCCGTTTACCACCTTGCGCTTAGTTATAATTGAGATGATAGAACTATAGAATTCTGGTTAGTTACTTTACGAACTGGTATCGTATTGTTTTGAAGTGTTAATCTAAAGTTTAAAAGTCCTATTGCAAACTTTCAGTAAGTTCCGGTTACTCCATGAAGTTTAATAATTGGTATTAAATCAAGAGTAACAATTCCAAGTGTTAGTATATAAAGTATCATGTTTGTCTCCATGATTCTTGATATTTAAAGGATTGTCTTAATATCAAGGTTATCTAGGATCTGAAAGAGTTGTTTCAGAAACCATGATGTGTGGAAGATATTGTGATATCTGAAACAAAGTTTTGGTTGCAACATGATAGAGTATAATATGGCAAAAGTCATGTTCTCATATTTGATGAGAATTTGCAAAAGGTTGGAGACACTAGTTATCCTAATCCTCCAAAAGGTTTTGGAGAGCAACATTATACTCGCGATTCACCGTTATAAGCTAAAAGTAGCTTGGTCATGGACGATTCCATGATGAAGGTGAATATTTGATGTAGGTAAAATGTTTACTACACCAATAGATTACTAAAGAAAGGAATTTGAAAGAACACCAAACATTTGATGATGGTGATCTACTTCAAAGTGCAAATCCAAAGACATTGGTATTTAACTATACACGCTTTGGACTATGTGTCATATGTATGACTCCACTATTGATGTTGATAGATTCTTTCAAACAGAAAAGGAAATACTGAAAGAGAATCTCAGAAATATATGGCAGAAAAGAAAATACTAGAATTGTTCAGTTTAAGTATATAGATGATATACATGTTATGGCTATATTCTTTGCTCATTAAACAATGTGGTTCTTAAGTATTTTATACTGAATTTGTTGGTATGAATCGTCATACGAAACAACACAATTCATGAACTACAATGGCCTAAGTAACTAGCAAAAGAATATGTGATGATGTTCATCGAGAACAAATAAAGGGTTATTGTGTTGCTCGTTAAAAACATCAAAGCTTGCCTTCAAGATTTGTTTTATCAGGTATTATGAGAACAAAAGGGTTGTTCAAATAATTGCCATAATCCATAAAAGATGGATGATTCACAAATCTCGTTGGAGAAATCACATCCATAAAACTAGTGCTAAAAATGTCGAAAGACAAATTGATTGAAAGATCACTTAGGAAGTGACATCGCCGTTTAAATTATATTGGAAAGAAAACATGAAGAAACTCCATGTGGATGGAATTTTGGAGTCTTTTGATTTTGATCAAATGACGCTTGTGAAACTTTCCTAGAGATAATTAAAACTTCGTTCATAGGCCATAAGAGAACGAAAGACTAGCTTATTGGAACTTGTGCATATTTGTTGTACGAACTCCATTATGTGTAGTCAAGAGCGATGGATTTCAACTTCATATGTTTTCTCCGAAAATTTGAGTGAATATATGAATATTTACTTAATAAGGATGAAGTATGAAATATTTGAAAAGTTCAAAGTTTTCAAGATGAAGTGCAAAATCATTGTAACAAGAATATAAATGGTTTATGATAAGATCATAAAGGAAGATATTTGAGTTACAAGTTTAGCATAATACCTAAGATTTAAGGAATCGTTCCGTGGATTTGCATTTCCCGAAACACCATAAGAGTATGGAGCGTTCGAGATATGTAATTAAAACCTTGTTTGACATGGTAAGATCAAAGGTGTAAAATATAGAACTGCCATTATATTTTAAAGATTAAAAGCTTTAGAGACTACCGTTTTCCACTGAAAAGAGCTCCATCATAATCCGCTGAAATGACACCATATAAAGTTATGGTTTGGGATAAAACCCAAGTGGTCCTTTCTTAAACATTGGTATGCTATGCATTAAAGATGTTTGCAACCAAAGTCGGATAAATCTGTCTTTGTATTACTGTTAAGTATTCCTCCATAAACACCGGAGACAAAAGTGTTTGTCGCTTAGAACGTCAAGTTTCTTTGAGAAGGAATTTTTCGTGAAAAGTTAAGTGGGAGGACAATAGAACTTTGATAGGGTTAAAAGAACCTTAGCTATATGATCAGAGTTGCGCAGCACCGAAAAGTGTTCCGGAGGCAGCAACTAATGCTCATGGCTCATGTACCTCAAAAGGATGTGGTCATTGAGATCTAAGTTCCTATTGAAACAAGTAGGTCGAGTAAACAATCAAATACTAAGATTTGAGGGTTGAATCATTATTTGAGAATAATGAACGGACTACATGCAAAGAAGCGATGATGGGCCCTGACTCCGTCAAATGGCTTGAAGCCATAAAATCCGTGATAATTCCATACACGAGAAATCAAGTTTTGAACTTGAAGGTCCCTCGAGAAAGGTGTAAGACCTTACAGTTGTGTTTGGATCTATAAAGAAGTAGACATGGATGTTTCACATCTATGAAATAGTCGACATGTTGGGAAAGAGTTCACAACAATGTTCAAAGATTGACTATGACAAGATTTGATCTTTCATAGCGATATTTAGTCTAGACGGATTAATGTAGCAACCACTACATATAATTTTGTTATGTGGTAGTTGAATAAACAAAACAAGTTCTTCTAATAGAATTGTTACCTAGGACGTGTGCATGACACGGTCCAAAGGGTTTTGTTAATTCAAAGGATGCTAAAAGCATATGCAAACTTCAATGGATGAAGTAAGCATAGCGGAGTTGGAATCTTCACTATGATGAAACTGTTAAAAGAGTTTAATTTCATCGGAGACAATGAAGATGCTTGCATTTGCAAAAAAAATTAAGTGGGAGCGCTAAAAACATATTTCTAATACATTATGTGGAGGACATATTGTTGATTAGAAATGATGTATCTTTTATTGACACATATTAAGAATTTCATCCTGATGAAAGACTTAGGCAAAACCCAAATATTTGGCATCAATAGATGCTAATATGGTTGTGCCAGAAGTACATAAACGAGATATTGAATGAGTTCAATATAGAAACTACAAGAAAAGGTTCTTGTCGCACAGAAAGGATTGAAAGAGTTCAATGTTGATGATATATTCAAGTGTATTGACATTTGGTAAGTGAAACAAAGATTCAAGTATAGATTGATACTTGATATATGAAATCGCAAAGAGTGTTTATATCAATCATACTGTGGTATGTACAAATCCAGATATGTCCTATGCTCTAAAAGTTATGAGCATATACCAGAATGATTCATAAGATGATCATTGGACGATAGTAAGGATATTCTTATGATCTTTTTGGAAAGACTAAGAGTATATTATTTGTAGAAGTGACAAATAGATGGTTAGTTCATTGTAAAAGTACTACATTGATACTAGTTTTGTCACAGAGTACAAATTAAGTTTATCTCAATCTAAATTAAGGGTGGCACAATATAATGGAAAGTGAGTTCCATAATGGATTTGGATGAGTTCCAAAGTTAAGACATTGTGACAGATACTTCAACAAAAGGCTAAGTATATGACTGCTATTATAGCAGCAAAAGAGGGCATTTGTGTCAAGTAGTTTGTTATCAAACTAGGTGTAGTTCACAGCGGGATAATACTATGAAGATATATTGTGCGACAATATTATCAACATGTTTTAACCCCAAAGAGCTAAAGGTCACACCGAAAGACCAAATTTATACAAAGCCATCTCATTAGAGAATGAGTGATGCGTAGAGACGCAAAGACATGCAATTACACACGGACCTGGAAGTGTCAGATCCGGAGATCAGTTGACCACTAGCAATCGTGTACATGCAACACCGGAAAGCCATAGGTGTTGAATACACAAAGGTTTGAAACTAGATTATTGACTCTAGTGCAAGTGGGAGACTGTTGGAGATATGCCCTAGAGGCAATAATAAATATAGTTATTATTATATCTTTGTGTTTATGATAAATGTTTATATTCATGCTATAATAGTATTAACAAGGAAACATTAATACTTGTGTGAATTGTAAACTTAAATTGAAGTCCCTAGTATAGCCTCTATACTTCACTAGCTTGTTGGTTAATAGATGATTGTGGTTTCCCTATCAT
This sequence comes from Avena sativa, assembly GCA_916181665.1. NCBI lineage: Eukaryota > Viridiplantae > Streptophyta > Magnoliopsida > Poales > Poaceae > Avena > Avena sativa. Next base: position 274,502,790 of record OV702298.1, on the reverse strand, counting down.
GAACATTGAGATGTTATTAACAACAAGATCATATCGTTAGGAGAATGATATGGTGGACATACTCCTATAGATAAGCGTAGCATAAAGATCAAGTCATTTCAATAGTTCAATTGCTATATGCTTTCTGATACATAGTAACCTAATTCCTTCGACCATGAGATCATGCATATCACCTTTGCCGGATGGATGCTTTGATGTCATCAAACACCACACCGTAACAGGGTGGCTATAAAGGTGGCATTGAGTGTTCGGAAAGTATTGGTTGAGACACATGGATCAAGAGTGGGATTTGTCCATCCATATGACGGATAGATATTCTCTGGGCCCTCTCGGTGAAATGTCATCCAATTAGCTTGCAAGCATGTGACTAGGTCACAAGGGATCACATATCACGGGAACGAGAAAAGAGTACTTATCAGTAACGAGGTTGAACTAGGTATGTAGAGATACCGACGATCATAACCTCGGATAAGTAACATATCGTGAGACAAAGGGAAATTGGTATCGTATGTAAGTGGTTCATTCGATCGCAATGTAATCGTAGAAATATGTGGGAGCCATATGAATTTCCAGATTCCTCTATTGGTTATTGTTCGGAGAAGTGTCTCGATCATGTCCGCATAATTCACGAACCGTAGGGAGACACACTTAAGGATTCGACGTTGTTTGAGTAGTTATGGTATTATGAGAAAGAGACCGAATGTTGTTCGGAGTCTCGGATGGGATCCGGGATATCACGAGGTGATCCGGAATGGTCCGGAGAATAAGATTCATATAAGGAAAGTACCGTTTCGGAGTTGGGGAATGGTTCCGGTGTTTTCATCGGGAACATTCTAGAAGGTCCCGGAATGTCCGGCACTCCGGGGGGGGGGGGGAATTGGTACATGAATGTGTCATTGCATGTTGGAATGATTGCATCATGTACTAAGTGTTCTCGCTGTCCGAAATAAAGGGTTAATTCAAATCCTAATTGGAAAAGTCAAACTGCCAGTTTTCGGTCAAACTGCCAGTTTCGGAAAGTGGAGAAAGAGGAGGAGAGGTGGAGGCCGAGTTGGAGGAGGGTTCCTCCCCTAGGCCGGCGCACCTCCCTAGGCCGAGTTGGGGAGGAACTCCTCCCCATGGCGCCGGCCCTCCCACCTATAAAAGGAGGGGCAGGGCCTCCTCCTCTAGACACAACAACACAAGTTTCCTATCCTCTAAACTAAACCCTAGATCTAAACCCCGGTTTAGAGCTATTTTGGTTTAGAGCCTTCTAATTGGTTTAGAGCCCTCTAATTGGTGTGTCTAATTACTAGACCGCTAATAGCCTCTCTCATAAGCTCCACCATACTCGCACCGGCTTAAGGCGAAGCCCTGCGGGATCTCCCCTCTACTTCCGGTACCACGCCGTCGTGCTGCCAGAATCGCGAGGAGAGTGCTACAACCTCCGCTGCCTGCTGGAACAAGGGAGAGGAAGGTCTTCGTCGAGTACCGAACGTGTGACCGACTGCGGGAGCGCTGCTGGAACGTGGCGCTAGAAGGATCGTCTACGCGATCTTGAGATCGGAAAGAGTACGACTACATCACCCACGAGAATCTGCTCTCGTTAAACACTTTGGAATCTTCGAGGGTGAGTTATTCCATCGACTCGTTGCTACAATCTAGTAGATAGATCTTGGCTTGTTTGTTTGTATGCGGTAGAAAAATTTTTGTTTTCCATGCTACGAACCCCTACAGAAATGAAATCGATGAGTTCCAACAATGTTTGGGACTTAGAGGAAATTCCTAATGGAGCCAAAACAGTAGGATGCAAATGGGTCTATAAAACAAAGTATGACTCCAATGGGAATATAGAAAAGTACAAAGCTAGACTTGTGGCAAAAGGATTTATGCAAAGAGAAGGCGTAGATTACAATGAGACTTTTTCTCCGGTCTCATGTAAGGACTCCTTCAGAATCATCATGGCACTAGTTGCACATTTTGATTTAGAGTTGCATCAAATGGATGTTAAGACGACATTTCTAAATGGAGATTTAGAAGAAAATGTTTACATGAAACAACCCAAGGGTTTTTTCATGGAGGGGCAGGAACATATGGGATGCCGCCTAAAGAAATCCATTCATGGGTTAAAGCAAGCCTCTAGGCAGTGGTATTTAAAGTTTAATGATACCATTAAAAGATTTGGATTCAAAGAAAATGTTGAGGACAACTGCTTTTATGCAAAGTTCAAAAGTGGGAAATATATTTTCCTAATTTTGTATGTGGATGACATTCTGCTTGCCAGCAGTGATGTTAGTCTACTACTAGAGACAAAGAAGTTCTTGTCATCTAACTTTGACATGAAAGACCTTGGTGAAGCCTCTTATGTTTTGGGCATAGAAATTCACCGAGACAGAAAGAATGGAGTGTTAGGACTTCGCAGAAAGCGTATTGTGAAAAGATTTTAAAGAAATACAATATGCATGCGAGTAATTCAACACCTGCTCCCATAGTCAAGGGCGATAGTTTTGGGAAATCCCAATGTCCAAAGAATCAATATGAGATCGATCAAATGAAGTCAGTACCATATGCTTCGGCTGTTGGAAGCTTACAGTATGCACAAGTGTGCACTCGCCCTGACTTACCATTTATCACCGGGGTACTCGGTAGATATCAAGAGAATCCAGGCATAGAGCACTGGAAGATGGTAAAGAAAGCTTTGCGTTATGTGCAAGGCACAAAAGGCCTCATGCTAACATATAGACGATCTGATTCCCTAGAGATAAAAGGGTATTCAGATGCGGATTTTGCGGGAGATAAAGACGACCGAAAGTCCACGACAGGGTATGTCTTTACTCTCGCAGGAGGTGCTATTTTATGGAGAAGCGCCAAACAGTCGATAGTTGCATCATCTACGATGTATGCAGAATTTATAGCATGTTATGAGGCCATGGGACAGGCGTTATGGTTAAAGAAATTCTTACCCGACTTGAAAGTGGTTGACTGCATCAGCAGGCCACTAAAGATGTACTGTGACAACGAGCCCGCAGTATTCTATGCTCACAACAACAAGTCGAGTAATGCTACAAAGTCTATAGATATAAAGTATTATGTTGTGAAGGACAAAGTCCAGGATCAAACTATAAGACTCGAGCATATAAGGACAAAGGATATGTTTGCAGATCCGCTAACGAAAGGCTTACCACCCAATGTGTTCAAGGAACACATAGCCGGCATGGGTTTAACGGGAAGCCTATGATTCCTGGACTATAGAGGCCCAAAAGTAACAGGATTTGTTTCAAAACATGAAGGTATATAGTGGCTGTCTGATTCTATCGGCAATTGAGCTGAGACGATGAAACATGCTCTATGTATTGTTCTGTGATGAAATAAGTAAAGAACAAAGTTAAAAGTAAAGTCGAGATCTAGGGGGAGAATGTTAGATCGATCTCAACGTGACTGGGCCCAATGGCCCAGCACGCCCCTAACTACGCCCTGATCGGGGGCGCCCAACCTTATCTGGTTGGTGGGCCCCTGTCGCCAGCGCTATATAAAGAGGTGGGGGGCCGGCAGCACGCCTCACGAGGTTAGCCGTGCCCTAGCCGCCCCACCTACAAACCCTATCCGATCTAGGCTAAGCGCTGCGTCGACGGGAAGCTCCACCGCCGCCACACTCACCCCTTTTCCACCCATGACCAATGACGGAGGCTCCAGCTCCGGCACCAGCTCGGGCATTCCCTCTGGCTCGTGTCTGTCGAGCCAGGGAGCAGGTAGATCTTATCTCGGTTCTCTCTCTCTCTCTCTCTCTCTCTCTCTGTTCTCGATCTACAAAGGTAAAGTATAGTGCTACTGATAGATCTAGACTAGATCCTTTGTAAAGGTGTGTGTTAACAGGTGCCACTTAAGTTTTAGCTAATCCCCTGTTCGATGCTAGGACAAAATATATAAAAGTGGATTATCACTTTATTCGAGAAAAAGTAGCTAATAAACTACTAGATATCAGGTTTGTTCCTACAGGCGATCAAGTTGATGTTGGATTCACAAAGCCATTGTCCGATAGACAGCGTGAAACTTTTAGACGCAATCACAATTTAGATAAGTTACGATGTGATTGTAGGATGTGATTGTAGGAGGGTGTTAAATAATGTAACGTGTTGTGTTGGTAGTCGAGGAAGCTCTTGTCCTCTCAAGTAATTACAGAGAGCTCCTATTCTCTATATAACACGGACGCGACCTGAGAACATGGGCAACGTTCAACCCTATTATTTCTATATATAGCCGGACATGTGCTTTTTGTGGCGAGTTGAGGATGTAGACCACGTTTTCTTCTACTGCCTCCTTGCAAAGTTCATGTGGAGATGTGCGAAGTCAGTTTTCTGGTGCTCTAGATATACAAACCACTTTGCTGGTGGCCACAAATAGTGTAGTGACATGCAAGGAACGATGTACGGATCTCTTTTATTCACATATCCAATCACGCAATAGAAACATGCAGAACATGACATGAGATAAACTTTCAGGTGGAACATAGTACACAGCACACGCACACACCAATCACATCTCCGCAACTTGGCTCGCCGGCCAGGTCACGGCGATGGGGCTCGTCACCGTGTGCTTCTCGTCGTCGCTCCACACGATCGATCCGAAGGTGTGCTTCGCGGTGACGCTCCCGGGGATCACCTGCGCGAAGGAGACCCTGTACTCCTGCGTCTTCTGGGCGCCGCTAAACTCCAGCTGCTCCGGGCTCACCGTGACGCGCACGCCGGCGGGGCTGCTCACCTTGGCCCTGTACGTCGCGCTGACATTGCTCCCGACGTTACGCACCACCCGGCGCTGCGTGACCACCGCCGACTTATTCGAGGTGAACACCACCGCGAATGCCGGATAGTTGTGGTTCCCCACGGTGGAGCCCGCGCGTGTCGAGCAGCTGGTCCCTGGGCTGAACACGGCGACCTGCCTGCTGGTGTAGCCGAGCGCGCAGAGGAAGGTGATGTAGTCCTCCGTTCCGGCGTCGTACACCAGCCCCGGGTCGACGGCGCTGTTCGGGTCGACGTGGCCGGCCCCGCGCGCGAACGGCGTCGACGCGTCGCCGGTGGACATGTCGCCGATGGTGCTGCCGGCGCTGTCCACGTTGTACGCGGTGGTCATCAGCGCGGACTTGACCGCCGCGGGGCTCCACTCCGGCCTCGCCTCCCGGAGCAGCGCGGCGATGCCGCTCACGTGCGGGCACGACATGGACGTGCCCGAGATGATGTTGTACTGGACTCGCCTCGTGTCGGCGTCGAGCTCCGTCGGCGAGTTGGCGCCGGTCCAGGCGGCGAGGATGTCCACGCCGGGCGCGGTCACGTCCGGCTTGAATATTCCCGGTGCGCGGAAGTTTGGCCCACGGCTTGAGAAGGACGCCATTCGGGGAGAAGGCGGCGTCGAGCCGATGACGGTGCCACGGAACACGATCGTCGCCGTAGGGGATTTCTGGGTGCTGATGTATTTCCTGATCTTCACGGCGTAGGCAAATGCGACGGCCGTGGTCGGGTGGATGTGGGGGCTGGTGATGGCCTGCTCGCCGAAAGCTTCCGTGCTCGCCAGGATTGCTCCGGCGCCACCGGCAAGCTTGACGGCCAGTGCTTTCTCCGCCCGGGCATTGACGCCAGACACACACAAAACGATCTTCCCGGCGACCATGCTGGCATTGAGCTTCCCCACTTCGCAGACGTTTGAGCCCACGTCCCCTCCGTAGACCAGCGGTACCTTGGTGGCGCCGAGCGGCTCGCCGGCGTAAAGGGTAGTGCCCGTGAAGGTGTCGTTGTTCCCGAGAACGACGTCCGCAGGGAATCCGCGGTTGATGGTGGACGCGCCCACGGTCAAGAACCACGGCGCGACGTTGCAAGCGGTTGACGCGCCGGGGCCGGAGTTCCCGGCAGAGGCAGAGACGACGATGCCCTTGCTGACGGCACGGAACGCGCCCACGGCGGTCAAGTCCTCATAAAAGTTCGGGGCGTTGCCGACGGCGCCGAGCGACACGGAGATGACGTCGACACCGTCCGCGATGGCCTGGTCAAACGAGGCGAGGATGTCTGAGCTCGCGCACCCTTCCCAGCACGCCTTATACATGGAAATCCTCGCGCCGGGGGCCATGCCGACCGCTGTGCCTTTGGCGTAGTCGAAGAAGGCAGCGTCGGCGACGGAAGAGCCGGCGGCGGTGGAGGAGGTGTGCGTGCCATGCCCGTTGGTGTCGAGCGGCGACCTCGAGTCCTCACCGACCGCGCGGCGGCCACGAGCAGCCACCTGCCCCCTGTTGAAGGCCTTGGCACCGACTAGCTTATTGTTGCAGAGCGCGGAGCCGTTGAACGTCGGGGTGGAGACGCAGCCGCCACGGAACTTGCTGGGCGGCGGCGGCAGCAACGGGTCGGCGGCGAAGGAAGGCCGGCCCTCGGGGTACACGCCGGTGTCGATGACGCCGATGACGATGTCGGTGGCGCCGTTGGAGGCCGGCAGCAAGCCGGACGACGGCGAGAGGCCGAGGAACGACGGGGTGAGCGTGGTGTGCAGCTCCTGCATTGTGTCCGGCACGACGGCGAGCACCGAGTGCGAAGACGCGAGGTGCTCGGCCTGGCTCTTCGTGAGGCGCGCCGCGAAGCCCGTCGCGGCGTGGGAGTAGGAGTACAGCACCCTAGGCGCCGGGCTGGACATCTGGAGGTCGAGGGGGAGGTGGTCGCGCAAGAACGAGCCGTACTCCCGGGTGGACAGAAGGCCGCGGCCAGGCAGCGCCGGCGCATGCTCCGGCGCGACGTGCACGATGTATGAGGACTGGGCCTCCGTCGTCGTCTCCAGCTCCACCTCCGTTCCCGTCGCCGCGGCAACGACGACGGCGAAGGCGAGCAGGGCCGCGAGTGGTCTGACCAGCTCCATCGTCGTCGACTTGTCGTGGCACTGCAAGAGAGCACGGTCTGCTGTGGCAGTAGGGACAGGATGATGACCACCAATAAGTAGGCACTTGTGACGTCGTCTCTGCGACAGGTCACCCCGGCACTTGTGACCTTCTAATCCAGATCATGTGCTCAGATCATGGGCTCTCGTGCTGATCATTGTATCAGTACCGCTGCATTATTGCAAGAAGCCAATAGGGAGACCTTGCGTGCCACTTTGTTTATCCACCATTAATGTCTTATTGTTGTCGGCTGGCTCGTTTAAGCACGACGTACGAACGCACGACGCCGGCGTTTACTTCGGAGAGGAAGTGCACCATTATCGCAATTCGATCGTATTATTATCAGTACACGCTAACTGAATTGACATGCCAACAGATCGAGATGTATTGAATCATAAGTTAGTGGTGGTACAAATACAATACACTTGCCAGCATTTGGTGTACTATCAATTATAAGTTACTACTTAATTGACATGCCAACAGATCGAGATGTATTGAATTATCGCGTCAGATTTGTCAATTGTACTGTTCTGTGTTGTATTGTACTGTCTCTCTCGCATTGGACAGAGCTGCATTAAGATAAAAATGGGTCAAGGGATCTTTTTTCTTACAAAATAGGGGTTTAGGGTGGAGGAAGATGGATCGTGTAACAGAAAGGATGCGTCAAAAAGAATGCACACATACCTGGATTCATGATCTTTCATCATTGGCGTTACAGGCCTGCAGCAGCTCCGGTTCCAGCCTGGCTGCATCGGTACTCACCAACAACATGTTTCAGAGTGGAACAGACCAGCAACAAAGTAACAGAGAGAATGCAAATATATACATGCGGTGTTTAGGTTCAGAGTTCGGACACAGACAATGCTCTTCACTGAAACTTCCAGCATAACTAGACGGTGATTCACCGGCGCCTTAGGCTCCTGAGGCATCAGTATACATCCAGAAAAAAAAACCAACCATCATCCTAGAAAGACTCTGTAAATGATGGATCTCCTCACACATGTGTAGTGGTGGTGTGTGCGCCACTATGTCTTTCTTGTGATGAGAAAAGAAAGCATGCACTGCACCAGATGTCTATTTATCAGTTTTCTAAATAATTGCAAATTCATTCATATTTCTTAGCTTTTGGATCAAGATCTATCATCATCGCCAAGTCACTTTACTTACAAAGAACTGCACCTACACTTTACTAGCACCCCTTTGGGTTGCAGAGAATTGTGTCCATGTTTAGGAACTAAAACTGAACACGGTGAATAATACTACCTCCACTCCAAAGATGTTTTATTAGGCTACTTTAGCCTACCAATACATGTTGTAATTTGGAACAGAGGTAGTAGCTGTTTTGTTGTATGTGAAATTGGAATTGTAGCCCAATTCTAAGGGAATTGGTGAGAACTAGGGTGTGGCTAATTCTTGTTTGAGGGAGAATTAGCTTAATTATCATTCAAATGATGACATCCTTACGGTTTTATACTATAGGGATTTTTTATTATGTGAATATATTTTGGGTATTGTGTGAACTTTTTTTCTCTATACAACCTACTTGAAACTTAAAAATCTCGTATCCAACCTACTTTCAACTAAAAAATCTCAGTTGTGATCCCATTTTGCAACTGAGAAATCATGATGCAACTTTGGCCTAGCTTGAGAATTACTGATTTTTTAGTCTTTTACCCTTGGTTTTATCTAGTAGATGAGCTACTCTATATTCTCTTTCAAAGCAAAACAATTCAATAGCATTTCCTTTATCTAATTCAAGAAACATTTTTATTCTAGCTTTCAAAGAACTTCTATTTTCTATTGTTTATAAAACTAGCATGGTGGCCCTCGCAAATGCGAGGGCAACTCTTTACAGGTGCTGAGTTAAGAGATAAATTTATAATTTTGTCATCCATATTCATTGTATATATGTAGTAGGGAAATATATGTTTCTTTGGCTACCAAATTGTAATAAAATATCAAAATGAACATTGACCAATATTATTGACCATATTTGCTAATCGAAATGAACATTGATCAATTTAAATGTTGAAAAGTTCGTATAATTAAATTTTAGACTAACAGATGGTTGATACTTTTGTTTTATCGTAAATCAGTTTCATAGGCCTTTTGATATAGAGCTACACAAATTTGTATGTTTTTGTCCGCAAACTAATTCTATATATACATGAGCAATGACCTGATGCGTTTAAATGATATTCACAGTAGAAAAATATTTTTTCTTAGTGAAAAAATGTAGTCTCATTAGTAGTTAGACTAACTGAGTGGTAAGAGTATTTTGATTGCGTGGATATTTTTGCTCTCGTTTATTTAAGCGGTTCTGAAATAAATGTCAGCTTCCTTTCTTCTCAAACATGACCATAAAGAAATGGGCAATCTCTAAGGTGCAACTTTGACCACTATTTTGTTTATAAGTATGGCATCAAAAAATAAAACATAAATAGAAGCCAAATTTGATTTTAAAAAAAACTTATCAAACTCCGTCATCCTGTGAAGTCAGTTCTTCGATCTGGTTAAAATGATTTATCTTTCATGCATTTAGATATTTTGATGAATTTGTTCGGGATAAGATACAATAGAGCCGTCCATCGTTACCATAATGCCATAACCCCTTGCCTTTTTCTTGTTGCACAATTCGTTTCTTCTTTAATACTTTTCCTCCTGTAATTTAAGTCTCTCTTCTCAAATGAATTGGTAGTTTCAGAATCGTGGAAGGATAATTTGGTTCTCCCTCGTGACATTGGTGTTTAAGAGCAACAACCATAGCAGATGTTTCATATATTTAAAATTTCGGACGCACATACTCTTCCTTTCATACACAACTAAAACTCTAAGAGTAGCTTATGTAGTAGAAATTCACTTTTGATCTAATGTACATATGCTCCCTTTACAAAAAATACATATTTTAAATTGAGCGTGCATCTCTACATTATATGTGTTCATGTAAAGTTTCATGAATAACACATATTTTTGTGGGTTGTGTAAAAAAGGCAGAAAAAAGGTCTCGCGAAGGGCTTTAGTTTAGCACTAAATTTTTTTCTACACTAACTACACAAAAAGTCGATTTTTCGTGAAACGACTTTGTGTGCACCTAGAATTCAGAGTATTTTTATTTAATGTTTTGACAATTCAAAATGTGTTCAAAACAAATTTTCGAATAAAGGGATCATATTTGCCAACAGCCAAAACACCGCGTCACTTAATTCATTGCAATTATAATATAGCTTTAGAGATCTAGGTCATGTTTAACATGGAACTGACATGAATAAAAAATATTAGTGTGAGGTCTGTACGACGTTGCCCCAAAGATAAAAATTCATCAAGTAACCCAAACCCTAATTGCTATCCTCTAAGCACATTTTTGAATAGGTTAGGTGCTAAGATGTGCATATATAATGTGTAGTTATTTATTGTTAGGTGCTAAATATAAATATATCATCTCGCATAGCTAGGATGTCAAGCCTCACAAGATCCCAGGGGCATGCTTGAGGATCCGACAGGATCCGACGTTGCCATCTTATCCCGCATAATGACTTGCTAGTTCAAAATTAGCCTAGAAGCCGGATCTAATTTTAATGCATATTTGAATATTGAATTTAGAGTTTGTCTAGAAAAGGTTCTAAGGGGCTCATGCCCTATAACCTAAAACTGACGCGTTGCATGTTTATGGCTTGAACTCAATTTTCTTACTTTTCAAGTGTTATGCCAATTGTAATTTAGATTAGGTAACCGTGGTCAAAAGTTGTGTACATGATACCCTTAGTCTTAAAATAAGTGACTCGAATTTGTTTAGATTTGAATGCACATTGACATGTTTTAGTGTTTATATACATACGAATTTGAAAAATCCAGATCACTTATTTTGGGACGGAGAAAGTACTTTTTTTTTTGTTGGTGGAGATCTGGGAGCCGTTGAATTTCCGGCAAGAGCGTTGCAGGTTGATGAGATGGACTCTTAGTGTTCACATGACTCGGTAACGTGTTGGAAGTGTGTACGTACCTCAAAGTCTTTTTTTTAAAATAGCGTGTACGTGGAAGTTCTTTAGAAAATATGTACGATAACTCATCTTTAAAGAAAACTGTACTTAAAGTGATATGCTCTTTAAATCTTAGCCATATATTTTAGATCTAACTGCTCAAAATAATTTAGGTGATGTGGATCAACCAGGTGTCTTGAAAAACACCCTTATATTGCGTTTAGTATATACTAGCAGAAGTGCTCGTGCGTTGCACCGGAAAGACCAATCTAATTCGCATGAAAAAACTTTTGTCTTGCCTCATGACACCTGTCTCGATTGAGTTGAACGTTTTCTTATCTTGGACGAACCAATTCACGGAGTTATGCCACAACTTAGAAATTATTTCCACTACCTATACTCAGATGATTTGTCGATTTTTAGATAAAGCATACTTCAAAATATAGTATTCTCTAACAGTCATAGGGATTTCATGTAAAATGACAGACTTGTATTTTTTTTGGGAGAGCTTAATAGGAACACATGCATTTTTTTATTTTGTAAACCCGGATTGACACAACATATGATTTCAGGTAGGGACGGTACGTGTCAGACAAGAGGACGCGCCACCGTGTTTGTCCGCTAGAGGTAAGGTGTCAACTCGGGCTGGTGCTGGGCGTCCGAGCCCCCGGTCGCGGCGGCGTCGTCGATTCCGGCCATGGTCCGCAGCCAGGTCTAGTGGCCCGATATTTTACTTATAGGTACAGTCCCGTCAGCCATGCGTCACTGAAAATGAAAACATTGGCGGGGCTGGTCATAGGACGAACGTGAGAAAACGAATGAATTCTATCTGTAGAAAGCGAATGGTGGAATTCCTCGAGAAGAACTAACTCCTAGAAGTCAACATGCCAAAAAAGTGTTTTTTTCTTTTTTACTTACCGATGGCATTGGTGGGTAATTTATTTTTTGGTCAAAAGGTAAAGTAGTTCAAAAAAGTGTAGGTGTGTTTTTTTTTTCACTTACCGGTGGCATTGGTGAGTAATTTATTTTTTGTCAAAGGGTAAAATCGCCAAAAAAGATAAGCAATGGAATCGATGGAATAAGGTAAAAGTCATTTGCAACATCCTAACCAGCTAACCCTCCATGCCTATAAGCAGCCATTCATGCAATGCTTGATTCATGATTAAACCGAAGAGATGCACGTTTTATATTCTTTGTTTACACAGATTTTCATCGGATGTTGCACTGAAAAACTTGTAGATTACAACTGTTTCATGTGAATAGGTTTGATATGTAGTACCGTAGACATGAAAATTTTATGGCCATGTAGCAAAGAGATGACCGAAGGCAGGTCCAGGATGTCGCACTCCAAGAAGAGAACGCCCAACGAGGTACGTACTGCTCGTGTTCATCTTGCTTATCACTAAAATTATTTCCATTTCCAGTTCAGTACTTGCGTCAGGTGTTAACAAGAACGAGCTAGTGTTTCATTCGGGTGATGGGAGGTGATCATGTCAAGACTTCCAATGTGGACGCTGACTCCACCAACGAGAGCACTCACGACAAAGATAAAGGCAAGGAGAGCAGCCTGGCAATGGGGACGACAATGGGCAGCAGGTCGAAAGGGAAGGGGGGCAAGGAGGAGTCTAAGAAGGAAGACTGCATCCATGTCCGAGCTCAGCGTGTGCAGGCAACCAATAGCCACAGCCTCGCTGAAAGGGTACATATATTTCCCCGTCGCCTTTGCCCATGTCGTCGTTTATTAGTATGGTATTGTTGGGTAATTTATTTTTTGGTCAAAGGGTAAAGTCGTCCAAAAAGTGTAGGTGTTTTTTTTCTTTTTCACTTACCGATGGCATTGATGTAATTTATTTTTTGATCAAAGGATAAAGTCGTCCAAAAAGTGTAGGTACTATAAGAAACACTCCTTCCTTTATTATTAGGTATAGAATAGATAGATTCTCCAAAATCAAGGGAATTATTCCTAGGCAATATATAGCCAATATATGCACAAAAATATCATATCTACTCAGGGAAAATCCATGATTTTTTCTGTATAGTTTCTTCCATCAATCTCTCAAAATTATAAAATCTATTTAAACTATTTTCCCTTATATTTGAAATAATCAATAAATGTTCACATTATGTTTACCTACATGCACGAGTGATAACTCATCCACTTTGCATGTACCACTTTGAAAGCTAACCTTTCCATTTGAACAGTATTTTATTTCAAAATTTCACCATGCACCTAGTTTAGAATTTGACAAAACATTCAACATGAATAAGTTTAATTTTCCAATTGGGCATGGGTGTGCAATCCTCTGGTCAATCGGAGCAATGCGTAAAATTAAAGGACCAATTTAATCTTGACATGGCCTCGGGCATGGTCACCACTGGCATAGCTATGTCAGGCAACGCCGCCACTTTGTGGTCCTCTCCGTCCAGATCCCCTCATCTCCCTAGCATGTCCAAGATATGCCCCCTCTCTTGCACCCCACAACACCGCCCCTAGCCAAACCAAAGCAGCGCTAGTGTGCTATCAACTCGGCTGATGTCGCCAACACTACCTCTATGGGACCCCTTGCTAGCGACCTCTGTAGGGCCGGCTGATCCCTTTCTTCACTTCTATGATTTTTGAGCCTGTCACTCTTGGTATGATCAAATGGACGAGATACTCCATATTTTCTTTCAAAGCAACAAAATTCAAAAACATTTCCTTTATCTATTTCAAGAAAATATTCTAACTTTAAAGAACTTATATTTTCCTCTAAAAAATCATGTTTTTTGTTATTTATAATATTATCCAAAAACAAGGGAATTATCTTAAGGAATATATAGCCATGATATTCAAAAATATTTGATATCTACATAGAGAAAAATCCATAATTTTTCATATATATTTTCTACCCTCGATCTCTCAAAATTAAAATTCTTTTTAACTATTTCCCCTTATATTAGAAATGACCAATAAATGTTCACACTATGTGTACCTATATGTAGGCATGAGGAATAACTCATCTACTTTGCATTTACCACTTTGAAAGGTTTCACCATGAACTAAATTTGGAATTTGACAAAACTTTGATCATGAAGAAGTTTGGATTTGTTAATTGGCACACAACGGTGAAAACCCTAGGTCAATTGTAACAACGAGCACAAAGTTTGAGGACCATAACGATGGCATGGCCTTTGGCATGGTCATCGCCCGCGTACCCATGCCAGCTGACCCACCACTTTGTGGTCATCGCCATTCGGATCCCCTCGCCTCGCCAACATGTCAAGGAGACGCACATCCCTCTAATGCACTCCACTGCAAATACTTCCATACTCGACATATTTTTGGATGGAATAGGCCAAAATAATATGCAAAAGTACTTCAGCTGGCTTTTGGGCTTTCTCGGTACCATTTTTAGGGTGGAGGACATGTATACTTATGGGTTTATTGCATGGAAATCAAAAAAAATCTTACGAGAGAACAAGAAGAACCAAGATCTGATCTATGACATGCTAGTAGAAAGGGAGATCAAATCTACATACTCTTATAGCACACATTGTTAACAATTTAAAGATCAAGGATTATGTAGTCATACTTTCTTAGATCAAGTTGATGCAACACCGCATGAACGACACCTCCAGCTTGTGTACATGTATAGCTTGATGTCGTCTCCTCCTTGATCCAACAAATGAGGGGGGGGGGGTTGCGATCGATCTATGCAGCACGGCGGCATGGTGACGGAAGTTTGGTGGAGTTTCGACAAAAAGCTTCACTAGGAAACTAATGGAGGGAGGAGAAGTATATGGGAGAGAGGAGGCCGGCAGCGGCCTGAATGTAGGGATGGGTTCCTACAACCCATGCCCTTCCCCTCCTTAAATAGAGAGGGAGGGTGGCGTCCGGGGGTGCCCCTTACCCAAGAAGGGGGCGACCAAGGGGGGTAAACCCCCAAGTAAACTCCTGGGGAATATGGTCTAGGGGTTGTGTCGCCTTGGTCCATCTAAGGCGGAGGTGCCCTTCCCGAACCCATATAGTCCCTCCGGGTGCGTGAGCCATGCTAGTGGATCCCCGGAACCTTCTAGAACCTTCACGATACGATAACATAAAAATCCTGAACTTTTTCGGAACCCTGAAATTAACTTCTATATGATTTTTTATCTCTAGACCATTCTGAAGTTCCTTGTGATATCTAGGAGCCCATCCGAGACTCCGACTCAAAATTCAATAAAACCAACTTATTATCTCATCAAAACATTAAGTGTGTGACCTGTAACACCATGGCCTCTCCGGACAAGCAGTTGTCACTCCTGGCAACTCAATAGGATCTCTAGAATAACCCAACTGACCAACATTAGTCTTTTCTGCGCACTTTGTCCTCACTCGTGCGCACCCGGTATCCACTTCCTGGTCGGTTACCCATCCTCAAATTGCTCTAGACCAAGAACGCTTAACCTAAGAGTTCTTTTTAGATGAGCTTCCAAAAAATAAGTTGTAACTTGTTGGTATGGGTATACTATCAATCCTATTAAGACATGCGTCAGGGTCTCACGACCAAATATTTTATAATTTGGAACAGAGGCAGTAGTTGTTTTGTTGTACATGAAATTGGAATTGTATCCCAATTCTAAGTGAATTGGTTGGAACTAGGGTGCGGCTAATTATTGTTTGAGGGAGAATTAGCTTAATTCTCATTCAAATGATGCCATCCTTACGATTTTACACTATATGGATTTTTTATTATGTGAATATTTTTTGGGTATTGTGTGAACTTTTTTTCTCAATACAACCCACTTGAAAATTAAAAATCTCGTATCCAACCTATTTTCAACAGAAAAAATCTCAGTTGTGATCCCATCTGCAACTAAAAATTTCTAGTTGCAACCTCATTTGCAACTGAGAAATCATGATGCAAGTTTGAAGGTAACGGAGTTAAATGAGCTCTAGTTTAATTCGCATTTGGCTGAAAGTTGGAGGTTTACATTAGGTGAAATGACCCCACCACCTCCTGTGCAATAATATACATGCTCTAACACCTCAAGATTTGGCCCTTTTCAAAAAAAAATGAATTCTTTTTTGTCTTTGACATGATTTTCTTTGGATTTTCCACTCTCGTTCATTTTCAAACTTTGGCATAGCTTGAGAATTAATGATTTTTTAGTCTTTCAGCCTTGGTTTTATCTAGTAGATGAGATACTCTATATTCTCTTTCAAAGCAAAACAATTCAATAACATTTCCTTTATCTAATTAAAGAAACATTTTTATTCTAGCTTTCAAAGAACTTCTATTTTCTGTTGTTTATAAAGTTCTCCAAAATGAAGGGAATTATTCCTAGCCAATATATGCAAAAAAATCTACTCACGGAAAAATCCATGTTTTTTCTGTATAGTTTCTTCCCTCAATCTCTCAAAATTATAAAATCTATTTAAACTATTTTCCCTTATATTAGAAATGATCAATAAATGTTCACATTATGTTTATCTACATGTAGGCACGAGTGATAACTCATCCACTTTGCATGTACCACTTTGAAAGCTAACCTTTCCATTTGACCAGTATTTTATTTCACATTGTTTACTTTCTTGCCAATTCTGTTTTACAAGATTATATTTTATAAAAATAATGCCTCGACATAGATAACAGACGAATATTTTAGTTTTTAGTGGTATTTTTATCTTCCAAATTTTATTGTTATATCATCATCTGAAATATCAGACTGGAGCAATGATCTATACATGTGGAGATTGTTTTAGGGCAGCCCTACGCGTCCCCTCGGGGATTTGTGTTTTTTATCCCCCGGGTCCCCAGCCAACCACGTGTCCTCTTTTTGGATCAAAATTCCGCTTTTACTACAGAAAGTCCCGTTTTTGCTACAACTAGTCTCGCTTTTGCTACACGTAGCAAAAAACGGTTCAACCCAAAAAAATAGAAAAACAGACTGAGTCTCGCCGAAAATTTTGCCGGAGACCTCGCCGGCGACCGTGTAGCAAAAAAGTTATACTAATGTAGCAAACCCGACCTCGCCGAAGACCTCGCCGGAGACCTCGCCGGAGACTTTCGCTGGTAAACCTCGCCGGAGATCTCGTAGCAAAAAATTTACATTATTGTAGTAAAACCATAAAATCGGGTGTAGCAAAATATTTTTTTCTAATGTAGCAAAACGCATATCGCCAGAGACATCACTGGAGACTCTCGCCGGAGACCTCGTAGCAAAACCGTAGAAATTAATGGTAGTAAAAAAATTACACGAAAGTAGCAAAAAAAATATGAATACATAGCAAAAAATATGTGCTAAGATAGCAAAACGTTCTTAGCAAAGACTGACATGGTCAACAATATGTGCGGTGATGGGTCCATTCACTATGCGCATCGGTTGGATCCGGGGGGATGCTATCCCCCGGAGGAGGCATATCTTTTTTTTGAATAACATCAGGAGAACTGCTATATTCATTACGATAGTAGAATAGTTTTTACAGACAGTTAAGTCTCTGCCCATTTGACAGAAACAAAAGAGTACCCCTTACATGCATTCAACCATGGTCAAAAGGTGTACCTCCATCCTGTATTACTAACGGAATTGGTGCCCCAGCTAGTAGCCTCTTCTTTTATCCTTTCGCATAGCGCAGAGGCCGTTATCTCATGATTTTGAAATATCCTCCGATTTCTTTCTTTCCAAATTTCCCAGCAGAATAACTTTGCTGCCGTGTGTGCTAGCCTTCTGCTGGCCGGGGGCACCCCAACTACAAGGCTTCTATACCAATCCTGTGTAGAGAAAGCTCTGGCCTGCCAAGCTTGTGCATCGAAGGACTTTATCTTGAAGTAGGCCGCCAAAACAGTACACACCTGGCGGCTGCATGGACACTCGAAGATCAAATGACGAGATGTCTCAAGATTCCTCCAACATAGAGGGCAAAAGTAGTTATTTTTCCACTGTCGCAACAGTAGTTTGTCTGCAGTTAGCACTCTGTCGAGCATAAGCGTCCAAATAAAGAACTTGCATCTTGTCGGCGCCCATCCACTCCAGACAAACTTCCTGTGGTCTGTGCGCATTGCCCCAAAAAACTGCATTTTGTAAGCGGACCGAGAGGAGTATTTTTTGTCTTTTCCAAAACGCCAGGAAATTTCATCTTCATTCTCCGACAGTTGGACGCCGTCCAACATTTCATTGAGTTGAATGAGCTGAGGAATGTGTTCCTCGGCCAGGCGAAACCTAAGGTCTTGCAACCACTTCATGCCCGTGAGAGCCTCTTTGACCGATCTATTCTTACGTACCGAAATGGCGTAAAGCTCTGGTGCAATGTCACGAGGCGCCATATTTTCCAGCCACCTATCATTCCAAAAATTAGCCGTTTGACCGTTCCCAATGGTTATCTTGGTTGTCGCAGCAAACAGGTTTTTTTCCATTTTATTGCATGGTGTGGCCATCTGCGTCGATGGCTTTTATGGATCTTTCCATCTTTGCATAGCCATCTCAACCGCAAAGCTCTGCCAAAGAAGTCAATACGATGAACGCCTAGTCCTCCGAGCTCCTTGGGCCTGCAAACCATATTCCAGTTCACTCTGCATTTTCCCCCGCTTCGTTGGTTCTCTCCTGCCCAAAGCCAAGCTCTCGCCGCCTGTCAAATTCCTTTCTAACCCATGCAGGCATATCATTTATTGTCATTAGGTAGACCGCCAGGGAAGTTAGCACCGAGTTAAGCATCTCCAATCTCCCTGCCTTGCTCATTAATCTTGCCTTCCATACCGCTAGGTATTTGTCCAGAAGCCTCTGCCAATCTGCCTTTCTAAGTTTTTTATAGACAATGTCATGCCTAGGTATAGACATGGGAAGTTGGCGATTGGAATGCCCAAACCCTGGGTGAGGCGCCCCACCTTGGCCACATCGAGGCTGGTTGGTGTGACCGAGCTTTTGGTCAGGTTTGTGATCAGTCCAGTGGCTTGGCCAAATTTCCCGAGTGTTGCAGAGCCCCCTAATGTCCCCCTCTGTTGGATTTAGGAATAGTGCAGCATCATCCGCGTAGAGAGAGGCTCTGAATTTGTAGTTTTTCCCTTTGAGCCTAGAAAGCACACCTGCCTCCGTGGCTAAGTCCAGCAGCCGGTGAAGTGGCTCCATTGCCAGGTCAAAGAGGAAAGGGGAGAGACTATCCCCTTGCCTCAGGCCTCTTCGATGAGTAATTGCCCTGCCCGGGACCCCATTGATCATGGGTTTTGATGTCGCGGTTCTGAAGAGAAGCGCAACCCAGTCCCTCCATCTTTGCGGCAGCCTCGAGCTTCTAACATGCTCAAGATGTATGTCCATGAGACGGTGTCGAAGGCTTTGGCAATATCCAGCTTGAGAAGTAACATTGGCGTTTTGGTCTTGTGGTAGTACTTTGCCATGCTTTGCACGTAGAGAAAGTTTTCCTGGATGCATATCATTTCCCATTGTTTTATTGAGGCGTGCTTCGGTCCCCCACCCCCACCCCCACCCCCACCTACACACACCCCCTCTAAACTTAAGTTGCATGAGCCGTTTTATTTTGTGGACCCGTCGAAACCCATATCAAGGCCTTGTATATCTCTGTATATGTGTACTCGGTCGAATTGAGTATAATCCACGTTTCGGTCGGCTGATCCCACCTCCCAATATCGCGATCTACGTCTTTGCATGTCATATTTTAAAAAAATTGTTGTTGTTATATAATTTCTAATTTTTGCCTTCCGCGGGTACATGAGTATATGTATACGGTGAGTATACGTCTGAGAGGATCATACGGACTTTGGAGGGTTCGTACGGTTTTCTAAACAATCGGTATCGAGTTTTTGTTTGTGAAAGTTTGAAAGAAGGGGAGTGGGGACCGAAGCAAAAGTGTTATTGAAATGGGGTGCTCAGACCAGACATGTGGAGATCAGATCGTGAGAATACATACGGGAACTCTTGGTTCGCTGATCCGACCATGAACCGAAACTTACAGCAAATAAGACAAGGTCGCGACGCAAGCCGATCACATCTCTGCAATTTGGCTTGACGGCCAGGTAATGGCGATGGGGCTCGTCACCGTGTGCTTCTCGTCGTCGCTCCACACGATCGATCCGAAGGTGTGCTTCTCGGTGATGCTCTCAAAGATTCGTTGGGTGAAGGTGATCTCGTACTCCTGCGTCTTCTGCTTCGCGCTAAACTGCAGCTTCCCGGGCCTCACCGTGACGCGCACGCCGGCGGGGCTGCTCACCTTGGCCCTGTAGGTGGCCCTGACATTGGTGCCGACGTTCCGCACGACGCGGCGCTGCTTCACGACCGCCAGTTTGTTCGAGGTGAACACCACCGAGAAGGCAGGGTAGTTGTGGTCCCCAACGGAGGAGCCCGCGCGCGTCGAGCAGTTGGCCGCCGGGCCGAACACGGCGACCTGCTCGGCGGTGTAGCCGAGCGCGCAGAGGAAGGTGATGTACTCCTCTGCGCCGGCGTCGTACACCAGTCCGGGGTCCACGGCGCGGTTGGGGTCGACATGTCCGGCACCGCGCGCGAACGGCGTGGACGCGCTGCCGGTGGACATGTCGCCGATGATGCCACCGGCATTGTCCACGTTGTACGCGGTGGTCATCAGGGCGGACTTCACCGCTGCGGGGCTCCACTCCGGCCTCGCCTGCCGGATCAGCGCCGCGACGCCGCTCACGTGCGGGCACGACATGGACGTGCCCGATATGATGTTGTACTGGACTCGCCTGGTGTCGGCATTGAGATCCGTGGGCGAGGTGGCGCCGGTCCAAGCGGCGAGGATGTCCACGCCGGGCGCGGTGACATCCGGCTTGAATATTCCCGGTGCGCGGAAGTTGGGACCGCGGCTTGAGAAGGAAGCCATTCGGGGAGAAGGCGGCGTCGAACCGATGACGGTGCCACGGAACACGATCGTCGCGGTAGGGGATTTCTGGGTCCTTATGTACTTCTTGATCTTCTCAGAAAAGGCAAATGAGACGGCCGAGGTGGGGTGGATATGGGGGCTGGCCATAGCCTGTGATCCAAAGGCTTCGGTGCTAGCGAGGATTGCGCCGGCACCACCGGCGAGCTTGACGGCCAGTCCTTTCGCCGCCCGGGCATTCACGCCGGACTCGCACAAAACGATCTTCCCAGCGACCATGGTGGCGTTGAGCTTCCCCTGTTCGCAGACTTTCGAGCCTACGTCCCCTCCGTAGACAAGTGGTACCTTGGTCGCGCCGAGCGGCTCGCCGGCGTAGAGGGAAGTGCCCGTGAAGGTCTCGTCGTTCCCGAGAACGACGTCTGCTGGAAAATGGCGGTTGATGGTGGACGCGCCGACCGTCAAGAACCACGGCGCGATGTTGACGGCGGTGGACTCGCCGGGTCCGGAGTTTCCGGCGGAGGCGGAGACGACGATGCCCTTGCTGACGGCGTGGAAAGCGCCCACGGCCATCAAATCCTGATAAAAGTTCGGGGCCTTGCCGACGGCACCGAGCGAGACAGAGAGCACGTCGACACCGTCCGCGATGGCCTCGTCGAACGCGGCGAGGATGTCCGAGCTCGCGCACCCTTTCCAGCATGCTTTGTAGACGGCGATGCGCGCGCCGGGGGCAATCCCGACGGCTCTGCCTTTGGCGTAGTCGAAGAAGGCAGCGTCGGCGACGGGAGAGCCGGCGGCGGTGGAGGAGGTGTGGGTGCCGTGCCCGTTGGTGTCGAGGGGCGACTGCAAGTCCTCACCGACCGCGCTGCCACGAGCAGCCTGCTGCCCCTTGTTGAACGCCTTCGCGCCGACGAGCTTATTGTTACAGAACGCGGAGCCGTTGAACGTCGGGGTGGAGACGCATCCGCCACGGAACTTGCTGGGCGGCGGCGGCAGAGACGGGTCGGCGGCGAAGGAAGGTCGGCCCTCGGGGTACACGCCGGAGTCGATGACACCGATGACGACGTCCATGGCGCCGTTGGACGCCGGGAGCAAGCCGGACGAAGGCGAGAGGCCGAGGAACGACGGGGTGAGCGTGGTGTGCAGCTCCTGCATTGTGTCGGGCACGACGGCGAGCACGGAGCTCGAGGACGCGAGGCGCTCGGCCTGTCGCGCCGTGAGGCGTGCGGCGAAGCCCGTGGCGGCGTGGGAGTAGGAGTAGAGCACCTTTGGAGCCGGGCTGGACAGCTCCGCCGGGATGTTGGCACGCAGGAACGCGGCGTATGGCCGGACGGCATGAAGGCCATGCCGCGGCAGACGGGGCGCGTGCGCCTGCGCGACGTGCACGATATAGGAGGACTGCACCTCGGTCGTCTGGATCTCCAGCTCCGTGGCCGTAGCCGCCGCCGCGGCGGCTACGAAGGCGAGCAGGACGCACAGTGGTTTGAGCTCCATTGTCGCTGCGCTGCAAGAGATGGACTCCCGTGTAGTGGTAGTAGGGACGGGGAACACCAATAAGTAGGCATGTCTGCCGCGCGCAGCACGCTGATGATCACTGTACTAACGACTAGTTTATCGTTGCATTATTGCAGCAAGCCGATAGCGAGATCGGCGTGCAACTTTATTTATCAACTCGTTTAAGCACGATCTGCACGAATGCACGAGCCACGCGTTTACTTTGAAGAGGGGTTGCGTAATTATCGTGAGTTGTTCGGAGTACAGGTGTACAACTAGCTAACTCAACTCACATGCCAACAGATCGAGAATATGTTTTACAGAGCTACCATGTAGTTCTGTATGACACGGTTTATATCTGCAAGATTAGGTACTTTCGAACTAAAACTTCAAGTGAGTTGGCCATGGCAATTTGGAAAGTATGGGCATCTCTCAAATGCAAAATGGGAGCTTTGGTTGTTTATCAAAGGGAGGGTTTGTACAGCAGACAATAATCCACATCATCATAATTATTTTGATAGTCAGATTTAAAATTTAAAATATATAGCTAGAATTTAATGAGGTATTATTAATTACGTAACTACTTATATCTACAAGATTAGGTACTTTCAAACTAAAACTTCAAGTGAGTTGGCCATGGCAATTTGAAAAGCATGAACACTTCTCAAATGCAAAATCAGAGCTTGCCTTTTTCATCGAGAAATGTGTGTTCTGCAACACGACGGCCGAGAATGGCCAACATCTCTTTATTGAACATGTGGTTGTCAATATTATCCATGGTGAGAATGTGCGAGAACTAGACTAGTTCTCAACGCACCAACAAAACTAGTTTTGACTCTTTGGTTGACTTGGTCGATATGGAGGGAGAGAAATGGTTGTGTCTTCAAGAAGTTAGTCAAACCGTTTCAGATCATCATCGAACAAATTAAAGCCAAAGCAAAGAAAGGGGTCATTGCAAGCTCTGGATGTTTTAGTCTACCAGCATCTTAACAAAATCTTAATCGTACTCCCTGTGGATTCTCTTTTTTGCTTCCTTCTTTTCTATGTTTTTATTGTACATGAGACATATTGTTGGTTGTTTGATAGTTTAGGTTGTTGTTGTGTACCTATGTGATTTGCTCGTTTTTGTGAACCTTTGCCTTTTTGGCTTCCTCTTTCTGGATACAGTTACATGCAGTTCTCCTGTATGGTTTGGAAAAAAAAGATTAGATACTTTATATATCTATCCGTATTTTTGGTTTGAAACCTGGACTCCCATGATTAACTAGATGTCTATGCAAAAATAAGTGCAAAGAAATATCTTTTAGGATATTTAGGAAGTACATCCCGGAGGGGCGATTCACTTTAAAATCCTAGAGTTGAAGACCCTGCACTCTAAGGTCCCGGAGTTGCGTGTAATCATATAAATGGGATCAAAGAGTTGTGAAAACTCTTGAGAGTGGTCAAAAGGGGTGAATACACATCAAACACAAATGCGGATGTTTGGATTCGAAGAAAAATGTTTAAACATGGTTGAACTCAAATACGACTGTGAGCAGGCCCTGGTTATCTCTTTTTCGGCCCACCCTATGAGCATTTTCCATTATTTTCTACCGGCGTGAACTAGTTGACCCTGTCTAGACTAGGCGATCTTCTCTCATCTTCCCTTCTCCCCACATCCCAAGCTCAACTCTAGCTGGAGCTCTCCAGATCGGAGCTTGTCGTGGCTCTCATTGTCTCTCGACCATGGGCAGTTGCTCTCCCACGCACCTACTTGGAGCTCGCCGTTGCCTACGTTCTCCCACTTGCCAGATCATATCTCGGTGTCACCGTCCTACCCTCTCCCCCCGGCTAGTGTGTCTCCCATGGAGGATCAAGACCCGCTGGGAGACCCGGAGAGGTGATCGGACTCAGGCGGTTGTATTTTGTCTCGCACCCTAGGAATGGTAGCCCTAGCAGAGGAGTTCTACAACCATGATGACATGGCCACCATGCTGGGAATACAACATGCCATGTCGCTGGTGTACTCATTATAGTCGTTAAGATCTCAGTTTTGGATCAGACACCAGGTTGTGAAGATTGAGGTATGCGTGCCGCCCTTCAGTTTCTTCACCAGGTTCAAGCCAGCATAGATTGCGAGCGTGTTCTGCATCCTTATTGTTCATTCAAGTGTTGTGGAGATAAAATAAGCTTCCTCCATGACTGGGTGTGGGATGATCGCATGGTAAAACTATTGCAACAAGGTCTAGACTAGCTATACAGGTTGAAAGGGCATGTGTACCCTCATGTGTGGTTTTGGTAATTAATGCCAATTTCTATGGACTAATGTTTATATTGAGTTATACTTGTATTGATTTTCCATAGACAATGTTTGAACCATTTGTTGGCTTCAAGCTTGAAATAAAAAGAAATAAAAAAAGATCAAAGGATGACCAATGTAATATTTAAGAGAAGATCCAAAGTATGGTCATGTGGGAGTTGAGACGGCCTATTGCAAGCATGTATTGAAGAATGAGAAGGTTGAGTTTATCTTCGAGACATTGTCATCTTATGAAGCAAGAATAAAATATTGAAGGCAATGAATTTATGAATATGTGCTTAAGTGAGGCTTTCCCATATTCGGTATGGGGAAGCAATATGTGAGTCTTCATCAAGCAAGCCCAATCAAGAAAGTGTTCCAACTTAAAGTGAACAAGATCATCATCACCTAACTCAAGTGGAATGCGCAAGGAAGAGATATGAGCTTGATAGGTTTTCTCTTTTACCAGTCTCTTAGTGTTGGTTGAGAGACTGGGTTATAAGATAGATAGCCGTACAATCAAGAGGGCTCTCGAGTGAGCAACTTAATCGCATCGTTCGAAGAGATCTCAAACCTTTGCATCCTTGGCATCATCTTTATTGGTTGTTATTTTTCTTTTATCCTTGTGAGGTTTTATATCTTGTGTCTCTAGTCCATCAAAAACAAATTCCGTATGAATATCTTATTTCCTTTTTGTGTTTGGAGGTTTTACCGGTTCTTCACCTAAGGAGGTTTTTCACCTCTTTATTTTTGGTTTTTCCTCACCTGTTGAACTATTATGTTTATCTACATGATCTTGTAGAACGTGTTGTCCCCTTCGAAATGATCCCAAGGTCATTGAAAACAGAGTTCGGATGCAAAAGTTATGTTCATTTCCGTATTTGTTTTTATGTCAGTTTTCGGGGAGGGGGTGGAGAATCCAGTGTTACTACCTCAGAGACTATGGCCCAAACTCCGTCCTAGTCTCCGAGGGGTGTACTAGGAGCATCTAGAGGGTCTCCCAGAGTCCTGTCCAAAGTCTAGACATCGGAGACTCCGGTGTTGAGGGCCGGATACTCCAGAGTAAGTGTTCTCCAACGGCTAGTTGACGTGGGGGACCTATAAAAGGTACCCTTCTTCCCCAAGTGGCTGTAGCTCTATTCTATTCTATCTCCTCCATTTTTACCTTGGATAGCTTGCCCTTTCTCTCCATTCCTCCCATGATTCTTGCATATTCTTGAGGGAAAAGAGAGAGGAGATCTCGATCTACATTTCCACCAATCCATCTATTTTCTAAGTGATGGGCACCCACTAATCTAGACCTTGGAGTAATTTGGTGTTTTTCCTCTCTTATTCCCCCCATAAGCTTTTGTAGCTTTGTTGGAATTTGAGAGAGGACTTGAGAACTTCTTGTGTTCTTTCCATTGCATTAGGTGCATCAGTTTGAGCTATCCACGAGAATTTGGTTGGGTGAAAGCAATAAGTTTTTACTCTTGGGTTCTTGGAACCCTAGACGGTTGCTTGTGGTGTTATGGATATCTTAGGGCCTCTAATTAGGTTATGAAGCTTTCCCCCAAGATTTTTTCTTGAGAGCCTCCAATTAAGTTGTGGAGATTGCCCCAATCTTGTATGGGTTTGGTGACCTCCCTCACATGTCCCATAGTGGAAGAGTGCTTGCCGTGCGACGGGTTCTTAGGAGAATAGGGTGAGGAGTTTTGTGGCGTTGGTGGTCTTAGTACCGCCCACCCCTCCAACAGATGCGTACTTCCGCTTAAAAGGAAGGAACTTCAGGATCATCGTCTCTGCGTGCCTCGGTTATCTTTATACCTGAGCTCTTTACTTATGCTCTTTACATTGTGTTATCCTTCGTGCTTGAAGTATTATCTTGCTATTATCTTGTTGCTCTTCTTGATCAGCATAAGTTGTTAGTGCACATAGGTGAACCATAGTATATGTAGGTCTTGTGTTTGACAAAGTAAACGCTACTTTTATTCCACATTTGTTAAGCCCTTCTCGTAAATGTTTTGAACTGCCTATTCACCCCCTCTCTAGGCAGCATCTATGTTCTTTCAATTGGTATCAGAACAAGGTCTCTCACTTTTAGGCTTCACCGCCTTGAGAGTAAAGATGCCGACTAGGGGATTAGTGCATGATTATTTTTATACATTCAATGGCACAAATTGTAATGTTTGAAAATTTCGCATGCTTGATTATTTCTGGGGCATACTTGAGCGAATTCTAGATATGGGTTTTTCTCCTCCTATGTTCCCCAAAATCAATCCTTAGAGTAGAAGATAAAATCTTATCTAGATGCTCAAGTTACTAAAATGTTTTTACTTGTGAGAAATATAGTTATTTCTTCAATCATGCTTTATCAGAGTTCTCATGCTATTTATACCAAGCTTCAAGAAAAATATGGTGTGTCCAAAATTATTGAGGATGATTGTTTTCCCTCCACTTCTGGCTATGGTGAGTTCTCATGTTCTACCACTTCACCAACATGTGATTTATCACATGGTAATGATATGGTGAGTGATGATAAAAATTGCAATGTGGATAGTGAGCTTACTATTGGTAATCCATCATCTATCTCGTTGCAATGTTCTATCTTTGGACCTTAACACTTCTAGCACACAAAATTCCTTACATGCTTGTGTTGATACTCCTTGCATATCTTGTAGAAATGGCTCGAATAAATATCATGATGATATGTGTGTTGTGTGTTCTTTCCATGATAAAAAATGCTTCTATTTCATCTAGTACTTTTGTTGCTAACCATGTAGAGGAAACTAAAGACTCTATGGGCCAATACAAGGTTTTGAATGTAGTTTCAAGTAAATTCTCATCATCACATCCTTTTGGCTCTCACATATGCCTTATGGCTAGGGGTACAGAGGTATCTCCTCCTTTGGATCCCAATGCATCTCATGATGATTATGATGATCATCATTTTGTTGATTATGATGCAGTGTATATTCAAGCGAAGGGAGAGATTGTATTTCACACTCTTGATAAAAATAAAATTGCTTACTCCAACTTCATTGAAATTATGATTATTGCTATTGAGAGTAATAAACTTACTAAGGATCAAGAGAACATCATTTTTTTCACAAGAGTGAACATGAGTGTGAGCGAGTAAAGGAAAAACCACCAATGAATCTTTTGAGGATACTTTTGCTCTAGAGTTATCTAGAGTAAAGGAAAACCATGATAAAGTACTTGAGGTTGCAAATGTTTTCAAAACTAAAAATGACGAACTTATAGTTTCCCATGATGAACTCATTGATGATTTTAAGAACCTCAAAAATGGCTCTCGGGTCATTAAGAGTGAGCTCATAAAACTCACCGAGTCGCATGAGCAACTTAAAGCTTCATATTCAAAAGATCTCGCCAAGTTGCCCTCATCTCTTGCAAGTAATAATTATGTTTGTGCTGCTAAATCTATTTCTTGTGAATCATATATTTCGAAGTAGAATGTTGAGCTAAAGGCTCAACTTGCTTTTCTAACTAGAAACTATGGGAAATTGTAAGAAATTCATGTTAATCTCTCAAGCTCGTATGAGGATCTTCTAGTCTCCCATGGTAGGCTAAAATTATCTCATAAGGCTATTGTGTCAAATGTAGCATCGTGTGAGCCACATGTGGACATTAGCACTATATCTACTCAAAATGTCATATTGCCATGTGCTAGTCCTAGTAATTCATCCACGTATGTTATTGCTACATCTTATGATGAATTACATCTTTTGCCTTGTTGCTCTAATAATGATGCATCTACTTCCTCTAGTATTATTTTTGATACTAACCATGTAGAGGAAATAAAAGAGCTCAAGGCTTAAGTCACTTTGAAGAATAACTTTAAAAAGGATCATGAAGGGAAGTCCACACTCAAAGACATCTTGAGTGTGCAAAAATACCCCAATGACATTAGTGGTCTTAGATTCAAGTCCAGTATCAAGAATAACCCAAGAACAAGTCAAGAATGTGGCCAACAATATTTGCTTCAAGTGCAAGGAAGAAGGGCATCATGTTGCATCGTGCCTATTGAAGAAGAAGCCTCTTAGTGAGAAGCAACAAGGGAAGCAACCTCAAGCTCTACTTCAAGTTAGAGATGGGTCTCTTCCTAAGAAGTCTATAGCTCTTCCTAAAGTTGTGACATCACCTAAGAAGAAAGACAGCAAGAGAAGAACTTGATACATATGCCAGGAGAAGGGGCACCTTTCTTACTCATGCACCATTAGTAACTCCTCACCCAACCCTATCTTGATTGATGATGCTTATTCTCTTCGTAAGGATGAGTTTGGCAATGTGCTTGCCAAATATGTTGGTGCCCAACGTGGTGTCAAGAAAAGAACCATTTGGTTTGCCAAGACTATTATGACTAACTTCTTAGGACCCAACTTGGTTGGGGACCAACAAGCCAAAACTTAATCAATAAGTGTAACTGGAGGACAATAGATACTTGGATACATTATGAAGAATTGAGGGATCTTCATCTATTCTTTTTGTCAAGCCAAGTCGTATAGATTATCTTGCTTCTATCATATTTCCAATGTTCCTCCTTGCGGTAACATATGCTTAACTCATTACACTGAAAGTTTATTGCCCCCCTTAAGCATGTGTTGGTTTTGTATCTTGCATGTTTGTGTATATGTTGTGCTTACCACTTACTTATCTTGAGTTATCAAGTATATTTATGGCACACCATGTACGTGTGTTTCTTGTGTTGGAGCCTCTATTGAATCTAATTAGTATCTTATTTGGCTCTTGTGAGAGATTAATGGACTATCCCATTTTGGGGAGTGTCACACTTGGGCATTTCACAATCCTAAAATGTGTGTACATGATGAATATAGTATTGATATGGCAAGATTATCTATTCTCTATGTGGTATGTCATTCTCATGAGAAATTTAACTTATATAATGTCCATTAGTTATCTCTATTTGGATGTTTTTGCCGCTTGTTAAAAATTTATGGTTTATAACATTTATCTTTGTGCATATCACAAGCCTAAAAAATATGGACAATTGAGTTAGTGCCACTTAGAATTGATATTGAGAATTATCTAGCTCCTATGTGGCACATTTGCTCAAACAAGTTCAAATTTGTTGATTTTTTATTGCTCATATTTTGGATCTTGTTTGTGAGAGTGTTTCTTGGCATGTGCTTCCTCATATTTGGACCTTTGTATCCTCCATGGAAACCATTTTATTCAAGATACTCTAATCATTAATGATTGTGTAACTATTTGGAGCTATCAAGAATCTCTATCTAAACATCGAGCTTAATTCTTATACGTTGTCATGTGCTTATGTTGTGAATATGATATTCGATATCCTTGCAAGGTACCTTACGAAAATTATCCCTAATACTTCTTGTCCTTGGACAATTGGTAGTCTATATATGGTAGAAATTATTGATCATATTTACTTTGGCTTTTATTCATATTTCCCTATCTTTCGCCAACAAAATGTTTTGTTTTGTCTTTGGTGCTTCTTAATCATTGTATATTCTTGATCGTGTCTTGTGTTTTATTTGAAGTATGTAATAGTGATGATCCCATGTATGTGCAATTTGCATTCAAAAGAAAAATCCTTCATAATGCACTACTCATGGAAGAGATCTCATATATTATTTAGAACTCTCTTTTTTATCCTTCTTATTTTGATCTTATCGAGTTTTATGTGCTTGGAAGATCGATCTTTTTTTTGGTACTTTGTGCCATCATGAAAAGTGTGAAGAGTTTGGTTTGCTTATTGTAACCTTTCTATTTTTGGGAGTTGGTTTTGTCTTATTCCTTGTTTATTGTTTTAACCTTTTTGAAGAGATAAATTCTTGAGCATTTATGTTCTTTTCTATCTTTTGCTCTTTCTATTTTGCCTAGTTAATTTGTTGAACTTGTGATCTTTCATGTGTTGATTTGGTTTTTTGATACAATTTGGACAACCTTTTGTCGTGTCACACTTTTTTATGCCTTCTTGGTTTATTTAGAAACTTGTTCAAATTGTATCTCATTTTTGTTTCATGGAAGTCTTGTGCATGCATATTTACTACACAGTTATATTATGGCATGCTTGCTTTCTTTGATCCAATATATAGGAAAAACTCCACCAAATACTAATTGACTAGGATGTTCATGCAATTCAACTTCATATCAATATGCACATATTTATGTAGAGTCTCTCCTATGTATTGTAGTTACTCTAACTACGTTGTACCTAATGTGGTTGGGGACCTTTTTACTTAATTCTGTTTTAGGTACATTGGAGATATATTGGATGTTTGTCTCTCCAATAAGGAGGATGTGGTGACAACATGTTAATGAGAGGCAAGCTATAGGATGATCGGCGAACTCATATCTACTACATCCTACCAATTATATCTCAGTAACAAGTATCCCTTACTCATGCATACTTATCCTGCTCCCAACTTGGTTGCTTCATGGCATGAAATTTGTGTATTTGCAAATGTTGTGGTTTTTGTCTTGGTCTTAATAGAAACTCTTATTTGCAAATGTGAGTAAGGTGAGATTAGTGCATATAATGGGGACTACACAAAATCATGCTTATGATTCACTAATCTAGCAATGTTATTATCTATCTCTTCCTCAATTGCTCTCATATGTAATAGTGTGAAATTGCAAAGTTTTTTTTCTTTGTGCTACTTGATGCCTTTCTCTATATATTCCAACTATCACCAAGGGAAAAGGAAGATAGTTGGATGTATATGCCAAGTTGATGTTTGAAGCTCATTAATGCACGATAAGATAAAATTGAGCCCTTGGCCATGCTGTTAAGCAAAAATCTTATTGGTATATTTTATGACTTCCTTTTGCTTTTCATGTGCTTTCTTGTGTATCTACTTTGTGTGTGCTTGTTTCTGTGTGGGCATTTGTCTTTGTGATGTTATCCACCAAGAAAATTATACACCTAAGAGAAGATAAATATTTAGTTGATGTTGTATTCCTTGGAGATCACCATTTATTCCATTTTGATTCTTCGGTGGTTTCCAAATTTATTTGCCAGTCCAAATTGTTTGCATCGTCAAGCACTCATATTTTATCTCTCATGCCTTGTGTTGTTAAATGAGTTTCGAGGAGTGTGAATTTCATGTTTACGCACTTTGTTTCCAAATGCAGTTATTATAATTGGTGCATAATCTTTGGGGAGCTCTTCTAATTCATTTAAAAATGTTCATTTTCCTTCTTACACCTTTTGTGTTTTAAATGTTTATGGGGGGTGAATATTACATATTTGTGTCCAAATGCAATGATTCTAATTTGTGCACAAATCTTGGGGAGCTTCTCTATTTCATTTAAAAATTCATTTGCTCTTATCATAATATCTTATTGTATTCAATTGGTTATTTTGGATCTTTTGATTGCTTGCTTTATTTGTTTTATTTTGCAATCTTTGGGTCCTTTCTATAGTTTTACTTTCTCCTAAGTATTCATAATTGGATTTGTGCAAAATTTTACAATCATGAGAAAATTGGTTTAAAATGCACACTATATTGGCAGTCTAGAACTTTTTACCCATTTTGACAATCGATGCCAATGGGGCAGAAGTTTTGGAGGGTTTAAGGGACGTGGACATTATGCTTTGAATATTTTTAAGCATTTGCCTCTCAATCTCTTGCATCTTTGTTGTTGCTTTACATGTTGAATATATAGAGAAAACTCTACCAATGTTAATGGTAGGCAATCTTGCAATGAATTTCAAATTCATCACACATGCATAGATTGTGGGAGAGTTTGCTCTATATATTGTGGTTGTAGCAACATCAAATACTTATTTAGTATGTGATGCTATAGCAACTAGTTTTGTCCTTTAAATTTCTTATATAAACCCTCTCAAAGGGATTGTCATCAATTACCGAAATAGGGGAGATTGAAAGGAAATATGTGCCCTCATGTGTGGTTTTGGTAATTAGTGACAATCTCTATGGACTAATTAATGTTTGTATTGAGTTATATGTACTTTTAGGTATTTCCCATGGACAATGCTTGAGCCATGTGTTGGCTTCAAGGTTGAAATAAGAAGAAATCAAAGAATATCAAAGGATGACCAATGTGATATTTAAGAGAAGATCCAAAGTATGGTCATGTGAGAGTTGATCCTATTGCAAGCATGTCTTGAAGAATGAGAAGGTTGAGTTTATCTTCGAGACATCATCATATTATGAAGAAAGAAGAAAAGATTGAAGGCAATGAATTTATGAAGATGTGCTTAAGTGAGGCTTCCCATATTGGGTATGGGGAAGCAATATGTGAGTCTTCATCAAGCAAGCGCAATCAAGAAAGTGTTCCAAATTTAAGTGGACAAGGTCGTCATCACCTAGCTCAAGTGGAATGCACAAGGCAAATCTATGATCTTGATAGGTTTTCTCTTTTACTGGTCTCTTAGTGTTGGTTGAGAGACCGGGTTATAGCATAGATAGCCGTACTATCAAGAGGGCTCTCGAGTGAGTGATTTAATCGCATCGTTCAAAGAGAGCTCAAACATTTGCATCCTTGGTATCATCTTTATTGGTTGTTATTTGGGTTTTATCCTTGTGAGGTTCTAGAGCTTGTGGTAGGTATCATAACAAGCTCTAGTCCATCAAAAACGAATTTCGTATGAATATCTTAATGTGTTTTTTGTTTTTGGAGATTTTACTGTTTCTTCACCTAAGGAGGTTTGTCAGCTCTTTCTTCTTGGTTTTTCCTCTCCTATTGAACTATTATGTTTCTCAGCATGATCTTGTAGAGCTTGTTGTACTCTTCGAAACGAGACCAAGTTCATCAAAAATAGGAGTTCAGATGCAAAAGTTAAGGTCGTTTCCATATAGGTTTTTATGTCAGTTTTGGGGGGGTGTGACTTCGGTGTTACTACACCACAAACTCTGCGGGCCCTGAGACTCCGACTGAAACTCCGGCCTAGACTCTAGGGGGTGTACTGGGAGCATCTGGAGGGTCGCCCGGAGTCATGGCCGGAGTCTGGACTCCGGAGACTCTGGTGTTGAGGGCCGAAGACTCCGGTCCTAAAGGCCGGAGACTCTAGGGTAAGTGTTCTAGAACGGCTAGTTAACATGGGGGACCTATAAAAGGCACCCTTGCTCCCCAAGTGGCTATAGCTCTTTCCCATTATCTCTCCTCCATTGTTGATCTTGAAGAGCTTGCCCTTTCTCTCCATTCCATCCATAATTATTGCATATTTTTGAGGAAAAAGAGAGAGGAGATATAGATCTACATTTCCACCAATCCATATCTCCTCTAAGTGAGGCGGACCAGATCTTAGAGTAATTTGGTGTTTCTCCTCTTTGTTCTTCCTCTGTTATTCCCCCATAAGCTTTTGTAGCTTTTTTGGAATTTGAGAGAGAAGGACTTAAGCACTTCTTATGTTCTTGCTATTGCATTAGGTACATCGGTTTGAGTTCTCCTCGAGGATCCGGGTTGGGTGAAAGCAATAAGCTTTTACTCTTAGGTTGTTGGAACCCTAGACAGTTGCTTGTGGTGTTATGGATATCTTGGGGCCTCTAATTAGGTTGTGGAGCTTTCCTCCAAGCTTGTTTCTTGGGAACATTCAATTAAATTGTGGAGATATCCCCAATCTTGTACGTGTTTGGTGACTGTCCTCAGGTGTCCCATAGTGGATAGGGTGCTTGACGTACGGCAGGTGCTTGGGAGAATAGGGTGAGGTATTTTTTTAGTGTTTGGTGGTCTTAGTACCGTCCACCCCTCCGACGGAGATGTATTTTACATCAAAAGTAAGGAACTTTAGGATACATCATCGTCTCTGTGTGCCTCGGTTATCTCTACACCCAAACTATTTACTTATGCTCTTTATATTGTGATAGCCTTCATGCTTGAAATATTATCTTGCTATCACCTTGTTGATTGTCTTGCTTAGCATAAATTGTTGATGCACATATAATATATATAGTTCTTGTGCTTGACAAACTAAACGCTAGTTTTATTCCATATTTGTTAAACCCTTCTTGTAAAAGTTTTAAATCACCTATTCACCCCCCTAGGCGGCATTTGTGTTTTTTCAAGCCAATGGATGAACAATGACCCTTCTGCTTTACCACTCTCTCATCAGGAGCCGACATCTTGAAGGTTTGTCTCTTTGGCCCTTCCTCGATTGGTCTTCTATTTCCTAGGAAATGTTTTAGAGATTGGAGAGGGGAACCGCGAGCCCCTTATCCCAGTGGCAAACACCGACCGACCGACATGGTCCTCTACCGTCTTGAGGAAGTCATTGAAAGTGGCGTTAGGGGACGCTGCATCCACCCTTGTGGGCGGGCCAACCTCCTACTCACTAGCGTCGTCGTTGACCGTCTCGTCGTCCACATCGGTGTCCGCCAACACCTAGAAGCAGCCGGGCAGACCGCCACAACTCAGTGGTGGGCGGGAGCAGAGCTCCACCGAGCTAGGGCTAGGGGAGAGGGGTGCGCCGCACCAATCGCATGTGTCGCCGCCCACGAGGCTAATCTGCAGACTTTGTTTTACCGAGATGACCAACTACCATTCATGCAGGACCTTGCCAATTTGATGCTCGTGGAAATGTATGAGAATTCCAGATTATGTTTATGTATTTTAAATTTGAATACTTCTTTTTGTACAATTGGATTAAGTACATGCTTTAATGGGTATATTGCCTCATTGGTATACTGAGGATTTTTAATATATTGCCTCTATCGGATTTTGGGGCATTTTATTGTATTGCCTCTAATTACTTTTTTTTTGGCATTTCTCAAATTGTTTCAAAGTTTGAGACACTTATCGAAGTGCCCCCTATATACATTTTGGGACACTTTACAAAGTGTCTCAAATTGGATTTTGGGGCAATTTAATCAAAGTGGCTCATAAACTTTTATTTCACGAGCAAAGAAGATACTTTTGAAAGTACTCCAAAAGGTATTTAGAGGAACAGGATAATTTAGGGGCATTTTGAACTGCCTCAAACTGCTACCGTGATGTAGTGTTAGAAATGACATGAGGAGATCAGATCGTGAGAATACATATGAGACCTCTTGGTTGGCTGATCCGACCGTGCCAAAGTCCGGATCACATCTCTGCGACCTGGCGCGTCAGCCAGGTGATGGCGATGGGGCTCGTCACCGTGTGCTCCTCCTCCTCGTCGTCACTCCACACGATAGATCCGAACGTATACTTCTCGGTGACGCTCCCAGATTTTAGCTGGGCGAAGGTGATCTCGTACTCTTGCGTCTTCTGCTTCTCGCTAAACTCCAGCTTCCCGGGGCTCACCGTGACGCGCACGCCGGCGGGGCTGGTCACCTTGGCGCTGTACGTGGCGCCGACATTGGCGCCGACGTTGCGCACCACCCGGCGCTGCGTGACCACCGCCGATTTTTTCGAGGTGAACACCACCGAAAATGCCGGATAGTTGTGGTTCCCCACGGTGGAAGCCGCGCGTGTCGAGCAGCGGACCCCGGAGCTGAACATGGCGACCTGCTCGGCGGTGTAGCCCAGCGCGCAGAGGAAAGTGACGTAATCCTCCGTGTCGGCGTCGTACACCAGTCCGGGGTCGACAGCACGGTTAGGGTCCACATGACCGGCACCACGCGCGAACGGCGTGGACGGGTTGCCGGTGGACATGTCGCCGATGATGCCACCGGCGTTGTCCACGTTGTACGCGGTGGTCATCAGCGCGGACTTGATCGCCGCGGGGCTCCACTCCGGCCTCGCCTGCCGGAGCAGCGCCGCGAGGCCGCTCACGTGTGGGCATGACATGGACGTGCCCGAGATGATGTTGTACTGCACACGCCTCTTGTCGCTTTCGAGCTCCGTGGGCGAGTTGGCGCCTGTCCACGCGGCCAGGATGTCCACGCCGGGCGCCGTCACGTCGGGCTTGAAGAGCTCCGGCGCGCGGAAGTTCGGCCCGCGGCTCGAGAAGGACGCCATTCTGGGAGAAGGCGGCGTCGAGCCGATGACGGTGCCACGGAACACGATCGTCGCCGTAGGGGACGTCTGTGTTTTTATGTACTTCTTGATCTTATCAGCAGAAGCAAATGGGACGGTCGTGGAGGGGTGAAGGTGGGGGCCGGACATAGCCTCAAGGCCGAACTCTTCGGGGCTGGAGAGGATTGCGCCGACGCCACCGGCAAGCTTGACGGCCAGTCCTTTCTCCGGTCCGGAATACACGCCGGGATCGCACAAAACGATCTTCCCGGCGACCTTGGTGGCGTTCAGCTTTCCCGCTTCGCAGACTTTCGAGCCCACGTCCTTTCCGTAGACCAATGGTACCTTCTTCACGCCGAGAGGCTTGCCGGCGTAGAGAGAACTGCCCGTGAAGGTAACGTCGTTGCCGAGAACGACGTCCGCAGGGAACTCGCGGTTGACGGTGGACGCGCCGACCGTCAACATCCATGGGGCGATGTTTACTGCTGTGGAATCACCGGGGCCAGAGTTCCCCGCGGAGGCGGAGACCACGATGCCCCTTCTCATAGCATGGAACGCGCCGATGGCGGTGTTGTCTTCGTAGAAGTCCGGGGAATCGCCGTCGGCACCGAGCGAGACCGAGATGACGTCGACACGGTCCGCGATGGCCTCGTCAAACGCGGCGAGGATGTCGGAGTCCGCGCACCCGTCATCCCAGCACGCTTTGTAGACGGCGATGCGCGCGCCGGGGGCCATGCCGACGGCTCTCCCTCTAGCGTAGTCCAAGAAGGAGGCGTCCGCGACGGCTGAGCCAGCGGCGGTGGAGGAGGTGTGGGTGCCATGTCCGTTGGTGTCGAGCGGCGACTCGGGCTCCGCGGTCGCACCGACCGTGCGACGCCCAAGCGCAGCCTCCTGGCCCTTGTGGAAGAACTTGGCGCCGACGAGCTTGCCGTTGCAGAGCGCGGAGCCATTGAACGACGGGGCCGAGACGCAACCGCCGCGGAACTTTCTGGGCGGCGGCGGCAGGGACGGGTCAGCGTCGAAGGAAGGTCGGCCCTCGGGGTACACGCCGGTGTCGATGACGCCGATGACGACGTCCGAGGCGCCGTTGGACGCCGCGAGCAGGCCGGACGAAGGCGAGAGGCCGAGGAACGACGGGGTGAGCGTGGTGTGGAGCTGCTGCCTCTTGTCGGGCAGGACGGCGAGCACCGAGGGCGAGGACGCGAGGCGCGCGGCCTGTCGTGCCGTGAGGCGCGCCGCGAAGCCCGTGGCGGCGTGGGAGTAGGAGTAGAGCACCCTTGGAGCCGGGCTGGACAGCTCCACCGGGATGTTGTCACGCAGGAAGGCGGCGTATGGCCGGACGGCATGAAGGCCACGCCGCGGCAGCCGGGGCGCGTGCACCTGCGCGACGTGCACGACGTAGGAAGACTGGACCTCGGCCGTCTGGATCTCCAGCTCCGTGGCCCTGGCAGCGGCGGCGAGGAAGGTGAGCAGGAGGCACAGAGGTCTGAGGAGCTCCATTGTTGCTGCCCTGCAAGAGATGTACCGGCAGTAGGGAGGGAGAGCACCAATAAGTAGGCGTGTCTGCCGCGCGAGGCTGCGCCGGTCACGGAGGCAGCACGCGCTGACAGGGTAGCTTCTCATCTAGATCATGTGCGAGCTCCGAACTAACTCTGATCCAGAACATGTGCGAGCTCGTGCTGATCGCTGCACTAAAACGAGTAGTTTACCACTGCATTATTGCAGGAAGAACGATAGCGAGCTTGGCGTGCAGCTTTGTTTATCTCCACCATTTCTCTTCTTGTCAGCTAGCTTAGCTCGTTTAAGCACGACCTGTAGCACGATTGATCGCAGTATAGTACGAGTGTACGACTAGCTAACTGAACTCACATGCCAACTCAGATCGAGAATTATTGAATAGGGGTACACACTCGCTGGCCTTTGGTGTAGCAGTAATGGTGTCAGATTCTTCACCTGTAGTTAACTGTAGTGCCTCCTTGAGTTGCGCTTGAGCTGTATCCGTGGAGGAGGGGACAGCAAACAGGTCAAAATGGGTTAGTGTAAAATTACCACAACACAAGAAGATGGATCAAGCAACACAAGAGGACGCAGAAAACCCTCGGTTCATGATCCTGCACTGGAAACTTTCACCATAGGCATTCCCGGATGCAAATGTATATATGATGTTCAGACACACAATTCTCTTCACAAAACCTTCCATCATAGCTTCTTTTTAAACATAAGTCCTAGCCCCAGCTTTTATATATTATAAAGCCAACAGCAACAAGTCATACGGTCTTACAAACACACACAAACTATTTTTTTTGGAGCAACTGACAAAAACGCCCCCACTTCATTAAGTAGGAAAAAAATTGTCTAGTTTATGAGAAAAACTGGCCGGAAACCGAACACACACACAAACCATGGCAACAGCTTTATCTCAGAACCATGTCACCCGGGCCAAAATAGATATCTAGCAGAGCAGCGCCTGCATAACTTCATGTACATGGAGTTGGTACTTGGTAGAGAAGCTTCCCGAGCCTCTAATCTACAAGATATTCGATGTGAGCCACCCTCTCTCTCACCCAGTTCTAACTCCACGTCTTTAGTCAGATTTGCGCCGGCGAGGTACGTGTCGCTCACCGCGAGGCGCAGCGTCCCTCCGGGCCGCGCCAGTCGATGAGAATCGAGCCCCGCCACCCCCTTCACCGGCGGCCGTCTCTAGGGGCGACGAAGGGGGGGGGGGAGGTGGTGTTAGGAGGCAGCGGCTGTGGGGGGTTAGGGTTAGGCTCCCCTCGTCGCCCTGGAGGAGGAGACGCGAGGGAGCGGGTCGTTCACCACACAGCTTCCACAACCATTTGAAAAGGAGTGCCATGTTCATCATCTTGGTATTGATGATCCCTAGACCACCAAGTTCCTTAGGAGAGCAGACCGTATCTCAATCTACTAAGGGATATATTTTCTCTATACCCGCACTCCTTCCCAATAGAAGCGACATCTGCTTGTATCCATTGCAGCGTGTGTACCCTCGTATAGCATATACAGACGCATCACATGTGGGGGGAAGGGCTCGACAGGCATGTGTTGGTCAACATCAATATTGCCGTCGTCGACATGAACTTGCCCTGCCACGGTTCTACCATGTGGCCCACGTTGCCAGCAAGGAAGTCCTAGTCTTCCATACTCAGTTTTCGATCACTGACCGACACCGTAAACAAAGCATTGGAAGACAACTCGTGGGTGACTCAAATCAATACCCAAGGTGGGCTATCCTTAGACCATATTGCACAATTCTCAAACCTTTGGGAAAGGTTACAATCCGTGCATTTGGATGCAAACACTCCGGACTATATTACATGGAAGCTAACGAGCAATGGGTGCTACTCCTCCAAGTCGGCCTACAATATGCAATTCTTGGGACAAACTAACTCTATCATGCCTTCATTGGTGTGAAAACCATGGGCGTCTCCGAAGTGTAAAATCTTCGCTTGGTTGATCCTACAAAATAGAGTGTGGACGGCAGATAGGCTTGAGAAGAGACATTGGCCTAACTGTGGGCGATGCAAGCTTTGCAACCAAGTACAAGAGACCGCGGCGCATCTTCTATTCAAGTGTCGATTCACTAATCGCATTTGGATTGCCATCAAGTCTTTGCTAGGGCTTCATGACGTTGACCCAAATAATTGGCATACCATGGAAAGTGTTGAAGAATGGTGGAGAGAGATGATCCACAAAAGGGGACAATCAAAGAAGGTCATGATCTCCCTTGAAATGCTGGTGTCTTGGGAAATATGGAAGGAAAGAAATGCTCGCGTCTTCCGAAACAATGCCTCTTCTTCCAACATGCTTGTAACCAAAATTAAAGAAGAAGTGGCCCTCTGGAGCTTAGCCGGGGCTAAGGCATTTAGTATTATGATATCGCGAGAGTAGACTTTTGTTTTTGTCTTGACTTTGCTCAAGATTTTTGGTTTGTAAGACCTCTTAAACCTCTCCTTTTTTAATGAAATGGCAAGTCTTTTGCCTTGTTTCAAAAAAAATAACCCTAAGCACTTGGTGGAGAAGTGTCCCAAACTACAATCCAGGAGGTTCGCAATCCTGTATTGCTCGCAGTAATTCATCTCTAGGACCACCACTTCACTTTTGTTAAAGTTTATCACCGGGCCCGACATATTCTTGTAGCATAGAAGTAAAAAAAATTAGGTTGGCGATCCCCAAATCATCAGGTTAGAATAAGATCATGTTGTTACCCCACCCCACCAGATCAGGTGAGAAACCAAACCCTTTATGTGTCCACATTTCCTATCTCTTTCTAGAATCATAGCTAGAGCATCAACCACTAAATCAAATAAGATCGGAGAGAGTGGGTCTCCCTATCTCACTCCTCTCGTTCCTGAAGTGCGCATTGATCTCGTTGCAGATGAGGTAGCGGCCGTTGGCGGTGAATCAGAGCAGGAGGAGGCCGTCGGACGATTCGTTGAGACGGATGTGTTGCCAGTCGAATGTGAGGACGCGTCGACAACACTCGCGTCCAAGGTCCCAAGGGTGTCCGAGTAGAAGCATGTGAATGGCTTGATGCGGAACTCGATTAGAAGAAGAGAAGGCTTCCTTGGAAGGCGCTGCGAAACTAGGGTGTTGTGGTGTCAGTGTGGCAGACGGTGCCAGCGCGGATGACTGGCTTGGACGGAAGGCGGCTCGGGATCTCCTTTATGACCATCTTGTCGGGGAGTGATACATGGACGGAAAGGTGACGACATGCGACTGTGGGGTAGACCCTCACTTTACATGGATGTCCTCATCGTTGGCGGCAGCGTATGGCAACAAATCAATGCTAGGGATTCCGATGGGGAATTCATGCCCTGTGGTGGCTGTTGTGAGTTGCGTTACTTCCATCCGCTGGGTTTTAACCATGATCAGGTTGATCCTCTTCTGGTTTGTGATCTCCACCATCGCACAAAC
This sequence comes from Avena sativa, assembly GCA_916181665.1. Taxonomy (NCBI): domain Eukaryota; kingdom Viridiplantae; phylum Streptophyta; class Magnoliopsida; order Poales; family Poaceae; genus Avena; species Avena sativa. The sequence continues at coordinate 274,461,532 of OV702298.1, read as the reverse complement.
CAAACAGGGCCAAACCATTAAAATAAGGGACTGAGATCGAGATAAAAATATTATTTGTACTAAACTTTTTTATTTTATACATAATAATCAGTTTTACCAACATTTGATCCTCACCAGTATTTTTTTTATATTATACTTCAAAAAAACAGCAGTAGAAAATTCACTTGCAAATATTCTCCATACTACAAGGCAAGTGCTATTAGTTTTTTTGAGGATTGCTTCTTAAAAGTCTTTGATTAAACAAAATTCTTCTGGATCAGAGAAAAATAAAATGGGACAAAAGTTTGTACTTCATTTACTAATCTACCACTCGCGTGAATTGAAAATATATGTATGTCTTTGTGTGTTACTTCCCCTAAATATCATCAGAAATAGCTCTTGAGCTCTTGCGTGTCTTTCTGTGTTAGTTCCCTTAAATATCGTCACCAATGGCTCTTCATCTAGTAGAGGTTTCTAGAATAAATTCAAGATTGGTTATTTTCATTGTATAATTAAATAAAAGTGGTAATAATCAATGTTTTAAATAAAATTCCTAGAACATACATATATATCTCTAAGAGGGGTTTGTCCTCAGATAGTTGTGTTGCTCATCTACCGATCACATCATAGAATGTGTAAGTGGCCAAATATATCATGTCATGCATATTTTTCTAGGACCACCATTTCACTTTCAGGTTACTGGGTTCAACAATCAACTATCATGTCATGCATATTTTTTCTTTAGATTGCAGTCACTTTTTCATTTAAGCACATTCTAAGTTTTTGGGCCCAAAACCTCAATCAAGATGTGAAGTAAGTGGCACATTCTTCTTAGTTGATATCAAGTATGTATGTTTGTATCAATGTATCTTTTATCCAGTAACATGTCAAACCTATGACCACATACGTCAGAACGTTTTTGGATCCAAGGTTCATAGAGTTTGTATAGTTTTATAAATCCAAAGGTATATTTACAAGTCCCAAAAAGAATCATTCTATCTTGTACTTGTTAGATGTATATTTGTATATTGTATGTTCCCACTTGTTAGGGGGTTTTCCTGCATATTTCCACTTGTACATGTACTATATATTGTGGCCTTTGGCCCTAGAGAAATACATGTTGCATATTCCTGACATGGTATCAGAGCAAGGTTAGACCGTTTTTCTGCAACATCGTCACAGCCGCCACCGTCCCTATCGTCGTCGTTTTTTCCCGACGCCATCGCCGCCGGTTGCCGCCGTCTCCGGCCATCTGCTCACCAACCGTCGCCGCTGCCTCCCCACCACCTGTTGGCTGGGGGGCCGCCTGCCCTTGCTCTCCATCTGCTGGCCGGGGCGCCGCCGCCTGTTCCGTTCTCCGTCTAGGCCGACTGTCGTCGTCGCCTCCCCACCATCCGACCGCCGTCGCCGCCTCCCCACCATCTGCACACCGGGGCGCCGCCGCCTGCCCCGCTCTCTGCACAGCCGGGTCGCCGCCGCTAGTAGCCTACGGGCCGCCGCCGCCCGCCCCTGCTCTCCAGCTCGTCGCCGGCCCTCCACCACCTGTCGGCCCTGCTCTCCTCCACCTGCCGGCCCTGCTCTCCCGTCTGCCTCGTCGCCCCGATCCGATCTGAGCATTGTTCCTCGTCGGGCCCCGATCAGATCTGAGAGTTGACTTTGAAAAAAAAATTGAGAAAGAGAGAGATGTCTTCTGCATCGGGCTATGTTGCGATTCCTCGCTGCCCGGTGATCTTCGATGGCGCGAATTATCCTGATTTCGTTGCCTTTATGCGCGTTCACATGCGCGGTATCCGTCTTTGGGGTGTGCTCTCCGGCGAGGTATCATGTCCGCCGTGTCCCCCTGCTCCTGTGGCTCCTCTTCCACCGACGTCGATTGTTCTCGGTGCCGATGCTTCTCAGGAGGCCAAGGATGCTGCTCAGAGTGCCGATGATAGTGTTGTTGCTGCTTATGAGCTGAAGTTCAAACGGTACTCTGCTGATATCGAGACCTATCACCACGATCTGACCGCCTACACTTAGTGGGTCGATGAGGATGCTCGTCCTGCTGCTGTTCTCACCTCCAGTGTTCTGCCCCAGTTTGCTGTTGAGTTCATGAGTCTCCCTACTGTTGCCGCTCAGTGGGCACATCTTCGTCAGCGTTATCAGCCGTCTGGGGATGCTCTTTACCTGTCCGTGGTTCGCCAGGAGCATGCTCTTCAACAGGGTGATTCCACTATTGATGAGTTCTATACTCAGAGTGCTGCTATCTGGCGTCAGCTTGATTCTCTCTGTACTGCTGTTTGTGGCACATGTCCGTGTTGTCAGATTGTGCACTCGGATTTGGAGTTCCGCCGCATCTATGAGTTTCTGTCTCGGCTTCGCTAGGAGTTCGAGCCCCGCCGTGCCCATTTGAATGCTCGTGGTCGTGTTCCGCTCTCTGAGGTGTTGTCTGAGCTTCGGGCTGAGGAGACTCGTCTCCGTGGTGCTGGTCTTCTTGTGGTTCCATCTGTGCTTGCTACTCGTGGTCCTCCTCTGCCGTCTGCTCCCTCAACTCAGTTGCGGTCCTCTGTGCCGTCGCCGATACTACCCACTCCTCTAGGTCAGGGTCAGAGTTAGCACCAGCAGTATCAGGGTCAGAGTCAGCACCAGCAGGCTCGTGGTCAGGGTCGCTGTGGTTCTCTTCGTCACTGCATTTACTGTAACTGGGATTGACACACTTGGGCCACATGTTATACACGAGATCCCAGTTTACGTCAGCAGCACCAGGCTCGTGGGCAGTCGGCTCCTTCAGGATCTTCAGCAGTTGCTCTCTCTGATCAGGACATTATCAGGAGTCTTCACGATCTTCTTGCTGCTATAGGCTCTTGTTCGACGGGCACTGCTGGTTCTGTGACTGATTCTTCAGGCACTGCTCGACCACCACCTTCTACACAGTCAGGTACGTCCCCATGGTATCTGGATTCTAGAGCTTCTTTCCATATGACCTCTGAGTATTCTTTACTGTCCGCTCTTCGTTCTCTCCCTTCTCTTGTCCGTGTTCTCACGGCTGATGGTACCTCTCTTCCTGTTTCTAGTCGGGGCATCCTTTCTACTTCTTCTTTTTTTGTTCCTGATATTTCTCATGTTCCTCGTCTTAAGATGAATCTGTTCTCTGCTAGCCATCTTACTGACTCTGGTTGTCGCATCATTCTTGATGCCGATTCTTGTGTTGTCCAGGATCGTCGCACACATGCCCTGGTTGGAGCTGGCCCTCGCAGCCGTGACTCCTCCAGACTTTGGGAGTTAGACTGGCTTCGTGTTTCTTCCGCTGTCACTTCATCTGTCAGTTCTTCTCCAGTCATCGCCTCTCCTACCAGCTCTTTTCAGCAGTGGCATCATCGTCTTGGTCACCTTTGTGACTCTCGTCTGTCGTCATTAGTTCATCGTGGTCTTCTGGGGTTTGTCTCAGGAGATGAGTCTTTACATTGTTAGGGTTGTAGGTTGGGCAAACAGATTCAGCTTCCCTACCCTACTAGCGCGTCTGTATCTCAGCGACCCTTTGATTTAGTTCATTCCGATGTTTGGGGTCCGGCTCCTTTCGCTTCGAAAGGGGGCCATCGCTACTATATTTTATTCATCGATGATTTTTCTCAGTACACTTGGTTGTATTTTATGCGCTCTCGTAGTGAAGTGCTCTCCATATATCAGCGTTTTGCGGCCATGGTTCGTACTCAATATTATACACCCATTCATGTGTTTCGTGCTGATTCTGTTGGTGAGTATATCTCCCAGATGTTGCGAGGTGTTCTTGCTGAGCAGGGTACCCTTGCTTAGTTCTCCTGTCCCGGTGCACATGCCCAGTATGGCGTTGCTGAGCGTAAAAATCGTCATATTCTTGAGACCACTCGTGCCATGATGATTGCTTCTTCCCTTCCGCCACATTTTTGGGCTGAGGCTGTCGTTGCATCGGCTTATCTCATCAATATTCAGCCTTTCGTCGCTCTGCAGGGTGGTATCCCTCTTGAGCGTCTATCTGGTCATTCTCTAGACTGCTCTATGCTTTTCTTGTTTGGTTGTGTTTGCTATGTTTTCCTTGCCCCTCGTGAACGCACCAAACTGACCGCTTAGTCTGTTGAGTGTGTCTTCCTTGGATAAAGTGATGAGCATAAGGGGTATCGATGTTGGGATCCCGTTGGTCGTTGGATGCATATCTTTCGCGACGTTACTTTTGATGAGACGTGCCCTTTCTATCCTCGTCCCACCGCCGGTACCTACCCGGTGGAAGATATCTCTTTTCTCCTTTTTCCTGACACACCTCCTTCTCCTCCTATTGTGTCTTCTTCAGGACACCCTTCCCCCATTGTCTCTTCTTCAACACCATCCTCCTCTGCTCCGTCTAGTTCCCCTAGTTCTCCTCGTTCTCCGGAGCCTTCCTCTGCTATTCCTTCTTCTTCATCGTCGTCTGATGAGTCGTCTTCCTCTGATGAGCTTCCGTCTCCTCGTCCTGTTCGTCAGCGTCGTGCCCCCAACCGTTACTCTCCTAGTCAATATGGTCTTTCTGTTGCCTCCGAGCCGACTTCTTATCGGGATGCTAAGCATTGTCCTGAATGGCAGCTGGCCATGGCTGAGGAGATTGCTGCGCTTGAGCGCACTGGCACCTAGGATCTTGTTTCTTCCCCTCCCGGTATTCGTCCTATCACGTGTAAGTGGGTCTATAAGATTAAGACCCGCTCTGATGGATCTCTTGAGCGCTATAAAGCGCGTCTTGTGGCTCGTGGTTTTCAGCAGGAGCACGGTCGTGACTATGATGAGACTTTTGCTCTTGTGGCTCACATGACTACTATGCGTACTCTCCTTGTTGTTGCTTCTATTCTTCACTGATCTGTGTCCTAGTTTGATGTTCAGAACGCCTTCCTCAATGGTGAGTTGAGTGAGGAGGTTTATATGCAGCCTCCTCCTGGGTATTTTGTTCCCGCAGGGATGGTTTGTCGTCTTCGACGTTCTCTTTATGGCCTCAAACAGGCCCCTCGTGCCTGCTTTGAGCGCTTTGCCTCTATAGTGACTGCTGCTGGTTTCTCCCCTAGTGCTCATGATCCAGTGTTGTTTGTTCACACTTCTCCTCGTGGACGCACTCTTCTTCTTCTCTATGTTGATGATATAATCATTACCGGTGATGATTCTGAGTATATCGCCTTTGTTAAGGCTCGTCTTCGTGATCAGTTTCTTATGACTGATCTTGGTCCTCTTCGATACTTTCTTGGGATTGAGGTTTCCTCCACTTCTGATGGTTTTTTCATCTCTCGGGAAAAGTATATTCAGGATCTTCTTACTCGTGCTGCTCTTGGAGATGAGCGCACTGTTGAGACTCCTATGGAGCTTAATGTTAAGCTTCATCCTACTGATGGTGATCCTCTTTCTGATCCGACGCGTTATCGTCATCTTGTTGGGAGTCTTGTTTACCTTGCTGTCACTCGTCTCCTGTCATCTCTTATCCTGTTCATATTCTGAGTCAGTTTGTTTCTGCTCCTACCACTGTCCACTATAGTCATCTTCTCCGTGTTCTTCGTTATCTTCGTGGTACGATCACTCGTCGCCTTTTCTTTTCTCGTTCCATCTTCCTCCAGCTCCAGTGCTATTCGGATGCTACGTGGGCGAGTGATCCTTTGGATCGCTGTTCATTTTCTGCTTACTGTGTGTTTCTTGGTGGTTCGCTCAATGCTTGGAAGACGAAGAAACAGACATCGGTTTCCCGTTCGAGTGTTGATGCTGAGTTGCGTGCTATGGCCTTGTTGACTGCTGAGGTGACCTGGTTACGGTTGTTACTTGTGGATTTTGGGGTCTCTATTACCACACTCACTCTGGTTTTGTCTGACAGTACAAGTGCTATTAGTATCGCACGTGATCCGGTTAAGCATGAGCTTACCAAGCATATTGATGTTGATGTTTTTTATACACGTGCTAAGGTACAGGCTCAGGTTGTTGCGCTTCAGTATGTGCCTTCAGAGTTACAGTTGGCGGATTTTTTTACGAAGGCACGAACCATTGCGCAACATACATTCTTTCTCTTCAAACTCAGTGTTGTGGAGCCACCATGAGTTTAAGGGGGTGTTAGATGTATATTTGTATATTCTATGTCCCCACTTGTTAGGGGTTTTCCTGCATATTTCTACATATACAAGTACTATATATTGTGGCCTTTGGCCCCTAGAGGAATACATGTTGCATATTTCTGACAGTACTCTCCCAGTCCAGGTTTGTGAGAATACACTGTATCCAACAAATGTCATCTCTTTGTCATGATTTTGTGTGAATACTACCGCCACATTTTTTTCAACTCAAAAATTGGTGACACCAAATACCTCATGAGCTAGTCGTAGTAGACTTGAAAACTAGCGATGCCTTGTCTTGCGCTCGCGCTTGTCGCGAGCCAGCCGCTCGGCTTCAGTCTCGATAATGGCGGAAGAAAGAGCAGGCAAAGGTGAGCGGAAATGTGCCCACTAGATTGGAAAGAACTGAACTCCTCGAGAATATCGGATCTACTCACTCCGTTCTAAAATATTGTTCTCTCTGTCTAGAAATAAATAATTTTGATTTATCTAGATTCATGAATCTAGACAAATTCAAATCACTTATTTTTAAACGAAAATGATAGATATTTTAGTTTTTTTATGAAACACATGTATCTTTTGAGCATGTAGATTCGATGCAAACTGAGTAAACCTATACAATAAAAAAAATTCACACACTAAAACAAGTCTAGATACATTTTTTTCATAAATGATAAATCTAAACATCTTATATTTTAAATTTTAAAACGGAGGGAGTACAAGAAAAGTTTGGAAACCAGAACCTAGTCAGCTACGTATTGTACATGGACTCAAGTGCATCGGCGTGCACGACACTTAGAGCTGGACTGGCGGTAGAGCAAGGGGTTACTGCTACCGCCGATGGAAGCAGCTGGTTGAAGACGACGAGAGCTGGAGGAACCAGTCGAAGCAGGCAAGGCCATATAGGCTGCTGGATTCAAGTTCCTGCCGGACGTGGCGGCGGACCTGCATGCCCCACGCAAGCTTCTTCGTGAAAATCCACCACACGCACACGGCCGGCCGGCCTGCCGGGTGGACGCTCGTTTAAACAAGACAAAAAATTACCATTTTTATTAATAAAGCAGGAGTTTTAGAGGACAATTGCTCAAAAATTTGGCTCCGACAAGGCATGAAGTTTTTGTCTCGTCCTTAATTCTCACTATGACTACATGTGCGGGAGATCAGATGGTGTTTCGAAAGATTCTAGCATTGCGTTCCTTTCAAATCTCCCACCTTTCTCTCTTTACCTTTTTCAAGAGAAACACTTTGTCCACCATGTCTTGACCAAATCTTTATTCGCCCAATTTGCCATGAGGTTGGTATTGGTACCACTCGAAGATAGGATGTCCTTCCAAATTCTTGTAGTAAACGTACATCTGATTAGTAAATAAATGCGTCGACGACTCTGACACTTGGTTGCATAATAGGCAAGTTCCACAATTTGGCCACCAGTTTTGGGTTCAGCAGCAAACATACCGATCGAGTCAATCCATGTTTGTATTTTACTATAGTACTTCCTCCGTTTTAAAATATAAAATGTTTTAACTTTGTGAATTAAAATCTAAACTTTTTTAATATGTAAATTCACTTAGGTTTGGAGTAAATCTACACACTAAAAAAAAGTCTAGATACATATTCTTCATAAATCTAAAACATCTTATAATTTGAAACGGAAGGAGTACAGACTAAATTGCTTAATTGTACTTTCATTTCATGGTGAAGTGACATGCATGCGATGCGATTTGGCCTAGCAGTGCGTGCGATCAATCATGGCCGACAAAAGTGTGTACCGATGGAAACTTGAAAAATGTTGAAATTTTAAACTGTTTCAAATTATTAAAAATCTAAAAGAAAAAATGGATCTGCCAAACCAGTCAGAAACAATCGTGAAGGAAAACCACACCGGAACTTACCAGAATCTTCCTGAAACCGGAAATTAACCAACTTAGTGAAGCTACTGGGCCGGCCCGCTAAGGAAATTCCCGTGTGGGTTGGCACCGTACGCGATGCAGCGCGCGTCAGTTAGGGTTAACTTCTGCCCACGGCCGTTTAGGAGGCGATGTGCACATCATGGACGCTCAGCTGGCACGGCTATGATCCCTCGATCGGCATATCCCTTGGGCTGGTAGCACGAGACTGGGCCGACGGGTGCGGCGCCACTGATCAGGAACGACGATTTAAGGCATCTTTACCTGGCGGATCCAAAGGTCCGCGCGTGTTCGAAACTGTAGAGCCAACGCGCGGGGAGTGCACGGCGTTTCAGCGGAGCGATCCATTCGGCGAAACGTGTCTGGTCCGATTCATCCATGCATCTAATCTGGTACTCGGTTGCGTCGGCCCGGACAGCGTGAACAGCGCGTGGTGTTCTTCCAATAATTCGTCTGGGCCCTCCCGTCAGTGGCACAACAGACGCTCTCCTTCCTCAAACCCTTGCGCACTCTATATCCCTCGGTCTCGAGCAGGCGCAGTCTTTGCCGCCGCCACCAACGCTGCCGCCGATGCCCCCGCGATATCGAGCGCCAGTGCAGGCCACGCGCTTTGTCGAAGTTGTCTGGTCGCGCCACATGCAATCTCGTCGTCCTCGGTATTCATCATTGGACTGGGCGCGTGACACCCTCTGCGTGGCGCACAACCTGCTCGATCAATTGCCTGAGGTACGTTCGCCGGTCCTTTCTAGATTTTTCCAGCCCGCTGCGGGAGTAGCCGTCGCCATTGACGGCCGTATACTTTGCAGATGGGCAGCGGCCAAAGAACAATGGAGTTCTTCTACAAGAATTTTGTGGAGTCATCCTCCGAGGAGGAGTCCGACGGTAAGACCAAGATTGTGCCGTCGGCTGCACAGATGGTCCACATAGGATCTGTTCTTATCAAATTTAGGCTTCAGCCTTGAGCATAATTAGCATAGAGTTAATATCCCACTTGGCAAACACCAAAAATAAAGCTTATCTTAGGATAAGGTCAACTCAGTCGAACTGATCAACAAGGAAAAGATCTCAGCACTGAAACCTACACCAGGACAAGGTCCAGCAAGCTAGCAGCTTACACATCACATGCACAACTCTGTGCTGTCAACACCACAAGAGAGCACCACATAGAGAAAGAGCATGTAACATCCCAGCATTTAGAAACTCACGAAGGGTAGATTTAGGAATTTGGAATGTTGCATGCATTCATCTGTGCAAATGTGGGTAAATTTTTCGAATAAAAACCTAAAGTGATCAAGGTATCTTTCATGCTTTGAGAATAGGTTTAGTCTTAAAGGATGATTGCTATAGACTTTGTTATGATCCTTGTGGATTTATGTGTTTTAGGGAAATGGAATTTGAATTTAGAAACTTGAATGTTTGAATTGTAGTTCAAAATAATTTTGAATAATGTTTGAATATTTGATTCAATTAAGAGTTAACCAATAATAACTCAAATTTTATATAAAGAAGGTAATTAAAATTAAGCATCTCCATTTTATATTATTAAACAAATAAGTTACAAAAAAATATAACTTATGGAAATCATTCACAATTCTTACAATAATAAATAAATAAAGAATAATGTTTCTTTATTAATCATAGTATAATCTTTATTACATAATACTAAGATAAAGATTACAAAAGAATAGAACTAAAATTACAAATGAATAAAGAAGATTACATATGACTATTCTACAAATAAACCTAAACTAAAATCTTGAATTCCCAAGTCTGGTACTTGCAAAACAAACATAAATAAAAAATAAAGAAGGTTAAGGTTAAAATAGAATTACTCTCAGACTTGTCAATGAAGTGCACTGATCAAGATTCATCATTGAGTAATTTTATAAAAAGGGGCAAATTTCACCATTATGAAAGAATGTATCCTTCATACTTTAAAGCCATAAGTCAAATAACAGCAAGGAGGGGCAAGTTTCACTAGGCAGGTAAAAGTAAACTGATAACAGTAACTCTCAAATTCAGAGCATATCCACAAGTTGCATAGCAATCACACAGGCATGACACACACCAAAGTGCATGGTGTGTGCTGTCAGCACCTTAGCAACAGCCCAACAACACAAAACTGCTCAGCACAGCCGTGGAGATGCACTAGTGTATCTCTTCACTGCTCACACACACAAGAACAACTAGCTTAGCCAGAGCCAAATAAACCAGCCACACCATCTCACATCAGATCAAGCCACATATCACCTGATGGTGACATAAGGAGGGGAAGGATCAGGTGAATAGCAAGGCCAAGCTCATAGGAGCTAGGAGGAGCAGAGTTCCTCAAGGCCAAGCATAAGCATCAAAGGAATACAAGAACAACATCAAGGGCAGAAGGACTAGATCAGACCATCAACACCACCAGCACATCAAGCCATCACCAACATAGTTTTTGTGGTGAGCATCATAAACAACCATGTGATCTGTTTATCTTATCCAAGCAAAGTATATATGCTAATGCACAAGGCAACCTCTAAATAATCACCCAAGTGGGGTGAAGCTATCCTAGAGGTTTTAAACATAAAGATCAAGATCAAACTCTTTTCAAAACACCAAATTCTCAAACCAGCCTCACAGAATTGGTGGCACCAAAGGCAACCTCTATATTCTATCATTTGTTCTTACAAAATCTAGGCACATCTCCAAGAAGGAGTAGCACCTCAGATTTTATAAGCCACAAACAAAACCATATATATTGACCAACTAGGATCTAAGATCTAGTAAGCTGTTGATGTCTTAACCAATTTGGAAAATGACAGCAACATAGTAGCTTAGTTCCTAGAGCCTCGGACCAGCATCACTGGCTAGGTCAAACAATATGTTTCCCAACTTATCTATCAACATCCATCAAGTCCCAAAAATGACTTTAAGCCTAGTTAGTAACAAGATCTACTTATGTACCATCTTAAGAAGGTTTCATAAGCACTGACCTTATCACAAAGACAATCAAATAGTCCAATCTTCACAAATCATCTATCAAATCATCTCCCTGGAATTAGATACAGGGATCATATCCTAATTATTTATTCATGATCAAAGAATCATTGGATTCTACTAAATAAAATTCAGAACAAGCATCATCTGGCAAGCCAACAATAACTAAGTCAGTAAATTCTCACTGACTAGATCATTGCCAGTATCAAGATACTAACAATAGATAAACACATCAATTCACCAGAGTACCAGCCATATGCAATAATATGCAACCCTAGCATTTAATCCAACCTTAATCACACATCAACAATAGCATCACGCAATCAAATGGTGGTGGTCACTAACAATGAGGTGCAGAGTACCCCAAATCCCCATTAAACAGCACAACTAGATCATAGGAGCATCGCACAAGTACCAGAGATGAACCCTACTAGCAATACAAGCACAAACTATAACTGGCCACTAGATACATCCAAAGGAATCCAAGGTGAGAAGATGAACTAGGATCCACGAAGACATAACTCACCAGGGTCCTCGCTGACGAGTTGAAGAGGAAGCAGAATGGCCGACGAGCCCGCGGCGGCACAAGGAGCACCCCAGAGGGCACTGCAACCTGCACCAGCCACGGCGGCGGCCACAACAGTACACGGGCACCACACCTCACCAAGGGAGAGTCCGCGGCGATAGCAGCAGCACTTTCCCCAAACCCTAGGGTTCGGGAAGGGGCTAGCCTGACTAGGGTAGGACCCCAGAATCAAATCGAACTGGACCAGATGGACGTGCGTAGTCGACAACCTCCTCCTGCACCACGACGGCGACCAGAACGGTCCACAACGGCGGGAATCGTCGGCGGCGACATCACCGACCACGAGGTCAGGATGGAGAAGGAGAGGAGTGAGCTCGAGGGTGAGAGACAACGAGTGAGTGGGCTGAGTTGGGCCAGAACCCTTTGGGGTGGCTATTTTGATTATGCCTAATGGGCCACAAGGGCCCAATAAGAATAAGCCAGCCAAAAACCTTTAAGGCCTGTTTTAATAAATAGAAAAAGACCAAAATGCCCCTAAATTTAATTAAATTCTAGAAAATAAAATAAAAGTCCAAAAATTATAAATAAATATTTTTGGATTCACAATAATCCAAACTATCAAAATAAATTAAGAGATAAAATTTTAGACATATAAATTTTATTAAGAATTTTGTAAATTATATATACCTTATGGAATTTTACAAAATTATTGAAAGATGATAAAAAAATAAAAATCACTTTCATCATATATTAATATTGTAGTATTTTAGAAAAATACTAAACAAATATTTAATAACAATTTTTGATATTTAAGTGATAATTCTTAAAAGAATTATTAAATCAATAAAAGTCAAATAAAAGGGAAATAAAATAAAAGAATACAATATTCTATTATAAATATTAAAAAATAATATATGTAAATCCTTTATTATTGAAAAAATTTATTAATAATGGGGAGAATGCATATCAAGTTAAATGATGCATTACATTACTTTGCATAATCATTTTGCTTCTTTAAATATTGTCCTTATCGGGCAATAATGATGTTTTTATAGACATAGAAGCTCAAGCTCCAGTGCAAGCATCAGACTTCACTACCTTGCAATCACAAGGCAAGTTCATCACTTGCTCATGTCCTTTGAAGAGTCTTTATCAAAGTATTTGCAAATTGTGTGTTATCATCTATACTATACAAAAAAACACTATTTTCTCAAGATACTAAATCTAAGATATCATCCTAAGTGATGATATGATGGATAAATAGAACTTAGAGTTCTACTTGCACTAATAATGAAGAATTAGGAATTAATAACCCATGACATGAGTGATTCTAGCGCCGTATATTACGCGTTAACCATGAGATTTGGAATGGGACATAGAAGTCAGCTGTATCCTTTTCCTCTTATATGGAGGCAAGAAGACCTTAACGTGACGTTGTGATTCCTTGTGTGGATCCAACATATGGGTGGGCACCCCTTACGCCCCACACTTTTGGTGTCTAGATTATCTATGAATGGTGTTTAGGGAGATACTCCATTTAAATGGTACTAATCCGGGCATCACTAGGTCATAGAGTCTTCGGAAACTCATCAGGGTTTTAGCCTGCCTGAAAGGGGGCTTAACGAAGGTGAGCTAGCCGAAGGATCGTGCAGACATATGAGGTCGCGAAGAGGGCAGTGATTGGCTTGGACCAACTACTGGCCCCACATCATGGAATTGTGGACGGGAAAGTATGCCCGGTTGTGCAACAAGGAGTTGATCTCTCATGGGAAAAGTAACGCACCTCTGCAGAGTGTAAGAACTGTAACTTGTTACTCCCTGTTCCGGGAAGGAGCTATGAACACGGCAGGAAAGGAACTCCATGAAAGTTTTGGTCAACCTGTGAAGGCTGATGGTCATAGATTTTTTTATAATAAAAACAATCTTTGAAGAAAGATTTACGAAAATTGCATAATGCCAAAAACTGATAGTCCGAGGTGGTAGATAGAGCATCAAACTTCCCACCTTGCATATAATTAACTTGTTGGGTAACCCTGTTACTCATCCTTTCCTTTGAATCCTTGTTTAGACTCTGAGAACCCCGAAGATACTCCAATGTATGCATCCGAGAGTCAAGAGGAGGTCTTCTATGAAGAACCCAACTTGTATGGAGCCGTAGAAGGGGAGGACTACGACATCATCTACGGAGGAGAGTTCTAGGAGTCCGAATAATTACTATAGTTCTAGTACCCACTTGAGCCGAGCATCATGAACAATATATAGCAATAAGTTGCTGAGCTCAATTTGGAGTTTAAGTTTTAAATTTGAAACTTTCGCTGAAACACTTATATTTTGGTTTGTAAGTTGAATCTTTTGGAAGTCTTGAACTTCCGGTATTGTAATAATAATAACATGTGTATGTTTGTAATATGGACCCGCAATGTTTCTGTTGTACCACTCTGAGGGATGTGATATTTACGGAACGATGTTTTATGGATGTCATGTCAATGACTATAGTGTACTACACATGCAGTGGTATGCTGGGTCACTGCAGTTTTGGTATCAGAGCAAATTGCTTTGACCTTAGGTTGGAAACCTAGTAAAGGGTATTACCTGTAGGAAAATTTAGCAATGATAAAGAATTCTCTAAAAGTAATATAATGGGTATTCAAATGAGAATATTCGGTTATATGTTTTAGTGCGATAATTCTTTGTTATGATGCAATATATTATTGGATACTAATCAATAATTATTTTTCTGATATACAGAGCTATGGCACCAAAGTTTCCAAAACAGACTTTGGTAAGGAAAGAGAAGACTCTTGATGATTATCAAGGATCATTCACCGACCAACTTCATCAACTTTTAAAGATCTTTAGTTGTCCAACTAGAATTCCAGTGAATACTATCACTTACCTTGATGGCCGGATGTTATCCAAGTATCGTGTGAGTATCCAACTTCCAGAGGAGCTTGTATTATATCACGATCTACCTATAGGTGAAGGTAGGAGTCATTTAGCGGCATATCATGTTGCTGTTGTGGAGGCGATAGCTAATATCTAGGAGCATAAAACCAAGGAGTTAGAAGGTAGCACATTCTCTGTGATACCTCATGATTCTATAGACTCGGAGCCTATACCGGATCATCTTACTTTGGTTAAGAAGCATCTGAAGTTAGCTTCCAAGTTTATGGATAGATACCGAACACTCGTTGCGTCTTTTTATAAGACACATCAAGTGATTGTCGAAGATAAAAGTGACATGTTAGAGGATCTAACTGATCCGAAAAGAAGGAATCAGTTAGAATTCCAGTTGGAGAAGGAAGCAAGTAGTAGTGCAAAACCTATCTTTAAGGATATACCTATAAATCCTGAATCTTTTATACCATATCCTTATTCACCAAGACCTGAACCTATACATGATCCTAATATGGATATGAGGTATGCAGTACCACCGGGCTTAGAGGATGGTTCTGGTTCAGAACTTCCTATTGAGAATTCTGATGGTTGGAGAAGAGGATCATATGAAGTATCTCATGAACACTAGATGTCCACAGATGGTTCTAACAGAAATGTTGGACAATCTAGCTGGATGGGTGCAAGGATTAACCCTAGTAACAGTAGTAGAAATACCATGTCAATAGATAATCAGGAGGAAGAAGAAGATCCTGAGGAGAGAGTGTTTGAATCATCAACATCTTCTCAAAACCCAGGGGATATACATTATCCAGTGTTTAACTATCTTGCCCAAAGGAGCACCTGGGAAGCAGCAGGATCTGCATATCCTGTTGACAACTCAAGGAATGAAGCGCGGGAGATGCAAGCGGGAGATAATGTTGAATATGTTTCTGAAGACTTTTCAGCTGAGCTGGAGGGAGTCAATGCGCTCAGGTTGAGTAATGACTCAAGTCCTGACACTTCAGATACGGAGTATGTTCCTTCTGGAAGGCCATTTGTTCCACAAACTGTGCGACGAACAACACGTCATCATAGTTGGACATCAGGCATGTATGATGAGCGTAGTTACTACTAGAAGGAGGCAACTAGTTAGTGATATCAAGTACCGTGTATTGTACTCCAAGAAATAAGATAGTAAGATGAATAAGGTAGTTTTGTGATTATACCTATATGGTATATGTTGTAATGACTTTGTATTATTATGATATTATGTATAATATGTGAAATGCATATTTGGATTATCTTTGGATCTTCATTGTGTGACTAGTTCTGTGCGTAAAGTCGAGCTTAGAACACATGTGCATGATGTTACTATGAGTATTCGCTTTATGTTGCAGGACTAGAGGTCATGGATACGGGTGTAGAAATGGAAACTGAGCAGCAGCGGATGGAGCGAGAGGCCAAGGAGAAGGCCGATGCAGATGCAGCAAATCAGGGAGCATTGCCACCACCACCAATAAGTCCGTTAATGGAGCAGAACTTTATGCAGTGCATGCAAATGATGCAAGAGACCCATAACAAGTTCATGGAGGAGTTGCTGGGACGAGCAAATCAGAGGGCGCCTGAAGGTGGAGGAGTAAGTCTATCTGATTTCCAGAATGCAAGGCCGTTACCTTTTGCATCAGCTCCTAAACCAATGGATGCAGAATATTGGCTAGGAGATACAGAAATAAAGCTGAAGACTGTAGGTTGCAATGAGGAGGAGAAATTGAGGTATGCAACCCATCTTCTGACAGGACCTGTAGCATCTTGGTGGGAAAATCAATTGGCCATGCAACAACCAGGAAGGGAGTATACCTGGGAAGAGTTTAAACAGAGATCTCGTGAATATCATGTTCTGGAGAGTGTTATGGAATTGAAGCGAAGAGAATTTGAAGAGTTGCAGCAGGGATATACTAGTGTTATGAAGTATATCCGGGAGTTTAGTCAACTATCTCGTTATGATGAGGAAGAGGTTAACACGGAGGAAAAGAGGAAGAAGCATTTCCTGCGTCGATTAAATCCATTTGTGAAGATGTAATTGAGGTTGGCTAATAAGCAAACTTATCAGCAGTTGCTAGATGCAGCTATTACCTTTGAAGATGACTACAAGAATGTCCAAGAGGATAGAAGGAAGAGAGCTAAGAAGGAAACCAAGAGGATACAAGCAAGTAAGCCGAAACCCAATTTGGAATTTAAACCAAGGAATTGTTGGAATTATGCCCTAGAGGCAATAATAAAGATGTTATTATTATAATTCTTGTTCATGATAATGTTTGTATTCCATGCTAGAATTGTATTAAGCGGAAACTTTAATACTTGTGTGGTTTGTGAACAACACCGTGTCCCTAGTACGCCTCTATGGACTAGCTCATTGATCAATGATGGTTAAGGTTTCCTAACCATAGACATGAGTTGTCAATTGATAATGAGATCATATCATTGGGAGAATGATATGGTGGACAGACCCAAACTAAGCGAAGCAATTAGATCGTGTCATCGTGTTCGTCTTTGCGAAGCTTTTCTTATGTCAAATATTGTATTCCTTAGACCATGAGATAATGCAACTCCCTGGTATCGGAAGAAAGCTTTGAGGTCATCAAACGTCATCCTATGAGAGGGTGATCATAAAGGTGTCTTTCAGGTGATCGGAAAGTATCTGTTGGGTCGTATGTATCGAGATGGAATTTGTCCCTCCCAAGTCAGAGAGATATACTTCGGGCCCACTCGGTAATCGATATCAACACCTCTTGCAAGCATGTGGTTAAGGAGTTAATCACAAAGTGATATCGGATTACGGAACGAGTAAAGTACTTGCTATGAACGAGATTGAACTAGGTATGACGATACCGACGATCGAATCTCGGGCAAGTAAAATATCGCGAGACGAAGGGAATATATATATGGGATTGATTGAATCCTGGCATCGTGGTTCATCCGATATGATCATCGATGAATGTGTGGGAGTCAATATGGGTGCCCAGACCCCGCTGTTGATTATTGATAGAAGATCATGTCTGCATATTCTCGAACCCGCAGGGTCACACACTTAACGTGTCTCGACGCTAGGATAGATTGGATACTTGGTTTATGAATTTTTGTTCGGAGTCTCGGATGGGATCTGGGACATCACGAGAGGTTCCGGAATGGTCCGGAGAATAAGATTCATATAAGGCAGTGCAGTTTTTGGAGTTCAGAATTGTTCCGGATTAATCGGTATTGTACCGGAAGCTTCTAGAACCTTCCGGAAGGGGGCCAACGTGGTCCCACCTTCCGGGAGGGGGCATGGGCCTATGAGGGAGTGTCCTGGCCGCATTGGGCCAGGGTCACAAGGCCCCATAGGGACCAGCCGATTCTAGATAGATTTAACTCGTTTAAATCTAGGGATAGAATTTCTAGATAAGGGGAGAGTTTAAATCGTTTAAACTAGAGATAGTCTTGGAGGAGGGGCTAGGGCTGGCCGCCGCCACCCCCTCTATATATAGAGGGCTGGTGCGCCCCCTCCCCCCCACACACATCTCCCTCCAAGCCCTAGTAGCCTTGCTGCCTTCCTCTCTCCCTCCCGACTGTTTGTAGGCGAAGCCCTGCAGCAGAAATTCTCCACCATATACACCACGCCGTCGTGCTGTAGATCCAATCCATCTCTCCACCATACTTGCTGGTCCGAGGAAGGAGGAGACGTCGAGGTGCTGCACGTGTGCATCTCACGGAGGCACCGCCACTTGTGGTGCTAGATCGGATCGGATCGCGAGGAGGAGAAGCGAGTACGACTACATCACCCACGTTCCGACGAACGTTCCGCTGTGCGAATCTTCAAGGGTATGAAGATCTAATCCAATCTCTCTCGTTGTTTGCATCTCCTAGATTAGATCTTGGCTTTCCCTCTGTTCGCTTCCGTAGAAAATTTTGATTTACTATGCTGCGAAACCCTTCAGGAATAAGCCCTTTAACAACAACAATTCCAACCGGAGTGCAAATCCAAATGCAAAGAATATTATATGCCACAATTGCAAACTCCCAGGGCATATAAGCAGGGATTTCCCGAAACCAGTAATTGTATGTCACGCTTGTGGTCAGAGAGGTCACATCAAGCCCAATTGTCCAAGCAAACCACAAGGTGGTTGGCCGGCTCGAGATGGAAGGCAAGCCACTGGAGGAAATGGACAGCCCAATAAAGGAGGAAATAATGGCAAGAACAACAATGGTAAGAGGAACAGACCTACTGGGAAGCTGAACTGTGCAACCCTCGAGGAGGTGGATAATTCGGAGCATGCAGTGATAGGTACGCTCAATATCCTTACCAATCCCGGCAAAGTTCTATTTGATACTGGTGCAACTACTTCATTCATTTCTGAAGAATTCTGTGATAAGTTCGGGATTAGAAGGGCAACGTTAGAAAACTCTATGACCGTAGTTACGATAGGGGGAAACGTGATTGTACGCCATATAAAACAAGATCAGGTTATCTCGATCTGTGGTTGTACATACTTTGTAGACTTTTATGTGATTCCTTTGAAGGGAATTGCAGTAGTGCTAGGGATGGATTGGATGATGGAACACAGAGCTCAGATAAATTGTGAGGAGAAAACTGTCTCAATCAAAACTCCAAGTGGAGCAAGGATAGTTTATCAAGCAGATAAGCACAGTCATATTATGGTGGATCTGCAGTTGAACTCGATGAAAGAGGTCAAATTGGAAGATATTCCTATAGTAAATGAGTTTCAAGATGTTTTTTCCAGCAGAGCTACCGGGAATGCCACCAGGCCGGGAGATAGAGTTCACTATTGACCTAATTCCTGGTACAACACCAATAGCTCAAGCACCATATAAAATGGGACCCAAAGAATTAAAAGAACTCAAAGAGCAAATTGATGAGTTAGCCAGAAAATGATTTATTCAAGAAAGTGTATCTCCATGGGGAACACCAGTAATATTTGTGGATAAGAGAGATGGTGGAAGAAGAATGTGTGGAGATTATAGAAATCTGAACAATGTCACTATCAAGAATAAGTATCCTTTACCAAGGATCCAAGATTTGTTTGATCAAGTGAAGGGAGCCGAAGTATTTTCAAAGATCGACCTAAGATCTGGATACCATCAAATAAAAATCAAGCCTGGAGATGTTCCAAAGACAGCATTTGTCTCAAGATATGGACACCATGAGTATCTGGTAGTACCATTTGGTTTGACCAATGCACCTGCAATATTTATGAACTTGATGAACAAAATTTTCATGCCATATCTGGATAAGTTCGTCATAGCTTTTATTGATGATATTCTGATATATTCCAAGGATAAGGAAGAGCATGCTGATCATTTGAGAATAGCATTACAGACTCTAAGGGAACACAAACTTTATGCTAAGTTTAGTAAGTGTGAATTTTGGCTAGATGAGGTAGAATTCCTCGGTAATGTGATCAGTAAATATGGAATTGCTATAAATCCATCTAAGGTTCAGTCAGTACTAGAGTGGACTGCCCCGACTAATGTGAAGCAGATTCGAGGTTTCTTAGGAATGGCTGGTTATTATCGGAGATTCATTGAAGGTTTCTCCAGAATAGCCGGACTAATGACCAAATTTCTAAGAAAGAATACACCATTCAATTGGGATGAGAAGTGTGAAGCAAGTTTTCAGGAGTTGAAGACTAGGTTAACCACAGCTCCAATCTTAGCAGTTCCTGAAACAGGGAAAGACTTTATAGTATACTGTGATGCATCTAAAGAAGGTTTAGGTTGTGTATTAATGCAAGATCGGAAAGTGATTGCTTATGGTTTAAGACAATTGAAACCACATGAAGTCAACTATCCATCTCATGATTTAGAGTTAGCATCAGTAGTATTTGCGCTAAAAGGATGGAGGCATTTTCTTTATGGAGCCAGATGTGAATTATACACTGACCATAAAAGTCTCAAATATTTCTTCACTTAAAATGAATTGAATATGAGACAGAAGCGTTGGTTGGAACTAATCAAGGATTATGATTTAATAATCAACTATACTCCAGGGAAAGCAAATGTTGTAGCTGATGCTTTAAGCAGAAAGAGTGCAAATATTCAGCCTAGTAATCGGGAGCTACCAAAAGAGTTACAAATGGACTTGGAAAGATTAGAGCTTCAATTCATTAGAATAGAGGTTCTTGGAGGATTAGCTACTATGCAGATAGTTGCAGAGCAGGACAGTGACCTTAAGCAAGAAATTTTTAGACATCAAGCAGAAGATCCTTTTATTGCTGAGGAAATTTGGAGGATATTCCAAGGGCAAAAATCAGTTTTTCGCCTCGGAGATTATGAGTCTTTATGGTTTCAAGACCGTCTATGTGTTCCAGATGTGACTGAGATTAGAGATGTCATACTCAGAGAAGCACATGAAACACCATATTCTATACATCTAGGAAGTACTAAGATGTATATGGATTTGAAAGAACTATTTTGGTGGAATAACATGAAAAGGGATATCGCTAAATATGTATCAGAATTCCATACGTGCCAAAGGGTGAAGGCTGAACATCAAAGTCCAGCAGGACCATTACAACCTTTGGATATTCCTGAATGGAAGTGGGAAGAAATAGGTATGGACTTCATCACAGGATTGCCCATGACACCTAAACTGAAGGATATGATATGGCTAATTGTGGACAGACTCCCTAAGAGTGCACATTTTATTCTGGTAAATCAAAAAGATAATATCGAGAAGTTAGTTAAAGTTTACGTCAAAGATATAGTAAGTAAGCATGGAGTACCCAAAAAGATCGTAACTGATAGGGGATCAGTGTTTACATCAGCATTTTGGAAGCAATTGCATGAAACACTTGGTTCAAAGTTAGATTTCAGCACAGCATATCATCCTGAGACAGGAGGTCAAACTAAAAGAACAAATCAAATACTAGAAGACATGTTAAGAGCGTGTGCATTAGATTTTGGAGGTACATGGGAAGATCATCTACCATTGGCAGAATTTTCTTACAATAATAGCTATCAGAGTAGTCTGAAGGCAGCCTCATACCAAGTTCTATATGTAAGGAAGTGTAGATCACCAATATGTTGGTATGAGCCTGGAAGCAGCAAATTCTTTGCACTAGACTATATTAAGGAAAGACAAGATATCGTTGATAATATCAGGGATAGACTGAAAATAGCCCAGAGTAGGCAGAAAAGTTATGCTGATCAAAGTCTAAGATCATGGCATCCAGAAGTGGGAGATATGGTATACTTGAAAGTAAGTCCAATGAAAGGGGTGAAAAGGTTCGGAGTTAAAGGAAAGCTAAGTCCAAGATACATCGGACCGTTCAAGATATTGAGTCAAAACAGAACTATAGCCTATGCCTTAGAGTTACCATCAAGATTGGCTCAAGTGCATAATGTTTTCCATGTGTCACAACTTCGTAATTGTTTGAAAGTTCCGGATGATGCAATCACACATCAGGAGATAGAACTACAAGCAGACTTAACCTATGTTGAAAATCCCTGTAAAATCTTGGAAGAAAACTGGAAAAGGTTAAGGAATAGAGCAATCAAATATTGCAAAGTATAGTGGGAACATCAGGAGATAGAAAGAAGAGGATTTAAGAAAAGCCTATCCAGAACTATTCAGGTACATCTCCACAAACTTCGAGACGAAGTTTAATTTAAGGGGGGGGGAAGTCTGTAACATCCCAGCATTTAGGAACTCACGAAGGGTAGATTTAGAAATTTGGAATGTTGCATCCATTCATCTGTGAAAATGTGGGTAAATGTTTCGCCAAATAAAAACCTAAAGTGATCAAGGTTTCTTTCATGCTTTGAGAATAGGTTTAGTCTTAAAGGATGATTGCTATAGACTTTGATATGATCTTTGTGGATTTATGTGTTTTGGGGAAATGGAATTTGAATTTAAAAACTTGAGTGTTTGAATTGTAGTTCAAAAGAATTTTGAATAATGTTTGAATGTTTGATTCAATTAAGAGTTAACCAATAATAACTCAAATTTTATAGAAAGAAGGTAATTAAAATTAAGAATCTCCATTTTATATTTTCATTAAACAAATAAGTTACAAAAAATATAACTTATGGAAATCATTCACAATTCTTACAATAATAAATAAATAAAGAATAATGTTTCTTTATTGATCATAGTATAATCTTTATTACATAATACTAAGATAAAGATTACAAAAGAATAGAACTAAAATTACAAATGAATAAAGAAGATTACATATGACTATTCTACAAATAAACCTAAACTAAAATCTTGAATTCCCAAGTCTGGTACCTGTAAAACAAACATAAATAAAAAATAAAGAAGGTTAAGGTTAAGGTTAAAATAGAATTACTCTCAGACTTGTCAATGAAGTGCACTAATCAAGATTCATCATTGAGTAATTTTATAAAAAGGGGCAAATTTCACCATTATGAAAGAATGTATCCTTCATACTTTAAAGCCATAAGTCAAATAACAGCAAGGAGGGGCAAGTTTCACCAGCCAGGTAAAAGTAAACTGATAACAGTAACTCTCAAATTCAGAACATATCCACAAGTTGTATAGCAAGCACACAGGCAGGACACACACCAAAGTGCATGGTGTGTGTTGTCAACACCTTAGCAACAGCCCAGCAACACAAAACTGCTCAGCACAGCCGTGGAGATGCACTAGTGCATCTCTTCACTGCTCACACACACAAGAACAACTAGCTTAGCCAGAGCCAAATAAACCAGCCACACCATCTGACATCAGATCAAGCCACATATCACCTGATGGTGACATAAGGAGGGGAAGGATCAGGTGAATAGAAAGGCCAAGCTCATAGGAGCTAGGAGCAGCAGAGTTCCTCAAGGCCAAGCACAAGCATCAAAGGAATACAAGAACAACATCAAGGGGAGAAGGACTGGATCAGACTAGTAACACCACCAGCACATCAAGCCATCACCAACATAGTTTTTGTGGTGAGCACCATAAAAAACCATGTGATCTGTTTATCTTATCCAAGCAAAGTATATATGCTAATGCATAAGGCAACCTCTAAATAATCACCCAAGTGGGGTGAAGCTATCCTAGAGGTTTTAAACATAAAGATCAAGATCAAACTCTTTTCAAAACACCAAATTCTCAAACCAGCCTCACATAATTGGTGATACCAAAGGCAACCTCTATATTCTATCATTTGTTCTTACAAAATCTGGGCACATCTCCAAGAAGGAGTAGCACCTCAGATTTTATAAGCCACAAACAAAACCATATATATTGACCAACTAGGATCTAAGATTTAGTAAGCATTTGATGTCTTAACCAATTTGGAAAATGACAGCAACATAGAAGCTTAGTTCCTAGAGCCTCAGACCAACATCACTGGCTAGGTCAAACAATAAGTTTCCCAACTTGTCTATCAACATCCATCAAGTCCCAGAAATGACTTTAAGCCTAGTCAGTAACAAGATCTACTTATGTACCATCTTAAGAAGGTTTCATAAGCACTGACCTTATCACAAAGACAATTAAATAGTCCAATCTTCACAAAGCATATATCAAATCATCTCCCTGGAATTAGATACAGGGATCATATCCTAATTATTTATTCATGATCAAAGAATCATTGGATTCTACTGAATAAAGTTCAGAACAAGCATCATCTGGCAAGCCAACAATAACTAAGTCAGTAAATTCTCATAGACTAGATCATTGCCAGTATCAAGATACTAACAATAGATAAACACATCAATTCACTAGAGTACCAGCCATAGGCAATAATATGCAACCCTAGCATTTAATCCAACCTTAATCACACAACAACAATAGCATCACGCAATCAAATGGTGGTGGTCACTAACAATGAGGTGCAGAGTACCCCAAATCCCCATTAAACAACACAACCAGATCATAGGAGCATCTCACAAGTACCAGAGATGAACCCTAATAGCAATACAAGCACAAACTATAACTGGCCACTAGATACACACAAAGGAATCCAAGGTGAGAAGATGAACTAGGATCCACGAAGACATAACTCACGAGGGTCCTTGCTGACGAGTTGAAGAGGAAGCAGAATGGCCGACGAGCCAGCGGCGACACAGGGAGCACCCCAGAGGGCGTTGCAACCTGCACCAGCCACGGTGCCAGCCACAATAGTACACGGGCACCACATCTCACCGAGGGAGAGTTCGCGGCGGAGGCAGCAGCACTTTCCCAAAACCCTAGGGTTCGGGAAGGGGCTAGCCTGACCAGGGTAGGACCCCAGAATCAAATCGAACTGGACCAGATGGACGTGCATAGTTGACAACCTCCTCCTGAACCACGGCAGCGACCAGAACGGTCCACGGCACGGGAATCGTCGGCGGCGACATCACCGACCTCGGGTTCGGGGATGGAGAAGGAGAGGAGTGAGCTCGAGGGTGAGAGGCAACGAGTGAGTGGGCTGAGTTGGGCTAGAACCCTTCGGGGTGGCTGTTTTAATTATGCCTAATGGGCCACAAGGGCCCAATAAGAATAAGCCAGCCAAAAACCTATAAGGCCTGTTTTAATAAATAGAAAAAGACCAAAATGCCCCTGAACTTAATTAAATTCTAGAAAATAAAATAAAAGTCCAAAAACTATAAATAAATATTTTTGGATTCACAATAATCCAAACTATCCAAATAAATTAAGAGATAAAATTTTAGACATATAAATTTTATTAAGAATTTTGTAAATTATATATTGCTTATGGAATTTTACAAAATTATTGAAAGACGATAAAAATAAATAAAAATCACTTTCATCATATATTAATATTGTAGTATTTTATAAAAATACTAAACAAATATTTAATAACATTTTTTTATATTTAAGTGATAATTCTTAAAAGAATTATTAAATCAATAAAAGTCAAATAAAAGGGAATTAAAATAAAAGAATATAATATTCTATTATAAATATTAAAATATTAAAATTAATATTTATAAATCCTTTATTATTAAAAAGAATTTTATTAATAATGGGGAGAATGCATATCAAGTTAAATGATGCATTACATTACTTTGCATAATCATTTTGCTTCTTTAAATATTGTCCTTACCGGGCAATAATGATGTTTTTGTAGACATAGAAGCTCAAGGTCCAGTGCAAGCATCAGACTTCACTACCTTACAATCAGAAAGCAAGTTCATCACTTGATCATGTCCTTTGAAGAGTCTTTATCAAAGTATTTGCAAATTGTGTGTTATCATCTATACTATAGACAAAAAAGAAAACACTATTTTCTCAAGATACTAAATCTAAGATATCATCCTAAGTGATGATATGATGGAGCAATAGAACTTAGAGTTCTACTTGCACTAATAATGAAGAATTAGGAATTAATAACCCATGACATAAGTGATTCTATCGTCGTATATTACGCGTTAACCATGAGATTTGGAATGGGACAAAGAAGTTAGCTGTATCCTTTTCCTCTTGTATGGAGGCAAGACGACCTTAAGGTGACGTTGTGATTCCTTGTGTGGATCCAACATATGGGTGGGCACCCTTACGCCCCATACTTTTGGTGTTTAGATTATCTATGAATGTTGTTTAGGGACATAGTCCATGTAAATGGTACTAATCCGGGCATCACTAGGTCATAGAGTCTTTGGAAACTCATCAGGGTTTTAGCCTACCCGAAAGGGGGCTTAACAAAGGTGAGCTAGCCGAAGGATCGTGCAGACATATGAGGTCGCGGAGAGGGCAGTGATTGGCTTGGACCAACTACTGGGCCCCACATCGTGGAATTGTGGACGGGAAAGTACGCCCGGTTGTGCAACAAGGAGTTGATCTCTCATGGGAAAAGTAATGCACCTCTGTAGAGTGTAAGAACTGTAACTTGTTACTCCCTGTTCCGGAAAGGAGCTATGAACGCGGCAGGAAAGGAACTACATGAAAGTTCTGGTCAACCTGTGAAGGCTGATGGTCATTGATTTTTTTATAATAAAAACAATCTTTGAAGAAAGATTTACCGAAATTGCATAATGCCAAATACTGATAGTCTGAGGTGGTAGATAGAGCATCAAACTTCCTACCTTGCATATAATGAACTTGTTGGGTAACACTGTTACTCATCCTTTCCTTTGAATCCTTGCTTAGACTCTGAGAACCCCGAAGATACTCCAATGTATGCATCCGAGAGTCAAGAGGAGGTCTTCTATGAAGAACCCAACTTGTATGGAGCCGTAGAAGGGGAGGACTACGACATCATCTACGGAGGAGAGTTCCAGGAGTCCGAATAATTACTATAGTAGTAGTACCCACTTGAGTCGAGCATCATGAACAATATATAGCAATAAGTTGCTGAGCTTAATATGGAGTTTAAGTTTTGAATTTGAAACTTCCGCTGAAACACTTATGTTTTGGTTTGTAAGTTGAATCTTTTGGAAGTCTTGAACTTTCGGTATTGTAATAATAATAACGTGTGTATGTTTGTAATATGGACCCGCAATGTTTCTGTTGTACCACTCTGAGGGATGTGATATTTACGGAACAGTGTTCTGTGGATGTCATGTCAACAACTATAGTGTACTACACATGCAGTGGTATGCTGGGTCACCGCAGAGCACAACCGTAGCTAGCATAACTATGCCATTCCACATGCAACCAGTCCATATCCACAACTCCAGAGCACAAGTTTCAACACCAAAACCTTCCCAATGCACCACAACCACATCACCAGTACCCTGGTTGCTTGGGGAAGCCATCCATGAGCACCAGAAGGAGGACATGAGCAGGGAGGAGAAGGTTTACCAGAAGGTTCAACAGCAACCAATCAAGATCCATCACAAGGGCAAGACAACATGGAGCAGTTACACATTAGCAGATCCTCAAGTTAACAATAAGTAGATGTAGAAGCCAAGATACATTACACAATCTACATCAAGTAGCAAGGTACAACAAAGTATCACCAGATCATGTAGCATCTATTCTTAATAGCCTGCATCACCTGGATCATGGGTAGATAAGGGGGAACAACATCCAAAATAGATAATTACAACTACCCTTCAACTAGATCTAGTCTAGGAGGATGAGGAGTAATATTTCTCTCAGTCTTGCATAGAGTTTCTATGCAAGGCTCGTCATAGAGAAAGAAAGCCACAAAGTAGTATCTGTTCTTAATTGTAATCTGGCCTCAGCCTTTGCATCATTGGCAGCCAAAGTTTCATCTTTGGTGAGTAAAATCAAGCAGCAGATCATGTTGCTATACATGACTATTGTGCACACTTACTAGAGGCACCACAGTAGGGTTCTACAGCAAACAGAAGCCACCAAAATCACTCTTTAGAACCACTGAATCATTTATTTCCAACTAAAGGTTTAAAAAGTTGTGCAAATGATTCATTGTCATGTTGTCCTCCCATATTCAGTAAGCAACACCAGAGAAAAATCATTCCAAACAAAATTACATCATATTCCTAGGTAGTATTCCTAAGAATCAGTATCTATACATGATAATCATGTTACTGAATCAAAGATCCAGACAAGCATAGAAGAATCACACTGAGGCCTGGAGTTACCAACTTGAGCCACAGTTTAGCACTCACCAACACTAGCAGCAGAACCACTAACCCAAATTAGTACCACTGGAGCACTTTCTCATCCAAATTTAGGAATCATGTGGTCAATTACTGTCATGTTGACAGCACACATACATACCAAACCTCACTTTCAAATAAATTTTAGATCATTTTCATAGCTACCACTTGCTAGGAATCATTCTCAATATACTTTCATTCAATATATCCCAGATCATGCCTTTGCAAGATATGGTCATCAATAGATCATTCAAAACCATCTGCAGGCAACCAACATCAAATTTTAGATCATTTTCCTAGCTATTTATCTAGGAATCATTTGTGTGTGTACATGTCCTACTTGCATCTGATCTACCCATCTGCATCTATTAGAGCATATAATATTGCACAACAAGAACACAAGCTAGTTACCAGGAACCAATTGAGAGTAGAAGATTGTTTACTGAATACCAATCAGTCAAAGGAACAAGTAGTAGAACGATTACACTAGCAAGCATTGATAATTATTCAGAAGTACCATAAATTTACCCAATAGCAATGGGAACTAATAAGGGTCATGAAGGAACCAAGAATCTGATAACAGCATGCTCAAACGAGTAGATCAGATAAGTTATGAGCATCCAAGAATTAAGATAGTAGAGTAGAGAGAATAGAGGCAGAGAGATAAACACCTACCTGTAGCAAGCTACAACTTTCTGGAGAGGAAGAAGAATACGGGGGTGGAGCAGTGAGCGATGGAGGCTATGACACGATGGCACAGGGGCACGGGGTGCTGCACCTGCACCTAGTCACGACCAGCAGCAGCAACCTCGACATCACCATGCCAATCCTAGCCATACTCCACCTTCCAGCGGGCATCAATAGATCACCAGAGTGGTGAGATCAAGATGACCGAAACCCTAGCACCCAGCAAGGAAGGGGACGGTCTTGGTAAGAGGCGGATTTCAAATCGAGACGGACCCCGTGAATCACCATCCAAAACCACTCTGATAAACACTGTATCAGTAGTTAGGGCGGTCGGGCTCGCCGGAATCGAGCAGCACCAGCGGCGAGCTTGCACAGGCGCCAGGGAGAGGCTGGTCGAGAGGGGGAAGACGAACTGGATCGAGCGGGTCAGTTTGACCGACTCGGTTCACCGATCGGGTTGGTCTAGCCCAACCATGGGCCAGACTGACTAGTGGGTCCAGGGTCTTATTTAAAAATAAAAATTACCAAAACACCCCAAAGATTGTTTCACCTCTAGAAAAATATAGAAAAATCCTAAAAATACATATTATATAACAAAATGACCACAAAAATAATATCTACCTAGTAAAAATATAATATTACTTGTTCAAGATAGATAAAATACAAATAAATATAAATTTCCGGAAAAAAGGAAAAGTATTAAAAATCATTTTTGTGTAGTAAAACCAATCCATCATTGTATGAAAATGTTAACTTAGAATTTTACAAATAAAACTTACAAACAAATAACTAAGTACATTTAAACCTTGGGGGAATTTTATAAAAACAAGAATAATATTTAAAAATAAATAAAATCCATTTCCAAGATCCTAAATAAATATTATTTTGCTAGAAAAATATTAATTATCTTATTCCAAGACATTTTAAGATTTTTAGGTAATAAAATTTATTTACCTATTTTACTAAAACAAGATAACTATTTTGTTAATTCATTAAAATTATTTCCTAAGTAAGAAATAATCTCATCTCCTTATAAAACACTAAATTCTAAGTCTAAATCTATAGTATGATTCATAATAAAACTTAAATGTAAATTGTTAACTTTATAATACCCTTTTGAAACCTTTAATCAAATTTAAACCAAACATTCACTCAAATACCAAATAAATTATCTCATACCTTAATCACACTTGTCATTAATCTAAAACTTGGGAGTAATTAAAACATATTAGACTTTAAGTGTATTTGTCATTTTAAAGTTAACTTTAGTCCCAAAAATCTTATAACATCATGTCTAATAAACTACTTATGTTTTTATAGTTAACTTTGGTCACTTGTACCATCAATTAAAATATGACAACTCAACATCATTTGTAACCATCTCAAACCCTAATGTAAAACCTAATAACCCTCAAGACTGATGATCCTTAACTAAACACTAGTTTCTTCAAATGTTATTCTTTTTTCCACTTCAAACAACAACTCTATAATAGTTCCTCCAGCTCTTAACAATTCAACCCAAGAACTTTTACCATAGTCATCAGATAAGAATTAATCATAATCACATTACTTTATACTCTAGTTGTATATTTAGGATTATAAACACTTAAGTTCCTTATTAAGGCCATTACTTGTAAAGTAAAATTTGAAGATAAACAATTATAATTTAAGTAATCTTGAGTAACATTTCACGTTGGTGTGTATCTCAATGTTTTATGTTATTATAATTACATGTTGTTTCACACACAATCACAAGCCTTAACAAGAAACACAAGTGTGAAACTTATCTACAAGTACAACACATTTCAAAGACATCATTTCTAGTATCCAAACCCTAGAACAACGCCTATTCCGGGGATTCGCATTTATAAAGTGCATTACATTACTTATGCATAAGAGCATCTTGCTTCTTTAAACATTAGTCCTTACCGGACCAATGATGCTGATTTCAGATATTGGATCTTTTATATTGTCTCGAAGACCGTGAGTGCATAATCTTGCAATCACAAAAGGTAAGTTCACACTTTCTCATGTCCTTTGATTATTTTCTGTAAAGTATTTTGCAAATCCAGTGTTGTCATCACCTGCATTTCAAAAAGGTCAGAAAACGGTATTTTTGATAACAATGTGAACTATTGGTTACTGATCCAGGGTGATCAACTAATCTATTAAACCTGGTAGTTGGAATACCACTACTTAGGAGTATATCATATAGGACTTAATAACCAATGTCGCCAGTGATTCTTGCGACGTATATCACGCATTAACCATGAGATTTGGAATGGGATGGAGAAGTCAGCTGGATCGGATCCCTTTCGCATGCATTGGACACTGTTCTGGGCATTTGTAAGTTGCAGATCATGGGTATAGCCGTTTTACACGGGGAAAGGTCTACCGTGGATCTGGTCTTACAAAAGACAGATTTCTAGTGTTAATGGTTGTTGTGTTTATCCAACTAAGGTATAGCCGATTTATACGGGGAAAGGTCTACCTTGAGTTTGGGCATACAACAATTGCGGTGTATGCGGGGTCGCGGAGAAGGACAGTGATTAGCTTGGATCTTAGTCTGGGCCCCACACCAAGGAAGTGTGGACGAGAATGCAACTCGGATGTGCAACAAAGCTAAGATCTCTCATTGGTAAAGTGACGCACCTCTGCAGAGTGTAAGAACTGTAACTTGTTACTCCCTGTTTCGGGAAGGAGCTGCGAACGCGGTGGGAAAGGAACTCCATGAAAGTTCTGGTAAACCCGTGAAGGCTGACGGACATAGTTTTTCAGAATAAAAGCAACCTTTGAAGAAATATTTACAAAAACTTGCATTTCCTACGACTTACGGTCTGTGGCTGTAGATATACTGCATCAAACACTCCTTTTCTAGTGAACTTGCTGAGTACGCTCGTACTCAACGTATCTTTTTAACCCTTGCTAGATTCTAAAGCCAGTACAGACAACGTCTACATCAAGATATGCTCCAGGAATCATCATCAGAAGCTAAAGTTCTTCAATGATGTCAAGAAATTCAACATATACATCAACTCAAGTGAAGACGAAGTTACTGATTAGATAGGAATATAATCTCTAGCCATAGAACCTATTTCTGTAGTGTATTGCATTAGAAGCAATGTCAGACCATTAGTTAAGATACTAGTCTTAATAGTATGATAGTTTTTGAGTTGTTTATTTCCGATTCTTCTTTGTAAGAAGTTTCTCTCTCTCTTTAACCTAGAGTGTTCTCTAGATCTTATGTAAATAGTTGACTTATAACCTATAGTCATGTCTTGGACCTGTTGTGTTTCTGTTGTACCACTCTAAGGGATGTAATACTAGTGAACGGTGTTTCATTAGTGTTATATCAACGACTATAGTGTACTACATCATGCAGTGGTATGCTGGGTCACTGCAACATGCCATGAGGCTCTGTACCGGTTTTGCAGTGCGGTTATTGCGGTGTTTGGCAAAGTTTACCTGAGAGAGCCAAACACCAAAGACATTGCCCGTCTTTTGTCCATCAACGAGAGAAGGGGATTTCCCGGTATGCTTGGCAGCATTGACTACATGCATTGGCAGTGGAAGAACTATCCATTTGGTTGGCACGGGCAGTTTAAAGGGCATGCAGAGGGGTGCACAGTCATACTAGAGCCCGTTGTATCACAGGATCTCTGGATTTGGCACTCCTTTTTTGGCATGGCTGGATCAAACAATGACATCAATGTGCTGCCGCAGCGGTCTTCGGTGTTTGCTAGGCTGGCATAAGTGAATGCCCCATAGATTTCTTATCAGATCAATGGCAATCCATTTGATATGGGTTACTATCTTGCTGACGGTATCTACCCCTCCCGGACCACCTTTGTGAAGACAATCCATAATCCTGGAGATGAGAAGTGCAAGAGGTTTGCGAAAGAGCAAGAGGCCGCTAGGAAGGATGTGGAGCGAGCATTTGGCATGCTTCAGTCAAGGTGGGCTATTGTTCGGTACCCTTCTAGAACATGGAGCACAGAGAGGATGTGGGATGTGATGACTTCTTGTGTCATCATGCATAACATGATCATCAAGGACGAGCGTGATGTCATCATGGACCAAGGCTGGGACTTTCAGGGTCAGTTGGTTGAGCCAGAGCCAGGTCTAGCGTCGTGGGAAGATTTCATGCAAGTGTATGAAAATTTGCATCAGAGGCAAACCCATGAACATCTTCAAGTGGATTTGATTGAGCATATATGGGCTCGTGCGGGAAATACCAATGTTTAATCCTCTATTTGTTTTGTGTAATTTAATTGACGGTTTAGTTATTTTTCATCAAACCATGACTAAACTATCTATATGTAAGCACTATTTCAATTTGATTACCTATTCTAGTTTATTTGCATCCTAAAAATTAATTATGTGACAATATTTGCAAACATATAAAATTTCTGGCCAGCCCTAGTCAGCATTGTCCAAGCGCGGACAAATGGGTCACGCCGCTGGACATGGCTGGCCAGACAGGCCGGACCCCCTATCCATATCGACCGTGACCCGATCCGAACGGATAGAAACGGACTGTTCGGAATGACCGCTTGGGTCAGCCCGATGGAGATGCCCTTAGAGGAAGCAGAGGTGAGACAGCAGCGGGGACTAGTACACATCCTTCCTTTAGCAAAGACGAGGACACAAGCCCAAAAGCATCGAGCGCTCATTCACATTAGTACGGACCCTATATCTTGCCTAAATCCTAATTATACTTTACAATATCTCAATCCCATGAAATAAGACGTTCTTGTTTGTTCTTATTTTGTGTTTTTTATTTGATCAAGGTTTACTCTAAATAAATAAATAATATTGGTACAAAATTAGTATCATTGGATAGTGTTTCAATATGAATCTAACGATACTAATTTCAGAATATAATCAAGTATTAGTTGCTCTATTTATTTAGTCAAACTTTGCTTTGAAATGCATGTACGTCTTATTCCTTGAAACGGAGGTACTCCCTCCATCCCATAATATATTATGCATTATTTTGCGTGCAAGTTAAATATTACAAAGTTTGATCAGGAATATACAAAATAATATAAATATGTATGATACGAAATGTATATAATATGAAAATATATTTTAAGCCAATTCTAATAGTATTAATTTGGCATTATATAGATTTATATTTGTATCAAACTATTTTGTCAAACATTGTAAAGTTTATGCAATCGTAAATAATTGAGACAGAGGTAGTAGTAATGCTTAAGTAGAAAGTCAAAGAAGAGGTAGAGGGCCGAAGGGGGTGTTGGTGCTTACCTCCAATTACATCTTCTCACCTAGGGCCTGTTCGGTTAATCCACCCCACATGTGGATTGAAGTGGAATGAATGAGATTTGCTTGGATTTTAGCTTAGATGGGATTTAATCCCTCTCAATCCATGTCAATCCACCTTAATCCATTGCAAACCGATTAGACCCTTAGGCCTTTCACCGATCCATTGCAAACCGATCAATCCACCTTAATCTCTACATTTAATGATTTAGAGGACATGCATGCATGTGATTGGTCTAGCAATGTTTTTTATCTATGGTTTCATGTAAGTGGTATTTCTTATTCCCTCAATTCCAAATTATTAGGCCAAATTAAGAAAACACTATGATCAAGGCATGCGTCGATAGGCTAAGGAAAAATCATGATCCGGATTATGAGCCAATCAATTGGAGGAAGTTATTCGCTGATCAACGCAAAGAGGTGAAAAAAGGCCAAGTCTCCAACTCGAGTAGGCATGCATTGGTTGCATGCAACAAAATTAAAAGGAAAAAATGGAAAGAAGGCCATGCAGCCTATTTAATAGGAAAAAACTCGATGTATAATTTAGCCTAATATTTTAGAATCTTCATAATCAAGTGATTTGCTTAATATTTTAGAATGGAGGGAGTAGCTAAAATACAACCTTAATCTCTTTCCTCATTAACTATAGTGCCACATAAGCAAAGCGTTTAGAATATAGCGCTAAGAAACACCCATTGTGAAAGGTCTTATGCATTTCTTCAAACACACCTCTCGACCTTGAGCCAATCTTGGGTATCCGATTAGATACTCCCTCCGGTCTGGTTTATTAGGCACACACGTAGTTTAAGAACAATTTTGACCAATAATTTTGGTCAACAAATTTTACATAATATGTCACAAAAATTATACCATTGTATTCATCTTCAAAAGTAGTTTCTAATGGTATATTTTTGGGACATATATTGCATATTTTATTGGTCAAAATTGATGGTCAAAGAAAATTTTTAAACTACATGCGTGCCTAATAAACTAGACCGGAGGGAGTACCTCGCATTGATAACAGAAGTTCCAAAAAAGTCAGAATTAACCGGCATTCATTATATTCCAAAATCATACTAAGGCGTTACAGTGCTAAGTAACTTAGTAACTTGTACATGTTACTAGTTCATGTTACTACCTTTATAGTTTGTAGTAACATATGTGTGGTGTCATGCAAAATCTAATAAATTATGTTGTAGACTCATATTGTCTTGATATGTGTGATGTTATAGTACTCTCTCCGGTCCAGTTTATTAGGGATGCACGTAGTTTGAGAAAATCTTTGACCATCAATTTTGACCAATAAAATATGTAATATTGGCCTCAAAAAATATACTATTAAAAACTATTTTTAAAGATTAATCTAATGGTATAATTTTTATGTCATATTATGTAAAATTTATTGATCAAAACTAATGGTCAAAGTTGTTCTTAAACTACGTGCGCGTCTAATAAATTGGACCGGAGGGAGTAACTAGCTAAGTTACCACCTTCATCTCTTTCTTTATTAAATATCATGCTATGAACCAATTTGCTTAGGCTGGTCCTAGTGCTAGTATCATAAGGTGTATCATGCATGTCAACTTGGCAAAAATCTGATATGACACCATAATTAATGAAGAGAGAGGTGGTTAGTGTATCATAGGTAGATACCGTATCATAGCACGTAAAACTAGAAATCATAATGACAAGTAAATCTTGTACACACATTTTACATAGAGATTCTACAAATTAATAAATATACCACTACTATAATACTACTATATGATACAATGCATTAGAGATATAGTATCATACACTAGTATCATATGCATGATACTAATAGTATGATACTACCACTAGGACCAGCCTTAGGCTGGTCCTAGTGCTAGTATCATAAGGTGTATCATGCATGTCAACTTGGCAAAAATCTGATGTGATATCATAATTAATGAAGAGAGAGGTGGTTAATGTATCATAGGTAGATATCGTATCATAGCACGTAAAACTAGAAATCATAATGGCAAGTAAATCTTATACACACATTTTACATATAGATTCTACAAATCAATAAATATATCATTACTATGATACTATTATATGATACAATGCACTAGAAACATAGTATAATACACTAGTATTATATGCATGATACTACCACTAGGACCAGCCTTAGTTGGCATTGCATGTACATACATGTTACTAGTAGTTAAGTTACTATCACTATGACTAGCCTAAGATACCGATAAACATAGCCAAGCTTGCAAAGGAGAGATGAGTCATAACGTCTTAGAAGTTGTGTTGGAGGGCTAAGCAATAACACAGCTATATCACCGATGGAAGGGATCATACATGTTTGGCTGGATACAAGGCCACACCATAAGCCACAGAACATCAGTTAGTGGCAACGCCATGAACGATAAAACTGAATAAAGGGGAAAAAAGCAATCTGCTTACATGGTCCATGCTTTGGCTCCTCAATTGCGCTCCTAATTAGTGTTTCCACATACAGATAGTTCTTGACTTTCCTGTTCGTTTTCTGATATTTACCGGAGCACACACGAGTATATATGGACTTGTTGACTTTTGCTACGACATTTGGTGGAGATAAAAATGTAAAGATTGTTAGATGTATATATCTGTATATTGTATTTCGTCCATATGTTAGGGGGCTTCCTACATATTTGTCTTGTACCTGTACTATATATTGTGGCCTTTGGCCCCTAGAGGAATACAACTTGTCTATTTCTAACATGGTATCAGAGCCGGTTTTAGGTTTCCGTATCCACCGGTCCTCTGCCTGTGATTACCGTCGCCGTCAGATCGCCCCGGCCATCACCGGTTCCCGTTCTGGCCGCCGGCGTGAAGTCCTGCACCGCCTCGTTCCCCGCGTCTGCACGCCACCGATTGGCCCCGCCACCTCCTGCACCGTCTGCTACTCCTCTGCCCACCGCCACCTGCCCCGCGTCTGCACGCGCACGCGGCCCCGCGTCCTGTGCACATACACCTGCCGTCCTTTGCATCTACACCCTGCTGCCCACACGCGGTCACCAACTCTACATCTACCCTGCTGCCCGCCTGTCGCTGACTGTTGGGCCCGCACCTGCTGCCTGAGGTGTTGCTGCTTGGGCTTGGCCGGCGAGTGTTGTTGTTTGGCCTGGCTCCCTTCCTGCTGCTCAACACTGCTCACCTGCGCGCCTGACACACCTGCGCGCGAGGTCCCCCCTTTGGCCGGCGCGTGAAACTCCACCCCGACGCGCCTGCCACACGCCAGCTTCACCAGCACGCCTGCGTCACCTGTGTCGCACGCCTGCGTCACCTGCGCGTGTGGGCCCCACCATCTGCCTGATGCCCGGCTGCATCACCGGCTCCATCCGACGACTTCTGTCTGACGCCCGTCTGTGTTTACGTCGGATCTGACAGTTCGTTTTTTTATGGTCCCCGCTTGGATCTGAGAGTAAAAAAAAGAGATATGTCTTCCGCATCGGGCTATGTTGCGATTCCTCGCTGCCCGGTGATATTCGATGGCGCGAATTATCCTGATTTTGCTGTCTTCATGC
The DNA here is from genome assembly GCA_916181665.1 of Avena sativa. Lineage (NCBI taxonomy): Eukaryota > Viridiplantae > Streptophyta > Magnoliopsida > Poales > Poaceae > Avena > Avena sativa. The sequence goes on along the minus strand of OV702298.1, from coordinate 274,424,145 downwards.
GCGTTCACATGCGCGGTCTCCGTCTTTGGGGTGTGCTCTCCGACGAGGTCTCTTGTCCGTCGTGTCCCCCTGCTCCTGTGGCTCCTCTTCCGCCGACGCCAATTGTTCTTGGTGCTGATGCTTCTCAGGAGGCCAAGGATGCTGCTCAGAGTGCCGATGATAGTGATGTTGCTGCTTATGACCTGAAGTTCAAGCAATACTCTGCTGGTCTCGAGACCTATCGCCACGATCTGACTGCCTACACTCAGTGGGTCGATGAGGATGCTCGTGCTGCTGCTGTTCTCACCTCTAGTGTTCTGCCCCAGTATGCTGCTGAGTTCATGAGTCTCCCTACTATTGCCGCTCAGTGGGCACATCTTCGTTAGCGCTAACAGCCGTCTGGGGATGCTCTTTACCTGTCCGTGGTTCGCCAGGAGCATGCTCTTCAGCAGGATGATTCCACTATTGATGAGTTCTATACTCAGAGTGCTGCTATCTGGCGTCAGCTTGATTCTCTTCGTACTGCTGTTTGTGGCACATGCTCGTGCTGCCAGATTGTGCGCTCGGATTTGGAGTTTCACCGCATCTATGAGTTTCTATCTCGGCTTTGCCAGGAGTTTGAGCCCCGGCGTGCTCAGCTGAATGCTCGTGGTCGTGTTCCGCTCTCTGAGGTGTTGTCTGAGCTTCGGGCTGAGGAGACCCGTCTTCGTGGTGCTGGTCTTATTGCGGTTCCGTATGTGCTTGCTACTCGTGGTGCTCCTTTGTCGTATGCTCCCTCGACTCAGCCGCGGTCCCCTGTGCCGCCGCCGCCGATACTACCCACTCCTCCAGGTCAGGGTCAGGCTCAGCTTCAGCACCAGCAACCTCAGGGTCAGAGTTAGCACCAGCAGCCTCAGGGTCAGGGTCGTCGTGGTTCTCTTCATCACTGCTCTTACTGCAACAAGGATGGCCACACTTGGGCCACCTGTTATACACGGGAACCCAGTTTACGTCAGCAGCACCAGGCTCGTGGGCAGTCGGCTCCTTCCGGGTCTTCAGCAGTTGCTCTCTCTGATCAGGACATTATCGGGAGTCTTCGCGGTCTGCTTGCTGCTACAGGCACTTCTTCGACGGGCACTGCTGGTTCTATGACTGACTCTTCAGGCACTGTGCGACCACCACCTTCTACACAGTCAGGTACGTCTCCGTGGTATCTGGATTCTGGAGCTTCCTTTCATATGACCTCTGAGTCTTCTTTTCTGTCTGCTCTTCATTCTCTCCCTTCTCCTCTCCGTGTTCTTCGTGGTACGATCACTCGTCGCCTTTTCTTTCCTCGTTCCAGCTCCCTCCAGCTCCAGTGCTATTCGGACACTACGTGGGCGAGTGATCCTTCGGATCGTCGTTCACTTTCTGCTTACCGTGTGTTTCTTGGTGGTTCGCTCATTGCTTGGAAGACGAAGAAACAGACAGCGGTTTCCCGTTCGAGTGTTGAGGCTGAGTTGCGTGCTATGGCCTTGTTGACTGCTGAGGTGACCTGGTTATGGTGGTTACTTGCGGATTTTGGGGTCTCTATTACCACACCCAGTCTGGTTTTGTCTGATAGTACAGGTGCTATTAGTGTTGCACGTGATCCGGTCAAGCATGAGCTTACCAAGCATATTGGTGTTGATGCTTTCTATACACGTGCTCAGGTGCAGGCTCAGGTTGTTGCGCTTCAGTATGTGTCTTCAGATTTACAGTTGGCGGATTTCTTCACGAAGGCACAGACCAGAGCGCAGCATGATTTCTTACTCTCTAAACTCAGTGTTGTGGATCCACCATGAGTTTGAGGGGGGTGTTAGATGTATATATATCCGTATATTGTATTTCGCCCATATGTTAGGGGGCTTTCTGCATATTTGCCTTGTACCTGTACTATATATTGTGGCCTTTGGCCCCCAGAGGAATACAACTTATCTATTTCTAATAAAGATAAACCTAGGAGTTGTTGGCCTGGATATCGCCATACGATGGGGAAAAGAGCAGAATGCTCCATCCACAGATACTATTGGAAAACGCAGATTGCATGTATGCAGCTAAAGTGACTAATAAGAAAATAAGGCCGAAGAAAAACATGGTTTCATTTCAAGCTGATTCCCGTGAGATCATGAGAACCGTTCCAAAACTAAAGGTCAACAAATGGAGATGACATACTAGCAGCTAACAACGAACTAAGAGTGACACATCACACATTCATGTAAAAATAACTACAAATTCACTTATAACCCGACACAACAGTTCCTAAACCTCCTCAAAACAGGCCTAAGCCCAGCTATATAAATATAGCAACCATTTGAGACCACTGCTGGGCCAGACAGCACAACGTCCAAAAAGGAAAATAACAAAGAAAACGAAGAAGAAAGAAAGAAGACAAAAGAAGAGAAAACAACGCCGATGACAGTGGCTCGACGAAAACGATGATGTCCCGCAACCGCTGCGCCCTCCGGAGAATTTCCACCCCGCACCAAGCGCTCTGAAGCATCACGTACCAAGCAACACCTCCAAGAGGAAAGCGACGACCACGACGCTGCTGCCCGGACAGGTCCTAGGGTTTCCCCCGATACGTTACAGGAGGTGGGGAAGAGATACACCCGACGTCCTTCAGGAAGGGGAGCGACACCGCAGGCGACGCCACGTCGGTGTCAAACGACAAGGATTTCTCCTGACCCCTCAAAAAACCACACTCCCGGACACTTCGAATTGCTCCACCGAGCTCGCCACCCACTAGCACACGCCACCACGGTCTTGTAGATACCACCGTCGTCTCACCGTGACCCACAATGGGAGACTGGTATGACTGAAAAGAAGCAACTTCGGCAAAGGTCGGCGGAACAGTGACACGCGGGAGGGAACTACCTCCATCGCCCACGGCGATAGCCGACCGGATGTACCGACAAGGGCAAACCAGGCCCTCTTTGGCCCGGCCGAGCCTAAAAGGACTCGTGAAACCCCGCCGCCACACTGCAGCAAGGGTGTCACCAACGCCGCTAACCCTAGCGCTAGTGCCTACTCCTCGATCCACCAGTGGATCTGCTGCCACCGCAGATCCCCGCCGCCAAGCAGCCGCGTCATCGCCACTGTGGTCACCCAGGCCAACCGGGCCGCCGCCGGTTAGAGGAGAGCCACGAGCTCGCACCTGCGGGGTAGAACCAATCACCAAACCGGGACCGATGGCAGGGATGAGGGTGTCCACGCGAGCCAGCACCAGGGTGGCGAGCAAGGCAATCACGACATCTCCGGACTGCTTGCCAGGCAAGATCCCAAACAGCCACCAGATCTAGGCCCTCCTGGCCCGGATCTGCCCCCCCCGACACACGGTAAGGGTAGATGCGCAAGAGAAGGCGGCCAAGGCCCTGCAAGGCCCAGATCAGGCCCTCACTGGCCCAGATCTGGCCTGCAAGACCTAGATCGGGCCCTAATGGGCCCAGATCTGGCGCTCTGCTCGGCCACCCCACCGTGCACCGCCGCCTAACACCGCTCACCGCGACCATCCTCCCTCACCGCCATCAGGCCGCCGCCGCGACCAGCCACCGCCGCCAGGCCGAGCTCGCCACCACTACCGCGCCGCCATCTCCACCTGCGAAGCAGAGCCGGCCGCCCGCGGCACCTGCCGCTCCCGGCCCCCGCCGCCAACGAGAACGGGCGCGCACCACCACCATGCAGCCCACCGCGCCGCCAGCTACCTGCCGCGTTGCCCCGGCAAGCCCCGGCCGCACCGCTGCGACCCGCGCCACGCAGCGCCTCGGAATGGCAGCGCCGGCCAGCGCCAGGCACTGTCGAGCGAGGGAAGAGAGCTCCCCGCCGCCGCCGGCGCGGCGGGGCTTCGCCCAGGCACGCCCACCTGGCGGCGGCAAGGGAAGGAGAGGGGAGGGTGGGGAACGGCGGCGGGCGGCGAGCTAGGGTTCCCCTGTCGCCGCGCGGGGGCGACGAAGGGAACGGTTTTTTAGGACAACATAATCGGAAATTCCTAGATGGCAGCAGTTCCTAAACCATGAACAAAAGATGTAAACGTAACTCGTGAATTGATTTTGACACTGTAGAAGCTAAGGCTAAAAGTTAAACTGAATAGAAGCTAAATGATTGCTTCAAAACATATCATGTCTGGTTCATAGAACAATAGCAGCTTTCTTTTCCTAAGTACAGATGCATTCACTCGACCAGCCTTTAAATATATAGGGCTTGGAGTATAGTAAAATAGCGATCTGCTAGAACCAATACGGATCATAGTAAAATAATGAGCATAATAAATAGTTAAACAGAGTTATAGGTCGAATTTTTAGTGAACTCCTCATAAGGAAACAACCGGTAGCTCTCATTTTACCAAGTAATGCTGAAAGACAAAAATATGGATGTGCATATTCTTCAAACACTGAACAAGTAGAACAATGAACAAGTTCGAACTTCAAACACTCACCAACAAGGAGTTCCATATTTCAACCTCATGCCTAGCATCCAAATGGTTTTTAGCATGATAAATCAAACTAGGCATGGTACAACATATAGCAACGAGCTCCATTTAACTAAACAAAGCAACACATTTGTCTGTATAATTAAGCCTACAACCTGATACAAAGGTTTATAGTTACGCTGTAAGGAAAAGAAGATTTGGCATCGTAGGAACATTTCTTGAGGACTAGAGGATTAAGAATCCACATAACGAAAGAGAAGCATCATTCAAATTGGCATGTTTCTCTTGTTTATCTTCTCAAATTCCTTCGAAGAAGGGTGGTTGGGGCTGCTTCGACGACGTCCCTCAAAGAGTGTTCCCCTCTCCGATGAAACATATCAACCTACATACAAGGGAGTCAAAGTAAATGAGCAAGTCCCCCTTGTTGGAGAGCACGAGATGATCGGAGAACTTCGCTGTCAAGGTGACATGGTGTTTCTCCTCCCATATCTCATGACGGTAATCCTGAAGAGCCAATGTGATCATAGTGCTCACTGCCCTACGCTGCAACATGCTGATGCATAGTGTTCCTTCCATCACAAATATGCGAGTTGTGGATGGTTTGGCCTATAGCGAGATAAAACATAGGACTATCACATTTTTTGTACTAGACTTGTTTACATCGTACGTTAGAATCCAACCTATCGACATTTGATCCTAACCCGTATTTTTTGTATTATGCTTACAAAACATAACCATGCATGCAACAGATACATATTAATATACAATATTTTTTAGGATTAACGCCAGCAATAGAATAATCCCTTTCAAATATTTTGGAGCATCTACTACAAGGGAGTACTATTAGTTTTTTTGAGGATTGCCTCTTTATAGTCTTTGATTAAACTAGGTTCTTTTGGATCACGGAAAAAATAAAAGGGAACTAAATTTTACACTTTACATATTAATCGTTTACCACTCTGGTGAATTGAAAATATATGTTTGTCTTTGTGTGTTACTTTCCTTAAATATAATCACAAACAACTCTTGAGCTATTAGATGTTTCTAGACTAAATGCGTGATTGATTCTTTTAATTTTCAATTTTTAAAATAGAAATAGCTCTTGAAACATAGGATAGCCTAGTTTTTGGGTTTGGTGTGGTGTTGTGTTTGGGCGTGATGCCCGTCAGTTGGAGGGCGCCGGATCTGGTGCTACCTGGCGGCCGTGGTCTTCATACATGAGCTCCGGTGGTCGGAGTTGGAGACGAAGGTCCACAGCTTCATGGTAGACTCTAGGAATAAGGCGTTATCATGTGGCTTCTTTGGCTAGCGATGCAGGGAGTTGCAACTTTGTCTTATCTTTCGGAAGAGGTGCCGAGAGGAAGCTGAGAGGAATGACTCCGGTGGCTGGCGAGCTGATGAAGGCGCGAGGAGGTGTTAGTGTTGATAGATCTACTCTCGGGAGCTCAACAGTGGTGGCGGACGACCAGCGATCTTGCAAGACGACGGACGGCTAGTTTCGGCGATGTACTCATGGCGTTCTTTGTTCAATATCTAGATGGGAGGACATTCAACGACATCTCGTTGGCTCTCCATGTGTTCCTTTCCCTAAGTGGCCGGTTCCCTGGAGGAGAGGACGATGGGCGGCGACGATGTAGATCGAGCAACGGTAGCCATGGACCTGATTGCTTTTTCTTGCAAGCTTTTTAGGGTCCTTGATGCATATTTGGAGGACTATGTTGTAAGTTTTACATGTTTTAGGGTCTTTCTTGTAATTTGTCCTATAACGGCCTGAATTTAAATGCACCACGTTTGAGATCCTTCTAGACCCTCTCCCAAAAAATGTTATTTGATGGTTCGTGGGAAGCTCCCCCTCTCCAGCTTCCCTTTAAGACACCCGCAAATTCGTTTGGAGTTTTAAACTAGTATAAGAGCATCTCTAGCACATACTGATACGCAAACGTGGTTTGCGGTACACCATAAACCATGTTTACAGTATAAAAATAGTTAGCGCTGAACATATACACTAAAAACGGAACTGCAAATTTAAAAACATCAAATCACGCTAGATTCATACATACGAGAGAGGTTTTGATCATCAGGATCTACACATTTACAACAAAACTCGATGCTGCGCTCTACATCTAGCCTACCATCTACCAGTTGTACCTACTCACCGGAGCATCTACGGTGGCGGAGGCCTACTCCTCGTAGGAATCGGTGGTGTCGTCGGAGTAGTCGATGACGAAGAAGCCCAGCCGAGTTTGGTCCTCGCTCTGCGGTGGTGCTGGAGCTCAGGCGCCAAAGCTCCCTCCACGCTGCGCCGAACTGCCTCCTTGTCCGACCATATTCCGGCACGATTGGTCGTCCATGGCTAGAAGGGTTGGCTGGGAGGTGGTAGGCGATGGGCGACAACTATTTGACAGCCGAAATCGAGGGGACGACGGCGGCGACAAGGGTTTCTACGCGTGGGCGAAGGTAAGGAATGGGATACGGTTACCGCATTCGAGTCCTCCTGTCCTGAATATATGCGGGATGGACGGGCCATTTTAGGGGATACCGCAAATTTGGTTCAGCCGCGTTTACAATATCTAGAAAGGCCACAATTTAGCCTCGATACCGCATATCAGCTCAAAATTTTGCGGGCCAACCAATATGTGATATTTGCTTTAAATGCTTTAAGAGCATCTCTAGCAGACACCCCATATCGGCCCCCATATAGCAATTTGGGCCCATATATGGGTTTAGGCTGTTTTTTCGGACATGCTAGACACCACATCAGTGGTCTGGCCCGGATTTGTTTTCCAGGCCGCAACCCAAAACTGCTCTCGGTCGCTATATATCCCATTCGGCGACACGGATGCAGGTTAAACCTCATCCGCCTCGCTGCCACTTCCACTCCCGCCGATGAGAAATCCGCCGCGCGCATTCCACTCTCCGACGAGCAATCCGGAAGATTCCCTTCCTCCCACGCGCGTTCGAGCCATGGTGTCCGGCGGAGGTCTAGGAGGCGGCGTCGGAGGGAGGGTGGGCGGCGTCGGATCCCCTTCCTCCCGCGCCTACAAGATGTCTGCCGCCGAGGAGCTCGAGCGGGACCGTCGGGCCTCCGACACCACGCGCATCCGCGGCTCCTACCGCTACCTCCACCATGGCCTCAAGCCGACGCGCGCATTCGAGCGGCGCGAGTCGTGTTTCTACCGCGATCTGCAGACATAGAGTTCCCGCGACCAGCCTCCGCGCCGCTCCACCTACAGCGAGGCGTCGAGCTCCCGCGATCAGCCTCTGCACCTCTCCACCTACAGCGAGGCGTCGAGCTCCATCGGTTCGCCGCCGCGCCACCTCACCTACAACGAGGCCTCGCCCCGGTGCCGCGGTTCGACCCGGGCGACTACGCGGAGGATGACAACATTCCGATGCTCGGCGCCAAGCTCGAGCTCGCCGCCCCCACGCTACGGCGGGGGATGTCGTCCCCTGACTCTGTCCTGGGCACCGTCACGAAGCTGGTGGAGGATCAGAGCCGCCGCGACGCCGACAGGAACGCGGAATGACTCCGCGAGCACGCGGCAGGACGCCTGCTACATCGAGCTTGACCACAACGAGTGAGCTCCAACTTGCTCCGTCGCCACAGCATGAAGCTCCCCGATGTCGGTAAGCTGTATTTTGGTAGTCAGCGGCCGTGGCGGCACCATTAAAGTAAAAAAGCGGAGCACTAGGCTCCATTGTTCATCTCCTTTCTCTGTCAAAATGTAGCGAACAATCTTGCGCGAATGTTTGTTTTAAATTATGCAGTTCGGTTTGCAGCTTCTGGTCTATGCGTTCTTTTTTCAATCCGAAAATTTGCTATAGAATGGCCTGGATACTTTGAGGTTTAAAGTTTAGGGTGTCTGCTAGAGATGGTTTACCAATGAACAACGCCTAGACATCCTTGGTCTCAGGCCGGGCTTTGAAAGCCCAAAAAGAAAATGCCAAATCCAAGCTTGACACAGAAACCATGAAATGACAGCGTTTCCTATTAAAATAGACACTGGGCAATCAAGTACAAATGACCATCAATGTTGCAGTAGTATAGTAGAGAGCCCCCCACTCCTGCCTCTCTCGCCGCCGTTGCCGCCGGCCCTCACCGAGGTGGCGGCGGCCCCTAGCCTTCGATGGAGGTTTGGGGTGGTGGTTGCCGGAGGTTCCCGCTGGATCTGCTGGGGCAAGGATCGTCGGCGTGCTGACGTGCAGCGGCTAGGGTGGCGTCCCTGGTCGGGGTGGTGGCGGAGATCCTCTCCCGGTGGCGCCATGGCCGGCAGCGGAGGTGGGCTTGGACCTGGTGGCCATGGACGAAACCCTAGATTAAAATCTAGGTGTCTCTTGCGCCGTCCCCCAATTCCTCTTCGATGCATGGTTGGGCCAGATCCGGTGGAGGGTCGATCCTGCTCTGCTGCTGCCTTTCTCGATGCTAGTCTAGCCCACATGCTGCTGCTAGGGGTCAGAGCGGCGGATCTTGCAAGTCGCCAGGCGATGGCGTGGGGGCTGCCGGCTAGGCATGCATAAAGGTGGTGGTCCTCGGATCTCTCACACATCAAGACGAAGATCTACTTAATGCGTGCCTTCATGGATCTGTCTAGAGTGTCTAGTTCCGGAAGGCTCTGCCGGCGAACTCCCATGGGCACATCATGCCTGAAGATTGCTAGATCAGAAGGAATTCGGTCGTGCGCACCTGTGTTTTTTGCTGTCCATTTGGTTTCAGATGGAGCATGGCGAACCTATGCTACCTGTTACCATCATGGGTTATGTCTTTGACGATCCATGGTGAAGTCATATGTGGATAATTTCATGATGACAGGAACATAAGGGCTAGCTATGGTGGATTGAGTCTTTGGGGGTGTTGAGGATCCGGCTTGGTGATCTATGACTCGCAGCAGCGTATGTTAGAGGGGGTGACAACACAGGAGATGCTCATAGTCTTTCCTTGCAAGGTGAAAACTCAAGGTATGGTCTTCATTGGTTCTGCCTGGCAATGGCCTTGCAGAAGACATTGTTTTGCGAGCGAAGACTTCCTCCAGGGTGAAAACCTAGGATCTTTGATCGGGCTACGACATCGCTTGAGCACTGTTTCCTTCTTGGAGACGTCATTTTTTCAAGGGGTTGGACTCTGGTGTTGTTTTGGTGGTGTTAGTGTCGCTGCTGCTAAGAATCTGATCGCTTTAGCAGGACTTTTTTTTTAATTCTTTTTTTTTGGCTATGTGTATCCCTAATGCTAATAGGGTAATGTGTTGTTGCAGAGACTGGATGTAATTGGTATCTTGTGTTATTAATATATGCTCCTTTTAAAAAATTAGATTATAGAAATAGAGGAGTTGTGGCGGCGACACAAGGCTGATGGATTATAAATGGGGGCCTGAGCTTGGCTTGCCCAGGACCCTAGGTATTGCAGACCCACCTACTCTATAAGACTAGTCACAATGGGAAGTATCATATAGTAGTATCGTGCATATGATACTAGTATATGATACCATCTCCACAATGCATAGTATCATGTAGTAGTACCATAGTCTTAGTATATTTATTGTTTTGTAGAATCTCAATGCAAAATTGTGTACAAGATTCATTTGGGATTAGTTTTTCTAGTACTACGTGCTATGATACGGTATCTACCTATGATACCAACACAACCTCTTTCATCATTAATTAGGATGCCACGTCAGAATTTTGCCAACATGGCATGGATGATACTACCTATGATACCCCCATTGGGGCTAGTCTAATCGATAGCATGTCGTGTGCTATAGCTTTAGGCTGCCTAGAAATCAATGCTCTGAAAAATGGCTCCCGATAGCTATAACCGATAGAGTATTTATTTAGTCAGGTTGTATTTGTACGTGTTTGTAACCAACTCTTGTAATCGATTACCAACGCAGCTTACTCCATCTCATTCTGGTATTAATATTATTGATTTGAGGTGGGTTTTCAAGATCAAACGGCATGCTAATAGCACTACTGAGATCTATAAAGCTCAGTTGGTTGCTAAAAGGTTTAAACAACATTACAGGTTAAGACTATAAGGATACATTAATTCGAACGGTCAAACCTACCATCGTGCATTTTTTTTTATCTCATAGTCACACGTGGATGGTTTATGCGTCAGTTTGACATTCAGAACGTCTTACTTAATAGTGTTCTTAAGGAGAAAGTTTTTATGCGTCAACCATCTGGTTTTGATGATTCTGAATGGCTTCACATCTCTATCGTCTGACTAAAGCTATTTATGGTCTTAAACAGACTCCTCAATCATGGCATGCTCATCTTGCCGCAGTCTTGCATTAGCATGGTTTTCTAGAATCTAATACTAACACGTTTTTATTTATTATTCAGGGGTCGGATGTCGCTATGTATCTTCTAGTGTTTATTGATAATATCATTCTTCTTAGTTTCCTCATAGGCTACCAATCGTATCTTTTTTGGACTTCGTCATGAGTTTGTGGTAAAGGATTTTGGTCTACTTTATTACTTTCTTGGTATTGAGGTTGCTAGACGATTTGGTGGTCTCACAATAACTTAGCGCACATATTCTCTTAATCTATTTTGGCACGCTGGTATGCTAAAATGCAAGACCATAAACACTCACATGTCAGCCGTTGTCAAGCTTTTTCCTGCTGACAGGCCACTATTGAGTGATCAGGATGCCACCAACTATCGCAGTATTGTTGGAGGTTTGGAGTATCTTACACTTACTAGGCCTGATTTGTTTGCTACCAATCGTTTCTGTTAGTTTTTTCATACACCTACCGAGGAACATTGGTCTGCCACTTTGCTAATGGTACTCTTGATCATGGTCTTCTTCTTCGATCCTTAGTGTCTAGCTTTGTTGATGTTTATTCTGATGCTGATTGGGTTGGAGGTGTTAGAGACAAGCGATCAACGGGGGCCACCTTTCATGGTGAAAATTTAATTGCCTAGAGTGCTCTCAAATAGGCTACTATGTCTTGTTTCAGCATAGAGTCTGAGTATAAGGTTGTTGCTAGTGCTACCGCTGAGTTGATCTGGGTGGAAGTTTTGATTAAGGAACTTGGTGTTCGCCGGGACTCCCCACATGTATTATGGTGTGACAATATTGGTACTACATATCTTTCTTTTAATTCAGTCTTCCATTTATGGACAAAACGTATTGAGCTTCATTTTTATTTTGTTCGTGAAAGAGTTGCTTAGAAGTTGTTGCAAGTCCGGTTTGTTGCTTCAAGAGATCAACCTGCCGATATTTACAACACCGCTATCACTTCCGTTCCTGTAGGAGTGTAACGCAATCTCTACATGTTCTTTGTAGTTGTTTTTGACTATGTATAACACAGGGCCAGCTCTAGCCCATGGCAACCTTGTGCCATGGCCAAGGGCCCATAATGAAAGGGGCCCATAATTTACCAGTTGTCTAAACTATATATCCTATACATCTCTAAACAAAAGATCTAGCCTAGTAAGCCATCCCAGTGGAGATGGACGACTCGCAGGTGAAACCGCAACGCGATCGACGCCCCGGTTGCCCTTGGACTCCTTCATCAGTTCCCAATCGATCTGACCCCTGCCTCCTCGTTGGTAGATCTGCAATTCGACAGATGGCAAATTTGTGACGAGCCGACGTTCGACCTAAAGTTGTCCTGCTCGCTTGCGGCCGCGCGCGGTGTCGTTGCGCCCTTGCTCGCCTGCTGACTCCTGAGACCTGAAGTTGTATTGCACGTGTGTTGTGTGCGTCTGTCCCTGGTATATCCTAATCACTAATCACTCAATCTCATCTCTATCTATTGCAATCGCGAGGCTAGCTACTAGCTAGCTAGCTTCAATTAGTTTGTCTTCACCGACCGTGTAGGAGCATCCATTTGTTGGATAAAAAACTAGCTAGTTTAATTAATCGTATAAATATAATGTAAAAGTGTTAGGGTTCTATCTTTTAACTTTTTATGTAATATATTTTAGGTGATACAGGGCCTAAACATAAATCTGACCCTGCAAAAAAGAATAAAAGAAAGAGAGAGCTTGAACTTATTGAATCACAAAAAGATGCTTTAAAAAGGTATTTTCCGGCATCAAGTAGTGTTGATGTTAGCGAGGCCTGAGATTTTTCAATTTGTTATGGCCGCAGATTGCGATCCAAATACCTTAGTTGCCTATCGCATACTCTTAACTATATATGTGATTGTAGCTTCGGCTGAAAGAAGTTTCTCTAAACTAAAACTACTAAAGAATTGTTTGAGATCAACTATGTTACAAGATAGATTAAATGACTTGGCTATATGTTGTACTGAGAAAGATATCTTAGATAAAATTGATCTTGAGATTATACTCAATGATTTTGCATGTATAAATGCCTTAAGAAGCTTTTTTGTGAAGCATTGAAGCATAATTATCGGTGAACGCATTGGAATTATTTTTTATTTGAGATAATCAAAGTAGGAGCAATACTTATTGTCTACTTATTATATTTCGAGATTAAGAATGTGTGGCTGAATTTTAACCGTTAATATGTATTATTACTAGATATGCCTATATACACATTAGCTTAGGGGCCATGCCTCAATTTTGCACAAGGGCCATATAAAACATAGAGCCGGCCTTCCTATGCCGCTCGTCTCGTCCTCCCGCGGTCAGCACACATCTGCTGGCATCGCCACTCGTCACTCCCTTCCTATGCAAAAAATCAACGAGTATTCATTCTCGGCAATCTATAATTGACACTAAAACTAGTCTCGCCAAGTAATTGATCCGAAGGAGATTTAATTTCTAATTCTTGAACTATATTTAGGGTTTCCTGCCGTGTTGAACTTGCTTGAATGTTTGGCTGTTTGGGCGGGTATTTAGTAGTGATATATGTTGAATTTTTTGTCTAAATAGGCTCAGCCCATTTATTATATGTCAATAAATTTCTGAAATCTTAAAAGGCTCATTTAACTATTCATACAAGGCAAGAGCTGAGAGAAAAGTTTAGTTTCACATTGCTAGTTTAGTGAAAGTTGGACCAGCTTATAAGAAAAGCTCTTCCACCACTTATAAGAGCTTTAGAAGAGAAGACATATACACGCCCGCTCCTCCTCTGCCGCTCGTCTCGTCCCGACACACGCGCCTCGAGCCGAGAGCTTCTCTTTCTTTTTGCCCTGCATGAATGGATTAAAAATCTGAACAATCCGCATAAGTGGGTGTTTAATATAAACTCAGTGAAGATTTAGTTCAAACTTAGTGGAGGTTATTCGGCTCCGGTCGCTGCCTGTTCGCTTCCTCTCCCGATGTTTCATGTTCGTCTGCCTACCTGTACCTATAAGAATAAGAGGTCGCTCCTCTCCTTGGACACGCTTCAGTATATTGCCTTCGCCTCCAGTTCCAAAGCTTTGCACCGCCGCTCTGTTCTTTCCTATCACGTCTTTCGGCAATGCACCGCTAGCCGGGACAGCAGGCCTCCGAGACCCCGCTGCTTCGAGTCCTGTACGAGAGAAGGCGATAAGTTTTTTGGAGAGCGCTATTGGCGCGACTACTGTCTTCATCACGGACTCCTTCACGGATAGAGATAGCGTCGATGTATTTCCCAATGATGATTTCTTCCCCGACATCAAGAACCTCTTCCTCGGCGACATGGCTGACGACGGTGCCAACGCCAACCCTGACGATTCATCTGTTGTGATGTACATCTTCTTCCTTACTCCTGTTTATCTTAGTCATATAGTATGTCGTTCCTTTTGGTTTGCTATAGAACTTGTTCTGTTCTTATCTCAAATTGTATGCCTTGCAATCCTCTTGGATATCTGCCTTAATTTATATCCGCTAATTTACATGATTAGTTTAATTTCTATTACTGTATTCATGTTTTATCTAGCGTTTATCTTGGATAAATTGCTCTTATACTCAACAATATATTGGGCCTTAAATTGTTCCCGGCACAATGTCATGTAATATAACACAGACCTTGTACTGTAATTTCACATGTGTTACTCTCTCCTCCTCAATGTAAGATGTGTTTGATATGCTATTTTGTATGAATTTAGGAACGGAGATATGAATTTAGGTGGTATATATACTACTCTGTTAGGAACGGAGATATGGAACAACAATATATAGAGCTGCATAAACCAACGAAGAAGACCAGAAGACCAACCGTGGTAACTATGAGCACTAGAAATATGATTGCTTGAATCTTATTATTGACTTGCAGCTTGGAGAGTTCAATGATATTTTTACCGAGGTAAACTCAACTCTGAACCAAATGGTTGTATTTAGTTCCAATGATTCCTTTGATGCTTTCAGAGTGGAGATCTTAGTGAATTTGGCTAAGTCCTATCCATATGAAGGATTTGCAGCTTTAAAACTATTTTTAAACTCACTAAGTTGATTGTTAGTATTACAAACAAGTATTTGGCATTTTCTTTGTTATGTCAATTCTCAATCGGCTGTTAGTTTTTACCATTGCCACTGCATTTGTTGAGAGGTTTTTTTCAGCAATAAAAATAGTGAAGACTACATTATTAGTTTCTTAGATCAAAGACTTCTATATTCAAAACTCCGCGTAAGATTGTGATAGACCGCTTTCTCGAGATGAAATACCGTAGAGGCAAAAAGAAATAGAGATGTAATTACTCTTGTAATCCAATTTTATTTTGATATGATATATTGACAATTATTGTATGTTATTTATGCTGAGTTTGCTAGAATATACATTATAGAATTCTAATCAATACCATGTGCGCACCTAGTTATGGAATCTATACTTATATATTATTAGTGATATGGTTTCGCAATTTTTTTCTACTTGTTCGTGTTGACCCCGGTGACCCTTTTTCCTGGCTTCGCCCTTGTCCTTCGTCGTCGTCGGGAAAGAAGATCACCGGCAGCTGGTCCACACTTTGACACTGAATAAACCCCTACCCATAAGGCGTTAATGAGGCGCAATAACCACCAGCCCCATAAAACTGGATCTAGCCTGCTGCTAAGGAACATCGGACGGAGGAGCCCTCCGAACATCTTCAATGCTGGATCCAGGGCCAACGCCACCCTGCCTATCAAGCGGCCGGATCCCCCACCATCCACCATAAACCACCAGCAATCCACACCGCCGCACTCCAAGGCCTCTAGGACCATATCGGCGATGAGAGCAACTACACAAAGCCGGAGCACATGTCCGGCCAAGACCATATCCCACAGGCTTCTCGACGCCGTAAACATCGCCGAGGTGAGGTTGAATCCGGGGTACCATTATTCAATGTAGCGCATCCACTGCCATCTAAGTTGCATCACCACGACACCACAAAAACGCTAACTTTAGGGACCTTGATGAACGCCAAGCGTAGGTCATGGGTCCCCGCCCCCTTCCTCTTGCGTGAGAGAAAGCGGAGGAGGCGAGGACCCATCGATTGCCGCCGGAGGTCACATTCTTGTTGTTGCGCATGATCTTGATGTTTTGGCGAGGCGGCGGCTAGGGCTTTTTGGAGGAGGACGGGTTGGGAGGAGGGGGGGAGGGGGGGCGTGATTCTAGATCTTGTTCTCTATAGTTTTTTTTAGAAGATTACTGCATTCATTCAACAGTCAAACAGACAAACTTAGTACAGATGCAGAAATCTCCAGAAAGCTCGAGAAGAAAAAAGTGCCCCAGAAACAAGGCAAAAAGACCCCTGAATAAAGAAAAATTACAATCAAGTCCCTGTGAAGCCTTTCTGCCACCGAAACCATGCCCGCGACCAGCCACCGTCGCCGGAAGACGCCGGAGGAGGACACGAGCCCCCATCTCCCCATAGGGCCGAGGTCGCACCATCGCCAAACCTGGCTTTGAGAGTCGAAGAAGGACCACGCCGTGACCGGCGAGGCACATCCGTTGGGGCGCATCGACCGGGGCTTTCCCCGTGCTTCCTCGGCCCCAGAACCGAAGCCTCCAATCGACATCGTCGATGAAGCCACACCGGATCCGCCGCCTCGAGCCACCATCCTTGTACCAGAGCACCAAAACTCACGAGCACCGGCGCTGGAGAGCTCAACGCCGGCCATCAAGCTCCTGCAGAAGCTTATGGATCCCCGGCCAGAGTCGGAGGGAACTCTGCCGCGACGGCGATGGATCCAAAGCGCAAAAGGCCATGGTTTGGACAACGAAGCCGTCTTGCCGGCCAAACCTAGCCAGACCACCTCAAGATCCGCGACCGGCGACGGCCGGGGAGGCCTCACACGACCCGGATTCGAGGGGAATTTATTCGGCGGCGCGGTCAACCTCACCGGAGCGCCGTGACAAACGCCCGAAATCCTAGCTACGCATCCTAATCCTAGTCTACAGCTATACACAGCCGGGCGCCAGATCCGTTGACCTCCCTTCCACCGGAGAGCCCGAGGCCCTCGGGGAAGAGGAGTCGCCGGAGCCGGCGCCGGCAGAGAGGTCGCCTCCCTTTTCGCCTCCTCTGGCACTGTAGAAGGGGAGATAGGGGAACGAAGAGTCTAGTTCTCACCATCTTGTTCTCTATAGTTAAGATTGAGTGAGGCTGAATATGTATTTATTCATGTTGTATTTGTGCGTGTTTGTAATCAACTCTTGTGATCATGTGTTATCATTATCAGTATATAAGTCGAAGCCCCCGCAAGGGTGCGTGCGTTTCAGCCCAATTATGTTGCCTCTTGTTTCACAACACCACTGTCCAAAACGAAATAAACCTCCTAGGTCTACACTGGATTCTGTATGTTTGCTCGCCCGCAACCCGGCGGATCAAAAATTTCCCACACACATTGACACGTGCTAGCGATGTGGCAGGCCTCCTGCTACAGACCGGCCGCGCCAATATTTGGTTTTAGAGAGTTAATTTTATGAGTTTGGTTAGGAACCGCATTCTTTTTTTTACAACGACTACAAACACTAGCGTGAGCCGAAGGCGCGCCGTCGTTCTCGCCCCTCCATCACCGGAACCGGCAAAGCTTGTCGTAGTAGAGCTTGTTGTAGTAGACAGACGGGAAGTCGTCGTGCTAAGGCCACAAAGGACCGGCACACTAGAGCCGCGACCATCGCCAATGATGGCATCCGTAGATCGGAAGAGACTGGCCTGAAAACAAACCGACGAACACAAAAACGGACAAAATCCCAGGAGATCTGCCGGACATACAACTCCACGCGCCCTCCGCTAGCGCTAGATGCACCATCGGAGCAAGGATAGAGCAGGGAGGATCTTATTCTGACTCTAGGACATAGCCGTCGCCTCAACATTCCGAAGAAGACATTAAAAAATAGACGAAATAAGAACGGAAAACCTCCCGCCGACGAGAGGCCGTGGTCCGCCACACCTCGAAGGCCCTAAGGACACCGGAGACGGAGCGGACCGACGATGTCGCCGGCGAGGGGTATGGAACCCTAAATGGGTTTTCTCTCTTCCTTGTAGCTCTCCTGGCCGCGGTAGCAGTCGTACCTACCGGTTCAGAAAGGGCTTTTGAACCGCATTCTTTTAGATGATCAAATTTGTTACTCTAAAGCATTTTGAAGCTTTTAATCATCTAAAGTATAGGGGTTCGTTAGAGATGCTCCAACAAGAACGGTTGAATGTCTCATCATCATGATTTAAAAAACCGAGACAAATTCTGTCAGGTACGTAGTACGCAAACCACAGCGATCACATGTCTGCGACTTGGCTCGGCGCCGGCCAGGTAATGGCGATGGGGCTCGTCACGGTGTGCTTGCCGTCGCTCCACAGGATCGACCCGAACGTGTGCTTGTCGGTGACGTTCCCAAAGCTGCGCTGCGAGAAGGTGATCACGTACTCCTGCTTCTCCCGCGTTGCGCTGAACACGAGCTTCTGCGGCTTCACTGTCACGACCACGCCGGCCGGACTGGTGATCTTGGCCGTGTAAGTAGCCCTGACATTGTTGCCGACGTTGCGCACGACGCGGCGCTGCGTGACCGCCTTTCTGTCCGGGCCCAGCACCGCCGAGAAGGCCGGGTAGTTGAGGTCCCCCAGGGAGGAGCCCGCCGTGCGCGTCGAGCAGTCTGTCGACGAGCCGAACACGGCGAGCTGCTCGGCAGTGTAGCCGAGCGCACACAGAAAGTTGATGTAGTCCCCCGTGCCGGCGTCGTACACTAGCCCTGGGTCGACGGCGCGGTTGGGGTCCACGTGTCCTGCCCCGCGCGCGAACGGCGTGGACGCCTTGCCGGTGGCCATGTCGCCGATGACACCGCCGTCGCTGTCCACGTTGTACGCGGTGGTCATCAGCGCCGACTTGATCGCGGCGGGGCTCCACTCCGGCCTCGCCTGACGGAGCAGCGCGGCGATGCCGCTCACCTGCGGGCACGATAGCGAGGTGCCGGACATGATGTTGTACGGCACGCGTCTCTTGTCGCTGTCGAGCAGCGAGGGTGAGGCGGCGCCTGTCCAAGCGGCCAGTATGTCCACGCCGGGCGCGGTGACGTCCGGCTTGAGGATCTCCGCGACGAGGCGGCTCGGGCCGCGGCTGGAGAAGGATGCCATTCTAGGCGAAGGAGGCGACCGTCGTCCGACGACGGTGCCATGGAACACGATCGTGGCGACAGGAGATGCGTGTGTTCTCAAGTACTTCTTGATCTTCTCGGCATCTGCAAATGTGACTGCACTGACGGGGAGGACATGGGCGCTGGTTCTGGCCTGCTCGCCCTGTGCTGCCTCGCTACCAAGGACTGCTCCGGCGCCGCCGGCGAGCTGAACGGCGTATCCTTTCTCCGTCCGTCCATTCACGCCGGGGTCGCACAGCACAATCTTCCCAGCGACCAGGGCGGGATTGAGCTTCCCAGCTTCGCAGAAGTTGGAGCCCGCGTCTCCACCGTACACCAACGGTACCTTGGTCGCGCCGAGCGGTTGGCCGGCGTAGAGCGAGGTACCCGTGAAGGTCTCGCCATTGCCGAGAATCACGTCAGCCGGGAACTGTCGGTTGATGGTGGACGCGCCGACGGTCAAGAACCAGGGGGCCACATTGACGACGGTGGATTCGCCGGGGCCGGAGTTCCCTGCCGAGGCAGAGACGACGATGCCCTTGCGGACGGCGTTGAACGCGCCCACGGCCGTCGTGTCTTTGTAAAACTTGCGTGCCTTGAGCGTGCCGAGCGAAGCGGAGATGACGTCGACACCGTCCGATATGGCCTCGTCAAACGCGGCGAGGGTGTCGGAGCTCGCGCACCCTCTCCAGCACGCCTTGTACACGGCGATACGCGCGCCCGGGGCCGCGCCGACGGCACTGCCTTTGCCGTACCCGTACAAGGACGCGTCAGCCGCGGCAGAACCGGCGGCGGTGGAGGCGACGTGCGTGCCGTGGCCTTCGGTGTCGAGCGGCGACATGGACTCCGTCTCGCCGACCGTACCGCGTCCGCCGCGCAATGCCTCGTGTCCCACACGGAAGAACTTGGCGCCGACGAGCTTGCCGTTGCAGAACGCAGAACCGTTGAACTCGGGGGTTGACACGCAGCCGCCGCGGAACTTGCGAGGCGGGGGCGGCAGCGACGGGTCGGCAGCGAAGGAGGCGCGGTCGATGGGGTACACGCCGGTGTCGATGACGCCGATGACGACGTCCGAGGCGCCGTTGGAGGCCGGGAGCAGCCCGGACGACGAGGAGAGGCCGAGGAAGGAGGGCGACAGGGTGGTGTGCAGCTCCTGCATGACGTCCGGCACGACGGCGAGCACGGAGCGCGAGGACACGAGGCGCGTGGCCTGGCGCCGAGTCAGGCGCGCCGCGAAGCCGGTCGCGGCATGCATGTAGGAGTAGAGCACCCTGGGCGCCGGGCTGGACAGCTCCTCGGGGATGTGGTCGCGCAGGAAGGCGGCGTATGGCCGGGTGGCCAGCAGGCTGCGCCGCGGCAGCGTCGGCGCGTGCTCCGGCGCGACGTGCACAATGTAGGAGGACACGGCCTCCGCCGACTGGACCTCCACCTCCGTAGCCGTCGCTACATTCGCAGCGCCGGCGACGGCGAGCAGAACGCACAGGGCAACGAGCGGCAGTCTTGTCAGCTCCATTGAACCTTACTGTGTTACTACTCTACAAGAGAATGCTTTGGGTGTGCCGTGACGTCGACACGGGAGCGCGCATAAGTAGGCGAGCCGAGCAGACCGAGCAGTTCCGGTGGCCACGGGGGGCAGAGCAGAGTTGTCGACGGATCTGAAACAAAGGTCTTTTTGATTGTACCAGTGGACTCGTGTTACGTGTGCTGCTAGCAGCACATCGTCTGTTTTTTTTAAGATCAAAAGAGATGTTGTTAGTGCGCTATATACTAGTATACTCGCCTTACGCGTGCTACCAGCCAGCTTATCCTATCTTTTTCTTTTCTTATTGTTACTCTCTCTCATCCATATATCCATATTAATTGACTTTGATTTGTCAAAATTTGGATGAACCTATATACTAAATAGTGTCTAGATTCATTCAAATCTAGACAAATTTGAGTCAATTAATATGGGCCGGAGGAAGTAGCTCGTTGTTGTCCCATGCCTCAACTTTCTTAGCCTTTGTTTTCTATACAAAGCTATGTGGTCCTCCAAATGCGAGGGCATCCTCTTAAGTGAACTAAATTTGTCGAAGCATTGAATTTATGGGTTTATATATATTAAAAATACTACAGCCACCACCAAATGTTATGGTAAGACACTATAAATTATGTCCAATTGAACCGCTTTTAATTATGTGTGAATAATAATATTCTGGTACATCCTCTACACTATATTTTGATTTGTTTGTACAATTGCACTCCCTTCCTCTACCCCACTTCACACTCCCCCACATGTATTAGTTGTGTCATAACATGACTATGACAACTTGGATCATAGAAGATACAAGTCTGTATTTGACTACATCATAGGAAAATGTATTTGATAAAATCAGGAGAAAATATAATTATTAGAGAAATGACTATCTTCATAGTTGTACATAACATCATTTGAAGTAAGCTACTTTTTTAGACAAAGTGCCGATTTCAAGATCTAATGAAAACTCTTTTGTATATTAATATGTTGATGAATATTATGAAGTACTTTTCAATATAGAATTAATCATAATTATTTGCTAGCTAGTTTCATTATTCTGACCATGTATCTATTACTGAAGTTACATATGAACTTTTTATTTAAATTAAAATACCATCATGAATCTAAAAATGGATAATATATCGATAATGGATGTTAGAGAAGCTTTAATGTGCACCATCGAATTTTCCTTGGTGTCTTATTCTTTTTATCTATTCGCATAAACTCTCTTAACTATATCCCAGTATTCGGTTGGGTCATCATGACCTACATGATTATCTCGACACTTGTTTTCGTCGCATGTCATAAACATTCCATATTGCGGTCTTGATACCACATGAATAGTTTAGGTTAATCAATTGGTCCACGAGCAGCTAAAATGTCCAATGATTCTCACCATTGTGGACAAATTGGTGTACCATTTATGAAGTTTACTCATCATTGTTGTTTGTAGACTCGGAACCTATAGGAGGCCAACAAAGAGCTTATGGACAGTGGACTTTGGTAGAGCGGGCCCTTTCACTGTTTGACTCTCCCGGTTGTGATATACATGAAGTTGATGTGTGTCCAGTTTTGCATGGTATTGTTCATCTATCTATCCTATTGTGATATCTACGCCGAAACATGTTCTTCACTAGCTTGCAAACATCACGTCATCAAGTCCTCTCCGTCCCTCTTCAATAGATTACTTTGATTCCGTGGAGTCTCTCCTTCTTCAACTTGTGGAGTGTACCTTGGCATGTCTAGGTGCCACAGCATTATCCGGGACTCGGAGCAGTCAGAAGGGATGGCCTTCCGCTTGTCTCCATGGCCGGCCGCCACCTGTCGTACAAGCCCAATGAAGTCCTGATAGATCATCAAGAAGATAATTATAATCAGGTAAATTATCAGTTATGGTCGGTCTAGTACGTCTGGTCTCTTGTGGGTAGTCAGTTTGAATCGAACCTGAGTTTCCCCTTCCGACGACGAGTCGTTCCTGGTGATGAACCTCTCTGAATCCCTGAGTATCGAGCTCCTGAACCCAATTCCGGAGATGCTTATCGCAGGAAGTGGTGAAGTAGAGATATTGTGGGCTGCACCTGTATCTTGAGCAGCAGCGAGAGGTGTCGTTGCGTTGGTGTCCGAGTCCTTGGAGAAGAACCAGCCTGTGATCTGCGATGAGCTACATGTCGGTCCTTGTACCGTTACTGTCTGGCCTGTTGTCGCCACGGTTGCCGTTGGCCATGCTGCAAAGCCTCTGGATCAAGGATTGGACAAGGGGATATTAATTAGTTAAGTACTGTACTAGCTGCGCTGCATTTTGATTGTTGGTGCAGATTTGCAAGAGAATGAAGGTACCTTGTCTGCCTGAGCTCTTGGAAGAACCGGAGGTCGTACACGGCGGAGGCGGCGGCGAAGTGGACGACCCCGGCGAGCCGGTGCCGCTCGATGTGGCTCAGCGCCACATTCCTCTGTTGGTCCGCCTCGTCGCCGCCGCCGCCCGTCGTGCCGTTCTCGGCGGCGGCGGCAAACTTGAGATGCCGGAACATGACGCCGGTGCCCCGCAGCGCCTGGACCGCCTTCGCATCCGTCCTGTTGCTCTCTGCCGTAACGACGATCCATATCAGCGGCGGCGGGACGAGGCGAAGCGCGTGCCCGAGCCGTGTCAGCGCCGCCGCCTGCGACGCGTCGTCGTCGTCGTCCGGCGCTATGACGGTGACGATCAGCAGGAGGCCGATGTCGGGGACGGCAGGCGGGGGCGGCACTCGCTGAACATAGCGATACGGAAGAAACGAGGCGCGGATGCCGTCGGCTGACAGGCCGCCGGTGGTGGCCAGTGGCGCGAGGGCGCCGCCTACAAAGCAGACGGCGAGCTGCACGACGAGCGCCTTGCACCTGCTCCACGGCACAGCCCTCTTCTTGGACCTCTGCGAGGAGGAGTCCATGATCATCCTGTAGCTACTCGACCTCCCCTGAGATTTTCAGATAGAAGCAGGTGGGTCTCTGGATTGAATCTGTTTGAAGGGAGGAGACTCCGAGCTTAGTTTTATACTATACAGTAGGTGGTGGAGGAGGAATTCGGTGCTTGGCCTGCTGGAGTGCTGGCATGGTTGACTGACAACTGTTGTTTCTACTTACTTGCTAGCACGACTGAATTTAACAATTCTGATATGTAGTTGCATGTCAACCCTCGTAGAGTACAAGGCAGCTGGGAGGAGAACGCCTGAACTTGGGCACATGTTGCTTTATTCTTGTTTTCGCAAAATGAATTCGGAATGTCAACTCAAACCCCCTCAAAGTACAAGGAAGGGGGATGTCGGTGCATGTCTAAGATGCATGTATCCTTGTCTACCGTATGAGCCGCGTGTCTGTGTATAAGGTGTAAGCACATGCTCCCTCCATTTATAAATTTATAAGACGTTTTCTCAAGCCAAATTGACTCGATAAAACATCTTATATTTAACAATGGATGAAATAAGTTTCAAAAAAAAACAATGGATGAAATAGAGTAGATTGGTTGCAGCCAATGAGCTCGCACAATTGCATCAGAATTCAGAAGCAAAACAAAAACAGGGCATGGAACACAAGTACACATCCGAAATCGGAAGGAAGACAGCAAGTGTGAAAAAGTTTGAGAATTTTTGAACGTCTTTGTCATGTACTATAATAGAAGGTGAAGTCAGCAGAGCCTCCGGTACCGTCGCCGACGAGGCGCCTCGACACTGACCCCCACTGGCGACAGCCAGCGGAGGAAATCCTCAACCGTGTCGATCACTATGTCGCGGACGCATTCGTCATTGGCGGCCACTTTGCCCCAAGTGATCTCAACATCGCCTGGGTATCAAGGAGACCTCAGACTTGGAGCCGAAGCCGGTTGCCGCGGACATAGTCGAAGGAAGACTAGAATTGGTAGCCAGAGCCGAAGCTTCCCTTAGGGCAAGGTAGGGCGTCCACCCTACCTTAGTTTTTGGCAAAAAATGTTCATATACTAGATGGACCAAGCGTGTTTTGTTGCACCGTTCTTTGCTACCGATGTATAAATTTTCTCGACACTTATCTGGCTTTGTGTGGGTTTTTCGGCTATTGAATAGAATTTTTCTTTGGTGAGCATTTTGGGTCTGCCCGTGCGTTGAACCATAAGCAATGTCATTTGGAAAAAAAAATCACGTGTACTGCACCTTCACGAGAGAACCACAAGTCATGACATTTTGTATAAAAGCTAAATGAGAAACATAAATAACTCACACTAAGATCAATTTGTATTCTTTCTTATATTTTACTCCAAAGAAATTTTCCTTTTATCTTGACTCGATATTCAGATAGGTGATGTATATAGACCATGATAGAGATTTTTCTAAGTAGGTGTACTCTTTGACTCCAATTTTAAATACAGACAGATCATAGTTGGATTATTATTAACAGTTAGTAAGGAAACTTATGAATTAGCGTTGAGGAATGTTTTTTCATTCAGTCAATTGCAAATTCACAAAAATCATAAACCAAATTGATCTAAATGAGTAATGGTCCATGAACCGTTTTACTAATATTTTTATAACATGTGACCTTTTTGCCTGACCATTTATTTTGGTATTGCATAAAACAAATCTTTAAAATAAGGGCTTCATGGCGAGATAAAACAAATAACATCATTTATTTGTACTAAACTTTTTTACTTCATACATTAATCCATTCTACTGACATTTGGTGCTACAAATATTTTTTTGTACTCCCTCTGATCCATAATAAGTGTCAAGGGTTTAGTTAATTTCAGTCCAAAGTTGAACTAAAGCACCGACACTTATTATGGATCGGGGGAGTATTATACTTTAAAAAATAACCATGCATGCAACAAATACATATTAATATGCAATATTTCTTAGTATTGACGCAAGTAGTAGAAAACTCGCAAATATTTTGAAATATATACCGCAAGGGAAGTGCTATTAGTTATTTGTTTTTGTGAGAATTGCCTTCTAAAAGCCTTTGATTAAACCAAGTTCTTCTGGATCAGAGAAAACTAAAAGGGAGCAAAATTGCACACTTCACTTATTAATCTACCGCTTGCCTGAATTGAAAATATATGTTTGTCTTTGTGTGTAACTTTCCTTAAATATCATCACAAATAGCTTTTGATCTAGTAGAGCTTTCTAGAATGAATGCATGATTAGTTCATTTCGTTCCCAATGTATTAAGTACAAATCCTAGACACAAAATATATCTCTAAGGGTTTTGTCCTTGGATTGTTTGTTCATCATCTACGGGTCAAATCATAGAACGCGTAACTGGCTAAACATGTCTTTTATGTTATTGGTTTCAACAATCAACTATCATGGCATGCACAAATTTTCTTTGGATGGAGATCACTTTTCCATTTTGAAAGAGTTATAAGCAGGATCCAAGTTTTGGGCTGAAAAACTCAATGAAGGTGAGACATACACATATTCTTCTTGCTGATATCAAGTTCGTACGTTTGTATCAATGTATATTATATCCAATAACATGACCACATATGTTAGAATCATTTTTTTAATCCCAAGGTTCATAGAGCTTGTTGTTTTAAAAATCTAAAAGGCGCGTACTTCACTTATTATTCAGTGGCAGAGAGAGGGACCAGCAAGAGCCTGCCCCCCCCCCCCCCCTCAACATGAATTTTTTTATAGTATACCTTTTTTTACGTAAAACCTCTTACTTTTTTGGATTTCTGCATTTCATCCCTATAATATGCAAGCCTTAATCTTTTTTCTGCCTCCACCTCTGACTATGTCACTGTGGGTTTACGAGAACACCCTTCCCCACCCCACCCCACCCCATGCATCGATGCCTTTTACGTGGTCATGTGTTTTGTGTGAACACCACCTTCTTAAAAACAAAATTTAACTGTAGCCAAATAAGTCCAGAGCGCATGATTTTCAAAGAGAGTATATCTAGTCATCACGTTTAAATGGTATGCATCGGGTATATAGAAAATTCATAAATTGATAATAAAAACTTCAAATGAAGATTTGTGACACCAAATATGTTATGAGCTAGAAGCAGTAGACTTGGAAACCACTGATGCCATTATAGAGCACAAAGATAAGGCATCAGTGGCGCAGTAAATCTTTAGAATATTTTTATGCTTTCATTGGCGCAAAATGGTACACAATCATTTCAATATATGCAAAAAAATATTTTCATACATGTACACAATTGTATAATGTTCAAACTCTTCAAAATTCTTAATTCCATGGTTGTGCATCCAATCATGATTTGGAATTAGTTGTACCGATGATTCTGACCACCAATTACATATGCATCCAAACATGATCCTTGACATTGGACCTCATTTCCAAATCACCTCAGTTTTCGTATTTCCACCACATATCAATACCAACATCCAAAAGCTGATGGTTCAAGATCAATTGCTTCACCTATGAACAAAGAATTGCACCAACATTTTATTAACACCCCTTTGGATCCCATAATTGAGCACACGGTTCATGACCTAGAAGTCAATCCGGTGAATACAAGCTGATTGAATGTGTGCATGATTAGAATTGGTGTACAAGTAGTTAAAATAGAGGTAATTCTTCATAGGTTTGAGGTCTGATTTAGGTGAAAATGACCTAGTACCTCTCGTACCATAATATTGTCATCCTTCATAGCAATTAATATTAGAATGCTGACATTAATTGATCTTAAATATATTTGTATGCAGGTCTTCCTAGACGATTCTGCTTGCATGTAACCCTGACCTAGCTAGGCACCATCTTCCTACCCTCCCTTGTATGGCTCTTGGAACCTTATATGAGGAACATTTATATGATTCCTGGCTTCAAATATACATAATGCGATTCGTCAAAAAAATATACATAATGCAACTTGTTTCGGAAAAAATATACATAATGCAAATGTCTAGGATATCTTAATATGGCTCTTTGGTCCTCTTTCTAAAATATTATAGCTTGGACTGAGTATTTAGAATCTATAAGAACATCTTTTTTCCCAGTATTGTTCCATGTTTGCAAGAAAAACTATTATTATTATTATTATTTGATGTCTGATAGTACTACTAAAAGTCAATCTACAGCAATTTTTATCTGAAATTAATTGATGTTTTATATACTTGTGTGCTGGTCCTCCCGGGCTTGATTCTGCTTGCCTGTAGACGCGACCTCCTATATCGTGGGTTCTGGGTTGACAGTTGAAAATCTAGACGCCCCAAATTGTCAAATGTCTCGTGGAGTACAAGGAACAGTTATATGTACCCAGGTTTCAAATATACAGAATGCAAATATATAGCTTATCTAGATAAGCCTCTTCGGTCCTTGTAAAATACTAGTAGTAGTATTTACGGCTTAGAGTGAATATTTGGAACCTAAGAAAAAATTAAAAAATAAAAAGTCAAGCTTCCCGGCTTCTGCATGGAATAACCTCTACTACAGTAGTAAAGACATTCGTAATACACAAGATCCAACTCGTATGGAAACGCTCGCGGTGAGAGTAAGCTTACACCTTAGAATAATATCTAGATATGGCTCTTCTGTCCTTGTAAAATACTATAGCTGAGATTCAAGAGGAAAAAAAATCAAACAGCTCACACTTAACATCCTTCTGGCGACCGCGCTGCACTCCCTCAGTACCGTTGGATGGAGCAGTAACAATAAATAATTACCAAAACAGAAGATAGTATCAGATAAACAGGACGCTGCAAAGAAAGCACAGTAACCTGCATCTGCAATTCTGCATCCTTCAAAAAGTGGGAAAAAACTGAGTCTGTATGCATCAATCAATTTCATCATATCTAAAAAGTGTTTCTAGTACATGCTTACAGCACCTCCAGTTCCTGCCCGCATCAGAGAAGAACCATCATCCCAGGAAGAAAACTATGTAACTGATGGATGTCACCCCAGACATGTTTGTTCCGAAAAGAGTAGTGACTAGCAACAAAACCACAATGCTAATGCTACTTTTTCTTTGAGCCTAACGCTAATGCTAAGGGCACACAGTGACGCAAGATAGAGCTTAGAGCAACATGATTGAATTAGTCGACAGTAGCAGAATCCAGCATTTACAAGTCAAACAGCAGTAACCAATGCGTGAAAGCCCACTAATTACTCAGGGGCGGCATCGGTTTCTCAAGGTAGGGTTCATCTGTATGTATTGAACATCGCATCAGGTATAACGAGAGTTTGTTTCCCAGCTCTATCGACACAGGTAGGTCCATTCGACCTTCACAAAAAGCATCGCTAGCACGCAGGCATCGCCCAACTGGATTCCGCAGTCTAAAATGGACACCAGTGGTTGGGAGGACTGAAAAGAGCGCTGAGACCCAGGTTCTCTTCTCGCTAGTTCTTCCTGCGCTTGTCCCTGGGAGAGACCATGGCTGTCGAATCTGTCACGTCCTGCAGCTCACGCATCGACTGCGATCTGTTGTGAGCTGGGAACAGCTTCGGTGGACGAGGCGTGGGCGGAGAAGCAAAGACACCG
This sequence comes from Avena sativa, assembly GCA_916181665.1. Taxonomy (NCBI): domain Eukaryota; kingdom Viridiplantae; phylum Streptophyta; class Magnoliopsida; order Poales; family Poaceae; genus Avena; species Avena sativa. The sequence goes on along the minus strand of OV702298.1, from coordinate 274,395,351 downwards.
GTGCCACTGCCGCCACTGGACCTTCTGGGTGGTCGGCGGGGAGGCAGCTTCTGAGCTTCATCATCACTGCCGCTGTTACTCCCTGAGCTGCTTGTGGCGGCTGGAGACAGTGTCAGCCTCCTGCAGGTCATGGGGCTGTCCACAACATCATCTTCAGGGTATACCTCCTTGTTCTGTGCTTTGCCCCACTTGAAACTGAATGGAAGAAGGCCTTTCCGCTTCCTAGGGGATGGGGTTTCTGGCTTTGGAAGACCCTTGACAGATGGAGGAGATGGGATCACAGTAGCGGGAGGCTTTGCAAAAGATCCAGACTTTCCGTTGTAGAACTTGGATACCCCTTTCCTGTCATAAGGAAAATAATGAAATTGCTCAGCAAAATGGAAGATCTGTAGTCTCGTGAAGAATATTTCTCTCAAGACTACAGAGGGGAGCAATCTCCAGGCAGCTCACAGGGAACAAACAGACAAAATTAAGTTGCCAGATCAATCACATAGACAGATCACTGAATATTTTAATGACGTGATTGGACAACCAGTTTGAATATATAATAAGCAATCAAACAAAAGCATGTGAAACAAGATCGCAGTATCTGTTTGATCCTTGTGTTGGCCAAGTGTTAGCTATACCAAATGTGTCCTTTATCCACATAACTTAATCTCCTCTTTCATCATATGGTACCAAAATGCACCCGTTTATGATGCTATGAGTGGCAAGAGCCAACAAGTAGCATTAAGCTACTAACAAGTGTGCTAAGATCATAGTACTGCACAAAATTCTCAAAACAATGTCAATACTGAACCACAGTCCACAGCTTACATACTACAAAAGCAATGTGCCCTATGTTTTGGTTGCATTGACTTTGCAGTAAAAATATGATAAACAGCCTGATAACATAGATGATTGTATTCAGTTTATTCCATACAGAAACAAAGAAATAATTCATCCTCAGTTGCTTTGATTTAAAACAACCAAGTATTCATGCTAAAATGTATATGCAAGCACCAATATCAGACATCTGTGTCTACCTACCTTTGTAAGGATCAATCAGTAATGCTGCAGGATTACAAAGGGTCAATATTAGATTGGCCTTTCAATCTATATTATCACACTCGCTGTTACGAATAATATACAAAATGGACTGAGTGTTAGTTTTGGCAAAGTTGAATGCACTGCAATGTACACAAGGGATGTCTTACCGACAAACATAACAAAGTTCATCACTAAAATAAGCACCTGTTAGGAAGACACCAAACACTCATAACTCTGCGAGACCAATACAGCATGACCTTACCAAGTAGCATGCCGCATCAGGTGTAATAATTACAGCAGCTTTCCCACAGACTACTACTAACGGGATACATGTTATAGCAACAGAAGCACAAGGAACTGCGTGGACAAACACAAACGATCCTGTCACCACACTAAGGGCTTAATCAGATGAAACCAAGTGCCAGCATTCCTCAATGTAAGGATGAACTAAGACACTAATAAGTAACAACTCATGTTGTTATTGTTGAAGCCTCCAGAAATTCTTTAGAAAAAGACCTTATCAGACCATTCCATGCTAGTAACTTCCTCATTCAGAGTTATGGGCATCAAACATCATTTGCAATGGCTTAGATAGAACATACGTGCAAGTGAGATCAGTATTCTAAGCTAGGTATCACCAAAGTATAAACACAGAAATATCCAATGCAATTAGCACCAATATATACATACAAAATATCCCTTGTGTATTCACTGAGATCTCTCAACCTCAAATTGTCCCAAGTCCACGAGTCAGTGGAGACTCATCATTCACAATTTAGTTCGGTAAACAAACAATTAATGCCTGTGAAACTGTATGGTGCGGTGAGCACTACCGGCAGCATCATAGGCTAACCTCCCCAACCGCGTTGGATGTAATGGCAAAGCGCCACCAAGAATCACCTAGAACCCCAAATGACCTCCAGTTAACCATCCGTTCATCCCCCAATTTCCTATTAGAAGCACCGACCCGAGGATCAGGAACTGAATGACCTCGCCCAAATCACTTCAAGACCACCCAAGAGGACACGGGGAAGCAAGAACCTAACGCGCATTCCCCAAACTAAACCCGATCAAGAACCAATCTTCGCCGCCGCGTCAGTCCTAACGACTCAAAGAAACCCCCAACATTTTTTCCCCACAAGAACGAGCGCGCCGGGATCAAGAACGGCCGCTTCCACCTACATTACCCCGAATCGCCCACAGGAGCCGCCAAGAACTCTCGGGGCCAACCAAGAAGCAAGATCCGCGCTTCGGTGGGAGGCTGCGGGGGGCGGAGAGGAAGGCGCTCACCTGTAGGGCAGGGCCTCCTGGAGCGCGTCCATGGTGTCGAAGGGCCCCTTGTAGGAGCTCTGCACCTCGCCGTCGCCGCCCTCCACCTCCTCGCCGTCCCACTCCCACTGCGCCGCCGCCGCCGCGCTGCTGCTGCCCCGCCCGGCCGACGACGAGCCGCCGCGCCCGCCCGAAGCCGGCGGCGAGGCCGCCGCGTAGGCAGCGCCGCAGCGGGCGACGCGGCCGAACCTGGGGCCGCCGCCGCCTAGCCCGGGCCCGCTCTCCAGTGCGATCGACATGGCCCCCGCTCTCCTCTCCTCACATGCGAAGGAAGCCGCCTCTGTTGTTTTCTCTCTCGCTCGCTCGCACGCGCACGCTGCACGCCGCACGCACACCGAGAGGGTACAAAGTGAAGAGGAGGCTAGGAGCAGGGTGCGGCGACAGCGGAGTGGTTTTTTTAATGAAGCGGACGGGTTGGGTTTACGGGAAAGTATTTCAGGCAAAAGAGGCTTTTTTCCCTGGATATTTTCCATTTATTCCTGACCCCGCAGATTGAATAGTGTATTTGGGCGCTATTTTATTTTTTTTAAATCTCGACACCAGATCGTCCCGCTATATTAATATAGCAACCAACACAGCCGGTATAAACATGATACCACTGCTAGATTTATCCAGGTTTATTAATCCTCAGTCTTTAGCAGGTCTTGTATAACCACATGGTCGGCAAGTTTTTAGTTATGAAGTTTTTTTTAGAAAAGACACCGTATAACAGTCCATGCCCGAAAAAATTACCAACCACCGTAAATCAGCCCCCTCGACCAGTGTATGCACCATGCGGGATGGCGAATACAAGGCATGAACCGGTCGGCTCTCACTCTCTCGGCCGTGTCCCCTTCCTCGTCAACTACAAAATACTCCACCTCCAGCCACCAAATCATGCCGCCCACGCTAATAGTCGATGCAATGTGGCCTAGGAACTCCCCAATCGGAGTTGGGGGCTGCCGGGTGGGTCTCTACGTACCCTACTGCGGCCACGTAAACCCCGCTGCCCCTGACTCCGGCGAGGAGCGCATCCACCGTGTTCTCTCACTAGGGTTGAGAAAGCGCGCGTCGCGAGAGTGGATGAGTCGAGCTGAGATGCCTTCGCCGTCCATCCACTGGTGGACAAACATGACCCACGACGCGGAGTTGGGGAGCTCGCGTCGGGTCGCTCAGAGTGCTCCACCCCCCTCCCCACCACCGCGCGAATCTTCATGGTCGCAACCTTCTTCCCTTCACACCAAATCCAACACGGAGCAAGATCTACCGCTTCTCTACCCACCCATCACCTTGATGGCTGGAAGAAAGAAGTAGCAGATCCCACTCGTCCAGATCTAAGCGCGACCAAACTCGAGCTTATTTGCAGAGGTGGCATGGTTAGCGCCGCCACCAGGCCGCTCCATCCATTGAAGCTTCACCTCCAGCAACGACACCATCATCCACCACCTTAGCCCGCTCACAGACCTCGGTGATGAACTCCTTGATGGTGCTCGACGTAGCACTTTGTTGGTAACCCCAAGCGCAGGGTGTGAAGAGCAAGCAGCAAGTTTTCCCTCAGTTGAGACCGAGGTTATCGAACCAGAAGGAGGAAGGAAACGTCACACGGGTGTTGCAAGCAACGTGGAGACCTGCACAACACAAACTCAAGACTTTGACCCAACAAACACTGAGGTTGTCAAGCTCGCCGGTTTGCTGTAACAAAGGATTAAACGAATAGTATGGAAGGTAATGGTTTGCAGCAAGTAAACAAGTAACAGTGGAAGATGTATTAATGGTAAAGATTGAATCGGGATCCATAGTTCACTAGAGGTGCTCTCCTTAGATAAACAACATGGCATGAAGGGTAAACAAAATTACAGCAGGGCAATTGATAGGAACTGAGCAAGGCATAACAATGCAATTACTAGTCAGAAAGATCCTATGAGGTTCATTAGGCAATACAACAAGATACATAGACCGCCATCCAACTGCATCTATGACTAGAAGTCCACCTTCAGGTTATCATCCGAACCCCCTCCGGTATTAAGTTGCAAGCAACAGACAACTGCTTTAAGAAAAGTGTGTAAGGTAAACAGTCCACATGTTCCATGAACAAGAGACCGTTGTTTTCTCCCTAGTAGCAACAGCACATCTACAACCGAAGATATTATTGTCACTTCCCTTGGAAACTAGAGGCATGAACCCACTATCGAGCATAAATACCCCCTCTTGGAGTCACTAGCAACTACTTGGCCAAGATAGCTACTAACAACGGTGAGCATGCAAGATCACAAATAACACAGACATGATAGAATCATAAAGACAAAACCATTAATCAAACCAATATAATAATCTCAATATCCATCGGATCCCTGCAAATACAACATGCATGATTACAAATAGATTAGATCTTGATCATGAACGGAGCTCACAAGATCTATATATGAAAGCACAAAGCAGGAGATACAACCATCTAGCTACTACATGGACTCATAGTCTAAGGTGGAACTACTCACACATCATACCGGAGAGAAGGCCTCCGGGATGATCTCTCCTTCGGCAGGGTTCCGGGAAGAACTTCAGATCCCCCCGATCTAGGGACGATGGTGGCGGCGGCTATAGACGGTTTTGTGGATATTTGATCGGGTACTCAGGATTTCTGCATCGGGGGCTTCTTATAGGCGAAGGGGGAGACCGAGGCGGCGGCCAGGGCGACCAAACCCTAGCCAGGCGCGGGGTGGGGCCCACCTGTGCCTAGGGTGGGTCTGGCCCCTCTGGCTCTCCTCTGGACTTTTTGTTCCCCACGGAAAGTAATTGACTTTGTCCTTTGTCCCATCCAATTCTGAGAATATTTCTTTACTAACTTTTCTGAAACCAAAAACAGCAGAAAACAGGCATCTGGCACTGTTGCAACTTGTTAATAGGTTAGTACCAAAAAACATGTAAAAACCACCTCAAAGTGTGGGCAAGTAAAGCAAAGTAAAAAACAAGCATGGAGCATCAAAAATTATAGATACGTTTCCAACATATCAACATCCCCAAGCTTAACTCCTGCTTGTCCTCGAGTAGGTAAGTGATAAAAAAGAATATTTTTTGAGGTGGCATGCACCTTCACAATAAAGATCCAACCATTTGCAAGCATTGAAAGCTGGGATCAAAGAACTCTAAACATGTACATGAAAGATGGATTTCTAACAATAGGACATAGTAACTATGCATGCAACATGACAAGCTACAGACAAAGATCATGAATAACATGCATTGAAAAACGTTTGTTTGTTTCACATACAGAAAACATAGCATAGTGGCAATCAGCTTGTCCCTCATAGAGTAGCAATATAGATGCATACGATACCTGCAAAGTTCACAAGGGTGACTAGAAACAAGTAGCACAAGAGCAAATAATAACACAATAAGCATCAATTAATAAGCTTTGGAACACTGCACATAGAATGACAACTATGCTCTCTTAATGGTGCCTAAAGGTAGAAGGTGGAGACTCAATAGTGGTGGAAGAAAGGCCTTTTAAAGGAAGCAGGAATTACAAGTTTCAAAAAGATCTTCCAAAAATTATTGCACTTGTTAGCTTTCAGCCCGCATTGCCCCTATCATAAGCATCTTGAAGTGGTTAAGGTTAAAGTGGCAAAGCTGGAGTATATGTTTGACGAAGTATAAGCTGACAATCTCATGTCCCTTGAATATGAGGGCCACACCTCATGCATACTCAACGTTGGGTCCAGGTAAGTTCTTGTCATTGTAAGTATTTCCATATAATTGAGAACCGCCAATGGGGTACCCCTTGCACATGGTACATGAGCTTTCCCATAACCAAAATGACAAGGAAAGCAGACAATGAGCATCTCAGCAATCTTTTTATTTACCATATGCATAGTTTTTTATTGAGGATGCTTCATAGATAGCTCATTATGGTGCTGCTGCAAGTTTCCACCATGATTAGGCATGGCTTAGGCTAGCGGCTCAGGCGTTTCTCTAACACGGGATACAAACTCCATGGACTTACAAGTTTCATCTTTATTTCACACCGGTGACATCCATAGACAAAAGAACATGATATCAACTGAGTACAAAGTATAAGTGCAATGTTGAAAACGTTCCCCGTGACAACATGGTTCTGCTAATTCCAACTTATAAGTGCAAGCATATACAACAAAGTTGTCACAATGGTTCAAGTTTATTAGGGGCAAAGAATAAAGTGTGTCATCAAGTTCGTGAGGGCTTTAATCACTAAGTTTTCACATAACAAAATAGTTTTTAATTGAAAGATAGTTGAAAACAAGAATATACTTGGAATGGTGTAACACACCATGCATAGGAGTTTATTGTTGACACTTTGGAATAACTTTGTTTCTTGGGAGTTGGAGGCATGATAGAACTTACTCACACAAGTGGAGGCTAGCAAAAGACTGGGAGTAACCAACTAAGAGAGCAATAATGGCCAAAATCATATAGTGTAATAAAGCATACTAATACAAACAAAGAGTGGTACTACAATTCAAGGACTAAATGATCATAGAGGCTAATGGTGACTTGTGAGAGTCATAACATGGTGTGAGCATGTGCCAAGTCAACCCAAGCAAAGCATCAAAGGAGAATACCACAATACTATGCTTTTGCATGCTAAAACAACGCATAATTTCTTCAAGGCATACTAAGCAATCCCAAATGTTTGGAACAAGACATGCTACAGCAATAATCACTAAGCATAATGCTAAAACAACACCTAGCATGTCATGCTAAAGTCTAAGTTACAGTCAATGCAAGCTCCTCTTGCACTTCAAGCAAGAACTTACTACTTGTTTCCAAACACCAAGCAAACTTATTTGTAAAACAACACAGCGAGAATGGGGGTCCAAACTTCTTTATTCAAAAAAACTAAACAACATAAGCAAAGCAAACGAAAACTACGACGTTCCAAGAATAACACAACTGTGCATGAAACAATAAGAACAAAGTGTCTAGACAGACCTGAGCTTTTTATGGATGAAGAAGGGGATTCCTTGGGCATCCCCAAGCTTTGACGCTTGTACCTCTTGGATATTTCTTGGGGTGACACCATGGTGGCATCCCCAAGCTTGAGCTTTTGTCCATTCTTCATCTCATTGCATCATTCTCTCTTTACACCTAAAATTTTTCCTTCACACAATCTTCATTAGCAACATTAGCTTATTCAAAAGATATTAGACCTATAGAAAAGCTTTGGAACAACAAGGCTTTTCACTAAAAACACAAGCTATTGTAGTAACTCCTTCAAAAATCTCAATTCACCTAAAGAGAACTCAAAAAGGAATTAATAAGAAGCAAATGCAAATAATGACAGAAATCTGTCAAAACAGACCAGCGGGAAGAAACCGATTTTTCGAACATCTTCTGTTGCTCAAATAAAAAAGTGTTGAACTAACGAAAGTTATCTAACATACTGGGGGATTTACTCGTAAATTTTCATCTCAATCTGAGTTACATAGCCTCCTCACGAATTGTTTTGGTGGAGGACATAAATCTGTTTCAAGACAGCAACTCCCCAAATCTTACGTCCCTCTCATTAGAGGTCATTCTTGGCACAAAAAGGCAAACAAAAAGGATAAGGAGAGGTCATTACAGAAGTATTAACTTCCAAGACTCAAGGAAACTCTTGGGTTATCTCCCAACAAGTACTTTTCTTGAACTCCTTTAAGTTAGGCTTGAAAGCTTGAGAAGATGCTCACATAAGAATTATGAATTGAAGTCAAAGAGAGCATCAAGAAGCAAATTCAAAACACATTTAAGTTTAACCCACTTCCTATGCATAGGAATCTTGTATGCAAATAAATTCACAAAGAACAAAGTGACAGGCATAGGAAGATGAAACAAGAGCAACTTCAAAACTTTCAGCACATAGAGAGGTGTTTCAGTACCATGAAAACTTCTACAACCATATTTTCCTCTCTCATAATAATTTTCAGTAGAATCATGAATAAACTCAACAATATAGCTATCACATAAGGCATGCTTTTCATGATCTAGAAACACATAATCTCTATCAAGCTCAAAAATAGTGGAATTAAAACCTTCATAGGTTTTACACAAAGTAGATATTTCAAAAGGATCCTCAGGAACATAACATTCATCCTCCTTTGGTAAACAAGGGTGACAATAAAATAATGTAAGAGGTAAAGAGTTACTCTTATTAGAAGGTAGGCATGAGTAGATTCATTCTTCCTCCTTTTGTTCATCACTCTCCTCCTGTTTTTCATCTAATGAGCTTCTAGTTTCAACAATTTCTTCTTCCATAGGCTCCTACAAGGCATTAGTCTCTTCCAGTTGTGGAAAGCACCTATTAAAATATTCAATAATATAGCCATTTGCTTCCTTATAATTGTCAAAGCAAAATTTAAGTATCTCATAAACCGCACATTCATAAGGCGCATCATCAGTATTTTTAAGCAAACTAGCAAGTTCAAATGCACCCTTAAAAGCAATAAATTATTCAATTTATTCCATATCATAAAAGTCATAATTTCCTTTAACATAAGAGGATATGGTAACATTATCATTATACTCACATTGAAAGGGTAGGTGTTTATACCTCCTGTAGCAACAAGCATTATCAAAGCAATAAGTAATATTATAAGTAGAGCACACGTCTCTAGCAATAGTATTCAACTTATCAATTTGTTCCCATAAGTGTTTCTCTTTTTATGACAAACGGTGTTTCTTATAACAATACTTTTGTTGTTCCGTGAACCCACCTTGCCAATAAGCACTAGTTTCAAATAATCCATCCATTGATGGAAGGCATTGTAATGCCCCAGAAAATATTTCGAAATAAAATTGCATGTTAATTTCTTTTTCGCATCATCATGACGTCATCATGCATATTTTTCCTCTAAATATTTTCGTTAAAAGCCTATTTTGTTTTCTAATTAGTCCCTTCTTTAATTTTAAGTGAAAACCCCGGTCTTTTCCGGATCTTTTATTTGTCTAAAAACTATTTACAGAAGTCTTTTAAAAATAAAAATAAATAAATAGTAATAAAAAATAAAAGGTTTTTTGTAGGGGAGGCAGCCAACCAGACCAAAGGGCCGGCCAACCACCTACTACCCCGCCGGGACCCAAACCCTAACTATCGAACCACACCTAACCTAGACCCCGCCGCCGCCACACACGGTCATACCACACACACACCAGAACACAGCACACATAACACCACGCCTCCACTCAACGCACATACACACCCTGTCACACTTGACCGCACCCATCACACACGGAACACACGCACCACACGCACACGAACTCTACACGCCCCACCAACTGCATCCTATCGCCAATCCCCAACCTGAGGCGCGACCTTCCTCCTCTCGACCGGCTCCGCCGCCACCTGCGCCCGAGTCCTCCTCCTTTCTGCTTCTCTCGCTACACCGCCGCCGGCGTCCTTTCTCGAGCCTCGTCGCCCCCTCCTCGTCTCCCAGGCGCCGCCCCGGTTCCCGATCGCCTTACCCACCTCCTCGCGCGATCCCAGCTCGAGCGCGGCCAAGCCAGGGCCATCGGCTACCTTGCTGGTCCTCCTCCCCTCTTGTCGGCGTCCGTGACCCTCGGCTCCAGCGTCGTCGTTCCTCCGCCTTCACAAAGTGCGTTGCCGCCTCCCGTCGGCTCGCCCAGGCCCGCGTCGCCTCTGCTCCGAGCCGCCTTGCTGCACGTCCTTGTCGCCGGCCGTCCCTGAGCTCGTCTCCTCCCGTTGTCGTCTGCCTCGATGGCCCTGCATCGCGTCCGCCTCTCCGACGCCTAGGAACTGCTCCGTCCATCGTCCACGCCTGTTTCGTCCTTGCCGAACTCGGACCTCTGTAATCAGACCCATACATGCTAGAAGTGCTGCCTTTGTACTTCTTTCGCAGGCGCGTGTGTATGTCTTGTGCATGTGTGTCGTTCGAGGGATGATACCAAGTACTGCCCTGGTGACTCATGTTGAATGCAATGTCTTTGTTGCAGCTCCTAAGTTTGTTTCGGCGTCGTGCAAGTCCCCAATAAGGTCGTGAAGACCCAAGTGGATGTCCATGATGTGTTCGTTTGTCACCCCGTCAAGGAGGACTGAATCCAACAAGCTCACCAAGATATTCCGAAGACCCTAGTGCCCGATCCATCCAAGTTCGCTAACAACCGCGAGTTATGCTTCACGGATCCGGTGACTCGAAGCCTCCGTCACGGAATCCGATGTCTGTTCCCGATCCCGTTGAACCCCCAGCTCCGAACCCAAATGTGCGACCTCTATCCGAGACCCCTATTTTGTTATAATATATATAATATAACTTGTTGCATATTAATTCATCCATACTCACATACATGTTTATTTGTTTGGGGGTACTTTGTCGATTCAACTAAATTAAATATGGAGACCATATGCGAGCTATATTTATATTATCTCGGCTCTATTTAAATTTGTGTAGCGAACCCATGTCATGCTTTGCCTTGTTAATTCAACATTTAATATGAGGGGTAGTTAAATAATTTGAACCTAATAATAAATGTCGCGATCCCGATTCCGCTTAATATTGCTAAGTAGGACCGTATATTGCCAGGTCATGCATCATATCATAAACATGTTGGATCTTTGCCTAGTATTAAATATTGCATCGGTTGCTCTTTCTAGTGTTTGCTTCTTCATCGGATAGGACGATGAGTCGATGTGAGATACGACGAGCCTTCGGATGATCTTCTCAGGCGAGCATTCTCCCCCTTCTATCTATTTTGCATTTATAATCTTTACTTCCTCCAATTGATCTATTGCTATCCTTATTATCGATGCTTTAGTACCGTCCCTTTATTTACCCGCTCCACTATATTGCCTTGGTTATCCTATTGCCTTGTTTGATTAGCTAGTCTTGTCCTTGCGATTCGTAGGCATGCTTAGTGTTGCTCTCATACAAGTGGAACATGATACTTGGGTATTGTTGGTGATAATATAAATTAAATTGGTGATGTTGGTTATGGATATGGATATGGTTATGGTTTCACCTAATGATAAGGCCCCGACAGGGACCACCTTTGGGAACTGCTTGAGCCGACCTAGGACCCGTTAGTTTTACGATACCAGTTCTGAGTTGATCGCGCTAACCAAACGTGGGGGCCTCTGGGATCCCCCCCTCAACTATCGGCGCTATTCGTATATCCAGAGGGTTACAAAATTGGTTTTCCATTTGGTGCATACGCATAATATGTCCTCGGACATGGGTGAGTTGATATGTCTTCGGACTTGATGTTTTGGTGGACTGCCATGACTTGCATTGCATAAAATCGGGATATCGTGCCGGAGGTGGGATGGAGCTCTACAAGTTATCTTCCGATCATTGCCCGGCCAGACTCAAACGCTATGCCACCTGGAGAATCAACTATATCTCTTGTTTGGATAAAACACAGTAGGTGATGCCTTTGGATATGCGCGTAGTTAAGGGACAGTTCTTGTTATGAGATTCGGATGGCATGCGTAATATGTTGCCTCAAGGGTTGATCATGCGTTTGGGTACAGTAGTGCACCCCTGTAGGGTAAATCTTTTCGAGAAGCCGTGTGTCCACGGTTATGGACGCCTCAGGAGTTTAGTGTCATGATCATAGACAACGCCACTAATGTTTTGCCTCTGATAATATGAATATTAATTAGCCTTATCAACTAAACACCTGCTTAACTAAAATTGCCACCGTGTGTGTTCCGTAAGGGAACTTCCTCGACTAGTCTTCGAGGGGGAAAGCTTCAGATGGGTTATGTTTGGTGTTATATTATTGTTACCGCATAGCGCTCTCTTATATCGCTCTAATATCCGAAGTTGTAGTGTGTCTCTATAAGTTAGATAGTGCAAGCTTTGCTGCCACTGAGCCCACCATACCTATGTAGGCGAGGACCGCCGAATTCTAGTCTCGCCGTGTACTGGCCTCAGTACTGACCGCTCTCTTTCTGTTTTTCCTTTGCCCTTTGTCGGCACTCTTTTTGGATTGACAGGTATGTGATTGACGACGTTAGCAAGGTTACCCTTCCGTCTTGGCCTGGGCAGGATTGGACACCGCTTGGTTATTCTTCAGGACTCTTAGTCCCATTTGGATCTTGGACGTACTCGGATACTATCTTTCTTTCTTCTTGAGTTGTATCTTCGTATTGTATATTTTGTAATCTTGACTCGTTGAGTCGTTGTTGTATATATAAGTTCTTGTGGACTCCGTTGTAAACTACTGTGATGTAACTACTTGTATTCAAATCTCACCCACACAAAAGTGTCTGGTGGGCGTCTTTGAATCGTTCCTATGCGGATTTTGGCGGGAAATGCCGAGATCTGCATAGACCCAATTCGGGGGCATTATAGGCATGACCAAGCAACTAGAGCAGGAACTAATTTTTGTGTGTTTTTGAATAAAGAAAGCAAACAAAACTAGACTATTTTGGGGGGGGGGGGTGAAAAGAGGCAAACAAAACCAAGCAAAAGAAACAAAGCAAACTAAAAAAAGTAAAGAGAAAGGAAGTGAAGGACTCCCCTAGTGAAGACGTCCTTAGCCTCCCCGGTAACGGCGCCAGAAAGACTTGATGGTGCTCGACATAGCACTTTGTTGGTAACCCGAAGCGCATGGTGTGAAGATCAAGCAACAAGTTTTCCCTCAGTTGAGACCGAGGTTATCGAACCAGAAGGAGGAAGGAAACGTCACACAGGTGTTGCAAGCAACGTGGAGACCTGCACAACACAAACTTAAGACTTTGCCCTAACGAATAGTGAGGTTGTCAAGCTCACCGGTTTGCTGTAACAAAGGATTAAACAAATAGTGTGGAAGGTAATGGTTTGCAGGAAGTAAAGAAGTAACAGTGGAATATGTATCAATGGTAAAGATTGGACCGGGATCCATAGTTCACTAGAGGTGCTCTCCTTAGATAAACAACATGGCATGACGGATAAACTAATTACAACAGGGCAATTTACAGGAACTAAGCAAGGCATAACAATACAATTACTAGTCAGAAAGATCATATGAGGCTGATTGGGCAATACAACAAGATACATAGACCGCCATCCAACTGCATCTATAACTAGAAGTCTACCTCTAGGTTATCATCCGAACCCCCTCCAGTATTAAGTTGCAAGCAACATACAACTGCTTTAAGCAAAGTGTGTAAGGTAAACATCCCACATGTTCCATGAACAAGAGACCGTTGTTTTCTCCCTAGTAGCAACAACACATCTACAACCAAAGAGATTATTGTCACTTCTATTGGAAACTAGAGGCATGAACCCACTATCGAGCATAAATACCCCCTCTTGGAGTCACTAGCAACTACTTGGCCAAGATAGCTACTAACAACGGAGAGCATGCAAGATCACAAACAACACAGACATGATAGAATCATAAATACAAAACCATTAATCAAACCAACATAATAATCTCAATATCCATCGGATCCCCGAAAACACAACATGCATGATTACAAATAGATTAGATCTTGATCATGAACGGAGCTCATAAGATCTACACATGAAAGCACAAGGAGGAGATACAACCATCTAGCTACTACATGGACCCATAGTCCAAGGTCGAACTACTCACGCATCATACCAGAGAGAAGGCCTCCAGATGATCTCCCCTCCGGCAGGGTGCCGGGAAAAACTTCAGATCCCCCCGATCTAGGTACGATGGTGGTGGCGGCTACAAACGGCTTCGTGGATATTTGATCGGGTACTCAGGGTTTCTGCATCGGGGGCTTCTTATAGGCGAAGGGGGAGACCGAGGCGGCGGCCAGGGCGACCAAACCCTAGCCAGGCACGGGATGGGGCCCACCCACGCCTGGGGTGGGTCTGGCCCCTCTGGACGGCCCCTTCGGCTCTCCTCTAGACTTCTTGTTCCCCACGGAAAGTAATTGACTTTGTCCTTTGTCCCGTCCAATTCCGAGAATATTTCTTTACTAACTTTTTTTAAACAAAAAACAACAGAAAACAGGCATCTGGCACTGTTGCCACTTGTTAATAGGTTAGTACCAGAAAACATGTAAAAAGCACCTCAAAGTGTGAACAAGTAAAGCAAAGTAGATACAAAACAAGCATGAAGCATAAAAAATTATAGATACGTTTCCAACTTATCACTACTCAATGGCATGACGCCATATGCCACATAGGCAAAACCCTAACACTACTGCTATATAGAGGAGGCCGACGAGAGGAACTGGGAGTGGCTAGGACGCTCTCAGAGAAGTGAGGAAGGAGAGAGAAGGCGAGGTGTTTCTAAGTATTTTTTTTTATTTTCTCTTGACCTCCCTATCTATTATGAATATGAGTGCTATTCAGTTGTGTATACTCTTATTTTTGAAATGGGGTATACCTAGCATTATATTCAGTAGTTGATCTCAAAATATATTACAGTATTCACTAAAGAAATGTTAGCCAAAGTGAATCTCCGTCTAAGCTAAAATCATACTACTAAAAGATGTGTAGATGCACTACATTTACAAATATAAAATATCTTATATTGTAAAACGAAGGAAGTAGAAAACAAAAATGATAAAGCACACTATCTGGAATCCAAATAGAAAAATGCTACTTTCTAAAAAGAGGCCGATGTGGTTAGTCTGTTGAGTGGACAACTGGCCAGGGACCCCGTCTTTTCTAATGCAGCTAGGATCGATTTCGCCAAAGTAGAAGGCGTGTACCGTATCTGTTTGTTGCTTCGCATTTAGTGAGCAACCCCCATTTTGCAGGACGGGAGACAGCAATGCAACGTTGGCAGTTTGTGTACACACACATACGTATACACCGGTAGCTACGTACGGTGGCGCTGGACGCATTGACCAAATGGGCACACAAAAACTACAAAAAATGTTTCCGCAATCGTGTCGTACGTGTTATTGAAGTACTCCGAGACAAGAGCTTGCGTGATGTGTTGGAAGTATCTCGGGATAGAGTTTTGGTGAAAGTGTGTTATGGGATCATATAGTACCAACAAAGTGCAAAGCTAGCATCCTGGGATACTATACCCCTACAATGTGTTGGAATTTTTGCCTAAATAGGCCCAGCCCATTTATTATATGCCAATAATTTTCTGAAATTCTAGAGGCCAATTTGGCCCATTAATGCAAGACAAGAGCTGGAACAAATGTTTAGTTCCATATTGCTAGTTGAGTGGAAGTTGGACCAGCTTATAAGATGAGCTCTTCCACCACTTGTACGAGCTTGAGAAGAGAAGACATATACACGCGCGCTCCTCCTCCTCCTCCTCGCTCGCCTCGTCATGACGCGCGTGCGCTGCGGGTTGCGGGTTATGGGTTGCGGGAATCTCGCCGAGCCGAGCTTTATTTTGCCACACATGAATGGTATGAGAACAATTGTATAGAAGCTGAAACGTTTTGCTCGAGTAGATTTTTAATACGAACTGAGTGAAGGCTGTTCGGTGGGCTGCCGCCTGTTCGCTTCAACTTCTGTCCATTCGTTTCATCTCCTGCGCAGCCTGTCTGTCTTCCCCTCTGTGCCTATATAAGAGTAAGGTCGCGCCTCCTCTCAGACATACTGCCACACATCCTTTAAGCCTCCAGTTCCAGAGCACTGCGCTACCTAGATCTTCCCCATTCCGTCTTGCGGCGTGCACCGCGAGCTGGGACAGTAGGCCTCCGAGACCCCGCTGCTTCGAGTCCTGTACGGGAGAAGGGCGATAAGGTTTTTGGGGAGCGCTATCAGCGCGACTACTGGCTTCATCACGGACTCCCTCTCGGATAGCGATTGCACCGACGTCTTCCCCAACGAGGACTTCTTCTCTGACATCAGCACCCTCTTCCTCGACGACATGGCTAACGACGGTGCCAACACGAACACCGACGGTTCCTCTTCTGCTGCCACTGCCGTGTATGTTTTCTTTCTCAAACTTGTTCCGATTGCATCTCAAGATCTATGTCTTGCAGTCTGTTTGGTTACCTATCTTAATATGTTTTCGCTATTTCACATGATTAGTATTTTGTCTATTATTCTAATCATGTTTTATCTAGCGTTCATTATGGGTAATTCGCTTGGTAAATTGCTCTATTTCTCAACAATCCAAAAACCTTATTTCAGTCAATTTTAAGGATGGCAATTTTATCCATGGATCCGGGTATCCACGGATATCCGACCCGATGGGCAAGGGTATGGAGTCCTAATTACATCTACGGGTTTTATGGGGCGGATATCCGCTAATTCATGGGGCGGGCATGGGTAGTAGTTTCGCTCCACGGATATCCAACGGATACCCGGCTGACACGTGGGACCCACATGTCAGTGAGATTATTTTTTTATGTATGCAATATTTACTAAATAAATGACCCCAAATTTCACGGTCTCAAGCGGAAGACTAATTAGTCCACATCATAGTCGACTTGCAACAAAAAAATCAGAAGCTCTCATGTGTATGCAATCATGGTCTCAAGCGGACATGTTAGGTAATTCATTTATACATTTCCACCTTTGTTTCTAACTTCTCTTATGAAATATGAAATCTAAGTTGTTCTTATTTTTGGCAATTGCATTAGGTGATATTCATGGTAATCTCCTTGCTATACAAAATGTTCTTGAAGATGAACAAGAAGAAATGGTACTATTTCTGTAATCATTTACTTAATTCCATTATTCATTCTTGCGATGTGTAACTTTGATTATATTTAGTGTTTCTTCAATTGTAGGATGCCAATGAATCCATTGTCACCGAGGAATGAGGCTCTAATCATCCAAGTTTCAACTCAACATTTCTACTATGCATTGCTATATCTATTGAATGTATGAGATGTTGTATTGGAAACTTGTAATAAAAAGCATTCTCTAAGACTGTTATGAGACATCTATGTACTTTGTGATGTTACCGTGTGATAATTTTAAGTACTATGTGGTTAAAATATTATTGCTTTGATGTTCCTATGTATTATCCATATAATATTTGTTGAAATGCTGTCGGAAATTGCTATTATATCATAGTTATGCTGAATGTTATTATAATTATTGTATATAGTGTGTAAACCAACGGATATCCATGGATACTGGATATTCGGCGGGTTTGGATCTGGAGCGACATTCATGCCCATGGATATCTTCGTGGGCGGGCTAGAGTGAGTTTCATGGATTTGGATTTGGATTTGGTTTTGCTATATCCGTCCAAACCCACTCCATTGCCATCCCTAGTCAATTTGCCCTAAGTGGCTTTGTTGCTTCTATGAATCCACCTGTGTTCGAAGGTGTCAATTACAAACGATGGCGTGCGAGAGCAGTGCTCTGGTTTCAGACCATGAGCTGCTATAACACCATCTATGGCGCACCTGAGGGAGAACTTAATCCCGCTCAGGAAGAGGCGTTCCAAAAACTTGATACCACTTTCAAGGCTGCCTTGATCAGCATCCTTGGCGACAATATTGTCGATTCATATCTGTCATTTAGCAATAACAAGGATATGTGGGATGCGCTTGAGAGAAAATTTGGAGTCTTCGATGCTGGCAGTGAACTGTATGTCATGGAACAATTCTATGACTATAAGATGGTTGAGGACCGCCCCATTGTGGAGCAGGCTCATGAGATACAGTCACTTGCCAGGGAGCTTGAGCACTTAACTTGTGTTTTACCGGACAATTTTGTTGCCGGAGGCATTATTGCTAAACTTCCCTAGTGATGGAGAAATTTTGCTACTTCTCTAAAGCATAAGAGACAAGAGTTCTCCATGACGGATCTCATTGGGACTATTGATGTGGAAGAGAAGATGAGAGCAAAAGACACACGTGCTCGAGGTATCGAGGGAGATTCTAATGCCAATCTGGTATAGAAAAGGAACTTCCAGCCTCACAAGTTCAAGAACAAAGACAAGTTTGACGGCAAAGGAAAGTTTGATGGAAAGAACAAGGCCTCACAGTCCACCAGCTTCAAGAAGAAGACTGATAAGAGGAAAGGTTTTTGTCATGTGTGCGGTAATCCTGATCATTGGGCTCCTGCTTGTCCAACCGTTTTGACAAGCGCCAGCATGGGAAGGGCAGCAAGACTGCTAATGTTGTCATGGGCGACGTTGAGATGAAAGATGTTGGGTATGGTATATTACCTACTATTCTTTTATTATGTCATTCTCCTGATTGGTGGATTGACACAGGCGCTAATGTACATGCTGTTCTGATATTTTCATGTTTTCTTCATATCAGATCAGAGGGAATAAAACCGTGCTGATGGGGAACGGCTCGCATGCTTCTGTTCATGGTGTTAGTACGGTTAATCTGAAGTTCACTTCGGGAAAGACCGTGCGCCTGAAGAACGTGCATCATGTCCCCTCAATAAATGAAAATCTTGTTAGCGGATCTCTTCTGTGTCGAGATGGCTACAAGATTGTATTCGAGTCCAATAAATTTATAATTTCAAAGTATGGAACCTTTTTTGGTAAAGTCTATGAGTGTGAAGGCTTGTTCCGCTTATCTCTGTCAGACATTTGTAATAAAGTTGTTAATCATATTTACACGAATTTTGAATCAAATGTCTGGCACTCTCGTCTTTGTCATATTAATTTTGGTTGTATGACGCAGCTAGCCAAAATGAATTTAATCCCTGATTTCACAACTGTTAAGGGATCTAAGTGCCAAGTCTGCGTGCAAGCTAAACAACCTCGCAGGTCACATACGACTACAGAAGTGAGAAGTTTAACAACACTAGAGCTCATACATTCCGATCTTTGTGAGATGAATGGTGTGTTGACAAAAGGTGGAAAGAAATATTTCATGACTTTGATCGATGACTCTACAAGATATTGTCATGTGTATCTTTCGAAATCAAAAGATGAGGCTTTGAGTTTCTTCAAAATCTATAAAGCTGAGGCAAAAAATCAACTTGATCAAAAGATTAAGAGGCTTAGGTCTGATCGTGGTGGAGAGTATTTTTCCAACGAGTTTGATTTCTTTTGTGCGGAACATGGCATAATTAATGAGAGGACGCCTCCCTACTCACCCCAGTCAAATGGAGTAGCCGAAAGAAAGAATCGTACTCTAACAGATTTGGTTAACACCATGTTAGACACATCGGGTGTCTCTAAGGAATGGTGGGGGGAGGCACTATTGACTGCGTGTCATGTCCTAAACCGAGTTCCTACAAAGAACAAAGAAATTACTCCATTCGAAGAATGGGAGAAGAAAAGATTAAAACTCTCTTACTTACGTAATTGGGGTTGTCTCACAAAGGTTAATGTACCAATCCCCAAGAAGCGTAAGCTTGGACCAAAAACCATTAATTTTGTTTTTCTGGGCTATGCTTTTCATAGCATTGGTTATAGATTCTTGATAGTAAAATCTAAAGTACCTGACATTCACGTCGGTACAATCATGGAGCCTACTAATGCGACTTTCTTTGAGGATATCTTTCCTATGAATGATAAACCTAACTCATCAAATCTGGAGATACCTAGTTCATCTAATCAGGAATTTGCTACATTTTCTGAACCTACCATTCCAATTGAACACTCTGAAAGTCCTAAGGAGGATGATAATGAAATTCCTAAAAGGAGCAAGAGACAGAGGACTACAAAGTCCTTTGGTGATGATTTCATTGTGTACCTTGTGGATGACACTTCCACTTCCATTTCAGAAGCATATGCATCTCCTGATGCTGACTACTGGAAGGAAGCCGTCCATAGTGAGATGAATTCCATCTTAGCTAATGGAACATGGGAGATCACTGATCGCCCTTATGGGTGCAAACTTATAGGGTGCAAGTGAGTGTTTAAGAAAAAGCTTAGACCTGATGGTACTATTGAGAAGTACAAGGCACGTCTTGTGGCCAAGGGATATACTCAAAAAGAAGGTGAAGACTTCTTTGACACTTACTCACTTATTGCCAGATTGACCACCATTCGAGTATTACTCTCATTGGCTGCCTCTCATGGTCTTCTCATTCATCAAATGGACGTTAAGACAGCTTTCCTTAATGGAGAGTTGGATGAGGAAATTTACATGGATCAACCAGATGGCTTTGTGGTAAATGGTCAAGAAGGAAAGGTGTGAAAGTTGTTGAAGTCTTTATATGGCCTAAAACAAGCCCCTAAGCAATGGCATGAGAAGTTTAAAAGAACTTTAACTGCTGTAGGCTTTGTTGTAAATGAAGCTGATAAATGTGTGTACCATCGCCATGGTGGGGGTGAGGGAGTCATCCTTTGTTTGTATGTTGATGACATACTGATTTTCGGAACCAACCTTAATGCAATTAAGGAGGTCAAAGATTTCTTATCTTGTTCCTTTGAGATGAAGGATCTAGGAGTAGCTGATGTCATCCTGAACATCAAGCTATTGAGAGATGATGATGGTGTGATTACATTGCTTCAGTCCCACTATGTGGAAAAGGTCTTGAGTCGTTTCGGGCATAGCGACTGCAAGTTTTCTCCTACACCGTATGATCCTAGTGTATTGCTTCAAAAGAATCGAGGAAATGCTAGAGACCAACTGAGATACTCTCAAATTATTGGCTCGCTTATGTATTTATCTAGTGCCACGAGGCCTGACATCGCCTTTGCTGTAAGCAAACTCAGTCGATTTGTTTCAAATCCAGGAGATGATCACTGGCATGCTCTTCAGAGAGTTATGCGCTATCTAAAAGGCACTGCGAGCTATGGCATACACTATACCGGGTATCCAAGGGTACTAGAGGGTTATAGTGATTCAAATTGGATATATGATGCTGACGAGATAAAGGCCACGAGTGGATATGTATTCACAGTCTTTCAAGCAGACCATCTTAACGAGGTCAACTATGGAAGCAAAATTCACAGCATTAGACACAGCCACTATTGAAGCAGAGTGGCTTCATGAACTCTTGATGAACTTGCTTGTGGTTTAAAAACCAATACCCACAATCCTTATGAACTGCGATAATCAAACTGTGATTTTCAAGGTAAATAGTTCTAAGGATAATATGAAGTCATTAAGACATGTGAAGAGGAGACTGAAATCTGTCAGGAAAATGAGAAACTCCGGAGTTATTGCATTGGATTATATCCAAACATCTAAAAACTTGGCAGATCCCTTCACAAAGGATATATCACGCAACGTGATAGAAAATGCATCGAAGGAGATGGGTATGAGACCCACAATTTGAGCTTTCCATAGTGGTAAACCACTTTATGTGATCGGAGATCCCGTGAATTAGAATTGGGAGACAAGATGTTGGTTAGCTGAGAGAAAAGTATCCCTACTTTAATAAACACCACTCCATAAAGATGCAATACTTTCCTATTCTACATGGCAGGTTGATTTATTATCTTAATGTGTTCTAAGTGGCTTGTATTAAACAAAGATGTTGTCCTGCAGAACATCTTTTGAAGAACACACCTATATGAGTCTGACTTTAAAACGTCGCAGTCTATGAGAGTAGGGTGCTCTCTAATAAACTCATGAAAGGTCATGGAGTATGACGTATAAGCTCCACCCGCGGGGAAGTCCCACGGTAGCCTAGTATCGGTTAAGACTTTTTGTGAAGCTAGGTTCACAACAAACTTGCAGTTCAAGGCATAGTCCACTGTACAAGTTGCAGCCTAGTATAACATAAAACTCTAGGTGGAAGTTCAACTTAACAGTCTCCACTACAGTACTGGTATATAAGTAATGTTTTGGAACCAAAGGCAAACTTCATGTGCCTTTGGAATCTGGTGGGGGATTGTTGGAATTTTTGCCTAAATAGGCCCAGCCCATTTATTATATGCCAATAATTTTCTGAAATCCTAGAGGCCCATTTGGCCCATTCATGCAAGGCAAGAGCTGGGATAAATGTTTAGTCCCACATTGCTAGTTGAGTGGAAGTTGGACCAGCTTATAAGGTGATCTCTTCCACCACTTGTACGAGCTTGAGAAGAGAAGACATATACACGCGTTCTCCTCCTCCTCGCTCGCCTCGCCTCGTCACGACGCGCACGCGCACCGCGGGTTGCAGGAATCTCGCCGAGCCGAGCTTTATTATGCCACTCATGAATTGTATATGAACAGTTGTACAGAAGCTGAAACGTTTTGCTCGAGTGGACTTTTAATACGAACTGAATGAAGGCTGTCCGGTGGGCTGCCGCCTGTTCGCTTCAACTTCTGTCCATTCGTTTCATCTCATGCGCAGCCTGTCTGCCTTTCCCTCTATGCCTATATAAGAGAGAGGTCGCGCCTCCTCTCAGACATACTGCCACATATCCTTTGAGCCTCCAGTTCCAAAGCACTGCGCTACCTAGATCTTCCCCATCCCGTCTTGCGACGTGCACCGTGAACTGGGACAGTAGGCCTCCGAGACTCCGCTGCTTCGAGTCCTGTACGGGAGAAGGGCGATAAGGTTTTTGGGGAGCGCTATCGGCGCGACTAATGGCTTCATCACGGACTCCCTCTTGGATAGCGATTGCGCCTACGTCTTCCCCAACGAGGACTTCTTCCCTGACATCAGCACTCTCTTCCTCGACGACATGGCTAACGATGGTGCCAACACGAACACCGGCGGTTCCTCTTCTGCTGCCACTGCCGTGTATGTTTTCTTTCTCAAACTTGTTCTGATTGCATCTCAAGATCTATGTCTTGCAGTCTGTTTGGTTACCTGTCTTAATATGTTTTCGCTATTTCACATGATTAGTATTTTGTCTATTATTCTAATCATGTTTTATCTAGCGTTTATTATGGGTAATTCGCTTGGTAATTTGCTCTATTTCTCAACACAATGTACTATTACAACATGATTTTGTCGACAAGATAAAATGTTTCTTATTAGCACCATTATTGGCTGCTCATCATCGAGTCTATATCATTTCCCATCGTATAGTATAGTACCAACAAAGTGCAAAAGTAGCAGTAGATAAAATGTTTCTAAATATAAAATATTTTTATGTAGGTTAAAATAGCTAACCAAAACATCTTATTGGCAATCTAAAAAACATGTTATTGGTGGCCCACCGGCACGGTGGATCCACCCCAATAACCCCCATCTTCTCCACGGACCCCCTGTGGGCGAGGTCGCCCGTATTACCCAAGTTGCATATTGCATGCATATGTCGGCTTTGAGTAGTATCAGTATCTATCAGAGAGCTAGTTTCAAGAGCAAATTTCAAAGGATTTCGCGCAGACGCGCGTGGGTTCTATGTATCCGGCGAACTCTACCAAATAGTCACTGGTGTAAACGGGGCTATTGGTCCCGGTTGGTACGGGGCTTTAGTCCCGGTTGCCCAACCGGTACGGGGCAATCGGGACTAAAGCCCTAACCTTTAGTCCCGGTTGTCCCACCAACCGGGACTAAAGGGTGCACACTAAAGGGTGCACACGTGGCAGCGGCAGAGGGCGAGGGGGGTGGAGCATTAGTCTCGGTTCGTAACACGAACAGGGACTAATAACCTTCTGCCGTGGCAGAGATTTGGCCCATTTCTCTGCCGCGGCAGAGAATTCATTTTGGCACATTTTGTTGCCGCGGCAGTATTTTTGCCACTTTTTGTGCCGCGGCAGAGAATTCATTTAGGTTGTTTTATTGTTTATTTAGTGATTTGCACTTATCAATGAAGGAACCTTATATTACATCATGAATATCATGACAATATTACATTCAATACACGGATCGAGTTCATGCACTACATACAAAAGTTGCTATTCGATGCTACCGGCCAATTCCTTCAAAGATGCTATTTTTACAATCTCTATTGTCTATACACAGCCGAATAGTATTCCCCTTTTGGGTCTAGGACTTCTGCATCCAAAAATCCTGCCAATTCCTCCTGAATTGCTCGTACGCGATCCTTTGGCAGAAGACCGTTCCGTAGACGTTCGATCTGATTTAAAAAAGGAGTCAGCCTATATGAATGAAACTAAACACAATTTGATTGTAATTAAAAACTATAGAAATTGTTTACGTACGTGGAGTTGCTCTAAATTTCTGCCCTTCTCATCGCATGTCTGCCGGATGAACTCGCAAACATAGTATCCACATAGATTGTTACCTGGTCCCTGCGTCAGGCACTTTACGAGAACAGAGTTCAATCAAAATAATAATCAAGCATGATAATAACTGTATAAAAACTAGAATCAAAGAGATGCGCGGATATAGCTAGTGGTGCTTACATTTAGTGGTTGAAATGTAAGCTCCTCTTTCCAAACACCCCTAGCCTTGTTGGTGAACCGTTTCCAAGCGCTGCCCGGCGTAGAAAACGAATAAAATAAGTTATTAAGTACTTGATATCATAAAATTCACGAACGTTGCCGATATAGTGTCGTAATGATTAGAATTACCGCCGGAGAAGTATCTGCATGTCCTTCCACGTCTCAAGGGGTTTATGTTTCGAGTCCATGACTAGTACACGCCCTTTGTCAAGTTGAATGATTAACAGAATATAGTGGTAGCTGCGAATGCATAACTAATCAATTATATACTTAACATCGAGTAAGCGAAATAGAAAGTGTATACGAGACAATAACACTCACTCGAAGTTGTATGGAAATAGTATTTTCCTTTTGGTTTCTTGAAACCTTAACGCGTGTACTATATTATCCTCCGTATCCTAGGGGTTTGTTTTGAGATTAGCTTGATGAACCCAATATGGGTCAATGAAGCCAATGTCATAGATTTGTCCTCTACTGCATTCGAGAATCTTCATTCTGCATATTACAGTATGATTATATACATGCAATAAACAAGGTGAGATAGCTAGAGACTAAATTAATTATAGAATTAGTACTTACAGACAATAGGCACCGATGATCGATTTGTCCAAGGCGTCTTGATTGAATAATTGAAATAGTTCATCAAATTCAATGGATATCATGTCATCCATATCTGTCCCATAATGCTTTTTTGTAACCTTCAGCACTATCCAGTTAGCCCCAGCCTTTGTGGCATGCAAGTACCAGTTATGCAATCTTCGCATTTTTGTTGGAAGATTGTTTACCTCCTCAGGTTTGACGAGAGGTTTGCCGTACTGGTATTTGTATGCTACTTCACTCACGGGGAAGAACTCTAACTGGGATAAGTACTGGGCAATACTCATACCTTGAGCAGCGGCAGCTTCTCCGTATTGTGCAACTATCTCTGGATCATACTGCTCTTCGGCCCCATATTTGCTCGACCCCACATTGGTTTGGGAAATCACCTTGAGAGGGGCGCAAGTCTGTTTTGCTTGTTCTCCGAGCTGGGAAACAGATTTCTCGCTTGCATCAGTAATGCTCTTCGAGGCTTTTTGTGCCGCATGTGACTTGAGAATAGAACGCTCATAGTCCGATGACAGCTTTGGCTCGGGTTGATGAAGAGTCTTTAGCATTTTCAACACTTTGACTTTTTCTTCTTTGGTGCTGGGGAACTCTGGCTCTTTCGGCCGCCTCAGCTTAGCGAAAAACGCTGTCGTTTCCGCATCAACGATCGCCGCAGTCTCCTCTTTAGTATAGTCATAAGCTCTCTTGGGAGGAACCTTTGGTACTTTTGGAAGAGTCTCTTGTTTACGTTTCGGCGATCGCTTACAACGACGCACAGTAGCGGTACACTTACGCTTTTTATCCCGAGGCGCCGGCGATGGCTCCCGCGGCGATGGCTGCGCTGGAGATTGGTGAGGCGACGGAGCCGGGTGAGGCGACGAAGACGGCTGCCGCGGCGGCTACGACCTCGCTGGAGACGGGTGAGGCGACGGCGAAGATGGCCTTGGCGTGTGATTTCGAAGCACGATACATTCCTTCGGCCATAGAATGGTGATGTTTTTTGCGTCTCCCAGTACAGTCACATCCCCTTCACCTACAGGGTAGTGAAGATCCAAAACTTCAAAGGTGGGCATGATTTCATCCACGCCGACAACAGCGTAGCCCTCTGGAACCGGGCGACAGTGGTAAGTTGGTGTGGGTCCAATTGGTAAGGCATAGCCGACCGCCACCTTCATTGATATGTTCACAACTTTGACATGTAGCTCGCAGTGTGTCATCTCTGTGATATCATCCACTGGGTAGCCAACAGGAGCCATCGTCAGTGCACCATCGTCATCGCCATTGTCATCACCCGGGACCTCGGTGGAAGCCACACTGCTTTTTCGATTATTCGATAGGCCGGTAGCATCGAATGCAGTGTGCTGCTGAGATGGGCTGGTAGTACTTTGCTCTTTAAGTGCGTTAATTTCATCTTGTTGTTGCTTTAATCGTTCTTCAATTAAACGCATTCGCTCTTTCTGACTATTTGCTTCAACTTCCACCCTGTCCTTTCTCCTCTGACGGCTTCTATCAGGATATTTCTTCCTCTCTTCGGGAAACCCAGTCCTCCATGGTTGGGAGCCTCTTGTGCCTCGTGTTCGTCCATCATGTTCCTTATTTCCAAGGGCGAGTGTGAGCTCATCATTCTCTCTATCGGGAATGAAGTCCCCATCTTTAACAACCTTTACTGCTTTTCTCATCCTCTCGATTGGCAAGGGGTCTTCTTTATGTCGTATGTTATATATACACCTCCCTTCCAAGTCCAACGTGCCCCCATGCCCGTAAAACCAATTCCTTGCACGTTCTACCCAATCGTCTGTCTCTGGGGTGATCTTTTTAGCACGCAGTTCATTCTCAAGTTTCTCCCACTTAGGAATGCCAGCCCTGTAGCCACCTTGCCCCATAGTATGCTGATACTTCTTGTTAGCAGCATTCAGCTTATTCGTTTTAGACATTTTCTTAGCTTTTTCTGATTTCTTGTATTCCACAAACTCAGCCCAGAATGGTTTTATCTTCTCAAACTGAATATTCTTGAAATCGGGAGCCTTCTCTTTCACGACATAGTCAAGGTGCAATCTTTTCTTCTAGTTGGTGAAACACTGGGCCATCTTCTTCAAAGCCCACTCCCTGACCTTAGCCTCCATGGCTCTCCCATGTTGTAAGGCGTCCTCAACTGGATCCTCCGCATTTGGATCCAGCTCTATCTTCGGTAGTTTGAAATTAACCATGAGCCTCTTCCACAGTAAATCTTTGGCGTGGTTAGGGACAAATAAACATGTTCCCTCTTCATCCGCATTAGCAGGCCTATTCCAATTTCTAATGGTGATCGGGATTAAGTCCCTAACGATTACTCCGCATTGTGCCACAAATTTGGTTGCGATAACTTCGGAGCCGTCGGTTTGCCGTCTTCAGCGACATCTTCGATCCTGAACCTCTCATGGTCTTGCAACTTTTTGGTTGGGCCTCGTCTGCTCTTTTCAGTAGATTCCTTCGATCCGGAGGGCTAAAAGAAGAAACGTCGTTACTATTTCTATATATATAGCAGATGATTAATTAATGAATTGATTATATTACATGCACCTCGCCGGAGCGGTCGTCTTCTCGATTACACAAGGCATCGCCTTCTCCCTCACGGAAGGCAACACCTTCAACCTCAAACAAGTCGTCTATTCCGGTAAAAAGAGGATCACCCTCACCGGAGTTGTTCAGAAACATTGATACGTCTAAATTTTCTTCCCCACGGATCACACCTTGGATCAACTCTTCCTTTTCTTCGTCTCTGACGTGTGGGTCCATATTTTCTGCATAGGTGGAAAAACGAATAAGTCAAAGCGGCTAAAGGAGAAAGTTAGGTACGGTGTTGAGAGATATAAACCCTAATTCAGAGAAACCCTAATATATACATACACAATAATAAAAATGAAGAGAAACCCTAAACCCTAAACCTATCTACAAAAAGGAAACTGTGTAGTAGATAGGTAACTCTAGCTAAAATCAACTAAAATCAATATTCCAGAGTTCCGAGGGGTGTAAAACCTAGTTCGGAGAAACCTCAGATGCATATGAGAGGGGACCATGAGTATAAGGCTACAAAAGGGAAACTATCCAGCAGATAGGTAACACTAGATACTAACAAAAATACCATATTGGAATCGATTTAAGAGGGTTCGGAATGCCCTGGCGAAGGCACATTGTCGAACCCACATGCACCTAAGGGGTATTAATGATTCCTTATCTAAGATAGGGCTTTTAAGTTGCTTGACAATGTGAATCGGGTCTGGGGCTACCCACAGTGACTGACCAGTGGGGCCGAAGACCAATAATACCAAACTAATTAATAAACCTAATAATACCTAACTAATAATAAACCTAATAATCCAAACGCCGAAAAGAAAGGGAAACAATCAACACATGGCATCGATGCAATGCTCAAGCAAGTATGATGATATGACAAGTTAATTTGCATTGGAATGTAACCCTAAGACATGCTCGATGATTTAATCGGGGTTCCGAGGGGTGAAAACCCTAACTCGGGGAAACTCCGGAACATATGAGAGGGGTGCATTTGTTCTTCTAATTATACTTGTCATTTAAGTTGTTGAACAATGCATGATTATAGGTTAGATATCTAGGTTTCATTTTCCTGAACATTTTGATATATTATTTGTATTTTTCTGACTTATAAATAAAAAGATATTGAATTTACAATATTCAAAACAATTTCTGAAAATAAATAAGTCTGGAATTATTTTTTACACCCAGGCAAACTATACCCACAGCAACTGACTGATGGGCCCTGTGCCACATAGGCAGCCCCGTGAGCAAAGTGGGACAGAGGGGTCCGTTGGGTGTTTTTCACCAGGGCAGGGGTTACACACTGCCGCTGACGGGTGGGCCTGGTCCACGCGGGCAAGCCACGCTGGCGCCACGCGAGCAAGGTGGGGTCAGGGATGGTTTGATCGGCCCACGCGATAGCCACGCGGAGGCCACGTCTGCCTCCACGTCGGACTCGCCGGCGGGAGCGGCAGAGTCATCCCGCGCCAGCAGCCACGAGGAGGGGAGGAGGTGCCTGCCGATGGTGCCGCCACGCTAGCACCCGTCGCACCATGTCACGCCGCCGCTAGCCACGGAACCTCCACACCATGCCACCAGCGCGTGGACGCGATAAATCCCGCCGCCGCCGCCGCACCCGCCGCACCACGCCACGAGAGGGGGAGGACAAAGGCAGGGAGAGGGGGCGTACCTTCTGGCTGCGACGACGCACGGCGGTGGTGGCGCTGCTGGCGGCGTCGGGCGGGGGGGCGGGGGGGAGTAGCTAGGGCGCGCACGGACGGAGGCGGTGGTGGCGGACGGAACGCGTGGGCTCGGGCAGCCTGCCGGCGTCGGGGACGGCGAGCTCGGGTAGCCTGCCGGCGTCGGGGGTGGCTCCTATGCGCGCGTCAGTGAGAAGCAGAGAAGTGAGATAGGGAAGAAGAAGAGGAGACGCGTCGGTTATAACCAAAGGACCTTTAGTCCCGGTTGGTGGCTCCAACCGGGACTAAAGGGTTATACGTCCCGGTTGGAGCCACCAACCGGGACGTATACTCCAATATTTTCAGCAGACCAAGGGTTGGCGCACCGCAGGGGTCTTTAGTCCCGGTTGGTGGCTCCAACCGGGATATATGACCCTGTTTTCAAAAAATTTCAGGAATTGTCTCTCTGTTCCCGCCTTATTTTTTATTTTGTGGTTTAAATTTGTAATGTTTTTTAAATGATAATTACTTTGGAATTTAGAAAAACTTTAAACATAAAAAGTGTTTGAATTTGAATAACTAATTCGAAACCATTTTCTGTTTTTAAAAATAATTAATGTAACCATTTAAACTATGAACCATTTAAAATTAAAAATAAATTAACTTATATTTTTTGAATATTAATTTGGAATTTAGAAAAACTTTAAACATAAAAAGTGTTTGGATTTGAATAACTAATTCAAAACCATTTTCTATTTTTAAAAAATAATTAATGTAAACATTTAAAATATGAACCATTTAAAATTAAAAATTAATTAACTTATATTTTTTGAATATTACTTTGGAATTTAGAAAAACTTTAAACATAAAAAGTGTTTGAATTTGAATAATAATTCAAAACCATTTTCTGTTTTTAAAAATAATTAATGTAACCATTTAAACTATGAACCATTTAAAATTAAAAATGAATTAACTTATATTTTTTGAATATTAATTTGGAATTTTGAAAAACTTTAAACATAAAAAGTGTTTGGATTTGAATAAATAATTCAAAACCATTTTCTGTTTTAAAAAATAATTAATGTAACCATTTAAAATATGAACTATTTACAATTAAAAATGAATTAACTTATATATTTTTAATATTAATTTGGAATTTAGAAAAACTTTAAACATAAAAAGTGTTTGGATTTGAATAAGTAATTCAAAACCATTTTTTGTTTTTAATTTGGATTTGAATTAACTTATATTTTTTATATATTAATGGGCAAAAAAAAAGGACGGAAAATAATGGGCGGAAAGAAATTTTGATTAGGATAGAATTGGAATTAATGTACATAACGCAACTAACATAAAGTTACATAGAAGAACTGAAAATTAAGATACATGGCCAGATTAAGCCATAATCGGCCGAACTTGTTTTGCAATATTGGAATAATTCAGTCATGCTCCTGCCTATACCTGTAATACTCGCCACTGTAGTCGTCATACTCGCCGCGACCGTCGTCGCTATCGTCGTCGGGGTCGCCGTAGTTGAACCTAGAAGGTTGAGTACGAGTGGGCTGGACTTGAGGGTAGCGCATGCGAGGGCTAGAGTCGGCGGCCGTGTCGTAGGCCATGACGCTCTGGAGAGTCCGGCCGCGCCACCACAGCCGACGGTCGGCCTCGTTGAAGTTCGGAGGAGGTGGGCCCTCCTCCTCGTGCCTGGCGAGTGCCCTCTCACGCTGATCCACGAAGAAGGCTTCCCAAGTCGGGAAATAGTCGGGATGCCATCTGGGATTCCTCCGCTGCTCCGGCGTGAGCTCGAAGTAGTAGTGGTTCGTGATGGCCATCCGACGCGCCACACCTAGAGGGACAGGAGGAACCGGCACGCCTCCGGCGCTCAGCATCCAGCCGATGGGGACACAGTATCCCGACGGGCAGGGGTAGTTCGAGGCGCAAAGCGCCTCCGCCTCCCTAGGAGTTAGTGCTACGGTGGAAGCCATGGGAAAGAGTGATGAGGTTGTAGATATGAGTCTAGAGATGTGCAATGATAATGGAGGCCAACCCTACATATATATAGTGAAGAACTGGCGGGAAGAATTGGAGAGAAGAACTGGCGGGAAAAAATGGCGGGAAGAAAAATGGCGGGAAAAATGGCGTGTCGACATTATGTCGTGCGGCGTGTACCTTGTCCCGGATGGTGTCACCAACCGGGACTAAAGATGAAAAATGGCGCATCCACACACATACATAATATGGGCACAATATCACAAACTATGTCGTGATTCAGCACATAACATCGGTCATTTGGACCGAAAGCCATGAAACCTCGAACATGATAGGTCATTTTGTGAAGGTTTTTTCGAAACATGATCAATATACCAAGTCTGGTATTTTTCCTTTCAACTATGTAATATAATATGACACCACACGAAGGATTTTCATTGTTCGGATTGTTTTTGAATTTATTATGCCTGTTTTGAATTATCTGAATTTCTAACTATGGTCGAACTGGTGTGCATGAAGATAGGGGACGAGCATCGTTAGAACTTGCATTGGATCTCTGAAGAAACCACATATTGCGAGTCTAAAAATGATTTTTTCAAAAAATCACGGGCGATAGATCATGTATCTGTAGTACAAACCGGACCCACTTCCTACCGATTCGGCAGACATTTGTCCTTTTTACCCGGGATGGACGAAAAGGTTTGAGATGTACCGGTTGGGAGGTAGTCCATGTAAGGTGGTCTAGTATTTTAGGAAAATGGGACGGTAGCATTCTGAAATGACATTTTGGTGGTTACTTCACAAAATGACCCGTTTTTTGCGCTCGGAAAATGGAAAAGGGCTTTTCCGTGCGACAAAAAGTAAAACTTCCTCCTGCAACATTGTTCTCCATACCAATGTCCACACACATGCATAATATGGGCACAACATCACAAACTATGCCATGATTCAGCACATAACATCGGTCATTTGGACCGAAAGCCATGAAACCTCGAACATGATAGGACATTTTGTGAAGGTTTTTTCGAAACATGATCAATATACCAAGTCTGGTATTTTTTCTTTCAACTAGTAACATAATATGACACCACGCAAAGGATTTTCATTGTTTGGATTTTTTTTGAATTTATTATGCCCGTTTTGAATTATCTGAATTTCTAACTATGGTCGAACCGGTGTGCATGAAGATAGGGGACGAGCATCGTTAGAACTTGCATTGGATCTCTGAAGAAACCACATATTGAGAGTCTAAAAATGATTTTTTCAAAAAATAACGGGCGATAGATCATGTACATGTAGTACAAACCGGACCCACTTCCTACCGATTCGGCAGACATTTGTCCTTTTTACCCGGGATGGACGAAAAGGTTTGAGATGTACCGGTTGGGAGATAGTCCATGTAAGGTGGTCTAGTATTTTAGGAAAATGGGACGGTAGCATTCTGAAACGGTATTTTGGTGGTTACTTCACAAAACGACCCATTTTTTGTGCTCGGAAAATGGAAAATGGCTTTTCCGTGCGACAAAAAGGAAAACTTCCTCCTGCAACATTGTTCTCCATACCAATGTCCACACACATGCATAATATGGGCACAACATCACAAACTATGTCGTGATTCAGCACATAACATCGGTCATTTGGACCAAAAGCCACGAAACCTCGAACATGATAGGTCATTTTGTGAAGGTTTTTTCGAAACATGATCAATATACCAAGTCTGGTATTTTTCCTTTCAACTATGTAATATAATATGACACCACGCGAAGGATTTTCATTGTTTGGATTTTCTTTGAATTTATTATGCCCGTTTTGAATTATCTGAATTTCTAACTATGGTCGAACCGGTGTGCATGAAGATAGGGGACGAGCATCGTTAGAACTTGCATTGGATCTCTAAAGAAACCACATATTGCGAGTCTAAAAATGATTTTTTCAAAAAATCACGGGCGATAGATCATGTATCTGTAGTACAAACCGGACCCACTTCCTGCCGATTCGGCAGACATTTGTCCTTTTTACCCGGGATGGACGATTTCGGCAGGCTGGGCCAGGCAGCACTAATGATAGGGGTGGGTGTCGACATTATGTCGTGCGGCGTGCACCTTGTCCCGGATGGTGTCACCAACCAGGACTAAAGATCAACCCGTAGTCCCGGTTGGAGACACCAACCGGGACAAAACACGAGTCAGCACTAATGATAGGGGTGAGTGTCGACATTATTTCGTAAGTGTCGACACTATGCCGAGCTGCTTGTACTATAAATAGGCATCCTTGCGAGTCCAGTCCTCCAGCTAGTTTTCGAGAGCAGGGACACCACTGCGGCCAGTTTCAGGGAGATGCCGACGGAGCCCAGTCCTCCGGCATCTCCGAGAAACTGGTCATAGAGGCACTCCCTAATATGTGAAATTAGTTAGCTCCGAGGCGTATTGATCTAGTTAGAGAAGTTACAAGCTGCAAGATGGTTTTCGAGAGCAGGGACACCACTGCGGCCAGTTTCAGGGAGATGCCGACGGAGCCCAGTCCTCCGGCATCTCTGAGAAACTGGTCATAGAGGCACTCCCTAATATGTGAAATTAGTTAGCTCTGAGGCGTATTGATCTAGTTAGAGAAGTTACAAGCTGCAAGATGGTTTTCGAGAGCAGGGACACCACTACGACCAGTTTCAGGGAGATACCGCCGGATCCTAGTCCTCCGGCATCTCCAAGAAACTGGTCATAGAGGCACTCCCTAATATGTGACAGCGCGCATTTGGAGATAAGATCTTAATGGTAAGTACGAATCGGGACAACTTCTTCATAGTCCCGGTCCAGCCACAAAACGGGACTAACACTCAAGACATTTATTAATATTAAAAACTGAGACTACAAAACCGGGACTAAAGGCCACAAACCGCGAAAGATATCCTTCGGTCAAGCCACAAACCGCGAAAGACATGAACTAGAGTTACATAATATGAGCATGAACTTCTTGGCATATGTCCTTCCTTATGATCGCTTCAGACGTAACCATGGAGCATCTTCTTTACTTAACGGAATGCTTGGGTCAGTTTTTACTGTGAAGGGCGGAATTTCATCAAACTTATTATAATCTTCTGACATGTCTGTCTTGTCCTCGATTCCCACGATGTTTCTTTTCCATGAAAGAACTATGTGACGCTCTGGCTCATCATATGATGTATTCGTTTGCATATTTTTTCTTTTTTTCGGTCTGGAGGACATGTCCTTCACATAGAAAACCTGAGACACATCATTGGCTAGGACGAATGGTTCATCTCTATAACCAAGATTGTTGAGATCCACTGTTGTCATTCCGTACAACTGGTCTATCTTTACCCCTTCCCCATTCAGGTTGACCCATTTGCAGCGAAACAAAGGGACCTTAAAAGAGACTCCATAGTCTAGTTCCCATATCTCCTCTATGTAACCATAATATGTGTCCTTTTGTCCATTCTCGTCTATTGCATCAAAGCGGACACCACTATTTTGGTTGGTGCTCTTTTTATCTTGGGCGATCGTGTAGAATGTATTCCCATGTATTTCGTACCCTTAGAAATTCAATACAGTAGAAGATGGTGACGCGGCCAACAAGTATAGCTGATCTCCAACAGTGGTGTCATTCAAGAGATGTGTCCGCATCCAACCACCGAAAGACTTCATGTGTTCATCTGTAATCCATGATTCAGGCTTCCCCGGGTTTTTGGAGCGTACAATATTCTTGTGTTCCTCGATATACGGAGCTGCCAAGGTGGAATTATGTAGAACTGTGTAGTGTGCTTTAGTGAAAGAATCCCCGTCCCTACATATCATTGCTTTCTTTCCCAGCGTGCCTTTTCCACTTAGTCTTCCCTCATGCCGCGAGTCAGAAACACCAATCGGCTTAAGGTCAGGAATAAAGTCAACACAAAACTCAATGACCTCCTCTGTTCCATATCCCTTGGAGATGCTTCCTTCTGGTCTAGCACGGTTATGAACATATTTCTTTAAGACTCCCATGAACCTCTCAAAGGGGAACATATTGTGCAGAAATACCAGACCGAGAATGGCAATCTCTTCCACTAGATGAACCAGGAGATGCGTCATAATATTGAAGAAGGATGGTGGGAACACCAATTCAAAACTAACAAGACATTGTACCACATCCTTCTGTAACCTTGGCAGAATATCTGGATTGGTTACCTTCTGAGATATTGCATTGAGGAATGAACACAGCTTCACAATGGGTACTCGAACATTTTCCGGTAGAAGCCCCCTCAATGCAATCGGAAGCAACTGTGTCATAATCACGTGACAGTCATGAGACTTCAGGTTTTGGAACTTTTTCTCTGCCATATTTATTATCCCCTTTGTATTAGATGAGAAGCCCGACGGCACCTTGATACTGTAAAGGACTTCAAAAAAGATTTCCTTCTTTGCTTTGGTAAGAGCATAGCTGGCACGACTTAAGTGACGCCCTTTATCCGTCTTGTTATGTGTATGCATGTTCTTTGGGTCTTTCATAATTTGTTGGTCCTCCCGTGCTTCAGGTGTATCTTTTGTCTTCCCATACACGCCTAGGAATCCTAGCAGGTTCACGCAGAGATTCTTCGTCACGTGCATCACGTCGATTGAAGAGCGGACACGCAGGACTTTCCAATATGGCAGCTCCCAAAATATAGATTTCTTCTTCCACATGGGTGTGTGTCCTGTAGCGACGTTGTTCGGAACTGATTGACCGCCGGGACCCTTTCCAAAGATTACTTCTATGTCCTTGACCATACCAAATACATCATCACCAGCAGGGAGTTCAGGCTTCTTCCGGTGATCTGCCTCACCTTTGAAATGCTTGCCTTTCTTTCTTACGGGATGATTGGTCGAAAGAAATCGTCGATTCGCCAGGTACACAACCTTCTTGCATTTATGCAAACATGTACCTTCGGTCTTATCTAAACAGTGGGTGCATGCCTTATATCCCTTGTTTGTCTGTCCTGAAAGGTTTCTAAGAGCATGCCAATCATTGATGGTTATGAATAACAACCCTCGTAGATCAAATGGCTCCTGTTTGTTCTCATCCCACACACGTACACCTAGTTTGCCCCACAACTATAAGAGTTCTTCAACTAATGGCCTAAGGTACACATCAATGTCGTTGCCCGGTTGCTTCGGGCTTTGGATGAGCACTGACATCATAATAAATTTACGCTTCATGCACAACCAAGGAGGCAGGTTGTAGATACATAGAGTCACGGGCCAGGTGTTGTGACTGCAGCTCTGCTCCCCAAAAGGATTCATGCCATCCGTACTTAGACCAAACCATAAGTTCCTTGCGTCACCTGCAAAGTCTGGGAAGTCTCTCTCGATTTTTCTCCACTGTGACCCATCAGCAGGGTGTCTCAACTTCCCGTCTTTCTTACGGTCTTCTTTTTGCCATCGCAACAACCTGGCATGCTCTTTGTTTCTGAACATGCGTTTCAACCTTGGTATTATAGGAGCATACCACATAACCTTAGCAGGAACCCTCTTCCGGAGGGGCTCTCCCTCAACATCACCAGGGTCATCTCGTCTGATCTTATACCGCAATGCATTGCATACCGGGCATTTATCTAAATTCTCATACTCCTTACCGCGGTAGAGGATGCAGTCATTAATGCATGCATGTATCTTTTGCACATCTAATCCCAGAGGACAGAGAGTCTTCTTTGCTTCGTAGGTACTCTCGGGAAGTTCGTTATGTTTTGGAAACTTCGGCTTCATTATTTTCAGCATCTTTTCAAATGAGGAGCCAGTTAGACCACACTCTGCCTTCCATCGCAACAATTCCAGTGTGGTACCGAGCTTTGTGCTGCCATCTTCACAATTTGGGTACAACAATTTCTTGTGATCTTCTAACATGCCCTCTAACTTCAACTTCTCATTTTCTGTTTCACAGTCTCGCTTTGCATCAGAAATGACCCTACCAAGTTCATCAGCCGGCTCATCTGATGCCCGTTCTTCACCTCTTTCCTCTCCATTGTCTTCCATTGCAGTATCACTGTATTCAGGAAACATATGATGATAGTTGTTATCATCATCTTCTTCTTCACCATCTTCCATCATAAACCCTCTTTCCCCGTGCTTGGTCCAGCAATTATAGTTGGGCATGAAACCTTTCATAATCAGGTGGCCGCGAATGATTTTCGAGGAAGAGTACTCCTTGTTGTTCCGACATTGAACACATGGACAACGTATAAATCCATTCTCTTTGTTTGCCGTAGCCACATCGATAAATTTATCCACGCCTTTCATATACCCGGCTACGTGCCGGTCACCGTACATCCATTCCCGACCGTTCATTTGCATCATATAAGTAAGTTTATCAAAAAACAGGACATCATAAATAGTGAAATGACCAATTCACATCGACACATGCATTGTATCAATGACAGAGAAAAGATAAGATTGCTAACCTCGATCGAGGGAAATAAAGAGGAGAAAGCTCAAGTGCGTCTTAGACACCTTCTATATTTTTGTTCTACGAGAAATTCAATGGGATTATTCACTCAAACATTTCATCAA
Organism: Avena sativa; assembly: GCA_916181665.1. Taxonomy (NCBI): domain Eukaryota; kingdom Viridiplantae; phylum Streptophyta; class Magnoliopsida; order Poales; family Poaceae; genus Avena; species Avena sativa. The sequence goes on along the minus strand of OV702298.1, from coordinate 274,357,627 downwards.
ACACCTTCAATGCATGCATACAAGAGAAAAAACTAGCACACCCCTCACACCTTCCACCAAGAAAAAAAACAGAGTGGAGGCAGAGGAGGCTGGGACGTTGCATTTATAGAGGGCGGGAGAATACGTCCCGGTTGGAGCCAGCAACCGGGACTAAAGGTGTGTGCCACGCCACGTGGCTGTGGCCAAACCTTTAGTCCCGGTTGCTGGCTCCAACCGGGACGTATTCCCCCTAACCAACCGGGACGCATGCCCCTGGCCCCGTGCCCGCTTGAACCGGGACGCGTGCCAGCATTAGTCCCGGTTGGTGGCGCAACCGGGACTAATGCTCTGAGGGGTCGTGAACGGATGACTCTTTTTCCACTAGTGAGTATTGACTAGGAAGGCACGGAGTAGAAGGCATTATTGCTCAGATGATGGTAGTACGTACGTACCTTGGCTGTGTTATCTTAAAGCTGGATCTGAGGTGCATTATAGTGCGTGGGTGTCCAACGAGCAAGATCTGTGGAGTGCATGCACGTACGTGGATGCGTACCACGTACCGGAGGAAGAAGGACGTACGCGATCGCGCGCGTTATTTGGAAAGAGCTCGTACGAACCGCTGCCACACCACACGTACCTGGTCCACCCCCGCGCGCGCTCGCGGCCGCATGCATTGCCCACGGTCAGTCCGACTCCGACGGGCTCAACCAGAAAGCAGCGCGGGCGCGGGCGCGGCGGCAGAGCCAGGAGCCCAATCTAACGGAAACTGCTTGGTCGGCAGCGCGCTACCGAGCACCGTTTTCCTAGACTGTTCGGTTCGGTCGCTAGCCAGGCCCGGCCCGGCCCGGTATAACGCATTTGCTTCGTCTTCTGGGCTTTGGCACCTGATGATCGTGCTATTCAATGCATCAGGCCGCGGATGGGCAGGACTCTGCGAAGGCGGGTTATGGCTTCCAGTTCTGGCCGAATCTCCACGTGTTGTGGGAAAACAAGGCCGCCCAAAGGAAATGGGCAGAGTGATCAATACCGCACACGCCGGTTAATCATGACCAGCTCGTTTGCATGCTGCCCATGCAGGCAGGATGCATTGCATACACACGATCATAGATATGCTATGCCTTCACTCGATCGTTAGCACAGTGAAAGGGCCTAGATGCATGCATCATGCATCTCTTATCTCTCTCTATATCTATATAAGCCAGAACTTCTCCAAAGGCTCAACATGACAGATTATTACCTTTTTTATTAGGTGAAAACATACTTCAAATTTTTTAGTAGACCAAGATATTAGAGAAAACCAAAAGTTGACAGTTCACGGGCTGTTGGGGCGTGCACTCCGAGGCTGACCGATGTGCTCGTCGATGCTTAAGTCTTGCACATCATTGGCCATAGCAGCACCCTAGTACATGATGGAGTCGTCCCTAAGGAATTCCCTTAGGATCACCGACACCGCATCCACATTAACAATCTAGAAGGCAAGGATCTGAAGACAGCTGCAACACGGGGCCAATGCTCCGATGGAAGATTGCCCTTCTTCACATTCTTATTTGCTTCGATGTACTCGCAGTCTAGGCTAGCAAGTTTAATTGGTGCGGCGTCGCAAAACTGCTGCTCCACTTGACGAAACCATTTCTCCACCCTCGTTGTACGGAGGGTGAAGGTCACCTTGAAGCTCATGCCTTGGTCTTGGAAGTAGTACAAACGTGAGGTTGGCACACACGTCATTGGAGGTTGTGGTGTTCTTAGACTTTGTTACAGAACTATGGAACGGGATTGGTCGAGACAACAGACTGCGTGTTGACCTTCTTGTAATCTTAGGATAGAATAGTAGTTACTCGATGTGAACACAGTTACATATGAAGGGTGCAAACTCGAAAATTATAATGTGATCCGAACCTCCACAAAATTAATGAACAATTTGCATTAGCGTCTTTTCTCGTAGTAAACTATAAGGCGTCTCCAATGTCCGACAGGGTTCTTGCGGACATAATCACACACGGTTTCGTTCAGCCTCCCATACTCATTTCGCATCCCCAAATGTGTGTGATAGTTTACATAGGATATGGTTTTATGCTACAAATTGTGTGCTATTTTCAACGGTTAGTTGCATTGATTCGCATGGAAGTTGCAATGTCAAAGGACTCAAGTACTCCCTCCGATCCGTATTAATTATCGTATCTCCGTTTATGTGAAAATTAATATGCATCGGAGGGATATATGAAAAAATAGAATGGCGCGTCCTCAAAGTATTTTTTTTGACGCGTCCTCAAAGTAAATATTAGCCAAAGGTTTTGAAGTCCGCAATGATTCCCGCTGCCCAATTGGTAGCGTACCGACAGAGAACACAAAGGATGCTGCATGAGCTAGACGTTTTCCCACGGAAACTGCTCGGTCCGTAGCACGCTACCGAGAACCATTTTTGCTTAACTGTTCGGTCTCTGGGCCCGGTCCGTTATAACGCATTTGCTTTCTTTACTAGGCTTTGGCACCTGACGATCCAACAAGTGTAGTTATCTGATGAACCGAACGGTATTCAGTGGGTCACGGCGACAGATGGGCAGTACTATTCTGGAAGGCGGCTTTTGGTTTCATGTTTCAAGGCCTTCCCATGAGACTCAGTCTATTATCATGCATGATAAATCCACTTTATTGTATAACTGTTGCTCCATTCAATTTTAAATAGACAAAAAAAGCTAGAAAACTGAAAAAAATAGACATAGAGGAGGGTCTATCAATATACCCGATCTCATAAGATTTATTTCCCCCTTGGCCGCATCTCCACAAGGTGTGGGAAACAAGGACAAAAGGAAATGGACATGTAACGACTCAGCAAAGCACATATAGTGTTTCCTCCGATCCAAATTAGAACGATCAAGACTGTATACATCGGTTAATCATGACCAACTTGTTTGCAAGCTGCCCACAAAGAAACAGGATGCATGAATACGTGATCACAAAGATGCTACCTAGTTTGATCGATTGTTAGCATTAAACATGTGAAAGGGCCTAAATGCGTCACGCATCTCTCTATCTATATAAGCCAAGGCTTTTCAAAGGTTGATTCGGACTCTACATGACAGATGATTACCTTTTAGATGAAAAAAATACTTCGAAATTTAGTTAGACTGGGATATTAGAGAAAACCAAAAGTCGATAGTGCACGGGTTGTTGGGGTGTGGCACATCACTGGCTACATCCACGCCGCAGAACAAGACCGAATCGTCCCTACAAAATTCTCTTAAGGCCTCCAGCACCGCATGACCAATAATGATCTAGAAGATGAGTGTTTCGCAGACCATGCGCACTTGGGGGACGGTGGTGCGCTGCCTTTGCTTCGGTAGAAGATTCCTCGGCTTCACATTCTTCTTCGCTTCGGTGTACTCGTAGTCTAGGCTGACAAACTTGATCAGTGCGGCGTCGAGGAACTGCTCCTCCACTTGATGGATCCAATTGTCCACCCTCGCTACATGGAGGGTGAAGGTCACCTTGAAGCTCATGCTTTGGCCTTGGAAGTACAATACAAACGGTAGGGTGGTAGGCCCCGTCATTGGAGGTTGTGGTGTCCTTGGTCTTTGCTAAAAAAATTTGAAATGAGATCGAGCGGGAGGAGAGAGCGTCCGTTGATCTTCTCGCAATCTTAGGGTTTAATAGTAGTCAGGAACACATTTACATTTGGTCAGTGTGAACTTGTCAATTGCAATGTGTTGTGATAACCACAAAATTAAAGAACAATTTGGTTCACGAATTCCAAAATTTAGTTTATGGTTTTTAAATTTGGTTCATGATTTTTGAAATTAGTTCATGATTTTTGAAATTTTGTTCATGATTTTGGAAATATTGTTCATGATTTTTGAAAATTGGTTTATGGTTTTTAAGTTTAGTTCATGATTTTTAACATTTGGTTCATGAGTTTTCGAAAAATGCTCATGATTTTTTTTAAAAATGTTCATTATTTTGTAAATTTGGTCGCTCTTTTAAAAACTGTTTATGATTTATCAAAAAAGATTCATTTTTTTAAGAATTATTTTAAAAATCTTCAGATTTACAAATTAATAAATACAAAAATAAGAAAAATATAAAATAAAAAACATACACGTATCATACAGCTTACATAAGCGTGCAAGAAAAATAAAGAGTCAAGAACGTTCAAGCTGATTCTGTTGGCAAGTCAAACTTAGTACATCGAACAATACTAAAATGAGATTCGCAAGAAAAAACTAAAATGAACGAGCGAAAGTAAAATGGGCCGGCCCATCTTTTGTTGGCTCCAGGCTGCACGGGCGACCTGTGCCGAAGGCCGAAGCAAGCGGCTATAGCACCCCTCGGTTAACCATGACCAACTCGTTTGCAACTTGCAAGCTGCCCACGCAGACACTGGATGCATGAATATGTGATCACAGAGATGCTATGTCCAAATAGCTCGATTGTTAGCAATAAACATGTGAAAGGGCCTAGATGCATCACGTATCTCTTTATCTATATAAGCCAGAGCTTTTCAAAGGTTGATTCGGACTCTACATGATAGATGACAACCTTTTAGATGGAAAAAAATTCGAAATTTAGTTACACTGGGATATTAGAGAAAACCAAATGTCGATAGTGCACGGGCTGTTGGGGCGTGGCACATCACTGGCTACATCCACACTGCAGAACATGATCGAATCGTTCCTACAAAATTCTCTTAGGGCCTCCAGCACCGCATGACCAATGAGGATCTAGAAGATGAGTGTTTCGCAGACCATGAGCACTTGCGGGACGGCGGTGCGCTGCCTCTACTTCGGTAGAAGATTCTTGAGCTTCACATTCTTCTTCGCTTCGGTGTACTCGTAGTCTAGGCCAACAAACTTGATCAGGCGGCGTCGAGGAACTGATCCTCCACTTGATGGATCCAGTAGTCTAGGCCAACAAAAGGTAGGGTGGTAGGCCCGTCATTGGTGGTTGGGGTGTTCTTGGTCTTTGCTAAAAAAATGTGAAACAAGATCGAGCGGAAGGAGAGAGCGTCTGTTGAGCTTCTCGCAATATTAGGGTTTAATATTAGTCAGGAACACCTTTACATTGGATCAGTGTGAACTCGTCAATTGCAATGTGGTGTGACAACCACAAAATTAAAGAACAATTTGGTTCACGAATTCCAAAGTTTAGTTTATGGTTTTTAAATTTGGTTCATGATTTTTGAAATTAGTTCATGATTTTTGAAAATTGGTTTATGGTTTTTAAGTTTAGTTCATGATTTTTAACATTTGGTTCAAGAGTTTTCCAAAAATGCTCATGATTTTTTTAAATGTTCATTCTTTTGTAAATTTGGTCGCAATTTTAAAAAAATGTTTATGATTTATCAAAAAAGATTCAATTTTTAAGAATTATTTTATAAATCTATAAAGTAATAAACACAAAAAAAAGAACAAATATAAAAAAAGCATACACGTATCATACAGCTTACGTAAGCGTGCAAGAAAAATAAAGAGTCAAGCACGTTCAACCTGATTCGGTTGGCAAGTCAAATTTTAGCACATCGAACAGTACTAAAATGAGATTCGCAAAAAAACTAAAATAAACTGTGCAAAAATAAAATGGGCCGGCAAGGGCGATCTGTGCCGAAGCAAGCGGCTATCGGTCCTTTTTCTAAAGATGTTTTTATAGTACCCCTCGGTTAATCACGACCAACTCGTTTGCAAGCTGCCCACGCACACGCAGGATGTATGAATATGTGATCACAGATCACATATATGCAATGCCTAGTTGGCTCGATTGTTAGCATTGAACATTTGAAAGGGTCTAGATGCATCACGCATCTCACTATCAATACAAGCGAAAGCTTTTCAAAGGTTGATTCGGACTCTACATGACAGATGACAGCCTTCTAGATGAAAAATACTTCAAAATTTAGTTAGATAGGGATATTAGAGAAAACCAAAAGTCGATAGTGCACGGGTTGTTGGGGCGTGGAACATCACTGGTCATATCCACGCCGTAGAACATGGTCGAATCGTCCCTATGAAATTATCTTAGGTCCTCTAGCACTGCATGGCCAATGATGATCTAGAACATGAGTGTTTCGCAGACCATGAGCACTTGCGGGACGGCGGTGCGTTGCCTCTGCTTCGGTAGAAGATTTGTCGGCTTCACATTCTTCTTTGCTTCGGTGTACTCATAGTCTAGGCCAACAAACTTGATCGGTGCGGCGTCGAGGAACTAGTCCTTCACTTTACGGGTCCACTTCTCCACCCTATTTCATGGTCGCAACCTTCTTCCCTTCACTCCAGATCCAGCGTGGAGCAAGATCTGCTGCTTATCTACCCACCCATCACCTTGATGGCTGAAAGAAAGAAGCAGCAGATCCCACTCGTCCAGATCTAAAGCGCGACCAAACTCGAGCTTATTTGCAAAGGAGGCATGGTTACCGCCGCCGCCTAGCCGCTCCATCCATTGAAGCTTCACCTCCAGCAGCAGCACCACCATCCACCACCTTAGGCCGCTCACAGACCTCGGTGATGAACTCCTCAACGGCATGACGCCATATGCCACATAGGCAAAACCCTAACACTACTGCTATATAGAGGAGGCCGGCGAGAGGAACTGGGAGTGGCTAGGACGCTCTAAGAGAAGGGAGGAAGGAGAGAGAAGGCGAGGTGTTTCTAAGTATTTTTTTATTTTCTCTCGACCTCCCCATCTAGTATGAAGATGAGTACTATTTAGTTGTGTATACTCTTATATTTGAAATGGGGTATACCCAGCATTAAGTATTATTCATTAGTTGATCTCAAAATATATTACAATATATTTACTAAGAGCAAGAAATGTTAGCCAAAGTGAATCTCCGCCTAAGCTAAAATCATACTAAAAGATGTGTAGATGCACTACATTCACAAATCTAAAATATCTGATATTTTAAAACGGAGGAAGTAGAAAACAAAAATGATAAAGCACACTACCTGGAATCCAAATAGAAAAACGCCATTCCCTCCGTTTCAAAATATAACATGTTTTAGGTTTATGAAGAAAATGAATCTAGACTTAGATTCATCCCAAAGTTAAGTGAATCTACGTACTAAAACAAGTTCAGATTCATTTTTTTCACAAACCTAAAACATCTAATATTTTGAAATCGGAGGAGTACTTTCTAAAAAAGAGGCCGATGTGGTTAGTCTGTTGAGTGGACAACTGGCCAGGGACCCGTCTTTTCTAATGCAGCTAGGATCGATTTGGCCAAAGTAGAAGGCGTGTAGCGTATTTGTTTGTTGCTTCGCATTTAGTGAGCAACCCCCATTTTGCAGGAAGGGAGACAGCAATGCAACGCTGGCAGTTTGTGTATATACGCCGGTAGCTACGTACGGTGGTGCTGCACGCATTGACCAAATGGCCGCACAAACTACAAAAATTGTTTCCACAAAAAAAAAAAACTACGTACTCCAGTACAAAAATTCTTTCCGCAAGCGTGCCATACTCCGAGACGAGAGCCATCGCGTGGCGTGTTGGAAGTATCTCGGGAAGGTGATGAAGCAGTTAAGGTGTGAAGCGATCCGAAGTGAAGCCAAGTATAAGACCCAGCTAGAGGAGAAAAGGCTTAAGATAAACGAGAAAAAGGCAATGAAGGAGCTTATGACGAGAAGAAGAAGATCATGACGATGGATACCTCGAGGATGAATCCAACTCAATTGGAGTTGCATCAACTGATGATTTCCGACATCTTGGAGTGAAAGAAGCAAGCTCATCAAGGCGGAGGAGCTTCAGCAAGTGGTGGCGACGGAGCTGTGCATGATGGGTGCGGCGACGACGGCGATATGGTTTGATGGTCTCTTCCTTCATCATGGTGGACGCTTTTTTGTTGATTCAGTATATGGTTGAACATTGCCAAATCTATGTTTGGATTTCTATGACCAAGACAATTTGATGTCCATAATTTTGAACTGTTGTGTTACATCGTTTGACTGTAAGATCATTGATCAATTTTTTTAAATTGTGAACTAGAAACTGCTTTTACGAGTTGAAAACATAAGGCACAGAACGGAGCCCGTAAAACTGGACCCATAAAAGCCGTTTTTTGTGATTTGTAAACGTGTTTTACAGTTCGCGTTTTTACGGACTCCGTTATAACTGCTCTAAAAGGCCTCTTTGTCACGGGATACACACAAACCTTTGACATTTATCAGAGCTAATTAATTTCCATATAATTTGACCAAGTAACATCTGATAATTTGATAAGTCCAAGCAATATAGTGAAGTAGAGAAAAAGGTACAACAATGATGCGTAATATAAGATGCAGTTTACATAATCTATGTGATGGTGACGGACTGGTAGATCTGCTGCATGACCCCTCTGAAACGATCCATATCAAGGGTGACGTTCTGGCCGTTGAGAAAGATCTCCCACACCGGTCTGAATCCCTGTTTGTGTATGGAAAGTGGATCGGTGAACACAGCATGGTCCTTTGGGTATACATCCTTGAGGGTCGTCTCCTCGGCACTTATCTCGTACTCGACGTACCGGAGCCCCATGTCCAATGAAGGATGGCCGAATTCGTTCCAACCAATCTCCTTAATCTCGCCCCACGGGATGATCTGCATGAACGTGGCGTTGTTTGGAAGGAACACCAAGTTGGTGAGACCGGCGCCGTGCACGCCCACCATAACGTTGCACGAGTTAACCACATGTGCGAACGTGGCCATGTCCCGGACCATCTCCGGCCCTGCAGCCACCAACTCAAATCCAACCTCCGTGACGGTGGCTATTGCCTCCGCCTCGTTGGTAATCACCCTCGAGCCCCGTCGTAGCACCATCACAAGACGTGGCCTCTGGCTAGAGCTCTGGTGCGCGGGGGTTGCCCACGCGTGCTTCAACGAGTAGGCCGACCGAAGAAAGTCCCGAAAGTCCTTCATCGTGTAGCCCTTTCTGGATAATGCAGGGTTGATCCTCAGTTCCTCGTGGCGCTCTAGGCCGACGCGCACCAATGGGAAGCAGCGCACGGCGTCATCGGCGTTGAAGTCGATTACCGGGTAGATGGATAGCGCGGCGAGGAAGTGTCGGAGTTTGAACATCAACTTGTGGTCGTAGTCGGTGACGAGGAGCTGCACGTGGCCATCGTACTCCCGCGCCGTGTTGTATAGGGGGATAATGGTGTCGTCTGTGGCGTGGAAGAAGTTTGTGCTATAGCAACATGTTGTGGAAAATACCACTGCCGGGACGTCGTGCGTCACTGTGCACCGCGGTGGAATGATGTCATCCGTGGTGACAACTGGGGCGCTCAAGCGGATGGTCACCTTCGTCCCTCCGTCAGTTTTGCGCGCATACGGGAGGATCCTGACCGTCCCATTCTCCGGTCGGTAGCTGTCATGGGAGGCTGCGACCACGTAGACGGTGGCGGATTTGCCATGCACACGGACGTCGCCTTCCATTGCGCAGATGTCCATGCCGGCGCGGGTGACGTTGCAGCTTAACTTGCTTCTTCGTGCTGCCACATCTGCGTATGTTGACACAAGAATAATTAATCTTTTATCTGGCTCTACCAATGTAAGAGCGGCCGCAACCAAACGATAAATGCAGATTGTGCTGATTATGTTCTTTGCCCCTAAACTTTGAAAAAGACATGCACGTTAACGTTCATGCAAACCTGCATGAGACTAACTAGACTAGGACTCAAACATGGTACTACGACATGTACCAAAACATCCAAAGACTAACCTAATCAAAGTTATTTCTAACACTGGTGGCCGACGAGGGTCCGTAGCAGAGCCGGCGAGCTAGCCGTCTGTAGCAGCGCCGGCGAGCATTTCTAGCATCGCCGGAGGCCGTTTCAAGAAGCGAGCGGCGAGCAGGAAATGCGAGCAGGTTTTTCAGCCATGTCGACGGCCGGCCGTTAGTAATAACATGCGACGATGGCAGGTGGTGGCGGCAGCACTGTCCTGCCGACACCAGCACGACATCGGTAGGGGGAGAGTAGCCAAAAGGGAGATGGGTAGGGGAAATAGGGGCTGGGACGGCGGTGGCATGGTCGTGTAGGGAATCGATGGCGGTGGCGAGCCATGGCGCGAGCTCCACCTCCCCTCGGCTATTCTCCATTAATTATAGACGACATGCGAGTTTGGGGATAAGTTGGAGATAGGGAAATGAAAGAAAAACGTGGACGAAAGGCTTAGGTGGTGTGTGTGGGCTCCCGATGGACGATGTTGTGCGTCTAATCCCCCGGGTTAGGAGAATCATTTGCCTTTTTTTAACCTAGTGCTTTTTTTAGAATATATTTTTACCCGGTACTAGTAGTACTAGTACTCCCTCTATTTCAAAATAGGATGTATATAGTTTTTGGTCAAAGTCAAACTTTTTAAAATTTAACCAATTATATAGAAAAACTGTTAACATTTATAATCCCTAATCAGTATTGTTAGAACTATTACTCCCTCTATCCCATAATATGTTGCGCATAATATTTTGCGTGCAAGTCAAATTTTGCAAAGTTTGACCAAGAATATACAAAATAATATGAATATATACGATATGATATGAAATTATAATACGAGAATATATTTCATGCCAAATTCTAATAATATTAATTTAGGATTGTATAGGTTCATATTTATATCAAACTACTTGGTCAAGCATTATAAAGTTTAATTTTAATAAAATATTATACTCCCTCTGTCTAGAAATAACTGGTTTGAGTTTGTCTAGATTCGAAAATGTATCTATACACTAAAATACGTCTAGATACATTAAATCTAGACAAACTCAAGTCAGTTATTAGGATGCATGGAGTATGAAATATAAATTGGGATGGAGAGAGTATGAAATATATCCTCATATGTTGTGCATTAGATATTGTAGATACTGATAATTTTTTCTATATAGTTGATCAGACTATGAATTTGTTGATTTTAACAAAAAAAAAACTATATGCGTCCTAATTTAGAATAGAGAGAGTAGTTCACATATGCAAGGTATATGAAATCTCAAGTTAATCTATATATATGTTGATTACTTCGATCGAGTTGTTGACTTCTGTTTCTTTCTAGTTTCTAGTACCAGTGTTTTGTTTTTCGCGCCATACGGTGACATTGGACTCTTGACTATGCTTGCACTAGCTGTGGGTCGCACGTTCGATGCATTGCACATTAGTCAGACAGTTTAGACTCTTGACCATGCCCCCAATTACCTTTGGCGGTGCTTCCCCGACCGAATCTGAACTCTCAATTATGAAGGACCAAGTGGCATATAATAGTAGTACGTATTATGGTTAACGTCAATGATGATAGTAAATCAGAGAACTGAAACTTCCATAAAGCTAAAGTTAAATATGCTTATAATGAGTTTACCTGAAGACGAATAAACCTTGTGAACCGTTTCATCCGAAACCTGGGTAATGCTTTGAACAACATTTTCTTTGGTTCCGCCGAGATACTGGACTTGGTTACTTGTTTTTGGTCGTATGGAAATGAAGAAATCTGAAACTTGCGTAATGCTAGTCTCTCTAACTGCAAAACAAGGAACGCAAGTCATGTCCCCCTGCGTGGTTCATATGGTGATCACAAATACGTATATTCGAAACTACTTCCTCCGTTTCAAAATATAACATATTTTAGGTATGTGAAAAAATGTATCTAGACGTTTTTTAGTGTGTAGGTTTATTTAAGTTTAAAGTGAATCTAAACATTAAAACAAGTCTAGATATATTTGCTTCATAAAATTAAAACATCTTATATTTTGAAATAGAGGGAGTAAGAAACAGGTGAACCACACAAAAATGAAAAAAAAAGAGTGAAGCAGCAAGAAAAACCCTCTAGAATGAATCGGAGCATCAGATTTCTCGGGTAAGCTTAGAGAATCATCACTAAATCTTGATCCGGATCGATCTTTTCAATCCAGTGTGGGATTAGTTTTGTAACTATTCAAGTGGCTTGTAGCAATAAAATCAGATGTTTGTATTAACTCATATTGAATCCAAAATCTTAAATTCATTTTATCTGAAAATAGGGTCAAGCTCATGAATGGACAAATGATGGAATTTATTACTCCCTCCATCCTAAATTGACTGACTTTGCTTTGTCTAGATAAAAAGGGTTTTAACGTGCTACTCTCTCCGTTTAGAAATATAAGATGTTTTAAGTTTGTGAAGCAATGTATCTAGACATCTTTTAGTGTATAGATTCACTTAAACATAAACACTAAAAGGTGTTTAGATACATTTATTTCACAAACCTGAAACATCTTATATTTCTAAACGGAGAGAGTAGATGCATACTTTAACATGGACCTAAATCCACACACTTGCATTATTGCTGCTTGTCATGACGGAACACCTATCTCTAGCCTTTAGATTCGTTAAACCGGTAAAACTGATAATAGGAAACAAAAATGCATGCGGATGATGAAGAGTAAACCAAACTGTCGACGTAAGGAACTTTCAGTTAAATTCAGAAGACTTACGACGAGTGAGCTGCGGTAGGGAATCGGTGTTAAGCACAACTAGGATGAGCAGCGGAACCAGAAACAGCGCAGCCACTGCCGCTCCCCCGCACGCAGGCTTCTTGCTGCTATCGTTTCGCAGGGCCTTCATCTCGCATCCGGCTGTTCTTGTCTTGCACTAGCTTGATCGCTGGCTCTAATGCAAGATCCTCCCACCAAGGTTAACACTCTTTCCTATAAGCTAGACCACTTATCGACGCCGGAGTCTTAACTCTTTAAGTAGGAGAAGTGAAGCTTACTACTAGTACTATACTCCTTTTCAAATGCACTTCGATTGATGCGTGAGCCTAGTTTAGTGCATGTAGCTTCTCGTATCCCAATGTCTTTGGTTGACTTCTTCAAGAGTCGATTGAATCCCTGCCCAAAACATATACTCCCTCCATTCCATAATACTAGTATAAGATGTTTTAACTTTTGTGATAGGAATGTATCTAAACAAGTGCTTGTAGGACATATTCGGAGGTTCCACTACAACCTTAGGATATCTCGGAGCTCTTGAAAAAGCCCGACTCTATGGCAAAAGCACAACTAGAGCTTAGAGAGGTACTAGGTGCATCACGAGGTGTAATCACTAACACCGACCTTGCTGGACTCGACTATATGTGAATGGTTATCAAGGAGGTTCTTAGGTTGCATCCTCCTAACACTAGTAGAAAACAGACATTTTATCCGGAGCATTAGTCCCGGTCGTGTTTGGGCCTGAGACTAGTGTACCGCTTTCAACGGCTAGAAACTGCCGCAGGGTACGGCCACCTATAGTCTCGTTTTAAATAGGATCTTTAGTCTCGGTTGAAGATACTAACCGGGACTAAATGGCTTCCTGCAGGCTGGGGCCAGCGCCAGCCCCTTTAGTCCTGATTGATGTCTATAACCGGGACTAAAGATGGATTTTTAGTTCCGGTTGGTTTCTTCAACCGGGACTAATGTCCTTCCTATATCATGTTCATCCCTTTTCTGATCCATACTCCATTTTCAAGCTACTTTCTCATCTCTGTTTCCTCCCTTAGCTCGAGTTCATCCTCATTTTTTCACACGATTTGTCAAGATTTGGCGGTGTCCTATCTATCCAAGGGTTCTAAAAGATTAGCAACTTTATCCTTTCATCTTTCATTGCTAGTTTAGCTCATTTCATGCTATAGAAGTAGAGGGATTTGTGGGTTTAGTTTGGGAGTAATTTTTTGCAATAATAACATGAGATGAATTTGTATTAATTTGGATTCTATCTATCTTGTATTAATGTGATGAACTCCAAGCTCAATATCATTTTCAATATGTGGATTCTATCAATATCTTTTTTTGGCACATAGTCTCGAAATGCATTTTATTCATAGAAGCACAGAGATACATGAGTTCATCCTAGCTAGCTACTACAACTACTACATCACAGAAAAATATTAGTTCATCCTACTACAACTACTACAGCATAGATATATATGGGTTCATCCTACTACAACTGTTAGTGCACACACTCACAGATGCATCATGCCATCCAACAACAAAATGCCCTTCTTCTTCTACCTGCCTTTAACAAACTCACAAAATGTAATAAAAATAGGGTTGATTCACAAAAGCTTCTTAAAAAGACACACTGGCTTAGTAGATCTTCGAGAATCTCCTCGAGATAAATATATGAGAGTGCCTCTATGGCGAGCTCCTCAAATATGTCTGAGGACAGGATCCTAAGACATCTTCGAGTAGCTCTGTCGTAATGGTGTAACTCTCGCACCATCTTGCAGTTTATAACTTCTCTAGCTAGATCAATACGTCGGGGAGCTAACAAATTTCACATACTAGTGAGTGCCTCTATGGAGAGCTCCTCGAAGATGTCTGAGGACGGTATCCTAAGACATCTTCGAGAAGCTCCGTCGTAGTGGTGTCCCTCTCGCACACCATCTTACAGTTTATAACTTCACAAGAATGCATCTTGCCTATTTATATATTAATCGGCACAACATATTGTCGACACTCATGACATAATGTCGACACTCACTCCTGTCATAGTGTCGCCACCCATCCAAATAGTGTCGCCACTCACTGGCATAGTGCCACCACTCACGACATAGTGCTGACACTTACCGATGACATAGTTTCGCCACCCACGGTTAAATAAATCTAAACGTTTAATCCCCATAGTGTCGACACTCATCCGGGACTAAACGGGCTCACGTCAGCCTCAGCCTGTCGCAACCCCTTAAGTACCGGTTGGTGTCTCCAACCGGGACTAAAGATAGAGTAGAAAGTTTTTAAATCGGTGCATAGTTTTAGTACATAGTATGTTGTCGCATCCGGAGCCGAAGTATCATTATGTGCTTTTATTTTTAGACCGATACTAATTTTAGCATCATGATTGCCTTTGATATACTTATATAATACAGATGAGCCGTAGATGGATGTACACTGACCGACGCACTAGCGAGTTCATTAAAGGTGTGCGTTCTTTTCTCGATGTGGTTGAGACAAACAAGCGGAATGGTTTTATGTGTTGTCCATGTGGTGTCTGTCAAAATTAAAAGGATTACTCTTCCTCAAAAATCCTCCACACCCACCTTTTTCATTCCGGTTTCATGTCCGACTATAATTATTGGACCAAGCACGAAGAAAGAGGGGTTATTATGAAAGACACGAAAGAAGAAGAAGATGATGACAACTATCCTAGGTTCCCTGAATACGGTGATATTGCAATGGAAGACAATGAAGAAGAAGCTGAAGAACATGCATCTGATGACCCCGCTGATGATCTTGGTCGGGCCATTGGTGACGCAAAGAGAGACTGCAAAAGTAAAAAGGAGAGGTTAAAGTTCGAGAAGATGTTAAAGGATCACAAAAAAATGTTGTATCCAAATTGTGAAGATGGCCAGAAAAAGCTGGGTAGCACATTAGAACTGCTACAGTGGAAGGTAGAGAACGGTGTGGCTGACAAGGAATTTGTAAAGTTGCTGAAAATAATGAAGAAGTTGTTTTTAAAGAATAACAAATTGTCCACCAGTACATACGAAGCAAAGAAGGTTGTCTGCCCTCTAGGATTAGACGTGTACAAAATACATGTATTGCCCTAAGGACTGCATCCTCCACCGCGGTGAGGAGTACGATGAAGGAAATATTCCCTAGAGACAAATATTTAATAGCATATTTCATAAAGTTTATGATTAAGTTTTATATTATGCTATAACTGTATTGATTAGGAAACGTCAATACATGTGTGATATATAAACAACCAGTAATTTTTAGTAAAACTCTAGTCACTAGTTCATTAGTTAGTAGATGATCAAAGGTTTCTTAGTCATGTTGGTGCTTCAGCCCCAAATTGACAATGGAGTCATTTCATTGGAGAATGAGATGGTAAACATACCCTATATATAGCATTGTATCACGATCATGTCACAGAGTTCAGGTTACAATAATTAGGAAACATAGAGACTTTTTTCTTAGACCATGAGACCGTATCAAATCACTGTCTCCAGAGGTTACTTTAATGGCACTTAACGTCACTTGGTGGAATGGTGATCGTAGAGTGTCGTTAGGTATCTGGAGGAGCAGGTTGATGATACCGTGTCAAGACCGGGATTTTTCCATCCGCGTGACGGAAGATACTCTGGGCACACTCGGACAAGTTATATTCATAAGTTGCGCAGCGCGTGACTAGGTCACGGGGATATCACTTATCAGATCGAGTAAAAAGGTATTGTCGGTAACGAGGTTGAACGCTGACATGGAGATGTCATTTGATCAAAGCCTCGGCCAATATAGTATCTCAGAGACAAAAGGAATAAGACACAATGTTACCATTCAATGACAAATTTCGTTGAGTAAACAGGTGATCATTATGGGCATCCAGGTCCCGCTGTTGATCATTGGTCAGAGAGGAGTCTTGGCCATGTCTGTAGTATTATCGAACTATTGGATAGCACACTTAAGGGCTTGACGAAGCTTGGATATTATTAATGGCTAGTTGTAATCACCGAAGAAGTGAGAAGAGAGAGACCAGAAAAGTTCTCGAGAGATCCGAAGGTGTTCGGAGAAAGGATAAAGAAAAAGGATAAAAAAGGGTTTTTGGATAAATGGTTATTTAAATATGTTTATTATGGATTAATATGTTGTAAATAAATATTTGGATAAAGATTTATAAAAGGCGGCTTATAATCTTAGGCAAAATCTCAAAGGGATTTTAGCTAAAAAGAAACGGACAAAAAAGACAAATAGAAGTTGTTTTTGAAACATCCCACGTGGGCGGCACTTAATGTGCGTCGCACGTGGGTGTTAGCCAGTACGCGTCGCTGGCCGACGCGCCGCTGTAGCTGGGCCGAGCCAGTCCACCCGGGGGCGCCGACACTTGCTGTCGCGTGGGCTGCAGGCCAGCCCACCCCGGGTCTGGCGATGCGTGCTTCCGCGGCAGCCGCCGCCTCACGGACTGCCAGGCAGGCTAGCCCACCCAAGGCCCGTTTGCCTCCACCGCCTTACCCTGATGGGCTATGCGCGGGTGGGCAGGTGGCCCACCCTGCCGGCCGGCGGGTTGCCCCCTTTTTTCCTTTGTTATTTAGTCCCACATGGGAACCCTAAGGTGGAGGGACCCTTCCCCTTCCTATATAAAAGGGTGTCCATAGGAGGATTAAAAACACCAATTTCCACCTTAAAATAAATAAAAGGCTTGTGTTGTCTATCTCTTCTCTTCTCTCTCTCTCTCTCTCTCTCTCTCTCTCTCTCTCTCTCTCTCTCTCTCTCTCTCTCTCTCTCGATCGTGGCCCCCTTACCAGGACTGTGCGAGCAAGGAGTTCTTCACCGCAGAGCGTTGTTGGGCTACGGGATTCAGAGCCGGGAGATCTACTTTCACAATCTCGGCTAGATCGAAGAGAAGCGGGGATCGTCGTCAAGCATCGTACGTGTGTGACTCCCTCTGGCGGCACCGTGCTTTCGATGCTAGGAGTTGTCGGGGAGCCGCATGACTTCGTGACCTCGAGGTCAGCGTCAGGGCGTATTCTTCATCCATGCTCCTCGCGGTATGTTAACCACGCTTGGTCTTCAAAGGTATGAATACCGTATATCCTCCCGTTACTTTATTACTAGTAGATAGATCCTGGCATTAGGGTTTCGATCGTACGAATTTTTTTGTTTTCTTCCCTCGAACCCCAATATTGGTATTAGAGCCAATCTATGCGTAGTGCTGGTGGTACGGGTAGAACACACAAGTTGTAACGTGTGGGCGTCGATTTTATAATTTTTACCTCTCACGTGTACTTGTTTATATCATGGTATTGATTGATGAAGCGACCCAAACCGACCTTACGCGTACTCCGCGATACTGGTTGACCGTGGAAGAGTTGAAATCATGGACTCTTAAATAAAAGCATGGAAGAGTACCACGACGTGCTTAATATGTGTTGGAATTATGCCCTAGAAGCAATAATAAAGATGTTATTATTATAATTCTTGTTCATGATAATGTTTATATTCCATGCTAGAATTGTATTAAGCGGAAACTTTAATACTTGTGTGGTTTGTGAACAACACCGTGTCCCTAGTACGCCTCTATGGACTAGCTCATTGATTAATGATGGTTAAGGTTTCCTAACCATAGACATGAGTTGTCGATTAATAATGAGATCATATCATTGGGAGAATGATATGATGGACAGACCCAAATTAAGCAGAGCAATTAGATCGTGTCATCGTGTTCATCTTTGCGAAGCTTTTCTTATGTCAAATATTGTATTCCTTAGACCATGAGATAATGCAACTCCCTGGTATCGGAAGAAAGCTTTGAGGTCATCAAACGTCATCCTATGAGAGGGTGATCATAAAGGTGTCTCTCGGGTGATCGGAAAGTGCATGTTGGATTGTATGTATCGAGATGGGATTTATCCCTCCCAAGTCGGAGAGATATACTTTGGGCCCACTAGGTAATCGATATCAACACCGCTTGCAAGCACGTGGTTAAGGAGTTAATCACAAAGTGATATCGGATTACGGAACGAGTAAAGTACTTGCTGTGAACAAGATGGAACTAGGTATGCCGGTACCGACGATCGAATCTCGGGCAAGTAAAATATCGCGCGACGAAGGGAATATATATATGGGATTGATTGAATCCTGGCATCGTGGTTAATCCGATATGATCATCGATGAATGTGTGGGAGTCAATATGGGTTTCCAGACCCCGCTGTTGATTATTGATAGAAGATCATGTCTGCATATTCTCGAACCCGAAGGGTTACACACTTAACGTGTCTCGACGCTAGGATAGAATGGATAATTGGTTTATGAGTTTTTGTTCAGAGTCTTGGATGAGATCCATGACATCACGAGAGGTTCTGGAATGGTCCAGAGAATAAGATTCATATAAGGCAAAGCAGTTTTTGGAGTTCGAAATTGTTTCGGATTGTTCGGTATTGTACCAGAAGCTTCTAGAACCTTCTGGAGTGGGACCAACGTGGGCCCACTTGTCCGGAGGGTGCGTGGACCTACGAGGGAGTGCCCTGGCCGCATTGGTCCAGGGGCACAAACCCCATAGGCCCAGCCAGCCAAGCCCTAGGGGAAACCCTATGGAGGGCTTCTAGAAGGGGGGGGGGAACTTGCCCCCCACTCCTCCCTCCTTGGCCGCCGGCCCTAGGCTTGGAGGAGGGTCAAGGGGCAGCCGCCCACCCCTCTATATAAAGAGGGCTGGAGGCGCACCCTCCCCCCACACCTCCTCAAGCCCTCGCCGCCCTGATGCCCTCCTCTCTCTCTCCCTCCCGACTGCGCGTAGGCGAAGCCCTGCCGCAGAAACTCTCCACCGCTTGCACCACGCCGTCGTGTTGTAGATCCAATCTATCTCTCCACCCCACTTGCTGGACCGAGGAAGGAGGAGACGTCGAGGTGCCGCACGTGTGCATCTCTTGGAGGCATCGCCACTTGCGGTGTTGGATCGGATCGGATCGCGAGGAGGAGAAGCTAGTACGACTACATCAACCACGTTCCGTTGAATGTTCCGCTGTGCGAATCTTCAAGGGTATGAAGATCTCATCTATCCCCCCTCGTTGTTTGCATATCCTAGATTAGATCTTGGCTTTTCCCGTTCGCATCCGTAGAAAATTTTGATTTACTATGCTGCGAAACCCTTCAGTGGTATCAAAGCTAGATCTATGCGTAGATGTGTTTCACGAGTAGAACACAACATGCTTGTTGCGGGCGTTGATGTTTTCTGTTGCAAGCCTCTTGTTTGTGTACTTCTTATGACGCGGGATAGTGAGATCGAAGCGGTCCAGGCCAACTTTACGCGACCTCGTTCGCGAGACCGGCTCCGCACTTGACGTGTGGCTTGTTCCACACATGCGGCTGGTGGATGCCAGTTTCTCTCACTATAGTTGTCATGGGATTTACACCGGAGTTTGGCAACCATAATATCACCGTTGTGGCTTTCCGTAGGTAAGAATCATTCTTAGCTTGTTACTCACATAAGCCACGTAAAACATGCAACAACAAAGTAGAGGCGTCTAACTTGTTTTTGCAGGAAGTGTTTTCTGTGATATGGTATGGCCCAAGATGTGATGTGTATGTTGTATGCAATGATCATGTTTTGTAATGTTTCACGACTTGCATGTCGATGAGTACACAACCGGCAGGAGCCATATGGTTGTCTTTATAATTGTGTATGACATGTGTGTCAACTTCTTATATGCCATGTAATAGCTTTACTTTATCGCTAAGTAGTTAGCAATAGTTGCAGTTGCTATTTGTGATGGAGGCAATCATGGTGGAGTGATGGAGATCATGCTGGCACGCACAAGATGGAGATCATTGCGCGAAGATTGGCTATACCATGTCACATAAAGTTATATGCATGTGATGTTTATCCTTTTATGTATCTTATTATGCTTAGATCGCGACGGTAGCATTATAAGATGATTCCTCACTTAAAGATCAAGGTAAAACTGTGTTCTCCCTCTGTATGCACCGTTGCGAAAGTTCGTCGTGTTCAAGCATCACGTGATGATCGGGTGCTATAAACTCCACGTTCACATACAACGGGTGCAAGCCAGTTTTGCACACGCGGAAATACTTGGGTTTGACTTGACGAGCCTAGCATGTACAGACATGGCCTCGGAACACATGAACCGAAAGGTTAAGCATGAGTCATATGAATGATATGATCGACACTTTGTTGTCCACCATTGAAACCACATCTCTTCTCGTGAAGATCGGATTAGGTGTGGTGAATTTGGATCATGTTCACTAAACAACTTGAGGGATGTTGAATTTAGTGGGAGTTCATCTAGTAATTTGATTAAGTTGAACTAGTTATCATGAACATAGTCTAAATTGTACTTGCAAATTTTGTAGATCAAATGGCTAAGTCCAACTTCAACTTCAACATTTTTCTTGAGAAAGAAAAGCTTAAGAACAATGGGTCTAACTTCACCAACTGGTTCCGCAATCTGAGAATCATTCTCGCTGGCGGAAAAAAGGACTATGTCCTTGAGAAAGCGCTAGGTGACGCCCCTACTGTAGATGCGCCGGCTGATGAGAAAGCTGTTTATCAGTCGCGCAAAGATGATTATGGTGTGATTAAGAGCACCATGTTATTTGCTATGGAATCGGACCTTCAAAATCGTTTTGAGGATTTCCCCAGGCCCTTTGAGATTCTTGAGGAACTAAAAGTATGTTTCAGACTCAGGCCCGTTCTGAGAGATATTGATCTCTGAGAAATTCTTTAACTGCAAGATGGAGGAAGGGAGTTCCGTTAGTGAGCACGCTATTAAGATGTCGGGCTACACTCAACGCCTTGAGAAACTGGACTGCAAGATTCCAGAGGAGCTCAAGATTGACAGAGTTCTGCAATCACTCCCTCCTAGCTACAAAGGTTTTGTAGTTACTCATAATCAGATTGGTTCCACTGATATGATCACTGAGCTCTTCACTAAGCTGAAAGCTGCGGAGGTGGACATCAAGAAAGATAATCATGTGTTGATGGTCAACAAGCCCCCCAGCTATAAGAAAGGTAAGGGTGCAAAGAAGCCCTTCAAGAAAGGCAGCGGCAAGCGCGTTGCCCCTGCTGAGAAGAAGCTCAAGTCTGGACCTAAGCCGGACACTGAGTGCTTCTATTGCAAGGACAAGGGTCACTGGAAGCACAACTGTCCGAAGTATTTAGCGGACAAGAAGGCTGGCACCATCAAAGGTATATTTGATATACATGTTATTGATGTTTTCCTTACTAGCCCTCGTTGTAGTGCCTGGGTATTTGATACTGGTTCAGTTGCTAATATTTGTAACTCGAAACAGGAGCTACGGAATAGACGGCGGCTGGCGAGGGATGAGGTGACGATGCGCGTTGGCAATGGATCAAGAGTTGATGTGATGGTCGTCGGCACACTCTTCTTAGTTTTACCTTTGGGATTAGTTTTAAACCTCAATAAATGTTATTATGTGCCTGCGTTGAGAATGAACATCATATCTGGATCGTGTTTATTGCAAGACGGTTATTCATTTAAATCTGAGAATAATGGTTGTTCTATTTATATGAGTAACATCTTTTATGGTCATGCACCTGCTAAGAATGGTTTATTTCTTCTGAATCTCGAAAGCGATGAAACACACATCCATAACATTGAGGCTAAGAGATGCAAGGTAGATAGTGATAATACTACTTATTTGTGGCACTGCCGTCTAGGTCATATTGGTATAAAACGCATGAAGAAACTCCATTCTGATGGACTTTTGGAGTCTCTTGATTTTGAATCATTTGACACATGCGAACCATGCCTCATGGGCAAGATGATCAAAACCCCGTTCTCCGGAATGATGGAGCGAGCAACGGACTTGTTGGAAATCATACATACCGATGTATGCAGACCGATGAGTGTTTCGACGCGCCGTGGATATCGCTACTTTCTCACTTTTACTGATGACTTAAGTAGATATGGGTATATCTATTTAATGAAACATAAATCTGAAACATTTGAAAAGTTCAAAGAATTTCAGAATGAAGTGGAAAACCATCGTAACAGAAAAATTAAGTTTCTACGATCCGATCGTGGAGGTGAATATTTGAGTTATGATTTTCTCATGCATCTTAAAGCAAGCGGAATCGTTTCACAACTCACGCCACCCGGAACACCACAGTGCAATGGTGTGTCTGAACGCCAGAATCAAACTCTATTAGATATGGTGCGATCAATGATGTCTCTTACAGATTTGCCGTTATCATTTTGGGGTTATGCATTAGAAACCGCTGCATTCACTTTAAATAGGGCACCATCTAAATACGTTGAGACGACACCGTATGAACTGTGGTTTGGTGCTAAACCTAAGTTATCGTTTCTTCAAGTTTGGGGATGCGAAGCTTACGTCAAGAAGTTGATGTCGGACAAGCTCGAACCCAAAGCGGAGAAATGCGTCTTCATAGGATACCCTAAGGAAATGATTGGGTATACCTTCTATCACAGATCCGAAGGAAAAGTGTTTGTCGCAAAGAACGAATCCTTTCTTGAGAAGGAGTTTCTCTCGAAAGAAGTGAGTGGGAGGAAAGTAGAGCTAGACGAGGTTATTAAACCTTCTCTTGAGTTGGAGAGTAGCGCAGCACCTGAAATTGTTCCAGTGCCGTCTGCACCGACAATAGAGGAAGCTAATGATAAGGATCATGAAGCTTCGGACGATGCTACTACTGAACGTCGCAGGTCGACAAGGTCACGTGCCCCTCCTGAGTGGTATGGCAACCCTGTCTTAACTGTCTTGTTAGTAGATGACAATGAGCCTGTGAACTATGAGGAAGCGATGATGAGCCCAGACTCTGAGAAATGGCTAGAAGCCATGAAATCCGAATTGGGATCCATGAGCGAAAACCAAGTATGGACTTTGGTGGACCCTCCTAGCGACCGAAAGGTCGTCGAGTGCAAATGGATTTTCAAGAAGAAAACGGACGCGGATGGTAATGTTACCGTATATAAAGCGCGACTTGTCGCGAAAGGTTTTCGACAAGTTCAAGGTGTTGACTACAATGAGACTTTCTCTCCCGTAGTGATGTTTAAGTCCATTCGGATTTTATTAGCAATTGCTGCGTTTCATGATTATGAAATTTGGCAGATGGATGTCAAGACTGCGTTCCTCAATGGCAACATTGATGAAGAGTTGTATATGATGCAACCCGAAGGTTTTGTCGATCCTAAAGATGCTGATAAAGTATGCAAGCTTGAGCGTTCAATTTATGGACTGAAGCAAGCATCTCGGAGTTGGAACCTTCGTTTTGATCAAGTGATCAAGAGCTTTGGATTTGTTCCAAATTGCTACGAAGCTTGTATCTACAAGAAAGTGAGTGGGAGCTCGGTGACATTTCTGGTACTATATGTGGATGACATATTGATTATTGGAAATGACATTAACATGCTTAACGATGTGAAGAGTTATTTGAACAAGTGTTTTTCAATGAAATACCTAGGTGAAGTTGCTTATATATTGGGCATCAAGATCTATAGAGATAGACAAAGACGCCTGATAGCTTTAAGCCAGAGTACATACCTAGACAAAGTTCTGAAAAGGTTCAGAATGGATAAGGCAAAAAAAGGTTCAGTGCCTATGTTGTCAGGTGAGATATTGAGCAAGGCTCAGTGTCCAGCTACGGTAAGTGATAGAGAAGCTATGAGCAAAGTGCCTTATGCCTCGGCCATAGGTTCTATCATGTATGCCATGCTGTGTACTAGACCGGATGTGTCCAATGCTCTTAGTTTGACGAGCAGATACCAAAGTGATCCAGGAGTGGAACACTGGACAGCCGTGACGAACATCCTAAAGTATTTAAATAGGACTAAAGAAATGTTCTTAGTCTATGGAGGTGATGAACAACTCGTCGTAAAGGGTTACGTCGACGCTAGTTTCGACACCGACAAGGATGATTCTAAATCTCAGACAGGATACGTTTATATTTTGAATGGAGGAGCTGTGAGCTGAAGAAGCTGCAAGCAAAGCGTGATCGCTGGATCTACAGTAGAAGCGGAATACATGGCTTCTGCAGAAGCGTCAAGTGAAGGAGTTTGGATCAGGAACTTCATCACTGAGCTTGGTGTGGTTCCAAGTGCCTTGGACCCATTGGAGATATTGTGTGACAACACTGGCGCCATAGCACTGGCTAAGGAACCAAGATATCATCCAAAGACCAAGCATATCAACCGCAAGTTTCATATAGTCCGAGATTATATAACAGATGGAGATCTGAAGATTAGCAAAGTACTTACAGATCTGAATGTCACAGATTCATTGACTAAACCTCTTCCACGAGCAAAACATGATTAGCACCTTAGTGCCATGGGTGTTAGATTGTTGCCAGATGTAAACTAGATTATTGACTCTAGTGCAAGTGGGAGACTGTTGGAATTATGCCCTAGAGGCAATAATAAAGATGTTATTATTATAATTCTTGTTCATGATAAAGTTTATATTCCATGCTAGAATTGTATTAAGCGGAAACTTTAATACTTGTGAGGTTTGTGAAGAACACCGTGTCCCTAGTACGCCTTTGTGGACTAGCTGATTGATTAATGATGGTTAAGGTTTCCTAACCATAGACATGAGTTGTCGATTAATAATGAGATCATATCATTGGGAGAATGATATGATGGACAGACCCAAATTAAGCAGAGCAATTAGATCGTGTCATCGTGTTCATCTTTGCGAAGCTTTTCTTATGTCAAATATTGTATTACTTAGACCATGAGATAATGCAACTCCCTGGTATCGAAATAAAGCTTTGAGGTCATCAAACGTCATCCTATGAGAGGGTGATCATAAAGGTGTCTCTCGGGTGATCGGAAAGTGCCTGTTGGGTTGTATGTATCGAGATGGGATTTGTCCCTCCCAAGTCGGAGAGATATACTTCGGGCCCACTCGGTAATCGATATCAACACCGCTTGCAAGCACGTGGTTAAGGATTTAATCACAAAGTGATATCGGATTACGGAACGAGTAAAGTACTTGCTGTCAACGAGATGGAACTATGTATGCCGGTACTGATGATCGAATCTCGGGTAAGTAAAATATCGCGCGACGAAGGGAATATATATATGGGATTGATTGAATCCTGGCATCGTGGTTCATCCGATATGATCATCGATGAATGTGTGGGAGTCAATATGGGTTTCCAGACCCCGCTGTTGATTATTGATAGAAGATCATGTCTGCATATTCTCGAACCCGAAGGGTCACACACTTAACGTGTCTTGACGCTAGGATAGAATGGATAATTGGTTTATGAGTTTTTGTTCGGAGTCTCGGATGAGATCCAGGACGTCACGAGAGGTTTCGGAATGGTCCGGAGAATAAGATTCATATAAGGCAAAGCAATTTTTGGAGTTCGTAATTGTTTCGGATTGTTCGGTATTGTACCAGAAGCTTCTAGAACCTTCCGGAGTGGGACCAACATGGCCCCACTTGTCGGGAGGGGGCGTGGGCCTACGAGGGAGTGCCCTGGCCGCATTGGGCTAGGGGCACAAGCCCCCATAGGCACAGCCGGCCAAGCCCTAGGGGAAACCCTAGGGAGAGCTTCTAGAAGGGGGGAACTTGCCCCCTACTCCTCCCTCCTTGGCCGCCGGCCCTAGGCTTGGAGGAGGGGCAAGGGGTAGCCGCCCACCCCTCTATATAAAGAGGACTGGAGGTGCACCCTCCCCCCACACCTCCTCAAGCCCTAGCCTCCCTGCTACCGCCCTCTCTCTCTCCCTCCCGACTGCGCGTAGGCGAAGCCCTGCCGCAGAAACTCTCCACCGCTTGCACCACGCCGTCGTGTTGTAGATCCAATCTATCTCTCTACCCCACTTGCTGGACCGAGGAAGGAGGAGACGTCAAGGTGCCGCACGTGTGCATCTCTCGGAGGCATCGCCACTTGCGGTGTTGGATCGGATCGGATCGCGAGGAGGAGAAGCTAGTACGACTACATCAACCACGTTCCGTTGAACGTTCCGCTGTGCGAATCTTCAAGGGTATGAAGATCTCATCTATCCCCCCTCTTTGTTTGCATCTCCTAGATTAGATCTTGGCTTTTCCCGTTCGCATCCGTAGAAAATTTTGATTTACTATGCTGTGAAACCCTTCAATATGATCTAGAAGTAATTTCAATCATTATCATACTATATCGGTCTCTTTCATTCATTCTCTGAGATATCAAGTAATTAATAACTCATTCATTCATTTCTTTTTTGCCAGGCAGGGTTGAAAACGGTTCAAGAATGAGGTTGCCGATCCATGGCGTGAGGAGTTGAGTTTTAATCCGGTCCTGGTAATTAGTACGAGCTAGGTCCACACTTCTCTTTAATTCCAGTTTTAATACAATTATCATGCTTGATTATTATTTGATTGAATTCTATTCTCGAAAAATATGCGAGGCAACAATAGGGGACTAATTTATGTGGATACTATATGTCTGCAAGTTCATTCGCTCGGCTACTGAGCAGGGTGTGGAATTTATTTGAGTACGTAAACAATATGATGATTTTATTACCATAATTTGTGTTGAGTGCCATTCATAATTTTTGTTATGATGATCGATATTTTCATATTGATCTCCTCCTTTGTAGCTGGATGCGATGCGAGATAAGCTCCTATCATGGGACCTCCTACTAGCAATTCAAGAGGATTTGTCGGGATTTTTGCTTGAGGAGGTCATATCCCCAAATGGAGACTACAATATAGATAGAGTCTAAAGCATCCATGTAATTTATTGATCTCCATATAATCAAATAGATGAGCTCTAGTACCGGTTGAGACTCATATACCAAGTTGTATATATATGTATGTATGCTCGTAAGAGAAATTATATTGTATATGCATCAAACTCGTGTACAATATATAGTAGCATAGAATATGTATACGAAAACTTGTTTGAAATGAAAACACAAAATAAAAATAATTAAACACAAAATAGAAAATACAAAATGAAATCGGAAAACAGAAAATACTAAAACCCATCTCCTGTCGTGGCAGCCGATTGCCTCAAAACGCTGCCGTGGCAAAACACCTTTAGCCCCAGCCTAGCGCACTACTCCGCGAAGCCACGTGGAGGACCTTTTGTCCCGGTTTGTAATAGAACCGGGACTAAATGTCGGACCTCTAGTCCCGATTTGACAGTCTCTCGGTTTTGCAATCGAGACTAGAGGCCTATTTTCTACCAGTGTACCTCCATTTCTTAAAATATATAAGATGTCGTGGTGTTAACAGAAGTAACAGTTACTATACAGAAATGAGACCTCCATCCAAGGTTATCTAATTGTTCATTGGCCGCTGGTGAACTCCTATGGACGACATGTCTGGAGTTTGCCGGATCGGATGGGATTCGGTTGCGCGCAACCATGATTTTTCTGACCGTTTTGTTCCAAAGGGAGCGATGTGAAGCTTTGATACTTTTTGTCATCATGGGATATGTATTTAGTCCCATGATGAAGTCAGTCGCGGAGAATGGCATGAAAGCCGAGGTCTAGAGACTAGCAATGGTGATTTGATTCCTAGTGGCGATGAGGTTTTGGCTTGGTTATCCCTGACTTGGAGAAGTGGCATCAGAATGTGAGGGTGATGACGCACACGGTGTTGTCGTGGGCGCTTCGTTGGAAGACCCCAAGAGCAAGGTATGATGAGCACAACAACAAGTTTTTCCTCAGTAAGAAACCGAGGTTATCGAACCAGTAGGAGGAAGGAAACGACTCAAAGGTGTTGCAAGCAACTTGGAGACCTACACAACACAAACTCAAGACTTTGCCCCAACGAATAGTGAGGTTGTCAATCTCACCGGTTTGCTGTAACAAAGGATTAACTGTATGGTGTGGAAGGAAATAGTAGCTTGGCAGAAAGTAAACAGTGGAAGATGTATCAATGGTAAAGATTGGACTGGGGTCCATAGTTCACTAAAGGTGTTCTTCTTAGATAAAAAAACATGGCATGCTGGGTAAACAAATTACAGAGGACAATTGACAGGACTGAGCAAGGCATAATAATACAATACTAGACATCAAGATTCTATGACATTCGATTGGGCAATACAATAAGATACATAGACCGCCATCCAACTGCATCTATGACTAGAAGTCCACCTTTGGGTTATCATCCGAACCCCCTCTAGTATTAAGTTGCAAGCAACAGACAACTGCTTTA
The DNA here is from genome assembly GCA_916181665.1 of Avena sativa. Classification (NCBI taxonomy): domain Eukaryota; kingdom Viridiplantae; phylum Streptophyta; class Magnoliopsida; order Poales; family Poaceae; genus Avena; species Avena sativa. The sequence goes on along the minus strand of OV702298.1, from coordinate 274,329,099 downwards.
AGCAAAGTGTGTAAGGTAAACAATCCCCTTGTTCCATGAACAAGAGACCATTGTTTTCTCCCTAGTAGCAACAACACATCTACAACCTTAGAGATTTCTGTCACTTTCTTTAGATTAAATAGAGGCATGAACCCACTATCGATCATAAATACCCCCTCTTGGAGTCACTAGCAACTACTTGGCCAAGATAGCTACTAACAATGGATAGCATGCAAGATCACAAACAACACAGACATGATAGAATCAATAAGACAAAACCATTAATCAATCTGACATAGTAATCTTAATATCCATCGGATGCCCGCAAACACAACATGCATGATTACAAATAGATGAGAACTTGATCATGAACGGAGCTTACAAGATCTAGACATGAAAGCACAAAGGAGGAGATACAACCATCTAGATACTACATGGACCCGTAGTCCAAGGTGGAACTACTCACGCTTCATACCGGAGGCTGGCATGATGAAGAAGAAGGCCTCCGGGATGATCTCCCCTTTGGTAGGGTGTCGGGAAGAGCTTCAGATCCCCCGATCTAGGGACGATGGTGGCGGCGGCTACAGACGGTTTTCATAGAATATTGATCGGGTGCTTAGGGTTTAGGCATCGGGGGCTTCTTATAGGAGAGAGGCAAGGCAGGAGGGCGGCCAGGGGGCCTACACCCTGCCCAGGCGCGGCCCAGGGTGGGCCCGTGCCTGGGGGGGGTGCAGCCGCCCTGTGGCTACCATTCGTCTCTCCTCCGAACTCCGTGTTCTCCTTGGTGAAATATTGACTTTGCCTTTTGTCCCATCCAATTCCGATAATATTTCCTTACTAGCTTTTCTGAAACCAAAAACAGAAGAAAACAGGCAACTGGCACTGTGGCATCGTGTTAATAGGTTAGTAGCATAAAACATATAAAAACACCTCAAAGTGTAGACAAAGCAAAGCAAAGTGGATACTAAACAAGCATGGAACATAAAAAATTATAGATACATTGTAATATCCCAGCATTAGAGCTTAGAAATAAGCTGAACACAGATGTGTGCATTGCATTCATGCATAAAAAATCCGAATAATTTCCGCGCTTTTGAACAAAACTTGTCAAAGGGATTGAAGCTTCTCTCAACTTGATGGAATTGAAGTAGATCATCAAGTTGACTGTGATAAGTTTCAATATGACCTTTGCTAAACCTTATTTTGGCTAAACATGATTTAATCTAAGGGTAGATCAAATGTAATAAAATTAAACCCTAATACATTACTTAATGAGTTATATTTGATCCTTAGGTGATCATATCATAGTATTCATTATAATCACTCATGAGTACCAAGTTAAGGATATAACACAAATAATAAGAATGTAACAACTATATCTTAATCTCATCTGCTTATACCATGAGTATCATGGTAATACCTAACCCTACTTCTTTAGTGAGATTGAGTAGGAAAGAAACCAAGTCCAGATCATTCACCATATATCTTTCTTTCCATATCAATCCTTATGGAATCATATCCTTATAATTGTTGTTCATCAATGTTGAGTAATCAACTATTGATTCACAAATTCTTAAACTATCAATTCTTGATCTATCAACTCTTGTACTTATCATAGAATTCACTTTAGTCCTTTAGAGAAAGAAGTAAGAAGAGATAGGTGGTAATATTAGTTTTAAATATCATCTATAGGATGGGAGAGTTGGAAGAGAATAAGATCAATGTGATAATTGATGGAGTTAATTCACTCCTGTAATGATAGAAGAGTTAATTGGAATATATATTCATATGGTAACAAAGAGGATTCCAAGGATGAATATTGAAGATAGTTACCAAGTAGGTATAGTCAATAAATTATAGTCAATAAATTATATCTCTTAATCCAATAGAGCTAAATAGAAGACAATTATAATACAACTATAATGTTGTATGGATGGAAGCCTTGATTAGCCAACTGGAAACCTAAGCCATAAATGATCAAAGGATTATAATGGACCATGCTTTAGTCACCAAGATTGAATGCTTATATCATGTATAAGTGACATTGGTGGATAAAACATGATTGAAACCTAGTATAGATATGTTATCCTAGGTTAGCCATGACAAGTCATATTATTATAATGTGAAGTTAAGTATAAGATATTGGAGTCAAGTAGAGATAAGATAGTATGATTTAGTTAAAGCTAGAGTAGCATGGAGTTATTAAAATAGTGTTATTCCTCTTAAAGGATAGTAAGATTTTGAGAAAGGTGGTTTGATATATACATCTATGGGAGAAATATTAGTGATGGATGATTAGGGAAGAATATGACTGGAGTTAGAAGTAGCTACCTATGGGATTGGAGATTATTAGTGGTAGAATAGTTGGATAACCAAATATAGATATGAGAAGATTATGAAAAGCTTTCATGTCAAGCTCATTGAATTTATAAATGTATTTAGAAGAATAAAGGGTGGATAAGAAGATTCTTGTGAAGTAAAGCTCATCATGTTAACACATGATGATGGATAGGAAGAAGTAATATATCTAGGAAAGGAATTCCTTAATTAGAAGTCCAGAATTATTGAAGTATGAAAGACAGAAATTCTGGATAAAATCTAAACCCTAAATCTTTAACCAAGCATAATATCTACTTCATATAATTGATCTACCATCTTATTTCCCCAATGCTTTATAGGAATAATTTCCTACATCACATCACTTCAGAACCTCTTGTTCATTCTCAACCATCATTATCTTAGGTGCTTAAAAATTATCTTTATCAATTCTGTCTCATAAGTTAGCCTAGAAAACAATCCCACTATTTTAATTTAAATGGTGATATCATTCACGATCACAAACATAAAAACAATCTGTCTTAGCCATTAATCTTTATTCACGTCAACAGAAGAATATAAGTATATTAAGAACCCTAAACCCTAGGGTAAGCATTTCCAATTCAAACCCTAACTCTTCTATTGGTTATAATAAAATATTTACATTGCTATTTCCTAAATTTATGAGAATAATATTAACCATATTAATTACTCAAAACTTTATGTATCAAATATTAATGAAGGATCAATATATATAAAAGTTTCTTTAATATTATAAATCAGTAAGAATCAAAACTCATGGATTAATAGTAATACATTCTTTAATAAGTTTATGGATATTGGATAAATTAAATTCATATCAAAAGAACCTACAAATACAAAAAGAAAATATATACATATATGTATAAGAAAATAAAGAAGTGATAATCTTATATAATAAAAAATCACAAAATGATTTTAAATACTATTTATCATTGCTGCAAGTATTAGCAAGGTAACTCCATAAAGATAAGTATAAATTAGTGCTTAAATAAAAGGGTAAGAAAAGAAAACAGAAAATAGAAATCAAAAAAGAAAAACAAATAGAAAGAAAAAAATAATAGAGGAATCAGATCTGGCCCACGACCCATTCCTCCTCTCTCTCTTACTCGTCGCTCGCGGGCATCCAACCGCAGCCCATCTAGCCCAAATGCAGCCCGGCACTGGCCCGTACCCCTTCGGCTCTAATCTTCATCGTCTTCCTCGTCGGCGAAGCTACTGTCTGGCGCCTCGACCGCCGTCGATCCCCACCGCGCCAAGATACACGCCGTCATTGTTAGGAGAGGATAAGGAGGCCACCACGATGTTCCCCCTCGGTCTCATCCTCATTTTCCCCTTCTCAGCAATCTCTATCTCTCTGTATCCTCTATACCGAGAACATAGCCTCGCCGGAGCCGCTCGTCGCCGACGTTTCTGAGCTCCCCTTGAACCGCTGAGGCTGTAGTTGGGATCCACTTGATCATATGGTTCGATTGCCCCACGAAGCACAATCCAAAGGAGATCTAATCGCGCCAATCGACACCTCCATGTCCGACGGGTTCCGCCGTCGTCTCCCTCGATTCCGACCACCTCCGGTCACACTAAGCCCTCCACTGCAACGCCGGTGAGTTGCTGATGCTCGGGCACCTCTCTAATCTCTCTATCGCTTCTGGAATCATCTCCACCACGTTCATCTGTAACCGCCGCCACCATACCTCGTCGCCAGCCATCCTCCGGTGACCATATCCGAGCGGCGCCGCTGCTAATAGGTTCCCTGTCGTGTACTCCTTCGAACTGTATTAACTGCGTTTGCCAAAACTCACTGGATCGACGCCGCTGCTAGCCACCTGAGCATCACCGGCGACCTGATGTCATCGTGACGTCGAAGTTGACCTGGTCCAGAGTTTTGACTCAGTCTTTGCCCATGTGGCATCTCACATGGCCTTGGGCCCATGCCATTCTTTGAGTGTAAGAACCAGCCCAGTAACAAAAGTATTAGCTAAAACGGGGAATGCCTGATGGGTTTCGTGGCATAGTAAATCAAAAAATTCTACGGATGCGAACAGAGGGAAAGCCAAGATCTAATCTAGGAGATGCAAACAACGAGAGAGATTGGGTTAGATCTTCATACCCTTGAAGATTCGCACAGCGGAACGTTTGTCGGAACGTGGGTGATGTAGTCGTACTTGCTTCTCCTCCTCGCGATCCGATCCGATCTAGCACCACAAGTGGCGATGCCTCCGTGAGATGCACACGTGCGGTACCTCGACGTATCCTCCTTCCTTGGTCCAGCAAGTATGGTGGAGAGATGGGTTGGATCTACAACGCGACAGCGCGGTGCAATTGGTGGGGAATTTCTGCAGCAGGGCTTCGCCTACAAGCAGTCGGGAGGGAGAGAGAGAGGAGGGCAGCAGGGCGGCTAGGGTTGGAGGGGAAGGTGTAGGGGGGTGGTGCGCCCACAGACCTCTATATATAGAGGGGTGGGCGTAGCCCTAACCCCTCCCCCAAGCCCAAGGCCGGCGGCCAAAGGAGGAGGAGTGGGGGCCAAGGAAACCCCCCCTTCTAGAAGGTCTATCTAGGGTTTTACCCTAGCTGGCCAGTTGGGCCCTATGGGGCCTTGTGCCCCTGGCCCAATGCGGCCAGGGCACTCCCTCACAGGCCCATGCCCCCTCCCAGAAGGTGGGGCCACGTTGGTCCCCCTCCGGAAGGTTCTAGAAGCTTCCGGTACAGTACCGATTAACCCGGAACAATTCCGAACTCCAAAAACTGCACTGCCTTATATGAATCTTATTCTCCAGACCATTCCGGAACCTCTCGTGATGTCCCGGATCCCATCCGAGACTCCGACCAAAAACTCATAAACCAATTATCCAATCTATCCCAGCGTCGAGACACGTTAAGTGTGTGACCCTGCGGGTTCGAGAATATGCGGACATGATCTTCTATCAATAATCAACAGCGGGGTCTGGAAACCCATATTGACTCCCACACATTCATCGATGATCATATCGGATGAACCATGATGCCAGGATTCAATCAATCCCATATATATATTCCCTTCGTCTCGCGATATTTTACTTGCCCGAGATTCGATCGTCGGTACCGTCATACCTAGTTCAATCTCGTTCACAGCAAGTACTTTACTCGTTCCGTAATCCGATATCACTTTGTGATTAACTCCTTAACCACATGCTTGCAAGTGGTGTTGATATCGATTACCGAGTGGGCCCGAAGTATATCTCTCCGACTTAGGAGGGACAAATCCCATCTCGATACATACAACCCAACATGTACTTTCCGATCACCCGAGAGACACCTTTATGATCACCCTGTCATAGGATGACGTTTGATGACCTCAAAGCTTTCTTCCGATACCAGGGAGTTGTATTATCTCATGGTCTAAGGAATACAATATTTGACATAAGAAAAGCTTCGCAAAGATGAACACGATGACACGATCTAATTGCTTCGCTTAGTTTGGGTCTGTCCATCACATCATTCTCCCAATGATATGATCTCATTATTAATCGACAACTCATGTCCATGGTTAGGAAACCTTAACCATCATTAATCAATGAGATAGTCCATAGAGGCGTACTAGGGACACGGTGTTGTTTACAAACCACACAAGTATTAAAGTTTCCGCTTAATACAATTCTAGAATGGAATATAAACATTATCATGAACAAGAATTATAATAATAACATCTTTATTATTGCCTCTAGGGCATAATTCCAACAATGCCATGTGGCAAGTGGGCCACCAGTCAGTGACTGTGACTAGAGTAGTATCGGTGTAAAAAGTATTTACCATTTAGAGTTTAATTAAGAAATGATTTAGATAAAAGAATAATCTTATAAATTTAATATCTTTTGTTTTATAATTTAGAAAAATGTGTTTAATATATGAAAATTTTCAGAAAAATAAAATATATAACTTAAAACTATTATCAAACATTATTATGTTAGTTACTTAAATAATTATTGTTTAATAAAGATTTTAAAAAATAATAAAACTTTGATAATTTATATTTTAACGTTGGTAAATGTTAAAAATATAAATAAAATACCAAAAATCTTAGAGAAATAAGAACTATAATTTAAAAATATAATCATGCATTATTTCACTTAATTAAATATTTATTATTTAGTAAGTATTTATAAAGTAATAAACCTTATAAAAATCATATCTTATTATTTATAAGTCACAAAAATAAATGTAATATACCAAAATGATCACAAAAATAATACCTACATGTTAAAAATATAATATTCCACTTTTGAGGTAAATAAAAATTTAAACACTTTAATAACTTGAATTAAAACCAATTTCCTTAATCAGTAATTCATATAAGGGTAAATAAAATTTGCTAATATTTTAAAATTTATCAATTGGGGATAATAAATAATATTAGTCCTCAACATTGATATTATGAAGTCAAAATGGTTTAACACATTTTAAATACAAGTTGATTGAATTATCATTCATCCATAAGTGTAGATTATTCCTTAAAAGAATTCTTATCTAATATAAAATCTCCAAGAATAATTTTGTAGTGAAATAAAACCTACTCCAATACTTCAACCACAAGTTATAAACATACCAAAACACTATACTAAATTCATAAGTAGTAAATAATATTGTTTACTTATTCACAAAACATAACCACACCCTTATAAGGAGATAAATCCCTTTATACATTTATAATGTAAAGAAACCACTACCAAATAAAAGTATAACCATTCTTAAATAACTTTAAGGAAACATTAGGAAGTGAACAAAATACAAATATCATAAGAATTACAATCTAAGTGCATCTATGTTTTTAAAGTTAACTTTAGTTCACAAGACTTTAAATATTATGCTAAAAGACTTTATTATGAGTTTTATAGTTAACTTTGGTCTATTTTAATTAAGACCTAAAGCATCTCAATACCAAACTAACCAAGTTAAAAACCAAGATAGATAAGTCTCAAATACTACTAATATGATTATTCAAATAAAGCAATTCTTCCTTATTTAAAGACTATAACTTAAAAGAACACCCTAATAAGGTTAATTTAAAGTTAAAATACTTCTTCTTAGCTAAATAAGATTTTCTTCAAAAGTTATTCTTTTAAGATACATTATAAAGCAAAACATAAGCATTCCTCTAAAGGCTCTGAATGATGATCAAACCTGGTATACACGGTCTTTAGGAACCTTCCACACTTATATGTTTTATTATGGTATGCTCCTTGTTATGTTTACATATTGTTTCACACCCACTCACAAGCCTTAATAAGAAGCACAAGTGTAATATTTAATCTAAAAGGGCAACACATTCTAAAGTAACCCTTTCCAGTATCCAAACCCTAGAACAACGTTACCCCGGATTCGAGTTTATCAACTTGCATTACATTACTTATGCATAAAAGCATCTTGCTTCTTTAAACATTAGTCCTTACCAGAACAATGATGCTGATTTCAGATATTGGATCTTATATTGTCTCGAAGACCATGAGTGCATAATCTTGCAATCACAAAAGGCAAGTTCACACTTGCTCATGTCCTTTTGATTATTTTATGTAAAGTATTTTGCAAATCAAGTGTTATCATCACTTGCATTCCAAAAAGGTCAGAAAACACTATTTTTGATAATAATGTGAACTATTGGTTACTGATCTAGGGTGATCAGCTAATCTATTAAATCGGGCGGTTGGAATAGCACTGCTCAGGAATATGTCCTCTAGGACTTAACAACCAATTTCGCCAGTGATTCTTGCGCCGTATATTACGCGTTGACCATGAGATTTGGAATGGGATAGAGAAGTCAGCTGTATCATTTTCCTCTCGTATGGAGGCAAGACGACCTTAACATGACGTTGTGATTCTTTGTGCGGATCCAACATATGGGTGGGCACCCTTACGCCCCACACGTTTGGTGTCTAGATTATCTATGGATGGTGTTTAGTGGATGGACCATTTAATATGGCACTTGCCTGGGCAACACCAGGTCATAGAGTCTTTGGGAACTCATCAGGGTTTTAGCCTGCCTGAAAGGGGGCTTAACGGAGGTGAGCCGGCCCCGAAGGATCGTGCAGATATATGAGGTCACGGAGAGGGCAGTGATTGGCTTGGATCTTAGGTTGGGCCTCAAACCATGGAAGTTTGAACGGGAACATACTCCCGGTCGTGCAACAAAGCTTAAGATCTCTCATGGGTAAAGTGACGCACCTCTGCAGAGTGTAAGAACTGTAACTTGTTACTCCTTGTTACGGAAAGGAGCTGCGAACGTGACGGGAAAGGAACTCCATGAAAGTTCTGGTAAACCCGTGAAGGCTGACATACATAGTTTTTCAGAATAAAAGAAACCTTTGAAAAAATGTTTATGAAAACCTGCATTGCCTACGACCTACGGTCTGTGGCTGTAGAGATAGTGCATCAAACACTCCTTTTCTAGTGAATTTGCTAAGTACGCTCGTGCTCAAAGTATCTTCTTAACCCTTGCTAGGTTCTAAAGACAGTACAAACGACGTCTACATCAAGTTATGCTCCAGGAATCATCACCAGAAGCGAAAGCTCTTCCATGAAGTCAAGAAAGTCAACATATACATCAACTCAAGTGAAGACAAAGTTAATGATTAGATAGGAATATAATCTCTAGCCATAGAACCTATTTCTGTAGCGTATTGCAATAGCAGCAATGTCAGACCATTAATTAAAATACTAGTCATAATAGTATGATAGTCTTGAGTTGTTTATTTCCGATTCTTCTTTGTAAGAAGTTTCTTTCTCTCTCTTTAACCTAGAGTGTTCTCTGGATCTTGTATAAAGAGTTGAGTTGTAATCTATAGTCATGTCTTGGACCTGCTGTGTTTCTGTTGTACCACTCTGAGGGATGTAATACTAGTGAACGGTGTTTTATTGGTGTTATGTCAACGACTATAGTGTACTACATCATGAAGTGGTATGCTGGGTCACCGCATACGTTTCCGACATATCAGGGGGCAACAACACAAGAGAAGTTCTGAGTTCAATCTTCCAGAATAAAAACCCAAGATCTGACCTTAATTGGTTGTGTCTAACAATGACATTATTGAATGCATTGTTTGTGAGCGCGAACTTTCTCATGGATGAAAACATATGATCTATGATAAGGACGACGATGACACTTGTGCACTGTTTCCTTTTTGAAGGCGTCACTTTTGAAGAAGCTGAACTTCTGGTGCCGCCTTGATGATGTTAGGTTTATTGCTACGAGGAATATATCATTGTAGCGAGACTTTTCTTTTTTTTAAATTTTTTTTAGGTTGTATTCATTTAGAAGATCGTTAGGGCAATACATTGTTTCAAGGCTAAGTGTAATTAATATCTTCGTGCGCTTTGTAAAAATTGTTTGGCGATCCACCGCCGTGCTGCATATGCCAATTCACTGCAATCACCCACATCTTCCTATAACTAGGGTGTCAAATGGAATCTCACCAAAGTCCCACATTTAGTTCATTTGCCATAATCTAGTTTAAATTTTGAGCAAAATTTATACTAGATTTTAGCACCTATAAGTGTGATTTTGGAAAGAGCTCGTACGAGCAAGATCTCTGGACTATACATGCACATGGATGTGTACCACGTGCCATGAAGACGTGGGCGATCGCGTTTTATTTGGAAAGAGCTCGATCGTACCGCTGACACACATACATACATGTGTTGGAATTTTGGCCCAAATAGTTTAGTCCATTTTCTATTTCAATAATTCCTGAAAATCCTAGAGGTTCATGTGGCCCATTCATGCAAGTCAAGAGCTGGGACAAATGTTTAGTCCCACATTGCTAGTTGAGTGAAAGTTGGACCAGCTTATAAGTTGAGCTCTCCTACCACTTGGTAAAAGGATGAGAAGGAGAAGGAGAGAGTTCTACACGCGCGCTCCTCCTCCTCGCTCGCCTCGCCACTCCACGCCTCGCCACGGACTCCCTCGCAGATAGCGACTGCGGCGACGTCTTCCCCGACGAGGACTTCTTCTCCGACATCAGCACCCTCTTCTTCGATGACATGGCCAATGACGGTTCCAACGCCGGCGGTTCCTCTTCTGCTACTGTCGTGTATATCTTCTTTCTCAATCTTGTTCTGATCATATCCAAAGTTTTATGCTTTGCAGTTTGTTTGGTTATATGTCTTAATACGTATTTGCTATTTCACATGATTAGTATATTGCCTATTATTCTAATCATGTTTTATCTAGAGTTTATTATGGATAATTCGCTTGGTAAATTGCTCTATTATTCAACAATCCAAAAACCTTATTTCAGGAAATTTGCCTCAAGTGGCTTTGTTGCTTCTATGAAGTCACCTGTGTTCGAAGGTGTGAATTACAAACGATGGCGTGCGAGAGCAGTGCTCTGGTTTCAGACCATGAGCTGCTATAACGCCATCTATGGCGCACCTGAGGGAGAACTTAATCCCGCTTAGGAAGAGGCGTTCCAAAAACTTGATACCACTTTCAAGGCTGCCTTGATCAGCATTATTGGCGACAATATTGTCGATTCATATCTGTCATTTAGCAATGACAAGGATATGTGGGATGCGCTCGAGAGAAAATTTGAAGTCTCCGATGCTGACAGTGAACTGTATGTCATGGAACAATTCTATGACTATAAGATGGTTGAGGACCGCCCCATTGTGGAGCAGGCTCATGAGATACAGTCACTTGCCAGGGAGCTTGAGCACTTCACTTGTGTGTTACCGGACAAGTTTGTTGCCGGAGGCATCATTGCCAAACTTCCCCAGTCATGGAGGAATTTTGCTACTTCTCTAAATCACAAGAGACAAGAGTTCTCCGTGACGGATCTTATTGGGACTCTTGATGTGGAAGAGAAGGCAAGAGCAAAAGACACACGTGCTCGAGGTACCGAGGGAGGTTCTAATGCCAACCTGGTACAGAAAAGGAACTTCCAGCCTCACAAGTTCAAGAACAAAGGCAAGTTTGATGACAAAGGAAAGTTCGATGGAAAGAACAAGGCCTCACAGTCCACCAGCTTCAAGAAGAAGACTGATAAGAGGAAAGGTGCTTCTCATGTGTGCGGTGATCCTAATCATTGGGCTCTTGCTTGTCCCAATCGCTTTGACAAGCGCCAGCATGGGAATGGCAGCAAGACTTTTAATGTTGTCATGGGCGAAGTTGAGATAAAAGATGTTGGGTATGGTATATTACCTACTATTCTTTCATTATGTCATTCTCCGGATTGGTGGATTGACACGGGCGCTAATGTACATGTCTGTTCTGATATTTCCATATTTTCTTCATATCAGGTCAGAGGGACTCAAACCGTGCTGATGGGGAACGACTCGCATGCTTCTGTTCATGGTGTTGGTACGGTTGATCTAAAGTTCACTTCGGGAAAGACCGTGCGCCTGAAGAACGTGCATCATGTTCCCTCAATAAATAAAAATCTTGTTAGCGGATCTCTTCTGTGTCGAGATGGCTACAAGATTGTATTCGAGTCTAATAAATTTGTAATTTCGAAGTATGGAACCTTTGTTGAAAAGGCTATGAGTGCAGAGGCTTGTTCGCTTATCTCTATCAAACATTTGTAATAAAGTTGTTAATCATATTTACACGAATTTTGAATCAAATGTCTGGCACTCTCCTCTTTGTCATATTAATTTTCGTTATATGACGCGGCTAGCCAAAATGAATTTAATCCCTGATTTCTCAACTGTTAAGGGATCTAAGTGCCAAGTCTGCGTGCAAGCTAAACAACCTCGCAAGTCACATACGACTGCAGAAATGAGAAATTTAACACCACTAGAGCTCATACATTCTGATCTTTGTGAGATGAATGGTGTGTTGACAAAAGGTGGAAAGAAATATTTCACGACTTTGATCAATGACTCTACGAGATATTGCCATGTGTATCTTCTGAAATCAAAAGATGAGGCTTTGAGTTTCTTCAAAATCTATAAAGCTGAGGCAGAAAACCAACTTGATCGGAAGATTAAGAGGCTTAGGTCTGATCGTGGTGGAGAGTATTTTTCCAACGAGTTTGATTCCTTTTGTGTGGAAGATGGCATAATTCATGAGAGGACGCCTCCCTACTCACCCCAGTCAAATGGAGTAGCCGGAAGAAAGAACCGTACTGTAACAGATTTGGTTAACGCCATGTTAGACACATCGGATCTTTCTAAGGAATGGTGGGGGAGGCACTATTGACCGCATGTCATGTCCTAAACCGAGTTCCCACAAAGAACAAAGAAATTACTCCATTCGAAGAATGGGAGAAGAAAAGATTAAAACTCTATTACTTACGTACTTGGGGTTATTTGGCAAAGGTTAATGTACCAATCCCCAAGAAGCGCAAGCTTGGACCAAAAACCATTGATTGTGTTTTTCTGGGCTATGCTTTTCATAGCATTGGTTATAGATTCTTGATAGTAAAATTTGAAGTGCCTGACATTCATGTCGGTACAATCATGGAGTCGACTGATGCGACTTTGTTTGAGGATATCTTTCCAATGAAGGATAAACCTAACTCATCAAATCCGGAGATACCTAGTTCATCTAATCAGGAATTTGCTATATTCTCTGAACCTACATTCCAAATGAACACTCTGAAAGTCCTAAGGAGGATGATAATGAAATTCCTAAAAGGAGCAAGAGACAAAGGACTACAAAGTCTTTTGGTGATGATTTCATTGTGTACCTTGTCGATGACACTCCCACTTCCATTTCAGAAGCTTATGCATCTCCTGATGCTGACTACTGGAAGGAAGTTGTTCATAGTGAGATGAATTCCATCTTAGCTAATGAAACATGGGAGATCACTGATCATCCTTATGGGTGCAAACCTATGTAAATGGGTGTTTAAGAAGAAACTAAGGCCTGATGGTACTATTGAGAAGTACAAGGCAAGACTTGTGGCCAAGGGTTATACCCAAAAGGAAGGTGAAGACTTCTTTGACACTTACTCACCTGTAGCAAGGTTGACCACCATTCGAGTACTACTTTCTCTGGCTGTCTCACACTGTCTTCTCGTTCATCAAATGGATGTTAAGACGGCTTTCCTAAATGGAGAGTTGGATGAGGAAATTTATATGGATCAACCAGATGGTTTTGTAGTAAATGGTCAAGAAAGAAAAGTGTGCAAGCTACTGAAGTCTTTATATGGTATTAAACAAGCACCTAAGCAGTGGCACGAAAAATTTGATAAAACCTTAACCGCTGCAGGCTTTGTTGTAAACGAAGCTGACAAGTGTGTATACTATCACCATGGTGGGGGTGAGGGAGTCATCCTTTGTTTGTATGTTGATGACATACTGATTTTTGGAACCAAGCTTAATGCAATTAAGGAGGTCAAAGATTTCTTATCTCGTTCCTTTGAGATGAAGGATCTGGGAGTAGCTGATGTCATCCTGAACATCAAGCTATTGAGAGATGATGATGGTGGGATTACACTGCTTCAGTTCCACTATGTGGAAAATATCTTGAGTCGTTTCGGGTATAGCGACGTCAATTTTTCTCCTACACCGTATGATCCTAGTGTGTTGCTTCGAAAGAATCGAGGAAATGCTAGAGACCAACTAAGATACTCTCAAATCATTGGCTTGCTTATGTATTTAGCTAGTGCCACGAGGCCTGACATCGCCTTTGCTGTAAGAAAACTCGGTCGATTTGTTTCAAATCCAGGAGATGATCACTGGCATGCTCTTGAGAGAGTTATGCGATATCTAAAAGGCACTGCGAGCTATGGCATACACTATACCGGGTATCCGAGGGTACTAGAGGGTTATAGTGATTCAAATTGGATATCTGATGCTGACGAGATAAAGGCCACGAGTGGATATGTTTTCACACTTGGTGATGGCGTTGTTTCTTGGAAGTCTTGCAAGCAGACCATCTTAACGAGGTCAACTATGGAAGCAGAACTCACAACACTAGACACGGCCACTGTTGAAGCAGAGTGGCTTCGTGAACTCTTGATGGACTTACCTGTGGTTGAAAAACCTATACCCGCAATTCCAATGAACTGTGATAATCAAACTGTGATTATTAAGGTGAACAGTTCTAAGGATAATATGAAGTCCTCAAGACATGTGAAGAGGAGACTAAAATCTGTCAGAAAAATGAGAAACTCTAGAGTTATTGCATTGGATTATATCCAAACATCTAAGAACCTGGCAGATCCCTTCACAAAGGGACTATCACGCAATGTGATAGAAAATGCATCGAAGGAGATGGGTATGAGACCCACACTATGAGTTTTCCACAGTGACAAACCAATCTATGTGATCGGAGATCCTATGAATTAGAATTGGGAGACAAGCTGTTGGTAGACTGAGAGGAAAGTATTCCCACCTTAATGAACACCACTCCGTGAAGATGCAATACTTTCCTATTCTGCACGGCAGGTTGATTTTATCTTAATGTGTTCTAAATGGCTTAATCTTAAACAGAGATGTTGTCCTGCAGAACATCTATTGAAGAACACACCTATATGAGTCTGACTGTCAAACGTCGCAGACTATGAGAGTTGGGTGTTCTCTAATAAACTCATGAAAGGCCATGGAGTATGACGCATAAGCTCCACCCGCGGGGAAGTCCCACGGTAGCCCAGTATCGGTCAAGGCTTCGTGTGAAGCTAGGTTGCAGCAAACTTGCAGTTCAAGGCATAGTCCACTGTACAAGTCGCAACCTAGTGTAGCATAGAATTCTAGGTGGAAGTTCAACTTAACAGTCTCCACTACAGTACCGGTATATAAACAGTGTTTTGGAACCAAAGGCAAATTACATGTGTCTCTGGGATCTAGTGAGGGATTGTTGGAATTTTGGCCCAAATAGTCTAGCTCATTTTCCATTTCAATAATTCGTGAAATCCTAGAGGCTCATGTGGCCCATTCATGCAAGGCAAGAGTTAGGACAAATGTTTAGTCCCACATTGCTAGTTGAGTGAAAGTTGGACCAGCTTATAAGGTGAGCTCTCCTACCACTTGGTAAAAGGATGAGAAGGAGAAGGAGAGAGTTCCACACGCGCGCTCCTCCTCCTCGCTCGCCTCGCCACACCACGCCTCGCCTCGTCACAACGCGCGCGTACCGCGGGTTGCGGAAATCTCGCCGTGCCGAGCTTTATTTTTGCCACGCATGAATGGTATATGAACAGATGTACAGAAGCTGAAACGTTTTGCTTTGAGTGGACTTTTAATACGAGTTAAATGAATACGAATTGAGTGGAGGCTGTCCGGTGGGCTGCCGCCTGTTCGCTTCATCTTCCGTCCATTCGTTTCATCTTCTGCGCAGTATGTCTGTCGTGCCTCCTCTCAGAGATACTGCGACACATCCTTTGCGCCTCCAGTTCTAGAGCACTGCGCTACCTAGATCTTCCCCATCCCGTATTGCGGCGTGCACCGCTAGCCGGGACAGTAGGCCTCCGAGACCCCGCTGCTTCGAGTCCTATACGGGAGAAGGGCGATAAGGTTTTTAGGGAACGCTATCAGCGCGACTACTGGTTTCGTCACGGACTCCTTCATAGATAGCGACTGCGACGACGTCTTCCCCGACGAGGACTTCTTCCCCGATATCAGCACCCTCTTCCTCGACGACATGGCCAACAACGGTTCCAACGCCGGCGGTTCCTCTTCTGCTACTGCCGTGTATATCTTTTTTCTCAATCTTGTTCTGATCATATCCAAAGTTTTATACCTTGCAGTTTGTTTGGTTATATGTCTTAATATGTATTCGCTATCTCACATAATTAGTATATTGCCTATTATTCTAATCATGTTTTATCTAGCGTTTATTATGGATAATTCGTTTGATAAATTGCTCTATTATTCAACAATATGTACCTGGTCCATCCCGCGCGCGGTCCCGCATTGCGCACGGCCGTTCCGGCGGCCGGCTCAACCACAAAGCAGCGGCGGCATGCATGCAAAGCCTGGAGAAGGAGAACCCAGCTCAACCACCACCCAATCGATCCATCGCATCGAAGATCTACCCAACAGCTCGTGGATCGTCCGAGCCTTTCCGCTCGCGGCATTATTGGCTCTCCATCAAGTCATGTGTGAGCGCGTTGCATGCATCCATAATGCCTCGATCGTCTAATTGACCCAATTTACGCTCTTTGGTCGATTCGTCCATTTGGCAAGCTTGATTATTGATCGATTGCTTGCTTGGTACTGTACGTAGTGCTCAGCTGATCAGGGAAAGTTTGGCCAACAAGAGCGCGGCGAGCCATCGCCCGTTGCCTCTCAATCCGGCCGAGGAGGAGCAGCGGCCGACGGACGACGCAATATATGGAAACTGTTCGACGTTTTGCCCACGGAAACTGCTCGGCTCGGTAGGCTACCGAGCACCGTTTTCATTAACTTTTTTTTTTGTGGGTACCGTTTTCATTAACTGTTCGGTTCGGTCGCTAGATGGGCCCGGCCCGTTATAACGCATTTGCTTCGTCTTCTGGGCTTTGGCACCTGATGATCCAACAGGTGCTATTCAATGCATCAGGCGGTGGACGGGCAGAACTTCTGCGAAGGCGGGTTATGGCTTCCAGTTCCGTCCGAATCTCGACATGGTGTGCATAACCAAGGCCTGAAGGAAATGGGCAGAGTGATCAATACTGTTCAAGGAAAAAAAATAGCACGCTATTTAATTGCGTAGCCGTCTCTAAATGCTATGCAAGCTATAACGTGTAAATAGCGCGCTATTTTTTAAAATAGCGTTTAACAAAACAATAAAAAAAATATAGCATGCATACTAATAAAGTAAGGCTTTCAGCAGCTAAAAATTCTCTAGAGTAGGACTACAAGTCAAAACTAGAACTACAGTCGCCACTTACATAGTCAAGATTAAAATCAGAAATCAACAGATGAAATCATGGATTCTACATTACGACTACATCAATTACAACTGTATATGTCAAATCAAATTAGCATTCTAAATCTTATTGTTTCCCAAATGAAAATGCTAGAATTTACATACAGCGCTATATATACTGTACTCAACTACTGACTTCTAGGATAAGGAGGAGCTTCTAGCTGATGGTTGGCTTGTCGATGGTGTGGATGCCATTGTGCTCCTTCCCATGCTGGACTGCTGGTACAGCGTCGTGAGCTGCAGCAAGAGGACTAGAGGATACGGCTCGTTGGAGGTACCATGCCGCGTCCGGCCGAAGATGGCGACGTGCCGACCAGAGGTGGACGGCCGGCCGGAGCTAAAAGCAATTGGGCAGCTGCAAGCCAGCCGTCACAATCGCGCCGCGTGAGGGATGGGAAGTGGCGACTGGGGTAGGTGTGTTGAGTTCAGCTAGGTTACATTTTGGGGCTCATGGGCTGAATGGTTCGCTGGTCTATCGCTATTTCCTAAGAAGAAAACAGCGCCTCTACAATGTTGCAGGAAATAGCGTACTTAGTTCTGCTAATAGCGAGCTTAGCGTCATAGCGAGCATAAATTGTATAGTATAGTGTTTGTCTTTCTAAAACGTTATAGCAACCCTAAAATAGAGAAATAGTGCGCTATTGTTTTCCTTGATACTCATGCACACGCCGGTTAATCATGACCAACTTGTTTGCAAGCTGCCCACGCAGGCAGGATGCATTGCATACACATGATCATAGATATGCTATGTCTTCGCTCGATCGTTAGCACACTAAACATGTGAAAAGACCTAGATGCATGCATCATGCATCTCTGATCTCTCTCTATGTCTATATAAGCCAGAGCTTCTCCAAAGATTGATTCAGACTCAACATGACAGATGATTGCCTTTTAGATGAAAAAACATACTTCGAAATTTTTAGTAGACCGAGATATTAGAGAAAACCAAAAGTTGACGGTTCACGGGTAGCTAGGGCATGCGCTCTGAGGCTGACCGATGTGCTCATCGACTCTTAAGTCGTGCACATCGTTGGCCATAGTGGAGCCCTGGTGCATGATCGAGTCGTCCCTAAGAAATTCCCTTGGTCACCGGCACTGCATCCACATTAACAATCCAGAAGGGCCTCTGCTCCGGTGGCAGATTCCCCTTCTTCACATTCTTGTTCGTTTCGGTGTACTCGCAATCTAGGCCAACAAGTTTGATCAGTGCAACATCGAGAAACTGCTCCTTGACTTTACGAAACCACTTCTCCACCCTCGTTGTTGTACGGAGGGTGACTCATGCCTTGGTATTGGAAGTAGTACAAACGTGAGGGTGGTACACCTGTGTTCTTAGACTTTGTTGCATAATCGTGGAACGAGATCGATTGAGACAGAGACTGTGTGTTGACCTTCTTGTAATCATAGGATTTAATAGTAGTTAGTCGACGAGAATACGTTTACATTTGATCAACGTGAACTCGAAAGTTCTAATGTGACGTGAATGGCCACAAAATTAGTGAACATTTTGGATTAGCACATTTCCTCGTAGTAAACTATAAGCCGGTTCCGCCTCCCACGGTCGTTGCGCATCCCCGACGGGGTTCATGTGGACATAATCACACACGATTTTGATTCCGCCTCCCACACTCATTTTGCATCCCTAAATGTGTGCGATAGTTTACATCGATATGGTTTTATGCTACAAATCGTGTGTTATTTTCAACAGTAATGTAGGAGCATTTCAGGGGAAATGTAGCAAGTGTGGAATCCTAGGACACAAGAAATCATGTTGTCCGGAACATCAGGAGGATTATGGAACATCAGTGGGAAGAGACATAACATCCACCAAATCATCATCAAAAGAGGGTGTAGGTGAAAAAGGTACATCTTCAGGAAAACAAAAGTATGAAACCATAAATAAAGTCAATAACAGCGACAATCACAACAAAGCAAGTGGTAAGTCAAGGCATTATTAATGTTATAGGTTACATTATACATGCATTTAAGGAGTTAGAGAATTTGCACCGCTATTTCCCAAATATGTGGGTGTACCATCTGTTCCTCATAAAACCATTAGAAAATCTCAAGGGGGAGAGTGAATAATGAAGTATCAAGAGTTGAGATCCGGGGTAAGGTTTAGGGAAAGCCAAAATATTCTTAAAAAGTAAGCCATAAGGACTAAGTATACCATAAATAGATGAATAATAGAGTCAAGCTATATTTAGCCAAAGTATAAACCAGAATCTTACCTTAAGGAGACTTTCTAAAAAACTTAGACATTTTTTGAATAGATGTCCTAATCTAAAAACATTCAAAAGGATCTGATCATGGCAAAAGTGCTAGATTCAAAAGAAGTTTATATATATCAAACGGGATTAGAAGTTGTCTCATTTAAAATCAGAAGAGGATCCAAGGAAAATCTTGAATGAAGATACAACAATTATCTTCCTTCTGAATTTAAAAGAGTCACCAGGATCTGAAGAAGTCAATTTTATCTTCGGAAACGTAAGAGGGTGCGAACTTCGCGGACGAAGTTTATTTTAATGGGGAGAGTTTGTAACATCCCAGGATTAGCACCTAGAAACAGAGAGGACACAAATTTGTGCATTGCATTCATGCATAAGAAAATACGGGAAAATTTTGCGCAAAACTAAAAGAGCTATAAAGGGATCGGGATCTCTCTTGTACTGAAGGAAACTTCAGAGCAAGTGCGATAGATTTCGATATAATCCTTGTAGAATTCTTTGTTTCGAGGGAAATTTGTTCAAACATGTATTTGAATTTCAAATATGAAATTCAAATGAATTTATAAAATTCACAAATAGAAAATTGGAAATATTTAATAACTTGAAATAAAATATTACATAAATAATATAAAAATGATTCTTTATTAATATAAATATATATACATATAGTATTTCTTTACAATAGATAAATAAAAGTAAAGTATCAGGAAACAAATAAGTAGAGAAAAATTATATTATTGAAATAAATAAAAGAATTATTTATTACAACAAAATATATATGACATTGTCTTTACAATTAGGATTTACAAAGGAAGAATTAATAAATAAATAGTTAATTATTTACAATCACAACAATAATACAAAATCTTTACACATTTGAATAAAAAGAAAATTACAACAAGATTAAAAAATGAAATCTAACTAGGCTTCTTCTTTTCTTCTTGATCTTCTCATTATCTCTTTGATCCTGATTTCTGCAAAATAAAAAAACAACAGACTAACAAAAGTAAAAGAATAAGGGGGTTAGTTTATTAATTGTACTCTCAGATTTGGCCTAGAGATGCTAGAGCCTGAATTCATCATTGAGTATGTATTAAATAGGGGCCAAATCATAGTATCTGTTCTTAATCAGATAGTGGCCTCAGTACAACATCATTGGCTTAGGGGAAAGTTTCACCAAAGCCAGATAAGATGGTAAAGAGGTAAAACATCAGGAAATATCAAGCTTTTACTTGATCTGATACTCAAACCACAACATGCAAGCAGGCTGCTCACTCACCAGCATGCACTGGTGTGCTGTCAACACCACAGCAGCAGCCAATGCACATAAAAGGGGTAACACAGCCACAGCTCAACATCTAGCCACTGCCCCAGTTTCCAATCTTCTCAAAGCCACACTCCTCTGCCTCAAGAACACCACAAGTAGTCCTAGCTTGTACCAGATCAAAATAGTAGAATTACATACCACACCATTTCCATCTCTGGTTGCTTTCTAGAGCCATCCAAGAGCTAGGACAAGGAGGAATTCAAGGCCATGCCACAGTTGTATTAGGATCACAAGGAGAAGATCAGGAGCACTAGGAGAAGGATAAACAACAGCTTAAGCTAAAAGCCAGTAGCAACAAGGTGTGAAGGTGGAGCAAGCCATCAAATCAATTAGTAGTTGATCAAGAACAACTACCAGCATACCAGCCATGGGGTAGCAACCACTCTACAGGAAATAGGTTGATCCTTAAGATCTGTATTTAGCTTTTGCATAAGCATCTTGGGAAATAAAGGGAATAATCCACATCAAACCAATTCCTCTACCCTTCAACTAGATGATCATCTAGGAGGATTGGAGGAGGAAGTCCTCTCAGATCTACATAGTGGTGCTATGTATATTCCTCATAGAGAATTATAAAGTTACCAATCTATATCAACATCTGTTCTAATATAAATCTCTGCCTTAGCTTTTGCATCATAGGCCAGGTCCAGAAATCATGAACAAAAATCTGTTCTTATGTAAATCTTGTGCCTCAGCCTTTGCATCATTGGCTGGGTCAAGAATTTTCTCCACAAAAATCAACCCTGAATCATTTAGCTTCAGACCAGCATCACTAGCTTATTACCTAGATTTTACTAGATAAACATGTACCACAGCTGCTAGGCTACAGGGCATATTCCCAGAGGGTAGCACCTCTGTACCTAGCAAATTCAGAATGTCCTAAGTACCAACTCAAGTCCATTTTAAATAAATCACATTATCACTTATTAATGAATTCATATCATCTTCCTAGATTATACTAGGAATCAGCTCAAAGGTTATTCTTTATCATATTGACAACACATAAATGTTTCACAACCATTGGATTCCAATCTGGGAGGTTTTAATCCCAAAGAAACTATATCCCAACATGTTAAATGGGCATCAAGCTAGAGCTATGATACCTCAACAAATCACTGGATCAAAACATCATATCATGCTGTCAAGAGTTCACTGTTGTGTACACTCTCACTAGAGGCATCACAGCAGTAAACATCTATCAAAACATAAATCATTGAGTGCCTGCAACAAGCACATTCACATAATTAAATCATCTTCCTGAATGCTTTCTTCCAGAAATCATATTCACCTCTAGTTGTCGACATGGATAGCTAAACTTCAGTTTCAACATATACTAAAAAGGCATAATTAACAGTGAATAATGGTTCAAGGTGGAATCTGGTATCAACCAGATTTAAGTAAACATTTGTAGATCATCGAATGTCAAACAAATGAGGAAACATTTCTCTAACTGAAACTCATCACAACACATAGACATTAATCCTCACCACAGTAAACCAGCTCTACCCACAATCATTTGACATTAGGGAATCATTATTGACACCCTTTAAAGGATCTTACATATCAAATAAGAAGGGGCATGTCAACCACATAAAGCTATAGAAGATATTGCTAGGGTTCTAGAATTTTCACTAGAAGTGGGTAAAAGTAAAAGATGTAGAGAGGGGAGAAGGAGTGCCTACCTAGAACGAGTCTAAGCTCGCCGACGAAGTAGCAGTTGTGGCGACGGCAGAGAGACGAAGCTCGGCACGGCGACACAGCCACATGAGGAGAGCCATGGCACTGCACTGCCTCAGCCCACACCACCAGCAAGGCCCAGCATCCGAACGCCCTCGCCATATCATCGGGGTTGCCGAGAACCTCGTCGTCCCGCCCGAGTAATGGAAAAGGGGAATTAGGGTTTGGGGCTGGTGGTGGGAACGTAAGGGCATGAGACACGAATCGAATTGGGTAGGCTGGTGAAGCTTTAACAGGCGCGTCGAGCAGGACCATCGGCACCGAACGGGGTGGCCAAGCTCGCCGGAATCTGGCGGCGCAACATCGGTCACCAACGTGAGAACGAGAAGAGCAGAGGAGAAGAGGAACGTAGGGGTGATGGGGCGAGCTGCGGGCTAGGTCGGTTTGACCGATCCAGTACCCCAGCTGGTCTATCTCAGCCCATTTGCTGAGATGCCAGGCTCACCTTAAAATAGAATAAAAATAAATATACTATTTTATAAAAGTACTAGTTTAATTTTTTAGAAATAAAATATTAAGTAATTATTTAAATACATTTAACCCTTTATGGAATCTTATAAACACAAAAATAATGTCCACCTAAGAAAAATACAACTTTACTTATTTAAGTTAATAAAATGCAAATAAGAGAATGTGCAATAATTATTTTCTACTACTAAATCACACTAAATTACACACAAATCATAACTGTTGAATCCCCAAATTCAGAAAAGGGAAAATAAACCTTACCCGCTGTTGGAGACATAGTGGCTGAGCGGGTCCTCGCTTAACTGGCTTGCCGTAGCCAGCTGCAGATGCGCTAAAGAAGCTTCCTTCTCCGACTCCGGCGCGGCGTCCTGGTCCGGCCCCGGCGCGAGATCCATCGACTCGCGGTCTTCATCAGAGTCCAAATCAATGGACCCCATATTGAATCCAGGCCCGAAGAGCACCTGCCGCACGAAACGACCGCCGCTGCCTCCACTGCGACCCCTCCGTCGCCGTCCTCTGTCCCGCCGCCACTCGCCATTGCTGTTCTATCCTCGCGGGAGCGGCAAACTAACTGAAACAGTTGAGCGGCGAGGGGACATCGGCTGCCCTAACGACCACCTACGACGCGCGTGTCACGGCCGTTGTCTCCCTCCGTCAAGTGCGTGCCACGTCAGCACCGACAACGGGCCCCACCTGCCAGAAATGCTGTTAGAGGCCTAAACACGACGAGTTAGAGCTTTATGTCACGTCCATACCTCAAAAGTGGTTTTTATGTGTCAAAAATTCCAAAGATGGTAGATTTTTAATAAGATTGTCTCAAATATAGTAGTTTTACGTCATTTTCTCTCTTTCTTTCCCATCGCCAACCCATCTTCACGAATAGGAGAGGGATCACCAAATCAAGAGCGGCCGCCACTTGGTTCCAGCGCAGCCTTGCCCCAAGAACAACCTGTTGCAGGTTTTGGAATGATCGGCTCCCAAGTAAAAATACACAAATAAATAAATAAATGGGTGAATTGGTTATGAAAAAATGTTTTATTGTGTATTTTCACAAAAAAGATTTTATATTATTTTAGCAACACCAAAAAAATGCTGTATTTTTATAAGTTCACAATTTCACAGCTACTCCCACCAAATGATTTTTAGCTTTCTCATAGTTCTCTGTGTACAGCTGTTTTCTCACAGCTCACAGTTTACACTTTACAGTAGATTTTTTGTAATCCACGGCTGGACCAAATACACCTGAACAGTGGCGGACCTAGGATCAGAGCAAGCCCCGGGCCAAAACTAAGCATAAAAAAAACTAAAGTACTAAAACTCTCTTATAATAGCACAAAGAATTGGTACACTTCAACTGCAAAGATGATACAATTTTAAATTCATTTTTAACGGTCCAAGAACATACATGAGAAATGACTAAAAACCTGAAATAGTAGTATGTGGATACAAAATATAGTATCAAATCAAAAAATCAGGATTTGCATTTGTTGATTGGTTAAGTTTTGAGATCGGCGAA
Organism: Avena sativa; assembly: GCA_916181665.1. NCBI lineage: Eukaryota > Viridiplantae > Streptophyta > Magnoliopsida > Poales > Poaceae > Avena > Avena sativa. Next base: position 274,304,668 of record OV702298.1, on the reverse strand, counting down.
TAACAGCTCATCATGTTGTGCTACTGAAACATGAAATCAACAAATCAGTCATTTGAATCCAACTACCCAATCTGTGTATCCAATTGAGCTGTGATGAAATTACCTAGCCGAGAGGTTCCGCAGCTGTTCAATTGAGTCCTTGCAACTTTGTGGTGAAGCCGCGGGGCCGCAGCAATCAGGCGGTGCCGGCCGACGGTCGCACGGCGGACGACTGGAGGAGGGCCGCCATGAGACGCAGGAATCTGAGGCAGCAGCCAGACATGGCAGCCGGCGCCTGGTGGAGGAGAGGCGGCGACGAAAAACCAGCAGCGCACGGGGAGAAGGGGTCTAGGGAGTAGGGAGGCCAGGAGACGGCTGGGGCAAGCGGCTTGCCGCCGCCGATGAGCTCCTACCGCGCGAGAACACGAGCCAGAGGAGTCAGTTTTCACTCGGTCAGGTCCTGCAGTCACGGTCAATCTAGGAAGGCCAGCAACAAGTTGGGCTAGACATGGGCTATGCCTGGGGCCAAACTTTCATTTTCGTAGGCTGTAGGCCGATTTTTTTCCCTACGTCCAGGGCCATGGCCCCTATTGCCCTGGGCCTAGATCCGCCCCTGCACCTGAAGTATGTGCTTTGTTGAGTCAGTTACATGTCGATTTCCTTGGAGTCCTTTTTTTACCTGATTTCCACCGGCTTTCTCATGCATCCTGTGTCTGCGTTGGCAGCTCGCAAACGAGTTGGTCATGATTAACCTGCGTGTGCAGTATAATAGTGCCAGTATTGATCATTCTAAGTACGTGCTTTGTTGAGTCAGTTACATGTCAATTTCCTTCTGGCCTTGGTTTCCTAGACTATATCGAGATGCGTCCCAGGGAGTTAATTGTATAAAACTATCACAATTAAGGCTGTCCATATGAGTCGGTATCAATTTTGTTAATTTTTGCGAGTCAGTATCAACTTTTGGATCACATCGTTGCAGATCGGACTAATTCATAAATAAGAGCATTTTGACATTGTTTTGACAACAGCCTGACTGGTAGAGCCTATCTGTAAGGGTGACTTGGCAGCATACGTGGAGGATGAGTTGAGCTGGACATGGGCCCATCTGTCAACCCCATCTTTTTTTCCTCATGACATTTATCTCTCTATGGAGGTTATACATGTGGCATTTTTTTGACTAGTCAACAAAAAATGCCACATGTATACTTTGTCGAGATTTGAGGGAGAAGAAAGGAAAAGTCAAAGTATACATGTGGCATTTTTTTGACTAGTCAGCTCTAGTTAATGGTCTATGTGGCAGTTTTTGTTGACTAGTCAGCTCTCTAGATGTGTCTCACCTGTCAGAAAGCATGTCAAACTACTATCAGAAGAAAATTAGTGTGATTTGCAACACTTGTATCTCAGAATTAGTACTGACTCGTAAAAATTATCAAATCTGGTACTGACTTGTACAGACAACCTAAATTGTGATAGTTTTATCCAATTAACTCATCTAAGGGAGATGGCCTCAGAGGCATCGAAAGCCGCAAAACCGTTCGGAGAATAAGATGCACCATGGCGCTGCGCTGGCGCCCGAACCACGGACGGATGTGACAACGATCTCGATCCCACCGGCAACCTGGAATCCGTCCTCTCCGACGAAGACCTTGGGGCTCTCCTCTCCCAGTAGCGTGATTGCTGATTTGGGTATCCGTATTCCTCCCAGAACTCTGCCAGACATTGACGATGATCCTTCCGATAGACCACCTGAGTCCATCTGTCCTCCTCAATGGATTTCTGCGCGACATGGACCGCAGCATGGTCCTCCCCTATCTCACCATCCGCCAAACCAGAGAAGCGAGATCCTACCAGCGAGACAGGAGGGCAAGGAGAAACGACGGCAGCAGGAGGAGACAAGAGCGTTAGCTGACGGCGGCGCGCCACCATGCGTGATGTGCCTAGCATGCCAAGCATTAAAAAACAAACTTATATTGCTTTTAGTATATACTCAGTCTATGAATTAATAGTAGTCAGAAGTTTCAAAGTACGCAATAGTTCCACTACACAATTGGTAGAATCGGAGACCATTTCTTTCATTATACATGTATAGGATATTTTCTATTGGACACGTTGTTATACATAAATATTATGTGTGATGTGAGATAACGATACTAGTCCATGTCATTTGCTAACATTATGTTGGCATTCACAACATTATGATGGCATTCACAATCTTTATATATTAATCAAACATTTTAGTTACATATGGCATAGAAAAGTACGATACACTTTATATTTGGAGGACTCATGATTAACATTTTCACATATATTAGATACAAAAAATCTAATAGTTAATTAAACTAAAAGACCTCCTCCTCAGCAGGGCCTTTGGCAGATCTTGATGCCTCAGCAGCACCAGCGGCACTCCTTTTGGCCATGCACCTTTTTCACTTCGCCTAGGAATCTTTGAGGTTGTGCCTCTTGAGCTACACCGTCACTTGACATGGCGCAGGAAACCAAGGCCCGAAGTAAATGGGCAGAATGATCAATACTGCACACACATGTTAATCAAGACCAACTCGTTTACATGCTGCCCACATAGACGCAGGATGAATGAATATGTGATCACAAAGAAGCTATGCCCAATTGGCTCGATTGTTAGCAATAACATGTGGAAGGGCCTAGATGCATGATGCATCTCTCTGTAACTCTATATAAGTTAGATCTTTTTCAAAAGGTTGATTTATACTCTACATGACAAATGATCACCTTTAAGATGGAAAATACTTCGAAATTTATTAGACCGGGATATTAGAGAAAACCAAAAGTCGATAGTGCACAGGCTATTGGGGCGTGCGCTTTGATACCGACCGATATGCTCTTCGGCACACAAGTTGTGCACATCATTGGCCATAGCCGCACGAGAGAACATGGTCGAATCGTCCCTAAGGAATTCCCTTAGGGTATCCGACATTGCATCCACATTGACAATCTAGAGGACGAGAGTCTCAAGACAGTTACAAGACGGTGCCTTTGCTCTGGTGGAATATTCCCTTGCTTCACATTCTTCTTTGCTTCGGTGTACTTACGGTCTAGGACAACAAACTTGATCGACATGGCAAACTTGATCGACACGGCGTCAAGGAACTGCTCCTTCACTTGACGGGTCCACTTAGGCTTGGCTACATATCTAGTTGGAGAAGGAGTGGAGATCTTGCAAGATGCAAATGATACTATTCTTCTTCTAGAAAACAACCTAGAACAAGCTAGGAATTTGAAAGTGATCTTGTGTGTTTTTGAGCAAATGTATGGGCTAAACCAACTTTCATAAAGGTGATATTTATTCCTTCAGACAGTCTGTGGAAAACTCTACTGGTTGAGGATATATTTACTTGTAACTCTGGTAATAATCTTCCCATGAAGTATCTAGGAGTCCCCATAGATAAAAAATACTAAAACTTTCTGACTAGAGACCTACTAAGGAGAAGATGGGAACAAAATCGAGTGTTTAGCAATGAAAATTACTGGTGATGGGAGGGAGAGTAACACTAAAAATTCATCGCTCTCTACCATGCCATTGTACATGTGATGGCACCAATCTTCATGAAAACAAATTCATTGGGACTCTAAGCACAAAGTGATATAGTGTAACACCCCATCCAACAACAGGCCCCGAGGGTGTCACTCGTGACATCTTAATAGGATCTCTAGACTGTCCCCATAGACCAACACTTGTCTTTTCTACGCAATTTGTCTTCACTCGTGCGCACCCGATACTCACTTCCCGGTCGGTCACCCATCCTCAAATTTCTCTAGGCTAACCTCAGAGTTCTTTTAGGATGATCTTCTAGAAGATAAGTTGCAACTTGTTGCTATAAGTATCCTATCAATCCTATTAAGCCATGTGCATGTATGTCACATACACCCACCCTTAGAAGACCGATGTCCTCATTGATCAAACACAAGCCAGGAATGCCCCCTCTTGGCACACATCTATGCGTCCAGTACCGGCACATGTGCCATGTCATGTTCACTCCGGACCATACGCGCCATGGTCCACATGTCCCGCCACTGACCCACACACGACCATGTAACCGCGAGGATCGGCTCTGATACCACTTGTAACACCCCATACAACAACAGGCCCTGGGAGTGTCACTGCTGGCAGCTTACTAGAATCTCTAGACTGATCTCACAGACCAACACTAGTCTTTTCTGCATACTTTGTCCTCACTCGTGTGCACCCGGTACCCACTTCCTGGTCGGACACCCATCCTCAAATTCTCTAGGCCAAGCACGCTTAACTTTAGAGTTCTTTTAGGATGAACTTCTGGAAAATAAGTTGCAACTTATTGGTATGAGTATCCTATCAATCTTATTAAACTATGTTCCTGGATATCACATATAGCAAGAGTGTTTTCTCCAAAAGGGTGACTCGAGGGTTTATATCAAACTCTTGGGGAAACAATAGTTATACACTTTTCTCTCCTTTTCAAACAACCTGCAAACCAAAGGTGGTTTCCTTGTGTCCCCAACTCCACATAGTGGTTATCAAGCACAAGGTTTTGTATTAGAATTGAAAACAAATGACTAAATAAAATAACTAAGGTAAATATACAACAAGTAAACTAAATTAAATGCAATATGTAAGATAAACTAAATGCAATGAAAACGTAAAATGGTATAATGTTTGTAGTGGTATAAACTATATGAGAGAACTAAATGAAAGAGTAATAGATGTTTTTGTATTTTCGTATAAAATATGTACTAAAAATAAAAGGAATTATAAATGTAAGTAAAATGTGTTTCTTATGATGAAAAATGGATCGGGTTCATAGTTTCACTTGTCTAAACAGCTTCTCATAAAGCATAATATTGATGGATCTTTATTAAGGTTTGATAATCATTCATATGAGCGTCACGTACTTTAGTTGAGATGATGTAACATATCCCGCTAATACTCCTATAGTAGGAAACCCTCCACAAACTAGATTTAAGATAAACATAATATTTCCTTTGCATCTATGTCATGATGTTGATTACATATACTACCTCAAAATATATCAACTCATCTAATATTGTCACCAGGCAATAGTAATACATGCATTCATTTATCCCTTATGAGGTAATAAAAGAAAGGTAAAAAACCATAGTAGGACCCAAATTCTATCATTGTCCGGTTTCATACTACCATGTTACTCCACTAATGCACATGTTCCCCCTCTCATGCCCGATCATACTTAGTTGGATAAAAGCAAGTAATCAATAATGGGTTACATAATATGCATCTACTCATACATCAAACACAATCTCAAATAATCAATTCACAAAAACCAAAGATCCACCACAAAAGAGATTACAAAGAGATGGCCATAATCATGTAGGGCATCTCATATGGCACTAGAACATTGATATCATGAAAGATAGATAGAACAAGCTACTTTCACAAACCCATAGTTCGAGGATGGACTACTCCCTCTTCATCATGGTGATGATGGAGATGTTGTTGGAGAGGTTGGAGATGGTGTTTCCCCCCTCCAATCTTTGTATGACCTCTTCCTTTTTGTGTTTCCGTCTCCATGGTATGTTGTCCTTTGAGATTGCGACCAGGGCGCTATATATAGGCATTTTTAGGTCAAGACAAGTTCTTTGACGCAAATATCAATAACATTGGCGCTTCGAGGGGGAAAGTGGGCCCCATGGCATGGCTAGGGTATCAGGTCGCGCCATGGTCCCTCTTTTGGTCCTCCTCTAGCTTTAGTTGAGGCCCAAGTGCTCTAGGCCTTCGTATTCAATGAAAAACTCTAGCATAAAAAATCCTAGGTCCTTTTAAGTTCACGAAGGCCCCTAAAAGTCAAAAGTACGTAACATAGGGGTTTCCTTTTACCTAAACTAGTAAAATGCCCGTGCGATGCTACGGGTAACGATGCCTACGTTATGAAAATATTTGTGCCGAGTGTAAAATACTTATGATTTTTTATGTCTACCATATTTTTCTCACCTTGTACCTCTTCGACGATTAATGTGATTTTGACCTTCATAGTTAGATGTCAGTGCGATTGCACGGAGTAACATTTTTTCTAAGGAAAGAAACATTCATAGAAACTTTTGTTGTTTGGCACACAATATATCCATTTTGGTTATTTTCCTTGCTAGGCTAAGAAAATGGTAATTTCTTTGTGTCCTTCTCTCAAAAAAAACTTTGCATCATTTTCGAATAGAGTCATATAAGGTGCAGATAATAACACGTAGAAAGACAATAGGCAAAGTGTACATGATAAAAAAAATGCATTATCCATCCCATACAGCATCCCGAATAACTGAATTTTAATGCTAAGGGCAGATTCGTTTTTGTTGTATATACTACGGGCAACAATTGTAGGTAAATGAATCAAGACAAGGTCAATAAAACCATGTTATCTTGTGAAGTAAATAACTTCCAAGACATTGCAGCCCTTGTAATCATAATAGTAATATTAGTCAATCGCGAAACACCAATTAGTTCATTTTATTTCGGCAAGAGGATTTACTTTTTAGTATATTGTCCAAGCAAAATTTCTACAACAGTAGTATTCCTTTATCCAAAAAATAAACACCAATAGCATTACTCTGAAATTCTAGCACAACGAAGCTCGCTGGATGGCTAAGATAGTAATTCTTGCAAGCACGGCTCGTTGAATCCTATCCCAAAGTGATGTTTGCTATGCAAGCATCCCTTCCAATCATCTAAATATCTTGTGAGAATTACAGAAGAAATTCTGAAGATGTTTAACTACAGAAGGAAGTTGGTGACTAAAATTACTGCCATTTTTTTTGAAAAATACACAGAAAATACACATTGAACAACAAAACGACTTACTGATTACTTTATAAAAACTATCTACGGACAGAGCAAACAAAGCAAAATTGATGCCATCTTGTTGAAAACTATATAGAAAATACACATCGAACACAACGACTTATCGATTACTTTATAAAAATCTCTACGAATAGAGCAAACAGACTGGTCGCTGCTTTCCCTCTCTTTCCAGTTTCTTCTCTGTCTCCCCATGCACCGCCGACCATGGACTCTAGGCTTATCCAATCCGGCGAGCTCGCCAGCACCCCGCTATTGGCCCTTGCTCACTACCAGCTCATTTACTCCTTCAAACTGCGTCCTCCTATTACCCCCTAGCCGTTGATCCCCAATTCCAAGTGATGTGCATGGCATGCTCGGAGGAGAGCTCTATGTTGGGCACCTCCCCAGTGGGCGGCAATAAGTCCATGAGCCACGTGGCACACGGCACCACAGAGGGAGCATCGTTGGCTCACTGCGGAACAAAGTAGCCCCCACCGGCTTTCGTTGGTACTTCAAGCTCCCCTCGCCATGAGAGGTGACCACTCTGGACCTCTCCTCTCCCTCCCTGCAAACAAAAACAAAAGAATAGGAGAAAATAGAAACTTCCGATAGAGATCAGAACTTGCTGGACCACTCCTAGCTATTTCCAAATACTCCCTCTGTTTGGAAATATAAGATGTTTTAGGTAAAAGATGTCTAGATACATCTTCTTCACAAATCTAAAACAAACCTAGACACTAAAAGATGTCTAGATATATCTTCTTCACAAACCTAAGACATCTTATATTTCTAAACAGAGGGAGTAAAAGAAACCAGGTTATTTAAATAATGACTCGTGTTATCGATTCAACATCTTTCAGAACAATGACGTATATCTCACCCCTGACAGTTAATTTTAAAAAGTTAAAACTACCATGAGTTCTTTTTCTTGAATTGGTTCTGAAAAACTCCAAGAATCTGAAGGTACCATCAACCTAAGAATAGAATATGGTGCTTGAAGATATAGTCGGGACGTCCGTTCCCGAAGATTGGATTATGTTGAGAAATATGAAAATATCTGAACTAAAATAGAGGTAAACTAACTATGTCAAAAATAATGACCTTCATGGTCCACAAGAGCTAAAAAACATCAAAGTATGCTCTACAACAATAGAAGACTTCAAAGCTCTAGATTGTTTATTTACTCATGGACAAAAATAGCCTGAAGCACCAACTTACTAAGCACATTTGTTTTCGAATAGTTCATAAATAAAAAAGAAATAAAAACAGCTTTGTGTAGTGCTATAAGCTTCAGATGTATGACATCCTCACAGACATCAAATTTACATCACTTCAATAAAAATAGGAGTTCCTTTGTTCCTTCTGTAGCCTCAATAGAAATCTAATGACTACTTCTAATATGAAATCTAATGCTTCCAACAAACCAATGATCCAGGTTTGGATACTTCTAACCAAATTGACTACAAAGGTGAAAATCACCTAAAAATGGCACATATATAGTGCATGAGTAATATGAAAGTAATGCATCCTAATCCAACTTTGTCATCGTGGTACGAGTTCTGCTATTTATCTTCTACATGTATACAATTCATGAAACAGAGACAAAATAAATTGATTTCCTGTACTCCGTAGACATGTTAAGCATGCAAGCAGATAACAGAAAATTGAACATAAACTCCATAATTACATCGGGTCCTGGCTAGGTTGGGTCGTTTATCATGCATCATGGGCTAGTGACCTCGTCCTTTCCAAATAATTCTTCCGTGCCTTCTTATTACTTGGTCCTGGCCAGATTGGGTCATTACATCTAGATTTCAAATCTCAAAATAATTCCATCCGCTCTCTAATACTAAGGATGACAAAAGGAACAGATACATTCATAAGGTGAAGCAGACTTGCCCATGTACTTTTTTGCGTAAAGTGAAGATAATATTACTCCAACGTTCTTATAGAAAGATCCAGAAGTACAAGAAAATAACAAAGAGGCCCTTCTTCTAGATCCCGACTAAGGCGACGAACTGGAGCCGTCGGTGGCGCGCCGCTGCGGCTGTTCCGCTACAGGCCTTGGATAGGAGCCAGCCCCGTGGCATCCGGGAAGTCGCCGATCGCCGGATCCGAAGATCCACCACAGGGTGAATTACATGTATGCCGATCTAAAATATAGACGTATTCTCAAAATATTGGGTTGCTTGTACAAGAAATGGGAGAAGAGAAGAACATTTTGTAAATAAATATCCCTCACCAAATAGAGCACCGATATTTAAAAAATGTACAGGAAAGATTGTTCAAACATAGTAGAAAGTTGTGTGTCTTTTAGATACTTGCATCGCATATAACTCTTGAGCAGAAATGGTAAGTGAATTTTTAGGTGATGATAAGTTCGAGCCTGTTTATTTAAACAAAAGGTGATGATAAGTTTTCAATAAAACCAGAAAGAGAAAAAGCATTTCATGTAACTTACCAAAAGTTTCATCATTAAATGTGGTCTACATAAGAGAATCATCATCATGTATAAATGAATAGATACTGCAGGAAACCTGGAAGTAGCAATCCTGGTATTCACGATTACCTCGCTGCTGGAAACCAAGGATCCTTTAGAATATTTTTCCTCTGGATTTAGTCCTGCGAAGCAGACTTGTCCATGGACTTGACAACACATTTTACCACAAGGTGAATTACATGTATGCTGATCAAAAATAAATTGAATAGGCATAGAACCTTCGTCCACACTTTTGTTCACTCTAATCATTGACTGATTTGTATGCACATATGTCCATAAGAAGTGCAAGAAACTGGGCATCCAGCCGATATAGTAAAAAACAGTTAATTTTTTTAACCAAGTAGTTCCATAAGGATGGTATACTTGCACAACTCTATCAATTAAAAAGCAACACCAATGACACACAAACTTTTAAACAGCTAGACCTTATTAAAACATAAAAAAGTTGAGAGATATTCTTCTTAGATGTTCCACATCAAGTTCTGACATGCAAACAATAGGTAGATGATCCCCATTACACCAAAATTTCAACAGAAAAGTTCATGTATTTTTCTAAAAAATTCATTTGGACGGTACACAAGATTAAGACCTTGTGAACAACAAAAAATTGAACACATAAACTGTTTGTAAAATCTAATGGCACAAAGAAGTAAAGTAGCCTAAACTTTTTTGGCTGAAATAATGGCTCAGGGAAGTAAAGTAGCCAATGTAAGTTTGTCGGAGTAATATAATCGACAAAACGAGGAAAAGCATAAAATGTTTGTTTGAACTAATGGCCCAGAGAAGTGAACATAACCTCTAAGTTTCTTGTTGGCCAATTGATTTCTACATATCACGTGGTGATGTTTATTCAATAGATATTCCAGAAATATATTATAGTTGAATAGCTGAACGCATAAGGTAATAAAAACATTCAGTTAGTTGAAAGAATTGTTCATCAAGTTAGCATTCCATCAAAATTTAAGTTGCTGAGGCTAGCGATCATTGACGTAGTATCGATCAAATAGTTATAGAGAAGTTAAACCATGTTAGGAGCAAGAAGAACAGAGAGTTTTACCTGCATATTGACACCTGAATGAAGAAACCCATTGCCACCCGAAGAACAAACTCATAGGGGCACCTCTCTTTGCCAATAGCAGTTCTTCCTAATTACAGAAAACCAAGAAATCAATATGCAGAAATAACAAACAGGAACAATAGAATGCTTTGAAAAGTCCATGCGGTACACTAAGTAGGCCCAGACATTCAGTTTGAACCAAAAATTCAGTTCGGTTTTCTTAAAAATATATAATCGGGCAATAAGAAAATACAACCGAAATAATATCGGTTTCTTAGTTTAGCGAGAGTTCGGCTAAGCAAGTTCAGTTCGGTCTTTAGTTTTAAACTGACATGACCGAGCTATCACGACTCAGCTCTAATTAATGTGTATGTACTTCATCTACTATCAAAATGGCATGCTGACTCGTTGATATGTTGCGCAGGCACATATGACATATATGTATTATGTAGTACTCGGTATTGTAGATAACTGACAATTGACGAGACATGCATCTTTGCTTCAAAGTGGCAATTCTTCATACATTAATTCCTTAATTACCGGCCAAAGTTACAACTAACATAAATGAATATATATATATATATATATATATATAGAAACCCTATTCAACACCCAGGGTGCAGAAAAGTTATTTTGCACCCAACATATCTTTACGCTGTTAGACTAAAAAATTATGTTGTGTATATGAATAATTATGTTCATATAATCACCGCAACAAAAAAAATTTGACACAAAAATAATTTTTTTTGAGTCATTATAGTGTAAAAAACACCAAAAATATGTCTTTTACGTCGAATTTTTTTACGGCATGTAAACAAAAAAAGTTATGTCATTTTTAAATTTTATTATGTTCTTCTCAACTTACGAAGTAATACAAAATTTACGTGACGTAAAAATAATATACGGTTCTAAAGATAGAGGATGGGTGTAGAATAACTATTATTCTACACCCTGGGTGTCAAATAGCGTCACCCTATATATATATATGCATATGAAGCTAGCTAGCTCTAGCCTTCTTCTTGCCTCAAGCAGTCAGGCCGCTAGCCAGGAAACACCGCTGCGCCTGGATAAACACCTGAGTATGTGTCGCCTACTTACGTGCACATAGCACAGACAGATGCAAAGCAACACGTACATGCAAACAGCAGATAAATTTGAACTGCTTACATAGATTTCTATGAGTATTCAAAGGGATACATCAATATTTCCCTGTTACCAAGATAGCAAGATTAGCATCAATATTTCCCTGTTACCACGGAGGATGAGAGAGCACGGCAAGAGGAATAATTACCAGCCTTGATAAAGAAAAGAATAGGAAGGATTGGGGGCAAACCATGCGAGTTGATAGCAAAATATAGGAGTACACGAACATATATGGAGATGGGTACGATCGTGACCTCTTGGCCTTGATACATGAGAATAAGAGAGGAGGCTATCAGGGCTCTTGATGCGTTTTTCACGGAGTAGAGGGTGAGAACGCCGTACCTGAATTCCGCCGGGATTTGCAGGCGCAGATGCGTGGAAGGAAAGGAGAGATAGGCAGTGCGAGGAGGCTACACATGGACCTGGGCCAGAGAGGGGCAGCATGGGTGCGTCAGGATTCTGTCCCCGATGGTGGAGGCGTCGATCCGCCCGGCCTCACCTCAACCTTCTAGATCTGCGGCGGCAGAAATTGCAATGAGGAGCGACCATCTGCCAGGTGCGGTGACATACAATGGTCGATGCGGTCTGATGGTAGACTGGGAGGATGGGCTAGTGGGACTCATGGTGTGGGGGAGGAGGCCAGGAGGCCGGCGGCTGTTACCAGCGGTGGCGGTACTTAGGTTTCTCAGGAGGTAATGGGCGAGCGAAGGAGAGGAGAGAGGCAAGGACTGCGGGTTGATTGTCGAGGAGAGGCTGAGGATGGTTGGGCGGGGCAGGGGCGAGGGCGGGGCAGGGGCGGAGGCGGGGACAGGGACAGGGACGCGAGCGGTGCGGTGGCAGTGTCCTCGTGGAGATCAGTGGCGACGGCGGATGGGGCGAGGTCACGAGGAGAAGAGGCCTGGGCGATTTGGGAATGTTTTGCGGGAGTGACGAGCAATGTGTGACGAAGGTTGGACGAAGCGAAACGACGTATTGGTAGAAGACGGAACACGAAGTTTTTTTTAGTTATATATATATATATATATATATATATATATAAAGGATGATCATTTGGATTATGTGATCTCTTCAATGCACAATAAGAACGTGATTCAAACAGTTAGTAGCTGGTAGCTTGTAACATAATCCTATCCTTCCCTTAACATCTGAATCTAGTACATGTGTCTCTACTCCAGTAGTATAGCTATTAATTCTATAGTTGGTTATAACTTTAGAGCTACCTCAAATTGTGTACAATCAAATGTTTCTTTTCCGTTTATTCATAAAATTGAATGCACCGTATCCTGTTACAGTACATAGGACGTGGTCTACTAAGCAGGTTATAAGCAAATCCAAGATAGAAAAATTCTATGTGAAGGTGAGAGAAGCAAGGAGAGAGAAACAAGTGGGCTCTTCAGTTATAGCCGTCTCATGTACAGGAAACAAGAAGTTAAGAGCACGCATGCAACCTTCGCTAGCAGTAGACTGGGCAATATGTACTAAATGCATGTCCTTTGTGTGTTGCATGAACAATCCAAGCAATTTAAGAGTTAACTAGTAGTATTCAACAAATCTAGCTTATTATATTAGTGTGTACTTACGTGGTTATAGGTGACATGGCATGAGCTATACAACCGGCAGCCGAATGTGCTATGGGTCTTTCTATTATAGGAGTGGAGATATGGCTCCGCGGTGCCATGTAGTCATTTATTTTAATTTTTTTTAAATATAAGTACATATCTGCAAAGTTTCATTAAATAATAAATATATATATATATGACCAATCGTGTTACTTCCATCTGGTTAGAAAAGGAAGTGTGCAGATTCTCAAAAAAAAAAAAAGTGTGTTAGCAGCATGTTGCTTTCCGGTGGCAACTGGCAAGGACCAAAAATTGAGGTCGGGCGAACTTTAAAGTATAAAAAAGAGATTGATGTAAAATATTAATTTTTTTAGACACGTCAATACTTTATATGATCTCAAACATAATCACTTAGTACAATGGTAATATAAACATATGTGAATAAAAGTATAACATGCCGTCTATAAGTTCCATAAAATGGCAAATCTCTATGCACTTTTTAAAATTCATTCTTAATTTCACTAAGGTTAAGATTTTTAAATATCTCTCACTCGATGTAGCACAATGATACATCGAAAACGTATCTATCTATTTTAAAGTTCGTTGTATAATTGTTCATGATATTTGATATATATTTAGTAGAACTAACATATTAATAGTTAAAAAAGTGCAGAAGTTCTTTGTTTCACAGTTCGATGTTTAGTAACTGCATGTAAATTAGAGGAGTCACCAAGTAGCCCTCGTTGTGGTGAAAGTCAGAATTTCTCAAAAACTGTCCTCCATGATCAGTGGAGATCGCTTAAAGGCTTCTAGAAAATGACGTCAAATTGGAAAAAAGAATCAAAACATGATTTTTTTTAATAGCTTTTGTCTGCATATATTTAATCGTCAAAAAACAAATTTGCATGTGCCCGAAAATCCGTTTTAATGAGCAGAAAGTAAAAAAAAATTGCATATGCATAAAGAAAAGCCTATGTACTACTGACACGGCCGCTCTGCTCCACTACTCCATCGCATGCCAACAATGTGAAGTTTGTATTCTAACCATCTTGTTGATTTGTTTACATGTATTACTGCCCGTTGGTGACATATGGCATTTTAGTTTATTCATGTACATTAGTTAGGAGTATTAATCTAAAAAAAGCTACGAGAATTGAAGAATGAAAACAACTAATCGCATGTACATTAGTCTCTGAATGTTACTAGATATAGTTTTATCATTTGGTAATGAGGATGCATGGTCTGAATGCCGTTCCAACTTGCAAGGACCAATACTCAACTGTTTTTTCTTTCTGGGGAGTGGTTTGTCATGCATGACAGGCAGTAGAAATTAACCAGAGGAGACCTCCCCTTGACCGGCCCCTGAAAGCGAAGCCATTCTGGGCCGAACACTTCGAACCTCCTAAACGCAAGCGCGCACCCCTCCCCCATTTAGCTTGGCTCCCGCTCCCGGGCCACCTCACATACGAGTGACACCCACGTCTCGGCCTCGACCTCCCGCCTCCACGCCGGCGCCATGAAGAAGAAGCCCACCCCGGCGAGCGGCGCCGTCCGTGCCGTCGCGCTCGTCCTCGCGGCGCTGGTCCTCTCCGGCGACGTCGCGGCGCACGGTCCCTCTTTCAACTACAAGGACGCGCTCACCAAGTCGATCATGTTCCTCGAGGCGCAGCGGTCCGGGAAGCTGCCGCGCAACAACCGCATCAAGTGGCGCGGCGACTCCGGCATGGAGGACGGCAAGCTCGCTCACGTACGTATATACGCGCGCATGCATGCATCGCCGCCGATGATCTTGCTTTCTTCTCTCGCTTAATTTCTGTCGCTGCACTAGTTTCTTGGTTTTGGTCGATCTCGTATCCTTTCCTTCGGAATGGAGTACATGTGTGTGTCAGTGTGTGTGTGTCTGTAGGATTCATGTGAATGAATGCATGTAAATGTGCAGCTTTCATGGCGTACGTTATGAAACGATCATGCATGATTCACGCACATAAAATAGCTAGTTAATTGGTATTTGCACCGCATATAAATGTCTGCCCGTTGAGTGCTGTAGCTAAGGCAGCATTGATGAAATGACTAATTAGGCTTTCAATTCTTTCGTCCGTTTAATCCCCTCGTGTGATATATTATGCTGCATGTTCAAAAAAATTGCAGTAACCAACAAACACAATTTTCGTTAAAAAAGGAACCAAGGCAATTTCGTGCACACAATTTGTTTCAAGCAGCTTAGCATGCATATAGCACCTAAAACATTTCCTGTGTGTATATATTACGTGGTTAGATGAATTCTTGTCTGGACGTAGGACTTTGATGTAACGTGTCTGGTGACCGGCGAGCCGTGTCTTAATGGAATACGAGTGTTCCATGTAAAAAAAAAATCTAACGAATGCATGTTCTGCAGGTTGATCTCACCGGCGGGTACTACGACGCCGGTGACAACGTGAAGTACGGCCTCCCTCTAGCGTTCACGATGACCACGCTGGCGTGGGCGGCACTGGCGTTCCAGCCGGAGCTTCAGGCGACGGGCGAAATGAAGAACGTTCACGCCGCCATCAAGTGGGGCACCGACTACCTCTTCAAATGCACTGCCAAGAAGAACCACATGTGGGTCCAGGTGGGCGACCCCAACCTAGATCACCAGTGTTGGGTCCGGCCGGAGAACATGGCCACGCCCCGCACCCTCTACGAGATCAACGAGCACACCCCTGGCACCGAGATCGCTGCCGAGACCGCCGCTGCCTTTGCCTCCTCCGCCCTCGTCTTCCGCAACGACAAGAGCTACTCCCGCCGCCTCCTCAACAAGGCCAAGCTGGTAACAGTTGAACATTTTTAAGACTTTTATTTCGGTGTCCTCCCCTCCTCCTCCAAACTTACGAAACTGAAGACACACAAGAAAGGTCTTGGCCTATTCCCGGTCCATTCGGAATGCATGAAAATATATCGGCAAATCCTGACTGTTTTTATGTTTTCAGTTTCATAAGTTTGGAGGAGAGGGACACCGAACCACGCACATCTAGCTAGCTACTAGCTACGTGTTTGATTGAAACATTTTTTTTTATGTGTGTAATGAACAGATGTACCAGTTTGCCAAGAGCCACCCGAAAACGTTCGACGGCGAGTGCCCGTTCTACTGCTCCTACTCCGGCTACAACGACGAGCTGCTGTGGGCGGCCACGTGGCTGTACCTGGCGACGAAGCGACGGGTGTACGCCGACTTCATCAGCCACGAGGCCATCTCCTCCAGCGTGGCCGAGTTCAGCTGGGACCTCAAGTACCCGGGGGCCCAGATACTCCTCGCCGAGTTCAACATGACGGCCAGCGGCGGCATGCAGAACTTCAAGGCGCAGGCCGACAACTTCGTCTGCGCCGTGCTCCCCGACACCCCCTTCCACCAGGTCTTCATCACCCCGGGCGGCATGATCCACCTACGCGACGGCGCCAACTCCCAGTACGTCACCGGCACCGCCTTCCTCTTCATCGTCTACGCCGACTGGCTCCACCGCGCCGGCGAGAAGGTCATGTGCGGCGCCACGCCCATCAAGCACGACAGGCTCAGGGAGTTCGCCAAGCAGCAGATGGACTACCTCCTCGGGGCCAACCCCATGGGGAGGTCCTACGTCGTCGGCTTCGGGGTCAACCCGCCCACGCAGCCGCACCACCGGGGAGCCTCCACGCCCGTGCTCAAGCCTGGGACCGTCGTCAACTGCGGCATGAGCTTCGGCGACTGGTTCGCGCCCGACAGGCCAAACCCCAACGAGCTCACCGGGGCCATCATGGGCGGGCCCGACGGCGCCGACAAGTTCACCGACAAGCGCAACGCCTCGGCCTGCACCGAGCCCTGCACATACATCAACTCCCTCGCCGTCGGCCCGCTCGCAGCGCTCGCCGGCCGAGGGCCCAAACTCGTCGCCTCCCACCGTCCCGCTAGCTATTGAGACCCAACACCGCCGTGTCCGCCAGGATGTGCGCACCTCAACACAGACTCTTGATTCTCGGACTCTTCTCTTTCAATCTCAGAAGATATCTGTACTGTCTTAGCTTTCTTTTTCTAAATAATCTGTATGTTTAATTAGGTGTGTAGTACTTGGTTGTATTATGTTACTTTACTCAGGTAGTATAAAGTTTCAATCTCGGATATATGTATTTTCTCAGCTTCTTTCTGATCCTTATGTAATTTTTTTTAGGAAGCAGTCGGACTCCATTCTACTGCGAGGCTAATTTCACACAATAGTTACATCGTTCACAAGTGTTGAAAATAAAGTTAGGGCATCATTGTCCCAATTACAAAAAAAAAAATCCATATAAAAAGTTCAAGCTAATTCATTTGCCACCTCGTTTGCTTCCCTTGTCAAGTCTAGACAATCGGCAAACATAGCACTAGATTCTTCCCACCAAGATTATTCATCTGTGCATGCTTCAACTTCCATAGAGTCAAACTTTGCTATTACATTATTGCATCCAAGACGGTTTGTTAGAGATAAACCCTCTCTCATCGCAATGGCCTCCACCGCTGCAGCAGAAAATACATTTTGGAATAAACAGTTGAAACCACCACAAACTGACCTTCAAATTCACGTACCACTGCTCTAGCTGAGCCTGCACAATCATCATGGAAGAAAGAGCCATCGACATTTATCTTGACTTGCCTAGGCTTCGGCCTTGCCCACCGAGGGTGTGTTTGGGTAATATTTGTCGATGCTATGGCGGCAAAGACGTTCATGTGGGGCATGGAGGAGGGTCTTGTGGTTCATCCAGTGATGGGTGCGAGTATGCTAGCGAAGGCTTGTTTTGGCCTTGTCTTAAACCATCAACAACGGCACCTATATGTTCCATTACCTGGTTGGAGGCATTGTGGGGTATTTATGGTTCCATGTGTGCTCCGGTGAAACCCCAAATTCGTGCTTCCCGGATCAGGTGATGGAAATACTCCCGCATCGTCACCCCGGTGAAGGCATCATCTTTAGATATGTACATCAGTTGGAGGGAAAAGTGGTTGGTTTTGGTGACTCGGGGCCAGTCTCTGTGTGCTTCTCGTGTGGTGACCAAGGTGGAGCGACATGGCATCTACCATATTGATGAGGTGAGTATCAGCGGCATTGGTGCGGTAGGGTCCCGGCGGGCGGTGGCGTTGTGGTCCAAACTGATTGGCCCATTCGATTTGGCCCAAACCGACAATATGCTAGAATTGCAAATTCCTATTTTTGTGTATTATATTTCGAAATCAATAAGAAAAATTAGCCACATTGGATAGGGATGACAGGTGAGATGACCGCATGGATGGTGTTTCCAAAGCTAGAACGCATTTGCCCCTATGAAACTAAACCACTTTAGATTAATACTTTTGTCTCATTTTTTATGCTTGCGAAACAATCGACAACAATAGAAAATAATGTGTTTGAATATGGCATGAATGGGTGGTGAGGATGATGGGGTGTTGACCTAAAAGCATATAAACCATGATGGGGTGTTTAAATATGATAGATCTATTTGGGTCTCCCGAGGGATCTACTTTCTCTATGGACGAGACCCGAACAGATGGCATTCCTCAAGTTTCTGTGAAGGAGAACAACTTTCTAATTGGTCCCAATTTAGAGGAGGAAATTAAGAAGACCGTTTTCTAAATGAAACACAGTAAGGCTCCCAGTCCTGATGGTTTTCTAGGGGAGTTCTATCAAAACTTTTGGGAAATTATCAAGTCGGACCTTCTAGATCTCTTTAGTTTCCTTCATGCTGGTCAGCATGACCTTTTTCGTCTGAATTTTGGTAAAATCATTTTATTACCAAAGGCACAAAGGATACAACAGTATCGACTGATATTCCTGTTAAATGTTAGTTTTTAAAAATTACCAAAACTGCGACAATTAGGCTTAACCCTGTGGCAGACCATGTAGTGCGGCATTTGTAATCTACTTTCATGCAAAGAAAAAACATCTTAGATGGTATAGTAATCCTTCATGAAATAATGCACGAAACTACATAGGAAAAATCTTAACGAGGTTCTTCTCAAAATTAATTAAAAAAAGCCTATGACAAGGTCAAGTGGTCTTTTCTCAAACAGGCACTCAGAATGAAAGGCTTTTCTGATAAGTGGCACACTCTAATCCATAGTTTTGTGTTTGGACGAAGTGTTGCTATTAAGGTGTCACATCCCAAAATTCTCCTAATTTTGGAATGTGAAATAAATAAATAAGTTTGATTTATTGTTTGACTATGTTAAAAATTCTCAAAGAGAAGAAACTTTTTGAATAGAAAATCCTCTCAACCTTGAATTCAAAATCTTATATTCTTTTGTTATGACCTAAGTAGCCATATAGGCAAAAGGGCTTGAATTGATTATGGATTGAAGAATTGGTGTGCAAGATTTCAAAATGAAAATCATGAAGCATTCATAAGCATTTAATTACATCCATGCAAAGTTCTCACAAACTAAATCCAAATTCTGGTATCTAAATCTTATAGTTGATTCGTCCAAATGTTCCTAAGGGTAATTAAATTGACTTTATAAAACCTATTGTTATTAAGGCATAAATTATTGATACTTATAGCCTAAAGAGATCCAATTAATACTACAAAATTTTAGAAACAAAATTGAGCTCATTTGGAGCTAGTATGAAAAAGTTATGGAATAAATACAAACAAATAAAGATATAAATAAAATGGAATATACAAGGATTTATAAATCCACTACTTCCAAACTAGTGAAAAGATTACAAATTTGATCCTATAATGATCTATTCGATTTTAGAAAAATTTAGAAACAAGAATCGTGTCATTTGGAGTTCGCAAAGATATGAGGGAAACAAGTAAATAGAAAAAGAAAAAGAAAAAAAAGAAAAAAACAAATGGGCCGGCCGAGCCAGCCGGCGGCCGAGCAAGCAGCCAGCCGGCCAGGCCACGTACATGAGACGATCCCAGGTTGCTTTAAAAAGCGTGTAAATCGGTTTTTGTTAAACCTATCTCTACTCAAACTGCTATAACTTTTTATCTACAACTCCGAATCGACTTCCATTTATTTCTACTTGTTCCCTATTCCAAGGCCTATCTCTACACCGTCCCAAACCTCCGTATAAACTCGTGGAGCCACAGTTGTACGAGTTTTTCTTCTCGAAATCCCGAATCTATATATGCCCGAATCTTATTTTGCTTTTTAACCCATCTAGACTTCGTCGTTTGTCTTCGGTCAAAAAACGAAAGTTGTAGGAATCGTCGAAATCTTTCAATCCCGACAAACCTCACCTCTTTTCATCCACCACAGCCAGAGAATTTCGTATCGCAATATTTCAGATCTTACGGTATAAATCCAAGATCTACTCGCGCTCGTTTCTTCAAATCCAAATTCTTTTGGTGAGAAGGTAGGAATAATGATTCCCCACAACTTTCATGTTCTAAGTTTTTTAATTTGACATACGGATTTGTCTCTCTAACATAGATCTATTTCTTGTCTATTCTGAGACAAAATCGGGTCAATCTCTTCTTCTAGCCACCGGATCCTATCCAGACGGTCGAGATCCAATCAAACCGGTGCGTGCCATGTCGTCATCCCGGTCATCTTCCTCATCAACGCCACGTCAACGTAAGATCAACATCTAGTCCCAGTTGGCATGCAAAGTCAACCTGTCCAGTCAGCGAAATATTCCCTGGAATATTCCGTTCGAATTTAAAATTGCATATTATAGATCTAACTTGTAAAATTCATTAGAAATTCATACCATGTCCAAAAATTACGTATAATATATCAAATTGAAGATAATTTTACGTAGAATCATCTTATCAGAATAGATCCAACTTTTACTGTACGTGGTTACTGCAGTAATTTAATTAGTTTTAATGGTCTTTTAGGTTAATAAATTCATAAGAAATTATCTGTAACTCCGAAAAATATGAATAATATATTAAATTGAAGCTACTGTAATGTACTTTAATAATATCTGGTTGGATCTAGCCCTTGCAGATTATTTAACCCGTAGAAATTTAATTAGTTTTAATGGATTTATAAATTATTAAATTCATAGTAAATTAATTGCTTGTCACAAAAATATACATGATATACCGATGGAAAACTGGTTCCATGTAGATCATCAATATGCAATTAGTTCAGCCTTTGACTGTAAGGTTTTGCCGTGAAGATTTAAATGGTTTAATGGCCTATTTAGAGTAATAAATTCATAAGAAAATAAATACTATTCAAAAAATTATAAATAATATGTCCCTGAAATCACAATTCCGTTGAGATTACAGATATAATTTTGGTTTGATTTTTAGACAACAGAAACTATATGAATCATTTAAAACCATTAAACACTATTTAAATCATAAAAAAAGATCTATAACTCCGATTAGGGTGAATCCAAGTGCTAAGGTTTTGTATTGACAATACCTATACAGAGAAATTGCATGACAAATTATTTGGTACTGTTAAAACAGAAATTCATACAGAAATATTTAAACCCATTGAAATAGTGTTTTAATCATAGGAAAATATCTATAACTTCTTTTTAGGTGATTCAAATTGCCACTGTCTCTAAATTGCATTATATATCCAGTAGCATCTAGTTCACAATTTAATACAACATAAACAAATTTAGTTCAATTAAAGTGGTATACACCATATTAAATCGATACAACTTTAGCAATAAAAGCTTTAGTGCATTAAATGACTTTCCACATGCATCATGTAATCTAACTATGTTCAGAACACTAAATGCAACCATTGTGACTCATTAAATCGTCATGCATGCATCTGTTCATCATTGTTTTCTTGTACTGTTGCATGTTTGCAATGTTTTGAATGGTGTGTTTGTTGTGTTTGCTTCGAACGTTAGATTGCGAGGAGTGCAACTACTGTGATTGCAACTACTATGATTGCAAGTATTGTGGTTATTGCGAATGAGACCATTATAATTGTAAGGATTATCTAATCGACTACATCTACAACAAAGGCAAGTGGTGTTATCTTGGTCATAAATGTCGTACTGTTTTCCTATGCATTGTAGATGTTTTTGTAGAATTGCATATGTAGAAATTGATGTGTATATGCTATGCTATGACCCATATTATCCCCTAGTATTCCTTGTTTATGAGCCATCGTATTGGTAGATTGCTTAGTTATGCTATTTAGACGAGGAAGGGAATCACATCATGAAAAGTTATATGTTTTGAAAGGCTTATGTTTTGCTAAATGACAAACCAACATGTTTTAATGAACCACCTGGGCGGAATGGCATTGATTGGGTCATCGAGTGTGGATTTTGGTGGGAATGCCGCCCAGGACACTAAGAAATGATTGGTTTCTTTGTTTGGAAGCTATCGTGTGCAACCATGTGCCAATAATGGAATGGACGGTTGGTTGAACTCAGTAGGTTGTGGTAACTCGAACCCGCGTATCCAGAGATGTAGATAGTGTAGGTTGGACCGGTGCGCGTCGGGATTAGGGAGCTACTTCCCGAACAGTTCCTTCTTGGACTTCTCCCTATCATCACCCAATATGAGAGTGGTGGTACGAGCTGGGCTGGCCAAGTCACATGGGTAAAGTGTACAAACCCCTGCAGGGTGAATAAACTAATCGATTAGCCGTGTCCACGGTTATGGACAATTTGAGCGACCTGATACTAATGCTATGATATTTCTCACTCATCCTTATTTCTTAATTACTTAAAACTTGTTGGGTGAATATAATTGGGTAGGAGCACCTAGGAGTGAACCAGAGTGTCCTATTTATCGTATTAGAAAACTACTTTGTTACAAATGTTAGGATAAAACTGTTGCTTTATGCAAATGAGCATGAACTCCACTTGGCCAAATAAGCATGTAGTTGATAGATCTGTTGTTAACCACTTTAGCCTACTTGCCATACATTCAATGTATTGACCACTCGTGGCTGCAACGTTTCATGTTGCAGGTTATATCGTATCTGAGTGATCGTTCATAGGTCGCGAGACTCCACTCAACAATTGTTCGCCTGTGGCACATTTGGAGGATGGAGATCTACCTTATATTTGGTTTCCGCTGTGTACTTGAATAAATAATGTAAATTCTAGATCATATTCGTTGTATTTATGATGCACAGTTATATTTGGTATCATTTTGTACTGTGTGTGCCAGTGAACCGATCCAGGGATTGACACTATACATATGAACTCAGCCTTATCAGGCGAGGATGTTACATAAGGTCAATGATGATGTATGCAAATACTTTCATACCAAAAAGTATTGCAACAAAGGGATCCTTTATCGCCTATACTATTTAATATAGTGACTGATATGTTGGCGTGTTAAATTTGACGGTCAGATTGAAGGTATAGTGTGTTAAATTTGACGGTCAGATTGAAGGTATAGTTCCTCGTCTAGTTGGTGGTGGTCTTACTATACTTCAGTATGCCGGTGACACAATTCTTTTTATAGAGCCGCCCTGCTTGGTCGCGCCGCCGCCATGCCCCTCCGCTTCAGCGCAAAATGGGGCGCGTCCCTTCCTACCCTTCACCTTCAGCGGGACGGGCACCGCCACCACCCAGGCAGGATTGGGGAGGGGGAGGTTGGAAGGCGGCGATGAGGGACCTCCGGGATTGCCCAGCGAGAGCGACCCGGGAGGTTAGGTCAGGATAACATCTGTGAAATGGCTTCATGAATGTCTCATTCCGGTGAATGCATTTGCTTAGGCGAGAAAGATGCTAAGCAACCCTAAGTTGCAACTTTTGCATGTCTAGTTTAGGTTACAAGTTACAGATATACTTATTACTGTACATACAACATAACGATCCTCTCGTACTTTCCTATCTGTTTGTATATGGCCCTTAACTCATGTAAAGAACGAAATAATTCCAACACTCGGCCTTTTAACTATCCTTGCCCTAGCATCTTCTAATGAGTCCACCCACATTCTGTGCAATGTGTTGTTTGGTCTCCGCTGAGACAGGAGGGTCACCAATGTACATATCGAAAAAAGCCCCTGTTCATAAAGATAGGGTTTACTACACAACGATACCTAAGAGTATAACTCTAAAACATAAGAAATATAGTTTTCCCTCTGTCCGTAAATAACTGACTTGAATTTGGCTAGATTCGCATGTATCTAGACGCGTTTTAATGTGTAGATACATACAAATCTAAACAAATCCATGTCACTTATTTCCAGATGGAGGGAGTAGATGATTCAATAATTGCACACTAGAGTTTTTTGCTGGAAACTGGAACAATTCACTTACTGCAAAGGTCTTTGCTCTGGATAGCACCAATTTGTTTGCCGTCAACTGCATGCAGATGCTCTTTGTTAACATATATTGTGATGGAAAAGAATCAATTATATACTTACTATATATATAGCACTAACTTTCAGTTATAAGCTGGCCACCAGATGTTTGACGGAAGTCGATCTTTGTACCCTGCATTTACATTGGCTATAACATCTCACACCAAAACGGAACACACTAAATTGACCAAGATGCGACTAGAAGCTTACTGCAGGTATCCGGATGTCTTCACTGAAATAAGAGCCAAACGTCTTCAAGCAATCATAATCAGTATTAGGATTCATCTGATCATAAAGATAGATAGAGAGCTCCGTTAAGCTATATTGTTAGCAAAAAAATATTTAAACTAGTTGCTGAGTTAACAAGCACCTTCTGCAGTCTGAAGCACATAGACTTCTCGAATGCACTGAAAAGCAAGTTCATATAAACAAGTAGCTAGCATCAATCTTGCAGATCATACCTTCAATAAAGGTCAAAATATGTCAGTGTTGGCATAAGAATACGAGAATACTTACTTCCGCACTGTGCCAATGCTAAGGCCATTGTAGCTAACTACCAGCCTAACTGTCATATGAATATTTTCCCTGCATAACAGGCAAGTAAAATACAAATAATTTCAGAAACACATGTAACTAATCAATACAGGATTCACACCTCAGAAGATCTTCATAGAAATCTGGGTGATCCTTCAGCTCCGCAGCTGGAACAGAAGCATACTTCGAACCCAGCTTGTTGCAAACAGAATCTGGTTGTATATCTATGAGAACAGTGAATACAAGATCACTTACATAAAAGAAAATCCTTACCCTCAGTTATGTTATTAGTTTGTAAATAGCAGCAACACACATGAAATTTAGCTTACTCACATAATCCAAAGGCATAGATATTCAGATTTTTTACCCGCATTATTCGCATGCTTCTAGTACCCATCCCGACAAGTACCTGTAAGTTTAATTGTTTGTTAGCTCATCTATGGGAATCCTCAAGTGCACAAGGCCTAAGCAAGATTGCAGATTAGGTATATAACATTGTGGCACTATGTGAAAAATACAAGATACTGTACTCTCGGAAAAAAAAGACAAGATACAGACAAAAGTGTCAAAATAATTGTCACTACCCCAGGAGCAGAACTGGTAATAGGGCATCCATGAAGGCTTTTAGGCCTTATGAAACATTTCTTTTGGAATAAAGAAAAATGGTACTACATGTCAGTGTCCAGAAAGGAGAGTTGGAAAAGCGACCTCTGCAGTTGGGTTTGAATTGTCCTCAAGAAGAGTAGGGAACTTGATCCCTGTTGTTGGTTCTGTCACATCTTCTGGGAATATTGTTCCTGGCACAGGAACACGAGCACAACCTGGGCGCCTTTCTTCCAAATATGGCTGATCCATATGTTCTCTGATTTGTGCAACATCTTTTCCCAACGTAATTGAATCCATGGGCATCTTTGGTGATCTTTTCAATGCATAGAAGTAAGAGTAAACAAAGCACAAAATTAATTGAAATCCAAACTGGGAAGCAATAATAATCCAACCATACATAATAAGAGCCTTGTAATCTATTTCCATAAAAAGCAGGGGTAGACTACTGGAGTCTGAAATAGAAATAAATGAACCTTACATGTTTTCAAACGGTGGTATTACAGTAGCAGCAGCTAGCATAAGAATGTTACAGGCATGACGCTCCTGAACCTCATCCCACATTCGCCCAAACGTTGCATTTGCAAGCCTGGCTAAGAGCATCTGTACAGCATGCTCTTCTCTTACTTGAGAAACAAACTGCAACCCGACCAAATGCTGCAGGCAGGAGGCTGCCTGCTTTATCTGTGACCGACAGGCTGTTGAACCAGAGCCTGCAATAGCAGACAGCCTGTGGATAATCTTGGGATTTGATGCTCTGGAAAGGCAGAAATAGAAAGCTCTGGCAACTTTGTTGAAGCAACTGAACGCTTCCTGAATAGCGCCACTTCCTGCAGAGCATATGTGTCTCGGATGCTGAAAGGAACTGTCGACTAATGTTCCGACTTGTGCTATCAACCGCAACCCGGTATCATGAGATATTAGGGAGTCTGCTGGGAACTTATGCAGATATCCTCTGTTGTGATCAAGCTTGGAAAAAAAGGACCAATCAGATTTCATAGTGTTGCCAAAGTATTGCAGCTTCAGGAGTCGTTAAACCAAGGCAGGGAGGAGTTTGCCAAACAATCAGATCTGTCAATTGGAACAAAGGAACTCAATCAGGACAAACATAATGTATTCAGCGCGTGCCTGCAGACAACAGTTCTACACCAGCATTCGTGTCACCCTTGGTAAAAATGTATGAGCCTAATCTCCAACTTATCCATCGCGCTCCTCTGTCAAATTACTTTTAATTTTCCACCAGATGACACTACTACAATGGAAGGATCGCTATTTCACCACCCATCAGTAAAATAATTTTTACTTCTCAAGACATTCAGAGGAGCTGATATAACAATCCCCCCAAAAGAACAACTGGAGCTCAAAATTATACACAGTTTGATCCCAGTGACGCCAAGGTAAATACCAAAACGGCGAGAATCAACATATACTACAAAACGGTTCTATAGCTAGATCAAAATGTCAGCTCCCTTGCCGCAACTAAGGACTTCGAACACACCTTTTGTACAGAAAAATCCACAAGCCCAACACCCAAAACGCTCGGATCAACATCAAACGGGGCGTGATCTCGCCGTTCCCACAAGATTCACGCCAAACAAACACCAACCACCATCATTCGCAGTCCGCCGCCAGGCGCCAGACAGCCTCGCCTGGACAAACCAACAAAAAATCCCCCCACGAATCAACTCGACCGCCCGCATTTGCCATTCCTGCTATCTAAATCGAAAAACGCACAGAAAGGACGGTAAACAACAGCTCGAGAAAAGGGAGCACGGAAGGGCCCTGAACCGAACCTTGGCTGCTCCGAATCGCGCGTCGCTGGCAGATCGGGGAGGACGCAGCTGCGTGCGCGAGCAGCAAAGGAAGAAGAGGGGAGGAGGTCGCTGGGATGCCTTGCCTTCCTTGCCCGGCTGGTGTTCCCTCGGATTCGGGGCGTTGCCGGCGACCCAAGCCCAAGGGAATGGAGTGTGCGGGCAGGGAGGGGGAGAGGGAGAGGGGGGGGAGGGGAGGTGGTGAAGAACCGAAAGCAAGCGCTCTCCCTTTCCTATTGAACTTCCCAAACTTTTACTCGGCGGCGCCCGTGCGTGCGAGGCGAGCGGCACGTGCGTAGCCCTTTTTACATGGCTAACCCTTTTGTTAAGTCCGAACTCTTTTCTCAGAACAAAAATTGGTTAAAATATTTTAGCACGGTAAAAGTTAGGCAAGGCAACGTTATGCCACGAAACATATACTCCCGAGTTGTGACAGTTAGAACGACCTCTGCTTCGAGTCCTGTATGAAAGAATGACGACGAGGTTTTTTAGAATGCTTCTGCGCGACAATTAGCTTCATCCCGGAGGCTGACGACTTCTTTCCAGCGACAAATTTTTCCCCGACGTCAATCATCTTTTTGACGGTATGCCTAACAACACCGTCAACATCAACGCGAGTGATTCCTCTTCCGCAACGTATGCAATTCTTTTTTCTTTTGTTCAGATCATGTTTTATCTGATGCAAATTATATCTCATATGTTATCTTTAGCGATCTGTTTAGACCTGTTTCGTGTATTGTATTTGTTAGTCTACATGACTAGTTAGGGCATCCACTATGTTGGCAATAAGGCTATCCATAAGTAAAAAGTAGTCAACAAGAAGTTCCACATACATAGTGGAGGCTATCAATAAGCTATCCATAAGCTCAAAACCTTAAGGGTGACCTACAAGCTTGTGGGTTGTCCATAAGCAATAGAATATTATTTTAGCTTCTCCCCTCTCTCTTGCATGTGTGCAACTTTATCTGACACGTGGGACCAACTTGTAGACAAGTTTAACTAGATACATTGTGATGTAATCAATAAGCTTGTGGTGTGGTATGTGGGTCCCAGCTTGTAGACAAGTTTTTCCACATACATAGGTGATGCCCTTATATTCTTAGTCATGTTTTATTTGCTATTTTTATGGATTAACTCATATGGTAAATTGCTCATGCTTTCAACATATAACTCATGTTGGGGTAGTCATTTTGTTGCTCAAGGGGGTTTTGGCATGTCCTTCCTTTTTCTTAAATGAATGTAAAGACAACACTCGGGTGCTCTAAAAAGAAGTCGGTATATTTTGCACGGAGGTTAGTTGTGCACGGTCCAGCCCACCATAGGCCAACAGACGTGCATGGAAATTGACAAAATTAACCGTCCTCTGAAAGTTTAGCCAAAAAAATAAGGTCAACCAAAATTTTAACAAAATCTAACCCTTTTGCTCGACAGCTTCTTGCACAGGGGTTGAACACGTATCTAGGCCTTGGGAAAAACTTCACAAACAAAGCTCTACGTATTTCTTTCCCGACGCCGACACACGCAAAATTGACATAATCAAGTTCGACGCTACGGATGACATGATTGTGTTCAACAGAAGGGATTTTTTTTGGTGAACACTTGAAAGGGGTCGATTTTGCCGATGCGCAGCCTGACAGCGAATCAGTGGATGAACTCCCTTATGCTTGCATCTGATTCATACCTGACAGCCATCTAGATGTGTTTTAGCTCTAGATACATCTGATTGAGCGACAATTAATATGGATCGAAGGGAGTAAATTATTCCCTCCTTTTTGCCTTGGATCGACCAACTGAAGATGACAGTCATGCTATAATTAAGCTTAGCATGTAGCTAATGATGTAGACATATACAGCATTGCGTTGAACCAGATCCAGTTGATAGGGATCATCTTAACACTTCGTGTTTGGCGCTACCCAAATACTTCTTCCGATTTTAAAATATAAGATGTTTTAGGTTTGTGAAAAGGATGTATCTAGATTTGTTTTAGTGTGTAGATTCACTTCAAACATGAATGAACCTATATACTACTCCCTCCGACCCATATTAGTTGACTCCAATTTGGATGTATCTATCACAAAAACATGTCTAGATACCTCCAAATTGGAGGCAACTAATATGGGTCGGAGGGAGTACTAAAAATAGTCTAGATACATTTGCTTCACAAAGCTAAAACATTTTACTATATTTTAAAACGGAGGAAGTAGCTTAACCTGGACCCATACGTACCTCGTACTGAACTGTCCATCAAGCGAGTGATCAGGGTGGCATGGGGCACGACAGCTCTTTGCCTATCGGTCACATGGATTGCTTGCTCACAGTCTCACCCAACTACTTTCTGAGGCCATGATCAATGATACGATCGACCCACGAATGAGAAGCTAAAGCAATCGAAAGCACGAAACGACATTTGCAGCCGGTTCGGCTCATCAATTTGACATGTACGTACGCCGCGGCACGATGGATGGTTCAGGACGACAGATCGTTCGTTGTAGTTGTAGAGAAGGTAGGCGACACGGTGGAGTGTATAGTGCTGCTTTTGTGCCAGCAGGGCGCCGTGTTCATTGAACCTGGCCTGGAATCCCAAACAGTGGGAAGGTGAACCCAGCACTGCAGTTTCCTCTAGGTATTCTGCAAGTCATCAGTTTGGCAGCTCCCTCTATATCGACTTCCCCCACTCTCTCCGGGTGAAAGAGATGGTCCGGAACACCAGGCCGTAGTAACACTCACAGCATTTTTTTTTTTTTTGGGGTGAATTGACAAACATGCTACTCCGTAAAGACTTCACAAAGAGTATATCTATTTTGAGACGGACGGAGTATCTATTCACAAAGAGTATACACACCACTTCCACTGCATCCGTAAAGACTTTCCCATCACCTATCTCGGCCTACCACTTACTACTGGCCGACTTAAGGCGCGCTGATCTGCTGCCACTGATCGACAAATACTCGGGGAAACTCAAAGGCTGCTTTCTCTACACGGGAGGCAGACTCACCCTCACTCGCTCTGTGCTCATGGCTTTACCCCTCCATCTCCTCTCGGTGCAGCAGGAAAAGGTTCATGTTACTACAATTTATATGTTAAGGCGGTCATTGCAGAAGGAAAAGGCTCGGGATCCAATCAAAATCTATTCTAAATCCCACATGCTCTATTAATCAATTAACCGACTGTTTGTATATTTATACATCAAAACTGTGCATCAACATGAGCTGCCACCCATGCTTTTTCCTTTTTCTGATGCATTCGGCAATCGTACGGGGTTCGGAAGATTACTTCGGTCAGTTGTTGTCCTAGGTGAGACCTCCAGTCTTCAGCACTTGAAAGAGTTTGTTAAACCCGCTAATGCACACCACTAGATGGATATATTCCAAGAACAGGGGAATCAGGCGTGTTGCTCCTTTTGCAGTTGGCTTCGGAATTTTGCAATGTTCTTCCGCAACTCAATGTTTGCCAGTCGCTCTGCCTCCAGTGCCCGTTCAAGCTGTTGAGCACACCCAAAATCAATGATGGGGAAGCATATAAGAATGTTACAGGTCAAAAAAGTACCACTTCATTTATACAAAGTACCTTTGCTGCTCGAGCACTCCATTCTACAAGAATAGCTCTGAGTCTATCATTTTCTTCAACATACTGCATCCAGCATGTTCATAATCACGTAAGAATGATTTGCAAGCAGATATGAGAAAACCTAACCTGATTATCATGTTATAGAAGAATGCTACTAGTATTTGCTAAAGCATACCTGATTGTTGCTCACACGAATGCGGTGGATCTCTGAGTCCTTTTCATCAATCAGGCCACGAGCAAGGTCAAGCTCAGAGTGCACTTGATTCATCTGAAGATTCAATTAGTAATTTAGTACGGGATACTTCATGATGGAAGATTTACGAATGGTGTTAAAGGTTGATGGTTCAAGTAAATTCTCGTATTAAGATTTACAGCTTTCTAAATTATAATATGATTTCAGTTAAAATAGGGGAGAATTAACACAAATAGTCAATAAGCACATGGTAGTGCCAGCAACTAGTTCGCATAGCAGATATATTTACTGTAATATACAACTCTGTGGGCAAGATTTATAGTAGTAATAGTTTATGTAAGCATTATTTTAAGAAGGCCAGATACAGGTGATTTGACCTTGGCCCTTGGGCACCTACCTAGCGAGGTCAAGAATGGCCTGTCTTAACATGGTACAGATTATTACCTCAGCAGAGAGTGCTCGAAGTTCTTGGTCACGAGACGCTAAAAGATGGGCAAGATCAACCTGCAGAATTAGAAAAGGGAATAACTTGTCAATCCACCACTTCATAAACAGCTACGTAGTTTCTTCTCTGATTCTGAACTTGTGCAAGTGCCAGTTAAAACTAATGGAGCATAGGCAGTCAGTGTTGTGCAGACCTGAGGAGTGTTCCCAACATCAGTTCTCTGGTATTTGCTCAAGCATTCTTGTAAGCGCAGCACCTTTCAAGAAAAGAAAAAATATATAGTTTAACGACCAAACTTCTGAAAGTGCAACTGTTTAATATTATAGCCAATGATTAATTTGACCAGAAAGATAACTGTATATTGACTATCCAATCCTTCAGTGTCGAGTACTGATCTGACCGAGTAAGTCAGCGAAGAATTACAAAGGTTCAGCTCATTCCTCCTTTCATGAAATAGTATGACTAATCACCGCAATCAATCTAAGGCAAGAAAATTTAAAAATACACATACTTCTGCTACAGGTTACCTTCCCTACAACTATTACAAAGGATCTGAGTATACAAAAGAGAATAGATTTAGTGAGATGGGTCTTGAATATTTGGCATCACAATTGCATTCATTTTCTACGTACCTCCTCACTGAGGTAATGAATATTCTCCCTTTGGTACTGAAGTAATGCCATCTGCTGGTCAGAAAGACGGCCATCATAATATCTGGTGAAAAATTATAGGGAAAATTATATTATGTGTTAGCGCGTCTAAGTCTACTGGCAATATAAAGTACAGTGATCTATACAACATATGTTGACAGTTTTAACTCAATGAAGTCACATGCTGCTAGATTTGAGCTCAATGCCATGTTTGATTTTTTTTCATGATAGACATGATTTAAAGAATCCAACTACGGACAGTCAAAAAATCAAACACCCAAGTCTGTAAGTCATGCAAACTATGGTAGAAAACAGATGTTGCATGTGCACAGACAAGAGTGACCTATGAGTTCTGAAATACCAAAATATAAGTACAGACAACCTCCATTCACAATTATAAGATGTTTAGATATTTCAATATGGACTATATACGGATAAAAATGACTGAACCTACACACTGAAACACGTCTAGATACAGGCGTTTCAGAAAAAAAGCTAAAACATCTTAAATTGTGAACGGGGGGAGTATCAATTCACAGAGAAAAGTTCAGCATATTCATAGTGCCATGTTACTTTGGTACCTTCGATCTTCCAAAGTGCTCGATGGTTGAAGTGCAGAATATAATGACCGCAAGATATCAGGCCGCCCATTCAAAGAGTTATATTTGTGGATGTACCCTGTAAAAAGAACCAATCAGGCATTGCATCTTAAACCATCTAATGGGGCTGGACATGCATTCCTACGGAAAGAGAACACATGGTACATGTATTTCATTAACTAGATGAACTGAAAATATCATGAGAAACATGTGGAATACCATTCAAGGAGTGGTAGAGCGTTGTTTGGTTAATACAATTCTGAAAAAAGTAGTCCTAATTATGGGTGCAAATTAAAGATTTCAAAGAAATATGAAAAATGTGCCACGTTAATAAACATGCAGACCAAATCAGAGATTGCACAAGAGGGTACATATTCCATGATTCTAGCTATCTAAGAGGTGATATACAAACTTAACTCACATATGTATAAGCTCATAAAACATCCAGCACATGTTGCTTCAACCACGATAGCGATCCTGCATTATGGTGACTGGAATTGTGAGATGATTGCCAGAGCAAGAGGGAGGGACTAAACTATTGTTAACTAGTTGTGAGGTTGTTCAGTTCATGTCTACAATCCAACTTACTGATGGGTGATAGCACGATTAGCATAGCTTGAAATTATAGGCAATAAGCATATAAAACCATTATCTAGCTAAACAACAGGCTTCTAAGCATGTTGTGACTTGCGACTTCCATCAGCCTAGGATTTATCAGTTTAGCATTGCATACTCTATTATTTAGTTGCGAACAGACTCCCGGAGCCATAAACATGTTAAAACTTCAGTCCAGGAACTCTAGGTTTTGGGTCGACTGACAGCTGAACTTATGTGAACAGAATAGGACACTAGAATGTCGGTTTAAAACAACAACACTGTGACCAACATAAATAAAAAAAAAAACTGACGCAATGGCAAACATGCCATATACGCGCATGCATTGCATTCTCTTGTCATTTTCCTTGAGTACATGCCCATGAAATTTTCCTAGTAGTACATAATGTATAAATCAATTTAAATGCCAAAAGGCAGAAAGCCGTCCCAGATAAGCTCACTTATCCTCAACTTTCGTTCAAAAATCATGGTTAAATATAGTGGCAAAGGTTTACCTTAGCAACAGTGAAACCGATAGAATTTGTACAAGAGGCTGCCAGACTATGATTAAAAGCATTAAAGCAGTGCCTGCAGAAGCAAAATACATAATAACAGTGAATCATTTTGACTGCGAAACATAGCATGCATGAATCTCCTAGACCATAAATCCTTGTTGTAACAGATTTTTAGATCAGCACTAGCAAGATAAAAATTAGAACCACAAGCTACATACGCACTGTCACACTCTCAAGAGATGGAACCACGAAGATCCTATTAAAGGAAGAAGCAGTTCACTAAGTGGCCAAATGCTACTTTTACAAATTATAAAACAATGATAAATGCTGGTATTACAGCGTCACACAAATTTGTTTGGTACTGCTCACCATAAGCAATTGTGGCAAACGGAAGTCGAGCAATACGCTTCAGTTTCTGGCTAAAATCATAATAGCCCTGCAAGTCAAAAGATGAAATACATAGTTAATATGCAAAACAATACAAAGAGAAGCAGCATAAGTAAAATAAAAACAAGTTGCTGAATAATGAAACTAGTGGCCTTGAGTACAATGCTTGTAAGCACACTTTTGTTAGCGACAAAGTGAAGCACAGAATGTAACTATAGAAGAAAAGATAACACAATGATAATGGAATATGAAGCTGATGGTATTGATACATATAACTGAAAACCCTATTGCAGAGAAGAATCAAAGGCTCTTCATTCGGAGAGCATATATACCAATATTTTCAAAGTGTCAATTAAATTGATTACTCCATCAAACATATCACCTCTATTACATGAAATATGAAGAAAGTGAACAAATTAAAGTATATTTTGATTGGCCGTACCTGCAACCTCACTTTCCGGACCTGGTGAACCCAATATTGTTGAAAAATGCCTGCGTTGAATTTCATGTGAACAGTAAGTAAATAAGTCACACTAAGGGACATAAGATGGAACCAATAAATAGTAAAGAATAGAGTAGCCAAAAATATTCAGGTACGGGAAGAATGAGCCAGCTGATCTGATAGAAAACCTGTAAGAAGTAGAAGGATAACATTGGAGCTGCAAAGCAATGGAGAGATCATGTGTGGTAGACGGAGAAATATCCATGGAGCTGACACGGAAACAGCAGCATAACCTACCTAGAGAATAAGAAAACACAATTATCATAAAGTGAACAAAGGAAGGGAAACAACGAATTGCTGACTAATGGTAGTCCCATGGGATAACAAAATACAAAATGCTTTAGTTCTTTTGGATAATTTACAAAATACACTTATATAGTACATGGTAATATTTTACACATGATAAAAATAAATGCAATCGGTACTAAGAGACTTGTCCTTACCAACAGTATACAGTACAAGGTGCCACTAACTATGCTTCTAGGCTCTCGATGACCAGACAGGGGAGCTTCATGTAGTAAGTCGATAAACCTACATAAAAGAAGGATTATACATCCTGCAGAAATATTATGGTTTCAGAAAACTAAAGCAGTAAAAACTATGCAAGGGCCAAGAAAATGCTCAGACAGCTTTACAGATTATCTATGCTTCTGCATCACCTTTGGTCGTACATACTCACTTTCATTGAGTTCATACAAAATTCAGAAAACAATTAAGGAAGCCTATGCACAGGCACCAAACAGTAACATGGGGGCAGAAATGCAGATTCAGAAAACTATCCCCATGCCTTCTTTTCGCATTATGATCACAGACTTCACACCGCCTAAACAATCGAACACAGGACACGAATATAGACGGCGGAACCGTTAGCCACGAATCCGCCGCACGAACGAGCGTGTCCGTGCTCCCCATCTTCCCTTCTCCACTCTGGCATTCAACGCGCTAGCGCTGGGGGCATGCAGCAGGAACATGCCAAAGCCCCAGATAACACACACAAAAACCTACGATTCCGCGGAGCGCGGACCACATCATGAAACCTGACATGAGATTGGCTGAAATACCGCCGCCATTGCCGCGGAATTGAGATCACAAATGGACACACAAGTACGGCCAGAACATCTACTGGACCAAGGGATCGGGATTAGGGTAGCGCACTCACAGAGAGTCCTCCTCGGAGGCGGGAACGGCGGAGGAGGAGGACACCGCGCCGCCCCGGGCGTGCGGCATCGCAGCTTGCCGATGCCGGAGAGTTCGCCCCCCGCTCCGTTGTCCGCGCGCGCCTCCTCTGACCTCCGGGATCCGCGGGGTGGTCGCCGGTGAAGCTTAGGCTACGACTCCCATGTGATTTAAAAACAAAACGCGCCGGAGAATTGGGATTGGAATTGGATGCGAGCTCGCTCGGCGGGTTTGATCTGCGCCGGTAACGTCAGCCTCTCTCCCACGGACGGAAGAAGACAAGGTGCGAGTGGCTGTTGCCTGTTGGCACTGGGCACGGCCGACGAGTCCTCGACGTAACCTCGTGCGCTTCTGTGGGGCTGCAGGTGGGTCCCAACCCGCAGGGTTTCTAAGATGACTTCACAGCGTTGGTCAAAGTGAATTTCCGGAAGATGGAATACGTATTTCACTCAGCTGCAGTTTTTGTTTTTGAATAAGAATTACATCTGCAGCTTTTGTAAGCTGCTAGAATTATTTTCTTTTTTCTTCTAATATTCAGGAGCCTTGTTCTTGTTTTTGAATAAGAATTACATCTGCAGCTTTTGTAAGCTGCTAGAATTATTTTCTTTTTTCTTCTAATATTCAGGAGCCTTGTTCTTTATCAGAAACAATGCAGCATATTTAATCCCTAGCATTTCTGAAAAACTCCTAGAAAAATGCCATCAGAGTTTGTGCAAAACATTTTCACATAGTATATTTTTTTCCGACAAAACACCTACTGTATATTGTTGTGTTCTGGTTCTGCAATACATTTACAGGAAGGTCAAAACTTTAACACCAATGGTAAAGCTTGTGTGTAGTTGTACATGCAAAAAATGGGGTTCAAACCAGGCTTTGGATGCCCCTAAAAATCTTCTCTTCTATTTTGATCAGCATAACAGTCAAAGTTTTTCTCCGTGCAACAAAAAACAATGAATTCTGCCAATCATCTTGAGAATGAAGCGAAGGTTAGATCCAGGTCACAACTCTTCAAATGACAGCAGCGGCAGCAGGAAATGGTTGTGGTTGCAGATCAATGACCCCATGGCACCGCGAGCATAGCGAAGGATGGTCAACGAACGATCCTACGTCCTGGGTGTAAGCCCAACAGCGCTCACACTTCGCACCATCTGCACGAGTCACACCGATCCATATCTCCCCAGTGCGCGGGTCACTGAACTTCCCGGCATAGGATACACCTGATGTAGTTTCTTCACTCAGGGATGGGAGGATCTCCACCTGCAGAAAGAAGGGAAAGAAAGGAGATGTCAAAACAATAATGCAGACAGAAAGAGGGCCTCTGATTTTGAAAAGACGATGCTTCTACCTGAGATGTGATAAATAGACGATGAAGAGCATCTGCATCATTGGTTGCAGAAGCTAGCTCCTTTAGCTTGGATACCACATCAGCATTTTCAGCGTGAAGATAAACCTTCGCATCTAAACTAGCCCCAATCAGCTTTCCTGTTCTAGCGCTCTCCAGAATCTTGTTCACCTCTGATCTCAACTGGTTAACAAGGAAATGCAAATCTCAGTTCAAAACCAGTCCCAAAGATATGAACTCAAGTACGCACCAAAATATATTAAGATCATCACCATGATATCAAGAGAGAGCTGCAATGATCTACCTAGCAATTAATTTAACTGATTTAACAAAAATGTTCGTATTACACACGATAAGTTGCTTCTTCTACTGATCAATATATGAGAAAACTTGCATGCGTTGAATTTGAATGTTCAAAATTGGAAGCAAAGTTCTGCAAAAAAAAAAGGTGGTTGACCTCTAGGAACAAGTAGGGATGCAAGCGGTGTGCCACATATCATACACTACAGTACACATTAGTGTTAATTTTTTAACAGTATGCTGTGCGAGTTTTGCGGGGCAAGCAGGCTGCCACCTGCCGCTTGCATCCCTAACTACAACTCATATACCATGGAAAAAAAAGTACAACTATAGGTATTCGAGTGAATGCCCTTTAGTGATGCACAAGTGTACCTCCAGGATAACACTCAGAAAATCAACATCATCCTTTTGAATGGAATGCCATTCTTCAGTTTTATCTGGCCATTGTAGATCAAAAGCAAACTTGGCAACAGATCCATCTTCCAAGGTGTGTTGAAAGGGTAAGTTCTGCCAGACATCCTCAGCTAAGTGTGGCATAATCGGGGCAATGGCCCTAACAAGGTAGAGTAAATGTGCAGCAAGGACTGTCTGGCAGCTTCTCCTTGTGTAGCTAATTCGGCCACTGATAAGATAACAAATAGTATTATATCATAAACACTGTTAAGTTGCATTAACATAACATTAGATGAATGGCATACCCAACATAAAGTCGGTCTTTTGCAACATCAAAATAGAAATTGGACAAATCAACAATTGCAAATCTCTGAAGGGTCTGAAACAGAAAAGAAACAGATGTCAACAATGTAAGCACTAGAAATATATAAACTGGACAACTCTGAGCATATGGCGCCACATGATATAAGCATTTCATATGCATGTGATCTGAAATTCTGATAAGAACAACAACCAAGCTCCAGAACACTAAACAAGATAATTTCACTTCCAGAAAAAAAAAACACCATTTCCCCCTATTATTACTTTGGTTGGTCATCCAAATCCAACTAGCTGCTAATAACACTAAACCATATTCACGAAGCATGCTTTGTGCGTTATCAGAAATACTCCTTCAGTCCCAAAATAAGTGACGTGGGTTTGTCGCTTATTTTGGGACGGAGGGAGTATGACCATACAGCAAACCAAATTTCCAGCCATAGTTCACACATATGCGCGCGCACACACAGTGTAAAAAAGGGAAGAATAAGGAAGAAAGCAAACTAAGTTCTGGAAAATTAGTGTAACTAAGCAAATATGCTACCCACCTGGTATATTTTGTAGAATTCGTAATTCTCATAACTATCCTTCATGGAATCCACAACATTTTCCAGTTGGAAAAGTGCATACCGGTCAATTTTTGGCAGATCACTGTAGGACACAGAATTATCTGGCTATAGAGAAGAAGCCCATTAAAAATATATAAGAATAGAGAAGAAGCATGCACTAAAATGAATGATGCAACAACATATAAATAAATAAGAAAAGGAAAAATGGAGAAATAATTAAGAAACACGAACAGTACTTATTACTACAGCTACTGGAGCATATATAACATTGCAGAATATCATGCCATCCTCCTATTATCTAGTATATCTAAAACAATTCTCAACTCCAAGCATCATATTCAATTAACAAAGATTAGTGCAAAGTTTTGCACGGAGGAAAGGAAAAAACTATATAATCTGAAGAAGTTTAGCAAAATTAATATGGTTTTGAATTATACTAAATTAAAATATGTAGCAAAATATGTTAGTCGCTGGGACATCCCCCTCTGGTGTCAGAAAAAGAAATGAAAGCATATAATTGACCACCTGAACTTACTTTCCAATCATGAAGATTTGATAACAGAAATCGCATTGTGCCTCGTAGTTTTCTATACATTTCAGACATCTGGCGTAAGATTTGCGGACCAATCAACACATCTCCGGTGTAATCAACACTAGAAACCCATAGACGGAGAACATCTGCGCCATAACCAGGTTCTTCCTGCACAAGGTGGAGAGATATTTACTCCTTCATACTAGAAAGTAACACAAGTTTTTTCTAGGAAAATACCTTAGAATTTTTCCCACCAACAATCACTTTCTCAGGGTCCACTACATTACCAACAGATTTGCTCATTTTGAAACCCTTTTCATCCAACACAAAACCATGGGTTATAACACTGGAATATGGCGCCTTTCCTGTTTTTTGATAGAAAAAATGAAGAATATAGAACCAATTATAGCAGTCCATGGAATTTCAGATGACAAAAGTATTCAGAGAAAGGCCCAAGTGTTTTCAAATTACCGAGTTCTCATGAGAAAATCAAACAATAAAACATCATTGCATATGTATAATTTTTCATTTTTTTGCAAAAAAAATGAATTGTCAGAAAAAAAAATGACTTGAAAGGATCTTCTAGAATGTAACAAGTGTCACGCAACAACTTATATACCATACAAAAGAAATATCTGTTCCTAAGAAATGTGTTATATATTATGTAGTTTGTGATTACCCTGGCACACGTGATTGGGTAAGGAAAAGGAAGTATTCAGTGCACATGGGAGTAAGTTTGGTTTTCTACAAAAATTAAATAGCAACAGAAGGTGTTTCTATGATATTACAACCAAAAAGAACTGTAACGAATATTACTCATAATTACCTGTAGAAGCAATGCTGGTTAACAACGAACTCTGGAACCATCCACGATGTTGGTCTGAACCTTCAAGGTATACATCTGCGGGAAAATTAAGGCCATCTCTTTTTGCTGAAACAGCAGCCCATGAGGAGCCTGAATCAAGAGAAGACGCAGATGTAAAAAAAAATCAAAGACACTAGAGAAGATGAGAGAACTATAGATATAAGGTGTTCTTAACAGAGCTCAATCTTGTATTGAACATTATTAGGTTTGGATAGACAAAAACAAGCCAAATAATGACATCAATGTGATTTGAAGATTCAGAAATTAAAATGATGAACAGCTGTTAAGATTCACAACGTGTGCATGCACACACAGCCACGCACCAACAGAGATCTATGGAGACCACCGATTTATGCACCTTGACAACCATCACCAATGGAGCTTTCTACAACAAATTATAAGTAGCTAACAATGAAAGACAAAATCATACCAGAATCAAACCAAACATCCATTGTATCAGTTCCCTTGCGATACTCAGATGCTTTGTCACGATATTGGTCTGGAAGAAGTTCTTCAGTTGTCATATACCACCAGGCATCACTGCCTTTTTTCGACACTACATCTGCATAACAAAAAATATTTATTGGCAGACATTCATGTGATAATCCAAGGAAGTAAAGACACTTTTTCCATAAAAAGGAAATAAATCCAAATGGAACTAAAATCCTGAGAAAGACTGACAAGCATAAGGTTATTTCATAATAATTCAGAAAGTACAAGTACAGATAGTTCAAAGCTTCATGTCATATAAGATCGCATAATGGATCTTAGATATGTCCTTCAAAATTCTAAACTAGACTTACTATGGATACATTAATCGTATTTCAATAAAAATACGTAAAAGATGGCATTGCACTATAGGAGCATTATCTAAAAGGACTAAAATAATGTAAAAGACTTGCTATGGATACATTATCTAACCAATATTTACATGTTCTTATAGTTGACATGTTGCAGCAGGAAACTAAAATATAGGAGCACTATCTAAAAAAAAAACTTGAGGACACCTTGAAACAAGAATTTTAAGTCAGCATTGGCTTGATCATGCTCGTGTTTCAATACAAAGGGGACCTTAGAAGTGAAAGAAATCATAAGACATCAGCAATACCCTTAATATGTTCAATCGTTTCTTCAGTTATAAGAGGTTCTTCTGTGTCTACGTGATAAAAAACGGGAATGGGAACCCCCCATGTTCTCTGCCGGGAAATACACCAGTCGGAACGGCCAGAGATCATGTTAACAATCCTCTTTTCACCCTGAGAATGTCGAAACAGAGGCAAGAAACAAGGTTTCCTTGTCAGCTAACACAGAAAAGCAACTCAAGAAGAACAAGAAAAAATATGATTACATGAATGCATGCTAGCATGAAAAATATAGCTTAAAAGGCAACAATACTGCATGAAACCAGATATGTAACCATGAAATCAGTTGTGCAAGGAAGAAAACAATCAAGGCAAGTAAAAATTATGAAATATGCACAGAACGTCAAGCTCTTCTACCAGTGCACTAATGCAGATAACAAATATGCACTGAGCAAGCATGACGAGCACAGTTGCCAAGCAAGAAGGTTTGTCATAACTAAGCAGATTAACAGTATAAACAGAGAGGCTCAGTGAGACAATAAACCAAAGGGAAATGAACACAGTTCTAACTTCATATAAGCTCCAGAAATATAGCATCTAAATACCTTAGAAGGAACCCAAGTTACCCCTTTGATGGCATCCAGTACAGCATCCCGAAAACCATCCACGGATGCAAACCACTGTTCGGTTGCTCGAAATATAGTTGGTTCTTTCGATCTCCAGTCATAGGGGTACTTGTGCTCTGACAACCAAAGACCACAAGGGGCACACAAACTTAATAAATTCCTTGATATTCACAAGGATTTTATTACAAAAACTTTGTATTTTATTGTCAAGTTACTCACTGTATGGCTCTTCTAAAATAAGTGTAGCGTGTTCGTCCAGATACCTCACAACAGCAGCATTACCATCTCCCAGGACAGATAAACCATTGAATTGTCCAGCTTCAGCAGTGAATTTCCCTTCATCATCCACGGGAGAAATGATAGGAAGCCCATACTTCAAACCTGTTAGGTAGTCTTCCTGGCCATGTCCGGGGGCAGTGTGAACAAGGCCAGTTCCAGATTCAGTTGTTATGTAATCTCCTCCGATAACAACGGAACATTCATTGCCATTCACGGGATGGATGTATCTAAAGGCACCAAGTATAGCATTAAAAAGAAATTCAAGCACAACCATACTGAAATTAGAAGTGCAAAATAAATACCTGCAGTGCTCCAAGACTGAACCAGGGAATGATTTCCGGATTGTAAGCTTCATACCCCACTTGGACTCTAGAACTGAGACTAGATCAGAAGCCACAATGATAAATGGTTTATCGTTCCCAGAGCTCAAAATACTCCCAAGTTTTCGTTGTTTTCCTCCAGATGTTGGCTCACTTTCCAGTACAGACTGGAGCTCAACTACTGCATAACTAAGGTCAGGGTTCACGGCAACAGCTGATACAAGAACAGGTTTTCGAGCAAGTTAGTACAATTCCAAAAACTAAGGAAGCTTTTGAGCAAATTCTTACAGTATATGCAACAACCACACGAGAATAAGAAAGAAAACAATGCTATCCACTGGGATTCCATAGTACCAGCGAAATTAAGAAAATGCGAGGCGGAGTACAAAAAAATAAAAAATTGCACATCTTACCAGTGTTCATTGCTCCATCGTACCAAAGCATAAAATGAAATATTTTCATGCCAACTATAACTGGGAACTTTTTTATCAGAAGAAATCAATGTGTTATAATTTGTGTTCAAGCAATGTTATTTAGTAGCCTTATATATTCATTTATCTTTATTACCAGTTATGAAACACTGCTCCATGATTCTATGAGCAACTAGCATCTCATACAAGTTGTAGGAAGTACATAGCATATTGCCATACAAAAATATTTTCCATTAGTTGGTTTCCTTACAGAAAAAGAGCTTGAAATCAGATAAATACTCTACTGCTCCCCCAATTTGTTTAAGGTGGCTCTCATGACATCCTATCTCAAGAGTGACTTGCTGGATGCTTCAACTGTATCAAAGAAAACAAGGCATCACCTCACCAGCATTAGCAGGAATGGTCCATGGAGTAGTGGTCCAGATGGCTAAGCAAACATTAGGAAGAAACTCATCTAGCAACCCAGATTTAGACGGACTGGTAATCTTGAACGCAACATATATGCTTTTGGAAACATGATTTTCTGAATACTGGAAAAGATACAAGAGCATACATAAGAATTTCAACAGATAAATCAATAATACAAGAAAAAAATATATAAGCACTTTATGCCCAAAAGTTCCATGACAGCTTAAAAAAACAAACTTCTAGGATCATCAGATTATCCACAAATAGGCCTACCAGAGTGACCATATAAATTTAAATTGCAGTGCAGTAGCTAGTGACGCGTATGATACTATACTATATAGGTTTAGTGGAGGAATACTTGTTATGTAATAAGTTGTGAAAGCACATTATGGTTGGTCAGTAAACATAAGCATTAACCTCAACATGAGAGGACTTCTAGATGAAAGTTACAAGAGTTCACATGCAGCACTGTAGGGATAGAATATAATGGATAGATAACTAGGAAACAACGCCAAGCAGCTTCACAAAGAGAAGCTAATATAAAGAAAAATTCAGAACTTAAGTTCACTTTGAAACAATTCAAAAGCACTCCCTCCGTCCTGAAAAGGATGTCGCAGATTTGTCTAAAGTCGGATGTATCTAGACACTATTTAGTACTCCCTCCGACCCAAATTAGTTGACTTAGATTTGTCTAGATTCGACTGTATCTAGACATGATTTAGTATTAGATACATCCGTATCTTGATAAATTTGAGTCAACTAATTTGGGTCGGAGGGAGTATATAGATTCATCGAAATTTAGACAAATTGCAACATCTTTTTCAGGATGGAGGGAGTATCATTTTTTGTATCTGCGTATTCAACAATCAGCACTATCAATTATTTATTTACATACGTAACACTCACCTAACAATTACTGTGCAACAAAACGTTTGTCGATAAATCAACAAATTCAACTAGAAAGACTAAGCATACCTCCAACTCAGCTTCTGCTAAAGCTGTGCGTGATGACGGACTCCAGTGGACAGGCTTTCGTCCTCTATAGATATATCCTCTGATGACCATTTGGCCAAACACGTCTAACTAGCATATTGAAACAAAAGAACAGAAGGTTGTTACTTGCATGCTTAATTTAATTATCAGCAAGGGCTCCTGATAAGGTTTAAAAAAGACAGTGTAGACATTAATCATCATAACACAAAATAAAATTTTATAACCACAGCATATTATCTTTATACTAGCATGGTAAACATGTTAAAAGAAGAAGAAGAAATTAACTGCTCCAATTTACAAGCAATAAAAATCACAATCAAGTCACCCAACCTCCAAATTCTCGATCATGTGAATGGATACATAGGTGTGATGCAATTCAGTTTTTTCTTAACATAAATAGTAGGAGCACGTAAGAAAGTCAAAACCTGAGCAGCTTCATAGTCTGGCGACAGAGTTAAGTAAGGATTGTCCCAATCAGCCCATATACCAATCCGCTGCAAGCACAGCATCATTAGTTAATACAAGGAACTAAAAGCTAAGAGTTTGGAAGGCTTTCGTGACCAGAATAACATGTGCTAGGAATTAAATGACTCTGC
Source organism: Avena sativa (assembly GCA_916181665.1). Taxonomy (NCBI): domain Eukaryota; kingdom Viridiplantae; phylum Streptophyta; class Magnoliopsida; order Poales; family Poaceae; genus Avena; species Avena sativa. The sequence continues at coordinate 274,259,743 of OV702298.1, read as the reverse complement.
CTTGTCTTAGAAAACTGCAAATACACCATAAAATACCGTAAACCTTAAATACGGCTAGCCGAATCGCTAACCAGACCAAGCTGCCACTATAAAGCTAGAATGGAGAAAAGATTACCTTGAAAGAGTTCATTTGTGCATTAACGGTGGCTTTAGCAAATTTTGCAGCCTTTTGCCTTAATTTTATAGGTGTTAGAGCATTCAATGTTTCCTTGTCCATTGATTTCAGAACTGCAGTAAATAGTCAACAGTTACTCGGTTAGTCTAATACATGCAGACAAGCTGTTCCAAGCCCACCCCAGCAACCAGATTGCCACAACTGCATCTAGATAAACTTTTGAAGATGATAACTTTTAAGATGAACTTACCTTTTAATTCTATTGGAAGGCCATGGCAATCCCACCCAGGAATAAATGAAACCTTGTGATTCTGAAGCAACTGCATGGAAAAAACGATCAAAACAGGAATAAATGGCAAATTATGGTTTCATTTGGTTCATACTTAAATATGCTATACAAGATTTAGGTTATACCATCACCAGAAATAGAAAGGGTGGCCAAACCAATATAAAGAATTGCCAGGATAACATAATGAGATTTTATATAAATAATCATCATGCCATATACAATCTACTACAATTAGGTGTCCATCTAAAACACAAACTTAGGTGAGCCTGAGACTGCATATTATAAGATTTGATACAAGAAAAAAACCTTCATGATATGGCATCTCATATCTCATACACGATCAATTACTCTTAGTCTTGGTTGAACATGATCCAGCTTATCTAGCATGAACGATTGCATTTACATAAGTTCAGCCACTCGCTCAACTCAACTGTCAACACTCAACAGCAAACTGAATACATGCAGTTTGCCATTCGAGATAATGTCAGATGCATCAAACATAGGGGGGAATTGAACTGAGACTAAACTTGAAGCCATGCCAATTGCTTGCCCAAAAAGAGATACGTTAATGGGTTTGGAATAAACATGCACCTACAGTCATATGAAATTCATGTGTAGCGTGTACCTTGTAGCGATTTATAATATCTTTGAGGACTTTATTCAGCGCATGGCCCATATGAAGATCACCATTAGCGTATGGTGGACCATCATGAAGAGTAAATGTCGCCTAAGCAAACAAACAAGAAAACCAACTAGGTCAGATGAATAGTTTAACTTTTGTTTATAGTTCTACTAGAAGCAATATACTCACCCCAGTGTTCCTTTCCGACACCCTCTTCAGCACCTGGTTCTCCTCCCACATCTTCTGAAGCTCCGGCTCACGCATAACAGAGTTCGCTCTCAAGCCAAAATTCGTTTTGGGCAGATCCACTGTGTGCTTGTATTTCCCATCTTCTTGTTTCGCACCTGCAAGAACCAACGAGCTATAAATTTTAAGTACCTCCTTGTGCTAACACCGCAAGCAGGACCAATGACTAAACTGAGACTTAGCATGTCAAATATCAACTAACTGATTATTTTAACTCTCAAATGTTCCAAATCAAACTAGTTATATCATTAAATGATTTTCATTTTGAAACGTGCCACATCAGACTACTTGTACCATTAAGCATCAGTAGACCGGTTAAACATGTTGCTAGTAATAAGATATCTGCATTTGACTCAATAGAATTTACTTATGTCCCCATGACTGGATTCAGTTGTATTGACTTTTCTAACTTCAAATAATAGAAAAATTGTTCTAAGAATCGATCAAATTCAAAATAGTGGGTATACATAGTGTATAATCCTAATAGGTTTGCATCATCCACATGCATAAGCACCATGATATGAGCATTGCTTCCAGCATCCAACATCTATAATAAGCTCCTCGTTGTTCATGAAAAGAAAATCAAGCTTTTGTTTTGTTACCATGAAACCTGATGCAGTAAGCTTACAAAGACCAAGTCTAATGCAGACCAAAATGAGAACATGGAGAATGAAGGGCCTAATCAGAGTAAGCAAGAATGACATACATGATACATGATGACCTAATGGCAATGAAATGACCCAGCATGTGTACGAACAAGAACCATGTTCGTCAAATCAGATAAATATGCCAGTCGCAAGGGTTTTGAGCCCTGAAGCTACTGTAGCATCTATCAAGCTAAACCAAACAGAAGAATTTCAAGTTAATCGCACTCATCAGGTGAGCACAGCATCAGTTCCAACTACGGCCGGGTAGGTTTTCTCAAACCCCTTAACACTTTGATCCAAAGCTCACGGAAACTGCACCCAGTTCGCCTAACCCTATAACTGTCGTTGTCCCTAGCACTGGACGCAACTGCCGTGTCTGCAACATCAGACAGACGGCCATCGATTCCCCAACCAAAACCCCTCCCTGAACCCCCAATGGCGCGCACACCAACAAAACAATCGCGAGAGATGATGAGCTCACCCTGCGCGGCCTTCTTCGCCGCCATGACCGGGCCGCGGGACCGGCGCTTGGACGCCGAGGACGCGTCGAAGGGCTCTGTCGGCTCCGTGCAGAACGGCCGCCGCAGCGGGCCCGCCGCCAGCCTGCGGAGAGGGAAGCGGCACCTCTGCGTCGAGAAGACCTGCGGAAGGAGTAGAGGAGAGGCGGGGACTCGTGAGGGCAGCCTCTGGAAGAGTCTAGAAGGTTCGGGAAACGGAGGGGGAGTGGGGAGGAGGCGGAGGCGGGAGCTTACGCGGCAGCAGGAGGCGGCGTCCATCGGAAGCCGCGAGGGGAGCTCTGGCTTTACGGGTCCCACCACCCCGCCGGGTCCGCGGCGAAGTAGGCTTCAGAGGCGTGGCAATGGCATCGTGGGGGTGAGGAAGGGGATTAGGAGCGTGCGAGGGAGAGGGGAGCCTGAGCCGGAGAAGAGAGGTGTGGAGAGGCTGCAGGGTAGGGCCACACCAGTTGGGCCATTTGTTCGATGATGACAAGGATGAAGTCGCTGGGCTGGGCTGGCCGTTCGCGGCTGCGCGCGCGAGTGAGAGTCGAGAGGTCGTATGCGGCCCATCCGCTGCTCGACGCGCAACGCCCATGTTGATTTTGCCCAATCAACAACTGCACTTTCAAAACAAAGCATATGCCTTCTATCTTTTGCTCAAAAAAAATTGCCTTCTTCTCTAAAAGATGGAATTATTATGTCTGAAAAAAAACCCCTAGTAAAAAATACAATGTCTGAAAATTTTAGGTTTGTGAACATCTACGATTATACTGTGTTTCTTAACATGTGGATGTATGTACGTGTTGTGAACATCTATGATTATACTGTGTTTCTTAAAAAATATACTAACATGCAGTATGAAAAAACATTGCAAAAATATACTTCCTCCGTTTTAAAATATAAGATGTTTTAGCTTTGTGAAGCAAATGTATCTAGACTACTTTTAGTATGTAGGTTCAATCAAGTTTGGAGTAAATCTACACTCTAAAATAAGTCCAGATATATTTTTTTCATAAACCTAAAACATTTTATATTTTGAAACGGATGAAGTACATCTTATATATTTTGAAACGGATACATTTTCTTCACAAATCTAAAATATCTTATCTTATATTTTGAAACTGATAAAGTATATTTTATATTTTGAAACGGATGAAGTCGTACTATAATGGCGATTTGACTGGTGGCACGAACTGCTCCCGCGGTCGAGACTGTTGTGTTTGGTGTTTTTCACTACAGTACTTGTGTGTGAAGTTTTGACTTGAGCGCTTATAATTATATAATAACTTGACACTACCTGTAGAAAGAACAGTCATGGCCGTGCTACGTGTTGACCTCGATGGGGAGAGCCAAAAGACGTGTGTGTGCATGAACGAGCCGTTCCTTGTTAATGAATCAATCACCCGTGGAATGCCTTGCTCGCACGAAATTAGTCGTTACTGGTGCTTACGTGTAGCACATATAGATAGATATATGATGTGTCAAGTGTCAACAAATGTCTTTCTTGGAAAGCGAGGTAACATTATTCCGAAAGATAGGTAAAGCTTTCGTCCTCAGACAATCTAAAACAAACTTTCGGCGTGACTAACATTATTCCGAAAGATTATTCCGGCCGGTTTGGGTCAGACGGCGGAAATCGTTTCTGGTTTGGAGCATCGAGTAGGTTCGCCGGTTGGAGAAAAGTCGATCGCGTGATTGAGGCAAAGGCAAATCTCAAGAAGCGTTTCCGATTCAGAGAAGGACGATATGTGTGTTTGACAAGAGAAAGGCAAGACGACTTTATAGTACTCTCTGTGTCTTAAAACAAGTGATTTATGTTTTTCTAGATTCGCATGTATCTATATACACTAAAACATGTCTAGATATAAGCGAATATAAGCAAACCCACGTCACTTATTTTAAAATAGAGAAAGTATATTATTATTATTATACAATTTTGTCTCTTAAGAAAGACCAAGCACATTTAGACATTGACAAGTTCGCATGAGCTCTTGTTGTGTGCGTGCCAAGTAAACAGAGATAATGGAAAGAGAGTATCTCAAGTTAGTAGCAGCAGCATGAGCCGATGTACGTCGCCGGTGTACGTTGCTTCCGTTTACACCTGCGTGCACACACAAGCTAGCAGAGAAAGAACAATCGTAGCACTTCCTTCCTCCTAGTCGAATGTCTGTGAAGATTATGTTGCTCATGGTCAATACTAACACTAACCGATGAACGGTCTTCTTGCAGAATGAGCCGATGTATGGCTGAAGTTAAGTATATCCTTAAGATTTGGATTTAGTATTTCTCTAGTGCAATCACATCACGAAATATTCTTATTTGACAATGGTTCTTGTTTGCGGCAACTCAATTTGAATCGTCTGTAATGATTGATTGTAAAATATCAGTAGTTTCCGCTGCTACTGAATTTTATGTTTAATGTTGATACTCTAGCATGTGTGTTGTTACAGCAATGAACTGATCCCTAAAAAAAAAACTGATGCCCAAGTTTTATTTACATAAATTCTTAACTGAGGCCTTTTGCTTTAGATGCTTGCCGCACTGAACCACACAGCTAGGAAAACCACCTGTGCCGTATACCACCGGGCGGCTTGTACGCCGGGCACAGTACAGTACGCGGATGCGGCTAACCTAGCTATTCTCTTTGTTTTAAAATATAAGATATTTTAGATTTATAAAAAACTATATCTAGACTTTTTTTAAATGTATAGATTCACTCGAAACATTCTATATACTAAAAAAAGTCTAAATACGTTTAATTCAAAAAACTAAAATATTTTATATTTTAAAACGGAGTGAGTAATTAGTATTTGCGGCGGGAGCGGACGGGGCGGATGCGCCGGCGGCATGTCCACTTGCATCCTGACTTGCTAATCCAGTTTTGGTCAACCGGCGCAAAGCCCTACCCTGTCGGAAAACGGTTAAATGCCGATCGCCAAATCCCGCCATGACGCGTGACCGCGGTGTACTTGCGAGAAAATGACATGTCCTATCTTGCTCGAAAAGTTAAAGCCGCCTCGGCCCTGCCAGGTGTGTGTGTGGCGCGAGTCAAGCTCGTCGTGGATGGATTTACTGAACAAAGTCGGCAACAACTTATATACTCCCTCTATTTTAAAATATAAGATGTTTTAGGTTTGTATAGAGGATGTATTTAGATTTATTTTAGTGTGTAGGTTCACTCTAAACCTCAGTGAACCTACACACTAAAAATAGTCTAGATATGTTTTCTTTATAAACCTAAAACATCTTATATTTTAAAACGGAGGAAGTAGACTGGTGGTGCATGCATGCCGTATCGTCGCAAGGCAAGCCGATCGATGGACGTTGGCGTTTTGCACGTGCGCCTTGGTTCGTTCCAGTTTTGCTATTCGTTTGGTTTCGCTCTCGACTGGTTGCTTGCAGACCCACTCTGCTTACCTGCGCATGTGCATATCAAATAGCAGCTCAGAGAAGATAGTTCTGGTGTGGTCGGGAGATAGACGCATTGGCAAGCGATGCACGAACCGACGAGTGGCCACGGGTGATATATTGCTTAATCTCTGACATGATGCCACCATCAACAACTAACAATTGACTTTTGTTCAGTGCGATCGATCAAGCTAGCAAACATGATACATCCACCGGTGGTCAACCATCCCTGTGCCTGCGTTGGTGCATGCACGTGACCAACGGTGATCTCCCCACGTTCTACCCGTGCCGTGCCGCAACTAATACGGTATGCACCATCAGCCTTCTCTTTTCCCATTACAAAAAAATTCGTTTCTTATTTCATGTTGTTGGGCACTGCACTGCACTCTTTGTGTTCGATGAATTGCAAAAATTTGCAAAGGCTGCAATGCTGCTAGAAATAATTTCGTTAGGGATTATCAAACTTCTGGTCCAATGAATTGATAATATCTACAGATACACTTAATAATTGTTATGTAGGTCAATTGCCTCATGGGTTCATGTGTTATTCTGCAACTACCTTTTAGCTGCAAATGTTTCTTGAACGAACTGTTTTCCTTTCTATATTGGTGTGCAGTTAATCGCATTGAGGCTAAAAAAGAGCGGTTTTACATACGCATGCAATTAGATGTTGCTACTGATATCTATCCACTGAGTTTGAAAAATTCACCACGGTTTTAGCTCCTAAGCTGAATCCGGATGGGACTCCAGGCTCTGGCTACTATACACAGGTAAAGTGACTTCTTCTTTTCTAAGTAGGTCATGGAATTAAGGGGCTACTAAATGATGCGAATGTGGCTCCTAGAGTGTTACTTGCTTCACCTTGACTTGTGTTCATGGAGGACAAATGTTTAGGGGATGAAACTTTGTGCAAGTTTTAGATGATTTATTTTTTTGTCGTTATATCTTGGTGGTTCAGACAATTTCATATGGCGCCTATGCATTAGTACCTCTTCTTTCCTTCGTATCTCTCGGCGTCCAGTTTATAAGGAAATACCCTAAATATTTCTCTCCTTGTTGTTATGGCAAGTCCAGTAATATTGTTATATGTATACAAATGTTCTGAGTACTGTACTATTATGTTTATGATATTTTCACATCGATATCTTGTCCAGGGATGTCACTTAAAGAGTTGTATTTGAGCTGGATGAGAGGCCTGTAGGAATTTAGAAAAGCAAGTCAACCCACCTCCCGAGTTATTATGTGCTAGCACTTGCTGGTTGCTGACCTCAAAATCGGTCGTGTTGTGTGTTGGAGTTTGAGTGGGATCCCACCTATCAGCTCCGGGGGGCCATCGAAGTGGAGGAGAGTCCACCTATCAGCTGCACCCGGACCGGCCCAACGATTGGATCCTGTTCAGGCAGGAGACCATGATCTCGTGCCACTCGCTCGCTAAGCCCGCCACCATCTCTAATAAGGTCAATACACAAATCACACAATGTGGCGAGAGATTTTGCAGAACAGCACAAAGTGGTTGTCGAGCGGATCTATCTATACCTCGAGGATGAGTCTGCCGGCGTCGTGTCTTCCTCCGTCTAACCTTGATCTGATTTGCGCCTTCCCTCTTAGTCGTTCTGAATCTGAACGAATCAATAGTAGCTCCAATTATAGAGAATGCATCTTAGTGTTGATATACGTTTGCTTTTTAGAACACAAACCTCCTTGCACAACACTAAATTTTATTTTGACCTGACAAACATTTCTTACAGCTTCTCACATTCATATGCCGTATTTTTCTTGCCTCGTTAATATACGTATTTTATCCTAATTTCACATGCTACTCAAGTTTGAGTTTGAACCTGAACTGTCACTTGGAACATTCTATGGTTGCTAACAACCTAATATTGGTATGTCATGCTAATGGCACATGCAAGTTGTGCTTATGGTATTACTTTCTCTGACTCTTTTAGGTGTCTCATTTCATTGGAAGTTAATAGTTTGTTTTTCCCAATGCTTTAGTTTGTAGTTCTGACATGAACATTTTTTAGGACCTGAACACTCTCGGTCTTTCTCAGGTGATTTGATCGGGAAGCTAGATGATTTGACAAATTCTTCTTATCATGGTCTCTTCTATTCTAGGGATGTGAGATGGATACAAATTTTTCACAACCTGGTTGAAAATAGAAGGAAAGTAAGAGGGATAAATTAAGCAGTCCATTTGCATGGAAGGATGATACCATCCAGTCGATAAGTTTGCATGATTTTCATTTGAACAACCAACAAATTAAATATACTCTATTTATGTTGCACGGACCTTCTCTATGAACATTTGTGTGTAGCTAGAGGCCAAGCCGGGCCTCTAACCGGAAGTGGTAGTGGAGACTGAGATTATCGTAGGTAAGAATGACACTACTACAAAAGAAAATACAGCCGTTTATTAAAGCATATGCACATAATGTTTTTATTATTAACATTGGCGTATTTAAGACGATGCTAATCGTCACATGCATCAATCTTTTCGAGGCCGGAGTTAAGAAGAGGCCAACATGAGATGCATTCAGTGCGTAAGATGAATGTTGGAGGAGGAGAGGAAGAGAAACGTGCAATGGTGCATGATTGCTGGTGAGGAGAAAATTAAACGATGAGTAGACTGGGTTTTGGGAATTGATCCAAAGACAATGATATATCACTTCCTTAATCATTTTTGACAACTTTGATTTCACACTGCCTTTTGTGGGTAATCTGCGGGTGAAGAGCCATCATAGGAAGAGGAAACAGTACTATTTATTTGATAGAGGTGTCTATATGGTGGTAGGGAGATACATATTGATATTATGCAGATCAATCAGTTTAGAAGGTTTCAGTAATACACATAATATTCATTCAACTCATAGGACCGGATTTCAGGTGATATCGCTTGTGATTCTGCTTCTCTAAAACTTGAGCTGGGCATGTAAGGTGGATTGGTTGTTGTTCTAGACCATGCACCGAGCAGAATATTATGGATAATACTTTCACTTTGAGATTCTAAAGAATACCAGATGGTCTAATATGTCAACTGGAGATTTTGTTTGACGTTTCATATGTTTTCATATGTTGTACTCAGTTTACTTCATCACAAGAAAACTTCACTATCTGTTTTCTCTATTACTATCACATGAGTGATTCTGACTTATCTATATCTGTACTTTTATACTTATTTATCTATCTCAAATAATCAGCAGTAGGTACGTGTATGTATCATCTGGAATCGGGTTATCTTTTAGGCATTCACTTGAGAAGTTGGTATGGAACCAAATGAAATGGCGCGACGATCTATAAAGGAGAGAGCTTGGAGGCAACACATTCCGCTGGAAAATTTTCTGACACGGGCATTGTACACTTGCACCTGCTCTTGAGGATTTTTAAAAGGTATTGGAAATGGAAGCAACATGAGGATTCTCAACATGATTTCATTTTCAGTTAAGTGAACTTTTTTTTTCAAAGTTTCTGACCGAAGGTTGTGACTGCCTCTGCTGGTCATGGAGTGGACCAGGAGCCACTTGTGTAGAGTTCCGCTGGCCGCTGCTCAATAGGAGCGCATCATACGTTAGCGAGCCACCTAAGGCTGTGATGCGGCATGGCCATGCATTTGATTGTTTCAAGCATGTGAGAATAGAAAATCATTGTTTCAAATTTGTTGCCTGCCTAATTTGATTGTGTTCTTGATCCCGATTGTATTATTCTCTCTACCCATGGTGGGTGATTATTTTGATACATAATATAGCTAATACCTGCATCTACATGGCCAAGCAGATAGCAAAAAGCTGTGAAACTGCAAGTGGCTCTAACTACAATGTCGAAGCATTGCGGCTGGCCTCATGTCCTACTAGGAGGAAACATCCGACTGATGGATCTGGTATGGAGGGGAGCATAGTAGGTTCATGAGCAGCGGGAAACTGTGGGGAGGGATGGGGGTGAGAGGTGGTGGGCGACAATAGTTCACTAGGTGCTGGGCGAGGGCGACACGCTGCAGCAGTAGCTCATCGTCCCTCTCATTTTCAATTTCGATGAGGAGTTATTTGAATTCAGATGAACTCAGTTTTAATAGAAGAGAGAAATTTGGTTCCATGCATAATGTCCGCACATAATTTGTGCAGGATGTGATGACAGCCAAGTGGCACTAGCTGAACACCGCCTTGTTGTGCTCTCGCTGGATCTGGCTACAGAATATCCCTCCCATGTACTGCACCTACTTTGACAGATCAAAGAGCCATCCCCAGGTGAACACTTTGATCTGATGAAGTTAACATTCAGATTTGGAAATTACACGACTACTTGCTTGGACCTCTAATGTAATGTTTAATTTCAAATTTCATGGGCATGCAGCTTATTTGGGGTGAAGTGCAATAGGGGAAGGATGGTGTCTGCTTTTGCTCATTCCGGATTGGTATTGGCATGTTTTATATTATAGCTTCTTTGATGCTGAAAGTGTAGCATTCGGCTTGTTCTTTAATGTATTGTGCTTCTTGTTGGAATTATGCCCTAGAGGCAATAATAAAGATGTTATTATTATAATTCTTGTTCATGATAATGTTTATATTCCATGCTAGAATTGTATTAAGCGGAAACTTTAATACTTGTGTGGTTTGTGAACAACACCGTGTCCCTAGTACGCCTCTATGGACTAGCTCATTGATCAATGATGGTTAAGGTTTCCTAACCATAGACATGAGTTGTCAATTGATAATGAGATCATATCATTGGGAGAATGATATGATGGACAGACCCAAACTAAGCGAAGCAATTAGATCGTGTCATCGTGTTCGTCTTTGCGAAGCTTTTCTTATGTCAAATATTGTATTCCTTAGACCATGAGATAATACAACTCCCTGGTATCGGAAGAAAGCTTTGAGGTCATCAAACGTCATCCTATGAGAGGGTGATCATAAAGGTGTCTCTCAGGTGATCGGAAAGTATCTGTTGGGTTGTATGTATCGAGATGGGATTTGTCCCTCCCAAGTCGGAGAGATATACTTCGGGCCCACTCGGTAATCGATATCAACACCGCTTGCAAGCATGTGGTTAAAGAGTTAATCACAAAGTGATATCGGATTACGGAACGAGTAAAGTACTTGCTGTGAACGAGATTGAACTAGGTATGACGGTACCGACGATCGAATCTCGGGCAAGTAAAATATCGCGAGACGAAGGGAATATATATATGGGATTGATTGAATCCTGACATCGTGGTTCATCCGATATGATCATCGATGAATATGTGGGAGTCAATATGGGTTTCCAGACCCCGCTGTTGATTATTGATAGAAGATCATGTCTGCATATTCTCGAACCCGCAGGGTCACACACTTAACGTGTCTCGACGCTAGGATAGATTGGATAATTGGTTTATGAGTTTTTTTTCGGAGTCTCGGATGGGATCTGGGACATCACGAGAGGTTCCGGAGTGGTCCGGAGAATAAGATTCATATAAGGAAGTGCAGTTTTTGGAGTTCGGAATTGTTCTGGGTTAATCGGTATTGTATCGGAAGCTTCTAGAACCTTCCGGAAGGGGACCAACGTGGCCCCACCTTCCGGGAGGGGGCATGGTCCTATGAGGGAGTGCCCTGGACGCATTGGGCCAGGGGCACAAGGCCCCATAGGGCCCAGCCGGCCAAAGAGAGTTTAAACTCTAGATAGACCTTCTAGAAAGGGGGTTTCCTTGCCCCCCACTCTTCCTCCTTAGGGCTGCCGGTTTGGCTTGGGGGAGGGGGCTAGGGCTGCGCCCACCACTCTATATATAGAGGGCTGGGGGCACACCACCCCCCTACACCTTCTCCTCCAACCCTAGCCGCCCTGCTGCCCTCCTCTCTCCCTCCCGACTGTTTGTAGGCGAAGCCCTGCTGCAGAAATTCTCCACCATATACACCACGCCGTCGTGTTGTAGATCCAATCCGTCTCTCCACCATACTTGCTGGTCCGAGGAAGGAGGAGACGTCGAGGTGCTGCACGTGTGCATCTCACGGAGGCACCGCCACTTGTGGTGCTAGATCGGATCGAATCGCGAGGAGGAGAAGCGAGTACGACTACATCACCCACGTTCCGACGAACGTTCCGCTGTGCGAATCTTCAAGGGTATGAAGATCTAATCCAATCTCTCTCGTTTTTTGCATCTCCTAGATTAGATCTTGGCTTTCCCTCTGTTCGCATTCGTAGAAAATTTTGATTTACTATGCCGCGAAATCCTTCAGTGGTATCAGAGCTAGATCTATGCGTAGATGTGTTTCACAAGTAGAACGTAACATGGTTGTTGCGGGCGTTGATGTTTTCTGTTGCAAGCCTCTTGTTTGTGTCCTTCTTATGACGCGGGATAGTGAGATTGAAGCGGTCCAGGCCAACCTTACGCGACGTCGTTCGCGAGACCGGCTCCGCACTTGACGTGTGGCTTGTTCCACACATGCGGCTGGTGGATGTCAGTTTCTCTCACTATAGTTGTCATGGGATTAACACCGGAGTTTGGCAACCATAATATCACCGTTGTGGCTTTCCGTAGGTAAGAATCGTTCTTAGCATCTACTCCAATAAGCCACGTAAAACATGCAACAACAAAGTAGAGGCGTCTAACTTGTTTTTGCAGGGAGTGTTTTCTGTGATATGGTATGGCCCAAGATGTGATGTGTATATTGTATGCGATGATCATGTTTTGTAATGTTTCACGACTTGCATGTCGATGAGTACACAACCGGCAGGAGCCATATGGTTGTCTTTATAATTGTGTATGACCTGCGAGTCAACTTCTGATACACCATGTAATAGCTTTATTTTATCGCTAAGTAGTTAGCAATAGTTGTAGTTGCTATTCGTGGTGGAGGTAATCATGGTGGAATGATGGAGATCATGCCGGAACGCACAAGATGGAGATCATTGCGCGAAGATTGGCTATACCATGTCACATAAAGTTATATGCATGTGATGTTTATCCTTTTATGTATCTTATTATGCTTAGATCGCGACGGTAGCATTATAAGATGATTCCTCACTTAAAGATCAAGATAAAAACTGTGTTCTCCCCAAGTATGCACCGTTGCGAAAGTTCGTCGTGTCCAAGTATCACGTGATGATCGGGTGCTATAGACTCTACGCTCACATACAACGGGTGCAAGCCAGTTTTGCACACGCGGAAATACTTGGGTCTAACTTGACGAGCCTAGCATGTACAGACATGGCCTCGGAACACAAGAACCGAAAGGTTAAGCATGAGTCATATGAATGATATGATCGGCACTTCGTTGTCCACCATTGAAACCACATCTCTTCTCGTGATGATCGGATTAGGTGTGGTGAATTTGGATCGTGTTCACTAAACAACTTGAGGGATGTTGAATTTAGTGGGAGTTCATCTAGTAATTTGATTAAGTTGAACTATTTATCATGAACATAGTCTGAATTGTACTTGCAAATACTGTAGATCACATGGCCAAGTCCAACTTCAACTTCAACGTTTTTTGCTGAGATAGAAAAGCTTAGAAACAATGAGTCTAACTTCACCAAATGGTTCCGCATTATGAGAATCATTCTCACTGGCAGACAAAAGGACTATGCCCTTGAGAAAGCGCTAGGTGACGCCTGCTATAGATGCGCCGGCTGATGAAAAAGCTGTTTATCAGTCGCGCATGGATGATTATGATTTGATTAAGATCGCCATGTTGTATGCTATGGAATCAGATCTTCAAAATCGTTTTGAGGAGTTCGCCGGGCCCTTTGAGATTCTCGAGGAGCTGAAAAACATGTTTCAGACTCAAGCCCGTTCTGAGAGATATGAGATCTCTAAGAAATTCTTTAACTACAAGATGGAGGAAGGGAGTTCCGTTAGTGAGCACGCCATTGAGATGACGGGCTACACTCAACGCCTTGAGCAACTGGACTGCAAGATTCCAGAGGAGCTCAAGATTGACACTCCTAGCTACAAAAGTTTTGTAGTGACTCACAATCAGATTGGTTCCACTGATACGATCACCGAGCTCTTCGCAAAGCTGAAGGCCGCGGAAGTGGACATCAAAAAGGATAATCATGTGTTGATGGTCAACAAGCCCACCTTTAAGAAAGGTAAGGGAGCAAAGAAGCCCTTCAAGAAGGGCGGCGGCAAGCGCACTGCCCCTGCTGAGAAGAAGCTCAAGTCTGGTCCTAAGCCGGACACTGAGTGCTTCTATTGCAAGGACAAGGGTCACTGGAAGCGCAACTATCCGAAGTACTTAGCGGACAAGAAGGCTGGCACCATCAAAGGTATATTTGATATACATGTTATTGATTTTTTCCTTACTAGCCCTCGTTGTAGTGCCTGGGTATTTGATACCGGTTCAGTTGCTAATATTTGTAACTCGAAACAAGAGCTACGGAATAGACGGCGGCTTGCGAGGGATGAGGTGACGATGCGCGTTGGCAACGGATCAAGAGTTGATGTGATGGCCGTTGGCATGCTCTCCTTAGTTTTACCTTCGGGATTAGTTTTAAACCTTAATAAGTGTTATTATGTGCCTGCGTTGAGCATGAACATTATTTCTGGATCTTGTTTATTGCAAGACGGTTATTCATTTAAACCGGAGAATAATGGTTGTTCTATTTATATGAGTAACATCTTTTATGGTCATGCACCTATTGTGAATGGTTTATTTCTTCTAAATCTCGAAAGGGATGAAACACACATCCATAACATTGAGGCTAAGAGATGCAAAGTAGATAGTGATAATACTACTTATTTGTGGCACTGTCGTCTAGGTCATATTGGTGTAAAGCGCATGAAGAAACTCCATTCTGATGGACTTTTGGAGTCTCTTGATTTTGAATCATTTGACACATGCGAACCATGCCTCATGGGCAAGATGATCAAAACTCCGTTCTCCGGTATGATGGAGCGAGCAACGGACTTGTTGGAAATCATACATACCGATGTATGCGGACCGATGAGTGTTTCGACGCGCGGTGGATATCGCTATTTTCTCACTTTTACCGATGACTTAAGTAGATATGGGTATATCTATTTAATGAAACATAAATCTGAAACGTTTGAAAAGTTCAAAGAATTTCAGAATGAAGTGGAGAACCATCGTAATAGAAAGATTAAGTTTCTACGATCCGATCGTGGAGGTGAATATTTGAGTTATGATTTTCTCACGCATCTTAAAGCAAGTGGAATCGTTTCACAACTCACGCCACCCGGAACACCACAGCGCAATGGTGTGTCTGAACGCCGGAATCGAACCCTATTAGATATGGTCCGATCAATGATGTCTCTTACTGATTTGCCGTTATCATTTTGGGGTTATGCATTAGAAACCGTTGCATTCACTTTAAATAGGGCTCCATCTAAATCCGTTGAGACGACACCGTATGAACTGTGGTTTGGTGCTAAACCTAAGTTGTCGTTTCTTAAAGTTTGGGGATGCGAAGCTTACGTCAAGAAGTTGATGCCGGACAAGCTCGAACCCAAAGCAGAGAAATGCGTCTTCATAGGATACCCTAAGGAAACTATTGGGTATACCTTCTATCACAGAACCGAAGGCAAAGTGTTTGTCGCAAAGAACAGTTCCTTTCTTGAGAAGGAGTTTCTCTCGAAAGAAGTGAGTGGGAGGAAAGTAGAGCTAGACGAGGTTATTGAACCTTCTCTTGAATTGGAGAGTAGCGCAGCACCTGAAATTGTTCCAGTGCCGTCTGCACCAACAATAGAGGAAGCTAATGACAAGGATCATGAAGCTTCGGACGATGCTGTTACTGAACGTCGCAGGTCGACAAGGTCACGTGCCCCTCCTGAGTGGTACGGCAACCCTGTCTTGACTGTCTTGTTAGTAGAAGACAGTGAACCTACGAACTATGAGGAAGCGATGATGAGCCCAGACTCTGAGAAATGGCTAGAAGCCATGAAATCCGAATTGGAATCCATGAGCAAAAACCAAGTATGGACATTGGTGGACCCTCCTAGCGATCGAAAGGCCGTTGAGTGCAAATGGATCTTCAAGAAGAAAACGGATGCGGATGGTAATGTTACCGTCTATAAAGCACGGCTTGTCGCGAAAGGTTTTCGACAAGTTCAAGGTGTTGACTACGATGAGACTTTCTCTCCCGTAGCGATGTTTAAGTCCATTCAGATTTTATTAGCAATTGTTGCGTTTCATGATTATGAAATATGGCAGATGGATGTCAAGACTGCGTTCCTCAATGGCAACATTGATGAAGAGTTGTATATGATGCAACCCGAAGGTTTTGTCGATCCTAAGGATGCTGATAAAGTATGCAAACTTCAGCGTTCCATTTATGGACTGAAGCAAGCATCTCGGAGTTGGAACCTTCGTTTTGATCAAGTGATCAAAAGCTTTGGATTTGTTCCAAATTGCTACGAAGCTTGCATCTACAAGAAAGTGAGTGGGAGATCGGTGACGTTTCTGGTACTATATGTGGATGACATATTGATTATCGGAAATGATATCAATATGCTTAACGATGTGAAGAGTTATTTGAACAAGTGTTTTTCAATGAAAAACCTAGGTGAAGCTGCTTATATATTGGGCATCAAAATCTATAGAGATAGACAAAGACGCTTGATGGCTTTAAGCCAGAGTACATACCTAGACAAAGTTCTGAAAAGGTTCAGAATGGATAAGGCAAAGAAAGGTTCGATGCCTATGTTGTCAGGTAAGATATTGAGCAAGGCTCAGTGTCCAGCTATGGTAAATGATAGGGAAGCTATGAGCAAAGTGCCTTATGCCTCGGCCATAGGTTCTATCATGTATGCCATGCTGTGTACTAGACCGGATGTGTCCAATGCTCTTAGTTTGACGAGCAGATATCAGTGATCCAGGAGTGGAACACTGGACAGCCGTGAAGAACATCCTAAAGTACCTAAATAGGACTAAAGAAATGTTCTTAGTCTATGGGGGTGATGAACAGCTCGTCGTAAAAGGTTACGTCGACGCTAGTTTCGACACCGACAAGGATTATTCTAAATCTCAGACATGATACGTGTATATTTTGAATGGAGGAGCTGTGAGCTGGAGAAGCTGCAAGCAAAGCGTGATCGTGGGAACTACAGTAGAAGCGGAATACATGGCTGCTGCAGAAGCGTCAAGTGAAGGACTTTGGATCAGGAACTTCATCACTGAGCTTGGCATGGTTCCAAGTGCATTGGACCCACTAGAGATATTGTGTGACAACACTGGCGCCATAGCACTCGCTAAGGAACCAAGATATCATCCAAAGACCAAGCATATCAACCGCAAGTTTCATATAATCCGAGATTATATAGCAGATGGAGATCTGAAGATTAGCAAAGTACATACAGATCTGAATGTCGCAGATCCATTGACTAAACCTCTTCCACGTGTAAAACATGATCAGCACCTTAGTGCCATGGGTGTGAGATTGTTGCCAAATGTAAACTAGATTATTGACTCTAGTGCAAGTGGGAGACTATTGGAATTATGTCCTAGAGGCAATAATAAAGATGTTATTATTATAATTCTTGTTCATGATAATGTTTATATTCCATGCTAGAATTGTATTAAGCGGAAACTTTAATACTTGTGTGGTTTGTGAACAACACCGTGTCCCTAGTACGCCTCTATGGACTAGCTCATTGATCAATGATGGTTAAGGTTTCCTAACCATAGACATGAGTTGTCAATTGATAATGAGATCATATCATTGAGAGAATGATATGATGGACAGACCCAAACTAAGCGAAGCAATTAGATTGTGTCATCGTGTTCGTCTTTGCGAAGCTTTTCTTATGTCAAATATTGTATTCCTTAGACCATGAGATAATACAACTCCCTGGTATCGGAAGAAAGCTTTGAGGTCATCAAACGTCATCCTATGAGAGGGTGATCATAAAGGTGTCTCTCAGGTGATCGGAAAGTATCTGTTGGGTTGTATGTATCGAGATGGGATTTGTCCCTCCCAAGTCGGAGAGATATACTTCGGGCCCACTCGGTAATCGATATCAACACCGCTTGCAAGCATGTGGTTAAGGAGTTAATCACAAAGTGATATCGGATTACGGAACGAGTAAAGTACTTGCTGTGAACGAGATTGAACTAGGTATGACGGTACCGACGATCGAATCTCGGGCAAGTAAAATATCGCGAGACGAAGGGAATATATATATGGGATTGATTGAATCCTGGCATCGTGGTTCATCCGATATGATCATCGATGAATGTGTGGGAGTCAATATGGGTTTCCAGACCCCGCTGTTGATTATTGATAGAAGATCATGTCTGCATATTCTCGAACCCGCAGGGTCACACACTTAACGTGTCTCGACGCTAGGATAGATTGGATAATTGGTTTATGAGTTTTGTTCAGAGTCTCGGATGGGATCCGGGACATCACGAGAGGTTCCGGAGTGGTTCGGAGAATAAGATTCATATAAGGAAGTGCAGTTTTTGGAGTTCAGAATTGTTCCGGGTTAATCGGTATTGTACCGAAAGCTTCTAGAACCTTCCGGAAGGGGACCAACGTGGCCCCACCTTCCGGGAGGGGGCATGGGCCTATGAGGGAGTGCCCTGGCCGCATTGGGCCAGGGGCACTAGGCCCCATAGGGCCCAGCCGGCCAAAGAGAGTTTAAACTCTAGATAGACCTTCTAGAAAGGGGGTTTCCTTGCCCCCCACTCTTCCTCCTTGGGGCCGCCAGTTTGGCTTGGGGGAGGGGGCTAGGGCTGCGCCCACCCCTCTATATATAGAGGGCTGGGGGCGCACCACCACCCTACACCTTCCCCTCCAACCCTAGCCGCCCTGCTGCCCTCCTCTCTCCCTCCCGACTGTTTGTAGGCGAAGCCCTGCTGCAGAAATTCTCCACCATATACACCACGCCGTCGTGTTGTAGATCCAATCTGTCTCTCCACCATACTTGCTGGTCCGAGGAAGGAGGAGACGTCGAGGTGCTGCACGTGTGCATCTCACGTAGGCACCGCCACTTGTGGTGCTAGATCGGATCGGATCGCGAGGAGGAGAAGCGAGTACGACTACATCACCCACGTTCCGACGAACGTTCCGCTGTGCGAATCTTCAAGGGTATGAAGATCTAATCCAATCTCTCTCGTTTTTTGCATCTCCTAGATTAGATCTTGGCTTTCCCTCTGTTCGCATCCGTAGAAAATTTTGATTTACTATGCCGCGAAACCCTTCACTTCTCTGCCCAGTTCTTTATGTAAAATTTTAACCTATGTACCGCAAGGCATTTATAAATGTGAAGATATGTCAAATATTTGGAAGCAGTCCACTTATTTTTGTGAATGCCTTGGAGTTCAATTCATATCATGAACTGACATGTTCTTTTGGAAGTTAACATCTCCGGTTACTGATTGTTGCACCTGTCTTGCTTTGAGAATTCTAGATATTCCTCGACCACAAGGAAATGCATTCATAAAAACAGACAGAGGAAATTCATACATTGAAAGACCATATGACCAGAAGTTTTACTCCCTCACTTGGTGCGGAAGATGATTTTTTTTTTATTTGAGTATATATATAGTTTATTTCAACAAGCAAGTAATTAAGACTCGGTTGGAACATCTCAATCTAACAGAAATTTATTTTCATAGCTTTTGTAAATAAGTACATGAAACACGGTATTGTGTAAATGTGTACTATCTGGTGAATGCAAGCATGTAAATAATCTTTTCCGTTGCAACGCACGGGCATGTTTCCTAGTTTATTAAAATAAGACGGAGGAGTTACAAATTTTCACGTTGGACCCTAGAAAATCTGAAATTGTAACTACATCCACACGCTTTACAAAAAGGACCCTAAAATTATCTTGGAGAAAGCCATCGGGTCCTTCTTCCAATCCACCTCTGCATCTGATGGGCCTCGCGATGGAGGTTGAAGAAGCTCTGAGATTCTTCACCGGCGAGCTAGAAGGCCTCGATTTGGCCAGGATAATCGGGTGGCATCTTGCTTCCGATTTGGAACTGCAGCAGAAAGTGGCTCCACTACTCCTTGGTCGATCATCACCACCGCTCCTCAGATCTCCACCTCTTCTAGTCACCACCTCTGTGCTCAAGAAGAAAAAAGAGATCGAAGAACAGCGACAACTCACCACCAGGATCCGCTGAATCTGCTCGAAGAAACCGAGCTCCTTCCTCAGAGCTCCTGCCCGAGATGAGGAAGGGAAACCGAAGAAGATGTAGACGCAGCGAATCCGACGACTAGCACAGTACCAACTCCAATCCTCGAGACGCGACTCCGCACAGCGACCTTCCTCCTCGCCACCACGGCCGGCCAGGAAGGCCAGAGCAGAGTCAATCCCACCTCGAATCCTCTCCCCCTCGCCGCCACGGCCGGCCAAGACAGGAAGAACGAGGTGGGGCTCCCGCATCTGGAGATAGCACCAACACCCCACGGCTTTATTGGCGAAGAAGATCTCCACATCGCCCCCTACAGCGATCGACTCCGCCCACCGGAGAACCACCGCAAGGAGCCATGGGAGAAAGCAAATCCAGATCCAGCCGCGAGGACCTAGAAGCTCCTTCTTCCGGGCAAGACGCCCACACATGGCACGAGGCCAAACACTACAACTACCACTACTACTAAAACCTACAACTACGCCGGCGCCAACCTCCAGCCGCCACTCACCGGCTAGTCCGGCGAGGGAGGCATGGGAGGGGCCCGGGAGGGAAGGGTGGACTCTCAAGTGCCTCTCGATTCGTGCAAGGGAAAGGTGCTGACTCGGAGGGAGGAAAATATTATCGTATCGCGCACACTAGCTTGTTGGATTGCCGTGTGTCGCGTACGTGGTCATCGCCGCCGGTGCACCCCAGTTGCTTACACCTACAGACACACGCAGACGCACATAGACGCCAATGTACCAGGGAAGTTTGGGTTTATAATTTGACCTATGGGAAAGAACAGTGGAAAACTAAGTTGGCAACAACTAGCCGTGACTTGGACGCTCCTCTTTCCCCCGTCACTACAGCGAGAGAGACGATTTTCTGAACCCCTCCCGTCGTCCCACCTCACTCGCCTCGGATCTGCGATTTCCTCCGCCTCCGGCAGCCGCTCCGGCGGCGGGAGGTTGGGGAAATCGTGGATCCAGGCCTGTACATAGCGTAGGGTTTGAAGGGACCGAGGCCGGCGGCGCCATGGAGGTGGAGGTGGCGCTGGTGCGGAGTTTGTCATCGGCTTGCATCCTCTTTCGCGGTGGTGCTCCTCGGAGCTCCCTCGTGCGGCGGTTGACTTGTCCGAGCCAGTCGATCCACGGATCTGGCGTGCTCTCTGTGCCCCGGCCGGATTCGGTGTGGTGGAGGATCCGGTGGTCAAAGTTGAAAGTGAAGACGGTGTTGATGGCCAGCGCGAGACGACTCCGGCGTTCCAACTAGTAGGATCTGCGGATCCGCCGATCGGCGACTTCCCGGCTGCCATGTGGCTGGCTCTATTCCAAGGCTTGAAGCGGAGCAGCGGCAGCGGCGCGCCACCGACAGCTCCAGTTCGTCGTCCTCGTCGGGAGCTAGAAGAAGGGTCTCAATGTATTTTTCTTGTTCTTCTGGGTCTGTCTGTAAGATCGCTGGGTTAATACTATCTTCTCCTTTCGCAAAAAAAAAAGGAAAGAACAGTGGAACGAAGTTAGTCGTGCGTGCTGACATCGATGGATCGGCCAAATTGAAGGCGTGTGTCCGCGTGACCGGTTTCCACGAAACCGGTAGCACTGGAAGTCGTCCTACGGAGTAGCTAGATCCATGCAGTGTCGTCGTTGATACGCGTGTTTTTCTTCCAAGCCCAGGTAATATTCCGGAACACTTCGGCGAATAACATTCTTTTTTCTTACTAGCCAACGTGCCCGCGCGTTGTATCGGGAGACCAAGACCAGTGTCAAAAAAACCTTACAAAGTTTTCATTGGCTCTTCTATAATTCTATTCCACCTCTTATTCACAGACTACGGATATAAAAAAAATAACTTTCAACAATAAATTAAAGAAAGACTACTAATAGCAATACGTGTCAAGCATAGAATTAAGGTGCTCTCCATGGTATACATCTGGTAAACCTGAGCAAACCAGCAATAATCGTGTGAATTCCATAGCTTGATGATTTTATTCTTCCTTAATTCCGCGCAAGAATCCCATGATATGATGATATCCGACATGCGCTTATCACACATGTACAACATATTTATGAGCTCAAGGCAATTAGTCTCCTTATCACACATGTACAACATATTTATTAGCTCAAGGCAATTAGTCTCCAAGACCGTGATCCACCCTGGCCCTTGATTAATAGGAATCTTAAGCTCCTTCACAGAGGCTAAAGCTTCAACTATAACATCATACCAATTTACATGAACTTGCATGAAATAACTAACATGTTTTTATCAGATAGAAGTCGTATGCGCATGTTATACTGAAACCAGGACGACTGTATACCAGAGCCTGAAACACTCATCTGACGTCTAGCCAACCGGCGATGCGTAGTCCCTGCCGCCTCAGTTGCGGAAGCACACGTCCATGGACTGGAGCAGAGATGTTCGACGTTCCCACCTACAACTTGAATAAACAGCGAAACTCCTTCTCCGAGCACACAAATCAGGCGAGCTCCCAGTTTGCCGATGCTAGATAATATCTTTGATAGATCAGTTCCTTAGATGGATTCTACCGCCTGCAGTTTGGCCTCGTAGCCGAGTCGGCATCCAGGTCATACTCCAATTGTGTATGTGTGTCGAGAGGCGAGAATAATCAAGGTAGATGAGATCTCGGGAGAGGTGGAGAGAGTTGTCTAGGGTTAGAGACCTAATTAATTCATCTCTCTAAATACAATGGGACAAGCTAATCAAGGATGGCATGAACAAATATATAGAGAGCTGGAGAGTGGAGACCTAGTTAATTGTTCCTTTCTTTGTTTTGATTTGAATCAGACTTTGTTGGATGGATGCGCGCCAAGGTGGGCACATAGAGGGTCGTTGTTTTCTAGAGGTAGCTCCTCGATGGTGCGAGGACCTATGTATAATTTTGACGTATGGACTCTAGGCCCATCGAGGCTCGCTATTTCGTGTTTTTGGTTGGACGGTTTTTCTACTGACCAGACCAATTTGATTTTTTAGCGTACTTTATCTACCTCTCCATCTAGACTTGCAACGCTGAATCAAACCGTTGTGCAGTTTTCATCCTTGAGACAAACATTGCTCAGTATCTTCTACTTTTCCCATCTTTCTTGTTCGTTAAATCGGGCAAGATGCAAGAATCAGAAAGAACGACCATGACTGCTCATGTCAATTGGCTCACACATCAATTATAGCAATGCTCTGATGGTTGGCATGTTTTCCCAGGTGTTAAAGATCCACACCCTGTTGAAATAAAATTTGGTAAAATAAGATTGTTAGCTCAGTTGTAATTAATAATTCAAAAATTTAGACCGTGCATGTGATGTTGTCAATATAAGTGATTTTTGTTCAACAATCATCTCTCCCACCCTCTCTAGAATTACTTGTGTTTTTCTATTATCATACGAATCGTACTCGTGTTTCAATTCCTTTCTTCCTCGCCTTGTTGATTCTCGATTCAGTTTGTTGACACACTATGAATTTTGCAAACGTATATAAACCGGTAAGACTTAGATTAATGAATCTAGGTGGGACTAAACAAAAAATTGGAGGGACTAAAAAAAACTTGGAGTAATGAATCAATTGGTCCATCGATTTCTCAAAATAAAATATACTACTTCTTGTCTACTCTTTAGGCACTCTACTTATTTTTCTTTTTTGGGTACACGCAGGAAGAAAACAATCGCCCAAGTCACACGGACGAGACGCGACGGACCTTGGATCCGGCGACAATCCAGGCGCGAAGGATAGAGCATCGCTCGTCGGCTCGTGGAAGATCCCTGCCGAGGCAGCTCCTCCGGTCGCCTCAGCGCTGCTCTCTCTCAAGCTCGCCTCCGGCCGAGAGTGTCCCTTATGTGTTCCTATTTCTTTCCTCTTTGATTTTCAACCCTGTCAATCCTTATGGAGCTTCTTGCTTGGCTTGTTGACAGTCAATTTACAAAAGTATATAAATTGGTGGAATTTGGTATAAGATACCGAGGTGGTACTATTCAAAGACACCCTTCGGTCATACCGAGGTGGTACATTCAAAGGAGACTGCATCGGTTGTTTGCAGGTCGAGTCCGTAGGCTGGACGGGTTAATCGGCCCATATATCCAAATGTATGGTTGGAATTCATTACCGATGGCGGAAGGTAATTATTATGTTAGTGGGAGGGCAAAATGGTATAAAAAAGTATTGAACCACAAGAAACACTTCGTGCTTTATTATTACTAGCACAAAGCCCGTGCGTTGCTACGGCGGGACATTAATTAAATATAATATTATTTTATATAGCAAATTTGTTTGAGCGTTGCTCCTGATTAATTTTTATAAAATATTATTTAAAACTACAATATATAAGAGAATTTATTCGTATAAATACAAACAACTCTATTTCAGATCAAGTGATAACTGCAATTCTCGTAACAAATGAAAACCTAAAACTTAGAATACTTGTTAGCGCTGTGGAAAAACTTGGTCTACTTTTCTAATGGGTAGGCTTTTGGTGTAGGTCTCTACAGTCATCTCCATTGCTTAAATCTTAAATGTTTTGACCTTAAATTAGACCATAAACTTGAGCCCCACTCTATCTTTTATAGCAATCTGAAACCTCAATAATTTAGGCCCCTTTTGAAACATAAGATAGGAAAATACTTGAAAAGAAAAAACGTAGAAACTGAAAACAAACGCAGATGAAAAATAAACACATGATGTATTTGAAGAAATTATTTGGAACACAGGAAATTGAAACATAGGTTGTGTAACTAAAAGATGAAGGGACATGATACATACAATTCGTTGCATTTCCTTGGCAAATCTTGTCGATGGTCTATACATAGTACCAGCATCGTCCTGGCTTTGTAAACAAAGCATTGGCTGGAGAGCCCGGTAGAGAAAAACGTTGGCCTTTCGCCACCACACAATCAACTCTTATCCTCTTCGTACTGATACACTTTTTCTCTGCTGTTTCGGTGCTTGATACTAAATCACATTCCTTCCTGCCCTTGAGCTCGCAGTGTGGGCAGTGTGTCGTTGCATCGCGGTAGAAAGGCAACGGGGATGAACCTGAGCTGGGGTCAAACCGGACCACCCCTACATGGAAGTCCACGCTGGCAAGGAACATGGCCACATGGGGACGAGCGAGTGTCATGAGACGACGACTTCTGCATTATGGTTATGATTATTGATAGATCAAGCAGTCTGACGAGTCTGCGAAGACGCGGTCGCTTCTGGCTGTGGCCTTAGCGAGCGCCCAGGCCAGCAACTCCCTCCCCATCGCGTCCCTCCAGGCAGACACCAAAATCTTCCTCCCATCACCCTAGCGCCACAAAGACACAGGACGGGGAGCGAAAGGGAGAAGAAGAGGCAGTATTGATGGAGATGAGGGGCCGGGGAACCGACGGTCGTGCCTCCTAGAGCTCCTCCTCACCGCCTCTGCCGACACGTGCCTATAGAGAGTGTCCAGAGCGCGGAGCTTCTTTCTCCTCACCCGCGCGCTAGCCTGATGGTCTTATGTAGTCCTGTCGTGCGTGTTGAGGATCAATGACGCATGTCGGGAGTGGCGGCGGGGAGATGTTGGCCTAGAGAGAAGAAAGAGGGACGAACGGGTACGTGGCAGTTTTCTGTATTATGTACTTTAGTGGGAGGGCAAAGTCGTCTAAGACGAACAAATGAAGAGTTTTGTATTTATAGGTGGCGTTGAGACTGCATCGGTTGTTTGCAGGTCGAGTCCGTAGGCTGGACGGGTTAATCGGCCCATATATCCAAATGTATGGTTGGAATTCATTACCGATGGCAGAAGGTAATTATTATGTTAGTGAGAGGGCAAAATGGTATAAAAAAGTATTGAACCACAAGAAACACTTCGTGCTTTATTATTATATACTAGCAAAAAAAAGCCCGTGCACTGCGTCGGGAATTAAATCGATACATGTCCTACTCCGACCATAACACATGGCGCTAGTCCTTGATGACATTTCCATTGTGTGCCACCATCCTTCTAGTACGACTCCACCTATTCTGCCTCACGACACGCCTAGTTGACGTACATGTCCGTCGTCATTGTAGCTAGCAACCTCGACAGGACGGTGCCACGATTGTCCATCCCTCCCATCTCTTTGTTAGTTCTGCTATGTCCACACACTCACAGGCGGACCTTCTTGGAGGTGAAAAGGGCCGCCGCCCTCAGCCCACGAAGAAATAGACTTTTATTTATAGATATTTGGCATGTTAGTCCATTAAAATCGTCCTGCAGCTCATATTTTCACCCTCCAGAAATTCAGCCCAAGGTCCGCCAGTGCACACGCTGCTACAGGTTGAACTTTATTATTCGACTACATCATGTAACTCCATTGCTGCTTGTATCTCCTCTATGATAGGTAGTGCATTCACAGTCGCATGTGATGCCCTTGTCTCTATGCGCCCACTATTGACCCGACGCAAGCTTCATTGTAGCCGATCCGACCACTACCCACTACGGACCGACAACGACTCCTTTAGGTCCGTAGTTAGCTCTACTCCTCCATCTGTTCCCTCATTTTTTTTATGGTTCTTGCCTTATACTCCCTTCATTTTAAAATATAAAATGTTTTAGGTTTGTAAAGAAAAG
Organism: Avena sativa; assembly: GCA_916181665.1. Classification (NCBI taxonomy): domain Eukaryota; kingdom Viridiplantae; phylum Streptophyta; class Magnoliopsida; order Poales; family Poaceae; genus Avena; species Avena sativa. The sequence continues at coordinate 274,233,285 of OV702298.1, read as the reverse complement.
CTCTCGTCTCTGCACATCGCTAAGTTCTCGTTGTGCCTGCTAGGCCCACCGGTCGCCCGTCTCACTACTTTATTAGCTCGCACACAGCTCTTTTTCTCCGCCCTCTCTTTCCCCTTCTTTTGCCTTTGATTGGAGGCGATCGTTAGATTTCAATTTACGCGGTGCTACTTCTTGATTGCAGAGGAGGCTGATTCCTAGCAATTTGCGACCGTATATAAATCAGTGGAACTCGTTGATAGAAGCAAGGTGGGACTATTCCCTGAAAAAATACCTCTCTTTTTCTACAGGTAATATAGTCATGTGCTGCTCGCATGCCGTAAAATAAAGCCCAACACTCACAGCCCATAAAATAAGCCCAACAGTGCGGCGCTGCTCCAAGAAATGGATTACGAGAAGAAACGAACCCGTATAATTTAGGGTGACGTACATAGTATAATGTTACCTGGCTTATGAGTGGCATGGTGGGTACTATTTAAAAATTAGCAGGGATAAGACCGTCTAAAAAAGTATTTGACCGGAAGAAACATTTTATGCTTTATTATTAGGTATAGATATAGATATAGATAGGGGTATAGATTTTGTGGGGTGATGAATAACTTTCTCGATCGAAGATACCCGGTTTTGATCAACCGGCACATGGAAATGTTTCAGCAAAGAAGAGAGCTCACCCAGCTTAATAATTCGAGTTTACCACTCAAAAACCTTTGATTGAGCTTGCAAGGCCGGCGAAGAAAAGTTGCATGATCATCATGCAGAAAAAGGCACTCCCAAGTTGGGAACACAATGGAAAGCAACGCAAGAGAAAAGAACAAATAAATGGTTCTCCACCAAAGTAATTATCGCTCCGACTCAAATTACCTGTCGCTTATCTCAGCAAAATTATTGCCTAAAAAGTCTGTCTTGGACCCTAGGTTCAGTAAACATGCCACAAGTAATTTGCGTCTGGGGTAGTAGTAAAAATACCAAGGAAGTTCAAGCGTTGACAAATCTGTCCGGATAAAGTTACACAATGTTTATGAGCATGCTATGTGTTCATGTGCACTCCGCGATACCTGAGCAATCCATGCCCTAGGGCACCAAATCTCCATTACGGTGCCACCAAGAGGCGAACAGAGTTTTCTGGATAGCTGAATCTCTTGCATAGCGGTGGCGGGTGTGATGTTGCTGGACTAATATTTTGTAGTCGGAACTTATCTTACGTCCTAGTGATGTCACGATCCAAGATCTGACGATGTTCTCTAGGTATTCCGCCCTTGCAATCAACTCCTTGCATTTAGCTCAAGTTCTTTAACGATGAGGAGGTGTTCCATGTTAATAGGGGTTGTGAGCAGATTTCCAAAGCATGCTCGAGCCTCCGTTGTTTGTAGAGGGTCATCATCCTTAGACGGGGTTGGCGGTAAATCTTTGCTAGATCTACAAGGGTTGCTAGTCAGAGTTTCGACCGATGTTGCGTGAACATTGGAAGGAGGAGAAATTGTTGCCAAAGCATTGGTTGGTGCCAAGTTATCCGTCCCTCCACGTCCCATTCACCACATTCTCCTTCTTAGCAGTGGCTTCCTCGGTGTTAGAGAGCTAGTTTACCATGTTGAGATTGGTCATGAAGACCCAGTATACTCGGCGGCTTGGAGAGCCTTTGTACTCTTGTCTTCCGGATGATGCGGATTTAGATCCATCTCTAAATTCCTCTTCAGAAATTGGATTTTGGCGGAGTAATCGGCGGATTCACTATAATCACCATCTTCCGGCTAGTCATCGATGGCTTAGAGAATAGATTCATTCTCGTCGTTAGCTTTAGCAGAACCGGGCCTGGAAACAACGTAGACAACAAAGTGGCAACGATCTAAGCCTGAAGCCTCAATGAGGAGGGCATGCTTAGATCCGTCTTCCACCGCGGATCTATGATGCTAGGGAGGGCATGATGGGCTTGTTTTTCACATATCTAGAATTCCATCGCCTCCATAGAGAGGGTATTATCTAGATCCGTCTTCCACCGCGGTATCTTCCTCAAGGACAGGCAAGGTGGGCCTTGCCGCATAACCAGTGTTGAGAGAGTTGGATTCAATGTCGGTGAAGCAGATGAAGATGTGTATACCACCAAACAAAACGAAGGTGTAGCTAGTGATATAGTCGTTACCCGGTGTTTAGGTCTTATTGTTGTGGATGATCGAGATAGTTGCATACCAGGGCGACGGTGTTTCCCATGCCCGCAAAGATAGATCACGCCTTGATCCGCATTCTAGACACCATATGACCCATGGTGGGTGCCAATTATTGTGTTATTGGCGAGAAGTATGCCATGAGGGGTATCACAACAAGGTGAAGTAGTGTGTGCAAGATGGGTGGTTGTCCTTGACACAAGTTACCTACCCTAACGGTCGTTGAACTCTACCCATGCTATAAATCACTATAAGGGCACCAAATGCACATGTTACAAAGATTGTTGTATCATGCCCTAAGGAATCCACCAAACTGGCTTATATAGGCGGTCGTGCCTAGGGCTTAAAGAGTAACCCTAGATGATAACGTTTATATAGTCCTAGACTAAGGTGTAAAGTTTGTTGTGTCTTGTACTCCAAGGCATCCAGTTTTCCATCCTAAGATGGACTCTGGCTCGGGTCTTCGTCACGTCATCTAGGTCTTCGTCTTGGTCTTTAGTAGCTAGGCCGCCCGATGTACCTAGGTGGTAATACCACCAATGGGCCACCCAGTTTGATAGTATTACATCATGTCGTGGATAACCCAATTTGGTATATCCCAACACTCCAACAGTGATGATACATATAGATAAGTTGGTGATATATTAATAAAAACATGTCAATGGGTGATTAATATCAAGCTACAAACAAAGCAAGTCTCTACATAAAGCAACACACTAAAACAAATACGGACTTGTACAAATCTAGACAAATCACAATCATCACACCTCAAAACAAGCAAATTTACTACACTTAATGTTTCAGACCATGTAGCTCTAAATGGTCGGCGTCCTCGCACTTATCAACAAATATTCATACATAAGGAAAAATGTTGTGAGTGCGGTAATGCAATATTGTTGTCCATAGGGATAATGCTGATGGACGAAGAGGGGTGGCGATCCAAACAAATTTTGGACAAGGGACGATGGACAAATTAAAATAAATATATTTTTATACTAAGCTTTTATACTTCTTTATGACTTAGTTAGTTCATACTTAAATGTTAATGAGTATAACGTCTATTAATTGGTTGCCATAGTAAACCACTTTTGGATGTTGCTAACATTATTATATAGTTCTTGGTTATAGGTTGCAATGTATATCAGTGTCAATTGTATAAAAGGTTCTCCCCTTATTGTTGTTGTAAAGAAGGTCGTCATATTAATGAACTACATTTGTAAAAAATACTTGTAAAAAATTTGTCGTAGTAAAGAACCACAATTTTTCTTTCTTATACAATATGTTGCAAAAGAATTTTTTATTTAAATTAATTAATGGTAATTGGGTAAACTATACGGTGTGTATGCATATATTTATGTGTTGGTATGCATGTGTGTGCATTCCGGACTACTTTAATATCCTTATATATCATGGTAAAAATCTCTAAAGCATCGTTATAACAAGTACCTTAACAGCAATTTCTGGTGGATGATTAAGCAATCGTATTGTGCTAGTGTATGAATTGGACCGTAGGTAGATATCTCTTGCAGGTTGGGTTCACAATAAGTTGAAAGTATATGCCCCATTTATACTTGGCATTGAAATAGTATTAGTTTTAGGAACTACCGGTGACTCTACTTTAAATGATTTGTTTATTTGATATGCTCACCTGCAATGCACTTTATCATCTCGTGTATGCTAGAGCTCCAATTTCTCGTACACATATGACATGCAGATCGCTACGACGTCACCACATGATGACATACACATGCACACATTGACCCTGTGCCACATCCTAATTTTTGAACTTTGGATGATGTGCTTTAGTTTGCTAATTTTTGGAGTAAATAAAAACTCAATATTGACTTATGCTCTTTTTGGTTTTATATGGAGTTATAGCTTTTATTTGATCTGTTTGAACAAGATTGTGAACCAACACATTTAGTATGCTATTGGTGATCATGTCATCAAAATACTCAAAAATATTACTAAAAACACTATTTTAGCAAAACTCCTATTTTTATGTTATCACTTAACCGAAGATGCCAAGGTATATTTTTGTATCAAAGCGCTATGTTTTTAGAACAATTCATTTGTGAATCTATGGGGATCTATACTATATTTTGTTCTCTCTATTCTCAAAAAAATAAATACTTCCGCAAGTATTTTCAGAAACACTTGTTCTGAACATCTTTTGATAAACTGCAAACGGGGAATATATTACCCTATAAATTTTCCTTGAGTGTACCAAGTCCTTCAAAAACTAACAATTTATGTTTTCAAAAAACCTCTTCAACAATCTTGTCATGATCAGGCTTGAGCACAAGTTCAACATTGACCTTTTTTTACATTTGTGGAATGATTGTGAAAATAATGCTTTCTTAAGAAATGTGTGGAACTCAAAACTTCTAATATAGATCTTCTGATTTATCTTATCCCGAGTCATCCCTATGATCATGCTGTCAGGAATATGCAACTTGTATTCCTTTGGGGCCAAAGGCCACAATATATAATACAGGTACAGGGCAAATATGCAGGAAAGCCCCCTAATATATGGGGGAAATAAAATATACAGATATATACATCTAACACCCCCCACAAACTCATGGTGGATCCACAACACTGAGTTTGGAGAGTAAGAAATCATGCTGCGCTCTGGTCTGAGCCTTCGTGAAGAAATCCGCCAACTGTAAATCTGAAGGCACATACTGAAGCGCAACAACCTGAGCCTGCACCTGAGCACGTGTATAGAAAGCATCAACACCAATATGCTTGGTAAGCTCATGCTTGACCGGATCACGTGCAACACTAATAGCACCTGTACTGTCAGATAAAACCAGACTGGGTGTGGTAATAGAGACCCCAAAATCCGCAAGTAACCACCGTAACCAGGTCACCTCAGCAGTCAACAAGGCCATAGCACGCAACTCAGCCTCAACACTCGAACGGGAAACCGCTGTCTGTTTCTTCGTCTTCCAAGCAATGAGCGAACCACCAAGAAACACACAGTAAGCAGAAAGTGAACGACGATCCGAAGGATCACTCGCCCACGTGGCGTCCAAATAGCACTGGAGCTGGAGGGAGCTGGAACGAGGAAAGAAAAGGCGACGAGTGATCGTACCACGAAGATAACGAAGAACACGAAGAAGATGACTATAATGAACAGTGGTAGGAGCAGAAACAAACTGACTCAGAATATGAACAGGATAATAGATGTCAGGACGAGTGACAGCAAGATAAACAAGGCTCCCAACAAGATGATGATAACGCGTCGGATCAGAAAGAGGATCACCATCAGTAAGTTGAAGCTTAACATTAAGCTCCATAGGGGTCTCAACAGTGCGCTCATCCCTAAGAGCAGCACGAGCAAGAAGATCCTGAATATACTTTTCCTGAGAGATGTAAAAGCCATCAGAAGTGGAGGAAACCTCAATCCCAAGAAAGTATCGAAGAGGACCAAGATCAGTCATAAGAAACTGATCGTGAAGACGAGCCTTAACAAAGGCTATATACTTAGGATCATCACTGGTAATGATCATATCATCAACATAGAGAAGAAGAGTGCGTCCACGAGGAGAAGTGTGAACAAACAACGCTGGATCATGAGCACTAGGGGAGAAACCAGCAGCTGTCACTACAGAAGCAAAGCGCTCAAACCAGGCACGAGGAGCCTGTTTGAGGCCATAAAGAGAACGTCGAAGACGACAAACCATCCCCTCAGGAACAGAGTACCCAGGAGGAGGCTGCATATAAACCTCCTCACTCAACTCACCATTAAGAAAGGCATTCTGAACATCAAGCTGGGACACAGACCAGTGACGAACAGAAGCAACAGCAAGAAGAGTACGCACAGTGGTCATATGAGCGACAGGAGCAAAGGTCTCATCATAGTCACGACCATGTTCCTGCTGAAAACCACGAGCCACAAGACGCGCTTTATAGCGCTCAAGAGATCCATCAGAGCGAGTCTTAATCTTATAGACCCACTTACACGTGATAGGACGAACACCTGGAGGAGGAGAAACAAGATCCCAGGTGCTAGTGCGCTCAAGCGCAGCAATCTCCTCGGCCATGGCCAGCTGCCATTCAGGATGATGCTCAACATCCCGATAAGAGGTCGGCTCGGAGGCAACAGAAAGACCATACTGACTAGTAGAGTAACGGTTGGGGGCACGACGCTGACGAACAGGACGAGTAGAGGGAAGATCATCAGAGGAAGACGACGCAGGAGACGACGATGAAGAAGAGGAAATAGGAGAGGAAGACTCCGGAGAACGAGGAGAACTAGGAGAACTAGACGGAGCAGAAGAGGACGGTGTCGAAGAGGAGACATCAGGGGGAGGAGATCCTGAAGAAGGCACAATAGGGGTAGAAGGAGGTGTGTCAGGGAAGAGAAGAAAAGAGATATCTTCCACCAGGTAAGTACCAGCGGTGGGACGAGGATAGAAAGGACGCATCTCATCAAAAGTAACATCACGAGAGATACGCATCCGACGACCAACAGGGTCCCAACAGCGATAGCCCTTATGCTCATCACTGTATCCGAGGAAAACACACTCAACAGACTGAGCGGTCAGTTTGGTGCGTTCGCGAGGAGCAAGGAGAACATAGCAAACGCAACCAAACAAGCGAAGCATGGAGTAGTCTGGAGACTGTCGAGAGAGGCGCTCAAGAGGGATACCACCCTGCAAGGCAGCAGATGGCTGAATATTGATGAGGTAAGACGACGTAGCGACAGCCTCAGCCCAGAAATGCGGCGGGAGAGAAGAAGCAATCATCATAGCGCGAGTGTCTCAAGAAGATGGCGATGCTTACGCTCAGCACGCCATTCTGGGCATGTGCGCCAGGACAGGAGAACTGAGCAAGAGTGCCCTGCTCAGCAAGAACACCTCGCAACATCTGGGAGATATACTCACCAGCAGAATCAGCACGGAACACACGGATGGGGGTAGAATATTGAGTACGAACCATGGCCGCAAAACGCTGATATATGGAGAGGACCTCACTACGAGAGCGCATAAAATACAACCAAGTGTACCGAGAAAAATCATCGATGAATAAAATATAGTAGCGATGGCCCCCTTTCGAAGCGAAGGGAGCCGGACCCCAAACATCGGAATGAACTAAATCAAAAGGTCGCTGAGATAAAGACGCGCTAGTAGGATAGGGAAGCTGAATCTGTTTACCCAACCTACAGCCCTGACAATGCAAAGACCCATCTCCTGAGACAGACCCCAGAAGACCACGATGAACTAATGACGATAGGCGAGAGTCACAAAGGTGACCAAGACGATGATGCCACTGCTGAAAAGATCTGGTAGTAGAGGCGACAACCGGAGAAGAACTGGCAGATGAAGTGGCAGCGGAAGGAACACGAAGCCAGTCTAACTCCCAAAGACCTGAAGAGTCACGGCTGCGAGGGCCAGCTCCAACCAGGGCCTGGGTGCGACGGTCCTGAACAACACAAGAATCAGCATTAAGAATGACGCGACAACCAGAGTCGGTAAGCTGGCTAGCAGAGAACAGATTCATCTTAAGAAGAGGGACATGAGAAATATCAGGAACAAAAAAAGAAGAAGTAGAAAGGGTGCCCCGACTAGAAACAGGGATAGAGGTACCATCAGCCGTAAAAACACGGACATGAGAAGGGAGAGAACGAAGAGCGGATAGAAAATAAGACTCAAAGGTCATATGAAAAGAAGCTCTAGAATCCAGATACCACGGAGACGTACCTGACTGTGTAGAAGGTGGTGGTCGCACAGTGCCTGAAGAGTCAGTCACAGAACCAGCAGTGCCCGTCGAAGAAGAGCCTGTAGCAGCTAGCAGACCGCGAAGACTCCTGATAATGTCCTAATCAGAGAGAGCAACTGCTGAAGATCCGAAAGAAGCCGACTGCCCACGAGCCTGGTGCTGCTGACATAAACTAGGGTCCCGTGTATAACAGGTGGCCCAAGTGTGACCATCCCTGTTGCAGTAAGAGCAGTGACGAAGAGAACCACGGCGACCCTGACCACGAGCCTGCTGATGCTGACTCTGACCCTGAGGCTGCTGGTGCTGAAGCTGACCCTGACCTGGAGGAGTGGGTAGGATCGGCGACGGCGGCACAGGGGACCGCGGCTGAGTCGAGGGAGCAGACGGCAAAGGAGCACCACGAGTAGCAAGCGCAGATGGAACCGCAAGAAGACTAGCACCACGGAGACGGGCTTCCTCAGCCCGAAGCTCAGACAACACCTCAGAGAGCGGAACACGACCACGAGCATTCAGCTGAGCACGCCGGGGCTCAAACTCCTGGCGGAGACGAGACAGAAACTCATAGATGCGGTGAAACTCCAAATCCGAGCGCACAATCTGGCAGCACGAGCATGTGCCACAAACAGTAGTATGAAGAGAATCAAGCTGACGCCAGATAGCAGCACTCTGAGTATAGAACTCATCAATAGTGGAATCACCCTGCTGAAGAGCATGCTCCTGGCGAACTACAGACAGGTAAAGAGCATCCCCAGACGGCTGATAGCGCTGACGAAGATATGCCCACTGAGCGGCAACAGTAGGAAGACTCATGAACTCGGCAGCATACTGGGGTAGAACACTGGAGGTGAGAACAGCAGCAGCACGAGCATCCTCATCGACCCACTGAGTGTAGACATTCAGAGCGTGGCGATAGGCCTCGAGATCAGAAGAGTACTGCTTGAACTTCAGGTCATAAGCAGCAACAACACTATCATCGGCACTCTGAGCAGCATCCTTGGCCTCCTGAGAAGCATCAGCGCCAAGAACAATCGGTGTCGGCGGAAGAGGAGCCATAGGAGCAGGGGGGCACGGCGGACAGGAGACATCGCCGGAGAGCACACCCCAAAGACGGAGACCGCGCATGTGAACACGCATAAAGGCCGCGAAATCAGGGTAATTCGCGCCATCGAAGATCACCGGTCAGCGAGGAATCACAACATAGCCCGATGCAGAAGACTTTTTTTTTAGGAACAGATCTGGTCAATCCTGGTCAACCCTGCTGCAGGCAGATGCTGGCCGAAATCCGGCGAAATTCCGGCAAACCGGGACGAGGGGCGGTGCCTAAGTACCGGGAAAGGCCAATTCCTGCCGCCGGGGATCGATTCCCAACAGCGATCTGACGAGTCGGCGAGTGGACCAAGGCCGGGAGGTCAACGCAGCGTGGACTGCCGGCGGGAGGCGGGGTGACGCGTGGAAGCAGGAGCCGCGCGTGGAAGCAGGAGCGACGAGGACGGGCGGTGTCGGGCGGGCGTCGGGGAGCGAGCAGCGCCTGGACCGAGGCCGAGCGAGCAGCGCCTGGACCAAGGCCGGGCGTGGAGGGGCCCGCGCGTGCACCTGCAGGCAGGGACCGAGTCACGGGGAGCAAAGGAGACGGCGGGATCCAGGCAGGGACGCGCGTGGCTGAAGCAGAGGCGGGGCCTGCCAGACGAGGACGGGCGGTGTCGGGCAGGCGTCAGGGTCCTGTCACCCGACAGGAGTTGTGCAGAAGGCGACGGGTGGCCGGATTCGATCCAGATTTGTTGACAAGGAAACCGATCTGGGAGCAGATCGGATCGAGCTGGAGATGGCGGGCAACTATGGCCAAAAAACGAGGCGGCAAGCGGCGGCGGCGACGACGATAAGATCGTCGACGACAGGGACAGTGACGGCCAGCGACGAAGTTGCGAGTAGGAGGAGGCTAACCTAGCTCTGATACCATGTCAGGAATATGCAACTTGTATTCCTCTGGGGCCAAAGGCCACAATATATAATACAGGTACAGGGCAAATATGCAGGAAAGCCCCCTAATATATGGAAGAAATACAATATACAGATATATACATCTAACACATGCCTCGTGGGGAAAAATCATAGTAGAACTACTGTATACCAAATTATTTCGGTCCTAAAGCCATTTTCTTAAAAAAAAAACCAAACCAACCTTTTTGATAAAAGATTACTTTTCTGCAAAATAAATTTTTATTAAAGATCATTTCTGTGATCTATATAATATATTATCGCATCCTACTGCAAAAGAAAACCTTTAAAATTATCTAAGTACTCCCTCCAACCCAAATTAGTTGACTTGGTTTTGTCTAAATTCAGATGTAACTAGCACTAAAAGAGTCTAGATATATCCGAATCTAAACAAATTTGGAAACGAAAGAAATGGAAAATATGTCACTTTATGAGTACTGCTTGGCGGTCTCCACGTTCTACTCTCGTGACAAGTACAGGGCCCGGCCGCCACTGAACTTCCTCGATCTGCAGATTTAGCACTGGCAACCGCGATTTCTGTTTGGACACGCACAGGGATATGGGCAGATCGCGCGACGCCATCAGCCCCATCACACGACGATGTACACGCGCAGGCACTAGCTAGCTTGTTGGGGGCTCGATCGGGATTGCCGTGTGCACTGTCGCGTGGTCATCGCCCCGGTGGTTGCTTCCGTTTACACCGGCTACACAAACGCAGAACAGAGACGCCAGTGTCAAGCTTTGACCTAGGAGTTTCGGTTGATAATTTGACCTAGGAAACAACAGTCGAAGTTAGTCGTGCGTGGTTGACATCGATTGGCCTGGTTTCGACGAAACCAGCCGGTAGTGGAACTGGTAGTCGTACGTAGTAGATCCTGCGACCCATGCAGTATCGTCGTCAATACGCGTCTTTTTCTTCGAAGCCCAGCTGGTAATATTTCCGAACACTCCGATCGATTAGCATTCTCGAAGATACCCAGTTTTGTTCAACCACCAGGGTATGCAAAAACGTCTCAGAAATAAGACGGGAGCTAATAAGCTAGCTGTGGGTTTTGTCACTTTAAAAACTTTTAACTTAATTGGTAGATGATCAGATAAAGGGAATCGATCTTAAGATGCTAACACACCAGAAAGCAACAGAAGGCTGCACAGCTTTCTAGACTCTCTCTCTTTCGTCGACGGCTATTCCTGAGCCGTAAGCTTTGATGGCCCAGCCGTCGGCGTAGGCCCCATATCATTGAGAGAATTGCTAAACAACGTCTCCAACCTACCGTAGACACTACTCCCTTCGTTTCTAAATAAGTGCTAGCGGCAGACGGCGGCGGCGGGATCTCGTCCTCTCGCGCGGCGGGCGGTTGCAGGGGCTGCCTCCCTCTGTCGCGGGGGACCTCCGGCCGGTGTGGCGTGGCGGCCCTGGACGCGGCGGCTCTCCCGGCAGAGTCTGGACGTCAGGGCGGCGGCCCCGAGCTTCCTCGGCGACGGCGGTGGCCGTTGTGGCCGTGAGGGCGGCACGGCGGCCAGATCTGGGGCCCAAATCCTGCTGCGGCCGATCCCGGCCCGAAGCCCCTTGTCGACGGTGGTCGGCGCTCCCCCTCTGTGGCGTTTGGCGACGCCCGTGGTGTTTCGGTTGTTGGTGTTCGGTCGGTGGAAGGATGCAGCTCCGCTCACTAGTAGAAGAAGGGTCTTCGGTTCGATCTAGAGTCTAACACTAGTCCCGATTTATTACGGGTCGGGACTAGTATGAGCACTAGTCCCGGTTCGTACCGCTTTCGGTGGCTAGGAGCCCGAGGAAACTCTAGTCCCGGGTCGTTTCGTACCTTTAGTCCCGGATCGTGATATGGCCCAGGACTAAAGGGGTTCGGACACGGGCAACACCCTTTAGTCCCGGGTCGTGATACGGCCCGGGACTAAAGGGGTGCGGGTCCCGGCAGAAAAACTTAAATTGACTATAACTTTTGCGTACGATGTCGAAAAAAATGTACAACCTATCCAAATGCGTGGAAAAAAATGTGAGTTCGATTTCAACAGCCTTAGGCTGTTTTGGATTATTTTAGATTTTTAAAATTCGAAAAGAAAAAGTTATTTTAAAAAGTAATTTTTTTTGCAATTTTATTTATTCCATATTTGGATTCCTCACATTTTTCTGATAATTATGGACATATTATTTGTCGAATTTCAATTTACAGATTTAAAGATATTATTTATGCCATATTAAATGAATAAATGGTCTATAATTATGGATATATTATTTGTTGAATTTCGATTTACATATTTAAAGATATTATTTATGCCATATTAAATGAATAAATGGAAAAAAATGAATAAAATATTATTTTATTTGGTTTTTTACTTTCATTGGGTTAAAATATTATTATTACTTATTTATTGTTGTTTACTAAAATAGTTATTTGTAATTTCAAAAAATAAAGATGTTTGTCATATTGATATGAGCTAATAGGATAGATATGGTAGTGTTGACAACAAGGTACAAATGAACTTCGCGCGACGACATCCTGATGAAACAGAGAAGTTAAGCGTGCTGTAAGGGTGGGGTAGTGCTAGGATGGGTGGCCGACCGAGAAGTTTACCGTAAGTGTAATTTGACCTAAGATTAAATATACTTAGTAATAAAAATGTTCCAAGTGAAAGGAATACGAGTCAAACAATTCAAAAGTTCAAAAAAAAATCGATTTTTTTTTAAAAATAAAAAATATATTTGAAAAAAGATCTTTAGTCCAGAGCCGTATTACGACCCGGGACTAAAGGTCATTCGTCCCCCCGCGCTATAAAAACGACCATGCGGTGGCCCATGTGGTGACCTCTAGTCGCGGGTTGTAAGAAACCGGGACTAGAGATAGGGGCCTTTAGTCCCGATTACACAGCCCCGTGTGCAAAATCAGGACTAAAGGCCCTTACAAACCGGAACTATATGCCCTTTTTCTACTAGTGGATTCTCTCCTCCGCGTGGTGCGGGTGGTGGCAGTGGCGCCCACGGGGCTCTACGATCTGTTGGCGGTGGATGTGGCGGCTCATGTACGACGTTTGGCCCTGCTGTGTGGGCCAATGGAGTGCGGGAGGACGGTGTTGCGGTCTTCGTCTACGAGGGAGGTGTTTGGTGGCGGCGATCTTCGGTCCCTTTCATGGTGGCGGCTGCTCGGGTTCGCTCTGGTTGTTCTTCGGCAACTATCTCGCGGGCAGCGGTGATGATCCGGACGGCGGCTCTCGTCGCGGCGACGGGGAGCCTAGGCGTGGCGGCGGAAGGGATGCTTTGTTGGTCGTCGGGAGCTTGGAGCGGGAGGGGAGATGCGGTGGTTGTGCCGGTCCTTGTTGGGCGGGCGAGAGGTTTTGGGAATCTGTGCTGGGTGAAAGCCTTGTCCTGGCGGCTGGCCGGGACCGATGACGGTGACGCCCGTGGGCGCCGCTTCCTTCTTGAAGTCGTTGTTGAAGCTGATGTTTTCCTGTCCCTCCGCCCGGGCTCTCCATGGGAAACCCTAGATCCCTCACAGGATCGGGCGTGGGCGGCGCTCTTGTGTCGTCTTGCCTCTTGGGGCCTCGCTTTGGATGTCCGTCCGACTGTGTGACCAGTGGTGTGTTTGGTGCTTTTGGCGGTGGCGGGTTCGTCTTCAGCCTGACGGGGCGTGGCCCTGGGGCCGGCAATGGTAGTTTGGAGCGGTGACTCTAGTCTTTTGCCTCCGCCTGTTGCGTTGAGGTGTGGTGTCGACCTAGTTGGTCGTCGACCCGTATGGAGCGCAGCCTCGGGGCTGGCGTGTGGTGTTGAGTTGTATGTAGTTTTTCGGCCTGTTTTACTCATAAAACGGACCAACTATTTTCTTCTATATTAATGAAAGGCAATGCTTTTGCCGCGTTTCAAAAAAAAGTAAATAAGTGTACTACTAGTCTTGTCATGAGTCAATTTTACTACATTTGAGTAACTCTTTACAACAACGTATCAATATTTATAACACTAAATTGATATCATTAGATTTATTTTTAAATCTAGTTTCATAATATATCAATTTGATGTAATATATGTTCTTATATTTTACTATAAAGTTAGTCAAATTTAATTATATTTGATTTAGATAAAAACTAGATGTAAACTTATTTGGGAACGGAGGGAGTACACAAACTTGTGAAACGTACCCTGCTTGGACTTGTGGTGCCGACAAGCAGCGCCGTTGGTGTTTTCCATTTGCGCTTCGATCGTTCGAGTTTTGCCACATCCATTTCGCTCTAAAACTGGTTGCTTGCACACGCTATAGTATCTCTTTCAGCTTGATCAGGCGTGTACTACGTAGGTAGCGGTAGCACTAGTAGTGTTGGGAAACTGGGCTGGTAGAGGCCCACTCGGTGTGGCCTCTACCAGGCTAGGGTTGGCCCATGTGGGTATTGTATCCCCTTTTATATCCTATAAATAGAGGAACAACCTTTGTACGTCAGTTTACCGAGAGAGTTATCAATAAAGTTCTCTGTTTTATCTACTTTGTACTGTGTGTGCCTTCCTCTAGTCTTCTTCTCCGGTGTGGAACAGCCTCGGAACCGGCCAGTCGGCAGGGGGTGTTCCAACACGTTATCAGCACGTATCTCTCCGTCGAGCCTCCGTCAAGCCACCGTCGAGCCTGCATCACGCAGGCTTTCGTTAAAGGTAACACAAATCTGACCGCGAAAATGGATTCGTCTCGCGTTTTTCTTTCAAAATTTGCGTTCAGATCTTAAATCAGATTCCATCTTAGGTGCGGATTTTTCTTTCCGGGAGTCGAGCTGACCTGATGTCGCTGACCAATGTCGATCTAATCACTCTCGTCGATCTAATCACTCTCAGATTAGAAATTTGTTGACTGTACCGTCGATACGTGCACCTGCTGTGCCGATCTGGATTTTTTTTAATAGATCGGATCGATCTACAATTTTGTTCATGTATTTTTTTATGAACTGCACGTGTACGAGGCCATGGCCGCTCGCGCCCGCTTGCAGAGCTGCATCGGCCCTGCTGGCCGCCGCCGCCGCTGTGCTGCGTCGCCGCCGCGCACCTGGCCATGCCGCCGCCCGCGTCGCGCTCGCCCCGTGCCGTCGGCCGCGTGCCCGCTGCGCGCCGCGCCGCCGCCGCGCGCCTGGCCACGTGCGTCCCGCGCCGCGCTGGCCCCGTGCCGCCGGCCGCGTGCCCGCTGCGCGCCGCGCCGCCGCCCTGCTGGCCGCCGCCACGCACCTGGCCACGTGCGTCCCGCGCCGCGCTGGCCCCGTGCCGCCGCCGCGCGTGCTCGCCGCTGCGCAACGCCGCCGCTGCGCCGCGCCGAGTGCCGCGCGCGCCGCCGCCACGCGCCGCAGCTGGCTGAGCCGCCGTCGCGCACGCTCGCCGCGGGCCGCGCGCACCAACCCGCACGTGCAGCACGCGCGCCACCGGCCCGCCGCCTCGCGTCGCCGCCCGCACGCCAGCTCGCGCGCCCTCCGCCACGCCGGCCGCTGGCCGCGCCGCCAAGCCGCCGCATGCGCGCGCCGTCGCCTGGCCCTGCTGGCCTCGTCCGCCGCGCCCGCCGCTGGCCGCGCAGCCAAGCCGCCGCATGCGCGTGCCGTCGCCCGGCCCTGCTGGCCTCGTCCACCGCGCCAGCCGCGCCGCCAAGCCGCCGCAGCCGCCGTGTCCTGCTGGCCGTGCGCCGCATGCGCGCTGCTGTTGCGCCGCTCGCCTATTGCTGTCGCCCGCACAAGCCGCGCATGCAACCGCCGCACGCATGCAGCAACTAATTGATCCCCTGTTTCCTGCATGGTCAGTTAGGGTGAGCCGTTTTCTGGACCGTTTTTTTAATATTTTCGACCGCGTCTGCGACCTTCGCTGGCTACGCCCACACGCTAATCGCGCCGCTGGTTCGGCCCGCTGCCGACACCGCCGGCCCAGTCGGGAGCTAGCTCTGCTAGCTCCGTTCCCCCGCTTCGCGGGCAGGGACAGTCTGGAGCTGACCGGCTGCGCAGAGACAAGGGTAGCTGGGCCGTTTGGTAGCACGCGATCGCGGGCGGTTGGACCGTTTTTGGCTCTGTTTTTGTTCCGATTTTAAACAAGCTTTTGCACTATGTTTTACTACAGTTATTAATTACCGAATGTTTTTAATACTTTGTATCTCATAGATAGCTTGCACCGTTTTTAAATTGAATTTTGGAACGCCATCATATTTGAATTATTGTATCGATTATCGTATTTATGCAACCGATTACCTGCTGTAATCTTACACACTTTGCATAAATTGCAGATGACCGGAATCGTCAGCCGCGAGTTCCCGGAGTTGACCCAGGATGGGCTTAACTACCTGACTTGGGCCTCGACCATTGAGATCGTCCTTGAGGGCCGATGCATCAAGGATGCGTTGATTGCGGGGACCCCGACGGCCCCCAGCAAAACCATCCCGGCGGATAACGCCAAAGCCCTGCACTTCCTCCGCCATCACATGTGTGAGACTCAAGAATGAGTACATGGCAGAACGGAGTGCTTCTGCCCTTTGGACCGCCCTCAACAAGCGGTTCTCTAGGCTGAAATACACCATTCAGCCACAGGCGGAGGTAGATTGGATACGTCTGAGGTTTGCGGACTTCAAGACGGTGGGAGAGTACAACTCCAGGTTGCACCGGATTTGTACTATTCTTCAGCTGTGTGGGACCAGTACCACCGATCAGCAGAAGATAGACAAAACCCTCTCCACATTCCATCCGGACAACATCCAGTCCTCGCGAAACTTTCGCCAGGAAGGATTCACGGAATATGCAGCGCTTATTGATGCTCTCCAGGTGGCCGAGGCGCAGGATAATGTTCTGAAAAAGAACTTCTCCGCGCAACCCTTCGCAGGGGGCCCAAGTCATGAGGCCAATGCTGGTGCCTACAAGGTGCACAAGCCCATCCACGAGAAGAGAGGCAAGAAGGGCAAGAAGGGCCACAACTCCTCCAACCCGGCCAAGCAACGCACGGCGGGCAAGGGGGAGGCGAGGCCCCAGGACTGCTTCCGCTGTGGCTCCAAGACTCATTTCTCCAGGCAGTGTTTGGCCCCTAAACACGTCGTGGACGCGTTCAAGGCCAACAAGAAGGCGCGCGAGGCGCATCTTCTCCAGGTTGAGGCACCACTGGCGCCCGGAGCGGCGCCTGTGCAGAACGCCACGCACATAGTGGCGCAGGACGTAGCACAAGTGGTAGCACCCTCGACGGTCCCCACGGACGCCGCTGTGCCCATGGAGGTTGAGCACGTTGTGCCCCCGCCGCCTCAGCTAGGCCCCCTGTCCATGATGATGACCAACAAAGATCCGCCCACTGACCTCGAGATACTGGCTGAGCTTGGTGATTTCCTCGCAGAATCCACCTGAGCTCCTTTTGTTGTGATGATTCCTTCTTCCGTAATAATCAGATACATTTTTTCGATATGGTTGTAAGCTCTATGAGAGCATAACACTTATTTTACGGCGATTGGATGACATTTATTTTATCCATTTATTCCATTATTTGATTGTGTGATGTTCTGAAATGTCTATGTGTTTTACTTACTTGATGTAGCAACTTCCTCGCTCCATTATATTAATTAGGCACTATATTTTAGAACGCGTGTGGCGTCCAAATGGAGGTAACGTGCCTTGCTGATAGCGGCACCACCAATACCATCTTGAGAGAAACAAAGTATTTTGAGTCCATTACAAAAACCCTGGTAACATAATGACGATCGCCGGCTGCGGTCCGAATGTAGTTGGCTCCGGAAGAGCAACTATCATACTCCCAAATGGAACAACTCTGGTCATTGAAGAGGCATTGTTGTATCCGGAATCGACTCGTACCCTCTTAAGTTTTAGAGACATCCGCGCAAATGGTTTCCATGTCGAAACCGATGATGATAAGAATGGAAAGGAGTTCCTACTCATTACCAAGCGCGACGAAAATGGTAAACATGTTGTCGAAAGACTCCCTTCATTAGCTACTGGGCTATACTACACTAAGATAGTAGCACCACCTATTTACACTACCCTTAAGACTGTCTTTAGAAGCTCCGAACTATTCTGCCTTTGGCATGATAGGTTAGGCCACCCCGGTCTTAGGATGATGAGAAATATAATTAACAACTCGAACGGTCATAATGTTAATGTAAAAAAATTCCCGAATCCCGATGATTTCGTGTGCTCCGCATGCGCTACGGGGAAATTGATCATTAGACCGTCCCCCCTAAAGGTGAAGGATGAACTCCCCGCGTTCTTGGAACGCATTCAAGGGGATATATGTGGTCCAATTCAGCCCCTATCAGGGCTGTTTCGGTACTTCATGGTGCTCATCGATGCTTCCTCTAAATGGTCCAATGTTTGCCTGCTGTCAACAAGGAACCATGCTTTTGCAAAGTTGATCTCCCAGATCATACAAATAAGGAATAAATTCCCTGATTATCGTTTAAAGTCTATTCGAATGGACAATGCCGGAGAATTTACTTTAAAGGCATTCGATGATTATTGCATGGCAACTGGAATCAAACTTGAGCACTCCGTACCGCATGTCCACACTCAAAATGGACTCGCGGAGGCATTGATTAAAAGGATTAAATTCATTGCCAGACCACTCCTTCAGGATTGTAATTTACCAACTACATGTTGGGGCCACGCGGTGTTACACGCCGCTAATCTCATCAACTTTCGACCATCGGCCTACAACATCCACTCTCCCATCCAACTTGCGCAAGGGTCGGCACCGAAAATTTCCCACCTACGTAGGTTCGGCTGCCAGGTATATGTACCTATACCACCACCCCAGCGATCAGCAATGGGACCGCTCCGTAAGTCGGGGATATACGTTGGTTATGAGACTGTGTCCATAATCAGGTTCTTGGACCCCTTGACAGGTGACTGTCACACAGCCCGTTTTGCTGACTGCATTTTTGACGAGGATCTTTTCCCGACTTTGGGGGGAGGTAATCAACCCCTGGATGACAAAAGTCGAGAAATCACGTGGAAAGCCACGGGGATCCACGCTCATGACCCGCGCACTGTTGAGACTAATAGAGAAGTCCAAAAGATACTAGATTTGCACTCCCTAGCGAATCAACTGCCCGATCATTTTAGTGATTTAAAGACTGTAACAAAGTCGCATGTGCATGCACGCAATGCACCGGAAAGGGTTGAAATACCAAAGAAAAATGATGGTATACCCGCTCCTGCTCCAAGGCCTAAGAGGACGCGGATTCCGGTTTCTCAAATCCCAAGTACCCAGGGACGCCCGAAAAAAAAGGATAAGAGAGATTTATTACAGACTGCCCCTATTGAGGGGAGCCAGTTGAGACCTGGCACGAGTACGGATATTTCAGTGCACGAAATTCTGGACTTGAACTTTCCTATATCGGAAATACCCAGCGAAGTTGTGTGCGCACACATCGGAGCGGGAAAGCTAAAGGACCTAGCTCCTGGATTGGGAAATCCGGTGGAGCAAGAGGATGTGCCTGATGCACTCCATGACGAAATGGCCATTAACTATGTTAATTCAGGCGAGTCATACAACCGAGCCATGGCAAATGTCGACGTTAATTTTGCCAAGAAAATTGCCTCAATCATAGATCTTGACCCTGAGCCTAACACGCTCGTTGATTGCAAGAAAAGGTCGGATTGGAAAGATTGGCAGAAGGCAATTACTGCTGAATTATTATCGTTAAACAAAAGAGAGGTATTTGGACCTGTTTGTCTAACTCCTCCCCACATTCGCCCCGTTGGCCATAAGTGAGTTTTTGTTCGAAAGAGAAACGAGAATAATGAAGTAGTAAGGTACAAAGCAAGGCTCGTTGCTCAAGGTTTCACTCAGCGACCAGGTGTCGACTTTGAGGAAACTTACTCCCCAGTCATGGATGGAATTACCTTTAGATACTTGATCTCAATGGCAGTAAACATGGACTTAAAAATGAAACTAATGGATGTTGTCACCGCTTACCTATATGGTAACTTGGATTCGGACATATACATGAAAGTACCAGAAGGTATCCCTGTCCCGAACCAGGATAGAGCAAACAGGAGCTTATACAGTGTTCAGCTTAAGAAGTCATTGTATGGACTAAAACAGTCAGGTAGGATGTGGTATAATCGTTTAAGCGATTTCCTTCATGAGAAGGGCTACGCGAGCAATGAAGATTGCCCATGTGTTTTTATACGGAGATCTCAGGATGGTTTCTGTATTATCTCGGTGTACGTGGACGATTTGAATATAATCGGTACACCTGACGATATTGAGGAAGCGAGTTCCTACCTGATGTCGGAATTCGAGATGAAAGACTTAGGCAAAACCAAGTTCTGCCTCGGTCTGCAACTTGAGCATTCCCCTGCTGGGATTCTAGTTCACCAGTCGGCCTACACCCAGAAGGTGTTGGAACGATTTGGGTTTGAAAAGGCATATCCTTCTAAGACCCCGATGGTCGGAAGATCTTTGCAGCAAGACAAGGACCCGTTCATGCCTAAAGAAGAGGGGGAGGAAATTCTGGGACCGGAATTCCCCTACTTAAGTGCAGTTGGCGCACTTATGTACCTCGCAAATTGTACACGGCCGGATATTGCATTCGCCGTCAATTTGCTTGCAAGGTACAGTTCTGAGCCTACCAAGAGGCATTGGAAAGGCGTTAAAGACATCTTTAGGTACATACAAGGGACAAAGGACCTTGGCTTGTTTTACCAAAAGAACTAAGACCTATCTGTTGTAGGCTATGCAGATGCTGGGTACCTTTCGGACCCGCATACATCCAAGTCGCAGACTGGATATGTTTTCCTTTGTGGTAGAACAGCTATTTCCTGAAAATCGTCTAAGCAAACTCTTGTGTTGACTTCGACGAACCACTCGGAAATCATAGCATTATATGAAGCATCACGAGAATGTGTATGGCTTCGACGAGTAGTCAGTCACATCCAGATGTCATGTGGACTGAACACCGTACAAACCCCAACAATTATCTATGAAGATAATGCCGCTTGTGTTGCACAAGTCCAGACGGGTTACGTGAAAAGCAATCTCACAAAGCATATAAACCCCAAGTTCTTCTATGCACATGAGTTGCAAAAGATGAACGAAGTGAAAGTCTTGCATACTAAGTCGTGTGAAAATCTCGCTGATTTGTTCACTAAATCATTGCCAGCGTCTTCTTTCGAGAGATGTGTCCGAGGGGTCGGCATGATGAGACTTAGGGAGATGCAAGGTTCAGGGGGAGAATCTTCACAAACTCATCGCTGAAATCTTGATCCCGATGATTGAGTACTTAACTTTATAGTTAAGTGAATTGTACTCTTTTTCCCTTAGTGAGTTTTTATGAAGTTTCTCACATGAGGTTTTTAATGAAGCAATTCGTGCAACATAGCAAGAAGTATACCGTGTGCATTTCTCCATATTTTTTCCACTGGGTTTTTCGGAGTTTTAAGCGATGGTTATACAGATAAGATACCCAGGGGAGTGTTGGGTAACTGGGCTGGTAGAGGCCCACTCGGTGTGGCCTCTACCAGGCTAGAGTTGGCCTATGTGGGTATCGTATCCCCCTTTAGCCTATAAATAGAGGAACAACCTTTGTACATGAGTTTACCGAGAGAGTTATCAATAAAATTCTCTGTTTCATCTACTTTATACTGTGTATGCCTTCCTCTAGTCTTCTTCTACGGTGTGGAACAGCCTCGAAACCGGCCAGTCGGCAGGGGATGTTCCAACAAGTAGTAACTGTCGTACGACCCATCTGATACGTGCATCAGATAGCAGCTCAGAGAGTCAGAGAGGATTGTTGTCGTCAGGCAGATGCATGGCAAGCGATAAACGACAGGTGTGTGGCCACGATCATAATCAGATAATAACTGGCATTCAGTGCGATCGATCAGGCCTTAGTGCACGTGCGTGACCAACGGTCTCCACGTTCTACGGCCTTTAGAGTCTCTTGGTTCGTTATACGGAGTACTAGGTAATGGTGTATCTTAAGAAGCAATTAGTATAATAGATTATATCTTAAGAGTTGTATCTATATTTAATAATTTTAGGTACATGCATGCATGTGATTAGGCTAACCATGTATTTTGCCTATGATACCGTGCAAGGCTTGTACTCACTCAATACCGGATTATTGGGCTAGTACTAGTTTTGGAGATATACCTAATTACTAGGCTAAATTGTGTATTAACTGCTCCAATTAACTCCCATGCATGGCTTATTTCCTTGTAAAAAATGTTCTAAACCACTACATGCGTCCTAATTAGTTCTCATGCATGTACTTATTGCTTCTCTTTCTATTTTTCTAGCCAATGAGAAACCACCTTGGTTCTAGCATTTTGCTAATTTAGCCCAACAATCCGGTATGGAGGGAGTAACTAAGATACAATCTCACATTCCCTCTTTGTTAACTATAGTGCCACATACTAGCAATTTGTCTATGATACCGTGCTAAGAAACACCCATTGAAAAAGGCCTACCCGTGCTAGCTGCCGGTACAAGGTGTAGGGACCCTGCCGTCAATGGGCTTCCTGATCTGCAACGGCCGGCGATTTCTGTTGGGACACGCCATCAGCTCGTCATGCACTTGTTGCTCGTTCGCTTCCACGCGCACGAGCGCCGCTCCGATCGCCGTGTGTCATCGCCGTTGCGTTGTTTTCGTTTACACCGAGAAAAAAATATAATTATGTACTATCATGTTTTCTCCGGCTTTTAGTCCTCTAAAATATAGGGATGGGCTAGAGATGGTGTAACACAATAGAAAGCAACAGAAGAGAATGACAACTTTCAAAAAGGTCCAAACACTTCCACACAAGAAAATATTAGAAAGACAAGGGAGACATTTAGACGTTGACAAGTACATCCGGATAAAGTTACGGGCCGAAACTTTCCATCGGCACATGCTAAGTAATCATGGACGAATGATTATATTTGACCAACATCGCAAGCGCCGGTTCTAATCAAATTTTGCTGCTAGGTAAGCCGACGGTCGCTACCGGTGTACAGAGTTATATGCCGATGGCCGCCTTCTTTTTCCGACGGCTATTCCTGAGCAGTAGGCTTTGATGCCCATATGCCGATGGCCCCAATATTAGATAACCAAGGCCGTGGGCGTAGCCCCTGTTTCGTGTATAGACGGTTCACGAGAGACTTGCTGAACAAAATCGGGTGTGGCACGCGTCAAGCTCGTCGTTGTTGGACTACAAAAACAACATCGGCAACTTACGATAGACACTACACGAACTTGTGAAACGTACGTGCTCTGTTTTGACCGACCGGTGGTGCGCGTCGATCGCCCCACAAGCCGGCCGGGACATTGGTGTTTTCCATGTGCGCCTTGATCGTTGGAAGTTTGCCTCATCCGTTTCGCTCTCAACGGGTTGCAGATGCACTCTACTTACATACATGTCACTTTCAGCTCTGATCGGGGATGAACGTAGTTAGGTAGCATTAGTAGTACCTGTCGTACCACCCCTCTGATACGTGTGCATCAGATAGCAGCTAGCCCACAGAGGATTGTTGTCGGCAGCCAGATGCATGGCAAGCGATAAACGACCGATGAGTGGCCACGAGAGTGATATAAGTACATTGCTTAGTCTTCTGATATAGTAGTACCACGATATATCATCAAATAATTGACATTCAGTGCGATCGATCAAGCCTTCGCGTGACCAACGGTCTCCACGTTCTACCCGTGCTGCCATTACTAGCTATACTACTCCTTTCGTTTTAAAATATAAAATATTTTAGATTTGTAAAAAAAATGTATTTAGATTATTTTAGTACGTAGATTTACTTCAAACCCGAGTAACCTATCTACTAAAAAAAGTCTAAATATATTTACAATACAAAGCTAAAACATTTTATATTTTAAAACCGAGAAAATACGTGATTGGGCACTCGCACCGGCCAGCGATTTCTGCTGGGACACGCCCGCGCACACGGGAGGTGGGGCAGATCGCGCGACGCCATCAGCCCGTCACACTCACACGACGATCGACGTACACGCGCGCGGGGCTCGGGATTGCCGTGTGTCGCGTGGTCATCGCCGTTACGTTGCTTCCGTTTACACCTGCGCGCATGCACATGGAGAGACGCCGGCGTTAAGTTTTGACGACCAGATCGAAGACGTGTGCGAATCAAAGAACCTGCGCATGCACATGGAGCTGACCTCGATCGGCCAGATCGAAGACGTATGCGAATCAAACAACCTGCGTACACAAACGTTTCTTCAGTCTCGACAAATAAGAGAGAGCTAAGCTAGCTTCAAAACTGTTTTGCCACTTTAAACCTTTTGAACTTGGTCGCTGCCAGAAAAGTGGCATAATATATGGAAAAGGCATGATCACAAAAAGGCAATCTGAAGTTGCTAACACAAGAGAAGGCTGCCCAGCTTTCTCTAGATTCTCTCTCTCTCTCTCGTAGAAAAGACCAAACATTCAGACGTTGACAACTCCCGTCCGGATAAAGTTAACGGAGCTTCTATTTAGCACATGCGAAGTAATCATAGACGAATGATTTGACGGAAAGATCACGAGCACCAGTTATAATCTAATCTTGCGTCTTTTTTCTCGGGAGTCAACGCGTGGTAGCACACAGAATTAAACCACCTTCACCCTGGGAGCTGAGACGGGAGGGTCATGTACGTCACACGCGTATATGTTATGGAGTTCCTCATTGTTGTAGGTGACAATTGACAACAGAAATATGCATGCGAACTGGTCTCCAGGTTGTCAAATAAAATTCAAAGTGTAACGGTGTTACTATGATCTTGGTAATGCATCAAGCCTAATATGCGAGGACTGAAACACAAATTGGCGGTTACGATGTGTGAGAATTTGGAACGTGGACGTTGCATTTGCACATCCACTTCCACAACCACGATAAGTACATTTGATACTCATATCATCTTCCCTTTATAAAAAAACATGGCTAATATGTCCCAAAATGTCAAATATAAATTTAATATGTAGTTTGAGGAAAAAGGATAAATTCAATTTTAATATGGTCACCGGGTCGAGCTCATGTCCCGGGTTGTACTCGGCACTACTCATAGCTAGATTTGCATCTTCCTTTTCTAGATTTGTGTTTCTAATTTGGAGTTAAATTTCCGCGACATGATAGATGTATGGTCTATATTTGTTACCATTTTTTCTACATCTTATCATAACTCATAGAGTATGGATTTTTGCACTTGGAAGTACCGAGAGTACTCCACACCTAAGAGTACGGTACGCAATATATTCTTAAAAAATATTACCTCTGTTCCATAATGAAAGCATTTCTAGCGGTTCAAATTAAACTGCTAAAAAGTCTTATATTTTGGTAGTAGTATTAACTCGATACATTCTCGTTTGGAGGAAAGCTAAGGGGTGATAGTTAATTATAGAAGTCAATCGAGAAACTTGGCTCGGTTTTCTTGAAAACATCATATGAGATGGTTGTTATTCTTACATGTATTTCAGATAGACCGCATCTTTTGCTTAAACATCATGATTTTGAAGACTAAGGGATGATGTTAGCCACTTCATGATGTTCTCAGGGGCGGACCTAGGCTATACCGAGTGGGGGCCTAGGCCCCCAGTCAATTTCTGGTTTCCCCTTTTAAAACCTACAATTTTACTACCTAGGCCCCCACTTAGATTAAAAATAAGGCCCCCGTTCAGCTTGGGCCCCCACTTGCTGATTGGGCTGGGTCCGCCCCTGGATGTTCTTACATGTAATCGAGGTAGCTAACAATTTTTATTGACCATGTTGAATATGAAGACTCTAGATGATTAGTTTAACAAACATCATCATCAGTTGTCGTAGTAGAAATAAGAATTTAGGTCGCTTTCCGATCATAATATATACGCCTTTTAGTGTGTAGGTCTCCAAACCTACACACTGAAATGCGTCTAGATACATTATCTTCACAAATTTAAAATATCTTTTATTATGAAAACAGAGGGAGTATGCTGTAAAGTTCCCTCTGTTGTTGAGAATTGATAGTCTAATAGACATACATGCAAACCGGTATTGTAAAAAAACTAAGGATAGTGGTGTTTTTATGCTCTTGATTATGCATGAAGCTTGATCCTTAAGGACGGATATGGAAAGATATGCGTGTACTTAAGGATTTGAAATCCAGATGTTTTTTTTTCGTAAATGCACTTCTTCAACCATTTGGGGGTATTTGCAGTACTCCCGATCGTTTTTCCTATCTGGAAATTATTATTAAGAAATTATAAACAAAATGTAAATGCATATACTATATGCATATATTATGTGAAGTGTTATTCCCCTCCTCCCAAACTCGCGGAACTGAAAACACAAGGTTGGTTAGGATTGACCGATACGCCTTTGGTTCGGACGACGGGAAGGGGTACCGGCGGATCGTGGTTGTCCTTGTGTTTTTAGTTTCGTGAGAGCTTGGGAGAAGGGCAGGAAGGGGTATAGGTAAATCCTAGTTGTCCTTGTGTTTTCAGTTCCGTCAGTTTGGAAGAAGGCGTACAATGAAACAAAAGTGCTACTATGTCCCAAAATTTTAAATCGAACTTAAAATATTGTTTGAGGAAAAAAAGTTAATTCATTGCGTATATGGTCAGATGGTCGAATTCATGTCCCGGCTTGGATCCGGCACCACCATAGCGAGATATGTGTTTCGAATTTGGATTTGGATTCTCACGAGTTCACAGTTGCATAGTCTATATATTTTACGAGATAATATCAAATGGTGTATATTCTAAATTACATGTAACCGAGATGCACCTACATCCTTTTTCTCAACATCTTGATCTTGTGGACCTCACCATACACGATAAGATCAGTGAACAACAGTATACTATCTCTTTTTACGAGATAATATCAAGTGATGTATATTCTTAATTACATGTAACCGAGATGCCCCTACATCCTTTTTCTCAACATCTTGATCTTGTGGACCTCACCATAGACGATAAGATCAGTGAACAACAGTATACCATCACTTCATCGAAAGAAAAACACTATCCCATCAGTTGCCGTGGTACAAAGAAATTAATTAGGTCGCGACTCTGTGCTAGTATTTCCAAACTATACATGTGTGTTGTCAAGTTCCCCGTTGCTGTTGAGGGTTGACAGGACAAACATATGCGCGAACTGGTCTTGTTGAAGAAACTTCCGAGGATAGTGCGTGTGTGCGTGTGAGTCGCCATCGTACCGTCACCATGAGACGACAATGCAGAGTATAGCGTAAACAAAGAGTCCTACCTAGGCCGACGAAATGCTTCTTTCCAAAAGCGGGAGATGCCTGGAAGAGTTCCCACGCGCTGAAAGAGACGCACGCGCACCCACGGTTTCTTCCGGTCATGTTTCTGATGTGAGCAGATGCTTATGTGTGACCAGGAGCTAGCTACTAGATGATGCGGCCGGCGGTTAAAAAATGTTACAGCTCCATGGTAAAGAAAATGTTACAGCAGGGAATTTGCTGCAGTCGACTAGCTACTTGAACTGCAGTCGGCATGCATCCTTGTTAGCCAGCCAGCTTCACTTCTACCTTTTTCCTGGGACGAGCTAGCTAGCTAGTCACATTCACCTTTAACCGAAACAGCTCACACTAGCTCGCCAAAAACAGCCGAGATGAAAATGAAAAAAGCTCACCATCAACATAGATCCTCGCGCAAACCACAAGGATCGATCGATCAACTGCCCGCGCGTGGTGCCACAGAATGTTGGTCAGAGTGCGGTTAACTAGATTTCGTGGTAGGATTCATCCGGAATTTCTGTGGCGCATATCACTAGGGGAAATACAAGATAGGCCGATGGCTTTTTTATACGCCGACGGCAAAATGTCGGGGCCATCGGCGTAGCTTGACGGGCCGTCGGCCCAGTTTTGCCGTCGGCGTAGGGTAAATAGGCCGACGATAGCCGTCGGTGCAAACGGAACCGTCGGCGTAACATATTAGGTTAACGGGAGAGCGACGACGTCAAGTCTACGCCGACGGTCGTTTTTCTTTTTTGCCACATTAATCTTAGAAAAATCATAACTAAATCATTTAAATTCAGAAAAATACATATAATATATCAAAATTTGCAGAAAAATAAGATCTATCTATATAAACTCAAATATTACATATTTGTTTTCCAAAAATATATAGAAAATACAAATACTTTCGTATAACATATTTTTTATTTTCCGAGTGCAAAAAACGGGATGTTTTGTGAAGCAACCACCAAATGAAAGTTGCAAAAATGATACTATCCCATTTTTCAAAAATAGTAGACCATCTTGAATGGACAATTTCCCAACTTGGATTTCTCAAACCTTTTCGTCCATCCCTCCTAAAAAGACAAAATCCTGCCGAATCGGCATGAAATGAGTTAGATGTGAACTACATCAGGTACATGATATGATGCCCATAATTTTTTGCAAAAATCATTTTTAGTTTCACAATATGCTATTTCATCAGAGATCTAATGCAAGTTTAGTGAGGCTCAGCCCCGAGTTAAGAATCTTCATGCCCCTCGATTTAGAAAGTTTGACGATAGTTTGAAACGGGCATAAAAAATTCAAATACGATCGAAACAATGCAAAACCTTCGCGTGGTGTCATATTATATGATATAGTTGCATGGAAAATACCAAACTTGGTATATTGATTGTGTCTCAAAAAAACCTTCACAAAATGATCTATGTCAATCGAGGTTTTCTGAATTTGAGATCAAATGACCAATGTTATTGCTAGAATCGCGGTATAGTTTGCGATAATGGGCACATATTGTGCACGCATGTGTATCATGGGATGGCGAACAATATTGCAGGAGGAAGTTTTCCTTTTCGTCGCACCAAAAAGTTATTTTTCATTTTTCGAGTGCAAAAGACGGGGTGTTTTGTGAAGCAACCACCAAATAAAAGTTTCAAAATGATAATAACACATTTTTCAAAAATACTATACCATATTGAATGGACAATTTCCTAACCTGGGTATCT
Organism: Avena sativa; assembly: GCA_916181665.1. Taxonomy (NCBI): domain Eukaryota; kingdom Viridiplantae; phylum Streptophyta; class Magnoliopsida; order Poales; family Poaceae; genus Avena; species Avena sativa. The sequence continues at coordinate 274,204,515 of OV702298.1, read as the reverse complement.
CAAACCTTTCCATCCACCCTCATGAAAAATGTTATATTTGGATTCCTCTCATTTTTCTGATCGATTTGGATATATTATTTGTCGAATTATGATTTAGGGATTTATAGATATGAATTATTCAATTTTAAATGAAAAAAGACAAAATAAATAAAATTTATTTTATTTTTATTTGAATTCATGATTATTATTACTTATTCATTGTTGCTAACTCAAATAATTGTATGAAATATAAAAAAATAAAGACGTCTAACATTATAGTCTAATGCTTAATAGGATTGTTTTCCTAGTAGTGCGAAACTCGCCACTCCGACCAGATCAAAGAGGGCAAGCAACAAGAAGATCCTCGTCTTGGCGCGAGAGGAATCCTAGGACCGTCGCCATTATTTTACGAGCAGGCCCCTGTTATCTTCGTGCAACACCAACAGAGGAGGAGAGGGCAACCTCAACCATAGGAGATCAGTGTGGCTAGGCCACAGCCTCACCCCCAGCGGCGTATGGCCACTGGCCCAACCTGTCGAAGCCGACAGAACGGCGGCGTACCTCCATCCTCTCGTCGGCCACCAGAGATCCTCAGGCTCCGGCCAAGATGGCCGCGCCGCACCAAGCTCACAGCCAGCGCTGCACCTCCCCCATGTGAACGCCACCGCAGATCCCTCTCCTTTCCCCCATCTTTGATGGACGGGGCGCTGCCGGAGTCATGCAATGAGGGTTGGGGGTTCTAGAGGAGGACGGACATGAGGCCCCTCGGAGCCGCCGGAGTCGCCTGTGGGCGGCTCGGGAGGGGGTTAGGGTTTGGGAGAGGAACATACATGTGATTTGGAAAAAAGACAAAAATATCTTACATTACTGTACAGAGGAAGTAGTAACATCGGCAACTTACGGTAGACACTGGACAAAATGTGAAACGTGCTGTGCGCTTTGACAGGTGGTACGTGCGTGCGTCGATCGCCAGACAAGCCAGGACCTTGGTGTTTTCCATGTGCGCTTCGATCGTTCGAGTTTTGCCACATCCGTTTCGCTCTCAACTGGTTGCTTGCACACACACGCACTCCATTTACCTGCGTGTCACTTTTAGCTAGATCAGGGATGTATCGTACTAGCATTAGAGCATGTCTAACAGACCCTTTAAAAGAGCCAAACCCGTATAATAACCGTCGGAATACGGGTTTCGGCTCTACCCGGCCGTCTAGCAGACCCCGTAAAAACGGTCCCCGCTCCGATTTTTGCTGTTTTCGATTACGGGGCGGGTCTTCGCCCCCTAGTTGTGCGGGGTGGGAGCGGGGATAGAGGGCCAAACCAGTATCCAATTTCCGAAACCGTGCGCGGACGTTTCAGTTCCCCCCCACCCGTTTTCCCCCGCGCGCCGCCGCCGGAATCCGTCAGATCTGCGCCCCTCCGCCGCCCGCCGAACCGCGTCGAGCTGCGTCGACGCCCGCCACACCTCCGCCGCACCCCCGCCGAAGATCCGCGTCCCTCCGCGCGCGCCGCCGCACCCCCGCTGCCGTCTTCTCCGCCGTTTTCGCCGGTGAGTATTCCGTCGCGTTCTTCTTCGTTCTCGCCGGTAAAATGGACGTATTTGGGGCTGATGTATGCTTCACCGTGGTAGATGGCTTCGGAGGATGTGCACATGGCGGATTTGGACGCGACGTCGACCGATTGGTCCTCATCGGATTCCGAAGATTCGGACCTCGACGAGGTGCTCAACGATGACGAGACGGAGATGTTGCTGCTCCTGTTCGGCATGAAGCACATGGAGGACGGCGCCAAGCTGCTGGATCAGCGGAAAGGATCCGTGATGGGGCGTATGTGCATTCCGCGGAACCGCGCACTCGGCCACGAACAGCTGATGCAAGATTATTTTGCCGAGGTACCGACCTATCCTCCCCGCCTCTTCTGTAGAAGGTACCGAATGCGTAGGACTTTGTTCGAGAGAATAGTCAGAGATTGCGAGGCTAATTGCGATTATTTCAAGCAAAGAAGAAATGCTGTCCAAGTCATGGGATTTAGCCCATATCAGAAAATATCTGCCGCAATAAGGGTGATTGCATACGGTATACCGGCAGATTATACCGATGAGTACCTTCGTATTGGTGTAAAAACAACCACGGATTGCGTGCGTATGTTTGCCAAGATGGTGATCAAGTTGTATGGAGAGACGTATCTCCGAGCTCCAAATGAGGAAGATACAAAAAGGCTCATGGAGATCAATGAAAAGAGGGGGTGGCCGGGGATGGTTGGTAGTTTGGATTGCATGCATTGGACATGGAAAAATTGTCCAAAAGCATGGCATGGAATGTATTGTGGCAAAAGCTGTGATGCTACCATTGTTCTTGAAGCTGTGGCCTCTCAAGACTTATGGATTTGACATGCTTTTTTTGACTGCCGGGGACACTCAACGACATCAACATCTTGAACAGATCCCCTTTGTTTGCAAGACTAGTTAGGGGTGAAGCACCAACTTGTAACTACAAAGTTATGAATAATGAGTACACCATGGGGTACTATCTCACAGATGGTATTTACCCTAACTATGCAACCCTTGTCAAGTCCATAAAAGAGAAAAAGGAGAAGGCTTTGACAAGAAAGGAAGCTTTCTTCACCAAAAATCAAGAGGCATGCCGCAAGGATATTGAGAGAGCTTTTGGTGTCTTGCAAGCAAAGTTTGCAATTGTCCGGGGTCCTGCAAGGTTTTGGGACAAGGAAACTCTTGTTGATATTATAACATGTTGTGTGATTCTTCACAACATGATCATTGAACATGAAAGAGGTTTGAACTTGCCATGTTTCTATGACAATGTTGGCACCCGAGTGCAGCCCGAGAGGAACCCTGATCGGATTGAAGCTTTTCTTGCAGCTCATCGAGGCATTGAAAATGTCGAGACTCATCACCAGCTCACCCAAGATCTGATTGATCGCCATTGGCAGTTGCATGGCCAATGAATTATTACATTCATTTTCTATTGTTGTATGTGTGAAACATTCATTTCTTATTGTTGTATGTGTAAAATATTTGTTATTTGTTTAATTCTTTCATTAGAACATTTGTTAACATTTTCGAAAAACATTATTGTAATAATTATGACGATTATTGTGTGATGTAAAACATTTATTTACATTTATTTTATGTGAATGCTGTGTTGGTTATAATATCCAATTTGTCAAAAAACCCTGTTTTGAGGGGTTAAAACTCGTCCGAGCTAGCAGACCCGTATCCCTACCCCGTAAAACAGAATATGTTCTACGGGTGGAGATACGGGTCTGCTAGTTCGGACGAGTTTTCGGCCGGCAAAAAATGAATACAGGGTCATCTACTCGCGTTTTAAGGCGCGAAAAAATACGGGGCTGTTAGACATCCTCCTAGTAATACCTGCCTCTGATACGACCCCTCTGCTACGTGCAGGCCCAGAGAAGGATTGTTGTCATCAGGCAGATGCATGGCAAGCGATAAACGACCGATCGACGGCGACGAGTGTCCACGATCATCATCAATTAATAATTGACATTCAGTGCGATCGATCAAGCCTCAGTGCACGCGCGCGCGTGACCGACGGTCTCCACGTTCTACCCGTGCTAGCTGCCGGTCACTGGACCTCCTGATCCGCAGATGAATTCGGCACGGGCAACGGGACACGTTACGACTTCTGCTGGGACACGTACGCGCGCACGGCACACGGGACGCCATCAGCCCGTCACGCGCTAGCTCGTTGCTGGTTCGCTACCACGCGCGCGCGGATCGGGATCGCCGCGCGTGTGTGTGCGTGTCAATCGCCGTTACGTTGCTTCCGTTTACACCAAGGCACCCACACAGCAGTGACCCAGTGTTAAGTTTTGACCTAGGAGTTTATAGTTTTATAATTTGACTCTAAGGGAAAGAACAGTCCAAGTAGGGATGTAGAGGTGGGACAATTGGGATAAGTGGGATACTATTTTTAAACTATTAGACTAACTACCAGGTTGGCACAGGAAAATTGGCAGGATCAGAAAAAGGGAATTTCAAGTTGCTAACACAACACAAGAGAAGGCTGCATATCTTTCTAGACTCTCTCTCTCTCTCAGAAAAGACCAAACACTTCCACACAAGAAAATATTAGAAAGACCAGGTCCGTCCGGATAAAGTTACCGGACCTTTCATTTAGCACATGCTAAGTAATTATAGGCGGATGATTTGATGACCAACATCGCAAGCACCACTTCTAATTTATTAATCTTGCCTCTTTCTCGGGAGTCAACGCGTGATAGCAGACGGAGTTAAACAACGCCGTTCACCCATCTGAGAGCTGAGACACGGAAGGGTCATGTACGTCACACGCGTACGGCCATGTCGTCGCCGAAATGCATGCTATTAGCTTGAGAAAGAGTCCAACGCAAACGTCTGTCAATTAGGCTCCTCGTTCACTGCGCTGTAAATCAAGTACTACAATAAGCCTTAGTTAGTTGGTTATAAGAATTAAAATAGTATTTTTTTATTTAGTTGAATGAGTGTGAAGATAAGAGAAAACAGAAGCATGCTCTTAACTAACAACCGGTTGTAGCACGTGCTCCTAGACATCTTATAAGTTGTGAAGTAAGAGCAAGAATAATTATAGAGCCAACAGTACAATAGCTAGAGATAAAAATATAATATTATGTGATACCCCCAGCCCACTAGAGTTCAAACCCTAGGTTTGATGCTTTGGTGTCTCATAAGACGGAATATTTTTTCAGTGGGAGGCGACGTTCCCGTCGATAGCGAGGCGTCTGTGGTGACTTCGTCAATCTCAGGATCCGCCACTCAGTCTCTCGAAGGTGCTCATAGGGGTAGGGTGTGCGTGCGTGTGTTCATAGGGGTGAGGGTATGTAAGCATTGTGAGCATCTGCGTTTGTACTGTGTTTCTCAAAAAAAATACTATGTTAATATATGACCCATTTTAGACTCTCACATAGTGCTTAGCAGCATGTGTTACAACTGGCACTTAACTAAGAGTTCACTCATATTCTCTCTTCTCTTCTCTTCTCTTATCTTCTCTCTCATCCAACTAAGCATAGATATACTATTTTAATTCCTATAGCCTGCTGACTAGACCTTATTGTATTTGCTCTAATAAAATAGTACTATCTTATATCTATCTATTGTATGTGTAAGCTATTAGGTTAACTCTAAGTGATGTGGCAACCTCATATAATCGGCAACGGACTTTACTATTGAACTTGCTTTTAGGAGTACAAACGACTAAGCTACTCCTTCTGTTTCTATTACTTCGCGTTCTACGATTTCTCAGAGTCCAACTTTATCAAATTTGACTAAGAATATAGAAAATATATCAACATTCATATTCTAAATGCTTATATTATAAAAATATAACTTAAGACGATTTTAATACTATAAGTTTTACATCGTAGGTATTTTTATATTTTCCTAAATATTTGGTCAAATTTCAAAACGTTTGACTTTGAGTAAACATAGAATGCAATCAAATTGTGAACGGAGGGAGTAGTACTTCCGCATCTGCAACACGCAAGCCCATCGAGGAAAGGAGGCATATCTAACTTGAAGACCCTAGATCGACGAAAGATAAGTTGAGTGAACATCAACATCATCAATTATTTTTATAAAAGACGCAATGGCTCTCCTCCCGCCCCCACCTAGGCGATATGGCGACTCCCATGGCGATGGATCTCCCATGAACCTCTAGGTTGAGATCCTCTCACTTGCATAATCATGGAGCATGTGGATCCCTACGCGGATCAATCCTCCATCATTCATCGGGGATTTCTCTCCTTGTCATGTGTTTCGTGCCAAGGTTCGTGACAACTTCGCTACTCCTATCAACCCAATCTCTTCCTCCAATGGTGCTTCTCTCGTGATTTTTTTGGCCATGCATATTCTGAGCTCTCAACCATCAATGTTAGTATTGCTCGGTCTGCCTGCTTGGGTGCTAATTATGAGGAGTTAACGGTTACACCCCTATGGGTTCGAACGTTTCTTTTTTATGTTTGTTCGAAAGCAGTGGGATTACTCATTACCAAGATGAGATCTCATGTATCTAAATACTTTATCTGCTATTTTGATCTTTGGAGCAACGGTGGGCCGAATAGGATACGTGAGGAAAAGCTCTGGTATACCGAACAAGATCAGGACTGGACTGTGGTGCACCATTGACATAATCATGTAAAGGATCATGAGTTTAGATCTTGAAAAGAATCATTTATGCCTCGTACTACCCAATACGTTTCTAGCCACATCAACCAGCATCGTAGAGAGATAGACTACCCATCTGGTGCCAACCTTGTTCCTTTGGATGATTGTAGATATTACGCTAATTTAGTCAGATACAATTATACGGTGACCCAGCATACCACTGCATGTGTAGTACACTATAGTCGTTGACATGGCATCGACAGAACACCGTTCTGTAAATATCACATCCCTCAGAGTGATACAACAGAAACATTGCGGATCCATATTACAAACATACACCATTTATTGTTATTACAATACCAGAAGTTCAGGACTTTAAAAGATTCAACTTACAAACCAAAATATAAAGTGTTTCAGTGGAAGTTGAAAGTAACAACTCCATCCCAGAGTTTAGCTCAACAACTTATTATATAAGGTTCATGCTGCTCAGCTCAATTGATGACTAAGGCAACTAATCTGACTCGTTGCCGTCCACTCCATATCGGATCTTGTAGTCCACTCCTTCAACACCTCCTGACAGGTCGGGATCCTTATAGAAGACATCATCTTGACATTCTGTTGTATACATTGGGGTATCTTCTGGATCCTCAGAGTCTAAGTAGGGCATCAAAGGAAAGGGTGAGTAACAGCGTTACCCAACAAGTTCATTATATGCAAGGTAGAAAGTTTGATGCTCTATCTACCACCTGGACTATAAGTCCTTGGTAGTATGCAGTTTTCGTAAATCTTTCTTCAAAGATTGATTTTATTGTGAAAATCTATGACATCAGCCTTCACAGGTTTACCAGAACTTTCATGGAGTTCCTTTCCTGCCGTGTTCGTAGCTCCTTCCCGGAACAGGGAGTAACAAGTTACAGTTCTTACACTCTGTAGAGGTGTGTTACTTTACCCATGAGAGATCAACTCCTTTTTGCACAACCGGGCGTACTTTCCCGTCCACAATTCCATAATATGGGGCCCAATAGGTGATCCAAGTTAATCACTGGCCCCTTCGTGACCCCACATGCCTCCTTGGTGTACACCATGCCCACCCAATGAATTACGACAATGGTTTGTACAGACCGTTAGATGCCAGAACTATAATGGGATGGTGAGGGTTCCCACCCATATGCTGCATATCCTCTATGAATTACCAATTAATGCACGTTACGAGGATAACAGCCACGACCTGCACATCTGGCTACATGCGAGAGGAAGAAGATACAACTGACTTGTTTGTCCCATTCCAAATCTCATGGTTAACGCATAATATACGGCGCTAGAATCACTGATGTCAGGGGTTGTTAAATTCCTAGATGATTATCATTATTGCCAATAGAACCCTAAGTTCTATTGCTTCTCTATACCATCACTTAGGATGATATCATCATTTTATTTATATAATAAAATACTATTTTATTTCCTTGAAACCTAGATGATAACACACAATTTATAAATACTTTGGCAAGGACTCTTCAAAAAGACATGAGCAAGTGATGAACTTGCCTTGCGATTGCAAGGTAGTGAAGTCGGATGCTGGCACTGGACCTTGAGCTTCTATGTCTACAAAACATCATTATTGCCCGGTAAGGACAATATTTAAAGAAGCAAAATGAATATGCATAGTAATGTAATGCATTATTTATTATTTATCTTCTTTGTGTGTTTCACCCAATAATTTAGTTTCTGGAATTTCCTTAAATAATAAAGAAATTTATTTTAAAGAATAATCTTTAATATTTTATAAATATCACATTCACTATTTTTGTAATGTACAATACTATTAATAAAGATATAGCTAAAAATATTTATTTAATATACACTCTTGTATTTATTTGTTTAATAATTCTTTTAAGAATTAGCATTTAAATAAAAGAGAATTTCCTTTTAGTAACTCTAAATATTTATTTAATATTTTTCTAAAATACTACAATAATAAAATATAATAAAAAGTGATTTTTATTTATTTTTATACTTTTTATTTAATTTTTTTAAAATTCCATAAGGAATATATATTACAAAATTATTGACCAAAAATTATATATATATAAATTATCTCTTAATTTAATTAAATAGGTTGAATTATTATAAATCTAAAAATATATTATTTGAAATTTTTAGATTTCTATTTTATTCTCTAGAATTTTATTTAGTTCAAAGGGTATTTTGATCTTTTTATTAATTGTTAAATTTCTTTTAAGTTTTTGGGCTAACCCTTTGGGCTTATTGGGCCAAACTGGGCCCAAGTGGCTTGGCCAAAAGATCTCCCCGAAGAGGTTCTGGCCCTATCGGCCCATTCTCTGCCTCTCTCTCGACCTTATCTCTTCTCCTCCTCGACCCCGTGGTCGCTAGCGCCGCCGTCGTGCGATGCCCGCCGCCATGGTCCTCCCTGGCCGCTGTCATGGTGCAGGGCGAGGTTGTTGACCACGATCCTTCATCTGCTCCAACCTGATTTGGTTCTAGAGCCCTCCTGCGGCCAGGCTAGCCCCGTCCCGAACCCTAGGGTTTGGGGTGGTGCTATTGACACCGCCACTGATGCTCCAGTGGTGCTAGTGAGATGCTCGTGTGTCTTCGTGTGCTACTGTGGCCGCCGCCGCGGCTAGGTGCGGGTTCCGGCGCCCTCTAGGGTGCTCCCCGTGCCGCCGTGAGCTCGTCGGCCCCTCTGCTTCCTCTTCAATTCTCCAGCGAGGACCACAAGTGAGTTGGTTCTCGGTTATCACCCGTGCATCTGTCTACTTCGAGTATCCCTGTGTGTAACTAGTGGCTATCCTTTATTAGGTTTTGTAATGGTTTTAGGGTTCATCCCTGGTTCTAGGGTTCAACCCTTTGTGTGCTTGTAAGATGATGATTTGATATGGTAGTGATGCTTAGTACGAATTGTGCTTACTGCACCTCAGTGCTTGCTGTCATGCTTTGATTATTTGATGCTGTTGTTGATCTGATGCTAGTGTTGATCTGATGCTAGTGGTTCATAGTGTTGCCGTTGATTGGTGATTAAGCTTGGTTATTCTAATGGCACAATTGTTAAATCTGTTTGGTGAAATTGATGCTTAGTGTGTTCATCTACTGTCAGTACTTTGATACTGACAGTAAAACTGTCAGCAGCGATTCACTGCATCAGTGAGTGTTGGCTTGTATGGTCATCAATAGATTGAACTTAATCATTGGATTCTAATTATACTTTGAAGATAAATGGATATGATAGATGATCTCTAAGTGTAATTTTAGGGAAATGATATCATTAGCTTACTGGTTTATTCATGAAAGCTAAAGTAATTGTGTGGCTTGGTTGTAGGATTTATTCTTGTGACACCATCTTAGAGTGGCACACAAGTTGATTCTACTACTGGCTTTACTATGGTCAGTAGCTGAGATTGGATAGATGCCTAAAAATAAGTTGAAAGCTTCTCTTGGTATTTATGCCTATGATGTTGGTCTGAGGCTCTAGGAACTAGATTCCTATCTTGTTATCCCTTCCAAATATGCTAAAGTATCATGGTTGCTCACTGGATCCTGGATCCTAGTTTGTTAAGATGATTGGTTTGTTTGTAGCTTATGAAATTTGAGGTGCTACTCTTTTAGGAGATGTGCCCAGATTTTATATGAACAAATGATGGAATATATAAGTTGTTTTGGTATCACCAGATCTATGATGCTGGTCTGAGATTTTGGTGCATTTGGTATAGTTTTATTCTGTCCTTTATATTTCAAATCCTCTAGGATAGGTTCACCCCACTTGGGTGATCACTGAGATGTTAACTTATAAAACAACACATACTTTTCTGTTTGGATAAGATGAACAGATCATGTGGATGTTTTATGATACTCACCACAACAGTTGATGATTTGTGATGGCTTGATTTTGTTGGTGGTGTTGCTTGCTTGATCTGGTCCTTCACCTATTGATGATGTTCCTGTTTCTCCTGGTTCCTGTGCTTGGCCTTGATCAGCCCTGCATCTCCTAGCTCCTATGAGCTTGACCTTGCTATCCACCTGATTCTCCCCCTCCTTATGTCACCATCTGGTGATGCTTGGATGGTTTTGTGTGTAGTTTTGGCTGGTGGTTTGCTTAGCTTTGTGAGGCCGAGTGTTCTTGGTGTGGTGTTGGAAATGCAAAGATGAACTAGTGGCTGCCACGGCTGTGCTTGATCCTTTTACTTGGGTGAGCTGCTGTGGCTGTGTCGACAACACACCCCATGCAGTTAGTGATTGTGGTGCATGTGTGTCTGTTGCATGGTTGTGGATGAGATCAATGAGATGTCTCATCCCTTTGATCTTTTTACTGTTAACCTGCCCGCTGAAACTTGCCCCTTTTACTTGTTGTGATCATTTGACTTATGGTTTATTCATTATGAAAGATCAAATTCTTTCATATTGGTGAAACTTGCCCCTAAAAGATTTACTCAATGATGCAACCTTGAGCAGTGCAACTCACTGCTCTCTACTGAGAGTAAAATTAATAATTTAACTTTTATTTTCCTTTTTGTTTGTTCTTGATGTTGTAGGTACACGATCTGAAGATTCAAGATTTAGTATAGGATTACTTTGAATAAATAAATTCCTTTGTAATTTTTATTTCATTCTTTTGTAAGAAATGTGTAATAATTTATTCATATAGATATATTTCTCTTTTTTGTAATTTCTTTACTGTAATGAATCTTTATTGACTCAATGAGTTATTCTTTGTAACTTATCCATGGAATAAAGATAAATAATAAAGGATTTATTTATTGTTTGAATTCCCATTACTATTTATCATTTCTTGTTTAAATTAAATAATATTGTTAAATCATTTTAGAATTCATTTTAAAATATAAACTCAAAGTTCAAATTTGAATTCAAATTATTCCCCCCAAAACACACTAATTCATAAAGATCATGTCAAAATTTATAACGATCACTCTCTAGAGCTATTCCTACACCTAGAGAGTGAAAGAAACTCTGATCGCTTTATGTTTTTATTTGGCGAAAAAAATTACCCATATTTTACAGATGAATGCATGCATATGCACAAATTTCTAAATCTACCCTTCGTTGGTTCCTAAATGATGGGATGTTACAAATTATGAACTTGATGATCCAAACAATAGCAACTTATGTGATCGGATGGATAGTGTGAGTTCAAATTCAAACTCTCCTAGTAAAACTAGCCCACCTATCTTGGATCAATCTGGTCAAGGCCCATCGCTATATGTGTCATTCCTATCCAGGCCCACCAAGGTTTTTTCTGTTACCGATAGATGTGCAACACATTTTTCTCCTGATAGTCAGTAAGATTCATGCACTAAAAAAATTCTTTGCAGAGTTTGCTACAACTATGACCATATTGCCAGGAAATGCTTATCGCGTTACAGCAATAAGAAGATATATGGGAAAAAGGTTGTTAGAACCAACAACCTAGCTATGTTTTCACCTGAAGTATCATCTGCCTCCCCGTCTTCCCTGCCTAATAGTCGGAGCATCACGCACATTTCTGACACCACAATCAACTCCACCACCTCGAGCTCCCCGGCCCCACGCTCTGGCCTACCTCCCATTGCGAACTACCCCTATGACCCCTTCCCCAAATCTTAGCAGGGATGGTTGCCATTCCACTTGGCTCTCTATGTGAGCAACATGGCTATTTCGTCCTCGGAGGTGACTTCCCCCTGTTCTCCGACGATTGGGCTATCACCACCCTAACTCTGGGTGTCATCTAGAACCACTTCAAGGTAATCCGAGGTACGATTGAGGATCATCTCCAGGGTTTGGGTTTGGAAGTTAGATCAATATCCAAGTGTGCTATGGGTTCAGTGTTGTGAGACCCTGGCACATGGCTCAACAGGATTGATAGGAAACCCATACCAACAAGTTGCAACTTCTTTTCTAGAAGCTCATTCGAAAAGAACTCTAAGGTTAAGCGTGCTTGGCCTAGAGCAATTCTAGGATGGATGACCGACCGGAAAGTGGGTACCGGGTGCGCACGAGTGAGGACAAAGTGCGCAGAAAAGACTAGTGTTGGTCTGTGGGGCTAGTCTAGAGATCCTATTGAGCTTCCAGAAGTGATAGCCGTCGGTCCGGAGTGACCGGGGGTGTTACAAGTTGGTATCAGAGCCGACCCTCGCGGTTACACGGGCGTGTGCGGGTCAGTGGCGGACATGTGGTGCATGGCGCGTGTGGCCCGGAGTGGACACGGCATGGCACATGTGCCGACACTGGACGCACAGACGTATGCCAAGAGGGGACGTTCCTGGCTTGTGGTTGATCGACGAGGACGTCAATCTTCTAACTGTGGGTGTATGTGAGATCCTGGCACATGGCTCAATAGGATTGATAGGAAACCCATACCAACAAGTTGCAACTTCTTTTCCGGAAGCTCGTTCAAAAAGAACTCTAAGGTTAAGTGTGCTTGGCCTAGAGCAATTCTAGGATGGGTGACCGACCGGGAAGTGGGTACCGCGTGCGCACGAATGAGGACAAAGTGCACACAAAAGACTAGCGTTGGTCTGTGGGGCTAGTCTAGAGATCCTTTTGAGCTTCCAGAAGTGACAGCCGTCGGTCCGGAGTGACCGGGGGTGTTACAAGTGCTAGTTTGATTTGCGATAGTTACATAGCGAGATGATGTAGTAGATTTGATCCCTCACTTTATTGATGACTCTGTTCATTGTTTTGTGGATCAAGATAAAGGAATTAATAGGCGTGCTACTTTGCTCACACATGATGTTTGGCATATGCTTCTGAACTATCCTACTAAATGTTAGGAGGTTGACACTATCATGAAGACCATTGTTCCATATGGTAGATTTCTCGTGTGGAACAAAGACCCAACAGATAAATCTAGAATCTTGGTTAAGATCAGGGCATATAATGTAGGCACGTTACCTATGACTATTGTTGTGCTGAGAAACCTGACAGAGGATGACAACACTGATTCTTGGACATGCCCTCTTATTCTTCAACGTCATCGCATGCTGGGTGTTGTTGTTGGAGATGAGGATCCACTCCCACCACATGGTGGAAATCCTCACCCTCTACCTACACCCAACAATGGAGGTTTCTGGCATGATCAGCAGATGCAAGGCAATCAAGATCAGATGGAGGAAGAAGGGCATGGTGTGTATGTTGCTCCTGCAACACCTGTTGTTGCACCTGCTATTGATAATGTTGTACTAGCTAATGGTAATGTTGCACTTGCCGATATTTTCATGGGGGAACAAATAGCACCTGCTACTGTAGGGTTCGTAGCATAGAAAACAAAAAAATTCCTACAATGGGAACAACTATGTACCAAGATATATCTACTAGATACGAACAACGGGCGGATGTATATCCGTAGAGAACATAACCTTGAAGACCGACAAAGCTTAACGAGTAAAACTCGTGGTTGATGTAGACGATCTCTTGCCGATCTCAAGATCGAGAGGAAGTCCTAGCGCCGCAAATCAGCAGCGCATCCGTGCTCGCACACACGTACGAGGCACCGAGCAACCTCCACCTCCTCGCTCCAGCGATGCAGCGGAAGCACAACTCTTTCTTGCCGATAGCCACCAGGAACATGTATCTCGCTAGTCCGAGACCATGGGGGATAATAACTAAAGGGGGAGAGAGATCCTTCACGCGGAGGTGTGAGTGAGAAGTGAGGAGGCGGGTGCCTTTATAGGAGAGGGGGGAACCCCAAGGGGGTGGCCGGCGCATGGGGGATGCCCCTTGCCCTCCCCTCATTCATGTGGGTGGACACTCCACTCACAAAAATCCTTTCAATTCCCTCCACTCAAAATCCCACTCAAATTCCCATTAAATTTCCACCAAATTTAATGCAAACTCTCATTAAATAAAACTCATTTTATTTATTCAAAATTTTGTCAATTACTTTAATGACAAACATTCACATATAACCCCTTGCTAGTATTTCATTTCACTTGCAAAAACACTTTCTGCAATTTCACCTGAAAACCAGTTTCGGTATCTAGTGAAATAAATTCCTACGCTTGTTATCCTTTCCGGCATGAAAATTTTGCTCCAATTAGATGTAGGTGTCTCTTAAGTGTGCCACCCTACGGTTCGCGAATAATGCGGACATGATCGAGACCCTTCTCCGATCAATAATCAGAAGCGGGATCTGGAGACCCATACTAACTCCCACACATTCAACGATGACTTTCTTGTGATCGTCGGAACCTTTTATGCTAGTATCTTAATCCCTTTGTTTCGCGATATATTACATGTCCGAGATTTGATCATTGGTATCTCCATACCTAGTTTGGTCTCGTTACTGACATGCACTCTTTTCTCATTCCCGTGATATAACATTCTAGTGATCAAATCACTTGCTTGCAAGCCAATGTGATATCACCGAGAGGGCCCAAAGTATATCTATCCGTCATCGGGATGAACAAATTTCACTCTCGATCCATGTGCCTCAACATAACACTTTAGTAGTTCCGAACCCATCTTTATAATCACCCAGTTACGGTGTGACGTTTGATGTTATCAAGAAACTCTTCTGGTGTTAGTGATTGACATGATCTCATGGTCTAAGGATTAGGATCACTTCGTAAGTTGTTATAGCAATATAAACTCAATGACTTTGATCGTAATGCTATACTTCGGATGAATGTTCATCAGACCATTACACTAATGTTGTGACCTCGTTATTAACAACATCCAATGTCTATGATCAGGAAACTTTGATCATTTTGCTAATCAACGAGCTAGTTTATGAGAGAGGCATAACTAGGAACTTTCTGTTTGTTTATTAAACACACATGTATTAATGTTTCCGTATTAATACAATTATAGCATGCAAAATAAACATCTATCATATACTTGGAATACACATAATAAACACTTCATTATTGCCTCTCAGGGCATATTCCCTTCAGTCTCCCACTTGCACTAGAGACAATAATCTAGTTACATAGTGATGAATCTAACACCCATGGAGTTCTGGTGTTGATCATGTTTTGCTCTAGGGAGAGTTTTAGTCAACGAATCTGCTACTTTGAGATCCGTATGTACTTTACAAATCTTTATATCTCCATCCTTGACATGTTCACGGATGGAGTGAACCCGGCGCTTAATATGCTTGGAATACTTGTGAGACCTTGGTTCTTTGGCATTGGCAATGGCACCATTGTTGTCACAATAGATCACCATTGGGTCCAACACGCTTGCAACCACACTGCTTCCTTAGTTCGGATATGAACTCCTTCATCCAAACTGCTTCCCGAGCCGCTTCCGAAGCAGCAACATATTTGGCCTCCGTTGTTGATCCTACCACCACGGGATGTATGGAACTCCTCCAACTAACCGCTCCACCATTCATGAGAAATACGTATCCGGATTGAGACTTAGAGTCATCCAGATCGGTGTCAAAGCTAGCGTCGACATAACACTTAGCGACGAGCTCTTCTTCACCTCCGTATACAAGAAACATATCCTTAGTTCTTCGCAAGTACTTAAGGATATTCTTGACCGCTATCCAGTGTTCTGAACCTGGATCCGATTGGTACCAACTAGTAAAACTAATAGCATGTGCCACATCCGGTCTTGTACTTAGCATGACGTACATTATAGAGCCTATGGATGAAGCATAGGGGACTTTGTCCATTATCTCTCTTTCTTCCGTCGTAGCCGGACTTTGAGTCTTACTCAATGTCTTGCCTTGCAACATAGGTACGAACCCCTTCTAACTTTTGTCCATTTTAAACTTCTTTAAAATCCTATCAAGGTATGTACTTTGCGATAGCCCTATTAGGCGCCTAGATCTATCTCTATAGATCTTTATGCCTAATATGTATGACGCTTCACCTAGGTCCTTCATTGAAAATTTGCTGTTTAGATAACTTTTAACATGTTTAAAAGATCTATATCATTTCCGATCAATAATATGTCATCCACATATAATATCAGAAATTTCACATTGCTCCCACTCACTTTCTTGTAAATACAAGCTTCTCCATAAGTTTGGACAAATCCAAACTCTTTGATCACCTCATCAAAGCGGAGATTCCAACTTCGTGATGCTTGCTTCAGTCCATAGATGGATCGCTGAAGCTTGCACACCTTGTTAGCATCCTTAGGATCTACAAAACCCTTTGGTTGTATCATATACAACTCTTCTTCAATATTACCATTGAGGAATGCGGTTTTGACATCCATCTGCCATATCTCATAATCAAAATATGCAGCAATTGCTAACATAATCCTAACTGATTTTAGCATCACTACGGGAGAGAATGTCTCATCGTAGTCAACTCCTTGAATTTTTTGAAACCCCTTTGCGACAAGTCGAGCTTTATAGACGGTCACATTACCATCAGCATCAGTTTTCCTTTTGAAAATCCATTTATTCTCCACGGCCTTTCGGTCGTGAGGTAAGTCCACCAAGTTCCAAACTTGATTTTCATACATGGATTCCATCTCGGATTTCATGGCTTCTAACCATTTGTTGGAATCCAGGCTCATCATCAATTCTTCATACGTCGCAGGGTCATCATTTTCTATAGGGGTTCGTAGCATGGAAAACAAAAAAATTCTACCGCATGCACACAAACAAGCCAAGATCTATCTACTAGATTGTAGCAACGAGTCGATAGATGCACTCACCCTCGAAGATTCCAAAGCGGTTAACGAGAGCAGATTCTCGTGGGTGATGTAGTCGTACACTTGCCGATCTCAAGATCACGTAGACGATCCTTCCAGCGCTGCGTTCCGGCAGCGCTTCCGCAGTCGGTCACACGTTCGGTACTCGATGAAGACCTTCCTCTCCCTTGTTCTAGCAGGCAGCAGAGGTTGTAGCACTCTCATCGTGATTCCGGCAGCACGACGGCGTGGTGTCGGAAGTAGAGGGAAGATCTCACAGGGCTTCGCCTAAGCCGGAGAGAGTATGGTCGAGTAAGAGAGGGCCTTGGAGATCTACGGTTTAGAGGCAGCAAGGGGGGTGGCTTGGTCGGCGGCTAGGGTTTGGGGAAACCCTAGTCGGCGACTTGGAGGAGCCCTAGGAGGCGTCAACACTTGGGGTGGTGGCGCCTGGAGCTAGGGTTTGAGGTGTGAGGAGTAGGGGTGCGCCCTACCCCTCCTTATATAGGTGGGGGAGGCGGTTTGGGAGGAGGGAGTCCTCCCCCAACTCCTCCTCCTTGGCCGGCGGGTGGAGGGAGTGGGATTCCTATCCTAGGTAGGTTTCCTACTCTCCCTCCACCAAGCAATGTTCGGATTTGACTTTTCAAATTGGCATTTGACTTTCAAACTTGAATTTGATTTCTCTCTTCATATTGCCCAGCCAAGTGACCTAGTACATGATACAACCATTCCACATTTTCATGACACATCCATGTACCCTTCCCCTTCCGGAGTGCCGGACCTTTCAGACCCTTCTAGAACATTCCTTGTGAAAACACCAGAATCATTTCCGAACTCCGAAACAGGACTTTCCTTATATGAATCTTATTCTCCGGACCATTCCGGATCTCCTCGTGATATCCCGGATCCCATCCGAGACTTCAAACAACATTCGGTCTCTTACTCATCATTCCATAACTACACAACAACATCGAATCCTTAAGTGTGTCTCCCTACGGTTCGTGAATTATGCGGACATGACCGAGACACTTCTTCGATCAATAACCAATAGAGGAATCTGGAAATTCATATGGCTCCCATATATTTCTATGATTACTTTGCGATCGAATGAACCACTTACATATAATACCAATTTCCCTTTGTCTCATGATAGTTTACTTATCCGAAGTTTTGATCGTCGGTATCTCTACATACCTAGTTCAACCTCGTTACCGATAAGTACTATTTTCTCGTTCCCGTGATATGTGATCCCTTGTGACCCAGTCACATGCTTGCAAGCTAATTGGATGACATTCCACCGAGAGGGCCCAGAGTATATCCATCCGTCATATGGATGGACAAATCCCACTCTTGATCCATGTGCCTCAACCCATACTTTCCGAACACTCAATGCCACCTTTATAGCCGCCCAGTTACGTTGTGGTGTTTGATGTCATCAAAGCATCCTTCCGGTGATGGTGATTAGCATGATCTCATGGTCGAAGGAATTAGGTTACTATGTATCAGAAAGCTTATAGCAATTGAACTATTAAAATGACTTGATCTTTATGCTACGCTTATCTATAGGAGTATGTCCATCATACCATTCTCCTAATGATATGATCTCGTTGTTAATAACATCTCAATGTTCATGATCGAGAAACCACGATCATCTATTAACCAACAAGCTAGCATTATTAAAGAGGCTTTACTAGGGACTCTAATTTAGTTTACAAATCACACAAGTATTAATGTTTCCGGTTAATACTATTATAGCATGAATGTAAACATTTACCATAAACACAAAGATATAATAATAACTACATTTATTATTGCCTCTAGGGCATATCTCCAACAGTGTCGCACTTGCACCAGAGTCAACTAATCTAGATTACATGGTAATATACCGAACACCCATGGAGGTTTGGTGCTGGTCATGTTTTGCCCTCGGGAGAGGTTTAGTCAACGGATCCGCCACATTCAGATCTATGTGTACTTTGCAAATCTTTATGTCACCATCTTGGACATGTTCTCGAATAGCATGAAAACGTAGCTTGATGTGCTTCAGCTTCTTGTGTGACCTTGGTTCTTGCGCATTGGCTATGGCGCCCATGTTATCACAGTAGATAGACATTGGGTGCAACGCACTTGGAACCACACCGAGCTCTGTAATGAACTCTTTGATCCATATCGCCTCTTGTACAGCCTCCGAAGCAGCTATGTATTCCAATTTAGTTGAAGATCCTGCCACAACGCTTTGCTTTGCACTCCTCCAGCTAACTGCTACACCATTCAAAGTAAATACGTATCCAGATTGAGATTTAGAATCATCCGGATCGGTGTTCCAACTAGCGTCGGTGTAACCATTAACAACGAGTTGTTCATCACCTCCATAAGAAAGAACCATATCCTTAGTTCTTCTCAAGTACTTAAGGATGTTTTTGACCGCTGTCCAATGATCCACTCCTGGATCACTTTGATATCTGCTAGTCAAACTAACAACATATGTAATGTCGGGTCTAGTACATAGCATGCCATACATAAGAGATCCTATGGCTGAGGCATAGGGAGTCTTACTCATCCTTTCTCTATCTTCTGTCGTTGCTGGACTTTGAGTTTTACTCAAGGTCGTATTGGGCAACATGGGCAAGAACCCTTTCTTGCCATCTTCCATTCCAAACCTCTTTAGAACTTTGTCCAAATATGTACTTTGTGACAATGATATTAGGCGTCTCAATCTATCTCTATAAATCTTTATGCCTAATATGTAAGCTGCTTCGCCAAGATCTTTCATTGAAAAAATATTATTCAAATAATCCCTAACACTATTTAGAAGGTCTACATCATTCCCAATCAACAATATGTCATCTACATATAGTATTAATAATGCTACAGAGCTCCCACTCACTTTCTTGTAAATACAAGCTTCTCCATAAGTTTGTACAAAACCAAAGCTTTTGATTACCTTATCAAAACGTTCAACTTCGGGATGCTTGCTTCAATCCATATATGGACCGTTGAAGTTTGCATACCTTGTTAGCATCTTTAGGATCGACAAAACCTTTGGGTTGCATCATATACAACTCTTCATTAATGTCTCCATTGAGGAAAGCTATTTTGACATCCATCTGCCATATCTCATAATCATAATATGAAGCAATTGCTAACATAATCCTCACAGACTTTAGCTTTGCTACCGGTGAGAAAGTCTCATCATAGTCAACTCCTTGAATTTGTCGAAACCCTTTTGCGACAAGTTGAGCTTTATAGACAGTAACATTACCATCAGCATTTGTTTTCTTCTTGAAAATCTATTTGTTCTCGACAGCCTTCCAGCCATCCGGTAAGTCCACCAAAGTCCATACTTGGTTTTCATACATGGATCCAATCTCGGATTTCATGGCTTCTTGACATTTATTGGAATGTGGGTTCATCATCGCTTCCTCATATGTCGCAAGGTCATCGGTGTTGTCCACCAACATGACACTCATAACGGGATCATACCAATGAGGAGTGCTACAAGTGCTCGTTGACCTGCGAGGTTTCGTAGTTACTTCAACCGAAGTTTCATGATGAACATCATTAGCTTCCTCTCTTATTGGTGTAGGCGCCACAGGAACTACTTCCGGTGTTGTGCTACTCGCAAGTTCGAGAGAAGGTTCACCAACCTCGTCAAGTTCTACTTTTCTTCCTGTCACTTCTTTCGAGAGAAATTCTTTCTCTAGAAAGGATCCATTCTTGGCAACGAAGATTTTGCCGTCGGATCTATGATAGAAGGTATACCCAATAGTTTCCTTCGGGTATCCTATGAAGACGCATTTTTCAGTTTGGGTTCAAGCTTGTCCGGCTGTAACTTCTTTACATAAGCTCCGCAACCCCAAACTTTAAGGAATGACAATTTAGGTTTCTTCCCAAACCATAATTCATATGGTGTCGTTTCAACGGATTTAGATGGTGCCCTATTTAAAGTGAATGCGGCTGTTTCTAATGCATAACCCCAAAATGATAGCGGTAAATCTGTAAGTGACATCATAGAACGAACCATATCTAAGAGAGTTTGATTACGACGTTCGGACACACCATTACGCTGTGGTGTTCCCGGCGGTGTCAATTGTGAAAGTATTCCGCATTTCTTCAAATGCTCGCCAAACTCATAACTTAGATATTCGCCTCCACGATCAGATCGTAGAAATTTAATCTTCTTGTTATGTTGATTCTCTACCTCACTTTGAAATTCCTTAAACTTCTCGAAAGTTTCGGACTTATGTTTCATAAAATAGATATACCCATATCTACTCAAGTCATCCGTGAAGGTAAGAACATAACGATACCACCGCGCGATGCTACACTCATTGGACCACACACATCGGTATGTATGATTCCAATAAGTCTGTAGCTCGCTCCATCGTACCAGAAAATGGAGTCTTAGTCATTTTACCCATTAGACATGCTTCGCATCTTTCAAGTGATTCGAAATCAAGTGATTCAAGAAGTCCATCGGCATGGAGTTTCTTCATACGCTTCACTCCAATGTGACCTAAGATGACAGTGCCACATATAGGTCATGTTATCGCTCAATTTCAAACGTTTAGTTTCAATGTTATTAATGTCTGTATTTCCACAATCGAGATTCAATAAGAATAGACCATCTATCAAAGGTGCATGTGCATAAAACATACTACTCATATAAATCGAACAACCATTATTCTCAGACTTAAACAAGTAACCGTCTCGCAATAAACATGATCTAGATATAATGTTCATGCTCAACACAGGCACCAAATAACAATTATTTAAGTATAAAACTAATCCCGATGGTAGATGAAGAGGTAGCGTGCCGACCGCGATCACATCAACCTTTGATCCATTTCCAACGCGCATCGTCACCTTGTTCTTCGCTAGCTTCCGTTTATTATGCAGCACCTGTTTCGAGTTACAAATATGAGCAACCGAACGAGTATCAAATACCCAGGCACTACTAGTGAGATACACATCAATAACATGTATATCGGATATACCTTTTTTCCTGATGTTGTTGTTCTTCAATTCCGCCAAGTACTTTGGGCAATTCCACTTCCAGTGACCTTCTCCCTTGCAGTAAAAGCACTCAGTATCAGGCTTAGGCCTAACCTTGGTTTTCTTCGCCGGCGCGGCAACTTTCTTACCGCCCTTCTTGAAGTTTCCCTTTTTCTTAGACTTGCCTTGCTTCTTGAATTTTGTGGTCTTATTGACCAACAACACTTGGTGCTCTTTCTTAATCTCCACTTATGTAGATTTCAACATGGAGAAGAGTTCTGTCAACGTCTTGTCCATGTTTTGCATATTGTAGTTCATCACAAAGTTCTTGTAACTTGGTGGCAGTGATTGGAGGACACGGTGAATCCCCAAAGAATTAGGAATCACTATACCCAAACTTTGGAGTTTATTTGCGTGCCCAGACATCTTAAGCACGTACTCACTGACGGAGCTGCCCTCTTCCATCTTGCAGTTAAAGAACTTTTTAGAAGCCTCATAACTCTCAACTGCTGCGTGAGCCTCAAATATCATTTTGAGTTCACGGATAATATCATGTGGGTCATGGTTCTCAAACCTTTTCTGAAGCTCCGATTCCAAACCATACAAGATAGCACACTAAACTGTGGAGTATTGATTCTTCCGAGTGAGGTAAACATTCTTTTCTTCATCGGTAGCAGTAGCTGCAGGCGGGTCACCCAGCGGTGCATCCTGCACATAGGTCAAATTACCAACATTGAGGACAATCCTCAAATTGCGGAACCAATCCGCGAAGTTGCTTCCGTTGTTTTTCAACTTTTCTTTCTCTAGGAACACATTAAAATTGATGGTAGGGGCCGCCATTGATCTACAACATATTTGCAATAGTTTAGACTAAGTTTATGACAAATTGAGTTCTAATTAATAGTTAAATTAATCTAGGTGAACTCCCACTCAAAACAATATCCCTCACATTGTTTTAGTGATCACACGAACCAAATCCACCACATCAAAACCGATCACCACGAGAGTTGATGTAGCTTCAATGGCGAACAATCAACATGTCCATCATATCTACTATATGACTCATGCTTTACCTTTCGGTGATCCGTGTTCCAAGACCATGTTTGTACATGCTAGGCTCGTCAAGATCAAACCTTAGCTTCCGCATGAGCAAATCTGGCTTGCTCACGTTGTATACACTCGCAGAATCTAGCACACTCGATCATCACGTGGTGCTTTGAAACAACGAGCTTTAGCAACAGTGCTTACTAAGGATGAACACTTTAAAACTTGAAATTGTGTGCATGAGGGATCATCTTATAATGCTACCGTCGTAAACTAAGAAATACAAGATGCATAAAAGGATTAACATCACATGCAATTCATAATATGTGATATGACATGGCCTTTCTTCTTGTGCTTCCGATCTCCATCTTCAAGCACGAACATGATCTCCATCATCACCGGTATGGCGTCAAGGTCAATGGCGCCGTTTCATGGTTGTCGTCCACCAGCTTCAACTATTACAACTACTTTGAATAGACACGCAGGTCTTAACGGAATTAAAAGACAACCATATGGCTCCTGCCGGTTGGCAACTTACAATAAGGAACATTGCATACATCATATATAATCACAATCATGGCCATATCACATCACATCACACCCCTGCAAAACAAAGTTAGACGCCTCTAATTTTCTTTGCATATTTTACGTGGTTTGGGGCTTTCAATAAGTGTTGTTCTAACTTACGAACAAGAACCACAACGTTGATGCTTGAACTATCAAGTGCCCATTGTAAATTGAATCTATACTATGATGGGAGAGACAGACACCGGCAAAGCCACTTATGCAATACAAGTTGCATGTTGAGCGTGGAGCAAGTCTCATGAACGATGTCATGTAAGGTTAGCCCGGGCTGCTTCATCCCATCATACCGCAAGATGCAAAGTACACAAAAGGCAATTGATAATAAAAGCACCACCGCCCATAATGACCATTGTGTTCTCCTCGTGCAACAGATCTACATATAGACACGACTCTGATATCACTGTAGGGGTTCGTAGCATGGAAAACAAAATTTTCTACCACATGCACACAAACAAGCCAAGATCTATCTACTAGATTGTAGCAACGAGTCGATAGAAGCACTCACCCTCTAAGATTCCAAAGCGGTTAACGAGAGCAGATTCTCGTGGGTGATGTAGTCGTACACTTGTCGATCTCAAGATCGCGTAGACGATCCTTCCGGCACTGTGTTCCGGCAGCGCTTCCGCAGTCGGTCACACGTTCGGTACTCGATGAAGACCTTCCTCTCCCTTGTTCCAGCAGGCAGCGGAGGTTGTATGCGGTGAACCAGCATAACACTGCATGTGTAGTACACTATAGTCATTGACATGACATCCACAGAACACCGTTTCGTAAATATCACATCCCTCAGAGTGGTACAACAGAAAAATTGCGGGTCCATATTACAAAAGTACACACATTATTATTATTATTACAATACCGGAAGTTCAAGACTTTCAAAAGATCCAACTTACAAACCAAAATATAAGATGTTCAGCGGAAATTTAAAAGTAGCAACTCCGACTAGGAGTGGGGCTCAACAGCTTATTCTATAGAGTTCATGTTGCTCGGCTCTGTTAGTTACTGGACACTTAAGTGGACTCATTCCCATCGACACCGGAGCGGATCTCGTAGTCCACGCCTTCAACTCCTCCGGATAGATCAGGTTCCTCGTAGAACACGTCTTCCTGGCATTCGGCTGCATACATTGGCACGTCTTCGGGATCCTCAGAGTCTAAGCAAGGGATCAAAGGAAAGAATGAGTAACATCGTTACCCAACAAGTTCATTATATGCAAGGTGGGAGGTTTGATGCTCTAACTACCACCTCGGATTATAAATCCTTGGCACTATGCAATTTTTGTAAATCTTTCTTCAAAGATTGATTTTATTCCAAAAAACTGTGACAATCAGCCTTCACAGGTTGACCAGAACTTTCATGGAGTTCCTTTCCTACCGCGTTCGTAGCTCCTTCCCGGAATAGGGAGTAACAAGTTATAGTTCTTACACTCTACAGAGGTGCGTTACTTTACCCATGAGAGATCAACTCCTTGTTGCACAACCGAGCGTACTTTCCCGTCCACAATTCCATGATGTGGGGCCCAGTAGTTGGTCCAAGCCAATCACTGCCCCCTTCGTGACCCTGCATGCCTCCTTGGTGTACACCATGCCCACATAATGAATTACGGCAATGGTTTGTACAAACCGTTAGATGCCAGAACTATCGTGGGACGATGAGGGTTCCCACCCATATGCTGCATATCCTCTACGAATTACCAATTAATATGCACGCTACGAGGATAACAGCCACGACCTGCACATCCGGCTTCATGCGAGAGGAAGAAGATACAGCTGACTTTTCTGTCCCATTCCAAATCTCATGGCTAACGCGTAATATACGGCGCTAGAATCACTGATGTCAGGGGTTATTAAATCCCTACTTGATCATCATTGTTGCAAATAGAATCCTAAGTTCTATTGCTCCATTATATCACCACTTAGGATGATATCTATGATTTCTTTATTTGTGAAAATAATATTTTCTTTCTTTTATAGCATATATGATAACACACAATTTGCAAATACTTTGATAAAGACTCTTCAAAGGACATGAGCAAGTGATGAACTTGCCTTGTGATGGCAAGGTAGTAAAGTCTGATGCTTGCACTGGACCTTGAGCTTCTAGTTCTACAAAAACATCATTATTGTCCGGTAAGGACAATATTTAAAGAAGCAAAATGATTATGCAAGTAATGTAATGCATTATTTAATTATATATGCATTTTCCTTATATAAGGTGCCCTTTTAATAAAGCATTTATAAATATTATTTTTTAAATATTTATTGCATATATTATTTTATTTTATTACCCTTCTTATTTGACTTTTATTGATTAATAATTCTTTTAGGAATTATTAATTATACATTAAATTTATTACTAAATATTGATTTAGTATTTTTCAAAAATACTTTATTATTAATAAATAATGAAAGTGATTTTATTTATTTTTATCACCTTTCAATAATTTTGTAAAATTCCATAAGGAATATATAAATTACAAAATTCTTATAAAAATTTAAGTGTCCAAAATTTTATATATTATTTTATTTGGATAGAGTGGATTATTGTGAATCCAAAAATATTTTATTTATAATTTTTGGACTTTTATTTTATTTTCTATAATTTTATTGAGGTAAGGGGAATTTTGGTCCTTTCTAATTGATCAAAAGATTTATTAAATAACTTGGGCTAGCCCCTTGGCTTATTGGGCCAGGGTGGCCCAATAGGGCAGGGTCAAAAGATAACCCCGAAGGGTTTTGGCCCACCCAGCCCACTCTGCCTCCCTCTCTCCCTCGACTTGATCCCCTCCTCCTCTGACTCGACCCCGTGGCCGGCGATGCCGCCACCGTCGATTCCTGCCGTAGTCGGCCATTCTGGCCACCATCGTGGTGCGAGTTGGGGTTGTTGACGACGCTTTTTCGTTCCATCCACTTGGATTTGACTCCGGGGCTTCCCTGTGGTCAGGTCTACCCCATTCTCGAACCCTAGGGTTTGGAAAAGGTGATGTCGTCGTCGCCGCGATCCCGCCTGCGGTGGTGTACTGGTCTTGTGCGCTGCTGCGGTCGCCGCCGTGGAAGGTGCAGGTTGCAGCGCCCCTCTGGGTGCTCCCTGTGCCGCCGCGGTTCGTCGGCCACCCTGCTTCCTCTTCGATTCGTCAACGAGGACCTCGGGTAAGTTGTCGCGATGGTGTTTGTCTATGCTACTGCCATGATTCTCCCTGTGTGTATCTAGTGCTACTCATGCCGAGTGACTATGTGCTGATTTGGTTCATCTCTAGATTAAGGTTCTTGCTCTGATTAGGGTTCATAACCCCCTGTTGATCATATCTATGATGCTTTAGATCTAGTATTGTTCATATCTGATCATGGGAAATGATTGTCTGTTGTGGTTAATGATTGATAGTGGCTTTGAGGATGTTGGTTGCCTATCAGATTTATTCTAGTGGTAACCCACCATGATCCATGCTAGTGTTCAATGAAATCCTTGATTGGATTATGTTGTTGATCTGAGAGTTTATTCTATTGTCAGAATGCTTATACTGACAGTAGTTTCTCTCAGTAGTTGCTTGCTGCAATTATAATATTGGCTTGTATGAGATTATACTCACTGAATCAAATCATTACTTGTAATGATTTCTATGGATGTATAGATGAATTTAAGGTTGATTCCTGGCACTTGGCTTTCAGGAAAATGATATTTATTGATTTGTCCCTTTTTATCTGTGGAAACTAAGTATAGATTGGTTTTAGCTCATTAAGAACTTGTCCTTGTGTACCATTGTATTCTGGCACACAAGTGATTGGGTTTTTATTTCTGGGCTTAGCTTGATAATGCTTGTGATTAAAACTGATAAGATGATATGAAAGCTTTTATTAACTTTCCTGCCTATGATGTTGGTCTGAGGCTCTAGGATGTAATTCCTAGTTAGTTGGGCAATAGTTTGTTTGAAACTTGAAAGATTAGAGGTGTTACTCTCTCTTTGAGAGATGTGCCCTGATCTGATAAGATCAAATGAAAATGATCTAAGTTGCAAAAATACACTGAACCCAGTGATGCTGGTCTGAGGGTTTAGTGTTTGTGGTTGAGCTTGATTTCTTATCCTTATACTTGAAATCTATAGGATAGATTCACCCCTCTTGGTTGATTATTGAGAGATTATTTCATAAAGCAACACATGCTTTTATGATGAAATCATGTGATGGTTTTATGAGGCTCACCACAGATTCTGATGTGGATGTAGTAGATTGATGATGATCTTGATCTGGATCTTGATCTGCTTTTGCTGTGCTCCTGAGCTTGCTCATGAGCTTGCATGCTCCTCCTAGCTCCTGGGATTGACCTTGCTGTCCACCAGATCCATCCCCCTCCTTATGTCACCATCCTGGTGATGTTTGGGTTGATCCAGGTGGTTGGGTTTAGCTGCTGTTCTTGGTTTGGTTGTTGTTCACCCTGGCTATGCTGGTGTGTTGTGTAGTGGAGTGGTGCACTAGTGCTTTCCCCGTGACTGTGCTGTGGTTTTGTGATATTGGCTGTGCTTGTGAGGTCGACAGCACACCCCTTGCATCCTTGTGTGTGTGCAGCTTATGTGTCTGCTATGCACTTGTGGATAGGTTCAGAATTTTTGAACTTACCATTACCAAACTACTTTTACCTGGCTGGTGAATTAGTCCCTTTTGGCTGTCATTTGCATTCTGGATTTGAATTTATGAAAGATGAAATATTTCATATTGGTGAAACTTGCCCCTTTATAACATTTCTCAATGATGAGTTTGCCAGGTGCACCCCACTGACATATCTGAGAGAAATATACTAACACTAATCCTATTTTGTTTTCTATTTAATCTTTGTTTTGCAGGTACAAAGATAAAGATGAAGATTTAGTGTAGTTTTAGATATAGGATAGTTAGTAAATATACAAATGTAATTTTCTTTTCTTTTGTAATTTTTCTTTTATAATTCTTGTAATCTTTATTTTATTCATTTGTAATAAAGATTATATATTTATTAATAAAGAATATTATTATTCTTTATTATTTTTGTAATTTGTGAAGTTTTGAATACTTCAGTAAGTTCATTCTTTATAATTGGTTTATGTATATAAAATAAATTTCATATACAATATTATTTTTAGATAAGATTTAAGTTATAATACTTTTCTCTTAATTAATTTAAGATTCAAATCTTATATCAAAATCATTTAAATTATAAAACACTTAAGTTTTAAAATCCAAACTCATTTCAAAACACACATAATTATTTTAAGATCATATCAAAGTTTATAGCAATCCTCCTTCAGGACTAAACCTAATCTCAAAGTAAGAAAGAAACTTTGATCACTTCAAGGTTTTTATTTGGCAAAAAATTTACTCACATTTTCTCAATTGAATGCATGCAACAATTCATATTCCTAAGTCTACCCTTCGTTAGGTCCTATATACTAGGATGTTACATTGTAGCACTCTCCTCGTGATTCCGGCAGCACGACGGCGTGGTGTCGGAAGTAGAGGGAAGATCTCGTAGGGCTTCACCTAAGCCGGAGCGAGTATGGTGGAGTAAGAGAGGGCCTTGTCAATCTACAGTTTAGAGGCACTAAGGGGGGTGGCTTGTCCGGCGGCTAGGGTTTGGGGAAACCCTAGTCGGCGACTTGGAGGAGCCCTAGGCGGCGGCAGCACTTGGGGTGGTGGCGCCTGGAGCTAGGGTTTGAGGTGTGAGGAGTAGGGGTGCGCCCTACCCCTCCTTATATAGGTGGGGGAGGCGGTTTGGGAGTAGGGAGTCCTCCCCAAACTCCTCCTCCTTGGCCGGCGGGTGGAGGGTGTGGGATTCCTACCCTAGGTAGGTTTCCTACTCTCCCTCCACCAAGCAATGTTCGGATTTGACTTTTCAAATTGGCGTTTGACTTTCAAACTTGAATTTGATTTCTCTCTTCATATTTCCCAGCCAAGTGACCTAGTACATGATACAACCATTCCACATTGTCATGACACATCCATGTACCCTTCCCCTTCCGGAGTGTCGGACCTTCCACACCCTTCTATAATATTCCCGATAAAACACCGGAATCATTTCCAAACTCCAAAACAGGACTTTCCTTATATGAATCTTATTCTCCGGACCATTCTGGATCTCCTCGTGATATCTCGGATCCCATCCGAGACTCCGAACAACATTCGGTCTCTTACTCATCATTCCATAACTACAGAACAACATTGAATCCTTAAGTGTGTCTCCCAACGGTTCGTGAATTATGCGGACATGACCGAGACACTTCTCCGATCAATAACCAATAGAGGAATCTGGAAATTCATATGGCTCCGACATATTTCTACGATTACTTTGCGATCGAATGAACCACTTACATACAATACCAATTTCCCTTTGTCTCACGATAGTTTACTTATCCGAGGTTTTGATCGTCGGTATCTCTGCATACCTAGTTCAACCTCGTTACCGATAAGTACCCTTTTCTCATTCCCGTGATATGTGATCCCTTGTGAGCCAGTCACATGCTTGCAAGCTAATTGGATGACATTCCACCGAGAGGGCCTAGAGTATATTTATCCTTCATATGGATGGACAAATCCCACTCTTGATCCATGTGCCTTAACCCATACTTTCCGAACACTCAATGCCACCTTTATAGCCACCCAGTTACAGTGTGGTGTTTGATGTCATAAAAGCACCCTTCCGGTGATGGTGATTAGCATGATCTCATGGTCGAAGGAATTAGGTTACTATGTATCAGAAAGCTTATAGCAATTGAACTATTAAAATGACTTGATCTTTATGCTACGCTTATCTATAGGAGTATGTCCATCATACCATTCTCCTAATGATATGATCTCGTTGTTAATAATATCTCAATGTTCATGATCGAGAAACCACGATCATCTATTAACCAATAAGCTAGTATTATTAAAGAGGCTTTACTAGGGACTCTAATTTAGTTTACAAATCACACAAGTATTAATGTTTCTGGTTAATACTGTTATAGCATGAATGTAAACATTTATCATAAACACAAAGATATAATAATAACTACATTTATTATTGCCTCTCGGGCATATCTCCAACATTTTCATTAACCATGAAATTCATAACATGGTTTCCATACAGCTCGGGAGCTGCATGCGTCCTACTAGACCTGCGAGGTTTGATAGTACTCTCTTTCGGAGTTTCATGATCATTATCATTAGTTCCCTCTTCAACTGGTGAAGCCAACTCCAGAACGACTTCCGGCGCTGCGCTACTCGCCATACTTTGAAGAGAAGGTTCAATAACCTCTTCTAGTTCTACCTTCCGACTACTCACACCTTTCGCGGGAAACTCTTTCTCTAGAAAGGATCCATTCTTGGCAACAAAAACATTGCCCTCGGATCTGTGATAGAAGGAATACCCAATAGTTTCCTTAGGGTATCCTATGAAGACGCATTTTTCCGCTTTGGGTTCGAGTTTATCCGGTAGAAGTTTCTTAACATAAACATCGCATCCCCAAACTTTAAGAAATGACAGCTTAGGTTTGTTTCCAAACCACAATTCATACGGTGTCTTTTCAACGGATTTAGATGGTGCCTGATTTAAAGTGAATACAACAGTTTCTAGTGCATAACCCCAAAATGACAACGACAAGTCCGTCAGAGACATCATAGATCGAACCATATCTAGTAAAGTACGATTACGATGTTCCAACACACCATTTCGCCGTGGTGTTCCGGCAGGTGTGAGCTGTGAAACAATTCCACACTCTTTCATATGAGTGCTAAACTCGTAACTTAGATACTCTCCTCCATGGTCGGACCGTAGAAATTTGATCTTTCTATTACGATTATTTTCCACTTCATTCTGAAATTCCTTGAACTTTTCAAAGGTTTCAGACTTGTGTTTCATCAAGTAGATATAACCGTATCTACTCAAATCATCCGTGAAAGTAACAAAATAACGATATCCACCTCGCGCCGACACACTCATTGGACCACATACATCAGAATGTATAATTTCCAATAAATCTGTCGCCCGTTCCATTGAACTGGAAAACGGCGTTCTAGTCATCTTGCCCATAAGGTATGGCTCACATGTATCAAATGATTCAAAATCAAGTGATTCCAAAAGTCCATACGAATGGAGCTTCTTCATGCGTTTAACGCCAATATGACCTAGACGGCAGTACCACACATATGCGGATATATCATCATTAAGTTTAATCCTTTTAGCATCAACATTATGAATATGTGTAACACTATTATCGAGATCCAACAAAAATAAACCATTCATCATCGGTGCATGACCATAAAAGATTTCATTCATATAAATAGAACAACCATTGTTCTCGGATTTAAATGAATAACCACTTTGCATCAAACACGATCCAGATACAATGTTCATGCTTAGTGCAGGCACCAGATAACAATTATTCAAGTTTATTACTAATCCCGACGGTAAGTGGAGAGGTAGCGTTCTGATGGCGATCACATCAACACTTGATACATTGCCTACACGCATCTTGACCTCACCCCTTGCTAGCCGTCGCTTGTTCCGCAGCCCCTAATTCGAGTTACAAATATTAGCAACTGAACCGGTATCAAATACCCAGGTGCTACTGCGAGTACTAGTCAAGTACACATCAATAACATGTATATCATATATACCTTTGTTTGCATTGTCGGCCTTCTTGTCTGCCAAATACTTGGGGCAGTTGCGCTTCCAGTGGCTAGTCCCCTTACAATAATAGCACTCGGTATTAGACTTAGGTCCAACTCGGGGTTTCTTTTTAGGAACGGCAACCAGCTTGCCGCCCTTACTTCCCCTCCATTTTCCCTTCTTGTCTTTCTTGAAACCAGTGTTCTTATTGATCATCAACACTTGATGTTCCTTCTTGATCTCCACTTCTGCAATTTTAAGCATTGATAGAAGCTCGGGGAGAGACTTCTTCATGCATTGCATATTACATTTCATCACGAAGCTCTTATAGCTAGGTGGCAGAGACTGCAGAACACGATGGATGCCTAAGTCAATAGGAATCGATATTCCCAAGGACACAAGCTTATCGGCGTAACCCAACATCTTGAGTACATGCTCACTTACGAAGTTGAGCTCTTCCATCATGCATCTAAAGAACTTTTCTGAAGCATTGTAGCTCTCTACAACAGCATGTGTGTCGAAAATCATTTTCAACTCACCCATTGTATCAAATGCATTGCCGTTTTTGAAACGCTTTCAAAGTTCTGGTTCTAGCCCATACAATATGCCGCAATGAACTAAGTTGTGGTCCTCCTGACGAGTCTGATAGACATTCTTCTCCTCGTCAGGGGCATCATCGAATGCTGGGGGGCCTAGCGGTGCTTCTAGCACATATTGCTTTTGTGCAGCTGAGAGGAGAATCCTCAAATACATGGCCCATTCGGTAAATTTTCTACCGTTCGTTGCAAGTTTCTCTTTCTCCATGAACACATTGAAATTAAAAGCAGGTGGTGCCATCTACAACCAAATTTGTAAAGTTTAGACTAAGTTTATGATAGATTGAGTTCAACTAATTCACATTATGAATGAACTCCCACTCAAAAACGACATCCCTCATGCCTTTTTGGTGATTACATGAACCAAATCCACTACACCAAGTCCGATCATCACGTGAGTCGATGTATCTTCAAAGGCGAGCATCAAATGGGAATCATATCTACCATATGACTCATGCTTAACCTTTTGGTCCATGTTCCGAGGCCATGTCTATACATGCTAGGCTCGCCAAGTAAGAACCTTGGTATTCGCGTGTGTAACTGTCTTACACCCGTAATATGGTCGTGGATCCAAGAACACCTGATCATCACGTGATGTCTTGGAGCGACGAAACATAATCAGTGCATACTTAAGGAAGAACACATTCTTATCTTGATATTTAAATGAGGGATCATCTTATTATGCTAATAAAATGCCAAACAAGCAATATAATATGCAATCAAACATCACATGTTTGTAACTGAAATGATATGGCTCCTGCATATGATCTCCATCATGTGCTCCTTGGTATGATCACTATCAAACCTCTATGTGTAAGGCCAAGGTCTATGGTACTTACACGTTATGTGTGTTGTAAGAGTATCATCTCATACTTCTACTTACAACATAACCATATCATAACACTAGCCCAGCAATAATCTAAACTAGACGCCTCTAATTTATCCATTGCAAGTTTTACATGGCTTAGGGCTTTCGAAGATAGAAGCGTTCATACCTACGAACATGAACCACAACGAGGATAACCAAATTGTTGACAACTTTTTGCAAATTAGATACTGACTATAGTAGGAGAGACAGACACCCGCTAGCCACTTATGCAAGACTAGTTGCATGTCAAGCGTGGAACAGGTCTCATGTGCGAGGACATGTAAAGTTTGTCCGAACCGCTTCATCCCACTATGCCACCAATATCCAAAATACAACTAAGAAGCAATAACATGATCATCATCGCCCACATACTCATATGTGTACTACCCGTGTAAAGCATCTACGCATAGATCCGGCTCTGATACCACTGTAGGGTTCGCAGCATAGAAAACAAAAAACATTCCTACGATGGGAACAACTATGTACCAAGATCTATCTACTAGATACAAACAACGGGCGGATGTATATCTGTAGAGAACATACCCTTGAAGACCGACAAAGCTTAACGAGTAAAACTCGTGGTTGATGTAGACGATCTTTTGCCGATCTCAAGATCGAGAGGAAGTCCTAGCGCCGCAAATCAGCAGCGCATCCGTGCTCGCACACACGTACGAGGCACCGAGCAACCTCCGCCTCCTCGCTCCAGCGATGCAGAGGAAGCACAACTCTTTATTGCCGAATAGCCACCGGAAACATGTATCTCGCTAGTCTGAGACCATGGGTGATAAATACTAGAGGGGGAGAGAGATCCTTCACGAGGAGGTGTGAGTGAGAAGTGAGGAGGCGGGTGCCTTTTATAGGAGAGTGGGGAACCCCAAGGGGGTGTCCGACGCATGGGGGCTGCCCCCTTGCCCTCCCCTCATTCATGTGGGTGGACACTCCACTCACAAAAATCCTTTCAATTCCCTCCACTCAAATTCCCATTAAATTTCCACCAAATTTAATGCAAACTCTTATTAAATAAAACTCCTCTTATTTATTCAGAATTTTGTCAATTACTTTAATGATAAACATTCACATATAACCCTTGCTAGTATTTCATTTCACATGCAAAAACACTTTCTGCAATTTCACCCGAAAACCTGTTTCGGTATCTAGTGAAATAAATTCCTGCGCTTGTTATCCTTTCCGGCATGAAACTTTTGCTCCAATTGGATGTCGGTGTCTCTTAAGTGTGCCAGCCTACGATTCACGAATAATGCGTACATGATTGAGAGCCTTCTCCGATCAATAATCAGAAGCGGGATCTGGAGACCCATACTGACTCCCACACATTTAGCGATGACTTTCTTGTGATCGTCGGAACCTTTTACGCTAGTATCTTAATCCCTTTGTTTCGCGATATATTAAATGTCCGAGATTTGATCATTGGTATCTCCATACCTAGTTTGGTCTCGTTACTGACATGCACTCTTTTCTCGTTCCCGTGATATAACATTCTAGTGATCAAATCACTTGCTTGCAAGTCAATGTGATATCATCGAGAGGGCCCAAAGTATATCTATCCGTCATCGGGATGAACAAATTTCACTCTCGTTCCATGTGCCTCAACATAACACTTTAGTAGTTCCGAACCCATCTTTATAATCACCCAGTTACGTGTGACGTTTGATGTTATCAAGAAACTCTTCTGGTGTTAGTGATTGACATGATCTCATGGTCTAAGAATTAGGATCACTTCGTAAGTTGTTATAGCAATATAAACTCAATGACTTTGATTGTAATGCTATACTTCGGATAAATGTTCATCACACCATTACACTAATGTTGTGACATCGTTATTAACAACATCCAATGTCTATGATCAGAAAACTTTGATCATCTTGTTAATCAACGATCTAGTTTATGAGAGAGGCATAACTAGAAACTTTATTAAACACATATGTATTAATGTTTCCGTATTAATACAATTATAGCATGCAAAATAAATATCTATCATATACTTGGAATACACACAATAAACACTTTATTATTGCCTCTCAGGGCATATTTCCTTCAGCTACACCACATAAGAGCCCGCCACACAGTGTTATACCCTCTATCTCCAACACAATCAATGCTCTGGAGGAACTTCTTGCCACATTTGTGGAGAAGGCACCTGAGATCATTCCTATGCTTGGTGGTGCTAAGTTTACTAGTGCTAGTTGCAAGATAGTTGACAGTGATGGACCCAATGGGATTACTCGCAAATGTATACTTGAATTTCACACTGTTAGCCCAACAGATTCCATGAGAACGGTAAACTCTCAGTAGATTCCATGTATAGAGCACTGGTCCAAACAAATTTACGAGTCGATAATAATCATAAAATTTGGAAGATAAAGGTACCACTAAAGCCGAAAATATTCGCATGGTACATATGTTGAGAGGTAATTCTTACAAAAGAAAACCTTGTTAAAAGGAATTGGCATGGAAGTAAACAATGTGTTTTTTGTTATCATGATGAGACAATTAAGAATTTATTATTTTCAATGCAATTTCAATCATTTTATATGGTTAGTCATCCAAGTAGCTTTTGTACTATCTCCTTCTTATTTTGTTGCCAGTATATTTGGTAATTGGTTACACGGGATTGACGATAAGTTTAGAATATTGCTTAGGGTCGGAGCGCTTGCCGTGATTTGGCTGCTCTAACTATGTAGCAATGGTAAGGTTTCTTATGATAAATATATTCTCTTTTATAGGTTATCTACCAAAGAACCGCTACTTTTTGTTTATGGTCGTCTCTACAACATGTGTAGTTTTAAGACCTGTTTACTGAGGGTTGTACACACTTGGAGGATGCTAAGAGGGATATTTTTTCCCAACATGGACGACAACGTAATCTGAGGATTGGTTCTCCGTCTCCTTAGGCGATTTGCAATATAAGATGATTTCATCTATTTAGCTTTCCTTTTTTTGTTTATGTGATCGGATTTTTATGGGTTGTATGTATCTTAGTTATGCGGAGGCCGGGTGTAATACTTAAACCCTTTAAGTAATGAAGTGTCATTTCCAAAAAAAAATCAAGCTTGATCTATAAGGATGTATATGAACAGAAATTTGTGTACTTGAGGTGTACTTGAGGTTTTGAAAACCATATGGTGTGTTTAAATCCATTTTCTCAACCACGTGAAATATTTTCAATACTCCTGGTCGTTTTTCCTATCTAGTAGTGATTAAAAAATTATAAACAAAATGTCCACGCATATACTATATGCATCTACTATGTTTGAAAAATTCAAGTTCCAACTTAAAATATACTTCCTCTGTTTCATACTATAAGATGTTTTAGTTTGTGAAAGGAGTGTATATATCTAGACCTCTTTTCGTGTGTAAATTCAGTCTGAACCTATACACTAAAAAAGGTCTAGATACACTTCTTTCACAAAGCTAAAAACATCTTATATTATAAAACGGAGGGAGTAATTTGAGGAAAAAAATGAAAATTCCATGTTTGTATGGTCAGTGCGACTTCATAGATGAATTCAACATTTATATGGATTTGGATTTTTCGCGACTTCATAGAAGAATTCGATGTTTATTTGGATTTGGATTTTTCGCGACTTGAAGATGCGTAGTCTATTTTCTTGATGAAATAATAGCAAGTAGTCCCTCAGTCCTAAAATAGATGTCTCAACTTTTTTCTTTTTGCGAAAAGGATGTCTCAACTTTTTCTAGATACATATGTATCTAGATATATTTTAATATCTGAATTTATATAAATCTAAATAAAATCGAGACATCATTTTTTAGGACAGAGGGAGTAATTGATATTCTTACATGTACTCCCTCCGATGTCGGTGGTTTAGTATAAAAGTTATAGTAAATCAGTGATACTTATTATGAATCAGAGAGGTAATTGATATTCTTACATATAATCAAGATGCCCTGCGACCTTTTTCTTAAACGTCTCGATCTTGTGGACTATAGACGATAAGATCAGTGAACAGCAGTATACCATGAGTCGCCGTGGTACAAACCAATCAATTAGGTCGCCACTTTCTACTATTTCCAAACTATACATGCCGTCAAGTTCCCCGTTGTTGTTGAGGATTGACAAAACATACGTATCCACGAATTAGTCTTGTCGAAGAAACTTCGGAGGATAGTGGGTGTGTCGCCGTCGTACCCTCACCATGGAGACGACGATGCAGAGCTAGGATATATAGCATAAACAAAGGGTCCTACCTAGGCCGACGAAACGGTTCTTGCCAAAAGCGGGAGATGCCTGGAAGAGTTCCCACGCGCTGAAAGAGACGCACGCGCATCGACGGTTTCTTCCAGTCATGTGTTTCTACGTGAGCAGATGTTTATATGTGACCAGTAGCTAGCTACTAGAAGATGCGGCCGGCGGTTAAAGAAAAATGTTACAGCTCCATGGTAAGAAAAATGTTACAGCAGGGAATTTGCTGCAGTCGACTAGCTACTTGAACTGCAGTCGGCATGCATCCTTGTCAGCCAGCCAGCTTCACTTCTACCTTTTTCTTGGGACGAGCTAGCTTGCTAGTCACATTCACCTTTAACCGGAACAGCTCACACCAGCTCGCCAAAAACAGCTGAAATGAAAACGAAAAAGCTCACAATGCATCAACATCGCCGCGCAAACCACACGGATCGATCGATCAACTGCCGTGTGGCTCGATCTCGGCACAGAGTCTAGAGGCCCCGGCCCAAGACTTGTTTGTGTATCCATATTAGTATACTATTTTTGATGTCCAACGGTGTAGAGTAGTTCTAGAAAATTGATGTCAATAATAGGACATAAAAGTTTGGCCGTGAGATGGACGACGAGGAGGTCACGCTGCGATATCACGACAGAGCTCAGCTCTCCTAAGAAGCCAGGACCCATAGCTTAGGATTCCCTACCGCCTCAAAATAGGCTTTCGCCCCGCTTTATAAATAAAACCATACGGCCAAACCGATACAAAATGATGGGAAGTTCCTCTTACAAGCAGATCAAAGATAAACTACGAAGCCTAAGAAGCAGCTAGCTTGCCACCGAAGACGACGAGGTTAAGGAGACCGGAGCTCCACGACAACGCCTCCAAGAAGGTAACGACGTCCCAAGCGCCGCCGCCGCCGAGACCACATGGGTCTAGGGTTTTCACCCGGAGCCCTAATGGGGTGAGAGTAGCCACAACAACGCCCCCAAGAGGGTCACGACACCCGCAGGCGTCGCCGTTGTCGGCGCCGAAGCGCTAGGATTTCGCCCGGAAAAACTCTCGCCACATTCGGTCCCTCGAACCTCCACCACTCTTCGAGCCGAGCTTCCAAAACATGATCTGGGTGCTGCCACCACCAGGAGCCCCCGATACCCACTCCTTGCCACCCGCATGGTCCAAAGAGATGGGCCATCACCACCACAACGCCGCCCTGCCGTCAAGACGCTCGTGCAGTCCACCTTCCGGGGCCGCTGCCCCGGCATCCGTGGTCTCGCGCCCGACTATTGAGACTCCTTGTGTGGCCTGCGAGATGGATGGGATAAAGATGGTCGGAAAAGGAGGGCGGCATCAGCACAGCCACCCGGAGGAGACCGTCCTCCACAGCCGTAGGCCGTTGCTGACCGGACGCGGCCACAGGGGCACACCCGGCCAGGCCCAAATTGGGCCTGTAAAGCCCCTGCCGCCACGCTGCTGCAAGAAGTCTGCCGCCTCTGCTACCCTCCTGATCGTCCCGCCCCACCGTACCATCTCCAGAGAGCGCCGCCGCCGTGTTAGGCCCGCTTTAGACCCAGATCAGGCCCGAGGGGCCCAGATCTGGGCTAGCCAAGCCCAACGGCCAAAGGCCACTGCGCAGCCACGCTGCACCGCCGACGGCCACCATAACCACCACGAAGACGCCGCGCTACCGAGCCCGAGCCGCCCGCCGGACCGGCGCACATGCCCGCAGCCGACACTGAAGCCGCGCCACCGTAGAGCCACACCACCACCTCCTCGCGCCGTCACCGTCGCCGTGGACTTGCTCACCCCCGCCGCCGGGAACCATCACCAAATCCGCGTCGCCGCCATGGGGGGTTTCCCGCGCCACCCCAGAACCCAGGCGGGAAAGGAGGGAGAGCCTCGCCGCCGCCAGCGCGGCGCGGGCTTTGCCCGGCCACGCCCTCCGGCGACGGCGAGGGAGGGGAGAGAGGGGAGGGAGGAGAGCGGCGCGGCGGCGCAGGGGTTTCCCCGTGACGCTCGCGGGAGCATCGTGGGGTCGGGGGGGCTGTTCTTACCCCTCCCTCTGGGGCTACGTCGCTCAGGTCCGAGTGGTGCCTACCGCGGAGAGGACGCACGCCCTTTCCTGCCTGATTTGCTTCAGCGTGATTTGCTTCAGCTTTTTTAATCAAATGTTGTGCATCATAGCCGCGCCCCGGTAGAGACAAAAAAAGTCTAGTATAAATAATCATCTAAAAAGAAAAATATAATTGTTCAAGGCTTAGCATATCATGACTATGCTCTAACTCCTATTTTTCAAAAAAGAACAACTAACGTTTTCAAATATTTTTTCTCGATGCCACGATTTTGTTGGCCTCTCCAACCGTGCAGAATAACACCGCCCTGCATGTGCCTTTATAAGGTGGCGATTCTTCATTAGCGGATGCAATCGCATAACTATATATAGTACTCTGCAAGAAACTCTTATCGGATTCCAAGGATTCTACTTGTCACCATTATACATGTTTGAGAGCTTATTTCACCCTCTTATTGATTTGGTGCCTAATATATTGACTCGTTTACTCTTTTTTGCATAGACATGTGTTACAAGCAATAATTGGTAAAATAAGTATCATGTATATAGTTCGCCCGATCAATACAAATAAGTGGTTTAGAATTTCTTCACCGAGATTTCAAAGATCATGGATCTATTAAATGTATGGATTTTTTTTTATTGCATCTTACATATACTAATATTTTTAAGTGTTTTCCGTGTGAACAAGTGGCGAAACTTGACATGCATAGTTGATACGTCAAAAACGCTTATCATGCATAAACTTAAGGCTCCGTTTGGATGTATGCATTCGGAGGCTAGGCATTGCATTCGTTGAAATATCAAAACCATGGGACATTTGCATTGAGATCAATGTCAATATTTTTGTTTGGATGTTTAGATATTTGGTAGCTAGAATTGATATCCTAGTTGAATGCCAAATCTTGTTTGGATGGTCAAAGTGGTGTATTGCATTTGGATGGTCAAATCTTGCAGAGAGAATTTGAGGGGGGCGGCAGGAACAAGCGGAGGGGATGGAGGCCGAGGTGGAGGGAAACGGCGTCGGTGGCTGCCGGAGGATGGAGGCCGCCGGTGGTCGCTCGATTTTCCTATGCCCTCGCTCGATCTAAAGTCCAGAGAGGAGGATGGAGGCGGCGGGGTCGGGAAGGGAGGCGGTAGGGTCGGGAAGGGAAGCGGTGGCAGGGTCGGAAAGGGAGGCGGAGGGGTCGAAAATGGAGGCGGAGAAGGAGGGAGGCGGCAGGGTCGGGCCTAGCCGGAGGCGAAGAAGGAGAGAGGCGGCCGGGTCAGTGAGGGAGGAGTTGGGGTCGGGAAGGGAGGCGGCGAGGTCGGGAAGGGAGGCGACAGTGCCCAGCCTCACCGGAGGCGGACAGGAGGGAGGCAGCGGTGTCCGGCCTAGCCGGAGGCAAAGAAGGAGGGAGGCGGCGGGTTCGGGAGCGAGGGCAAAGGTCGGGACAAGAGGAAAAACGATTCGGGCCGAATACCACGCGATGTCGAGGGGTGAGGCTCGTCTTTCGGGAGGAGGTCTTGGTCGTTGATTCGGGCCATCTCGATATCGAGCCCGAATATCTAGCCTGAATACCTAGTACATCCAAACGCTCAAGTTTCAGATATTCGGCTCCTGAATGCCCGAATACCCAATACCTAGGCTGAATGCATACATCCAAACGCAGCCTAAGTAATTTTTAAAATTTAACCATAAGTAAATATATTAATATGTTTTATGGCGTAGGGGGGCTATTGCCCCCCCCACCACCTAGGGAAACCCTGACACTTCAAACAAGGGGACTCTGATTTCATGTTGGCCTATGGCCCTCAAAATTTGTGAACCGTCCCTGAGCCAAAAAATCTCCTTTTAAGTTCCCCGTGTTGTTTGAGGATTGTCGCCGCTCTGGTCGCCTGCGAGCGACGATGCGGAGCGAGCATTTTTTTCCTAGGTCGAAGAAGCTTCCGAGGATAGTGGGTGTGTCGCCGTCATACCATCACCATGAGACGACGATGGGAGCTAGGATAATAAGAACGTAAACAAATAGTCCTACCGGCCGACGAAACGGTTCTTTCCAAAAGCGAGAGATGCATGGGAGAGTCACACCCACGGTTTCTTCTAAGCAGATCCTTTATATAGTCAAGTATGTGCTTCGTCTTCCAAGCAATGAGCGAACCACCAAGAAACACACAGTAGACAGAAAGTGAACGGCGATCTGAAGGATCACTCGCCCACGTAGCATCCGAATAGCACTGGAGCTGGAGGGAGCTGGAACGCGGAAATAAAAGGCGACGAGTGATCGTACCACGAAGATAACGAAGAACATGAAGAAGATGACTATAGTGGACAGTGGTAGGAGCAGAAACAAACTGACTCAAAATATGAACAGGATAAGAGATGTCAGGACGAGTGACAACAAGATAAACAAGACTCCCGACAAGATAACGATAACGCGTCGGATCAGGAAGAGGATCACAATCAGTAAGTTGAAGCTTAACATTAAGCTCCATAGGGGTCTCAACAGTGCGCTCATCCCCAAGAGTAGCACGAACAAGAAGATCCTGAATATACTTTTCCTGGGAGATGTAAAAGCCATCAGAAGTGGAGGAAACCTCAATCCCAAGAAAGTATCGAAGAGGACCAAGATCAGTCATAAGAAACTGATCACGAGACAAGCCTTAACAAAGACGATATACTCAGAATCATCACCAGTAATGATCATGTCATCAACATAGAGAAGAAGAAGAGTGCGTCCACGAGGAGACGTGTGAACAAACAGCGCTGGATCATGAGCACTAGGGGAGAAACCATCAACAGTCACTACAGAAGCAAAGTGCTCAAACCAGGCACGAGAGGCCTGTTTGAGGGCATAAAGAGAACGTCTAAGACGACAAACCATCCCCTCGGGAACAGAATACCCAGGAGGAGGCTGCATATAAACCTCCTCACGCAACTCACCATTAAGAAAGGCGTTCTGAACATCAAGTTGGGACACAGACCAGTGACGAACAGAAACAACAGCAAAAAGAGTACGCACAGTGGTCATATGAGCCACAGGAGTAAAGGTCTCATCATAGTCACGACCATGCTCCTGCTGAAATCCACGAGCCACAAGACGCGCTTTATAGCGCTCAAGAGATCCATCAAAGCGGGTCTTAATCTTATAGACCCACTTACACGTGATAGGACGAACACCAGGAGGGGGAGAAACAAGATCCCAAGTGCCAGTGCGCTCAAGCGCAGCAATCTCCTTAGCCATGGCCAGCTGCCATTTAGGATGATGCTCAGCATCCCGATAAAAAGTCGGCTCGGAGGCAACAGAAAGACCATACTGACTGGGAGAGTAACGATTGGGGGCACGACGCTGACGAACAGGACGAGAAGAGGGAAGCTCATCAGAAGAAGACGACTCAGGAGACAACGATGAAGAAGAAGGTATAGCAGAGGAAGACTCTGGAGAACAAGGAGAACTAGGAGAATTAGACTGAGCAGAGGAGGACGGTGTCGAAGAAGAGACATCAGGGGGATGAGATCCTGAAAAAGACACAATAGGAGTAGAAGGAGGTGTGTCGGGAAAGAGAAGAAAAGAGATATCTTCCATCGGGTAGGTACCAGCGGTGGGACAAGGATAGAAAGGACGCGTCTCATCAAAAGTAACATCACGAGAGATACAAATCCGACGACCAACGGGGTCCCAACAGCGATAGCCCTTATGCTCATCACTGTATCCAAGGAAAACACACTCAACAGACTGAGCTGTCAGTTTGGTGCGTTCGCGAGGAGCAATAAGAACATAGCAAACACAACCAAACAAGCGAAGCATGGAGTAGTCTGGAGACTGTCCAGATAGGCGCTCAAGAGGGATACCACCCTGCAAAGCAGCAGACGGCTGAATATTGATGAGGTAAGCCGACGTAGCAACAGCCTCAGCCCAGAAATGTGGCGGAAGAGAAGAGGCAATCATCATGGCACGAGTGGTCAAAAGAAGATGGCGATGCTTACGCTCAGCAACGCCATTTTGGGATGTGCGCTAGGACAAGAGAACTGAGCAAGGGTGCCCTGCTCAGCAAGAACACCTCGCAACATCTGGGAGATGTACTCACCAGCAGAATCAGCACGAAAAACACGAATTGGGGTAGAATATTGAGTACGGACCATGGTCGCAAAACGCTGATATATGGAGAGCACCTTACTACGAGAGCACATAAAATACAACCAAGTGTACCGAGAGAAATCATCGATGAATAAAATATAGTAGCGATGGCCCCCTTTCGAAGCGGAAGGAGCCGGACCCCAAACATCTGAATGAACTAAATCAAAAGGTCGCTGAGATACAGACGCGCTAGTAGGATAGGGAAGTTGAACCTGTTTACCCAACCTACAACCCTGACAATGTAAAGACCCATCTCCTGAGACAGACCCCAGAAGACCACGATGAACTAAAGACGACAGACGAGAGTCACAAAGGTGACCAAGATGATGATGTCACTGCTGAAAGGAGCTGGTAGCAGAGGCGACGACCGGAGAAGAACTGACAGATGAAGTGGCAGCGGAGGGAACACGAAGCCAGTCTAACTCCCAAAGTCCTGAAGAGTCACGGCTGCGAGGGACAGCTCCAACCAGGGCCTGCGTGCGACGGTCCTGGACAACACAAGAATCAGCATCAAGAATGATGCGACAACCAGAGTCAGTAAGCTGGCTAGCAGAGAATAGGTTCATCTTAAGAAGAGGGATATGAGAGATATCAGGAACAGAAAAAGAAGAAGTAGAAAGAGTGCCCCGACTAGAAACAGGAAGAGAGGTACCATCAGTTGTAAAAACACGGACAGGAGAAGGAAGAGAACAAAGAGTGGACAGAAAAGAAGACTCAGAGGTCATATGAAAGGAAGCTCCAGAATCCAGATACCATGGGGACGTACCTGACTGGGTAGAAGGTGGTGGTCGCGCAGTGCCTGAATAATCAGTCACAGAACCAGCAGTGCCTGTCGAAGAAGAGCCTGTAGCAGCAAGCAGACCGCGAAGACTCCTGATAATGTCCTGATCGGAGAGAGCAACTACTGAAGATCCAGAAGGAGCCGACTGCCCACGAGCCTGGTGCTGCTAACGTAAACTGGGATCCCGTGTATAACAAGTGGCCCAAGTGTGGCCATCCTTGTTACAGTAAGAGC
Source organism: Avena sativa (assembly GCA_916181665.1). Taxonomy (NCBI): domain Eukaryota; kingdom Viridiplantae; phylum Streptophyta; class Magnoliopsida; order Poales; family Poaceae; genus Avena; species Avena sativa. The sequence goes on along the minus strand of OV702298.1, from coordinate 274,159,694 downwards.
AGAGACGAAGAGAAACACGACGACCCTGACCACGAGCCTGCTGGTGCTGACTCTGGCCCTGAAGCTGCTGATGCTGAAACTGCTGCTACTGACTCTGACTCTGACCCTGAAACTGCTGCTGCTGACTCTGACCCTGACCTGGAGGAGTGGGTAGTATCGGCGGCGGCACAGAAGACCGTGGCTGAGTCAAGGGAGCAGACGACATAGGAGCACCATGAGTAGCAAGCACAGATGGAACCGCAAGAAGACCAGCACCACGGAGACGGGTCTCCTCAGCCTGAAGCTCAGACAACACCTCAGAGAGTGGAACACGGCCACGGGCATTCAGCTGAGCACGTCGGGGCTCAAACTCTTGGCGGAGCCGAGACAGAAACTCATAGATGCGGTGAAATTCCAAATCCGAGCGCACAATCTGGCAGCACGAGCATGTGCCACAAACAGCAGTACGAAGAGAATCAAGCTGACGCCAGATAGCAGCACTCTGAGTATAGAACTCATCAATAGTAGAATCACCCTGCTGGAGAGCATGCTCCTGGCGAACCACAGACAGGTAAAGAGCATCCCCAGACGGCTGATAGCGCTGACGAAGATGAGCCCACTGAGCGGCAACAGTAGGAAGACTCATGAACTCAGCAGCATACTGGGGCAAAACACTAGAGGTGAGAACAACAGCAGCACGAGCATCCTCATCAACCCACTGAGTGTAAGCAGTCAGAGCGTGTCGATAAGCCTCGAGATCAGAAGAGTACTGCTTGAACTTCAGATCATAAGTAGCAACAACACTATCATCAGCGCTCTGAGCAGCATCCTTGGCCTCCTGAGAAGCATCAGCACCGAGAACAACCGATGTCGGTGGAAGAGGAGCCACGGGAGCAGGGGGCACGGCGGACAAGAGACCTCGCTGGAGAGCACACCCCAAAGACGGAGACCGCGCATGTGAACGTGCATAAAGGCAGCGAAATCAGGATAATTCGCGCCATCGAAGATCACCGGGCAGCGAGGAATCGCAACATAGCCTGATGAAGAAGACATATCTCTCTCTCTTTTTTTTTGGAACAGATCAGATCAGATCTGGAGCGCTGGCGCAAGCAGACGTCAGCAGAACAGCGACCAGCTGAGGCTGAGGCTGAGGACGGCGGGCCAGCAGGCGAGGGCCCGCCCTGTCATTGACCCTGAGCGGCAGGGGGTAGGTGCAGAGGCGGTAGACCACGTGTGGACGACGGAGTGTATGTGCAAAGGACGGCGAGTGTAGGTGAGGACGACTGGTACAACCTCACGTGGGAGCAGAGGACGGCCGGGGCGGGGCCCGATCGGCAGGGAGTAGGTGCAGATTCCGATCGGTAGCTGTAGAATTTCGGCGAGTAGCAGACGAGAAGCAGATTCGATCGAGACATATCCGATCTGGACGGAGGCGACGCAAACGGCCAGAACGGGAATCGGCGGTGGCCGGGGCGGGCTGACAGCGGCGACGATTACAAGCAGAGGACCGGTTTCACGGGAACCCTAAAACCTTGCTCTGATATCATGTTAGAAATAGACAAGTTATATTCCTCTGGGCAAGAAGCCCCTAACATATGGGGGAAATACAATATACAGATATATACATCTAACACTAGCTACTAGAAGATGCGGTCGGCGGTTAAAAAATGTTACAGCGCCATGGTAAAAACGTTTCTATATATGTGAAATTGTCATAGGGAAAATTTTTAAAATAATTATCTAAAAAGGAAAATATCATGTATATAGTTCGCTCGATCAATAGAAATAATGGGTTTAGAATTTCTTCACCGAGATTTCAAAGATCATGGATCTATTAAATATTTTGATTATTTAATTTTTTATTGCATTACGGTAATACTTCTCTTACATATACTAAGATTTTTAAGTGTTTTCCGTGTGAACAAGTGGCGGGCATAGTTGATACGTCAAAATCTCTAATCATGCATAAACTTAAATAATTTTTAAAAATTAACCATAAATAAATATACTAGTATGTTTTCTGGCGTAGGGGGACAATATGGCCCTCCTTAACCTATAGGGAAACTCTGACACTTCAAACAAGGGGATTCTGATTTCATGTTGGCCTAACCGGCCCTGAGCCAAAAAATCTCCTTTCAAGTTCCCCGTGTTGTTTGAGGATTGACAAGACAAATAAACGTATGCGCGGACTGGTAACTTTGGCGGAGAGTGGGTGTGTCGCCATCGTACCGTCACCATGAGACGACGATGCCGAGCTAGGATAGGATAAACAAATAGTCCCACCTAGGCCTACGAAATTGTTCTTTCCAAAAGCGAGAGATGCCTGGGAGAGTTCCCACACGCTGAAAGAGACCCACACCCACGGTTTCTTGTAAGCAGAGATGTTTATACGTGAGCAGGAGCTAGCTACTAGAAGATGCGACTGGTGGTTAAAAACTGTTACCGCGCCATGGTAAATAATGAGAATGTTACAGCAGGGAATTTGCGTCGCGTCACACTGTGCAACACACTTGTCTTGTCCAGCTTCATTTGAACTGCAGTCGACATGCATCCTTGTCAGCCAGCTTTCACGTCCTAGATCGAGCTATGTAGCTAGTCACATTCACCTTTAACCGAAGCAGCACGCACCAACTCACCGAGAGACAGCTAGCCGAGATGAAAACGAAGAAAGCTCCCCCATGCATCAACATCGCCGCGCAAACCACACGGATCCATCGATCAATTGACCGCCGCGTACGTGGCTCGATCTCGGCGCATGCAGGTCAAACATCGTCACCTCATCCGTTTCACACATCCTCCGGTATCTGGGTGCAAGATTTTCACCGTGTGTAACTTCCACGTACGTACAGTACGTGCTAACATTGTTGTTTCTTGGGAAGGAATGCGACGACGAAGTATTCGATCGGTACGCAAGAAACATTGTCCCACGAGCCACGACCCAAGCTCCCCTGGCTCCGCGACGATGCCCCTGCAAGTTTGGTTGCGTCACACTAGTAGCAATTTAAAAACGAGGGTGGGTGCACCCGTCCGAGCACTCGTACCGGCCTCTCTTCTATTATAGTACAACAAAGAATATAAGTCCTTTGCTTAGTCCAAGAATTCACATCATTGCATAGTAAAAAAGAATTTACAACATTTCTGTAACTATTAGCGACATCACTGCATGACGGACTCACATAGAGATAAGGCGCTACCGCCGGCGTCGCCACGTCCGTGTCTCTACGACAAGGATTTATCCTGACCCCTTAAAAAAACACTCCCGGACGCTTCGAAATGCTCCACCAAACTCATCGCTCACCAATACACGCCACCACGGTCTTGCAGCCACCCCCGTCGTCTCACCATGACCCATGCTGTGAGGCTGGTACGACCAAAAAGAAGAAACTTCGGCAGGGGTCGGTGGTACAATAACACGCGGGAGGGAACTACCTCCACCGACGGAGGGCGATAGCCGCCCAGATGAAGCAGCAAGGGCAAACCAGGCACTCGCTAGCCCAGCCGAGCCCAAATGGACTCGTTAAACCCCACAACCTCACTGCAGCAAGGGTGTCACCGTCACCGCCAACCCTAGCGTTAGTCCCTACTCCTCTGTCCACCAGTGAATCCGCCGCCACCGCAGATCCCCGCCGCCAAGCAGCAGCGCCACAACCACCGTGCTCACCCGGGCCTACCGGACCACCGCTGGTCTAATAGCACCCCATGACTCACCCCTGCACACCAAAAGAACGTAGCCGCCACGGCTCTGCCGGACCGGGGATTCGAGTAGAGGCTCAGGATTCGAGCACCTGCAGTACCAGCGGCGATGCACCCGGGAGCTGGCTCCCAGTCACAGCCACCTTCAAGGATCGTTGGTGCTGGCCCAGTCGGGGCCTGCCTAGCCAAGATCGGGGCCTGCCTGGCCCAAAACTGGGCCACATCGCCGCGCAGGGCCAGCATCCACCACTCCTGCTCACCCCCGCCCGAGGCCGCCTCTGCCACACCTCTGCACGCGCGAGCCAGGGCCTCCGTGCCTAGGCATCCTTCGTCGATGCTGCCTCCCAAGGCCTCGACCAGGAGGGGCACCACCATGTGAACCACCTGGCCGCGCAGCCCCGCCGCCTCCAGCTGCAAGATCTGCCCCGACCGCGACTTGCCGACCACGCCGCGCCGAGCTCCGCGGACCCTCCGCCCATTCGCCGCCACCCTGCGTGACTCTCCTGGTGCCCGGAGAAAGAAGGGCCGCCGCCGCCAGCACCGCACAGACTTTTCTCAGCGGCCCGTGCCGACGACGGCATAGGAGGGGGAGGGAGGATGAGGGACGAGGTGGGGTTGTTCTAGGGTTGTCGCTGCCCTGGTCGCCTGCGAGGGATGACGTGGAGCGGGCGTTTTTCTCCCAGGTCGAAGAAACTTCCGAGGATAATGGGTGTGTCGCCGTCATACCGTCACCATGAGACCTAGGATAATAAGAACGTAAACAAATAGTCCTACCTTAGGCCGACGAAACGGTTCTTTCCAAAAGGGAGAGATGCCTGGGAGAGTGATCACACCCACGGTTTCTTGTAAGCAGGTCCTTTATATACTCAAGTACGTGATCAGGAGCTAGCTACTAGAAGATGCGGTCGGCGGTTAAAAAATGTTACAGCGCCATGGTAAAAACGTTTCTATATACTATGTGAAATTGCCACAGGGGATTTGCGTTGCACCACACTGCTGCAACACGTACGGTTCGTACGTATCCAGCTTCACTTGAAGTGCAGTCGACATGCATCCTTGTCATCCAGCTTCACGTTTGCTAGCTAGTCACATTCACCTTTAACCGGAACAGCCCACACTAGATCGCCAAAAAACAGCCGAGCCGATCGAGGTGAAAACGAAAAAGCTCACCATGCATCAACATCGATCGTGGCGCAAACCACACGGATCGATCGATGAAACCGCCGCGTACGTGGCTCGATCGAGTCGTGTCAAACATCATCACATCATCCGTTTCACACGTACAGTACCCAGACGGAATATTTACGGGCTTTACAGGTTAATACTCGATGATGACCGGGAGCCACACGACGGAATATTTACGAGTCAGGTCAAACATCATCATAATTCACATCATCGAGTCGTGGTCGTCGGAGTATAAGGTTTTCACCGTGTATTATTAACTTCCACGTGCTAACATTGTTGTTTCTCTTTCTTGGGAAGGAATTAATGCGCGGAAATAGTCGATCGGTACACAAGAAACATTATTGTCCCACGAGCCAAGACCCAAGCGGACAAGCTAGCTCCCCTCACGTACGCGAGCGACGACGACTCAAGTTTGGTTCCGTCACACTAGCTAGCTAGTACTAGAGTAAAATACGAGGGTGGGTGCACCCGCCCGAGCACTCGTACCGGCCGGCCTCTCTTGTACCTTTTTGAATTTTGATTTAGCAAGTACTCCCTCACTTTTGGAAATATAAGATGTTTTAGGTTTGTGAAGGAAATGTATCTAGACATCTTTTAGTGTCTATAAGATGTTTTAGGTTTGTGAAGGAGATGTATCTAGACATCTTTTAGTGTCTACACTAAAAGATATCTAGAGATGTCTAGATACATCTCCTTCACAAACCTAAAACATCTTATATTTCCAAACGGAGGGAGTACTAGTATAAGAAGAAGAATAAGTCCTTTGCTTAGTCCAAGAATTCACAGCATTGCCTAGTAAAAAAGAGTTTCGAACATTCTATAACTATTCACAACATCACTATGCGACGAACTCAGATATAAGTAAATAAATTCATCGGTCGCTGTAATTCGTAGCGAGATGCCGTCCTGCCACTGCCAACCAAGCCAGTTCCAGCCAGCTTTTCATCTCCTTCCTCCATCGAAAAGTCACCAATCACCTTTCACCAGAAAAACAGCCAATCGGAAAAGCTGGCCATCAACGTCACCGCGCAAACCACACAGATTAATTAATTAATTGACGCAGGGCCGCGTCGCCCAGGGGACGGCAGGGTCAAATCCTCAGATCCTCCGCTTCCACACGCGCTCCCGTGCCATGCCATGCCATGCCATTGCCATGACCCGTGCTTCCACTCACCAACGATCCGACCAACCCCGCGCGCCTCGATCGCTATATATAACCCTCCACGCCCCCCGTCGTGTCAACCCATCATCCACTCCGACCCGACCAAACACAACCTCAGCTCGCCGGACGTTCGTTCCAAGAAAAGAAGGAAACCAACCAGCCGCAACTCGACACACCACCACCAGCAGCAGCACGATGAGAGCGATGCTGTTCGGCTGCTTCGCCCCGCGCGGCGGCGGCGGCGCGGACCCGGCGGCGGTGTCCGACGACCACGACGGCGCCACCACCTCCACCACGCCGTCCACCAAGCCGCCACCATCCTCCACCAAGAGAAACAACAAGAAGAAGAAGTCGATGCGGCGGGTGCAGAGCTCGACGGCGCGGCTGCGCACGCTGGCCGTGGACGACCTCTCCCGCACGCTGGCCTCGTCCGGGATGCGCGCCTTCACCTACGCGGAGCTGCACCTGGCCACGCGGGGGTTCGCCTTGAGCAGCAAGATCGGGGAGGGCGGCTTCGGGCCCGTCTACAAGGGCTTCCTCGACGACGGCCCCTGCAGGGCCGTGCCCAGGACCGCCGAGCCGCAGACGACGAGCGTGGCCGTCAAGTGCCTGGACGCCGACGGGCCGCAGGGCCACCGCGAGTGGCTGGCGGAGGTGGTCTACCTCGGCATGCAGCTCAGCCACCCGCACCTCGTCAAGCTCGTCGGCTACTGCATCCAGGACCACCACCGCATGCTCGTCTACGAGTACATGGCAAGACGCAGCCTCGAGGACCACCTCTTCACCAGTAAGAAGAATGAAGAACCGAATCTCATGGCAAATTCGATTTTTGTACTAATCTCGAATGGTTTCTGTCTGTCCAGACGTGCTGTCGACGTTGCCGTGGGCGACGAGGCTGAAGATCGCGGTGGGGGCGGCCAAGGGGCTGGCGTTCCTGCACGAGGCCGACACGCCCGTCATCTACAGGGACTTCAAGGCATCCAACATCCTCCTCGAATCGGTCAGTACCTACCTGCTCCTCCATTACCAACTCCGATCATTTCCGTTCATATCTCCTTTTCGTGCATATATACACACACACGCACGACCAGTTCGATGCCCCACTATACGGCGACAGTTTCAGTATCCTACGGACAGGCAACCACGTTTTTGAACTAGCCAGTTGGCCAATCTCCGTCTCCCGTAGACTTGATCAAGCACAGCAAGTCCCAGACTAAATCTTCGTACGCAGTAATGGCGCCCAACTAACCAACTGATAGTTTTAAAAATGGCCAAACGCACAAAAGATTCAGCATTAGTAGCCATGTGTCAGACTTGTTTTATGCCTCCTACCAAATCAGACAAGGATGTCCCTGTCATGGCAAGCAGAGCTGATAGGAAACGTACAGCAGTTGAGGATACGAAATTTGTTGTCGCCTTTAATTTGCATAGACAACCTGGCTATATCTGCACCAGCTAGAAAACACAACTGTAGGCGGACATAGTCGCGCGCGCATGTCTAAATCAGCTCTGTGATCGATCGATCAGCTAACCTTACCTAACCAGCAGCTAACTTGCTTGACACGCTAGCTAGCAGCAACGCGCAGATGTCAACAACAGAACAGTTCGGTACACTCCCAATTATATCAGCAACAAGAAAAGCTTTGCGCACGCACGTCACGACAAACACGTGCGCACGCCGGCACTAGTCCTTGTTTTAAATCGTCGTGTGCGCACCACCATAAGACCTTCTTAACATGATTTGTAATGGGTTGTTTTTTTTAGATCATTTCTTAAGTAAGAGAAATATTTTTTTTCAACTTTCACTTTCCTTCACCCTAGGGTTTATCCTACCTGGTACTCTTAAGATATCACCATTGTACATGCCCTAATCGGCACATGTCCATAATTCTGACTCTGTTGTGTACGGTGTATTGCAGGACTACACGGCGAAGCTGTCGGACTTCGGGCTGGCGAAGGAGGGCCCGGTGGGCGACGAGACGCACATCTCCACCCGGGTCATGGGCACGCACGGCTACGCGGCGCCCGAGTACATCCTCACGGGCCACCTCACGGCCAGGAGCGACGTCTACAGCTACGGCGTCGTCCTCCTCGAGCTGCTCACGGGCCGGCGCAGCGTCGACAAGCGGCGCCGCGGCCGGGAGCAGAACCTCGTGGACTGGGCGCGCCCCTACCTCCGGCGGCCGGACAGGCTGCACCGGGTGATGGACCCGAGCCTCGAGGGCAGCTACTCCGACGATGCCGCCGCCAAGGCCGCCACCGTGGCGTACAACTGCCTGCACAGCCTGCCCAAGTCGCGCCCCACCATGCGCGAGGTCGTCGACGCCCTCGAGCCGCTCCTCAGCATGCGCGGCGACATGCCCCTCGGGACCTTCATCTACACCGCGCCGGAGGTCGTCGCTGATAAGGCCGAGGCAGCTGACAAGAAGGGCCGTGGCGGTGGCGGTGGCGGTGAGGCGACGTCCATGAAGAAAATGGCCGTGCAGAGGGTCGCCAGGCACCGGTACGCGAGCTCGGTCGCGGGGAGCGAGGGCGGGCGGTCGCCGAGGCAGAGCACGGACAGAGGGGCGTAGGTAGCAATGCCCGCATTTCTGTTGAGTGAGTGTGTGCTTATTTTTTTTGTCCAAAGTTGTTGAAGATGTACATAGTGGGCAAAGCAGGACAGTGTAAATGTGTAATGTGTTCTATTCTTTTCTTGGTGATGTGTTAACCATCATCCCAAGAGCAAAAGGTGTTGCTAGTTTTTCAGAGGCAAAGTGCTCTTGTTTTCTATCTTGTCATGGTGATGGCATTGCTTACCCCATGATTTGTTATCTGCGATGTTTATTTTTAGCGAAACATCAGTAGCAGCAACTTAGACTAGTCACAATGGGAAGTATCATATAGTAGTATCATGCATATGATACTAGTATATGATACCACCTCCACAATGCATAGTATCATGTAGTAGTACCATAGTCTTAGTGTATTTATTGTTTTGTAGAATCTCAATGCAAAATTGTGTACAAGATTCATTTGAGAATAGTTTTTCTAGTACTACGTGCTATGATACGGTATCTACCTATGATACCAACACAACCTCTTTCATCATTAATTAGGATGCCACGTCAGAATTTTGCCAACATGGTATGCATGATACTACCTATGATACCCCCATTGGGGCTAGTCTTATAAGGCATGTAAGTGTGTCTCTTCGCCATAGGCTTGTTGTGCAAGAGCCGTGAAGAAACTGAGTCAAATCTTTATGCAATAACCTATCGGCAATGTTCATAATTAGAAAGGTCCCCGTCCACCTATCGGCACTCATATCCACCCATCTGATTACGAGTGCGAAGCATGTTCTGCACCAAACAGGAATCTTGCCACAGATGCGATCAAATTTTGGGCAACTGCCTTCACAATTCCTACAGTGTTCTTTGTACAACATAGGACATAAGACAAGTGCCACGACCGTTTCAGCATCTAGCAACAAATTGTTGCTTCAGAACTGGCATACCCTATCACTTTTGCCCTTCTGCCCTTCAACCTTAAATCAATTATACAACACTGCAGAAGGGGTGTTGGGTCGAACCCCAAACCACATCTTTCTACCAGACAGGCTCCGGATCATGACGCCGTGAGCAGAAACTGCACCGACGGGTACTCACAAAGAGATTCCGGTAGCCCCACATTCGCATAGTCTGTTGCAGGGATCGCCATCGATAAATCCTCGGTAGAAAACGGTATACTGCACCAAGGAAACATCATATACATGTGCAAAACTGACATCCAGTTGCCAAAATAAGCAAATATAATAAGTACTTGTACTAAACATTATTATGAAGGTATCAGAGGGAGTACATAACATTAAAATACTTCAGAAGCACCATTATATATATTGTCTGCTAAATAGTATTAGTAACTAAAAGGAAACTACTGCTACCTTAAATCATCATCCAGCAAGAAGGAATTTGACACGAGGTTCTGAGTATCTTTGTTGACCATCTCCCGCATTGCAGAAACAACCTGTAAAATAACATCTCTAAGAACAAGGAACACAAAAGGAGATCCAGAACTGTGAAAGCTCCAAGCTAGAGTACATACCTCACTTGATATTCCCTGGGTATTGTATTTGTCGTCCCAGTACATTGAGCATATCCTGTAGATTTGCCTAATACTCAAGGACTACATGCAAAAGAGGGCTAGTTATATATTCTGCAATAAAATGATGATTAACTGCAAAACAGAAGTTATACACATAGCCTCACCGGGCAGAGATCTTGGCTGATCTCCTCAAGCGTCTTCTTTCTTTTTTGGTGTATAACCTACATTATAATTAGTGAGAAATTACCCCAAGGCATAGAGGATGCAACAGAAACAAAAAAAAAAGGAGAAAATGCGGCTTGCACAAGCAATTACCAAAAATCCAACAGCTTGTCTGATATAATTAAGCTCATGCCAAGATGTTCCTGCAAACTGAAAGTAAATGGATAATAAATTTGTGAATAACAGAACAGAACTAACAAACAGAAAATGATGATGTGCGAGTGTTATATCTTCTCTAAAACACTAGGTACAACTGGAAACATGGAAGAAACATTGGACATGAAACGAGCTGAACCACATTATCAGGGTTTCTCATGGTACATTCCTGAATTGTATACCAACCTGACAAGCATAAAGCAGAATTGGCACTTACCTCCTCCGTAACATCAGTAATCCATTTCTCCAGCAATGACAGGCCAGCTTTAACATACTCTCCATTGGAGAATGTACAACATTCACGCCGAAGAAGAAGACTGATGAAACAAAAAAATGTTAGTATCACCATGAAAGTGAAATAGTATTTCATTATTCTGCTTGTGCTTCTATGTTTATCTGTACCATACTAAAAACAGTTTTTTTGGAGTGTCAGTGTCTCATCACCTACAAGTTTTAACCCAGAGAATTTGATTTCTTCAGTGATAAACAGACCCTTTCCTCAACCCGAAATTACAGCTAAATAATCTATTTACAAATTCTAAAACATGATTCTATCATTCATTAAAGAGTTATATCGTGTTGGTTATATAATACTACCTCTGTACATAATTACAAGACGTTTACAGAGGGAGTATTAAGGTATTTCCACTTATTTGTTCCAAAACATGGAACTCAGGAACTGGCTATAATGTTTTTGTCATTTGCATGTTCTAAGAACACAGATACCAAATATTCAATTTCTAAAAACAAGATACTACCTGTTAAAAAGTTGTATATTGATGAAAGAGAACAGCTGAGTGATAAGTTTTCGTATAAAAAATGACGGCACCTGCAGCACACACAGATAAGGTTATTAGAATCGCTTGCGCAAAACAACCAAATTGTCCATAATAAAGCCAGCAAAAGATGCAGCTGTAACAAAATAAGGTGAGTTAAATGGAAAGCTTACATAATTTTCACGTAAAGTATCCATAAGCAGGTTTAGAAAATTGACAATATTATCCCAATGGGAGTTTGATGGCTGTTGAGCACCAACCCCTGGTGATTTTGAAGCTTTTCCAGGTTGAGCACGTGTTGCTTTTGGAGCCTGGCATGCAAATTTCCAGAGGTTACAAAAATGATCCAGTTGTGCAATGTAGTCGAGCGTAAAAAATTCAAAGGAGATGAAGGTATACCTGAATGCAGACATTAAGAAGAGGTGATATTTCTTTTTTTAGATTATCCCTGAGCTGCCCAAAGATCTTTTCAACACATGCCGTCAGCTGTTGTTTGAAGAGTATGGCCGGATACCTAGCATCTACTTGTGCCAGAGTATCACCACGCCCTACAAGCTATGAAGGCGATGTCAGTGTCAGGCAGAAAGTTAGATCATCCTTTTTCCATTTTACAGAGATTTGCGCAAAAATTGTAAACAATGACTAGTTTAATATTGCCAACATTTACAATGTTTAATATTTAGGACAGTATACCCATAACTTAGCAAATTAGAAGTATATATCTACATCTTTGCAGAACTGCGTGCATACAAGTACAGTGAAAGAATGTTATTTCAGAAAGTGCATGATGTTTGTTTTTCTCTTGTTTGTCAATAGCTATATGTGAACTTTCCTTTAGTAGAAAAGGTACACAAACACACAGATTCTCTACCTATACAATGGATATGATAGAACAGAGTGTACCAAGTAACATCCAGCTCTTGAAGGGTTCTTCAGAAATATACCAAATAGCATTCATTACTGACAGGGAAAATAACTAGCAAGCTCAGTTCCTTACTTGGCCTATCTTCCCACCTAGCCCTAAAGATCCAGCAGAGCGGCGAGATGGTGTACCAAAAAATCCATTTGACCGTAGATTCTTCTGAAGAAGGCATAGCAGTGCAGAAGTATTGGACAGCCAATAAGGTAGTCGACCATCTGCTTCCTTTGCCTGGAATAGGGGAAAAAATGAAAAAATCAAACTTATTGACTTACACAAATGAAATGTCTGGTGTGAACAGCAAAACAAACGGGATTTAAATTATTTTACCTTGAGAACATCATTTATGGCTTCAATTACATGATCAAAAATTGCAGTCCTCTCTGATTCAAAAGAGTGCCAGTGTAGAAGGCATTTATAGATGATACATGCTGCAACTGGTTTGCCATCCTTGAACCCTAAATTTTCTTTTATGCATCTTGATAAGATTTCATGGTTTCCCTGCATGAAACAATAGAGCAATACTACCATGAAGATACCATAGAAATAAATTCTTGACAGAATACCGAATCTTGTCTCTGAAGGCATCTACTGAACGCCATACAGAAAATAAGAATGCCAGGTTAAGAACAGTGAATTCACCTCATGCCTTTCAACAGGCTTTGTTCTCGACCTCTGCCCGGTGCTCTGTGGAATGGAAGCCAGATATTTTGTTTGTGGTGGGGTTTCCTACAATTTTAGTTTTGACAGTTTTAAGCAGTTAGACAAGGATATAAAGCACTCCAGTATCCAACTTGAACCAAAAAAAGCTTACAAATATACGCTTCTGATCACTGTTCGGAAGACCAATCGAAGCAGAAAACTTCTGTATTCAAGTAAATTAGTCAGGTAACTAACCAAAAAAATACATAGGGGCTAGGCTAGTACTCAAAATTACAGCTACAAATGTCACTTAGAAAAATGGGAAGTGCTGGGACCAAAATAGTAGTGTGATTGAATAAATTGAAATTTTGAGTTGGTAGAAGGGAAGAACCTCGGACACTGTTTTTGGAGAAATGTTAAATGCCTTATTCCTTAGAACAAGGTTTTCATTTTCCAAGTTCGTCAGTTTCTCCTGCAATCTGAAAGCAGGAATGCCAAACTGTTAGATACTAACACTTAGAAAAAGAAAGAGAGTCAAAAACCATCCGTGGACAATTCCAGCATCCAGTGGTTATTTGAAAGAAGGGAAACATACTTGACCAAATTTTGCTGGAGGTGGGTGCATTTTCCCTCCACATCTTTCAGTTTCTCCATCGTATTGTCACTACTTTTACGAGCTGTGCTAAGTTCAATTTCCAATAACGAATTCTTCTCCGATAATGATTTGACAATGTTCTGTTGAAGCAACAAAGAACTGCTTAAGTGAAAGTAACAATGACCAGAAACATGACTGCACATCGGTCAATAAGTCCTAAAAGGTCACTATAACTCATATTCAAAAGAGGCGATGGCACAACAAAGAAGATCCAGCGAGAGATTACTATAGCAAAACATAACAAACATAGTAATTCCATGGAAAAACCTTATAAGGAACAACGATATGAAACAAAATGAGTTAAGATCATTTATCACAAAAATGCAAGGAGAGAAATGAACACCTAGTAGAAAATTAAAAGAACACCTACAAGACTGAACTATAAGAAAATTTGACATCTATCACAACAATGCAAGAAGAATTACACCACTTAGTAAAAAAAATCTGACATCATAAAACTGTGTGTTCCATTTAAAAAGATGAAGGAAAGAAAAGAACATCAAGAAGACAACTAAAAATAGGGAATACAAACACATTTATAATAAAATAGTAAAAAAGAGAAGAGAAGCCTTCAAACCTTCAGATTAGAGTTCTGTTTTTCTTCTTCTGCTTTCAGAATCTTATTACTGCGCAACGTAGCTATCTCTCTCAGAGAATCATCTAATTGCCTCTGGAGAAGCAGATTTTTGTCATGTTCACTTCGGGCAGATGATTTAGCTGCAGCACATTCTGCGCTTAATGTTTCTATTATTTTATCCCTCTTTGAAATTTCCACCAACTTTGTTTCCTCACCAGCAGCCTACATTTGAAAATCCACACATCAAGTAGCAAAAAACCACTAGCATCAGAAACAGAATAAGGGGGCAAAGGCATAAACGCTGAAGTCTCGGTGCAACACCTGATGATTCTGTTATATTTATAGTGTCTAATGCGGGATAACAATAGCGGAAATTTTCAGAAAAACAACCAATTGCAAGGTACTAAAATAGTTGTCCTTCTAATGGCAGGAACAAGCACAACTGTCTCAAATACGCGACATGCAGGGAAGCACATTCAACATTGATAAATCACAATATAACACAAAAGCAATAAAGACAGAAAAACATACCCGCATTCTTCTTTCAAGAGTAAGTCTTAAAGTAAGATCATCCAACTTTTTCTCAAGCTTATTCTTCGCCTCCCGGAGTGCACCAGCTTCATTTGCAGTCTAAAGACACAATCATAGCATAAGAATACTCCCGATGCACACCAATCAAACAAAGACGATAAACATGCTCAGGAGGCATGAACAGTAATATTTGCAGGAGAAATCAAAGATAACACAAATATTAGGATGCTTTACTTTTAAGTAGATATATAGTTGTTAGAACCGGCTCTAAAATTAAAGGACACCAGGCACATTATTCATCACTAAGCAATGAGTTAATCACAAAAGATGCTAGCCTCTCCATCCCAACCTTGGTGACGTAGCCAGCCAAGCAAAATCCTCAGAGCCATACCCCTGCCTTAAGATGGCCGGTTTAGACGTGGAAGTTAAACATGTACTGCCTTATTGGCATGTGGAGGAAGAATAATTGTTTAAATGACCCCTTGCTTCTTGGAATTTTACTTGGCCTCCAAGCATGGTTTTTAAAGCGTCATAAGGCGATGTAGGGGCGCTCTGACGCCTAGGCGGGCGCTTTGGCCGCCTAGGCGCCTAAAGCGCCCATATTTTCAAGGCAGAGGAGGGGCGCCTGGACGCCTTTAAAACCATGTCGCCAAGATCTTAGACTGAACCACACAGCTGCCGCTCGTCAACACGAGTTGACAAGGAAATTGCAGCAATGCTTTTTTAAAGGAAGCGGTATTTCAAGAAAAGAAAAACATTTTGAAATACCTAAATTGCGCACGAACAAATCATTGTCAGTTTCACCACTGCCAGAAAATGCGAACCAATTTTATCATGCATAAATAAATTACAGAACTGCAACAGAAAAATACCATTCTGAGTTTCCTTAGCTCCTTTCTTGCAAGTTTTTGCCTCCAAGCACACTGGATTGCTATAGTAGCTTGCTTGTAATGCTGGAAAAGCATTGCAACCTTCCGTTTTCTCCAGAAGGACTACAGTGTGGCAACAAAAACTGATGTTACATAACTTCAACAATACAAACTCTTAAGCAAGTAGTGAAACCACTACAATAAAACCTCTGATACCTTCATATTACTGTAATTTTCTAGAGCTACACGGCCAAAAAAAGTAGCATGTTTATGCCGTGCATGGGATCTTACAAGTTAATATTACAACTAACTGCTTGCTACCATGGAGAAAAAATCCCAGATAATCAAGTTTCAACCTAAGTTATCAACCACTGAAATGGTAAGCTTGATTGAAGTTTGTTTGATTTCTTGATGCATGGGGTGGCGGTGGGGGAAAGGCGGAGGAGAGGAGGTGAACCTGTATCACTAAAGCAGCCTTCTGCTCTCTGATGGCTGAGAAATAGCGACGAGCAATAAACCCGCGAATACATGACTGAATAAGCAGAGCTGCTGAACATGCTTCCTGGTAATTTCGCTGTAATAACAACCTTCTCACGTACTTCTGAAGAATTATGGCAGCCGCTGTTTCTCTTCTGATCATATACATCTTCCTTGAAAAACAACCTGCAGGATCATTTAAAAATAGCAATCAGGATAAGCCAGTAATTCTAAAAGATGATACAGTTTATAAAGAATGCTTATACAAAAACCGGATAAGGTTCTTTTAATTTGCAGGCCATGAACATACCAGGCACAAGAGTACGGACTACGGAGCATAACTAGCATGTACCAGGAAACAATTACTACATCCTCTTAGTTGTCACAAACTGTGGCAAGCATGCAATCAACATTTGATATTTTGGGACATCATTTCTTGTATTTGGGTTGATGACATGAAACTGTATATGTTCACCTAAACTCAGATTGCAGATTGACTGTGTAAAAGATAATAGACAGCAACATGAGTAAAGAAACATGTTTACCTCTACAATATGCTTGTATTGAAATTGAAGCCTCCTTTGTTTTCACAAACTCTTTGCGGGCCACGAATGTTCTGAAACGACCTTGAATGCGCCGTGCAGCATTGTCCAAAACCTCAGCACGACGCACATCTAGGATCGCTATTTGACCGGCTCTAAGGAACACCTTAGTTCTACCAAGCTATCATGTAAACAAAAATGTAAAACTATCAAATGATACTTCAAAAGGGAACAGAATGATACTGTATGCTGAAAATTGCAAGTCCACTTTTTCAAAAATTACATGGTCAATCAGAAAAGCACAAATGAAGACTAGTCAAGGGAATGTGTGGATCATTTATTTCACGAAAAAGGAACTGTCAGTAATAATGAGAAGCTTACTTGAAAATTGTCGAGCTTCATTTTTTCAAGGACTGCCTCTGTTAACACCTTCTCATCGTAACTGCATAATTATTAATAACTAGTAAGATACCGGTGCTACAGTACAGAGCCAAAAAAAAACAGGTGGAACATAGTTTACTCGAGTTATATGTTCAACAAATTCACTCTGGTGTTTTCGTTTATCAGACAAAGTAGCTACTATTACGTGCAAGGCGAAATGCGCCAAGGTCTATAGACCAGAGCACCTGAAGAACCTTGGTTGGCTAAGATATCAAGGTTCTTCTCAAAATTCAATGAACTTTAGCATGAATTGAGGTAGCCATTGCCAGATTTGAATTTTGAACCAGGCTGCTAGAGACAGGAGACTGGAAGGAGTGGAATTGGACTATGCAAGGTGCCAGGGGCCGGGAGATGATTGGGATGGGGTGATGCTGGTAGTAGGAGGACCCAGGAGAGGGCCGCTCGCTTCTATGGTCATGGATGGAAAAGAACTGAATTGACGAGCACCAATTCAAATACTTTTAAGTAGGAAAGAAATCCAAACATCAATTCATCTTTTCGCAAATAGTCCAGATAATCTCGCAGCTCTTCTCACAGGGTTCACATAAACTACTATAATTCGTGGGCACTATCACATTGGCAACTATCTGAAAGGGTACGAAGTGTTAAGTTAATGCAGACCTATGGCAAGATGCTGATTCATATATCATATAAAGACAATACTGAACTATTCCATAAGAAAAAGAAAAACTTAAAATGCAAGAATTGGTTTCGCCTAGAGTCAGTTGTAACTGATATATGGGCATATTGTATCAAGGTGGCACTGCCAAATGCGGCACAAGCCAGCTGTAGTACAAATCAGTAAATTAAACAAATCATGTTTTTAAACTGAAAAGATATATGTGGCTCATACGGAACAAGGCCATCTACAGAGTCACAGATACCCAATATTGTGTTGTTTATTAAATAAAAACTAGTATATCAAATTCAACACAGGCACCCAGAGTCTGTTCAAACTAAACAGTTGAACAAGCATGGCTAACAAAATATACCCACAATGAAGCGGGTGCTTTGTGGTTCTGATCAAGATCACCAACCCAATTAGCACAAAATGAGAAGTCTTATTGATAATAAAGCGGTGCAGCCAACATTGCACATTGTGAAGCAAACAACTTGAACCAAACCAGTTGCATAGTGCATAGATTAGGTACCTTTCCAGCATCAACTCGGGAACTAGGACACCAAACCGATCAACAAATTCAGCATATGTCCTTCTGGTAGGATAGCCAGCAAGACTAATGCGAACCGCCTCTAAAACACCCTGCGCCACAACCAAGTTACAATCTTAAGGAAAATATTGCCAGTAAATCATGCATATGTATGGAAGCAAAAGGGCATCATTTAAGTAAGTTCTTGATCTATAGCTTGAGAAGGCACTACAAAGCATAAGCAAGGATAAGTAATAGTCGGTTTTTAAGTACTCTTATGAATGTAGTTCCAGTTAGCTTATGCAACACTAACTTGTTTGAGACTGTAGGCCTCCTCAAGTCACATGAAGGTATGATGTAAGACCAGTATGCTTCACCAAACCAACCAATGGATTTGCAGAAATTGGCATAGCACTATCAAAGAATTTGGCATGAGCTTGATTCATTATTGCAAAAAATATATGATTTAAAGCAGAAGTAATCAGCATTAAGTTGAGTTACAGAGAGCAATGACATTCCTATATGGGAAGATGTGCTGAACTGCTGATGACAAAAACAATGAGAAAGAAATACACTATTTTATGCTTAAGGTGGAAGTACTTACTCCACAACGTAGTTGGTGCAGGACACTTTGATTTTCAAAAATCTGAGGTCGATTAAGTGAGTTAGGCTTCACACAGCGTACATAGTGAGGTTCAGTTGAGCTCAGCGTTTCCATGAGGGCTTGAAGTTGTTGCTATAAAACAATGAATATAAATTATAGATCGGAGGAGTCAAAATTTTGTAGTCTCGTAGCTATTCGGTGCACATAAATTGACAAGGCATGGCAACCAGATGAAAAAAATGCCGATAAGCATATTTCAAAGACCAAACGCAAACAGAATCAGTTGAACATTGTATCCATACCTTAAAACGGGAAGCAACTGATGAGAATTTGTATGATGATCTTAATGAATCGTCCGGCAAAGAAGTAAAAAGTCCAGAAACAAGGGGGCATCTTGAAGATGATAAAAGATTGCAATGCTCTGCGACAATATAATCCCGGTTCTTCTCCAGAAAAGATTCTGTTTGATAAGTCACCTACAAAAGGTGGATCCTATCATAGTCAATAGATGAAAAAATATTTAAATAACCTGGCTGCTAGCTTACCTTCCCAGCATAGTGAGAGATGGTAAAATCTGTTTCCGAGAACTTGGTCTTCTCAAGCCTAGGATGGGAAGATAAGTTTCTGAACATCTTTGTTGCAAAGCTTGCATGAGTAGATTTTGGAAACATGCTGCAACATTAACAAAGTTAACTCAGAATAGGAATTTGCTTGTACAAGCATAGAACTGCCATTTCCTAGGAAAAATGAACCAGGTAATTACCAAGCCTCATCCAGCAGTGCGATAATTCCAATAGGTTTCTGGTTGGAGAATATATTGAAGAATTAGTCTCATATGAGCAGCAATGCAACAGGTTATCAAGAGCAAATAATGGGCAGAAAGATAGAAAATCAGTATTTTAATCCATCTCAAATATCAATTATTGAGCCCGATGCTGCAACAAAGCAATATCTAGCATAGCAGGCACAACTCAGACCAAACGCACATACTGTTTATGCGTTACACATTAAGAAAGTTTGTATTTTCTACATGCACGAGACAGTAAATGTTGCAGACATTAACAACTTGCAGAATAAGCATATTTAACCAGATTTTAGAAAACAACGGCATGTCAGTAACACACAATCAAGTCACATTAGCACTTTCATCCATACGGGGCATTGCCCACACAAACAATGATGCAATTTATTCCATGAGCTTTAAGTTACAATAGTTGTGTATCTTTTTGTTAACATAAGCAAGAGATTGGCCAGACCAAAAATAAACACGCCGAAATGTTGGGAGTACAGAGTGCATGATGTGCCCAACAGGTGCTACATGATAGATAGATGATTATTTCCTTCACCACAAACCTAAAACCATGTTGGAGTCTAGGTTAGCATAGTATTGTCCTAGGAGAGTCTAGAGTATTCCAGTGAGTGTTGGAGTCTGAGTTAGTGTAGGTAGTACTACTCTTGTAGAGTCTAGAGTATTCTAGGGAGTGTTAGTATAGTAGTAATGTCCTACTAGAGTCTAGATCATTCCAGTGTACGAGTGAAGATGTAAGGCTAGATTGTGCTATATATAAGAGGGTGTGGAGGTCCAAGGGACTAAGCCCATCCAGAAAATTTCCCCCAAAACACCAACATGGTAGCAGAGCTAGGCTCCTCCTCCTAACCCTAGCTACCACCATTCCACCACTGCAACACCCATCCCGACTCTTGTTGTCAACAACACCACGCACATTGTAGTCACCTAAGCGGCGGGAGGCCGCATCCCGTTGCTCTCTACAGGCAGTAACCACCTTATGTTGCACGATGTGTTGTGTGAGGCTTGGTTGCTGCTCTGTACGGAGGTTGCTTAGTGAGCTAGTTAGAATGGTGCAACTGAGATGTTGATAGGAGGAAAATAAGTTAGCTGGATTTGGGGACCAAGAGAAACTGGAGGTGGAGGAGGACCTCTGATCTGGTTGGAGATGGGCAGATGCAGAGGTGATGGTGATGGTGATGGCTGGAGCTATGTGGTGCTGGGCTGTGGTCGTGGAAGGAGACAACTGGGTGAGGTCTCCAGTTTGGTCGTTCTTGGCTCCGGGAAGAGGCGAGCTGCAGAGCTGCAAGGTGTGGACGCCTGAGGTATGAAGCGGAGCTGAGAAGAGGAGTCCAGGAGGGAGTAGCTGCTGGAGTTGATTTGGGCGGCTGTGAGGAGCAAAGTGAACAGAGCTTGGTGCTAGGAGAAGAGGAGAGAATGGAATGGATCTGAGAGAGAGGTAGAGGATGTGGTGACCGAGGCAAAGATGGTTGAGGCAAGATGGCCGGAGGGTTGATGGAGAGGTGGTAGAGGTCAAGGTTGTCACCGCGTTGGATAGGTGGAAGTCATGTGGAGGTCAGGAGAGTGTGGAACTGTAGATAGCTGACCGGTGAGGTGAGACGGTTGTGGCTCTGTAGGAGCGGTTGTTGAGGTTAAGCAGCCGTGGTTATGTGGGAGCCAGAGCTGATGAAGAGGCAATGCCGATGCTCAAGCTGATGAGGGAAGGCGTGTGGTGCCGCCGTTGTAGGCGCCGGTGTGAGAAGGCGTATGGTTGGAGAGGCAACAGTGGACCAACGCGAGAAGGATTGGAGGTGGCTAGCTTGATGCAAAGTTTGTGCATGGTGATGTTGATGGTGAGGCGGTTGTGGCTCTCTAGGAGTTGTTGTTGAGGTGAGGCAGCTGTGGTCTGCGGGAACCTGAGTTAATGAAGAGACAATGATGATGCTCAAGCTGATGAGGGAAGGCGTGTGGTGCCACCGTTGTACGCACCGGTGTGAGAAGGTGCATGGTTGGAGAGGCAACGGTGGACCAACACAAGAAGGATGGGAGGAGGCTAGCTTGATGCAGAGTAGGTGTCCGGTGATGGTGATGGCTCCCATGAGCGGAGCTGGATGGTCGGAGTTGATTGGTTGCTTGACGACCACTAGAGCAAGAGCTAGAGTAAAACGCTCTCATGTAGATTTTTATGCTTGCAAGCTAGAGGTGTAGTGGTCCTAGTAAGTGTCATGGAGTTGTAGCAAGATGGTCATGGTGACTGACCCATGCTCATCTTGAGGGGGAGTGTTGGAGTCTAGGTTAGCATAGTATTGTCCTAGGAGAGTCTAGAGTATTCCAGTGAGTGTTGGAGTCTGAGTTAGTGTAGGTAGTACTACTCTTGTAGAGTCTAGAGTATTCTAGGGAGTGTTAGTATAGTAGTAATGTCCTACTAGAGTCTAGATCATTCCAGTGTACGAGTGAAGATGTAAGGCTAGATTGTGCTATATATAAGAGGGTGTGGAGGTCCAAGGGACTAAGCCCCATCCAGAAAATTTCCCCCAAAACACCAACAAACCAGGAAAGTGATGGCACCATTAGTGATTTCAACATAATTAGATGGTGATGAAAACATATGATGTAGGGTCAACGGTTGCAGTCAGCAAACGGTCAACACTTTACCAAAAAAAAGTGAGACCAACAAGGGACTAGGCCTTGGTGTCTTTTTATAGAAAGAAGACAACCTGAGGCGCCCAGCGTAAGTTAGGATTAGAACAAGGGTTGGCAGCATACGCACTTGCACTGCTATCCAACCGAGCAACGCTCAGTTCTCAAACATGCACTGGTGCTCAAGGCATAAGAGCACTAACAGATCCCAGCATTGGTGTCACAAATGGCAAACGTAACATCATCTCAATACATGCCTTAATAAAACTTGTAAAGGGATCATTCTATCCAAGTGCAGACAACTAAATGCAACATAATGGTCTAACCACTTGAAACCGAGATAAATGGTACTATCAAAGTTTGATAAAACAAGAAATCTTAAGCATTTACTGCACTAAATAAAAATATAAAACATAGAATAATCAATGACCACTTTTTACTAAACTAAATAAGCAACAAGACAAAAAAAAAAACCTTTTCAATCAAATCCAACATATCTTGATTGTCAATAAATTCGATGTAGCTCCAATTAATTTCCTCGCTTTTGTACTCCTCCTGCTCCATCTTGAATACGTGCTGCGGAAACATTAATGTCAACAAATAGAAGTTAATTGCATGCAACAGCAAGGTATCTTGTCAACTTGTCATCCATTAAGGAGACAGGTGCTCTACATCTGACTGTAGAACATACCTCGTTAAAGTGTTGCTGAAGTTTTTCATTGGCAAAGTTAATGCAAAACTGCTCAAAGCTGCAGACATAAATAGGAAGAAATACCATTAAGAAAATCACAGCAGGAAAAAATCAATATTTTAATGTGTTAGCTGGTGGCTAATTATTGCATACTTTTACCAACATTTTCCACGGTAGGTAGTCATAGTATGTGAAAAACTACCATATGTGATTCGAAGTCTATATCAGCTGAGACAGAGAGAGAGACCTGTTCTGTTTGAAGCTTTCGAAGCCGTAGATATCCAAAACACCAATTTGTGCTTTAGAATTGACATCTTGACCAATTGACTTGTTAATATTCTCAACGAGCCTAAAAATATTAAAAAGGTGTTATCATATGCAATCATATGACATTCGTAGAATAAGGAGAGAGAAAATACCAGTCAAATAATCTTGCATATACAGTCTTTGCTAGGGTATCACGATTAGCCGCCGCTGCAGCACAATCTAATGCTTTTATAATTATTCCTTCAGTGGTGTGTATAGACCGGCTACATAAAGATGAGACCAATATATCTGGATCGCACCTAATTCAAATAGGAAAGTCAGCGATTTTAATTAAGAAAGTTCCTTGTTTCACTTCCAGAATATGACATAAATACTGCTATATACTATAAAGCGTAAGTTTCATGGTAACCCATAATATTACGTAAAAAGCGAACATTACATGGAAGAAAATATGAGATATATTTGTGCGCCCGTGAAGATTCATGGTAACAAATAATATTCCGTATGTAACAGAACACACATTAAACTGCGGTTCATTCAACCTCCTACAGAACTGGTGTGAGAGCTAAAACAACAAGTGCAGCAGCTTAATACTGTAAACTTCGCTGACGGGTAGATTTGGTCTTCACAATGGAATATACGTTATGCAGCACCAGAGAAATGACAATTGCATACAAGCACATATAATGATTTTCAATTAAATATACATACACGGTGACCATAGAAATAAGAATTTTAATCATAATTGTAGCTTAGTACAGACAGATGAGAATGGATGTGTACATAAAAGCAAATTCATACATGAGTAGTGTAGCTGTCATTTGGAGGTGAAAATTTGATGTTGAATCTTTAATTTTCGACGAATCAATTTCCTTTCCTGGAGAAAACTCGATATTGCCAAGATGGAGAATGGCTGCCAATATCCGAAATATAGCATCCTGTATAAAGTACAGCATACACATTCATTTTTTACATAAAGAAATGCAGAACTACATACTATAAGTACTGTACAGTAAGATTTGTGTTAGTATGTTATTTTCAGATAACATCTGTGCATGTACACATCACGTTAGAAACCTGATCGCTTCTGCTGATTCCGACAATATCCATTGCCCTTTTCGTCTTCCAGTACTCATCTTCATTATTTGTCCCTTCCAACTCATATGTCTTGCTTTGATTTAAGTAATGGAAAGTGCTTGCGTGCCCAAGCTTGTATAACTCGGCATCCTTCAGAAATAACGCAAAATCACAATTAACCTTACTGCTTCACAGCATCAACACGCACAATGATTGGCTACACCCCAATATTTAATATACACAAACCCTAGAATACTATGCCTTCCATCCTTAATTAGGAATCTGTCTTGGAATTCCCACAAAGAAATTTATTGAAAATTAACCACCAATTTACTAGGAAAGAACTTATGAGTCATATGAACATAGAATTAGCCGTTATGTCATTAGAATAGCATTTTCACATCGAAACCATGTCACGGTATAATATGACACTTGTTTCGGAAATATAACAATTAGAATAGCATTTTCACATATCTCTAGAGCGGATCCTTCTCTTCAGCGAAGTAACAAATTCTCAAACTAATAGATAAAAATCACGATACAGAACAGATACAAATTGAATACTTCTCAATCCACCAAACATCCAAAACCTTTGGTTACTGTGAGTTCAGCTAGTTTACGCATATCTCGACAACATTGTACTCAGAAATACCAAATGGTTGAAAGTCCAACAGTCTTGTAATAGAAGTGCATGGCATCATAAGTAAATACTAATTAAATCAATAAATGGTGAAACGAAGAAGTGTAGACATGAAATTTGCAATGGAGTATGATTATAGGAGTCCACGTCCTTCAATAATTACTGTGCGCTTGATCTTTCGGTCAAAAGAAATGTGGGCTTCACTAACTTCACAGAAAGTTTCAAAGACAAGCTACATAGCAGTGGAACTCATATAATGTACAAGAAACCAAGCAGGGTACAAATAGCAATAGTTGGTACTGGGTACACATACCTTCCCCGATGCACATAACTGATAAAAACAATGAAAGTTCCTTTCAGGGTCAGTAATTTGCACAACACGAGATCTTTCCAGAAGATAGGTCCTAATTGCAGCTCCCGATATTCTACCAGTTTTATCAAATTGGATCTCGACAAATTTTCCAAA
This sequence comes from Avena sativa, assembly GCA_916181665.1. Taxonomy (NCBI): domain Eukaryota; kingdom Viridiplantae; phylum Streptophyta; class Magnoliopsida; order Poales; family Poaceae; genus Avena; species Avena sativa. Next base: position 274,134,465 of record OV702298.1, on the reverse strand, counting down.
CCGGCTGCAACCAAGAAAGAACCAATAAGTTCAGGTTATAAAGAAACATCAAAAAGGTTGAGTTCCACAAAGTAGTAAAGACATGAGATGTTCTAGAATTTGTTGTGATTTTCCAGTTATCTGTTATTTTCTGGGCGAAGAATACATCTGAATCATTTGCACACAACTGATCCAATGTTAGGCACTGTAGGAATGAAACCTCACCTCGAGTTGTCATTTCTAACTGTTTTTGCATTCCCAAATGCCTCCAGAAGAGGGTTGGACTGGAGGGAAACAGATGAAAACATTATAAGATGACACCTTCAACATTTAACGCTGAGAAATTAAATATTTCACAAACACCAAAAGTGGAAAGACCATTAATTTCCTTAAATTGGAAAACATGTGTGGTAACTCCTAAAACTTACTTCGAGAACCTGTTGCTCAACTGATCGATCATCAAGAACAGCTCTGCCACCAACATATGTAAGATACCGCATGATAAGCTTTGTTGTTTCAGTCTTGCCAGCACCGCTTTCACCACTAACCAAGATCGATTGGCTCCGGGAATCATTCACCATAGCCCTGCATTACCTTAACAAATGTCAACAAACAAATGGTGTATATATATGTCATAGTAAAAGAGTGTAACAACTAAATCAGAATGTAGTACCCACCTGTAGGATGCATCAGCAACCGCAAAAACATGTGGACTCAAGTCCCCTAATCGGATACCCTTATATTGCTCCATCATGTACTCATTGTACAGGTGAGGCAGCCTCGTGAAAGGATTAACAGCAATCAAGATGCTTCCAGTGTATGTCTATCTCAATAAATACAAGTGAAAAAGATGTCATACAAAGGCTCCCAAAACTGAAGCAGAAAATCAGAAGTGCACGTATTTGCTAAGACGTGCTAAGAAATGAAGAAAAAAGAGCTTATAGTTAATGATTAAACTCCACAAATCAGAGAAACGGGAATTCGTCCCAAGTTATTCATCATAACTTTACACATTGCATCAATGATTTTCATTTTTTACACATTCCAAATATACTTACATAGCAATGTAACATGATACAGGTTTCAACACTAAAATGACTAAATGAATTTCTTTGCACCTAACACGCCATTAAGATGACCTTTAAATTTCATATTCGAACCGATGAGATGTTTTCCTATAGGTTATATTTTTAATACTGCATATATTTCGGTCTTAATTTTAATGAATTTAGCAGGTGAAAGGTTCACGTGACAAGTCTTTCCGTCAAATAAAAACATTGCTTGTGAACTACTTACATAAATCTCATTCAATGCATATCTCCGCTTCAGATTGTACAGAACACCTGGTTCATTAAGATAAGTCAGTTTGGTCATGTCGTCGACATGCCCCCCACCTAGATCTTCATCTGTGTCCCTGGGCAGCAATTTCTCTGGAAGAACTGAAATCTGAGAAGAAAAAAAAGGAGTATAAATAAACATAAGAAATCCATCAGGATTCAGAAAGCTAAAATTGATAGGCAAGAAGACAATCTCCAGCTACTTTTTGAATTCAAGTTGGGCAAGAAATCCTGGTATAAAACAATCGACCACATGAAGAATTGCTTCAGCATAATCTATGTGTTGGCAAGGTCTCAAGTTCTAACCAAATGCAGGTTTCAAACAGCTCAAAGGGTATGAAGAGACGGGATGTTCAAAAATCCATCAGCTAAACAAATTTTACCTGTTATATGTTCTCAATAAATATTAAGAAGGCCAGATTACCTACATGTGAGCAATTCAAAATCTAAAGCGAAATAAAACAGGGCATTAGATTAAACAAACAAGCAGCATAACTTAAATGCAGCTCAGACAAATAAATTGGACTGGTTGCAGGGGGGTTTGTAAACTTGGCCGATCTGTAGGGATATATTTTCCAAGTTCGCAAATTAAATTTTGCAGAACGCACCTAGTGAATTCAAAAGACCATATAATTATCCTAAAGTACTCTTATTGAAGCTTGGAGCTATTTCTACCACAGTAAAAGTCAGGCAAGTAACAACTCAACGAAATCAAATATAAACAGTTGAGAGCTTCAAAGTTTACACAAAGAATACAGTGAACTCCCAGCCTGCAATCAAAATTTTCCCGTCGAATTGGGACTAGAATATCGTACTTTCAGAGCCTAGTACAATATATCGTACCAATAAAGCTAAGGATTCAAATCAATGGGACTACTTCCACCAATTTAAGTTGACTTCTGCTCAGTCATCACGGCCGCAATTTACACAAAAACGACTCGGAACCATTTCAAAGTTTGAAAAGGTAGATTAGAAATTTGAACAGCCTGGGTACAGTAATGGCAAAAAATTGATCGAACCAACACCCTGAACGGAAAACCACTGTCCCCAAACTGAAATCCAACCAATCCCAGACGGACGGTGTTCGCATCCACGAATAAATCAAAACCGCACAACGCAAGCTTCGACCGCACGGAATGGGGGCGACAGCGACAGAGGGGAGATGAGGAGGGGATTGCAGCACCTTCTTCCGCTGGCTCGTGAGCACGACGACGTCGCGCTCCTTCGCGTCCACCACCTCCGCCTCCAGCCACCCCTCCCCCTTCTCCTCCACCCAGACCTTGGACCCCTTCCGATAGCTCATCTCGCCGAAACCCTAGGGGCCCCCGGCCCCTTCTAGCCCTAGAGCCTCTGCCTCGCCGAGGAAGCTGGCTGGCGGCGGCGAGCACGAGGGGCGCGCCGGGTGGTTCGGGCGCCGAGCGGGAACGGTGTGCGCCTTATCGGAGCCCCGACTAGAGCGCCGCTGGGTGGACTCGTGGGCTCATGGCGAAATTTTTTGCTTTGTCTTGGCGCTTCTTCCTCTCGTGCGCTCTCTACTAGCGACCCAAAAAGTCACAGATGTGGAAATCCTGAGGTCAGCGAGGTGGTAGATGCAAATACGACTCGCGGACGTGGCACCGGAATTTGAACTGCACAGGGGCAGAGGCGTCAATTCCGCGTGCGTGGCAGAAGTGGGGCCGGCGCGTTCAAGGCGGTGGGGCCAGGGGACAGAGACGTCCTTTTGAGTGGTAGAAAATGTGTCGGGCCCACCGGGTAGCCTAGTCTGTTTGAACTGGCCGATCTGGACTATTTAAAACTACAATTTTGAATGTGCTGGTGGTTTTTCTAGATAGGTCCCTCATGTGCTCTGTTTTTGCTAACGTGCAAAGGGCAGATGCGTAAACGGCTAGATTAAGGATAGGTTTTATGGAGGAATCGTGTGTGTGCCGTGTAAAATTCAAACAGCTTACGGGCTAAGCTACATCTCTATTTGAATTTGATTATTGTAGGATCCAAATCTAAACAGAGACGGCAGACGGCCAGGTTCTAATAATACTCAACAACTTGCTTATGTAGATATATGTCAATTTAAACAAAAAAGGATTATCAAAATGTCCTACAAATGGCAAATAGCTAACTTCTCAAGTGTATAGGCATACAGTCACATTCATAATTAGGCGTGTTGATTCTCATGATTACATCTTGAGTCAAACGGTATTGTTACTCGGTTCAATTAATATTTATGATTATTACAACAAAATCGAAATCGCACCAGGACTCTACCATAGACACGCGACAAAACTAGTTCACGGCATAAATGGCTTGCTTAGAACAAAGTATTTCTATCTACCTTTAGATTATGTTGACACAGTTCGATAAGTACACAACATGGATTTACGCAAGATTAGGCCAACTGAGTATTACGACAAACAAGGCTTAAGCCACTTCCGACATCGATAACATAAAACTTAGGATGGCAAGCGGCACCCGCATAACGACCCGTAAAAGAAAATATAGGCGAAAAGAGGTTTCAAAAACTAGCAAAATTAATAAAGGGTTAGTTAAAATGCAGTGCCGCAACCCGCCCCGCTTGACACCCTAATAAAACTAACTAATAACCTGACCAATGTCGATTGAAACCCACGAATTTCTTCTTTCCCCGTGTCTCTAAAACACCTATCCTATGTTCGCCACATTTATCTCAACATGTATTCCATCGGTCTCAAAATACATGTCTTAGATTTTTTAAAATTTGGATAAATCTATATATTAAATAGTGTCTAGATTCATCTAAATGTTGTCAAATTTAAGACATCTATTTTGAGACGGAGGGATTATGTTTTTGCATGCATTTGACACGTGCATGATAGCATATCACTTTGGGTCTAGAAACTAAAAAACCCTACAATGACCTTGAGCTCACATGGACTTATCTCCCCTGGTAGAAGCAACCGTGCTCTAACGTGCCACAAACACCAATGTCGAAAGCCAACATTCACTTCACTCGCAACGAATAGCATGGGTTTTGAACTGGTCGTTAATTTGATTTATATCAAGATTTTTGCGCGCCATTTGGATCATGCCAATTTAAAATCTTCTTGAAAATTGAAATGGACAACAACAACTAAATACGAAAAATGTGTGAATTAGTATTACCCAATATACTCAAACCACCCTCGAAAATCACATATGAAGTGGCCTGTATATTAAAGCAGCCTATAGATGCAAGTAGGATGCTACCAAAGTTCCACTTCTAGTTTAATATGCAATTTGTAGTGCATGATTTAGTCAAAATTATGAACTATAAATCACGAAATAAACTAGAAATGCAACTTTAGTGGAATCTCACTTGACACCTTAAAGAAGCCACTTTGCACATTGTAATTGTGCAACCAAGATAGCAATGTACACTATTGCTTAGTACAAAAATATGCAAAGTACTCGGAGCACCACTCGTATTCGCTACGGCCGTTAGAAACACAACGGCCCATCTGACGTTCGGGTGCGTCCAAACAGGATTTTAGAGTAATTCTAGCAGACATCATAATATCGTGAACTGAAAACGCGCTTTACAGACCACGTAAAACGTGTTTTTGGGTTTTGGGTTGAAATAGACATTCCCTCTGACTAGACACCATATATAGCCCACTTTTACAACATAGGGCCCACATGTAGCCCTTCTTGTTTTATTTGTTTCCCTTTTCACCTTCTTCAAAACAACAGCTAGCCATATCCCCCCCCCCCTCCCCGGCGCGTCGCGCCAGCCAGCGTGCCCGCCGACCGCCTCCGCATAGCCTGTGCCGCCCTGCTCCAGTGCCGCGGCACAAGTAGAGGTCGAGCCTGCGCCACCTCGTAGGTGGAGGTTTCAGCTCGGCTCTGGAGGTCGAGCCTGCCCCAAATAGGACAAGCGACGGCCAATACCGACGTGCAACGACCGATTTCGCCCTCTTTCAATGCACGGCGGCGGATTTCGGCAAGCTCCGGGCGAATTCCAGCGAGTTCCGCCGTGGGCCGTGGCAGTGCCCTGCCAGGTATTCAAACTTCCCTCCCACCAAACTACCAATGCGTCTATAGCCCTCCCCTACCCCATGGGTTCGGCTCTAGAAACTGTGAATATGGGGGTGCATGGTGCAGATTCTCGGTGCACTGAAAAAATCAGGCCAGGACGATTTTACATGATCTATACGGGTTATTTTTATTTCTCAAAACCAAATAATTAGCGATTATTTTTTAATTTAGGCACTTCTACGGTGGTCTACCAGAGTTGCTCTTAATAGTACCAGACCCACCAAACCTGCCACGATTCGCTCCACGACCATTTTGCTTTTACGAGGGGGTTCGAAGCCCGACAGTCAAATGATTTCTCTATTCACGTCCATGAAGTTACTGTTTTGCCCTTACGAGCAGGACGGTTCACCAGGTCGCGTCTTTGCCCTCCCGGACCGAGACGAGGCGACCACGTATCTCGGCAGAACCATCTCGTGTGGCTGCACCTGGTGCACGGGGACGCGGTGACTAGACTAGCAAGGCCCGCGCGGCATCGCCGTGGCCTGTCCAGGATTTTGCGTGCGGCGGACAAGTTCGCCTGAGATGTGCAGCGCATAACGGGTGATGGAAAAATTGGGGAAGCTGTGCACGCTGAGTAAAAGGGAAAAGCATTTATTTTTCGTGTCTGTCCTTTTCGTTTTCTTGAGTGTAGGCAAGTTTTTTAATTTTGTTTGCTATTTCTCCAAATCGAGTCGGTCTATCACGCGTGCGCTGTTTCTTCACGTTGTCCACTTGTAAAAAATAGGTCTTTCTTTCGGAGCCGTCCGAAGCATTAGTCTCGATCGCGTTAGGAACTAGGGCTAATGTTTTATCAGTTCCAATTCAAACCGCTAGGACGCCGCACACGGTAGGGTTAGCATCAATCCCTGTGCAAATAAGGCATTTAGTTTCGGTTGAAGACACCAATCGAGACTAAAGGGGTTGAGACAGGCACGAGGCCCTTTAGTCCCGGTTGAAGATACCAATTAGGATCAAAGATTCATGTTCCTATATATACCTAGTCCGACATGCTTATGTGTGAGCTTGTTTGTTTTTCTCTTCTTATGCATAAGTGATGTATGCTGTTTTTTTCTATACACAAGAGGTGCTCGATGAAATGCGTGAGAGTATGATGCCACTTGAGTTCATACAAAACAAAATATGATATTAAGTGTCCGAGCTACATTTAAGCTTTCTCCTCTTTCTTTCCTCCTTGATCGATTTTAGCAACTTTATCTTTTCATCTGTCGTTGATACAATACATATGTCGATCTAATATGGTCATTTCTTTAGATGTTCTATAATGGTTTTTGATAAACTTAATTATATAATGCAGATAAACCGACAACGGATGTATGGTGACCAACGTACTGCCAAGTTTATTACGGGCCTGGATAATTTTATCGGTGTGGCTAAGACAAATTGTCTAAATGGTTTTAACTATTTTCTGTTAGAATAAGAAGGATTACTCTTCCTCGAGAACCCTTCACACCCACCTGTTTCGGTCCGATTTCATGCCCAGCTATAATTGCTGGACTAAGCACGGAGAAAAAGGGGTTATGATAAAAAATAATGAAGAAGAAGATGATGATGACAACTATCCTATGTTCACTGAATACGGTGGTACTAGAACGGGGGAAGCTGAAGAAGAAGAGGCACCAAATGAGCTCCTTGATGATCTTCACCGGACCATTGTTGATGCACATAGAGAATGCGAAAGTGAAAATAAAAAGTTGAAGTTGAAGGGCATGTTAGAAGATCACAAAAAATTATTATACCCAAATTGCGAAGATGACAAGACAAAGCTCAGTACCACACTAGAATTACTACAATGAAAGACAGGAAATGATTTATCTGACAAAGAATTTAAAAAGTTACTAAAAAATAATGAAAAAGAAGCTTTTAAAGGATAACGAATTGTCTGCAAGTACGTACAAAGCAAAAAAGGTGTCTACCTTCTAGGATTAGAGGTGCAGAAGATATAAGCATTCATTAATGAATGCATCCTCTACCGCAGTGAGAAGATGCCGGTTATATGGTGCATTGCGGTATAAAATCAGACGAGATGACCCTGGTGATGTTGATCAACTCCGGCCTTCTATTTCTTGAATCATCAAAATTGTCGGGTGCGCAGCCAGCGCTTCCGATGGGAGTAGCCCTCAAGGCTATGTTCAGGTGTTTGCACCAGAGCATAGGCTCAGAGATCTTCTTCGTTCGAGGAGGTACTCGACTCGGGTCTTCTTTCTTTTGCATCAACTCTATAGGAGGATTTTTTTTATCGAGTAGGAGAACTATAGGTTTAATAAGTTTGTCATGGGGATTTTGGTATAACGAGTTTGGTGCATCTGACAGATCAGAAACCAGTTAATTGCACTTGGAAAAAACAACGTGAATCTACATCAATCTCGAGTCCCCGGACTCGAACTTGGTACATACTGGCGTAATACATCTCGGGCCGTGGAGGTCTTATCGAGTACTCAATTCCAGTTTAATGTTTTGGGTACACAATGTGTCCGTCGGGGTTTTTCATCGTATCGTGGATACGGAAAATTTACTGGCAGAGCGCATTCGTGTGCGATTATCAGGCCTCACAGGACGGATCTCGGGATCTTATCTTCATGTCATGGACACGACATTCAGACATGTTATCGCGACGGACGCGGTTTGAGAATCTGAAGTATTTGTCGATTCCGTAGGAGGATTTATTTTCATCAGGTGCGCGGCTAGCGCTCGAGGATGATCTTCATCCGAGGAGGTTCTCTACTCGGGTCTTGATTTTTACCGGGAGAGCATAGGCTTAGAAATATTCTTCATCCGAGGAAATTCTCGACTCGGGACTTGGTGTAAGGTTGACGCAGGTGGTGTTAGTCGACTCCGTTGGAGGACTTGATAGAATAGCTCGATGTAATTGACATACTTACACAAGAACATAAAGTATTGTGAAATACTTGCATCTTGTATAGAATATTCGATTTTAGATTGTTATAACATTTTCTGATGCCATTGGACTCGACACTTTTGCACCGTAACACGAGACCTTTTCGTTAGCCTAACGCCCTTAGTCTCAGTACCTTGTCGACCTGTCAGTTGGGTTGCAACTAGGTCGGAATTTAAGGATTCGACACTTAGGCAAAGTCAGCTACTCGGGAATTCACGTATGAAGCGTTCAAGTGCGCGAAGTCGATGGCACTTAGGTTACTTAAAGAGGGCACAACCCCCGAGTGTTTCGAGTGTGAGTTTAAATAAAACATTTATTGACTCTTGGTAGAGAAAACTTAGCTTTATTGGTAGTTGTTATGGATGAAGTCGATGCAGGAGCGGACGAAGTTGACGCGATAGTGGGTCGCGTGGAGGATGAAGTCGATATGGCAGCAGGATGCCAAAGCCGATGACGGTAACGGGTTGCCGCAGCCAAAGATTTATAACCGGTCGAACAGCCGAAGATTTTTGCGGGTTGCCGCAACCAATAGCGGTAGCGGTCTCGTGGTGGAGTTGACGGAGCCCCCGAGTGTAGATTCGATGTGGTCGATGTAGTCGAGGTGGTGTTCGGGAGCCGATGCGGCTGCAGTTCGCCGAAGCCGATGACGGCAGTAGTTGCCACAACCGAAAATCGTAGACTGCAGCAGATCATCGGAACCGACGGTGGCAGCGAGTTGTCGAAGCCGAAGCCCGCAGCAGGTAGCGGTCACGGAAGCCGATGCGATTGGTCGGTCGGACTGAATCGCCGTAGCGGCGAATCTTTTGGTCTTTGTCATCCAGAGTCGACGCGGCGCGGCTGAAATGGCAAATCGAGCATGCGCCCGGATGTCGATGCTTGTTGTTCCGTCGATTTGCACTTTGATTAATTAACCTCATAAATATACATGTTAAATAATTAGTAGACAAGATATATAATATAATAATTAAAATAAACTTTGAGTGAGAGATAATTTTATGCTCGACTGGCGCATGTGTTGCACCAAGTCCCTTGCTAAATATGTGTTCTACGGAATGGTTTAGCAAAAACATCCGTAGTCGCATGCCCGCTAATACAACTTTGCCTGGCTTGAGTGACTTTGGCATGGAGAGCCTATAGCGGATACGAGTCGGATTTTTCCTCATGCCATGTGAATCAGTATTCCGAATAAACACGAAAAAGCAACATGCATACGGGTTAGGTCCAAATAAAAGGGGAAATCTATTTGTAGACCGGTCGGTGGGTTGTAAAATTTGGCAGGCTAACTTTTGCCGTTTGATTAGAGTGGGATGGATCATGTGAATGTGCATGGCGTGGAGCATGAATCTGGGTCAGCTAAGAATCCAAGCAAAAATTAAAAATATTTTGTAGATTAAACCATTCGTCTGATTTAGGATCCGTTTTCACCGTTGAGCTAGTCGCGTCGAGATCTTCGAAATTAGATCTCATGTTGATATGTTTAGATTAAAAAAAAATTAGACCAAAGGTTATCCACCCTTAACACGTGAGTTATCCATGTCATAGTATGTAAGTTATTCACCGGATATCATATAAATTACCTACCTTATAAACGGATTAGGTCTAGGTGTTTCTCGCATTTCTCATATGGATAACTTTTTATTTATTTTTTTGCCTCATGAAACCTCGGTTGCTCCATGTATGTTAGTTTAGTTAATTAAATATGAGGTACGAGCTAGTTTAAATTGGGACACGATAGCCTAGGTATTAGGGTATAGAGACTTCGTCGTCGTTTATGCGTTGCGACAAAGTCTCGGTACACTAACACCTTTCGAGGCTTCGAAGTTTAGGTTTAATTCCTTTAAAGAAACTAAGCTTGAAGTCGAACCGCTAGAATAACTTTTATATTTTATTCGTGGATAAATTTTTATAGCGGTGGATAACTTACATGTTATTAGATGGATAACTTACCTGCTGAAACATGGATAACTCTCATGTTAATAGTTGATAATTATTGTATACTGTCATGGATAATTTTTTGTTTATCTCCATGTATAACTTTGTAAAAAATTTAGAATAACTTTAGTTTTGTTTGTGACCACTATATTTGTTAAGTCTTGGTTACCTCTATTTTTAGTTAATTATATATGCGAAAGAATTACTTGATTTGAATATGATAGTCTAGGTGATATGATAGCGAGACTTCATCGTTGTCGACTTAGTGAAAATGGATGCTAAATCAGAAAAGTTCATATTTGTGTTTTCACGCATAAAAAAACTTAAACGCATAACTCATTTATAGGGTGAATAACTTATGTGTTATCTGATGGATAACTTATATAGTAAAATCTGGATAACTTACATGTTACCTGCTGAAACGCATAACACGCATGCATGCATCACTGCTGGAATCCCGCCCAAGTTTATAATTTAGCAACCGGTCTAAACGTAGCAGCGTCCAAATAAAATACTAATTAATTGAAAGAACAATCAATAGTAGAAATGAGATTGAATAGAAACCGATCTTGCATGTCCGATGTTGTGACCCTGAACTTAGTAGAGTCCAAGCCGGCCGTTCAGGTGGCCTCGATCTAGCAACTGGCTGATTTACGCGGCCATGACGAAAAGATGACACTAACAATGCCTCTAATATCTTTAATCATTCATGATTCCATTACATGCAAACTTGATCGTGCATGTTTGCATGGAGTGTGTCAGTTGCACGGGACAAAGTTACTTGACTGCTGCCAAGATCCGACTAGGCGACTACTATCACTTATGACTGCTTCTTAATCAGGCGCATTCTGTCTTCAATCTTGATCTTGTTTATAATTGCTAATGGTGAAACCGTTGAAGTCGTGATCGACATTAGTGCACCAGAAGTTGACGGAGCCAAAACAGATCTAACTGCTCCCGATCATCGGGTTGGCGCTTGGTGAAGAGGGAGCCCCGAATCCATGACTCCGCTCAAAGTCCCCACGGTCGGCGCGAATTGACGAGAGGTAACCTCGTCAATGCCTATGGTTATGGACTTAGGGTTTCGTGGAAAAGAGGGCGCTGGTTATTTCGTCAAATTAACAGACAAACAAGGGAGGCGATTTATCCAGGTTCAGACCCTCGTAGAGAGAACCCTACTTCATGCTTATATTCTCATATTATTATTGGAGAGTACAAACTCGTTGAGTCAACTAGATGTGATCTCGTCGAGAGAGAGAGAGAAAGGCGCGTGTATTGTAAGATTGGATATTGGGTGTCCTCCTCGTTGACCCCTCCTAGCCTTTATATATGGGGAGACTAGGTCTCGGCTACCAATACGAGTTTGTTACAAGTTAGAGTTTGTATCTAGTCTAGTCTTGGACTTTTCTTGTCTTGTATTGCCAGGAGTTTATGTCCTTATAGACTTCGTATTTGTTGAATCATCATGAGTTTCATGAATCTTGATGTATCTTCGAGTGAGCCCTCTGTTAGGCCGCACCATATATACTAACGATGGGCACCCGAAGTGTTATGTCCATGTCAAAAACAAAGAGCATGCCAAGTTGTTGTGATGTCACAAAGAAGACCATAAGAAAGACTCGATGTTGAGACACCTCGCTGATGGGTAGCAGTGGATAAAAATCAAGAGAGAGTACCTGGGCTTTGCAGATGACACAAGGAACTTAAGGTTTGGTCTAAGTACAGATGACATGAATCATTTTGGGGAGAAGAGCTGCAGTCATAGCATCTGGCTTGTAACTCTATGTATCTATAACCTTTCTCCTTGGTTGTGCACGAAGCGGGAGTTCATTACGATGTCAGTGCTCATCCAAGGCCCGAAGCAACCCGACAAAGACATTGATGTGTACTTAAGACCATTAGTTGAAAAACTTTTATATTTGTGGCACGAAAACGACGTACGTGTGTGGGATAAACACAAGAAGGAAGAATTTGACCTACAACCGTTGCTTTTCGTAACAATTAATGATTAGCATGCTCTAAGTAACCTTTAGGACAGATAAATAAGTGATACAATGCATGCACGCACTATTTAGATGAGACTGAAAGTGTATATTTGGATAAATGTAAGAAGGTTGTGTACTTAGAGCATCGTCGATTTCTTTCGACCAGGCATCTCATAAGAAAGAAAGTCAAACATTTCAAAGGTGAGATAGATCACCGAAAAAGCCTATTCACTGTACTGGTGATGATGTATTTGATATGGTCAAGGATCTATAACTAATCTTTGAAAAGGGTCCTGGTGGTCAATCTGTTCCAAATGAGGCTACCGGACACGCGCCCATGTGGAAGAAGAAATCTATATTCTGGGAGCTGCCCTATTGGAAGTCCTAGAGATCCGCTCTGCAATCGACGTGATGCATGTGACGAAGAATCTTTGCGTGAACCTGTTAGGCTTCATGAGAGCGTATGAGAAGACAAAAGATACACCGAAAGCACAACAGGACCAACATCGTATGAAAGAACCAGACAACATGCATCGAGAGAACGAGATGGATAAAGGACGTCATTACTTAAGTCCTGCCAGCTATGCTCTTACAAAAGCAGAGAAGAAAATCTTTTTTGAATGCTTGAGCAGTATCAAGGTCCCATCTGACTTCTCGTCGAATATAAAGGGAATAATAAATATGGCAGAGAAAAAAAACTATAGAACCTAAAGTCTCATGACTGTCACGTGATTATGACGCAATTGCTTCCGGTTGCATTGAAGGGACTTTTATCGAAAAATGTTTGAGTATCCATTGTGAAGCTATGTGCATTATTCAATCAATTTCTCAGAAGGTAATCGATCCAGAAATTCTACCAAGGTTACAGAATGATGTGATCCAATGTCTTGTTAGTTTTGTGTTGGTGTTCCCACCATCCTTCTGGTTCACCCATTCGAAGAGATTGTCATTCTTGGTAATGTATTTCTACACAATATGTTCCCCTTTGAGCGGTTCATGAGAGTCTTAATGAAATATATTCATAATCGTGCTAGGCTAGAAGGAAGCATTGTTGGAATTATGCCCTAGAGGCAATAATAAAGATGTTATTATTATAATTCTTGTTCATGATAAAGTTTATATTCCATGCTAGAATTGTATTAAGCGAAAACTTTAATACTTGTGTGGTTTGTAAACAACACCGTGTCCCTAGTATGCCTCTATGGACTAGCTCATTGATTAATGATGGTTAAGGTTTCCTAACCATAGACATGAGTTGTCGATTAATAATGAGATCATATCATTGGGAGAATGATATGATGGACAGACCCAAACTAAGCGGAGCAATTAGATCGTATCATCGTGTTCATCTTTGCGAAGCTTTTCTTATGTCAAATATTGTATTCCTTAGACCATGAGATAATACAACTCCCTGGTATCGGAAGAAAGCTTTGAGGTCATCAAACGTCATCCTATGAGAGGGTGATCATAAAGGTGTCTCTCAGGTGATCGGAAAGAGCCTGTTGGGTTGTATGTATCGAGATGGGATTTGTCCCTCCCAAGTCGGAGAGATATACTTCGGGCCCACTCGGTAATCGATATCAACACCGCTTGCAAGCATGTGGTTAAGGAGTTAATCACAAAGTGATATCGGATTACGGAACGAGTAAAGTACTTGCTGTGAACGAGATTGAACTAGGTATGACGGTACCGACGATCGAATCTCGGGCAAGTAAAATATCGCGAGACGAAGGGAATATATATATGGGATTGATTGAATCCTGGCATCGTGGTTCATCCGATATGATCATCGATGAATGTGTGGGAGTCAATATGGGTTTCCAGACCCCGCTGTTGATTATTGATATAAGATCATGTCTGCATATTCTCGAACCCGAAGGGTCACACACTTAACGTGTCTCGACGCTAGGATAGATTGGATAATTGGTTTATGAGTTTTTGTTCGGAGTCTCGGATGGGATCCGGGACATCACGAGAGGTTCCGGAATGGTCCGGAGAATAAGATTCATATAAGGCAGTGCAGTTTTTGGAGTTCGGAATTGTTCCGGGTTAATCGGTATTGTACCGGAAGCTTGTAGAACCTTCCAGAGGGGGACCAACATGGTCCCACCTGTCGGGAGGGGGCATGAACCTATGAGGGAGTGCCCTGGCCGAATTGGGCCAGGGGCACAAGGCCCCATAGGGCCCAGCCAGCCAAACAAGGGGAAACCCTAATTGGAGCTTCTAGAAGGAGGGGATTACTTGCCCCCCCCCCCCACTCCTCCCTCCTTGGCCGCCGGCCTAGGGCTTGGGGAAGGGGTTAGGTTAGGTGCCCACCCCTCTATATAGAGAGGGCTGGGGCGCACCACCCCCCACACCTCCTCCTCAACCCTAGCCGCCCTGCTGCCCTCCTCTCTCTCTCCCTCCAAACTGCGCGTAGGCGAAGCCCTGCTGCAGAAACTCTCCACCACTTGCACCGCGCCGTCGCGTTGTAGATCCAATCCGTCTCTCCACCATACTTGCTGGACCGAGGAAGGAGGAGACGTCGAGGTGCCGCACGTGTGCATCTCTCGGAGGCATCGCCACTTGCGGTGTTAGATCGGATCGGATCACGAGGAGGAGAAGCGAGTACGACTACATCACCCATGTTCCGACGAACGTTCCGCTGCGCGAATCTTCAAGGGTATGAAGATCTCATCTAATCTCTCTCGTTGTTTGCATCTCCTAGATTAGATCTTGGCTTTCTCTCGTTCGCATCCGTAGAAAATTTTGATTTACTATGCCGCGAAACCCTTCAAGCATATCCAAAGGCTATGGAACAGAGGAAGTCATTGAGTTCTGTGTTGAATTTATTCTTGACCTTAAGCCGATTGGTGTTCCTCAATCGCGGCATGAGGGGAGACTGAGTGGAAAAGGCACGCTAGAAAAGAAAGCAATAATAAGTACAGACGAACATTCTTTCACTCAAGCACACTATACAGTTTTACAAAGTTCCACCTTGGTGGCTCCGTATATCGAGAAACACAAGAATATTGTATGCTCCAAAAACCTGGGGCAACCTGACGACTGGATTAAAGTTTAACACATGGCGACTCTTGGCAGTTGGTTGCAAACACATCTCATGAACAACAACACTGTTGGAGATCAGATGTACTTGTTGGCCAAGTCACCATCTTCGACTATATTGACTTTCCAAGAGTACGAGATAAATGGGAATACATTTTAGACGATCGTCCAAGATAAAAAGAGCACCAACCAAAACAGTGGTGTTCGCTTTGATGCAACAGACGACAATGGGCAAAATGACACATATTATGGTTACATAGAGAAAATATGGGAACTTGACTATGGACCTTATTTTAAGATCCCTTTGTTTCACTGAAAATGGATCAAGCTTATAGGAGGCGGGGTAAAGGTAGACAAACTATAAAGAATGACAACAGTGGATCTCAATAATCTTGGGTATAGAGACAAACCATTCGTCCTAGCTAATGATGTGGCTTAGGTTTCTATGTGAAGGACATGTCTACCAAACCAAAAAAATAAAAATAATCAAATGAATACATCATACGATGAGCCAAAGCACCACATAGTTCTTTCAGGGAAAAGAAACATCATGTGAGTGGAGGACAAGACAGACATGTCAGAATATTATAATAAGTTTGATAAAATTATGTCCTTCACAGCGAACACTGTCCCAAGCATCCTGTTAAATGATAAAGATGCTCCATGGTTACGGCCGACGCAATCATAAGTGATGGTGCTCGACGTGGCACTTCGTTGGTAACCCCAAGCGCAGGGTGTGAAGAGCACAATAACAAGTTTTCCCTCAGTTGAGACCAAGGTTATCGAACTAGAAGGAGGAAGGAAACGTTACACAGGTGTTGCAAACAACATGGAGACCTGCACAACACAAACTCAAGACTTTGTCCCAACGAATCAGTGAGGTTGTCAAGCTCACCGGTTTGCTGTAACAAAGGATTAAACGTATGGTGTGGAAGGTAATGGTGGTTTGCAGCAAGTAAACAAGTAACAGTGGAAGATGTATCAATGGTAAAGATTGGATCGGGGTCCATAGTTCACTAGAGGTGCTCTCCTTAGATAAACAACATGGCATGAAGGGTAAACAAATTACAGCAGGGCAATTGACAGAAACTGAGCAAGGCATAACAATGCAATTACTAGTTATAAAGATCCTATGAGATTCGGTTGGGCAATACAACAAGATACATAGACCGCCATCCAACTACATCTATGACTAGAAGTCCACCTTCAGGTTATCATCTGAACCCCCTCCAGTATTAAGTTGCAAGCAACAGACAACTGCTTTAAGCAAAGTGTGTAAGGTAAACAGTCCACATGTTCCATGAACAAGAGACCATCGTGTTCTCCCTAGTATCAACAACACATCTACAACCGAAGAGATTTCTGTCACTTCCCTTGGAAACTAGAGGCATGAACCCACTATCAAGCATAAATACCCCCTCTTGGAGTCACTAGCAACTACTTGGCCAAGATAGCTACTAACAATGGAGAGCATGCAAGATCACAAACAACACAGACATGATAGAATCATAAAGACAAAACCATTAATCAAACCAACATAATAATCTCAATATCCATCGAATCCCCGCAAACACAACATGCATGATTACAAATATATTAGATCTTGATCATGAACGGAGCTCATAAGATCTATACATGAAATCACAAGGAGGAGATACAACCATATAGCTACTACATGGACCCATAGTCCAAGATGGAACTACTCACGCATCATACCGGAGAGAAGGCCTCCGGGATGATCTCCCCTCCGACAGTGTGCCGGGAAGAACTTCAGACCCCCCCCCGATCTAGGGATGACGGTGGCGGCGGCTACAGAAGGTTTTGTGGATCCCCCCGCCCTGGCACGCCTCTCTGTCTCCCCTCTGGACTTCTTGTTCCCCATGGAAAGTTATTGACTGTGACGTTTGTCCCGTACAATTCCGAGAATATTTCCTTACTATCTTTCCTAGAACAAAAAACAGCAGAAAACAGGCATCTCGCACTGTTGCAACTTGTTAATAGGTTAGTACCATAAAACATGTAAAATGCACCTCAAAGTGTGGACAAGTAAATCAAAATAGATACTAAACAAGCATGGAGCATCAAAAATTATAGATACGTTTCCGACGTATCAGCATCTCCAAGCTTAACTCCTGCTCGTCCTCGAGTAGGTAAGTGATAAACAGAATAATTTTTGAGGTGACATGCACCCTCACAATAAAGATCCAACCATTTGCAAGCATTGTAAGCTGGGATCAAAGAACTCTAAACATGATCATGAAAGATGGAGTTCTAACAGTAATACAAAGTAACTATGCATGCAACATGACAGTCTACAAACAAACATCATGAATAACATGCATTGAAGAACCGTTTGTTTGTTTCACATATAGAAAACATAGCATAGTGGCAATCATCTTGTTCCTCATAGAGTAGCAAATAGATGCATAGGACACCTTCAAAGTTCACAAGGGTGACTAGAAACAAATAGCACAAGAAAAAGTAATATCATAATATGCATCAGTCAATAAGATTTGGGACACTGCACATAGAATGACAACTATGCTCTGTTAATGGTGCCTGAAGGTAGAAGGTGGAGACTTAATAGTGGTGGAACAGATACCTTTTATAAAGGAAGAAGGGATTTTAAGTTTCAAAAAGAGCTTCCAAAAATTATGGCACTTGTTAACTTTCATCCCTCATTGCCCTTATCATAAGCATCTTGAAGTGATTAAGGTTAAAGTGAACAAAGATGGAGTATATGCTTGACAAAGTATAAGTTGACAATCTCAAGTCCCTTGAATACGAGGGCCACACCTCATGCTACTCAACTTCAGTCACCTATAAGTTCTTGTCATTGTAAGTATTTGCATATCATAGAGAACCGCCAACGGGGTACCCCTTGCACATGGTACATGAGCTTTCCTATAACAAAAATGACAAGTCAAGCAGACAACGAGCATCTCAACAATCTTTTTATTTACCATATGCATAGCTTTTTATTGAGGATGCTTCATAGATAGCTCACTATGGTGATGTTGTAAGTTTCCACCATGATTAGGCATGGCTTCGGCTAGCGGCTCAGGCGTTTCTCTAACACAGAATACAAACTCCATGGACTTACAAGTTCCCTCTTTATTTCACACTGGTTACATCCATAGACAAAAGATCATGATATCAACTGAGTACAAAGTACAAGTGCAATGTTAAAAACGTTCCCCGTGACAGCACGGTTCTGCTAATTCCAATATATAAGTGCAAGCATATACAACATAGATGACACAATGGTTCAAGTTTATTAGGGGCAAAGAATATAAAGTGTGCCATCAAGTTCGTGAGGGCTTTAATCACTAAGTTTTCACATAACAAAATAGTTTTTAATTGGAAGATAGCTGAAAACAAGAATATATACATGGAATGGTGTAACACACCATGCATAGGAGTTTAGAGTGGATACTTTGGAAAAACTTGGTTTCTGGGAGTTGGAAGCATGAGTAGAACTTACTCATACAAGTGGAGGCTAGCAAAAGACTGGGAGCAACCAAATAAGAGAGCAATAATGACCATAATCATGCAGAGCAACAAAGCATTACTAATCAAGGCATAGAGTGGTACTACAAATCAAAGACTAAATGATCATAGAGGCTAATGGTGACTTGTGAGAGTCATAACGTGGTGTTAGCATGTGCCAATTCAACCCAAACAAACCTCAAAGGAGAATACCACAATACTATGCTTTGGCATGCTAAGACAACACATAATTTATCCAAGGCACACTAAGCAATCCCAATGACTTGGAGCAAGCCATTATACATCAATAATCCCTAAGCATAAGGTCAAAACAACACCTAGCATGTCATGCTAAAAGTCTAAGTCACAGTCAATGCAAGCTCCTCTTGCACTTTAAGCAAGAACTTACTACTCCTTTCCAACACCAAGCAAACTTATTTGCAAAACAACACATCGAGAACGGGGTCCAAAATACTCAAGCAAACTAAACAAACTAAGCAAACCAAACGAAAACTAAGACGCTCCAAGAACAACACAACAGTGCGTGAAACAATAAAAACGAAGTGTCTAGACAGACCTGAGCTTTTTATTGATGAAGAAGGGGATGCCATAGGCATCCCTAAGCTTTGACGCTTGTACCTCTTGGATATTTCTTGGGGTGACACGATGGTGGCATCCCCAAGCTTAAGCTTTTGCCCATTCTTCATCTCATTGCATCATTCTCTCTCTACACCTGAATTTTTTCCTTCATACAAAATTTCACACAATCTTCATTAGCAACATTAGTGTATTCAAAAGATATTAGACCTCTAGAAAAGCTTTGGAACAGCAAGGATTTTCATTAAAAATACAAGCTAGTGTAGTAACTCCTTTAAAAAAACTCAATTTACCTAAAGAGAGCTCAAAAAGGAATCAATAAGAAGCAAATGCAAATAATGGCAGAAATCTGTTAAAACAGACCAGCAGGTAGAAATCGATTTTTTCAAACATCTTCTGTTGCTGAAATCAAAAAGTGTTGAACTAAAGAAAGTTAGCTAACATACTGGGGGATTTATTTCTAATTTTGAGCTCAATACGAGTTACAAAACTTCCTCACAGATTTTTTTGGTGGAGGACAGAAATCTGTTTCGAGACAGCAACTCCCCAAATCTTCCCTCTCATTAGAGGTCATTCTTGGCAAAAAAAAGCAAAAAAAAAGGATAAGAAGAGGTCATTACAGTAGTAATAACTTCAAAGACTCAAGGAAACTCTTGGGTTATCTCCCAACAAGTACTTTTCTTTAACGTCTTTAAGTTAGGCACAAGAAGCAAGAAGAATCAAGTATTTTCAAATGAAGAAGCATTAAAATTCATACTTGCAAAATCTTCAACTATGAAAGGTATCTCATCCAAATGGGTTTTGGAGGACCCTTTCTCATCTCTCTTCGGTCTACTACCTTCATCAAAAAGATTTTCAGGGGCAATCCAATCAAAAAAAATTCAAAGGCTTCATGCACTCCAACAAGCTTAAAGGGTATGGGTATATTGAATTCCTCTCTAAGCTTAGTTTTATCAGAAATACCCACAACATCTACACTTGAACCTAGCATATTGAAACGTTCAAAAACCTTTTTGGCCTCCCTAGAAACATCATGGAATTCTTTTGATAAAGTTTCAAGGATGAATTCCCTTTTTTCAGCATTCTTCTCTTCTTTTAGTTTTAGGAATAAAAATTGTATGAAGGGGTTAAGGCTAACAAACCAGGCCTCCAACATATGAACTAAAGAAGCTGCAGCAATCTCATAATTACGAGCAAGCTCTGCTATAGATTTATCCTCAATATCCTCATGCTTGCTAACATAATTAAAGAATTCTTCAATATTATCTTTCCCAATTATGGAGCCACTACCTATTGCAAGGTATTTCTGGATGAACTTGGGGAGCAACATGGTGAGCTAGAGCAAGAACTAATTTTTTTGTGTTTTTGAATAAAGCAAGCAAACCAAACTAGACTAATTTTTTGGTTTTTTTTTGAAAAGAGGCAAACAAAACCAAGCAAAAGAAACAAAGCAAAGAAAAAACAAAGTAAAGAAAAAGGAAGTGAAGGACTCCCCTAGTGAAGACGTCCTTAGCCTCCCCGGCAACGGCGCCAGAAAAAAGCTTGATGACGCCCACCACTTGTCGTGGGATGCTTCGTTGGAAACCCCAAGAGCAAGGTATGAAGCAGCACAACAGCAAGTTTCCCTCAGTAAGAAACCGAGGTTATCGAACTAGTAGGAGGAAGGAAACATCACACAGGTATTGCAAGCAACGCGGAGACGTGCACAACACAAACTCAAGACTTTGCCCCAACGAATCAGTGAGTTTGTCAAGCTCACCTGTTTGCTGTAACAAAGGATTAAACGTATGGTGTGGAAGGTAATGGTTTGCAGCAAGTAAACAAGTAACAGTGGAAGGTGTATCAATGGTAAAGATTGGACCGGGGTCCATAGTTCACTAGAGGTGCTCTCCTTAAATAAACAACATGGCATGAAGGGTAAACAAATTACAGCGGGGCAATTGACAAGAACTGAGCAAGGCATAACAATGCAATTACTAGTCAGAAAGATCCTATAAGGTTGATTGGGAAATACAACAATATACATAGACCACCATCCAACTGCATCTATGACTAGAAGTCCACCTTCAGGTTATCATCTGAACCCCCTCTAGTATTAAGTAGCAAGCAACAGACAACTGCTTTAAGCAAGGTGTGTAAGGTAAACTGTCCACATGTTGCATGAACAAGAGACCGTTGTTTTCTCCCTAGTAGCAACAACACATCTACAACTGAAGAGATTATTGTCACTTACCTTGGAAACTAGAGGCATGAACCCACTATCGAGCATAATACCCCCTCTTGGAGTCACTAGCAACTACTTGGCCAAGATAACCACTAGCAACGGAGAGCATGCAAGATCACAAACAACACAGACATGATAGAATCATAAAGACAAAACCATTAATCAAACCAACATAATAATCTCAATATCCATCGGATCCCCGCAAACACAACATGCATGATTACAAATAGATTAGATCTTGATCATGAACGGAGCTCACAAGATCTATACATGAAAGCACAAAGGAGGATATAAAACCATCTAGCTACTACATGGACTCATAGTCCAAGGTGGAACTACTCACGCATCATACCGGAGAGAAGGCCTCCGGGATGATCTCCCCTCCGGCAGGGTGCCGGGAAGAACTTCAGACCCCCCCGATCTAGGGACGATGGTGGCGGCGGCTACAGACGGTTTCGTGGATTTCTGATCAGGTACCCAGGGTTTTTGCATCGAGGGCTTCTTATAGGCGAAGGGGAGAGACCGGGGGGCGTCCAGGGCCACCAAACCCTAGCCAGGCGCGGGCCCACCTGCCCCCGCACCTGGGGTGGGTCTGGCCCCCCTGGCCGGCCTCTCCGGCTCTCCTCTGGACTTCTTGTTCCCCACGGAAAGTAATTGACTTTGTCCTTTGTCCCTTCCAATTCCAAGAATATTTCTTTACTAACTTTTCTGAAACCAAAAACAGCAGAAAACATGCATCTGGCACTGTTGCAACTTGTTAATAGGTTAGTATCAGAAAACATGTAAAAAGCACCTCAAAGTGTGGACAAGTAAAGCAAAGTAGATACTAAACAAGCATGGAGCATCAAAAATTATAGATACGTTTCCAACGTATCAGGGTGGCATCCCCAAGATTGAGCTTTTGTCCATTATTCATCTCATTACATCATTCTCTCTCTACACCTGAATTTTTTTCCTTCATACAAAACTACACACAATCTTCATTAGCAACATTAGTGTATTCAAAAGATAATATACCTTTAGGCTAAGCTTTGGAACAGCAAAACTTTTCACTAAAAACATATGCTACTGTAAAAACTCCTTCAAAAAGCTTAATTCTCAAAAAGAGAACTCAAAAAGGAATCAATAAGAAGCAAATGCAAATAATGGCAGAAATCTGTCAAAACAGACCAGCAGGTAGAAACCGATTTTTTCGAAAATCTTCTGTTACTCAAATCAAAAAGTGTTGAACTAACGAAAGTTAGCTAACATACTTGGAGATTTATTCGTAAATTGTCAGCTCAATCCGACTTACAGAGACTCCTCAAGAATTTTTATGGTGGAGGACAGAAATCTGTTTCGGGACAACAACTCCCTAAATCTTACTTCCCTCTCATTAGAGGTCATTCTTGGCACAAAAAGCAAACAAAAAAAGGATAAGAAGAGGTCATTACTAAAGTAATAATTCTAAGACTCAAGGAAACTCTTGGATTATCTCCCAACAAGTACTTTTTTTAACGCCTTTAAGTTAGGCACAAGAAGCAAGAAATCAAGTATTTTCAAATGAAGAAGCAACTCTCTTGTTCTTTCCTTTCTTAACTTTCTTCTTCTATTTAAGGAAAATATGATTGCTTACTGGAGGAGCAAAATGCATAATGCTTTTCCCACATCTATTATTGCTCCAAGGTGTTTCAGTACGGATCTTCCAAGTGTGATCTGTCCTTTGCCTACACATTCAATAACAAGATAATCAGTAGACACAATTTTCCCTGAGATTTTTGTAAACACACCTTCAGCTATTCCAATGGGTAATAAAGTGGCATTATTAGTAAGAGAGATCTCCTCTCCTCCTTTAGAAAGCCCCTATAGACTCATAAATATCTTTAGGCAAAAGGCAAAATTCAGATATTATATCACAATGAGCATCAAAAGTTGCACTATTTATAGTGACTTTGATTGTGGAAAACCACTTTGAAGGATCATAATTCATTGGAACATAATTATGGTACTCCCTAAGTGTGTGATAGCAACTATTTAAAGCAGCAGTACTGGACTCAAGAGTGTTCAACCTAGCAAAAATATTTATGAAAGAGGAATCAGACTTGCCAGGTGTATTATAAATTATAATCAATTTCTTTATGGCATCAAAAGCTTCATCCTCAGTACATTGAAAAATATCTTTCCCAGCCACAACATCTAAAGCATATCTATAACAAAGAGCAATACCGTGGTAGAAACTATTGATAACCAAGCTAAGACTCATCTTAGGCTCAGTTTCCCTTTGTAAAGTAGAGATTCTAGACCAAGATTCTTTAAAACTCTCTTCACCTTTTTGCTTAAAAGCAAAGATATCTTCCATAGGTGTCAGAGAGATAGGACCAAAACTAGACATGGTAGCAACTAGAGTAGAAACTATTTTTTTGCGTTTTTGATAAGAAAAGCAAACCAAACTAAACTATTTTTTCTGGAGTTTTTGATTAAAAGAGGCAAGCAAAACCAAGCAAAAGAAACTAAGAAAACTAAAAACAAAGAAAAGAGAAAGGTTAAGGAGGACTCCCCTTGTGAAGACGTCCTTAGCCTCCTCGGCAACGACGCCAAAAAACTTGTTGGGCTCAGTTGATGTGGAGCCTGTTGGGAACCCCAAGAACAAGGTGTGAAGCAGCACATCAGCAAGTCTTCCCTCAGTAAGAAACCGAGGTTATCGAACCAGTAGGAGGAAGAAAACGTCACACAGGTGTTGCAAGCAACGTGGAAACCTACACAACACAAACTCAAGACTTTGACCCAACTAACAATGAGGTTGTCAATCTCACCAGTTGCTATAACAAAGGATTAAACGTATGGTGTGGAAGGTAATGGTTTGCAGCAAATAAACAGGTAACAGTGGAGGGTGTATCAATGGTAAAGATTGGACCGGGGTCCATAGTTCACTAGAGGTGCTCTCCTTAGATAAACAACATGGCATAAATGGTAACAAATTACAGCAGGACAATTGACATGAACTAAGCATGGCATAACAATGCAATACTAGACAAAAAGATCCTATGAGATTCAATTGGGCAATACAACAATATACATAGACCGCCATCTAACTGCATCTATGACTAGAAGTCCACCTTCAGGTTATCATTCGAATCCCCTCCAGTATTAAGTTGCAAGCAACAGACAACTGCTTTAAGCAAAGTGTGTAAGGTAAACAATCCACGTGTTCCATGAACAAGAGACCGTTGTTTTCTCCCTAGTGGCAACATCACACCTACAACCGAAGAGATTTATGTCACTTCCCTTGGAAACTAGAGGCATGAGCCTACTATCGAGCATAAATACCCCCTCTTGGAGTCACTAGCAACTACTTGGCCAAGATAGCTACTAACAACGGAGAGCATGCAAGATCACAAGCAACACAAACATGATAGAATCAAATAGACAAACCATTAATCAATCTGACATAGTAATCTCAATATCCATCGGATCCCCGCAAACACAACATGCATGATTACAAATAGATTAGATCTTGATCATGAACGGAGCTCACAAGATCTATACATGAAAGTACAAGGAGGAGATACAACCATCTAGCTACTACATCGACCCGTAGTCTAAGGTGGAACTACTCACGCTTCATACCAGAGAAGAAGGCCTCCGGGATGATCTCCCCTCCGGCAGGGTGCCGAGAAGAGCTTTAGATCCCCCCAATCTAGGGACGATGGTGGCGGCGGCTACAGACGGTTTCGTGGAGTTTTGATCGGGTTCTTAGGGTTTCCGTATCGAGAGCTTCTTATAGGAGAAGGGGCTGGCTGGGAGGCGGCTAGAGGGCCCACACCCTACCCAGGCGTGGGGTGGGCCCACCCGCGCCTAGGGGGTGTGGCGGCCCTGGCGCGCCTCTCCGTATCTCCTCTGGACTTCGTGTCGCCCACGGTAAAATATTGACTTTGGATTTTGTCCCGTCCAATTCCGAGAATATTGATTTTCTGTCTTTCTGGAACCAAAAACAGAAGAAAACAGGCAACTGTCACTGTGGCAACTTGTTAATAGGTTAGTTCTAGAAAAGATATAAAAACACCTTAAAGTGTAGACAAAGCAAAGCAAAGTAGATACGAAACAAGCATGGAACATCAAAAATTATAAATACGTTTCCGACGTATCAGATAGCTCATTTTAAGAAGGTTCTTTTAATATACAATGAATACACCAAGTTTGATATTTTTATTGTAACTATGTCATATAATATGTCACCACGCAGAGGTTTTATATTGTTTGAATCATTTTTGAATTTTTTATGCCAGTTTCAAACTATGGTCAAAACTGTGGGCATGGAGATTCTTAGCTCGGGGATGAGCCTCGCTAAACTTGCAATGGATCACTGATAAAATAGCATATTGTGAACCTAAAATGAGTTTTCCAAAAAATCATGAGCATCATACCTGTAGTTAAAATCTGACCCACTTCCTACCTATTCGGCAGGAATTTGTCTTTTTCATGAGCAGTAGATGGGAAGGTTTAAGATACCCGAGTTGGGACATTGTCCATGCAAGGTGGCCTAGTATTTTGTAAAAATTGGGTGGTATCATGTTGAAACTTTCATTTGATGGTTGCTTCACAAAATACTCCATTTTTGACACTCGGGAAATAAAAATTTGTTGTACAAAAGTATATGTAATGTTTTTATATTTTATTCAACAAAAATCTGTAATGTTTGAATTTAGATAGATAGATATTATTTTTCTGCAAATTCTGATATATTTTATGTATTTTTATGAATTAGAATGATTTAATTATGAATTTTCTAAGATTAATGTGGCAAAAATAGAAAATAGCTACGTCGACGACTTTGCCATTGGTATAGATGTGAAACCTAGGCTGAGCCGTCAGCGTAAAGTTGACGCTGTCGCATCGCTATCACCCCCAATTATTATGCTGATGACCCAGTCTACGTCTACAGCTGCCGTTGGCCTATCCCGCACTACGAAACCTGGGCTTATATTTAATAATATATTCATATTATGTGTTTGATATTTCCCTATTCAAGCACTTAAGCTGTCATGGCTAATTTTCTGTAGTAGGTTATTAATTTTGGCATGATAATTAGTAGTACTGTATTGGCGACCACTTAATTTTCTTACAGGTGGATATCATGGGGAAATGCAAGGCTTGCTTTGTCCACAACATGCCATTACTTGCTGCATTTATTCCCTTACTAGCCCTAGATCTAGATTTCTCTCACACGCACTCCTTGTCTCTCTACTTTTATCGCTATTGTGATTCCCTCCATTGACAACCACCGCCGCCACAACTTACTCGTCTTAGGCGGGCCGGCGGCGGCTCCTGCAACCTCATATATAGAGCTGTCGCATCCCTTAGATATTGCGGTGGAAGTGCGGTATATGTATAATTTCCGAAACACTTGATCTTGATGATGAGATATGGTCAAGATTTTATTGGCGGTTGGTTAATATTTGTTTAGTTTGAGTACTAGTAGTTCTCATCTAGTGCATTTAACTCCTTTGCATACTACATTTTTACACATGAAAGCAAGTTCTGGACTAGATCTACGGTGAACTGTAATAATATGTTCAAATTTTGTATTGATCGGTCCATGGCTGGTGATGATTTGGGAGGCCATTCGACATGTTTTGCTTGGTTGGTCTCAGGGGTGGAGGTCCCTTTAACCTGGAAAAGTTAGGGCAGCAGCTATCCTACTCTGATTTTTGCCAAAATTTTAAATATATGTATGCACCTCTAGCATCAGCAGTAGATAGAGCCCATCATGTTCATCCAATTTTTCTATTCGTGAGTGTTCGATATCTGTACTGGTCGATAATGAACTCCACTAATGCAATGCCTAGACCTTGGCAGTACTAATATAACCAGCGTTCATGCTAGCTAAAGTTAAGACTTTGTGTACTTTGATAAAAAAATTGCTCCACTTTTCTTTGTTAGCTGATCTTATATTGTAGTCTACTTCCTCCATCCCCCGGAATAAAAAGTCCTTGTTTTGCATATTTTTTCTTCGACCAAAAATTACTCTAAATAGATAAATAATGTTGGTACAAAACTAGCATCATTGAAAATTGTTTTTAATTTGAATTCAACAACTAATTATGAACAATATAATCAAAATATTGTTTCTCATTTTTTTGGTCAGCTAATAATATATTTCACAATTATTGACAGCCGGTAGAGACATTATCTGTCCACGGACATTTTTTGCAATGTTCGGACAAAAAGCTTAAGCTAAGAGAGACTCATTATCGAAGAAGACAGGAGAGCCCTATATAGTCCGGATGGAGGGGCGAGCTAGGAACATCCACGCAGATAACACATGTGACGAGTTCTTCAAGATGATGTTAATACCGGGAGGGTTAGACGTGCGAAGTATATCCAACACCCAACGTATGGCGCTGAGTATCCGGAGGCCATCAAGTTGAAGATCTACAAAGCATGCAGTTGGGATGTCCACCTGAGGAAGCAAGATGGCAAGGTTATCCTTGACGAAATATGGCTAGATTTTGTCAAAGCATATGACTTTAAGGTAGGATACTTTCTGATATTCAAGAAGCTTGCCATCACATCCTTTAAGGTGATGGTATTTGATCATGGTAAATGCGAGAAGGTGATCAGATGTGCAGGTTATCATCCATCATTTGAGCAACAATTTACTACATAGTAGGTGTATTAAGGCGATGACTGTTCGTTTCTAATTATAATTATTCTGTAAAGAGGTGGTCTATAGCTATACCCCTCTAGTAATGCATTGTGTTGGAACACCGTGGTACTTGATCGCGCTAGGCTTCAATGTATAATTATTTACTGTACTATGTTTACAGCAAAACAAATATCTAGTATACTACTGCTAGTATTATACTATTTTTGTTCATCCGTATAATCCTTTTTTAGAAAACTAGAAATAATCATCTTGTTAGTTCCACATCATATATAAGAGCAACTCCTCTATGCAGCGGAACTAACGAGATGATTGTTCGTTGTACTCTACTGCTAGTAGTACCAGTATTGTATTAGTACAAGTATACTACTATTAGGTATGTACTATTTTTTAGAAATATAGAAGCTGTAAATAAACATCATCTGGTCAAACAAGACAATAGTAATTCTAGTGGGCATGCACGACAGCGTGCCAGCCTAGCTGTAATGCCCCAAGATGTGACATGGTTAATTCAGTACACGACAGCGTGTCATCTTAGCTATAAAACGTGTCAGGATGTGAGATAATTAATTTAGTGCAGTGCAGCGTGCCAACCAAGCTATAGTTTGTCATCCTGGATGTAGATCTAAAGGCCTTGCAAAAAAACTCATTTAAAGATTCAATCCATCTTCCCCATCTTGGCCGTTTATCCCCACTCGCCAACGCCGTCTGGCCGCATTTGGGATTGTCTCCAGTGCGCGCTTCGCATATTTTCCTTGCCATCTTGCCCACTACATCGGATCTTACAGGCCACACCATCCCTCTCCAAAATCCCCCCGACGGTCATACTCTGGTCCGACCTCGTCCCCAATCTATCCCGATGTTGCAATTGACGCACAACCGGCTGCACGACGTCTGGAGCAAGGTCAGCACGACGTTTGCAATGAAATCGCTATGTGTTTGGACACTACCAGCACCGCACGGCTGTCCGCATGCTCCAAGGAGATGTACCACCAAGTCTCCCGTGGAAAAGGAAGCAGATGCCCCAACCACCACTGCGGGACATTGGTCCCTTACAATGACGTCTACGACCATGTAATCTAGTGCTTCCACGGCCATCAAGTCTACACGGACCCTGGATGGGAGTTCATCACCTCATCGGTAGAGCTAACACCTTTGGTAGAGCTCGTCCGCCACCTCAGAGTTGCCCACTTGAGGACTTCGTCCATAATGCCCTACAGCCACAAACACTGGGATCCGTCTAAGCCGGTGCCCGCAAGAGGCTCACGGAGAGCATATATCATCGTCATCAGGAAAGAGGGCATGGTGTTCATCGCCCAAATTGACGGCCACACCACAGAAATCATCATATCTCCTAGGTTCGTTAGTTTAGGAGCGTGCGAATCGCCACGGTACATGGTGAAGCTTTGGTCGTTGTCTCTGTGGCATGACCTCCATGCGGTTGAAATGGTGGCGACATCTGAGATGACGAGCAAGCCGTCATCGGCCAAAGTCGCCCTGAAAGGGCTCACATCGTACCTGTTGCAACCGCGGTGTTACCTAGAAGCTTCTGAACCGTTCATCGGATTTTCCTATGGATTAGGAGTATTGCATCCACAAGTTTCAAGAGTCATATAGAACAACTAAATATTCTTGTGATGATCCCAATGTTAAGATATGTAACGTCGTACTAATTTATTACTTTATATTGGTGATAGACTCAATTTGTATGGAGAGAGGTGGAACAAAGTTCTGGTAATATATACCTATTTCCATTGTACGCTACTGACATAGTGGGACCATAGGCGACAGTGTGACAAGGAAAACATAACAGGCAGGAAAGAAAGCGCTACCCGGCCAGCACTTGGACATGCTGATGCATTATGTTGAGTATTTTGTATGGAGGTCTACTACTGCTAATTTATTTTGTAATAATACATATGCACCGTTACTTATTCAAATCGATCGGTCGAGTACAGAATATGGTATCTCTTTCCTTTTGAGTCATGGTCTTGCTACAACTATTGAATTTCATTGTCTGCATTGTTGAATCTGACATTTATTTTGTCTATTGTCTGTACTACTGAATTGGTCACTTTCAAAATGCTGCTAAATCTGTCAAGTGCTGTTGAATATGAACTAGGAATCTGTCAATATTTTTTGTGTCTTATTTTGTACTCCTGAATCTGTCAAATGCTACTGAATCTATCAAATGTTATGTCGTTACTACTACTAAACTATTTTCTAGAACTAATACTGATATACTGGTACTTGTTTAGATTAAGTGCAGTAGTTAGTCATGCTTTTCTTTTGAAACATGGCATTGTCTCAATATAGATGAGACTTGCGCATTTTGGGTTGCATCGGAGGTCACACATGCATTGATGTCAAAATAAGGTACTCAAAGAAGACTTTATCGTCAGTTTTGCATGCTCCAATGGTTGAGTGTGTTTGGAGAAAAGGGAAAACTGATCACGCGACAATGTTTTTAGATCTGAAACAACTAGTTCTCTTTGTGCTGCTATTTTATTTCAGTGTCTATATTGCTGAATCTCTTACTTTAAAATGTTGTTAAATTGGTCAAGTGTTGCTGAATATGAAGCTGTGAATTTATTGATATTTTTTCTATGTTATTATGTACTGCTGAATTTTACATGAATATATGTCAAAAAGAATTATCGTTTCCCCCCTCCCTCTCTGAGGTCTTTGTTTTGAATCCGGCCGAGCCACATCACAATGCATTTTTTATATACCAAGAGAAAAAATCCAGCCCATTTGGCCTCTTTTTAGCCTAGAACATTTTAATTCGGCCTTTTAGGGGTCAGGGGACTACTGACCATAGCATAGAGAAATTTGAGAATGAAGCCTATGGAACATAGCCCTGAACAATTTTGTTCGGACTTTTAGGGGTCAGGGTACTGTTGATCACAGCCTAGTAAAATTTGAGAAAGGAGCTCATGGATCATAGTCTATGTAGTATAACCCATGTAGAGCATCCCATGTAGAATAGTCAAAATCTTTTTAATTTGGTCTTTTGGGCATTGCCCCCACCTTTTAAAATAAAAAACTCCGACTGCCCATGTTTTTAGGAAACTACTCCATCATGTGTCATTTTATAAATTGAGATGCCAGGAGCGCTACCCTCACTCCCCAAAAAAGCTCCGCCTACCTATGTTTTTGTGTAGAAACTTCTGCATATGTAGCAGTTTTAGTTGGGCTGCCAGGAGCGCTGCCTTATTATTTAAAGGGAGATAAATATTGACAAAGAAAGTCTTCTGAAGAAGACAAATTCATGAGTTATAGTAGTACTGTTTAACATTTTCTATTATATCAACTATTTCTTCCGCAGTGGCAAGGCACATAGTTGACCGCCGCCGAGGTCTCGAGTTTGAATCCTAGAAAATTTGTGTTATTATAGAGCCATGTTTTTCTGTATTCTAAGGCTGACATCTGGGACCCAGCTAAAGTGCTGCTGCATCTAGCAATATTGCCAATGTCAGAATAGCATACTTGACCAGAAAAAGTCCAACATTCACACGTTTCTTTTAAATAGAGACTGACATCTGGGACCTGACATAGACACATTTTTTGCACAGAGGAGGCTGACATCTGGGACCCAGCAACATACCAATTTTGCCAATTCAAGCACTCAAGCTGCCAACACTCAAATCTACCAATTCTGCCAACGCTCACTATAAGCTCTCCCTTTACCAATTTTGCAATGCCATGTTCACTCATATGCCTAAGTCGCATATGCCATAGATTAGTTTTGACAGATTCATCAGAATCATTAGAAGTAATAGCAATATCAATACTAGGCAAAGTGCTACCTCTAAAAACATATGACTTAGCAGAATTCATAACACCTATCATGTGAATAAGAGAACCTTTTGATACCTTTAAACTCTATGCCCACCTGCATACTTATACCCGTCAACATCCATGGTACTAAGAGAAATCAGATTTCTAGCCATGCTTGGTATGGGCTTCACCTCAGTCAACGCCATCATATGTTCTGATCTTAATAGATCCAATGCCAATAATATGGCAAGGGTTGTCATTTCCTACGCGCGCAAAATCACGAGTCTGCGCAGACTTATATGAACTAAACCAATCTTATTACCACAAATATGAAACGAACATGCAGTATAAAGTATTCATTCATCATCACGAGAAGCACAAGCAGCAAAAACGGCTAAACATTCACCATTAGAACTCTCACCAAAAACAACAACAACCTTACTAGTACCTTCAAACTTTGGTTGGTAAGTTCCGTTCCTTTTCTCCTTATTCTATAACTTCCAACAATCATCAATACCGTGATTAGATTTCTTATAATACCTGTAGAACTTATCCTTTTCCTTGGACTTTGAACGACCTCTGTCGTCCTTGCTCTTATCTCTATTGCCGTAGTTGTTATTCCTCTGCTCGGTCCTGCCACGAACCTGCAGAGCCTCAGCCTTGGATAACGACCCATCTAACTGCACCATGGTTTTCATCTTTCCCTTTGTTGGAGGGCCATATAAACTTCGGCAAGGGTTAGTGTATCACAACTTATGCATATGGCGTCATGGAAATTTGTAAAGGAACTAGGCAATGAGACTAACAATAGAAGAACGAGATATTCATCCTCATAGTTTACCTCCATGGACACCAAATCAGAAATGATCTCTCTAAAGATTGACATGTGATTCATCACCGACGCACCTTCCCGCAACTTGTGTGAGAACAACTTCATCTTCACGTGCAACCTACTAGTTAGATCCTTTAACATGCAGATCGATTCCAGTTTCAACCACAGCCCCGTTGCAGATTTCTCTTGCAAAAAATTATTGGATAGATGAAGTTGAATCAAAGACAAAACCTTACGGTTCTTCCGCTTCTCTTCATTGGACTAGCTCTTTGCATCCTTTTTGCTGACTCCATCCAGCGCTTCATCCAGATCAGAAGTTTTGGCGAGAATCGCTCGCATCTTCACCTGCCACAAGGAGAATCTTGTGGTGTAGTCTAGCTGCGATAGATCGAACTTTAATGATGACATGTTGAAAACCCTAGATTGAACCTGGGGATTTGATACCACTTGTTATAATAGCGACAAGCAAATAACAAAAACCAAAAAATAAATCACAACAAGAGGATACAGATTTAACGTGGAAAAACCTCTCCAACAAAGAGAGGAAAAAACAACGGGCGCCAACCAGCAAAACTTCACTACGGGGAGTGTTTACAAATGCCGGGGATTTTCTCAGATGCGACTTATCCCAGTCGGTGACTTAGAAGAGGTTTATATAATGGTGTAAACCTAGGTCTTCAATACCGGCGACGGGCATCGCTTCGCTCGTCAGAAGTTAGCCTCCTTAATTGAATTTAGATCATACTTCAACACAGATGGTGAATTTTATATTTATAAAGAACAACAATAATGAAAAATTTAGCAAAAAGAGCTTTAGCGCATGACTAACAACCTAAAAATAATTATTGTCAATCTATGTTGGCAAAACTCTGGTCGTGGTTTTTTATCACTTTATGCTTTGTACTTACAGTGATATCGGTGATCACATCGGATGGTTCTTAGAATCGACATAGAGATACAAAGTGGTCAAGTAACAATAGTAGGTTGCACATAACATTGATTTTAATATGGCAGCACTCATATTCAAATCAGCTCGCTTCAGTGTTTGGTAGAGAATTTTGCTTCATTATTTTCATAAAACACAACATATATCCTTTTTTCATTAACCTCAGAATCCCCATGCCAGAACCTCTACTCCAGCGACAACAATATCCATAAGATGCACACCTTTTACTGACATTAATTGAATAATGATCAAGAGTGATTCATGTCTTCAGAGTGGTTCATAATAAATAAGTTCTGATATGCCCAGTTTAAAAATTGGTGATATTAGAGATAAATCAATCTTATCTTCAAGAACACACGTGAGCATCATG
Source organism: Avena sativa (assembly GCA_916181665.1). Lineage (NCBI taxonomy): Eukaryota > Viridiplantae > Streptophyta > Magnoliopsida > Poales > Poaceae > Avena > Avena sativa. The sequence continues at coordinate 274,100,363 of OV702298.1, read as the reverse complement.
TGTCTTCATCCATTTTTTTTTGAACGGGGAGCCCCGAAGGGCCTGGAAGCGTTGTATTGATCACAAACAGAGGAGGTGTACAATAATGCAGAAGACCCCATAAGAAGAGGAAAATAACACATAGGTCCCCCTTTTATGTGGATAAGACCCCGCTAAAAGATAAGAAATCCAAACCAGGTCCATCCCTATCTCCTCTGTCGAGCCGGAGATCAGCTGAACCGTCGCCGAACACCGTCGCGGGGACGGAACCACTTGCTTCAGTGTTGACGTTGGACGCGACCGCTGACCAGGAAAAGGGCCTCCGATGGAGGTTGAACAAGTGCCGGAGCTCACCGGATTTTTCCTGCGGCGCACAACCGCATATGTAATGCTCGCCGATGTCGCTTCCTGTCTCCGGCAGACCCCGACGCAACAATCCTTGCAAACTCCGTCGATGACGAGCAACCCGCACTCCAGGAACCCACTCCTGCCACGGGTGGACGGAGCCGGGTGTAGGATGTTGGAGCAGCAAGGAAAATTACGCCCGGAGGGGAGCAGCCGAAACTCCCTAGAGCACTCGAACCACGCTTGTCGCTCGCTGCCACCACCATCCCCTCCCCCACCGCCACGGCCGGCCAAGAGAGACAGGAAGAGGCAGCCAGCAACCAAACTGACTCGAGCACCCAAAGCGCGTTTATCTGGCGGATTCGCTTGGAGTTGCATCCGCGGCGTCTTCAACCTCTGAAGCGCACCGGGAGCCACCCACCATGGTCTCCAAACACCGCGCCACTGCGTCTGGAGGCAGAATCCGAACCCCCCATCCCCGCCCATGGTCACCGCCCCGCTAAGGCCCATCTTCCCCTCGCCGCCACGGCCGGCCGGAGGAGGGAGAGCGGACGAGACACCACCAGGAGGGAGGGGAACAGAGCCACAGAGATTGGGAAGTTGCTGACTGCCGCATCCCAGATCGCCCCAGCCACCATGGCCAGACGAGGAGATGGGCTCAGCCCGCACCGTCCACCACCTCTGCAGCCAGGCCTTATTCGAGGCGAGGCATACCCTCCACCGCGCCAACGCCGCTGCGCCGGCGAACAGGAAGAAGAACAACCTCCCGCGACGGATCTGGCCCCAAGATCCCGTCGCCGACCTCCTGGCATAAAGCCAACGACCGGCATAAAGCCACACCACTAACCTACTATATACAGAGGGCCCACCGGCGTTGAGCCTCCGCCACTCCCTACCGGCGGCGCCGGCGAGAACGGGGTAGGCGCGACCCGGGGCAGGCAATTTTTTGGTTGGTAGTGTAGCAGGGGTCGGGGAAGGGGAGAGAAATTTCCCCCTTGGGTCTGGTGTGGTGTTTCATCCATTAATATAGGAAAAGAGTTTGTGACATGATTATAAGAAAAGGACCAAGATCATAGGCGATCAGGTGACAACCCAGACTTCACACCCACCTATGAGCCTACGTTATCCCTCTTTGCAAGATCATTAAAATTAGCACACTAATTGTTACACCTTGCGATGGAGAAATTCAAAATTATTTTACAATTTAATAAATCTTAGTTCTAAACTGTGGTTTTCAAAATCAAAGGCATGATTAAATGTGGACTCAAATATAATTCATTTTAGTGCTCCATTTATATTAAATTATAGGTTTGAAATTTATGGTTATGTTGGAACTATTAAATTTCAGTTATGGTAGATACACTATTACATATTATTGATTACCAAAGCAAGAAATCCTAATGGTATTACAATGTCCGTGTAGCACACAAAATGAATCGAACAATGATTACAATATTTACAGCAATATACAATGTTTAACAATTCATTTTTGTTACTTAGGAACACAATTATATAGAAATAAATTGTCAATGTAAACAGTTACAAATGTATGCATGTCTAAAATGTTCCATATTTTCAACTTATAGAGTATAAGTAGGAGGCAGGCATATGCATAAGAAAATCGCATGTACATAAACATGAACCTAGCCTCCAAAGAAAAACCTAGCCGCCACCTGAAATACTCTGCAACTGAGCCAAAGAGAAACCTAGCCACTGCCCCTCCCGAGTCGCTCCCCTCCCGAGCGACTCTGGAGGATCCCCCTCCCTCTAGCCCAAGCACTCTCCCCGATCTCCTTCTTCCTGGCCGTCGCTGCAGCCGGCCGCCGGCGACGGTGGCGACGCCCATCCATCAAATCGGCGGTGGGGCAGGGGATGTGCCACTCGGCGGTATTCCATGTGGAGTGGTGGGGCGCCGACATAGGGCATGGGGAGGCTCGACCAGGCTGGGCGGTGCCTAAGGTCTTCTCCGGCGGAGCGACGATGATGAGGAGGAGGTGGCGTGCCGCCGGTTTGGTCGCCCTGGCGCCGCCAGAGTGCACTGTGGTGCCAATCTAGATTGATCTGTCCACGCTCTTGGCGGCTAGGCTACGATCTAGGCCAGAGGGGCCAGCCAATGCTTGTGTTGCCGGGATCTCGCGATTCTCGCCGACGATTTCTACAGCCAGGCGCTGGGCTTCCATCTCCTTTGATGCCTGCTTTTGTTGGATGATGGCTGGTAGCGTGGGGGTTGCGAGTCATGCGAATAAAGGTGGCGGTCCTTGGGTTTCTCCGCACCAGGATGAAGATTTGCTTGATGTCTGCTCTCATTGATCTAGTTGGAGTGTCGGGTTCCGAAAGGCTCCATTGACGAACTTCCATGGGCGCATCATGCCTAGAGATTGCTAGATCTGAAGATATTTGGTCGTGCATACCCATGGTTTTTCTGTCCGTTTGGGTTCAGAGGATGCGCTTTGAAACTCCACTGGCTGTTAATATCATGAGACGTGTTCTCGTTAAATGGTGCTGACAGAAAATGTCATGAAGACCAGGATCTGAGGACTGACAATGGTGGTCCGAGTCTTGGTGGTGATGAGGAATTGGCTTGATGACTCGTGACTTGGAGGAGTGGCAAGCAAGTGGGGGCGACTGTACATGAGAGGTTCATAGTCCTACCTTTCAGGATGAGAACCCAGAGTCTGGTCTTAATTGGTTGTGTCTGGCAACTTGTTGAAGGTATTGTTTTAAGAGTGTGGACTTCTTCAGGGTGAAGACTTAAGATCTATGATCGGGCAATGACGGTGTTTATGCACTATTCCCTTTTTGAAGGTGTCGCTTATGGAAAAGTTGGACTTTTGGTGATGGTCTTGATGGTGGTAGTATCGCTGTTCCAACGAATGAGTCACTGTAACGAGATTTTTCTTTTTTAATTCTTTTTTGGCTATGTGCATTTGTATAGCTGCTAGGACAATGCGTTGTTATAGAGGCTGGGTGTAACCAGTATTTTGTAATATTGATATATGCGCATTTAAAAAAATGTACTAAAGATGACGCCCTCGAGGGCCACTTTGCTATTTTTTTAAAGTCAACCCATGTAAGATTTAATCAAGTTTTTATAAAAAAATATTAATCTATATCTATACCTAATAATAAAACACGAAGTGTTTTTCTCGGTCCAACATTTTTTTGGACGAATTTGTCCTCCCACTAAACCACATCTTACAACCGACGCCACCCGTAAGTAAAAAAAATCTAACGTATGGAAGTAGGAAATTTGACGGTAATTAGCGGAGCTGCCACCGGTAAGTGCACCGCACGCGACGGCAAACTAATGGAAAAAGACGAAAATTCACCATATAAGAGTTTTCTTGGGCGTGTTTCCTAGCTCCCATATCCTGGTTCCGATAAATATATTCCTTTGGTGACGATACGTGAGATCGAATAGGCAAGATTGACCACATGAAAACCACGATCTCAATCTCAATCAAGTTCTGCTGGTGGCGACGCACGCGGCCGGCCAAAGACGAGGCAGCTCTAGCGTGGAGAGGAACATCTGATCAACCTATGTCGCCGCCTGAGGAACTTGAAGAGTTAGATCCATCGGTATTTTTTGAGGTAGATATAGATGAACTTGGTACAGTTTCTTTCGTGAGGTGTACCAGATCAATGTCCTTATATGGTTAAAACTAGCTGGGATCGGCGCGGCGGCACACCGCGCCCGTGGTTGTGTACCGTGACATGATGTTGGGTTGCGAGGTTCCTTTAAATTATAAGTATATGTTATAGGTTAATAGTAGGGATTTTGATGAGTTTAATCCCGCTTTATATTGTGAGTTGTTATCTCAATTCCAGCCATTTTTTCTTTCCCTGCACTCACACATATGGAGTGCGTATGTACATTGTACATTGTGTAATGTCAATTAGATGTGCTTCTTTAAATTAGTTAGCACTTTAAAAATTACCTTTGACACGCATTCTCGTGAAAAGAATAGTTTATTCATCTATACGGATGCATATGTATGTTACTATATGGCATTATTGTTTCTACTCTCTCTGTTTCTCTTAATATAAGACGGTGTAGTATGTCATGTACAAATTTTGTTAGGCATGAAAATTTCTAGACTTTTCTATTTTACCCTGGCATATGTTCGTCTCGCTTTAGATAGACGCTTGTGCGATCAAAATAAATCTATCGCAATCTCATTCACATGTACTTATGCATATAGGTGTTAGTGCATGACATTATTGTTTCTGCTCTCTTGTGTTTTTTAATATAAGATGTTCTAATATGTGCACGTACAAATTTGCTAGGCATGAAGTTTTTTGGATTTTTCTGTTTTACCCTCGCGTATGTTTCGCTCGCGTGCCTGGGCAGCCCACACCGCTCACCAGTGACTCGTGTCGCACCGCTCAATCTGTCCCTTATGCCATGTACACTACAGAGTGCCTGTGCGAGCCAGTATAAATCTATTCAAATCATTTTATTAGTTAGTATATAAGCGTATTGTCTATGCAAAAAAAAAAAAAGCGTATTGTCTCTCAATGTGGGGCGGTTAATTCGGTCTCTACCCGGATTAAAAAATGGACTCTAGGCTCTAGCGCCCTAACTCTCCCAAGTCCCAACGTGAGGCGCTTGCGGCTGGTAGCCGACAGTCCTACCGCCCTTAGTCTCAACCGCCTGACCACCACCATCTCCGCCTCCCCGCCGCTGCTGCCATCTCCTCCCACCGGCCGTGCGCCGCATACCCAAGGTATTTGGGTCGCGATTACCTGCGTCGATTCCGGTTGGTCTCGCATCTGAGGAGGGAAAAAACCAGCACCGAAGATCTATCGAGCCGGAGTTGCGGGCAGCTCCGAGATGGAAGAGATGGGGCAGAAGAGGCGGCCGCTACTCGTGAAGGCTTCCTCGTCAACCGCGGTGGCGCAGTCGGCTGGCCGGAGTGGGGCCAATCCACTGACCGACCTTTCAGGTCGCTGGAGACCAGTACGCGCGTGGAGACCGCAGTCACCACATCGTTTGGGGGCGTGCAGACGGGCGCGCTCGCCAGGCTGGGCACATTCACACGCCGGAAGAAGTGCTCCCCGTGCAGCGAACTCTGTATTCCCCTGGCCTCCTTCAAGCAAGCTCAGGTCTCCTTCTTCCTCCTGTATAGTTCCCCTCTTGTTTCTAATTTAACGGAGACCATCCATTCTGATTATTTTCCTAGGATATTTTAATTTACAGTGTAAAGCAATCGATACCTCTTTCCTTTGGCAAATCAATCGATCTTCCTCTTATTAGTTCAGCTAACTCTGTAATGCTCAAATCTAATTCCAATTGTAGCAGAAAAATCTGATAAGATTTTTGTGAGATAGAGTATGTCTATTCAATTTGTCATGGAAATCACTGGGATTGAGCTGGTTTCGATTAAACTGTTAAGGAAAGAGTCATACGACTCGCCAACTGTTTTTTTCAAGCCCCAGCCGCTCGTTGTTCCAGGATCGTGCGGGAAAAAAAGTTAAACGCCCGTCGCTTGTTGTTCTGTCGATCTTGCAAAAAACTCGAGATCGGTCTGAAATTGACCGATACGGCCAGAAAATATCAGCTAGTGTCTGCTCTAAATGCCCTCGTTGTACATGGCCTTACCCTCGACGCTCCCTTCCTCTCCGTCGCCGCCACCCTCCATGGCCGGCATCGTCGCTGTACCAACCTTTCCTGCTTAGAATTCATGTGTTTTTCTGGTTTCGCTCTCAGGAAACACACGATCTGTTAGTAGTCCCGCTCTCTGCCCCGTGTATAGAGACTTGTAAGGCAGCTGTACAATTATCTGCTACTCCGGTCAACAGGGTAATTGTAGTTTGGTCGTCTCATCTGCTTGTGCCATAAAAATAACACTCCCGGGATACTGCACTATATACATATGCACATATTCCCTTTTTAATCAACTATGGTGAATAAGAAGCTAGCTAGCTTGCACACTCGATTCCCTGTATGAGTCTGAAGCATATACGTCTTGCTTTAGTTGTTCTTGCTAGTTCTTTCCAATTCTGCATTTAGTTATTCTTGCTAGTTCTACATTTGGAGTAGTTGCTTTGTTTTCTGAGTGGGAGTAGGAGTATATACTTTAAGCTGAGTTGCTGTAGGAGTAGGAGTATATATACTCCTGTGCTCCATTCGGGTGATGGAGTAGGAGTATATACTTTAAGCTACACTAACATTACAGTCTGAATAAAATTCACTTTTAAATTCAGTGTAATTTTACAACCTGTTGAGAAGGTAATTTTACTTTCATATAGTGTGACAATTACAGAATGAGGAAGGACTATTTAAGCCTGTGGACTACAACATGTAGTAATCATGTGATACAAAGCTCCCTCTGATTTCTTACCATAAAAAGAAACCTGAAAATTATCCATGTGAGCAGAGTTGTTGCTGACTTACTATGACTTGAAAAGATCATTTTATTTAGTGATCTGTCCATGCAACTTGTAATATATCTATTGTCCTTCATAAGATTTTGCATGGTATGTAATGTTTTTTACTTCTTGATAACCATGTTGCAAGCAAAGGGTCGCACCATGTATGGATTCAAGGGAGGCCCGGGGTCATGAAGGGCAAGTATGTCGAGCTCAGTGTTGATTCTGTCTAGCCTTACATTAACCAGGTATGGCAATACATAACCTTTACTGAACACATGCTCATTGAAACTTCCAAGTTTGATCACTCTTGTGTAAACTCCACGAAGAAAGAACTTTTAATCATAACGTCCCTTAATTACTATCTGCTGATGAGCATAATCATAACGTTCATTAATTACTCTCTGTTGATGAGCTGCATCGCGCACGCGCTGCCCCTCCCCTCCGTCCTCCACTCCCACTTCACGCTCGCGGATGGGCCAGCCAGCTCCGCCACAGGGATCCCTGGTTCAAACACCAAAAAACTTGATTTGTATGGACATGTTGTCATTGGTGGTGATGATTCAAACACCACGTATGCCTCCTTGGTGAATACTTTAGATTTACTGCTTAAATCATAACTGATTCTTTTGCTGCACCTAGAGGATTTTATCTGGTTGCTGTCGGTGCCTAAAGCTTTATATTGTTAAACCCTTTTATTTCATTCTATCTACAAGGTTGTAACGTCTAATCTGGACTATCTATCTTTTTTCTTGAATTATTGGGTCAGAAAAACTTTAAATGGTAAATATAGATTATAGTCGGTACACTCTATACACCATTTTGCTTTCTCCGCTCCAAATTATCTCATATTCTGTGTGGGCACAACTTGTGGTTCTAATTTTAGTGGTTAGAAGATTCTTTTGCTTGATTTTACTGAATGTTCCTCTTCTTTGGTTGACAGATGTTTTGACATCAATTACTATACTATATCTGCCAGGAGGATGATCTGAAATGTGTGGTTATTATTGTATATGCAAATAAACAGGTGAAGAATCGAACCCATGTTCAATTTCGTCAACTGTTTTGAAATTGGTATAATAACTTACTGCTCTCAGATTATAAATACAAAGTTCTAATAATTTATGATTTGCACCATACTTACTGTTCCGATCAATTTGATGTATGTTTGGTCTAGTATATATTGCAATTTGACATGCATGTTTGGCTCAAGAGTTATACTAAATACCTGATGGATGAGTAGGTATTTTTCCTGTGAATTGAGAACCGAAAGTGACCACTAAAGACTTAAAAAGGTAGCATGAGATGTATCTTGTTTTGATTGTTTCATTCGCTCCCTCATCAAGGTTAGGTTGAATGATATGCAAAGTATTCATGACAATTTCTTAGTGACATCCACTCATTATCATTTTGGAGTGAAGTCGACCGGGATGCTTCACTGGAGACATTCTTGGATTCCTACGGTGATCAATTTGGCACGTCAGAGGCAATGAACCAATATTCACAAGATACAGAAAAGCAGGATGGGGGTGACTCGTCGTAGCTGCTTGCTCACCTTCGTTGGCGAGGCGAAAACGTGCAGCACAACCTGGCCGATGACCCGGAAAGGATGGAGGAGGGTGAGTCCTAGGCGGTGGCGGCTCTTCTTCCTCGACGGCGGTGCCCGCTAGGGCCAGTCGGCGGCCACGGTGGCCGGTGTAGCTGCGTTGGCCGGCAAAGCGGTGGCTGGCAACCGGGTCCGATTTGGGCCTAGATGGGATTGATCGGGCCACGGTTCGCACGAGATAACCTATACGCCCCGTCAGCATCCATCACCTTCTTCTTGCCTCTCCTCCCCTGCTGGTATATGGAGATCGAACATGCGGTCCTGGCTATATAAGGAATTCTAGAGAGAGGAGAAGACAAGGAGAAGACACGAGAGAAGTAGCACGTGTCAGGCCCGGCCAAAAAACACATACACGTAGAAAAGTGAGTCTACAGAATTTCAACACGGGGCAATTTTGTTGGTAGAGTCCAGCCAGGCAATCATGTATCGGCAAAAAAATATCAAGCGGATGCACACGTGTAGGAAATCATAACCAGATGCATGCATGCATAGGATGACTCATACATTGAGAGATGAGGAGAAGATTAGAGAAGGCTACGTGTCATAGTGACAAAATACGTGGCCATAATAAATTGACTACCACTTGAGTAGAGGATGGGCAATCACATACAAGACAAAAAGACAATGATCACATAGAGACAAGAAAGAGAAGCATGATGAGTATGGAGTGAATAAAATGAACTATGGACAAAGAGGAAACAAAAAACAATGATATATAAAGACAAACGACAACCATATAAAAAATTAAAAAATCAATGTTACATGCATAGATATGACTGTGATCAGCCATGTAAAATACTGAGGCGCACGGTAGAGTTAAGCGCACACAAAAGATGAGGATGTTTTTTCCCCATGTCAATGACATGTGGACCAGCCAGGACATGTAGCACCATGACAAATTGTTACACTCACATAGAAACGCACACAAATGGACCAAGAGGACATGTGTCATCACCAAACAAATCGACCGGCCTCTTCAAAAATCTGAGAAAAAAGAGACGTCTCCTGGTTTAGGATATGTATATATTGTGTGGGTTCTCTGTCCACACGGGATTCCCTTTGTTGAGTCAATTGTTAGATCTGGAATACACTTCGCTTAATTAAGTGTGTTGCCTTATGCAATAGCAAGGTTCGGTTCGTGTGCCACTTTGCATTTGGTGAAAGCTACTTAACTCCAACTGCTCGGGTTGCCATCGGATGTGCTACTCTATATTTAGAGTGATATTTCACTATTCAATATGCAGATTGTTACTTGACTAATTATTTGTGTTTCTAGTGGACGTTAGAGCCGATGATTGAACGCTATGCTCTGCATGTGCACCGACCTTCCGAATGATAGTAGTTTTGCCTGGCTTGTATGATGGAGAGACGAGGACAACGTTGACCAACAGCAGGAAACAGATAAGTATAGCGGACGACGCACTCGACAGACAAGGCCAACAGACTTCTCTGAGTTCCGAGTAAGCAAGAGAGAGGAGCTGGACTAGGAAGAAATGGAACCGGGAAGAGATGAATTTAAGATGAAAGCATGTGAGGTTGGTGTGGTGTGTGGCTGGCGCGGTGAGGTCACGACTTAGGGATAGACGCGAGCTGGTTCCAAACGTCCGTCTACCTATGGTTTATGTAGTTTTCTTCATGTTGTTAAAGTAAAATAATATATCTAATTATTAGTTTATACTCCGTCAAGGATCGGACAAGATTGATGAGGGTCACTCGATCTGATCTGGGATGGCAATCTCACGTAGGATTTGTTTTATGCAACTTTAAGAGATCTAATTATTAGCCGTGTATATAGGTCTATGTTATCAGGCCGTAGCAACGCACGGGTTTTATGCTAGTATTTATAATTTAAAATCCATACCGATGATACATCATGAAACATAGTTTTACATAATATCTATATAATATTATATATAGTACTTGATAAACCTTTTAAAACTTAAATTTTTAAAAAATATATAAGACTCAAACTTTAGGACGGAGGTAGCAGGACGTTGACCACTACGAACAGAAATGAAAACCTCAGTTACGGATCAATGAGAGTCCAGAGCCTCGCAGCTTCTCCTCCACAGTGGCGTCAATCCTCCGCGCCATCTCGGGCGTCATCAGCTCGTTCCAGTCCCCAACCTCTCCCTTTCTGAAGAAGGCTGAGTTCTTGAACTTCCAGCTAACCCCGTGCTCGCCGTCCCGGTTGGCCCTCACGTCCCTCATTTGGTCCATGCTGCACAACGCCACGACTGCCTCTGGAACGCCTCCGGCCACCTCCTCGACGGTGAACGGGCATCCAAGGAACTCCGCCAGCTGCTTCACGCTCCCCAGGGTGTCCTCCTTGAGGTGCTCGTACCGGAGGAACATGACCTCGTCCGGCCGCGCCACGCTCTCCTTCCAGTACTCGGCCATGTGGTCCCATATGGGCCCGAAGGGAAAGACGCCGTCGCAGAACAGTTCGAAGGCCTCAGGGAACGCCAAGCTGGCGGTGGAGCTCGGGGGCGCGGCCTTGTCGATGAAGTGCCAGAACGAGACGAGTGCGTCCTTGGGGTCCCGGCAGAGGTACACGATGCGGCATCTGGACTCCGCCACAGACGACTCCTGCAGGAGCGAGAAGGGCGCGTGCACCGCCAGGATACGAGGCGGCGGCATCTCCTCGAGGCACGAGCTTGGAGGGTACTCCGGGTGGTGGTTCTGGTAGAGGGTGTGCAGGAAGGGGACGAGGTCGTGCGGGCTGGAGCAAAGGAGCGGGTGGCGCTCGTCGTCCGGTGCGTGGCAGCCGCGGTGGGTGACGGCGAAGACGAGGGCCTTGAGCCACGTCGTGCCGGATTTGGGCATGGTGGCAAGGAGGACGTCGGTCGGGCGGGCGACGAACGCATCTCGCATGGCGAGCGTCGGCGCCATCAGGTGCGCCGGGTAGATGAAGTTGCCGTACTTCCTGTACGGACGTCGGAGGCCTCGGCACGTCGGAAAGGAGGAGGCGAGCGCCTCGTACGTCGCGAAGGCGTCCTCCTCGCCCATTGGCATCGAGTCCTGTATGGACGCTGCGCTGGTGTGTGTATATTTGCCCTCTCGTGAAGCTCGAGAGGAGTCTGGCTCTGGACTGGCTGCTTAGCTCTTCAACCCTGAGTTTTATTGCCGTTTGGACACCCACCCCGCAAGCACAAACAAAAATTAATCCCTTTGTTTATGAAATGCTGATGCTTTTGCAATATGTAACATTACTCGTGCAGCTCGTGGGAATGCGACTCGTGAGCGTTTTGTTGGCTTTGGCCCAACTTGCACCACACGATCCACCATTACGGAAAACAAGCCATGAGCCGACAGGTCATCCAGGTAGCCCGCGATTGCTGTTGGCATAGGCCACATTGGCGGTTAACGACCGTCCGACCGGTATAACGGTAGCTACGCCAACAGCAATGTCATCTGTCTAGGTTGACGGCCATTTGGTATGGCGGTAGCTATGCTAATGGTAATATTGTCTGTTTAGTTTTTCTTAAAAAATTATTTGACTCGGTAATTTCACGTGTGTCTTTTTTTGAATTGTTTGACTTGAACGTCTTTTTTTAACTTTAATTACATTTAATTTTCTGTCAAAGTGCACTCATGGTCACACTCATTCTCACATTGCTCCAGCCCTATCACGCTTAACTTCTCTGTTTCTTCTGGATGAGCTTTCGATAAGAAAATTAGACCTTATTAATAATACTATCATATCAATCATATTAACCTTCGGATCATAGTGTCACACGCCTTTAGTTTTTAAATTTCAAACAATTATTTAAGTAAACAAAAATAAATAGATAACAATAATCTTGAATTCAAATAACAATAAATTTTCTTTTTTTTAATATGGAATAATTCATATTTTTAAATCTGTAAATCGGAATTCAACAAATAATATGTCCAAATCGATCAGAAAAATGAGAAGAATAAAAAATGACATCCCTATCACCTTTGTAACCATGCATCATGTCTTTTTAAATAAAATTTATTTAATAGTGTTCAAATCTTCAAAAAATAATATCAAAATTTCTCTTTTGAATTTGAGAATTCTAAAAAATCCTTAGCTCGAGACTGAGCCTCATTAAACTTACAATGTATCTCTACTTCTACTCCTCCCTAGCCTCTCCAAGCTCCTCCCCTCACCATGTTTCGACCCGTCGTCGTGTGCCTCCTCCGCCACCGCTCGGACATGGTCACCGGCGAGGTTCCGGTGACCATTCCAGAGTGGCGCAGCCACCATGTTGTTCCCCATGAATCGCTGGTTCGAACACAACCCTCCGCGCAAACGCGTGCGCATCCTACGTTGTATTCGATGGGATCTCGCCATTGCTGAAAATGGCGAACCGATTTCTCCCACGAAGAACGCAACATTATTTGTAAGTCCATGCGGTGTTATTGTTAGGGACAACATCCCGATCACCATTCAAGAATGGAATAAGCCAAAGGCGTATGGAGTTAGTTACATCGAGAATAGATCCAAAGATATGCTTTGGAATACGCTCATGACAAGTTTCACCCTTCCGCCAGAGGTAGATCCAGATAACAAAGTTACAGAGCGAACAATCAATGCATGGACTCTTAAGAAAATGGCCACAGAATTCACTAACCACAAGAAAAGATTATACAAGGACTATATCCTAAAAAAGACTCTAGAGTTCACCGGAGCGAATGAGAAACTAAAAGATCACTGGGCCGAATTTGTGGAGTACAATACATTGGCTGAAGCTCTGAAAAGGTCAGAAATAAATAAGAAAAATACTGCACTAAAACAATATCACCATGTTATGGGACATGTGTCTACAAGGGTGCCATGCCTAAGTGGGAGAAAACTGAGAACGAACTGATTGATAAAGGGATCAATCCAGAGACATTATAGTGGGCCAAACAGGCAAAGTCTTGGTTCTATGGACATGTGGGAAAGTTAAACCCAGAAATAAGAAAGTGTATTTTTACAAAAGAACATCTTGCAACACCTTACAAATACCTTAAAACTGCAATGAAGGAGGTGTGGGAGGGGAAGTTCCATCCCGATAGAAAGAATGGCGAGTTGACACACGCCCTTAGAAATGATGAACACCACTGGCGAACACGAGGCACACCAAACTCCCTTTCGTGGAAGTTTGGGTTTCCCGACGACAAGAAGAAATATCCGGATAAAAACCGTCAGAGGAGAAAGGAAAGGGAGGCAGACCGGATGCGGTAGATAGGAGAAACATTAAGGAGGAAGCATGAGCAAATAAACGTACTTAGCCAGCAAGCTACTGACCCATCTCAGCGGTTGGATGAAGATCTTGCATTCGATGCTACCGACCCACCATCTCGACGGAAAAGCAGCGTGGCTTCCATGGAGTTCCCGGCTGAAGATCTGATGATGGCTTCCACGGAGTTTCCGGCTGATGATTGATGATGCTTGACGTGGAGCACTTCGTTGCAAACCCCAAGAGCAAGGTGTGATGAGCACAACAGCAAGTCTTCCCTCGGTAGAGACCAAGATTATCGAACCAGAAGGAGGAAGGAAACATCACACAGGTGTTGCAAGCAACTTGGAAACCTGCACAACACAAACTCAAGACTTTGCCCCAACGAATCAGTGAGGTTGTCAAGCTCACCAGTTTGTTGTAACAAAGGATTAAACGTATGGTGTGGAAGGTAATGGTTTGCAGTAAGTAAACAAGTAGCAGTGGAAGATGTATCAATGGTAAAAATTGGACCGGGGTCCATAGTTCACTAGAGGTGCTCTCCTTAGATAAACAACATGGCCTGAAGGGTAAACAAATTACAGCAGAGCAATTAATAGGAACTGAGCAAGGCATAACAATGCAATTACTAGTCAGAAAGATCCTATGATATTCGATTGGAAAATACAACAAGATACATAGACAGCCATCCAAATGCATCTATGACTAGAAGTCCACCTTCAGGTTATCATTCGAACCCCCTCTAGTATTAAGTTGCAAGCAACAGACAACTGCTTTAAGCAAAGTGTGTAAGGTAAACAGTCCACATGTTTCATGAACAAGCGACCGTTGTTTTCTCCCTAATGGCAGCAGCACATTTACAACCGAAGAGATTTCTTTCACTTTCCTTGGAAACTAGAGGCATGAACCCACTATCGAGTATAAATACCCCCTCTTGGAGTCACTAGCAACTACTCGACCAAGATAGCTACTAACAACGAAGAGCATGCAAGATCACAAATAACACAGACATGATAGAATCATAAAGACAAAACCATTAATCAAATCAACATAATAATCTCAATATCCATCGGATCCCCGCAAACACAACATGCATGATTACAAATAGATTAGATTTTGATCATGAACGGAGCTCACAAGATCTATACATGAAAGCACAAAGGAGGAGATACAACCATCTAGCTACTACATGGACCCATAGTCCAAGGTGGAACTACTCACGCATCATATCGGAGAGAAGGCCTCCGGGATGATCTCCCCTCCGGCAGGGTGCCGGGAAGAACTTCAGATCCCCCCGATCTAGGGATGATGGTGGCGGCGGCTACAAACCGTTTCGTGGAGATTTGATCGGGTGCTTAGGGTTTCTGCATCGAGGGATTCTTATAGGCGAAGGGGGAGGCCGAGGCGGCGGCCAGAGGGGCCACACCCCTGGTCACGCCTAGGGGGGGTCTGGCTGCCCTGGCACGCCTCTCTGTCTCCCTCTGGACTTATTGTTCCCTACGGTAAGTTATTGAATTTGACGTTTGTTCCGTCCAATTCCGCGGATATTTCCTTACTAGCTTTTCTGAAACCAAAAACAGCAGAAAACATGCAACTGGCACTGTGGCAACTTGTTAATAGGTTAGTACCAGAAAACATGTAGAAAGCACCTCAAAGTGTAGACAAAGCAAAGCAAAGTAGATACTAACAAGCATGGAACATAAAAAATTATAGATACGTTTCCGACGTATCAAGCATTTCCAAGCTTAACTCCTACTCGTCCTTGAGTAGGTAAGTGATAAAAAAATAATTTTTGAGGTGGCATGCATCCTCACAATAAAGATCCAACCATTTGCAAGCATTGAAAGCTGGGATCAAAGAACTCTAAACATGTGCATGAAAGATGGAGTTCTAACAATAGGACATAGTAACTATGCATGCAACATGAAAGGCTACAAATAAAGATCATTAATAACATGCATGGAAAAACATTCGTTTGTTTCACATACAGAAAACATGGCATAGTGGCAATCAGCTTGTCCCTCATAGAGTAGCAATATAGATGCATAGGACACCTTCAAAGTTCACAAGGGTGACTAGAAACAATTAGCACAAGAACAAGTAATATCACAATATGCATTAATCAATAAGCTTTGGGACACTGCACACAGAATGACAACTATGCTCTCTTAATGGTGCCTGAAGGTAGAAGGTGGAGACTCAATAGTGGTAGAAGAAAGGCCTTTTTGTAAAAGAGCAGGGATTTCAAGTTCCAAAAAGAGCTTACAAAATTATGGTACTTGTTAGCTTTCAGCCCTCATTGCCCCTATCATAAGCATCTTGAAGTGATTAAGGTTAAAGTGAACAACGATGGAGTATACGCTTGACAAAGTATAACTTGTCAATCTCAAGTCCTTTGAATACGAGGGCCACACCTCATGCTACTCAACTTCAGTCACAGGTAAGTTCTTGTCATTGTAAGCATTTGCATATCATAGAGAACCGCCAACGGGGTACCCCTTGCACATGGTACATGAGCTTTCCCATAGCCAAAACGATAAGGCAAGCAGACAATGAGAATCTCAGCGATCTTTTTATTTACTATATGCATAGCTTTTTATTGAGGATGCTTCATAGATAGCTCACTATGGTGATGCTGCAAGTTTTCACCATGATTAGGCATGGCTTAGGCTAGTGGCCCAGGCATTTCTCTAACACAGAATACTTACTCGATGGACTTACAAGTTTTCTCTTTATTTCACACCGGTGACATCCATAGACAAAAGAGCATGATATCAACTGAGTACGGAGTACAAGTGCAATGTTGAAAACGTTCCCTGTGACAGGACAGTTCTGCTAATTCCAACGTATAAGTGCAAGCATATACAACAAAGATGACACAATGGTTCAAGTTTATTAGGGGCAAGGAATATAAAGTGTGTCATCAAGTTTGTGAGGGCTTTTATCACTAAGTTTTCACATAACAAAATAGTTTTTAATTGGAAGATAGCTGAAAACAAGAATATACTTGGAATGGTGTAACACACCATGCATAGGAGTTTATAGTGGACACTTTGGAAAAACTTGGTTTCTTGGGAGTTGGAAGCATGAGTAGAGCTTACTCATACAAGTGGAGGCTAGCAAAATACTGGGAGCAACTAACTAAGAGAGCATAATGGCCATAATCATACAGAGCAACAAAGCATTACTAATCAAGCCATAGAGTGGTACTACAAGTAAATGACTAAATGATCATAAAGGCTATGGTGACTTGTCATAGTCATAACATGATGTGAGCATGTGCCAAGTCAACCCAAACAAATCATTAAAGAAGAATACCACAATACTATGCTTTTGCATGCTAAAACAACGCATAATTTCTTCAAGGCACACCAAGCAATTCCAATTGTTTGGTACAAGACATGCTACAACAATAATCACTAAGCATAAGGTCAAAACAACACCTAGCATGTCATGCTAAAATCTAAGTCACAGTCAATGCAAGCTCCTTTTGTACTTCAAGCAAGAACTTACTACTCCTTTCCAACACCAATCAACTTATTTGCAAAACAACACAGAACGGGGGTCCAAACTACTTTATTCAAGCAAACTAAACAACCTAAGCAAAGCAAACAAAAACTATGACGCTCCAAGAACAACATAATTGTGCATGAAACAATAAAAACGAAATGTCTAGACAGACCTGAGCTTTTTATTGATGAAAAAGGGGATGCCTTGGGGCAAGGCATCCCCAAGCTTTGACGCTTGTACCTCTTGGATATTTCTTGGGGTGACACCATGGTGGCATTCCCAAGCTTGAGATTTTGTCCATTCTTTATCTCATTGCATCATTTTCTCTTTACACCTGAATTTTTTTCCTTCATACAAAACTTCACACAATCTTCATTAGCAACATTAGTTTATTCAAAAGATATTAGACCTTTGGCAAAGCTTTGGAGCAGCAGATTTTTCACTAAAAACACAAGCTACTGTAGCAACTCCTTCAAAAAGCTAAATTCCCTAAAAGAGAACTCAAAAAGGAATCAATAAGAAGCAAATGCAAATAATGGCAGAAATCTGTCAAAACAGACCAGCAGGTAGAAATCGATTTTTTCGAACATCTTATGTTGCTCAAATCAAAAAGTGTTGAACTAACGAAAGTTAGCTAGCATACTGGGGGATTTATTCGTAAATTTTGATCTCAATCCTAGTTACATAGAATCCTTACGAATTTTTATGGTGGAGGATAGAAATCTGTTTCGGGACAGCAACTCACCAAATCTTACTTCCCTCTCATTAGAGGTCATTCTTGGCACAAAAAGCAACAACAAAAAGGATAAGGAGAGGTCATTACTGAAGTAATAACTTCCAAGACTCAAGGAAACTCTTGGGTTATCTCCCAACAAGTACTTTTCTTTAACGCCTTTAAGTTAGGCACAATAGCTTGAGAAGATGCTCACATAAGAAATATGAATTGAAGTAAAAGAGAGCATCAAGAAGCAAATTCAAAACACATTTAAGTCTAACCCACTTCCTATGCATGTGAATCTTGTAAGAAACTAAATTCACAAAGAACAAAGTGACATGCATAGGAAGATAAAACAAGAGTAACTTCAAAACTTTCAGCACATAGAGAGGTGTTTTGGTACCATGAAAACTTCTACAACCATATTTTAATATCTCATAATATTTTTTAGTAGCCTCATGAATAAACTAAAAAATATAGCTATCACATAAATCATGCTTTTCATGATCTACAAACACATAATTTCTATCAAGCTCAAAAATAGTGGGATTAAATCCTTCGCAGGTTTTACCCAAAGTAGATATTTCAAAAGGATCCACATGAATATAACATTCACCCTCCTTTGGTAAGCAAGGGGGACAATCAAATAATGTAAGACGTAAAGAGTTACTCTCATTAGAAGGTAGGCATGGATAGATCCATTCTTCCTCCTTTTGTTCATCACACCCCTCCTCTTTTTCATCTAATGAGCTTCCAGTTTTAACAATTTCTTCTTCCATAAGCTCCTGCAAGGCATTAGTATCTTCCATTTGTGGAAAACACCTATTAAAATATTCAAGAATATAGCCATTTTCTTCCTTGTAATTGTCAAAGCAAAATTTAAGTATCTCATAAACCTCATATTCATAAGGTGCATCATTAATATTTTCAAGCAAACTGGCAAGTTCAAATGCACCCTTGAAGGCAATAAACTCTTCAATTTGTTCCACATCATAAAAGTCATAATTTCCCTTCACATAAGAAGATATGGTAACATTATCATTATACTCACACTGAAAAGGAAGGTGTTTATACCTCCTACAGCAACAAGATTTATCAAAGAAATAAGTAACATTATAAGTAGAGCACACGTCTCTAGCAATAGTATTCAACTTATCAATTTGTTCCCATAAGTGTTTCCCTTTTTGTGACAAACGGTGTTCCTTATAATAATACTTTTGTTCTTCCGTGAACCCACCTTGCCAATAAGCACTAGTTTCAAAGAAACCATCCATTCACAAAAAGCATGGCAAGGCAAGGCAACAACAAACCAGCAACTATAGCAGGAACTTATTTTTTTGTGTTTTTGAAAAGAGGCAAACAAAACCAAGCAAAAGAAACTAAGCAAACTAAACACAAAGTAAAGAGAAAGGAAGTGAAGGACTCCCCTAGTGAAGACGTCCTTAGCCTCCCCGGCAACGGCGCTAGAAAACTTGGTTATGGTGCTTGACGTGGAGCACTTTGTTGGAAACCCCAAGAGCAAGGTGTGATGAGCATAGCAACAAGTCTTCCCTCAGTAGAGACCGAGGTTATCGAACCAAAAGGAGAAAGAAAACGTCACACAAGTGTTGCAAGCAACGCGGAGACCTGCACAACACAAACTCAAGACTTTGCCCTAACGAATCAGTGAGGTTGTCAAGCTCACGAGTTTGCTGTAACAAAGGATTAAACGTATGGTGTGGAAGGTAATGGTTTGCAACAAGTAAACAAGTAACAGTGGAATATGTATCAATGGTAAAGATTGGACCAGGGTCCATAGTTAACTAGAGGTGCTCTCCTTAGATAAACAACATGACATGAAGGGTAAACAAATTACAGCAGGGCAATTCACAGGAACTGAGCAAGGCATAACAATGCAATTACTAGTCAGAAAGATCCTATGAGATTCGATTGGAAAATACAACAAGATACATAGACCGCCATCCAACTACATCTATGACTAGAAGTCCACCTTCAGGTTATCATCTGAACCCCCTCCAGTATTAAGTTGCAAGCAACAGACAACTGCTTTAAGCAAAGTGTGTAAGGTAAACAGTCCACATGTTTCATGAACAAGAGACCGTTGTTTTTTCCCTAGTGGCAACAGCACATCTACAACCGAAGAGATTTTTTTCACTTCCCTTGGAAACTAGAGGCATGAACCCACTATCGAGCATAAATACCCCCTCTTGGAGTCACTAGCAACTACTCGGCCAAGATAGCTACTAACAACGGAGAGCATGCAAGATCACAAACAACACATACATGATAGAATCATAAAGACAAAACCATTAATCAAACCAACATAATAATCTTAATATCCATCGGATCCCCGCAAACACAACATGAGTGATTACAAATAGATTAGATCTTGATCATGAACGGAGCTCACAAGATCTATATATGAAAGCACAAAGGAGGAGATACAACCATCTAGCTACTACATGGACCCATAGTCCAAGGTGGAACTACTCACGCATCATACCAGAGAGAAGGCCTTCGGGATGATCTCCCCTCCGACAGGGTGCTGGGAAGAACTTCAGATCCCCCCGATCCAGGGACGATGGTGGCGACATCTACAAACGGTTTTGTGGAGATTTGATCGGGTGCTTAGGATTTCTGCATCGGGGGCTTCATATAGGCGAAGGGGGAGGCCGAGGCGGCGGCCAGAGGGGCCACATCCCTCCTAGGCGTGGGCCCACCCCTGGTCGCACCTAGGGGGTCTGGCTGCCCTGGCACGCCTCTCCGTCTCCCCTCTGGACTTCTTGTTCCCCACAGAAAGTTATTGACTTTGACGTTTGTCCCGTCCAATTCCGAGAATATTCCCTTACTAGCTTTTCTGAAACCAAAAACAACAGAAAATAGGCAACTGGCACTGTGGCAATTTGTTTATAGGTTAGTTCCAGAAAACATGTAGAAAGCACCTCAACGTGTAGACAAAGCAAAGCAAAGTAGATACTAACAAGCATGTACAATAAAAAATTATAGATACATTTCCGACGTATCAATGATGATGTAATGATGATGGCTCCTCGCTACCCGGTGATGATATCACGAAGAGGGAAAATTGTGAGCTGCATGTGAAAGTTGTGAACACATCCATGAAGATGACGGTTGTCTTTGCCTTATCTTCTGAACCTAGACCAACTTACCATTGCTCTTCGGTTCTAGATGGTTACATTGTTGTCGGGGTGGATGAAGTTATGAAGGGATTTGAGCACCTGAAGCTTGACTTCCGTGCAGGTGAAGGGGATCTAAATGAACTAGGAGAAGTCAGGAAAGGCGTCGTTTTATGGAGAAAGGAAAACATTGTGCTTTCAAATTGAATGCCAAGGCCATCGACTTCTTAGAGTAGCAATCCAGCTCAATCTCCGCCGCCTTAGCCGTCTCCGGCGCGTCTACAGACTCCGCCGCGTCCGCCACGTCAGCAGACTAGCCACCTTAGCTCCCGTTGAAAAAGTAGAAGAGCATCACCGCTCATGCGGCTAGTACTACAGCTGCGAAGAAATCTTCAGCAGGTACACCGAACAAAGCAAAGGAGGCTCGTGACAAGTTACCTTATGACCTGACTGATGAGGAACTCGAAATGGTCGTGAATAAAGATGTGAAACGCTAGCTTGCATATAAACGGCCCCAGCCAAAGCAGTATATAGCACCGAAAATAATGAAGCACTTTGTGAACATGCTTGAGAGAGCAAGGCTAGAACATCAGACTATGACCGCTCTATTATCAAGTCACATAACGCGAATATGCAACGGTCGAGAAGTATTAGTGCAAGCAGGAAAACAATTCTCCAGCTCGAAGAACAAAAAAACCAATCGTGCCCCCCGCTCAACGTGTTTTCCAATAAGGATCCGGAGGTTGCACGACTAATCGCAAAAACGGCTAGAGAACTTCGTATGAATGTTTGATCAATTTGTAGACAAAAAAGACTTATCCATGGCTGAATTAGCATACATATACGAGTACGGGAAGACTCTCGTTAGACCATCAACAAACACAAATGCAAAAATTGCATCCGTGGTATGTAAGCCATAAAGGAAGGGAACATCATGCTCATAGCGGCAATTAGAGAGGAACATTACTTCCATGAAAATGGCGAGATACACATTGAATTTGAAGAACTATTTGAATTATTCAATCAAGACGCCCTCAACAAATCTCTCGTCAGTTGCTATTGTCTGTAAGTTATTTATTTTCGTAATTAAGTCTCTAGTTCAGCCCGTTCATCGTATATATAATTATCCTTCCTATATTATTTTGTACGCTATTATGCAGAATGAATATTCTCGAATGCACTTGTGGTACTAGGAGTAATTGTCGAAGCTACCGAAGCCGTTGGAATTCGGAACGACCTTGATGTCGGCGTTGGTAGGACTACATCACCCATGTTTTCCACGGAACGTTAACCATACTCGGTATTCAATGGTATGAACACCGAATTTTCTTTCGTTACTGTATTACTAATAGATAGATCCTGCTATTAGGATTGTCTGTGTAGAATTTTATTATTATTTTCTACGCTAAACCCAACACTTTTTTCTAGTGGCTACTTAGTAACTACCAAACTGATCAACCCATGTCCCTGAATCGAGGCATAATGGCTGCAGTGCATGCTCATGCATGGCCGTGTATGCATTCACAGCTTGATCAATCGGAACGAGACACTGCATGGCGGCTTTGCATGCTAGCTTAGGAATAAACTTGCACGGCTGGCTGCAGGGTATGTCGTGGCATACACATCATATCCTGTAGGTCCGCCACCGGTAAGATAAATTTTGGTGTATCGCACGCAATGACTACTAATGTTAACTCTCCATCCATTAGCGAAGACATAGCTTAATGATATGTGCTTAGGGTGCTGAGCCTGATCGGGACAAGCCCAAAAACAATTAGGCATCATGGGCCAAGTCCACGACTGCACGTACATACTGAACCACCGACGAAACGGGGATCAATCGATCAACATGATGCGATCTAGTTTCCTGCACCATCCCAATCGATTAATTTCCTTCGCAAGTGGCGCGTGTCAGCCGCCATTGCCCGCATGGCTTCATTGGTTGAGCCTCGCCGTCGGCCATCGAGAGTCGAACCAGGCGTAGGTGATCGGCGATTTAGCGAAGACACACCTGGCTCTTTTGTCTATCATCTGTCAGTTACGAACACTACTGCCCTGGTACGCTCAATCCTCAACCCGATCACCCAAAGGTACCGTTAGATATTGACTATTTTAGTTGCTAGTTGTTTGGGTGTTTGATTATCCAATCTAATAATTGTTACTTGCTATAACTGGTTAGTTATACAAATTGTATAGTTAATTTTATACTAACTAGGATAGCAGACTATATATTGAGAAAAAATAGCTGCAGGGTTCAATGTTGTGGTGAAATTATCGACTTGTTTGATAGTTCCGAGCATAAATTTACATTCAAATTGGTAGTCATATAAATTTCTTATCAAATGCAAAACATACATTGTTACTATTTTATATCCATAGTGGACACGACATACTTTTGGGTTGTATCACTTGTATGGTTTTTGTCTTCTTGCCCCCCCCCCCCCCCCCTCTATACTCAAATCCTGGATCGCCTCTAATCGCATGCTAATAAACATGTATGCTCAGTTGTATTAATTACATTGGAATAAAGATATGCACATCCAGTGGCATACCTAATTGTTCACGCGAACCAGAAAAAGGACCAAACAAAATTATCCGATGATAGATGGTAAGAGAACATCTTATAGTATTGTTGTAACATGATAAGATAATGTACAATATTGAGGAGCAGCTAGTATCTTGAGCAGCGGTAGGCTCTGAGCTATACATCTTCCATTACCAGATTGAAAATAAAATGAATGGTTGTTTGAAGCTCTAGTAATAAGCATCTCCGCTAAATCACATAATATCAGGCAAACAATATGATGAAACAAAATCAAGACATGCAGACTACCATATATCTATATTCGTAGGACCCCATACCATATCTAACAAAATCCTCTATCGCTTCCTCTTCTTGCCCTTCTTCTGATTGGATGCAAGCTTTGACGGGGATCTTGTTTATAAGAGAGGGATAGGTCACTCTTAAATGCTCCCAGCCATCGGTCGCCATTACTTTTTCCAAACATGGGCGAGGCTGGACTTGGATAAACTTCAGGCATGCTTCCTTCAACCCGTGGCAGTAGTGCTGCTCAGCTAGAGCAAGAATGGACGCTGCGGAGCTCACACATATCTCATAGAACAAGAGCTCTGCACATAAGCGCTTGAGCCGTTGAACATCATACATGTCCGCCGCTACAAACAATCCTTGTAGCCACATTACATACTCTAATTTTTCCTCGTCATCTTTCCAATACCTGGGTTTCATCCTTCTCCATGTTAAAAAATGAGCCTGTGTAGATGAAGCTAAGCAGAGTGCTGAACACCTTTGCATCCATGTCTTTGATCTGTATGACAATTGACGTAGTAGCGCCTTCTTTCATAGGGCCAAAGAGTTGCGCCATGAAGACTGTCGATCGGGCTGCAAGCACACACCGATGTGCAGGGAATGTCTCGCCGCCGACCTCGAACGTCACATCAGCACCCACCTTATTTTGAAGGAGATTGTTAAAATGCTGGCCTATGTCAGACACGAGCGCCTTCGCGGCATCTCTAGAAGTGTCGGGGTTCTTGCAAAGTATGATGTCACAGCGGATCGTGAAACAATCACCTTGCATATTAGCCGATCGTTCAAGGGCATCTCTTCTCACAAAGTTGTCGCAGCCCCAACCATGTTCTTTGCTGTAGAAGCTGCACTTCTCGATGGTACGTATGTATAATGGCCTTTGCTCCTCAACCTCGTCGACGAAGCTAAAATTGAAATGCGCCTCCACGGGCAGCAGTCCATCCCTGTCGGTAACGAGGCGAAGGTAGAGAGAAATGAAGTCGGCACAACTCGGGTCGTGGCCGTTAGGATAGTACTTGAATTGCCATTGATGGCCTCCTACCATGAAAATACCCGAGCTGATGCTCTCGCCGGTGGGTATCTCTTCTTTGGTGCGCGAGTGGCCTTGGACCAGAAGCAGGTGATACCCAATGTCCGTGCCGACGTCGACGGGCGTAGTGGTGCAGAGCTTGCCGTCGGAAACGATGGATACACCGGCGAAGGATGACATGATGAAAGCTGCAAAATCTACTCAGTCGTGCACCATTCAAAAACCCAAGATTCGGTGCTGAGATGAATGAGCCGAGGGGGCAAACCTGGTCAGCTGACCAATCTTTCACGCTACGATTTTGGTGCTGATCTCGTTCTTGTAATTAAGTCTAGCAGATGCAATCTTGATGAAGAAGTGCGTGGGCGAACTATCCAATCTCTCGCCGAGAACGTCTCACGTCAACGACGACGCAAGACGTATAAGTAAGACGCTAGAATTCTAAGGGGACTCCTACCCTAGATAGGGTACGATTCAACTCGTAGCCGGCTGCCGGCCAGGCCAAACTAGAACTTGCCGGTTTCAATTATACTCCCTCTCACAACGATTTTACGATCTGAACCGTCGGATCAAGTTGTTTAACGTTCCAGATCCACCTCTCATTCCCGCAGCGACCTTGACCTGGTTAGTTTTTTTTTTTTTTTTTGAGATTCGCCTGCTCTGTGTTGTTCAAACAGTAAGGTTCATGGGGATAAAAACCTTGGGTGGATTAATGAACCACACCCTCCGGCCTAAATCTCTATCTACTAGACTACGAGCAAGTCGATGAGCTTCTCCGTTGGAGTACGATGTTCATGACTGAACGATGATGCCGAAAAAAGCTTAGTGGTTTAGTTCATCGAATCACGCTGAATGGGCCAGACCAACATCACGGGGCTTCTACTCCACACGTCGAGCTACACCATTTATGGTTAATCGGGCCTAAAAAGTTTAAACGGGCCTTCTTTATCGACGAAGCATCCGCAACTCATTCGGTCGTTCCCCTCTCTCTCGTAGTTGAGTTGTTCTTCTTCTTCCCCTTCCACTCGCGACACGTCTGAGCGGCGCCCTGCTCGTCATGGTCTGCGCTGTGAGTATTTTTTTTAGATCGAAAGGGACTCTTTCCCCAGTTTTATTAACGAGAACGAAACCACCAAGTTTCAAGTACCACAAAAGACTTAAGACATAAAAGAGAGCCTTGGCTCCAAAAGACACTAAAACCTAAGATAACAACTAGAAAGCAGCCTACTACTGCTGCAGACAACATCAAATGCAAGACCAGGCCATTACATCAGGCAAACATGGAAAATGATTTATCAGCAGACTAATACACCACATGAATAGAATCCTCCTCCTCGGGATAAGCCTGGAGGTACTCCAGTGATGCCCGTCCTCCATAGCTCAACGTCGTTGTGGTTTTCCAAGTGGAAATCCACTCGAAACCAAAGCCGATTAGTTCGCCACGATCGCCAGGGGATTTTTCAGTCTGCGTATCATTTCTTCCATGAAAAGGGCGATCATCTCTCCCTCTAGGTCTTTTGACATCATCTGCCACACCTTCAGTTAAGAGAAAACCAGGCGCCAAACCTGTTTCATATTAATCCAAGATGTCTTGTTAAACACAAGACTATTCCTATTATTCCAAATGCTCCAAAGAACAGCCGAAGAAACAACGTTTAAATATAAATATTTCTTATTAGCAAGCCATTTCGAAGGAAGAGATTCAAAGTCTACAATAAAGACACCAAAAGTGTCATGCACATCTGTCCATAACATTCTAGAAACTATACAGTCAATCACTGATGCTAGTGATTTGCTCCCAGCGCAGCAAGCAGCAACAGCCAGGACATGAGAAACAAGAACGGGAAGAGCCGTATGAAAGCATGCAGTGAATTGAACATCTGGGTGTTGCTCGCTGGCCCACTTCCTAATCCGAGCTTGGGGGAGAAGGGAGGGCGGTGGCCCACGTCAAATAACCTGGGCTGCACGCTGGAGCTCGGGATTCAGGTGTAGAGGATAGGGAGGGAGAGCCGATAGGGGAGATGGCCGCCGAGTAGGAACGCCGACAGGAGGCCGCCGGTCCTGGCGTCGCAGCTGTATGTCTCCCGCATGCGTTTCTTGAAGCGGGCAGAGGAGAAGATGTTTCTGTTGAGCGGGGTGTGTGTCGAAGCGGTATGCAACCGAATACCTCGCAATGTCTAGGGATTAGGCTCGACATCTGGCCTCCTTGTTTTCTGCCGTTTGGACCAGGGCTCGATATCTTGGCCGAATACACCGACCGAATATCTAAACCAACCGAACAAACTCAATCGTGATATTCGGGGATCAATTCATCCGAATGTCCAATATCTAGTCCCAATACAAACATCCAAACAAAGCGTTAGATCTTGCCACTGAAGCATCATATATTCATCAAAGGTTCTTCTAAAATCACAACACTAGGGGTCCAATTTGGGTACCATTAGAGTACCCTCTATATAGTTCAATCAAATGAACTGAATTTGCAAAATACCATCACTTTTTGAAAGACTAGCTCATTCGCTTGAACTGGGTTGGACAGTACTCAAAGGTTCACCAATTTGCACCCTTACACCACAGATAAAGTTCAACTCTGCATAACGTACTTCCTAGACACAACAAATATAACAAAATACTAGCTGAAGCACCGGCACAAAGCCCACATCCACATTGGATCATACACACTGTTGATCAGCCTCATTGCATGTCTCACGATTTTCGTCCTTCTTCGGACCAAATATCCAGACACCGGCAGCAAAGGGAACTAAGAAATACGATAATACTCTTTGCCGTTGCTCCCGTTTCTCAAAACTGCAGGTAAAAATAACACAAATTTATTCTTGACAAAATAATAAATTAAACATTCTACAAAAACAAAAATTTCAAAGACAAAAAAAAATGCTCCAAACTGCAAATTTAAAAGACCGCAGAAAATTAAGTAAAAGAGGAATTGCTTGCTTACAGGTTTTCCTGTTCTACCAAGCTGCGAGTTTCTTCCTTTAACTGACGTAAGGCTTCTTCAAACTCTTCAATTGCCATGTCGAGGCTGGTCTTGGGGCCCTGTTTTGAGCAAGAATGGTTTAGACAACTGAAAGTATTAGACTTTCATATATTGTGCTTATCATAAGCATATTACTAGTTTGTCACATGCTTCCTAAAGACTAGTAGATTTTTAGCAAATAGAGAAATTAAGAAATATCTTTTTACCATCCAAAAGAAAGTATCTTAAGCAATATTCTTTACATCTTTAGATCACATCTCCCAACAATTTCGTGGATCGATGAAATGTCACACCTGTAACTCCTTCAGCTAACATGTTAACTGACAGCGATTCAAAGTTCGAGTGTGACAAAGGAAAATCAGGAGATTAGCTGGTGTGTGTCTGGCTGTAAGTGTGTTAGGCACAGCTCGGTCGTGTGTGCGTGGGCTGCTGTGTTGATTCAGGCACCTACCACTCTACCAGTATTACCCGTGCCACAGTTTTTGCCAGAATTCAAGAAGAGGAACTAGAAGCCAACCACCCACGTTATCGCCCTGCTCCTGCTGGGCGGCCTCCACCACGGTCCCTCCACTACAACCTCGTCCGCTGGCAGCCCCACGACCCGCTGGGAATGATTTTGGACGCGAGCGACAACTTCAAGACTACAGAAGAGCCAACGGGCTATGCTTTAAGTGTGGGGCTCGTTACACCAAAGATCACCAGTGTAAGAAACAAGCTCAGCTTCTGACAATTCAAGTGGGTGATTATGGCGAGGTGTTATCTGATGGCGTTGTCCATGCTTTGGAACTGTTGGATGAGCCACCAGGACAAGTTCCTGAATGTTGTATGCTGTCTTCTCAGGCTACTGCAGGAACTGAAGCACCATCGTGCATCAGACTGTCTGTTTATGTGGGCAATCAGAAGATGCTGTTATTGATTCTGGCAGCACACACAGTTTCATCAATGCTGCAACTTGGGAGTTTCCTTTTGAGATTATTCCATCTGTAGCTGTCAAGATTGCTAATGGCCTGCATATTCAGCGTGACAGAATGGTGAAACAACTGGAATGGCAGTGTCATGGCAACATATTCAACACTGACTTGCGCACTATTGATTTAAGGGCTTATGATGGTGCCCTCGGAATGGACTGGTTAGATTCTTTTAGCCCCGTGAGATGCAACTGGAAGGACAAGGCAATCTCCATAGATTACAAAGGCAGCTGGATCACCTTGCAGGGCATCATTCCTGATACTGCACCAGCTTTACAACAAATTGATGTGCATACCCTGAATCAACTGCAAGAGCACAATGAAATTTGTGGCATTGGCTATTGTTGACAACATACCTCCTGCAACAGTTACTGCATTACCAACTGCACCTGCTGCTGCCTCTGCAATTTCTGACTGAGTTTTCGGATGTTTTTGCTGATGCCACAAGAACTACCTCCTCACCGTCAGTATGATCATGCAAATTACACTAGAGTCTGGCGCTGTCCCACCTAACAGCAAACCATACCGGTACTCTCCCTTGCAGCTCCTTCAGTTAACATGTTAACTGACAGCGATTCAGAGTTCCAGCGTGACAAAGGAAAAGCAGGAGATTAGCTGGTGTGTGTTTGGCTGTAAGTGTGTTATTAGGCAGAGCTCGGTCCTGTGTGCGAGGGTGTCACCTGTGGTTATATACCCAGGGCTTGTATGGACCCTGCGTGTGTTCAAACCAACGAAGAAGTAATGCATAGTTCCACGAAGGAGCCGTGCGGGACCGATCGCCGAAGAACGCGGTCGGCGGCGGACCTGAGGACCGACGAAGCCATCCTTCTGAGGCTTTGTTCGGTTGAAGTGGTTTAGATCCACCAGTGGATCTAACCCCTGCACGGATCGGGTGAACCCCAATTGTCACCCAAATCCCGACTACCCCTTTCCCCATATTCCCTACTAATCCATGTCATTCCTTGCCATTCGGTTAATCCCTGCCTAAGGCGATGGCAGACAGCAAGAAACACAGGCGGCAGGAAGCAAGCAGCATAACTTACAAGCAAAAAAACACAACACCTTTGAATCTAAATAAAATCATTTTTAACATCAGCTTTTAGCATGGCTGAAATCTAAAATCAAACTTGTTCACAAACAAGATACGTAGTGAAATACAGGATATAGCTGGAACACAAGTATCCAAAAGATTTCGATTATTTCAAGGTACAATTGATTCGTTCTCAGGAAATAGTGTTGCAACAAGAACACAAAATGAATAATATACGATCCTTCCGTTGTCAAGCACACGCAACGTTATCGTCAGGACACCCTTGCCTTTCTTCTTTTGGAGATTGATCATGTAGAAGTGTAGAACTCATCTAGCCATGCATAGCAATAAGAAGGCATAATTATTAGATAATGCAAGATATATGGAGGAAAATTATCTAAGAAACCAAGACTTTTCTCTACTAGCAGCACAAATGCAATAAATGCTGCAAAACAAAGTGAACAAGACGAAGGCACAAGAAGCTTCTTTGTTTGTATATCTACAAACTGACAACCATCCCTGATGTACAAGTATTCATTTTGGAGAACACAAAATAGCACAGTTTAATAACAAACTATGTATATTACCAGTAGCAAAATAGCATGCTGAACATGCAAAATAGCACAATTTAATGTAGTAGAAGGGAAGCGGCTTTTGATGAATGAATTTAGGCTCTTGGTTGTATCTTTATTACAGTCGATATATACATGGTAGGCATTATATTGATCACAAGAAACATACCTAAGGTATAATTGGTAGGCATTATATGCATGGTATAAATGTAAGTGCTTCACCGAAATTTTAAGTATATCCACTTGAACACATAGACAAAATTAGAAATACTATTATAATGCAACAAAGAATAATCATTTTCATGTTGCTGCTATATCAAGTATGATGCAATAAATAAGCATAAAATGACAGTAGTAGCAGTGATGCAGCTTGGACAAAAATAAGAAAGAACAGAAGATTTCACCTTTGCTAGGCCATTTCGCTTTGGAGCCACATCGCAACCGTCTCAAGGTCAGTCCAGATGAAGAGCTCGCGATTGTCTGCACTTTTAAAGACTCGTAGAGCTTTCACCTTCTTCTCTTGCGAGAATTCCATTGTGCTTAGGCGAGCAATACAATTCTTGATTGAGAACTCATCCACATTCCTCGAATCAGCTTTCGTGTCCTCAATTTGCTTTGTCTTCATCTCAATATACTTTTTCATCATTGCAGCTACATCTGCATTTGATCGGCACCTTTTGGGTTCGCTATCAGTGCTTGTTGATGGTGCAGAAGCCACTATTGGGTTAGCTTGAAAACTGGCGTCTTGCATGCCTCCTTGTGTATCAGCCTCAACATCCACCACGGTATCTCCAATATGGGGCTGTATGACCTCTATAGAACTGACCTCAGGATCAAACTCCACTTCTGTAAGGGTTGGTTGTTTGGATTGCTGAGTGGAGGTAAATTTATAGGTCCCCTCGGCGGTCTGTCCGTCATACAACTCTCCCAAGGCATCAAAAAGCGGAAAAGCCTTAGTACGGAACTTCCCTATCTTAGAAAATGACTGCACAACAGAAAAGAAGACGAGTGATATACCATAATATGGAATATTTTACGATAATAAGGAAATGACCGGATGCATGTAAGGGGCTGAAACTATCTTACAATGATAAGGTTATCCCACAACGCTTCCTCAGCTTCGATCATTGAACGCTTGTCATTCCAGGATGCTCCATTTTGTTTCCTAGCTTCTTTGAGCATCTTATATACCCTTTTTAGCTCCTTCTCCTTATCTTGGATCTATCCCTTTGTGTAAGTCACATACGGATGGCTTGCTTGGAATCTCTTGACGATCTTATTCCAGGCGTCCGAGGACCACCCGTTCTGACCCTTGTATTGAGGGGTATTGTGCTCATGCAGCAAATCCACGAGAGACTTTTCTAGTTCAGCATTCCAAGAGGCTCTATCTGCTTGAGAAAGATTTTCAAGTTAGCCAAAAATAAACATGTATAATAAGCTATTGGGATCCGGACCTACTCCGTCTGGAATCCAGAGTCCAGTCCATACCGACACCGTATCATGTATCTTGCTGGGCTAACAGGCCAGATTTGTGCATCCACAATCCAAGACCATCTAATTAAAGTGTGCGGCCCACATGTCACTCTTGATT
The DNA here is from genome assembly GCA_916181665.1 of Avena sativa. Taxonomy (NCBI): domain Eukaryota; kingdom Viridiplantae; phylum Streptophyta; class Magnoliopsida; order Poales; family Poaceae; genus Avena; species Avena sativa. The sequence goes on along the minus strand of OV702298.1, from coordinate 274,068,497 downwards.
GAGTGTAACCTTGTAAGGTGCGTCTGGGCTCTAACGGATGTGGATATGACTGAGCACATGTCCATCTCTAAACCTCCCCCTAAAAAAAAGTCCATATCTAAACCTAAGGTAAGGCAGTCGATTTTTGCAATGATCGAATCGATGGAGGAGGATGATCTATGCCGAATGTTTGTGACCCTTTGGCAGATCTGGCATGCAAAACGAAAGGCGGTGCATGAAGACATCTTCTAGAGTACCATAGGGATGATTTTCTTTGTGAATCCCTTCCTTGCAGACTTGTATGCGGGCAAGGAGCCTGTGCAAGTTCAGAGGGGCAGGAGGCTGCTGGACAGGACACGCGCAGGCAGGTGGATTGCTCCACTGGTTGGGGAAGCCACGGTTAACATGTACTCCCTCTGTTTAAAATATAAGATATTTTAGGTTTGTGAAGAAAATGTATCTAGATTTTTTTTAATATGTAAATTCACTCATGTTTGGAGTGAATCCACACACTAAAACAAGTCTAGTATATTTTTTTCACAAAACTAAAACATCTTATATTTTAAAACGAATGGACTATGCAACAGTTGCCAAGTCGGCTCCGGAAGGCGTAGTTGGAATTGTGTTCCGATCTACAGAAGGTGTGTACTAGGGTCTTCGACTGTGGTGTTTAATGGTATCGCGCATCTAGGCAGTCTCGAGGCGTTACCTGGCGGATGATCTTCTGATCGGTGCGGTCCGGGTGGCATCGGATTATTTAGAAGTTGTTAATGGCATCCATGCTAATTATCGTGGCACCTCTGGCAGCATCCTGCTCGAGATCAAGGAGAGGGCAACGCAAAGGGGAGGTACATCATTCTTCCATGAACTGAGGGAGTCGAACGGTGAGGCCCGTCGTTTGGCGAGATATGAGTCTTCATTGCCTGTGGGCAGATACCGTGGTTAGTAGAACCACCAGATGGTCTAAACATACCTGTAAATCTCAACATTATTTGATCCCGTTCCCGTGTGAGATAAGTTTTTTAATAATCTATTCTCTCCGTCTCAAAATAGATGTCACAGATTTGTCAAAATTTAGTTAAATCTAGACACCATTTAACATATAGATTCATTCAAATTTAGAAAAAAAAACAGCAACATCTACTTTTGGAAGGAGGGAGTATTAATAATCGTCCACAACGGTACTAAGGATAAAATCTATATCTATATCTATCTATATATCTATATATATATATATATATATCTATATATATATATATATATATATATATATATATATATATATAAAATAAAGCACGAAGTGTTTCTCCCGGTCCAACACTTTTTTAGACAAGTTTACTCTCTTATCCGGTCCAACACTTTTTTAGACAAGTTTACCCTCCCACCAAAGTATATATTACTCACATTGTCCAGCACTTTTTTAGACAAGTTTACCCTCCCACCAAAGTATATATTACTCACATTACCCCGTACCGTTTACCGTTTTGTTTCTTTTTGTTTTTTTCTACATGCACCTCGATCGCTCGGGACTACAGAAACAACGTCGAGTAGAAAATCGGCTCCAGTTTGACTGTACGAAGCGGCTCCAGCTCGTATGTAGTTTATCCTCCCATCAAAGTATATATTACTCACATTGTCCAGTACTTTTTTAGACAAATTTATCCTCCCACCAAAGTATATATTACTCACATTGCCCCGTACCGCTTACCGTTTCGTTTCTTTTTGTTTTTTCCTACATGCACCTCGATCGCTCGGGACTACAGGAACAACGTCGAGTAGAAAATCGGCTCCAGCTTGACTGTACGAAGCGGCTCCAGCTCGTATGTACGATAGTGTGGGCCTAGGCCTAGCCCAACAAATCACATGTGTATGGACCAACCAAAGATGAATCTTGAATCAGTTTTACACGCAGCTCCAGATTTTAGTCCCACATTAAAAAAATAAAAAGAAATCTACCGTCTTAAATAGAGCCTTTATCTCATGACAAACAAGCAAGTTGACTACGTCGGGACAGAACACATGGAGGGTTGGTGGGCCACCGTGATTGGCATTGTGCATGATTAGAGGAGGATTATTGGCTTGAGCTAATTAAACATGATTTGATTAAAGAAGGATTATTGGCTTGAGCACATCTTGCGCATGGTTAAGAGAGGATTGTGGGCTTGATCTAAGAGGCATGGTTAAGAGAGGATTGTGGGCTTGAATCTAAGAGTCGGGCATGCATGGTTAAAAGAGGATTGTCGCCTTGATATAAGAGGCGGCCAAAAGGGAGTTGGGTAGTCGTGCACATGACCATCTCTTAATTTCTATGTTAGGGACGAATGGAAGCATCCTGTGACTCCCATTCAGATGATTCTCTTTAGGTTTATGGACATAAGTAGTTTCAGAATATAAAGGCTGATCATATTTGAAGCATAATATTGCATGCGTGCTTAAGTTTTTGTTTTATTTATTATTCATTTGCTATAGTACTTTCTATGTATGATGCGACTCCTATATAGGCTCAATTTTAACGGTCGAAGGGACTAATGAAACGAAGTTTTCTTCACGTAATGGTAACTGTAATATTATAGTCTGGTTAGAACAGTGACTGAACGAATTAGTCGTAAACATCGGTGCATTCCTTTGGAATCAACTTTAATTTTTTAATGGATATATCTCTTGCAGCGAGGAATCTAGGAATAAATAGTTTTGAATTATTTGATAATTCCTTAGACACACGGTTCTCTTAAAGAATTAGTTCTTGAACTAATAACACTTTATATTGAATTTAAAAATATTATATGTTTAAAATTGATGTTATGTGACTTTCACTAAAACATGGTAGAAAAGACATGTCAAATAAAGCAACCATACCATTTGGTTCAACCAACATACAAACTTAAACATATCAAGAATGATGTCCATCTGATTTGCTGTGTCACCGTGGCAACGCACGGGTTTTGTGCTTGTATAATATAAAAATACAAATAGGTCATTGGATCACCTAGCGATGTCTACATGCACTACCAGGATCCGAATGCGTGCCGCCGTCCTCGTCTCTCTATCACCGGAGCCGGACAAAACTTATCGTAATAGAGCTTATTATAGTATATGGATGAGAAGTCGTCATGCTAAGGCTCCGAAGGACCAGCGCATCAGAGCAGCAACCATCGCCGGAAATAACAATTGTGGATCGAAATAAACTAATCTCAAACCACATCAACTAATACAAAAAATACCGGATCCAAAGAGATCCGTCAGACACAGAATCCATGCGTCTTTCGCTGGCGCTAGGCACACCACCATAGTGAGGATATGGCAGGAGGACCTTATTCTTATTTCAGGATGTAGCCGCCGCCTCAACATCCTAAAGAAGGCACTGGACTGTGTAAACGAAGAACATGAACCTTCTGGCCGATGAGAAACCGTGGTCCACCACATCTCAAAGGCACCAAAGCCACCAGAGATGGAGCAGACCGGCGGCGTCGCCGACAAGAGGAATGAAAACCTAGATGGATTTTACAACGGTTGCCGCCTCTCTCATGCATGTACAGGCTCGGTCCCCATGTAAGATACGTTGGTACACCTTTTTTTTCTTGGGCATGTGAGTCGAATCGTATTCTCTCTCTATTTTGCAAGACACATCGCTGCATCGATCTTTCTCTTCCAGACGCCAACGGAGGCGCCCATGCCTAATCCTGTGCATGGTTTGGTTTGAAACCACCTAAACCGTGGACCCAGGCCGCACCAGACCGCATCGACGGTTTCTCCCGGTTTTCCCAGTTTGTATATTCAACCCGCAAGTCGATCGTTGTTAACTGGGTTGAGACTGCTCGAACCTGGAAAACCGTTCGAACCCGGGTACTCGCAGCAGCAGCGACGAGTTAGCAGTGGAGGCGGAAGGTGGAGATACGCATTCGTCCAGGTAAAGAGGAATATATTTAGAACAAGGCATCCTGCCGTTGTTTGATCTTGTGCTCGGTGACGCGCCGCCCGGCGCCCGGCGGCCGATTCCGGCCTTTACGATGAGCGCGCTGCTGATGGGTGCTGGGAATCTGGGACGACTTGAACGGCCAGCCTCTAGTGGGTAGACAGGAGGTGGGAGGCAGAGCTCCAGGTCGTCGTGCAGAGCTGCTCGAGCTCCCGGTCGTGGAGCGGCCGGCGGAGGCGGACCAAGAGCTCGAAGCGGCGGAGCCCTTTGGTTAGCAGGCGGAGTTGAAGGTTCTGCCTATACTCAGGCGGCGGCGGATCGGCGATCACATAGGCGGGGCTGCAAACCGATGGTCAGAAGATGGGGCGCTCCAGCCGCTAGCCAGCTAACATTATTCTACGGTGCTAAACTGTCAATAAACCAGCTAAACCAGCTGAACCCGTAGATGCCCAGGTTTACCCATGCCGATGAAGATCGGTTGTGGTGGTGCGTATTTATTTATTTTACAAGCAATACCTTATATATTTATCAAAGCAATTAGTACATAGTAAAGATTTCAGAATTGGGGGCTCGTGTATCATCTGATGAATCTCCTTTCTTTTACACTTTAGTATCTCACTCTATCTTGTTTCTTAGTGTTATTAAAATAACCGATGAATTATGAATTTTCCATAACTTGGCTAATGTTTTACTAACATATGTAGTGTAGTAAAAGAATAAAAGAAAATTAAATCTTTTATGCTTACTTTAACTAGTTCTTTAGGTTTACTACTAGCTGCTTTAATTATACCCCCAGCTTGAAAAAGATACGTCTTATTTGAGTTAGCTGAATAAGTTAGAAGAAATATTATTATGGTATTATATGACTCTTTTCCACATTAAGTTATGGAATTTTCATGGTCAATGATATTCGTGGATGATTTAGAGAACTATTTAGGGATATATTGTACTTATTTTTATCACCTCGAAGAAATCGAAATGATTGAAACTTTTCTATTTGGAATCATCTTTGGCCTAATTCCTATTACCTTAGTGTGCTTATTCGTGGCTGCATATTTGCAATATAGGCGTGGGGATCCGTTTGATTTTTTATTGAGTATTTTTTTATTGACCTCTTCTCAACTCTAAAAAAAGCTAGCAAAATATCGAGATCTTTAAACTTTTTCTTCTTCCATGACATAATCTTATGCGTTTTCGGAGGCATTCGCATCAAAGCGACATACATACCAAACCATAGACCTGTAAATACCAATGAGGGTGAAAGTACATGTGTACCCTCGTGTGTGGTTTTGTTAATTAATGATAATTCCTCTGGACTAATGTTTGCATTGAGTTATAGTTAAGGATATATCCATAGGCAATGCTTGAGACACATGGTGGTCTCAAGGTTGAAAGAAGAAGAAGATCAAGTGACGACCAAGATGTAGTGATCCAAAAATTGGTCATGAGAAATTTGAGCCTATGGCAAGTGTGTTTTGAAGAACAAGATGGAGTGATATCTCATGTGTACCTTCAAGATGCCAACATAATAAAGAAAGAAGAAATGAAATGTAAGTTTAAGATGAGCCATCTCTCGGAGATCATATGCTTGAAGCTTTTCATCCTGATGGTGATCATGAATATGTGAAGATATGCCTAAAACAGAAGCTCTCCCATAATGGAGTATGGGAAGAAATTTTTAAGTCTTCACCAAGCTAGCGTAATCAAGAAAGATGTTCCATCTTGAAGTTGACAAGATCATCATCATCAAGCTCAAGTGGATTATGCGCGAGGGAAAGGTATTTTCTTGATAGAGTTTCTTCCTTACCAGTCTCATGATGCTAGTTGGGGAGACCTGTTTATAGGATAGATAACCATACTATCAAGAGGGGCTCTCGAGTGAGTAACTTGATCTTATCTTTCAGAGAGAGTTCAAACCTGTGCAGATTTAGCATCACTTTTCTTGGTTCGTATCCAAGTGAGGATTTAGATCTTGTGTTAATCTCCATGACAAGCTCAAGTTCATTGAAATCGGATTTCATATGCATTCTCTATTGCATTTTTGATATTGAAGGTTTTACTAGTTTGTATTTTATAGATAGGTTAAACCTGTCATCATTTGGTTCTATCCTCCCTAGATATACTATGATGATTCCATGTATGATCTTGTAGATCTCATTACCATCTTTGAAATGATCCCAAGATCATCAAAATTGGAGTCTGGATGCAAAAGTTATGATCGTTTTAGGTATGTTGTGTCTACCAGTTTTCGGAAGGGGAGGATTATCTGGCACTAATATCCAAATATTTGCCCATGTACAGTGGCTCGTGGACCAAAATACTTAGCCATATTTAAGCCTGGGTGGCCCAAAATATTCGTGGGTAGGGGCGGATAATATGGCGTGAGACGTCCCCAACGATCATATTTGGCTGGAGGGCTATAAACGGCCCCCTTCTTCCCCCTTGGGCTTGTGGGTTCTTCCTACTCTCCCTCCTCCATTGTTGACCTTCAAGCGCTTGCCTTACTCTCTATTCCTCCTATGATTCTTGTATATTTTTTAGGGATTTGAAAAAAGAGATCTAGATCTACAATCCTACCAACTCAAATCCCCTTTTTGTGAGGAAATCCTTGAGATCTAGATCTTGGAGAATTTTGTGTTCTCTTCTTATGTTCTTCCTATCTTATTTCTTAATAGATTTTGTAGATTTGGTGGAATTTGAGAGTGAGGGATTACCATTGCATTTAGTGAATCGGTTTAAGTTCCCAGTGAGGATTAGGTTAGGTGAAAGGTGAGAAGTTGTTTTACTCTTGGGTTCTTGGAACCCTAGACGATTTAGTTGTTTTACAGATTTTTGGTGATCTTGGGAGCCTCCAATTTAGTTGTTGATGTGTTCCCAAGCTTGTTGTAAAGACTCCAGTCTCCGCCTTGAAGTATATCTATATTAGAGAGGACTAGGCCTTTTGTGGCGAGGTTCACAAAAGAATGGGGTGAGGCCTCTAGTGGCGCTAGGTATCACCCACACCATCCAACGAGATGTAATGTACTCCCTTGATGGGAGGAACTCGGTAATACATCGTCATCTTCGTGTGCCTCAGTTATTTTATATCCTAGCTATTTACTTACGCACTTTACTTTGTGATATCCATCGTGCTTGAACTCATGTATATTGCTATCACATAGTTGCTTGTTTTGCTTAGCATAAGTTGTTGGTGCACATAAGTAAACCGTAGTTCATATAGGTTTTGTGCTTGACAAAGTAAACGCTAGTTTTATTCCATATTTGGTAAGCCCATCTCATAGAATATTTAAAATGCCTATTCACCCTCCCTATAGGCGGTGCAACGATATTATAGAGAACTAACCATCATAGATCCAAAGCATTAACAAGATCGAATCTCGTGGTTGATGTAGTCGATCACTTGCCGATCTCAAGATCGCGTAGACGATCCTTTCGACGCAGCGTTCTGGTAGCTCTTTCGCACTCGGTGACACACACGGAGTCGATGACCTTTCTCTCCCTGTTCCAGCGGGCAGCAGAGGTAGTAGATCCCCCGGAATCCAACAGCATGACGGCATGCACTACTAGAAAATACCCAATCCGTGGCGTACCGATTTTCCCTATCCGTGGCGCACTACTAGTGCCCCACTTGTAACATCCCAGGATTAACACTTAGAATTATAGAGGACACATGTTTGTGCATTGCATTCATGCATAAGAAAATCCGGAGAATTTCTGCGCAAAACTAAAGAAGCTATAGAGGGATCGATATCTCTCTTGTTCCGATAGAAACATCAGTGCAAGTGCGATGGATTTCGACATGACCTCTACCGTACTTCTTTATATAAGGGGAAAGTAATTCAATTTGAATACTCAAAAGATATATTTGAATTATAAAAGAATAGGTAGAAGGAAAAATAAATGAATTACAATGATACAGAAATAATTGAATTCTTATTTATAAATAGGATATAAATATTTACGAGTTCTAAGTTACATTAAGAAAGAAGACATTTACTTTATTATTATCATATACATAATCTTACAAGAATAAGAAACAAATACTATTTATAATTATTACCATAAGAATATTCTACAATATTTATTGAATATTAACATGAGTGAAGAATAAAACTTTACTCTAACAAAAAGAATACCTTAATACAAAATATCATTAGTCAATATTACAACATTCTATATTTCACAAAGGAAAGAGAAAATTACAAAAATAATGAAAGAGAGAGTTCTAAACTATATTTCCTAAACTAAACTTTTGGTATCTGCTCATCTTCTTTTGTACCTGCAAAACAAATAAATAAAGATAAAAACAAAGAGAGGGGTTAATGTTAGTAATTTTGCTCTCAATATGGCAATGAAATGCATTGCTATTCACATCATCGAGCATATTTAAATAGGGGAAAGTTTCACCAAAAGAATATCTGTTCTTATCAGAATGTTTTGCCTCAGAACAACCTCATTGGTAGTAATTTATGGGGAAATTTCACCAGAAAAGTAGAAGAGCGGAAGTAAGATATTTTTTTTGCCTTGCACTGATCCAGAACAGTGCAAGCAGCTCACACATACATGCAGGAATGTGGTGCTGTCAACACAGGAAGCAAACAGGACAGGGGATAAGTATCAGCCGAAGCAGAGTGAGGATACTCTGCTAAACACTAGCTACAACACTCAGAATAGCAAGAAACCATTTTATCATTAGCTCTCATCAGATTCACATCAACTCATCCCCATCTCATCAACCAAGATATTAGCCAGATCACCACCAACCAAACCACTAGCCATATTCCATCACACCCTTAGCTGGTTGCTCTCTGGAGCCATCCAAGAGCTAGGATAAGGAGGAAATCAAGGCAAGGCAGCAGCTCCAGGAAAAGGACTCCAGGCCACAGCTATAGAAGAAGCTGGACATGGGAATAAGGAGAGGAGGTCAGCTGTACTAGGAGCAACATCCAAAAGATTAGATATCAAGCAATCAAGTACCAACTACAGCAAGAGGATAGCAAGGTCAAACAGCTATTCACAAGAGAAAGGAGGAGCTGGAGAAGCACCAATAGGTGGAGAACAAGGTACAGTGAGTGATCACCACTTCAGGATCAAGCCAGCAAGGGCAATCATCATATCTACATCACCAACAGCAGTTGTATGGTGAGTTTATACAAAACCACACATAATTGATCTTATCCATTTCAACAGAACATATGATGTTCTGTACATAATCTTCTCAGAAAAACACCCAAATGGGTGAAGGGATTCGCAGCATAGTAAATCAAAAAAATTCTACGGATGTGAACGGGAAAGCCAAGATCTAATCTAGGAGATGCAAACAACGAGAGGGATTAGATGGGATCTTCATACCCTTGAAGATTCGCACATCGGAATGTTCGACGGAACGTGGGTGATATAGTCGTACTCGCTTCTCCTCCTCGCGATCCGATCCGATCTAACACCGCAAGTGGCGATGCCTCCGAGAGATGCACACGTGTGGCACCTCGACGTCTCCTCCTTCCTCGGTCCATCAAGTATGGTGGAGAGACGGATTGGATCTACAACGCGACGGCGCGGTGCAAGTGGTGGAGAGTTTCTGCAACAGGGCTTCGCCTACGTGTAGTCGGGAGGGAGAGAGAGAGGAGGGCAGCAGGGCCACTAGGGCTTGAGGAGGAGGTGTGGGAGGGGGTGCGCCCCCATCCCTCTTTATATAGAGGGGTGGGCGGCCAGCCCTTTCCCCTCCCCCAAACCCTAGGGCCGGCGGCCAAGGAGGGAGGAGTGGGGGGCAAGTTCCCCCCCTCTAGAAGCTTTCCTAGGGTTTTGCCCTAGGTTGGCCGGCTGGGCCCTATGGGGCCTTATTCCCCTGGCCCAATGTGGCCAGGGCACTCCCTCATAGGCCCATGCCCCCTCCCGGCAGGTGGGGACATGTTGGTCCCCCTCCGGAAGGTTCTAGAAGCTTCCGGTACAATACCGATTAACCCAAAATAATTCCAAACTCCAAAAACTGCATTGCCTTATATGAATATTATTCTCCGGACCATTCCAGAACCTCTCGTGATGTCCCGGATCCCATCCGAGACTCCGAACAAAAACTCATAAACCAATCATCCTATCTATCCTAGCGTCGAGATACGTTAAGTGTGTGACCCTTCGGGTTCGAGAACATGCAGACATGATCTACTATCAATAATCAACAGCGGGGTCTGGAAACCCATATTGACTCCCACACATTCATCGATGATCATATCGGATGAACCATGATGCCAGGATTCAATCAATCCCATATTTATATTCCCTTCGTCTCGCGATATTTTACTTGCCCGAGATTTGCTCGTTGGTACCATCATACCTAGTTAAATCTCGTTCACAGCAAGTACTTTACTCGTTCCGTAATCCGATATCACTTTGTGATTAACTCCTTAACCACATGCTTGCAAGCGGTGTTGATATCGATTACCGAGTGGGCCCGAAGTATATCTCTCCGACTTGGGAGGGACAAATCTCATCTTGATACATACAACCCAACAGGTACTTTCCGATTACCTGAGAGACACCTTTATGATCACCCTCTCATAGGATGACGTTTGATGACCTCAAATCTTTCATCCGATACCAGGGAGTTGTATTATCTCATGGTCTAAGGAATACAATATTTGACATAAGAAAAGCTTCGCAAAGATGAACACGATGACACGATCTAATTGCTTCGCTTAGTTTGGGTCTGTCCATCATATCATTCTCCCAATGATATGATCTCATTATTAACCGACAACTCGTGTCTATGGTTAGGAAACCTTAACCATCATTAATCAATGAGCTAGTCCATAGAGGCATACTAGGGACACAGTGTTGTTCACAAACCACACAAGTATTAAAGTTTCTGCTTAATACAATTCTAGCATGGAATATAAACTTTATCATGAATAAGAATTATAATAATAACATCTTTATTATTGCCTCTAGGGCATAATTCCAACAGTCTCCCACTTGCACTAGAGTAAATAATCTAGTTTACATTTGGCAACAATCTCACACCCATGGCACTAAGGTGCTGATCATGTTTTACACGTGAAAGAGGTTTAGTCAATGGATCTGCGACATTCAGATCTGTATGTACTTTGCTAATCTTCAGATCTCCATCTGACATGGTTGTACCCTACGGGTGCGTGACCTCAGCATACCTGGTCCAGCCCAAGGAAGGCCCACGGCAGATGTACGCCGGCCCATGAAGATTTTCGGGTGGCCAAGGCCCATGACGCCTTCGGATCCTTGGAGAGCAAGACTAGCGTAGATAGGAAATTCAAAGGGGTAAAACCCTAGAACTTGTAACCGATTAGGTCTATGCCCGAGACCTGCCTAAGTCTATATAAAGGCCAGGAGGGCATGACCTAGATCTCTCGACTCATACTTTCGCATACACACCTCCACGCCAGATCGAATCTGCGCACCCCTGTAACCTTCGGTTCCGCCGTAAGCAAGAGCAGACAAGCAGGAGTAGGGTTTTCCCTCCGGGGGCCTGAACCTGGGTAAACCTCGTGTCCCCGTGTTGCTTGTTTGCTAACCGTTCCACGATCTCCAGCATCCCCATCTTCTCCAAAACACAAGTCCATAACAATGGGCATTGATGAGATCAAACCTCGTTAATTGGCGCCGTCTGTGGGAATCGGGGCTGCTGATTGTGCGGTCATGACGGTCCCAACCCGATCGATCTACAACTCTACGGCGACGGAGAGTCATTTCCTCTTTGGTGCTTTCGACTTCACCGCCCACTCGCCGGCCACCATGAAAGATTTCGAGCCCATAGGCGACGGACTCGAGATCCTATTTGGGAGCTTCTGCTTCCAGGTGGGTCAGACTGGTACCCTCCGCCTCCCTGAGCGGGTGCCCCTACCATCAATCAGGCCCGCCTCGTGGGCTCCACACCCTGTGCTACGCACATCGTCATCAACAGATGAGTTCTACGACAGCAGCAGCTGCAACTCCGATCTGTGCGATCCACCTTCGGTTGAAGGGACCTACGTTTCCGGATCCGAAAGCTGCGGCAGCAGCGGACCAATCTACGAGCGCTACCAATGCGCAGTAGTCATCCAGAGTGACGTGGAGCAGCAAACACCCAACCCGCCGCCCAACCCGAACCCGAACCCGCAGGACAAAAACGGCGGGAACAGAAGAAGCCAGTCCCCCCACCCGACGAGGAAAACAACGGCCATGTCATCCGACTTAGCAAAGAAGGATGGGTCCAGGCACGCCGCGCCGTAGCAGGCGACATAGTCCTTCCTGCAGACGCCTCACGTGAACTACTGATGGCATACCACTTCCTCCTCATTGAGGAGCACAAGAAGCAAGTCAAGATGCAAGAAACACTTGACAAACGCAAGCAAGCAGCCTCTGAATCCAGCGCGCGACGAGCTGCGCTCTCCGCCATGGCCTCCGGCTCTAGCACGAACAGAAACCAAGGAAACAAGCACCGCTCTCGGGTGGGGAACATGGATCCCAAGGAGCGCCGTGAGGTGACCCGAACTCTCCACACATCGTTCATGGAGATGGATGCCGACGGCAACGTCATCCCGAAGACGCCGCAAGCTGCGATCATGGCAGCCACTGCGTATCTCGCGGCCCACCCACCTCCGGAGGGGGACCCAAAAAGAGCCATGCACAAATCCGCACTTACCGGACTCGGACTTGTCGGAGCTGCGCTCCATCAAGACGCTCCTGCGGAGCCGAAGAAGAAAGCTCCGGCAAGGCACGACCGGAGCCCCACCCCTTCATCCGAAGAGGAAGAGGAACATGACCTTCCTCGAAGGAAGAAGAGCTCGCGTCACCATAAACGCGACTACAACGCCAGAGACGCGCTCACACAGCGCAAAATCGACAAAGCGCGAGCCAAGCGCGCATGCTCGTCTGAATCCGAGATGGACAAAGACAAAGGAGAACTCTGTGGAGCCCGATGCTTCAGCAGATCTGTTCGGCGAACACGGATGCCACACAATTTCAAGCTTCCTTCGGATACTCCGAAGTTCGACGGCAGGCAAGATCCAAAAGCATGGCTCAGTGATCATCTGTCATCCGTCAAGCTGCACGGCGGTAACAAAGAAACCGCCATGCAATGCCTTCAGCTGCAGCTGACAGGCGCGGCACGAACTGGCACAGTAGCCTATCATCAGGGTCCATCCGAAGCTAGGAGGAGATAGCTTACAGCTTCATCCGAAATTTCAAGGGCACCAGCAAGAGGCCCGCCTCAATCGAAGAGTTGCGGGCCTGCACTCAAAGAACGGGGGAGTCTATTCGCTCGTACATACTACGTTGGTCCAACACCAAGAACTCCGCAGCACACATCTCCGAAGAGAGGGCCATCGACGCCTTTAGGGACGGCATCAAGCACCAAGACTTCAAGGAGGAACTCGGGCGCGTCAAGCCCAAAACACTCGACCACCTCATGGTCATCGCCAACAGGTGGGCCGACGGTGAAGATTCCATTCACCGAGCACAATCGGATGAAGAGGACGACTACGGCCGAAGATGGGAACGCCGTAGCAAGAGGAGATCGCACGTCTACGATGATCGCGACGGACCCGACATGGTCGTGGCCGGCTACGCCGACCGTCGCAACGACAATGGCCGCAACAGCGGAGGAAACTTCTGCGATGGCGGACGCCCAACACAGTCGTGGCAACGCCGCGACCGCGACAACGGACCCTCAGCATACGACAAACTTTCGGGTCCATGCACCATCTACTTCTACATCGACAAGCAGGATGGCAAAAAGAAAGCCATCCACATGCTCAAGGACTGCCGCGAGTTCTAGAAACTCAGCGAAAGCATGGTACAGATGAGGCAGCAAGCCCCAATCCCTGCGTTCGGAAACGCACCTGCGCCAGGTGAAATAGCGCATGGAGCTCCTCCACCGCCACCTATCGGAGGCCCAAACCAACCAGTCGCACCAGCACAGAACAACGCTGGGAACGGGTACCCCCCGCCAAAAGGAGCACTGATGATCCAGAAGGGGCGCCCCACGAATAGGGTGCAGAATAAAATCACCCGATAAATCAACCTGGCCGTGGCAACTCCACTTGCCATCCCTGAGTACCTCAGCGGATCGGAGTCCTGCATTACATTCACTCGTTCGGATCACCCTTGCCAGATCCCTCGCCCAGGTCATGCTGCCCTGGTGCTGGAGGCGCGGATTGGAGGTTTCGAGATGAGTCGCGTCTTCATGGACGGCGGCAGTGGCATCAACCTAATGTTCGCAAGCACTCTAGCAGCAATGCGGATCCCGCAATGCAGCCTGGAACAGTCAGACACAACGTTCCACGACATCGTTTCAGGGAAGGGCATATTCCCCCTGGGCAAAATATGGCTCGACGTCATCTTCGGCAAGCCGGACAACTTCCGGCTGGAGCGACTCGAATTTGAAGTAGTGGACTGGCCGTCACAGTACCACGCCATCCTCGGGCGTGTAGCATTCGCAAGGTTCCTGGTTGTACCACACTACGCATACCTACTACTCAAGATGCCAGGGCCGAAGGGCGTCATCACAATCCACGGGAGCTTCACCCAATCGGACCAATGCGACAGGGATTTCAACAGAATCTCCCAGTCATTCGGCATGCAGGAGGAGCTCCTAAGACTCCGCGAAGCAACAGACAATGGGGCACCCCTAGTAGCACGACAAAACGCGCCCGACATGTCTTTCGACTCCACCGTCAACACAAAGAAGGTGCAGGTCCATCCGACGGATGCCTCCAAGACGGCCCTGATCGCCAACGACCTCAGCCCCGCATAGGAAGGCGCGCTCGTCGAGTTCCTCCGTGAGCGCTGGGAAATCTTCGCCTGGTGTCCTGCGGACATGCCAGGAGTTCCCAGGGAATTCGCCGAGCACGCACACAACGTCTTTCCAGATATCAAGCCCGTCAAGCAGTCCATCCGGAGACTGTCCGAGCCACGAGCCGAAGCTATCGGCAAGGAAATCAATAGACTACTCGCTGCAGACTTCATCAGGGAAATCAAGGAAAGCGAGTGGCTTGCAAATACAGTGATGGTCCCAAAGAAGGACACGGACATCCTGCGGATGTGCGTGGATTTCACGTCACTAAACAAGCATTGCCCAAAGGACCACTTGCCTCTTCCTCGGATCGATCAGATCATCGATTCGACTGCAGGTTGTGAGAAACTCTCCTTCCTCGACGCCTACTCAGGCTATAACCAGATTCGACTCAAGGTCGATGATCAGGAGAAAACGGCGTTTATCACACCATTCGGAGTATTCTGCTACAACACAATGCCCTTCGGGCTAAATAACGCAGGTGCCACGTACCAGCGATGCATGCAGGCCTGCCTCAAGGATCAGATCGGTCGCAACGTCCAAGTCTATGTTGATGACATAGTCATAAAAACCAAGGAGGCAAGGACACTTATCGACGATCTCCGCGAGACATTCGACAACCTTGATCGCTATAGGATCAAACTCAACCCCGAAAAGTGCGCCTTTGGCGTCCCATCGGGTCAGCTGCTTGGGTACTTCATCTCTCAGCGAGGGATCGAGGCGAACCCGAAGAAAATCAGAGCCATCATGGCGATGGAGAAGCCGAAAAATCTCAAAGGCATCCAGCAGCTCGCAGGACGAATAGCGGCGTTAAGCAGATTCATCAGCCGCATGGGCGAGAAGGCCCTGCCATTTTACCAGCTGCTACGCAAAGCAGATAAATTCGAGTGTACGCCGGAAGCCAACGACGCATTCGAAAGCGTCAAGCAGCTTCTCTCCACCTCGCCCGTCTTGTTCATGCCAAAGGAGCGCGAGCCTCTGCTGCTGTACATAGCAGCCACACACCAGGTGGTCAGCACCGTGCTAGTGGTCGAACGACCCGAAGAAGGCAAGACCCACGGGGTCCAGCGCCCAATCTACTACCTCAGCGAGGTACTAACACCAACAAAGCAGAGGTACCCTCACTACCAGAAGCTCGCCTACGGCATGTTCATGACGGCTCGACGGCTGAGCCATTACTTCTAGGAGCACCAGGTAATGGTCGTCAACGAGGCACCCCTGAACAGCATCCTGAATAATCCAGAGGCCACAGGACGCGTGGCCCTGTGGGGCATCGAGCTGTCACCCCTGGACATCGTCTACGAGAAGCGACTCGCAATCAAATCTTAAGTCCTTCCGGACTTCCTGGTACATTGGATGGAACTGCAGCTGCCAGACACACCAGACATGTCACAGTCGTGGACAATGCACTTCGACGGCTCCAAGCGCGAAGCTGGAGCAGGAGTCGGGGTCATACTGACCTCCCCGCAAGGCGACCAGATGAAGTACGTCCTCCGGATGAAATTCCGAGCCTCCAACAACGAGGCCGAATACGAAGCCCACATCCACGGTATGAGGATGGCAAAGATCTGCGGCGCAACGCGCCTGGTCATCTACGGTGACTCCAACCTCGTCGTCCAGCAGACAATGAATGAGTGCGACGCACACGCTGAAAACATGATCACATACCACGCTCTCTACAACGCACTCGAAGGAGAATTCGACGGCTGCGAGCTTTGACACGTCGGAAGAGAAAGCAACGAGGAGGCCGATAGACTCGCCAACATCGGCTCCACCTGCCCAAAGGTTCCACCAGGTGTGTTCCTCGAGCAGATCTGTGTGCCATCAATCAAGCGGAAATTCCCCAAAGGATCACCCGAAGAAGCAGAACACTCGGGGGCTACACTCCCCGAATGTCATGAAGGACCCGAGAAACTGGACACAGAGGTCGCCATGGTCAACCTGATGCAGGTCATGGCAGTCGAAGAAACTTCGATGCGACCGTACCTCCAGTTCTTGATAAACGGAGAACTACCTGACAGCCCGACAGATGCCCGGCACATATCTCGTAGGTCAAAAGCCTTCACCATCATCAATGGCGAGTTGTACAAGCGCAGTATTATGGGTGTACTACAACGGTGTGTTACCATCGGTGACGGGAAAGCCATCCTCCAAGACATCCACGAGGGCATCTGCGGCCATCACGCAGGCAGCCGCTCCCTTGTCGCCAAAGCTCTACGAGCCGGATTCTACTAGCCAACGGCCATGAGCGACGCAAAGGACATAGTCCGAAGATGCAACGGGTGCCAACGGTTCGCCGACAAACCACACGCACCCGGGTCCGAGCTCAGACCCATACCTATAGCCTGGCCTTTTGCTCAATGGGGCCTCGACATGATCGGCAAACTGCCAAAGTCCTCGAAAGGGGGACACGTTTACCTCCTGGTCGCAGTCGACAAATTCACCAAGTGGGTCGAGGCCATGCCGGTCACCAACCAGAAAGGCAAAACTGCCGTCAAGTTCTTCGAGTCCATTGTCTACAGGTTCGGCGTACCGCACAGCATCATCACCGACAATGGATCGAACTTTATCCCCAAGGAGTTCTAGGACTTCTGCGAAGGCCTCGGGATCAACATCACGTATGCCTCAGTGGCACACCCGCAAACGAACGGGCAAGTGGAAAAGGCCAACGGCCTAATCGGCGCTGGTATCAAGAAGCACCTCATGAGTCCACTCGAACGGAAAGCTGGAGCCAGGACGAAAGAGCTACCATCCGTCCTGTGGAGCTTACGAACTACGCCAAACAGCTCCACCGGCTACACGCCGTTCTTCATGGTGCACGGAGCTGAGGCCGTGCTACCAGCCGAAGTACGTCACCAGGCCCCCCGGGTCGTCGCTTACAGCAAAGCCGAATCCACGGCTGCACTCGAAGACGCCGTCGACACACTCGACGAAGCAAGAGACATAGCAGTAGTTTGATCAGCGGTGTACCAGCAGAGTCTCCGCAACTACCACAGCCGCCGGCTGTGCCCAAGGTCCTTCGTCGAAGGAGACCTCGTCTTGCGACTCAAGCAAGAGCGACCAAAGAAATTCGAGTCACCATGGGAAGGACCCTACGTCATCACCGAAGTCATCCCAAGTGGCGCCTATCGCCTCAAGCACATGGAGTCTGGAGTCGCATACTCCAACCCATGGAACATCGTGCACTTGCGACGATTCTACCCCTAGCTACCTACCCCTTTACTTTCAATAAGGCTTTTCAGCCAAGAATATTCAGCCGAACAATGTACTTCCTCCATTACGATATAAATAAAGTTAAGTGTCTCGCCCCAAACTTCCGTTCGCTATTTGCAACTTTACTTTATGCTACAAACGCACTCGGGGGCTCCCCCCACCTCACGATTTCATCGACTGAGGATCACGCGTGTACACCTGAGTAGCTGACAACGTCAGGCAAACGAAAAAGACACGTACTCAAACAAAGCACTGCGTGCTTACAACAAACAAACCTTTACAACAAAGGGCACAACACGCCCAGCCGAAATATACAAATTTTACATCTATCTCTTTTACAGGTACTACCTATTCTGAAGAATAACCTGAGCACGCTGCTCAAACAAATCTACGACCTGTTCGGCATACTGCCTTACAGCTGCATAATATGGATGCATGTCCCACTCATCACCATCCGGCCGAGGAGGTGGCCCAGCCGCCACAACAGACAAATCTACATCAGGCCGGTGCAGCCTCACAAGAGACAAAGCAGCCTTCACTCCGGCGACGAGCTGTTGCCGCACCAACTCCTTGACATTTCTCACGCTCCAAAACTTTGACAGAAGACCCGCAAGGCTCGTCGGCACGGCATCCAAAGGAAACATGACATGCAACACCGAGGCAAGCAACGTCTGCACCTGGCGAAGCACCCGCGAAACCTGATGCACACGATCCTGCACCATCTCCAGAGCCATGGCACGGTCATGATCCATCCAGAAGAAGCCACCGGCCTCCATATCCTGTTGAGTCAAGCAATTGACCCGAACAGCAACACGCTCTTTCTCTTCCCTCGGAGCAAGGTTAGCACCTGCGACAATTGTACAAAATAAGAGGCAAGGCCAGCAGGCTCATCCGAAGAACTGAGCTACAGCTCGAAACAAAGAACAACTTACATTGAAGTTGTTCAGATAACCGAAGCAGTTCCGTCATCAAGTACTCCTCTCTGGCTGCACCGCGATCCGCCTTGGACTTCCAAACATCGACGTGACCACGCAACCCAAGAAACTCCCTCTCAAGACTACGAACACGGTCCCAAAGAAAAGCGAGTTGAGAAGGATTATCCAAAGATGGCCGCAGCTGCGCTGCAAGCGAGGTGTCAACAGGGTCAGCACCCGAAGGAACCTAGAACAGCAGAAAAGCAAAGGACACAAACATTCAGACAGTGGTAGAGCACAACTCAGAAGAATTCATTAAGCATATAAAGGCCACTACGTGGCACAAGGATTGTGTTCCTCAAAATATTTACAGCAAAAAGCAGACTACAAACTATCCTACATCTACAACGCCTAAGACGCGGCACCCTGAGTCGCCTCGGATCCGGACTGTCTAGCCTTGGCCTCCCCCTGCTGCCGCAGTGCATACTCAGAGAGCAAATCAATGAGCTTTGGCCCATATCGCTTGCAGTGAGCAGAGTAGGCAGCAAAGGCTACCTCGGATCCATATGCGGTCGTCGGCATCCGGGAGGTGATCTGGGGCAGGTCCAGCTCCACTCCAGCCGCCAAGGCCATCGCCAGCCCGACGGACGCGCCGATGCCCTTCTGCTTGCGCTTGTACGCCGCAGGCGCTTCGGCTGACAAAGCCTCCGCCAGGGCATCCACATCATCAAGGGCCGCGCCCTTAGGGACAAGATCCTTGTAGAAGCGGCCAAGGATCTCCTTCGCCTTGGCAAGGGAGCTGACGACGGTGCTACAGCGATCTTCGACCGCTGCAGTAGCATCATCTAGAGCACTCCCCTGCTCCAGAGCGCCACGGTCAAACTCGATGCCTGCGGCATCTGAGACAAAAGAAAAGAAATGAAGAAAGCAACACAGAAGAAGACAAGAAAACAAGAAGAAAGAAGCACAAATACAACACTCACCCGAAACAGCCTTGGCAACAGCCATGAGCTTGCCTGCCACCTCTCTCTCACGCGCAGCCGCAACAGTGGCCAGCTGCTCCTCACGGTCGCGGCCTCCTGCTGCAGACGCTCCTTAGCTTCGGCGGCCTTGGTCAGCTCTAGCTCGAGGCGTTGGCGGCCTCGGCCTTCTTCTCCGATTGACCAAGGCTCTTCTTGAGAGCGTCGAACTCACAGAGAGAAGTATTATGCTCCTCTGCATTCAAAACAAGCAAACGTCAGAGAGCAGGACCGGAATAAATGAAAGAATCACCAAAAGCAAACAGGTACCTTGAAGCTGTCGGAGGTTAGCTTCTAGCACCAGGCGCTCCTGCACCAGCCGCTTGGCCTCCTGCACAAAAGGCTGCAGAAAAAGAAACACCAGTAAGAAAAAGGACTTGGGGGCTATGCCCAACACAAAGGAATAAAAGCAAAATTCGCACACGAAGACACTCGGGGGCTTCCCCTCCCGAAGATTCGAAAAAAGAACAAGAGAAGAAATTATTCAGACACCCGGGGGCTCCCCCCGTGGCACGAAATAGAGGTACTTACATGCTCTGATGGCGACTCCGAAGGCCCGCCGGTGAAATTCTGAGGCGCAACCACCTGCACCTCCTGCAGAGGAGGATTCGGAGCGGCGCCCCCGACGTTGCCACCGTCTGAGGAGGAGGAGATGCAACCTTCGACTCCCCCATCATCTCCCGAGCACCATCGCTGGAGGAGCCGTGGGAAGAATGCCTGCATACGAAACAATCAGCACAAGTACAAAGTCAACAAGAAAAAAAAAGGGACAGCAGTATAACAAGAAACTTACGAGCCCAGTGAGCTCAGGTCAAAGACAGAATGAGTCCTTCGGGCTCTCTTCTCCTCCTTCTTCTCCTCCTTCTTATCTTCCTTCTTTTCTTCCTTCTTCCGCTTCGCTGGCGGGTTCGGTGCTACAGCCCGCACATGAATGGCAGGAATGGGAGAGGAAGAACCTCCATGCCCGTCACTATGACGATCAAGGCACAGAGGGTTTCTAGGATTCGGAGGAGTCGATGCATCCAAAGATTCACTGGAGCTCCGCGATCGTTTGCGAGTATGTTCCCCGCTCGATTCGTTGGCCTCTTCAGCTGGTGAACGCGCCAAAGGAAGTTCGGACACGGAGTCCACCACGTCATTATCCAGCGCATTCGGAAACAATTCGGGCAGTGGAGGAACCATGCCCGGCACCTTGAAGCTCTGCAAAAAAGAAGAGATTTTGTTAGCAAACAAAGGAAAATAAATACGCAGTCGACGAAAAGTGCCACGCGCACGAATATACACCTGTGGAACAGCCAGCGTCGAAGAAAACGGTGGAGTTAGCGACTTCCCCGGGATATACTCTCCAGCCTTGTACTTCAACAACGTACGAAGGGCCTTGTTGAGATCACCCTGGGAAAGCTTCTCAGCCGAAACTCTCATCGGGTCACGGCGCCCAGCATAAAGAAACATCGGGTGCGCCCTAGCCTAGAGCGGCTGCACCCGACGCTCGAGAAACGTGCGGATAATATCCACGTCGTTCACTTCTTTATCAGGAATCAACTGGAGATCCTCCACCCGACGGTAAAGGGCCTCTATCTCCGCTGACTCGCCGTCCAAGATATGATTTTTCCAGGACCTCTTTGGCTCGATTATCTGGGAGGAGTCGAAACGAGCAAGACCAAATTGCTGCCCAGCCACTGTGGAGTCGCGAATGTAAAACCATCGCCTCCGCCAGTACTGGACAGATTCAGACATAGAGAAGGAAAAGAAAAGAATATTGGCCCTCAGGGAGATGATGCAACCCCCAATGGGATACACACCATCCGAGCCGGATTGCCTCTTCACGGAATAGAGCTTCCGGAAGAGACCAAAGTGCGGCTCGATGCCGAGCCAGCACTCGCAGAAAGTGATGAAACAAGCAATGTGAAGAAGAGAATTGGGCGAAAGATGATGCAGCTGGATGCCATAGAAAAAGAGCAGCCCACGAAGGAAGTCTTGGACTGGGAAGGAAAACCCACGAATAACGAAGGCAAGAAACATAACCCGATACCCAGCGGGGGGATGGGGGATTACCTCGTTGCCGGGGAGTCTGACGGCCTCCCTATCCTGCGGGATCAAGCCCCACTCGCGAAGTCTGCGGAGATCACTCTCCCGCGTCTCTGATCGCCGCCAACCACCGTCGGTGACACGAGTGGTGGTAGCGCCTTTCTTCCCTCCGGCGGCGCTGGTACCAACCGCAGATGACGATTTCTTCATTTTCCCCATCGCGCTCCGGTGGCACCGGCGGTGAGAGTGCGGACGAGAAGAAGGAAATGTGGAAGAATATCGCAGCGCGCAGCAAGAACCTCTAGAGCACAAGGAGGCAGTGAAAACAAGAGTAGATGCGGTAAAAACAAACTGCAGCTTTCCCCAATGATTATAATGGCGAAGACGATGCACGACAACCGTCCATCAAGAAGACCTAACGCCAACGGAAGATCTGGCCATACACGTGTCAGCATCACAACGAACCGTCGTTACCACGCCGTCCACTACGCGCGGAAATCGAGGCGACGCCGTAATTATCTCCACGCCGCGCGTGACCAGTCAATTCAAGGTTAGCAAGTGGGACCCACGTTCGTCTAGTCAAGTCATCTCTGGCATAGCAGACGCTTGAGGTCATTGATCGTTAGCACTGATGTCATCAAACGCTATACTAGCACCAACTACAATTCTTCGGCTTCAAAGCTAAGAGTACTCACTCGAATCTTCGATTCGACTAAATACTCGGGGGCTACTCCTATCAGGAGCGCTAGCCGCGCACCCGAAAGATAAAATAAGACAATTTTTTTCTTCGAGTCCTATGTCGAGTCTACGACTCCACTACGGACTCGGGGGCTACTCCCATAGGGAGGATGGATTTAAGCATCCGAATTTTTTTGTGTCCTACGGACTTAACACTGAAAAAAAACCTGAATAAAGTCTCCGCTCGAGTCTACGACTCGAACAGACACTCGGGGGCTACTCCCGCTCCAGCGCTGGTCGCGCACCCTATGAATTCTTCGACTGCGATCTTTCGGATCAAACACGCAAAACTTTTTTGGCAACTTTGCCCCAGTAAAATGCTAAGTGAGCAAATGTTTCTCCTTGGCCACCTGAAACACCTCAGCGATGACAAATGTTCGGATGCTGCGTCTGCGACGCAAAGATAAGACCTGCAGAGATCATCTGATGGCCTGGCAACGCACACGACTGCGCTCTGCTAGTATAAATCCGTGCCAGCAGGCGCGATGAAAAATCCCGACGGACGCGTTGGGTACACCAATTAAAATCACTAGAATTCCACTCCTGTAAGTCCTCCGCGGCCTGAGTCGAATTACGCCAGCATATGTTCCAGGTCCGAGTTGAGGGACTCGAACCTGAAGAAGATCGTGCTGTTTTGTCCTAAGACAGTTAATTGACCCCGATCCGTCGGGTGAGTCAGGCACACGCATCAACAATCCCTACACACATATACTATTAATACATAGTTGCACCCGAAGGATGGAAGAGTCCTCAGCCGAATCTACGATTCGACTGATCACTTGAGGGCTACTGACATGGTTGTACCCTATGGGTGCGTGACCTCAGCATACCTGGTCCAGCCCAAGGAAGGCCCACGGCAGATGTACGCCGGCCCATGAAGATTTTCGGGTGGCCAAGGCCCATGATGCCTTCGAATACTTGGAGAGCAAGACTAGCGTAGATAGGAAATTCAAAGGGGTAAAACCCTAAAACTTGTAACCGACTAGGTCTATGCCCGGGACCTGCCTAAGTCTATATAAAGGCCAGGAGGGCACGACCTAGATCTCTCGACTCATACTTTCGCATACACACCTCCACGCCAGATCGAATCTGCGCACCCCTGTAACCTTCGGTTCCGCCGTAATCAAGAGCAAACAAGCAGGAGTAGGGTTTTCCCTCCGGGGGCCTGAACCTGGGTAAACCTCGTGTCCCCGTGTTGATTGTTTGCTAACCATTCCACGATCTCCAGCATCCCCATCTTCTCCAAAACCCAAGTCCATAACAATGGGCATTGATGAGATCAAACCTCGTCACCATCTGCTATATAATCTCGGATTATATGAAACTTGCGGTTGATATGCTTGGTCTTTGGATGATATCTTGGTTCCTTAGCGAGTGTTATGGCGCCAGTGTTATCACACAATATCTCCAGTGGGTCCAATGCACTTGAAACCACGCCAAGCTCAGTGATGAAGTTCCTGATCCAAACTCCTTCACTTGACGCTTCTGCAGTAGCCATGTATTCCGCTTCTACTGTAGATCCCGCGATCACGCTTTGCTTGCAGCTTCTCCAGCTCACAGCTCCTCCATTCAAAATATAAACGTATCCTATCTGAGATTTAGAATCATCCTTGTCGGTGTCAAAACTAGCATCGACGTACCCCTTTACGATGAGCTGTTCATCACCTCCATAGACTAAGAACATTTCTTTAGTCCTATTTAGGTACTTTAGGATGTTCTTCACGGCTGTCCAGTGTTCCACTCCTGGATCACTTTGATATCTGCTCGTCAAACTAAGAGCATTGGACACATCCGGTCTAGTACACAGCACGGCATACATGATAGAACCTATGACCGAGGCATATGGCACTTTGCTCATAGCTTCTCTATCATTTACCGTAGCCGGACACTGAGCCTTGCTCAATATCTTACCTGACAACATAGGCACTGAACCTTTCTTTGCCTTATCCATTCTGAACCTTTTCAGAACTTTGTCTAGGTATGTACTCTGGGTTAAAGCTATCACGCGTCTTTGTCTATCTCTATAGATTTTGATGCCCAATATATAAGCAGCTTCACCTAGGTCTTTCATTGAAAAACACTTGTTCAAATAACTCTTCACATTGTTAAGCATGTTAATGTCATTTCCAATAATCAATATGGCATCCACATATAGTACCAGAAATGTCACTGAGCTCCCACTCACTTTCTTGTAGATACAAGCTTCGTAGCTATTTGGAACAAATCCAAAGCTCTTGATCACTTGATCAAAATGAAGGTTCCAACTCCGAGATGCTTGCTTCAGTCCATAAATGGAACGCTGAAGTTTGCACTCCAAAATTCCATCAGAATGGAGTTTCTTCATGTGCTTTACACCAATATGACCTAGACGACAGTGTCACAAATAAGTAGTATTATCACTATCTACTTTGCATCTCTTAGCCTCAATGTTATGGATGTGTGTTTCATCCCTTTCCAGATTCAGAAGAAATAAACCATTCATAGCAGGTGCATGACCATAAAAGATGTTACTCATATAAATAGAACAACCATTATTCTCCGATTTAAATGAATAACCGTCTTGCAATAAACACGATCCAGAAATAATGTTCATGCTCAACGCAGGCACATAATAACACTTATTAAGGTTTAAAACTAATCCCGAAGGTAAAACTAAGGAGAACGTGCCGACGGCCATCACATCAACTCTTGATCTGTTGCCAACGCGCATCGTCACCTCATCCCTCGCAAGCCGCTGTCTATTCCATAGCTCCTGTTTCGAGTTACAAATATTAGCAACTGAACCAGTATCAAATACCCAGGCACTACAACGAGGGCTAGTAAGGAAAACATCAATAACATGTATATCAAATATACCTTTGATGGTGCCAGCCTTCTTGTCCGCTAAGTACTTTGGATAGTTGCGCTTCCAGTGACCCTTGTCCTTGCAATAGAAGCACTCAGCGTCCGGCTTGGGTCCAAACTTGAGCTTATTCTCAGCAGGGGCAACGCGCTTGCCGCCGCCTTTCTTGAAGGGCTTCTTTACACCCTTACCTTTCTTGAAGGTGGGGGGCTTGTTGACCATCAACACATGATTATCCTTTTTGATGTCCACCTCCGCAGCCTTCAGCTTTGCGAAGAGCTCGATGATCGTATCAGTGGAACCAATCTGATTATGAGTCACTACAAAACTTTTGTAGCTGGGAGGGAGTGATTGCAGGACCCTGTCAATCTTGAGCTCCTCTGGAATCTTGCAGTCCAGTTGCTAAAGGCGTTGAGTGTAGCCCGACATCTTAATGGCGTGCTCACTAACGGAACTCCCTTCCTCCATCTTGCAGTTAAAGAATTTCTCAGAGATCTCATATCTCTTAGAACGGGCCTGAGTCTAAAACATAGTTTTCAGCTCCTCAAGAATCTCAAAGGGCCCGGGATAGTCTTCAAAACGATTTTGAAGGTCCGATTCCATAGCAAACAACATGGTGCTCTTAATCACACCATAATCATCTTTGCGCGACTGATAGGCAGCTTTCTCATCAGCCGGCGCAGTTGCAGCAGGGGCGTCACCTAACGCTTCTCAAGGACATAGTCCTTTTGACCGCCAGAGAGAATGATTCTCAGATTGCGGAACCAGTTGGTGAAGTTAGACCCATTGTTTCTAAGCTTTTCCTTCTCAGCAAAAACATTGAAGTTGAAGTTGGACTTAGCCATTTGATCTACAATGTTTGCAAGTACAAATTAGACTATGTTCATGATAACTAGTTCAACTTTTAATCAAATTACTAGATGAACTCCCACTAAGTTCAACATCCCTTAAGTTGTTTAGTTAACATGATCCAAATTCACCACACCTAATCCGATCTTCACGAGAAGAGATGTGGTTTCAATGGTGGACAACGAAGTGTCGATCATATCATTCATATGACTCATGCTTAACCTTTCGGTTCATGTGTTCCGAGGCCATGTCTGTACATGCTAGGCTCGTCAAGCTAGACCCAAGTATTTCCGCGTGTGCAAAACTGGCTTGCACCCGTTGTATGTGAACGTAGAGTCTATAGCACCCGATCATCACGTGATGCTTGGACACGATGAACTTTCGCAACGGTGCATACATGGGGAGAACACAGTTTTATCTTGATCTTTAAGTGAGGAATCATCTTATAATGCTACCGTCGCGATTTAAGCATAATAAGATACATAAAAGGATAAACATCACATGCATATAACTTTATGTGACATGGTATAGCCAATCTTCGCGCAATGATCTCCATCTTGTGCGTGCCAACATGATCTCCATCACTCCACCATGATTGCCTCCACCACGAATAGCAACTACAACTATTGCTAACTACTTAGCGATAAAGTGAAACTATTACATGGCGTATAAGAAGTTGACACATAGGTCATACACAATTATAAAGACAACCATATGGCTCCTGCCGGTTGTGTACTCATCGACATGCAAGTCGTGAAACATTACAAAACATGATCATCGCATACAATACACACATCACATCTTGGGCCATAGCATATCACAGAAAACACTCCCTGCAAAAACAAGTTAGACGCCTCTACTTTGTTGTTGCATGTTTTACGTGGCTTATGGGAGTAGCAAGCTAAGAACGATTCTTACCTACGGAAAGCCACAACGGTGATATTATGGTTGCCAAACTCCGGTGTAAATCCCATGACAACTATAGTGAGAGAAACTGGCATCCACCAGCCGCATGTGTGAAACAAGCCACACGTCAAGTGCGGAGCCGGTCTCGCGAACGAGGTCGCGTAAGGTTGGCCTAGACCGCTTCGATCTCACTATCCCGCGTCATAAGAAGAACACAAACAAGAGGCTTGCAATAGAAAACATCAACGCCCGCAACAACCATGTTGCGTTCTACTCGTGAAACACATCTACGCATAGACCTAGCTCTGATACCACTGAAGGGATTTGTAGTATAGTAAATCAAAAAAATTCTACGGATGCGAACGGGAAAGCCAAGATCTAATCTAGGAGATGCAAACAATGAGAGGGATTAGATGAGATCTTCATACCCTTGAAGATTCGCACAGCGGAATGTTCGACGGAACGTGGGTGATGTAGTCGTACTCGCTTCTCCTCCTCGCGATCCGGTCCGATCTAACACCGCAAGTGGCGATGCCTCCGAGAGATGCACACGTGTGGCACCTCGACGTCTCCTCCTTCCTCGGTCCAGAAAGTATGGTGGAGAGACGGATTGGATCTACAACGCGACAACGCGGTTCAAGTGGTGGAGAGTTTCTGCAGCAGGGCTTCGCCTACGTGCAGGCGGGAGGGAGAGAGAGAGGAGGGCAGCAGGGCGGCTAGGGCTTGAGGAGGAGGTGTGGGAGGGGGTGCGCCCCCAACCCTCTTTATATAGAGGGGTGGGCGGCCAGCCCTTGCCCCTCCCCCAAACCCTAGGGCCGGCGGCCAAGGAGGGAGGAGTGGGGGGCAAGTTCCCCCCCTCCCCCTTCTAGAAGCTCTCCTAGGGTTTTGACCTAGGTTGGCCGGCTGGGCCCTATGGGGCCTTGTGCCCCTGGCCCAATGCGGCCAGGGCACTCCCTCATAGGCCCATGACCCCTCCCGGCAGGTGGGTCCACGTTGGTCCCCCTCCAGAAGGTTCTAGAAGCTTCTGGTACAATACCGATTAACCCGAAACAATTCCGAACTCCAAAAACTGCATTGTCTTATATGAATCTTATTCTCCGGACCATTCGGAACCTCTCGTGATGTCCCGGATCCCATCGGAGACTCCGAACAAAAACTCATAAACCAATCATCCAATCTATCCTAGCATCGAGATACGTTAAGTGTGTGACCCTTTGGGTTCGAGAACATGCAGACATGATCTTCTATCAATAATCAACAGCGGGGTCTGGAAACCCATATTGACTCCCACACATTCATCGATGATCATATCGGATGAACCACGATGCCAGGATTCAATCAATCCCATATTTATATTCCCTTCGTCTCGCGATATTTTACTTGCCCGAGATTTGATCGTCGGTACCGTCATACCTAGTTCAATCTCGTTCACAGCAAGTACTTTACTCGTTCTGTAATTCGATATCACTTTGTGATTAACTCCTTAACCACATGCTTGCAAGCGGTGTTGATATCGATTACCGAGTGGGCCCGAAGTATATCTCTCCGACTTGGGAGGGACAAATCCCATCTCGATACATATAACCCAACAGGTACTTTCCGATTACCTGAGAGACACCTTTATGATCACCCTCTCATAGGATGACGTTTGATGACCTCAAAGCTTTCATCCAATACTAGGGAGTTGTATTATCTCATGGTCTAAGGAATACAATATTTGACATAAGAAAAGCTTCGCAAAGATGAACACGATGACACAATCTAATTGCTTCACTTAGTTTGGGTCTATCCATTATATCATTCTCCCAATGATATGATCTCATTATTAACCGACAACTCATGTCTATGGTTAGGAAACCTTAACCATCATTAATCAATGAGCTAGTCCATAGAGGCATACTAGGGACACGGTGTTGTTCACAAACCACACAAGTATTAAAGTTTCCGCTTAATACAATTCTAGCATGGAATATAAACTTTATCATGAACAAGAATTATAATAATAACATCTTTATTATTGCCTCTAGGGCATAATTCCAACAATGGGGTGTACAACCATCATGGAAGAAAGAAAACAAAGCCAACAGTAAATCTTTACAAACCACGATCAAAATCTCAGCCTTGCATCACAGATCTTAGATTAAAAGCTCTAGTTTTATAACTAGATACACATAATTCTTAGAATAATCATTTCTGGGCACATCCTATGGATGGTAGCACCTCAGAAATGATTACATCATAAGATTTCATCTTAAACAATAAGGATCTATCATATTATCCTTACCAAGACCTATCAAATCATTTTCCCAAGCACTGTAGGAATCATACTTAGAGATTATTCATCATTTAAGAAAGAAAGCAACAAGTAAAAAACACTAGTTTCTACTTAGCACAGTCTCAGACCAGCATCATAGACCAATGGATCTAGTTCTAACTAGATCTATACTCACCACATTGCTGGTACAGGGCATATCCCATCTGGGGAGCACCTCTATATCAATAGGTTCATCCATATCTACTAAGAATCAGATAATCATTTTCCTAAAGGAATCCAGGAATCATATTAGACATTTGATTCAGAAAAGACAGTGAATGTAGCACTATCTATTATTAAGCCACACCTGACACAGATCATTAAGTAAATCATCTTCCTATCATGAAATAGGAATCAATCAATATCTGAATCATTTTCCTAGTAATTCACCTAGGAATCATCTCAATCAATAGCTAACTTTTAAGCAACAATGGCAATCCAATCAACACATCATTTTCCTAGTAGAAAAATCTAGGAATCAAATATGTACATTCTTTTACTGTTAATAAGGCATGAAGTCAAATCCTTTTCCCAGGCTCCAAATTAGTATCAAAGTTACAACCATCATTCTAGTGTATCATCAGGCATTGTCCCTAAGAATCAAGCACATATAACTCCACAACCATCTTTAACAATTATAAAGTTTCAGAAACTCAAATTGGTCCTGCAAGGCAGTACCAGACCAAGCCAAGTATGAGTCCCACAAATTTCTAATGGATGCTCACAGCAGATTGCAGTAGGTGAGATAAGCATGCAACCAAAACCATATGATCCATTGGATCATATCATTAACAGGGTGGATAGGAGTAATATCACTACTATTCCTAGATAATTCCACAACAAGTTATAGCACCAATTCCAGCAGTACATAACTTATGATTGTATAAGCCACACCAGTAGTGCAAACAGCACAGGTTAGCTAGCATGGGGCCAATACCAAATAATTCCACAAGCCAACTAGATCAAAACCAATTAATATTGGATCATCTCAATAACCAGCCAAACCTCATATAAGAATAAATTCATTATCATGTAGTCACAAACCAGCACCATCCACTATCCAATACAAATAGACAAATTTACAAGCCAAATTCAGTGAGCAAGCTATGTAGCAAAGCAACTGTAGTGTGTCATGAACCAAAGTGAGGAACCCAAATTAGGGTTCATACTAAGAGAGAGTGGGATAGAGAAAAGCTTACCTGATTGGCCTCGCACAGCAAGAAGAGGAAGTAGACGGTGGTGACATAGAGGTGATGAGAGCCAGGGCGGCGGCACGAGGAGCACCTAAAGGCGCTGCAACCCGCGCCTACGCCGCAACCAAGACAGCCGAGGAGAAGCACGGCGGTGCTGGACATCACCACACCGGCAAAACACCTGCTCGTCACCGCAAGTGGTTGTGTCCAACGACCACAAACACACCACCACCAGGCCATCTCTGCATCACCAGGGCACCACCACAAACCAACGAAGGTAACATCAACCTTTAGAGCCTTGAGCAGTAAGAACCCTAGAACCAGATAATTGAAGGGGGCGAGATCAATAGGGCGTCATTCACAAATCGAATTGGAGGGATGAGTAGGTCTGATATGGGCGAAGCTAGGGTGGCTGGCGGCGCTGGCCGCAGCAACCGGTGTGTGTCGGGATTTGGCGAGCGGCGGCAGTGGGCGCCGCAGAGGGGAGGCTCAGGTTTGTCCCAGGAGCAAGATGTGAGCGAGTAGGGTGAAGGGGCCGGGGTCGTGTTGACCCCGATCTAGGGCTGGGCCGGGTCGGGCCGTTCTTGTTACCAACCAAACAGACAAAAATAAAAAAGGGGCATAAGATAAAGCTAGAATAAAGTAATGACCAAAACACCCCTAAACATTATTTTATATCTAGAAAAATGTAGGAAAAATCCTAAAAATATATTTAATACATCTAAATGCTTATAAGAATAATCTCCACCTAAGAAAAATATAATCATATTTATTTAAGGTTAATAAAATGTAGATAAACATTAACAACCTTAAAAGACTAAATGAAATTTAATAAATTCATAAAAAAATCCTAAAAATAAATAAAAATCACTTCCATGCATACAAATAAATCTCTTATCTAATAAAAATACTAACTCAAAATTTTGCAAATAAAACATAAAGCAAATATTTAAAGACACTTAATTCTTTGATGAATTTTATAAAAATAAAGATAATACTTAAAAATAAATAAATCATTTCCAAGGTCCTGAATAAATATTACACTAGAAAAATATTAAATATATTATTAGGAAATATTTTAAATAATAAATCCTTACCTAATACCTATTTTGTGAATTCTTTAAAAACAATTCTTAAGTAAGAAATAATCACAATTCTTAGAAAACCTTGAGCAATTAGTGTCTTAGTACTAATTCCAAACCCATAACTTGAATTCATAATCAAACTTAAGTATAACTTTTAACTTTAAAATATTCTTTTAAAAATCTTATTAAGAATCCTTTTAAATAAACATTGGGTATCACCCATTTATATAATATGGTGAATAATCATTATATCTTAATCATTATTAACATAACTTTAAATTGTAACAAATTAATAAGATAATTTAATTATGCTCCCATTAAATAAATACAAAGTATTTTCTTAATAAGCAAAACAAATTTAATCTAAATAATTCACTTAAATATAAAGTGAATAATTCCACACCTTAGTTATACCTATCATAAATCTAAAACTGGGGAATAATTAAAATATATTACATCTTAAGTTACTTAACCTTTTAAAGTTAACTTTAGTCTCAAAAGCTTATAAACATTATGTCTAATAAACTACTTATGTTTTTATAGTTAACTTTGGTCTATTTCAATTAAGACATAATGTATCTCAAGTCCAAACTATTCAAGTAAGCATAAACAGCATCAATCACATTCTATCAATCATATTCTAAAACCTATCGGGGTTGTTTAAACCTTAGGAAGGAAATCTTTTCTTCAAATGTTATTCTTTTTGCCACTTCAAATAACAATCTTATAATAAGTTCTTAAACTCTTAACAACTCAATTCCAAGGACTTTTATCATAGTCACCACATGACAATTCACCATATAATCGTATACTTTACTTACATATTTTGGATTGTTAACACCTAGGTTCCTTATAAAGGTCATTACTTGTAAAGTAAAATTTGAAGATAAACCAACTCTGAAAAGAATCACTTAAATTCACTCCACTCAAAGTATTGGGGATTCAATTTGGGAGTTTTACAAAAATGCATAGCATTACTTATGCATAACTCATATTGCTTCTTTAAACATTAGTCCTTACCGGACCAATGATGCAGATTTCAGATATTGGATCTTATGTTGTCTCGAAGACCGTGAGTGCATAATCTTGCAATCACAAAAGTCAAGTTCACATTTGCTCATGTCCTTTGATTATTTTCTATAAAGTATTTTACAAATCCAGTGTTGTCATCACCTGTATTTGAAAAAGGTCCGAAAACACTATTTTCATAATAATATGATTATAGGTTTATTACCATGTGGTAATAACCTACTATGAAAGTTCCGGTGGTAAAGGAACATATTATCTAGGACTTAACAACCAATGTCGGCAGTGATTCTTGCGCCGTATATCACGCGTTAACCATGAGATTTGAAATGGGACAGAGAAGTCAGCCGTATCTTCTTCCTCTCGCATGTAGCCGGATGTGCAGGTCGTGGCTGTTATCACTCGTAGCGTGCATATTAATTGGTAATTCGTAGAGGATATGCAGCATATGGGTGGGAACCCTCAACGTCCCACGATAGTCCTGGCATCTAACGGTATGTACAAACCATTGCCGTAATTCAATATGTGGGCATGGTGTACACCAAGGAGGCATGCGAGGTCACGAAGGGGGCAGTGATTGGCTTGGATCATCTACTGGGCCCCACACCATAGGAAGTGTGGACGGGAAAGATCGCCCGGTTGTGCAACAAGGATTTGATCTCTCATGGGAAAAGTAACGCACCTCTGCAGAGTGTAAGAACTGTAACTTGTTACTCCCTGTTACGGGAAGGAGCTGCGAACGCAGCGGGAAAGGAACCCCATGAAGGTTCTGGTAAACCCGTGAAGGCTGACGGACATAGCTTTTCAGAATAAAAGCAACCTTTGAAGAAATGTTTATGAAAACTTGCATTGCCTACGACCTATGGTCTGTGGCTGTAGTTATAGTGCATCAAACACTCCTTTTCTAGTGGACTTGCTGAGTACGCTCGTACTCAAAGTATCTTCTTAACCCTTGCTGGGTTCTAAATCCAGTACAGACGATGACTACATCAATTCATGCTCCAGGAATCATCATCAAAAGCTAAAGCTCTTCAATAAAGTCAAGAAAGTCAACATATACAACAACTCAAGTGAAGACGAAGTCGCTGATTAGATAAGAATAGAATCTCTAGCCCTAGAACCTATTTCTGTAGTGTATTGCAATAGCAGCAATACCAGACCATTAGTTGAGATATTAATCTTAATAGTATTATAGTTTTGGAGTTGTTTATTTCTGATTCTTCTTTGTAAGAAGTTTATTTCTCTCTCTTTAACCTAGAGTGTTCTCTGGATCTTGTGTAAAGAGTTGAGTTGTAACCTATAGTCATGTCTTGGACCTGCTGTGTTTCTGTTGTACCACTCTGAGGGATGTAATACTAGTGAACGGTGTTTCGTTGGTGTTATGTCTATGACTATAGTGTACTACATCATGCAGTGGTATGCTGGGTAACCGCACCACTAAACTTGCGCGACTACTAAGTCGTTAGCCGTCCAGCAGAGGGAGCAACTGCACAAGAAGATCGCCTACGTCCTCGTCCCTGCCATCGCCGCCCTCTATATGGCCTTGTAATAGAATGACTTGAATTTGTTGTCTTTGTTTTGAGTTCTACCAGTGTTAATCCTGATCTTGTGTGAGTTGTGCACGCTGCTGAGGGAAGGAGCGAATCCTAAACCTTGGGACAGTCTTGTTGTAGTTTCTGCTTTTTGATCTCTGAGTTGTGCAATGGCAGCTCCTGTCCCTCGTCACGGCATGCCACCAGGAACTCCCCGGTGGATGTACTGCTCTGATATACTGTCTGATGGACAATGATAACTAGCCATGCTCAGTACTATCGTTAGAAGTCATCAGGGAATCACAGTGGCATCACCTTTTTTTGGAAATGGGTGCCTTTATTAACATAAATGTTTAACGTTTACACCCGGCCTCTGCATAACTAAGATGCACACAGCCACACGAACAAAAGAACAAGGGAATAAAAAGGAAGACAAGCATTACAAAAAAGCACTATCAAAATAATTGTATTCAAACTAAGGTAGATCAATCCTCAAATCACGCGGTCATCCATGTCGGGAGAAAATATCCCTCGCCGTGTCCTCCAATCGTGTACATTCCACCACAAATAAGTCGCGAAACTCCATGCGTTAGAGAGTAGTCCATGATCGGAGGATAGCCGTGGCTTGATAGATAACCTGCAAAGGAGAAAACACAATGTTATTAAAAATCTTGTCATTTCTACAAAGCCATAGCGACCATATAATGGCAAGCGCTCCCACCCTAAACAAAGTTCTGTACTTATCAATAATTCCATGCAGCCAATTACCAAAAACATTGGTTACTGAACATGGAGGAGATAAACCAGAAGCTATTTGGATGAATGATCATATAGAGCGAGCAAATTTGCAATGGAAGAATAAATGACGAATTGTCTCATGTTGATGACAAAAAATGCATTGTATACTTCCATGTCAATTCCTCTTTGCAAGATTATCTTTTGTTAGAATTACACCCTTACGTAGATATCATGCAAATATTTTCGTCTTAAGGGGTATTTTCATTTTCCAAATTTTAATATTATCATCGACCGGGATATCAGGTTGAACCAATGCTCTATATAGTGAGCCAACAGAAAATTTACCACTTTCTAGTAATTGCCATTTGAACACGTCAACACCGT
This sequence comes from Avena sativa, assembly GCA_916181665.1. Classification (NCBI taxonomy): domain Eukaryota; kingdom Viridiplantae; phylum Streptophyta; class Magnoliopsida; order Poales; family Poaceae; genus Avena; species Avena sativa. Next base: position 274,033,020 of record OV702298.1, on the reverse strand, counting down.
CCGACAATCGTATCGTGGATAATCGTAATAGTAGATTGTTCCAGGATACCAATCGAGGACCAATGAGACTTCTTCTGAAAGACACATTGGGAGGATTTTCTTCCATCACTGTGGAAATTGTATCCCCTTTGTGTCTAACAATCGAATATAGAGCTGGATATTGTTCGCGAAGAGTAGTTTGGCCAAGCCACTTATCTTCCCAAAACCTAATCTGTGATCCATCCTTAATCTCGAAAGCACCAAAACTAAAGAAATGTTTTTTGGTGGCCATAAGACCCGCCAAAAAATGTGAATCACCGGGTTTCCAAACCACTTGAGACACAGCTTTGGACCCCACATATTTCTTCCATAACATGGATTGCCATACACCATCTTTCGTAAGTAGTTTAAAAATCCATTTGCCTAGAAGTGCGGTATTTTTGACTTGCAAATCATGTATGCCCAGCCCACCATACTCCTTCGGCGGCAAACCACATTCCATCTGGCTAGTCGATACTTCTTTTTCTCACTATCCTCTTGCCAAAAGAATCTTGAACGGAAATAATCCACTTTGTTCAAGACACCTTTTAGTAATTGGAAAAACGAGATCATATACAGTACCATATTAGTAAGTACTGAATTTATGAGTATTAGTCTTCCAACAAAGGATAACAATTTGCCTTTTCAACTATTAAGTCGTTTTTGTAGTCTTTCCTCAACAAGTTTCCATTCAGCAACTGTGAGACGCCGATAATTAATCGGTATTTCCAAATAATTGATTGGAAAATGGCCCTGACCATAGCCTAAAAGTTCAGCATATAGATGGGTCTCGTTTTGGGCCTCGCCAAAACAATACAAATCACTCTTATGGAAGTTAATTTTAAGTCCAGGTAACTGCTCGAAAGCTAATAATATTAATTTCAGGTTTTTAGCCTTCTCCAGATCATGTTCCATAAAAAAGATTGTGTCATCAGCGTATTGAAGAATAGAAAGAACATCATCAATAAGATGTGAACTAATCCTTCAATTTGCCTATCAGCCTTTGCTCTCTCAATAAGGATAGCCAACATATCAGCCACTATATTAAATAGTAAAGGCGATAATGGATCCCTTTGTCTCAGTCCTTTTTTGGTCTGAAAGTATTTGCCAGTATCTTTATTTACTTTAATGACAACACTACCCAGACATAAACGACTGAACGAGAGCGCGCCACTCCTCAAAAAAAACTTTCATGCGGAGTGTTTGCTGGCAGAAAGACCAATTAACCTTGTCGTATGCCTTTTCAAAGTCAATCTTGAACAATACACCATTTAATTATTTTGAGTGTAGTTCATGGATTGTTTCATGCAGAATTACTATACCATCTAGGATATTTCTTTCTTACATGAACGCAGTTTGAGACGGGCTAACAACATGGTCAGCAACTGAGTTTAGTCTAATCGTGGCAACTTTAGTAAAAATCTTAAAGCTAACGTTAAGCAAGCAGATTGGACGATAATATTGTATACGTTCTGTATTGTTAACCTTAGGCAGTAAAATTATATTGCCAAAGTTTAGTCTAAAAACATCCAACTGACCGACTTGTAAAAACCCAAACAAATGCATCAGGTCCTCCTTGATAACGTCCCATAATTTTTGGTAAAATTCCGCTGGGAAGCCATCAGGTCCTGGCGCTTTGTTATGTTCCATTTGGAAAACAGCTTTCTTAACCTCTTCCTCGGTATACGAGGCAGTTAAAAAGTTGTTTTCTTCAATAGAAATCTAGGGGATATCGGCCGTTTGGGACTCGTGTAGAGAGAATGAATTTTTCGCTGGGCCCCCAAACAAGGATTTATAATAATGAATTTTTCGCTGGGCCCCCAAACAAGGATTTATAATAAGCTGTAATATATGACTTCAGCTGGATCAGAGAGTGAATAAGTTTCTTCTTATGCTTGCCATTGACAACAGCATGAAAGTATCTCCTTCCAAAATGAATTTTGCTTTAGAGCGTTGGTACCATTTGAGTTCCTCCTCGCACAGGAGTCGGGCTATTTCTGCATTCGATTGGCTTTAAGCTTAATTTTTTGTGCAGTTAACAGCCTGACCCTCTAAGTCATCAATTACAGATATTGACAGAGTGCACATGCAGTATCATCAGAGACTTCTGTAAGAGCGGCACACGATGGTTTCCATCCATTTAGTCTCCCAACAAAACACAGTGTCCTTTCTGTTTCAGCACAATTCTTATCATCCCCATTCCCAACCAAGCAATAGTTCCAAAAGGGAAGCTGAAATAAAGAGAAAAAATAGCTGGATACCTTAGGGAAAAAAAAAGCAAAAAAGGAGTACAATATTTACAGTGAACCGAACACCTCCAAATTAAGTGTTCCCTGCTACTCTGAGGACACTGGAAACCACTACAGAAAATGCCCACATCGCGGCCTGCGTTCCAGAAGCATCAGAAGGTTAGTGTCTACTCGGTGTTCTGCGATATTGCCTCGCCGAACTTCAGGAAGAGCTCCGCGTCGGACGCGCTCGACGAGTTGGCGCAGGAGAGGGCGTTGCCGCCTCGCAGGCTGACATACTCGTTGATGTAGCTCGGAGGCGTGGACGACTGAGGCGATCCCAGTGGCTGCGCCGGCTTGGGGGCTGGTTCTGGGCAGACCAGGCAGTTGAGGACGTGCACGACGTCGTGCATCGTCGGTCGGTCGGATGGTTGCCTCTTGCTGCAGAGGAGCGCCAGCTGGAACACCCGCTTGACCTCTCCGAGATCTTTGCATGTGTCAGCGATGTCTGTGTGGACCATCTCCATCACTGTGTTGTCGGCAGCTTTTGATAGGATCTGCAAGGGAGGAACCAATGAACATAATACCATTGGGGTGCAAGCCAGATAGTTTAACAGTCATATCAATTACACAGTTGCATAGATCAGTCTGCCGAGACATCTTAAAAAGTAGCAATTCTAGGAACGTTATATTTTCTTCCAAAGATAAAACAGTTTAAGTTTGACAGAGTAAGCAAAGTAAAATGCTCAGGCTAAATTACCGACATATCAGTGATCAAAGTAGAAAGTACTAATACTAGTTAGCTACAGTTCTTGACAGCAGTGTGTTGCCAACCACATGATTGAAGGCAGGGGACAAATATTGCAGGCTTTGCAGGACACTGACAACTTGCCAGTTATCATAGAGCTTTCACCAGCCATACAATGAATCGCACTACCAGTGTAGATAGATCTAACCCCCATCACATGATAAGCTTTCATGTTGCCGGTCCCCTTGAAGGAACACAGACCTAACGCCCATGACTGAACTTATTGGCCTCAAATGCTCAAGGGAGTGAAGGGAATAGAGAATTTTCAGTAAAACAATTGCAAGCAAGTGAAAATTAGTTACCAGGTGATGTAGGTTGCACTCGTTATCTACTGGCTTCTTCCCAGTCAGCAACTCGAGCAAGACAATGCCATAGCTGTATACATCAGATTTCTCGTTGAGGCGGGATGTGCGTGCATACTCAGGGTCAATGTAGCCAATTGTTCCCATCACATAGGTTGATGTGTGGGTCTTGGAGATACACAAGCTTTTGGCAATACCAAAGTCAGCGAGGTGCGCCACATAGTCCTTGTCTAGGAGGATATTCTTTGATTTTACATCCCTGTGGATTATCCGTGGGCTGCAGTCATGGTGGAGATATGCCAGCCCTTGGGCAGCGCCAAGAGCAATCTGGAGTCTAGCCTCCCAGTCAAGTTTTGTCTTCTTAGACGAACCTGCTAAAATAAACAAAGACATGCACAATCATATGGTTGTAGAAAATTCTCGAACCGTCTGCTAAAATAAACGAAGACATCCTAATCAAAGAGAACAAAGCTAAATAATTAACTTAATAAGAAAGTGGCCAGCACATGCTTCTGACAGATGAACAAATGGAGGGTAGAAAGGAAGTTCTAAATAGTGAGCACGATGAACTGAAACTGTTTGAGCCTGCTATGTCCACTTACCATGTAAAACGTCCCAGAGGCTGCCACTTTCCATATAATCGTAGAAAAGAAGATTGCCGGCAGGTGATAGCGAGTAAGCCTGGAGGCTGACAAGATTCCTGTGTTTGATACTTCCAATAGTCTCAAGTTCAGTCTCGAATTCCTTCACGCTCTGCGGGTACTGAGCATATAGCTTTTTGATTGCCACTGGCTTGCAGTTCTTCAGAACACATTTATAAACTGTACTTGATGCCCCGTATCCGATAATGTACTTCTCGCTCAAATTTTCTGTCATCCTCATTATATCATCGTATACGTGGAGGGCCATGTTCATGTGGAGGATCACAAGCTTGGGAGGAACATTGCTCGATAACACGGCATGTATTTCTGTAACAGAAAATTATCAACATTATCCCATCAAAACCGAATCATCAGTAGTCAAACAAGCAAACAGTGCATCTGTCAAGTTGAGCAGACCGGCAAACTGCTGGAGACAGGCATTAACCGTTTGCCAGATCCAGCAAGACGAGTCACGAAACAACACTTGTCAAATACTCCCTCCGTTTGGAAATATAAGATGTTTTAGATTTGTGAATGAGATGTATCTAGACACCTTTTAGTCTAGATTCATTTGAACCTATACACTAAAACATGTCTAGATACATCTTCTTCACAAACCTAAAACATCTTATATTTCTAAACGGAGGGAGTAGCTATGAAAAGTTGATGTGTTAAAGCATATATAGGGATTTAAGCAATCACCTTGCTTGCTTAACGACAAATCTCTTGAGGCTGCTGGACTGTGCAGCCAAAAAGCAGCTAATAGGATCAACAACAGGATAACAAGCCCACCAACAGCAATACCAACAATGACATCCCTTGAAACTGAGACTGCAGAGAAAATGAATGGAAGAGAATTAGAAGGTTTCTTAGTGGTCTGGTGAGGTTATATTCCACTGCACCTTAATAAAGATAACATTGTAATTACATCTCTTTGCATGACTGGAGGAATAGCATGAAGAACTATGCCAGTAGCCACATAGTCCAGGATTACCCAAGAAGCTGAAAGAAAGTTCAGATTATAAATAAGGGTTACCGATATTCTTTTAAGGGATAAATTTATACCAGACCTGTCAGGTGAAAATCGTGAAAAGTTGTTGTCTGTGGGTACAATGCCCGCCAGGTTGTTGTATGATATGTTTCTGCACACGAGAATAAAGAAGCTATGAGTGAAATTCACATTAGTGCAAACAGTTCAAATAGCTTTTCAGGTCTTAACTTACAAGACATTGAGACTGAAGCACTTAGTGAGTGAAGAAACATCCCCAGTTATATTGTTACTTTCTAGTCTTCTGTAACGACAAAACAATCACAAAATTAATCTCCAATAATTGGGAAGGGAATATGCGGTTCACTGGCAACAGCCTTTTCAGCTGTACAGTTCTAGTTTATCAGTATAAATGAACACAGGACAAAACCCATAGCCTGCATGTACTTACAATAGTATCAGATTTTGCAGCATTCCAATCTCTTGAGGAATCAAGCCATGAAGGTGGTTATTGGACAAATCACTGAAACAAAGCAAAAGGTGTCCATATTACTCTACAAGGATAAAGATCTGAACACCTTGAGGTGAGAAGGTGCTTACATCTCCACGATGCTCCTCAAGTTTCCAAACTCAGCAGGAATGTATCCCACCAGATTATTCTTGCTCAAGTTACTACATGAATAATATAATTTTGTCATGAAAAGATATAGGCATTTCCACAAAGAAAATAATAGGTTGTTGGATTTACAGTCTCAAAAGATGCTCTAAGCTGCCAACCGCTGAAGGAATCGAACCAGCGATCTTGTTACAGGATAAATCCCTACAAGTATATTCATGTAATACATGATAGCATTCAAAACTTTCTGAAGAAGAATTACTAATCGGACTCTGGAACTTACAGTGTGTCTAAGTTTTTTATTCTTCCTAGCTCAATGGGGATCGCTCCACTAAGATAATTTGATGAGAGATTCCTTGAAGTTATGGATCAACAGAAATCATTAGGGATAATTGTTAGAAATGTAATTATGGCAGTCTGGAACAAAAACACACTAGTGTACACGAATAGAAACTAGAAAAATTAGGGACCACTTACAGATCAGTCATCCTCTGAAGGTTGTGCAATGAGTGTGGGATGGTCCCATTCAATTTATTGCCATAAGCATTGCTGTTTTGGGAGCAAACAAGTTAGTATCCAGCTACCAGATACACGAAATAACTTCAGGAAAAATTGAAACCTACAATTTAATGAGATTTAGGCATGAACTTATATCACCAGGTATTGGTCCTTCAAGTTTATTATTTGCAAGGATCCTGCAAAAATAAAAATGACATGGACCGCCAACTAAATTAGAATTGTTGATAATAATCATATAATATCAATGAATGGAATCATACTTACAAGTCAAACAAGTCTGTGAGCTTTCCGAGCTCAGGGGGAATGAGCCCAGTCAGCTTATTGTCACTCAGGTCCCTGAAATGAGATGTAGCGTATCAAATCGGTAGAACGCCTATTAATTAACTATGAAGTATAAAGGCAGTGCAAAGCTACATGCTTACAAGTAATTAAGCGCTGACATATTTCCAAGCTCTGGTGGTATTGACCCGGTTAGCCTATTGCCTTGCAGGTATCTAGTAGCACAAGAGACTGATATCAGTAACTACTCATGTTTTTTTTAAAGCGTAGAGAACTCACAAGGGCTACAATATCAGTTAGTGAAAAGTAAAAGATTAATCAACTCTTGATTAAACAGATAAAAAATAGCAAGCTTACAATTTTTCAGTGTATGTCAAGTTGCCAAGTATAGATGGTATTGGGCCAGATAATTGGTTAAGACTCAGATCCCTGGATCGATGCAAAATAAGAATATATTTTAAAACAGTTCCTAAGTGGCCATAAATAAAGAGAAGAATGTCAGTTATTATTACAGCACTGCGAGCGCCTGCATAAGGCCAATCACTGTTGGAATAGGACCAGAGAAGTTGTTCCTTTGCAAAGACCTGGCACAATGGTAAATAATATTTCAAATCACCACTTGTATTTATAAGGCAACTTAAGCATATAGTTGGATTGGTGAAATAACTACCACATACAATGTAGCCACTTGCAGGAAACCAATGTTGAATGGGATTTCTCCAGTAAGCTGATTGTAAGACAAATCCCTAAAATAGCGAAAGATCATGAGTGTTCTGAAAGCTAGGAAATGAGCAACATTATTCAAAGGGAGTAGAAAGAATGTACATACAAGACCTGAAAGCTCGTACAGTTCCCAATGGTATCTGGTATTGTGCCCATCAAGCTATTGTTCTTCACGTCACTGAACCGAACAAAAGCAACTTTGTTGATAGAATAAAGGGCACACACAGCTGTGCTGGTGATAAACGAAGGGAAGCAATGAACTCACAAGTACCACAAGCCAGTCAATTGGCACATATCTGGAGACAGGCTTCCTTCTAATTGATTGCTTCGCAGTCCCCTGGATATACAACAAACTTAGATGCCTGCACATGTAAAATTGGTGGCCTGCTAGCCCTACACTACGTGTGGATAATCGTTGTATTTAACATAAACGTTTGATCCAAGCCCAAAACCTTACAAACATTAAGTTTTGTTAGCATTTGGTAGGCCCTTGAGTATACTATAGACAGTTTTAGTACTAAACAAAAGAAATACTGGGGAACAAAGAAAATGACTACTTACAAGTATTGAAGAACCTCACTCCAGTATATTAACCTTGGAATTTCTCCAGTTAGCTTGTTCTGAGCCAAGTCCCTAGGACACATATCACATTAGAACTAACCAAAATTAAACCCACAGAGCAGTTTAGCAGAAGTAACTTACAATATCTTCAAATTTGGAAGCTGAGAGAGAGTCGACGGAATCACCCCAACCAGCTGATTATTCTTCAATATCCTACAAATACAAGTAACAGCAAGGCACACAATGAGTGAAAAGCTTTACTTTTACCAAATTTTGGCTACAAGAATAAGCCTTACAAGTTTTCAAGGTGCTTCAGCTTAGATATGGAAAAAGGTATGTCTCCCTCCAGATTGTTAGAGGACAAGTTCCTTGATCAAAAGGAAAATCACAAGCAGGCATTACTTCCACAGGTCAAAACAACACGACGAACTTAGTACTGAAGCCAACTTACAACACTTTAAGCGACGAGCAATCACCAATCTCATCAGGGATCTGCCCCGAAAGATCATTCGACTTCAGATCACTACATATGACCAACAATAGATTTAAGCAAACTTAGTGTGACCCGAACACGTTTCATTTCAGGAGACAAATGTACCATCATCATACATTGACACGACGCTCTTCAAGTCCCCGATTGCCGGAGAGATCTCGCCACCAAGATTAAACCCTGAGAGGTTCCTGTCGTGGCACAGATGAACACGTGTCAGTAGCGGCACGCTGCAGCCAGCAACAGAGCATATATAAGATTTGGATGCAGGGAGCTTCTTACAGCGCCGCGACGGCGAAGGTGACGTCGTCGCAGAGCACGCCGCGCCACGAGCAGTAGCCCGGGGGCGCCCCGTCGCCGGACCAATCATACAGAGCGTTGTCGGCATTGTGGAAGGATTTCTTGATCTCCAACAGCGTTCGCCCTGAAAACGTGTGAACAAAAACACTAGATTAACAGAAGTAAGCGACAATAGGATGAACACCATGATGAATCTAGTCAATGCCTGAAACGAACTCATCTGTTGACACACTTTTTTCTGTTTTGCAGTATGCAAACCAAAGAAGCACCAAAAACCAAGTTTCCAACTCTTCTCACCCAGACGGTTTCGCTTCCACAAACAGTGCATAACTTCAGAATAGTAACGGGATAAGGCAGTAAAAAGCGTTTGCCGACGAAGCATACCAGGAAGAGGACTAACAAATTTTTTTAAAAAAAATAAGCCGCATTTGCACTTGACTATGAGGATATATATTGGTGGATGGTGGATCCTGTACACTCGGAAAAAAAATGGCGGTAGCTCTCCCTGTAAAGCGATCAAGAGAAGAAGAGGAGCCGCAGGCAAGAGGAGATGCTAGTATGAACAGGAGGCGGGATTAATCTAGTATTAGTCCATGCTTAGGCGCCGTCATCAGCAGAAGGAACAAATCAGCGAGGCATAAACAAAGACCACGCCCGCCCACTAGAAAAGCGCGCACGAATAAAATACCAGTGCGGACTGCGGAGCGGAGCAAGGCAACCCCCACTACGCACGAATCCGAGCTCCCCGAGCAGAACCCGCCGCCAGGCCCGTACTACGAGGAAAGGCAGGAGGAGAGTACGCACCGTCGTCGGAGTCGGAGACGGCGAGGGCGACGGCCGCGAGGAGGAGCGCGGCGAGGAGGCGGCTCGCGGTCACGGCGGCGGAGGAAGAGGAGCGGCGGCGAGGAGGAGGCATTGGGGCAGGGGCATTCGCGGTGGCGAGGTAAATGCTGCTGCGGTTTAATCGAGAAGGGGGGGTTGGGGTTTTGCTTTGCTTTGCTCTGCTGGTCCTCCCGAGCAGAGGTACGGGGACAGGGGGAGGGAGGAGGATCTCGTGTGAGGACGACGGGTGGACCACGTCCATGTGGATCACTGCTGCTTTCGCTCAGTAGCACTAGTAGCGTGCTGCCCCCACCTAGTATTATCTCCGGGCTCCGGCTAGCCCCGTAGTAGCCCGTTCCATTTGAAGATTTTCACTGTTTTTTTTTGCGGGTTAATATTTTCACTGCTTTGAAAATTGTATCCGAGGAAAAAGTCTGTGCACGAGTCCGCTTGACATATTACCCCATCTGACTCAAAATAACTGACTTGGACTTATATTTTCGGACGGTGGAAATATAATTTTTCTAACACACACAAACTGATTTTGTCTTTTTACAACTATAGTAAAGTGATAAATATGAAGTGACCATAGCTAATTTGACTGAGTAATATCTATTCCACCGAATGAATCTCTAGTTCTTAGTTTTTAGTTGTTACTCGAAAATACAATCCTCTCCATCTCAATTAGATTTCCATATATCTATATACTAAAATACGCTTTAGTACATTTGTATCTAGAAAATCGGTGTCGGTTAATTTGGAATAGAGGAAGTACTAGTTGTTTTAAGTTGTATGAGATATAGAGAAACTATATGAATTGAGCATTACACATTGTCGTTGCAATCATAAGCTTAGAGCATCTCTAGCAGATAATTTAAAACGTCACATGTTAAAATGATCATAAGGTTCACCCCAAAGGTAATTTTATATGAATTGTCTCACGCCATAACAAATCCCATGAAGTTTATTATAATTTTTTTAAGTCCCATTCTAGGATTATAGATTATAGATAGACACCACTTCTTAGGAGCATACATAGATTTGTACATCAATTAAACCTAAAATCCAAATTTAACCCTTTTCAAGGGCTAATCCGAAGTAAACCCTAAGCAAAAGCCTGGCGTGATACTTCCACGTTGCCTTAGAATGCGCCGGCCTAAGCGAACCCTAAGCAAAAGCTTCTCACTCGATATCGGAGGAGATGTCGATCACCTCCATCTCAGCCTTCTTCTTCTTCCAGTCGTGCTCCTCGTGAGACGCTTCTCTTATAGCTTCGGTGCCCCTGGTGCCGCTTCTGCTTCTGGATATACTCGTCCAACATCGTGTACATGGCGGCGCTCTCAGTTGTCGTGGTTGCGCGAGCACGGAGGACAACGGGCATGGCGACCTTCTTGAGCACATCCTACCCGCACCACACCGTCGTTGTACCGCGAGAGGGTGTCGATTTTCCCCGCTCCCTCCGAGCGGATCCAATGGCGCCGCTCGACCTCATCCTTACAGCTCCTCTCCATGGTGGCGCGGCAACCCCGGTCGTGTCAGAGCCGCCCCGATGCGGATTTATGGTGGATGTGGTGGCACGGGCGTTATATTTGGTGGATGTGGTGCTAGGGAAATGTGGTTGAACTAGACAGATTTGGTGGCGGAGGAGCGGTGCTAAAATAGGGGCGCTAGGATTTTTTTTCTTGGTCTATCGGTAGTTGGGGGCTCCGATCCCAGACGCTCGGCGCAAAACTTTGCGCCCGATGCTAATTGTTTTTTCTTAGGTCGTGTGTGGAGACCGGGAAGCCTATGGCCGATTAGCGAGTCGGGTGATGGTAAGAGGAGCGCTTCGCTAGCTGTTTTATCCGTTGCGATTTATTTTTATTACAGAAGCACTTAGTTAAGCGTTGCTGCGATGTGGGTGCTCTTAGCCTTGATCGATGGCACATCATTGAGTGCTCCCTAGAGAGTAGTGATATACACACGAACGTTTTTGTGAATGATTTGTGTACCCCCTTCGTCCGTAAATAAGTTTTCTTTTAGCTTTTGCCTAAATCAAACTTTATCAAATTTGACTAATTTTATAGATAAATATAACAACATATATTACATTAAATTAATATATTATGAAACTAAATTTAAAAACATATCTACTAATACCAATTTAAAGTCATAAATATTGATACGTTTCTCTATAAAGTTAGACTTTGACTATGACAATACTAAAAGTACACTTATTTGCGGACGGAGGGTGTACGAGATGCATGCAGTGCCTTGCATCTATGGGTTTCTTTGTCCGAGCAAAAGGCCATACACAAAATCGTTGAAGAAAGATCGCGTGGAAGGCAGTTCCGCTCCGTGAATGCTCGATGCGATGAACAGCTTGGGTGACTGACCCTTTTCTTGGCAGCGACGAGAGAATGACGAGCGGGAGCAGATAATATCGGAGTCGGGACCGGACGCACGATGCTTGTTTGTCTCGTACGAAGCGTCGCGTTTACCATGTGATGATGTTTTACCACCACAAGATAACGATACTTCTCCGATCAAAGCTCTCCCGGTAGAAAGAAACCAAAGCATGCACTGCACTGGTGCGCAACCAATGCTTCCGACGAAAGCTTACCATCACGCGGATCGATGGTAACGGATCCGATCCGGGCCGTACGTTTTCTACCGCGCGCAATGCAGGGGCAGGCTGGCGGCACGTGCGTGGCCAGAGCTGCACGGCTACAACTACAAGGAGAGCGATCCATCCGTCGAACTGTCGAAGTGCGAAAGGAACGTACTACAGTGCGACGCGGCAGCAGTGCCGATCGCTGAGAATTTCCGTTCAGGAAATTGTTCATTGCCAGCAGGCAGCAGGGGGCTTCTTTTTTTTTTTTTTCAGACAGGCGCACGGTCGGGCAGGTGGTGGTGAATGTGCGCTGTTAGGCGGGGCACCGGTTCGGTCGCATGTTCTGTTCGAGATAAACTTCGGACAGTGGCAGTGACAGTGTGTGTACAAGTCTCGTCGTGTCGAAGGGAGTTCGGTTTGGAAACGAACGGTGGTGGATCAGGATCAGGATCAGGCATTGTGTCGTGTCCAACAATGATTCCGATGGCTGATGCTACGACATCCATGTTCAAATCGATGCTACGACATGCACATGTTCAAATCTCGACGAGATAATATAGCCATCGCGCGTTTTCGTTCTGATTAAATTTGCCGCGCAGGCAGCACTGTGTCCATGACGCGCAGGCAGCGCTGCGGGAGGAGCAGCAGCAGACGCGCCGTTATGTGTAGCTATAGGGATATGCAGATTGCAGAGTGCGATAACGCATAGCGGGCGTCGTGTTAATTCTCTGGACCAGCAGCAGCACGCACAGACGGACGGAGTCAGGCTTTGGCGCCAGTGGGTTAGTAGTTAATTACCATGTGACCATGTGGACGGTGAAAATGTTCTACTCCCTCCGGCCCATATTAATTGACTTTGATTTGTCAAATTTTAGATGAACCTATATACTAAATACTGTCTAGATTCATCTAGATTTTAACAAATCCAAGTCAATTAATATGGGTCGAAGGGAGTACGTAGTTTATCCTTTCAATTTTATGAAAAGACATACACGTAGTACTTGCCTTGGAGATCTCCACACGGGTCAAGGATGATGACGTTCCTCGCGTCGCCTGATCGTCGTGATGAAACCCCATGGAATGGAAGGCAGCTGCGCAGATGAGCAGCAGGATCACTGATATGGATGGCAATGGGTACCCGATACCGTGTACCCGACGGTGTTCCGTTTTAAATGGGACGGGTATGGTAAAAAATAATACCCGTGGGGCTAGTTAGTGGTTAGAAATCATACCCACCGGGTCTAGTGGAAACGGGTATGGAGGTGCCAAACCCGAACCCACATACCCACGTACCCGAATATGATAAGTAGACCCTACATGTAAGTGTCAGCTGTCAAGCAAAACCCAAATATATTGTTGCTAAATGTATTGTTTGTTGCTGTATAGTCTATTTTACTATGAAACTACTGTAAAAAATGCCTAATTATTATATTTTTTGGCGGGTTAAAATACCGTTGGGACCCCGTTTACCCGGCGGGTGGCGGGTATGGTAGGGATCTGTACCAGCCGATGTAATCGGGGGCGGGTCGTGGGGCGGGGAAATGAGGCGGGTGCGGGTATGGAGGGGCAGGACCCGGACCCGAACCCGGTGGGTGCCACCCGGACTCTCCGACGCTCTCGGACGCTCACGACCGTACATACGTCTGACTGAAAGTTCGTTGCGCTGCGGTGCAGATCACTCTCGGACGCTCGCTCCATGCACGGCAATGCTAGCATGTCTCCCGTCCATCTGCATGGATCGATCCCAGCCTCGGTCAAACGCTCCATGAGAAGAGCAATTTAAGGCTACCATTTGCCGCTACTACTACTGCACATTTGACCGGAGTAGTACTAGTAGTACTAGTTGAGTGCCCGTGCGTTGCTACGGAACAACAAAATACATGAAAATATTATCAAAGACAAGCCCTACATAGTCGAACACCGAACAATATAAAGTACAACGGATAATCAACCTAGAATAAAGTATGAACACCGAACAATATAAAGTATTTATATGGACGGTAGATTAATTAGCGGCCACTCCTCGAAAGTTACAACCCATCCTCCTCCAAAAAAGCCCTAGCCGCTGCCTCCTCTCCCACCGGCGATCGACGGGTCCTCGCCTCCTACGCTTCTGCTCACGCGGGCGAGAGGGGTGGGGACCCAGGACCTACACTCGGCGTTCAACAAGGTCCCTAAAGTTAGCATTTTTGTGGTGTCATGGTGGCGCAAACTCAGATGGCGGTGGATGCACTATATCGAATAATGGTACACCGGCTTCAACCCCATCTCGGTGACGTTTATGCCGCCGAGAAGTCTGTGGGATATGGTCTTCGTCGGGCATGTGCTCCGACTTTGTGTGGTGTTGATTTCGTCGGCGATCTGGTCCTGCCGGCCTTGGAGTGCGGTGGTGCGGATTGCTGCTGGTTTGTGGTGGATGGTGGAGGATCCGGTCGCTTGATAGGCGGAGTGGTGTTGGCCCTGGATCTGGCGTTGAAGATGGTCGGATGGCTCCTCCGACCGATGTTCCTTAGCAGCAGGTTAGATCCAATATTACGGGGTTGGTGGTTATTTCGGCTCATTAACGCCTCATGGCTAGGGGTTTCTCCAGTGCCAAAGTGTGGATCAGCTGCTGGTGATCTTCTTCTCCTCCGGCGATGGTGAAGGATTTGGGTGCATAATAGTTGCAGCGAGGATGGTTTGCAGCTGTCTAACCATTTGTTTTCTCCTTGTTTTCTATTGCTTGCATGTGTATCATCTTTGTATTGCTACAGTTATAAATACAAGTAATGTATGCCCACGGGCCTACATAGTAAAAATATAAAGTATTTATGCTAGGACGAAGGCTTTTTGGTACATCCTGCGAGGAAAAAACTCGCCATAAATATGATAAACCTGTTTATAGATAATGATATGATTTTGCAGATACCACAATATAACCAAAGCCAACAGACATGTGCCAACTACCAATTCTTCAATGATACACACAGGAGAGGAGATGAAAACATAATGTTTTTAATCTACTCCACATTTTGGATTTATTTCTCTAGAACGTATTGAGGACAAAAGTTTATGGGTGTGACTTTATATGTACACCATTGGTTCTGCAAACTTCCATGGTGTTTTTAAGGTATCAACAGTGGGCCAATCATTTTTGCACTAAAATTTTCTTTTCCCTGTTTGCCTCTCTTTTATCCATGCATACAAATACCGGTTGTATGTGCCTATACTAATAACTCATTAAAAAACAGTAAAGGGGGCAACGGCCAGCACCTGTCAAGAGAGATATCTGAATCCAGTGACATCCTATTGATTGTTGTCATGCTTTGTTCAAGTGCACGTCTTAGTCTTGTATTGTCATCCTCGAGCTTCTGCAAGGAGTGCTTCCCATATGCTAAGATCCTCTCAGCTAGAGAAAGTTTGGTGATTGTCTGATCCTTTTCTCTTCTTGATATTTCAATTGCTTGATTTGCCACCTAAAAAAACTAAAAGGTTTAGCTATTTCATATAGAAACGGTAAGTGTTTACACTTTCTGGAAATTAAAGCACGCACTCAAAAGCATATTTATTTACTGCAAAGGAAATCCATCAATCAGCACATCAATTGAGTGAGAAGGAGTTGGATGATGTCGATAATGGTAGTAGAATGTCAAAAAATGTCTGCTAAAGCATTTACGTTGGAGGTTGTTTGCAGTTCTACCATCAAAAACTCTGATAATTTAGCCAATTCTTCTTTAGCCATAGCTAAACCGCCCGCAACTTGATCCTGAATACGTATGTCAGTGCGGACCAAAATCAGGCTGAAAGAGTCCAATACAAAATATTAAGCTTCAAAGCAAGAATAGTTTCAAAGATTCCAATCACCTTCGCTTCACCCTCAGCATAGTACTTTCCAAGGGCAGTCTGCAGACTCCTGCCGAACCATTTAGTTCAAGGTCCATAGCAGAGAGCTCGCGGGGCTTTGAAGATCTGAGCTTACGGAAACAACAACACCGTTGTCCTTGGTCGATGAGCAGTTGTGCGGGACCATGCCGGGATCCGTCGTTGCCGCGGCCTCCAGGAAGAGGACCTCACCCCGTCGAAGCCACCCATACCGGACGTACCTCTCCCCTAGGACTCGCTCGCTCGATATGGCACCGCCTCTCCAAATTCCCAGGTCGCCCCGCCTCTCTCTCTCTCTCTCTCTCTCTCTCTCTCTCTCTCTCTCTCTCTCTCTCTCTCTCCAAATTCCCACATCGTCTCCTTCTCCTGCATGCACGCGGCCGCGGATAGTCCTTCCTGCCGCTCTCCCTGCGCCGCGGTGATCCCCTCCCGCCGGCCGCGGTCACCGACAAGCTCGTCGTTGCAGCAGGGGATCTATCTTTGGTCGTGGGAGGCCGACAAGCTCGTCGTTGCAGCAGGGGATCTCTCTTTGGTCATGGGAGGGGGGCCTGGAGATTTGGTGGAGGAGGATGGACTGCCAGATATGGGTAAGGATCAGGAGGGCCGTCGCCGACTTGCCGGCGGCCGGAGGGAGCGGCGGCTCGGGTGAAATTGGATCGAGGAGACCGGCCTGGAGACGTGGAGGAGGAAGATGGACTACCGTCGGTAATCACTCAGCGGTGGCAAATCATGTAAATAACCCAAACAGTCAAGGGCAAAATTGTCCAACCAAAAATCGGAACCAAATTTGTGGCAGACGAACCTACCTATGTGTAAATTAGTAGATAGATTTTCCATGGTCTCGCGGTACGTACGTACACTCATGACTCTCTCGACTCTACACGGCCTCTGACTGACTGACTGACTCCGCTCCATATTTGGCTGGATCTAATCGTACTATGCTACATTCATAAATAGCCGCGTAAAGCGTCCGATCGAAGACGAAAGGTTATCTTTCAACAAAGAAAAACTTTGTTCAGTTCTTCGGTGGCACAAGCAAGGGATGCAGCTACCAAAACGGCACCGAGATACCTCCAAACGGTGACGCGGCAACAGTGGGCCGAAGCATGGGCCGCGCCGCGCCGCGAGCCGGTATGGAGCTACCAAGACGTACTACGTACAGTACAGCGTGCCGGGCTCGAAGTGTCCCTCGCTCCTCTCTGCGGCTCTGGCTCTGCGCACCCATAAAGACACCAGATCGGGCAGTAGTGCACGGTGGTACGACGAAGCTTAGCACGAACATGGCAACTGCTCGGCGGTACGGTTCGTGGTATGGAGCGTTCCGTCGATCGATGGATCGATCGAGCTGCACGCGCCGAGCTAGCCGACGAGAGCAGGCACGTTCACCTGTTCATGTATAGTTGTACGTAGACGCGTCCAAAAGCAAAGCTGGCTTCGTACGCGTGGGGTGTAGACGTGTAGTGTGGGCCCGGCGGAAAATACGTGAATGAACGTGGGCTCTTGAGATGCTTAGCATAATAACGAGCCCTGGTGCTAAATTCTTTGGACCACGTACGACGACAAACGTAGGCAGCCTTTGGCGAGGGGTTAGCATGTGGACGGTGAAAAGCTTTTTTTTTTAAGCTTATTATCCTCTGGACAGAATGGACAAAAATAACCCCTTTTCAAAAGGATTTTACAAAATAACCTCTCTGCGTAATTATTTCACTGGTACTAACCCTTTGGGTAACGCCCAACAGATAGACGCTACACTGAGTGTAGAGCCTTTCAGCTAGGCGCTATGCCGTTGCCAGCGTGGCACCGACTGGCCCCACCCGGAGGCATAACGCCCAGGCGCTATGCCTGTGTTGAGTAACGCTCAGGCGCTATCCCAAGGTGTAGCGCCTATCTGCTAGGCGCTATACTTTAATGTGTAGCGCCTAGCAGATAGACGCTGCATTTTGGGACTTAGCCTGTCGCGCGCAGCCCCACTCCCCACCCCTCCCCATTCACTCCCAGGAAGCTAGAAGAACAGACAGAGGGGCGCCGGCGGTTCCTCCTTCCCTCTCTCACAAATCCTCACCTCAAATCCAACAGATCTGAGGGATTTCACCGTGGATTTGCTCTCCCATCCCTCTCTCAAGGTAATCCCATCATTTCCCCTCTCTTTCATTCAATGAATCTTGCCCATTATCCTCAAACCCTAGGTCTAGTTGGATTCATAATATGACCTATTTGTGCATGTTTTTGGTTATTTGGTAGTTATATATTAGTTGTATTTGATGGGGAATGAAAGTGTGTTGTTGATTTGCATTGTGTATGATGGTTGTATATGGATTTGTATGGATGTGTGAATAATATGCTCATATATTATTTGTAGTTTATTGTATAAATTGAAACGATGGCCACATACCACACATATTTTATTGATGTTTGGAATATATATATGTAGGATGGTGTGGCTACTTGAGGATTACTATGATCATGAACACCGGGCATACTTGATGGCGGAGAAGCATATGGTAATAAAACCATGGTTAAACTTCTTTGATTTTATTTTTCTATTGATTCAATTGTGTTGAAAAAAGCATAATGTTCGATCTTGTATGTATGCAGAGGCTTCGTCCCCTCAAGCTTCGGTCTCATGGCGCGTCTTCGAATGACATGCCGTACGTCGAGCGGTACACCGAGTACATCCGGCGGCTAGGCCTCCTCCCTTTCATCACGCTTGTGATCCGGTCGACGCCGAACCTCAACGCGGCTGCTATCACCGCACTTGTCGACCGGTGGAGGCCTAAGACGCACACTTTCCACCTCCGGACCGGCGAGATCACCCCTACTCTTCAGGATGTTTCCATGATATTTGGACTTCCTATCGCGGGGGAGCCTCTCTGTATGAGCACAGATTCCGATGGGTGGCACAATGCGATGCAGCTACTTATTGGCATGGCTCGTGAAGAACTTGAAGATAGGAGCAAAGATAGAGTCCCAGCAGGTGCGACATATGCGTGGATTGTGGACAACTTTGCGGAATGTCTGAACCCCGCCGAGGTTGAGGTGATCGAGACACATGCTCGTGTGTACGTGTGGTATGTCCTTTC
The DNA here is from genome assembly GCA_916181665.1 of Avena sativa. Classification (NCBI taxonomy): domain Eukaryota; kingdom Viridiplantae; phylum Streptophyta; class Magnoliopsida; order Poales; family Poaceae; genus Avena; species Avena sativa. Next base: position 274,014,191 of record OV702298.1, on the reverse strand, counting down.
TAGGACTCTGTTTGCAGACATCGGAGGTAGGACCACTCAGTGGATGTGTCTGAAGGCACTAGAAAACTGGGATAGCAATATCAGCTGGGGTTCGACGGCTCTTGCCTACTTGTACCGGCAGGTAATCACCTGTGCACTCTATATTCATTTGTATATGTCGAGTCCACACATATGCTATGCCTGACCTCTTTTTTGTTCACTTGTAGTTGGACGATGCCTGTCGTAGGGCAGGCCAAAATGCCGGAATAGGTGGTGCTATGGTTCTTCTCTCGATATGGAGCTGGGAACGCTTACCAGTTGGGCGTCCCAAAGAGGTGGGCCACCATCCTTGGCCAGAGTATAATAGAAACCCTATACGCCTCCTGACTTGGGCTTACAAGTGGGACGGGGTATCGGAGATGACAAGCGATGTCGATGCCATATACCTCAATTACACGAACGAGTTCGATGCGATTACGCCCTAGCAGGTAGATGTTTGTCTGTACGTCGCTACCCATAATATTTACTTCACGAGTCAAAATCGATACCAAACATGTTCTTGTGATATGTTGCAGGTGGAGTGGAAGTCTTATGGTTGTGGGGACGAGTTTGGTATTGCTCCCGGGTTTGATATTAACCAGAAGTGCTTCAAGGAACAATCTCTCTGGCTCATATGCTGCCCATTGATTTGCAATTGGGCGGCTGAGTTTCATATGCCACAACGGGTGATGAGGCAGTTCGGGTTGTTTCAGTGCAACCCTCCCGTGTGGAAGGACACCGACAAGGAGCTTCATCGGTTAGTTAGCCTGAGAACTTATGCTCAATTGCTTTGAATGGTACTAACATGGTTCTTTGTTGTTATTCATGTTGGACAGAAAGAGGCAGAGGAAGATCAAGAATTGGGATCACCATCGTAGGAGGCACGTCATGGAGTTCCACATTTGTGTGGAGAATGCTCGACGAATGGAATGGAATAGTGGAAGAGCTCATTGCCCAATTGCATTTAACAACTACATCCATTGGTTTCTTGGTAGTACCCGTGTCTCCATTTGCCCGCCGTCCTATGAGGAAGAAATATTGGACGAGCCAGTCTAGTTCGATGACCTTGCCTACACTCAGTACAACCGGCAGGTCAGGGAGGGGACCGACATCCCGCTTTCTTCCTCACTCAACTTTGCGGTAAAGTTATAGTTGCCTTTGCATTACTTTCCTTGCACTCTCATCTCTTTCTTGCCTAACATGTTCTTGTTCTTGACTCTGTAGCGAACGAAGATAAAGAAATATGCCGACGATGCCAAGGCGATTCTTTTTGCTGCCCTGAGGAGAAAAAGGGAGAAGTCATGATACGAGACTTCCTTAAGGTATGGATGCGAGACTTCCTCAAGATAGGCATGTTCTTGTTTTGACTTATGTTGTTATTTGTTACAACACTCGGCCCAAAAGATGCGTCAGTTATCTAACGTGCTAGGTTGCCGCAATCCCGAGTACATAACCCGTCTGGTTCTAGGTCCAAGTCGACTACTGATCCGTCGTCCCATCTTCAGGATGATGTTGAGGATGACACCACTTTGGCGATTCGTTCGGAAGATGAGGTATGTGACAACCTTACATGCATTTAGTGCTTTATGTTTCCCATGCATTTCTCATAGCCATACAATCTTACATGCAGCTGCCTCATATGGAGAATGAGATGGAGGAGGAGTACCGGATTCGTTCCGCATACCAGCTGAAGCCAAGGAAACAGTTCAATCGCTGGACGCCGGACGACTTCCGTAACAAGGGAAAGGCCAATGTTGTCGAGGACGAGCTGCCACGGAGGTCAAGAGAGACTAGGAGGACGAGAGGCCTACGGTATGATGATGAACACGAGTCACAAGAAGAAGAGGAGGTGACAAAGAAGATACCTCCAAGGAGGGGCCGAGGCCCAAGGACGCGTGGACGGAAGTAGGTCATGTATGGCACAATGTTGATGACGATGCACTAGGTTTCAGACTATGTATGGGTTGATGTGTGACACTATGTTGATGTATGACACAGGCCCAAATGCCTATCGCACCAATGCCGCCCGCACTCCCTACGCCTCCTCCTGCTTCGGCGGCCCCTAGCGGTGCTTGGCTTCCGCCTAGGTCTTCATCGTACCGACAACGACAAAAACGATGAGAAGTAGGTGGCGCGCCGCAGGACCAGTGTCGGCCGTCCAATGACACCGCTGAAACCTCCCAAGCTACTGCTGTTGGAGATATGCCCTAGAGGCAATAATAAATATAGTTATTATTATATCTTTGTGTTTATGATAAATGTTTACATTCATGCTATAATAGTATTAACAAGGAAACATTAATACTTGTGTGATTTGTAAACTTAATTTGAAGTCCCTAGTAAAGCCTCTATATAATACTAGCTTGTTGGTTAATAGATGATTGTGGTTTCCCTATCATGAACATTGAGATGTTATTAACAACAAGATCATATCGTTAGGAGAATGATATGATGGACATACTGAAGGGGTTCGTAGCATGGAAAACAAAAATTTTCTATCGCATACAAACAAACAAGCCAAGATCTATCTACTAGATTGTAGCAACGAGTCGATGGAATAACTCACCCTCGAAGATTCCAAAGTGTTTAACGAGAGCAGATTCTCGTGGGTGATGTAGTCGTACTCTTTCCGATCTCAAGATCGCGTAGACGATCCTTCCGGCGCCGCGTTCCCGCAGCGCTCCCGCAGTCGGTCACACGTTCGGTACTCGACGAAGACCTTCCTCTCCCTTGTTCCAGCAGGCAGCGGAGGTTGTAGCACTCTCCTCGCGATTCCGGCAGCACAACGGCGTGGTACCGGAAGTAGAGGGGAGATCCCGCAGGGCTTCGCCTTAAGCCGGTGCGAGTATGGTGGAGCTTATGAGAGAGGCTATTAGTGGTCTAGTAATTAGACACACCAATTAGAGGGCTCTAAACCAATTAGAAGGCTCTAAACCGAAACAGCTCTAAACCGGGGTCTAGGTCTAGTTTCTAGTTTAGAGGATAGGAACTTGTGTGTGTTGGGAGGGAGCCCTGCCCCTCCTTATATAGGTGGGAGGGGCTGGCCGGCCAAGGGGAGGGAGTGGAGTCCCTCCCCAACTCGGCCTAGGTGGGGCGCCGGCTTGGGGAGGAGGACTCCTCCCTCAAGTCGGTTTCCTCCTCTCCTCCCACTTCCCAAAAACTGCCGTTTGACTTTCAAACTAGCCGTTTGACTTTTTCAATTTAGGAATTAAATAAACCCTTTATTTTGGACAGCGAGAACACTTAGTACATGATGCAATCATTCCAACATGTAATGACACATTCATGTACCCCTTCCCCCCCGGAGTGCCGGACAATCCGGAACCTTCTAGAATATCCCCGATGAAAACACCGGAATCATTCCCGAACTCCGAAACGGGACTTTCCTTATATGAATCTTATTCTCCGGACCATTCCGGATCACCTCGTGATATCCCGGATCCCATCCGAGACTCCGAACAACATTCGGTCTCTTTCTCATAATACCATAACTACTCAAACAACGTCGAATCCTTAAGTGTGTCTCCCTACGGTTCGTGAATTATGCGGACATGATCGAGACACTTCTCCGAACAATAACCAATAGAGGAATCTGGAAATTCATATGGCTCCCACATATTTCTACGATTACTTTGCGATCGAATGAACCACTTACATACGATACCAATTTCCCTTTGTCTCACGATATGTTACTTATCCGAGGTTATGATCGTCGGTATCTCTGCATACCTAGTTCAACCTCGTTACTGATAAGTACTCTTTTCTCGTTCCCGTGATATGTGATCCCTTGTGACCAAGTCACATGCTTGCAAGCTAATTGGATGACATTTCACCGAGAGGGCCCAGAGAATATCTATCCGTCATGTGGATGGACAAATCCCACTCTTGATCCATGTGTTTCAACCAATACTTTCCGAACACCCAATGCCACTTTTATAGCCACCCTGTTACGGTGTGGTGTTTGATGACATCAAAGCATCCATCCAGTAAAGGCAATATGCATGATCTCATGGTCGAAGGAATTTAGATAACTATGTATCAGAAAGCATATAGCAATTGAACTATTGAAATGACTTGATCTTTATGCTACGCTTATCTATAGGAGTATGTCCACCATATCATTCTCCTAACGATATGATCTTGTTGTTGATAACATCTCAATGTTCATGATAGGGAAACCACAATCATCAATCAACCAACAAGCTAGTTTAACAAGAGGCTTTACTAGGGACTCTTATTTTAGTTTACAAATCACACAAGTATTAATGTTTCCTTGTTAATACTATTATAGCATGAATATAAACATTTATCATAAACACAAAGATATAATAATAACTATATTTATTATTGCCTCTAGGGCATATCTCCAACAGTCTCCCACTTGCACTAGAGTCATCTAATCTAGTTTCAAACTTTTGTGTATTCAACACCTATGGCTTTCCGGTGTTGTATGTACACGATTGCTAGTGGTCAACTGATCTCCGGATCTGACACTTCCAGGTCCGTGTGTAATTGCATGTCTTTGCGTCTCTACGCATCACTCATTCTCTAATGAGATGGCTTTGTATAATTTGGTCTTTCGGTGTGACCTTTAGTTCTTTGGGGTTAAAACATGTTGATAATATTGTCGTACAATATATCTTCATAGTATTATCCCGCTGTGAACTACACCTAGTTTGATAACAAACTACTTGACACAAACGCCCTCTTTAGCTGCTATTATAGCAGTCATATACTTAGCCTTTTGTTGAAGTATCTGTCACAATGTCTTAACTTTGGAACTCATCCAAATCCATTATGGAACTCACTTTCCATTATATTGTGCCACCCTTAATTTAGATTGAGATAAACTTAATTTGTACTCTGTGACAAAACTAGTATCAATGTAGTACTTTTACAATGAACTAACCATCTATTTGTCACTTCTACAAATAATATACTCTTAGTTCTTCCAAAAGATCATAAGAATATCCTTACTATCGTCCAATGATCATCTTATGAATCATTCTGGTATATGCTCATAACTTTTAGGGCATAGGACATATCTGGATTTGTACATACCACAGTATGATTGATATAAACACTCTTTGTGATTTCATACATCAAGTATCAATCTATACTTGAATCTTTGTTTCACTTACCAAATGTCAATACACTTGAATATATCATCAACATTGAACTCTTTCAATCCTTTCTGTGCAACAAGAACCTTTCTTGTAGTTTCTATATTGAACTCATTCAATATCTTTGTCTATGTACTTCTGGCACAACCATATTAGCATCTATTGATGCCAAATATTTGGGTTTTGCCTAAGTCTTTCATCAGGATGAAATTCTTAATATGTGTTAATAAAAGATACATCATTTCTAATCAACAATATGTCCTCCACATAATGTATTAGAAATATGTCTTAGTGCTCCCACTTAATTTCTTGCAAATGCAAGTATCTTCATTGTCTTTGATGAAATTAAACTCTTTTAACAGTTTCATCATAGTGAAGATTCCAACTCCGCTATGCTTACTTCATCCATTGAAGTTTGCATATGCTTTTAGCATCCTTTGAATTAACAAAACCCTTTGGACCGTGTCATGCACACGTCCTAGGTAACAATTCTATTAGAAGAACTTGTTTTGTTTATTCAACTACCACATAACAAAATTATATGTAGTGGTTGCTACATTAATCCGTCTAGACTAAATATCGCTATGAAAGATCAAATCTTGTCATAGTCAATCTTTGAACATTGTTGTGAACTCTTTCCCAACATGTCGACTTATAGATGTGAAACATCCATGTCTATTTCTTTATAGATCCAAACACAACTGTAAGGTCTTACACCTTTCTCGAGGGTCCTTCAAGTTCAAAACTTGATTTCTCGTGTATGGAATTATCACGGATTTTATGGCTTCAAGCCATTTGACGGAGTCAGGGCCCATCATTGCTTCTTTGCATGTAGTCCGTTCATTATTCTCAAATAATGATTCAACCCTCAAATCTTAGTATTTGATTGTTTACTTGACCTACTTGTTTCAATAGAAACTTAGACCTCCGTGACCACAACTTTTGAGGCACGTGAGCCATGAGCATTATTGCTGCCTCCGGAACACTTTTCGGTGCTGCGCAACTCTGCACATATAGCTAAGGTTCTTTTAGCCTTATCAAAGTTCTATTGTCCTCCCACTTTAACTTTTCACGAAAAATTCCTTCTCAAAGAAACTTGACGTTCTAAGCGACAAACACTTTTGTCTCCGGTGTTTTGGAGGAATACTTAACAGTAATACAAAGACAGGTTTATCCGACTTTGGTTGCAAACATCTTTCTTATGCATAGCATACCAATGTTTAAGAAAGGACTACTTGGGTTTTATCCCAAACCATAACCTTATATGGTGTCATTTCAACGGATTATGATGGAGCTCTTTTCAGTGGAAAAACGGTAATCTCTAAAGCTTTTAATCTTTAAAATATAATGGCAGTTTTATAAATTATACCTTTGATCTTACCATGTCAAACAAGGTTTAATTACATATCTCGAACGCTCCATACACTTATGGTGTTTCGGGAAAATGCAAATCCACGGAACGATTCCTTAAATCTTAGGTATTATGCTAAACTTGTAATTCAAATATCTTCCTTTATGATCTTTATCATAAACTATTCATATTCTTGTTACAATGATTTTGCACTTCATCTTGAAAGTCTTTTGAACTTTTCAAATATTTCATACTTCATCCTTATTAAGTAAATATTCATATATTCACTCAAATTTTCGGAGAAAGCATATGAAGTTGAAATCCATCGCTCTTGACTACACATAATGGACTTCGTACAACAATATGTACAAGTTCCAATTAGCTAGTCATTCGTTCCCTTTTGGCCTATGAACGAAGTTTTAATTATCTCTAGGAAAGTTTCACAAGCGTTATTTGATCAAAATCAAATAGACTCCAAAATTCCATCCATATGGATTTTCTTCATGTTTTCTTTCCAATATAATTTAAACGGCGATGTCACTTCCTAAGTGATCTTTCAATCAATTTGTCTTTCGACATTTTAGCACTAGTTTTATGGATGTGATTTCTCCAACGAGATTTGTGAATCATCCATCTTTTATGGATTACGGAAATTATTTGAACAACCCTTTTGTTCTCATAATACCTGATAAAACAAATCTTTGAAGGCAAGCTTTGATGTTTAACAAGCAACGCAATAACCCTTTATTTGTTCTCGATGAACATCATCACATATTCTTTTGCTTGTTACTTAGGCCATTGTAGTTCATGAATTGTGTTGTTTCGTATGACGATTCACACCAACAAATTCAGTATCAAATACTTGAGAACCACATTGTTTAATAAGCAAAGAATATAGCCATAACATGTATATCATCTATATACTTAAACTGAACAATTCTAGTCTTTTCTTTTCTGCCATATATTTATGAGATTCTCTTTCAATATTTCCTTTTCTATTTGAAAGAATCTATCAACATCAATAGTGGAGTCATACATATGACACATAATCCAAAGCGTGTATAATTAAATACAAATGTCTTTGGACTTGCACTTTGAAGTAGATCACCATCATCAAATGTTTGGTGTTCTTCCAAATTCCTTTCTTTAGTAATCTCTTGGTGTAGTAAACAATTTACCTACATCAAATATTCACCTTATCATGGAATGTCCATGATCAAGCTACTTTTAGCTTATAACGATGAATTATGAGTATAATGTTGCTTTCCAAAACATTTTGGAGGATTAGGACAACTAGTGTCTCCAACCTTTTGCAAATTTTCATCAAATATGAGAACATGACTTTTGCCATATTATACTCTATCATGTTGTAACCAAAACTTTGTTTCAGATATCACAATATCTTCCACATATCATGGTTTCTGAAACAACTCTTTCAGATCCTAGATAACCTTGATATTAAGACAATTCTTTGAATATCAAGAATCACGGAGACAAACATGATACTTTATATACTAACACTTGGAATTGTTACTCTTGATTTAATACCAATTATTAAACTTCATGGAGTAACCGGAACTTACTGAAAGTTTGCAATAGGACTTTTAAACTTTAGATTAACACTTCAAAACAATACGATACCAGTTCGTAAAGTAACTAACCAGAATTCTATAGTTCTATCATCTCAATTATAACTAAGCGCAAGGTGGTAAACGGATGCCAATGACTACAACAACTATGCAAATTCACTTTGATTTAGTTTATGATAAATTGAGTTCTAATTAATAATTAAATTAATCTAGGTGAACTCCCACTCAAAACAACATCCCTCACATTGTTTTAGTGATCACACGAACCAAATCCACCACATCAAAACCGATCATCACGAGAGTTGATATGGCTTCAATGGCGAACAATCAACATGTTCATCATATCTACTATATGACTCATGCTCTACCTTTCGGTAATCCGTGTTCCTGAGGCCATGTCTGTACATGCTAGGCTCGTCAAGATCAAACCTTAGCTACCGCATAAGCAAATCTGGCTTGCTTACGTTGTATTTACCCGTGGAATCAAAGACACCCGATCATCACGTGGTGCTTCGAAGCAACAAGTTTTAGCAACGGTGCTAACTAAGGGCGAACACTTTAGAACTTGAAATTTATGTGCATGAGGGATCATCTTATAATGCTACCGTCGTCTACTAAGCAATACAAGATGCATAAAGGATTAACATCACATGCAATTCATAATATGTGATATGATATGGCCTTTCTTCTTTGTGCTTCCGATCTCCATCTTCAAGCACGAACATGATCTCCATCATCACCGGCATAGCATCAAGGTCAATGACGCTTCTTCATGGTTGTCGTCCGCCAACTTCAACTATTACAACTATTTTGAATAGACACGCAGGCCTTAACAGAAATTAAAGACAACCATATGGCTCCTGCCGGTTGCCAACTTACAATAAGGATCATTGCATACATCAAATATAATCACAATCATGGCCATATCACATCACTGCACACCCCTGCAAAACAAAGTTAGACGCTTCTACTTTCTTTGCATATTTTACGTGGTTTGGGGCTTTCCATAAGTGTCGTTCTAACTTACGAACAAGAACCACAACATTGATACTAGCATTGTTGATCACCCGTTGTAAATTGGATCTTTACTATGCTAGGAGAAACAGGCACCCGCAAAGCCACTTATGCAAAACGAGTTGCATGTCAAGCGTGGAGCAAGTCTCATGAACGATGTCATGTAAGGTTAGCCCGGGCCGCTTCATCCCAACATACCGCAAGATGCAAAGTACACAAAAAGCAATCTACAATAAAAGCATCAACGCCCACAATGACCATTGTGTTCTACTCGTGCAACAGATCTACATATAGACACGGCTCTGATACCACTGAAGGGGTTCGTAGCATGGAAAACAAAAATTTTCTATCGCATACAAACAAACAAGCCAAGATCTATCTACTAGATTGTAGCAACGAGTCGATGGAATAACTCACCCTCGAAGATTCCAAAGTGTTTAACGAGAGCAGATTCTCGTGGGTGATGTAGTCGTACTCTTTCCGATCTCAAGATCGCGTAGACGATCCTTCCGGCGCCGCGTTCCCGCAGCGCTCCCGCAGTCGGTCACACGTTCGGTACTCGACGAAGACCTTCCTCTCCCTTGTTCCAGCAGGCAGCGGAGGTTGTAGCACTCTCCTCGCGATTCCGGCAGCACAACGGCGTGGTACCGGAAGTAGAGGGGAGATCCCGCAGGGCTTCGCCTTAAGCCGGTGCGAGTATGGTGGAGCTTATGAGAGAGGCTATTAGTGGTCTAGTAATTAGACACACCAATTAGAGGGCTCTAAACCAATTAGAAGGCTCTAAACCGAAACAGCTCTAAACCGGGGTCTAGGTCTAGTTTCTAGTTTAGAGGATAGGAACTTGTGTGTGTTGGGAGGGAGCCCTGCCCCTCCTTATATAGGTGGGAGGGGCTGGCCGGCCAAGGGGAGGGAGTGGAGTCCCTCCCCAACTCGGCCTAGGTGGGGCGCCGGCTTGGGGAGGAGGACTCCTCCCTCAAGTCGGTTTCCTCCTCTCCTCCCACTTCCCAAAAACTGCCGTTTGACTTTCAAACTAGCCGTTTGACTTTTTCAATTTAGGAATTAAATAAACCCTTTATTTTGGACAGCGAGAACACTTAGTACATGATGCAATCATTCCAACATGTAATGACACATTCATGTACCCCTTCCCCCCCGGAGTGCCGGACAATCCGGAACCTTCTAGAATATCCCCGATGAAAACACCGGAATCATTCCCGAACTCCGAAACGGGACTTTCCTTATATGAATCTTATTCTCCGGACCATTCCGGATCACCTCGTGATATCCCGGATCCCATCCGAGACTCCGAACAACATTCGGTCTCTTTCTCATAATACCATAACTACTCAAACAACGTCGAATCCTTAAGTGTGTCTCCCTACGGTTCGTGAATTATGCGGACATGATCGAGACACTTCTCCGAACAATAACCAATAGAGGAATCTGGAAATTCATATGGCTCCCACATATTTCTACGATTACTTTGCGATCGAATGAACCACTTACATACGATACCAATTTCCCTTTGTCTCACGATATGTTACTTATCCGAGGTTATGATCGTCGGTATCTCTGCATACCTAGTTCAACCTCGTTACTGATAAGTACTCTTTTCTCGTTCCCGTGATATGTGATCCCTTGTGACCAAGTCACATGCTTGCAAGCTAATTGGATGACATTTCACCGAGAGGGCCCAGAGAATATCTATCCGTCATGTGGATGGACAAATCCCACTCTTGATCCATGTGTTTCAACCAATACTTTCCGAACACCCAATGCCACTTTTATAGCCACCCTGTTACGGTGTGGTGTTTGATGACATCAAAGCATCCATCCAGTAAAGGCAATATGCATGATCTCATGGTCGAAGGAATTTAGATAACTATGTATCAGAAAGCATATAGCAATTGAACTATTGAAATGACTTGATCTTTATGCTACGCTTATCTATAGGAGTATGTCCACCATATCATTCTCCTAACGATATGATCTTGTTGTTGATAACATCTCAATGTTCATGATAGGGAAACCACAATCATCAATCAACCAACAAGCTAGTTTAACAAGAGGCTTTACTAGGGACTCTTATTTTAGTTTACAAATCACACAAGTATTAATGTTTCCTTGTTAATACTATTATAGCATGAATATAAACATTTATCATAAACACAAAGATATAATAATAACTATATTTATTATTGCCTCTAGGGCATATCTCCAACACATACTCCTATAGATAAGCATAGCATAAAGATCAAGTCATTTTAATAGTTCAATTGCTATATGCTTTCTGATACATAGTAATTTGATTCCTTCGACCATGAGATCATGCATATCACCTTTACCGGATGGATGCTTTGATGACATCAAACACCACACCGTAACTGGGTGGCTATAAAGGTGGCATTGAGTGTTCGGAAAGTATTGGTTGAAACACATGGATCAAGAGTGGGATTTGTCCATCCATATGACGGATAGATATACTCTGGGCCCTCTCGGTGAAATGTCACCCAATTAGCTTGCAAGCATGTGACTGGCTCACAAGGGATCACATATCACGGGAACGAGAAAAGAGTACTTATCGGTAACGAGGTTGAACTAGGTATGCAGAGATACCGACGATCATAACCTCGGATAAGTAAACTATCGTGAGATAAAGGGAAATTGATATCGTATGTAAGTGGTTCATTCGATCACAAAGTAATCGTAGAAATATATGGGAGCCATATGAATTTCCAGATTCCTCTATTGGTTATTGTTCGGAGAAGTGTCTCGATCATGTCCGCATAATTCACGAACCGTAGGGAGACACACTTAAGGATTCAACGTTGTTTGAGTAGTTATGGAATGATGAGAAAGAGACCGAATGTTGTTCGGAGTCCCGGATGGGATCTAGGATATCACGAGGAGATCCGGAATGGTCCGGAGAATAAGATTCATATAAGGAAAGTCCCGTTTCGGAGTTGGGGAATGGTTCCGGTGTTTTCATCAGGAATGTTCTAGAATGTTCCGGAATGTCCGGCACTCCGGAGGGGAAGGGTACATGAATGTGTTGTATCAAGTTGGTATGCTTGTATCATGTACTAAGTGTCATCGCTGAACCAAATAAAGGATTAATTCAAATCCTAGTTTGAAAAGTCAAACAGCTAGTTTGAAAAGTCAAACGGCTAAATTTGGAAAGAGGAAAAGAGGAGGAGTGGGAAACCGAGTTGGGGAGGAGTTCCCTCCTCCAACCGGCGGCGCCCACCCAAGTAGAGTTGGGGAGGGACTCCTCTCCCTCCCCTTGGCCGGCCGGCCCCTCCACCTATATAAGGAGGGGCAGGGCTCCCTCCTAGATACACACAAGATCCTCTCCTCCAAACCCTAGCACCAAGCCGCCGCCGCCTCCATATCCGCCGCCGGCCCTAGGGCAAACCGCCGCCGCCGCCTAGCTAAACCCTAGCCGCCGGCTTGCCCCTCCTTGGTGTGTCTAAACCCTAGAACACCGAGGGACTCTCTCATACTCCACCATACTCGCTCCGGCTTAAGGCGAAGCCTTGCGAGATCTCCCCTCTACTTCCGGTACCACGCCGTTGTGCTGCCGGAATCGCGAGGATAGTGCTACAACCTCCGCTGCCTGCTGGAACAAGGGAGAGGAAGGTCTTCGTCGAGTACCGAACGTGTGACCGACTGCGGGAGCGCTGCCGGAACGCAGCGCCGGAAGGATCGTCTACGCGATCTTGAGATCGGAAAGAGTACGACTACATCACCCACGAGAATCCGCTCTCGTCAAACACTTTGGAATCTTCGAGGGTGAGTTATTCTATCGACTCGTTGCTACAATCTAGTAGATAGATCTTGGCTTGTTTGTTTGTATGCGGTAGAAATTTTTTGTTTTCCATGCTACGAAACCCTACAACTGCCACCCATAATATTGAGTTTTTTTTGACATTTTGACTGCCCCGAATCATATTCTCGAAATAGGCTTTCGTCCCGCTATATTAATATAGCAACCACCCAATACAAGTTTGACATCACTGATGGGGAAAACAGCACAAAGAAGCCCAAAAGAAAAGCAAAAGAAAATGAAAAGAAACTAAGGCCAACAACGCCGGATCAAAAGAACGAAGATGACCCGCAACCGCTGCGCCCTCTGGAGAAGTCCCACGCTCATGTCCCTTCGACTAGCTGGGTACCAAGCAACACCATCAAAAAGGAATGCGACGACGATGATGCTGCTGCCCAGACTGGTCCTAGAGTTTCCCCCGGTACGCGGAGGGGTGGAATAGGGGTACGCCCTATGCCCTACAAGAAGTAATGACGGCGCCCGCTGGCGTCACTGCGCCGGTGCCAGCCAGGCCGACAGTGATTTCTCCCGACCCCCAAAAAACCACGATCCTAGACGAAACGAAGCAGTCCACCAAGCTTGCCGCCCACCAACACGCGCCAACACAATCTTGCAATCACCAACTCCGTCTCACCATGTCTAGCACCGCGAGACCGACAAGACCGAGAAGAAACCATCCGAAACTAGGGACAGCAGTACCGCAGCCACGCGGGAGGGAATGGACTCCACCGCCAATGGCGGTAACCGATCGGACGCAGTAGCAGGAGCAAACCAGTCCCTCATAGGCCCGACCAGGCCCAGATCTGGTCCCGCCGCCGCGCTGCAGTAAGTGCGCCACCGTAGCCACCATCCCACGTATGAACTGCTTCTCTGATTGTCCAGAGGAAGTGCAACCGAGCTCCAACCGGCCCGCCTGGGGCCCAACCAGACCCCGATCTAGGCCTGGAGGGCACCACTGCTGCACGCATCTCGCAACTGGTGCTGTTGTCGTGGCCTCGCCACCCAGCTCTACACTGGAACGCCGCCGCCCGAGGTGCATCGCCGTCAAGCCGCTCACTCCCAAGCCGGGCCGCCTGCACGCGGGAAGAGTCGTCGCCGCCGCCACCAGCTCCGCACCGGCCCCGCACGGGCAACACCCGGTAGTGCCTGCCGGCGGCGACATGAGAGAAGGAGGACGAGGCGGGAGTTTTAGGAGGGAGGAGGCGGAGCTGGCCACCCGGTCGCCTCGCTCGGGGAGGCGACGCGAGGGCAGGAGAGTTTTTTTTTCGCGAGCTTCGACGAGAGTGTAACCCTCACCCAGCCCAACCATATTATAATTTGCATAATTATTTTCTGTAATTTCTTTTTTGTGGGATGGTCAGTGGGAGCACATGGCCCCGTAAACGGGTTCACCCCGAATGACCTGTCCTCAACCCTGGACCGAATCTGATAAAATGCAGGGATCCATTGGAGATGCCCTTGACCATATAGTTAAGATCTTGACCGTACATTTGAAAGCTCTGAGTGGGTCAAATGACGAGAGAAGCAATTTAAGGCTACTACTCGTCCGTGACGTGCCTTACGGCCGGAGTATACCTACGTAGAGTACTTTTTGTTCGGAAACCGGGCCGGTAGAGGCCCATTCGGTGTGGCCTCTACCAGGATAGGGTTGGCCCATGTGGGTATCGTATCCACTTAGTCTATAAATAGAGGAGCAATTATTGTACAGGAGTTTATCGAGAGAAAGATCGATAAAATTCCCCTTTATTTCCTGTGTCATATACTTGTGTAATCTGTGTGCCTTCTACTCTAGTCTTCTTCTCGGGTGTGGAACAACCTCGGGACCGGCCAGTCGGCAGGGGGTGTTCCAACATGTTATTAGCACGTGTCTCTCCGTCGAGCCTCCGTCAAGCCACCGTCGAGCCTGCATCACGCAAGCTTTTGTTGAAGGTAACCCGAATCTGACCGCAAAAATGGATTCGTCTCGTGATTTCTTTTCAAGATTTGCGTTCAGATCTTAGATCAGATTCCATCTAAGGTGCGGATTTTTCTTGCCGGGAGTCGAGCTGACCCGCTGTCGCCGACCAATGTCGATCTAATCACTCCCGGATTAGAATTTTATTGACTATACCGTCGATGCGTGCACCTGCTATACCGATCTGGATTTTTAATTAGTAGATCCGATCGATCTACAACATTTTTTTTAATCTTATCATGTGCACGCACCATCTACACTTTTGTTTTCTCTTTGCGTGTTCATATGCGTGCTACAGCATTGGCAGCGGTCGCGTGCGAGCCCAGCTGGCCGCCGGCGCGTCGCCGGCCGTGCTCGCCGTGCCACCGCCGTCGCGGCGCCGGCCGCGCTCGCTGAGCTGGCGTGCCGCCGTAGCCCTGCTGGCCGCCGCTGCTGCGCGCTGGCCGCGTCCGCGACGCTGCGCTGGCCGCCGTGCTCTGCTGGCCGCCGCTCGAAGCCTCGCCGGCCGCGCGCCGTACGCACGCGCAACTGCAGGCCGCGTGCTGCGCTCGCGCCGCCGCGTGCTCGCGATGCCGCGCTGGCCGCCGCCACGCCGCGCCACTGCGCGCTACGCTGCTGCGTGCTCGCGCTGCCGTGCTCGCGCCGCCGCTGCCGCCCGAGGCCGTCGCTCGCGAGCGCCGTCCTGCGCCGTCGAGCGCCGCCAAGCGCCGCCGCGCGCTGCTGGGCCTGCGGCCTGCGCCACGTGCTGGCCCCGTGTGCTGGCCGCCGTGAGCCTGGCCGCCTGCTGGCCGCCGTCGCCGCCGAGTGCCGGCCGCCGCGTGCTGGCCCGTCGCGCGCAGGCCGCGCCCCGTTGGCCACCGCCGCGCTGGCCACTCGCCGTTGTCACTGGGCCAGGCGGTTGGCCCGCACGTGTAGTCCATTTTTTTGGACCTTTTTTTATATATTTTGTACGCGCATGCGACCTTCGCCGGCCACATGTCAATCGTGCCGCCGGTCCGGCCCGCTGCCGGCACCGCCGCCCCCAGTCGGGAGCTAGCTCTGCTAGCTCCGTTCCCCCGCTTAGCGGGCAGGGACAGTCTGGAGCGGACCGGCCGCGCAGAGGCAAGGGTGGCTGGACCGTTTGGTAGCACGCGATCGCGGGCGGTTGGACAGTTTTTGGCTCTATTTTCGGTCCGATTTTGCACAAGCTTTTGTAATATGTTTTACTACAGTCATTAATTATCGCATGATTTTAATACTTTATATCTCATAGTTAGCTTGTACCGTTATATTAAATTTTGGAACGCCGTCATATTTGAATTATTGTATCGATTATCGTATTTATGCAACCGATTACCTGTTGTAATCTTACACACTTTGCATAAATTGCAGATGACCGGAATCGTCAGCCACGAGTTCCCGGAGTTGACCCAAGATGGGCTTAACTACCTGACTTGGGCCTCGGACGTTGAGATCGTCCTTGAGGGCCAATGCATCAAGGATGCGTTGATTGCGGGGACCCCGACGACCCCCAGCAAAACCATCCCGGCGGACAACGCCAAAGCCCTGCACTTCCTCCGCCATCACATGTGTGAGACTCTCAAGAACGAGTACATGGCAGAACGGAGTGCTTCTGCCCTTTGGACCGCCCTCGACAAGCGGTTCTCTAGGCTGAAGTACACCATTCAGCCACAGGCGGAGGCAGATTGGATTCGTCTGAGGTTTGCGGACTTCAAGACAGTGGGAGAGTACAACTCCAGGTTGCACCGGATTTGTACCATTCTTCAACTGTGTGGGACAAGTACCACCGATCAGAAGAAGATAGACAAAACCCTCTCCACATTCCATCTGGACAACATCCAGTCCTCGCGAAACTTTCGCCAGGAAGGATTCACGGAATATGCAGCGCTTATTGATGCTCTCCAGGTGGCCGAGGCGCAGGATAATATTCTGAAAAAGAACTTCTCCGCGCAACCCTTCGCGGGGGTCCAAGTCATGAGGCCAATGCCGGTGCCTACAAGGTTCGCAAGTCCATCCACAAGAAGAGAGGCAAGAAGGGCAAGAAGGGCCCACACTCCTCCAACCCGACCAAGCAACGCAAGGCCGGCAAGGAGGAGGCAAGGCCCCAGGACTGCTTCCGCTGTGGCTCCAAGACTCACTTCTTCAGGCAGTGTTTGGCCCCTAAACACGTCGTGGACGCGTTCAAGGCCAACAAGAAGGCGCGCGAGACGCACCTTGTCCAGGTTGAGGCACCATTGACGCCCGAAGCGGCGCCTATGCAGAACGTCGCGCCCGTAGTGGCGCAGGACATAGCACAAGTGGCAGCAACCTCGGCGGTTCCCACGAATGCCGCTGTGCCCATGGAGGTTGAGCACGTTGTGCCCCCCAACGAAGATAAGTTCAGTGACCTTGAGATACAGGCTGAGCTTGATGGTTTCTTTGCAGAATCCACTTGAGCTTATTTTTGTTGCGATGATTTCTTTTCCGCAAATAATCAGATACAATTTTTTGATATGGTTGTAAGCTCTATGAGAGCATAACATTTATTTGTTTTTGGCGATTGGATGACATTTATTTCATTCATTTATTCCATTATTTGGTTCTATGATGTTCTGAAATGTTTATGTGTTTTACTTACTTGATGTAGCATCTTCCTCGCTCCATTATATTAATTAGGCACTATATTTTAGAACGCGTGTGGCGCCCAAATGGAGGAAACGTGCCTTGCTGATAGCGGCACCACAAATACCATCTTGAGAGAAACAAAGTATTTTGAGTCCATTACCAAAAACCCCGGTAACATAATGACGATCGCTGGCTGCGGTCCGAA
This sequence comes from Avena sativa, assembly GCA_916181665.1. Classification (NCBI taxonomy): domain Eukaryota; kingdom Viridiplantae; phylum Streptophyta; class Magnoliopsida; order Poales; family Poaceae; genus Avena; species Avena sativa. Next base: position 273,996,507 of record OV702298.1, on the reverse strand, counting down.
TGTAGTTGGCTCCGGAAGAGCAACCATCATACTCCCAAATGGAACAACTCTGATTATTGAAGAGGCATTGTTGTATCCGGAGTCGACTCGTACTCTCTTGAGTTTTAGAGACATCCGCGCCAATGGTTTCCATGTAGAAACCGATGATGATGAGAATGGAAAGGAGTTGCTACTCATTACCAAGCGCGACGAAAATGGTAAACATGTTGTCGAAAGACTCCCTTCATTAGCTACTGGGCTGTACTACACTAAGATAGTAGCACCACCTATTTACACTACCCTTAAGACTGTCTTTAGAAGCTCCGAACTATTCTGCCTTTGGCACGATAGGTTAGACCACCCCGGTCTTAGGATGATGAGAAATATAATTAACAACTCGAATGGTCATAATGTGAACGTGAAAAAATTTCCCGAATCCCGATGATTTCGTGTGCTCCGCATGCGCTACGGGGAAATTGATCATTAGACCGTCCCTCCTAAAGGTGAATGATGAACTCCCCGCGTTCTTGGAACGTATTCAAGGGGATATATGTGGTCCAATTCAGCCCCTCTCAGGGCTGTTTCGGTACTTCATGGTACTCATCGATGCTTCCTCTAAATGGTCCAATGTTTGCCTGCTGTCAACAAGGAACCATGCCTTTGCAAAGTTGATCTCTTAGATCATACAAATAAGGAATAAATTCCCTGATTATCGTTTAAAGTCTATTCGAATGGACAATGCCGAAGAATTTACTTCAAAGGCATTCGATGATTATTGCATGGCAACTGGAATCAAACTTGAGCACTCCGTACCGCATGTCCACACTCAAAATGGACTTGCGGAGGCATTGATTAAAAGGATTAAATTCATTGCCAGACCACTCCTTCAGGGTTGTAATTTACCAACTACATGTTGGGGATACGCGGTGTTACACGCCGCTAATCTCATCAACTTTCGACCATCGGCCTACAACATCCACTCTCCCACCCAACTTGCGCAAGGGTCGGCACCGAAAATTTCCCACCTTCGTAGGTTCGGCTGCCAGGTATATGTACCTATACTACCACCCCAGCGATCAGCAATGGGACCGCTCCGTAAGTCGGGGATATACGTTGGTTATGAGACTGTGTCCATAATCAGGTTCTTGGACCCCTTGACAGGCGACTGTCACACGACTCGTTTTGCTGACTGCATTTTTGACGAGGATATTTTTCCGACTTTGGGAGGAGGTAATCAACCCCTGGATGACAAAAGTCGAGAAATCACGTGGAAAGCCACGGGGATCCACGCTCATGACCCGCACACTGTTGAGACTAATAGAGAAGTCCAAAAGATACTAGATTTGCACTTCCTAGCGAATCAACTGCCCGATCATTTTAGTGATTTAAAGACCGTGACAAAGTCGCATGTGCATGCACGCAATGCACCGGAAAGGGTTGAAATACCAAAGAAAAATGATGGTATACCCGCTCCTGCTCCAAGACCTAAGAGGACGCGGATGTTGGAGATATGCCCAAGAGGCAATAATAAAGTGGTTATTATCATATCTTCATACTTATGATAAATGTTTACATACCATGCTATAATTGTATTAACCGGAAACATTAATACTTGTGTGATTTGTAAACATAAAAGAGTCCCTAGTAAAGCCTCTTATTAAACTAGCTTGTTGGTTAATATATGATCATGGTTTCCTGATCATGAACATAGAGATGTTATTAACAACAGGGTCATATCATTAGGAGAATGATGTGATGGACATACTCCTATAGTTAAGCGTAGCATAAAGATCAAGTCATTTAATATAGTTCATTTGCTATAAGCTTTCTGATACATAGTAACCTAATTCCTTCGACCATGAGATCATGCATATCACCTTTATCGGAAGGATGCTTTGATGACATCAAACACCACACCGTAACAGGGTGGCTATAAAGGTGGCATTGAGTGTTCGGAAAGTATTGGTTGAGACACATGGATCAAGAGTGGGATTTGTCCATCCATATGACGGATAGATATACTATGGGCCCTCTCGGTGGAATGTCATCCAATTAGCTTGCAAGCATGTGACTGGCTCACAAGGGATCACATACCACGGGAACAAGAAAAGAGTACTTATCAGTAACGAGGTTGAACTAGGTATGTAGAGATACCGACGATCATAACCTCGGATAAGTAAAGTATTGTGAGACAAAGGGAAATTGGTATCGTATGTAAGTGGTTCATTCGATCGCAAAGTAATCATAGAAATATGTGGGAGCCATATGAATTTCCAGATTCCTCTATTGGTTATTGATCGGAGAAGTGTCTCGATCATGTCCGCATAATTCACGAACCGTAGGGAGACACACTTAAGGATTCGATGTTGTTGAGTAGTTATGGAATGATGAGTAAGAGACCGAATGTTGTTCGGAGTCTCGGATGGGATCCGGGATATCACGAGGAGATCCAGAATGGTCCGGAGAATAAGATTCATATAAGGAAAGTCCTGTTTCGGAGTTGGGGAATGATTCCGGTGTTTTCATCGGGAATGTTCTAGAAGGTTCTGGAATGTCCGGCACTCCGGAGGGGAAGGGTACATGAATGTGTTATATCAAGTTGGTATGATTGCATTATGTACTTGGTGTCATCGCTGTACCAAATAGAGGGTTTATTCAAATCCTAGTTTGAAAAGTCAAACGGCTAGTTTGAAAAGTCAAACGGCTAGTTTTGGGAAAGAGGAGAAGGAGGTTTGAAACCGACTTGGGGGAGGAGTTCCTCCTCCCACCGCCAGCCCACCTTGGGTCCGAGTTGGGGAGGGACTCCCCTCCCCAGGCGCGCCTCCCTCCACCTATAAGAGGAGGGGCAGGGCTCCCCTCCTAGACACAAGTTGCCTCCCTCTAAACCTAAACCCTAGCCACAGCCTAGGGATTTCTCCCAAGCCGCCGAGTTAGAGCTTCTAATTGCCCTAGCCGTTGTTTATCCCCTTCTAATTGGTGTGTCTAAACCCTAGATCACCAAGGCTCTCTCATAGTCCACCATACTCGCTCCGGCTTAAGGCGAAGCCCTGCGAGATCTCCCCTCTACTTCTGGTACCACGCCGTCGTGCTGTAGGAATCACGAGGAGAGTGCTACAACCTCCGTTGCCTGCTGGAACAAGGGAGAGGAAGGTCTTCATCGAGAACCGAACGTGTGACCGACTGCGGAAGCGCTGCCGGAACGCAGCGCCGGAAGGATCGTCTACGCGATCTTGAGATCGGCAAGTGTACGACTACATCAGCCACGAGAATCTGCTCTCGTTAACCGCTTTGGAATCTTCGAGGGTGAGTTCCTCTATCGACTCGTTGCTACAATCTAGTAGATAGATTTTGGCTTGATCATAGATTAGATCTTGATTGTGTGTTCATGCGGTAGAAATTTTTTGTTTTCCATGCTACGAACCCCTACAGTGGTATCAGAGCCGTGTCTATATGTAGATCTGTTGCACGAGTAGAACACAATGGTCATTGTGGGCGTTGATGCTTTTGTTGTCGATTGCTTCTTGTGTACTTTGCATCTTGCGGGATGGTGGGATGAAGCGGCCCGGGCTAACCTTACATGACATCGTTCATGAGACTTGCTCCACGCTTGACATGCAACTTGTATTGCATAAGTGGCTTTGCGGGTGCCTGTTTCTCCCAACATAGTTAAGATTCAATTTACAACGGGTGATTGACAATACTAGTATCAATGTTGTGGTTCTTGTTCGTAAGTTAGAACGACACTTATTGAAAGCCCCAAACCACGTAAAACATGCAAAGAAAATTAGAGGTGTCTAACTTTGTTTTGCTGGGGTGTGCTGTGATGTGATATGGCCATGATTGTGATTATATTTGATGTATGCAATGTTCCTTATTGTAAGTTGGCAACCGGCAGGAGACATATGGTTGTCTTTAAATTATGTTAAGACCCGCGTGTCTATTCAAAGTAGTTGTAATAGTTGAAGATGGTAGACGACAACCATGGAGCGGCGTCATTGACCTTGATGCAATGTCGGTGATGATGGAGATCATGTTCGTGCTTGAAGATGGAGATCGGAAGCACAAAGAAGAAAGGCCATATCATATCACATATTATGAATTGCATGTGATGTTAATCCTTTTATGCATCTTGTATTGCTTAGTTCACGATGGTAGCATTATAAGATGATCCCTCAAGCACACAATTTCAAATCATAAAGTGTTCACCCTTAGTTAGCACCGTTGCTAAAGCTTATTGTTTCGAAGCACCACGTGATGATCGGGTGTGTTAGATTCCGCAAGTGTATACAACGTGAGCAAGCCAGATTTGCTCATGCGGAAGCTAAGGTTTGATCTTGACGAGCCTAGCATGTACAGACATGGTCTCGGAACACGGATCACAGAAAGGTAAAGCATGAGTCATATAGTAGATATGATGAACATGTTGATTGTTCGCCATTGAAGCTACATCAACTCTCGTGATGATCGGTTTTGATGTGGTGGATTTGGTTCGTGTGATCACTAAAACAATGTGAGGGATATTGTTTTGAGTGGGAGTTCAACAACAATTTGATTAAAAGTTGAACACTATTTATCATAAATTAAATCAAAGTGAATTTGCATAGTTGTTGTAGTCATTGGCATCCGTTTACCACCTTGCGCTTAGTTTTAATTGAGATGATAGAACTATAGAATTCTGGTTAGTTACTTTACGAACTGGTATCGTATTGTTTTGAAGTGTTAATCTAAAGTTTAAAATTCCTATTGCAAACTTTCAGTAAGTTCCGGTTACTCCATGAAGTTTAATAATTAGTATTAAATCAAGAGTGAAAATTCCAAGTGTTAGTGTATGAGTATCATGTTTGTCTCCATGATTCTTGATATCAAGGTTATCTAGGATCTGAAAGAGTTGTTTCAGAAACCATGATGTGTGGAAGATATTGTGATATCTGAAACAAAGTTTTGGTTGCAACATGATAGAGTATAATATGGCAAAAGTCATGTTCTCGTATTTGATGAGAATTTGCAAAAGGTTAAAGACACTAGTTGTCCTAATCCTCCAAAATGTTTTGGAGAGCAACATTATACTCGCAGTTCACCGTTATAAGCTAAAAGTAGCTTGATCATGGATAATTCCATAATAAGGGTGAATATTTGATGTAGGTAAAGTGTTTACCACACCAAGAGATTTTTAAAGAATGGAATTTGAAAGCACACCAAACATTTGATGATGGTGATCTACTTCAAAGTGCAAGTCCAAAGACATTGGTATTTAATTATACACGCTTTAGACTATGTGTCATATGTATGACTCCACTGTTGATGTTGATAGATTCTTTCAAACAGAAAAGGAAATACTGAAAGAGAATCTCATAAATATATGGCAGAAAAGAAAAGACTAGAATTGTTCAGTTTAAGTATATAGATGATATACATGTTATGGCTATATTCTTTTCTTATTAAACAATGTGGTTTTTAAGTATTTGATACTGAATTTGTTGGTGTGAATCGTCACACGAAACAACATAATTCATGGACTACAATGGCCTAAGTAAAAGAATATGTGATGATGTTCATCGAGAACAAATAAAGGGTTATTGTGTTGCTCGTTAAACATCAAAGTTTGCCTTCAAGATTTGTTTTATCAGGTATTATGAGAACAAAAGGGTTGTTCAAATAATTGCCGTAATCCATAAAAGATGGATGATTCACAAATCTCGTTGGAGAAATCACATCCATAAAACTAGTGCTAAAAATGTCGAAATACAAATTGATTGAAAGATCACTTAGGAAGTGACATCGCCGTTTAAATTATATTGGAAAGAAAACATGAAGAAACTCCATGAGGATGGAATTTTGGAGTCTTTTGATTTTAATCAAATGACGCTTGTGAAACTTTCCTAGAGATAATTAAAACTTCGTTCATAGGCCAAAAGGGAACGAATGACTAGCTTATTGGAACTTGTACATATTGTTGTACAAAGTCCATTATGTGTAGTCAACAGCGATGAATTTCAACTTCATATGCTTTCTCCGAAAATTTGAGTGAATATATGAATATTTACTTAATAAGGATGAAGTATGAAACATTTGAAAAAGTTCAAAGTCTTTCAAGATGAAGTGCAAAATCATTGTAATAAGAATATAAATAGTTTATGATAAAGATCATAAAGGAAGATATTTAAGTTACAAGTTTAGCATAATACCTAAGATTTAAGGAATCGTTCGGTGGATTTGCATTTCCCGAAACACCATAAGAGTATGGAGCGTTCGAGATATGTAATTAAACCTTGTTTGACATGGTGAGATCGAAGGTGTAATACACCAAACTGCCATTATATTTTAAAAATTAAAAGCTTTAGAGACTACCGTTTTCCACTGAAAAGAGCTCCATCAAAATCCGCTGAAATGACACCATATAAAGTTATGGTTTGGGATAAAACCCAAGTAGTCCTTTCTTAAACATTGGTATGCTATGCATAAGAAAGATGATTGCAACCAAAGTCGGATGAAACTGTCTTTGTATTACTGTTAAGTATTCCTCCATAAACACCGGAGACAAAAGTATTTGTCGCTTAGAACGTCAAGTTTCTTTGAGAAGGAATTTTTCGTGAAAAGATAAGTGGGAGGACAATAGAACTTTGATAAGGTTAAGGGAACCTTAGCTATATGTGCAAAGTTGCACAGCGCCGAAAAGTGTTCCGGAGGCAGCAACAATGCTCATGGCTCACGTGCCTCAAAGGTTGCGGTCACGGAGGTCTAAGTTTCTATTGAACCAAGTAGGTCGAGTAAACAATCAAATACCAAGATTTGAGGGTTGAATCATTATTTGAGAATAATGAACGGGCTACATGCAAAGAAGTGATGATGGGCCCTGACTCCGTCAAATGGCTTGAAGCCATAAAATCCGTGATAGTTCCATACACGAGAAATCAAGTTTTGAACTTGAAGGGCCCTCAAGAAAGTTGTAAGACCTTACAGTTGTGTTTGGATCTATAAAGAAGTAGACATGGATGTTTCACATCTATGAAATAGTCGACATGTTGGGAAAGAGTTCACAAAATGTTCAAAGGTTGACTATGACAAGATTTTGATCTTTCATAGCGATATTTAGTCTAGACGGATTAATGTAGCAACCACTACATATAATTTTGTTATGTGGTAGTTGAATAAACAAAACAAGTTCTTCTAATAGAAGGGTTACCTAGGACGTGTGCATGACACGGTCCAAAGGGTTTTGTTAATTCAAAGGATGTTAAATGCATATGCGAACTTCAATGGTTGAAGTAAGCATAGCGGAGTTGGAATCTTCACTATGATGAAACTGTTAAAAGAGTTTAATTTCATCGGAGACAATGAAGATGCTTGCATTTGCAAGAAATTAAGTGGGAGCGCTAAGACATATTTCTAATACATTATGTGGAGGACATATTGTTGATTAGAAATGATATATCTTTTATTAACACATATTAAGAATTTCATCCTGATGAAAGACTTAGGCAAAACCCAAATATTTGGCATCAATAGACGCTAATATGGTTGTGCCGAAAGTACATAAATGATGTATTGAATGAGTTCAATATAGAAACTACAAGAAATGTTCTTGTCACACAGAAATGATTGAATGAGTTCAATATTGATGATATATTCAAGTGTATTGACACTTGGTAAGTGAAACAAAGATTCAAGTATAGATTGATACTTGATGTATGAAATCACAAAGAGTATTTATATCAATCATACTGTGATATGTACAAATCCAGATATGTCCTATGCTCTAAATGTTATGAGCATATACCAGAATGATTCATAAGATGATCATTGGACGATAGTAAGGATATTCTTATGATCTTTTGGAAGAACTAAGAGTATATTATTTGTAGAAGTGACAAATAGATGGTTAGTTCATTGTAAAAGTACTACATTGATACTAGGTTTTGTCACAGAGTACAAATTAAGTTTATCTCAATCTAAACTAAGGGTGGCACGATATAATGGAAAGTAAGTTCCATAATGGATTTGGATGGGTTCCAAAGTTAAGACATTGTGACAGATACTACAACAAAAGGCTAAGTATATGACTGCTATAATAGCAGCTAAAGAGGGCATTTGTGTCAAGTAGTTTGTTGTCAAACTAGGTGTAGTTCACAGCGGGATAATACTATGAAGATATATTGTACGACAATATTATCAACATGTTTTAACCCCAAAGAACTAAAGGTCTCACTGAAGGGCCAAAATTATACAAAGCCATCTCATTAGAGAATGAGTGATGCGTAGAGATGCAAAGACATGCAATTACACACGGACCTGGAAGTGTCCGATCCGGAGATCAGTTGACCACTAGCAATCGTGTACATACAACACCAGAAAGCCATATGTGTTGAATACACAAAGGTTTGAAACTAGATTATTGACTCTAGTGCAAGTGGGAGACTGTTGGAGATATGCCCAAGAGGCAATAATAAAGTGGTTATTATCATATCTTCATACTTATGATAAATGTTTACATACCATGCTATAATTGTATTAACCGGAAACATTAATACTTGTGTGATTTGTAAACATAAAAGAGTCCCTAGTAAAGCCTCTTGTTAAACTAGCTTGTTGATTAATATATGATCATGGTTTCCTGATCATGAACATAGAGATGTTATTAACAACAGGGTCATATCATTAGGAGAATGATGTGATGGACATACTCCTATAGTTAAGCGTAGCATAAAGATCAAGTCATTTAATATAGTTCATTTGCTATAAGCTTTCTGATACATAGTAACCTAATTCCTTCGACCATGAGATCATGCATATCACCTTTACCGGAAGGATGCTTTGATGACATCAAACACCACACCGTAACAGGGTGGCTATAAAGGTGGCATTGAGTGTTCGGAAAGTATTGGTTGAGACACATGGATCAAGAGTGGGATTTGTCCATCCATATGACGGATAGATATACTCTGGGCCCTCTTGGTGGAATGTCATCCAATTAGCTTGCAAGCATGTGACTGGCTCACAAGGGAGCACATACCACGGGAACGAGAAAAGAGTACTTATCAGTAACGAGGTTGAACTAGGTATGCAGAGATACCTACGATCATAACCTCGGATAAGTAAAGTATCGTGAGATAAAGGGAAATTGGTATCGTATGTAAGTGGTTCATTCGATCGCAAAGTAATCGTAGAAATATGTGGGAGCCATATGAATTTCCAGATTCCTCTATTGGTTATTGATCGGAGAAGTGTCTCGATCATGTCCGCATAATTCACGAACCGTAGGGAGACACACATAAGGATTCAATGTTGTTGAGTAGTTATGGAATGATGAGTAAGAGAACGAATGTTGTTCGGAGTCTCGGAAGGGATCCGGGATATCACGAGGAGATCCGGAATGGTCCGGAGAATAAGATTCATATAAGGAAAGTCCTGTTTCGGAGTTAGCGAATGATTCCGGTGTTTTCATCGGGAATGTTCTAGAAGGTTCCGGAATGTCCGGCACTCCGGAGGGGAAGGGTACATGAATGTGTTATATCAAGTTGGTATGATTGCATTATGTACTTGGTGTCATCGCTGTACCAAATAGAGGGTTTATTCAAATCCTAGTTTGAAAAGTCAAACGGCTAGTTTGAAAAGTCAAACCGCTAGTTTTGGGAAAGAGGAGAAGGAGGTTGGAAACCGACTTGGGGGAGGAGTTCCTCCTCCCACCGCCGGCCCACCTTGGGTCCGAGTTGGGGAGGGACTCCCCTCCCCAGGCGCGCCTCCCTCCACCTATAAGAGGAGGGGCAGGGCTCCCCTCCTAGACACAAGTTGCCTCCCTCTAAACCTAAACCCTAGCCACAGCCTAGGGATTTCTCCCAAGCCGCCGAGTTAGAGCTTCTAATTGCCCTAGCCGCTGGTTTAGCCCCTTCTAATTGGTGTGTCTAAACCCTAGATCACCAAGGCTCTCTCATAGTCCACCATACTCGCTCCGGCTTAAGGCGAAGCCCTGCGAGATCTCCCCTCTACTTCTGGTACCACGCCGTCGTGCTGCCGGAATCGCGAGGAGAGTGCTACAACCTCCGCTGCCTGCTGGAACAAGGGAGAGGAAGGTCTTCATCGAGTACCAAACGTGTGACCGACTGCGGAAGCGCTGCCGGAACGCAGCGCCGGAAGGATCGTCTACGTGATCTTGAGATCGGCAAGTGTACGACTACATCAGCCACGAGAATCTGCTCTCGTTAACTGCTTTGGAATCTTCGAGGGTGAGTTCCTCTATCGACTCGTTGCTACAATCTAGTAGATAGATCTTGGCTTGATCATAGATTAGATCTTGATTGTGTGTTCATGCGGTAGAAATTTTTTGTTTTCCATGCTACGAACCCCTACAGCGGATTCCGGTTTCTCAAATCCCAAGTACCCGGGGACGCCCGAAGAAAAAGGATAAGAGAGATTTATTACAGTCTGCCCCTATTGATGGGAGTCAGTTGAGACCTGGCACAAGTACGGATATTTCAGTGCACAAAATTTCGGACTTGAATTTTCCTATATCGGAAATACCCAGCGAAGTTGTGTGCGCACACATCGGAGCGGGAAAGCTAAAGGATCTAGCTCCTGGATTGGGAAATCCGGTGGAGCAAGAGGATGTGCCTGATGCACTCCATGACGAGATGGCCATTAACTATGTTAATACGGGCGAGTCATACAACCGAGCCATGGCAAATGTCGACGTTAATTTTGCCAAGAAAATTGCCTCAATCATAGATCTTGACCCTGAGCCTAACACGCTCGCTGATTGCAAGAAAAGGTCGGATTGGAAAGATTGGCAGAAGGCAATACTGCTGAATTATTATCGTAAAACAAAAGAGAGGTATTTGGACCTGTTTGTCTAACTCCTCCCCACATTCGCCCCGTTGGCCATAAGTGGGTTTTTGTTCGAAAGAGAAACGAGAATAATGAAGTAGTAAGGTACAAAGCAAGACTCGTTGCTTAAGGTTTCACTCAGTGACCAGGTGTCGAGTTTGAGGAAACTTACTCCCCGGTCATGGATGGAATTACCTTTAGATAGTTGATCTCAATGGCAGTAAACATGGACTTAAAAATGAAACTAATGGATGTTGTCACCGCTTACTATATGGTAACTTGGATTCGGACATATACATGAAAGTATCAGAAGGTATCCCTGTCCCGAACCAGTGTAGAGCAAACAAGAGCTTATACAGTGTTCAGCTTAAAAAGTCATTGTATGGACTAAAACAGTCAGGTAGGATGTGGTATAATCGTTTAAGCGATTTCCTTCATCAGAAGGGCTACGCGAGCAATGAAGATTGCCCATGTGTTTTTATACGGAGATCCTAGGATGGTTTCTGTATTATCTCGATGTACGTGGACGATTTGAATATAATCGGTACACCTGACGATATTGAGGAAGCGAGTTCCTACCTGATGTCGGAATTCGAGATGAAAGACTTAGGCAAAACCAAGTTCTGCCTCGGTCTGCAACTTGAGCATTCCCCTGCTGGGATTCTAGTTCACCGGTCGGCCTACATCCAGAAGGTGTTGGAACGATTTGGGTTTGAAAAGGCATATCCTTCTAAGACCCCGATGGTCGGAAGATCTTTGCAGCAAGACAAGGACCCGTTCAGGCCTAAAGAAGAGGGGGAGGAAATTCTGGGACCGGAATTCCCCTACTTAAGTGCAGTTGGCGCACTTATGTACCTCGCAAATTGTACACGACCGGATATTGCATTCGCCGTCAATTTGCTTGCAAGGTACAGTTCTGAGCCTACCAAGAGGCATTGGAAAGGCGTTAAGGACATCTTTAGGTACATACAAGGGACAAAGGACCTTGGCTTGTTTTACCAAAAGAACCAAGACCTATCTGTTGTAGGCTATGCAGATGCTGGGTACCTTTCGGACCCGCATACATCCAAGTCGCAGACTGGATATGTTTTCCTTTGTGGTGGAACAGTTATTTCCTGAAAATCGTCTAAGCAAACTCTTGTGTCAACTTCGACGAACCACTCGGAAATCATAGCATTATATGAAGCGTCACGAGAATGTGTATGGCCTCGACGAGTAGTCAGCCACATCCAGATATCATGTGGACTGAACACCGTACAAACCCCAACAATTATCTATAAAGATAATGCCGCTTGTGTTGCACAAGTCCAGACGGGTTACGTGAAGAGTAATCTCACAAAGCATATAAACCCCAAGTTCTTCTATGCACATGAATTGCAAAAGATGAACGAAGTGAAAGTCTTGCATACTAAGTCATGTGAAAATCTCGCTGATTTGTTCACTAAATCATTGCCAGCATCTTCTTTCAAGAGATGTGTCCGTGGGATAGGCATGATGAGACTTAGGGAGATGCAAGGTTCAGGGAGAGAATCTTCACAAACTCATCGCTGAAATCTTGATCCCGATGATTGAGTGCTTAACTTTATAGTTAAGAGGAGCAATCATTGTACGGGAGTTACCGAGAGAAAGATCAATAAAGTTCCCCTTTGTTCCATGTGCCATATATTTGTGTAATCTGTGTGCCTTCTACTCTAATCTTCTTCTCAGATGTGGAACAGCCTCGGGACCGACCAGTCGACAGAGAATGTTCCAACACTTTTACTCTCTTGTACTTCCATCAAGCATCTGAAGGCAACCGCAAACGATGGCAGTTCTTTCGTTCCTTCCTTCGTTGGCACACCGGCGAGAGCCAAGGACGTACTACCAATCGCATCGAGAAGATTCCAAATAGGAATTGGCAGAAAATAATTTTATGCAACTCGGTCCACAAATTTATCCCCTTTAACCAATTTCTGCATTTGACACATGTTCCAAAGAGAGAAAAATCATAATATTTGGTTGTCTATTTTTAGATCCAAACTATCATGCATGTCACATGTCAATTACTCCCTCCGTTTTAAAATAGACGTCTTAAATTTGTTAAATTTAAATAAATCTATATACTAAATAGTGTCTAAATTTATTAAATTTTAAAAAATTCGAGACATCTATTTTAAGAAGAAAGGAGTATAAAAGTTAATCCATGAGATTGAATTTGTGAATCAAGTCCCGTAAAATTATTTTCCGGAAGGAGGCATGGTATCAAAGAAGCCCGGCCGGCCGGTCTCGAACCGTCTCTGCACTGCTACTACTGCACTTCCATGAAAGCGAGCATGGGACGAGCCCACGCTGATCCTGCACTCTGCCAGGACGCTTCGAGCACCAACATGCCAGCCGGTCGACGGTATCGTATGGAGCGAGAGGGAGTGTGTCAGAGCATCTCCACTCGTTGGTACTCAGACCGAAAATCGGTTTTCTAGATTCGGCTAAATTCACTTAAACTCGGCGAATATAGGTGAATATAGACGGAATTTTATTAAATTAGGCGAGGGGAACATAGTACATCGGTTTAACTAGGAAAGGACGCCGCTGTGGTCGACGCCGGACGCCGCAACTACAGGCCGAGGCAGGGGTTGTTACCGGCCTCGATGTGCGCCATGACTCCGGCGAGAGTCCGCCCTGGAACGCTCCACCAGCGACGGCGGTAAGCCATATTGTGACGTGGTGGCGGCGGCGAGCCCGGCGGTCCGTCGTGTCGGGCGAGTTCCTCGAGGCGCCTGTCAGCGAAAAACTGCCTCCAGAAGACCAAGTTGCCCTGATCCTCGGCGAGATCCGGGTCTTGCATGGCAGCGATAGCGGCCTGGATCTCTCCGGCGAGGTCTAGGTCTTCCATGGCGGCGATAGTCGCCTGGATCTCTCCGGCGAGGTCCTGCCCTTCAGGCACCGGCGGAACAGGGATCCCGCCGGCGCTGAGTGTCCAGCCTCCGGGGAGGCGAGTGTCCGGCGGGGCCGTATACCGCGCCTCCCGGAGGAGCCGGGCTTCCCACGACGACAGCGTGCGGCGGCCGGCCATGGCTTCTCGGCGGAGTTGGGGAGGACGCAAGGTGCGAACATCCGAAGTTCGTCGGAGTTGCGGTGATGTGAAGAACTGTGAAGAGAGACGGCCATTTTTGCTGACCCACGCCCGTTTTCGCTGAGTCCGGCGTCCCCAGGGCATACCCGGGATCCTGGGTTCGGCCTGGGTAGTCCGGACTAAAGTTGGCCCAAATCCGGCCGAAAACAGGTCTCTGGATACACGACTGGACCGATTTTCGGCGTCCGGACGTAATTTTAGCGTCTGGATCTGTCCCCTGGGTAGACGAGTGGAGATGCTCTCATGAGAGTGGCACTCCGGCATGGCCACGTCCGATCCGGCGGGAGTCTCTGCCATGTCGCGAGCTTTCAGTCGGTTAGCCAAGCCGGTCATCAGCGTCTTTTTTTTTTTTTGAAAGCCAGTCATCAGTGTCTGTCAACGAGCACTCTGTAGTGCGTGGCTTGGTTGGGTTGGGCCTCATTTAGAGTTGGATAGAAGTCCAAATGGGCTGAGGTTGGTGGCAATAAGTTTTCCAAACCTGGTTGGGGTGTTCCATGCGCCGCACACCCCGCCTGGGCTGTATTGGGCTCGCCAATTCCGTTTCTTTTTCTTTTTCGTTTTTCTTACTCTGTTTTTCTTTGTGCATTTCCAGATCTGAACATTTTTTTAACCCCAACGTCCAAATCTAGGCATTTTTAAATATGAACCAGATTCAAATTCTAAACAAAAAAAATCGGAACATTCTTTAAATCTGAACAAATTTGAAAATCTAAATATTTCTAAATTAAACAAAATTTAAAATATAAATAAAACAAAAAATGTGAACACATTTTAAAATCTGAAAATTTTCAAAATTTAAATCTTGTGAAAAATCAAAAGAGAAAACTAAAAAAAATACAGAAAAAAGAAATAGAAACGTAGAAAATCGCACGGGGGCGAGGGGTGTGATGCAAGGTAACAACCAACCTCATCGGTATATAGGATTTTCCCGTGAGTTTGGCCCAATGTGCGTGAGCTTCAGGCAGTACGCTTTGAAGATGGGAGGTCCTACTCCTACACAATGGGTGACTTTTTTTGGATTTATATAGCAGTTTCTAGGTCTCGAACCAGTGAAACCCAAAAGAACTCTTTAGCTTAAGTCTAGCTTTTTTTCACCGAAAAGCAAGATCGTACTGTAAATCCAGAAACTGGTTCGAAGGTGTTTCCCGAGCCTCTGGCCAACAACCCGAACCGGTATACCCAGTTGGCCCTGTTTTCATTTTAATTTACAACACATGCCACTGGCAGAGATAACACTTCGAAAGGGAAAAAAGTAAAAACAGAAAACGTTTTGTCGCTGTGTCGAATCGAACTCCTCCCGCATCGATACCATGGAGGCTCGCTAGGGTTCCTCGCTGCTGCGCCGCCGCCACCCCACCGCCGCCGCCCCCGATGCTCTCCGCTGCCGTCTTCCTCTATCCACCTGTAGCAACCTCCGCCGCCTGCCTCTCCACCCGCTCAGGTCGTGGTGTCGCCGCCGCTGTGTCTTCGGCCGCTCGATGACCACGCAACAGCCGGTGATGTCCACCGCCTGGAGTATCTACCGGGTCTACATCAACTCAGACCTGTGCCGGCTCGTGCCTTTGACAGCAAGTGGAAGAAGTAATGATTCACGTCTGTCTTTCTCGTGGCTGGAGGCTCGCATGTGTGCCGGCGGTAGTCTGCTGATCCGTGGATTTTTTGTTGCCTTCTCTGAATATTCTTTTCCTTGCATGTGGCATCGCCTCTTATGCAACACCAAGACTGTGATTGACTGAATTTGTGTCTGATTATTTATGTCAAGATTAGTTAGCCTTCAAAATCCGAATGAATGGAACCCCATGCACACTATCTACTTCAGTTAGTGGTGTTGGGTAATCAGCTCTTGCTTTGTGATTGATGTGCACAGCTAAAATAATTTCCTAATCACTAAAACATTTCTTTGTTTTTGGTATGTAAAGAATTATACCATGACACCATGTATTATTTGACTTTTAATCATTTTCTTGATTTATTTATAGCTCATTTTCACTAAAAACTAGCATACCTACTGTATCATTACTTATTTAAACACATATCTATTTTTAGGGCATTACGGACATTTCACTACTCAACATATCAAATAAGCCAAATTTCAGAAGCCTAAAAGAAGTCGCCCATGCGGTTTCTTATAGCTTCTTCCCACCACAGTTTTTCCCCACAATTTTCCATAAACTGGCTTATACATAAGCAGGAGCCCAAAAAAAGTCACCCAATACCCTGTAAGACAGCAGGCACCACGCCGCCTATAGGGAGGCTGACCCATGAATGCACGTTTTCTTTTCTTTTACATTTACAATTTCAATTTATTTTTTATATACTTTTGCTTTTTTATTTTATTTTCTCTGTATTTTTTGTTCTTGTTTCATTTTTCTACTTTTATATACTAATAGTTATATTTTTAAAACATGAACATTTTTTGAATATTGAAAAATGTTCAAACATCATCAACAACTTTCAATACAAAATAAATAAATTTTAAAATATGTCTCCATTTTTAACCTCGTCGGTATGTTTTTGAATTTGTTAACCTAATTTTTAAATCCATGAAATTTTAATTAAGCATACTTAACATTTTTGAATTTTTAATCTACTTTTGGAATCCATGAATTCTTTCATTTAGCCTTCAAACATTTTTTTTGAATTTGTAAACCTATTTTAGAATCCATGAACTTTTTAAGCTTCGGGAACAATTTTAATATGAAATAAACATAAAAAAGAAAAGCAAATAAAAAACAAAGAAATTGAAAGAATAATATATAAGAAAATATGGGACATGTAAAATTAAAAAAATAAAATATAAAGACAAGAAAAATAGAAAATTTAACGGCAACATAGAATATTAAAAGTTGAAACAATACAAAAAAAACTGCACACCAAAATCGCTCTGGAGATAAATATCCATTGCACGACACCTAATTCTTAATAAAATTTCAAATTGCCCGCAGGAGAAAAGGAAGAAGGAAGAAGGATGCTTATGTTGTGCATACCAGTGGAGGATCCATCGTAGTACTCTGATAGGCATGAATATGTGTCTTGTTTTTCTATTGCTATATATATGTTCATCTATTTTAAAGTAGTATTTTTGGTATCCAAATCTATCATTAGTAGAACCTTTTGATATTTTTTATTTGCATTGAAACCTATTGTCTTTGTACATTCATTGTTACTTTCACAAGTTATTTTAAAAAATTAATTTTTATCCAAAGAAGTACTAACTCTGTCCCAATTTAGATTGCGCACACATTTTTCAATGTCTAAGTTTGACCATCGATTTGACCTACAAAACATGGACTATATGTTTTGCGTGGTCAACCATTGAATTCTTATTGAAATAAACTTTTGAATGATGTAGGCTTTACCACAATTTAAAATGGTTAGTTGTTCAAATTGGTGGTTAAAGCTGGTCATAGTGGTAGTAACTTAGCTAGTATCATGCATGTACATGCAATTTCAAGTAAGTAAATTAATGACACGACATAATAATTAATAAAGGAAGTGAGGAAAGTAGTACTTCCTCTGTTTGGGATTATAGGTCGGACATCGTATACCTAGGTCGTTAATTTGACTAATAAAACATAAATTATATAGAATAAAAATTATATTATTAAAAAATATAGTTCTAAAGTTTTTAATGGTATAATTTTTATGTTATTTTATTTATATTTTATTGGTCAAATTGGCAACCTAGTTAACCGTGCGTGACCTATAATCTCAAACGAAGGAAGTATTAACTTATCTAGTTAACATAGCATCACACGTATCAAGACCATATGAGTCTGGAACCTAATTAATTATTTTTTGCATTACAACACACACATGCTACTACTCCAAGTAGGCAAATTGGTGACATGGCATGATAATTAATGAAAATAGAGAGAAAGGTAGTAACTTAGTTATCATAACATCACACATATCAAGACCATATGAGTTTATAACCTAATTAATTAAATCTTGCATAATACTATATACATGTTATTACCCACTACGAAGATAGTAACATCAACTAGTAACATGTACAAGATACTAGTCTTAGTTACTTAGCACTATGACCAGCCTAAAGCTCAAGCATGTAAAATTAGGACGCCACCTGCATTGGGACATACGGAGTATGTTTTTTATTTCGCATTTAGATTAACCAAATATGGAGCCCCACACGGAGGCAGAATTGTTTTTCAATAAAGGAAAGGCCTCAAAGCTATAAAAAATTAAATAATACATTTTTTTATTTAATTTTACAAATAATACACGAAATGGAAATTTTGCAAATCTAACGGGTCGTCTTCTTTTCAAAAGACGACGGGAGCTGGTCTTTATTTGAGAAGACGACGGACGTCCATTTTTAATTGAAAAGACGACCGAGAGCTGTTCTTTATTTTAAAAGACGACCGGCGCCGTCGTCTTTCGAAATGATGACGCTGGATTGGATCCATGGCACAGAAACACATGCGATCAGTATGAATCATGAGTGAGCGAGGGCGCAGTACTAGCTGCAAGAGGACACCGCTAGCTTAGCTCCAACCAAACACCATAGCGCACTGACCTAGCTACTCCCTCTGTTTCAAATTACTCCGCGCGCACGCTTACCTAGGTGGACTAGTACTCTCTTATTTTTCATCCAAAAAAAATTCTGGATTTTTGGTATACGTAGTACACATTTCATACTATCTATTTTAAAAATCTCAGGATTTTTTTAAATGAAAAATGAGGGAGTAATAGCCTACCTACATAAACGTGCCGGCGGAGTAATTTGAAACAGAGGGAGTACCTATCTAGCTTGCTCCAGCGTCGTCATTTCGAAAGACGACGGCGCCGGTCGTCTTTTAAATAAAAAACAGCTCCCGGTCTTCTTTTCAATTAACGACGGGCATCCGTCGTCTTTTTAAATAAAGACCAGCTTCCGTCGTCTTTTGAAAAGAAGATGACCCGTTAGATTTGCAAAATTTCTATTTCGTGTATTATTTACGAAATTGAATAAAAAATATATTATTAAAAAAAAATTAGCGGCCTCAAAGGCCAAGTGGAGATTTTTGGATTCCGGATTTCAGTGATCCTATTATTTAAAAAATAAAATTATATTTACAAATTAAAAAAATCAGTATATACCAAATGATTTGTATTCTGAGCTACATAAAAAGAACAAAAAGTGTTTTTAAATCTCCAATTTTTTATCAGAATTTGTCGTTTTATGTGTAGCCCACAATATTTTGCATTGAGATTTTATATGCTTGTAGGATACACCATTTACTATCTCCAAAAATATTTTTACTACTTTAAAGTTACAAATTTGATTTATATATTTTTTAATTAAAGAGATCACTGGAACTTTGGCAGCAAATTAAAGACGCTTTTCCCTAAAAGGTCGAGCTTATATTGAAAGCATGAGTGTAAAAAACTCAAAATAGCGGAGACGAGATTCTTGGTTGTTGGTGTGGCATATATTTGCTTAATGGCCGTCACTGGATCGGATCAGAAGATTGATTATCATGTTTTTACTTTCTATGATTTGTATTAATGTTTTTAGATTTGTATAGATTTGAATGTATCTAGTAGAATCTAGACAAATATGAGAACATTAATTTAAATCGAAGGAAGTACTTAGAGCATCTTCAGCAAAGACGCTATTTTGCAGCGCTGCAAATCAGCGATGCAGCGAGCGACATCCTGATACAGCGCTAGATAATCGCGCGTCCTCTATCAGAAGCGCTAATCTGCAGCGCACGCGGCTCAGCGAAAATTCTGTCTCCACCAGACGATGCAAACTACAGCGCGCGCTACCGGCGCAAACCAAAAACACAATAGCAACTATCACAAACAAGATCAAAATAGACCAAATAATTCATGCAAAGATGGCTCTAAAAATCCTCGAATCACCTAAATGACATAGTTCAACCACAAATTCACCTCAATGACAAAGTTCAAACACAAATTAGACTCAACATACACACATCATCACTTGTCAACATCATCCATTCCACCGCCATCTTCAACCAGGAGGCCATGAATCCTCCCGACGGTGCTCCCATGGACCTCGCCATCCTCGTACACCTCATAGTCCTCTTCATCATTTTCATCTACATGTTGCGTTTGTGCAAAATATGAACCGGCAACCTCCATAGTCTCCAAAAAACTTTTTCCATCAACACTACAATGTATGCACATGTCACAATCCTACTAAAACATTCACATGTATCTAAAAAAACAACAAAAAGGAGATTTTTTTACCTCGTTGCCATTTCATCGAGCATGTTGCGCGCGGCGACGGCGGCAACGGTTGGCGTCAGACGTTGAGGAGGCGGTGGAGGAGGAGCGGAGATAGCTGTCGCTTGGGGGGCGGGGACGGGTGCAGGCTGCACGCGCCGAGCCGCCGCGCTATTCCTCGCCTCTTTGGGTTTGGGTTGCCCACCCGCCGCACCGGCCGTGCGCTTCGTGGTGTTCCTCCTTCCTTCCGGTGGCGCGATTGGTGGGAGCTGCACGGCGCCGGAGCTTTTCCGCGGCGGCACGAAGAGTTGGCGAGTCGCGGCGCTCCCCGCAGCGATCCCCGAGGCGCCCGAGCCGTTCCCGGCGCTAGCGCTAGGGTTTGGCACGGTCGGTGGCGGGATTGCGCCGGCGCCGGCAGTGTGTGTGTGTGTGTGGTAGGGGGGGACGAAGTAGGAAGGGGTTTGTGGGGAGCCGTCCATCGCCGGAATTGCGCCGATAGCCGCACGCAGGGGGAAGTCCGAGGGGAGAGGTCGTGTAGGCGGGGGAAGTTTTCGAACGGTTGGCTGTTGCCACGCGAGCCGAGCGATAGCGCGCTGTAGTCCGAGCGCGATATATCCCGCTCTAAATAACGCAAAATACCGCGTCGCGCGGGATTATAGCGCCTCTACCTGAAGAGTTTGCAGCGTACGCGAGATAAAAAATGGTTAATTTAGCGCTGCGCTATTATAACGCCCTCTGTCGGAGATGCTCTTAGATACATTAAGTGAATGAGTGGAGTAGCATGCTGCCGACGCATGCCATGCTTCGCGCGCTATAAAAATGAGAGAAGCGATCGAGAGCAAGAATACTACGTAGTACAGTTCTTCTAGCTAACATTTGCTACTTCCCACTCTGAGCAGAATGGCCTATGGGGAGAAGGTGAAGGTGGTGGAATCCTGCGTTGTGACTCCCAGCGAGGTAACGCCTAGGCATGGCCTCTGGCTCTCCCCGCTCGACCTCATGATGGTCAACAGAGGCCACACTCCGACCGTGTACTTCTACCGCTCCGCGTCTGGCTCCAACGGCGGCGACGACTTCTTCGACGTGGCCAGGCTGAAGGTGGCTATGGCCAAGGCCCTGGTAAACTTCTACCCCCTCGCCGGTCGTCTCGGAGTGGATGCCGACGGTCGGGCAGAGATCGACTGCGCCGGCCAGGGCGCGCATTTCGTGGTTGCTCGCTCGACCTCACCGTCGACGACTTCAGCAGCTGCCAGCCGTCGCCGGAACTAAGGAGGCTCTTCGTCCCCAGCGTCGTCGACGACTCTCCGTGCGTCATGCTCGCCGTCCAGCTGACCTTCTTCAAGTGCGGCGGGGTGGCCCTAGGCACGGCGCTGCACCATGTCGCCATCGACGCCGTAAGCGCGGTTCACTTCTTCCAGACGTGGTCCGCCTTCTCCAGGGCCGGCGACCGCTGGAACGACGTCGCGGAAGCGCTGGAGCTCCCATGCCACGACCGCACGCTCCTCCGTGCGCGCTCCCCGCCCCACGTCGTCCACCCCGACGCTCTCCACGTGTTCTTCCCGCTCAAAGATAATCTAAACATATCCGTTGCGGACCCGCTGCCCGGGCCCGTCGTCAACGAGATTTTCGTCATCTCAACGGACCAGATCGCCGCTCTCAAGGATGCCTGCAGCGGCGCGAGCACGTTCTGCGCCGTGAGCGCCCACGTGTGGCGGTGCATGTGCGCCGCGCGTCGGCTGGCGCCAGAGGTCACGACGCGCCTCACCTTCCCGGCCAACTTCCGGCGCATCCTGAGGCCGCCGCTCCCGGCGAGGTACTTCGGCAACGGGATCATCATGTTGGGTGCCACCGGTAAGGTGCGGGACATCGCCTCGGAGAATCAGCTCGCGCTGGCTGCCGTCGCCGAACGGATCAAGAGCGCCATCCGCCGGTTGGACGACGAGCTGGTGCGTTCCACGATCGACTACCTGGAGATGAATGAGGCTCCACCAGCGAGCAGCATGCCGGAGACAGAGGTGAGGGTTGTGAGCTGGCTAGGCATGCCGGTGTACGACGCGGATTTCAGGTGGGGGAAGCCGCTGACAATGATGCGCGCCGTGCAGCAGCGCGCCAGGCTCATTTACCTCGTCGACGGCGGGCTGGGAGACGGCGGCGGCATTCGCATCCTCGTGTCCATCGAGGCTGCAGTTCTCAAGGACTTCCACCGTCTGCTATATGCAAAGTTCTAGTAAGGGGAGACTAACACCTTTCATCGTTGTTTCAAGAGTCGAACTTCCATTTTCATTCTTCAGCGAGTTTGATTCGCATAGAGGTAAGTGTCATCGTAGACGACGTCAGAATTCAGAAACCGTTGATCTAAGTTTTCAACTAGTATGATAGAGCAACATGAGTTAGCCAAAGACTTGTCCTAATAAAACTCAAATGGATCTTCTGAAACGGATCGTGTAAGGGTTTATATTCTTTAAATGTCCATCCTCGTGTCCATCGAGGCATTCGCATCCTCGTGTCCATCGAGGCTGTAGTTCTCAAGGACTTCCACCGTTTGATATATGCAAAGTTCAAGTAGTAAGGGAAAGAAAAAGTCCACGGAACCCTCCTATGTATCAGTTTTAGGACGCTAACCCTTTAACTATGAACTGGGTCACTTAATCTCCACAAGTATCCAAAACAGGGTAAATTACCTCATGAAACAATTGTTAGCTGTATGGGAAAGCTGTTTTGATGACGTGGACAGTGGTATAGTACATGCAGAATGATGTTTCAACTCAGTCTAAATCCCTCACTCTGCTTTCTCTCGCTCGCTGCCACTGACCCAGTCAGTGTGCTCGCTGCCGTGCTCGCCGCCGGCATAGCCCCTACCGGCGTCCTCGAGGTGCATCCTGGGCTCTTCCCCTTCCATAGCCTGACCTGAAGTTTCATCAACGGGGCCCGACCGCCCCGTGCTCGCGTGCTGGTGCCAGCTTGTCTTAGTCAATCGTCCATGACCCCTCCCCAGTCTGCGCCTCCCTTCATCGCTCTTCAGCTGCTCATGGGTGTTCCCTGATACGGCCACCATCCCGTGCGCACCGCCTTCCCCAACCTCCATGAGTTCGTTTGTCCTGAAATAGAGGAGTTCATTTGTCCTGAAATAGCAGAGGTCATTTTGTACTGAATACTAGCAATGGTGATGCGCCACTACTCAAATTAATGAATATGCACAGAGAAATGGAAGATTCCAGTAAAGCGGATCAACCTTGCCGGCCCTTGGGAGGTTCACCTTGACGTCTTTGTCAACGAATTTGGCCAGGTCAAGTACAGTCACTTTGTGCCACGCGAAAAAAAAAAACACAGACGGCATCAATCATGAGAAAATGAGGAGGGCAATGTAGGTGTAGCAGAACATGATTCATCTCCACATGCAAAATCTAAGAGTAGATACTGTCCACGTGGACCAAAACCACCCGGAGGGGGTAATTTGCCTGATTTTGGATACTTGTGGGGGTTAAGTGACCCAGATCATAATTAGGAGGGGCGTAGCGTCCCAAATTTGATACATAGCGGGTTATGTGGACTTCTTTCGAAGGGGAACTAGCACCGTTCATGTTGTTTCAAGAGTCGAACTTCCATATTTTCATTCTTCAGCGAGTTTGATGCGCATAGAGGTGATGACGTCAGAATTCAGAAACCGTTGATCTACATGTACTCCTTCTATTTCAAGTTTTCAACTAGTATGATAGAGCAGCATGAGTTAGCCAAAGACTTGTCCTAATGAAACTCAAATGTATTCTGAAACGGATCGTGTAAGGGTTTATATTCTTTAAATGTCAGAGAAAAAGTAATGTGTTTTTTGCACCAAGTGAACAAGTTATTATATCAGAGTGAACTTTTCTGATCTATATATATGAATAAATTTATTGTTCAAACAATGTAGTCCCTCCGTTTCAACTACTCACTTTGATCCAAAATAATACTCATTCAGATCCAAAATTAATACTCATTCCGTTCCAAAACAATTGTAGTTTTAGATTCTTCATAAGCCAAATAACTCTAGTTTCACCAAGTTTATAGAAAAGTATATCACCATCTATAACACAAAGTTACTTTTATTAGATTAATCATAGAACAGATTTTGGTACCATGTTGATTAGACGTTGTAGATATTAGCATCTTTTTATAAATCCAATCAAACTCAGAGAAATTTAATCTAGAACAAAGTAAGAAATCCAATTAATTTTTTTTGAAGTAGAAATCCAATTAATTTTAGAACAAATGGAGTAGAGAAATAATAGCCGGACAAAGACTTGTCTTACTCCACCCGTATAACTCCCTCATTGTCATAATATAGTGCATATAAGTTTTATGAAAAGTACCAACTTTGATCGAGTTTATTGAGTAAATTGTTTATGTCTATAACAACAAATATACACCATACAAAAAATATACATCATGGTGAATCTAGTGATATTGTTTGGGTGTTCGAGATGTTAAATTTTTGTATTACATACTTGGTTAAACTTCACATCAGTTGACTTTAAAAAACTTATATGCACTACATCTTTACTACTAAAAGGATGTAGGTGATCGTAGGTCGCCCTCAAACATCAAACATTGAAGCAATCTAGGCCATACAATTTACATCCTACGGAAGGCACATATACACATCGTCTCTTACGGAAGGCAATCAATGCTACAATCAAGGAAAATCAAAAGAAAATCTATACAATTAATCACACATCCTTTACCGGAAAATAAAAAACAATCTTTACAATTAATCACACAACCTCACAGGAAGGCAAATTAAATGGAAAGCTACAATCAAATCGTTACAATTAATCACACACCATCACGGAAAGGCTACAAACAGACTCAACTCCGTTGGTTGTTTACTTCTTGACTTTGTTGACAGACTCAACCCCGTGTTCGATTGACAACAAAGGCTAAATACAAGTAGATCACTTACACGCAGCTATGATTTCTATTTTTTATTGTATGTTGGATAGATCTTAAAGGAAAACTTATACAATGTTACTATGTATTGTTCAACAAAAATTGACACAAATCTAGATTCATAATGGTCCAGATGTCATTTAGTTGTATATAATCAAAATTTTGGTTTGCCCCGAGAAGCGCTGTCATCGGTTTAATCGTTGATGCAAATAAATTGGAGCCTGTTAGTAGTTGGTTTACAAGGTAGGCTATATCAATGATTGAAAGTCTTTTACGTAAACAGAGTATAATATGGAAGTATTCGGATCTGTTAATCAATATAGCATAATTCCGTATCAAAATAAAACGGAAATATCTTTTGGCCCAACAACTACCGATATAAATAGAGAAAATAGAGATTACCTGTTACTTTTCTCGCTATTCAACCCTAATCACCAGTCCAACACAACGACGAATCCCCATTGGCGACAAGGTATGATCTGAGTCCACGCGCACTCAAATTCCTCACCAAGGCCTCTGTCTCCCTCTATCCCATGCCCATCAACGCCGCATCCTAGAATCCATCATGCTAGGGAAGCAGGGGATCCGCAGCTACGACATTGCGCGACACATAGGGGATTGCGGCTGCGAGGGAGAGCGGGGGGCGCTAGCCCCGGTTGTGGCAGCAACTAGGTCCTCGTGGAAGGCAGTGGTTGCCTGGCTTGATATGCGCCCTCGCCCGGTCCTTCGATGGCAACGCGCCAGCGGCTGTGCTGAGGACCAACGCCGATTCAGGACTGCATGCGATGGGGACGTGTGGGAGTAGGTGGATGGGGCACAAGATCGGCTGATTTTGGGAGTTGGTGGACGCCGGCGGCCGGAATCGTGTGGTAATGTCATGGGAGACGAGACGACGAGGCGTCGGGGCTGTGGGAGATGAGGCGAAGGGGTGAGCAGCGAGAGGGAGAGCAGGCGGCAGGGCAAAACCGAGGCCATGGGATAGTGAGAGCAGCCAGCGGCGAAGGAGACAATGGATTGTGGATAGGAATTGGGGAACCACACGAGCAGAGAGAGAGAGTGAGAGGATTTTGGTCTGTTTTCTGTTGCGCTAGCGTATTTTACTCCCGTAGTTCATCCTTGCGATTTGCGTCACGCCGTGAAAAGATCGACATGTACGTGAGCTGGCTAACAAACCCGTACTGGTGCAGCATTAGCATACATCTAGAATTAGCTCTCACGTCACTCTATAAATCTAATTTACACAGAGGTAGGTTCGTTCTACAAAAGTTCCAATTTTATTTGGACTGTTTTGCCCATGGTTGTTCGTGAATATTACAAGAGGTGCCACCTCTAAGTGACAAACCCTGCCTCCACATGGCGCCCGTAGGCCTCGCCTCCTCTGGCTTGAGTGCTGCACGCTCACGACCTTGAACGCCTAGGCCCATGGTCCTTGCTGCTGCGAAGCTCCTCCGGTCCCCGCCGCCAAGGACCGCCGCCGGAACTCGCCTTCACGCGCTCCTCTGACTCCTCTCGCCTCCAATCGCCATCACACCAGCCACGCTACTCGACCCCGACCCTACAGGATGCAACGATGAGGCGTCTGGTGGTGGGGTCCGGGTCGACGAGGACGTGCTCCTAGCGGAAGCGTCTGGTGGCAGGGTCCGGGTCGATGAGGACGTGCTCCTGGCGTCGGTGGCTGGCGAGGTTCGAGCGAGGCGAGGCGAGTCATGAGGGCGAGCGGATCTCGGGCGCATGCTCGCGTGAAGAGGGGATTCGCTTGGGAAAGACGCGGAGTTGGGCGAGGTTGGAGGCGTGGAGGAGGCGCTCGGGTGAGAGAGGAGGCGGATAGGCGGTGGATCACGAGTGAGGAGGCAGGCGTCAAATTGGAGATTGAAGCAGAGGAGGGAGAAGGTGCGGGATCGACCGATGTGTGTCCTCGTGTGCGTGGTGTGTGTCTAATAGACCGATATCTTCCCTCGGTGAAACCTTTTGTGTGCAAAATTTATTGATTCATCACTCTGAACCGTCATCTATTTCGTCTTCAATTCCTCCCATGTTTCCTGTTGGCGACTCCGCTTTCCTCTTCCGGTGGTGGTGGACACGAGAGGCGTGCGAACGCGACCACCCAGTGCCGGTACCGGTGCGTGAGAGCCTGAGATCCGACAGATCGACATGCACGTGACAAACACAAAGGTCGACGCTAGCCTGCGATGGCCATTAATGTGGGCACATGCTGCGGACATGCCATATTGCCATGGGGTGCAATGATATTGGGACTGTTCTTCTACATTTGGAAGAGAGTACTGTTAAAATATCAATAATTAGACGGGGGGCGTATAATAACTAATTTAAGGCAAGAAAGGATGAAGCATGCATTTTCTGTTTAATATCGTAGTAACGTAATTTTGATTTAAGCTAGGTGCACTTATGATAGAGAGTAGGCATACTATATCTCTTCTTTTTTAAGTAAGTTTAATGTGCATATACCATCAACAAAAAAGATTGATCTGCGTGTCATTTTCTTGCTATCTAATTTTTAATAGCACTGTTTACTGAATAACGAACGACGAATGAACATTCTTAAGGTGTCATGTACTCATATGAAGTCGGTACCCGGGCCTCGCATCGTTTCGAGGGGAGCGGCTCACGGAAAATCCTAGCCACCGCTGCCACTCCCCCATCCACCTCCGATCATCCCCGCCGCCATCAAACGACATTGCCAGCAAAGACTGTGTGGCTAACGACGGTGTCAGGATCTCATCCGGTCGCGAGGCGGCGTCGGCAGGGGCCTCCTCTCCTCGCGTATTGGGAGCTCCTAGCTGGTGCGGCACGGAGGCACTGGACGGAAAGCCGTGGCCAGAGGAGAAGGTAGCCGGCGCGACGGCCCTAGAATCTTGGCAGAGACAAGAGCCGGGGCGGCGACCCTGGATCCCGCGGTTCGGCGGATGAAGTGGCCATGAGGGTGGCATGGTAACCTGTTCTAGGTGCTCCCACTTGTAGCCATCGGCTAATTGAGCCCGCGCCAACCGTGGCGTTGGCGGACCCGGTGGTCTGGTCGATGACAGGTGGCATCCTTGGGATGACATAGCGATTTGTAACTTGTGATCTTTATATAATAAGTTGCTTGGAGCGATATCACCGTTCTTATAGTTTTGCTTTAGTATAGTTAAGGTGCCGATGAAAGAAGTTGGCGACTGAATAGCTATTTGTCGTCGTATGAATGGAAATCATGTGGCTTCATATTTAATATCATTTTTCAATTTAGAATAATTATTTAAAATATATGTATGTATTTTTAATTTCATTCCGTAGCAACGCACGGGTATTCAGCTAGTATTGGTAATGAGGAAGTATTACACAATATAAACAATGGAGTAATAAAAACACAGACAATGCATTTTAAAACGGAGCATGTAAGAGTTTACATGGTTTAAATGTGAGATAACAAATACGTCAACATTAATAGATTTTTAAAATCACTAGTAGAGAAAGGGTCTTCGGTTCGGTTCAGAGTCTAACACTAGTCCCGATTTGTTACGGATCGAGACTACTATGAGCACTAGTCCCGATTCGTACCTTTTTGGTGGCTAGAAGCCTGAGGAAACTCTAGCCCCCGGTTGTTTCGGACCTTTAGTTCCGGGTCCTGATACGGTCCGGGACTAAAAGGGTTCGGGCACGGGCAATACCCTTTAGTCCCGGGTCGTGACACGGCTTGGGACTAAAGGGTGCGGGCCGCGGCACAAAAACTTAAAATGGCTATAATTTTTGCGTACGATGTCGGAAAAAAATGTACAACCTATCAACATGTGCGGAAAAAATTGCGAGTTTGATTTCAACGACCATTTTGGATTATTTTAGATTTTTAAAATTCGAAAAGGAAAAAAATTATTTAAAAAATGAACTTTTTTTACAATTTTATTTATTCTATATTTGGATTG
The DNA here is from genome assembly GCA_916181665.1 of Avena sativa. Taxonomy (NCBI): domain Eukaryota; kingdom Viridiplantae; phylum Streptophyta; class Magnoliopsida; order Poales; family Poaceae; genus Avena; species Avena sativa. The sequence goes on along the minus strand of OV702298.1, from coordinate 273,967,557 downwards.
CTCACATTTTTCTGATAATTATGGATATATTATTTGTCGAATTTTGATTGACAGACTTAAAGATATTATTTATGCCATATTAAATGAATAAATGTCAAAAAATGAATAAAATATTATTTTATTTAGTTTTTACTTTCAAAATATTATTATTACTTATTTATTGTTGTTTACTAAAATAGTTGTTTGTAATTTCAAAAAATAAAGATGTATGACATATTGATATGGGCTAATATGATTGATATGATAGTGTTGGCAACAAGGTACAAATGGTTTTGGGCAATGACATCCGGATGGAACAGAGAAGTTAAGCATGCTAAGGGTGGAGTAGTGCTAAGATGAGTGACTGAACGGAAAGATTGAGATTAAATATAATTAGTGTTAAAAATGTTCCAAGTGAGAGGATTACGAGTCAAACAATTCAAAAGTTCAAGAAAAATTTCGAAAAAAAATCTTTAGTCCAAGACCGTATTATGACCCGGGACTAAAGATCATTCATCCCACCGCTACAAAAAAAAGACCATGCGGTGGCCTCTAGTTTCGGGTTATAACAAACCGGGACTAGAGATAGGGGCCTTTAGTCCCGATTTCACACTCCTGGATGCAAAATCGGGACTAAAGGCCTTTACAAACCGGGACTATGTGTTCTTTTTCCACTAGTGAATTGACTGACACTGCTCAATCCAGAGTTCCTCCATTTTATAATTAAGCAATCATGTCCATACAATAGTTTAGTCAAGTATGAACAAAATCAAAGTCTGCTGAAACAACACAAACAAGCCCAAGTGAAACAGAAAAAAAGGATACAACTCCCCCATGGAACAACAACAAACGGACTGCGTAGATAAGTAGTGGGCTACCACTACTAGTAGATCCTCCGACATGTTGTCCAACCGGTCTCTGTCATGATGCCTACACTAAAGGTATCATCTGCAAGGAAGCCAAGAATTTAACACAGAGTTAGCCATGCTGTAAAAAGACACCTTTTGTTACCATTTTATATGTATAGTCCATAAGACCTAGATCATCGTCACAAGCACTAACAACAAAAAGCACTTTATCCTACAAGTGCTTAGAAACGAGACGTGACTCCCCGTCTCTGGACCTTATACTTTTGTAGTTTGGTTGGTCCACTTTGTGCGTTTACCGAGAACATGTTTGATGGTCAACCTTATGTCTGACCTAATTGGTCAGCCATATAAATGCCTGCGTGCGTGCTTGAAAAAAAAGCATGTGAACCCAAGTTATTGATCATGTAGCGTCAGCAAAGATGGCAGAAGCGCTGGCTATGAAAGAAGGGTTGAAACTTGCCAACAGGTGTGGGTGCAATATGATTGTCGCTGAATCTGATTCATTGGAAACGATTGAAGCTTGTATTGGCAATAAAGCATGGTGGACGGAATCGGCTGTTGTTTATGCGGACTAAGTGGATGTGGTCTCATCAATTGGAAGTGTTCATTTTCAGCATTGTTCGAGGGAAGCCAATAAGGTTGTACACGAGTTATCTAGAGTTTCTTTCTGAAATAATTTTTATTTTAATTGGGTCGATAAACCTCCTAGCTTCTTACTCCAATCCCTCTTGAACGATGTAACTGTTTGATGTTTTTGGGGCTGCAGGTTTCAAACACACTCTTTTTCCTTATCAGGATATCTAAGGGACTGGAAGATTTTAATAAAGCGGTCAGCATGCGTAGTATATTATATTAGAAAAAAGCCTTACATGTATCGTTCATGTTCGTCATTGTAAGACTTTCTGGTTTTTTTTTGGAAAATGCACGGCATATTTTATTATTAGGTTCATTTATTTTAGTCTGAAACTAGTGTACTTTGAAGTATGTAAAAAGTCTTACATCAGTGAACGGAGAAAGTACCTCTATTTTAGAAAAGAAGACACACTCTCTCCGATTCATATTAGTTGTCTTAGATCCATCTAAATATACATCTAGTTAAGTTTTTGGACTAGATACATTTGTATCTAAACAAATTTTAATCAATTAATATAAATTAGAAAAATATATTTTTTAAAAAAATCAAACGACTTAATCTTTGACCATACGCATGGCAAGCTTGGTCAGCGGTTTCTCATGCCCATACCACATGCGCTGAATTGAATCAAGCTGTCGGCCGGATGGACGCATCATCGATTCGTAGTTAACGGGAACGAACCGAGGCCGAATACAGTATTATTTCAACCGTCCACTGTACTTGATTGGGCATCAATCCATACAAGCATGCATGGGATGGATCAACGGCGTCACGGACAACTTGTACTAGCAGAGAACTCCTTTTGTAGTTTGGTTGGCGGTATGGCAAGTTTTGATCAGTCAATCGGTATCGCCATGTACTGCGTGCATTCTTTTTAATAATTGTTCATGGTGAATTTAATGAGCACAGAGCTTCAGGCTAGTCATACTGCCTCTATTCCCGTTCATAAGTCAAATACTAATTTAAGAAAATAGTTTGACCGTAAATTTGATCAACCATATAAACTATATTTAACAAAAATTATATCATTATATTCATATTCAAAATTCTTTTTCGATGGTACATTTTTTGTGAAATATGATTTATATATTGTTGACTAAATTTACGGTCAAACTATTTTCTCGAAAGACGTATTAGCCCTATAATCCGGAATGGAGGGGTAATAGGATATGTACATGAAGTGCTAACTAGCCATCTTGATAACATGTCATGAAAAGGGTTGTGGTAACTAGCTATGTTATCATAACATCACACGTCTTAATACAAGATGAGTCTAAAACCTAATTAATGAGAGCTTGCATGATTCTAAGACTAGTCACAATAGGAAGTATCATATAAATCATGTATATGATACTAGTATATGATATCATCTCTATAATGCATAATAGCATGTAGTTGTATCAGTCTTAGTGTATATATTGTTTTGTAGAATATTAATGTAAAATTGTGTACAAGATTTATTTGAGATTATTTTTTCTAGTTTCACGTGTTATGATACCATTTTTTAGATGAAAAGGGATCACTCCCTCAGCCCTATTTTATTAAAATGAGACCACTCAAGTTCAAAGCTACAAAACACACACACGAAAGCTAAAAGGTCCAGAACGGAAAGAGAGAAACAGCTAAACCAGAGTTACAGAAACTCCTTACAACCCAAACAGGATAACACGAACAACCCATAGCACCCAGGGGGGAGGGAACACTGAAGAGCAAATCACCCCAAGACAACATGCACCGAGTCTTCTTCTTCCGGGTGCGCCTTCAGGTATTCCATCGTTGCTCTCCCAGCGTGGTTGGAAGAGGCACTGGATTTCCAGGTGGATATCCACTCGAAGCCAGTACATTTCAGCTCGTTGGGAGCCCCAAAGGCATTTTTAGGTTGTTGATCATCTTGTTCATGAACACTTCCAGACTCCTCCATCCAGCTCTTTGAAGGGAACTTTCCAGTTTCGAAGGTACAGAAGGACGAGTCGCTAGATCTGTTTCATATTAACCCAAGAACAAGCATTAAAAACTAAACTATTTTTATTATTCCAAATACTCCATAGAATCGCCGAAGACACAACATTAAAGTGCATGTATCTTTTATTAGCAATCCATTTTGAAGCAATTGAAAGAAAACTATCTACTGTAATGTCAAAAACTTCAAACACATCAGCCCACAACAATCTAGAGACAATGCATTCAAAGAAAAAATGATTCACAGATTCAATCTCAGAGCAAAGATTACATTCTAAAGGTTTAGGTATCCCACGAGCTCTCGGGTTATCTCTAGTCATAATTTTGTTCTAAGAAAAGAGCCATAGGAAGACCTGAATCCTAGGGGGACTTTGAGAGACCAAACTGTAGGCAAAAAAATGGAGTAATCCCTCTAGAGTTAATCACAACATACATGGATTTAGAGGAATACGCCCCAGAAGTTTCATATTGCCAGACAAGTTGGTCATCTAAATCCTGAAAACAGATAGTGGCTGCAATATTACTAAGGTCTAACCATTGAACCATCATCTCATCAGAAAAAATCCTTCTAAAGTCACATCTAAGTTGGGAACCATCCCACAGATCAGCTATAGTTCTAGTTTGTTGATTTGAGATCAGATATAAGTCCCAAAACTGGGTGGCTAAAGGGGAGTTGCCAAACCAAATATCTTCCCAAAATCTAATTTGTCTACCATTACCTACTTTCCATCTATATCCTAATGGCACTTCCCTGGAAGCCCACATAACCCCTTTCTAGAAAGTAGAGGGATGAATATCTTTACAACATAAAATATGAGGAGATAGTATGATATTTAGCATCATAACTTTTCGCCAAAGGGTCCCTTCCCCTGGATATATCTCTTAACCCAAGAACCTAGTAAGCACAAATTTAAATCTTTGAGATTAGGAATGCCCATACCCCCAAATTCTTTCTTCATACAAACAAAGGCCCAATTAGCTAGATGAATTTTGTGGTTTTCCTCCTCATCATTCCAAAAAAAATTAGCTAGATGGGAATCTAAGATTTTCAAATCCCATTTAGGAAACTTGAAGAAGGAGAGTAAGTAAATAGGAATGCTAGAAGGGCAAGCTTGAATGAGGACTCTCTTAGCAGCATAAGAAAGAAGCTTCCCTCTCCAACCAGTAATTCTATGGAGAATGTTTTCAATCAAAGGTTGTAGGTCTTCCCTCCTAAGCTTATCAAAATGGAGAGGAATACCTAAATACTTCACTGGAAACCTACCTAATACACACTGAAAAATATCAATGAAAGGCTGGCATTCCTCAACCTCCAGATTAATTGGGATGAGCTCACTCTTAGCATAATTGATTCTCATCCCAAAGATCTGTTCAAAACAGGTAAGGATCCATTTAAGATTGATAGCTACCCTTTCGTCATTTTCTAAGAAAAGTAGAGTATCATCTGCATACTGGAGACAAACTACACCACCAGGGACAAAATCAGGGCAAAGACCTCTAATAGACCTTGATCTGGTACCTCTACAAAGAATTCTAGCAAAAACATCAATCATAATATTAAACAAAAGATGGGCAATAGGATCTCCTTGTCTGAGACCTTTACAAAGTAAGAAAAAATTCACTTTCTACATCATTAACTTTAACTCCAATGGACCCACCTTGAGAAATCTATCTAATCAATCTAATGAAAAAAGGGTCAAAAACCCCTAGCTCTAAAATTTCAAAAAGGAAATCTAAGTTAACCCTCTCATAGGCTTTCTCATAATCAATTTGAAGACTAGACATTTTTTCTTCTTCCTATGGACCTCATGAATGACCTCATGAGCAGTAACTACACTTTCTAAGATAAATTTCCCTCTGATGAAGGCAGATTGATTTATAGAGATGATTCTATCAATCACCTTAGCAAGTCTGTTAGTAACAACTTTAGTGAAAATTTTAAAAGAACAATTCAATAAGCTAATAGGCCGAAACTTTTTCATAGACCTCGCATCATTTTCCTTAGGAACGAGGGTAATCATAGCAAAGTTAAGCCTGTAAATATCCAAACTATCCTCAAACCAAGACTGAAACATACAAATAAGATCACTTTTAATAATGTCCCAATAAGTCTGATAAAAGAGGAAGGATAAGCCATGTGGGCAGGAGCACCTTCCCCATAAGAACTAAACACAGCAGCTTTAATCTCTTCCACAGAAAAAGGAGCCTTTAAAATCAAATTTTCTTCTGCACTAATTTTCTCATCTAAGCTAAAAAAAATCTTGACTTAAGCGAATGTCAGGTCTATCTTCTTTTTTTAAAGAGATTTTGGTAATAGTCAGTGGCTACTTTCAGCATGTCACCAATCTCAGTAACAGGGCCCTCAAGACCATCTAGAATATGAACCAACTTCTTCCTTCTACGTTGGGTAGCAACAACATGAAAATAGGCAGTATTTCTATCTCCCTCTAAAATGTTTCTGTCTCTAGACCTTTGTCTAGCCTTAATTTCTTCTAGCACCCAAAAGGAGTTCAAATCTCTCAAAATAGAATCTAATCTCTCTTTCTCCAAAGAAGAGAGCAAAGTAGTCTCAAATTTAATATCCAGCTCATCATATTCCTCCATAAGAGCTATTCTATCCCTCCTAAGAGCCGCCTCTATGTTAATGTTCCAGCCTTTAGCCAATCTTCTAAAACATCTAACTTTACTATGCCAAATATCTAGAATATTAGAGCTATTCACCCTAAGGGACCAGGCTTTGATCACAATATCTATAAAGTCTGGCCTACTAATCCACCACTTTTCAAACCTAAATTTTTTAGTCCTGAGCACATGACCCTCCCCCGAATCCCAAATGATGGGGGTGTGGTCACTACCAAATATAGACAAAGCTCTAGCACTGGTTAAAGGAAACTTAGCATTAAACCGAGTGGAACAAAAGATTCTATCAATTCTACTCATAATAAGATCATCCTAGTTGTTTCCCCAAGTGAAAGATTTGCCAGAGAGGCCAATCGCCATCAAGGCCCAGAGCTCAACCCAAGCATTAAATTTATCTACCCATCTAAAGTCTACATTTCTATTACTCTTATCATCATGGGATCTAACTAGATTAAAGTCTCCCCCAATCAGGGCTAAACCATCCCAATTGAGAAAAAGTTCATAAAGTTCAGAAATAAACTCTTGCTTCTTTTCCTCATAAGCATAACCATACACAGTAGTAATTCTACAGATAACATCAGTGATCTTATTTATAAGAACAACACTAACAGAGAAAATCTTAATGTCCCAAGATATTACATCAAATAGATCTAAATTGACTCTTACTAGAATCCCTCCTGCAGGTCCAACAGAAGGCAGAAAGTTTCAAGCAAAATTTCTATTCCCTAAAAGATTCCTTAAAAAAAGTATTACTAAAACTATCCTTCTTAGTCTCCTGAAAACCAATGTAATCCACATTTAAAGGAAATATATTATCCTCTAAAAACTCATGTCTACCAGGAGCAAAAATACTCCTACTAACACAATCTCTTTCAACATTAATTACAATGACAGATAAGCATTTTGCACCCATGTAATGCATGATACCACCTATGATACCTCTTGGGGCTAGACTAAATATAGGTTACCACCCACTATGAAAGTGATAACATAATAAGACAGTAACATATGCATGACACTACATATGTTACTCACCACTATGACTAGGCTAACCTGGCGTTTGGTTTTTCTATGGGTTTCTTGTTATACTTTTAGGAGCCAGGAAATATTTGACATTTTATGAGATCTATTTTGCGCTTGTTAATCGGACCAAAACTTGAAATTTGTGCGTTCAACCGTTTTTTTTGAATCTGCTAGAGAGATGCTCTAAGAAAGTTCATCTTTCTAGGGTAGTATCTGAATCATTTTCCAGCTAAAACTCGCGTTGTGCATTATGGATGCAGATGTGTCTATACGGTAGGCCCGCAAAATTTCTCACCGTTGTGGTAGTATAAACCAGTTAAAAACAAGCCATATGTATGAGCCATCTCTAGATTTGTCTAGAAATAACGTGGAGACGCACTGTATAGACAACTGCTGTGTAAACCACTGGACATGCCCCCAAGCGATTAAGGTGTGTGCTCATTTTTGCTGTATAAACGAAAAAACAAGCAAAAAATCATAACAATGACAAGCAAAAAATCGAATTACAACAAACCAAAATGTAGAAGACATAACAATTTTAACATGAAAAACTTCTCAAACAAGAAGGGGAAACACCCACTGACGTCAGACAACAAAACTTTACTATGACAAGAATATTTACACAATGCTTGAGATTTACACACGTTTAACTTCTTCCATGCGGCGGTTTATAAGAGATATATATGGTTGTTGACCTTGGTCGATGAAGATCCAGAACATGGGGGGACAAAGCCCGTACCCGGCTACGAGACTTGCTAGGCTCCATCAGAAGTTAGCCTTTACATGAATTTCGAGATCTCTAAAGAAAACAAAAAACTTTGGAAAGATCTATCTAACTCACTCCTAACACACCAATTGCCGTTCTCTCTTTCCGCGTGGTCCTCTCGCGGGTGTCTACATTTGCGCCAAGTGACGCAACGAGAATAATAGTGAGACGAGGGACTTTTTTTCAAAATAGAATATATTGAGAACGGTTTGTCCAAATTAAAAACTGTTTTTATATTTCAGCTCCTCGCGTCGAGATCTTTAAAATTAGATCACATGTTGATAGATTATGAATTTTTTTGCACTTCCTAAACTTTTATGGGTTTACTGGGGTTATGTGTGTAAGTGTACTCGGTATTGCATTGTAGTTGTACTCTGTGTGATCTATACTCTGCTTTTTGTGTACTAGTACTCCACGTGTATGTGTACTCGGTCTTATGTGTATATGTACTTTATGTGTGTGCGTACTTGTACTCTGGGTGTGTATACTTGTATTTCGGGTGTCTGAATACTCAGGGACGGGCCACTTGAAGTTAAAGGTATCCAGATGCATACCCAAATTTTTGACTAAAAACTACATATGTATAGAACATAGGAGGTATACGTATGAGAAAAACTGAAAATAAAAAACAGTGCAGAGTAGTATTCACGTTTCAACAGATAAAAGCCCATTTCTACGTGGCCCAGCTAACGTTAGCCCAGTTGACTCTCTATCCACCCAACACGTATGAGTGGAGAAGGCAGAGTCGTTCCTGACTTATTGTAACTCCTCTCGACTCAATCGCCGCCCGATTCGGTGATTCCCGGCTAGCACCGCTGAATCGCTAAACAATCGACCCTCAGTCGAGTTTGCGACGGCGACGAAGGACCGCGGGGCGCGAGTCGTTCCTCCGGCATCCGCGTCTCCAGTCTCCACGCCTCGCCTCCTCGTCCCCAAGCCCCAGCGCAGCCGACAACCTGCTGCCCTCTGCCCGCAGCGTTTGTTTCTGTCCTCGATCGTAGGACGCAAGGAGCCCAGGGCCCTGTTCCCGCAACATTCATTGCTGTCCTCGATCTACTTCTTGTAGTCGACATCCGGCAATCAGTAGCATATATCAGCTAACCAGGTTCGTAATTCAGACCCACATAGATTGTCCTATTCTTATCTAATTTTTTTGTTCAGTCATTGAGATATACTAAAAATTCAGATCACCGTCGGTTCCGAAATCTGATTAAAATAACCCGAAATCCAGTACATCTTATTGTTGTTTTTGTTTTGAATTTTGTATAGGTTGAATTTTTTCTGAAAGATGAAGAGGACATTAGGTCCGGTTGTTGATTTGAAGGCTTTTTTGAAAAAAGCTGTAGCAAAGAAGAAACGGACCGAAATAACACCGAAAGTCAGGCTAAAAATCAAAGCAATCAATTGGTCATATTTCAAGGGCAAGATGGCAGTGGCAGTGGGACAACTGTGCCACCTGAACCGATGAGAGTTGCTAGTACAGAGGCAGAGAATGAGGAAAAATCAAAAGGTGATGAATCAAGTGATGGTGATGAATACAATGATGATGGTGTTTATGACATTGAGCATGATCCTGGATTGAGGACTCCAATATCAAGGTATGATGTCAAAGGACAAGATCCAGTTAGAAGGACATACATCGCATTGTGGCCTTGTCGACCCAAGATGAAGAAGGAGGATTTTCCCCAACATATGTGTGGAGGTATGCGCCGCTTCCGACCAAAGTGGTTTGATGAGTTTAAGTGGCTTGAATATAGTGTAGATAGAGATGCCGCATATTGTTTTGTTTGCTATTTATTCAAAGATAGCACTAAATTTGCTGGTGGAGATAGTTTCGTCACTATAGGGTTTAGAAATTGGAATATGAAAGCTAGATTTCGTAGGCATGCAGGTGAAATCAATAGTGCTCATTTTAAAGCCGAAGAGAAATATAATATGTTCATAACACCTAAAGCATCAATCCATGAGTACGTTGACTCATACACCGCACAGTACAAGGTTCAATATCTAGCTCGCTTGACATGGTCACTTAAGTGCATAAGATATATCTTGCGACAAGGGTTGGCTTTTCGTGGTCATGATGAGTCGAGAGATTCAAAAAACAAAGGGAATTTCAAGGAACTTTTGCAATGGCTGGCAGGTAACTTTGAAGAAGTAAATAAGGTGGTTCTAGACAATGCTCCACATAATTATCAAATGATAGACCACAAAATTCAAAAAGAACTCATTACTTGTTGTGCTATTGAAACAACTAAATTTATCATCGAGGAAATTGGTGATGAGTGTTTTGCAATTCTTGCTGATGAATCTAGTGATATCAACAAGAAAAATTGGCTCTTTGCTTGCGTTTTGTCAATAAATCAGGAGAGCCAGTTGAGAGGTTTCTTGGTCTTATCCAAGTTGAAGGTTCGTGGGCAGGGGTATGATGAAGCTAGCAACATGAAAGGTCATGTGAATGGTTTGAAAAAACTAATTATGGAAGATTCACCTTCAGCTTATTATGTTCATTGCTTTGCCCATCAGCTTCAACTAACCCTTGTTACTGTTGCTAAGGAGAATATTGATTGCCAATGGTTCTTTGGACAACTAGCATATTTGTTGAATGTCCTCGGGATGTCCTATAAAAAGATCTGCATGCTTCGCATAGCTCAAGCCGAATATATGATTCAAGCATTAAAATTGGGTGAAGTTGAAAGTGGCCAAGGTTTGAATCAAGAGATGGGCTTATCAAGGCCAGGTGATACACGGTGGGGATCTGACCATAGAACTGTAATGCATGTTATGCATTTGTATCCTGCTATCAAGAAAGTTCTCTTCAGGGTTGGAAAAGAAAGTAAAGGGGCCGAAGCTTTAGGAGCTCAAACTATGTTGGAAGTATTTGATTCATTTGAATTTGTTTTCTTGTTGCACTTGATGGATGAAATATTTGGATACACAAATGCATTTAGCAATGCTTTGCAGAGGAGGGATCAGGATATTGTGAATGCAATGGACCTTCTTGCTGACACAAAGGTAGAATTGGATGTTTTAAGAGATGATGCTGGATGGAAAGAATTTCTTGATACAGTCAGTTCTTTTTGTGTGAAGCACCATCTAAAAGTTGTTGACATGGATGGAAAGTACAAGCCTATACAAAGTACAAGTCAGATTCTACAAAGATGCCATTAATTACCATCCAAAGTTCGCTCATATTCCTCCTCCATATTCATCCAAAGTTCGCTCATATTCGCTCAAAGTGAAGGGTTTCGCAGCATAGTAAATCAAAATTTTCTACGGAAGCGAATAGAAGGAAAGCCAAGATCTAATCTAGGAGATGCAAACAACGAGAGAGATTGGATTAGATCTTCATACCCTTGAAGATTCGCACAGCGGAACGTTCGTCGGAACGTGGGTGATGTAGTCGTACTCGCTTCTCCTCCTCGCGATCCGATCCGATCTAGCACCACAAGTGGCGGTGCCTCCGTGAGATGCACACGTGCAGCACCTCGACGTCTCCTCCTTCCTTGGACCAGCAAGTATGGTGGAGAGATGGATTGGATCTACAACACGACGGCGTGGTGTATTTGGTGGAGAATTTCTGCAGCAGGGCTTCGCCTGCAAACAGTCGGGAGGGAGAGAGGAAGGCAGCAGGGCTACTAGGGCTTGGAGGAAGATGTGTGGGGGGAGGGGGCGCACCAGCCCTCTATATATAGAGGGGGGGTGCGGCCAGCCCTTGCCTCTCCTCCAAGCCTATCTCTAGTTTAAGCGATTTAAACTCTCCCTTATCTAGAAATTCTATCTCTAGTTTAAACGAGTTTAAACTTATCTAGAATCGGCTGGGCCCTATGGGGCCTTGTGCCCCTGGCCCAATGCGGCCAGGACACTCCCTCATAGGCCCATGCCCCCTCCCGGAAGGTGGGACCACGTTGGCCCCCTTCCGGAAGGTTCTAGAAGCTTCCGGTATAATACCGATTAATCCGGAACAATTCCGAACTCCAAAAACTGCACTGCCTTATATGAATCTTATTCTCCGGACCATTCCGGAACCTCTCGTGATGTCCCGGATCCCATCCGAGACTCCGAACAAAAATTCATAAACCAATTATCCAATCTATCCTAGCGTCGAGACACGTTAAGTGTGTGACCCTGCGGGTTCGAGAATATGCAGACATGATCTTCTATCAATAATCAACAGCGGGGTCTGGGCACCCATATTGACTCCCACACATTCATCGATGATCATATCGGATGAACCACGATGCCAGGATTCAATCAATCCCATATATATATTCCCTTCGTCTCGCGATATTTTACTTGCCCGAGATTCGATCGTCGGTATCGTCATACCTAGTTCAATCTCGTTCACAGCAAGTACTTTACTCGTTTCGTAATCCGATATCACTTTGTGATTAACTCCTTAACCACATGCTTGCAAGCGGTGTTGATATCAATTACCGAGTGGGCCCGAAGTATATCTCTCCGACTTGGGAGGGACAAATCCCATCTTGATACATACAACCCAACAGATACTTTCCGATTACCTGAGAGACACCTTTATGGTCACCCTCTCATAGGATGACGTTTGATGACCTCAAAGCTTTCTTCCGATACCAGGGAGTTGTATTATCTCATGATCTAAGGAATACAATATTTGACATGAGAAAAGCTTCGCAAAGACGAACACGATGAAACGATCTAATAGCTTTGCTTAGTTTGGGTCTATCCACCATATCATTCTCCAATGATATGATCTCATTATCAATTGACAACTCATGTCTATGGTTAGGAAACCTTAACCATCATTGATCAATGAGCTAGTCCATAGAGGCGTACTAGGGACACGGTGTTGTTCACAAACCACACAAGTATTAAAGTTTCCGCTTAATACAATTCTAACATGGAATATAAACTTTATCATGAACAAGAATTATAATAATAATATCTTTATTATTGCCTCTAGGGCATAATTCCAACACAAAGTTCGCCTATATTCACCCATATTCGTCCAAAGTTCGTTCATATCGTCATATTCGCCCAAAGTTCGTCCATATAGACCATATTCGCCCAAAGTTCGTCTGTATCGCCCATATTCGCCCATAGTTCGTTCATATCGCCATATTCACCCAAAGTTCGTCCATATAGACCATATGCGCCCAAAGTTCCCCAAAATTCGGCCATATTCGCCCAAAGTTCGTCCGTATCACCCATATTCGTCCAAAGTTCGTTCATATCGCCATATTCGCCCAAAGTTCGTCCATATAGACCATATTCGCCCAAAGTTCGTCTGTATCGCCCATATTCGCCCATAGTTCGTTCATATCGCCATATTCACCCAAAGTTCGTCCATATAGACCATATGCGCCCAAAGTTCCCCAAAATTCGGCCATATTCGCCCAAAGTTCGTCCGTATCACCCATATTCGTCCAAATTTCGCCCAAAGTTCATCCATATCGCCCATATTCGCCCAAAGTTCGTCCATATCGACCATATTCGCCCAAAACCGCTTATATTCGTTCAAAGTTCGTCCAAAGTTTGCCAAAATTTGTTAAATTTTAGCCAAATGCGGAAACTCATCTGAGAACGCGAGTGGAAACTCGACGTTCCTAGACCGAAAACGAGTTTTTCCGTCCAAAATTTGGTCCGGATTTTGGCCTGGGTTCGCCAACGAGTGAGATGCTCTAAGGCTCTTGGCCAACTCTCGCCTATGAAAAATGAGTAGAACAAAAAATTATGAAACTGGGCCGAGAAGATGGTGCCCTCAAAAGAGTTAGGACTAGCACCGGATCTTGCAAGCTGGGGAGGACGTGGGCCACTTCGGTTAACGGCTATGGGCTGCCTAACCCAGGTATGGGAGAATATACATTGTCTGAAAATGAAATCTTCCACGGTACAATCTTGAGCAAACGTCAAAGAGACCTGGAAACGATCACAAAGAGAAGCCGAAATAAACCCTTCCGCCTCCATCTTCATCGAATGTGCAAGTTGCTTCGCATGAGAGAAAGAAAGTCTTCATGGAGTGTTCCCGCAGCACCAAGCACCTACCCACTGATGAAAATCGAGCGACTCGCCGCACCATGTTCATCTTTCGGGTCTCCTGCTGCGGCCTGACGTACGTACGTTGAATCCGGTCTGATTTTGTTTTTTGCAGGTATAATCCGTTCTGAATCCACAAGAGAACAATACAAGGAGGACGAATGGTCCTGTGGAAGTATTCAGCAGCTAGCATTCCAAAGAAGAGCAATGAGAGCCAGTGACACAGCGTTGAACCGGCCACAGGTACAGTCGCAGAATACACCAACTGCTATACGGCTTAGTCAGATATACCGATAAACTAGCAGGTCGGTTAGATATCAGTGTCCGATCGACGTCACAGCCGGTTCTGGGCAACAAACAGCGCGCGCGTAACCATGCCAGCAGGCTGCCAGTGAGGATATGGGTGTTCTGGTAAGCAAGTCAGTTACTAGCAGAGAATATATCTTTCCTATCTATCAAGTTCAGACGGCAGAAGGCTACGCCATCAAGCATATGTGTACGTGCGTAATTACGTATCCTATATCAACAAACATACACCACGTAATATAATATGACTGTGCCTTTTGAATTTCTGGTTGGTGCAATTTCTTACAGACGCAGTCATGGGTCCAAGAGGCGATCGATGTAAAACATACTCCGTAACTAGTTGCTGTACCAAAGAGTGCTCTCGTTGATTGGCTACAGGAATAGGAGTATATATATATAGGACCACGTATACAAGAGTAGTAGGAGATTCGTGCATGCGTGGTCATGATCTTGGGATCCAGCGGGCACGCATGGGCTAATGATGATACAGCATCAGATGGAGGAGACACGGCACCCTCATCGATTAATAATCAACCAAGCAAGCAAAAAACCCTGACGAGGCAGCGCCTGATTGGGGGATGATATGTGCACACAGCACACGCAGGCTAAACCCAGATAGGCTACAAACCGGCCACTGTGCTAGCTTGCTGACAGCTACGGCGTCTCATCAATAATCGATCGTGATGCTGACCGGTCGCTAATAAACGAGAAAGGATCATTTCCATGAGAAAAGGTCTCGATTCTTTTTTCTCGTTTGGATAACCATCGTAGGGATGAGATCGAGATGCCGAACTGAATGCCATCTATGGATTATCGCTCGGGGCGATGCATCCGGCTTCTATATATCTTCGCGGAATTAGTCAGCTGACGTGCTGGCTTGCCACATTTATTCAACAAAAATCCATGAAATAAATTCTCTTCCGTCGACTGACCACTCTAAATAAAGATGAGAATACCTCTCTATCCATGTGTTTTACGGGATATATGCGAGATTCTACGCAGGACGGCCTTCACGATCCAGCGAAGGACGCGCAATGAGTCGAGTTGGCTTTTCATATCCACGTCGTTTCTGCATGCATGAATGCTCCCCACGCCGGGCCGGCTCCCCACCATGGAGGCATGCATGGGCTGGTGCAACTGATAGCTAATCTGATGCCCGGGCAGTCTGCCAGTGTGTGTGACGGCCAGGAAGATCGATCGGCAACCGCGCGCGCGTGTCATCATCATTCTCGCCGTGCATCAAACCGGCCGGTCCCAGAACAGCTGCGTGACCAAAGCTTCACCGCCTCCACCTTGGGTCGTTTTTATTTCCTTCCATAGTCTTTGGTTGGAGTAGGTCATTGTGCAACTATGCATGTCATGTGTGCAGGTAGGGTGCAAAATTTACGCCAAATTTTGCCAAATGAACAAGAAGTGGGGTTTTGGTGGGATCTCACCTCGCACCCTATGTGCAGGGGTTCGGTAATTACGGAGTGGGGCGTGAAGCAGAATAAAAAGAATACAATTTGAGCTGCGCATAAAATCTATATCTCTCTTATCCATTTAAAGCATATGGATTTAGAACATACGGAGGGATCTATTTATTATAATCATTCCATGGACCCAAGAATGCCAATATTAGCAAGGTTTTGCAATGTACTGCCATTAAGCATGTGCAAACTCAGTTTGAATGATTTGGCCGGTTAAGGTCAGTTCATATTTTTGTACTAGTTTCAAAGTTTAGATTCCATTTGTAAAAAAAAAACTAATTCATTTTTTTGCACACATTTAACTAGTTAACTGCCATGCATGATGACAGGTAAAAAGCTGAGGAGACAGCCAAGAGTGCCGTGCGTGCGTGCGTGTTTGGTTAGGCTCAACAGCTGGGCCCAGCAGCCGTTTCTCGCCACGCCGGGGATGTGGCCCAAATAAAATACTCCGGCCGATGACGGAGAAAGGGAGAAGCGCGTCCTACTCGGCAGTCGGCACTGGCAGTCGCCGTCGTCCACGCGTCCACGCCGGACGCCGCCCCCGTTCTTCTGCGGCCGCTGTCCGTGGTGCGCGCCTACACCGCCGCTCGTCAGCTAGATTTTTAAGCGCAACCTTTGTACCGACCGCACCGCACGTCTTCCTTCCCTTCCGCGCAAAGAGCCGGCCGGGCAGCCGTAAGATCCACGGATCCGATTTAAAGCGCAGCCCAGATCGATCGAAATCAATAATGCCCGACACGGACCTATACTAGTACTAGTCAAAGTACTATGAAGTACCCGCAAAAAAAAAAGTACACTATGAAGTAGTTAGTCGTTAGTACTAGTATACGTGGTAGTCTTGTGTCTCTTCATCATCGGCATATATAGATTTCCCCAGAATCGGTCAAAAGCGGCCGTATCGTTCTTCACTCGGTCCAGCTTCGTGGACCGGAATCAAGTAGAACGACAGTTTCCACGGTTAGTAGTAGAATGGAGACTGAAAAATCTGGGGACACGAAGGGTCGAGGATAGCGAGAAGTCGATCGGTGATTCAGTGGTGCATGGTGAGGCATATCCGCGACGTAGCCATCCGGAATCAGAAACACGCATAGGGACACACTGGGTGCGGTCGACGCTCGGTACGTACATCCAGGAACGGTGACAGATAACGACTCGGACCGCATCATCAGCATTAGTATTATCATAGAGAAATCTAATCCGTATCGGTAGGAAAGAGAGAAGCTGTCTGCCGCCCATCCTATACCTGTACTTCTATCTATCCACACAAAAGCATGTTTTCGCAAATTATATCTGCATTATAGAACACAGAGAGAGAGAGTAGGGATTAATAATCGCTCTGCTAGTATTATATTTTGAATACAGTCTATATTATTTTTGGAATACAGTTTCTTGGTTAAAAGAAGTACTTATACTATAGAAAAGTTTGGGGACAGGAAGAGTCAAGGATTGGAAAAAGAGTGGGTTGTGCATCCTGAAGCATAACCGCGACGTAGCCATCCAAAACACAAGCCTCTTCCCTTGGCGAAAGAGAAGTGGGCGGTTTTTGCCTTCCTTTGGACGCCGACGAGACGGTGATCTCTTCCCCCCTCCGTCCGCTGCTCCGGCAGCCGGTGGAGGGGGGGGTCTCTCTTGTGGTTGTTTCCATAGGTCTAGGCTCTCGTCTTCGTCCAGTAGCGCCAATTTGGTGAGGTTGGTGCTGCGTCGAATAAGGTGGCCTCGGTCTCTCCCTCACCACGGCGGCGTTCTTCACGGCGCCGGTGAGCCGATGGCCTCGTCTACCCATCGTTCGGCTAGAGCGGTGGGTGTTTGGTCCCTTGGGTCTACATGGTTGGTGGCCCGATGGTGGCAGATTTGTCGATCTTCCCCGGCAACGGTGGCAAGATTCGTCGGATCTGGATCCAGGTCT
The DNA here is from genome assembly GCA_916181665.1 of Avena sativa. Taxonomy (NCBI): domain Eukaryota; kingdom Viridiplantae; phylum Streptophyta; class Magnoliopsida; order Poales; family Poaceae; genus Avena; species Avena sativa. The sequence goes on along the minus strand of OV702298.1, from coordinate 273,949,994 downwards.
GCGTGGGGAACATCCTCGACCGACATGCCACATCGTCAAGTGCCTGTTCTACAGGTCTGGTCTTCGGCTCACAACGCCTTCAAGGCTATGGCGCTGGCCTGGATTCTGGTTTGCTGGTCTTCCGCCTCCCTCCCCGGTATGTGCCCCGGCGATGTTGGGGATCGATGGTGGTTTCAGTTCTGGCTGTTTGCAAGGACCCCGAGGGATCTATTAGTGATTCTCTTTGGTTTAGGGTTTCTGTTGCAAAGTTTCCTGGACATCTGTCTAGTCCTGGTATTTCTGCAAGTTTCCGCATGTGTGTGCACTTGTGTACTCTTTTCTATTTATTAATATAATGTGTGTGGTTCAAAAAAAAAAACACAAGACCCGCGTAGGGACAGAGACCGTGACCGGTGCGTGCTTGGTGGTGGCTGGGAAAGAGACATAAAACGACTCGCGTTGCATCATCAGCACTATTATTTTCATAAAAAAATCCGAGTTTTGGCAGGAAAAAGAAAAGAGGGAGGTCGATTGCCAATTCTAAGCTCGTCGGACACCTCCTTCCCGGGAGTCATTTTTATTTATCCACGAAAAAGGAGCTGGAAACCAATCACCGTACGTATTATATTGGGAATACGGTTTGTTGGCGAAAAGAGGTTGGTAGAAAAGGAAAGAGGCCCTTCTTCTTCTTCTTCTTTTTCTTCTGCAGCGCTGGCTCCGCCCAGAGCTGTCCACGGCTCGAACGAGGACGTGGCAAGCGAGAAGGACACACACACGGCCTGGGTCAACCCGACGCCGCCCCCCCACCCCCTGCTGCTCCCGAGGCCCACGGGCAGCGAGTGGTGGTGGCTTCCCCATCCTCGTCGGGCCCACGGGCAGCGAGAGGTGGTGGCGCCCCACTGCTCCAGTTCCTTCCCTCCTCCCAGCAGCAGCGAGCGAGAGTCGCAGGCGGCCACGACAGACTCGCTTTCGAAATCTCCTGCCTGCCCAAAACAAACCCCCGAGCCCAGAAAAAAAAACCGAATCACGCCACTTAAACTCCCCCATAATAGCGAACGAATCGCCCTCCCCGGTTTAATCGAACGGATCCGAAGCATTCATTATTAACCCGCACGCGAAAAGGAAGTGTGGTCAGGCCAGGGAGCGGAGGAGGGAGACCGAGACCAGCACAGCCCAGCCGGGTCCATTCAGGCGGCGGCGCACTCAGAGCAGCAGGAAGAAGAAGAAGAAGAGGTGGGGAGATCAGCGAGCGCGGCGTCCGGAACCCCCCTCGCCCCTCCTCCCACGCCTCGCCGCCGAGGCGCCACAGCCCAGGTGAGCCGGTTCGACGGGTTCCCCCCTTCCCCCTAATTTTATCCGCGGATCCTTTTCCTTCGGCCGTTTCGTCGATCCTGAGTCGGGCGCTGCGCTGCGCTCCTGCTGTCAGTCTCTCGAAGCGTCTCTGTCCGGCGGTCTCGGCCGCGGAGCGTCCAATCTCCGGTGACGTCTATGCGCCGCGAATTGTCAAACGCTCCAATTCTGGTCGAGTGTCTGGGCGAGCCCGAGGTCAAACTCCGAGATCGAGCGGTTGGTCTTGTGCAATTTTTTGCCCAGTATCTGAGTTTGGAAAGTGGTTAAATCGATACTGGTCTTCGATTAAATAAAAGGCTGAAGAATCAGTAGCAGTAGTATCGGATTATGTGGTTCTGTCAGATTCGATGTCGCTTCTCAGATTCAGCCACACGCCCCTGGCGATTGATGCTGCCGGAAAGAAAAGTGCGTTGCTAACTCTCAGCGGACCGCTTTTCAGTTATGCAAAAAGTACGTGCGGTTAGTTGTTATTAGGTGGCTTTCTGGCTGGATGTTAGAGTGAGTTACAAGCTGATCTATTGTTGCCCTGTACCAGGTAGGTGTCACCGGTTTAGGTGCTTTTAGGGTAGGAAAACTAGTGTTGTGTGTGTGGGTGACAGGTTCAGTCCAGTTTGAATCTAGGCAATTCAATTGTTTGGTAGATGCTACATCTGGATCGTGATGTATTTAGAATGCTCAGTTTTCGCTAGACAGGGCTTAGTCTGGGCCTGGGCCTTGTGCTTATTTTCAGGATGATGTGGAAAGGAGTTGATTTACTGCGTTGCTGGGTATTGCCATGAAATGTAGACGAGTTGTGTTATTCAAATTGTTGTCCTCTCACCTTTCATCCCATTTTTTCTTACGTCCTGATGCTTTAACTAGAAGACAAGTTCCTCCAAAGGATAGTTTACGCACTGTAACCCAATTAGATTATAAGTGCTTCCGTGATATAGTTCTTACGTCCTGATTCTGTATGGCTGGATGCGTGTTCTTGGTCACACTAATTAAACTAGTGTCTCCTTTCTTGGATGCGTAACAGGCATTTAGGATGGTGAACCAGAACGATGAGTCTGAAGGGCACAAATTCAGCACGTCGCACCTGGTGCAGACAACCGAAGAGGTTGCGAAAGCATTTATTGCTGCTGCTTCAGCTGCCACCGTGCAGTCGACGCGGCCATCTGTGGTCTATTCGTCTGGAGAAGAGAGTGGCAGCCCAATGCGGAAGCTGCAGCAGCAATTCTCGAAAATTATGAAAGGGTTTTCTAATTCACCTGAAGTGTCTGGAACGTACAATCCAGAAATTCTCACTACACACAAGCGGCAGTGGTCGAGGTTTCAGCTGAAGTCATTGGTATGTCTGTCTCTACCTATGTTGAATTCGTGTCTACTATTATGCTCTACTTGGTGTGGGAGTGTGGGTAACTCTGCTGATTAACTAAGGTTCTTAGACAGAGCTGTAGCATTAACTATTGTTATGCAACTGTTTTTTTTAACTAATAGGTATGACAATGTAGCCATATTAATATTGTATTGTTTTTTAGTGACTAAAATTATCTTCATTTGCAGCTATCGTCCAACCAGAATACTTAGGTAGTTGACACAAGAGTATTTGATAAATTGATTAACATTGTTCTATCCAGTCTCTACAATCATGTAATATCGCCTGTGAGGGTACAATATCAGAGAAAGTTACATGTTTGGGACCAGTGGAGTCTTACACTGTATTTTTAAATTTGAGACTTCACTTTCCTCAGGAGTGGTTGATCAGTTATTTTTAAGTTACTTAAAACCGATTGTGTATAATTCGCTGTGCTTGGGTCTCAGTAAATCTGGAATTGGATCAGTGTCCAAGTCCAAATCCTACGTGTCCAACTAACGTGAATGACCCCATATCAAATCTATATTTAATTGCATTATATCCATGTCCATCCAATCCAAGTAGTTATAACAACTGGTTATCTAAGGTCCAATTGGACCTTAATCATTAGTTCATTAATGGGCACATTGAGTTCAAAGATGACCCTAGCAGTACAGGGGTCCAATGAGCGGTGGAACCTAGCTGGACGCCTGATCGTTGCCTTCACGCGTCCACGAAACAAGGAGCCGGCGTTGCCAGACAAAATACAACATGCGAGGTTGAGCTGTTCCTTGTAGCCAGGCAGGACTTGGGACGAGATTAGCCCGGCAGCTACGAGGGAATACGCGCAGCGGCGGACTGGAGCAGGACAAGCTAGTGCGTGTGGCAGCCGCAAGCGTTAGCGATGAGCTTCTGGCGGATGCTTGCGGTAGCAGCACCAGACAAGGTGCCAGCGGCCAATGTGTGCCATGATGAGCTGCTGGCGTATGTGTGCAGTAGTGGCGCTAACGTGGTGCTGGCGGTCAACGCGTGGCATGGCAAGCTGCTGGGGGATGCATGCGGCAGCGGTGCTAGACGGGGAGCCAGCAGTTAACGCCGTGCTGTGGCGATCCAACCTGAAAAGTGAGGCAGCGCATGCGTTCAATGGATATTGGGCTATCCAATTTTGAGGTTGAAGATGTGTCGAACATTGTTGGATCTTATGTCCTACTGATGTCCATGTCCAGTAAAGTCCAATCCAATAGGGTCCAACGAAGTTTAGGTCCAAAGTGCATGGACTATGGAAATCCAATTCTGGATTTAGGCCTGATGTTTACACCAGTTGACTAATGAGTTGTGAGAGCTATTCTGCTGTTGGTATACTCCTTTATTCATCTACTGAAGTGGTCTCATATTTTTTACACCAAGGAGAATTACCGATGCTTAGTACCTTCTAGACAAAAGTAAAAGTATCTATTTACGCTTCACACACAAAATTTGTTTGTTCAGGATTCTTCTTGATTTTCTGATCTAAGTGCAATAGATAGGTATGCAATCTAAGCGCTTGCTAACATTTGACCGACTCCTCCTTTTGAAACTGGCAGTGTTGGTAACTTGTGGCAAATGTTGAGAGCATGGTACCTTTTTTTTTGGAACAGGGCAACCAGTGCATCAAAGAACCATCACATATTTTTGAGAGCATAGTGATTGTGGGTCTTCCTCCTCAGGCAGATATCCATGAGTTAGAAAACATTGCTCTAGGGAGAAATGATGACGATGCAAAGAAATCCAGAAATATATTTAGCAACAACCAGCACCAAGTTCACGCCGTATCAAATTTGGAACCTCAGGTTATCACTCACACCTCATCCGTTGTTTCATGTTCTTTACTATTTACTATGATGAGTAATAACCCTGACATATGCTTTTTTTTTAAATTAAAAAAAGAGTTCATATTGCTGCCTTCCTTCATGCTTCTGAACTCCCATTTTTTCTCCCCTTGTTTTTTCCAGAATAAAACTTTTGCTATTTATTTTCTTGTCCTTAGGTCCTTTTTACATACCCTCCTGAGAGGCCTCTGCCACTCAAGTACAAGGATATTGTTTCGTTCTGCCTTCCTGGAGGTGCACAGGTCTGCCACATTCGAACTATATAAACACTGTTACTTGGTATTTCTGTGTAGCAATATTTTGCAACAATTATACGTTTGACTTAATTATTTACTAGTTATTGTGGGCTTCCCTAAATAGGTTACACTTTGTTATACTGTGCTGAAACACTGTTATGCTGGTTTGGTTCAGATCATAGTGCTGTAAATTGCTAGTCGGGTTACGTCCAATTATAAGACAAGGACAAAGTATGCAGCACTCGCGTGTAGGAAACAGAGGGGGGGGGGGGGGGGAGCGGAAAAGGAGACAAAGATGAGAGAGTAAAAATGTTAGTTGGCATAACATGTTGCCCTATGCTGAGCACCAGCCTAGTTGTCTCTACACCCACCACATATGTAATATTGTCCCCAAAATCTTCTCGGGGATTCCATTAGACAGTTTGAAGGCCAAATCTCTCTATGGGCTATGGCCCAGTTGGCCGTTTACACTATTTCTGAAATACATGTCAGCAGTGGCAAGTAAACCATGCCATCAGAACAAGCAGTAGCTCGAAATTCAATAACAACAGTGAAACTAGAACTAGCCATTAAGGCATAACAGGAGTCTGGTGGTTATCATGCCATGGCTTTCAAGTTTCAGTATGGTCATTCCCCCAACGACCCACACAGTTTTTTTTGTAGGCTCTGTTGCTATGTTTTCTACTCCCTCTGTCCCAAAAAGGATGTTGCATGCAAATCTAGACGCGTAGTGTATAGATACATGCAAATCTAGACAAATCTGCGATATCCTTTTTGGGACAGAGGGAGTATATCAGATCTTACTTTTTGCGTGTTTTAGTGCTCTCCTACAAAAGTTCTCGAAAATCTCAGTGACATATGATTTAGTTTCTGTCGGGGGCGAATCTGTAACTTCAAAATTTTGTGGCCTGAGTATGGTCCCCAGATTCCATGACTCAAATTAGGTTCATGCTGTCACTGTTTCTTTATTGTGCGCTTAACTTTTTGAGCAGATCATATAAACACTTCTCACCAAATAATTAGCTATATTTGCATTTGTATTAGGTTAATGCTGTTGAGCGGACTCCTTCATTCAGTGAGTTGAACGAAATTCTCCTAGGGCAGGTGACTGTTCTCCACTTGGCTCGTGCTTTATTCTTCCTTCACTGAGTTTATACCTATTTACTTGACAAGTGTCATGATTACTCCTGTAACCACATTGTGAACTATGCACAATCTAGTCTGTTCAAGGTTTTTGTAATTCTACTCATAAGCAAGCTTAATCTAGTCTGTTCAAGGTTTTTGTTGTGAATCTTATACTTTTGATGTTGCATATTTCAGGAACAGCTCAAGGAAAGCAATCAATCTTTCGTGTTCCGTTTACAGGTATATTTATATCTTTCTCCGTTATACTCATTCACTGTATGAGGGCGCTTAGCATTGAGAGATTGCAGGTTGCTGATGACCCTACATTATATGGATGCTGTGTATTGGTTGAAGAGATTGTACAGAGACCTTCAAAGCTAGTTTCGATGCTCGCGAATGAAAAGCCTGTATTTCCACGCCGGAGTCGTTATGTAGTAACCACACCCCGGTGTTATTGCATCCTGTCTAGGCTGCCATTCTTTGACCTACATTTTGGGGTGCTGCAGAGGTAGCGTATAGTGCTCAGCATCATCTCCTGTTATCTTATTGGTTCTTAATATCTGAAATTCTCTTTTCAGTTCAACTCTCTTTGTCAAATTTTGTGGGATGGTATAACTGGAAACCTACGTAATCTGTAAAGCGCTTAGTAATTCTGCTTTTATTCAAAATAAATCATTTGCTATGTATTCATTTCACGTGCTTTTTGTTGAGTCCATATATCCGAGAGCTTTATGTTTCATTCATGACCTTTACACTTTTCATTTTCTTCTCTTTGTTATACTAGTATAGTTTCGTCCCTGAAACTACTACATCTGCTTCGGATGTTGCACAGTACTTTCTAGTCTTCTAGTTACAGTATATAAATTTTGCATTTGTTGATGTGCTTTGCATTTATGTGTATTGTCTTGTGTAGTTATTTTCTCCATTCGATTCTCAATTCAAAGTTCTACGAGGTCTTACTTTTGGCAGGCACTCATGTGAAGTTTCTGTTTTACTGTCTTAAGAGTAAAAGAGTAGGTTACAGCAGCCTGCATGATTGGTTTGATGATTTGGTGCACATGGGCACCAGTGATCCTGGTTTAAAAAAATCAGAAATCATATTTTTGAGTTTCAAAAAATTCTGAAAAAAAATCCAGGATGTAGCCAATGATTTATCCTACAAACGTGCAAAATACCAATTTAAAATACTTTGTATTATGAGCTACACAAAAATAACAAAAGTGTGGATCTGACTATACATAGTTTACATCTCTAATTTCGGGTTGTGATTTTTCATGCTTATAGGATACAACATTGACTACGGCCAGAATTTATTTTAGATTTTTTTGAAAGTTATAGATATGTTTTTTTAATTTTTTTAAACGATGGGAGCACTGGAGCTCGGGAGCCAAAGACACTTTCCTCTTAGCCTCTTGGATCTTCGTCAAACATTCCTGTGTGTGTCTTGTTGATGCTATCACACTCAATATTAATGATCCACCCTTTTCATCTGCCTCTCATAAGTCTCTGTTGTGTTTCTTATGCAGTATTCTTATGGAAGAACGACTTGAATGGCTCACTGACGGTGTTAGCATGCTAAATTCGTTATCACCTGATGAAACCTTTGAGGATGATAATAATTGTGAAGGCACTGAAATTGTAGGACAGAAACTTTATTTTGATGGTACAATAGTAGAAATATCCTCCGAACAAAATATGAATGTTTCTCCGAAGCAGCTGTCCGACACAGACAGCAGTTCTGGGTGTAGGGAGAACCAACTGGACTTCATCTCCCAAGAAGGCCAACAGGAAAGCGGTTTTCCTGTCAAAGAAGAACAGAATAATCTTGCAACAGGAACGGCTACTCAGTGTGATACTGCAGAAGAGCCTGAGAATTGTGTCTTAGAAGATACAACGACGGATATATCTGGAGTTAAGACCCATGAACCGGATTGTATACTGGTTGTTCCGAATGAATTCGACGCCGAGAAAAATTGGGATTTTTCACATGAAAATACGTATGATGGAGAACTCGATAACTTTGTCAATGATACTATTTTGCCGCTTATACGGTCGCGCCTTAGTGAAGGTTCTGAATCGCCTCCAAGGTATGGTTATGATACTTAGGTTCTAGCAAGCCTGGTATTTCCCTCGTCGCTCTTGAAAAAATCTTACCTTTGCTAGGTAGATTCTGTTAGTTTGTTCCCTTTTCATTAATGCAACAATCAGCCTAATCTTAAACCTGAATGTTGTACTATACTAACACGTGACAAATAGCCAGATACCAATAAATTGTGCAATCAACTTTATGCTGTACTCAATTTCGGTACCCTTGCCTCAGATCCTCTTGTTTTTTTGTTATTCACTGTTGACACATTGTGTACGCGAAGCACAACTTGAACTTGTTTTCATGCTTCATTTTACGTCAGCATCAGCCCCTTAATAGATTCGCAAGATGTTCTCAGTTCCAATACCATCGCCTCAGATACTCTTGTTAGTCTGTTATTATTAACTGTTGACACTGTGACTGTGATGTACTGCCTCTGTTTGGGATTATTAGTCCTAAGGGCCAAGTTGTTAATACTAAGACACTTCATAACTCTTTCTCATTAATATATGCATGCACCAATAGTGCTACATGCATGAGAGAAGTGAGAGGAAAAGGAGAACATGTATTGGAGGAGAGACACTAATAAATGGGATAGCCCTTATAATCTCAAACAATATAAAAAAGCTCTTAGGACTAATAATCCCGAACAGAGGTAGTACGACTTAAACTTGTTTTCAAACTTCATTTTACATGAGCATCAGCCCCTGGTTTTCTTAAGAGGTTACCACCTTTGTCTGCAGTTCCCAAGGTTCTCCTTCTGAAAGCATAAATTTGAGAAATGATAACCACGATGTGGATTTGGAGGAGCCATCTTCTATCGGTCATGGAGACGTAGTTGGGCACAACAGTATATTGCAATGGGCCAAGGTTCTGTATGCATGAAATTATTAGTTCTCTGGCTCAGCTTCTCTTTTTGTGGATTTGTTGTGTGACCTGATGTTTCCTCCAGGCAAAAAAATATGGATCTTTGCAAGTCATTTGCCAATACTACCAGTTGCAGTGTCCGGCCAGGGGTTCATCACTTAATTTTCATCCGTTGGAGCACTTGCATTCTTTGAAGTTTCACCGGCCAGGTGAAACCGCTCTTCATCTTGCTGGGTCGACTATTGATCTTCGGTCGCGTGATACAAGCTTAGAGGTGGCTGAGGTAATTCATCTGATACATAGCCACAACATGCATTTAGCGTTAACCTACTTGGTGTAATGACTGATGAGCTACCTCTATTATATATAGGATGATGAATATAAGAATACTAATATGCATGTGACGTCTATTTCTATTTCAGTTGCGTAATGCACTCTTTGCTGAGGAGGAATCGACTGCTTTATCCACATGGTCTGTTGCATCCATATGTGGATGCCTCAGGTTGGAACATGTAAGTATCCCTGACTTAGGGCGTGTTCTGTTTTTAGCCCAAGTTTGTGTTCCCAAAATTTGGATCAGGTTGTGCTTGCCCATGAGTTACCCAGTATTGACAAGTAAAATGAACTAGAGCGGGAAAAGGAGCATTGGCAATTTGGCATGCCAAAATTGTCCATCGTCCAAAAAGAACCAAAATGTTGGCTATAACCCAAATGCTGGTAGGGTAGCTTTCGGCCAAAATCCAAACATGTCATGTGATGATATATTTCATTTGGAAAAAACCTATCGATCCTTCTATCACTCTAGTTGCTTGAAACTGTTGTTGGAAACACACATCAAAACATGTATAATACGAAAGCGCCCCTGTCAAGAATTTAATTTATTCTCCCTCCTGTCCAAAATAAAAGGCATATAAATTTAGTCAAAAGTCGACTTTGTCTAAATTTGACCAAGTTAATAAATAATATAAATTTAGTAAAGAAATATTCTGTCCATAAATTGCCTGTGATCAACACTTACCTGCAATTATAAAGTTTCAATTAATTTTGTTGGCAGGTAATGACACTTTTTGCTGCAGCGCTCCTGGAGAAACAGATCGTTATTGTCTGTTCTAATTTGGTATTGATCCGAGCCTCACAATGTTCTGGCCTTAATTTGTATTGTATTTATATTACACACCAGTTAATCTTTATCTGTGACTTAGCTAAGCATATTATGTTACAACAATAGAAAAATCATATGTATTTATTATTTAGAGTAAAATGCACCGAAGGTCCTAAAAGTTTGGACGGAACTGTATGCAGGTCCTAAAAGTTCAACTTGTGCAGCGCAGGTCCTAATTCTCAGATCCATGTGTACTGTAGTCAGGGCTATAGCAGAGAATTAGGACCTGCAGTGCACAACTAACCGAGAATTAGGACCTGCAGTCCACAACTAACTGAGATTTAGGACCTCGGTATACAAATTGGAACTTTTAGGACCTGCATATGGTTTCGTCCAAACTTTTAGGACCTCCTGTGCATATTACTCAATAAAGAACATTAAGAATACTGCAGTATGTTCTGTTTAATTGTGTGTGCATTAGCTACAGAAAACATGCAACTTCCAAGTAACTTATGTATTCACTGTGTTACTGCAAGTAATATTCAATAGAGTATATTTTGTTGTTCGCTGATGAAAAACAAGAATTCAATATTGATGAACCTTGTTGTAATGACAATTTTCTGATGATCAGGGAGTGCTTTCGGCTTCAGTTTTGTCCATGATACCTCTAATACGACCATACCAGTGGCAGAGTCTACTCATACCGGTACTTCTATCTTCTTCCTTTCTAGTGCTCAAATCTGAACTCATGTCTACACAATATATTATATCTTACCTCTTGTGATCTCTCCATCCTTGAATTCAGGTTTTGCCAAATGACATGCTGGATTTTCTGGATGCACCTGTTCCATACATTGTAAGTTCCTGAGCTTATTGGCATTTTTTTATAAGAGTAGAGAGAACCCTGTGGACAAATAGTAGCGATATTTTTTTATCCTGTAAACTGGCTGATCAATGGGAGGTGATCTGTATATATTTGACCATTTGGTTGTGATTTGGCATGTCAGCATCAGTTTAATTGAGTTCATTTGAACATTCTGATCCACAACTCACAAGAAATGTCATGTTTAGGTTGGTGTACAGAACAAAACATCTGATCTACAATCCAGGCTAGGAAATGCCGTGATTATTGATGCCAACAAGAATCAGGTAGCTGCAACGTGTATTTCTTTCTAATTACCTGTGGTGTCCTGTTACTCTGGAGATAGATTGTGTTCACAGCAGTGTTAGTGTTAGCTCTATTTGGGGCATTTTACAAATCTTGTTGATTTTAGATTTGTGCATTATCAGATGCGCTTGCAGTATCATTTTTAAAACATCCAATGCTTTAGTATCATGGGTTCATAAATGATTTAATACTGCAACAAGCTATTACTGATGAACGAATTCATGGTGGATGTAGATTAAATCTGCTTCAGTTCCGCAACTTCCGCAACAGAGAGAATTGCTTTCTGCATTGCGTCCGTATCATTCAAGACTTGTGGGCGAAAGTTATCTCGCAAGAAAACGCCCCGTCTATGAATGCACAGATGCCCAGGTTTGTTATGTTTTGCCTTTATCTTATGTTAAATGTTTATTGAAGTTTCAAGAATACATTTTGCTATTGCTCGGATAATTGTGTTTTGGCTTCATAGTTTTCAAACTTCTCTGGGTTATTGCACAAAAACTATTGTTACTTCTATTACATGTACGGAGTACAACATATCCCCACCTTTTTAATTAAGGACTAGCCTTGTTTTCATAATAGTAACTGTTCATTCGGATCCCTCACTTTCTGTATCCTGTGAACTTCAAGTTTAGTTCAAGGCCTTGACATGATTCTAAACTTCTGAGCATACAGGTCGAAGCAGCCAAAGGTTTCCTTGCAGAACTTAGATCATATCTTGATTCTCTGTGCTCCAACCTAAGATCTCACACGATTACCAATGTGCAATCCAACAATGACAAGGTACACGATTATTAAAATGCATGGTTGTGATATTCTTCTGTGCCGTTATTTTGTTGGACAATATGTCATGTCGCCCAATGTTAAGTAGGATCCTATTAGCAGCTTTCTGCAAGTGTAGCATACTCGCTGCTTATTCAATCTGGTCTTTTATAAAATAACTACGATTACTAGGTTCTAACTGTAACCATGTGTAGAATATTGGTAGCTAACTTGAGTCTATATAGCTTTGAACTTCTGAGTTACTGACTGGTTTTGCTCTGTTTACACAGGTTTCATTAATTTTAAGAGAGAGCTTCATCGGTTCTTTCCCTGCCCGGGATAGGCCCTTTATGAAGGTATTAAATTGCGACATTCCCATTTTTCATTATCTTCTAAGTAGTTTGAGTGCCATAATTTGACAACACTTGAGTTCTTGATTCTCAAGTTAAAGCAATTTCTCCTTGGCTGAGTTGGTATATCTTATTTAGGAATCCATTTTGCCACCTTACATATGATATGTGTATGCATGTTCAAGTGAAACATATACTCACAGTTTGTTTCCTTTTTGTTGACAGCTGTTTGTAGACACACAATTGTTCTCGGTACATACAGACCTGGTCCTCTCCTTTTATCAGAAGGACTGAGTCTCTCTTAACGACCTGACTGTCGTCAGAGACATGGTTTTTCCAAGGTGCAAAACTTAACTTTGTTCTTTGTATTATACTATACTGTAGATGATTGTGTATCACTTCTTTGCCTTGCAAATAATAGTTATATGCACTTGCAGCTACAAACTTAGTTACTGCTACAAGCATTGGCATGTGGCCTTTAGACCTTAGGTACCGAACCATAGCTTTATTAGGTTTGTAACTTTGGCCGTAGACCTTTGATCTACCACAAAAAACACAATTCCTATGCTCTAAAAAGAGGTGACAGAAAATTCCCTGTGGTAGCATTGCTTATCAGCTTTATTGCTTTTCCGAATCTGTAGTCAACTGTCTTTTCGAGCTTTAAAGGTTGAAGAGTACTGCATGGATGCTTTAGCCAAAATATATTGTCTCGTGCTTTTTTAAAAACAGTACCTTCAAAAATATCTGACATGTCCATTTGTGCCACAGATTTTCGACGTTGACCTCAACTGTACATATGGTCGTAGAAAAATATGAGCTGCCTTTTATCAATTTGGGCAGCTCATAGTGGGTTTAGAAGCTGCAAGGGACAACCCATATACTGTTGGCGAGCTTGTAGATTATTGAGATCCACTCCAGGCAATGTTAAACCAGAAGCTGCCCCTGGAGCTGTTGTAAATTATAGTCCTGCTTGGCTTGTGCTACTCCATCTAAAGATTTTGTAGGCAGTAGCACTTGCCGTGAGAAATCTCTGCCTTGTTTCATCATCCTACAACTCAAAAAACTCCAGTCATGGGATCTCACTGTTTATGTTGCAGCTAGTGTGTGTACCCGAAAAGGTGTATACTGTAACTTAAGAATACTAGAGTCAGGGCTGATGCAATGTCAAAGGACTATCTGTATCTCAATTTTGCCGTGTGACATATTTTTGTACAAACAGTTTTTAAGTGTGATATACAGGGAACTTTCAGAAGTCATGAGTGTTTTGCTGAGATTTCTGTAGCAGGATGTCGGTCTCAACTCTTGTACTGGTACTAAGATGCACCGACTGTCCTGTTTGGCCTTTGTCTGTTGTGTGCCGTCTAACGCCAACATCGGCAGTGTGCTTCAGGGCAGAAGACGGTCCAGGCCTGCGAAGCAGCATGGACATTAACATGGTAGAATCCAAATGGCATCCCTTGTTGAGGAACTTAACTCGCTGACACATGAGGTCGATGCTGCAGGTTGTGCACATTGGACTATCGCTGCGACCATCATTACTGATCTGAGTTATAGCTGTAGGCCATGTTTTTACGACCTTTTTGTTGACGGCATGAGCGTCGTTGGCTCTGTCCATGCAGGCAGAGAGCCGTTTATGGGAACTTTAGAGCTTCTGACGGTTAAGAGAACGCCTCTACGAAAAAAAGAACAGGGCCCTCCCGCGCCGCCCCCGCGAGGCGACGGGGAGGCCACCCTAGGTCGCCCCCTCCGGGCCCTCCTCCACCTCGCTCCCCTCCCTCGCCGCCGCCAGGGGGCACAGCCGAGCAAAGCTCGGTAGGTGTCGGCGGCGGCGGGGCCCCTGCGTCCTCTTGCTCGGTGGGGCGGTCGCGGGTCGGCGCCGCCGGGCCAGGGCGGGGTCCTTTCGTCGGGGGCCACGGCGAGACGGAGCGCTGGCGTGCCTCCTCGCGACGGGCGGCGGGTGGGCGGTGCCGTGCCGAACTCTGGGCGACGGGGGCCATGGGTGGCGCGGGCTGCTGTCGCCCTCCCTTGCAGCGTTGGTGGGGGAGGCGGCGCGGTGTGGGGTGGCGTGGGCTCGACCGGAGGTGGCTGGTCAGAGGCGGCGGAGTGCTGGACGGGCGCAGGTGGGCAGGGCCCGGCGTGGGAGGGTGGCGGCGGACGCAGATCTGCACGGTGGCGGCTGGGCTTCACGGGCCAGATCTGGGCCAGTGTGGACCCGATCTAGGCCTGGCGGGCCTAGCTGCAGTCACCGTGTGCTGATCCCCTGGCTGGTTGGCTGGGGCACTAGGTCCGCCCAGGCGGGCCTGGATCTGGTGGCGGGCTGGCATACCATCGCTAGGGTTGTGGGGCACAACGCGCGGGCAACACGGAGATGTCGTTCCTGCCTTGCACGTTGACCTTCTGTCACCATTCCTTGTGTCTGGCCGACCTCCCGCGCCTATGCTAGTGGCCCCGCCATGCGGATGACTGCCGCCTTGCGGATTCGAGTGTGGAAGCCGGGGCGGCGGCCCTGGAAGGTGGTGTGCGCAGACGTTCCTCTGTCGGAGGCGGCTCCGGGAGCGTCACGCTGCTCCTCAGACCGATGGTGGTCCGGATGTCCCGGGTGGGCGCGGTGGTGACGGTGCTGCCATTTTGCGGCAGGGTTCGACGGTGGCAGTTGTTCCCCTGGTGGACGGGTCAGTAGGGGCTAGTGTGGGGTTGGCGTGGACGACGATCCCCCTGCTGCAGTGCGGCGGTAGGGCTTCACGGGCCCTCGGGGGCTCGGCCAGGCCAGGTGGGCCTGGTTTGCCCTGCGGCTGTATCCGGTCGGCTACCACCTTCTGGTGGTGGAGGTAGTTCCCTCCCGTGTATTGTTGTCCCGGTAACCCTGCCGAAGCCTGCTCTTTTCTATCCTACCGGCCTTACTTCGCGGGTCTCGGTGCGACGACGGTGGCGGCTGCATGACCGTGGTGGCGTGCACTGGTGGGCGACGAGCTTGGTGGAGCACTACGTTTGCATCTGGGAGTGTGTTTTTTCTGAGGGGTTGGGAGAAATCCCTGTCTTCTTGACACCGACGCGGTGACGCCTGCGGGCGCCACCGTCCTTCCTGAAGGGCGTCGGGTGTACCTCTTCTCCACCTCCCGATGTGCACCGGGGGAAACCCTAGGACCTGTCCGGGCAGCAGCGTCGTCATCGTCGCTTTTCTTCTTGGAGGTGTTGCTTGGTGCGTGGCGCTTCGTAGTGCTAGGCTTGTGGTGGAACTCTGTTGGAGGGCGCAACGGTTGCGGGTTGTCCTCGTTTTCGTCAAGCCGCTGTTATCGGCTTTGCTTTCTTTTCTTTTTTTCTTTGGGGTTTTCTTTTTGTTTTCTTTTGGGCGATGTGCTGTCTGGCCCAACAGCGGTCTCAACTGGTTGCTATATTTATATAGTTGGGCGTATGCATGTTTCGAGGAGAGCCGTTTATGTTGATTTACTGTTCCAGTCAAAGCGGGAAGAAGGCCTGGAAAGACGTGTCTCGAGTCAGACGGCTAGCTGCAAGGCGCCTGCCCTGCCTAGTCCTGCCTTTGCTTCACGTCGGCAGACTGGACTGGACCCGGAAGCCAGGCCGGGAAGAAGACGAGCCTTTTGATGCAAAAGCCCACCCAGGCTGCTAGATACATATAGACTGTCTCGCTACGCTAGCCAGGTTCGGGGTTCTCCTCTAGTAGTAGCGCCAGTGTCTCGTGTTGTTCCATCTTCATTCAGGAATCTGCAACGCGACGCAAAGGGGTGCGTCGTTGCTACAGGCGCGCGCGTGTGCAGGGAAAGGGGCTTCGCCCGTGGGGCGGTCGCAGTGAATGTGCCTGCCACAAGTAGTCCAGCACGCAGTACTGTAGTGGTAGCGCTTTCAAACCGGTGGTCGCCTCGTCAGACTGTCACGCTGCTTTGCCTGCAGCTGCAGCGTCCGCCCCCAGCCTTTCTGACGCCGCTGCATGTGCCGCTCGCCAGTGGCGCCATGCCGTGCCGCAGCGGCGGTGGTACACGCACACGTACCGTCACTCACCAGGCAGGCAGGTCTGGAAAGCCGCTGCGGTGCTGCCTCCTGCCGCCCCTCGCTTCCCTCGCAGCGGCCAGCCAGCGTTACGCAAGTGTTGACAGGACAAAGGCAGCGTGTGCGTAACAGGACACACGTGTACCGATCCCGACCTTCCGTGAGCGAGGTACCTTGATCGGGTCATCCTCCACCGTGGTCCGTAGATGCATGGTCCGAAACAGCCAAGTACTAGGACCTCCACCGTGGTTCTTGTTGATCCTTGACCGCCGGCCTCCCCGACCTCCGGCCGGCGGGCCGACCCGAGCGGGGCAATTATTGCGGTGGGAACGGTTCAGCTGTGCACGCTCACTGTTCATCCCCCTGCCGCAGTCTGCACGCTGGTCCGCCCCCCTCGTGCCGCCTCAGGCCGAGTGCCTGCGCACGCAGTGCGTGCCCTGCCGCAGTTGAAAGTCCACCGCCCCACTCGAATCCACCAGTCCGTCGCCCCATCGCACCGGCTCGCTTTGCTGATCGGTGCTGACGATGGCAGCCCGTCGTGCGCTACGGCCGGGCTACCGAGTTCGGCAAAACCTTCGATCCGATCCGATCCGATCCGATCCGATCCGTCACACCTGCTGCTCTTTTATCGACGAACTACCACGGCATCTCCCATTTACCACGCTGCTGCCGCTGCCGCTGCCGCTGCAGGGGCCGGCCGGCAATGCCCATGAGACAAGCAGCACACGCTGACGGGGAAGGCGCGCATGCATGCATGGCAGCGGCGAGCACCGTGCACGCTGCCGCGCGCACAGGGATGCGATAGAGAGAGAGAAGGATACTGTACTACTGCCGCACGTATGACATGCACCTGTGACTCTGAACCTCACTGACTGGCTGACTGACGGCAAGCCCTATAGATTTACACAGGCTGTGCGGCCTGCAGGGTTTTGCCCCTGTCCTGTTCTGACCCCGTCTTTGACTCGTCGCGCGTGCAGGGAAGATCGAGCACGGCCTGAACTGGACGGACGAGCCGCCTTCGCCGTCCTGACACACACACACAGCGCTCGACCGCTCGCGTTGGGGACACGACATGTGCGACTGGTATCACTGACACTGCGTGCCTGCTCTCGGCGCTGATCGGTGACGATCAATCGTACTACAGTAGCGAGCGCGCTTCCTCGGTGCCCAGGTCTTCTTGAAAGCATTGGGAGGCAGCAGGGATTGCGAGGAGCAAAGTGCAGGGTTTCAGGCCGGCAGCCGCTGAGCAAGATTTTGATGGCGAGTTTGCGAATTTTCTGACACGGGGGAGGACGAGTTTTGGAGAAGTGCAAAGGGTAGTGGCGGCTTTTGGCCAGACGATGCGGTCAGGCAGGCATGCTCGAATCATGTGGTGAGAAAAAGAAGACGGCCAGATACTTGTTTAAGTGTTTTTGCTTGATGGCAGTAGTATATCGAGTTTCTTCTCGTTCCAAACATGTTTTAGGGCATATTTGGTTATGTCATTATGTGCCATGCATTGGGCTACCACACTTTTATGCTCATGTACACTCCTGCATTTAGCAACACATTCTGATATACTAGGATTTCATTTTTCAAAGCAGGATTACACAAGTGAGCAGTATTTGAGGAAAGCATGACACATAGTCAAAGGAGCAGAGAGGACCGGGACAGTGAGAAACCTTGTACTTACGATTACAGACCTTGCGGGGGCCTCCTGTGAAAGAGTGCTTTGCAAGTCTCAGTCCATGCAACATATCCCTGACCGCTGCCCTGCCCTGTCACAGCCAAAAGACAGGACGCATCAGTAGTATCACCTCACGTCTCTTCCCAGCACTGCACATCACTCTCTTTCCTGCAGCAGGGAAAAGAGAGAGGAAGGGTCAGGTGCATCGGAGACCAAAAACAAACGATATACAAGGAAAAAAGAAGCCAATTTTGACAAACTTCCGGCTGAGTTCCCAATAAAAAATGTCCCTAAAAACAAACAATTCTTTTTCGCGCTCTTTCTCATGGGTCAAGCAGCCACATCACCATGATTATCACAGGGGGAGAGTCATTCATTCAGCAGTCACCAGCGTGGACAGTGGGTTGGCTTATCTGAGCCCCCTAGGAGCCGGCCCACACGCCAGACAGGCACATGGGACCCAGGTGGTGCTGTCAGTGGGCACGCCACGGTATGCCTCCTCTTTCCCCCTACTTTGACCGATCAAGTACCCGTCCCGGGGTGCAACCCAACCCAACCCAACCCAAGCCTGTGTGCAACACTCAACGTACAAACCATTGTTTTGTTTGGTGTCTCCTAATTTAATCATTGCGTTTAGGCATGGAACAGAGGTTCCAGATAGGGTACTTTTGGCGCCTCATAATGGTGTTTGCTTAAGACGCCTGATCTTTTTTAAATGCACTTGGAGATTGCGTGGCCTACGTGTATGTACTACTGTGGAGGCAAAGACTAGTCCACGCCTCCACACACGGCGCCCTCTGAGGTTTTGCACAGTGGCGCCTTTTGGTGTTCCCTTGTGTGAAGGAAAGGAAAAGTACGAAAGCTTGGCCCTGGACCCGGTGCACTGCCCGTACGTGACCGGACGTGTCTGTCACGTCAGAGCTCTCAGAAGAGGGGAAGACAACGGTACGTACACGTTGTCTGATTATTTGTTTCAGTTTTGGGCTAAACACGAGCCGAACAGTTCATTCGGCTGCACGCAGCCATGCATGCAAGCAGGTTCGCTAAAATCAGGTGGAGTACGTGTACGCTTAAGTGATTATTAACCACGCGGTGCAAGTACTAATCTTTTCTCTCGAAAAGAACAACAACAACAACAACGTGAGGTGTAGAAAGAGGGAAGAAGAAATCTGTGTGGAAAAGAAGAAGAAGAAACCAGGACGTAGCAGAGGCAGACAGACGCAAGCAGTCTGGTGGGAACACATGGAGCGGAAATGGCAGGCGGCATCATGCACGAACAGTGCCGGAAAGCCTGCCCCGTGTGGTTGCGAGCGTATGTACGGTGCAAGTTGCTCCCTACGCTCATCTTTACGTCTCCGTCTCTCACTAGGTAGTACATTTTCCTCCTGCGCAGCTCTGTAGGGCCAGCTGCTGTGTCACTCACTTGACCGTCAGCTCAGGCGCACGCATACACACACGCACATCACATGATCTTCTTCTGGTGTCCGTCTTCTTCTTTTGCCATACTACGCTTTTCTTTTGCTCGGGCGAGCTTTGCCTTTTCGAATCGAAAATTGAAGGGGCACACATGTGTGCACAGTGACCAAAGATGACTGGGAGCGGTGTGTACAGACGCATCGCCTTTGTTTATGAGTTTCCGTAAGTAAAGCTGGCTGGCTGGCCGGCGGTCAGGGCAGGCAGAGACAGCAGCAACAAAAGGCAGAAGAGCACAGCAGCCATTGCTGGCTATGGCTGCTGCAGGCCTCGCAGATGTCCCCCCACCCTAGCCAGGCCAGCAGGCCAAAGCGGCTAGCTAGAGAGAGAACGGGAGGAGGGTGCAGCATTATTACAACTTACAAGCCGTTCTCAGCTCACTTCGGTTCAGTCAGGGACCCGTCGTTTTCGTGCTAGTTTCTCTACCGGGTACCTGTACCTGGTACGTACGTACATGCGTGAAAAAACGGGATACTCCAGTGCGTGGCAGCGTCGAGTACGTACGTGCATGCGTGGGTGCACTGTGCAGCCTTTGGGCATTTCCTCTGGGTCTCACCCTCTCATTGCTCCATGTGACCGGTGAGCGGCCGTACAAGTATCTGGTGCTCTACGGACGGGCTTGGTTGGTGTACGTGTACACTCGTGCGATATTTCTCTCTCTCGGAAGGAAGTCGGAAGGGAGGGAGTGTGAAGGTGCGGTGGGTGGGTGGCTGCAGCCTGCAGGCTACCTGCGTGGTGTGTCGGAATCTGCCTGTCTCCCGCACCATCTCTCCATGTATGTCTGGTGCCACCTGCAGCCTGCACCGTTTGCAGTCAATAATAACGTTAACAACTGCGGTGTTAAAATATTCAGAGCTACTAGCACACTGCATCTAGTGGCAGCGTCCACCCGCAGCAGGGGCGACCCTGACACCACACGCAGCATTGCCACATTTAACTAGAAACCTATATCTGTCAACAAAAAAAGCTAGCAACCCATATAGCCCACTCCCTTGCTACCTGCAGCAGCTACCATCAACACGTACGGGAAGCCCACTGCAACCACAGTTGCCCTCCTGTGGTTTGTCGAGCGATCAGCGGGAAGTTTGTATTTTCGTTAGGTAGAAAAAAATTTATCAGTACTCTTAAAGTAATACTACATACAGTTAGGGCGCTGCAACAACACCAACGACCCAGGCCACGCGAGCTGACCACGGTATCGCCCGAAACCAAAGACCACACCCTACACAAAGAGCATCTTCACCGGCGTCCCCTAAATGTTGGCTGGCATGCCGGCGATTTGGGGAAGCAGCCCTTGCCATATCAAGTACCATCTTACGCTCTACAACATACGCCGAGTTGTTATGGATCATAAAAGTGAATTCTATCCTATATACAAGTCCACTACCCAACCATTTGAATCACATGCAACTCCATACTTCTTTATATGATCATGCTAGGTTCGCATCAACAAGTACGGAAGCTCAGAAGGATGCTCGAGGTCTCAAGGATGATGTCACGGAAGCATGGAAGAAAAGGCACAAGAAGCAACAGTTATAAGACCGGAATCTCCGTCCCTGCTAGACCGGAGTCTCCATCCTCGCCACCTCGAAGTCTCTGGATAGCGACCCCGAGTCTCCGTCCCAAGGACTCCGGCCAGAACATCAAGAGCTCCTAAAGTCACCCCAAAGCCCCGAAGTCTCAGGCCTACGACACCAGAGTCTCTGGCCTATGATTAGGCTTGCACGCCTTGGAGTCAGGCCTTAGCCCATGTATGCCTTCATTTATGCGTAAACTATCCCTAACTCGTGGCTGGATATATATATGCCTCTACCTCCACATGTAAACCCTAGACAAAGCTAACAAGATGATATAGAGCTTTGCTCTCGTACCTCCCATGGTGGGTCAGATCATTCATGGATACCAATGCCCCCGGATTTAATCTAGGAGATGTACAAGACGCTTCTCAAGTAGTTGAATTGTTGTTATTGCGCACTCTATCGCATTGATCTCTCCATTTGGGTCTCCATCAAGTGCAACATCTTCACAATTGTCTATCCTTTGCTTGTCAATCTTTCTAACTTGGATCTCTACCTATGTGTCTCTCCCAAGTGGATTCTATTGGGTTTGTAGTTCGGGACAACGGGCGCAAACCGATTATGGTGTGGTGTAGTGTTTGTATCTTCGATTTTCACTCGCGTGTTCATCGTGTTCTTCGTCTCCTCTCCCAAACCTACCCGAATCAATGAAGATCAGGCCAAAATATTAGCTTTGTGCTACACCATATGGTATCCAGGGCCTTTAGTTGCCATGGATTCGGGTTTGTCTTGACTATCTAGCCACCCCCTTGATTTTCTTTCCTAAATTCGAAAATTGCATAAAAAATATCCTAATTAGTATTTTGGATCGATGTAGAATTTGAGAGCGTTTTGGTAGGTTTTGATCCATTGGTCCGCTGAAAAACTGGTTGATATACCTCCATCTATGTTTCCGTAGCCTAATTCCTTGATTTGCTCCATCAATTTAAGGTTTTTGTTTGAGTTTTTCTGCCCAAAATGGCGACACGGATAAGTTCTTGATGTTTTGGAAACTACCGACCGGAGTCTCCGTTCTTGTAACCCCAGATTATCCACCCCTTGCCTCACAGATTTTAGCTTCGCACCATTTTAAGCATACATTTTGCATACGAATTTGGATTTTGGTGTTCTTTAGCTCATTTCGAACAAGAGAAGGATCCCTACATCAACATCACTTCTGCATGCCATCTTCTTCAACCAAATTTCCATCAGCAAGGACGCAACCAACAATAAGGGTCAGGATCAACACTGAAAGGTTTAAACCATCGCGCATCTTTTCCCACTTGCATTTCTTTGAAAGCCACACTATCTTTGTGACCTACAAATACAGTTGAGACTAGTTCCTCCTATGATTTTTTGGGATTTGCACATTTTATACCTTGTAGTATTCCGAACAAAAGTTGTATGCACCATCTCATATAGTTAGCTTGTATAGTTATTGGCGCAAGAAAGAGAAAAAAGATACAAGTGCGATATAGAATAGGAAGCCCAAGCTCGATGAACATCTTGCAGGTGGTACTTATTGTGCAAATATTGTAGCCCTCCAATTTTCTGCAATCGAACTAGCTTCTCTACTTGTACTTGTGTGGCATGAGCTTATAGTCTTCTCTATGTCCTTATTTTGTTCTTAGATCTCTTTTTTCGTTGTACAAGTCCCATTTATCCCACCGTGTGTGTTTTCTTCAACATAACTCCTATCTTGGTGAGATTGAATTGTTTATGCTTTGTGATCATGGTGGTTGTTTACTTGCCTTTACAAATCTTGGTTTCTAGCTATTCCAATTTGCATTCTACTTTCCATACCCAAGCTCCTCATAAGCCTTGTGTGTTTGCTATTTCTTGTATTTTTCTATATAATGCCACTTGTCCTTTGATTTTGGCTTGCCCTTGGTCCATATCGTCATTGATCAGATACTATCTACAAGTGATGGGGTTGTTTCATGGAAAACAAAAGAACTCCTATAGAAGAGTGGAACAAACCCAACAATATCCGATCTACGAGATGCTAGTCATGAGAATTAGATTCGATCTACTTACCCTCAAAGTCACATGATTATTTAATGATCTAGAGATCGTGGATGATATAGTCGTACACGGCAACGAATCTATTCGATGAAGTCATGTGACCGACAACACCTTGATACGTCCAAAACGTATCTACTTTTCCGAACACTTTTGCTATTGTTTTTCCTTTAAACTTGTGTGATTTGGATACAACTAACACGGATTGACGTTGTTTTCGGCAGAATTACCTTGGTGTCTAGTTTTTATGTAGAAAATCAACTATCAGGAAAATCCCGAAAAATATGCCAAAAATCATATTTCACCAAAAGATCCACAGAGCCAGAGTACGATACGGAGTGGAGGCCTGGGGGGCCCACACCCCTGCTAGGCGCGGGTGGGCCCAACCCGCGCCTAGGGGATGCGGCCTCCCCAGGCACCCCCTCGGGCTCCCTCTTCGCCTATAAGTTACCCCTTGACCTAAAAACTGAGGGGGGCCTGACGTTTTTCTAGAAAGAGTTCCGCTGCACCGTCACCACCAGAAGCCGCGATTCGGATCCAGAAACTCCGTTCTGGCACCATGCCGAGACGGAGAATTTGGAGAGGATCACCACCATCGTCATCACCAACGCCTCTCTATCAACCATCAATGTTTCCCTCATCCATGAGTGAGTAATCCCCCGCTGTAGGCTATGGGGATGGCAGGGATTGGATGAGTTCTATCATGTAATCAAATAAGATTGTTAGGGCATGGTGCCTAGTATCTCTATTAGTGCTATTTGACTTTGTTGCAACTTGTTGTGCTTAATGCTTGTCACTAGGGCCCGAGTGCCATGATCTCAGATCTGAATTTATTATTGAATCATTATGACAGTATTGTTTGTGATCTTATCTGCAAGTTGTGTACACATATCATTGTCCGGATCCAAAGGCCCCAAAGTGACAAAAATTGGGATAACCGGAGGGGATGGCATTGTGTGAGGATCATGTGTTCATGGAGTGTTAATGCTTTGCTCCGGTGCTCTATTAAAAGGAGCACCTTAATTGCCAGTAGTTACCTAGAGGCCCCGCTGCCACGGGCTGGCAGGACAAAAGATGTTGTGCAAGTTCTCATTGTGAGCACGCATGACTATATATGGAGCACATGCCTATGATTGTTTAGTACTTGGATGCTTATTCTTATTTATCTGCAATGCCCTAGATCTTGAAGTTACATGTTTATACTTGTCCATGCAGCGCCCGTCCATCCATCCCTATGCATACCGCACTCATATCCTACTGTTTGCTACTACTGTTACTATTGCTTCTGTTTTGCTGCTGTTGTTGCTTTGTTGTTCCTACTATCAAACTGTTGCTACTGATAAACTTTTGTGAGCAAGAACTATTTCCAAGTGCCGCTGAATTGACAACTCAGTTGTTAAGGCTTGCAAGTATTCTTTGGCTCCTCTTGTGTGGAATCAATAAATTGGGTAATACTACCCGTGAAGACTGTTGCGATCCCCTATACTTGTGGGTCATCAAGACTATTTTCTGGCGCCGTTGCCGGGGAGCATAGCTTTATTTGTAAGTTCATTTGGATCTATTATTGTTCACTGCTACTCCTTTCATCATAGGGAAGTCTCGTGATGGAAAATTTCCTATTTTACCATCCACTACCAAAAGAGGTACAGTCCTAAACACCCTTGTTGCTCTTCATTCCTCGCATGTTATAAGTAAGCTTGTGACACCAGCACCACATACTCATGCTACACACACTGCTACTACTGCTAAATCCGAAACTGCTTTTCATGCTCATGATGTTACTTCTACTATGCTTGATACGAGTGGTTCATTAGGTCCTTTCCTAGATGCTACTATGGCTAGTCTAGGAAATACTGAAACTCCTAGTGAAGAGACTGTTACACCTGTTAGCTCACCTAAGTCTAGAGAGAGTTATGATATTAATGATGGGTACATTGAGTTCACTGATGAATTTGTTGAAGAGTGTCGAAACACACATGGTGCTAGTGCTATTAAGAGTCTCCTTGCTAGACGTACCATTATTCCTAAATTGTCCTATGATCCTAAGTTTGCCACCTCTGCCATAGATATTAAAGATAAAGATTATGATTTCTCTCTTGATTTATCCTATTTGGACATTATTGAGAAAGAACCTTTTTGTGGGACTGAAAATGAGAGTGTTGTGGCTCATATGAATGAGATTTCTACTATGAGTGCTTTATCCTCTGATGATTTTAAGATGCGCAAGTACTTTGTTACTAAGAACTTCCCTTTTTTACTAAAAGGAGAAGCTAGGGCTTGGTTTAATAGATTACCTCCTGGTTCCATTGATAGTCCTGATTGTTTGATTGCTTCTTTCTTCCAGAAATATTTTCCTCCCAGTGCTAGACATGCTGCTTTGCAAAGACTTTTTGATTTTAAACAGGGAGAAGAAGAGAAATTGCCTGAGTCATGGACAAGGTTCTGTGCCTTGATTCATGCACACCCTGAATGTCCATTACCTAAGAATGAGCTCCTTGATATTTATTATAATGGACTAACTGATGATTCTAGGACCTACCTAGATAGCTTTGCTGATTGTGTTTTCAGGAAAAGAACTCCTACAGATGCTAAAGAATTAATGGCTAAGATAAGCAATAATTATGATGATTGGACTTCAACTGAGCTAAATACACCTGAGCCTATTACTCCTGAACCAGTTGTTCCTGAACTAGATCCAACACCAACACCAAATAAGAGGGGAGTAATTGCATTAAATGATGAAGTGATGAAAGAAGCTCAGAAATGTCTAAAGGAGAAAGATATTAGAGCTGAAGATGTGAAGAATCTACCTCCTATAGAAGAATTATGTAAGCCAATTCCCCACTCGTCTACTATTGAGGTATACTCTCTCCACTTTAATGAAGGTGATATTCCCTATGGTAAGCCTCATGATCTATGCTTAGAGAAACTTGACACATTTATTGTTAAACAAGGTAATTTTAATAAAAAAGTTTAGAATCATTTATTGGAAAACTCTAGAGCTATCAATGAGTTGAAAGATATTATGGAAAAAACTTCTAATGATATTAAAATGCTTTGTAAACACTTTTAAATGGTTCAAACCCAACTTGATTAACTTGCTAAGGTATAAAAAGATATGCTAGTTAATGCCTCAGGAGATAAACATGCTTATGGAATTAGAACTAGGAGTGGTATAGCTACTCAAGATCCTTTATATCCTGAAGGACACCCTAAAAAAATTGAGCAGGATTCTCAACAAGGTGAAAGTAGTGGTAGTCCTCGTAAGAGAAAGAAAAATAAACATAAAATAGTTGAGGAACCACTTGAACCTGCTGTAGATCCTAATAGTATATCTATCTCTGATGCTGAAACTGAGAGTGGTAATGATAAATATGATGCTCATGATAAGGCGGAAGTTGAGGAAGAACCTAAGAAGTACACTAAGAACACCAGGTACACTAAGGAAGATTTTATTGCTAATAAACATGGTAAAGAGAGAGAACCTTGGGTGCAGAAACCTATGCCTTTTCCAGGTAAGAAACACAAGTCAAAGGAGAAGAACACTACAACAAGTTTTGTGAGTGGATGAAACCTTTATTTTTGCAAATTCCTTTGACTCATATTATTAAGTTGCCTCCTTATTCAAAATATATGAAGGATATTGTCTCTAATAAAAGGAAGATTCCTAATGAGGAATTTTCTACTTTGTTTGCCAATTATTCCTTTAATGGTAAGGTTCCAAAGAAACTTGGTGATCCAGGTATACCAACTATTCCTTGCTCTATTAAGAATAATTATGTTAGAACTTCTTTATGTGATTTGGGAGCTGGAGTTAGTGTTATGCCTTTTTCTCTCTACAAGAGACTCCAGCTAGAAAAGTTGATACCACTGATATATCTTTGCAAATGGCTGTTAAGTCAACTACTATTCCTATTGGTATATGTGAGGATGTTCCTGTTTAAGTGGCCTAAAGATGATAATATGTCCATTATTCTTGGGAGACCTTTTCTTAATACTGCAGGTGCTGTCATCAATTGTAATCAAGGAAAAGTAACATTCAATATTAATGACAAAGAGCATACTATTTATTTCCCCAAGAAGGTTGCTAAGAGCTATTGCCTGAATTCCATTGAAAATATTGAGAGCATCAAGGTTGGAGAAATATATTGTCCCATTTCACAAGAAAATTTTGAAACTATTATGATTGGGACCATTGCTATCAAGTTTGAGGTAACATAATCACCTTGTGGAATACAGAGTTTTGTTTTATATAAGATTATTTTGGTAACAATACTTGATCAACCTTGTTAACAAAAGGATTTTAATGAACAAAGCAATGCTTTCACTGTGGTTATATTTGCTTTCTTTTACTTTTCTCCTTCCTAGTCTTTGCCCTTTTCTTTTACTAGCTTTGGTTTTGCTAGTTGTTTGCTTGTTAGAGTGTCTTAGAACTTTTGTAGTTTGGTTTTTGGTTTGATTCTTCTAAAAAACCGTTTCTGCGAAAAATCAAATTTCATACCCTGAAAATTGGCCAAAAATAAAGTTTCCCAAAAAATTCCAGAAAATTCAAAATAAATTCTTCCTCAAAAAAAGGGGCAGAGAGAGACCTGGAGTGATCCAGGGGGCCACCCAGGCCACCACACCCCTGGTTGGCGCGGGCACACCCTAGTTGGCGCCTGGGTGGGGTGTGGCTCACCTGGGCCACTCCAAGGTGCCTCCTCCCATCCATCTTCTTTCTCTCTCCCGAAAAACACCGGAAAACTTTTTCAAGCTCGAGTTCCTACTGTTCTTGCTCGCGATTTTCGATCTCCTTGCTCAAACCATCTTTGTTGCTGGTATTTGGAGGGATTGCTCCTTGGTATGTGCCTCCTCCGGTTGTCCAATTAGATTTGTGATTGGTAGATTGTATCTTGAGTATTTTGCTGCTATAGGTGACAGGTTGTGTGTGCTTGCATGCTTGTTCTATGCTTAGAGATTTCATTTTGATGCATGTGTAGCCCTCTAGCAAGTTCCTATAGTAGTTTCTCATCATTTATCAACTTGGAAATCACTTGGCTTGATGTTTGTCTAAAAATTTCAAAAAAAGAGGTCATGGACAACACACATTTGGTGAAATATTTGAGAGTGATGCACCTAGAAGGGCATGACCTTCAAGATCATCCTCCCGACCTAGACCCTCATACAATGAGGATCTCATTACACCGCGATTTGGTGATGAGGGAGATGAGGGGGATGCTCACCCTTCCACCTTTCCTTGCCTAACCTTTTTGCGGGTTGTTGGGATTCTTGATGATTTTATGACCTTGGTTCGGAGGGTTGGACTAACAAGCTATATGCAGGATGAGAGCGTGCAATATGCAATGCTCACTAAAACATTCGTGGGGAGCTTTTCTTTTACTAACAGCTTGTTCAAGCCAGATGTGTCTTTCAAAATTTATGGCAGGCCTTACAACATGACATTGAAGAAATTTTGTGAGGCTCTGTGACTTGGTACAGCTGGGTCGCAAAGAAGATTCTAGCTCAACACGCTGATTTGTTGGAGCTCTACCGCGGGATAACTAATGATGATGACCGTAGAGCCCAATGGGGAAAGATAAGAAATATTCAACTCTCAGCCATTAGGTACTTTGCTTACTATCTTGCCACTAGTGTTCTTGGTAGGGAGAACACTAGTAATATTTCCATCTATCATTTGGCATTCATATCTACTGCGCTCAACAATGAAACTAAGTACAATCTTGGTTCTCTCATTGCTCCTCGCTTAGCTGCTAAGGGACCCATTTATGGGGGAATTATTGCTACACGTGTTATTGCTCCCTTGGACCTTGATGTTGATCCAAATGATACAGTTTTGGCCCCTCAGAGGTTTGATCTTGCTGCCATGAAGGCACATCACTTTGTCACTACTGGCTCTACCCTTGAGAGCTTGGTTTACAGAATGCTGTTTATTGACGGGGAAGAGAGAGATCCCTCTCACCCAAACCACTTTGTTCAGTATTTCCCAGGGACCTTTGTCATGCTCCAAGGAGGAGATAGATGAAAAGCTGTGCATTCTTGGCTTCCATGGACACTATCAGGGGGACGCACCCTCATATGACCCAATTGTGTACTACACGGGCGAGTCCTCGAGTTCATACCAGGACGAAGGGGCCTCCTTGTCGTACTACGGAGGTGCACCTTCTTGGGCACCATGGAGTTGAGCCCCACCTAGGCCAAAAGCCTAATCTTGGGGGGAGGTATACCGACATCACACTCATCTATATATCATGTTCGTCAGTCCTTTGTATATCCATTGTTTCACTTTCTTTTTGGTTCTTCCTGCCGCTTTCTCAACAACACAAAAATACCAAAATTATTTTTGTTGTTTCTCTTGGTTTGTTTCTTTGCATTTTAGCTTTGGTTTGCCTTAAAGAGAAAAATCCAAAAAGATTTTGCTTTGTTTTTGCTTTGTTTGCTTGCTTTAAAAATCAAAAACACCATATTTGTTCTTCTTCTTTGGTTTTGTGAGTTCTTTGCAGGGTTCAGCCGTCCTCAGTGGAGTTTGGTTTCATGTTATTATTCAAGTCACACAAGTGAAGGGCAATAATAAAGATTAAGACAACTCGAGGTGTGGTAAGAGGCTGGTAACGAACTCTATTTGTTTTCATTTTTGTACATATACTCATCATGGTGATCATGCTTAGTCTGTTCATGTAAGGAGTATGCTACTGATGGATGCTTAGTAGTTCTTGCTTGTCTGTGATTAGCTCCAGCTTGTTAATAGTTTGTAGCATGTCATATGAATGTTTGCTTGCATTGTTTTATTCATATTTTGGTATGATATTGTGGTATCCTCCTATGGAAGTTTCATGTGAATCGACTTGGCACATGCTCACGCGTGCATATGACTAAACAATAGTCAGTAAGCCTCGACGATTTATGTTGCCTCAGAGTTCTTGTATCATTTTCATACCATAATTAGTCTTGTTTTGTTGCAAGCACGATTATGACAGTTATTGCTCTCTCGTTTGTCGCTCCCTCTCTATTGGTAGCCTTAACTTGCAATGAGTATGAGCTCTACTTGTGCTTCCAACTGCCCAAAACTAATATTGCCAATAGTGTCCACCATACCTACCTATTAGCATCATTTGCTATTTCAGTGCATATTCAATATGCCTTGTTTTCTTCCAAATAAAATGTTTGCCTGTTTTGAGAAAGTTAGTTAGTAAAGCTCTCACGAACTTGATGGCACACTTTATTCCTTGCACTTAATAATCCTTAACCATTGTGACCTGTCCATGAAAGTTATATGCTTGCAAATTATAGGATGGGAGTTAGCAGAACCGTGATGTCAGGGGAACGCTTTCAACACTTATGGATACATATCCAGTTGATACCTTGCTCTTTTGTTTGCGGATGTCGACGGTGTGAAATAAAAGGGGAGCTTGTGAGTTCATGGAGTATATATATGTGTGTTAGAGAAACGCCTGGGCCGCTAGCCTAAACCATGCCTAATTGTCGTGGTGGTGACACGGCAGATGCCATGGGTAGGCTAAAGTATGGGGCCAATGGATGCTAGTGGGATCTGGGGAGGGAAGATGCAGTTGATTCTACACACAAGTGACTAAGGCAAAGATCTTTATTTCTCCTTTCTTGGGCTACAAGTGCTCCTTGAGCCGTATACAGGGAGAAGAAGAACTTTATCAGCCTAACGGTACTCAAAACAGCCGATCCTCTCCTCAGGGTCCAAGCCTCCCCTTATAAAGGAGAGCCTTGGATGCCTTTAGGGCTGACGGGGCAAGCATATTCGAGGAATATGCTTGTCCCAAAATAGTAGTTCGGCGCCCTCCTTTCCCTGTCGCCCTTCTAACGACGGCAAAGCTACAGAGGGCCCCTCTGCGTGCCTCGAGCTCCAGGACTGTCGCCTCCGTGACCTCCTTCTGCCTCTCTGACGCTCTCGCCTTTGTCTCTAGTGCTTGGCTCCGCTCAGATTCCTTCTAGCCTGCAGATAGGGTTTGACCTTGGGCTTCTCCTTCTCCTGCAAGCTTCGTATCACTCGGCCTTACCTCGCGTAGCTCGGCTCGTCCTTCACCTGCATCAAGATTATTCGGACTAACCCGACCGACTTAAATAATATCCCGTCCGGGTAATGCTTTGCCTTTGTCATAATGGTCCTGTCCTTCCCTGTCTTGGCCGACCTCCACAGGATTCGGCCGACTCAATCAATAACTCGGAAGCAAGACGGGCAACTTCCTTTCATCTTTCCCCGTCTTTACCCTACCCGAGGTCATCTCCCCAACATTAGTCCCCGAAGCTGGTATGGCCCTGCCAAAGAGTTCGGCCGGGCCATATCAGTTTCAAGAGATTCCTTTTGCCTTGTTTCCGAGTTAATTTGCTCGTGGTATCCTCCTATCTTCTCGCGTACGCCTCGTCCTACGTGTCCTGCTCATCATTGTATTTCTTGTTTTTTGTTCCTCAACAGTATTTATTGTCAGTCTACAGTTACTGACGCGCCTATCGCGTCGGCTCTGCAACGCCTCGCCTGCCGTTCCCATCGGGGATCGTGGCTTTCTTTCCTGTTGTGTGGACGCTGGTGCGGTTCCCCTCATCATCGTGCGTTGGTGCTACATACACGATCTACACGATCAACTGCCTCAAGCACGATCCCACTACCTTGCAAGTAACACGGTTATAAAGAGGGGCGCGGCGCTGGGGAACTCACTTTCCCCTTTTCGCTCGCCCGTGCCCTTCTTATTCCTCGCGCCCTTGCACCCGCTCGTGCTTCCGCCGCCGTGCGCTCGTCTGTGTTCTTGGTAGCACGAATCCGGCCGCACCGCTCCGTCGTCGTTTTTGCTGCTCGCCTGCTTTGGCGCCGTCGCCGGTGAGTTTTCCCGGTCCCATCGCCTGGCTTTTCCTCTAGGGATCTCAACTCCACCTCTGTCATTGTGCGGCGGTTCTGTCTCCTCTCCGCCGCCGTTTCTTGGCTAGAATCACGACGAGGCCTCGTAGTTCTAAATTTTCTTCCGCCGCTAGTTCTTCCTCCGCGGATTTCTCCGGCGAGCCCATGTCTAGCTCCGTCAGCGGTGCCCTGATAGAGGACGATGATGCTGGCTCTGGGCCCGAGCGAGGCTCGTGGCAGGGCTCCTCTGTTACTCGCCGCGAGATCGAGTGGCTTATCCGGACCCGGCGGATTCCCGCCGAGGTATCATGTCGCTTACCCGGCAGCGAGTCTTCTCCAGATCTTAGGGAGGGAGAGTACGTAGTCTTTATGTCGCATTTCGCACGCGGCTTTGATCTTCCTCTTAGCGACTTTGCTAGGGAGTTTCTCGATTACTTCGGCCTTCAACCGCATCATCTCCCTGCCAACGCCATTGCCTCTCTCTCGGCCTTTATCTCTGCCTCGGAGGGATACTTCGGCCTGTGGCCGTCTGTGCACGTCTGGTCGAAGTTCTTCCAGATTCGTTCCAACGTCGTCCCAGACTAATCTCTGCAGCCCTCCGAGAAGTTACTCACCCATTGTGGGGCAGCTTCCATCACTCCTCGGAGGAAATCCGAATTTCCTCGTGTTGCGGGGCTAGAATCGTGCAAGAAGTGGCACAAGTCCTTCTTTTATGTCAAGAACAGGGGGAATGAAGATAAGATTTGTCTTCCTGGCTTCTCCATTGGTCCTCCCTCCAAGAAGAACTGGACCTATAATCCGAAGAAGAGTCACGCTTTGGCCGAGGCTTTTGAGATTCGGCTTAAGGAACTGATCCGCGCCGGGCTACGCGGCGAGGATCTGATGACTACTTTCGTCAGCAGCCGAATCTGCCCATTCTAAAAACGCACACACAAACTCTGCTATATGAGCGGTCCTCTCGATCCTAATCGAGTCTCGACCGTGGAGCTGGACAACTACCTCATCTTCAAGCGGGTCCGAGATATCTTTAAAACGGAGATGCCTGAAGATTGGGCTTGGGGATTGAAGCCGTTTACGCGTGAGCGTCGCCCACCCGCAGTAAGCTCAATCATTAGCGCTTTGCTTTTTGATTGCTTTCGCAATTGTCTTTGCTAATCTTCCTCTCTCTTGTCTTACAGAGGTTTGCGGAGCAGAAGGATGAGGACGCCGAGGTTTTATCACTCCCGTGCCCTGCGGACCGGAACACTCCGGACAGTGGGGAGCCGGACTCAGAGGAGTTCGTCCCCAAGTCAGATCTCGCTCCGGCTCGTGCTCGTGGCAAGACCCCGGCCCACGAAGAGGAAGGTGATTAAGATGAGGTCCAAGTTCTAGAGGTAGTTGCCGTGATGCCTATTTCTTATGCATTTCCTGCTTCTACTTTCTCAGCTAATCCGGCCGGTCAGGTTCACGACGCCGAGCCTCTTGCCTCCCGGCCTCCTGTTACCTCGGGGAAACGTGGTGCTCCCGCCGGTGCCTCAAAGACGGCTCCCAAAAAGCGAATGAAGAAGTCGGCTCCAAATCCTCCCAGGCGCAAGACCGTGCCCGGGGTTTCTCGGTGCGTCTCTTTTGCTCATATTTCTTGTTTTTCTCTTTCTGCTTTCTAACTTACCTTTTTTGTTCTCGTAGAGCTCCACTCTCTGTTAAGCCCAGTGGTCCCAGCATGACGAGTCGTGTGACTCGGCCGCCGTCCCCTCCGCCTACTGAAGATACCAGGATTCCTAGTCCTGCTCGTGCTGCATCTCCTCTAGCTCCGAACCGGACGCCACCTCGCCACGATGTGCCTGAGACTCCTCTTGTTGACGTTGATTCCACTTGGCCCACAGAGATTTCTACCGAACCAGTTGCATCCTCTGTGAACCCGAGCGTCTCTACCGAGCCTCTTTCTACCCCCGCGGTTTCTATAGTAACTCCAGCCCTGGCCGAGGACGTCAATATCTCGGCGCCCTCCGCGCCAGTGACCCCTCCGGCTCCTAAAGACGTCGTTACCATTGCCGAGGTATCAGCTCCTACTGATGCCTCTTCTAAAGCAAGAAAAGCTGTCGCCACTAAGGCTTCCACCTCCCAGAAAGGTCTTGCCGGCTCTTCTCAGCCAAGTATCGCCGATGTGCTGCGCAAAGGAACTGCCTCCACCAAAGCCTCCGTTACTCCGGTCGCTGGTACCCAGCTTGCTCTTCATAAAAGCCCTGCGGCTGCGGTGGTTACACAGCACGTCCGAGGTAAAGTCCTAACTCGCACGGCGAGTGGGAACAGCCTCGGCTCGCTGGTGGAATATGCCAATAACTGGAATGTTGCCGATCAGTTTGAGGGTAATCCAAGCAGTCAGCCGTTTCAGCTTTCCGACATTAGCAACCGCTTGCATCAAGCTGCCAAGATCGTCCTTGATAGTAACAAGATGAATGAGGTAATTGATGTTTTACGAAGTTTTGATTAATTCTCCAGATGCTATTATATATACTCTAGTCCCCGAAGCTTGCAAGCGAATAAATTGTTATTCACTTGGAAGTTTTATGATGCTCTACTTAATTCGATTTAACCTTAGGGTTCGAACCTCCATCCAACTAGATCTGTCTTAAACTTTGCTTGAATATTGCCCAGCTGATCTTTGAATATCCAGCCACCTAGATCCGGGTTAAGTTTTGCTTGACTCGGATCTGTTTTGGCTTCGAATATCCAGCCACCTAGATCCGAGTTAAGTTTCGCTTGACTCGGATCTGTTTTGGCTTTGAATATCCAGCCACCTAGATCCGGGTTAAGTTTTGCTTGACTCGGATCTGTTTTAGCTTCGAATATCCAGCCACCTAGATTCGGGTTAAGTTTCGCTTGACTCGGATCTGTTTTGGCTTTGAATATCTAGCCACCTAGATCCGGGTTAAGTTTTGCTTGACTCGGATCTGTTTTAGCTTCGAATATCCAGCCACCTAGATTCGGGTTAAGTTTCGCTTGACTTGGATCTGTTTTCGCTTCGAATATCCAGCCACCTAGATCCGTGTTAAGTTTTGCTTGACTCGGATCTGGTATAGCTTTGAATATCCAGCCACCTTGATCCGGGTTAAGCTTTGCTTGACTCGGATTAGTTATAGCTTCGAATATCCAGCCACCTAGATCCGAGTTAAGCTTTGCTTGACTCGGATTTGGTATAGCTTTGAATATCTACTCACCATTTGCTCTATTGCTTAGGTTGCACATGACCGGCGGACCGCCGAATTTCAAAGGTTGCTATTTGCGCACAGGAAATTGAAAGAAAAGTATGAGAAAGTTATTCCTGTGGTGAAGAAGGCTGGTACGTCGACAAACTCTTCTGTTATCTCTGGTGCTCTTATTGTTTTGTACATGAGATGTTTGCTCACTCTGTTGGTAAACAGGAACATCAATAATCTTAACATCCGTCTTGAGAAGAAGGTCAAGGCCCTTGAAGGTTAGTTACTCTTTTATTCTATATACTCCCCTCTGATATGTGCGCGAAGTCTCTTTTGAATCTTTTGGCTTTGGTAAAGCCGAGTTACAAACTTTTGCAGCATCTCACCAAGATTGCACGTCCATGCCTGATGTGATGCTGTATTTTTTAGAACAAAGCGCTACTCACTTGGTGGACCTGAAGGATAAAGATGACGAGATAGCTCGCTTGCGCGCCGAGGTGGAGTCACTCAAGCTCTCCCAGAAGTCTGAATTAGAAAAAGTCGACCAGGAGTTCTCCGAGGAGAGAATCGGCTAGCTCTGCAGTTGCAGAAAAATAAAGAACTCCTCGAGGCTGCCGAATTGAAGACACGTGAGATGAGCGAGGAGATTACTCGCTTTGAGAAGAGCAAGATTGACTGGTCTTCAGATAATGCTGAGTTATATTCATCGTAAGCCTCCGACCTCGACTGGGTTATCTTTTCCCCTTTTCTTATTGCCGACTAACGCAGTATTGCTTTGCACAGACCATTTTCCGGAAGCTAAGCCCGTGAGTTCTAAAGCGGTGACCAGCGCTCGTGTGCGCCGAGGTGTTCCTGCCAATGCGGACCCGGAGTATTCGATGGAAGATTTTCTGGTTGCTGTTGGTGCTGTAGTTGGTCCGATGAAGATCATGGGCAGGGATTTGGTGCAGGCAGCTATCCGAGCTTACCATGTTCTCTGGCCGAATACTTCTGGGACTCCGAATATTGACGAGGTCAAATTGTTGGTGGAAAGATTAATGGCTTCTGAGAAATAGCTAAGTCTTTGGAGGGAGTCGGCCGGACGAGCTGGTGCTGATATGGCTCTCACTGTTATCATGTCATGGTATGAAGATATTTCTCTTGATATCTTGAGAAATTTGCGCACTGGCTCTCGATGGGTTGAGGACCCGGACTTTGTCGCTCTTCGGCAAGCTCGCGCTTATCAGCTTGTGGAGTATGCCGACGTGAATAGCTGGCATGAAGGTCCGAGCTTCCTTCCTAACCCGGAGGATGAGGTCCAAGTTGAGGATGCCTCGGATGATGACTCTGCTAGACAAGGTGAAGATGACGGCGACTCGGCTGCCTCTACCGATTCCAGTTCGAGCTCAGATGGCAATGGCGACGCACGGTCTTCTTCCAACGGTACCGGGCATTCCACTGCGCAAACTGACGCTCCTCAACGGCCTCGGGCTTCCTCCGAAGTTGCTCCTGGGTCTATGGAGGGTGAGGTTACTTCGGCCGAGGTTCCTCCTGCTTCGGAGCGCGCAGCTCCTGTCCAGACTACTGCCTCTCCAGCTAAAAACCTCTAAATTACTTCTTGTCCCTGGCATGCCGGGCGTATAATGTTCATGGAATATTAGTCTGTCTTTTGTATGGTATAAATTTGTTTGCCGAGTGTGGTTGAGACATATATGGCTGTAATCGTTACTACTTTAACTGGTGTTGTTTGTCCAAATCCTTGTTTTGACAGCCTTCAACTTCTTTGAGTTTGATGTATGTTTTTGCCTTTAGATCACTGTGGTCTAGGCTGTTAATCTGGGTATGGACTTCGAATGTCATACGAGAGCGAGTTGTTCCTATTCTGAGCGTCGAAGTTTGATAGTCACCCTTGTAATAGGGAATAACTTCTACTTCGAAACAATATAAGAAGCGAACTTCGGAAGTAATGTAAGACAGTCACCGAGTCGTTGTTCAAGGTGCCGAGGTTTGCTATACCACTCAAATCTAGAAAGAATATAAGACAGTCCCCGAGTCACTGCTCAAGGTGTTTGGTTTTAACATGTAACACAAACGAAAAAACGACATATGTCAGTTTTCGAGCCATTGCTCAAATGCCAAGGTTTTTTACCTGAATTAGTTTTAGAAATAATTATGGGATAGTCCCCGAGTCACTGCTCGGGTTGCCGGGGTTTAACATATCACATGAAATTTAACCAACATACGGCAGTCCCCGAGTCTCCGCTCGAGATGCCGAGGTTTAATACATAACATGAAATTTAAACAACATATGGCAGTCCCCGAGTCATCGCTCGAGGTGCCGAGGTTTAATACATAACATGAAATTTAAACAACATATGGTCGTCCCCGAGTCACCGCTCTGGACGCCGAGGTTCGAAATACAGTTGGTGCTCCATCCTGAAGCATTGCTTTACAATGTGTCACGGATGACTCCTAGGAGTAAAATGGGCGAAGTAAAGCTACGTTCCATGGTCTCCTCGTTTCTTTGCCGGCTTTGTCTGCAGTGTTTTTTCCTGGAGTTTGAGCATGGATTAGGTAATAGGCATCATTGTGCAATGCTTTGCTCACGATGAATGGTCCCTCCCATGGAGGCGACAGCTTGTGCATGCCGGCCGTGCGTTGCACCAATCGGAGAACCAAATCTCCCTCTTTAAACACTCTTGGATTCACCTTCTTGCTGTGATATCGTCGCAAGTTCTGCTGATAAATAGCTGATCTTGATAGCGCTAGTTCTCTAGCTTCTTCTAGCAGATCGACAGTATCTTGCCGAGCTACCTCATTTACTTCTGAGGTTGTATATTGGGTAACCCTTGGCGAGTCATGTATTATGTCGGCTGGAAGCACGGCTTCTGCCCCATACACTAGAAAAAATGGTGTATAACCTGTTGACCTGTTCGGGGTAGTCCTGAGGCTCCATAATACTGCTGGTAGTTCCTCAATCCAACATCCTGCCGACCTTTGCAGCGGTTCGACGAGTCGTGGTTTTATTTCGGACAATACTAGTCCATTAGACCTTTCTACTTGCCCGTTGGATGCTGGGTGAGCCACAGAGGCGACATCTAATCTGATGTGCTTTTCTTGGCAAAATCTAGCGAAAGCTCCTTCTGCAAAGTTTGTGCCGTTGTCTGTAATAACATTGTGCGGGTATCCGTATCTCAAGATAATGTCTTTGATGAATTTTACTGCTGTGGGCCCATCATATTTTTTTATTGGTTTCACTTCAATCCACTTTGTGAATTTGTCTACCATGACCAATATGTGGGTCATCCCACTTCGGGCCGGCTTAAATGGTCCCACCATATCTAAGCACCATACAGAAAATGGCCAAGTAATTGGTATTGTTTTTAACTCGGACGATGGCATGTGTATCTTGGCTGCATATCTTTGACAACCGTTATATTTTTCGACCAGTTCTTTGGCTTCTTTCAGCGCTGTTGGCCAATAAAACCCATGCCTGAATGCTTTGGCCACTAAGGCTCGGGATGAGACATGATGTCCACATTCTCCTTGATGTATATCTAAGAGGATCTCCTGGCCTTCTGCCGAGCTCACACATCTTTGCAGTATGCTCGTGACACTCCTTTTGTACAGCTCATTGTTTATGATTGTATAAGCTTTAGCTCTTCGTACTGTTTGTCTTGCTAATACCTCATTATTCGGCAAAATCGCATCTTTAAGGAAAGAAAATATGGGTTGCGCCCATATAGGTATGATTTTCTCTGGTGTGGTCTCACTATCTATTTCCATGTTTTCTGCCGACATAACGACCTCGGATTACTCCATAGTTATGCTTACATCAGCTGTCTTTCTCTTTGGGAATTCCGGGTTATACTGCTGGTCAATTTCTATCGGCACATTATCTTCTCCTGATTTTGTCGGAATGAAGATGGATTCGAACTCTGGTGATGGTGTTATCGATGGTTTCCTTAGGTGCTCGAGGGCGATACCTGGGGGAATTGACTGCCTAGTTGATCCCTAACTTTGACAACGTATCTGCAGCGTCGTTTTCTGCCCGAGGTATATGATGAAATTCACATCCTTCAAAGTATCCACAGATTTTTTGCACGTGAAATCTATACAAAGCCATATTATCATCCAATGCATCCCAATTGCCTGAGACTTGCTGTACTACTAGATCTGAGTCTCCATAGCATAAGATTCGGCGTATGCCAATCTCTTTTGCCACCTTCAATCCATGGACCAGTGCTTCATATTCGGCTACGTTGTTTGACGCGGCAAAATGTATTTGCAGCACATATTTCAGCTGATCTCTTTTGGGCGAGGTTAACACTATTCCTGCCCCCAAACCATTTCTTAGTTTGGAACCGTCAAAGTGCATCATCCAATAATTCGGGTCTGGCAATGGTGGATCATATTGCACCTCTCCCCAATCTACGAAGAAGTTGGCCACAGCCTGAGATTTGATTGCATCTCTCCTATCGAATTGCGGAGCATAAGGTGACAATTCAATTGCCCATTTTGCTATCCGGCCACTTGCATCTTTGTTACTCAATATGTCGGCTATGGGTGCTTCACAAATCACTTTGATGGGGTGCTCTTCAAAGTAGTGTTTAAGTTTCTTTGCTGACATGTACACTCCATAAGCCATCTTCTGATAATGCGGGTAATTTTGTTTCGAGACTGATAGTACCTCGCTTAAGTAATAAACCGGCCTTTGTACTGACTTATCATTTTCAACTCGTTCTACGACGATTACCGCACTCACTACTCTGTTAGTGACTGCTATGTAGAGTAACATAGGCTCTTTTGATAATGGAGAAGCTAAGACAGGCGTTGTGACCAACATCTTTTTCAATTCATGAAATGCGTTGTCTGCTTGTGGAGTCCAAATGAACTTATCCGATTTCTTCATCAGTTGATAGAGTGGTAGTGCCTTCTCTCCCAGCCG
Organism: Avena sativa; assembly: GCA_916181665.1. Classification (NCBI taxonomy): domain Eukaryota; kingdom Viridiplantae; phylum Streptophyta; class Magnoliopsida; order Poales; family Poaceae; genus Avena; species Avena sativa. Next base: position 273,910,083 of record OV702298.1, on the reverse strand, counting down.
ACATACAAATCGGCTGAGCGAGGCTAAGCAACCTGTGAACTTTTGTACATCATTTAGACACCTTGGCAACTCCATTCTTTCTACGGCCTTTATCTTGGTTGGGTTGGCCTCTATACCTCGGCTAGATACAAGAAAACCAAGTAATTTTCCTGCTGGTACGCCAAATGTGCATTTTTCCGGGTTAAGCTTCATTCGGAATCTCCTCAGGTTTGCGAAAGTCTGCCGTATATCATCTAGTAGCGTTTTGCTTTTTTTGGTTTTGATAACCACATCATCCACATATACTTGTACATTTTTTCCTATCTGGTCATGTAGACATTTTTGCATGCATCTTTGATAAGTTGCTCCTGCGTTGCGCAGGCCGAATGGCATTGTGCGATAGCAATAAGCCCCGTACAGGGTAATAAACGCAGTTTTTATTTGATCGGTCAGATTTAACGGTATCTGGTGAAAGCCAGAATACGCGTCTACAAATGACAATAGTTCACAACCAGCGGTCGAATCAATGACTTGGTCTATTCTAGGTAGTGGAAAAGGATCTTTTGGACACGCCTTGTTCAGGTTCGTGTAATCGATACACATTCGCCATAGAATGGCTACATTCGGATCATCCTTCTTCTTTTCTACTAGCACCGGGTTTGACAACCAATCCGGATACAGCACCTCCATGATGAACCCGGCCACAAGGAGCCGAGCTATTTCATCCCCTATTATTTTTCTCCTGTCTTCGGCGAAGCGGCGGAGAGGTTGCTTCACCGGCCTTGCTCCTGGCCTTACATTCAGAGAGTGCTCAGCCAACTCCCTCGGAACACCTTGCAGATCCTGAGTTGACCATGCAAAGATATCCCGATTCTCACGGAGGAAGTTGGTGAGCTCGCTTTCCTATTTAGCATCTAGGCCTGCACCAATAGTAACAGTACGCTCTGGGAATTGCTCATCTATCTGAAACTTCTTTGTTTCTTTAGTCGGCTGAAAGGAGACACTTCCATGTGGATTGGCTAATGCCGGCATATTCAGCTGTGCCGACTGAGTGAGGGCTGCTACCTCCTGAATCCTTCTTTTTTCTCTCGCTATAACCAATGACTCGGCCAAATTTGACCCGGCTGAAGCACATTCCATTGACTTCCTGTAATCCCCTGCTACTGTTATCACTCCTTGTGGTCCGGGTAGCTTCATTTTCAGATAACTTACATGACAACTGCCCATGAATTTGGCCAATGCTGGCCGTCCGAGTAAGGCATGATAACAACTCTCTAGATCCACCACTTCAAACTCTAAGTTTTCTGCTCTGCAGTTATCTCTTGTGCCGAATAACACATCCACTCGAACCTTACCAATGGGTTCGCACGAAAGTCCTAGTACTATCCCATAGAAAGTGGTCCTCGTGGTTTGCAGCATGTTCTGCGATATTCCGAGTTTATGCATGGTATCTTTGTACATGATGTTGATACTGCTCCCATTGTTAATTAGAACCTTTGAAAATTTCACATTAATGCTTGGTCCAACAAATGTTGGATCCAACACGAGTGCATACGACCCCGGACTCGGCATTATCTTGGGGTGATCTTTTATGCTCCAAGTTACTTCTTGATCTGACCAAGGCATATATCTTGGTACTGCTGGCATAACTGCATTTACTTCCATATGCCGGCGCTGCACACTCTGCTTGTCTTGCTGTTCCGTCGTGAACACGCAATAAGACTAATGATGTTCTCTGTAATCATTGCGTCCATTATTTCCTGGATTCGTCCTTCCATCATGGCCTTGGTTCATCACTTGATGTACCGCATCTCTCCGGTCCGAGTTATCATACCTCGGGGGAGGAGGCGGTAACATCAGTTGCTGTGCATTTGCTCCAGTCAACTGCGGCTGATGCTGCTGATGTGCCTGGAGAGGTGCTGCCTGAATGCCTGCGGGGTTTCCCATTGCATTTTTCATCCATGCACATTGGCGGGTCGTATGGTTGGCCGGCCTAGCTGGGTTTGACGTGTGAAATTTACACGGCTGATCTAACATAGATTCGAACGTGTACTTCGGCCTCTCCTGCCATTGCTTCTTTTGTTCTGGTGTCCACTGTCTTTTTCCTTCATTCCTTGGTGTCCACTGGTGAGGACCATTCTTTTGCCGTTGAGTCGTTCCGTGACTCGGCTGATCTTGCGCTACTGCTGCCACTTGGGCCGAATTATATCTATAATCCGGCCTTTCTTCTCTTCTTCTTCCTCTAAAGTCATTGCGCCTGGATGGTCCGGCCAAATCTCTTGCATATTGGTCTTGTTGCTCCCGATGATCTGCCGATATTAATTCTGGTTGCGTCGGATCTCCCAACGCATAGGAGTCCACTATTCTGATGGTTTCTGCCAATGTGGTTGGCATATCTCTTTGCAGTCGCTGCCATAACACACTGCCATAACGGCATCCTTGAGCGAACCAAGCTATTGCTTGTGATTCTATAACTCCTTCACACGAGTTTCTCAGGTTACACCACCGAGTTAAAAACTCTCTGTCCGTTTCATTCGGCCTTTGCTTGCACATGGCTAACTGTTGCGGCCTGTTTGGCCTCTTGTATGTACTGGTAAAGTTGCTAACGAACATTTCTTCAAAATCCAACCAATAGTTGATGTTGCCCGCGGGCAGATTATTTAGCCATACTCTAGCTGGTCCTTCCAACATTTGCGGGACATACCGTACTGCCCATCGTAAGTTCCCACCTGCTATTTTCACAGCAGTGGCATAATCAATCAACCAGTCTTGTGGTTTGGTGCTCCCATTATATGTCTTGGTGCCTCTTGCCAGCTGAAAGTTCGGCACAGGTGGTTCGCCCATGATCCGTGGTCCGAAGCATGTCGGACCCGGCGGACCCTGTTCTTCCAGTAACTCGGATCGGTATAGCCGGTCTAGCTTTACTCTGGCATCATTTGATGGCAAATCTCTGTACAGAACTCTGTCTTGTATTCCATAGTGGTTATTTCCACCATGGATCGCATATTCCATCTCGGAATAACCATCATTGTACCTTTCATTTACTTGATTGTGGCAAGCTGGTCTTGCTTCTCTTTCTTGCCGAGGTTCATGTCTCGGCTGCGGGTTGAGCGGCGGTTCTCTCCTTACTTCAACCGGGATATTGTTCTCGTGATTGCCTCTTCCGAGTTCTCTTCTGCCGAGATCTCCATTGCCTCGGCTTTCGCCGTCTTTTTTAGCATGGCCAGGATTCCTCTCACCACTGTTACCTCGGCTTCCATTGCCTCGGTTCTCGTTTGCTTTCCCGGCTATCGCCGGATCGTACAAAACGATTTGCTTGTTTCTCTTTCCTTAAGTTACCGCTCTGTCTTTTCGTGCATTGTTTTCGGGTGAGGATGCTGCTGCCACAGATAAGGCAGGTGCTGCTCTAGCCGAGTGAACCATTCGCGAGGCCCCTGGCCTCGCCGGGTCTGCTCTGAGCATTTCTTCATTCTGCTGGTTTGCAATGCGCACCAGCTCATTTACTCTTTCTTGCTGTTTCTGTCGGGCTTCGCCGGTCAATACCTCTAACTCTAGTGTCGCGGCATTTGCCGCTCTCAGGTTCTTTGCCGGGGTACTGTACCTCGGCAAGCCTAAATCAACTGATTCTGCCTTATGAGCATCATGCTCCTTGTTGATATCATCCATGAGGTTCTTTCCTCTTAATCTCAACTCGTCAACCCGTTCGGGGGCGACGTCAAGCTTGTTCGCTTTGGCATACTCTCGCAGGGTCCTGTTTAAGGACTCCCGCAGGGCCGACACCTTTTTTGCCTCTACCAGCACCTTTTGCCTGGTTTCCTCTAACTCTGCATGTGCATTTGCCGGATCAAGTATCGGCGCTACAGGTGTAGTCAGGTTTTCTATGGTTGCCTGAAGAATTTTTTCTGGTCTTTCCAGAGGTGGCCCTCTTACCCTTGGTGCTTTAGGGGTAGTGTCTTGTACTTCGGCCTGGTTGGTCACTGGAGGAATTACCTCGATGGGTGGTGGTGCCGTCTGCCTGGGCATGACCTGCACGCCTGTGGCAGGGTCTCTGGTCGATCCGGCACCCGTTACTCCCGCCTGCACTCCGGCTACGACCATCACCTCGACGCTGCTCACTGGATGTGCTCCGCGCGGACGGCTCGCGACGCTAAGGGGTGGCTCTCCTGCAACAACAACCTGGTGAGGATAAATGCCGGTGATGTCGACGCCGACGTAGACCTGAAGCCTGCCCAAGCTGATGAAGACACCGTTGCGCGGGGGGGGGGGGGGGGGTTTCCCCTGAAGCTGCCTGCATTGTCGCTGACGTAGTCATAGAGATCAAATCTCCGGACCAAGCCAGAAACAACGTGCTCGCCGGTGTTGATGAAGTTTCCCGTACGGATCATGACTCTAGCTAGCACCGCTGCTGGCCCCACGGTGGGCGCCAACTGTCGTGGTGGTGACACGGCAGATGCCATGGGTAGGCTAAAGTATGGGGCCAATGGATGCTAGTGGGATCTGGGGAGGGAAGATGCAGTTGATTCTACACACAAGTGACTAAGGCAAAGATATTTATTTCTCCTTTCTTGGGCTACAAGTGCTCCTTGAGCCGTATACAGGGAGAAGAAGAACCTTATCAGCCTAACGGTACTCAAAACAGCCGATCCTCTCCTCAGGGTCCAAGCCTCCCCTTATAAAGGAGAGCCTTGGATGCCTTTAGGGCTGATGGGGAAAGCATATTCGAGGAATATGCTTGTCCCAAAATAGTAGTTCGGCGCCCTCCTTTCCCTGTCGCCCTTCTAACGACGGCAAAGCTACAGAGGGCCCCTCTGCGTGCCTCGGGCTCCAGGACTGTCGCCTCCGTGACCTCCTTCTGCCTCTCTGACGCTCTCGCCTTTGTCTCTAGTGCTTGGCTCCGCTCAGATTCCTTCTAGCCTGCAGATAGGGTTTGACCTTGGGCTTCTCCTTCTCCTGCAAGCTTCGTATCAGTCGGCCTTACCTCGCGTAGCTCGGCTCGTCCTTCACCTGCATCAAGATTATTCGGACTAACCCGGCCGACTTACGTAATATCCCGGCCGGGTAATGCTTTTCCTTTGTCATAATGGTCCTGTCCTTCCCTGTCTTGGCCGACCTCCATAGGATTCGGCCGACTCAATCAATAACTCGGAAGCAAGACGGGCAACTTCCTTTCATCTTTCCCCATCTTTACCCTACCCGAGGTCATCTCCCCAACACTAATCATGGTGGAAACTTGCAGCACCACCATAATGAGCATTTTGTGAAGCATCCCCAATAAAAAGCTATGCACATAGTAAATAAAAAGATCGCTGAGATGCCCATTGTCTGCTTGCCTTATCATTTTGATCACGGGATAGCTCCTGTATCATGTGCAAGGGGTACCCCGTTGGCGGTTCTCTATGATATGCATGTATTTACAATGACAAGAACTTACATGTAACCAAAGTTGAGTAGCATGCAGAATGGCCCTAGTACTCAAGGGACATGGGATTTCCGGTTTATGGTATGTCAAGCATATAACTCATATTGGACCTCACTTTCACCTTAACCACATGAAGATGCCTATGATTGGGGCAATGAGAGATCAAAGCTAGTGAGTACCTTCCTTTCAGCATTTGGAAGCCTTTCAAACTTTTCAAAACCTTTTTAACTTCCTTGTTGAGTCACCACTTATTATTTCAGCACCCTCTTAAGAGTGTAGTTGTCATTCTTGTGTTTGTCTCAAAACTTGGTTAATTATGTCATGACTTTGATGCTTGTATCTCTAATATTTTTACTTCTAGTCTTCACTTGAACTTTAGAGGTGCCTTGGCATTTATTGTGCTCTGTAAATAAAGGCAAGCGAGATACCCCTCTATCATACCTTTTTATGAGCATTGCAATGTTGCTTATGTTTATGTTCCATGCTACTTATTATTATTGAGTTGGTTTCTCTTCATAGCTTGCAATGACTATTGAGTAGACTTAGTTGCATACTTCTTACTATGAATGGTTTAAGTATATACTCCTGTGCTGAGAATATATACATCATATGAAGCAAATGTGTTCGTGAAAGTTCTTTTATCGCACTCAGTTTTCAACTGAATTGCTTGAGGACAAGCAATAAGCTAAGCTTGGGGGAGTTGATACGTCCAAAACGTATCTACTTTCCCGAACACTTTTGCTATTGTTTCTTCTCTAAACTTGTGTGATTTGGATACAACTAACATGGACTGACGCTGTTTTCAGCAGAATTACCTTGGTGTCTAGTTTTTGTGCGGAAAATCAACTATCAGGACAAAATCCCGAAAAATATGCCAAAAATCCTATTTCACCAGAAGATCCACGGAGCCACAGTACGAGACGGAGTGGAGGCCTAGGAGGAACACACCCCTGCCAGGCGTGGGTGGGCCCAACCCGCGCCTAGGGGGTGCGGCCACACCAGGCACCCCCTCGGCTCCCTCTTCGCCTATTAGTTACCACTTGACCTAAAAACCGAGGGGGGTCCGACGTTTTTCCAGAAAGAGTTCCGTTGTGCCGCCACCACCAGAAGTCGCGATTCGGATCCAGAAACTCCGTTCTGGCACCGTGCCGGGACGGGGAATTTGGAGAGGATCACCACCATCATCATCACCAACGCCTCTCCATCAACCATCAATGTTTCCCTCATCCATGAGTGAGTAATCCCCCACTGTAGGATATGGGGATGGTAGGGATTGGATGAGTTCTATCAAGTAATCGAATAAGATTGTTAGAGCATGATGCCTAGTATCTCTATTAGTGCTATTTGACTTTGTTGCAACTTGTTGTGCTTAATGCTTGTCACTAGGGCCCGAGTGCCATGATCTCAGATCTGAACTTATTATTGAATCATTATGATAGTATTGTTTGTGATCTTATCTGCAAGTTGTGACATATCATTGTCCAGATCCAAAGGCCCCAAAGTGACAGAAATTAGGACAACCGAAGGGGATGACTGTGGTGTGAGGATCACATGTGTTCACGGAGTGTTAATGCTTTGCTCCGATGCTCTATTAAAAGGAGCACCTTAATTGCCAATAGTTCCCTAGAGGCCCCGCTGCCACGGGCTGGCAGGACAAAAGATGTTGTGCAAGTTCTCATTGCAAGCACGCATGACTATATATGGAGCACATGCCTATGATTGTTTAGTACTTGGATGCTTATTCTTATTTATCTGCAATGCCCTAGATCTTGAAGTTGCATGTTTAGACTTATCCATGCAGCGCCGTCCATCCATCCCTATGCCTACTTCAATCATATCCTACTGTTACTATTGCTCCTGTTTTGCTGCTGCTGTTGCTTTGCTGTTGCTACTATCAAACTGGTGGTACTGATAAAATTTTGTGAGCAAGAACTATTTCGAGGTGCAGCTGAATTGACAGCTCAGTTGTTAAGGCTTGCAAGTATTCTTTGGCTCCCCTTGTGTCGAATCAATAAATTGGGTAATACTACTGGCGAAGACTGTTGCAATCCCCTATACTTGTGGATCATCACACCTCTGCGGTATCCACATGTCCATCTTGGTGTCATCTCCTCCTACTTTATCCCGCAAGTGAGAGAAAACAGCTCCGCGAGTTTCCGTCAGCACAACGGTGTTGCTTGTTTATGGTGGAGAGAGAACAACACGGCTTCACTTCACATCTTTGCGGGAGTGAGGGGAAGTATCTGGGAGAGAGGAGGGAGGTGGCGGCTAAAGAAAAGGTTTTTTTGAAATAGCCCCCTCCTCTCCCTTATATAGGCGTGGGGGAAGCCCCTGGCTTGGCCCCCCTCCATGATGGTGGGGCGACAATGCCAAAGAGGGAGGGGAGACCCCCTTTCCCTACACTCCCTTCTAGGGTTTTACCTACCTGGCTGCATGGGCCTTAGTAGGCTATGGTTCCCTAACCCAATGAGGCTGGGGTGCCCCTTTTAGGCCCATGTGGTCCCACTGTGTAGGTGGGTCCTATAGGTGGACCCCCATAATCCTTCGAGAAAAATAAAGACCGACTCTGATATATTCCAGACTTTTCCCAAAACTCTAAAAGGACTTTCCATATACTTTTCTTTATGTCCGGAGCATTCCAAAGATCCTCGTCATATCTCTGGTCTCATCCGAGACAACAAATGAACTTTTGATCACACCATCTATAATCTCATTGAAGTCTAGCGACATTGAAGTGTTAAGTGTGTGACCCTATGGGTTCAAGAACATGCAGACATGATCGAGACAAACTCTCTAATCAATAAACAATAGCAGGACAGGGGATGTCCATATTGGTTTCCACACATTCAACTAAGTTCTTTTATTGGTTGAACCACGATGTTGAGGATTCAATTAATCCGGTATTTGATTCCCTTTGTCTCACGATATATTACTTGCCCGAGATTCGATCATCGATATCGTCATACCGAGCTAGTTCACACTTGTTACGGGAATGTTCTATTTACTCGTTTCATGGTGTAGGTTCCCCATGACTAAACAAATTATTCACATGCTTCCAAGATTTAGGATGCTACACTACCGAGAGGGCGCAGAGATATCTCTCCGTCACATGGAGGAACAAATTTTAGTCTTGATTCATGCAACTCAACAAGCACCATTGGAGATACCTCAAAGCCATATTTATTATCACCCAATTACGAAGTGACGTTTGATGACCATAAAGTATTTCTACGACACTAGGGAGTAACATAATCTCATGGTCTAAGAAAACAACACTTGACATATACAAAAGTGATAGCAATCAAACTAAGTGACATGATCAATGGTCATGCTTGTTATTGGGTATGTCCATCACATCATTTTCCTAATGATATGATCCTATTATCAAGTGGCATTACATGTCCATGGTTATGAAAACTTAACCATCACTTGACTAACGAACTAGTGAGAAGAGGCTTACTAGGGACACTGTGGTGTTTATATATCCATACATGTATTTAGTTTCCGGTACACATAATGACCATGGAGAATAAACACTTATCATAAACATTGAATATAATAACAACTTTATTATTGCCTCTTGGGCATATTCCTAATAGTCTTCCACTTGCACTAGAGGCAATAATCTAGTTTACCTCAACAAATATCTAACACCCATGGTGTCTTGATGTTGATCATGTTTCTTGTGGAAGAGGTTTAATCAACGGTGCGAGGCTGCGATATACATATCCGTATGTACTTTGCAAATCTCTATGTCTGATTCTTGTACATGCTCACGTATGTTGTGGAAGTGGTGCTTGATATGATTGGTGTTCTTGTGCAACTTTGGCTCCTAGGCAAGGTCAACGGGACATGTGTTATCATGGTATAAGGCCAGTGGCCTCAATGCACTAGGAACCACACCCAACTCGGAGAGGAACTATTTCATCCAAACTACTTCCCGCACTACTTCTAAAGGAGCCATATATTCTGCTTTAGTTGAAGATGTTGCCATCATGCTTTTCTTGGAACTCCTCCAACTTACTGCTCCTTCATTCAAAATATTTTTTTCCGGAATAAGACTTAGATTCATCTGGATTAGTGCCCCAACTAGCATCGACATAACCCTTTACGACGAGCTCTTGATCACCTCCATAAATGATAAACTTGTCCTTAGTCCTCTTTAGGTACTTAAGGATACTTTTAATAGTCGTCCAGTGTTTCATTCCTAGAAAAATTTGGTACCAACTGTTCAAACTAACAACATGGCACACATACGGTCTATTACACAACGTTGCATGTGATACGTCCAAAACGCATCTACTTTCCCGAACACCTTTGCTATTGTTTCTCCTCTAAACTTGTGTGATTTGGATACAACTAACACGGACTGACGTTGTTTTCAGCAGAATTGCTTTGGTGTCTAGTTTTTGTGTACAAAATCAACTTTTAGGAAAAATCTTGGAAAATATTCCAAAACTCCTATTTTACCATAAGACTCACGAAGCCAGAAGACGAGACGGAGGAGGGCCACAAGGGTCCCACACCCCCTGGCCGGGCGGGCCAGGCCAGACCGCGCCTGGGAGGGGTGTGGCTACCTCGGGCACCCCCTCGGCCTCCCTCTTCGCCTACATAAAGCCTTCTGACCTAAAAAAGGCTCCCTCTTTGTCTGCACCTTTCCCTGATGTGCCCCTTCGGTCGGTGGCTCCGCAGCCGCCGACTAAGAAGAAGAAGGAGAAGGCGGCTCCCGTCTTCAACTTATCGGACATCGAGTCGTAAGTGACTTCATCTAAGTCTTTTTCATGTCGTCTGTGTGAGTAGTGTGAGTTGTTGTTGATCAAATCTTTACTTGCAGCCATTCTTTGGAGGAGTCCCTTGACGGGGACACCCAGGAGGTTATAGGGGAGTCGAAGCCGACGACTTCTATCCCCAGGTGGTGGCCGACTCTGAGGACTACGACCCGAACTCCTCCAGGCGAGAAGCTCGGGTAGTCGTAGCTCAGAAGACAGCACGCAGACCTTTGGAGTCCACGCCTGAACACGTAAGTATTGTCTATTTTACTCCTTGGGGGAGCCCCCGAGCCTTTTTGGATGACCTGTTGGTTGTTTTTCTTTTGCGGGGCGGAGCCCCTGAGTCCTTTTGGATGATTTCTTAATATTTTGTTTATGTTTCTTCTGCAGCCCTTTGTGCACAGCACCAACCTCCTTATTTAGCAGCACCTGGCGCTGGAGGCTAACCTGCAACAGCTTTAAGGTGTGTCACTTTTCACCTTGTTTTAGTTTGTCTGTCCCAAGGATTTGCTTATATTGATCAGGTTTTTCTTCATGTCGCAGATGAAAACAATGTGGCTCTCCGTCGGGTGGACCTGTACCTTATTTGTGTGGACCGTGGAGTCGAATGACATGTCAGGTGCGTTTTGCCTGGTGACTGGGGGTGCCCTGTTGTCTGTCACCTCTCGAAGCCTTGTGAGCTCCTCCTACATGCCAAACGACTGGGAGATTCTGTTGAAGTCTCTATCGCAATGGTCAGATCGGGTGAAGCTTCCCTAGACGGTGATGACGCCCCTAGGTCCTGGCATCTTTAGTAGCAGGTATGCATAGTGCGGTACTGCCAGAAATCTTGCAAATGCCACGTGCCCGAGGATGGCATGGTACTGTGATGGCCAGTTCACCACTTCGAATTCCAGCCGCTCGCACCTGAAGTTTTTGGGCTGGCCAAAGATGACGTTGAGCCATATCTTCTCCAGGAGTTATATGCCCTTCCCTAGGACTATGTCGTGGAACATCGTGTCTGATTTCTCCAGGCTGCACAGCGGGATCTGCATCGCTGCGAGTGTGCTGGCGAACATCAGATTGATGCCGCTGCTGCCGTCCATGAAGACGCGGCTCATCTCGAACCCCCGATCTGCGCCTCCAGCACCAGGGCAGCATGACCTAGGCGAGGGATCTGGCGTGGATGATCCAAACGGTCGAACGTGATGCAGGACTCCGAGCCACTGAGGTACTCAGGGATGGCTGGTAGGGAGTTCACTGCCAGGCTGACTTGGCGGGTGATTTTCTTCTGCACCCTGTTAGTTGGGCACCCCTTCTAGATCATCAGGGACCCTTTTGGTGGCGGGTATCCGCCCGCACTGTTATTTGGTGCTGGTGTGATTAATGGATTCGATGGTCCGACGGGTGGTGGTGGAGGAGCTCCGTGGGCGATGTCACCTGGTATAGGTGCGGGCCCAAATCCAGGGTTCATGATGTGGCGCCGTATTTGGGTCAGACCCTCTCTAAGCTTCTAGAATTCACGGCAGTCCTTGAGCATATGGCTGGCCTTCTTCTTGCCATCCTGTTTGTCGATGTAGAGGATGGTTCAAGGACCAGACAACTTGTCGTATGCCGAAGGCTCGTCGTCGTGGCTTCGACGTTTCCACTTCTGTGTGGGACGCCCTCCATCGCGATAGTTGCCTCCGCGGTATACGCTGCTACGGTTGCCGTCATTGCGTCGGTCGGTGTATCCAGTCACGACCATGTCGACTCCGTCGTTGTTCGTAGATGTGCGATCTTTGTTTGCTGCGACGTTCTCGCATGCGGCCGTAGTTGTCCTCGTCATACGAATGCATTTGGTGGACGGAATCCTCACCATCCGCCCATCGGTTGGAGATGTCCATGATGTGGTTAAGCGTCTTGGGCTTGACGCGCCCAAGTTCTTCCTTGAAGGCGCCAATTGTCCTTTCTTCGGAGATATGTGTGGCGGAATTCTTGATATGGGACCAGCGTAATATGTACGAGCGAATGGACTCGCCGGTACATTGGTGCAGGCTCGCAGTTCCTCGATCGAGGCTGGCCTCTTGCTGGTGCCCTTGAAGTTGCTGATGAAGCTGTATGCCATCTCCTCCCAGCTTCCGATGGAGCCGAAGGACAGGCTGCTGAGCCAGATCCTAGTTGCGCCTGTCAGCTGCAGATGAAGGCATTGTAAGGCGGTGTTCCTATTTCCACCGTGCGGCTTAACGTGTTGGAATTATGCCCTAGAGGCAATAATAAAGATGTTATTATTATAATTCTTGTTCATGATAAAGTTTATATTCCATGCTAGAATTGTATTAAGCGGAAACATTAATACTTGTGTGGTTTGTGAACAACACCGTGTCCCTAGTACGCCTCTATGGACTAGCTCATTGATCAATGATGGTTAAGGTTTCCTAACCATAGACATGAGTTGTCAATTGATAATGAGATCATATCATTGAGAGAATGATATGGTGGACAGACCCAAACTAAGCGAAGCAATTAGATCGTGTCATCGTGTTCGTCTTTGCGAAGCTTTTCCTATGTCAAATATTGTATTCCTTAGACCATGAGATAATGCAACTCCCTGGTATCGGAAGAAAGCTTTGAGGTCATCAAACGTCATCCTATGAGAGGGTGATCATAAAGGTGTCTCTCAGGTGATCGGAAAGTATCTGTTGGGTTGTATGTATCGAGATGGAATTTGTCCCTCCCAAGTCGGAGAGATATACTTCGGGCCCACTCGGTAATCGATATCAACACCGCTTGCAAGCATGTGGTTAAGGAGTTAATCACAAAGTGATATCGGATTACGGAACGAGTAAAGTACTTGCTGTGAACGAGATTGAACTAGGTATGACGATACCGACGATCGAATCTCGGGCAAGTAAAATATCGCGAGACGAAGGGAATATATATATGGGATTGATTGAATCCTGGCATCGTGGTTCATCCGATATGATCATCGATGAATGTGTGGGAGTCAATATGGGTGCCCAGACCCCGCTGTTGATTATTGATAGAAGATCATGTCTGCATATTCTCGAACCCGCAGGGTCACACACTTAACGTGTCTCGACGCTAGGATAGATTGGATAATTGGTTTATGAGTTTTTGTTCGGAGTCTCGGATGGGATCCCGGACATCACGAGAGGTTCCGGAATGGTCCGGAGAATAAGATTCATATAAGGCAGTGCAGTTTTTGGAGTTCGGAATTGTTCCGGATTAATCGGTATTGTACCGGAAGCTTCTAGAACCTTCCGAAAGGGGGCCAACGTGGTCCCACCTTCTGGGAGGGGGCATGGGCCTATGAGGGAGTGTCCTGGCCGCATTGGGCCAGGGGCACAAGGCCCCATAGGGCCCAGCCGATCCTAGAGAGTTTAAATCGTTTAAACTAGAGATAAGATAAGATAGGATTTCTAGATAAGGGAGAGTTTAAATTGTTTAAACTAGAGATAGGCTTGGAGGAGAGGCTAGGGCTGGCCGCACCCCCCTCTATATATAGAGGGCTGGTGCGCCCCCTCTCACACCCCCTTACACCTTCCTCCAAACCCAGTTGCCCTGCTGCCCTTCCTCTCTCCCTCCCGACTGTTTGTAGGCGAAGCCCTGCGGCAGAAATTCTCCACCATATACACCACGCCGTCGTGTTGTAGATCCAATCCATCTCTCCACCCTACTTGCTGGTCCGAGGAAGGAGGATACGTCGAGGTGCTGCACGTGTGCATCTCACGGAGGCACCGCCACTTGTGGTGCTAGATCGGATCGCATCGCGAGGAGGAGAAGCGAGTACGACTACATCACCCACGTTCCGACGAACGTTCCGCTGTGCGAATCTTCAAGGGTATGAAGATCTAATCCAATCTCTCTCGTTGTTTGCATCTCCTAGATTAGATCTTGGCTTTCCCTCTGTTCGCTTCCGTAGAAAATTTTGATTTACTATGCTGCGAAACCCTTCAGTGGTATCAGAGCTAGATCTATGCGTAGATGTGTTTCACGAGTAGAACGCAACATGGTTGTTGCGGGCGTTGATGTTTTCTGTTGCAAGCCTCTTGTTTGTGTTCTTCTTATGGCGCGGGATAGTGAGATTGAAGCGGTCCAGGCCAACCTTACGCGACGTCGTTCGCGAGACCGGCTCCGCACTTGACGTGTGGCTTGTACCATACATGCGGCTGGTGGATGTCAGTTTCTCTCACTATAGTTGTCATGGGATTAACACCGGAGTTTGGCAACCATAATATCACCATTGTGGCTTTCCGTAGGTAAGAATCGTTCTTAGCATCTACTCCCATAAGCCACGTAAAACATGCAACAACAAAGTAGAGGCATCTAACTTGTTTTTGCAGGGAGTGTTTTCTGTGACATGGTATGGCCCAAGATGTGATGTGTATATTGTATGCGATGATCATGTTTTGTAATGTTTCACGACTTGCATGTCGATGAGTACACAACCGGCAGGAGCCGTATGGTTGTCTTTATAATTGTGTATGACCTGCGAGTCAACTTCTTATACGCCATGTAATAGCTTTACTTTATCGCTAAGTAGTTAGCAATAGTTGTAGTTGCTATTCGTGGTGGAGGCAATCATGGTGGAGTGATGGAGATCATGCCGGAATGCACAAGATGGAGATCATTGCGCGAAGATTGGCTATACCATGTCACATAAAGTTATATGCATGTGATGTTTATCCTTTTATGTATCTTATCATGCTTAGATCGCGACGGTAGCATTATAAGATGATTCCTCACTTAAAGATCAAGATAAAAATTGTGTTCTCCCCAAGTATGCACCGTTGCGAAAGTTCGTCGTGTCCAAGCATCACGTGATGATCGGGTGCTATAGACTCTACGCTCACATACAACGGGTGCAAGCCAGTTTTGCACACGCGGAAATACTTGGGTCTAGCTTGACGAGCCTAGCATGTACAGACATGGCCTCGGAACACAAGAACCGAAAGGTTAAGCATGAGTCATATGAATGATATGACCGACACTTCGTTGTCCACCATTGAAACCACATCTCTTCTCGTGAAGATCGGATTAGGTGTGGTGAATTTGGATCGTGTTCACTAAACAACTTGAGGGATGTTGAATTTAGTGGGAGTTCATCTAGTAATTTGATTAAAAGTTGAACTAGTTATCATGAACATAGTCTAATTTGTACTTGCGAATACTGTAGATCACATGGCCAAGTCCAACTTCAACTTCAACGTTTTTGCTGAGAAAGAAAAGCTTAGAAACAATGGGTCTAACTTCACCAACTGGTTCCGCAATCTAAGAATCATTCTGTTTGGCGGACAAAAGGACTATGTCCTTGAGAAAGCGTTAGGTAACCCCCCTGCTGCAACTGCGCCGGCTGATGAGAAAGCTGTCTATCAGTCGCGCAAAGATGATTATGGTGTGATTAAGAGCACCATGTTGTTTGCTATGGAACCGGAACTTCAAAATCGTTTTGAAAATTATCCCGGGCCCTTTGAGATTCTCGAGGAGCTGAAAACCATGTTTCAGACTCAGGCCCGTTCTGAGAGATATGAGATCTCTGAGAAGTTCTTTAACTGCAAGATGGAGGAAGGGAGTTCCGTTAGTGAGCACGCCATTAAGATGTCGGGCTACACTCAACGCCTTGAGCAACTGGACTGCAAGATTCCAAAGGAGCTCAAGATTGACAGGGTTCTGCAATCACTCCCTCCCAGCTACAAAAGTTTTGTAGTGACTCATAATCAGATTGGTTCCACTGATACGATCACCGAGCTCTTCGCAAAGCTGAAGGCTGCGGAGGTGGACATCAAGAAGGATAATCATGTGTTGATGGTCAACAAGCCCTCCTTTAAGAAAGGTAAAGGTGCAAAGAAGCCCTTCAAGAAAAGCGGCGGCAAGCGCGTTGCCCCTGCTGAGAAGAAGCTCAAGTCTGGTCCTAAGCCGGACACTAAGTGCTTCTATTGCAAGGACAAGGGTCACTGGAAGCGCAACTGTCCGAAGTACTTAGCGGACAAGAAGGCTGGCACCATCAAAGGTATATTTGATATACATGTTATTGATGTTTTCCTTACTAGCCCTCGTTGTAGTGCCTGGGTATTTGATACTGGTTCAGTTGCTAATATTTGTAACTCGAAACAGGAGCTACGGAATAGACGGCGGCTTGCGAGGGATGAGGTGACGATGCGCGTTGGCAACGGATCAAGAGTTGATGTGATGGCCGTCGGCACGCTCTCCTTAGTTTTACCTTCGGGATTAGTTTTAAACCTTAATAAATGTTATTATGTGCCTGCGTTGAGCATGAACATTATTTCTGGATCGTGTTTATTGCAAGACGGTTATTCATTTAAATCGGAGAATAATGGTTGTTCTATTTATATGAGTAACATCTTTTATGGTCATGCACCTCTTGTGAATGGTTTATTTCTTCTAAATCTCGAAAGGGATGAAACACACATCCATAACATTGAGGCTAAAAGATGCAAAGTAGATAGTGATAATACTACTTATTTGTGGCACTGTCGTCTAGGTCATATTGGTGTAAAGCGCATGAAGAAACTCCATTCTGATGGACTTTTGGAGTCTCTTGATTTTGAATCATTTGACACATGCGAACCATGCCTCATGGGCAAGATGATCAAAACCCCGTTCTCCGGTATGATGGAGCGAGCAACGGACTTGTTGGAAATCATACATACCGATGTATGCGGACCGATGAGTGTTTCGACGCGCGGTGGATATCGCTATTTTCTCACTTTTACCGATGACTTAAGTAGATATGGGTATATCTATTTAATGAAACATAAATCTGAAACGTTTGAAAAGTTCAAAGAATTTCAGAATGAAGTGGAGAACCATCGTAACAGAAAGATTAAGTTTCTACGATCCGATCGTGGGGGCGAATATTTGAGTTATGATTTTCTCACGCATCTCAAAGCAAGTGGAATCGTTTCACAACTCACGCCACCCGGAACACCACAGCGCAATGGTGTGTCTGAACGCCGGAATCGAACCCTATTAGATATGGTCCGATCGATGATGTCTCTTACTGATTTGCCGTTATCATTTTGGGGTTATGCATTAGAAACCGCTGCATTCACTTTAACTAGGGCTCCATCTAAATCCGTTGAGACGACACCGTATGAACTGTGGTTTGGTGCTAAACCTAAGTTGTCGTTTCTTAAAGTTTGGGGATGCGAAGCTTACGTCAAGAAGTTGATGCCGGACAAGCTCGAACCCAAAGCGGAGAAATGCATCTTCATAGGATACCCTAAGGAAACTATTGGGTATACCTTCTATCACAGAACCGAAGGCAAAGTGTTTGTCGCAAAGAACGGTTCCTTTCTTGAGAAGGAGTTTCTCTCGAAAGAAGTGAGTGGGAGGAAAGTAGAGCTAGACGAGGTTATTGAACCTTCTCTTGAATTGGAGAGTAGCGCAACACCTGAAAATTGTTCCAGTGTCGCCTGCACCAACAATAGAGGAAGCTAATGACAAGGATCATGAAGCTTCGGACGATGCTGCTACTGAACGTCGCAGGTCGACAAGGTCGCGTGCCCCTCCTGAGTGGTACGGTAACCCTGTCTTGACTGTCTTGTTAGTAGAAGACAGTGAACCTACGAACTATGAGGAAGCGATGATGAGCCCAGAATCTGAGAAATGGCTAGAAGCCATGAAATCCGAATTGGGATCCATGAGCGAAAACCAAGTATGGACTTTGGTGGACCCTCCTAGCGACCGAAAGGCCGTTGAGTGCAAATGGATCTTCAAGAAGAAAACGGACGCGGATGGTAATGTTACCGTCTATAAAGCACGGCTTGTTGCGAAAGGTTTTCGACAAGTTCAAGGTGTTGACTACGATGAGACTTTCTCTCCCATAGCGATGTTTAAGTCCATTCGGATTTTATTAGCAATTGCTGCGTTTCATGATTATGAAATATGGCAAATGGATGTCAAGACTGCTTTCCTCAATGGCAACATTGATGAAGAGTTGTATATGATGCAACCCGAAGGTTTTGTCGATCCTAAGGATGCTGATAAAGTATGCAAACTTCAGCGTTCCATTTATGGACTGAAGCAAGCATCTCGGAGTTGGAACCTTCGTTTTGATCAAGTGATCAAGAGCTTTGGATTTGTTCCAAATTGCTACAAAGCTTGCATATACAAGAAAGTGAGTGGGAGCTCGGTGACGTTTCTGGTACTATATGTGGATGACATATTGATTATTGGAAATGACATCGACATGCTTAACGATGTGAAGAGTTATTTGAACAAGTGTTTTTCAATGAAAGACCTAGGTGAAGCTGCTTATATATTGGGCATCAAAATCTATAGAGATAGACAAAGACGCCCGATAGCTTTAAGCCAGAGTACATACCTAGACAAAGTTCTGAAAAGGTTCAGAATGGATAATGCATTGAAAGGTTCAGTGCCTATGTTGTCAGGTAAGATATTGAGCAGGCTCAGTGTCCAGCTACGGTAAATGATAGGGAAGCTATGAGCAAAGTGCCTTATGCCTCGGCCATAGGTTCCATCATGTATGCCATGCTGTGTACTAGACCGGATGTGTCCAATGCTCTTAGTTTGACGAGCAGATATCAAAGTGATCCAGGAGTGGAACACTGGACAGCCGTGAAGAACATCCTAAGGTACCTAAATAGGACTAAAGAAATGTTCTTAGTCTATGGGGGTGATGAACAGCTCGTCGTAAAAGGTTACGTCGATGCTAGTTTCGACACCGACAAGGATGATTGTAAATCTCAGACAGGATACGTGTATATTTTGAATGGAGGAGCTGTGAGCTGGAGAAGCTGCAAGCAAAGCGTGATCGCGGGATCTACAGTAGAAGCGGAATACATGGCTGCTGCAGAAGCGTCAAGTGAAGGAGTTTGGATCAGAAACTTCATCACTGAGCTTGGCGTGGTTCCAAATGCATTGGACCCACTGGAGATATTGTGTGACAACACTGGCGCCATAGCACTTGCTAAGGAACCAAGATATCATCCAAAGACCAAGCATATCAACCGCAAGTTTCATATAATCCGAGATTATATAGCAGATGGAGATCTGAAGATCAGCAAAGTACATACAGATCTGAATGTCGCAGATCCATTGACTAAACCTCTTCCACGTGTAAAACATGATCAGCACCTCAGTGCCATGGGTGTGAGATTGTTGCCAAATGTAAACTAGATTATTGACTCTAGTGCAAGTGGGAGACTGTTGGAATTATGCCCTAGAGGCAATAATAAAGATGTTATTATTATAATTCTTGTTCATGATAAAGTTTATATTCCATGCTAGAATTGTATTAAGCGGAAACATTAATACTTGTGTGGTTTGTGAACAACACCGTGTCCCTAGTACGCCTCTATGGACTAGCTCATTGATCAATGATGGTTAAGGTTTCCTAACCATAGACATGAGTTGTCCATTGATAATGAGATCATATCATTGAGAGAATGATATGGTGGACAGACCCAAACTAAGCGAAGCAATTAGATCGTGTCATCGTGTTCGTCTTTGCGAAGCTTTTCCTATGTCAAATATTGTATTCCTTAGACCATGAGATAATGCAACTCCCTGGTATCGGAAGAAAGCTTTGAGGTCATCAAACGTCATCCTATGAGAGGGTGATCATAAAGGTGTCTCTCAGGTGATCGGAAAGTATCTGTTGGGTTGTATGTATCGAGATGGAATTTGTCCCTCCCAAGTCGGAGAGATATACTTCGGGCCCACTCGTTAATCGATATCAACACCGCTTGCAAGCATGTGGTTAAGGAGTTAATCACAAAGTGATATCGGATTACGGAACGAGTAAAGTACTTGCTGTGAACGAGATTGAACTAGGTATGACGATACCGACGATCGAATCTCGGGCAAGTAAAATATCGCGAGACGAAGGGAATATATATATGGGATTGATTGAATCCTGGCATCGTGGTTCATCCGATATGATCATCGATGAATGTGTGGGAGTCAATATGGGTGCCCAGACCCCGCTGTTGATTATTGATAGAAGATCATGTCTGCATATTCTCGAACCCGCAGGGTCACACACTTAACGTGTCTCGACGCTAGGATAGATTGGATAATTGGTTTATGAGTTTTTGTTCGGAGTCTCGGATGGGATCCGGGACATCACGAGAGGTTCCGGAATGGTCCGGAGAATAAGATTCATATAAGGCAGTGCAGTTTTTGGAGTTCGGAATTGTTCCGGATTAATCGGTATTGCACCGGAAGCTTCTAGAACCTTCCGGAAGGGGGCCAACGTGGTCCCACCTTCCGGGAGGGGGCATGGGCCTATGAGGGAGTGTCCTGGCCGCATTGGGCCAGGGGCACAAGGCCCCATAGGGCCCAGCCGATCCTAGAGAGTTTAAATCGTTTAAACTAGAGATAAGATAAGATAGGATTTCTAGATAAGGGAGAGTTTAAATTGTTTAAACTAGAGATAGGCTTGGAGGAGAGGCTAGGGCTGGCCGCACCCCCCTCTATATATAGAGGGCTGGTGCGCCCCCTCTCACACCCCCTTACACCTTCCTCCAAACCCAGTTGCCCTGCTGCCCTTCCTCTCTCCCTCCCGACTGTTTGTAGGCGAAGCCCTGCGGCAAAAATTCTCCACCATATACACCACGCCGTCGTGTTGTAGATCCAATCCATCTCTCCACCCTACTTGCTGGTCCGAGGAAGGAGGAGACGTCGAGGTGCTGCACGTGTGCATCTCACGGAGGCACCGCCACTTGTGGTGCTAGATCGGATCGCATCGCGAGGAGGAGAAGCGAGTACGACTACATCACCCACGTTCCGACGAACGTTCCGCTGTGCGAATCTTCAAGGGTATGAAGATCTAATCCAATCTCTCTCGTTGTTTGCATCTCCTAGATTAGATCTTGGCTTTCCCTCTGTTCGCTTCCGTAGAAAATTTTGATTTACTATGCTGCGAAACCCTTCATAACGGATGAGAGGTGGTCGCTGAGTCAGACCTTTGGGTCCTGCATACCGTCAAACTTCGGAGTGTCTGAAGGGAGCTTGAAATTTTTCAGCATCCGCGTTCACCGAACGGATCTGCTGAAGCATCTAGCTCCGCACAACTCTCCGTTGTTTTCCTCGTCGGATTCGGTTGAACATGCGCGTTTAGCGCGTGCCTTGTCGATCTTGCGCTGCGTGAGATCGTTTCGAGCGTCATAGTCGCTCCTGCGATGTCGTGGGCTCTTGCGATGTCGGGGCAGATCGTGCTCGTCCTCCTTGGATGAGGGCGTAGGGCTACGGGTGAACTTGACCACACCTTTTTTCTTCGGCTCCACAGGAGCCTCGTCGTGGAGCGCGGCTCCGACGAGTCCAAGACCGGTAGCGCGGACTTGTGCATTGCGCTCTTTGGGTCACCCACCGAAGGTGGATGGGACGCGAGGTATGTAGTAGACGCCATGATCGCAGCCTGCGGTGTTCTAAAACTAAACAAACTAAACGAAAACTAAGACGCTCCAAGAACAACACAACAGTGCATGAAACAATAAAAACGAAATGTCTAGAAAGACCTGAGCTTTTTATTGATGAAGAAGGGGATGCCTTGGGCATCCCCAAGCTTTAACGCTTGTAACTCTTGGATATTTCTTGGGGTGACACCAGGGTAGCATCCCCAAGCTTGATCTTTTGTCCATTCTTCATCTCATTACATCATTCTCTCTCTACACCTGAAATTTTTCCTTCATTCAAAACTTCACACAATCTTCATTAGCAACATTAGTGTATTCAAAAGATAATAGACCTTTGGGTTTAGTTTTAGAACAACAAAAATTTCCACTAAAAACACAAGCTACTATAGCAACTCCTTCAAAAATCTCAATTTCCCCCAAAAAGGAATCAATAAGAAGCATATGCAAATAATGACAGAAATCTGTCAAAATAGACCAGCAGGTAGAAACCGATTTTTTCGAAGACCTTCTGTTGCTCAAATAAAAAAAATGTTGAACTAAGGAAAGTTAGCTAACATACTAGGGGATTTATTCATAAATTTCAGCTCAATCTGATTTACAGAGACTCCTCACGAATGTTTATGGCGGAGGTCATAAATCTGTTTCAGGACAGCAACTCCCCAAATCTTACTTCCCTCTCATTAGAGGTCATTCTTGGCACAAAAAGCAAACAAAAAGGATAAGAAGAGGTCATTACTGAAGTAATAACTTCCAATACTTAAGGAAAATCTTGGGTTATCTTCCAACAAGTACTTTTCTTTAACGCCTTTAAGTTAGGCACAAGAAGCAAGAAATCAAGTATTTTCAAATGAAGAAGCATTAACATTAATACTTGCAAAGTCTTCAACTATGAAGGGTATCTCATCCAAATGAGTTTTGGAGGATCCCTTCTCATCTCTCTTTGTCTTAGTACGTTCATCAAAACGATTTTCTGGAACAATCCAATCAAAATTATTTTCAAAGGCCTCATGCAACCCAACAAGCTTAAAGGGTATGGGTATCTTAATTTCCTCTCTAGGTTTGGTTTTATCCAAAGTACCCACAACATGTACACATGAGCCTAGCATATTGAAACGCTCAAAGACCTTTTTGGCTTCCTTAGAAACATCATGGAACTCTTTGAGTAAAGTTTTAAGAATGAATTCTCTCTTTTCAGCATTCTTTTCCTCTTTTAGTTTTAGGAACAAAATTTGCATCATGGGGTTAAGGAGGGGGGGTAGCTAGGGGTAGAAGCGTCGCAGTTGTGCGATGTTCCATGTGTTGGAGTATGCGACTCCAGACTCCACGTGCTTGAGGCGATAGGCGCCACCTGGGATAACTTCAGTGACGATGTAGGGTCCTTCCCAGGGCGACTCGAGCTTCTTCGGTCGCTCTTGCTTGAGTCGCAAGACTAGGTCTCCTTCGACGAAGGACCTTGGGCGCAGCCGACGGCTGTGGTAGTTACGGAGGCTCTGTTGATAGACCGCTGATAGGGCCGCGATGATGTCGCGTGCCTCGTCGAGTGTGTCGACGACGTCTTCGAGTGCGGCCGTCGATTCGGTTTCGCTGTAGGCGACGACCCATGGGGCCTTGTGGCGTACCTCTGCAGGCAGCACGGCTTCGGCTCCGTGCACCATGAAGAAGGGCGTGTAGCCAGTTGAGCTATTTGGCGTCGTGCGCAAGCTCCAGAGGACGGAGGGTAGCTCTTGCGTCTAGGCTCATGCGAGTCGCTGGAGTAGGCTGATTAGGCGCTTCTTGATGCCGCCACCGACGAGGCCGTTGGCCTTTTCGACCTGCCCGTTTGTTTGCGGGTGCGCCACGGAGGCATATGTGATGTTGATTCCGAGGTCTTCGCAGAAGTCCTGGAATTCCTTGGAGATGAAGTTCGACCCATTGTCGGTGATGATGCAGTGCGGCACGCCGAACCTGTAAACAATGGATTCAAAGAACTTGATGGCCGTTTTGCCCTTTTGGTTAGTAACGGGCATGGCCTCGATCCACTTGGTGAATTTGTCGACTGCGACCAGGAGGTAGACGTGGCCTCCTTTCGAGGACTTGGGCAGTTTGCCGATCATGTTGAGGCCCCATTGGGCGAAGGGCCACGCTAGGGGTATGGGCCTGAGCTCCGATCCTGGTGCGTGTGGTTTATCTGTGAACCTTTGGCACCCGTTGCACCTTCGGACGATGTCCTTGGTGTCGTTCATGGCCGTTGGCCAGTAGAACCCAGCTCGTAGGGCTTTGGCAACAAGGGAGCGGCTGCCCACGTGATGGCCGCAGATGCCCTCGTGGATGTCTTGGAGGATGGTTTTGCCATCACCGATGGTGACGCACCTTTGGAGTACACCTGAAATGCTGACCGTGTATAACTCGCCATTGATGATGGTGAAGGCCTTGGACCGGCGAGATATTCATCGGGCATCTGTCGGGCTATCAGGCAGCTCCCCGTCTATCAGATATCGGAGGTATGGCTGTGTCCATGTTTCTTCCACTGCCATGACCTGCATCCGGTTGACCACTGCGACCTCTGTGTCGAGTTTTTCTGGTCCTTCATGTCCTTCGGGTAGCGCAGCCCCCGAGTGTTCTGTTTCTTCGGGTGATCCCTTGGGGAATTTCCTTTTGATGGATGGCACGCAGATCTGTTCAAGGAACACACCTGGTGGCACCCGTGCGCAGGTGGAACCGATGTTGGCGAGTCTGTCGGCCTCTTCGTTGCTTTCTCTCCCAAAGTGCCGAAGCTCGCAGCTGTCAAAGTCTCCTTCGAGTGCGTTGTAGAGTGTGCGGTACGCAATCATGTTGGCGGTGTGTGCGTCACACTCGTTCATCGTCTACTGGACGACGAGGTTCAAGTCTCCATAGATGACCAGGCGCGTCGCACCGCAGATCTTGGCCATCCTCATGCCGTGGATGAGGGCCTCGTACTCGGCCTCCTTGTTGGAAGCTCGAAATTTCATCCGGAGGACGTACTTCATATTGTCGCCCTGCGGGGAGGTCAGTATGAACCTGACTCCTGCTCCGGCCTCGCGCCTAGAGCCGTCGAAGTGCATCGTCCATGACTGCATCATGTCCGGGGTATCCGGCAGTTGCAGTTCCATCCAGTGGATGAGGAAGTCCGGAAGGACCTGAGACTTGATCGCGTGGCGCTTCTTATAGATGATGTCTAGAGGTGACAGCTCGATGCCCCATAGGGCCACGCGTCCTGTGGCCTCTGGGTTGTTCAGGATGCTATTCAGGGGCGCTTCTATGACGACCATCACCTGATGCTCCTGGAAGTAGTGGCTCAGCCGACGATCCGTCATGAATACGCCGTAGGCGAGCTTCTAGTAGTGAGGATACCTCTGCTTTGTTGGTGTCAATACCTCGCTGAGGTAGTAGATTGGGCGTTGTACCCCATGGGTCTTGCCATCTTCGGGTCTTTCGACCACGAGTACGGTGCTCACCACCTGATGTGTAGCCGCTATATATAGTAGTAGCGGCTCACGCTCCCTTGGCGTAACCAAGACGGGCGAGGTAGAGAGTAGCCGCTTAAGATCTTTGAATGAGTCGTCTGCTTCGGGCGTCCACTCGAATTTGTCTGCCTTGCGTAGCAGCTGATAGAAAGGCAGGGCTTTTTCGCCCATGCGGCTGATGAACCTGCTCCGTGCCGCGATTCGCCCAGCAAGTTCCTAGACCCCCTTGAGGTTCTTCGGCTTCTCCGTGGCCATTATGGCCCGGATTTTCTTCGGGTTCGCTTCAATTTCTCGCTGGGAGATGAAGTAGCCTAGCAGCTGACCAGATGGGACGCCGAAGGCGCACTTTTCTGGGTTTAGCTTGATCTTGTATCGATCAAGGTTGTCGAACGTCTCGCGGAGATCGTCGATGAGTGTCTTGGCTTCCCTTGTTTTGATTACTATGTCCTCGACATAGACTTGGATGTTGCGGCCGATCTGGTCCTTCAGGCATGCCTGCATGCACCGTTGGTACGTGGCGCCTGCGTTCTTTAGCCCGAAGGGCATTGTGTTGTAGCAGAACACTCCGAACGGCGTGATGAATGCCGTTTTCTCCTGATCTTCGACCTTCAGTCGAATCTGGTTGTAGCCTGAGTAGGCATCGAGGAAGGAGAGCTTCTCGCATCCTGCAGTCGAATTGATGATCTGATCGATCCGAGGGAGAGGAAAGTGATCCTTCGGGCAGTGCTTGTTTAGCGATGTGAAGTCCACGCACATCCGCAGGATGTCCGTGTCCTTTTTGGGGACCATCACGGTGTTGACGAGCCACTCACTTTCCTTGATCTCCCCGATGAAGTTTGCGTCGAGTAGTCTGTTGACTTCGACTCCGATGGCTTCGGCCCGTGGTTCAGACAGTCATCGGATGGACTGTTTGACGGGCTTGTCTGGAAAGACGTTGAGTGCGTGCTCGGGGAATTCCCTGGGAACTCCTGGCATGTCCGCAGGACACCAGGCGAAGATTTCCCAGCGCTCACGGAGGAATTCGACGAGCGTGCTTTCCTATGTGAAGCTGAGGTCGTTGGCGATCAACACCGTCTTGGAGGCGTCCATCGGGTGGACCTGCACCTTCTTTGTGTTGACGGTGGAGTCGAAAGACATGTCTGGTGCGTTCTGTCTGGCGACTGGGGGTGCCCCGTTGTTCGACCTCTTGGAGCCTTATGAGCTCCTCCTGCATGCCGAATGACTAGGAGATTCTGTTGAAGTCCCTGTCACAGTGGTCCGATCGGGTGAATCTCCCGTGGACCGTGATGACGCCCTTTGGTCCTGGCATCTTGAGTAGCAGGTACGCGTAGTGCGGTACTACCAGGAACCGTGCGAATGCTACACGCCTGAGGATGGCGTGGTATTGTGATGGCCAGTCCACCACTTCGAACTCGAGTAGCTCGCACCGGAAGTTGTCGGGCATGCCGAAGATGACGTCGAGCCATATCTTTCCCAGGGGGAAAATACCCTTCCCTGGGACGATGCCGTGGAACGTTGTATCGGATTGTTCCAGGTTGCACAGCGGGATCCGCATTGCTGCTAAGGTGTTGGCGAACATCAGATTGATGCTGCTGCCGCCGTCCATGAAGACACGGCTCATATCGAACCCTCCGATATGTGCCTCGAGCACCAGGGCAGCATGACCTGGGGGAGGGACCTGGCAGGGGTGATCCGAACAGCTGAACGTGACGCAGGACTCTGAACCGCTGAGGTACTCAGGGATGGCGGGTGGAGCGGTCACAGCCATATTGATCTGACGGGTGATTTTCTTCTGCACTCTGTTCGTTGGACGCCCCTTTTGGATCATCAGTGATCCCTTTGGCACGGGGTACCCGTTTCCGCCGTTGTTCTGCACGGGTGCGATTGGGTGGTTCGAAGGTCCCGCAGGTGGTGGTGGAGGAGCTCCGTGTGCGATCTCAGCTGGTGTGGGTGCATTCCTGTACCCATGGTTCGGGGCTTGTTGCCTCATCTGAGACATGCTCTCGCTGAGTTTCTAGAACTCACGACAGTCCTTGAGCATGTGGCTTGCCTTCTTTTTACCGTCCTGCTTGTCGATGTAGAAGTGGATGGTGCATGGACCCAACAATTTGTCGTATACGGAGGGTCCGTCGTCGCGGCAGCGACGTTGCCATGACTGCGTTGGGCGTCCTTCGTCGCGGAAGTTGCTTCCGCGGTATCCGCCGCTGCTGCGGTTGTAGTCGCTGCGGCGGTCGGCATAGCTAGCCGTGACCATGTAGGGTCCATCGTGATCGTCGTAGACGCGCGATCTTCTCTTGCTACGGCGTTCACGTCGCCGACCGTAGTCATCTTCCTCCTCCGAGTGCGCTCGGTGGACGGAGTCCTCGCCACCTGCCCACCTGTTGGCGATGTCCATGAGGTGGTCGAGTGTCTTGGGCTTGATGCGCCCAAGTTCTTCCTTGAAGTCCTAGCGCTTGACGCCATCCTTGAAGGCGTCGATTGCTCTCTCTCAGAGATGTGCGTCGTGGAGTTCTTGGTGTTGGACCAACGTAATATGTACGAGCGAATGGATTCGCCCGTTCATTGGGTGCAGGCCCGTAGCTCCTCGATCGAGGCTGGCCTTTTGCTGGTGCCTTTGAAGTTTCGGATAAAACCGTACGCCAGTTCCTCCCAGCTTCGGATGCATCCTGAGGATAGGCTACTGAGCCAGATCCGGGCTGCGCCTGTCAGCTGCAGCTGAAGGCATTGCAGGGCGGTGTCCTTGTTTCCGCCATGTAGTTTGACGGACGACAGGTGGTCGCTGAGCCACGCCTTGGGGTCCTGTGTGCCGTCGAACTTCAGAGTGTCCGAAGGAAGCTTGATGTTCCGCGGCATCCGTGTCCGTCGAACGGATCTGCTGAAGCATCGGGCTCCACAAAGTTCTCCTTCGTCGTCGTCCTCCTCGGATTCGGATGAGCAGACGCGCTTGGCACGCGCTTTGTCGATCTTGCGCTGGGTGAGCTCGCTTCAAGAGTCGTAGTCGCGGCTGTGGTGGCGCGAGCTCTTGTGCCTTCGAGGTAGGTCGTGCTCTTCATCCTCGGATGAAGGCGTGGGGCTGCGGTTGAATCTGACCGCAGTCTTCTTCTTTGGCTCCACAGGAGCTTCTCCGTGGAGCGCAGCTCCAATGAGTCCGAGTCCGGTAAGCACGGACTTGTGCATGGCCCTTTTCGGGTCCCCCACCGGAGGTGGATGGGACGCGAGGTATGTGGTGGCTGTCATGATCGTAGCTTGCGGTGTCTTCGGGATGACGTTGCCGTCGGCATCCATCTCTATGAAGGACGTGTTGGGGGTCCGAGTCACCTCGCGACGTGCCTTGGGATCCATGTTCTCCGTGCGAGAATGGTGCTTGTTGCCATGGTTGCCATGCAAGCTGGAGCCGCCCATGGCGGAGAGCGCAGCTCGCCGCGCACTAGACTCCGAGGCTGCTTGCTTGCGCTTGTCAAGCACTTCTTGCATCTTCACCTGCTTCTTGTGCTCTTCGACTAGGAGCAGGTGGTACACCATCAGTAGGTCCTGTGAGGCACCCATAGGCAGGATCTTGTTGCCTGCCACGGCTTCGCGTGCTTGAGCCCATCCTTCATCGCTGAGGTGGATGATCCGATTGGGATCGGTATCATCCTCGTTGGGCGGGAGGGACTGGTTTCTCCTGTTCTCGCCATTTCTACCCTGCGGGTTGGGTGGCGAGTTGTGCTCCTGATCCACGTCACTCTGGATGACTGTGGCGCATTGGTAGCGCTTGTAGATTGGATCGCTGCTGCCGCAGCTTTCGATTCCGGACCCGTAGGTCCCTTCCTCCGATGGTGGATCGCACAGATCTGAGTTGCAGTTGCTGTTGTCATAGGACTCATCTGTCGATGGTGATGTGCGTAGCACGACGTGTGGAGCCCACGAAGCGGGCCTAGTCGATGGCAGGGGTACCCGCTCTGGGAGACGGAGAGTGCCGGTCTGCCCCACCTGGAAGCAGAAGCTCCCAAACAGAATCTCGAGCCCGTCGCCAACGGGCTCGAAGTCCTTCAGGGTGGCTGGCGAGTGGGCGGTGAAGTCGAAAGCGCCAAAGATGAGATGACTCTCCATCACCGCGGAGTTGTAGATCGCTTTGGTTGGGACCGTCACAATCGCACAATCAGCATCCCCAGTTCCCACAGACGGCGCCAATTGACGAGGTTTAATCTCGTCAATGCCCATTGTTATGAGCTTGGGTTTTGGAGAAGAAGGGGATGCTGGAGATCGCGGAACGGTTAGCAAACAAGAAACAAGGGGACACGAGGTTTGCCCAGGTTCAGGCCCCCGGAGGGAAAACCCTACTCCTGCTTGTCTGCTCTTGATTACGGCGGAACCGAAAAGTACAGGGGTGCGCAGATGTAATCTGGCGTGGAGGTGTGTATGCGGTTGTAGGGGTTTGTAGCATGGAAAACAAAAAATTTCTATCGCATACAAACAAACAAGCCAAGATCTATCTACTAGATTGCAGCAACGAGTCAATGGAATAACTCACCCTCGAAGATTCCAAAGTGTTTAACGAGAGCAGATTCTCGTGGGTGATGTAGTCGTACTCTTTCCGATCTCAAGATCGCGTAGACGATCCTTCCGGCGCCACGTTCCGGCAGCGCTCCCGTAGTCGGTCACACGTTCGGTACTCGACGAAGACCTTCCTCTCCCTTGTTCCAGCAGGCAGCGGAGGTTGTAGCACTCTCCTCGCGATTCCGGCAGCACAACGGCGTGGTACCGGAGGTAGAGGGGAAATCCCGCAGGGCTTCGCCTTAAGCCGGTGCGAGTATGGTGGAGCTTATGAGAGAGGGTATTAGTGGTCTAGTAATTAGACACACCAATTAGAAGGCTCTAAACCAATTAGAAGGCTCTAAACCGCTGGCTAAAGCAATTAGAAGCTCTAAACCAAAACGGCTCTAAACCGGAGATTAGAGGTGGAAACTTGTGTGTGCTAGGAGGGGAGCCCTGCCCCACCTTATATAGGTGGGAGGGCTGGCCGGCCAAGGGGAGGAGTCCCTCCCCAAGTCGGCCTTGGGAGGTGCGCCGGCCAAGGGGAGGAACCCTCCTCCAACTCGGCCTCCACCAATCCTCCTCTCTTCCCACTTCCCAAAATTGCCGTTTGACTTTCAAACTAGCCGTTTGACTTTTCAATTTAGGATTTAAATAAACCCTTTATTTTGGACAGCAAGAACACCTAGTACATGATGCAATCATTCCAACTTACAATGACACATTCATGTACCCTTCCCCCTCCGGAGTGCCGGACATTCCGGGACCTTCTAGAATGTTCCCGATGAAAACACCGGAACCATTCCCCAACTCCGAAACGGGACTTTTCTTATATGAATCTTATTCTCCGGACCATTCCGGATCTCCTCGTGATATCCCGGATCCTATCCGAGACTCCGAACAACATTCGGTCTCTTTCTCATAATACCATAACTACTCAAACAACGTCGAATCCTTAAGTGTGTCTCCCTACGGTTCGTGAATTATGCGGACATGATCGAGACACTTCTCTGAACAATAACCAATAGAGGAATCTGGAAATTCATATGGCTCCCACATATTTCTACGATTACATTGCGATCGAATGAACCACTTACATACGATACCAATTTCCCTTTGTCTCACGATATGTTACTTATCCGAGGTTATGATCGTCGGTATCTCTGCATACCTAGTTCAACCTCGTTACTGATAAGTACTCTTTTCTCGTTCCCGTGATATGTGATCCCTTGTGACCCAGTCACATGCTTGCAAGCTAATTGGATGACATTTCACCGAGAGGGCCCAGAGAATATCTATCCGTCATATGGATGGACAAATCCCACTCTTGATCCATGTGTTTCAACCAATACTTTCCGAACACTCAATACCACCTTTATAGCCACCCTGTTACGGTGTGGTGTTTGATGACATCAAAGCATCCATCTGGTAAAGGTGATATGCATGATCTCATGGTCGAAGGAATTAGGTTACTATGTATCAGAAAGCATATAGCAATTGAACTATTGAAATGACTTGATCTTTATGCTACGCTTATCTATAGGAGTATGTCCACCATATCATTCTCCTAACGATATGATCTTGTTGTTAATAACATCTCAATGTTCATGATAGGGAAACCACAATCATCTATTAACCAACAAGCTAGTGAAGTATAGAGGCTATACTAGGGACTTCAATTTAAGTTTACAATTCACACAAGTATTAATGTTTCCTTGTTAATACTATTATAGCATGAATATAAACATTTATCATAAACACAAAGATATAAAAATAACTATATTTATTATTGCCTCTAGGGCATATCTCCAACAGTCTCCCACTTGCACTAGAGTCATCTAATCTAGATTACATGGTAATATACCGAACACCCATGGCAGTTTGGTGTTGGTCATGTTTTGCCCTTGGGAGAGGTTTAGTCAACGGATCCGCCACATTCAGATCTGTGTGTACTTTGCAAATCTTTATATCCCCATCCTGGATATGTTCTCGAATAGCGTGAAAACGCAGCTTGATATGCTTCAGCTTCTTGTGTGACCTTGGTTCTTGCGCATTGGCTATGGCGCCCATGTTATCACAGTAGATAGACATTGGGTCCAGCGCACTAGGAACCACACCCAGCTCTGTAATGAACTCTTTCATCCATATCGCTTCTTGTGAAGCCTCCGAAGCAGCCATGTATTCCGATTCAGTTGAAGATCTCGCCACAACGCTTTGCTTTGCACTCCTCCAGCTAACTGCTGCACCATTCAAAATAAATACGTATCCGGATTGTGATTTAGAATCATCCGGATCAGTGTTCCAACTAGCATCGGTGTAACCATTAACAACGAGCTGTTCATCACCTCCATAAGAAAGAACCATATCCTTAGTTCTTCTCAAGTACTTAAGGATGTTTTTGACCGCTGTCCAATGATCCACTCCTGGATCACTTTGATATCTGCTAGTTAAACTAACAGCATATGCAATGTCGGGTCTAGTACATAGCATGGCATACATTAGAGATCCTATGGCTGAGGCATAAGGAGTCTTACTCATCCTTTCTCTATCTTCTGCCGATGTCGGACTTTGAGTTTTACTCAAGGTCGTATTGGGCAACATGGGCAAGAACCCTTTCTTGCTTTCTTCCATTCCAAACCTCTTTAGAACTTTGTCCAAATATGTACTTTGTGACAATGATATTTGGCGTTTTGATCTATCTCTATAAATCTTTATGCCTAATATGTAAGCTGCTTCGCCAAGATCCTTCATTGAAAAACTATTATTCAAATATTCTTTGACACTATTAAGAAGGTCTACATCATTCCCAATTAACAATATGTCATCCACATATAGTATTAAGAACGCTACAGAGCTCCCACTCACCTTTTTGTAAATACAAGCTTCTCCATAAGTTTGTATAAAACCAAAACTTTTGATTACCTTATCAAAACGTTGATTCCAACTTCGGGATGCTTGCTTCAATCCATAGATGGACCGTTGAAGTTTGCATACCTTGTTAGCATCTTTAGGATCGACAAAACCTTTGGGCTGCATCATATACAATTCTTCATCAATGTCTCCATTGAGGAATGCTGTTTTGACATCCATCTGCCATATTTCATAATCGTAATATGCAGCGATTGCTAACATAATCCTCACAGACTTTAGCTTCGCTACTGGTGAGAAAGTCTCATCGTAGTCAACTCCTTGAATTTGTCGAAACCCTTTTGCGACAAGTCGAGCTTTATAGACAGTAACATTACCATCAGCATCTGTTTTCTTCTTGAAAATCCATTTGTTCTCGACAGCCTTCCGGCCATCCGGTAAGTCCACCAAAGTCCATACTTGGTTTTCATACATGGATCCAATCTCGGATTTCATGGCTTCTTGCCATTTATTGGAATCTGGGCTCATCATCGCTTCCTCATATGTCTCGGGGTCATCGGTGTTACCCACCACCATGACATTCATAACGGAATCATACCAATCTGGAGTGGTACGAGTTCTCGTTGACCTCCGAGGCTCTGTAGTAACTTCAACCGAAGTTTCATGATCATCATCATTAGCTTCCTCTCTTATTGGTGCAGGCACCACAGGAACTTCTTCCGGTGCTGCGCTACTCGCAATTTCGAAAGAAGGTTCGACAACCTCGTCGAGTTCTACTTTCCTTCCAGTCACTTCTTTCGAGAGAAATTCCTTCTCTAGAAAGGATCCATTCTTGGCAACGAAGATTTTGCCTTCGGATCTATGATAGAAGATATACCCAATAGTTTCCTTCGGGTATCCTATGAAGACGCATTTTTCCGCTTTGGGTTCAAGCTTGTCCGGCTGTAACTTTTTTACATAGGCTTCGCATCCCCAAACTTTAAGGAACGACAATTTAGGTTTCTTCCCAAACCATAATTCATACGGTGTCGTTTCAACGGATTTAGACGGTGCCCTATTTAAAGTGAATGCGGCTGTTTCTAATGCATAACCCCAAAATGATAGCGGTAAATCTGTAAGTGACATCATAGAACGAACCATATCTAAGAGAGTTCGATTACGACGTTCGGACACACCATTACGCTGTGGTGTTCCCGGCGGTGTCAACTGCGAAAGTATTCCGCATTTCTTCAAATGCTCGCCAAACTCGTAACTTAGATATTCACCTCCACGATCAGAACGTAGAAATTTAATCTTCTTGTTACGTTGATTCTCTACCTCACTTTGAAATTCCTTAAACTTCTCGAAAGTTTCGGACTTATGTTTCATGAAATAGATATACCCATATCTACTCAAGTCATCCGTGAAGGTAAGAACATAACGATAACCACTGCGCGATGCTACACTCATTGGACCACACACATCGGTATGTATGATTTCCAATAAGTCCGTAGCTCGCTCCATTATACCAGAAAATGGAGTCTTAGTCATCTTACCCATCAGACATGCTTCGCATCTTTCAAGTGATTCAAAATCAAGTGATTCAAGAAGTCCATCGGAATGGAGTTTCTTCATACGCTTCACTCCAATGTGACCAAGACGACAGTGCCACATATAGGTTGAGTTATCGCTTGATTTCAAACGTTTAGCTTCAATGTTATTAATATGTGTATTTCTACTATCGAGATTCAACAAGAATAGACCATCTATCAAAGGTGCATGTGCATAAAACATATTACTCATATAAATCGAACAACCATTATTCTCGGATTTAAACAAGTAACCGTCTTGCAATAAACAAGATCCCGATATAATGTTCATGCTCAACGCAGGCACCAAATAACAATTATTTAAGTATAAAACTAATCCCGATGGTAGATGAAGAGGTAGCGTGCCGACCGCGATCACATCAACCTTTGATCCGTTTCCTACGCGCATCGTCACCTCGTTCTTCGCTAGCTTCCGTTTATTCTGCAGCTCCTGTTTCGAGTTACAAATATGAGCAACCGAACCAGTATCAAATACCCAGGCACTACTACGAATACTAGTGAGATACACATCAATAACATGTATATCAGATATACCTTTCTTCTTGATGTTGCCGTTCTTCAAATCCGCCAAGTACTTTGGGCAATTCCGCTTCCAGTGACCTTCTCCCTTGCAGTAAAAGCACTCAGTATCAGGCTTGGGTCCAGCCTTGGTCCTCTTCGTCGGCATGGTAACTTTCTTACCACCCTTCTTGAAGTGTCCCCTCTGTTTAGACTTGCCTTTCTTGAATTTGGTGGTCTTATTGACCATCAACACTTGGTGCTCTTTCTTGATCTCCACTTCTGCAGATTTTAACATAGCAAATAGTTCTGGCAACTCTTTGTTCATGTTCTGCATGTTGTAGTTCATCACAAAGTTCTTGTAACTTGGTGGTAGTGATTGGAGGATGCGGTAAACCCCCAAAGTATTAGGAATCACTATACCCAAGCTTTGAAGTTTGTTTGCGTGCCCAGACATCTTAAGCACGTGCTCACTGACGGAGCTGCCCTCTTCCATCTTGCAGTTAAAGAACTTTTCAGAAGCTTCATAACTTTCAATTGCCGCATGAGTCTCAAAAATTAATTTGAGATCCTCGACAATATCATATGGATCTGACTCTTCAAACCTTTTCTGAAGCTCCGATTCTAAACCATACAAGATAGCACACTGAACTATGGAGTACTGATTCTTCCGAGCGAGGTAAACATTCTTTACTTCATCGGGAGCATCAGCTGCAGGTGGGTCACCCAGCGGTGCATCCAGCACATAGGTCAAATTACCAGCTGTGAGGACAATCCTCAAATTGCGGAACCAATCCGCGAAGTTGCTTCCATTGTTTTTCAACTTTTCTTTCTCTAGGAACGCATTAAAATTGATGGTACGGGCTGCCATTGATCTACAACATATTTGCAATAGTTTAGACTAAGTTTATGACAAATTGAGTTCTAATTAATAAATTTTAATCTAGGTGAACTCCCACTCAAAACAACATCCCTCACATTGTTTTAGTGATCACACGAACCAAATCCACTACATCAACACCGATCATCACGAGAGTTGATATAGTTTCAATGGCGAACAATCATCATGTTCATCATATCTACTATATGATTCATGCTTTACCTTTCGGCGATCCGTGTTCCTGAGGCCATGTCTGTACATGCTAGGCTCGTCAAGATCAAACCTTAGCTACCGCATAAGCAAATCTGGCTTGCTTATGTTGTATTCACCCGCGGAATCAAAGACACCCGATCATCACGTGGTGCTTCGAAGCAGCAAGCTTTGGCAACGGTGCATACTAAGGGTGAACACTTTAGAACTTGAAATTTATGTGCATGAGGGATCATCTTATAATGCTACCGTCGTCTACTAAGCAATACAAGATGCATAAAGGATTAACATCACATGCAATTCATAATATGTGATATGATATGGCCTTTCTTCTTTGTGCTTCCGATCTCGATCTTCAAGCACGAACATGATCTCCATCATCACCGGCATACCATCAAGGTCAATGACGCTTCTTCATGGTTGTCGTCCACCAGCTTCAACTATTACAACTATTTTGAACAGACACGCAGGTCTTAACAGAAATTAAAGACAACCATATGGCTCCTGCCGGTTGCCAACTTACAATAAGGAACATTGCATACATCAAATATAATCACAATCATGGCCATATCACATCACTGCACACCCTTGCAAAACAAAGTTAGACGCTTCTACTTTCTTTGCATATTTTACGTGGTTTGGGGCTTTCCATAAGTGTCGTTCTAACCTACGAACAAGAACCACAACATTGATACTAGCATTGTTGATTACCCGTTGTAAATTGGATCTTTACTATGCTAGGAGAAACAGGCACCCGCAAAGCCACTTATGCAATACGAGTTGCATGTCAAGCGTGGAGCAAGTCTCATGAACGATGTCATGTAAGGTTAGCCCGGGCCGCTTCATCCCAACATACCGCAAGATGCAAAGTACACAAAAAGCAATCTACAATAAAAGCATCAACGCCCACAATGACCATTGTGTTCTACTCGTGCAACAGATCTACATATAGACACGGCTCTGATACCACTGTAGGGGTTCGTAGCATGGAAAACAAAAATTTTCTATCACATACAAACAAACAAGCCAAGATCTATCTACTAGATTGCAGCAACGAGTCGATGGAATAACTCACCCTCGAAGATTCCAAAGTGTTTAACGAGAGCAGATTCTCGTGGGTGATGTAGTCGTACTCTTTCCGATCTCAAGATCGCGTAGACGATCCTTCCGGCGCCACGTTCCGGCAGCGCTCCCGTAGTCGGTCACACGTTCGGTACTCGACGAAGACCTTCCTCTCCCTTGTTCCAGCAGGCAGCGGAGGTTGTAGCACTCTCCTCGCGATTCCGGCAGCACAACGGCGTGGTACCGGAGGTAGAGGGGAAATCCCGCAGGGCTTCGCCTTAAGCCGGTGCGAGTATGGTGGAGCTTATGAGAGAGGCTATTAGTGGTCTAGTAATTAGACACACCAATTAGAAGGCTCTAAACCGCTGGCTAAAGCAATTAGAAGCTCTAAACCAAAACGGCTCTAAACCGGAGATTAGAGGTGGAAACTTGTGTGTGCTAGGAGGGGAGCCCTGCCCCTCCTTATATAGGTGGGAGGGCTGGCCGGCCAAGGGGAGGAGTCCCTCCGCAAGTCGGCCTTGGGAGGTGCGCCGGCCAAGGGGAGGAACCCTCCTCCAACTCGGCCTCCACCAATCCTCCTCTCTTCCCACTTCCCAAAATTGCCGTTTGACTTTCAAACTAGCCGTTTGACTTTTCAATTTAGGATTTAAATAAACCCTTTATTTTGGACAGCAAGAACACCTAGTACATGATGCAATCATTCCAACTTACAATGACACATTCATGTACCCTTCCCCCTCCGGAGTGCCGGACATTCCGGGACCTTCTAGAATGTTCCCGATGAAAACACCGGAACCATTCCCCAACTCCGAAACGGGACTTTCCTTATATGAATCTTATTCTCCGGACCATTCCGGATCTCCTCGTGATATCCCGGATCCTATCCGAGACTCCGAACAACATTCGGTCTCTTTCTCATAATACCATAACTACTCAAACAACGTCGAATCCTTAAGTGTGTCTCCCTACGGTTCGTGAATTATGCGGACATGATCGAGACACTTCTCTGAACAATAACCAATAGAGGAATCTGGAAATTCATATGGCTCCCACATATTTCTACGATTACATTGCGATCGAATGAACCACTTACATACGATACCAATTTCCCTTTGTCTCACGATATGTTACTTATCCGAGGTTATGATCGTCGGTATCTCTGCATACCTAGTTCAACCTCGTTACTGATAAGTACTCTTTTCTCGTTCCCGTGATATGTGATCCCTTGTGACCCAGTCACATGCTTGCAAGCTAATTGGATGACATTTCACCGAGAGGGCCCAGAGAATATCTATCCGTCATATGGATGGACAAATCCCACTCTTGATCCATGTGTTTCAACCAATACTTTCCGAACACTCAATACCACCTTTATAGCCACCCTGTTACGGTGTGGTGTTTGATGACATCAAAGCATCCATCCGGTAAAGGTGATATGCATGATCTCATGGTCGAAGGAATTAGGTTACTATGTATCAGAAAGCATATAGCAATTGAACTATTGAAATGACTTGATCTTTATGCTACGCTTATCTATAGGAGTATGTCCACCATATCATTCTCCTAACGATATGATCTTGTTGTTAATAACATCTCAATGTTCATGATAGGGAAACCACAATCATCTATTAACCAACAAGCTAGTGAAGTATAGAGGCTATACTAGGGACTTCAATTTAAGTTTACAATTCACACAAGTATTAATGTTTCCTTGTTAATACTATTATAGCATGAATATAAACATTTATCATAAACACAAAGATATAAAAATAACTATATTTATTATTGCCTCTAGGGCATATCTCCAACAGCGGTGGTATGCGAAGTGCCCTTCTCGTCGTGCCCTCCTAGCCTTTATATAGAGGTAGGCAGGTCCCGGGCATAGATCGAGTCGGTTACAGGTTTTAGGGTTTGCCCCTTTGAATATTCTATCTACTCTAGTCTTGTTCTCCAAGGATCCGAAGGCGTCATGGGCCCTGGCCACCCGAAAGTCTTCATGGGCTGGCGCATGTTTCTCGTGGGCCTTCCTTGGGCTGGACTAGGTATGCTAAGATCGTGTACCCGTAGGGTATAACCATGTCACTAACAAACCTAGCCTCCAACATATGAACTAAAGAAGCTGTAGCAACTTCATAATTAGGAGCAAGTTCTGCTATAGATCTATCCTCAATATCCTCATGCTTGCTAACATGATTGAAGAATTCTTCAATATTTTCTTTCCCAATTATAGAGCCACTACCTATCGAAAGGTCCTTCAGGGCGAACTTGGGGAACAACATGGTGAGCTAGAGCAAGGTGGCAACTAGAGTAGGAACTAATTTTATTGTGTTTTTGATAAAAGAAAGCAAACTAAACTAAACTATTTTTTTGGATTTTTTGATAAAAAGAGGCAAACAAACCAAGCAAAAGAAACTAAGCAAACTAAAAATAAAGTAAAGAGAAAGGTTGAGGAGGACTCCCCTTGTGAAGACGTCCTTAGCCTCCCGGCAACGACTCTAGAAAAAGTCTTGTTGCATGTAGCAGCACTTTGTTGGGAGACCCCAAGAGGAAGGTATGATGCGATACAGCAGCAAGTTTTCCCTCAGTAAGAAACCAAGGTTATCGAACCAATAGGAGGAAGGAAACGCTTCAAAGGTGTTGCAAGCAACGTGGAAACCTGCACAACACAAACTCAAGACTTTGCCCCAACTAACAGTGAGGTTGTCAATCTCACTGGTTGTTGTAACAAAGGATTAACTGTATGGTGTGGAAGTTGATGATGGTTTGCAGCAAGTAAACAGTAGCAGTGGGAGATGTATCAATGGTAAATATTGGACCAGGGTCCATAGTTCACTAGAGGTGCTCTCCTTAGATAAACAAACATGGCATGCTGGGTAAACAAATTACAGCAGGGCAATTGATAGGACTGAGCAAGGCATAACAATGCAATACTAGACAAAAAGATCCTATGAGATTCGATTGGGCAATACAACAATATACATAGACCGCCATCCAACTGAATCTATGACTAGAAGTCCACCTTTGGGTTATCATCCGAACCCCCTCCAGTATTAAGTTGCAAGCAACAGACAACTGCTTTAAGCGATGTGTGTAAGGTAAACAATCCACTTGTTCCATGAACAAGAGACCGTTGTTTTCTTCTTGGTGGCAACAACACATCTACAAGTGTAGAGATTTCTGTCACTTCCCTTGATTAAGTAGAGGCATGAACCCACTATCGAGCATAAATACCCCTTCTTGGAGTCACTAGCAACTACTTGGCCAAGATAGCTACTAACAACGGAGAGCATGCAAGATCACAAACAACACAGACATGATAGAATCAAATAGACAAAACCATTAATCAATCTGACATAGTAATCTCAATATCCATCGGATCCCCGCAAACACAACAAGCATGATTACAAATAGTAAGATCTTGATCATGAACGGAGCTCACAAGATCTAGACATGAAAGCACAAGGAGGAGATACAGCCATCTAGCTACTACATGGACCCATAGTCTAAGGTGGAACTACTCACGTTTGATACCGGAGCCTGGCATGATGAAGAAGAAGGCCTCCGGGATGATCTCCCCTCCGGTAGGGTGCCGGGAAGAGCTTTAGATCCCCCCGCTCTAGGGACGATGGTGGCGACGGCTACAAACGGTTTCGTGGAATATTGATCGGGCGCTTAGGGTTTAGGCATCGGGGGTTTCTTATAGGCGAAGAGGCAAGGCAGGGGGCATCCAGGGGGCCCACACCCTGCCCAGGCGCGAGCCCACCCTAGGCCGCGCTTAGGGAGATGTGGACACCCTGTGGCGCCCCTCCATCTCTTCTCTCGACTCTGTGTTCTCCTCGGTGAAATATTGACTTTGTCTTTTGTCCTGTCCAATTCCGAGAATATTTACTTACAAACTTTTCTGGACCCAAAAATAGCAGAAAACAGGCAACTGACACTATGGCAACTTGTTAATAGGTTAGTACCAGAAAACATATGAAAAGCACCTCAAAGTGTGGACAAAGCAAAGCAAAGTAGATACTAAACAAGCATGAAACATCAAAAATTATAGATACGTCTCCGACGTATCACTGCCCCACCTGGAAGCAGAAGCCCCCGAATAACATCTCGAGTCCGTCGCCAACGGACTCGAAATCCCTCAGGGTGGCCGGCAAGTGGGCGGTGAAGTCGAAGGTGCCGAAGAGGAGGTGACTCTCCGTCGCTGATGAGTTGTAGATCGCTTCGGATGGGACCGTCATGATCGCATAATCAGCGTCCCTAGTCCCCACGAACGACGCTAATTGACGAGGTTCGATCTTGTCAATGTCTATTGTTATGGACTTGGGTTTTGGAGAAGATGGGGATGCTGGAGATCGCGGAACGGTTAACAGACAAGCAACGCGGGATACGAGGTTTACCTAGGTTCTGGCCCCCGGAGGGAAAACCCTACTCCTGCTTGTTTGCTCTTGATTACGACGAAACCGAAGGTTACAGGGGTGCGCAGATGCAATATGGTGTGAAGGTGTGTATGCGATGGTGGAAATGATCCTTCTCGTCGTACCCTCCTGGCATTTATATAGATAGGCAGGTCCCGGTCTTAGGTCGAGTCGGTTATAAATTAGGATTAGTACCCTTTGAAATTCTATCTACTCTAGACTTGTCCTCCAAGGATCGGAGACATTATGGGCTTGGGCCACCCGAAATCTCCACGGGCCGCGTGTCTTGTCGTGGGCCTTCCTTGGGCTAGACCAGGTATACCAATGTTGTGTAGCTGTGGGGTATAACCATGTTAGCTGAGGAGGCTGGAGATCCACATCGTGAAACCCTCAACCGCTTCGCCGGTCTTGAACACTAGGTTCCCTAAATCCTTGTGGAGTTTTTGACGACATGGCGCGCGGACGCGCTTGATGCCAATGCACATCATCTTTATCGCGTCCGAGGCTTCCTTCACGTTGTCCTTGGTGGTGTGGGATGGCACCATCTTCGGCGGCACGGAGCGCAATGTTGCACCCAACGCCTGCCGTTCCTGCCACTTCGCTAT
This sequence comes from Avena sativa, assembly GCA_916181665.1. Taxonomy (NCBI): domain Eukaryota; kingdom Viridiplantae; phylum Streptophyta; class Magnoliopsida; order Poales; family Poaceae; genus Avena; species Avena sativa. The sequence continues at coordinate 273,868,426 of OV702298.1, read as the reverse complement.
GCCTCCAGCCTCTAGAGACCGACGCTATGGAGTGACAACCTCATGAGGATTGCCCACTCCATGTAGTTGGTCTTGGAAAGAGTGGGAGATGTGATGGCACCGTCCCCTGCCGCTCTCTCTCTCTCTCATGATCTCCCCACTGTCGCCTCTCCTTATCCTACTTCATTGGTGGCTCCGCGAGCGCGCGCAACGCAGGGTTGTCGACTCCGCATGTGACTTGGATGTGTTTGCCTCCGGTGGATTCTCTTAGAGGAGTCCCAACCATAGTGGATTAGGCTCTGATACCAAATGTTGTTGCGGATTTTGCAAATTGGTGGCTAATCAACAATTGTCACAACACAATTGAACACGAGTGTTTGCGCCGCATGCAAAATATGAAGCTTTTTTTTGTTTCTGTTCTCCTTTTATTTATCAGCGACGGAATGTCTAACTGACAATCAGAAAAACCAACCACCTCAAGCTCCTACTGTAAGGTGAGCTAACAAACTGCTAAGGAAACATTCTAACTCCTAACTACTCCTGTGGATCACAGGAGATTATCACACGCTGTTATTCTGAGCTAAATATAGCTAATTGCCAGAGTGTCGATGACAGCTAGAAATGTTATACTAAATTGAACGTGAAAAAGAACTGTAATTGCAACTATCTTATTCTGATTTGCTAACTGACACCTTCACCTCACTTCTTCGTCGACGTCTCCTCATGTATGCTTTGGTCCCGTCATCCACTCGTCGACCTAGGTGTACATGAGCTAGCGATGCGTTGGCTTATGCCTCCGGAGTTAGAGTCGGCCCAGAAGTTTTCTTCTTCGGTTGTGAAGCGACTTAGAAGTTCGGTGTATCCCTTACTTGTCTTTCATGGCTGGAGACGATGCAAGGCGAGCATTTGTCATTAGGTCGATTTAGGTTGTGTGGAAAACAGTTGGGCGTCGGGTTTGCATCGGGCTGCATTTGGTGTTGTACCGGCCGTCAAAGTTGATACACCTCTCCAAGGTATATTCAAAAAAATCAATGTCTTCTGCCAGTTTTGGACCCTGGTTTGTCTCTTGTATCATATACAGTACAATATTAAAAAAAAAAAAAGCAAAGTGACTTCGAAGTCTAGGAAAGGCAGCGATATCACACGGAGCGCACCAGCCGTGGGTGCCCAGCGCCATCTGGTGCATACGGAGAGGCCGTCAGCTTTGTAGCACCCGGTGCCAGAAAGGAACCGGCAAGTTTTCGTCGTGATTTTGCACGGCTCGCCTACGGACGGCTGCGCAGCGCTGCAGCGGCAGCGAGCGGGCAGTGTGTATCAGTGGGAGTAGTAGTAGCCCTGATTCTGCAGTGCAGTGCAGAGGCGCGCAGCAGATTCCGCAGCGCGCACGCCTCATCTTGACTGGATGACCTATACTCTGTACCTATCCTCCTTAAATTATGCAGTAGCCACCCAGAGCGCCTAAACAAGCCGCCGATTTTGCTTCGCTCACACGTACTGTATGTACGGGTACGTGCAGACGTGTTCCCGGTACACAAGCTCTGCCTCTTTTGTCGCAACTTTCAGAGTGGAGATTTTTTGGCCTCCCGAGCTCCGGTTGCTATTGAAAAAAATCAAAATCATTTTTGTGAGTTTCAAAATATATTATAAAGAATATCTGGATGTGATGTAACTCATGATTTATCCCACAAAACGTATACAATATTAATTTCAAATACTTTATATTCTGATATATACAAAAATGACAAGAGTGTACTATAAAGAGTTTTCAAATCCCAAAATTTATTAGAGTGTACTATAAAGAGTTTCCAAATCCCAAAATATATGGAGTAGATCTCTGCAAGTATGCTTCCAAATCCCAAAAATTATCAGATTTATCATTTTTGTCTAGGCAAAAATATTGAGTTTCACATCATGTTTTTGCATGCTTGTGGAAAACAACATTGATTATGTCCAGATTTTTTTTCAGATATTTCTGAAACCTATAGATATGGTTTTTATTAAAACGAAAAGAGCATTGGTGCTAAGGAGCCAAAGACACTTTACGCAGCTTTCACCCTAACAATTGATTTATGTAGTAGTATAAAAAAAGTTGCTTCGTGTGTTATGATATGTCTGTCATTAACTCACCATGGACATGGATCGAACCAGTATTATTACTGCAGAAAAAGAGCGAAACAGAGTTAATACATAATTACTATGCATGTTTTAGTTCAGTTTGGAACTTATTTCTATGTAGGAAGTCACAGATAATACAATGTATCTTATTTATTACTCCCTCCATTATAATGTAAGGCTTCTAAGAATAATCAAAAGTCAATAATTTCTAAGTTTGACCAATCTTATAAAAAAAATGAACATCTATTGTACCAAATCAATATCTATAGATTCACCATAAAATATTTTTACAACATGCCCATCCAATATCACAAAGGCAACTATTTTTTTCTATATTTAACTTTTGACTAATCTTAGACGCCTTACATTTTGGAATGGAGGGAGAGTATTATTTTTAGGATTTTTGTGAACCAAGAGAATGCAAAAAGTAACATGAGATCTAGGGGAAACATATTATGCTTTGTAACCAGAGTTAGTGCTAACATCAACCAACCCTATTGTAAGGACACATAAAGCCCAAACTTTTGGACAGAAAATAGGTGGTGTGACAGAGTCAGAGATTCATCATTTTCTATATTTGACAAAGTGTATATACAAAAACCTGAATATTTAGAATATCAAACAGTATAATTATATTCAACATAAGATATATTTTCATGATGTATGCATTGAATGTTATGGTTGTTGATATTTACTATTTGGTATTTTATACTTCACCATTTTCTGAGGGAGGTAGTACATTGACAAAGATTCCTAGATATGCCTGACCATGATTCGACTTGATCCTACATTATGAAACCTCATTGGACAAATTTAGTATTGAGTATATACGAGGAGTTGATCAGCATGTCGGGAGTTTGGTATCTTCACCCTCACCACGTGACGAAGGTAGCTGTTTGTTGTATAAATTTCTCATGGGTTGTATGTTTTGTTGATCCATATATATATCGTCATGCTCAAAGGGCTGGAGAACTGTTTTGCCAGATATGCTACCTGCTTGCCCTAGTTGCATCATCTGGACTCTTCACATCGCCGATAAGCTTGGGTATGGTCATGCCAATGCTTGGCCGACAATGTATCGTTCCGTTTCGATGTGGAGTTTGAGTTATGTTGTTCCGACATAGTAGACTTGTGTTAAAAGCTCTAAAACTTAATCTTTGCCTCAAAGAGATCGTATGACAATGACAAGTCTTTTGCCTTAAAAAGATCCAATGAGTCTCATAACATGAATCACATTTACAACACCTTTGGGCAGCTCGTCATAGAAATTAATGATTTGCTCTCTTATTTAATTTCAGTTACTTAACAGGGTCAACACCAAGGTACAATGATGTGACTAGAGCTCAATAACAGCTGACGTGTACTGTTAACTAGTGCTGGAACACAGGACCGCTTGTACAGTCATCAACGCCCAGAGAAAGTCCATGGATTGTAGCTCGTCAGCGTTGGAGAGCACCAGCCGGTGGAGGCGTGCGTGAAGCCTCTGCACTGACAAATCCCACGTTACCCCCGACCCACGCACTTGTTTCTGCTCGGATCCGTCAACAGTCTCCGGCACGTAGGGTTTGAACGCGCGCGTCAGCCCCCCTCCCCCGTCCTCGCCCTACAAAACCCCCCGGCCTCCCAGCCTCACAGAGTGCTCACCTCCACTCGTCACCTCCCCCACCCTCACCAGTCCACCACAACAACCGCAGCACGCCGCGCTCCGATCGGCGTATCGCCGTGGCTGTATTAGCTAGCTAGCAGATACCTACCGCCGGCGTATCTAGGTTTGCTGTGTTCGGGCGGCGCCGGCTAGGTGCGTGGGTACGATATCATCGGAGATGATGATGCTGGGCGGTCGCGCGGGGGGCGGCGTGGGGACAGGCGGCGGCGTCGGGGGCGGTAGGTGCCCGTTCACGGCGTCGCAGTGGCAGGAGCTGGAGCACCAGGCGCTCATCTACAAGTACATGGCCTCCGGCGTGCCCATCCCCTCCGACCTCCTCCTCCCGCTCCGCCGCAGCTTCCTCCTCGACTCCGCGCTCGCCACCTCCCCGTCCCTCGGCTACCCTCCTCAGGCCGCACGTACGTACTCACTCAGCTCGATCATTTCCATTCCGTTTACGTGCGTACTGATACTTGTGGTAGGTAGGTACTGACCTCGTACGTGCTTACCGATGTCGTTTGCAGTTGGCTGGGGTTGCTTCGGCATGGGGTTCGGGCGGAAGGCGGAGGACCCGGAGCCGGGGCGGTGCCGGCGGACGGACGGCAAGAAGTGGCGGTGCTCCAAGGAGGCGTACCCGGACTCCAAGTACTGCGAGAAGCACATGCACCGGGGCAAGAACCGTTCAAGAAAGCCTGTGGAAATGTCCTTGGCCACGCCCCCGCCGCCTTCCTCCTCCGCCTCCTCCTCCTCCTCCAACGTCCACTCCGCCGTCAACGGCGTCGCCGCCACCACCACCTCCCCCGCGCCCTCCTACAACCGCCCATCCGCCGTCACGCACGACACCACGCCCTACCACGCGCTCTACGGCGGGCCCTACGCCTCCGCCGGCCGCCATCAGCAGCACGGCGCCGGCGCCTACCACCACCACGCCGCCGCGGCGCAGGTCAGCCCGTTCCACCTCCACCTCGACACCACCCACCCGCACCCTCCGCCGTCCTACTACTCCAGCATGGACCACAGCAAGGACAGCTACGCGTACGGGCACAGCGTCAAGGAGGTGCACGGCGCCGGGGAACACGCGTTCTTCACCGACGTCACCACCGACAGGGACGTTGTACATCACCAGCACCACGCCGGGCACGGCCAGTGGCAGTTCAAGCAGCTGGGCGGGATGGAGCAGCCCAAGCAGCACAACCCGACGTCGCTCTTCCCCGGCTGCGGTGGCTACGGCAGCAACAACAACAACGCGTACGGCATGGATCTGTCCGCCGCGGCCAAAGATGAAGAGGAGGAGAAGGAGAGGCGGCATCAGCAGCAGCACTGCTTCCTGCTGGGCGCCGACCTGCGGCTGGACAAGCCGTCGTCGGGCGCCGTGGACCAGAAGCCTCTCCGGCCCTTCTTCGACGAGTGGCCGCACGAGAAGGCGGGGAGAAAGGGGTCGTGGATGGGGCTGGAGGGCGAGACGCAGCTCTCCATCTCCATCCCCATGGCCGCCCACAACGACCTCCCCATCACCACCACCTCCCGCTACCACCACGGTACGTACCATCCCTGCACCGCACATGTCTTACCAGCCATTTTTTTTCCATAGCTCAACGTTTCACTTTTTACGATCTGCAGGTGAATGAATCATCCCAACGTGCGCGCGCAGGGTGTTGGATTCGCACGAGACCAAGAACAAGTGCTACGGAGCTACTGGTCGATTGGTTCTTTCTCGGCGTGCGTGCTATCATGCCACCGACACATCGACCGGCCACCTCGAGGCACACGCAACAGTTTGATCAGGATCTTGGAAGGCCGAAACCTCTCGAGCGTGGATCACCATTTTCTTTCTTCTTCATTTCCTTTGTAACATTTGCATCGATCAGGCGTGACACTTTTCGTGGCAGAACTTATGGCAGGGTGTTTGTGCTAAATCAGTTAGATTGAGGCTATGTATCTGAATCTTTTTAGGCGACTAGATTTTCTTTTTCTCAGTACTACCCGTCGATGTCAGACCAGACCACTGTAATAATACTGTCACCAGCAGATGCTACTAGCTCGTGAGCGGAGGCGAGCGTGCTCGCTTTTGTTTTCATGTCATCTCTTTATTTTTTATCTGATTCCCCCGCCTGCCTGCCTGCGATGGTTTGTCACATCTGGGGATTCTGCGCAAGGCTCAGTAGCCCACGCTGTGGTCTGGTCAGCAGGCTTACTTTATGCTCCCTGAGATGCCCGTACAGTACTTATCTAAGAGAAATACAGTGCCCAAACTTTTCTTTTGAGTTAATAACAGTACTACCACAACTTGGTCACACACGACGCTCTCTCTGGTCTGGCCTTCTTCCCTGCTGCTCATGCTGACAGCGGCGCTCCAACAGTAGCACAGTCTCGCTGGTGATGTCATGTCGCCGCCGTTCAAAGTTCCGGTGCGAGGTCCATCCAGTCTTTCGAGCGAGAAGCTGCACGCAGAGCTTGCAGTGCAGGTGTGCATGCAGGACTGGACCTGGGGCAGGGCAGGGAGGAGACTGACAACGACTCCTGGGGTGAATTGAATGAATGGGGGCGCATTTGCTGCCGTCAGTCCAACCGGCCACGGCAAGCCAGCAAGTCCCCCTGAGACGGTGTCAGGGGGTTGCGCCCATGCGCGCGAGGCAGGGATGGAGGATTGACTGATCTAGGCTCAGATTTGCCGCTGCTGACCGCTGACCGCTGGGCCGGGCGCCAGCGCTGCACGCTTGGCAGCTTCTGCGACGCTTGCATGCGTGATGCGTCCCGCGGTACTGCCTGATCTAGCTGAGTAGTAGTAGGTCGCTGTCTGCTCTGCGTCGCTGTGTCTCTCTCTCTCTCTCTCTCTCTGCAGTGTGTCGATCGAGTCATGGGCGCAAGCACCGGCTGGCTCGTGGGCCAGGCAAGGCGGCAACCGTCGTCCCTACAGCGGCTGCTCGAGCTCCGTGGATCGCTGCCATGGCGTGCAGCTCGAGTTGTGCCATGACAAACTACGTGTACAGGTACTAGTAGGTGTCTAGCCATTCTCTCCAGGCAGTACTAAGCACGTACTGTAGAGGTAGAGGTTAAATCGATTTCAGTGCGCTGGGTCTGCTGAAAGTTTGTCTGTTCTCTCTGGACGAGCCAAGACAGTCGCACTGATCAAAGCTGTCAGTACTCTGGAGGAGCACTAATTAAATGGCTAAGCAAACGGTATGGCGGATTAAACAAACAGGAACCCGCACGTCCGGTCCTCGTCAGACGCGCGTGCATGCGGCGGTCCGGTCCGGTCAGGCGGTGCCGCCACGGTCACGTTCAACACCGAGGACCCGTGCGCAGCTGGCGCGGGTTCACGTGAGATCGAACACGCGCACGCGAGAGAGAAAAGCCCTGTAGCCACCGCGTTCGTACGGCACCGTGTCCCGCTGCCTCGCCTCGCTCGCCGACGACGGGCGTCCGTGTTACTGCTACTACCGTGTTTAAGAGCATCTCCACTGGTTGTGTGGGTATCAGGCCGAAATCCGGACAAATTTTAGTCGGACGAAGCAAGTTTTCAGCCTGGGTGTGTCCAGTTTCCTGCTCGCGTACCCAGCCCGAGTTTTCGGATCGTCCGTTTCCGTTCAAATTCGGATCAAGTTCGTCCAGATTTTGGTATAGTTCGGCATATAATGAATACAGAACAATTTGCGGCCAAAGTTTGGTGAAATTTTAAATAAGTTCGGCGTAAATATAAACATAGTTCGGCCAGCAATGAAAGTACAACATATTTCGGCCAAGTTCGTCCAGTTCATGCTTGCCATCTACGTCGTGTTGCCCCTGCGTATCCATAGGTGCTCAACAAGATTATCTTGCAGCTGTTGATGCACCGCCAGATCTCGGATCTTCTGACGCATGGCGATAAATGCATCCCAGGTTGGAGGCACCTGATGATCAGGTTCGGCAAGAGGACCCTGTCTGTAGTATGGCTCGTTCTCCTCGAGCAAACTCACTGGATCCTTCCTCTCATCCTTAATGATCATGTTGTGCAAGGCCACACAACAGTTCATCACTTTTCACATCTGATCTTTCGACCACGTCATAGCAAGCAACCAGACAACTGCAAACCTCTGCTGGAGAACACCGAATGCCCGCTCCACGTTCTTCCTGCAAGCTTCCTGTTCCTTGGCAAAGTGAGAATGCTTGAGGAGCATTGGACTTGAGATAGTCTTCACAAATGTTGGCCATCTTGGATAGATGTCATCTGCTAGATAGTATCTCTTGTTGTAGTGGTGTCCACTGATCTCAAATTTCACAGGGGGAGGGCGACCCTCAACAAGCTTGGAAAAGACAATTGAGGTTGTTGATGTCGTTGTTCGATCCTGCCATGCCAAAGAAGGAGTGTCAGATCTAAAGATCATGTGTAGCAACTGCCTCAAGTATCACAATGCATCCTCCTTTGTGGCCTTTGTATATTCCTTGCCATACAAATGGACAGTTCTTCCACTCTCAATGCATGCAATCTATGCTTCCAAGCATACCAGGAAATCCTCTATTTTCATTGACTGCGAGGATCCGAGCAGTGTCTTCAGCAGTGAGTGATATCAAGTACTCCTACCCGAACACTGCAATCACTGCCCTGCAGAACCTGTACAAGCAATTAATGGCGGTGGACTCGGCGATGCGGAGATAGTCATCGGCATTGTCAGCCGACGCTCCATATGCAAGCAACCTCATCGCCACGGTGCACTTCTGCAGTGAGGAAAACCCAACCAAGCCGGTGCAGTCCTTCTTGCAAACGAAATATGGGTCGAACTCCCGGATGGCATGCACGATCTTGAGGAAGAGCTTCCGGCTCATCCTGAAATGGCGGCGAAACACGTCCTCTCTATGGAGTGGCTGGTCGGCGAAGTAGTCAGCGTACAACATGCAGTAGCCCTCTATCCTTTGTCTCGCCTTGCACTTCCGGCGACCTGGCGCCGAACCACCGCACTTTGGTTTCGCCATCTGCATGTACAGCTGGGCGAGCGATGCGAGGATCTGCAAGTGCTCTTCACCTTCGGCGACCTCGGCGCTCTCCTCCTCCAGGGGTACGGTGAGCATCTCGTCCTCGTCGTCGGAGTCCATGGCGAGTATCTCGTCCTCGTCGAAGTCCATGGCCGAATCCGGCCAATGTCAAACACTTGGTGGGCGTGGTGGTGGGAGCATAGAGCGAAACAGAGCTACGACGAAGCTCGGTGGCGAAAGCAGCGGCGGAGAAGGCATGGAGGTGGGCGGCAACTGCGGCGAGCGTATCTAGAGGCGTGGGCATGACGAAGTCATGACGGAGCTCTTCGCCACGTCTGGGCGAGTGGGGTGGGTGGGAATGGGTCTGTCTCGCCGTCAGAGTTGGTCCACGTCCATTTTCGCTGCGTCCAGCCTTTCCAGGACGTACCCGATAACCTGAGTTCGGCGTGGAAAGCCCAGACTAAAATTCGTCCAAATCCAGATGAAAACAGGTTCTTGAATACGCGACTGAGCTGATTTTTAGCGTCCGAACCAAATTTCAGCGTTCAGATTGTCGTCGTGGGTATGCGAGTGGAGATGCTCTTAACAGGTATAGAAAGTGGCCGTGTTCGCTTTGCGGATTTGCTTAGCCGAGGTGAGCAAGGCGAGGAAATTATTGTACTCACACTGTCTGCGGCCATCTCCCGGCCGGCCGGCCTGCCTGCCAGAGCCAGCGCCAGGTCCTGACCGCCGCTACTACTATTTCCGTGTAAACTTCGCACGTGGGAGAGGTAGCATCTGATCCCGTGGCGCGTAGTATATTGCGGCAGCGACTGGTGACCACCGGTACGTGACACACACTGAATTTTCTTTTCTCAGTTCTGAGCGGGCGGGAGGTTCGATGGTGTCAAGGTATGGGCAGGCACGTGTTCGGCTGGCCAGGCCACCGAGAGAGCATGTCTGGCTGTTAGTCAGGTCGCCTGACTCATTAACAAAACTGCTCCGTTTTCTACCATGCTTGCATGCGCTCTGTTTGCCTGCACCAATGGAAGCCTTCACCGAACTACACTGATCGACAGGTTGCTAACCGCTCCGCGTTTCAGGCTTGAGAACGATGGATCCACAACCAGCTGCCTCAAGTAAATAAACAAGTAGAAAAGCGTCTGTCATGGTGATGGGTTACCTAGAACTCTGAGATCCTGTCAGAGTGTCAGGACTAAACTACGGTCATGCGCGCGCGACATACACTGATTAACTACCCGATTACGCAGCAGCCTGCTGACACTGACAGCAGCCTCGGGATAGCGAGCCCTGCAACGTGCTCGTCCCGCGCAGGCCGCGTGCAGGAGCTTTCCTCGCACAACCGCTGAACCGCTTCCTCCTCCTCATTTGAATAGTCGCGTCAGGCCAGGTCGGTGCAACTGTGCAACCGTAGTAGAGAAACATGGATCCTGCTTGCCGTGTCAGAGGTTTGTTTTGGTTCAGTTTACTTTGAATCCCGTCGTTTCTTTCTTTCGGGTAGTAGTATAGTTTTTGGTCAGTCGTCCAGGGGATCCGATGCTGCGACGCAGGCACGAATATAACCTGGCTTTCCGCGCTCGATCGCAACTGTCCCGCCTGACCCGTCTCGCCAGGTGCTTAAACTAAGGCAAAGCGCCGTGGATGGATCGATCTGGTCTGGTCTGGTCTGGTCTGGGTTCGCTGCAGGAGTATCGATCGATCGGTTCGCGGTCAGTGGTGACTCAGTGGCGTGGCTGCTGGATCAGGCGATGGGGCTGTCAGACACGTACTTACGTGCCTGCAGAGTGTCAGGTAGGGCGTCTGTGGTTGCTGCTGCCTCCAGTGGCATCTCGCGTCGGCGTTCTGCTATTTTGACAGTCCATAAGCTTTGGATTAAACGAAGATTAGGGCGTGGCTTTGGCTGGTTGGTTTATGTCCATCTTTACCCTGTTTTCGCTGCTCATCGAAGCATGTTTTCGGCAGTTCTACGGTGGACACTGACTGAGCAGAACAGAACAGGACAGTGTGATGCTTCAAAGAAGAAAAGACAGGCCCGCTTCAATTGGGCTTCCAGGCCTTACGATGGAGCCCAAAAGGCCGCCATTACACGTGCCCGTCGTTAGGCCATGGCCCAGAGTACCGATTCTTTCTCGCGGTTCAGTGGATAGTACTTGGACTTGGTGATAATATTGCTAGAGTCAAAGTAGCGACAGGCCCTCTTTTTTTTTTTTAGGGAACTAGCGACAGGACCGCTTTCAATGCAGCCACCAGCCATTATGGACCCCCAAACGGCTCTCTTTACACGTACCTTCTGGTCCATGGGCCAGAGCACCGTCTCTGTATTTGTGGTTGGTACTTATTACGACTTGTGAGACAATTTTTTTTGAAAACTCAAGCCATGTAAAGTTTGACCAAATTTTTAAAAAAATTTATAAAAATTATTATATTATATAAATACCATATGAAACTATGTTTTATAATATATTAAAAGATATAGATTACGTATTGTAAATATTAATATTTTTGTCTAAAAACTTAGATAGTTTGACTTTTGAAAAAAGTTATATGCCTTAAGCCTTGAGACGGAGGTAGTACACAATATCTACCACTCGACTCATCATACCTCTCGTGCAAACGCCAAAAAGCTCGCCAGAAGAGCCGTCGGGTGAGCGTCAGCTGGTATGCAGCATATCGGAGGCCCTTAGAGATTGGAGATGATCAAGTCTTAGTTGTTGTCGGATAAGCGAAGGCGGGTTGGCTCCACTTTCGATCTTCAGCGGCTTCTTCTTGAGTGGATACATCTTTTATGGCTAGTGCGTCTAGTCACTTCTGTATCAACTATGATGTTTTTTTTTGAGCGGGTGCGGGATCCAGAGGATCCCGGGACTGGATCCCGGGAGCTTCATTCAATACAGTGGATACGATTACAAAACGGACTTAAAAAGAAAAGGAAATTACAATAGAGCCCACAAAAATTACATAAAAGACCTTGCATAAAAATTTGAAACGCGGTCAGGTTCATCTCCACCGTCGCCATTACCGGCCTCGAAGCAACGGCCACTAGCTCCATCTCGGGGATGAAACCACTTGAGATGAAGACGACGTTGAATCACTGCATTGAAGCCCAAGAGCCTTCCATCTTGGAGGTAGAGAAATCCTCGGAGCAAAGACTCCCGAGGCATGGAGCGTCCCCCTTGGCCAAGCGTAGCGGCGGAAAAACTGACCATTGCTTGGAAGGATCCGCCAACGAATCTTGGACAGCACCCACTGCCTCTCGGTTCCATCCTCCAGCACCTTCGCCCTCCTTCTTCTCCCCTCGCCACCACGATCGCCAAGAGAATAGGGAAAGGTAGGAGGAAGGAGGTGGAACCAAGCACGGCTACGATCCATGACGAAGGAGTTGCTCGTGGTTTCCGGTCACCGCAACTTCTCTAGCCTCGGGAGCGCGCTAATGAATAGGAACACCACGAGCCGACGCCGGATATGGCTCCAATCCCACGTCGTCCTTCCAGAGAGCAGCAGATAGCTGCTCAAGCACTCCCCGCCCTCAAAGATCCACATCTCCATCCCCTTCCCCTCCTCACCACCCCGGCCGGCCGAAGGAAGACACCAGGAGCTGCAGATCTTGAAGACAGACAGGCCAACGACTTTATTTGAAGCAGCAGTAGCCCTTCCCTTCGTCGTCAACTCCGACTGAAGGAGCTGAAACGAGTCGGGGAAGACCTCCAGGATCCAGATCGGGTCACCAAGATCTAGAGCACCACTACAGACTACGGGCAGACTGCCCACTACCGGCTAGACGCCGGAAAAAGAATCCCTACAACCTAAAACTACTCCGGCACCGCCCCATCGCCACCTCCCACTGGCTACTCAGAAGATAAGGGGACGGGAGAGACCCGACCGCTCTCGCACGACTCTCAAAGCAACGGTTAGGGGCGAGGGAGAGTGTGGAAAGAAGAAGCCTCAGCTATGATATTTATAAAAAGGGAATGCTTGTCCGAAAAACCCTAGCAGCACCTGGGAACCATGATGCCTTTTTTCAAAATTTTGAAAAACCTATTTTTAGGACTCCAAAAAATCTTGCACATTCCAAATGTACATTAGAAATTTCAGCAAAAAATATGATGTATTGTGGGAAATGCAGAAAAGACAAATTTCTGACAAAAATACTGCTTTTCACACCTACATGCACTCAGAATTTTTTTTTGCAGCCCAAAATAAAAGGAGAATTCAACCAAAACTTGCTACGGTTATTTGAACCATATACATGTATCCCTGAGTAAGTTTTGTCATTTTTGAAACCTAAAAGTACGAATTTCAAAAATTTCAAATAAAGGGCACACTGTGTTCGGGGTGCCACAAGCCCTCTCCTAGACCGGATCGAGGATATGGCGGGGAGAATCTTGTTCTGACTTCGGGATATAACCATTTCATCATCCAAAAAAATACTAAAAAGAAGCTAAATAAAGAACATAAATCCTTCCATCGGCGAGGGATCATGGCCTGCCATGTGAGGCACTCGTTACATGTATATTGATAAGAAAACAATCATTCTGAAAATTATAAAAGAGGAAGGAATCGTGGCGACGACTGACTAAAAACTCATCTAGGGTTTCCCATTGCTCTCGCCGGTGACGTCATCGGTCTGCACCGTTTTTGGTGGCGTTGGGGTCTCGGAGGTGTGGCGAACCACGGCCTCACGCTGGCGGGAGGGTTTTTCGTTTCTTTACCTAGACTGATTTTCGTGTGGTTTTCGGGATGCTGAGACGACGGCTACATCCTGGAGTCAGAATAAAGTCCTCTCCGCCCTATCCTCGCTGCGGTGGTATGTCTAGTACCAACGAATGGCGTGTGGGGTCGTTTGTCCGGCGGATCTTCCGAGATCCGGTCATTTTCATGTTCATTGGTGTAGTTTTAGGTCAATCTCTTCTGATCTACGATTTTCATCATTGGCGATGGTTGCTGCTATGATGCATTGGTCCTTTGGGGCCTTAGCACAAAGACTTCCCGTCTTTCTACTACAACAAGCTCTCTTACGATAAGATTTGTTCGGCCGATAATGGAGGGGTGAAGGCAGCGGCGCGCCTTCAACTCGCGTTAGTGTTTATAGTCGTTGTTAGGTGGTTCATTAAACTATTGTCATTTTTATTACTATTAGATCTCTTTGTCCTGATGTTGTTAATTATTAATAGATCTGTGAATTTTTGAAAAAAAGTCATTCTGTTTCACGAAAGAGCCCGTGTTTCCTCCGTCCGGGTACTGACGTGCCGTGGTACTCGGTAAAATACCATAGGCCAACTTCTTTTTTTGACAAGTATAGGCCAACTGGTTGGTATGTAACGGCAAGACAATCTGACTCCGGTCCCGTTTTCAGAAGTATGGCTTCATTGTTCCTCAGAACCGCCGCCGCAGGCCTTCGGCGATTGATCCCGCAAGGGAGCCCACGCCGGTTCTTCTACGATGGTGTTCGGAGGTTCGAACCCAAGGTCTATCCCATCTTCCCTTCTCCTAATTTATCCCCTCTCTTCTGTCTTCTCTAGGGTTTCACGGATCCGCGAGGTTAGGAGATCTAACAAGTAATTGTTGTGAGACCGTGACCTTATAGGTGCTGATTATGATGCGAAAGAATTTCCTAGTGTCGTATGCTCAAAAGATGTCCATGACACACTAATATGGATTTTTTTTTTGGTTTCTGACACGAAGATCTTTAGCTTGAAACGAAATTTATGGAAATTTAAAACTTTATTATGTTGTCTACAGAATTCTCGCTCAAAACACGATCCCTTCCCTGAGTTCCGCATCAAGAACTCATATGAACTTTGAAGAGGTTCGCGATACCATACATCAACTTAAAAGGCTACATCAAGAAGCTGTGAGTATGGGAGAGAAGGCAAAACGGTAAGCAGCCAACTCTTTTTTTTTCTCCACTTAATGTTTTGTTATTCAAATTTGTGCATTTTTTCTAGTTTGCAGATTCGCGCATTTTCTGTCACTTGAATTTGCCTTTTTTTTCAAAGAATGATTTTGGGTTATTTTCGGAGGTGTTTTGTTGTACCCAAAGTGAATTATAGCCCTTTATTTTTGTTGATCCAATGGACTACATCAAATCATATTTGTGTCATTTATGGGACAACTATTAATCATACTTCTGTCCATTTTTGCCAACAAACCTGAAAAAGACCGTAAACGGCCCCCGCCCAAAAGTCGAGCAAAGTCCAACTAGAGTGTCTGTGGTAGTAGCCCTTCCCTGATGTACTAGGTCAATAAGATAGTCTCGGCTCCATGAGCAGGACACAGACCGGCTCCAAGTAAGTGTTATGCTACTACATTTTTAAATGAATACTGAATTTGCACTCGGTAAAATTTAGAATGTGTTAGTATCATTCTGTCATTTTTGGTTGAATGAAAAACTCTTTTGTCGCATGGTATTTTAGCATGTGAAAGTTACTGACGCAGTGGTTCCTTATAGATTGTTATCAAAGTATCTCGTGTTCACTATTGTCTAGAATTGCATCGATATTGTTGAACCGGAATTTCTCCTAGTACCAAACCTAGAAAATTTTGTAGTGATAAAAAATATAACATATGAAAATGTTAGCATGTAAACAAAGCTGATTAGTTCAAATTACCTGAAGCAGTGGGAGGTTTCCTCAAGATTTGCTTTGCCAAGTTTGAAGCTAGAGATGCTGTCTAGGAAATGGTCTAGTGTGAGCTTTGCCCAGTTAATCGATCTAACATTTTGGACAGTAGCAAATAAGCTAAGGTATTTTAAATTTACAGTCACATCAGTTGTTGGGCATAATATTTTGTCTATTGTGTATAACACAAAACACTCCAGGAATTTTTCTAAGGGCAAATTGGGTTACTCGTCCTTAACCTTTTATCTTTGAGGTGCGCATGTAGTGCAGATGTTCTCTGGGACATGATCAGACGAAAATCAATCCCTTCTGAGGGCATCCCTATAATATTCTCTACGTCTTTTAGAGTAATTATAATTGATTTGCCTTCTCCGATGATAAATGATTTAGGCTTTATATCATACGTGTTTGCCAGCCACCAGATGTTAACTGGGTGCATCTTAAATAGGTGTCCTAGATCAACAGCTATTATGAATGCTCTCTAATCGTATGTCAGCGTCTTGATTAATTTATAATAGACCTGCTGTGAGCATTTCTGGATGTCCTGCACCCAAATCAGCATCTATTATGAAGGTTCTCTTATCAAGAGCATCTAGAAATGCTCACGACGGGCCTATTATTAATTAATCAAGGTGCTGATACACGATCATAGAGCGTTCATAATAGTTGTTGATCTGGGACACCTACTTAAGATGCAGCCAGTTAACATCCGGTGGCTGGCAAACACATATGATATAAAGTCTAAATCATTTATCATCAGAAAAGACAAATCAGTTACAATTACTCTACAGGACGTAGAGAATATTATGGGGCTGCCCTCATAAGGGATTGGTCATCGTCCGATCATGTCACAAAGAACATCTATACTATATGCGCAGCTCAAAGATAAAAAGACTTAAGGATGACTAACCCCAATTTGCCATTAGAAGAATTCCTGCAGTGTTTTGTGTTATACGCAATAGGCAAAACATTGTGCCTACAACTGGTGTAACTGTAAATTCAAAATACCTTTGCTTAGTCGCTACTGTACAAAACGTTAGATTGATTAATTGGGAGAAGCTCACACTAGACCATTTGCTAGACAGCATCGCTAGCTTCAAGCTTGGCAAAAAAAATCTTGAGATAAACCTCCTACTGCTTTAGGTAATTCAAACTAATTAGCTTTGTTTACATGCTAGTGTTTTCATGTTATATTTTTTCTCACTACAAAATTTTCTAGGTTTGGTACTGGGAGAAATTCCGGTTCAACAATATCGATGCAATTCTAGACTATAGTGGACACGAGATACCTTTGGTAACAATCTACAAGGAACCATTGCAATCATCTTGAAGTATGTAACTTTCACGTGCTAAAATACTATGTGACAAAATAGTTGTCCATTCAACCAAAAATGACAGAATGATACTAACACATTCTGAATTTTATGGAGTGGAAATTCAGTATTCATTTGAAAATGTAGTAGTAACACTTACTTAGATTCGGTCGGTGTCCTGCTCATGGAGTTGAGACTATCTTATTGACCTATTGTAGCAGGGAAGGGTTACTACCACGGCAAGCGCGCAGAGGAACATGTGGAGCCACTAGACCGCGACGGAGGCGATGCCGAACCATGCTTGGAGGTTGGGGATGTCGGCGATTGACACGGCGTCCATCAGCATGTCAAGCATGGCCAAGGCCCCTTCTTCCTGTTGTGTCGGGTCGTAGTGGAGCGGGACATGGTAGGCGAGGATGGCCTCCCAGCCGATCAGGATGAAGCCGCCGACCATGAGCGGCACCCTGGAATCTCAAATCGGGGGCGAGGCGACCGGCATCGCAGGCAAGTAGGACGACACCGTCGGGTCCTGGGTGGGGGCCACGTCGGCGGAGGACGGCGCCCTAGGGTCCTACGTCAGAGGTGAGGCGACGGGCATCGCGGACGAGTAGGGCGGCACTGTCGGGTCCTGCAAACGGGGCCGGGGCGAAGGGCGTCATGGTGGAGTAGGGCGGTGCCGTCGGGTCCTGCATCGTGGTCGAGGCGGAAGGCGCCGCGGGCGTGCAGGTCGGCGCCACCACGGAGGAGGGCGGAACCGTGTCCTCCTGGATCAGGGCAGGGGGCAAGGGCGGCGGCAACGTGGGCGAGGACGAAGATTGGAGTAGGAGGGTGAGGCGAGGGTAGAGATAGGATTACGGGGCAACAGGTGGATGGGATATTGCGCAAGCGGTGGGTCGCCGGAGTTCACGGGGAGATCGAGAGCGGCTCCATCCGACTGGCTGGAAGGAAATGAGGGTTAACTATGTTTTTTTCGGACCACACCGGCACCATATGACACTTAGTTGGACTCCGCTAGGCTTTTGGGCGGGGGCCGTCTACGGCCTTTTTCGGGTTTGTTGGCAAAAATTGACAGATGTATGATTAATACTTGTCCCATAAATGACACAAGTATGATTTGTTGTAGTCCATTGGATCAACGAAATTAAAGTTCTATAATTCACTTTTGGGTACCACGGAACACCTCATTGAGAAACATGAGAAATCTCGACAATGGGTGTTATCGTATTTCATATTTTCGTCTTATGCAGCCTTATGTATATTTTATCTGGACAAGAAGGAAAACCAGCGTGTATCATCCATGTGAACTTTGTGGTTAAACTTTGTGATGTTGTTTTCTGGCTAGCAGTATTTTGTTACTATCTCTTGTGTATTTCAAAGTATTATAACTCTATGTATCTCTTGTGTGTTACTATCATGTGTGTCATGTTGCGATGTAAAAGTTTAGCTACACGGCGTGTGCCCTTATGTGGCCGACCAATCATCATTCAAACATTTGGTTATTTTGTAATTCTCTTCGGAACAAATTACACATATACCGGCACCGTGTGCACTCCAAGCATCCACCCTCCTAATCTCTCCTTTGTGGAAATATGGTGTATCAAATTCTCTTCTTTTTATGTATTTTTATCGATTGTATAGCTAGTAATTAAAACTTTGTCGTAATGTATGTGGACATACTACATGCCAAATGGGCAATGATAGTATTAAGATGTGCTACTATATTTTAATAAACTGTTCAATTATGAGTTGTTGATAAAGCCGAGACTATAGCTTGTGGCATATGGTCCTACATGTACTACTAGTAGGTGTAGACCAATTTGTAGTGCACAGGGATGCATCGCACACAGTAACTGTGCTTAATTAAGCATGTGCGATGGTTCGCAAAACACACTGCTAGTGAATCAACCCAACGGTGCGATGAAATTCCTACACACACATACTAATACGGTTAAGCATGTGCGGTCTTCGGCGATGACAAACGCTGCTAGGGTGCGCGGGCACATAAACACTCTTACAGAGCGCGAATCGACCCGAGGTTCATTACACGGGGCTCGAGTGTGGGCACGGGTTAGCGTCTAGCGACACGGGGTAGGGTGGGCGAGTGTGGTAAGGTACCCTAGAGGGGGAGGGAGTCTCAACACCAAACATTTGACATGATTTGTTTACTCATACATATGATTAGCTACCCAACTTACCAAATATTCTTCCTCATCAACATCTTTATTGATTACCCGCAAAAAACATCTTTATTGATTGGTATAATGATTCACAAGTTGTAGCATTGGTATAATGAATTATGAATACATACATATGGTCCAAGAATAAACCCATATGGAGCCCTTTATTTGCAACTTAACATAAGTGGGTACAAATAAAAATGATTAAAACAAACTCTCCTACATCAAAAGGAAACACTAAGCTGGACTCCAGGTTCAAACCAGTGGAGACTTTATGGGTGTGCATCAGCATAGCCGGATCCCGTGCCTTGGCCACCGCCGCTCCCACCATGTTCTCCTCTGCCATCACCAGCACCATTGCCGTTAGCGCCAGCAGATGCTAGAGTTGGTCCACCAAGGACGTTAGTAGCCCAGCTAGAGCCGGAGCTGGTGCCAACGCCATATCCTCTCCCGGTAGATCCATAGTTGCCTCCAGCTTGTCCTCCGCCACCACCATGGCCATCACCGCCGGCCCTAGAAGAGCCGCCGCCGCTAATTCCATTACTAAACGTGCTAGAGCTTGAGCCCGAGCCTGATCCGCGACCATCTCCGGCTCCACCATTCTGGCTAGCACCAGCACCTCCGCCCCCGCCTCCGCTGCGTGAGCTCGCACCACTCGTGCTACTCTGGCTAGACCCAGTGCCACCCCCGGACCCCGAGCCACCGCCCCTCACTTCACCGCCACCTCCCCCTTCTCCCGTACCAGTTCCTTGCGACTCCGAGTACCTAGCTACCATTACGGCATTGGCCAGTAGACCGTGACGGAGGCGTTGCCGTAGTGGAGCGGTATTTGTGGTTAAACTTTGTGATGTTGTTTTATGGCTAGCAGTATTTTGTTACTATCTCTTGTGTATTTCAAAGTATTATAACTCTATATATATCTCTTGTGTGTTACTATCATGTGTGTCATGTTGCGATGTAAAAGTTTAGCTACACGGCGTGTGCCCTTATGTGGCCGACCAATCATCATTCAAACATTTGGTTACTTTGTAATCCTCTTCGGAACAAATTACACATATACCGACACCGTGTGCACTCCAAGCGTCCACCCTCCTAATCTCTCCTTTGTGGAAATATGGTGTATCAAATTCTCTTCTTTTTATGTATTTTTCTCGATTGTATAGCTAGTAATTAAAACTTTGTCGTAATGTATGTGGACATACCAAATGGGCAATGATAGTATTAAGATGTGCTACTGTATTTTAATAAACTGTTCGATTATGAGTTGCTGATAAAGCCGAGACTATAGCTTGTGGCATATGGTCCTACATGTACTACTAGTAGGTGTAGACCGATTTGTAGTGCACAGGGATGCATCACACAATTAACTATTCTTAATTAAGCATGTGCGATGGTTCGCAAAACACACAGCTAGTGAATCAACCCAACAGTGCGATGAAATTCCTACACACACATACTAAATATAGTTAAGCCTGCGCGGTCTTTGGCGATGACCAGCGCCGCTAGGGTGCGCGGGCACATAAACACTTTTACAGAGCGTGAATCGACCCGAGGTGCACGGGTTAGTGTGTAGCGACACGGGGTAGGGTGAGCGAGTGTGGTAAAAGTACCCAGGAGGGGAAGGGAGTCTCAACACCAAACATTTGACGTGATTTTTTTACTCATACCAAATATTCTTCCTCATCAACATCTTTATTGATTACCCGCAAAAAACATTTTTATTGATTGGTATAATGATTCACAAGTTGTAGCATTGGTATAATGAATTATGAATACATACATATGATCCAAGAATAAACCCATATGGAGCCCTTTATTTGCAACTTAGCATAAGTGGGTACAAATAAAAATGATTAAAACAAACTGTCCTACATCAAAGGGAAACACTAAGCTGGGCTCCAGGTTCAAATCAGTGGAGACTTTATGGGTGTGCATCAGCATAGCCGGATCCCGTGCCTTGGCCACCGCCGCTCCCACCATGTTCTCCTCTGCCATCGCCAGCACCGTTGCCGTTAGCGCCAGCAGATGCTAGAGTTGGTCCACCAAGGACGTTAGTAGCCCAGCTAGAGCCGGAGCCGGTGCCAGTGCCATATCCTCTCCCGGTAGATCCATAGTTGCCTCCACCTTGTCCTCCGCCACCACCATGGCCATCACCACCGGCCCTAGAAGAGCCGCCACCACTAATTCCATTACTAAACGTACTAGAGCTTGAGCCCGAGCCTGATCCGCGGCCATCTCTGGCTCCACCATTCTGGCTACCACCAGCACCTCCGCCCCCGCCTCCGCTGCGTGAGCTCGCACCACTCGTGCTACTCTGGCTATTCCCAGCGCCACCCCCGGACCCCGAGCCACCGCCCCTCACTTCACCGCCACCTCCCCCTTCTCCCGTACCAGTTCCTTGCGACTCCGAGTACCTAGCTACCCTCACGGCATTGGCTAATCCAACACCTAAGAGTAAAACGAACCCGAGAGTTGCCAGTTTAGTGGCTGCCATTGTTAGCTCGATCGGTGGAATGGGACGAGTGTTACTCACCCTGTAGGTGGGCACGCTAGCGGCAGCCCACCAACTGCTCACCTTTGTCTATACAAGTTAAATGGGTTGTCGCTATCAGTTTGTGTAATACATTTATGTTAAACAGTTTTCTGTTTGCCCGATTAAACCCACCAACATTCTACACGCAGAGAACAGGCAGCACCCAGAGCTCCCATATCACAGGCAGCACCCAGAACATCCTCCATCAGCCAGCTCTCTATCCCAAATCAGAATAACACGTACGAATATGAATAGAACAGCTAGACCATTCACTTCCATACACAGGAAAATTACAAATTTAGATATACAATTGCTTGCTTGCTTCAATGAGGCTCCTGGAAAGTTTTGATCCATGAAAGTTTTAGATTGCTGTGGCTCCCCACGGGCATCGCCGGATTCCTGCATCTCACCACATAGTTTTAAATAAAGTAAGATCAAAATGTTCAACTAATATGGGTCGGAGGGAGAAATATATTAAGATACAGATGCAAAGCTATTAAATTTGAGCTACAAGTGCTATACTTCCCATCAAACTCCTACCATGAATATTATCATTCCCTAAAAGTTCAGAAAGTATATTCATTCCTAAAATTTGAGCATCAATTTGGTTCACTGGGATGTTAAAACAGAGCATAATATTGATTTCCGAAGAAAGTTTAGAGTACAAAATAAGTAAAGTTCAGAGTTATGAGGAACTAAACTAGATGAAAACTTTGAAATCGGTACCTCAAGATAGCATGACGAGATCTAATCATTTAATCTATAGAACGACATGCGATGTGCTTACTTCCAAAGAACCTGCAATAACTACAAGTTAATATATACTTATTTATGCAACTACAACAAGCTGAATAGATACTTACTGCCTTGTTTAATCCAATCTCCAAGGCACATTAAAGCCTCAACTGTTTCAGGTGCTAAGCTACTCCTGTGATCTGTAATAACTCGGCCGCATGTGCTAAACGCAGATTCAGAGGCAACGGTCGATGCCGGAACAGCCAGAACATCACGAGCAATTCTGCCAAGCGTTGGATACCTTGCAGAGTTGACATCCCACCACTTTAGAATGTCAAAGTCAGCGGTAAGAGGATGGAAGTCCTCCTCTAGATATTGTTGTAGCTCACTGCGACTGTTAGCTTTCTTAAGCTTGACATGTTCAGCCCAATCTGAAAACACACTATCTGGCAAAACATCTCCCTCTTCATTCCTTTCTTGTGATGACAAGACAACATCATATCCCAATTCAGCAGCATATTCTGTAAATAGGGTATCCATAGCTGTGCTAACTTGTTTGATATGCTTAGGCGCATCAACTCCAAAATATGTCTTCAATCGAAACTCAACATACTCCATTTTAAATCTTGGATCGAGTATCACCGGTATGCAGTTTGTCAAGTATGACTCCATAAAGTACTTGTGAAATTTTTCCTTCATTTCTTTCACCATGATTCTGATTGTAGGATTCTTGCTACTTTCTTGTTTATCTAGGATTAGTTTCACACCCCAAATTTCAAAGAAATACCGATTTGATGTGGGGTAGTTTGATCCCGAAATAACATTGGTGACATGGCAGAATACCTTAAGAAGTTGACAAATGTCTTCAACCATTTTCCACTCGTCATCTGAAGGACCGAATGTATAACTGGGTTCTTGTTGTTGTAAGGTCTCAAAGACTTTTCTAAATGGCAATGTGGACTCAAGCATAAGGAATGTTGAGTTCCACCTTGAAGACACATCAGGTGTAGGTTGGTGTTTGCATTTTATTCCAAGTTGTGCAACCATCTTCGCAAATTGTTCTTTTCTGGCCTGGGAACTCCTAATGTATTTTACGCTCTCTCTAATATTGTCCACAACAGACTTCATAGCTTTCAATCCACCTTGCACTATTAGGTTTAGCACATGAGCTGCACACCGAACGTGTAGGAGTTTTCCTTCATAATAGATAAATCCTCGATCCACAAGATTTTTTCTAAGATGCCTCATCATTTTGGTGTTAACTTCTGCATTATCCATTGTGAAGCTAAATATTCTATTCTCAATGTTCCAATCACTAAGGCATTTCAGTACCACATCGAACATATTCCAAGAATCATGGGGTGTTTCAACTAGGCAAAACCTTATGATTCTATGCCTAATTCTCCAATTACTGTCAATCCAATGACAAGTAATGCATAGGTACCCAAGTTTTTGATTAGATGTCCACATATCACCGGTTAAGGATACTCTATGATTGCAATTCATGAAGAAACTTTCATAGGCATTTCTATATGTATGGTAAGCCTCAATGCAATCATTTTGGACAGTAACTCTATTGACTGACTTGAACCAAGGATTCAACGCTGCACAAAAATTCCTAAAACCAGCATACTCGACAAATGAAAATGGCAGCCCATGCAAGACAATTAACTTGACAAGTTCAACCCTTGCTGCTTGCTGGTCAAATTTCCAGTCAGGGTCTATTTCATCAGAGGTTCTAATTTTCTGAATCACCCCATCCATTGAACATTTGACCTCACATACCTTCAAATGTCTAGCAAGTTGACTAGTACCGGAGACCTTAGAGGCTGGAAACACAGTGCTACAGTAGTTGCATCGACCTTGCGTTAGAAGTCCATCAATGTATATTGGCTCAGCATCCTTCCAAATGATGGAGGTTAACTTACGTGGTCTGCGTTTAGATCCTACAATTATGAAAGTTATCAAATATTGGCATCTACATAGTAGTATTAGTGGTTTTATTTGAAAGCATGTGATAGAGATTACAACTTACCATTAGTAGCAGCAGGTGATAGATCATGCGAATTAGTCGGACTACTATGTGTAGGAGCAGGTGAGAGATCGTGCAAATTAGGAGACTTTGAAGTTCCAGCAGGATTTGAAAACCTTGCATGCAAATTAGGAGACCTTGCATGCAAATTAGAAGATTTTGAAGTTCCAGCAGGTGATTGTGCTTTTCTTCTTGCAATCATATTTATTATAGGAGACCTAGACACAATAGGAGACATTTTTCTTCTTGGAGTTTTGGAGTTCTTCAATCGTGTCATCTCAACCTGCATTTAGAACAAGCTGACTATATTATTACCATCTCATAGTCACTCTCTCTAATATACTATAACAAGAACATACCATGAACTTACTTTTGCATTAATGATTTTTACAGCTTTTCTTGCTCTTGAGCTTTCACTAGCATGAGATAGTGATCTTTTGCCACCTACGGTTTCAGAGATAGGGACCTTGCTACTGTCCCGATGATCCACATGGGTCTTGCTGGTAATTTTCTGCACAACACGTGCATCGTCGGACCGCTGCGTCTCTCCACAGGCCTTGCCGGACTCCTGCGGATAACAGACATGTAAACATTATAACTCCACAGTTACTTCAGTGCCATAATAGTGCACACTTAAAAACAGAGCATAGTGAAATAGTATATATTGTTATCAAACAGATATAAGTATGTCAAACCAACTAGTGGACACATTTATATTTTGCTGTAGACCAAATATATATGTCCAAATAACTGGATTAGTTATTAGACTAGCTGCTGGGCGAATATATAATCTTGATTCTTGAAATAGTGTCAAACCAAGCAGTTGGGGTGTTCAGTCTCATATGTCCTTCCTTTTATTAATTTCAGATGGGAGTTCATCAATGTACCTTACTGAGCACTTCAATCCTCCTACCAGAAGACCAAATCTCACGACACTGGTACCACACACTTCACAGCCATTTAAACCAGAAATGTGGTAAAAAAACAATACTTGTGCTTTATATATCTACTGGTTAATAAGAAAAGGAAATTTATTCTAACATCTCGGATCAAATTCATAAGCTTTTTAACATAAAAGTAGACTTGGTATTTTCAATGCGACCAAAAGTACTTGTAATTCTTTATTTCGTTCTAAGCTGACTATCAGAGCAGACATACAGCCATCGAAACCACATACATCCATCGAATGTGGCAAAATAACTATTTATTTTCAGAGTAGACATACAGCCATGGAAGCCACATACAGACGTACTTGTAATTCTTTATTTTCAATATACAACCACATACAGCCATCGAAGCAGAATATTGGCTTCGAGCAGGGCTAATTAGAAGCCACATACAACCATCAAATCAGGCAAGAGGGAGAACGATTTACCTTCTTCCTCTTCTTCTTGGAGGAAGGCCATGACGTCTCCTTGCCTACAGAGATGCCACCCACCGGATCCTGTCCCAAATCCCCGACCGCCTGGCCTCCTTGCTCTGTGGTGTTGGCCGTGCGGATGCGAGGGGAAGGAGGACGAGCAGGGTGAGGCAACGACGATGGGGAGGGGAAGGAGGACGAGCAGGGGGAGGCGTGTATGCGAGGGGAAGGAGGAGGAGCAGGGGGAGGCAACAGCGATGGGGAGGTGGTTCCCCCAGTCATGGCGCCCTCCTCCATCGCCAAGGAGGGGGTCTCGCGAGGCGGCGTGGCGGCGGTAGCGGACGAGCCGTGGGCAGTCTCTGGAAAAATATCAATTAATTATGGGCCTCGGCTATAGGGAAATAGGTGGGATGGGCTGGCGGCGCCGTGGGTAGCCCATTCCCACCTACAGGGATGGGCCTTGGCCACCGCCGCTCCCACCATGTTCTCCTCTGCCATCACCAACACCATTGCCGTTAGCGCCAGCAGATGCTAGAGTTGGTCCACCAAGGACGTTAGTAGCCCAGCTAGAGCCGGAGCTGGTGCCAACGCCATATCCTCTCCCGGTAGATCCATAGTTGCCTCCAGCTTGTCCTCCGCCACCACCATGGCCATCACCGCCGGCCCTAGAAGAGCCGCCGCCGCTAATTCCATTACTAAACGTGCTAGAGCTTGAGCCCGAGCCTGATCCGCGACCATCTCCGGCTCCACCATTCTGGCTAGCACCAGCACCTCCGCCCCCGCCTCCGCTGCGTGAGCTCGCACCACTCGTGCTACTCTGGCTAGACCCAGTGCCACCCCCGGACCCCGAGCCACCGCCCCTCACTTCACCGCCACCTCCCCCTTCTCCCGTACCAGTTCCTTGCGACTCCGAGTACCTAGCTACCCTTACGGCATTGGCCAGTAGACCGTGACGGAGGCGTTGCCGTAGTGGAGCGGTATTTGTGGTTAAACTTTGTGATGTTGTTTTATGGCTAGCAGTATTTTGTTACTATCTCTTGTGTATTTCAAAGTATTATAACTCTATATATATCTCTTGTGTGTTACTATCATGTGTGTCATGTTGCGATGTAAAAGTTTAGCTACACGGCGTGTGCCCTTATGTGGCCGACCAATCATCATTCAAACATTTGGTTACTTTGTAATCCTCTTCGGAACAAATTACACATATACCGACACCGTGTGCACTCCAAGCGTCCACCCTCCTAATCTCTCCTTTGTGGAAATATGGTGTATCAAATTCTCTTCTTTTTATGTATTTTTCTCGATTGTATAGCTAGTAATTAAAACTTTGTCGTAATGTATGTGGACATACCAAATGGGCAATGATAGTATTAAGATGTGCTACTGTATTTTAATAAACTGTTCGATTATGAGTTGCTGATAAAGCCGAGACTATAGCTTGTGGCATATGGTCCTACATGTACTACTAGTAGGTGTAGACCGATTTGTAGTGCACAGGGATGCATCACACAGTTAACTATTCTTAATTAAGCATGTGCGATGGTTCGCAAAACACACAGCTAGTGAATCAGCCCAACAGTGCGATGAAATTCCTACACACACATACTAAATATGGTTAAGCCTGCGCGGTCTTTGGCGATGACAAACGCCGCTAGGGTGTGCGGGCACATAAACACTTTTACAGAGCGTGAATCGACCCGAGGTGCACGGGTTAGTGTGTAGCGACACGGGGTAGGGTGAGCGAGTGTGGTAAAAGTACCCAGGAGGGGGAGGGAGTCTCAACACCAAACATTTGACGTGATTTTTTTACTCATACCAAATATTCTTCCTCATCAACATCTTTATTGATTACCCGCAAAAAACATTTTTATTGATTGGTATAATGATTCACAAGTTGTAGCATTGGTATAATGAATTATGAATACATACATATGATCCAAGAATAAACCCATATGGAGCCCTTTATTTGCAACTTAGCATAAGTGGGTACAAATAAAAATGATTAAAACAAACTGTCCTACATCAAAGGGAAACACTAAGCTGGGCTCCAGGTTCAAATCAGTGGAGACTTTATGGGTGTGCATCAGCATAGCCGGATCCCGTGCCTTGGCCACCGCCGCTCCCACCATGTTCTCCTCTGCCATCGCCAGCACCGTTGCCGTTAGCGCCAGCAGATGCTAGAGTTGGTCCACCAAGGACGTTAGTAGCCCAGCTAGAGCCGGAGCCGGTGCCAGTGCCATATCCTCTCCCGGTAGATCCATAGTTGCCTCCACCTTGTCCTCCGCCACCACCATGGCCATCACCACCGGCCCTAGAAGAGCCGCCGCCACTAATTCCATTACTAAACGTACTAGAGCTTGAGCCCGAGCCTGATCCGCGGCCATCTCCGGCTCCACCATTCTGGCTACCACCAGCACCTCCGCCCCCGCCTCCGCTGCGTGAGCTCGCACCACTCGTGCTACTCTGGCTATTCCCAGCGCCACCCCCGGACCCCGAACCACCGCCCCTCACTTCACCGCCACCTCCCCCTTCTCCCGTACCAGTTCCTTGCGACTCCGAGTACCTAGCTACCCTCACGGCATTGGCTAATCCAACACCTAAGAGTAAAACGAACCCGAGAGTTGCCAGTTTAGTGGCTGCCATTGTTAGCTCGATCGGTGGAATGGGACGAGTGTTACACATCAGATTGCGCAGGTATTTATAGCACTGGAGTTCAAGCTAGCACACACTTGTTATTAATTTCCTCATATTTTTCAGCACTTTGGTGGCGCCAAGTTGCTTAGTCAACTTTCTGGGCGAGCTCAAGTGGATGATGTTTAAAACAGCTAGTGTTACTGCTAGTTTCGCAGAAAGAGATCTGTTGGATAGATTGATGCATAACTGCAATCTGCAGGTACATAGCGCGATGGATGAAATACAAACCATGTGACAGAGAGATCACTACAAGCAACTAAGTATAGATCACGATTCACCAGATTTGACTACGAGCGTCAACAATCTGCTAGTGGGGATACTGAGATCGTCCGTACCTAGATAATTTTTTTCGATAAAGCGTACCTAGATAATTAGGCGCAGCAAGTTCACAACGAATCACAGATCGGGAGAAGAGAAAAAAGTAAACGACGACCCAGCTAGATTAACTCTTAACTGCACGCGATGATCTAAAGATCCATACACAAGCATCGACGGATCGATTGGTAGAGCACTCCAGCAGTTGACATTGAAGGGACGATCGACCTCGAAGCTCTCGTGGTTGACGTTGACATAGGCATTGCAAGTTGACAACTGATCCATATGTATATGTGGAAGATACACGTGATTGAGGATTGATATGCGTGCAGGGATTGGGGTGAGCAAGACATATTGTCGAGGATTAAAATATCAGAATCTTTTCTATACAAAAGGCTGGACCGGGGTGTATTTTACACTGGTTACGGGGGCAAAATCGGCATTCTCAACTTGGGCCCGTTGATCGCCGTCTTCCAGTTCAAATCAACCTCGCTAGTTTCACGTCGAACCCACGCGAACTAGGGGCCCCATAATCCCCTTAGAGCAACTCTAATAGACACCGCAAACCCACGCGAACTAGGAACCTGTTCTCAGTTTCACGTCGAAAAAGTGACCCGAACAGATACTATAGAACACCTTTCGGCCTGACTTATTTTCGGAGCCTTGGGAATTTGCCCCTGCGCCCCCATATCCCTAGTTTGCGTGGCCGACACGAGGGTGCTCCATAGACACGTCGTGGATTTGGCGGGAGGGACATTCCAGCGCCGCCGCTTCCCACCTCTTGTATTCCGCCACGGCGATCCGCCTCCCCTGCCTCTGTTCGGCCTTGTCGCGTCCGAATTCGGCCCCAATGAACCGTGCTAACCTCCAGCCAGTCGCCAGAGATGCGTCTCCGGCCCAATAGATGCCTCCCCCTCCGCTCCCGATGCATGTGCGTGCACATAGCGTTGGGCTCCCCAAGCAGAACTCCACCGGCATGAAGCGCAAGCGCGCGGGCTAGTACCTTTCGCAAGAGGAGCGGCGGCCTTGCTGACCGCCTCCACGGTGGCGCAAAGCAGGGTCGATAGCGCTCCAAAGAAGGGGAGGAAAAATGCGGGCGTGAAGGGCGTCCCCGTGCCGAAGAAGATGGTGTGCAGCCGCCGTGCTGCATCCATGCCTCCCACCATCTGGCGTGTCTCCGTGTGCTCCTGCCGTGTTCCCCAATGACTCCGCCATGCACGATGTGTTTGTGGAAACAACCACAAGGTATGAAACTATCCTGCCGCCGATGTGTTTTCTTCCAATAGCCAAGCTTGACATCAATACTCGTTCTAGCTACGATTTACATTCTATTCCGACCTTGTTCACAAATCTGTTGAACACAAATGTAGTTGATGTATCGGTTACACCACTTGGGGCATTGGATGATGAGGATGAAGGAGGGCACGGTGAGGAGGGCGATGTGGGTGACTATGGTGACCACGGTGATGATGAAGGTGAGGAGGTGGAGGAGATAGGGGAGGAGAACTTTCAAGAATCTCAAGGAAAGAAACCGAGACCAAGGGCAGTGAATTATATGGAGGTTGAGGACGTCACCTTGGTGCAGGCGTGGGAGCTAGCTAGTGTCCCTCGATGCGCCGGTAATTATCAAATCAGAAAACGCTATTAGCTAAGGATTGAGGACAAGTTTTTCTAACTAATGCCTCGGCTAGCCAACCCAACTCCCTACCCTGCACATACCGACCACTTGGTAAAAATGACAAAGTCACAAATAAATAGTATAAAGGACCGCCAAGTTACAAACTTTCTATAACTTACTTTTTTCCAAAATTGGAACATAGTCCCAGCCTCTGAATCGACTGACTGACGCATGTAACCTTTTATTAATTTATTATTAAAGAATCGTTTATTACACCAATATATCGTGAATTAACCAGAGGAAAAAGGTTGTATAAATTCCGTGCAAAGTGCAACCATTTTCAGTTGGTTGCACCAATATATGTGTAACTTGCTAACTGGATAACAATATAACTTAGAGATATACTCCCTTCGTTTAGAAATATAAGACATTTTAGCTTTATGAAATAAATGTATTTAGATGTATTTTAGTGTATAGGTTTATTCCAAATCTATACACAAAAGTTATCTAAATAAATTTATTTCATAAAGCTAAAACGTCATATATTTCTAAATAGAGGGAGTAGTAAGTATAACCGGGTTCCGCAGTACACATGTTCTGAAAATCCACTCTCGATAGGATAGCAGGGCGGGAGAGCAGGGGCGTTTGCGGGTGGCCGCAGGGTGGCTCCGGCGGCGGGGCTACTGGGGCGGCGGAGGGCCTGCGCTGGCAGGGAGCGAGGCGGCGCAAACGTGGGCGGCGGGGCAGCGCGGCGCACCCGCGGGAGCTGAGATCGGGGGGAGGGGGCAGGGCCTTGGCGGCCCAGATCAGGCCCATTTGGGCCCAGGTCTGGGTTTGGCGGGCTGGCTAGCTCCGATTCGGCTGGGCGGCAGATCATGGCGGGTTAGGGTGGATGGGACCCGTGGCATCCACGGCCGGCCTGTTGCAGCGCGGCGGCAGACTTTATGGGCCCGTCAAGGCCTAGCTGGACCGCCATGGGACTGGTTTGCCTCTGCGGAGGCTTTACGGGCCTGCTGGGCCCGGCCGGACCCATGGTGGACTGGTTTGTCTGCGGCCGCGTCCGATCGACTACCGCCGTCGGCGGTGGAGGAAGTTCCCTCCCGCGCCGCCGCGGTACTGTGGGCCCTGTTTCATTTCTACCTGGGTCACGATGTTGCAGCCCTCGCGACGGCTTGCTCGGTGAGGCGATGATGACAAAGTCGGAACCGGAGTGACGCATGTTCGTGGGCGGCGAGTTTGGGTGGTGGCGAGGCTTCGCTCTCGCGGGTCTCCTGTGCAACGGCTCGTCCAGGGGTTGGGGATAGGGCCCTCGGGAGAAATCCTTGTCGGCTTGACTGACACCGACGCGGTGCCGCCTACGGGTGGCATCTTCCTTCCTGAAGGGCGTCGTGGCTTCCCTTCTTCCATTCCCCTCTGCGTGCCGGGGGAAACCCTAGGGCCAGTCTCTGGTCCGGGCAGCAGCGGTCGCTTTCCCTCTTGAGGGTGCTGCTTGGCACTTGACGAGTCGGGGCTAGGAGCGTGGTGGACATTTTTCGGAGGGCGTAGCGGTTGTGGTCTTCCTCGTCTAGTCGATCCGTCAACGTCTCATCTCCTTTGTGTTTTTCTTTGTTTTTCGTTCGGGCGTGTGTGTGCTGCTGCCCCAGCATCGTGTATCGTGTTGTCTCTGGTTTTAGGCGATGTGCTGTCTGATCCAGCAACGGTCTCACATATGTGCTTTATTTATAAAACAGGACGAAAGCCTATTTCGATAGAGAGAGTGCAGGAGCTAGCAGCGCAGTCCCCGTGTGGGTGCCGCTGCAGATTGGAGAAGTGCCATGATGGGCTGAGTATCATGTGCAGTGGTTTTATTTGAGCACGGCACGGTAACACCCGGCCGGGAGGATCAAGGAGCGCTTATTAGTTATCACGTTCCCCATCAGCATGGCATTTCTGAAGGGGGAATGGATGTCAGCGTTCAGCATCAGCAACAGGTGCCCGACTATATATGCCTTCTCTGCTCCTTCCTGCAACAATGAACCAACTTTTTTTTTTTGAGAAATTACAACAATGAACCAACTGAAGCTGAAGAGCAGATTGGCCGGCAGAGGCCCAAGCCCAAGGCAATCCGGCCTATCACATCGTCCGGGACGAGCCATTTGAAAGGTGTGCTGTCGATGTTCTAGTGGTGTCGATAATCGTAAGAGTGCAGGTAATGCAGGACTCAAACTCTTCTTGTTTAAACGTGTACGTCCACGGTGTTCTGTTACCATGTTAGGCTTGTTTACTTTTTCGGTATTTTTATCTTCAAAAGATGTGGAGATATGCGGGGATTTGGTATTCATCTACCAATCCTCTCAAATACCTTCTCCAAAAAATACTCTACCAGGATGGAGAGTTTTTAATCTAGCCAAAAATACACTAGAGTGAAGAGAATTTGTGGGGATATTCCGGGATTATCCCCTCCAAACCCGGCCTAGTAAACGACCTATTGGGGAAATTCCGAGATACAAAATAATCCTCTTCCATCCCCTCAGATGCCCTAAAAGTAAACAAGGCCTTAAGGCTGCAGGACACCTCCTATTTATTAAGCCTCCTGACGGACGTCGCGTGTGAATCGAACCGACGAAGAAAACCCTAGGCAACATGCAAACTCGGGCGGGCGGCGGCATGGGCAAGGCAATCATCATGTCCATCGCCTTGGCCGTGAGAAAATTGCACCTAACACCAGCCTTTATGGTACTAGTTGAATGTCCGTGCGTTGCTACGGTCCAATAAATTTAGATCTCATAGATTGATCAAATCTTTTGTAATTATGATATATTTGTTATATACTTTCTAATGATGACTATCACCTCAGGCTGTTAAAATATTTTTCTCTCCCGCATATTTAAAATAATGCACGTGAAAATTGCACACTTGTGATTCTGTAGCGACGTCGACCACAATACCCATCCCTCATGCTTTAGTATATAATCACTAAAATCTAGGCCTTTTTCTTGTGCATACATAGCCCTTGTTCTCGTACAGGTTCTCATATTCTTTTAACAGAAAAACGGCTAGGCAAGAAATGCAAGACACAAGAAAATCCATGTACGAAAGAACAAATGAAGCTACTGAACTGAACAAACAAATTTTGTTTTAAACCTCAACGGTATACATATGATCACAAAATATAATAAATTTGACGGGCAAACCAAAGACGAAACTCGTAACAATGCTTCAAGTGACCCACTTTGATGTCCTATATAGATAGGAAAAACAAAGCATCAAGTTACTGTCGCAACTAAGGATTATAAATTGATCAATGAGTGATTATCTAGTACGAGCAGAAAAACTATTGAACATCCGATTCTTACCATTGTCACTCTTGACACACCAGCTGAAATGTCACCAACTTTCGTGACAGGAGACATCATAGGAATCATCAATCTTTCTAGATCATCTTTCCCTCATGCCCACTTAGATGATCCTCGAACCATTTCCGATCATGATTGCAATTGATTCTAGGATGGCTTGATCAGCTACCATGATAAGTCACCTTCGTTGTCACTGTTTTTGTCGCCTACAGCAATAACAAATTGGACAAGAATGAACAATTGTTATAGTCGACCACATTTGAAATAGTGATGATGCATTCATTCATCAAAAGTTCTACTCTAATTTTTTATGTCAGCAAGTAAACTTGCTTCATGGAAATATAAGAAAACTGAATTTGTTTATCCTATCATTTTGAATTACACAAATAGACTTGTTCCTAGGTCATGTTAAAGAAATTCTAGCCCTTTTTAACAACCTTGAAAAATACAAAATAAAACAAAATCCAAGCATAGTTTAGAATCTGCTTTATATGAATGTGCTCAACTACTTATACTATAACTATATAACTATGATTTCTTGGCATAATAGGCATGTGCGATTCACCTTGTCAATCTACAAAATAAGTGAATAATGGAAGCTAGAATGTAATACTGCATATCTTTGAAGTATAATTGGGCATGTCTTATCCATATGAACATTATCAATTAGGGCCAATGTCCAAGAGTTACATGCATGAAAGAAACTATTTTTTGTTTAGCAAGTGAAATATTTATTTTCTCTTAACTTTCCTTCGTTGCAATGGATTTATAGCATCTTTGATCAAATAGAAACCTTCTGTAGGTTTGTACGCTTCACCTTTGGCATCGATAACAAAGAAATCTAATTTTTTTGAGAGTGATTTCAACACCAACATTTCGAAAGAAAGCGGCAGACCTATTTAGTCCTTGTAGAACATGCCATTCATGTGTTGCTTCATGAGGATCATTCAATCGCCCAAGATCACCAATTACACAACATATTAATCTTAAGCATCCATTTTTGATAACTGCAAATCGTATATTGTTAACGCTACCAGAGCTTTGCTGAAACCTGAAATATATAATTCATGCTAGATGACGGATTAGGGAGATAATCTATTAAACTATGTGCCTTAAAAAGATTCACTGATATTCTTTTGGAGATGAAGGGGGATAACCATAGCTTGCATCAACAATTATATGGGATGGCAAATGTGAGCTTATAAGAACGAAATCCATTTGGTGATGATAATTATCCAGTCCGAAAATCAGTGCAAAAATATGCTTATATACCTATCGCTTGAACCAATAATGACAAATCTTAGCAACACAAGAGTGTAATTTTTTTATCAGTTTCATATATCTACATCCTGCTTCAAGAGATATTTTTCCTAAAGGGATCACTAAATGAACAGTCCAAAGACCAAAGCACCACCTCAAATATTTAAAAACATTATTAGCAAGCTAGCTCTTCAATAATGCGTGTCCATGCGTTCAAGCACGGGAGATGTGCCTGGCGGAAAAGAGAGTTCTCAGTAAATTTCAACAATGAATCCAGAAACATACAACTTAACTCCAGGTAATTATCCAATAAATGATGTAAATGTACCTACACCTTTTCCCATCACTAATTTCTCACATTCTTGAAATTACAGGTACATTCAGCTTAATGTCCTACTCGTATAAATAAACTGGACTAAAATCTTATTTTGTTGATGAAATTCCGACAAAACAATTTTACAGTTTACTTAGACACCTTCATACTCACGAGAAAAGATATTGTGTTCAGGACAATATGATGTCACTTCATCTAATGAACCATTTTCTGCTTAACTACAAGTTTCTAATTAAATAATTGACTACATGTATCAAAATAACCAACCATGTCCTATCACAAGGCATTCACGACCAAACTTAGTACTGCATCTACGAAATCACCCGCTACCAAACTTAGTACTGCATCTACGAAATCATCCATCATATTAATACCCACAAAAATATACCTTCACAGTTCACTGAATATTTTCTTTTCAGCACATGTTCTCTTTAATAAGGCTTCGGTGAATAGTACCAAGTACCATAGTGCCATGTAAAGCAGTCTTGCCATTGGTCCAATTAGGAACTGAAGCAAGTACACAAGAAGATTCATGTTCTGTTACCATAAATAAAATTGCATGGTACATTTTAGAGTCGAATAAAACTGTCAGATTCTTTGCACATATTATCTATTTACATAAAACAGTAAATCTTGTTTGCATATTTTTGAAGATCTTGTATAACCAATTCTATCCGCAGCATGAAGAAGAAAACTCAGAAACCACAACAATATAACAATTTAGTCATTTGACCCAAATTGATACCTATATACAGTTGAGCAAAAGCAACAACAAACATACATGACCGGCAACAAAGTCATCTTACACTTAGGCAATTGGAATTTTTTATATTTCCCTAGTCCAAACTCGGTCTATAAATCAACTCTCTATAGCAGGCTAATAAAATCAAGCATTCTCTCGAAATAGGCTTTCGCCCCGCTTTATAGAATAAAGCCACATCGGCCAAACAGATACAAGGTGGAGGGGAGACCCCTTTTACAAAGCAGATCAAAATAAGCAAGACAACCGCGGAGAACCTAAACTTGCCACCGAAGACAATGAGCTAAGACCGAGATGAGCCAGGGCTCCACGACGACGCCCCCAAGAGGGTAACGACACACCACACCGCTGTCGCCGAGACCAACTGTCAAGGGTTTTCACCCGAATCCTTGTCGCGAGGGAGGTAGCCACATCGGCGCCCCAGGAGGGTAACCGTACCCGCAGGCATTGCCGCTGATGGTGCCGAAGCACAGAGCTTTTTCCCAAAAAAAACCTTCAAATCGCTCCCCGTCTTCCGCCACGTCCGTTGTCCCCAAGTTAGGCCTCCGACACACGATCTGGGAGCTGTCAAAGCCGAAGCACCGCCAACACCAAAGCCTCCCGATGCCCTCTCCTCGCCATCCACATGACCGAGGGGAGAAGCCACCACCACTGCCACGACGCTCGACGAAGAGACGCCTGCGCAGTCCACCTTCCGGGGCCGCCACCCCGACATCCTCGAGCTCTAGCCATCGCTCCGAACAATGACACATCACATCATTGGAGAGGGGGATGGTTAGGTTTCATGGACTTGCAGGCCCCGAGGCACCCGACGGAATGGGGGAGGGGAAATTTCCTCCATCACCTACGGTGAGTGCCGTCCGGATGCCGCAGCAGATCCAATTAGGACTGGATTAGGCCCGGATCAGCCCTGGCCCACCGGCCAGGCCCAGATCGAGGCCCGATCGGCTCCATCAGCTCCGCCGCAGCGCTGCTGCAGCCGTGCTGTCATCACCAACGGGCACCTGCACCCCAAGAGAAACCAGACCCCGCCACCGCTGCCCTGGCAGACCACCATGGCCACCACCGGAGCCCAGGCCGAGCTTGCCCGGAGCTCGCACCACCCAGGCCGTCCCCGCAGTCGAGAGGAGAGGCCGCCACAGCTGGGCCGCCCCCTCCGTTATGGCGACACCCGTCGCCTAGCCACCACAGCCCGCGCCTCCGCCGCTAAGAACTGCCGGGGAACGGCTGCCCCCGCAAGCACCAGACACCACCGCCGCCTCCATGTGCAAGGGACATCCCTAACACAGTCCGCCGGTCGCCGCTGTGTCAGATCCTGACCACCCCTGCCGATGAGAACCACCGCCAGGGAGGGCGCCGTCCCGCGCGAACCTCCGTGCGCCGGGAGAGGAGATCCAGCCGCCGCCGGCACCGCGCGAGCTTCGCCCGGCGGTGCACGCCGCCGCCGGCCGGGGAGGAAGGGAGGAGGGAGGCGGGGGGATTAGGGTTCTGCCTCCTGGTCGCTTGGGAGCAACCGAGGAGCGGGGTGTTTACCCGCACCAGGACTTCTCTTCTCTCAAGCAGTTGAACGTTGAGGCCCGAGGGGCGAGCCGGAAAGCCCAAATCCTAAAATCAAGCACTAAAAGGTGTTTTAAATTAAGATTTGAAAGGATAGGTTACAAAAATATACCACAAGTCTCCCTCACTTGTTGTTCGTGCTTTATTCTTATTAATTTCTCTTTTGTGTCCCAATCTAAATCTGCCAAGCATCCAAATCCATGGTAAAGAAGGGGATCTGACATACTGAGCAGTTATATGTTACGTCCTCCTTCTATTGAACCACATATATAATCCTTAAATTTCTATCTTTGTAGGCAATAGATAGAAGCAGAGTTAGGCACATCACCGGCGTGGGATTTGTCATACCAAGTCTCGATCTGAAGCTTTATTTGCAGTAGGTATCGTCTTCGAATGCAAGAATTGGTCCTGTGTAGCTGGGTTTCCATGGTGGCACCAGCTCAACACACCACCCGATTCCCTTGAGATATCTTCTGCGTCGCCTCCCTCTCATCTCGCTTGCTGGCATGTGCTGCTGCTGCCCCACAATGTTACACCGCCTGGCATTTAGGCCCAGTTCTTTTGGTGGCTTCTTCAAGAAGTCGTCCTACTCAGTTTTTTGGGGAAGCCGGTTTCAAAATTTTGTGAGGCTTTCAAATTAATTTACCCTTAATCACTTTAAAAGGCTTATATTTTTTTTGAACCGGCTTCCTAGAAAGCTGGGGGTAGGGCAACTTCTCGGAGAAGCCGCCAAAAGAACTGGGCCTTACTCGACTGTCTGCCCACACTTCGCCTGGCTCTCTCCTGCCCCACTCCGTCCGCCAGCGAAAGACGCCGCACCGGCCAGATCAGCCGCCCGAAGTTCCAACCTCATCCCTCCTCTACGCATTGACCGCTACCGGCTCCTCGTCCTAGGCGCGGCCCCGACGAGGTGGTCCAGAAAGAGGAGGGCGACCGCCTTGGAGGTGGTTGTGTCGTTAGTAGCGTCAGGAGGGTTGCGGCGAGATGGGAGGGGCGGAGGCGCGGGACCATGTGCTAGGGTTCTATAGGAGAAGGTCGTGAATGATGGGTCACGACTCACGACCGTCGCTTCCTCTCTAGTTGGTGTTCTGATCGGGTACCCTTCACTTATCGGTGGCAGTGAATGGTAATTAACTAAGCCAAGTATTAGGAACACTCACTGTATCATCGGATGTAAATTAGATGGTGTGGATGCTCCCAATGTTTGATGCAAAGTGAGCCACCAACTCCCATTTAATAGTAAAGATTTGTTGCAAAATTACACAGAAACAACATCTTTTTTGCAGCTAGCCCAATTTGTGGCTTAATCTTTTGCACCTAGGCCGAATGAACAACTTAACATTATTAACATGTTATTTAGCCGGTCAGGCCTGCTGTTTTGCTCACAACATAATATTTGAAACATAAATATATTACAAAAAATCATTTTGACACACGGGCACCAATGATCCCTTTTTTTAAGAAAATCGATTTTTTATCTTCTAAAAGCATACATATACATATACATGTGTAGTATGTACTACCAAATTTTCATCAAAATATATTTTCATATGTGACATAAAAAATGTTGAAATAAAATGAGATCTTTTTTGCATTTTCAGATACACAATTTCGTGACTTTTATGTACCCTATAATGCAACGTATTATTTACCAAAACTGCACGGGCATGTAGATGACATGTATCATCTACATATAATACAACATATTTTCTGACTTGTATGTAGCCTATAATGCAACGTATTATATATCAACGTCAATTTTTTCATAATTCTTTTGAATTTTAATATACCATTTTCCATTTTTTAAATATACAATTATAGTTTCAGTGACAACAAATATAGCAAAATCAGTATAGTTGTAGTCAAAAAATGCATCTCCTTCCTAAATTTATTTCACCAACATGTTAGTAAGTTAAGCCGTTTATTTGGGCAAGGTGCAAAAATTTAAGACACAAACTGTGCTAGCTGCAAAACAAATATTGTTTAGTATTTTATGCAACAAATACCACAAAGTCTGGCTGCAACAAATACCACAAAGCCTCTAGCAGACGGGGACTTATTTTACAACCACAGGTTCAGGTGGTGGGAGGGCATGACGAGAAGTTGAACTAGACACTCCAGAGTTGATCTTACTACAGCTGTAACTTCTACTATACTCCAATTAATTATCTCTTCTTTCGTTTATACTTACTTTATGGTTTCAAAAACCTAGCCACGATCGAGGTGATACAGGTACTTAGACTGTATAAAGAGACATTACAAATTCAATCGAAAGACTCCCTTACAATGATAATGAGTTGGCATGACAAACTTTTTACAATCTCATCTCCACGAAATAGTCCATGCTGGTTTCCTCACTGCTCAATACTTATGTATCAGTCAGTTATTTGAGGACGGAGGGAGTACTATTTCTCTAGACGCATTCGGTGCATATTCTTGAACATATACATCCATACGGTGACATTAACGAAGATAGAGTATGCTGGTGAACCTATATTGTATTTATGCCAAAAATCCTTAGACTACATTAAAAATAGAACAAACACGGAGAAAAACAGGGTGAAATAGAAATAGAAAAACACCCGTGTGTGGAAAGAAAACAAATCACAACCATGAGGAACCTACTATTTAGGTATACGAGAAATCAGATCACTATAGTTTTTTTTCTCTAGCTAGCTGTGTAGCGAAAATAACTTAGGGCTTGTTTGATTCATAGGATAGGAAAAGTATAGGAATAGGAAAAACATAGGATTGAGATATCATGCCAACTTGAATCCTATGGGAATAGGAATTTTGTTTGATGTAGCAAAGGAATTTTTCCATGAGGTAGGATCTAATGTTTCTTTCCTATAGGAATTGCACTACAAGATTCCTATAGGATTAATTCCTATAGGATGTGTTCCTATGAATCAAACAATGACATAGGAAAAATTCCCATAGGATTCAAATCCTACACAATTCCTATGCAATTCCTATGAATCAAACAAGCCCTTAGCTTTTATCGTAGTCGACTGACGTCAACAATTTTTGTTTGGGGTACTTTGATTTCATCTTTTCTGTCGGTCTGCCTGTTACCTTGTTGGGTTTGTTTTTGTCGAGTTGTTGGGCTTGTAGTTGTTATGTTGGGACGCAATTGTTTTTTCTCCTTGGCTTCTTGTTGTGTTGTCGAGGCTTGGTTTTTGCGTTGTTGGGATGCTTGTTGTTTTGTTTGGCTAGACATCAACATGTGACAAAAAAAGCATAAAAATAAACTATTTACCGCTTTGTTTTTGTGGTAACTACCTATATTGACATTTCTTCATGCAAAAATAAAAAACAAAAAGAAACACATAAACTGGAATAAACTTGATCAGCCTAGGTCTTACACTTCATGGAAAGCAAATAGGGATCATGGTCTTAGCAGTACATACAAGTAGGCGCTGACATACTTAATTACTATAAAATATATGTCTTCGTACCATTAACATAAATGATAACTAGAGTGCGCATATTGGAGACTAGTAGCAGGCAACATTGAAAGAGATATGAATTCCACGTTAAGCATGATTAGAACGCCAAATCTGGCAATTAGATGATCCTTAGGTGCGAAATAATTTGGATAAGGAACCAGAGCTTCTTGAATCGGAAAGATTACCCCATCGAATGAGTGCAAATATCTAGTTTTATTTGATAAAGTGAATAATTCAAGTGCTCCATGTTTCCCAATCATTCATGCTTCTTTTGTTTTCCATTTCTAATGAAAATAGTCTTGCTTCAACAAGACAAAGGGAAGTATGTCTTCTCTTGATGATGGAATCCGACATAAGTAACTTAAGAAACACTTTGTACTAGAGAAAAATGCTTGTTTTTTTGGGGAATTTCCCTAAAATGTTTGTGGCAACAAGCTTTCATTAGCCAAGCTTCTACCCAATCATTCTCTTTCATGGATGATCCTAACTACAGCGTCGATACTCCGATGTTATCAATGTTTATATCTCATTTCCTATCACAAAAATACAAAATAAGAGAAATGAAAGATTAGAGATACCATCAACAACCTAACATAAAAAAATTAAAGTTAAAATAAGACATCAGAGTATCAAAAGGGCTTGCAAATTTTGAGCTCCTATATCACAAAGAGTGGTGACATCTTCCCCAATTATTCGAAAGGGTTGAACTGCCACCCTTGGGCTTGGATTGACATCAAAAGGTGAGCAAATGCAATTTTATCAATGAGGTATTTGTTGTGGTAGAAAAAAATTTCTTTCACATAACGTGAGCTAAAATTTCCTAGTCACAAGCTTGTACTGTACAACTCATATGGTTCTTCGTGCAATATGTTGCAGTCATTGGTGAATGCCCCTAGTATCTGAACTTATGGTGGTCACTCCTGCATTACAAAACAACATACAAACATAATTAGTTCAAAAAAAATTGACATTAGCTAAATCATTAGAACTTAGGGAAAAACCATTCAGTTGTGACTCATGTTGCAACTAACATGTTAAAAACCCATTAGTTGCGACTCAGATAAAAGAAAAGTAAAAATCATCTTATGTGACTCGTGTTGCAATTAAAAAATTAGACTTTCAGCTATGACTAGTGTTACAAGTGATATGTTAAAAGGCGTCACTTGTGACTCATGTTGCAACTGGCAGATAAATGGCAATGAGTTGAAGTTGTGAATCGAGTTGCAAACTGACATATTCAACAGTCAATTGCGATTAGTGGTTCAAGTGACATGTTAAAAGTCATCTAGTTGTAGGGGCGACTCATGTTGCAACTGACAGATAAAGACAAGTAAAAATAACTGGGTTTGACTCAAGTTGCAACTAAAAGATAAAGACAAGTAAAAAAAGGAACCAGTTGCGACTCGAGTTGCAACTGATAGTTAGACCGTCAAGTGCGACTAGTGTTGCAAGTGACATATTAAAAATCCGCCAGTTGTGATTTGTGTTGCATTGACAACTAAAGAAAAATAAAAAATGCTTGCAATTGACAGATTAGACCATCAAGTATGAAGAAGAGTGTT
Source organism: Avena sativa (assembly GCA_916181665.1). Classification (NCBI taxonomy): domain Eukaryota; kingdom Viridiplantae; phylum Streptophyta; class Magnoliopsida; order Poales; family Poaceae; genus Avena; species Avena sativa. The sequence continues at coordinate 273,826,083 of OV702298.1, read as the reverse complement.
GCAAGTTACATGTTAAAAATATATTCCTTGATTACTAGTCTTGGTTTTCCATGACTGATCAGTAACATGACTTGACTGAAATTCATCTGCACACGGTTCGCAAAGGTGCATGCCTCGTCAAATTAATGGTTGATCTAACTAACAACCGGGTCCTACATTAAAGTTATTTCTTAAACATAATATATATGCTAATATAATGGGTTATATGTATAAGCTAAACACAAAATTGGCGAGATGAAGTTTGACGATCAGCACACACGTTCAACTTAGCTATAAAAAGATGTCATAAGCTTTATCAACAGAGATATGATGATTTTCCTGTCTGATGTGATCATTGCCATCATCACCACTACTGATGACAACACCCTTCTTCTTGCTTCCCATACTATTCCCGCAAATCAAGGACAAAACAAATTGAATATACAATGTACACTAAGAGCATCGACAAAAACCCCTAACAAACCTACAAGAAAAACTTAACCATTTTATCCTGATATCACTAATTATAAAAGAAAATCCCCACACACAATTTCTTCTCTTTTATACATGGATATATACATGAATCTGAAAAAATCCCTAAGAAGTAATGTGGAAAAAGCCAGAAATCCAATTCAGCCCACGGGTGCAAATGGACCCATTATGTGAAAACTCAAAACACATATCAAAATGCCAAAAAATCCCGACAAAAAATATTTGTATGTATATCCAAACATTATATATTCATACACAAGTTTGCAGGTGAAATCAACATTTCAGGTGACCCATATAAAAAAATTAAGTGCTCCAAAGTGTCTATTCGCGAACATGTTTTTTGTCTTTTTACACAAGCCACATAAAATCTTCATTTTTTATGAAAACTTGTGTACGGACATAGAATGTCTAGATGTACATGCGAAATTTTTGTTCAGATTTTTATGACAAATTAAAATTTATTTTTAATATATTTTTCATAATGGGTTCATTTGCACCTAGGATCCAAAACACCACCTCCAAAAAATGCCACATAAGAAGTAAAAAACACATTTCTTACATACATGAATCTGAAAAAAGAATCTATTATAAAAAGTAAAGTGGAAAAAAGTGCACAACAAAACAGACCATCTACAAAGCCCCTGCCCCACACATATTTTCAACACATCGATCTGAAAAAAGAATCTCTAAATAATTTGCTTCCTTTTTTTCCCAATTTCCCCAATCCCCCTTCTCTGCTTCTCTTGATGATGGGATGGCCGGATGCAAGCTCTAAGAAAAATACAACACTAATTCATCTTAAACAAAGAACTTAGAGAGAACAATGAAGATCACATGTTACCCCTGCCCCGATCCTCACTATGGCAAGAAATGTAACACCACAAATTTATATTTTACCTAGGAATGCTACCACACTTGTCAAATAACTAGCAAAAGAACTGATCAATCTAAATTTTGGTAGCATTTTCTTTGTTTATAGGAACATCCACCACATGCAAGACACAAAATAAAGTATAAGTAACAACGACAACATAGACTAAGCATCCATTGAGTTCTTACATTGCATAACAACTCCATAACACAAGCAACAAGACTAGGGCAACCAAAGATTCACAAAAAGGTGCAAAAGACACCAAGAATCATGATAAATACCTAGTGGTAATCAGCATCTCCAATCGCTTCGGTGTTCCGAGGCCAAAATCCGGCGCTATTTATCGCCGGATGGATGTAGCTTTCGGCCTGAGAACGACCAGTTTCCTAGTCGCATTCTCAGGCGTGGTTCCAGGCAAGGCAAAATCGGTGATATTTCGCCCGAATTCGGCTCAAATTCACACATTTTGGCATAAATATGAATAAAAATCAATGTTCGCCATAGTTCGCCATAGATTGAAACACAACATAGTTCGACCTAGTTCGGATAGATCATGTTCGACATAGCTGCTATGTGTTACCCTTGTGTATCCATATGTGCTCCACCATATCATCTTGCAGCTGTTGATGCACTGCCGGGTCTCGAATCTCCTGAAGTATGGCGATGAAGGTAGCCCATGATGCCGATACCTGGTGATCAGGATCTGCAAGAGGCCCCTGTCTATAGTATGGCTCCTACTGCTCGAGCAAATCTACTGGATGCTTCCGCACATTCTCAATGATCATGTTGTGCAAGGTCACACAATAGTTCATCACTTCTCACATCTGATCTTTCGACCAGGCCATAGCAGGGAACCGGACAACTGCAAACCTTTGTTGGAGCACACCAAATGCTCGCTCCACGTCCTTTCTGCAAGTTTCATGTTCCTTCGCAAACTGAGCATGCTTGGGGAGCATGAGGCTTGAGATAGTCTTCACAAATGTTGGCCATCTTGAATAGATGCCACTTGCAAGATAGTATTACTTGTTGTAGTGATGTCCATTGATCTCAAAGTCCACCGAGGGAGCATGACCCCCAACAAGCTTGGCAATGACATTTGAGGACTGGAGGATGTTGATGTCGTTATTCGATCCTACCATGCCAAAGAAGGAGTACCAAATCCAAATATCACATGTTATTCGATCCTACCATGCCAAAGGAGTACCAAATCCAAATATCATATGTAGGAACTGGCTCGAGTATCACAATGCAACCTTCTTTGTACCCTTTGTACATTCCCCGCCAAGAAAATGGATAAGTCTTTCACTACCAATGCATGCAGTCAATGCTTCTAAGTATCCCAGAAAATCATCTACTTTTATTGACTGCGAGGATCCGAACAGTGTCTTCAGCAGTGGGTGTTATCAAGTATTGTTGTTCAAACACTGCAATCACCGTCCTGTAGAACCTGTATAAGCAATAGATGGCGGTGGACTCGGTCATGTGGAGATAGTCATCGGTACTATCACCCGAAGCTCCCTATGCAAGCAACCTCATCGTCACCGTGCATTTCTACAGTGAGGAAAATCCTACCATGCTGGTCCAGTCCTTCTTACATACGAAATAGGGGGCGTACTCCCGGATGGCATGCACGATCTCGAGGAAGAGTTTCGCTCATCCTGAAACGGCTCCGAAACACGGCATCTTCGTGCAATGGCTCGTCAGCGAAGTAGTCTGCGTACAACATGCAGTATCCCTCCATCCGCTGCTTTTCTTTGCACTTCCGGCGACCCTTCGACGAGTCTCCACACTTTGGCGCTGCAGTCTGCGTGTACAGCGTGACGAGGGAGACGAGGATCCGCATGTGCTCTTCATCTTCGACGACTGTGGCGGTCTCTCCCTCCATTAGCAGTGAGAACATCTCCTCGCCGTCGGAGTCCATGGCCGAACCGGGAAAATGCCGAACACTTCACGGGCGAGATGGGGGCGAGCTCAGAATAAAGCCGAGTTGCAACGAAGGCGGGAGAAGGCGAAACGAGACCTACGCCGAGGGGAAAGGATGCGGCGTCGGTGGCGGACCTTTCTATAGGCGTGGATTCGGCTGGGCGGGGCGGGGCTTCACCGATGACGACATGACGACGAGGGGGCAACTAGGAGAAGGCCATGTGAGAGCCGAATCACGGTGGGGAATGAATTGTGTTACCGACAGGGTTGGCCTACTCTTTTTTCTTTCATCCGATGTTTCCAGGCGACTCCTGACGCCACGGGTTCGGGCTTGGAATCCCGGATGTAATTTGGATCAATCCGGCGAAAACTGGACACATGGGAACGCGATTGCCATATTTTTGTTGTCCGGATAAAAAAAACTGTTTAGAAAGGCCTCGGTGAAAATGCTAGCGAAGATGCACTAACAATCATATGCGGTGAAGTCTATGATATGTGTGCGTCGAAGTGATGTGTGCGTCAAATAGATCTTTAGTGGCCCACTCAAACATATTTCGGGTCAGTATTTTAAACTGGGCTAACCGGCCTTCCAAACGAGGCCTAGGTGGTAACTGCAACACCCCCAAGATCCCGTCTCCCCCATCGATCGCCGCTTTCCCGTTTCAAACCAAGCTCGCGAGTTTTCTCCGCCAGTCCCCAATCCCTTTCCCCTACCCTCCTCCCTTGAGCTTAGGCGATGGCGCCGAGGAGGAAGCGGAAGGCTGCCCCAGCCGCCAAGCAGCAGCAGCCGCCGCCTGTCCCCGACGCACCGGTGCAGGAGCAGCTTCACTGGCTCGCTGATCAAGAGAGTACGTACCTCCGAGCCTTATCTCCCTCCCTGCTCTTCCCCGTCCGCCCCGCGGGCGATTTATGAAACCCATTTTAGGCTTGAGGTTTGTAGCTAGCTACACTGGTCAGAGATTACAACTTTCCGACGGTCGCCCGCGGGATCGACTTCCCACTCATCATTATGGACCCATCACAGACCAGTTTTACTGCTTTAGCACTGTGCTGTTCGTCTCTGCAAAAAGCGTATATTAACCTATACATAGCTATGGCTTATATTACCCGCAAAAAAAAAAAAGCTATGGCTTATACTCCGTATTATCTTGAGGAAGCAACACTAATACGGTAATAGTACCATTCTCATGTTGGCTTTGGTTCAAGCCTGCTTGGAAGGATTCAGCACCCACAATTTGTTAGAAGATGTGATGACATCATTGTAGTTGTCCCCACAGTTAGTAGGATACAGTCTGCAATTCTTTTCAACTTTGAAGTCTAGTACTGCGAATGGGAAGGTTTGCAAGATAGTATAAATAAATATTGGACCGGAGAGTGAAACCTGTATCTTATTCTCTTGGCAGCCTACTTCAATACGCCTGGTGCCTTATATTTAAGGAAATCTCCTTCTGCTATTTAGTGTCAACACCTGAATTTTTCTGACAAGAATGCATGTCATAGAGGCTCTATATGATTCAGGAGATCTCTTGTGTGTAGTGCCACAACCTGAAATTTACTAATAAGAACACATGCCATAGAGGCGCTGGACATTTTACTTCGTGTAACGATTAGGATTATGTTGCTAATGTACTAGTGTCTCAAATGAATAGTTGAACGCCGGAAAGCTGCCATCAGAGCTATTCAAGCAGCAGAGAATGAGAGTGTACTTTCCCGGTTGCATTTGGTGCAGTCCTACATCTCCAAGGAGCAACAAGAAACATGGGCCTTGCAGTTTTTTCAGGAGAACTTGCCCAACGTGTCAGTTACAAGGAACGAACAGCAGGATGAGCTTGAGTTGAAATGGAAAGGGTGGGATGATTACATAAACGGAGACCAGAGGGATGACAAGGTTTCGCGATCTCCGATCACGTCTCTGGCAACTGCTTCTTGTTTTCCTTTCTCGGGAGATTCAGGTTCAAATGCTATATACTTGTTGTTGATGTACTTCTATAGGCAACAAAGAAACTGGCTTCAATGATCATCTCACCATATATCTGATGTATTGCAGTGCAGAAAAACTTCACTGAGAACAGCTTTGAACTTAACAACTTTGTAAGTATTCTGTGTATCGTGATACCAGATATTTTTTATGTACACCTCACGACTCTTTAGCATTCTCTATTGCTTTGAAGACTTGGAGTGAGCTACCTGAAGGCCAAATAACAGGAGCAGTGGATTCTCTTCAGACACCAGGGGTTTGTGTTTAACCCGGAATGTTATCTTATCATTATAAGTCTGGAAGATCTAAATGGATAATTTTATCTGGAATTAAGCTTATCTATTGGGTTATAACATAATCTTGAACAGGCTACCAGTAGTCGACTCTCTTTTGGCATGACACCAAAAACTGTACGATTACCCCAAAATGGCGAGGTGCTCTTATCCGTGAACGGCTCACCTCTTGGAATGTACAAAGAAGAAAATCTTGCAGCTATTACTGGTATTTACTAATACTTCCTTGCTCCTGATATCACAACCTTCTTTTTTTTGCGAATGATATCACAACCATCTCTTACTGCATGTTGTGTTACTGATAAAAAATATCTTGCAGAATCTGGAAATGTATGTGAAGGCCCTGCCTTATGACGCCAGTGGCCATCTATAGTAGTAGTAAGAATGCTACACGTTTGAGCCCCACTTTTCTCCTTTTGCATCTAGTTCATAGCTAATTAATCTTGTATTTCCATTGCAGGAGCGTAACCAGCCCTTGACATAAGGTTAGGAGTTTGATGCTGCATCCCTGACGCTGGTATACTAATGAAAACTCTGAACCACTACTAATTCAGTGCATTCGTAGCACATCGATCAAGCCTCAGGCCTCCGACGAGCTGCAGTGAGTTTAGGTCATCCTTTCTGTGTAGTTTGATGAAGCATATATGTTGTGGGAAAGACTGGTTTCAGCCAGCTGAAATCGTTTCATCAGGTGCTTTTTTAGTGTTGTTTGTTGTTGTTGTCAACTTTGCTGCCAGGAATCCGGTTAGAGTAGCTGAATCTATTGTGCCTAAGACGTCTGTTAGTTTGAGATGAGACAGGCTGTACCGCATATGCTGTAAACCAAACTGGAGTGTCCTGTTTATAGCCTAGTTGAACATGGAATGGTGCTGAATAAGTTAGCATTAGGCTGTAGTTCACCTCCTGTGTTGAATGTCATAAAAAAATGATTGGGTAAAGCCGATTATTACAAAAAAAATTGTTGTGCAAGTTTCAGATAATAGAGGTTACGCACCCTAACATGTCTTTTAGTAACTGAATAACAAGATATATACCACAATGTAAATCGCCATCGTTCCTGGCTTCGTGATCGAATGCCTCGGCCTCTCTTGATAATTACAACTGAATCAGGAGATTCTAGATATGTTCGGTAGCCGTATAAACTAGGACTAGAAGTCTTGGCATGTTCCATCTGTCATACGTGTCCTTTCACTAAGCACACGCATGCTAAAATAAGTCAAGGAGAAAAGCCTTGCCTGTGCGTACAAGCTGTACTTATCGTTACCTAACACAAGAGAGTAATGGTTGCTGTTTACTTATGAATAGTACATAGTCAATAATAAAATAGTACACAGTGGAAGCTAGTCTTGTTGGTAGACATCCGATATGGCAATGCTGCACTTATTTGTTTTGTGAATTCAGCTCTTCCTCCATTACTGCAATTAGGTTGTTATAAACGTCGTGTGCCTTTGGCCGATCTCTTGGAGAGTCGCTAGAGCATATAAGGCCAATTTTGAGAAGCTTAACGATGCAACTTTGCACCTGTGCAATGGCAGACTGTTCTTGTATTCTTGAGGCGTGGCTGGGTTGCTCCGATTCAAACTGCGCCAGAAGGTCAGGGTCTACCACTTCAATATAATGTGGATATGATCCCTCCACGTACTTGTGAAGCGTTAGACCATCTTTGAACAGTACATCGGTAGGGCGCTTCCGTGTCAGCATTTCCAAAATAATAATACCAAAGCTATAGATATCACCATCGGTTGAAATTTTGCTGCCCATGGCATATTCTGCAAGATTTTATTGGTTCATAAGAAAGTTAGTTGTCAATCCAGATGTCACCGATCAAAATACTGCAGACTGGTGGTGACTGGTAAAGAAAAAAAATTGTTGACTCACCAGGTGCAATGTATCCTGTAGATCCTCTTGGTCCAACAAAGCTCGCGGGCATGTTATGCCGTGCAGAAGAATAGCAACCATGCAGAAATCTTGCCAGGCCGAAGTCACACACATGGGCGTTGTTATTTTCGTCAAAAAGAATATTGCTTGGCTTCAGGTCACAGTGAACCAATGGTTGGACACACTGATTATGAAGATAATCTAAAGCAGAAGCTATGTCCACTGCTATGCATATCCTTGCAGCCAGGGTTAGATCAGCGTAATGGTGAAAGTTATTATGAAGCCGACTTTCAAGGGTACCATTCGCCATGAACTCAAGGACAAGAGCTTTGAACTCATTCCCCACTGGATCATATGTGGAGCACACTGTGATCACTTTCACAAGGTTCCGATGGCGTATGTACCTTAAAGCTTCACACTCAGAGATGAAGCTATCAAAGGCTCCATGTTCATTAAGCTTGAAAACTTTGATAGCGACTGGATCAGCTTCTGTATGCAGCACAGCTTTGTACACTTCACCAAATTGCCCACTGCCTATCAGATTGGAGAAAGAGAAGCCATTGGTTGCTTTTCTCAGATCACCGTATGATAGCACAGTCAGTTCCTTGCCGGGATTATTCAGGGATCTTGTGATTTTCCTTCTTTTCCTCAAAATAATGATGATCATGAACACAACCAAGAGTACAACAACAAAGGCCACACCAGCTACGACCAACGGCTTCAGCAAGGGGTGCCTTCTTTTATCTTCGGAAGCAGAGCATAAAGGTAGTTGTAGCATTGGCACATCCGTGCACAGCCATGGATTGCCTTGGACAAACACTTCACTTTCATTAGAGAAGACCCCGACCATAGGAATTGGTCCGTTGAAGTTGTTGAATGATAGATTTAAATATTGTAATGTCGTGAAATCCCCAAAAATGTGTGGTATTTCCCCGGACAAGTTGTTTTCAGAGAAATCCAACTCCATGATGCCTTTCAAGTTCATCAAGGATTGTGGGATGCTTCCTTCCAGTTGGTTCCCTTCCATGTGGATGGATTGCAAGAGGAGACAACTACCCAAGGTGGATGGGATCTGATTGGTGAATTTGTTGTGTGATATGTTCAAAGAAATAAGATTGATCAGTCCACCAATTTGAAATGGCAGGCTGCTGGTGAGTTGGTTGTATGACAAATCAAGGTACACATTCAATTGACTAAGACCACTGAAGAGGTTCGTAGGCACGCTTCCATGAAGCGAATTGCAAGAGAGGTTCAGTTCTGTCAAACTTGTGCACCGGGACAAATCTACTGGTATGGTTCCCGTCAGGTCATTTTCCTGTAACTGAAGTATGTTCAGTCTACCAAGATTACCTAATGAAGAAGGAATCTCTCCATAAAATTGATTTCGTGCCAGGACGAGAGCACCCAGATTGGATAGGTGACCAAGAGTAGAAGGCATTTTCCCGGTTAACAGATTACCATCGAGATAAAGCATGGTAAGGTTGTAAAGGTTATCAATCTCATCCGGAATAGTTCCACTTATGCGATTCGACCCAAGATCAAGAACCTCTATACTTTTGGAAAGATTAGCAACAGATGTCGGCAGCTCTCCACGTAAGTTGTTCTCAGACAAAGATACTCTCGCTAACCGTTTGCAGTTGGTTAACGAGTAGAGGAATGCCCAGTCTCCTGCTGCCACGCTGTTACTGAACATCATTAGTGTGTCCAATTTTTCCAGTGATCCGAAAGACGGGATGACCCCACTGAAATTGTTGCTAGCGAGATAGACTCCCTCGAGCTTAGAGGCATTGCCTAGCGACTGAGGGATCGGCCCCTCGAGGTGATTCACGGACATGGCCAATATCCGGAGGTTTGGGAGCGTCTTGCCCATATCAGAAGGTAATCTACCAACAAAAGCATTGTTTCCTAGGCCAAGGTACCGGAGCAAGGTGAAGTTGTAGACAAAGATGGGCACAATCCCAGAAAAATTATTGTATATGAGATCAAGAAATTCCATGCCCGAGGCCCTGACTAGAGTGCTCGGGATTGTCCCTTGCAATTGGTTATTGGAGAGCAGGAGAGAAGTAAGGGAAGTTAAGTTCCCTATGCTGGATGGTATCTCCCCTGTGAAGCTGTTCATGGTAAGATCAATAATCTGAAGAGATGGAGATGAGTTGGTAGGGAAACCAGGAATCGGCCCTGACAACTGGTTCATGGAAAGATCGATCTCTTCGATCGAGGGACTGTTGAAAATGGATGCTGGGGCGGCGCCAGAGAGGCTGTTGTTCCCAAGGGACAGAGTGCGAAGGCTGGGAAGTGATGTGCAAAGGTGCGGTGGAATCTCACCTTCGATGGAGTTGCTCCCAAGCTCGAGTACCTCAAGTCCGGAGCAAGATGACAGGTTGGCCGGTATCTTGCCGCCGAGGGCGTTGTTGCTGAGGTCAAGGTAGCTGAGTCCGGCAAGCAGGCCAAGTTCCGGCGGGACACCCCCGGTCAGCCTGTTGTTGGCCAGGTGAATTCTCGCAAGAGAAGTCAGGTTGGAGACGCATGGTGGGAGTTGGCCAGCAAGACCTTCTCCCTCGAGATCCAGCGCGACGACACGGTGGCGCTGTGTCTGCTGTTTGCTGCACGAGACGCCATGCCAGCGACAGAAATCTAGTGAAGCGTTGTTGCTCCATGTGGCAAGGGCGCCCCTGGGATCCAAGAGGTGGGACTTGACACAAAGCAGGGCCTCACGGTCCATGGTGGTTTCATTGTTGCTTGTCGTAGAAGACGACGACAAGCTCAAAGATGTGGAAAGCAGGATGAGTGCAACCATTGCTACATGGGAGAGACTGCATACGGGAGTAACCATATTGTGAGTGTGCTTGTGGCAGGGAAGTTCAAAGTTCAAACGTCAGCTGGATGCTCAACTGCTGTGCTCCAGTTCAGCCTCTCATCTTATAGCCAGCAGCCACGGTACTTGTGGCAGGGCATATCAATAACGACGGGCTGGTTGCAGGGTTCACAATTTTGTTTTTTCAGCTTTCTATCACCCCAGTCCGAGAGATGGCAAACGATTCTGTTAAAATGAAATTGTGAACCTGTTATTCTTCATCAGAACACGCACAATTAATGGAAAAACTCGCATGTTCTATATGGTTGATTATCGAATTGGCTTCAAAATTGTATCCACCACACAATGTTGCGTGGTATGATCACAAGCTAGCTAGGATTCTCACAAGAGTGTCGGTGTTGTCGTATTATGGTCGCTATGGTAGGAAAGATTTGGTTTTAAATGGCACGAATTTTCTTCTCCTTTACACGTACATTTACCGGTGTACTCATTTGCACCGTTTGCAGTCATATGTCCAGATGTTTAGAGTACAGAGATCTGACTATGGTGGCGGGGATACTTTTCTGAACATATATGACAGTTTATTATACGAATCGGCCCTCCCAACCGTAATTATAATGATTGTACCGGGGGCGGGTGTCCCTGTTGATTAAAAAAAAAACTATAGTGATTGTACGAGGCTCTTTCATACTCCTTTCATCTCAAGGCTTAAGGCCTATAACTTTTTTAAAAAATCAAGGCATGTAAAGTTTGACTAAATTTTTAGAAAAAACTATCAAGAACTATTATATTATATAGATACCATGTAAAATATGTTCTATGATGTATGAAAGGGTATAGATTGCTTATTATAAATATTAATATTTTTAAAAAAAAACTTGGTTAAACTTTAAATAGTTTGACTTTAAAAAAAGTTATATGCCTTAAGCCTTGGGACTGAGGTAGTATAATTGTATTATGACATCTTTTTGCTTTTTTTTGTTACACAGCTATGTGTATCCTAGCTAGCTGCAAATGCAAAACTTTTATATGAAACTCTTGAGGTTTGTGACATCTTAATGCAAAACTTTTAAATTTAATAAGAAACTCTTTATCAAAATAGAATATGTGACAGTGTGAGAAGCCACGTACATGTCTGTCCTGTCTTTCAAAATAAGTACTAGCAAATAATTGGGCATATACTCTGTCCGTTTCAAAATATAAGATGTTTTAGGTTTGTGAACAAGATGAATCTAGACTTTTTTTAGTATGTAGATTCATCCCGAAGTTGAGTGAACCTACATACTAAAACAAGTTTAGATTCATTTTCTTCACAAACCTAAAACATCTTATATTTTAAAACGGAGGGAGTACATGGAAACAGGTAGGTAGACGGTAATGTAATACCGATGAGTGAATTGCAAAAGGCCACCACAATTAGGACAAAGTAATTAAACATCCACTAAAATGCATGTTTTCTGGTGGTTTTTTTGTGAAGGGTTAATAATTTTTCTCCCAGTCGTGGAGATTTTTTGCAATTTACTCTATACCGATTGCTACCACTGTAGACCACAGATGAAGATGGTGGAAGATTGCTCCAACTAGCTGACACCGACCGGCGCTTCTCTTGCGGAGCTGTCAGTCAACAAGACAATGTCCTCCAACCAGCTGCTACCGTCCCAGACTCCCAGCTTCTTGGCAATGCCAATAACAAAAGTTCGTCGGCGAGGGCGACTTGAGCTCTTACGACTGCTAAAATGTCAATAACGATAATTCGTCGGCGAAGGCGACTTGAGCTCTTACGACTGCCGAAATTTCAATAATGAAAATTCGTCGGGGTATGTGGATGTATGGAATAGCAATTGGATCCCCAGCGGGGGAGCTCAAAGGCCACTGGGGCTCAAACGGATGCTCCAGCAGATGCACTAGTCAAAGTCTCGGACCTGCTGAACACCGATGGAACTGAGTGGAAATAGGCCAATGGCCAAGCTGAACCAGTTCATGTAGTACGACTTTGATGTGAGCAATATCAAAAAGGTTTGTGGGACTGTGGAAGGGCCTGCTATGGAAGATTGTTAAGGTAGCATCTCTCGGGCGTGGGTCATGTATTTGTATTTGGAGGAATACGGTACAGAGGTAGTGGGACGGTCTTTTTTTTTTATTTAGAAATGGGCGTTTTATTACTTAACAGTAAGTTTACACCCGGCCTTTACATAGGTAGGATGCACACGACCGATTAATCACACGGTCTCGGACCAAGGCAATAAAAACGGGATTATAAAATAATATAAATAAAAACACAGTTCTCCAAACTAGCTAAGGAAGATCTGTCCGCAGCGGTTGCTGCCTTCCATGCCGAGAGAACATATCTCGAGCCGTATCCTCCAGTCGCCTACAGCCCTTCGTAAACAAGTCGCGGAACTCCATTCGTTGTAGTGAAGTCCATGATCGGAGGACAGCCGTAGCTCGATAGATAACCTGCAAGGGAGAAAATATAACATTATTAAAAATCTTGTCATTTCTACATAGCCAAAGCGACAAAATAATGGCAAGCGCTTCCACCCTAAATAAAGTCTCATATTTATCTTCAATCCCATTCATCCAGTTGCCAAATACATTGACCACCGATCTAGGAGGAGATAAACTAGAGGCTATTTAGATGATTGACCATATAGCACGAGCAAATTTACAATGGAAGAATAAATGACGTATTGTCTCATTATGATGACAAAATACGCATTCAGTGCTATCATGCCAATTCCTCCTAACAAGAATATCTTTTGTGAGAATCACCCCTTTACGGAGATACCAAGCGAATATCTTCATTTTAAGGGGTATCCCCATCTTCCAAATTTTACTATTGTCATCAACTGGAATATTAGGTTGGATCAAAGCTCTATAAAATGAATCAACAGAAAATTTATCACTACTAGTAGAATCTCTAAGCCATCGTGAAATTTTGTCACTCAGGTGCACGAGAGCAATTTTTTCAATGGTTCAATAAAAAAGTACTACTCCCTCCGACCCATATTAGTTGACTTGGATTTGTCAAAATTTGGATGAACCTATATACTAAATATTGTCTAGATTCATCCAAATCTAGACAAATCCAAGTCAACTAATATGGATCGGAGGGAGTACTAATAATAAAAATATATAGCCTAAATCATGCGTGTAGATAATACGTGCAGGTACGATGCATGTTAAATATCAACCTAAAATATAAAAATATGTAACGAATATAAACACAGCGAATTATACTGTACACAATGTAAGAAGTGAACGTATACTATTCATAGTCTTAGTTTCTCTTCTTTTCTCTAGGTCATATGGTGTTGTATTTTTTCTGAATATTTACATGAGCAAGTATCAAGGTGACATGTACGTGCACAACTTATTTCAAATCTTATTGAAATATTTAATAACTTTTTTTTTCTAAATCAACTGCGATGGTATACAAGTTGTCCACCATATTTTCGATCTATCTAGTTGGTTTATATTGCACCAGCTGGATTATTGCATCAGATAATCGTAATTTTCTATTTACTGCGTCCTAAATTAGTTGTCTCAATTTTATCAAGATACGATACATACTATTGTACATCAAGTATTTCCGTACCTAGAAATACCCAAAACGGTACATGAGGGTCTCACGACAGGGAGGCAGTGGCATACCAAAACCAGTCTAGGTTTCGCCCCCGTCGCCAGCAACGCTGCCGGTCCGCTCCGTCTCTGGTGGCCTTAGGGCCTTGGAGGCATGGCGGACCACGACCTCTTGTCGGCGGGAGGGTTTCTGTTTTTCGTTTAGACTTTTTCAGTGCCTTCGTCAGGATGTTGAGACGGCGGCTACATCCTGAAGTCAGAATAAGGTCCTTCCCGCCCTATCCTCGCTCCGGTGGTGCATCTAGCGCCGGCGGAGGACGCGTGGAGTCGTGTGTCCGGCGGATCTCTTTGGATCTGGTCGTTTTTCGTATTCGTTCGTGTGGTTTCAGGTCAATCTCTTTTGATCTACGGTTGTCATCTTCGGCGATGGTTGTTGCTTTGGTGCGCTGTCTCTTTTGGGTCTTAGCACGATGACTTTCCGTTTGTCTACTGCAACAAGCTCTACAACGATAAGCTTTGCCCGGCTTCGGTGATGTGATACGTCGGAAACGTATCTATAATTTTTGATGCTCCATGTTTGTTACTATCTACTTTGCTTTGCTTTGTCCACACTTTGAGGTGTTTTTATATGTTTTCTGGTACTAACCTATTAACAAGTTTTCACAGTGCCAGTTGCCTATTTTCTTCTGTTTTTGGTTCCAGAAAGGCAGAAAATCAATATTCTCGGAATTGGATGGGACAAAAGCCAAAGTCAATATTTTACCGTGGACAAAACGAAGACATAGTACGAGATGGAGGAGGCTCACCAGGGGGCCACACCCCCTGGCCGCACGGGTGGGCCCACCCCGCGCCTGGGGGATGCAGCCGCCCTGGTGCCCCCTCTGCCTCGCCTCTTCGCCTATAAAGCCCCCACGATGCAGAAACTCTAAACATCCGATGAATATTCCACGAAACTGTCTGTAGCCGCCGCCACCATCGTCCCTAGATCAGGGGGATCTAAAGCTCTTCCCGGTACCCTGCCGGAGGGGAGATCATCCTAGAGGCCTTCTTCTTCATCATGCCAGGCTCCGGTATGAAGCATGAGTAGTTTCACCTTGGACTACGTGTCCATGTAGTAGCTATATGGTTGTATCTCCTCCTTGTGCTTTCATGTATAGATCTTGTGAGCTCCGTTCATGATCAAGATCTAATCTATTTGTAATCATGCATGTTGTGTTTGCGGAGATCCGATGGATATTGAGATTACAATGTCAGATTGATTAATGGTTTTGTCTTATTGATCCTATCATGTCTGTGTTATTTGTGATCTTGCATGCTCTCCGTTGTTAGTAGCTATCTTGGCCAAGTAGTTGCTAGTGACTCCAAGAGGGGTATTTATGCTCGATAGTGGGTTCATGCCTCTATTTTCCAAGGGAAGTGACATAAATCTCTACGGTTATAGATGTGATGTTGCCATTAGGGAGAAAACAATGGTCTCTTGTTCATGGAACAAGTGGATTGTTTACCTTACACACTTTGTTTAAAGCAGTTGTCTGTTGCTTGCAACTTAATACTGGAGGGGGTTCGGATGATAACCTGAAGGTGGACTTCTAGTCATAGATGCAGTTGGATGGCGGTCTATGTATATTGTTGTATTGCCCATTCGAATCTCATAGGATCTTTGTGTCTAGTATTGCATTGTTATGCCTTGCTCAGTACTGTCAATTGCCTTGCTGTAATTTGTTTACCCAGCATGCCATGTTTGTTTATCTAAGGAGAACACCTCTAGTGAACTATGGACCTCGGTCCAATCTTTACCATTGATACATCTTCCACTGTTACTGTTTACTTGCTGCAAACCATCATCACCTTCCACACCATACAGTTAATCCTTCGTTACAACAACTAGTGAGATTGACAATCTCACTGTTCGTTGGGGCAAAGTCTTGAGTTTGTGTTGTGCAGGTTTCCACGTTGCTTGCAACACCTTTGAGACGTTTCCTTCCTCCTACTGGTTCGATAACCTTGGTTTCTTACTGAGGGAAAACTTGTTGTTGTGCTACTTCACACCTTGCTCTTGGGGTTTCCCGACGAAGTGCTCTGCATCGACGCAGCACCATCAAGCTTTTCTAGTGCCGTTGCCGGGGAGGCTAAGAACGTCTTCAGAAGGGGAGTCCTCCTCAACCTCTCTCTTTACTTTGTTTTTAGTTTGCTTAGTTTCTTTTGCTTTGTTTTGTTTGCCTCTTTTTATCAAAAACTCCAAAAAAATTAGTCTAGTTTGGTTTGCTTTCTCTTATGAAAAACACAAAAAAATTAGTTCCTACTCTAGTTGCTGGTCTGTTATTGCCTTGCTTGGTGATGCTTTCTATTAATGGATGGTTTCTTTGAAACTAGTTCTTATTGGCAAGGTGGGTTCACGAAAGAACAAAAGGATTATTATAAGGAACACCGGTTGTCACGAAAAGGAAAACACTTACGGGAACAAATTGATAAGTTGAATACTATTGCTAGAGAGGTGTGCTCTACTTATAATGTTACTTATTTCCTTGATAAAGCTTGTTGCTAAGGAGGTATAAACACCTCCCTTTTCAATGTGAGTATAATGATAATGTTACCATAACCTCTTATGTTAAAGGGAATTATGACTTTTATGATGTGGAACAAATTGAAGAATTTATTGTCTTCAAGGGTGCATTTGAACTTGCCAGTTTGATTGAAAATACTGATGATGCACCTTATGAATATAAGGTTTATAAGATACTTAAATTTTGCTTTGATAATTACAAGGAAGAAAATGGCTATATTCTTGAATATCTTAATAGGTGCTTTCCACAAATGGAAGAGACTAATGCCTTGTAGGATCCTATGGGAGAAGAAATTGTTGAAACTGGAAGCTCATTAGATGAAAAAGAGGAGGAGAGTGATGAACAAAAGGAGGAAGAATGGATCTACCCACTTCTACCTTCTAATTAGAGTAAATCTTTACCTCTTATATTATTTGATTGTCCCTCATGCTTACCAAAGGAGGATGAATGTTATGTTCCTGTGGATCCTTTTGGAATATCTACTTTGGGTAAAACCTGTGAAGGTTTTAATCCCACTATTTTTGAGCTTGATAGAAATTATGTGTTTGTAGATCATGAAAAGCATGCTTTATGTGATAGCTATATTTTTGAGTTTATTCATGAGGCTACTGAAAATTATTATGAGAGAGGAAAATATGGTTGTAGAAGTTTTCATGGTACTGAAACACCTCTCTATGTGCTGAAAGTTTTGAAGTTACTCTTGTTTTACCTTCCTATGCTTGTCACTTTGTTCTTTGTGAATTTATTGTTGGAGATACGCCCTAGAGGCAATAATAAATGTAGTTATTATTATATCTTTGTGTTTATGATAAATGTTTACATTCATGCTATAACAGTATTAACCAAAAACATTAATACTTGTGTGATTTGTAAACTAAATTAGAGTCCCTGGTAAAGCATCTTAAATAATACTAGCTTTTTGATTAATAGATGATCATGGTTTCTTGATCATGAACATTTGAGATGTTGTTAATAACAAGGTCATATCATTAGGAGAATGGTATGATGGACATACTCCTATAGATAAGCGTAGCATAAAGATCAAGTCATTTTAATAGTTCAATTGCTATAAGCTTTCTGATACATAGTAACCTAATTCCTTCGACCATGAGATCATGCTAATCACCATCACCGGAAGGATGCTTTGATGACATCAAACACCACACCGTAACTGGGTGGCTATAAAGGTGGCATTGAGTGTTCGGAAAGTATGGGTTGAGGCACATGGATCAAGAGTGGGATTTGTCCATCCATATGATGGATAGATATACTCTGGGCCCTCTCGGTGGAATGTCATCCAATTGGCTTGCAAGCATGTGACTGGCTCACAAGGGATCACATACCACGGGAACGAGAAAAGAGTACTTATCAGTAACGAGGTTGAACTAGGTATGCAGAGATACCGACGATCAAAACCTCGGATAAGTAAACTATCGTGAGACAAAGGGAAATTGGTATCGTATGTAAGTGGTTCATTCGATCGCAAAGTAATCGTAGAAATATGTGGGAGCCATATGAATTTCCAGATTTCTCTATTGGTTATTGATCGGAGAAGTGTCTCGATCATGTCCGCATAATTCACGAACCGTAGGAAGACACACTTAAGGATTCGATGTTGTTGAGTAGTTATGGAATGATGAGTAAGAGATCGAATGTTGTTCGGAGTCTCGGATGGGATACAGGATATCACAAGAAGATCCGGAATGGTCCAGAGAATAAGATTCATATAAGGAAAGTCCTGTTTCGGAGTTGGGGAATGATTCCGGTGTTTTCACCAGGAATGTTCTAGAAGGATCCGGAAGGTCCGGCACGCCGGAGGGGAAGGGTACAGGAATGTGTCATAACAATTTGGAATGGTTGCATCATGTACTAGGTTACTTGGCTGGGCAAAATAAAGGGAGAAATCAAATCCTAGTTTGAAAGTCAAACGCCAATTTGAAAAAGTCAAACGGCAAGTTTGCTTGATGGTGGGAGAGTAGGAAACCTACTTGGAGAGGGAGTCTCCTCCCTCCACCCGCCGGCCAAGGAGGCCGACTTGGGGGAGGACTCCCTCCTCCCAAGCCGCGCCCTCCCACCTATATAAGGAGGGGCAGTGCTGCCCCTCTCCAACACACCCAACACCCCAAAACCCTAGCCCTAGCCGCCGGCCTCCTCCAAGTCGCCGCCACCCCTAGGGTTTATCCAAAGTCGCCGAGTTGGGGCTTCCCCAAGCCCTAGCTGCCGGCCAAGCTACCCCCCTTGGTGTCTCTAAACCCTAGACCACCAAGGCCTCTCTCATACTCCACCATACTCGCTCTGGCTTAAGGCGAAGCCCTGCGAGATCTCCCCTCTACTTCCAGTACCACACCATCGTGCTGCCGGAATCGCGAGGAGAGTGCTACAACCTCCGCTGCCTGCTGGAACAAGGGAGAGGAAGGTCTTCATCGAGTACCGAACGTGTGACCGACTGCGGAAGCGCTGTCGGAACGCAGCGCCGGAAGGATCGTCTACGCGATCTTGAGATCGGCAAGAGTACGACTACATCACCCACGAGAATCTGCTCTCGTTAACCGCTTTGGAATCTTCGAGGGTGAGTTCCTCTATCGACTCGTTGCTATAATCTAGTAGATAGATCTTGGCTTGTTTGTTTGCATGCGGTAGAATTTTTTTGTTTTCCATGCTACGAACCCCTACATTTATTTGTGTATAAGATTCCTATGCATAGGAAGAGAGTTAGACTTAAATGTGTTTTGAATTTTCTTCTTGATGCTCTCTTTTACTTCAATTCATATTTCTTATGTGAGCATCTTCTTGCTTCTTATGCCTAACTTAAAGGCGTTAAAGAAAAGTACTTGTTGGGAAATAACCCAAGAGTTTCCTTGAGTCTTGGAAGTTATTACTTCAGTAATGACCTCTCCTTGTCCTTTTTGTTTGCTCCAAGAATGACCTCTACTAAGAGGGAAGTAAGATTTGGGGAGTTGCTGTCCCGAAACAGATTTTTATCCTCTATCATAAAAATTCGTGAGGAGTCTATGTAAGTCGTATTGAGCTGAAAATTTACGAATAAATCGCCCAGTATGTTAGCTAACTTTCGTTAGTTCTACACTTTTTTATTTTAGCAACATAAGATTTTAGAAAAAATCGGTTTCTACATGCTGGTCTGTTTTGACAGATTTCAGCCATTATTTGCATTTGTTTCTTATTCATTCCTTTTTGGGGAAATTGAGATTTTTGAAGGAGTTGCTACAGTAGCTTATGTTTTTAGTGAAAAGTTTTGCTATTTCAAAGCTAAACCCAAAGGTCTATTATCTTTTGAATACACTAATATTGCTAATGAAGATTGTGTGAAGTTTTGTATGAAGAACAATTTCAGGTGTAGAGAGAGAATGATGTAATGAGATGAAGAATGGACAAAAGCTCAAGCTTAGGAATGCCACCCTGGCTTTACCCTAAGAAATATACTAGAGGTACAAGCGTCAATGCTTGGGGATGCCCAAGGCATCCCCTTCTTCATCAATAAAAAGCTAGGTCTTTCTAGACACTTCATTTTTATTGTTTCATGCACTGTTGTGTTGTTTTTGGAGCGTCTTAGTTTTCGTTTGGTTTTCTTAGTTTGTTTAGTTTGCTTGAATAAAATAGTTTGGACCCCTGTTCTCGCTGTGATGTTTCAAATAAGTCGATTGATGTTAGAAAGGAGTAGAAAGATCTTGCTTGAAAGTGCAAGAGAAGCTTGCATTGACTGTGAATTAGACTTTAGCATGACATGCTAAGTGTTGTTTTGACCTTATGCTTAGTGATTATTGCCGTAGCATGACTTGTTCCAAACAATTGGGATTGCTTAGTGTGCCTTGAAAGAATCATGCGTTGTTTTAGCATACAAAAGCATAGTATTGTGGTATTCTCCTTTGATATTTTGTTTGGGTTGACTTGGCACATACTTACACCATGTTATAACTATGAGAAAGTCACCATAGCCTCTATGATCATTGAGTCCTTGACTTGTATTACCACTCTATGCTTTGATTAGTAATATTTTGTCGCTCTGCATGATTATGGCCATTATTGCTCTCTTAGTTGGTTGCTCCTAGTCTTTTGCTAGCCTCCCCTTGTATGAGTAAGCTCTACTCATGCTTCCAACTCCCAAGAAACCAAGTTATTCCAAAGTTTCCACTATAAATTCCTATGCATGGTGTGTTGATGGCTGACTCCTTGTTGACTTGGAGCGCTTTGTCGAGAAACCCCAAGAGCAAGGTGTGATGCAGCACACCAGCAAGTTTTCCCTCAGTAAGAAACCGAGGTTATCGAACCAGTAGGAGGAAGGAAATGTCTCAAAGGTGTTGCAAGAAACATGGAAACCTGCACAACACAAACTCAAGACTTTGCCCCAACAAAACAGTGAGGTTGTAAAGCTCACCGATTTGCTGTAACAAAGGATTAACTGTATGGTGTGGAAGGTGAGGATGGTTTGCAGCAAGTAAACAGTAACAGTGAAGGATGTATCAATGGCAAAGATTGGACCGGGGTCCATAGTTCACTAGAGGTGCTCTCCTTAGATAAACAAACATGGCATGAAGGGTAAATAAATTATAGAAGGGCAATTGACAGGAACTGATCAAGGCATAACAATGCAATACTAGACAAAAAGATCCTATGAGATTCGATGGGGCAATACAACAATATACATAGACCTCCATCCAACTGCATCTATGACTAGAATTCCACCTTTGGGTTATCATCCGATCCCCCTCCAGTATTAAGTTGCAAGCAACAGACAACTACTTTAAGCAAAGTGTGTAAGGTAAACAATCCACTTGTTCTATGAACAAGAGACCGTTGTTTTCTCCCTAGTAGAAACAACACATATACAACCAAAGAGATTTCTGTCACTTCCCTTAGAAACTAGAGGCATGAACCCACTATCGAGCATAAATACCCCCTCTTGGAGTCACTAGCAACTACTTGGCCAAGATAGCTACTAACAACGGAGAACATGCAAGATCACAAACAACACAGACATGATAGAATCAAATAGATAAAACCATTAATCAATCTGACATAGTAATCTCAATATCCATCGGATCCCCGCAAACACAACATGCATGATTACAAATAGATTAGATCTTGATCATGAACGGAGCTCACAAGATCTATACATGAAAGCACAAGGAGGAGATACAACCATCTAGATACTACATGGACCCATAGTCCAAGGTGGAACTACTCACGCTTCATACCGGAGGTTGGCAGGATGAAGAAGAAGGCCTCCGGGATGATCTCCCCTCCGGCAAGGTGCCGGGAAGAGCTTCAGATCCCCCCGGATCTAGGGATGGTGGTGGCGGCGGATACAGATGGTTTTGTGTAATATTGATTGTGTCCTTAGGGTTTCAGCATCGGGGGCTTCTTATAGGCGAAGAGGCAAGGCTGGGAGGTGGCCGGGTGGCGCACACCCTGCCCAGGCGCAGGCCCACCCTAGGCCGCGCCTGGGGGATGTGGACACCCTGTGGCGCCCCTCCGTATCTCCTCTGGACTCCGTGTTCTCCTCGGTGAAATATCGACTTTGGATTTTGTCCCATCCAATTCCGAGAATATTTCCGTACTAGCTTTTCTGGAACCAAAAACAACAGAAAACATGCAACTGGCACTGTGGCAACTTGTTAATAGGTTAGTACCAGAAAACATATAAAAACACCTGAGAGTGTGGACAAAGCAAAGCAAAGCAGATACTAAACAAGCATGGAACATCAAAAATTATAGATACGTTTCCGACGTATCAAGCATCCCCAAGCTTAACTCCTGCTCGTCCTCGAGTAGGTAAGTGATAAAAAGAATAATTCTTAAGGTGACATGCACCATCAAAACCAAGATCAAACCATTTGCAAGCATTAAAGGCTAGGATCAAAGAACTCTAAACATGAGCATTAAAGATGGAGTTCTAACAATAAGACAAAGTAACTATGCATGCAACATGAAAGGCTACAAAAAAAGATCATGAATAACATGCAATGAAAAATGTTTGTTTCACATACAGAAAACATTGCATAGTGGCATTCAGTTTGTCCCTTATAGAGTAGCAAATAGATGCATAGGACACCTTCAAAGTTCATAAGAGTGACTAGATACAAGTAGCACAAGAACAAGCAATATCAATAATATGCATCAATCAATAAGTTTTGGGACACTGCACATAGAACTAAGAATGACAACTATGCTCTCTTAGTGGTGCCTATGAGTAGAAGGTGGAGACTCAATATAATAGTGGAAGAAAGGCCCTTCATAAAGGGAAGTAGGGATTTCAAGTTTCAAAAAGAGCTTCCAAAAATTATGGTACTTGTTAGCTTTCAGCTCTCATTGTCCCTATCATAAGCATCTTGAAGTGATTAAGGTTAAAGTGAACAAACTCTGGAGTATATGCTTGACAAAGTATAAGTTGGCAATCTCATGTCCTTTGAATACGAGGGCCACACCTCATGCTACTCAACTTTAGTCACCTGTAAGTTCTTGTCATAGTAAGTACATGTGTATCATAGAGAACCGCCAACGGGGTACCTCTTGTACATGGTACAGGAGCTATCCCATAACCAAAATGACAAGGCAAGTAGACAATGAGCATCTCAGCGATCTTTTTATTTACTATGTGCATAGCTTTTTATTGAGGATTCTTCACACAATGCTCATTATGGTGATGCTGCAAGTTTCCACCATGATTAGGCATGGCTTAGGCTAGCGGTCCAAGCGTTTCTCTAACACAAAATACATAACTCCATGGACTTACAAGCTTCCTCTTTATTTCACACCGGTGACATCCATAGACAAAAGAGCATGATATCAATTGTGTACAAAGTACAAGTGCAATGTTGAAAACGTTCCCCATGACAGCATGGTTCTGCTAATTCCAACGTATAAGTGCAAGCATATACAACTTAGATGACACAATGGTTCAAGTTTATTAGGGGCAAAGAATATAAAGTGTGCCATCAAGTTTGTGAGAGCTTTAATCACTAAGTTTTCACATAACAAAATACTTTTTAATTGGAAGATAGCTGAAAACAAGAATATACTTGGAATTGTGTAACACACCATGCATAGGAGTTTATAGTGGACACTTTGGAATAACTAGGTTTCTTGGGAGTTGGAAGCATGAGTAGAGCTTACTCATACAAATGGAGGCTAGCAAAAGACTGAGAGCAACCAACTAAGAGAGCAATAATGGCCATAATCATGCAGAACGACAAAATATTACTGATCAAAGCATATAGTGGTACTACAAGTCAAGGTCTAAATGATCATAGAGGCTATGGTGACTTGTTCATAGTCATAACATGGTGTGAGAATGTGCCAAGTCAACCCAAACAAAGCATCAAAGGAGAATACCACAATACTATGATTTTGTATGCTAAAACAACGCATGATTCTTTCAAGGCACACTAAGCAATCTCAATTGTTTGGAACAAGACATGCTACAACAATAATCACTAAGCATAAGTTTAAAACAACACCTAGCATGTCAGGCTAAAGTCTAAGTCACAGTCAATGCAAGCTCCTCTTGCACTTTCAAGCAGGAACTTCCTACTCCTTTCCAACACCAATCAACTTATTTGTAACAACACAACGAGAAAGACGGCTGAACTACTTTATTCAAGCAAACTAAACAACTAAGCAAAGCAAATGAAAACTAAGACGCTCCAAGAACAACACAACAATGCATGAAACAATAAAAACAAAGTGTCTAGAAAGACTTAAGCTTTTTATTGATGAAGAAGGGGATGCCTTGGGCATCCCCAAGCTTTCACGCTTGTACCTCTTGGATATTTCTTGGGGTGAAGCCGGGGTGGCATCCCCAAGTTTGAGCTTTTGTCCATTCTTAATCTCATTACATCATTCTCTCTCTACACCTGAAATTTTTCCTTCATACAAAACTTCACACAATCTTCATTAGCAACATTAGTGTATTCAAAAGATAATAGACCTTTGGGTTTAGCTTTGGAACAACAAGACTTTTCACTAAAAACACAAGATACTGTAGCAACTACCTCAAAAAGCTCAATTCCCCAAAAGAGAACTAAAAAAGGAATTAATAAGAAGCAAATGCAAATAATGGCAGAAATTTGTCAAAATAGACCAGCAGGTAGAAACCAATTTTTTCGAAGACCTTCTGTTGCTCAAATCAAAAAGTGTTGAACTAACGAAAGTTAGATAACATACAAAGGATTTATTCGTAAATATTGAGCTCAATCCTACTTACAGAGACTCCTCACGGAATTTTATGGTGGAGGACAAAAATCTGTTTCGGGACAGCAACTCCCCAAATCTTACTTCCCTCTCATTAGAGGTCATTCTTGGCACAAAAAGCAAACAAAAAGGATAAGGAGAGGTCATTACTGAAGTAATAACTTCCAAGACTCAAGGAAACTCTTGGGTTATCTCCCAACAAGTACTTTTCTTTAACGCCTTTAAGTTAGGCACAAGAAGCAAGAAATCAAGTATTTTCAAATGAGGAAGCATTACCCCCTTGCTCCTACCTTTCTTACCTTTCTTATTTTCTTTAGGGAAAATATGATTACTTAATGGAGGAGAAAAATGCATAATGCCTTTTCTCACATCTATTACAGCTCCAAGGTGTTTCAGTAGGGATCTCCCAAGTGCAATTTGTCCTTTGCCTACACATTCAGTAACAAGATAATCAGTAGACACCATTTTCCCCGAGATTTTTGTAAACACACCTTCAACTATTCCAATGGTTAATAAAGTGGAATTATTGGTAAGAGATATTTCTTCTCCTCCTTTAGAAAGTCCCCAAAGACCCAGAGACTCATAAATATCTTTAGGCATGAGGCAAAACTCAGACATGATATCACAACGAGCATCAAAAGTTGCACTATTTATAGTGACTTTGATTGTGGGAAGCCACTTAGAAGGATCAGAATTTATTGGAACATAATTATGGTACTCCCTAAGTGTGTGATAGCAACTGTTCAAAGCAACAGTACTGGACTTAAGAGTGTTCAACCTAGCAAAAATATTTATGAAAGAGGAATCAGACTTGCCAGGTGTATTATAAAATATAATCAATTTCTTTATGGCATCAAAAGCTTCATCCTCAGTACATTGAAAAATATCTTTCCTAGCCATAGCATCCAAAGCATATCTATAACAAAGAGCAATACCGCAGTAAAAACTATTGATAACCAAGCTAAGACTCATCTTAGGCTCAGTTTCCCTTTGTAAAGGAGAGATTCTAGACAAAGCTTCTTTAAAACTCTCTTCACCTTTTTGCTTGAAAGCAAAGATCTCTTCCATAGGTGTCAGAGAGATAGGACCAAAACCAGACATGGTAGCAACTAGGGTAGGAACTAATTTTTGTGTTTTTTATAAGAGAAAGAAAACCAAACTTAACTATTTTTTCATTAGTTTTTTATAAAAAGAGGCAAACAAAACCAAGCAAAAGAAACCAAGCAAACTAAAAACAAAGTAAAGAGAAAGGTTGAGGAGGGCTCCCCTTGTGAAGACGTCCTTAGCCTCCCCGGCAACGGCGCTAGAAAGTCTTGATGGCTGACTCCTAGTTGACTTGGAGCGCTTCGACGGGAAACCCCAAGAGTAAGGTGTGATGCAGCACATTTACAAGTTTTCCCTCAGTAAGAAACCGAGGTTATCGAACCAGTAGGAGGAAGGAAACGTCTCAAAGGTGTTGCAAGCAACGTGGAAACCTGCACAACACAAACTCAAGACTTTGCCCTAATGAAACCGTGAGGTTGTAGAGCTCACCGATTTGATGTAACAAAGGATTAACTGTATGGTGTGGAAGGTGATGATGGTTTGCAGAAAGTAAACAGTAACAGTGAAGGATGTATCAATGGTAGATATTGGACCGGGGTCCATAGTTCACTAGAGGTGCTCTCCTTAGATAAACAAACATGGCATGAAGGGTAAACAAATTACAGAAGGGCAATTGACAGGAACTGAGCAAGGCATAACAATCCAATACTAGACAAAAGATCCTATGAGTTTCGATTGGGCAATACAACAACGACCTCCATCCGACTGCATCTATGACTAGAATTCCACCTTTGGGTTATCATCCGAACCCCCTCCAGTATTAAGTTGCAAGCAACAGACAACTGCTTTAAGCAAAGTGTGTAAGGTAAACAATCCACTTGTTCTATGAAGAAGAGACCGTTCTTTACTCCCTAGTAGCAACAACACATATACAACCAAAGAGATTTCTGTCACTTGCCTTGGAAACTAGAGGGATGAAACCACTATCGAGCATAAATACCCCCTCTTGGAGTCACTAGCAACTACTTGGACAAGATAGCTACTAACAACGGAGAGCATGCAAGATCACAAACAACACAGACATGATAGAATCAAATAGACAAAACCATTAATCAATCTGACATAGTAATCTCAATATCCATCGGATCCCCGCAAACAGAACATGCATGATTACAAATAGATTAGATCTTGATCATGAACGGAGCTCACAAGATCTATACATGAAAGAACAAGGAGGAGATACAACCATCTAGCTACTACATGGACCCGTAGTCCAAGGTGGAACTACTCACGCTTCATACCGGAGGCCGGCATGATGAAGAAGAAGGCCTCCGGGATGATCTCCCCTCCGGCAGTGTGCCGGGAAGAGCTTCAGACCCCCCGATCTAGGGACAATGGTGGCGGTGGCTACAGACGGTTTCGTGGAATATTGATCGGGTCCTTAGGGTTTCGGCATTGAGGGCTTCTTATAGGCGAAGAGGCGAGGCTGGGAGGCGGCTAGGAGGCCCACACCCTGCCCAGGCGCGGGCCCACCCTAGGCCGCGCCTGGGGGTGGCCACCCTGCGGCGCCCCCCGTTTCTCCTCTGGACTTCGTGCTCTCCTCGGTGAAATATTGACTTTGGCTTTTGTATCGTCCAATTCCGAGAATATTTCCTTACTAGCTTTTCTGTAACAAAAAACACCAGAAAACATGCAACTGGCACTATGTCGACTTTTTAATAGGTTAGTACCAGAAAACATAGAAAAACACCTCAAAGTGTGGACAAAGCAGAGCAAAGTAGATACTAAACAAGCATGGAACATCAAAAAATTATAGATACGTTTCCGACGTATCATGTGTTACAATATTCCAAGTATATTCTTGTTTTTAGCTATCTTCCATTTAGAAAATATTTTGTTATGTGAAAACTTAGTGATTAAAGCCCTCACAAACTTAATGAAACACTTTGTATTCCTTGCCCCTAATAAACTTGAACCATTGTGTCATCTATGTTGTATATGCTTGCACTTATATGTTGGAATTAGCAGAACCGTGCTGTCATGGGGAACATTTTCAACATTGCACTTGTACTTTGTACATAGTTGATATCATGCTCTTTTGTCTATGGATATCGCCGGTGTGAAATAAAGAGGGAGCTTGTAAGTCCATGGAGTTATTTATTTTGTGTTAGAGAAACGTCTGGGCCGCTAGCCTAAGCCATGCCTAATCATCGTGGAAACTTGCAGCATCACCATAATGAGCATTCTGTGAAGCATCCTCAATAAAAAAGCTATGCACATAATAAATAAAAAGATCGCTGAGATGCTCATTGTCTGCTTGCCTTGTCATTTTTATTATGGGATAGCTCCTGTAGCATGTGCAAGGGGTACCACGTTGGCGGTTCTCTATGATACACATGTACTTACTATGACAAGAACTTACAGGTGACCAAAGTTGAGTAGCATGCGGTGCGGCCCTCATATTCAAGGGACATGAGATTGCCAAGTTATACTTTGTCAAGCATATACTCCATCTTTGTTCACTTTAACCTTAATCACTTCAAGATGCTTATGATAGGGGCAATAAGGGCTGAAAGCTAACAAGTACCATAATTTTTGGAAGCTCTTTTTGAAACTTGAAATCCCTGCTTCCCTTTATGAAGGGCCTTTCTTCCACTATTATATTGAGTCTCCACCTTCTACCTTTAGACACCATTAAGAGAGCATAGTTGTCATTCTTAGTTCTATGTGCAGTGTCCCAAAACTTATTGATTGATGCATATTGTTGATATTGCTTGTTCTTGTGCTACTTGCATCTAGTCACTCTTATGAACTTTGAAGGTGTCCTATGCATCTATTTGCTACTCCATGAGGGACAAGCTGAATGCCACTATGCCATGTTTTCTGTATGTGAAACAAACAAACGTTTTTCAATGCATGTTATTCATGATCTTTGTTTGTAGCCTTTCATGTTGCATGCATAGTTACTTTGTCCTATTGTTAGAACTCCATCTTTATGCACATGTTTAGAGTTCTTTGATCCCAGCTTTCAATGCTTGCAAATGGTTCGGTCTTGGTTTTGATGGTGCATGTCACCTAAAAATCATTCTTTTATCACTTACCTACTCGAGGACGAGCAGGAGTTAAGCTTGGGGATGCTTGATACGTCGGAAACATATCTATAATTTTTGATGCCCCATGCTTGTTTACTATCTACTTTGCTTTGCTTTGTCCACACTTTGAGGTGTTTTTATATGTTTTTGTACTAACCTATTAACAAGTTGCCATAGTGCCACCCTGTTTTCTTTTGTTTTTGGTTCCAGAAAGGCAGAAAATCAATATTCTCGGAATTGGACGGGACAAAAGCCAAAGTCAATATTTTACCGTGGGCAACACGAAGACAGAGTACGAGACGGAGGAGGCTCACCAGGTGGCCACACCCCCTGGCCACATGGGTGGGTCCACCCACGCCTGGGGGGTGCAGCCGCCCTAGTGGCCCCCCTGCCTCGCCTCTTCGCCTATAAAGTCCCCACGATGCAGAAACCCTAAACATCCGATCAATATTCCATGAAACCGTCTGTAGCCGCCGCCGCCACCATCATCCCTAGATCGGGGGGGTCTGAAGCTCTTCCCGGCACCCTGCCAGAGGGGAGATCATCCCGGAGGCCTTCTTCTTCATCATGCCAGCCTCCGGTATGAAGCGTGAGTAGTTCCACCTTGGACTACGGGTCCATGTAGTAGCTAGATGGTTGTATCTCCTCCTTGTGCTTTCATGTATAGATCTTGTGAGCTCCGTTCATGATCAAGATCTAATATATTTGTAATCATGCATGTTGTGTTTGCGGGGATCCGATGGATATTGAGATTACTATGTCAGATTAATTAATGGTTTTGTCTTATTGATTCTATCATGTATGTGTTGTTTGTGATCTTGCATGCTCTCCGTTGTTAGTAGCTATCTTGGCCAAGTAGTTGCTAGTGACTCCAAGTGGGGGGTATTTATGCTCGATAGTGGGTCCATGCCTCTATTTTCCAAGGGAAGTGACAGAAATCTCTACGGTTATATATGTGTTGTTGCCACTAGGGAGAAAACAACAGTCTCTTATTCATGGAACAAGTGGATTGTTTACCTTACACACTTTGCTTAAAGCAGTTGTCTCTTGCTTGCAAATTAATACTGGAGGGGGTTCAGATGATAACCTGAAGGTGGACTTCTAGTCACAAATGCAGTTGGATGGCGGTCTATGTATATTGTTGTATTGCCCAATCGAATCTCATAGGATCCTTGTGTCTTGTATTGCATTGTTATGTCTTGCTCAGTACTGTCAATTGCCCTACTGTAATTTGTTTATCCAGCATGTCATGTTTGTTTATCTAAGGAGAACACCTCTAGTGAACTATGGACCCCGGTCCAATCTTTACCATTGATAGATATTCCACTGTTACAGTTTACTTGCTGCAAACCATCATCACCTTCCACACCATACAGTTAATCCTTTGTTACAGCAACCGGTGAGATTGACAACCTCACTGCTCGTTGGGGCAAAGTCTTGAGTTTGTGTTGTGCAGGTTTCCATGTTGCTTGCAACATCTTTGAGACGTTTCCTTCCTCCTACTGGTTCGATAAACTTGGTTTCTTACTAAGGGAAAACTTGTTGCTGTGCTGCTTCACACCTTGCTCTTGGGGTTTCCCGACGAAGTGCTCTGCATCGACGCAACACCATCATGATGGAGGGGCGATGACGGTGGCGCGCCTTTGGCTCGTGCTAATGTTTGTAGACCTGGCTAGGTGGTGGAATGATCTAATTGTAATTTTATTACTTTTAGAACTCTTTGTACTGCTGTTGATTGATTGTCAATAGATCGGTGGAATTTCGCAAAAAAAAGATACATATAGAGTTCATCTCTACTATATAATTTACATTGTGGTGGTTTTCGTCGCACTGTACACGGCAAGATTTTCGTCCGTCATGGACGTTTTACAGTTTAGCCCCTTAGAAATTGAAACATAAACCCGTAGTACACAGATCAGTCAACCGTATACGGTCCACCGTCAGATGCACGGAAGGGACGGAGGGGGTGGTGTCGGTCCAGTCAATGGAAGGGGCGGAGGGGATGGCGTCGGTTAATACGTCGAAAACGTATCTATAATTTTTGATGTTCCATGCTTGTTTAGTATCTACTTTGCTTTGCTTTGTCTACACTTTAAGGTGTTTTTATATATTTTCTGGAACTAACCTATTAACAAGTTGCCACAGTGCCAGTTGCCTGTTTTCTTCTGTTTTTGGTTCAAGAAAGGCAGAAAATCAATATTCTCGGAATTGGACGGGACAAAAGCCAAAGTCAATAACTTTCCGTGAGGGACACGAATCCAGAAGGAGGGACGGAGAGGCACTAGAGGGTGGCTAGACCCCCTAGGTGCGTCCAAGCTTGGCCCGCGCCTGGGGACGGTGTGGGCCCTCTGGCCGCCTCCTCGGCCTCCCCCTTCGCCTATAAGATGCCTTCGACCCAAAAACCCTAAGGCATCTAGAAGAAATCCACGAAAACCTCTACTGTGTCGCCGCCACTGAAGGGGAGATTCGAGGGACAGACAGTCTCTGTTCCGGCATCCTGCCAGGACATGGAAGTGCCCCCGAAGCCATCTCCATCGATCTCCACCACCATCTCCATCACCATTGCTGATTCCCATGATAAGGAGGGAGTAGTTCTTCCTCAGGGCTAAGGGATCTACCAGTAGCTATGCGTTCATCTCTCTCTCTCTCTATGCATGATCTTGTGGTCATGACCTTAGTAATCAAGTAGATCTACCTTGCTACTCAAGTGCTTCATTAGATCTCTGCTCTCTCCATGTGTGTGAAAGTGACAGCGTGCACGCCATGGTGGTACTTAGGCTTGAGTCTACATAAATACTCTTTGTGCTTTAATAGATCTATGCTTTTCCCCACGTGTGTGAAAGTGACAGCGGGCATACCGTGTGTGGCACTTTGGCTAGATTGAATATTTGTTATGAGTTATATTTGGAGTTGGATGTCTCTATGAAATTGTGGTGTTTGTTAGAACCATCTAGCGCTCAAGGTGATAGTGTGGGGTTATCTAGATTGGGGAAGGTGGACTTTGAGGTGTGCTGTTATAGCCCTACCATGGATTAGAGTGTCCAACCGGAGAGTAGTTAAGAGTGGTATCATGAAGAGAGTATATGTATATGAGAGAGTGTTCACTAGTGAAAGTATGATCCCTAGGCCTTGTTTCTAAGCATTGAAACACCGTTTGTTACTAGATCTGTTGCATGTTTGCTTACTTCCTTCTTATTGCCTTTAGTATTTACATCACCATCAAGCTATTTTCTGGCACCGTTACCACTTGTATTTCACTATCTCTTCGCCGAACTAGTGCACCTATTTTGGGTGTGTTGGGGACACAAGAGACTTCTTGTATCTTGATTGCAGGGTTGCTTGAGAGGGATACCTTTGACCACTTCCTCCCTGAGTTCGATAAACCTTGGGTGATCCACTTAAAGGAAACTTACTGTTGTTCTACAAACCTCTGTACTTGGAGGCCCAACAACTGTCTACAAGAATAAAAGTGCGTAGACATCATCAGTGGCGTAGGAGATTCGTGGCTGCTGGAGATCTCGAAGCCCCTGCTCCTGATAAGTTGTTGCCCAGCGAGGGTGGAAGCCCAACCGAGCCGTGCAAGCGCCAGGTATCACCACTCTTCCCTCAACCAGCCAGTCCTCCCCCGGATTCTCCCTCCCAAAGGTGCCCCTCTCCCGGCGCTGATCGTGCCTTCCCTGCAACACAAGTTTTTCCTCGCCGGAGGTGATACAACCCAGAGCATGGGGTACTTTCCCTGGATCTCTATGGACGCGAGGAGATGTGCGGGACGAGAGCAGACATACGTCGAGCCGTGCCTCGCACGGGACCTCAAGCAACGCCTCATGATTGAGGGGATGCGCGTGGAGAAGAGAAGGTAGAGGCATGGCGTTAGCTGGAGAAGGTATGGCTAGGGCTGCGGCGGAAGAGTGGGAGGGCCAGCGCGAGTTTTCTTGGGTGGCGCCAGTTTCAGCCATCCGCTGCTAGCACGGCCAGGTTGCTTCCGAGTGTGCCGAGGATCAATCTGAACTCACCTGTCAGGATATGGACACCGTATCATAAGAAGTTTTATGGAAATAGGTGAGTGGGAGTATATGAGATATCGATGCACAACTGGACACGATCCTGCTCCTGCTAGGGCATTTTCGGCAAAACAATTTAATTACTACTTCTTCCGTTCCAGAAAAGAAAGTCACATATGTTTAAATTTAAATATATCTAGACGCTATTTAGATATAAATATATCTAAATTTTAAATTTTTTGCTTTTTTGGATAAGGAGTACTTGTTTTGAACAAGCGACTGAAGTAAACGTTAGATAAGCTCGTCCTAAAAAATTAATAGCACCTATAACCGAATCCTAAAAAAAGCAAAAATTATCATTCAATCCTATTTCTATTATCTAAACACACTCTAGCCGAATCCAAAACCTTTAGCTGATAAAAATTTTTAGAAACCGGCTCTCACGGCTCCTATTATTGCTTAATCCACCATCGAGGAGAGTGGTTGCAAAACTAGGAGTTTTAGGGTATTGTGTGATCCGCCCTCAAGGAGGGCGCCTGCCAGTCTAGGAATACCGGCAGGCCCATCCACGCTCACCCATCGTGGTCGTGAAAGACATGGAAAAAAACCCGTAGCAACACACGAGTACAATACAACATGAGTACTTAGCTAATATGTCTGTGTATGCGGTGGAAAGAAACTCGATGGACCGTAGCAACGCACGGACATTCAACTATCTCTACTATATAATTTATGTTGTGGTGGTTTTCGTCACACTATGCACGACAAGATTTTCGTCCGCCGTGGACGTTTTACAGTTTAGCCCCTTAGAAATTGAAACATAAACCTGCAGTACACAGACCAGTCAACTGTATACGGTCCACCGTCAGATGCACGGAAGGGGCAGAGGGGGTGGCGTCGGTCCAGTCAATGGAAGGGGCGGAGGGTATGGCGTCAGTGGCCGAGGAGATTCGTGGCTGCTGGAGATCTCGAAGCCCCTGCTCCTGATTAATTGTTGTCCAGCGAGGGTGGAAGCCCAACCGAGCCATGCAGGCGCCAGGTATCACCACTCTTCCCTCAACCAGCCAGTCCTCCCCCGGATTCTTCCTCCCGAAGACGCCCCTCTACCGGCACTGATCGTGCCTTCCCCGCAACACAAGTTTTTCCCTGCCGGAGGTGATACAGCCCAGAGCATGGGGTACTTTCCCTGGATCTCTATGGACACGAGGAGATGTGCGGGAGGAGAGCAGACGGACGTCGAGCCGTGCCTCGCACGGGACCTCGAGCCTCATGATTGAGGGGATGCGCGTGAAGAAGAGAAGGGAGAGGCATGGCGTTAGCTGGAGAAGGTATGGCCAGGGTTGCGGCGGAAGAGTGGGCGGGCCAGCGCGAGTTTCCTTGGGTGGCGCCAGTTTCAGCCATCCGTTGCTAGCACGGCCAGGTTGCTTCCGAGTGTGCCGAGGATCAATCTGAACTCACCTGTCAGGATATGGACACCGTATCATAAGAAGTTTTATGGAAACAGGTGAGTGGGAGTATATGAGATATCGATGCACAACTGGACACGATCCTGCTCCTGCTAGGGCATTTTCGGCAAAACAATTTAATTACTACTTTTTCCGTTCTGAAAAAGAAAGTCGCATATTTGTCTAAATTTAAATATATCTAGACACTGTTTAGATATAAATATATCTAAATTTTAAAAAAATTGCTTTTTTAGATAAGGAGTACTTGTTTTAAACAAGGGACTGAAGTAAACATTAGATAAGCTCGTCCTAAAAAACTAATAGCACCTATAACTGAATCCTAAAAAAAGCAAAAATTATCATTCAATCCTATTTTTATCATCTAAACACACTCTAGCCGAATCCAAAACCTTTAGCTGATAAAAAAAATAGAAACCGGCTCCCACGGCTCCTATTATTGCTCAATCCACCATCGAGGAGAGTGGTTGCAAAATTAGGAGTTTTAGGGTATTGTGTGATCCGTCGTCAAGAAGGGCGCCTGCCAGTCCAGGAATACCCGCAGGCCCATCCATGCTCACCCATCGTGGTCGTGAAAGACATGGAAAAAAACCCGTAGCAACACACGAGTACAATACAACATGAGTACTTAGCTAATATGTCTGTATATGCGGTGGAAAGAAACTCGACGGCCGTAGCAACGCACGGATATTTAACTAGTACAACTAATTGGGACGGAGTAATATGAGTTCTCTTTTTTTATGTAACAATCACCCGTGAAAACTTTCCTTCAGACTCCACGTCGTATAGATGGGGTGGCCGCTCGATTCTTTTGCCTTGATCGACGCCGACGCAAGGAAAATGCTTTTTTTTTCTTGGACATGAAGGAGATGGCTTTGGTTGTACTAGCAATTTTCGCACTGAGCGCTTCTTTATCTCAGCATGCGTACACACACGAGTTAACCACGTGACACTGATGCAGGTGACTATGTTGACTACAAGAATATGCATGGTCCTTGATTATTCCTTGATTAATAGGTACTGTCTATATCTGAAGCAAACGATACGTGTGACGTGCTGCTGTTTGGTTATTCATCATGTTTTGTGAATACATGTTTAGCTGTTACTTATTTGTTTTCGTTCATTTTGTTGTTTAGTACATCTAGTATATTCGAGTTACATGAGCTAATAGCTGATTTTATTATGTCTAATATTTTAAAATTAATCATGAAAATTGTGCATAATATTTTAACACTAATTTGCGACGGAGTAATACGAGTACTCTTTTTTTATGTAACAGTCACCTGTGAAAACTTTCCTTCAGACTCCACGTCGTATAGATGGGGTGGCCGCTCTATTCCTTTGCTTTGATCGACGTAGATGCAAGGAAAATGCTTTTTTTTTCTTCGACATGAAGGAAATGACTTTGGTTGTAGCAATTTTCACACAGACAGCTTCTTTATCTCAGCATGCATACACACACGAGTTAACCGCGTGACACTGACGCGGGTGACTACTTTTCCGTTATGTTGACTACAAGAATACATGGTCCTTGATTAATAAGTCCTGTCTACATGGGCATTTTTCAACATCTTTGTTTAATAAGTCCTTGATTAGTCTTGTGGTATGCCAAGTCTCATACATATGTGTCTGGAATAACACCAATCAGAAGACGACTTGCTTCCTTTTCAAGAAAAAAGACGACCTAGAGCTACGTCAGTTCAATGAGCAGCCTATATAAACTTTTTGCTTCAATGCTTACTGCTCTTCTTGAGCAACATCCCCAAGTTCCAAGTTGTAAATCACTTGAACGTTCTGCCTACTTCAGTCCGGTCGACATGGATTTTAAACACTACCTTCTTCGCATGGCAACTCTACTCGGATTGGTTGTATCCGTCCTTACACACGCCGGTAAAGATCTCGTCTTCAGCCTTCTCTACGGTTCAAACTTCCGTTTTTATGCCAATTTAGGATCAAAGTTTGGTGATATCGAAATTCGGTTAAATTCAGTCAGCTTCCTTTTCTTACTTCTTACCTATAATTTAACTGCAAAGCCGTATTTTAGAAATGGGGGCACACATCCTTTTTATTACAAGGAACTGCAAAGGCTGTGAAACTACGTTTTGTCCAAATTTATTAAAAATAATGGCCTCATACTTTGGACGCATGGTCAAGACTTCTTATATAATATTATAGAACAAAGTGATACACCGTTCGATTGGTGTCACGAAGTGGAATAAAATGGAATGGTTCTACACTTGAGAGACGTTCTAGTGTTCAGTTAAGAAATTGAATGGAACGAGGTGGTTCCTTAAAAGAGAATATTCCCTTTAGATCTAGAATACACTCATTCCACCAAATTGGTGGAATCTCCTCATTCCTGTATGCTAAAGCCACCCAAATGTTCTCACTCTCTTTATTCTTTTGCTATCCTTTTTTGCTAAATGCATCTAAACATAAAACGGAACCATTTCATTCCACTTTTTTTGGCCCAACCGAACATAAGATGAAGCCATTTCATCACACATTTTTTGTTCTAACCAACCACAAGAACGAAACCAACCCATTCCATTGAAATGGAACCATGACATTAAATTTCACTTCGTTTCCGAACTGAACACACCCTTACTTTTCTGGGATCTCATACCTGATAGGGAGGCATAACCAATGCGAGATTAATCTTTTTTACCGACATCATTTATCTGTGAGAAATTGCTAAAATTAATCTTGTCCTGGAACAAAGGGAGTAACACTACTGTTTGCTGATAAATGCATTTGGATTTTTCACCAGAAACATTACTGCACAAAAGTGTCTCCTTTTATTACACAAGGTCTACAAAAATAATAACGATTTTCTTTTGCATATACAGTAGAACCTTACGTGGATCCTCGTTATGGAAATCCACCGTGTTGCTGATCCAATCAACAGTGCTGCCGGTCTAGTTTTCGCACTTCGGAAGTACTGTCGTGTTTGTGCCATGCGGTGCTTTGGTGATGTACTACAAGATGCTAGCATTAGCAGGCTTGATTGTAATGAATAATGATGCTCTTTATTTTCAAAAGAATTCGGTAACACTCAGTACCGATCAGTCCATGTGAGCCTCGAAACAGGGCATACGGCAGCTATATTAATATAACGATCACGATTGAGACCGCTGCTAGGCCAAACAACACAACGCTAAAAGAAAAAGAAAAA
This sequence comes from Avena sativa, assembly GCA_916181665.1. NCBI lineage: Eukaryota > Viridiplantae > Streptophyta > Magnoliopsida > Poales > Poaceae > Avena > Avena sativa. The sequence goes on along the minus strand of OV702298.1, from coordinate 273,788,725 downwards.
AAAAGAGAAAACAAAGCTGATAGCAACGGCTCGACTAAAACGAGGATGACCCGCAACCGCTGTGCCCTCCGAAGAATGTCCACCCTGCTCCTAGCACTCCGAAGTGACGCACCTCCAAGAAGGAAAGCGATGACAACGACGCTGCTGCCCGGACTAGTCCTAGGGTTTTCCCCGATACACTACAGGAGGTGGGGAAGAGATACACCCGGCGCCCTTAAGGAAGGACGGCAACACCGTGGGCGTCACCACGTCGGTGTCTAGACGACAAGGATTTCTCCTGACCTCTCAAAAATCACACTCCCGAAAGCTTTGGATTGCTCGACCAAGCTCGCTGCCCACTAGCACACGCCACCACAGACTTGCAGTCACCACCGTCTTTGTCTCACCATGAGCCACTGGTATGACCAAAAAAGAAGGACCTTTGACAAGGGTTGGCGGTACAGTGACTTGCGGGAGGGAACTACCTCCACCGCCGGAGGGCGATAGCCGACCAGATGTAGCAGCAAGGACAAACCAGGCCCTCTCTATCCCGACCGATCCCAAATGGACTCGTGAAGCCCCGCCGCCACACTGCAGCAAGGGTGTCACCACCGTCGCAATCCCTAGCGCTAGGTCCTACTCCTCCGTCCCAAGTGGATCCGTTGCCACCATAGATCCCCGCCGCCACCATAGATCCCTGCCGCCAAGAAGCAGCACCATCGCCACCGTGCTCATCCGGGCATACCGGACCACCGCCGGTCTGAGAAGAACCACCGCAGGCCGCCAAGCGCCATCGCCATGACTCGCAAGAGGGTAAACCACCTTTCGGGGCCGCCACCCCGACATCCATGAACACGAACCCGCAATTGGCATACGCCACCATGGCAAGCTCCGGAATGCACAACGGAAGTCGGCGCACGATCCAAGCCCGTCTGGCTCAAATAACTCAGACACATGGGCAGCAGGGATGCAACCTGAACAGCAAAGGTTGCCTACAAGTCACAGCCTGCAAACCGAGAAACACCGAGATCAAGCCCGCCTGGCTCAACTCCCGTGACCCTTCCATGCCCCTGGCAGGGGGTAGGCCCCTGTATGGAAGCCCGCCCACCCAGGACACAATGCAAGGGGCAGGTTCAGCCAACCCATCTTGGGCCCAAATGGGCCTAGATCTGGGTCGCACTAGCCCACAACCATGGTGCCATGGCCTACCTCCGCCCACCGCCGATAGGTGCCCGCCCCAGCCTTTCCACAGCCAGCTCCAGGAGCACCGCCACCGTTGCATCAGTGCCTGCCACTGGCCCGAGCTCGATGCCACCACAGTGCACCACCGCCGGCCAGCACTGCCCCGCGTAGTCTGTCGCGTGTGTAGGTGAAAGAGGGCCGCCGACACCGGCATCGCCTGGGCTTTGCCCGGCGGCTCCCGCCGGTGGCGGCGGAGGAGAGAGAGGGGAGGAGGTGGGGCGAGGCGAAGCGCGCTAGGTTTGCCCCTGCGTCGCTCGCGGGGATCCCCTCCTGTTTTTTCTCACTCAATTCTGACCTTTCCCCCCGTCCATGTGAGCCTTTCGGGGATCTATAGTTGTTTAAGAAAGTTCCGGTGTTAGATTAGTCGTGTCGTGTTTAGTTCGGTGTTACTTGGGACTTACTATGTAAATAAACATAAAAAATTACACGCAATGCCAGGCCTTACACTATAGGAATGGCCAGATGCGCCGACGGCCGGCTGCTACGCCGACGACCAAAGGTCGGGGCCATCGGCGTAGGACCGGGCCAGGCCAGCCCACGTCGCCAGCCCTTGGCGTAGCCAAGCCGTCGGCGTAGGCGACCGTACGCCGACGGTCACCCTCGTCATCCAGTTGCCCTCGGCGTAGGACGCGTGGCACATACCGGCCAGGGCAGACGGCGCGCTAGCCAGTACGCCGAGGGAAACCGCAACTTTGACCGCTTCAAGGGGAAGGTGGTACGTATATACATGGAACGACTTTTATTTTCGTCATGTTCGTACTTTGACCGCTAGCCAGTATTTCTCGTCATGTTCGTACTTCATATGCATAATATTTATTTTCGTGATGCAGGTGACCGAGGAACAACCCGGAGAGGTGATTCATGACATCGCCGTCTATGAGATGATGGGGCGAAAGAAGCCCGATTACTCGGAGCCTCAGCCCTCGTTGCCCGTGTACTTCGGCACTGCCTAGAACGACTTAGGGAACTACAACACAATGATGAAGGCTCGTCACCCCCATGTGGATGACCCCATTCACGCGGAGATCGACGAGGAGTCGTTGGTCCTATCGGGGCATGAATTGCAGCATGGACGTCTCAAGATTCTGAATAAGAAGGTCAAGCCTACCCTCAGCACGAGCTCCAGTCGTCTCAAGGCTACCCACCCCGCCGACGCCCCCCTATCCCGCCTCGTGGCCAGCCTCATCGATCCACCTCTAGAGATGATGTAAGTTTTTCTCTTTTTCATCATCTTTATGACTTTTGTTCCTGCATTGCTAACCGCTGACGAGATTCCTTGTATTTGAAATTGTAGCCTGAGTTCGAGGCAGCCTACGATGCCGCTCATGCTGAATATCATGTGGTCTTTCGGCAGCATCAGGAGGCGAATACGATCTACATGCAATACGTAAATGTAAGTCTTAACCTTTATTTTTGCAAAAGATACAAGTCTCACTTCCCCTAGTTTATTGTATTACGGTCTGACATCTAAACTATATTGCAGGCCATGTTGGTGAATATTCAAACTGGACAGAATACAGATTTAGGGCACGTGCCTCCCATGTCAGGGCCGGCGCCATGCATGCCATCGAGGGACAGCTTCGCTAGGACATACTACGCATCGACAACGGTAAGTTCTTTACTAACCCACTTGTTATCGCTTACTTTGCCTCGCAAGTTGCTAACATGTAGGCAACATGTAGGGAACGGGAGCTTCTGGGAACCGACACTTTGGCCATGCCTCGCCGGATGGGCGTCAGTGTTGGAGATATGCCCTAGAGGCAATAATAAATGTAGTTATTATTATATCTTTGTGTTTATGATAAATGTTTACATTCATGCTATAACAGTATTAACCGGAAACAATAATACTTGTGTTATTTGTAAACTAAAATAGAGTCCCTAGTAAAGCCTCTTTATAATACTAGCTTGTTGGTTAATAGATGATCGTGGTTTCCCGATCATGAACATTGAGATGTTGTTAACAACAAGATCATATCATTAGGAGAATGGTCTGATGGACATACTCCTATAGATAAGCGTAGCATAAAGATCAAGTCATTTTAATAGTTCAATTGCTATAAGCTTTCTGATACACAGTAACCTAATTCCTTCGACCATGAGATCGTGCTAATCACCATCACCGGAAGGATGCTTTGATGACGTCAAACACCACACCGTAACTGGGTGGCTATAAAGATGGCATTGAGTGTTCAGAAAGTATGGGTTGAGGCACATGGATCAAGAGTGGGATTTGTCCATCCATATGACAGATAGATATACTCTGGGCCCTCTCGGTGGAATGTCATCCAATTATCTTGCAAGCATGTGACTGGCTCACAAGGGATCACATACCACGGGAACGAGAAAAGAGTACTTATCGGTAACGAGGTTGAACTAGGTATGCAGAGATACAGACGATCAAAACCTCGGATAAGTAAACTATCATGAGACAAAGGGAAATTGGTATCATATGTAAGTGGTTCATTCGATCGCAAAGTAATCGTAGAAATATGTGGGAGCCATATGAATTTCCAGATTCCTCTATTGGTTATTGATCGGAGAAGTGTCTCGGTCATGTCCGCATAATTCACGAACCGTAGGGAGACACACTTAAGGATTCGATGTTGTTTAGTAGATATGGAATGTTAGCAGGGATACCGAATGTTGTTCGGAGTCTCGTATGGGATCCAGGATATCACGAGGAGATCCGGAATGGTCCGGAGAATAAGATTCATATAAGGAAAGTCCTATTTCGGAGTTTGGGAAAGTTTCCGATGATTTCATCGGAGAGGTTCTAGAAGGGTCTAGAAGGTTCACCGGTCCGAAAGGAGAAGGGTCCATGAATGTGTCATGGGTAAGTGGAATAATTGGATCATGTCCAAGGTCACTTGGTGTTGGCATATGCAAGAGAGAAATAAAGCTCTAAATTGAAAGTCAAACGGGAAGTTCGAAAAGTCAAACTGGAACAATGGTTTCCTAGTGGGAGAAGAAACAAGTCCTTCTCTCAATCCAACTTGGGTTTGGGTTTGGATTCAAACCCACCCCTCCCAAGGCTGCCCCTCCCTCTCATAAATAGAGGGGGAGGGCTGCCCCAAACAACACAAGTTCCAAGCCCTCTCCACGAGACGCCGCCGCCGACCCGCGCCGCCGCCTTGCGCCGCCGCCGGTCCGTCGCCACCGCCCTAGCCGCCGCCGACACCTCCTCCTCCTCCTCCTCCCGGATCTCTAAACCCTAGTTTTTCGGGAAACCCTAGTCCACCATAACTCGCATCCGGCTTAGGCGAAGCCCTGCGGGATCTTCCCTCTACTTCCGACACCACGCCGTCGTGCTGCCGGAATCACGAGGGAGAACTACAACCTTTGCTGCCTGCTGGAACAACGGAGAGGAAGGTCTTCATCGAGTACCGAACGTGTGACCGACTATGGAAGCGCTGCCGGAATGCAGCGCCGGAAGGATCGTCTACGCGATCTTGAGATCGGCAAGTGTACGACTACATCTCCCACGAGAATCTGCTCTCGTTAACCGCTTTGGAATCTTCGAGGGTGAGTTCTTCTATCGACTCGTTGCTATAATCTAGTAGGTAGATCTTGGCTTGTTTGTGTGCATGCGGTAGAATTTTTTTGTTTTCCATGCTACGAACCCCTACAGTGGTATCAGAGCCGTGTCTATATGTAGATCTGTTGCACGAGTAGAACACAATGGTCATTGTGGGCGATGGTGCTTTTATTATCAATTGCTTTTTGTGTACTTTGCATCTTCCGGTATGATGGGATGAAGCGGCCCGGGCTAACCTTACATGACATCGTTCATGAGACTTGCTCCACGCTCAACATGCAACTTGTATTGCATAAGTGGCTTTGCGGGTGCCTATCTCTCCCATGGAGAGGGCTTGGAACTTGTGTTGTTTGGGGCAGCCCTCCCCCTCTATTTATGAGAGGGAGGGGCAGCCTTGGGAGGGGTGGGTTTGAATCCAAACCCAAACCCAAGTTGGATTGAGAGAAGGACTTGTTTCTTCTCCCACTAGGAAACCATTGTTGCAGTTTGACTTTTCAAACTTCCCGTTTGACTTTCAATTTAGAGCTTTATTTCTCTCTTGCATATGCCAACACCAAGTGACCTTGGACATGATCCAATCATTCCACTTACCCATGACACATTCATGGACCATTCTCCTTTCGGACCAGTGAACCTTCTAGACCCTTCTAGAACCTCTCCGATGAAATCATCGGAAACTTTCCCGAACTCCGAAATAGGACTTTCCGTATATGAATCTTATTCTCCGGACCATTACGGATCTCCTCGTGATATCCTGGATCCCATCCGAGACTCCGAACAATATTCGGTATCCCACTACTGGAAAAACCATCTTCGGTTCAATTAGAACAAGCCCAGCAGTCACGGCCCGTCACGAACCGCGACTAGTGCTAGCACTAGTCCCGGTCCGTGAGGCCTCCAACGGCTAGAAATGGCCATAAGCATTAGTCCCGGGCCGGACCAGAGCATTAGTCCCGGTCCGTAATACGGCCCGGGACCAATAAGCTGGAGCGGGGCAACAGCTCTTTTCGGGGACTATTAGTCCCGGGTCGTATCACGGCCCGGGACTAATTGTCCATCACTATATATACAGCTCCCTGGCCAGCTTCCCTAAAGCATATGGTGGCCATTTTTCTCAAAGAAAGCAAGAGAGTTCATGCCATTTTTTTCTCAAGATTTGTTAAGATTTAGTTTGCAACACCTAAATCCAAAGCTTTAAAAGGTTAGAACTTCATTCTTTCATCTCTTATTGCTACTTTAGCTCTATATAATGCTCTAGAAGTATAGAGATATGGATCAAATGCATGCATGCTCTAGAAGTAGCTAGAAGGATTTTGATATATATGTGTAACAAATTTTGATTAGGCACATAGTTACTGAAAATTGAAATGTGTAATTTTAGAGTTTCAGAGCTTAGAATGGAATGAGGTTTTCACTGATAGAACAATAATAAAAAACTCCACATTTATCATGTTGATTGTTTTCTCTAATTCACAAATTGGTGCATGTAAATTTTTCAAAATTCAAAATTAATGCTCTAGAAGCTCTCAATATAACTTGTAATAATTTTATCATGTCGTGTAATGGTTTTTGATATACTTTTACCATTATGCAGATGGTCCGGGAATGGATGTACGGTACTGACCGACGCTCTGGCGAGTTCATTAATGGCGTGCATGAATTCATCCGTGTTGCTGATGCAAACAAGCACAATGGTTTTGTATTCTGTCCATGTAATGGATGTAGGAATCAGAAGGATTACTCTGACTCAAAAACCCTTCACAGCCACCTGTTGAAGTCTGGCTTCATGCCCAGTTATAATTGTTGGACCAAGCACGGAGAGAGAGGGGTTATAATGGAAGACAATGAAGAAGAGGAGGAGGATGACAACTATCATGGTTTCCCTGAGTACGGAGATACTTCCATGGGGGATGCTGAAGGGGAGGATGAAGAAGAGACACATGATAAACCCGCGGATGATCTTGGTCGGACCATTGCCGATGCACGAAGAGATTGTGAAACTGAAAATGATAGGGAGAAGTTCAATCACATGCTAGAGGATCACAAAAAGTTGTTGTACCCAAATTGCGAAAATGGTCTGAAAAAGCTGGGCAGCACACTGGAATTGCTGCGATGGAAGGCTGAGTGTGCTATACCTGACTCCTCATTTGAAAAGTTGCTGAAAATGATGAAGAATATGCTTCCAAAAGATAATGTATTGCCCGCCAGTACATACGAAGCAAAGAAGGTTGTCTGCCCTCTAGGTTTAGAGGTTCAGAAGATACATGCATGCCCTAATGACTGCATCCTCTACCGCGGTGAGGAGTATGAGAATTTAGATGCATGCCCGGTATGCACTTCACTTCGGTATAAGATTAGACGAGATGACCCTGGTGACGTTGAGGGCGAGCCCCCCCGAAAGAGGGTTCCTGTGAAGGTGATGTGGTATGCTCCTATAATACCACGGTTGAAACGCTTATTCAGAAACAAAGAGCACGCCAAGTTGTTGCGATGGCATAAAGAGGAACGTAAGTCAGACGGGATGTTGAGACACCCCGCTGATGGGTCGCAAAGTAGAAAAATCGATAGAAAGTACCCGGACTTTGCAGATGACGCAAGGAGTTTAAGGTTTGGTCTAAGTATAGATGGCATGAATCCCTTTGGGGAGCAGAGCTCCAGTCACAGCACCTGGCCCATGACTCTATGCATCTATAACCTTCCTCCTTGGTTGTGCATGAAGCGGAAGTTCATTATGATGCCAGTGTTGATCCAAGGTCCGAAGCAACCCGACAACGACATTGATGTGTACCTAAGGCCATTAGTGGAAGAACTTTTACAGTTGTGGCACGAACCCGGGATATGCGTGTGGGATGAGCACAAGCAGGAAGAATTTAACCTCCGAGCATTGCTTTTCGTAAAAATCAATGATTGGCCTGCTCTTAGTAACCTTTTAGGACAGTCAAGCAAGGGATACAATGCATGCACACACTGTTTAGATGAGACTGCAAGTATATATTTGGAACATTGTAAGAAGAATGTATACAATGAGCATCATTGATTTCTTTTGGCCAAGCATCCCTTAAGAAAGAAAGGCAATCATTTCAACGGTCTGGCATGTCACCAGACGAAGCCTAAGGAGCGTACTGGTGCTGATATATTTGATATGGTCAAAGATTTGGATCAACTGGTAACCTTTGGAAAGAGTCCTGGAGGAAAATCTGTTCCGAAAGACGCTGAAGGACACACACCCATGTGGAAGAAGAAATCTATATTTTGGGAGCTACCATATTGGAAATTCTTAGAGGTCCGCTCTGCAATCGATGTGATGCATGTGACGAAGAATCTTTGCGTGAACCTGCTAGGCTTCTTGGGCGTGTATGGGAAGACAAAAGATACACCCGAAGCACGAAAGGACCATCAATGTATGAAAGACCCAGATGGCCTGCATCCAGAATTGTTTCAAGGTCATGCCAGCTACGCTCTTACCAAACAAGAGAAGGAAATATTTTTTGAATGCCTAAGCAGTATTAAGGTCCCGTCTGGCTTCTCGTCGAATATAAAGGGGATAATAAATATGGAAGAAAAAAGTTCCAAAACCTAAAGTCTCATGACTGCCACGTGATTATGACGCAAATGCTTCCGATTGCATTGAGGGGGCTTCTACCAGATAATGTTCGAGTACCCATTGTGAATCTATGTGCATTTCTCAATGCAATCTCTCAGAAGATAATCAATCCTGAAGATCTACCACGGTTACAGAATGATGTGGTCCAATGTCTTGTCAGTTTTGAGTTGGTGTTCCCACCATCCTTCTTCAATATTATGACGCACCTGCTGGTTCACCTAGTCGAAGAGATTTGCATTCTCGGTCCTGTATTTCTACACAATATGTTTCCCTTTGAGAGGTTCATGGGAATATTAAAGAAATATGTTCGTAACCGTGTTAGGCCAGAAGGAAGCATCTCCAAGGGCTATGGAACAAAGGAGGTAATTGAATTTTGTGTTGACTTTGTTCCTGACCTTAAGCCGATTGGTCTTCCTTAATCGCGGTATGAGGGGAGACTGAGTGGAAAGGGTACTCTAGGAAGGAAATCAATAATATGTAGAGACGGACATTCTTACACCGAAGCACATTACACCGTTCTACAGAATTCTATATTGGCAGCCCCATATATCGAGGAACACAAGAAAATCTTACGCTCCAACAACCCTGGAAAGTATGACTCTTGGATTAGAGATGAACACATGAAGAGTTTTGGCGGTTGGTTGCAACATCTCATCAAAAACAACACTCTTGGAGATCAGCTATACTTGTTGTCTAGGTCACCATCTTCGACTATATCGACTTTCCAAGGGTACGAGATAAATGGGTATACATTTTATACGATAACCCAAGATAAAAAGAGCACCAACCAAAACAGTGGTGTCCGCTTTGATGCAACAGACAACAATAGGTCAAAGACCACATATTATGGTTACATAGAGGAGATATGGGAACTTGACTATGGACCTACTTTTAAGGTCCCCTTGTTTCGGTGCAAATGGGTCAAGCTGACGGGAGGAGGGGTTGAGGTAGACAAGAAATACGGAATGACATCGTTGGATCTCAACAATCTTGGGTACTTAGACGAACCATTCGTCCTAGCCAATGATGTGGCCCATGTTTTCTATGTGAAGGACATGTCTACCAAACCTAGAAAATGAAAAAATAAGAAAAAGAATACATCAGACGATGAGCCAAAGCGCCACATAGTTCTTTCAGGAAAAAGAAACATCGTGGGAGTGGAGGACAAGACAGACATGTCAGAAGATTGTGATAAGTTTCATGAAATTCCGCCCTTCGCGGTGAAGGATGACCCAAGCATCATGTTAATGAATGAAGATGCTCCATGGATACGACGGGATCAGAAAGGAACACACGCGAAGAAATGATATGTAATAATTGTAACATTTTATGAGTGAAGATGTTCCATTTTTATAGTGTTGTCTGCAAACAATCTTGAGTGTGTTAGTCCCGTTTTGTGGCTGGACCGGGACTAAAGGAGGGCCTTTAGTACCGATTCATACTTACCATTAAGATCTAATCTCCAAACGCGTGATGTCACATATTAGGAGTGCCTCTATGACCAGTTTCTCGGAGATGCCGGAGGACTGGGCTCCGTTGGCATCTCCCTGAAACTGGCCGTAGTGGTGTCCTTGCTCTCGAAAACCATCTTGCAGCTTGTATCTTCTCTAACTAGATCAATACACCTAGGAGCTAACTAATTTCACATATTAGGGAGTGCCTCTATGACCAGTTTCTCGGAGATGCCGGAGGACTGGGCTCCGTCGGCATCTCCCTGAAACTAGCCGTAGTGGTGTCCCTGCTCTCGAAAACCATCTTGGAGATGCCTCAAACTGGCTGGAGGACTGGACTCACAAGGATGCCTATTTATAGTACAAGCAGCTCGGCATAATGTCGACACTCACGACATAATGTCGACACTCACCCCTATTATTAGTGCTGACTCATCTTTAGTCCCGGTTGGTGTCTCCAACCGGGACTAAAGGTTCATCTTTAGTCCCGGTTGGTGACACCATCCGGGACAAGGTACAAGCCGCACGACATAATGTCGACACTCACCCCTATTATTAGTGTTGCCTAGCCCAGTCTGCCGCAATCCCTTCAGTCGCGGTTGGTTTCTCCAACCGGGACTAAAGATGAACTCTCTCTTTATATAGGCATTTCCCTCTATTTATTAGGTAACACTCAAGATATTTATTAATATTAAAAACCAGGACAAACCGGGACTAGCTAACACTCAGGACTAAATCCGCCCCCTTTAGTCATAATCATGCCTAGTCCTATAGTACGCAGCTTCAAGGTCTTCATCGTCATCGTCATCATCATCGTCATCGTCACCTGCCACTCCGGGGATCCTCAGCCCATCCATGGCATATACCAGGGGCCATTCCAGCCTCGGATTCACGGCGGGCGGGAGAGGGGTCTCCTGGAAGACGATGCCGCTACCGCCGGGCCGGTGTGGGGCCTGTGGCGGGTGGACTCGTGGGCACCATAGGCGAGGATGGTCTCCCCCGGCGATGTAGCGCATCACTCCGATGATAGTACGGTTCGCCCACCACAAACGACGGCCGGCTTCGTTGTGGTTCACCGGTGGCGGGCCATCACCCTCGTACCTGGAGAGCTCCCTTTCCCGCCTATTAGCAAAGAAGGCATTCCAGGTGTCGTAGTTGTCGGGATCCCACTAGGGATCCATCCGCTGCTCTGGCTTGAGCTTGTGGTAGAAGTGGTTTGTGATGGCCGCCTGGCGTGCGGAACCTTGAGGGACAGGAGGGACAGGAACCCCTCCAGCGCTCAGCATCCAGACGGCGGGCGGTCGGTAGCCCGGCGGACAAGGGTAGTTGGAGGCGCACAGCAGCTCGGTCTCCTCGAGGGTCAGAATGGCCCAGTAGGCGTTGTCCATTGTTCTAAGAGAGGAAGGTGTGGATGTGTGGATAGCCATGGCCCGATCGCCCTAAATATAGTGGGAAAGGGCGGGAAAACTTGGCGTGAAGCTTTGGGAAATGGCGGGAAATATCTTTAGTCCCGGTTAGTGACTACATCCGGGACTAAAAGCTCTCGTAGAAAGGAAAGGGCGGGAAAACTTGGCGGAAGAGGTGGGAAATGGCGGAAAATATCTTTAGTCCCGGTTTTTGACTACAATCGGGACTAAATGGATATTATATTAAAATTCATTATATTTTTCTGATAATAATAGACATATTTTTTGTTTTATTTGGATTATTACAATAAAAGATATGATTTTTCAAAGTTTTTATATTTGATTTGAATTTAAAAAATAAAATTTACAAATGAAATAACTTATAAATGATGCAAACATATAAATGGATACTATATTAAAATTCTTTATATTTTTTTGATAATAATAGACATATTATTTGTTTTATTTGGATTATTACAATAAAAGATATGATTTTTCAATTTTTTTATATTTGATTTGAATTAAAAAAGGAAATTTACAAATGAAATAATTTATAAATGATGCAAACAGATAAATGGATATTATATTAAAATTCTTTATATTTTTCTAATAATTATAGATATATTATTTGTTTTATTTGGATTATTACAATAAAAGATATGATTTTTCAAAGTTTTTATATTTGATTTGAATTAAAAAAAGAAAATTTACAAATGAAATAACTTATAAATGATGCAAACAGATAAATGGATATTGTATTAAAATTCTTTATATTTTTTTGATAATAATAGACATATTATTTGTTTTATTTGGATTATTACAATAAAAGATATGATTTTTCAAAGTTTTTATATTTGATTTGAATTAAAAAGAAAATTTTACAAATGAAATAATTTATAAATGATGCAAACAGATAAATCGATATTATATTAAAATTCTTTATATTTTTTTGATAATAATAGACATATTATTTGTTTTATTTGGATTATTACAATAAAATATGTGATTTTTCAAAGTTTTTATATTAGTTTTGAATTAAAAAACAAATAGTCGCGGGTCGTGGCTGGACCCAGGACTAAAGGGTGAGTGCGCGCGCGAAAACGAAGCGGCCAAAAAAACTCTTTAGTCCCGGGCCGTGGCTTAGCCCGTGACTAAAGGGGGGTCTTTAGTCGCGGGTTAAGCCACGGCCCGCAACTAAAGGGTCTTTAGTCGCGGGCGGTGGCTTTGCCCGGGACTAAAGGTCTGTCCCTTTATATTCTGGTGCCAGCGGAGGTGCTGCGCCCCAACACTTCGCATTTCTCGTCGACGACGAAGCGTAGACGAAGACGAAGCACCGACGAAGCACAGACGAAGACAGGAGAGGTGCTGTCCGATTCCGCCGCTGCTCCGCCATGCGTACGTGCTCCGTCGTGCTGCCGCCGCTCCGCAGGTGAGATGGTTCTCCAGGACGTGGCGCCGCTACGTCGTGTCGCCGCCGCTCCGCAACGACGGCGCCTCTACGACAGTTAGGGTTCGGCCAGGGAAGGAAACGAGAGAGAGGGAGCGAGCCTGGGGGAATGAGAGGATAGGGGAGAGGGAGGAGAGGCGTGCTCTCCATGGCGGCGGCGTGGATCGGCAACGGACACGGCCGGCGAGGGCGTCGCGCGCGCGCCACACCAACGCTTTGGCCAGAGGACGGGGAAGGACGGCCGGCGAGGTGGGCCGTGTTGGGCTGCTGGCCTGGTAGGGGAGAGGGAGAGATGGGCCGGCCTGGTTGGGGTCGGGCTACTGTTTTTTTTCCAAAAAATTTTCTTTTTCTGTTTTTCCTTTTCTCTTTGTATTTTTTAAATACAAATCTGTTTTATATTATTTTTTAATTATTGTTTTAATTATAATTAGCTAGGATTAGGATTATATTGTTAGTTAGGGTTATTTTAGTTATAATTAGCTAGGGTTATTTTTTGAATTATTGTTTTAATTATAATTAGCTAGGGTTATTTTTTTAATTATAATTAGCTAGGGTTATTTTTTAATTATTGTTTTAATTATAATTAGCTAGGGTTATTTTTTTGTTTTAGTTATTAGCTATGATTATATTGTTTTACCACAATTAATATTAGGATTATTGTTTTACCACAAATAATATAAGGTTTTACCATAATTAATATTAGGAAATGTTATAGTTTTTTTCTATATTTTTTTATAGTTTTTTTATATTAGGGTTTTTGTTTTAATATTAGGATTATTGTTTTAATTAAAATATTAGAATTAGGATTAGTATTATTGTTTTAGTGATTTTTTTTGTTTTATTTATTAAGATTAGAATTAGGATGAGGATTAGGGTTATTTTTTGTTTTAGTTATTATGATTATTGTTTTAGCACAAATAATATTAGGATTATTATAATTAGGATTATATTGTTTTAGTTATTAGGATTATTGTTTTTTATAACCTGTTTAACTCTCTTTTTGTTATAGATAATTAAGTCATGGATCCATCCGAAGATCCTGGTCGCATCGGTGAAGGTTTTCTTCAGGGCATGATAAGAGGTGAAGACATTACTACCGGCGCCGAAGATATTTTGATCGAGGAAGATATTTCCTCATATCTCAATCCATCCGGTGATGGACTAGAGGAAAACCTAATGTATCAAGGGGAAGACCAGATGGACGAAGGGCAAACAAATAACAACAATAATGATGGCCCCTCGACAGGATCCGGCGAGGTATATATATATAAAGTCTCATGTTACCTCTATTCATTAACTCATCTAGATATATATTAATCACTCTCTCTTCTTCTTTTAGCCCACCGGATCGAAGCAATCGATAACTCGAACGAAACGAGGGCCGAACAAAAAGTTGGATGGTAATCAGAGGTTCACCATCGAAGAAATAGATGATGATGGTGAACCGATTGCTCCAGAGAAGCACCGGAGGATGTTTGTAAATCAATGCGGGGTGCTTGTTAGGGACAACCTGCCGATCACCATCGAAGAATGGAATAAGTCAAAGAAAGCCGGTGAAGAATCCAACAGCTATGTCACCGATGATGCCAAAGATGACCTTTGGCAGAAGCTCATAGCGCATTTCATACTACCTCCAGAGTATGAGGAATTTGAGGTAGATGGTATTACCCCAAGGCCGGGTGGGCTTGAAAATAGAGTGAAAGTAAAGGAGTGGGCACTAAGCAAGATGGCTGAACTGTACCGGAACCACAAGAAAAATTTATACGCGAAATATGTCGCGAAAAAGAAAACTCCAGACTTCAAAGGAGTAAACGAGAAGTTGAGAGAACAGTGGCCCGATTTTGTACAGTACAAGAAATCTGATAAAGCAAAGGCAAAGTCGGAAAAGAACGCATTAAATGCTGCCAACAAGAAATACCATCATAAAATGGGGACAGGTGGCTACAAGAGTGCCATCCCTAAGTGGGAAACTATGGAGAAGGATATGAGGGCTAGAGGCGTCACTCCTGGTACAGATGGATGGCCCGAGAGGTCAAAGCACTGGTGGTACGGGCACGGGGGATCCTTGGACCCAGAAACATGGAAGACATTATTTCATGATAAAATTCTAAAACCCTCCCAAGACCTTATTCAAGCAATGAACGATGCTCAATTGGGATTGTTCCGTCCCGAGAGAGAGAACAACGAGCTGACACGCGCCCTAGGGAATCCTGAAAAGGAAGGACGAACACGAGGCAAAGGCGCCGGTGTCTCGTGGAAGAAAGGGTTTCCTCAGTACGATGCCAGTTACAGAAGCCGTCAGAGAAAGAAGGACCGGGAGGCAGACCGGATCTCTAGGGTAGAGCAGGACCTAGCTGATCTGAAGAATCTCATGCATGAAATTAGCCAAAGGCCGCCGTCGTCAACTCACCCGCGGTCTGATGATCCTGCATTGAATCTTAGCCAACGGAGAAGCAGCGTGGCTTCCACGGAGGTCCGTGCTGATGATCAAGCACTGCTGGATGATGCACCGGCTCCTCACTACCCCGTGGATGATGTCAGAGAGATGGCACAATGTGAGCTACATCAGCCAATGAACAACATGTCCTTCAAGGTGGCGATCGGCACTGCTTTACCTTGTCTACCTGGAGCACTCCACCATTCACTTCCGATTCCACCAGGCTATGCTCGTGTCACGGTGGATGACATAGTGGAGGATTTTGCGGACCTAGAGATTGAAATCGCTACGCCTGAAGGCCTTACGAAACTAGGAGATGTCAAGCGCAACATCATTCTATGGAATAAGAAGTAGATCAAGTTTCCAGGCTCGGCGCCAAGGACACCGACTCCAAGGAATCCAAATCCACCCCGCATCGAATATCGTCAACCTCCAAGTCCACCCCAACCCGATTATCGCCAACCTCCAAGTCCACCCCAACCCGATTATCGCCAACCTCCAAGTCCACCCTGCCCCGCTGACGATCGCCGTAGCAGGAGTACATCAACTCGATCTCTGCCTCCGCCTCCGTGCAATACTACTACCTCGTCGAAGAAACGGAAGTTCGACGGTCCCCCGTGCCCCACATCGAAGAAAGGTCAAACGTCGAAGATAGTCGATATCCCGCCGGCTCTTCCAAAGAGACCTTATGACAAAACCGATGAGGAAACTAACGCGGATGTGGCTGCCCAAGTTAAGGCGCATTTTGCACCCAAAAAGCCCGAGCCAAAGCCGGTATATAACGAAAAAACCAAAAAGTGGGATAAGTCCTTTCTTGAGCAACCATCCCAGATATCGATGAATCTGGAATCAGACTATGACCGGGAGATTATTAATCAAGCACAGAAGAAAAAATCACAAGTGCAAAAAGCGGGAAGCAAGTTGCCCAGCTCGGAGCACAGAAGAATCAATCGATCGCCCCGCTCAAAGTCATTTCAGACCTCGACAAGGCCTTCAGAGCTGAAATGGATATGGACATGCAAATAATGGACCCTAGAGCCCGTAATAGAGCTGCACTTATGGGAATCACTATATTGCAGGCCAAAGCACTTGCTAACGAAGCAAATATGTCTCTTGGTCAATATTTAGGCTATGAAGATACGCCAGTGGGTCAAATAGTACGACAGTATGTCCAAGGGGCGCCTCTAGTTAGTAATGAGGAGCTCACGCGTCTATCCACACATATGCGAAATCTGCACGAATGGTACATGTCGCAAGCACAAAAGAAGCATCAGAAAGATTGGTTTCCGGTGGACGTTAGAACGGAGCATCACTTCTGTCGTGGGAATGGTCACGGCAGATGCTGCAATCGGCAGCGAGTAGTAGAACGAGGGGCAAGGACGGCCAGCCATCTGCGGTGCGAGATGAGGGCGGAGACACAGGGTTTTACCCAGGTTCGGCCCCCCGGAGGGTAAAGACCTACTCCTGCTAGATTGTATTATGGAGGTGGTACAATGGGCGAGCTCGGCGGCTAGGCGGCGAGTCGCTTGGGTGTATGATGGAACGTATCTCTACACGCTCTGCAGGGAGGTTTATATAGGCTCACCTCCCCTAGGGTTTACATATCTCAACCGAATCAGTTAAGGCTTCGGTACTCGTTTAACCTAATCCGACTGGGCCTATCCACTCGCCTGGGCCTTCAGCTTCCAGTCGCTTGGATCCACGCCGGGCCTTGATCCAGTCGCCGTCCTGCAGGCCCACTCGCCAGGTCTTGGGCCAGTCGGAAACGTCCTACTGGGTATACCCCGGTAGGCGCATCCCCATCAGTAGTCCCCGAGGTCGTCGTCGATTAGGCGTAGGTGGCTGCTGGCAGTCGGAGTATGCGGCCGCTGAGTAGACATCCAGTCGAATCGTCGGCGGGCTCCTGTATAAAGGAGAAAACTAGTCATTCTGATCGCAGCTTTGGCGAGTCGAGTCGGCGAAACACTATCATAGTGATCGGGTCGGCGAGCCGAGTGGCTGAAGTTGGACCGTTAAACGTGGTCAAACTATTAGTATGGGCATATTTCCGACTGGCCCTGGGGCGTGGTCAAACGTGGTCGAAGCCTGTAGAATAGGGTAGTTTGCCCTGGGGCGTTAGTAGCAGTTCTGCCGTATGGGCATATTTTGTAATTTGAGACAATGCGACATGCTATTGAATGAGACATCGTGTCTGTTTTGGGATTTGTCATGTGTTTTGTGATTGAGGTTTGAACGAGTCCCCGAGCGCGTCCGCCCTTTTGTGGGGTTTACCTCGTGTGTGATATGTTTGTTGTTTTTGAGTGTTTTGTTATTGTGGTCGACTCGCCCAGACTCGAAGAGCCAGTCGCTAGGCGACTCCCTTGAGCGCTCTGTACTTCGCCGTTTTCCCTTGCGCGAACGAGGTCGGGTGGCCGAGTCCCCGAGCGTGGTACTTGGTTGTTCTAGGCGCGACTCGAGGGTGGGTGAGGACTTGGCGCGTTAGTTTGAGCGCATCACTCCTGCCTAGCCTGTGGGGTCAGTCGCGTGGCGAGTCCTGGTCATGCTCTCATACTTGGCGTTTTCCCGAGCCGCTCGTGCTGAACTGGTCATCAGTCCCCGAGCGTGGTACTTGGCCGTTCGAGTCGCTATGTCGAGGATGCGGAGGATCGTTGGTCGCTGTGAGAAGCGAAGGCAGTTGTCTTGGCTCGTAGAGCCAGTCGGGCTAGGCGACTCCAGTGGGGCTCCGGGTAGGCGTTTTTCGTGGACGATGTACAACCTGGGGTGATCCAGTGCTTGTGCATCGCACTACTTAGCCGTGCCAATCGCTTGACCAAAGGTTGACTTCTGCGGCTAGCTTGACGCTGTTATTACGAGTGCGAGTGGCACGAGACACGGAGAGTAGGCGCAATTTGCGATAACCGATTCTTTTTATTTCATAGCGACTGGAGAGTACATATGTGGGGTTCTAGGAGTAGAACTTCCGTAGGAGGTTTACATTCCATGGTTGCTTGACGTCGAGTTCGCCGTCCCCGCGGACGTCGATGAGGTAGTAGGCGTCGTTGCCGAGTACTCGCCCGATGGCGAATGGCCCTTCCCACGGAGGGGAAAGCTTGTGCATGCCCTTCTTGTCCTGGATGAGGCGCAACACCAGGTCACCTTCTTGGAAGGTGCGAGTTTTCACCCGCCGGCTGTGGTAGCGGCGGAGTCCCTGCTGGTAGATGGCGGTGCGTGACCGAGCAAGGTCGCGTGCCTCGTCGAGTTGATCGACTCCGTCTTGGCAGGCGAGTTCGTTTGCAGCCTCCGTGTAGTGGACGACCCGGGGCGAGTCGTGTTCGAGGTCGGTGGGCATGACTGCCTCGGTGCCGTACACCATGAAGAAGGGGGTGAATCCTGTCGACCTGTTGACCGAGGTGCGAATCCCCCAGATGACAGAGGGCAGCTCCTCGACCCAGCACCCGGCGGTGCGCTCGAGTGGTACTTGGAGTCGTGGCTTCAGGCCGTGGAGGATGCTTTGGTTGGCCCGTTCCGCCTGGCCGTTGGATTCCGGGTGGGCGACCGACGCGAGGTCGAGCCGGATGTGGTGCTCTTCGCAGAATTCGGCCATGGCTCCTTTGGCGAAGTTGGTGCCGTTGTTCGTGATGATGCTGTTTGGGAACCCGTAGCGATATATGAGCTCGCGTAGGAATTTAGTGGCGGTCTTCCCGTCGCATTTACGGACTGGCTTGGCCTCCACCCACTGTGAATTTGTCGACCGCGACCAGGAGGTGGGTGTAGCCGGAGGGAGCCTTCTTGAAGGGGCCTACCATGTCCATGCCCCACACAGCGAATGTCCAAGTGATGGGGATTGTTTTGAGCGCTGAGCTCGGCACGTGCGTCTGGTTGGCGTACTTCTGGCACCCGGCGCACCGCTGGACAATGTCGACAGCATCGGCGTGTGCGGTGGGCCAGTAAAAGCCATGCCACATAGCCTTGGCGACCAGAGAGTGGGCGCCAGCGTGGTGGCCACAGTCACCGGAGTGGATATCGTGGAGGATCTTGCGTCCTTCGGCGGGTTGGACGCAGCGTTGGAACACGCCGGTGACGCTGCGCTTGTGGAGCTCGCCGTCGATGATGGTGTAGGACTTGCATCGGCGGGCGATCATCCGAGCGTCCGTCTCGTCTGCCGGCAGGTGCCGGCCTCCAGGTAGGCGATGTAGGGCCTGGTCCAGTCGTCTGGCTCGGTGAGGAGTGCGACCAGGGTTGCCTCCGGCTGTAACGGGACTCCGATGTCGATCTCCCTCGGGGGAGAGACTGATGGCTTTGTTATTGTGTCGAGGAAGACGCCGACGGGTGGTGCGAGTCGAGCCGACCCAATGCGAGAGAGGGCGTCGGCCTCCTCGTTCTTCCGCCTGTCGATCCACTCGACGGAGTAGCCTGTGAAGTGTCCGCCCAGCTTGTCCACTGCTTGGCGGTACGCCGCCATGGCGGGAGAGACGGCGTCGCAGGTGCCAGCGACTTTCCCCGCGACAAGGTCGGAGTCTCCGTAGCAGTGTAGGCGGTTGACATTCATCTCCTTGGCAGCTCGCATGCCGTGGAGCAAGGCCTCGTACTCGGCCATGTTGTTGGTGCAGGGTGTGAAGTCGAGGCAGAGGATGTAGCGGAGCTTGTCGCCCTTCGGTGAAGTTAGCACGATCCCTACGCCTGCGCCGTCCGCGTTCTTGGAGCCGTCGAAGTGCAGGCTCCAGTAATGGAGGTATGACAGCTTCTCTGGCTGCTGGGCCTCTTCCCAGTCGGCGATGAAGTCCGCTAGGGCCTGCGACTTGATCGCTTTTCGTGGCTCGTATTTGATGTTGTGGACGCCGATCTCGACGGCCCACTTGGCGACCCGCCCGGTCGCCTCGCGGTTGCGGATGATGTCTTGCAGTGGTGCTGAGGAGACGACCGTGATCGGGTGCTCCTGGAAGTAGTGCGGCAGGCGCCGCTGAGCTCTGAAGACCGCATATACCAGCTTTTGGTACTGTGGGTACCGCTGGCGCGACTCGGTAAGGACCTCGCTGATGTAGTACACCGGTCGCTGTACTGGGCGCTCCTTTCCTTCCTCCAGTCGCTCGACGACCATGACGGCGCTGACGACGCGCTCGGAAGCCGCGACGTAAACCAGCATGGGTTGTTTGTCGGCGGGGGCGGCGAGTAGCGGTGCGGCGAGTAGCACCTTCTTGAGGTCGCGGAGCGCGTCATCCGCCTCCTTGTCCCACTGGAAGGTGGGGTTCTTGCGCATCAGGCGGTATAGGGCCATCGCCTTTTCGCCCAGGCGGGGGATGAAGCGACTGAGAGCCGCTACTCGCCCGACCAGTTTCTGGACGTCGCGCAGGCACTCGGGTTTGTCGAGCCGGGCGATCGTGTCTATTTTCGTGGGGTTCGCCTCGATCCCTCGCTTGGAGACGACGTACCCAAGTAGTTGTCCTGCTGGTACACCGAAGGTGCATTTGCCTGGGTTAAGCTTTATCTTGTATTTTCGCAAGTTGGCGAATGTTTCCGCCAGGTCGGTGAGTAGGTCACCCTGGCGAGCGGACTTTACGACCACGTCGTCGATGTAGACGTGGATGTTGCGGACAATTTGGCTCGCGAGGCACTCTTGCATGCACCGCTGGTAGGTCGCCCCGGCGTTCTTGAGGCCGAAGGTCATGGCGGTGTAGCAGAAGGCTCCGAATGGCGTGATGAACGCCGTCTTCTCCTCGTCTTCGACGGCCATTTTGATCTAGTTGTACCCAGAGTAGGCGTCGAGGAAACACAGCGACTCCGAGCCCGCGGTGGAATCGATTATTTGGTCGATCCGCGGGAGGACGAACTGCTCTTTTGGGCAGGCGCTGTTTAAGTTTGTGTAGTCGATACACATCGTCCAGGTCCCGTTCTTCTTCTCGACCAGGACTAGGTTTGCCAGCCATTTGGAGTATTTGATTGGCCGGATGAAGCCTGCAGCGAGTAGACGCTGCACCTCCTCGGCGATTGCTCGGCGGCGCTCTTCATTGAAGGGCCGCAGCGACTGTTTGACGGGTCGCACTTTGGGGTCGGGTTTAGCTTGTGCTCAGCGAGCTCCCTAGGGACACCAAGCATGTCAGAGGGCTTCCATGCGAAGATGTTCCTGTTCTCACAGAGGAACTCGATGAGCGCGCCTTCCTATGCTGGGCTCATGCCCGTCCCGATCGTCACCGTCTGGCTGGAGTCGCCTGGGACCAGATCGACGGTGCGGGTGTGCGTCGTCTCCTCAAAGGTTGAGGTGTTTGCGCCCTCCGAGTTAGGCTTCTTGAGTATGGTGGGGTCGTCGTTGTTGACCCCGCTCGCGTACTTGGCGAGCTCATCGGCATGGTTGGTCTTCGCCGCGATGACGGCGTCAGCAAGTTCGACTCCTTTGGCCTCGCACTCGGCGGCCATGTCGGGGTCGCCGTTGATGGTGATGACGCCGCACGGCCCGGGGAGCTTCATCGCGTTGTACGCGTAGTGGGGCACTGCAATGAACTTGGTGAACGCCTGGCGCCCCAGGACGCAGTGGTAGGGGCTGTCAAAGGGCACCAGCTCGAAGACGATCCGCTCGGTGCGGAAGTTTGCTGGTGTGCCAAAGGTGACTGGCAGCGTGACCTTGCCGATCGGGTACGCCTTCCGACCGGGGACGATGCCATGGAACGTGGTGTGGGTCGTCTCGATCATCGACCGCGGGAGCCGCAGCCGCCTGAAGGTGTCCAGGTAGAAGATGTTGATGGAGCTGCCGCCGTCCATCAATGTCTTAGGGAGCCAGTAGTCGCCGACCTTAGGCTTGACCACCAGGGCGACTCGACCTGGGTACTCGATGCGTGGCGAGTGGTCTTGGCGGCTCCAGGTGATGGGCTGCTCCGACCAGTTGAGGAACTGGGGAACGTCCACCTGGGCCACCGCGTTGACGGCGACGACGCGGGCGATGACCTTCTTTTCGCGCTTCGTGTTGAAGCCTGTGAAGGTATGGAGTGAGCCGGCCACTTTGCCGAATTTTCCGCCGTTTGGCGGGTCGTTGTCGGGGTCCTCCCGTGCTCGCCGTGCCTTCTCGATCTCCCTGAGGGTGTGGCAGTCGGCGGTTGTGTGCGTTGCGGGCTTCACTTCCCTGCTATGAAACGCACACGGTTGGTTAAGGAGGGCCGCGTGGTCGAACCTTGGCTTGGCCGTGTAGTTGCCGCCGTCGCGGCGTTGTCCTCCGTCGCGGCGGAAGCTCTTGGGCTCGCGTTGTGCGTGCCCGGCGTTGGCGACGAAGTCGACTCTCTCGTCACTGCGGCGCTTGCCGGTGAGGCGAGTGTTGCAGTAGCGTAGGTCGGACCGTCGTCCGCTGTCGTTGCCACTCTTGCGGCGTTGACCTCCTGACTCGTCATCAGTTTCCTGGTTTGGATCTTCCTCCGCGTACCGTTTGGCGATCTCGAGGAGGTCCGGGATGTTGTCGAGTGTGCGAGAGTGTTGCTTGAGCTTGGCGACCAGGGGCTCGTAGCGGCACGAGGTCTTGAAGCAGTGGATCACGGTGTCCGGGTGGATGCCGACCGCGTTGTACCAGAGTTCTTGCCACCGTTGGACCCAGTTGCGGGTCGACTCGCGGGGTCCCTGGACGCATCGCTCCAGGTCCTCGATGGTGGTGGCGCGGGTGTAGGAGCACTCGAAGTGCCTGACGAAGGCGTCGCGCATCTCCTCCCAGGAGTCGATACTGTCCTGGGGGAGGGTGTTGATCCACTGCCTGTACGTCCCCTCCATCATCAGGGGGAGGTAACGGGCGGCTAGCAGGTCGGTGTGGCCTGCGATCCCCATCGCCATGAGGTATGTATCGAGCCAAACGGCGGGGTCGTACGAGGGGTCGTACTTTTCTATCTCCTTCGGCGCCTTAAAGTTTGGCGGGTACTTCTCGCCTCGGATCATTGGTCCAAAGAACTTGGGGCCGAGTCGACTGAGCGACCCCATGGGCTCGCCGTCACGGCGATTGGTCAGGGTGTGTCGCAGGTCATCGGGCTGGCGTGCGCGCCAGCTTTGGTTGTTGATGATGTGAGTGCGGGCGTCGATGGGTTGACCGTTGGCGGCGACAAAGTTGGTCGCTGGCCTGGGGTCGTTGGTGGAGAGTGCCGCGTTCGCGGGTCGGTGTTGGAGCTGCAGTGGCTCCGGTGGCGGGCAGTTGAGGGTGTTTGCCACCATTGGGCGGCCGCTTGAGGCCGCTCTGCTCCCGAAGAACGCGAGTATACTCGACCCTGCGAGTCGGCGCCCGCGTTTTGCTGCTCGACGGCCTTTGCGAGCAGGGCCCTGACGTACTGGATCTGTAGGGCGCCGTCGCCCGTGGCCGTGATGTTGTCGGCTGCTGCTCGGCCTGCCACGAGGTTGTCCATCGGGGTGGAGAATAGTGGGAGGCCGTTTGCGTCTCTCTCCCGTGAGGAGACTACTATCCGCGGCTGGTCCCTGGGAGGTGTGCGGTTGGGTGGAGGTAGGGCGCCCATCGCCATCGACCCTGGCGGGGGTCGGGTGCTTCCTTCTGGTGGCGCGTTCTCGCAGATCGCGTGCTCGGCCACGCGAGCCGGGTCGTTTTCGTCGTCGAAGTTCAGGGCGCGCCCCTGAACGGTGGGGTTTAGGCGCGACCTAATCCGCTGCTGATGGTAGCGCGATAGTTCCTGCGCCGTCACTTGCTCGAGGCAAAAAAAATCGCGCTCGGCTTGCTCCTTGCGCACCGCCTCCGCCAGTTTCAGGCGGAGTTCCTCGACCTCCGTCGCCGTGGCGTTAGGAGGAATTGGGGTGGAGAAGGGGTCCTCCGACGGCTCGGTGCCGGTCGCCATGTAGGTCGCGGCGTGGCGACCAGTTCCGTCGCGGAGGTCGGCGGAGTTTTCCGACCCGGAGTCGAATTCGAAGATCCCGAGGATGGAGGTGTCCTTGAAGTCTCCCACGTTGGAGACCTGGGTGATGGAGCCCGCGGGTGAAGCCGCGGTGATGGACCCGGCGAATGACGCCGGGGTCGCCGAGTCGGCGTCGTCGTTGAGGGCCGCGTCTTCTGCGGCGCTGAGTTTTCGGCCACGTTGCTGTGGGCCGAATTGTACTCGGAGGCGAGGCGATGGATCGTGCGGATCTGGCTCTCGGAGAGCCGATCGCGTGGCGGCGACTCGCGGATGCGAGCCGAGTCCTCTGAGACGATGACGTCGGTGAGGCCGACGAAGAGGCTGATCGTGCCGACCGGCAGGATCACGCTGTGCGTGACGGGTCGCGCCGCCGGGACGTAGCTGCTCGGCAAGATTTGGAGCATCTCGTCGATCGCTATCATGCGGCCGGTGGCGACCGTCTCGTTGATGGGCAGATTGGATCTCGCTGCAGAACACCGGCCAGGCCCCACGGTGGGCGCCACTGTCGTGGGAATGGTCACGGCAGATGCTGCAATCGGCAGCGAGTAGTAGAACGAGGGGCAAGGGCGGCCGGCCATCTGCGGTGCGAGATGAGGGCGGAGACACAGGGTTTTACCCAGGTTCGGCCCCCCGGAGGGTAAAGACCTACTCCTGCTAGATTGTATTATGGAGGTGGTACAATGGGCGAGCTCGGCGGCTAGGCGGCGAGTCGCTTGGGTGTATGATGGAACGTCTCTCTACACGCCCTGCAGGGAGGTTTATATAGGCTCACCTCCCCTAGGGTTTACATATCTCAACCGAATCAGTTAAGGCTTCGGTACTCGTTTAACCTAATCCGATTGGGCCTATCCACTAGCCTGGGCCTTCAGCTTCCAGTCGCTTGGATCCACGCCGGGCCTTGATCCAGTCGCCGTCCTGCAGGCCCACTCGCCAGGTCTTGTGCCAGTCGGAAACGTCCTGCTGGGTATACCCCGGTAGGCGCATCCCCATCAACTTCAAACCATACTCGATACAGGTTCAAATGACCGAACTGCTTCAGTTATACAACCAGCGTGCCCTCGACAAATCTATCATTGGTTGCTACTGTCTGTAAGTTATTTATTTCTATAATTAAGTTTGTAGCTTTAGCTCGTTCATTGCATTTAATATATTATCCTAACTATATATATCCTTTTGTATGATGATATTATATTCTGCAGAATGATGATGCTTGAATGCAAAAGAGCTAGAAGATACGACGTTGGGTTCATTGACCCATATATCATTAATGAATATACGTTAAATAATCACCCCAAAGACGTGGAGGAAGACCTGTCCAGGTTCTTAACCGAGATTAATTTTGTTAAGGAAATACTATTTCCTTACAACTTCAAGTGAGTGTTTATATCTTGTACACATTTTATTTTTGCTTACTCGATGAGCTATGCATGTATGCTTATGTAAACGTCCGCAGATTCCACTGGATCTTGCTAAACATTCAAGTTGACAACTCCCTAGTTGAAGTCCATGACTCATTAAGTTGGGACCAAGAGAAGTGGAGTGACATGAAAGCAATGCTCCATAAGTAATTTCAATCATTATTGCATTATATCGTCCTCTTTCATTCATTTCCTGATATCAAGTAACTAATAAGTCCTTTGTTCATTTTCTTTGCCGAGCAGGTGTTGGACACGGTTCAGACAGAAAATACCAGGTCCATTCAAAGAGGAGCTAACTTATAAAATGGCGAAGAGTTTACAGCAGCCACCGGGAACTCATTTATGTGGATACTATGTCTGCGAGTACATCCGAGAGTTGACCAGTGAGCGGAAAGTTGACTTACATTATATTTATGATTTGCGGGAGAAACTAGAGCCAGACCAGGGAATAAGAGCAATTTAAGAGGAGCTGGCGGGATTTATGATGAAGGAAGTCCTTGATGTACATGGAGAGCATTATGCGGATGACGTGGAACTCGATTTGCCTTAGTCATCTCCATATATCTCATATGATATATATATTCATCAATGACCATGTAATTTCAAAACATTTCGTCCTTTTGATATGATTGATTATATGTATGCTTACAAGGGATCGATTAATTATATAAATGCATCGACGTGTAGTGTGTATGTAGTAGCGTATAATATGTATACTGAAATATATGTCTGTTATAGTGAAATACAAAACGAAAAAGGAACAAAATAGCAAAAAAAGGAAATACACAATCTCTGCCGCGGCAGAGAAATGTGGTGTTTCTCTGCCGCGGCAGGAAACCTTTTAGTCCCAGGTGGTGTTACAGCCCGGGACTAGAGGGTTTCCGCCCCCCGCGGCGTTGAAACAGCCACGTGGCTGTTATCAGTCGCGGGCCGTTGTGAGCCGGGACTAGAGGGGGGGCCTCTAGTCCCGTTTTCGCAGTCCCGGGCCCAAAACCGGGACTAGAGCCCGTTGCGGCCCAGGACTGGAGGCCCTTTTTCCACCAGTGTTCCTACTAACATTCCATATCTACTAAACAACATCGAATCCTTAAGTGTGTCTCCCTACGGTTCGTGAATTATGCGGACATGACCGAGACACTTCTCCGATCAATAACCAATAGAGGAATCTGGAAATTCATATGGCTCCCACATATTTCTACGATTACTTTGCAATCGAATGAACCACTTACGTACGATACCAATTTCCTTTTGTCTCACAATAGTTTACTTATCCGAGGTTTTGATCGTCGGTATCTCTGCATACCTAGTTCAACCTCGTTACCGATAAGTACTATTTTCTCGTTCCCGTGGTATGTGATCCCTTATGAGCCAGTCACATGCTTGCAAGCTAATTGGATGACATTCCACCGAGAGGGCCCAGAGTATATCTATCCGTCATATGGATGGACAAATCCCACTCTTGATCCATGTGCCTCAACCCATACTTTCCGAACACTCAATGCCATCTTTATAGCCACCCAGTTACGGTGTGGTGTTTGACGTCATCAAAGCATCCTTCCGGTGATGGTGATTAGCATGATCTCATGGTCGAAGGAATTAGGTTACTATGTATCAGAAAGCTTATAGCAATTGAACTATTAAAATGACTTGATCTTTATGCTACGCTTATCTATAGGAGTATGTCCATCATACAATTCCCCTAATGATATGATCTTGTTGTTAACAACATCTCAATGTTCATGATCGGGAAACCATGATCATCTATTAACCAACAAGCTAGTATTATAAAGAGGCTTTACTAGGGACTCTATTTTAGTTTACAAATCACACAAGTATTAATGTTTCCGGTTAATACTGTTATAGCATAAATGTAAACATTTATCATAAACACAAAGATATAATAATAACTACATTTATTACTGCCTCTAGGGCATATCTCCAACAGTCTCCCACTTGCACTAGAGTCAACTAATCCAGATTACATGGTAATATACCGAACACCCATGGCGGTTTGGTGCTGGTCATGTTTTGCCCTCGGGAGACGTTTAGTCAACGGATCCGCCACATTCAGATCTGTGTGTACTTTGCAAATATTTATGTCATCATCTTGGACATGCTCTCGAATAGCGTGAAAACGTAGCTTGATGTGCTTCAGCTTCTTGTGTGACCTTGGTTCTTGCGCATTAGCTATGGCGCCCATGTTATCACAATAGATAGACATTGGGTCCAGCGCACTTGGAACCACACCGAGCTCTGTAATGAACTCCGTCATCCATATCGCCTCTTGTGAAGCCTCTGAAGCAGCTATGTATTCCGATTCAGTTGAAGATCTCGCCACAACGCTTTGCTTTGCACTCCTCCAGCTAACTGTTGCACCATTCAAAGTAAATATGTATCCAGATTGAGATTTAGAATCATCCGGATCGTTGTTCCAACTAGCGTTGGTGTAACCATTAACAACGAGCTGTTCATCACCTCCATAAGAAAGAACCATATCCTTAGTTCTTCGCCAAGATCTTTCATTGAAAAACTATTATTCAAATAATCCCTGACACTATTAAGAAGGTCTACATCATTCCGAATCAACAATATGTCATCTACATATAGTATTAAGAATGCTACAGAGCTCCCACTCACTTTCTTGTAAATACAAGCTTCTCCATAAGTTTGTATAAAACCAAAGCTTTTGATTACTTTATCAAAACGTTGATTCCAACTTCGGGATGCTTGCTTCAATCCATATATGGACCGTTGAAGTTTGCATACCTTGTTAGCATCTTTAGGATTGACAAAACCTTTGGGTTGCATCATATACAACTCTTCATCAATGTCTCCATTGAGGAACACCGTTTTGACATCCATCTGCCATATTTCATAATCATAATATGCAGCGATTGCTAACATAATCCTCGCAGACTTTAGCTTTGCTACTGGTGAGAAAGTCTCAGCGTAGTCAACTCCTTGAATTTGTCAAAACCCTTTTGCTACAAGTCGAGATTTATAGACAGTAACATTACCATCAGCATCTGTTTTCTTCTTGAAAATCCATTTGTTCTCGACAGCCTTCCGTCCATCTGGTAAGTCCTCCAAAGTCCATACTTGGTTTTCGTACATGGATCCTATCTCGGATTTCATGGCTTCTTGCCATTTATTGGAATCTGGGCTCATCATTGCTTCCTCATATGTCGCAGGGTCATCGGTGTTGTCCACCAACATGACACTCATAACGGGATCATACCAATCAGGAGTGGTATGAGTTCTCGTTGACCTGCGAGGTTCCGTAGTAACTTCAACCGAAGTTTCATGATCATCATCATTAGCTTCCTCTCTTATTGGTGCAGGCGCCACAGGAACTACTTCCGGTGCTGCGCTACTCGCAAGTTCGAGAGAAGGTTCAACAACCTCGTCAAGTTCTACTTTCCTTCCAGTCACTTATTTCGATAGAAATTCCTTCTCTAGAAAGGATCCATTCTTAGCAACGAAGATTTTTCCCTCGGATCTATGATAGAAGGTATACCCAATAGTTTCCTTCGGGTATCCTATGAAGACGCATTTTTCCGCTTTGGGTTCAAGCTTGTCGGGCTGTAACTTCTTTACATAAGCTTCGCAACCCCAAACTTTAAGGAACGACAATTTAGGTTTCTTCCCAAACCATAATTCATACGGTGTCATTTCAACGGATTTAGATGGTGCCCTATTTAAAGTGAATGCGGCTGTTTCTAATTCATAACCCCAAAATGATAGCGGCAAATCTATAAGTGACATCATAGAATGAACCATATCTAAGAGAGTTCGATTACGACGTTCGGACACACCATTACGCTGTGGTGTTCCCGGCGGTGTCAATTGTGAAAGTATTCCGCATTTTTTCAAATGCTCGCCAAACGCGTAACTTAGATATTCACCTCCACGATCAGATCGTAGAAATTTAATCTTCTTGTTACGCTGATTATCCACCTCACTTTGAAATTCCTTAAACTTCTCGAAAGTTTCGGACTTATGTTTCATGAAATAGATATACCCATATCTACTCAATTCATCCGTGAAGGTAAGAACATAACGATAACCACCGCGCGATGCTACACTCATTGGACCACACACATCGGTATGTATGATTTCCAATAAGTCCGTAGCTCGCTCCATCATACCAGAAAATGGAGTCTTAGTCATTTTACCAATTAGACATGCTTCACATCTTTCAAGTGATTCGAAATCAATTGATTCAAGAAGTCCATCGGATTGGAGTTTCTTCATACGCTTCACTCCAATGTGACCAAGACGACAGTGCCACATATAGGTCGAGTTATCGCTCAATTTCAAATGTTTAGCTTCAATGTTATTAATGTGTGTATTACTACAATCGAGATTCAATAAGAATAGACCATCTATCAAAGGTGCATGTGCATAAAACATATTACTCATATAAATCGAACAACCATTATTCTTGGACTTAAACAAGTAACCGTCTCGCAATAAACATGATCCAGATATAATGTTCATGCTCAACGCAGGCACCAAATAACAATTATTTAAGTATAAAACTAATCCCGATGGTAGATGAAGAGGTAGCATGCCGACCGCGATCACATCAACCTTTGATCCATTTCCAACGCGCATCGTCACCTCGTTCTTCGCTAGCTTCCGTTGATTCTGCAGTACCTGTTTCGAGTTACAAATATGAGCAACCGAACCAGTATCAAATACCCAGGCACTACTACAAGTACTAGTGAGATACACATCAATAACATGTATATCGGATATACCTTTCTTCTTGATGTTGTCGTTCTTCAAATCCGCCAAGTACTTTGGGCAATTCCGCTTCCAATGACCTTCTCCCTTGCAGTAAAAGCACTCAATATCATCCTTAGGCCCAGCCGTAGTCTTCTTTGTCGGCGCGGTAACTTTCTTACTGCCCTTCTTGAAGTTTCCCTTTTTCTTAGACTTGCCTTGCTTCTTGAATTTGGTGGTCTTATTGACCAACAACACTTGGTGCTCTTTCTTGATCTCCACTTCTGCAGATTTCAACATGGAGAAGAGTTCTGGCAACGTCTTGTCCATGTTTTGCATATTGTAGTTCATCACAAAGTTCTTGTAACTTGGTGGTAGTGATTGGAGGACACGGTGAATTCCCAAAGAATTAGGAATCACTATACCCAAACTTTGGAGTTTGTTTGCGTGCCCAGACATCTTAAGCACATGCTCACTGACGGAGCTGCCCTCTTCCATCTTGCAGTTAAAGAACTTTTCAGAAGCCTCATAACTCTCAACTGCCGCGTGAGCCTCAAATATCATTTTGAGTTCACGGACAATATCATGTGGGTCATGGTTCTCAAACCTTTTCTGAAGCTCTGATTCCAAACCATACAAGATAGCACACTGAACTGTGGAGTACTGATTCTTCCGAGTGAGGTAAACATTCTTTACTTCATCGGTAGTAGTAGCTGTAGGCGGGTCACCCAGCGGTGCATCTAGTACATAGGTCAAATTACCAGCATTGAGGACAATCCTCAAATTGCGGAACCAATCCGCGAAGTTGCTTCCATTGTTTTTCAACTTTTCTTTCTCTAGGAACGCATTAAAATTGATGGTAGGGGCCGCCATTGATCTACAACATATTTGCAATAGTTTAGACTAAGTTTATGACAAATTGAGTTCTAATTAATAGTTAAATTAATCTAGGTGAACTCCCACTCAAAACAATATCCCTCACATTGTTTTAGTGATCACACGAACCAGGTCCACCACATCAAAACCGATCATCACGAGAGTTGATGTAGCTTCAATGGCGAACAATCAACATGTTCATCATATCTACTATATGACTCATGCTTTACCTTTCGGTGATCCGTGTTCCGAGACCATGTCTGTACATGCTAGGCTCGTCAAGATCAAACCTTAGCTTCCGCATGAGCAAATCTGGCTTGCTCACGTTGTATACACTCACAGAATCTAACACACCCGATCATCACGTGGTGCTTCGAAACAACGAGCTTTAGCAACGGTGCTTACTAAGGATGAACACTTTAAAACTTGAAATTTGTGTGCTTGAGGGATCATCTTATAATGCTACCATCGTTAACTAAGTAATACAAGATGCATAAAAGATTAACATCACATGCAATTCATAATATGTGATATGATATGGCCTTTCTTCTTGTTCTTCTGATCTCCATCTTCAAGCACGAACATGATCTCCATCATCACCGGTATGGCGTCAAGGTCAATGGCGCCGTTTCATGGTTGTTGTCCACCAGCTTCAACTATTACAACTTCTTTGAATAGACACGCAGGCCTTAACGGAATTTAAAGAAAACCATATGGCTCCTGTCGGTAGCCAACTTACAATAAGGAACATTGCATACATCAAATATAATCACAATAATGGCCATATCACATCACAGCACACCCCTGCAAAACAAAGTTAGACGCCTCTAATTTTCTTTGCATATTTTACGTGGTTTGGGGCTTTCAATAAGTGTCGTTCTAACTTACAAACAAGAACCACAACGTTGATGCTTGAACTATCAAGTGCCCGTTGTAAATTGGATCTATACTATGATGGGAGAGACAGGCACCCGCAAAGCCACTTATGCAATACAAGTTGCATGTTGAGCGTGGAGCAAGTCTCATGAATGATGTCATGTAAGGTTAGCCCGGGCCGCTTCATCCCATCATACCGCAAGATGCAAAGTACACAAAAACCAATTGATAATAAAATCACCACCGCCCACAATGACCATTGTGTTCTACTCATGCAACAGATCTACATATAGACACGGCTCTGATACCACTGTAGGGGTTCGTAGCATGGAAAACAAAAAATTTCTACCGCATGCACACAAACAAGCGAAGATCTATCTACTAGATTGTAGCAACGAGTCGATAGAAGAACTCACCCTCGAAGATTCCAAAGCGGTTAACGAGAGCAGATTCTCGTGGGTGATGTAGTCATACACTTGCCGATCTCAAGATCGCGTAGACGATCCTTCCGGCGCTGCGTTCCGGCAGCGCTTCCGCAGTCGATCACACGTTCGGTACTCGATGAAGACCTTCCTCTCCCTTGTTCCAGCAGGCAGCGGAGGTTGTAGTTCTCCCTCGTGATTCCAGCAGCACGACAGCGTGGTGTCGGAAGTAGAGGGAAGATCCGGCAGGTCTTCGCCTAAGCCGGATGCGAGTTATGGTGGATTATGGTTTCCCGGAAAACTAGGGTTTAGAGATCAGGGAGGAGGAGGAGGTGTCGGCGGCGGCGAAGGACCGGCGGCGGCTATGGCGCGCGGCGGCGGCGAGCGGCGGCGCTGGGAAGAGGCGGCGCGGGTCGGCGGCGGCTCATGGAGAGAGCTTGGAACTTGTGTTGTTTGGGGCAGCCCTCCCCCTCTATTTATGAGAGGGAGGGGCAGCCTTGTGAGGGGTGGGTTTTAATCCAAACCCAAACCCAAGTTGGATTGAGAGAAGGACTTGTTTCTTCTCCCACTAGGAAACCATTGTTCTAGTTTGACTTTTCAAACTTCCTGTTTGACTTTCAATTTAGAGCTTTATTTCTCTCTTGCATATGCCAACACCAAGTGACCTTGGACATGATCCAATCATTCCACTTACCCATGACACATTCATGGACCATTCTCCTTTCGGACTGGTGAACCTTCTAGACCCTTCTAGAACCTCTCCGATGAAATCATCGGAAACTTTTCCGAACTCCGAAATAGGACTTTCCTTATATGAATCTTATTCTCCGGACCATTCCGGATCTCCTCGTGATATCCCGGATCCCATCCGAGACTACGAATAATATTCAGTATCCCTACTAACATTCCATATCTACTAAACAACATCGAATCCTTAAGTGTGTCTCCCTACGGTTCGTGAATTATGCGGACATGACCGAGACACTTCTCCGATCAATAACCAATAGAGGAATCTGGAAATTCATATGGCTCCCACATATTTATACAAATACTTTGCGATCGAATGAACCACTTACGTAAGATACCAATTTCCTTTTGTCTCACGATAGTTTACTTATCCGAGGTTTTGATCGTCGGTATCTCTGCATACCTAGTTCAACCTCGTTACCGATAAGTACTCTTTTCTTGTTCCCGTGGTATGTGATCCCTTGTGAGCCAGTCACATGCTTGCAAGCTAATTGGATGATATTCCACCGAGAGGGCCTAGAGTATATCTATCCGTCATATGGATGGACAAATCCCACTCTTGATCCATGTGCCTCAACCCATACTTTCCGAACACTCAATGCTATCTTTATAGCCACCCAGTTACGGTGTGGTGTTTGACGTCATCAAAGCATCCTTCCGGTGATGGTGATTAGTATGATCTCATGGTCGAAGGAATTAGGTTACTATGTATCAGAAAGCTTATAGCAATTGAACTATTAAAATGACTTGATCTTTATGCTACGCTTATCTATAGGAGTATGTCCATCATACCATTCCCCTAATGATATGATCTTGTTGTTAACAACATCTCAATGTTCATGATCGGGAAACCACGATCATCTATTAACGAACAAGCTAGTATTATAAAGAGACTTTACTAGGGACTCTATTTTAGTTTACAAATCACACAAGTATTAATGTTTCCGGTTAATACTATTATAGCATGAATGTAAACATTTATCATAAACACAAAGATATAATAATAACTACATTTATTATTGCCTCTAGGGCATATCTCCAACACGAACCCCTACAGGCAAATCACACCGCTTCATGAAAATGGTCCTTCTCCTGGCCATTCTGCCGGTGGTTCTCCTGAAACAAAATTGCAGGAAAGAAAATTGTGAAACAAAACAACCAAAAAAATCTGTGCAGGGGCTACGCTAAGGGCCTTGCCGTCGGCATAGACCCCTGCTATGTGACATTTGGTCACAACTATGCCGGGGGCCACAGCCGTCGGCCTAGCATCGTCCTGGGGAGGCCTAGGTGATGCCACGTGCCACTCAGACGCCGAGGGCTGTGGCCGTCGGCCCAGCCCACCTCCTGGGAAGGCCCAGCGCGGGCCACGTGTCCACGCTACACCGAGGGTCATGGCCATCGGCGTATCTGCCGCGCCGTTAGCTGGCCATGTAACGGCAGCCTCAGCGTTCGCCGACGGTTGCTACGCCGACGGGCAGGCTACGGCCGTCGGCAAAGGTCTACACCGATGGCCAGCCTATACGTCGACGGCCTTTTGTGCTCCACCGAGGGAGGGCTCCGTCGAGGAGGCTACGCCGACGGCTGCCCTCGGCGTACCGTACGCCGACGGCGAAAGGGCCTACGCCGAGGGCGTTTTGCCGTCGGCCTAGCGATCTGTTCATGTAGTGTTAGAAAGTAAAATCTGAGTGAGTTAACTTTGTTTGTTTGTCTGCGGTACATTCATCAGGATATTTTAGGAGAGGCCCCAAGTACAAATTGTGACATGTGAAACGCTTCTTTTGACAAGACAAAAGATTTACCATTTTTATCTAGCGAGAAAAGAGTCTTACAAAAGAAAGCGTGGGAGAACAAAGTCTTGGCCACAACAACAAAAGTCTATTTTCGTGGTATGATAACACTCAAAGCATTGTCCCAATGAGGGAACAAAAGGATCCCACCTCCTTGATCTTAGTAACAACCATCGAAACCGTGGTTGAATGGTTTGGGAAAACCCTAGCACTCCACTCCTTCCATATCCTAGAAGAAACTAGCATGCCAAGTTTCATCTATTGCCCTATTTGTGGATGATGTCCATCCACCACTCGTTAAATGAAAATGCAGTGTGCCAATCCGATGGGGAGATGGCATTAAGACTAGCCCAGTTTTCATATTCGACCACACCTGTATTATGAATCTACATAGGAAGATACCTCCTGATACCTTTTGATACCTCTCCCTCCCGATACCTCTCCCTCCCTCGTCGCCCCCGTGTGGCGACAGGGGGAACCCTAGATCTGGGCGCCGCCGCCACCTCCCCCTCCCTCCCCCTCCCTCGCCGCCGCTAGGAGGGCGCGGCTGGGCGAAGCCCGACAGGCAGCAGCGGCGGGGGGGGAGGCTCCTCGTCTCCTTCCCTGGGGTTGCTCGCGTGGGGTGGAACCACTAGGCTTGGACGTGGCTCTGGCGCTGGGAGCTTCAGCGACGGTGCGGGGCTTGCCCTGTTGTGGGTCGCGGCGGGTGGTGCAAGGCAAGGGGATGGCACACCGTGCTTCGGGGATGGCGGACAACGGCGGCCAGTGGCCTAGGCGGTCGGCGGTGGGAGGTCGTAGGCAGGGACGGCGCTGTCCTCCTGGCCTCGAGCTCCGGATGGTGATGGAAGAAGTGTGTTGAGCCCGATCTCGACCGTTTCCTGTCGGATCTGTTGCAGCCGGCAGCGGGTTGGCTTCTGGGTTCGTCCGGCTTCACGAGGTCACCTAGGGCTGCGAGCCCGGGCATGGTGGTGGTGGCCTTTCTCCCCCTGTCGGAGTTGGCCGGCCGGTCGAATAAAGGTGGAGCGGCCTAGGGTCCCTCTTGTGTGGAGATGATCACCTTCCTGAGGATGGTTCTTGATTTGGCCGGAGTGGGGACTTCCGGAAGGCTCCACCGACGAATGTACCAGTGCTTCTATGCCTGCAGTTCGCTGGATCAGATGGTATTCGATCGTGGGCACCCATGTTTTATTTCGACCGTTTGGTTTAGGAGGGAGCGCCGCGAAGCTCTGTCCTTTATTACCACCAGGCGACTGTCGATCCATGGTGAAGTCAGAGGTGGAGAATTCATGAAGGCCAGGTTTGGAGATCTATCTATGGAGGTTTGAGTCGCGTACAGTTGAGGGACTTGCTTGGTGTTCTGGGCTAAATAATAGCCGTATGTAAGTGGGGGCAGCAACACAGGTGAATTTCAGAATCTTATCTTTCAGGGTGAAAACCCAAGGTCTGGCCTTAGCTGGTTCTGCCTGGCAATGACCTTGTTGAAGGAATTGTTTTGAGAGTGAGGATTATCTTCAGGGTGAAAATCTAGATCTTTGATCGGGAGACGACGGCGCTTGTGCACTGTTCCATTCTTGGAGGCGTCGGTTTTGAAGAGACTGGAGTTCAGGTGTTGTATTGGTGGTGGTTGTATTGTTGCTATTAGGACCGGAACACTGTAGCAGGTCTTTTTTTTCTTAGTTTTATTTATCTTTTGTTGGCTGTGTGCATCCGTAATGCCAATAGGGTATTGCGTTGTTGCAAAGACCAGGTGTAATTGGTATCTCTTAATATTAATATATACTCCTTTCAAAAAAACATAGAAAGATAAGATGAGCAGTAGACTCCTGGACTTGATTGTATACAGGTCCGGCTCTGACCCATGGCCACCTTGGGCGGCGCCCTAGGGCCCACACACCTGGGGCCCTGACCATTTCACCTCTATACGACTAAATCGCGTGCACTGAAAGTTTGTTTGTTGCTTGCAAAGGCCACTCACGAGGCAGCCAACGATCAGAAGAGCAAAGGAACGCAGCGACTTGCTCTGGCCCTGAGCAGCGATCGCCATCGAGGAAAGGAAACGACGCACCAAGTAAGCTTTGATCTGGAAAAAAAATCCTCTGGCTGGACTCGCGACATTGCCTCCGTCTCTTCCTTGCTGTTCGAATCTATTGCTTCGGCCCCGTCTGTTATCACTCAACTGCCTCGGCCGCCTGGAGATAGCCATGTGTCGCCTTGACCCTACTGGGGTTTGGGAATTGCCGAATTGATCAATTTTATTCGGAATTTCATCTGTTCCTTGCCCTGCGATCTCACGGCTCTGCTCAACCCTGCCCCATGGTACCTACTCCCTCCGTTTCAAAATATAAGATGTTTTGGGTTTGTGAAGAAAATGAATCTACACTTATTTTAGTGTATAGATTCATCCCAAAGTTGAGTAAACCTACATAGTAAAATAAATCTAGATACATTTTCTTTACAAACCTAAAACATCTTATATTTTGAAACGGATGGAGTACTAGGGAATCCTCGATTAAATATAAAATTCTCTAAATAGAAACTATTGGGAAAAACTGGTTGTGCTCAATTATGTTAGTATGAGATAGATTGAATTGCTTGGATAACATTTATCTAGAGATTGTTCTTAATGATTTTGCATCTGGAAATGATTGAAGAAACTTTTTTGTGAAGCATTGGACCATTATTGTTGATGGACTAGTTGGAATTTGGTTGTTATCTAAGATAACTGTCCAGCAACAGATACTATTTATTATATTTTGCTACTCTTTTAATCTTTTTACCATAATATAACATTTTTAAGTGCTTACCAATTATTTATAAACATCTCTAAATAAAAATGTGCCGTTGGATATCAACTTTTAATAGTTTGCAAGTGAAATTAGAGACATATACGTTTCGTATATCTATATACGTGTATATATAGGGGCCTCTTTCTCTAAACTTCGCCCAGGGCCTCGCAAACTATACAGCCGGCCCTGATTGTATAACTCGCATAAGCCACAACTTTGTTGTTCCCTTTTCGCCAACCTATCTTCCATCCAAACTTGGTTTTGGATGATCAACCAAGCGTGAATTTAAAGTTGGGAAGAGCCCAATGCTTCCACGGCAAGGTCATCATATAGGTGAAATAGTGGTGGTCGTGAAATGTGTCTTGCAATAACATCGAGTAACATCCACCATTAGTAAATTTCTTAGAGATGGTGTTGTGCACCATCAAGAAGTTGCACTGGATTTAGGTGCTCCATTTCTTGTAGAAAATCTTAAAGATGAGAGGAGCAATGTCTCTGGCCTCAACCATTGAGCCAGCAGGATTGCCAAAACAACGTCTTTGCTACATTCCCGAAAGTAACGGCCGTGGATGCCATGAAGAGGTCATGACCTTCTTTGCAACAAGGATTCCAAGACTTATTCAAACTTTGATTTATCTTCCATCCAACCAAAGCCATCGGAGACGAAGGAACGTCATGAGTTTGTTGAGATTGAGAATTTATTGGCCTCCATATTAGTATTTTAGGTTTGCAAATTAATTCTCAATTTACTTTGCACTTTTCACGGGTGACTTTTTCACATGCCGTCCAAAGGTAGGCCTGCCGCATGCTATCAGTCTTTTCAACACCTCCAACAAGATGTCAAGAACATTGATGAATAGATGAATGTGCTAGTGAGAACCGCTTGACGAGAATAGAGCAACCGACCATTGTCTCCCACGCCTAGTAACAAGCTTGTCGGCCACCTTGTCTTCATGATATTGGAAGTGGATCCTACTAACACACATGAGATTGAGAGCGTATGCCAAGGTATTGCATTGGGAATGTGGTGCGAGTAGTCGGAAAGACTTGAAGGTTACCAGCCTAGTCTATGTTGTTACATCTAATTCGGGCCACTTGAACTTCCGTGCAATTGGTGACAAGACCGTAACATCACTAAACCAATCCTTCTAGTGGTTGACCATGGAGTTTCTCATTGTCTATTTGTAAATTGATTAATGTGTATGAAGCATAACATGATAAAGATGAAGAGGACTTTTTAGCAAAATCAACATGTGCTTTAGGGTCAATAAGTTTCCGGTATTGATGGGTGGGAACATTTAATTATTAGGATTTAGATGGAATGCAACTAAACTGGGAAAAATTGATAGAAATGTAAGTTCAATTCAGTAAGAGAGCAAGAAGCTAAATGGAGTAGAGATGCCTGGACATTCTTTTACTTGGTGAAACAATGAACAAGACCCGACTCTTGAATAGTACATATAATATTAGTTGGTACTGAATGTGAATTTAATTTTAGATTTTTTTTGTTATTGTGGTTAGTTTAGTAAGTTATTTAGATATGAGGAGTGTTGGATGCTGAGAGACAATTTTATTATATTAACTCCTAGTATTTGAAATAATACATATGAAGGTTGTACCACTTAGGATATTTGGCGGTTGCGAAATGTAGAGTTGTGTTGTAAGTTGAAGGGGCCACATCTTCACTATGAAGGTGAACATTAGAGAAAAATAAAAGATCTATTGGAGAAAAGTGATAGTATTGATAAATATGGCGAGGCCTATGGTCTTGACATGGGTAATTATTTGTGGCTCCACTAGTATTCCCGTGCGATGGAAAAATGGCAGCATGGTACTATAAAAAGTTTCCTACTACTGTGTTGATAAATAATTTAGTAAATTGATTAGTTAGATGAAATAATAAAGAAGAGGGGTCAAACATATTAAGAGATCTAAAGACCACAATTTTGTAGTAGGTGATGCGATAACTAGGTATGTTATTGGTAAAGAGGTAGGAAAATGAAGGATGTGTTATTTCTATAAAACGGGAAGAGAGACGTGGAGAAAAAATATTGCTTTATTCGTTGAGTTCCAAGAGTATGTTTGGGTTAGAGATTAGTGGATCTCAAGTCTCTCTTGAGATTCCTTGGACCGTGTTCTAGACGATTATGATATTGTGCTTATTGGCCCTTTTACTTTACAAGAGATAAACACTATACCTTTTCAAGTCAAACATAAAAACTCTCAAGGGTCTCGTGGATTTCCTATCGAATTTTATCACCCGTTCTGCCTTTAGAGATTTATAACATGTTCCGAGAATTTCATCTGGGTCAATTAAATCTCTCTCTCTCTCTCTCTCTCTCTCTCTCTCTCTCTCTCTCTCCATAGTTACGGTATTGCTACTCTAGTTTCTAAAGGAAAAGACGGAGAATATTGTATACATAAGTACATACCTAATTTTTACCCAATGTTATGTTTAACGTGTTTAACAAGGTAGTGAATAACAAAATTAAACATGTGATAGATAACTTAATTTCAAAAGTTCAGACAACCTTTACTCTTGCATGAAACATTTCATTGATTTGAATAAGTCAGTAGCAAATACTTTTAGTCGACTTCAAGAATGCGTACGATTATATTAACAGGTCCTTTTTATTAGAAGTTCTTGAAATAAAGGGTTCGCCTAAGTTGTAAATAAATTCAATTAGGCAAACTGTTATGGGTGGTACCGTAGTAATGGTCAATGATCAATTGGAACATTATTTTAAGATAAGACTCATAAAGAATTAGGTCAAGGTGCTTGTATCCTTTTCTTTTCAACTTGTTGTAGACTCACTCATTGTGTTAATTAGAATAGCACAAGAGGCTGGTCTTATTAGGGTTTAGTACCAATTTGGTTGATGAAAATGTTATAGTATGCTGATGATACATTGATACAATAACGAAAATTCGTCGGTGAATATGATGTATGGAATAGCAATTAGCAATTGGATCCCAGCGCGGGAGCTCAAAGCCACTGGGGCGCAAACGGATGCGCCAGCAGATGCAGTAGTCAAAGTCTCGGACCTGCTGAACACCAATGGCCAAGTTGAACTAGTTCATGTACGACTTTGATGTGAGCAATATCAAAAAGGTTGCCGTGGGACTGTGGAAGGGCCTGCTATGGAAGATTGTTAAGGTAGCATCTCTCGGGCGTGGGTCATGTATTTGTATTTGGAGAAATACGGTACAGAGGTAGTGGGACGATCTACTAGAATCTCTAAGCCATCGTGAAATTTGTTCACTCAGATGCACGAGAGCAATTTTTTCAATGGTTCAATAAAAAAAGTACTACTAATAATAAAAAATATAGCTTAAATCATGCGCATAGATAATACGGGCAGGTATGTGCATGTTAAATATCAACCTAAAATATAAAAATATGTAACGAATACAAACACAGCGAATTATACTGTTCACAATGTAAGAAGTGAACGTATACTATTCATAGTCTTAGTTTCTCTTCTTTTCTCTAGGTCATATGGTGTTGTATTTTTTCTGAATATTTACATGAGCAAGTCTCAAGGTGACATGCAGTGGTGGAGCTTGAAAATAATTCCTGGGCGGGCCAGGTTAAAAGAAAACACACACAAAAGAATCTCTAAGTGGCATTTTCCATGCTTGCTGGTTTTCAGTTTGCAAAACTGAATATCCAATTCACAGATCACTAAACAATACATAATACTTACTCTTATACAGAGGGAGCAGATGCTATAAAATTGCTACCCCCTCTGACCCATATTAGTTCACTCAGATTCATCTAGATACTAATGAATCTAGTCAAGTTTTAGTGCTAGATATAATTCGTATCTAGAAAAATTTGAATCAACTAATATGGATCAGAGGGAGTAACTAAAAACCTTAGAAGATAAACAAGATTTTCTTGTAGAGTAATTGGAGACGAGAAGGGGGATCAACTCGGTCGCACCGTCGGCTGCTCGCTGCTAGAACTGCCGGCCTCGTGCCGTGCGGCCTTGCCTGTGGGTTGAAGCGACCTCCTGGCAAACCACCGGCTGCCGGCGACGGAACGACCCTGCTCCTCCCCCCACCCGTCCACCCCCCCACCCCTACCCCACCCCACCCCCCCACCCCCCCACCCGCCCCATTCCCCCTCCTATTCTTGTCTATAAACTGCTAAACCTAACGAGGCACCCTCATGGCTTTTGTCGAGAGATAGGAACCGAACGACTGACTAGAAGAGATAATGTACATGGAGGAGTTGTGCGTGCTGGTGGGTTGCATTCAGATGTATAGGGGTTGGTATTTTCTGCCAAAAGCTGGGTAGCCCTAACGAAGCTCCGCCAGTCGTGCACAACTTATTTCATATCTTATTGAAACATTTAAATATAATTTCTTTTTCTAAATCAACTGCGATGGTATCCAGGTTGTCCACCATATTTTCGATCTATCTAGTTGGTTTATATTGCACCAGCCGGATTATTGCATCAGATAACCGTAATTTTCTATTTCCCGCGTCCTAAATTA
Source organism: Avena sativa (assembly GCA_916181665.1). Taxonomy (NCBI): domain Eukaryota; kingdom Viridiplantae; phylum Streptophyta; class Magnoliopsida; order Poales; family Poaceae; genus Avena; species Avena sativa. Next base: position 273,746,638 of record OV702298.1, on the reverse strand, counting down.
GTTGTCTCAATTTTATCAAGATATGATATATACAAATATATACAAAGTTCATACAACTAATTTGGGACGGAATAATATGAGTACTCTTTTTTATGTAACAATCACCCGTGAAAACTTTCCTTCAGACTCCACGTCGTATAGATGGATAGACCGCTCTATTCCTTTGCTTTGATCTACGAGGACGCAAGGAAAATGCTTTTTTTTCTTCGACATGAAGGAAATGACTTTAGCTGTAGCAATTTTCGCACAGAGCGCTTCTTTATCTCAGCAGGCATACACACACGAGTTAACCGCGTGACACTGACGTGAGTGACTACTTTTCGTTTATGTTGACTACAAGAATGCATGGTCCTTGATTAATAAGTCCTGTCTACATGGGCATTTTTCAACATCTTTGTTTAATAAGTCCTTGATTAGTCTTGTGGTATACCAATGCAAGTCTCATATGTGTCTGGAATAACACCAATCAAAAGACGACTTGCTTTCATTTTCAAGAAAAGAGACGACCTAGAGCTACGTCGTCAGTTCAATAAGCAGCCTATATAAACTTTTTGCTTCAATGCTTACTGCTCTTCTTGAGCAACATCCCCAAGTCCCAAGTTGTAAATCACTTGAACGTTCTGCCCTACTTCAGTCCGGTCGACATGGATTTTAAACACTACCTTCTTCGCCTGGCAACTCTACTCGGGTCGGTTGTAACCGTCGTTGCATACACCGGTAAAGATCTCGTCTTCAGCTCTCTAGGGTTCAAACTTTCGTTTTTATGCCAATTTAGGATTAAAGTTTGGTGATATCAAAATTCAGTCAACTTCCTTTTCTTACTTCTTACCTATAATTTAACTGCAAAGCCGTTTTTTTTTGATTTTGGGGGGGGGGGGGGGGGGGGGGCACACATCCTTTTTATTACAAGGAACTGCAAAGGCTGTGAAACTACGTTTTGTCCAAATTTATGAAAAATAATGGCCACATACTTTGGACGCATGGTCAAGACTTCTTATATTATATTATAGAACAAAGTGATACATTGGTTTTCTTACTTTCCTGGGATATCACACCTGATAGGGAGGCATAACAAACGGGAGACTAGTCTTTTTCACCAACATCCTGTATCCGTGTGAAATTGCTAAAATTAATCTTGTTCTGGAACAAAGGGAATAACACTACTGTTCGCTGATAAATGCATTTGGTTTTTTCACTAGAAACATCACTGCACAAAAGTGTCTCCTTTTATTACACAAGTTGTACAAACACAATAACGATTTCCTTTTTCAAATACAGTAATGGGCGCTTCCACTTCCACTGATCCTCATTATGGAAATCCACCGTGTTGCTGATCCAATCAACAGTGCTGATGGTCTAGTTTTCGCACTTCGGAAGTACTGTCGTGTTTGTGCCATGCGGTGCTTTGATGATGTACTACAAGATGCTAGCAGTAGCAGGCTTGATTGTAACGAATAATGATGCTCTTTATTCTAAAAAAAATGGGTAATAGTCAGTACCGATCAGTCCGTGTGAGCCTTTCAGACTGGTTATAGTGTATGTTACTAGTCTAAGTTACTATCTTTATAGTACAAAATAACTTAAGTGTGATAACATGCAATGTCACATTAATTAGGTTGTAGACTCACTTTGTCTTAATATGTGATGTTACAGTAACATAACTAGTTACTCTATCTATCTCTTTCCTCATTAACTCATTGCCACATAAGCAAAAATACTGAGTTGGACTCTTAATTATTAATGAAGTTACCTCCACTATGACCAGCCTCAGGGATCTATAGTTGTTTAAGAAAGTTCCGGTGTTGATAGTCATGTTCAGTTCGGTGTTATTTGGGACTTATCATGTGGCCATGCAAATAAACAGAAAACACGACATGGCAATGCGAGGCGTCAGCAAGCAAGTGAGTTAATTTTTTTCGTTTGTCTGCGGTACGTTCATCAGGCTATTTTAGGAGATGGCAGGAGAGGCGCCAGGTACAAAATGTGACATGTGAAACGCTTCTTTTAACAAGACAAAAGATTTACCATTTTTATCTAGCAAGAAAAGAGTTTTACAAAGGAAAGGCTTGGGAGAACAAAGTCTTGGCCACAACAACAAAAGTCTATTTTCGTGGTATGATAACACTCAAAGCATTGTCCCAACGAGGGAACAAAAGGATCCCACCTCCTTGATCTTAGTAACGACCATCGAAACCGTGGTTGAATGGTTTGGGAAAACCCTAGCACTCCACTCCTTCCATATCCCACAAGAAACTAGCATGACAAGTTTCATCTATTGCCCTATTTGTGGATGATGTCCATCCACCACTCGTTAAACAAAAATGCAGTGTGCCAATCCGAGGGGGAGATGGCATCAAGACTAGCCCAATTTTCATATTCGACCACACATGTATTATGAATCTACATAGAAAGATAAGATGAGCAGTAGACTCATGAACTTGATTGTATAACTCACATAAGCCACAACTTTGTTGTCCCCTTTTCGCCAACCTATCTGCCATCCAAACTTGGTTTTGGATGATCAACCAAGCGTGAATTTAAAGTTGGGAAGATCCCAATGCTTCCACGACAAGGTCATCATATAGGTGAGATCGTGGTGGTCGTGAAATGTGTCTTGCAATAACATCGAGTAACATCCACCATTAGTAAATTTCCTAGAGATGGTGTTGTGCACCATCAAGAAGTTGCACTGGATTTAGGTGATCCATTTCTTGCAGAAAATCTTAAAGATGAGAGGAGCAATGTCTCTGGTCTCAACCATTGAGCAAGCGGGATTGCCAAAACAACATCTTTGCTCCATTCCCGAAAGTAACAGTCGTGGATGCCATGAAAACGTCATGACCTTCTTTGCAACAAAGATTCCAAGACTAATCCAGACTTTGATTTATCTTCCATCCAACCAAAGCCATTGGAGACAAAGGAACTTCATGAGTTTGTTGAGATTGAGAATTTATTGGCCTCCATATTAGTATTTTTAGGTTTGCAAATTAATTCTCAATTTACTTTGCACTTTTCACGGGTGACTTTTTCACATGTCGCCCAAAGGTAGGCCTGCCGGATGCTATCAGTCTTTTCAACACCTCCAACAAGATGTCAAGAACGTTGATGAATAGATGAATGTGCTAGTGAGAACCGCTTGACGAGAACAGAGCAACCGACCATTGTGTCATGCCTCCCACGCCTAGTAACAAGCTTGTCGGCCACCTTGTCTTCATGATATTGGAAGTGGATCCTACTAAGACACGTGAGATTGTATGCCAAGGTATTGCATTGGAAATGTGGTACGAGTAGTCGGAAAGACTTGAAGGTCACCAGCCTAGTCTATGTTGTTACATCTAATTTGGGCCACTTGAACTTCCGTGCAATTGGTGACAAGACCGTAAGTCCGTAACATCACTAAACCAATCCTTCTAGTGGTTGATCATGGAGTTTCTCATTGTCTGGATGATACTTAGAGATAAGCATAAATGATGTGTTTGTAAATTTATTAATGTGTATGAAGCATAGCATGATAAAGATGAAGGGGCCTTTTTAGCAAAATCAACATGTGCTTTAGGGTCAATAATTTTCCGGTATTGATGGGTCGGAACATTTAATTATTAGGATTTAGAAGGAATGCAACTAAACTAGGAAAAAAATGATAGAAATGTAAGTTCAATTCAGTAAGAGAGCAAGAAGCTAAATGGAGTAGAGATGCCTGGACATTCTTTTACTTGGTCAAACAATGAACAATACCCGACTCTTGAATAGTACATATAATATTAGTTGGTACTGAATGTGAATTTAATTTTAGATATTGTGGTTAATTTAGTAAGTTATTTATATACGAGGAGTGTTGGATGCTGAGAGACAATTTTATTATCTTAACTCCTAGTATTTGAAATAATACATATGAAGGTTGTACCACTTAGGATATTTGGCGGTTGCGAAATGCAGAGTTGTGTTGTAAGTTGAAGGGGCGACATCTTCACTATGAAGGTGAACATTAGAGAAAAATAAAAGATCTATTGGAGAAAAGTTATAGTATTGATAAATATGGTGAGGCCTATGGTCTTGACATGGGTAATTATTTGTGGATCCACTAGTATTCCCGTGCGGTGGAAAAATGGCAGCATGGTACTATATACAGTTTCCTACTACTGCGTTGATAAATAATTTAGTAAATTAATTAGTTAGATGAAATAATAAATAAGAGGGGTCAAACATATTAAGAGATCTAAAGACCACAATAGTGTAGTAGGTGATGGGATAACTAGGTATGTTATTGGTAAAGCGAGCGGTAGGAAAATGAAGGATGTGTTATTTCTGTAAAACAGGAAGAGAGAGCATGGAGAAAAAATATTGCTTTATTCTTTGAGTTCCAAGAGTATGTTTGGATTAGAGATTAGTGGATCTCACGTCTCTCTTGAGATTCCTTGGACCGTGCTCTAGACGATTATGATATAATTGTGCTTATTGGTCCTTTTACTTTAGAAGAGATAAACACTATACCTTTTCAAGTCAAACATAAAAACTCTCAAGGGTCTCGTGGATTTCCTGTCGAATTTTATCACCCGTTCTGCCTTTAGAGATTTATAACATGTTCCGATAATTTCATTTGGGTCAATTAAATCTCTCTCTCTCTCTCACTCACTCTCTCTTCAATCTCCATAGTTACAGTATTGCTACTCTAGTTTCTAAAGGAAAAGACGGAGAATATTGTATACATAGGTACATACCTAATTTTTACCCAATGTTATGTTTAACGTGTTTAAGAAGGTAGTGAATAACAAAATTAAACATGTGATGGATAACTTAATTTCAAAAGTTCAGACAACCTTTACTCTTGCATGAAACATTTCATTGATTTGAATAAGTCAGTAGCAAATACTTTTAGTCGACTTCAAGAATGCGTATGATTATATTAACAGGTCCTTTTTATTAGAAGTTCTTGAAATAAAGGGTTTGCCTAAGTTGTAAACAAATTCAATTAGGCAAGCTGTTATGGGTGGTACCGTAGTAGTAATGGTCAATGATCAATTGGAACATTATTTTAAGATAAGACTTATAAAGAATTAGGTAAAGGTGCTTGTATCATTTTCTTTTCAACTTGTTGTAGACTCACTCATTGTGTTAATTGGAATAGCACAAGAGGCTGGTATTATTAGGGTTTAATACCGATTTGGTTGATGAAAATGGTATAGTATGATGATGATACATTGATACAATATTTAGGTCATACTGAAAGTGCTAGGTATCTAAAACGTAACGCTTGCTTTTAGGAACATTGTTTTGTGCTAAAACATATTTTCCATGACTCAAACAGGATAATAGAGAGACCATACCTCCTCTCCCGAAAATAATAGACCGCACCTCCCGGGTTGCCTATAGGGCGACTCTAGAGGTCCCCAGCTCCGCCACCCACAATGTTCTTCTTCTTTGCCCCTTCATCCTGCCGCCTCCAGAGGAGGGCGTTGGCGATGGGGTGTCCCCAATAAATCCATTTTCTCGGCATACCTTGCATGATTTACCGCCGCTGTCATGTCCCATTTTTGGTGGCGCTAGATTGGATCAAGAGGCGGGATCCTGGCATGGCCGTGAAGCGCCTCCTCCAACCTAGCGCCATTAAGAGGACTCCATAATCCCTCACTACGGTATGCTCTGGCTAGGAAAATTGCACGAAAACTTCGAGGAGGCACATGTTCTTTGATGAATATACATGTCTACATTGTTGTCTTTGGCAGGCAGTGCGATGGGATCTTCGCCTGCTCTTCCCTCACTATGCGCCTAAGGAGAATATTTTTCCCATGGCTTGTGGCGACCTCTGTCCACCTTGGGTCAACCTTGGCACCTCCATTGCTGTGATTACCAACGTGTTGATGGGAATTATGGTAGTCGTGAAGACCAGATAGGCTCTGGATAATCCATCTCGGATGCTCGTGTCGAGTCGAGAAAAACCCAAGAAGTACTTGCAGCGGATCAGAAGAAGTATGTGTATCGGACGATCAGCGTTTTGCAACAATGTTCTGGATGAATGGGGACAATGACAATGTCAGACTTCGTCCTTAGAGCTTAGTGTCTCATAGTTTCTATGGTGAAAACCCTAGGTCTAACCTTCGGTAGTTGTACCTGGTAACGGTGACTCCCTAGTCATCTACTTGTTGAAGACATTGTCTGGAGATTTGGCCCTTCTCTAGGGTGAAAACCCAGGATCTGAGCATGCTGGTTAGACCAGCCGACGATGGAGGTTTTGCACCGTTATCTTTATGGAGGCATTATTTTGGATATTTTTTTGGAGACAAGGTGTCGTCATCACTCGTGGTGCTTTTTCTGCTGCAAGTCTCAAATTGCTTCGGTGGGGTATTTATTTTTTCTTCTTCTTTTGTTTTTTGGTTGTGAGCATTTTTCATGTCTAGACTTTCATTTTTTATGAGTCCTACTCTCCGCTCAACGAGTGAGCGTGCGTTAGTGCATTGCTCCACACGAAGCATCATCTTTATGGGCCACACTAGAGCAGCCCAACAAAAGCTATTGCTCTTTTCCTTGTCTACTTTTTCTATTTTATTTTTCATTTTTAAAATAGTTTTCATTTTAAACCATGAAACATTTTCAAATAGAACATTCTTCAAAAACATTTTTTTCAAAGTCAAAAACATATTTCAAAATTAAACATTTTTCAATATCTAGACATATTTTTAAAATGAAATTTTTCAAAATCAGACTTTTCAAAATATATACTTGTTAATAATTGTACATTTTAAGAATGAAAAACTCATAGAAAGTAAAGTATAAACGAAAACAGAAAACAAAAATAGAAACCCAATACAAGAAATGTAACATCCCAATTTTGGCAACCCTGAATTATTGTCAAAAAGGAAGAAATCAGGGGGAACAAAAAAAATTCCTGTTACATGTTGCAATGCTTGCTTACTTGTTTGCTTGTCAAGATGAGTTGCCTTGATCTGTTGTCTGATGAATTGCTTTGGCCAGCTATGTGTGATGACTTGTCTGCTTAGGAACTAGAATGAGCCAACCTAGGAGCTCATCCTTTAGGATCAAACCAATAGTTGATATCACCAAATGTCAAACCAAGCATCCTAAGATGGATCTACCTTAAGTCACTCAAGTGTCCCTCTAATCTAATTAACCAGATCAACCCAGAGCTAATCCTTTGTATTAACATCCAACTCATCAAAGACCAAATATAAGCATGGATCACCTCTACCAAACCTATACTTCAACAACATCCACTTGATTATAAGGATAAGCCCTTGCATCCTCTCAAATGTTTCCCTCATGCATACTAGTCCAAATCCACAAATCTGCCAATTTGGCTAAGTCTGGAATCATTAACTAGATTCAACCTTTGGAACTACACCCACTCCAACCTATGGCAGTTCTTGAGAATGTATCTGAACCATCTTGTAGTACATCATTAGTACTAATAAAGCCCACTCTTTCCCTTGGCTAAATAATTCTTGTACCCAGCCATCCTTGATGGTTTTGTAGTCAAGATAATAATCTTTTCTGCAAATCTTATCATCTTGCCTACTTTGGCAGAAGCTCACCTCCATATGCTATCTTCTTTGGACCAACTCTTTGCATGGTTATGATCTACTAAACATGGTCTACCCATACCATCTTCACTTGTTTCCATTGGAGCTTTTTGCTTCTTAAACCCACATGGTTTATGAGGCATCTGTTATGGCAGCCTTATTTTCAACAAAGTTTGCCATCACTCCTAGATCACCTCAAATACATCCAAGCCAAATTCCTAGCATCATGATCATATATACAACTTGCGCTATCCATCCATCTATCCCTTGTACCAAGGTGAGCTATGAGCTCCCTAATCAAACCATGTTTAGATGGTACAAAAATATCAATGCCCTAGATCCTCTAATCCTTGTCTTCTTCCAAAATCCATCTTGTTTTGCAATACCCCAGGGGTGATCATGATAGATACTTCAAGTTGACATCATCCACCTTGGATAAAACGATTTGCCAAATAATTCCCATAATTATTTGGAAGCTAAAACTATTTAAATTCCTTTCTTTGCTAAATCCTCAAAACCTTCTCTATGAAGGCGAGTTTGTTTTTATCCAAACTACTTTTCCAAATCAAGACACATTTGATGCCTATATATCATACCCTATCTTCCCATCTCAAATAAAAATATTTTTTAGATCCTTTATTATTTCTTTTTGCCCTTTTTCTTCAATGGCAAAAACAAGAAATAATTCCTTAAAAATACTTTTCCTTCTAAATAAATTCCAAGAAAATTCCCCAATGGTACCATATCACACCAAAAACCCACCTTGCCTAATGTAAAAATATCACATTAGTTTCTATAAACCATTTCTACACTTTCTGAATAAATGATTTAAGTGGACATTTAAATCATGGAAAAATCCCAAACAATTCCTTGGTGTGTAACTTTATTATAACCATCTACCAGCTCCCTTATCTCACCTTGCTAAGATAAAATTTTAGAACTTTCATTCATGATCATTAAAATGACTATTTTGCTACTTGAGCTAAACAAAATCAAACCTTCTGCCAAGCTAGTCTAATACACCACTCCAGCAACACCGCCCCCTTCTAGTCGAATACATTGTAGCACTACTGTAGCTTCACAACATCTCCTTTGTCTTTTGCTCTTGGAAAGGAGAGAGAAAAGTGCCATGTCATGTGTTGTGTTTAATACTCCCTCATAGATGTTGCCCTCTCTCCCCTCTGCTCGTATCACTCCACCCTACCCCTCTCCCCATGCATGTCATACCACAAGCTTACCCTTGCTCCCCTGAGTCTAACCGTGCCCTTCTTTTTGACATGCAGCATCCCCAGGCGCAACTCCGGCGAGCTCCCGAAGCTCCCCATCGGCCCTCCTCGCGTGAGCTCCTTCCCGGAAGCAAACGACGCCGTGCCACCCATCCCTAGAATCGCCGCGACCACATCGCCTCTTTGCCTCCCAAACCTCTCTCGAGCCCCTGGTGAGCCCCCGTCGTCCTCTCTGCTCACACTAGGGTTAGCTCCCCGCCGGCCCGAGCTTGCTAGGAAGATGAGTCACAAACCGTTGGATCCGCGTCTAATCCAACGACCCCGCTCTCTCCTTACCCCTTCGCCCTGTCCCCCTCACCGATGGACGGCCCCACGACGGAATTTGAACGCCCGCCCGTGCGCGCATCACCATCGGCGTAGCTAGGCCGTCCTGGCCCTATGCGGCTCGTTCCCTCCAGATCCCAGCCCATTAGGCCACTGCCCTTTTTATTTTATAATTTCCCCTATAGATATGTAAATCAGCAGTTAGTTTAATTCATTTTAAAAATGTAAAACCACCCAAACTGCCTAGATCTAATCTTTCCTAGCTGAACACATATTTTATCTAACCTCCAGTATCTTTGGTTGGCCCAGTTGGTGTTTAGAATAAATGTATTAAATCCATTTCCTAGATGTATCATTTTTACCAATAAATCTCTGTAGGAAGTTTTACAACCCAAAATTGACCAAAACCACTTTGCACTGCAATCTATCGGTGGTAACTTGCATGTCACCCTAGCCCCATAGTAACTTGTTTCCTAGATTGCCCATACTAAAAATAACAAAAATAGCACATATAGGACTTTAGTAATTTCTCTAGGACAAACCATAATTGGTATTGACCTAATTCCAACTCTCACAACACATGCATACACATATCCTCTAAACCCTAGGAGCTCATAATTTACTAAGCCATGGTTAAATTTTGGTGAATTAAACTATTATGTGCATGGTTTATTCACTATATAAATCACTAAAATAGTTTTGTAAATACAAAAACATTAATTCAAATTTATAAAGAAAGGTATTCCAAATACCTAACATGTGTCTTTGGAATCATATCAAAAGCTCATGTAGATTAAATCTGGTTAAAAAGACAAAAACCTTCTAGAACTGACTTTGGGAATTTCCTGAGGGCATTCTAAATATTTTGAGGTGATTCCAACTCTCAGTGAATCAGTCCATAAAATCCTAATTAACCATCCAAGGAAATAATTTTTGGACCTCCAGAACTTTTCTGGTGAATTATCTCCTAACATTAGAGTTTCTAGCCCTTAAAAATTATTATAAATCAATGGAAGTTGATAAAATAGTGAAACCACTTTTATGGGTTTTATTTTATCAATACCTTTCTAATGATATCATTTTTGCATATTGATATTATATATAAATGTACATTGGTTTAAAAACCCTTTATTAAGTAGTCATAGCCTCCTAAATCCATTAAAGAAAAACCCCAAATGCTTTTCAAGCATTTCCATTTGCTCTAAATCCAAGAACTCAAAACCTACTGAATTTTAAACTTGAACTGTTCATTTCTTGATGTATGGTTTTGATGTTTGTATTGCCTCGTATTGATTATAGTATTGTTTATATGCATGATAACGGCAATAGTTGCGATTGTGTGACGCCGAGAAGAAGGAAGCACAAGAGTATTATCTATTATTTTGGCATTCTGGTTTTCTAAAGAATAAGTCCAGAGACATCTCGCTGGTCACAGGCAAGCCATCATTTCTGAACTCCTATATTGACCTACTCTCTTTTATCAATTGTTTTGGATCTTGTTTATGAAATGCATTGTTACTTGCATGGTTTGTTTCAAATAAAATACGTTCGTAACTTGGCTCCTCCAAGTTATGAATGAGTGTCCTACCCTTATTTGACACCTACTTTTACCCTTTAGATCGAGGTTAGGATGCTTAGCATCTTTCCTCCTTAGAAACTACAGTTTTTAGATGATAAAACTATTTTGGGTTTTACCCTACTACAAAGTTTTCCAAACAAAACCCTTGGAAATGGTCAAAGGGGCATCGTTTCCAAGTGGATGTTTTACAAAAGAAAATAAGAAGAGGAGAAGGAAGAAGGTCGAGCAAAAGTAAGAGAAGGGATGTTCTACGTCTTTATCAGAACAATTTATCAGTGCAACCACACTATCCCAGTAGCTGGGGCTTAGCTCGTAGTTTGTTGTTTTTAGCCGGGGATGCTCATACTCGCTAAAGGGGAGAAATCCCCTGAAATCGGGAATGTCTATGACAAGGTACCGGTGCAACAATTGGGTCTCCCACGGACGGTATGCATTGCTTGTATGGAAGAGAGTTAAGTCACAATTTAAGGTATATGCCAAGCTGTGGCTTGGGTATACGCATATACGAAATATACGAAAGGAAGGACTATGGCCGTCGTGCCACATACTCGTTGTTGGGGAGAACAAACTCAAAAGGAAAAGCCGCCGTTGATAGGGATGACAAATAAAAGTTAGGTTTGATTATCCGAACCCCCGTTTACCATGTGTAGCGGCCATGGTTGTATCCCGGTGGATATATTGATTCTTGTAGGTAAAGTACACAGACTCTGCAAAGTATAATCTATTTGAATAGCCGTGTCCACGGCCAAGAACAGTTGGAAAGGTGATTTCTAGGAGTATCCTTGGGATAGTTTTGAGAAAATAAAAAGGATGTGGTTTGACCACGAGGAAAGATAAGAACAAGTTTTGTTTTGGCCAGGGATGGTCAAAGATGTTTTAAAAAAGGGCTTTCTTCTAAAACAATGTTTTCAAAAAGGTTTTTAGCAAGGACATGGAGATGTCCAGACTTTCAAAAGGGAGACATGTTTTCAAAAACTCTTTTTCAACAAAGATATAGAGATGCCATATCTATAAGAGAAACTAGGATTTTTACCAAACAACCTTAGTTAGAGCTATCTCGCCACAACCAAAAATGCATTATCTTGTTTAACTTGTCTCGATGGTTTGCGAGTATATTCAAAAGTACTCACGGCTTTGTCCCTGGCTATTTACTTGGACAGACTTTCAGAAGATCGAGAAATGATGAAGATGCTGACATCTATGCGAGCTAGGCCATTTTCCCAGTCAGTTGCCTATAGATTAAGACTTGCATGGGCTTTTGGCTTGAAGACTTCCGTTATTGATATTGTAATCGTCATAATGGCAATAATATAAGTTTTGTATTCGTTACTTTTTGGATGTTGTAATGGTACTTGTCGATTATGCTCACGGCTCATCGATCATGAAAATATAAATTACAGGCATAACCGTGATTCTCAGACCATAAATTTGAGGTCCCACAAGAAACATTCAGGAAACAACAAAAACCAAAAAAAATCTAGTACTAGGGCAAACCCAAAAGACCGGATAACAACTGTTGAAAATTTGACATAACATCACGCTAATGGGCTGGTCCAACGCGGGTGCCCCGTGAGTGAGCGGAGCATAATGCATCCCGCGTTGGGAGGCAAATAGGAGTTGTCGAACAATCCACTGGTACACATGCTCTGTTTTCCTCGCTTGGCAGGCCAGCCCACACGCAACAATGTCTCGCAGGGCTCCACCAGCACCCAGCCCAGGCCGCTAGTATATGGCGCGTGCGCTCTCGTTACGTGGGACGGTAGAAACCGTTGATCACCTAATCCAGACTCGATCTGACGGTCAGGCCCACCGAAGCGGTGGCGCTGTCTTCCCCCGGAAGGAGCCATCGCCCAACCGCCTCCCCCCCTCCGACTTCCGTCGCCATTCCTGACGTCCCCCAAACCTTCGACAGTCCAAATCCCCCACCACCATTCCCTTCCCCCAACCCCCCTACCGCGGAGGCAAGACGGGAATCCCCGCGAGGCCATGGCGTCGGCGAGGCTGACCCCGAACGGCGTGCCGGCGGGGCTGGCGGGGGACCCGAACCTCAGGCCGATCCTGCAGGTCGTCAACCTGCGCTGCGTCAACGTCGACGGCCCCGGCGCAGTCCGGGGCGACAGGTGGCGCGGCCTGGTCTCCGATGGCACCGATACCTGCCCTGCCATGTTCGCCGGGCAGCTCAGCAACCTCACGCGCTCGGGCGCCATCCGCCGCGGCACCGTCATACAGCTCGACGAGTACGTCGTCAACTTCGTCGGGGGCAGAAAGTACGTTTGCGCACCACCCCTCACCATAGATCGATTGCTTGCGTTTGCGATTAGGGCGGTTTCGGTTAGGGTTCGTGCTCGCGCGGCGCGGGTTCTGGCTGGCATCCCTGGTCGTGGTCAGTGTCTCCATGCGTTTGGTGTGCTTGTATGTACATATAGTCTAATTGACCCTGCGGGTTACATTGCCTCAAATTGATTGGGGTCTCGCTTTCAATTGATACCCCCCATTTTATAGGTGAAACAATTGTTTAGCTGACACTCAATTGTACTGTACTAATTAGTTTGGTCTCTCTAGGATAGCAGTACTTAACCAGTGAGGCGTGCAAATTTTGTTCCGCTGAACTTCTTTTGAAATCATTTGAACTCCTGCTGATTGAATTGGTTCCGGCAACCCCTGTTTAGGACCAGAAGAGACCTGTGTACCAATTTAGGGTGTGTGATTAGGTTGTGTTGTGACTTGTGAGTTGCGATACAGCTTGGTGTTTGCTAACAGTTGGTTCATTGGATTATATTTGTGCTTGTGCTACTCGTAACAGCCACATTATCGTAGATCTGGCTATGTCGCTGTTCAGCTGGTGCTCATTGTTTCTGGCATTTTTTAAATGAATTGACCTTGACTTCATAGAACACTCAATATATGAGTCAAATAGTCAGACTTGGAATATACCTATAAACAGGACTGATAACATGGCCATTGTGATTAGATGAAACATTTCATGTGGTTTGGTTTGTTTATTTTGGTAATCAGCAAATTGTTTCTTTATAGTTTACTAGTCATCGTGCTTTGCATCTATTAGGTTCCTTGTTTACTAATCCGGTCATTGGGTGCATGGAAGGGTGATTTGATCACTGTAGTCTGACTCTGGAGTCAGGTTCCCAGATGCATGTGTCTTTATCTAGTTGAATCGATTAATGGTTTGTGTCTTTCAGCTGTACCTCTTGGCTCAGCAGTATACTTGATAGTATAAGTTCTCATTTACCAAGTTGTAGCTGCAGATTGACTTTGTTTGGCTGTTTCTTCAGTAATAATCTGTTCGTAAATAAATGTTGTTGAAGCATGTCAATCGGCATGTGCCATGATTTGATTTTGGCTTTCATATCTTTAAGTAATAATGCAAATGCGAATGTGTCCTTTTTTTAGGGATGTGGAATTATTTCTTGCTGTTGTCCTGATTTGTTGTATATCTGTAGGGTCTTCGTTGTTCTGAATTTGACAGTTCTTATCCTGGAGTGCGACATCATTGGGAACCCAGTGATTACAGAAAGTGAATTTTCTAACCAAACCCCCCCAAGAGTGGCGCAGTTTAATGGAACACGTCAATATGGTTCCATGGCAGGAAACCCGAGTCCAGTAAGCCCCAATGGCAATGTTCCAGTCTACCGACCTTCGATGTCAGAGAACTCTTTGAACACACCCACCAGGCTCAATAACAAAGCTCCGGCCTTCCAACCAACTGCGCAGCCATCCTATTGTCCTGCTCCCAGTTACAAAAATCATGGAGCAATTGCAAAAAATGAAGCCCCTGCTAGAATAATCCCCATATCTGCTTTAAATCCTTATCAGGGCCGCTGGGCTATCAAGGGTAGGGTTACTGCTAAGGGAGACATCCGCCGGTACCACAATGCAAAAGGTGAAGGCAAAGTGTTCAACTTTGACCTGCTTGATTCTGATGGAGGTGAGATACGGGTGGCGTGTTTCAACGCTCTTCTTGACCGCTTCTATGAAGTTGTGGAAGTTGGTAAGGTCTATGTGGTATCAAGAGGAAACTTGAAAGCTGCACAGAAGAACTTTAACCATCTGAACAACGAGTGGGAGATTATGTTGGAGAATGGATCAACAGTGGAACTTTGTCCTGATGAGGATAGGTCAATTCCCTCTCAGCGGTATGACTTTAGACCGATCAGTGAAATTGAGGATACCCCAACCGCTACTATGATTGATATCATAGGTGTTGTTACCTCTGTCAGCCCTTGCACCACATTACTGAAGAAGAATGGCACGGAAACTCAGAAAAGAAATATTAGCCTGAAGGATATGTCTGGCCGAAGTGTTGATGTAACCATGTGGGGTGACTTTTGCAACAGAGAAGGCTCACAGCTGCAAGAAATGGTTGAACGTGGGGTCTTCCCTGTGCTGGCTGTCAAGACAGGAAGAGTGACTGATTTTAATGGCAAGTCTGTCGGCACAATTTCTTCCTCTCAACTCCTCATAGACCCTGATCTCTCTGAAGCCCATACTCTGAGGCAATGGTTTGACGGTGGAGGAAGGGATGCTTCTACTCAGTCCATATCCAGGGATATCGCTCCTGCAGCATCAAGGAACGAGAACCGGAAGACAGTAGCTCAAATCAAGGATGATGGTCTTGGGATGCAGGACAAGCCTGATTGGATTACGGTGAAAGCCTCCATCATATTCTTCAAGAGCGACAACTTCTGCTACACAGCTTGCCCTACCAAGGAAGGTGACAGGCAATGCAACAAGAAAGTGACAAAGGGGACCTCTGGCTTGTGGTGCTGCGACAAATGCGACAAGGAGTTTGAACAGTGTGACTACAGGTATCTTCTGCAGCTGCAGATCCAAGATCACTCGGGAACAGCTTGGGTAACAGCTTTCCAAGAGGCCGCACAGGAGTTACTAGGTTGCTCGGCGGGAGATCTCAATAGGTACAAAGAGGAGCAGGATCCCCGCTTCGCAGAGACGATGCTCAGCTGCTTGTTCCAGGATTACCTGCTCAGGCTGAAAGTGAAAGAGGAGACATACGGCGACGAGCGGAGGGTCAAGAACACCTTGGTCAAAGTGGATAGGTTTGATCCTGCCGGCGAAAGTAAATACCTGCTCGATTTGATTTCAAGGTCAGTGGGATATTAGGCAGTGAGTTTCACCCCCAGAGAGGTGCGGCGGTGTCCATAACATGTTCTCTTGATCGCACGGCCCAGGGTTTACTTAAGGATTAAGGATTTATTCAGTTCATGCTGTTATGTTTCTGATGTGCTAGTTACTAGTAAGCATGCCGATCTCGGCCATTTAGTGTCGTTATTAAATTTTAACAGAACAGTTCAGATGTAGTAGCTGTTAAAACATATTGATGTCTCGGGTTATGGCCTCCCCCTTTTTGTCGACGAGCAATGCAGTTCCAGTTTCACTGGTTGTTAGTAGTCTGTAAAGGTACTCTGGAATTGCTGCATGAAACGAACTCTATATAAATCAAAGGGCATGAGTATCCTGATCGTAGTTTGTCCAGTGTTATATCGCTCTTTCCAGATTGACTGCGCTACCCTTGAATTTACAGGCATTTTCCTTGCCAATGGGCTACTTGTATCATCATTGTTGTGTTTCATTTGCACTAAACGTGCACGTAAGCGTCCAATCTCATACTACAGCTGAAGACACACTGCTAACAAGTTCAGATTTTTACTGCACGCCAGTCCACAAATACATACGTATCTGCTTTGTTTTTGGCCCTCTCGTTAATGACCATGTTCACCTCTCGTCCCATATCCTGATAATGGGTTTACCATCCTACCTACGCGGCACGCCACACTCACGTGACAACGCGCTAATGACCCCCATGTTTCAACTTGCCATGGCCATTTCTCTGTAACACCAACTTGCCGACGGTATGCTGAGTTCTTCTTGATGTTGCGCGCATGATCTGCAAAATAATTAGTGCACGCACCCATTGCAGAGAAAACACTTTTTTTCAACAGAGGACACTTTCGTTGAACTCATAGTTTCGCGGCAAGGGGATACAAGAAACGAGAGTTTGTACCCGGCCTGAACAAATACAATAAAGGCAAAATATGTAGTCATGCCGGACTGAAGATATGTCTAAGAGCAACTCTAGCGGATGCGCAAAAATACGTAAGCAAAAAAGGTTTTGCGTAAACTCAAAAGTAGTATTGAGTACAAATTTGGGTTGTTACAGAACAGCTATGATCTAAAAAAAAAATTATGAGCACGTCAGGCCCACCTATCAGTGTGGTTTATTTAGTTGTACCTTGTCGTATTCCTCACACAACTCATCACCGGCAGCCACCCTGCCCCTGCCCCCTCCCTGGTTGCCATCGCTGCTCTGTTGTGCGCTGCTACTCAGGATTTATGTTTCTGATAATCTATTTATGTATGCTAAAGAGAGAGCATCGTAACATGTGAAGTTTTGTTTCTTATCCTCATATGTACTTCTATAAGTATTATTATTATTGCTATTGTTTGTAATCGATCCCCTGGTTTGATCCTTTATTTCTATAGATAGAACACAAAAAAAAAACACTAAGCCTCTGGTGGATGCTATTAGTGAAATCATAAATGTCGATGTAAGTAGATACGAGTGGCATGGATTCTTTCTTCAAGGTCCTCCATATATTGTTAGGCTTTGTTATTTTCCATCCTTTTTATAACTAAGTTTGTATTTTACTTTTGTAATTTATTAGAGTATATGCCAATGGGATACCTTAACATTAGGGAAGGCAACCGTAATTACACGACCTACCCCAATCGCCAACGATATAGGGCAGAAAACACCAAAGAGAAAACCACATGACTACTCTCTCACATCATCTCCGAAAACACAAGTAACTCTACTCCTACTATACTCAATCAAGTGTGATGATGCTATGAACTTTCTTCATGCCAATCAAGAGCAATGCTTGCGTTATTATTGACGTTATACAAGAAAGATGTTCATGTCAAATGTTTTTAACTTGAAGGTGCTTTCTTGCCTTTCTTCATCCTTTTATTTCTTCTAAAATAATCATTTTTCCTTTAGGAAGTTACATAAATCTGAAATACATGGCCAAAGAAAGTTAAATATAAAGTTATGTAGAGGGCATTTGCCCCCTCCCTCCTATACACACAAATTAAGTTCACAATAAATAACATTTTCCTACAGAATAACATACAAGTATACATGTACTAAATAGAATCAAAACTTTAAAGGTTGATTCTTGTCCATTGAATGTACTTACCCTTATTTTCATAGGTCAATTTGAGACCAGAAAAGGCCTATCATAGATCTCTTGACAAGGTCCTTAACCAGGGGCCTACATAGCCCATTCTTTCTTCAAGGTCCTCCATATATTCTTTCAAAAGGAGGTGGGGCAAATGTGAGGCAATGTTTTTCATTATAGCAAGGTGGCAAAATGAAACTAGAGTTTTTATTATACCTTCTTGTGGACATTCCGTTAGTACACTGAAACGTCAAACTTGTTGTTTTCGACGGTAGCACCCTACGAAGGAAGGTGACATGCAATGCAACAAGAAAGTTACAAATGGGACCTCTGGCTTGTGGTGCTCTGACAAATGTGACAAGGAGTTTGAAGAGTTCGACTACCTACAGCTAAAGATTCAATATCACTCGGGAACAACTCAGGTGACAACTTTTCAAGAGATTGCACAGGTTCCGGTTTCACTGGTTGTCAGTCTATAGTTGTGATTTCTCCATGAAACGAACTCGTTTCGTTTCATTGAAGGACATGAGTACCAGATTGTAGTCTGTTCAGTATTACATCACTCCTTCCAGTTGACCGTGCTACCCTTGAACCACATGCATTTATCCCGCCAATGGGCTATGTAAGCACCCAATCTCATATAGTCCCTCTATGTCATATTACTACACATATATGTTTGGTCAAAGCAAAATTCATAATATTGAGTGTATATGATAAAATATAAACATATACAATATCAAATGTATATGGTATGAAAGTGTATTTTGGTATGGTTTTAACAATATCCATTTGATTTCGTAAATATTGGTAATTTTTTGTATATAATAAGTCAACCTTTGCAATATTTGACTTTGATCAAATCGTATGCGCAGAGTAATATGAAACATAAGGAATACAACTAAATAACCACATTGTTAACAAGTTCAGATTTTAATGGCACGCCAGACAAATGACACAATTGCCACTAAGTTGAGCCATGTACAGTGTCCAGTACTTATTCCTGCCATAGTTTTTGGCCCAAACGGCCAATTCTGCTATGCATCTGATGTTTTATTGTCCAGCGTTGTTCCTCTGACTCAAGCACATGACCCCTTGATCAAGTGAGGAAGAATTTAGCTAATGATTGATCGTTGGAGCTTTTTTTTGGGTCGTCCATTAGGTGGGTCTTTTTTGTGGCGTCGTATTCCAGGTGTCATCAGCTGCAATTGTCGTGCTCCAGTGTAGTCACTGGTAGAAAAAAGGGTCTTCGATTTGGTCCAGAGTCTAACACTAGTCCCGATTTGTTACGGGCAGGGACTAGTATGAGCACTAGTCCCGGTTCGTACCGTTTTTGTTGGCTAGGAGCTCGAAAAAACTCTAGTCTCCGATCGATTCGGACCTTTAGTCTTAGATCATGATACGGCCCGAGACTAAAGGGGTTCGGGCACGGGCAACATCCTTTAGTTCCGGGTCATGATACGGGGAACTAAAGGGGTGCGGGCCACGGTAGGAAAACTTAAAATGGCTATAACTTTCATACGATGTCGAAAAAAAATGTACAACCTATCAAAATGTGCGGAAAAAATTTGAGTTCGATTTCAACACCATTTTGAATTATTTTAGATTTTTAAATTTTGAAAAGGAAAAAAGTTATTTAAAAAATTATTTTTTTTTTGCAATTTTATTTATTCCATATTTGGATTCCTCACATTTTTCTGATAATTATGGATATATTATTTTTCACATTTCGATTTATAGATTTAAAGATATTATTTATACCATATTAATGAATAAATGGCAAAAAAATGAATAAAATATTATTTTATTTAGTTTTTTTACTTTCTTTGGATTAAAATATTATTACGTTTTTTCTATATAACATGCGCCTGTTAGTTTCTTTTTCTCAGCGGATACATGCGGACAGCGCAAGCGCGGCAGCCAGCAAGGCAACACGGAGCGTCGTATGCGGTACACGTACGGATGGGTCAGATCGGCAACCAGCTCAATACAAAAATTCAAATTTAAACAATTTTATAGCTCAAACCATTTATCCAATTAAAATTCTGTTTCCACTGTTAGACTACGCGCGATGAGATTTTCGAAACTAGATCCCATATTGATATGTTTCGACAACTTTTTTTTACACTCAAAAGTTACTCATCCCATTGTATGTATGTTACCCACCATGAACAATTAAATAATCCTCCTTTTTAAGTAGAGATGTGTGGATGTATTTTTTTATATAGTATGAAACTACTAATGTCATTAGTACTTACTGCGCGGCGGGCGTCCAAACAGAGCCTTACAAGGCGGCGTGTCCGATCCAGATTGAATGACCCATATAAAAAGTATACACCTGCGAGCACTTCATGTGGTACACAACTGGGTATGCCCATAATTTACTCTTTTCCTTGACGGAGCATCCCCTCTATGCACTTTCTCTCTCCCAACCCCAACCCCTGCCCGCGCCGCCGACGCCCGTCCCGCATGCGGCACCGACGCCGGTCACCGGCGCTCCCTCCCAACCTCTCCCCTCAACTCGATCCAATTTCTTCCGCTCCTGCGTTGCCGCCGGCTCTCCCTCCCAACCTATGCGTCATCTCCCGGCGCTGGAGCTGCTGCGCGAGCATTATTCGGAAAATGAAGGGGAGTTCTATGCCATCTCCTAGTGAGGCCTCCGAGCCCGGCAGTCGTCGGTCCGGTTAGCTTTAGTGTTAATAGATAGATAACTTTAGTACTACTAGATGGTTAACTAATACACACCAGGATGTACCTTTTTTTGTTATATAGAACGGGGTAAGTTCAACGCCAATATGTGGGTAACTTTAATGTTAATAAGTGGATAACTTTAGTGTTAATAGATGGGTAACCTATACATATTAGTATGTGTTACTTTTTCTATAACTTGGTGTGAGTTTAGTGCTAAGATATGGGTAACTTTAGTGCTAACAGATGGATAACTTTTAGGAATAACATGTGGATAACTTATACTAGAATGGATAAGTTTAGGGCAAGTAATTGGATAACTTTAGTGTTAACAGGTGGATAACTTTTACATATTGCGGTATGTGAATAGAGCATGTGGATAGCTTATGGATGACTTCAATGTTAATAGGTGGGGTCACTTGTTTCTTATAGCAGGGCGTGAGTTTAGTGTTAACAGGGATAGCTTTTAGTGCTAAGGGTGGATAACTTTAGTGCTAATAGGTGTGTAACCTATACATATTAGTATGTGTTACTTTTGCTATAGCATGGTGTGAGTTTACTGCTAAGATATGGATAACTTTAGTGCTAACAGATGGATAACTTTTAGCGATAACATGTGGATAATTTATACTAGAATGAATAAGTTTATGGCCAGTAGTTGGATAACTTTAGTGTTAATATATGGGTAACTTTTACATACTGCGGTATGTAAATAGAGCATATAGAATAGCTTATGAATAATTTCAATGTTAATAGATGGGTCACTTGTTTCTTATAGCAGGGCATGAGTTTGGTGTTAACAGGGGTAACTTTTAGTGCTAAGGGTGGATAACTTTAGTGCTAATAGGTGGATAACCTATACATATTAGTATGTGTTACTTTTGCTATAGCATGGGATAAGTTTAGTGCTAAGATATTGGTAACTTTAATGCTAACAGATGGATAACTTTTAGGAATAACATATGGGTAACTTATACTAGAATGGATAAGTTTAGGGCCAGTAGTTGGATAGCTTTAGTGTTAACAAGTAGGTAACTTTTACATACTGCGATATGTAAATAGAGCATATGGAATAGCTATCTACTATATTCATGTGGGTAACTCTTAAATACTGAGGTATGTAATACTGTAGCCGCCCCTTTCCTATAACCCTCCCTCCCTCGTGCGGCAGCGCCGTGTCGCCCCTAGGAGTCCCTTCCTGCTAACCTTGACCCCCCTCACACCTCCCTACTCTGCTGCTGACACCACCGAGGACGCCGACAGGCTAAGCTCGTGAGGTGAGGAGGAGGCGGCGGTGTCAGCACTGTCCTATGTTAGCGGAAACTCGAGGAGACAGTGGCGTCCATCTTCTCCCCCTCCAATGTGGTGTTGCAGGGTGGTGGCAACCAGGTGGATCTCCGACGGTCATTTGGGGTGGGTGGCGTGGAGATGTCAGCGGTAGTTTTGTATTACATGAAAAAAAATGCAGTCACACAGCTCTTCAAATGGGGTGGGTTATTTACTTGTTACATGATGGGTAACTTACATACAACAGTATAGGTAAATTTTGGATCCAAAAAAAGTTGTCGAAACATATCAACATGGAATCTAATTTCAAAGATCTCATCGCGACTAGTCTAACGGTAAAAACGAAATTTTAATCAGATTAACGGTTTGAGCAATAAAACATTTTGAATTCGAGTGTTTTCATTGAGCTAGAGAGATCAATCGGAGTCGCACATGCATCTGGACCTCGCCCTGCCGAAGCGAACCAAAAAATCTGGTGACACAACGACACGGCAATTGCGAGTGAACATCGGAACGTCAGCCAAATCGCTAAAACCGGCAGGCGCCAGCCTCCTAGGCGCGTCCTATTATTATTACTTATTTATTGTTTTTTACTAAAATAGTTGTTTGTAATTTCAAAAAATAAATATGTGGATATGTGCTAATAAGATTGATATGGTAGTATTGACAACAAGGTATAAATAGTCTTCGCGCAAGGACATCCTGATGAAAGAGAGAAGTTAAGCGTGCTGAGGGTGGAGTAGTGCTAGGATGGGTGATCGACCGGAAAGTTTAACCACAAGTGTAATTTGACCTAAGATTGATTAAATATACTTAGTGCTAAAAATGTTTCAAGTGAGAGGATTACGAGTCAAATAATTTAAAAGTTCAAAAAAATTAAAACAAAATACAAAATTTAAATTATTTTTTTTAAAAAAAATCTTTAGTCCAGGGTCGTATTACGACCCGGGACTAAAGGTCCTTCGTCCCCCCGCTGCAAAAACGGCCATGTAACACCCCCGGTCACTCCGGACCAACGACTGTCATTTCTGGCATCTCAATAGGATATCTAGACTAACCTCAGAGACCAACACTAGTATTTCTGCGTACTTTGTCCTCACTCATGCGCACTCGATACCCAATTCCTAGTCGGTCACCCATCCTAAAATTGCTCTAGGCCAAGCACGCTTAACCTTAGAGTTTTTTTTTGAATGAGTTTCCAGAAAAGAAGTTACAACTTGTTGGTATGGGTTTCCTATCAATCCTATTGAGCCATACGTCAGGGTCTCACATACACCCACCCTTAGAAGATCGACGTCCTCGTCGATCAACCACAAGCCAGGAACGTCCCTTCTTGGCATATGTCTGTGCATCCAGTATCGACACATTGCCATGCCGTGTTCACTCTGGGCCGCACGCGCCATGCTACACATGTCCGCCACTAACCCGCACACGCCCATGTAACCGCGAGGGTCGGCTCGGATACCACTCTATAACACCCCTGGTCACTTCGGACCGACGGCTGTCACTTCTGGCAGCTCAATAGGATATCTAGACTAACCCCACAGACCAACACTAGTCTTTTCTACACACTTTGTCCTCACTCATGCGCACCCGGTACCCACTTTCCGGTCGGTCACCCATCCTAGAATTGCTCTAGGCCAAACACGCTTAACCTTAGAGTTTTTTTTGAATGAGCTTTCTAAAAAGAAGTTGCAACTTGTTGGTATGAGTTTCCTATCAATCCTATTGAGCCATGCGCCAGGGTCTCATAGGCCATGCGGTGGCCTCTAGTCCCGGATTGTAACAAACTGCCATACGGTGGCCTCTAGTCCCGGGTTGTAACAAACCGAGACTAGAGATAGGGGCGTTTAGTCCTGTTTTCGCAGTCTCTGGTGCAAAACCGGGACTATAGGACCTTACAAACTGGGACTATATGCCCTTTTTCCACTAGTGAGTCAGTTTGCGCCGTTGTAGAAGGTTGTGGGTGCTAGTTGGTTTATAGAGGTTGTGTTCTCCAGATATTGCTACATTATGATTGATGTTATAATAGTTTTCGCTAGGTTTTCCGTTAATTAACTAAGCAATTCTCTTTCTTCTTAATAAATAGATTGGGTGCATCAGCCGATCAGCGTTGTGCAACAGATTGTAGTATCAGATTGTTGGATGGAACTCGGATGCAAAGTACTGTACGCTAAGCAAGCTGGCCTTTAACCCTCTTGTTCATGACCGCGTTCGCCCCACGACCTCAGAAGCCATTGTCACATATCCGGTTACCAACCCCCGCAAGTGGGATCCCATCAAGATCCGCTTCTAGTTTATTTTAAGATGTCTATTAAATTTTCCACTAAAATTTAAAACTGTAAATCTCAAAAAGAACCAGAAGAAGGATGTTGTCATGACCATTTCTCTGCAACACAAGTTGTATATTGAATGCTTCTTATTATCGATCTGCTGAGTTTTTCCGATGTTGCCCACTTGATTTGTAACATAATTAATGCACAGACATGTCAGTTGAATGTACAAAGATAGATAATACGGTATGCATGGAATATAAAAACTGCTTCCATGGTAGTGATACCATTTTTTAACAAAGGGTGCTTCTATTAAACTCATAGTTTCGCAGCAAGGAGATACAAGAAAAAGCGAGTTTGCACCCGGCCTCTACATATGTGGGATGAAAACAACCAATTAATAAAAAAAATAGCGAAAAAGAATTCATGTCATGCGAGACTAAAAATATTCATAAGAGCAACTCTAGGGAATACACAAACAATGTGTACGCAAAATGCAATTTTGCGTATAGTAAAAAAATAGTAAGGGCTCTAATATCAGGACGGTGCATGCGGGACCAAACCATACACGATCGTGATGACAGGAGATAGGTGGCGGGCAATCGTAATACCCATCTAGGGTTTCTTCCCTCTCACCGGCGATGCCACCGATCCGCTCTGCCTCCGGTGGCCTTGGTGTCTTGGAGGTGTGGCAGACCATGACCTCTCGCCGCAGGAAGGTTCATGTTCTTTGTTTATATTGTTTTTTGTCTTTTTTGGGATATTGAGGTGACGACTATGTCCTGAAGTCAGAATATGGTCCTCCCCGCACTATCCTCGTTCTGGTGATGCGTCTAGCGCCGGCAGAGGGCACATAGAGTCGTGTGTCTGGCAGAACTCTTGGGATCCGGTTGTTTTGCATATTCGTTAGTGTGGTTTGAGATTAATCTCTTTCGATCTACGGTTGTCATCTTTGGCGATGGTTGCTGCTCTGGTGCGCTGGTCCTTTGGAGCCTTAACACGGCGAATTTACGTCCGTATACTACAACGTGCTCTATTACGACAAGTTTTGCCCGAGTCCGATGATGGAGGGGTGAGGGCGGCAGCGCGACGTCAGCTCGTGCTAGTATATGTAGTCGTCGCTAGATGGTCTATTTACATATCTGCAATTTTTATTATTTTTTGGACTATGTTGTATTGTTGTTGATGATTATTAATAGATCGGTGTAATTTTGCAAAAAATAAATACTACCAAACATATACGCAAAAAAAGTTCTGTAAAAAAAGCACACCAGCTCACCTATCTGTGCATATCTTTGTCATAAAACCATCTACAAACTTTAATGACAAGCCAAACATTCCTTAGAGCATATGTCGCATAAAGAGACTCAAACCTGCTAAAATTATGCTAGCTCCTTAGTATTGGTCCAGTCTTGCAGTAATCAATCAATTGATCATACGCTTTATGATCTTAGAATTTATGCCACTTCATAATTTCTAGGCTGTATTATTGAAATTCTTTCTGCGCTGTCACTAATGTACCTTTTCTTCTCATTTCAGGCTCCATGCTAACGACTCAGAGACAATCAAGATCCAAGCCAGAGTCATGCTACAAGCCATGTTGGAGAAACTGTAGCTTCCATGCTCTAGGTACAAGAGCCGTGCTGTTGGAGAAGGCCAATTTGTAGCTATTGATCTTAATCAACGTACATCTCAAAACCAGGGGCATATCTATAAGAATAGGTTGTCTAACTTCACTAAAGTAGAGCGGCTACATGTGTCAGATGAAGATGACTAAATCCATTAGGACTATTAGTCTACGACTATGACTTCGACAGAATTTAAATATATTATTAAGAACACCCACCTTCTATGCTAGATCCTTCATATTTATGTTCTGGGTAGTGATCTTTGATCATCATGTCGCTCGTGTATGATGTTTTGTCTCCTGTGTTTAGCTATTGTCATCTCAAAATCACGTATTCGTATGAGGGAGACACAAGTCGCATGCTAAGGCCTCTCGTTGTCGCCTCTCCGCCGCTACTTCGCGTGTAGTCTGATGGTTGGCCTCCTATATAACCTAGTGAGCTGTGGCGTCTGCCTCCAACTACACTAGTAGCTTAACGCTCGGCGGCCATGAGCAGGGGTCTTGCCCTCCTCTACATCTAAATTGGAGACATAGATCTCCATCACTCAGAGGCCAACAAGCTTTGATGTGAGAAGAAATAACCAGAGCGAGAAGGAAAACGAGCTCTAAATACATGCAGCTTACCTTACTGGCTTGACTATTTCCTTTCCTACACGATACTTGGTTTGTCCAAGATCTGATCTTTGGTCTCTCTATACCTAGTTTAATCTTGCTACCGACAAACACATTTACTTATTCCGTGATATTACATTCTCGTGACCTAGTCACATGCTTGGAAGATTCATAGATGTAATCTCATCTAGTGGGTCCAGAGTGTCTATCTGTCATGCGGATGGATATATCTCGATCTTGATACATACACCTCAATCTATTCCTTCGGGATATCTGAGAGACACCTTTATGATCACCCTGTTACGGTGTGAAGGTTGATGCAGTCAAAGATTCTTCCGGTGATAGTGATTAGATATGATCTCACGGTCAAAGGATTGAATTACTATGATTTTCTAGTTATCGCAATGTTTGAACTTTGTGGCTAGATATTATTACAATACTTGAGTTGGGTGTGTCTGTCCATCACATTATTCACAGAATGATATGACCCAATTATCAATTGATATAAATGTCCATGATTAGGAAACCTTGATCATCAGTTGACCAATGGGATAATTTTATAGAGGCTACTAGGGACTTGGTTTATTTACATACTACACGTGTACTAATATTCCCGCTAAATACAATTATAGCATAGCATAAAACTTATTATGAACATTTGAGATATGATAATAAAAACATCTTTACTATTTTCCTCTAGTGCATTTCCTTGGTACAATGTTTTAAAATTATGGATATCAAACAGAGTATATATGTATGGAAGTTAGATCAACATGCTAAACTCTATGGGGAAAGAATGGGTGACTAAATAAATATGTCACACCTTGTCTAAGATACAAAGTTATATTGGGAATATATTTTTGTTTGATTCTTCACAGTTGACAAGGGAACAACATTATAAAAGAAAAATGATGACATCATACAATATTTCAAGAATATAGTACCTTAATACATGCGTCGGTTTTGAAGCAATTAGAGAAAGACAGAGATATTATCCAAATATTTGAAAGTGTTGCATCTCTAGATTGTTAAAAAAAAGTTAGATTGACTTTTGCTTGGATCCTTTGTTCTTAGTTTTCATCCTTATTAACACGTACACTAAAATCCTCCAAAAGTATCCTTCAAGTAAGCTAAGTTATACTCAAAGAATCAACTTCTCGGGAGGAGATTATGTCACACCCTACCTTGGGTGGTAGATGCCGGTTTGGGGATAGTTGCGGCTTCAGGGCACGAGTTCTTTCAGTAGAAAGCAATTTCACATTGTAATGGAGTTCTTTTTGCCTAGATTCAGAACCTTTAATATCATATATGTTTAGAGCCATATATTTATGGCATGTGGACTAGCCAAAGCTCCAAACTTGCCTCGCTATGGTAGAAAGAAAGGTATATGCACTTGGAGTGATTAACTTTGAATTTTTCTATATTATTGAAGAAATATATATGTACACCATGCTAACATATTACTAGATATTTATTTCATCATTGACCATTCTAACTACTCCTTTAAATATTAATTTTTTCAGTAAGCATTTAAACATGTTAATATTAATATTCATCGTTATATAGTGACCAAGCAACACATATTACAAACTTCATTGGCACATTGTTGTTTCTTCTTTATTTATTCCAATTTTAAGACCAAATAATGTAATAAATTACATTTATAAAGAGATAAAACAACACAAAGGCTCTCCTTTGTCTCTAATACCTTTGGCTATTATGTGCTCAAGAGTTTTCACATCATCTAATCACTAATGAACAAACTAAAATTGTGGGATAACTTGCATTTGTGTAGTGTGTTATGGGTATCTTTGGATATTTTTAGTATTTCCATCCCATTTAGCTTAAAAAAATTCTATACTATTTTTTTTGTGAAATTCAAAACTATCTAAACAGTAGAGTAGATGACATTCTAGCTTTGTGTCATAGATATTAGTCAAGAGAACGAGTTTGTTGTTATATGATATTTTGGAAAAACAATAACTACTAAGCCAAAGAGCACATGTAGGTGATTTATCTTAAAGATATTTTAACTATTCTTACATCAATTCAACATGCAAAATTTATATACAAGTTTATGTGTGAACGTAAACTATAATTATACATAGAGTAAATGTAGCAAGACACCATTGATTCTGCTAGTATGATCCTTCAACTCATAGGAGCTAGGAGGCCAATTTAATATTCCCAAGGCTAATAGTGTCTTTACACATCAATACATGAAGTTATTGGCGAGAGTTAAATTTAATGAATCTATGTATATAAGGAAAGGAAAGAGAGAACAATCAAGCTCTACAACTTCCACATGTCTCCTAATTTTAGCATTAGCTACAAAAATATCTTACATCTCTCTATATATACTATTTCCATGTGATATGGTAAGTAGTTGATTCATTTTCCATGGTGAGTCATCTATACCTGATGGTTTTGGGTCTCTTGAGTTGTTTCATTTTCACATTCCTTCAATTTTGATGTTGTGGATACTTGTCTCTTTGCTTGTTCTCTACTTATCCAAGCGTGGTACCAACCTTGCAACTCAAATTTCTTCCTTTTGTTCCTAGCCAATAACATTTGTAGAAAATCAGGGTGGCCATACTAAATTTACTAAAGTATGTGATTATCTATGCACTCATAGATACCATACTCTTAGATGTAGGAGTACTTTTCATTGAGTAAAAACCTTGTCTCCTAAAGAAAAAGTAAAGTTTTATAAACAAGATACTCAAACATTTGTTTTGATCTCTATTATGTCTCTACCATGGCATTCATTGATGTAACTAAGCTCTCATGCTTGCTCTTCATCAGTTTAGCAATTTTATTTTTTATGTGTGTAAGATCCTTTTGTGTGTAGCATAATATTATTTCATCTTCGAATGAGGTTGAGCCCAAACCAAACCTTGCCCTAATTAACCCCCCCATCGCCTGCTGCCTTGATACCCACGAGGGATAAAATCAAAGCCTTCCTTCATTTCTTTGTCAAGTGTGTAATATGAAAATTAGATCCGAATTGGGCAAAAACTGTGTTCCCAACAGATATTTTTATGGGCAATTTGTTGAAGTATAAATGCATAGTCCTCTTTTGTTGGAATTATGCCCTAGAGGCAATAATAAAGATGTTATTATTATAATTCTTGTTCATGATAAAGTTTATATTCCATGCTAGAATTGTATTAAGCGGAAACTTTGATACTTGTGTGGTTTATGAACAACACTGTGTACCTAGTACGCCTCTATGGACTAGCTCATTGATTGATGATGGTTAAGGTTTCCTAACCATAGACATGAGTTGTTGATTAATAATGAGATCATGTCATTAGGAGAATGATATGATGGACAAACCCAAATTAAGCAGAGCAATTAGATCGTGTCATCGTGTTCATCTTTGCGAAGCTTTTTCCTATGTCAAGTATTGTATTCCTTAGACCATGAGATAATACAACTACCTGATATCGCAAGAAAGCTTTGAGGTCATCAAATGTCATCCTATGTGAGGATGATCATAAAGGTGTCTCTCAGGTGATCGAAAAGTACTTGTTGGGTTGTATGTATCGAGATGGAATTTGTCCCTCCCGAGTCGGAGAGATATACTTCGGGCCCACTCGATAATCGATATCAACACCGCTTGCAAGCACGTGGTTAAGGAGTTAATCACAAAGTGATATCGGATTACAGAACGAGTAAAGTACTTGATGTGAACGAGATTGAACTAGGTATGCCGATACCAACGATCGAATCTCGGGCAAGTAAAATATCGTGTGACGAAGGGAATACATATATGGGATTAATTGAATCCTGGCATCGTGGTTCATCCGATATGATCATCGATGAATATGTGGGAGTCAATATGGGTTTCCAGATCCCGCTGTTGATTATTGATAGAAGATCATGTCTGCATATTCTCGAACCCGTAGGGTCACACACTTAACGTGCATCGACGCTAGGATAGAATGGATAATTGGTTTATGAGTTTTTGTTCGGAGTCTCGGATGAGACCCAGGACATCACGAGAGGTTCCAGAATTGTCCGGAGAATAAGATTCATATAAAGGAAAGCAGTTTTTGGATTTTAGAATCGTTTCGGAGTTTATCGGTATTGTACCAGAAGGTTCTAAAAGGTTCTGGAGTGGGACCAACGTGGGCCCACTTGTCGGAGGCCTGCGTGGGCCTAAGGGGAAGTGCCCTGGCCACTTTGGGCCAGGGGCACAAGGCCCCTAAGGCCCAACCGGCCAGCCCTAGGGGAAACCCTAGGGAAACCTTCTAGAAGAGGGGGGGAAGACTTCCCCCCCCCACTCCACCCCTTGGGCCGCCGCCCTAGAGCTTGGTGGAGTGGTCAAGGGGGTCGGCCAGCCCCCTATATAAGGAGGGAAGGGGCACACCCTCCCCCCAACTCCAACCCTAGCCGCCAACTGCTGCCCCTCCATCTCTCTCTCTCCCGATTGCGCGTAGGCGAAGCCCTGCCGCAGAAACTCTCCACCATAAGCACCACGCCATCGTGCTGCAGATCCAATCTATCTCTCCACCATACTTGCTGGACCAAGGAAAGGAGGAGGCGTCGCTGCACCGTACGTGTGCATCTCTCGGAGGCGCCGCCACTTGCGGCGTAGGATCGGATCGGATCGCGAGGAGGAGACGGCGAGTATGACTACATCAATCACGTTCTATTGAACGTTTCCATTGTGTGATTTCTTCAAGGGTATGAAGATCTCATCAATCTCTCTCGTTGATTACATCTCCTAGATTAGATCTTGGCTTTCTTGTTCGCATCCGTAGAAATTTTTTGATTTACTATGCTGCGAAACCCTTTAGTGGTATCAGAGCTAGATCTATGCGTAGATGTGTTTCACGAGTAGAACGCAACATGCTTGTTGCGGGCGTTGATGTTTTCTGTTGCAAACCTCTTGTTGTGTATTTCTTATGGCGCAGCATAGTGAGATCGAAGCGGTCCAGGCCAACTTTACGCGACCTCGTTTGCGAGACCGGCTCCGCACTTGACGTGTGGCTTGTTCCACACATGCGGCTGGTAGATGCCAGTTTCTCTCACTATAGTAGTCATGGGATTTACAACGGATGTTAACAACCATAATATCGCTGTTGTGGCTTTCCGTAGGTAAGAATTGTTCTTAGCTTGTTACTCCCATAAGCCACGTAAAACACACAACAACAAAGTAGAGGCGTCTAACTTGTTTTTGCAGGGGAGTGTTTTGTGATATGGTATGACCCAAGACATGATGTGTATGAATTGAGATGTATGCAATGATCATGTTTTGTAATATTTCACGACTTGCATGTCGATGAGTTCACAACCAGCAGAAGCCGTATGGTTGTCTTTATAATTGTGTATGACCCGCGTGTCAACTTCTTATACGCCATGTAATAGCTTTACTTTATCGCTAAGTAGTTAGCAATAGTTGTAGTTGCTATTCGTGGTGGAGGCAATCATGGTGGAGTGATCGAGATCATGCTGGCGCGCACAAGATGGAGATCATTGCGCGGAGATTGGCTACACCACGTCACATAAAATTATATTCATGTGATGTTTATCCTTTTATGTATCTTATTATGCTTAGATCGCGACGGTAGCATTATAAGATGATTCCTCACTTAAAGATTAAGATAAAATTGTGTTCTCCCCATGTATGCACCGTTGCGAAAGTTCGTCGTTTTCAAGCACCTCGTGATGATCGGGTGCTATAAACTCTACGTTCACATACAACGGGTGCAAGCGAGTTTTGCACATGCGGAAATACTTGGGTTTGACTTGACGAGCCTAGCATGTACAGACATGGCCTCGGAACACACGAACGAAAGGTTAAACATGAGTCATATGAATGATATGATCGACACTTTGTTGTCCACCATTGAAACTACATCTCTTCTCGTGAAGATCGGATTAGGTGTGGTGAATTTGGATCGTGTTCACTAAACAACTTGAGGGATGTTGAATTTAGTGGGAGTTCATCTAGTAATTTGATTAAGTTGAACTATTTATCATGAACATAGTCTAAAATTGTATTTGAAAATTTTGTAGATCAAATGGCTAAGTCCAACTTCAACTTCAATGTTTTTGCTGAGAAAGAAAAGCTTCAGAACAATGGGTCTAACTTCACCAACTGGTTCCGCAATCTGAGAATCATTCTCGCTGGCGGACAAAAAGACTATGTACTTGAGAAAGCGCTAGGTGACGCCCCTGCTATTGATGCGCCGGCTGATGAAAAGGTTGTTTATCAGTCAAGCAAAGATGATTATGGAGTGATTAAGAGTACCGTGTTGTTTGCTATGGAACCGGAACTTCAAAATCGTTTTGAGGAGTTCGCTGGGCCCTATGAGATACTTGAGGAACTGAAAACCATGTTTCAGACTCAGGCCCATTCTGAGAGATATGAGATCTCTGAGAAGTTCTTTAACTGCAAGATGGAGGAAGGGAATTTTGTTAGTGAGCACGCCATTAAGATGTTGGGCTACACTCAATGTCTTGAGCAACTGGACTGCAAGATTCCAGAAGAGCTCAAGATTGACAGAGTTCTGCAATCACTCCCTCCTAGCTACAAACGTTTTGTAGTTACTCACAATCAAATTGGTTCCACTGATACGATCACTGAGCTCTTCGCTAAGCTGAAAGCTGCGAAGGTGGATATCAAGAAAGATAATCATGTGTTGATGGTCAACAAGACCACTAGCTTTCAGAAAGATAAGGGTGCAAAGAAATCCTTCAAGAAAGGCAGCGGCAAGCGTGTTGCCCCTGCTGATAAGAAGCTCAAGTCTGGACCTAAGCCGGACACTGAGTGCTTCTATTGCAAGGACAAGGGTCACTGGAAGCGCAACTGTCCGAAGTACTTAGCGGACAAGAAGGCTGTCACCATTAAAGGTATATTTGATATACATGTTATTGATGTTTACCTTACTAGCGCTCGTTGTAGTGCCTGGGTATATGATACTGGTTCAGTTGCTAATATTTGTAACTCGAAACAGGAGCTACGGAATAGACGGCGGCTAGCAAGGTATGAGGTGACGATGCACGTTGGCAATGGATCAAAAGTTGATGTGATGGCCGTCGGCACGCTCTCCTTAGTTTTACCTTCGGGATTAGTTTTAAACCTTAATAAGTGTTATTATGTGCCTGCGTTGAGCATGAACATTATATCTGGATCGTGTTTATTGCAAGACGGTTATTCATTTAAATCAGAGAATAATGGTTGTTCCATTTATATGAATAACATCTTTTATGGTCATGCACCTATTGTGAATGGTTTATTTCTTCTAAATCTCGAAAGCAATGAAACACACA
Organism: Avena sativa; assembly: GCA_916181665.1. NCBI lineage: Eukaryota > Viridiplantae > Streptophyta > Magnoliopsida > Poales > Poaceae > Avena > Avena sativa. Next base: position 273,712,992 of record OV702298.1, on the reverse strand, counting down.
TCCATAACATTGAGGCTAAGAGATGCAAAGTAGATAGTGATAATCCAGCTTATTTGTGGCACTGCCGTCTAGGTCATATTGGTGTAAAACGCATGAACAAACTCCATTCTGATGGACTTTTGGAGTCTCTTGATTTTGAATCATTTGACAGGTGCGAGACGTGCCTCATGGGCAAGATGATCAAAACCCCGTTCTCCAGAATAATGGAGCGAGCAACGGATTTATTGGAAATCATACATACCGATGTATGCAGACCAATGAGTGTTTCGACGCGCAGTGGATATCGCTATTTTCTCACTTTTACTGATGACTTAAGTAGATATGGGTATATCTATTTCATGAAACATAAATATGAAACGTTTGAAAAGTTCAAAGAATTTCAGAACGAAGTGGAAAACCATCGTAACAGGAAAATTAAATTTCTACGATCCGATCGTGGAGGTGAATATTTGAGTTATGATTTTCTCACGCATCTTAAAGCAAGCGGAATCGTTTCACAACTCACGCCACCCGGAACAGCACAGCGCAATGGTGTGTCTGAACGCCGGAATCGAACTCTATTAGATATGGTGCGTTCAATGATGTATCTTACAGATTTGTCGTTATCATTTTGGGGTTATGCATTAGAAACCACTGCATTCACTTTAAATAAGGCACCATCTAAATCCGTTGAGACGACACCATATGAACTATGGTTTGGTGCTAAACCTAAGTTGTCGTTTCTTAAAGTTTGGGGATGCAAAGCTTACGTCAAGAAGTTGATGCCGGACAAGATCGAACCCAAAGCGGAGAAATGCGTCTTCATAGGATACCCTAAGGAAACGATTGGGTATACCTTCTACCACAGATCCGAAGGCAAAGTGTTTGTTGCAAAGAATGGATCCTTTCTTGAGAAGGAGTTTCTCTCGAAAGAAGTGAGTGGGAGGAAGGTAGAGCTAGACGAGGTTATTGAACCTTCTCTCGAGTTTGAGAGTAGCGCAGCACCTGAAATTGTTCCAGTGCCGTCTGCACCAACAAGAGAGGAAGCTAATGACGAGGATCATGAAACTTCGAACGATGCTACTACTGAACTTCGTAGGTCGACAAGGTCACGTGCCACTCCTGAATGGTACGGCAACCCTGTCTTAACCGTCATGTTGTTAGACAACAGTGAACCTGTGAACTATGAGGAAGCAATGATGAGCTAAACCTCTTCCACGAGCAAAACATGATCAACACCTTAATGCCATGGGTGTTAGATTGTTGCCAGATGTAAACTAGATTATTGACTCTAGTGCAAGTGGGAGACTGTTGGAATTATGCCCTAGAGGCAATAATAAAGATGTTATTATTATAATTCTTGTTCATGATAAAGTTTATATTCCATGCTAGAATTGTATTAAGCGGAAACTTTGATACTTGTGTGGTTTATGAACAACACCGTGTCCCTAGTACGCCTCTATGGAATAGCTCATTGATTGGTGATGGTTAAGGTTTCCTAACCATAGACATGAGTTGTCGATTAATAATGAGATCATGTCATTAGGAGAATGATATGATGGACAAACCCAAATTAAGCAGAGCAATTAGATCGTGTCATCGTGTTCATCTTTGCAAAGCTTTTTCCTATGTCAAGTATTGTATTCCTTAGACCATGAGATAATACAACTCCCTGGTATCGGAAGAAAGCTTTGAGGTCATCAAACGTCATTGAAAGGGCAAATAGCCCTTATCTAGTATTTTGGTTAACTATGACATCGGAGCTAGAGGATGGACTAATGTTTCTATTAACTCTCTACAGGTGAGAATCCGTAGGTTATTGATGATAGGTGATGGGTGACCCCCCCCCATTTGTTTCTCTATGAAGAGCCGGTGTCATTATTTATTATTCTCTCTTATTTACTCTTGAGTCAAATAGGAAACACCGCACTATTAAGAGGGGTGATATCGATGTGCTCTTTGGGGATGTTCTACACCATATAAGCCTCTCATCATCCACCCACACGCACCCGTTCGAAGAAAGAGAGAAATCTGCCTTGAAAAATGAGTCTAAAGAAGCTACTGCGAAATCGGCAAAAGCTCCGGCGGTGCCGGTGCTATCGCCGGAATTTCTGGTCGCCATCGGAAATTCCCGGTGAACACCGATATGGCTTACAGAACATGTTTTCGGTTATTCGCCAGGAATTCCGGTCGCCGCCGAAAATTCCGGCATGGGGTCCGGTCGACCGGAGCTGTCGCCGAAAATTTGGGCGAGCAGCTCGGGCCGACCAGACTTATTGCCGGTTATGTCGCAGTAACCTCCAAACGGCTCTTTTTCCCCTCACACTATATATACCCCTTTATTCTCAACTGTGAGGTTAGGCATTTGAGCTAACATTTCATTTCTTGAAGCTCTCTCTCTCCCCCATTGTGAAACACAAAAGCTTGAGGATCTCCCATTCTACCCAACCAAATCCAAATCCCTTTGGTAGAAAGGAAGAGGAGGTCCCGATCTACATTTCCACCAAGCCAAAGTTCATTCCCCCTTGAGTTCATCGATTTAGCTTGTTACTCTTGGGTTTGTGGGAAACCCTAGGCGGCTAGGGTCGCTCGGAGGCATTTGGCTTGTGATTTGCTCCGTGGAAAGTTTGTGAGGGTTTGGAGACTACCTTAAAGTCTACCACGAGGAAGTGAGCTATTCCTTCGTGGGATAGGCTCGGAGAAGAAGGTGAGCCTTCGTGGCGCGTGAGGAACCCTTCGTGGAACCTCACACCTCTCAAACGTGACGTAGCCCCCTTCCCAAAGGTGGTGAACACGGGAATACATCTTCGTCTCCACGTGCTTCGGTTATTCCTTAACCGATCTCTTACTTGTGTTGCTTATCTTGTGATAGCCTTCAAGCTTGAAGTACCTTGTACATCATCTAGGTTGCCTCACCTAGTTTGCATTTAGGCTCACTTATATTCCGCAAAGCCTAAAACTTGCAAAAGATTATAAAGAATTTTGTAGAAACCTATTCACCCCCCCTCTAGGTTAACCATCTTACACTTTCAATTGGTATTAGAGCCAAGGGCTCTTTTAAAGGCTTTACCGCCTAAGAGAAAAGATGGGTTTCTCCGATGATGAGGAGGAAAAAACTTATTCGGTCAAGGAGCTTCGCGAAATCTTAGCCAAGGGTGCCCTTGAAAAGGCCAAGGCGGATTCGGATCTCCTTATTCGAATGAGTTACCTAGAAGGACAACTTAAGGCCATTGGCGATGGGGCTTTTCTTGGTAATCCATTGGTAGTACCTCAAGGGAGACCAATGGACATCGAGAAGGATAAGGATGCCGAGTCCGCTCATGAGGGCAGATCGTGAAAAACTTCCACGCCCCCTAATCAATTCCCTTATGTTTATCCTAAGCAAAAGAACACCATGCCTCATATTAATGGTTCAGGCCCTGCACCTCATTATGATGGAACTCATTTCTCTCATTGGAAAGCTTCTATGGAATCTCATCTTCGCAGCTGCAGTGTTGAGCTTTGGGAGATTGTATGCACCGGCTTCCACCCTCATGATCCCAACAACCTCACCCCGGGAGAGTATTACGACCGTCAACTAAATGCAACGGCTTGTGACAAGATAAGGAGTGCCATTCACCGCACTCTCCATGATCAAGTCAGCAATATCCCCACCGCAAAGGATCTTTGGGATAGGATTGTCATTCTCCAAGAGGGAACCTCTCTTATCCAAAAGTCCAAGTATGAAGCTGCCAAGTCTGAGATGAACATGTTCATGAACCATGATGGTGAGACTATCGCTGAAGCATACAAGAGACTCGTTGCCCTCCGCGTGAAGATTGGTGGCCTAGGGTGTGAGAAGTATGATGATGGATTCAATTTGAATGATGAACTTATCAAGTCCAAGATTGTCTCCATGATCGCGGTCACCGACAAGAAGCTTGCCTTGAACTTGCAACTCCTTGATAGATCTAATCAATTCACTCCTGATGATCTAGTCTCTTATCTAGTTGCCACGGATAACTTAGCGGATGAAGGGCAAAAGATCAAGGAGATCAACCGTGCTATCGGTACTTCCCACTCTCTAGCTTTAAAGGCCAAGCAAGTGCAAGAAGACGTTGCTAGTGATGAAGAGAGCGATGTTGATGGAGTTGATGATATGCTCTCTCAACTTGCTCTCTTCACCAAGAACATGAAGTTCCGAAGAAGGATAAGCTCAATGGGATCAAGTGAGAAGAAGAGGACGTGCTACAATTGTGATGAGGCAACCCATTTTGCCGACAAGTGTCCTTATGAGAAGAGGCTTGACAAGCCTAAGTATGAAGAAGGTGCCAAACCAAGATTGAAGCCCAACCCCATCAATGAAAGATACAAGAGGAACAATAGGCATGATGGTAAGGGCTTCCTAGGCCAAGAATACATATCCGACAATGAGGAAGAGGATGAAGAGAAGGTGGTTGGAGTGGCCGGTTTGGCCTTTGCCAAACCCGGTTCTCTCTTCACCTATGACTACACCAAGGACTACACCGACGACTCTCCTAACCCCAAGGTCAATGCCACTTTCCTCATGGCAAGGAGCTCCAAGGACGAGTCCGACGTGGAGTGTGGGGATAAGGAGAAAGTGGTGGGTGTGACCGGTTTGGCATATGTCGAATCTGGTTCACCTCTCACCTACGACTACTCCAAGGACTACATCGAGAGTTCTCCTATTCCCAAGATCACCGGTTCTTGTCTTATGGCAAGAAGCTCCAAGGTAATTGTCTCTCCTCCATCCCTATCTAGTGTCTTGGATGATCTTGAGAGTGACCATGATAGTGATAGTGATAATGATGAATTTGGTAAAGAATATATAAAATAAATGTATGCTATCATGAAGTCTCTTCCTCCCATTGCTCGTGCTAGAGTCAAGCAATTAATGGAACTTGTTAGCTCACGCGATGAGACCATTGATAGCTTGGAATCTCATATTGATGATGAGAAATGAAGATTCAATCTTCTTGAGCAAGAGCTTTGTGAGGAAAAGAATACCAACTCTTTTCTTAAACTACAAATTGAAATCTTTGAAATTGATAAAGAAAAATACATGGACACTATTGATAGGGCTAACTCATTGTCTCAAGATCTTGATGCCTCAAAGAAAGAGCTTGAAGTTGCTCATGCTTCTCTTATCAAGGACCTTGAGCACCTTGAGAAGGCTAGTTTGCTTGTCAAGCGTGAGCTCATAAAACTTGGAGAGAACCATGATTAACTTCGGGTGTCCTATGAGAAAGCTCTTGGTACAATGAAGGATCCAATTATAGTTGAAAACGATTCTTGTACCTCTAACTCTACCTTTGATCAAGCTAACCTCATTGAGGAAAATAAGAAGTTGAAAGAGCAACTTGAGAAAGAGCGCCGTGCACCTACCTCTAAGGGAAAGATCCTAGATGAGATTTTATCCCGTCAAAAGAAGAGAGTTTCCAAGGAAGGTGTCGGTTTTGATCCAAAGAACAACACGAGCAATGCCACTCCACCGAAGAAGATAACCTTTGTGAAGGAAGGTGACAAGGTGGTTGACCGGGTCAAAAAGAATTTGGTGAATGGGGGAGCCATGAGGGGCAATCCCAATCACAAGTATGCGGGAAAGTCTAATCCTTCCTATGTGCTATGTAAGGGCACTCAAGGAAATGTATATGCCAAATATGTTGGCCCTCGAAATGGTTATGCTTATAGGTGGTACTCAATTTGGGTACCTAAGGATCTTGTTGCTAATGCTAGGGGACCCCTTACTCAATGGGTTCCTAAATCAAAGAATTGATTTTGTAGGGTTATTCCTCCGGTGGATCAAAATGGGTGTTTGATAGTGGACGCACCAATCACATGACCGGAGGTAGGAGTGGGCTTGACCAATTCATTCACGATGTCAACTCAACGTCAAGCATCACTTTTGGAGATAACTCAAAAGGAAAGGCTCTTGGTTATGGTAAGTTGGTAATTTCCAAGGTTTTGACTCTTGAGACCGTCCTACATGTTGAAAACCTTGGTTACAACTTGCTTTCTATTAAACATCTCGCGGATGCCGGCTATGACTCCTATTTCTCTAGAACTTTTGTGAAGGTCTTTAGGGGTGATGATCTCAGCTTGGTTCTCATTGGACACGTGGAAGACGACCTTTATGTGGTCGACCTCTCGAAAGAGAGTCAATCTCTTCCTACATGTCTAATGGCCAAGGCTGATAAGGGATGGCTTTGGCATCGTCGCCTAGGCCATGTCAACATGAGAAACCTCAATCTCCTCCTAAAGGGTGAACATATTCTTGGACTAACCGATATCTCCTTTGAGAAAGATCGTGTGTGTAGTGCTTGCATTTCAGGGAAGCAAATTGGAAAGCATCATCCTTCCGTTACCAAGGTGGCCACGTCAAGACCCTTGGAATTTCTCCATCTGGATCTCTTAGGGCCTTCGACATATGACTCTCTTGGTGGAAGAAGATATGGTATTGTCATTGTTGATGATTACTCAAGGTATACTTGGGTCTTTCTTCTCAAGACGAAGGATGATACTTTCAAGGAATTCATGATCTTCGCCAAGCAATCTCAACGCACTCATGGAGTGGAGATCAAGACTATTAGAACCGACAACGGCACCGAGTTCAAGAATTACACCATGCAAGAATTTGTTGAAGATGAGGGGATCAAGCATGAATTCTCAGCTCCTTATACCCCTCAACAAAATGGTGTTGTTGAAAGGAAGAACCGGACAATCATTGAGATGGCAAGAACAATGTTGAGTGAATTCAAGTCCCCTCACAATTTTTGGGGAGAAGTTATTGCTACCGCGGTCCACTACACGAACCGGCTCTTCCTCCGTGCTCCCTTTGATATGACTCCATATGAGATTCTCACAAGTAAGAAGCCCAATGTCAACTACTTTCGTGTCTTTGGGTGCAAGTGTCTCGTCAAGAACAAAAAGGAAAAGCTCGGTAAATTCGAATCTAGAACTACAGAGGGTATTTTTGTTGGTTATGCGGAAAACTCTCATGCCTATAGATACTACAACAAGACTAATGGTTGTGTTGAAGTATCTTGTGACGTGGAGTTTTTGGAGAATAATGGTCCCCATGAGGGGCAAGTTTCCTCTCGTGATGTAGGAGATGGTGATTCTTCTCAAGTCATCAAGTTGATGGGTATTGGGCACATCTTGCCTACCGAGTCTCACATTCATGTTCAACAAGATGATAGGGGAGAATCAAGCTCAACTCAAGAAGAGCCGAGCTCTACCCAATTTGAGCCATCAAATGCATCACAAGATCAACATCTCTCTCATGATGCCTTGCAAACCGAAGAACAAGAACCAAGCCCTCAAACCCTCGAGCAAGACTAAGTAGAAGATCAACATCCATCTCAAGGCCAAGCTCAAGATGGTGCCAATGATCAAGGCCCCTCAAAAGATGAATTTGTCGATCATGAAGGCACAATTCGGAAGATTAAGGCCGCCTCCATTGCAAGTGGACTACAAGTCAACAATATCCTTGGAAGCATATCAAGAGGGATCGAGACCCGTGCCAAGAATAAGAACCTCACAACCTTTTGTGGGCATCATGCCTTTGTGTCCAATTTTGAGCCCCTTAAGGTTCATGAGGCTTTGGAGGATCCGGATTGGGTCATTGCCATGCAAGAAGAACTCGAGTGTTTCACCCGGAATGAAGTATGGTCTCTAGTGGAGAGGCCTAAAGATCATCGCATCAATGTCATTGGGACCAAGTGGGTATTCAAGAACAAGAAAGATGAGAACGGGGTCGTCACAAGAAACAAAGCAAGGTTATTGGTGCAAGGGTATGCCCAAATAGAAGGTATTGACTATGAGGACACCTTTGCGTCTGTTGCTCGTCTTGAAGCTATTCGTCTCTTGCTTGCTTATGCATCTTTTCATAACTTCAAGCTTTATCAAATGGATGTGAAAAGTGCATTTCTTAATGGTCCCTTGAAAGAGGTTGCATATGTAGCTCAACCCCCGGGTTTCGAAAACACACGCTATCCCAACCATGTGTATCTACTCCATAAGGCTCTCTACGGACTAAAGCAAGCTCCTCGTGCTTGGTATGAGCACCTTAGGGACTTTCTACTCATGGATGGGTTTAGCGTGGGTAAGGTCGATTCCACCCTTTTCACCAAACGGGTTAAAGGGGGTGGCTTATTTATTGCTCAAATATATGTTGATGATATTATATTTGGTGGGACTAATGAATCTCATAACAAAGCTTTTGCCGAGTTGATGACTATGAAATTTAGGATGTCCATGATGGGGGAGTTGAAGTTCTTTCTAGGCTTAATCATAAAGCAACTTCCTCATGGCACTTTCATCTCTCAATAAAAGTACATTAAGGATATGCTCAATAAGTTCAAGATGGCAAAGGCTAATCCCATGAAGACACCCATGCCACTAAATGGACAACTTGGCCTTGGAGTAGGTGAGAAGGATGTGGATCAAAAGGTATATCGTTCTATGATTAGTTCCTTGCTCTACCTTTGTGCTTTTAGGCCGGATATCATGTTAAGTGTTGGAATGTGTGCTCGTTTTCAATCCGCTCCCAAGGAGTGCCACTTGATGGCGGTCAAATGGATTTTTAGGTACCTTGTTCTCACTCCTACTCTCGGGCTTTGGTATCCAAAGGGTCAACCTTTGAGCTTGTTGGCTATTCGGATGCCGATTGGGCAGGTGATAAGGTTGACCGGAAATCAACCTCCAGGGCTTGCCAATTCATTGGCAGGTCATTGGTAAGTTGGTCTTCCAAGAAAAAAAACTCCACATCCCTATCCACCGCCGAAGCCGAATACATATCCGCGGCATCTTGTTGTGCTCAATTGTTATGGATGAGGCAAACCTTGAAAGACTATGGTGTGTCTCTTGGTACGGTGCCTCTTCTATGTGACAATGAAAGCGCAATAAAGATCGCCAACAACCCCGTCCAACATTGCCACACCAAACATATTGACATTCGCCACCACTTCCTACGTGACCATGTCGCAAATGGTGATATCAACCTCACTCATGTGGGTACGATGTTCCAATTGGCCGATATATTCACGAAGCCTTTGGATGAAGCCCGGTTTGTCATGTTGAGGCGAGAACTCGGTATCCTAGATCCCCAAAACTTGTATTGATTTGCTTCTTGCACTATATTCTTGCTCTTAACATGCTATGTAGCTTAGTTGTGCAGCACATGTAGGGATGGTCATTTTACCATATTTTGGTTTGATGCTTACCTATGTGTGCAACATAAATTGATCTCGTGTCATGATATGGGTCCAAGCATCTATCTTTGAGGAGTCATGACATGTGTGCTTAAACATAGGGGGAGAAATCCTCCACCAAATGGTCGGTTTTGTGTATTGGATACTTTGTTGCTTCAAGCTAAATCCTTTGTCCATGGTCGCTCTTCGTTTTTGATTTGTTTTTATGACCATGCCTTGTGGACAGTGCTCTCTCTGGTCTTCATTTGAATGTTGTGTATATGCTCATATGATCCCTCATAATTTTTCCTCTCCAAATCTTCAAACACACTCTTTCGCTGATTTCAAAAAAAAATCGGCAAAATTTCTGGTTCGCCGGCCTGGTGACCGAAATTTCCGGCAGCCAACCGAAAACCCTTACAGAACATGGTTTCGGTTCGCTGCCGAAATTTTCGGTCATCACCGGTATTTCCGGTCCCCCGGCCGGTTCACCTATTCGCTCGCCGGAATTTCCGGCGCCGGAACCGGTCGGACCGGACTTATTGCCGAATTTTTTTTTGGAGTGGGTATTTATAGCCCGCGTGTGGGGCAGTTCCTTCCTCTTCCTTTCTTTCTTCCTCACGCCCCTCCCTCCTCCATGGACGCCTCCTCAAGCTTCCCCACCCTCCCATAGGCCCTTCCCTCCACCCAAAACCCTCCCCACTCCACGAAGTTGTAGATCGGGCCTCTACAAGTCTTTTCACCGAAGGTTTTGCTCTCTCCTTGCACGCATTGGGAGATCGGGGAGTGCTTCCCCACTTTCTTGTGTGGTGCTTTCTTCGTGCCTATCCTTGGCAAGGGAGGGGGCATGGCTTCGTCTTCGCCATCCCATGGTATCCTTGTTTTTTCCCTCTTCTTTCCCGTATGTTTGTTTGTTGTTTATGATGGAACCCTAGAATTCATGTCTTATGCTCCCTTAGTTCTCTCTAACCCCAGTAAAGTATCTCGGCTCGCATCACTCTAGTTTCACCTACTTTTTCCCCCTCGCAATGTTGTTTGTGCAAGTACTAAGTCATGGCTAGTTTCACGGTTGCTTGCCCAAAATTTTCGGTCCCAGGCTCGGTCGCGCCGACCCCGCCGCCGGAATTTCCGGTCACCGTTCCGGTCGACCGAACTGCTCGCCGGAATTTCCGGTCGAACGTTCGGTCCGCCGGACCCGTCGTCGATAATTCCGGCGAAAGGGCCGGTTCCGCCGGACCTGGCGCCGAAAATTTATTTTCGCCCGTTTCTCTGTCCATGCGCTTGCTCAACCGTCCTTATGTGTTCTTGTGAGCTCCTCTATGGCATATACACTCATTTGCTCTTCTTTGCCTTCTGTTCTTGTGTGCTTCTTGTGCAGAGTCTGATAACAGCGACTTTGAGCCCGACATCAGCAAAAAGAGGAAGCTCACTATTCAGCGGGCTCCTGCCCCTCCTCCTCGCCTCACTCAGCGTCAGCTAGAGAAAGCTGCTCTCACAGGGGGTTCTGGATCTGCTAGTGGCCCGAAGAAGAAAGCCTCTGCTGGAAGGTCCGCTCTGAAAGGCAAGTCCAGTCTTGGTCCTACTGAAGAAGAAAATCCTCCCAACTACAATACTGTCTCGGATATCACTATGAATGAATGGCGGGACTTGAGGAGGCAGAATCCATACCGCTTCCCCAACCGCACTTATCAAGGGGCTGACAAGTTGTTCTGGACTGACACCCAGAAGTGCTTTTGGGATGACTTTTACAATGAGCCATCTTGTATGCGGCGGGGTTTCTTTGTTCCTCCCAGGTATCTCAATGAGGACCACTATGCTCATTACCTCTCCTCCGATTTCGAGCATGTGGATGTGGCCCTGAAGAAGATGGATGTTTTTGCTATTGCTACAATCAAGGTCAAGCTAATGCATGATATCATTCGCCAGTTCTTCTGCACAGCTTACTTTCACACTGATGATGCTCGCACTGTCACTTGGATGACCGGCACCAAGCCATATTCGGCTTCGTTTGACGCCTTCTGCCATGCCCTGGGTTACCCTCCTAACGAGTCTTGGGCTTCTGCATTCATTCTGAGAAGGCATTCAGTGACAACCAGCTCCTCTTCTGCTATCCCAGTTATCCCAGCCATCATCCTCCCAGCTTGTCCAGGATGTACTACTACTACATGGTGCTTGCTCAGTTCTTCCGCTACAATCTTGTGAGCAAGGCTGGTGATGCTGTCGATGTCCGTGGTCACCACAAGAATCTGCTTTACTACTATGAGCCTCGCCGTCTCCGGAAGCTCAATGTGTGTGACTTCATCTACAACGAGATTCAGCGGTCCATTGAGAAGCGCATGACTCCCAATTTCTGTCAGTATGTTCAGCGCCTGATTGAGGCCATCGTTCCTGCATCTGCCCTCCCCAAAGGTCCGCGTGTTGACATGGAGGATTTCTCCTTACCTCGTCGAGGCACTCATGTGGAGCTTCCCCAGATGTTGCCTTCTGAGCGCCAGACCAAGCATGCTCATGATACCATGTCTGCTAGTGGCTCGCGCTCTCGTAGGGATCTTCCCCGTGCTCTCCCTCGCAAGAAGGGTCTTGCCCGCTTCTTCAACAGCTTATGGGATATGTGTCGCTCCTCCTATGATGTTGCTCATCGCAGTTTGGAGCTCAATCAGGAGAACAAGAGGCAGCACAATGCCTTCTTGGCAGAGCGTGGTCGACCAGTGCTATATTTGGGCAATGCTCTTGCTCCTGTTCCTTATGTCAACTATGAGAAGCCCCCGCTGGATGAGGACATGTTTAGGGGCTTTGATCCATCAATGTTCCCTGGGTTTGCTACTTCCATCTCCTCTTAGCGTCGTGCTACAACTACTGATGATGATGATGATGGTGAGGGCGAGGACGAAGAGGAGGGTGACGATGAAGAAGAAGAGGAGGAAGAAGCCTATGATGACGACGATAAGGACAACTTTGCTGGCTAGATCGGTCTCTCCGCTCTTTTCTTCCTTTTTGGTCTCGATGCCAAAGGGGGAGAAAGTGTAGAGTTGCTTCTTTCATGATTTGCATCTTGCACAAGCCCCTCTTTGCTCGTTTGTCTCTCATGGGCTTGTGCTTTTATTTGCTCTTTCGAACCATTTGTGTGTGTGTGTTTGGACAACCTTGCAGTTCACTTGTTGTACTTGAATTTCCTATCACTATTTGCTTCTATTATGTGCTAGATCTAATCGTATCATAATATCCTTTCTTTGACTCTAGCTCGGTTTGTCATCGTTAACCAAAAAGGGGGAGATTGAAAGGGCAAATAGCCCTTATCTAGTATTTTGGTTAACTATGACATCGGAGCTAGAGGATGGACTAATGTTTCTATTAGCTCTCTACAGGTGAGAATCCACAGGTTATTGATGATAGGTGATGGGTGACCCCCCCCATTTGTTTCTCTATGAAGAGCCGGTGTCATTATTTATTATTCTCTCTTATTTACTCTTGAGTTAAATAGGAAACACCGCACTATTAAGAGGGGTGATCTCGATGTGCTCTTTGGGGATGTTCTACACCATATAAGCCTCTCATCATCCACCCACACGCACCCGTTCGAAGAAAGAGAGAAATCTGCCTTGAAAAATGGGTCTAAAGAAGCTACTGCGAAATCGGCAAAAGCTCCGGCGGCGCCGGTGCTGTCGCCGGAATTTTCGGTCGCCACCGGAAATTCCCGGTGAACACCGATATGGCTTACAGAACATGTTTTCGGTTGTTCGTCGGGAATTCCGGTCGCCGCCGAAAATTCCGGCATGAGGTCCGGTCGACCGGAGCTGTCGCCGGAAATTCCGACGAGCAGCTCAGTCCGACCGGACTTATTGCCGGTTCTGTCGCAGTAAGCCTCCAAACGGCTCTTTTTCCCCTCACACTATATATACCCCTTTATTCTCAATTGTGAGGTTAGGCATTAGAGCTAACATTTCATTCCTTGAAGCTCTCTCTCTCCCCCATTGTTGAAACACAAAAGCTTGAGGATCTCCCATTCTACCCAACCAAATCCAAATCCCTTTGGTAGCAAGGAAGAGGAGGTCCCGATCTACGTTTCCACCAAGCCAAAGTTCATTCCCCCTTGAGTTCATCGAGTTAGCTTGTTACTCTTGGATTTGTGGGAAACCCTAGGCGGCTAGGGTCGCCCGGAGGCATTCGGCTTGTGATTTGCTCCGTGGAAAGTTTGTGAGGGTTTGGAGACTACCTTAAAGTCTACCACGAGTAAGTGAGCTATTCCTTCGTGGGATAGGCTCGGAGAAGAAGGTGAGCCTTCGTGGCGCGTGAGGAATCCTTCGTGGAACCTCACACCTCTCAAACGTGACGTAGCCCCCTTCCCAAAGGTGGTGAACACGGGAATACATCTTCGTCTCCGCGTGCTTCGGTTATTCCTTAACCGATCTCTTACTTGTGTTGCTTATCTTGTGATAGCCTTCGAGCTTGAAGTATCTTGTACATCATCTAGATTGCCTCACCTAGTTTGCATTTAGGCTCACTTATATTCCGCAAACCTAAAACTTGTAAAAGATTATAAAGAATTTTGTAGAAACCTATTCACCCCCTCTAGGTTAACCATCTTACACTTTCAGTCATCCTATGTGAGGGTGATCATAAAGGTGTCTCTCGGGTGATCGGAAAGTACTTGTTGGGTTGTATGTATCGAGATGGAATTTGTCCCTCCCGAGTCGGAGAGATATACTTCGGGCCCACTCGGTAATCGATATCAACACCGCTTGCAAGCACGTGGTTAAGGAGTTAATCACAAAGTGATATAGGATTACGGAACGAGTAAAGTACTTGCTATGAACGAGATTTAACTAGGTATACCGATACCAACGATCGAATCTCGGGCAAGTAAAATATCGCGTGACGAAGGGAATACATATATGGGATTAATTGAATCCTGGCATTGTGGTTCATCCGATATGATCATCGATGAATATGTGGGAGTCAATATGGGTTTCCAGATCCTGCTGTTGATTATTGATAGAAGATCATGTCTACATATTCTCAAACCCGTAGGGTCACACACTTGACGTGCATCGACACTAGGATAGAATGGATAATTGGTTTATGAGTTTTTGTTCGGAGTCTCAGATGAGACCCAGGACATCACGAGAGGTTCCGGAATGGTCCGGAGAATAAGATTCATATAAATGAAAGCCGATTTTGGATTTTGGAATCGTTTCAGAGTTTATCGGTATTGTACCGTAAGGTTCTAGAAGGTTCCGGAGTGGGACCAACGTGGGCCCACTTGTCGGAGGCCTGCGTGGGCCTAAGGGGAAGTGCCCTGGCCACTTTGGGCCAGGGGCACAAGGCCCCTAAGGCCCAGCCGGCCAGCCCTAGGGGGAACCCTAGGGAAACCTTCTAGAAGAGGGGGGGGGGAAGACTTGCCCCCCACTCCACCCCTTGGGCCGCCGCCCTAGGGCTTGGAGGAGGGGTCAAGGGGGCCGGACAACCCCCTATATAAGGAGGGCAGGGGCACACCCTCCCCCCAACTCCAACCCTAGCCGCCAACTGTTGCCCCTCCATCTCTCTCTCTCTCCCGATTGCGCGTAGGCGAAGCCCTGCCGCAGAAACTCTCCACCATAAGCACCACGCAGTCGTGCTGCAGATCCAATCTATCTCTCCACCATACTTGCTGGAACAAGGAAAGGAGGAGGCGTCGCTGCACCGTACGTGTGCATCTCTCGGAGGCGCCGCCACTTGCGGCGTAGGATCGGATCGGATCAGATCGCGAGGAGGAGACGGCGAATACGACTACATCAACCATGTTCTGTTAAACGTTTCCGCTGTGCGATTTCTTCAAGGGTATGAAGATCTCATCAATCTCTCACGTTGATTACATCTCCTAGATTAGATCTTGGCTTTCTTGTTCGCATCCGTAGAATTTTTTTGATTTACTATGCTGCGAAACCCTTTATCTTTTCCCCATCACCTTGAGCTTTTGGGTGAAAATGATTCGGTGCATGCATTTATACATGGTGTCAGAGAAGATCAAGACTCGGCCGGTCAACACAACAAAATAAAAATGGCAACCCAATTTAAGTCCATGTTTATCCCTGAGGGAGCCACACACTCATGAGGGGGATGTTAAAATATAAATTCATAACCTACTTTCCCCATGAGTTTGAGATTTTAGGTGAAATGGTTTGGTGCATGGATTTCTACACAACCCATAGTTTATCCGAGATAAATCACCAGGACTAGACGTCAGAGTGATTCTCTGAGATAAATGGAAGACACATTTATTTCTTTCAAAACCAAAGAAAATTAGAGGTTAACCAATTTGTAAAAAGCATCAAGAATTACAATATTATATAGATATATAATATTAAAATATATTTTATGGTGTACCAAAAAAATTATTTTTGCAATGCAAATATTGGTAACTTACTCTATATAAATCCACCTATTCTACTCACCTTGTTACCTAATTCCATTCTTCTGATATGTAATTCGCCTTTTTTTTTGGACTCGTGGACTTGTGTCGGATGTGTGCATTACAGCTATACAGTGGCTGAGTCTAATGTTTAAAACTTTTTTAAGTAATAAAGTGCCCTTTATCGGAAAAAAAATCTAGTTCCATTATGAAGATTCCAAGAAGAAGAATTACGTTTGCACCAAGCTGAAACAACATGCTTATGGCTCTAGGAAACACATGACGATCTATTTTTTTTATCTAGTTGAGGCATCTAGCATTTTACATGCTGGTGTCGGCACTGGCCAACACCATCATGAACCAGGGCTACAAAAGCGCCCCATTTTGGATATCTTGCAAGGAAAGCAAGCGGCTACCCGTCGGAGAAAAGCAACGCCGGCGCCTTTCTTTGGCCCCGGAGACGGCTCTGGCGCCGCCTGACGGAAAGCTCACCGTTCACAAAAGGAAAAATCTACGAACGCCATGCACGTCCACTCGCTCTCACGGCGGTGGTGTGGACCTCGCCGCCGCCGCACACTCCCCGTCACCGTCAGAGAGCAACCGCGCCTGGTGGCCTCTGCTTTACGCGGCGCGCGCGACACAGCCCGTACGTGCGTAGAGAAAAGAAATCCAGGACGAGGACGAGCTCGAGTGCGGAGTGTCATCCACCACCATTATTTTACACCTGTGGTGTGCTGTGCGCGGCGCGGCATTTTTCTTTCTTTTCGAAAATCAAACCACCGGACAGACGGACACCTCCGCACGAACGAACGCACCACGTACCGTATCTAGCTAGCGGCCATCCTCCCTCCCGCGATCGAGCCCTCCACTCCGTTCGCACCACTCTGTCCTCGTTGCCACAGACGATCGACCGTCACCCCGCCCGGCAACGGCAAGCATGTCCCCGCGCCACAGCGACCGCGTCCCGCCGCCTCGCCGGGACCGGGAGCACCACCCGTCCTTCTCCGCCGCGCTCCTCGACGCCATCTACCACTCCCTCGACGTCGACGCCGACGCCGATGCCGACCTCCGCCGAGCCAACGTGTCCCCGGAGGAGATGCCGACTCCGCCACCCTGCCGTCAGCGCCGGTCCACCGCATCGTCATCGTCCGCTTCATCCGCCCGGTCGTCGCCGCGGTCGCAGAAGCCGCCAAGGCCGTGCCGCGTCCGGCCTCACCCTCAGCCCCCACCGCTGCTCCTGCCGCCGCCACCACCACCACTGCTTCCGGTGGACGGCAAGTATGAGAAGAGGGCCAGGAGGAACAAGCGGAGGGCCAGGTCGGCGCCGTTCGCGTGCCTCCTGAACGCTCTGCTCTGCAACAGGAAGCCGCCTGCCAACTCATCGTCGGTCGACGCGGCGGCAACGCGGGCTCCTCTGCCGGCGATCAGGGCGGAGCCGGCGTCCGCGAGGTCGATCCTCTCCTCGCGCGCTTCCCGGCGGGAGTCCGCGGCGTCCGCGCCTAGAGGGTTCCTGCAGACTCCCGGGAGGCGGGCGGTAAGGTTCTCTCCGGCCGTGGAGATCGTGGGGGATGAGGAACACTGCAGTGGAGCCACACGTCGGCGATCAGGCTGCGCGAGGTGAGCGGGAGCGGGACGGAGGTGGGCGTGGAGCCGCGAGAGTCGGCGGCGGAGGCGGAGCGGAGGGTGGAGGAGCTGCTGCGCGCGCTCGGCGCGGCGGAGGAGAGGGAGAGGGCCAAGGAGAGCAGCGAGTCCAGCTCCGACCTGTTCGAGCTCGACAGCCTGCCGGCAGCGCTCGACAGCGGCATCGAGTTGCCACGGACTAGAGCCGCCGGATTGGCGCCGCCGAGGCCGCGCGTTCTGTTAGACGAGATGGTTGTATAGTCGCCGACGATCCTACAGCTGCCTTGGTTGTTCATGTCAACGATCAGTGCAACTTACCAACATTGTGAGTGCGAAGTTATTATCATACACTTGTTGATGGTAGACAATGCAGCCAAGTGACGATTGCACTTTTGCTGGTATGCCCACTGCATAACTTGAGTGAATAATAAGATAGAGCACATCATTTTGCACTAGTCAGCCATCATTTTGTCAGGTATCTTGTTATTTTTTTCCTATAAAGGAAAATTTTAATGATTGCTACATAACTTTTGGGAGGTGGTTTCACTTCTCCAGGTCTCTCTGCACTAACTATGCTCATGTGAATGTACAAGCTGAATCTTGTCCTCGTGGATAAATGAGAATCCAAATTTGTGTCTGTGGGGATTTAAACCAGAATGATGGTTTGTACATCCATTTCACCAACCAAGTATGTTAGGCTTACTTTTCCTTTACCCGAAAGTTCACATATTTAGTTTCACCCTCATGGATAAATAAGAACCCAAATTCTTGTTGACACGAACAACCAAGGCATATGTGCATAATCATCTATATGACTCCGAAGCTACGAGCCTGACTCTTTAGCCTCGGAGTCACAAATAATTTACCGAGATGAGAAGTGAAAGTCAAAGGTAGAGAGATAAAATTAACCGAAGAATCGGGCTATCGGCCTCGGAGTCACATAGGAGAGTCATTCTCGTTACCTCTATGTACGCCAACATATTTACTACTACAATTAATTCGTGTAGAGTCGTCCTGAAATGCAACTTATTGTACATTTTCTATCATCGATTCTAGATGACTTCTGTTCAAAAATAAATCGATTCTAGATGACTTGTGGTGTCACAAGAGAAGTGGCTAACTCTGACAAGCGAATTGAAACTAAATAGTTCTGCAAAAAACATTACTTGTGTTTCGTCACAAGCAGGAGAACACATTTACTATTTTTGAACTTTTGTTATTGATCATACTGATAAAGGAAATATAATCACAGAAAAGGAAAATGAAAAGCAAAAAGCAAAAAGAAAAGAGGAAAGGAAAAGGACTCCCTGCCTCAGTGGACCGGCCCACTAGCGAAAGGAATGGACGGAAAGTCCCTATTACACGCAATGAGCCGCAAATAGTGTATAACTGGGTTAATTTACGAGTGAAAGCTTAACATGAACCGAGCCGTACTTCTCAAGTTGGTTGACACGTAAATTCTATCACTGGACCAGTAGCCTTCCGGCCCAATAAGCCTCAGGAGTCAGCAAGGATCACAAGACCCGATATCTCACAATCCCGGCCCGCTCCCCATTTTGCATTCTGCCTCACCTGTCAGTCCGTCACTCGCAAGTCGCAAGAAACTTTGAACGAGTTCGCGGTTTAAATTATGGAGCAGAAATCCGTCGGTCTCTGTCAGTTTCGCACTAACCTTTTCAATGAGCCGTAAATAACCCATCGGTATTACCCCTTGCTGTAATTTCCTAGAAAAATTACCAATTTCACCGCTTTGGTTCTGCTGTTAGAGATCAAGTCAATGTCAACATGCATCTCCAGATCAAGAGGTGAAAGCAACTGCAAATAGCCACTACGAGTTTATCAATGTTTGCTGTCAGTTACCCTTAGTTTAATTATCCATCTTTTGTCTTGCACCTGTAATTGTTTTGAAGTCTGTAGTATCATATTCGTCTCGATTGTCGTTGCCCAGGTGGTGCTGCCTGGTTCCTATCGGGGGACAAACCGCAAACGTCGACCGGCACTGCCGGTTCATGTGAGGTCATTGTCTTTTTTATTTCAGAGTGCCTTTTTTTTGCTGGTTCAGAGTGCTTAATTCTGTTATTAGCTGGAATCCCGCGACGAAGCAATGCCGTACGCCGAGCGTAGCCGTCGGCGTATCTCGGCCTACACCGACGGCAGTTGTACGCCGACGGCCGCGTAGGGGAGCAGGCCTGAGCGACGTCTATGCCGACGGCCCCGACGTTTAGCCGTTGGCGTAGCTCCCAGCCGTCGGCGAAGATACCTATTCCTGTAGTGGCAATGCATGACACAATTTCAATATCCATAGTTGACTGTAATAAAATATGTCAATAAAAATTGAACTTGTAAAAAGCCATGACAAACATAATGAGATTAATTTTATTCTCCTACTCCCTCCGTCCGCAAATAAGTGTACTTCTAGCCTTGTCCTAAGTCAAACGTAGTAAAGTTTGACCAACTTTTTAGGTCAACGTACTAACATTTATGACACTAAATTGTTATCATTAGATTTATTTTAAATCTAGTTTCATAATATGTCAATTTGATGTAATATATGTTTCTATATTTCTCTATAAAGTTGGTCAAATTTGGTTACGTTTGACTTAGGCAAAAGCTAGATGTACACTTATTTGTGGACGAAGGGAGTATGCCATTAATCCCTTTCATACATCAATATCCGGTCCTAGAGAAGTTTGAGCGCATGCCATCGGGGACGTTATCTATTCTCAATAGAGATATTTTTGGAAGTGTGTTGTTACCGTACAAAGAAGACGCAACCATTGGTCTCCCTACAATTTAGTGTCTCAAGTTACTATTCAGTAAAACCATCTTCACTCCAAGGAAAATCTTTTTACGGCCAACGATTTTGTGGTCCTCTGTCACTCATCTCCAAAACCACGAAATGAAGGCGCATACTTATCTCCCGATGTGGTGGGAAACATGCGATGACAAAATACCAGAATCTTTCATGGTGTATCAACAATGCGAACCATCATCTTTTTGCCAAATTGAAAAGAGAGACCACGCGGTTGTGCGTGAATGAGTTCATCACTCTGAGAGAGTCAACCTTTGTGAGTTTTTAGGTAGTATTTCATTTCTAACACCTACACTTGTTCCCGATAAATATGATAAGGCAGAGCTTTTGTCTCCGTTTTCGAAGAAGGAAACTTTTTCATGATTCCATCTCCTAGTTTGGATGGTGGATGGTGTCTACTTGCCGCATTCGGCATATAGGACACAAATCCATGGTTCATTCCCAAACAACTTCACGTGCAAGATTTTGCGTGTTTGCTAAACCAAAAATGCGTGATGTTCTCATGGCTTGTCCCACGAAATAATCCGCATTGCCGACAGGCCATCGTCCAGGGAATGGCCTCATGATTCACTCCGTCATCTCTAATTGGGTGCGCAGTTGCCTCCCATCTTTGCAAAGATCGTATGTGCACTATCGACTCATGGTAGGACTCATGCCTGGTGACATACCCGGCGGATGAAGACATATGTCAGCGGGCTAGGAGTTCCGCTACAATTACCTGGATGCGGGGCTGTAATTGATGAGCAGTGCTTCGGTGTCCTCTCCCTCCCCCCCCCCCCCCCCCCCCGCCAAATAAAGGAAATTTAAAACACAAGAAGGGTCAGGGCTGACCAATACATTTTGGACTCTGCTAGCACGCGAACGTGCCGATTCTCATGCGTGGGCGCGACACCCCCTGCTCTGCATGATTAGCATCCAACGGTATGACGAAATTCAAAGAAGCATCTAGAAAAAACCAAAAATGCCATGAAAAAAATAGCATGACAACTTATGTTTGCGTGTGCTCCAAAGGACTAGAGAGGGTAGATTTTCTCCTTATATTTTGGATACACATTTTTGTTCCGGAGGGCATGAAGGGGTATGGGGGAGGACACTGGAACAAAACTCATGATCGAGAAGAGTGAGTATTAGTTCCCTTTGTGTTTTTCTCGAAATGTTTCACCTTGCAAAATACATGGTCTGATCCCTTTTGTAATACTACCAAAATAGAACTATATATACCTAACTGGACATGTTCTTCTAGGTAGAGTGGCACATCACGTGGTGTCCTTCGGAACATGTTCTTCTAGCTGCATTGATCTTTCCAAAGGAACATGGAGCCTACCTATACCTAACTGGACTACTACATATCAAAAAACAAAAGAACCTGTACCCTGATGCATGATGAAAGCTAGAAAGGGCATATCACCTTTGATAAAAACAGCAAGTGCTGGGGAGAATAATTCCACTTTGGGAATCGTAGCACGCCTGGCTGGCCGGCCGGGCGGGGCTCTCGATCTCAACTCTCAGACTAGCCCCAATGGGGGTATCATAGGTGGTATCATGCACCACATGTATGCAAAATGTTTATGTGTCATAGTAATTAATGATGAAAGAGATTGTGTTGGTATCATAGGTAGATACGGTATCATAGCACATAAAACTATAAAAATTAATCTCAAACAAATCTTGTCCACAATTTTACATTGAGATTCTAGAAAACAATAAATACATCAAGACTATGATACTACTATATGATACTTCCCATTGTGACTAGTCTCAAGGTGGATAGTATGATCCGATCTCCCAGCATGCACGGCCTTTTGGCCGCTCGCTCAGGTGGTCCAGGAACAGCAAGAATGCCCATTGCCCAATTGGGCGTTAGATATGCGCGGCCTTCTCGTCTCGACGATAGGAGAACAAGTTTTGATCGAGTGGCATGCAGCACTGTCAGGGGCACCGTGGAAACAGCGAGGAATAATCAAGGCGCAGCTAGCTAGCCCTGCTTTGGTTGCACGAAAGAGTACGACTTGTCAAACATCGATCCTTTTTCCTAGGCTAGATGTGTGGCCGGGCACTCGTTATTCAACATCATTTTGTCTCGCTGTTCACTGGATGTGGTCTCCATCTACGCTTATGGATAGTGGTAGACTAGTTGTCGAAAATTCAAAGATGATATATGCTTTCGGATAAAGAAAAAAAAAGACATTTTTCATATGCAAGGAATTCTTGAATAAATCACACCGCACATGTTCATGTTGCATGTGCACAAGCAAATTTTGATGGAAACATGATATTTTGTGTGACATGTGTAAAAACACAATTATGTTTATCCAAAAAATTCCTTTTTTAGGGCAACCCAACGGTGCCCCCATTTTAGAAAACAAAATTGTATGTTCTGATCTGTCTATGGTGGCCCGTGGACATATCAGAGGCCATTGACTGCCCAAGCAAGGGCGGCGCACCCAACAGGCCAACCCATTTTGGTCCACGTTGCTGGCAGGGCATGGCGGTTGCTGCTCACCATTAATGGCGGTGCACCGGCTTCCGACACTGGTTCTAGCCCGAGCAACACACCCATCCACCATTTCCTGCCTAGGCCGCTCCCACCATTGTTTTCCCGCTTCTTGTTTCTCGCCCGCCTATAAGACCAAGCCGTCGAGGGAGTGGGATGGCCACACATCCATGCCTCGCCGCCTTCCCACCACTTGGGGCCAGTTTAGCCAGGCCAGGTGTCAGCGCTACCCTCCCAGCCTGCCGGTAGCCGACGAATAGGAGGACATGGAGGAGTGGGTGACGCCGACGAAGAGGAAGCGAAGGAGATCACCATGGGGCCGATCTAGTTTAGTTTAGGTTTTGCTTTTTTTATTTTTAATTGTAAAATCTACTCTAGTAATGAATGAATATACCCACACCTGTCTGTCAGACCATAAAGCCAGCCAAATGCCGAAACTGAGCGGTGCACGACGCGTGGTTCGTTGCCCCATCGATCCTTGACCTCTTTCTGCAAGGACAAATTTAGACAATGTCGGTCCGTTTACAGATCACCCTTATATTTTCCCTTATGAAACATATTTTGATTTTTCCATAGGACAAAATATGTCTTTTCCGCACGAAACTTTTCATACATGACAAAGATACAAATACATGCATTGAAAAAAAAATCATTTTTTATTTCTTAAACATTTTTCCTAGTTTAGTGGATGTACCAAGCCACCCGGGTACATAAACAACATGTCTACTAATTATACGCCGTGTTGCTAGCATGATTATGTGTCTGTTATCCTCATAAGAGCATCTCAGCTCGGGAAGGTGAGGAGGATTCTCTCAACTCTGGGCTCTTAGGCTCGATTCCTTTGGAGGGGGAAAGAAGGGTGACGAGACAAGGTTCTAGAAACGAGTGTTACAACTGCGGTGGCGGATGATGCCCGTGGGCTAGGGTTTGTGGGAAACCGAGGAACGAGTGGGAGAGAGCGAGATAGGATGCGCACGATGGTGTCGACATGGGGTCTTATTCCTTCTATAGATGACGATGGCGGTGACGGTCATCATGACGAAGGATCGATGGAGGACGCGTGGGCACGCAGGTGCCTATGTGCCTGAGGAAGAAGTCAACATGCACTTTTGTAGATAGACTTTTGGGCTCTTGGGGTTTTTCTGAGAACTTAAAAACAAGATTGTTTTTTCATATTTAATAAATCAAACATAATGTTCAACTTTTTTAAAAGTTTAGGGACCTTGTAAAATTAAAAGAGTAGCTCCACATATTTTTCTTTCAAATATTTTCAGACTATTTTGAAGGCAATTGACATAGGGAGATAACTAATAGTTAAAATTGTGGAGGTGACATTGAAATATGTGACCTGTTATACATCCGTGTTGCAATAGCCCAGTCCTATTATACATCACCTAGAAAAATATAAACTGCATAGGTGGTGTAAAAGCCTCTTCTCGATGATGTATATATTTTTTACATCACTTGTTTTAGATGTACTATAATACATCGGCTGTTAGAGATGCTCTAAGCACTATTACTTCACATCACACCCACCATGCATAAGAAGAGACACCAGTGGAGCCCATGAGCGTTAATATAGATAGCAAACATTGGCATAAAACATGGGACCTACTCTACCCCCCGTCCATGGAAGGAGACCCACCAGCCAGCTGCATTGGATGCTCAACCTAGCAAACCTGACAAGGACCTCATAGGTTAGCCTTGTATGCATGACGTTACCAACTGAAAAATTTGCCAAAAAATGGCACCTTATTAGACAACTACAATGCATTTTGCTAAGGGTACGTGGACTTAGATCACACCTTTATTTTTTATGAGAAGTGGTTTTATGGTGGTTATGTGGTTTCTTTGATATAGCTAAATTATGATAACCTATAGTGGTATGAAATGATTCAAGCATACACTTAATTAATGTTATGATGTCGATGGCAATGATTTCAGCGTTTTCTATGCGGCGCAAGAGAGTTCTCACACATCCCTATTCAGTGACATGGGATGTACACTAAAAAATTTAAGGGTAAGCTAAATATTGCAAAAGCTTTCACCCACTAGGATGTCACTCACTGCAAGTTGCGTGATTACCAATTAACATGTTATTTTCTCGTGGATAAACTAGTATTTAAACTATAAGCGGTAATAATATCAGGCGATGTCACCATTTAACCGGTTCTTATGACTAAGATTATCTTTTTTTATTAAAGCATATGGTCGCAAGTTATGATACAATATAACTGGTCTACTTTGAGGTGGAATGACACACTAGCATGCCCATTTGAGGGACGGAGGCAAGGAGGCAAACAACGGTGTGGTGGAGATGATAAAAGGTGTCTACACCATCTCGCTAGGGTTCACAACTATTTCACAATTTGTTCTATAGGAGGCATGTCGGCAGAGGAAGCACATGGGTCAGGCAGTGACGTCGTCTGCCATATGATCCGAGCATTGGAGAAGCAGTGATAGTGAAGAGAATGAAAGGGTGACAAAGGTAGAATTTGAAACACAGGAGGCGAGCAGGGAGCTAGGGACGAATTTCGAGAGAGGCGAAGGAGGAATGGAGGAATTTTTTTACCCTGAAGGAGTGATCCTATAAGTAACCAAAGTCCTCAAATCATCTGCATGTGGCTAAAAAACATTTCAAAATTTAAAAATATTTCTGAAAAACGTACATTTACATGTCTATGCTGCATCTGCACATGCACAATTTATGGAAAAAGAGACATTTTCTATGATGTGCGTAAAAAGACAATTTGGGTTCTTACCTTTGACATCACATATTTTTTTTTTTAATCAAAGTAGCGCATGTCTTTTCTACATGAAACTTTCCGGTCTTATCAGACACGGGCTTGTACATCATGGAAAAACTCAAATTTTAAATTGTTTTCAAGTTTTATTTATTTACACAGTTCACATAAACACACCTGCAAATTTAGACTTATCCGGGTGGAGAAAGACCATGTCCATTGTGTTCTCGTTAAGCATATGTGGCACACAAACACAATACTTTTCTATTCTATTGATACATGGATCTAGACCATTCTCTTGGTTTTCATGTAAAATAATGTTTTAGGGTTGAGTGGTTTCTTTGGTATCGATGGAGTATGATTATGTCAAGTAGTATGGAACATGCAAGTAACGTTACATAACTTTGTTTTCTCAGTTCATAATAGACTAACTATTCAAAATATAAAATATGATGATACAATTAATATCTTTTATACAACAAAATATGATGTCTCACATGAATCAATAACAGTCGTTGCACTTACGAACAAAAGAGTATGCTAAGTTGCAAAAAAGCCACGACCCATCAAGGCGTCCCTCGCACCAAGTTGCACAATGACCAATTTACATGTTACTTTCTCTCTGACAGAATAATCATTCATCGTAACGACCGATCGAGTAAAGCCACACGCGTGGCCATGATAATGTCAGGCTTTGTCACCACGTAACCTACCCTCACGACTAACAATACCTAAGTTTAATAAAACTATGGCTTGGAATTACCATACAATACCATTGGTCCCCTCGTCCCCGGATTAAACTATAAAACCATCACTCTCTCCACCATATTAAAAAAAAACCCACGGGCAACTTGCGAATTGCAAACTTAGATATTTCATCACTCCTGGGGGAAGCCAAGCCATTTGCGATTTTCCTATGGCCACTTGGAATTTCTCTGTTTGTCCCCCGCTTGGGGCATATTGCAATGGCGCACCAGATGCAGACACACGGAGGCGCGATTAGAAAAATGGAGCTGCGGGTGTTCCTCGCGACAAGGGGATAAAAGGAGGGAGAGGGAATGACGCAGTCGAGGAGGAGAGGCCAGCCAGAGGGAGAGGAGGAAGGGACGGTGGAGCCGAGCTTTCTTGGGCGGACGCGTCGAGGGAGAGGATGGAGGTGGCGCGTGGGAGACCCATGCTTCTCCCCACTTCGTCTTCCACCTACGCACCCAGAGGTTTCCCCACCCCCCTTCCCTAGTATAGACTAGTCTTCCCTCGTTTCGGCCGCCTCCGCCATGTTTTGGTCATTAAGCTGCGCTGGTAATTTAACCTTGGCATCGTCCCTAGCCCCTGGATCTTTTCTTATGTAAGATTCTAGTGGTTTTTCTCGGAGAACTGAATTAATCTTGCATGATATGGTGGAGACGTCTGTGTATCTCGATTTGGGGAGCTGTTCTTGACATTTGGCCTTGAGCAGAGCAGCTCTCCTTGTCTATATGCATGTCCTTGAGAATTGGGATGCCACCATCAGTTCATCACAGTTAAATGTCCGCTTGGCCGGCAAACAATTGATTCCTCCTCCTTTGTTTACTGGAGCTAGCAGAAACAGTTAACAAGCTCATCACGTGCCACTTGCTCTGTTTTGTTTAGCTGTTTTCTGGTATTTCACCAAACAAAGTGCAATAGGAAATTTGAAAAAAGCAATTGCATGCTAGTTGTTCAGGACACTAGGTTGACTTGAAGGTAACACAGCATTTTGAGGTCTGAATGGGACTTCCTTTGGTTTGGATAGGATTTTTGTACTCCTTTTTCCGAAAAGGGGAGAGCCGCAGCCTATGCATCAATTGATGCACATGGCCATGATAGGATTTATACTTTGTAATTACTAATGACTTGTTTGGTTATTTAACATTCTACAATACACTGCCCCTCCTCCTTTCATCAGGCGACTCCAGCGGGAAGACGGTTGATGATCATATGAGATCGACTTTGACTTTCAGTAATAAGCACTCTTTATTGGCAAGTCAAAACATCGAATATGGCCAGCCAATGGTATGCTCTCTGGATGAACTGAAACTTAATTCCGGGAACACCAAAGGATATTCAGTCCTACTCTTTGATTCAGGGGTGTGCTAACTGATATTATATTGCCACATATTATTCAGGCTTGTATTTCATACCCATTCAGTGATTCTGGGTCAGGAGTTTGGGCCGCCTATGGGTCACGCGCTATGGTATGTGGTTCTAACAAACTGTTAATTAACTTCCAAGATCTCTGAACTTCTGTACCGAGGAGCTTATATATAAACCTAGAACACTTTAATCAGCATGCATAACAACTTCTGAGTGGGTTCCTTTTGTCAATCTTTGAACTATACATCTTTCGGGGATATAATGAGAAGCTTAGAATAGCTTAGTATTTGCAATTTTTACATTTAAAAAGTTCAAGTAGAGACTTGGCGGGTTTTATCTGTACATAAGCATGAGTGAGTTATCAGCTTAACATAATGCCTGCACACAAAAATCTTCTGTTAAACTCTAGTTTCAGGTCTTATTTGTAAGAAATATATAATGGCAAATTGGAAACACAGTAAAAGCCATTTTAGACCAACTGATCTTTTCCACCAATAAAACTCCAATTCTTTGGTTATATGTAATTCCAGAGCATGGGTAAATGTGTTGGTACTTGGTACTGATGAGCTGCTGGTGGATCTGGTTCTTGAATTTCTCTAGTGATCACTGTCCTCTAGCAGACGGGGATGAGAATACAGAGTTATTGTCTATACCACTCGTCTGGACCAGATTTCACTATTTTTTCTCAAGCAAATATGTGGCTTCATAAATCAAGTTACTATTATTTTGAACTATAGACTTTGGTTCTATTGTTTATTTGTTGGGTCATAAGCATTCAAAACTAGTTGGCTATTATTTTTCGAGACAAAGAGGCAGGAGCTCTGCCCATCCATTAAAGAACAAGAGAGAGTTTAGAGTTCAACAGTTTCCAACAGCAGGCTGAAAAACACCACAAAAGATTACTCTAAGTGGAAAAACTGCTGCTCAGCCTTCCCCTCAACTCAAAAACCAACTGTCTAAAAAAACCAAAGAACTACTCATTGATCATCACCAAACTACACTGCGTTGAATCCTGCTGAGCAAGGAGGGCCACCTCGCAAGGACGAAGGACCATGGGACCAAACTACACTAGTTGGCTATTGGCACTAGGAATTTTACGGTCATGGTTGAAAACCTTAATTGATTGGAATTCGAATCTAATTTAGTATTTGGTACCAGGTCGTAGTTATGATTCCTAGGTGCGGTACAGTTTTCGGAACAGTGGCAATTGCTTTTCCGGACCAAACCGTGCTTTCGTAACATAACTATGGCTGTACCAGTGTTCCTGCAACTCCCTGACAACATGTGGTGTCCTGTTAGCCACTATTTATAATTACATAAATTCAATAATTGACTTGTCCTATAGAGTGATCTGCCCGATCAACATTGTATTTTGCAATGTTGTACAGATTCTACTCAATTACGGCTTTAAGGCTCACACCAATAGTACTTCATCAGTCTTACCTTTTCATATTATCTGTAAGATACTTTTTACCATTTTCTTAGGTTGGTATATCACCAATTAGACAAGCAAAGAGGATTGTTTTGGTCACTTGTAATTTCTAATTGTTGGCACTACTTGAGGCATCCATGCATGGTGCATCAAGCTTCTTATTTCCTCTGTACTTTTATGGATCTTGACTAACCAGTTGTACATGAAACAGTTCCAACCCCAAATGACTGGAGGAGGGGCGTCCACAACAGCAAGAGTTCCCTTGCCTCTCGAACTAGCGGCGGATGAGCTCATTTTTGTCAATCCCAAACAATATCATGGAATTCTCAGGAGAAGACAGCTGCGTGCTAAGTTGGAGGCCAAGAATAAACTCACCAAAAACAGAAAGGTTCTTGTCTCTAGTACTTTCTCCTACTTTGCCATTGTCCCTCTTGCAAGTTGCGACTGAGCAGCACATTCATTGTCCATGTTATGTGAAATGAGCTTGGTATCTGTAGTTTCTTCTGCTTCGCCTAACATTTGAGTACAATTTCCATTTTCAGCCCTATCTTCACGAGTCTCGTCATCTTCACGCAATGAAGAGGGCAAGAGGTTCCGGCGGGCGTTTCCTCACTGCTAAACAGCTCCAGGAGCAGGCTCGCATTGCCTCCACGAAGGCCACTGCAGATGGCACGAATTCGTCAGGTTCAACCCATCTACGGCTAGGAAACAGCGCGGCTGGAGATCGTACCGCATCTGGGTCCAATATAATAGCCTCACACGAGAGCAGCAAGAGAGTCGCCGCCCCTGCTCCTGCCTTCGCCATGACTCACGGGGCGCACAAAGACGACGACTTCTTCCAGCACCATGGTTACCATCTCAGCTTCCCCAGCCGTTTCGGCCAGGGAAGCGGGCGCTACTCATAATAGCCACACGGCGTGATATGGTGACCAGGCAAATCATCCTTGGCTTTATTTTCTGGCGTGTTAGGACTTCTTCAGAGGTAGTATCTCGTATTGTTGTGATTTTGCAGCCCATCAGTCGGGGCTTGATGGTGATGTGATTGATATGCAACTGCAAAAGTTGGTGTAATTGTGCGTGTTAGAACAAGTAATTCTCTGTGTTTACTGGACAGTGTCTTGGGGAACTCGTCTTGTTGTTCAGCCCAACTCCAGAGTGGCTACATAACTTGTCCTGCACTGACATTGCTGTTGAGACAGGCTTGCAGTTCTCCGTTTGTGTTAAGTGTCACTTCCCCCTAATTGCCGCCAGTCACTTCAATGCCAAGGAAATACCGGAGATCACCGAGATCTTTGACTGGGACGAAGCTGAGAGCTGGGTAAGAAGGTTGGTTGTACTGTGGGAGATCAAGCTGGCATGATAATGTTGTTGACGTACACCAGGATATAAATGGCGGTGTCGCGGCGACAGAGCATGAAGACACCGGTGTGGCGATTTTATAGAACCAAAGTCTATAGTTTGGCGCAAATAAGACTGTTATGGCGACAGAGTCCATTTTTAAGTGCACCATTTTTGTGTCCATTTTATAGAACCAGGATATAAATGGTGCACCAGGATATAAATGGTGCAAATGGTCCATTTTATAATAATACTTTTTTCCATGTTATAATAATAATTTTTTAAGTGCACCATTTTTGTGTCCTATCTCTATCTGGTGTCCAAGTATACCCCCATCATTTAGATCCTGGCATCCTGCAAATAAGAGTGTTACGTGTGTGTGTTTACTTCACTAAGATGTATGTTTCCGTTCGTGTATATTATAGAACTGATTTCCCTTTAGTTGTTTGTGAACTTTTTATTCGACTTAGCATTGTATTTTGCACTTGAAGATTTTGTTTTACTTCTGGCATTCTCTAAGTGATCAGTGTTGTAACTTTGCATTGCAGCACTCAAGAAATCTTTTGAACACGTCTCTACTAGATTAGTTTGTATATCTGCTTCTGACCCACTTCATGCTACTTGTTGGGGATCTATAATGCTCAAGGGATGAGTTTGTAAGCTATTTTCCTTCTGTTATTGTTTAAGTGATTGTTGTAAGTGTTTCTTTTATTTTGTTTGATGGAGTGAATTGAATGAGATCCCCAACTATAAACCCTTGTACTGCAGCCCTCTGTTGGTTGTCGACAATTGTGGGGATAACGATGCGTGGAGCTGGCATCGGTTTCGTGTTGCTTATATAAACAGAAGTTTGTTACAATCTAACATATCCGATGTGTGGACTCTAAGCCAAAGGAAACCTATTGGAGTACTACTCCATATAGGTGTACAATATTTCTAACACTCCCCCTTAATCTAAAGCTTGGAAAGATTTAGATTACGCATGAAATCATTTAGCTTCTTGGAACATAACGGTTTAGTAAAACCATCAGCAATCTGGTCCTTGCTGGAGATGAACCTGACATCAAGTTGTTTTCTAGCAACTCGTTCTCGAACAAAGTAGAAATCAATCTCAATGTGTTTAGTCCGAGCATGAAATACTGGATTTGCTGACAGAAAAGTGGCACCAAGATTATCACACCAAAGAGTGGGTTTTTCCTGAAGTGTAATACCCAATTCTCTGACAAGAGCTTCAACCCAGATCAGCTCAGCTGTAGCATTTGCTAGAGATTTATACTTAGCCTCGGTACTAGAGCGAGAGACAGTAGGCTGTTTCCTGGCACTCCATGATATAAGATTAGAGCCAAAGAAAATAGCAAAACCTCCTGTAGAGCGTCTATCATCCAAATCTCCAGCCCAGTCAGCATCTGAATAGGCACTAAGAAGTGTAGAAGAAGATCGACAAAATGTAAGTCCCACTGTGCGTGTACCATGAATATATCTCAATATCCTTTTTACAGCTGTCCAGTGAGCAGTAGTAGGAGCATGAAGAAACTGGCACACCTTACTAACTGAAAAACACAAATCAGGTCTTGTCAACGTTAAATACTGAAGTGCTCCTACAATGCTCCTATAATGTATGCTATCTTCTGGACCAAGTGGAATACCATCAGTCAGTGATAGAGTGTCAGATGTGGATAAAGGTGTTGGACATGTTGTACAGTCCTTCATGCCAACACGTTTCAGAAGATCTGTGGCATATTTTTCCTGATTCAATAGTAGCCCATTTTGCTGTCTGTGAACTTCAAGACCCAGAAAATAATGAAGATCTCCAAGATCCTTAAGAGCAAACTCATGATTCAGATTTTTTAGAAGAGCTGTTATTGCAGCATCAGAAGAACTTGTAACAATGATATCATCAACATAAATAAGCAAGAAAATCTGAATGCCTGACCGATTGAACAAAAACAGAGATGTATCTCCCTTGGAGGGTATAAAACCAAGAGTATGGAGCTTAGCACTAAGTCGAGAATACCATGCCCTTGGTGCCTGTTTTAATCCATAAAGAGCTTTGTCAAGTTTGCAAACAAAATTTAGAGTAGCGGAAGACTCAAAACCAGGTGGTTGTCTCATGTAAACCTCCTCTTCCAGAACACCATGTAGGAACGCGTTCTTGACATCTAGCTGCCTTAAAATCCAACCTTTTGAAACAGATATGGATAAAACAAGCCTGATTGTAGCAATTTTAACAACATGACTAAAAGTATCCTCATAATCTATTCCATACCTTTGCTTGAAGCCTTTTGCAACAAGACGAGCTTTATATCTGTCAATTGTACCACCAGCATTTTTCTTGATACGATAAACCCATTTGCAATCAATGATATTCCTTTTTGAGCCAGGTGGAACAAGATGCCATGTGTGGTTTTTCATAAGAGCATCGTATTCCTCTTGCATAGCATGTTTCCAATTTTCATCAACTAAAGCTTCCTTTAGATTCTCAGGTTCTCCTGTAGATGTCAGCAATGCCCAGCGAATTGTGCCATCAGTACGAATTTTTGGTTGTTTTATACCTTTTTGTAGGCGAGTACGTGGTTGTGCATCAGAAGGAGACACAGCTTCAGGCTCCGCAGTAGATCCTGCTACGGGATCTGCAGATCCCTCCTGTGAGGCCGACGTCGCGTCGACGGACGCAGACCCCTCCTGGGCGTCAACGTCAGCATGTGGGGCGTCAGCGTCGTCTGCATGTGCGTCTGCGTCGTCTGCATGTGCCCCGCCAGGCCCGCCAACCCGTGACGAGAAGAGAGGCGTAGACGCGCCCGGCGCGGGAGTCGTGGGCGAAGATGCAGACGGGGGCCCTCCAGACAGCGACAGCCCACCAGTCCGTGACGGGGACAGGGGCAGGGATTCGCCTGGCGGGGACCACGCGGCCTGCGACGTGTCACACGGTCCTTGGCGCGGAGAGGAAGGCGGGGAACCAGACGCGGGCGTGGTCGCGCCGTACTCTTCCTGGGGCGGGTCGGTGTCAGCGCCTGCTGACGCGTCTGACGACGCGTTTTCTGGCAGCAGATCAACATCGGATCGGGGAAAGTTTTGTCCTCTAGCAGTTTCAGCACCAGAGCCATTATTTGATGTGAAAAAATCACTGCTGCCCTCAGAATTTGATGTAGTTGTTGTGGAAGATCTCGGAGAGACTGGTGGTACGTAGACCTGAGATGAATCAACAATAGGCACAATCGGAAAATATTGATCATTAGCATGCACACCCCTATTTGTGGCTACGGAGGAGGAATTTTCTGGAGGGAGAAGAAGAAGTTCTTCACGAAGACGACGACCAGCGTTGGGATGAAGCTCAGCAAAAGGAAAAATATTTTCATCAAACACAACATCTCTGGAGATGTACACACGACCAGTGGAAACATCTAGGCACTTGACACCTTTATGTAGGGGACTGTATCCAAGAAAGACACATCGTTTGGAGCAAAAAGAGAGTTTGTGTTTGTTGTAGGGACGGAGGTTAGGCCAACAAGCACAACCAAAAACACGAAGAGACTCATAGTTTGGTTTGGTGTGAAAAAGTCTTTCCATAGGTGTTTCAAAATTGAGAACCTTTGATGGAACAAGATTAATAAGAAAGGTAGCTGTAAGAAAAGCATCATCCCAATATTTTAGTGGCATAGAGGCATTGGCAAGTAAGGCAAGACCAACTTCAACTATGTGGCGATGTTTGCGTTCAGCAGAGCCATTTTGTTGATGGGCATGAGGACAGGAAACATGATGAGTGATGCCCACTTTTTGAAAGAAACCATTAAGTTTTTCATACTCACCCCCCAATCAGTTTGCATAGTAACAATTTTCCTATCAAACTTGCGCTCAACATATTGCTGGAAATTGAGAAACACTTGATACACCTCAGAACGATTTTTGAGAAGATATATCCAAGTAAATTTACTGAAATCATCAATGAAGCTTACATAGTATGCATGTTTGCCTAAAGACATAGGAGCTGGACCCCAAACATCAGAAAACACTTGTTCCAAAGGAACAGTGGAAACACTAGTGGAAATATGATATGGCAACTGATGACTCTTAGCCTGTTGGCATGGATCACATATGTAAAGATTTATTTCTGGGGTATAAGGGAGGTTGTTCTTTCTAAGCACTTGCTGAACAATAAAAGTAGACGGATGCCCTAGACGACGATGCCAGGTGGAGGACGAAGGCTTGACGGTGACCAATGCATGCTTGGAATAATCCGAGGAGACAGGAACAAGGGGGTAGAGACCACCGTGACAGGGACCTTTAAACATTATTTGCCGTGTTGTCTGGTCCTTAATCAAAAAAAGAAAGGGTGAATCTCAATAAAGGCATTGTTGTCTAGAGTGATTTTATGAGCAGAAAGTAAATTCATGAAAGAACTAGGAACATGTAGAATATTACGGACTTGGAGAGAGGAATTGGGGGTGTGCAAAACAGAGTGACCAATATTAGCAATTTCCATACCTTGTCCACTAGCGTTGTGAATTTGATCATGACCTTGATATTGTTCGTGAATCTGAAGCTTGTTCAGCTGGCCAGCAACATGGTTAGTAGCCCCTGTGTCAAGCACCCAGTTGGAGTTAGCCCCATAGGCACCATAGGCGCCCTTGTTGTCATGAGATGTAGCAGCATCAGAATCATCGCCATAGCGCCACCAGCATTCATTAGCGGGGTGACCTTCCTTTTTGCAGATTTGGCAGTAGACACCAGGCTGCCATGGGCTGGCCACACGGTCAGAGCGACCGCGCCCTCTGCCACGCCCGCCTTTGGGGCGACGATCCTGGCCAGGTGACGGTGTAGGGGGTTGTGGGGGGCGCGGCTGTAGAGGAGGATAGGTGGGGTGCGGAGGAGGTTGTGGGTAGAAGGAAGGGGCGTAGGGAGGCTGTAGGTATGGCTGGGGTGTAGGGTGGGCATATGGTGTAGGGTGGGCATATGGTGGGGGAGATGGGAGTGGGGCGGCATGATATGGTGGGGGCATGGAGAAAATCGGTGGTTTGGGGGATGGATTGTAAGGGAGGCGTGGCGCAGCATTAATGGAGGAGGTGAAGGTGCCAGTGTTTTGCCCAGTAGCAACAAGCATATTTTCACGGGATTCATAGGAAAGAAGCTGGGAACACATATCACTGACTGTAGTGGAGGGATTGGCGTTGATGGAGGCAACAAGAGGGGTGTAAGAACCATCAAGGCCATTGAGGATATAGTCCTTGAGCTCGTCATCATCAACCTTTTTTCCCGCAGCAGCAAGTTCGGAGGCGAAACCTTTCATCATGGAGAGGTATTGAGAGGCAGTCTTGTCAAGTTTCTTGGTGTTGGTGAGATTGCCACGAAGGGTAGAAACCCGAGACTTGGATTGGGTGGAGAAAAGCTCAAGAATAGCACCCCACACATCCTTTGCAGTGACAAGGCCATACACATGAGACAGCAGATCGTCGCCAAGGGAATTGACGAGGAAGCTCACCACCGCTTGATCCTTGGTGATCCAGACATCATAATCCGGATTGGGGATGGAGATCTTCTTTTGATTGGCATCTTCAGCTTCAATGGTGTGGGGCGGCTCCTTCTCAGTGCCATCCAGATAGCCAAGGACCCGGGCTCCACGCAGGGAAGGCATGACCTGCGTCTGCCATGAGAGGAAATTCTCACGGTTGAGCTTCGTGGCAGGTGGAGTACCGATGGTGGTCGACGAGGTGTTGGAAGTCGTCATGTTGTCAGGAAGAAGGGGTTTTGGAGGGAGGGAGTTGTAGCTTGATGTAGGAGAAGAAACCTATGGGAATTGAGAGAGGGGATCTAGATCTATGGGTTGGGGAGGGTTTTGGGTGTTTTTGTGGAGAAGAAGGGGGGGGGGGGGCGGCGGTGGGGATCAATACCGGCGGCAGGAGCTAGAAGGGAAGAGGTTCGCTCGTGATACCATGTTGGTTGTCGACAATTGTGGGGATAACGATGCGTGGAGCTGGCATCGGTTTCGTGTTGCTTATATAAACAGAAGTTTGTTACAATCTAACATATCCGATGTGTGGACTCTAAGCCAAAGGAAACCTATTGGAGTACTACTCCATATAGGTGTACAATATTTCTAACACCCTCAAGGTATATAACACATCTTTGCTAGATCAGTTTTGTATCTGCTAATAGCTTGCATTTGACAGTACAATTTTCATGTTTCAGATTACAGGAAGTTAAGGAGCATACCTTGGAGTGCAGAATATCTCCAATGCCAAGTAAGTTTTCTTACAGAGCATGTTTGTCATTTTTCTCATGGTGCTTCAGTTTCCAAATCTGATTCTTGTTTCTCTTTCCCCTTCTTTTGTGTGTTATTTTTCGTCATTATTTTCATTGATTTTGAGTCTTACAGCTGTCATATTCTGATTGGTTCTGAAAATGTGTCCGTTTAGTCACTCCCTAAATCGTTAAGGCAATCAATGTCATTGAATCATATCTTCGCGAAATATATCCTGCATGCGTGATCCCTGCTGAAATTAATCCATATCAATGCCAATTAATGTGATTCCAAAAATACCAAGTAACATCACAATATAAATTTACCCTTGCCTACCTTTGACAGAGTAGCTATTGCCAGGCCAGGCCGCTAGACAAGGCACCATCGCTGAAAATAACGAAGAACCAGGAATCAAAAGTGTGATTACTTTTCAAGCCATAGCCCTGACAGCAAGACCAGATCATGACGACTGCCAATCAGCTGCTGCTACTCCTGGCCACTGTCCTCTTGCTATCATCCTCAGGTACTTATGGATGCTGATTAGTCTATTTGTAATCACCCGTGGTATGCATATATAATACAGTATATCCTCATATAATTTGACGTATCTATGAATGCGATAAACAGCCTTTGCGGGGCAACAACTTCATCCTCCTCAGTACGACTGCTCGGAGGTGATCTACTCCGGCGACTGCAAACCCGTCACCTGCTATACGGATTGCCTGAAGAAGTACACAAGGGGAGAAGGCCTCTGCGTTCCGAAGGGATGCAAGTGTAACTTTTACTGCAAATCGTCCTCTTTTCCCAACCACGATCCAACTGATGAGAACTGAATAGATTAGCTTGCTAAGGACGGCCTGCCTTGCATTAAGATGATCTGTTGCAACAATAGATCAGATGTCTGTGATAATGATAGGGGAATAACAGACGTTTCATTGGCTATATATGTATGGCATGATTTCTGTTCTGTCGGTTTTACCCGTTATGTGGCTACTGCACGTCAGGCCGTTGCAGCAGTCGATCTATGAATCAAGAGTACTTGGTTTGCAATTAGCTTACCGAACATTACAAGTCTTTGAATCTGGCAACCATTACAACAAAATGGTTAACTAAATTATGAAAATGACATTGTGTATCTTTATCAAGAAAAATATTGGGATCGCAAACGCTTACGAACTATTACATCATGTGTGAATTTAGGAGCTAGTGTCATGGAATGATAGCTAGCCCTTAGTCGGGATTGAGCACTTTGCTCACATTGAAATAACATCAGTTCTACGGAAAATCCTTCCAATAGCTCAGAACAATTTCAGTCATGGGTTTTAGTCACAACTTTCTCTTTTCTATGAGAATAGCTACCAAAAAAATAAACCATACTCAAGAGCTTTACTTGTGCTCCAACGGAGCAACACCAGTCTGGTTGGTTACTAGCCACACTATAAATGGAAAATATTCATAAGCGTTGAGAACATATCCATCTACTTCCTGCTAATTAAATAGACATTTATTCAAAATATGCAGATAGTTTCTAAGAGCATCTTCACCCGCGTTTCCAGGACGGCGTTCTCAGGGCGTTTTTTTCTCGTCCGAACGGCTAATTTTTGCCCAGTTGCGTTCCTAGAACGTCGGTTTCGTCCAGATTCGGCCCAACTTTCATCCGGACTTCCCAGACCGATCCCGGGGTCCTGGGAACGCCCTGAGAACGCCAGACGAAGCGAGAAGATGGTGGGCCAACTCTATCAGCGACTCTAGGCTGAACTCCCGCCCTTTTCTTTTCCCCCTCCCAGCTTTGCTCCCCATTCCCCCAACTCCCGCCAGTTCGCCGAGCTCCCGCCCGCCATGCCGCCCAAGGGTTTCATCAAACCCTGATCCAACCTCGGAGAACCGAAGGAGAAAAAGGCGAGGAAAGCGAGAGCGCCGGCGAAAAGGCCGGAAGGCTTGACCAACACCGAGTGGCTGACCCTTGTACAGAAGAGGAAGGTCGAGTCGGACGGCCGCAAGGATAGGAAGGCGAGGGTGAAAGCGGTGAAGGCGCTCGCCGAGGCCTAGGGGCTAACCGACGATCAGGCGATGAGGGCGAAGCAGGCGGCGGCGTCGCGTGCGGTGATGTCGCGCCCGAGGCCGGTCGTCCCCCCCGCAGTACGGCGTCCACTAGGGGAGCCAGCCAAGCGTCGAATCACCGGCCGGGTTCTCGCCGATCTCGCCGGCCGGCTTCGAGGAGAGCCAGGCGAACCCGCGACAGAGGTACTCCTCTTCCCCCGAGTTCAAAGGCGAATTCAACCCGAACGTGCTCTTACCCTGTCCCGTGCCTCGCCCTCCTTCGGCTTTCAACGTCGACATCAACATCCCCTACTCCACCTCTCCGGCGTACGCAGGCCCTTCGTCGTCTATGCGCCGCGGCCCACTTCCGTTCAGCGGCAACTCCTCGCCTGCAACCTTCGGCAAGGACGACACACACAACATGTTCGGCGGAATGTCGGCCGAGGCGTACATGTAGGACATCATTTCCCAAGGTTTGGCGTCCGTCGGCAACCCCTCCTTATTCACTCAAGAACAGTCCCGGGCCGATGCCGAACGGCATCGAGTCTCAGGATTTCGCCAAGGACGTGGAGGATGCCGAGGGGGATGCCTTGGCTTCGATGAAAGGCAGAGGCAAGAGGAAGCCGTGCACGTCGGTGCCGGAGCCCCGGATCAAGTGGAAGGTGCTTGAGGACCTTTGTCTCGCCGACGCCTGAAAATCGGTGAGCATGGATCCCATCACCGGTGCCAACCAAAACTCCGACAACTACTGGAAGCGCGTGGAGCTAGCGTTCGATGAGCGTAGCCTTTGCGACCCGAAGTATAGCAAGATTCACATGGAGCGAGGGGAGAAAGCCATGATCAACCATTGGGGGCTCATCCAGCAAGCCTGTAGCAAGTGACACAGCTGTCTCGAGGAGGTCGACCGTGATGGGTTTCGCAGCATAGTAAATTAAAAAATTTCCTACGGATGTGAATAAGAAAGCCAAGATCTAAACTAGGAGATGTAATCAATGAGAGAGATTGATGAGATCTTCATACCCTTGAAGAAATTGCACAGCGGAAACGTTCAACAGAACATGGTTGACATAGTCGTACTCGCCGTCTCCTCCTCGTGATCCGATCCGATCCTACGCCGCAAGTGGCGGCGCCTCCGAGAGATGCACACGTACGGTGCAGCGACGTCTCCTCCTTTCCTTGGTCCATCAAGTATGGTGGAGAGATAGATTGGATCTGCAGCACGACGGCGTGGTGCTTATGGTGGAGAGTTTCTGCGGCAAGGCTTCGCCTACGCGCAGTCGGGAGAGAGAGAGGTGGAGGGGCAGCAGTTGGACGACGGCTAGGGTTGGAGTGGGGGGCAAGTCATCCCCCCCTCTTCTGGAAGGTTCCCTTAGGGTTTCCCCTAAGGGCTGGCCGGCTGGGCCTTAGGGGCCTTGTGCCCCTGGCCCAAAGTGGCCAGGGCACTTCCCCTTACGCCCACGCAGGACTCCGACAAGTGGGCCCACGTTGGTCCCACTCCGGAACCTTCTAGAACCTTCCGGTACAATACCGATAAACTCTGAAACGATTCCGAAATCCAAAAACCGCTTTCCTTTATATGAATCTTATTCTCCGGACCATTCCGGAACCTCTCGTGATGTCCTGGGTCTCATCCGAGACTCCGAACAAAAAAACTCATAAACCAATTATCCATTCTATCCTAGCGTCGATGCACGTTAAGTGTGTGACCCTACGGGTTCGAGAATATGCAGACATGATCTTCTATCAATAATCAACAACGGGATCTGTAAACCCATATTAACTCCCACATATTCATCGATGATCATATCGGATGAACCACGATGCCAGGATTCAATTAATCCCATATTTGTATTCCCTTTGTAGAGCAATATTTTACTTGTCCGAGATTCGATCGTTGGTATTGGCATACCTAGTTCAATCTCGTTCACAGCAAGTACTTTACACGTTCCGTAATCCAATATCACTTTGTGATTAACTCCTTAACCACGTGCTTGCAAGCGGTGTTGATATCGATTACCGAGTGGGTCGGAAGTATATCTCTCCGACTCGGGAGGGACAAATTCCATCTCGATACATACAACCCAACAAGTACTTTCCGATCACCTGAGAGACACCTTTATGATCACCGTCACATAGGATGACGTTTGATGACCTCAAAGCTTTCTTCCGATACCAGGGAGTTGTATTATCTCATGGTCTAAGAAATACAATACTTGACATAGGAAAAAGCTTCGCAAAGAAGAACACGATGACACGATCTAATTGCTCTGCTTAATTTGGGTATGTCCATCATATCATTCTCCTAATGACATGATCTCATTATTAATCGACAACTCATGTCTATGGTTAGGAAACCTTAACCATCATTAATCAATGAGCTAGTCCATAGAGGCGTACTAGGGACACGGTTTTGTTCATAAACCACACAAGTATCAAAGTTTACCTTAATACAATTCTAGCATGGAATATAAAATTTATCATGAACAAGAATTATAATAATAACATCTTTATTATTGCCTTAGGGCATAATTCCAACAGTCTCCCACTTGCACTAGAGTCAATAATCTAGTTTACATCTGGCAACGATCTAACATCCATGGCATTAAGGTGTTGATCATGTTTTGCTCGTGGAAGAGGTTTAGTCAACGGATATGCGACATTCAGATCCGTATGTACTTTGCTAATCTTCAGATCTC
Organism: Avena sativa; assembly: GCA_916181665.1. Lineage (NCBI taxonomy): Eukaryota > Viridiplantae > Streptophyta > Magnoliopsida > Poales > Poaceae > Avena > Avena sativa. The sequence continues at coordinate 273,671,911 of OV702298.1, read as the reverse complement.
CATCTGCTATATAATCTCGAATTATATGAAAACGGCGGTTGATGTGCTTGGTCTTTGGATGATATCTTGGTTCCTTAGCCAGTGCTATGGCGCCAGTGTTATCGCACAATATCTCCAGTGGGTCCAAGGCACTTGGAACCACATCAAGCTCAGTGATGAAGTTCCTGATCCAAACTCCTTCACTTGATGTTCTGAAGCAGCCACGTATTCCGCTTCTATTGTAGGTCCTGCGATCACGCTTTGCTTGCAGCTTCTCCAGCTCACTCCACCATTCAAAATATAAACGTATCCTGTCTGAGATTTAGAATCATCCGGGTCGGTGTCGAAACTAGCGTCGACGTAACCTTTTACGACGAGCTGCTCATCACCTCCATAGACTAAGAACATTTCTTTAGTCCTATTTAAATACTTTAGGATGTTCTTTACGGCTGTCTAGTGTTCCACTCCTGGATCACTTTGGTATCTGCTCGTGAAACTAAGAGCACTGGACACATCCGGTCTAGTACATAGCATGGCATACATGATAGAACCTATGGCCGAGGCATATGGCACTTTGCTCATAGTATCTCTATATTTTACCGTAGCTGGACACTGAGCCTTGATATATATCTTACCTGACAACATGGGCAATGAACCTTTCTTTGCTTTATCCATTCTGAACCTTTTCAGAACTTTGTCTAGATATGTACTTTGGCTTAAAGCTATTAGGCGTCTTTGTCTATCTCTATATATTTTGATGCCTAATATATAAGCAGCTTCTCCTAGGTCTTTCATTGAAAAACATTTATTCAAATAACTCTTCACATCGTTAAGCATACCAATGTCATTTCCAATAATCAATATGTCATCCACATATAGTACTAAAAATGTCACCGAGATCCCACTCACTTTCTTGTAGATACAAGCTTCGTAGCAATTTGGAACAAATCCAAAACTCTTGATCACTTGATCAAAACGAAGGTTCCAACTCCGAGATGCTTGCTTCAGTCCATAAAAGAACGCTGAAGTTTGCACACCTTATTAGCATCCTTAGGATCGACAAAAACTTCGGGCTGCATCATATACAACTCTTCATCAATGTTGCCATTGAGGAACACAGTCTTGACATCCATCTGCCATATTTCATAATCATGAAATGCAGCAATTGCTAATAAAATCCGAATGGACTTAAACATCGCTATGGGAGAGAAAGTCTCATCGTAGTCAACACCTTGAACTTGCCGAAACCCTTTTGCGACAAGCCGAGCTTTATAGACAGTAACATTACCATCCGTGTCTGTTTTCTTCTTGAAAATCCATTTGCACTCAACGGCCTTACGGTCGCTAGGAGGGTCCACCAAAGTCCATACTTGGTTTTCGCTCATGGATCCCAATTCAGATTTCATGGCCTCTAGCCATTTCTCAGAGTCTGGGATCATCATTGCTTCCTCATAGTTCACAGGTTCACTGTTGTCTAACAACAAGACGGTTAGGACAGGGTTGTCGTACCATTCAGGAGTGGCACGTGACCTTGTCGACCTGCGAAGTTCAGTAGTAGCATCGTTCGAAGTTTCATGATCCTCGTCATTAGCTTCCTCTCTTGTTGGTGCAGACGACACTGGAACAATTTCAGGTGCTGCGCTACTCTCCAACTCGAGAGAAGGTTCAATAACCTCGTCTAGCTCTACCTTCCTCCCACTCACTTCTTTCGAGAGAAACTCTTTCTCAAGAAAGGATCCGTTCTTTGCAACAAACACTTTGCCTTCGGATCTGTGGTAGAAGGTATACCCAATCGTTTCCTTAGGGTATCCTATGAAGACGCATTTCTCCGCTTTGGGTTCGAGCTTGTCCGGCATCAACTTCTTGACGTAAGCTTCGCATCCCCAAACTTTAAGAAACGACAACTTAGGTTTAGCACCAAACCATAGTTCATACGGTGTCGTCTCAACGGATTTAGATGGTGCCCTATTTAAAGTGAATGCAGCGGTTTCTAATGTATAACCCCAAAATGATAACGGCAAATCTATAAGAGACATCATTGATCGCACCATATCTAATAGAGATCGATTCCGGCGTTCAGACACACCATTGCGCTGTGGTGTTTCAGGTGGCGTGAGTTGCGAAACGATTCCGCTTGCTTTAAGATGCGTGAAAAAATCATAACTCAAATATTCACCTCCACGATCGGATCGTAGAAATTTAATTTTCCTGTTACGATGGTTTTCCACTTCGTTCTGAAATTCTTTGAACTTTTCAAATGCTTCAGATTTATGTTTCATTAAATAGATATACCCATATCTACTTAAGTCATCAGTAAAAGTGAGAAAATAGCGATATCCACCGCGCGTCGAAACACTCATTGGTCCGCATACATCGGTATGTATGATTTCCAATAAGTCCATTGCTCGCTCCATTATTCCGGAGAACGGGGTTTTGATCATTTTTCCCATGAGGCACGGATCGCACATGTCAAATGATTAAAAATCAAGAGACTCCAAAAGTCCATCAGAATGGAGTTTCTTCATGCGTTCTACACCAATATGACCTAGACGGCAGTGCCAAAAATAAGTTGGATTATCACTATCTACTTTGCATCTCTTAGCCTCAATGTTATGGATGTGTGTTTCATTGCTTTCGAGATTCAAAAGAAATAAACCATTCACAATAGGTGCATGACCATAAAAGATGTTATTCATATAAATTGAACAACCATTATTCTCTGATTTAAATGAATAACCGTCTTGCAATAAACACGATCCAGATATAATGTTCATGCTCAACGCAGGCACATAATAACACTTATTACGGTTTAAAACTAATCCCGAAGGTAAAACTAAGGAGAGCGTGCCGATGGCCATCACATCAACTTTTGATCCATTGCCAACGCGCATCGTCACCTCATCCCTTGCTAGCCGCTATCTATTCCGTAGCTCCTGTTTTGAGTTACAAATATTAGCAACTGAACCAGTATCATATACCCAGGCACTACAACGAGCGCTAGTAAGGTAAACATCAATCACATGTATATCAAATATACCTTTAATGGTTCCAGCCTTCTTGTCCGCTAAGTACTTCGGACAGTTGCGCTTCCAGTGACCCTTGTCCTTGTAAAGGAAGCACTCAGTGTCCGGCTTAGGTCAAGACTTGAGCTTCTTCTCAGCAGGGCAACGCGCTTGCCGCTGCCTTTCTTGAAGGATTTCTTTGCACCCTTAGCTTTCTTAAAGCTAGTGGTCTTGTGGACCATCAACACATGATTATCTTTCTTGATATCCACCTCCGCAGCTTTCAGCTTAGCGAAGAGCTCAGTGATCGTATCAGTGGAACCAATTTGATTGTGAGTAACTACAAAACCTTTGTAGCTAGGAGGGAGTGATTGCAGAACTCTGTCAATCTTGAGATCTTCTGGAATCTTGCAGTCCAGTTGATCAAGACGTTGAGTGTAGCCCGACATCTTAATGGCGTGCTCACTAACGGAACTCCCTTCCTCCATCTTGCAGTTAAAGAACTTCTCAGATATCTCATATCTCTCAGAACGGGTCTGAGTCTGAAACATGGTTTTTAGTTCCTCAAGTATCTCAAAGGGCCCGTCGAACTCCTCAAAACGATTTTGAAGTTCCGGTTCCATAGCAAACAACATGGTACTCTTAATCACTCCATAATCATCTTTGCGTGATTGATAAACAACTTTTTCATCAGCCGGCGCATCAGTAGCAGGGGCGTCACCTAGCGCTTTCTCAAGTACATAGGCTTTTTGTCCGCCAGCGAGAATGATTCTCAGATTGCGGAACCAGTTGGTGAAGTTAGACCCATTGTTCTTAAGCTTTTCTTTCTCAGCAAAAACGTTGAAGTTGAAGTTGGACTTAGCCATTTGATCTACAAAATTTGCAAATACAATTTAGACTATGTTCATGATAACTAGTTCAACTTAATCAAATTACTAGATAAACTCCCACTACATTCAACATCCCTCAAGTTGTTTAGTGAACACGATCCAAATTCACCACACCTAATCCGATCTTCACGAGAAGAGATGTGGTTTCAATGGTGGACAACAAAGTGTCGATCATATCATTCATATGACTCATGTTTAACCTTTCGGTTCGTGTGTTCCGAGGCCATGTCTGTACATGCTAGGCTCGTCAAGTCAAACCCAAGCATTTCCGCGTGTGCAAAACTGGCTTGCACCCGTTGTATGTGAACGTAGAGTTTATAGCACCCGATCATCACGAGGTGCTTGAAAACGACGAACTTTCGCAACGGTGCATACAGGGGGAGAACACAATTTTATCTTGATCTTTAAGTGAGGAATCATCTTATAATGCTACCGTCGCGATCTAAGCATAATAACATACATAAAAGGATAAACATCACATGCATATAATTTTATGTGACATGGTATAGCCAATCTCCGCGCAATGATCTCCATCTTGTGCGCGCCAGCATGATCTCCATCACTCCACCATGATTGACTCCACCACGAATAGCAACTACAACTATTGCTAACTACTTAGCGATAAAGTAAAGCTATTACATGGCGTATAAGAAGTTGACACGCAGGTCATATACAATTATAAAGACAACCATACGGCTCCTGCTGGTTGTGAACTCATCGACATGCAAGTCGTGAAATATTACAAAACATGATCATTGCATACATCTCAATTCATACACATCATGTCTTGGGCCATACCATATCACAAAACACTCCCTGCAACAACAAGTTAGACGCCTCTACTTTGTTGTTGCATGTTTTACGTGGCTTATGGGAGTAACCAGCTAAGAACGATTCTTACCTACGGAAAGCCACAACGGTGATATTATGGTTGCTGACATCCGTTGTAAGTCCCATGACTACTATAGTGAGAAAAATTGGCATCCACCAGCCGCATGTGTGGAACAAGCCACACGTCAAGTGCGGAGCCGGTCTCGCGAACGAGGTCACGTAAAGTTGGCCTGGACCGCTTCGATCTCACTATGCCGCGCCATAAGAAATACACAACAAGAGGTTTGCAACAGAAAACATCAACGCCCGCAACAAGCATATTGCGTTCTACTCGTGAAACACATCTACGCATAGATCTAGCTCTGATACCACTGATGGGTTTCGCAGCATAGTAAATCAAAAAATTTCCTACGAATGCGAACAAGAAAGCCAAGATCTAATCTAGGAGATGTAATCAACGAGAGAGATTGATGAGATCTTCATACCCTTGAAGAAATCGCACAGCAGAAACGTTCAACAGAACGTTGTTGACGTAGTCGTACTCCCCGTCTCCTCCTCGCAATCCGATCCGATCCGATCCTACGCCGCAAGTGGCGGCGCCTCCGAGAGATGCACACGTACGGTGCAGCAACATCTCCTCCTTTCCTTGGTCCAGCAAGTATGATGGAGAGATAGATTGGATCTGCAGCACGACGACGTGGTGCTTATGGTGGAGAGTTTCCGCGGCAGGGCTTCGCCTACGCGCAGTCGGGAGAGAGAGAGAGGTGGAGGGGCAGCAATTGGACGGCGGCTAGGGTTGGAGTGGGGGGCAAGTCATCCCCGTCTTCTAGAAGGTTCCCTTAGGGTTTCCCCCAAGGGCTGGCCGGCTGGGCCTTAGGGGCCTTATGCCCCTGGCCCAAAGTGTCCAGGGCACTTCCCCTTAGGCCCACGCAGGCCTCCGACAAGTGGGCCCACGTTGGTCCCACTCTGGAACCTTCTAGAACCTTTCGGTACAATACTGATAAACTCCGAAACGATTCCGAAATACAAAAACTGCTTTCCTTTATATGAATCTTATTCTCCGGACCATTCCGGAACCTCTCGTGATGTCCTGGGTCTCATCCGAGACTCCGAACAAAAAACTCATAAGCCAATTATCCATTCTATCCTAGCATCGATGCACGTTAAGTGTGTGACCCTACGAGTTCGAGAATATGCAGACATGATCTTCTATCAATAATCAACAGCGGGATCTGGAAACCCATATTGACTCCCACATATTCATCGATGATCATATCGGATGAACCATGATGCCAGGATTCAATTAATCCCATATATGTATTCCCTTCATCACGCGATATTTTACTTGCCCGAGATTCGATCGTTGGTATTGGCATACCTAGTTCAATCTCGTTCACAGCAAGTACTTTACTCGTTCCGTAATCCGATATCACTTTGTGATTAACTCCTTAACCACGTGCTTGCAAGCGGTGTTGATATCGATTACCAAGTGGGCCCGAAGTATATCTCTCCGATTCGGGAGGGACAAATTCCATTTCGATACATACAACCCAACAAGTACTTTCCGATCACCTGAGAGACACCTTTATGATCACCGTCACATAGGATGACTTTTGATGACCTCAAAGCTTTGTTCCGATACCAGGGAGTTGTATTATCTCATGGTCTAAGGAATACAATACTTGACATAGGAAAAAGCTTCGCAAAGAAGAACACGATGACACGATCTAATTGCTCTGCTTAATTTGGGTCTGTCCATCATATCATTCTCCTAATGACATGATCTCATTATTAATCGACAACTCATGTCTATGGTTAGGAAACCTTAACCGTCATTAATCAATGAGTTAGTCCATAGAGGCGTACTAGGGACACGGTGTTGTTCATAAATCACACAAGTATCAAATTTTCCGCTTAATACAATTCTAGCATGGAATATAAACTTTATCATGAACAAGAATTATAATAATAACATATTTATTATTGCCTCTAAGGCATAATTCCAACAGACCGCACACCCGTCAGCGGTGAAAACATGGACAATAAGATACTTCGCCTGGCCTTCTAGGAATCAACTAGCTCGACTTCTTTGACAAGTCTTCTATATGATTCCAACTAAGTCGGTTTCTTCCCTGTCTTGAGTGGTCTTCTTGGCATCAGTTAGCTCAACTTCTTTGACAAGTCTTCTATATGATTCCAACTAAGCCGGTTTCTTCCCTATCTTGAGTTGCCTGCTATCTAGGTCGTTATATATATGAGGCTATTTCCGAATCACCTATTGAATCTTCCTTCAACACCAGCTATATTCAGCTCCTTAGTGTCCGACTTGATCTTGGCCAAATTTCAGAAAATATCAAAATAGGTTCATCTGCAACTTACTTTTATTTGGCTTTCACTATTTCATAGTACTGGCCCAAAATGGGTGCTGACACTAAGTATAAGTGACAAGGAAGATAAAAGTTAATTACCGTGATGATTAACTAGGTAGCTACATCCATCAGATTGTCAATTAGCACATGTCCCATAATAATAAACTAATGCTTTTGAAATCTATGTTTCTTTCTTTCTTTTTAGGAGGTGTTCTTCGGTGTCCTCCTCTAATCTTAAGTTTGCATGAGTCAGTTTCTTTTAACCCGTTGAAACTTATATCCAAATCCTATATACCTCATTATAGGTGTACTCAGTCCAGCTGGGTAACTCCATGTTCCCACCGGCTGATCCCACATCCCCTTATCATGATCTACCTTTTTGCATGCCACGTTTTAAAATATTGTTGCTGCTTCTATATATCTCTCGATTTCTGCCTCCCGCAGGCACGCGAGTATACATGGACTGTGAGTATAAGTCTAAGCGAACCATGCAGGCTTCGAGTGATTTGTACGGTCTTCATAATGAATTGGCATCATGCGACACTACTGGAAAAACCATCTTCGGTTTGATCAGAACAAGCCCAGCAGTCCCGGCCCGTCACGAACCGCGACTAGTGCTAGCACTAGTCCCGGTCCGTGAGGCCTCCAACGGCTAGAAATGGACATAAGCATTAGTCCCGGGCCGGACCAGAGCATTAGTCCCGGTCCGTAATACGACCTAGGACTAATAAGCTGGAACGTGGCAACAACTCTTTTCGGGGACTATTAGTCCCGGGTCGTATCACGGCCCGGGACTAATTGTCCATCACTATATATACAGCTCCCTGGCCAGCTGCCCTAAAGCATATGGTGGCCATTTTTCTCAAAGAAAGCAAGAGAGTTCATGCCATTTTTTTCTCAAGATTTGTTAAGATTTAGTTTGCAACACCTAAATCCAAAGCTTTAAAAGGTTAGAACTTCATTCTTTCATCTCTTATTGCTACTTTAGCTCTATATAATGCTCTAGAAGTATAGAGATATGGATCAAATGCATGCATGCTCTAGAAGTAGCTAGAAGGATTTTGATATATATGTGTAACAAATTTTGATTAGGCACATAGTTACTGAAAATTGAAATGTGTAATTTTAGAGTTTCAGAGCTTAGAATGGAATGTGGTTTTCATTGATGGAACAATAATAAAAAACTCCACATTTATCATGTTGATTGTTTTCTCCAATTCACAAATTGGTGCATGTAAATTTTTCAAAATTCAAAATTAATGCTCTAGAAGCTCTCAATATAACTTGTAATAATTTTATCATGTTGTGTAATGGTTTTTGATATACTTTTACTATAATGCAGATGGTCCGGGAATGGATGTACGGTACTGACCGACGCTCTGGCGAGTTCATTAATTGCGTGCATGAATTCATCCGTGTTGCTGATGCAAACAAGCACAATGGTTTTGTATTCTGTCCATGTAATGGATGTAAGAATCAGAAGGATTACTCTGACTCAAAAACCCTTCATAGCCACCTGTTGAAGTCCGGCTTCATGCCCAGTTATAATTGTTGGACCAAGCACGGAGAGAGAGGGGTTATAATGGAAGACAATGAAGAAGAGGAGGATGATGACAACTATCATGGTTTCCCTGAGTACGGAGATACTTCCATGGGGGATGCTGAAGGGGAGGATGAAGAAGAGACACATGATGAACCCGCTGATGATCTTGGTCGGACCATTGCCGATGCACGAAGAGATTGTGAAACTGAAAAGGATAGGGAGAAGTTCAATCACATGCTAGAGGATCACAAAAAGTTGTTGTACCCAAATTGCGAAAATGGTCTAAAAAAGCTGGGCAGCACACTGGAATTGCTGCGATGGAAGGCTGAGTGTGCTATACCTGACTCCTCATTTGAAAAGTTGCTGAAAATGATGAATAATATGCTTCCAAAAGATAATGTATTGCCCGCCAGTACATACGAAGCAAAGAAGGTTGTCTGCCCTCTAGGTTTAGAGGTTCAGAAGATACATGCATGCCCTAATGACTGCATCCTCTACCGCGGTGAGGAGTATGAGAATTTAGATGCATGCCCGGTATGCACTTCACTTCGGTATAAGATTAGACGAGATGACCCTGGTGACGTTGAGGGCGAGCCCCCCGGAAGAGGGTTCCTGCGAAGGTGATGTGGTATGCTCCTATAATACCATGGTTGAAAGCTTATTCAGAAACAAAGAGCACGCCAAGTTGTTGCGATGGCATAAAGAGGAACGTAAGTCAGACGGGATGTTGAGACACCCCGCTGATGGGTCGCAATGGAGAAAAATCGATAGAAAGTACCCGGACTTTGCAGATGACGCAAGGAGTTTAAGGTTTGGTCTAAGTACAGATGGCATGAATCCCTTTGGGGAGCAGAGCTCCAGTCACAGCACCTGGCCCGTGACTCTATGCATCTATAACCTTCCTCCTTGGTTGTGCATGAAGCGGAAGTTCATTATGATGCAGTGTTGATCCAAGGTCCGAAGCAACCCGGCAACGACATTGATGTGTACCTAAGGCCATTAGTGGAAGAACTTTTACAGTTGTGGCACGAACCCGAGATATGCGTGTGGGATGAGCACAAGCAGGAAGAATTTAACCTCCGAGCATTGCTTTTCGTAACAATCAATGATTGCCCTGCTCTTAGTAACCTTTCAGGACAGTCAAACAAGGGATACAATGCATGCACACACTGTTTAGATGAGACTGCAAGTATATATTTGGAACATTGTAAGAAGAATGTATACAATGAGCATCGTCGATTTCTTTTGGCCAAGCATCCCTTAAGAAAGAAAGGCAAGCATTTCAACGGTCTGGCATGTCACCAGACGAAGCCTAAGGAGCGTACTGGTGCTGATATATTTGATATGGTCAAAGATTTGGATCAACTGGTAACCTTTGGAAAGGGTCCTGGAGGAAAATTTGTTCCGAAAGACGCTGAAGGACACGCACCCATGTGGAAGAAGAAATCTATATTTTTGGAGCTACCATATTGGAAATTCTTAGAGGTCCGCTCTGCAATCGATGTGATGCATGTGACGAAGAATCTTTGCGTGAACCTGCTAGGCTTCTTGGGAATGTATGGAAAGACAAAAGATACACCGGAAGCACGAAAGGACCATCAACGTATGAAAGACCCAGATGGCCTGCATCCAGAATGGTTTCGAGGTCATGCCAGCTACGCTCTTACCAAACAAGAGAAGGAAATATTTTTTGAATGCCTAAGCAGTATTAAGGTCCCGTCTGGCTTCTCGTCGAATATAAAGGGGATAATAAATATGGCATAAAAAAAGTTCCAAAACCTAAAGTCTCATGACTGCCACGTGATTATGACGCAAATGCTTCCGATTGCATTGAGGGGGCTTCTTGAAGGGTTTCGCAGCATAGTAAATCAAAATTTTCTACGGAAGCGAACAGAGGGAAAGCCAAGATCTAATCTAGGAGATGCAAACAACGAGAGAGATTGGATTAGATCTTCATACCCTTGAAGATTCGCACAACGGAACGTTCGTCGGAACGTGGGTGATGTAGTCGTACTCGCTTCTCCTCCTCGCGATCCGATCCGATCTAGCACCACAAGTGGCGGTGCCTCCGTGAGATGCACACGTGTAGCACCTCGACGTCTCCTCCTTCCTTGGACCAGCAAGTATGGTGGAGAGATGGATTGGATCTACAACACGACGGCGTGGTGTATTTGGTGGAGAATTTCTGCAGCAGGGCTTCGCCTGCAAACAGTCGGGAGGGAGAGAGGAAGGCAGCAGGGCTACTAGGGCTTGGAGGGAGATGTGTGTAAGGGGGAGGGGGCGCACCAGCCCTCTATATATAGAGGGGGAGGGGCGGCCAGCCCTAGCCCCTCCTCCAAGCCTATCTCTAGTTTAAACGATTTAAACTCTCCCCTTATCTAGAAATTCTATCCCGAGATTTAAACGAGTTAAATCTCTCTAGAATCGGCTGGGCCCTATGGGGCCTTGTGCCCCTGGCCCAATGCGGCCAGGACACTCCCTCATAGGCCCATGCCCCCTCCCGGAAGGTGGGACCACGTTGGCCCCCTTCCGGAAGATTCTAGAAGCTTCCGGTACAATACCGATTAATCCGGAACAATTCCGAACTCCAAAAACTGCACTGCCTTATATGAATCTTATTCTCCGGACCATTCCGGAACCTCTCGTGATGTCCCGGATCCCATCCGAGACTCTGAACAAAAATTCATAAACCAATTATCCAATCTATCCTAGCGTCGAGACACGTTAAGTGTGTGACCCTGCGGGTTCGAGAATATGCAGACATGATCTTCTATCAATAATCAACAGCGGGGTCTGGGCACCCATATTGACTCCCACACATTCATCGATGATCATATCGGATGAACCACGATGCCAGGATTCAATCAATCCCATATATATATATTCCCTTCGTCTCGCGATATTTTACTTGCCCAAGATTCGATCGTCGGTATCGTCATACCTAGTTCAATCTCGTTCACAGCAAGTACTTTACTCGTTCCGTAATCCGATATCACTTTGTGATTAACTCCTTAACCACATGCTTGCAAGCGGTGTTGATATCGATTACCGAGTGGGCCCGAAGTATATCTCTCCGACTTGGGAGGGACAAATCCCATCTCGATACATACAACCCAACAGATACTTTCCGATTACCTGAGAGACACCTTTATGATCACCCTCTCATAGGATGACGTTTGATGACCTCAAAGCTTTCTTCCGATACCAGGGAGTTGTATTATCTCATGGTATAAGGAATACAATATTTGACATAAGAAAAAACTTTGCAAAGACGAACACGATGACACGATCTAATTGCTTCGCTTAGTTTGGGTCTATCCACCATATCATTCTCCAATGATATGATCTCATTATCAATTGACAACTCATGTCTATGGTTAGGAAACCTTAACCATCATTGATCAATGAGCTAGTCCATAGAGGCGTACTAGGGACACGGTGTTGTTCACAAACCACACAAGTATTAAAGTTTCTGCTTAATACAATTCTAGCATGGAATATAAACTTTATCATGAACAAGAATTATAATAATAACATCTTTATTATTGCCTCTAGGGCATAATTCCAACAGTCTCCCACTTGCACTAGAGTCAATAATCTAGTTTACATTTGGCAACAATCTTACACCCATGGCACTGAGGTGCTGATCATGTTTTACACGTGGAAGAGGTTTAGTCAATGGATCTGCGACATTCAGATCTGTATGTACTTTGCTGATCTTCAGATCTCCATCTGCTATATAATCTTGGATTATATGAAACTTGCGGTTGATATGCTTGGTCTTTGGATAATATCTTGGTTCCTTAGCGAGTGCTATGGCGCCAGTGTTGTCACACAATATCTCCAGTGGGTCCAATGCACTTGGAACCACGCCAAGCTCAGTGATGAAGTTTCTGATCCAAACTCCTTCACTTGACGCTTCTGCAGCAGCCATGTATTCCGCTTCTACTGTAGATCCCGCGATCATGCTTTGCTTGCAGCTTCTCCAGCTCACAGCTCCTCCATTCAAAATATACACGTATCCTGTCTGAGATTTACAATCATCCTTGTCGGTGTCGAAACTAGCATCGACGTAACCTTTTACGACGAGCTGTTCATCACCCCCATAGACTAAGAACATTTCTTTAGTCCTATTTAGGTACCTTAGGATGTTCTTCACGGCTGTCCAGTGTTCCACTCCTGGATCACTTTGATATCTGCTCGTCAAACTAAGAGCATTGGACACATCCGGTCTAGTACACAGCATGGCATACATGATGGAACCTATGGCCGAGGCATAAGGCACTTTGCTCATAGCATCCCTATCATTTACCGTAGCTGGACATTGAGCCTTGCTCAATATCTTACCTGACAACATAGGCGCTGAACCTTTCAATGCCTTATCCATTCTGAACCTTTTCAGAACTTTGTCTAGGTATGTACTCTGGCTTAAAGCTATCAGGCGTCTTCGTCTATCTCTATAGATTTTGATGCCCAATATATAAGCAGCTTCTCCTAGGTCTTTCATTGAAAAACACTTGTTCAAATAACTCTTCACATCGTTAAGCATGTTGATGTCATTTCCAATAATCAATATGTCATCCACATATAGTACCAGAAACGTCACCGAGCTCCCACTCACTTTCTTGTAGATGCAAGCTTCGTAGCAATTTGGAACAAATCCAAAACTCTTGATCACTTGATCAAAACGAAGGTTCCAACTCCGAGATGCTTGCTTCAGTCCATAAATGGAACGCTGAAGTTTGCATACTTTATCAGCATCCTTAGGATCGACAAAACCTTCGGGTTGCATCATATACAACTCTTCATCAATGTTGCCATTGAGGAAAGCAGTCTTGACATCCATTTGTCATATTTCATAATCATGAAACGCAGCAATTGCTAATAAAATCCGAATGGACTTAAACATCGCTACGGGAGAGAAAGTCTCATCGTAGTCAACACCTTGAACTTGTCGAAAACCTTTCGCAACAAGCCGTGCTTTATAGACGGTAACATTACCATCCGCGTCCGTTTTCTTCTTGAAGATCCATTTGCACTCAACGGCCTTTCGGTCGCTAGGAGGGTCCACCAAAGTCCATACTTGGTTTTCGCTCATGGATCCCAATTCGGATTTCATGGCTTCTAGCCATTTCTCAGAGTCTGGGCTCATCATCGCTTCCTCATAGTTCGTAGGTTCACTGTCTTCTACTAACAAGACAGTCAAGACAGGGTTGCCATACCACTCAGGAGGGGCACGCGACCTTGTCGACCTGCGACGTTCAGTAGCAGCATCGTCCGAAGCTTCATGATCCTTGTCATTAGCTTCCTCTATTGTTGGTGCAGGCGGCACTGGAACAATTTCAGGTGCTGCGCTACTCTCCAATTCAAGAGAAGGTTCAATAACCTCGTCTAGCTCTACTTTCCTCCCACTCACTTCTTTCGAGAGAAACTCCTTCTCAAGAAAGGAACCGTTCTTTGCGACAAACACTTTGCCTTCGGTTCTGTGATAGAAGGTATACCCAATAGTTTCCTTAGGGTATCCTATGAAGACGCATTTCTTCGCTTTGGGTTCGAGCTTGTCCGGCATCAACTTCTTGACGTAAGCTTCGCATCCCCAAACTTTAAGAAACGACAACTTAGGTTTAGCACCAAACCATAGTTCATACGGTGTCGTCTCAACGGATTTAGATGGAGCCCTATTTAAAGTGAATGCAGCGGTTTCTAATGCATAACCCCAAAATGATAACGGCAAATCAGTAAGAGACATCATCGATCGGACCATATCTAATAGGGTTCGATTCCGGTGTTCAGACACACCATTGCGCTGTGGTGTTCCGGGTGGCGTGAGTTGTAAAACGATTCCACTTGCTTTGAGATGCGTGAGAAAATCATAACTCAAATATTCGCCCCCATGATCGGATCGTAGAAACTTAATCTTTCTGTTACGATGGTTCTCCACTTCATTCTAAAATTCTTTGAACTTTTCAAATGTTTCAGATTTATGTTTCATTAAATAGATATACCCATATCTACTTAAGTCATCGGTAAAAGTGAGAAAATAGCGATATCCACCGCGCGCCGAAACACTCATCGGTCCACATACATCGGTATGTATGATTTCCAACAAGTCCGTTGCTCGCTCCATCATACCGGAGAACGGGGTTTTGATCATCTTGCCCATGAGGCATGGTTCGCATGTGTCAAATGATTCAAAATCAAGAGACTCCAAAAGTCCATCAGAATGGAGTTTCTTCATGCGCTTTACACCAATATGACCTAGACGACAGTGCCACAAATAAGTAGTATTATCACTATCTACTTTGCATCTCTTAGCCTCAATGTTATGGATGTGTGTTTCATCCCTTTCGAGATTTAGAAGAAATAAACCACTCACAAGAGGTGCATGACCATAAAAGATGTTACTCATATAAATAGAACAACCATTATTCTCCGATTTAAATGAATAACCGTCTTGCAATAAACATGATCCAGAAATAATGTTCATGCTCAACGCAGGCACATAATAACATTTATTAAGGTTTAAAACTAATCCCGAAGGTAAAACTAAGGAGAGCGTGCCGACGGCCATCACATCAACTCTTGATCCGTTGCCAACGCGCATCGTCACCTCATCCCTCACAAGCCGCCGTCTATTCCGCAGCTCCTGTTTCGAGTTACAAATATTAGCAACTGAACCGGTATCAAATACCCAGGCACTACAACGAGGGCTAGTAAGGAAAACATCAATAACATGTATATCAAATATACCTTTGATGGTGCCAGCCTTCTTGTCCGCTAAGTACTTCGGACAGTTGCGCTTCCAATGACCCTTGTCCTTGCAATAGAAGCACTCAGTTTCCGGCTTGGGACCAGACCTGAGCTTCTTCTCAGCAGGGGCATTGCGCTTGCCGCCGCCCTTCTTGAAGGGCTTCTTTGCACCATTACCTTTCTTAAAGGAGGGCTTGTTGACCATCAACACATGATTATCCTTCTTGATGTCCACCTCCGCAGCCTTCAGCTTTGCGAAGCGCTCGGTGATCGTATCAGTGGAACCAATCTGATTATGAGTCACTACAAAACTTTTGTAGCTGGGAGGGAGTGATTGCAGAACCCTGTCAATCTTGAGCTCCTCTGGAATCTTGCAGTCCAGTTGCTCAAGGCGTTGAGTGTAGCCCGACATCTTAATGGCGTGCTCACTAACGGAACTCCCTTCCTCCATCTTGCAGTTAAAGAACTTCTCGGAGATCTCATATCTCTCAGAACGGGCCTGAGTCTGAAACATGGTTTTCAACTCTTCGAGAATCTCAAAGGGCCCGGGATAGTTTTCAAAACGATTTTGAAGTTCCGGTTCCATAGCAAACAACATGGTGCTCTTAATCACACCATAATCATCTTTGCGCGACTGATAGACAACTTTCTCATCAGCCGGCGCAGTTGCAGCAGGGGCGTCACCTAACGTTTTCTCAAGGACATAGTCCTTTTGACCGCCAGAGAGAATGATTCTCAAATTGCGGAACCAATTGGTGAAGTTAGACCCATTGTTCTTAAGCTTTTCTTTCTCAGCAAAAACGTTGAAGTTGAAGTTGGACTTAGCCATGTGATCTACAATATTTTCAAGTACAAATTAGACTATGTTCATGATAACTAGTTCAACTTTTAATCAAATTACTAGATGAACTCCCACTAAATTCAACATCCCTCAAGTTGTTTAGTGAACACGATCCAAATTCACCACACCTAATCCGATCTTCACGAGAAGAGATGTGGTTTCAATGGTGGACAACGAAGTGTCGATCATATCATTCATATGACTCATGCTTAACCTTTCGGTTCTTGTGTTCCGAGGCCATGTCTGTACATGCTAGGCTCGTCAAGCTAGACCTAAGTATTTCCGCGTGTGCAAAACTGGCTTGCACTCGTTGTATGTGAGCGTAGAGTCTATAGCACCCGATCATCACGTGATGCTTGGACACGACAAACTTTCTCAACGGTGCATACTTGGGGAGAACACAGTTTTTATCTTGATCTTTAAGTGAGGAATCATCTTATAATGCTACCGTCGCGATCTAAGCATAATAAGATACATAAAAGGATAAACATCACATGCATATAACTTTATGTGACATGGTATAGCCAATCTTCACGCAATGATCTCCATCTTGTGCGTTCCGGCATGATCTCCATCACTTCACCATGATTGCCTCCACCACGAATAGCAACTACAACTATTGCTAACTACTTAGCGATAAAGTAAAGCTATTACATGGCGTATAAGAAGTTGACTCGCAGGTCATACACAATTATAAAGACAACCATATGGCTCCTGCCGGTTGTGTACTCATCGACATGCAAGTCGTGAAACATTACAAAACATGATCATCGCATACAATATACACATCACATCTTGGGCCATACCATATCACAGAAAACACTCCCTGCAAAAACAAGTTAGACGCCTCTACTTTGTTGTTGCATGTTTTACGTGGCTTATGGGAGTAGATGCTAAGAACGATTCTTACCTACGGAAAGCCACAACGGTGATATTATGGTTGCCAAACTCCGGTGTTAATCCCATGACAACTATAGTGAGAGAAACTCACATCCACCAGCCGCATGTGTGGAACAAGCCACACGTCAAGTGCGGAGCCGGTCTCGCGAACGACGTCGCGTAAGGTTGGCCTGGACCGCTTCAATCTCACTATCCCGCGTCATAAGAAGAACACAAACAAGAGGCTTGCAACAGAAAACATCAACGCCCGCAACAACCATGTTGCGTTCTACTCGTGAAACACATCTACGCATAGATCTAGCTCTGATACCACTGAAGGGTTTCGCAGCATAGTAAATCAAAATTTTCTACGGAAGCGAACAGAGGGAAAGCCAAGATCTAATCTAGGAGATGCAAACAACGAGAGAGATTGGATTAGATCTTCATACCCTTGAAGATTCGCACAGCGGAACGTTCGTCGGAACGTGGGTGATGTAGTCGTACTCGCTTCTCCTCCTCGCGATCCGATCCGATCTAGCACCACAAGTGGCGGTGCCTCCGTGAGATGCACACGTGCAGCACCTCGACATCTCCTCCTTCCTTGGACCAGCAAGTATGGTGGAGAGATGGATTGGATCTACAACACGACGGCGTGGTGTATTTGGTGGAGAATTTCTGCAGCAGGGCTTCGCCTGCAAACAGTCGGGAGGGAGAGAGGAAGGCAGCAGGGCTACTAGGGCTTGGAGGGAGATGTGTGTAAGGGGGAGGGGGCGCACCAGCCCTCTATATATAGAGGGGGAGGGGGCGGCCAGCCCTAGCCCCTCCTCCAAGCCTATCTCTAGTTTAAACGATTTAAACTCTCCCCTTATCTAGAAATTCTATCCCGAGATTTAAACGAGTTAAATCTCTCTAGAATCGGCTGGGCCCTATGGGGCCTTGTGCCCCTGGCCCAATGCGGCCAGGACACTCCCTCATAGGCCCATGCCCCCTCCCGGAAGGTGGGACCACGTTGGCCCCCTTCCGGAAGGTTCTAGAAGCTTCCGGTACAATACCGATTAATCCAGAACAATTCCGAACTCCAAAAACTGCACTGCCTTATATGAATCTTATTCTCCGGACCATTCCGGAACCTCTCGTGATGTCCCGGATCCCATCCGAGACTCCGAACGAAAATTCATAAACCAATTATCCAATCTATCCTAGCGTCGAGACACGTTAAGTGTGTGACCCTGCGGGTTCGAGAATATGCAGACATGATCTTCTATCAATAATCAACAGCGGGGTCTGGGCACCCATATTGACTCCCACACATTCATCGATGATCATATCGGATGAACCACGATGCCAGGATTCAATCAATCCCATATATATATTCCCTTCGTCTCGCGATATTTTACTTGCCCGAGATTCGATCGTCGGTATCGTCATACCTAGTTCAATCTCGTTCACAGCAAGTACTTTACTCGTTCCGTAATCCGATATCACTTTGTGATTAACTCCTTAACCACATGCTTGCAAGCAGTGTTGATATCGATTACCGAGTGGGCCCGAAGTATATCTCTCCGACTTGGGAGGGACAAATCCCATCTCGATACATACAACCCAACAGATACTTTCCGATTACCTGAGAGACACCTTTATGATCACCCTCTCATAGGATGACGTTTGATGACCTCAAAGCTTTCTTCCGATACCAGGGAGTTGTATTATCTCATGGTCTAAGGAATACAATATTTGACATAAGAAAAACTTCGCAAAGACGAACACGATGACACGATCTAATTGCTTCGCTTAGTTTGGGTCTATCCACCATATCATTCTCCAATGATATGATCTCATTATCAATTGACAACTCATGTCTATGGTTAGGAAACCTTAACCATCATTAATCAATGAGCTAGTCCATAGAGGCGTACTAGGGACACGGTGTTGTTCACAAACCACACAAGTATTAAAGTTTCCGCTTAATACAATTCTAGCATGGAATATAAACTTTATCATGAACAAGAATTATAATAATAACATCTTTATTATTGCCTCTAGGGCATAATTCCAACACTTCTACCAGATAATGTTCGAGTACCCATTGTGAAGCTATGTGCATTTCTCAATGCAATCTCTCAGAAGATAATGAATCCTGAAGATCTACCACGGTTACAGAATGATGTGGTCCAATGTCTTGTCAGTTTTGAGTTGGTGTTCCCACCATCCTTCTTCAATATTATGACGCACCTGCTGGTTCACCTAGTCGAAGAGATTTCCATTCTCGGTCCTGTATTTCTACACAATATGTTTCCCTTTGAGAGGTTCATGGGAATCTTAAAGAAATATGTTCGTAAGCGTGCTAGGCCAGAAGGAAGCATATCCAAGGGCTATGGAACAGAGGAGGTCATTGAATTTTGTGTTGACTTCGTTCCTCACCTTAAGCCGATTGGTCTTTCTCAATCGCGGTATGAGGGGAGACTGAGTGGAAAGGGTACTCTAGGAAGGAAATCAATAATATGTAGAGACGGACATGCTTACACCGAAGCACATTACACCGTTCTACAGAATTCTATCTTGGCAGCCCCATATATCGAGGAACACAAGAAAATCTTACGCTCCAACAACCCTGGAAAGGATGACTCTTGGATTAGAGATGAACACATGAAGAGTTTTGGCGGTTGGTTGCAACATCTCATCAAAAACAACACTCTTGGAGATCAGCTATACTTGTTGTCTAGGTCACCATCTTCGACTATATCGACTTTCCAAGGGTACGAGATAAATGGGTATACATTTTACACGATAGCCCAAGATAAAAAGAGCACCAACCAAAACAGTGGTGTCCGCTTTGATGCAACAGACAACAATGGGTCAAAGACCACATATTATGGTTACATAGAGGAGATATGGGAACTTGACTATGGACCTACTTTTAAGGTCCCCTTGTTTCGGTGCAAATGGGTCAAGCTGACGGGAGGAGGGGTTGAGGTAGACAAGAAATACAGAATGACACCGTTGGATCTCAACAATCTTGGGTACTTAGACGAACCATTCGTCCTAGTCAATGATTTGGCCCAGGTTTTCTATGTGAAGGATATGTCTACCAAACCTAGAAAACAAAAAATAAGAAAAATAATACATCATACGATGAGCCAAAGCGCCACATAGTTCTTTTAGGAAAAAGAAACATCGTGGGAGTGGAGGACAAGACAGACATGTCAGAAGATTGTGATAAGTTTCATGAAATTCCGCCCTTCGCGGTGAAGGATGACCCAAGCATCATGCTAATGAATGAAGATGCTCCATGGATACGACAGGATCAGAAAGGAACACACGCGAAGAAATGATATGTAATAATTGTAACATTTTATGAGTGAAGATGTTCCATGCATGTGTCCATTTTTATAGTGTTGTCTGCAAACAATCTTGAGTGTGTTAGTCCCGTTTTGTGGCTAGACCGGGACTAAAGGAGGGCCTTTAGTACCGATTCATACTTACCATTAAGATCTGATCTCCAAACGCGTGATGTCACATATTAGGGAGTGCCTCTATGACCAGTTTCTCGGAGATGCCGGAGGACTGGGCTCCAACCGGGATCCCTTCAGTCGCGGTTGGTTTCTCCAACCGGGACTAAAGATGAACCCTCTCTTTATATAGGCATTTCCCTCTATTTATTAGGTAACACTCAAGACATTTATTAATATTAAAAACCAGGACAAACCGGGACTAGCTAACACTCAGGACTAAAGCCGCCCCCTTTAGTCATAATCATGCCTAGTCCTATAGTACGCAGCTTCAGGGTCTTCATCGTCATCGTCATCATCATCGTCATTGTCACCTGCCACTCCGGGGATCCTCAACCCATCCATGGCATATACCAGGGGCCATTCCAGCCTTGGATTCACGGCGGGCGGGAGAGGGGTCTCCTGAAAGACGATGCCGCTACCGCCGGGACGGTGTGGGGCCTATGGCGGGTGGACTCGTGGGCACCGTAGGCGAGGATGGTCTCCCCCAGCGATGTAGCGCATCACTCTGATGATAGTACGGTTCGCCCACCACAGACGACGACCGGCTTCGTTGTGGTTCACCGGTGGCGGGCCATCACCCTCGTACCTGGCGAGCTCCCTTTCCCGCCTATTAGCGAAGAAGGCATTCCAGGTGTCGTAGTTGTCGGGATCCCACTGGGGATCCATCCGCTGCTCCGGCGTGAGCCCGTGGTAGAAGTGGTTTGTGATGGCCGCCTAGCGTGCGGAACCTTGAGGGACAGGAGGGACAGGAACCCCTCCAGCGCTCAGCATCCAGCCGGCGGGCGGCCGGTAGCCCGGCGGACAAGGGTAGTTGGAGGCGCACAGCGCCTCGGTCTCCTCGAGGGTCAGAATGGCCCAGTAGGCGTTGTCCATTGTTCTAAGAGAGGAAGGTGTGGATGTGTGGATAGCCATGGCACGATCGCCCTAAATATAGAGGGAAAGGGCGGGAAAACTTGGCCTGAAGCTTTGGGAAATGGCGGGAAATATCTTTAGTCCCGGTTAGTGACTACATCCGGGACTAAAAGTTCTCGTAGAAAGGAAAGGGCGGGAAAACTTGGCGGAAAGAGGTGGGAAATGGCGGAAAATATCTTTAGTCCCAGTTTGTGACTACATCCGGGACTAAATAGATATTATATTAAGATTCATTATATTTTTCTGATAATAATAGACATATTATTTGTGTTATTTGAATTATTACAATAAAAGATATGATTTTCCAAAGTTTTTATATTTGATTTGAATTAAAAAAAGAAAATTTACAAATGAAATAATTTATAAATGATGCAAACAGATAAATGGATATTATATTAAAATTCTTTATATTTTTCTGATAATAATAGACATATTATTTGTTTTATTTGGATTATTACAATAAAAGATATGATTTTTCAAAGTTTTTATATTAGTTTTGAATTAAAAAAAGAAAATAAAAAAAAACAAATAGTCGCAGGTCGTGGCTGGACCCGGGACTAAAGGGTGAGTGCGCGCGCGAAAACGAAGCGGCCGAAAAAACCCTTTAGTCCCGGCCGTGGCTTAGCCCGCGACTAAAGGGGGGGTCTTTAGTCGCGGGTTAAGCCACGGCTCGCGACTAAAGACCCTTTAGTCGCGGGCGGTGGCTTAGCCCGGGACTAAAGTTCCATCTGTATATATTCCGTGCGCCAGGGGGCTGCCCAACACTTAGCATTTCTCGACGAACGAAGAAGACGAAGACGAAACATCGATCGAAGACGCAGGGGAGGTGCTGCCTAGACGCCGATTCCACCGCGCCGCCGCCCTCGTCTCCGGCTGTGTGTGCTCCGCTGCTCCGCCGTGCCGCCACACCGCCGCGCGCTGTCCGCCGCCGCCCCGCAACGCGCGCCGCCGCGCCGTCGCACGCTGTCCCGCCGCCCCGCAACGCGCGCCGCCGCCCGCCGTCCCGCCGCCCGCAACCGCCGCCGCCTCGACGTGCGTTATTTAGCTAGGAATTTTTAGTTTCTTTTTTATTTCTTAGTATAATTTTTAGTTTCTTTTTTTAGGAATATATAATTGCTTTTAGTTTCTTTTTTAGAATATATATTTGTTTATATAATTGTTTTTAGTTGTTTTTAGGAATATATAATTGTTTTTAGTTTCTTTTTTTTAGGAATATATAATTGTTTTTAGTTTCTTTTTTTAGGAATATATAATTGTTTTTAGTTGTTTTTAGGAATATATAATTGTTTATATAATTGTTTTTAGTTTCTTTTTTAGGAATATATAATTGTTTTTAGGAATATATAATTATTTATATAATTGTTTTTAGGAATATATAATTGTTTATATGATTGTTTTTAGGAATATATAATTGTTTATATAATTTTTTAGGATTAGGATTATTGTTTTAGTGATTTTTTGTTTTATTTATTAAGATTACAATTAGGATTAGGATTAGGGTTATTTTTTTGTTTAAGTTATTATAATTAGGATTATTTTGTTTTAGTTATTAGGATTATTGTTTTTTCTAACCTGTTTAACTCTCTTTTTGTTAAAGATAATTAAGTCATGGATCCATCCGAAGATCCTGGTCGCATCGGTGAAGGTTTTCTTCATGGCATGATAAGAGGTGAAATTCCTCTTATTACGGGCACGGCCGAAGATATTTTGCTCGAGGAAGAGATATCCTCATATCTGAATCCATCCGGTGATGGACTAGAGGAAAACCAAGGGGAAGACCAGATGGACGAAGGGCAAACAAATAACAACAATAATGATAGCCCCTCGACAGGATCCGGCGAGGTACATATATATATATATATATAAAGTCTCGTGTTACCTCTATTCATTAACTGATCTAGATATATATTAATCACTCTCTCTCTTCTTCTTTTAGCCCACCGGATCGAAGCAATCGATAGCTCGAACGAAACGAGGGCCGAACAAAAAGTTGGATGGTAATCAGAGGTTCACCATCGAAGAAATAGATGATGATGGTGAACCGATTGCTTTAGAGAAGCACCGGAGGATGTTTATAAATCAATGCGGGGTTCTTGTTAGGGACAACCTGCCGATCACCATTCAAGAATGGAATAAGTCAAAGAAACCCGGTGAAGAATCCAACAGCTATGTCACCGATGATGTCAAAGATGATCTCTGGCAGAAGCTCATAGCGCATTTCATACTACCTCCAGAGTATGAGAAATTTGAGGTAGATGGTATTACCCCAAGGCCGGGTGGGCTTGAAAATAGAGCGAAAGTCAAGGAGTGGGCACTAAGCAAGATGGCTGAACTGTACCGAAACCACAAGAAAAATTTATACGCGAAATATGTCGCGAAAAAGAAAACTCCAGACTTCAAAGGAGTAAACGAGAAGTTGAGAGAACAGTGGTCCGATTTTATACAGTACAAGCAATCTGATAAAGCAAAGGCAAAGTCGGCAAAGAATGCGTTAAATGCTGCCAACAAGAAATACCATCATAAAATAGGGACAGGTGGCTACAAGAGTGCCATCCCTAAGTGGGAAACTATGGAGAAGGATATGAGGGCTAGAGGCATCACTCTTGGTACAGATGGATGGCCCTTGAGGTCAAAGCACTGGTGGTACGTGCACGGGGGATCCTTGGACCCAGAAACAGGGAAGACATTATTTCATAATAAAATTCTAAAACCCTCTCAAGACCTTATTCAAGCAATGAACGATGCTCAATTGGGATTGTTCCGTCCCGAGAGAGAGAACGACGAGCTGACACGCGCCCTAGGGAATCCTGAAAAGGGAGGACGAACATGAGGCAAAGGCGCCGGTGTCTCGTGGAAGAAAGGGTTTCCTCAGTACGATGCCAGTTACAGAAGCCGTCAGAGAAAGAAGGACCGGGAGGCAGACCGGATCTCCAGGGTAGAGCAGGACCTAGCTGATCTGAAGAACCTCATGCATGAAATTAGCCAAAGGCCGCCGTCGTTAACTCACCCGCGGTCTGATGATCCTACATTGGATCTTAGCCAACGGAGAAGCAGCGTGGCTTCCACGGAGGTCCGTGCTGATGATCAAGCACTGCTGGATGATGCACCGGCTCCTCACTACCCCGTGGATGATGTCAGAGAGATGGCACAATGTGAGCTACATCAGCCAATGAACAACCTGTCCTTCAAGGTGGCGATCGGCACTGCTTTACCTTGTCTACCTGGAGCACTCCACCATTCACTTCCGATTCCACCAGGCTATGCTCGTGTCACGGTGGATGACATAGTGGAGGATTTTGCGGACCTAGAGATTGAAATCGCTACGCCTGAAGGCCTTACGAAACTAGGAGATGTCAAGCGCAACATCATTCTATGGAATAAGAAGTACATCAAGTTTCCAGGCTCGGCGCCAAGGCCACTGACTCCAAGGAATCCAAATCCACCCCGCATCGAATATCGTCAACCTCCAAGTCCACCCCAACCTGATTATCGCCAACCTCCAAGTCCATCCCAACCCGATTATCGCCAACCTCCAAGTCCACCCCGCCCCGCTGACGATCGCCACAGCAGGAGTACATCAACTCGATCTCCGCCTCCGCCTCCGTGCAATACTACTACCTCGTCGAAAAAACAGAAGTTCGAAGGTCCCCCGCGCCCCACATCGAAGAAAGGTCAAACGCCGAAGATAGTCGATATCCCGCCGGCTCTTCCAAAGAGACCTTATGACAAGACCGACGAGGAAACTAACGTGGATGTGGCTTCCCAAGTTAAGGCGCATTTTGCACCCAAAAAGCCTGAGCCAAAGCCGGTATATAACGAAAAAACAAAAAAGTGGGCTAAGTCCTTTCTTGAGCAACCATCCCAGATATCGATGAATCTGGAATCAGACTATGACCGGGAGATTATTAAGCAAGCACAGAAGAAAAAAATCACAAGTTCAAAAAGCGGGAAGCAAGTTGTCCAGCTCGGAGCACATAAGAATCAATCGGTCGCCCCGCTCAAAGTCATTTCAGACCTCGACAAGGCCTTCAGAGCTGAAATGGATATGGACATGCAAATAATGGACCCTAGAGCCCGTAATAATGCTGCACTTATGGGAATCACTGTATCGGAGGCCAAAGCACTTGCTAACGAAGCAAATATGTCTCTTGGTCAATATTTAGGCTATGAATATACGCCAGTGGGTCAGATAGTACGACAGTATGTCCAAGGGCAGCCTCTAGTCAGTAATGAGGAGCTCGCACGTCTATCCACACATATGCGAAATCTGCATAAATGGTACATGTCGCAAGCAGAAAAAAAAGCATCATAAAGATTGGTTTCCGGTGGACGTTAGAAAGGAGCATCACTTCAAACCATATTCGATACAGGTTCAAATGATCGAACTGTTTCAGTTATACAACCAGCGCGCCCTCGACAAATCTATCATTGGTTGCTACTGTCTGTAAGTTATTTATTTCTATAATTAAGTTTGTAGCTTTAGCTCATTCATTGCATTTAATATATTACCCTAACTATATATCCTTTTGTATGATGATATTATATTCCACAGAATGAAGATGCTTGAATGCAAAAGAGCTAGAAGATACGACGTTGGGTTCATTGACCCATATATCATTAATGAATATACGTTAAAGAATCACCCCAAAGACGTGGAGGAAGACCTGTCCAGGTTCTTAACCAAGCATAATTTTGTTAAGGAAATACTATTTCCTTACAACTTCAAGTGAGTGTTTATATCTTGTACATATTTTATTTTTCTTACTGGATGAGCTATGCATGTATGCTTATGTAGATGTCCGCAGATTCCACTGGATCTTGCTAAACATTCAAGTTGACAACTCCCTAGTTGAAGTCCATGACTCATTAAGTTGGGACCAAGAGAAGTGGAGCGACATGAAAGCAATGCTCCATAAGTAATTTCAATCATTATCGCATTATATCGTCCTCTTTCATTCATTTCCTGATATCAAGTAACTAATAACTCCTTTATTCATTTTCTTTGCCGAGCAGGTGTTGGACACGGTTCAGACAGAAAATATCAGGTCCATTCAAAGAGGAGCTAACTTATAAAATGGCTAAGAGTTTACACCAGCCACCGAGAACTCATTTATGCGGATACTACGTCTGCGAGTACATCCAAGAGTTGACCAGTGAGCGGAAATTTGACTCACATTATATTTATGATTTGCGGGAGAAACTAGAGCCAGACCAGCGCATAAGAGCAATTCAAGAGGAGCTGGCGGGATTTATGATGAAGGAAGTCCTTGATGTACATGGAGAGCATTATGCGGATGACGTGGAACTCGATTTGCCTTAGTCATCTCCATGTAGCTCATATGATATATATATTCATCAATGACCATGTAATTTTAAAACATTTCTTCCTTTTGATATGATTGATTATATGTATGCTTGCAAGGGATCGATCTTATATAAATGCATCGACGTGTAGTGTGTATGTAGTAGCGTATAATATGTCTACTGAAATATATGTTTGTTATAGTGAAACACAAAACGAAAAAGGAACAAAATGGCAAAAAAAAAGGAAATACACAATCTCTGCCGCGGCAGAGAAATGTGGTGTTTCTCTGTCGCGGCAGGAAACCTTTTAGTCCCGGATGGTGTTACAGCCCGGGACTAGAGGGTTTCCGCCCCCGCGGCGCTGAAACAGCCACGTGGCTGTTATCAGTCGCGGGCCGTTGCGAGCCGGAACTAGAGGGGGGGGGGGGCTCTAGTCCCGTTTTCGCAGTCCCGGGCCCAAAACCGGGACTAGAGCCCGTTGCGGCCCGGGACTGGAGGCCCTTTTTCCACCAGTGTGATCCTGGTTGTCCACGAGTTTCTGTTTGTCAAAGTTTAAAGAAAAGGGAGAACACTGAAAGCAAAAATGTCTTCCTAGAAGAAATTAAGGACAACAAGAGGAGCCGGCCGGTTCATCTCATGGTGGCAGCCAAGATTTACAAGTAACTCCAATGTTTTCCTATGATTGCCTTGTGCGTGAGCTCGTGATGAGGGAAAATGAGACACTGTGTTCTAGAGCTAAGCTAAGTAACTTTGTACAAATGACTAATTAAGAAGGAACTGGAAGAGAGAGACGGTACCCCTTACGCTTTTGCTTGCTTTGAACCTTTAACAAAACTAGGAAACTTGGCGTGGCAACACGCCGCACCCGTGTGGTCATCAGTGTATAAGTGTATATAGAATGACGGCAACGTTTCTGTAGACGCTTGTCAATTCTTATAATAAAAGAGGGATTCATATATTAACTTAGGGCTCTACAGTAGTAGATAATATTGATGCCGTCGGCATATATTTCTTTTTGTTAGCCAGATGTAAACTAAGCCTACATGAGTCAAGTTGTCGCGGCGACACGCCGCACCTGTGGCATTAACTCATCTGTTGAATATTACTGTCCGAGCAATGCTCGTAAACATTGATGAAAAATTATTTACCCATAAAAAAAAGGAGAGTAGCCAATGGTACAAATACATATTTGGATCTGATTACATAACTGTTATCATTGTCCCTGAAGAAGAACATAGTTTAGAGAGACAATGAAGTAGGACAATAAAATTGGTGTCTTGCAGCTTCTTGGTCCTGAACCATCGGTACTTGAAATGCTATCGTCAAACCATAACTCTATCGTAACGAAGTTAAGATCAGAAAGTTGAAATACATATCATCGGTGTCAAGGAACTCTGGCAGTATTGTTAAGCAATCGTATGGCTGTAGCAGACTGTCTCAGATATGTAACATGTACTAATACATAATTAGACGTGTCTTAATTCATGGGATCAATTTATATAGGTAAGACAACAGGCTCTAGCTGAGCGCAAAGTCTTGACATATCTTTGGCAATCAAAAACTGGAGGAAATAGTGAAGTTGGATGGTTCCCAGACCTCTCGACCATCGGAGGATACATTCCTAATTTCAAAGGAATTACCTATTGGTACTCAAAACTGTAATTACAAAGTTGCATTAAGAGTCAAAATTTGTTGTGATACCCTAATGTATAGTGATGGGATTCATCGAATTTAGTGACCACTTCGTATATATTATTTTTCATAACGACCCTAATCTCTAACATAACAGATCTCGTTGTCCTTGGAATGTCCAAGCATAAACTCGGCATCTCGAGGCTGCTAAACAAAAAAGTTTAAATTGGGATCAAGAACTATTGCAGCTAGATAAGTTGTACCATGATTTTAAAATGCTTTCGTCCAGTTTAATTACACCAAGGAGCACATGAAGCATGATATCTTTAGAGAAATGGAGCACAACTGCAGGCTTTAATTTAGAATTGCTCCAAAAAATGAGCATTGTTTAGTCATGAATGAGGGACAACAACCGATGAAAAACAACAGCAAGCATTTCATTTATTGACCGCTAATGCTACGCACCTTAATATATTGTTATATTAGTAGGTGAGCATGAGGGTTACCTGGAATTTAGTCTAATAGACCACATATGTTAGGCAGACCCCAATAATCAATTGTATGCACATCTCTCACTGTCGGGAGACTGGAAGCATCGTGTCACACGATTTGTCATCTGACACTGCATCTGAATATAATCCAAAGCTCAATCATAATATAAGCACCGAGTTAACGCACAAGATAAAAAATAAGAAAGAGGAAAAACCCTAGATAATATCTCTATTGTACCGTGATTTTAAGATGGTTTTGTCCGATTTAATTACACCAAGGAGAACATGAAGCATTTTATCTCTGGAGAAATGGAGCACAACTATGGGCCTTAATTTAGAATTGTCCCAAAATGAGCATTGTTCTGCCATGAATAAGGGAAAACGGCTGATGAAAAATAGCAGCAAGTTTTGATTTATCGTTTGAGGAAAATTCAGGCTAACAAACCACATATGTTTGGGTCAGAACCCACTACTTAATTATATGCACAACTATCACGGTGGGGAGACTGCAAGTATCCTGCTTCCTGCTACACAATTTATCATCCGAAGTTCCATATGTAGATACTCATTGCCGAGTCAGAGATAATGTACATGACATAAAAGAAGCAAGAGGGGAAAAACTTTTATGGTGAAGATGGATGCAATACTTTCAACATTGGAATTGGAGACATAGAGAACTACTTGAAAGCATCAGAGCAAATTTCATTCTCCAAAATTATTACTATAAGTAACACAACAACCAAAACAGGAAGAGCTGACATGGAAATCATCTTATCAGCAAGGAACTATAGTGAAGGATTTAAAAAAAGTGGCAGTTTCCTTGGCTCGCCTATCAGATAGTCTGCGAATGGGCATATCTCTGAAATCCTTTCTTTTTGGACTCCAGATGATCTACAAAAGCAGGAAAACAGTAAACATGTGTTTATTAGTACACATTGGGTGAAGCATGTGTTAACCAAGAACTGTTTTGTAAAAAAGAAATATCACAAGAACTCACCACTATAAAATGACATCACAATGTATTGACCTTCAACAATGATATCTCTGAAGCATTAAAAGTGAGCTCTCGGTTGTGAACAATTTGATGAATAGAAAAGCCTGTACGATAGGATACCACGTTCAAACAGAAACTAAGTTCAGATGTTCTATTTTTTAGCTCACCTTTATGAATAGATAATCCATGTGGACCATAGAAACAACTTATTTGAAGTCCCTTGGCTATTATATTCTGCCTTTTAATTATGTCAGGAGATCCTTCAAATATTTTTATCAAAATAAGACCATACGTGCTTAGCATGAGATTCATCTATATCAACCACAGTAACCTGCAAATGATAGGAAAACCAAATATCAGGAGTCTCTCATTTCCATTTATAGTTGAGGTACAAAAATAAGATGTAAGTATAAAAAACTCATTATATCATAATGGAAATAATAGGTCCATATTTTCTACTTTAGAGACTGAGCTATTTTATCTGCTCAAGACGTATACCTAGTAATGTCTGATTATGTATGTACAACATATACACATTGATCACTACATATAAGATACTTTTCTCTTTTCATTTGAGAGGAACATATAACATTCTTGGAAATTATATATTTCTAGTGGCCCGGGTCTTGATTATATAGCTTCTCTTAGTAAGCAAAATTCAACATGGAACAGGAAACATAAAGTATACGAAATTCAACTCAAATACACGCATAATTATCTGGGACATCAACGAAAAAATAAAGAAAAGACAACAAAACTGACCAAGGAGGGAAAATGAGGAAGAAATAGTAAGAGGTTACCTGGCTATACCGGTCAGTTTGTTGCTCCTAAGTAACACAGCTAAGAGGCAAACCTTCACCTCCTGAATACATATAAACTCCACCTATGGTTACTAAAATATCAAGTAAAAATACATTAGTATAGAGCTTAGTTTGTGCTTCTAAGATATGCATTTCAGACTGGACCATTGGGTGAGAGTAAAACTGAATGATCAGATCACACTAACCAAGACCGGAGATTTTTTACTTGTAAGAAACATAGAGAAGAACTTAACTGATAACCATGTAACACTCCAAATTAACGTATCCACTTTGCCTGAGCCCCAAGACCGCATCAACATCCCCACACAACTCCTCCTCTTCGATTCAGGTGATAAAAGAATGAAAGCAAGGAGACAACAGCAGTGAGTGTCCATACTCTTTAATTTTGCCAAATAATAGTACTGCAAATACAGCATGCGGTGGTGCTGATTGGCCAGTATTCAGCGCGCTTAACACCTCTTCTTGAGCACGGCGGCCAGGGCACGCTGGGCGTCCAAATATCCAGCCCGGCACAGCCTCGATCCGGATGGTCCGCCGTCAACAGACAGAAGGTACGCACCATCCCGCAGTCAACTCCGCCTCCTTCCCGGCGTTGACGCCGAGAACCCGCCATTGCTATCGTCGTCCTCCTTGTCCTATTAAGGAGATAGCCCGCAGCGACAGAAAGAAAGATGGTGGTGGAGATTCCGTTGAGATAGAGGCACGTGAGACAGCTAGCCCTGGCGATGCGGTGAGGCGGAGGTAGGGTAGGACGGAAGCAGCATCGCGGGTAGATCCGGCGGAGCGGATAGTTCCGTCGGCGCTAATCATGGCGATGGCCACGCCTCCATCTACTTCACGCTTGGAGGGGCGCCTAAGAACCTAGGTGAGGACTCCGCGAAATCGGGATGTGCGAGTGGAGATGTTGCAGAGGAAATCAGGTCCTAGGTGGAAGAGCGCCCAAACTCACACTTGGACGGGCACCATCCGCTGCCGGATTGGTGAGCCATGGCGAGGAGGCTAGGTCGGGCGGCGGGACGGAGGCACGGGAGGAGGTATCCGGGGAAAAGAACAAAGAGAATAGAAAGAGATGACCAGGACTAACCGGAAACGTCCAGAAACAGGCTTAGGCGGTGCTATCGCTAGAAACTGCCATGTTAGCCCACGACGATGGGTGAAATGCTGACACCAAAAAGGAAGGTCGAGAAAACGGCCTGCGGCACTGTAGATATGCGCGCGCGTTAACTGTAGATGTTTGCTATCTACGGTACCGAGAGCTGATTTGGCTCCCTAATCGATCGCTGAGTCCGTTCACTTTCATATATGTAGTAATGTGAGATGGCTTTGTTTCTTGCTTCTGTTCAGCTGCGACCTTCCTGTTCCTGCATGCATGCGGCATTGTACTTGTAGGCGCCTTTTGCTTTGTTGAGAATATAGTTTGGTTTCTACTTTTCCATCATAAAGGAGTGAAGTGCTAAAGCCCTCACATCCAAGATTGTACTTTCTGAGCGAGGCAACTGAACGGAAAGAATCCTTAATTCCTCTTGCAAAACTCACATCAGGTGAACAAGAATGAGAACGCGGAGAAGAATCACTAATACAGGAAGACCGTTTCATGTGTGGTGTGGAAGATCGCTGCGCCGAATTTTTTTCGACCGTCTACTGCGGCTTAGGCAGGCTTCTTCGCATTCAGTTTTGCCTATTGTTGATACAAGTGGCCCTTTTCATCTTTCCTTTTTTTTACCAGTTTGCTCTATTTATAGTTGTCCCTACACCATGCGGGGAATAGAGACCTGTTTACTGTGCTATGTACACGGTTGGAGTAGGTGAGGGATATTTTCATCCCATAAAGATGGAATTGTAGTCGACGGATCGGCCCTCTGCCGCCTTAGGTCGTTCTGTGAGATCTTCATGTTCCTTCTAGTACACTTTATATTTTACTTTTTGGACTTAATTGCGGCCGTGTGCATAGTAGTTATGCGAGGTTCGAGTGTGAGCTCCTGTGAATTGTATCAGCATGATGCTAACATCTGAGTTTAACAAAAGGATCATTTATTGAAAAAGGAAGAATGTAAAAGATTAATGACATGGTAAAATTCTCGGAAAAGATTATCTCATGGGTATTTACAAAGACGTCTTAGAAATTACAATATGCAGAGAGCACATGCATGAAAAATGTGTGATCTGCGTTGCTTTAACAAATTTTAAAAATGGGGCGACTGCAATTGGCTCAAAAATTTGAAGACACTGTCCTGCATCTAGTGTCTGCTATTGCAAGGCCCAGATTTTAGCAGTGAACATAATTCTTACCAAACACCATAAACTGTTTGGAGTGAGTACCCAGATATGCATATAGTTGTTTGGTCTTCCTTGTATGATCATAACTGAGAAGCTCAACAATGTGAATCAAGCAAGAACAACCATGCATATCCTGTTCGACCATATGGATGCTGCTAGCTAGAGCTAGCTAGGCTAAAGTTTAGGCTCCAAATTAACTCCGAAATTCCCTAGCACAACCAGAAACGAAACGTGACCCCCTAAATCTCTATTATTCTCCATGTTCTGTTCTTGCCCACGAGATGCCAATTTCACAGTTTTGCCGGGGGTTCTTTCCGTGCAACTTTCTTAGAGGAAAACAATAGAGTACACTCTTGCATGTGGGAGCTTTAGCACTTTAATCCATTACGATATATAAAATCACAGTGCAGCACATATGAATAGGAAGCAGGTTGCAGCTGCTCAGAAGCAAGGAACAAATAAAAGGCTCAAAGCATCCAAATACCATACTCGATCGTGTTGACTCAAAAGCATGCATCACTAGGATCTCTTCAAGTATATATGTTACTTCATTAGTCGTTTGTAGTAGTACTTAGCTTAGCTCCAGTTCAGAGTTTTATTTGTCCTCCTCACGCTTGGGCACAAGAACACATTGGAGCAAATCTCAAACGGCACCATGAGGTAAACTAGCTGTCCCCTTGTTGTTGTTGTTGTCAACCTCTGCCGAAAGAAAAGAAAAAGAAAGAAATGGAGAATTTTGAAGCACTAAAATTTTACTTGTCAGTGAAGAGGCAGTAACTATACAACTTTTTTTTGTGAATTAGTAATTATACAACCTGATCGATACACTTAATTAAATTCTGTAAATAATGTCGATCTTTCTTATTGCTTATACTCAGAGCCCTCCTTGCATTAGACAAGCTGGATGATAAACATCTCGCAGACATTCCATTGAAGAGGTTCACTAGGTTCGTGAGAGGGCAGATGCTGCGAGTGAATGTTCTCTTGATGGGGAATGCCATCCTAATGGTAGTCATGGTCGGGATAGGCGCCTACGGTCATCGCTACCGCCACCATCCATTGACCCGCTTCCTCTTCATGGGTGCCACCATACTGTTCTTGCCCATCGTCTCCTACATCGTGTCCATCACCGGCAGCCAGTACACCATGGCTGTTGCGTCTGATCCTTTCGGTATTATAGCCGCAGCGGAGTGCCATCCAAGCATCCATACTACCCTGATCTTATTATGGACTGCCTTTGTCCAGATTGTTGGCATTGACACCACCCCCATAGTCGCTGCGGATGATAGAGAAGGTCGAAGCATTGCCCCAGCAGCTGTACTACTTGTGCAAGCGGTATGGACCACGTACCTTGGAGTGAATATCATGCTAGGTCCAGTGGCCCTAGAACATATCTTGCTTCTACCAATTATTCCAATTTTTTCACCGTTCGCTCTCATCTTCGCCAAAATATTCTTCAAGTATTATGCCTGGTTCAGTGCGAGGCAATCATTTTCATTTAGACGTAATCCCCGCCTTGTTGTTGGATACATGATGGAGCAGCTACCACCTGATCATAGAAACATTAGCCAGAGTCAGCATCAGCAAATACCTCCTCCACTTATAGTTTCAGGAGAGGACACTATGGTGGTAGGGAAGCAGCCTCATGGTTACGGGATCATGTGTAGTAGTAGTACTAGAAGTGGATCAGAAGCGTCGTCGACGACGACTACAAATAACAAGAGAGGCTGCTTAGTGACCATTGACAAAGTCTGGCAGTTGGATGACACCCTTCTCAAGTCATCAACAACAACACCACACCTCAAAGATGTATGTTTGTCATTTGCATTGTTCAAGATGCTACGGTGCCGCTTTGCAAGATACACCGTATCCAAAGCTGTTGGATTCATCAAGGCCCGTGACTTTTTATGGCATATGCTGATCGAGGACAGTGATGGTACTAGGACACTGGGGGTGATTGCGTCCGAGCTTTCTTTTCTTCATGATTACTACTATACATCCCTTCCAATCTCATACTCCAAGGATTGGCTGCCCATTTTGAGTGTGTTTATTTCTCTCTTGAGCATTGGTTACTGCTTATTTGGGACAAAGTTTGTCTGGAAATATGTATGGCATCTTGGAGGCAGAGCGCAAGTAGAATGTGATCTGGGCTACGCGCGCGCCTACACGTCAAGTAGTTATGTTATCCCTTATTTGAATGTTGACCCGGTCCATGTAGAATTTGGAAACTTGTGGTTTGATGTATTGCCGGTGCTTTTACTTGTTGCATTAGTGGTGCTTTCTGAGGTGAGAGAGATTGCATCCTACGTCTGCTCCAACTGGACAAAAGTAGCTCTCATGTGCCGCTATGTTTCTTGGCGTGAATACCCTGATGCAGTTCCGCGAAAATTTATTGGCCTACTGTTGCAATGCAAATGTAAGCTGGTGAGGCCTTGGCTGGATAATATGAACCAGTGCTCAGTCATAGCGTTCCATCCAAAGAAATTCACGCCGGTGGCTAGGCCCCAGAAAAAGGAGAGTATCATGGTACCAAAAGAAGTGAAGGCTGCTATTGTCAACACACTGAGAAGCAGCAGCAGCAGCAGCAGCAGCAGCAGCAGCAGGGGAGATGACCTAAGAAATGGCAAGATGACTAGGAAACAACTAGGCATTCAAGTCGGCGACAACTTCGTCCAGGCATGCGGTGCCCAAGGTACATCTGACTATAATGACTTTGGGTTAACGATGCTTGGATCTCGCATCGGTTCCGCGTTAAATATATAGGCAAAGCCTCAACACATTTACAGGGAGAGGTTACAACAATCAAACGAGGATAGAGAGATGACGATCTAATCTTTATGAAGAGATTAGATCGGTTACAAGTTTAAAACAGAAAATCTCTTATCTCTACGGTTGATGACATCACATGTGACTTCATGTGTAACTCGCTAACACCCCTCCTCAATCACAACCTTTCCTCAGGTTGAGATTGTGCTTGAATTCTTCAAGTTGCCGAGTTGGTAGTGCCTTGGTGAAACCATCTGCCACCTGATCTTTTGAGGGAATAAATCTTATCTCTAGCTGTTTACTTGCTACTCGTTCTCTTACAAAATGGAAATCTATTTCTATATGTTTTGTTCTTGCATGAAATATAGGATTAGCTGAAAGATATGTTGCACCCATATTATCACACCATAAGCATAAAGTTTGGTTTCTTTGAACTCCAAGTTCTCCTAACAGGGACTCAATCCAAATCACTTCTGCAGTAGCATTTGCCAGAGATTTGTATTCTGCCTCTGTACTTGATCTTGACACTGTTGCCTGTTTTCTAGCACTCCAAGAAATCAGGTTAGGCAAGGGCGGGCCCAAAATTTTAAGTGCGGGTATTCAAAATCATAATTCTCCAATAATAATAATAATTTTGTTGCATGAAATCAAGTCTGTAAAATAATTAGGTATGAACAAACTACCACAAATATTTCCTATGTACTTAAGAGACCCTCACGGTGAAGGACACTTTGCTTGAGAAGCGTATGAATTTACGAAAATAACAATATCGAATTAATATGTAACTCGGTACATATTTTCTAAATAATTGAGTTAACATAACTTGGTACAGATTTATAAATAATTGAGTAACATGAAAAAATAACACTAGAAGAAACACTATATAAGCTATCTATAACAAAAAATTAGATGCAAAATAATATTTTGAAAATGAACAAAAACATGAAGATATGGGGGTTTGAACTCTAGACCTAACGATCATATCATTCCTTCCAAACCATCTTAGCTACTTCAACATGCTTACAATGCTAGGATAGTTACTTTTATTATACATCCCATATAACATTCACATATTGATATTTTTCAAAAATACTTGGGTATTCACTTGAATACCTTTGAATTGAAGTGGGCCCGCCCCTGAGGTTAGGTCCAAAATAGACACAAAAACCACCTGTAGATCTCCTGTCATCTACACACCCCGCCCAATCATCATCTGAAAAGGCACTTACAAGAGTGGAAGATGAGCTCCTGAATGTCAGGCCAAGGCTTACTGTTTCACTGACATACCTCAAAATTCTCTTAACAGCTGTCCAATGTGCAGTAGTGGGAGCATGGAGAAACTGGCATACCTTGTTGACAGAAAAAACAATATCTGGTCTTGTTAGTGTCAGATATTGAAGAGCTCCTACTATACTTCTGTACTTGGTACCATCTTCTGGTCCTAGAGGTTCTCCTTCTGTGACTGAGAGCTTCTCAGATGCTGATAAAGGTGTTGGTAAGGATTTGCATCCTTTTAGTCCCACCCTGTTGAGCAAATCTGAAGCATATTTCTCTTGGGTTAGCACAATACCTTGACTGATCTTTTAAAGCAAAAGCAGAACTGAGATCTTGGAGAAGTGAAACAATCGCCTTGTTGGAGGAGCTAGTGACAATAATATCATCAACATACACTAATACATAAATGGTTATACCTGACTGATTGTATATAAACAATGAGGTATCTGCCTTGGATGCCAGAAAACCAAGTTGCTGCAACTTTGAGCTTAACTTTGAGAACCATGCCCTTGGTGCCTGTTTGAGCCCATATAATGACTTGTCAAGTTTGCATACATGGAAAGGTGCATTGGGATCTTCATACCCAGGTGGCTGCTTCATATAGACCTCTTCTTCCAGAACACCATGAAGAAACGCGTTCTTTACATCTAGTTGCCTCAAACTCCAGCCTTTTGACACTGAAATAGCTAGAACAAGTCTGATAGTAGCAGCTTTTACAACTGGGCTAAAAGTATCTTCATAGTCTATTCCATACCTTTGTTTAAAGCCTTTTGATACTAGTCTAGCTTTATATCTATCAATAGTGCCATCAGCTTTCTTTTTAATTCTGTAGACCCATTTACAATCTATGAGATTCCTACCTTGCTTATGTGGTACTAGGTGCCATGTTTTATTTTGTATTAAGGCCCTATACTCATCATCCATAGCAAGTTTCCAATTTTTATCCTTTAGTGCTAGTTGCAAATTTTCAGGTTCACTAGTTAGACAGGACAAACCGTAACGAATAGTACCGTCTTTATAAATTTTCGGTTTAGAGTTACCAGTTGACGCCCGTGTCCTGTATACTGGTGATGCTGGTGTAGCTCTGGTTGCAGACTCGTCTTGCGTAGAGGATCCTTCTGATCCTGTCGCCTCTGACGCAGCTGCATCAGCTGTTGAGCTCGCGCTCGCGCTGACAGACGCTTCTGCAGCATCCCGTCTCGTCCGCTGCTGGCGAGAGGAGGGCGCATTGATGGCGCTGGGTCCGTGCGAGGAAGCCCCGGGCGACACGCTTGCAGGCGCATGTGTACGCTGACGGGTCGACATGTCGGACCCTAAGTCGCTGATTGGCCCGCGTGACGCAGAGCGAGGTGCCGTGGCCCCGCGGCCAGAGCTGCTGCCGTTGTTGTGCGACGATCCCGAGGGAGGCTGCTATGACGAGCCAGAGGGACTGCTTCTGCTGCTGTTTGACGATCCCGAGGGAGATCGAAGATCCTCCTAGGAGACCGTGCCAGTCCCGCCAAAATCTGCATGCTCACTGTTTTGGGGCGTTTCACCACTGTTTTGCCCGGAATTTTCTTCTGTGATCGGCTGGTCCTGAGTAGCATCACTTAAAATGACAGGAATTATAGATCCATTAGGTGTTAGATCATTACAATTGTTTTCCCCCGCATGAGATAATACCGGTGGATTCTGAAGAGATTCAGGTAATAAAAGAATTTCTTGTCGAAGTAAGGAACCATCATTGGGATGAAGTTTGGCAAAAGGAAAAACCGTTTCATCAAACACAACGTCTCGAGAGATGTAGACTCTACCAGACTTAACATCTAGACATTTTACCCCTTTATGCATGTGACTGTAGCCAAGAAAAACACATTGCTGGGAGCGAAAGGAAAGTTTGCGTTTGTTGTAAGGACGAAGATTAGGCCAAGAAGCACATCCAAAAATGCGAAGAGATGCATAATCGGGAGTCTTTTGAAAAAGACGTTCCATAGGAGTTTGATGATGGATGACTTTGGAAGGTAGCATATTAATGAGATGTGTAGCAGTCAAGAAGGCTTCATCCCAGAATTTTAATGGCATGGATGCATTTGCAAGGAGAGCAAGCCCTACATCTACAATGTGACGATGCTTGCGTTCTGCTGACCCGTTTTGCTGGTGTGCATGGGGACAAGAAACATGATGTTCAATACCAATTTTAGTGAAGAAGGAATTAAGTTTTTCATACTCTCCTCCCCAATCAGATTGAAGAGCAAGGATTTTCTTATCAAATTGACGTTTAACAAGTTTTTGGAAATTATGAAAAATTTGGAGGACATCAGACTTTTTCTTGAGAAGATAGATCCACACAAACTTGCTAAAATCATCAATGAAACTTACATAATATGTGTATCGTCCTACTGAACTTGGCGCAGGGCCCCAAACATCAGAGAATACAAGTTGCAATGGGGCAGTGGATACACTAGTAGAGCTTACATAAGGTAATTGATGACTTTTGGCTCTTTGGCAAGAATCACAAATAGACTCACTACTAGATTTATTTGAGCAAGGAAGATGATGCCTATTAAGAACTTGTTGAACAATGCGAGGGGAGGGATGTCCTAAACGACTGTGCCATCTCGAAGCTGAAGGCTTGGTGACACTGAAGACTTGTTTATTCGTGGTTGATGATGAAGAAATCAAAGGGTAGAGACCTCGAGTGCATCTACCTTTGATAAGGACCTTCTTCGTGGCCTGATCCTTAACATAAAAAATCCACGGGTGAAATTCGAGAAACACATCATTATCTTTGGTAAAACGATGAATTGAGACAAGATTTTTTGTGGCATGTGGAATGTGTAGGACATTGTTTAGATGCAAATTTTTGGAAGGGGTATTAACAGTTGCATGACCAACATGGCTAATGCTCATACCTTGTCCATTGGCCGTGTGGACTTGCTCGTGGCCATGGTACTTTTCTTTCATGGTGAGCTTGTTGAGCTCACCGGTGATGTGGTCGGTGGCACCGGTATCGCCGTACCAGTTTGTGTCCACGCCATAGGACACCGCATTGGCGCCCTTTTCCTCTTCATCTTCTTCTTCACCGTCAGAGTAACGGTGCCAGCACCTCCACGCCTCATGTCCTTGTTTCCCGCATATCTGGCAGGTGACGTCGCGGTTTCCACCACCGCGGCCTCCTCCACTGTGACCATTGCCGCCGCCACCGCGCTGTTGAGGGCGTCCTTGTCCACGGCCGTTGCCGCGTCCTCCTCGGCGCCCACCACGGCAGCCTCGTCCACGAGGTCCACCACGTCCACGGGCGGCCATGTTGATGGAGGAGCCGCCCTCGTCATGGATGAGTTCCATGCGGTTGTCGTAGGAGGTGACGTAGGCGTAGAGGTCGCTGACGGTGAGGTCCTTGCCGCCGTTGACGCCGATGGCGGCGAAGAGCGGATTGTAGGTGTCGTCGAGGCCGGCAAGGAGATACTCCACGAGCTCCTCATCATCGATGGGGCGGCCTGCTGCTGCAAGCTCATCGGCGAGCCCCTTCATCTTTAGGAAGAAGGCGGTGGTCGTCATGTTCTCCTTCCTCGTCTTGGCGAGGGCGACGCGCAGGTTGGAGACCCGCGTCCTGGACTGGGCAGCAAACATGGCCTTGATCGCCCCCCAGACCGCGGCAGAGGTGTTCATGCCGATGGTGGAGATGAGGATTTCCCTGGAGAGAGTTTGCAGGAGAAACGACAGCAAATATTGATCCATCGATACCCACGCGTCGTAGGCGGGGTTGGACTCCTTGACCTGCTTACCGTCCTTCTCGATGACGATCTCGGCTGGGACAGCCTTCTCCGCATCAAGGTAATCCAGGAGCCGAGCTCCCCGGATCGGCGGGAGGACTTGTGAGAGCCAGATGAGATAGTTGTCCTTCGTGAGCTTCTCGGTCACGCCTTGACCAGCGGGAGGGTTAGCCATCGCTTGAGAGCTGGACGTCTCGAGACACATAGATGGGATTAGGAAGGTTTGGCTCTGATACCATATAATGACTTTGGGTTAACGATGCTTGGATCTCGCATCGGTTCCGCGTTAAATATATAGGCAAAGCCTCAACACATTTACAGGGAGAGGTTACAACAATCGAACGAGAATAGAGAGATGACGATCTAATCTTTATGAAGAGATTAGATCGGTTACAAGTTTAAAACAGAAAACCTCTTATCTCTACGGTTGATGACATCACATGTGTAACTCGCTAACACTGACATCTTGCTTGCTTGGCACATTGCTACAACCATCTTCCAGGCGAGGAACCCATCCTCATTTGCTTCCGAGAGCGTCGCCACACACCTGTCACGCTATTGTGCCTATTTGGTGGCATACTCTCCTGAGCTACTTCCCGATGACCGCGCATGGAGCAATAGGTTGTACAAGAACACCATGGAAGGTGCCCAGCGTGCCCTCCACCGTGCCGTGCCGAGGGCGACGCCTGAGCAGGAGTATCGATAGCTCGTAGAGCAGGGCCGGCGCTGACCCTAGGCCAGGTTGGGCGGCGCCCAAGGGCCCATGACCGGGGGGGCCCAAAATTTTATAATATGGCTATGTATTACTTAGCTCAGTGCTCAACCGGTTGGGCTTGTTTCTTTTCTAATGGGCTGATTGCTAAAATATCACAGCTACGTACCATGTCACCAGGAAAGGAGATCAATCGACTCAGCTACGTACGAATCGGAAAGGAGCGTCAGTTCGGGTCGGAATCGGGAATCGAGATGGCCAAGGAAACGGTCCAGCGCCCAGCGCCCAGCGGCAATTAAGGATCGCGGCACGCGGCTGTTACTCTTCGCAGGTTGAGGCTCGCCTCTGTTCTGTCTTCCATCGCCATCGCCCATCGCTTCTGTTTTTCTCGATTGAAGCCGACAAGTTCCTCCGCCCTCCGGCCACTTCAGCCTTGCTTGGCCGTGCCATGCTCGTCCGGTCACTCTGCCCTGTGTAAGTTCTTTTCTAAATTCTGACCTTCTTTTTACACTAATTAGGATTTTACTTTTATCTTTTAAGATTTGTAAATTCCAGTATCAATTTACCATTAATCTATTATAGGTATTACAATGCCGCCGAGGCAATTGTCTGGTGCTGCAAAGAAGAAAAAAAGAAAGCGAGAGAATCAGTTGATTGCATCGCAGAGAGGTGCTTTAAATAAATATTTTCAAACAACCACAAGTGTTGATCCAAACAATAATAATCAAAGCCAAGAATGTGATGTGGAACAAGATGATGAGCATAATTCTAATGTTGATCTTGAGGCCAATGAGCAATCCTCGGATAATAGTAAGTAACTAAGTAGCGTCAATTTTTTCAAGCGTAAGTAAAGTAAGTAACTAACTATAATTTTTTGTTTTAGATGCAGATGTTGATGTTAGTGCTAACAAGGACAGTACAGGGGGAGAAAATTTACAGCCTTCATCTGATACTCATAATGGTGATGAACAAGATGAGTCTCTATTATCTATCTATGATCCCAGAACATGGGATAATCTTGACAATTTCAAAAGGGATATTTTAATTGAAAAGGGGCCTATGAGAGAACTTGGTTTGGAGTTCTCCGAGGGTGTCGGTGGAAGACATTTTTCTTATGCTTACTACTCCAGAAAGTTAGCTAATCATGAGGTTGTTGATAGAAAGTGGTTGGTTTACTCCAAGGAGGTGGACAAAGTTTATTGTTTTTGTTGCAAATTGTTCAAAACAAATAAGAGCAAGTACTCTTTGCTAGCTTCTGATGGATTGGGAGATTGGAAGCGTCTTAGTTCAAGACTGCAAGACCATGAGAGAGGTGTTGAGCATTTGACAAACATGAATACATGGAATGAAGTAAGGTTGAGGCTAAGCAAACAACAAACAGTAGATGATGATATGCAACGGGGGATTGCAAAGGAAAT
Organism: Avena sativa; assembly: GCA_916181665.1. Taxonomy (NCBI): domain Eukaryota; kingdom Viridiplantae; phylum Streptophyta; class Magnoliopsida; order Poales; family Poaceae; genus Avena; species Avena sativa. Next base: position 273,628,961 of record OV702298.1, on the reverse strand, counting down.
GGAGCATTGGAGACAGCTTTTTCCGAAGCACTGAAGCATGATGGTTGATGGACTCATTGGAATTTTGGTTCTTATTTGAGGTAATCAAACTAGGAGGAAATACTTGTTAGATTTTGCTATCAATTATATTTTTTCTATCGTAATGTGACATTGCTTTTATCCTTGATAAACCCATGGTTAGATATTGACTTTTTACTTTTTACGGCTGAAAATAAGCATATACATGTTTATATATCTATTTTGTGTACATATATATTGGTCTTAGGGGCCTATTTTTTGACTTCGCCCAAGGGCCCCGGAAAATATAGAGCCGGCCCTGTCGTGGAGTTGCTCAGTTCTGCAGGATCCGAGTATAAGGTGCTAAAGGAGGGCGCAAGGCTGGGCAAGCAACTGGCGGAGCTGATGAAAGGGGAGGAGGAGGCGGCGTGGAAGGCCCTGGCTGGATTCTGGTGCGAGATGATCCTCCACTTGGCTCCTTCCGATAACCTCGATGCACATGCGCTGGCCATCGCCCGAGGTGGCGAGCTGATAACGCTCCTCTGGGCACTGCTCACCCATGTAAGTGTTCCTGAGTCCGCCGTCGCCGCTGCCGCCAGTACCACCACCAGCAGCAGCAGCAGCAGCCACGGGATAGGTGTTTCTGTTGATATAGTCTAATTTATTGGGGCAACGTACGATTGTTTCATTTTCTACTAATATAAGAAGGGTGCTACCGCTTGCCTTTCAATGTTGTTCTACTGTGATTTATCGATTCGCGTGGTTCTGTATTGAAAAACTTTATTTTGATTACTAGCTTGCGGAAATCATGGTTGCAACTTTTCTAGTTTTGACTGGACCTACAACATCAGCAGGTTCATTCTATACATTCAGTACTGAAAATAAGAGTTCAGTTTAAGAATCAGAGAAATGAGAATCATTCTACTACAATGTCTGAATTACTGCAGGTCCTCAGCAGACAGTTATGATCTGATGTTTGTTAACATGCTCACTGAAGCTCTCTCTCAAAACAGGCTTTCGCCTCGTTTTATAGATAAAACAAAGTCCAGGTATATAGGTCTGACACCTCACCGGCCGAAGCAAAAACGAAAATGGAAAAGTCCGACCATCCGCTAGGACCATAGTACAACAAAGCCCAAGAAATAACCAAAAAAAGGTGGGACGGAGACAACACTTAGCCCGCCGCAGGGATCAAGAAGTAGCCGGTGTTAGCACTAATCTTGATTAGTGGTGACTAAGAGTTTATGTGTGTCCTGTACGTGTCTTAGTCTAAATAGATTTATTAATTAGGTAAGTTCTATGTGTTTGTGGGCTTCTAGTGTTGTACTAGTCCGGCTAGGATTGTTAGCCGTGTGGTATTAGGACTAGAAATCTGTGTGCGTGGAGTCGGAGGTTGTTTAGGAATTATGGCGTGAGTTCAAGTCCGTGTAGGTGTAGGTTTGTGTTGTCTGGCTGTGTATATATACACAGCATGATCGTTGCTTGTAACCGTGAGTTTGAGAAAAATAAACAGAAATAGAGGACACGATACGAGCCCTTGGCCATAAGATTTTTTTGAGCGTGCTTGTTTGTTTAGTTTGATGTAGTCGATTTGTGGGCAAATTGCAACAATTGGTATCAGAGCGAGGTCGAAGATTTGAAGTCACGCTTGCCCCGGGGAGGCGACCTGACTAGCGCCTCGGGGCGGGCGACTGGATGGAGACGGCAAGCATGTCGTCATCGGTGAGGTGGCGGGCGGTCGTCGTTCGGCGGAGCGATACGTAGGAGACAACAAGGAGGCGTCGTCGGCAAGGTGGTGGATGGGGATGATCATTGATGAGTGCGGTGGTGTCGGGTGCGGTGCTGGAGAATCTTGTCAAGATCGTCGTCCAGGAGAGTATGAGTCAAGGTGTCAAGTGTGTGCAAGGCAACACGTTTGATCAGTGTTGTGTCTGTGAGTCGTCGTTGTGTCCAAGTGCTTGCCTCTGTGAGAATTCGTTGTAGTTGAAGCGAATAAAGGTCGAGGGACTGTTCATCATATGGACGAAGACGCAATTTGCGTGCCTCAATCAGGTCGTTTATGTGTCTCGACGAGAGGATCAAGTTCAAGTGTGAAGGGGGCGGTAAACCAGTGAAGGGGAGTCTCTTCAACGAGGACCTGTCTCTACATGAGGCTGGATTGGACGGTGTAGTCCATAAGATAGTCGGCATGTATCGCGCTAGGGTGGTGTGTTCCACGGTTTGCTAGTGTGGCTGGGTAGTCCGAATCATGTTTGGATTGGTTCGTAAATTCGCCAAGTTGAAATTAGGGAGAGCCAATCAGACTTATCGTGGTGCAAGACCTAGACAAGACGCGGATCTACAACGAGTCAAGATCAGAGAAGCATGAAAGACAAAGAGTCGTTGATCAAGATTAGGGAGAGATTGTTAGCACTAATCTTGATTAGTGGTGACTAAGAGTTTATGTGTGTCATGTACATGTCTTAGTCTAAATAGATTTGTTAATTAGGTAAGTTCTATGCGTGTGTGGGCTTCTAGTGTTGTACTAGTCCGGCTAGGATTGTTAGCCGTGTGGTATTAGGACTAGAAATCTGTGTGCGTGGAGTCGGTGGTTGTTTAGGAATTGTGGCGTGAGTTCAAGTCCGTGTAGGTATAGGCTTGTGTTGTCTGGCTGTGTATATATACACAACATGATCATTGCTTGTAACCGTGAGTTTGAGAAAAATAAACAGAAATAGAGGACACGATACGAGCCCTTGGCCATAAGATTTTTTTGAGCGTGCTTGTTTGTCTAGTTTGATGTAGTCGATTTGTGGGCAAATTCCAACAGCCGAAGCCGAGAAGGAGAGCACCGCCGTCCTCAAGGCCTGAAGAGTGTCGTCGAAGGACGCACAGTCGCACTGTCTCACCAAAGGGGACCACTACTGGAGGAAGACAAGCAGAGCAAAAATAGAGTCGGACACACGTGTAGGGTAAATCCTCTCAATCACCATCTTGTTTCTCACATTCCAGAAAGTCTAGGTGATGGCTGCAAACACGAGTCAGAAGAGGCGGCGCCCCCCTCCGACCCTGTTTGCCTGGGTCTATAGGAACTCCCCCAGCTCCTGCACCTGCCATGCAGTTCCCAGCGCCTCCCGAACAAAACTCCATAGAAACTGAGCCGCTGTGCAGGAGAACATAATATAGGCACAAGTCTCTGGTATCCCACATAGGGGATAGAGGCCATTGCGCTTGGCCACCTCCACTCCCGAAGGTAAGCGGTCACGGAGGAGCTGCCATATGAAAATGCGAAGACTAAGCGGAATGGGGGCTTTCCAAAAGGGCGATGTCCAATGCAACTCCGGACCCGGGAAAAGGACCTGGTACGCCAAACTCACCGAGAACTCCCTCGACGGATGCAGCCGCCAAGCGGCAGAGTCCGGAGCCTCTGACAAAAAAACCGGAAGAGCCGCCATCAGATGCTGGAAAATCCTCCGTCTCGGCCGCACTAAAGGTCCGGCGAAACAATATGTTCCAGCGGCCCTCTCGGAAGGCTTCGGCAACGATGGATGACGGGGAGGTGGTGATGACGAAGAGGGCGGGGAACTGCACCCCCAAAGGGACTGGCAGAAGCCAAGGGTCTAGCCAAAACCGCACCCCCTGGCCGCTACCAGTGACAAAGGAGATGCCCAAACCAATGAAGTGTTTATAAAGCCCAAATCCCGCATGCCTGTGGGCTTCCACGGAAAGGTCAGCCCGAAGCGCTCTAACATTCTCTACGCTAACTGAAGCTGCAAGGCTTAATTCGGTAGCTTTCAAGTCATAGTTGACTAACTGACAACACTACATCAGTAGGCTCAGCACAACATTTATTTTTGCTGCAGCAGCTTATCACAGCATGAATTAGTGATTAGTACAACTCACGCCTGTTTTCTTCACGCCAGAGCTTTCCCCTCGCCGTGAGCAACAACAGCCTAAACTGAATCTGATTGCACTAGGCAGCAACAGTAGCAAATCATTAGTGTTTTGGAGTATTAACTGGTTCTGTAGATTTGGTTTAGTCATGTCTCTTCAATTTTGAGTCCTCTATTCTATAGTTTCAGAACCTGAGACATGTATTGTAGGAATATCAGTTTCAGCCAACCTCCTCCTCCTCCTCCTCCTCCTCCTCCTCCTCCTCCTCCTTCTTCTTCTTCTTCTTCTTCTTATTAATGTGCACTACCTTACTATTCCCAATTTGAACATTTCAATTTTTTTTTTGAGGTGTGCTTCAATCCCCCCTAAACTTATGTTTGCATGGACCGTTTTTTGCTTTGACCCGTCGAAACTCATAACTAGGCTTTGTATACCTTCGTATAGGAGTACTCGATCGAGTTACGTATACTTCACATGCTGATCCCACCTTCCGTTATCGCGAGCTACATATTTGCACGCAATATTTTGAAATTTTATTGCTGCTGCTATATACCTTACGATTTCCGCCTACTGCAGGCACATGAGTAAACATGTATGGTGAATATACGTCTAAGAGAATCATACGAGTTTTGGGTGGATTATCAAGTTTTTATTGTCAAAGTTTAAAAGGAAGGGAGGGACACTGAAGCAAAAGTGTTTCTTGTGACAGTCTTGCTTGTAATATGTAGCCAAAGAACCTCGTCTTGGATTGAACTGAAGAAGGGAGCAAGCAGTTTAAGAACCTTGGACCTGACTTGTTCTCGCAAAGCAACCATCAGCCATGTTGTTGCAGATGTTGAAACTATTCACATGAATTCAGTAGATAGTATTGTTTAACGACCCTCCTTGTATTGTTGACATGAATTCGAAGTCCCCACACTATGGACTGCTTGTGCCTAACAAAACTTTTGTTGGCTTAGTTCTTGCTCTGTTTTTGGGAAGTGGCAGTTCACATCGGTGCGAACAAAACATTGTTGGCTTAGCCTGAACAAAGTTTCGGATAGTTCTGCAGCAGTTTCAGAATCTGGAACTTATACCATACCAACATTATGCTGGGCCATGTCCCTCCACAACATCAGCCCATGAAAGTCCAATACGTTTCTACCGTTGATCGAGATTCGTATCCGACGGCTGAGGTGCTTCTTGGGAGAGAAGTAGAAAAGAAAATCCTAGCCACCCTTGGTGGCGGTGTGTGTGCGAGACACTCTTTGAAAGTGAGAGTGTGATATGAGAAAGCTAGCCATCGTAGCTGTTGTGTGAGGGGTAAGAGAACACACGAGAACAACACAACCTAGTGAGAAGGGAGGAATAAAAAAAGAGATGATTTCTTCTTAGATTTTTGAGATCTGACCGGTCTGTCTTTAACCTGGTGTTTGGAGGTTCAAACGTTCTTGGATTGGCTCCAAACTTGGTGATCTTGTTCCTTGCTTTGAGTTTTTCGATCTAGTTAGTTGGTTTAAGATTTAGGTCAGTGTAGCATCAGATTTGAAAGTGGTTTAGTCAGTTTAGATTGTTGCAGTTTCAGCATAGATCATTTTTGGTAGACGAACAGTTTGGGCATGCAAACGGTGTCCGACTGAGCTGAATTTTGGAAATGTATGTTGGGTACTTGTATATCAGCTGGTATACCAAGTTTGGTGTTGATTGAATCTGCGGTTTAAGAGCAGTTTGTTGATTATCGAAGATGAAAAAAACTGAGATACTCTTCTTTACTGTAATCTTTCTTCAAATGGTTGTTGTTGTTGGCGGTTAGAAACGTTCTAAGTGTGTTGTACATCTAAATAATATTTTAGAAAAGACTCTATACCCAGGTTTCTCATAGTGAAACTCACGTGGACCGATTGGTTCACACCCGTGGTTTTTTCCTCCTCAGCTTAAAAAGGCTTTCCACGTAAATCATTGTGTCACATGTGCATGTGCTTATTGTTTTATTTCCACTGCATATCTTTTGATTGAAGCTATCCTCGGGGATTACCGGAAGCAACGGGGTTGTGTATCTTCTCCTAATACATACATAGTGTAGAAAATTAGAAAACTCATCCCAGCATTGAGTTCACCTGCTTCTTCTTGTTCTTCCCTCAAAGAAGTTCTATGATTTACAACTTCGCATCAGTTTGGAGTGTGAATTACCGGCTGATGTTACTGAACCTGAACAACAAAGCACACAACGATTTTAGAACCTGACAGGTTTCATTCCAAGAGAAAGAGCAACCATTGCTCTATACAAGATCGCTTATTGACAATCACACTAGACATATGTGCTTGTTTGGTTGGTCATGGTATCATCAAGTAACGAGTTCACGAATCACAATAGAATGTAGCCAAGAACAGGAGTACAATGCACCGGAAATAAGATAACATTGTCTACACATTACTTTACTAAGATGTATGTTTCTATTTGCGTATATTATAAAACAGATTTCCCTTTAGTTGTTTGTGAATTTTTTATTCGACTTAGCATTGTATTTTGTACCTGAAGTTCTTATTTAAATTTTGGCATTCTAAGTGATCAGTGTTGTAAATTTGCATTGCAGCACTCAAGAAATCTTCTGTCCACATCTTTACTAGATTAGTTTGTATATCTGCTAATAGCTTCTTCTGACCCACTCCATGCTACTTGTTGGGGATCAAGTTTAAGAGCGCAACCTACAATGCTCAAGGGATGAGTTTGTAATCTAGTTTCCTTATATTATTGTTTAAGTGATCATTGGTGTATGTGTTTATTTTCTTTGTTTGATGGGAGTGAATTGAATGAGATTCCCATGAATAAATGGTACTGCAGCCCTCAAGGTATATAACACATCTTGCCATCTTGGCTAGATCAGTTTGGGATCTGCTAGTAGCTTGGATCTGATCAGTACAAACTTCATGTTTCAGATTACAGGAAGTTAAGGAGCATACCTTGGAGTGCAGAGTATCTCCAATGGCAAGTAGGTTTTCTTATAGAGCATGTTTGTCATTTTTCTCCTGGTGCTTCAGTTTCCAAATCTAATTCTTGTTTCTCTTTCCCCTTCTTTTGTGTGGGAGATCGATCTTGCTCTTCCATAATGACTCAGCGGTAGCTTTGGGTGGAGGGGGTTGGAGTGCGTGAGGTGTTTTCCCGCTGGATGAGAAGGTCGGTCTGGTTATGCATTGGGATTTTTTTGGTCATTTATGTATTCCGCCTGCTGGATGTGGCCTCACCTCATGCCAGGATGTGGGCTCAACGTTGGAGACTTGGAGTCAAAATTGAGGGAAGAAAGCCGGAAAATGTGTCTGTTTGATACTAACCGAAAGCAAACACATTTTTTGTTATTTTTCGTCATTCTTTTCATTGATTTTGAGTCTTACAGCTGTCATATTCTGATTCTGAAAATGTGTCCGTTTAGTCACTCCCTAAATCGTTAAGGCAATCAATGTCATTGAATCATATCTTCGCGAAATATATCTGGCATGCGTGATCCCTGCTGAAATTAGTCCATATCAATGCCAATTAATGCGATTCCAAAAATACCAAGGAACGTCACGGTATAAATTTACCCTTGCCTACCGTTGACAGAGTAGCTATCTATGCCAGGCCACTAGACAAGGCACCATCGCCAGAAATAACGAAGAAGCAGGAATCAAAAGCGTGATCACTTCTCCACCCCTAAACCCTGACAGCAAGATCAGATCAGGACGACTGCCAATCATCTGCTGCTACTCCTGGTCACTGTCCTCTTGCTATCATCGTCAGGTACTTACAGATGGTGATTAGTCTAATTGTAAATTTGTAATTAATCGTGGTATGCATATGTATATATATATCCTCATACAATTTGACATATCTATGTACTCCCTCTGTTTCAAAATATAAGATGTTTTAGCTTTGTAAAGTAAATGAATTTAGACTTCTTTTACTGTATAGATTCATCCCAAAGTTGAGTGAATCTACATACTAAAACAAGTCTAGATTCATTTTTTTCACAAACCTAAAACATCTTATATTTTGAAACGGAGGGAGTATACGATAAACAGCCTTGGGGGGGGGGGGGGGCAGCAGCTTCATCCTCCTTAGTACGACTGCTCGGAGGTGATCTACTCCGGCGACTGCAAACCCGTCACCTGCTATACGGATTGCCTCAAGAAGTACACAAGGGGAGAAGGCCTCTGCGTTCCCAAGGGATGCAAGTGTAACTTTTAATGCAAATCGACCTCTTTCCCCAACCACGATCCAACTGATAAGAATTGAATAGATAAGATTGCTGAGGACGGCCTGCCTTGCATTAAGATGATCTGTTGCAATAGTAGATCTCCGTGCTAATGATATGGGAATAACGACGTTTCATTGGCTATATATCTATGATATGATTTATTTTGTGGTTATGTTACCCGTTATGTGGTTGTGGCTACTGCCCATTAGGCCGTTGCGGCAGTGGATCTATGAATCAAGAGTACTTGGCTTACAATTAGCTTACTGAACATTACAAGTTTTTGAATCCGGCAACCATTACAAAAAAAATGGTTAACATAATTATGGAAATTGTTGGAGATATGCCCTAGAGGCAATAATAAATATAGTTATTATTATATCTTTGTGTTTATGATAATGTTTATATTCATGCTATAACAGTATTAACCGGAAACATTAATACTTGTGTGATTTGTAAACTAAATTAGAGTCCCTAGTAAATCCTCTTTAATAATACTAGCTTGTTGGTTAATATATGATCGTGGTTTCTCGATCATGAACATTGAGATGTTATTAACAACGAGATCATATCATTAGGAGAATGGTATGATGGACATACTCCTATAGATAAGCGTAGCATAAAGATCAAGTCATTTTAATAGTTCAATTGCTATAAGCTTTCTGATACATAGTAACCTAATTCCTTCGACCATGAGATCATGCTAATCACCATCACCGGAAGGATGCTTTGATGACATCAAACACCACACCGTAACTGGGTGGCTATAAAGGTGGCATTGAGTGTTCGGAAAGTATGGGTTGAGACACATGGATTAAGAGTGGGATTTGTCCATCCATATGACGGATAGATATACTCTGGGCCCTCTCGGTGAAATGTCATCCAATTAGCTTGCAAGCATATGACTGGCTCACAAGGGATCACATACCATGGGAACGAGAAAAGAGTACTTATCGATAACGAGGTTGAACTAGGTATGCAGAGATACCGACGATCAAAACCTCGGATAAGTAAACTATCGTGAGACAAAGGGAAATTGGTATCGTATGTAAGTGGTTCATTCGATCGCAAAGTAATCGTAGAAATATCTAGGAGCCATATGAATTTCCAGATTCCTCTATTGGTTATTGATCGGAAAAGTGTCTCGGTCATGTCCGCATAATTCACGAACCGTAGGGAGACACACTTAAGGATTCGATGTTGTTGTGGAGTTATGAAAATGATGAGTAAGAGACCGAATGTTGTTCGGAGTCTCGTATGGGATCCGGAATATCACGAGGAGATCCGGAATGGTCCGGAGAATAAGATTCATATAAAGAAAGTCCTATTTCGGAGTTCAGAAATGATTCCGGTGTTTTCACCAGGAATGTTCTAGAAGGGTCTGGAAGGTCCGGCACTCCGGAGGGGAAGGGTACATTGATGTGTCATGACAATGTGGAATGGTTGCATCATGTACTAGGTCACTTGGATGGGCAATATGAAGAGAGAAATCAAATCCAAGTTTGAAAGTCAAACGCCAATTTGAAAAAGTCAAATCCGAAGTTTGCTTGGTGGAGGGAGAGTAGGAAACCTACCTAGGGTCGGAGACCTACTCCCTCCACCCGCCGGCCAAGGAGGAGGAGTTGGAGGAGGACTCCCTCCTCCCAACCGCCTCCCTCCCACCTATATAAGGAGGGGTAGGGCGCCCCCTACCCCTCACACCCAAAAAACCCTAGCCCCAAGTCGCCGGCGCCACCACCTCCAAGTGCTGCCGCCGCCTAGGGCACCTCCAAGTCGCCGAGTTAGGTTTCCCCAAACCCTAGCCGCCGGCTACACCACCCACCTCGGTGCTTCTAATCCGTAGATCCCCAAGGCCCTCTCTTACTCCACCATACTCGCTCCGGCTTAAGGCGAAGCCCTGCGATATCTTTCCTCTACTTCCGACACCACGCCGTCGTGCTGCCAGAATCGCGAGGAGAGTGCTACAACCTCCGCTGCCTGCTGGAACAAGAGAGAGGAAGGTCTTCATCGAGTACCGAACGTGTGACCGACTGCGGAAGCGCTGCCGGAAGGCAGCGCCGGAAGGATCGTCTACGCGATCTTGAGATCGGAAAGTGTACGACTACATCACCCACGAGAATCTGCTCACGTTAACCGTTTTGGAATCTTCGAGGGTGAGTTCCTCTATCGACTCGTTGCTACAATCTAGTAGATAGATCTTGGATTGTTTGTGTGCATGCGGTAGAAATTTTTTGTTTTCCATGCTACGACCCCCTACAGAAATGACATGGGAATCTTTATCAAGAAAAATATTGGGATCGCAAGCCCTTACGAACTATTACATCGTGTGTGAATTTAGGAGCTAGTGTCATGGATGATAGCTAGCCTTAGTCGGGATTGAGCACTTTGCTCACATTGAAATAACATCAGTTTTACAGAAAATCCTTCCAATAGCTCAGAACAATTCTTTCTGAAAGGTAAAATTCCATTACTCCTAATTCCTGCATAAACTAGGAACCCATACACCCAAAATACACAAGATGTAGTTGACAAGTTAATACCTCGATAAAGTGAACTAGTAAGGGTAGAAACACCAAACAAGTTATATGCCTAGGCAAGTAGGCATCTCCAATCCATATAGTTATTCTAAGCACCATGACACCTACACCCCCACTTCTTTTAGAGATTTTTTTTTTTTTTTGAACGGCTTTTAGAGATTTGTGGTGTACACTTTTTTTTTTAAAAAAAACTACACATTGTACTACAAAATTTATATTACTCTATGAATTTTGATGCTAATATTTTGTGCTGTTTGAGAGAAAAAGGATAAAAGTTGATGAACTTTCTATTCATATTATATTTGCTACCACTTGTTATTTTTTTGTACACCACATAATATAAGTTCTCCTTCTGAATATTTTTTTGTGACATTGTACACTTTGTCATTTTTTTTACATTTTAGTCATCGGTTTCAGTCACAACTTTCTCTTTTGTATGTGAATAGCTACCAGAAAATAAACCATAGGCAAGAGCTTTACTTGTGTTCCAATGGAGGAACACCTAGCCACACTATAAATGGAAAATATTCATAAGCGTTGAGAACATATCCATCTACTTCCTATTAATTAAATGGACATTTATTCAAAATATGCAGATTGTTTTCTAAACCAAAAACAAGTTATCATAGGAGCCAACAAAACTTCGACCGCTGTGTTCATCTCACAAAGTGTGATGCGGTATCTCTAGTGTACTACGCTGGATGACATCTTGGAAACGACTAAGGTGTCGGTGTGTTGGACTTATGTGCATATGCATACTTGCACATCAATTGTAACTTTGAAAAAAAAATAAACAGCTCAAAAAAAATCAGCGGTTCCGCCTTCTAGGCAGAAGTACCACGGTCCAGGACAAAACCTACCAACTTTGCTTGGATGGGTTGCCGTGTTTCACACTGCATACACACAACTCAATTGTTCCGCAATTTAGATGTACTTATCCACACTAGCTGTACCGCAATTTAGGCATTAATGTCATGGACGATGACAAAAGCCACGCCGCTTGCTCCGATGTATTGTCATATTGCACAGCACATAGTACGCGTTTCACAACTGGCGCTTCTCGATGCACATGTGTCAAACGCATTAGCCTTTGATCCATGCAAGCTTATCTAGCAAAGAACCACATCATTCATTCAATAAAGGCACCTACACCGCTTGTCCCTCTATAAAACCCGAGGCATCCCTTGCCGATCTCCTCAAACAACCCAAGCCATCGATCATACACCGAAATCCATCCACAATTACGATGAGGAGTATCAAAGCTACAATTAGGAGTAGTCAAGTACTGCTCATGTCCATCGCCCTCCTGATGGTGATGTCCTCGTTTGGTATGTTTCTGTCACATGATCATAATTATTTGTTGCGCTCACGCTTACCATTATCTGGTGTGGTACATGATTCTATATGCTCTCTTATAGGCACCACGACCACTGACAGGATGATGAGCTCTGGATGCGTGACGTCCTCAGGGAAGGCCCGTGCAACGGTGCAGCATACTACCAGGCAAAGTACCAAGGGGATGGCACATGTTTTCCTCAAGGATGCATATGCTCCTTCTGTAGATATATTTCTCCACGGGGCAGCTAGCTAGCTAGCTAGCTCATCCCTGTTCGCAGACTTGTTCATCCATGCATGGACAACTGCATAGTGCTTGAATAACAGAAAATTTTCCTTTTTTTTTAAATTTCTCATCTTACCCAGTTTAGTTTGCTATTTGAACTTCTAAAACTATACAAATTTGGCCTACAACGTTTAGTAGAAGGCCAATTTTGTCCTTGATCTGAATCAAAATGAATAACCAATGACGTGGTGACAAAACTGACAACCTAGTGAAAGAAACCTAGGAGTTAATTGGGGTATATCAGGTAAACTAGGAAAAAATAGGGAAATTATGATAGAGGAATAAAGGATATTTTTAACCTAAACCAGATTTTAGAAAATAAAGAATTTTCATAATGTTATAAAAAGAATTTTTTCCAAGCAAACCGACAGACTTGTTGACACGCCTAAAAAAATTGGTTCAACAGCATGTTATTTTGTTCCTTTCATAGATTAGGTGCACAAGACAGGCTCACGACAACATTATTACATCTAGTCGATCACGATTTCGACATGCAAGACAGGCTCAGCAACAAATGTTATTTGTTCCTTTCATAGATTATTAGGCGCGCATGAGATCAGTCATCCAGATAACAATCATTTTCATAGAAATTTGGGCTACCATCGATCTGCATCGGCTGTCATCCTTTCCATGACAAAATAAATAAAAAAATAGTTCGTCTTATCTAAAAATACACATATACTCTTTTTTTATCAATAAACCCAGAATCAAGACCAAATTCCAAAAATTCCCTTTCCGAAGGACATAAACTCATAAAGTGTGTTAGCCCAGTATCTACAGCCTAGCACGATGACTTTCGTGTGAATAGATATTACGATGCTATGCAAAATAGTTCAACTCATATGCCCAAGACCACTTTCGAATTTCAATATAGTCAGTTATTCCCACAATGCAATAAAAAAAACTCTCTGTCCTCTCTTATGGTGGCTTGAACCAGTCCTTCCATTTCCAACGGCAATTGTTTCTGCTCCAGTTTCAGTCAAACGGTGGCAAATTTCTCTCTCCCTGAATAATATGAGACTTTATCCACAACTTCAGTGGTATTTTGATTTCCAAAGATTTTTTGAAGGATACATTCATAGAAAGAATGCACCGGGTACATAGTAGAATGGGAAGAATCGCTATACAATGCCGCGGGGAAAAACAACATAAAAAACACATGAAAATGGTGCTGCTCAGATCGAAGGAGGCCTGCTCGCTTCCCCTGGACTCCTTCTGAGTGAGTCCCATTTTCACTGCTTTGGCAAACTCCCATTGTCCTAACATATCTTTTGAGAGGAACTAGTGGGAGAATCATTACAAGAAGTGAAATATGAACGAGGATGCATTACCCCATCAACTGGTGGTGAATCGGTTCACAAATTTGGTCGAGTAAACTGTTTGCTCTGCTTTGGTTTACTCTAATATCTCGAAAACTAAAACAGAGCATAGACCGTACCATCAACATATCGGGAATGCGTTAAGCTCAAAAACTCAAGCGCTACTAGAATATATAGTGTTGATACCCCTGCTTCCAAAGAACCTCGTCAGGTCATCACATAGTCATGATCACTCTCATTAACAATGCATGGTGGTAAATCATGCTTATTGTGTTACCTAGAGGTGTCATTTTCACTGCTTTGAGTCGCCAGTAGTCCAGCTCGGTAAAGGAAAAAACATTCATGGAACACTCAAGGCTGAATCTAGAGATCCCACGTAGGGCTACAGTTACATGAGAAGAAAGGGGGAATATGTGTCCTGAACCCCTATGCCTAGCTAAATAGCAAATGAGAATGCGTCAATAGTTAGCTTGCAGTTGGCTGTCGATAGATCACACCCAGTAGTCGCTAACGAGACCAGAGTCAGGGATCATGCGTTTATCGATTGTGGAGGAACACGATATAACTGTTCCTCCATCACGTTGTGTTGGTGTGATCGTTGATGACTTTATTTATAAAGAGGACGAAAACCTATTTTAAAGGAACATAAAAATTGCTCAGTTAAGAAGGCGATGCATCACCAACTCCTCTCAGTGCAAACAATGCTGCTCCATGCTGTTAGTGACCTCCGCCGCTCCAAGGTTTTTTTAACAAAATAGAAAATTTTGCCTCATTGTATTTAAAAAAATAGGAGAGAATTGACTGGTTCATGAAACACGATCACATTGGGCACCACCACCAAAACAAACCCAGCCACCCACATGAAGCACACGCACACCGCAAGGAAGAAAGACCACCCCCGAGGATGCCAAGTAATGATATCATCATCACTCCTCCTCGAGACACTGACTCCGACTTCACCAACGACGACCCAAACAAATCCTTGCTATAGGTGACGCGAGAACCCATTTCAGCCATGCAAAAAATTGGCCACACGTGCCAAGAACAAACAATTTCATTTCAAAAAAGGATTTGGCGACCTTTACAAGAGAAAAATATAGGTCTTGCGTTGACATGGCCCTCTACAAAGGCCACAGTTTGCCGGTCATCGTCGCAGCCTGAACATGCTCCACCATAGCTTTGAATTCACACATACACATCGAACAAAAAAGAACCCATCGGGCATTGCCGAGAAAACCGACTATCGAAGCCCAACCACGATTCAAGCTCCGCTTGACCACTTATAGGAAACACTTATAGCAGTTATTCTGCAAGTGGCGTCCAAAGTATAATACGTGCCACCACTTGCAGATTAAATGTAGCAACGTTTAAATATATAGGAATGCCACTAGTAAAACCTAATAGTGGCATTCGGTTATAAATAAACGCCACAAATAGGAGGTCCCCATATGCAGTTGGGACAAAGGTAATAGTAGTGTTCGCTTCAGGTGAACGCCACCAATATGTAAACTAGTGGTGGTGTTAGATTCAGTTAAACGCTACGGGTACACGATTAATTATCGATCTTTAATTCTTCTTCGTTCTCCTCGTGGCCTGGACCCCTCTCTCATTTACACCGCCGACACACCTCCTCCTTTCTGCCCCCTCTCCCTGACGCCGCCACCATCGGATGCCCCGCTAATCTGCCCCTCCCCCTGTTGCTGCCACCCCGCATCCGACGAATCCACTCGATTTGCCGCCGTTGGTTGGTACAACCTCTCCATCCCCGAGCGACTGTTCGCTGCAACCTACCCCTCCCCAAGACTCATCACCGACCACGCTCGCCCGCCGCCACCCCGACCGCATTTGATGACTGCTCGATTTGCCGCGGCTAGTCGCTGCAACCTCCCCCTCCCCGAGCCTCATCACCGATCACGCACGTCCTCCGCCACCCTATCCGCATCCGACGACCGCTCGATTTTCTGTCGTCGGTTGCTGCAACCTCCCCCCTCTTCGAGCCTCGTCACCGACCACGCGCGTCCTTCGACACCCCGGCCACATCCGACGACCGCTTGATTTGTCGTCGCCGGTTGCTGCAACCTCCCCCTCCTCGAGCCACCAGTCACTGCAACCCCCCCCCCCCTCCCCGAGCTGTCGGTCGCTGCAACCTTCCCGTCACAGACCTCGCGGTGAGCCACCCGCCACGCCTCCATTTTTTATAGAAATTATAGATGTATATGGTAGATAATGATCTTAGAAATTCTAGATATAGATATGCTAGATATAGGAATGTTAGATAGTGCTTTAGAGATAATGTTTAGATACTAAACTTGGGCTCAAATTCTAGATATAGGAATGTTAAATAGTGCTTTAGAGATAGTGTCTAGATACTAAACCTGGGCTTAAATTTCTAGATGTAGGAATGTTAGATATTGCTTTAGAGATATCAAATTTGGGCTCAATTTATAGATATAGGAATGTTAGATAGTGATAGCAAAGGCCGACATTTCTCTCTACTTGATGTTTATTTTGGTTGTTTTTCTTCTAATGGTCGATTTTGGTTGACACCTTGCATTTGTAAGATCACTTGCATGCCTTTATGTTTCCAGATATTAAATTTGGGCTCAATTTCTAGATCTATTCATTTCTTATATGTTGACTAAAAGTTGTATGAAATGTTGTTGTTTAACTACTTAATTAGTATCATGTCGGAGCGAAAGTTTTGTGGTGTTCACCGGAAACCCACGAGGACCCTGACTTGGGCCGCTAAGATCATGCTGGATAGCAGGAAGATCCAGCTAGGTACCTTCAGGTGTCCGTGGCAGGCGGCCCATGCCTACAACTGCGCCGCGGTCCAGAACTTTGGGGCGAGAGCGGTCCTCAACTTCGAGGGTGAGCATCATGTGGCGCACTTGTTAGCTCTAGATGGTATAAGGATTGCCACGAGGACCGAGGAGAGTGAGCACTGGCAGGTAGAGAGGTAGCTGGCGTGCCACCGCCGTGAGGAGGATGAACCCTTGGTCAGGGATCTCCTACTTGATCCCCAGGTGATGGTGGTCTAGTATGAGGTTCTTAGCGAGAGCCGACAGTAACACGGTCAGGGCGAGACCGGCCTCTCTGGCACGCAGTAGCAGGGTCAGTCCGGCCCCTCCGGCATGCAGCAGGACCACTCTTGCAGCATATCATCCTCTTTCTAGGACCGCTCAGATGACGACGACGTCATTAACACTGGGTCTACTCGAGTTTAGGATGTTCTCATGTGACTTTTATGCTACCTATCGTACTATTTATATAGACTTATCATGCTACTATTGTACTACTTACATATGATGCTAGCTAATCTTACTTATGTGTTATGTTGATATATTGTGCTACTTATGATGCTAATTAAGTTATAATGGTATATATAACTAAGCTGTATGATCATATATAGGTATAATGAATGATGATGGGTGTGAGCATTGTGGTTACCAAAGGTGCAAAAACAAAAGGTTGTCATAGTGATCCCTTATGACTGCGAAGTTAGTATGGTATGTTCATTAACAAGCAATCAAACTATATATACCCTGCAACTGAATTACGTGCTAATTTTTGCTTTCTTATGATTATGTATGCAGAACATACCCTGCAAGTTTAGAGTTGAGTTCCTTGACCATTTTGACTAGCAGTTAGTGCTATGTAGCTAGCTAGCTCAACTATATATATATATATAGTTGACTGTAGTGATGTGCTATAAATATTCAATTGGATGCACCAGATTCCTGCTGGAACCATTTCTATGAATATATTTTGCTATGATGTAAATATTTAATTGGATGCACCAGATTTTTTTTAATTTTCAAAAACTCACTTGTGGCATTCAAAATAAAACGAACGCCACAAATAGATATATAATGGTGGCACTTACGCTAAATGCCACCACTAGGAATACTATTGGTGGCGTTTGGTGGAGAGGCCGCCACTACGACCTACCAGTGGCGTGAGATTAATGGCATACGGGTTCAACGCCACGAATCCCCTTTTCCGAACACTGGCACTAGGCCTTTTCCTACTAGTGGACGCATCATTGTTGCCAAACTGCACATCAACGCTCCTGAGGGGGCAGTCCTAACAAGCACGCGACCCGGCCGTCCACTAGTCTCCAAGTTGTAGCTAACTCCAAGATGATGCCCCTGGCAAGATCTGAGGTTTCCTTCAGAGACAAGACATGGACAAGGGGTTGAACTCTCAGCAACGCTTCTAAGAAAGTCAACAACACCCGTGGGTGTCGCCGTCGCTGGTTCTGGCCAAGGCAAGAATAAGGATTTCTCCCAGGTACCTCCACCTCCGGCAATCTGAATCAACAAGAGCGACCCGTTAGCGACCACCTCATGCCAAGACGGCCAACACCACCTTATTGTCGCTGCTAAGCCTGAATGAGACAAGATCGGGCCGAAATAGGGCCAATAGCACACCACCACCACTACCACCTTCCCGCTCCGCTGTTGGAGATATGCCCTAGAGGCAATAATAAAAGCAGTTATTATTATATCTTTGTGTTTATGATAAATGTTTACATTCATGCTATAATAGTATTAACCGGAAACATTAATACTTGTGTGATTTGTAAACTAAATTAGAGTCCCTGGTAAAGCCTCTTTATAATACTAGCTTGTTAATTAATAGATGATCGTGGTTTCTCGATCATGAACATTGAGATGTTGTTAATAACAAGATCATATCATTAGGAGAATGGTATGATGGACATACTCCTATAGATAAGCGTAGCATAAAGATCAAGTCATTTCAATAGTTCGTTTGCTATAAGCTTTGTGATACATAGTAACCTAATTCCTTCGACCATGAGATCATGCTAATCACAATCACCAGAAGGATGCTTTGATGACATCAAACACCACACCGTAACTGGGTGGATATAAAGGTGGCATTGAGTGTTCGGAAAGTATGGGTTGAGGCACATGGATCAAGAGTGGGATTTGTCCATCCATATGACGGATAGATATACTCTGGACCCTCTCGGTGGAATGTCATCCAATTAGCTTGCAAGCATGTGACTGGCTCACAAGGGATCACATATCACGGGAACAAGAAAAGAGTACTTATCGGTAACGAGGTTGAACTAGGTATGCAGAGATACCGATGATCAAAACCTCAGATAAGTAAACTATCGTGAGACAAAAGGAAATTGGTATCGTATGTAAGTGGTTCATTCGATCGCAAAAGTAATCGTTGAAATATGTGGGAGCCATATGAATTTCCAGATTCCTCTATTGGTTATTGATCGGAGAAGTGTCTCGGTCATGTCCGCGTAATTCATGAACCGTAGGGAGACACACTTAAGGATTCGATGTTGTTTGGTAGATATGGAATATTAGTAGGGATACCAAATGTTGTTCGGAGTCTCGGATGGGATCCGGGATATTACGAGGAGATCCAGAATGGTCCGGAGAATAAGATTCATATAAGGAAAGTCCTATTTCAGAGTTCGGGAAAGTTTCCGATGATTTCATCGGAGAGGTTCTAGAAGGGTCTAGAAGGTTCACCAGTCCAAAAGGAGAATGGTCCATGAATGTGTCATGGGTGAGTGGAATGATTGGATCATATCCTAGGTCACATGGTGTGTGCATTTGTAAGAGAGAATTAAAGCTCTAAATTGAAAGTCAAACGGGAAGTTTGAAAAGTGAAACTGGAATAATGGTTTCCTAGTAGGAGAAGAAACAAGTCCTCTCAATCCAACTTGGGTTTGGGTTTGGATTCAAACCCACCCCTCCCAAGGCTCCCCCCCTCTCATAAATAGAGGGGGAGGGCTGCCCCAAAGCACACAAGCCCTAGCCCCTCTCCACGAGTCGCCGCCGCCGCCCGCGCGCCACCACCGCGTCGCCTCACCGCGCCGCCGCCGGCTCATCGCCGCCGCCCTAGCCGCCGCTGACACCTCCTCTTCTTCCCGGATCTCTAAACCCTAGATTTCCGGGAAACCCTAATCCACCATAACTCGCATCCGGCTTAGGCGAAACCCTGCGGGATCTTCCCTCTACTTCCGACACCACGCCGTCGTGCTGCCGGAATCGCGAGGAGAGAACTACAACCTCCGCTGCCTGCTGGAACAAGGGAGAGGAAGGTCTTCATCGAGTACCGAACGTGTGACCGACTGCGGAAGCGCTGCCAGAACGCAGCGCCGGAAGGATCGTCTACGCGATCTTGAGATCGGCAAGTGTACGACTACATCACCCACGAGAATCTGCTCTCGTTAACCGCTTTGGAATCTTCGAGGGTGAGTGCGTCTATCGACTCGTTGCTACAATCTAGTAGATAGATCTTGGCTTGTTTGTGTGCATGCGATAGAAATTTTTTGTTTTCCATGCTACGAACCCCTATAGTGGTATCACAACAATGTTGGTAGCAACTTCGCGGATTGGTTCCGCAATTTGAGGATTATCCTCAATGTTGGTAATTTGACCTATGTGCTGAATGCACCGCTGGGTGACCCGCCTGCAGCTACTGCTACCGATGAGGTAAATAATGTTTTCCTCGCTCAGAAGAATCAGTACTCCATAGTTCAGTGTGCTATCTTGTATGGTTTGCAATCAGATCTTCAGAAAAGGTTTGAGAACCATGACCCACATGATATTGTCCGTGAACTTAAAATGATATTTGAGGCTCACGCGGCAGTTGAGAGTTATGAGGCTTCTAAAAAGTTCTTTAACTGCAAGATGGAAGAGGGCAGCTCCGTCAGTGAGCACGTGCTTAAGATGTCCGGGCACGCAAGTAAACTCCAAAGCTTGGGTATAGTGATTCCTAATTCTTTGGGGATTCACCGTGTTCTCCAATCACTACAATATGCAAAACATGGACAAGTCGTTGCCAGAACTCTTCTCCATGTTGAAATCTGCAGAAGTGGAGATCAAGAAAGAGCACCAAGTGTTGTTGGTCAATAAGACCACCAAATTCAAGAAGCAAGGCAAGTCTAAGAAAAAGGGAAACTTCAAGAAGGGCGGTAAGAAAGTTACCGCGCTGGCGAAGAAGACCAAAGCTGGGCCTAAGCCTGATACTGAGTGCTTTTATTGCAAGGGAGAAGGTCACTGGAAGCGGAATTGCCCAAAGTACTTGGCGGATTTGAAGAACGGCAACATCAAGAAGAAAGGTATATCCGATATACATATTATTGATGTGTATCTCACTAGTACTCGTAGTAGTGCCTGGGTATTTGATACTGGTTCGGTTGCTCATATTTGTAACTCGAAACAGGTACTGCAGAATAAACGGAAGCTAGCGAAGAACGAGGTGATGATGCGCGTTGGAAACGGATCAAAGGTTGATGTGATCGCGGTCGGCACGCTACCTCTTCATCTACCATCGGGATTAGTTTTATACTTAAATAATGAAGGGAATATGCCCGAGAGGCAATAATAAAGTGGTTATTATCGTATTCCTTGTTTATGATAAATGTTTATTTTGCATGCTATAATTGTATTAATACGGAAACGTTAATACATGTGTGTTTAATAAACAAACAGAAAGTTCCTAGTTATGCCTCTCTCATAAACTAGCTCGTTGATTAACAAGATGATCAAGGTTTCCTGATCATGGACATTGGATGTTGTTAATAACGGGATCACAACATTAGTGTAATGGTGTGATGAACATTCATCCGAAGTATAGCATTACGATCAAAGTCATTGAGTTTATATTGCTATAACAACTTACGAAGTGATCCTAATCCTTAGACCATGAGATCATGTCAATCACTAACACCGGAAGAGTTTCTTGATAACATCAAACGTCACACCGTAACAGGGTGATTATAAAGATGGATTCAGAACTAATAAAGTGTTATGTTGAGGCCCATGGATCGAGAGTGGAATTTGTTCATCCCGATGACGGATAGATATGCTCTGGGCCCTCTCGGTGATATCACATTGATTAGCTTGCAAGCAAGTGATTTGATCACTAGAATGTTATATCATGGGAACGAGAAAAGAGTACATGTCGGTAACGAGATCAAACTAGGTATGGAGATACCGATGATCGAATCTCGGACATGTAATATATCGCGAAACAAAAGGATTAAGATACTAGCGCAAAAGGTTCCGACGATCACAAGAAAGTCATCGTTGAATGTGTGGGAGTCAGTATGGGTCTCCAGATCCCGCTTCTAATTATTGATCTGAGAGGGTCTCGATCATGTCCGCATTATTCGCGAACCATAGGGTGACACCCTTAAGAGACACCGACATCCATTTGGAGCAAAAGTTTCATGCCGAAAAGAATAACAAGCGCAGGAATTTATTTCACTAGATACCGAAACAGGGTTTCGGGTGAAATTGCATAAAGTGGTTATGCATGTGAAATAGAATTCTAGCAAGGGGTTATTTGTGAATGTTTGTCATTAAAGTTATTGATAAAATTCTGAATAAAATAAAAGAGTTTTATTTAATGAGAGTTTTCATTAAATTTGGTGGAAATTTAATGGGAATTTGAGTGGGTTTTTGAGTGGAGAAAATTGAAGGGCCATTTTGTGAGTGGAGTGTCCACCCACATGAATGAGGGATAGGTGGGGACACCCTCCATGGCCGGCGTCCATGCCCCCTTGGGCTGCCCCCCTCCCCTATATAAGGAGCCCCTCCTCTCACTTCTCACTCACACCTCCTCGTGAAGGATCTCTCTCCCCCTCTAGAATTTATCCCCCATGGTCTCGGACTAGCGAGATACATGTTCCCGGTGGCTATTCGGCAAGAAAGAGTTGTGCTTCCGCTGCATCACTGGAGCGAGGAGGCGGAGGTTGCTCGGTGCCTCGAACGTGTGTGCAAGCACGGATGCGCTGCTGTTTTGCGGCGCTAGGACTTCCTATCGATCTTGAGATCGGCAAGAGATCGTCTACATCAACCACGAGTTGAACTCGTTAAGCTTTGTCAGTCTTCAAGGGTATGTTCTCTACGGATATACATCCGCCCTTGTTTGTATCTAGTAGATAGATCTTGGTACATAGTTGTTCCCATCGTAGGAAAATTTTTGTTTTCTATGTTGCGAACCCTACAAATAATTGTTATTTGGTGCCTGCGTTGAGCATGAACATTATATCTGGATCATGTTTATTGCGAGACAGTTACTTGTTTAAGTCCGAGAATAATGGTTGTTCGATTTATATGAGTAATATGTTTTATGCACATGCACCTTTGATAGATGGTCTATTCTTATTGAATCTCGATTGTAGTAATACACACATTAATAACATTGAAGCTAAATGTTTGAAATTGAGCGATAACTCAACCTATGTGTGGCATTGTCGACTTGGTCATATTGGAATGAAGCGTATGAAGAAACTCCATTCCGATGGACTTCTTGAATCACTTGATTTTGAATCACTTGAGAGATGCGAAGCATGTGTGATGGGTAAAATGACTAAGACTCTATTTTTTGGCATGATGGAGCGAGCTACGGACTTATTGGAAATCATACATACCGATGTGTGTGGCCCAATGAGTGTAGCATCGCGCGGTGGTTATCGTTATGTTCTCACCTTCACGAATGGCTTGAGTAGATATGGGTATATCTATTTCATGAAACATAAGTCCGAAACTTTTGAGAAGTTTAAGGAATTTCAAAGTGAGGTAGAGAATCAACGTAACAAGAAGATTAAATTTCTACGATCTGATCATGGAGGTGAATATCTAAGTTACGAGTTTGGCGAGAATTTGAAGAAATGCGGAATACTTTCACAATTGACACCGCCAAGAACACCACAGCGTAATGGTGTGTCCGAACATCGTAATCGAACTCTCTTAGATATGGTTCATTCTATGATGTCACTTACAGATTTACCGCTATCGTTTTGGGGTTATGCATTAGAAACAACCGCATTCACTTTAAATAGGGCACCATCTAAATCCATTGAAACGACACCGTATGAATTATGGTTTGGGAAGAAACCTAAATTGTCGTTCCTTAAAGTTTGGGGTTGCGAAGCTTATGTAAAGAAGTTACAGCCAGACAAGCTTGAACCCAAAGAGGAAAAATGCGTCTTCATAGGATACCCGAAGGAAACTATTGGGTATACCTTCTATCATAGATCCGAAGGCAAAATCTTCGTTGCCAAGAATGGATCCTTTCTAGAGAAGGAGTTTCTCTTGAAAGAAGTGACTGGAAGAAAAGTAGAACTCGACGAGGTTGATGAACCTTCTCTCGAACTTGCGAGTAGCGTAGCACCGGAAGTAGTTCCTGTGGCGCCTGCACCAATAAGAGAGGAAGCTAATGATGTTGATAATGAAACTTCGGTTGAAGTTACTACAGAACCTCGCAGGTCAACGAGAACTCGTACCACTCCTAATTGGTATGATCCCGTTATGAGTGTCATGTTGGTGGACAACACCGATGACCCTGCGACATATGAGGAAGCGATGATGAGCCCAGATTCCAATAAATGGCAAGAGGCCATGAAATCCGAGATTGGATCCATGTACGAAAACCAAGTATGGACTTTGGTGGACTTACCGGATGACCGGAAGGCTGTCAAGAACAAATGGATTTTCAAGAAAAAAACAGATGTTGATGGTAATATTACTGTCTATAAAGCTCGACTTGTCGCAAAAGGGTTTCGACAAATTCAAGGAGTTGACTACGATGAGACTTTCTCACGAGTAGCGAAGCTAAAGTCTATGAGGATTATGTTAGCAATCGCTGCATATTATGATTATGAGATATGGCAGATGGATGTCAAAACGGCGTTCCTCAATGGAGACATTGATGAAGAGTTGTATATGATGCAACCCAAAGGTTTTGTCGATCCTAAAGATGCTAACAAGGCATGCAAAATTCAACGGTCCATATATGGATTGAAGCAAGCATCCCGAAGTTGGAATCAACGTTTTGATAAGGTAATCAAAAGCTTTGGTTTTATACAAACTTATGGAGAAGCTTGTATTTACAAGAAAGTGAGTGGGAGCTCTGTAGCATTCTTAATACTTTATGTAGATGAAATATTGTTGATTGGGAATGATGTAGACCTTCTTAATAGTGTCAAGGATTATTTGAATAATAGTTTTTCAATGAAAGATCTTGGCGAAGCAGCTTACATATTAGGCATAAAGATTTATAGAGATAGATCGAGGCGCCTAATATCATTGTCACAGAGTACATATTTGGACAAATTTCTAAAGAGGTTTGGAATGGAAGATAGCAAGAAAGGGTTCTTGCCCATGTTGCCCAATACGACCTTGAGTAAAACGCAAAGTCTTGCAACGGAAGAAGATAGAGAAAGGATGAGTAAGACTCCCTATGACTCAGCCATATGATCTCTTATGTATGACATGCTATGTACTAGACCCGACATTGCATATGTTGTTAGTTTAACTAGCAGAGATCAAAGTGATCCAAGAGTAGATCATGGGACAGCGGTCAAAAACATCCTTAAGTACTTGAGAAGAACTAAGGATATGGTTATTTCTTATGGAGGTGATGAACAACTCGTTGTTAATGGTTACACCGATGCTAGTTGGAACACCGATCCAAATGATTCTAAATCACAATCTGGATACGTATTTACTTTGAATGGTGTAGCAGTTAGCTGGAGGAGTGCAAAGCAAAGTGTTGTGGCGAGATCTTCAACTGAATCGGAATACATAGCTGCTTCGAAGGCTTCACAAGAGGCGATATGGATGAAGGAGTTCATTACAGAGCTCGGTGTGGTTCCAAGTGCGCTGAACCCAATGTCTATCTACTGTGATAACATGGGTGCCATAGTCAATGCGCAAGAACCAAGGTCACACAAGAAGCTGAAGCACATCAAGCTACGTTTTCATGCTATTCGAGAGCATGTCCAAGATGGTGACATAAAGATTTGCAAAGTACACACAGATCTGAATGTAGCAGATCCGTTGACTAAACCTCTCCCGAGGGCAAAACATGACCAGCACCAAACCGCTATGGGTGTTCGGTATATTACCATGTAATCTAGATTAGTTGACTCTAGTGCAAGTGGGAGACTGTTGGAGATATGCCCTAGAGGCAATAATAAAAGGAGTTATTATTATATCTTTGTGTTTATGATAAATGTTTACATTCATGCTATAATATTATTAACCGGAAACATTAATACTTGTGTGATTTGTAAACTAAATTAGAGTCCCTGGCAAAGCCACTTTATAATACTAGCTTGTTGATTAATAGATGATCGTGGTTTCTTGATCATGAACATTGAGATGTTGTTAATAACAAGATCATATCATTAGGAGAATGGTATGATGGACATACTCCTATAGATAAGCGTAGCATAAAGATCAAGTCATTTCAATAGTTCGTTTGCTATAAGCTTTCTGATACATAGTAACATAATTCCTTTGACCATGAGATCATGCTAATCACCATCACCGGAAGGATGCTTTGATAACATCAAACACCACATCGTAACTGGGTGGATATAAAGGTGGCATTGAGTGTTCGGAAAGTATGGGTTGAGGCACATGGATCAAGAGTGGGATTTGTCCATCCATATGACGGATAGATATACTCTGGACCCTCTTGGTGGAATGTCATCCAATTAGCTTGCAAGCATGTGACTGGCTCACAAGGGATCACATATCACGGGAACGAGAAAAGAGTACTTATCAGTAACGAGGTTGAACTAGGTATGCAGAGATACCGACGATCAAAACCTCGGATAAGTAAACTATCGTGAGACAAAAGGAAATTGGTATCGTATGTAAGTGGTTCATTCGATCGCAAAAGTAATCCTTGAAATATGTGGGAGCCATATGAATTTCCAGATTCCTCTATTGGTTATTGATCGGAGAAGTGTCTCGGTCATGTCCGCGTAATTCACGAACCGTAGGGAGACACACTTAAGGGTTCGATGTTGTTAGTAGATATGGAATGTTAGTAGGGATACCGAATGTTGTTCGGAGTCTCGGAGGGGACCCGGGATATCACGAGGAGATCCGTAATGGTCCAGAGAATAAGATTCATATAAGGAAAGTCCTATTTCGGAGTTCAGGAAAGTTTCCGATGATTTCATCGGAGAGGTTCTAGAAGGGTCTAGAAGGTTCACCGGTCCGGAAGGAGAATGGTCCATGAATGTGTCATGGGTGAGTGGAAAGATTGGATCATATCCTAGGTCACATGGTGTGTGCATTTTGTAAGAGAGAATTAAAGCTCTAAATTGGAAGTCAAACGGGAAGTTTGAAAAGTCAAACTGGAACAATGGTTTCCTAGTGGAAGAAGAAACAAGTCCTTCTCTCAATCCAACTTGGGTTTGGGTTTGGATTCAAATCCACCCCTCCCAAGGCTGCCCCCCTCTCATAAATAGAGGGGAAGGGCTGCCCCAAAGCACACAAGCCCTAGCCCCTCTCCACGAGCCGCCGCCGCCGCGTCGCCTCACCGCGCCGCCTCGCGCCGCCAGCGGCTCGTTGCCGCCGCCCTAGCCGCTGCCGACACCTCCTCCTCTTCCCGGATCTCTAAATCCTGGATTTCCGGGAAACCCTAATCCACCATAACTCGCATCCGGCTTAGGCGAAGCCCTGCGGGATCTTCCCTCTACTTCCGACACCACGTCGTCATGCTGCCGGAATCGCCAGGAGAGAAATACAACCTCCGCTGCCTGCTGTAACAAGGGAGAGGAAGGTCTTCATCGAGTACCGAACGTGTGACCGACTGCGGAAGCGCTGCCGGAACGCAGTGGGGGAAGGATCGTCTACGCGATCTTGAGATCGCAAGTGTACAACTACATCACCAACGAGAATATGCTCTCGTTAACCACTTTGGAATCTTCGAGGGTAAGTGCTTCTATCGACTCGTTGCTACAATCTAGTAGATAGATCTTGGCTTGTTTGTGTGCATGCGGTAGAATTTTTTTGTTTTCCATGCTACGAACCCCTACATCCGCCACCTCCACCACACCCGCAGGACACCGCCATGTCGACCCCAACAAGCAACGCCATGCCCAACCGGAGCTACAACATGCCGACCCGTGGCCCTAGGATCCTAGATCAGGCCTGCCCAGCCGCTGCAGGAACTATGGAGCTCTACTCCTGCTCCTATTCCGCCACTTCCCCTCACCCATCTACACCTTGAGCCTCAACGCAATGCACACTGGCATCACCACCCGACCACCACCACACCGTACCTTCACATCCATGATGTCCGTCGACCGCTGCTCTCCCATGCCACCTTCAAAGGCAGGGTCTATCGCCACCATGGTGCGAAGGAGGGGAAGGGGAGATGGGGCTAGTGGCTGCGGCGGTGGTTTCCTCGTAGCCGCCCGAGAGGAGTGACATGAGGTATGGGTGTTGCTTTAGACTTAGTCAAATGATTGTTCCGCCCCAATGTTTTGATAATCCGGTGCCTGACATGTGCGAGGTCTGTCAATTGGTTGCCATTCTTGGCTCCTAGAGCCGCCGAAGTATGCTTATAACCTTGTGAGACTTGGTGAATAAACTAGGAAAGTTCTCTCTTTATATCTCTCTCTCACAGGAAAAATACTCGCATCTTGTAAAGCACTCTCGGCGGTGCGCACCTTGCACCGCTGCACGCCCTGGTTGTACTCCTGTTTTCCCTCGTATACCAGACCTGATCTGAGCTATTCACCAAAAAGTACAATGTGGAATTGATTTTTGCAACTTGGATGTTTTCCTTCAGATTTAAACCTCCCTTCATATACGCTCGTGTATATCTCTCTCTCCAAGTTGTTATGTATCTCAGATAAATCGAAGGTTGGTGATGACTGCAAGTGCACAGATCATTTGTAGCTAGTTTCAAAGTTAAGATGTCGATCCCACAGGAAGTCCAAAGGTAAGTGTTTATAGGTAAAGTCGCTGTCACACTCGAAGTTGTCACAGGTTTTTGAATGAATTGACTAGAAGTATTGAAATAAGAATAGAATTGAGATTAAAAGAAAGTATTTAAATAAAACTAAAATGTAAATTTTAGAAATAAAAAAGCATAAAGTAAAAAATAATTTATTTATTGTTTTCTGCAGATGACAAGATAGACGGCTCCACGGTAACACGCAGGACCCAGGCCAGTGATTTGTGCATCTCCTACAGCCTAAATTTCAAAACTTACCCTACTCCCTCCTACATGGCACCCATCGCACGTTTCAAAGAGAGCTGGAGCAGAGCGTTTCAGTTCGATTAGTTCTAGAACGGCGGTTTCACGTGCTGATAGTCGTAGGACCAATTTGCTCGCGCGGGAATAGTTGTAATAGCTGGCGTAATTAGCTCTTATCTAAATACTTTTTAAAAATGTCAAAAATTCCAAAAATAGATTTCCCATGTACGTTCACACAAAAATTTATTGCAAAAGAACATTTTTCCAGCCTAGGG
Organism: Avena sativa; assembly: GCA_916181665.1. Lineage (NCBI taxonomy): Eukaryota > Viridiplantae > Streptophyta > Magnoliopsida > Poales > Poaceae > Avena > Avena sativa. The sequence continues at coordinate 273,600,116 of OV702298.1, read as the reverse complement.
AAAAAAGACAACTTCGAATGCTCTAATATGACTATTCACAAGATATATTTTTTGTTATTTTTATGCACGCCACAAAAATAATTTTTTTCTTTGTGAAACTTTGTGTATAACAACATAGAATATTCATATATACACACGAAATTTTTGGTCGGTATTTTATGTTATTTTGAAATGTGTTCTGTACATATTTTTTATAATAGGTGCATTTACACATGAGCCATATCAACATTACTTTTGTATGATTTTAAATGTTAATTGTTAACTGTTTGATGTTTCTAGGGTCCTAGATCATGTTATAAGTGCGACAAGAAGATAATAAAGAACGAAAAGAAAATCACAGCAAGAGAATACAGATTTAACGAGAAAAATTCTCTCCAACAAAGAGAGGAAAAAATCAGGGACGCTAACTAGCGAAACTTCACTATATCGATGAGTGTTTACAAGCATCGTAGATTTTTACAGATACAACTTATCCTAGTCGGTGACTTACAAGATATATATATATATATATATATATATATATATATATATATATATATATATTTAGCGGTAGAAACCTAGATCTTTAACGATCCATTCCGCGGGTCCAAACATCCAATAATGGATCTTGATCCGCTCGTCAGAAATTAGTCTGCTTATAATAAATTTAGAAATTTAGACCATACTTCAACGGGTCATATATGTTCGCTCCAGGTCATCGAAATCTCAGAACCGGTCACTGTTTCTGCCATGTAGTCTGGCTGGCACACTAGCCTGTAGCCTGTAGGGCTGGACGGATATATTCCTCTCAGCATCGCGACGATGATGTCGCTTTGCATTGGGACGATGATGTCGCTGTGCGTGCGGATCGCGAGCAGATTTCCCAGCCATGCAACAACCGTCGTCGAGTGTGTGAGTCGTACCGCCACCATACACAAATTTGTGGTTACTCAAATGGTTTCCACGAATTGCCGAGCATCTTCGCGTGCGTGCCACATGCATGGCTCAACATGTCACCGCCGCTCCTTGGTATATATCGCTACCGTATCGGCCGGTTCCAGCCGCATGCACTCGGACACCGACGTAGATTATTTCGGCCTGTGGATCAGCTCATCTCTGTCCGTTCATACTTACTACTAGCTAGCCAACGCCCCGCCTATAAGTTCAAGTTCAGTTCCACAGTATACGTTCACGTTCATAAGCCATACGCTCTGCTAGTTGCCGCTCATGGCTTCTCTTCAGCTCGACTCCACCCTAATCCTCCTCTGTCTCGTCTTCGTGGTTTCTTGCTTCGCCATCGTCGGTAGAGGCTTTGGGTCAGGCCGTAAAGATGCCATCCGTGTGCTGCCGCCTTCGCCTTGGGGCTGCCCATCATAGGGAACCTGCACAAGCTCGGTGGCGTCCACCCCCACCGTAGCCTGCAGGCCCTCGCCCGGCGCCACGGCCCGCTCTTCCTCCTCCGCCTCGGCTCCGTGCCCACCGTCGTCGCCTCCTCGGCCTCTCTGGCCGAAGCCGTGCTCAGGACGCAGGACCACGTCTTCTGTAGCCGCCCACAGCAGTACACGGCCCGCGGCACGCTCTACGGCTGCCGAGACATCGCCTTCCGCCCCTACGGGGAGAAGTGGCGCTAGATCCGCCGCATCTCCGTCGTGCACCTCCTCAGCGTGAAGCGAGTTGACTCCTTCCATGCGCTACGGGTGGCGGACACTAGTGGAAACGAGGCCTTTGGTTGAGCCTGGAAATGGGCTTTAACACCGGTTCTTCTACGAACCGGTGTTAAAGGGGGGGCGTATCAGCGTGGCCCGTGCAGCAAAAAGGAGCCTCCCCTTTAACACCGGTTCGTGGCACGAACTGGTGTTAAAGGCCCCTGCACCAGTGGCCCGCGCAGCCCCCCTTTAACACCGGTTCGTGGCTTGAACCGGTGTTAAAGGGGGGGGGCGCTATATAAGACACCGCAGCCCACACCCCTCTTCCATTTTTTCACTATCTCATTTTGGAGCCTAGCAAGAGGGTGTGAAGTGTGCTAGTTTGTGTTTTTTTCATATGCACAAGAGGTGTTCGGTGAAATGCCCGAGAGCTCAAAATAAGTTTTCTCGTTGCTCTTTCCTTCTCGGTCGAGGTCGGCAACTATCATTTCATGTGTCATTGATGTACTATATATATAAATGGTCATCTCCCTATTAATTTTTGATATATACTATATATTAATGCAGATGAACCGGCAATGGATGTACGGTGACCGCCGCACTTCCGAGTACATTACGGGCCTCCAAAATTTCATCGTTGTGGCTAATGCAAACCGTGGTCACAATGGTTTTATGTGCTGTCCGTGTGTTCACTGTCAGAACAAGAAAGACTACTCAAATACCAGAACCATTCACGCCCACCTGCTTCGATCCGGTTTCATGCCCAGCTATAATTGTTGGATCAAGCACGGAGAAAAAGGGGTTGTGATGGAAGACAACGAAGAAGAAGAGGATGATGACAACTATCATAATATGTATCCTAAATATGATGATACTGCAACGGGGGTAGATAATGAAGATCAAGAGGCAGCAGATGGGCCCACTGATGACGATCTTGGTCGGGCCATTACTGATGCAAAGGAAGAATGTCAAACTGAAAAGGAGAAGGAGAAGCTGGAGCAGATGTTAAAGGATCACAAAATATTGTTGTACCCAACTTGCGAAGATGGCCACAAAAAGCTAGGTACCACACTGGATTTGCTGCAATGGAAGGCAGAGAACGGTGTGACTGACAGCGCATTTTCAAAGTTGTTGGTAAAAATGAAGAATCTTCTTCCAAGAAATAATGAGTTGTCCAACAGTACATACCAAGCAAAAAAGGTTGTCTGCCCTCTAGGATTAGACGTGCAGAAGATACATGCCTGCATTAATGACTGCATCCTCTACCGCGGTGAGAAGTACGAGAATTTGGATGCATGCCCGGTATGCACTGCACTGCGGTATAAGATCAGACGAGACGATCCCGGCGATGTTGAGGGCGAGGCCTCTAGGAAGAAGGTTCCTGCCAAGGTTATGTGGTATGCTCCTATAATACCACGGTTAAAACGTCTCTTCAGAAATAAAGAGCATGACAAGTTGTTGCGATGGCACATGGAAGACCGTAAGAAAGACGCGATGTTGAGACACCCCGCTGATGGGTCACAGTGGAGAAAAGTCGAGCGAGAGATGTTAATGTCTTTACTGAGACAACAAACCAAAAGGGAAATACTATTGCCTTACAACTTCTCGTGAGTACTGTTACCCTCTCTTGTACACATTCTGCTTCGGCTTACTCGATGTTAAGTGTAACTGATGATGAGTTATGCGTGCGTAGGTTCCACTTTATTCTGCTAGTCATTCAACCTGACTCAAGAAAAGTCCTTGTCATGGACTCGTTACGAAAAGAAAACGAGCTATGGGCAGACTTTAGAGAGATGCTCCAGAGGTAATTTTAATCATATTATCGCACTAGATCAGCAACTTTCGTGACAACAAGTAATTAATTACTCTTTTATCCATTTTCTTTGCCGGACAGGGTTTGGAAAAGGTTCACGGGCAGGGCCGTGGGTGAATGGTCAGAAGAACTAAAATTTGTAGACCAAAATGTAAGTAATACTAGCTAGCTAGGTCTGCGTATCTCTTTGATTCTGCTTCCAATTCCATTATATCATGCTTTATTGATTATTATTTTGATTGAACTCTCTATTCTCGTAAAGTGCGCGCATCAGGAACACGGCAATAACTTATGTGGGTACTATGTTTGCGAGTTCATTCGCAACACGATATGTGCGACGGGCCAAGCCGCACTAGAACAACTTAGAGTAAGTAAACAAAGTACACAACATTATTTTATTACCATCAATTGTGTTGAGTTTTATTCTTATATATATATTGACCCCATTCTTCATATATATTCAGATCGAACGGATGCGGGACCAACTCCTACCATTTGACCGCATACGAGCCATTCTAGAGGAATTGGCGGGGTTCATACTTGATGAGGTCGTCACGTCTGGCGGAGAACTCTTTAGATATCCAAAAAATCTTTAGATGCTTGAAGCGTGTTTGTCTTGTACTTGATGCTTCAACGTTTACGGAGAATACCACACAGTGGCGATGTTTGTGTATAATAATAGTTGCTTAATTATTCATGTACTCGTATGTACCGACGATGATGTATGTGTATATACCGCTCCCGATCGATTCCCCCCTCCCCTCCTCCCCGTCCCCGCCGCGCCGCAGAAATACGCCCAGAACGGGGCGGCGGCAGAACTCTGCCGCGACAGAGATTTAGGCCGTTTTCCTGCCGCGGCAGAGAACCTTTAGCACCGGTTCGTGTTACGAACCGGTGTTAAAGGGGGGGGCTAAGCGCTGTGGCAGCCCCACGTGCGCCACCCTTTAACAGCGGTTCTTATAAGAACCACTGTTAAAGGGGGGGCTCTAACACCGAACCCCCAACAGCGGTTCTGGAACCGCTGTTAGAGGCCTCTACGAACCGGTGTTAGAGGCCTCTACGAACCGGTGTTAGAGGCCTCGTTTCCACTAGTGGGAGGTCGCGAGATTCGTGCAACGGATCCGCGCCGCCAGTGGTGCAGCCAAAGTAAACGTGAGCAAGCTCATCATTAGCCTAACCAACACCGTAATCTCGAAAGCGGCGTTTGGGAACAAGCTAGGCGGCGTGGAGCCGGCGATGGTCCGTGACATGATGAAGGAGCTCATTGAACTGCTCGGTACGGTCGTCGTGAGTGATGTGTTCCCGCGACTATGGTGGTTGGACTGGGCGACGGGGCTGGAGGCAAGGGTGAATAGGGTGTCGGCTAAGCTTGACAGCGTTGTCGAGAGGACGCTCACGGAGCACGAGGGAAACCGAGCAAATGAAGATGAAGCTCTCGACCTCCTAGATGATTTGTTCGCTATCTACAATAATGGTGATCAGGGGTTTATGCTGGACCGCACCGATGTCAAGGCAATCATTTTGGTAAGTTTCAATAACAATACTTTCTCCGGCCCATATTAGTTGATTTAGATTTGTTAGATATATTTTTCTAGACACGTTGTAGTATTAGATAGAGGTATATACACTTTTAGTCCCACATCTTGTATCATGAGAATGTTTTAGTCCCACAGCTTGCAATATGGACAAGACTAGTCCCACAACTTGTATCCTGAGAGGATTTTAGTCTAATTTGATCAAATTTCAACAAATTTGACTAAATTCGTCCACCCTTGACGTTGTATTTTTCTCAAAATAACCCATATGTATTTTTCTCTGTTATTTGTGTCCTTGGTGCAGGCCCGTCCGTCAGTAGGAGTACATATAAAATGGTTAAAACTCAATGGCTGGGAGGGACTTGAACACAAAACCTTTTTATAGCCACACAACTACACAAGCCACTACGCTAACAAATGCTACTGTTTAGATAGGAGGATGTAATTGTTTTATATAACAGGAACGCACACGTATGGTAAAAATGTTGGTTTGCAAACTGTGTATCTTCAAATCTTGTATTGTCGTTTTTTAGCCCAATACAAATCAGTTCGGATTGAAATTTTCCACGATGAAATTTTTTACATGTTTAAAGGTGTTTTGATACTTTGATTTGCATTTTTACCGTACTTGTGTGTGCTTTCCTGTTATATAAAAGAATTACGTCCTCCAATTTAAACAGTAGCATTTGTTAGCATAGAGGTTTGTGTTGTAGTGTTGCTATACAAAGGTTTTGAGTTCAAGTCCCTCACACACTTCGAGTTTTAACGATTTTTATAGAAAAATACACAGGGGTTATTTTAAAAAAATACAACATCATGGGTGCATGAATTTAGTCAAACTTGCTGAAATTTAATCAAATTGGACTAAAATATTTTTAGGATACAAGTTGTGGGACTAGTCCTATCCATTTTACAAGATATGGAACTAAAACGCTCTTATGGTGCAAGTTGTGGGACTAAAAGTGTATATACCTCTATTAGATACATCCATATATGTGGATAAATCCGTATGTAGATAAATGTAAGTCAACAAATATGGGCAAGAAGGAGTAGCAGTTCACTACGGGAAAAAATGTCGCTGCCGTGTAGACACGCCTTTGCCATGTTTCAAACGGATCGGAACACGGCAAAGTCTGTCTAGTGTAACTCAGAAAGTACACGGCAAAGTACGTGAACACGGCAAATTTCTGAAAAAGAACACGACAAAGAAATATACACGGCAAAGACCCACAAAGGAACACGGCAAAGAAAATACACTCTGCAAAGTCGACAGCGGCACACGACATAGGTGTTCTCACGTCAACAAGGTGGGACCCGTGACCCCATAGGTCCATTTGACGGGAGGAGCTAACGGCTGCAGACGGTGGTCTCTTTGCCGTGTGCCCTTGCCGGTCCTTTGTCGTGTGTATTCTGCAGTATACACGGCAAAGGGCCTTTGCCGTATGTATTCTGTAGTACACACGGCAAAGAGCTTTTGTCGTATGTATTCCGCAGTACACATGGCAAAGTCTTTTTTTCTTTTTTTCCTTTTATCATATTACTCTTAGAAAAATCATAAAAAATCATTCTAATTCAAAAAAATATAAATAATATATCAAAATTTGCAAAAAAAATAAGATCTATCTATCTACACTCAAATATTAGATATTTATATTGAATAAGAATCTTCATGCTCGCTGTTTTGACCATAGTTTAAAATATGTATTAAAAAAATCAAACATGATCGAAACAATGTGAAACCTTCGCGTGGTATCATATTATATGACATGGTTGGAAGGAAAAATATCAAACTTGTTATATTAAATATGTCTCAAAAAACCCTTCACAAAATGACCTATCTCATTTGAGTTTTCCTGACTTTCGGGTCAAATGACCAATGTTATGGCTAGAATCAAGGCATAGTTTGTGATAATGTGCTCATATTGTGCATGCATGTGTATCATGGAATGGCGAACAATGTTGCAAAAGGAAGTTTTCCTTTCGCCGCACCAAAAAGCCATTTTCCATTTTCCGAGCGTAAAAAATGGGGGATTTTATGAAGCAACCACCAAATGGCTAATTCAAAATGCTATCACCTTATTTTTCAAAAATACAAGACCACCTTAAATGTGAAGGGTTTCGCAGCATAGTAAATCAAAATTTTCTACGGATGCGAACGGGGAAAGCCAAGATCTAATCTAGGAGATGCAAACAACGAGGGGGGATAGATGAGATCTTCATACCCTTGAAGATTCGCATAGCGGAATGTTCGATGGAACGTGGGTGATGTAGTCGCACTCGCTTCTCCTCCTCGCGATCCGATCCGATCTAACACCGCAAGTGGCGATGCCTCCGAGAGATGCACACGTGCGGCACCTCGACGTCTCCTCCTTCCTCGGTCCAGCAAGTGGGGTGGATAGATGGATTGGATCTACAACGCGACGGCGCGGTGCAAGCGGTGGAGAGTTTCTACGGCAGGGCTTCGCCTACGCGTAGTCGGGAGGGAGAGAGAGGAGGGGCAGCAGGGCGGCTAGGGTTGTGGAGGAGGTGTAGGGGGAGGGTGCGCCCCCATCCCTCTTTATATAGAGGGGTGGGCGGCCACCCCTAGCCCCTTCCCCAAGCCCTAGGCCGGCCGCCAAGGAGGGAGGAGTGGGGGGCAAGTTTCCCCCCTCCCTTCTAGAAGCTTCCCTAGGGTTTTCTAGGTGTTTGGCCGGCTGGGACCTATGGGACCTTGTGCCCCTGGCCCAATGCGGCCAGGGCACTCCCTCATAGGCCCATGCCCCCTCCCGACAAGTGGAGCCACGTTGGTCCCACTCCGGAAGGTTCTAGAAGCTTCCGGTACAATACCGATTAACCCGAAACAATTCCGAACTCCAAAAACTGCATTGCCTTATATGAATCTTCTTCTCCGGACCATTCCGAAACCTCTCGTGATGTCCTGGATCTCATCCGAGACTCCGAACAAAAACTTATAAACCAATTATCCAATCTATCCTAGCGTCGAGACACAGTAAGTGTGTGACCCTTCGGGTTCGAGAATATGCAGACATGATCTTCTATCAATAATCAACAGCGGGGTTTGGAAACCCATATTGACTCCTACACATTCATCGATGATCATATCGGATGAAACACGATGCCAGGATTCAATCAATTCCATATATATATATATATTCCCTTCGTCTCGCGATATTTTACTTGCCCAAGATTTGATCGTCGGTACCGTCATACCTAGTTCAATCTCGTTCACAGCAAGTACTTTACTCGTCCCGTAATCCGATATCACTTTGTGATTAACTCCTTAACCACGTGCTTGCAAGCGGTGTTGATATCGATTACCGAGTGTGCCCGAAGTATATCTCTCCGACTTGGGAGGGACAAATCCCATCTCGATACATACAACCCAACAGGTACTTTCCGATCACTTGAGAGACACCTTTATGATCACCCTCTCATAGGATGACGTTTGATGACCTCAAAGCTTTCATCCGATACCAGGGAGTTGCATTATCTCATGGTCTAAGGAATACAATATTTGACATAGGAAAAGCTTCGCAAAGGCGAACACGATGACACGATCTAATTGCTCCGCTTAGTTTGGGTATGTCCATCATATCATTCTCCCAATGATATGATCTCATTATTAATCGACAACTCATGTCTATGGTTAGGAAACCTTAACCATCATTAATCAATGAGCTAGTCCATAGAGGCGTACTAGGGACACGGTGTTGTTCACAAACCACACAAGTATTAAAGTTTCCACTTAATACAATTCTAGCATGGAATATAAACTTTATCATGAACAAGAATTATAATAATAACATCTTTATTATTGCCTCTAGGGCATAATTCCAACAGTCTCCCACTTACACTAGAGTCAATAATCTAGTTTACATCTGGCAACAATCTAACACCCATGGCACTAAGGTGCTGATCATGTTTGGCACGTGGAAGAGGTTTAGTCAATGGATCTGCGACATTCCGATATGTATGTACTTTGCTAATCTTCAGATCTCCATCTGTTATATAATCCCGGATTATATGAAACTTGCGGTTGATATGCTTGGTCTTTGGATAATATCTTGGTTCCTTAGCCAGTGCTATGGCGCCAGTGTTGTCACACAATATATCCAGTGGGTCCAAGGCACTTGGAACCACACCAAGCTCAGTGATAAAGTTCCTGATCCAAACTCCTTCACTTGACGCTTCTGCAGCAGCCATGTATTCCGCTTCTACTGTAGATCCCGCGATCACGCTTTGCTTGCAGCTTCTCCAGCTCACAGCTCCTCCATTCAAAATATAAACGTATCTTGTCTGAGATTTAGAATCATCCCTGTCGGTGTTGAAACTAGCGTCGACGTAACCCTTTACGACGAGCTGTTCATCACCTCCATAGACTAAGAACATTTCTTTAGTCCTATTCAAGTACTTTAGGATGTTCTTCACGGTTGTCCAGTGTTCCACTCCTGGATCACTTTGGTATCTGCTCGTCAAACTAAGAGCATTGGACACATCTGGTCTAGTACACAGCATGGCATACATGATAGAACCTATGGCCGAGGCATAAGGCACTTTGCTCAGAGCTTCTCTATCATTTACTATAGCTGGACACTAAGCCCTGCTCAATATCTTACCTGACAACATAGGCACTGAACCTTTCTCTTCCTTGTCCATTCTGAACCTTTTCAGAACTTTGTCTAGGTATGTACTTTGGCTTAAAGCTATTAGGCGTCTTTGTCTATCTCTATAGATTTTGATGCCTAATATATAAGCAGCTTCCCCAAGGTCTTTCATTGAAAAAAATTTGTTCAAATAACTCTTCACATCGTTAAGCATGTCAATGTCATTTCCAATAATCAATATGTCATCCACATATAGTACCAGAAATGTCACTGAGCTCCCACTCACTTTCTTGTAGATACAAGCTTCGTAGCAATTTGGAACAAATCCAAAGCTCTTGATCACTTGATCAAAACGAAGGTTCCAACTCCGAGATGCTTGCTTTAGTCCATAAATGGAACGCTGAAGTTTGCATACTTTATCAGCATCCTTAGGATCGACAAAACCTTCGGGTTGCATCATATACAACTCTTCATCAATGTTGCCATTGAGGAAGGGAGTCTTGACATCCATCTGCCATATTTAATAATTATGAAACACAGCAATTGCTAATAAAATCTGAATGGACTTAAACATCGCTACGGGAGAGAAAGTCTCATCGTAGTCAACACCTTGAACTTGTCGAAAACCTTTCGCGACAAGTCGTGCTTTATAGACAGTAACATTACCATCCGCGTCCGTTTTCTTCTTGAAAATCCATTTGCACTCAACGGCCTTTCGGTCGCTAGGAGGGTCCACCAAAGTCTATACTTGGTTTTCGCTCATGGATCCCATTTCGGATTTCATGGCCTCTAGCCATTTCTTAGAGTCTGGTCTTATCATCGCTTCCTCATAGTTCGCAGGTTCACTGTCTTCTACCAACAAGACAGTCAAGACAGGGTTGCCGTACCACTCAGGAGGGGCACATGACCTTGTCGACCTACGACGTTCAGTAGTAGCATCGTCCGAAGCTTCATGATCCTTGTCATTAGCTTCCTCTATTGTTGGTGCAGGCGGAACTGGAACAATTTCAGGTGTTGCGCTACTCTCCAATTCAAGAGAAGGTTCAACAACCTCGTCTAGCTCTACTTTCCTCCCACTCACTTCTTTCGAGAGAAACTCCTTCTCAAGAAAGGAACCGTTCTTTGCGACAAACACTTTGCCTTCGGTTCTATGATAGAAGGTATACCTAATAGTTTCCTTAGGGTATCCTATGAAGACGCATTTCTCTGCTTTGGGTTCGAGCTTGTCCGGCATCAACTTCTTGATGTAAGCTTCGCATCCCCAAACTTTAAGAAACGACAACTTAGATTTAGCACCAAACCACAGTTTATATGGTGTCGTCTCAACGGATTTAGATGGTGCCCTATTTAAAGTGAATGCAGCGGTTTCTAATGCATAACCCCAAAATGATAACGGCAAATCAGTAAGAGACATCATTGATCGGACCATATCTAATAGAGTTCGATTCCGGCGTTTAGACACACCATTGTGCTGTGGTGTTCCGGGGGGCGTGAGTTGCGAAACGATTCTGCTTGCTTTAAGATGCGTGAGAAAATCATAACTCAAATATTCACCTCCACGATCGGATCGTAGAAACTTAATTTTTCTGTTACGATGGTTCTCCACTTCATTCTGAAATTCCTTGAACTTTTCAAATGTTTCAGATTTATGTTTCATCAAATAGATATACCCATATCTACTTAAGTCATCGGTAAAAGTGAGAAAATAGCGATATCCACCGCGCGTCGAAACACTCATCGGTATGTATGATTTCCAACAAGTCCGTTGCTCGCTCCATCATACCGGAGAACGGGGTTTTGATCATCTTGCCCATGAGGCATGGTTCGCATGTGTCAAATGATTCAAAATCAAGAGACTCCAAAAGTCCATCAGAATGGAGTTTCTTCATGCGTTTTACACCAATATGACCTAGACGACAGTGCCACAAATAAGTAGTATTATCACTATCTACTTTGCATCTTTTAGCCTCAATGTTATGGATGTGTGTTTCATCCCTTTCGAGATTCAGAAGAAATAAACCATTCATAGCAGATGCATGACCATAAAAGGTGTTACTCATATAAATAGAACAACCATTATTCTCAGATTTCAATGAATAACCGTCTTGCAATAAACAAGATCCAGATATGATGTTCATGCTCTACGCAGGCACATAATAACACTTATTGAGGTTTAAAACTAATCCCGAAGGTAAAACTAAGGAGAGCGTGCCGACGGCCATCACATCAACTCTTGATCCGTTGCCAACGCGCATCGTCACCTCATCCCTCGCAAGCCGCCGTCTATTCCGTAGCTCCTGTTTCGAGTTACAAATATTAGCAACTGAACTAGTATCAAATACCCAGGCACTACAACAAGGGCTAGTAAGGAAAATATCAATAACATGTATATCAAATATACCTTTGATGGTGCCAGCCTTCTTGTCCGCTAAGTACTTCGGACAGTTGCGCTTCTAGTGACCCTTGTCCTTGCAATAGAATCACTCAGTGTCCGGCTTAGGTCCAGACTTGAGCTTCTTCTCAGCAGGGGCAACGCGCTTGCCGCTACCTTTCTTGAAGGGCTTCTTTGCACCCTTACCTTTCTTAAAGCTGGGGGGCTTGTTGACCATCAACACATGATTATCCTTTTTAATGTCCACCTACGCAGCTTTCATCTTAGCAAAGAGCTCGGTGATCGTATCAGTGGAACCAATCTGATTATGAGTCACTACAAAACTTTTGTAGTTGGGAGGGAGTGATTGCAGAACCCTGTCAATCTTGAGCTCCTCTGGAATCTTGCAGTCCAGTTGCTCAAGGCGTTGAGTGTAGCCCGACATCTTTATGGCGTGCTCACTAACGGAACTCCCTTCCTCCATCTTGCAGTTAAAGAATTTCTCAGAGATCTCATATCTCTCAGAACGGGCCTGAGTCTGAAACATAGTTTTCAGTTCCTTAAGAATCTCAAAGGGCCCGGGGTAATCTTCAAAATGATTTGAAGGTCCGATTCCATAGCAAACAACATGGTGCTCTTAATCACACCATAATCATCTTTGCGCGACTGATAAATAGCTTTCTCATCAGCCGACGCATCTACAGCAGGGGCGTCACCTAGCGCATCCTCAAGGACATAGTCCTTTTGTCCGCCAGCGAGAATGATTCTCAGATTGCGGAACAAGTTGGTGAAGTTAGACCCATTGTTTCTAAGCTTTTCTTTCTCAGCAAAAACGTTGAAGTTGAAGTTGGACTTAGCCATTTGATCTACAAAATTTGCAAGTACAATTTAGACTATGTTCATGATAACTAGTTCAACTTAATCAAATTACTAGATGAACTCCCACTAAATTCAACATCCCTCAAGTTGTTTAGTGAACATGATCCAAATTCACCACACCTAATCCGATCTTCACGAGAAGAGATGTGGTTTCAATGGTGGACAACGAAGTGTCGATCATATCATTCATATGACTCATGCTTAACCTTTCGGTTCATGTGTTCCGAGGCCATGTCTGTACATGCTAGGCTCGTCAAGTCAAACCCAAGTATTTCCGCGCGTGCAAAAACTGGCTTGCACCCGTTGTATGTGAACGTAGAGTTTATAGCACCCGATCATCACGTGATGCTTGAACACGACGAACTTTTGCAACGGTGCATACATGGGGAGAACATAGTTTTATCTTGATCTTTAAGTGAGGAATCATCTTATAATGCTACCGTCGCGATCTAAGCATAATAACATACATAAAAGGATAAACATCACATGTATATAACTTTATGTGACATGGTATAGCCAATCTTCACGCAATGATCTCCATCTTGTGCGTGCCGACATGATCTCCATCACTCCACCATGATTGCCTCCACCACGAATAGCAACTACAACTATTGCTAACTACTTAGCGATAAAGTAAAGCTATTACATGGCGTATAAGAAGTTGACACACATGCCATACACAATTATAAAGACAACCATATGGCTTCTGCCGGTTGTGTACTCATCGACATGCAAGTCGTGAAACATTAGAAAACATGATCATTGCATACAACATACACATCACATCTTGGGCCATACCATATCACAGAAAACACTCCGTGCAAAAACAAGTTAGACGCCTCTACTTTGTTGTTGCATGTTTTACGTGGCTTATGGGAGTAGCAAGCTAAGAACGATTCTTACCTACGGAAAACCACAACGGTGATATTATGGTTGCCAAACTCCGGTGTAAATCCCATGACAACTATAGTGAGAGAAACAGGCATCCACCAGCCGCATGTGTGGAACAAGCCACACGTCAAGTGCGGAGCCGGTCTCACGAACAACGTCGCGTAAAGTTGGCCTGGACCGCTTCAATCTCACTATCCCGCGTCATAAGAAGTACACAAGCAAGAGGCTTGCAACAGAAAACATCAACGCCCGCAACAACCATGTTGCGTTCTACTCGTGAAACACATCTACGCATAGATCTAGCTCTGATACCACTGAAGGGTTTCGCAGCATAGTAAATCAAAATTTTCTACGGATGCGAACGGGGAAAGCCAAGATCTAATCTAGGAGATGCAAACAACGAGGGGGGATAGATGAGATCTTCATACCCTTGAAGATTCACACAGCGGAACGTTCGACGGAACATGGGTGATGTAGTCGCACTCGCTTCTCCTCCTCGCGATCCGATCCGATCTAACACCGCAAGTGGCGATGCCTCCGAGAGATGCACACGTGCGGCACCTCGACGTCTCCTCCTTCCTCGGTCCAGCAAGTGGGATAGAGAGATGGATTGGATCTACAACGCGACGGCGCGGTGCAAGCGGTGGAGAGTTTCTGCGGCAGGGCTTCGCCTACGCGTAGTCGGGAGGGAGAGAGAGGAGGGGCAGCAGGGTGGCTAGGGTTGTTGAGGAGGTGTAGGGGGAGGGTGCGCCCCCAGCCCTCTTTATATAGAGGGGTGGGTGGCCATCCCTAGCCCCTTCCCCAAGCCCTAGGCCGGCGGCCAAGGAGGGAGGAGTGGGGGGCAAGTTTCCCCCCTCCCTTCTAGAAGTTCCCCTAGGGTTTCCTAGGTGTTTGGCCGGCTAGGCCCTATGGGGCCTTGTGCCCCTGGCCCAATGCGGCCAGGGCACTCCCTCATAGGCCCATGCCCCCTCCCGACAAGTGGGGCCACGTTGGTCCCACTCCGGAAGGTTCTAGAAGCTTCCGGTACAATACCGATTAACCCGAAACAATTACAACTCCAAAAACTGCATTGCCTTATATGAATCTTATTCTTCGGACCATTCCGGAACCTCTCGTGATGTCCTGGATCTCATCCGAGACTCCGAACAAAAACTCATAAACCAATTATCCAATCTATCCTAGCGTCGAGACACGTTAAGTGTGTGACCCTTCGGGTTCGAGAATATGCAGACATGATCTTCTATCAATAATCAACAGCGGGGTCTGTAAACCCATATTGACTCCTACACATTCATCGATGATCATATCGGATGAACCACGATGCCAGGATTCAATCAATCCCATATATATATTCCCTTCGTCTCGCGATATTTTACTTGCCCGAGATTTGATCGTCGGTACCGTCATACCTAGTTCAATCTCATTCACAGCAAGTACTTTACTCGTTCTGTAATCCGATATCACTTTGTGATTAACTCCTTAACCACGTGCTTGCAAGCGGTGTTGATATCGATTATCGAGTGGGCCCGAAGTTTATCTCTCCGACTTGGGAGGGACAAATCCCATCTCGATACATACAACCCAACAGGTACTTTCCGATCACCTGAGAGACACCTTTATGATCACCCTCTCATAGGATGACGTTTTATGACTTCAAAGCTTTCATCCGATACCAGGGAGTTGCATTATCTCATGGTCTAAGGAATACAATATTTGACATAGAAAAAGCTTCGCAAAGACGAACACGATGACACGATCTAATTGCTCCGCTTAGTTTGGGTATGTCCATCATATCATTCTCCCAATGATATGATCTCATTATTAATCGACAACTTATGTCTATAGTGAGGAAACCTTAACTATCATTAATCAATGAGCTAGTCCATAGAGGCGTACTAGGGACACGGTGTTGTTCACAAACCACACAAGTATTAAAGTTTCCGCTTAATACAATTCTAGCATGGAATATAAACTTTATCATGAACAAGAATTATAATAATAACATCTTTATTATTGCCTCTAGGGCATAATTCCAACAAAATGGACAATGTGCCAACGGGGGGATCTCAAACCTTTCCGTCCACTCTAGGTGAAAAAAAACAAATTTCTTCTGAATCGGTAGGAAGTGGGTCAGATATGAACTACAGGTACATGATCTGATGACATGATTTTTTATAAAAATCATTTTTAGGTTCACAATATGCTATTTCATCAGAGATCCAATGAAATTTTAGAGAGGCTTAGCTCCGAGCTAACAATCTTCATACCCGTCATTCGACAAAGTTTGTCGATAGTTTAAAAGAGTCATAAAAAATTCAAAAACGGTCAAAACAATGCGAAACCTTCGCGTGGTGTCATATTATGTGACATGGTTGCAAGGGAAAATATCAAACTTGTTATATTGAATATGTCTCAAAAAAACCTTCACAAAATGACCTATCTCATTCAAGGTTTCCTGGCTTTCGGGTCAAATGACCAATGTTATGGCTAGAATCAAGGCATAGTTTGTGATAATATGCCCATATTGTGCATGGATGTGCATCATGGAATGACGAACAATGTTGCAGGAGAAAGTTTTCCTTTTTGTCGCACCAAAAAGCTATTTTCCATTTTCCGAGCGTAAAAAAAGGGATTTTTTGAAGCAACCACCAAATGGCTAATTCAAAATGCTACCACCCAATTTTTCAAAAATACTAGACCACCTTAAATGGACAATATACCAAAGGAGGGATCTCAAACCTTTCCTTCCACTCCAGATGAAAAAGACAAATTCCTGCCGAATCGGTAGGAAGTGGGTCAGATATGAACTACATGTACATGATCTGATGGGCATGATTTTTTATAAAAATCATTTTTAGGTTCACCATATGCTATTTCATCAAAGATCCAATGAAAGTTTAGAGAGGCTCAGCTCCGAGCTAAGAATCTTCATACCCGTCGTTCGACAAAGTTTGTCGATAGTTTAAATGAATCATAAAAATTTCAAAAACGATCAAAACAATGTGAAATCTTTGCGTGGTGTCATATTATGTGACATGATTGCAAGGAAAAATATCAAACTTGTTATATTGATTATGTCTCAAAAAACCTTCACAAAATGACCCGTCTCAAATATATGAATAATTCCATATTAAATAGAAAAATGAAATAAAATATCATTTTATTTTTTATCTGGATTCAAGATTATTATTACTTATTCATTATTGTTTACTTAAATAATTGTTTAGAATCTAAAACTGAGATGTGTGACATCATGGTCCAGGAGTTAATAGGATTGATATGAAAGTATTATCAACAAGGTATGATTTCTTTCTCGAAAGCTCATTCGAAAGGAACGAAGAAATTAAGAATGCTAGAGCTAGAGTATTGTTAGGATGGGTGACCAGAGGGAAAGTTTGATTATGAGTGCAATTTGACCTAATATTAAACATACAAAGAGTTAAAATATCCTATATAAGATTATCAAGTAAATAATATTTAAAAAAGTTTGAAACAAAATTGATTTTTTTTAAAAGGCAGTTTCTTTGCCATGTGCTTTTTCCACGAGACACATGGCAAAGACAGCTTCTTTGCCGTGTACTTTTCGAGGAGACACACGGCAAAGACAGCTTCTTTGCCGTGTACTTTTCGAGAAGACACACGGCAAAGAATAGACACCTTAATCCCCAAGAATTGCTAAAGCCGGGAGTAGGAGATGGGCATGGTTTTGCTAGGCTAAACAGGGCTATTATCACCTTGATCCCCAAGAAACCAGACGCCACGGAGATCGGGCACTATAGGCCAATCAGTCTAGTGCATAGCTTCTCCAAGATCTTCTCAAAAATCATCGCGAATCGACTAAGAGGAAGGCTAGGGGAGCTAGTGAGCAAGAACCAGTCGGCTTTCATCAAAGAAAGGAGCCTACACGACAATTTTGTGTTGGTCCGCCAGGTGGCAAAAACAATAAACACGAGGAGGCAATCAGGAGTGCTTCTTAAGCTGGATATTTCCCAAGCGTTCGGTTCTATCTCCTGGGCCTTTCTATTTGAAGTGCTGAGGCATATGGGCTTTGGAGAGAGGTTCCTGAAATGGATATCCCTATTGCTGTATACAGCCAACACGAGAGTTATGGTGAATGGAGTTCCAGGGAGGAGGATTCACCATGCCAGAGGATTACGCCAGGGAGACCCAACTTCCCCCATGCTCTTCGTTGCAGGCATGGAGGTTTTGACGGCGATGATCACCAAGGCCGCGGAGGAGGATCTTTTCAAGAACCTGGCAGGCATCTCACCGCTACAGCGCATCTCAATTTTTGCGGATGACGTTGTGCTTTTCACCAGGCCCGACTCGCAGGAGCTGATTGCGATCAGGAACATACTTGAGATTTTTGGGGAAGCTTCGGGCCTCAAGGTAAATTATGCAAAAACTACAGCTACCCTGATCAGAGGCACACTGCCCCAGGAACAGAGGGTGCAAGAGATCTTGGGATGCAACCTGGCGGCTTTTCCAATTAGATACCTGGGCCTCCAACTCGCGTTGAGGCCACTGACCAAGGCGGAATGGCAGCCAAT
The DNA here is from genome assembly GCA_916181665.1 of Avena sativa. NCBI lineage: Eukaryota > Viridiplantae > Streptophyta > Magnoliopsida > Poales > Poaceae > Avena > Avena sativa. Next base: position 273,581,848 of record OV702298.1, on the reverse strand, counting down.
CCTTGACAGCATGATTCACATGGTGCCGGCGTGGCAGAGGGGGCTAATCACGAGAGCAGTAGGCTCATCTTGATCAAGGCAGTAAGCTCGGCGAGACCCATCCATCACTTGCTGACGGCGGACGCACCGGCCTAGATTTTGGAGGAGATCAACAAGTGGCTGAGAGCTTTCTTCTGGGCTAGCAAAGAAAGAGGTCAACGGCGGCCAATGCATGGTTGCATGGGAAAGCATCTGCCAACCGTTATGCTTCGGAGGACTAGGGATTAAAAACCTTAAGCTCCATGGACTCGCCTTGCGATCAAGGTGGGAATGGGCGAGACGCACAGAGCCGGACAGGACTTGGAAAGGATTACAAAAGATCAAGGACCCATCCGCTACAGAGCTCTTTCAGAGCATGGCGAGGATCGTGCTTGGAGACGGGAGTAGGATTTTGTTTTGGACTGACAGATGGATCAATGGGCGCACGGCAGAGGAGATTGCGCCACTAGTTACGGCCGGCGTTGGTCAGTACCAGGAGCCAGGAGGAGAAACAGTAGGGGCGTTTCGGAGGCGCTGCATGCGAACGCCTGGATTAAGGACATTGCAGCAGAGATGACGGTTGAGAGCTGTGTGCAATGTGTGGAACTCTGGGAGGAGATTGAGAGTGTTCAGAGAGATGTGCATGCCCCTGACGTATTCGTGTGGAAAGCTTTGGAGTCTGGGGAATATTCAGCGAAGTACACCTACAACTTACTTTGCCAGGGAAGCATTAGGGATGGCATGTACAAGCCCATTTGGAGATCGTTCGCACCCCTCAAATGCAAGATTTTCACCTGGTTGGGGCTTCGATATAGGCTGTGGACCTCAGATAGGAGATTCAGGCATGGTCTGCAAGATCACATAGAGTGTTGCTTCACCTGCCTGCAGGAAGAAGACACTGTGGACCATGTGCTCATGCAATGCCCATACGCGAGACAAGTTTGGTTCAGCTGTCTGCAAGGAGTCGAGTTAAGCATCCAGGAACCACAGTTGGACAGCAGGTGGGAGAGTTGGTGGCGGACAGCTAGAGAGCAGATACGAGAGAGCGACCAGAAAAGATTTGACACGTTCGTTATTCTAGTGGCGTGGCGCTTGTGGAAGCAGAGGAATGCGAGAGTGTTTAACAATCCTCGCGCACGGCAGGATGTTGTACAACTGCTAGGGCTTATCAGGGAGTATGCAGGAGAGAGCTCAACCCTAGCGAGAGAGTAGTCTTAGCGGGAGAGTTGGAGGTGTGGAGTTGTATGCCATCCCAGTTGTACGCAACTTGGGTCTCGGCACTTCTTGTAAATATTTTTGCTACTCTTCTATAAAGATATGGCACGCCATCGGCGTATTCTCAAAAAAAAAAGAATAGACATCGTTATTTCCGGGAAAACCGTCATCTTACTTTACTTTGCCATGTCTACGCGTAAGACACACGGCAAAGTCTTTGCCGTGTCTTATTTAGAAAACACACGGCAAATGGTCTTTGCCGTGGCGAACATTGCCGTGTGACATTTGCCGTGTGTATACATACGGCAACAGCCTTTGCCGTGTTCCAAAACACCTTTGCCGTGTCTTTTGCCCACACGGCAAAGAGCTTGTGTGCCATAGTGGTTTTTCTACTATTTGTTTTGCTACTGAAGATCTATTCGGTCCCTTTTGCTAGTTACGAGAAACAAAATTATTTTTGAGAGTTCATGACCGTACGTGCATGTGCAAAAGAATAAGAAACTCTACTATCATCAGTAGTTGACTCAGATGAGAAATCCGTTAACACACGTATAACGTATTGGCTAATTCTGGTTGTCCTTGCATTTTCAAATTTCTAATTTTAGGAGGAGGGAGGCGACACCGAAGCAAAACTCTCCCAAGAATTGGTAGATAGCGTGACATACGTTCACTAGTAACAAGTATGTTTACAAGTTCTGTTTTTTTTTTTGCATCGCAGGACATATTCATAGCAGGCACCGACACGATCTATAAGACCATAGAATGGACAATGGCCGAGCTCGTGAAGAATCCAAGAGAAATGGCAAAGGTGCAATAATCAGAGGTGAGACAGGTTGCTGTCGCTACACACGAAGGAGTCCTCGAGGAAGAAAAGCTAGAGAAGATGAGCCTCCTGCAGGCGGCAGTTAAAGAAGCATTACGGCTACATCCACCAGTGCCGCTCCTTATCCCACGCGAAACAATCCAGGACACTCATCTACACGGCTATGATATCCCAGCAAAAACCCGGGTCATGGTCAACACGTGGGCAATCATGAGGAACACTGAGTCATGGGAGAATGCTGAGGATTTCCTGCCGGATAGGTTCTTGGGCAAGGACATCAACTACAATGGCAAGGATACCCGGTTCATACCGTTCGGCGCAGGGAGGAGGGGGTGTCCCGGCATCGCCTTTGGGACACGCCTGGTAGAGCTCACGCTGGCCAACATGATGTACCATTTCGACTGGAAGCTCCCTGACGGCCAGAACCTTATAAGCATACATGGACTATGTGTGCAGGTTTCCATTAAGTCTGGTTTAGCAATTAAACTGTATAATAGACTTGCGATGGCTGCGGATCACATCAGAAATCCATTTATCTATAAATGGTCGGGAGAGCTTAAGTGGAATATGGATTCCAGAGGTCCCATGCATAACTAGTATGAAAAAAAGTATAGGAGTCGAAAATCTGAGTTGGTTTTTGTAGTATACAAATTGCCTACCCACGGAACCGACTCCATAGTTGTAACATCGGTGTCGATTTTGCATCGTAAACCGACTCCAGCTACTATCCCTGTCAATATGGCTGTTGGAGGGACTTTAGAACTATGTCCATGCATACGAAGGTTAGACCTCATGAATCATTCTGTGTATCCAGGATGATTATGCTGCTAAAAAGAATTATACCAACAACCAAACACGCTTGGAGGGAACCGGCGTGACCGAATGTTAGTGGTGATGTTTTTTCAACGTTGTTCTGCTACTCACAAAATTGTTTTAGCGTGCGAGGCAATAACTTGTAATAATCGGCAATGTGGATCTCCTTTGTGGGCTTTTCTTTACTGTAAGTTTTTTCAGTATGACGATTTCCAATCTATTTAGAATTTTTCCCATGTGACCTAATAAGAAGTGTTTTTTTTTTGCGAAAGTAATAAGAAGTGATTTCACCGTGATGATTCTAGAATTTGGATATCCATGACGCAAACAAAGAAAATTGTAAAGGAAGCGAGGTTCTCTATTATTTCTATGAGGATTGTTGTGCAATACTATGACATCAAAATCAAGATATATTTTATTCTCAAAAAAAATCAAGATATATTTGGTTTATTTGATATTGCGGAGGAACAAACGGTCGTTTATTTGATATTACCGGATGGGCTATGCGGGCTGGGGAAGATGCAGCGTTGGGCCAATAAGTTCAAATGAGACAAACATGCATACCGGGCCCGACCAATTTCGGGGTGAAATTCGATTTCCAATTTTTCAACGGACATAATACGTGCAGGGTCCCTAGTCCTGATTGCGAACGACGAGTCCACCGATTTTTCAGTTTCCGCAGGCAGCCTCAACGCAAACCCTAGTACTGCCGATCCACCACCATGGCCGCCGCCCTCCCCGGCTGGATGATGCTCGATCGCTTCGCCTTCCGCAGGGATGACGACGCATCCTTCCAGGACGACGAGGCCGCCGCGCCCTGGGCCCACGGCACCACCTCCCAGGGCGACAGCTTCCGCGTCGCCTTCCGCATCGTCGAACCCCCATCCGTATCGCGCCTCTACCTGCAGTGGCCGGGCGCCCCAAAGGAAGGATCTTCGTGCGATCTCGTGGCGGCGCACCGCAACCTCCTCCTGCTCAGGCTCACCTCCGGCCCCGTGGAGAAGGACGGGTCCCTGTTTCACCCGCAGGACTACTTCCTCTGCGAAGGACGAACCCCCTCCTCGCCGGACCAGCCGCCGCTGCGGATCCACCCGATCCCCATCTGCGACATACCGTTGGTCTTCTATCTCGACGACGGGAGGACAAGAACCGCGCAGCGCTCCGTCGATCTTAAATCGGTTGGTCTCCTCTGCCGTGGCGAGGAGTTCGCCGTCGCGCAGCAGCTGCGCGTAACTAGACCCCATGGGATCGGCAGGGTCCACGCCGAGTTCTGCGTGCTCCGCTCCAAAGTCGACAGTTCCGACCACCACAGCTGGGAGGTTGAGCAGCAACTTCCCATCATCTACGACGATGTCGAAACGTCTGAATCTGAACTGCAAAATTGGAGAACCGACACTGTCGTCCCGTTCGATAATTCCTTGTGCTGGGTTAACTACAGCCTAGGAGGAGGTATCCTTCTCTGCGAGGTGTTCAAACAAAGGCCTGCGATCAAATACATTGCATTACCAACTCGTTACGAACCTGGTGAATTCGACCCGCATCACCAGCATGATCATGTCAGCTGCAGCTGCTGCTGTGTCTGCACCACCCAAGACGGCCATAAGCTTACATTTATTAGTGTCGAGCGTGGGGATCGTAGGCTTGTTGGCCCATTGAGTCCTGCTGCTGGTTTTGTTATCAAGGGACATATTTTGCGGAAAGCAGAGAAATGCCGCATGATGATGGAGTGGGACAAGGTGTTCGTCGTCACATCTGATCAGCTATGGGCCATTGGCGACTTCCCACGGGAAGCCCTGGTTCATCCTCTTGCGAATATGGTCAGGCAAAATGTGCTATACTTTCTCTTGTCGGAGGAGACAACAAACTATGGAGTTGACAAGGTTTATCTGGTTACTTTTGATGATACAAATAAAAATGAGGTGTCGATGCTTCCATACATTACAGAAGACCTAGAGGGTAAACATGCCGATTTTGTCCAGTGGAAGTCCTATCTTCTCGACCCATTTATCCCTTCCGAGCTTCCAAGGTTTTTTGGGTGTATTTCAGCAGAGCATAGAGTAGCGCAACACTAGAGAAAAGGGAGAATCGAAGAAGAAGATTACCAAAACAGAATCAGGAAAACAAGTCCCTCAGTTGCTTCACAGCCTGACTAGGAGCAAGAAAAACTCATCAGTCTATTAGTAATATGATCACTGGCTTGAATGGACCACTTTTGCATATTGACCTATTATTTTGGGAACTGAATCATAGTAGTAGTAACCGATTAAACGTGTGGTTTGTGGTTACTGCTTGGGCATGTGAGATATATGATACTTTAATTTGTGCTTTGTTAGACCTCTGCACGTTAAATGATCATATATATTTTTGGATATGTAATTTTGTTTGCTCCTGTGGTTCCTCTTTCTATTTCAGCATTGCGTAATTGGCCGTTGGTGAAGGTGTTGGATGAACCAACGGAAGAAATATCAGTAATTTCAAACTCTAGGACAACAATCTCAGATGTATTGACATCTTTTGTGGATATATGGCAGCATTATTTCTTTCATGTGATGCAAAGCTACCGTACCGGCAAAAGATCTATGATAAAAATGTTCCAAGTTTAGTAAGATTCCGGACAAGATCTATGAGCAAAGTATCACTTGTGGATTTTAGAAATGGGATGTAACCATACCTACCTATTTATGTGTGCAAAAATAATACGATAGCATATAGATGGCATCTTCCTAAATCATATTTTACTTTTCCCCTAGTTTTTCCATATTGGCACTCGCTGAGACTTGGGATTATGTTATGCTATGTTGTTGAGGTGTCTGGTATTAGGATCCTTGTCTTGTCCTTCTTGATAGACTCCCTAGAGTAATTTTTTGTCTGCACTATCAAATACTATTCAGCTAGCAATGTCTTGCAGTTTCCACTCTAAAACATACCCTTTCATAGTTCGACCATTGCATATGGTTTATGGTCATGCTACAACCCACTTATATTATCTAGGTTTGATCCCTGCATAAGGTTATGATTATAAGCGATCCTACATGTTGGATATAAGTCACATATCTCATATAAATTAATTGATCTTTTTTTATAGAAACCTAAAACCATGATCTTGATCTCATTAGCCCCAAGAACTGAACACTTGTTGGTTGGTAAAGGAATAATTAAGAGCAGAAATAGAAATTATGTAATCCGGATCGAAGGTACCACTCCATCGTGCCATTTGGAGGCATTCGTGTCTTCATCGGTTCCGACACAGATCCTTCTGACGTCAGACTCACAATAAGAAGTGAGTCGGATGTGACGTCTCAACCAAGTTACAAACTTGATCGTCTCTCATGGATTCTAGATTGGCCCTCATGGCATTGAGTCAATTTTTAGAGTCTGGGTCCATCACCACTTCCGCATATGTTGCAGGCTCATTAGTGTCGAACAATAATATTTCTCGCACTTCGTGGAGCCTTGTTGACCTTCGTGGTTGTGGGTTCTGTTGCCATGGTACCTTATCACTACTGGTAGAGGAATTCATGACTGGCTTATCTTGAACTTCTTCAAGTTCCAGCATTCTTCCACTTATCTCCCTTCTATGAAACTCTTTCTCTAAAAAAACACCGCTCTGAGCGACATGATGATCTCCATCTCCTTGGTTCATGCGTGCCATTCTCCGAGTGATGATTCCTCCAAGAACTAATACAAGATATTACTCCTAACGGCTACTCCCTTCGTTCAGAAATATAAGATGTTTTAGCTTTGTGAATAGAATGTATCTAGACATCTTTTAGTGTATAGGTTCGTAGAGGTTCAGAGTGAACTAATACAAATCGAAGTTCAGATGTCGATCCCATAGGGAGCCCAAAGGTAAGTGTTTATTGGTGAAGTCTCTGTCACACCCGAAGTTGTCACAGGTCTTCGAGTGAATAGTTTTTGGATTAAACGAAAGTATTTAAATAAAACTAAAATGTAAACTTCAGAAATAAAAAGCATAAAAGTAAAGAGTGATTTGTTTGTTGTTTTCTGCAGATGACGAAGTAGGTGCAGAGAGTTTCAGTTCATGGTGATAGTGAATGTGCCGGGTGGATGAGTGATAAGTGTAACAATTATAATCTTATAAGTATGTGTGTAGGCGAGCAACCCATAATTAGCCGGAACTCCTCTTGGTAGATTTCATCCCAACTTCAATAATCCTACTAGGCTGTTTACCATAACCATGGTTATTCACTAGACGATTAAGATCCTTCAGGTTTCTTAGCAATTAAGCTCATTGGATCAGACTAATGCAATAAGCTCGGTGGCTCCTCATGATCCCCGAGTCAAACTAGTTTTTCATTGATATCCTCGTGTCACTCGGGGGTCGTCGGTCTGCTAGCGAACAAGATTCTATGTATAACAAAGCGTCATGTTGTCTGGGCCCTTAATTGGATAATAGGCATTAAGCATCTCAGATAGTCAAGCACAAATAATATAGTAATTAAAATCAACCACAAACTTAATAGAAATTATACTAGTTAAATGCCCGTGCGTTGCTACAGGTGCCCAAAATTTATTTCCTTTCGTGCATGTAAACATTATGCAGCCACATGAACATTCAAAAATCCAATAGAAACCGATTTCGCGCATGTAAACATTATGCAGCCACATGAACATTCAAAAATCCAATAGAAACCGAGATTACCGCTTCCTAACCTTCTATAAGAGTGTCATGATTGTACGTGTTCTTGAAATATAGCAAAATTGAGCTACATGAGCATGCGGCCTGCCAGGGGATGCTTGGGCAAGATCCAATCAATGATGTGTGCCGTGAACTTGAAATATAGCAAAATTTTAGCGAGAAAGCATACGGTGTGGCTGTACTACATGAGTTATTTTTCCCAGTAAATCAAGGTGATAGTCAAATTGGATGAACATACAAGAGTTTATGATTACAGACAAAAGTAATAGGCTGACATACCGTAAAAAATAAGGTGACCAAATTGTATATTTAGAAACAGTTGTGGCATTTGCAGAGATCATCTCAATTTAACATATTTCAATGCAATGTTATTGTTGAGTATCTGAATATGTATGTATAGACTCTTGGTCCTAACTCCACCTACAGGATAGATGCTAAATCTTTTGAACAATATACACAATCTCTCCCTTGTTTACAAATATCACTTTGATTCCAAAACTCTAGAGGTGACTATTGAAGCCTTCCAATTCTGGCAAGCGTTTTCTTTTGGTCTGAAACACAGTTTCCTAGAAAATCCAGCAGACATTGGCATGGTTTCCTGGTAATATTTGATGTCCTCGTGATAATACGTTGTCCAGATATCAGTCTCCAAGCACTGAAATTGTTAATTTCAAATAAGTTGCCTTTTCAAGCATCAAAATAAATTAATACAGCTAGCAACCTAACAAGCTATGGAGCAGATAGAGATGAACCAAACCTTAATCTTCTTTTTCTAATATGAAACAAAGATCTCGCAGATAGTACTACAAGCTATAGCGACCAATTTTATAGATTCTTCGCAAATTGGTGGTTATTTGAGCTATCTTACAGCTTGCAGTGTAGGATAGACTGCAGGGTACTTCTTGTGAGCAGACCTGCATTGGTCCGCACGCCTATTTTTTTCAAAATCCACACATTGATATTGCCTGTACCAAACAGACATGACCATAACTATGGTACCTAAATATAGATATGAAATCCTTATGCCTGTATGCGATGGGAAACTGCATGCAAGTAGTATCGCCCACTGGAATCTGAAATATGAACGATGACCAGACAGCACTTCGACTCACCATTCGTGGCCTGTAATGTTAGGAACATGGCGACCTCAAGGTGGTGGCAGAATGAAGTTCAGTTTGGGAGGGGGAGGTCGGTGATCGTTGTTGTTTGCTTACGGACAAGCGCCAGGAGAAGAGGCCTCGGCGCTGCATCCGAGTGCCATCGGTGGCGCAAGGGTGCGCCACAGAGGTTGAGGTATCAGAGTTGAGATGACAGCCATACAACTTATTCCTGATGTTAACATATACTACTCATCCTCACAGAGATGCAAATAAAGATGTGCTTCCTGCAGCTACAAACCTTCTCATAGAGATGCTAGACCAAAATATCGCCCCTCTCCTCTCCACCAGAAAACGCCGTTGCTGGCCTCCCCTTCACAGACGCACGCTCGAGTTCGCCCCTCCTCGATTTCCACCTCTGCCGTCGCACCATCTCCCTTCGACAGGGCCGGTCCTTAGATTTCGGGGCTCGGGGCAAATCTAAAATGCAAGACACCTTGAAAAGTGCAAGCATATGTTGAATTTTACCAAAAACACAAGTGCATCCGTAAGCCATATTCATATCAAGATATTTATATATCCGTGCTATTTTTATTAACCACAACACACAAAAACAAAAGGAAATTTAGCTGAAAAACAGTACGGACGCTACTGAATCCACAAAAGGGAAATCTTACTTAGAATGTTCCCTCATCATGTCAAAGAACAAAATTACGTTTGGCTAGGTTGGATTGTAGTGTAGGATTGAATATCTGTTGGTGTGTACGAACAACAGCCGCACAAGCGCCACATTGCAGGCACGGAAACTATAATCACACATGCACCTGAAAAGTGAAAACGCGCAAGCTCAAAGCAGAGAGGGGACCTAATTTTTGCCAGGCAGCATAACATGTTTGGCGATCACCTGGAAGGGTCGGCTATCATCCTCATCTATTCATCTAACAAGTCAAACCGTACGCAAAGAAACAGCAACAACTAATTAAAAACATGTCTAGGACACAACTTTCGTTCTCTAAAGCCAAGGACGCACGAGATGGAAGAGTAGTACCTTCGTCCGCTACATCTTTAGATGGCGGATGATCTAGAGGAAATCGGGTGCTCTCGATGCAAACTTCTCAGTTAAACGGCAGACCTGCGTGTTGCTGCACCATCCCGAAGGAGATTGTAGCAGCCGAGTCCCTGATCTGGCGATCAATTTTTTCAATTACTCCAACCTGGTTCTAGATCTCTCGAAGCGAATTGTGTCCGCACGTGGTGTAAGTTTGTCTACTCGCCTCCCGCCCAGCAGCCATGGCCTTCCTCTGGCTGTTTCCCTCCTCCACATCGCCGTCGTACGCAGCCTCCTCTTCTCGTTCCCTTCTTCCTGAGCGACGACCTCCAACACCTGGCCCTCTCCGCTTGCCTCGTCCGGATACGGGCAGAAGCCGCTGGCCTTCACCTCCGGCACCTATACCTCTCCACTTGCCTCGTCTGGCTCCGGCCAGCAGACGCCGGTTTGGTTTCTGGGATCAAGAAGAGGGGAGGAGATGGTGGAATTGGAAACGCGGGGGATGTGGAGATCCAGGGATGGTTGGAAGGAGAAGTAGGGTCGTGCACCTGTACCCCGCCGCTTGCCTCGTCCGGCTCCGGCCAGCAGCCGCTGATTTGGTCTCTGCGAGCAAGAAGAGGGGATGGAGGGTGGAATAGCAGGGGATATTCGGCGATGGGTGGAACCGCGGTAGGAGCAGGGTCGGGACTTTTTTTCCCAGCGAACCGTTCAAAGGTGGCATGGTGGGTAAATATATCGAAATAGCAGGGGCAAAAGCGTCTAATGAAAATCCGGACAGAAAATCAGACGAATCTACCCCTAGAGAAATTGGATAGGTAGATAGATAGGCACATCACATCTCACCAATTTCCTACATCTCCATGCCCAAGGGGACTTACTCACATATGAGAGAAGAACGCATCATCGATATAATTAAATAAAGGGAGTTCTTCTTGATATTACCGTGGAGATCCACAATAAGAAATAGAAATAAATCCAACATAATTTAAGATGGGAAGAACAATCTCAAACCCTAGTCTTGCAATGTGGGATATCTCTCTCTCAAGTACAAGTAATGGCTATGAAGGTGTAGTGACTAGGAGATCGAAGATCGTGGAGCGAGATGAAGAACGTCTTTTCCTTCTTCTCCGGATCTCTTCTTTCTCCCTTCTGGATGGGATGGCAGCTCGTATGTTCTGTTTTCATAATCTACCTCTTCACGAAAGTTGTCCCTTTTAATAAGACGAAAAAAATGGCAGCTATACGGTGGGAACTATACGGCCGGAAAAATATTCCCGATGTATAGTTGCTCGTTAAAGCTTTAGTGAACTCCCCTCGATTGCTTCCAAAAGGAGACTTGCTTGTTTTCGTCTGAATATTGTGTTTTTGCTGTTAAATCCCTGTATTGATGTTTAGAACCTAAAAAGCACATTCAAAACCAAGTTTTCTTCGCTACCGAAGTATTAGCGTTAGGTAAAGCTAAAAAACCATCAAATCCAAATGAAAGCCATCAATAGAAACCATAAAAAATGTGTCGAATCTCACAGCTATCAACTCCCCCAAGATTAGATGTTGCTCGCCCTCGAGTGACAAGGAAATAAGAAAGTATAGTGGAGATTCGAGACTTAAATAAAAGAACTTATAAGCTCGAATTGGTGTCAAATTCTTTTCTTCACAATTCATGCAACCTTAAACATGATCATGCAAATATTCACAAGATTGCACTGAGTTCACTTCCTAACCACGTATATCTTGCTAGCAATAAATCATATGCCCGAGCAAGTATCAAAAGTTTAGCTAGAAAAGTGAAACAAATCTTTTTAGTTTCTCTCTTATTGAGAGATGAAAACTTTTTGCTCTTGTTATTTTAATCAATTAAGAGTACTCAAGTTGGCACCAAGAACATTTAATTTAAGAACAACTCATATAATCCCACGTCAAAATTTCAATACTCTCAAAGCACCTTTTTCCTCTCCTTGTTTTTCAAAAATTTTAGCTCTTTCATAGAGAAATCATGCCACTGTTTTTAACATGTTAATTGAGACTGTGTTGCGTACTTGTGACCATGTCAATAGATAGCTATTAAGCAATAGTGGGTCAAAGAAGTACTACAACTTTGCTTGGAACGTAAAACCACGAGGAGACTAAAATTTTACTCATCATAGCTGAAATGGATCGTATGGGCACCTAGAGGGGGGAGGGTGAATAGGTGCTAACCAATTTTTAATACTTTTTCAATTTTAGGCTTGACACAAAGTAAATTCTCTAGATATGCAACTACGAGAATTTCCCTATATGCAACCCTAACTACTAAGCACGTAAAAGAGGAGCGAGGAAACCGTAGTGGAGCACGCGGAGACACAGGGATTTGTTTTACCGCAGTTCCTTCCTTGTTAAGGGAAGTACATCTGCGTTGGAGGGGTGGGCGGTTCTAAGACCACCACGCCACAATAGGCCTCACCCTATTCTCCGATGGATCTCGCCACGAGAGGCCTGATCCACCTTCTCCACTATTGGATCCCTTCGAGGCGGGAACCGGTGCCTTTTACAACACTATCGGGGCACACACCCACAACTAAATTGGAGGCTCCCAAGATGACAACAAGCTGCCACAAGAACAAGGTTTATCAATATAAACAAAAACGAGGATCTAGATATTTGCAAGAAATACTAGATCGGAGGTTCTCCAAATGAATGGAGAGGAGATGAAGCGCTTGATTGCTGATGATGAAGATCGAGTTCTCCTCCTTCGATTCCCCAAGGGATGGGGCCTTTGGGTGGATCTAGGTGGAGCACTCTTGGATGAAGCTTTCAGATCTGATCTGGTCTTTTTCGTGATGAATCAAGAGTTCTGGCAGGAGGGGGATGGCTGGCTTAAATACCCCCTCCCGAGATCTGGCCGTTGCACAACTTTGGGGGCGGATTATCCGCCCCCCACTTGGGGCGGATTATCCGCCCCCTGGGAAATCTCCGTCCCAAGGGCGGATTCTCCGGGGAAACTCCGCCCCCTCTCTGGGGCTTGCGCCTTGGTGAAGCTTGGTGAAGATCTTGGGGGGCGGATAATCCGCCCCCCCTGAGGGGCGGATTATCCGGCCATGCTGGAAAGTCCGGCCAAAACTCCGCCCCCTCTCTGGGGCTTGTGCCTTGGCGATGAGCAGGGGGGGCGGATTATCTGGCCCCCCTGAGGGGCGGATTATCCGGCGGGGCCGGAGAATCCGGCCAGAATTCCGCCCCCCTTCTGGGGCTTGCGCCAACTTGGGAAGAGGGAGAGGCGGATTATCCGCCCCTGGTGGGGGCCGGATTATCCGCCCCCAAGGGTAGAGTTCTTTTCCCTTTATTCTCAAAAAGAGCTGCAACACTTCAACACACATTAAATGATCCTTGGTATTGTTATCTAACACACAAAACACTAGGGATTAAGAAATGTTCTTTCAATCTCCCCCTTTTTGGTGTTAGATGACAATACTAGGATTTGCAATGAAACCGGCTATCGCCACCTTAAGATGAAAGGCGCTCCCCCTAGATGTGTGCATATTTAAAATTTTGCATTTGAATACAACTACACACACTAGAGAGAGCACAACTTCCATGGCAAAGATAGTTGGAACAAAAGTGGATTGAGGGACAAGGTCATACCACCGGGATGAGAATAGCCAAAGCATACATAGATAATCCCATGAATCCATATGCCATCAAATATGTTCCATAATTCCAGAATTCCATGGGGTCCATAATAGTACCAAACACAGTGGAGTACGACACAGTCTTACATAAGCACACACAAATAGCTAGAAAAGAGGCACAAGCAAGCAAATAGAAACGCAAATAGAAACGACTAAAATCGAAAAGCTTGTGCCCGACCCTTGCAACTCCACGAGCCCTAATAGAACTACTTCTCCCCCTTTGGCATCGAAACGCCAAAAAGGAAGAAGAGCGAAGCTAACGCCCCTTTTCCATAAGAACATGAGATATGCAAGAAAATCCAACGGGACCCATGAAAAACCAACTCTTCTCAAGGAAGAGGGCGGTGGCCGAAGCCACCATGTTGGAGCGCATGGCATGACACCGCGAAGATGTATCTTGAGTTCAAAACCAATGCTCATCGATGACCCACATATCACAAAATGATATTAAGGGAATGATTTGACTTGCTTTCGGCATTATGGGGGGAGGGTTGGCCCAATCAATTAGGACCACACTCCCCCTATGTCTATGCCCGCATCTAAACCAAATACATGAATAAGAGCAAGTGAGTGTGCAAGGGTAGTCAAGCCAAGCTCCTTGAATCTATGATATTTAGCTCATTCCTCAAATAACAAAATCTTGCTTCATCAAGAGGCTTCGTGAAATATCAGCAAGTTGGTTCTTCGTGCTCACAAAAGATAGAGCAATATCTCCACGAGCAACATGATCCCGAATAAAGTGGTTGCGAATCTCTATATGTTTTGTTCTTGTATGCTGCACGGGATTGTAAGCAATTTTGATAGCACTTTCATTGTCGCATAAAAGAGGCACTTTGTCACAATTGACACCATATTCCTTTAAAGTTTGCCTCATCCATAACAATTGAGTACAAGCACTTGCAGCAGCAACATATTCAGCTTCGGCGGTTGAGAGTGAAATACAATTCTGTTTCTTTGATGACCAACACACTAGAGACCTGCCCAAGAATTGGCATGCACCAGAGGTTGATTTCCTATCATCTTTGTCACCAGCCCAATCTGAATCAGTGTAACCACATAGAGAGAAACTTGAACCCTTGGGATACCATAGCCCAAAATTTGGGGAATGAACCAAATATCGGAAGATTCGCTTGACTGCCACTAAGTGGCTTTCTTTAGGAGAGGCTTGGTACCTTGCACACACTCCTACACTTAACACGATATCGGGCCTAGATGCGCAAAGGTAAAGGAGAGAGCCAATCATGGATCGGTATACCTTTTGATCCACGTCTTTACCCATGGGATTGAGCTCAAGATGACACTTTGTTTGCATTGGAGTAGCAACGCCATTGAGATCCGTCATCTTGAACCTTTTGAGCATGTCTTGGATGTACTTAGCTTGATTAATAAAGGTTCCCTCTCTAAGTTGTTTGATCTCAAATCCAAGAAAGAACCTGAGCTCACCCATCACTACTAGAGAAAAGGCTATAGGAGACATTCTTATGCGAGGCACATTTAGACATATGCGCCTCCTATAAAAATAGGCGAGGCGCACTTTGCGATATACGCCTCTAGTATAAAAATAGGCGAGACGCATATGATAAGAATGCGCCTCCTATAATCCCTGTACGGACAGAATCTAGCAGCCCCATATTATGTGAGGCGCATTCTAGTCATATGCGCCTCCTATATATCAGATAGGCGAGGCGCATATGGACAGAATGCGCCACGCATAATCTGTGTGGGCCCGCGTGTTGGTAGGTGCACGAATATGCGAGGCGCATATGGCTATATGCGCCTCCTATATTTGATAATATGCGAGGCGCATATGCTCATATGCGCCTCAAGTAACTCCTGCGGGCCCGGGCGGTGGTAGGTGGCCGCATATGCGAGGCGCATATTGCTATATGCGCCTTCTATAGTTTGAATTATAGGAGGCGCATATTGTGCAATATGCGCCTCGCATAACCTGACACCACTTTTTTCCAGCTTTTTCCACATGCATCTATCAGTCTAAAAGTATTTCCGAAAAGCCATATTTTGTTTTCTAAATATCCCCTTTCTATTTCAAAAGTCAAACCCCGTCTGTTCAGATCTGCTCGTCCCGGACCTGCTCGGCTTCGGCGGTAGCTCGTGGGACTCCCACTCAGCTTCGCCGCCGACGGAGGCACACGCCGACGGAGGCCGGCGACCGCGGGTTCCTAAAGAGGGCGGGCGAAGGGTGGGGAGGCGTGCACGAGCTGGATCACCCCTGCAACTGCACCGGCACCATCCGTTTCGTCCACGACCACTGCCAGCTCCGGTGGATCCACATCAGCGGCCGGCTCCACTGCGACGTACTGCCTTCTCACCGCTCGCTCGCCTCCCCCTCCCCCCTACCAGCAACGGCGGCGCCATCAATTTAATCCAACCTCTCGTTCTCTGTACAAATTGTTAATCAATCAGGTGTGCCGCCGGGAGATCTCCACCCGCCCTCTATACGCGGACTCCCCCTCGGCCTCGGAGATCGAGGCGAGGAAGGCGAGCCAGCTCGCGGCGCGGGCAGCGAGGCAGGTCCTGCCGCTGCTCTACGTCGCCCTGGCCGTCCAGCTCGCCTGGGCGTTCGCCGTGCCGCTCGCCGCCCTCCGCACATGGCGTCTTGCGCTCGCCGGGAGCTACGCAGAAGCTCGCCGCCGTCTGCTCTCGGTCCTCCTATCCGGCCCCTCCATCCTCGCCTTCCCTGCGCTCTGGGCGGAAGGCGTGGTCCGTGCCAGGTACGGACGAGGCCTGGGTCGCTGCCAACTCGCCGCGCTGCGCATCGTTCAGGTTTCACTCTGGGTATGGGCTCTTCTTCCCCATTGCTTCTTCTCAACCAGTGCCCTGTATTCTAGTCTGGCTGCTACTTATGTCATTATTATCAGTACTACTACTAGTATATCATTTTCATTGATGCTATGCTGATGCGATTCTGCATTCTTCCCATCCCATAGAAGTAAAGCACCAATTTTGTCTTATTTGGCATTTATTAGGACATCGTTCCATGGCTTCCATCATATATAGGTTATCGCCACAAGTAGCAAAAAATAAATGATGTCCGCTTTGAAGAAACTACTAGTAAGTTGTTCTATATCGCTGCCTTTTGCTCCGTCTTCTGCCCTGCAATTGTGCTTGCTGTCAATCAGTCTGAATATAGGCGCAGATTTCCTTCTGCAATTGTGCCTTGTCGATCCCCTTTCCTTGATGTTGCAGTAGAATATGAGATGTTCCAGGCTATTCAGATTACTGCAATCTTTCAGTTCTCGTTCCCGCATGGCCTGCCACTTATGAAATTGACGACTATCAGTCCTCCAGTTCCATATATATAACCAGTCCCCTGAACTAGCTACAAGAGCACTTCAGCAAAAATACTTGGCCGGATGGCGCCGCCTGCCCAAGACATCCGGTTGCATTGTTCGCTGTAATTGTTGTCGTAGTAGGCAACTTAGCATATTGTGCCCTGGATCCCAGTTTTTTCAAAATCCTAGAAACTTGGTAATCTTGTGTCACCTGAATCTGTGCTCCCGGCTTGGTAACTGCTGTGCTACTTAACTGGCAATGGTCGCAGCTCGTTTTTTTCTCATAGTTGTAATAGTGGATGTCATCTTTGTTATTGTTTGTTATGTTGTGTAAGCAGAGATGTTTTTTACATGTATGAATTTCAAAGGTATATACATTCAGTCTCTATGTAAACTCAGTATTGCTGATACCTGAATCTCATCCTGATTTCAAGCCTACACTATAGGTACTTGATCGGCACCCTCGGTGAGCACATGAATCATATATGTGGTGTATGTTGTCCAGATTTCTTGTATGCTGCTGGCAGTAAGTGGAGGAGGCACGAGAGGAAGAAGTGGAAGAGCTTGCTCGTGATCACCACCTTGTTGCTCTTTATGGTAGGTTATGTGTTCTACTTCATCTAGCTAGAGCTCTGTCGTCGGAGTTGTAATGTGATTGTGAACTTGTACTCAGAGGTGTGAACTTGTGGCACAAACACTTAGTGTTGTGTGAAAACTTGGCACTTGTTGATTCTAGTTGATGTATGAACTTGTATGTCATGATTGACGTGTAATGTACTTGTATTCATGTTGGTTCTATTATGCTTTGGCCAATTGCAAGTTTCTGTAAAATTCTATGTTGTTTATACTGTATTCTGGACTATATTGTATATTGGAATATCTGTATACTGTTATGTATAGTGGTCTATAAAACTTGAATTTCGAAAATATTATCGGAGGCGCATATAGGATACTATAGGAGGCGCATATACTATAAATATCCGAGGCGCATTGTAAAACATATGCGAGGCGCATATGATATGCGCCTCCTATAATTCACATATGCGAGGCGCATATCGATATGCGCCTCGCATAATAATATGCGAGGCGCATATCGATATGCGCCTCGCATATGTGAAGTATAGGAGGCGCATATCATATGCGCCTCGCATAAGAAATACCCGAGGCTTGAAGCTAGAGGCGCATATGATATGCGCCTCGGATAGGCTTTTAGGTGCGCCTCGCATAGGCTTTTCTCTAGTAGTGCATCATGGACATCTCAAACCTGTCAGTCATAAGATTTGAAAATTCATCGTTAAAAGCTTGGTTAGTAGAGCCAAAAATAATGTCATCTACATAAAGTTGGCATACAAAAAGCTCCCCATTAACCTTCTTAGTAAAAAGAGTGGGGTCGATTTGCCCAACTTCGAATCCACGGTCTAGCAAAAGCTCTTTAAGGTGCTCATACCACGCACGTGGGGCTTGTTTAAGGCCATAGAGCGCCTTATCGAGTTTGTAGACATGGTTCGGAAATTTGGGGTCCTCAAACCCCGGGGGCTGCTTGACGTATACTAACTCATGTAGAGGACCATTAAGGAAAGCGCTCTTAACATCCATTTTTTGTAATTTAAAATTATGATGGGATGCATAGGCAAGAAGGATACAGATGGACTCAAGGCGAGCCACAGGAGCGTAGGTCTCACCAAAATCAATCCCTTCCACTTGAGAGAATCCTTGAGCCATGAGTCATGCTTTATTCCTCACAACAATGCCATTTTCATCCTGTTTGTTCTTGAAGATCCACTTGGTGCCGATAACATTGCAGCAATCCTTTGGTTTTTCAACGAGCTTCCAAACTTTGTTGCGTTCAAAGTTATTTAATTCTTCATGCATTGCAACAACCCAATCGGGGTCTTCAAGAGCATCAAAAACTTTCTTCGGTTCAACCATGGAAATGTGAGCTTGATGATCACAGAAGCTTGCAAGCTCTCTTCTAGTGGATACCCTTCGTCGAAGATAACCAACAACCTTGTCAAGAGTGTGACCTCTTAGTTCAAGGTTCCGATCAGCACGAGCCTTGCGACGAGCCTCAATGTCCTTATTGTTCTAGGAGGAGTGGATTCAATAGTTGTATCCTTGTCTTGATTACTGCCCTGCCCTTGATCATCCATGTCACCATTACTGCCAGAAGATTGTTGCTGAACATTTTCTTCAGGCCCGGATAATCCGCCCCTTGGAGGGGCCGGACTATCCGGCCTGGGAGGTGAAGTACCAGAACCATCTTCCTGAGAAAGCCTGACTGGAGTTGGAGACCCAGGGCCGGATACTCCGCCCCTGGGGGCCGGAGAATCTGGCCTGGGAGCTTCAGAGTGGTTGACTTCTCCTTCGGCTCCTCTGGAACCAGTTGGAGTGCCAGGGGCGGATTGTCCGCCCCTTGGAGGGGGCGGATAGTCCGGCCTGGGACTACCAACTTGTCCAGGGGACAGATGGTCTTCAGCAGATTGTGGTGTTGGTGCAGGATTGTCTCCAACAGTAGGAGCTTGTTGATCTTGTGTAGATGAGGGCTCCACATGTGTGGAGCATTGTCCTTCCCGATCCGCCACAAGGGGTTCCTCAATGGGGCGGAAAAATCCCACGCCCATTCTTCTTATGGCATCTTGGGGTATTTCAACATCTGCATCACAAACATCAACTTTCCCTACAAAGGAGCCGTTATTTTCATCGAACTCCACACTACAAGATTCTACAACAATCCCAGTGAGCTTGTTGTAGACTCTATAAGTGTGGGATTCGGCACCGTAACCAACAAAAATACCTTCTAAAGCCTTGGATTCAAATTTTGACAAACGGACACCTTTAATAAGAAAGAAACACTTACACCCGAATACCCTGAAGTATGAGATGTTGGGCTTGTTACCGGTAAGTATTTCATATGGAGTCTTGTCCAAGATCTTCCGAAGGTAGAGGCGGTTTGATGAGTGACAAGCAGTGGATATGGCTTCAGCCCAAAAATTATAAGGAGACTTGAATTCAGCAAGCATAGATCTTGCCATATCCATCAAAGTCCAGTTCTTCCTCTCGGCTACACCATTTTGTTGAGGGGTGTACGCAGCGGAATATTGGTGTCTAATCCCCTCTTCGCTTAGAAACTCGTTTAAAGTGTAGTTCTTGAATTCTGACCCGTTGTCACTTCTAATTGCCAAGATGGGAACATTGTGTTGACGTTGAACTTCATTGGCAAAGTCGATGACAGTTTGTTGAGTCTCACTTTTCAGCTTGAATAAATATACCCATGTATATCTTGAGTAGTCATCGACAATGACCAAGCAATATTTCTTCCCACCAAGACTTGCATGAGAAGGAGGACCAAATAAATCCACATGAAGTAATTCCAAGATCCTCTTTGATGACACAATAGTCTTCCTCTTGTGGGGAGAGTCATGCATTTTTCCTTCAACACAAGCCCTGCAAACACGATGTTTGGCAAACGAGACATTGTCTTTTAGTCCAAGGATGTGGCCACCCTTTTGGAGACTTTGCAAAGTTCTCATGTTGACATGGGCTAAACGGCGATGCCATAGCCAGCCCACGTCGGCCTTCCCGAATAGACACATCGGACCCGAAGTGGTTTTCCCCGAGAAGTCCACCACATACAGGTCATTTTCGACGTATCCAACGAAAGCGACCTTTAGAGACTTGCTCCATAAGAGTACCACCAAATCATCATCGATAAAAACAGCAAAACCCATCTTGCCAAGGGCACGAACAGAAAGAAGGTTATAGCCAAGGGTCTCAACAAGCATGACGTCCACGAGAGAGATATCGTGGGCAACCACAACCTTGCCAAGACCCAATACCTGAGATTTAGACTTATCACCATAGGAGACTGTGATATTATCATGATTTGGACGCATCACTGTGATGATCTCCTTGCTTCCGGTCATATGACTAGTGCAGCCACTATCCAGCACCCATTTTGACCCACCGGAAGCATAGCCCTGCAAGAAAATTACTTCTTGGTTTTAGGTACCCATTTTTCAATGGGTCCTTTCATGTTAGTAACTAGGGTCTTTGGGACCCAAATAGACCAAGCAATATATTCATCAAAAGGACCAACATAATAAGCATAAACATCGCCATAGTCATCACAAAAGAGTTCATAATTCGGATTGTGAGACCCTGCAAAACCAATATTATTAGTCTTGTCTTTCGTGACAACCTTCTCAGCAGTGCTTGTCTTTAATTGCACATTCTTGGTCTTGTTCTTCTTGGTTTTCTTCTTCTTGGACTTGGTAACATACCCAAGTCCCTCTTTACCATGATTTGACCTTTGCTTGCCAAGGACTTCATCAAGCACACCTTTGTCCTTTGTAGTGATGTCCTTGATCACTTCTTTTTCCACACTAGCATTTTTCTTGTTACTATATATTGAGTTGGATGAGCTAGGAGTATCATATTTGGCCAATCGACTTTGAAGCTGATCATGTGACTCATTGAGAATAGAGAACTCGTTTTTCAACGCCTTGTGAGCATTGTCAAGTTTGTCCAATTCCTCGGAGAGTCTATCATGAGCAGCCCCAAAGTCAATCCTTTCCTTCTTTAATTTCTTTGCTTTGGTGACAGCATTGTCACGTTCCTTAACAAGTTTAGTCACAATTTCTTCATGTGACTCTTCCATAGACTCGAGCCTCTCTTCAAGAGAGACCCGAGCTTCTTCTTCTTCTTCAAGAGCATTTTTTAAGGATGCAATTTCCATTGCATCCTCCCTTTCAATTCTGCCCTTTTCTTCGAGGAGTGCTTCGTTTTGGGCCAGCTGATCCATAAGAGCCTCAAAACGAACTTTGTGCTCACCTTGCAAGTTAGTATAGAAATAATCCAAAGCAATAATCTCTTCTTTAACCTTAAGACTAGCAGGATCATCCATGTCTATCATAGCCTTGGGAAACGAAGAGTTAGAAGAAGTTACCTCGGAGCTTCTTGCCATGAGGCAAGTAGCATTCTTGTTGATGATGTTTTCGTTCGGAGAGTCGAAGAGAGATGTTGATGTAGATGTAGTGGCTATAGCAGCCACCTCTTGAGAGCTATCGTCCTCGTCCTCATCTTCACTCCCCGATGAATATTCTTCTTGAGCCACTAGAACAATCTTTGGTTTCTTCTTGAAAGGAGCATTCTTCTTTACAAACTGTTTCTTACGTGGAGCTTTTGATTTTTCCTTGAAAATGAGTCTTCCTCCATTATCCTCTCTACTTTGATATGGACACTCAGCTACGAAGTGCAGCCGGTCACCACAATTAAAGCATGTTCTCAGCTTGGGACCATTTTCTTTTCTTCCATAGGCTCCACTCTTGCGATCTAGTTCAGCTTTAGCCTTGGCTGGATCTTTCCAAAAGTTTCTTGCATAAAGAGCCAAGTATTGTCCGTGGATCCTTTTTATATCTTCGGGACAGTCCAGACCTTCTACCGCATATTCATCATGATCAATCACACTAGTCTTCAAGGCCATGTTGACCCCCTTTTGCATCCCCATAGCTCGAGCACGAGCATCTTCGGCATTCTTGGCAGCCACTTTAAAGGCGGCCATTTCTTGCATTACCTCATTGGATGACATGAGGTGATATTTATGCCTACCTTGGAGACTTTTCAAATCTGTGGGCTCAAATGGCATAAGAGCACTGACATACTTGCGCTTGATCCAAGCATCATCAACATGAGCTGCACCGTGGTTTCTGAAGGTTGTGGCTATTGCCTTGAGCCTCCTATACATGTCCTCGTGGTCTTCTCCATCCAGCATATAAAATCCTTCAGCTTCATTGCTCAAGGCATCATATCTATTCCTTCTCATACTTTCATTTCCGATGAAGAGCTCGGTGAGAGCATCCCAAGCTTCTTTAGTTGTGCTAAGATGCTGAATGTGTGGCATGTCTTTGTCACCCACACCAAGTTGTATAATGTGTAGAGCTGTAGCATTAGGTTGGCTATCGACCACTTCTCTTCTTGTGAGATTGTTGGTGTTTCCAACATGAAGACCATTTTCGATGATCTTCCACAACTCTATGGAGGAACTGCACACATGAGATTTCATCAAAAATTGCCATTGAGAGAAAGTAGATGCAGAAAGTTTGGGTGGATCACCCCTATTATGTATATGAGGGTGAGGGATAGGCGGATCAGGGGAATACACATGAGAAACCTCATTGTATCCATCCTTACCGCTATCCTTTTTCGAGGAGGAGCTTTTACTAGTATCATCACCGACCACTTCGTTATCTTTGGAAACAGTTTTACCCGTTTCCTTGGATTGCGGAGTGGTATCCTCCGAGTTAGATGGAGGTGATGCTGCAGATGTGGAGAGACGCATTATCAATTGACACATCTCTTCCATCTTAGCCTCCATTGAACTCACCAAGGTTGTTTCCAACGTCTTGAGATGTTGGAGATATGCCCTAGAGGCAATAATAAATGTAGTTATTATTATATCTTTGTGTTTATGATAAATGTTTACATTCATGCTATAATAGTATTAACAAGGAAACATTGATACTTGTGTGATTTGTAAACTTAATTTGAAGTCCCTAGTAAAGCCTCTATATAATACTAGCTTGTTGGTTAATAGATGATTGTGGTTTCCCTATCATGAACATTGAGATGTTATTAACAACAAGATCATATCGTTAGGAGAATGATATGATGGACATACTCCTATAGATAAGCGTAGCATAAAGATCAAGTCATTTTAATAGTTCAATTGCTATATGCTTTCTGATACATAGTAATCTAATTCCTTCGACCCTAAGATCATGCATATCACCTTTACCGGATGGATGCTTTGATGACATCAAACACCACACCGTAACTGGGTGGCTATAAAGGTGGCATTGAGTGTTCGGAAAGTATTGGTTGAAACACATGGATCAAGAGTGGGATTTGTCCATCCATATGACGGATAGATATACTCTGGGCCCTCTCGGTGAAATGTCATCCAATTAGCTTGCAAGCATGTGACTGGCTCACAAGGGATCACATATCACGGGAACGAGAAAAGAGTACTTATCGGTAACGAGGTTGAACTAGGTATGCAGAGATACCGACGATCATAACCTCAGATAAGTAAACTATCGTGAGACAAAGGGAAATTGATATCGTATGTAAGTGGTTCATTCGATCGCAAAGTAATCGTAGAAATATGTGGGAGCCATATGAATTTCCAGATTCCTCTATTGGTTATTGTTCGGAGAAGTGTCTCGATCATGTCTGCATAATTCACGAACCGTAGGGAGACACACTTAAGGATTCGACGTTGTTTTGAGTAGTTATGGAATGATGAGAAAGAGACCGAATGTTGTTCGGAGTCCCGGATGGGATCCGGGATATCACGAGGAGATCCGGAATGGTCCGGAGAATAAGATTCATATAAGGAAAGTCCCGTTTCGGAGTTGGGGAATGGTTCCGGTGTTTTCATCGGGAATGTTCTAGAATGTTCCGGAATGTCCGGCACTCCGGAGGGGAAGGGTACATGAATGTGTTCTATCAAGTTGGTATGATTGCATCATGTACTAAGTGTCATCGCTGAACCAAATGAAGGATTAATTTAAATCCTAGTTTGAAAAGTCAAACAGCTAGTTTGAAAAGTCAAATGGCTAAATTTGGAAAGAGGAAAAGAGGAGGAGTGGGAAACCGAGTTGGGGAGGAGTTCCCTCCTCCAACCGGCGGCGCCCAGCCAAGCCGAGTTGGGGAGGGACTCCCCTCCCTCCCCTTGGCTGGCCGGCCCCTCCACCTATATAAGGAGGGGCAGGGCTCCCTCCTAGTACACACAAGATCCTCTCCTCCAAACCCTAGCCGCCGGCGCCGCCACCTCCACTGCCGCCACCGCCGACCTAGGCCAAGCCGCCGCCGCCGCCTAGCAACCCTAGCCGCCGGCCAAGCTTCCTCCTCGGCATGTCTAAACCCTAGATCGTCGAGGGACTCTCTCATACTCCACCATACTGGCTCCGGCTTAAGGCGAAGCCCTGCGAGATCTCCCCTCTACTTCCGGTACCACGCCGTTGTGCTGCCAGAATCGCGAGGAGAGTGCTACAACCTCCGCTGCCTGCTGGAACAAGGGAGAGGAAGGTCTTCGTCGATTACCGAACGTGTGACCGACTACGGGAGCGCTGCCGGAACGCAGCGCCGGAAGGATCGTCTACGCGATCTTGAGATCGGAAAGAGTACGACTACATCACCCACGAGAATCCGCTCTCGTTAAACACTTTGGAATCTTCGAGGGTGAGTTATTCTATCGACTCGTTGCTACAATCTAGTAGATAGATCTTGGCTTGTTTGTTTGTATGCGGTAGAAATTTTTTGTTTTCCATGCTACGAAACCCTACAGTGGTATCAGAGCCGTGTCTATATGTAGATCTGTTGCACGAGTAGAACACAATGGTCATTGTGGGCGTTGATGCTTTTATTGTCGATTGCTTCTTGTGTACTTTGCATCTTGCGGGATGTTGGGATGAAGCGGCCCGGGCTAACCTTACATGACATCGTTCATGAGACTTGCTCCACGCTTGACATGCAACTTGTATTGCATAAGTGGCTTTGCGGGTGCCTGTTTCTCCTAGCATAGTTAAGATCCAATTTACAACGGGTGATTAACAATACTAGTATCAATGTTGTGGTTCATGTTCGTAAGTTAGAATGACACTTATTGAAAGCCCCAAACCACGTAAAACATGCAAAGAAAGTAGAGGCGTCTAACTTTGTTTTGCAGGGGTGTGCTGTGATGTGATATGGCCATGATTGTGATTATATTTGATGTATGCAATGTTCCTTATTGTAAGTTGGCAACCGGCAGGAGCCATATGGTTGTCTTTAATTTATGTTAAGACCCGCGTGTCTATTCAAAGTAGTTGTCATAGTTGAAGCCGGTGGACGACAACCATGGAGAAGCGTCATTGACCTTGATGCAATGCCGATGATGATGGAGATCATGTTCGTGCTAGAAGATGGAGATCGGAAGCACAAAGAAGAAAGGCCATATCATATCACATATTTTGAATTGCATGTGATGTTAATCCTTTATGCATCTTGTATTGCTTAGTAGACGACGGTAGCATTATAAGATGATCCCTCATGCACATAAATTTCAAGTCATAAAGTGTTCACCCTTAGTTAGCACCGTTGCTAAAGCTTGTTGTTTCGAAGCACCACGTGATGATCGGGTGTGTTAGATTCTGCAAGTGCATACAACGTGAGCAAGCCAGATTTGCTCATGCGGAAACTAAGGTTTGATCTTGACGAGCCTAGCATGTACAGACATGGTCTCGGAACACGGATCACCGAAAGGTAAAGCATGAATCATATAGTAGATATGATGAACATGTCGATTGTTCGCCATTGAAACTATATCAACTCTCGTGATGATCGGTGTTGATGTGGTGGATTTGGTTCGTGTGATCACTAAAACAATGTGAGGGATATTGTTTTGAGTGGGAGTTCACCTAGATTAATTTTATTATTAATTTGAACTCAATTTGTCATAAACTTAGTCTAAACTATTGCAAATATGTTGTAGATCAATGGCAACCCCTACCATCAATTTTAATGCGTTCCTAGAGAAAGAAAAGTTGAAAAACAATGGAAGCAACTTCGCGGATTGGTTCCGCAATTTGAGGATTGTCCTCACAGCTGGTAATTTGACCTATGTGCTGGATGCACCGCTGGGTGACCCACCTGCAGCTGATGCCGCCGATGAAGTAAAGAATGTTTTCCTCACTCGGAAGACTCAGTACTCCACAGTTCAGTGTGCTATCTTGTATGGTTTAGAATCGGAGCTTCAGAAAAGGTTTGAGAATTCAGACCCATATGATATTGTCGAGGATCTCAAATTGATCTTTGAGACTCATGCGGCAATTGAAAGCTATGAGGCTTCTGAAAAGTTCTTTAACTGCAAGATGGAAGAGGGCAGCTCCATCAGCGAGCATGTGCTTAAGATGTCTGGGCACGCAAACAAACTTCAAAGCTTGGGTATAGTGATTCCCAATGCTTTGGGGATTTACCGTGTCCTCCAATCACTGCCACCAAGTTACAAGAACTTTGTGATGAACTACAACATGCAAAACATGAACAAGACGTTGCCAGAACTCTTTGCCATGTTGAAATCTGCAGAAGTGGAGATCAAGAAAGAGCACCAAGTGTTGTTGGTCAATAAGACCACCAAATTCAAGAAAGACAAGTCTAAGCAGAAGGGACACTTCAAGAAGGGTGGTAAGAAAGTTACCACACCGACGAAGAAAACCAAGGCTAGACCTAAGCCTGATACTGAGTGCTTTTACTGCAAGGGAGAAGGTCACTGGAAGCGGAATTGCCCAAAGTACTTGGCGGATTTGAAGAACGGCAACATCAAGAAGAAAGGTATATCTGATATACATGTTATTGATACTGGTTCGGCAACATGTATATCAGATATACCTTTCTTCTTGATGTTGTCGTTCTTCAAATCCGCCAAGTACTTTGGGCAATTCCGCTTCCAGTGACCTTCTCCCTTGCAGTAAAAGCACTCAGTATCAGGCTTAGGTCCAGCCTTGGTCTTCTTCGTAGGCGTGGTAACTTTCTTACCACCCTTCTTGAAGTGTCCCTTCTGCTTAGACTTGCCTTTCTTGAATTTGATGGTCTTACTGACTAACAACACTTGGTGCTCTTTCTTGATCTCCACTTCTGCAGACTTCAACATGGCAAAGAGTTCTGGCAACGTCTTGTTCATGTTTTGCATGTTGTAGTTCATCACAAAGTTCTTGTAACTTGGTGGTAGTGATTGGAGGACACGGTAAATCCCCAAAGCATTAGGAATCACAATACCCAAGCTTTGAAGTTTGTTTGCGTGCCCAGACATCTTAAGCACATGCTCCCTGACGAAGCTGCCCTCTTCCATCTTGCAGTTAAAGAACTTTTTAGAAGCCTCATAGCTTTCAATTGCCGCATGAGTCTCAAAGATCAATTTGAGATCCTCGACAATATCATATGGGTCTGAATTCTCAAACCTTTTCTGAAGCTCCGATTCTAAACCATACAAGATAGCACACTGAACTGTGGAGTACTGAGTCTTCCGAGTGAGGTAAACATTCTTTACTTCATCGGCAGCATCAGCTGCAGGTGGGTCACCCAGCGGTGCATCCAGCACATAGGTCAAATTACCAGTTGTGAGGACAATCCTCAAATTGCGCAACCAATCCGCGAAGTTGCTTCCATTGTTTTTCAACTTTTCTTTCTCTAGGAACGCATTAAAATTGATGGTAGGGGCTGCCATTGATCTACAACATATTTGCAATAGTTTAGACTAAGTTTATGACAAATTGAGTTCAAATTAATAATAAAATTAATCTAGGTGAACTCCCACTCAAAACAATATCCCTCACATTGTTTTAGTGATCACACGAACCAAATCCACCACATCAACACCGATCATCACGAGAGTTGATATAGTTTCAATGGCGAACAATCGACATGTTCATCATATCTACTATATGATTCATGCTTTACCTTTCGGTGATCCGTGTTCCGAGACCATGTCTGTACATGCTAGGCTCGTCAAGATCAAACCTTTGTTTCTGCATGAGCAAATCTGGCTTGCTCACGTTGTATACAATTGTGGAATCTAACACACCCGATCATCACGTGGTGCTTCGAAACAACAAGCTTTAGCAACGGTGCTAACTAAGGATGAACACTTTATGACTTGAAATTCATGTGCATGAGGGATCATCTTATAATGCTACCGTCGTCTACTAAGCAATACAAGATGCATAAAGGATTAACATCACATGCAATTCATAATATGTGATATGATATGGCCTTTCTTCTTTGTGCTTCCGATTTCCATCTTCAAGCACGAACATGATCTCCATCATCACCGACATTGCATCAAGGTCCATGACGCTGCTCCATGGTTGTCGTCCACCGGCTTCAACTATTACAACTACTTTGAATAGACACGCGGGTCTTAACAGAATTTAAAGACAACCATATGGCTCTTGCCGGTTGCCAACTTACAATAAGGATCATTGCATACATCAAATATAATCACAATCATGGCCATATCACATCACTGCACACCCCTGCAAAACAAAGTTAGACGCCTCTACTTTCTTTGCATGTTTTACGTGGTTTGGGGCTTCCAATAAGTGTCGTTCTAACTTACGGACATGAACCACAACATTGATACTAGTATTGTTAATCACCCGTTGTAAATTGGATCTTAACTATGCTAGGAGAAACAGGCACCCGCAAAGCCACTTATGCAATACAAGTTGCATGTCAAGCATGGAG
Source organism: Avena sativa (assembly GCA_916181665.1). NCBI lineage: Eukaryota > Viridiplantae > Streptophyta > Magnoliopsida > Poales > Poaceae > Avena > Avena sativa. The sequence continues at coordinate 273,552,937 of OV702298.1, read as the reverse complement.
CAAGTCTCATGAACGATGTCATGTAAGGTTAGCCCGGGCCGCTTCATCCCAACATCCCGCAAGATGCAAAGTACACAAGAAGCAATCGACAATAAAAGCATCAACGCCCACAATGACCATTGTGTTCTACTCGTGCAATAGATCTACATATAGACACGACTCTGATACCACTGTAGGGTTTCCTAGCATGGAAAACAAAAAATTTCTATCGCATACAAACAAACAAGCCAAGATCTATCTACTAGATTGTAGCAACGAGTCGATGGAATAACTCACCCTCGAAGATTCCAAAGCGTTTAACGAGAGCGGATTCTCGTGGGTGATGTAGTCGTACTCTTCCCGATCTCAAGATCGCGTAGACGATCCTTCCGGCGCTGCGTTCCGGCAGCGCTCCCGCAGTCGGTCACACGTTTGGTACTCGACGAAGACCTTCCTCTCCCTTGTTCCAGCAGGCAGCGGAGGTTGTAGTACTCTCCTCGCGATTCCGGCAGCACAACGGCGTGGTACCGGAAGTAGAGGGTACATCTCGCAGGGCTTCGCCTTAAGCCGGAGCGAGTATGGTGGACTATGAGAGAGCCCTCGACGATCTAGGGTTTAGACACGCCGAGGAAGAGGTGCTAAGGCCGGCGGCTAGGGTTTGGTGGTGCCCAAGTCAGCGGCAAGGAGATCCCTAGGTGGCGGCGGCGGCTTGGAGGGCGGCGGCGGCTAGGGTTAGGGTTTTCGGGGCAAGGGACTTGTGTGTGCTAGGAGGGAGCCCTGCCCCTCCTTATATAGGTGGAGGGGCCGGCCGGCCAAGGGGAGGGAGGGGAGTCCCTCCCCAACTCGGCTTGGGTGGGCGCCGCCGGTTGGAGGAGGGAACTCCTCCCCAACTCGGTTTCCCACACCTCCTCTTTTCCTCTTTCCAAATTTAGCCGTTTGACTTTTCAAACTAGCTGTTTGACTTTTCAAACTAGGATTTGAATTAATCCTTTATTTGGTTCAGCGATGACACTTAATACATGATGCAATCATACCAACTTGATACAACACATTCATGTACCCTTCCCCTCCAGAGTGCCGGACATTCTAGAACATTCTAGAACATTCCCGATGAAAACACCGGAACCATTCCCCAACTCCGAAACGGGACTTTCCTTATATGAATCTTATTCTCCGGACCATTCCGGATCTCCTCGTGATATCCCGGATCCCATCCGGGACTCCGAACAACATTCAGTCTCTTTCTCATCATTCCATAACTACTCAAAACAACGTTGAATCCTTAAGTGTGTCTCCCTACGGTTCGTGAATTATGCAGACATGATCGAGACACTTCTCCGAACAATAACCAATAGAGGAATCTGGAAATTCATATGGCTCCCACATATTTCTACGATTACTTTGCGATCGAATGAACCACTTACATACGATATCAATTTCCCTTTGTCTCACGATAGTTTACTTATCCGAGGTTATGATCGTCGGTATCTCTGCATACCTAGTTCAACCTCGTTACCGATAAGTACTCTTTTCTCGTTCCCGTGATATGTGATCCCTTGTGAGCCAGTCACATGCTTGCAAGCTAATTGGATGACATTTCACCGAGAGGGCCCAGAGTATATCTATCTGTCGTATGGATGGACAAATCCCACTCTTGATCCATGTGTTTCAACCAATACTTTCCGAACACTCAATGCCACCTTTATAGCCACCCAGTTATGGTGTGGTGTTTGATGTCATCAAAGCATCCATCCGGTAAAGGTGATATGCATGATCTCATGGTCGAAGGAATTAGATTACTATGTATCAGAAAGCATATAGCAATTGAACTATTAAAATGACTTGATCTTTATGCTACGCTTATCTATAGGAGTATGTCCATCATATCATTCTCCTAACAATATGATCTTGTTGTTAATAACATCTCAATGTTCATGATACGGAAACCACAATCATCTATTAACCAACAACTAGTATTATATATAGAGGCTTTACTAGGGACTTCAAATTAAGTTTACAAATCACACAAGTATTAATGTTTCCTTGTTAATACTATTATAGCATGAATGTAAACATTTATCATAAACACAAATATATAATAATAACTACATTTATTATTGCCTCTAGGGCATATCTCCAACAGTTGGATGACTCAGAAATCATCTACAACATCTTTAGGGTGGGAGAGGATTACTTAGACACTGATTCTGATGCCTACCTAGAGACGCGCTTCCTGCTCTCTCGCATTGAGGCACAACATCCACTCCCATGTTCTTTCGCCACCCATGGCACCAAGATCCTTGTTGTTCGTCCTAGCAAGGGCATCCCAACGACCACCGGGTTCGACACGAAGACCAAGGGGGTGACAGTGTGCCCATTATCGCTATACCAAAGTTAGATCCTCGAATCATTCTACGCATCGGTCGATGGCAAGCTTTTTGTCATGGTTGAACCGATATTAGAGCTGCTTGGCCCCCAGCCGGAACCTCACAACAAGCATCTGTGGTCATGGTCTAGTATCTGCACAAACTTTCCATTTTCTACCTTGTATGTGAATGGTTGCACGTTGCGCCTAGACCAACATACTCTTTTCATTTTGGTGAAGCGATGGAAACCAGATGATGATAATGCACATTCCTTCGATCACCTTCAACACGTCACTTACTCCTTCGACACAGGGTGCCTCGAGTTCTGGTACCATGGTGTGTGGATGCTGCTGTTCAAAGGGCAAGCCCACTACGACAATGAGCTAGAAGCATGGATTGGGCTATGCAAATATGGAACTAATAATATCTGCTCGTGCGATGTTCCATCCCTACTAGCCACTTGTTGCGAGAGCAAGCCTCACTGGAAGGTCATCAAGGATGAGGTGTTTGATCATAAGTCAACGAGGCATAGGGGGGCACCCTGGTGTACATGGGAGGTGGCATGTATTGCGTGGTTCAGTGTTTCGCATAGAAGGGCGATGAGTGTTCACCCACCCACACCACCGCCTGATGAAGTTGTGACCTTTGGTCTTAGGTATGACAAGAAGGGGGAGTTGCGGATCACTGGCCATTAGGGCCATGCATCCATGGCTTACAAGCTTACTCGAGAAAAGGGTTGGTCCAATGATGGATCCTACGGCTTTCTAGTTATAACTAATTATTTGTAGGGGTTTTCTCTTTGGGTACTTCAAGACTTGCATGTACTCCTTGTTTCCATTCCAAAATCTCATGGGGTTGGAACTTGGTTATGTGTTTGTTTTGTTAATGTAAGTTAAATGAAACATATTTTGCGTGAAACTTGTTGTAGTTCTTGCTTTGGAGTCTATGTCTTCTCACTGGTTGACGTTTCCCATCCAGTTCTAATTATCCATATATGTCGTCCTTGGTGAGATCCTACCGCATGGCTTATTAGGATTGATAAGATACCATACCAACAAGTTGCAACTTATTTTTCGGGGATCATCTTCAAAGTAATTCCAGGTTAAGCGTGATTGGCCTAAAGCGAGGATGGGTGACCAACCAGGAAGTTGTTCGTAGTTGCATACGAGTGAGGATAAAGTGCGCAGAAAAGACTAGGGTTGATCTGTGGGGTTAGTCTATAGTGATCCTATAAAGCTTCTAGGGATGATAGCCACCGGTCCGAAAATGTCGGGGTGTTACATCCTTCTTGCTGTGAAACTTTGAACTGTTAAGACATTCATAAGTTCTTGGCCAAGACAAGAGCAAGAGAGAGTAAATGCACAAAGGTGTAGGCGTCCCTATAGTGAAAAAGTAGGATACACTACAGGAATGGCGTTGTGTGCCGACGGCCGGAAGCTATGCCGACGGCCAAAGGTCGGGGCCGTCGGCGTAGCACAGGGCCAGGCCAGCCCAGCTTCCGAGCCCTCGGCGTACCGCAGCCGTCGGCGTAGCGGCAGGTACGCCGAGGGTGACCATTGGCGTAAACATTGCCCTCGGCGTACGGGGTGGCCGCGTGGAACTAGACAGTCCAGGTCAGGAAAGGCCCTAACGGCGTCAGCATTACGCCGAGAGCCGCTGTCGGCATAGGATACGCCGACGGTCACCCTCGGCGTACGGCCTGACTACGCCGACGGTCACCCTCGGCGTACCTATGCACCTTTTTTTTCCTTACCAAATTATTTGTATTTATTTATTAGTATCAATTATTTAGGTTCTATTTTATCAATTGGATGGATTCGTAGCCTCCGAATAATAGTCTTCACGCCCACATAAAATGTCGAATCTTCTCACAAGTTGAGAAATTTGCATGTTTGTGTGTTATTATCACATGTGCATGAAATTTATATTTCACAAATTTTTGTGAAGTTGTTCAAAGATTCAATCACATGTGCGTGTCCGCCCTCGCATGCATGCGGAAGCGTAGGTTCCGGACCCGTATAAGGGGGAATCTCCCCGTTGAGGCGAAGCTAATATGGTTTTACATCACCCTATGACCTAAACAAACGCAAAACATATGTGTGTGAGTGTGGTGATAGGTTGGTATAGGTGCTTGCATGTGTCCCCCCTCGCATGCATGCGCTCTAACCTAGAGGCGAAGGTTCTGTACCCGTATGAGGGGGGAATCTCCCCGTTTAGGTGAAACCGGGTAGGATAGTGCCCCAACTTGTGAACCAACATGGTTTTTACATCACCCTATGACCTAAACAAACACAAAACAAGAGAGAGCTACGCCGGGCTACCCCTGTCAGAGGAACGTCTAGGGGGGTAGACGATCCGAGTGCGCACAGAGATCAGGGTTTCGCTGGAGGAAGACCACGAGAACATTGGAATGAGATGAAAACTTGCATGTGCCCCTAGCATATGTGTGTGAGTGTGGTGAGAGGTTGGTATAGGTGCGTGCATGTGTCCCCCCTCGCATGCATGCGCTCTAACCTAGAGGCGAAGGTTCCGTACCCGTATAAGGGGGGAATCTCCCCGTCGAGGTGAAACTGGGTAGGATAGTGCCCCAACTTGTGAACCAACATGGTTTTACATCACCCTATGACCTAAACAAACACAAAACAAGAGAGAACTACGCCGGGCTACCCCTGTCAGAGGAACGTCTAGGGGGGTAGACGATCCGAGTGGGCACAGAGATCAGGGTTTCGCCGGATGAAGACCACGAGAACATTGGAATGAGATGAAAACTTGCATGTGCCCCTAGCATATGTGTGTGAGTGTGTTGAGAGGTTGGTATAGGTGATTGCATGTGTCACCCCTCTCATGCATGCGCTCTAACCTAGAGGCGAAGGTTCCGGACCCGTATAAGGGGGGAATCTCCCCGTCGAGGTGAAACCGGGTAGGATAGTGCCCCAACTTGTGAACCAACATGGTTTTACATCACCCTATGACCTAAACAAACACAAAACAAGAGAGAGCTACGCCGGGCTACCCCTGTCAGAGGAACGTCTAGGGGGGTAGACGATCCGAGTGCGCACAGAGATCAGGGTTTCGCCAGAGGAAGACCACGAGAACATTGGAATGAGATGAAAACTTGCATGTGCCCCTAGCATATGTGTGTGAGTGTGGTGATAGGTTGGTATAGGTGCTTGCATGTGTCCCCCCTCGCATGCATGCGCTCTAACCTAGAGGCGAAGGTTCCGTACCCGTATGAGGGGGGAATCTCCCCGTCGAGGTGAAACCGGGTAGGATAATGCCCCAACTTGTGAACCAACATGGTTTTACATCACCCTATGACCTAAACAAAAACAAAACAAGAGAGTGCTACGCCGAGCTACCCCTGTCAGAGGAACGTCTAGGGGGGTAGACGATCCGAGTGCGCACAAAGAACAGGGTTTCGCCGGAGGAAGACCACGAGAACATTGGAATGAGATGAAAACTTGCATGTGCCCCTATCATATGTGTGTGAGTGTGTTGAGAGGTTGGTATAGGTGCTTGCATGTGTCCCCCCTCTCATGCATGCGCTCTAACCTAGAGGCGAAGGTTCCGGACCCGTATGAGGGGGCAATCTCCCCGTCGAGGTGAAACCGGGTAGGATAGTGCCCCAACTTGTGAACCAACATGGTTTTACATCACCCTATGACCTAAACAAACACAAAAAAAGAGAGATCTACGCCGGGCTACCCCTGTCAGAGGAACGTCTAGGGGGGTAGACGATCCGAGTGCGCACAGAGATCAGGGTTTCGCCGGAGGAAGACCACGAGAACATTGGAATGAGATGAAAACTTGCATGTGCCCCTAGCATATGTGTGTGAGTGTGGTGAGAGGTTGGTATAGGTGCTTGCATGTGTCCCCCCTCGCATGCATGCGCTCTAACCTAGAGGCGAAGGTTCCGGACCCGTATGAGGGGGGAATCTCCCCGTTTAGGTGAAACCGGGTAGGATAGTGCCCCAACTTGTGAACCAACATGGTTTTACATCACCCTATGACCTAAACAAACACAAAACAAGAGAGAGCTACGCCGGGCTACCCCTGTCAGAGGAACATCTAGGGGGTAGACGATCCGAGTGCGCACAGAGATCAGGGTTTCGCCGGAGGAAGACCACGAGAACATTGGAATGAGATGAAAACTTGCATGTGCCCCTAGCATATGTGTGTGAGTGTGTTGAGAGGTTGCTATAGGTGCTTGCATGTTTCCCCCCTCTCATGCATGCGCTCTAACCTAGAGGCGAAGGTTCCGGACCCGTATGAGGTGGGAATCTCCCCGTTTAGGTGAAACCGGGTAGGATAGTGCCCCAACTTGTGAACAAACATGGTTTTACATCACCCTATGACCTAAACAAACACAAAACAAGAGAGAGCTACGCCGGGCTACCCCTGTCAGAGGAACGTCTAGGGGGGTAGACGATCCGAGTGCGCACAGCGATCAGGGTTTCGCCGGAGGAAGACCACGAGAACATTGGAATGAGATGAAAACTTGCATGTGCCCCTAGCATATGTGTGTGAGTGTGGTGAGAGGTTGGTATAGGTGCTTGCATCTGTCCCCCTCGGATGCATGCGCTCTAACCTAGAGGCGAAGGTTCTGGACCCGTATGAGGGGGGAATCTCCCCGTTTAGGTGAAACCGGGTAGGATAGTGCCCCAACTTGTGAACCAACATGGTTTTACATCACCCTATGACCTAAACAAACACAAAACAAGAGAGAGCTACGCCGGGCTACCCCTGTCAGAGGAACGTCTAGGGGGGTAGACGATCCGAGTGCGCACAGAGATCAGGGTTTCGCCGGAGGAAGACCACGAGAACATTGGAATGAGAAGAAAACTTGCATGTGCCCCTAGAATATGTGTGTGAGTGTGGAGAGAGGTTGGTATAGGTGCTTGCATGTGTCCCCCCTCGCATGCATGCGCTCTAACCTAGAGGCGAAAGTTCCGGACCCGTATGAGGGGGGAATCTCCCCGTCGAGGTGAAACCGGGTAGGATAGTGCCCCAACTTGTGAACCAACATGGTTTTACATCACCCTATTACCTAAACAAACACAAAACAAGAGAGAGCTACGCCGGGCTACCCCTGTCAGAGGAACGTCTAGGGGGCTAGACGATCCGAGTGCGCACAGAGATCAGGGTTTCGCCGGAGGAAGACCACGAGAACATTGGAATGAGATGAAAACTTTCATGTGCCCCTAGCATATGTGTGTGAGTGTGGTGAGAGGTTGGTATAGGTGCTTGCATGTGTCCCCCCTCGCATGCATGCGCTCTAACCTAGAGGCGAAGGTTCCGTACCCGTATGAGGGGGGAATCTCCCCGTCGAGGTGAAACCGGGTAGGATAGTGCCCCAACTTGTGAACCAACATGGTTTTACATCACCCTATGACCTAAACAAACACAAAACAAGAGAGATCTACGCCGGGCTACCCCTGTCAGAGGAACATCTAGGGGGGTAGACGATCCGAGTGCGCAGAGAGATCAGGGTTTCGCCGGAGGATGACCACGAGAACATTGGAATGAGATGAAAACTTGCATGTGCCCCTAGCATATGTGTGTGAGTGTGGTGATAGGTTGGTATAGGTGCTTGCATGTGTCCCCCCTTGCATGCATGCGCTCTAACCTAGAGGCGAAGGTTCCGGACCCGTATGAGGGGGGAATCTCCCCGTTTAGGTGAAACCAGGTAGGATAGTGCCCCAACTTGTGAACCAACATGGTTTTACATCACCCTATGACCTAAACAAACACAAAACAAGAGAGAGCTACGCCGGGCTACCCCTGTCAGAGGAACGTCTAGGGGGGTAGACGATCCGAGTGCGCACAGAGATCAGGGTTTCGCCGGAGGAAGACCACGAGAACATTGGAATGGGATGAAAACTTGCATGTGCCCCTAGCATATGTGTGTGAGTGTGGTGAGAGGTTGGTATAGGTGCTTGCATGTGTCCCCCCTCGCATGCATGCGCTCTAACCTAGAGGCGAAGGTTCCGGACCCGTATGAGGGGGGAATCTCCCCGTTTAGGTGAAACCGGGTAGGATAGTGCCCCAACTTGTGAACCAACATGGTTTTACATCACCCTATGACCTAAACAAACACAAAACAAGAGAGAGCTACGCCGGGCCACCCCTGTCAGAGGAACGTCTAGGGGGGTAGACGATCCGAGTGCGCACAGAGATCAGGGTTTCGCCGGAGGAAGACCACGAGAACATTGGAATGAGATGAAAACTTGCATGTGCCCCTAGCATATGTGTGTGAGTGTGGTGAGAGGTTGGTATAGGTGCTTGCATATGTCCCCCCTCGCATGCATGCGCTCTAACCTAGAGGCGAAGGTTCCGGACCCGTATGAGGGGGGAATCTCCACGTTTAGGTGAAACCGGGTAGGATAGTGCCCCAACTTGTGAACCAACATGGTTTTACATCACCCTATGACCTAAAAAAACACAAAACAAGAGAGAGCTACGCCGGGCTACCCCTGTCAGAGGAACGTCTAGGGGGGTAGACGATCCGAGTGCGCACAGAGATCAGGATTTCGCCGGAGGAAGACCACGAGAACATTGGAATGAGATGAAAACTTGCATGTGCCCCTAGAATATGTTTGTGAGTGTGGTGAGAGGTTGGTATAGGTGCTTGCATGTGTCCCCCCTCGCATGCATGCGCTCTAACCTAGAGGCGAAGGTTCCGGACCCGTATGAGGGGGGAATCTCCCCGTTTAGGTGAAACCGGGTAGGATAGTGCCCTAACTTGTGAACCAACATGGTTTTACATCACCCTATGACCTAAACAAACACAAAACAAGAGAGAGCTACGCTGGGCTACCCCTGTCAGAGGAACGTCTAGGGGGGTAGACGATCCGAGTCCGCAAAGAGATCAGGGTTTCGCCGGAGGAAGACCACGAGAACATTGGAATGAGATGAAAACTTGCATGTGCCCCTAGCATATGTGTGTGAGTGTGGTGATAGGTTGGTATAGGTGCTTGCATGTGTCCCCCCTCGCATGCATGCGCTCTAACCTAGAGGCGAAGGTTCCGGACCCGTATGAGGGGGGAATCTCCCCGTCGAGGTGAAACCGGGTAGGATAGTGCACCAACTTGTGAACCAACATGGTTTTACATCACCCTATGACCTAAACAAACACAAAACAAGAGAGAGCTACGCCGGGCTACGCTGTCAGAGGAACGTCTAGGGGGGTAGACGATCCGAGTGCGCACAGAGATCAGGGTTTCGCCGGAGGAAGACCACGAGAACATTGGAATGAGATTAAAACTTGCATGTGCCCATAGCATATGTGTGTGAGTGTGGTGAGAGGTTGGTATAGGTGCTTGCATGTGTCCCCCCTCGCATGCATGCGCTCTAACCTAGAGGCGAAGGTTCCGTACCCGTATGAGGGGGGAATCTCCCCGTCGAGGTGAAACCGGGTAGGATAGTGCCCCAACTTGTGAACCAACATGGTTTTACACCACCCTATGACCTAAACAAACACAAAACAAGAGAGAGCTACGCCGGGCTACCCCTGTCAGAGGAACGTCTAGGGGGGTAGACGATCCGAGTGCGCAAAGAGATCAGGGTTTCGCGGGAGGAAGACCACGAGAACATTGGAATGAGATAAAAACTTGCATGTGCCCCTAGCATATGTGTGTGAGTGTGTTGAGAGGTTGGTATAGGTGCTTGCATGTGTCCCCCCTCTCATGCATGCGCTCTAACCTAGTGGCGAAGGTTCCGGACCCGTATGAGGGGGGAATCTCCCCGTTTAGGTGAAACCGGGTAGGATAGTGCCCCAACTTGTGAACCAACATGGTTTTACATCACCCTATGACCTAAACAAACACAAAACAAGAGAGAGCTACGCCGGGCTACCCCTGTCAGAGGAACGTCTAGGGGGGTAGACGATCCGAGTGCGCACAGAGATTAGGGTTTCGCCGGAGGAAGACCACGAGAACATTGGAATGAGATGAAAACTTGCATGTGCCCCTAGCATATGTGTGTGAGTGTGGTGAGAGGTTGGTATAGGTGCTTGCATGTGTCCCCCCTCGCATGCATGCGCTCTAACCTAGAGGCGAAGGTTCCGTACCCGTATGAGGGGGGAATCTCCCCGTCGAGGTGAAACCGGGTAGGATAGTGCCCCAACTTGTGAACCAACATGGTTTTACATCACCCTATGACCTAAACAAACACAAAACAAGAGAGAGATACGTCGGGCTACCCCTGTCAGAGGAACGTGCCCCAACCGGGTAGGATAGTGCCCCAACTTGTGAACCAACCGCCGCCTCCCTCCCCGACCCTCCCTCCCTCCTCCCTCCCCGAGCCTCCCTGCCTCCTCCCTGCCTCCCTCCCTCCTCCCTTCCTCCTCCCCGACCCTCCCTCCCTCCTCCCTCCCTCCTCCCATCGCCAACCGCCTCCTCTCTCCCTCCCTCCTCCCTCCCTCCTCCCTCCCCGAGCCTCCCTGCCTCCTCCCTGCCTCCCTCCCTCCTCCCTTCCTCCTCCCCGACCCTCCCTGCCTCCTCCCTCCCTCCTCCCTGCATCCCTCCCTCCTCCCTTCCTCCTCCCCGAGCCTCCCTGCCTCCCTCCCTCCTCCCTTCCTCCTCCTCGAGCTTGGCCCCCTCCTCCCCGACCTTGCCCCCTCCTCCCCGAGCTCGGCCCCCTCCTCCCCAAGCTCTCCCCCTCCTCCCCGAGCTCGGCCCCCTCTGCAGGTACCTCCACGACTCCCCTGTAGAAGCAAATATTGTTGTTAGAGTTAATTTTGTTAGATTAAATCTTGTTGTTAATCTTGTTAGAATTTATTAGTTGCATCTATTAGTAGTTTATATCATTTGTTAAGTGATATGCATGCACGAGTTGCTAGGATTAGGCCGTTGGTTAGTGGCAAGCTAGCTTGGTCATATGGCCGTTGAAGAGAGAAGCCACACTAGGGCCGTGAGTGCGTTGCATGTTTACTAAGGTGTTCTCTTTATGTCAATGTACAGACTTTGTAGTGTTTCGGGAGTGACCATCCTTGGCGGACTGACTGTCGTTGCGGGAGATGGTGTAGGTGACACCTCGATCCCGTCTCCGAGTTCCGTCACCGACCTCGACACTCGGTTGATCGACTACTTCCTCTACCGCCGAGGGTGAGAATCTGTTCGCCTCTCTTGTACCTAGGTTTATTTTCGTGTCTAGATCACCAAGTATGTCGCGTCACCTAGGCGTCATCCCGACCGTAAGCGTTACGCGACTTAATATGCATTAGTGGTCTCGCATATTTTGGACCGTAACACTTATGGCTTTTATCGGGCAGTCGGCGGATTCGTAGTTGGGCTTGGTTCTCCCTGGCTCTACCTCGATTCGAGACAGGATTTCGGTGGCGCCTCCTCGTTGTTCTCCGGATGCACATCCTCTTGGCTTTTTGTCGAGACGTGTATCGGGAGAGCAGCAGGGAGGTGCTACCGAAATTCTGCTTGGATCGGGGTAGAACCAGGGAGAACTTACCCAATCTACGGATCCGGCGGCTGGTTAGGACCCTCTTTTCCTATTGAACATGTAGGTTGATGAATGCGTAAAAATATGAAGCATTTAATCTCCTGTTTGATATAAAATGTTATATTTGTTGTTTGTCTCCCAACAAAGCAGAAGAGGATGGCTGATAATGGGTGGAGGTACAGTGGCCGTATTAGTGCGACTAATAAAACAGACGATTGGGTACGGAACACTCATTTGTTAGTGAATGAGTTAGCGCGTGGTTCGAAGGCAATGGTTCGGGCACTTTGTCCCTGCGCTCATTGCACTAAGCGTCATCGTCAGGGAAAGGATGACATGTACAAACACCTTCTGCAATATGGGTACATGTCTAACTATGTCACGCAAGTCGACTTTGCTCGGTATGAACGTGACAGAGGTGAGGTGATGCGTCAGCGGCTCAATGGCAATGAGCACGATGGGATTAGAAACATGCTAGATGATCTTATCGATGCCGACCAGCCGAATTCGCCACCTCCACGGGAGGAATCACCAGAACCAGAGGAACCGCTAGAACCGGAGGAACCGGAGCCAACCACGAAGGCCTTCCTTGATATGATGGCCGCGGCTAAGAGGCCTCTGTACGAGGGTGCAAAGATTTCTCAGCTCGATGCCATCTCTCAGTGTCTAGCCGACAAGTGCCAGTACTCCGCCACCCGTTCTCACTTTGAAGCTAATCTGAGAACATGTGGTAACATGTTGCCCGAAGGGCATTGTCTGCCTAAAACCTTTCACGAAACGAAGAAACTCATGAAGGAGCTCAACATGGATTATGAAAAGATAGATTGTTGTCCAAAAGGCTGCCTCTTGTTTTGGAAACAGTTTGAGGGTGACAAGTACTGCTCCATTTGTAAGGCCTCTAGATATGAAGAGATAAAGGGGAAGGATGGTCAGGTGAGGCAGTCGAAGGTCGCTAAGAAGATACTTCGGTATCTCCCATTCATAAAAAGTATCCAGCGGCTTTACTTGAGCGAGGAGACTGCCAAACAGATGACGTGGCACAAGAAGGGGGAAAGATACGAGGATGGGCACGGACGGAAGAAGATGGGACATCCATCTGATGGTAAGGCATGGAAGAACTTCGATGACAAATACCCCCGGTGGGCAGAAGAGGCTCAGAATGTTAGAATTGCGATAGCAACAGATGGCTTCAACCCATATGGTATGTCGACGGCCTCGTACAGCTGCTGGCCGGTGTATGTTATTCCGCTCAATCTCCCTCCCGGAGTATTAATGCAACGGAAGACCATGTTTTTGTCGCTGATAATTCCAGGACCTGAGTATCCGGGGAAGAACTTGAGTGTCTACATGCAGCCGATTGTGGATGATTTGAACCACTCTTGGATACATGGGACGTTGACATATGACCGAGCATCAAAGAGAAACTTTTTTATGAAAGTTTGGTTACAATATACTATGCATGACATGCCCGGGTACGTCCTAACGTGCGGATGGTGTACAGCTGGTAAGTGGCCATGCCCAGTGTGCAGGCACCGACTTGAGTTCCTTTGGCTAAAGTCGGGTCGCAAATATGTTGCGTTTGACACGAATCGACAGTACCTCAAAAGAAATCATTCGTTCAGAGAAGATAGAAAGAACTTCAAGAAGGGCAAAGTTGTGCATGAAGTAAAAGAGGTACCAAAGTTCGAGGGTGCAGTTGTTGATGCCGAGATACGTGCTCTTGTGCCCGCGGCGCCGGGAACTGGCCATCAATTTGCGGGATATGGTGTAACGCATAATTGGACTCACGTGGCAGCCTTAACGAATCTCGTGTATTACAAGGACCTCGAACTTCCCCATAACATCGATGTGATGCACACCGAAAAGAATGTCGGGGAGTCCCTTTTTCACCCAGTCCTGAACATTCCTGGGAAGTCAAAGGATAATGTCAAGGCTAGAGTCGATGTTGAGAAGCTTTGTGATAGGAAGAGATTACACATGCAGCCTCCTACTATCCGTCGAAAGAATTGGTTCAAGCCGCATGCCTACTACTGCCTTGATAATGTCCAAAAGAAGGAGTCATTTAGGTGGCTCAAATACGTCGTGATGTTCCCTGACGGTTATTGTTCGAATATAAGTAAGGGAGTCAATCTTTTGACGGGACAAGTCAACGGGCTCAAGAGTCACGACTATCATATATGGATTGAGCGGCTGATACCGGTGATGGTTCGAGGGTATCTCCCCGAAAAAGTATGGCGAGTGCTTGCGGAGTTGAGCCATTTCTTCCGCACCCTCTGTGCTAAGCAGATATGTCCTCTGGTGATTGAGAAGCTACAAGTTCAGGTGCCGGAGTTGCTATGCAATTTGGAGATGATCTTTCCGCCAGGCTTCTTTACTCCGATGGCACATCTCATTGTGCACCTCGCGAACGAGGCACTATTGGGGGGGCCGGTGCAATTTCGTTGGCAATTTTGTATTGAGAGAGAGTTTAAGTATATTCGAAAGATAACTAGAAACAAAGCCAAGATTGAAGCATGCATAGCTGAAGCAACATGCCTTCGGGAGATGGCAGACGCCGCGACAACCTACTGGCCCGATGATGTTCCCACTATGCATAACCCGGTCTCTCGTTACAATGTCGACCTGCCCAAGAATGACCCCAATCTCGAACTATTCCAATTTCCCGGTGGCAAGGCCGGTAAAGGACTAAAATATAGGTTGCCGAAGGAAGAGAAGGATTGCATAATGCTCTATGTGCTTATGAACATGAAGGAAGTGGTCGATTTCATTAGGTAAAATGGTGAACACCCTATTTCTCTATGCAGCTAGTAACTCGGTCTCCGTCTAATGCTTATTTTCTCCTTCTTAGTGATTTCACGGATGAACAGTGACCGGGACCGACTGATCCCTCTCCCATGGAGTTGGACACTCTACTGAAAGAGGGTGCTCCCGGAAATAAAAAAACTTTGTGTCCTAGTTTATGGAAAAAGTAATTTCTAACCTGTCCCTCTTACCTTGCAATATGTGACTTGTCGCTCTTATTCCACGTAACTACTGAACGCAACAAATTCCTCTTGTACCTGTAGGGAGCTGATCCCAACGTTGAGATGTCAGATGAGCTGAAATGTGTTTCCCAAGGTTGTAATAGTGTCGTCATGAAGTATGAGAAGTATGATGTGAATGGGTTCCGCTTCCATACAGAGACGCACCTGAAAGGGCGACCGAATGCAAAAACGGTAAATACTGGGGTGTTCACCAAAGGAGCCGATTCCCTTGATTACTACGGAAGGTTAGAGAATGTATACGAGCTGACCTTCAATCGTACGAATGTCGAACTCAATCTTGTTGTGTTCAAGTGCCACTGGTTTGACCCAAGGGGTGGACTGAGAAGTACCCCTTCCATTGGGTTAGTTGAAGTTAGGCCTTCAACCACCTATAGCGGAGCCGACGTCTTTGTTGTTGCTCACCAAGCCAACCAAGTTTATTATTTGCCCTACCCATGCCAGAAAGCGGAACTCCAGGGCTGGGAAGTCGTGTTCCAGGTATCGCCACATGGTAACCTACTGATTCCCTCCGAGGACGATTACAACAACATTAACCCTGTAACGTACGAGGGAATTTTCTATCAAGAGCAAGAGGACTTCGGACACTTTGATTTAGAACCGGTTGATCTTGAGGACCTTGGGAATGATGTAGAAACTCGGGGTGAGTCAGTGGTGAATCTACATGACATAAGTATGCTCGAGAAGCTCCATACCGAGAATGACAACGATGATGAGCCTACACCCTTCGATGAGAATCCAGATTTCTATACAAAAGATAGTGATAGTGAGAATGAGAATGAGAATGAAAATGATAGTGAGTATTTATTTTTTAATGCATTTTATTTTGTCTTTGTGCTTAACTGTTTTCTTAATTGCATTATGCCTTTATTCTTTGTGTATACATTTTATTATGTCTTTGTGCTTAACTGTTTTCTCTTATTTAATGCAGGTGATTGAACAATATGAGCAGCGGCAAGGCAACCAGTTCGTCCTTGCTTAATGCGCTGAAGCAGCGCAAGAAAAGAGCTACACGGAGTGGGAGACAGCCAAATCCCAATCCGCGTTACCCCGATCTTGCTCCTGCTGGCGGAGGACGGGGTCGAGGCCGAGGTCGAGGAGGACAAGGACGAGGTGCCACGGGAGGAGGCGTGGACTTTGACCCACCACCCTCTGCTTCTGGCGACGTGGCTCCTGAGTAGTTCCTGACAGAGCAGCCTTTCAGGGCCGAGAGGGAGGCAGAGTCCGAGAGGGAGGCAGAGTCTGAGAGGGAGGCGAGGACCGAGAGGGAGGCGGGGACCGATACGGAGGCGGACACTAGCCGCGAGTTGGTGGGGCCGAAGAAATTGCGGAATCGTGGGGAATCGGGAGTCCCTGACGAGAAGTTTGAGCCTAGGACTCAGGAGGCGAAAGCCCTTATTATTCCAGATGGCCTTGAGTAAGTGTACTAATTTGGCAATTTAAAACATTTTATTTCATGTTGGTCATAAATAATTATTGTGTACTAATGTTTATTTTTGTGCAGCAATTGGACATTTCTTCCGGGGACCAAGGCTCGCCTTCCTAACAGCCTCGTTGGAGCTCTGATTAGGAAGTTCTGGCCGGGCTATCACATTACCCCCGAGGGTGACAGGAAGCTAGCTACTACTTGGGCGGACTACCAGACTACCCGTGTCCCGGGCTTTCCGACAGCTGCTGATGCTGTCATCACCAAGTTTTGGGTAAGGCATATTTCTCGAGTTATGTTCATACTTGATGACCCCACCGTGCTAACTCATGACTCTTATGCATGATTGAAGTGCTTTTACCGTGTGGCCGAGGAGGACCAGGAGAAGGCACAGAGGACTTTGCTTGGGGCTTGTGTGAAGTTGACCCCCCAGGTGTGGTACAACCAGAAGGTCACGGCCGCTAGCCACTTCTGGGCTGACAGGGGCGTGAGGGTCAGGAAGGAAGACATTGTCGGTAGGAACCCTAATCCTGAGTACTCGATGACGCCAGAAGAGTACATGTCGGTGAGTAAAATGTCAATGAGATTCTACATTGCTTCTAAGTTGCCATTGCATTGTATGGAGTTGAGTATTGCATTTTCAGGTTATCCCCGATTGGGCCGAGCCGCATCGACTCGCATGGGAGGAGCTGGTTAGGACGAGGTGGCTCAAAGAAGACGAGGAGTTTGCAGCCTTGTCGAGGCGGAACGCGGATAACCGAGGCGATGGTGGAACGCACTGCGCGGGAAACCGCAACTTTGACCGCTTCAAGGGGAAGGTGGTACGTATATACATGGAACGACCTGCGTGCATTTCTGCTTATGTTTGTACTTCATATGCATAATATTTTCTTTTCACGATACAGGTGGCCGAGGCACAACCCGGGGAGGTGATTCATGACGTCGCCGTCTATGAGATGATGCGGCGAAAGAAGCCCAATTACTCGGAGCCTCAACCCTCGTTGCCCGTGTACTTCGGCACTGCCCAGAACGACTTGGGGAACTACAGCACGATGGTGAAGGCTCGTCACCCCCATGTGGATGACCCCATTCACGCGGAGATCGACGAGGAGTCGTTGGTCCTATCGGGGCACGGATTGCAGCATGGACGCCTCAAGATTCTGAATAAGAAGGTCAAGCCTACCCTCAGCACGAGCTTCAGCCGTCTCAAGG
This sequence comes from Avena sativa, assembly GCA_916181665.1. Lineage (NCBI taxonomy): Eukaryota > Viridiplantae > Streptophyta > Magnoliopsida > Poales > Poaceae > Avena > Avena sativa. The sequence continues at coordinate 273,535,463 of OV702298.1, read as the reverse complement.
CTACCTACCCCGCCGACGGCCCCCCTATCCCGCCTCGTGGCCAGCCTCGTCGCTCCGCCGAGGATGTAAGTTTTTCTCGTTCTCATCATCTTTATGACTTTTGTTCCTGTATGGCTAACCACTGACGAGATTCCTTGTATTTGAAATTGTAGCCTGAGTAAGACGCGGCCTACGATACCGTTTATGAGGAATATCAGCTGGCCTTTCGGCAGCATCAAGAGGCGCTTGCGATCTACATGCAATACGTAAATGTAAGTTCGAACCTTTATTTTTGCAAAAGATACAAGTCCCACTTCCCCCCGTTTGTTGTACTACGGCCTGACTTCTAAACTATCTTGCAGGACATGATGGTGAATATTCAAACTGGGCAGAATAGAGATTTGGGGCCCGTGCCTCCCATGCCAGGTCCGGCGCCATTTTTGCAATCGAAGGAAAGCTTCGCTAGGACCTACTACGCATCGACATCGGTAAGTTCTTTGCTAACCCACTGGTTATCACTTTACTTTGCCTCGCAAGTTGCTAACATGTAGGCAACATGTAGGGAACGGGAGCTTCTGGGAACCGGCACTTTGGCCACGCCTCGCCGGATGGGCGTCAGATCACACCGCTTCATGACCATGGTCCATCTCGTGGCCATTCTGCAGGTGGTTCTCCCGAGCTTCACACTTCTCCTACTCCCTCGCCAGGTGGCTCTTCTGCTGCTTCTACTGGACGCAACCCTCGGCAGAGGTCGCCACTTTTCACCAGGGGAGATCTCGGGTACACGCCGTCTCCTCCAGAGTTGTAGGGATGTGTGATGATGTCGATGATCTTGTATGACTAATGTATGGATGATCTTGTATGACTGATGTTGATACATGTGTGGCTGTATGGATGATGTATGACTAATGTGTGGAATATATATTGCATGGATGTATGGATGATGTATGGCTGTATGGATGATGATGTATGGATGTATGCATGGATGATGTATGGATGTATGCATGAATGATGTATGGCTGCTGTGAGTGCTGCTGAGAAAAATTCAAAAAAAAAACTGTGTATGTGATACGCCGATGGCAATGCCCTCGACGTAGCCCTCTGCCATGTGCCATATGGTCAGGGCTACGCCGAGGGCACTGCCGTCGGCGTAGCACCTGCGCCTACGTCGAGGGCAGGCCGTCGGCCTAGCGCCAGCTTGGGAGGCTCAGGCGGTGGACACGCGTCCACATACGCCGAGGGCGAGGCCGTCAGCGTATCCCCCTCCTGGGGAGGCCCAACGCGTGCCACGTGGCCACCATACGCCGAGGGTACGGCCGTCGGCGTATACGGTGCGCCGTTAGCGGCCGTCTAACGGCAGCGCCGCCGTTCGCCGACGGCCGTTATGCCGACGGGCCCGCCTCGGCCGTCGGCGTAGAGCTACGCCGACGGTTTTCTGCTACGCCGACGGCCGTTTTTGCTCCGCCGAGGGAGACCTTCGCCGAGGGGGCTACGCCGACGGCAGCCCTCGGCGTAGCGTATGCCGACGGCAAAGCTGGCTATGCCGAGGGCTTTTAGCTGTCGGCGTAGCCGTCGCGTGCTGTAGTGATAACTTATTGCGGTATATCCATAACCATCATAATATCCACTAGCACTTTGATATTCACACGACAAGGTAAAATGTGTGCCTCATGGTTTCTAACATTACATTAATTATTAGAAACTACCAATGTATCATCGAGTCAGACTTATGTATTTATGAACATTAGCCTTTTCTAGTTTTGAGGAAGAAGTCTATATCCCGTTAGACATGTAGGCAAAATATGCACATCTATATGCTAAAATTATGACACATATTGTGGCATGTATCTAAATCAGCATAGAAGTCACTAGCACTTTGTTCATTGCGGAGACACAACTTCTATATGTGTCTCTACTTTTCTAAACTAGACATCATCCTCACAACTACTCATATATCATTTTGTTAGACTTTGCTTACACACACACATCAACATTTCCATGTTTTAAGCCGAAATAGTGGTTTCAACGAAAGAATCGGCCAACTTTGCTTCATTTTGTTGTTACGGTACGCACTAGTTACGCATGTGTCACAAGTCATGAACTAACCACATCTCACTGTGTTAGACTTTCATTCGTGTGAATATTAGCAGTTCACCTTTTTAGGCAGAAGTACCGTGGTCGATGATAAAAACTGCCTAGCTTGCTTGGATGTGTTACCACATTGCACCTTGTGTACTCATGTAGTCATGTGTCAGACAACTTAACTTATCGGATATCATTGTGTTAGACTTTTGTTCATGTCAATATCACATGCTCCACTTTTATTTTAAATTAGGAAGAAGTACCACGCCAACGGAACTTGTGCCACTTTCTTAGATGGATTGCCATGTTGCACACTATATATGCATGTGTAGACAATTCAAGCTTCATAGTGCACAAGTGTTAGACATGCATGCATGTGTTAGGTTTTAAAACTTCCTAATACACAAATGTCAGAAATACACGCACGTGTTGAGTGCTCAATCTTTCTAGTGCACAAGTGTCAGAAATGTATGCATGTGTCGAATTCTCATGCTTCCTAATGCACAAGTGTCAGAAATTCCACCTTTGTTGCATGCAAGATTAAAAGACGAAGATATCCTCCATTAATTTAAAAGAGGCACGTGCACCACATTGCCATTTATAAATCCCATGTCGAACTCCTCCAACAACACAAGTCACTGATCAACGTTCACCCGCAACTACGATGTGGGGTAACCAATTATTGATCGTGGTCATGGCGCTCTTGCTCATGATATCCTCGTCAGGTATGTTCATCTCTCAAGATACATAATTATTTGATGCACTCACACTCACCTGGTGTTGCAATGCATTATGCATAATCATATGTGTTATTTTTTAGGCACGACTACCATTGTTGCGATGAATCTGGAAAGCACGACAGCCTCTATCGGGGAGGCCCATATAGCATTGAGACATTCACAACATACTGTCAGACAGAGTACCAAGGGGCAGGTACATGTTTCCCCATGGATGCAAGTGCTCTAAAGAGATATTCCCCCATTGGGAAGCTAGCTAGCTAGCCGCATCAAATCTCTTTTTGCAGCTTGATTCAGGCATGCATGGACATCTAGGTAGTGCATAAATAAGAGAAAAAGTTTGCTTTTTTATTTCCATGTTTACCATATGCTTGACCCGAGTCAAAACAGAAACACCATGACATGATGACATGGCAGATCGATGGATAAGCATTAAAAGTTGGAGATAATAAATTAGAAGGGAAACTAATAGGAAGAGTTTGATTAAAATAACCAAATAAATAAATAACTAATGTTCTAAATAAAAAAATTATAAACGATCCATGGTCCTTTTGGGGTAAGATTCCCTATCATATATTAATGATAAATGAACATGGTCATAGAAAATTACATCCGACTACAAGATAAATAAGAATCACATACAAAAGAATTTATAATAAAAAAGCTGATATGAACGTACACAAGAGGTAGTCCAAGCAACATGGGTACTTACTGAAACTTCAGGGTGCCACACATGCCTTCAAGGCCTTGTAGCGTGTCATGTATGACCATCTCAAACCCGAACATGCTTCACCAACAATGAACTATTGCACTAGCAGCCACCAAAGAGCCAGACAGTCGTTTAGTCTCTCTTCTGGTTATATCCTAGACCCAAAATTACTACTCATTCCGATCCATAATAATAAGTATGGCTGATTTAGCATAAAGTTGCACTAAATCAATGATACTTTTTATGGATCGGAGGAAGTATTAATCTTCCTTGCTAGTATTGGTCGATCTGGTCCCATGGATTAACCATGGAGGATGGTCTACATCATTGTGTTCCTGCCGTAAAAGCAAGTGTTTTTTTAAATGGGCGCTTTTATTACTTTAAGTAATTTTTACACCCGGCCTCTATATAACTAGGATGCACACAACTGCACAAATCACACAGAAAGAGAAAACATAAAATTGAGTAAAATTACAAAAATCACAAACCAAAACAGCGGCTTCAGACTATGGAAGATCAATCCACAAATCACCCGGCCATCCATGTCGGGAGAAAATATCTCTCGTTGTGTCCTCGTATACCCCTCCACAAACAAGTCACGAAACTCCATGCGTTGGAGAATAGTCCATGATCAAAGGATAGTCGTTGCCCGATATATAACCTGCAGGGAGAAGACACAATGTTCTTAATTTTTTTGTCATTTCTACATAGCCATAGCGACCAAATAATGTCAAACGCTCCAACCCTAAACAAAGTCCTGTATTTATCATCAATCTCATGCAACCAGTTGCTAAAAACATTGGCCACTGGACGTGGGGAGATAAACCAGAGGCTATGTGGATGAATGATCATATAGAGCGAGCAAATTTACAATGAAAGAATAAATGACGGATTGTCTCATCATGGTGAAAAAAACACATTGTGTACTTCCATGCCAAGTCCTCTTTACAAGATTAACTTTTGTAAGAATTACTCCCTTACGGAGATACCAAGTGAATATCTTCGTCTTCAGAAACAAAAACATGAATAAATAAGCGATGGTTCTTCTTAGAGTACTAGTAAAGTGCCCGTGCTTTGCTACGGACAAGATGTTCAATAGATCTCAAAACTTTTGTGGTTGATGTTGTCATTAGGACTTCTCATATATCTTCCTTGTCGTGTTACCTTTTTTTACGATCAATGTGCATAATTTTATCTTTATCTTCGGCACATGCTTTCTCTCAATTCTTGCTTTGGCTCCAGTCTCTATTGTACTACACATTTATCTTTTGTCACATAATCCTTCTGCAGAAGGATGATATTAAATTAATCTGTGGGTATAACAACATCAAATAGATAGGGACACATGTTGAAATCATTAAAAAAGCTATATACAAACAACAACACTCATTATCATTCATTTTCTCAAAACACATACCGACCTTGGATATTGTTAATGTTACATCTCATTTCTAATCCAAGATCAATTAGCACCTCCAAATGGAAATATTGTGTAGAGACAAAACTTTATGCATGCGCTCCTTACTCCACTTCTCTCATAAAACAACACAAACATAAAGTTTTAGAGAAAGCATAATTATTTTAGTCTGTAGTCCACCATATATACATTTGAAGTGGAAAAGGAACTTATAGAGTACAAGCTTATCTTCAATTACTCTTCATGTTTCAAATGAACATTAATGCAAAATACAAAATTTTGCATAAATTTGTAATAAATTGTTCCAAGACCCATGCATTACCTTTGACAAACTAAAAATGACATTTGCATCTTTATGGAGAGCGTGTGCTATTTAACGATGAACCAACGCACTCGTCTTTTGTTTTCAAAGATAACACTAATTCATGACAATCCTAACCTTTTTTATCACGTCCACAACCGAATAATAGGCACTGTTTATTCTAGAACTTCATTGCAGATCGCAATGATCCAGCAGCCCACATAAAGGCAAGAGAATAATCACCTTTTTAGTAATCAAGTTGTTTTTCCTATTCCAATTGCCTGACGCTTGCATGTCTAAAATGCACTATTCAATAATCCCACGATAGATGGGTGATAAAGAATCACCCTGCGGCCACTCTTCATGTTCTCACAAGAGCCTGTAAGGTAGCTGCCGTTGGCCAGGTTGGTGAACTCGACCAGCTTCGACGGGTTTGTGGATCCTTCCTTTGGCATAAGGTCATGAGCCTCCTCACGGACTACAAGTACTACCTGGTCAGCTCGTCGTTCATCATGTGGGCCACATTGTTGGTGTGGATCTTCTCATGGACGGACAACTTGTGTATGCCCACAATAGTGACGCCCATCGGCCACACCAAGTTCTCAATCTGCGTGCTTGATTTAGTAGTCTGTCGCAGACAGGTAGTCTCGCCATATACATCGACTAACACTCGCTGGACGTCATTTGGGAGAGTCTGCAACTAAAGCAATCAAAATACTTAATGAAGAGATTAGCAAGACTATAAAAGGTTCAATTTGATTGACTTGATTCCCAAGAACAACAAGTGTAGTCGGAGTGTGGGCGATGATGCATACCTTCTCTTCTTGTAGAGCTTGAAGAGCACACAACTTGAAGGTGTCCACCCTGGCCTTGCCCTTGGCCGAATATGTGGCATGTCAACCTCCTGGCACCACTCGCAAAGCTCCTAGACTGGCACCTCCTGTCTCTCCTCACTCGGTCACTCTCGTCCTCGCTCCTTCTGCCACACCTGGCTTTGGCTTAGCTGCGGCCTTGGCCCACAAGGCTTGTATGTCGCAGAGGAAGTCGTTGGTCTGCCCCTCTCCAATCTCCCGGCATCGATGACCACAACCACGGTGGAGTCCTTAAGAACATGGAGGAAGAGGCACACAGTGTCGTCCTCGCCGAAGAGTGGTCGGCTAGCGCAGCAACCGTAGGCATGGGATGACCACCGGCTACTTCGTACTGTCCGCGTCCTCGGTCTCCACCTTGTCAGTGATGGCCGATGCACAAATAGGGAGGACTCGGATAATTGTATGGTAGCCTGCAACCTACATTACAAACAATAAAAAATATTTGACATGGAATTTCTATCTTTCAAAGGAAGATCCCGTGAACACATATTTTCTTCATCATCTGGACCAAATAAAAAGCAATATACTCTATGTATATGGGAGGCCATGACGTGCAGCACACACCCCTCTCGTAATCACGAGGTGAAAGAAATAAGGTATTTCTCGACATAGGTGTAATGGCAGTTCAAATCGTTGTGAAGATTCTTTTAGTCAAAACATAAAAGAGTAATTAGTAATACTACTAATATTCTTTTCCATCAATTTCTTCCTGAGTGTTAGGAAATAGAAAAATATAAAATATTGTCTTGATGGTCGCATTAAATTTACAAATATGTAAGATCGGATCAAGAGGTTCAACTGAATTATTGGCATTGACGCATCCACTGATTTAGGTAGGATGGAAGCATGTATTCGGCTTGTGGTTGTGCTGCGCAAAATAACTAACCTTCAAAACAGAAAATGACAAGGCGATGTTCAAATTCTTGCTAAAACGAAGAGCAGGATGTTACCTCTGTTTATTTGTACATATACGGTATAATTTACGCTTTAAAAAAATGTATGCCCTGCATCTTGAGAGAAAATAATTGAAAAAATAAGAGAAAAGGCATGAGGTGTCTGGCACATACGTAAAAAAGAATGTAGCCAATTGTCCAAAAATCACAATCAAGAACACAGTTGCTCTAGTTCAACACAAAATGCAGTGGAAACCTCAGATTCTCGTATACGTTTACCTTTTCTACCATATCCATAGTACAGAACATCCAGAGTGCAAAATGCATCGGTACACTTCAGTAAGAACAAAAAAATTCAGAAACAATGCTTCAATTCGTCTGCATCTAGTGACCAAAAATTCACTGCAAACAAATTCAGAACACATGGGAAATGGGCTAATTACCGCAGCTTTGCTAAACACGAATAGAATTGAACACGAAAACAGAAAAGGACATGTTCAAATTCTCGCTAGAAAGAAGGGCAGGATGTTACCTCGGTTTACACTTTGTACATATACACTATAATTTACACTTTTAAAAAATGTATGCCCTGCATCTTGAGATAAAATGATTGAAAAAATAAGAGAAAAGGCATGAGGTGTCTGGCACATAAAACTTGGCATATCCGTACAAAAAATGTATAGCTTATTGTCTAAGAATCACAATGAAGTACACAGTTGCTACAGTTCAACACAAAATGCAGTGGAAACCTCAGATTGTCATAGACGTTTACCTTCTCTACCATATTCATAGTACAGAACATCAAGAGTGCAAAATGCAGTGGTACACTTCAGTAAAAACAAAAAAAAAATCAGAAACAATGCTTCAATTCGTTTGCATCTAGTGACCAAAAATTCACTGCAAAAAAAATTCAGAACACATTAAAAATGGGCTGATTACTGCAGATTTGCTAAACACGAATGCAATGGACCTTCAGTAGGAGAGAATGGATATGTAACTGGTCTCAGGGACATGGCCCCCGGTGGCGAAGAGCTTCATCAGGTCATGGAACTGGCCATGGATGTCGCCGCACACCATCATACGGCTGTTTTTTTTTTTTTTTTTTTTTTTGCGATCCACCATCATAGGGCTGTTGACCAGCTGCAGGTTCGACTCCTTGATGGGGATCTCCTTCACCTGAATTGTTTCATCACACGGAAGCATCAGTCATTCACAGTTGCACACCCATTCATACGCGTAGAATAATCAACAAAATGCTACTAATCCCACCCTCTCCACTGCCTTGGTCTGCTACGTCTCTGGCATCAGCATCAAAGACTTGCATCTAAATAATCAGTGCCCTGGGTCATGGTACCAGTACAGAAATTGCCACCAGATTTAGATAAATTTTGCCTTTGTACAGAGTAGCCTACCAACTATTTTCATCAATTTGAACGGCAGATGAAACCAATCATTACAACCTATATAATCGTTGATCACACACACAAGCTCAGAAATCAATCTTACCAAAACATGGATTGAAGGAGAGGAACAACTACGTGCAGGACAGTGCAGACGCCCCTCGACTCCTCAGTCTCGTGGGGGCTCCTATAATCGTTGATCACACACACAAGCTCCCTAACGATCCCATCGTCCAAGTCCAAATTCTCTCCTCTGGTTGCATCATCTACACCCACACCAACAACTCTGATTGGAATCAATTTATTCACACCCAGATCTAATAACCTCTGATGCACAGATCTAGAGTTCTTCGGAGTTCGTAAGGAGGCTTTGGTCGGCGGGGAGCGGATCTGGCGGTGGCAAGGTCGTGGAGGAGGTCAGGCTGAGGCAGCTTGTCCGACAATGACGAGTGGTGGAGGGGGAGGCTAAGCGACGTGGGTAGGTCGAGAAGAGGTCAGGAGGACAGAGGGACGGCGAGAGAAGGGGGCATTTGGTCTGCCGGAGGAAGGCTGGACGAGTGAAGCTGCGAGAGCAACGCCAGATGGTTAGCCGGAGCGAGGCTGGACGGGAGCGTCTACAATACAAGAGCGGCGTTGTGATACACGGTGGCAAGGCGCGTCGCGTGAAAAGGGAGCGAGGGCGAGGGACGCTAGGGGCAGCGCCGTGAGAGAGGGGAAGTCGACGAACGGAGTGGCAGAAAACAGAAGAGATATAGAGATAGAGATTGCCCAGACGGGACATGCTTCATGGAGGCGAAGGACGGCGGCGATGTGGGCGGCATCAAGGGAGTGGAGGAGGCGAGGGCGTTCGTGATGCCGCAAGGACATGCTCCATGTTGACGACAAGTGAGGCCGGATTTGAGGGAGGGGACCGTGGAGAGAAGCCGGAGGCTGTGGCGGCGGAGGTGGAGATGGTGCTGGCTTCGCGGGAGATCAGACTAAGACTGAGGCGGAGACTGCGGAGGCGTACGTGAGGGTCGGAATAAGATACGGAAGGGACAAAAAAGCAAAAATAACGAGAGAGAAGCAACGCGCGACGGAGGTTGGACGAGCGAAACGCTTGGTTAGCAGAAAACGGAACACTACATTCTTTTTAAGTAGTAGAGAAGGATTTCCTATCATATATTAATGATAAATTAGTAAATAGATCATATGAGAGTACATTGGATTACAAGATAAACAAGCATCACATGAAAAATAAATCTACAGAAGAGTTGAGATATCACCAAGCAGTAGCCTAGAAACACGTATCCTTCAAGCTTCATGACGCGTCCATCTACATAACACTTATATGACCAAATTTTTTTCGTCACAGATCTGATGGTGTCACATCTATTGAAATTGACTTCTGTGTAATTAGTTGTCAAACATAGGAAGTTTGTCTACACACATGTCCCAAAGGGCCATCTTCTTTGGAACAGAGGTGCTGGGAATTAATGTTGTTAGAGTGTGTACTTTGTATCTTATCTTTTGTTGAAGGATTTCATAGAAGGCATTCTATTTCCTTTGTCAATCACCCAAATACTTCTAGCTAGTGAAAATAAGGTATACCAAAAATAAGTAGACTGAATTATTATGTCGTGAGAAAACGTAGATTGCACTGCTATAGATAATTCAGTGGTGCATTACACAATGAAACCAATTCGGAAAGCACTGACTTCAGTTGTCTTATTCTACGTACCACTACACTTAATTCCATTGTAATGTACATTCAGACTTTAAATACTATCTCTTGATGTTTGCACTACCGCAAATGTGATTCAACAAGCTTATCTTGAGGAGAAATTGAAGACGGCTCCGTAAGGTTGTTCTCAGATAATGTATAAACAGAGGTCTGACATGGTTTTGATCTTTCTAATATGCCAATGACCCAAAAGCTAAATCATTCGAAATCTATAGGATTTTATGTTGAGTATATTCATCTGGAGTCTCAATCAACCACTGATGAGATATGCCTCTAAGCTTATATAGATTGAGTATACTCCCTGAACTAGACAAAGGCATTGTATCTGTGTGATTGTTAACATGCATTTTGTATCTATACTTCTGTAGCATACAATGAAGCTCTAAAATTCATATCAGTTTCACGGCAGAACATGCATTTTGCATTTGTACTTTGGTGTGATCGCTAACCATTATGCACGGCCCAGCTGACAAAGTAGAAGATGGATGAGAGGCCTAAATAAGATGAACTCCAACGATCATATCGATTATTTTGTATACCTTTTGGGGGACATTTCGAACCTGACAACCAATCCTCAATTTTCTGCAAGTCATGACAAAACATTCATCAGCAAGACTCATCAAAAGGTGTGGGATGTGAAATAAGAGGGTAACATCAGGTTCTTCTTTCGTCAGCTGTAATCGTCTCTATAAGACTGACAAATTGGGGACCCGAGGATGGCTGCATGAGGACGCATCCCCCTTTGCTATGGAGGTTTGGGCCAAACCGATGAAAGGAAGAAGGGTATCACTTTTCCATTCTGTGTGCCGCTTGAACATTAGAGCATCTTCAAAAGATGATGTATTTTTATGTCCCAAAAATCCTTTTCCGGGCATCAGCACGCAAAAATAATGATGCTCCAGCAGAATCCCTACCCCTATCCTATGCCCAAAAATCCCCCTTCCGTGATGTACTCCCTGCATCGAATATTATGTTACGCATAATTTTGCGTCAAGTCAAATTTTGCAAAGTTTGACCAAGAATATCCAAAATAATATGAATATATATAATATAAAATCTATATATTATGAAAATATGTTTCAAGACAATTTTAATAATATTAATTTGGCACCATATAAGTTTATAGTTGTATCAAACTACTTAGTCAAACTTTATATAGTTTGACTTTGATAAAAATTTATATGCAACCTAAATTGGGACGAAGGGAGTATATTTGAGGCACGCAATAGGGCAGCCACGCTCGTGTCGCAATGATATTTCTCCCGTGCGCGACTACAACCGTTGCGTTGAAAGCTCCCACGCAACTGCTAGCCTCCTGCTTCGGCGGCCTCCAGCGATGCCGGCACCCCTACCCCTCCCTTCTCCACCGACCACTCCGCTATCGCCATAGCCGTTCCCCTATCGCTAACAACCACCGTAGCCACTCGGTCCAACCCTAGAATCCGCCGGGCATAGATGTTCACGCCATTATGCCATGTCCCCACACGGCGAGCATGCGAGGGCCCATCGCCGTACATCTGCCCCCTCTGAAGCCAAGGGTGCAACCCAAAACCGGTGACAAGAGCACGACGACCCCAGGTGCCAAGCCAAAAATGAGAAAGACGAACGCCGACGTGCGTGACAAACCACCATCTTTTGAGGACGTGGCAGGTAAATTTAGGGTACTGTCGCCACCTCCGCTGCCTGCAAAGGTCGAGGTGGCCGGAAGCCTATTACGTCGTCGCCCGCCCCCAACACTTTTGAGGAAATGTCTCAAAGGTGTTGTTGATACGTTGGAAACGTATCTATAATTTTTTATGCTCCATGCTTGTTTAGTATCTACTTTGCTTTACTTGTCCACACTTTAAGGTGTTTTTTACATGTTTTCTGGTACTAACTTATTAACAAGTTGCAACAGTGCCAGATGCCTGTTTTCTGCTGTTTTTGGTTTCAGAAAAGTTAGTAAAGAAATATTCTCGGAATTGGACGGGACAAACGTCAAAGTAAATTACTTTCCATGGGGAACAAGAAGTCCAGAGGAGAGCCGGAGGGTCCGGTCAGGGGGGCCAGACCCACCCTAGGCGCGAGGGCAGGTGGGCCCACGCCTTGCTAGGGTTTGGCGGTCCTGGTCGCCTTCCGGACTCGCCCCTTCGCCTATAAGAAGCCCCCGATGCAGAAATCCTGAGTACCCGATCAAAAATCCACGAAACCATCTGTAGCTGCCGCCACCATCGTCCCTAGATCGGGGGGATCTGAAGTTCTTCTCGGCACCCTGCCAGAGGGAAGATCATCTCGGAGGCCTTCTCTCTGGTATGATTCGTGAGTAGTTCCACCTTGGACTATGGGTCCATGTAGTAGCTAGATGGTTGAATCTCCTCCTTTGTGCTTTCATGTATAGATCTTGTGAGCTCCATTCATGATCAAGATCTAATCTATTTGTAATCATGCATGTTGTGTTTGCGGGGATCCGATGGATATTGAGATTATTATGTTGGTTTGATTAATGGTTTTATCTTTATGATTCTATCATGTCTGTGTTGTTTGTGATCTTGTATGATCTCCGTTGCTAGTGGTTATCTTGGCCAAGTAGTTGCTAGTGACTCCAAGAGGGGGTATTTATGCTCGATAGTGGGTTCATGCCTCTAGTTTCCAAGGGAAGTGACAATAATCTCTTCGATTGTAGATGTGCTGTTGCTACTAGGGAGAAAACAACAGTCTCTTGTTTATGGAACATGTGGACTATTTACCTTACACACTTTGCTTAAATTAGTTGTCTGTTGCTTGAAACTTAATACTGGAGGGGGTTCGGATGATAACCTGAAGGTGGACTTCTAGTCATAGATGCAGTTGGATGACGGTCTATGTATATTGTTGTATTGCCCAATCAACCTCATAGGATCTTTCTAGCTAGTAATTGCATTGTTATGCCTTGCTCAGTTCCTATCAATTGCCCTGCTATAATTTGTTTACCCTTCATGCCATGTTGTCTATCTAAGGAGAGCACCTCTAGTGAACTATGGATCCTGGTCCAATCTTTACCATTGATACATCTTCCACTGTTACTTGTTTACTTGCTGCAAACCATTACCTTCCACACCATACATTTAATCCTTTGTTACAGCAAACCGGTGAGCTTGACAACCTCACTGATTTGTTGGGCAAAGTCTTGAGTTTGTGTTGTGCAGGTCTCTATGTTGTTTGCAACACCTGTGTGATGTTTCCTTCCTCCTTCTGGTTCGATAACCTTGGTCTCAACTGAGGGAAAACTTGTTGCTTGCTCTTCACACACCCCGCGCTTGGGATTACCAACGAAGTGCCACGTCGAGCATCATCAAGATTTTCTGGCGTCGTTGCCGGGGAGGCTAAGGACGTCTTCACTAGGGGAGTCCTTCACTTCCTTTCTCTTTACTTTGTTTTTAGTTTGCTTTGTTTCTTTTGTTTGGTTTTGTTTGTCTTTTTTCAAAAAACCCAAAAAATAGTCTAGATTGGTTTGTTTGCCTTATTCAAAAACACACAAAATTATTTCCTACCCTAGTTGCCACCCTGCTCACCATGTTGCTCCCCCAGTTTGCCCTGAAAGATCTTGCAATAGGTAGTGGCTCCATAATTGGGAAACATAATATTGAAGAATTCTTTAATTATGTTAGCAAGCACGAGGATATTGAGGATAAATCTATAGTTGAACTTGCTCCTAATTATGAGATTGTTGCAGCTTCTTTAGTTCATATGTTGGAGGCTAGGTTTGTTAGCCTTAACCCCTTCATACAATTCTTATTCCTAAAACTAAAATAAGAGAAGAATGTTGAAAAAAGGGAATTTATCCTTTAAGCTTAGAGAGGAATTCAATATACCCATACCCTATAAGCTTATTGGAATGCATGAAGCCTTTGAGAATAATTTTGATTGGATTACCCCTGAAAATCTTTTTGATGAAAGTAGTAGACCAAAGAGAGATGATAAGGGATCCTCCAAAACCCATTTGGATGAGATACCTTTCATAGTAGAAGATTTTGCAAGTATGGATGTTAATGCTTCCTCATTTGAAAATACTTGATTCTTCTTGCTTCTTATGCCTAACTTAAAGGCGTTAAACAAAAGTACTTGTTGGAAGATAACCCAAGTGTTGGGAATATGCTATATGGGTATCCTTATAGCATGTCTCTTATCCGGATAACCCGGGTGGCCCACAGTTGGTAGCATGGACCATGGCCTGCTAGGCGGCCCAGTTAGATGGATCCAGAAGGGAGGCCCATGCCGGATAAAGGAAGGCTACGATGGAGTCACCAGCGTACCCGGAGCCTTGGAGTACAAGACACGCTAGACTAGTAATAGACGGTGTAGGAATCTGTAACCTGTCTGGCTAGGACTTTTCCCTGTAACCCTAGGACCTCGCGACTATATACGTCGGGCCTATGGGAGCCTTTAGGGCACAACCAAGTATCGATTCACATACACCTCGCACGGCGAACCTATCTCTGTAACTCGGCGTATTGTCATTATAGTGATTTATAGCAGGAGTAGGATTCCGCCATCGTTGTGGGATCCGAACCTGGGTAAGCTGTGTTACCTCGTACCCGTCAACCGTACGCCTTCCCCACGTCTCTAAACACGCACTGTGAGGACCCCTCCATGGTGTACTCGTCGGCAATACCACGACAGTTGGCGCCCACCATGGGGCAAGAGGCGCTTCAGGCTCTTCAGCGGGCGAGGACCAAGATCTTCGTGGGAATCGGCGAAACCGTAGCCATCGGTTGCGTTCTCTTCTCCGGCAACATTCCGATCGTCCCTCCCGACGCGTTCTGGATCCCGGCAAATACAAACCCTACGCGGTGTTCGATCGTTCCTATTGGCGAAACCGACTCGGGCACTAGTTCCCTGGGAGTCAGAGGAGCATCAAGACCCGCACGGACCGCCTACGGGCAGGATACGTTCACGGAAGGATCGATGTCGGATCTCTCTTCGGAGTTTGCCGACAAAGATCGGAAAAATTCAAGGCCCACCCAAACCGCCCATGTGTAGGATATAAAGGTGGAAGATCACTGCAAGTCCGCCGGCTTCGTCCGCGCGTCTGGACAGCAGAGATCCAAGTTCGTCGGTGTGGTTACCATCTTCGATCTGGCGCGTTGCATTTAGAGAGAGGGCAAAAAACCCCATGATTACCTTGCCAGGTGGCTCCGTATACGAGCCGATCTGGTCCACTACCCCAATGATGATGCCATGTATCACTTTGTGGAAGGACTAGACCATGGTACGCTTCTTCGGCATTCTCTAAGACGGTAGCAGGCATCGGGACAACTTACCTTTGAAAGCATGGTAAACACCATCAACAACTACGCGGAGGCCGAAGTGGCAGCTTAGACATCGCTTGCACTCATTGACGGAGCCCCTCCGATTCAGCCACAGCCACCACCGCCTCCGGCCGCCGTCGCCGCAGTTGCGCCACCACCTCCAGTCATCGTCGCTGCTGTTGCACCTCCACCCCCCGTCATGGAGGAAGCCCTGGCACCCTACGACTCTGTGATTGACGCACTATATGCCGACTTCAGCGCAGATTCAGAGGAGATAGACTTCAGCCTAGAAGAGCTAGACTCCGCCATGCATGAGACGGAATAGGAGTACACGCGCGACGAGCAAGCCGCCAACGCCGTCACGTCTCGAGAGGTGTTTGTCACCATTGGGACGGCGATGGATGAAGATCAACCCGGACGAGCTCCGCCTACAGCCCTGGACAAAGGGAAGGGACCACTTGCTGCTGCCGACGATGATCGCGCAAAAGTCATGCCCCCTACGCCTAACCCAGTGTAATAGCCGCAAGAACTCGGCACCGGTCCGAGCACCAAAAACACCGCAAACTTGCCGCCTCCAGCATCTACGTCTGCTGCTGCTCAAGTTACTCCAGCTGATAGTGTGATGTACGAAAATCTTCTTGTCGAGCCACTGCCCGTAGATCATATCCGGAACATGACCCAGCTTGACGAGAAGCGCCAGCAACTGCTGGGGGAGGCACATGCCATGGCGGAGCAAGGCTCTAAGCTAGATCGAGATCTGGTCAACGCGCAGAAGTCCATAGAGAAAGCTAGATCAATGGAGGCCGAGTACAAAACTCTACTGCAACAGCAGATGGCCAAGTAAGCTCCGGCTCGCGTCATCAACGATCCTGGTGTACGGCGAAACCTAGGATGGGCTCCCCCAAATCCGGCACAGGACAAGCCATACATTGACAGTGAAGGCAGGCAGGTGATGCCCACCCCTCTCCTCAACCTCGCCGTCACCATGACCCTTCTGGAGTAGGATAGATCGCCTGAGGCGGTGGACCAGGTCTATGACCTTGTGGCCAAGGCGGTAAAGCAGCAGGAAAAGGCCACCTCTCAGAGGCTTGAGTCCGACCCACGCTTTGCCAGTCTAGTCAGCATAAGCCGCCAAGGGACAGATCTCCTCTTGATGTCGGGTCCCAGACGAGATCATCAGAACGAAGACGGAGGGATGCGCGCAACAGGAAGGATGCTATCCCCATATCCTCCGACCACGGAGAAAAGGCCCAACCTCGTCGCCCATCTCCACCGCCCCTCTCACCCCGACATCGCGAAGACCCCAAGGCTCACCGTCGTACGGATATGCCCCCGTCAAGGCACAGCGACATCATCATCCGTGACAACGCCGAACAGACTCGACATGATGGAGAGCGCAACCAGGGACACAAGATCAGGTCGCGCCATGACCCTCCGCATCCAACAAGCAATCGCGACAGGCGTGAGGCGTCGCAGGAGGGTAATAGCAAGAACGCTAACCCACCGCCACCTCCTCCTTCGTCGCCACCTAGCAGTCACCATGGCGGAGGGGGCCCGCGTCATTCACGCAGCCCATCCCCTGTTGACGAGAAGAAAAGAAACCCGTAGCCATACAATGCACGCTCGCGGATCGATAAGATCCACGAGGCTCGAGAAGGACCATACCTGGGACCACGTTGCTTTGGACCTGCGATACGATCCGCAACTTACCCCAAAGGTTTCCGGATTGACAAGACCATCAAGCCCTATGACGGCACCGCTAAGCCAGCTACATGGTTGCAGTACTATGGCAACGCGGTAGAGATTGTCGAGGGTAACCCCAACGTTGCCGTCAAGTACCTCCCATTGATGTTGGTGGGCACAGCCCATCAATGAATTGATGACTTGCCGGAGAAATGCATCTGCAATTGGTTGGACATGCAAGAAGCGTTCAACAAGAACTTCGAGGGTACGTATAAGCGTCCCTGCACTATTGGCGATCTACATCGGTGCGTGCAACAGAAAGATGAGACTTCTCGTTCCTACCTCTCCCGTTGGCTGGATATGAAGAATTCCTACGCAGGGGTGCATGCTCAGACCGCCATGGCCACCTTCATCGATGGGTTGGAAAGGGGCACGTTGCTCCGACATAAGCTGAAGCGCTTTCAGGACAATCACCAGCTTAACTTGAACCAGATGATTCAGTTGTCTAGTGAGTTCGCAGCTGCCGACGATGATGCTCGCGGCTCTCTGCCGGCAACAGCCGTTCCAACTCAAGCTCGGAGGAACAGCAACACAAAGAGGAAAACCGCTCCAGAAGAAAAGCAAACTCCCGACATGGTCGCCATGACCTTTGCAGGACGAGGTGATGGCGGACAATGTGGCAGAGGACGGGGAGCTGGTCGTGGGCAGCAGCGAGGAAGTGAAACTACCTCGGCAGCACTCCACGTTCCCCAAACCTACGAGGACTACCGCGATATGTCGTGCCTTGTACACCTCTATGTCAACCGCAAATCCACTCACACCAATCAACACTGCAAGTTCATCAACGACCTCAAGGAGGACCCGGAGTCTGGCTACAAGCGAAGTCGGAAGAACAGACCGCGAGGCAAGGGCAAGGGGAAGAAGAAGGAGTCCAAGGATTCAAGTGACATGGACGAGGATGTTGACCCCAAGCACGCCGCCAAGAGCGAGGGCAAAGGCAAGAACCCCTTCGAGAATAAGGCGCCAGTTTACGACACTTTCCTTGGCACCCCCACCGTCCGACAACAGAAGACATCTATGACGATACTGATGGCTACTCTACCCCCAGTTCCCCAGTACCTGCGCTGGTCAGAAGTTCCAATTACTTGGGACAGGAAGGATCACCCGGACCTTATCCCTATGGAGAATCAATACGCCATGGTCATCAACCCCTTGATTGACGGCATTGAGTTCACGAAGTGTATGGTGGATAGTGGAAGCAGCATCAACATCATGTACCTGGATACATTGCAGAAGATGAACTTGACGGAGGCAAACCTAAGGCGGACCAACAGCAACTTCCACGGCGTACTTCCTGGTCGGAAGGCTCAGTCCCTTGGGTGCATCACACTTTAGGTAGCCTTTGCTGATGTTAATAATTACCGCCAAGAGCGCATGACCTTTGAGGTGGTCCCCTTCAAGAGCGTGTACCACGTCATATTCGGCCGTGACATATTCCACACCTTCATGGCCAAGCCATGCTTCGTCTACAACAAACTCAAGATACCCGGACCAAACGGTGTCATCATCGTATCCGGAAGATTTACCAAAGCTAGGGACTGCGAGATTAATGAAGCAGCCTACACGGAAGTTGTCCTGTACAGCGAAGAATTCAAGGAGATCCAGAGCAAGGTCGATGACTCAGAGATGCCCGCATTGAAGAAACAGATTTCCGACTCCGCTCCAGCATTCAAGGCCGCCATCGAAACCAAGTCGGTGAAACTTGTGGTAGGAGATGCCTCCAAGACCACCGCCATTGGGACGAACCTGGATCCCAAATAGGAAAGCGCGCTCATCGAGTTCCTCCATAAGAATAGGGACATATTTGCCTGGCAACCAGCCGACATGAAAGGTGTACCTAGGGAACTTGCCGAGCACAGCTTGAATATTGATCCAAAATGCAAACTAGTGAAACAACCTCTACGACGCTTTGGAGATGAGAAGAGAAGCGCCATAGGCAAAGAGATAGCTAGGTTACTTAAGGCTAGTTTTATCCGAGAAGTCCTTCACACCCAATGGGTGGCCAATCTTGTACTTGTCCCCAAAAAGGGAACCAAAGAATTAAGAATGTGCGTTGATTACACCGGCTTGAACAAAGCATGTCCCAAAGATCCGTTTGCTTTGCCTCGCATTGACCAAGTCATTGACTCGACGACTGGCTCAGAACTTTTGTGTTTTCTCGATGCATACTCAAGATACCACCAGATCAAAATGAGAAAGTCGGACCAATTTGCCACTTCGTTCACTACACCCTATGACACGTTTTGCTATGTCACGGTGCCCTTTGGGCTGAAAAACGTAGGTGCCACGTACCAGCGGACAATGAAATGTTGCCTACACGATCAAATTGGTCGGAACGTTCATGCCTATGTGGACGATATAGCGGTGATGTCTAAAAAGTCAAATGACTTAATCTCCGACTTAAAAGAAACATTTGATAATCTCTAGAAATACAACATGATGCTTAACCCTAAGAAGTGCGTCTTCGGGGTTCCAGCCGGCAAATTGTTGGGCTTCATCATTTCCCAGCGTGGAATCGAGGTCAACCCAGATAAAATCAAGGAAATCTTAAACATAAACCGTCCGACATGCCTAAAGGACATTCAATGACTAACAAGTTGTATTGCAGCAGTTAGTCGGTTCGTCAGCCGACTTGGAGAGAAGGCTCTGCCGCTGTACAAGTTGCTGAAGAAGGCAAAAAAATTCACGTGGACGGACGAAGCAGATGCAACATTGAAGCAGCTCAAGGAGATTCTTTCCTCAGCGCCCATCCTTGTAGCACCGAGCCTGGAGAGCCCATGTTAATTTACATGGAGGCAACCAACCGGGTAATCAGCATCGTCGTCGTCGTAGAGCAGAAGGAACCAGGCTATGAGCACGGAGTTCAGCGACCAGTTTACTATGTAAGCGAGGTATTGACGGAGTCCAAGCAGCGTTACCCGCACTACCAGAAGATAGCTTATGGAGTATTCCTTGCTTCTCAGAAACCGAGGCATTACTTTCAGGAGCACCCAATCATAGTGGTGAGCAAGACTCCACTGTCCGACATTATCAACAACAGCAACGCTACGGGAAGGGTCGTGAAGTGGGGCATTGAACTTGACGCCTTTGAGATCACCTACAAGAGACACGGCGCTATCAAGTCACAAGCCTTGGCGGATTTTATTGCAGATTGGACGGAGATGCCGGATGCTACCCCATTACCGAAACCAGAATACTGGGTGATGCACTTTGACGGATCAAAGCTGCTCAACGGCTCGGGGGCTGGTGTATTGCTACAGTCACCAACTGGGGATAAGCTACACTACGTTCTGCAGATCCACTTCGAGTCTATGAACAACATGGCGGAGTATGAAGCACTCATTCACGGATTACGCGTAGCCAAGGATATTGGCATCAAGCACATAGTTTGTTGTGGAGATTCCGACTTGGTTGCCCAGCAGGTGGCTGGCATCTGGAATGCGCGGAATCCTATGATGTCGGCATATTGAGACAAAGTGGACGAGATAGTCAAGTGCTTGTTGGGCTACGAGGTCAAGTATGTACCTAGGGAGCAAAACGAGGTGGCTAATTTGTTGTCTAAGCTTGGATCAGGGCGCAAACGAATTCCGTCAGGAGTTTTTCTAGAGCATCTACGGACACCATCCGTGAAGGGAGAAGACATCGACAACCCGGATAGAGTTGACTCTTTCGTCCACATGGTGGCAAAGGTCCCTCCGGCTTGGACAAAACCGTTCATAGAATATCTCGAACACGAAACTTTGCCCGACGACGAGGTCGAAAGACGACAAATAGTACGACGAGCAAAGGGCTATACCATAATCAATGGACAGCTCTACAAAATGAGCACTACTGGTGTATACCTTAAGTGTGTTTCCCAGCTCGAAGGTATTGAAATCCTACGCGAAATCCATCTCGAAGATTGCGGGCATCACGCCGCTCCTTGATTGTTGGTCGCGAAAGCCTTTCGGAAAGGATTCTACTGGCTGGCCGTGAAGGCGGACGCCGACAAGCTAGTTGAGACATGCATGGGATGCCAGTATTATGCCCGACAACCACATGTTCCTGCTGAAGAATTGCGAACAATACCAATAACTTGGCCATTTGCAGTCTGGGGGCTAGACATGGTGGGACCGTTACAGATGACACCATGTGGGTTTACGCATCTGCTAGTAGCAGTTGATAAATTCACTAAATGGATAGAAGCTAAACCCATTAGAAAGCTTGATGGGGCAACTGCCCTCAGGTTTGTCCGGGATCTAGTGGTGAGATATGGTCTCCCACATAGCATTATCACTGACAACGGTAGCAACTTGTCACTCAGAGAAGTGGAGGCTTATTGTTGGGAGAAGGGCATCCGACTTGACCTTGCATCTTTGGCACATCCATAATCCAATGCTCAGGTTGAGCGGGGCCAATGGATTAATTTTGCAGGGAATAAAGCCACGTCTTGAGGCACCGCTACATAGAGCAGCTGGAGCCTGGGTGGAAGAATTACCATCTGTGTGTGGAGTTTACGAATTACACCCAACAGATCCACCGGCTACACCCCTTACTTCATGGTATATGGAGCTGAAGCCATTCTACCTTTCGACATACTTCACGATGCACCAAGGGTTGCCGCCTACGACGAAGACGACGTTGAAGAATCCAGATGCCTGGATATGGACCTTCTCGAGGAGGAGCGCGTTTTGGCATTCCAAAGATCCGCCATCTACCAGCAGAAGCTACGTAGCTACTATAGTCGCCGCGTTCGGCATCGCTCGTTTAAATAGGGGGTTTTGGTGCTCCGACTTAAGCAGAAGAAGTCACACAAATTATCCCCGCCATGGGAAGGACCGTTCATCATAAGCAAGGCGCTACTCAATGGGTCTTACTACCTCGTTGACAATCGTGAACTGAAGGATAGACCCAACAAGGATCTTTTAGCGTAAGCGACGTGACCCGGATGATGACTACCCGGAGCTTGATCGGCCATGGAACATAGCACAACTACGTCCTTTCTACACTTAGTATCTTTTATTTAATTGTGTACCTCTTATATGATCAATGGAATAAAGATCTTTGGTTCACTCATATTTCTGAGTCTTTTACCTCCTTTAGTGTTCATTTTTGAATCATATAAAACCTTTATGCACAAGCTTTGCGATTGCACTTGTGAAAATTCCGCCTACGGGCGTTAGCTTAAGTTTTCTGGTCTACATGTTCTTTATTGTTTTTATGTGGATTCTGGAGTAGTGACTTTTGGCACTTATTGTCGGTGATTTTGTGCTTAGGTTATTGATGGTGCCATTGGGCATCATCACCTGAGCGCATGGTTCCGACAACGAGTCTTCCGACTCACGAAAAGTCAAGCATAAAAACCAAAGTAATGGATAATCCAACACTTTCTTAAAAAAATATATACATGCTGGAAATAGTTCTTAAGTAGCAGGACATACACCATTGTTTTCCGCCTTAAGATAACACATATTTTTTTCTGCATAACATATTGCAGAGGAAACAAATATTACAAATTATTTTTTAATCCTCTGGCGCAGGCGACTTGGAAGCAACATCACCAGCAGCAGGAGAGTCACCCTCGACATCGGCAGTGTTGAGGGACTCGGAGGATCTTTGGTCGCCGCCATCGATGGTTTTCATTGGCACGAAGAGGTTAATGTCGACCAACTCGGCGACTCTGGTGTCATAACCCACGAGTGACGACAAGATAGATTCGTGGGTTATCTCTTGGCCTTCATCATCTACGTCGGGGATGCCAGAGGTTACCGTGTCGATGTCGGCATTCTTGTAATATGCCTTGACCATGGACAGCGCCATCCTTGCACCGGCCCGTGCACATGAAGCTTTCCAGCTTGTAATACGCTCGGGGGCTCGGCGCAGGATCTCCGAGAACTTCATCACATAGTTCGATGCCTTGATATTGATCTGGAGGGGCTTGGCAATCTCTTTGGCCTGCGCGATGGCGGTGTTGATAAAGTTGTTGGCAAGGATCATGCATTCCTTTGGCGAAGGAGGCGACCGGGTTAAACCCATAGGAGCTGTGAATTCCTGACAAAGGAGCCCATGAGTTCAAAAATTCAGAGTATCTAGACTACAGAAATCCAAGACGGAGAATCACTTACTGAAGATGTTGGCCTCAGCTTGCCAGAGGGTATCCGCCATGGAGTCCCGTTCTTGTTGGAGGAGCTTGTACGCTTCATGATGGCGTTGATTTTGCTCATTAGCAGCTTTCTTCTGCTCTTTCAAGATAGCGATTTCCTCCTTCAAGCGGTTCATCTCCTCGGTGGCGGAGTCCTACAAGACTTTCATTGATTCTTCATGCATCTTCAGCATGTCCTTCCTCTCCTGCTTGAGGATCTTGTTCTCGCTATCCAGCTACTAGATATGCTTTGATTGCTCGACAATATCCTTAGCCTTGGCAATGGTTTCTGCAAGTCGGAGAAATAACAGTACACAGTGAATACTCGGAGAATGTGGGTGCAAAACCAAGTCGGAATGCAGAAAAGAAAGGAAAACAAACGCTTGCTCTTGGTGATCTGTTCCTTCAAGAAGGCAGTTTTACCCTTTTCAGCTTGCAAGTCCACGCGCATCTTCTGGTACTTGTCGTTGGCCATGCCCCTCCGAGCATTCTCATTCTGTGGAAAGAAGAAAGTTAATCGTTGTTTGGTCTACTTGGAGCATCTAGCCAGAAAATTTGCACTTAGACGCTCGGGGGCTACAGCGAGAATCTTTTAACTTAGCAATATGCTTAGTCTTTCTTTAAGCATCTAGTCGGAACTAATTCAGTTTTTGATTAGAAGCTTGGGGGCTACAGTATAAAGTTTTTTTAACTCAGACATACGCTTAGCTTCTCTTTAAGCATATAGTCGGAACTAATTCAGTTACAACTAGAAGCTTGGGGATACAGTATCGAAAATTATAAAACACGATGTATGCTACTCTTAAAGCATCTAGTCAGAATAATTCATTCAAACTACATGCTTGGAGGCTACAGTGAGAAGTTTTCTAGATTATTCACTCTTAGAACATTTAGATGCAAAGACCTATGGTTTTTCGTCTAAATCCTCGGGGGATACAGTGGGATATTCATATAAAATGCAAAAGGCAAATAAAACTTACAAGTGCAATGATCTTGAGGTTGGTAGCACTCTCAGCCAGCAGCTTGCCAAAGGATACACTGTTTCCTTGCAAGATCTCTTCTTGCCGGAGGAGCTCCTCGAGACCGCACGCTGGGGATGTCGGTGCCGTACCAGGAACCAGAGAAGTGCTACCCGACGTAAATGTCGGATAGACTATCTTCGGGAACTCTATGGTTTTCTGGGGGGCGAGGACGCCGCCTTCGGCAGAGGTACCACCTTCCACCACCGCCTTACCGCTACCGATGGCATCCTTAGCCGGAGCTTCAGCCATTTGGTGTGCGACACTCTCCTGCGTCGCTTGTTCGCCGACAACAGCAAGCTCTGTGGAGGCGCCTGAGTCCACTTCCATGGCGGAAGGGCCAGATGCTTCCTTAGCTTGTGAGCTTGTCAGAGCAGACGAAGGCTTGACGATGGGAGTGATAGGGCGATGGCGGGAGATGTGTCGCGATGCAGCATATCCTTGATGGTTCTAGAAGCCCCTGAAGTTTTTGAGGTCTTCTTCAAGCTGGTCGTGGCTTTCTTTCTGAAACATGCAAAATACATAAGTATAGGAATAAGACAGATAAATGGACAATGTCGGAGATAAAGAAGCTTACACAAGAGGGGGTGCTTTGGCAAAAGGGATCCTGGTAACCTTTCTTTTCTCTGCCTCCAGGGCGGCGATAGTCTTCTTGGAGGCTCCACCCTCCGTCTTCTTCTTCTTGCCTCCATCGGCAGCGTCAGAGGTGGAGCTCTGCGGTGACCCAGCATACCATTGCATGTGTAGTACACTATAGTCGTTGACATGACATCCATAGAACACCATTCCGTAAATATCACATCCCTCAGAGTAGTACAACAGAAACATTGCGGGTCCATATTACAAAAGTACACATATTATTATTATTACAATACCGGAAGTTCAAGACTCCCAAAAGATCCAACTTACAAACCAAAATATAAGATGTTCAGCGGAAATTTAAAAGTAGCAACTCTGACTAGGAGTGGGGCTCAACAGCTTATTCTATAGAGTTCATGCTGCTCGGCTCCATTAGTTACTACTAACTAGACACTTAAGTGTACTCGTTCTCATCGACACCGTAGCGGCTCTCGTAATCCATGCCTTCAACTCCTCCGGACAGGTCGGGTTCCTCGTAGAACACATATTCTTGGCATTCGGCTGCATACATTGGCATGTCTTCGGGATCCTTAGAGTCTAAGCAAAGGATCAAAGGAAAGAATGAGTAACAGCGTTACCCAACAAGTTCATTATATGCAAGGTGGGAAGTTTGATGCTCTAAATACCACCTCGGATTATAAATCCTTGGCACTATGCAATTTTTGTAAATCTTTCTTCAAAGATTGATTTTATTCCGAAAAACTATGACAATCAGCCTTCACGAGTTGACCAGAACTTTCATGGAGTTCCTTTCCTGCCGCGTTCGTAGCTCCTTCCCGGAACAGGGAGTAACAAGTTACAGTTCTTACACTCTACAGAGGTGTGTTACTTTACCCATGAGATATCAAATCCTTGTTGCACAACCGGGCGTACTTTCCCATCCACAATTCCATGATGTGGGGCCCAGTAGTTGGTCCAAGCTAATCACTGTCCCCTTCGCGACCCCGCATGCCTCCTTGGTGCACACCATGCCCACATAATGAATTACGGCAATGGTTTGTACAAACCGTTAGATGCCAGAACTATCGTGGGACGTTGAGGGTTCCCACCCATATGCTACATATCCTCTATGAATTACCAATTAATATTCAAGCTACGAGGATATATGCCACGACCTGCACATTCGGCTTCATGCGAGAGGAAGAAGATACAGCTGACTTCTCTGTCCCATTCCAAATCTCATGGCTAACGCGTAATATACAGCACTAGAATCACTGATGTCAGGGGTTGTTAAGTCCCTACTTGTTCATCATTATTGCAAATAGAACCCTAAGTTCTATTGCTCCATTATATCACCACTTAGGATGATATCTATGATTTCTTTATTTATGAAAATAATATTTTCTTTCTTTTATAACATATATGATAACACAAAATTTGCAAATACTTTGATAAAGACTCTACAAAGGACATGAGCAAGTGATGAACTTGCCTTGTGATGGCAAGGTAGTGAAGTATGATGCTTGCACTGGACCTTGAGCTTCTAGTTCTACAAAAACATTATTATTGCCCGGTAAGGACAATATTTAAAGAAGCAAAATGATTATGCAAGTAATGTGATGCATTATTCAATTTTATATGCATTTACCCCAAAAAGTTCCTTTTTGAGTAATAAAGGATTTATAAATATTACTTTTTAATATTTATAACATATATTGAGTTATTTTATTTTATTTCCCTTTATTTGACTTTCATTGATTTAATAATCCTTTTAGGATTTATTAATTATACATTATATTTATTACTAAATATTTATTTAGCATTTTTCAAGAATACTATAATATTAATAAATAATGAAAGTGATTTTTATTTATTTTTATCACCTTTCAATAATTTTGTAAACTTCCCTAAGGAATATATAAATTACAAAATTCTTATAAAAATTTAAGTGTCCAAAATTTTATATCATATTTTATTTGGATAGAGTGGATTATTGTAAATCCAAAAATATTTTACTTATAATTTTTGGACTTTTATTTTATTTCCTATAATTATATTGAGGTCAGGGGCATTTTGGTCTTTTCCAATTGATCAAAGGATTTATTAAATAACTTGGGCTGGCCCCTTGGGCTTATTAGGCCAGGGTGGCCCAATAGGGTTGGGTCAAAAGACAACCCCGAAGGGTTTTGGCCCACCTAGCCCACTCTGCCTCTCTCTCTCCCTCGACCTTATCCCCTCCTCCTCTGACTCGACCCCGTGGTCGGCGATGCGGCCACCATCGATTCCTGCCTTCGTCGGCCGTTCTGGTCGCCGCCGTGGTGCGAGTTGGGGTTGTCAACGACTCTCTTTCGTTCCATCCTCTTGGATTTGACTCCGGGGCGTCCCCGTGGTCAGGTCCACCCCATTCCCGAACCCTAGGGTTCGGAAAAGATGTTGCCACCGCCGCGATCCTGCCTGCTGTGGTGTGCTGGTCTCGTGCGCTGCTGCGGCCACCGCCGTGGCAGGTGCAGGTTGCAGCGCCCCTCTGGATGCTTCCTGTGCCGCCGCGGTTCGTCGGCCCCTCTGCTTCCTCTTCGATACATCAGCGAGGACCTCGGGTAAGTGGTATTTGTGGTGTTTGTCCATGCTACTGTCATGATTCTCTCTGTGTGTATCTAATGGCTTTCATGTCGAGTGACTATGTGTTGGTTGAGTTCATCTCTGGATTAGGGTTCTTGCTCTGATTAGGGTTCCTAACCCTCTGTGATCATATCTATGATGCTTTTGATTTAGTGTTGATCATATCTAATCATGGGAAATGATTGTCTGCTATGGTTGATGATTGGTAGTGGCTTTGATGATACTAGTTGTCTGTCAGATTTCTTCTAGTGGTAATCCACCATTATCCATGCTAGTGTTTCAATGAAATCCTTGATTGGATTATGTTGTTGATCTGAGAGTTTAATCTACTGTCAGAATGTTTATACTGACAGTAGTTTCTCTCAGTAGTTGCTTACTGCAATTATAATATTGGCTTGTATGAGATTATACTTACTGAATCAAATCATTACTTGTAATGATTTCTGTGGATGTATAGATTCATTTTAATGTTGATTCATGGCATTTGGATTTAGGAAAATGATATGTAGTGGTTGTCCCGTTTTATCTATGGAAGCTAAGTAAAGATTGGTTTTAGTTCATTAAGAACTTGTCCTTGTGATACCATTGTATTCTGGCACACAAGTGATTGAGTTTTATTTCTGGGCTTAGCTGGATAATGCTTGTGATCAAAACTGACAAGTTGACATGAAAGCTTGTATTAACTTTCCTGCCTATGATGTTGGTCTGAGGCTCTAGGATGTAATTCCTAGTTAGTTGGACAATAGTTTGTTTGAAACTTGAAAGATTAGAGGTGCTACTCTCTCTGAGGGATGTGCCCTGATCTGATAAGATCATATGAAAATGATCTAAGTTGTAAAAATACATTGAACCCAGTGATGCTGGTCTGAGGGTTTAGTGTTTGTGGTTGAGCTTGATTTCTTATTCTTATACTTGAAATCTCTAGGATATATTCACCCCTCTTGGTTGATTATTGAAAGATTATTTCATAAAGCAACACATGCTTTTATGATGAAATCATGTGATGGTTTTATGAGGCTCACCACAGATTCTGATGTGGATGTAGTAGATTGATGATGATCTTGATCTTGATCTGGATCTTGATCTGCTTTTGCTGTGCTCCTAAGCTTGCTCCTGAGCTTGCCAGCTCCTCCTAGCTCCTGGGCTTGACCTTGCTGTCCACCAGATCCATCCCCCTCCTTATGTCACCATCCTGGTGATGTTTGGGTTGATCTGGGTGGTTGGGTTTGGCTGCTGTTCTTGGTTTGGCCGTTGTTCACCCTGGCTGTGCTGGTGTGTTGTGTAGTGGAGTGGTGCACTAGTGCTTTCCCGCACGGCTATGCTGTGGTTTTGTGATATTGGATGTGCTTGTGAGGTCGACAACACACCCCTTGCATGCTTGTGTGTGTGCAGCTTGTGTATCTGCTATGCACTTGTGGATAGGTTCAGAAAGTTTTGAACTTACCATTACCAAACTACTTTTACCTGGCTGGTGAATTGGTCCCTTTTGGCTGTCATTTGAATTCTGGCTTTGAATTTATGAAGGATGAAATCTTTCATATTGGTGAAACTTGCCCCTTTTTGATCATTTCTCAATGATGAGATTGTCAAGTGCACCTCACTGACATATCTGAGAGAAATATACTAACTCTAATCTGATTTTGTTTTTTATTTAATCTTTGTTTTGTAGGTACAAAGATAAGGATAAATATTTAGTGTAGTTTAGATATAGGATAGTTAGTAGCTATTCAAATGTAATTTTCTTATTCTTTTGTAATTTTTTCTTTTATAATTCTTGTAATCTTTATTTGGTTCATTTGTAATAAAGATTATATATTTATTAATAAAGAATATTCTTATTCTTTACTCTTTTGTAAAATGTGAAGTTTGGAATAACTTCAGTAAATTCATTCTTTGTGACTTGTTTATGTATATAAAATGAATTTCCTATACAATATTGTTTTTAGATAAGATTTAAGTTATAATAATTTTCTCTTTAAATAATTTAAGATTCAAATCTTATATCAAAATCATTTAAATTATAAAACACTTAGGTTTTAAAATCCAAACTCATTTCAAAACACACATAATTCTTTTAAGATCATATCAAAGTTTGTAGCAATCCTCCTTTAAGACTAAACCTACTCTCAAAGTAAGAAAGAAACATTGATCACTTAAGGTTTTTATTTGGCGAAAATTTTACTCACATTTTCTCAAATGAATGCATGCAACAATTCATATTCCTAAATCTACCCTTCGTTAGGTCCTAAATACTGCGATGTTACAGACTTCCCCCCTTAAATTAAACTTCGTTCCGAAGTTTGTGGAGATGTACCTGAATAGTTCTGGATAAGCTTTCCTTAAATCCTCTTCCTTCTCCCATGTGGCTTCTCTCTCAGGGTGATGTTCCCATTGTACCTTGCAATATTTGATTGCTCTGTTCCTCAATCTTTTCCAGTTTTCTTCTAGAATCTTGCAGGGCTTTTCAATATAAGTCAGGTCTGCTTGTAATTCTATCTCTTGATGTGTTATTGCATCTTCTGGAACTTTCAAACATTTGCGAAGTTGTGACACATGAAAAACATTATGCACCTGAGCCAATCTTGATGGTAACTCTAAAGCATAAGCTATAGTTCTATTTTGACTCAGTATCTTGAATGGTCCGATATATCTTGGACTCAATTTTCCTTTAACTCCGAATCTTTTTACTCCTTTCATTGGACTTACTTTCAAATAGACCATATCTCCTATTTATGGATGCCATGATCTTTGGCTTTGATCCGCATAACTCTTCTGCCTGCTCTGGGCTATTTTCAGTCTATCCCTGATCTTATCAATGATGTCTTGTCTCTCCTTGATATAATCTGGTGCAAATTCTTTGCTGCTACCAGGTTCATACCAACATATTGGTGATCTACACTTCCTTCCATACAAAATCTCATATGGGGCTGCCTTCAGACTAATCTGATAGCTATGTTTATAAGAAAATTCTGCCAAAGGTAGGTGATCTTCCCATGTTCCTCCAAAATCTAGTGCACAAGCTCTCAACATATCTTCTAGTATTTGATTTGTTCTTTCAGTTTGACCGCCTGTCTCAGGATGATATGCCGTGCTAAAATCTAACTTTGAACCAAGTGCTTCATGCAATTGCTTCCAAACTGCTGAAGTAAACACTGATCCCCTATCAGTTACGATCTTTTTTGGTACTCCATGCTTACTTACTATCTCTTTAACATATACTTCAACTAACTTCTCGGCATTATCCTTTTGATTCACTAGAATAAAATGTGCACTCTTAGTGAGTCTGTCCACAATTACCCATATCATATCCTTCCTTTTTGGTGTCATAGGTAATCCTATGATAAAGTCCATACCTATTTCCTCCCATTTCCATTTAGGAATTTCTAAGGGTTGTAATGGTCCTACTGGATTTTGATGTTCAGCTTTCACCCTTTAACAAGTATGGCATTTAGATACATATTTAGCAATATCTCTTTTCATGTTATTCCACCAGAATAATTCCTTCAAATCCATATACATCTTGGTACTCCCTGGATGTATAGAATAGGGTGTATCATGTGCTTCTTTGAGTACGATATTTCTGATTTCAGTGACATCTGGAACACATAGACGATCTTGGAACCATAAAGATCCATAATCTCCAAGGCGAAAAACTGATTTTTTCCCTTGAGATATCCTCCGAATTTCCTCAGCAATAAAAGGATCTTTTTCTTGATGTCTAAAAATTTCTTGCTTAAGATCACTGTCCTGCTCTGCAACTACCTGCATAGTTGCTAATCCTCCAAGAACCTCTGTTCTGATGAATTGAAGTTCCAACCTTTCCAAGTCCATTTGTAACTCTTTTGGTAACTCTCTATTGCTTGGCTGTATATCTGCACTCTTTCTGCTTAAAGCATCTTCTACAACATTTGCTTTCCCTGGAGTGTAATTGATTGTTAAATCATAATCCTTGATTAATTCCAGCCAACGCTTCTGTCTCATATTCAATTCCTTTTGAGTGAAGAAGTACTTGAGACTTTTATGGTCAGTCTATAACTCACATCTGGCTCCATAAAAAAATGCCTCCATCCTTTCAGCGCAAAGACTACTGCTGCTAACTCTAAATCATGAGTTGGATAGTTGACTTCATGTGGTTTCAATTGTCTTGAACCATAAGCAATCACTTTCCGATCTTGCATTAACACACAACCCAAACCTTCTTTAGATGCATCAAAGTATACAGTGAAATCCTTCCCTGTTTTAGGAACTGCTAAGATTGGAGCTGTGGTCAATCTAGTCTTCAACTCTTGGAAACTTGCTTCACACTTCTCATCCCACTTGAATGGTGTATTCTTCCTTAATAATTTGGTCATTGGTCCGGCTATTTTGGAGAAACCTTCAATGAATCTCCGATAATAACCAGCCATTCCTAAGAAACCTCGAATTTGTTTCACATTGGTCGGTGCCGTCCACTCTAGTACCGACTGAACTTTAGATGGATTCACAGCAATCCCATCCTTACTGATCACATGACCAAGGAATTCTACCTCATCTAGCCAGAACTCACACTTAGTGAACTTAGCATAAAGCTTATGTTCTCTTAAAGTCTGCAATGCTATTCTCAAATGGTCAGCATGCTCTTCCTTATCCTTGGAATATATCAGAATATCATCAATAAAGACGATGACAAACTTATCCAAATATGGCATGAAGATCTTGTTCATCAGATTCATGAATATTGCCGGTGCATTGGTCAAACCAAATGGTACTACCAGATACTCATGGTGTCCATATCTTGATACAAATGCTGTTTTTGGAACATCTTCCGGCTTGATTTTTATTTGATGGTATCCAGATCTTAAATCGATCTTTGAAAATACTCCAGCTCCTTTCACTTGATCAAACAAATCTTGAATTCTTGGTAAAGGATACTTATTCTTGATAGTCACGTTGTTCAGATTTCTATAATCACCACACATCTGTCTTCCACCATCTCTCTTATCCACAAAGATTACTGGTGTTCCCCATGGAGATACACTTTCCTGTATAAATCCTTTTCCCGCTAACTCATCAATTTGTTCCTTGAGTTATTTCAACTCCTTGGGTCCCATTTTATATGGTGCTTGAGCTATTGGTGTTGTACCAGGTATTAGGTCAATGGTGAACTCTATCTCCCGGTCTGGTGGCATTCCCGGTAACTCTGTTGGAAAAACATCTTGGAATTCATTAACTATAGGAATCTCCTCTAATTTAACTTCTTTCATTGAATTCAACTACAGATCCACCATGATATGACTATGTTTATCTGCTTGGTAAACTATCCTTGCTCCACTTGGAGTTTTGATTGAGACGGTTTTCTCCTCACAATTAATTTGAGCTCTGTGTTCCATCATCCAATCCATCCCCAGCACTACTGCAATTCCCTTCAAAGGAATCACATAAAGGTCTGTGAAATATGTACAACCATAGATCGAGATAACCTGATCTTGTTTTATGTGGCATACAATCACATTCCCTCCTGCCGTAACTACGGTCATAGGACTTTCTAACGTTGCCCTTCTAATCCCGAACTTATCACAAAATTCTTCAGAAATGAATGAAGTAGTTGCACCAGTATCAAATAGAACTTTGCCGGGATTGGTAAGGATATTGAGCGTACCTATCACTGCATGCTCCGAATTATCCACCTCCTCGAGGGTTGCACAGTTCAGTTTTCCGTTCGGTCGGTTTCTTTTGCCATTATTGTTCTTGCCATTGTTTCCTCCTTTATTGGGCTGTCCATTTCCTCCACTGGCTTGTCCTCCTCCTTTGGTAGGCCATCCTCCCGGTGGTTTGCTCGGACAATCTGGCTTGATATGCGCCTTCTGACCACAACCGTAACAAATTACTACAGGCTTTTTGCACTCCCTCTAGAAATGCTCTGGAATTCCACAGTTATTACAGATAACATTCCTTCTCGGATTAAATTGATTTCCACCATTGCCCTTGTTTTTGTTATTGTTTTTGTTGTTGTTGTTGTTGCCATAATTCCTATTCCGAGGTTTGAACTCCAGGTTAGGTTTAGGTTTGCTTGCCTGAATTCTCTTGGTTTCCTTCTTGGCTCTCTTCCTCCGACCCTCTTGGACATTCTTGTAGTCATCTTCAAAAGTAATGGCTGCATCCAACAACTGCTGATAAGTTTTCTTATTGGCTAACCTTAGCTGCATCCTCACAAATGGATTTAATCCATGCAAGAAATGCTTCTTCCGCTTCTCTTCTGTGTTGACATCCTCCTCAGCATAACGAGACAGTTGACTAAACTCTCGGATGTACTTCATGAAACTAGTATATCCTTGCTAAAGCTCCTCAAATTCTCTCCGTTTCAACTCCATGACGCTTTCCGAAACATGATATTCACGGAATCTCTGTTTAAACTCCTCCCAGGTAAACTCCCTACCTGGTTGTTGCATGGCTAACTGATTTTCCCACCATGATGCTGCAGGTCCAGTCAGCAGATGAGTTGCATACCTCAATTTCTCCTCATCATTGCAACCCACAGTTTTCAGCTTCCTTTCTGTATCTGCTAGCCAGTCTTCTGCATCCATTGGTTCAGGAGCTGATGCAAAAGGTAACGGTCTTGCATTCTGGAAATCAGATAGACTCACTCCTCCACCTTCAGGTGCCCTCTTATTTGCTCGCCCCAGCAGCTCTTCCATGAACTTGTTCTGGGTCTCGTGCATCATTTGCATACATTGCATAAAGTTCTGCTCCATTAATGGCCTCATTGGTGGTGGTAATGCTCCTTGATTTGCTGTATCGGCATCGGCCTTTTCCTTGGCCTCACGCTCCATCCGCTGCTGCTCAGTTTCCATTTCTACACCCGTATCCATGACCCCCTAGTCCTGCAACATAAAGCGAATACTCATAATTACATCATGCACATGTCTTCTGAGCTCGGCTTTACGCACAGAACTAGTCACACAATGAAAATCCAAAGAAAATCCAAATATGCATTTCACATATTATACATAATATCATATTGATACAAAGTTCTTACAACATATACCGTATAGGTATATTCGCAAACTACCGTATTCACCTCACTACCTTATTACTTGGAGTACAATACACAGTGCTTGATAGTACTGATTAGTTGTCTCCTTCTAGTAGTAACTACACTCATCATACATGCCTGATGTCCAACTGTGATGACGTGTTGTGCGTCGCACAGTTTGTGGAACAATTGGCCTTCCAGAAGGAACATACTCTGTATCTGAAGTGTCAGGACTTGAGTCATTGCTCAACTTGAGCGCATCGACTCCCTCCAGCTTAGCTGAAAAGTCTTTAGAAACATATTCAACATTATCTCCAGCCTGCATCTCCTGAGCTTCATCTCTAGAGTTGTCAACAGGATACGCAGATCCTGCGGCTCCCCAGGTGCTCTCGTGGACAAGATAATTGAATACTAGATAATGTATATTCCCTGGGCTTTGAGAAGATGTTGATAATTCAAACACTTTCTCTTCAGGATCTTCTTCTTCATCCTGATCATCTATTGACATAGTATTTCTACTCCTATTATTAGGGTTCATTCTTGCATCCATCCAACTAGATTGTCCAACATTTCTGTCAGAACCATCTGTGGACATCTAGGGTTCATGAGATCCATTATATGATCCCATCCTCCAACCATCCGAATTATCAATAGGAAGTTCTGAGTCAGAACCATCCTCTGAGCCCTGTGGTACTGCATACCGCATATCTATAGTAGGATCATGTGTAGGTTCAGATCTTGGTGAGTAAGGATATGGTGTAAAAGATTCCGGATCTATAGGTATATCCTTAAAGATAGGTGGTGCACTACTACTTGCTTCTTTCTTTAACTGGAATGCTAACTGCTTCCTCCTTTCTGGATCAGTTAGATCCTCTAACGTGTCATTTTTATCTTCAACAATCACTTGATGAATCTTATAAAAAGATGCAACGAGTGTCCGGTGTCTATCCATAAACTTGGAAGCTAACTTAGGATGCTTCTTAACCAAAGTAAGATGATTTGGTATAGGCTCTGAGTCTATAGAATCATGAGGTATCACAGAAAATGTGCTACCTTCTAGCTCCTTGGTTTTCTGCTCCCGGATATTAGCTATTGCCTCCACAACAGCAACATGATAGGCTGCTAAATGACTCCTACCTTCTCCTATGGGGATATCATGATATAATCCAAGCTTCTATGGAAGTTGGATACTCACATGATACTTGGATAACATCCGGCCATCTAGGTAAGTGATAGTGTTCACTGGAATTCTAGTTGGACAATTAAAGAGCTTTAAAAGTTGACGAAGTTGGTCTGTAAATGATCCTTGATAATCATCAAGAGTCTCCTCTTTCCTTACCAAAGTCTGTTTTGGAAACTTTGGTGCCATATCTCTGTATATCAGAAAAATAATTTTGATTAGTATCCAATGGCATATTGCATCATAACAAAGAATTATAGCACTAAAATATATAATGGAATATTCTCATTTGAATACCCATTATATGACTTTTAGATAATTCTTTATTGTTTCTAGCTTTCCTACATGTAATACCCTTTACTAGGTTTCCAACCTAAGGTCAAAGCAATTTGCTCTGATACCAACTGCGGTGACCCAGCATACCATTGCATGTGTAGTACACTATAGTCGTTGACATGACATCCACAGAACACCGTTCCGTAAATATCACATCCCTCAGAGTGGTACAACAGAAACATTGTGGGTCCATATTACAAAAGTACACATATTATTATTATTAGAATACCGGAAATTCAAGACTCCCAAAAGATCCAACTTACAAACCAAAATATAAGATGTTCAGCGGAAATTTAAAAGTAGCAACTCCGACTAGGAGTGGGGCTCAACAGCTTATTCTATAGAGTTCATGTTGCTCGGCTCCGTTAGTTACTACTAACTAGACACTTAAGTGGACTCGTTCTCATCGACACCGTAGAGGATCTCGTAATCCACGCCTTCAACTCCTCCGGACAGGTCGGGTTCCTTGTAGAACACATCTTCTTGGCATTCGGCTGCATACATTGGCACGTCTTCGGGATCCTCAGAGTCTAAGCAAAGAATCAAAGGAAAGAATGAGTAACAGCATTACCCAACAAGTTCATTATATGCAAGGTGGGAAGTTTGATGCTCTAACTACCACCTCGGATTATAAATCCTTGGCACTATGCAATTTTTGTAAATCTGTCTTCAAAGATTGATTTTATTCCGAAAAACTATGACAATCAGCCTTCACAGGTTGACTAGAACTTTCATGGAGTTCCTTTCCTGCCGCGTTCGTAGCTCCTTCCCGGAACAGGGAGTAACAAGTTATAGTTCTTACACTCTGCAGAGGTGCGTTACTTTACCCATGAGAGATCAACTCCTTGTTGCACAACCGGGCGTACTTTCCCGTCCACAATTCCATGATGTGGGGCCCAGTAGTTGGTCCAAGCCAATCACTGCCCCCTTCGTGACCCCACATGCCTCCTTGGTGTACACCATGCCCACATAATGAATTACGGCAATGGTTTGTACAAACCATTAGATGCCAGAACTATCGTGGGACATTGAGGGTTCCCACCCATATGCTGCATATCCTCTACGAATTACCAATTAATATGCACGCTACGAGGATATACGCCACGACCTGCACATCCGGCTTCATGCGAGAGGAAGAAGATACAGCTGACTTCTCTGTCCCATTCCAAATCTCATGGCTAACGCGTAATATACGGCACTAGAATCACTGATGTCAGGGGTTGTTAAGTCCCTACTTGTTCATCATTGTTGCAAATAGAACCCTAAGTTCTATTGCTCCATTATATCACCACTTAGGATGATATTTATGATTTCTTTATTTATGAAAATAATATTTTCTTTCTTTTATAACATATATGATAACACAAAATTTGCAAATACTTTGATAAAGACTCTTCAAAGGACATGAGCAAGTGATGAACTTGCCTTGTGATGGCAAGGTAGTGAAGTCTGATGCTTGCACCGGACCTTGAGCTTCTAGTTCTACAAAAAACATCATTATTGCCCGGTAAGGACAATATTTAAAGAAGCAAAATGATTATGCAAGTAATGTGATGCATTATTTAATTTTATATGCATTTACCCCAAAAAGTTCCTTTTTGAGTAATAAAGGATTTATAAATATTAATTTTTAATATTTATAACATATATTGAGTTATTTTATTTTATTTCCCTTTATTTGACTTTCATTGATTTAATAATCCTTTTAGTATTTATTAATTAAACATTAAATTTATTACTAAATATTTATTTAGCATTTTTCAAGAATACTATAATATTAATAAATAATGAAAGTTATTTTTATTTATTTTTATCACATTTCAATAATTTTGTAAAATTCCCTAAGGAATATATAAATTACAAAATTCTTATAAAAATTTAAGTGTCCAAAATTTTATATCTTATTTTATTTGGATAGAGTGGATTAATGTAAATCCAAAAATATTTTATTTATAATTTTTTGACTTTTATTTTATTTCCTATAATTTTATTGCGGTTAGGGGCATTTTGGTCTTTTCCAATTGATTAAAGGATTTATTAAATAACTTGGGCTGGCCCCTTGGGCTTATTGGGCCAGGGTGGCCCAATAGGGCAGGGTCCAAAGATAACCTCGAAGGGTTTTGGCCCACCCAGCCCACTCTGCCTCCCTCTCTCCCTCGACCTTATCCCCTCCTCCTCTGACTCGACCCCGTGGCCGGCGATGCCGCCACCGTCGATTCCTGCCATCGTCGGCCGTTCTGGCCACCGTCGTAGTGCGAGTTGGGGTTGTTGACGATGCTCTTTCGTTCCATCCACTTGGATTTGACTCCGGGGCTTCCCCGTGGTCAGGTCCACCCCATTCCCGAACCCTAGGGTTCGGAAAAGATGTTGTCGCCGCCGCTGGGATCCCGCCTACGGTGGTGTGCTGGTCTCGTGCGCTGCTGCGGCTGCCGTCGTGGCAGGTGCAGGTTGCAGCGCCCCTCTGGGTGCTCCCTGTGCCGCCGCGGTTCGTCGGCCCCTCTGCTTCCTCTTCGATTCATCAGCGAGGACCTCGGGTAAGTGGTCTCTTTGGTGTTTGTCCATGCTACTATCATGATTCTCTCTGTGTGTATCTAGTGGCTTTCATGCCGAGTGACTGTGCTGGTTGAGTTCATCTCTGGATTAGGGTTCTTGCTCTGATTAGGGTTCCTAACCCCTGTTGATCATATCTATGATGCTTTCGATTTAGTGTTGATCATATCTGATCATGGGAAATAATTGTCTGCTATGGTTGATGATTGGTAGTGGCTTTGATGATACTAGTTGTCTGTCAGATTTCTTCTAGTGGTAAAGCCACCATGATCCATGCTAGTGTTTCAATGAAATCCTTGATTGGATTATGTTGTTGATCTAAGAGTTTACTGTACTATCAGAATGTGTATACTGACAGTAGTTTCTCTCAGTAGTTGCTTACTGCAATTATAATATTGGCTTGTATGAGATTATACTTACTGAATCAAATCATTACTTGTAATGATTTCTGTGGATGTATAGATTCATTTTAATGTTGATTCCTGGCATTTGGCTTCAGGAAAATGATATGTAGTGGTTGTCCCTTTTTATCTGTGGAAGCTAAGTAAAGATTGGTTTTAGTTCATTAAGAACTTGTCCTTGTGATACCATTGTATTCTGGCACACAAGTGATTGAGTTTTTTCTGGGCTTAGCTGGATAATGCTTGTGATCAAAACTAACAAGTTGACATGAAAGCTTGTATTAACTTTCCTGCCTATGATGTTGGTATGAGGCTCAGGATGTAATTCCTAGTTAGTTGGGCAATAGTTTATTTGAAACTTGAAAGATTAGAGGTGCTACTCTCTCTGAGAGATGTGCCCTGATCTGATAAGATCATATGAAGATGATCTAAGTTGTAAAAATACACTGAACCTAGTGATGCTAGTCTGAGGGTTTAGTGTTTGTGGTTGAGCTTCATTTCTTATTCTTATACTTGAAATCTCTAGGATATATTCACCCCTCTTGGTTGATTATTGAGAGATTATTTCATAAAGCAAACATGCTTTTATGATGAAATCATGTGATGGTTTTATGAGGCTCACCACAGATTCTGATGTGGATGTAGTAGATTGATGATGATCTTGATCTTGATCTGCTTTTGCTGTGCTCCTGAGCTTGCCTGCTCCTCCTAGCTCCTGGGCTTGACCTTGCTATCCACCAGATCCATCCCCCTCCTTATGTCACCATTCTGGTGATGTTTGGGTTGATCTGGGTGGTTAGGTTTGGCTGCTGTTTTTGGTTTGGCTGCTGTTCACCCTGGCTGTGCTGGTGTGTTGTGTAGTGGAGTGGTGCACTAGTGCTTTCCCCCACAGTTATGCTGTGGTTTTGTGATATTGGTTGTGCTTGTGAGGTCGACAACACACCCCTTGCATGCTTGTGTGTGTGCAGCTTGTGTGTCTGCTATGCACTTGTGGATAGGTTCAGAAAGTTTTGAACTTACCATTACCAAACTACTTTTACCTGGCTGGTGAATTGGTCCCTTTTGGCTGTCATTTGAATTCTGGCTTTGAATTTATGAAGGATGAAATCTTTCATATTGGTGAAACTTCCCCTTTTTGATCATTTCTCACTGATGAGATTGTCAAGTGCACCTCACTGACATATCCGAGGGAAATATACTAACTCTAATCTGATTTTGTTTTCTATTTAATCTTTGTTTTGCAGGTACAAAGATAAGGATAAGGATTTAGTGTAGTTTTAGATATAGGATAGTTAGTAGCTATTCAAATGTAATTTTCTTATTCTTTTGTAATTTTTTCTTTTATAATTCTTGTAATCTTTATTTGGTTCATTTTCAATAAAGATTATATATTTATTAATAAAGAATATTCTTATTCTTTACTCTTTTGTAAAATGTGAAGTTTGGAATAACTTTAGTAAATTCATTCTTTGTGACTTGTTTATGTATATAAAATGAATTTCCTATACAATATTGTTTTTAGATAAGATTTAAGTTATAATACTTTTATCTTTAAATAATTTAAGATTCAAATCTTATATCAAAATCATTTAAATTATAAAACACTTAGGTTTTAAAATCCAAATTCATTTCAAAACACACATAATTCTTTTAAGATCATATCAAAGTTTATAGCAATCCTCCTTTAAGACTAAACCTACTCTCAAAGTAAGAAAGAAACATTGATCACTCAAGGTTTTTATTTGGCGAAAATTTTACTCACATTTTCTCAAATGAATGCATGCAACAATTCATATTCCTAAATCTACCCTTCGTTAGGTCCTAAATACTGGGATGTTACAAGCTCTTCCGCTTTCGCGCCAACGAAGCATCGTCGTCGGACACGACGGTGACTTCCTTCATCTTTGGATCATAGATTTGAGGAGCCATGCTGTCCTCATCTATGTTGCTAAGATGTTAAAGTGAAGAACCACCGTGTTAGATGAGATGGCAATGGCTAGACGGAAGAACTGGAGTATATGTCATAATACGGAAAATAAGCAGTTACCTTTGGGCACTTGCTCTCTACGAACATGTCGTAGGTGATGGCAAAGCCATGCTTCTTGTACTTCATCTTGACGATTTCCTTGAGGCGAAGCTTGACGGAGTCGCTCGAGAAGTTGTCCACGGAGATGAGAAGGCTATCCCTTCTATCGTTGGAATACTCGTGCATCAGCTTCAAGCGGTGTTGCAGAGGCTGGATCCTCCTGATGAACCAGCACATGGCTAGGTCCAAACCGGTCAAACCCGTCTCTACGAACCACTCTATCTGCCTTATAGCACGGGAAGCGTCGATGTCGGAGGGAAGGGAGGCCTGGGATCTCCATGTCGAGGCTTCGGCGGTTGCTCCATCGACAAAGTCCGGGTACGTTACTTCTCGGCCGGATAGAGGGATATCAGGGCCGTAGAAGTAAGTACGCTGCCAGTTCTTGTAGGACTCGTGTCCGACGATGTCGGGGAAGCGCCGGCCAGATCGGATCTTGAAGCTAATAGTGCCACAATTTCTAAGTTTGTCCTTGCTGGCTCGGGCTTCGCGCTTGACGGTGAAGAAATATATGAAGAGATCTAGCCTAGGCCTAATGCCTAGATAACCCTCGCAAAGCGCCGCGTAGTTGCTAAGCGCTAAGATGCTATTGGGGGAGAGGTTCTGAGGCTGAACTCGGTAATGATTCAGGACAGCAAGGAAGAACTTAGAGATGGGCAGGGAGACACCGCGTACCATATGTGCTTTGAGGTAGACCTTTTCTCCGGCTTGGGGAGAAGGTGTGACCTCACCGGCCGGTGCCGCCCGCCAGGCGAGCCCTCCGTCACGGAGAGGTAGCCCTCGTTGATCAGCTCCTTGATGTCACGGTCGGTAATATCCAAACCGCGCCAATCGCCCTTGTGCGAGTCGTACTCCTCATCCAGCAGTTCCAGCGCTGCTGGATTATGGTCGCCGCTGGTGGCCTCGACCATCACGGACTTGGGGATGACCAGGCCCTCTGGGGGCACGACGATGGAGCTCGTCGGCTTCACCGCGGCTTTGCCTGACACCGACATCGATGGGGAGGAGCTGCTGCTGGCCATTGGGTGCGTTTGGAGGTGACTGACGAGATTGGGAGTTAGGTTTTTTCGTGTGAGGCGCGGAGAGCTCGAGGAGACGCTTGACTGAGGAAGAAGAAGATGCATGAGAGAATGAGGTGAAAAGTAAATTTTCCACCGCAGTTACTATTTATGATCTCCGGCATCAAGATTTGTGCAACTTGATCGAATGGTTGTCGCGTAGACGACGTGTGCGGAGACGTGCGTGGAAATTTCGCCACGTACAACCGTCGCAGCCAACGGTTTGTATCACTCGCGCGGGAAAAGTAGACATGATTGCGTTCTCTGCATGTGTGTGTTACGAGGCGTTATTGACCTATGTCTACATCGCCCTAGCTGTCATAGGCAGATGAACCATCACATCAGAAGATTCCGGCATGGACGGATCTAGTCCGGCTACGGAAGAGTACGGTGGAAGATTCAGCAATTCTCTGACTTACAAAATTGGAGACGGAGAAAACCTTGCAGGGTTCTTTGGGAGGACTGCAAGATGTTGCTTGACGATTTGCCGACATCCATCTAGACGGAGCATTCAACGTGAAGAGGCAAGACGGTGCAAGATCTCGGAGTTCTCCGGGGGCTACTGTTGGGGATATGCTATATGAGTATCCTTATAGCATGTCTCTTATCCAGATAACCCGGATGGCCCACAGTTGGTAGCATGGCCCATGGCCTGCTGGGCGGCCCAGTTAGATGGATCCAGAAGGGAGGCCCATGCCGGATAAAGGAAGGCTACGGTGGAGTCACCAGCGTAACCGGAGCCTTGGAGTACAAGACACGCTAGACTAGTAATAGACGGTGTAGGACTCTGTAACCTGTCCGGCTAGGACTTTTCCCTGTAACCCTAGGACCTGGCGACTATATAAGTCGGGCCTATGGGAGCCTTTAGGGCACGACCAAGTATCGATTCACATACACCTCGCACAGCGAACCTATCTCTGTAACTCGGCGTATTGTCATTATAGTGATTTATAGCAGGAGTAGGATTCCGCCACCGTTGTGGGATCTGAACCTGGGTAACCTATTTTACCTCGTACCCGTCAACCGTCCGCCTTCCCCCACGTCTCTAAACACGTACTATGAGGACCCATCCATGGCGTACTCGTCGGCAATACCACGAAACCAAGAGTTTCCTTGAGTCTTGGAAGTTATTACTACTGTAATGACCTCTCCTTATCATTTTTTATAGCTTTTTGTAGCAAGAATGACCTCTAATGAGAGGGAAGTAAGATTTGGAGAGTTGCTGTCCCGAAACAGATTTCTCTCCTCCACCAAAAAAATTCGTGAGGAGGATAAGTAACTCAGATTGAGCTCAAAATTTACGAACAAATCCACCAGTATGTTGGCTAACTTTCGTTAGTTCAACACTTTTTGATTTCAGCAACAGAAGATGTTTGAAAAAATTCGTTTTTACCTGCTGGTCTGTTTTGATAGATTTCTGCCATTATTTCCATTTGCTTCTTATTGATTCCTTTTTGAGCTCTCTTCAGGTAAATTGAGTTTCTTTGAAGGAGTTACTACAGTAGCTTGTGTTTTTAGTGAAAATCCTTGTTGTTTCAAAGATTTTCCAGTGGTCTAATATCTTTTGAATAAGCTAATGTTGCTAATGAAGATTGTGTGAAGTTTTATATGAAGGAAAAATTTCAGGTGTAGAGAGAGAATGATGCAATGAGATGAAGAATGGACAAAAGCTTAAGCTTGGGGATGCCACCATGGTGTCACCCCAAGAAATATCCAAGAGGTACAAGCGTCAAAGCTTGGGGATGCATAAGGCATCCCCTTCTTCATCAATAAAAAGCTCAGGTCTGTCTAGACACTTCGATTTTATTGTTTCATGCATAGTTGTGTTGTTTTTTGAGCGTCTTAGTTTTCGTTTTCTTTTC
This sequence comes from Avena sativa, assembly GCA_916181665.1. Taxonomy (NCBI): domain Eukaryota; kingdom Viridiplantae; phylum Streptophyta; class Magnoliopsida; order Poales; family Poaceae; genus Avena; species Avena sativa. The sequence goes on along the minus strand of OV702298.1, from coordinate 273,491,520 downwards.
TTAGTTTGTTTAGTTTGCTTTAGTAGTTTGGACCCCCGCTCTCGCTGTGTTGTTTTGCAAATAAGTTTGATTGGTGTTTGGAAAGGAGTAGTAAGTTCTTGCTTGAAGTGCAAGAGGAGCTTGCATTGACTGTGACTTAGACTTTAACATGACATGCTAGGTGTTGCTTTAGCATTATGCTTAGTGATTATTTTTGTAGCATGTCTTGTTCCAAACAATTGGGATTGCTTAGTGTGCCTTGAAGAAATTATGCATTGTTTTAGCATGCAAAAGCATAGTATTGTGGTATTCCCCTTTGATGTTTTTCTTGGGTTGACTTGGCACATGCTAACACCATGTTATGACTATGACAAGTCACCATTAGCCTCTATGATCATTTAGTCCTTGACTTGTAGTACCACTCTTTGCTTTGATTAGTATGCTTTGTTTCTTTGCATGATTATGACCATTATTGCTCTCTTAGTTGATTGCTCCCAGTCTTTTGCTAGCCTCCACTTGTATAAGTAAGTTCTACTCATGCTTCCAACTCCCAAGAAACCAAGTTATTCCAAAGTGTCCACTATAAACTCCTATGCATGGTGTGTTACACCATTCCAATTATATTATTTTCAACTATCTTCCAATTAAAAACTATTTTGTTATGTGAAAACTTAGTGATTAAAGCCCTCATGAACTTGATGACACACTTTATTCTTTGCCCCTAATAAACTTGAACCATTGTGACAACTTTGTTGTATATGCTTGCACTTATAAGTTGGAATTAGCAGAACCGTGCTGTCACGGGAAACGTTTTCAACATTGCACTTGTACCTTGTTGTACTCAGTTGATATCATGTTCTTTTGTCTATGGATGTCACCGGTGTGAAATAAAGAGGGAACTTGTAAGTCCATGGAGTTTGTATCCTGTGTTAGAGAAATGCCTGGGCCGCTAGCCTAAGCCATGCCTAATCATGGTGGAAACTTGCAGCATCACCATAGTGACATCTATGAAGCATTCTTCTTATAAAAAAAGAGACACATTGAGAAAATAGAAAAGAGAGAAAAAAGCACCATATTCCCTTGGTACATAAGAAGAATTGCTGAGATGCTCATTGTCTGCTTGCCTTGTCATTTTGGTTATGGGAAAGCTCCTGTACCATGTGCAAGGGGTACCCCGTTGGCGGTTCTCATTGATATACAAATACTTACCTAGACCCAAAATTGAGTATGCATGAGGTGTGGCCCTCGTATTAAAGGGGCATGAGATTGCCAACTTATACTTCGTCAAGCATATACTCCAGCTTTGCCACTTTAACCTTAACCACTTCAAGATGCTTATGATAGGGGCAATGAGGGCTGAAAGCTAACTAGTACCATAATTTTTCGAAGCTCTTTTTGAAACTTGTAATCACTGCTTCCTTTATAAAAAAGGCCTTTCTTCCACCATTATTGAGTCTCCACCTTCTACCTTTAGGCACCATTAAGAGAGCATAGTTGTCATTCTGTGTGTACTATTCCAAAGCTTATTAAACGATGCATATTGTGTTATTACTTGTTCGTGTGCTACTTGTTTCTAGTCACCCTTGTGAACTTTGCAGGTGTCCTATGCATTATATTGCTACTCTATAAGGGACAAGCTGATTGCCACTATGCTATGTTTTCTGCATGTGAAACAAACAAACGTTTTTCAACGCATATTATTCATGATCTTTGTTTGTAGCTTACCATGTTGCATGCATAGTTACTATGTCCTATTGTTAGAACTCCATCTTTCATGCACATGTTTAGAGTTTTTTAATCCCAGCTTCCAATGCTTGCAAATGGTTGGATCTTTATTGTGAGGGTGCATGTCACCTCAAAAATTATTCTTTTATCACTTACCTACTCGAGGACGAGCAGGAGTTAAGCTTGGGGATGCTGATACGTTGGAAACGTATCTATAACTTTTGATGCTCCATGCTTGTTTAGTATCTACTTTGCTTTACTTGTACACACTTTGAGGTGTTTTTTACATGTTTTCTAGTACTAACCTATTAACAAGTTGCAACAGTGCCAGATGCCTGTTTTCTCCTGTTTTTGGTTTCAGAAAAGTTAGTAAAGAAATATTCTCGGAATTGGACGGGACAAACGTCAAAGTCAATTACTTCCGTGGGGAACAAAGAAGTCCAGAGGAGAGCCGGAGGGGCCGGCCAGGAGGGCTAGACCCACCCTAGGCACGGGGGTAGGTGGGCCCGCGCCTGGCTAGGGTTTGGCGGCCCTGGTCACCTCCCGGACTTTCCCCTTCACCTATAAGAAGCCCCCGATGCAGAAACCCTGAGTACCCAATAAAAATCCATGAAACCGTCTGTAGCCGCCACCACCATCGTCCCTAGATCGGGGGGATCTGAAGTTCTTCCCGGCACCCTGCCGGAGGGGAGATCATCCCGGAGGCCTTCTCTTCGGTAAGATTCGTGAGTAGTTCCACCTTGGACTATGGGTCCATGTAGTAGCTAGATGGTTGTATATCCTCCTTTGTGCTTTCATGTATAGATCTTGTGAGCTCCGTTCATGATCAAGATCTAATCTATTTGTAATCATGCATGTTGTGTTTGCGGGGATCCGATGGATATTGAGATTATTATGTTGGTTTGATTAATGGTTTTATCTTTATGATTCTATCATGTCTGTGTTGTTTGTGATCTTGCATGCTCTCCGTTGCTAGTGTTATCTTGGCCAAGTAGTTGCTAGTGACTCCAAGAGGGGGTATTTATGCTCGATAGTGGGTTCATTCCTCTAGTTTCCAAGGAAAGTGATAATAATCTCTTCGGTTGTAGATGTGTTGTTGCTACTAGGGAGAAAACAACGGTCTCTTGTTCATGGAACACGTGGACTGTTTACCTTACACACTTTGCTTAAAGCAGTTCTCTGTTGCTTGCAACTTAATACTGGAGGGGGTTCGGATAATAACCTAAAGGTGGACTTCTAGTCATAGATGAAGTTGGATGACGGTCTATGTATATTGTTGTATTGCCCAATCAACCTCATAGGATCTTTCTGGCTAGTAATTGCATTGTTATGCCTTGCTCAGTTCCTGTCAATTGCCCCGTTGTAATTTGTTTACCCTTCATGCCATGTTGTCTATCTAAGGAGAGCACCTCTAGTGAACTATGGACCCCGGTCTAAACTTTACCATTGATACATCTTCCACTATTATTTGTTTACTTGATGCAAACCATTACCTTCCACACCATACGTTTAATCATTTGTTACAGCAAACTGGTGAGCTTGACAACCTTACTGATTCGTTGGGGCAAAGTTTTGAGTTTGTGTTGTGCAGGTCTCCACATTGTTTGCAACACCTGTGTGACGTTTACTTCCTCCTTTTGGTTCGATAACCTTGGTCTCAACTGAGGGAAAACTTGCTGCTTGCTCTTTACACACCCTGTGCTTAGGGTTACCAACGAAGTGCCATGTCGAGCATCATCAGTTGTCAGTTTCTATTTTTTGTTTTTCAATTCTAGGTATGAATAGACATGGATGCGAAACAAAGTAGAAGTATCTAGTTCCAATTTGGTGGAATTTAGCTTGGACGATGATGGGTTTATGGCAACTATGAACATTGGTTCATATCATTACTTGTCTCAAGAAAAACCCTCACGAGATGACGAGACATGACTAGATGATGGGCTAGACTTTGATCAAGAGGGTTTCATCAATGACACTATGTCATGGCGAGAACGGCCAAATAAACCATAGACGAAGACATGTTGCGTGCTTTCTCCCATCCCTCCCCTTGGTGCTTCCACGGGTGGCGGCTATGCAACTTCCATGGGAGGCGGATGAGCTACAATGTTCTCGACACCTCCAACAATGAAGGCAATAGAGGCGATGAACACACGACACACAATGTTGCAAATGGAGATGCCAATGTTGGAAATTGAGGGAATGGGCGCTATGATGTTTGATGTGCATTTGAAATTTTTGATTGCCTGAACTTGTTTGTGTGTGCGAACTATGCACTGGTCACCGTTGCTATGCCTTTGAACTGTGCTATGCATTTGAACTTAATATATGTGTGATAATGATGCTATGGTCTTGAATTTATATGTTTTTATTATGTATGTGTGATGATTTTGTAATATCTAGATTCATATGTTCATCACATGTTTGTGAATATGCAAAGTGTGAGATGTGCTATGTGTGGTGCCCTATTTTAGGGCATCTAGAATTTCCATCGTGCCCTATTTTACATCATCTGAAACGTCTACCCAATTTTAGGGAACAGGAAAACTGCAAAAGTGGTTCCCTGTCCCACTTTTGTTGTGCCGTAAAATAGGTCATTTGTTGGATATGCTCTTAGAAAAGAACAAAGTAGAAAATTTTCGAGAAGTCTACTCTGTCTTCTGAGTTGCACGGTACAAACCGGTTGTGCAGTATCGAACTTTTGCATCCCTTCTTCAAGGTGTTGCTTGACACTGGGCACTTAAGGGTGTAGGAGCATGGTGGGACAAAGTCAAAGGGCACAACTATTGAGGGTCATCCTCGTTTTGTCGTTTACATTTTTTTCTTTCGGGCATGTTTATGGTGCTTCCCTAGCATTCTCTTTGGTTCGAACTTGTGTATCGTGTGCTTGCTTTATTTATAAAGTGATGCAAAAGGCTATTTCGAGAGTATCGGACTTTTTTCCATATAAACCTTTTTTTCTTTAGTTAACACAAAGGCATAGCAGCCATGAGTTACTTCAGAAAGAAAAAAAAGAGAGATGCAGAATAACCGGGTAAATTATTTAAGTAGAGATAAGAGCTCAACCTAGAAAATTCTAAGTGACATTGGGTGATTGACGCAGCAAAGTGAAATGAGAATTACGTGCTGGAATCATCGACTAAGTGATATCTAATTACGTGCTGGAATCATCGACTAAGTGATTCAGATATTGATCATCTCTTTTGTCTACCATGGAGCAGTGAGACATACTAGATCATGTCATATATTTAGTTTCATTTTTTACATGAATACTCCGTTTAGATTTATAAAAGCTTTAATTATTTATATTTATACGGCCTCCAAGTATCCTTTGATTCTTCATTTTTGTCACAGTGTATTTATCAAATCCAAACAAATGTACTATTATTAAAGGACTTTTCGAGCGAAATCCACATGTATCATTCGCAAATGTCCACTCTAAACATATGCCACGATATTACAACTCAAAATCCTAAGAATTTTACTAATGTCCAAGTCTACTATTTCCTCTCACTTTAGTACATGACACAAATCTCTTCAAGGAAAAACATCCTTACAATTTAGTATTACTATTCTAAAACTTATGTAGTTCTCTCAATACGGAGTGTATATCTCTCCAAAAGATGACTACTTATAGCACAACTAATTTGCCATAAGAATCTATTTGGAAGATTCGTAGTTTTATCGGTAGTACATATACAACTTAGTTCAATTGCGATGCACATCCAGAGGCTGCCACTTGATGGGTGCACTACCACAAATTTATTCTAAAGCAAACTTAACTTGCCGATCAACTAAGCACATTTTCACAGTGCTGTTCTTAGATAATATATAAACGGAGATGCACCAAAATTTTGGTCTTCTCTAATATCTCAATGGACAAAAAGTATTTAAAGTCCATTATACCACTATGTTCTCTATATCCATGTCCGCTTTGAGTGCTAATAGAACACTGGAGACGCCTTTAAGCTTATATAGACTGAGTGTAGTCCTCTGGACTACAGAAGACACTACATCTCCGTGATCGGCATGCATTTTGCATCTGTACTTCTGTACCATGCGAAGAATTCCTGAAATACAGGAACCTTTAAATTAAGCACGGCCAAGCTGAATGTGCAATCGAATGGATACTGAAAATCAGGATAATTTGCAGGTGTAGCCGGGGAATGCAGGAGGTGCTGCTCACGGCCAATGGTCAATAACATACAAGATGAAAATCAGATGATTCATTACTCGTCATGTGCATGCTTGTGGTGTGCACACGATGACTTTGGGACAGACGATCAGCATGTTGCCGCAGGGTTCATGTTGTTGAGAGAATCTGATCGCTTCGCCGGGTTCCGTGGAGATGAAGAGGAAGGGCAATAATTAAGGAGGCAAAGAGTATCGTGGAGATATAAATTTGGGAGGAGCTGAACAGACTGTGCAGAGGAGCGGAGGAGGGTTACGCCCTAGGATAAAAAATGGAAAACAAAATATGGCGTGGTGGATGATGTGGCTACATCAGATTGCACAAAAAAATAGTTGGATGATGTGGAAGACTGATGAGGTGTTATAGATGCATGTTGAGAAAATAACACCTATTGGGTTGCTACTATTTAGATGTTATAGATTATAGATTGAGTGGTTCCCACATAACAAAGACCGTAGTTACCCTCACTTATGTGTTCCCAAAGTGTAGTCCTTGCACATATAACCAGAGTTGCACACATTGTCACCATGTCAATGAGGGCAGAGATGCACCCCTGGGTCCTTGGAGAATCTCGAACCACAAACCGTTTTTTTTCAGAAAAATAGACGCGTGGAACAAATACTGCATATTTTGTTTTGCGGTACGTATATGGGGTATCTGTTCCGCACCGTCATTTTCGGAACCACAAAACACCTCGGAAATGTATTTGCAAATCAAATTAAGCAATGCATACAGATTTAAATCATAAAATTGATCAATGTTATAGAATTACAAATCAACAATATTTCATAGTTTACAACAACAGTTCAAGAATAAAGAATTCAAGTGGAGACAAAGAAAAACTCAATGGAAGCTCTTCCCAAGCAAGGACCAGCAGTGGGCAATAAGATCTTGACGAATATCGGAAAGCCGAGTTCTGTTTTCAATCTGTCGGTAGGTTTTAAGGAATGCTTTTATCTTGTCAGAGTTTCTTATAGGCTTGACACGGCAACCAACATTGTCATACTCCAAGGGGAACTTCCTGTCCCTCTCATCCTCAACAATCATGTTGTGAAGAATGACACATGCTGTCATGATGTTGTTTAGGTGTTTCTTTTGCCAGTAACGAGCAGGCCCTCGGACAATTCCAAACCTAGCTTGGAGCACACCAAAAGCTCTTTCAGTTTCTTTTGCTTCTTGACAAGTGGCAAAATGAGCTTTTGGGGGGGGGGGGTTACTTATTGTTTTCAAAAATGTTTTCCATTGTGGATAAATACCATCTGTAAGATAATACCCATGTTATACTCACGGCCATTGATCTTATAGTTGGAGACTGGCTGTTCTTCATTTGCCAGCTTCAAAAACAGATGAGATCTCTGCAAACGTCGATGTCATTCGGAGAACCCGGTAGACCAAAGAAGAAATGCCATATCCACAAGTCCAGCGAGGCCACTGCTCCGAGAACGATTGTTGCATCTTGGTGATGGCCAATGTACTGCCCATGACATGATTTTGGGCAGTTCTTCCACCTCCAATGCATGTAATCTAGGCTTCCGAGCATCCCAGGCCAACCTATTTTCTCATTCTCTGCCATCAGCCTCTTCGTGTCCTCCTTATTTGGTGCTCACAGGTAGGCTGGATCAAAGACCTTGATCAATGTCTTCGCGAATATATGCATGCATTACATGGCCGTATCTTCACTAATACGAAGATATTCATCAGTGTAGTCAGCTGACACTCCATGTGTGATCACCCTCATGGCAGCAGAGATCTTCTGGTACGAACTGAAACCAAGCAACCCAGCATAATTCCTACGTTGCGTGAAGTATCAGCAGTTGGCCTCGCAAGATTTCACAATCTTCTCAAACATGGGTCGTCTCATTGGGTACCGGCGGCGAAACAGACGAGCAGGGTAGATGGGTACCTTGGAAAAATAATCTTGCATGAGCATATCATGCCCTAGAACGCGGTTGCGTGCGATGCACAATCAGCCAACAGTTGATTCTCTCCTCATCTTTCGGCTATTCTTGTCCGCCTTGAGTTCGTCGACGACAGCAAGCAGGAGGATGTCCTCCGTGTCGTCATCGTCGACGACGTTGTCTTCCTAGTTGGACTCTTCGAAACGGAAGAACTCATCGAAGAACACCAAGACTCACTCATCTACAAAATCGCCGGCGTAGGGATCCTAAATCTGAGAAATTTCATTTTTTAGCCAAAACGAAATAGGAGAAAGAGAGTTACCGGCACGGACGGCGACGTCGGACGGGCGGCGTAGCAACAGATCTTGCGGACGGGTGGCAGATTGGTAGGGGAGACAGAGGCTATGCACCAATTCCGCCATAGATCGAGCGGCGATGGTGCCCGCGGTAGCGGCACGGTGCGGGAGCACGGAGATGGCGGCGGATGACACGGCGAGCACTCCAGAGCGATGGCGGCGTGCAGCGGGCGGCAACACTGGGCGGCGCTGCCGCGCAATTGCCGGGAACAGGGCGATTCATATGGGCCAATGGCGGTGGGGAAAGTGGCGGAGAAAGAATCCCATACATGAGTCGTGAACCTTCAGCGCTCCGGCACTAGTCAGCGTTTGCTTGGAGCGACAAAAGTAAGAGGAGAAATCGAAAATATGCGTGATGCGGAGCTCGATATATGAGAAGCCGGAATTTTTTTGCGGATGCTTTAGGATATGCAGCATCTAGAAAATCCACTTATTCCGCCGCATACCGTAAACTGGCGGATATTTTGCGGCGCGTGATACAGTATCTTCTAGAGATGCTTTTATGCCAATCCATAGCTACAAGTAAACAATGAGTCTGTAGAAACTATCAACGGCTTTAAAAATGAGAATTTTCTCAATCATCCATCTATTTCAAAAGTTTAACTATAACTATGCTAAGGCTGCAAAATCTATCAAGAGAAATGTACGAAATGACCCAAAATACTGTGAATTCACTATAAACATGTATTTAGACGTACTTTATTATTTAGGTTCGAACCTACAAAAGAAAAGATGCCTAGATACATGCAGTATAAAAAAAGGATAAAACATATTATTACAATATTTTAGAAAGGAGCATACATTGATATCGCGAGATACAATTACACTCAGCCTCTGCAACAAAGCATTAACTTATTGGCATTACGGATACACACGGAAAAAAAAGAATTACGAAAAAAAAGTCTCGCTACAGCGATTTATGCCTTACAACAGTGGACTAAACACCACCGAGACAGTACTAGAAAACCATCCTCTCCAAAAGCGACACCTTCGAGAAATGAACAGTGCACCAGCACCGTCATCGCCCTGATCAACCATCATGGGCTTTCACCCGGAGAAAGTCCGCGCTCATAAAAAATACCTTCAACAACATCATTGCTAGGTACAACCAATTAAGGCCAGACCTTAGATTTTCATCCTGCAAGTTTGAACTCTGGAATCCTCCTGTACTATCGCTCCTTTTTCGATGTCGTTGCTCCAAGACCCAGATCATCAAGTCAAAACCTCATCGCCACCAGGATTCATACCACCATTACCAGTCCCTAGACCTTGGCTTCCATGTCATTCTTCGTGACCGACTTCACCATGAGACTAAAGGCATGTCTTTGATGGCAACAGACTGCAAAGCTTCATATCTCTTTCTCTAAAATCAAACGGCCAGATAAAAATATGGTTGCGTGTGACCGAAACCCATCCAATCCGGCGAACTCTGGCATGTCGTCCATTAGAGTTCACCGGCGGAGCCTTTTAGAACTCGACACTCTTAGCCGTTATTACATCTATGTGGTCATGATCTCACGTGTTCAAGCCCGTTGACTCAGCAACAACTGTTGTTTTGTTCCTTCCATAGATTAGGCACGCATGAGATCAATCATCCAGATAACCATCGCTTCAAAGAGATGTGGGCTACCATCAATGTGCATGAGATGCAATAGTTTTCATGACAAAAGACGTGTGGAAATAGATTTTTTTCTAAAAATATACATTCTCATTTTTCAAAAATACACATATGCTCTTCTTTATTTTTATCACAAACCCAGAATCACGTCCAATTCCGAAATTTCTCTTTCTGAACGACATAGTGTGTCAGCTCATTCGCTATAGGAATGTAACAGTGCGTAGTAGTTTGGACCAAGGATAGGGGAAATGAATTCCGATTTCTCTTCTGAAAAGAGATCACAAGTTTACAATGCTATGCAAAATGGTTCAAACCATATCCGACGGCCACTTCAGCATTTCAGTATAGTCAGTTAGTTCTCAAAATGCAATAAGAACAAACTATCCGCCCTGTCTTACGGCGGCTTCAATCAATTATTTGTAAATTGAGGGTGTCCACAACTTCAATTTCATCCCTGCTCGAAGTGCTACGATTTGCGAAAAAATATGACAGCCTTTGACTGCTCACTACAGGAATGGGAAGCTACGCCGACGGCCGGTCGCTATGCCGACGGACAAACGTCGGGGCCGTCGGCGTAGCCATCGTCTAGGTCAGCTCCGCCAAGCAGCCGCCGGCGTAGAATTGCCCGATATGCTACGCCGACGGCTACCCTCGGCGTAGCATACGCCGACGGCTGCACTCGGCGTAGCATACGCCGATGGCTGCACTCGGCGTAGCTATTTTTTATTTTATCTTATTAAACTTTGAAAAATCATAACTAAATCATTCTAATTCGGAAAAATACAAATAATATATCAAAATTTGCAGAAAAATAAGACCTATCTATCTACACTCAAATATTACACATTTGTAAATAAAAATTAAGTAAAACATAAAACATTATATATAGTTTAAAACGGGCATAAAAAAATTAAAAAAGATTGAAACAATGCGAAACCTTCGCGTGGTGTTATATTATGTGACATAGTTAGAAGGAAAAATATAAAACTTGGTATATTGATTATGTCTCAAAGAAACCTTCACAAAATGACCTATCTCATTCGAGGTTTATTCTTGGCTTTCTGGTCAAATGACCAATGTTATGGCTAGAATCAAGGCATAGTATGTGATAATGTGCCCATATTGTGCATACACATGCATCATGGGATAGCGAACAATGTTGCAGGAGGAAGCTTTCCTTTTTGTCGCACCAAAAAGGCATTTTCCATTTTCCGAGCATAAAAAACGGACGGTTTTGTGAAGCAACCACCAAATGGCTAATTCAAAATGGTACCACCACATTTAAAAAAAATACTATACCACCTTATATGGACAATGTCCCAATAAGAGGATCGGAAACCTTTCCGTCCACCTCTGGTGAAAAAGACAAATTCCTGCCGAATCGGAAGTAAGTGGGTCTGATATGAACTACAGGTACATGATCCGATGCTCATGTTTTTTTACAAAAATCATTTTTAGGTTCACAATATGCTATTTTATCAAAAATCTAATGCAAGTTTAGCGAGGCTCGGCCCCGAGCAAAGAATCTTCATGCCCGGCGTTCGACAAAGTTTGACGATAGTTTAAAATGGGCATAAAAAATTCAAAAACGATCGAAACAATACGAAACCTTCGCGTGGTGTCATATTATGTGACATAGTTATAAGTAAAAATATTAAACTTGATATATTGATTATGTCTATAAAAAACCTTCACAAAATGACCTATCTCATTCGAGGTTTCTTGGCTTTCGGGTCAAATGACCAATTTTATGGCTAGAATCAAGGCATAGTTTGTGATAATATGTCCATATTGTGCATACACATGCATCATGGGATGACGAACAATGTTGCAGGAGGAAGTTTTCCTTTTCGTCGCACCAAAAAGCCATTTCCCATTTTCCGAGCACAAAAAATGGACGGTTTTGTGAAGCAACCACCAAATGGCTAATTCAAAATGCTACCACCACATTTTACAAAAAATATACCACCTTATATGCACAATGTCCCAATGGGGGGATCCGAAACCTTTTCGTCCACCTCTGGTGAAAAAGACAAATTCCTGTCGAATCGGAGGAAGTGGGTCAGATATGAACTACAGGTACAAGATCCGATGATCATGTTTTTTTACAAAAATCATTTTTAGATTCACAATATGCTATTTTATCAAAGATTTAATGCAAGTTTAGCAAGGCTCGGCCCCGAGCTAAAAATCTTCATGTCCGCCGTTTGACAAAGTTTGACGATAGTTTAAAATGGGCATAAAAAATTCAAAAACGATCGAAACAATGCGAAACCTTCGCGTGGTGTCATATTATGTGACATAGTTATAAGTAAAAATATCAAACTTGATATATTGATTATATCTCAAAAAAACCTTCATAAAATGACCTATCTCATTCGAGGTTTCTTGTCTTTCGGGTCAAATGACCAATGTTATGGCTAGAATCAAGGCATAGTTTGTGATAATGTGCCCATATTGTGCATACACATGTATCATGGGATGGCGAACAATATTGCAGGAGGAAGTTTTCCTTTTCGTCGCACCAAAAAGCCATTTCCCATTTTTTGAGCACAAAAAATGGACGGTTTTGTGAAGCAACCACCAAATGGATAATTCAAAATGGTACCAACATATTTTACAAAAATACTATACCACCTTATATAGACAATGTCCCAATAAGGGGATCCGAAACCTTTCCGTCCACCTCTCGTGAAAAAGACAAATTCCTGCCGAATCGGTAGGAAGTGGGTCAGATATGAATTACAGGTACATGATCCGATGCTCATGTTTTTTTATAAAAATCATTTTTAGGTTCAAAATATGCTATTTTATCAAAAATCCAATGCAATTTTAGCGAGGCTCGGTCCCGAGCTAAGAATCTTCATACCCGGCGTTCGACAAAGTTTGACGATAGTTTAAAACGGGCATAAAAAATTCAAAAACGATCGAAACAATGCGAAACCTTCACGTGGTGTAATATTATGTGACATAGTTATAAGTAAAAATATTAAACTTGATATATTGATTATGTCTCAAAAAAACCTTCACAAAATGACCTATCTCATTCGAGGTTTCTTGGCTTTCGGGTCAAATGACCAATGTTATGTCTAGAATCAAGGCATAGTTTGTGATAATGTGCCCATATTGTGCATACACATGCATCATGGGATGGAGAACAATGTTGCAAGAGGAAGTTTTCCTTTTCGTCGCATCAAAAAGCCATTTCCCATTTTCCGAGCACAAAAAATGGACGATTTTGTGAAGCAACCACCAAATAGCTAATTCAAAATTCTACCACCACATTTTACAAAAATACTATACCACCTTATATGGACAATGTCCCAACAGGGGTATCTAAAACCTTTCCGTCCACCTCTGGTGAAAAAGACAAATTCCTGCCGAATCGGTAGGAAGTGGGTCAGATATGAACTACATGTACATGATCCGATGCTCATGTTTTTTTACAAAAATCATTTTTAGATTCACAATATGCTATTTTATTAAAGATTCAATGCAAGTTTTTCTTTTCATCGCACCAAAAAGCCATTTTTCATTATCCGAGCGCAAAAAGGAAATTTTCTAAAGCAACCACCAAATAGATAATTCAAAAATCGGAGGGTTTGTGATTAGTTGATATGGATATCATATTTGGATTCCTCTCATTTTTCTGATCAATTTAGACATATTATTTGTTAAATTCCGATTTACAGATTTAAAGATATTAATTATTCCATATTAAATATAAAATAGAAAAAAGTAAAATTATTATATTTTTATTTGAATTCAATAATATTTTTTACTTATTTATTAATGTTTACTTAGATAATTGTTTGTAATTTCAAAAAATATAAACATGTGATATGTTGATATAAGGGTTAATAGGATTGATATGATAGTATTGACAACAATGTATGAATTACTTTGCGAAAATAGATTCTGAAGGAACGAGAAAGTTAAGCGTGCTGGAGCTAGAGTAGTATTAGGATGGGTGACCGGCCGGGAAGTTTGACCAAGACTGCAATTTAATTGAATATTAAGTGTAATTAGTGTTAAAAATGTTCAAAGTGAGAGATTAACGAGTCAAACAATTCAAAAATTGAGAAAAAAATAAAATAAAAAAATTATTTAAAAAAAAATGTTTTGCAACCTGTCCCTCGGCGTAGCATACGCCGAGATGCTACGCCGAGGGCGCCGACGGCCTCTACGTGCTCCGCCGAGAGAGACCTTTGCCGAGGAGGCTACGCCGAGGGCAGCCGTCGGCGTACCATACGCCGAGGGCATTTTAGCCTACGCCGACAGTTTTTTGCCCTCAGCGTAGCGCGCGCGTCCTGTAGTGGCTTTGGCAAACTCTCATTTTCCTGACAAGTTATCTTTTCAGAGGTTACTCTAATATCTCTCAAAACAAAATAGAGTATGGACTGCTCCAGCAACATATCAAGAACACCGTATGCATTGAGGGTAGTGAAAAAGCTCAAGCGCTTGAATATATAGTGTTGATACCCCTGCTGCCAAAGAACATCGTCGGGTCATCAGATAGCTAGCCATGATCATCCTCATTAACAATGCATGGTGGTAGATCATGCTTATTGTGTCACATAGAGTTGACAATTTCTCTGCATTGAGTCGCTGGAGGGGATGGGCGAGGGCATGCTGCAGCGACCACTGGCCGCGGCACGCATGCTATCGCTAACGGCTTCAACATTGCCTTAGGCATCACGTGTGCTACGGCCACCGGTTAGCTTGGTGCGGTAGAGCACCGGTGGGGGCGTCACGGCCGGGGCTACAGCCACCTCGTTCGGCATGGGCTTCATGCCGCAGCGAAGCACCGACGACGGAGTCAAAGTGCTACGACGTCCAGCTCCGGCGTGAGCTCTGTGCGGCTGCGGGCATCGCCACTCACGAGTGCTATGGCCTATGCCTACGGCCAATACAACGACCACTACAGGAAACGGTAAATAGGCTGATGGCTGGGGCCCGTCGGCGTAAGCCCTGATCCCCGTCGGCGTACGCTGGCCCAACGGGGCCGTCGGCGTATGCCCGTCGGTGTAGTACCCCGTAGGCGTATGGCAATAAACCGTCGGCGTATACATTCTCGTCGGCCTAGGCCCACCTGGGGCCCACCTGGAGCAGCTAACGGTCGTTAGCGCGGGGATTTATACGCCGACGGCTGTGCCGTCGGCCTAATGTGCCACGTGCTACTAAGCGGCTGTCTACGCGTTCGGATACGCCGACGGCTTAAGAGGCCACGTGCCACTCTGTGGCTGTCTACAGGTTTGGATACGCCAACGGCGTTGCCGTCGGCCCTCTCTGCCAGCTGGGCTTCTCGCATACTCACGCCGACGGTGCTGCCGTCGGGCAAACTCTGTCTGTGACATATGGTACTGTCTACGCCGACGGCATTGCCGTCGGCTTAGGACCTAGTATTTTGTTTTTTTTTTCGCATTTTGTTTTACTTATTCCCTGCAAATTATATATTTCTGCATTCCCATATTCCAGACACAGCACATGCACAAACATAAGATCATCATCGTCAAAAGAACATAACTAGGTCATTCATACATAGGATCATCCATACATAGGTACATCCTCATCCAAACAACATAGCTAGTACATCCACACATAGGTACATCTCTAACTGTATCCTAACACATGCACATCCCTACACCTCCGGAGAGCTGCTCGAGAGACCCATGTCTCCCCTCATGAAGGTAGGTGAAGCTTGACGTCGAGTAGCCGCCGTCGAACCAGCACCGGAAGAATGAGAAGTACCGCCATGACCACCACCACCGGTAGAAGGAGAAGCACTGCCACCCTCAGCACGATGGAAAGAAGGAGAATCACCGCCACCGCCACCACCACCACCAGCGGAAGTACCAGGAGAAGCACGGCCGGTATGAACCGGTGTCATCGCGCGCGAGATAGTCGGCGAGGCATCAGGACGACCAAAGTGTGTATTGCCGGAGCATCCCGGTCCCTACATGTTTGAGGCAGAGTTAGCAACCACCAAGACACAGGTTTGTTGTAACAACCGGTTTGGCAAAAAACTTACCAGGGTCCCTGAGTAGAAGGTCAAAGCATATTCGTCCTTTGATGGGAAGATTGGCTGCGGCCCTGGCCTAGGTGGCCGTGGCGGTAGAGTGGCTCGCTCTCCAGTGCCATAAAACCTCTCCAAAAGCTGCAAGATAGTTTAGATGTGAGGCGTTGCAGAAATAAAGATTCAAACTAGGGAATGCGAGACTTATCATATTTTGCAAAAATAAAGGTGGAAACTTACATCATCGCGTAACTCTGCCCACTACTCGTAGGCCGCTCGGGTCTGGGACCACGTCTTGAGCGTCACCAAGTGTTCCGCAAAAGCGTCCTTGTAGGCCGCGTCCAAAACAGGCTACAATTTCAAAAACAATGAATCTCGTCAACTTAGCCACTCACGAATGATTTTCGGAAATATGATGGAAATGAGAAAAACTTACATCATCGTTCGCTCGGGAAGGCCGTCGAGGCGGGATAGCGGGGTCGTCGGCGGTGAGGGTAGCCTTGATCCGCGTGAGGCTCAAAGCAGGAGTTCGCGGGATCACCCTATCGAGAATCATGAAACGGCCGTGCTCCCAGCCGCGCCCCGCCACGACCACCGCTCTCTCGTCGGTCTCCGCTGCTCTAGGATCTTCCACCTCCGGATGAAAACCAGTGAACGCCTCGAGGTAGTTAGCACCATCCTACTTGGCAGTGCCATAGAACTCTGGAAGCGAGGGCTGAGGCTGGGACATATCAGGCTTCTTCTGCTTCATCATTTCCCATACTTCATAGTCAGAACAAGGCCTCTCTAGATGTGTCTCCTGCATGGACAAAAAATGTTATGCGTATCAAGTAGGATCACGAAGGGAAATAAATACAGATTGTTCCATGTATACATGTATACCATATGGGCCTTGAAGCGACCATGGTTGCGGTTTCCCGCACAGTGTGTCCCCCCGGAGCCACGGTTTGCCTTGTTCCGCTCTCTCAAGGCGTTGAACTCGGCGTCTTCCCCGCGCCACCTCGCCGACAACGCCAGCCATGGGTCCTCCTTACCATCGGCCCACGTGGGCATAAACTGAAAAAACAATACTCATTTGAAGAATGGATAATACAATTAGCAACAACATAGAATCTGATTGACAATTTACTTACCCCGGCATAATCTTCCTCGGTCATCTTTGGTTGGGCCTTCACATTCAAATGCTTCGGCGCCCTCTTGGTCAACTTCTCGGAGCTGTATAGACTGGTGGTGGTATGCTTCTGATTGTAAAACTGCTGCCGTGTCAACCTCTGACAAGCCCCCCGCAAAGTCTTGTCCGCCTTCTCCTGGTCCTCCGGAAGCACCCTATAGAATCTCTGTAATCATACATACAAAATATTGTGAGGATCATAAGTTAGCATGGTGGGGTCATCAACTATGAACGAAACTCGAAAACTTTGCCTTACCCAAAACTTGGTGATCACGGCTTCAGAAGCTTTCCCAGCATACCCCGAGTTTTCGGTGGCCTCATAGTGCGCCCAACTGGTGGCTAGCTTCCTCTCGCCGTTGGGGACGGGAGTGTAAAAGCCTGGCCAAAATTTCCTAATCAGAGCTCCAACCAAGGTGTTAGGCGCACGGGTACCTGGAGGAAATGTCCAGTTGCTGCACAATAGTAAAACATTAGTACATGCCAAATTGTTATGACCAAAATTAAATTACATGTTCAAAATTAGTATAGCCACTTACTCAATGCTGTTAGGCGTAATGATGGGTTTCTCCTCCTTAGAAGCAGGTTCGTCCCTTGGGACACCCGATTCCCCACGAATCTTTGGCTTCTTCGGCCGCGTCGACGGCCCCGACTCCTGGTCTCGGGACTCCTCCTCCAAGTCTCGACACTCCTCCTCCTGGTCTCGGGAATCAAAGTCCTGGTCTCGAGACCCCCCCTCCTGGTATCGAGACTCCCACTCCAAGTCTCGAGACTCCTCCTCCAAGTCTCGAGACTCCTCCTCCTCGTCAGGAGACTCCGAGTAAGCAGACTCGAAAGCCACGTCGCCCGAAACGGAGGGTAGGTCACTCAGAAGGTGTAAACCTCGTACTCCAACTCGTCCTCGTCCTCCACCTCGTCCTGCGCCTCGTCCTCCGCCTCGTCCTGCCCTCGAGGGAAGTCCGCCTCCTCCCTCACCTCGTCCTGCACCTCGTCCTGCCCTCGGGGTAAGTCCGCCTCCTCCCTCACCTCGTCCTGCACCTCGTCCTAGCCTCGGAGGAAGTCCACCTCCTCCTCCCTCACCTCGTCCTCCTCCTCCCGCATTGTCGTCATTGTAACGCGAGTTGGGAATGGGTGCTCTTCCACTTTTGGTAACCTTCTTCTGCTTCCACTTAAGGATAGAGGACGGTGATTCCTTGCGTTGGCTCATATTGGTCAATCACCTACATTGAGAAGAGGTAAACAATTTAGTCAAGCATAATAAAAATACTAAGCATAATAAAGATATTAAACATAAATACTAAGCATAATAAAGATACTAAGCATAATAAAGATACTAAGCATAGTCGAGGCATAAAAGACATAAAAGACCCTCACCACTCATCATCATCACTCTCATGTGTATGTCTTGGGTTCTCATCAGCACTATCAACATTGTTGGAGGTTCATCGCAGGGTGGAGGCTCATCGTTGCCATTGTCCGAATATAACTTGGTGAGCATATCAATGTCCTTTATATTCGTGACTACCTCACCACGAGTATGTGCATTGTTCTCGAGGTTCTCAAGATCTTGTAAGTCAAAGTCCCCAAAGTTCTCTGGTTCTTGATAGAAAACTCCCTCGTATGTTTTAGGGTCAATGTTGTTGTAATCATCATCAGAGGGCATGGGTAGCTTACCACGTGGCGATACCTGGAACACGACTTCCCAGCCCTTGAGTTCCTCTTTCTGACATGGGTAGGGTAAATAATAAACTTGTTTGGCTTGGTGGGCCACAATAAAGACATCGGCTCCACTATAGGTGGTTGAAGGCCTAACTTCAACTAACCCAATGGAAAGGGTACTTCTATATCCACCGCGTGGGTCGAACCAGTGGCATTTGAACACAACAAGCTTGAGTTCTAGGGGCGTATTATTGAACGTCAGCAAGTATACGTTTTGTAACCTTCCATAGTAATCAAAGTCATCGGCTCCTCTGGTGAAGACCCCGGTATTTACAGTTTTTGCATTTGGCCGACGGTTCTGGTAAGACTCTGTATGGAATCGATAACCATTCACATCATACTTCTCATACATCTCGACTTTACGGTTACAACCCTGGGAGACACATTTCAACTCATCCGACATCTCAACATTGGGATCGGCTCCCTACAAGTTGCGTACAAATTGTGCATTAGTTACGTGTAAAAAGAGGGACAAGTCACGGATTGACAGGTAAGAGGGACAGGTTATAAATTACCTTTTCATAGAACCAAGACGTGAAATTTTTCTTTCCAGGGGCACCCACTTTCAGAAGGGTTTCCAACTCCGCGTCATCGGGATCCGTCGTTCCCGACCACATTTCATCCGTGAATTGGCTAAAAGGAGAAAATACGTATTAGATCGAAACCTAGTTACTAGTTTCAAATGAATTTGTTCACCATTTTACCTAAGGAAACTGGGCACTTGATTTTCTTCCTCCTCTTCATTCTCACCGCGGACCACTTCCTTCATGTTCATAAGCACATAGAGCATTATGCAATCCTTCTCTTCCTTTTTCAAGGTATAACTTGTTGCGCCACCGGCCTTGCCACCGGGACACTAGAAGAGGAGGAGCTTCGGGTCATGCTTCGGCTCGTCGACATTGTACCGACAGACCTGGTTATGCATAGTGGGAACATCATCGCCATAGTATGTTGTCGTGGCGTCTGTTATCTCCTGGAGGAGAGTTGCCTCAGCTATGCATGCTTCAATCTTATTTTTGTTTCCACATTTGGTTCGAATATACTTAAACTCTCTCTCAATACAAAACTGCCAACGAAACTCTCTCTCAATACTTAAACCCTCGTTTGACCCGCGGCGGGAGCCTACTCGTACATGTCCAGCACACTTCTATAGGTGTTATCGCATGCAACGTGGACGGTCACACCCGGGAACTAGGTTTTCCATCTAGGGGCAATCCACCACCCTTGTGCATGTATGCTAGGGCCACACGCATGTGACCGTGGCATCCCGGCACTCGGGCGGTCCTTTTCTGACGAAACCCTAATCCGAGGGCCCCGCGGGTCTACCCCCGTAGCATTCTCCGTACGAGGGTTGAACAACGCACTCTCTTGGTGGTTTAGGTTTGTTTAGGTAATATCTACATGGAAAACCAAGGATAGGCCCAGGGTTCCACCGTTCTACCCTCGTTTGACCCGCGGCGAGAACCTACTCGTACATGTCCAGCACACTTCTATAGGTGTTATCGCATGCAACGTGGACGGTCACACCCGGGAGCCAGGTTTTCCATCTAGGGGCAATCCACCACCCTTGTGCATGTATGCTAGGGCCACACGCATGTTCCCGTGGCATCCCGGCACTCGGGCGGTCCTTTTCCGACGAAACCCTAATCTGAGGGCCCCGCGGGTCTACCCCCGTAGCATTCTCCGTATGAGGGTTGAACAACGCACTCTCTTGGTGGTTTAGGTTTGATTAGGCCATATCTACATGGAAAACCAAGGATAGGCCCAGGGTTCCACCGGTCTACCCTCGTTTGACCCGTGGCGAGGAGCCAACTCCTACATGTCCAGCACACTTCTATAGGTGTTATCGCATGCAATGTGGACGGTCACACCCGGGAACTAGGTTTTCCATCTAGGGGCAATCCACCACCCATGTGCATGTATGCTAGGGCCACACGCATGTTCCCGTGTCATCCCGGCACTCGGGCGGTCCTTTTCCGACGAAACCCTAATCCGAGGGCCCCACGGGTCTACCCCCGTAGCATTCTCCGTACGAGGGTTGAACAACGCACTCTCTTGGTGGTTTAGGTTTGTTTAGGTCATATCTACATGGAAAACCAAGGATAGGACCAGGGTTCCACCGGTCTACCCTCGTTTGACCCGCGGCGGGAGCCTACTCCTACATGTCCAGCACACTTCTATAGGTGTTATCGCATGCAACGTGGACGGTCACACCCGGGAGCTAGGTTTTCCATCTAGGGGCAATCCACCACACATGTGCATGTATGCTAGGGCCACACGTATGTTCCCGTGGCATCCCAGCACTCGGGCGGTCCTTTTCTGACGAAACCCTAATCCGAGGGCCCCGCGGGTCTACCCCCGTAGCATTCTCCGTATGAGGGTTGAACAACGCACTCTCTTGGTGGTTTAGGTTTGTTTAGGTCATATCTACATGGAAAACCAAGGATAGGCCCAGGGATCCACCGGTCTACCCTCGTTTGACCCGCGGCGGGAGCCTACTCCTACATGTCCAGCACACTTCTATAGGTGTTATCGGATGCAACGTGGACGGTCACACCCCGGAGCTAGGTTTTCCATCTAGGGGAAATACACCACCCTTGTGCATGTATGCTAGGGCCACACGCATGTTCCCGTGGCATCCCGGCACTCGGGCGGTCCTTTTCCGACGAAACCCTAATCCGAGGGCCCCGCGGGTCTACCCCCGTAGCATTCTCCGTACGAGGGTTGAACAACGCACTCTCTTGGTGGTTTAGGTTTGTTTAGGGCATATCTACATGGAAAACCAAGGATAGGCCCAGGGTTCCACCGGTCTACCCTCGTTTGACCCGCGGCGGGAGCCTACTCGTACATGTCCAGCACACTTCTATAGGTGTTATCGCATGCAACGTGGACGGTCACACCAGGGAGCTATGTTTTCCATCTAGGGGCAATCCACCACCCTTGTGCATGTATGCTAGGGCCACACACATGTTCCCGTGGCATGCCGGCACTCGGGCGGTCCTTTTCCGACGAAACCCTAATCCGAGGGCCCCGCGAGTCTACCCCCGTAGCATTCTCCGTACGAGGGTTGAACAACGCACTCTCTTGGTGGTTTAGGTTTGTTTAGGTCATATATACATGGAAAACCAAGGATAGGCCCAGGGTTCCACCGGTCTACCCTTGTTTGACCCGCGGCGGGAGCCTACTCCTACATGTCCAGCACACTTCTATAGGTATTATCGCATGCAACATGGACGGTCACACCCGAGAGCTAGGTTTTCCATCTAGGGGAAATCCACCACCCTTGTGCATGTATGCTAGGGCCACACGCATGTTCCTGTGGCATCCCGGCACTCGGGCGGTCCTTTTCCAACGAAACCCTAATCCGAGGGCCCCGCGGGTCTACCCCCGTAGCATTCTCCGTACGAGGGTTGAACAACGCACTCTCTTGGTGGTTTAGGTTTGTTTAGGTCATATCTACATGGAAAACCAAGGATAGGCCCAGGGTTCCACCGGTCTACCCTCGTTTGACCCGCGGCGGGAGCCTACTCCTACATGTCCAGCACACTTCTATAGGTGTTATCGCATGCAACATGGACGGTCACACCCGGGAGCTAGGTTTTCCATCTAGGGGCAATCCACCACACTTGTGCATGTATGCTAGGGCCACACGCATGTTCCCGTGGCATCCCGGCACTCGGGCGGTCCTTTTCCGATGAAACCCTAATTCGAGGGACCCGCGGGTCTACCCCCATAGCATTCTCCGTACGAGGGTTGAACAACGCACTCTCTTGGTGGTTTAGGTTTGTTTAGGTCATATCTACATGGAAAACCAAGGATAGGCCCAGGGTTCCACCGGTCTACCCTCGTTTGACCCGCGGCGGGAGCCTGCTCCTACATGTCCAGCACACTTCTACAGGTGTTATCGCATGCAACGTGGACGGTCACACCCGGGAGCTAGGTTTTCCATCTAGGGGCAATCCACCACCCATGTGCATGTATGCTAGGGCCACACGTATGTTCCCGTGGCATCCCAGCACTCGGGCGGTCCTTTTCCGACGAAACCCTAATCCGAGGGCCCCGCGGGTCTACCCCCGTAGCATTCTCCGTACAAGGGTTGAACAACGCACTCTCTTGGTGGTTTAGGTTTGTTTAGGTCATATCTACATGGAAAACCAAGGATAGGCCCAGGGTTCCACCGGTCTACCCTCGTTTGACCCGCGGCGGGAGCCTACTCCTACATGTCCAGCACACTTCTATAGGTGTTATCGCATGCAACGTGGACGGTCACACCCGGGAGCTAGGTTTTCCATCTAGGGGAAATCCACCACCCTTGTGCATGTATGCTAGGGCCACACGCATTTTCCCGTGGCATCCCGACACTCGGGCGGTCCTTTTTCGACGAAACCCTAATCCGAGGGACCCGCGGGTCTACCCCCGTAGCATTCTCCGTACGAGGGTTGAACAATGCACTCTCTTGGTGGTTTAGGTTTGTTGAGGGCATATCTACATGGAAAACCAAGGATAGGCCCAAGGTTCCACCGGTCTACCCTCGTTTGACCCGTGGCGGGAGCCTACTCGTACATGTCCAGCACACTTCTATAGGTGTTATCGCATGCAACGTGGACTGTCACACCCGGGAGTTAGGTTTTCCATCTAGGGGCAATCCACCACCCTTGTGCATGTATGCTAGGGCCACACGCATGTTCCCGTGGCATCCCGGCACTCGGGCGGTCCTTTTCCGAAGAAACCCTAATCCGAGGGACCCGCGGGTCTACCCCCGTAGCATTCTCCGTACGAGGGTTGAACAACGCACTCTCTTGGTGGTTTAGGTTTGTTTAGGTCATATCTACATGGAAAACGAACGATAGGCCCAAGGTTCCACCGGTCTACCCTCGTTTGACCCGCGGCGGGAGCCTCGTCTTTAAGTTTTATTGCATGTACGAGGGTTTACCAATATACTTTTTTGGTAATTTAGGTTTGTTTAGGTCATACCAATATACTTTTTTGGCCTTTACAAGCGTACATGTGATAACCTTCACTCGGTGGAGGGTTTCTCCAAATAGTGGGTTCGATGCCCGAGGGTCCCCAAAAGAGAGGGGTTTCTAGGGTTTCCCCGATAGAGAGGGTTCTGTTCCCCCTGGTCCATAAAATGAGATACATCTTTAATATTTTTGTTGTATTTGTGCATTATATGTGTATTTTGTTTTTTCTATTTCACATTTATGCTTAGCATTGGGTTCCGGAAGATTCGCGTCGTTATTCAATGCGGGTGGCAGGATACGCGTTGTTATCTTACAATCACCAAGTTATTTATAAATTGCATCTACATTAAAATTATAGTGGGAAATAAATTATGCAACTATTTGAATTTTATAATTTGGAGAAAAATAGGAAAAATATCTACCTAGGCCGACGGCATTGCCGTCGGCGTAAACGTGCTGGCCAGATAGGCCGACGGCCTGGCCGTCGGCGTATCAACGCGCCTAACGTCGTTGCCCGCGGCCGTCAGGTGGGACGGTTGGCAGGGACACGTGGCCCCTTACGGCGACGGCCTCTTTACGCCGACGGTCACCGTCAGAAGTAGGTCATTGTACGCCGACGGTTTTGTCTACGCCGACGGCGGCCGTCGGGGGGTTTCACCCTACGCCGACGGGTTTTCTACGCCGACGGCCACCTGGCCCAGCTGACGAGCCCGCCGAGTTACGCCGACGGGCCCGACCTTTAGCCGTCGGCGTAAAATAAGGCCGTCGGCGTTTCGTGTTATTCCTGTAGAGACATGCTCTGCCATGGGCTTCGTATGGCAGTGGAGCGCAGGCAGCCACGAGGTGGCTGCTATGATCGCCGTCTCCTGTCCCACTAGCTGTAGCTAAGCCTGAAGGCTATTTTGCTTGTGGTTGAAGATCCTTGTTCTGATTGCTTTGGTTAAAAACTGGAAGAAAGTTTGTTAAAGGGCGTGCCTACATCACAGGCGAAATCTCAGTCACCTGACGTCACGTTGAGAATTCCAGCCCAGTTCTTCGCTGCAGCCGGCAGAGAAGTTTCGTGTCCTTCCTTTCCTCTCTGTGTCCATCGCTCTCTGCCTTCTCCCACGTTAGTTTTGAAACACTGCAAAATGAACACAGGCTAAAAACAGTGCATCGGTGTAAAAAATGGTGCTATACGTAAAAGTTGTCTCCGTGTTAAAAAATTGTGCTATACATAGAAATATCTTTATTTCCCCTAGATTATTTGCAAAAATCATGTTAAATATTTGTGCAAGAATTTTTTTGAAGGCTTAGTTGCAATAAAATTGCAAAATTGATTTAAGTTAGAAAAGGATACTTACAAAAGTCAATACAAATTGATATTCTCAAAATCCGCTATCACCCAAAATTCCGGACAAATGTTTTACATAACATAAACAATGTGCAGTCAATTGCATGATCCACACTAAGAGCCTACAAAACTAGTTTGATTTTCCAATTAAAACCGAGGCGAGCTCGATAATGGTAGCGTAAGTGTGGGAAAATGTAAGATTAGAGGGATTTGAGCGGAAAAGTACCAGGGGATGGGGCTTTGCTCGCCGGCGGTTGCAGGAGCTCCGAGGATTGTAGTCGATGTCGCCACTCGCGCGCCCGCCGCGCTCGCCTCCCAAGCTCCCTCTATGGTAGCCGCCAGTGCACCCTCACTGGTCGCCGCCCGCACGCCTCCGCTTGCACACCCTCCGCCCGCGCGCGTGTCTCGGTCACCGAATGCAAGGCCATCGCGATCGACATAGATGCGCCCGTTGCGGTCACCGCTACCGCACCCATCAAGGAGTCTTCCTCCTTTCTCTTCTGTCTTCCCCTTTGTGTGTTCATTGTCTCCATTTCTATCTCCTAGGACCACGATTTCAAAATATTCATGTACATTATCTCTCCGGCTAGCTAGCACCTAATATCAAAATATTTGGGTATGCGCTAGCGCGCCCTTCCCGGTCCCCGACAGCACTTGCTCCTTCCATAGAGCCTCCTCCCGGTTGCATAATTGCGACCGCACTCGTCATGCCGACGGTTGCAAACTATTTGCCAACGAGGTCTCCCGGTTGCATTCAAGTTGTGACAAGCCCTTCGACAGAGTCTCCCAGGTTCTCAGTTACAATCTGTTAGGGGTTCGTAGCATGGAAAACAAAAAAAATCTACCGCATGCACACAAACAAGCCAAGATCTATCTACTAGATTGTAGCAACGAGTCGATAGAAGCACTCACCCTTGAAGATTCCAAAGCGGTTAACGAGAGCAGATTCTCGTGGGTGATGTAGTCGTACACTTGCCGATCTCAAAATCATGTAGATGATCCTTCTGGCGCTGCATTCCGGCAGCGCTTCCGCAGTCGGTCACACGTTCGGTACTCGATGAAGACCTTCCTCTCCCTTGTTCCAGCAGGCAGCGGAGGTTGTAGTTCTCCCCTCGCGATTTTGGTAGCACGACGGCGTGGTGTCGGAAGTAGAGGGAAGATCCCGCAGGGCTTCGCCTAAGCCGCTGCGAGTTATGGTGGATCTAGGGTTTTCTGGTGATCTAGGGTTTAGAAGACCGGGAGGAGGAGGAGGTGTCGGTGGCGGCGGCGCGGCGGCAACGGCGGCGCACGGGTGTGGGGAGGGCTGGCTTGATGTGTTTGGGGCAGCCCTCCCCTCTATTTATGAGAGGGAGGGGCAGCCTTGGGAGGGGAGGGTTTGAATCCAAACCCAAACCCAAGTTGGATTGAAGGAAGGACCCTTTCCTTCTTCCACTAGGAAACCATTGTTCCAGTTTGACTTTTCAAACCTCATGTTTGACTTTCAATTTAGAGCTTTAATTCTCTCTCGCAAATGCCCAAACCAAGTGACCTAGGATATGATCCAATCATTCCACTTACCCATGACATATTCATGGACCATTCCCCTTCCGGTCCGGTGAACCTTCTAGAACCTCTCCGACGAAAACATCAGAATCTTTCCCGAACTCCGGAATCGCACTTTCCTTATATGAATCCTATTCTCCGGACCATTCTGGATCTCCTCGTGATATCTCGGATCCCATCCGAGACTCCAAACAACATTCGGTATCCCTACTTACATTCCATATCTACTAAACAATATCAAATCCTTAAGTGTGTCTCCCTATGGTTCATGAATTATGCGGACATGACCGAGACACTTCTCCAATCAATAACCAATAGAGGAATCTGGAAATTCATATGGCTCCCACATATTTCTACGACTACTTTGCGATCCAATGAACCACTTACATACGATACCAATTTCCCTTTGTCTCGCGATAGTTTACTTATCCGGGGTTTGATCGTCGGTATCTCTGCATACCTAGTTCAACCTCGTTACCGATAAGTACTCTTTTCTCGTTCCCGTGATATGTGTTCCCTTGTGATCCAGTCACATGCTTGCAAGCTAATTGGATGACATTCCACCGAGAGGGCCCAGAGTATATCTATCCGTCATATGGATGGACAAATCCCACTCTTGATCCATGTGCCTCAACACATACTTTCCGAACACTCAATGCCACCTTTATAGCCACCCAGTTACGGTGTGGTGTTTGATGTCATCAAAGCATCCTTCTGGTGATGGTGATTAGCATGATCTCATGGTCGAAGGAATTAGGTTACTATGTATTAGAAAGCTTATAGCAAACGAACTATTGAGATGACTTGATCTTTATGCTACGGTTATCTATAGGAGTATGTACATCATACCATTCTCCTAATGATATGATCTTGTTGTTAATAACATTTCAATGTTCATGATCGAGAAACCACGATCATCTATTAACCAACAAGCTAGTATTATAAAAAGGCTTTACTAGGGACTCTAATTTAGTTTACAAATCACACAAGTATTAATGTTTTCGGTTAATACTGTTATAGCATGAATGTAAACATTTATCATAAACACAAAGATATAATAATAACCACTTTTATTATTGCCTCTAGGGCATATCTCCAACAGTCGCCCACTTGCACTAGAGTCAACTAATATAGATTACATGGTAATATACCGAACACCCATGGCGGTTTGGTGATGGTCATGTTTTTCCCTCGGGAGAGGTTTAGTCAACGGATCCGCCACATTCAGATATGTGTGTGCTTTGCAAATCTTTATGTCACCATATTGGACATGCTCTCAAATAGCGTGAAAACATAGCTTGATATGCTTCAGCTTCTTGTCTAACCTTGGTTCTTGCGCATTGGCTATGGTGCCCATGTTATCACAATAGATAGACATTGGGTCCAGCGTACTTGGAACCACACCAAGCTCTGTCATGAACTCCTTCGTCCATATCGCCTCTTGTGAAGCCTCCGAAGCAGCTATGTATTCCGATTCAGTTGAAGATCTCGCCACAACACTTTGTTTTGCACTCCTCCAGCTAACTGATGTACCATTCAAAGTAAATACGTATCCAGATTGAGATTTAGAATCATCCGGGTTGATGTTCCTACTAGCATCGGTGTAACCATTAACAACGAGTTGTTCATCACCTCCATAAGAAAGAACCATATCCTTAGTTCTTCTTAAGTACTTAAAGGATGTTTTTGACCGCTGTCCAATGATCCACTCCTGGATCACTTTGATATCTGCTAGTCAAACTAACAACATATGCAATGTCAGGTCTTGTACATAGCATGGCATACATAAGAGATCCTATGGCTGAGGCATAGGAAGTCTTACTCATACTTTCTCTATCTTCTGTCGTTGCAGGACTTTGAGTTTTACTCAAGGTCATATTGGGCAACATGGGAAAGAACCCTTTCTTGCTATCTTCCATTCCAAACCTCTTTAGAACTTTGTCCAAATATGTACTTTGTGACAATGATATTAGGCGTCTCCATCTATCTCTATAAATATTTATGCCTAATATGTAAGCTGCTTCGCTAAGATCTTTCATTGAAAAACTATTATTCAAATAAACCTTGACACTATTAAGAAGGTCTACATCATTCCCAATTAACAATATGTCATCTACATATAGTATTAAGAATGCTACAGAGCTCCCACTCACTATCTTGTAAATACAAGCTTCTCCATAAGTTTGTATAAAACCAAAGCTTTTGATTACCTTATCAAAACATTGATTCTAACTTCGGGATGCTTGCTTTAATCCATAAATGGACCGTTGAAGTTTGCATACCTTGATAGCATCTTTAGGATCGAAAAAACCTTTGGGTTGCATCATATACAACTCTTCATCAATGTCTCCATTGAGGAACGCTGTTTTGACATCCATCTGCCATATCTCATAATCATAATATGCAGCGATTGCTAACATAATCCTCACAGACTTTAGCTTCGCTACCGGTGAGAAAGTTCATCGTAGTCAACTTCTTGAATTTTTCGAAACCCTTTTGCGACAAGTCGAGCTTTATAGACAGTAACATTACCATCAACATCTGTTTTCTTCTTAAAGATCCATTTGTTCTCGACAGCCTTCCGGCCATCCGGTAAGTCCACCAAAGTCCATACATGGTTTTCGTACATGGATCCAATCTTTCATGGCTTCTTGCCATTTATTGGAATCTGGGCTCATCATCGCTTCCTCATATGTCACAGGGTCATCGGTGTTGTCCACCAACATGACACTCATAACGGGATCATACCAATCAGGAGTGGTACGAGTTCTCGTTGACCTGCGAGGTTCCGTAGTTACTTCAACTGAAGTTTCATGATCAACATCATTAGCTTCCTCTCTTATTGGTGTAAGCGCCACAGGAACTGCTTCCGGTGCTGCGCTACTATCAAGTTCGAGAGAAGGTTCAACAACCTCGTCGAGTTCTACTTTCCTTCCAGTCACTTCTTTCGAGAGAAACTCCTTTTCTAGAAAGGATCCATTCTTGGCAACGAAGATTTTGCCCTCGGATCTATGATAGAAGGTATACCCAATAGTTTCCTTTGGGTATCCTATGAAGACGCATTTTTCCGCTTTGGGTTCAATCTTGTCGGGCTGTAACTTCTTTACATAAGCTTCACAACCCCAAACTTTAAGGAACAACAATTTAGGTTTCTTCCCAAACCATAATTCATACGGTGTTGTTTCAATGGATTTAGATGGTGCCCTCATACCGTATGAATTATGGTTTGGGAAGAAACCTAAATTGTCGTTCCTTAAAGTTTGGGGTTGTGAAGCTTATGTAAAGAAGTAACAGCCAGACAAGTATGAACCCAAAGCGGAAAAATGCGTCTTCATAGGATACCCAAAGGAAACTATTGGGTATACCTTCTATCATAGATCCGAGGGAAAAATCTTCGTTGCTAAGGATAGATCCTTTCTAGAGAAGGAGTTTCTCTCGAAAGAAGTGACTAGAAGGAAAGTAGAACTCGACGAGGTTGTTGAACCTTCTCTCTAACTTTTGAGCAGCGCAGCACCGGAAGTAGTTCCTGTGGCGCCTACACCAATAAGAGAGTAAGCTAATGATGTTGATCATGAAACTTCGGTTGAAGTTACTACAGAACCTCGCATGTCAATGAGAACTCATACCACTCCTGATTGGTATGATCCCGTTATGAGTGTCATGTTGGTGGACAACCGATGACCCTGCGACATATGAGGAAGCGATGATGAGCCCATATTCCAATAAATGGCAAGAAGCCATGAAATCCGAGATTGGATCCATGTACGAAAACCAAGTATGGACTTTGGTGGACTTACCGGATGGCCGCAAGGCTGTCGAGAACAAATGGATTTTCAAGAAGAAAACAAATGTTCATGGTAATGTTACTGTCTATAAAGCTCGACTTGTCGTAAAAGGGTTTCGACAAATTCAAGGAGTTGACTATGATGAGACTTTCTCACCAGTAGTGAAGCTAAAGTCTGTGAGGATTATGTTAGCAATCGCTGCATACTATGATTATGAGATATGGCAGATGGATGTCAAAACGGCGTTCCTCAATGGAGACATTGATGAAGAGTTGTATATGGTACAACCCAAAGGTTTTGCCGATTCTAAAGATGCTAACAAGGTATGCAAACTTCAACGGTCCATTTATGGATTCAAGCAAGCATACCGGAGTTGGAATCAACGTTTTGATAAGGTGATCAAAAGATTTGGTTTTATACAAACTTATGGAGAAGCTTGTATTTACAAGAAAGTGAGTGGGAGCTCTGTAGCATTCTTAATACTATATGTAGATGACATATTGTTGATTGGGAATGATGTAGACCTTATTAACAGTGTCACGGATTATTTGAATAATAGTTTTTCAATGAAAGATCTTGGCGAAGCAGCTTACATATTAGGCATAAAGATTTATAGAGATAGATCGAGACGCCTAATATCATTGTCACAGAGTACATATTTGGAAAAAGTTCTAAAGAGGTTTGGAATGGAAGATAGCAAGAAAGGGTTCTTGCCCATGTTGCCCAATACGACCTTGAGTAAAACTCAAAGTCCTGCAACGGCAGAAGATAGAGAAAGGATGAGTAAGACTCCCTATGCCTCAGCCATAGGATCTCTTATGTATGCCATGCTATGTACTAGACCCGACATTGCATATGATGCTAGTTTGAAGGGCAGATATCAAAGTGATCCAGGAGTGGATCATTGGACAGCGGTCAAAAACATCCTTAAATACTTGAGAAGAACTAATGATATGGTTCTTTCTTATGGAGGTAATGAACAGCTTGTTGTTAATGGTTACACCGATACTAGTTGTAACACCGATCTGGATGATTCTAAATCTCAATCTGCATACGTATTTACTTTGAATGGTGCAGCAGTTAGCTAGAGGAGTGCAAAGCAAAGCGTTGTGGCAAGATCTTCAACTGAATCGGAATACATAGCTGCTTCGGAGGCTTCACAAGAGGCGATATGGATGAAGGAGTTCATTACATAGCTCGATGTGGTTCCAAGTGTGCTGGACCCAATGTCTATCTATTGTGATAACATGGGCGCCATAGCCAATGCGCAAGAACCAAGGTCACACAAGAAGCTGAAGCATATCAAGCTACGTTTTCATGCTATTCGAGAGCATGACCAAGACGGTGACATAAAGATTTGCAAAGTAAACACAGATCTGAATGTGGTGGATCCGTTGAATAAACCTCTCCCGAGGGCAAAACATGACCAGCACCAAACCGCCATGGGTGTTCGGTATATTACCATGTAATCTAGATTAGTTGACTCTAGTGCAAGTGGGAGACTGTTGGAGATATGCCCTAGAGGCAATAATAAAAGTGGTTATTATTATATCTTTGTGTTTATGATAAATGTTTACATTCATGCTATAATAGTATTAACCGGAAACATTAATACTTGTGTGATTTGTAAACTAAATTAGAGTCCCTAGTAAAGCCTCTTTATAATACTAGCTTGTTGGTTAATAGATGATCGTGGTTTCTCGATCATGAACATTGAGATGTTATTAACAACAAGATCATATCATTAGGAGACTGGTATGATGGACATACTCCTATAGATAAGCGTAGCATAAAGATCAAGTCATTTTAATAGTTCAATTGCTATAAGCTTTCTGATACATAGTAACCTAATTCCTTCGACCATGAGATCATGCTAATCACCATCACCGGAAGGATGTTTTTATGACATCAAACACCACACCGTAACTGGAAGGCTATAAAGGTGGCATTGAGTGTTTGGAAAGTATGGGTTGAGGCACATGGATCAAGAGTGGGATTTTTCCATCCATATAACGAATAGATATACTCTGGGCCCTCTCGGTGGAATGTCATCAAACTAGCTTGCAAGCATGTGACTGGCTCACAAGGGATCACATATCACGGGAACGAGAAAAGAGAACTTATCGATAACGAGGTTGAACTAGGTATGCAGAGATACCGACGATCAAAACCTCGGATAAGTAAACTATCGTGAGACAAAGGGAAATTGGTATCGTATGTAAGTGGTTCATTCGATCGCAAAGTAATCGTAGAAATATGTGGGAGCCATATGAATTTCTAGATTCCTCTATTGGTTATTGATCGAAGAAGTGTCTCGGTTATGTCCGCATAATTCACGAACCGTAGGGAGACACACTTAAGGATTTAATGTTGTTTAGTAGATATAAAATGTTAGTAGGGATACCAAATGTTGTTCGGAGTCTCTAATGGGATCCAGGATATCACGAGGAGATCCGGAATGGTCCGGAGAATAAGATTCATATAAGGAAAGTCCGATTCCGGAGTTCGGAAAAGATTCCGATGTTTTCATCGGAGAGGTTCTAGAAGGTTCTAGAAGGTTCACCGATCCGGAAGGGGAATGGTCCATGAATGTGTCATGGGTAAGTGGAATGATTGGATCATATCCTAGGTCACTTGGTGTGGGCATTTGTAAGAGAGAATTAAAGCTCTGAATTGAAAGTCAAACGGGAAGTTTGAAAAGTCAAACTGGAACAATGGTTTCCTAGTGGGAGAAGAAACAAGTCCTTCTCTCAATCCAACTTGGGTTTGGGTTTGGATTCAAACCCACCCCTCCCAAGGTTGCCCTCTCTCATAAATAGAGGGGGAAGGCTTCCTCAACACCACAAGCCCTAGCCCCTCTACACCCGCGCCGCCGCCGCTCACCGCCAGCCGCGGCCACCGCGTCGCCGCCCTGCGCCGCCGCGCTGCCTCCGCCACCGCGTCGTCGCTGCACCGTCATCGCCGCCCTAGACACCGCCGACACCTCCTCCTCACGGTCTTATAAACCCTAGATCACCGGGAAACCCTAGATCCACCATAACTCGCACAGGCTTAGGCGAAGCCCTGCGGGATCTTCCCTCTACTTCCGACACCACGCCATCGTGCTGCCGGAATTGCGAGGGAAGAACTACAACCTCCGCTGCCTGCTGGAACAAGGGAGAGGAAGGTCTTCATCGAGTACTGAACGTGTGACCGACTACGGAAGCGCTGCCGGAACGCAGCGCCGGAAGGATCGTCTACGCGATCTTGAGATCGGCAAGTGTACGACTACATCACCCACGAGAATCTGCTCTCGTTAACCGCTTTGGAATCTTTGAGGATGAGTGCTTCTATCGACTCGTTGCTACAATCTAGTAGATAGATCTTGGCTTGTTTTGTGTGCATGCGGTAGAAATTTTTTGTTTTCCATGCTACGAACCCCTACATAACTTGCAACTGGCCCTCCGACGTGGGTCCCCCTTCCCCCGGTTGCAGTCAAGATGCATCTGCCACCCCGTTCCCCCCTTGACGAGGCCCTAGTAACAAGCAACTTGTAACTGGGACCCGCTAGGAGTTCAGTTACAATCAAGTTGCAACTGGCCCCCTTCCACACCGACATGTGCTCAGTTACAATCAAGTTGCGACTGGCCCCCCTTCCACACCGACGGGGTGCTCTGTTACAATCAAGTTACAACTAGAAGCAAAGCTCAGTCACAATCAAGTTGCGACTGGGCCTTTGATGGGGGTTCCCCTTCCCCTAGTTGCAGTCAAGATGCAACTGCCACCCCGTCCCCCCCCCCCCCTCGACGAGGCCCAAGTAACAAGCAACTTACAACTGGGACCCGCTAGGAGCTCAGTTACAACCAAGTTGCAACTAGCCCCCCTTCGACACCAACATGTGCTCAGTTACAATCTAGTTGCGACTGGCCCCCCTTCCACACTGACGGGTGCTCAACTCCAATCAAGTTGCAACTATGAGCAAAGCTCGGTTACAATCAAGTTGCGACTAGCCCTCCGACGCAGATCCCCCTTCCCCCGGTTGTAGTCAAGATGCAACTGCCACCCCTCCCCCTGGTAACAAGCAACTTGAAACTAGGACCCATTAGGAGCTTAGTTACAATCAAGTTGCAACTGACCCCCCTTCGACACCGACAGGTGCTCAGTTACAATCAAGTTGCGACTGGCCCCCCCTTCCACATCGACGGGTGCTCAGTTACAATCAAGTTGCAACTAGGAGAAAAGCTCAGCTACAATCAAGTTGCGACTGACCCTCCGACGGGGGTCCCCCTTCCCCTAGTTGAAGTCAAGATGCAACTGCCACCCCGTCCCCCCTCCCTTGACGAGGCCCTAGTAACAAGCAACTTGCAACTGGGACCCGCTAGGAGCTCAGTTACAATCAAGTTGCAACTGGCCCCCTTCCACAGCGATAGGTGCTCAGTTACAATCAAGTTGCGATTGGCCCCCCTTCCACACCGACGGGGTGCTCAGTTACAATCAAGTTGCAACTAGGAGCAAAGCTCAGTTACAATCAAGTTGCGACTGGCCCTTCGATGGGGGGTCCCCCTTCCCCTAGTTGAAGTCAAGATGCAACTGCCACCCCGTCCCCCCCCTCCCTCGACGAGGCCCTCCGTGTTACTACCAAGTTGGAAACCGAACGGGTGCTTACAAGTAACTTACAACACTGGCCTGCCAACAGACGCGCGATGGACTGACATTGTTGTTTCCACGAATCATCACGAAGTAGGCGAATGAGACTTAACTAATTCTTAGACGTCTAAGAACTAGCAAAACCGTTTATTAAATGGAATAATTTTGAGAAATTATTGTTAAATTAAGTAAAAAGTACTAAATTTGATCTTACGGGATAAAAAGTGAAATTGGGAAAATAAAATAAGTGTTATCCGTTACAGAAGGCCGTGCATCAACACGTGCTCTAAGAGCATCTCCAGCAAAGACGCCAAAATAGCGCCGCGCTAAAATAACCGCAGTTTTAGCGCGCCAGCGTGCCCCTCGAGCATGCGCGGGAAAATCGCGTGGTCGCTGTAAATTTTTGCGCGCCGAGCCTTTTGTGCTATCCGAAGCGCAATATATGGCACACCGGTTGAAACGCGCTATCTCACTTCACGCGCATGCGCCACCAACCGCCACGCGCTAGCGCCCGAAAACTTCCCCCAACCCTATCCTCTCCTTGCGCGTGCCACCAACCACCACGCGCCGACACCGGCACTGGCATGCTGCCTCGCCGCCGCAGCGCCTCCGATTTCCGGGGTGTGCACTCGTGCCCAACGGAACCTTCTACACGGAGATTCGTGACGTCTGCTACCGGCTCACGCTTAGCACGTACGAGCGGCCAGAGGAGGCCGCCCGTGTGTTCGACGTGGCGGCGTGGTGTCCCGGCCGCCCGCCTCGTGAGATGAACTTCCCGAAGACCGAGTCGCTGCAGGAGGCCGAGTTCCTCGCGCCCGCGCCCGTCCTCATCATCGACGAGTACCGCGTTGCCACCGGCTGTCGCAGCGACTCCTCCTCATTGCCGAGCGCGAGGCGGCTATGGAAGCGTGGCGGCACGAGTT
Organism: Avena sativa; assembly: GCA_916181665.1. Classification (NCBI taxonomy): domain Eukaryota; kingdom Viridiplantae; phylum Streptophyta; class Magnoliopsida; order Poales; family Poaceae; genus Avena; species Avena sativa. Next base: position 273,455,679 of record OV702298.1, on the reverse strand, counting down.
CCCGCAAGATGTCCTTGACGAGGTAGCCTTCTATGCGCATAAGCGGGAGGAGAGGAGTGCGGCACGCGAGGACCGCCGGTGCTGCAAGGCATTCATCAACGCGGTGATGCCCGGCCTGGACACCCTCCAGACGACGACCCGATGTAGGAGGACTACTGGACAGCCTCCAACGACACCACCTCGGAGGAGGATCAGTAGATTAGGTTTATTTTTCATGTAGTTCGTCATGCAGAACTCGTGGTGTTTTAATTTCTGTTTGTCCAAAATAATTTCAGTGCATTTTCTAGATCTGATTTATTTATGTGTGCAAAATTGTGTGCGCGCGGTTTTAGGCGCTGAAAAATCAGATATCCTGTCTCTGTCGGAGCGTCCGGCGGGCTTGTGCGCGAGGTCTATGAGTTTGGTCGTCATTCTGGGGCCTGGGCTCCTTGAGCCACCGAAGTTTGCTTGGAAAGCTATGAGACTTGATGAATAAAACGGACAAAGCACTCTCGGCACCGCTGAAGCATGCACGCCCCTGATCCTCCCGTTCTACCGGCAGGCGGATCGATTTTTTGCATCTTAGATGTTTGCCTCCTATGCTCGAGTAAATTTCGCTCTCCCTCTCTCCAAATAGTTATGCGTTTCCGATCCCGATTCGAAGTTCGATTCTTGTCATAGTCGTATACGATGGCTCCCCGACAATAGAGAGGAAAATATTGTACGTGTTGAGCAACATGTTTTCTTTTCCAGCACAAGGCATACAGAGAAGGGGATCCAATGATTTTCAGAGGAAAACCGGGAGCTAGCTATGTCAAAGCGGCTATGGTCGTCCTCCGATCACAGCTCTTTTTTTTAAAGGCCTTTCATTGATATCTCTATATCTATCTCTATCTCTACCTCTATCTTTACTATTTATCTAAAAAATACGAAGCTGTTCCGTTTTCTGCCGCTACGTCCAGATTTCGTCCAACCTCCGTCGCTCGCATCATTCCGTTCGCACGCATTAAAAGGAAGGTAGAAACGTAAGCCGCGATTCTCGCATGACATGATCGCCGCGATCCTTGCACGGAAAGAACACTGATTTCGGGCTCCGTCTCGCAATCCCTTCGTCTTACCTCTGTCCGTTCCCTCACTTACGCGTGAATCTCTCCTGAAACCACATCACCGTTTCCTGTTCCGCTTCTCTCCTCTCCCTAGCGACCCCATCTCTATTCTCTCCTATACGATTCCCGGAATTCCCTAGGATCGATTCCTATATTGTTGTTGAATCCATCCCGCTATCCTGATCCCCACCCGACCTCGTCCCTACTCCACCCGCGCGACCTTAATGCCGCCGTCCTACTCCTCGCGTGTCCAGGGCTCCAGGCGATCCCCCATCAGATCTCGTCCTCCTCCACGTGCGGGACCCTGAGGTCGTCGGCGTCCTCCTCGCTCGACCATGCGAGGTCACCATCCTCGCACGGCACGCCGACCTCGCCGTTTTCTTCCACTCACGTCCATCGAGGGCACACCTGACACATCGCAGGTCCCTCCAACCCATGCTCAAGTACCACCAGATTCCATCCATTACAGTCAAGGGCACAAATCTCTGGACAAGCCGGATCTGGGGGAGGGCCCAGAACTGGGCCATCTATCTATACATATCCAATGTGATGACGCAATACTATTTCTGTGCTCCTGACTCTGCAGATTACAATGTAAGATCACTTTCGGCTTCATACTAATTTTAAGTTGGATCGATAATGTGTTTTGGCGTGCTTACATTTTTTTTTTGTTTTTTCACAGTCTTCAGAGTTCAGACTACTCGGTTCAATGCTTCCCAAGATCGCCCTCATAGTGGGGATGGTCAAGAGCCTGTTTTCTTGATTATTGTTACCCTGTCAAAGAAGGATCTGGATGTTCATCTCCTCGGTTAGTAAGGTCTAGCCTCTACCCTATTTTTATGTTTATTGGAGAGATGTACACATGATTTCCAGTCCTATGCATAAGGATGTAAGATACATAGTTTGCAATTGCTTGATGTCTCAAATACCCCTTTAGAGCATCTCTAACAGACACTGAAAAAACGCCGGACCCAAAAAATTCCGGTGGTTTTTCGGGCCGGGTCACGAAATCTGGCCCAAACAGACACCGTAAACACAGCCCGACCTGAGATTTTTTTTCGGGCGCCTGGGAATCGACCCACTCGACCCATAAATCCCCGGTTCCGAGCTCGTTTCCTAGGTCACGATCCATTTCTCCGCCACCGCCCCCTCCACGCCTCCGCCGTGCACCACCGCTCAAATCGCCGAGCACTGGCAAGCAATTTCTCGCCGGCCGTAGCAGATCCGACTAATCCAGTACGCGATGGACCGTCGAGGAGCTTCCACGCTGTGCTCTTGATTCTGCAGATTCCAATGTAAGATCACTTTCGGCTTCATACTAATTTTAAGTTGGATCGATAATGTGTTTTGGCGTGCTTACATTTTTTTTTGTTTTTTCACAGTCTCCAGAGTTCAGACTACTCGGTTCAATGCTTCCCAAGATCGCCCTCATAGTAGGGATGGTCAAGAGCCTGTTTCCTTGATTATTGTTACCCTGTCAAAGAAGGATCTGGATGTTGATCTCCTCGGTTAGTAAGGTCTAGCCTCTACCCTATTTTTATGTTTATTGGAGAGATGTACACATGATTTCCAGTCCTATGCATAAGGATGTAAGATACATAGTTTGCAATTACTTGATGTCTCAAATACCCCTTTAGAGCATCTCTAGCAGACACTGAAAAAACGCCGGACCCAGAAAATTCCGGTGGTTTTTCGGGCCGGGTCGCGAAATCTGGCCCAAACAGACACCGTAAACACAGCCCGACCTGAGATTTTTTTTCGGGCGCCTGGGAATCGACCCACTCGACCCATAAATTCCCGGTTCCGAGCTCGTTTCCTAGGTCACGATCCATTTCTCCGCCACCGCCCCCTCCACGCCTCCGCCGTGCACCACCGCTCAAATCGCCGAGCACTGGCAAGCAATTTCTCGCCGGCCATAGCAGATTCGGCCAATCCAGTACGCGATGGACCGTCGAGGAGCTTCCACGTTGTGCTCTTGATTCTGCAGATTCCAATGTAAGATCACTTTCGGCTTCATACTAATTTTAAGTTGGATCGATAATGTGTTTTGGCGTGCTTACATTTTTTTTTGTTTTTTCACAGTCTCCAGAGTTCAGACTACTCGGTTCAATGCTTCCCAAGATCGCCCTCATAGTAGGGATGGTCAAGAGCCTGTTTCCTTGATTATTGTTACCCTGTCAAAGAAGGATCTGGATGTTGATCTCCTCGGTTAGTAAGGTCTAGCCTCTACCCTATTTTTATGTTTATTGGAGAGATGTACACATGATTTCCAGTCCTATGCATAAGGATGTAAGATACATAGTTTGCAATTGCTTGATGTCTCAAATACACCTTTAGAGCATCTCTAGCAGACACTGAAAAAACGCCGGACCCAGAAAATTCCGGTGGTTTTTCGGGCCGGGTCGCGAAATCTGGCCCAAACAGACACCGTAAACACAGCCCGACCTGAGATTTTTTTTCGGGCGCCTGGGAATCGACCCACTCGACCCATAAATCCCCGGTTCCGAGCTCGTTTCCTAGGTCACGATCCATTTCTCCGCCACCGCCCCCTCCACGCCTCCGCCGTGCACCACCGCTCAAATCGCCGAGCACTGGCAAGCAATTTCTCGCCGGCCGTAGCAGATCCGACTAATCCAGTACGCGATGGACCGTCGAGGAGCTTCCACGCTGTGCTCTTGATTCTGCAGATTCCAATGTAAGATCACTTTCGGCTTCATACTAATTTTAAGTTGGATCGATAATGTGTTTTGGCGTGCTTACATTTTGTTTTTGTTTTTTCACAGTCTCCAGAGTTCAGACTACTCGGTTCAATGCTTCCCAAGATCGCCCTCATAGTAGGGATGGTCAAGAGCCCGTTTCCTTGATTATTGTTACCCTGTCAAAGAAGGATCTGGATGTTGATCTCCTCGGTTAGTAAGGTCTAGCCTCTACCCTATTTTTATGTTTATTGGAGAGATGTACACATGATTTCCAGTCCTATGCATAAGGATGTAAGATACATAGTTTGCAATTGCTTGATGTCTCAAATACACCTTTAAAGCATCTCTAGCAGACACTGAAAAAACGTCGGACCCAGAAAATTCCGGTGGTTTTTCGGGCCGGGTCGCGAAATCTGGCCCAAACAGACACCGTAAACACAGCCCGACCTGGGATTTTTTTCGGGCGCCTGGGAATCGACCCACTCGACCCATAAATCCCCGGTTCCGAGCTCATTTCCTAGGTCACGATCCATTTCTCCGCCACCGCCCCCTCCACGCCTCCGCCGTGCACCACCGCTCAAATCGCCGAGCACTGGCAAGCAATTTCTCGCCGGCCGTAGCAGATCCGGCCAATACAGTACGCGATGGACCGTCGAGGAGCTTCCACGCTGTGCTCTTGATTCTGCAGATTCCAATGTAAGATCACTTTCGGCTTCATACTAATTTTAAGTTGGATCGATAATGTGTTTTGGCGTGCTTACATTTTTTTTTGTTTTTTCACAGTCTCGACTACTCGGTTCAATGCTTCCCAAGATCGCCCTCATAGTGGGGATGGTCAAGAGCCTGTTTCCTTGATTATTGTTACCCTGTCAAAGAAGGATCTGGATGTTCATCTCCTCGGTTAGTAAGGTCTAGCCTCTACCCTATTTTTATGTTTATTGGAGAGATGTACACATGATTTCCAGTCCTATGCATAAGGATGTAAGATACATAGTTTGCAATTGCTTGATGTCTCAAATACCCCTTTAGAGCATCTCTAGCAGACACTGAAAAAACGCCGGACCCAGAAAATTCCGGCGGTTTTTCAGGCCAGGTCGCGAAATCTGGCCCAAACAGACACCGTAAACACAGCCCGACCTGGGATTTTTTTCGGGCGCCTGGGAATCGACCCACTCGACCCATAAATCCCCGGTTCCGAGCTCGTTTCCTAGGTCACGATCCATTTCTCCGCCACCGCCCCCTCCACGCCTCCGTCGTGCACCAACGCTCAAATCGCCGAGCACTGGCAAGCAATTTCTCGCCGGCCATAGCAGATTCGGCCAATCCAGTACGCGATGGACCGTCGAGGAGCTTCCACGCTGGGCTTCTGTCACCTGACGCCCGCGGAGGAGGAGGAGGAGCGCCACCCTCCACTACAAGAAGTGGCACTCGCCGGTGCCGGCCGCGCTCCTCCGCCGCCGAGATGGAGGAGTTTGACACCCGCATTCGCGCCTGCCGGTGGGAGGGGGAGGGGAGCTCCTCGCGCGTGCCGAGGACTCCGCCACCGTCGGTGAAGAACGAGGAGGAGCTCCCGGAGGTCCGCGTCGTCACGGAGGCCGACTACGCCCTCGATGAAGCCTCCTTCGACCGCTGGGTCGAGGTCATCCAGCAGCGAAGCATCGCCGAGGCGGAGGCGAAGGCCCGTCGAGCTCAGCGCGACGAGCTCATCGACAACATCTTCCTCGAGCAGGGGCTTGCTGTCGACCATGATTCCCGTGGGAAGCAGGTGGAGGTCATCGACCTCGTCTTCGATAGCAGCTCCGGGCTGTCGGACTTCGACTTCTCCGACGAGGAGTGAAGCCCGCCACCGAAAGCGTCGTCGCCGCTCCCTGGGCTCTGTTGAGCCCGATTTTGTGTCCATACTAGGGTTTAGCGGCGAAGACGGCAGATCCCCAGTAGTATTTAGGTTTAATTCGTGTTTTGTACATATGACTGCGTCAGTACTATGTATGAACTATGCTTGCATTTTGAAATCTCCTGTGAATGTTCAAAAATCTCGTGTTTACGGTTCGAATTTCTGGTTTCTGTTTTGGCCATCGTGTTCTTCGAGCAAAAACTAGCTCGAACGCGACTTGGGAACGCGTTTTTCGGTTCGCGATTTCCCGGTGTCTGCTAGAGATGCTCTTAGTAGGCTCCAACAACACGAGCCTTTTACACACAGAAAATGCTCCTTGTTTATAGTAGTGGTAATATTTGTGCAGGCTCTTCTCTTCATGACGTATATTTAACATAACTTTGAATGAGGTCAGGCCACCAACTGAGTTACCAAGTGATCGTAATATCTGCCTATTTACACTAATTGAAGTTGACGTGTCTCTAGAATTATGGATTATTATGGTTGACAGTGCTCTTGATTCTACATATTAAGACAACTTGGTCCATTTGTTCGGGCATTTCTAATGCGTGCATTTGATCTTTACAAGTATCTACAAAGCTTTCTCTGATGTTCGTCTTTAAGGGTTACTCTTGGTACTAGAACTTTTTTTTTGCCGAACACATCATCTAAACCATGGATACATCAAGAATAATTGTGAGACGGAGCTATGTGATACATTGACCTTCATAAAATAGAACCGATCAATTCTCTGTAGTCATTATACTGGTTAAGCTTATCTTGTTCATCCAGTTATAAATATACTTGAATAGGAGTTTTCTTTGTCAGCTTTCAAATGGTGATTTGGCCTCATGCATTGTGCTTACTACCTCTACCGAAGAGTTTGTACTAACCATTTCTCAAGGGAAATAAATGGATGTACTTGAAAGTTACTCTAATGTAAGGTACCTGAAGATTTCACAGGCTTTTGTCAAAGGACATTGAAAATTATGCTAATGTGCTTGGTATTCAAGTTTATATAAGAGTACTTGAAAGACGAGTACTGTGTAGGTGATGTTTCTAACTGTTTTCACTTTTAATAGGGCCTTCTATTTTTCTATTTAAATTCTTGAAACCTACTAAAATTTTCTCAAGAATCTGAACCAGTTTTCTCTATGAAACTTTGTACAGTGTTATTTCTAAAATTTTGTGTGGAGGAGGAGCTCATGAGACCAAAACAAATGATTTAGGAGTCACGAGGGAGATCTTCTGGCATGTTTCCATGTTCACTTGTTATCAAATTCCACAAATATCTGCGCTTCAGGTTTGATCTTCTATGTTTCTATTCATCCTTCAGTAGTGTGATGTATCTGCCTCTATTCTCTTGCAAAGACAATGATTTTATATATTGAACAAAGTCAAATCAACTCCCATCCCAACAGAATATTCTTGGTGAAAGGCCTCAAGTTTCCATTACTTATATTTAAGAGTAGGCTAAATGTATCAGTTGGCCTATACCCACCACTACAAGGTTTTTTAGTCGTCGAGGAAAACCAAGTAGGCAACACTGTGACTCAGTGATTAATCGGTGGAAGTCGTTGTACAGTTCTCATAAGTCGTTGTTTAGTCGCGAGTCGACCTATTGAGAAAATGACCTGATGGCTATCAAAAACTATGCAGCACTGTATCAAAACGTATCCTTCACTCACTAGAATATGTTATTTTTTAATGTTTCATTTTTTACGCAATCTGCAAGTTAATTGCTAGAAAACTCGGACTGACTAGAGAATGTCATATGGAAGGTACACAAGTTATAGATGCTCGTGTTAGATATGCACTCGTTTTTTGGTTTGAGGTTGTGCTTACTGGTGTCTGTTGTCCTCAATATTGTTTGGTTCTTCTATATGAGTTTAAATTAAACAATTTTGCTCTTTCAAGATTCATTGAAACTTCATATATTTTATGTTGATAAATATGTAGTCACAAGTTAGAATACTATCGTGTGTAAATTAAACTTGCACCTAAGAGGCGAATAATAATTTCCCCAAATACTGTTTTGCATATGTAGTATTGATATCTTCTTGTGTGTCTAAATTTCTAGGAAGAAAAGGGAAAATTTACTATCCATGAAAGATGTTGCGCAAAGGGGGTTGAAGGGACAAAAAAATGCCTTCTAGGTTGTTATGATAAGACAACTGATCATCTATTTTTTTCTTGCCCGGTTGCAAAATACTCATCTATTTTTCTCTAGACCTATTGCAAAATATGTATAGGGAGTGGTTCAATGTGCTATCACAATAATTCATACTTTTGAGGCCTATTTCCCACTAATCTCATGACTTTCAATATAAATAAGCAGCTGGTCTAAACTGCAGGAAGAAACCGGAACAAGTGGGTCATTTGTAAGGATACCAAGGAAGCACCATAGATGGCCGTGACTGGACTGCTAGGGTGTTTAATACTAGAGGTGGATGTTTGGGCATGGATGACCTTAGGGCATGGCCAACCGGTTGTCCTAGGCTGCTTCCCCATAGATCCAACTAGGCTTGGATGCCACGGTGGTGGTTCGACGCCAGCCTACAGGTGCCAGGTGGTGGTGGTTCGACGCCAGCCTGCAGGTGCCAGGTGCAGCTTGCAGAGGAGACGGCCTCCCGTACATCGCTTTTGATGACGACGAGCCTTGGATGGATGCTGGCTTGAGCTATGGTTTGAAAGCTCCAAACCTACGTGTATATCATGAGGCAGTAGTATGTGTATGCTACCATAAATCATGCTCTTATGGCTCTAGGACATACCCTTTGGAGCTTTTTCATAGGCTTTCTGTTTCACCATCACCATCAGTGTCTTTTTTAAAGGGACTTCTATTTTTGGATCCCTCATAGTTATTTCCTTTTATTTGTTTTTTATACCAATATATTTTGATTGCCTTAATTAAATTGGGGTTGTAATTTCTTTTTTATAAACAAGTTGAAGCTAATTATATGTTTGTGAAGGAACCGAGAGTATATTGATCAATATTTATCTTATTTTGAGATACTTTATTATATCCAAACACAATAATTTATGTAATGTGGAAGAGACCGATACAACCATTGTGCCATGTCCTCTTAATTGTACAGAGGCAATGAATTGTGAGAGGCTTCCTCTTCTAGCAGGATTTAGATGAAACACAACATAAATATGTGTGTGTGCCTCTGAGGGCGAAGTGAGAAAGATGTTGGAGTCAGAGACCTCAAGCATTTAGTGCATATGTGTGTGTCCTAAGAAATATTATTATACATTTTCTGGTAATACAAGAAATGAAACATTAGAGCTATCTTGCATACATGTAAACATTCATGTGTGTATATTGACATGTACTGCGAGCAAAACCAGAGCGAGCAAAACTAGAGGGGCCACACCACCATCTAATCTCTTATATCATAGTAATGTACTTTGATAGGTTAATGCACTATATTTTTGCTCAAGGACGAGAAGGTATTGAAAAATTCAGAGAAAAATGCTTCAAAAGACAAGTATTCAAAAGTAACTAAAAATGGAAAAATTGCTCAACATACGTATTGCGCCAAGTAATTTGGGTGCCTTCATGATACAAGTTTATTCTTCCGTTGCAACGCACGGGCACGTTTCCTAGTATAGTAAAAAAGAGCATAGTGCGCGGTCACCATATGGTCTTACGTGGTGCCCTCCTTGTCCGAAACCGAATGTTTCCTGAAATAGAAAACAGTTGCAGAGCTGAAAGCGACAGGTTCCTAAAATAGAAACGCAACCTAAGATCCCTAACGCAACCTCGGTTCCCTTTTCCCACTAGCTTTATGTGTCGGAGCATGCCCCAGGCAAATTACAGGTCAGGCACAGTCACAACCACAACCTGCATGGAACAAACACGCCTAGAACCCTTCCCTGCTCCCTCTTCTTCCTGCATCAGCTGGTGGCTGGAAACTCCATGTGGCCTAGGCATATCTTGGGACAGAAATCACAAGCAACTAGGGAGCAAACAACCCAGAAAAAAGGAGAAGCAGAACATCTGTCCCCTATTCCTCATGTGGTTCTAAAGATGAGGTTACTTCTACACATCTAGATCTGTGGTTCTATAACCCTAGTTAGATGTAAAAAATGGTGGGTGTGAATCACAGGCATGGTTCATATGAAATGTAGATTTATCCAGTTCTCCTAAGAAAAATGAAACTCATGGTAAAAATCGTAGTAGCATCTAGTTTTCTGTGCATACTAGGTAGTAGAAAACTGTTTGCTGTGGGAACTATAAACAAAAGCATCTTGGTTTTCCTAAGGTTATGAGCTCCAAACTTTGAACCACCACTCCAACAACATGGAATGAGCCAATAGTAGCGGAAAACTGAAGCAACAACACATATGTACGAGACTTGATTTGAAGGGGCGGCATGAGATCTTCATATCGACTCGTTTTGCATGAACTGTACAAAAGAGTCAAGAAATAAAGAAGTTACGAACTATAAATTTGCTGTTTTCTTAGAGATGAATGGATGTATAGAAGTGTTTATACCACAGAAGTGTTCATACCTTGAGTGCAATAACTTCAAATACAAAAGTTGAAGGCGTTGTAGCTTTCAAATGTAATACCCCCTGTAAAAAAAGTTGGCAACTATGATTCTGAACTTGTATATGCTCTCCTCTCCATACATAATTCATATCCATATATTGCACAAAAACCAAAACATTCATATATATATGGCACAATTAGTCATACCGAAGGTACTACTGGAATCATTTATATGATTGGAGAATGGTGGGGGTTTTGCTTTAGAGTGCTTCAAATATTATGCAAAAAAGAGAACCTGCAACAAGCATAAAAATGCTATTACTGTATCTTGATACTATTAGCGGATCCTAATGAAATTACTCTTATCCAACTAGCTACACACACTAATTATATTCGAGAAAGTGCATCTAGTACTAGTGATTTATGGGTTTGTTACATAATGAAATACATCCCATCTTAACAGGATGTACAAATGATAAAAAAATTGCATCCTACGATAAAAACAATAACCTGCCGATGTATGAAATATCCTAAAACTCCATGTGTGAAGAGGTACATTTGATTAGGTAAAACCAGACAACCATATTAACATGGGATGTATATATGATCAGAAATTTGCATCCTGTGATAATACATTAACCTGTCAGCTGTATAATAAGATCTAAAACTTCAGGTGTATACATTTTAACATAGGATATATACATTTAAGCATGAAAAAATACATCCCAACTGAGCTGTTGATACTATCCAGATGCAAAAAGTTACAGGCTATATATAAAAAGTTACAGTCCATATGCATTTATTACCGTAAAGTTACAACCTAGATACTATCCATATGCAAAAAAGTTACAGTCTAGATATTATCCATATGCAAAAATTTACTTGCTAGTTAGTCCATATGTATAAAAAGGTTGTCCATATGCATTTTATGCGGTCCATATGCAAAAAGTTACAGCCAAAAACGAATATGACTATGAGATTGACCCTGAGATCGCTGTGAGAGTGGTTGTGTGTGTTTCCTCTCCCAATGAACCCAATTCTCTCATTTCACTGGGCATTTACTATAACTTTTTATCCCAAAACAAAAAAACGGCGAGGTATAAAGCAGGATGCGTTCATGGCCCCCTACCAGGCGTGGGTCCTAGGGCGTCACCCATGCTGGCCATGGGTCAGAGCCGGCCCTGTCCATAAGCAAAAAGTAGCAGCCTAGGTGTATAAAAATGTTACAGTCCATACAAACTCCATGACCACCCTAATGTACATGAGTAATCATAATGTTAGTGCCGCCCTTCATCTACAGTGCCCCAAAAATAGCAGAAAAATCACAGAACATAGCAAAACTCCCATGCAAGTAACAAATGCGCCTAGTGACTAAAATCTAAACACAGCTTATGTGCATGTAAGTATGGCTTTTGCTGCACATGACTAAGCAAACTAGAACCGAAGAAGTTTGATTTCAGGGGATCTACACGCCGGTAACCCCCTTCTGTAACCTATAACACTGATATAATAAAAAATATCTAAAACTTCAGGTGTAAAATATACATCCAATTGACCAAATGCTCATCTTAACACAGGATGTATACATTTTAAAAGAAGAAAAAATACATCCCAACTGATGTATAGATATTATCCATATGCAAAAAAGTTACATGCTAGTTACAATCCATATGTATAAAATATTACAAGTTCATATACATTAAATACCATCCATATACAAAAAGTTACAATCCAAAAAACAAAGTAGCAGCCTAGGTGTATAAAAAATGATGCAATCTATACACCTCCATAACCCTCCTGATGTACATGAGTAAACATCATGTCAGTGCCCCTCCCCCCTACATCTATAGTGCCCATTTCAACATAAAAATTACACCCATGATACTAATTCGCGTTAAAATTAGTTTGCTTACTGTAAGTGCACAAACAAAATATCAACAAACACCATACCATAAAAAGACAAGAAAAAATCAGAGAACATAGAAAAACTCCCGTGCATGTAACAAAAATGTCTACTGACTAAAAATATAACAAAGCTTATCTGCATTTTTTTTTTTTGACAATAAAAGCTTATCTGCATTTTAGTATGACTTCTGTTGTATGCGACTAAGAAAATTAGTAGTGACAAAATATTTGATTTCAGGAAAGAGATCTATACACAAGGAACCCCATGACACACCTGCTGTACGTGAGCAAGAACTAGTACTGCCAGTTTTGGTTCAAGAGGATTCACACACCCATTCATACCTGCTGTATGTGGGAAAGAAATTAGTCCCACCCTAAGTTAAAATTCACTGTATGTACACCATGACCCAGCTGTAGATGAGCAAAACAAGTAGGGGAGAAATTTCACTCCGATTTTAGGAGATCTACACATCAATAGCCCCCGTTGTATACACGAGCAGCTAGCTAGAGCCACGTGTGAACTTCATGTCAACTAAAGGCTAGGCATCTCCGCTCTGATACACCAAGCGCAACTACAGGCGGAGGTAGAAATAGATAGGAGATGGAGAGGTAGGTACTCACCACAGAGAATCAAGACGCGGCGCCGGAAGCTGGGACGCAGTACGTCACCGACGAGGCTCTCCGACGTACTATGCTATCAGCCCGGCCCAATCGACTGCATCACTCCTTCCGTGACAACGGCGGAGCCCTGATTCGCGACGTCGATGCAGCACCGCAGCTCCAGACCACTAGAACTAGCCATCGCTTGCGCCCGATGCGTATTCCGCCGGACAGCTCGCTGGCGACGAGAGAGATTGGCAAGATGAGGTGCGAGGGGAGGGAAATCGCTGTGGGAGAGAAGACGAGGTGGGAAGGGGAATTTTGGACCGGGGGTGGTCCTGTGGTGCCGTTTCATTTGGAAAGGAATGGACCGCGCGATCACAATCAGATGGACGACCAAGAGGGAGCACTCTAAGACCAAACAGTGCCCAGGCAATTGTTAGATTTCACGGGCCAAAAAACCGATACAACACAACACCACATGCCAACCCTGAGGCTGCGCTCCACACGGGTCGACACCACACCTCAACGCAACAGGCGAAGGTGAAAGACCGGAGCCACCGCTCCAACTACCACGCCGATCCCATGCCGCACCCCTCCTGACCGAAGACGATCTCGCCTCCGTCAAAACCACCAAAACAAATCACAGGTCCCATAGTCCGGTGTGTGGGGACATGCACCCACATTCATTGGTCGTTATTTTTACTATGCAAGCTTTATTGATGATTTTTGAAAGTTTTTATCTCATTAAGAAAAATATGAAGTCTTTCAAAAATTTCGGAATTTCCAAAATGTTGTTGAGCGCAAATTTGATAAAAAAAATCCTCACTATGCAAACGGATTGGGGTGATGAATATAAAAAATCGAATTCTTTTTTTCAAAAGGTTGGCATAACTCATCAAGTCTTTTGTTCACATGCACACCACCAAAATGGCTCTGCAGAATGTAAGCATCGCCACATTGTCGAAGTAGCACTAGCTCTCCTTGCAAATGCATCCATGCCACTAAAATTCTGGGATAGGGTTTTCTTAACAGCTACTCACTTGATTAACATGCTTCCTTCCAAGGTCATCAATGATAAAAACCCTATGGAGCGCCTTCTTTAAGAATAACCTGATTACTCATCATTTCGTGTCTTTGGTTGTGCATGCTGGCCGAATCTTCGCCCTATAATCAACGAAAACTTGCCTTCCGTTTGAAACAACGTGTGTTCTTTGGGTATAATGACATGCATAAAGGAGTCAAATGTCTAGACGTTTCTTCTGGTAGGGTATTTATTTCTCGCGATGTCGTTTTTGATGAATCATTGTTCCCATTCTCCAAACTTCATCTGAATGCTGGTTCTCTCCTTCGCTGAGAAATTCTCTTCCTACCTAAGCATCTCCAATCTCCACCAATTTCCATCCAGGGGGAACAACAATGCAACTCTGCCAATTTTGTTCCTTCACATGCTCCTCACGTACACTAGGTGCCAAATGATGGCCAAACAATTGAAATTCATGAAGATCAAGGTCGGGCGCTAGAACACGAGTACACTCCGAACTATTTTGTTGTGAGAAAAAGTAGATTGCACTGCTATAGAAAATTCAGCAGTGCATACACCATCTTCATTTCTCTTATTCTACGCACCACTACAACTTAATTCCATTGTAATGTACATTCGGACTTCAATACCATCTCTGTATGCGTGCACTACCACAGTCCACAAATGTGATTCAATAGAAAGGTTCTCTTGAGGAGAAACTGAGGACAGATCCATATGATTGTTCTCAGATAATGTATAAACAGATGTCTGACATGCTTTTGGTCTTCTCTAATATCTCAATTAACCTAAAGCCTTCAAAACCCATAGGATTATGTTGAGTATACTCATCTGGAGTCTCAATCAACCACCGGCAAGAGATGCCTCTAAGCTTATATAGATTGAGTATACTCCCTAAACTAGACAAGGCATTGCATGTGTGTGATCGTTAACATGCATTCTGCATTTGTACTTATGTAGCATGCAATGAGCTCTGAAATTCAGGAACCATTATGCAGGGCCCAGCTGACAAACAGAAGATGGATGAGGGGCCTAAATAGGTTGAACTCCAACTGTCATATCGGTAATAGTTTATGTACCTTCTGGGAGACATGTCGGACTTGGTTATTTGGAACCTAACGAGTAACGACCAATCCTCAATTTTCTGCAAATACTGATTATCTGGCCTAGTCTCTCTCATGGCAGAACATTCGGCAGCAAGATTCATGAAAAAGTGTGGGATGTGAAGTCAGAGAGTAACCGTCAGGTTCTTCCTTCGCCCCTGCATCAAATGAACTAAAATTGTCTCTGGAAGGCTGACAAATTAAGGGGCCCGAAGATGGCTGCATGGGGACACGCTTGTCTCTTTGCTATGGAGGTTTGGGCCTATTCGGACTAAAAAACATTACAAGACAGCCCTCAGGTCCATATTAATTGACTCAAATGTTTCTAGATTTGGATAAATCTAGACACTATTTAGTATATAGATTCGTTCAAATTTTGACTCAAAGTCAATTAATATTGATCAAAGGGAGTAATAAATTTCTATTTGATGAATATCTTTTAGTATACAGCTATTTTCCATTAATCATTATTTTTACAATATCGAGTGGTATCTAAAAAGTACTGGATATATTGCCTTTTAATGGTAATAGTTAATTCCTCCCATTAACTCAGCCTAGGAGTATTATATCCTCAGTCTTAAATATCACGCCGATTTCGTACTAGAAGTGTTTCCAGAAATAACCTGGCCACACCCAGTATAAAACCGTTGGCCGTGTGTAGTGTCTCTCCCTCGTCATCCAGCCAACCTAGTACTACTATATATACATCATCAGGCGAAATACATCAACAACTTGTAAGCTTTCAGCCTTCCCAAGATAAAAAAAGATGAGAACTAGTCCGATCCTACTGATCGCACTCACCCTCATGGTGTTATCTTCGCGTAAGTACTTGGCCCATGCATATATTCTTCAACAATCAGAACTGCACACATGATTCTAGTAAAGGAACACACAGATGATTCTTTCGTGGTCTTGCAGATCACATGCCGGCGACGGTCTCGGCAGCGGGCAAGAGTTGTCAGACGCACGTTCTGAACCCGGCGGCGCCGTGCGATCCGCCAAAGTGCTTCAAGGCCTGCGCCGCCAAGATCAAGGGAGGCATCGGCGCCTGTGTGGGCCACCCTTTCCAGAAGGGATGCTACTGCGAGCACTGCCCGGCTGCGTTATCGTCCCTACCCAGGAAACTAATCCAGATGCTGATGAACTAGTTTCGATATTTAGGATGGATCTATAGAACAGCGATGTACTATTGGTGTGATACGGTTTTTGCACTGAAACTGTTAAACAATCGTGGTGTTAAAGTTCAGTTGTGTTTATCTGCTGGTTGCTTATTTATATGAGATGAGATCCATATATATGTACGCGTGACAGTATATGGGTGGATGCTAACATGCAGTACGATGAGAATGCCATCATCTTTTCTACGACCAGATTTGGAGAAATTTTTATATTATTCAGAACTGTACCGATGAATCGCTTTGATGAAATCTATTAGAAAGACCAGATTCGGATAAGACCTTTTGAAAGCTTGAGCCAAAGTTTTGGCTTTTCCATGTAGGGTTTTAAGTATTGCGATGAATGAAGTCATTTCCTGAACATTAGCATTGACAATGACAATAGCTTGAATCTCTTCTTTACCTTTGATGATACCTATGAGTTCATCGACTTTTGCCATTGGTTCTTCTTTCTTCTTCTTGGTGATGGAGTTCACCTTTTTTGAGAAGGATCTTTCCACATGCCATTGGATATGGTTTCTTTGCATATCATTAGGAAACTTTGTGGTAACTTCAGTTTGTTTATCCATGAATATGCCACCTGCTGCAGTGTCAAGAATATAATTAGACATAGTGTTGAGTGCATGATAAAACAAGTGGAGTATTAACCACTCTTTTATCCCATGGTTGGAATATTTGCTCACAATCTCCTTCATTCTTTCTCATGCCAGCGCTAGTGGTTTGTGACCTTCTTGCCTAAAACTAGTGATATTAGATCGCAGTTGGATACTTTTAGGTGGTGGGCAAAACTTAGCCACAAAGATATTGCTGCATTCATCTCGTGAAGTAATAGTGCCTTTGGGCAAACCTAGCCAACAATCTTTTGCTTTCTTCTAAGTGAAAAGGGAATAAACTTAACTTGATTGTATCGTGGTCAATATCCTTTATTTGCATTATATCGCATATCTCAGAAAAAGTATTCAAGTGCATACCTGCATCCTCAGAAGTTGAGCCTCCAATTGGTTTTGTTGAATCAATCCCAAATACTTAGGCTTAATTTCATAGTTTCCATTGTGACAACGGGCTGAGTGATGGGTTCACGCAATTAATCATCATTTGGAGTAGCATATTTCCCAATCTTCTTTTGTGCCATAGTGCCAATCATTTTGAGTTTTCAGACAGAGACAGATAAATAACTATGAACAAAAACATAAACTACTTTTTTATTTTTCAAATAAGAAAATAATGTAAACTATAATAGAAAATAAACAAAAACAAAAAAGTAACAGATAAAATCTCTAATAACCTCACTTGGGGAGTAAGAATTGTTTCCACGGCAACGATGCGAGAAAAAAGATTGATACCTTTAATCGGATTACGAATATATTACAACTTACTTTTTCCTCACACGACCTAGGTTTATCGATTCCTTGGGAAGAACTTTTTTGGTGTAAGATTACTTTGAACAAGATCTTGTGATCTTGTAGAACTTTTGTTTAACGGACCAAAACACTGAATTTTGTGGGTTTTATTAATAGATGGAAATAGGCGGACGTCAAGGTTTCTCTGCAGCTATGCACACACAAATGACATAGAAAAGATAATGATAAGCGTTGAATGTATAATAACATAATGTGTTCTTACAACACCATAGCCTACTACCACCTCACTATGGATACATTGTCCAACCACTACTCCTCCAACTAGTGTGAGGCTTTGGCAGTTATTAAGATAAACAGACCAAAGCATTAAGCTGTGTGACGTCCTCAATTGTTGGTAGTTCTTATTTTTGTTAAACTTTTGGATGGTAAACTCTATAGGACTAGTGATATAGTCTACCATATGGTGATGTATAGCCAACATACCCCTGGCATGTATATTTGCACTAAAAATAGGATATGTCCACTCAGGGCAAAGGATGAAAATAATCTAAGCTACGACGAACTTGTAAAAAAGGCAAAGAACAAAATAGTCTCGGGAGTTTACTGCTATATATGATTCTAACGCAATCACTTAGTACAATAGAAATAGACATATTTAAACGTAATTAGAATCTAAGATACCAAAAATTAAGCTTTAGTAGCTTATATAAGTTCTAGCCAATGGCAAAACTCTACATTTGTTTTAAAAATCCTTGGTAATTTTATTGATCAGGACTTCTGAATATCCCTTGCATGATGTAGAACATCATCAAGTCATTGAGAAGCCAACGTCAGCACCTTGTTGCGCAACACAGTTTTGATGATTTGTGTCGCCGTGAAAACCCTTTCAACTGTTGTCACATCCACTGAGACTAGCAATGGCATCCCAGTGAGGCGATAAACAGTAGGAAACTAGCTCACTAAGGAGACGATCAAAATCAGTGGTAATATTCTATAGAAACATCCAAGGTGTCCGCATTTTTAAAATAATCGGTGGCGGCGTGGTGTCTTCCCCATTTTTTTGGTCCCTAAGTGAACCTACATACTAAAAATAGTCTAGATATATTTGCTTCACAAAGCTAAAACATCTTATATTTTAAAACGGAGGGAGTACTATACATGAGCAAGACGTTACGCGCCAAGGAACGAACGGCCGCATCCTCTCAATATCAAATCGGATCAAAACAAGCAGGCTTCGGTAAATTTGACAAGAAGGGCTTGTCATATATCACCGAGCCTATTTGTTTTTACTTCCATAGGTGAATCTCCGATGGTCTTCTATATCTTCCTAATTAACCGATCCCCTATACCTTGATCTCTCCCAGGAAGTCCGTCCAAATCTCTAGATCGGAAGCACCGTGGTCAACCTGGAGAAGTTGATGGCATTTTAGAGTACAAGATTGGTGTGAATTGAAGAATTTAGTCTGGTCAATTAATTTTCATATACGTAGAAGAAAAAAATAGTAGCAACGCACGGCCATATGTGCTATGATTTCATAATTTGGATACACATGATGTATATAAAATAAATAAAAAGTAAGTGGTGAGTTTTTCCATTTGTGTGGGATTGTTGTCTCGGGACATTTAAGATAATGATACAATCAAACCGTGGTATACTTCAAATTTAACATGTTTAATTTATTTTAGACCCGTTGCAACGCAAGGGGAATTTTTGCTAGTACAAAGCTAAAGTAGAAACCTAAAACTCGAAATAGTTAATTTCCATTGATCATTATCTTTCAGATACCATGGATATCGTAAAATATACAAAGCTAAAGTAGAAATCGATATCGTACAGTTAATTACCATTGATCATTAATTTTTACGATATGAAAGATACCGATATAGTATTGCCTCTTCTGGCAATAGTTAACTCCCATTAACTCTCGTGGGAGCATAATATCCTGTCTTAAACACCACGCCGATTTCGTACTTAAATGTTTCCAAAATAACCTGGCCGTATACCCACTATAAGACTGCTAGCTCTGTGTAATGTCTCTCTCCCTCATCATCACGCGAAACACAACGACATCTTGGAAACTTCCAGCCTTCGTCGCAAGCTAATTAAAGAAGATGAGGACACGCCAGATCCTACTGATCGCGCTCGCCCTCGCGGTGTTATCTTCACGTAAGTACTTCAACGATTCAGAACTACACTGACAATTCCGAGGAACACGCTAACGATCCTGCCGTTTGTCACGCACGCAGATCACCTGCCGGCGACGGTCTCGGCGGCGGCGGAGGCGGTCACAGAAATGAGTTGTCAGTCGTGGATTCTGAACCCGGTGGCGCCGTGCGATCCGGCCAAGTGCAAGAAGGACTGCCAGGAGAAGATCAATGGAGGCGTCGGCACCTGCTACGGCAAACCTTTCCACAAGGGGTGCGACTGCGAGTACTGCCCGACTGCGGCGGCGGCGGCGTCGGCCCTGCCCAGGAAACTAGCCCAGATGAACTAGCTAGCTTTGATAGGATGGATCCATCCAACGTCGTGCGTGTGTGCGGTCCGTGCAGCATTTAAATATCTTGGGAGAAATAACAGGTGCACAACAAGCGTGGCAGTGATGCTAAAATTAAGTTGGGTTTATCTGATGATTTGCTTACTTAGGCCTCGTTCGTTTGCTAGGGATTGGTTGGAAGTGATGATCCAGACGTGGATTTGATGAATCCCAATGCTCCACTTAATCCAAACATGAATAATTTCACGCATGGATTGATTCCATAGCTTACTCAAGATGCGTTTGTTTATGCCTTTATATGAGTGGTTTTGACAATATGCCTGAGTATATGAGATGAGATCCATGGCATGTGCGTGGCTTCTTTCTGAATGAATGTTGGCGACATGGGGTACGTTTTTTTCTTGTACCAGATTTGAAGCAATCTAAGGCCATCAAAAAAATTTAAATAGCCCATCGACGAACGGACGTGTTTAGGCGCTCAAAAAGACTTTTTAATCTTACAGGGTGATGCTAATGGCCGCTCGACGCGACTCTGCGTGTTAAAGCCGCCTGAAGCTGACGCGAGATGGGCCAGCCCATTTACATATAGTTCGGTTCTTTCCTTCCTTTGTTCATACGCTCCTTCCCGTCTTAGGGCACTTACATCGGGGACGCTTAGCTCAGGCGCTAAGCCGAATCTCGGTACAGTTATGTAAAAATCTCGGTTGATTCCCAAACTTTCCATAGCGTCGCCGCAAAATTTGTCGTCGACGCTTCGTCAAACTTCTTTTCTGCACGCGTGATTTCAGGAGAAGCCGACGCCTAGCACGAGGCGTTTTTTCCCTAGCTATTTTTCCGGACAGGTGAATCTTGACGCAGGTAGTGGATGAGAATGAGCTAGCTGGGGTTCGGCCGCAGGCGCCTCGCGTTGGAAGAGTCTGGATGCTAGCATTGCTTTTATTTTTCTTTTATTTAGCTAAGCGACCGATTTTAGCTCTCCCCGTTGCCAGGTGAGGAGCTTAGGTGATAAATGATTTCTGTAGTATTTTCTTTGGCTCGCCTAAGCACCTATCTAAGAGCCCCCGATTGTACATGCCCTTATGGCTCCCCTCGTTTTAAAATATAAGATGTATTGAATTTATAAAGAAAATATATCTAGACTTTTTTAATGTGTAGATTCATTTCAAATCTAAATGAACTTATATACTAAAATAGTGTCTAGATACATTTGTTTCATAAAGATAAAACATCTTATATTTTAAAACAGAGGGAGTACGTGAGAAAATTCTTGTTGCCACTTGATTAGGATAACCAACCTTCTCTTTTTTTATTTGATAAACCATAAATCAATTTCCAAAAATTTATGAACCAAATTTTGAAATTCGTGAATAATTTTTAAAAAATTCTTGAACATTTTAAAAAACATGAACACTTCTTGAAAATCATGAACCATTTTTCTTTGTGAAGTTCGTGAACCAAATTTCGAAATTCATGGGTATTTTCCGAAATTCATGAACCATTTTCTGAAATCATGAACAAATTTTCAAAACTCATAATTTCTTTTAATTTTTTTAACATTTTCCAAAAAATCATGAACCATATTTTGAAATTCACGAACCAAAAATCAAATTCATGAACAAGTTTTTAAGAGGCGCGAGCATTCTTCAAAGTGCTCATTTTTCAATCATGAAAAAAGTGATCATTTTTTAATCATGAAAAAATTATAAAAAATTTGAACCTTAAAAGGGAAAAAATAAAACATAAAATAAAAACATGAAAGGAAAAAGAGAAAACATCAGTAAAGAAAAAACAGAAAATAAAAAGAGAAAATAAGATTAACGAAAAAAGAGAAATGCGGATAAATGGGCCGGCCCAATACGGCGCGGGGTGTGCTGCACGAGCCTCCCGTGCCACGTTGAGCGGTATATAGCATTTCGCAATCTTACGACTAATTTGGAATCCCGTAACCTAATTGGGGTAAAAGTTCAACACATGGGCCAAGCTTACTTTGATGCTGGGCCGGCCATTTTCTGAGACATGCAGGCATGCAGCAGCTTCGAGAAACCACGATCAGGCGGCATGTAAAACCACGATCTCTTCACCCGACCCTACCCAAGGCTAAACCTAAAGCAACCAATACACAGGAAACCACCGTACCAGGGCATAAAGACCAACAGGCAGACACCAAAATCAATTGGGATCACATTCATTTCATGACACGGATGATCAGTTAAGTACTTAAGTATCATTAGATCGGTGATCAGGTCCTACACCAGCTGCTTCGCTGTACGTGGAGTACAGCCGCTGTGCCCAGGGAACTACTAGGGGTGCCCACCTTGCGGGACAGACTTGGTGATGCTTCTAGCTCGATCGTGGTACTTTGCTCAGTTCGCTCATTACTGCAAGAGGCCATCAGTTGGTCCCGGCACTGGACTTAAGTGCTGTGCGGCCATGTGTGATCACGTACTAGAATCAGCAACGACATCGTCAGGATTCCAGCGAGGTGCTCTCTAATGGCATGTAGTCTGGGTTAATTAGAGAGATATAAAAATCTGTGTTTGCGTACTGCTGGCCCCAAATCACTAAATCAGATCCTAGTTGTTGAGCTGGGTATTATTTCCAGTGTCCTAGCCAAATAAAGTACTCCTAAAAAAGGAGATTCGGTTTTCTCCAATGCGAAACACACATGTTTTGCCATAAACAAGCCCACCCGACTGCATGTCTGAACCAAAATATCTGAAGTCTCGACCGTGAAAGCTAGACAGCCAGTTGCCCCTTCAGCTCCGGCGACAGCGACCTTCCTAGAGATCGGGGACGACGACGGCGATCTGCCATAACCCCGCGTACCTTTCGCGCTCCCCCACCTGCAGGCGTGGACTTGGCTCGCAGCTAGCGACATAATCGGTAGCCGCACCTGCACACACGATTCCTCCCGTCCAGAGTCCAAACGCCCCTGCGAGCTAGACTCGTACTGGACCTCTCAACTCAGGGTGCAGGAGGGAGCGGGCTGCTCGCGGAGCCCACTACCCAAGCCCACATAAAAGACTATGCGAGACACACACGGGTAAACAAGAAAAAATAGTGGGTTTTCGTGGGAAGCCCACGATCGAGCGCAAACATCAAAAACGCTACTTCGATCCAAATTAATAATTTTATATTTGTCTAGATTCGAATATATTTAGTCATATTTAGTGCTAGATAGATCCGAATCTAGGAAAATATGAGAACATTAATTTGGATCGGAAGGAGTAGGAATTTCTCAATCGAGCAAATATTATGTCTAGTAGAAAAAATGGTGAGTCATTCAAAAAGTAAAAATAATAATTAATGCATTGAAGTGCTAAATGTTGATCGTATTATGTAATACTAGTTGAATGCCCGTGCGTTGTCACGGCCGACTAAAATTATATCTTGTTAACGGATAGGTGGTACAATATTAACATTTGCATAATAAAAATCTATCACCCAAACGTGTGCCGCACAACGAACCACGACGACGATTTTTTGCGCACGCACGCAACAAACAGCCTCTCGCGCTCGGCGTCATGGCGAGCCGTGGTCGGACCGCGACGCAACGCGGATCCGAGAAAGACAATCCTGCTGTATTTATTGTGGTTGATCAGTCAGATTGGATGATGGATGGAGATGTTCCTGCACTGAAATTTAATTTCGGCCCGTCTTTTGGCACAAAAAGAAGGTGTCGCGACAAACATGTGCCAGTGCCACTGCCCCCTGAAAGTGATCGGGCCTAGCTCGAAGACTGCCCTATCGCCATCGGGCTACAGGGGGATACATGTGTGGTGAAAGAATAACCAGTGTTACTACTGACGAACCAACTGATTAGATTAGTGTGGTTGGGATAGAGCCGTCACGCCAGCAGCGACATGTATTTGAACGCCTCCGTCGGGCGGCGGATCCTCAGCGACATCCAATCAAATTGAGGTCCTTATGTAGTACTACTATTAGTGTAGAGTCTTAATTAGGCTTAGCCGAGGCACATCTCGGTTAAGCAGCATGGATCTAACGTTAAACCAAGCATGAACCGCTAGCTGCAGTTCTTGAACATTTTTTTAAAAGCAACCACGTATATTTCATTGATACAAAATCATGTTACATGAACAAACATATGTGGAAACTAAGAGATGTACTGGGAAAAAACAGTTGTCTTGAAAATTTTAAGAAAAAACTAAAGGATAGAAAAATACGGAACGATCTCTAGGTTTCGGTGACACCTAGACGCACGCTGGAAGAGTCTTCAAGCCTCCGCCATTACCAGGTTCAAAGCAACACCATCGCCAACGAGGCTTGGTGCATCGATGAACAGGCCCGCTACAAGCAGCGAGACACATGTCGATGTGGCACGTCGACTCGAGGATGTCTGCACCGTCCCATCGACGAAGTCGGGAATAAATATAGATCGACCACCTTCGGACCAACTTCCTCGCTCTAGAGCATCCATCTCGTCCCGGTCTCCAGAGTTATAGTGGATAACGACAAACGTCAGTGACATATCAAGAACGCTGAGAAGATCAAGCTGCCAATTTGAAGGACCGACGAGCACACGTTGTCATCAACTTCGAGACGCCGCCATGAAGGTCGTCGTGAGTGTGGCAGTAGATTTGAGACATATTTATTCGTCCAGATGCCGCTCCCACCACCCCAACGGTGTATCATAGCAAACAAAACCTAACCCTAACTACTAGACTAGAAACGTGAAACGAGGTCCCCTCTCCTCCCTCCTGCCGTTGGAGCGGCAAGCGGTGTGAGAGGGGACAAAGACCAACGACTTTGCCTGTGGTGGAGATCGGAAGGAGTTGGGTCGCCGCCTCGTGTGAACAAGAGGAGGTGAAAACGGTTCTTGTGCACTATTGATGCCCTTCTTGGTTGACCATGTTCATAACGGAGCAAGTGATTTAGAGCATCTCCAGCCATTGGCGGCCCCCAGGTGATTTGTCGGCGCAAATATGTGCCCATTGGGGGTGCCGATAGGAATTCTGCGTGTGAGAGAGCCCGTTCCTAGTCGCGCCCCTAGACCAGTGCCCAGAGAATTTAAAATTGCGCAAATGTGAATGAAACATATGAAAATACATACATATTTAGGCAAGTTCATGCAAGATTTAACAAAAATAAACCTACAAAATAAACTAGTACATGCCGAGGCGGCGGTAGAACGACGGGTACTCGTTGTCATCGTCGTCGCCGTCGCTCGACGGCTCGTCCTTCGGTTGGCGGCTGCAGCCTTGCCAGGGATTACCGCCACGGCTGGCTCGGCCCGCCCTCCTCGTCGTTGTCGTCGGGAATGATGACGCCACCTCCTCCTGCTTCTCCTCGGCCTTGGACCAGGTGAGCGCGAACTCGAGGGATGCGAGCGGCACGTCGTTGAAGGAGGCCCGCTCGGCCATCTTCAAGCCGAGGCAGTACTCCGTGTTGTCCGGCACCTCCACCTTTAGACTTCTAATCTTATGATTATGATGATTTATTTGAAATCCCATACGTGGGCTAAGAAGCCTATCAGTTCAATACGTGGGGCCAAGATTATCTTGAGCCTGGGCCTGCCATTTTCCGAGACATGCAGCAGCTTGGAGACATTCGCCTTTTGTCACTTTGGAATTCAGAACTCACAGTCTCACCGTGAGCGCCATGTAAAACCACGATCTCTTCACCCGACCCAAGGCTGAACTTAATTAAAGCAACCAACACACAGGAAACCACGGTACAGGCAGACACAAAAATTAATTGGGATCACATTGATTTCATGACACTGATCAGTTAGTATCGGCTAGATCAGTGGTCAGGTCCTGCACTGCACAGCTGCTTCACTGTACGCGCAGCCGCTGCCTGTCCTGCTGCCGTGCCCTTTACAGGGAACCCCACCTTGCTAGATAGACAGACTTGGTGATGCTTCTAGCTCGATCGGGGTACTTTGCTAGATAGACGGACTTAACTCTTAAGAACTGTGCTGCCATGTGTGATCACCTACCAGTATTAGCAACGACATAGTCAGAATTCCAGCGAGGTGCTCTCTGATGCCATGTCTGGGCTAGAGAGAGATAAACAATTAAACATCCGTGTTTGCGTACTGCGCTGGGCCCAAATCAGATCCTAGCTGTTGAGCTGGAATTTCCAGTGTCTTGGCCAAATAAAGTAAAAAAGAGATCCGCTTTTCTCCAATGCGAAACACATACAGTACCTCTGTGGATGGGTGGTTATGCTATAGATTTCTGCAAGCATGTTCGTTCATGTCCCTAACACATCGCTGCACAATATAACATTTTTAAGATTGTTAACTACACCACATTTATACTCTAGCCAAAGGTATAGTAGTAGGAATATCTAGACACAGAATGTACTCCCTCCGATCTAAATTAGTGTTCTTAGATTTGTCTAGGTTTAGACGTATCTAATCATGTTTTATGTACTAGATACATCTGAATTTAAATAAATCTAAGAACATTAATTTAGCTCGGAGAAAGTACATTATTACTCTAAGAGGTCGTTTGGCACCCAAGTAATGAATACATGAATTCATTTCATTTATATTATAATTTCAAAAACACTCACATGTTTGGATGCCACTGGAATTTGAAAATGACGGGTCTGAGATAGATATCAGGTTTACACATGGGAATATTTGATGGATTTATCAAATGAAATGATGACCCAATTCCGTGCCAGCCAAACAGTATAGGGATGGAATTGCAAAATGAATCCAGGATTCAAAAGACCTCTAAGATGTAAGTTTGGTTGATGACCACTAATGAAGCCACTCCCGGCAGAAGATTTTTGGATTGGAGGCATCTGGATTGTAAACTAGGGCTGGTAAGTTGTCTTTACTTTACCATGAGCAAGACCTCTCACATTAATCGATTGAGCTCTGTCTACAACTCTGGCATGTGAGGCAGCAATCGAGTACACCCCATACGCCGGTAAAAATGACCACGGCATTTAATTTTGTGCCACACAATGCAGCACTAAGGCAAATGCCAGTTGACATGACACCTCACCTATAGTATAGATTCAACAGTGTTGTTGTTTTCATTCACTTTTGCATCAAATGATGTAGCAAGGTCTATCACTAGTTTTCCTTAGGAAGTGTCATCTTCATAGAAGAAATATCTGATATTGATTCACTTCTTGGCGCACCATTATTTTCTACAAGGAGTAACTTATTAGTGAACACATGACAATAAATCTCATTGTGAAGAATATTAATGTATACATTATTTAGGTTGCCAACTATACATTTGAGATGTATCTACATGAGTCAACTGCTATCATATAAGCACGTGATCGGACCCCATTCAATCATAAGTAACCTAAAGGTACCAAAAAGACAAACTAGACAACACAACTGCTTTTTACAACGGGAGCAAGAATTTGCCTCAATCTACTAATGAAAGAGTCGCGACAAGAAAAGAAAAAGAAAAAAATTACAACACATGCCTACTCTGCGACATAATTCCACTTAACCGCTTGGCGCACATGGTGACCCAATGCTTGGCCTCCATTCTTATCTTAGCTAGAAGGGCTATAGGGCGATGTGTGCTTGTTGTGGAAGATGCACACGGTTTGTTTTTTTGCTTGTAATTCAAGTTTTGGGTTGGTACTACTATAAAGCCAAGAGGTGCGCACCATGTAAAGCGGGCTAAATTTTATAAAAATGTAGTTGGGTTATATCAAGGGTAAGGTCCCATCTCGAGAGACACCTATATCGTTAGTTTTTGCCTCCTGGTCTATGTGATCGTGTTGCTACTTGCATGGAGTTGGTCATCTTCTCAACACTGATTATTAAGGTTTACAGTTAGGTAATATCTAGATCAGACCCCCTTTTGTATATTTGATGTTTTTATATGTTGATCGCATTGAAATATTGGGCCACCCTTCATCATACCATCATTTAATTAATTTGGGTTGTGGGTTGTGGGCCCGTGCCATTTCCCTTGTATTGCTATTGCTAGGACATGTGCTATTATTGTAAACAATAAAGTTAAGGAAACGAAAGCAAAGAAACTCAAAGAAAGGAATTCCAAGCATAACTATTCTACGCTACTACATCAATTGGTTGATAAGACATTAGTGAAAAGATGTTTTTTAGTCTGTACAAAGTATAGAAGGCAACCAATAGTTTTGATGAGACACGGAAAATAGGCGGAGGTGGCCATGAGACAATTTACAAAGGTATATTGTCAAACCAGAAAGTAGTTGGAAATAAAAGGAAATATTGTAAAATTATTAGGATGCTGACTTGAGACAGAATTTCTTCATTTTGTGTATGAGTTTATTTAAAATGAGACCCTTTCATAGCATATCCATGTTGAGGGTCCCAAATTGTTGAGCTAGGAGGATCATTTGAACATTGATGTTGCAGTCGCTAATGCACTAGCACACTTGCATTCATCTGCATAAACAATGATATCACATAGACATCAAAATTGAAAACGTATTGCTTAAAGACCTCCTAACACCAAAAATATAAGATTTTGGAGCTTCCCGAGGGATACCAATTGGCAGTACTAGAATTACAACATGTGTCCAAGGTACTATTGAGTACATGGTCTAGAATTACAATATTATGACAATTGTAAGTAGAGCAGACTTCATAGATTAAGTACAAATCTCCCACTTATTGAATCTTAGTGTTGCCAATATTCTCTAAATTAAGGTTTTGACTTACAATCCTTGAAAGTTAAAACCAATTCTAGAGTATGGGGGGGGGGGGGGGGGCAGTCCCCCTTGGCCTTAGAGAAGCTTCACCATTGCACTAGAGTGAACTCGGGATGGGATGGACAACATGTGTCATGATGATCAACATCAAGAGATGGAAAAAAGAGACACGCTCTATTCAGGTTAGTTCTTCTATTTTGAAATGTTATGAGCCATCGTCGTATACTCGTATTTCTGCTATTCAGGTTAGTTGCCATCAATAAGTCAAAATTATTGTGCGAAGCGAGATTGATGACTGTATAAATGAGGTACCATTCTCTCAACCATAATATTGTCAGATTGTCGGCATGCTGCCTCGATACAGAAGTTCTTTTCTTGCCTCAAGACAGAAGTGCCTCTCAACTATAAACCATTGTAATATTCGTCTTGGTTTTGCATGCCCCTTCATTTTCATACCCACTTGTAATGTTTTATTTCAACTTACTTCCTTTTATTTTACCTCTGTGTTTCCCTCCGTGTTCTCTGCTCTTGCTTTCGTTCTTGTGTATCATGCTTTCTTTCTTCTTTGTTTGTTGCTTTTCAATCTATTGTCCTTCGTGTGTTCTCTATTCGGAGGGGGAGGGGGTTCTGCTCCATCCTTTTGTGTTATCATGTTTTGTTCTTTATGAGCCTTGGTTTATACTATGTATTGGTTTGGCGTTCTTCCTAGGCTCTCTTTCTTTTTAGTTTCCTATTTGTCGTCATTACCACTTCAACTTATTATCGTAAACCCTGCCGCTCACGGTAGTATCCAAGTTCTAGGGTTCCATCACACCCAAGGTTGGAATAGAGCAAGATCCTCGATGATATACCGTAAACACGATCATAGCATGTACCAACGCATCAAAGGGTAAAACGAGTGGAGATTTGGTGCACATGACTTCTAAAAAAATCGAAAATCATATTTAAATTTCAAAATTTTCTGAAAAAACCCGGACATAGCCAATGATGTATCCCGCAAATGTGCAAAATTTCAGTTTCAAATACTTTGTGATATGAGCTACACAAAATATCCAAACAACTACCGGAGTATGTTTTGCCATAAACAAAGCACACACACACGCGCGCGTACGAGTGAATGTCTGAACCAAAATATCTCAAGTCTCGACCGTGGAAGCCAGCGTCATGCCGGTAAGCTAGACACGCAGTTGCCCCTTCAGCTCCGGCGACAGCGATCTTTAGAGAGGGGACGACAGCGATCTGCCATTACCCCGCGTACCTTTTGCGCACCACCTGCAAGCGTGGACTTGGCTCGGAGCTAGCTAGCGATATTGGTACCTAGCCGCACCTGCACACCCGATTCCTCTCGTCCAGGGTCCAAAAGGCCTTACGAGCTAGACTCTGTACTGTACCTCTCAACCAGAGAAACCCAAACGTGTGCCGCACAAGGAACCACGACGACGATTTTTGCGCGCGCACGCAACATGTTCCTGTCGACGGCGCCAGGGCGTCATGGCGGGCCGACATCGAACCGCGACGCAGCGCAGATCCGAGAAAGACAATCCCTGCTGTATTCATTACGGTTGATCAGTCTGATTGGATCCGATGGAGATGTTCCTTTTTCGGCATTGAAATTTCTCTCCCGTCTTTGGCTAAAAAGGTGTCGCGACAAAGCTGTGCCACTGCCCCTGAGAACGACCAGAGCTGGGGTTTTGGATGCTCCGAGCTAGACGATCATGTCATCGTCAGGCTACAGGAAATGCATGTGTGTGACAAACCCAGTGTTAAACAGCTTGGATCGATGGTCCTGTCTCTGCAAGTGGTACCGTAGTAGTGTGGTTGGGGCAGAGCCATCATGCTAGCAGTGACATGTATGTGAACGCCTCCATCAGGAAGACCACAGGCATCGGTTGTTCGGTGTTCCGGAGAAGAGCATTAATTAGGTTTAGCCGAGGCACGTCAATTAAGCTGCATCTTTTTATTTTTCTTTCAAAAAGGGCAGCCTGGTCTCGTATCAACTGATGCATTCGGCCAGTGTTAAACAGATTGGGTCGATGGTCCTGTCTCTGCACTGCAAGTATTACTTTGGTTGGGGCAGAGCCATCAGGCCAGAACGGTGACATGTATCCGAGCACATCCGTCGGGCGGATCGGTGGAATCCAATCAAACTGAGCTGTGAGCTCCATGTTCTCCAAGGAGGAAAGCATGTGTACATGCAGTAGCTAAGGTGCCGCTGTAGTGCAACGGAACGGAGAGGGCTTTTGGATTTTTGGCAATGGCGGATTCAAGATCCATGCCGAAGGTTCTACTATATGCTCGATCTTGATCTTTGTGGAATAGTCCTATATCAAAGCTGAATCAAGCTGACCGGATCAAACTCGAAGAACATGCCAAACATGATCTTATCACGGGGGATCGATGCGGTTGATTCGGGCGTCTCCCACGCTGGTAGCGGAGCTAAACCAGCAGCTCCGACGTGCCCGAATCCGTCCTCCTAGGTCGAGGGCGTGGCTGAATCAGACCTCCACTTCACATCCCATGGCAGCCGCGACCTTGGTGGATTCCACCCCGGAAGAATGCTCGACCAACCTGCGAGATATCACCTTCCAGCGGCACGTCGGGGACGCCCGAAAAGAATGGCGGGAGACGGCAGTGGATACGGAAGGTGGAATGCAGACCCACGGATGGAGAGGGTGGTATTTCAGTCGTGTCAACTATTTTCGCGCAGATAAAGGTCATGCTCGGTTTGGCCACACGGCCCACATAAATAGAGATCGGGGAGGGGTTTTTTCTAACCCATGTAACAAAAATTCCAGGTCAGACGTGTTTACGGGATTTGCTTTGGACCATTTTTGGTCGAAAATTGAAAAACAAAGGTTATTTTCCATGTCGCACAGGTTTACGAGATCCCCTATAGAGTTGCTCTAAACCAAAAGCATCCAACACACAGGAAACCACCGTACCAGGGCATAAAGACCAACAGGCAGACACCAAAATCAATTGGGATCACATTCATTTCATGACACTGATGATCAGTTACGTATCGCTAGATCCGTAGTGCAGCCGGTGCCGTGCCCAGGCAGCTGGGGATGCCCCCACCTTGCTAAACAGACTTGGTGATGCTCCTAGCTCGATCGGGGGTACTTTGCTCGGTTCGCTGATTACTGCAACAGGCCATCAACTGGTCCCTGCACTGGACTTGAGTACTGTCCGACCAAGACCATGTGTGATCACCTACCAGCATCAGCGACCACATCGTCAGAATTCCAGCGAGGTGCTCTCTAATGGCATGTCCGGGCTAGAGAGAGATAAAGATCCTAGTTGTCGAGCTCGGATTTCCAGTGTCTTGGCCAAATAAAGTGAAAAGACATTCGCTTTTCTCCAATGCGAAACACACGTGTTTTGCCATAAACAAGCACACACACAAGAAGGCATGTCTTGGCCAAATAAAGTGAAAAAAGAGGTTCGCTTTTCTCAAAGTGAGAAACACCCGTGTTTTGACATAAACAAGCACACACACAAGACGGCATGTCTGAACCAAAATATCTCTAGTCTTGACCCAGAAAAGCCTGCGTCATGCCGGTAAGCTAGACAGCAGCTAGCTGCCCCTTCAGCTCCGGCGACGCCGATGTGATTTCCCTTCTCGATCGGGGACGATCGACGGCGATCTGCCATTACCGCCCGTACCTTTTGCGCTCCCCACCTGCTCGCAGCTAGCGACATTGGTAGCTAGCCGCACCTGCACACGCCATTACTCCCGTCCAATATCCAAACGCCCCTGCGAGCTAAACCTGTGCCGCGCAGCGAGCCACGACGAAGATTTTTGCGCGCGCACATACGCGACAGCCTCGTTCCCGCTCTTCTCTCACGCGCTGTCGACGGCGGCACAGGCAAGGGCGTCATGGCGAGCCGACGTCGGACCGCGACGCAGCGCAGGTCCGAGAAAGACAATCCCAGCTGTATTCATGACGGTCGATCCGTCAGATTGGATGATGGATGGAGATGTTCCTATTTCGGCACTGAAATTTAAGGCAAAAAAGGTGTCGCGACAAACTGTGCCACTGCGCCTGAAAGTGATCGGGCATAGCTCGAAGACTGCATGCCCTATCGGCGTCGGGCTACAGCGGGATCACATGTGTGACGAATCGCCAAGTGTTACTGACGAACCATGTATCTAGTTGCGGCAGAGCCGTCACGCCAGCAAGCGACATGTATCTGAAGTTCTGAACGCGTTAAACCATGGATCTAACGTTAAGCCATGCATCAACCGCGCTAGCTCCACTTCTTGTGCATTATTGATGCCCTGCTCGGTTGACCAGCATGTTCTCCAAGGAGGAAGCTTGTGCACATGCATAGCTATGGTGTCAACTGGAATGTGCCCTTTGTACTATGTTACTTTCCTCACGTTTTCCCCCAATAGTATGTTTACATCGACTGCTAAGTTGCCGATAGGTGGGCCCATAGTCAACTGGAATTTCCGGTCTTGGCCAGAAGAAAGTGAAAACGAGGTTTACCTTTCTCCACTGAGAATTATCAATGTGAAACACACGGGTTTTGCCTAGAAGTTAGGGCTTGTTTGATTCAAAGGATTT
The DNA here is from genome assembly GCA_916181665.1 of Avena sativa. Classification (NCBI taxonomy): domain Eukaryota; kingdom Viridiplantae; phylum Streptophyta; class Magnoliopsida; order Poales; family Poaceae; genus Avena; species Avena sativa. The sequence continues at coordinate 273,422,626 of OV702298.1, read as the reverse complement.
ATAAAATAGTGAATAGAAAAAAATGCAGGAATAGAACGGTATGGCACTTGGAATCCTAAAGAAATGAGAAATGTTAGAGTTGATAAAATTAGCTGTTTGATTGCATCAAAGGAAAAACACAGGGAATTTTTTGCAGGATTTAGTACATGTCATAATTGTCATAGACACGTACTCCCTCCATCCCAAGGCTTAAGGCATATAATTTTTTTAAAAAGTCAAACCATGTAAAATTTGACCAAACTTTTAGGAAAACTATTAAAAACTATTATATTATATAGACACCATGTGAAAATATGTTTGATGATGTATGAAAGGATATGGATTACGTATTGTAAATATTAATATTTTTCTCTAAAAACTTGGTCAAACTTTAGTTGGTTTGACTTTTGAAAAAAGTTATATGACTTAAGCCTTGGGACAGAGGTAGTAGGGATTTTTCCAAGAGGTTCCACCTCGTGTTAGAAATCCTATAGGATTGTAGTGTAGAAAACTAATGCATAAGAATTTTGTAGGATTCATTTCCTTAAAACAAATGGACTCTATAGGAAAAAATCTTATGAATTGGAATAATCCTATAGAATTTCTTTGAATCAAACATGCCCTTGTTCTCGTCTGTATTGGCAGAACAATCTCTAGGACAACTAGGGATGAAACATACACCGCTTCTCCTTAAGATCAACCATTTTTCTTTCTGTGACTTCATTATCCTCAAAAATATCGCTTGTCATGTCTCCACATACTCTCTCCATCCCAAAACTAAAGACATATAACTTTGTTGAAAAGTCAAGCCATGTAAAATTTGATAAAACTTTCAGAAAAAACTATGAAGAACTATTATATTATATAAATACCATGTTAAAATATGTTTCATGATGTATGAAAGGGTACGAATTACGTATTGTAAATATTAATATTTTCTCTAAAAATTTGGTCAAACTTTAGTTGGTTTGACTTTAAAAAAAAGTTATATGTCTTAAGCCTTGGGACAGAGGTAGTACTTAGTACGATGAGCCAGACAATAGAAACGATATCCCTTTTCCCTATGAGGGTATCCAAAAAAGAAATAACTAACTATTTTGGATCTAATTTCTTAACTTGTCATGTCTCCACATACTCCCTCCATCTCAAGGCTTAAGGCATATAACTTTTTTGAAAAGTCAAACCATGTAAAATCTGACCAAACATTTAGAAAAAACTATCAAAAACTATTATATTATATAGATATCATGTGAAAATATATTTCATGATGTATGAAAGGGTATGGATTACGGATTGTAAATATTAATATGACTTTTGAAAAAAGTTATATGACTTAAGCCTTAGAACGGAGGTAGTAGGAATTTTTCCAAGAGGTCCTACCTCTTGTTAGAAATCTTATAGGACTATAGTGTAGAAAACCAATGCATATGAATTTTGTAGGATTCATTCCCTCTATATGAAAAAATCATATAGATTGCGATCCTATAGAATTCCTTAGAATCGAACATGCCCTTACTCTTGTCTGTATTGGCAGAACAATCTCTAGAACAACTGAGGATGAAACATACAGCCGCTCCTCCTTAAGATCAACCATTTTTATTTCTGTGACTTCATTATCCTCAAAAATATCGCTTGTCATATCTCTATATACTCCCTTTCCCAAGACTTAAGGCATATAACTTTTTTGAAAAGTCAAGCCATGTAAAGTTTGTTCAAACTGTAAGAAAAAACTATGAAGAACTATTATATTATATAAATATCATGTTAAAATATGTTTCATGATGTATGAAAGGGTATGGATTACGTATTATAAATATTAATATTTTCTCTAAAATTTTCGTCAAACTTTAGTTGGTTTGACTTTTGAAAAAGTTATATGGCTTAAGCCTTGAGACGGAGGTAGTACTCAGTACTGTGAGCCAGACAATAGAAACGATATCCCTTTTCCCTATAAGGGTATCCAAAAAATAAATCACTATCTGTTTTTGATCTAATTTCTTAACTTGTGGATTGAAAATTCTAACTTCAACGGGATAACCCCACACACATAGATAATTCAAGCTCAGTTTTCTTCCTGTCCACATCTCGTAAGGCGCACGGTGCGCCTTTAGTAGGAGTAACATTTCTTACATATGCATTGTTTTCAAAGGGCTAACTGAAAATTTGTATAATTAAGCATGCTTCGCACCATATCTATGGGCGTGCAATTTATTTTTTCGACAAAAAGAATATATTAATATCACGAAGATACCAATTACACCCAGTCTCTGCAACAAAACAGTGCCCTAATGGTAGTAGGGAAGCACATAGCTAAAAAGTAAAGAAGAATTACAAAAAAGAAAAAGTTCTGCTATAGTGATCTGTTCCTTATAATAGCAGGCCAAACACCACCAAAACAGCATTAGAAATCCAACTTGTACAAAAGTGATGCTTCCAAAAAGAAAATAGTGCACACGTGACATCGTTGCCAGACACAACCAATTAAGGTCAAACCTTGGTTTTTCAACCTGAAAGCTTAGAAAATGAAATTCTCGTGTGATATCGCCCCCACTTTCCGATGTCACTGCTACAAGTCACGAATCACCAACGCGACTGTAGATCTTCGTCTCGCTCCCTCTAAAACCAAATGGCTAGAAAAACATAATTGTGCGCGACCGAATCCCATCTGATCCAACAGTCTCCAAGCATGATTCGTTCTGAAAGTTCGTTGGTGGATCCTTCCCGAACTTGACACTTCGGGGTAGATCAATGACTACATGCACCAAGAAGATCAACATCTTGACATGAGAGAAAACCTAGGACCACCGCCTTTATTAGATCCAAGTCTGGCCGCCCCAAACCCCACCGGCAGCCCGAAGGCACGACCGACAGCGAAGGCGACCCGTGCTGCTCGAAGCGTCCGCCAGATGGCCTCATGACTTTGAGCATGTCGGAGGCGAACCACCACCGGACTGTTGATGCAGGGAAAGCATGTCTACGTCGCCATTGCAGGACCACGCTGCAGCGACCCTCGCCAAGCACCATGCCTCGGTCGGCAAACGCAACCCCTGCCGCCATCCGCCATGGGAGGAGCAACACCGCCTTGTGGGGCCATCGCTCCGGTTCCATCCTTCGCCGACATGAGCCCGCCGTCCGGGGCGCTGCACAGATGTGATCGAAGTCATCCACACAGGAGAGAGGCCACCAGACAAGGAGACCGTCCCGCCGGCACAGTTGACCGAAGGCCTTTGACCACCCGCGTGTGTCCTCCGGCGCTCTCGGAGCAGACTAGAGAGCAGATGCTAGGGCGGTGGCTAGGGTTTCTGCCCGATCCACAACCCCCGGAGAGCCCCCCCCCCCCCTATAGACTGATGCCCGAGCCGCCGATATGCGATTTCTACGGTCAACTACACCATTTTGCCGAGGTTCGTCAGACATTGAATAAAACGACCCAGGGGAAGAGCCCCGCCACCGCCATCACCGGAGTCAGACCAGACTTTCCCGAAGGCGCCTCAGGCGGCGGTACGACACGGGGGAGAGGATGAGGGAATGCTACGACTAGCAATAAGAGTCGCCCCCTATCGCCAGAGGAGGGCATTAGCTAAGGTGTCACTCTCGTGCAACAGAGGTAGCCATCTACACCTGACAGTACAAACAACATGTTTAACAGGCATTAGCTAAAGTGTCACTCTCGTGCAACAAAGCTTGCATTATTTGGCAATGGAGATTAATTCAAGATGCCAAGGGGTTCCTATGTACTACGTGATGCTTCTAGTTCGATCGGGGTACTTTGCTCAGTTCGCTGATTACTGCAAGAAGAAGCCATCAATTGGTCCCGACACTGGACTTAACTCTTAAGTACTGTGCAGCCATGTGTGATCACCTACCGGTTCCAGCGAGGTGCTCTCTAATGGCATGTCCGGGTTAGAGAGAGATAATGATCTGTGTTTGTTGCAGTTACATACCACCATGAGCTGGGCCCAAATCAGATCCCAGTTGTTGAGCTGGGATTTCTATTGTCTTGCAAATAACAAATAAAGTACTTTCTCCGATTTATAAATAAGTGTCACCGATTTAGTACAACTTTGCACTAAATCTGCAACATATATTATGGATCTACAACATATGTTTTGCTATAAACAAGCACACACTTACATGTGTGAACAAAAATATCTGAAGTCTCGAGCCCGCAAGCCTGCATCCTGCATGCCAGTAAGCTAGACAGCCAGTTGCCCCTTCAGCTCCGGCGATGTCGACGTGATTTCTCTACTCGACCGGGACAGCGATCCGTCATTTTTCTTCCTAGAGATCGCGGACGACGGCGATCTGCCATAACCCCACGTACCTCTTGCGCTCCCCACCTGCAGGCGTGGACTTGGCTCGGAGCTAGCTTTTTTTTTTTTGAACAGAGGCTCGGAGCTAGCTAGCGACATTGCTAGCCGCACCTGCACACGCCATTCCGATCCTCCCGTGTCTGTCATCCAAACTCTGTACTATACTTGGAACCCACTCTATCAGCCAACCGTGTGCCGCGCAGCGAGCCACGACGACCATTCTTGCGCACGCACGCGACAGCTTCTCGTTCTCCCGCGTTGTCGACGGCGCCATGGCGCCATGGCGAGTCGACGTCGGACCGCGACGCAACGCAGATCCGAGAAAGACAATCCTGCCCGATTAATTACGGTCGATCAGTGCGATTGGATGCGATGGAGATGTTCCTTTTTCGGCATTGAAATCTCTCCCCCGTCTCTCGCAAAAAAGGTGTCGCGACAAAGCTGTGCCACTGCCCCTGAGATCGACAGGGGTTGGGGTTTTGGATGCTTCGAGCTAGACGATCATGTCATCATCATGCTGCAGGGAAACACATGTGCGTGACAAATTAACCAAGTGTTAACAGATTGGATCAATGGTCCATTCTGCAAGTAGCTACTAGTGTGGTTGGGGCATAGCCATCACGCCAGCAGTGGCATGTATGTGAACGCCTCCATCAGGAAGGTCAGAGGCATCCAATTAGATCAAACTAGTACTACTGAGGTTGTTCGGTGTTCGGGAGAAGAGCCTTAATTAGGCTTAGCGAGGCACGTGATTTGAGCTGCATCGTTTTTCTTAAGGGCAGCCCATATCGGGTGATGCATACCGTCTCTTTTAGTATAATTTATTTTGCGAAATTCCACCCATAGTCTTATAGTTTATTACAAATCAGAGGTCATAAAGGGTCGATGCATGGATCAGCCATCAGAAAAAGTAGACAACGTGAAACTCCTTTGCATCAACATTGCAGACGGCTATCAAAGCCTCAACCGAATTGGCTGTAAAAAGTCCAAGCTCCCGTTTTTAAACGGTTGGACCTAGAAGCCATGGCCTAGCGCTGCTCCGAGCGGTAGGAGTAAGAATCATGCACGAATCCAATGGAAGGCGAGAGGAATAACCTGCAAGAACGAATGATAACTTGATTTGTTAAAAGTAAAATTGTTCCCCACATGCCAAATTGACTAAAGGTAAGACCAATGGAGGTCTATCTTTCTTTTCTACCCATGCAACCAATTCTCAAATATGTTGATTGGTGGTGTAATATTAAAAGACAAGTGAACTATCCACCTTAAAAATTTCACAAAAAGGACAATAAAATGAAGGTGTTGTATTGTTTTATCTTGATCACAAAGGCAACACTTTTTGCATCCTTGCCAAATTCGTTTTGCTAAGTTGTCCTTAGTGAGAATAACCTTATGTGATGAAGAAACAACATAAAAAAATCTTTTTTTTAAGTGACACTTTGATTTGTGTAAAATATTGATTCCAATAATTGTGTGTTAAATCTTCTCGAATTAGGGAAGCTTGTGTGCATGCATTAGCCTTTTTTAGAGGGGCATCTACAAGCATTAGCTAAGATGTCGCCATCATGCAACGGAACGGAGAGGATGGGCTTTTTTTGAACCATGCAGGAGAGTTGCATGTCATATATTAGATAGAAGAAATGCTCAAAAAATGGCCATAGAGTGCAGATATTTAAACCTAATAGTACAAGGATAAAAAATCACAGCATAACTAGCATCTAGGAAGGACAAATGACCAAAAGACAGCGAAAATATGACCCAAAACAGAGGACAAACCGAAGCAACTATATGGGCTCATGTAGCACTAAGTTTCCTGGAAACTGAAACGACCTCCGCTGGAAGTAGCTCAAACTTTTGCATCCTGCTTGATTTGAACTACGAACTGCTCCAAGGTTTTGTAGTTGTTTTCAAACACTAGCCAGTTTTTTCCTTCCATATACTCCAGGTGACAAGCATCACAACTAAATTTAGGCGTTTCAGTTTTGCTCCCCATAGCAAAACTCTGGGATGTCTCCACTAGCCTCGAAAGAACACATGAAACCTGACCAACACGACCTGCAAATAAAATGAGCTTTTGGAAATGGCGAATTCAAGATCCATGAAGAAGGTTCTGCATCCAATCAATACTTTAGGACGGGATAACTTGAGTAATCTTTAAATATTAGCACAAAAATTAAAGATACTTTTAAGGAGTATTCTAGAGTAGGGGCACCATTGCCCCTTGACCCCAGAGAAGCTCTGCCACTTAAAAAGGGGGCCTTTTGTGTCCTGGCAATGTCGGGGGAATATATGTGTGTGACAAACATAGTGTTAACAGAACAGATCGATGGTCTTCTGATTCATGTCTGCTAGGCAGAGCCAACCTAGTGTTAACAAAATGGATCTAGGGTCGTCAATCCATCCCATACTATATTTTAACATGTCCAATAGATTTTTGCCTTGGTCACGATGCACATCTAAGTGTAAACCGAGACAGAGGGAGTACTTAGGGACGGGATTAGGTCAGATGCATATGAGAATAATTGGCATCAACCATAAGATGTAGTAGAATGGTATGCCCATTTGAGAGAGAGAGAGAGAGAGAGAGAGAGAGAGAGAGAGCAACTGAACTAATAATACAACCTATAGTACACGAGATACTAATCATAGGAGCAACACAATGGCGATGAATGTGAAGTAGAATGGTCGATGTCCCCCTCGATGGTATCGAGAGATTGGACATGTGTTCTATCTAGAGCTATTCTCATGTGGTTGTTCTATCTTCTAGCATTGATAAATAACAGAATATATAGGTGAAGCGTTTTAGGGTTGGAATGATGCATTGGGCCAAAGCGAGAATTGGTGCCAATGTGTCCTACACACCTGGTTGTGGCGCATGACCCCAAGCGTGCCATATATCCCTTTGACGAGGCTTGGCAATCCTAGCTTCTTGAAACTCTCCGGTATATATTTTTGGCTTATTGTCCTGTCCCATGAAAATACCTAAAACGGACATAAATAGAGGTTAAGCCTAAAACAATTACTTAAATTTGAATAACAAGGAAATATGTTACAAATTCTTCAAGAGGAAACAATTATGACATATCAGGATAGCAGCACCGTGTTTGAAGACTGCAAGCAGATGTTTTATGCAGCCCCAAGAAATGGAGACGATGGCAAATTGCGCACGACATGAGGAGTAGGTGGATGCCGAGGTGGCGCTCTCATGGGCAAGGTGGTCGTTGATGTGTCGGGTTCTGAGAACGTGGGTTCATAAGGGATGCTTTCTCGGCCACCAATGTTGGGAGGGTGCAGTCCTACTCCTCCCGTTGCGGCTTGGTTTCTCTCCTCTTCGTCGGCGGTGGTTTTTGGGGTACAGCGGAGGGATGTCTTCATGCTATTCGTTGGTCCGTTTGGGTTTTTGGTGGTACGCTTTGCATGCTATTTTGCCCTATTTTCCCCCAATAGACCGGGCAGAGCTCATGCCGATTTCTTTCCATACACTCCTAAGGGCAAGTATAATGGTTTAGACACCATCTGTCCGTAGTTCTGTTCCATGTCATCTATAGACAGCAGTTAAAGACAGCTTTCACAATGGGTTGTCTGTAATATTCCGGAAAATCTGCATAGAATCGGAGGATCGGATCCACCGAGATAGATCAAAAGTTGGCAGTTGAAAAGACAAACTCCATACAACGGTAGAAGGCCGTCTGTAGCTAGCGATTTTCCAGCGCTAAAGACCGTCTGCAATTCTATCGACAGGCTTCTTCTCTCTCTTCCCTTTCTTTTCCCAAGTCAGCAGAAAATCCTGGTTGGCACTCGTTGCAGACAGCTGATTGTACACTGTTGTACACGCCCTAAGAGTAACTCCAACGGCTTACTCATATATGGGTAAGCAAAAAGTGTATAGGTAAGAAGAGAGAGAAGGTATAGGTAATCAAAACATTATTTGTTCCAACAGCTTACCCATTTTTTGTCTAGCCAAAACACAATCGGGACCTAAACAATAAATAAATTACAATACAGTACATATTTTTACACTGAGGACCCTATAGAAAAAAAATAAAAAAGCAATCAAGGACAGCCGCCGGCGGTGAACTGCACGCATGCTGCACCTAGGCCTCGCCGGAGCCGTTGCCTCCCCGGTCCTCGCCCGCGTCGCTGCGTTCCTAGGCCTCGCCTACGTCGCCGCTGGAGCACGATGGCCGGGATTAAGGCCAAGAGCTCGACGGGAACTTGGTCGAGGCCGACGACTAGAGGTCGCAGGTGGGGACGCGGGAGGGCTCGCGGTGCTCGCCTGTGGGGGAAGGTGGTGGAGCTCGCGGGTAGGGTGGAGGCGGAGTTGTCTGCGCGCTTGGAAGAAGCTCTGCCCCGGCGAATTGGAGCTGGTGGAGCGGCAATGGAGGCGGACGTTGTGGCTCGCTCCCTGTCGATAGAAGGGGCGGTCGGGGGCGGTGGAGGCCGGCGGTCGGGGCGGAGGTGGAGGGGCGCAGAGTGGAGACGATGGGGTGGTCGCCGGCGGCCAGAGGGACGATGGCGTGCGGCGCCATCCTTGCGTGGCTCGGGGCGAAATTTCGTTGCGAGCAGTTGGAAGGCTCCCGCCTGAGTTTTCGCTGATGTGGCAAGAAATGGGTAAGATTTGCCTCTTACCCAAAATTTGTGTCCATATACCCATATATGGGTAGGAGGTGACAAAAAATGGGTGATCACCCAAAAAAATTATGGTGGGGGACCACTTATGGGTAAGCTGTTGGAGCAAGTTTTTTATCCATCTTACCCAAGAAAGTAGTTATTGTCTCTCTTGCCCATATATAGGTAAGCTGTTGGAGTTGCTCTAAGCCACCGATAGGTGGCCCAAATCAAATCACATATAGCGTGCTCGTTAACTGGAATTCCCGGTGTTGGCCAAAACAAAGTGAAAACGAGGTCCACCTTTCTGCAATGAGACGAGATTTACCAATGTGAAACACCGGAAAATCAATATGGAGGACGGGCTCCATTGTGGACTTTTTAAAAAAATTCAAAAAGCGTCAATATTTTTGAAACAAATATATTCGTGTAGCCCATAATGTAAAATTCATGTATGCAAAATATAAAAGTAAAATACATTGTATTTTGTGCACAGTAAAAAAAGACAAATATGACAAATTCTGGAGAAAAGAAGGCCCATTCAGAAATTCCACAGTTCATACTCAGATTCAAATTGTTCTCTTTTTTATTGAGGCAAGAATACAAAGTATTTTCTCACAATATTTTTTCAAACGCGTATTATAACTCATTATCTATCACCCTATATTTTTTCGGAATTTTTGAATATTTAAATTTTAATTTTTTCAAAAAATAAATAAAGTCCTAACTAGAGCCCGTGCTCCAAATCGACGCACTCTGTGAAACACAGGCTTTGCCCAAAAGCTAGCCTGAAACCTATCCCGATAGGCTCCAACATGCAGGTTGCCGATCTCGACGTAATTTTCATTGGTCATCGGGACGGCGATCCGTCACCTTTCGCCCACAGCTATCCGCCATTACCCCGCCGCGTACCTTTTGATCTCCTCACCTGCAAGCGTAGACTGACTCCGGCGACGCTGCCGCATACGCGATTCCTCCAGCCCAGTCCAAAGTCTAAACTGTCTGAGAGTGACTCGTACCATGCACTACCTCTCTCATACAGAAATAATCCCAACGCAAGAAACGTGTGCCTGGCAGCGAGCCACGACAGGCGCGTCGCAGCGGCTCCGTTAGTTCCCCGTGCCTCTTTCCGACGTTACGTCCAACGGCGCCACCACGGCGGCGTCCACGAGGCCCCGGAAGAGCCACGGGCACGCACCACCAGTCCACCACCACCACCTAGGCACGGCGGGTCGACGTCGGGAATGCAACCGAACACGGATCCGAGAAAGACAACCCCCTGCAATATTCATGCCACCAGTACGCAGATCAGCCTGCCGATTGGATGAAGTCATGAAACCATGGACCTGTTCCTCTTCGTTTTCCCGTCTTTGGCAAAAGCTGGCGCGACAAATCTGCGCCACTGCTGCAGAAAGGGATCTTGCCTGGCCAGAAGAGCGTCGCATCGGCATCGGGCTACAGGGAAAGACATGTGTGTGACAAACCAAGTAGTGTTGCCGATGGACCAACAAATTATTAGATCGATGGTCCAAATCGATCGGGCCATCCCTCACCAGCACTCTCCAGCAGTGCCATGGAGTAGTATCTGGCTGCATCTATGTTGATGATCAGTGGGGCATCCAATCAAACAGTGGCCGTTCGGTGTTACTAGTGGCGTCTTAACTAGGCTTAGCCAAGGCACGAGGGGCATCAATTGAGCCGCATCTAGTCTGCATTATTGTTGGCCCCGGCCGGCCATGCATGTTCTCCTCCAGGGAGGAATTAAGGTGTCGCTCTCGTGCAACAAAGCTTGCATTGTTTGGCAATGGCGATTAATTCAAGATGCCATAAAGGGCCGGGCTCTTATGTACGTCGAATCCATACCCCCGGGACAGGACAGGATAAGGACGGATGTTCGTGCATAGCTGCATCTAACCGAGCACGGAATTTGTAGTGGCTTACTGGCTTGTTTTTATGTCAGATCCTACTGATCTGGAGCAGGAACAAGGAGAAGGTAGGCATTATTGAGTGAGGGGCACTGGGCAGGCCTCCTCTTCATGAATCATAATCGCTACGGATATGTTTAAGGAGGAAGAGAAAAATATAAGGAAACATGCCTTAGTGATCACGGATACTATTAGAACAAGGAATGAGCTAGGTGCTGTTCTAATGCACGACACATAAGAATGACTCTACGTTTAGTACTCTCAAATAAGCGTTGCTAGCAGGCTCTTGTTGGTCTTTGCCTTTGTGTGTTGCCCGCCTAGCTCTTGTTGGTCTTTGCCTTTGTGTGTATTGTTATGGGACGTGTTTGCTAGCCGTCTTTTCTCTTCGTGCAGCCAGCTCGTACAAATAAGTCCTTTTGCTAAGTTGGGCCTCGTTCGCATGGCACAAGTTTTAAAACAGGGCAAAAGTTGACCCGCTGAAAACGTCCAAATCGGGTGTTTTCACGGAGCTAGGATCCATCGAGCGTCGCGTGCCTGGCAGTTGCATGCGTTGGGAAGCGCGGGAGGCGGGATATTTTCGTCTTAAGTCCCACAACACTCCCCTCACCGCCTAGTCCACTCCTTCACCCCCATTCAGCGTTGCCCCTCCATGGTCGGCGCACCTCCGCCTCTCCTTCCACTTCGCTCTCTCACCATCGGATAGATGACGGCCCAGGAGCAATGGGCGGCCGCCAAACTAGACAAGCTCACCGCTGGAGGCGAGGAAGTTCTTGGAGAGGGCACTCAAGGCCCCCTCCCCCATCTATGCGAGGCCTCGCACAACTCGGGCGGCGACCTCTTCTTCATCGGGGCCACATCTGCGACCAAGGCGGCCGAAAAGGCCCCTACATTCGTCGGGCTAACCCTCTACGATTTGACGAGGTTGTTTCCGCGCGTGTCGACGGCCCTAACCCACGCTCCCGGCACATCGTCTTTCGCTCCGGCGCCACATGCAGCTACTTCAAGATCATCCACGACGACTGCATTATCCACTGTAAGTCCTCGATTCTCTCCTATTCGTTTAGCGGTTAGGATTAGCACGATAGGATTGCGCAAATCGAAGTGCAATTTAGGTTACGGACTTACAGTTAGGCATTGAATCGAACAAGTTAGGAGTCGATGGCGGTTGGGAATTGAAATTTGGGGATTTATTTGCATTTGCTCTTTAGGGATTGATTCAATGCATCCAAAATTGGGGATTTGAATTAGCGAAATCCCTAAAATGGGGATGTGATTAGTACTTTTTCATGTGCACTTTGTATCTGTACTTTGTAGTACTTCAATACTTCATGTGTAGTTGTATTCATGTGCATTGCCCGATTTGGGAAAGCTTGGTACCATTGCCTGATTTGGGAATGCTTCATATGTTATGGCTACCCCTCCCCTACCAGGGTATCAGGACGTGCTCCCTGTCAACCTCTAGGCTCGGGCAATGAATCCAATGGTGCATGGTAGGGTGGAGGCAGCGCTTCAGCCGACCCACATGCATTGTCGTCAGCCCAAGCTCTACCCTAGGGCCGAGGTCCCTTGCCGGTTCATCATCCAGCTGGAGGAGGCTAATCTCCACATGTTGATTATACCGCTGGCGTTCCAGAAGGGCCTAAGGGACTGGATCAGGATCCCACTGCCCCGCACCGTGCCGGTGTCAGCCTACGCTGGTGCAATGAATGGGTGTAGGTGGACTGGTTCGATGGTCAGGTGGCGCTGAGAAAATTGGCCAGAGCTGGTCTTCAAGTACAAACTAGAGCACAACGACGACCTAGAGTTCAAGCTTCAGGCATTCGTCGTCAAGATGATGATCTACAAGGCCGACTCTTCTAGCATTAGGCTATACACCTGCCCTGACCACCATCTGGTGTTCATTTGTGTTTAAGTTATCTATGTAAGTATGTAGTTGTAGTTGGTGATGGTGAACTTCTGTGATGGATTTTTATCAGGTGTTAAACCCCTGATGGTTTACGGGCATGGGATGCCTTTGTTGATGCTGCTTTTGATCAGGGGTGTTAGTAAGAACCCCTGATTGTGGCTTGCGGGTGTTCTAGAACCTGCTAAGTAAGTATTAAGTAGTTATGTCCTAATTTGTGTGTTGTATGTGCTATGTGTGATATGTCTAATATGTGTGTGTTCTTGTCAAATGTGGTGGTAATTGACGTGGGGTGATCACGTAAATGCTCATGTCAATAAGATCACCCAATTTAAAATGGATGGCCATAATCGTATTTTTTGCCAAATCTGCCCAAATCTGGAAAGTTCAACCAAGTCCGACCCTTCCCCGAAACTAATTTGAAATCTGACCCCTGGAGTCGGCGCCATTTTAAATGGCGCCGAAGTTGTACAGGTCGGCGCCAAAATGAAGTAGCTGGGAGGCAAACTAGGAAGGTCGGCGCCGTTTTAAACGGAGCCGACCTCCTTTAGGTCGGTTTTCTGTTTTGTGTGTGTCGAACTGTACAACTTCGGCGTCATTTTAAACGGCGCCAATCCCAGAGGTCAGATTCCGAATTAGTTTCGAGAAAGGGTCAGACTTGGTTGAACTTTTCAAACCTGGACAAGTTTGGCAAAAAATACGCCATAACCCATGCGATAAGATGCAAAGCAAAGTACCAAACACCTTCAAATGGCATCAACAGGGAAATAAAGCACAAATGCGTACAAGCAAACAACTGGGCCAAATTCCACCAAAATTGGATGCCGGAAGCCAAACAAAATGCCAATGCTGGCTCGAGCCCAATCTTGCTGGATGCAGCATCCAGCGGGCCAACTATGAAAAACGGGAAATTTGAGCACGAGCAAGCAAACACACCCATGATGCATGTGTGGTTGCTCCTTTGGGTACCATGCAATGCAAGGAAATGAAGCAGACCAGCGCATAGGGCACGCATGGGGTGGAAGTTAGGGCATCTCAAGTAGACCGACCTATTTGTGACACAAAATGTGTCAGTTTTATTCCGTTTGAGGTGGCCCATGGATAGAAATTTGGCCTTATACTCCTTTGGTCCATTTGGGGTGGGGGCGCACCCAGCGAGACGACGCATTTTTCTATTCCCCTGTCACCATGGGCGACGCGACGAAGTTGATCTCGACATGTCACGTCACCAACCGCCCCACTGGCTTCCAGCATGGCTACTCAGTTCCTGCCCACGGGACCCATCGTTTCCCGCGTGAAACCACTTGTTTCCCAACATGGCCTTGAAAAATAAGAAGGATGGCGCCGCAGGGTGGACGAGGAAACCCTAGCTAGCTAGCAGACATGCCTTGCTGCAAGGTCACCACCTAGGTCAAGATCAGCCAGATGGCACACGGTCGCTTTTCGGAGGACGGCGACATGACGTCATCACCATGAGGGAAACTTTTGATGCAGTGGAGGCGGTGGAGATCGCCGCGTACGCAGAGGATGGGGATCGTGACATGGCGTTTGGACTATAATGCGAGGGAATGGCGGAGGCGACGGAGGTCTCGGCCCGCGAAGTGGTGGCACAGGAGCCCGCGGGCGAGGCGTCTGTCACGAAAGACTCCGCAGCCGCGTGGAGATGGAGGACTTCGACGACGAGGTCGACGTGTCAGCGACGAGCGACGACGAGGTCCTACAAGACAACATCGCAATGAGTCTGCCTGTCGGCTCCTGGCTGTCGAGTGGCAGGCCCTAGCGGACATCCTAGATAAGTCGGGGGGCACAACTAGATGCAATGTGTCACGCCTATCCTTGGGTAGATGCGCACGGCAATGTGCGTGAGGTGGCGGTGAAGGCGAGGCGGAGTCGGCGGGAGGGGTTGTACGGGAGAACCGAGAGATGGAGGCGGAGGCGGCGAGTGAGCGATGGGATGCTAACATGGATGCGACGAGAGAGCTCCGGACGGAGGATTGGAGGAGAAGGAAAGAGTCCGCTGAACGGACGACAAGTTTCAGCATCGTCGTGTCGGGAGGGAACGGCATTGGGTGGAGGAGGCAATCACGGCGGCGCGCCGGGCCATAGGGACGGGGCGACTCGACTATACTGGTCACGCCGAGGGCGAGGACATCGAGGGATAGATGTCAGTCGTCTATGGTGCAGGATGACCAGCAGTAGATGTGACCGTCGTAGTTAAGTTAATCGATGTAATCGCTATCTAATAGTGTGAAAAATAGTACTTACTCCGGAGCCTTAATGAGCGTGGGTGATTTAGTATGATTTTAGTACAAAATTTGTTCTACGTCTTTGACACTTATTTTGAACCGGAGGAAGTATCTTATTTTCTTGTGGCGCTTACTTTCGGACCCAGTACATACAACCGAGCAGTGAGATGCCCTTGCATACTTCGGGACCACGTTTAACTGATGCACGTAATGTCCCTCCGTGTCGTCCCGTAGAGAAAAGCTACTCTAGCAATGGCCGTGGCATGGCGCATGGGCAGAACGGCCTGATCATTCACGTCTGCCGGCCGGCCGGGAAGCAGAGCATGCAACTGTTTTTCCTGCTACCGTGTACGGGACCGGGCAAAGGAGCTGAATCACCGGCCTCGCTCGTGTACCGAAAATCAAAGGACGCTGGCCAAGAATTTTCGCAGCTGTACAGCGCGCGAGCTGTCGTTCTCCTAAACGTCGGCCACTCAGCCCAGCTCCATAGCCAGGTACTAGCGTCAAGTATACACACACGTACGCTTCGCTGAGGCGCCACGTACCTCTGGTGCACAGCAGCAACGCCCCGACCCAGCGCCACTCAATGGATCTACAGCGTTTTCGCGCCAGTACGTCCTGGTGGCCGCCCGGCCGGCCGCCCGGCATGCCACGAGCCCACGACGCCGGACTCGAGCGATCCCAGTGCAGCAGCGCAGCGCACGTTACGTTCTCTAGCGCAACGGGTCGTACTCCGGTATATGCACCGGTGAACCTACCATATGGATAGATGATTGAGTCGACGGACAGGGGTGCCAACGAGCGGCGTCCTCTGCCCGGCCAGCCGGCCGGCCGGAGGTACGCGCCTAGCGTACGTCGCCCAGCGAGGCGTTACGCGTCGTCGATCGAGTGGACGCGTGCCGATTCGAGAGGGAAGTGATGATGCCGATCGAGTTGCCATCGATCGATGCAGCTGGTACTCGTCTCGAGCAGTTTTTGTTGGCTGTCATCTCTCAACGGTGCCCTGGACGGTACCTGCAAGCGGGTGTTCGGAGAATTTCACGCGAGCAACTCTGTCCGGCCCCGTGCGTATAGGGATGTAAACGGCGTCCCGTTTAGTGCCACATATTTTGTTGTTAGTTATATGTTTGTGATTGTCACAGCTAAACAGAAAAAAATAAGCCTACAACAAATTTATGTGGCGTTATGTGGCGCCGGCGGCTCCTCGTTTGACATCCCTACCCGTGCTGGATGCATAGAGGGGATAGAGAAGCACGGATCACAGATTAACTAAGCCGTGAGCAGCAATGACGACTTGGATCTCTCGAAACATGCTTTAGTCGTGCAGTAACATGCATGTTTTTTTGGGATATGTGCATCCATACGGTCATAAGGGCATGCGTTGTTGCAGAGGCAGATTATAATTAATATTTTTTAATATTAATATATATACATTTTTTTTCAAAAAAAAGCAATCTACCTGTTTTCTCATGATAGTAACACCCTAGGAGTACCTATTTTTGCTGCAGGGTTGATTGCATTTACTACGAGTGATCTTATTCGATCACTGATATTGAAGGTAAACAATGTATATTTTCTATTTAACCGCTATTTTCAGGTTCAGCGTCACCTGTTTTTGTCAAACGGAATACTTTTTATATAATAGAATAAATATCTTCACATTTTTAATTAATTATAGTAGGAAAATCATTGTCTGGTTAGCTACAAGAAAGCTCTATGAAACCACAATTACGTAGACCGCGTGCACTTGAAACAAACCGCAAAGCAGATCCTAGGAGTACCTACTTTAATGCTTTTGCTGCAGAAGTGATTGCATTTACTAGTACGAGTAATCTTATTCCGGTCTTTGCTGCAGAAGTGATTGCAGGGGTAAACTATGTATATTTTCCATTTGATCTCTACATAGTCACTGTCTGGTTAGCTACAAGAAAGCTATATGAAACCACGATTACATCGACCGCATGGACATGAAAAACAAAAAAGATCCAATTGTGACGGCCATCCATAAGCATCGTCGTCATCACCCATCACTTGGTTCGGCGACTTCAACCTCACCATAGGTGATAACGCATTATATGACCAATGAGTCGGCCAAACTACACCTGGCAAACACGGCTATCCCACGTGTCACAAGCAAGACAACTCGTCATTGTCTTGAAGAAGAAAGTCGCAATTCTTACACGAACAATTCTCACTGCACCAATTTAAGTGTGATGCACACAAAACCACCACCGTGGCTGCTATATGTCTCCTAAACACTATAACTCTAGCTTCGATGTGACATGGTAGAAATCTTGTGCGGTAAGCCTAGCCGACTTGGGGCTGTTGTGACCACCTACACACAAGGCCACACTCATTGTCCGCCATTCCATCAGCTTGCAACGAGCAGTGAGCACCCACAACACAACATCGCCACGCTAATAGAGGAGGTCAGAGCCATCGGCCCCAAACCAGATCATGAGACGAAGCCGTCCGCTTCAGATCTTGACGAGAGACGCGTTAAAGATGGGCCCAATCAGACCGCTAGGTCACCACCAACTACGCCCTTGTCGCTCACATGGTTTGTGTCTTGTGTTATCGCCCTAGGGGCCGCCACCACCTTCAATGGAGGCCCACGCGAGAGCCGCCACTGCAAATCCTAGTCCATCTCTCAATTGAGTTACAGGTTGACGTGGGAGGTAACAATTGATTGTGGTTCCTGAAATCATGGGAGGGAAAAAGATTTGCACCAGTCCGGTTTCCTCCACATCATCCCGTAAAAGTCCCCGTAACAAAATTCATGTAAGTGTAGCATTATTGCCAATTTTATATAGCTGATGTAAGTGAGACAATTCCATTTTTCTGAAAGAAACTTATTTTAGACATGCCTGCCTTGATATAGCTAGGCACATGAAACTCCAACCCAAGACAGCAACAAATTCACGCCACTATTGGTGCTGACAGGAACTGTCAACCCCACACCCAGGCTTCCCTCGCCCTTCCCAGCCAATCAAACAACCAAATATCTCCAGACTCTCTGCCCCATGCCACGGATCACGTGAGCTAGCAAGCAACCAAGCATGCAGTACGAGTCGTCCGCACCCACCACACCTCCTGCCCTGCCCTGCAGTTGAATCTCGCCACTGACGGATGTGCATGCCGCCTCTGCGCCGAGCCTGACAGGCCGAGGTGGTCCTAGGTAGGAGGAGGAGGAAGAGTCGATCGAGTAGACGAGATCTCCCGCCCGACAGCAGGATCAGACCCGTATTTACGCTTTGAGAGCAACACCGCCAGAAAAGCCTTTGCCAAAGCCTACCCCTCCCTATCTGCATTTAACGGCTTGACACTGCCCTGCACTTGTCAGCATGTTGATGTTCATCCGTCCATCTCCAGATCCTCTGCGCCAAAAACTCCCCAGCCGGTCAACTACGGCCACTATCGTGCTCTGCGCTGTGCCGGAGAGGGACAGTACGGAGAGTACCAAAATATTTCCTTGGATCCATAATGATTTTAGTTGAATATTATGCAGTGTGGAAAGTTGATGAAGTCATATACTAGTAGAAGGATAATTTCTGATATATGTGTCTCACCTTTTTCTGAAAGGGGATCGCTGGCCACGGTTATGATCACCAATCCGGGGACTGGTCGAATTTTTGGTCCCAACCAAGCAGCATCCAAAGTCTCATTTTAAAAGCTAAAAATAAAAGGAGACAGGGAGCTCCATCAGTAGAGCTGGAACCTGATGATTGTTTCGGAGTGTACTGCTTTGGCACATGATGTGATGGCAGACAAGTGCTAGAGAAAAGCTAGGGTCTCGATGTCTCGATTGATCATGCAATGCAACATGACACAAGCAATGAAGCGGGCTACAAGAGTTCGTCCTGAGTGAAGTGTTGTGTGACAAGTTGGATGATTGCCCGGAAGCACAAACAGAGCTAGCTATCCTGAGGAGTCTGGAACGAAGCTGAACTATCTGTATTTTTCTTTGAAACAAGGCAAAAGACTTTATTTTTATTAATAGAGAAGAGTTTTTTAGGGAGTCTTACAAACGAACGCTTGAACTTCGCCACAAAATACAGGAGGCTACTCTCGCGGTATAATATTACAAAGAGTTTTATCACCCAGCGCGACTCTACATATTCGCGGTAGAGAATAGATTTCTAAAAACCCGACCATTGCGGTTTCTTCCAAATCTTCCACGAAACCAACATAGCCATAGACATCAACGTTGTTCTTGCGTCTCCTCCCTTATTATAGCCTCAGTCCACCGATCTTTAACACTTTGGATGCCATGCCATGCCATGCACTTGGGTCAAGATCAATCAATCCCAAAAGCTTCAAGGCTCGTCCAAACTCTAATAGTGAAGGGACACTTGAAGATGAGGTGCGCGGCCGACTCTTGTGCTTGGTTACAAAGTTTGCAAAGCCCACAGTTTGGCCATCTCCTACACTCCAATCTATCCGCCGTCCACACTCTATTTTGTAGAATCAACCAAACAAAGATCTTGCATTTTGGAGTTGTCCATGTCCTCCAAACTAACAAAGGCATGAAGGAATAGGTGTGTGGCCAAAGAATTACATCGTATAATCCGATTTTGCCGAGTAGGCTTCATTGTTGGCTTTCAAACTATAGAGTCTGGAGCGGCCACTTCAGAAAGTACTAGACCGACCAGGAAGTGGAAAAACAACAAGGAGTTGTGACTTGTGGGCGGCCGGTAATACTACGTCTAGTGGTTCTACTTACGGAATCAGGTCTACGGGATTACATGGGGTTAAAGGAGAGGCTCATGGCCCTATAATCACGGCACTTGAAAAAACAAGTACCAACCCCGTGTCTCCAATTCAGCCCGTATCTTCTGCCCGTAAGAAAACTCCCCGTAGGTCTAGCATTATTTGGCGGCAAGGGGTCGGCGACCCTGATGAATTCCGGAGCTAACAACCCACTGCGTACGGCTACCTAAGAATTTTAGGTACTAGTAGTAAAAAAGCATGTCCCTGCACCACAGTGAAAAATCAAGATTTATGTATACTAGCATGTCATGCCTTCTCCAGCCGTGCCAATCTTTGGCAGCAGCCAAAAGCGAAATGGCAGAGCGGGCGAGAGAGACATGGGTACGGTCGCGCAGAACCACAGACGCTCCATCCGTCGCTCGCTCGCCTCGCCTCGCCTCCCCTACCGAAAATGACACGCACGCCATGTCTTTCTCCGGAGAGTTATACTTATACATGACCAATTGACCATTACGTGTACTACGTCGCCGGTCGACGTGGCCCGATCGACGCTGCTGCTGCCCTCTCTGATGCCCCGCCGCGAAATTCAGCGCACACACGACCGATGGTACCCGGCCCGTACTTTTTCTGGACAATTCTTTCCAGCCTAGCTATGGCAAAGCATTCCTCGACCGGTCCAGCTGATCCATCGCCATCGGCCGGGCGGTCCGGTACGTGCGTGCGTGCGTGCAACGTTTTTCAAGTTTACCCCGTGAAAGAAAAGTGAGATAGCTCCATCGGATCCGCGCGTACGTGCCGGGGTAAAAAAGAGGTCGATCGACCACCGATCGAGGCCCTGTCCGCGTCGTCATCTCTACCCGTCGCGGTCGAGAATATTTGGCGACGCCTGCCAAATCTGGGGGTGGGGCAGCCACCAGACACCAGCCAGCCGAAGTGGCCGCGACGTCGCCGCCGTGCCGTGCGCGCATCCTCCTACAGCAGCAGCTGCAAAGGGGTACGATACGACGTCGGGCACGTCGCCTTCACGCCGCTACTGGCCGCCTGGACGGTACGAGAAGCGGTACTACTACTACTACATCGTATCGTAGCCCATGCCGCCAGATCAATGCGCGTCTCGTCGTTGTCGATCTATACGTACGAGCACATAAATGTGAGTCGTAAATCTGCTAGAATACCTTTGCTTGTCTCTCGACTCTAGCTCGTAGCGTCAACCCTGCTTTGTATGTACATGCTGTACCAGCTCATCGATCGATCGTGGATCTGCTCTGCGTTTTTCAATAGTCTGTTCAGTGAATCGTTCTGCAGCTTTTTAAATTGCTCGTACCGCCGCTACATATGGCGCGCGGGGCCGGGCTGACTGGCAACGCTGGCCGGGTCTTTTTCTACGAACTGGATCATGTGCATGTGTTAGTAACTAATCAACGAACTAGTACTAGCACTATCTTTTTCCTGTTCGACTGTTTTCCTGCCCACTTGATCTGCTTCAAGGCTCTGAGATCCAGTGAACCTGCATCTCCGCGCGCTGTAATCACGGCATATGTTTGGTTGCTCGGAATTTTCTGCACTTGTGTGGAAGAGCTTTTAGATGTGTATATTGATGGTACTAATGGTATATGTTCATTGCCTTGTAGTCCATCTATAAACTCGATAGTTGGTACGAGGACGATTGGTTCTAAATGTATAGTTCCTTTGGTTGTACCAGCAACCTGCTTATACATGACAGCAGGCACAAGTGTGACGGTGTTGTACTGTTCTTCTTCAAACTAGTTGTTCGAGTGTTAAATGTGGTGGCTTTATTCTTCTACTCTGCTTACCATTTCTCTTCTACTCTAGTTTTTTAATTTGTGTTGTAGGAGAAGGTTACCTCGTCTGGTCTGTCTGCAACCTTAGTGTTGCCTCTGCGATATGTGTTGATGTCTGTTAGCTACTGCCCAATTCATAAGAGGAACATCACGGCATGGCCAAGTTTCATGTCTACCTTCATCCTCAATAGGGTGTGTCAGTTGATCAAGGAGGGGGTCTCTATGGAACGGCGCTTCAAAGTGAAGGGCATGAAAATTGTTTTAAAGGATGTCTTAGGTTTTGTGACCGCCGATTGGTTCTAAATTTATAGTTCTTTTGCTTGTACCAGCAACCCGCTTATACATGATTGCAGGCAACGGAGAGCATTTAACAAGCGTAACAGTTTTGTATTGTTCTTCTTCAAACTACTTGTTCGAGTGTTAGATGTGGTGGGTTTGTTCTTCTACTCTAGTTTTTCGATTTGTGTAGTAGGAGAAGGTTACCTCGCTTGTTATGTATGCAACCTCAGTGCTACCTCTACGATATGTGTTGATGCCTGATAGATACTGTCTGATGACCCACAAGTATAGGGGGTGTATCGCGGTACTTTCGATAAATAGGAGTGTCGATCCCAACGAGGAGCAGAAGGTGCTGAACAGTGGTATGGAGTAGGAAATCCCTGTGAATACTTAGCAAACGGATTTTTAGTGGTTTTCTGACAAGGCAACAAAACAAAGAGCAAGTCATAGAAGTAACGAACAAGCGAAGCAAGTGGCCCAATCCTTTCTTAGCAAAGGACAAGACAGTGGAAATACTTATAAGAACCAAACGTTCTCGAGGACACATGGGAATTCTGTCAAGTGATTTCGCTTCAAATAGTTGAGTACTATTTTTTAGTGTTTGTAAGTGTTGTGTGGGTGAACCTATGCTAACATACTGCCCTTCCTAGAAATAATACATACTTATGATTATACCCCCTGCAAACATCCGTAACTATAGGAAGGTAATTAAGATATAAATCTAACCACAGTCTTAAACTCTGAGATCCTACACTCCCTTGTGCAAAGGTGTCCTAACGGGGGTTCAAATTTCCGTCACTCCGGCAACCCCACAATTAGTAGCCAAATACATAATGCATTCCCCTAGGCCCATAAATGGTGAAGTGTCATATAGTCGACGTTCACATGACACCACTAAAAAAATAGCACCATAACTTAAATACTAAACCATTGAATAATAACTCATCACAGATTCACTACTAACAACATGAATTCTCTCATGTCCTCAAGAACAAGACGAACTACTCACAAGACATCATATGGATCAAGATCAAAGATGATATGGTAATGGATAACAATCTGAACATAAACAATAATCCAATGGTTCTACTCACAAGCATCAACTACAATAGTAATCAACATCGGGAAAGTTTCTCCTAAGAACTAAAGCAATATCCAACACAATTGTTACAGCGGGACGGAGTGGTGGTGCTGGTGCTGGTGGAGATGATGGTGTGGATGATGATGATGATGATGATGATGATGATGATCCCGATGAAGCCTAGCTTGATGACGGTGTTGATGGCGACGGTCTCACCTCTCTGGGAAGGAATTCCTTCGGCAGAAATCTATCTGCCGGAGAGATCTTTCTCTCTCGGTGTTTTTCGCCCCCATAGGCGGCGGAAATCTATCTATGGTCGCTCCCCTGGTATTAGGGTTCCGTAGGGAAGATATAGGCGAAGGGGCGGAGTCGAAGGCCGGGCAGGTAGGCCACACCTGCCCTAGGCGCGGGGTCAGGTGGGCCCGCGCCTAGGGGGTGTGGGCCCCCTGAGGCCCACCTCTGTCCCTCCTTCTGGCTTCCTTCGTCTTCTGGTAAAATAATATGTTTTCATATTTTTCTGGTATTTTTTCGATCTTCACAAAATTGCACCGAAACGCCTTCTTTTCCATTAGAATCCAGACTCCGGCAGTCCATCCTCCAGGAATCATCCAACATGCATAAACAGATGAAAAGCCATAAGTAATACCTCATAATAAGACAAATATCAATGAATAGAGGTAAATTATGATATAGAATGGTGATGCAAATTGGGCGTATCACTGTCCAATTCATAAGAGAACCATCATGCTATGGCCAACTTCTCTGTCCACCTTCGTCCACAATAGGGTGTGTTAGTTGATCAAGAAGGGGGTCTCTATGGATCGTCGCTTCAAAGTGAATGACATGAAGGTTGTCGTAAAGGATGCCTTAGGTTTTGTGACCGCCGAGTGGAGTTGTCTTAGACTGCAATCATTTGAGGCATTGGAGAGCTAGGTGGGTTCACGTGCTGAAGATCAAAAGGCTTGACGAGGTTTACTAAAAGGAGGAGACATCAACTATTATGATGAACAATGAGCAATAGTATGAGCACATCAAGGTTGGATAATTAACACTTGGTTCACTACATTCACTTGTTCATAAGCTTGCATATGACCAAAAAGCATTAAGTAATGGTATTATCACATAGGTTCACCCAAAAAACACCAAGTTAATCAACAAGCCCATTAAGAACTATTCTAAGTTGAATATCATCAAAAGTGGTTGTATTCCCATAACACCCATCACTCTCACTCCGATACATTGTGCTCTTACGCACCTTGTGGAGAAAAAGGCACATGCCAACATGTATCTTTTTATGACCCCTGATCACATGATGAGCTAGTTCATGGACTTCCTGAACAAGCACTACCTGTGAGAAGCCATCTCACAGGCGGTGATGATGGTATTGCTACTGATGATGATAATCACGACGACTATGATATATATTTTGGAGTAGCTAGACTTGGTGAAAAACTGATGCCATGTATCTATATTTTGTGAAGTGGTATTAAGTTATAAACCCTCGGTTGCTAAACTCGTGCTGCATCACAAGCAGTTGTTCGTAGACTCACACTGCAGCAAAAACGACATGACTATTTAGATTATACGCTACTAAAATATTTGTGATTTCCCCTTACGTAATTCTACGAAACACGTTTTCATGTATTGTTCTTGTGATGGATAATCATATGATTTAATCTAAAATAATCGATAGAGCATGATTAGTAAAACAGTAATTACACTAAACATGCATAGTAAATGAGTAGATGAACCAACAGCATCTGAACATGACAAACCTATCGCATCTACTCTAAACGCTAGAACAAGACATTCTAGCAGAATCTGAAAGTGGAAGTTTAGAGGCACGTATGATGCAGCCTCAGCAGTAGCGTTTGTGTTGTCGAAAATGTTGTCAATGTCTGGGAATAAGTCATATCGGGAACTCGTCGCCGGACGACGTCGTGGTTGCCAGTAGTCGTGCTGAGAACTCTCAAAAAACCTGATCGCCCCTCACCCGTACAAGTTCTTGAGAGGCGGGGCCGGAGGCCTACTGTCCCGATCTACAGTGCACGCCGCAAGCCGGGATGGAGAAGACGAAGGCAACTGCTCAAGAAACTGGAAGTGAAAGTGTGTATGATCTCGTATATCCTCGTGTATCTGATGTGCCCCTGTTTATAAAGGATACGATCCTCTTACTTCTCAATAAAGCTTCGTTGGAACAAGAGCCGAGAAAACCCGTAAGCAAAGTGGGAGCTGAGGAAATCCGGACGAAAACGACACGGAAAATATCTCGGAGATATTTTCTGGAGTTTTCCTAACCTGAAAGGGCCGATTTCCAAACAGCAAAACAAACACATGAATTCAGATTAGGTCATTCCCGCAACCAGCAGCGTGCGTGTCGGGTTGTGGGGTGGCTAGGCTGGCAGCGTCGGAGGAGGAGGAGTGCATGAGAGCTGTTTCATTTTCTCACACTTTAGTAAGTGGTAGAACAAACTGATATATATGATGGTGCAACCCATCTTTCACTAGCAATATGGAACTAAACTTTACCACCACTAATACAGCCATGAGCTGTCTTATCAAATGGGTGAAAGAGAATTTTTTAATTTGTACTAGTTATGGGCCAAGGCCCTGTACCGAAATACCTCAAATTCCAGCATAACTCACCACATAGGGCAGGAGGTAACGCTAATAATACATGTAACCAAAACTGCTATACTAGCATTTATAGCTGAATAAAATGTGAGCAACCAAATATCTGGGGCTTAGATCCTTCTATGATCGATGCAGTGAATAAAATGTGAGCAATCAAACTAGTGACGCAACAAGAATTAGAGGCTCTATGGCCTATGCTCGCGCGTAGCTTCGCCAGAGCCATGTTTCCCTATATGCCCAAAATCAATGGAGGCACGTCCTTAAAGAATGCGAGAAAAACATTACAACTTGTACCGCACAGACACACATGAGGCCCGTGGGTACGTACGCAGGTACCAGCAGCGAAATCAAGGAGCAGATCTCATCGGTGTCACCATTACGTACTTGTCGCTCGACACATGCGTGTACCGCCCGGTTGGTGTTGGCGATGCGGTACACGTACTTGTACATTACCATCATCCCAACGGACCCTACAGTGTACCTACTAGCCTACACGACGACGACACAAAAGTTTCGAAAAAAACATGGCGCGCGCGTGGGCGCGGGCGCGGTTGGTTGGAACAAACGCACGCATCCACTACACATCATTCACGGCCCGACGCACGTACGTACTGTACGCGCCATTCACGCCCGAAAACATTACCGATCGACGTCCGAGTTCCGACAGTGGATCGATCGATCGGGACGACGTTAATGCGCATCTGGCGAGGAAACTGGCAGATGGAGTACTACCGATCATGGACCTGGCCGGTGCTGGTACGTACTCGTGGTCTCTACCGGAACAGCTAGCTTGAATGCTCGATGAAGAAGAGCGACAGAGATAGATATTTATTTCGACCGGGTTCCCGCTTTTCCGTTAAACTTTGGCCATGGCATGCACGGATAGGGCCAGTTAAATCTGCATCCAGGGGTAGTACTGGTACTGTAGTCGACCGCTAACAACGAGGCTAGCTAGCTAGATGCACTGGATCCGGGGAGTAACTGACGATGACAGCCTTTTGACGTATGACAAATAACTCATACCCAACTCCTTTTTACAGCGCGTTGTCAGTCGGCCCTCAGTCAAGCAGTATGGAGTAGTTCCGTAGAATAAAGCTCGCAAAAGCCGGCGGAAAAGAGAGAGTGTGGAAAACCAATAGAAGAGATGAGCGGAGGAAGCAGGCATGGAGTGCCTAGATATGATGATCAGAGTGACACAGCTAGCAGCGGGCAGGCCGAGGAGATGATGGCTACAATTATCATAAGCCGAACTGTCGAGAAAGACGAAAAGATCATATACATGCTCCATATGCTGCTGCTGCTGCTTACGTAGCCTCTCCTGCGCCATAGCCGTGGAGATCGATGGAGCATCAGCGCGAAGCTACCGTGTGTAGTAGATGAAAACATGGGCCCTGGACTACTACTGCGCCGGCACGCAGCGGTAATCATGCATGCGGCAGGCCGAGCAGCAGCGGCTTGGCATGGCATGGCATGCAAGGATGGATGGAGAGCGCAGGCCAGAGGCAGGCCGTAGGCACGTCGCCGTCCCCCAGGCCCAGGAGCAGGAGGACCACCGGCGCCACCTCGCTGTGGTCTCGACTAGTAGCTGCTACTCCGTCCCATGCTTGTCCTAAATAAGCCAACCTCGCATAAACAACAGCCCTACGGCCAATCCAGAGGCCAGAAGAAGGAAGGATGATGGAGACAGCGACCGGGTAGGTGGAGTCGCGCGTACACAGCCCGTCGATCTCGCTTAGTTTTGGCCACTGATGACGGACGGACAGCTACAGATCAATCGATCGATCGATGCGCATGGACGAAAGCCTGGCTGTGGCTAGCTACACGAAAAGAAAACGAAATTCCCCTTCCGTCCGTCTCTGGATAGATAGGCCATACTAGCTCGTGCGTGCATGTCCTAAATCTGCCGATAGTTATGTCATGCATGGGTTACGCGTGAGGTGGCCTTAGGGATTAGCCTTGACAGCACCGGCAGCCTAGCCTATCCTATCCTAGTTCAGCAGCAGCAAGGAGCGAGGAGTGGGTAGCTGGGTATAGCCAGGGGCCAGGGCATGCACAAGCCGGCAGCGGCAAACTGCGACTGCCACTGCAGCTCCCCTTGTACTTGTACTTGGTGGTGGGAGAGCTAGCTAGAGGTTTTAAGCTGCTTCCTTGCTTCCTTGCTTGCTTGGTCTAGTCTGGCTACTAGTCCTCTCTCCATCGGCTCCAACCTCACACACACACATATCCATGGTCCCCCTCCGCTCCGCCCTCACGAACATCGCCCATCCCCTTAAAACCGCACCAAACTCGTTCCCAAAATTCTTCAGCTACCTCACCATTCAACAACAGAAAGAGAGGAACAGACACACACACACACCTAGCGCTAGCGAACGGAAGAGAATTCCCCTCTCCCCGGTTAGCGTAGGAGGTAGCTAGCCATGGCGGCGAAGCAGGAGGTGCGCAGCGTCGACGCGTTCTCGCAGCTGCCCTTCATCCGGCCGGCGGCGACGCACCACCAGCAGCATCTGCAGCAGCAGCAGGCGCGGGTGGACACCACCATCCGGCTCTTCGGCCGCGACTTCTCCAACAACACCGACGCCCCGCAGCAGCAGCACAAGCAGCAGGACGGCTCGTCCGGCTCCCCGGACGCGGCCAACGGGAGCACCGTCACGTCGTCGGAGGGCAGCAAGAGCACCGGCGCGGCAGGGGCAGAGGCGTCCCGGAAGTTCGAGTGCCACTACTGCTGCCGCAACTTCCCGACGTCGCAGGCGCTGGGCGGGCACCAGAACGCGCACAAGCGGGAGCGGCAGCACGCCAAGCGGGCCCACCTCCAGGCCTCCCTCGCCATGCACCGCTACGTGCCCGGCGCACACATGTACGGCGCGCTCCTCGGCTACCACCACCTCGCCGCCGCCGCACGCTACGACAGCCACCACCAGCTGCCGCTGCAGCCGCCGCCGCACTACCCGATGTGGAGCGCGGCCTCCGCCGGCCCGGGCGCGTACGGCGGGCCGGGCTCCGTGTCGCAGCCCATCGACGGCAGCCCCGTCGCGCAGGGCCTCTGGAGGGTGCCTCCGCCGGCGGCAACGGAGGGCTTCACCGCTGCCACGCCGGTGACTGTGGCGCGGCCGGCGGGGGAGGTCGTCATAGCCAGCAGCTGCAGGGACGACGAGAAGGTGGCGATGAGCCTGATGCCGTCCTCGCCATCCTTTTCGTCATGCTCGTCCACGTCGCCGGAGAAGCTAGGTAGGTGTGAATTGGGCCGCCAGCAGCAGCACGAGCCTCTTAGCTTGGACCTCCATTTGTAACTCTTCCTTCAATTTTTTCTACGAGTAGGTTTCTTCTTGTGATGAGTTAGCGGTACGAGTTTGCAAGTGCATGTGTTGATTCAAAAATAGCTTAAATAATTCTTCACCTTTTTTGCCCTTTCAAGTTTCAATCCATGTCTAGCTAGCTAGCTACCTTAATTTGTTCGCCTTTTTCAAGTGAAAAAGGGGATTAAAATGAATTCCTTTAATATGCAAGAAGAGAGCAAAATTCAATTGAAATATTCACACATGTTAGTAGTACTCCCTCTATTTCAAAATATAAGATGTTTTAGATTTGTGAAGCAAATGTATCTAGACTATTTTTAGTATGTATGTTCACTAAGGTTAGGAGTGAATCTAGACACTAAAACAAGTCTAGGTACATTTTCTTTACAAACCTAAAACATCTTATATTTTGAAACGGAGGGAGTTTAAGGTAAACAAATCATTGACATGACTATATACACTACCGAAAGAAAATAAATACACATCCGTTACTTACATCCAACAAAGTGAAAAAAAATCGAAACCGAAATGTGGAACAAAAAGGGTTCGTTAATCCATGATGGTAGATGTAGAATGCGTGGGTCCATCGCTGCCGTACATGGACCCGTATGGTACATAAATGTGGAGTACTACTACATCACATTGTTTCTTTCCCCTTTCCCGGGACCACCTGCTAGTAGCGACGTCTGTCTGAATAGCGAATAGCTTTGCAGGGAGAGACGGCTCTTTTTAGCATGTGCCCTGCACAAGCCAGGTATTCCATCGTACTTTCTGGGCTTCCTCTTATAGACGAGTATTTAGAATAACTCGGTCGATCGTGGCACGTGAGTGAGCAGAGGGCTAAAAAGAGCGACATGTGATTAAAAATGGGGAAAATCAATTGTTTCGTCCTGAACATTCGAGAATCTTGGTCCCCTACCCGCCCATGATTCCACAGAGTTATTGAAACATGGTGAAACAGAATAAAATCGATAAATGAAGAAAGAGCTACACAGTACATGATTTTCCGAGCATTCTTGGACGCGTATACCATGCGTAGGTTACAGCACTCATGCATTGGTCCCTCTAGTGTCACAGAGATCAACATACTTTTTTTTAGCAACGATATATTATACTGAATTAATGGGCATATCCAAGGAAATTCATATAACCTTCCACGAGGAACATCTAGCTATAGTTAGTGTAAAAGGTAACTGCGCGCGCTATTACGACCGACCACGGATCAAGTAGTACTTGTGTTTCCCAGAATTCAATTTCGGCAGAAGTTCATGTAGTAGCCTCGCTCGCTGTCCCAGCAAGCAAGCAAGCCAACATGTATGTACGAGTGTACGGCGTAAACAGCGTCCTGACATGCTCTGCAGTGCTTCCTCATCAATTTGCCCCGTACGCGGCACGGTAGCTTAGCTAGCTAGCCAATCGGTCATTCTCTCTGAAGTCGCTTGCATGGAGCAGCTGCGTTCACTCGGCAGCTCGATGTAGGAGACTATCCGCGAGGCCCGTGTGTACGTGCAAAATCACGGATTCACGGGCCGTCCGGGTTCAGCCGTAGTAGCTAGCTGCTGCCTACTGCTAGAACTAGCTTCTGCAGTTCTGCTCTAGATCATGCCGGCAAAAGTCGTGGATCACTGCCACCGATTCCGCCCAAGCAGTAGTACATCCGGCTGCGCGCGCATCACGCAGCTCTCTCTGGTGCTCGTTTACACGGATGCAGTATGTCGATCTGCCTTATTAGCTAGCAGGACAGGCATGAGTTAACACTCACGGTCACGGAGACAGTCAGACAGAGATATCTGATCGATGTAAAGCGGGATCCCCAGACACTGCTTTTGGCGGTAAAGCTCCGTCTAAACGGACTGTAAACGTCAATCTAAGAATCATGGCTAGCTGATCTCAAAATTGCATGCGAAGGGGTAAAACTGCGAAAATGTATCTTGCACTCTATCTGCAAAATGGAAGCCAATGGCATTTTGTCGTGGCGTTGACGTGATGTACACGGGCTGAGCCCGCCACAGTGACATGCATGCAGAAGCTCTCTGGCGCCACCATCGCGTAGCGTACGTGCTATACCGACTGAAATGGGCCGAGCGGAACTGTTGAGCAACAGGGCCGGCCGGGGTGAGATGCGATCGCGTTCCAGACACTGGCCGGCTGGGGACAAGCAGACTGCACCGCTCAAAAAAAAAAAAGCAGACTGCGCGACGCGCTGCGTCTGCACAGCTATCTAACTGACTGGTACTGTAGCCGTGTATATGACGACGGTGTTGAAGGAAGAAGCTACAGGCCGCTGCGGCGGCTGACAGGGCCCATATGCATGACGACGCAAGTACGGCAGTGTAGGTAGGTACTCTAGACAGATCTAAACAGGGAGCACACTGCGCCATCTATGAGGCCAGGCCAATTGGTTGGCGCTGCTGCGTGCCTGCGTGCCCACACATACGGCTCTGCGCTGCGGCAGGCAGGCAGGCATGCATGCAGCACGTACGACGACCGCCACCACCGGCGACAGCAGCACCGGCGATGCATGCGCGGTAGTTGCCGGCCGGCCTGCGTTGTACGTACTTGGGCAGTGCACAGACGAGTAGTTATGTGTGCCTGAGCAGCTAGCTGCTGCTTCCATTCACGCTAGCTTACCTGCTGCCTCTGCCTGCTGTTCTGTCCAGTGGCATCATGTGCGATGTATCTGCCGAGTGCAGGGACGTACGTGCAGTGTCTCCCTTAATGTCACTCCGCTGTTTGTACGTGAGCGTAGATCGATAGTCGCGTATGTCGACGTGTCGCCTCTTTCGGTGGATCATCTGTGGTTCTTTTAGCTGGCTGTGGCGCACCACATGCGCTGGTACTTAGCGACAGACCGTAAATCCACGTACGTACCGCGCCAACTAGTTTGCGCAGTCGTTAATTTTTTTTTGTTTTGCTCCAGACAGCGCAAGGCCGACATGGGCCGGCGGGCCTTCCGCGTCCATTTAGACACACCCGTGGCCGTGGGATTGGACCCCAGAAAAAAAAAGCTGCTCGCTCAGCGATGCATGCATGCGCCGTGAAGGTTCGATGAATCTGATCTCTTCCTGCTTGCTCCCTCCGTTTTAAAATTGGTTTCTTCATAGTTTTTTTTTTTGCCAGGAAAGAGATTTTTATTCAAGCATCGGTAGAGTTACAATCAGCCTCCGCAAGGGAGCAAATTTCTGAGGGGAAATTGCCCAGCCGTTTCGGTTCTTCCCTACCAATCCTCGCTAGAACATGACTTACAGAGTTGATATTTCTACTTATTCTAGCTAAACTAGTGTCTCTCTCCCTTAGGAGCTTTCGGATAGCATGAACTCGGGCCGCATAGACTGAAGTATTGGGCGTCGATTCCTTTAGCAGCACACAGGCTTCAGAGCAATCTGTCTCAACGCAGATGGATAGCGGCGACCAATGTAGGGCAAGGTTAAGACCTTCTTCCAATGCCGCTAATTCCGCGTCAACAGCGTCAGAGCAGTGTCGCAGTTGACGACAGGCAGCAAAGATAATCACTCCATTGCAATCACGGAGGACCATGCCCGCACCTGCAGTCCCGTTATTCAGGTACGAACCATCTACGTTCAGTTTTGTGTGGTTAGCTGGTGGCGCAGCCCACTTCGCCCTTTGCTCCAGTTGCTGTCCCGTGTTTTTGCTGCTGTTTCCTTGGAGCCCCCGGCCATGGTCAATGACTTCCTTACCCTTCCCCGGATCGGCGTTGGGATGTTGCTTCAGGAGTGTAAGCGAATCCAGGTAGCTAATCAGGAAACGTGCAGACCCTTCTATCGACGGCAGATCCTTTTCATGTGTAACTTCATTGTGGGCAAACCAAATTCGCCAGAAAATCATCAGGGCCTTGGCTCGCTGTGTAACCGTCAGATTATGTAACAGGTTCAACAGCCATTCTGTGCCTGTGTTCTGAATGCTGTCCACGGGTGGTAAGTTCCAGTCTGTAGCCAGTCGTTCCCAGAGGTATCTGGCATGATGGCATCTCAGGAAGACATGAAATGTTGACTCCTCTTCTCTGCCGCATATCAGACATGTAGCTGGTGTATCAATCCCCCGCTGATTCTTGTTAAGCTGTGTCGCAAGAGCATTGCGCGTGATGCGCCAGGCCAACATACGCACCTTGGCCGGTACAGGGCATTGCCAGATTGCTTTCCATATCGGCCTCTCGCCCGCAGGTCTGGTGCTTGATGCCCCAACATTCTGATCATCCATCCGTAGGTTAATGGCAAGATTATAGGCACTACGGACCGAGAACATACCGCGCTTGTCCGGTTGCCACGCCAAGGAATCAGGAATATTGTGCCTAGACAGTTTGATCTTTAGGATGGCGTCAGTATCCACGTCTAGGAAGTATTCCTGCAGCTTGTGGATGTCCCAGGAACCCTCCACGCTAATGAAATCAGATACCCAGCGGAAGCGACACCTCCTTTGGCGCGAAATGGGCGTGTAGCATGTTGCTCTCGGGATCCATGGATCTCTCCAAGCTCGAATATTAGCTCATGTCCCTACTCGCCAGATTACACCCTTTTTGAAAAGCTCCAGTCCATGTTCAATGGCACTCCAAGTTGCCGATTTATTACCTGAAAAGACAGTGTCAAGTAGAGAACCGTTAGGGTAGTATTTTGCCTTGAGCACTTGCGCACAGAGTGTGTTGGGGAATTGAATGAGTCGCCACGCTTGCCGGGCCAATAAAGCTTGGTTAAACATTCGGAGGTCCCGGAAGCCGAGCCCTCCACGACACTTTGGCCTAAGCATGCTGTCCCAGGATATCCAATGCATCTTCCTCTTTCCTCCTTCCTTCCCCCACCAATAGTCTCTTATCAGCTGCTCCAAATCATCACAAAGACCATATGGGAGTTTGAATACTCCCATGACATATACTGGAAGCGCTTGAGCGATGGCCTTAATTAGTATCTCCTTGCCGGATTGTGTAAGGTGGTTATCATCCCACTCGATCAGCTTCCCTCCCAGTGCTGCTTGTAGACTTTGGAATTTTTCCTTGTTTATCCGTCCCTCCGGAGTTGGGAGGCCTAGGTACTTCGCATCAAAAGCTTCCTGAGTAACATTTAAGATCGCCTTCACCTCCTCCTTCACGGCCAGGGGACACGCCTTGCCAAAATAGATGGAACATTTTTGGGGGTTAAGCAGCTGGCCCGTGCTCATAGCATAGACATGGAGAATTTGCTTGATCCATGTGGCCTGCATTGGGCACGCTTTAAAGAATAACAATGTGTCGTCTGCAAATAAGAGGTGCGAGATCCCAGGAGCACGGCGGCAGATTTTAGCTGGTGTGATACTACCTTGTGTTACCTCACTTTGTATCAGGGCCGATAGACCATCAGCAATGAAGAGGAACAGAAACGGCGAAAGGGGATCACCTTGTCGTAGGCCACGAGAAGGTGAAAACGAATCCAGGAGGGCTCCATTGAGTTTAACTTGGTATCTCACAGTGGTGACACACTCCATTATCCAGTCAACCCACCTGTGAGCGAAGCCAATCCTTTCCATCGCTTTCCTTAAAAATCCCAAGTCAACCCTGTCATATGCTTTGGACAGGTCCAGTTTATATGCACAGAAATTCTTGTCCTGATGTTCGTTCTGCTCCATGAAGTGTAGGCATTCAAAAGCAACAAAGGCGTTGTCCGTTATAAGCCTCCCCGGTACGAAAGCACTTTGGTTTGTAGAAATGAGGTCACCCAGGATTGGCCTAAGCCGGTTTACCATACATTTTGCGACCACCTTATACATCACAGTGCATAGGCTGATAGGTCTGAAGTCCTTTAGAGTCTCAGGCTCATCTATTTTCGGTATCAGGACAATCACCGTATCGTTCACCCCCATGGGCATTTTACCTGTTACAAAAAAGAGCTTCACCGCATTAGTTACCTCGGCTTTTAAAGTTCCCCAATTCCTCTGGTAGAAGCGTGCTGGGAAACCATCTACTCCAGGAGCTTTGAGCGGCCCGATTTGAAACAATGCATCCCCAATTTCTTCATCCGAGAAGTCTCTAAGTAATTCCAAATTCATCTCGGCAGTGACCCTATTTTGGAAGAGCTGGACTAGGTTATCATGGTTCAGGGTAGGGTCCCGGGTAAAAATATGTCTGAAGTAGTCCGTAGCCATCCTCTCTTTAGCCTGAGTTGAGTCATGCCAGATTCCATCATTATCTTTCAGCCTTTTTATTTTATTTTTCTTTGCTCGCCAGGTTGCACGTTGATGAAAGTATCTCGTATTCCGATCGCCATCTTTTAACCAGTTAATGCGCGAGCGTTGGAGCCATAGCATTTCCTCCCGGTACATGAGTTCATTCATATAGTCAGTGAGCTGCCGAATTACCCCAGGATCACCATTGTTCATATGAAGCACTTCCAGCTTGCTTCTTGTTGTCTGGAGTTCTCTAATTGTGTTACCAAATTTAGCTTTGCCCCAGCTTTGTAGATCAGTCATGACTTGATTCAGGCAACACATCACCTCCCCAGGTTGTCTTTACTCCCAGCATTGTTCCATGCCATATCAATCCTTTCCGTCAACTCGGGTGCGCGCTCCCACAGGATCTCATAATGCCTTCTCGGTTGTTTCGTGCGTGGTTCATTATCCTGCAAAATACGCAACAAGATGGGACAGTGATCAGAACATGGAGTGATTAAATGTTGTAAATTGGATTCATCAAACAGGTCGCGCCATGTAGGTGTGGCCACTTCCCTGTCAAGTCGGACCTTCACATTTGCATTTCCACGTCTTTTATTATCGTACGTAAAGGGAACTCCCGAGAAGCCAAGGTCATGGAGATTGCAATCTTGTAGGGCAGTCCGGAAATCCCTCATATGTCCATTCCCTCTAGGTGTAATGGATAAGTGTTCCTCTGGCCACATGGCCTCATTGAAATCACCAATAACAAGCCACGGCAAGGTCGATTCAGAGTGTAGAGCACGAAGGTTATCCCACATGCGATGACGATTTTCCGTCCTTGGTTCCCCATAAACACAGGTTAAATGCCAGAGCGGAGCATCTACCTTAACTCGGATATACGCATCAATAAACCTTTCATTAATATGTTTAACGTCTACAATCAGACTTTCGTGCCAAAAGAGAGCAAGACCACCACTACGACCCTCACTACTAAAACCAGCAAAACCCTTTAGACCTAACCTATGACGAAGACGACGCATTTTATTTTTATTCTGTCTAGTCTCACAAAGAAAAACTAATTTAGGACTCCAAACATGGGAAAATTCTAAGATGTCGCGAACTGTCGAGGCATTCCCGGCTCCCGACAGTTCAGCGCTAGACAATTCATTGCTTCTGGCGAAACCAGGTGTTTGGTTTCGCCAGATTGCCAGGCGTACGGTGCCCGGTCGGTCCCATCCGTCGTGTAGGTGTCGTAGCTCCCCGAGCATGGCCGCCTCCACGTCCTCGCCCACGCATGTCCTCGTCCACTTCCGACGCTCCCCGGTCATAGCTGCTTCCGCGGCCTCGCCCCCGCTGCCTGTTGTATCTGTCATGGCTATGCACTTCCTGTGGCTGCACATTCCCCCGGCTTCTTTTCTGCTCACCTCCCCTGACTTGACCCTCAAAGGGAACCAGAGCCAGGTCCTGGCCAAATAGCATTGTATTGGTGGCAGCTGCAGCTGTACGTTTCCTGGGTAGTTGCTCGACCGGCGGCATGTTAACATCTGACTCGCCAAAAGAAGCAGCGAGCGCACTTAGGCCATGAAGCGCAGGTATCATATCAGAGGTCCCCAACGACACTTTCTTCTTGTGCACCGTAGTGTGCTGCAGGTCCGCTTCCGTCGCTCCTGCACCAGTCGTCCCCTCAGTCTGGATGGTTCGGAGCTGGCCCGCCATAGTCACATTGCCTTCATCCTCTGGAAACTGGATAATAGGTTGGCTCTGGTCTTGTCTCGCGCCGCCTCCACCTTGCTGTACTTTTGCCCTCTTATTCACAAGCATTGCCTCCACCTGGGCTGAGAGCTGTTGCTCAACCTCCTGCAATGGGTGCACCTGCCCTTCAAACTCATCATGGAGGCCGACCGGAGTTGGTTCATAGACATGCGGCGGCGTTGCATCCATTAGGGGTGGCATCTCGTTATCAGACTCCTCTCCAAGGTCCGCCCTTGCTTCTTCATTCGCCGGCTTATTCTGGTCGCTCGGTTTCTGTTGTGCACGCGGCTGTGGTGAGTGACGAGAGCCAACGCTCCCAAAGCTCGCAAAGCTGAGGCCCCTTCTAGCAGACGCATTCCCCGACGGTGGAACAAAGTGTGTGCGCTGCGCAAACTTCTTATACGGGCTGCACCTTAGATCATATGCCCCATACTCTAGTGACGGCGTACCGCGCCGCTGTTTTTCGCACTCCTCCTCACTATGTCCCATGAAGCCACAGTGAAAGCAGTAAAAGGGAACACGCTCATATTTAAGCTTGTAGATCACCGATTCCTCCTTAGGTCTCCCCTTAATACCTGTCTTGATCTGAGTTTGGAGGCGACGATTGTATGGCAGCTCAACACGTACCCGCAGGAACTCGTTCTTCTCCTGCTCGCTCTTAGGCACATCCACTTCCAATGCTTTCCCCAGACCATGGCCAAACCTCATCCCCGTCTCCTCATTCTGCTTCCCCCAAGGCACATCATACACCCGCACCCAGACTGGCACCGTGTCCAGGATCATCTCAGAGGGTCTGATCTCATCCTT
Source organism: Avena sativa (assembly GCA_916181665.1). Classification (NCBI taxonomy): domain Eukaryota; kingdom Viridiplantae; phylum Streptophyta; class Magnoliopsida; order Poales; family Poaceae; genus Avena; species Avena sativa. The sequence goes on along the minus strand of OV702298.1, from coordinate 273,385,159 downwards.
TAGCTCCTTGACTAACAGTGCGTGTTTATCGAATATCCACGGACCGCCCCGTCGGACAAACTCATAATCACCCCGTGAGAACAAGGTAATCATATAGTAGTTCTTCCCTCGATCAGAGTACTCAATGCCTGCTCTCAGCTTCCAGACCTCCTCGGCAAAGCGCTTGAACATAGTCACCATGTTGGGTTTAAAGTTCGCCCTGTACCTCGCAAGCAGGCTCCATGAAGTTGGATCTACTGCTGGTTTCTGCGTTGGCTCCGCTTCCTCCTCAAGATCAATGAAGACATCATCCTCCATCTCCACTTCCCCGTCCATCTGCACGTCCGGTCCCTGCTGGAACCCTAGATCTTCCTCCTCCCGCCGCCGGTCCTCCCAGTTGCCATCCTCGCTCGCTCGATCGGTCTGTCGTGCCTGCCAGCGCTCCAGCATGGCCGCTGATGGACCGCCAGTTGGCTTCGGGTGGGCAGGCCTCTCAACGAGGCCCCCATAATCACCCCCACCGCCCGACAGGACCATCTGCAGCTCCCTTAGAGGCGGCGCAGTCACCTCACGCACCATGTCCTCCACATCTCCCTGTGGCGTCGCCGGCTCTCCCATCTTCAGATCAGTATCGATGGCCCGATGATTTGCTTCTCCGCCACGCTGCACGTTTTCCCCCACCCTCGCCTCCTCGCCTGTCATCGTCGGTCGCCGCTGGCTCTGGGCTAGATCTCTTCCCGGGACAGAACCGATCTGGTTCGCTTCCGCTTTGATCTGGTGATTTAGGGTTTCGCAACCCTCCTCTTTTATGGCGTTCCATATAGCCGTCTCCTCTCCCTCGTGTCCAATCCGGACACGGTTGCAGACTCCCTCCTCTCCACGACGCACGCGGCGTCTGGATACCTGACGTAGACGGCGCCGGCGCGCAGACGGACTCTCATACGGAGTAGGCGGCGGCGGGTCGCAATCGCCCATCGCCCTCAAAACTATTTGGTGCTCATTTTAGTAATAAACTACCCGGTTTCTTCATAGTTGTACATATGAAGTTTTCCAAAACTTAAGTTAGGTCAAATTCCGGAATAGGAAGTTTCTTCATGTTGTTTATTTGGATCTTTGTCAATTTTTTTCTAGGGTTAATTGGTTTTATCCCACTCTCCAATTCACAAGTTGCACATATGCCATTAAAAAAACACAACTTGCAAATAAGCCAATCTAACTTATTGTAAGCGTTAATTGGTTTTAGTGCGTTCATAGGATGGGCGCATGTACGTATTGTAAGCGTCTATAGTTGTAGTATGTTTCTAAAAAAAATGGTCATATCAACCATTTTAGATGTGATAATCCCTTCCAATTCACATCATTACTTCATGATGATGTGAGGTTGCAGGAAAACCGTCCGCTGTAGTTATAGTAAATATTGCGATATTGGTCTCTTGGCTTAAACTCCCTCTAAGATAGAGGCTTAAGGCCTTTTTTTTTTTAAAGTCAAACCAACTGAACTTTGACCAAACTTTTAGAAAAAACTATCAATAAACATGTTATTTTGTAGACATCATATGAAAATATATTTCATTATCTATCTAATGATATTGATTATGTATTTTGTATATTAATATTTTTTGTTAAAAACTTGGTCAAACTTGACATAGTATGACTTTTCAAAAAAAAATATAGGGTTTAAGCATTGGGATGGAGGTAGTATATTTATTTTGTTTTGCAATCGAGAACTTCAATTGTTTTTCACAAACAAGAACTTCATTCTTTCTTTTTTTTTATAGGGGAAGCGCTTCGTTAATTTATACTATATGACAAGATGGCACATGCTCGGTTTCAGCCCAGCATCCATGTTTGAACGATTTGGGCCCGTCCGGGAGCACACCCGTCACCCGGTCGATTTCGATCCAATTCGCCTCGTTATTAGATCGTCGTCCTCTTCGTTCGGAAAGCTGCAAAAAAAATTTCTGCGTTGACCCGCCGTCGCTCGTGTGTTCAGTTCCTTGGAGGCTTCCACACTGCACCGCATCCGACTGTTCTCTAGCATGCACAATCGCTCCCTTGGGCCCGGCAGGCAACAATACACGTATGTCGCGTGTCGCCGCGACCACCTTCTTCCTTCTCGATCGGTGTCGGGTGACCGTCGACAAGGTTACCGGACGTCGGTGACTACAACAGGTAGCTAGCCAGCACTGATGGTGCTCCCAGGCCAAGAATGCGTGCCGTACGGCTACGGCTACGAGCGTTCGTTTGCTGCTCTCGGTTGGTCTCTCGTGTGCCCGTCAGCTTACCGAGACAGGCACGGCCAAATCAAAATTCCCGGGGCTGACCTGTCGGCGCCAAGGCTTCCAGATCATCGAACGGGAAGCAAGCCGTGCGTGTCCGTTCGATCGATCAGGTACACCGGCACAGCGCGACCCTGAACTGACGATCTAGCCTTGCCACACCTATCTGTCAGCCAGTCCTGGCAGGCACTGCTGTCAGCTGTATCCGTTTCAGGATACAGGCATACAGCGACCGCGCGCACGAACGCCACCACCCACAGCTCTCCACAGGATGGCTCTAGATCATCTTTCTTTCCTCCATCCATCCCAGGATAAACAAAGTGCGAGCTAGCTGTTCCCTCAACAAGGAAAGTGGGGGCAGCAAGCTAGGTGTTGTAAAATGCAGAGGAGCAGAGCGCTTCTTGCATTGCTCGGGGACCTCAGATGGTGCTGGCTGGCGTGATGATGATACAGGTACAGCCTAATGACGGGGACGCTCTGTCTTTCACCGGAGAGCTTTTCAAAATCACCGGTTGGTGAACGTCTGAATGATGGTTGGTTCACGCTAGCGGTAGTAGCGATCAGGCGAAAGCAGCAGCGGGCGTGCGCGATCGAGCATCGCCTTTTTAGGTTCAGTACGCCGTACTGAACCCTCATGGTTTGAGTCTCATGGTTCGGTACTACTACGTGGGTGTGGGTGTGGCCATTGACAGCCGAATTAAGACGGAGCCACCGGCCCCCAGCTGCTTCACTGTTCTCTCGTTATTTTCCTGCAGGCGATCAAGTGTCACGATCGGCATGATTTTGTTTGTTGGGCGCGTGATCTCCTGGAATAGGCATATACTAGCTCACTAGATAGATGCATCTTCGTCTGCATCTTCTCCATTTCTTCCCCGATGTGGACGAAATGTCATATATAGCAGCTTTTAGAATTTCGCATGTTCCTCAATCAGTACCCACCGGATATCTGACGAAGGAAAAAAACCACTGTAGTTCAGAAGTCTGCAACACAGGTGGTTTCAGAGAAACAGGGAATAGCCCAGTAGGTGCGGAGAATCTCCCGTGTTTTTTATTTGAACAGAACATATATAGGACCTAAATCCTTAATGATGTCTTTAGAACGTTCTACCCACACAGCACCATCATGCTTATATATCTTCGAGACCACCTGCAACTCGAATCTATGGCATGGCAAGTGCGCGGCACAATCATACCATCCTATAACTGAGGCTCCGAGCTACTCCCTCCGTCCGCGAGCAAAGTCCTAAGTCAAATGTTTTTATACCAACTTCGTTAGTAAAAATAAATAACAACATACTTGGGTTGTCTAAATTTGAATGTTTTCTATACATTATAAAATAAGTCTAGATACGTTCGAATCTAGACAAATCCAAGTCAATTATTTTTGGACGGAGGGGATATATGAAATCAAATCTATATATTATGGAACTTTATTTTAGAGGTGATCTAGTGATACTAATTTTGTGCTATAAAGGTCGCTACGTATTTTCTATAAAGTGAGTCAAGATTTAAAAACATTGACTTAGGACAAATGTATAAGATTCTCATTAAAAACATTTTGCTTATGTGGCTTGCATAAAATTCTCATGACATGACAAGTGATATGCCTAAAGATCCATGTGATGTGATTTGTCACTTGATTGATTAATGGTGTGATTTACAGAAACCAAAAACAGCGAGAGGTGCTACGTCAAGAAATTAGTCTTCTGAAGATGGTTTTGAAGAAAATGTTTAATAGACTTAATGTTGGGCGCCACTATGTCCAAGACTACCAAGTGGATCGGTGTCATGAGAAACTCCTATGTCTGGGCATTGAGAGAAGGTGGAAAGTGCATAGAAGATTTAGGAAGTTTAATTTATGTTTTACTTTCTTAGTCTTGGTTGCCTTTATTTGGTTAGATGCACTTCGTTTGCATCAAACTTGTTTTGGAAAATCAGCGTATGTAAAACGTTGTAGTAGTACATTCTGGCTTGTTAAATGAAGCCGGGGGAAACTCCTTGATAAAAAAAAGTGTTATAGCCAACTTACTACGGAGTACTAGATCTTATTTTATTTGCTCTAAAGGGCCAGCAACGAAGAGCAGCTTTGCCTTCACTATTCTACGATCCTATCTACAACCATATTAAACTTACTCGGTCAATCAAAACACTCACACTATAGGAAACGGGCAGACCCTGACGGCCCGAACCTGTCGGCGTAGCCACTCATTGCCGTTAGCATATGACCATCGACGTACCACGCCGTAGGCTTAGATGGTTTGGCCGTCGAAGTTGAGGATGTCGTCGGCATAGCGCCTGCGGGGTCTACATCACGCGGTTGACGGCTGTTTGCTCTGACGGCATTGCCGCAGGCCTATTTTTTTATTATTATTTACTTTTATTTAAAAAAATTGTTAATCTCACAAGCATTTTTTTATTTGTTTGATCGTTAATCTTACAAGCATATTTTTTTAACTCTAAGTATAATTAATCTCCGATCAAATTGTACTCATGGTCAAACTTTCTGATCGGTCACCCATCCTCGCACTACTACAACCCTAGTACGCATGGGCGGAGCTAGCACTATTCATAGGTATTCAATGAATACCTAATATTTTTTGCAATTTTTTTAGTATATAAGCTCCCATATGCATAGGCATACATGTTAGGGTCCTTTTGTACGTGTTTAAGTCGTTAAAATCGTCAAAATGACGATTCCCGATCCCTCCCGGGTCCGGTTTTCTAACCTGGGCCAAATTCCTAATTTGGGCTTTACTTGGGCTCCCATAGAGTTGTCGACCCACACTGGGTATTCAGATCAGTCGGGACGTAGTCACGGAGGCGAACCGCTCCTCTTCATGTGCTCGACTCGATCAGTCGATCGATTCATCGAACGATCTCATCTGGCCGCCGGCCGTCGCCCGTATTCAAGCAAGCTTCCTACCTCTCACCGTAAATCCGCCCTATCGCTGCAGCGAAGGTAAGCAATTCCCGTGGTCTCCACTCTCCAGTCTGTCTTGTTTTCCGGCTCCGGCTGCTCACCTCACGCCTGACGCTGTAGCCCGCTGGACAACACAAGGAGAGCAGTAGACAGCCATGGGCGGAGCTAGCACTATTCATGGGTATGCAATGAATACCTAATATGCCATTGGCCGACCTTTCTGTTATGCTTGTTGAGACAAAAAAGAATCTCTTTCATGCCATGGTTTACAAGCTTCTCAAGTTGGTCCTAATTCTTCCAGCGGCGACTGCTAGTGTCGAGAGAGTATTTTCTTTCATGAACTATGTGAAGAATAAATTGAGAAACAAAATGGGAGAGCAATTCTTGAATGATTGTTTGGTTACTTTCCTTGAGTGTCGATTCTTCTTGCAAGTAAAGGATGATGATATCATTGCTCGCTTTTAAAAGGGAGATCGTAGAGTTAAATAATATTTTTTTCAGTGTCCTAACAATGTATTTTATTTATTGGAGACGATGACTACTATGAAAACTTTATAATTTGGTTCTTGCTATTGTGAACCTACGTATTATATTGGTGTGTTGTAATTTTTTTGATTTCGAATACCCAATGTGAAAATCCTAGCTACGCCACTGCTAGCACGCTTAACTTTTCTGTTCCTTTCGGATATGCTTCCAATAAGGAAATTAGACCTTATTGATAATATTATCATATCAATCCTATTAACCTTTGGATGATGGTGTCACACGCAATTATTTTCAAAATTTCAAAAAAATATTTAAGTAAACAAAAATGAATAAGTAATAATAATCTTGAATTGAAATAACAATAAAATGATTTTTTTCCTTTTTATTTAATATGGAATAATTTATATCTTTAAATCTGCAAATCAGAATTTGATAAATAATATGTCTAAATCGATCAGAAAAATGAGAAGAATCTAAACATGACATCCTTATCACTTCCTGCCGATTCGGCTGGAATTTTTATCTTTTTCACGAGGGGGGACGAAAAGGTTTAAGATATCCCGGTTGTGATATTGTCCGTGCAAGGTGTTCTACTACTTCTAAAAAATGGGGGTGGTACCATTTTTAAACTTTAATTTGGTGGTTGCTTCACAAAACACTCGTTTTTGGCACTCGAAAAATGAAAAATGTTTTTTTGGTGCGACGAAAAGGAAAATTTTCTCCTGCAATATTGTTCGTCGTTCCATGATATACATGCATGCATAATATGAGAATATTATCATAAACTATGCCATAATTCTGACCATTACATTGGTCATTTGACCTGAAAGCGAGAAAACCTCGATTGAGATAGGTCACTTTGTAAAGATTTTTTGAGACACAATCAATATACCAAGTTTGATATTTTTTCTTGCAACTATGTCACATAATATGACATCACATAAAGATTTTGTATTGTTTCGATCGTTTTTGAATTTTTTTATATCCGTCTTAAACTATTGTTAAACTTTCTAAATCGACGGGGCATGAAGATTCTTAGATCGGAGCTGAGCCTCGCTAAACTTGCAGTGGATCTCTGATGAAATAGCATATGGTGAACCCAAAAATTATTTTTGCAAAAAATCATGAGCATCAGATCATGTACTCGTAGTTCAAATCTGACTCACTTTCTATCGATTCGGTAGGAATTTGTCTTTTTTACGAGAGATGGTCGAAATGGTTTAAGATAACACGGTTGGGACATTGTCCATGCAAGGTGGTCTACTATTTTTGAAAAATGGGATGATACCATTTTTAAACCTTTATTTGGTGTTTGCTTCACAAAACACCCTGTTTGGGGCACCCAAAAAATGAAAAATATGTTATACGAAATTATTTATATTGTTTTTATATTTTTTGAGCAAAAATATATAATATTTGAGTTTAGATAGATAGATCTTATTTTTCTGCAAATTTTGATATATTATATGTATTTTCCCAATTAAAATGATTTAATTATGATTTTTCTAAGATTAATGTGGCAAAAAAAATAGCTAAAGCCGTCAGCGCAGACTTGACGCCGTCTTATTGCCATCACGGCTAATCATCTACGCCAACAGCTGTCGTCGGCCTACCATCGGCTAGGAATTGGCCGTCGGAGTATGGCTTTATTCCTGTAGTGTTATGAACATGCACGATATGCGAGAAGAATTTGTATTTGCAAGAAGCTAGCCAGCATCGCCGCCTTGCCACGGCAAAGCATGCACGTGCTCGCCAGATAGCAGTATCGGTGGCAGCTTTCCATTTATGCCCACTGCAGGCACCGCCTTGCCGTCGAGTGGCGGCAACGCGCGCATGTGCCTAGGTGCGATCCTTTGCCTCCTTGGCCGCTCCTTGACGCACCTGGCCTGCTGGCTACTACCGTCTCACGCAGTTACGCTGCCTTATCCGTCCGAAATGAAATCTACTCCCTCCGTTTCAAAATATAAGATGTTTTAGTTTTATAAAGAAAATGAATCTAGACTTCTCTTAGTGTATAGATTCATCTCAAAGTTGAATGAACTAACATACTAAAGCAAGTTTAAATACATTTTTTTATAAAGCTAAAACATCTTATATTTTGAAACGGAAAGAGTAGGGCTGAATCGAGCTAGCGCCCAAGATCTCGCCTAGACGCCCACAGCGGCAAGGCAGGCACTCGCGGAGCGGGAAGCAGACCAAGACAGCACCAAACCACGAGTTCGCCGCTACAGTGCATTGATTGGACTTCGCAAAACCTCCCGAGGTGTTGTCTCTTCCGAGAAGAATTCCTGTACAGCATTACTGGCTCGCGAGAGCGTACTACGGCGTGTTTGGCGCTTGACGAGCGGGCGTGCGCGCGGTCCCGCGATATGCATATGCGTATGCCCCTCCCGTGATGTTGGACAACGACCCGGCGCCGGCGCGTGCTAGCTGCCGGATCCCCTGCGTTCGTCTTCGGCCGGCGCGCGACGTGTCCCGGCCGACGCGCACGCATGGTGTTCCGGCCAGCTGGCCGCCTCGTCTGGCCGTTCTATTTCGACGGGGCGATCGGGCTGTGCTTCCTTGAAGTCTCGGACGCATGCGTCTCCTCCTTGTAGTGAAAAAACAAAGGCGACGCATGCTCGTCGCGGTGAGGACCGATCCCAATGCCCCATGCAACTTCCCCAGGGGCAAAAAGCAGACTCTCGCACGGATGATAAGAAACTTTTGGAGATTATTGCAGGGATCTTAGAGCATCTCTACCGTATCCCTAAAATCGGTTAGAGGAGTAAAACTACATAGCACCGGCATTAACCAAACTCTTAAAAGGTTAGAGGAGTAAAATTATACTCATCGGAGGAGTAAAAGTGGCGGCCGATTCCTAAATTTACTTCTCCGAGGCCACTTCCGATAAAACCTCCCGTCTCCCGACCCGCCGCACTGCAACGTCGGCAACCCCGATACCCCGCCGCCCCCACCCCGGTCCCTCCACCGCCCTCCGGCCTGCCTCTCCCTCGCTCGCCGCCTCTCGTCGTAGCCGGAATCGACGGGGCGAGCTTGTTTTCGCCGGTCGCCGCCCTGATTTGGAGCAAACCGGGCTCCGTCGCCGTCGATTCGCCGCAACTTCGCGGAGGCTGGGAAGGCTGCAAAAGGTAGGCACCGTCGCCCTCGACACCTCCTCTGTCCTACCCGAGGACCGCCCGACCAACCTCGTCACCTCCTCCGCCCATGAGGTGTTCGACCGAATAGCAAGGTGAGATTTTTTAGCCGAATTTGTTTGTTTTGGTTTTCAAATTTGATCGACGCCGTCGTCGTATAGATAAATAGGTTGAGGGAGTACATCTTGGATGACTCATCGTTGGAGGAAGGGGAGGAGGAGGACGACGACAACAACGTCGAGATGGCCATGGCCATCATTTTGAACGATGAAGTTCGGTGGCTGAGGCTAGGATCGCAGTTTGACCGTGCATACATCAACCGGGATAGAGCCGAGGGCCATGCCAAGATCATGCGCGACTATTCAACCCCAATGCCACCTATCCGGAGAAGTACTTTCGCTGACGTTTCCGTATGCACAAGAGCCTCTTTCTCACCATTGCCACAGCGGTGGAGAAGCATGATGATTGGCTCAAGCTTCGGAGGAGTGTACTTGGTGAGATTAGCGCAAGATCGTTGATGAAGTGTCTTGCATCTGTTCGAGTGCTTGCATATGGGTGTTCTGCGGATGCCATTGATGACTATGTTCGTATTGGCGATGATACCATTTTGGAGGTTGTCCAGAGGTTCACAATGGATGTGATTGAGATCTTTGGAGATGAGTATTTGAGGGCACCCAATGAGGATGACACCGAGAGGCTCTTGGGTGAGAGCCAAGAAAGAGGATGGTCGGGGATGCTTGGCTCAATAGATTGCATGCATTGGACATGGAAGAATTATCCATCTGGACGGAAAGGTCAGTACAAGGACCGTTGCAACGATCCAACAATCATCCTAGAGGCGGTGGCATCGAAGGTTCTATGGATTTGGCATGCCTTTTTTTGGATTGCTTGGGTCTCACAATGACCTCAATGTGCTTTCTAGATCATCACTTTTTCTAGGCTTGTTGCAGGTGATGCTCCTCGTGATAGCTATGAAGTCAACAACCGTGAGTACACCATGGGTTACTATCTTGGAGATGGAATCTATCCTCCATGGCCACCTTTGTGAAGACAATTCCAAGAACTCTCATCAAAAATTGCAAGAAGTCTCACTTTGCAATGGTTCAAGAGTCTGCGAAGAAGGATGTGGAGTGTGCTTTTGGTGTGCTTCAGAAGCTATTTGGCATAATCAAAGTCCCTGTTGAGTATTGGAAGCCGAAGGTGCTTTGGCAAATAATAAACTGTTGCATCATCTTGCATACCATGATTATTGAAGATGAGCGCGATATGGAACTTTCGGTGCATCTACAATGGTGATCAGGTTAAACCTGCACATGATGGCAACATGATCCAATCATTCCTTCAAGCCCATGTGCGCATTGAGACCAAGGAGGTGCACGAACAACTGCAACAGGACCTTGTTGAGCATCACTAGGCTCTCCATGGTGCTACCTAGTTGAGTTTGAACTATTCTGATGATTTGTTGAATTTAAACCCAGCCACGTGTTTGGCTTTGAATTTACTTGGTTTGTAAACTTAATACTTATTCATCCGTAAACATTTTATTTGATTGTATGTTAACTATGCCGAATGTTTGGCTATTAATAGTTTGATTTCTACAAAAAAGAGTTTTACTCCTCTAAAGTTTAGGGGTTCGGTTCGGTGCCGACCTCCTTTTAGAGGAGTATATTTACTTCTCTAAAGTTTACTTCTCCCTCGTTTGCTTTTCTAACCGATTAGGGATCGGTTACAGATGCCCTTAGGTTTCTTTTTCTTTCTCTAGCCCTTATGTATTACGCATTCACTTTTTTTATAAAATTCCATTGATCAATTAATAATCATCAACAACAGTATTTTTTTACAAAAGTAAGAAAAAATACAAATAGGCCATTCCATGTGGCGGTTTTTCTTGTTTGAAAAAAGTACAACACAAACACATAAATTGTTTTTTAGAGCCGCACTGTCACATTGATCCTGAATATGATCAATTCAAGATATTTTGTTAAGCACGTACTTAGCGGATTGACATCTTAAATGTATATATGTTATAAATGGAAGCGGCAATAAGTCACAACAACCGAGTTTCGTGGGCGAGGGTAGGTCTGTTGGGCCAACTTTCCCCTCTAAAACGTGGTGATCCCAAGATCTAGCCGAGGTAGAAGGCCACGAGGTTTACCACTAGACGCGCAGTTGCGGATTACTAATGAAGCGCGTCAGTTGATGCAATATAGTCCTTTGCGATCCGATCGTCGATCAGCACCTCTGCTGGTATCCACACGTATAAGGAGGAGCACCGGCGGCAAACTGCTAGATTCGTTATGACGGCAGGACTGCTGTGGAGTTAGGGTTTCTAACACATGGAATGACCTAACCGATCAACGATTAACCCTTCTGGGTTACTGTCCTCCACTATATATAGGGAGTGAACGTGGGCTCCACTCTCGTGGCCCATTCACTAAAGCCCATATAACACTAGTCACCGTGAGTCTAACTCACTAACTCAGTCTTAATCCGGCTTGGGTCCAACCCAACCAGATTTCCGGTTCAGATCCAATCCGAACTTGCTCCCGCTCTTAAGTGTGTGACCCCGCAGGCTCTTGGCTACTTGGACACGATTAGAGTCCGACTCTCAATCGATCAGTCGGTAGCGGCTCCTAGCAGAACGTGCCGACTCCCAAGTACCAAAGAGTCATGACGACTTGCCTTTCCAATGTGACTTGCGTCCGAGTCCCTTTTGCCTCACGATATACCTTATCAGACTATAGGCGAATAATTGTCATCTCTTAAATAGTCCGACTCTCTTCTCGATCCGAAATAAGTGATTCACTCGACTAACTCTTAGTCGATCGTCTCGGTTAACACTTAACCGAGTCGTGCATGGCCATGCTTTCCGAATCATATCTCACGAGACGGCCCAGAGAATATCTCTCTGAGTGGAGGGACAAAATCCCATCTTGTTTATTCACATCACGCAGCTTGATTCTCAGTCGACCCGAACTCTGTCTTTATAACTGCCCAGTTACGGATCAGCGTTTGACAGATCCTAAGTCGGTGATCCTCAACTCGGACTATGCAATAACCTCAGGTCTAAGGATTACATTGATTGAGATATACAAATGATAACTTGTTCGTTGTACCTCAATATGGGTCAATCCGAATCGCTAAACTCTTTAGCCGAATCTGTGTAAGTCGGAATAGCATCACCATGCCCATGACAAGTGGAACCGAGTCATCAAGCCGACTTTCACATTGGTCTAAGTTGTGTGTCCAGCACAACCTCAATGACCAAGGATATTTAGTACAAACAACATGAATGTATAGTTTCACAACCGAATAAGATATTCAATGATACATATCAGACGTTTATACAAGGACAACATAATAACTTTATGAATACAATGGGAAATATCATCATACTTGATTGCCTCTAGGGCATATTCCCAACAAGGTCGCGCGTTGCCATGGGTGTGACATCGACATAGGAATAGGAGGCCTCCTTTGGGTGGTGCAACCCGTGCTGTGGTGGCTAGGGCTCCAGGTTCGCCCTTGGATGGGTTTGCGTGGGTCAACATGACTTTGTACACGGTGCCGACCATGGTGGCGACATTCGGCTGCGAGGGTGGCTAGACATCGTGGTAGTGTCGGCGGCGACAATCTAGACAACAATGTCTAAGGTACATAGTGGCGACGCAACTACAACTGATGTGAGACAGTGGCAAGCCGGTATGTGAGGATTGGGTGAAACCCCCACCTTCACTAGACCCCTCTAATTCCCCATAAAATCCCAATCCCGACAAATCCGCTAGGTATGGATATTATAAAAATACACTAAAACTTCAGTAAAAGTGGGAATAAGCGGGGATTAAACTAGCTCAATACCCTAGAATCAAACATGTTTTTAGCCATAGGTGGGGATCTAGGATTTGGTGAGTTTGGATGAAGACGTTGTCCTTCGGATGTGATTTCTGTTGGTCAATGCGTGACATTGGATATTCATTTTGCGTGAGGTCCTTTTGCATTTGTGGTTGTATTGTGCGGAGTGTGGTGGTGGTGGAGGAGCTAGTTTTTGCATTAACAATGTGTAAGCCTAAGCCAAAGGTTTCGTTCTAGCCGCTTGGCTACTCTTTGTATACGAATGTATCATCTTTTCACAATGTATTCTAAAGAAAAAAAGCAACATGCATGTCTGAGACGAGCATGGTGAATAGTTCCTTTTAGACCATGCACTATGTTGCGCCGACTCATGCAAAAACGTGTCAGATTATTGAGTCGCTTTGAATTAGCTGTAGTGTTGAGTCGCTTGTTTCCTGGCATGTGTCACATCGGTGGAGCATGCAAATCTATATTTTATATAACTTCTTCTTTCATCACAGCTACACTTTGGTTAGACATTTCTCTATGGCAAGTGGGCCTAGTACATATTTCTGATAGAACTTCTGCAAGGAACTGAACCAAGAAATTGGTTCTCTTCTTCTGTCAGAACCGAAGAACCGATGCTCCACTATGTGTTGAGCCGATTTAATACAGGCTATGGTTCGCTTTTATATCACATAGTGCATGGTCTTAGGTTTAGTCCTAAATCCTGATGGTTTGATGGACTGGCAGTCTCATAGTGGTATACTCCTTCCGTATGTGACAATAAACAAGTGTATTGAGAAGGGCCACCTGTCCACCAGTTAAAAACGAAAAAAATAACCATAAAGCAAAAAGAAATTTAAATAACAAAATCCTGGCGAAACTAATTCATAAAATAACACTCGAAGGTACCGCCAGACACAATGGCAGTACATTCAACCTGGTAGAGCCATGTCGCTACCCTCGCTGCTAGCGTGGTGGAGCGGGGTAGCCACACGCGGTGGTGTTACCCCTGGCTTAGTTGGGTCGCGCTAAAGCAAGCTAGCCCAGTCTGACCCGCCCACCAATTTCTTCCCCAACTCGTCCCTTGTGTCTCTCTCCCAACTCACCGCCCCTCAAATCCCTCCATTTTGGTGGGATTTTTGTGTGGATTTGGACCTTCCCAAGTGCAATTAGGTACTCTCCCTCATGTCCCTTGCTTTTGTCCAATTAAAATCTTGTATTTTGGAAACCAATGTTCTATTGTGACCATTTGACCATTTATGGCATAAAATATCATAACCTAAACATCACTTTAACCTTAACCTAAACAAATCATAACCTAGTGTGAGAATTTGAGCATGTATGGCACTTCTATGGAACAAAATCAAGATCAAATACAAAATTTAGATCAAATACAATGCTAAAGCTACTAACACAAATGCTATTCCCATGCTGAAGGACCAAGAGTGCATCTAAATTTCTGGATAGACTAGGGTTTCCTAAACTAGCCAAACTAAGCAGGAGGTGTGACGCTATCGTTGATGGGGAAGCGCCACTATAGATGACACTACGTGTATGGTAGCACCATCAACTAGGCTGACTTTTAGCACCACCGTGCCTGGCTCTACCTCCTAGGGTTATTTTGTGATTTGTTTCGCGAGGAGTGTTTTTTTTTTGCGCTTTAAGGTCATTTTTTGTCTTTTTGACGTCCAACCACTCCACCGTTCTCTGGTCATTTTTGTGGACGTTGCACGCCACGAAGTGTCACCATCAGGCTGATTTTGTTCGTCGTGTGATCTCCTAAAATAGGCGCATAGCTCACTACTAGATAGTTCCATCTTCGTCTTCATCTTCTCACTTACTTTTCCCTGATGCGAATGGAATGTCTGCATCCCGTAACGTCTTCAGAAATTCGCATGTTCCTTCCTCGCGACCCACCGAACGTCTGCAACGAAGGAAAAAAAAAACCCAGCATTTCTTCAGAAGTCTGCAAGGCAGGTTGTCGTTTCAGACAGGGAAACGCCAGATAGTCCAAGCAAGTAGCTAGCTGCAGAGAATCTCCTCTGTTTTTTTAATCTAATAACAGAACGTAGGACCTAATGATGTGATTAGAAGATACGTACCCAGGCAAATGATGCAAGTATCTTCCAGAGGTCCTCAGACCACCTGCAAATCGGATCTATGCTAAGTGCGTGGCACAATCATACCAACCTATCCACCGAGCCTGCTACGCCATCATTGAGCACCCATCGAGCTACGGATGCCCAAAATGGCCACGAGAGCACCCATCGAGCCTGCTACGCCAATAATATTTACTCGATCGGGGGAAGCACTCGAGAACATGATCTGTAAAAGGGAATCGTATCTGCATCCAAGAACAGAAGCAACTCCTTTGCGACGGCAAACGGGAGAGCATATGCTCAGTAAAGATCAGGTAGTGGTGGCGCGGTGCCATTTATGGCCACTGTGAGAGAGAGACGCCTCTTGCCGGCCGGGTGACCAAAATGACAGAGTGGCCGCGCTCTGGGACGCGCGCACATGGCCTACTGGCTACTACCACTGCTTATCTGGGAGGAAATCTAGCGCTGGATCTCGCCTCTCGCCCACGGTGGCAGGCGCTCAGCGGAGCGGGAAGACAGCGCCAAACCTGTGTTCGCCGCTACAGTGCATTGATTGGACTTCGCAAGACCTCCGGAGGTGGTGTCTCTTCCGGGCCGGGCCGAGGAATATCTCGTGGACGCCCTCGCGCGCGAGCTCCGGTCCCGGCTCACGGGAGGAGGAGAGCGTGTGGCTCGGCGCGTTTGGCGCATGGCGGCGGAGGGACGTTCGTGCGTGCGCGTGCGGTCCCGGTGTCGTCGTCCCCAGCGATGCCGGACAAGGACCCGGCGCGCGCGGCTCCCTTCCGGATACCGCTGGATTTCGTACGCTCGCTCGCTCGGCTCTGGCTGGCAAGGTTCGGGCCGCGCTCTGCTCCGCGTACGCCCGCGCCGGTGCGCGCAACGGAAACGCTGATGGCTACAGGAGATGCGGCTGTGGTCGCCCTGGCCCGGCCCGGCCCGTCGGCGTCGAGTCGTTTTGTGGGATGGTGGGTGGGCGTTCCGTCCAAGCAACGGCAAGACGCACGCACGCTTGCTCTTTCTACTCCTGCCGTGTGATTGCGGCAACAGATCGTCGTCACCTTCCGTGTGGGCTTGACCTGACCTCTCAGGGTCAATGTTTGTTGTCGTTGAACCCTAGTACTCCTGTCAAAGGGCAAAGGCTCAAAGCACGTACTAGTACCTAGTAGCGGAGTGACTAGACTTGACACAGTACTACTTGCACGATTATATAGGAGTACTAGTAGTGTACTGACAAATCACATGGACCTAACTAACTACTGTCATCTTTATTCTTTAACACGAGCAACCTAACTGCTATCATCACCTTTAATGAGACCCCCAAAAATGGGCAATTATGAGAAAACTGCCTCACACAATAGTTAGATGACGGCACCATCCCAACGCCGCAACCAATCAAAAAAAACTCTCCACGGGTCAACATCGACGGCCTCTCACCAACATGTGGGCCTACCCCACCAGTCAGCGTGCCCGCCTCCACCCACCGAGGAGAGCGAGCCGAGCCACTCGGTTCGGCACTCTCTTCTCTCGCACTAGGGCTGGACATAAAACTCGAAACTCGACGAGTTTAACGAGCACTCATTTGCTCGGCTCGTTCGAAATCGACTCGTTTTCTTAGCGATTCGAGCTGAGCTGAAGTTTTTGCTCGTTATCCTTAACGAGCTAAACGATCGAGCTAACGATGTTCGTGAGCTACTCGTTAAACTCGGTAACAACCAAGGTATGGCCCACTTATGTCTAATTTGCCAGCCCATTTAAGAAAACATTTGGCCCAGGAAGACCAATCGATCAGGAGCGAGAGCCCGAGAGCGACCGTTCACCGTCGTCGATAGACCCCTTATTTCTCCTAGACTCGTCGTCTCCCAAGACCCAGTTCCCAGTCCCCACCGCATTCCCATCTTCTCGATCTAGATCTTTTGACCGCGGCGACCGCGCCTACCGAGCCTTGCCGACTGGACTCTGGAGCTTGGAGCCCTACTCGTTCGTATTTTTTTAACGAGTAGCTCATGAGTGCTCGTTAACATCTAACGAACTGAGCCGAGCTTTACTTTTTGCTCATTATCCTTAACGAGTTTAATGATCTGAGCCTTAACGAGTCGAGCTACTCGATAGTCCAGCCCTACACACCTCCGTCTCGCAGCGGCGTCGCTCGCATCGCTTCCGACGGAAGCAAAAGGGCGGGCGCAAAGGAAAGGCATCCATCCATCATCCGAAAGCAGCAGCGCCTTCCCCCCACGAGCGAGCGAGCGAGTGAAGTGTCTGTCACCCGGACGGAAAGGGGAAAGAACCCTAGCAGGGAAAAACCCGCATAAAGCGAGGGGCCGGATCCGAATGCCGGGCGCCACGTGCTGCTAGATCTCGCGCGCCAATGGCGACGCGCCCGGCCTCGCGCCAGCGGAAGCCGGCTTCTTCCCCGGCGGCGAAGGGCTCGCTGCAGCAGCAGCAGCAGCCGCAGTCGGGCTCGCCCACGTCGACCGCCACCACCACGTCGTCGTCGCGGCTCACGCCGGAGATGTCGCTCGACGGCGGGCCCGCGTCCCCGAGGCCGGACGACGACCAGCCCACCAAGGAGAACGTCACCGTCACCGTCCGCTTCCGCCCGCTCAGGTCCGGCGCCGCCCCCCTGCCTGCTCGCTTACCCCGACGGGTTCTCCTCGGATTCGGGGAATGCGGCTTGATTGGTTTTCTGATTTCTGATTTGGTTCCTCTTGTGTGCGTGCGTGCGTGAAGCCCACGGGAGATTCGGCAGGGGGAGGAGGTGGCCTGGTACGCGGACGGCGACACGGTCGTGCGGAGCGAGCAGAACCCCAACGTCGGCTACGCCTACGGTACGTGCTCCTGCTTCCCCGCGTCAGTTTGTCATTTCTGGGCGGGTTGCTCGCCTTGTGGTTCTGGCGCTGGCGCAGGCACGCCTCTTTCACTCCGGCTCTCGTCATCAACGTTTGCCATTTGAGGAGGAATTTGCTGCGAATATGTTCAAATGTTCAGGCCTCGCCTAAGGCAGCAGGGGCGAGCTAGATGGGATTTGGGGATACTTCTAATCGCAAATGCTAGATCTCGGAATAGATAGTTCACCGACAACAATGCCTCTGAAATCCGCACCGTGACTTGGGGGGGATTTCTCGACAGTTTGTTGGTGCAGTGTGAACAAGGGCCTCGAATTGCACTTTGCTATTTAATTAATTTGCTTATAACTAGTCGGACCAATAGAACACTGCTAAGTCTTGTTGAAAGAGTCCACTGATTTGTGTAGGGATGCATTACGTGGTTCAGCACGGCAGTTTTTGCGTACTGGATGCACTAGGGAATGGATTACATGCATTGCCCAGGCTCACTGCTCCTGCGCGCTAATTCACAAATCAACATGCTGATCTGTTAGGATTGTAGGAAACAAGTATTCACATGGCACCCTAACAAGCTTCATTTGTGATACTCCAATATTTTACATTCACACTTTGCTAGCTGGTCTTAGGTTTCGGTGCTTCTGTCAGTAGCATGCAATTATGAATGGAATCCCCTCCTCCCCCTTTTAAAACATGTGAATGGACAGTTGGAGACTGGCACATAAAATGTTCGTATGGATTCATTTCTGTGAACAAATAAAATCATGTCAGCATCTTCTACACAATGAGTTATTCAGGTGAAGCATGCTGTTCCATTTAGTAGAGCAATCACAAAGTAATATTTGGCAGAAGGAGGCACATTTCTAGGACTGCCATTGTATGGATTTTTCCCAGTTTCAAATTAGACTGCACAGACTAATACTGTTTTATTGTTCAGATCGAGTTTTTGCACCAACTACTACAACCCGCCAAGTTTATGATGTTGCAGCTCAACATGTTGTCAGTGGTGCCATGGAGGGCATATTTGGTAAATGATCTTTTCTTATGCTGCTCTCTTCAGTTTCATCTAACAATTTAGGGTCATGGCAGCACTTTTGTGTCCTTTCTGACCAACTGTTATAAGCTGAAAGAGGCTGGTTTCTGTTCACAGCATGTCACCATGAAATATCTACGGTCGCAGAAATGTTTGATCTTGCACAAGTTTATTGAATAGTCATGATTTCACATCACTATGAGATCTCCTAAATGATGCTAATTAAATGCAATGATAGATTCTGATTCTCACTAGTCATTTTGTTTATTTTCTCTGCAAAGCAAACTATAACGCATTTTTTTTACTCTTGCAGGAACAATATTTGCATATGGTGTAACAAGCAGTGGAAAGACACATACAATGCATGTAAGGACACTTATATGGTTATTCATAATCAATGCTCGATTGAGTGTAATCCGTGACATGCTAAAAAGCTAAATGCTCCTGGTATTATGTCCACTATATTTATTCTTCTACTCTGTATGATAAACTGACCATAATTCATGGAGGTAGGCAAATTTCATTTCTCTTTTGAAGCATACAAGTTGGATCTTGTTCATAAGAAATTTTCATTTTATGTCGCTACGGCTACGCTGATATTTTACAAATCACCAGTTAGCTATATTTCCAAAGTCATCACTATCTCAATATACCTCTTCTTTTGAGTCAGGGAGATCAAAGATCCCCAGGAATAATACCTTTGGCAGTCAAAGATGC
Source organism: Avena sativa (assembly GCA_916181665.1). NCBI lineage: Eukaryota > Viridiplantae > Streptophyta > Magnoliopsida > Poales > Poaceae > Avena > Avena sativa. Next base: position 273,365,832 of record OV702298.1, on the reverse strand, counting down.
ATTTAGCATTATACAAGAGGTACTTTTTAAATATGGAGGCATGTATCATGACACGGCGAAGCATTCTTGCTACTGTTATAGTATCTGCGTATTAACTTCTATCACCGTTTGGTTTTCTTTGTAGACGCCAGATCGCGAGTTTCTCCTACGCGTGTCATACCTGGAAATTTATAACGAGGTTTGTTGCTGCAATCGTATTTTTCATCATCATAGAATACTTGTATGTTGATTATTGAGTCACGTCTGCTTGGACTATTTGATAGTCTACTTGCCTATCGTATATGCAAACATGTAACCAGGGTTCTGTTCCAAAATGAATTGCAAGAATCCTGGTGTTTTTTGGAATGGGTAATTTGTCACAACCAGTTAAATGCTAGAGTGAAAGTTTCATCCAAAGCGTTGCAAAGACCATCATATCATGCTATCATTGAAATACAATTCTTTTCTTGATCCTGTGCTGTAAGACACTGGTGCCAATTAACATGATGACACTAGGCTGGCTGCTATGACGAAGCGACCGTATCAATTCATACCATCTATATAGTCTGGTGGCTTGACGATTATCTCATCTCAGTTTGTGAGGTCATATTGTATTGGTTAATGCTACTTGCTTTGCGTGCCTGACAGGCTTTAGGTCATGGAGCCAACCCCAAACATGACAAGTATCAGTTAAAACCTCACATTCTAAAACCCATCTGAATGATTATCTTTCCATACTTCCAGACATAAAAATTTAGAAAGAGAAAACCAAAAGCTTGTATAAAAGGTAGATAGACAGCAAAACCATTCATCTGGGTTTTGGGCTTTGGATCTCATTCAATTAACAAATATTTGAATAGGCTGTCAGGCCAATTACTAAGTACCATGTGTCGCTGAAGTGCTGAACTAATTTTGTGGTTCCTAGAAATTGGTATTAGCCAATCAGCATGTTGGTGCCTGATATGGTTTTAGAACTGTTGATAAATGTCAGCATTTCTAATGGAAACTGGAAAACATAATTTTTCTTTTGTATAGCATTGATTGTTTGTCACGAGGCTACCTTTTGGTTTTGGTCCCTCAAGTCCTTTTTCGTGTGTAACTCTCCATGTTTCTACTAAGAAGTTTTTATTAGACAATGTACACCATGTGATATCAGAGCCCATGTTAGTATACATCTTGCACAAATTTTTGTTGATTTTCTCCTGCTTTGTTTTTTTTCTTGCAATTTTCCACATTGAATGCCATATTTTTGTTAGCTGCAATCATGATATCGATACACTAACTGCATCCCCAATTGACCATCAATCACTTTCATATTCTTTATTTTACCTGGTTATGCTGTTCTAATGGACTCATTGATTTTAGGTTGTCAATGATCTACTCAATCCTGCAGGGCAGAGCTTACGGATTAGAGAGGATCCTCAGGTGTGTATATCTCAATTCTCCAATCTTCATTATGAGCACTTTCCTCTATATGCTAAACTACAATTGATATTTCTTGCCAATTACTATCAAACTAATGACTATTTTGATGGATGATTGTCGGCGTTTGTATTCTAGAATTTCCTCCCAAGAGAATACTGTCCTATCGTCGTCCGTAGAGGCGTAGAGTATGTTTGTCCGTTTGGGTACGGTTGCTGCCTAAGAGTTATGTCATGCATGCCACTAATTGATGGGGTGGCCTCATCCCTTGTATAGAAACTGGATCATTTCAGATGACTTTACAGAGAAGTTCTCAACTTGCTACCACTTAAGATGAATATAATGCATCATTTTCCTTTGAGAAGTTGGATCATTTCAGATGCCTTTTTTGACGGTTGCATGCATAAAAGTTCACTCCCAAACTTGCTATCCCTTAGAATGTGTCATTTTGTACAATGAACTGAGAGCTCCTTGATCTGCATTAACTTCATCAGGGAACGTTTGTTGAGGGTATCAAAGAAGAAGTAGTATTATCTCCTGCACATGCTCTGTCCCTTATTGCAGCTGGAGAAGGTAAATTTCCTGTTGATATAGTTGTCTGCTTGATTTAATCTGCTTCTGGAACTATTGTTGTGTTGCCATATGGTTGGACATAGGGCTGTCTAGGAGACTAGGAGTAGCTGTGAGGATGACAAGTTCATTTATGAAGAAGGGACCTTATCTGATGGAATGTTATCTTTACAATGTTAAAAAACTGATATCATCGAAAATTAAGCAATTTCCTCAAAGTTCTTTTGAAAGGGAGAATTAGCTAAACGTCAGTGCAAGAGTGCAATTAGAGAAACACCATCCAGTATCAATAGTACTGTGGATGACCTATACTCTGGTTACTCCCTACTCGCTGCTGGTGTAAACTGCTTGTGCTCGTGTAAACTGCTTGTGCTCGTTCTCACCACATGTGAACTTGGGTGGCTGAAGATACCATGGTAACTTTTGCTGCCCGAAGGTCCATAATATGTCACTTTTTCACAGCCCACCATCAATGATTAAGAGTCGCTTGACTAGTAGTTCGACCAGTGTACCAGTTGGTACTTGGCTTACACCTCGACTCGGCTGGCTATGATAGTTGAGAAACCAGTCGACTAACTGTGACTAGACATAATTAGTCTAGCATGCTGAGTTGTCCGACTTATTGAGGTGGCCCACTGTCAGATTGAAGTTATCCTCTTGAAAACTCCATTAGCAAACTCAAACCGGCAGTTGCTTCTCTCCTTCCTCTCATGCCCTGTTTTGCTCAGTAGTATCTACTCCCTCTGTTTCAAATTACTCCGCGCGCACGCTTACCTAGGTGGCCTAGTATTCTTTCATTTTTAATCAAAAAATTCTTAGATTTTTTGGTATACGTAGTACATATTTCATACTATCTATTTCAAAAATCCTAGGATTTTTTGAATAAGAAATAAGAGCGTACTAGCCCACCTACATAAGCGCGCCGGCGGAGTAATTTGAAACAGAGGGAGTAGTATGTAACAGCCTAGCAGTATGTACCGTGTGCATTGTGTAGCATGTACTTGTGTTGGTTGCATGGCTTATGATTTACCTCTAATTTGCTCCAGAGATCTGGTTCTTTATGTACATGCGTCTCTGATTGGCCTCTGATTATTCCTAGTACTAGCCTTCAAATATTGTAGTGTAGTAGACTGTTAGTGTGGTACTCCCAATCACGTACTAGCCTTCAGAGATCATGGAGTATTTTTTTGGAATTATAGTGATGATTAGTCAACTAGTCAAGTACTAGTCGTGACCCATAATCTTACCTGCCGTGCATGGTGGATATGCAGATCCTCCCAATCACGCGACCTTTGGGTAAGAGTTAGAGGATGCAGTTGCTCACCACGGACTGTCTTCTGGACCACTAAGCCTTCCAACAGCTGATCGATAGAGTTGTAGAAAGGCTGTCTAGGCGTTACAGGAAAATTAAAACTCTGATATCAATCACTAAATGCTATATTTTGCAGTGGTATGTGTTACAGTATATGTGGATTGCACTTTTGGTTGTGTTGGCTAGTGCATGAAGCTTGACATGGTATCAGAGCCAAAGGTCTCGAGTTCGAGTCCTGGTTTTCGCAGTTTATTAAAAAATTGCTGGTAGCCCCCATTTGTGTTCACATATAGTAATCTTGAGTCATACGTGAGATTTCGTGCGCCGTCGCTCTCTTCCGGTTGCACGTGTTGACTTCTCTGCGTCACACGCGAGAGGGGGTGTTACAGTATATATGGATTGCACTAGCAGTTTCCATCAGATCCGACTTTTGGTTGCATTGGCTAGTGCATGAAGCTTGACAATATGCAACTTAGACTAATTGTGTCGAAGTTGCATTCTCTGAATGCACTCTTTTGTAGCAGTCTATCTAGTTTCCACCTTAAGAAATGTACCCACTTCTATTATCGAGTGGTGCAAATGTGCTTGTCATATATGTGCCCTTAATTCTGAATTTCCTATTTTGTTTTAATATTTTTGTTGAAATTTATTTTAACAATTGTGGATCACCATATTTGGTTATTTGCTAATTATTGTGTTCCTTCTGATTTGCAGAGCATAGACACGTTGGTTCCACTAACTTCAACCTACTAAGTAGCAGAAGTCATACAATTTTTACACTGGTAATGAGGCATGTAAATTTGTATGTTTGCAGTATAAAATTGTATTTATGATTGCTATTTGAAGATCTATGGAAGACTGATAGCTTACCTTGCACTTCTATGCTGCTAGGCTATCATCTAAAAAATCTGCGATGCATACTTTTATTAGTGAAAGAGCTTCACCTGATCTTAGCTTTTCCTTGTTATTTGACAGACAATTGAGAGCAGCTCTTATGGCGAGTCTAATGAAGGGGAAGCAGTCACCTTCTCACAGCTGGTCGGTTTGGATCCTGCTATTTTTCCTATTTTAAATTTCAGCAGTTCCTTACATCACTTTAGTTATATATTTAACTTAACAGATAATTATATTTAAAGATTTTCTTTATGCATCTGACATGACGTGAGAGCATCTGTTTATTCCTCACTTTCTCTCTCATCTGCAGCACCTCATCGATCTGGCAGGTTCAGAGAGCTCAAGGGCTGAAACTACTGGAGTACGTAGGAAGGAAGGATCTTATATCAATAAAAGCTTGCTAACTCTTGGAACGGTATGGCTCAATAAAGATTAAAAGCTTCTGCGCCTTTTTAAACTTTGAATAATCTGGTCAAGCTATGTGCTTTCATTTTTCTTGTTATCTCAACTTGTAAGTATTTGGTGCCCGAGCTGTCATGAACTAGGCATGTTCTCAAATAATAACAGACAGATTTATTTTTTATTTTTCAGGTGATATCAAAACTGACTGATGGAAAAGCTACACATATTCCATTTCGAGATTCAAAACTAACACGGCTACTTCAGTCATCGTTGAGTGGACAAGGGCGTGTTTCAGTTAGTTTTTTCTTGCCAACTGTGACGCTGGTTTTAACATGATTACAGTTATACTCTGAGAGTTAATGTTATTCGGATTTGTGGCATATGCTGAAAACATCTCCTTGTTGCAGCTAATTTGCACAGTGACGCCAGCATCAAGCAACTCTGAAGAGACCCACAATACACTAAAATTCGCCCACCGTGCAAAGCGCATTGAGGTCCAAGCATCACAAAACAAAGTAAGTCATGATTGGTTGCTCGCCGGTAATTCTAAATCTAGTGTTTTGACTTCTGTCCCATGTTATATAATTCTGCACCTCTGATGTACTTCTGACACATTCTCTTGCATCTGTCTTTATGTTCTACAGATTATTGATGAGAAGTCTTTAATAAAGAAATACCAGAATGAGATTCGCAGATTAAAGGAAGAGCTTGAACAGCTGAAAATGGGTATTATTTGTGGAACTCCGTCGAAAGAGGCCGAAGAAGATAATATCATCCTTTGGAAACAAAAGGTACCATTTTATTGCTGCTGATTTTGTGATCGTCTCTATGTAGTTCTATTGGAACATTTTATATATGCTTTAGTTGAGAGTGATTTGTCTTCAGCTGCTTCTGTGCCTTGAATCATTTCTGGAATCAGTATAATTTTTAATTATACAATGCTGCGTGTTTCCTTTTTCCTTTTTACGTAAATCTTACTAACTACAGTTTGTTCGTCATATGAAAAGCTAGAAGATGGTAATGTCAAGCTGCAATCAAGACTGGAACAAGAGGAGGAAGCTAAATCTGCTTTGCTCGCAAGGATACAGCGCCTCACAAAACTTATCTTGGTTTCCACCAAGGCAACCCAGACTTCAAGATTTTCTCCACATCCTGGACCAAGAAGAAGACACTCTTTCGGGGAAGAGGAGGTCAGTTAAACTTTGATGTTAGTTTCTTTTTGTTACTGGTAGTGGTACTTTTGAGAATAAATTGACACATCTCTGTTTTAGTTTTTCTGTAGAAACATGGAATTACTAGTAAGCCTTCTTTACAATCAGTTTTGGTAATTTCATGCTATCTTATAATTGGCCTTCTAAAACTGTAGCTAGCTTACCTCCCGTACAGAAGACGCGATATCATGTTGGATAATGAAAGCAACGAATTACTCACACCTGGTGAAGGATTTGGTGTGACACTTGAAGACTCTTCGAAGGAGGAGAAAAAGAATCGGAAAGGACTTCTTAACTGGTTTAAAATCCGGGTATGCATATTCGACAATACCTAATCCTCTGCAGATGAAAGAAATACTGGTTTGCCTCCATAGATTAAACTTCTGCAACTATTCCTTCACATCTTGCATTTGTCTATGTTTCTGTTTTCCAGAAACGTGATGGTGGAGCTTCTACTCTGACAAGTTCAGACTGTGACAAGTCCAGTTTGACTAAATCAACGGCTCCTTCAACACCTATTGGGGGGAGTATGAATTTTCCTGCAGAACCAAGAATATCAAATTCTTTGGTTAATGACAGTATATCAGCTGATATGTTGAGCATTGCCCATGGGGAATTTCCTTCCGACGATCTTCCTGGAGAAGAAACCATTCTGGTAAAAAACTTGGATCTTTTGGTAAGATCAAATTTTATCAGATGAAAAATAGTAGTCACATGCTGACAAAATTTTATCAGATGAAAATTAGCAATTCCACTTGGATGGGTACTCGCGTAAGATAAATAATTCCCTGAACAATCTGTCCTGGAGTTATGGACTCCAAAACTGAAGTTTATACTTTATTTGAATTGTATTATGATTGATAATTAGAAGTCCTTTTTTATGTAGTAGATAATCATCTTTGAGAAAAATAAATCAAGTTCTATGCTTGGGTAACACAATGAATATTGTGAGAACAAATTTGATGGGACAATAGTTTAATTACATGAAACTACTCCCTCTGGTCCATACTAACGGCTTCAACTTTATCTAGATTCATATGTATCTAGTTAAGTATTTAGACTAATTTTTAGGGGTTAGCAAATGCATAAATTCAAAGTATTATTGGCTAAACACTTGAACCATGATACAGTTTCTGTTTTGGACCACATGGGATTTAAGTTCTTTGTTTTATTTTCAGTTGAGTATAGTGCTTCTGATGACATGTTTTGTGTGGTATGGTTACAGGCCAGCAGTAAAACAATTGACCATGTTGACTTGTTAAGAGAGCAATTGAAGATTTTATCGGGGGAGGTCGCACTTCATACAAGTGTTCTAAAGCGCCTTACAGAAGAAGCTGCGAGAAACCCAAATAGCGAAAAAATTCAGGTACTCGCTTATTTGATATACAATTTAGTGTACTGTTACATGCTTTTCACCACATGAAGCTCAATCTTTTTGGCATTTTAAAGATGAAAATGAAGAAGACCAGTGACGAAATTAAGGCAAAGCAGCAGCAGATAACTTCTTTAGAAAAACAGATACCTCATTCCTTGTCAGATAGTCAAGTGAAGGTTGACAAGTTAGATCTTTCACCGGTAACATTCCGTTATCATCTTGGTCTCATACCTACACTGTTCTGAACATTCCATTTACTAAAGATGCTTTTATTGGTTTTGCAGTCGTATGCTGAACTACTTGAGCAGCTCAATGAGAAATCCTTTGAACTTGAGGTACTTAAACTGTGTATGCTACTATGCCCTTCGGTGCTGATTCATACTATCAGACCAAACCTGTTGCTGCTCAGTTTTGTTGTACTCTTTGTAATTCGTAATAATTTGTCAGTGTCAATTGTTAGAGTAGGCTAATATTTTGAACTAAAGGAATAACATTTGATTTAATCTTTGCGTTTGTTAGAGTATACTAATATTGTAGAGTTGTAGACTTGTAGTAAGGTCAAGGAAAATGAACATATTAGAACACAAGGTGATAAATAACATTTAAACTAAGTTGGACTGATGAACTGATGCATAAATTTGAGAGATTCAGGAGCGAGAAGAAACTAAAAGATCAAGAGACGAATTTGAAGGACGAGCTTGACACTATTGTATCCGGATAAAGTATTTTCAGGGCGTGCATGTAATTTATGGTGTTTTTTCCAAATGTTCCCGTTTATTTTCTATTAGCTGTGCCCATATATGGATACAGATTTGTGCGGATTAATTGTGCACATTTAGATACGTCTCTGTGCAGATTAAGTATTTTTTTTTAGTTTTGTGAAAGCTCCTGTGGTGTGTACATACCTGGTTGGTAAGTTTGGTTTGTTCTTTCTTATTGCAGGTGAAGGCAGCAGATAACAGAGTAATACAAGACCAGCTAGAGGAAAAGGTTAGATGTACTAGAATTTGTTTTTTTTTTCTTGAAAGTTCAACAGTGTAAATATGAGCGTCAGTTCATACCACTTATTTGAGTTTATTGTGTTACTAGACAAGTGAATGTTTGGAATTGCAAGAGGCAGTTTCTCTCCTAAAAGAACATCTTTCTCAAGCTCTTCAAGCCAAGGATTCATTGTCAAATAGCATTGTGATGCAGAATAGTTCAGGAGCAAACCATGAAGTTCAACACAGTGACCAAGAAAAAACAGTTCCTAGAGAGATCTCTGCTGAACCACTGCAAAAAGAGCAGCAGGTTTGCCTTTTGCGCCCTTGTTTGCACTTCCTAATTAGACATAGGAGATACGAACCTAGTTGATCAATTAGAAACTACTAGCAGCAGCTTTATTTTAGGTGCCCTTGTTTTCACTTTCTTCCTAATTAAACCCGGGAGATACGAATCTAGTTGATCAATTAGGAACTACTCGACATACCAGGCTCTAGTTTCCTCATTTCTAGGAACTTCATTGAGTTCAGCAGTCAAGTTAATTAGGAGTTACATAGTTAGAGATAGCTGCTATCTCTTCCACGTTTATCATTATCGTGTCGTGACAAAAAGATAACATACATCACACCAATGTACATTTCTTCCAGTTTACATTAATGGTTGTTAATACTAGACTTCCACATCATTTATCACATGTTTGCACAGTTCATTCCTAATAAGAGAATACTGTTGTTGTGAATCCAATTATAAATAATGGTCTGAAACTGAGTTACTCAGGCAGACATGAGAAGCGAACGTTCTTATCAGTGTGAAAATATGTCTTGACCACAGGTTCTGTGGTAAGGACGAGGGCTGCATTGAACTGATTTGTTCTACTGGGCCTGGGCAACCTCTCTTTCAAACTTTCTGATGATGCACTCCCATGCGCTCCGTTATTTCTAAATATCTTCGCACTACATTTATTAAGTGTGCTTATTTGCTCTATTGTTCCTTTTGTTCCATATCTTCAGTCAGTTGAGATTGGCGAGCTAAAGCAAAGGCTGTGTGAACTTGACAAAGTCAAAGCTCAACTGGAGGCTCGCAATCAGAAGTTACTAGAGGAAAGTACATATGCGAAAGGTTTGGCTTCGGCTGCAGGAGTGGAATTGAAAGCGTTGTCAGAAGAAGTTACTAAACTCATGAACCAAAATGAGAAGCTTGCTTCTGAGTTGGCATCGCTGAGAAGTCCAACCCCTCGCAGAGCAAGCAATGGACCGAGAGGTACTAATACTAGGAGAGAGAGCATGAGTAGACGAAATGAACCAGCTAGCAGAAGAGATGGTAATGCAAGCCACGAGAGGGAGAGAGTTTTAGAAACTGTCCTTATGGAGAAGGAACAAAAAGAAGCGGAACTCCAAAGGAAGGTAGAGGAATCGAAGCAAAAAGAAGCCTTCTTGGAAAGCGAGCTTGCGAACATGTGGGTTCTAGTGGCAAAACTGAAGAAGTCCCAGGGGGAGGACCATGAGGATTTAGATGCCAAATACAATGGCTCCTGACCTCATAACTAAGGCTAATCAATCATCAAAGGCGTGTTTGGCTTGGGTATTTCTTTATGTATGATAAGTGTTATGTGCCTTTTTTTGTTCTCATTGTGAATTAGTGTCTCCTGTATATTCTCGGGCTAATCAAAGTTGTGAGTAGTGTGTAGTTGAGAGTGGTGTGCTAACTGCTGAGAGCTTCCTACCATTGCTGTAACGAGATTTTGGAATTCCTAGAACATGGTCGTGGTAATGAAGAGAAACATATCTGGTGCTTGTGCCAGATATCTAACAAAGAAACATGTATTGCATCTTGCTCATCCTGCACTTCGAATGATGTCAAACTGGAATGTGTATATATATATATGATGAAGAAATGTTTTCCTCCTGGTTTTGGAAAATGCCATGATGTTTTTTTTCTTGAACATGGACTATGGGGTAAAACCCCACAGTAATTTATTAAATAAAGCGAAACAACGAGGTTCAGTACATATTTACAAAAAGACAGAAAAAATTCAAGGGGCTAAAGAAAAAGAGGTACACTTAGAGCCGAAGACTGTTTAGCTTTCACCGAATACAAGCAGATCTGCAATGGGCTAGCTTAACCTTTTTTTAAACTCTGGGCCAACTTAACCTCATTCCGGTCCAATACATCAATTTGGCCCGAACTAAACCCATGCAGGCCCATAAAGCACGTCGACAGTCCCAACCGCCGCTTGAATCGAGACAGTCGAGTCGCTGGAATAGTGGAATGGCTGGATCGAGATCCACGTCCATCACAAGTTACACAAAAGAGGCAATAGCTGGAACCCTAACCCTAATTTCATTTCCCTCCCAACTTCTTCGCGAGCTAGGAGCCTAGAACCCATAGCAACGCGTTCTGGAGAATGACGTCGACCGACACGGAGCACTTTCTTCGTCTAGTTTGTTTTACTTTCAATTGCTATGGCATCGTGTTTGTGGAGTTTTTCCCTAAACGACATATGCCGATTTGGTGCAGCGGCGAACTGCCGCACACGGCTCCGTCGGTCCGTCGCGGCGCTTACAAATGACTGGATCGAACTTGGAGTGGCCTGGAGCGCTGGATCCACTCGTGTCATCGCAAAAGCGGGGCCGGGGCGCTGGATCCACTCGCGTCATCGACCGATATGCAAAAGACGGGACATTCTTTTCAGGTCAATATTTGTTATGTTCATACGCTTTTGTGTATCATTTTTTTGATGTTTTCCTTGAATGGATTAAACGCGGACTTAGTGCGGTTGGGCATTTACAAATGCTATTAGAAATGGTATGGTAGATAGGACACGCTAGTAATTAGTGCTCCCTTGCTTGCTAAACCACAACCCTTCTTCCTCATTAGTCTCTCCCTGATCTGCTTCTTACCTCACCACACCAGCTCTTGCTTCCTCAGTTGCTCATCAGTCATGCCGTCTGTTGTTTGTCTTTCTCTCTCTTCTCCTTTCCTGCTTCTAGTTTGTGGTAGTGACAGGACAAAATGCAGTTTGTGAGATGAAGCTGAGAAGGTACATCTGCTCATGTCCACCGGGAGAAGCGCTGCACTATTCCCTTGTTCGTGACTGTGATTCGATCACGGCTTCGTGTATTCATCCCACAACAAGAACAAAGCGGTCTACAGGTAGGTCCCAAACTTTTGAAGGGTTCACAGCATAGAAAACAAAAATTTCTTACGATAGGAACTAAGTACCAAGATCTATCTACTAGATACAAACAACGAGCGAATGTATATCCGTAGAGAACATACCTTTGAAAACTGACAAAGCTTAACGAGTTGAACTCGTGGTTGATGTAGACGATCTCTTGCCGATCTCAAGATCTAGAGAAAGTCATAGCGCCGCAAAGCAGCAGCGCATCCGTGCTCGCACACACGTACAAGACACCGAGCAACCTCCGCCTCCTCGCTCCAGCGATGCAGCGGAAGCACAACCCTTTTTTGCCGAATAGCCACCGGAAACATGTATCTCGCTAGTACGAGACCATGGGGGATAAATTCTAGAGGGGGAGAGAGATCCTTCACGAGGAGGTGTGAGTGAGAGAGAGGGAGAGGGGTGCCTTTTATAGGAGGAGGGGGGGTACCCAAGGGGGTGGCCGCCGGCCATGGGGCTTCCCCCTCCCCTCCTTAATTCATGTGGGTGGACACTCCACTCACAAAAACCTCTTCAATTTCCTCCACTCAAAATCCCACTCAAAATTGCTATTAAATTTCCACCAAATTTAATGCAAACTCTCATTAAATAAAACTATTTTTATTTATTCAGAATTTTATCAATTATTTTAATGACAAACATTCACATATAACCCCTTGCTAGAATTCTATTTCACATGCAAAAACACTTTCTGCAATTTCACCCGAAAACCTGTTTCGGTATCTAGTGAAATAAATTCCTGCGCTTGTTATTCTTTCCGGCATGAAACTTTTGCTCCAATTGGATGTTAGTGTCCCTTAAGTGTGTCACTCTACGGTTCGCGAATAATGCGGACATGATCGAGATCCTTCTCCGATCAATAATCAGAAGCGGGACCTGGAGATCCATACTGACTCCCACACATTCAACGATGAATTTCCTGTGATCGTCGGAACCTTTTACGCTAGTATCTTAATCCCTTTGTTTCACGATATATTACATGTCCGAGATTCGATCATCGTTATCTCCATACCTAGTTTGATCTCGTTACCGACATGCACTCTTTTCTCGTTCCCGTGATATAACATTCTAGTGATCAAATCACTTGCTTGCAAGCTATCCAATGTGATATCACCGAGAAGGCCTAGAGTATATCTATCCGTCATCGGGATGAACAAATTCCACTCTTGATCCATGAGTCTCAACATAACACTATAGTAGTTTTGAAGCCATCTTTATAATCACCCAGTTATGGTGTGACGTTTGATGTCAACAAGAAACTCTTCCGGTGTTAGTGATTGACATGATCTCATGGTCTAAGGATTGGGATCACTTCGTAAGTTGTTATAGCAATATAAATTCAATGACTTTGATTGTAATGCTATACTTCGGATGAATGTTCATCACATCATTACACTAATGTTGTGATCTCGTTATTAACAACATCCAATGTCTATGATCAGGAAACTGTGATCATCTTGTTAATCAACGAGCTAGTTTATGAGAGAGGCATAACTAGGAACTTTATGTTTATTTATTAAACACACATGTATTAACGTTTCCGTATTAATACAATTATAGCATGCAAAATAAACATCTATCATATACTTGGAAAACACATAATAAACATTTTATTATGCCTCTCAGGGCATATTCCCTTCAGTCTCCCACTTGCACTAGAGACAATAATCTAGTTACATTGTGATGTATCTAACACCCATGGAGTTTTGGTGTAGATCATGTTTTGCTCTAGGGAGAGTTTTAGTCAACGGATCTGCTACATTGAGATCCGTATGTACTTTACAAATCTTTATATCTCCATCCTTAACATGCTCGCGGATGGAGTGAAACCGACGCTTAATATGCTTGGAATGCTTGTGAGACCTTGGTTCTTTGGCATTGGAAATGGCACTATTATTGTCACAATAGATCACCATTGGGTCCAACGCGTTTGCAACCACACCTAGTTCGGATATGAACTCCTTCATCCAAACTGCTTCCTGAGCCGCTTCCGAAGCAGCAATATATTCCTCCGTTGTTGATCCCGCCACCACAGGTTGTTTGGAGATCCTCCAACTAACCACTCCACCATTCATGAGAAATACGTATCCGGATTGAGACTTAGAGTCATCCGGATCGATGTCAAAGCTAGCGTCGACATAACACTTAGCGACGAGCTCTTCTTCACCTCCGTATACAAGAAACATATCCTTAGTTCTTCGCAAGTACTTAAGGATATTCTTGACCGATTTCCAGTGTTCCGAACCTGGATCTGATTGGTACCTACTAGTCAAACTAATAGCATGTGCCACATCCGATCTTGTACATAGCATGACGTACATTATAGAGCCTATGGCTGAAGCATAGGGGACTTTGTCCATTTTCTCTCTTTCTTCCGCCGTAGCCGAACTTTGAGTCTTACTCAATGTCGTGCCTTGTGTCATAGGTAAGAACCCCTTCTTACTTTCGTCCATTTTAAACTTCTTCAAAATCTTACCAAGGTATATACTTTGCGATAGCCCTATTAGGCGCCTAGATCTATCTCTATAGATCTTTATGCCTAATATGTATGACGCTTCACCTAGGTCCTTCATTGAAAATTTGTTGTTTAGATAACTTTTAACACTGTTTAAAAGATCTATATCATTTCCGATCAATAATATGTCATCCACATATAGTATCAGAAATGCCACATTGCTCCCACTCACTTTCTTGTAAATACAAGCTTCTCCATAAGTTTGGACAAATCCAAACTCTTTGATCACCTCATCAAAGCGGAGATTCCTACTTCGTGATGCTTGCTTCAATCCATAGATGGATCACTGAAGCTTGCACACCTTGTTAGCATCCTTAGGATCGACAAAACCCTTTGGTTGTATCATATACAACTCTTCTTCAATATTACCATTGAGAAACGCGGTTTTGACATCCATCTGCCATATCTCATAATTGAAATATGCAGCAATTGCTAACATAATCCTAACTGATTTTAGCATCGCTACGGGAGAGAATGTCTCATCGTAGTCAACTCCTTGAATTTGTCGAAACCCCTTTGCGACAAGTAGAGCTTTATAAACTGTCACATTACATCAGTATCGGTTTTATTTTTGAAAATCCATTTATTCTCCACGGCCTTTCGGTCGTGAGGCAAGTCCACCAAGTTCCAAACTTGATTTTCATACATGGATTTCGTCTCGGATTTCATGGCTTCTAACCATTTGTTGGAATCCGGGCTCATCATCGCTTCTTCATACGTCGCAGGGTCATCATTTTCATCAACCATGAAATTCATGATAGGATTTCCGTATAGCTCGGGAGCTGCACGCGTCCTGCTAGACCTGCGAGGTTCGGTAGTACTCTCTTTCGGAGTTTCATGATCATTATCATTAGTTCCTTCTTCAACTGGTGAAGCCAGCTCCGAAATGACTTCCGGCCCTGCGCTACTCGCCATACTTTGAAGAGAAGGTTCAATAACCTCTTCGAGTTCTACCTTCCGACTACTCACACCTTTCATGAGAAACTCTTTCTCTAGAAAGGATCCATTCTTGGCAACAAAAACCTTGCCCTCGGATCTGTGATAGAAGGAATACCCAATAGTTTCCTTAGGGTATCCTATGAAGACGCATTTTTCCGCTTTGGGTTCGAGTTTATCCGATTGAAGTTTCTTCACATAAACATCGCATCCCCAAACTTTAAGAAATGACATCTTAGGTTTGTTTCCAAACCACAATTCATACGGTGTCTTTTCAACGGATTTAGATGGTGCCCGATTTAAAGTGAATGCAGCAGTTTCTAGTGCATAACCCCAAAATGACAACGGCAAGTCCGTCAGAGACATCATAGATCTAACCATATCCAATAAAGTACGATTACGACGTTCTGACACACCATTTCGCTGTGGTGTTCCGGCAGGTGTGAGTTGTGAAACAATTCCACACTCTTTCATGTGAGTGCTAAACTCGTAACTTAGATGCTCACCTCCACGGTCGGACCGTAGAAATTTGATATTTCTATTACGATGATTTTCCACTTCATTCTGAAATTCCTTGAACTTTTCTATAGAGGTCCCAACCTTTAATAAGGTAGCGATCCCTGTGTTTACAATGCTAGTCCCTGGATCAAAAGCTAGCATCCACAGTTAAGATGTAATATCAAGAAACAAAGGTCTTAATACAACTTTACCAGGAATAAAATATTATATTACATCTTACATAGCTCATTTGGCTATCACATTACAATGCAGCCGAAATATCTATATAGCATGGAGTCCTTCATCTTCAAAGTGCCACAGGCAATCATGTTGGTTGTAGACTTGTAATCCTAATCAACACACTTCACTAACATCAAACAAACCTGCAACATATAGGTTACAGCCACAAGGGTCAATACATTTGAATTGTATTGGCAAGTTTCACTACTATGTAGAAATAAGTGGATCCTGTTAATATATGCATATTTGGCTAAGTAGGGTTTAGGCTCTTTTGCAGAAAGCAATATAGTTTTATCCTATCTTTTCAAAACAGTTTTGATCTTTTGACAATCTTTCTGAACTCCTTGGAAAACTCCAAGTGCTTCTAATCCCTTGTTGACACCATCAAGTTTTACTTTGAGAAATTGGAATGTCGAGATCTTCCATATCTTCAGGACTTAGTTGCTCAGAGTTGTCCGTAACCGGGGACACGGCTAAGTACTTAGAATTTGATCTTCTGCAGAAGTTGTACACTTTACCCACATGACACAATCTCGTCTTGACGTCACCAGTGGCCGCTGGATGAGTACACACCAAATGGAGTACCGGTAGATCGAGAATGTGACAAAGTATTTCCATAGAAGTCCTCCCAATACACAATGCTAGCTTGTCTACCAGGCACGAATGTAAGGATATATTTCCAATACATAATTCTAGTTAACCTGAAGATGCCAATGCAAGGGTCTTCCACTATGTAGTTGACTAAGACAGAGCCCATTTAGCATGTGGATGTACACGGAAGCCATTTTACGAGAAACATGTTCAATCTCTAAGTCCCTGGGTGGTTTTCTTCTAGTGCACATACAAAAAGATAGCCATATAAACATGGTTCCCTTTGTTGCCACCTTGTCCAAAATCGAGTATCCTCATTCCACCCAGGTGGTTCATTGAGTACTTGTTTTATTATATAAAACATATATTTTTCCCAGCACTTCATATAATCACATCATGTATTCCATCCCAAGTCTATAGCATGGCTAAGCATACTACAACTATGAGGTTTTCACTAAGGAAGATGGATTTCCTAATAGGACATAGCATAGCGTAATAACATAGTAGCCCTATCATGCATACTACAAAAATACTACTAAGTGTAGTGAAAATAGTAGGACATGGATGATAGTGTCACTTGCCTTTTTAGTAGAGAATATTGGGTCACTCCTTGATCTTGCAACAATCACACTCCTCAAATTTTACTACAATTCAATCAAGAAAGCACATATTCAAACTAACATTCAAACAATTCACGACATAAAACAATAACATCAAATAATGCATGCAAGCATGCAAAAGATGGTTTTATTTGAAAAAGTGGTTTCTATTAGGCTCTAATCATTTTAAAGCTCCTATTGGTCATTTACAAAAGTGGTAAAACCGTTTAAATTCAAGTTGGAGAAAATGGCCATTTAAATCATTTTTGTTTTGCTAAAATTATTTAAATCAAAGTAATATTTTGTAGTGTTAGCTAAATATATTTTTTAAACACAAATGTTAGTGTTTATGGTCAAAGTGTTTAATATTAATCTATTTGCAAAAGGTTTCATCCATTCCCATTTTTAATTCAAAGCAATATTTATTTGCTAGAAATGCCTTTAACAAAGTAATGATTTACTAAGGTTCATCAAATATGTTTTCAAATCCCAAAACCTGGTGTTTAGGGTCAGAGAGTTTAAATCAAACCATTTTCCAAAGGTTTTAGTCAAAATCCTTTTTAAACCTCGATCAATATTTTTATTTAGCTAGAAATGCTTTTATTCAAAGATTTAATTCCTAAGTGTCACCAAATATACTTTTAAATCTACAAGTTGGTTTCTATGGCCAGTAGGTTCAACACAATCCATTTACAAAAGATTTTACCCTAAAAATATTTTTAGGTTAAATTTTTTACTCAAAATAAGCCTAAACATGTTTCTGCAAAAAAAATATTACAGAAGCAAAACTCTAAACAAAAGGCATCGTTGGAAATTTCACATTTTTCTGAATCCAGTGATATAAAATTTGTAAAATATGGACGTGTGGATTAAAAGTTATAAATTTTACAAATCCTATCACCTAATAGATGAAATTTTTGTTTTTAAATCAATCACTGGCCACGTGGCTCTTTCTTACTGGCGCGTACCGGTTCGCGCGGATCGCGCTCTATGGGCTGTTGGATTTAAAGCGCATCGCACGGCTCATAATCAAACGTACCCTTTCGATTAAAATCTAATCCTACTCCTTCGATCAAGATCCAACGAACCATAACAACCTGACCATGTACTGGCGGCGCTGGCGACGGCGAACGACGACACGCGCTCAGACGGTGATGTTGCCGACGAACCAGGAAGCGCAGGAGAGGGAGGGGACCATTATCGAACTCGCCGTGACGAGGAGAAGCTCGAGGTAGTCTCAGCTACTCGAGGGGCGCACGGGAACGGCGGTGATTGCTCGTCGGACAGGGCGTTGGCGTCGGGCTCGCTCAGGTATAGATGTTGTCGACGCTACATGGCATAAAATGGCACGCCAGAGGATGCATTAGATGCGGGAGAGTGTGGCGATCACGGGAGCATCATCGAAAGGGAGAGGGGTGGATGGAACTTATGGGGAGGGGTTGCCGGAGTGGGCACAAACGATGGTGGTGCTCGGGCGAGTTTGTTGCCGACGCTGTGGAGCGAGCGCGGCCAAGCGGGTGGCACCGGGAGATGCAGGAGACGTTGGTAAGCAAGCTAGTATGCTCTAGAGGGCTGGGGAGGGCGTGGTTTCGCTGGAATCGGCCGGAGAGTTCGTCGGAGCCGAGGGTGTTCGAGCTCTCGATTGAGGCAGCCTGGTGGCAGAGAGGGAGCGATGCCTGGGGGAAAATGGAGAGGGGGCGTAGGCGTTTAAGGGTGCATCATCGCTAGAGGAATTAACGTCGCCAATTACTCGAATTTACGAGGATTGAATCGTGGCTGAACGGCGAGGTGTGATGGGGGGAAACGGTCGCGAGGTTGATGACGGTGAGGTGGCCAGTGGGTCCTGCTCGTCAGCGAGGTGAGTGGGGGTTAGGTGGGGTCCTTCGTTCAGTGACCGTGCGGGTGCGAACGCGAGTGAAAAACGTTTCGGGGGAGAGGGGAAAGTGGGCTGCGAGTTTGGGCTGGACTGGGCCTGTTTCTGGGCTGGCTTTGTTTCCCCCTTTTTTTAATACTGAATCTTTTCTTTTTCCTTTTCTATTTTGATTTTTGTTCAAATAATTCAAACTCCATTTGAATTCAAACCTTTACTAAAATTTGAGTATATTTTTAATACTGTTTATTAACATATTCCAAAGTCCAATTTAGAATATTTCTTTTATTCTTTTAGGTCTATTATTTATTTAAAAAAACATTTGTCTTTATTTCAAATAAGATTTAAATATGTTTTCAAACTCAATTTTAATTCTAATCTTTTACAAAACCTTTTTCAGTAGGTTTTATTTATTCTTTAGTGCAAATAATTCACTTTGAATTATTATTTAAAATACTTTAACATGATTTAATGTTCATTTAAATTGGGAATTATCTTTATTAAATAAAATTGGATATTAATAAATCCTTATGATTTTATTTAAATAATCCTTTACTATTTTTATTAATAAATAATCTTTCATCTCATTTGTTTGGCCAAGATTTAATTTGACTTTTTTAAATATTCCTTATTTATTTATTTCTTCCTTTGCCTTATAAAATCCATATCTTTTTATTTAAAGATCCAAAATTGGTGATTCCAATTTGCATAACCTTATTTAATATTTGTTTATCTTTTTAAATTCCTTTAGAATTTATTTGCTCAAGATTTGGCATGGATTTAAGGTAGGGATTTATTAGCTTTGGAAATTAATTCCTTTTATCTTAATAAATTTATAAGTTCTTATCTATGACTCCAAATTGAGTGAAACCAATTTCTATGTTTTTATAATATTCTTATTTATCATTCTTGATCATTTATAAATCTTTGTTGACAAATTTTTATATGGATCAAATCCATAGTCTTAGAGAGATCTTGGAAATGAATTATTCCATTAGGGTTTTAGGGTTCTGGTTTAACTTTTCCAAGTGTTTAAATTTCAAGATACATTATTGATGAATGCATTTCACTTGATTGAAATTTTGTTTGATTCCCTTTTCATTCAAAGTTTGTTCAAGATGGGTTTTGATGTTTCCATTTTGAATAAAAAAGTTTCTTTTCACCCTAAATTTCGACATTTATTTATTTTGTTTATTTATTTTCACATTTCAAAATTTGGAAAATTTTGGGATGTGACAGGCTACCACCCTTAAAAGAAATCTCGTCCCGAGATTTGGGAAGGCTAGGGTTACAAGTTGGCTTGAAGACAACTAGGGTACTACCACCCTTAAAAGAAAGTCTTATAGGGTTACATTTATGGTTCACTTGACTATGGGTTCATTAATTGATATCCAAAAAGGAATCCTTATTTGACTCAACTGAGTTAACTAATTCCTGTCATCTACATCATCCAATTCTTCAAGGGTTTCATACATGTCGATGTGGTTCACATGTCCTTTCTGGGTCACATTGGAGTCATTTTCATTGGAGTTTCTAGCATCCTTTTTCTTTTTATTCTCAGGACAGTCTGATGCATAGTGTCCAAGTTCCTTACAATTATAACACTGCAACTGGCTAATGTCTTTCTTCCTGGAATTGCCATGTTGGTTCTGACCAACTGGCACCATATAACAATTATTCAAGTTTATTACTAATCCCGACGGTAAGTGGAGAGGTAGCGTTCCGACGGTGATCACATCAATGCTTGATCCATTGCCGACACGCATCTTGACCTCACCCCTTGCTAGCGGTCGCTTGTTCCACAGCCCCGGATTCGAATTACAAATAGTAGCAACTGAACCGGTATCAAATACCCAGGTGCTACTGTGAGCACTAGTCAAGTACACATCAATAACATGTATATCATATATACCTTTGTTTGCCTTGCCGACCTTCTTGTCTGCCAAATACTTGGGGCAGTTGCGCTTCTAGTGGCCAGTCCCTTTACAATAGTAGCACTCGGTATCAGACTTAGGGCCAACTCGGGGTTTCTTTTTAGGCACGTCAACCGGCTTGCCGCCCTTTCTTCCCTTCCGTTTTCCCTTCTTATCTTTCTTGAAACCAGTGTTCTTATTGATCATCGACACTTGATGTTCCTTTTTGATATCCACTTCTGCAGTTTTAAGCATTGACAGAAGCTCGGGGAGAGACTTCTTCATGCCTTGCATATTATAGTTCATCACGAAGCTCTTATAGCTAGGTGGTAGAGACCGCAGAACACGCTGGATGCCTAAGTCAATGGGAATCGTTATTCCCAAGGACACAAGCTTATCAGCGTAACCCGACATCTTGAGTACATGCTCACTTACGGAGCTGTGCTCTTCCATCATGTAGCTAAAGAACTTTTCTGTAGCATTGTAGCTCTCTACAGCAGCATGTGTGTCAAGAATCATTTTCAACTCACCCATTGTATCAAATACATTGCCGTTTTCAAAACGCTTTCGAAGTTCCGGCTCTAGCCCATACAATATGCCGCAATGAACTAAGTTGTGGTCCTCCTGACGAGTCTGATAGACATTCTTCTCCTCGTCAGGGGCATCATCAAAAGGTGGGGGGCCTAGCGGCGCTTATAGCACATATTTCTTTTGTGCAGCAGAGAGGAGAATCCTCAAATTCATGGCCCATTCGGTAAAGTTGCTACCGTTCGTCGCAAGTTTCTCTTTCTCCATGAACACATTGAAACTAAAAGCAGGTGGTGCCATCTACAACAGAATTTGTAAAGTTTAGACTAAGTTTATGATAGATTGAGTTCAACTAATCCACATTACGAATGAACTCCCACTCAAAAACGACATCCCTCGTGCCTTTTTGGTGATTACATGAACCAAATCCACTACACCAAGTCGGATCATCACATGAGTCAGTGTAGCTTCAAAGGCGAGCATCAAATGGGCATCATATCTACTGTATGACTCATGCTTAACCTTTCGGTCCGTGTTCCGAGTCCATGTCTGTACATGCTAGGCTCGCCAAGTTAGAACCTTAGTATTCGCGTGTGTAACTGTCTTACACCCGAAATATGGTCGTGGATCCAAGAACACCCGATCATCACGTGATGTCTTGGAGCGACGAAAAACATAATCGGTGCATACTAAAGGAAGAACACATTCTTATCTTGATATTCAAATGAGGGATCATCTTATTATGCTAATAAAGCGCTAAACAAGCAATATAAGATGCTATCAAACATCACATGTTTATTAATGAAATGATATGGTTCCCGCATATGATCTCTATCATGTGCACCGTGGTATGATCACTATCATACCTTTATGTGTAAGGCCAAGGTCTATGGAACTTACACGCTATGTGTGTTGTAAGAGTATCATCTCATACTTCTACTTACAACATCACCATATCATAGCACTAGCCCAGCAACAATCTAAACTAGACGCCTCTAATTTATCCATTGCAAGTTTTACGTGGCTTAGGGCTTTCGAAGATAGAACCGTTCTTACCTACGAACATGAACCACAACGAGGATAACAAAATTGTTGACAACTCGTTGCAAAATAGATATTGACTATAGTAGGAGAGACAGACACCCGCTAGCCACTTATGCAAACTAGTTGCATGTCAAGCATGGAACAAGTGTCATGTGCGAGGACATGTAAAGTTTGTCCGGGCCGCTTCATCCCACTATGCCACCAATATCCAAATTTACAACTAAGAAGCAACAACATGATCATCATCGCCCATGTAATCATATGTGTACTACTCGTGTAAAGCATCTACGCATAGATCCGGCTCTGATACCACTGAAGGGTTCGCAGCATAGAAAACAAAAAATTTCCTACGATGGGAACTAAGTACAAAGATCTATCTACTAGATACAAACAACAGGCAGATGTATATCCATAGAGAACATACCCTTGAAGACCGACAAAGCTTAACGAGTTGAACTCGTGGTTGATGTAGACGATCTCTTGCCGATCTCAAGATCGAGAGGAAGTCCTAGCGCCGCAAAGCAGCAACGCATTCGTGCTCGCACACACGTACAAGACACCGAGCAACATCCGACTCCTCGCTCCAGCGATGCAGCGGAAGCACAACCCTTTCTTGCCGAATAGCCACCGGGAACATGTATCTCTCTAGTCCGAGACCATGGGGGATAAATTCTAGAGGGGGAGAGAGATCCTTCACGAGGAGGTGTGAGTGAGAGAGAGAGGGAGAGGGATGCCTTTTATAGGAGGAGGGGAGCACCCAAGGGGGTGGCCGCCGGCCATGGGTCTTCCCCCTCCCCTCCTTCATTCATGTGGGTGGACACTCCACTCACAAAAACCTCTTCAATTTCCTCCACTCAAAATCCCACTCAAAATTGCTATTAAATTTCCACCAAATTTAATGCAAACTCTCATTAAATAAAACTCTTTTTATTTATTCAGAATTTTGTCAATTACTCTAATGAAAAAAATTCACATATAACCCCTTGCTAGAATTCCATTTCACATGCAAAAACACTTTCTGCAATTTCACCCGAAAACTTGTTTCGGTATCTAGTGAAATAAATTCCCGCGCTTGTTATTCTTTTTGGCATGAAACTTTTGCTCCAATTGGATGTCAGTGTACCTTAAGTGTGTCACCGTACGGTTCGCGAATAATGCGGACATGATCGAGACCCTTCTCCGATCAATAATCAGAAGCGGGACCTGGAGATCCATACTGACTCCCACACATTCAACGATGAATTTCCTGTGATCGTCGGAACCTTTTACGCTAGTATCTTAATCCCTTTGTTCCACGATATATTACATGTCTGAGATTCGATCATCGGTATCTCGATAGCTAGTTTGATCTCGTTACCGACATGCACTCTTTTCTCGTTCCCGTGATATAACATTCTAGTGATCAAATCACTTGCTTGCAAGCTATCCAATATGATATCACCGAGAGGGCCCAAAGTATATCTATCCGTCATCGGGATGAAAAAATTCCACTCTTGATCCATGAGTCTCAACATAACACTTTAGTAGTTTTGAAGCCATCTTTATAATCACCCAGTTACGGTGTGACGTTTGATGTCAACAAGAAACTCTTTCGGTGTTAGTGATTGACATGATCTCATGGTCTAAGGATTTGGATCACTTCGTAAGTTGTTATAGCAATATAAACTCAATGACTTTGATCGTAATGCTATACTTCGGATGAATGTTCATCACATCATTACACTAATGTTGTGATATCGTTATTAACAACATCCAATGTCTATGATCAGGAAACTGTGATCATCTTGTTAAGCAACGAGCTAGTTTATGAGAGAGACATAACTAGGAACTTTCTGTTTGTTTATTAAACACACATGTATTAACGTTTCCGTATTAATACAATTATAGCATGCAAAATAAACATCTATCATATACTTGGAATACACATAATAAACACTTTATTATTGCCTCTCAGGGCATATTCCCTTCATTATGAAACTGAACATTCTGCTCCTAGAGCTAGTCTGTTTAAAGAGAGCCTTAATGAAGTGCCTAAAACAAATGAAGAGATTGCCTTCTCATCTCCCATGGCTAAGGCTAGTAAGGAGATCCTACTCCGAATGATGCCGGGTGATCACGTCGTACAATGCAAACTTGTCAGAAGCAGTGTCTTAGATTGATTGAGAGCCAAAGCTTCATGCGCTCTTACTATGTTGATATGGGATCCCTTGTGGGATTGACCCTAGGGTGGCCCGATCTTCACGGATTTGAGGTGGGGAGTGAGGGAATACCCGATGAACACGATGAACGCAACACAAACGCAAGGTAAAGATACAAACACACGCAATCACAACCTGATTCGATTTGCTCCCGCTGGCTCGAACAACCAATCCAATAGAATCCTCGACGAGAGACCATTAGGTAGAATCACCAAAGGAGAGATCGGCAAGCGGATGATAGAATCCAAATCAAAGGAGAGAGTAGCAACCAAGTAGAATCCCAAAGGGGAGAGACCTAGCACTACTAGAATCCTTGATGAGGAGAGACCAAACACTTGAGGAGGGTCTTGACGACTTGGAGACGAACAACCGAACTCCAAGGCCTTGTACAACTCATAGATTAACTATAGAGAGGGGTTCCCATCTAGGGTTAGGCACAAGCCTTCATTCATCATCAACTCTAGGGTTTCAAGGAGGGGGTGGGGGCTTATATATAGGCCAGCCACGAGCTAGGGGCAAAATAGACATAAATAGGGAGTTCTGGGCGTTACATGGGCCAGGCACAAAAGGCCTTAACATGCCTGGCGTCGAGCAGGCCGGAGACTCCGGTGTTGGGTCCGGAGACTCCGGTCTGGACCGGAGACTCCGGTCAATCTCCGGACCCGTCTCCGGAGGGGGCATCAGACTGTCCCAGGCTTGGTTCCTGGGTCCGGACCGGAGGACGGTCCGGAAACTCCGGTGTAGTCTGGAGACTCCGGTGTGATGGCCGGAGACTCCGGTCTGGCTTCAGCAACTTCTTGCGTCTTCTCTTCCAGGCCTCTTTCTTGGGGGTCTTGGTTTCTGGGGTCCTCTTGTCATCTCCTCTCGGTGTCATGGTCATGGGCCTGGTCATAGCATGGGCACTTGTCTCAAGTAGGATTCCATTCACATGATAACCAAAGGAGGGTGATATATGGAATGAGTTCACCTTTGAGGGTGTGGTTGATGTAGCATGGTGTGGACCAATGGTGAATGCCATGTGTTGGGCTGTATCATCTCCCCCCGCTTCAAAACGAGTCGTCCTCGACGAAGTTCCATCATCATATAGGGAGGAAGGTGTGCACATGGTCTTGAGCTTGTATGTTGTTGGATCTCCGGTGTCGTAGCCTTGTTCAAATTGGTTGAAGATCTTGAAGTTGAGCTTGTCATCAAGATGTGGTTGGAGATCTTGTAGCGTGTTCCTTGTAGGTGGTAGGTGAGGTTGTGTATCCTGCAAAACCGACAATAAGGGGAAAGAGTTGTATGATGGATTGTTAGTATTGGGCGCACTCAAATCACTCTTCTCACGTGAGGTGGCATGCGGCGCGGCACTCATGATTTTTCTACTCATCTGGGGCTTGTAGCACTCACTCACGTGTTGGTGGATCACTCTCTCACCACTCATCTCACAAGGGTCCTTAGCTTGTTTTATCTTGGGCAACGACGTCATGTTGGAAGTGATAATTTGGCTTGGCGTCATAGGTTGTAGCACCAATGTCTTGTCATTCCACTTAAAGGAGTATTGGTTGTAGGTACCATCGTGTAGTGCGCCCTTGTCGTATTGCCATGGTCGTCCAAGGAGCATGTGACACACGGTCATAGGCACGACATCACACTCGACGGTGTCTTGATATGGACCAATCTTGAAGGAGACTTTGACCTTGTGTTTGATTTGAATGGTGCCATTGTCATCAAGCCACTTGACATGATAGGGCTGAGGGTGCTCCATGTATGGTAACTTGAGTTTCTCATAAAGATCGATGCTCGCAAGGTTGTGACAACTTCCTCCATCAATGATAACTTTTATGGACTTGCCATCAATTCCGGCTCGGGTTTTGAAGATGTTGATGTGTTGGTCCTCTCTAGGGATGGAGTTGGTCGTCAAGACTTGGGCGATGACAAGTGAGGGGCTTGGATCATGTTCACAAAGAAGCGTGTCCTCATCTTGCATTGCGGCATCTTTTGTGATAGCGGCTTGGTTCATAGCTTCAAATTCATCTTCGCTCACGGAGTATGTTGTGCCGTTCTCATCCGTTAGCACGACTCTTGTGTTGATGCACTCATAAGACTTGTGGCCCTTTCCTCCACACTTGTAGCAAACTACTTGACTCTCCGTTGTTGTGTTGGAGGAGGATGCCATAGGTGTCTTGGCTTGCTTAGAGGAGCTTGGTGCTTAGTTTTTTGGATTGGAGGGGCTACTCAAGTTGATTGAAGCGAAGTACGCCCTTTGCTTCTCATAAGCATGTTCCTTTTGCAAGTGGCGCTCGGCCTTGGTTGCTTGGTGAATAAGGTTCACGAGAGTCTTGTAAGGTTGGAAATCGACTATCTTGCGTATTGGGCGGCTCAAACCGTTGAGGAACTGTGCTATTGTTTGCTCCTCGAGTTCCTTCACATCGGCTCTCATCATAGTCATCTCCATCTCCTTATAGAACTCTTCAATTGTCTTTGTGCCTTGCTTCAAGTTTTGTAACTTGTCGAAGAGGTCTTGGCGATAGTGCTCGGGGACAAATCTTGCATACATCACATTCTTCATCTCGGTCCAAGTGGTGACCGGTGGTTCTTCTTGCTTCTCACGATTGCTTTGCTAGTCTTCCCACCAAACATTGGCGTAGTCCTCGAACTCAAGCGATGCCATTGCCACTTTCTTCTCTTCGGAAAAGTTATGGACTCGAAAGATCTTGTCAACTTTGAGCTCCCATTCAAGGTATGCATCGGCATTTTCTTCTCCTTTGAACTTGGGCATAATGAACTTGAGCTTCCCAAACTTGCCATCATCACGCTCATGGTGGTTGTTGCGACGTTCTTGGTGCATACTTGCGTTACTTGGAGGGCGTGGAGGCGTAGGAGGAGGCTGTTGATTGCCTTGAGGTTGTTGTGGAGGGTGAGCTTGAAGATGCTCGAAGTCTCTTCTTCGCCGTTGGTCGGCATCATTGAAATTCATAGCTTGACGGTGTCGGTGGTGGTGTTGTGCATGGCGGTTGTTGCATCGATCTTGGTGTGCATCTCATCATCATCACTTGTGCCCCATACCGGTTCTTGATTTTGTTGACGTTGCTCGTGGTGGTTATGAGGAGGATGACGACGCCTATCATTGTGGTTAGCTTCATCTTGGTGTTCCCGAGGTTGGTGTACGTCGATGATTGCTTGTTGTGGTGGTGGATCATGCTCTTGTCATTGTTGTTGGGGTTGAGGAGCATTTGGGCCCACCGCTTGAGGGCGACGATGACGAGCTTGTGGGTCCCCATTATGGTGGTGGGGTTCTCCGCGGCGGGAGTGTGACCTTGAAGACTCGCCATGTCGACTTGAGGAGTGCGTGCGGGAGGAACTTGACGAGCTTGAGCGATGACCGTGTCGGTTGCCAAGGTTGGCAATAGCTTGGTGAAGAGCTTGGAATTGAGCATGGTGCTCCTCTTGACGTTGCCGCTCACGGTACTCAAAATTCTCGAAAAGTATCATCAAGACGGTGCTCAAGTCGCTCAAATTGATTGTTGAATTCTTGGCGTTGCTCCCATAAGTTGTGGCGCGTGGCAAAGCCATCTTGGTTGTTGAAATTGCTATCTCCACTAGCTCCACTTGCCCTAGACATGGTGCACAAACACACTTGATAGATATGTGAGATTGGTGGAATGGTAATTGCTACCTTGCCTCACCGGAGTAAAAAATTGTAAAGATTGTTCTTGCCGAGAGTAAAGCGAATAACGAGTACACAAGACACACACACAAAGGCCTATGGTGGTGGGTTAGAAAGGTGGATAGCAAATGGAACAATCAAAAGAAAAGGTTTTTTTTGTCAAAAGTGGGTAAAATCCAACAAAAACAAAGTCAAAGGAAAAGGTCAAAAAGGGTGACGAGAACCTACGACTATACACACACGGTGGAGATTAATGTGGCTAGCACGACTATGAAAAATGAGCAACGGACAAAATTGGACCTGACGAAGAATAATGATCGGTGTCGTGCCAACGCTAGGAGAGACCGTAGCCCGTTCGCACAAGGTTGAGAAGCAACGGATTTGTACGCTTGCCTTGATCTTGCTCGCACTCTTGCTTAGAAGCTTTGGACTCTCTTTAGCTATTGGTATCTTTCTTTGTTTCTTTTGCTTAGAAGCTTTTTTTTGTACTATGGAGTCAATTTTGTTATTGCCTCTATATCATGACTATGCAAGAGCAAGCGCACAATGCTTCGGAAAACATCAGAGGGCTACTATCGATAGGTTAGGTAACACACAAAGGAAGAAGGGGGGGTTAACAATGGTGGTGCAAGTTATACCTTGTGGTGATGTTGTACTTGCAATCATTGGTGAAGGGATGGTTCGAGTTCCGCGGTGTCGATGTCGAGCACGAGGTGTTGTTGGCGTTGCGGAAGCTTGTTAGTTGATAGACACTCAGGCGAAACACAAACACACAAAGTAAATTAGTCGAAAAAGGAAGAGGGGTCAAAAATTTGTTCAGGGCCGGAGACTCCGGTGTGTTTGGGCCAGATACTTCGGTGTGGTCCGGAGACTCCGGTCTGGACCGGAGACTCCGGTCTGGACCGGAGACTCCGGTCTAGTTCCAGCACGATGAACAGCTCGAGTTCGTGAGCGGAAATTCGGCCCTTTAACCCTCAAATCCAGAAAATTTCAACCAAATTGGGCTAGGAAACGCAGGGCAAAGGTAGACCAAATCCAAGGACAAGTTTCTAATGGACCAAAACCACAATCAACTCACCAAATCAAGAGATCGATCCAAAAGCAATTTGGGGCTAATTTTTTTTGGTATTTTCGAATTTATGGTGAATATGGGGAAACGAAGTCAAATCCGTGGCAACCAAAAGCTGCTGATACCAGTTGATATGGGATCCCTTTTGGGATTGACCCTAGGGTGGCCCGATCTTCACAGATTTGAGGTGGGGAGTGAGGGAATACCCGATGAACACGATGAACGCAACACAAACGCAAGGTAAAGATACAAACACATGTAATCACAACCCGATTCGATTTGCTCCCGTTGGCTCGAAAAACCAATCCAATAGAATCCTCGGCAAGAGACTGTTAGATAGAATCACCAAAGGAGAGATCGGCAAGCGGATGATAGAATCCAAATCAAAGGAGAGAGTAGCAACCAAGTAGAATCCCAAAGGGGAGAGACCTAGCACTACTAGAATCCTTGATGAGGAGAGACCAAACACTTGAGGAGGGTCTTGACGACTTGGAGACGAACAACCGAACTCCAAGGCCTTGTACAACTCATAGATTAACTATAGAGAGGGGTTCCCATCTAGGGTTAGGCACAATCCTTCATTCATCATCAACTCTAGGGTTTCAAGGAGGGGGTGGGGGCTTATATATAGGCCAGCCACGAGCTAGGGGCAAAATAGACATAAATAGGGAGTTCTGGGCGTTACATGGGCCAGGCCCAAAAGGCCTTAACATGCCTGGCGTCGAGCAGGCCGAAGACTCTGGTGTTGGGTCCGGAGACTCTGGTCTAGACCGGAGACTCCGGTCAATCTCTGGACCCGTCTCCGGAGGGGGCATCAGACTGTCCCGGGCTTGGTTCCTGGGTCCGGACCGGAGGACGGTCCGGAAACTCCGGTGTAGTCCAGAGACTCCAGTGTGATGGCCGGAGACTCCGGTCTGGCTTCAGCAACTTCTTGCGTCTTCTCTTCCAGGCCTCTTGCTTGGGGGTCTTGGTTTCTGGGGTCCTCTTGTCATCTCCTCTCGGTGTCATGGTCATGGGCCTGGTCATAGCATGGGCACTTGTCTCAAGTAGGATTCCATTCACATGATAACCAAAGGAGGGTGAGATATGGAATGAGTTCACCTTTGAGGGTGTGGTTGATGTAGCATGGTATGGACCAATGGTGAATGCCATGTGTTAGGCTGCATCATATGAGCTTAAGAACATGGACAGGAGGCCAAAGATCATGCTTGTGGGCAAGGGTGCTGGTGGATTAGGTTTCAGCTTTGCTCCGTTAAAAAAGTTGCTTGGGCACCCTCCTAGTCAGGGTGCATGGCTTGACATAAAGGTGGTTTGCTCCAAGCCTTGCCATGGCATGAACCTGGTAAGTACTGAGTTTAAGGACTATCTTTGCAATCCTTTCACAGGTTACCGTCATGTGCACAATGGTCGAATTAGGTCCTTCGATCTACATGTGTCCATGTACTCTCACTGATGGGTAGCACTAGCTGTACGCAAGAAGACCATGCTTTTGCCATTGGCAATAAGAATGTTGGCTTGGGGTTCGATCTGTTGATTCAGGAGCATGTCATTATTCAACATTTCTATCACTGGAAAGACTTCAAAACTCGTCAATATTCTTCGATACTCTCACTTGTTAGGTGTAACATTGGCTCACAGAATGACCTTACACCACCTCTGCCTCTCAATAGCATGCCTCCAACCTATCTAGGAGGAGTGATGTACTGGAAGAGTGAACCGAGGTTGGGACAGAGTTATGAGAGGGCCATTGTCTCCTTCGACATTTCAACAAGGATGTTTGGTGTCGTCCCCTGCTCTCCATGCATCTCAAAGTGGAACAACACAAGTACTTCTCAAACATTTGTGGTAGAGATTGAAGGAGTATTATGTGTTGTTCTTTCAGATCCAGTAGCAGAAGAAATGGATATTTGGAAGCTAGAGAATGGTCGCTGGGATATATCATATAAACTTACATCTGAAAGGATGGTCTGGCTATTCCTTGAGAGAAAATTTTGTGGTGCCGCTTGCTGTTGATCCGAAGGATGGCAGGTTCTTGCTGAACACGGGGAGAAAACTTGGTCTCTATGATCTAACGAAGCGGTCAATTGAGAACTTATATCCTCTTGATGAGGATAAGCACAGATGCTCTAGTGGCGTAAATCAACTAGACAGCAAAATTTTGCCCTTCGTCCCAATTTTATACGAGGAGAGTCTAGCAAGTTATCCCCGTGCATGCAAAGCAAGGCGATTTTTTCGATAAAAGGCGCTTTTATTACTTGAGAGTAAGTATTACACCCGGCCTCTGCATATCTAGATGCACACAGCCGACACCAGTCCACAAGGTACAACATAAAATAAAAGATACAGGCGAATTACATATCAAAATGAGAAATTGTAATAAAGCCTAGGGTGCATAGGGCAAGTCTATCCGAAGATTATGCTGCCATTCATGTCCGGTAAATAAGTCCCATGCCGTATCCTTCAGCCACGCACACACCTCCACGAAGAGCTCGCGATATTCTGCACGATGCAAAGTCGACAAACCCGAAGGGTATGAGTACACCTGTAGAGAACCTGCAGAAGAGAACAGTTTATATCATTAAAAACCTTATTATTTCTACATAGCCATAGTGACCATATAATGGCTATCGCTCCGACCCGACGAAGGTTTTTGTACTTCTTATCAATACCATGTAACCAATTCCCAAAAACGTTGGCAATATTACGTGGTGGATACAAGCCTGAAGCAGCTTGGGTGATTGACCATATAGACCAAGCAAAATTATATTGGAATAATAGGTGTTTGATTGTCTCATCGTTTTGATAAAATACACACCTAGGATTTTCATGCCAATTCATCTTAATAAGGTTGTCTTTTGTAAGGATAATCCCTCGACAAAGATACCAAACAAAGTTTTGTTTTTAAGAGGTATCTTCATCTTCCAGATCATCCTATTATCTACCGCTGGAATAGCCGGCTAAGCTAAATCATTGTACAAAGAGCTAACAGAAAATGAATCATTCTTAGTTAGATTCTAGCGGAATTCATCTGGCTCGTCCGACAATTGTACATGTGCCAGACGATGTAGCAACATGATCCAAGAATCAAGTCTAGCACCAATTAGATCCCTTATGAATGTTATATTTTGTGGAAATGATTCGAACACTATGGCAATTGTTTCCTCCTTATAACGGACAATGGAATATAACACAAGATATTGTTCTCGGAGGGTAGCATTATCTAGCCATTTATCCTCCCAGAACCTTATTTGTGCTCCATTATTAATAGAAAAAATCCCGAAGCATAAAAAAATGATTCTTTGACGCCATCAGACCAGCCCCAAAGTGAGAGTCACTAGGTTTCCAAACCATTTTGGGATAATGCCTTTGAACCAATATACTTTCTTTTAATAATAGTTTGCCAAATCCCTTCCTCATTTAATAACATGTAGAGTCATTTAATAAGAAGGGTTGTATTCTTAATCTATAGATCATGAATACCGAGCCCACCATGTTCTTTGGGTCTACACAACACACTCCATTTAGCCAGCCTATACTTCCTTTTCTCATTATCTCCCTGCCAAAAGAATCTTGATCAAAAGTAATCCAACCTTTTTAAGACACCTTTTGGTAGTTGAAAAAAAGAAAGCATATACAAAACCATATTACTAAGTACTGAGTTTATGAGCACCAATCTTCCCCCTATAGAGAGAAGTTTGCCTTTCCAACTACTCAAACGTATTTGTAATCTTTCCTCGACAATTTTCCAATCAGCATTCGTAAGCCTTCGGTAGTGTATCGGAATTCCCAAGTATCTGATCGGAAAAACATCGTGACAACAGACGAAGAGCTTATTATAAAGACCAGCCACCTCCTGGGCCTCACCTAAACAAAACAATTCACTTTTATGGAAGTTAATTTTTAATCCAGAAAGCTGCTCAAAAGCTGAAAGTATAAGTTTTAGATTTTTGGCCTTTTCAAGATCATGTTCCATAAAAAGAATTGTATCGTCCGCATATTGAAGTATAGATAATCTCCCATCGATAAGGTGGGACATCACACCTTCAATTTGACCATCAGACTTAGCACGCTCAATCAAGATGGATAACATATCAGCTACTATATTGAAAAGCATTGGCGATAGTGGGTCTCCTTGTCTTAGCCCTTTCTTAGTCTGAAATTAGTTGCCAACATCGTCATTGACTTTGATGGCAACACTACCTCCGACTACAAAGCTATCGATCAAGGCGAGCCATTTCGCTGAAAAACCTTTCATTCTAAGAGCTTGTTGTAGAAAAGACCATTTAACTTTTTCATAAGCTTTCTCAAAATCGATTTTGAGTATTACCCCATTTAATTTATTTCTATGAAGCTCATGAACCGTTTCATGCAAGGTAACCACACCGTCCAGAATGTGTCTACCTTGCATGAATAGATTTATAGCATTTTGCTTCGCATGTGTCAAATTGAATGGTACGATACAAGTTAATCATAGTTAATTTAGTCTGTATTGCTGCCATGTTGCACTTGGGTAGCCTGCAAATAATATAAATCGTCAAGTGGATTTTTGTGTTTGTAATGTCTCTTCTTCCCTTTTTTTCTCTTTGGTTATGCTAGCGTTATAAAGTTCTTTGAATAAACAGAATAGCATGAGAGGGGGGGGGGGGGGGGTAAATATTAATTTAGTTCAGCTCTATGATAGCAAGATATGAACCAAACTCAATTCTACCTTGTTTGGAATCTTTCATTTTCATTAGGAAAACTGTATTGAATTCCAATCTTATTTCCATTAGAATGATGAGAGAGCTCCATGTAGGTAACTGTTCTAATACAATGGTTTACATCGTCATAGAATGCTTAAAGGTTTGACTAGTTTCTGTACAATAATTTATAAAACATCTTTTGCACTTCCAGTAGGTGATTTAAACCTAGTTTTGACCAGAACCATAGCAAGCATATTTAACAAATATATAGAAATTATTTATAGGACATGTATAATATGTGATTATTTCTGTTAATATGTAAAATCCTCCCATGTCTCTGATTTCTATATCCCAGGGACTTGAACCCTAGCAGTAACCTCCTGCTAAATAATTTACTGGAGTGATTGAGAGACAGGAAATTTGGAGCAAATTGACGGGAACGGATGGTTACTTTGGTCAAATTGTACATTTGTAAAGAAAGTAGTTAAACTGCACAGTTTGTTAACATTTCCTAGTTTTCATTGAAAGGGAAAGAACCTACCTAGGGCTCGAACTCTTCTTAAAACTGTGGTTTATGTGTTGGTGTGACTAAAGAGGCACACCTTTTTATACATCATCCTGCGGGATGCTCTTGATTCCTTGGTTAGAAACTGCCTGCAAGTCATTTCTAAGCCTTTTTATGCTATGCAAATTCCATGGTTAGAAAATCCTCTCAGAAGTTGTTAGGTGAATTAGTTTTTGTATCACAAGTAATCGAATGTCCATTATTGGACAATTGATTTAAAGAATGTTTTTATATTTTCAAAGCTCCACACAAAATACTTCTCTCCAACATGAGCATGTACATGAGATAGAAATATATAGTACTCTATCTAGAAATGTATGCCACTTTGACTTTTTTGCAGTGTTCAGTGAAAGACTTTGACAACAATTTCTCAACATGATGTAATATACATAATAAGAACAAAACATAATCTGATAGAATTTTGCAAGATAAATCCGATGACATTGTTTATCATACAGTGGATCTTTGTATTCTCACACATTTTAGGTGTTATAATTTTTTCAAAAGGGTTATTGCATATCGCTTGCCAGCCTAAATTCCTGGACAGAGGGAGTAATCAGTATCACTCATTCCATGCACATTTTCATTGGAACAATAATTCTTTAATCTCTTCTGTTAAGATTACTTGAAAAATCAACTTGACTCATTCTTCCATTACAATTTTCCATGTGTTTCTCTTATTAAACGGTTGATGAGATATTGATCTGATGTTTGACAGAACTATTATGGCACTTTGGAAAATGGGTCCATCAGGTTCTAAAACAAAAGGAAGAGATGTTCGACAAAGTACCTGAACTGAAACGGCTATGTGAAGAAAGTTTTTTTAATGAAGATGAAAGAGTGTCTAGGAAAAACTAGACACTACTTATATATAAGAGATGGTGAAATTTAAACTTGAACTGTCTAATACACCATCTCATGTGCTAGCCAGAAGACCTCCCCAAGTCTTTATCTGAAGAAGGTATTTTTGTTAGCCAACGAAGACGTAATGTCAGAAGTCTACTCGGCTATTCGTTCCGTGAGCTTTGCTCTCTTCAAAATGGATGCATTGTGGAACCTTGTATAATCCACTCGCAGAATCTTCTCTTTAAACCCCTTGAATTATGTACTCGCGGATCAATGCCTAGATGGTGATGTTTTCCGGAGGTCCATTGGAATACAGGGTAATGCAGAAAGCTGGTTGTGTCGACTACTCACTGGGTAAACCAAAACATATATACTAACGGCAGATCAGCTCCAGATTCGATAATTGTTCGTCAAAATATGGAGAAGAAGCAACGACCGCGCAACAAAAGTACTCTCTTCGTCCAAAAATAATTAACTTGGGTTTGTCTAAATTCGAATGTATCTAGTATATACTAAAATGTGTCTACATACATTTAAATTTAGACAAAACCAAATCAGTTATTTCTGGACGGAGAAAGAATAACTTACAGAATCGAGACGGGCGGGTCCTTGAGGAGGTGATGACCAAGGCGTCCTGCATGAAGACAATTTGAGTGAGATAAACTTAGATAATCAGGACTGCTTCTGATGAAAATGTTTGCATGTTTAACCTCAAATTTCGTGAATCCCACATTTCTTTCTGTTCGAGAATGGCGAGAATTGCACATCAAGCTCAAGTACCATATGATGAGCACGTCCTTGAAACCAAATTCCTGCAGCATTCAGGTGATGTTTGGTTGAAGGGCACTAAGCACCAGAAGAAGGCTATAAAGAGTTTCATGTCAAATATCAATCAGTAGCAGTAATTGCAAACGGCTAAATGCTTCTGATTGTGACAATGCAAGGAACGATATTAAACATGTATGTTTACTATTTACTGCTTTTTGTATAAAGAATATAATTAATATTGTGAAGATACCAATTACAATCAATCTCTGCAACAACATAGTGCCTTAATGGTATTATGGATGCATACAAAAAAAAAAGAACTACAGAAAAGAAAAAGTCCCACTACAATGTCTATTCTTTTTAGCAGCAGTAATAAAACCACCAAGACAACATCAGTACTCCAGTTTCTCCAATAGAACACCTCCAAGAAGAAAATAGATTATAGGTTTCACCCTGAAGAAAGTTCACACCCACAAAACAATGACTTCAACTAGACCATTGTCAGGCACAACCAATTAAGGCCAGACCTTGGATTTTCACCATGCAAGATAGTACTTTGAACTTCTCATATGTTGTTGTCGCCACTTTGCCGATGTCGCTGCTACGAGTCAGGAATCACCAAGCCAGTTCTTTATCACCATAAAGACTCGAAACACCATTGCTAATCCTCAAATCTCGGTTTCATGACGTTCCCGCCTATAAATTCACCATGGACCAGAAGATGTGTTCCATGATGGTAACAAATATCAGAGTTTCGCAATGCTCCCTCTAAAACCAAATGGTCAGTAAAAACACTGGTATGCATGACCGAATTCCATATGATCCAGCAATCTTCAGACATGATGCGTCCATGGGAGTTCGCCGGCGTATCAACGAGGGAAGACATCAAGCAGATCTTTGTCTTGGCACGAGAGGAACCCAAGGACCGCCTCCATTATTCATGCCAAGTAAGTAGCTCCCACGCCACAAGCCGGTTGTAGGCACCACAAGCAGCCCACAGTGCTCAGCGAGCACCGCTAACACCACCCGCACCTTGTGGAGATGAAGAACGGGCTGATGCCACCTGCCACCGACCGGACAGCGGGCGCTACCAATGCCAAGGTTGGTGTGGGCTCCAAGAATCCAATGGCTACAAGCACTATTACCTAGGACTGGCCATCGTGCCTCCCTTGCGGCCATCACAGCTGTCGAACCGCGGGATCCAGGGGCCACCGCCCCGGCGCAGAGGTTGGGTGCATCCGTAATGTCATTAGGACACAACATTGTTGTAGAGGATAGGTATAATTGGTATCTTCACATTATTAATATATACTACTTACC
The DNA here is from genome assembly GCA_916181665.1 of Avena sativa. NCBI lineage: Eukaryota > Viridiplantae > Streptophyta > Magnoliopsida > Poales > Poaceae > Avena > Avena sativa. The sequence goes on along the minus strand of OV702298.1, from coordinate 273,328,674 downwards.
AAAAAATGTAAATATCAAAAATTTATAGACACACCAGAGCACTTATAAAACGAAAAGTGAAAAAACTTTGCCTTGAAAATAGAAACAGAAAAACGCTCTCGCGACCAGTCCGCCCCCTGCGCAGGCGACCAGGCCGTGCCGCCATAGTATGCCCCACTGACCCCCTCCGCTCTCTCCCTCCCTCACCGTTGTTGGCCTGCGCCGGGCTAGGATCAGGCGGCGTCGGCACCGGCGGCCCTTGGCCATCTCCCTCTCGGACAAGCCCACGCGCGGGGCGGCGCGAATCGGAGGGTGTCCCCAGGAGGCGGCTGCGGTGACCCAGCATACCACTGCATGATGTAGTATACTATAGTCGTTGACATACCACCAATGAAACACCGTTCACTAGTATTACATCCCTCAGAATGGCACAACAGAAAGACAGTGGGTCCAATACATGGCTAAAGGTTACAACTCACTCTTTACACAAGATCCAGAGAACACTCTAGGTTAAAGAGAGAGAAAAACTTACGGATAAGAATCAAAGATAAACAATGCAATAACTATTATACTATTAAGCCTAGCATTCTAACTAAGAGGTTGGCATTGCTGCTATTGCAACGCACTATAGAAAATAGGTTCTTTGGCTAGAGATTATATTCCTATTTAATCAGTAACTTCGTCTTCACTTGAGTTGAGGTATTTGTTGACATCCTTGTCTTTGTTGAAGAGCTTTAGCTTTGGATGATGCTTCCTGGAGCATAATTTGGTGTAGACATCATCTCAATGGCTTCAGAATCTAGCAAGGGTTAAGAAGATATTTTGAGTACGAGCGTACTCAGAAAGTTCACTAGAAAAGAAGTGTTTGATGCACTATAACTACAGCCACAGACCGTAGGTCGTAGGCCAATGCAAGTTTTCATAAACATTTCTTCAAAGGTTGCTTTTATTCTGAAAAACTATGTCCGTCAGCCTACATGGGTTACCAGAACTTTCATGGAATTCCTTTCCCGCAGCGTTCGCAGCTCCTTCCCGGAATAGGAAGTAACAAGTTACAGTTTTTTACACTCTGCAGAGGTGCATTACTTTTTCCATGAGAGATCAACTCCTTGTTGCACAAACGGACAGCTTACCCGTCCACAATTCCATGTTGTGGGGCCTAGTAGATGATCCAAGCCAATCACTGCCCTCTCCGTGACCTCATATGTCTGCACGATCCTTCAGGCTGACTCATCTTCGTTAAGCTCCCTTTTGGGCAGGCTCCAACCCTGATGAGTTCTCGAAGACTCTATGACCTAGTGATGCCCGGAATAGTACCATTTACATGGACTATATCCCTAAACACCATTCATAGATAATCTAGACACCAAAAGTGTGGGGCGTAAGGGTGCCCACCCATATGTTGGATCCACGCAAGGAATCACAATGTCACGTTAAGGTCGTCTTGCCTCCATACAAGAGGAAAAGGATACAGCTGACTTCTTCGTCCCATTCCAAATCTCATGGTTAACGCGTAATATACGGCGCAAGAATCACTGGCGACATTGGTTGTTAAGTCCTAGATATTATGTTCCTTTACCACCAGAACTTTTTATAGTAAGTTATTACCTCATGGTAATAACTTATAATCCTTTTATTATGAAAATAGTATTTTCTGACCCTTTTCAGATGCAAGTGATGACAACACTGGATTTGCAAAATACTTTACAGAAAATAAACAAAGGACATGAGCACGTGTGAACTTGCCTTTTGTGATTGCAAGATTATGCACTCACGGTCTTCGAGTCAGTATAAGATCCAAAATCTGAAATCATCATCATTGGTCCAGTAAGAACTAATGTTTAAAGAAGCAATATGCTTTTATGCATAAGTAATGTGATGCACGTTATAAACACGAATCCCGAGGATAACGTTGTTCTAGGGTTTGGATTCTAGAAATGGTTACTTTTAGAATGTGTTGTCCTTTTAGATAAGTTTCACACTTGTGTTTCTTATTAGGGCTGGTGAGTATGTGTGGAACAATCATATAATTACAATATCATAAGCAATGGGGCACACACAAAAGGTGAAATGCTACTTAAGATTGTTTATATAAGAGTTCTTGTTTGAAGTGGCAAAAAGAATAACCTTCGAACAAAAGGTTCTCTTCTAAGGTCTAAACAAGCTTTGTGGTTAATAGAGTTTGGTCGATGTTATTTATGATTGCTCGAATGGTTTGAGTTTGAGATGTTTTATAACTTAACTATTTCAGACCAAAGTTAACTATAAAATATATAACAATGTTTATAGTGTTATATTTAGATTCTTATAGACTAAAGTTAACTTTAAAACAAAGATAGTTTAAAAGTATAATGTTTATAATATTTGTATCTTGTGTACCTGGTAATGTTTCCTTAAGGTTACTTAAAAATGGTTATACTTTTACTTGGTGTGGTAGTTTCTTGATTTTATAATGGAGTAGTATCATTTACCTTTTATAAATGAGGGGTTATAGTTTATAAACCAAGATATAATATTACTTCACTACTTATGGACTTGCTATAATGTTGTGGTAGTTTTTGTAATATGGTGGGTAAAGTAGATAGAAAGGATTTGATTTATTCACAAGTTGTTCTTTAAGGTTTTTTTATTATGAATAGGAATCTTTTTAGAATATAATCTTCACTTAAGGTTGAAGATAATTTAATAATAAGATATTTGTAGTGTTTTAAACCATTCTGGCTTATATTATTAATACCCAAGACTAATAATATTTATTAAACTTAATTGACTAATTTAGAAATATTAATAATTGTTATTTACCCTTATATGAATTTTTAAACTAAGTAAATAAGTTTAAATTTGAGTTATTAAAATTTGAATTTTTAATTAACTCAAAAGTGGAATATTCTATTTTTAACATGTATATCTTCTTTTTGTGATCATTTTGGTATATTATATTTATTTTTATGATTTATAAATAATAAGATATGATTTTTATAAGATTTAATACTTTTAAAATACTTAATAAATAATAAATATTTATGTAAGTGCAGTAATAATGCATGATTATAGTTTTAAATTATAGTCTTTATTTTTCTAATTTTTTTGTATTTTATTCATATTTTTAATATTTACCATTATTGGAATATAAATTATCAAAGTTTTATTACTTTTAAACCTTTATTAAATAACATTTATTTAAATAATCATCATAATAATATTGGATAATAAGTTTAAGTTGTAGATTTTATTTTTCTAAATTTTTTCATATATTATACATATTTTTCTGAATTGTAAATCAAAAGTTATTAATTAAACAAGATTTAATCATTTATTTGATTTCTGGAATATTAATAATTGAGTTTATAACATTTTATTATTTCTTAAATAGGAAATAATTTTTACACCGCACCCCCCCTAGCCTAAGTCACTGATCAGTGCGCCTATGTCCACCTCAGCACTCAGGTTAGTAAATGTGTTTTGTTACCGACTGATTTGCTACCCTCAGACTATGACATATGGGCCCAATGCCATGTCACACGCCACGTGAGACAAAGACTGGTCAAACTAACTGACGTGGTTCGAATCTGATGTAGGCATGACATCATACAGTTTGATCCTTACTGGTTGAGGATCGATCGATTGATCTGGTGCGTGTGCGGGGCTGTTACTAGGTGCATTGGACAGAAGAGATCAAGGCGAACCTATTGGTGGTGGCGCCGCTATCTAATGGTCATCGGAGGGCAACCGGCGATGAGCTTATGCAGCGGTGCTTGCAGTTGATTACGGTGGCGTGGATTTAGGAAGCAAAGAAAGCATCGGCGCATGCTAGGAGACTTAGTGACTCACCAGGAACGCGATGATGTGCTTGGTTTGGCGAGGCGCGGTCGGGGACGACGGCGAGGTCGACGAACAACGTCGGGAACCGAGGGTGTCAACACCCGGATTTTTAATCCCAGATGCCTGTTATGCCATACATCGCAATCCCAAGATTACCATTTTTGCGAGACATAACAGATTTGGATACCACAGTACATCATCCATTACAAACCATACATAAGGTCTTACACAAATAAGGATCTCATGATCCAGTTCTTAATACAACTCAAGCAACGGAAATACGTAATAATAACGGTACCATAGGCGAAGCTCCATCTTCAGGGTCACAGGCAATGCTGACGATGGGAGATGATCCTAGTTGTCGTAACCTTCCTGGGGTCCATCCTCCTGATACTCCTCTTCATAGTCTGGCCATGGGAATAGCCAGGAACAAAGCCATGAGTACTCTTTAAGTACTCGCAAACTAATACTAACAAGTGAAGGGGGTTTTTGTAATAGGACACTAGGCTCTAGGTTTGTTTTGCAAAAAACGAGATTTACCTCTACTAAGTTTAGAAACGAAGAAAGCTAGTTGAAGTTTTATAACACCTAAGTGGGAACTTGTATTTCATATCACAACTCTGTTGTGGTTAAGTCAAAAGCTCAATTCATTTCACAGGTCATTTTGAAAACATCTGACGGGGGAACAGTATGGCCACTCCAACTGTCCATAACCGCGGACGCGGCTATTCGAATAGTTTGACACTCTGCAGAGATTGTACACTTTCACCACAACATTCGATACATCCGTCAGGAACAAATCCTGAATTCACCATACTCAGTATGCGGATAATCAATCCTAACCTTTCAATTACATGTCCTAGTATAAGCACCTATCCTGTGAGTTTGGCCTCCCAACCATGACCAACTGTCATCTTGGGTACTGCACAGGTGGACAATCTTCACAAGGTAGCCTCATCTCAGACCTTGGCCGTGAGGGAACCAATACTAAGGTATATAAGTTTCCAGTCAAGCCCTACCCAATTCTCGGGTATTGTGGTTGTACGGTAAAATTGGAATGGTATCGCATCCAGACAACCATCAATTTTATAAAGGGCTAAGGCTCATGACTCAACATTTTCATCATCCAAATCATCTGGTGTTCGGAAACACATGTCAAAACATCTCAATAGAATGATCCATCATTCCAAGGTTTTCATAACCATTTTTCCACCAAGTATTCCCATCTAAAGTTGATGAAGTTTTATGATTAGCACTAGCATCTACAAGTGGGGGTAAGTACTAATGAGGGGTGGTAAACTAGTGGAGTTTAACTAAGTTCAATCTCATGCCTTAGGATGACATAAAGATTTTCTAGATTAGGCCAAATTTTATGCTCTTTATGAAACCTTCAATTATCTTTCTAATATCTACAATTAACTCAAGTAAACTCTAAGTAAGAGCTTTGATAAAGAAATAAAGTAGCAAGCTTGTAAGTAAAACTAGGATTGGGTATCATCAAATGTGTCTAACCAAGCATGCTTAGTGCATTGCATAGGTTATTTAACTCTTATAATGGCAAGTGTTAGCTTGCCTTGTGCAGAGCAGTGGTTAAAGTTCTCCTCGGCTTCTTCTTCGTAGTATCCTCCTTCCTCCTCGTATCCTTGGTCGGTACTAGCGTCTATGAATAAATACGAGGTACACAATCACCAAACAATACTTAACTACCTGCAATCATCACACACAAGGGTTCTATGGATGATCTAGCATCATCACTAACATTACAAGCACTTGACTTAATGATTTTATTTTTTTAGAAAAGTAATTTCTACTCATTGAAAAACTACTTAAGATTTAATATTCTCCAAACCAAGCATGGGATCATGTTGACACATTTCATCACCACATATTTCAGTTCATGGGAATGTGATTTAAAGTGGTGTCACAATTTAATAAGGATTAACCTTTTTTATTTTAAATAAAATAAGTGACTAGAAATACCTATGTGGCATTCTTTTATTACTTGAACATTATTTCTGTAAGTAAACCCATATATTTTTATATATGCTGAAAGGTATGATCAATTGTGATTTTTGAGAGTTGGAATCAACTCAAAAGCTATCATGGTTTAAATTTGAAAAATGTTTGAATGCAGAAAAGCTTTTGCCTTGTTATTTTTACCAAGGGTGATCTACAGATCCAAATGATTTGAATCCAACGAGCATGGATTCAGCATTTCCAGACCTTTCTAACAAAATTGGTTTCATTCAATTTGGTTCACTGAATCGAGCTGGGTTGATTTTTGAAACTAGGTACAGAACTGTGTTTGAATGAAAATGGAAAAATCCAAATTCAAACGAGTGGGCTGCGCGGGAACTGCTAATGGGCCAGCCCAATGTCACTCCGCGGCGCGGGGCGCAACTGACAGGGGGGTTCCACCAGTCAGTGGCTCTTTAAACGCGAAGCAGTACGGGGCAATCTCATCCGCACGATCTAAGTCTAATCGAACGACTGCTACTCCTCGTCCACGTCGGGCGGCGCCAGCGAGACAGAAACCTAACGCGGCAGGTGGGGGTCGTCGGGGGCTCACCGGGGCTCAGGAGAAGGTCAGCGATGCGGGCGAACGACGAAGTCGACAACGGCGAACCTCCTGGTACCGACAGCTTCTCCTGGGGCGGCTCCAATCCCTGGCTTGCTTCTTCTCCAGCAGCGGCAGGCTCCGACCAAATTCCAGTGATGCGCTGCCTTGCTCTAGGAACGGGGTGGAACGATCAGTGAGGAGAGGGGAGTGAGATGGTGTGAAGGGTTTGAGTGGGGGAGGCCTCTATTTATAGTCTCGACTACGAGGCCGAACGGGATGGGCAGGCGACGGTGGCGACATGGCTACGGGTTGCTAGAGGCATGGCCGAGGGTGGCAATCGGTCGGTGATCTCCTGGCAATGCTCTATGGCTTTAATGCGTGTGTAGGGGCGGTGGCAAACGGTCTAGAACGCTCGACGTTCTGCGCGTCAAAGGCGGCGTCTTCGACGGCGAGCGGTGGCTACGGGGTACGGGGGTGAAATGGGCATGTCTGGCGGTCTCCTGGGACGGTGGGGAGCATGTTGGCGGGCGGCGAGGGATCGAGGTGGTCTGGTTGAATGGGAACGGCGCGTGATCTGCAGCGCACGTCGGCATGGTCGACAGCGGCACGGGCGCGGCGTTCCTGGCGGTTCTGGCTGCTGTCTGCGAGACAGGGCTGGTCGAGAGGGGGTGGTGAGGCATGGGCTACCTCCCAGACAAGGTTGGCACGGCTAGTTCTTCCTCTAGCCTGCTGTCCACACTGGGTGACATGGGTGCTCTCGGGCTATTCACCATTGATGATATTGGCAAGCTTACAGTGGGGCTAGTGATTAGTTAAGTTTGCTAGATGATCTACTGAGGTTGCTGTGAGCTATAGAGGGAACAAGTTAGGCCAAAATCACTGCACACTATAGTGTTTTGATTTTGTTTGATTTGTATCTGCAAGGTGTTTGATGAAATGGCAGCATGAATTCAAGTTTTGAATTTTGAAAAGATTTTTGGTGGGTGTGCTAGGCATGTGCTGGTGAGTCTGTGGATGCTTGGGTTTTGAAAGTTGAGTTGGTTTGAGGTTTTTTTTGAAAAAGTGGGATCTTCCCATATGAAATAGATTCAATTTTAAATTGTCATTTAAACTATGCATTTGAATGTTTCTGGATGATCACAAGGTGGGCCTTGATACTTTGTTATGAGTACTATCAAGGGGTGTAAAGATCCAAACAAGTTTCTGTTGAGTTTTGAAAGTTAGAGACAGCAAAAGTAGGCATGGGAGTTAAATTGGCCAAACTGACCATTCCCTTATTTTGTTTGTTTTGATTTATTTGTCTTTGGGAAAAGTGTGGGGATTGTTTTGATGCTTTTTATTTCACCGAAGAATCCTTTTACAAGCAAAGAAACACACAAGCAAGGTAATTCAAAAGAATCCAAATTGGAATGCATACACACATGCATGCTTTCATATTTTTATTTAGAAAAGTTTTTGTTAATCCTAAATTTTGATGATTAGAGTTTGATGATCCAAGTTTCATATTTTTGGGATGTTACAAACCTTACCCCCTTAAACAAAATCTCGTCCCGAGATTTGAAAAAGGACGAAAAATATTACCTAGGATTTGAAGAGATTAGGAAACTCCGTCCTGATGTGATCTTCGCGCTCCCAGGTAGCTTCCTCTTCCATGTGGTTGCTCCACTGAATTTTGAGAAACTTGATGCTTCGGCTTCTGGTAGTTCTGAAAGCTTCTTCCAAAATACGGATGGGTACTTTGGGATAGGTCAGGTCATCGTTGATCTCTATGGTCCGGTGATCGATATTCTTGAACACTTCGGTCTTCTCTGGAACTTCGAGGCACTTGCGAAGTAATGAGATATGGAACACATTGTGCACGGCTGACATCTCTTCGGGTAGTTCCAATTGATACGACACTTCTCCTCGACGGTTCAGAATCTTGAAGGGTCCGATATATCTGGGGGCTAACTTTCCTTTGAGTTGGAAACGCTGCATTCCTTTTAATGGTGACACTTTCAGATATACAAAATCTCCTATGTTGAAGGCGAGGTCTCTTGTCGGCATAACTCTTCTGTCTGGACTGGGATGTCTTGAGGTGCTCACGAATCTTGTGAACCTTCTCTTCTGCTTCTCGTAGGATGTCGGGTCCGAAAATCTGACTCTCTCCTACTTTCGACCATTTCAAAGGGGTGCGACACTTCCTTTCGTACATGAATTCAAATGGGGCCATTTGCAAACTAGCTTGATAACTGTTGTTGTAAGAAAATTCTGCGAAAGGCAGACAGTCTTCCCATTTAGATCCATACTCTAACACACATGCTCTCAACATGTCTTCGAGTATTTGATTTACTCGCTCCGTTTGTCCATCGGTCTGAGGGTGATAAGCGGTGCTGAAATCTAGGCGGGTTCCTAAACCTTCTTGGACTTCCTTCCAGAATCTCGAGGTAAATTGAGTTCCTCGATCAGATACGATGTTCTTGGGGACTCCATGCAAACTGACGATTCTAGCGATGTATAACTCCGCTAGCTTCAAACTCTGATATGTGGTCTTGACGGGTAAGAAATGGGCGACTTTGGACAATCTGTCCACTATGACCCAGATAGAGTCATTTCCCCTACTAGAAGTAGGCAATCCGGTGATAAAGTCCATTCCAACAGAATCCCATTTCCATTCCGGAATCTTCAATGTTGCAACAATCCAGCGGGTCTTTGATGTCCTGCCTTGACTCGCTGACATATATCACACTTGGCGATATAGCTTCCGATTTCTCTCTTCATCTTATGCCACCAAAATTGCTCTTTCAAATCTTGATACATCTTCATTCCTCCGGGGTGGATAGAATAAAGAGTATCATGAGCTTCCTTGAGAATCACTTCTTTCAACTCAGAATCTGCTGGTACACAAAGGCGTCCTTTGTACCACAGAACTCCTTCTTCGTCTTCGGTGAATCCGGGTACTTTGCCTGTACCGAAACGACGCTTAATTCCATCGATACTAGCATTTCCTTTCTGTGCCTCTTTGATCTGGCTGATCAAAGTGGGTTGAAGTTCTATGCTAGCCAAAAATCCTTCACTCACTAATTCCATTCGCAAATCTTCCATCTCTTTGTACAGACTTGGTTGCTCCTTCAAAATCATGGAGTTCAAGCGGCACGGCAATCTGCTAAGGGCATCTACTACCACATTGGCTTTACCGGGGTGATAGTGAATGTCCAGATCGTAATCCTTGATTATCTCAATCCATCTTCTCTGTCTCATATTTAGCTCCTTCTAAGTGAATATATACTTCAGGCTCTTGTGATCCGAATAAATCTCACAACGGTTTCCCATCAGGTAGTGCCTCCATGTCTTCAAGGCTAAAACTACGGCTGCGAGTTCGAGGTCATGGGTTGGGTAATTTTGCTCATGTTGTTTCAATTGTCGTGATAGATAAGATATAACCTTGCCTTCTTGCATTAGCACACATCCGAGACCGATCTTGGATGCATCACAATACATGTCGAAGGGCTTCGTGATATCCAGCATGATTAAGATTGGGGCTGAAATCAATCTCCTTTTGAGTTCTTGAAAACTCGCCTCACATTTTTCGGTCCATTCAAACTTCTTGTCCTTCTTCAGCAATTGGGTCATGGGTCTGGCGATACTCGAGAATCCTTCTACGAACTTGCGGTAGTATCCCGCCAATCCGAGAAATGCACGAACTTGGGTTTGAGTGGTTGGGGATTGCCAATCTTCGACATCTTTCACCTTTGCAGGGTCAACAGAAATTCCTCCGGCTGATACAATGTGGCCGAGGAATCCTACCTCCTGTAACCAGAATTCACATTTGCTAAACTTGGCATACAACTGATGCTCTCTAAGGGTTCCAAGAATGGTCCTTAGGTGTAGCTCATGTTCTTCTTCTGATTTGGAATAAATCAGAATATCGTCGATAAAAACAACGACAAACTTATCCAGGAAGTCCATAAAAATCTTATTCAGGAGATTCATGAAATAAGCGGGGGCATTGGTTAATCCAAAAGACATGACAGTATACTCGTACAATCCATATCTGGTGGTAAAGGCAGTCTTTGGAATATCCTCTGTGTGAATCTTGAGTTGATGATAGCCTGTTCTAAGATCAATCTTAAAAAACACTTTGGCACCGGTCAACTGATCAAACAAATCTTCTATCTTGGGCAAGGGGTACTTGTTCTTGATGGTGACATCATTTAACTTTCGATAATCTGTACACAAACGGTTACCTCCATCCTTCTTGTCCACGAATAAGACATGTGATCTCCATGGTGACGCACTTGGTTGAATCAATCCAATTTCCAACATGGCATCCAGTTGCTTCTTCAGTTCTGCTAGTTCAGACATGTTCATACTATATGGTCTCTGGGCTATGGGTCCTGTTCCGGGGATTTATTTTGATGATAGACTCGATATCCCGATGGGGGCATACTGGGCAAAACATCTGGAAATGCATCGGGGTATTCACAGACTATCCGGACTTGGTCAATGGTAGGTTGGGTTATACTCTTGTTGCACTTGAATTGACGAGGTAAGGTTTCAGATATATGCTCGACTGATATTCCAGTTGTACTGGTCATGGTTATGGCTTTCTTGGCATAGTCAATCAGTCCTTTATGTTTGGACATCCAATCCATTCCTAGTACTACTTCCAAACCTTTAGTTCCGAGTACTATCAGATTAGCATAAAAATCTATGCCATGGATTCGGATAGGGACGGCTTTGCAAATTTGCCTAGCCTTGGTGGTTGATCCGGGGATTTGAACGATCATAACATGCTTTAGTTTGGTTGGTTGGATTTTACTAGTGCATGCAAATTCTTCGGTGACAAATGAGTGTGATGCACCAGAATCAAACAACACTCTAGCAAGTACTGAATTAACAGAAAACATACCCAGCACGACGTCTGGCGCTTCCTGAGCTTCTTCAGCATGCATGAGAAAAAGACGGTCGTTGCGGTTGAGCGAATTCCCTAGGGCAAACCTTCTTCCTGGCTGAACACGACGCTGTTGCTGAGCTGGGGCATTTGCATTGGGGGCTGCAGCATTCTTCTTGTTGGGGCACTCGTTGGAGTAGTGACCCTTATTTCCACAGTCATAACAAGTTACTTGCGACTTGTCCTTTGCTGCAACTGGCACATCATTGCTTCCAGTCCTCGGGGCAGTGTTGGTGTTGGCGGTAGCATTGTTGTTGTTGAACTTGGGTGGGGCACGGTTGAAATTGCCAGAGTTGCCGGGGTTGTTGTGATTTCCTCCGGGCTTCGGGTTTCCACGGTTGGGATAGGTCGAACGGTTCATCGGGGGTCCGTTGGTTCTCGGGGCAAATCCTAGAGATGGGTTAGGGCGATACTTTGGGGTCTGATGGGTTCCTGGTTGATGCATCATGCGACGCTTGCGGTTCTCATTGGCTTGGTTGATCTTTCCTTCCATCTGGATAGTAGAGTCGACCAGGGCTTCAATATCAACGAAGGGGATATTGACTAACACAGTCTGCATCTCATCGTGCAGACCATTCAGGAATCTTTCTTTCTTCTTGGCTTCGGTGTCGATCTCATCCGGGGCATACCTAGCTAATGACAAGAATTTGTCACGGTATTCCACTACGGTCATCCATCCTTGCTTCAGTTCTCTGAACTCATCTCTCATTCTCTTGATCAAACCTGGTGGCACATGGGTTCTGCTGAACTTGACCTTGAATTCTTCCCAGGTCATCATCTGTCCTCCGGTCATTGCACGAACACTATTCCACCATGCCCTGGCATCTCCGGCTAGATAGTGGGTGGCGAACAGAACTTTCTCGTTGGATTCCACTCCTGCGACTTCCAGGTTATTTTCCATGGTTTGCAGCCAATCGTCGGCATCTAGGGGCTCTTCCGCCTTAGTGAAAACAGGTGGGTTGGTGTTCTGGAAATTCTTAAGCTTAGATCCATGGTTGTCCTGATTTCCTTGGCCTTGGTTGTTGTGGGCTAGCTGGGCTATATGCTGAAGGGTGGCTAGGTTGGCTTGACGTTCGGCTCTTTCGGCTTCGTGGTCAGAAACCAACATTTGCAGGATCTGCAACATCGGGTCCGGGGATGAACCACTTCCTCCGCGTGGCATCTGAAGATTGAGATAGATCATGAGAAAAGAGGGAAATTTCTAAGGTTCTGGGACTTTGAAAAGTTTTTAAAGTTTGACTCAGATTTTCTAGCAACTTGCTTTTCATTCATTCATTCATTCACATGATACAACACACACCACAACAAAGGTAAACAGATGGTTTTAGGAACCATTCTAGAAACTACGATACAGTGGGACCGAATACTACTCACTACACTAGTGCTCAAGTGCTACTACTCTCCGGAGTCGGTGTAGTCGTCATCCTCATCATCATCGTCGTCATTGATGAAGGCGAAATCATCCTCATCGGTGAAGAAGTCCATAGCCTGATCCTCCAGAAAATCATCATCATCACTGAGATAAGAGTAGGGGTCTCCACAAAGATCCTCTCCGGCATTCTCCCTTTCCTCCAACTGCATGTCTCTCTCGTGGATGGTCTCCTCCAAGTCCGAGATACGGTGGCAAAGACGAGCAATGATGCGCTCCTTCTTGTCGAGCTGCCGGCGGCGAGACTTGCGATCCTTTTCTAGCATGGCGATGGTCTGATCCTTCGTCTTGATGATGGCGGACTTGTGGTTGGAGTAGTCACGACAATTGTCCAATTCCTGCTGACGATCATACATCATGAAGCTAAGGTGGTCCAATTGAGTCTTCAGCTCGGGGTGGTATGGGGCTTCCAGTGGTTGTCCATTAGCATCACGCCTTGGGCAAAATTCAAAGCGGGTACCCTTGATCTGGTTGATACTCTGCCCACACAGACGGGCAAGAGCTTCCTGCATGGCCCTGGCAAGTCCATCGAGCCAGTTGTTCTCTCTTAAGGTAAACTGAATTCCCTCAGCAGTGGGAGGTTCAATCTTTCCTCGGAGACTTGCAACAATTAGCCACTGCAGATCTTCTCCTCCTTGATCATTGAGCTGAGCTCCGAAGAACTCGGGGTGCGGACGCTCTAGAAGTTCCGAATGCTGGTCCAAATCCCTCTCAAATATAAGGTCTCCTCCATTCCCCAATTGATAAAACTTGCTGTACTTCACGTCCATCTATAAGAATATCGGATGAGTAAGTTAGTAGAGTGATCAAGTGTGTCAAACTTTATGTATTTTGCAAGAGTTTTTGAGGAACATGAATTTTTATGAAAGAAACAAGGTGATAAGAATGGGAATAAGTTTTTGCAAATATTTGTTTTCTTTGGTTTTGAAACTAAGTTTTTGATTCAAACGGCCAGTCTAACTAGGGTCTCCTATGGTCAGGATGGCTCTGATACCAACTTGTCAACACCCGGATTTTTAATCCCAGATGCCTGTTATGCCATACATCGCAATCCCAGGATTACCATTTTTGCGAGACATAACAGATTTGGATACCACAGTACATCATCCATTACAAACCATACATAAGGTCTTACACAAATAAGGATCTCATGATCCAGTTCTTAATACAACTCAAGCAGCGGAAATACGTAATAATAACGGTAGCGTAGGCGAAGCTCCATCTTCGGGGTCACAGGCAATGCTGACGATGGGAGATGATCCTAGTTGTCGTAACATTCCTGGGGTCCATCCTCCTGGTACTCCTCTTCATAGTCTGGCCATGGGAATAGCCCGGGACAAAGCCATGAGTACTCTTTAAGTACTCGCAAACTAATACTAACAAGTGAAGGGGTTTTTTGTAATAGGACACTAGGCTCTAGGGTTGTTTTGCAAAAAGACAGATTTACCTCTACTAAGTTTAGAAACGAAGAAAGCTAGTTGAAGTTTTATAACACCTAAGTGGGAACTTGTATTTCATATCACAACTCTGTTGTGGTCAAGTCAAAAGCTCAATTTATTTCACAAGTCATTTTGAAAACATCTGACGGGGGAACAGTATGGCCACTCCAACTGTCCATAACCGCGGACGCGGCTATTTGAATAGTTTGACGCTCTACAGAGATTGTACACTTTCACCACAACATTCGATACATCCGTTAGGAACAAATCCTGAATTCACCATACTCAGTATGCGGATAATCAATCCTAACCTTTCAATTACACGCCCTAGTATAAGCACCTCTCCTGTGAGTTTGGCCTCCCAACCATGACCAACTGTGATCTTGGGCACTGCACAGGTGGACAATCTTCACAAGGTAGCCTCATCTCAGACCTTGGCCATGAGGGAACCAATACTAAGGTATATAAGTTTCCAGTCAAGCCCTACCCAATTCTCGGGTATTGTGGTTGTACGGTAAAATTGGAATGGTATCGCATCCAAACAACCATCAGTTTTATAAAGGGCTAAGGCTCATGCCTCAACATTTCCATCATCCAAATCATCTGGTGTTCCGAAACACATGTCAAAACATCTCAATAGAATGATCCATCATTCCAAGGTTTTCATAACCATTTTTCCACCAAGTATTCCCATCTAAAGTTGATCAAGTTTTATGCTTAGCACTAGCATCTACAAGTGGGGGTAAGTAATAATGAGGGGTGGTAAACTAGTGGAGTTTAACTAAGTTCAATCTCATGCCTTAGGATGACATAAAGATTTTCTAGCTTAGGCCAAATTTTATGCTCTTTATGAAACCTTCAATTATCTTTCTAATATCTACAATTAACTCAAGTAAACTCTAAGTAAGAGCTTTGATAAAGAAATAAAGTAGCAAGATTGTAAGTAAAACTAGGATTGGGTATCATCAAATGTGTCTAACCAAGCATGCTTAGTGCATTGCATAGGTTATTTAACTCTTATAATTGCAAGTGTTAGCTTGTCTTGTGCAGAGCAGTGGTTGAAGTTCTCCTCGGCTTCTTCTTCGTAGTATCCTCCTTCCTCCTTGTATCCTTGGTCGGTACTAGCGTCTATGAATAAATACGAGGTACACAATCACCAAACGATACTTAACTACTTGCAATCATCACACACAAGGGTTCTATGGATGATCTAGCATCATCACTAACATTACAAGCACTTGACTTAATGATTTAATTTTTTTAGAAAAGTAATTTCTACTCATTGAAAAACTACTTAAGATTTAATATTCTCCAAACCAAGCATGGGATCATGTTGACACATGTCATCACCACATATTTCAGTTCATGGGAATGTGATTTAAAGTGGTGTCACAATTTAATAAGGTTTAACCTTTTTATTTTAAATAAAATAAGTGACTTAGAAATACCTATGTGGCATTCTTTTATTACTTGAACATTATTTCTATAAGTAAACCCATATATTTTTATATATTCTGAAAGGTATGATCAATTGTGATTTTTGATAGTTGGAATCAACTCAAAAGCTATCATGGTTTGAATTTGAAAAATGTTTGAATGCAGAAAAGCTTCTGCCTTGTTATTTTTTACCAAGGGTGATCTACAGGGTGCAACTGACAGGGGGGTTCCACCAGTCAGTAGCTCTTTAAACGCGAAGCGGTACGGGGCAATCTCATCCGCACGATCTAAGTCTAATCGAATGGCTGCTACTCATCATCCACGTCGGGCGGCGCCGGCGAGACAGAAACCTAACGCGGCAGGTGGGGGTCTTCGGGGGCTCACCGGGGCTTAGGCGAAGGTCGGCGATGCAAGCAAACGACAAAGTCGACGACGGCGAACCTCCTGGTACCGACAGCTTCTCCTGGGGCGGCTCCAATCGCTGGCTTCCTTCTTCTCCAGCAGCGGCGGGCTCCAGCCAAATTCCGGCGATGCGCTGCTCGCCTTGCTCTAGGAACAGGGTGGAACGATCAGTGAGGAGAGGGGAGTGAGATGGTGTGAAGGGTTTGAGCGGGGGAGGCCTCTATTTATAGTCTCGACTACGAGACCTAACGTGATGGGCAGGCGACGGTGGCGACATGGCTACGGGCTGCTAGAGGCATGGCCGAGGGTGGCGATCGATCGGTGGTCTCATGGCGATGCTCTATGGATTTAATGCGTGTGTAGGGGCGGTGGAAAAAGGTCTAGAACGCTCGACGTTCTGCGCGGCAAAGGCGGCGTCTTCGACAGCGAGCGGTGGCTACAGGGTACGGGCGGTGAAATGGGCATGTATGGCGGTCTCCTGGGATGGTGGGGAGCATGTTGGCGGGCGGCAAGGGCTCGAGGTGGTATGGTTGAATGGGAACGGCGCGTGCTCTGCGGCGCACGTCGGCATGGCCGACAGCGGCACAGGTGTGGCATTCCTGGCGGTTCTGGCTGCTGTCTGCGAGGCAGGGCTGGTCGAGAGGGGGCGGTGAGGCATGGGCTACCTCCCAGACAAGGTTGGCACGGCTAGTTCTTCCTCTAGCCTGCTGTCCACACTAGGGTGACATGGGTGCTCTCGGGCTGTTCACCATTGATGATATCGGCAAGCTTACAGTGGGGATAGTGATTAGTTAAGTTTGCTAGATGATCTACTGAGGTTGCTGTGAGCTAGAGAGGGAACAAGTTAGGACAGAATCACTGCACACTATAGTGTTTTGATTTTGTTTGATTTGTATCTGCAAGGTGTTTGATGAAATGGCCGCATGAACTCAAGTTTTGAATTTTGCAAAGATTTTTGGTGGGTGTGCTAGGCATGTGCTGGTGAGTCTGTGGATGCTTTGGTTTTGAAAGTTGAGTTGGTTTTAAGGTTTTTTGAAAAAGTGGGATCTTCCCATATGAAATAGATTCAATTTTAAACTGTCATTTAAACTATGCATTTGAATGTTTCTGGATGATCACAAGGTGGGCCTTGATACTTTGTTATGAGTACTATCAAGGGGTGTAAAGATCCAAACAAGTTTCTGTTGAGTTTTGAAAGTTAGAGACAGCCAAAGTAGGCATGGGAGTTAAATTGGCCAAAGTGACCATTCCCTTATTTTGTTTTATTTATTTATTTGTCTTTGGGAAAAGTGTGGGGATTGTTTATATGATGTTTATTTCACCTAAGAATCCTTTTACAAGCAAAGAAACACACAAGCAAGGTATTTCAAAAGAATCCAAATTGGAATGCATACACACATGCATGCTTTCATATTTTTATTTAGAAAAGTTTTTGTTAATCCTAAATTTTGATGATTAGAGTTTGATTATCCATGTTTCATATTTTTGGGATGTTATAGAGGGTGCGATTAGGTCGATTCACGTCTCCTCCGCAGTCGCAAGTTGGGGCAATCGAACGACAAGAGCACGACGGTCTCCACCGTGGTCTTATCTGGCCGAGGCGAGCACGGAATCGCCGGCTCCGGCTCACCTCCGAGCTAGGGTTCTCGGCATGGTTGGGGAAAAGCGGTAGAGAGGATTTCAGTGGGGGAAATTGAGGATGAGGACGAGCAGTGACGCCGCGGTGGCCTCCTTATCCTCTCCTGGCGACGGCGGCGTTGATCTTGGCGCAAGGACGACGATGACGGCATCGGGCGACGGCGAGCTCCTCTAGCGAGTTGTCTGTGTGCGTGGGGATGACGACGACGTGCTATTTTGCAGATAACCCCCTGGCATTTCTTTCCTCTCAACCCGCAGTCCTTCCCTGGCCCCACTCGTCAGTCACAGATGAGAAAGAGTTGGGCTGGTTGTTGGGCTTTTGTGGGCTGCACATGGGCGTCAAATAAGTATAGAGGTGTTGGGCCACAGCCAGGTAATGTTTTTTATTTGTTTTCTCTTTTTCTATTTTCTGTTTTCCTTTTCAGATTTGAATTTAATTTATCTTTGAACTTTTCTTTGTAGAATTTATTTGCTGGATAATTGTAGTAATACTAAAATATATTTAGTATCATTTGTGAACTTTTATTATATAATCTTTTTATATTTCTTTTATTATATAACCCCTCTTAATAATTTGTAGAAGCTTTTCTTATTATTTTTCTTTCCACTTTTAATCATAAATTTATTAAATGATATATTCTTATTTGTTTATAAAACTTAACTCTAGTTGGCTCATAGTTTGAATAGAAATTTTTATATGTATAATGATCCTATATCATGATTTGATGCATGAAATATAAAAGAAACGAATATGGTTATTACTACTTCCATTGATTTGGAAAATGGCAATGCATATATTCTATTATGATAAACAAAGAAGTTTAGAGTTTGAATTGTGAATATTTATCCTAGGGTTTAGGGTTTTTAACATATTTATATTCCTTTATAGATGTGAGTAAAGATTTAAGAACTAAAGATATTGTGTTCTGTTTGGAATTCTGGATGACATCACCTTCAGGACTAGGAAGTTATATTTAGAATGTTTTATAGCAGGAATTGATAAAGATACTCCTAACATATAATTATGATGGATGGAATTAACAAAGATGTGTTTATTTGATTTTCTATAGGAAAATATTCCTATAGAGTGATGTAGACATAAGATGATGAATCCATTCCCTGAAATGGATATTATACTTGGTTTAAGATTTAGAGTTGGTTGTTTTAACAAGAATGTCTATTTTACCATTCTTCACCATCATGGAAGGAATTACTTTCCTAGATATAATACTTCTTCCTATCCATCATCCTAGTTATTATGATGAGCTTTCTTCACAAAATGTTCTTATTCACCCTTTACTCTTCTAAACTCATGGATGAATCCAATGAGTTTGATATTAAAGCATTTCCTAGTTTTCTCATATCCTTGCTTGGTTATACCCACTATTCTAATATTGAAAATCTTCAATCCAACAAGTAGTTCTTTCAGACTCCACTCATAGTCTTCCTTAATCATCCATTATCAATATCTCTTCAATAGATGTCTAGATCAAACTACTTCACATCAAATGTGGGTATTTCCCAAGAGGAAACTACTACTTCTTTGATCCCATGTTGCTCTAGCATCATCTTAATCATACTATCTTGTCTATACTTAACTCCAGTATCTCATCCTACAACCTCACATTATATTAATGTGACTAGTCATGGCTAAACTAGGATAATATATTTAGACTGGGTTTTAATCATGTTCTACACACCAATGTCACTTATACTAAATATAAGCATTCAATACTGGTGGCAAAAGCATCACCATTATAATCCTTTAATCATTCATTGCTTAAGTCCTTAGTTAGCTAAGCAAGGCTTTATCAATACTGCTTTTCAATTGTATTGAAATTATCTCCTTAGTATCTCATATTGGATTAAAGTTATTCATGCACTATGCCCTCTTTAAAATATTTAAGTAGATGTTATGATAAGATCAAGAAATAGTAGATCAAGTATTGATAGTTAAAGAATTTGTGAATCAATGGTTGATTACTCAACATTGATGAACAATTGATATTAAAATAAGTTCCATAAAAATTGATATGGAAAGAAAGATATATAGTGGATGATATTTGACTTGGTCTCTTTCCTACTCAATCTTACTTAAGAAGTAGGGTTAGGTATTACCATGATACTCATGGTATGTGCAGATGAGATTAAGATATAGTTGTTACTTTCTTATTATTGGTGTTATATCCTTAACCTAATACTCATGAATGATTATAATGAATACTATGAGATGATCACCTAAGGATCAAATATAATGTATTAGAATTTAACTTTTATTACATCTACCCTTAGATCAAATCTCCCTTTTCCCAAAATAGGGTTTTAGCAAAGGTCATATTAAAACTTATCGCAGTCAACTTGATGATCTACTTATTATTACATCAAGTTAAGAGAAGCTTCAATCACTTTGACAAGTGTTGTTCAAAAGCGCGAAAATTATTCAGATTTTCTATGCATGAATGCAATGCACACATCTGGGTTCAGCTTATTTCTAGGCTCTAATGCTGGGATGTTACAGCGGCACTCCGGAAAGGAAGCGGGGCTTCCTGGTGCTGGTGCAGATGGAAAACATGGCGGTGGAGCTTCCCTTGGCAGCTCTGGCGGTGGGGCAGGAGTCTGGCTAGATTATGCATGCTCAGATCTAGGCCCTTCGAGGCTGATCTGGGCATGAGCGGGTCGAGAGGGACTCGGCCTTTCTGCCTCCGTTTGGATTGACGAGAGGACCATGATGGGAGCGATGGTGGTGTCTCCGCGCTTGCTGCAGCGTGGCGGCGGGAGCTTCGTGGGCCCGTCTAGGCCTGGTCGGGCATATGGCACCGATCAAGAGGGTACCAATGGCGATGGCCTACGAGCAACAATGAGGCGGCAGGAACTTTACGGGCCCTTCTAGGGCCCAGATGTGCTTGTCCGGCCTGGCATGTTCCTAATGTTGCGTCCAGTCAGCTCCCGCCATGTCGGTGGAGGATGTCCTCTAGGTGGCTGTGTTGCTGCCTCTCTACGGCTCCAGGTGTCCTGGTGTTCTCTTGCTGATGCGTCCGGCCAGCTACCAACTATGGCGGTGGAGGTTGTTCCCTCCCGCGTGGCGGTGGTACCGTCTCTCCTTGTCTACGGTAGTTTTTTCTCGGTCCGGCCAGCCCTGCAGTGCCTGCCATGGTGAGACGATGATGGTGATTACAAGACCATGGTGTCGTATGTTGGTGGGCGGCAAGTGGGTGGAGCGCGATGGATTGTATGGGGTTGTGGTTTTGGGGGGACAACTCCAAACGTCAGACATCCGCCGCCTATACCTACCGTTTAGGTGGCACCAGCGAGATCCAGCTAAGGTAAGGAACTTCGTGTCGCGGCTGCTCCACTCCGCTGCGGTCTTTTGAACTGAACTTCGTTGCCTTCCCGCGCGGGAAACGAATGGGCGCTGTGTCGTGGGTCAGTTTTGGGGCGGGGGGCAGAGAGAGACCAGAAGAATGATTCATTTGGATCGACGAGCCATTTCGCGAATCAATAGAATGTCTCTCTATCCATATCTATTCTATCTTTGGCCATAAAAAAAGAAGTCTTTTTTTTATGGCATGCGGGATGTTGGGAAAATCCTTGTCGGCATGGTCAACATTGACGCGGTGACGCCTACGGGCATCGCACTTCCTTTTGAACGGCGTCAGGTGTACCCCTTCCCCACTCCCCTCTGTGTACCAGGATCTAGCGTTGTTGATCTGGCGTTGTTGGCATTTTTTCTCTTTTTTTCTTTTCTTTCTTTCTTTTGGGCTTTCTTTGTGTAGTTTGCTCCAACAATGAACTCGTTGTATCCATGGTAGATATATTAATATTGTTAGAGTATTGTATGTATACGGTTGTTATGGTAGTTTAGGATAGTTAGGACTCTAGCCTAACTTGACTTGTACTCCAAGATGATCCATGTACGTCTATATATACTCGCCCATGAGGCTCAATAATACATCCAACATATTCCGCCGATCCCCCTCTCTATCATTCTACATGGTATCAGAGCAGCAAGATCCTTGACCTAGCCGCCGCCGCATCCACCTAGCATCGTCGGCGCCACTTCCCAAACCCTAGCGCCGCTGCCCGCCATGGCGCCGCGCTAGCCGAGAAACACGCTTCTGCTGCGCCGAACCCCGGGGAGGTCGATCTCCACCGGGGGCCACGCAACCCATACGCAGGATTCGTCCTCTGATCCATGATCGGCTGCCCTGTAAGTCTTTTTTCCGATCTATTGATCGTTTTTTGGTTTACCAATCTTAGATCGGATTGAGTCGCCCACCGCCGTCATCATCACTGCGCCTCTACTTCGACCATCGGCATCGAGAATCTACAGCGCGCCCGTGTGCCTACCTCCTCCGCTACTGCGCATGCCTTGTCAGGCTATCGCGGTCTCATGGCAGGCTATCGCGCACCACGGACGGCTGCGATGCCTTCCTTTGAAGGCTACTGCAGCCACCCCCTCGGATCCTCTTTGTTGTCATCGTCCGGGACTTCGCCGACAATGCTGCCATCGACTCCAATTTACACGTCATCCACGCTTTGGCGCATACGGTGCACCGTCGGTCTGATCAACCAATCCCGCGCCTGTCTACGCCAAGCACGTCCCCGAGAACGCGCCTACCAGCGATCGAGCTACGGGCTGCCGTTGCGTCGCCCCCTCGGGCCGCAGAGCCGCCTCCTTTGGTCCATGCTACCGGCTTCCAACGCGCCTTTCTTGGCATGTACGTCGCTGGTGGTCTCCCAGCCGTTGCACCGACTTGCTCCTTGCAGCTATGCCGCTCCCTCGGGTCATAGTGTTGTTGTACGCAGTCTACCGTCGTCCCGGTGCATCGACGTCCTCGGCTTTCACCGCGACATCTCCTACAGGCGTGGATCGCCGCAGTTTGCGCATGGTCTTCGTCATGTCGCCAGATTTATTCCTCGCCTACTTCGAGCACCGCCGCTGCACTTCACAAGGTAACCTGTAGGGCGATCTCACGCCTCCACAGGTCCCGCCGACTACCCCATCGCCACTCCAGGCATCCAGCATGACTACCCCAGGTCGCCGCTGCTTTCGCTGCCTTCTACGTCTTCATCCACTACAACTTCGTCGTAAGCGTCGTCGCCTAATCCCTGACTACACCACCTTCTACTCTACTCCGACAACCGCCAACAGTGCTGGCATCTCTCCCTTCGTCGCTCTGCGCATTGCAACCGCTCTGGAGGCTTCCTCTGCTAGTCTTTCCGACATAGCGACAAGTTCATGATGGTCCCTTCCCCCGCACGCCTGGTACTGGCAACACTGGGAGTGCCTTCGTCCGCGACGCGTTCCCGAGTCTGGCAAGCTCGGATCCGTGTCTCGTCTTCATCGGCTTCGACAACGTCTTATTCGGCATCGACCCCTCTACGACTGCCTCGACCGTGTTAAGGACGAGTTCTTCTTTGCATACTCGGTTCTGGCAAAACCGGAGTGTGCGTTCGTCCCCGACGCGCGCCTAGTTCTGGCAAAACTATGGCCACACCTCGTCCTCGACAGCTTAGACTGCATCGGCTACAGCATCGACACCCTCGACGACTGCCTCGACACGTCGCAGACATCCTCCTCGCGCACTATGCGCATGCGGCTTCACGTGTGGCTACCTCGACACCGGTATCCCCGGCCATGACATCAACCACGGCGACCCCTCACGCGGCTACCTCGACCATGGCACCGCCTCACACTCTCGGCTCCCTCGACATCGGCACAAGGGCTACCACCTCGCTTGAGCATCATCATCTTCCTCTACAGTCCAAGCCACTACAAGAAATCTGCTCACTAGTGACCTTTTCTTAACGACCATGCATTTTTTGGTCATAGATGTATGACCATTCTGAACCACTTGGTCGTAGGAAATTTAGGAGGGTCCAAACCTTGAAAAATAACGACCAATTTAGTGAAGAAGGTCACGATGTCTTAACATAAAAAGGTCATAGATAGATAGAACTGGTTTGAAGCCTTTTATTTGGTAGACTATGACCAATTTAAATGGTCGTTATGGTTAAAATTTGAGGCAAAAAATTACAAAATTGCCAACTCAGCAATATCACCTTCATATCATGTCCATGTGTCATTTTTTTTTCTTACTTGTCATGCCTACGTGGTCTGGACCTGGCATCTCGAATCACGTGCTAGAATATATGGCAAAAATGAGACCCACGGGGGTTTGAACTCAAGACCTCACAAACTACCCACCAGATCCTAACCACTAAGCCACATAACTCATTCATGCCACATGGGTTGCTCGGAGTCCTTTAACCATGACCTCGGTAGATAATGCAAATTTATGCGCATGAATATATGGCAAAAAAGAGAGCACCAACACTCGAACCCTCCACCTCACCCACTTCGAACGGGATCCCAACCACTGTGCCACTCGACTTGTTGGTGCTAGATAGGGAGTTTGGCTACTTTAACCACAGCTCATACATAAATGCAAATTCGACAAAAATGAGCGCACCGACGCTGGAACCCGCAACCTCCTCCTCTAGACAAAGGCACCTAACCACCACGCCATTAGATACTTTGTGTCCTACTACCAGCAGTAAGTATTTATATATGCAACCTGACGTATATATACAACATACTAGGCGACAGAGGGAGAAGAATACAAGCAAAAAATGGCGGAAATGGGACTTGAACCCGTGACCCTTGAAAATTCCATCAAAACCTAACCACTACAACACACAATCGTATCTGTTAGATAAACCCGCGTGATACTATTAGTATGAGCCGAATCCTGTGTTGGGCCTGGCCTTCCGACGGACAAAGTATCCTTCTTTTTTTCTCCTCAAATGTTTCAGCCAACCAGCTGGGCTAACAGCCCAATGGGCCATTTGCTTGTCGTTTTTACCGGAAATTATGGACTTTTTTTAAAGTTTAAGCCCACACGAATGGACAAACATTTTTTTCCAGAAAGTCTAAAAACGTAATTTTCCCATAATTTGTGACATGACCTCGGATTGAGATGATATAAAAATTAATTTGGTTTATATTTAGGAGGTGCATTATTTTTTTCGTATAAAATTATGAAATACGACTATTTTATATTTTTTAATATTTTTTTAATTAGTTATGCCAATTTCATGGCATAGTCAAAACAGCGAGAGTGACTCGTCTAGGTGTTGAGACTGGCTAAAATTTTAGTGGATCTCTGATAAAATAGCATATTGTGAGTCTAAAAATGATTTTAGGCAAAAATCACGAGCATTAGATAATGTACTTGTAGTTCAAATCAGACCCACTTCCTACCGATTCGGCAGGAATTTGTCTTTTTCACCAAGCGTGGACTGAAATGTTTGAGACATCCCGGTTGGAAAATTGTCCATGTAAGGTGGTCTAGTATTTTTTAAAAATAAGGTGGTAGCATTTTGAATTATCCATTTGGTGATTGCTTCACAAAACACCCCGTTTTTTGCGCCCGAAAAATAGAAAATTGTTTTCCCGTTCAACAAAAAAGAAAACTTCCTCCTGAAACATTGTTATTCATCCCATGATACACATGCATGCATAATATGGGTGCATTATCACAAACTATGCTGTGATTCTCGCCATAACATCGGTCGTTTTACCTGAAAGCCATGAAACCTCAAACAAGACACGTCATTTCTGAGAAGGTTTTTCTGAGATGCAATCAATATACCAAGTTTGATACTTTTCTTACAACTATGTCACGTAATAAGACACCACGCTAAGGATTTACCTCGTTTGGACCGTTTTTGAGTTTCTTATGCTCGTTTCAAACTATGGTCAAAACGGCGGGCATGAAGGTTCTTAGCTAGGGGATGATCCTTGCTAAACTTTCAGTGGATCTA
Organism: Avena sativa; assembly: GCA_916181665.1. NCBI lineage: Eukaryota > Viridiplantae > Streptophyta > Magnoliopsida > Poales > Poaceae > Avena > Avena sativa. The sequence goes on along the minus strand of OV702298.1, from coordinate 273,303,208 downwards.
TGATAAAACAACATATTGTGAAGCTAAAAATGATTTAAAAAACACGAGCATTAGACCATGTACCTATAGTTCAAATCGGACCCACTTCCTACCAATTCGGCAGGCATTTGTCTTTTTCGCCAGGGGTGATCGGAAAGGTTTGAGATACCCTGGTTAGAAAATTGTCCATGTAAGGTGGTCTAGTATTTTGTAGAAATAGGGTGGAACCATTTTGAAATTCTCATTTGGTGGTTGCTTCATAAAACACCCTATTTTTGTCATTAGGAAAATAGAAAATGCATTTTCTATGTGACGAAAAATAAAACTTCCTCCTAGAACATTGTTCACCATCCCAAAATGCACATGCGTGCACAATATGGGCATATTATCACAAAGTATGCCGCGATTTTGGCTATAATATTGGTCGTTTGGCCCAAAAGCTATGAAACCTCGAACACGATAAGTCATTTCTGAGAAGGTTTTTCTGAGATATTTACATTATACCAAATTTGTTGCTTTTCCTTGCAATTATGTCACATAATAAGACACCACGCGGAGGATTTACCTCGTTTGGACCGTTTTTAAATTTCTTATGCTCGTTTCAAACTATGATCAAAACGGTTGGCATGAAGGTTCTTAGCCAGGGGCTGACCCTCACTGAACTTGCAATGAATATTTGATAAAATAGCATATTGTGAACCAAAAAATGATTTGTGGGATACAGTAGGTCTGCTTGCTTGCTTGATTTTTTTTAGTGGTGTAGTGGACACACAAATGATAGTCCATTCTTAAAACACTAATGATGACCTTCGTCGAATTCATCTGATGCATGAATTTAACAGGGCAAGAGGACTATACATGTTATACCTGAGACACTGCTGGACAGTCACCGACCCCTAGTACGTGTTATACCTTTTCATATTCCCAGTTTTGAGTATTTTATTGTCCGCATGTATGTGATAAGGACCTTGGTTCATATTCCTAGTTTTGAGTATTTTGTTGTATGCATGTATGTGATAAGGACCTCATTTGTTCTACACAGATGGTCATCTGCCGACTGCCAGTACGTGTTTTACATGTTCATATTTCCAATTCATATCACTTATGCTAGTTTTTTCTGCTTGTTTGTTTGACCGAAATGCCATGTGAAGAAGGATATCAGGAATTACTTGGATTATTTACGACAACGGCGCCATTAAGGAGTAGGAAGCTCCACTAGTAGTGAAATATGTTGTGTTGTGTCTATCAGTTGTGCGTTTGGTTATCTGTTGTGTCCTATTTTGAATTTTCTTGTTTACTTATGATGATGTGAGCTCAATTGTGGACTCATGTGATGTGAGCCTATTTTGATAGTGTGATTGGTGTGTTACTGTCGCTTTTATGAAGTTATTTGCTGTCATGTGGTGTAATATTGTCTTGATGATCGAGTTGAAATGCTTTGTAAATTATTTTTTTGAAGGGAATATGTCCTGAGAGGCAATAATGAAGTGTTTATTATGTATATTCTAAGTATATGATAGATGTTTATTTTATATGCTATAATTGTATTAATACAGAAACGTTAATACATGTGTGTTTAATAAACAAACAGAAAGTTATTAGTTATGCCTCTCTCATAAACTAGCTCGTTGATTAACAAGATGATCAAGGTTTCCTGATCATGGACATTGGATGTTGTTAATAACGAGGTCACAACATTAGTGTAATGGTGTGATGAACATTCATCCGAAGTATAGCATTACGATCAAATTCATTGAGTTTATATTGCTATAACATCATACGAAGTAATCCTAATCCTTAGACCATGAGATCATGTCAATCACTAACACCGGAAGAGTTTCTTGATAACATCAAATGTCACACCGTAACAGGGTGATTATAAAGATGGGTTCAGAACTACTAAAGTGTTATGTTGAGGCCCATGGATCGAGAGTGGGATTTTTTCATCCCGATGACGGATAGATATGCTCCGGGCCCTCTTGGTGATATCACATTGATTAGCTTGCAAGCAATTGATTTGATCACTAGAATGTTATATCACGGGAACAAGAAAAGAGTATATTTCAGTAACGAGATCAAACTAGGTATGGAGATACCGATGATCGAATCTTGGACATGTAATATATCGCGAAACAAAAGGATTAAGATACTAGCGTAAAAGGTTCTCACGATCATAAGAAAGTCATCGTTAAATGTGTGGGAGTCAGTATGGGTCTCCAGATCCCGCTTCTGATTATTGATCGGAGAGGGGTCTCGATCATGTCCACATTATTCGCGAACCGTAGGATGACACACTTAAGAGACACCGACATCCATTTGGAGCAAAAGTTTCATGCCGGAAAGAGTAACAAGCGCAGGAATTTATTTCACTAGATACCGAAACAGGTTTTCGGGTGAAATTGCAGAAAGTGTTTTTGCATGTGAAATGAAATACTTGCAAGGAGTTATATATGAATGTTTGTCATTAAAGTAATTGAAAAAATTCTGAATAAATAAAAGGAGTTTTATTTAATGAGAGTTTGCATTAAATTTGGTGGAAATTTAATGGGAATTTGAGTGGGTTTTCAGTGGAGGGAATTGAAAGGCATTTGAGTGAGTGGAGTGTCCACCCACATGAATGAAGGAGGGGAGGGGTCAGCCCCCATGGTCCATGGATAACCCCTTGGGTGCCCCCTTCCTCCTATAAAAGGAGCCCCCTCTCCTCTCTCTCTCACTCACACCTCCTCGTGAAGGATCTCTCTCCTCCTCTAGTATTTATCCCCCATGGTCTCGGAATAGCGAGATACATGTTCCCGGTGTATATTTGGCAACCAAGAGTTGTGCTTCCGCTGCATTGCTGGAGCGAGGAGGCGGAGGTTGCTCGGTGCCTCGGACGTGTGTGCGAGCACGGATGCGCCGCTAAGTTGCTGTGCTAAGGACTTCCTCTCGATCTTGAGATCGGCAAGAGATCCTCTACATCAACCACGAGTTTAACTCGTTAAGCTTTGTCGGTTTTCAAGGGTATGTTCTCTACGGATATACATCCGCCCGTTGTTTGTATCTAGTAGATAGATCTTGGTAGATAGTTGTTCCCATCGTAGGAATTTTTTGTTTTCTATGCTGCGAACCCTACAGTGGTATCAGAGCTAGATCTATGCGTAGATGCTTTACACAGGTAGTACACATATGAGTATGTGGGCGATGATGATCATTTTATTGCTTCTTAGTTGTACTTTGGATATTGGTGGCATAGTGGGATGAAGCGGCCCGGACAAACTTTACATGTCCTCGCACATGAGACTTGTTCCACACTTGACATGCAACTAGTTTTGCATAAGTGGCTAGCGGGTGTCTGTCTCTCCTACTATAGTCAATATCTAAATTGCAACGAGTTGTCAACAATTTGGTTATCCTCGTTGTGGTTCATGTTCGTAGGTAAGAACGGTTCTATCTTCGAAAGCCCTAAGCCACGTAAAACTTGCAATGGATAAATTAGAGGCGTCTTGTTTAGATTGTTGCTGGGCTAGTGTTATGATATGGTGATGTTGTAAGTAGAAGTATGAGATGATACTCTTACAACACACATAGCGTGTAAGTTCCATAGACCTTGGCCTTACACATAAAGGTATGATAGAGATCATACCACGGTGCACATGATGGAGATCATATGCGGGAACCATATCATTTCACTTATAAACATGTGATGTTTTGATTGCATCTTATATTGCTTGTTTGGCGTTTTATTAGCATAATAAGATGATCCCTCATTTAGATATCAAGATAAGAATGTGTTCTTCCTTAAGTATGCACCGACAATGTTTCGTCGCTCTAAGACATCACGTGATGATCGGGTGTACTTGAATCCACGAGCATATCTCGGGTGTAAGACAGTTACACACGCGAATACTAAGGTTCTTACTTGGCGAGTCTAGCATGTACAGACATGGCCTCGGAACACGGACCGAAAGGTTAAGCATGAGTCATATTGTAGATATGATGCCCATTTGATGCTCTCCTTTGAAGCTACACCGACTCACATGATGATCGGACTTGGTGTAGTGGATTTGGTTCATGTAATCACCAAAAAGGCACGAGGGATGTCGTTTTTGAGTGGGAGTTCATTCTTAATGTGTATTAGTTGAACTCAATCTATCATAAACTTAGTCTAAACTTTACAAATTCTATTGTAGATGGCATCACCTGCTTTTAATTCCAATGTGTTCATGGAGAAAGAGAAACTTGCAACGAACGGTAGCAACTTTACCGAATGGGCCATGAATTTGAGGATTCTCATCTCTGCTGCACAAAAGAAATATGTGCTAGAAGCGCCGCTAGGCCCCCCACCGTTTGATGATGCCCCTGACGAGGAGAAGAATGTCTATTAGACTCGTCAGGAGGACCACAACTTAGTTCATTGCGGCATATTATATGGGCTAGAGCCAGAACTTCGAAAGCGTTTCGAAAACGGCAATGCATTTGATACAATGGGTGAGTTGAAAATGATTTTCGACACACATGCTGCTCTAGAGAGCTACAATGCTTCAGAAAATTTCTTTAGCTGCATGATGGAAGAGAACAACTCCGTAAGTGAGCATGTACTCAAGATGTCGGGTTACGCTGATAATCTTGTGTCCTTGGGAATATCGATTCCCATTGACTTAGGCATCCATCATGTTCTGCAGTCTCTGCCACCTAGCTATAAGAGCTTCGTGATGAACTATAATATGCAAGGCATGAAGAAGTCTCTCCCCAAGCTCCTGTCAATGCTTAAAACTGCAGAAGTGGAGATCAAGAAAGAACATCAAGTGTTGCTGATTAATAAGACCACTGGTTTCAAGAAATACAAGAAGGGAAAACATAAGGGAAGTAAGGGAGGCAAGCTAGTTGTCGTGCCTGAAAAGAAACCCCGAGTTGGCCCTAAGTCTGATACGGAGTGCTATTATTGTAAGGGGACTGGCCACTAGAAGCGTAACTACCCCAAGTATTTGGCAGACAAGAAGGCTGGCAAGGAAAACAAAGGTATATATGATATATATGTTATTGATGTGTACTTGACTAGAACTCGCATTAGCACTTGGGTATTTGATACCGGTTCAGTTGCTAATATTTGTAACTCGAATCAGGGGCTGCGGAACAAGCGATCGCTAGCAAGGGGTGAGGTCAAGATGCATGTCAGCAATGGATCAAGTGTTGATGTGTTCGTCGTCAGAATGCTACCTCTCCACTTACCGTCGGGATTAGTAATAAACTTGAATAATTGTTATCTAGTGCCAGCACTGAGCATGAACATTGTATCAGGATCGTGTTTGATGCGAAGTGGTTATTCATTTAAATCTGAGAATAATGGTTGTTCTATTTATATGAATGAAATCTTTTATGGTCATGCACCGATGATGAATGGTTTACTCGATAATAGTGTTACACATATTCATAATGTTGATGCTAAAAAGATTAAACTTAATGATGATATATCCGCATATATGTGGCACTGCCGTCTAGGTCATATTGGCGTTAAATGCATGAAGAAGCTCCATTCGGATGGACTTTTGGAATCACTTGATTTTGAATCATTTGATACATGTGAGCCATGCCTTATGGGCAAGATGACTAGAACGTCGTTTTCTGGTTCAATGGAACGAGTGACAGATTTATTGGAAATCATACGTTCTGATGTATGTGGTCCAATGAGCGTGTCGGCGCGAGGTGGATATCGTTATTTTGTTACTTTCACGGATGATTTGAGTAGATATGTTTATATCTACTTGATGAAACACAAGTCTGAAACCTTTGAAAAGTTTAAGGAATTTTAGAGTGAAGTGGAAAATCATCGTAATAGAAAGATCAATTTTTTACGGTCCGGTCATGGAGGTGAGTATCTAAGTTACGAGTTTAGCACTCATATGAAAGAGTGTGGAATTGTTTCACAACTCACACCTGCCGGAACACCACAGCGAAATGGTGTGTCAGAACGTCGTAATCGTACTTTATTGGATATGGTTCGATCTATGGTGTCTCTGACGGACTTGCCACTGTCATTTTGGGGTTATGCACTAGAAACTGCTGCATTCACTTTAAATCGGGAACCATCTAAATCCGTTGAAAATACACCGTATGAATTGTGGTTTGGAAACAAACCTAAGCTATCATTTCTTAAAGTTTGGGGATGCGATGTTTATGTGAAGAAACTTCAACCGGATAAACTCGAACCCAAAGCGGAAAAATGTGTCTTCATAGGATACCCTAAGGAAACTATTGGGTATTCCTTCTATCATAGATCCGAGGGCAAGGTTTTTGTTGCCAAGAATGGATCCTTTCTAGAGAAAGAGTTTCTCGTGAAAGGTGTGAGTAGTCGGAAGGTACAACTCGAAGAGGTTGTTGAACCTTCTCTTCAAAGTATGGCGAGTAGCGCAGCGCCGGAAGTCGTTCTGGAGTTGGCTTCACCAATTGAAGAGGGAACTAATGGTAATGATCATGAAACTCCAAAAGAGAGTACTACCAAACCTCGCAGGTCTAGCAGGACGCGTGCAGCTCCCGAGCTGTATGGAAACCCTGTTATGAATTTCATGGTTGATGAAATTGATGACCCTGCGACGTATGAAGAAGCGATGATGATCCCGGATTCCAACAAATGTTTAGAATCCATGAAATCCGAGATGGAATCCATGTATGAAAATCAATTTTGGAACATGGTGGACTTACCTCATGACCGAAAGGACGTGGATAATAAATGGATTTTCAAAAGGAAACGGATGCTGATGGTAATGTGACCGTCTATAAAGCTCGACTTGTCGCAAAGGGGTTTCGACAAATTCAAGGAGTTGACTACGATGATACATTTTCTCCCGTAGCGATACTAAAGTCAATTAGGATTATGTTAGCAATTGCTGCATATTTCGATTATGAGATATGGCAGATGGATGCCAAAACCGCGTTCCTCAATGGTAATATTGAGGAAGAGTTGCATATGATACAACCAAAGGGTTTTGTCAATCCTAAGGATGTTGATAAGGTGTGCAAGCTTCAGCGATCCATCTATGGACTGAAGCAAGCATCACGGAGTTAGAATCTCCGCTTTGATGAGGTGATCAAAGAGTTTGGATTTGTCCAAACTTATGGAGAGGCTTGTATTGACAAGAAAGTGAGTGGGAGCAATGTGGCATTTCTGATATTATATGTGTATGACATATTATTGATCGGAAATGATATAGATCTTTTATAACAGTGTTAAAAGTTATCTAAACATCAAATTTTCAATGAAGGACCTAGGTGAAGCGTCATACATATTAGGCATAAAGATCTATAGAGATAGATCTAGGCGCCTAATAGGGCTATCGCAAAGTACATACCTTGATAAGATTTTAAAGAAGTTTAAAATGGACGGAAGTAAGAAGGGGTTCTTACCTATGTTGCAAGGCAAGACATTGAGTAAGACTCAAAGTCCGGCTACGGCGGAAGAAAGAGAGATAATGGACAAAGTCCCCTATGCTTCAGCCATAGGCTCTATAATGTACGCCATGCTATATACAAGACCGGATGTGGCACATGCTATTAGTTTGACTAGTAGGTACCAATCAGATCCAGGTTCGAAACACTAGATAGCGGTCAAGAATATCCTTAAGTACTTGCGAAGAACTAAGGATATGTTTCTTGTGTACGGAGGTGAAGAAGAGCTCGTCGCTAAGTGTTATGTCGACGCTAGCTTTGACACCGATCCGGATGACTCTAAGTCTCAATCCGGATACATATTTCTCATGAATGGCGGAGCGGTTAGTTGGAGGAGTTCCAAACAACCTGTGGTGGCGGGATCAACAACGGAGGCTGAATATGTTGCTGCTTCGGAAGCAGCTCAGGAAGCGGTTTGGATGAAGGAGTTCATATCTGAACTAGGTGTGGTCGCGAGCGCATTGGACCCAATGGTGATCTATTTGACAACAATGGTGACATTGCCAATGCCAAAGAACCAAGGTCTCACAAGAGTTCCAAGCATATTAAGCGCCAGTTTCACTCCATCCGTGAGCATGTCAAGGATGGAGATATAAAGATTTGTAAAGTACATACGGATTTCAATGTAGCAGATCCGTTCACTAAAACTCTTCCTAGAGTAAAACATGATCAACACCAGAACTCCATGGGTGTTAGATTCATCACTATGTAACTAGATTATTGTCTCTAGTGCAAGTGGGAGACTATAGGGAATATGCCCTGAGAGGCAATAATAAAGTGTTTATTATGTATATTACAAGTATATGATAGATGTTTATTTTGCATGCTATAATTGTATTAATACGGAAACATTAATACATGTGTGTTTAATAAACAAACAAAAAGTTTCTAGTTATGCCTCTCTCATAAACTAGCTCGTTGATTAACAAGATGATCAAGGTTTCCTGATCATGGACATTGGATGTTGTTAATAACGAGGTCACAACATTAGTGTAATGGTGTGATGAACATTCATCCAAAGTATATCATTATGATCAAATTCATTGAGTTTATATTGCTAAAACATCATACGAAGTGATCCTAATCCTTAGACCATGAGATCATGTCAATCACTAACACCGGAAGAGTTTCTTGATAACATCAAACGTCACACCGTAACAGAGTGATTATAAAGATGGGTTCAGAACTACTAAAGTGTTATGTTGAGGCCCATGGATCGAGAGTGGAATTTGTTCATCCCGATGATGGATAGATATGCTCTAGGCCCTCTCGGTGATATCACATTGATTAGCTTGCAAGCAAGTTATTTGATCACTAGAATGTTATATCACGGGAACAAGAAAATAGTACATGTCAGTAACGAGATCAAACTAGGTATGGAAATACCGATGATCGAGTCTCGGACATGTAATATATCGAAACAAAAGGATTAAGATACTAGCATAAAAGGTTCTGACAATCACAAGAAAGTCATCGTTGAATGTGTGGGAGTCAGTATGGGTCTCCAGATCCCACTTCTATTTATTGATCGGAGAGGGGTCTCGATCATGTCCACATTATTCGCGATCCGAAGGGTGACACACTTAAGAGACACTGCCATCCATTTGGAGCAAAAGTTTCATACCGGAAAGAATAACAAGCGCAGGAATTTATTTCACTAGATACCGAAACAGGTTTTCGGGTGAAATTGCAGAAAGTGTTTTTGCATGTGAAATGAAATACTAGGAAGTGGTTATATGTGAATGTTTTTCATTAAAGTAATTGACAAAATTATGAATAAATAAAAGGAGTTTTATTTAATGAGAGTTTGCATTAAATTTGGTGGAAATTTAATGGGAATTTGAGTGGGTTTTTGAGTGGAGGGAATTGAAAGGCATTTGAGTGAGTGGAGTGTCCACCCACATGAAGAAGGAGGGGAGGGGGCAGCCCCCATGGCCGGCGGCCAACCCCTTGGGTGCCCCCTTCCTCCTATAAAAGGATCCCCCTCTCCTCTCTCTCAATCTCACCTCCTCGTGAAGGATCTCTCTCCCCCTCTAGTATTTATCCCCCATGGTCTCGGACTAGCGAGATACATGTTCCCGGTGTCTATTCGACAAGAAAGAGATGTGCTTCTGCTGCATCGCTGGAGCGAGGAGGCAGAGGTTGCTCGGTGCCTCGGACGTGTGTGCGAGCACGGATACGCCGCTAAGTTGCGGTGCTAAGGACTTCCTCTCGATCTTGAGATCGGCAAGAGATCGTCTACATCAACCACGAGTTTAACTCGTTAAGCTTTGTCGGTCTTTAAGGGTATGTTCTCTACGGATATACATCCGTCCGTTGTTTGTATCTAGTAGATAGATCTTGGTATATAGTTGTTCCCATCGTAGGAATTTTATTTCTATGCTGCGAACCCTACATTTTTTGGGAATGTTGCTGGTCTAGTTTGGTTCTTTGAAAGTCCTATACAGGATCTAAGTAGGCCACGTCCAAAACAATAGTATCAAAAAGGAATGTACCTTGAAAAGGCCACAACCCAAAATGATATTAATCCCCAAAGAGCCTACGGCCCAAAAAGAATTGCAATGAAATAGGCTAAGGCCCAAAGAAGAATAGGCAATAATTGTTCGGTTTGGCCCATGTAAAGCACCTAACTAGACTGGGCTAAATTTGATTGACAACCTTTCCAATTGGTCACATAATTGCCATGTAGGATCGGCCAAGTTGGATTTGACGTGAACAGGACAAACAGTCTGTGACCAATTCAGAAAAATGTCACAAATTAAAAAAAAGGTCGTGGTGTTTAACTAGTGACGCTCAGCTTTTGATCATCTGTATTTGGTCACAAATTAAAAACTGTGACCAAGAGATCATCTACATCAACCATGAGTTTAACTCGTTAAGCTTTGTCGATCTTTAAGGGTATGTTCTCTACAGATATATATCCGCTCGTTGTTTGTATCTAGTAGATAGATCTTGGTATATAGTTGTTTCCATTGTAGGAATTTTTTTATTTTCTATGCTGCGAACCCAACATTTTCTGGGAATGTTGTTGGGCTAGTTTTGTTCTTTGAAAGTCCTATACAGGATCTAAGTAGGCCACGTCAAAAACAATAGTATAAAAAAGGAATGTACCTTGAAAAGGCCACAACCCAAAATGATATTAATCCCCAAAGAGCCTACGACCCAAAAAGAATTGCAATGAAATAGGCTAAGGCCCAAAGAAGAATAGGCAAGAATTGTTGGGTTTGGCCCATGTAAAGCACCTAACTAGACTAGGCTAAATTTGATTGACGACCTTTTCAATTGGTCATAGAATTTCCATGTAGGATCGGCCACGTAGGATCTAACGTGGACAGGGCAGACAGTCTGTGACCAATTCAGAAAAAGATCACAAATTTAAAAAAAAAGGTCGTGGTGTTTAACTAGTGACGTTCATCTTTTAACCATCTGTATTTGGTCACAAAAAGGTCACAAATTAAAAATTATAACCTTCTAGTGACCAATATGGAGGGTCATGTATCACCAGATTTCTTGCAGTGAGCTACCGCGACGCGACACCGTTCACGAAGTTCCCGCTCCTACCGCGGGGATGTCAGCTCACTGGTTCTACTTCAGTTTATCTTTAGTCTAATCATCCGCGATGTTCCAGTTGTTCACGACGCTATCGCTACGACTGCGAGGGATGTTAGAGTATAGTACGTATACGGTTGTTATGGTAGTTTAGGATAGTTAGGACTCTAGACTAACTTGACTTGTACTCTAAGATGATCCATGTATGTTTATATATACTCGTCCATGAGGCTCAATAATACATCCAACATATTTCGTTAATCTCCTCTCTATCATTCTACAAATATAGCGGGGCAAAAGCTGTTTCAAGGAACTTAATACACTCACCATAACCACCTTCCTTTGGGCACAAGGGGATAACTTGCGAGACTCCCCTCGTGTAACATAGGGACCAGTGGCAAAATCGTATTATTCTTCCGCTCCAAGGGTTGCACGCCATTGTAGCCCGAATAAACCTCGTCAAGAGCATACAAGTTTTCAATCGATCGGTTCACAAGATCATAAAGACCTAGCTTCCTTCCTGTGTTGAGAAAGATCCTTCCATCCTTAGGATCAACAGCAAGCGGCACCACTACGTTTTCTCTCAAGGAATAGCCGGACCAACCATTTAGATGTAGTTTATATGCTCTATCCTAGCATTGCCCATCATTCTCCAGCAGCTTCCAGACATCTAATTCTTCTGCTACTGGATCGGCAAGAACAATACACAATATTCCCTCAAGCTCTACCACAAATGCTTGACAAGGACTTGTGTTGTTCCAACAAGGACAAGGGATGACACCAAAAGTCCTTGTCGCAATATCAAACTGCACTACAGCTCTCTCGGAGCTATGGCCCAGCCTTGGTTCACTCATCCAGTATAGGACTCCTGCCAGATAGGCCGGTGGCATGTCATTCAAAGGCAGAGGTGGTTCGAAATGGTCTTGTGCTGCACCGCCATTACAGCCAATGACCGAGAATGTCAAGGAATACCGACGAGATGTGAAGTCCTTCAAGTGATATAGAATCTCAACAATGACATGTTCCTGCGTGAGTAGATCGAACCCCAGGCCAGGAATCTTGTTACCAACTGCGAAAGCATGGCCATTATTTGGTGTCGAGGCGGCGTTGCTAATGGCGTGCGACGCTCGAAAACGACTGGGGAAAATACACTGGTAACCTGTACATGGATTACAGAGATAGTCCTCCTTGTGATTGCTTATCAAGTTCATACCATGGCAAGGCTTGGAGCAAATCACCTTTGTTTCAAGCCATGTACCATCATCATGACAAGGAGCTCGCTGAAGCAATAATTCCTGCAAGGGAGCAAAGCGGAAACCCAATAATCCAGCAGCAGCCTTGCCCTTGCCCGCCACAATCATCACCTTTGGCCTCATGTCCATGTTGTTACGCAAACAATAAGAGCGCATGAAGCTTTGGCTCTGGATCAACCCATGCCACTGCTTGCTGACAAGTTTGCACTGCACGGCATACTGACCCGGGAGTCGGAGTAGGATCTCCTTCGTCGCCATACCCATAGGAGATGACGAGAATATCTCGTCCTTTGTTTTCTTCACTGGAGCAAGACGCTCTCTAAATAGACTGACCCTAGGAATAGACTGCTCAGTGTCATACGACGAATGAGTCTCCTGGATTGCAAGACTGGTTTCGTGAGTCGTCTTAGACAGCGGGTCGTAGGCAATCACCTTCCCTTTGGAGGTGACCAGGATTACTTTCTTCCTCGATGTGCAGTTTCCAACAGAACCAACAACTCGAATGACCTGTGGCTCAATCAAACCTCTTCCAACATGCTGCAACAAGTCGATGGAGTGTTCCAGTGACCAATAATCACCAGCAGCCTTCATCTTCCAAATCTCCATAACTGTACCACCATGGGGACGTGCCATACAGAGGTGGTCATCAATCTCCACTAGATGCACTCCTCCTCTCACCTCGACCTGGAAGGGAGGTGACCGGACCGACGTAAAGGTCTCATCTGTGACCGAAAATGACAAGACAGCAGCAGCAGCAGCCCTTTCCGTTGCGGACAGTTCAGCTGGGTTAAGAAGCCAATGCAGACACCCGTCTGCAAACACCGGCTGCAGTTTATTAACTCCAATCTGTGTCGCCGCCCTGATGGCGGCCATACCAATCCTGAAGCTTACAACACCTCGAGGGGACGGAGACGGCTGCCTCCAGCGATCGCCGCCACCAAGGACGTACACCTCGCACTTGATCTTGCGGTTTTGCTTATGGTCTCCCTGGAATAACCTCACCACCTTGTACTCCTTGGTCCTGGCATCGAACCCGAGGCCAGCGGTGGCGAAACAGGAGTACTGGTAACTTGGCAGCCTGGTGACTGCGCGCGTGGCGGCATTGAAAACATAGTAGGCTGGCGCCACGGCGTCGTGCAGCAGACTGAGGCCGCGGCACGGCGCGGGCGTCATGTCCGCGAAGTCGCCGCGGACGTCGTCGAGAGTAAACAGCAGACCGTCGTCGCCTGCCGGGCCGCTCCCCGACGACGACGACGACGTCGGCGGTGAGCAGGAGGAGTACAGCCCGACGGCGTCGAAGCTCGGCGTCGGCGACATGGACAACAGCTTTGGTGAAACCCACTCGGCCTCGGCCATCTTCGCTGCGTGGAGGCCGCGGAACTGCTCGGAGGAGAGGGACGTGGCCCAGGAGCGGCAGACGGCGCGGAAGCGGAGGATGGATTTCACGGGGAGACGCAGGAATACCTCCGTCATCATCTCGTCCGGCAGCTCTGGCGCAGCGGCGGATGCTTCCACCCTCCTCCGCTTGCTGCCCTCCATTATCCTTGGCTTTCGGTTTGACTCTGCCTACGGCCGGAGAGGAATCGAGTGTTGTTGTAGCGGCCTCTGGTTGAGAGGATCTAGCGACAGGACTTCACCTTTATATAGGATAGGACCAACCTGCTGAGAAGCCGAAACGGATCAGCTGAAGCGCATCCATCGCTTCGTGTCCAACTCGGGTATAGATACTGCTAGTCCGGATCAAATACTGACATGATCATCCGATCCGTCGCTGCCTAGTCCGATCCGGGTCAAATACGGCCTTGCGCGCCCGCACTGACCAGATTTGCCTGACCAGCAGGACAAGATGGTCCGTGCAATCAGAGCGTGGACCCTAGAGGTTAGGCTGCTACGAGAACTGCATTTTACGGATGTTCCGGCATTCCGACTACTAATCTAATCTGGTGTGTTTAGTTTACTCACGGTGTTCTTACTTCTTAGTAGTGCCCAGAGATATTTGAGCACAATTGTAACCTGTAACTAATCACTTGCTGCCTTGCCCCTTCGCCTACTGGTCCATGATGCAGACAGAGCACGAAGAATGAATAAGCAACAGTTTATACATCCCACAGAAATTGACACCAGAGTGCTACAGCATATATTCAGGCTTCACGGTTAGCCGCACCGATGGTACCAAACGGTTCATCTGACAAGGGACAACCTTGCCAAAAACATCCCCAGAGGATGCACAACACATTCAGATCTGATTCAAAAGCTGCAATGTCCATACAGCCACTTTTCTTATATAACTATAATATATCAACTCGAAGAGTGCTCACATATAATCCTCGTGCTGTCAGGAACAGAAAGACAAGGATTCATGAAGTACGGAGTGCTATTCTTATTAGATATATTCAGAGCTGATTCAAAGATTGATATGTCCATACTGATACTGCCACTTTTCTTTTTAGTAGTCAACAAATTTTGTTTAGTCAACATGTGTAAACCCAAAGAATGCGTACTAACTATTGCATCAATATAAAAGTGAATGCTTACTAACTACTACATCAATATAAAAGTGAATGCTTACTAATTACTACCTTCACTACAGGATGCGCGCGATATGCCGAAGGCCAAAAGCCGTCGGCGTAGGCCAAAAAACCATCAGCATAGCTGCCGGCCGTCGGTGCATAGCGCCATTCCTGTAGTGCTCAATATAAAAGTGAATGCTTAGTACTGCTATAGCATCCTCATGCGAAGAAAGTTAACAGCCAGGAAACAGAAAGACAAGAATTCATGAAAAGAAAAGACCATTCTGAATTTCTGATGCTGTGTACACTATTCCTTGTGTATGATTATTGCTAGATGGACATGAATTTTACACCTTACACACCTAGGATCCTATACAGATTTCCGATTGGTGCCGAGAGTCAGATATAATATTATATCTGACAAAACTTCCTAGTCTACTCTATGCAAGGATACAACTAAACCCCTTGCCCTATCACTTCTGTCAGCTATATGTCTTGACCACTTCGGCTGGTTCATTATCCCAGACAAATTGACATTCCATGGCTGCAAACCTCATGTACAAGAACAAGCGATTTGAGACTTGCCTTTATTGGTGTAGCATCCGGTGCTGCTTGGCCATAATCTTTGCATAGAGGAGCTCGTTCCAGGAGTCCGGCACTCCGGGAAGGCGCCAGTTGCTCTAGTCCTGGTATAGATCAGGCGACTTCTGCTTGCGATAGACTGACGGGTGTCCCTCCTTCACATCGTATCACATTTGATTCCCCTCAACTGAATGTTTCGTTTTAGCAGCAGACCGTTGTGTGCAAAACGCCATATGATGATATGAATTGCCTGATCTTTGGCTGACAGAGTAGGCTCTAAATCTTGTCCCAGTTAACAATCCCCGATGGCTGAGTTGATGATGACTGAACAAGCTCTCTCCTGTCCCCCACGTATAGATGATACGCAGACTTGACCGAGAGGCATCCTTTGTCATCATAGTGCCATTGCTATAAAATCCTCAAAATCATCTCTGATTGGAGTGGCTAAAATCACCTTCGCATCCAGCTCTTGGTTTAGCTTGTTGTTACTTTGCAATGGGGAAGGCTGTTTGGGATGCATACCACATTAAATCTTCTGCGAGGATTTTTTTTTCGGCCTTAACGGCAGCCCAGCTACGCGAGCGGCCCAAACGTTTTCGCGGAGTTCGTCGCTTTCAGGCCAGTCGGGCCAGATTTGGCTTCGGCCTCGGCCAGGGGCCACGCTTTCGAATCATCAGTCGCCTCGCCCACCCCCCTTCTTCCTCCGCTCCTCGCACCATCCGGCCGGCGAGGTAAACCTGCTCGCTCTCTCCCACTTAGAGCATCTTCACTCGCCTATCCAGGACGCCAATTCGGACATCCAATTTAGGTCCAGACGCCGAAAATCGGTTCAGTCGCGTATCCAGAACCCTGTTTTCGTTCGGATTCGGACGAATTTTGGTCCAGGCTTTTCACGCTGTACCCAAGTTCTCGGGTATGCCCTGGGGATGCGGGACGCAGTGAAAATAGGCGTGGGCCAGGTTTGCAATGGAGAAGGCTGTTTGGGATGCGTACCACACTAAATTTTCCGTGAGGATTTTTTTCTCGGCCTTAACGGCGGCCCAGCTATGCGACCAGCCCAAACATTTTCGCGGAGTTCATCGCTTTCAGATCACTCGGCCCAGATTTGGCCTCGGCCAGGTCCACGCTTTCGAATCAGTCGCCTCCTTCTTCCTCCGCTCCTCGCACCCGGACGGACGCGGTAAGCCGGCCGGCGAGGTAAACCCGCTCGCTCTCTCCCACTTCATCCAGTTGGTTCGAATTTTGTGCCTGGATTCGGTTCCGATTTCGATCCCGATCGTGCTCCCGCGGGCTTTGCTTTGATCCGGAGCGGGTTCGTTCAATTCCTGCGACAGAAAAAATATCCTCTCCTACCCTGCACCCTCGCCTCGCTAGGGTTCTGCAGCCGCCGGAGTACCTCCGCATCCAGCGTCAGAGCCGCCGTTCCAGTAGACACCGCCTCGCCTCTACGCGTCCCCCTGTAAGCACGTGGTTGTCATCCCCGTCCACCTACGCCGTCCAAAGACCACAACCCGACCTCGACCCCTCCGCCGCCTTAGCGTG
Organism: Avena sativa; assembly: GCA_916181665.1. NCBI lineage: Eukaryota > Viridiplantae > Streptophyta > Magnoliopsida > Poales > Poaceae > Avena > Avena sativa. Next base: position 273,286,371 of record OV702298.1, on the reverse strand, counting down.
TATGCACAGATTGTTTTTTCTCAGAAGAACTTTCGTCCACCAATTAGTTTCAGGAGGAGTTAATTTGTTGAGTTGTATACTTGTATGCAGTGCAAACAATGGCAATCAATTTGCTGGCATATACATTTGTGGTCAGATGCTCATGATATGTTCAAACAATGTCAGTTAGTTAGTCTATTCTGGTGTGTCATGATCAACTAGTTAGTTAGTGTATATATTCTGTTCAGGCAGTGGCAAATACGTTCTAAGTGCAAACGGCTACACTAAATCGATGGAATTATCCATTGGATTACTTTGAAATATAGTTACAACTTCCGTATGTGCACTAAAGAATTCCAAAAGAATTAGTCTTATTTCTAGAGGCAACCGCAGACATTTCATAATTCAATCTAGAAAATTAGCCAAATTCCATAAGCCGGAAAGAATAGGAAAAACAGTTTCTCGGGGCTTCTCCCCTCCGGAGATTATACTCATGGCATTTTGAATGATGGGGTTGAATTTATCGTGCTATAGTATTAGGATTGTATATCTAATCAAATGCTTGTTTTGGTGATGCAATTTTCTAGAGTCTTGTCATTTTTTGTTTGTTTGTAATGATGCGGCACACGGGTTTGTTCTGTATTCTGGAGAATATACTAGCATACTGTCACCAGTGCTTATCACCTTTGAATATGTTGCTTTCCAGCAGAATTTATTTATATGTTAAAACATTTCAAGTTACATTACCTTCTCTTTCTTTTGATGCAGATTGCTTTTGTGCAATGAGTTGGAGAACTCCTCTTTTCGGGTAGGTTCATATTAGTTGCAACTGAAAAGTTATATAGGGGTAATTGTCAATACTAATTTCTGATTTCTGGCCTTTCATTTTCCAATCTCTCGAAGAAGATTTTGCCTGTTGTATGAATCGGGTTGTCTCTGTTCATAAACCTAATATATCAGGAAATAGTGTACATAAGTGCCATTCATTTCTCATTCAATCAGGAAATAGTGTACATAAGTGCCATTCATTTCTCATTCTTGTGGAGCTTATGCCGACCTTTTCTTGTATGGATCAGGCATCCTCTTTTCTTCAAAACCTAACACTGAGGATTATTGCAAATGAGTTAAGTTGCCAGTTCATGCTAAGTTATTAGTATGGTGCCTATCCAGCTACCATGCTTCTTGTGGTGTCTAATTCTTAGTTTCTACATAAATAGTACAGTCAACATGTTCGTGAATCTTCTCCATGTTTCTCCCGAAAGCATCATTTTGTTGTCAGCCAAAGAGAGTTGGACTCACTTCTGTGTCATTTCCTAAGGTTGGATCCTCTGTTACACTTAATTATAAGAATATTATATGCGAGTTGTCACTGTATATTTCGTCTTAAGGTTGCTTTGAGAACTTTTTACTACTTGTCTTGCTTACTTCCTTTGGTTCTGCTAAATGAATGCTATCAACAGCTCTCAGCAGCAGCAGCAGCCTGAACCCAATTTCCAGGACATGTCTACGCAATCTTGGTACCCTCCCTCTGTGGTAGGTTCGTCTTCACGTCCATCCACGCCCACCTCTTCCAGTGCTAGTCCACAACAAAGAGCTTCAGATCATCCTCGGGCTTCGTCACGTGGCCAGCCATCTCCAGCGGAGGCTGCAGGGATTATTTCCCGTTTGAAGGATAAGAGGTATGTTGTTGGCCTTCTTTTCTTTCGCTACTGCTTGTATTGTTTTGCCTACAAGACTATATCTGCATATTTACCTTACCTGATCTGCATTATGGACTATAAATTGCAACTGGCATCTTTGTTTTGTCCATGATACGACGCATATTTCATCTTCAAATTGAGATTTTTGGCCCGATAAACTATTGCTATTTAGAGAAAGGTTCCTTTGAAGTTGTAAAGTTTAGTGCACCACACTGCAATATCAAAATCAAGGCTGGCAAAATGGAAAAGCAAAATTTCAGTAACTCCGCTTCAAGTAATACCGAACAAGCTTTTTGGTAGAAGATTACTACATCCAATTTATAAAGGAAGATATTTTATCTAACACCTTTGAAGAATCGTTTCATTGTTTTGCAGTGCTGGATATTATATGAAAAGAATACTCCGTAAGGTAGCTAAAATTTAGTGGTATGCTACCCTTTTTCGAACCATATAGGAGGACTGCATGTGATACAGTAAGAGAGATAAGAGAGAATAGATAGTCAGGAATTGGCCGATGTACATAATACAAAATAAGTTCCGACAAACATAAACTACTGTAAACACCAGAACACAGCCCAGACGACCTACAGAAAAGTTCAGTGGTCTGCTACCTTGGGCCATCAAATTTACGGCATAGGTTCCCCTTTAAAAAAATCTAATTTTCAGATTTTTTCTAATTGTAGTTTCCAACTTCCATAGGAAGTTATTACAAGACACAATACATAACACTGTTGCTAACAAACCCAAATTTAGTTTGTTTCTTTTGTTGTGCCGACAGCATCATCTCTGCATATGCTATTTATCATGTCTTAGTTATGAGAAAATGTCGCAAATAATTACTGAACAGAGCCAGATGATTCATCCATGTGCCATGGTTTGCTACATGGTCATTCTGATATCTGGACATTATAGTCGGTGCCTACCTCTTTCTTTTACAATATGACAGCAGCATTGCAGATACAAGAATAACATGGACCATGCAAGAACGGAAAATTCTTTGATCGTCTACGTTTTTTCAGTCAAGACCAGAGCCAAGTGTAATGTTTTTTTAGGTTGATTCTAGAGGGAAATTCTAGATGAGTTACTGGTGAGTAGAAAATAAATTTACATAAAAGATGCCAATTTATAGATGAATCACCAATGAGTATAAAACAAATGTACGGAATCATGCCAGTTAGTGTAGGCTCGAAAGGAGTATATATGCTAGAGAATTTGGAAGTACTTATGCACGGTTATTTATCATGTTTCTAATATCCATATGTCTACTGTATGTGCATTTGCACAGTATTCCTTTATACAGACCATTACATTGTGATGTGATGCATACTTGCTTGGAATAATAAATATGATGTTCTTACATTTTCTATTGTGCAGTGTTGATGAATTGCAAAGGCTGCTAAAAGACAAAGAGGCATATAATGCCTTTTTCAATTCACTTGATCAAGTGAAAACCCAAAACAATGTAAGTTTGTTGCTGCATGTACCATTGTCAATTGTGGTGCTGAACATATCTTGGTATAGTTGAAGTGATGTATGCTTTTTAACTAGTTCAGATGTTGTTTTGGCGACAATTATTGAATTTTTTTGCTGACTGGTTAATTTACAAATATATGAGTTACCTGAATGCTAGATCTTGGCAATATTAATTAAAACATACCTAAGAGTGATCTTGTCGGTTTTCTTACTTGTGGCTGTTTATGTTCAGCTACAGGACGAGCTTAGAAGGGAGACACTGCAGCTTGCGAGTGAGTTACTCATTTTATTTCTATAGATCAAGGTGTACAAAAAGGATACAGATGGCTTTTGATTGTGTGCTTAACTGGAATATGATGGGTTTTGGTGAATTTACAGGAGAAAATTTGGAAAGGGAGCAATGGATTTCGGAGCTCAGGAATCAGGTCCGCTACTGTTTATACCTCTCCCTCAAGTTCACTGCTAAGCATGCTGTTTCTGTAGTCGTTGTAATATGTAAATGGTCGAAATTCAGCCCAAACCATTACAAAAAAACTGAACAATATTTTTTACTCTAGTGATTAGTGCAGGTTATATGCTCTTGATAATCCCCCCTGAAAATTCTAATTGTGTTTGTCATTTGTGCAGTGCACTATAATAAGAAGTTCAGAACTGGCTGTTGCCGAGGACAGGTTGGCCGACTTGGAAAGGCAGCAGGACGAGATTATGAGGTCCTATTCTCCCGCTGCACTGCTCGGCAAGCTGCAAAGTAAGTGCGCCGAACAGCTGCATATCTCCAGTTCCTGTGCTCTCTTTCTTTGTTGCATACTTTCATCCGAGGCTTCTCACTTGTGGTTTGAAGTTGGGTATGATGTACAAAACTACACAAGTGCATTGTCCTTGCAACGACATTCCTGAACTCAAGCACATTTAGCAATGTCGAATTTTTACTATTCACGCATCACACCTGTCTGCTAGCCAAGTGTCCAAATTGGGATCCAGCGTGGTGCTAGGGTTGCTTCCACATTGTAAACTTTAGCAATGTAATGGTATTTCTTACACAAACCCATGGCACGCCACCTCCCTTACCCGGTGCTTTGCTCAGGTTCACTGGCCAAGTTGGACGAGGAGTCGGAGGAGCTGCATCAGAAGTTCCTGGAGAAGGACATGGACCTGCCCACCTTCGTGCAAAAGTACAAGAAGATTCGCGCTGCCCACCAGAAGTGCACGTTGCTCCACGACTCCGGCATTGTCTCGCTTGGCTGATATATCTATCCATCTTCTCTGTTTAGTGTCGTGGCACCTCTATTCTGTTGCATCTCTCGTTTCTGGTGGTGTCTCTCTGCTTGCTAGTGTTTTTGTGACTGCAGACTTCAGACTGAGGTGTCATGTACAGTTGTCACATTTTAAGTATGATTGGATTGGTGGTTGATGCCGAGTGCAAAACATTGCATCCAAGCACGTACAGAAAAAAAAAAGTGCATTGTTGTTAGCTCTGATTTTTTTTGCGGGTAAATTAGCTCTGAAATTAGCATTGAAGAAGGGTCCAAAAGGTTTTTCCTACAGCGGCAGTACAGGGTAAGAACGAGGGGTTCCTTTGGTAAAAAAAAGAGAGGTGAATTTCGGATTAAAATCTCCATAAACTTACTATTTACTCCCTTTAAAAAATAAGATGTTTTAGCTTTGTGAAGCAAATGTATCTAGACTACTTTTAGTATGTAGGTTTACTCAGGTTACACGCTAAAAAAGTCTAAATATATTTATTTCACAAATCTAAAACATCTTGTATTTTAAAACGGAGGGAGTACATCACTGAATAGCTGCAAAACCACAAGGCAGCGAACATTTGATTTTGCTGTATCCACGGCCTGTCTAAGTCCTCTTGGAATTAAGCAGCTGCAGCTGCACCGCCAACTCCAGGTTCCACAGCACGTCGCCCATGGCCGGCCGCTCCGTGCCATTGCCGGCGAGGCATTCCACGGCCGTCTCGGCGAACTTCTCAAGGCATTCAGGCGTGACCTGGTCCTTGATTGCCGGGTCGACGGCGTCAATGAGGGTGCCGTTCCGGTGGCACTCCAGCGCGTAGTCAGCGAGGCCACGGGCCATATCCCCTCTTAGCCAGGCCATGAGCACCTCGAAGAGCAGGACGCCGAAGGAGTGGACGTCGGACTCCATCGTGGCGTCCTTGGAGAGGCCGTAGTCCGAGAGCTTGGCGGCCCAGCTCTCGTCGAGGAGGACGTTGCTGGCCTTGACGGCGCCGTGGACGACGCCGGCGGCGTGCAGGCAGTGCAGGCCCCTCGCGGCGCCCATGCACGCGTCGAGGCGGCGCCACCACGGCATCCCCGCCGGCTTGGCCCCCGCGCCGCTCGTCATCAGGTGGTCCCGCAGCGTGCCGCGCGGCATGTACCGGTACACGAGGAGCGTCTCGCCCTCCTTTTTGGAGGAGCACGACCCGAGGAGGAGGACGAGGTGCCGGTGGCGGAGCCTGCACAGCGCCTCGATCTCCGCGCGGAACTCGCGCGCGCTCTGCCCCGGCGACGGGTGCGCCCGCTTGATGGCCACCTCGGTGTCGTGCTTGCCGTCGACGTCAATGACGACGCCGCGGAACACCCTCCCTTTCCCGCCGGAGCCGATCACCCGCGTCTCGCTGAAGTAGCGCGTCGCCACCAGCATCTCCTCAAACGAGAACGACCTGCCGCCGGTTGTGCCGTGACTGTTGGGCCGCGTTAGACACTCGCCATTGTTGAGATCCCCCTTCTTCTTCGTGTTCTTCTTCTTCTTGAGATCCCTCTCCTTCTTGCGGCGGACACAACGGACGGCCTTGACGGCGGCGCCCATCACCATCCCTAGCAAGTGCATCTTGGCCGGCGTCGGCGCGACAGTGCAGAGGGAGATCTCAGATCGGTGATGAATTAGGACATGGCCGGTGGCTCTTCCGGGGGGCAGATTTATCGAGTGGAAGAGACGAACACGCGTGGTGGATGGAGAGTGGGAGAGCGTTTGGCGGGAGCCAAGTCCTTAGCGTGGTGCATCGCTGAGAGACGATGGCTTCTTCCATGGATCGGCATGCATGGGGTGCAGGTGCGCCAGAAGCGGCTGCGTCGGCGTGCGCCAGACGCGCCGCGCACGAGACTCATGCATTGCAGCGGCTAATAGTTTCCAGTTTGCATTGAAGTATTATTCAAAATTCCGGCAAGACGATGGACTAGAGTTTCCAGTTTTAAATAATCAAACTGAAAAATAAAGTGTGGCAAATCATCGAATTCCCCGTGTCGAGAGGCCAACTTTTTACTCACTATTCCATTGGGCCTCGGTAACCAATGAACACACTAGGTTTAATTATATGAGGCATTTCATCGTCTTGTGAAAATAATACTTGCTTGCCACTTTTATGTTGTTCTCTTTCATATCTCCATAATTCATACATGAAAATCATATTCCCCTGCAGATTTCATCAAAGTCAAACTTCATAGAGTTTGACCAGATATTTAGAAAAAATATATCAGCATTTACAATGTTAAGTATATAGTATTACAATCTCCATAAAATATATTTTTATATTACATTTATTTTGTATTATAGATGTTGATATTTATTCCATATTGCTGGTTAAACTTGACAAAGTTTGACTTCATAAACCTAGAAGTCGAAGTATATAAAAATGGAGGAGTATTAATTAGGCTCACACACTCTTTTTTGCTCACTTGGTTGTTAATTAAGCAATTTAGGGAGAGAATCATTGATCCGAGAAACTTCTTTTGTTACAGATATATATCCAACGAGTCATTAAAAACACATCATTTTTTTTGCAAAACACACTTCACTAGGCAGACAAATTAGGGTTCATGGTCTCATGGATATAATATTCTAGCGTGTGACTTTTTAGTACGGCGACATGATTTAGATATTCATGTGTGTACTTTAAGGCAAAGCATAAGAACAAGTTGGCAGAGTGACAAAAATTTCCACCGATCATTATTAGTTCTTCTTTCTACACAATCTTATTACTTGCTACAACACACCCTACGGTTTCAACAAACTTTCTTCCATAAACAAACTGTCATAATGGGTCTAAGGGCAATAATGCTACACACCCCTGGTTAAGCCCTCCTTGTGGCAGGCATCAACACATTCATCCCGAACATAAGTGAAAGTGAAATATGCCCCAATGAGTTGTTTGCATGTCTTCGGCTCTGAACCTACAAAACAACAATCAAAATATGGTGCATGAAAAATCAGATCCTACTATGTTCTCAAGTGAAACAAGAAAGGAAGTTAACACATGTAGTATATATTTCACATATGACTAGAAAGTGTATAGAGCATACATTGAGGAAGTGCATTGTTCTTTAGGTGTTTTTTTAGAAAATATTTATCGGGAACCAAATGGAGTGGCATGAGCAATAGCAAGCATAGCAAGAGTGGTATGTTGATGGTTCTCATGTCTCACGTAATATACAGTCAATAAGGCAAGTAAGAGAACACACAATAGATGTACATCCTAATGGTGTATGCCATATCTTATAGCCATGGATCATGAGACCTTGAGAAAAATAAATGTCAAAGATATGACATATCTCCTTTCTTGAAGATATGTGTTGTGCAATTTTGATATTCTGTCTCAAAGACGTGGCTCCATTTGTACGATTCATTTATTCGTTCTTCATGTTTTGGTGTTGTACATTAAAGCTATTTGGTAAGATGGTATGAACCAATTCATTTGAAAGAAAATAATGTAGACATTTGACTACTACCCATTAATGCTGCCACATGCTTATATGGATTTTCTAACACGCTCTGGACCATCCATTTTTGATCCATTGCATAAGGTGGCATATTGCCCAATATTACCTTCTAGAGGTGATAGGCCACAAATGATTATAATTGAATAGTTAATATCTATAAAATATTATGAAAGCATAAATTGTTTAGTGCCAATATTTTTTGTAACATATATAACATGCACTGCACTGTGATTTTGAGGAAACAATTTTCACATAGTAAAAAATGGATGTCTCTTACTATGTGCGATAAAATATTTCTATGGTTGTAATGTAGCAATTTATTTATGTCTTTGCAGAAATAAAGAGGTAGTGGACATTATGTAGGAATTCTCGCTCTGCTTTCGGTGTTCCATAGACAAAGACGTGCAAGGTTCCATGCATATTCCTTCTCTTCACAGCTGGTTTAAAAAGTTGAAACAAACAAAGCAAATATCAAAGCGCACATGCACTCAAAGATCATGCCAAGATCCAGCTACATTCGCCCTCCGCCGTCTAGGTTGCACGAAGATCCGCAAAAGCGAGATCATCCATCTTATCGACGCGCGCCGACGACGACTTCTGATGCCATCGCGACGCCTCCGCCCATCCATCCACGGCTAGGTCGGCCGGCCGGCGTCGGCTTCGCCCCCTCGTGTCGTGAAGGCATCCGTGCGCGCCGGAATCCCCTCCGCCAAGTAAAGCCAAAGCCAAAGCTCGGTGCGCATCGAAAGCTAGCGTCCCTCTCCCTCCCGTTTCGTAGGCATCTCATATGCATCTCTTTGATGGGGCTGAGGGTCTCAATCTTCTTTTTGAAAAAAAATACAGGGGCCAGGCCAACAGAATTTGGACCAAAACCAACATGCGCCGAGTCTTTTAGAAAACTAGCTTCAAAGTGTAAAAGTAGTCAGAGACGAGAGAAGAATCGTTTAGCGAAAGTGCAATATGTTAATAACAGTCAAGCCTAGGTTTCTTTATCCAACTAGTTATAGGTCCGGACGCTGAAATTCCGCTCAGTCGCGTACCCAGGAACTTGTTTTTTTTTGGATTTGACCCAACTTTGGTCCGGACTATCCAGACCATACCCAGGATCCTGGGTACGCCCTGAGAACGCCGGACGAAGCGAATTCACCGAGTGGACCCACCCAGTCAGCATATATTCGCCCATATTCATCCAAAGTTCGCCCAAAGTTCGTCCATATAGACCATATTCGTCCAAAGTTCGCCCAAAATTCGGGCATATTCGCCCAAAGTTCGTCTGTATCGCCCATATTCGCCTAAATTTCACCCAAAGTTCGTCCATATAGACCATATTTGCCCAAATTTCGTCTGTATCGCCTATATTCGCCCAAATTTCGTCCATAAACCATATTCGCCGAAAGTTCGCCTAAAATTCGGGCATATTCACCCAAAGTTCGTCTGTATCGCACATATTCGCCCAAAGTTCGTTCATATAGACCATGTTCGCCCAAAGTTCGCCCAAAATTCAGGCATACTCGCCCAAAGTTCGTTTGTATCGCCCATATTCGCCCATAGTTCGTCCGTATCGTCCATATTCGCCCAAAGTTCGCTCATATTCGCCCAAAACCGTTTATATTCGTCCAAAGTTTGCCGAAATTTCTTAAATTTTAGTCAAACACGGAAACTCGCCTGGGTACGCGAGTGAGAAAATCGGCGTACCCAGGACGAAAATTTATTTCGTCCGGCCAAAAAAAGGTCTGGATTTCGGTCTGAATTCATCCAACAAGTGGAGATGCTCTTAGTGAAGAACTCTGAAAGTAAGAAACAAGATAGGACCATATGGGAATCTCATTCCTGACTTTTCGCCAAGATACAAAGATAGAACCTGGCGTTGTCTCTCTCATCTTTCGGCTGCCGATGGATGAGTAAAGCGCCTTTCTGCTCTCATGACCATATGGATAGGAGCAAGTGCACTATAGATACCGTACACATGTCACGCAAAAGCAAAAGACCACCAAGTGTTCCAGATTCTTGTTACTACTTATATATCGACATTTCTTTGCCCAGTGTGTCGACTCGCTTATAGAAAAGCTCATATGCTTCGGTTGGCAAACGACACGCAGCTCGAATGTGAAACCACATGTTTCTTAAGGCTGAACACACTTGTTTTTCCTTTAGGAAGACCAAAAACCGCATGTTTGTACGCCTTCAGGTAGTTTAACTTAATATATATTACTTCCTTTTTTTAGGGAAATATATATTACTTCCTTTTTTTATTGAATTCCAATTTGCACAGCTACTTTCATATTGTTTTTACAATAACTAGCTGAATGCCCGTGCGATGCTACAGCTTCTTAAAAAATAGCAAGAGATCATTGCACAATATAGATTTTATTTGATATTATGTATTAAATCAAAACTGGAAGATATTAGAGTATGTATCAGTGTATGTATACGGTATGGTGTAGTACACCGACCGTATACGTACCTCCACATGTACTGCCACGCAGAGGGCTATTCTCTGCCTATATAAACACGTAGCCGATGCCCCGATGAGGGTAAGCATCGTTCCACAAAAACCAACATGGTATCAGAGCCCTTCTCTTCCCTCTAGTTGCCATCTACACAAACCCTAAAAATCTGCCGCCGCCACAGCCTGCCACGCCGCCGCAGCTCCTGTCGCCGCCTACACAACCCAAAAAACACGTTGCGGCCGCTGCACCTTCATCGTGCTGCTGCCGCTCTGCAAACCTAGATCCAACCAAACAAACCTAAAACCCTGCCGCCGCCGCCTAGTTGCCGCCGCCGCATCAACAAAACGCCCACGCCACCGCTGCATCTTCTGTCGCCGTTGCGTCTCAACCTCTGCCCCCATGGGATCCTCATCGACAACAACGTCCCTGGTAGCTGCCCTTGGAGCATCTCCCTCGCAGCTCCTCACACGCGAGAATGCCCTGATCTGGAAAGCCCTGGTCGTGCCTGCCCTTCGTGGTGCGCGCGTCCTTCCCCTTGTCGAGGGCGTCGACAAGGCACCTAAGGAGCTCATTGAAGTGGAAGACACCAACGGGAAGAAGATTGAAATCGAGAATCCCGAGTACACGTCCTGGGTGGCTCGCGATCAGCAGGTCTTGCGCTACCTCCTCAACTCTCTGTCACCGGATGTCCTTGCTCATGTTGTGGGTCTTGAAACATCTGCCGAAGTCTGGACCTCTCTCAACGCCCATGTCTTCTCCCAGTCCAAGTCTCGGATTCAGCAGATCCGTTCTGCCCTCAATGACACCCGCAAGGATGATCTCTCGGCTGACAAATACGTTGCCAAGATGAAGTTCCTCGCGTCTGAACTTGCCGCAGCTGGCAAACCACTCGATGATGATGAGCTCCTCTGGTACATCCTTCATGGCCTTGGCCCCTCCTACAACAATCTTGTCACCGCAGTAAACGCCAATCCCAACACCACACTCTCAGATCTCCTTGCCCAGATACAAGCCTTTGATCGGATGCACAAAACTGATGACACTCCCTTCACATCCTATGTCAACGTCGCGCGTCGCGGAGACTCGGACACTCGCCCTCCTTCGCGTGGCCACGATCGTGGCCGCCAGTACGATGATCGCCCCCGCCAGGACTCTCGCACGCGTGGGCGCTATGATGACCAGGCACGCCAGGACAACCGAGGTCGCGGTGACCGTGGTGATCGCGGAGACCGTGGTGACCGCGGCGACCGCGGTGACTACCGCGGCAACCGTCGTGATGGAGGATGGCGCTATGATGATGATCGACGCCGCTATGATGATGATCGACGCCGCTTTGATGATGATCGTCGTCGTCCAGATGATGATCGTCGTGGAGGTGGTCGCCGTGATGATGATGGTCGCCGTCGCAACCGTGTGCCTACACCCTATGTTGATGTCACCTGCCAGATCTGCAAGATACATGGACACCCTGCGCGCGACTGCTGGTGGCGCTATCAGGATGAGAGCACCGATGATGGAGGCAAAGGTAATAAAAATGCAAATCTTGTCTCTTATGGCGTTGATACAAACTGGTACTATGATTCTGGCTCAACTGATCACGTCGCTGGACAACTAAACAAGCTCTCCACTCATGACACATACCAAGGGCGTGATCAAATCCACACCGTAGATGGTAATGGTATGCACATTAGCCATATTGGTCATTCAATTTTAAGCACCCCACATAGTTACTTTTGTCTTAAAAACATTCTTCATGTTCCACATGCTTCAAAAAATCTATTATATGTCCATAGATTTACCCTTGATAATAATGTTTTCCTTGAGTTTCACCCTTTCTTTTTCTTGATTAAGGACCAAGCCACAAGGAGAACACTGTTTAAGGGTCCATGTCATGGTGGCCTCTATCCTCTCATGCCAATCTCCGATGGGTCATCCAAGCATGTGTTTCTTATAGTAAAGTCGTCATCCTCTACATGGCATCGACGTCTAGGGCATCCCTCTTCATTTATTGTTCAACAAATTCTTAGAAAACATAAACTGTCGTACTCTCCAGAAATAAATCCATATGTATGTGACGCTTGTCAACTTGGCAAGAGCCACCAGTTACCCTATCCTATTTCTACTAGTGTGTCCACTGTTCCCCTAGAACAGGTGTTCTCTGATGTTTGGGGTCCTGCACCCTCCTCTATGGGCAAACACACCTATTATGTAAGCTTTATTGATGATTTTAGCAAGTTTACCTGGATTTATTTGCTTAAAAAGCGCTCTGACGTTTATCAAGTTTTTCTTAACTTTCAACAATTTGTTGCGCGCAAATTCAATAGTAAAATTGTTACTATGCAAACAGACTGGGGAGGTGAGTATGAAAAACTCAATGGTTTCTTCCAGAAAATCGGCATCACACACCATGTCTCTTGTCCCCATGCTCACCAACAAAGGCTCTGCTGAACGCAAACATCGTCACATAGTTGAAGTTGGTCTATCCCTTCTTGCCTATGCGTCCATGCCTCTCAAGTTCTGGGATGAAGTCTTTCTCACAGCCACTTTTCTCATTAATTTACTTCCCACCAAAGTTCTCAATAATGAGTCTCCCACTGAGCGTCTCCTCAACATTAAACCCAACTATGATGCTCTTCGTATTTTTGGCTGCGCTTGCTGGCCAAATCTTCGCCCATATAATACACGGAAGCTAGCCTTTCGCTCCAAAAAATGTGTCTTCATAGGCTATAGTCCTCTTCACAAGGGAGTTAAATGCCTTGATATTCAAACTGGTCGTGTCTACATTTCTTGTGATGTTGTTTTTGACGAAACTGTGTTTCCCTTTGCTGACCTTCATCCCAACGCTGGCTCTAGACTCCGTGAAGAAATTTTATTACTTCCATCTTCCACAAATTCATCTATTGGGGTTGCACACAATGATGACCATATGACTCTTGTTATACCTGTTACTGTTCCTGCTGATGATACCTTACAGGAAGATGAAGCTCCAGGCGAAAACCGTTCTCAAAATGATGCTCCTGATCAGCCAGCATCCTCAGATGAACTTACTGCACAAAATGACGCTGCTGGTGTTGATTCCGAGGATGATGCCGTCGAACGTGCGTGTCTTCTTCCAAACGGCAAACACGGACGGCTCTTGACCTGTCTTTATTTTCTGCACAAAAGAGCATGAAGTTAAGTGAAGGGGGACTCCAAAGGGTGAAGTAAAGAATAAAATTACAAGCAAGAACAAATAAAGCATTTTCTCACCTCTTTTTGCCTAAGAAGGGCGAGGGGGATGCTGCCTTGGCGGTGTGATCCACCCCCCATCTCCTCTCGCCGCTTCTTTGCATCGGCGTGTTTTTGGAGGTAATTGGGGTGTGTCCACCACGCTACCATTGCCGTGAAGCACCGCTCGTCATTACCCACGAACCGAGGAGGGTCCTACATCCACAAGACACACGTATTAGTACAATAGAAAATAGAATAAGGTCAAGAAATCAATAAAACAAAAATGCAACTACCTGCAGGTACTGCCACGGCTCGAAGAGCATCTCCCGGGCTTGGCTCTTGTTCATCCAAATCTTGCGATCGCCGAACCAGTTGCGAACGCAGTTCACGCGTGCCTCGTAGTGCATGTCTTGCACCTTCCTCTTGGCAAGCTCGTGAACAATCATCAAACACTCCCTTTTGCGCGTCCTGTCCATGTCGAAGAACTTCTACAAGTATGCACATAGGGAAAAAGGGGGGTCAAAGCCACGAGTTCGAGTATATTTCATCCTCAAGGCGATTGAATTATGACAAGCGAAACAAACTTACCCAGAACAAAACCTGAACCTTCTCCGCGATGGTGGTGTACTTTTTTTCGGGATCTTCGGCATAGTGGTAATGCTTCCAAGTCCAAGCCACATCCTTTGAACCATTTGGGAGAGTGACAATCCCAGGAAAATACTTTCTAACCAAGGCTCCAAGGATGCTTGAGTAGCCACGATATGGCTTGATCCCATCCTCATATAGAAAGGCATTGCAAAATGAAAAGACAAGGTCAGTATGTGATAAAAATTACAATGTATGGTTTAGGGTCAAATCATGTACCTCGACCCAGCGGGCACGAGTACCTTGTCCACATAGGGATAAGGTAGGTCAGGGAGTCTCGAAACCCCACGCCGATATGGAGCCTTCTCCCGCGGCACCAGGCTCGGGTCCATGAGAGCGTACTCCTCAAGGTACTGCATCTCATCCTACGGAGGCGCCCACCTCAAGGACGTGTCAACCTCGTAGGGTAAAGACCCCAACCCCTCATCCTCCTCCTCCTACTGCTGCTCCTGCTCCTCCTCGTCGGAATCCGAGTGCGTCCCCTCATCCTCCTGACGCCGAACTGGCTCCTCCTCCTCGTCGTCCTCCCCCTCCTGCTCCTGCTCCTGCTCCTGCTCCTGCTCGTCCTCCTCGAAGACCGGAGGGGGACTAGGAGTCCTCGCACGCCTCCCACGCCCCCGCCGCTGTGAAGTGCGCGGTGGAGCACTAGCAGTAGCACTAGTAGGTTGCTTCCCCCTGACATCTTTTGAACCACCAGTCACAAGTTTTGCCAAGCTTTTCAGCTTTCTTGTAACTCCCTTTCCCCCCGGCATCTTTCAATCACCTGCAAAACAGAGTGAAAAGAGTAGTTTTGGGCAACCCCGGTCTGCCTCTTCTGACCATCACCATTGGGATCGACCTCAAAGTACCTAGAGGATTTGCAGCGGATACAATAATTTGTATTAGCATGCTCCTTTGTGAATAGCATGCATCCCTTCGGACAAGCGTGTATCGGCTCATATGACATCTTAAGGTCACGGAGGAGTTTGGTCGAATAGTAGAAGTTCTCCGGCAAGAGGTGCCCTTTCGGCAGAATGCTGCCAACGACGGCAAGCATATCATCAAAGTCCTCTCTGGTCAAGTTCATGTGTCTCTTGAAGGCCAAAAGGCGAGCTATGGCATCCAGTTGGGTAACATATGTATGTGCATGAAGGGGGTCTCTGTGAGGCAAACAAAGTCTCGTAGTACTTTGCCGTGTTTTCCTTCGGCTCCTCACTTGTCTCCGCCTCCTGAGGTGTCTCCGCCTCTACATGAGGGCTTTTAGGCGCATTAGCATTCACAAAGTTTTCTATGCACCTATCAAAACCAGCATCAAATTCTCCCCTTGGCTGACTCTGCTGCTGCCCCTGCCGTGACTCCCTCCTAGCACGTTTCGCTAACTTTTCACCATGGAATGTCCAAGTCTTGTAGGATGGTGTGAACCCGTAATTGAGCAGGTGAGTACTCACATCATCATTCGAATGTGTATTCAGGTTCTTGCATCTTGCACAGGGGCAGAAAATTCTTCTGGGTCTGCTGGGGACGGCAAATGCCCGGTTCACAAAGTCCTCGGCCTTTTCTTGCCATTCTGAGGTAAAGTCCCACTTACTGACATAGCCATCATACATCCAGTCATGATTCTCCATCCTCTAATCAGTACCAAAAACGACATATATAATGCTTTCAATTAATCATGCCATATAAATAAATCCGGTATTAGTTCGGTTAATTTTAGCAAACATATATTTTACGCCATACTGAAGGGTTTCGCAGCATAGTAAATCAAAATTTTCTACGGAAGCGAACAGAGGGAAAGCCAAGATCTAATCTAGGAGATGCAAACAACGAGAGAGATTGGATTAGATCTTCATACCCTTGAAGATTCGCACAGCGGAACATTCGTCGGAACGTGGGTGATGTAGTCGTACTCGCTTCTCCTCCTCGCGATCCGATCCGATCTAGCACCACAAGTGGCGGTGCCTCCGTGAGATGCACACGTGCAGCACCTGTAGGGGTTCGTAGCATGGAAAACAAAAATTTTCTACCGCATACAAACAAACAAGCCAAGATCTATCTACTAGATTGTAGCAACGAGTCGATGGAATAACTCACCCTCGAAGATTCCAAAGTGTTTAACGAGAGCAGATTCTCGTGGGTGATGTAGTCGTACTCTTTCCGATCTCAAGATCGCGTAGACGATCCTTCCGGCGCCACGTTCCAGCAGCGCCCCCGCAGTCGGTCACACGTTCGGTACTCGACGAAGACCTTCCTCTCCCTTGTTCCAGCAGGCAGCGGAGGTTGTAGCACTCTCCTCGCGATTCCGGCAGCACAACGGCGTGGTACCGGAGGTAGAGGGGAGATCCCGCAGGGCTTCGCCTTAAGCCGGTGCGAGTATGGTGGAGCTTATGAGAGAGGCTATTAGTGGTCTGGTAATTAGACACACCAATTAGAGGGCTCTAAACCAATTAGAAGGCTCTAAACCAAAATAGCTCTAAACCGGGGTTTAGATCTAGGGTTTAGGTTTAGAGGGTAGGAAACTTGTGTCAAGAGGAGGAGGCCCTGCCCCTCCTTTTATAGGTGGGAGGGCCGGCCAAGGGGAGGGGAGTCCCTCCCCAAGTCGGCCTTGGGAGGCGCCGGCCAAGGGGAGGGGAGTCCCTCCCCAAGTCGGCCTTGGGAGGCGCCGGCCAAGGGGAGGAATCCCTCCCCAACTCGGCCTCCACCTCCTCCTCTTTCTCCTCTTTCCGAAAACTGGCAGTTTGACCGAAAACTGGCAGTTTGACTTTTTCAATTAGGATTTGAATTAACCCTTTATTTCGGACAGCGAGAACACTAAGTACATGATGCAATCATTCCAACATGTAATGACACATTCATGTACCCCTTCCCCCTCCGGAGTGCCGGACATTCCGGGACCTTCTAGAATGTTCCCGATGAAAACACCGGAACCATTCCCCAACTCCGAAACGGGACTTTCCTTATATGAATCTTATTCTCCGGACCATTCCGGATCACCTCGTGATATCCCGGATCCCATCCGAGACTCCGAACAACATTCGGTCTCTTTCTCATAATACCATAACTACTCAAACAACGTCGAATCCTTAAGTGTGTCTCCCTACGGTTCGTGAATTATGCGGACATGATCGAGACACTTCTCCGAACAATAACCAATAGAGGAATCTGGAAATTCATATGGCTCCCACATATTTCTACGATTACTTTGCGATCGAATGAACCACTTACATACGATACCAATTTCCCTTTGTCTCACGATATGTTACTTATCCGAGGTTATGATCGTCAGTATCTCTGCATACCTAGTTCAACCTCGTTACTGATAAGTACTCTTTTCTCGTTCCCGTGATATGTGATCCCTTGTGACCCAGTCACATGCTTGCAAGCTAATTGGATGACATTTCACCGAGAGGGCCCAGAGAATATCTATCCGTCATATGGATGGACAAATCCCACTCTTGATCCATGAGTTTCAACCAATACTTTCCGAACACTCAATGCCACCTTTATAGCCACCCTGTTACGGTGTGGTGTTTGATGACATCAAAGCATTCATCCGGTAAAGGTGATATGCATGATCTCATGGTCGAAGGAATTAGGTCACTATGTATCAGAAAGCATATAGCAATTGAACTATTGAAATGACTTGATCTTTATGCTACGCTTATCTATAGGAGTATGTCCATCATATCATTCTCCTAACGATATGATCTTGTTGTTAACAACATCTTAATGTTCATGATAGGGAAACCACAATCATCTATTAACCAACAAGCTAGTGAAGTATAGAGGCTATACTAGGGACTTCAATTTAAGTTTACAATTCACACAAGTATTAATGTTTCCTTGTTAATACTATTATAGCATGAATATAAACATTTATCATAAACACAAAGATATAATAATAACTACATTTATTATTGCCTCTAGGGCATATCTCCAACAGCACCTCGACGTCTTCTCCTTCCTCGGACCAGCAAGTATGGTGGAGAGATGGATTGGATCTACAACACGACGGCGTGGTGTATATGGTGGAGAATTTCTGCAGCAGGGCTTCGCCTACAAACAGTCGGGAGGGAGAGTGGAAGGCAGCAGGGCTTCTAGGGCTTGGAGGAAGGTGTAGGTTGGGGGGGAGGGGGCGCACCAGCCCTCTATATATAGAGGGGGGGTGCAGCCAGCCCTTGCCCATCCTCCAAGCCTATCTCTAGTTTAAACGATTTAAACTCTCCCTTCTAGAAACTCTATCTTATCTCTAGTTTAAACGATTTAAACTCTCTAGGATCGGCTGGGCCCTATGGGGCCTTGTGCCCCTGGCCCAATGCGGCCAGGACACTCCCTCATAGGCCCATGCCCCCTCCCGGAAGGTGGGACCACGTTGGCCCCCTTCTGGAAGGTTCTAGAAGCTTCCGGTACAATACCGATTAACCCGGAACAATTCCGAACTCCAAAAACTGCACTGCCTTATATAAATCTTATTCTCCGGACCATTCCGGAACCTCTCGTGATATCCCGGATCCCATCCGAGACTCCGAACAAAAAATTCATAAACCAATTATCCAATCTATCCTAGCGTCGAGACACGTTAAGTGTGTGACCCTGCGGGTTCGAGAATATGCAGACATGATCTTCTATCAATAATCAACAGCGGGGTCTGGGCACCCATATTGACTCCCACACATTCATCGATGATCATATCGGATGAACCACGATGCCAGGATTCAATCAATCCCATATATATATTCCCTTCATCTCGCGATATTTTACTTGCCCGAGATTCGATCGTCGGTATCGTCATACCTAGTTCAATCTCGTTCACAGCAAGTACTTTACTCGTTCCATAATCCGATATCACTTTGTGATTAACTCCTTAACCACATGCTTGCAAGCGGTGTTGATATCGATTACCGAGTGGGCCCGAAGTATATCTCTCCGACTTGGGAGGGAAAATCCCATCTCGATACATACAACCCAATAGATACTTTCCGATCACCTGAGAGACACCTTTATGATCACCCTCTCATAGGATGACGTTTGATGACCTCAAAGCTTTCTTACGATACCAGGGAGTTGCATTATCTCATGGTCTAAGGAATACAATATTTGACATAAGAAAAGCTTCGCAAAGACGAACACGATGACACGATCTAATTGCTTCGCTTAGTTTGAGTCTGTCCACCATATCATTCTCCCAATGATATGATCTCATTATTAATTGACAACTCATGTCCATGGTTAGGAAACCTTAACCATCATTAATCAATGAGCTAGTCCTTAGAGGCATACTAGGGACACGGTGTTGTTCACAAACCACACAAGTATTAAAGTTTCCACTTAATACAATTCTAGCATGGAATATAAACATTATCATGAACAAGAATTATAATAATAACAGCTTTATTATTGCCTCTAGGGCATAATTCCAACAGTCTCCCACTTGCACTAGAGTCAATAATCTAGTTTACATTTGGCAACAATCTCACACCCATGGCACTGAGGTGCTGATCATGTTTTACACGTGGAAGAGGTTTAGTCAATGGATCTGCGACATTCAGATCTGTATGTACTTTGCTAATCTTCAGATCTCCATCTGCTATATAATCTCGGATTATATGAAACTTGCGGTTGATATGCTTGGTCTTTGGATGATATCTTGGTTCCTTAGCGAGTGCTATGGCGCCAGTGTTGTCACACAATATCTCCAGTGGGTCCAATGCACTTGGAACCACGCCAAGCTCAGTGATGAAGTTCCTGATCCAAACTCCTTCACTTGACGCTTCTGCAGTAGCCATGTATTCCGCTTCTACTGTAGATCCAGCGATCACGCTTTGCTTGCAGCTTCTCCAGCTCATAGCTCCTCCATTCAAAATATACACATATCCTGTCTGAGATTTAGAATCATCCTTGTCGGTGTCGAAACTAGCATCGACGTAACCTTTTACGACGAGCTGTTCATCACCCCCATAGACTAAGAACATTTCTTTAGTCCTATTTAGGTACCTTAGGATGTTCTTCACGGCTGTCCAGTGTTCCACTCCTGGATCACTTTGATACCTGCTCGTCAAACTAAGAGCATTGGACACATCCGGTCTAGTACACAGCATGGCATACATGATCGAACCTATGGCCGAGGCATAAGGCACTTTGCTCATAGCTTCCCTATCATTTACCGTAGCTGGACACTGAGCCTTGCTCAATATCTTACCTAACAACATAGGCACCGAACCTTTCAATGCCTTATCCATTCTGAACCTTTTCAGAACTTGGTCTAGGTATGTACTCTGGCTTAAAGCTATCAGGCGTCTTTGTCTATCTCTATAGATTTTGATGCCCAATATATAAGCAGCTTCACCTAGGTCTTTCATTGAAAAACACTTGTTCAAATAACTCTTCACATCGTTAAGCATGTTGATGTCGTTTCCAATAATCAATATGTCATCCACATATAGTACCAGAAACGTCACCGAGCTCCCACTCACTTTCTTGTAGATACAAGCTTCGTAGCAATTTGGAACAAATCCAAAGCTCTTGATCACTTGATCAAAACGAAGGTTCCAACTCCGAGATGCTTGCTTCAGTCCATAAATGGAACGCTGAAGTTTGCATACTTTATCAGCATCCTTAGGATCGACAAAACCTTCGGGTTGCATCATATACAACTCTTCATCAATGTTGCCATTGAGGAACGCAGTCTTGACATCCATTTGCCATATTTCATAATCATGAAACGCAGCAATTGCTAATAAAATCCGAATGGACTTAAACATCGCTACGGGAGAGAAAGTCTCATCGTAGTCAACACCTTGAACTTGTCAAAAACCTTTTGCGATAAGTCGTGCTTTATAGACGGTAACATTACCATCCGCGTCCGTTTTCTTCTTGAAAGTCTATTTGCACTCAACGGCCTTTTGGTCGCTAGGAGGGTCCACCAAAGTCCATACTTGGTTTTCGCTCATGGATCCCAATTCGGATTTCATGGCTTCTAGCCATTTCTCAGAGTCTGGGCTCATCATCGCTTCCTCATAGTTCGTAGGTTCACTGTCTTCTACTAACAAGACAGTCAAGACAGGGTTGTCGTACCACTCAGGAGGGGCACGCGACCTTGTCGACCTGCGACGTTCAGCAGCAGCATCGTCCGAAGCTTCATGATCCTTGTCATTAGCTTCCTCTATTGTTGGTGCAGGCGGCACTGGAACAATTTCAGGTGCTGCGCTACTCTCCAACTCAAGAGAAGGTTCAATAACCTCGTCTAGCTCTACTTTCCTCCCACTCACTTCTTTCGAGAGAAACTCCTTCTCAAGAAAGGAACCGTTCTTTGCGACAAACACTTTGCCTTCGGTTCTGTGATAGAAGGTATACCCAATAGTTTCCTTAGGGTATCCTATGAAGACGCATTTCTCCGCTTTGGGTTCGAGCTTGTCCGGCATCAACTTCTTGACGTAAGCTTCTCATCCCCAAACTTTAAGAAACGACAACTTAGGTTTAGCACCAAACCATAGTTCATACAGTGTCGTCTCAACGGATTTAGATGGTGCCCTATTTAAAGTGAATGCAGCGGTTTCTAATGCATAACCCCAAAATGATAACTGCAAATCAGTAAGAGACATCATCGATCGGACCATATCTAATAGGGTTCGGTTCCGGCGTTCAGACACACCATTGCGTTGTGGTGTTCCGGGTGGCGTGAGTTGTGAAACGATTCCACTTGCTTTAAGATGCGTGAGAAAATCATAACTCAAATATTCACCTCCACGATCGGATCGTAGAAACTTAATCTTTCTGTTACGATGGTTCTCCACTTCATTCTGAAATTCTTTGAACTTTTCAAACGTTTCAGATTTATGTTTCATTAAATAGATATACCCATATCTACTTAAGTCATCGGTAAAAGTGAGAAAAAATCCACCGCGCGTCGAAACACTCATCGGTCCGCATACATCGGTATGTGTGATTTCCAACAAGTCCGTTGCTCGCTCCATCATACCGGAGAACGGGGTTTTGATCATCTTGCCCATGAGACATGGTTCGCATGTGTCAAATGATTCAAAATCAAGAGACTCCAAAAGTCCATCAGAATGGAGTTTCTTCATGCGCTTTACACCAATATGACCTAGACGACAGTGCCACAAATAAGTAGTATTATCACTATCTACTTTGCATCTCTTAGCCTCAATGTTATGGATGTGTGTTTCATCCCTTTCGAGATTTAGAAGAAATAAACCATTCACAATAGGTGCATGACCATAAAAGATGTTACTCGTATAAATAGAACAACCATTATTCTCCGATTTAAATGAATAACCGTCTTGCAATAAACAAGATCCAGAAATAATGTTCATGCTCAACGCAGGCACATAATAACACTTATTAAGGTTTAAAACTAATCCCGAAGGTAAAACTAAGGAGAGCGTGCCGACGACCATCACATCAACTCTTGATCCGTTGCCAACGCGCATCGTCACCTCATCCCTCGCAAGCCGCCGTCTATTCCGTAGCTCCTGTTTCGAGTTACAAATATTAGCAACTGAACCGGTATCAAATACCCAGGCACTACAACGAGGGCTAGTAAGGAAAACATCAATAACATGTATATCAAATATACCTTTGATGGTGCCAGCCTTCTTGTCCGCTAAGTACTTCGGACAGTTGCGCTTCCAGTGACCCTTGTCCTTGCGATAGAAGCACTCAGTGTCCGGCTTAGGACCAGACCCGAGCTTCTTCTCAGCAGGGGCAACGCGCTTGCCGCCGCCTTTCTTGAAGGGCTTCTTTGCACCCTTACCTTTATTGAAGGTGGGCTTGTTGACCATCAACACATGATTATCCTTTTTGATGTCCACTTCCGCGGCCTTCAGCTTTGCGAAGAGCTCGGTGATCGTATCAGTGGAACCAATCTGATTGTGAGTCACTACAAAACTTTTGTAGCTGGGAGAGAGTGATTGCAGAACTCTGTCAATCTTGAGCTCCTCTGGAATCGTGCATTCCAGCTGCTCAAGGCGTTGAGTGTAGCCCGTCATCTTAATGGTGTGCTCACTAACGGAACTCCCTTCCTCCATTTTGCAGTTAAAGAACTTCTCAGAGATCTCATATCTCTCAGAACGGGCCTGAGTCTGAAACATGGTTTTCAGCTCTTCGAGAATCTCAAAGGGCCCGGGATAGTCTTCAAAACGATTTTGAAGTTCTGGTTCCATAGCAAACAACATGGTGCTCTTAATCACACCATAATCATTTTTGCGCGACTGATAGACAACTTTCTCATCAGCCGGCGCAGTTGCAGCAGGGGGGTCACCTAACGCTTTCCCAAGGACATAGTCCTTTTGACCGCCAAAGAGAATGATTCTTAGATTGCAGAACCAATTGGTGAAGTTAGACCCATTGTTTCTAAGCTTTTCTTTCTCAGCAAAAACGTTGAAGTTGAAGTTGGACTTGGCCATGTGATCTACAGTATTTGCAAGTACAACTTTAGACTATGTTCATGATAAATAGTTCAACTTAATCAAATTACTAGATGAACTCCCACTAAATTCAACATCCCTCAAGTTGTTTAGTGAACATGATCCAAATTCACCACACCTAATCCGATCATCACTAGAAGAGATGTGGCTTCAATGGTGGACAACGAAGTGTCGATCATATCATTCATATGACTCATGCTTAACCTTTCGGTTCTTGTGTTCCGAGGCCATGTCTGTACATGCTAGGCTCGTCAAGTTAGACCCAAGTATTTCCGCGTGCGCAAAACTGGCTTGCACCCGTTGTATGTGAGCGTAGAGTCTATAGCACCCGATCATCACGTGATGCTTGGACACGACGAACTTTCGCAACGGTGCATACTCGGGGAGAACACAGTTTTATCTTGATCTTTAAGTGAGGAATCATCTTATAATGCTACCGTCGCGATCTAAGCATGATAAGATACATAAAAGGATAAACATCACATGCATATAACTTTAATGTGACATGGTATAGCCAATCTTCGCGCAATGATCTCCATCTTGTGCGTGCCGGCATGATCTCCATCACTCCACCATGATTGCCTCCACCACGAATAGCAACTACAACTATTGCTAACTACTTAGCGATAAAGTAAAGCTATTACATGGCGTATAAGAAGTTGACTCGTAGGTCATACACAATTATAAAGACAACCATATGGCTCCTGCCGGTTGTGTACTCATCGACATGCAAGTCGTGAAACATTACAAAACATGATCATCGCATACAATATACACATCACATCTTGGGCCATACCATATCACAGAAAACACTCCCTGCAAAAACAAGTTAGACGCCTCTACTTTGTTGTTGCATGTTTTACGTGGCTTATGGGAGTAGATGCTAAGAACGATTCTTACCTACGGAAAGCCACAACGGTGATATTATGGTTGCCAAACTCCGGTGTTAATCCCATGACAACTATAGTGAGAGAAACAGGCATCCACCAGCCGCATGTGTGGAACAAGCCACACGTCAAGTGCGGAGCCGGTCTCGCGAACGACGTCGCGTAAGGTTGGCCTGGACCGCTTCAATCTCACTATCCCGCGTCATAAGAAGAACACAAACAAGAGGCTTGCAACAGAAAACATCAACGCCCACAACAACCATGTTGTGTTCTACTCGTGAAACACATCTACGCATAGATCTAGCTCTGATACCACTGAAGGGTTTCGCGGCATAGTAAATCAAAATTTCTACGGATGCGAACAGAGAGAAAGCCAAGATCTAATCTAGGAGATGCAATCAACAAAAGAGATTGGATTAGATCTTCATACCCTTGAAGATTCGCACAGCGGAACGTTCGTCGGAACGTGGGTGATGTAGTTGTACTCGCTTCTCCTCCTCGCGATCCGATCCGATCTAGCACCACAAGTGGCGGTGCCTCCGTGAGATGCACACGTGCAGCACCTCGACGTCTCCTCCTTCCTCGGACCAGCAAGTATGGTGGAGAGATGGATTGGATCTACAATGCGACGGCGCGGTGCAATTGGTGGAGAATTTCTGCAGCAGGGCTTCGCCTACAAGCAGTCGGGAGGGAGAGAGGAGGACAGCAGGGCGGCTAGGGTTGGAGGGGAAGGTGTGTGGGGGAGGTGCGCCCCCAGCCCTCTATATATAGAGGGGTGGGCGCAGCCCTAGCCCCTCCCCCAAGCCAAACCGGCGGCCCCAAAGGAGAAGGAGTGGGGGGCAAGGAAACCCCCCTTCTAGAAGGTCTATCTCGAGTTTAAACCTCTCTTGGCCGGCTGGGCCCTATGGGGCCTTGTGCCCCTGGCCCAATGCGGCCAGGGCACTCCCTCATAGGCCCATGCCCCCTCCCGGAAGGTGAGGCCATGTTGGTCCCCTTTCGGAAGGTTCTAGAAGCTTCCGGTACAATACCGATTAACCCGGAACAATTCTGAACTCCAAAAACTGCACTGCCTTATATGAATCTTATTCTCCGGACCACTCCGGAACCTCTCGTGATGTCCCGGATCTCATCCGAGACTCCGAACAAAAACTCATAAACCAATTATCCAATCTATCCTAGCGTCGAGACACGTTAAGTGTGTGACCCTGCGGGTTCGAGAATATGCAGACATGATCTTCTATCAATAATCAACAGCGGGGTCTGGAAACCCATATTGACTCCCACACATTCATCGATGATCATATCGGATGAACCACGATGCTAGGATTCAATCAATCCCATATATATATTCCGTTCGTCTCGCGATATTTTACTTGCCCGAGATTCGATCGTCGGTACCGTCATACCTAGTTCAATCTCGTTCACAGCAAGTACTTTACTCGTTCCGTAATCCGATATCACTTTGTGATTAACTCCTTAACCACATGCTTGCAAGCGGTGTTGATATCGATTACCGAGTGGGCCCGAAGTATATCTCTCCGACTTGGGAGGGACAAATCCCATCTCGATACATACAACCCAACAGATACTTTCTGATCACCTGAGAGACACCTTTATGATCACCCTCTCATAGGATGACGTTTGATGACCTCAAAGCTTTCTTCCGATACCAGGGAGTTGTATTATCTCATGGTCTAAGGAATACAATATTTGACATAAGAAAAGCTTCGCAAAGACGAACACGATGACACGATCTAATTGCTTCGCTTAGTTTGGGTCTGTCCACCATATCATTCTCCCAATGACATGATCTCATTATTAATTGACAACTCATGTCCATGGTTAGGAAACCTTAACCATCATTAATCAATGAGCTAGTCCTTAGAGGCGTACTAGGGACACGGTGTTGTTCACAAACCACACAAGTATTAAAGTTTCCGCTTAATACAATTCTAGCATAGAATATAAACATTATCATGAACAAGAATTATAATAATAACATCTTTATTATTGCCTCTAGGGCATAATTCCAACACTCTTCAGTACCTTACTAACACCCGTCCAGACCTTGCTTTCTCTGTCAATAAGGTCTGCCAATATCTTCATGCTCCCACCACTGCTCATTGGACAGCTGCTAAACGCATCCTCCGATATGTTTAGGGCACTTTACAGGTTGGTCTTACATTCACATAGTCATCATCTACACTTCTTAGTGCCTTTTCAGATGCCGATTGGGCAGGTTGTCTTGAGGACAGACGTTCCACAGGCGGATTTGCTATCTTTTTTGGTCCAAATCTAGTCTCCTGGAGTGCTCGTAAGCAGGCTACTGTGTCTCGTTCCAGCACTGAAGCCGAATACAAAGCTCTCGCAAATGCCACTACTGAGTTGATATGGGTTGAAGCACTTCTTCATGAACTTGGTGTTACTTTACGTGAAAAACCGTGTTTGTGGTGTGATAATTTGGGTGCTACTTTCCTATCTGCCAACCCAGTTTTCCATGCCCGTACCAAACATATTGAAATTGACTATCATTTTGTTCGTGAGCGCGTTGCTGCAGGTCAACTCGCCGTCCAGTTTATCTCCAATAAGGATCAGGTGGCCGATGGATTCACTAAAGCTCTCCCTGTTAAAAGTCTAGATGAGTTCAAGCGTAATCTAAACCTCTCCCGATGTTTAGATTAAGGGGGGTATTAGAGTATGTATCAGTGTATGTATACGGTACGGTGTAGTACACCGACCGTATACGTACCTCCACATGTACTGCCACGCAGAGGGCTATTCTCTGCCTATATAAACACGTAGCCGATGCCCGATAAGGGTAAGCATCGTTCCACAAAAACCAACAGAAGACTCAAACTAACACAAGAACGAAAGTGCAAAAGAGGAACAAGGTCACCTATTCTTCGCCCGGGTGTGGTACCAATCAATCGATTCCTCTAGGTCAGTTTTACATGTCCTAGGTATCGAGCCAAATAGAGTGTGTGCCAAAAGTAGCTTGAGCTGCCGTCATGCCTAGAGGAACAACTTCGAGGCGGAGGAACATCGGGTGTTCTGGACCACCTCTGAGTGAGGGCTAGTAGTCGTGTGTCGGGCAATGCCGGAGATGGGGTCTCTGCAAGGACGTGCTGGGGCGTAGTCGTGGCGTTCACCACTCTTCTTGCGGTGGAGGGGCACCACCCTGTCACTATCGAGTTCTAGATCGACATGCACATCTCCTAGAATAGAGCTTCCCTTGTCGTCCGGGCTGCAACCATTACTCCGGCCACCCTGCTCCACACCGACGCGGGTGTCTCAGTGTCGACCTTGTGTTCCCATCCCCATACAGGATGGGTCCTCGGTCCTCCACCCTGTGTCCCGCATTGAGCGTCGTGGACATCAACGACCTCGCCTTGACCACGACGGGAAGCCGTTGTGCATGAGACAATGTGTGAGCGGCGCCGCGTGGACATCACCTCGGTGCTAGGCTCCTCCCACGTGTTATCAGGGACATACGAGACAACATGAGAGCGACGTCGTGAGCACACCACAACGGTGTTGGGCTCCTCCGACGTGTCGTCTACGGCGTACTGCAGATCACCACGGTGCTAGCGGGGCTCTTCCGGCGTGTTCTCCATTTCTCCTGTTGTGGTGGGTTGCTGGAAGGCAAGGTCTAGGTCGCGCGTCCATGAGTTGGGTCGATTTGATGCGGAGCAATCCATGGCCAGAGTTTTTCTTGCATCATGACGAGTTTAGTCGTGCCGCTCCAAGCTTGAGCCACTGTTCTTCCACGACGGTGAAAATTAGGCTCGACGCGTGCTCTAAGTTCTGGACGAAAAAAACTACTACTACCATTTATATCTTTTTCACGACTTGGCCTAGATCATCAATTCTCACAAGTCAAAACAAGGTAAGGCCACCGACTGGGCATCATCTACGCACCCAACCTATGAAAGCGACCAGTCAAACCACACAAACCACGATTCCCAAATCCAAACGCGACACGAGAATCCACGACTACAGCCTCATTCAGTCTGGCTCCCGCTGTCGCTTTCCCCTTCCTCCACCGCCGCTCCTGTCTAGGCCTGCAACTTGCCACAGCTTGGTGTTCCGGTGAGTCATCCATGTCGTGCCGGCACAACCTCACTTCTCCTACCTGCCAAGCATGCTCCCCGCCTCGATCTGCTAGGCCGCCTCCACTGCTTCTCAGCGCGAGCGCCTCATCGCTCTGCCCAAAACCCCCGCCTCTCCTTTGTTAGCACAGCCCCTGTCGTCGAGTACTTTCCGACGACACCGACGAGGAAATTCTGACGAGACGACACGCACGTATCCGATAACTTCCGCCGAGATGCACGTGCTGCTAGCCGATCGATTCTTTTGATCTAACTAGTACACTCACGCACGCACACGCAAAACAACTTTGATTGCCAAAGGCTCTTGTCGAGCCTTGCTTTCTCTCTTGTATTGCTCAACTCCACGGTGTTGTTCGGTACAAGATTACAAGGCCAGTTGTGTGTATATATATATGCACTACTAGGACCTAATCAACTAGGAGTCGGTATACTACTCCAAAACCTAGTCTAACACATATACGTATAGTACCTGGACACCTACACCTACTCGGACTGCAATTCCAATACGTGTAGGACACGTGATTATCTAACAATCACCCCCTAATCACGATGTGCTTCTTTACATCGACCTGGGTCCCAAATGTGCCAGCTGCTCCTCGCGGGCGTCATCCACGGCATTGCTTTCGCCGCACCCTTACTCAGTACCCATGTCACCGACTTTGCTTTTGTCGACTTCTCCATGGCTTCACGCCGACAACCCTTTTTGTTCGCGCCCTTCTCCATGCCTTCACGCCGACTGTCCTTTTTGTCCGCGCCTTGAGACATTATACTTGGTTCAATGAAGTACTTTCTCATCGGTTCCTCGCACATTTGATCTACTACTTGCCGGTGCTCTTGGATGCAATAGAACAAATAAGTAGGAGGTAACTCAAATTTGTTTTCTTCTAGCTTCTCTATACCACGTGAAAAGCCTTTTGATGGATCTGCACCCCCTATTGTTGGGTCTCCTCCATCTATCTGGCCACCAGTCCACACTCTTGGACCATCGCCTTCTGGCCTTGCTGGCCTGTTTGCTGGGCTCACTTCAGCTCCCCCTCCTCCTCTAATTTTTGGGCAAACAAGTGCAGGTATCGCTGCACATGCATCTGTACACCCTTCCAGTTCCGTATCTTCTGGCCACAGACTAGCCTTTTCTTCAAACTCTTTGTCTTCTGGGAGAATCCCTAGTGCTTCTGGCCTGGTGTCCACGCTTGGAGCTGCCCCTAGGCCTTCAATGTCTTCTGGGCCCGAACTTGCTGACAAGGATAAGCTCGATTGATCCATATTTTCTTCATACTCAAGATCCCACATGACGTGAAAAGTTGAATATTCCGGTTTGTCGTAGCCCCAATTCCATGACTTGCCTTCCTCAAAGATTACGTCTCCCTTGAAAACCACCTTATTGGTATAAGGATTGCACAAGCGGTATGTCTTTGAGCCTTCATAGCCTGTCATGATCATTGGAATACGTTGCTCCGTCAATTCCGCCTTTACATGCGCCACACATCCAAAAGTACGAAGATGATCAACCGAGGGCTTCCATCCGTACCATGCTTCGTACGGTGTTATACCAACTCCACCCTCAGTAGATTCCATGTTCAACAAATACACAGCCGTATTGACTGCCTCGCCCCAGAATTTTCCTGGCAAACCTTTACTCTTCATCATCCTCCGTGCCATGGTCAACACGGTTTGATGCAGCTCGCCTTCCTGATCAATGCGTAGAACTCTTATATTCGCCTCCACCTTGAACTCTTCGGCTTCCTTGATCTTCTCAAATGCTTGTTGAGCTTGACCCTTACTTTTCAGCAATACAATCCACATGTATTTACTATGATCATCCACCACAAGCATGAAAAACTTATTGCCGGACGGAGTTGCAGGTGAAATTCCAACGCATAGATCGCCATGAACAAATTCCGAGGCTTCACTTGCCTCAAACGTGGCTTCACATGGGAACGGGGCACTTTGTTCCTCATGATGCACACACGGTAGATCGTGATCCACTTGTGCCACAATCTCCGCAGCCGGTGATGGAGGATCCTCCTCATCCTTTAACTCAGTTACTTCGAGCATCAGCATCATCGGTCCATCATCTCCTTCCTGGGCGATGAGAGCCCTCTCCTTTTCCTTTGGTGCTTTCCGGCAATCAGCCTTGAAGTGACCGAGCTCGTCGCAGTTATGACACCTTACTTTCTTTATGTCAAACTTCCTCCGCGGCGGGTCGTCATCTTCATCCTCCTGCCCCACAATGTACTTTTTCGCTGGGCGTTGCTTCTCCTTGCCGCTCGTGGAGCCTCCTTGCTTTTCTTTTGAAAGAGTCATCCACTGCTGCTTTGTGAGCATCAGGTGCTCAACCTGTTCTGGATCACCGAAGCTGATCCGGATTCTCTCATCGTGTGCCTTGAATCTTCCGACGAGATCCTCAACCGTCAATGTATTCAGGTCGAGACATTGTTCGATCGATGTAACGATCTGCATGTAGCGCGCCGGCGCCGCACGCAGGAACCTTCTAACATTCTTGATCTCATCCAATTTCTCGCTATATCCCCTGATTGCGTTGACAAGGGTAACGAAACGGGCGGCAAACTGATCAACCGTCTCGCTCTCCTCCATCTTCAGATCTTCATAGCTTTTTGTCAAAGTTTGAAGATGCACTTCCTTCACGCGGGCATGACCTTGGTGCAAGATCTTGATCGTCTCCCATGCATCCTTCGCCGATTTCTTTCCGACGAGGTGCTGCATCACGTCCTTTGGCACAACGGAGTAGAGCGCCGTTAACGCTTGGCGATCCTTCCGGTACTTCGCGCCTCCCTTGACGTACTCGTCGCCTCCTGGATCGACGGCCTCCCAAACCTCCTGAGCCTCCATGGCCACCTCCATGTTGAGTGCCCATAGCCCGTAGTCCTTGCGATCGAGGCGTGGATACAAAGCCGCCCCCACCGTCTCTGTCACCGGTGCCGATACCGAACTCTCGCCAAACTTCACCATCGCCATGACCTCCTAGTACTTTCAGAAGATCACAGGCGACGACCTTGGCTCTGATACCAATTGTTAGCACAGCCCCTGTCGCCGAGTACTTTCCGACGACACCGACGAGGAAATTCTGACGAGACGACACGCACGTATCCGATAACTTCCGCCGAGATGCACATGCTGCTAGCCGATCGATTCTTTTGATCTAACTAGTACACTCACGCACGCACACGCAAAACAACTTTGATTGCCAAAGGCTCTTGTCGAGCCTTGCTTTCTCTCTTGTATTGCTCAACTCCACGGTGTTGTTCGGTACAAGATTACAAGGCCAGGTGTGTGCATATATATATGCACTACTAGGACCTAATCAACTAGGAGTCGGTATACTACTCCAAAACCTAGTCTAACACATATACGTATAGTACCTGGACACCTACACCTACTCGGACTGCAATTCCAATACGTGTAGGACACGTGATTATCTAACATCCTTGACCCGTGCTCACCCAGCTGATCTCCTCCGACCCGACCCAACGATTCCCCATGCCGTTTTCGGCTGGCTGCATCCGCGTCACGAGCTGAAGTCTTGGAGGATGGACGGCAGCAGCAATCCTATAGCTCTTGAACAGAAGCGGCAGCGGGAGGCAGACGAGGCGCCAACTTTGTGCAGCAAAGGTTCGGCGCGCGCGGGTAGAGCTTGGGATCACGGGGCTCGAGTGCTGCAGGGCGGCGCGCCCGGCGGCTGCAGATATGGTGGAGGTCGAGCTCGGCAGTGGCAGGCGAGGCTGAGGCGGGCGGTCAACATGCAGGGACAGGGAGAGGCACGACCCGCGGCGGTTGCGCGGAGGCCGAACTCGAGGACGAGAAGGTCACGCGGCTGCGGAGTTGGCGCTCGAGGTCAGCAAGGACGATGGGGCTCGTGGCCGAGGCGAGGCGGCGGCTTGCGCATGAACGGGAGACGGGCACGTAGCCAGAGAAAAGGGAAGGATGCAGGCGGCGGTGAGGCGCACGCGAGGCTCGGCTTCGATCTCAAGGACAGTGCCCAGTTTCCCCGGTGCCTAGATCCCCTCCTTCGGGTCTGTTAAATTAGTAGATAGATTACCACAATTTATCACATTTTCATTTGGATTTTTATCCCTTTTAAAATACTCCCTTGTCGAGTTTAACAGGCACGCATGTAAATTATGAAAAACTTATAATTAATTTGATCAACAAAATATAAAGTATGGGTCATACAAATTATACCATTAGAAAATTCTTTTGAACACAAATTCATTGGTACAATTTTTTTTACATATAACTCATATGTTGTTGACCAAATTGGTGGTCAATTTTTTTCTTAAACTATGTGGAGGAAGTATTAGGGCATGTACAATGCTAGGAAAGACATGACTTTTCTTAACTCTCCACATCATTTAGAGAAGACACAATATATAACTTGTATAATGCATTATATTTTATTGCTATCTCTAGCAATTAATAAGAATTAACTATTTTTAGTAAAAAATTGATTGGCTAAGGGAAGATATATGGTACAATAGAAAAAATAGTCTTCTCTTGTTTCTTAGAGATCATCCCTTAGCTAAGGACTAAGCAATAATCCAGCATGACAAGCATAAGAGAAGGTTGACGTCACCGTATTGTACATGTCCTTATAGTCCGAGCACTCTATCAAGTGGATCCATTAGTTAGTTGCATGTGACATGCCCCATCGTGTTTTTGTAATAGTTTTTTCCCATGTCGGAATTAGTTCAACCTCTTAATCCGGACCGATCCATACGAAGAAATCCTAAAGTGTAACATCCAAAAATATCAATTGGAATGTCAACTACAACTATATGCATATTCATGCATTTTGGATTCATTTTTAATTTTTTATCAATGTGTTTGAATTTCTAGACTTCCAAATAATGGGAGAAAATAAAATGACTTTCCTCAAAAACTTGTGAAGCTAGAAAGTGTCAATATTACATAATTGGATCTTAAAAATGGAAATTTATTAAATCAATGTGGATTTTCTAGGCCCTATATAACTATTTCACTCATTGTAATGTATTTATATTTTTAATTTGTTTAAGGCACATAATTAAAGGATGGATATGTCCAAGAATTTTAGAAAATAATTTCATTTTCTTCTTTTTCTCTACTTTCTGGAATAGCCAACTAATCTGTATTACTGGATCAAGATCCAACTGTTAGGACATAAACCCAAGTGTAGCCCCGCTTGTAACTAACATTTAGATTTTTTTGGACAAGGGGATAAATTAATATTGCAAAGATATTAATTACACTCAGCCTCTTGACCAAAAAAATGTCACAAAAACATTCAGAATGCACATGATCTGGAAAAAAATGGTCCTACCATAGTGATCAACTCCTCGCAACATCTCACCGCCTAAAACAACACTTAGAATACAAAAAAAAGTTCTCCAAAAGGGACGCCTTAAGAAGAGAATATTGCACAAAAGTCGTCGTCGCCTGATCAAACATCATAAGTTTTC
Organism: Avena sativa; assembly: GCA_916181665.1. Taxonomy (NCBI): domain Eukaryota; kingdom Viridiplantae; phylum Streptophyta; class Magnoliopsida; order Poales; family Poaceae; genus Avena; species Avena sativa. The sequence continues at coordinate 273,252,316 of OV702298.1, read as the reverse complement.
ATGTTAAAAAAAGTCATCTGAGCTCTCAAAACAATACTTTCAGCAAGATCATTCTTAGACACAACCAATGAAGGTCGGACCTTAGGTTTTCACACTGAAAGACAAGACTCGACATTCACTCGAGGAGCACCGTCAAACTTCTAAAGTGATTTTCTTTTTTTTACTTTCTAAAATAGCCAACTAATCTGTATTACGAAATCAAGATCCAACGGTAGGGACATAACCCAAGGTGTAGCCCGCTTGTATAGATCCAACAAACTGACATATAGATTTTTTTCTAACAAAAGAAATATATTAATATCGTGAACATACCAATTACACATGGTCTCTACACAACAGAATGTCACAAAAACATCCAGGATACACATAATCTAAAAAAATAAAAAAAGGCCCTACCATAGTGATCAACTCCTTGCAACCGTAGCCCGCAAACCACGACCAAAGACAACACTTAGAATACAAAAAAAGTCCTCTAAAAGTGATACCTCCTAAAAGGGAACAATGCACAAACGCCCTTATCACTCAATCCAAGATCTTAAGTTTCACCCTAAAGAAAGTATGACCTCTCAAAATAATACCTTCAGCAAGACCGTTGCAAGGCACAACCAATGAACGTCATATCTTAGGTTTTCACCATGAAAGATAAGACTCGGCACTTGAGGAGCACCATCAAACTTAAAATCCTCCAGTATTGCCGCCCCCACTTACCGAGGCTTCTCCTACAAGTCATCAAACACCAGGCTCACAACTACCACATACGAAGTGGATGTGAAAGTCCCACAAGCCAATTTTGGACACCGTCGCCTATGAAGCAAAGTCATCATCGCCTCCAAGATCCCTCTACCATTACTGGTCCTCAAATCTTAGCCACCTGGACCTTTTCCACCGTTGTGTACATCATAAAAATCGAGATACTAGCATGTCCTATGGTGTCAACATAGAACAGAGCTTCACGTCGCTCCCTCGTGAAGCCACACAGTCTGATATGGAAACGCATGATCGGATTCCATTTGATCTAGCTATACAGTTGAAAGTGCAATGGACATCACCTAGAAGGGGTGAATAGGCTTTTAAGATTATTATGACTTAGGCTCAATTAAATGCGAAATAAAACTAACGTTTAATTTATTGAGCACAAAACCTAGCCACTAGGTTCACCTAAGTGCACCAACAACCTAAGGTAAGCAATACAAGCAATAAGGTGATAGCAAGATATAAATACTTCAAGCATGATGGCTATCACAATGTAAAGTGCATAAGTAAAGGGCTCGGTTGAGAGATAACCGATGGACATGGAGACGAAGATTTTTATCCCGAAGTTCACTTCCAAAGAAGCTACGTCTCCGTTGGAGAGGTGCGATGGCGCAATGCTCTCCGAACGCCACAAATGGCTCACCTCGAGGTGTGGTGGCTCGATGCTCACCCAACGCCACACAAGGCCTCACCCCGGATACGTAAGCACGCAATTCACCGACGCCACAAAAGGCTCACCCTATTCTCCCGAGTGTGCACCACAAAAGGCGGGCACTCGCTCCACTATGGGACACTTGAGGGCGGTCACCGAACCCGTACAAGATTAGGGATATCTCCACAACTCAATTGGAGGCTCCCAACAACAAAGGTACAAAAGGCTACAACGCCACAAAAGGCCAACAAAGCCACAAAAGGCTACAAGACCACAAAAGGTCAACAATCCAACCACACGACCGTCTAGGGTTCCAAGAACCCAAGAATAACAAGCCCACAAGCTTGTACTCACCGAATCTCCGAGGAGAACTCAAACCTATGCAACAAATGCAAGGGCAAGTCCTTTACTCCCAAATTCCAACAAAGCTACAAAAGCTATTGGGGGAATAAGGTAGGAAAAACACAAGAGGAGAACACAAAACTCTCCAAGATCTAGATCCCAATGATTCCTTCACAAAGAAGGGATTTAGCTTGGGGGATTGTAGTGTTGGAGATATGCCCTAGAGGCAATAAAAAATATAGTTATTATTATATCTTTATGTTTATGATAAATGTTTACATTCATGCTATAATAGTATTAACAAGGAAACATTAATACTTGTGTGATTTGTAAGCTTAAATTGAAGTCCCTAGTATAGCCTCTATACATCACTAGCTTGTTGGTTAATAAATGATTGAGGTTTCCCTATCATGAACATTGAGATGTTATTAACAACAAGATCATATCATTAGAAGAATGATATGGTGGACATACTCCTATAGATAAGCGTAGCATAAAGATCAAGTCATTTTAATAGTTCAATTGCTATATGCTTTCTGATACATAGTAACCTAATTCCTTCGACCATGAGATCATGCATATCACCTTTACCGGATGGATGCTTTGATGACATCAAACACCACACCGTAACTGGGTGGCTATAAAGGTGGCATTAAGTGTTCGGAAAGTATTGGTTGAGACACATGGATCAAGAGTGGGATTTGTCCATCCATATGACAGATAGATATACTCTGGGCCCTCTCGGTGAAATGTCATCCAATTGGCTTGCAAGCATGTGACTGGCTCACAAGGGATCACATATCACGGGAACGAGAAAAGAGTACTTATCAGTAACGAGGTTGAACTAGGTATGCAGAGATACCGACGATCATAACCTCGGATAAGTAAACTATCGTGAGACAAAGGAAAATTGGTATCGTATGTAAGTGGTTCATTCGATCGCAAAGTAATCGTATAAATATGTGGGAGCCATATGAATTTCCAGATTCCTCTATTGGTTATTGTTCGGAGAAGTGTCTCGATCATGTCCGCATAATTCACGAACCGTAGGGAGACACACTTAAGGATTCGACGTTGTTTGAGTAGTTATGGAATGATGAGAAAGAGACTGAATGTTGTTCGGAGTCTCGGATGGGATCCGGGATATCACGAGGAGATCCGGAATGGTCCGGAGAATAAGATTCATATAAGGAAAGTCCCGTTTCGGAGTTGGGGAATGGTTCCGGTGTTTTCATCGGGAATGTTCTAAAAGGTTCCGGAATGTCCGGCACTCCGGAGGGGAAGGGTATATGAATGTGTTATATCAATTTGGTATGATTGCATCATGTACTAAGTGTCATCGCTGAACAAAATAGAGGGAGTAATCAAATCCTTGTTTGAAAAGTCAAACGCCAAGTTTGAAAGTCAAACGGCTATTTTGGGAAGTAGAAAAAGAGGAGGAAACCGAGTTGGGGAGGAGTCCCTCCTCCACCGCCGGCCCACCTCCAAGCCGAGTTGGGGAGGGACTCCCCTCCCCTTGGCCGGCTGGCCCCTGCACCTATATAAGGAGGGGCAGGGCTTCCCTCCTAGACACAGAAGATCCCCGCCTCCAAACCCTAAGCCGCCGGCGCCGCCACCTGCCGCCGCCGCCGCCCTAGGGCAAGCCGCCACTGCCGCCTAGCAACCCTAGCCGCCGGCCAAGCTTCCTCCTCGGCGTGTTTAAACCCTAGATCGTCGAGGGCTCTCTAATACTCCACCATACTCGCTCCGGCTTAGGGCGAAGCCCTGCGAGATCTCCCCTCTACTTCCGGTACCACGCCGTTGTGCTGCCGGAATCGCGAGGAGAGTGCTACAACCTCCGCTGCCTGCTGGAACAAGGGAGAGGAAGGTCTTCGTCGAGTACCGAACGTGTGACCGACTGCGGGAGCGCTGCCGGAACGCAGCGCCGGAAGGATCGTCTACGCGATCTTGAGATCGGGAAGAGTACGACTACATCACCCACGAGAATCCGCTCTCGTTAAACACTTTGGAATCTTTGAGGGTGAGTTATTCCATCGACTCGTTGCTACAATCTAGTAGATAGATCTTGGCTTGTTTGTTTGTATGCGATAGAAATTTTTTGTTTTCCATGCTACGAATCCCTACAGTGGTATCAGAGCCGTGTCTATATGTAGATCTGTTGCACGAGTAGAACACAATGGTCATTGTGGGCGTTGATGCTTTTATTGTCGATTGCTTCTTGTGTACTTTGCATCTTGCGGGATGTTGGGATGAAGCGGCCCGGGCTAACCTTACATGACATCGTTCATGAGACTTGATCCACGCTTGACATGCAACTTGTATTGCATAAGTGGCCTTGCGGGTGCCTGTTTCTCCTAGCATAGTTAAGATCCAATTTACAACGGGTGATTAACAATACTAGTATCAATGTTGTGATTCATGTTCGTAAGTTAGAACGACACTTATTGAAAGCCCCAAACCACGTAAAACATGCAAAGAAAGTAGAGGCGTACAACTTTGTTTTGCAGGGGTGTGCAGTGATATGATATGGCCATGATTGTGATTATATTTGATGTATGCAATGTTCCTTATTGTAAGTCGGCAACCGTCAGGAGCCATATGGTTGTCTTTAATTTATGTTAAGACTCGCGTGTCTATTCAAAGTAGTTGTAATAGTTGAAGCCGGTGGACGAAAACCGTGAAGAAGCGTCATTGACCTTGATGCAATGCCGGTGATGATGGAGATCATGTTCGTGCTTGAAGATGGAGATCGGAAGCACAAAGAAGAAAGGCCATATCATATCACATATTATGAATTGCATGTGATGTTAATCCTTTATGCATCTTGTATTGCTTAGTAGACGATGGTATCATTATAAGATGATCCCTCATGCACATGAATTTCAAATCATAAAGTGTTCACCCTTAGTTAGCACCGTTGCTAAAGCTTGTTGTTTCGAAGCACCACGTGATGATCGGGTGTGTTAGATTCCGCAAGTGTATACAACGTGAGCAAGCCAGATTTGCTCATGCGGAAACTAAGGTTTGATCTTGACGAGCCTAGCATCTACAGACATGGTCTTGGAACACGGATCACCGAAAGGTAAAGCATGAATCATATAGTAGATATGATGAACATGTCGATTGTTCGCCATTGAAACTATATCAACTCTCGTGATGATCGGTGTTGATGTGGTGGATTTGGTTCGTGTGATCACTAAAACAATGTGAGGGATATTGTTTTGAGTGGGAGTTCACCTAGATTAATTTTATTATTAATTTGAACTCAATTTGTCATAAACTTAGTCTAAACTATTGCAAATATGTTGTAGATCAATGGCAGCCCCTACCATCAATTTTAATGCGTTTCTAGAGAAAGAAAAGTTGAAAAACAATGGAAGCAACTTCACGGATTGGTTCTGCAATTTGAGGATTGTCCTCACAGCTGGTAATTTGACCTATGTGCTGGATGCACCGCTGGGTGACCCACCTGCAGCTGATGCTGCCGATGAAGTAAAGAATGTTTACCTCACTCGGAAGACTCAGTACTCCACATTTCAGTGTGCTATCTTGTATGGTTTAGAATCGGAGCTTCAGAAAAGATTTGAGAATTCAGACCCATATGATATTGTCGAGGATCTCAAATTGATCTTTGAGACTCATGCGGCAATTGAAAGCTATGAGGCTTCTGAAAAGTTCTTTAACTGCAAGATGGAAGAGGGTAGCTCCGTCAGTGAGCATGTGCTTAAGATGTCTGGGCACGCAAACAAACTTCAAAGCTTGGGTATAGTGATTCCTAATGCTTTGGGGATTTACCGTGTCCTCCAATCACTACCACCAAGTTACAAGAACTTTGTGATGAACTACAACATGCAGAACATGAACAAGACGTTGCCAGAACTCTTTGCCATGTTGAAATCTGCAGAAGTGGAGATCAAGAAAGAGCACCAAGTGTTGTTGGTCAATAAGACCACCAAATTCAAGAAAGGCAAGTCTAAGCAGAAGGGACACTTCAAGAAGGGTGGTAAGAAAGTTACCACGCCGATGAAGAAGACCAAGGCTGGACCTAAGCCTGATACTGAGTGCTTTTACTGCAAGGGAGAAGGTCACTGGAAGCAGAATTTCCCAAAGTACTTGGCGGATTTGAAGAACGGCAACATCAAGAAGAAAGGTATATCCGATATACATGTTATTGATGTGCATCTCACTAGTACTCGTAGTAGTGCCTGGGTATTGGATACTGGTTCGGTTGCTCATATTTGTAACTCGAAACAGGTGCTGCAGAATAAACGGAAGCTAGCGAAGAACGAGGTGACGATGCGCGTGGGAAACGGATCAAAGGTTGATGTGATCGCGGTCGGCACGCTACCCCTTCATCTACCATCGGGATTAGTTTTATACTTAAATAATTGTTATTTGGTGCCTGCGTTAAGCATGAACATTATATCGGGATCTTGTTTATTGCGAGACGGTTACTTGTTTAAGTCTGAGAATAATGGTTGTTCGATTTATATGAGTAATATGTTTTACGCACATGCACCTTTGATAGATGGTCTATTCTTATTGAATCTCGATAGTGGAAATACACATATTAATAACATTGAGGCTAAACGTTTGAAATCGAGCGATAACTCGACCTATATGTGGCACTGTCGTCTTGGTCACATTGGAGTGAAGCGTATGAAGAAACTCCATTCCGATGGACTTCTTGAATCACTTGATTTCGAATCACTTGAAAGATGCGAAGCATGTCTGATGGGTAAAATGACTAAGACTCCATTTTCTGGTATGATGGAGCGAGCTACGGACTTATTGGAAATCATACATACCGATGTGTGTGGTCCAATGAGTGTAGCATCGCGCGGTGGTTATCGTTATGTTCTTACCTTCACGGATGACTTGAGTATATATGGGTATATCTATTTCATGAAACATAAGTCCGAAACTTTCGAGAAGTTTAAGGAATTTCAAAGTGAGGTAGAGAATCAACGTAACAAGAAGATTAAATTTCTACGTTCTGATCGTGGAGGTGAATATCTAAGTTACGAGTTTGGCGAGCATTTGAAGAAATGCGGAATACTTTCACAATTGACACCGCCGGGAACACCACAGCGTAATGGTGTGTCCAAACGTCGTAATCGAACTCTCTTAGATATGGTTCGTTCTATGATGTCACTTACAGATTTACCGCTATCATTTTGGGGTTATGCATTAGAAACAGCCGCAGTCACTTTAAATAGGGCACCATCTAAATCCGTTGAAATGACACCGTATGAATTATGGTTTGGGAAGAAACCTAGATTGTCGTTCCTTAAAGTTTGGGGGTGCGAAGCCTATGTAAAGAAGTTACAGCCGGACAAGCTTGAACCCAAAGCGAAAAAATGCGTCTTCATAGGATACTCGAAGGAAACTATTGGGTATACCTTCTATCATAGATCCGAGGGCAAAATCTTCGTTGCCAAGAATGGATCCTTTCTTGAGAAGGAATTTCTCTCGAAAGAAGTGACTGGAAGGAAAGTAGAACTCGACGAGGTTGTCGAACCTTCTCTCGAAATTGCGAGTAGCGCAGCACCGGAAGAAGTTCCTGTGGTGCCTACACCAATAAGAGAGGAAGCTAATGATGATGATCATGAAACTTCGGTTGAAGTTGCTACAGAGCCTCGCGGGTCAACGAGAACTCGTACCACTCCAGATTGGTATGATCCCGTTATGAGTGTCATGTTGGTGGACAACACCGATGACCCTGAGACATATGAGGAAGCGATGATGAGCCCAGATTCCAATAAATGGCAAGAAGCCATGAAATCCGAGATTGGATCCATGTACGAAAACCAAGTATGGACCTTGGTGGACTTACCGGATGGCCGGAAGGCCGTCGAGAACAAATGGATCTTCAAGAAGAAAACAGATGCTGATGGTAATATTACTGTCTATAAAGCTCGACTTGTCGCAAAAGGGTTTCGACAAATTCAAGGAGTTGACTACGAAGAGACTTTCTCACCTGTAGCAAAGCTAAAGTCTGTGAGGATTATGTTAGCAATCGCTGCATATTATGATTATGAGATATGGCAGATGGATGTCAAAACAGCATTCCTCAATGGAGACATTGATGAATAGTTGTATATGATGCAACCCAAAGGTTTTGTCGATCCTAAAGATGCTAATAAGGTATGCAAACTTCAACAGTCCATCTATGGATTGAAGCAAGCATCCCGAAGTTGGAATCACCGTTTTGATAAGGTAATCAAAAGTTTTGGTTTTATACAAACTTATGGAGAAGCTTGTATTTACAAGAAAGTGAGTGGGAGCTCTGTAGCATTCTTAATACTATATGTAGATGACATATTGTTGATTGGGAATGATGTAGACCTTCTTAATAGTGTCAAGGAATATTTGAATAATAGTTTTTCAATGAAGGATCTTGGTGAAGCAGCTTACATATTAGGCATAAAGATTTATAGAGATAGATCGAGACGCCTAATATCATTGTCACAAAGTACATATTTGGACAAAGTTCTAAAGAGGTTTGGAATGGAAGATAGCAAGAAAGGGTTCTTGCCCATATTGCCCAATACGACCTTGAGTAAAACTCAAAGTCCGACATCGGCAGAAGATAGAGAAAGGATGAGTAAGACTCCCTATGCCTCAGCCATAGGATCTCTAATGTATGCCATGCTATGTACTAGACCCGACATTGCATATGTTGTTAGTTTAACTAGCAGATATCAAAGTGATCCAGGAGTGGATCATTGGACAGCGGTCAAAAACATCCTTAAGTACTTGAGAAGAACTAAGGATATGGTTCTTTCTTATGGAGGTGATGAACAGCTCGTTGTTAATGGTTACACCGATGCTAGTTGGAACACCGATCCGGATGATTCTAAATCACAATCTGGATACGTATTTATTTTGAATGGTGCAGCAGTTAGCTGGAGGAGTGCAAAGCAAAGCGTTGTGGCGAGATCTTCAACTGAATCGGAATACATGGCTGCTTCGGAGGCTTCACAAGAAGCGATATGGATGAAAGAGTTCATTACAGAGCTGGGTGTGGTTCCTAGTGCGCTGGACCCAATGTCTATCTACTGTGATAACATAGGCGCCATAGCCAATGCGCAAGAACCAAGGTCACACAAGAAGCTGAAGCATATCAAGCTACGTTTTCACGCTATTCAAGAACATGTTCAGGATGGGGACATAAAGATTTGCAAAGTACACACAGATCTGAATGTGGCGGATCCGTTGACTAAACCTCTCCCGAGGGCAAAACATGACCAGCACCAAACTGCCATGGGTGTTCGGTATATTACCATGTAATCTAGATTAGATGACTCTAGTGCAAGTGGGAGACTGTTGGAGATATGCCCTAGAGGCAATAAAAAATATAGTTATTATTATATCTTTGTGTTTATGATAAATGTTTACATTCATGCTATAATAGTATTAACAAGGAAACATTAATACTTGTGTGATTTGTAAGCTTAAATTGAAGTCCCTAGTATAGCCTCTATACATCACTAGCTTGTTGGTTAATAAATGATTGAGGTTTCCCTATCATGAACATTGAGATGTTATTAACAACAAGATCATATCATTAGGAGAATGATATGGTGGACATACTCCTATAGATAAGCGTAGCATAAAGATCAAGTCATTTTAATAGTTCAATTGCTATATGCTTTCTGATACATAGTAACCTAATTCCTTCGACCATGAGATCATGCATATCACCTTTACCGGATGGATGATTTGATGACATCAAACACCACACCGTAACTGGGTGGCTATAAAGGTGGCATTAAGTGTTCGGAAAGTATTGGTTGAGACACATGGATCAAGAGTGGGATTTGTCCATCCATATGACGGATAGATATACTCTGGACCCTCTCAGTGAAATGTCATCCAATTGGCTTGCAAGCATGTGACTGGCTCACAAGGGATAACATATCACGGGAACGAGAAAAGAGTACTTATCAGTAACGAGGTTGAACTAGGTATGCAGAGATACCGACGATCATAACCTCGGATAAGTAAACTATCGTGAGACAAAGGGAAATTGGTATCGTATGTAAGTGGTTCATTCGATCGCAAAGTAATCGTAGAAATATGTGGGAGCCATATGAATTTCCAGATTCCTCTATTGGTTATTGTTCGGAGAAGTGTCTCGATCATGTCCGCATAATTCACGAACCGTAGGGAGACACACTTAAGGATTCGACGTTGTTTGAGTAGTTATGGAATGATGAGAAAGAGACCGAATGTTGTTCGGAGTCTCGGATGGGATCCGGGATATCACGAGGAGATCCGGAATGGTCCGGAGAATAAGATTCATATAAGGAAAGTCCCGTTTTGGAGTTGGGGAATGGTTCCGGTGTTTTCATCGGGAATGTTCTAGAAGGTTCCGGAATGTCCGGCACTCCGGAGGGGAAGGGTATATGAATGTGTTATATCAATTTGGTATGATTGCATCATGTACTAAGTGTCATCGCTGAACAAAATAGAGGGAGTAATCAAATCCTTGTTTGAAAAGTCAAACGCCAAGTTTGAAAGTCAAACGGCTATTTTGGGAAGTAGAAAAAGAGGAGGAAACCGAGTTGGGGAGGAGTCCCTCCTCCACCGCCGGCCCACCTCCAAGCCGAGTTGGGGAGGGACTCCCCTCCCCTTGGCCGGACGGCCCCTCCACCTATATAAGGAGGGGCAGGGCTCCCCTCCTAGACACATAAGATCCCCGCCTCCAAACCCTAAGCCGCCGATGCCGCCACCTGCTGCCGCCGCCGCCGCCCTAGGGCAAGCCGCCGCTGCCGCCTAGCAACCCTAGCCGCCGGCCAAGCTTCCTCCTCGGCGTGTCTAAACCCTAGATCGTCGAGGGCTCTCTCATACTCCACCATACTCGCTCCGGCTTAAGGCGAAGCCCTGCGAGATCTCCCCTCTACTTCTGGTACCACGCCGTTGTGCTGCCGGAATCGCGAGGAGAGTGCTACAACCTCCGCTGCCTGCTGGAACAAGGGAGAGGAAGGTCTTCGTCGAGTACCGAACGTGTGACCGACTGCGGGAGCGCTGCCAGAACGCAGCGCCGGAAGGATCGTCTACGCGATCTTGAGATCGGGAAGAGTACGACTACATCACCCACGAGAATCCGCTCTCGTTAAACACTTTGGAATCTTCGAGGGTGAGTTATTCCATCGACTCGTTGCTACAATCTAGTAGATAGATCTTGGCTTGTTTGTTTGTATGCGATAGAAATTTTTTGTTTTCCATGCTACGAATCCCTACATGTAGATCTAGATCTCCTCTCTCAAATCCCTCAAAAATATGCAAGAATCATAGGAAAGGAAAGAGGAGAGGGAAATCTCTTCAAGGTTAACAATGGAGGAGAGAGAGAAAGCCAAGAACCAAGAAAAGAGCTAGTGCCCATGAAGGGGAAGAGGAGCCCCTTTTAAAGGGCTCCCAGATCTGCCCGTTATGGGCAATCGCGACCCTGGCCGGAACTTCTGGTGGCACACGGCCAACGGTCATAAAACTGCGATGCGAGAAACTGAAAACGCGAGCCTGGTCAAAACTTCGGGTGGGAGCGGAACTACCGGTGAAAATTCCGACTGAAGTTCCGTTAAATAGATCAAACAAAATACAAAGGTTATAGTACATGGGCGAAACAAGAGCCGGAAATTCACCCGGTACTACCGGCGGTATTTATGCCCGAGCGGTACTTCCGGTCCCTGGCCGGAACTTCCGGCGGGGTCGGTATTACCGCCAAAAATTCTGACCCAAATTCCGGCAAATCACCAAACCAGATAGAGATGATACAGAATGTGAGCAGAAGAAGAACCAGAACTTCCACCCGAACTTCCGGCGGCAAAATGCCCTAGCGGAACTTCCGGTGGGTAGCCGGAACTTCCGGTCAGGGAAATTCCAGAAACTAAAACTGCAATAACTTTCGCATCCGAACTCCAAATGAGACGAAACCAAATTTGTTGGAAAGATGACGACGAATAGAATCCAACAATTTTGTTGGAAATATGACGATGAATAGAAACCAATATTGGGTATCACCTAGGGAGAAAATACCATGAATATATATGTGATGTATCTCCCAAGGTGTGGAGCCGAAAAACTCGCAAGATCAAAAACCGCAATAAGATATGCAAGTGAAATCCTTATTTGATGAACTAGAGCTTGTTAAGATGATGATCACAAGCTCTAGATCCTCTCATGGACAAGAACCAAATAACTACCAAGAAGATGATGCTATGCATGCAAAGGTTTGAGCTCTCTCCGAACAATGTGATCAAGACACCCGCTTGAGAGCCCCTCTTGATAGTACGGCTATCTATCCTAAACCCGGTCTCCCAACTAACAACACGAGGCCAGAAAAAGAGAAGCCCTATCAAGAACATACCTTTGCCTTGAGCATTCCACTTGAATTTGATGCAGACCGTCTTGTTCTTCTAGAGTGGGAACACCTTTCTTGTTTGATCTTGTTCGCTCTTGCTTGATGAAGACTTGCAAATTGATCCCCCATACTCCATGGGGAAACCTATTCTTTGAACTTGTCTTCATCACTCCATGATCACGAGGATGGCAAGCTTCAAGCATGAGATCTTCTAGAAATGGCGCATCTTGAGCTCGCCCTTCTTCATCCTTCAACCTTGAGACCAACGCATGGCCCAAGCGATGCCAATGGACAAACCTACAAGTGAAACTCAATTTACACATTAGTCCATAGAGATTGTCATTAATTACCAAAATCACACATGGGGGCATACATGCCCTTTTAGCAGCGGTATCATGCACCAATCAATGAATATCTCCGGTAGAAGTTCTGGAACACGTCGACGACCAGATCGAGGAGGACTGATCACGTAGGCCATTACGTTGATGCAAGAAGAACAATAGGACCGCCGCCTTTATTTACAAGATTAGAATCCCCAACGCCGCCAGTCAACTCCCTGCCGGACTGGCCATGGAGAAGGCAACACATTGCATGGCTACAGCTCGTCGCCGGCATAGCCGCAGCAACAGTCAGACTCTCCCGCGCGGGAGGGGCCCTAATTAACCCCTGATTGGGCCCATCGACCTAGATCCATCTTTCCTGCCGGAGACCACAGCCGCACCGGGGTCATGCCACCACCTCCTCGTCACTAGTCCATTGGGGAACCTTAGGCCCTGGCCGCCATGGCTGCGCCGTCTTGCGCCCCTAGCCAGTGCCCCACCTCTTCCTATGACGGGCCGCCACGGAGCGCCTCTCCTGCCCTCCGTCTTCGACAGGATGGGCACCGTCGGCGATGGCAGCAGCGGTAGCCTGAGGGGAGGCAATGGAAGGGGTCTAGGGTTTCGAGGGGGGGCCTCTAGAGCCGCTCGGGAGGGGAGCGGCCCAGGAGGAGAAAAACTCACTGGCATATGGATAGCCTACAAACAAATTGAAAACGTGTGCTTGTTAAAAACAAAACCATTCGATAATAATTCTTTCAAAATATCTTGAGTTACAAGCCAGCACTACCTGGGTCAGCGAGACGGTTCGTGAAAGCAGTCTTTGAGAGCGGATTTACCACACATACGTTGGCCTTTCTACTTTTAATTTGGTTGTTTTTTCTATTTATTCTATAGTTGCTATTGAATAGCGTATGTGTCTGCAAGATTTAAAGTAGTTTCAGTTCTCTAATAAGTTTCATATGAATCTAGTCTAAGATGAAAGGGTCTTCTTATAAGATAGGTTACACGAATGTTAGCGGCATCGGCACACCTGATGGGCCACGACTACGCAAGGAGAACCCCCGCTTCGCTGGACCAGAGTGGGCCGCGGCGAATCCGGCCCGTCGAGTCAGGACTGGGACACGCCATCATCCCTAAGTACCAGGAAACCTATTGGAATCGGCATCTAGTTGGATCAGAAGAACGGCGGCGGCTTCCCTTTCCCTTCCTGGCTCTATTCTCTGAATCCCCTCTTGCTGTTCCTGAATTCCGATTCCTGTATGAGCTTGTAAGACAAACACCACTGAGATAATCCATCCTAGAAACTACCGTGATTCCTTGGTGCTAACAATCTGGTATCAGAGCCTCACCACCACCCTTCCCCCAATTTTTTTCCCCCCGTCTGATCTGGCCCCTCCGGTAAAATCCATCATCCAAACTCGAGCGGAGAAGAAGAAACAGGCTATGGACGACGACGCGAAGGCTTTCATGCGCTCCCTCATGGGAGAGGTCACGGGCAATCTCCAGGAGTCGCTCGTGGCGTTGGGCACCAAGGTCGACGTGCTCACGTCATGGAAGCCGTAGCTCGAGTCGCGCGTCACGGAACTTCAGACGGCGGTGAGTGAGCTCCAGCGTTCCGCGCGGCTTCACCAACCTCACGTCGCCATCGACATGCCCTCTGCACCGGCTACCGTGCACGTCGGCGCTGGGAAGGCGGCGGCAGCTGATCTGGGCACGGCGCTGTTGGGGGCGCTTCCAAGGTAATTCGGCCACGGCGTTGTTCCATCTACCCGGGGGTCGTCGTCGGGGTTCTTCGGAGCCCCGGCCACACCTCCGACAACAGGTCCGTTCAATAATTCGAATCCTGGTGGCCTGGTGTTTCCTCTTTCAGGTCCTATCGACAGTCTAGGAGTTGGTACCACGCCTGTGTTGGGTGGGCAGGCAATTCCAGCGATGGGATTCCCCCGTTTCGACGGAAAGAACCCAGGCTGTGGAGAACTCTTTGTGAACAATATTTTCACATGTACTCCGTGGATCGCTCGTACTGGTTGTCCATGGCAACTCTCAATTTTAGCACTAGTGCAACTATATGGTTGCAATCAGTACAGAGGAAATTAGTTGGACTCGATTGGGAAGGTTTCTGTGAATTCCTCTGTAGCAAGTTTGGTAGGGATCAACACCAACAACTCATTAGGCAGTTTTATCATTTCCACTATTAAAGCCTTGTGGGACGAAAGCCGAGAGGACTGCAAATTGTCTTTTAATTTTGTGGAAACGGTACGTGTTGGCCTCATTGGACCGGCACATAGATCACTCACCCTTTCGGTATTCTTTAGACAGAGACACGCGACGTTTACATATTCCGTTTCTTCACACTTGGTCCAAAGTTAAAGCAAATATCTTGAGAATATGCACGGCAAAGAGCGCGCAAACACCTATCCACGTATATTCGCCGTCTAACACTGCACCGAGAGCTGGAAAGAGGGGCATCCATCTCATCGACGCATCCTGAATCTTCCATCCACCCTCGGTCGGCGGCGGAGCACCGCACTCGTACGTGGCCGCGCGGTTAGCTAGCTATCCCCGCTCCCCCCTTTCACCCCCTCGTGAAGGCATCCCCGCCGGCCGCCGGAATCCCCTCGCGCCAAGTAAAGCAGCGCACAAGCTCGGTGCGCATCGCAAGCGTCCCTTTCCCCGATTCGTCGTCATTCCTTTCCCCGCTCTATATAAATCCTCCGTCCTCGCCACACACTGACAACCCAGACGAGACGAGGAAGCAAAAACAAAACGCGCGCGCACGCACGGTCGAGCAATGGCGAGCGGCGGCGCGGGCTACTACTACGGCGACCGGTCCGGCTACTACGGCGGCTACGGGCCGTCGTACTCCTCGCGGCAGCAGCAGCCGGCGGCGACGTCGTTCCACCTCTGCGTGTTCCTGGCCACGGCGTCGCTCCTGGGCGCGGCGTCGCTCTACTCGCGCTGCGAGTCGGCGGTGGAGGGCCTGCTCGACCAGCTCCGGGTCGCCGTCGTCCTCTCCCCGCTCGTCCTCCTGCTCGCGGCGCAGTACTGGACCGCGACCGGCCGGCGCTGGCGGTCCACCTCGTCGTCGTCGTCCTCGCTGCTCGTGTCGCCGTCGCCGATGGTGATATCGGGGGAGCACCCCGCGCCCTGGTACGAGCAGCAGTACCAGCGGGACAGCGGCGCCGGCACGTCGCCGTGGGGCGTGGCGCTCGCTCTCGCTCTCGTGCTGCTGCTCGTCTCCTACCAGTCGTGCTTCCAAGACTTGTGGTTCCCGGTCGTCAGCCGCCACCGCCGCCGCTGAGCTCCGCCGGACCGGATCGTTGCAGCAAGCCTGGCACGTAAGTCAAGCTCCCCATTTGATCGTCCGACGGCTTTGCTGCTGGAGCTGAAAATTATGGCCAGAGGCCAGGTCGAGCAGGATTTTGTTGTTGTCTTGGCTGTCTGAACCTAGCTAGCTAGTATTGATAGCGTTGGATGTAAGTACTGCAGAAACTGTTGTTATGATATAAATAAAGAACATCAAATTATTTTGATCTTCTTAGCCGACACTGATCGATCTCTAAATTCGAGTATATTCATATCAATTTTACACCATGCCACATGCATGCATGTGCTTATTTTCACTATAGACTAAGTATATTCTGAACGTGGGAATTTGAAATGAAATTCCCAAGAGATCGTCGATCGTCCAGGTTCGGACCAACCGAAATTAGACCAAAATCCCTCTCGAACATACGATCGAGTCTTTTTATAATTTCGAATTTGACTAACCAAAGTACAATATGTTAACTCGATCAATATATGCCAGCTTTTCATTTTGCTGCCAGTTAACTAATCGATCAGATTTAATCGAGAAACCGTGGAGACGGTGAAAGAACGAAAAGAGACAAGGACTGGGTGGGAATCTCATTCCCGACTTTTTGCCAAGATAGAGTATACTGATCGAACCTAGCTAGCGTTGTCTTTCTCCTCTTTCGGCCTTTGATGGACGAGTAAAGCACCTTTCTGTGGTAATGACCGCGTGTAAAAAGCAAATGAGCCCAAGTAATCTAGATTCTTGGCACATCTGTATTAGCGTATTTTCTTGGATTCCTGTTGACTCGATTAAAGAAAAGCTAAACGTTTGTAGTTTTAATTTTCTATTTTAGTTTGTAGTTTTTAAGTTAGGACTCCTCTGAGAGTGAAAGTTCTTTTATGGCTTATGTTTAAGAATAGTATTCTGGCTACAGATAACCTGGTTAAAAGAGGTTGGATAGGTAATGAAAAATGTAATTTCTATAGTGAAAATGAAACGGTAGATCATATTCTATTTAAATGTCCCGTTACAAGATATACTTTGTTGGAAATATAAGCAATAATCCATATGATTTAATCCGAATAAACTGATAAAGCATGATTATACAAACGGTACTAAAACCAATTATGCAGATCAGCAAAGTAGATGAACAGATTACATCTATAGAAGATAAACCTATCACATCTACACCAAACGCTAGAACAAAGAACTCTAGCATAATCCAAAAGAGAGAAATCGAGATCACATACGATGTAGGCTGAATAGCAGCCACAGCGGTTGCAGCAGCGTCGCCCATGTTGAGGTTGTCGAAGAGGTCACTGACGTCCCGGAAGAAGTCGTCGTCCGGGAACTCGCCGTCGGACGACGTCGTGGTTGCCAGTAGTCGCGCTTGAGCGCTCCCCAAAACCCGATCGCCCCTCACCCGTACAGGTTCACAAGAGGTGGGGTTCCGGAGGCCTACTGTCCCGATATGCGGTGCACGCCGCAAGCCGGGATGGAGAAGACGAAAGCGGTGGCGCAAGGTTCTGGAGGGTAGGCGCGTGTGTGGATTGATTCGGTGCCGATTAGGTTTAGCCCGGACGCTTATATAGTGCAGGTTAGGAAATAAACAGTTTAAGAATAGTATTCGGGCTAGAGATAATAACCTGGTTAAAAGAGGTTGGATAGGTAATGAAAAATGTAATTTCTGTACTAGTGAAAATAAAACGGTAGATCATAGTCTATTTAAATGTCCCTTGTTACAAGATATACCTGGGGTATAGTTTTTCGGTTTTGCTGTCATCTTGTTCACAGTTAGATTTTGGTTCCAAGATTAGATTGAGCCATCTGGTTACAGTTTTTTGTTTGTAAACCATACATGTTTCCATTCGATTGAACCAGCCACGTCAGCCGACTGAGACGTAGGCGTTCCCATAGTTTTTTATACCTTAGACTGTAATGTAATGCCTAACAATGTGGAAAATCTCTCTCGCTGTGTAATCTGTAGTGGCTGTTTTGTGGGCTTTTGGAAAGTTAGAAACAAGGCGTGCTTTCAGAATATTACCCTGTGAATCTGAATATGATTATTTTTAGTATTTCACGAATGCTTTTATCTTGGAATTTTATTTGCGGGTGATCATCTTGGACATTTTTGCATAGGACAAAACACGAAGACATGATGTCGGCAGTGGCATCTGATGTTTTCCATGAATGCAAATGCTAGGGGTTGTAACAAGAAGATTGACGCAAAACTAGCTTCTAGTTATGGGAAAGAAGTTGAAGTTCCTTTGCGCATGAATGTTATGGTTTTACTCTCTAGTGTTACGGTTTTAGCTGTTAGGACTGTTGGTTTTTGGCTATGTAATAAGTAGGTCATAGAGTTTTGTCGTTCAGGCTTTGCTAGTTTTATCTGGGATCTTTGTCTAGTTGACTGTGTTAAGATGTTATGAAATTAGTAGATTTGGATTTTACTATGAAGAGCGCCTATAAGTTTGCTATTGATGAAAAGCATGGGAATGGAGTCTGTTGTAATAGTGTCGAATATGTGTATAGGCTACAGTTAGACTTTGACTGTGCGGTAGGGTTAGGTGTTTGAGTCGGACACTTGTAACCTGGCCTATTATATAAAGGCACCGGGAGTAGCTAAAATAGACGAGACGCAAGACAGGATAGACACAAGATCGAGTTTCGGGACGGTCCGGTGCCCGTGGCAGGCGCGCCGGACCGGCGTGGCGTATTGTAGATCTGATGTGTCTGTACACCGTGATGGGCTTGTCGTCGACGGTACTCTGATTATAGTACCAGGGGAGGAGCGCCCGTAAAGCATGCCCCGCAGATGTAGGCTTTGCCGAACTGCGTTACCAAACGTCGTCTTCTCCATCTACTTTCTGTAATGATCTAATCGCGTATATTGCTAACAAGTGGTATCAGAGCCATCGGGTTACAAGATCGGATTCATGGTGCAGATGATCGTAGAGGAAGGCGGGTCGATGGAGGTTCTAGTGGGTGGCGGGCTTGTGTCGAGCGGAGGACGGAGTGAAGCGAGGTTCCTTACGCGGAGCGGAGCGAGGTTCATTAGCTACGGTACGCGTTGTTGATGACGGCGGAACACCATCAACGAAGGACGGCATTGATCGCGGGCGTGACGACTCGAGGCGGCCATGTCGTCGAAGCAGATCTGATTGGCAGGTACCGTCTGTTCGATAGCTTGGCACGCAAGTTGGGGGAGATCGTACCGACTAAGGCGGCCCAACATGGTTCGAGCGGTCAGACTGGCTGGTTCAACCGGAGAGGCCGGCTCGACGAAAGGAGACAATGTGCAATATGGCAAGGACCCGACGTGTTATGATGTCATGACGGTTATGGTCTCTGAGGCACGTAAACAAACGTGCGGGTGTGGACTCTAAGATTCGGAATATCTGGTGGAGTCTAACACAGTTTCAATTCGACACGGCGTGGACCGACTCTATTATGGTGTACACACGGAACAAGGAAGGCCGAGCTGGATGACGCAGGGCGTGGCTTGGAGCTTAGGAAAGAGAGTCACGTACGGTTCGGTTTGAAGGTAGAGATAGATCCGAACTATCTCGAGGTCAATAAAAGGAGGGCTGAGGAGGCAACAGAGAGCTCATAAGTTGCTTTGCCCTAAGTTCGAGCACAGAATTTCGGAGGCAAGGTGGCGCATGCGAGAAGGCTTTGCTGAACCGAAGGAGAGGCTCTGGTCGGTTGGATCGTCCCGACCTAAACGATCTGATCGATGGTTGTTCATGGGAGAGCAGCGGGAGGACGCGATGTCTTCCGCCAGGTTCGAGGTGACGAAGTTCGATGGTACAGGTAGCTTCCCGCTTTGGCAGTCGAGGGTCAAGGATTTGCTGGGGCAGCAGGGACTCCTGAGGACAATCAAGACTGATGCGGTGTGAAGTCTGCAAAGTTGGACGCTGATGACTGGGCTGAGATGCAAATCAGGGCTACTAGTACTATACAGTTGAGCCTAGCTGATCAGGTCATGTACCATGTGATGAACGAGGAGTCGCCGAGTGCAATCTGAAAGACGTTGGAGGATCAGTTTCTAGACAATACTGCGCCCAATAAGTTGTATCTGAAGCAGGAACTGTACGGGATGAGGATGGAAGAAGGGGCGAACTTTACTGAACACATCAATACCTTCAACCGTGTGGTCTCGGATCTGGAGAGGATTGGGTCCAAGGTGGAGGACGAGGACAAGGATTTGCTCATGCTTGTTTCATTGCCAAAATCCTACAAGAGTTTGATGGTTATCGTGACATGCGGCAAGTCAAGCATCACTTCAAGCGAGGTACAAATTGCGTTGTTATCATATGATCAACGTGAAAAAAGGACTTCCGAAGAAAGTACTTCCACTGGTGCTAGTGATGGACAAGGGCTGGTGGTCAAGAGCAATCATGGTGGGAAGGGCAAGAAAAAGAAAGGAAAGTCACAATGTCATCATTATAAAGAGTGGAGTCATATCAGGAGGTTTTGTCCAAAGTATAAGGCTGATGGAGTTGCAAATATTGCTGCTAAATCTGCAGCTGATTCTGATAGTGAAGTTCTGACTTTGGTAAGCGAATTGTTCGATGAGGTGTGGATGTTGGATCCAGGGAGCTCTTATCATGTGACATCTAACAAGGAGTGGTTCTCTACCTACAAGCACTGTCCAAAAAATCGGCCGATGTGTCGATAATCGTCCGATTTATCGCTAATCGAGGGTGGCCGATATGCCGATTTTATGATTTATCGTCCGATTTTCTGATTTATCGCCCGATAAATCGACCGATACGCTAAAAAATCACCAATTTTCAATCGGCCGATAAATTACCGATAAGCGATATCCTTAACATTGCCTACAAGCCTGGTGATTTTGGAGTTGTCTATCAAGTCGATGGTGCGCCTCAGTGCATCATGGGCATGGGAGATATCAATATCAAGTCTAAAGATGGTGGTGAAATGGTGCTCCGGGATGTTAGATATGTGCCGTGGGCTTGCAAGAATCTAATCTCACTAGGAGAACTCCATGACAACGGTTATACCTATCATGTTGACAGGGACAAGTTGTTTATGCGGGTCAAGAAGAACAAGAAGCTGATGCTGAAGGGTAGAAGGACTAGGAATAATCTGTACAAGGTGCGTGTGAGCATCGTTCCAGGTGGAGCTGAAGAGAAGCACGATGAGGCGGCAGGATCAGCTGGGGCGATCGGGTCCGATGAGGGTTCGGACGACGGCTCATGCACGTGAGCAACAAGAAAACCAAGTTCAACATACACTGAGGTGTTCGCGCGCAGACGGCGGTTCCATTGGCGACATATTCGCCAAGGTGGAGATTGTTGTAATAGTGTCGAATATGTGTATAGGCTACAGTTGGATTTGGACTGTGCGATAGGGTTAGGTGTTTGAGTCCGACACTTGTAACCTGGCCTATTATATAAAAGCACCGGGAGTAGCCAAAATAGACGAGACGCAAGGCAGGTTAGACACAAGATCGAGTTTCCGTCCGGTGCCCGTGGCAGGCGCGCCGGATCGGCGTGGCATATTGTAGATCTGATGTGTCTATACACTGTGACGGGCTTGTCATCGACGGTACTCTGATTATAGTACCAGGGGAGAAGCGCCCGTAAAGCATGCCCCGCAGATGTAGGCTTTGCCGAACTGCGTTACCATCTTCTCCATCTACTTTCTGCAATGATCTAATCGTATATATTGCTAACAGAGTCAACTAGATCGGCTGCTGATGGCAATAAAAAAGTCTAGGATCTCGTGAGGTCCTATGTCCCTCCAAAAGTCTAGCCATTGGCATGGCGCCTTGCCACTACCCAAACTCATATCGAAAAGAACACCGAGAAGGATTGATTATTAAACTTGCTAGGAAATCTACCTAAGGATAATGTCTGCAGAATATTGATGACATCATGGCGCATTTGGCATACTCGTAATGAAATAGTTCATGACAAACGGCCGCCTCCGATGGAAGCATCTCGACAATTCTTCATGTGCTATATGGATTCTCTTTCACAGATCAAACATCAAACCGGTGAGGACATTGTCGAAGGAAAATTCATCATGGACATTGAAGATGTGATTATTCATCGACCCATGGAATGGGGGCTACGTTAAACCTGGATTGGACAGCGCCACCAATTGGATGGTGCAAACTTAATATTGACGGTTCCTTTGGAGCTAATGGGGATGCATGTAAAAGTATGATTATGCATGATCACAAAGGAGACATCGCATGCCGCCAACTGTTCAATTGCAGGAATGCCCTTGGAGATGAACTGAGCACGGGAATGGAAGAAATATCGTTGATGCTGAACTGGTGCACCCACTCCCCATCCTTGAGATGGATTGCTTGAAGATAGTCAAATTATTGCATAAAGATGGCATGGATTGGTCAGTCAATATGACCATGATTGAAGATATAAAAATCCCGTCGAAGGATCGCCGAACCTGTATTACTCATGTGAAGAGAGTTTAGAATATTCCAGTAAGTTATGCTAGAATAAATGGTTAAGTGGCAACGGGATTATCCTCCCCTCCGGAGGGTTTACGGGACATATGCCAAGATATTGTAATACCTTATGTTTCCTGAGTAATGGAACTTTCATTCGCCAAAAATGTGTTGTAACAAAACTTGAGGGGTAAGATATCCCTAAGTGATTATTTATTTTATAGCAACCACATAATCAATTAATAAAATACCAATTTACATGAATAAACACATGGGAAAATCGAAAGATAAACCATGAAAAAACGAGTGTCTTGGAAACTTTATGGAGAGAACCCCAAAAGATTAAACACTACAAAACGGTCCCTAGGTTTTTATACACACACCAAAGCCAACGGCCATCGCCCAACTGCCGGGAGGGATGCTTAGTCTTAACTCATCGGCGAAACATGAACCGGCCTAGCACATCGACCGGGGGTCGAACTCGTGCTAACCAATTACACCACATCCCATCGATGAAATAGGGAAAGAATAATGGATCCACCGCCTTCAAACAACATCCTCGCTATAGCGCAACCACCTCGCCCTTGGCCACCAAAACTGTCACAAAAAATGTCAAACGTCTGCGACATGCCAAGAAAATAAACTCCCCAAATCTAAAGAACAACGAGAGAGACGAGCCAAATGATCAATGGCGATGTCGATTAGATCATCACTGCCACGAGGAGGAGCAAAAGCACCTTATTCCAACGCAGCGTTGCCACCAATGCGACACCTATGGAAAAACTTGGGCCAACCTTAACTATTCGCCCAAGTCGAAGCACCAAGGCTCTGCCACTTCTAGTTGCCGGAACGACGGAGGAGCCTGTGGCCTCATCGGTGGAGTGAGGGGCAAAGCTGTCGCCGCCGTACTTTTCAGGGAGTAAACTATTGTTTACAGGGCCCAGCTAGACCCATTGAGAGACACTGCACACATAGGCTTCGGCCCAGGCCCATATGACTGGACTCGAGCCCAGAGCTAACCCTCGTGTGCGAGCGACGCCCGATGCGTGCCTGCGTCACTGACTACTCCACTCGGCATTCTGACTGCGGCCGGGGGATCTGCCCAAGCCGAGGCGAGAGGGGTTTGGAATTGGCGCCAATCAATCCCCCCAACTCCCTCCCAAAAATCTAGGGTTTCCTCCGCCATGGCGGCCGCCACCGCCGCCACCCCGATGGACATCGACGCCGCCGCGCCCCCGGTCTTCAAGGGCAAGGCGCCGCTCCCCGCCTCCGCCGTCAAGTCCTCGCCCTGGGTCGAGAAGTACCGACCCCAGTCCCTCGCCGACGTCGCCGCCCACCGCGACATCGTCGACACCAGTAAGTGGCCGCATGCAGCCCCATCTGTTCCGGGCACTACCTCTATGATTTTTCAGCTGCTAATCTGTTGACTGCGGAGCGACTAATATGAACCCTTATTTAGAATAGGGGTTTTGTGGTGGGTCCGTTGGTTCTACTACATGATAGTTGGATAGGGTGTATGGATTCGGTGAAATAGTCATGTAGTATGGCAATACTAGTGTTTTGATGAAATTTTGTTGTTCCATATGGTTACAGATTTGGGCTTCTCCAACATAGCAGTTAGCCATTTAAGATTTATTTGATGCTTCAGGGTACGCTCGACACTGTTTGCGTTAGTGACTACTACTATTAATTTGTGATGCACATGCTTATTTTTACTTGTGATTTTGGGTGAGAACTCGTTTCTCAGGTGATTTCGTGATTATTTGTTGGCATATGGGTATTTCGCCCCAAAATCTAGCTATATGTAAACTGTCAGTCTGTCACACATTTTGGGACTGTTTAGCTGTAACATGTCATTATTACCTAGTACTCCCTCCCTCCCAAAATATAAGGGGCCTAAGGACTGATCAAAAGTCAAATCTTACTAACTTTGACCAAATATTTAGAAACAAATATGTACATCCACATTATGAAATGGACACATTAAGAAAATATACTTTATGATAGATCTATTGATATTGATTTGGTATTGTAAATATTTATATGTTTGTGTATAATCTTTGTCAAACTTAGAAAATGTTGACTTTTGACTAATTCTTAGGCGCATTATATTTTGGGACGGAAGGAGTACTAACTAGGCATTTTTTTTGTTTTCTACCTGTAATGCATGATTCTGTAATATCCATGCCTTGACACTTTGAGGTAATCTAATGACTTCATTTCATTTATTGTAGTTGATAGACTTACAGATGAGAACAGGCTTCCACATTTGTTGCTCTACGGTCCTCCTGGCACTGGGAAAACATCAACGATACTAGCTGTTGCGAGGAAGATTTACGGCGCGCAGTATGGCAACATGATTCTGGAACTGAATGCATCAGATGAACGTGGGATTGGTGTTGTAAGGCAGCAGATACAGGATTTTGCTAGTGCACACAGTCTATCTTTTGGGTATACATTATGAGTTCTACTGTTCAGATTTACATTTTTGCAAAACATTGTGAATATTCTTGCATAGTGCCAGGCTTAATCGATAAATTCATAGGCTCTATTCTTGTTCTAATGGGGAACTGCAGTTGCATGCAGAAATGGATTCCGTGGTTTAAACATGAAGTCATATCTTCTTATAAGTAATTTGTCGTATGCGATTATCACCTGAACTAAATACTTGCCTAGAGTTGCTTACTTGTATGCGTTTCATGGTACCAAACACTGGATACCTTAGCTGAATCTGTGGCTGGCGTAGTTGAAAGAACTATTGAAGAATGAAGATTTATTGCAGTATCAAGCAATGATGATATTACTTTATCACTTCTTAATGGTGTTGATTTCTGTAGAGCGAAGCCTGCTGTTAAATTGGTCCTGTTGGATGAAGCAGATGCAATGACCAAGGATGCACAATTTGCACTGCGGAGAGGTTTTTCTGTTGCTCAGTCTTTTGATCTTTTCTTTGTGACCCACATGTTATTATTATTTTCATCTAATCTATTTACTCTGCTCTTCTTGCAGTTATTGAAAAGTATACAAGGAGCACACGGTTTGCACTCATATGCAATCATGTGAATAAAATCATCCCAGCACTACAATCAAGGTGCACTAGGTTTAGATTTGCCCCACTTGATGGGACTCATGTTACTGAGCGTCTTCAACATGTAATAAAGTCCGAGGGGTAAGCACTTGTTTTCTTTTAAGCTGCTGTTAGTAATCTAGAACTGTTGTTATGTTCTCCAGTTTCTATGATTGTCTTTCTTTACTACTCTGTTGAGACTTTTAAGTCTATTTTTCACGTGACAACACTTATTTTATTCTTGACCTTTGCAGTCTTGCTGTTGATGAGGGTGGATTGACAGCCCTGGTGCGGTTAAGTAGTGGTGACATGAGGAAGGCTTTGAATATATTGCAGGTTACGTCTGAGTAATCTCAAGTGCTTTACAGAATTCTAAATCTTTTGCCCTTATGTCCATTGTTTTGTTCCATGAGCTGATGTGCCTTTGGATTGACACTGACATATATTGCCTTCTTATACGCAGTCAACACACATGGCATCCCAGCAAATAACAGAAGAAGCTGTCTACCTTTGCACGGGAAACCCCATGCCCAAAGATATTGAGCAGATAGCATTTTGGTTATTGAATGAACCATTTTCAACCAGCTATAAATGTAAGCATACCCCAACTATCATTCATAAATCATTGTCTAAATATGTGTCTAATGCAATCTGTCTCCTAATCTTTTCAGATATATCTGATATGAAGATGAGAAAAGGTCTTGCCTTGATTGATATCATACGGGAGGTCACTATGTAAGTGCACCTTCCTGCCTTTTGTTCCTTCTAAACTTCCTTATTCTCTATATCCTTCTATCTTTCCTTTTAATTATTTCAACTTATTTCTTGCAGGTTTGTGTTCAAAATAAAAATGCCATCTGATGTACGAGTAAAGTTGATTAATGATTTGGCAGATATCGAGTATGTTCTGTTTATACTTTTGAAGTTGAATTTTAATCAAAGTTATCAGCAGGCAGTTGTGTTTTGCTGATGATTCTGCTCAGATTGACATCTAACTGTAACAGTATTCTCACTTAGAAGTCAAACCGCCATGTGTTTTGAGGATTTATGCGTATTATGTTGTTCAAGATAGTCATTCTAGTTCACATAAGTAGTTACCGCAGCTCAGTAAATGTAATGTGTTTGAGGTGCATTATAAATTTATATGGCCAGACTTTTATTAGAATGAGCTTGCATTCTAAATGTAATGTGTTCAAGAATGAGCTTGCATTCTGATACCTTTAGACTTTTATTAACTACTGTACATGACAATTACTTATAGAAAATCTTTGTCAATCTGGAATGTTTGAGGTAGAGTACTGGATACTAGATATATAGTGACCTAAAGGCTAAAATGATCCTTCGAAATATTCCCAGGTATTTGAGCTATGATTCTACTGGGAAAAGTATATTTTCTCTTTTGCATTTCTTTTTGAATGATAATATTTCCCAAGTATTGGGGTTATGATTCTGCTGGTGAAAGTAGGATAATAAATTCTTCTAGCAGTACCTCTTTGACAGTCAGCAATCGTACTGACATCACCCTCTGTTCTTTCCTGTGCAGGTATCGGCTCACCTTCGCTTGCAATGACAAACTGCAGCTTGGGGCACTGATATCAACTTTCACGACTGCTCGCATGGCTCTGGTTGCTTCTGCCAACTAATTTGAACATGGTGATATGTTTGTTGCCCATTGATGCCCAGTCTGATCTGCAAATGTTGTGGCAGCACTTTATCTCGTCTGTATTTAGCAGTAAGCTTAAAACACATCGAGGAATTTGTTTCATGTAGGTCTGTCTGTCTGCCACTTAGTGCTAGCTGCTTGGGGAAATTTGGGAGTGCTTTATGTTTGTTGAACTGTAACTGAATGTTGCCAGGTTTAGGTGATGTATGATGAATGTAACATTTTATGAAGTAGGGGTTTATTAACAACTCAGGGCATCCACTATGTTGGCAATAAGGCTATCCATAAGCAAAAAGTAGACTACAAGAAGTTCCACATACATAGTAGAGGCTATCAATAAGCTATTCATAAGCTCAAAATCTTAAAGGTGACCTACAAGCTTGTGGGTTGTCCATAAGCAATAAAATATTATTTTAGCTTCTCCCCTCTCTCTTGCATGTATAGAACTTTAATTGATATGTAGGGCCAGCTTATAGACAAGTTCAACTAGATACATTATGAAGCTATCCATAAGCTTGTGGTGTGATATGTGGGTCCCAGCTTGTGGACAAGTTCTTCTGTATACATAGGTGATGCCCTCAAGTAATCTTGGCGTCCAGAACTGTTGCCTTGTCTCAAAAATCAAGGTGCGCAGAACTTTCCTGATGAAGGTTGGGCGTGTCATAATTGACGTTTTGTTAGCTGCCACAGTTGTAGACTCGGATTCTTTTTCCTTCTTTTTGGCATGATTGTGCTTTGAAAGTTTTTAGCTACATTTGCTTAAGCCTAGTGGCAAAAGTTTGCCTTCAACGAAACATGCTAGAATTTCAATGAAACATGTTTGTGCTGATGGTCCTTAGTTTTACTTCACCAGTGTTTGGGTGAAATTCACTTTGGCTTGTAATCTTGGTGAATTTACTCATCGACTATTTAATCTTGATTCATCGACATTTACTTGAGGAAACCAAATTCCTTTGTTACTATGAAAGAATGTGCCTTTCCACAACATGATGGATATCTAAATAAGGTTTTTCTTTTCACAACAAAAGAGGGCACCCACCATCTACAAGCCAAAGTGAATTTCACCCAAACACTAGTGAAGTAACAAAGATCGTTGTACGTGAAACATGTAATCAACAATTTAGCACAACCCTTATGAGCTAAACACAAAGGTGCTACTCCGGCAGTAATGGTGTGTGTACATATATCGATGGCTGCAACCCACAACCATAGAAGTTTCATAAGCTATGAAAACATCAGGAACATGATAGATAAAAAGAAATGAGCGGCGAACAAGCGTTTTTTTTTGCCATGTGATTACACAAACATTATTCTTTAGAAACTATGTTTCTTTCTTTTTGACAACATTCTAGAGAAAATGCAGAATTCGATTCCTTGGAAAAAATCTGACAAAAGTTTGATAAGTTCCTGTTTATTTGACTTTGAATTTAAAATTCAATATAGGCTCATGTGTTTTGAAAGTTTGGTAGTGTTTGATACTATATCATCTTATGTACATGCCCTATTGACACCTGAATATCTTACACCAATTCAAATACAGGCATGTACATTGCATCTGAATCATCATAGAAAGTCTTACGACCATGTCAACTTAGCATACATACATTACTACAAATCTAATGTAGAGATGCACAAAACTAACATTTCAGTAGTACTAACTTTACCTTACAGTCTAGTTGGTATCGCCTATCTAATGACTAATATAACGCCAAGAGCATCACGAAATGCATGTTTATACAATCTCAGTGGTAACTGGTGAATCTATCATTCTATATAAGCTGTGGCCTCCTGGCCAAAATCAACAAGGACACCCAAGGCAATTCACAACTTAGTACATCAATCCATGGCATGACCATTAACAACATCCAAGTTCCAAACTATACTTTTGTACAAACCTTCGCTGACATTTTTTTAGTTGATCAGTTCACCACAAGAATAATCATAAATTGAGCTATGTGAAGAACTTATAATAAGAAAAGAAAACACTCTTAGATCACACATGAAGCAGGCAACCTTAGAAATCATGATTTTCTTGGTAAGACCTCGGGGATGAATAAGCAAAGTGAGCTCAAGTGAATGTATGTTGGTCATGTTTCTTCGTATATATTGATTAAAGAAGGTTGCTAGTAGTTAAGAAATGCTCACATGTTGATTGAGCCAAGCTGGTTGGTCTGAAGCGCTCGACTCTAAGCATGGCTTCGGGAACTAGTAGAACATTGTACATGACACATTTCTAGATGTTCCATCAAGGTCATGGTACACTGAATCACAGATATAACTGTAACCAAACTTTGGAAGATAAACATTTGCATAGACATCTGCTGAGTTTCAGACCACCTTTACAAGTCCTAAAATAAAAACGCCAACAAAAAAGTAATACTCCCTCAGTCTAAAAATAACTGAGTTGGGTTTACAATATTAGAAATAACTTATATATAAGTTAAAATTATCTGTTTTGGAATCGTCTATATGGGGTTATTTGATGAATGCACAACCTAAGAATAGAGCAACCAATTTAAGCATAGAAAGTTACTTTTCAAGTGGCAGGCCATGAACTGAAACAGTACTGAGTAGATGCAGACTGTGCTGTTTATCCTGAATCTGTCATGTTATTAGCCGCAGAAAAAAAACTGTCATGTTATTATGTCTAAACCCCTGGAAATCTATTTTTTTGTGGATCGGGCCAATCATGCAGACCAGACACCCGTACCGCAGACGGGGGGCAACAGAGCCTCCATCTTTCTCGAACCCTCCGCCCGTCTCGCCTGCCGCATCGGATACGTCCAAGGAAATTGCGCGGCGGAGACGAGCACGAGACGTACCCATCGAACAGACGGAACCGTCACGGCACAGGATTCCTTCCCCACCCGGCCCGCCCCACCCCAAGCCGCCTTAAATAGCCACCCCCTCCTCGGCTCCAATCCTCACAACCCGATTCGCGGAACGGAACGAACAAATCCCCCACAGCAATCTCGTCTCCGATCGCCGCAGCGCCCGTCGAATCGTCCTCCCCCCAGCGCATCAAGGTACCGCGCCTTCCTCCCCTGTGCAGATCTACGTTTCTTAGCTGTCGTGCTGTTTAGATCGGTTCCTGCTCGTAGATGATTGATCTGGTGTTGCCGTGGCCGAGACTTAGCGTTCGATCTGTTAGCTCATGCTAGATCGGGTACGCTCTAGCGGATTTGTAGGTATTTTTACGTGTTGATTCTTGTGCTGCTTCTGCGAGTTCGTGGAAGGTGTATGCGTTGCTTAGATCTGTTCGTGTTTAGGTTGAGTTTCTGGTTCAGTACTGTCCCACCTGTTGATCCACGTGCATGTTAATCTACCGATTCGTTGGTCCCTGCTTGTTGCTTGCGTATCACTGGCATAATCAAATTTGGGAGTAGCCGCTGAGCAAATAGTTCTCTCGAGACCCGTATTTTTCTTGCTATGTTGATCCTTATTGGATCGAATTATATCTGTTGATCCATGCATGTTAATATACCAATCCGTTAGTCCCTGTCTGCTACCTGCGTATTTACTTGCATAATCAAATTTGGGTGTAGCACCTGAGCAATATTTTTCAGTCAAGACGTGTATACTGCTTGATCTGTTGCTCTTGTTGTATATATAAATCATCGTCATATTATTATATGCTTTGTCAGGCCAGAAAAGCTATTTGGTAGTTTCGCAAAGCTGTAGCTTAGATGATATGCATGCTCGTAAGCTGTGGTTTTCTTGAGATAGGTGATGTCTTCAGATTTGTTGTGGTTAGATGTTCAGAAACTGTTGACGTCCTTTTTAATTGTTTGATCCTCTTTTGGTCTGCTTCATGAGGCTTACCATCCTATTTGGCTATTATTCTCTGCAGATGCAGATCTTCGTGAAGACCCTGACCGGCAAGACCATCACCCTTGAGGTGGAGTCTTCCGACACCATTGACAACGTCAAGGCTAAGATCCAAGACAAGGAGGGGATCCCTCCGGACCAGCAGCGCCTGATCTTCGCCGGCAAGCAGCTGGAGGATGGCCGCACCCTTGCCGATTACAACATCCAGAAGGAGTCCACCCTCCACCTTGTGCTCCGCCTTCGTGGTGGTATGCAGATCTTCGTCAAGACGTTGACTGGCAAGACTATCACCCTTGAGGTGGAGTCCTCTGACACCATTGACAACGTCAAGGCCAAGATCCAGGACAAGGAGGGCATTCCCCCGGACCAGCAGCGCCTCATCTTCGCTGGCAAGCAGCTGGAGGACGGTCGCACCCTTGCTGACTACAACATCCAGAAGGAGTCCACCCTCCACCTTGTGCTCCGCCTGCGTGGTGGTATGCAGATCTTCGTCAAGACGTTGACTGGCAAGACTATCACCCTTGAGGTGGAGTCCTCTGACACCATTGACAATGTCAAGGCCAAGATCCAGGACAAGGAGGGCATTCCCCCGGACCAGCAGAGGCTCATCTTTGCTGGCAAGCAGCTGGAGGATGGTCGCACCCTTGCCGACTACAACATCCAGAAGGAGTCCACCCTCCACCTTGTGCTCCGCCTCCGTGGTGGTATGCAGATCTTCGTCAAGACCCTGACTGGCAAGACCATCACCCTGGAGGTGGAGTCCTCTGACACCATTGACAACGTCAAGGCCAAGATCCAGGACAAGGAGGGCATCCCCCCGGACCAGCAGCGCCTCATCTTTGCTGGCAAGCAGCTGGAGGATGGCCGCACCCTTGCTGACTACAACATCCAGAAGGAGTCCACCCTCCACCTGGTGCTCCGCCTGCGTGGTGGTATGCAGATCTTCGTGAAGACCCTGACTGGGAAGACCATCACTCTGGAGGTTGAGAGCTCGGACACCATCGACAATGTTAAAGCCAAGATCCAGGACAAGGAGGGGATTCCCCCGGACCAGCAGCGCCTCATCTTTGCCGGCAAGCAGCTAGAGGATGGCCGTACCCTCGCCGACTATAACATCCAGAAGGAGTCCACCCTCCACCTGGTGCTCCGCCTGCGTGGTGGTATGCAGATCTTCGTGAAGACCCTGACTGGGAAGACCATCACTCTGGAGGTTGAGAGCTCGGACACCATCGACAATGTCAAGGCCAAGATCCAGGACAAGGAGGGGATTCCCCCAGACCAGCAGCGCCTGATCTTCGCTGGCAAGCAGCTGGAGGATGGCCGCACCCTCGCAGACTACAACATCCAGAAGGAGTCCACCCTCCACCTGGTGCTCCGCCTCCGTGGTGGTCAGTAAGTGTCTTGGTGTCGGAGCTGATGCTGTGCGTTGTCGTCCGGTGGGCTGCCTTGTCGCCCTTCCAAGTAAAAGTGTTTATCGTTTGTGTTAGTACTGTGTCAGGTTTAATGGACCATCGAGTCCTCCTATCGTGTGTTGGCTTCGTGCAAACAGTTGCTGGTACTGCAGTCCCGTTCAAGTAATGAATAAGTGAACTTAGTAGTAATCTGCTTGTCCTCAATTTACTATCCCATTTTATATCTTGCGCTTGATTGTTTGCATGCAGTTTTCTCTATATGTTGTTTCTACTGTTGCTTCTGTGATTGATGTTTTGGATGTGTTCAAATGGTGTGAATTGTTCTGGTGCTAAAGAGCTGTATCCTGTTCTGTAGATGAACATCATCTCCTATCTGGCCAAGTAGTCTTGATAAAAGAATTTTAGTTATGTAAATTTTGTCTCTTGCTTTCTCGGGAGAAATCAACTCCATGTGTCTTCTAATTATCAATGTTTTTACCCTAATTTCTGAATCTCTCTGGTAAGTGAATATGCTTTTCCTGAGTAAGGACTGCTCAAAGTACTGTAGATGCTAAACTTGAAATAGGGGTGATTCTCAAAAGTCTCATTGGATATTCAATACTCATAAGTTAGCACCACTAGCATGAATTTGCCATCAGAAAACAAACATCTCACGTTTCTCATGTAGAACAGGGACGATTCTCAAATCTCCTGCAAAGCATGGGCCATTTTCTGTTTTAATTGCTTGCAAAACACCGAGTTAAATGCATGCTTGCAGATCTAGAGGTGCTAACTCATTTCCTGGGTTGTAGTTGTAGTTCAACATGACACTTGTTTTTTGGTGATGTCTGGTGAGTTCAGTTTTCCTTAGCAACGAAACAGGCAGGAGGATCTGGAACATCTTTGCTTTCGATGGGCTCGCACTTCTCCCTGTGACAGTGAAGCTTGTTCGCTGCCAAACCAACTCGGTAATGTTCTGATGCTTTAGTGCTGAATCCAAGCGATTGGTTTTGTACAATTCATTTGTTGGCGGAAGAAGAAGAGATTTTAACAATAACAATTATACCTGGGCATGTTCCGGGCCGGGCCGGGCTCGGGCCGGGCTCGGGCCGGGCCTGACAAAGCCCACCCGTGCAAACCCCAGGCCCGAGCCCAGCCCGGCTGTCAGGCCTAAAAACTGAGCCCGAGCCCGGCCCATGGTACACATTTTTCTTCGGGCCGTCGGGCCGCGGGCCGGGCTTCTCCCTATTTTTCACTTTTCTCTGGCCCGAGCCTGGCCCGTGCATCCTTCGGGCCGCAATTGTGAAGCCCAGGCCCGGCCCACGGGCCTTAAAAGTCCGGCCCGTCGGGTTTTTTCCGGGCCGACCGGGCCAGACTGCCCATGCCCAGGTATAATAACAATAATACAACACTAGTGCTATAGTAACGGTGACATCCCAAACATGGCCAGCAAATGCAAGGAATAGCACGAGTGTGTCAATTTGACTCTTCACACAGTAAGAGCATCTCTAATAGATACCTGAAAATAGCCCAAAACCGGAAAACTATGTATGTTTTCCGGTTTGGGGTTTTTCATGTCCCGAGTAGATCCACTAAAAGGGCCCAGCCTAGACAATTTTATCCAGGGTACCGGATAGCCACCCCTCCCTCCGCTATATATCTCGGTCGGAGGGGAATTTGGGGTTTCATTCCCCAACCCCCTCCGTCGTGCCCCCCGCACAACTCCAGCGAGAAATCCCACCACACCCCCATGGCGCACAACTCTAGCCGTCAGAATGGGGGTTCCCCTCCTCAAAGTTTTTCTCTCCTGCATCGACTCCTAGCGGTAAGCTCCTTGGAAAGTTCGATGTCAACCTGATGCTGGAATAGGAGCAGAATGTGCGATAAAACCAATGGTCACACTCCTAGCGAGATTCAGAAGGCACAAAAAACATGCGATTGCTGAATTTCATATGCTTTTTCAGTGTCACTGTGAACTGACCTCAACGAGGTAGAGCGCACAGAAGCTGTAAGCTTGGACCGTGTGGACCACTGGATACTGAGTATTAGTGCTTCATGGCGAGGCAGCTCAGCATCTGCAACATCTCAAGAGAAGCACACCGTCCCAACATCTGCAACATCTGCACTACACTGAGGATTCATAGGTACAGACGCCCGTGATAGTTTCACTTTCTTACAAACACATTTAAATCTCAAGTTAACTTCTGAAGAGAAGAACTAAAGCACTGACGAATATTAAGAAGATTTGAGAAGTAACCTGCATGTTTAAGCACACTTCCAGACCAGTTTGCCACGGTATAAACTGCAAGAAAGCACAGCCCCTGCAGGGTCATCCACCGGAAGAACTTGTCTCCCAGAACAACAAACAAGTAAGAAACTTTTGCTTACTCAACTTCTCTAAAATTGGACACAATATTATGTTGAATACGACGATACACCACTAGAGTTAATACTGTCACATAATGCATCCATGAACAAAATATTACAACATCCGACGGAACCTCATTTTATGTCGTAGGAAGGTTAGTATCTAACACTTCCCCTAGAAGAATACGAAAGATAACTTAGCCACACATAGAGTCTATGTTACGTTTGATGTCATCGGCGATGTTCTTGGCATCCATGGCAATTCCAGCCAATCCCATCCTTGCAAAACCAGCACAGTAGAGCATGTTTCCACCTTTCCAATGATTAGGGTATTCCTTCTTCGTCAAGCCCTCGCTATCCAACATTTCCTCCCCACTCTACACTCATTTATGTACTCATGTTAGAACATATAACAAGTGTCGCATCTAGATAAATTACAGTTATGGCAGATCAGATCTCAATTATGGTATTACCTTGAGCCACATATTTGTTGTGCTTTTGTATCCTGTTGCAAACACAATTGCATCGAAAGAGCCTTTGTTCCCGCCTTGAAATTCAATTATCTTGCCTTCGACCTTAGTAATGCCTCCATGAACCTACATCATATTCAAAAAATTAACTTGGCATATGGAATTATTTCTTTCATATTATCGACGTCATGACCGAGAATATGCTCACCTTAATGTTGCCTTTCTTGATTAAATCAATGGTTCTAACATCAATCACGGCAGAACGGCCAGTTTCCGACTTGAGGGCAAATGGACCCTTTGTTGGTCTCGTGATTCCATGCCTAGACAGGTCCCCAAATTTGAAATTCGCCATCATTACAACGATACCATCTATCATCTTTACTGGAAGATGACGAGCTAGTGTCATCCCCAATCGAATTAATTCCTTTGTCATTACATGAATCTACAACCAAAACAATGGTCACACATCTTTAGCAACATGCCAGATAAACGGGAAATTATTAAAAAAATATAAGGAAATTCACATATAGTATACATACCGGACTTCGTATGACGATAGAAGTATTAGCACCATGAGACACAAGGTCGTATGCTATCTCCATCCCGGAGTTGCCAGATCCGACGACCAACACGTTCTTCCCAGAGTAGCTGATACCTGACTTATAACTTGACGAGTGTATGGTCACACCCGGAAAGTTTTCCAATCCAGGTAATATTGGAATATTCCCTGTACTATTCTCACCACTTGCCACAACAAGAAACTTAGCCATGTAATTGACTATTTTGCAGTTTGCCATGTCACGCGCCACAATGTGCCAACATTTCCCATCAATGTCATATGTGGATGACTCAACAACAGTGAGATACCTTGGTTGAATACTGAAATACTCAATGTAGTCATCCAAGTACTTGATAAAAGTGGCTTTCGGCATGTATGTTGGGGCATCTACCGAGTAAGACATGTGTGGCAACTTACAAAAATCCTTAGCAAGATGTAGTTTGAGACGATCATATGTGTGTTTACGCCATAGCGGCGCGCTGCAATCCTCACGCTCGACGATGATATATGGGATGGAGAATTGGCTAAGGCATGCCGCTGTCGCAAGGCCTGCCGGCCCTGCACCAACAATCAAAACTACGACTTCCTCCATCGAGACAACAGTAGAGTGTATGAATATGGGGGACTGTATGTTGGCAAGCTGGTTGTTGTACGATAACTGGAGATTTACTTTTCTCATCCGATGGAATGTTTGGATGAGCACTCGCACATGAGGCTTACATATACTTGTTATTCTCACATGTCAATTCTATTTTACCAACGTGTTTATATTCTGAATGTTAACTTTGGTGTATCTTAACTTTGGTCATCATTAATTGGTGCATATTAAATCTCCAAAAGTTGGAACTGCATAAATGTCGAAATCATTGGGAAAGCTTATCTGGATACGGAATTGGTAGGATATACTTTATTGAATTTTCTAATTAATTATGTGCTGATTAATGCAAACCTCGATAGGATAAGAACATAGAGTCAGGTATCTCAATATGCAATTAATGATCGATCAATCTTGGTTGTGTACATGATCTATCCAACTTCAACCAGCACAACACGTAGCTAGTCAAGGAGTGACCATAGCAATTGGTTCATGTCCGTGAGGTATTTTTTTGTCCCTCTATATTGCTCCTCTCATAAGAATATTATTGAGTCCCACCTAGTAAAATTGAAACATGGACATAACAAGCCACATACTGATTTTTTGACTTGGGGTCAGTGCAGATGACAGCAGTGCATTTTTTTTGGAGCAACCGGCAGGAGCTCTGCCTTTTCATTAGAGAGAGATAGAGAAACGTCTTCGATATTACAACGGGCATGTTTTTAATTATAGTGTAAACATGCTCAAATCATCGAAATTTAACTACGCGGAACGGCCTAATCAGGTTCCGGTGGAATGGCAGGCTCGAAAGCCGCAAAAGCATGCTCACGCTGCCGGATATCCTCCCTTGCGATGTCGGCGACCTCCACGTAGGTTTGGCGCCGACTAGTGAAGATCCGCCTATTTCCTTCTTTCCACGCATTCCAAAATACATATAGCAGCTTCCCACTAACTTTTCTTTTCTCGTTCGTGGGCTGGCCCATGATCATGTTGTCCCACCATTCCGAGATGGAAGGGAAGCCATGCCCGGAGTTTCCTCCCAAGGCAGCGTTGTCCTATTGTTTCAGATTCCATATCGCCGTTGTGTAGGAACAGTCTTTATAGAGGTGGGTCGTAGTCTCTGTCCCCCCGGCATAACACACATATAGGGTCGTGGGTCCAATTCCTAATAGTAAGATTGTCAACCATGAGGAGCTTTCCATGCATCGCGAGTCAAGCAAAGAGTTTGCATTTCGGTTCTGCGTGCGCGTCCTAGATCTTTAGAGCTTTGAACTTGGGGAAGTTGTCGTGAAACTGCGTGTGATAGGCCGAACTAGCGCTGTAAGATCCATCCGCGGTTAGAGTCCATGTGATGGAGTCGGCTTGGCCTTGAGTCAAATGCGTGTCTTGAATGATCACTAGCAGAAAAGAGGGCTTCGGTTCGATCCTGAATCCGACACTAGTCCTAGTTTGTTATGGGCCGAGACTAGTGCAAGCACTAGTCCCGGTTCGTACCGTCTCCAACGGCTAGGAGCCTGCAAAATTACTAGTTCCGGGCCGTTCCTGACCTCTAGCCCCGGTCCGTGATATGACCCAGGACAAGATACGTCGCGCCAGCCAGCTGCACTATGCGGGAACAATTAGTCACAGTCCGTATCATGGGCCGGTACTAGAGGTTTCTCTATATATAATTCTGCTTTATCCATGCCCGAGCCATGGCCATTTTTCCTCCAACGCAAGCCGAGTTCATGCCCTTTTTTCCCAAGATTGTGAAGATTTGGTGGCAACCTCTAAATCCAAGGTTTTAGAAGGTTAGGAACTTCATCCTTTCATCTCTCATTCTTAGTTTAGCTCAAGATTGTGAAGTAGAGATGGATTGCATGCTCTAGAAGTAGAGGGATTTTTATATGTGTATTTTTAGGAAAACTTTGATTAGGCAAAAAGTTATTGAAAATTGAAATGTGTAATTTTAGAGTTTCGGAGCTCAGAATGGAACGAGGTTTTCATCGCTAGAACAATAATTAAAAACTCCATATTTTTATGTTAATTGTTTCCTCAAATTTAAAAATGATGCATGTAAAATTTTCAAAATTCAAATTCAATGCTCTAGAAGCTCACATTATAACTTGTATTAAATTGGTCACCGATCTCTATTCATGATGTTATGTAATGATTTTTGATATACTTTTACAATAATGCAGATGGTCCGGGAATGGATGTACGGTACCGACCGATGCTTTGACGAGTTTATTAATGACGTGCATGAATTCATCCGTGTGGCTGATACGAACAAGTGGAATGGTTTTGTATTCTGTCCATGTAGTGGATGTAGGAATCAGAAGGATTACTCTGACTCAAAAACCCTTCACATCCACCTATTAAAGTCCGGTTTCATGCCCAGTTATAATTGTTGGACCAAACACGGAGAGAGAGAGGGGTTATAATGGAATACAATTAAAAAGAAGAGGATGATGACAACTATCATGGGTTCCCTGAATACGGTGATACTTCCATGGGGGACGCTGAAGGGGAGGCTAAAGAAGAGGCACATGATGAGCCCGATGATGATCTTGGTTAGGCCATTGCTGATGCACGAAGATACTGCAAAAATTAAAAGGAGATGGAGAAGTTCAATCACATGTTAGAGGATCACAAAAAGTCATTGTACCCAAATTGCAAAAATGGTCTAAAAAAGCTGGGTAGCACACTGGAATTGTTGCAATGGAAGACAAAGTGTGTCTAGCTCACTCTGTATTTGAAAAGTTGCTGAAAATGATGAAGAATATGCTTCCAAAGGATAATGTATTCCCCACCAATACGGACGAAGCAAAGAAGGTTGTCTGCCCTCTAGGTTTAGAGGTTCAGAAGATACATGCATGCCCTAATGATTGCACCCTCTACGCAGTGAGGAGTACGAGAATTTGGATGCATGCCCGGTATGCACTGCATTGCGATATAAGATCATACAAGATGACCCTGGTGATGTTGAGGGCGAGCCCCCCGGAAGAGGGTTCCTGCCAAGGTGATATGGTATGCTCCTATAATACCACAGTTGAAATGTTTGTTAAGAAACAAAGAGCACGCCAAGTTGTTGCAATGGCACAAAGAAGAACGTAAGTCAGACGGGATATTGAGACACCCCGCTGATGGGTCGCAGTGGAGAAAAATCGATAGAAAGTACCCGGACTTTGTAGATGACGAAAGGAACTTAAGGTTTGGTATAAGTAAAAATGGCATGAATCCTTTTGGGAGCAGAGCTCCAGTCACAACACATGACCCGTGACTGTATCTATAACCTTCCTCCTATAGGGTTTGTAGCATGGAAAACAAAAAATTCTATCGCAAGAACACACAAAACCAAGATCTAATCTATGGCAAAGCCAAGATCTAATCTACGAGGTCGGTGCAACGAGATTGTAGAGAACTAACCCTTGTAGATCCAAAGCGTTAACAAGATTAGATCTCGTGGTTGATGTAGTAGATCACTTGCCGATCTCAATATCGCGTAGACGATCCTTTCGGCGCCGCGTTTTGGCAGCGCTTCCGCACTCGGTCACACGTACGGAGTCGATGAAGACCTTCCTCTCCCTGTTCCAGCGGTTAGCAGAGGCAGTAGATCTCATCAAAATCCCAGCAGCACGATGGTGTGGTGGTGGTGGTGGAGGAGAGATTTCTGCAGGGCTTCTCCTAAGCCAGAGCAGGGTGGTGGAGGATAGAGGGGTGACGCCTAGGGTTTGGGGCGTGCGGGACTAGAGGCCAAGAGGTGCGCCCCCACCCCTCCTTATATAGATGGGGGGGCAAGGGCTTCCCATCCCTAGCCGAGTCCCCCCAACTTGGCTAGAAAGGGGAGAGGTGGGAACTTGCCCTTCAAGTTTTCCCTTTCCTTTCCAAACTAGAATTTGACTTTCCAAACTAGGATTTGACTTTTTCAAACTAGGGTTTGACCCCAATTTCCTAGTGCTGGCCGATTTTCCCATTGGGCTTGGTGCGGCTAGCCCCTAGGGCATGCCGCAGCCCAAGTGACCACTCCCGGGGTGGTGGACCCATTGGTGGTCCCTCTAGAACATTCTAGAAGCTTCTGGTCAAAACGCCGAAAACATTTCTGAACCCCGAAAATTGACTTTCCTTATATGAATCTTATTTTTCGGACCATTATGGATCTCCTCGTGATGTCCTAGATCAAATCCAAGACTCCGAACAACATTAGGTCTCCAACTCACATTCCATATCTACTTAAACAACATCGATTCCTTAAGTGTGTCACCCTACGGTTCATGAACTATGCAGACATGGTCGAGACACCTCTCCGATCAATAACCCATAGAGGGACCTACAGATCCATAGTGTCTCCCACATATTCAACAATAACTTCGTGATCGAATGAACCATTCACATACGATACTGATTCCCTTTTTTGCACGATACTTTACTTATCCGAGGTTTGATCGTCGCTATCTCTATACCTAGTTCAAGCTTGTTACCAATAAGTACTCTTTACTCGTTCTATGATATGACATCCTTTGTGACCTAGTCACATGCTTGCAAGCCCATTGGATGACATTCCACCGAGAGGGCCCAGAGTATATCTATCCGTCATATGGATGGACAAATCCCACTCTTGATCCATGTGCTTCAACACATACTTTCAGAATACCCAATGCCACCTTTATAACCACCCAGTTATAGAAGTGGTGTTTGATGTCATCAAAGTACTCATCCGGTGACGGTGATTAACACAATCTCATGGTCGAAGGATTAGGTTACTATTTATTTGAAAGCTTGTAGCAAAACAAACTTAATGACTTGATCTTAGGCTATGCTTACTATGGGTGTGTGTCTATCACATCATTCTCCTAATGATATGATCTTGTTATTAACAACATCCAATGTCCATGATCAGGAAACCATGATCATCTATTAATCAACAAGCTAGTTTAACAAGAGGCTTACTAGGGACTCTTTACTATTTACAAAACACACAAGTATTATTGTTTCCGATTAATAAAATTATAGCATGGGATGTAAACATTTATCATAAACACAAAGATATAATAATAACCACTTTATTATTGCCTCTTGGGCATATCTCCAACAGTCTCCCACTTGCACTAGAGTCAATAATTTAGATTACATTGTAATGTACCTAACACCCATGGTGTTCTGGTGTTGGTCATGTTTTGCTCTAGGGAGAGGTTTAGTCGACGGATCTGCCACATTTAGATCTGTCTGTACTTTGAAAATATTTATGTCACCATCTTGGACATGCTCACAAATAGCATTAAAACGTAGCTTGATATGCTTCAGCTTCTTGTGTGGCCTTGGCTCCAGTGCATTGGCTATGGCACCCATGTTGTCATAATAGATAGCCACCTGGTCCAACGCACTAGGAACCACACCAAGATCCGTAATGAACTCCTTCATCTATATCACTTCTTGTGAAGCCTTTAAAGCAGCTATGTATTCCGATTCAGTTGATGATTTCGCCACAACGCTTTGGTTAGCACTCCTCCATCTCACTGCTGCACCATTCAAAGTAAATACGTATCTAGATTGTGACTTAGAGTCATCCGGATTGGTGTTTAAACTAGCATCGATGTAACCATTTCAACGAGCTCTTCGTCACCTCCATAAGAAAGAACCATATCCTTAGTACTCTTTAGATACTTTAGGATATTTTTGACTGCTATCCAATGTTCCACTCCTGGATCACTTTGATATCTATTAGTCAAACTAACAACATGTGCTATATCCGGTCTTGTACACAACATGGCATACATGATAGATCCTATGGCCGAGGCATAGGGGATCTTACTCATCCTCTCTCTATCTTCTACCATTGCTGGACTTTGAGTCTTACTCAAGGTCTTACCTGGCAACATGGGAAAGAACCCTTTCTTAAAGTGCTATTAAGCGTCTTGATCTATCTCTATAAATCTTGACGCCTAAGATGTATGCTGCTTCGCCAAGATCTTTCATTGAAAAACTATTATTCAAATATCCTTTGACACTTTCAAGAAGTTCTATATCATTCCCAATCAACAATATGTCATCCATATATAGTACCAGGAATGCTATAGAGCTCCCACTCACTTTCTTGTAAATACAAGCTTCTCCATAAGTTTGTATAAATCCAAAGTTTTTGATCATCTTATCAAAACATTGATTCCAACTTCGGGATGCTTGCTTCAGTCCATAAATGGACCGCTGAAGTTTGCATATCTTGTTAGCCTCTTTAGGATTGACAAAACCTTTGGGTTGTACCATATACAACTCTTCTTCAATGTCACCATTGAGGAACACCGTTTTGACATCCATCTTCCATATCTCATAATCGTAATATGCAGCGATTGCTAACAAAATCATCAGACTTTAGCTTTGTTGTCGGTGAGAAAGTCTCATCGTAGTCAACTCCTTGAATTTGTTAGAACCCTTTTGAGACAAGTCAAACTTTATAGACGGTAACATTACCATCAGCATTTGTTTTCTTCTTGAAAATCCATTTTTTCTAGACGACCTTGCGTCCATCTGGTAAGTCTACCAAAGTCCACACTTGATTTTCGTACATGGATCCAATCTCGGATTTCATGTCTTCTTTCCATTTGTTGGAATTTGGGCTCATCATTACTTCCTCATACGTCGCATGGTCGTCGTTGTTGTCCACCAACATGACATTCATAACAGGATCATACTGATACGTCAGAAACATATCTATAATTTTTGATGTTTCATGCTTGTTTAGTATCTACTTTGCTTTGCTTTGTCTACACTTTGAGGTGTTTTATATGTTTTTTGGTACTAACCTAAGATGCCATAGTGCCAGTTGCCTGTTTTCTTCTGTTTTTGGTTCTAGAAAGGCAGAAAATCAATATTCTCGGAATTGGACGGGACAAAAGCCAAAGTCAATATTTTACTGTGGGGAACACGAAGCCAGAATACGAGACGGAGGGGAGGCACCAGGGGGCCACACCCCCTGGCGGTGCGGGCTAGGGT
The DNA here is from genome assembly GCA_916181665.1 of Avena sativa. NCBI lineage: Eukaryota > Viridiplantae > Streptophyta > Magnoliopsida > Poales > Poaceae > Avena > Avena sativa. Next base: position 273,209,237 of record OV702298.1, on the reverse strand, counting down.
TAGCCACGCCTGGGGGGGTGTGTGACCACCCTGGCCGCCCCCTGCCTCGCCTCTTCACCTATAAAGACCCCCCGATGCCAAAACCCTAAGGACCCGATCAATATTCCACGAAACCATCTATAGCCGCCGCCACCATAGTCCCTAGATTGGGGGGGATCTGAAGCTCTTCCCGGCACCCTGCCGGAGGGTATATCATCCCGGAGGCCTTCTTCTTCATCATGCCAGCCTCCGGTATGAAGTGTGAGTAGTTCCACCTTGGACTACAGGTCCATGTAGTAGCTAGATGGTTGTATCTCCTCCTTTGTGCTATCATGTTTAGATCTTGTGTGCCTTGTTCATGATCAAGATCATCTATTTGTAATCATGCATGTTGTGTTTGCGGGGATCCGATGGATATTAAGATTACTATGTCAGATTGATTAATGGTTTTGTCTTATTGATTCTATCATGTCTATGTTGTTTGTGATCTTGCATGCTTTCCATTTCTAGTAGCTATCTTGGCCAAGTAGATTCTAGTGACTCCAAGAGGGGGTATTTATGCTAGATAGTGGGTTCATGCCTCTATTTAATCTAAGGGAAGTGACAGAAATCTCTAAGATTGTAGATGTGTTGTTGCCACTAGGGAGAAAACAACGGCCTATTATTCATGGAATAAGTGGATTCTTTACCTTACACACTTTGCTTAAAGCAGTTATCTGTTGCTTGCAAATTAATACTGGAGGGGGTTAGGATGATAACCTGAAGGTGGATTTCTAGTCATAGATGCAGTTGGATGGCGGCCTATGTATCTTGTTGTATTGCCCAATCGAATCACATAGTATCATGAATGTCTAGTATTGCATTGTTTTGCCTTGCTCAGTCCTGTCAATTGCCCCGCTGTAATTTGTTTACCCAGCATGCCATGTTTGTTTATCTAAGGATAACACCTCTAGTGAACTATGGACCCCGGTCCAATCTTTACCATTGATACATCTTCCATTGTTACTGTTTAACTGTTGCAAACCACTATTACCTCCCACACCATATAGTTAATCCTTTGTTACAGCAACCAGTGAGATTGACAATCTCACTGTTCGTTGGGGCAAAGTCTTGAGTTTGTGTTGTGCAGGTTTCCAAGTTGCTAGCAACACCTTTGAGACGTTTCCTTCCTCCTACTGGTTCGATAACCTCGGTTTCTTATTGAGGGAAGACTTGCGACTGTGCTTATCACATCTTGTTCTTGGGGTTCCCAACAAAGCGCTACCAGGCGCCATCAACAAGTTTTCTGGCGCCTTTGCCGGGGAGGCTAAGGACGTCTTCACAAGGGGAGTCATTTACAACCTTTCTCTTTACTTTGTTTTTGTTTTTCTTAGTTTCTTCAGCTTGGTTTTGTTCGCCTCTTTTTATCAAAAACACACAAAAAATAGTTCCTACTCTAGTTGTCACCTTGCTATAGCTCACCATGTTGATCCCCAAGTTCACCCTGAAAGACCTTTCAATAGGTAGTGGCTCCATAATTGGGAAATAAAATATTGAATAATTGTTTAATCATGTTAGCAAACATGAGGATATTGAGGATAGATCTATAGCAGAAATTGCTCCTAATTATGAAATTGCTGCAGCTTCTTTAGTTCATATACTGGAGGCTAGGTTTGTTAACCTTAACCCCATGATGCAAATCTTGTTCCTTAAACTAAAAGAAGAAGAGGATCCTGAAAAGAGAGAATTTATCCTAGAAACTTTACTAAAAGAGTTCAATGATGTTGCTAAGGAAGCCAAAGAGGTCTTTGAATGTTTTAATATTCTAGGCTCATGCTAGATGTTATGGGTACTTTATATAAAACCAAACCCAAAGAGGAAATTAAGATACCCATACCTTTTAAACTTGTAGGAATGCATGAAGCCTTAGAAAAGAATTTTGATTGGATCATTCCTGAAAATCCTTTTGATGAAAGTAGTGAACCAAGGAGAGATGAGAAGGGATCCTCCAAAACTCATTTGGATGATATAACTTTCCTAGTTGAAGAGATTGCAAGTATTGATCTTAATGCTTCTTCATTTGAAAACACTTGATTCTTGCTTCTTGTGCCTAACTTAAAGGCGTTAAAGAAAAGTACTTGTTGGGAGATAACCCAAGAGTTTTCTTGAGTATTGGAAGTTATTACTTCAGTAATGACCTCTCCTTATCCTTTTTGTTTGCTTTTTGTGCCAAGAATAACCTCTAATGAGAGGGAAGTAAGATTTGGTGAGTTGTTGTCCCGAAACAGATTTTTGTGCTCCACTATAAAAATTCGTGAGGAATCTCCGTAAGTAGTATTGAGCTGATATTTTGTAAATAAATCCCCCAGTATTTTAGCTAACTTTATGTAGTTCAACACTTTTTGATTTGAGCAACAGAAGGTCTTCGAAAAAATCGGTTTCTACCTGCTTGTCTGTTTTGACAAATTTCTGCCATTATTTGCATTTGCTTATTGATTCCTTTTTTGGTTATTTTTGAGAAATTGAGATTTTTGAAGGAATTTATACAGTAGATTATGTTTTTAGTGAAAGTTTTGTTGTTCTAAAGCTAAACCCAAGGGTCTATTATCTTTTGAATACACCAATGTTGCTAATGAAGATTGTGTGAAGTTTTGTATGAGGAAAAAATTTAGGTGTAGAGAGAGAGAATGATATAATGAGATGAAGAATGGACAAAAGATCAAGCTTGGGGATGCCACCCCGTGTCACCCCAATAAATATTCAAGAGGTACAAGCGTCAAAGCTTGGGGATGCCCAAGGCATCCCCTTCTTCATTAATAAAAAGCTCAGGTCTTTCTAGACACTTTGTTTTTATTGTTTCATGCACTGTTGTGTTGTTCTTGGAGAGTCTTAGTTTTTGTTTGGTTTGATTAGTTTGCTTGAATAAAGTAGTTTGGACCCCCGTTCTCGCTGTATTGTTTTAAATAAGTTGATTGGTGTTGGAGAGGAGTAGTAAGTTCTTGCTAAGTAGTACAAGAGGAGATTGCTTTGATTGTGACTTAGACTTTATCATGTCATGATAGGTGTTGTTTCGACCTTATGCTTAGTGATTATTGCTGTAGCATGACTAGTTCCAAACAATTGGGATTGCTTGGTGTGCCTTGAAGGAATCATGCGTTGTTTTAGCATACAAAAGCATAGTATTGTGGTATTCTCCTTTGATGCTTTGTTTGGGTTGACTTGGCACATGCTCACACCATGTTATGACTATGAACAAGTCACCTTAGCCTCTATGATCATTTAGTCCTTGACTTGCAGTACCACTTTATGCTTTGATTAGTAATGTTTTGTTGCTCTGCATGATTATGGCCATTATTGCTCTCTTAGTTGGTTGCTCCTAGTATTTTGCTATCCTCCACTTGTATTGAGTAAGCTCTACTCATGCATCCAACTCCCAAGAAACCAAGTTATTCCAAAGTGTCCAGTATAAATTCATATGCATGGTGTGTTACACCATTCCAAGTATATTCTTGTTTTCATCTATCTTCCAATTAAAAAGTATTTTGTTATGTGAAAACTTACTGATTAAAGCTCTCACAAACTTGATGGCACACTTTATTTTTCTTGCCCCTAATAAACTTGAACCATTGTGTCATCTATGTTGTATATTCTTGCACTTATACGTTGGAATTAGCAGAACCGTGATGTCACTGGGAACGCTTTCAACATTGCACTTGTACTTTGTACACAGTTGATATCATGCTCTTTTGTCTATGGATGTCGCCGGTGTGAAATAAAGAGGGAGCTTCTAAGTCCATGGAGTTATGTATGTGTGTTAGAGAAATGCCTGGGCCGCTATCCTAAGCCATGCCTAATCATGGTGGAAACTTGCAGCATCACCATAATGACATCTATGAAGCTTTCTTCTTATAAAAAGAGAGACATATTGAAAAGAGGAAAGAGAGAAAAAACCACCATATTCCCATGGTAAATAAGAAGATTGCTGAGATGCTCATTGTCTGCTTGTCTTGTCATTTTGATTATGGGATAGCTCCTGTATCATGTGCAAGGGGTACCCCGTTGACGGTTCTCTATGATACACATGTACTTACTATGACAAGAACTTACAGGTGACCAAAGTTGAGTAGCATGAGGTGCGGCCCTCGTATTCAAGTGACATGAGATTGCCAACTTATACTTTGTCAAGCATATACTCCATCTTTTTTCACTTTAACCTTAATCACTTCAAGATGCTTATGATAGGGGCAATGAGAGCTGAAAGCTAACAAGTACCATAATTTTTGGAAGCTCTTTTTGAGACTTGGAATCCCTGCTTCCTTTTTGTGAAGGGCCTTTCTTCCACTATTATATTGAGTCTCCACCTTCTATCCTTAGGCACCAGTTAAGAGAGCATAGTTGCCATTAGTTCTATGTGCATTGTCCCAAGACTTATTGATTGATGCATATTGTTTATATTACTTGTTCTTGTGCTATTTGTATCTAGTCACTCTTATGAACTTTTAAGGTGTCCTATGCATCTATTTGCTACTCCATGAGGGACAAGCTGAATGCCACTATGCCATGTTTTCTATACGTGAAACAAACAAACGTTTTTTAATGCATATTATTCATGATCTTTGTTTGTAACCTTTCATGTTTTATGAATTGTTATTTTGTCTTACCGTTAGAACTCCACCTTTCATGCTCATGTTTAGAGTTCTTTGATCCCAGCTTTCAATGCTTGCGAATGGTTTGATCTTGATTTTGATGGTGCATGTCACCTAATTTTTTTTTCTTTTTATCACTTACCTACTCGAGGATGAGCAGGAGTTAAGCTTGGGGATGCTTCATACATCGGAAACGTATCTATAATATTTGATGTTCCATGCTTGTTTAGTATCTACTTTGCTTTGTCTACACTTTGAGGTGTTTTTATATGTTTTCTGGTACTAACCTATTAACAAGATGCCACAGTGCCTGTTGTCTGTTTTCTTCTGTTTTTGGTTCCAGAAAGGCAGAAAATAAATATTCTCGGAATTGGATGGGACAAAAGCCAAAGTCAATATTTTACCGTGGAGAACACGGAGCCAGAATACGAGACGGAGGGGAGGCACCAGGGGGCCACACCCGCTGACAGCGTGGGCTAGGGTTAGTCGCGCCTGGGGGGTGTGACCACCCTGGACGCCCCTTGCATCGCCTCTTCGCCTATAAAGACCCCCCGATGCCAAAACCCTAAGGACCCAATCAATATTCCATGAAACCGTCTGTAGCCGCAACCACCATCGTCCCGAGATCGGGGAGATCTGAAGCTCTTCCCGGCACCCTGCCGGAGGGGAGATCATCCCGGAGGCCTTCTTCTTCATCATGCCAGCCTCCGGTATGAAGTGTGAGTAGTTCCACCTTAGACTACGGGTCCATGTAGTAGCTAGATGGTTGTATCTCCTCCTTTGTGCTACCATGTTTAGATCTTGTGAGCTCTGTTCATGATCAAGATCATCTATTTGTAATCATGCATGTTGTGTCTGCGGGGATCCGGTGGATATTGAGATTACTATCTCAGATTGATTAATGGTTTTTTCTTATTGATTCTATCATGTTTGTGTTGTTTGTGATCTTGCATGTTCTTCGTTTCTAGTAGCTATCTTGGCCAAGTAGATGCTAGTGACTCCAAGAGGGGGTATTTATGCTAGATAGTGGGTTCATGCCTCTATTTAATCTAAGGGAAGTGACATAAATCTCTAAGGTTGTAGATGTGATGTTGCCACTAGGGAGAAAACAACAGTCTCTTGTTCATGGAACAAGTGGATTTTTTACCTTAGACACTTTGCTTAAAGCAGTTATCTGTTGCTTGCAACTTAATACTGGAGGGGGTTCGGATGATAACCTGAAGGTGGATTTCTAGTCATAGATGCCGTTGGATGGCGGTCTATGTATCTTGTTGTATTGCCCAATTGAATCTCATAGGATCATGAATGTCTAGTATTGCATTGTTATTCCTTGATCAGTCCTGTCAATTGCCCCGCTGTAATTTGTTTACCCAACATGACATGTTTGTTTATCTAAGGAGAACACCTCTAGTGAACTATGGACCCCGGTCCAATCTTTACCATTGATACATCTTCCATTGTTACTTTTTACCTGTTGCAAACCATTATTACCTTCCACACCATACAGTTAATCCTTTGTTACAGCAACCGGTGAGATTGAAAATCTCACTATTCGGTGGGGCAAAGTCTTGAGTTTGTGTTGTGCAGGTTTCCAAATTGCTAGCAACACCTTTGAGACATTTCCTTCCTCCTACTGGTTCGATAACCTTGGTTTCTTACTGAGGGAAGACTTGCTGCTGTGCTCATCTCACCTTGCTCTTGGGGTTCCCAATGAAGCGCTACCAGGTGCCAGCACATACCAATCAGGAGTGCTACGAACCCTCGTCGACCTGCGAGGTTCAGTAGCAACTTCATTCGAAGTTTCATGATCATCATCATTAGCTTTCTCTCTTATTGGTGCAGGCGCCACAGGAACATCTTCCTGTGTTGAGCTACTCTCAAATCCGAGAGAAGGTTCAACAACCTCGTCGAGTTCTACTTTCCTTCCAGTCATTTCTTTCGAGAGGAACTCCTTCTCAAGAAAGGATCCATTCTTGGCAACAAAAACTTTGCATTCATATTTATCATAGAAGGTATACTCAATTGTTTCTTCAGGGTATCCTATGAAGACACATTTCTCCGCTTTGGGTTCAAGCTTATTGGGTTGTAACTTCTTTACATAAGCTTCACAACCCCAAACTTTAAGGAACAACAACTTAGGTTTCTTACCAAACCACAATTCATACGGTGTCGTTTCAGCGGATTTAGATGGTGCCCTATTTAAAGTGAATGCGGCTATTTCTAATGCATAACCCCAAAACAATAACGGTAAATCTGTAAGAGACATCATAGACTGAACCATATCTAAGAGAGTTCGATTATGACGTTCGGACACACCATTACGCTATGGTGTTCCTGGTGGTGTCAATTGTGAAAGTATTACGCATTTCTTCAAATGCATGCCAAACTCGTAACTTAGATACTCACCTCCGCGATCAGATCACAGAAACTTAATCTTATTTTTATGTTGATTTTCCACTTCACTTTGGAATTCCTTAAACTTTTCGAAATTTTCGGACTTATGTTTCATAAAGTATATATACCCATATCTACTAAAGTCATCCGTGAAAGTAAGAACATAAAAATATCCACCGTGCGATGCTACACTCATTGGACCGCACACATCGATATGTATTATTTCCAATAAGTCCGTAGCTCGCTCCATTATCCCAGAGAATGGTGTCTTAGTCATTTTTCCCATCAAACATGCTTCATATCTTTCAAGTGATTCAATAAGTCCATCAGAATGGAGTTTCTTCATGCGCTTCACTCCAATGTGACCAAGACGGCAGTGCCACATGTATGTGGAATTATCATTCAATTTCATTCGTTTAGCATCTATATTATGAACATGTGTATCACTACTATCGAGATTCAATAAGAATAGACCATCCATCTCAGGCGCATGACCATAAAAGATATTACTCATATAAATCAAACAACCATTATTCTCGGACTTAAACGAGTAACCATCTCTCAATAAACAAGATCCAGATATAATGTTCATGCTTAACGCATGCACTAAATAAAAATTATTTAGACTTAAAACTAATCCCGATGGTACATGAAGAGGGAGTGTGCCGACAACGATCACATCAACCTTGGAGCCATTTCCAACACACATCGTCACCTCGTCTCTTGCTAGTCTTTGCTTATTCTGTAGCACCTGTTTCAAGTTACAAATATGAGTAGCCGAACCAGTATCAAATATCTAGGCACTACTACGATTACTAATAAGATACACATCAATAACATGTATATCAAATATACCTTTCTTCTTGATGTTGTCGTTCTTCAGATCTGCCAAGTACTTGGGGCAATTCCGCTTCCAGTGACCACACTCATTACAACAAAAACATTCTGCATCAGGGCTAGGGCCAGCTCGGGTATTCTTGTCAAGTGTAGCAACAGATTTGCCTCCCTTCTTGAAGTTACCCTCGAGCTCATCCTTTTCCTTCATGTCTACTTCGGCAGCCAACAAAGTGGCAGCAAGTTTAGTGAGCGATCCAATCGCACCACTTATCTTGTAATTCAGCACAAACTCTTTGTAACTAGGTGGGAGCGACTGCAGAACTCTATCTGTCACAAGATCAACTGGGATGACATATCCTAGTGTCTTGAGACGTTGAACATAGTGTATAATCATAATGATGTGATCATTCATAGAGTTGTGTTCCTTCATCATAACACTAAAGAACTCGCTAGAGATCATATCTCTCTCAACATAGATTTGTCTCTCAAAGTGTTCTTGGAGTCTAGGCTCCATTGACATAAGGATCGCATATTTCACAAGATTGTAGTCATCACGCTTTGTGTCATACACATTGCGCTCATCCCGAGACGCAGTATTTTCAGGTGGGTCACCTAATCGAGGACAATCCCAATGTTACAGAACCATTATATGAAGTTGCTTCCATTGTATTTCAACTTTTCTTTTTTTAGGAAAACATTAAAATTGATGGTAGGGGTCGCCATGATCTATGATACGTTGGAAACGTATCTATAATTTTTTATGCTCCATGCTTGTTTACTATCTACTTTGCTTTACTTGTCTACACTTTGAGGTGCTTTTTACATGTTTTCTGGTACTAACCTATTAACAAGTTGCAACAGTGCCAGATGCCTGTTTTCTGCTGTTTTTGGTTTTAGAAAAGTTAGTAAAGAAATATTCTCGGAATTGGACGGGACAAACAACAAAGGCAATAACTTTCCGTGGGGAACAAGAAGTCTAGAGGAGAGCCGGAGGGGCTAGCCACGGGGGCCAGACCCACCCCAGGCGCGGGGTCAGGTAGACCCGTGCCTGGGTAGGGTTTGGCGACCCTGGTCGTCTCCCGGACTTGCCCCTTCGCCTATAAGAAGCCCCCGATACAGAAACTCTCGGTACCCGATCAGAAATCCACGAAACCGTCTGTAGCTGCCGCCACCATCGTCCCTAGATAGGAGGGATCTGAAGTTCATCCCGGAACCCTGCCGGAGGGGAGATCATCCCGGAGGCCTTCTCTCCGGTATGATTTGTGAGTATTTCCACCTTGGACTATGGGTCCATGTAGTAGCTAGATGGTTGTATCTCCTCCTTTGTGCTTTCATGTATAGATCTTGTGAGCTCCGTTCATGATCAAGATCTAATCTATTTGTAATCATGCATGTTGTGTTTGCGGGGATCCTATGGATATTGAGATTATTATGTTGGTTTGATTAATGGTTCTATCTTTATGACTCTATCATGTTTGTGTTGTTTGTGATCTTGCATGCTCTCTGTTGCTAGTGGTTATCTTGGCCAGGTAGTTGCTAGTGACTCCAAAAGGGAGTATTTATGCTCGATAGTGGGTTCATGCCTCTAGTTTCCAAGGGAAGTGACAGAAATCTCTTCGGTTGTAGATATGTTGTTGCTACTAGGGAGAAAACAACGGTCCCTTGTTCATGGAACATGTGGATTGTTTACCTTACACACTTTGCTTAAAGCAGTTGTCTGTTGCTTGCAACTTAATACTGGAGGGGGTTCGGATGATAACCTGAAGGTGGACTTCTAGTCATAGATGCAGTTGGATTACGGTCTATGTATATTGTTGTATTGTCCAATCAACTTCATAGGATCTTTTTGGCTAGTAATTGCATTGTTATGCCTTGCTCAGTTTCTGTCAATTGCCCCGCTGTAATTTGTTTACCCTTCATGTCATGTTGTTTATCTAAGGAGAGCACCTCTAGTGAACTATGGACCTCGGTCCAATCTTTACCATTGATACATCTTCCACTGTTACCTGTTTACTTGCTGCAAACCATTACCTTCCACACCATACGTTTAATCCTTTGTTACAGCAAACTGGTGAGCTTGACAACCTCACTGATTTGTTGGGGCAAAGTCTTGAGTTTGTGTTGTGCAGGTCTCCGTGTTGCTTGCAACACCTGTGTGACGTTTCCTTCCTCCTACTGGTTCGATAACCTTGGTCTCAACTGAGGGAAAACTTGTTGCTATACTCTTCACACCTTGCTCTAGGGGTTCCCAACAAGACTCCACATCAGCCAACAAGTTTTCTAGCGCCATCAAGGAGTCATCAATCTACAACATATTTGCAAAGAGTTTAGACTAAGCTTATGATAAATTGAGTTCAAGTTTAATTCTTAAATTAACTAGGTGAACTTCCACTAAAAACAACATCCCTCACATTGTTTTAGTGATCAAACGAACCAAATCCACTACACCAAGTCCGATCTTCACGAGAGAAGATGTAGCTTCAAAGGCGAACAATCAACATGTTCATCATATCATTTATATGACTCATGCTTTACCTTTCGGTATTCCGTGTTCCGAGACCATGTTTGTACATGCTAAGCTCGTCAATATTAACCTTAGTATCCGCATGTGCAAATATGGATTGCACCCATTATATGCACACGTTGAATCTATCACACCCGATCACCACAAGATGCTTCGAAACGACGAGTCTTAGCAACGGTGCATACTAAGAACAAACACTTTATTACTTGATATTTAGTGAGAGGCATCATCTTATAATGCTACCTTCTCGATCTAAACAGTACAAGATGCATAAAAAGGATTAACATCACATGCAATTCATAATATGTGATATAATATGGTCTTTCTTCTTATGCCTTTGATCTACATCTCCAAAGCACGAACATGATCTCCATAATCACTGGCGTGGCGTCAAGGTCAATGGCGTCGCTTCATGGTTGTCCATCACCAATGACAACTATTACAACTACTTGATGAATAGACTTGAAGGTCTTAACGAACTTAAAGATAACCATAAGGCTCCTACCGGTTGCCAACTTACAATAAGGATCGTTGCATACATCAGATATAATCACAATCACATCATGGCCATATCACATCACATCACATGCCCTGCAAAAACAAGTTAGACGCCTCTAATTTTCTTTGCATTTTTTACGTGGCTTGGGGATATCGAATAAGAACCGTTCTTACCTACAAACAAGAACCACAACATTGACACAAGTGTTTCCAAGTGCCCATTGTAAATTGAATCTTAACTATGGTGGGAGAGACAGACACCCGTAAAGCCACTAGTGCAATACAAGTTGCATGTTGAGCGTGGAGCAAGTCTCATGTACGATGACATGTAAGGTTAGCCCGGGCCGCTTCATCCCACCATCCCGCAAGATGCAAAGTGCATGAAAAGCAAGCGACAAAAAAAGCATCAACGCTCACAAAACCACTGTGTTCTACTCGTGCAACATATCTACGCATAGAGTCGGCTCTGATACCACTATAGGGTTCGTAGCATGGGAAACAAAAATTTCTATCACAAGAACACACAAAACCAAGATCTAATCTATGGCAAAGCCAAGATCTAATCTACAAGATCGGTGCAACGAGATTGTAGAGAACTAAACCTCGTAGATCCAAGGCGTCAACAAGATTAGATCTCGTGGTTGATGTAGTCGATCACTTGCTGATATCAAGATCGCGTAGACGATCCTTCCGGCGCCATGTTCCGGTAGCGCTTCCACACTCGGTCACACGTACAGAGTTGATGAAGACCTTCCTCTCCCTGTTCCAGCGGGCAACAGAGGTAGTAGATCTCCTCGAAATCCCAGCAGCACGACGGTGTGGTGGTGGTGGAGGAGAGATTTCTGCAGGGCTTCGCCTAAGCCGGAGCAGGGTGGCGGAGGAGAGAGGGGTGGCGCCTAGGGTTTGGGGCACGCGGGACCAGAAGCCAAGGGGTGTGCCCCCACTCCTTATGTAGATGGGGGCGGCCAAGGGCTTCCCAGCCCTAGCCGAGTCCCCCAACTCAGCTAGCAAGGGGAGAGGTGGGAACTTGCCCTTCAAGTTTTCCCTTTCTTTTCCAACCTAGGATTTGACTTTTCAAACTAGGATTTGACTTTTTCAAACTAGGGTTTGGCCCCAATTTCCTAGTGCTGGACGATTTTCCCTTTGGGCTTGGTGCGGCTAGCCCCTAGGGCATGCTGTAGCCCAATAAACCCCTCTTGGGGTGGTGGACCCACTGGTGGTCCCTCTAGAACATTCTATAAGCTTCCGGTCAAAACACAGAAAACATTTCTAAACCCCGGAAATTGACTTTCCTTATATGAATATTATTCTTCGAACCATTTCGGATCTCCTCATGATGTCATGGATACAATTCGAGACTCTGAACAACATTCGGTCTCCAACTCACATTACATATCTACTTAAACAACATCGATTCCTTAAGTGTGTCACCCTATGGCTCGTGAACTATGCAGACATGATCGAGACACCTCTCCGATCAATAACCAATAGCGGGACCTGGAGATCCATAGTGGCTCCCACATATTCAACGATAACTTCTGTTGGAGATATGCCCTAGAGGCAATAATAAATGTAGTTATTATTATATCTTTGTGTTTATGATAAATGTTTACATTCATGCTATAATAGTATTAACAAAGAAACATTAATACTTGTTTGATTTGTAAACTTAAATTGAAGTCCCTAGTAAAGCCTCTTCATAATACTAGCTTGTTGGTTAATAAATGATTGTGGTTTCCCTATCATGAACATTGAGATGTTATTAACAACAAGATCATATCGTTAGGAGAATGATATGGTGGACATACTCCTATAGATAAGCGTAGCATAAAGATCAAGTCATTTTAATAGTTCAATTGCTATATGCTTTCTGATACATAGTAACCTAATTCCTTCGACCATGAGATCATGCATATCACCTTTACCGGATGGATGCTTTGATGACATCAAACACCACACCGTAACTGGGTGGCTATAAAGGTGGCATTGAGTGTTCGGAAAGTATTGGTTGAGACACATGGATCAAGAGTGGGATTTGTCCATCCATATGACGGATAGATATACTTTGGGCCCTCTCGGTGAAATGTCATCCAATTAGCTTGCAAGCATGTGACTGGCTCACAAGGGATCACATATCACGGGAACGAGAAAAGAGTACTTATCAGTAACGAGGTTGAACTAGGTATGCAGAGATACCGACGATCATAACCTCGGATAAGTAAACTATCGTGAGACAAAGGGAAATTGGTATCGTATGTAAGTGGTTCATTCGATCGCAAAGTAATTGTAGAAATATGTGGGAGCCATATGAATTTCCAGATTCCTCTATTGGTTATTGATCGGAGAAGTGTCTCGATCATGTCCGCATAATTCACGAACCGTAGGGAGACACACTTAAGGATTCGACGTTGTTTGAGTAGTTATGGAATGATGAGAAAGAGACCGAATGTTGTTCGGAGTCTCGGATGGGATCCGGGATATCACGAGGAGATCCGGAATGGTCCGGAGAATAAGATTCATATAAGGAAATCCCGTTTCAGAGTTGGGGAATGGTTCCGGTGTTTTCATCAGGAATGTTCTAGAAGGTTCCGGAATGTCCGGCACTCCGGGGGGGGGGGGGGAAGGGTACATGAATGTGTTATATAAAGTTGGTATGATTGCATCATGTACTAAGTGTCATCGCTGAACAAAATAGAGGGATTAATCAAATCCTTGTTTGAAAAGTCAAACGCCAAGTTTGAAAGTCAAACGGCAATTTTGGGAAGTGGAGAGGGAGGTGGAAACCGACTTGGGGGAGGAGTTCCTCCTCCCACCGCCGGCGCACCACCAAGCCGAGTTGGGGAGGGACTCCCCTCCCCTTGGCCGGCCCCCTCCACCTATATAAGGAGGGGCAGGGCTCCCCTCCTAGACACAAAAGTTCCTACACCTCTAACCCTAGCCCCAAGCCGCCGCCGCCTCCATAGCCGCCGCCGGCCCTAGGGCAAACCCTAGCCGCCGCCTAGCTAAACCCTAGCCACCGGCTTGCCCCCTCCTCGGCGTGTCTAAACCCTAGATCGTCGAGGGACTCTCTCATACTCCACCATACTCGCTCCGGCTTAAGGCGAAGCCCTGCGAGATCTCCCCTCTACTTCCGGTACCACGCCGTTGTGCTGCCGGAATCGCGAGGAGAGTGCTACAACCTCCGCTGCCTGCTGGAACAAGGGAGAGGAAGGTCTTCGTCGAGTACCAAACATGTGACCTACTGCGGGAGCGCTGCCAGAACGCAGCGCCGGAAGGATCGTCTACACGATCTTGAGATCGGGAAGAGTACGACTACATCACCCACGAGAATCCGCTCTTGTTAAACACTTTGGACTCTTCGAGGGTGAGTTATTCCATCGACTCGTTGCTACAATCTAGTAGATAGATCTTGGCTTGTTTGTTTGTATGCGATAGAAATTTTTTGTTTTCCATGCTACGAAACCCTACAGTGGTATCAGAGTCGTGTCTATATGTAGATCTGTTGCACGAGTAGAACACAATGGTCATTGTGGGCGTTGATGCTTTTATTGTCGATTGCTTCTTGTGTACTTTGCATCTTGCGGGATGTTGGGATGAAGCGGCCCGGGCTAACCTTACATGACATCATTCATGAGACTTGCTCCACGCTTGACATGCAACTTGTATTGCATAAGTGGCTTTGCGGGTGCCTGTTTCTCCTAGCATAGTTAAGATCCAATTTATAACGGGTGATTAACAATACTAGTATCAATGTTGTGGTTCATGTTCGTAAGTTAGAACGACACTTATGGAAAGCCCCAAACCACGTAAAACATGTAAAGAAAGTAGAGGCGTCTAACTTTGTTTTGCAGGGGTGTGCAGTGATGTGATATGGCCATGATTGTGATTATATTTGATGTATGCAATGATTCTTATTGTAAGTTGGCAACCGGCAGGAGCCATATGGTTGTCTTTAATTTATGTTAAGACCCGCGTGTCTATTCAAAGTAGTTGTAATAGTTGAAGCCGGTGCACGACAACCATGGAGAAGCGTCATTGACCTTGATGCAATGCCGGTGATGATGGAGATCATGTTCGTGCTTGAAGATGGAGATCGGAAGCACAAAGAAGAAAGGCCATATCATATCACATATTATGAATTGCATGTGATGTTAATCCTTTATGCATCTTGTATTGCTTAGTAGACGACGGTAGCATTATAAGATGATCCCTCTTGCACATGAAATTTCAAATCATAAAGTGTTCACCCTTAGTTAGCACCGTTGCTAAAGCTTGTTGTTTCGAAGCACCACGTGATGATCGGGTGTGTTAGATTCCGCAAGTGTATACAACATGAGCAAACCAGATTTGCTCATGCGGAAACTAAGGTTTGATCTTGACGAGCCTAGCATGTACAGACATGGTCTCGGAACACGGATCACCGAAAGGTAAAGCATGAATCATATAGTAGATATGATGAACATGTCGATTGTTCGCCATTGAAACTATATCAACTCTCGTGATGATCGGTGTTGATGTGGTGGATTTGGTTCGTGTGATCACTAAAACAATGTGAGGGATGTTGTTTTGAGTGGGAGTTCACCTAGGTTAATTTTATTATTAATTTGAACTCAATTTGTCATAAACTTAGTCTAAACTATTGCAAATATGTTGTAGATCAATGGCAGCCCCTACCATCAATTTTAATGCGTTCCTAGAGAAAGAAAAGTTGAAAAACAATGGAAGCAACTTTGCGGATTGGTTGCGCAATTTTAGGATTGTCCTCACAGCTGGTAATTTGACCTATGTGCTGGATGCACCGCTGGGTGACCCACCTGCAGCTACTGCTACCGATGAAGTAAAGAATGTTTACCTCACTCGGAAGACTCAGTACTCCATAGTTCAGTGTGCTATCTTGTATGGTTTAGAATTGGAGCTTCAGAAAAGGTTTGAGAATTCAGACCCATATGATATTGTCCGTGATCTCAAATTGATCTTTGAGACTCATGCGGCAATTGAGAGCTATGAGGCTTCTGAAAAGTTCTTTAACTGCAAGATGGAAGGGGGCAGCTCCGTCAGTGAGCATGTGCTTAAGATGTCTGGGCACGCAAACAAACTTCAAAGCTTGGGCATAGTGATTCCTAATGCTTTGGGGATTTACCGTGTCCTCCAATCACTACCACCAAGTTACAAGAACTTTGTGATGAACTACAACATGCAGAACATGAACAAGACGTTGCCAGAACTCTTTGCCATGTTGAAATCTGCAGAAGTGGAGATCAAGAAAGAGCACCAAGTGTTGTTGGTCAATAAGACCACCAAATTCAAGAAAGGCAAGTCTAAGCAAAAGGGACACTTCAAGAAGGGTGGTAAGAAAGTTACCACGCCGGCGAAGAAGACCAAGGCTAGACCTAAGCCTGATACTGAGTGCTTTTACTGCAAGGGAGAAGGTCACTAGAAGCGGAATTGCCCAAAGTACTTGGCGGATTTGAAGAACGGCAACATCAAGAAGAAAGGTATATCTGATATACATGTTATTGATGTGTATATCACTAGTACTCGTAGTAGTTCCTGGGTATTTGATACTGGTTCGGTTGCTCATATTTGTAACTCGAAACAAGTGCTGCAGAATAAACGGAAGCTAGCGAAGAACGAGGTGACGATGCACGTTGGAAACGGATCAAAGGTTGATGTGATCGCGGTCGGCACGCTACCCCTTCATCTACCATCGGGATTAGTTTTATACTTAAATAATTGTTATTTGGTGCCTGCGTTAAGCATGAACATTATATCGGGATCTTGTTTATTGCGAGACGGTTACTTGTTTAAATCCGAGAATAATGGTTGTTCGATTTATATGAGTAATATGTTTTATGCACATGCACCTTTGATAGATGGTCTATTCTTGTTGAATCTCGATAGTGGAAATACACATATTAATAACATTAAGGCTAAACGTTTGAAATCGAGCGATAACTCGACCTATATGTGGCGCTGTCATCTTGGTCACATTGGAGTGAAGCGTATGAAGAAACTCCATTCCGATGGACTTCTTGAATCACTTGATAGATGCGAAGCATGTCTGATGGGTAAAATGACTAAGACTCCATTTTCTGGTATGATGGAGCGAGCTATGGACTTATTGGAAATCATACATACCGATGTGTGTGGTCCAATGAGTGTGGCATCGCGCGGTGGTTATCGTTATGTTCTTACCTTCACGGATGACTTGAGTAGATATGGGTATATCTATTTCATGAAACATAAGTCCGAAACTTTCGAGAAGTTTAAGGAATTTCAAAGTGAGGTAGAGAATCAACGTAACAAGAAGATTAAATTTCTACATTCTGATCGTGGAGGTGAATATCTAAGTTACGAGTTTGGCGAGCATTTGAAGAAATGCGGAATACTTTCACAGTTGACACCGCCGGGAACACCACAGCGTAATGGTGTGTCCGAACGTCGTAATCGAACTCTCCTAGATATGGTTCATTCTATGATGTCACTTACAGATTTACCGCTATCATTTTGGGGTTATGCATTAGAAACAACCGCATTCACTTAAAATAGGGCACCATCTAAATCCGTTGAAACGACACCATATGAATTATGGTTTGGGAAGAAACCTAAATTGTCGTTCCTTAAAGTTTGGGGTTGCGAAGCCTATGTAAAGAAGTTACAGCCGGACAAGCTAGAACCCAAAGCGGAAAAATGCGTCTTCATAGGATACCCGAAGGAAACTATTGGGTATACCTTCTATCATAGATCCGAAGGCAAAATCTTCGTTGCCAAGAATGGATCCTTTCTAGAGAAGGAATTTCTCTCGAAAGAAGTGACTGGAAGGAAAGTAGAACTTGACGAGGTTGTCGAACCTTCTCTCGAACTTGCGAGTAGCGCAGCACGGGAAGTAGTTCCTGTGATGCCTGCACCAGTAAGAGAGGAAGCTAATGATGATGATCATGAAACTTCGGTTGTAGTTGCTACAGAGCCTCGCAGGTCAACGAGAACTCGTACCACTCCTGATTGGTATGATCCCGTTATGAATGTCATGTTGGTGGATAACACCAATGACCCTGAGACATATGAGGAAGCAATGATGATCCCAGATTCCAATAAATGGCAAGAAGCCATGAAATCCGAGATTGGATCCATGTATGAAAACCAAGTATGGACTTTGGTGGACTTACCGGATGGCCGGAAGGCCGTCGAGAATAAATGGATTTTCAAGAAGAAAACAGATGCTGATGGTAATGTTACTGTCTATAAAGCTCGACTTGTCACAAAAGGGTTTCGACAAATTCAAGGAGTTGACTACGATGACACTTTCTCACCAATAGCGAAGCTAAAGTCTGTGAGGATTATATTAGTAATCGCTGCATATTATGATTATGAGATATGGCAGATGGATGTCAAGACAGCGTTCCTCAATGGAGACATTGATGAAGAGTTGTATATGATGCAACCCAAAGGTTTTGTCGATCCTAAAGATGCTAACAAGGTATGCAAACTTCAACGGTCCATCTATGGATTGAATCAAGCATCCCGAAGTTGGAATCAACGTTTTGATAAGGTGGTCAAAAGCTTTGGTTTTATACAAACTTATGGAGAAGCTTGTATTTACAAGAAAGTGAGTGGGAGCTCTGTAGCATTCTTAATACTATATGTAGATGACATATTGTTGATTGGGAATGATGTACACCTTCTTAATAGTGTCAAGGAATATTTGAATAATAGTTTTTCAATGAAGGATCTTGGCGAAGCAGCTTACATATTAGGCATAAAGATTTATAGAGATAGATCGAGACGCCTAATATCATTGTCACAAAGTACATATTTGGACAAAGTTCTAAAGAGGTTTGGAATGGAAGATAGCAAGAAAGGGTTCTTGCCCATGTTGCCCAATACGACCTTGAGTAAAACTCAAAGTCCGACAACGGCAGAAGATAGAGAAAGGATGAGTAAGACTCCCTATGCCTTAGCCATAGGATCTCTAATGTATGTCATGCTATGTACTAGACCCGACATTGCATATGCTGTTAGTCTAACTAGCAGATATCAAAGTGATCCAGGAGTGGATCATTGGACAGCGGTCAAAAACATCCTTAAGTACTTGAGAAGAACTAAGGATATGATGGAGGTGATGAACAGCTCGTTGTTAATGGTTACACCGATGCTAGTTGGAACACCGATCCAGATGATTCTAAATCACAATCTGGATATGTATTTACTTTGAATGGTGCAGCAGTTAGCTGGAGGAGTGCAAAGCAAAGCGTTGTGGCGAGATCTTCAACTGAATCGGAATACATGGCTGCTTCAGAGGCTTCACAAGAAGCAATATGGATGAAAGAGTTCATTACAGAGCTGGGTGTGGTTCCTAGTGCGCTGGACCCAATGTCTATCTACTGTGATAACATGGGCGCCATAGCCAATGCGCAAGAACCAAGGTCACACAAGAAGCTGAAGCATATCAAGCTACGTTTTCACGCTATTCGAGAACATGTCCAAGATGGGGACATAAAGATTTGCAAAGTACACACAGATCTGAATGTGGCGGATCCGTTGACTAAACCTCTCCCGAGGGCAAAACATGACCAACACCAAACTGCCATGGGTGTTCGGTATATTACCATGTAATCTAGATTAGATGACTCTAGTGCAAGTGGGAGACTGTTGGAGATATGCCCTAGAGGCAATAATAAATGTAGTTATTATTATATCTTTGTGTTTATGATAAATTTTTACATTCATGCTATAATAGTATTAACAAGGAAACATTAATACTTGTGTGATTTGTAAACTTAAATTGAAGTCCCTAGTAAAGCCTCTTCATAATACTAGCTTGTTGGTTAATAAATGATTGTGGTTTCCCTATCATGAACATTGAGATGTTATTAACAACAAGATCATATCGTTAGGAGAATGATATGGTGGACATACTCCTATAGATAAGCGTAGAATAAAGATCAAGTCATTTTAATAGTTCAATTGCTATATGCTTTCTGATACATAGTAACCTAATTCCTTCGACCATGAGATCATGCATATCACCTTTACCGGATGGATGCTTTGATGACATCAAACACCACACCGTAACTGGGTGGCTATAAAGGTGGCATTGAGTGTTCGGAAAGTATTGGTTGAGACACATGGATCAAGAGTGGGATTTGTCCATCCATATGACGGATAGATATACTCTGGGCCCTCTCGGTGAAATGTCATCCAATTAGCTTGCAAGCATGTGACTGGCTCACAAGGGATCACATATCACGGGAACGAGAAAAGAGTACTTATCAGTACGAGGTTGAACTAGGTATGCAGAGATACCGACGATCATAACCTCGGATAAGTAAACTATCGTGAGACAAAGGGAAATTGGTATCGTATGTAAGTGGTTCATTCGATCGCAAAGTAATCGTAGAAATATGTGGGAGCCATATGAATTTACAGATTCCTCTATTGGTTATTGATCGGAGAAGTGTCTCGATCATGTCCGCATAATTCACGAACCGTAGGGAGACACACTTAAGGATTCGACGTTGTTTGAGTACTTATGGAATGATGAGAAAGAGACCGAATGTTGTTACTCCTCCCACCGCCGGCCCCCTCCACCTATATAAGGAGGGGCAGGGCTCCCCTCCTAGACACAAAAGTTCCTACACCTCTAACCCTAGCCCCAAGCCGCCGCCGCCTCCATAGCCGCCGCCGGCCCTAGGGCAAACCCTAGCCGCCGGCTTGCCCCCTCCTAGGCGTGTCTAAACCCTAGATCATCGAGGGACTCTCTCATACTCCACCATACTCGCTCTGGCTTAAGGCGAAGCCCTGCGAGATCTCCCCTCTACTTCCGGTACCACGCCGTTGTGCTGCCAGAATCGCGAGGAGAGTGCTACAACCTCCGCTGCCTGCTGGAACAAGGGAGAGGAAGGTCTTCGTCGAGTACCGAACGTGTGACCGACTGCGGGAGCGCTGCCGGAACGCAGCGCCGGAAGGATCGTCTACGCGATCTTGAGATCGGGAAGGGTACGACTACATCACCCACGAGAATCCGCTCTCGTTAAACACTTTGGAATCTTCGAGGGTGAGTTATTCCATCGAATCGTTGCTACAATCTAGTAGATAGATCTTGGCTTGTTTGTTTGTATGCGATAGAATTTTTTTGTTTTCCATGCTACGAAACCCTACAACTTCATGATTGAATGAACCATTCACATTCGATATTGATTCCCTTTGTCGCATAATACTTTACTTATTCGAGGTTTGATCGTCGCTATCTATATACCTAGTTCAACCTCGTTACCGATAAGTACTCTTTATTCGTTTCGTGATATGACATCACCTGTGACCTAGTAACATGCTTGCAAACCAATTGGATGACATTCCACCAAGAGGGCCCATAGTATCTATCCGTCATATGGATGGACAAATCCCACTCTTGATCCATGTTCTTCAACACATACTTTCAAAATACCCAATACCACCTTTATAACCACCCAGTTATGGAAGTGGTGTTTGATATCATCAAAGTAATCATCCGATGACAATGATTAACATGATCTCATGGTTGAAGGATTATGTTACTATGTATCTGAAAGCTTGTAGTAAAACGAACTTAATGACTTGATCTTATGCTATGCTTACTATGGGTGTGTGTCCATCACATCATTCTCCTAATGATATGATCTTGTTATTAACAACATCCAATGTCCATGATCAGGAAACCATGATCATCTATTAATCAACAAGCTAGTTTAACAAGAGGCTTACTAGGGACTCTTTACTGTTTACAAAACACATAAGTACTATTATTTCCGGTAATACAATTATATTCTAGGGTGTGTGGGCCCCCTTTGGCCCATCTCCTCCTCCCCTTCTGGCTTCCTTTGTCTTCTGGGAAAATATGGGTTTCCATAATTTTTCTGGTATTTTTCCGATCTTCACGAAATTGCATCAAAACACCTTTTTTTTCCATCAGCATCCAACATGCAAAAACAGATGAAAAGACATAAGTAACACCTCTTAATATGAAATGTATCAATGAATAGAGGAAAATTATGATATAGAATGGTGATGCGAAATGGACGTATCAAGAAGTTATGGATTGCAAGATGGTGTGTGAGAGCAGGGACACCACTATGGCCAGCTTGACGTCGAAGCCCATTCCTCTGGCATCTCCAACAAGCTAGCCATAAAGGCACTCCCTAATATGTGAAATTATTTAGCTCCTCGGCATATTGATCTAGCTAGAGAAGTTATGAACTGCAAGATGGTGTGTGAGAGCAGGGACAACACTATGGCCATCTTGAGGGAGATGCCGCCGAAGCCCAGTCCTCTGGCATCTCCAACAAGCTGGCTATAGATGCACTCCCTAATATGTGAAATTAGTTAGCTCCCAGGAAAAATAATAGAACAACATCTTCATAGTTCGGGAAAGCTGTAGAGAGACCAACACTAGTAGGAAGCGATCCATTAGTCCCAGTTTCCTAACAGGGACTACAGAATAGGGACTAAAGGCCCCCTTTAATCCCAGTCCAGCCACAAACTGGAACTAACACTCAAGACATTTATTAATATAAAAAACCGGGACTACAGAATCAGGACTAAAGCCCCCTTAGTCATACTCATGTCTATCCCTATAGTACACAACATCAGGGTTGTCTTCGTCTTCGTCATCGTCGTCGTTGCTAGGCGCATGCAGATGGATCCTCAGCCTAGCCATAGCATATTCCGAGGGCACCTGCCACTCTGGCCTCGGATTCACGACGCATGGGGGAGGGGGCTCCCAGATGACAACAACGCTATGCCTGCGGCCTTCACCACCACCACCCTTCTTATGGCTCTACGGCGGGTGCGGGCACCGCAGGCAAGGATGATCTCCCTAAGCAATGTAGCATATCACACCGAAGATAGTCTAGTTCGCCCACCACAGGCGGCGGCCGGGTTCATTGTGGTTCACCCGCGGAGGGCCGTTACCCTCGTACCTGGCAAGCTCCCTTTCCTACCGGTTAGCAAAGAAGGCATTCTAGGCGTCGTAGTTGTCGGGATCCCAATGGGGATCCATCCGCTACTCTGCCGTGAGCTCGAGGTAGAAGTGGTTCGTGATGGTTGCTTGGCGTGCGGAACCTTGAGGCATAGGAGGGACATGAACCCCTACAACGCTCAACATCTAGTCGGCGAGCAGCCGGTAGCCCGACGGGCATGGGTAGCTGGAGGCACGCAGCGCCTCGGTCTCCTCGAGGGTCAGAATTGCCTAGTATGTGGTGTCCATTATTGTGAGAGGGGAAGGTGCGGATGTGTGTGGATGGCCATGGAAGTCAGCCTAGATATAGAGGTAAAGGGCGGGAAAACATGGCGGGAAGTGGAGATAAATGGCGGGAAAGCATGGCGCATGGCTTGACGGCTCTGAGAATGGCGAGAAATATCTTTAGTCCTGGTTATTGCTTCCAACCGGGACTAAAGGCCCCCAAAATAGTTATTCAAATATAAAATATGGATACATGATGCAAATAGATGTAGGGATGATATATTCAAATTCCTTATATTTTTCTAATAATAATAAACATGTTATTTGTCTTATTTGGATTTATATAATAAGAGCTATGAATTTCCAAAGTTTCTTAATTGATTCGAGTTATATAAACTAAAAAATAAGTAAATTAAAAAAGCCCTCTATTTTAGAAAACAGAATATATTTTTGGATTAGTTATTCAAATTCAAACACATTTCATGTTGAAAGTTTTGTCAAAGTCCAAAATATGAAAAAAATAGTGAATGCATTTTGATTTGAAAATGGCAAAACTGATATATGATGCAAACAGTTGTATGGATGATATATTCAGATTCCTTATATTCTTCTGATAATAATAGACATGTTATTTGTATTATTTGGATTTATATAATACAGGCTATGAATTTCCAAAGTTTTCTAATTGATTTGAGTTATATAAACTAAAAAATAAGTAAATTACAAAAAACCCTCTATTTTAGAAAACAAAAAATATTTTTGGATTAGTTATTCAAATTCAAACACTTTTCATGTTGAAAGTTTTTTCAAATTCAAAAATATGAAAAAAATAGTGAATGCATTTTGATTTGAAAATGGCACAACTGATACATGATGCAAACAGTTGTATGGATGATATATTCAGATTCCTTATATTTTTGATAATAATAGACATTTTATTTGTATTATTTGGATTTATATAATACGAGCTATGAATTTCCAAATTTTTGTAATTGATTTGAGTTATATAAACTAAAAAAATAAGTAAATTACAAAAACCCTCTATTTTAAATAATAGAAAATAGGAAATGTTTTTGGATTAGTTATTCAAATTCAAACACTTTTCATGTTGAAAGTTTTGTCAAATTCAAAAATATGAAAAATAGTAAATGTATTTGGTTTGAAAATGACACAATTGATACATGATGCAAACAGATGTATGGATGATATATTCAGATTCCTTATATTATTTTGATAATAATAGACATGTTATATGTATTATTTGGATTATATAATAGGAGCTATGAATTTCCAAAGTTTTCTACTTGATTTGAGTTATATAAACTAAAAAATTAGTAAATTACAAAAAACCCTCTATTTTAGAAAACAGAAACTATTTTTGGATTAGTTATTCAAATTCAAACACTTTTCATGTTGAAAGTTTTATCAAATTCAAAAATATGAAAAAATAGTGAATGCGTTTTGTTTTGAAAATAGCACAATTGATACATGATGCAAACGGATGTATGGATGATATATTCAGATTCCTTATATTTTTCTGATAATAATACACATATTATTTGTATTATTTGAATTTATACAATAGGATATATGAATTTCCAAAGTTCTCTAATTGATTTGATCTATAAAAACTAAAAAATAAGAAAATTTACAAAAACCTCTAGTCTCGGGTGCATCCGCACTTAGCACAGACAAAGACGAAGACGGAGGCAGACGACTCGACGATCGTAGGGGAGGTACAGCCTAATTTTTCCGCCGCTTCGTCGACCTCGCTGCCGCCCTCATCGTTGGCCGCTCGTGCTTGCCAACCCCGCCTCGCTGCGCCGCCACACACCGCGCACCCCAAACTCGCCGTGCGCGCGCTCGCCGACCTCGCCTCCTCCGACCGATCATAGATAGTTAGTGGATTTTGCTAGTATTTATATTTTGTATTAATATTTGTTTAGCATTAATATTTTGTATTAATATTTGTTTAGTATTAATATTTTGTAATAATGTTTTGTATGAATATTTGTTTAGTATTAATATTTTGTAGTAATATTTTGTATTAATATTTTGTTGTAATATTAATATTTTGTAAATAGATTGATCCAAATTGCTAATATAAGTTTGTAGTAATGTTTTGTATTAATATTTTGTAGTAATATTTTGTATTAATATTTTGTATTAATATTTTGTAATAATATTTTGTATTAGTATTTTGTAGTAATATTAATATTTAGTAAATAGATTGATCCAAATTGATGACATAGGTTTGTATTAATATTTTGTAGTAATATGTGTTCAGTAATATTTTGTATTAATAGTTGTTTAGTAATATATATTTTGTTAGAATTTTAGTAGCAATATTGTTTATTAGTAATATATATTGCTAGTGTTGTAATATTTATTTGTTTAGTAATATTTGCTAGAGTAGAAATTTGTTAGTAGTAATATTTGTTAGAGTAAAATTTATTTGCTACAAGCTTCTTCAGGACCTCGCCTCCTCCGGCCGATTGTAGATAGTTAGTAGATTTTGCTAGTATTAATATGGGAAATAGTCTGCTACCCAGGGGATAGCTGCCCTCCTAGCAGATGCCGTCCAACATGCGTCTTTGAGATACGTGCTAAAACAGTTTAAGAAGGTTAGTCGATTAACACATCTGTAATAAAGCTGACACATGACAGCAGGCAGATGATAACGAGCTTCGAGACGGTAGCATGGGACAAGACCTCCATGCCAACACATGATCTCCTCTATATACGTTTTTTGTCTGAATGCCTTGAAAATGCATGCGCTAGATTGGAAATGCATGCGCTTGGTGAGGCCATTGCATCTGTAGAGGCCAACGTAGTCTGATTTTACATGTGTCTCCCAGCAGCAGTTCGAACGGTCAGAGTTTGTATGCACAGGTTTATCTCCCAGCATGCGTTAGATAATTTGCAAACACAGCGTTACTATAGTGATAATATACTTTGCAAACACGGCGTTACCATAGTTTCAACTATGCTACTCCGTGCCTCTCATACATGTGATAATATACTTTGCAAACACAGCGTTATCATAGTTTGTACAATAGCTCGCGCGTACGAATTATCACGGGTCAACAGTCCATTATTTGAATAGTACGATGTGCCCCGTGCCACACGCGCACAACTACTAATCTGGTACAAAGCCACTACATCACGAACTAGTGTGGTGTTCTCACAATAACCCGTCACATACTATAATAAAAAATCCTAAATTCCTATCGACGATGAGAAACAGTGACTACGGTATCCTCTAAGAAGTTTTGGCTCCATCTCCGACACGGGATATATTCCAAGACTGTAATACGTCATTTCTCGCACACTTGGATATTCATATTGAATACACCACTAGTTCTTAAAGCGAATGTATATCAGACATAAGAAGTCAAACTGACTAATCTATACTAAATAAAAATAAATGCAAAGAATGCAGTGGCACCAAAGTCTCCGGCTAAAGCTAGTGTGAAGCGTATACAATCAGCAAGAATGATGCCGCGATGGATGTGCTCGAGATTAACACTTTGAACGCCGTCGCCCTATCGATGCACAACAATCAGGTGAAAGTTGAAATCAAGAAGATGGGCAGCAATGGAAAAACCATCTATCTGATATAAACTTAAGCAGCGGCCAGCACAAACATGTACGTAGTTTTGGAGCAAGAAACTATATAGAGCTAGAAAAAATAAGGAAGGAGACTTGGGATGAGGTGAAGGAAGGAGAGCTGGTTTCATGTTTTAATAAGCAGGTGGAGCAAGAAACACGTATGTAATAACCATCTTTTAATAAGCAGGTGAACTAACCAACGTAAAAAACAACTAGAAGGCTAGCTCGCATGTAAGAGGAGTACCATCGGGCGACGGCCGGCAACGCAACTTAATATATAGCCAAGAAGGTACTCCCTGAGTAAGCACTAATCATGTGTTCCCCACACATCGTCTTGTTACATTCTTGTACTAGACAACATTGTCTAGTCTCGGGATACCTGACATAGGAGACACAAAGAGAAACAACATAGTGCCAAAACACGGGGTTTCATGTTCTGCACACACGCAACGCCACCCGAGGCGGTGCATGCATACTATTGGCAAGGTCCGGCAGTCCAAGCACATTCTAATCACCGATTAGTGCCACGATCGCCGGCAACACAACAAATGACAGCTAGATACTCGTACATATCTCAACACGAATCGTACGGTGTTGACTTGGGGGGCAGCTATCCCCCATGGCAGCAAATCCACACTCTATTAATATTTGTTTAGCATTAATATTTGTTTAGCATTAAAACTTTGTATTAATTTTTGTTTAGTATTAATATTTTGTAATAATATTTTCTAATAATGTTTTGTATTAATATTTGTTTAGTATTAATATTTTGTAGTAATATTTTGGATTAATATTTTGTAATAATATTTTGTATTAGTATTTTGTAGTAATATTAATATTTAGTAAATAGATTGATCCAAATTGATGACATAGGTTTGTATTAATATTTTGTAGTAATATGTGTTCAGTAATATTTTGTATTAATAGTTGTTTAGTAATATATATTTTGTTAGAATTTTAGTAGCAATATTGTTTATTAGTAATATATATTGCTAGTGTTGTAATATTTATTTGTTTAGTAATATTTGCTAGAGTAGAAATTTGTTAGTAATAATATTTGTTAGAGTAAAATTTATTTGCTATAAGCTTCTTTAGGACCTCGCCTCCTCCGTCCGATCGTAGATAGTTAGTAGATTTTGCTAGTATTAATATTTTGTATTAATATTTGTTTAGTATTAATTTTTGTTTAGTATTAATATTTTGTAATAATGTTTTGTATTAATATTTATTTAGCATTAATATTTTGTATTAATATTTTGTAGTAATATTTTATATTAATATTGTGTAGTAATATTAATATTTAGTAAATAGACTGATCCAAATTGCTAATATAGGTTTGTAGTAATGTTTTGTATTAATATTTTGTATTAATAGTTGTTTAGTAATAATTTTTTTAGAATTTTAGTAGTAATATTGTTTATTAGTAATATATATTGCTAGTGTGGTAATATTTATTTGTTTAGTAATATTTGCTAGAGTAGAAATTTATTATTAATATTTTGTAGTAATATTTGTTTAGTAATATATGTTAGAGTAAAATTAATTTGCTACAATGTTATTCAACTAAATATAGCAATGCACTTGTATTGCAATGTAGTAAAAAGTTCACCTTTTTAGTAAAAAAATTTCATTTCTTACTATTTTTTTCCTAACTTGTTTTACATTTCTTTCTGAAATAGTTAAGGATTGCTCGCACCGGTGAAGAGCTTCTTCAGGACATGATAAGACGTGAAATTTCTATTATTACTAGAGGTGAATATATTGTAGACAAGGATGAGATATCCTCATTTCTGAATCCATCCGGTGATGGACTAGAGCAAGACCTTATGGACGAAGGGCAGGACCAGATGGACGAAGGGCAAACAAACAACAATGATGACCCCTCGACAACAACGGGCGAGGTATATATATATTAAGCCTATTGTGACTAGATGTATTAATTAATTTGGATATATATATATATATATATATATTAATCACTCTCTCCTTTTCTTTTAGCCCACCAGATCGAGGGAATCGACAGTTAGAACGAAATGAGGCCCGAACAAAAAAGTTGGATGGTAATCAAAGGTTCATCATCGACGTAATAGATGAAAATGGAGAACAAATTTCTTCAGAAAAGCACGCGAGGATGTTTGTAAATCAATGCGGGGTGATTGTTAGGGACAACCTACCAATCACCATTCAAGAATGGAATAAGTCAAAGAAAGAAGGTGAAGAATTCACCAGTTATGTCACCGATGATGCCAGAGATGACCTTTGACAGAAGCTCATAGCACATTTTATACTACCTCTAGAGCACTATTCAAAAATAGGCCGAATCAGCGATTAATAGGCCGATTAATCGCTACTAGGGACCTGACCGTGTCGATTACCACTAATCCTTTCTGTTAATCGTTTAGCCCGATTAATAGGTCTGACACTCCGATTACTAGGTATGTTTCCAATTAACCACTACACTTGGTCAAAAAAATTGCAAAATTATCAACACATATCGCCCATCAATCCGCTAGCCCACCCCAGTGAAGTAGGTTTTGCGAAGC
Source organism: Avena sativa (assembly GCA_916181665.1). Taxonomy (NCBI): domain Eukaryota; kingdom Viridiplantae; phylum Streptophyta; class Magnoliopsida; order Poales; family Poaceae; genus Avena; species Avena sativa. The sequence continues at coordinate 273,180,008 of OV702298.1, read as the reverse complement.
TCCCATTCGATCCATTCCTCCAGGAGCTTGATTTTAGCCATCACCAACTAGTTCCTTGTCGTAGTTGACCAGTTCCTCGTAGTTGCCGACTAGATCTCAAATACAAGAGCTCGAACGCCTTGAGGATCTCATCCGGGAGCTTAAGGCTCAGGATTCATACGTATTTTAGGTGCTAATTTTTGTAGGCTGCACCGATTAATATTCGACTGATTAAATCAGTTAATCGTCTGAATTCCGATTAATCGCTAAGCCAACCGAGCAGCTAACGATTACCGATTTCCTTAACATTGCTCTAGAGTATGAAGAATTCGAGGCATATGTTACTACCCCAAGGCCGGGTGGGCTTGGAAGAAGAGCGAAAGTTAAGGAGTGGGCTCTAATGAAGATTGCCGAACTATTCCAAAACCACGAGAAAGGTTTATACGCGAAGTTTGTCGCGAAAAATAAAAATTTAGACTTCAAAGGAGCATACAAGAAGTTGAGAGAAAGTGGCCTAATTTTTTAAAGTACAAGCTATCTTTTGTAGCCAAGGAAAAGTCGAAAAAGAATGTGATAAATGCTGCCAAAAATAAATACCACCATAAAATGGGGACAAGTGGCTATAAGAGTGTCGCGCCTAAGTGGGAAACTATGGAGGCCAACATGAGGACTAGAGGGATCATTCTCGGTACAGATGGATGGCCTGAGGGATCAAAGCACTGGTGGTACGGGCATTAGGGAATGTTGAACCAAGAAACACGGGCAACAATTTTTGAAGCAAAAATTATAACACCCTCAAATGCACTTGTTCAAGCAATGGCTGGTGCTCAAGCGGGATTGTTCTGGCTCGACAGAGAGAACGACAAGCTGACACATGCCCTCAGGAATCCTGAAAAAGGTGGACGAACACGAGGCAAAGGCGCCGGTGTTACATGGAAGAAAGGGTTTTTCGAGTACGATGACAATTATAGAATCCATAAGAGAAAGAAGGACCGGGAGGTAGACCGGATCAGGAATATAGAAGAGGACCTAGCTAGGATGAAGAAGCTGGTGGAAGCAATTAGCCAAAGGTCATATCAGCTGCATGATGATGAACCTGCAATGGATCATAGCCAACGGAGAAGCAGCTTGGCTTCCACGGAGGTCCGGGATGATGATCAAGCACTGTTAGATGATGCACCGGCGCCTCGCTACCCCGTGGATGATGTCGGAGAGATGACACAATGTGAGCTACATCAGCTAATGAACAACATGTCCTTCAGGGTGGCGATCGACACTGCTTTACTTTGTCTAACCGGAGCACTCCACCATTCACTTCCGATTCCACCTGGCTATGCTCATGTCTCGGTGGATGACCTAGTGGAGGATTTTGCAGCTCTTGAGATTGACATCGCTACACCCGAAGGCCTTAGGAAACTGGGAGATGTCAAGCGCCACATCATTCTATGGAAGAAGAAGTACATCAAGTTTCCAGGCTCGGCGCCAAGGCCACCGACTCCGGGGAATCCAAGTCCACCCCATCCCGATGATCGTCAACCTCCAAGTACACCCCGCGACGGGAGGGATGTAGATCGCCGCAGTGCGAGTACATCAACTCGATCTCCGCCTCCGCCTCTGCCTCCGCCTCCACGCAATACTCAATCTCCGCCTCCGCCATCGCGGAAAAAATGGAAGGTCGCCGCTCCCCCGTGCCCCACTTAGAAGAAAGGTAGTACGGCAAAGATAGTGGACATCCTGCCGTATTTTCCCATGAGACCTTATGACAAGACTAACGATGTGGATGTGTTTGCCTACACTAAGGTTTTTTTGCACGCAAAAAGCCCGAGCCAAAGCCGTTATTTGATAAAAAATAAAAAAGTGGGCTAAGTCATTTCTTGAGCAAACATCCCAAATATCGATGAATCGGCCATCAGACTATAGTCACGAAATTATTAAGCAAGCAAAGCAGAACAAAAAAAACAAGTGCAAAAAGTGTGAAACAAATTGCCCAGCTCGAACAACAGAAGATTCAATCGGCCCCCTCGCTCATAGTGATTTCATATATCGACAAGGCCTTTAGAGCCGATATGGATAAGGACATCAATTATTGGACCCCAGAGCCAAGGCTGCTACCGGACAAATGGGCATCACTGTAGCGCAGGCCAAAGAAAATACTACCACAGCAGGTATGTCTCTTGGTCAATATTTAGACTATGAAGATACGTCAATGGGTCAGATAGCATGGAATTATAACAAAAGGGAGTCTCTAGTCTGTCATGAGGAGCTCACGCGTTTATCAACATATGTGCGAAATCTGCACGAATGGTACACTGTACAAACAAAAAAAGCACCAGAAAAGGGCGTTAGAAAGGAGCATCACTTCAAAGATTACTCGATATAGATTCAAATGACCGAACTTTTTTAGTTATATAATCAGCGCGCCCTCGACAAATCTATCCTCAGTTGCTATTGTCTGTAAGTGATATATTTTTGTAGTTAAGTCTCTAGCTCAGCTCGTTCATTGCATGACTATATATCCTTTTGTTATATTATGCAGAATGAAGATGCTTGAATGCAGAAGGCTTAATAAATATGACGTTGGTTTCATTGACGCATATATCGTTAATGAATATATATTACACAATCACCCCAATGACATGGAGAAAGATCTGTACAGGTTTTTAATCGAGCATAATTACGTTATGGAAATACTATTTCCTTACAACTCCAAGCGAGTGTTTCTATATTGTACACATTCTTTTTTTGCTTACTAGCTCGATATTAAGTGTAATTGATGAGTTATACATGTCTGCTTATGTAAACGTCCGTAGGTTCCACTGGTTCCTGCTAAACATTTAAGTTGACAAGTCCCTAGTTGAAGTCCACGACTCATTATGTTGGTACCAAGAGAAGTAGAGTGACATGAAAGCAATGCTCTAGAAGTAATTTTAATCATTATCACATTATATTGGCCTCTTTCGTTCATTTTCTGATATCAAGTATTAATAACTCCTTCGTTTATTTTCTTTGCCAAGCAGGTGTTGGACACGGTTCAAAAAATAAAATAAAAGGCCCATTCAAAGATGAGCTAACTTATAAAACGATGAAGGGTTTACAACAGCCACCGGAGACTCATTTATGTGGATTCTATGTTTGCGAGTGCATTCGCGAGTTGACCAGTGAGCGGTGAGTTGATTCAAGTTATATTCAAAGTTTGCGGGAGAATCTCAAGCCAGAACAGCGCATACGAGCAATTCAATTGAAATTGACAGGATTTTTGAGGAAGGATGTCCTTGATGAAAGGGGAGAACATTATGTGAAGGACTAGGAACTCAACATGAATTAGTGATCTCCATGTAATTGATATGATATATTATCAATGACCATATAATTTCAAACATTTCCTTCCTTTTGATATGATCGAATATTATATATGTATGCTCGCAAGAGATCAAATATTAATTATATGCATCAACGTGTACTATGTATGCAGTAGCGTAGAATAAATGTATGAAACATGTTTGAAATTATAATGAAACACAAATTAAACAGGAACGAAATTGAAATAAATAAATAAATAGGAAACACAGAATCGTGCCGCGACAGGGAAACACACGAATCTCTGTCGCGGCAGAAACTCGTTTATTTCTGGGTGGTGTTATGGCCCGAGACTAGAGGTCCTCCGGCCCCCACCGAGCTCCCGCTGCCACGTGATGGCCTCTAGTCCCGGTTCATAGCAAACCGGGACTAGAGATAGGGGCCTCTAGTCTCGAATTGGTAGTCCCGGGTGCAAAACCAGAACTAGAGCCAGTTACAGACCAGGACTAGAGACCCGTTTTCCATTAGTGGATGTCCCATATCGTTTAACTGGTCTACACTAGGACCTATTCATTTAGGGGCGCCTGAACTTTTCAAAATTGCCACCAGAAAAAAAAATGACGGCAGTGCCTAAGGGCATCGTTTTTTTCTTCCTAAGTGTATGTGTCACGTGCTACGATTTGTAGCCTTTGCGTTTTATATTGTTCTATCATTTAACTGAAGATAGTTCATGGTGGCTAATTCCCATTGTAGATCACCTACAAAGTGGATGCAATTGCAACAGGGTTCAAAAATTGCGAAACTATTGTATTTATCTCCAATATCAAAATGAAATAAAACATTTTGACCAACTTTTACTCACTTTCAATGGGTTAGCCTATGAACTATTTGGGGGACGAACAAGACCCATCTGATATGCGGGGCTCGAGGATAGCACAACCCCACACATAGCGACACCCAGATTCACATAGAAGAACATCCACAACTTGATGGGTAACAAAACATGATTGTGGACTAAACGCTCCACACACGCTATAGTATATGAGATACTTGCTTACAAAGCTCTCTCTAACTAGAGATATTTACACCACTCTGCTCCATATTGCCAACCGGCAACAACAACAACAACAACAACAACAACCATACGAAAGACCTGATAACATCAGAACAGGTGTATCAAAGTTTCTACCCCTTTGGTAATCTGGACGGCGCTCTCAAACGAACTGAGCCAAACTGCACCAAATTTCATAAAAGAGCAGACACACAGGTTACAAACAGACCAGCAAAATTTCAGCTCAATCATACGTTGTTTGACTACCCAACCTTTTCGCGTACCAAAACGCTATGTATGCAGTAACCCGAACTGTCTGAACTACTCTCAAAATTGATGCTCCACTAACTCAACACGCAAAACATCCAAGAAGTACTTAAATTAAGACATGTTTGAGCCCCTAACCACCATCCAAGAAGTAGTATGTTGGAACGATGGATATCCAAGATCCATTGGATCTTCTCTCGTCCAGTCCGCACGTCCTAATTGCCCTCGCTGGCGGCGTGCATGCGTGCGTGCATCCCTTTTCACGACGTACGGATCCAGCTTCTTCTTATCCCTTTTAAACGATGTGAAGTGCGCCATGGATATCGCGAACCAGGGGTAGCTGTGCATTGCTTCAGCAGCCGTGCGCGCGGCTCTGGGGGCGAGTTTTAGGGACCAGATTGCAGATGGCGGGAACAAATATTCAACATCAACTTCCTATAGAAATGGCGAAGCCCTGTATTACTATTACGCAAGTAAATAGTCTATCAACCTTTCAGAAGGAAAAGAAGGTAGTGACTGACAGAATAGGCTTCTGCTTCCCGCAAATGGGGCATCCTCTGTAATTCCACTGAAGACTCTCTGAGACATCCACATCCGACACGGCTATGCTGTGTTGCACGACAGTAGAAACGTGCTATTTGCAGTAGTAAGGAGGCACTCAGAACTCGACCAAGTCATCAGGGAGCCAAGAACTGTCGCGTCATCTTAAGATACCAGCTTTTTTTTTTATCTACTAATGTTTAGGGTTTAGTTGTTGCGAAGCTAGAAAACACAGTCATTCAGAAGGTGAAACCTAGGTGACAGGGATACGAGGGATTTCAGTTTAACTTCCCCAAAATAGCGAGTCACTGTTATCCTGTTATAAAACAGTCCATAGTCCATACCCAAATGCTTTCAACCATACCGAAAGGGGAAAACAGGTACTCCGCATGTTACAAGTATATATATGCGTCAACTGCACAAAAATGGCGCATCCTGTATTATTGCACCGAGCCATCCATATTACACAGCGGCTGCGTTTCGGTGTCAACAAGAAAAAACCCCGCAAAACACCATACAACATTGAGTTACCTATACATTTTTCACTGTACACAACAGCATACATATGTTGGAGTTGGAGGCACTATCAGGGCTCGGTTGCCGGCAGCCTGCTCCGGACCGTGTGCTCCGGCTTGTGGGTGCTCTCGAAATCCACATGGACAAACGCCCGCTCGACTTCCGGCAGCTTCTCGATCCTCTCCTGCAGCGACTCCCCGATGGCGTGAGCCTCTCTTAACCGCATATCTTCGGAGAGCTCGATGTCAACCTGGTGCAAATTCAGGAGCAGAATATGTACCATAAGACCAGCGAATCTCCCCATTACTAGTGCGTGTATAAGACGCAAAAAGCATACAAGCTTGGAAGTTCAGATATGCATATTCAGTGTCGTTGTTAACTGACCTCGACAAAGTAGAGAGCCCCGAAGCTGTAAGCCCGGACCGTGTCAACCCGCTGCACGCGGGCGTCGTGCTTCATGGCGAGGTAGGTCAGCATCTGCAGCATCTCCGGAGGAGCGCTCTGCCCCACCAGCGTAACTGCACCAAGAATTTCAGAGCTTCAGACGCCTATTGTGGTCTGCTGATCATCTGTCACACCACAGGATCCTCATATGCTACTTTGCTTTCTCTTGTCAGCTACTTCAAATCTCAAATTAACTTCTGAAGATAAGCAGTACTGATGAAAATTCAGAAGATCTGTGAAGTAACCTGCATGTTCGATTACAGTTCCAGACCAGTTTGTTATGGTATAGACCGCAAGAAGCACAGCCCCTGCGGGGTCAATCCACCAGAAGAACTTGTCTCCCAGAACAGCAGACACCAGCCCAACGACGTTGGTTATCACATCAAAATAGTGGTCCTGGATGTGAAATGGTACAAGCACAACCCGATTTTAGAACAGCAAAGTCTCGTATCCTTTTTTTCCAGGAACCAATTTTGCACTAACTCAAATAAGGCAACAACTGGATGCTGAAATCGCAATCCCTGATCATTTTGCTGCCAGACATATATACCTTTGCGTATGCCCGGACAATGCTATCCCCTGAGCTCCTGCAGTAAAACCAGAGAGCAAGCTTGACAGCAGTTGCTGACAGCATGATGGAGTACAACCATATCAGCTGCTCCGTCGTCATCTTGTCGCCGGGGTTGTTCTCCACCAGCTGCTCGATAGCTTGGATCAGGACTTGGAAACCTGACAACAGAAGATGATCAAAATTCACTTGAACTCACATTCCAGGTGACAAATAGCAACAACTATGGATCTATTCAAAGATACGGGGTTCACATCACACCTAGAGTGGCCATGATAGCAGCGAAGACGATGATCCCGACCGGCTGCACACGCAGCTTCCCTATGGGGTACTTGTAAATGTTCACCTTCTTCATGGAGATATGCGTGAACCAGAGGATGCCGCCAGCCATCAAATCCAGAAGCGAGTCGAGCGTAGACGCCGCAATCGCTATGGAACCAGTCCTGATTGTCGCATAAACCTGCAACCCATGAAGCCAAGCGAGTCAGAGCAGTCGACTATACTTGCTCCGTCGCACAACTGTACCATGTATGTCCTTCCCGCTACAAATCAATCAATCAATCAAACACCTTGAAGGCGAGGAGGACGACATTGGCGTAGTTGGATATCTTCATGGCGAACTCGCTCTCCTTCTCCTCGCGGTCCTCGGCGGCGCCGACGGCGCCGGGGTCGTCGTCGGAGTCGAACTCGCCGGGCATGCACAGGGCCTCCACCTCCTCGAAGGTCTTCAGCGTGGCCAGCTGCTTCTTGTAGTAGTCCCTCTCACCTGCTCGCGGCAAGGGGAGCGAAATTAGTATGCGGTGCTGCACCATGGATTAAGGGGTGAAACTGGGAAGGACGGGCGTCGGTGGCGGAGTCTACCTTGGGAGAGGTCCTTGACGCGGGCGACGTCGACGTCGGCGGCGCGCTCCGGGTCCAGCTCGGGGCGCATCTTGTCGGGCAGCCGCGAGAGGAAGCTGCTGCGCAGCGACCGCGCCGAGTCGCGGCGCCGCAGCGAGGGAGCCCGGGCTACACGGCCGGTGCCGTTGCCGTTGCCCAGCAGAGGGGCTCTCCGGTCGTCGGCGTCCATCGGTGTCGGCCTGTCGGGTACGGCCGGCTCGGCTGGTCCGGTTCTGGGTTTGTGCGTGTGAGCGAGCGAGCGCCTTGGACTTTTCAGCTGGTTTTGGATATTTCCGAGGTCGTTTTTTTAAGTCCAGTTTAATCAGGGGAGGAGCTTCGAAAAGGTTCCCTGTTTGGACATGAAACGATGGGTTCTTCCTGATGGACGGCTGCAATTTCCTCAACTTCTTCTTAAAAAATCACCAACCTTTGTATTGCAGTAACACCTTCCGCGAAAAAAAACTACTCCATCAGTCCGAAATAAGTGACTTGAGTTTACAATCTAGACAATTTAAGTTACTTATTTTAAGACATACTCCCTCCGTTTAAAAATATAAGATGTTTTAGGTTTATGAAGGAGATGTATCTAGACACCTTTTAGTATATAGGTTCAAATAAATCTAGACACTAAAACATCTTATATTTTCAAACGGAGGGAGTAGAGAGTAGTAACGATGTGGAAAGGCTTCCCGTTACATAGAACATATTCATATTTTATCTTGAGATGAAAATGGGTTGGACTCTTCACTTCGCGTTGCTCATGGGTTTAGAGCTATTCCGCTGTGTCGCTTGTGGCATAATTGACAGCTATGTTCTCTTTTCGCCATTTTCAAAAGTAGATTTCCTAGAATATTCTTTCGGATTGTCCTTTTTTCGCATATAACTTGGCTTCACCCACTCCCCATTTTATACCGCATATGTTCGGTGGCAAACTTGCATTTTGCATAATTTAAGAGACATTTTCACGTCTCCGCAGGTAAATTTCACGTTGGTCTTTGCTATGATGTGGTGGCGGACATGGGGAGCGCACACCATCATTCTCCGTAGGTAAATTTCACGGTGCTCTTGCTCATCTCATGGTTTAGAGTCATTTCAAATTTCGTGTATGAAAAATATACCTTGCACTAAGGCTCCAAGTAACATTAACAAACAATGAAGCTAATGACTATTTGTACTATAACTCTTTGTACTGTTGTTGATCATTATTAATAAATCGGTGGAATTTCGCAAAACCAAAACGCTGAAGTGTATCATCATGTTGTGTGTGAACGAATTGATGGCTGTGTTCTCTTTTTTCCTTACCAATACTTCAGTGCCGCTATCCTACTGCCATCGTTCGAAGGTATAATGATGGATCATCTATCCATTCATTGATTTCACGAGGTTTCATTCTCAAAGTCGTCTTAAGACGGTGTGATGTGATGGAGTACCAGACGATCTAAGATGTGGCTAAATTTATGTGTGACGTCTTGGTGCGAAAAGCGAACATACCAACCACAAGATTCTGTGCACTGAGTATAAAAAGTTTAGTGTGGCCGCTTGACATTTTGTTGTGTGAGTTGACAATCTGGTTCGCAGTGCAACAAACCAATGATTACCATTATGAAATGAAATGTACTTATAAAATATATAAATTTGTAAAAAAAAGAGATTTTTTTGTTTACAAACAAAGTTCAGTATTTTTTAACCTTGACCATCTCAAACCGGGAGGCGTGAGCTGAGCCGCTTCACAGTTGACATTGATGAGAACCCCACCGTTCCATCCTAGCCGTCCAGCCCCACCCTGCTCTTTCCAAGTCAACTCAAGCCCCCACGCCTCCACTCGCCGCCGGCCGCCGGCCGTCGGAGAGCCCTCATTGCTGATGACCACCCCTGGCTCCGCCACGTCCCCGCGCTTCAAGCGGTCGTCCCCCAAGAAGAAGAAGCAGCCACTCAGTAGCAGCCGCCTCGCTGGTGACTTCGCCGCCGGAGAGGCCGAGGATGCGCGGGCGTCCGTCGCGGCCAAGGCCACGCCGTCGATCCCTGCCTCGCCGACGGTGCCCTCGCAGTCGCCTGTGGGGATCCCGCTGCCTCGCGAGTTCTTTGAGGTCGATGCGCTCGACCTCGCCCCACGCCTCCTCGGCAAGCTCCTGCGCCGCGATCAAGTCGTCCTCCGCATCACTGAGGTTCTTGTACTCAAATGCCTCTCATCAAAATTAGCATATGAAAATGCGAATAGAATAAATCAAATGCCGCATCACGGTTGATCGAAATTATACACCGTTGCAACATCAATATGATAGATTTTTATGCTGCCTGACAATTTGATTGAACTGTGGCTGTCTTGGTATGCAGTTCTAATAGTGTGGTAGCATTACCGTGCGTTCATTCTTCTTTAGCTTCGCAAATTATAAAGCCGTGCCAGTGTTGGGACTTGGATACTTAGGCTTAATGTTTATATTGGGTTCATACAGGTGGAGGCTTACAGGCCAAACGATTCCGCGTGCCATGGGCGGTTCGGCACCACGGCGAGAACTGCTCCCATGGTAAGACCGATGCTTCCTTTGCGTTGTCGAGCTTGGCAATGCTGATTGTGAAGTATTCTGAAACTTTGAGATTTGGCTATCGTCGGGGGTATAGTTTGGACCAGGAGGGCACGCATATGTGTATCTGTGCTATGGACTCCACATGATGCTCAATGTTGTTGCCGACAAAGACGGCGTCGGAGCTGCTGTTTTGATCCGGTCATGTGCTCCCGTTAGCGGTACGCGTTCCTTACTACTTGCACATAGATATCTACCTGGCAGTTAGTTTTGTACATGCACTTGTGTACTAAGAACAGGTGAAATGGATAAGGATTTGGGGTGATTTGGTTTGAACCTTGACTGGAAATTCCATGAGGTGCCCATTTGTTAGAAGATACTTATAATGTTTTTTTAGTGTGTAGTTTTGTACATGCACATGTGTACTGAAAATTTGTTGCTTTGTATGAATGGTAGCGCCATGAGTTGCCTCTAGGCCTATGGCTTCTTGCTTTGTCCTTCATTCCTGTTTTTTTTTACCCCAACATTTCTGAATTACACTTCTTATTTGACAAACTATACTAAGCTGAATTACTAGTGAGTAGTATGTTTCTTTCGAAGTATTTGATGCTTATATATAGATTATGATTAGGTTCACTTTTGTCGCCTCGCTGCCAAAAGATAGTAGTTTACTAGACACAGTTATATCTTTCACGTGTGTTTCCTAATTCCATTGTAACTTCATCCTCTGTTTCCCCTACCTTGAGAAAAGAAGAAAAAGGAGTTTCTACATTAGACAACTGGAGTAGAGCACCATATACCAAATGCCAGTTCTACAAATGGAATTACATGTTTGCACCAGAAAATGGTATCTTTGTCGTAGCCAGTCAACCCATGTTGTGTAAAAGGAGCATTTACTCCCTATCAGCGCCCCTTTCTAACATCTAGTTTGAGCTGAATGCGGCCACTTTGTCTTGAAATCACTGTAGGGATGGACATTATTCAGCAGCGTCGGGGCCAACATACCGAGAAACCGATCCTACTTACAGGACCAGGAAAGGTCTGCACATCTCAGACAGCAACGCTTTTATTCTCTGAATTATGGTTGTTTCTACAACACTGTCTCATAACTGTTGTTGCCCTCTTATTCAGGTCGGCCAAGCTCTGGGGCTTTCCACTGACTGGTCGAATCACCCTCTATATACACCCGGTATGGTTGATGGATCTCCTGTATTGACTGCTCAAACTGCCAAATGTTCTCAACACGTACTTATTCGCCAACTTATTTTCTTTCTCAGGTGGACTGGAGGTATTGGATGGGCAAGAACCAGAAAACATTTTGGTTGGCCCCCGTGTCGGCATCGAGTACGCATCGCCCGAACATGTCACGGCGCCATGGAGGTTCGCTGTCACAGGCACCCCGTGGATCAGTGCCCCGAAGAACACTCTCAGGCCGCGGTGAAGAGCCGGATGTGGTGGGGTGAATGGTGGCCCAGATGCACAACTGTACTGGTGACAGCGGCAGAAGAGAGAGCACTGAAACACTTACATATATTCCCTCATCTAGTCGAAATGAACATTTGGTACATAAGAAGACTAGTTGATAGGGCAATTGGAGCATTACTGCACCAGACTGCTTTTGTACACGACATAGCCATTGTCTCTTCTGATGGAAAAAAGAGAGTAATATCTCTTGATCATGTTTCATTATTATGAGCTGGGAGTAGTAGCGATTATTCCTTGCCGAGATAGCTTATTTCTGAATCCAACACCAAACCATCTCCGGGACACATCCTGGAGCAGAGTGTCATTCATCTCACAGAACTTGTGTGCCCAACCGGTCGGTTCGACCGCTTCAAACCCTAGACCTGGTGCTCGGTCGTTGGAGTTGAGATTCGCCTTCTCAGTCCAATCAACCGTGTACGTCGATGCCCTGCGACGAAATTTCACCTTGAACTCTTCCCACGCTTGGTACTTGTAGTGGTTCACTCGAACACGAGTGTTCCGCTCGTCTCGGAACCCTGGTTTAAGCATAAAGTGATGGATAGAGTTAGTCAGCGACTGGTCCACGGAATTGAGCCGTACCAGTGACTTGTGCCGCTCCATGGTCTTTCTCCGGCATGTGTAGCCTTGGGTGACCCCCTCCTTCGGGTGTGTGGTTTGGCCCGAGGGTCCGAAATCGGCGCACCACATATGCACTTGCCCGACATCTTGACCAACCGATACTACTGACTGCAGCATGGATCTGTCCGGTTCCTTCGAGCGAGTCCAATGTCGAGAGAAGATGAACTCATCGACATCGATGAACGCCATCCACTCGCACGAATCTTGATGCACCGCGGCACCATGGGATAATGCAGCCTCTAGAGTTTTCGGCCAAGGCCATGTCTTGGTGAAGATTTCAAACCCGGCTGAGGTGAGTTGGCGCACCTGGTCCGCCATGTCATCTTGGCTCCCGTTGTCGTAGATGAAGAACCGGTCCACGCCCACAGCCGCGTGGTAGACCACCCACTCTTGCAGGAACTTGGCCCCGTCGCGGATCATGGTGCAGGCGCAAATCAGCTTCTTGTTCGACGGCGATGTTGATCCAGATACCTGCGACGACATCGCCGACGAGCCATGATGATAAATCGCCAATGAGGGGATGGGCTCCTCGCTGGCTACGACAAGCGTAACGCGGAGCTCTGGGTCTCGCGATGCATGCTCTACCGGAGTCGTCGCCGATGGAGGTGGGCACCGGAAGACCTGCTGGGCCGACGTGGTGGCCGGCACCGAGGCCACGGCGTTACCAACGTCGCCTCCGTAGTAGTACAGGCACCGGATATCCGCGGCCGCGCGGTTGACGTTTTTCTGTGCGTTGACTCCCATGGCGAAGACGATCACGTCACCGCCATCGATCACGACGGACTCGTACACGATGCGGTCGCTCCAGTTCAGCATTTCCCGCGAGCGGCGGCCTGAGGCGCCATGGCCGGCGGGGACAATCGTCGAGGCAGAGAAGACCACGACCGGCGTGTCGTAGGGGTGACTCCGCGCTGGCTCGGGCATGGTGCAGGTGTAAGCGTGGCGTCCGGACTCTGGCAACGAACCGAGCGCGCGCGCCGGGGACGACGCCCCGCCGAGGAACACGCACGTGGCGTTCCCGGGCCCAGGTGCACTGGTGGCGCCGTTGGGTCGTCGGAGCAGGACGAGGACCTCCCACTCCGGAAGCAGCACGGCCTCCGCGTCCGGCGGCTGCAAGGTGTGGTTGGCCTGGTGGCCGGAGCTAGCACTGGCAGTGGCTGTGCTTCCACTGCGGCCGGCGCGAAGGACGAGTGGCACTGGCAGCCAGCGCCGCGGCACGAGCAGATCGCGCGCACGCATCGTGCCGGGAGGAAACGCGATCAGAATCAGACCGCCCGGGATGCAGACGAAGAAGAGAAGCGACGTGACGGAGAGGACGGCGGCGGCGTGCCGCCGGCGCGACTGCATTGCGACCGGGCGGGCGATCTATGGGAGTTGCACGCAATGACTAGCCAGGTCCGGGCCGTCCCCTGTTTGTAGTTGAGCCGTGCTGGGTTACGAGACGGCGTTGACCGGCACGTACTCCGGCAGGTCGGATCGATCCATCCATTAGTAGCTTGCACGCACAGATACTAGTATATTAGCCATTGCGGAATAGAAATCGACACCGATGTTTTTTAAGCCATTAGTGGAGGACGACGACGACAGCACTAAAAAGCAAATTTCAAATCATTTGAGTTTAGACCATGTTTATTGTCTATGGCTTGGCTGCAATCTCATCTCGGTCAATGTTGCAGCGACAGGAACATCGGAAGAATATGATAGAGGAGGGTGTCCTATTCAGAAAGGAATACGTATATAAATGGCTAACAACTTAGTTTAACTAAGCTTATAGAAAAATTGTCAACATCTATAATACAAAACCAATATCATGTCACTTATTAGAACAAATTATCCGCCTTTTATTAAACAGAGATAGTAGGTGCTTTATGTGATTATATGCCCACTATGGGTGATGTTTTAGCAATAGGTTTTGTAATATAGAAACCAACCCACAAACATCGAACATCTCTAGCAGATACCACAAAAGACGGATACGGTAAATTGCACCCGTGTTTTGCGGTATAAAGTGTCGGACAGAGTAGATCGCGCATAGTACTTGTTCTGCTCTCGCGTTTTGCTGTCCAAACCGGAAAGAGCCATCAAATTAGGTACAGTAGAATTTTACATCTCCATCTTCACATGTTCGGATAAACTCGTAGATTTAATTCTAAAAATTACATTTAAACTTAGACTCCATGCTAAATACTATCATACGGATTTTTATCTATTGGAAAAAAGCCTGGTAATCTTCAGCAACGCATGCTATTTTCCTCTTCTTCCCATGAGCTAAAATCTCAGCCTTTGCACTTTCTAAAAATAAAATCTCAGCCTTTGAACTCTCGACGCGCTCCCTCCTCTGATTATCCCTTCAACTAGTATCTATTTGTAGAATCTGGTGCTCCATTTTGAAGAGCTATTGCTTCCTCTTCTTCAACCTAATAACGAGCTCACAATGTTCGGCATACTCTATTTGCATCTCCATCTCTGCATGTTCTTCCTAGCTAATGTCGATGTGCAGCCTCACATTAGGCTCTAAATCAACATAGATAACCCAAAGTCCAAAATCATGAAGAAATTCGGAAAACTTTAAACCCTAACTAGAAGTAGAAAGGGGATAGGATTTACTTGTCAAAATCATCCAATAGTTCATTGATCAAATCATCGTCCTCCGGTCTGAAGTAGCCGAGGGGGAAGTCTTGCGGCTTCTACTACCCGGTGGCCTTCCCTTGCTTGAAGTGGCGCCTCCTCTGGGAATCGAGTAGGAGGAATGGCGAAGCTAGACCCTCCATCGGTACTCGCAAATGTGGGGCGCGATACCTCAGAACCGGTCGGCAGTAGTCCTGTGAGGCCCACGGAGATGACGGCACGGTGGAAAATGTCTGACGACGCGTGGGCAGGTAGTTTGGCTGAAATGTCCCTCATGCCAACTACTCGTTGCAGATGTGGAGAATTGGATAAATAGCCGATATGTGGTTTGGGAGGGGATATGCGGTTTACCGCAAAAAATTGTGGATCGGTCGATTTTATGATTTCCCCTATGACCAATTTCTTGTCCCGAAACCGCAAAATAGCGGTTGTTCTAAATAGTGACCAGGATGGAAAATCCTGTGGCTGCTAAGACGTGGCCCATTAAAAGGTAAAGTCTTTTTTCCATTTTTATTAATATTTTCTATTTGTTCTAGATAATAATAAATGAGAATTTTAAAAAGTTTAAATTTAAAATGTTCAAATTTGAAAAACGTTTGACTTTGAAAAATGTTCAAATTTAACAAATGTCCAAAACTAAAAAATATTTGAATTTGAAAGTTATTCAAATTTGAAAAATGATTAGATTTTGAAAAGTTTGAATTTGAACAAAACATAAAAGAAAAGAAACAGAAAACAAAGAAACATCCAAAAAACCAAACTAAAAACCCACCTAAAAACCAGAAAACCCGCACACAAAATAGAAAAACGAAGGAAAACCACAAATGGGCTGCAACCCAGTTCACTCCCGCAAACCAAAAATGACTAGAGAACAGGGTTTGATGTCGGCGTGTAGTATCGCGCGCCGCACACCCACGTGTGTCCGGTATGTGTCGGCTCAGTTCGTTAAGCTCCTCAGGTTTTCTATTTTATTTTTTCTTTTAGTTTACTATTTTATTTCATTTCTGTTATTTTATTTTTCCTTTTTATTCAACAGTGTTGATATTCGAAAATTTTAAAGGTCCAAATTAAATAATGTTCTGATTTTAAAAAGTTCAGATTTAAAAATTACTTCTATTTTGAACTTGTTTGAATTTTGAAATATGTTCAGACGTTTTTCAAAACCAAAAACTAGACAGAAAACAAACAAAAAACATATCAAAACAATGGGCTGAAAAACAAGGCAGAAAGCCAAAAGCAATCCGGTGTGGTGTGCAACGGTTTTTTTGCTTGTGCAGGCAAGAAGGGAGGTCTAAAAAAAGATTGTTCACACGGAGGAGTTTATTTATTTTTAACATCTGCTCGAGCCG
Source organism: Avena sativa (assembly GCA_916181665.1). Lineage (NCBI taxonomy): Eukaryota > Viridiplantae > Streptophyta > Magnoliopsida > Poales > Poaceae > Avena > Avena sativa. The sequence goes on along the minus strand of OV702298.1, from coordinate 273,163,865 downwards.
GCAGATGTCCTGGAAGTACAGTACATCAGCTAGTTCTACACGATTCGGGCTTGTTTGCTTATGATGTGACGATATTTTGTTCGGTTAGTGTCATGGTATAAAACATCCGACAAGTCATTGGCACACAAGCGTTTTTTTTTTTTGCAATTCTGGCATGTCTTACCACAAGACAGACAATCAAACGTGATGAAAGACCTTGTTAGCTAGCTGGCGCTGCCGCCACGCTAATTCAAGCTGACCGCCTCGATGCCCGCGGTGTTTTGCTTGTGCGGGCAAGGAAACGGGGCTTACAGCAGTTCTCGTGGTGGCATGTTCCGGAAGGCTCTGCTCGTGGTGAAAGTATTCCGCATTTCTTCAAATGCTCGTCAAATTCGTAATTTAGATATTCACCTCCACGATCAGAACGCAGGAATTTAATCTTCTTATTACGTTGATTCTCAACCTCACTTTAAAATTCCTTAAACTTCTCGAAAGTTTCGGACTTATGTTTCATGAAATAGATATACCCATATCTACTCAAGTCATCCGTGAAGATAAGAACATAACGATAACCATCGCGCGATGCTACACTCATTGGACCACACACATCGGTATGTATGATTTCCAATAAGTCCGTAGCTCGCTCCAGCATACCAGAAAATGGAGTCTTAGTCATTTTACCCATCAGACATGCTTCGCGTCTTTCAAGTGATTCGAAATCAAGTGATTCAAGAAGTCCATCGGAATAGAGTTTCTTCATACGCTTCACTTCAATGTGACCAAGACGACAGTGCCACATATAGGTCGAGTTATCGCCCGATTTCAAACGTTTAGCTTCAATGTTATTAATATGTGTATTTCCACTATCGAGATTCAATAAGAATAGACCATCTATCAAAGTTGCATGTGCATAAAACATATTACTCATATAAATCAAACAACCATTATTCTCAGACTTAAACAAGTAACCGTCTCGCAATAAACAAGATCCCGATATAATGTTCATGCTTAACGCAGGCACCAAATAACAATTATTTAAGTATAAAACTAATCCCGATGGTAGATGAAGAGGTAGCGTGCCGACCGCGATCACATCAACCTTTGATCCGTTTCCAACGCGCATCGTCACCTTGTTCTTCGCTAGCTTCCGTTTATTCTGCAGCACCTGTTTCGAGTTACAAATATGAGCAAACGAACCAGTATCAAATACCCAGGCACTACTACGAGTACTAGTGAGATACACATCAATAACATGTATATCGGATATACCTTTCTTCTTGATCTTGCCGTTCTTCAAATCCGCCAAGTACTTTGGGCAATTCCGCTTCCAGTGACCTTCTCCCTTGCAGTAAAAGCACTCAGTATCAGGCTTAGGTCCAGCATTGGTCTTCTTCGTCGGTGCGGTAACTTTCTTACCACCCTTCTTGAAGTGTCCCTTTTGCTTAGACTTGCCTTTCTTGAATTTGGTGGTTTTATTGACCATCAACACTTGGTGTTCTTTCTTGATCTCCACTTCTGCAGATTTTAACATGGAGAAGAGTTCTGACAACTGCTTGTTCATGCTTTGCATATTGTAGTTTATCACAAAGTTCTTGTAACTTGGTGGTAGTGATTGGAGGACACGGTAAATCCCCAAAGCATTAGGAATCACTATACCCAAGCTTTGAAGTTTGTTTGCGTGCCCAGACATCTTAAGCACATGCTCACTGACGGAGCTGCCCTCTTCCATCTTGCAGTTAAAGAACTTTTCAGAAGCCTCATAGCTCTCAACTGCCGCGTGAGTCTCAAAGATCAATTTGAGTTCACGGACAATATCATGTGGGTCTGAATTCTCAAACCTTTTCTGAAGCTCCGATTCTAAACCATACAAGATAGCACACTAAACTGTGGAGTATTGAGTCTTCCGAGCGAGGTAAACATTCTTTACTTCATCGGTAGCAGTAGCTGCAGGTGGGTCACCCAGCGGTGCATCCAGCACATAGGTCAAATTACCAGCATTGAGGACAATCCTCAAATTGCGGAACCAATCTGCGAAGTTGCTTCCATTGTTTTTCAACTTTTCTTTCTCTAGGAACGCATTAAAATTAATGGTAGGGGCCGCCATTGATCTACAACATATTTGCAATAGTTTAGACTAAGTTTATGACAAATTGAGTTCTTATTAATAGTTAAATTAATCTAGGTGAACTCCCACTCAAAACAATATCCCTCACATTGTTTTAGTGATCACACGAACCAAATTCACCACATCAAAACCGATCATCACGAGAGTTGATGTAGCTTCAATGGCGAACAATCGACATGTTCATCATATCTACTATATGATTCATGCTTTACCTTTCGGTGATCCGTGTTTCAAGACCATGTATGTACATGCTAGACTCGTCAAGATCAAACCTTAGCTTCCGCATGAGCAAATCTGGCTTGCCCACGTTGTATACACTTGCGGAATCTAACACACCCGATCATCACGTGGTGCTTCGAAACAACAAGCTTTAGCAACGGTGCTTACTAAGGATGAACACTTTAGAACTTGAAATTTATGTGCATGAGGGATCATCTTATAAAGCTACTGTCGTTAACTAAGCAATACAAGATGCATAAAGGATTAACATCACATGCAATTCATAATATGTGATATGATATGGCCTTTCTTCTTTGTGCTTCCGATCTCCATCTTCAAGCACGAACATGATCTCCATCATCACCGGCATTGCATCAAGGTCAATGACGCTGCTCCATGGTTGTCGTCCACCGGCTTTAACTATTACAACTACTTTGAATAGACACGCGGGTCTTAACATAAATTAAAGACAACCATATGGCTCCTGCCGGTTGCCAACTTACAATAAGGAACATTGCATACATCAAATATAATCACAATCATGGCCATATCACATCACAGCACACCCCTGCAAAACAAAGTTAGACGCCTCTAATTTCTTTGCATATTTTACGTGGTTTGGGGCTTTCAATAAGTGTCGATCTAACTTACGAACAAGAACCACAACGTTGATGTGTGAACTATCAAGTGCCTGTTGTAAATTGGATCTATATTATAATGGGAGAGACAGACACCCGCAAAGCCACTTATGCAATACAAGTTGCATGTTGAGCGTGGAGCAAGTCTCATGAACGATGTCATGTAAGGTTAGCCCAGACCGCTTCATCCCATCATACCGCAAGATGCAAAGTACACAAGAAGCAATTGATAATAAAAGCACCACCGCCCACAATGACCATTGTGTTCTACTCGTGCAACAGATCTACATATAGACACGGCTCTGATACCACTGTAGGGGTTCGTAGCATGGAAAACAAAAAATTTCTACCGCATACAAACAAACAAGCCAAGATCTATCTACTTGATTGTAGCAACGGGTCGATGGAATAACTCACCCTCGAAGATTCCAAAGTGTTTAACGAGAGCGGATTCTCGTGGGTGATGTAGTCGTACTCTTCCCGATCTCAAGATCGTGTAGACGATCCTTCTGGCGCTGCGTTCCGGCAGCGCTTCCGCAGTCGGTCACACGTTCAGTACTCCACGAAGACCTTCCTCTCCCTTGTTCCAGCAGGCAGCGGAGGTTGTAGCACTCTCCTCGCGATTCCGGCAGCACGACGGCGTGGTACCGGAAGTAGAGGGGAGATCTCGCAGGGCTTCGCCTTAAGCCGGAGCGAGTATGGTGGACTATGAGAGAGCCTCGGTGATCTAGGATTTAGACACACCAAGTATAAGGGGATAGGCCGGTGGCTAGGGCAACGGGATTCCCCAAGTCGGTGGCTTGGGAGAAACCCTAGGGCGGCAGCTATGGTGGGTGGCGGCTAGGTTTAGGTTTAGAGGGGCAAGGTGTAAGTCTTGGAGGGGCAGCCCTGCCCCTCCTTATATAGGTGGAGGGGGCGCGCCAAGGGGAGGGGAGTCCCTCCCCAACTCGGCTTCCAAGGCCGGCAGTGGAGGGAGAGGGACTTCCTCCCCAAGTAGGTTTCCTACTCTCCCTCCACCAAATAAAATAGCCGTTTGACTTTTCAAATTGGCGTTTGACTTTTCAAACTAGGATTTGATTTAACCCTTTATTTTGTTCAGCGATGACACCTAGTACATGATGCAACCATTCCAACTTGTTATGACACATTCATGTACCCTTCCTCTCCGGAGTGCCGGACATTCCGGAACCTTCTAGAACATTCCCGATGAAAACACCGGAACCATTCTCCAACCCCGAAACAGGACTTTCCTTATATGAATCTTATTCTCCGGACCATTCCGGATCTCCTCGTGATATCCCGGATCCCATCCGAGACTCCGAACAAAATTCGGTCTCTTACTCATCATTCCATAACTACTCAACAACGTCGAATCCTTAAGTGTGTCTCCCTACGGTTCGTGAATTATGCGGACATGATCGAGACACTTCTCCGAACAATAACCAATAGAGGAATCTGGAAATTCATATGGCTCCCACATATTTCTATGATTACTTTGTGATCGAATTAACCACTTACATACGATACCAATTTTCCTTTGTCTCACGATAGTTTACTTATCCGAGGTTTTGATCGTCGGTATCTCTGCATAGCTAGTTCAACCTCGTTACTGATAAGTACTCTTTTCTCGTTCCCGTGATATGTGATCCCTTGTGAGCCAGTCACATGCTTGCAAGCTAATTGGATGACATTCCACCGAGAGGACCCAGAGTATATCTATCCGTCATATGGATGGACAAATCCCACTCTTGATCCATGTGTCTCAACCAATACTTTCCGAACACTCAATGCCACCTTTATAGCCACCCAGTTACGGTGTGGTGTTTGATGTCATCAAAGCATCCTTCTGGTGATGGTGATAAGCATGATCTCATGGTCGAAGGAATTAGGTTACTATGTATCAGAAAGCATATAGCAACTGAACTATTAAAATGACATGATCTTTATGCTACGCTTATCTATAGGAGTATGTCCATCATATCATTCTCCTAACGATATAATCTTGTTGTTAATAATATCTCAATGTTCATGATAGGAAAACCACAATCATTTATTAACCAACAAGCTAGTATTATAAAGAGGCTTTACTAGGGACTCTAATTTAGTTTACAAATCACACAAGTATTAATGTTTCCTTGTTAATACTATTATAGCATGAACGTAAACATTTATCATAAACACAAAGATATAATAATAACTACATTTATTATTGCCTCTAGGGCATATCTCCAACACTGTCTTGGTGATAGTAGTATTGTTGTTTCAATGAATGGGTCGTTGTAGCGGGACTTTTCTTTTTTGTAACTAGTAAAAATACCCGTGCGTTGCACCGGAAAGCTTTCCTTTCTCCCAACTCTGTATATATGCTGGCTGTGCTGATTTTCTTCAGAATCCGGCGAAGAGCAGGGAAGCCAATTCTTTCATCGATTCCACCACACTTGTATGACCGTGTTCTGCTTCTGCCTCTCTAAGTGCACAAACCCACACTGGCTATTTAGTTTGGCTCTCCCGCCAGGCATCCGTATTCTCCTTTTAATTCATTCACTTTAATTCAAACAGGCAGCAGATTCCAATAGATTCAATCAGTGGTGCTACTTCTTATTGATTCCCAAGACAACTCTCGAGAAGGTCAAAGCAGCCTCCCGTGCGTCCGTGCTCCAACGGGAAAATACATTAACGTGCGCAAACAACGGACAGTCGGAGTCCGGAAAAACGTATCACTCCGATTGAATAGAAACGAACAATTATTTTAGCTTAAAGGATAAAGCCGTCCAAAAAAGTGCTCCTTCCTTTATTATTACTAACACAAAACCCGTGCGTTGCTACGACACAACACCAAATCAAATTAATAATGTTTCATATCGTCAAATTCGGTTGATCGAATCCAAATGTCATGGAGTCTTTGATCGATATTTCATTTGTACCGCACAATGGCATAGGCGCGTAGCGTGCCGAGGCTGCCGTCTAGCCCGCAACGTAGTCGGCGCCCTCTGTAGATCAATGTTACTCGTGAAGTTTGATATTGGAGGACAGGTCCAACGACTCTAGCCGCACACGTGCGTGTTGAGATCAGCATCGAGCCCGCCTTTTGGATCAATAGGTGTGCATGTCTTCCCCTACTCTGTGTTGATTGCGACAATAGATCCACGGGATGGTACTGAAGCTGGACGCCATCGCTATTAGTGGCCGTTACGGAAGGCGTCGCCTGGTTGTGTGCGTCTAGGGAAGGCCTAGCTGTGTTGCGGTCGTTTCATGCATATTAGATGTATAGACTTTTTTATTGAAGACCGGACGTTTGGATCTCGCATCTGCCCGATCGACGAACACCTCCAACATCTCGTTCCTGACTCACCGAGGTCACGTGCATCCATAGGATTCGATCAGGAAAGCTAAAAAACGAACAGAACACAATTTGAAAGCCTGCGACACACACAACTCCAAGTCGGTTACTACCCCGATAGCTCTCGTCCATGTTTACATAGGTAAGTTTAAATCAGCCCGGCATTGGATCTTCATCAGGCTTGCAATGGAATATGGTTGTGTTATGTGTGCTGTCAGACAGGAGATCCGGGCAGTAGCCAGAATTATTTTATCTATCTTCTGTTCTAATCGCTAACCGTCCAAGACTTCATGCATTATACGCTCGCTTATTACTTGGAAAAAGACTCCACGAACTACATGACTTGTGAGTCGTGACCTATTAGGAAATACATGACCCATACGTGGCTGGTGAGTCATACATGACTCGTGACTCGTAACCAGCTGAACGTGACTCGTAACCAGCTGAACGTAACTTTATTAAGGTACAGACGAAAGCGTATTTTTTCTTTTTCACTTACCGGTGGTATTGGTGGGTAATTTATTTTTTAGTCAAAGGGTATAGTCGTCCAAAAAAGTGTAGGTACTACAAGAAACACTCCTTCCTTTATTATTAGGTATAGGTATAGATTAGGTATAGATTTTACTTACCGGTGGTATTGGTGGGTAATTTATTTTCTGCTTAAAGGTAAAGCCGTCCAAAAAAATATAGGCACTATAAGAAACGCTACTTCCTTTATTATATATATATATAGGGTGTCGCTATTTGACACCCAGTGTGTAGAATAGTTATTCTACATCCACCCTCTATCTTTAGAACCGTATATTATTTTTACGTCACGTAAATTTTGTATTACCTTGAGAGTTGACAAAAACATAAGAAAATATTTACATGTCATAATTTTTTTTGTTTACATGCCGTATAAAAATACGACATAAAATGTGTACTTTTAGTGTTTTTTACACTATAATTACTCATAAATTATTTTTTTATGTCAATTTTTTTGCGTTGTGGATGAATATAAACATAATTATTTGTATACGAAACATAAATTTCTAAACGTGACAACATAAAGTTATGTGAGGTGCAAAATAACTATTCTACATCCTGGGTGTCAAATGGGGTTTCTCTCTCTATATATATATATATATATTCTTCTTTCGTTTTTGCTGTGTGCAGAAAGCTGGGTGTAATTAGTATCTTCTGATATTAATGTATGCTCCTTTCTAAAAAAATAAAAATATAGCGGTCCCTTTTTAGATTAATTATTTTCCAAGCAAACCACTATGCCATGCACCTTTTTAACGGGTAAAACAGATCTTTATTATGCATTAGGGGTTATAGTAAGATCAACTTCAAGTTTCTGGATAACCAACTCAAGACCCAAGCCAAACAAAAAAAGAGTTCTATTCTTCGCTCTTGTCCAATTGGCAAGACAATAACTGACTCTAACATGTCCTTGATCTACTTTAACAAACTTGCTTTCTCTAGGGAGGGTGAGTCTATATAAACCTCCCTACAGGGCGTGTAAACGTACGTTCCATCATCCACCCAAGCGACTCGCCGCCTAGCCGTCGAGCTCGCCTCATTGTACCTCCATCATAATACAATCTAGCAGGAGTAGGTCTTTACCTTCCGGGGGGCGAACCTGGGTAAAACCCTGTGTCTCCGCCCTCATCTCGCACCGCAGATGGCTGGCTGCCCTTGCCCTTCGTTCTACTACTCGCTGCCGATTGCAGCATCTGCCGTGGTCATTCCCACGATAGTGGCGCCCACCATGGGGCCTGGCCGGTCTGGCCGGTGTTCTGCGGCGAGATCCAATCTTCCCATCAACGAGTCGGTCGCCACCGGCCGCATGATAGCGATCGGCGAGATGCTTCAGGTCTTGCCGAGCAGCTACGTCCCGGCGGCGCGACCCGTCACGCACAACATGATCTTGCCAGTCGCCACGATCAGCCTCTTCGTCGGCCTCACCGACGTCATCTTCTCGGAGGACTCGGCTCGCATCCGCGAGTCGCCGCCACGCGACCGGCTCTCCGAGAGCTAGGTCCGCACGATCCATCGCCTCGCCTCCGAGTACAACTCGGCCCACAGCGACGTGGCCGAAAACACCGCAGTCGCGGAAGACGCGGCCCTCAACGACGACGCCGACTCGGCGACCCCGGCGTCACTCGCTGGATCCATCACCGCGGCTTCACCCGCGGGCTCCATCACCCAGGTCTCCAACGTGGGAGACTTCGAGGATCCTTCCATCCTTGGGATCTTCGACTTCGACTCCGGGTCGGATAACTCCGCCGATATCCGCGACGGGACCGGTCGCCACGCCGCGACCTACATGGCGACTAGCACCGATCCGTCGGAGGATCCCTTCTCCACCCCGATCCCTCCTAACGCCACGGCAACGGAGGTCGAGGAACTCCGCCTGAAGCTGGCGGAGGCAGTCCGCAAGGAGCAAGCCGAGCGCGAAAAATTTCGCCTCGAGCAGGTGACGGCGCAGGAGCTGTCGCGCTACCACCAGCAGCGAATCAGGTCGCGCTTGAACCCCACCGTCCAGGGGCACGCCCTGAACTTCGACGACGAGAATGACCTGGCCCGCGTGGCCGAGCGCGCGATCTGCGAGAACGCGCCACCAGGAGGAAGCGCCCGGCCCCCACCAGGGTCGACGGCGATGGGCGCCCCACCTCCACCCAACCGCGCACCCCTAGGGACCAGCCACGGATAGTGGTCTCCTCACGGGAGCGAGACGTGAACGGCCTACCACTGTTCTCCACCCCGATGGACAACCTCGTGGCAGGCCGAGCAGCGACCGACAACATCACGGCCACCGGCGACGGCGCCCTACAAATCCAGTATGTCAAGGCCCTGCTCGCAAAGGCGGTCGAGGAACAAAACGCAGGCGTCGACTCACAAGGTCGGATGTACTCGCGTTCATTGGGCAGTAGAGCGGCCTCAAGCGGCCGCCCATTGGCGGCAAACACCCTCAACTGCCCGCCACCCGAACCACTGCAGCTCCAACACCGACCCGCGAACGCGGCACTCTCCACCAATGACCCCAGGCCAGCGACCAACTTCATCGCCGCCAACGGTCAGCCCGTCGACGCCCGCACTCACATCATCAACAACCAAAGATGGCGCGCACGCCAGCCCGACGACCTGCGACATACCCTAACCAATCGCCGCGACGGCGAGCCGATGGGGTCGCTAAGCCGACTCGGGCTCCGGTGCTTCGGACCGATGATCCGAGGCGAAAAATACCCGGCGAACTTCAAAGCGCCGAAGGAAATAGAAAAGTACGACCCTTCGTACGACCCCTCCGTGTGGCTGGACACATACCTCATGGCAATGGGGATCGTAGGCCACACTGACTTGCTAGCCGCCCGCTACCTCCCCTTGATGATGGAGGGAGCGTGCAGGCAGTGGATCAACACTCTCCCTCCGGATAGCATCGACTCCTGGGAAGAGATGCGCGATGCCTTCGTGAGGCACTTCGAGGGTTTCTACACCCGCGCCACCACTATCGAGGACCTGGAGCGATGCGTCCAGGGACCCCGCGAGTCGACCCGAAGCTGGGTCCAGAAACTGGTATACGCAGTCTTCAGAGCACAGCGGCGACTGCCGCACTACTTCCAGGAGCACCCGATCATGGTCGTCTCCTCAGCATCGTTGCAGGACATCATCCGCAACCATGAGGCGACCGGGCGAGTCGCCAAGTGGGCCGTCGAAATCGGCGTCCACAACATCAAGTATGAGCCATGAAAAGTGATCAAGTCGCAGGCTCTCGCGGACTTCATCGCCGACTGGAAAGAGGCCCAGCAGCCGGAAAAGCTGCCATACCTCCACTACTGGAGCCTGCACTTCGACGGATCCAAGAACGCGGACGGCGCAGGAGCAGGGATCGTGTTGACTTCCCCGAAGGGCGACAAGCTCCGCTACATCCTCTGCCTCGACTTCACCCCCTGCACCAACAACATGGCCGAGTACGAGGCACTACTCCACGGCATGCGAGCTGCCAAGGAGATGAATGTCAACCGCCTACGTTGCTACGGAGACTCCGACCTCGTCGCTGGGCAAGTCGCTGGTACTTGCGACGCCGTCTCTCCCACCATGGCGGCATACCGCCAAGCAGTAGACAAGCTGGGTGGACACTTCACAGGCTACTCCGTCGAGTGGATCGACAGGCGGAAGAACGAGGAGGCCGACGCACTCTCTCGCATCGGGTCGGCTCGACTCGCACCACCCGCCGGCGTCTTCCTCGACACGATCGCCAAGCCGTCAGTCTCTCCCCCAAGGGAGATCGACATCGGAGTCCCGCTGCAACCAGAGGCAGCCCTGGTCGCACTCATCGCCGAGCCAGACGACTGGACCAAGCCGTACATTGCCTACCTAGAGACTGGCACCTTGCCGGCAGACGAGACAGACGCCCGGATGGTTGCACGTCGATGCAAATACTTCACCATCATCGACGGCGAGCTCCACAAGCACAGCGTGACTGGCGTGTTCCAACGCTGCGTCCAACCCGCAGAAGGACGCAAGATCCTCCACGACATCCACTCCGGCGACTGCGGCCACCACGCCGGAGCCCGCTCTCTGGTCGCAAAGGCCATGCGGCACGGCTTCTACTGGCCCACCGCACACGCCGATGCCGTCGACATTGTCCAGCGGTGCGCCGGGTGCCAGAAGTACGCCAACCAGACACACGTGCCGAGCTCAGCGCTCAAGACAATCCCCATCACCTGGCCATTCGCCGTGTGGGGTATGGACATGGTAGGCCCTTTCAAAAAGGCCCCCTTCGGCTTCACCCACCTCCTGGTCGCGATCGACAAATTCACAAAGTGGGTGGAGGCTAAGCCAGTCCGGAAATGCGATGGGAAGACCGTCACCAAATTCCTACGCGAGCTCATATATCGCTACGGGTTCCCAAACAGCATCATCACAGACAACGGCACCAACTTCACCAAAGGTGCCATGGCCGAGTTCTGCGAGGAACATCACATCCGGCTCGACCTCACGTCAGTCGCCCACCCGAAGTCCAACGGCTAGGCAGAACGGGCCAACCAGAGCATCCTCCACGGCCTGAAGCCGCGGCTCCAAGTACCACTCGAGCGTACCGCCGGGTGCTGGGTCGAGGAGCTACCCTCCGTCATCTAGGGTATCCGCACCTCGGTCAACAGGTCGACAGGGTTCACCCCCTTCTTTATGGTGTACGGCGCCGAGGCAGTCATGCCCATCGACCTCGAGCACGACTCGCCAAGGGTCGTCCACTACACGGAGGCTGCGAATGAACTCGCACGTCAGGATGGAATCGATCAACTCGACGAGGCACGCGACCTAGCTCGCTCTCGCACTGCCATCTACCAGCAAGGACTCCGCCGCTACCATAGCCGGCGGGTGAAAACTCGCACCTTCCAGGAAGGTGACCTGGTGCTACGCCTCATCCAGGACAAGAAGGGCATGCACAAGTTCTCCCCCCCCCCGTGGGAGGGACCATTCGCCATCGGGCGAGTACTCGGCAACGACGCCTACTACCTCACCGACGTCCGCGGAGACAGAAAACTCGACGTCAAGCGACCATGGAATGTAAACCTCCTACGGAAGTTCTACTCCTAGAACTCCACACATGTATCCTCCAGTCGCTATGAAATAAAACATATTTGTTACCACAAATTGTGTCTACTCTCCGGGTCTTGTGCCACTCGCACTCGTAATAACAGCACCAAGCTAACTGCAGGAGTCAACCTCTGGTACAGCGATCGGCGCGGCCAAGTAGTGCGCTACGAGGGCACTGGGTTACCCAGGCCTCGCAACGTCCACGAAAAACGTCTACCCGGAGCCCCATTGGAGTCGCCTAGCTCGACTGGCTTAACGAGCCAAGACAACTGCCTTCGCTCCTCACAGCGACCATGATCCTCTGCATCCTCGACACAGCGACTCGAACGGGCAAGTACCACGCTCGGGGACTGACGACCAGTTCAGCGCGAGCGACTAGGGAAAACGCCAAGTATGAGAGCATGCCCAGGACTCGCCATGCGACTGACCCGACGGGCCAGGCAGGAGTGATGCGCTTACTCTGACGCGCCCAGTCCTCACCCATCCTAGAGTCGCGCCTAGAACAACCAAGTACCACGCTCGGGGACTCGGCTACCCGACCTCGTTCGCGCAAGGGAAAACGGTGAAGTACAGAGCACTGATGGGAGTCTCCTTGCGACTGGCTTTCCAAGCTCGAGCGAGTCGACCTCAATAACAAAACGTTCAAAACCACAAACACATAACAAATGAGGTAAACCCCATAAAAAGGGCGGACGCGCTCGGGGACTTGTTCAACCCTCAATCACAAACACACGACAATTCACAAAATAAAACAATATCCCATTATAGCAGATCATAGTTGTTACAAAGTACAAGGTGTGCCCAATGGCCGAACTGCTACTAACGCCCCAGGGCACAATGTCTTATTCCGCAGGCTTCGATGTCGACTCGCCGCCACCCTTGCGGTTGCGAATGAAGGGAGTGTACGGGTTTGACGGGTACGTCGTCAGCTCACCCGCCATCGCCGCACGGAAGGGCTGCTCGACCTTGAAGTCCCGGTGCTGCGGCTCGGGGTCGTTGGGTGCGACGATCGTCTCCTGATAAGGAAGGAGGTCGCCCATCGCCCAGACGCGATCGGAGTACACCGCGGCGCGGTCCGTCAGCTTCAGCACCTCGGCGATCTCCACCGAGCCAGTCGACGATGGGTAGCCACTCGTCACGTCATCCAGATCGAAATCCTCCGGGAAGTGGGCGAGCCCAAGGCTAAGCGTCGTCGTCGCCCCACGCCGGAACGCCGACCGCGTCATGAACTCGACGACTGATGGCGCCTTCTCCAAGTATCGCCACACTTCAATGAGGTCGCTGGGAATCACTTCCGTGGGCGACATCTCCTGAAGATACGCCCGAATGCAAGCCGCGGACAAAGTGGCCGGGTCGACCAGAGTGGCCACACACTGCCGCGCGTCGTACGACTGCACCTCCTCCGAGCTGTCGATGATCTGACCTATGGACAGAAGGTGGCAGTGAGTACAACAAAGATCACGCAATGCAAATATTACAGGCAGAGGCAGGCACACTTACCAATCAAAGGACGAGTGAGATCCGTGATGAAGCTTTGAAGAGAGGTGTAGTCGTCTTGTAGCCCTGCAACAAGGGCATCAGAGACCTTACGCTCCTCAGCGGCGGCCGTAACAGCAGCCTTAGCCCGCCCATCCGCTGAACTCGCCTCCTCCTTCGCTTCCTTAAGCTCGCGCTCAAGGTCGGCGATCTGCTTTTCAGCCGAGCTCAACGCAGATTGAGCCGCCGTCAATTCACTCGCCGGGACAAGGCCCTGGCGAACCTCCTCTGCCTTCGCAGCAATCGCCTGGAGTCCCTTGTTCGCCTCTTGGACAGCGACAAGTTCCTTCTCTGCGCGACACTTCGCAGCAAGCCGGTCGGCTGATTCACGCTGCAAACCCTGTGCAAAAGTCAAATAGTCAACAAAAACGAAATCCTAAGTGCCCACCCACTGAAATTCAGCGACTGGACACTCGGGGACTGGAGATAAAATATCCTAAGTGCCCACCCGCTGAAATTCAGCGACTGGACACTCGGGGACTGGAGATCAAAAATCCTAAGTGCCCACCCGCTGAAATTTAGCGACTAGACACTCGGGGACTGGGTACGAGAAATAAAAGCAAAACACCAAAAGAATCTGACCACTGCAATTCAGTGGCCCGATCCTCGGGGACTGGACATACCTGGATGGCTGCGCCAAGCATGCCATGAAGCTGTAGCGCGTCCATGGATGAGAGAAGAGCTGGAGTGTGCCCGCGATGTTGCTCGACCTCCGTTTCGGCGACCCCAGGCCCGCGGCTCGATGGTGTGGTACCACTCACCGTAGCCGCTTTGGCCACGAAGCGGGGGAAGGTCGCGATAGAAGCGCCAGCACCAAAAGAGGCCGGCTCGATCATCCCAGGTGAGGAACCACCCTCCTTGATCGTCAAGTTCACCCCGCCACAGGATCACTCGGAGCAATCGTCGTGTCGTCAGACACCGTGACGACATCGTCTCTCTTGGCCTTCTTGGCACTGTCTGTGGGGGCAGCAACCTCATCAGCCTTCCTCTTCCGAGAAGGGTCCTCCTCGACGACGACTGGCGGCACCTTGGCCACGGACGGGTGGCCTATCTTTTTAAACCCAGTCCTGCAAATTGATTACATGAGCAAAGTGGTTCGAGTACAATGAAAAATAAAGCAGGTGAATAAAACTCACTTGGCGACTGGTATGAACCGCAGCCCCGTGCGGATGCTAGCCGGCTTCTCCAGTTTGGGGCCCAGTTTCCGACTGAGGCCCATCTCCAGGACATCATGCGCCCAAGACACAGACGGCCTCTTTGTTGATGAGGCCGCGACAGGAGCCTCCACAACGTTTTCGACAGGAGCTCTCCTGGGAGGCAAAGCTGCCGCGGCTGGAGCGACCCCCGACCCAGAGACTGGGGCGAATGGGGGAGGAATCGAGGCCAGAGGCACCTCACTCAGGACGGCGGTGACATCCGGTGCTGCCCCGTCTGTGGCACTTCATCCCGGGCCAGGCTGGTGGCGTCGGAACTACTCGCCGAATGAGGCGGAGATGCTCGTCTCGCTGGCTTCGTCTTCCTCTTCGGAGGGGCCTTCACCTCCTTCTTCTTCTTCTTTTTCGACGGAGTGGCTTCGCGACGCGAGGTGAGCTCGGGAAGCTCGTCATCGTCATCATCATGATGTTCAAGACTTCTGCTCGCCTCGAGTTCGCGCTGACGCTGCCCGCGAGTTTTGCGACCCAATGGGGCGGCCTCTTCCTCATACTCGTCATCGTCGCTCCTGTCGCTCTCGGCGCCGCCCTTGGTGGGAGGCGATTCGCCCCCGTCCTAGACGGACGGGCTCGAGTTCTCGCCGTCCGCGGGCGGAAGCCACCCTTCCACCACTTGAAATAACTGCAGCAAGCATAAAGTAATATCAATATAACCGCGACAACATCAACTGCGACTGCGAATGGTAAAAAGTGACTTACCATCGGAGCTGGATGCTTCGCGGTGTAGGGGGCGACCCTAGCCTTTGCATCCAGGTACACCGCCTGGGTGATCTTCTTCAACGTCGGGATGTAGTCCTCGAGTTTCCACTCGGCGAGGCAGGATTTCGTCGAGTCCTCCCAGCCCGTGTACTCGTACATATAATGGTCACGGTGGGCCAGGGGAACGAGTCGCTGCCCGAGCCAGCAGTTGTACAAATTGATGGTCTGAAGACCCTTCTTCTCCAGGCCGTGGATGGTCTGAAGCATCTCATCCACGACCATCTGCTGGTCTGTTGGGAGTTTGCCGACTTGGAGTCGGCGCGGTTCGGGCCGGTCGGCGGAGTATCTTGGGATCGCCACCTCTCCGTCCGGAGTCGCCTCGGTAACGTAAAACCAAGACTTCTTCCATTCGCTCGCCGCCTTGGCAGGTAGCATCAGATCGAAAAAGGAGGCCTTCGACTTCAACTGAAACGTCAAGCCACCCGCAGCAAGCATTGGGCCGCCTGCTTCTTCGCGACTGATCTTCCCATGGAACAGATCTTGCCACAGGGGAAAGTAGGGCCTGCAGCCCAAGTAGCACTCGCAGAACGCCACGAAAATGGCGAGCTGCTCGATGCTGTGCGGGCCCAGGTCCGATGGCTGGATCCCGTAGAAGGTGCAGAAGCGCCGGAAGAAGAGATATGTGGGGAATCCCAGCCCCCGTTCCAGGTGGCTGGTGAAGCAGATGAATTCTCCCGCGCGCGGGTTTGGAGTCACCTCTCCGGCCGCGGGGATGCGCCACCTGCCGGCGTGCAGGATCCCGGCCTCCTCAAAAGACGCCAGTAGCGCTCTCGTACACTTGGACCTGCCCCTTGGTTCGGTGGAGGGGGCCATTGGCGGAAAGGTTCGTGGAGGTCGGAGGATTTTGGATCGGCTGGATCGCGATGCGGAGGAAAACGGAGGTGCGCGCAATCGGAGGAAATGACGAGGAGGTGGTTCTCCGATCGCCTACCATTCCCTTTATATAGCGGTTGTTACCCGCCAAACCAGGAAGCCGTTACTACGCGGTGATTACGCCAAAAGTTACCATTGGATTACCCCAACGGATAGTTTTGACTGTGTTTGACGGTCCAACTTCAGCAACTCGGCTCGCTGACCCGACCACTACAACAGTGACTAAATATTTCGCCGACCCGTTCGCCAAGCTGCGACCAGAATGACTAGTTTTTTCCTTTATTCAGGAGCCCGCCACCGATTCGACTGGATGTCCGCATTGGACCCGTATGCTCCGACTGCCAGCAACCACCTGCGCCCAATCGACGACGGCATCGGGGACTACTGATGGGGATATGCCTACCGGGGTATACCCAGCAGGACGTTTCCGATTGGCCCAGGAACTGACGAGTGGGCCTGCAAGACGGCGACTGGATCAAGACCTGGCGTGGATCCAAGCGACTGGAAGTTGAAGGCCCAGGAGAGTAGATAGGCCCGGTCGGATTAGGTTAAATGAGTACCGAAACCTTAACTGATTCGGTTGAGATATGTAAACCCTAGGGGAGGGTGAGTCTATATAAACCTCCCTACAGGGCGTGTAAACGTACGTTCCATCATCCACCCAAGCGACTCGCCACCTAGCCGTCGAGCTCGCCCCATTGTACCTCCATCATAATACAATCTATCTGGAGTAGGTCTTTACCCTCGGGGGGGGGGGGGGGAACCTGGGTAAAACCCTGTGTCTCCACCCTCATCTCGCACCGCAGATGGCTGGCCGCCCTTGCCCTTCGTTCTACTACTTGCTACCGATTGCAGCATCTGCCGTGGTCATTCCCACAACAATCCCTCAGAGTGGTACAATAGAAACACAACGGGTCCAATATATGGCTAAAGGTTACAACTCAATATTTACTCGAGATCAAGAGAACACTCTAGGATAAAGAGAGTGAAAGAACTTCTTACAAAGAAGAATCAAAGATAAACAACGCAAAAACTATTATACTATTAAGACTAGTATCTGAATTATTGGTTTGGCATTGCTGCTATTGCACTACACTAAAGAAATAGGTTCTATGGCTAGATATTATATTCCTATCTAATCAGTAGCTTCGTCTTCACTTGAGTTGATATATATTGACTTTCTTGATTTTATTGAAGAACTTTAGCTTTTGATGATGACTCCTGCAGCATATCTTGAAGTAGATGTCGTCTTAATGGCTTCAGAATCTAGCAAGGGTTAAGAATATACATTGAGTACGAGCGTACTCAGCAAGTTCACTAGAAAAGGAGTGTTTGATGCACTATAATTACAGCCACAGACCATAAGTCATAGGCAATGCAAGTTTTCGTAAACATTTCTTCAAAGGTTGCTTTTATTCTGAAAAGCTATGTCCGTCAGCCTTCACGGGTTTACCAGAACTTTCATGGAGTTCCTTTCCCGCAGCATTCACAGCTCCTTCCCAGAACAGGGAGTAACAAGTTACATTTCTTACACTCTGCAGAGGTACGTTACTTTACCCATGAGAGATCAACTCTTTGTTGCACAACCGGGCAGCTTATTCCCGTCCACAATTCCATGATGTGGGGCCCAGAATATGATCCAAGCCAATCACTGCCTCCTTCGTGACCTTGCATGCCTCCTTGGTGTACACCATGCCCACATATTGAATTACGACAATGGTTTGTACAGACCGTTAGATGATAGAACTATCATGGGACTTTGAGGGTTCCCACACATATGCTGCATATCCTCTACGAATTACCAACTAATATGCACGCTACGAGTGATAACAGCCACGACCTGCACATCCGGCTACATGCGAGAGGAAAAAGATACAGCTGACTTCTCCGTCCCATTCCAAATCTCATGGTTAACGCGAAATATACGACGCAAGAATCACTGGCGACATTGGTTGTTAAGTCCTAGATAATATGTTCCTTTACCACCGGAACTCTTATAGTAGGTTATTACCTCATGGTAAATAACCCATAGTCATTATTATGAAAATAGTGTTTTCTATCCTTTTTCAAATGCAGGTGCTGACAACACTGGATTTGCAAAATACTTTACAGAAAATAATCAAAGGACATGAGCAAGTGTGAACTTGCCTTTTGTGGTTGCAATATTATGCACTCACGATCTTCAAGACAATATAATATCCAATATCTGAAATCAGCATCATTGGTCCGGTAAGGACTAATGTTTAAAGAAGCAGGATGCTTTTATGCATAAGTAATGTAATGCATTTTATAAACGCGGATCCTAGGGATAACGTTGTTCTAGGGTTTGGATCCTGGAAAGGGTTTCCTTAGAATGTGTTACCCTTTTAGATTAAGTTTCACACTTGTGCTTCTTATTAAGGCTTGTGAGTGTGTGTGAACAACACGTATTTATCCAACAATAAGATACACACATATAGGATGCTACTCAAAGACTCTTATATAAGAATTCATTAGTTTTAAATCTTACTTTACAAGTATTGACATTTATAAGAAACCTAAGTGTTTACAATCTTAGGTATGCAAGTACAATTTGAAACAATGTGATTGTGATTAATTGTCATCTGTTGAGTATGATGAGAGTCCTTGAATTTAATTTGTTAAGAGTTGGAAAGATTATTATAAGGTTTGTTGATTGAAGTGGCAAAACGAATAACTTTTGAATAAAAGATTCCTTTTCTAAGGTCTAAACAATCTTGGTGGTTAATCAAACCTGGTCGAGGTGGTTTATGCTTGCTTGAATAGTTTGGACTTGAGATGCTTTATAACTTAATTATAACAGACCAAAGTTAACTATAAAGCATATAATAATGTCTTTAGCATTATATTTAAAGTCTTGTAGACTAAAGTTAACTTTAAAAACATGGATGGATTGAAGGTGTAATGCTTATGATATTTGTACCTTGTGTACTTTGTAATGTTTTCTTAAAGTTACTTAAGAATGGTTATACTTTTACTTAGTGTAGTGGTTTCTTGATTTTATAATGGAATAGAATCATTTATTTTTTTATAGATGAGTGGTTATAGTTTATAAACAAGGAAATAATATTACTTAACTACTTATGGATTCACTATATTGTTGTCGTATTTTTGTAATCTAGTGGTTGAAGTAAATGGAAAAGATTTAATTTAGTCACAATCATTCTTGGAGATTTTATGTTGGATAAGGATCCCTTTATAAAATAATCTACATTTATGGTTGAAAGATAATTCAATAAAATGGTACTTATAATGTTTTGAACCATTATGACTTCATATTATGAATATTTAAGACTAATAATATTTATTAGACTCCATTGACTATTTTTAGAAATATTAACAAATTTTATCTACTCTTATATGAATTAACAATTAAGGAAATAAGTTTAAAATCAAGTTATTAAAGTATTTAAATTTTTATTTAACTCAACAGTGGAATATTATATTTTAACATGTAGGTATTATTTTTGTGATCATTTTGGTATATTACATTTATTTTTATGATTTAAAAATAATAAGATATGATTTTTATAATATTTATTACTTTATAAATACTTAATAAATAATAAATATTTAATTAAGTGAAATAATAATGTATGATTATAGTTTTAAATTATAGTTCTTATTTTTCTAAGATTTTTGGTATTTTATTTATATTTTTAATATTTACCATTATTAAAATATGAATTATCCAAGTTTCATTAATTATAAAATCTTTATCAAATAATTATTATTTAAATAACTATCATAATAATGTTTGATAATAGTTTTAATTGATAGATTTTATTTTTTTAAC
The DNA here is from genome assembly GCA_916181665.1 of Avena sativa. Taxonomy (NCBI): domain Eukaryota; kingdom Viridiplantae; phylum Streptophyta; class Magnoliopsida; order Poales; family Poaceae; genus Avena; species Avena sativa. The sequence goes on along the minus strand of OV702298.1, from coordinate 273,143,785 downwards.
ATTTTCATATATTACACATATTTTTCTGAATTATAAAACAAAAGTTATTGATTTAATAAGGTTTATTGATTTTATTTTATTTCTGAGATATTTAAATTTGGGTTTATATCATTTATTTATTTCCTAAACAGAAAATAACTTTTTATACCACAGCCAAAGCTACCCTAGGTCACTGACCAGTGGGGTCAGGGCCACGTCAGTATGCCACCTAGGCGTGGACTGGTCAACTGGTGTACTGAGTCAAGGGTGACACAAGCAGGGCGTCAGTATGACGTCAGTGCGGCCACCACCGCCAGTTGATGGTCGCCGGCGACAATCTACGGCGCCCCATCACGCGGAACTAGACTAGTTTGTATCAGTGCGACGTGCTGGATCATATAGTGGTGGCGCTGCCCGAAAATAGTCATCGGAGCTACTGGAACGACAACGACCGACGACGGCAAGCGGCGGTGCTACGACTCGAGTAGGCTAGGGAGCGAGATAGGAAGAAAAGAACGATGCTTGAGCATCAGTGACTCACCCTGGTTGCAGTGGTGGTGTCGATGAGGACTGATGTGGTCGGAGACGAGCTCTCCGACGAGGATTCCGACGAACCGCCTTAAAGAGGAACGGGAAAATTCGCCCTTTCCAGTGCTCCCCTTGATGCAAGACTCCACCCATAGGATCTACGGAGCATAGGGCATCTCCATGACTACTTGGAAGAGAGTAGGGAGGTGCGGCACGACGGCGAGGTTAGCTAGGGTTTCGACTCTGAGGAAGAAATCGAGAGAGAGATTTAGAGGAAGAGAGAGTGGATGAGGATGAGCAGACGACATCGTGGTGTTCTTATCCCTTCCTCCAGGGGCGACGACACGCATCACAGCGCGACGGTTGATCAACGACGGAGCTACGGCCAGCGAGCTGCTTCCAGTAGGCGAGGTAGACGACGATGCGACATTTGCGAAAAATCCCCTAGAACGTTTCCTTTCTCCATCTGTAGTCCTCTCACTGGCCCACTCGTCAGTCGCTGTGGTGACAAGCTGGGCTTGCTTAGTGGGCCGATATAGGCTGCGTTTGGGCTGCTCGTGAGCAGTGGATAAGGAGAAGGAAGTTGGGCCATGGGCCAGATTTAATCTCCTTCTATTTTTTCCTGGTTCTTTCCTTTTTCTATATTCTGTTTTGATAATAGATTTGAATTTGCATCTTTGATTTGAATTTTTTTATATGGCTTTATTTGCTAAATAGTTGTAACTATATTAAAAGGTATCTACCATCATTTTGTGAGCTTTTACTCAATAAGGTTATATTTCTTTATTTTCTGTCTAGAATAAACCATTGATTTATATTATAATATTTCTTTCTTTTTAGAATTTGTAAGAACTTTTGTTATGAATTTTTAATTTATCTATAATCATAAACTTATTAAAGAATGCATTACTTTTAACTTATGAGATTTGATTCTCATTGACTTATATTATTAAAGGAATTTTTATGTGGTGATCTTTTATTTTTGTATGATAAATAGAGTTCTAGGGAATTAATATGGTTAATATTATTCCCATATTTTTAGGAAATAGCCATGAATACATCTTATTATAACTAATTTGGGAGTTAAGGTTTGAATTGAAAATGCTTACCCTAGGGTTTAGGGTTCTTACTATACTTATATTCTTTTGTTGATATGAGTAAATATTAATAGCTAAATATATTGTCTTTATATTTGTGATCTTTAATGCTATCACCTTTTAAAATAGAAAGTTATTATCTGGAATGTCTTATGGAAAAGAATTGATAAAGATATCTCCTAAACACATATGGTTAAGATAATTGGAGATGACAGAGATGTGCTTAAGTGATTTGCTATAGGAAATATTCCTATAAAGCATTGTGGAAATAAAATGATTTATCCAACATATGAGATGGATGTTAAGCTTGATTATGGATTTAGGGTTTAGTGTTTACCAAGAATTCCTATCTTCAATAATTCAGAATTCTTGACTTCTACTTAAAGAATTCCTTTCCTAGATATACTATTCCTTCATATCCATCATCATGTGCTAACATGATGAGCTTTACTTCACAAGAATGTTCTTATCCAGCTTTCGTTCTTCTAAATCTATACTTGGTTTTCAAACTGTTCTACTACTAATAATCTCTAGTCCAACAGTCGTTACTTCTAAATCCATTCATACTCTTTCTTAATCATCCACCACTAATATTACTCCAGTAGATGTATTTATAATTAGATATACATCAAATCCTACTTCACCTCAAGTGTTTACTATTTTCCCAGAGGAAAATACTAACTCTATAATTCAATGCTGCTCTAATATCATCCTAATCATACTATCTTATCTTTACTTGACTCCAATATCCTATATTAGAGTTCAATCATGTTTTACCCACCAATGTTACTTATACTGGATATAAGCATTTAATCTTGGTGACTAAAGCATGATCATTATAATCCCTTGATCCTTTATGGTTTAGGTTTCCAATTAGCTAGTCAAGGCTTCATCAATACAACATTACAGCTGTATTGAAATTATCTTCTTAATATCCCTAATGGATTAGGGAATGTTTTTCATGCACTATCCCTACTTAATCCCATAGGATTACTCTTTGGTCTATATCCTCAATGTTCATCCTTATAAACCTATTTGTTACCATACAATTAGATCTTCCATATAACTCTTCTATTTATTCAGTGGTGAGTTAACTCCTTCAATTACCATATTGATTAGATTCCCTTAAATCACTCACATCCTATAGATGATATCCAAAACTAGCATTATTACTTAACTCTTCTTACTATTTTCCCTATAGGCCTTAAGTGAATGCTTTGATATAAACAAGAGTTAATAGATTAATAATTAATGGGTTAAGGATTGGTGAATCAATAGTTGATTACTCAACTTTGATGATCAAAAGATATGAGAATAGGGTTTAATGGAGATGATAAGGATTGATATGGAAGGAAAGATATATGGTGAATGGTCTTGGCTCAGCTTCCTTCCTAACTAAAGAGTTTGGGTGAAGTGTTACCATGTTTCTCATGGTACAAATAGAATAGGATTGAATAGGTCAATAGCTAGTTATTACATTCATGTTACTTGGTATTCATGAGTTATTGTAACAAATACTAGGATGTGATCACCTAGAGATCTAATTAGGATCATTAATCAATGTGTAATGGTTTAGTTTCATTGTATTTGATCTACCCTTAGATCAAATCATGTTTACCCAAATTGAGGTTTTAGCAAAGGTCATATTGAAACTTATCGCAATCAACTTGATGATCTACTTTAATTCCATCCAATTGAGAGAGAGGATTCAATCACTTTGACAAGTTTTGTTCAAAAGCGCAAAAATTATTCGGATTTTCTATGCATGAATGTAATGCACACATCTGAGTTTAACTTATTTCTAAGCTCTAATGCTAGGATGTTACAATAGTCTTCACAAATATTGGCCATCTTGGATAGATGTCATCTGCTAGATAGTATCCCTTGTTATAGTGGTGCCCGTTGATCTCAAATTCCACAGGGGGAGCATGACCCTCAACAAGCTTGGAAAAGACAATTGAGGAGTTGAGGACGTTGATGTTGTTTTTCGATCCTGCCATGCCAAAGAAGGAGTGCCAGATCCTAAGATCATGTGTAGCAACTTCCTCAAGTATCACAGTGCAAACTCCTTTGTGGTCTTTGTACATTTCTTGCCATGCAAATGGACAGTTCTTCCACTCCCAATGCATGCAATATATGCTTCCAAGCATACCAGGAAATCATCTATTTTCATTGACTGCGATGATCCGAGCAGTGTCGTCAGCAGTGAGTGATCTCAAGTACTGTTTCCCGAATACTGCAATCACTGCCCTGCAGAACTTGTACAAGCAATCAATGGCGGTGGACTCGGCCATGCGGAGATAGTCATCGGCACTGTCAGCCGGCGCTCCATATGCAAGCAACCTCATCGCCACGGTGCACTTCTACAATGAGGAAAACCCAACCAAGTCGGTGCAGTCCTTCTTGCAAACGAAATAAGGGGTTGAACTCCCGGATGGCATGCACGATCTTGAGGAAGAGCTTCCGGCTCATCCTGAAACGGCGCCGAAACACGTCCTCTCCATGGAGCGGCTCGTCAGCGAAGTGGTCGGCGTACAACAAGCAGTAGCCCTCTATCCTTTGCCTCGCCTTGCACTTCCGTCGACCCGGCGCCGAACCACCACGCTTCGGCTTCGCCATCTGCAGGTACAGCTGGGCGAGCGAGGCGAGGATCTCCATGTGCTTTGCATCTTCGGCGACCTCGGCGCTCTCCTCCTCCAGCAATACAGTGAGTATCTCGTCGTCGTCGGAGTCCATGGAGAGTATATCGTCGTCGTCGAAGTCCATGGCCGAACCGGCCAAATGCCGAACACCTGGCGAGCGTGGTGGTGGGAGCATGCAGCGAAGCAGAGCTACGACGAAGTTCGGGGGGCGAAAACGGTGGTGGAATGGGCGGCGGAGTGGGCGACAACTACGACGAGCATATCTAGAGGCGTGGGCATGTCTTGGCGTGGAGGAGCTCCGCCGACGAAGTCATGGCGATAGAGGCGCTGGGAGCTCTTCGCCGCAGTCTGGGCGAGTGGAGTGGGGGGATGTGACTGTCTCGTCGAGAGAGCTGACACACGCCCGTTTTCGCTGCGTCCGGCGTTCCCAGGGCGTTCCCGGGAACCTGGGTACGGCTTGAAAAGCCCGGACCAAAGTTCGCCCAAATCCGGACGAAAACAGGTTTCTGGGTACGTGACTGGGTCGATTTTCAGCTTCCGGATCGGCGTCCTGGGTAGGCGAGTGAAGATGCTCTTAACTGAAACAAGAATCCATCTACCTCAGCACGTAGTTCCCGTGGATTCAATTTCAAACCAGGAAGCTGAATTTATCTCCCTACTCTTGTAGATCGTACGTACTACTATTTCGCAACATTGTGAATGGTGGGAGGATTATACCTTTGTACAAGGGCAGCCCTACGCGTTTCCTGAGGGATTTGTGCTTTTTATTCCCGGGTCCCTAGAAACCACGTGTCCTTTTTTTTTGATCAAAATCCCACTTTTGCTACAGAAAGTCCCGTTTTTGCTACAACTAGTTTCGGTTTTGCTACATGTAGCAGAAAACTGTTCGGCCTAAAAATTAGAAAATTAGACTAGACCTCGCCGGGGATTTCGCCGGAGACCTCGCTGGCGATCGTGTAGCAAAAATTGTGCTAATGTAGTAAATCTGTCCTCGCCGGAGATTCGTCGAAAACTTTCACCGGTAGACCTCACCAGAGACCGTGTAGCAAAAACTTTATGCTATTGTAGCAAAAACACAAAACGTATGTAGCAAAAAAATTATCATATTGTAGCAAATTCGACCTTGTCGGGATCTTGCCTGAGACATTGTAGCAAAAACCAAGATACACTTGTAGCACTGTCTCCGGCCGCACGTAGCAAACCTCGACGCAGTAGGTAGCAGCGCCGCTAACCCCATGTAGCAAACCTCGATGCTGTTGGTAGCACCGTCAGCGCCAGTAGGTAGCGGTGCCGTTAACCCCATGTAGCAAACCTCCCTATCCTAGGTAGCAACGTCAGTTGTGTATGGAGGCTATGGCGAGGTGCCAGCGGCCGCGCGACGCTGCAGAGGAGAGGGACGGTGGAGCAGGACTGCAGCGCGGTGCTCCGGCGAGGTGGGCGACACGAGGACGGCGACCGCCGCTCCGGCGAGGGACGACACATGCGAGCGGCAACGCCAGCAGTAGCGCGCGGCGCCGCAAGCAGCAGGGCACGGCGGCGGGCGGCGGCGCGCCGGCCTAAGCAGCCGGAGACAGCGGCGGGAGATGCAGCCGGCGAAGCGGCGAGAGCTGCAGGCAGCTGCGCGTGCGGCGGCGCGAGCTATAGGCGACAGGGCAGTGCAGCGGGGTGGCCTTCTTTGATGGCGGCGGCATGGCTGCTCACACGTGCGTAACTGAGGAGTTCATGGCGATTTATCTAGTCATGGGAGAAAAAGGAAGTGGGAGGGCCTCGGGGAGAGAGGCCTCCGGCCGGCGGCGAGGTAGGCGAGCGCTGGGCGTGGTGGAGCTGGGAGTACTGGACGACGACAGAAGCTGTACTTCAGATTGGAGAACACGCGTGAGATAGTTTGGGCGAGAGGATAAGGCAAACGAGAAACCCACCAATGTACGACACTGGATGATGGGCGGCCTCGTGACGCGAGCGACAACAACCCAGGGGATAGGATTGTTCGATCCCGAGGGAACTGTATCATTTTACTTTGTACAATCCCTCTATTTGAAAGCAGAAGTTGCGTTTGCTACTGGGAGTCGGGAAATGTACATCAACTCTTCTTTTGTTCTCTGATCGCCAAGCAGCTGCAGCACACCATCTCTGACAATTTTCTGTGAATGATATTTCCTCTCTTGGCAATAGCTGCCTCAATGCAAATATTTTGGATAGCGCTGAGCGTCCTCCGGAGGATCAAAACGCCCGATCCTCCGGGTCGCCAGCCATCTGATCAACTCGCTCTAGACCGTGTGATTAAAGAAGTGCCAGCCTGGTTAAGTTGACGTGCACCTATACCAGCCTTCACAACTCCGTCTCATACCGCGGCGGCTCCTGGCGGCTGGTTCGCAGCACCGCGACGTCGCGAGAGACGACCGGCTTGCACCACTGCGACGACACGGCAGGCACTTGCAGCTTCGGCTTGTAGCACAGAGCGACGCCCACCACGAGACCAGCTTGTAGCAACGGTCTAGCAACGCTCGCCACTTGCAGTTCCGGCAGTACACCTTCGCAAGTCCGACGTCGCACTGCCTCGAGCTTTGTAGAATGGTCTATGGCTGCTTGCAGCTGCATAAAGCTCCCGATGTGGACCTTCGCAGCACCTCAACCGTTGGGGCACCACCGATGGTGGCAAGGCCGGGCACGGCAGGGAGAAAAACCAGTTGTGGTCAATAGCAACGCCGACCGCGGTTGGTAGCAAAGTCTGGCGTCATAGGCAGCAACGTCACACACCGCAACCGCGTGCCATCGGTAGCAAAGTTGGGCGCCGCAGGTAGCAAATTCACGCGCCGTCGTTAGCAAAGTTGGGCGCCGCAGGTAGCAAATTCACGCGCCGCATGTATCTCCCCTTGCAGCACGGACGCCTTCTCTTTGTAGCTCCGGCAACCACTACGTGCAGCTCCACCTCCATTCCTTTGCAACATCGACGCCCATGCTTCGCACCTACAATGACCAGCATGGGAAGCACCGGGGCACAGGCTTAGCATCTCCTCCGCCCTTGCTTTGTAGCACCGACGACCACCGCATGCAGTGCCGCCTCCATAGCAAAAGATTTGTGCTAATATAGCAAAAGAAAAATTCTAATGTAGCAAAAAGACCTCGTCGGAGACCTCGCCGGTGAACTTGTTGCAAATTTTTGCACTTGTAGCAAAATGAATTCGCTAGAGACCTCGCCGGGGAATTGCCGGAAACCTATTAGTAAAAAAACTCTTCTAATGATGCAAATTCATAGAACGTATGGAGCAAAAACATTATACTATTGTACCGAACAACTTCGACAGAGGCTCTCGCCGAAGATTTCATAGCATAAAATTTAAACTATTCTAGCAAAAAACAAAGAGATTATAGCAAAACATTTGTGACATCATAGCAAACAATTTTTGACGAGATCCTCCGCTGTGACTCGTATGATGCAAAATCGCAGAACGATTGTAGCACAAAAATTCTTAGTATGATGCAAAATTGTAGAACTTCTGTAGCAAAAAATAAAAACCTTCCTATTATGCAAATCCGTAGAACTGTTATTTAGCAAAAAGTTTGTTTATATGATGCAAATTTACAGAACGTGTGGTGCACAACATGGAACGAGCGGAGCGAAAAATTATCCACATGAGGCAGAAACATAGAACTGTTGTAGCATAAACCTTGTAGCAACAATTGTGTACTAAAATAGCAAAAACATAAAACAATGATAGCAGACACTTTCTTCGATTGTAGCAAAAAAAATTATATAATGCAAGTTCACAAAAAGTTATGTAGAAAAAAATTCTTCTACATTGCAAATCCATAGAACCAATATAAGCAAATCCAGTAGCAAACCCGTCGTTCCTTGGTAGCACCTTCGACCCTAACTCCGATGAGAGCTCCGCCTTGCAGCATACAACCTCTGGCAAGCAGAAAGGTCGCCACTGATGGTATCATTGGCGCCCTCCATTTGTAGCATCTCTGCTCCCCTATGCTAGCACCACTGCCTCTGATTTGTAGCATCGACGCTCTCCCTTTGTAGCATCTCCGCTCCCCTATGGTAGCACCACTGCCTCTGATTTGTAGCATCGACATCCTTCTTTGGTAGCACATCTGCCTACCTATGGTAGCACCGACGCACTGTGATGGGAACAAATTTCGACGGTCGATGGTAGCAACTCTGATTGCCCATGGCAGCAACTCCGACTGCCGCCGCCGACAACAACTCCGCTAGCCGCTTACGGGAATTGTGGAGGTGTTTGTAGCAATTCCGGCGAGAATTTTTAGCAAATTCCGTCGGCCGCTTGCAGAAAACTAAAGTGAGGCTTGTAGACCCACGATGCTGCTCCCGTGGCGCCGCCTACAGCAACTATGGCGGGGTTTTTAGCAAGGCCACCGTGCCTATGTAGCAAGACCGTCGCGACTGCCGCACCTCTGCAGCAAGGCCGCCTCGGCCACCATGCCTATGTAGCAAGCCTGCACGTCCATGTAGCAAGGTCGCCCGGCAGCCGCCATGCCTATGCAGCAAGCCCGCATATCCATGTAGCAAGGCCGCCATGGCCTCCATGCCTATGTAGCAAGCCTGCACGTCCATGTAGCAAGACCGTCGCGGTCGCCATGCCTATGTAGCAAGCCCGCACGTCCATTATAGCAAGGCCGCCATGGCCGCCATGCCTATGTAGCAAGCCCACAGCTCCTCTGTAGCAATGTCGTTGGCCAATTGTAGCAACGATCACTGCCATTTTGTAGCAACGCCAGAGAATCACGTTGCAGCGTCGACGATGAGCAGCATGGCAATCACTTGTAGCAAACTATGATGCCCATGGTAGCAACGACGATAGCCCATGGTATCATCGGCGGCCTTAGTTCGCAAGGTAGCTCCGATGAGCATCGCCATCCTTCGTCCATAGCTCCGAGGACGAAGCACCACTACTCGCAGAAACGCCAGCCCAGCCTTGCAGCAACATTGGCCCGGCCTCACAACAAGCATGGACTAATACCGCGAGCTCCACCACTAAGGCGACCACGACGAGGAACACGAGCAACCAGGAATCGAGACGCAGCGGCGGGCGGCTACTATGGAAGCAGCAACGGATGGCCATCCGCTGAACCACCGGCGAGCGCGATCCCGGGAACCATCGGCTAGCGACGACACCAGGAACCGATGGGTGGCCATGTGGGGAACGTCCGGCGAGCAGTCGTGGTGCTTGGATTTGACTCAGCGATGGGGATTAGTAGGAACACAGCAGGCCACGAGATGGGAAAGAGATAGGCAAAGAATTAAGGTACCGACGTACCGTAGTGGTCGGTAGGCTGGGTCCATAAAAGGACGCGTGTCGTCCACTCGATCCGGAGGACGCGAGACGCACCATCCCCCGGGTGATACATACTCCATTTGTATGCTCCATTTGTTTTTCTACCTACCACATCCGTGTATGCCATTGCTGTACTGGAAGCAAGCAAGCACATGCAGTGCCTCACTCGCACCGCTGCGGGACCGCCGTCGGGAGGCCGCGCGCCACGCCGATGCGCTGCAGGACCACCGCCACCGGGACGCCGCGCGCCGCGCCTGTGCGCTGCAGGACGGCTGCCGCCGCAGGATTGCTGCTGGGACGCCGCACCGATGCGCTGCAGGACCGTCGTCGCCGCCGGACCGCCGCCGCGCGCCGCGCTGATGCGCTGCAGGACGGACACCGGGCATGGAGGATGGAGCTGCGTGCGCTGGAGCCTGACTCAGCTGCTTAGCCATCCAAAATCGTTCGGCCGTTGACTAGCAATGAGGAAACGACAATGCGCACTGCTCTGTATCGTTCAACAGCACTCGGAGGCCTCCCCTTGGTGAATTGCCGCGAGATTCTGAGATGGTGAATAAAATTTCCGCTACTTTTGTTTTGTGTTTTTGCTATAATGGTATAAATTTTTTGCTAGAATTTTTTCGACGAGGTCTCAGCTAAATAGGCTAAATTTATCGGAGTTTTTGATGTGGTAGGGATTTGCTACATACATATATTTATTTTGCTAAAACTGTTCTATGTATTCGCTATAATATTGTAAAAATTTTGCTACAAGATGTCCGGCGAAGTAGGTTCTGCTATGATAGCAAAAAAATTTGCTACAAAGTCCCGACGATGTCTTCGGCGAAATGGATTTTTGCTACATTTTGCAATATTTTTGCTACAATATTTTTATAATTTTGCTACAATATTTTTATAATTTTGCTACACTAGTGCAAAGTTTTTGCTACAAGGACTCCGGCGAGGTCTCCGGCGAAAGTCTCCGGCGAGTCTCCGATGAGATGGGATTTGCTACATAAGCATAACTTTTTTGCTACACGGTCGCCGGCGAAGTTTCTGACGAAATCTCAGGCAAGGTCTAGTCTATTTTTCTATTTTCTGGGCCGAACCGTTTTCTGCTACATGTAGCAAAAGCGGGACTATTTGTAGCAAAAGTGGTATGTTTGTAGCAAAAGTGGGATTTAAAAAAATTTAGAGGACACGTGTGAGGACTCCGGGGGATTTTTGCGGTGACCCAACAATACCACTGCATGTGTAGTACACTATAGTCGTTGACATGATATCCACAGAATACCGTTCGGTAATATCACGTCCCTCAGAATGGTACAACAGAAACATTGCGGGTCCATATTACAAACATTCACACATTTATTATTACAATATCAGAAGTTCAAGACTTCGAAAAGATTCAACTTACAAACCAAAATATAAAGTGTTTCAGCGGTATTCAAAAGTAGCAACTCCAACTAGGAGTTGAGCTCAGCAGCTTATTCTATATGGTTCATGCTGCTCGGCTCCGTCGGTTACTATTAACTAGGGTTCTTAGTTGGACTCGTTGTCATCGACACCATAGCGGATTTTGTAATCCACTCTTTCAACACCTCCTGACAGGTCAGGCTCCTCGTAGAACATATCTTTTTGGCATTCGGCTGCATACATTGGCGTATATTCGGGATCCTCAGAGTCTAAGCAAGGGATCAAAGAAAAGGATGAGTAACAGCGTTACCCAGCAAGTTCATTATATGCAAGGTGGGAAGTTTGATGCTCTAACTACCACCTGAGACTATAAGTCCTTGGCACTATGCAGTTTTTGTAAATCTTTTTTCAAAGATTGATTTTATTATGAAGATCTATGACCATCACTCTTCACAGGTTGACCAGAACTTTCATGGAGTTCCTTTCCTGCCGTGTTCGCAGCTCCTTCCCTGAACAGGGAGTAACAAGTTACAATTCTTACACTCTGCAGAGGTGCGTTACTTTATCCATGAAAGGTCAACTCCTTATTGCACAACGGGCAAACTTTCTCGTCCACAATTCCATGATATGGGGCCCAGTAGGTGATCCAAGCCAATCACTGTCCCCTTCGCGACCTCGCATGCCTCCTTGGTGTACACCATGCCCACATATTGAATTACGTCAATGGTTTATACAGACCGTTAGATGCCAGAACTATCGTGGGACGTTGAGGGTTTCCACCCATATGCTGCATATCCTCTATGAATTACCAATTAATATGCACGCTACGAGTGATAACATCCACGACCTGCACATCCGGCTACATGCGAGAGGAAGAAGATACAACTGACTTCTCTGTCCCATTCCAAATCTCATAGCTAACGCGTGATATACGGCGCAAGAATCACTGATGTTATGGGTTATTAAGTCCCTAATTAATCATAATTGTTGCAAATAGAACCCTAAGTTCTATTGCTCCATTATATCATCACTGAGGATGATATCTAAGATTTCTTTATTTGAAACAATAATATTTTCTTTCTTTGGAGTATATATGATAACACACAATTTGCAAATACTTTGATAATGACTCTTCAAAGGACATGAGCAAGTGGTGAACTTGCCTTGTGATTGCAAGGTAATGAAATCAGATGCATGAACTGGACCTTGAGCTTCTATGTCTACAAAACATCATTATTGCCCCGTAAGGACAATATTTAAAGAAGCAAAATGATTATGCAAAGTAATGTAATGCATTATTTAGTTTTGTGTGTATTCTCCCCCATTATTTAAGTTATAAAATTCTTTTTAATAATAAAGAATTTATAAATATTAATTTTTAATATTTTATTGAATATTGTATTCTTTATTTTATTTCATTTTATTGGAATTTTATATATTTAATAATTCCTTTAAGAATTATCATTTAAATACCAAAAATTGATATTAAATATTTATTTACTTTCTAAAATACTACAATATTAATATATGTTGAAAGTGATTTTTATTTATTTTTATCATCTTTCAATAATTTTATAAAATTCCATTAGGAATATATATTACAAAATTCTTAATAAAAATTATATGCATAAAATTTTATTTCTTAATTCATTTATATAGATTGAATTATTGTGAATCCAAAAATATTTTATTTATATTTTTTGGATTTTTATTTAATTTTCTAGAATTTATTTAAATTCAGGCGCATTTTGGTCTTTTCTTAATTATTAAACCTTGCTTTAGGTGATTGGGCTGGCTGTGTTGGGTTTATTGGGCCCATTTGGCCCAATTGGGCAGAACCAAAATGACTCCACGAAGGGGTCTTGGCCCAACTAGCCCACACTCTCTCGTTCTCATCTCTCTTCTTCTCCTCCCCCGACCCCGTGGTCGGTGATGCCACCGCCGGCGATTCACGCCGATGTGGACCTCCCCGGCCATCGTCGTGATATATGGGGTGGTGACTGACCCCGCTCCTCCTTCCTATCCATCTCGATTTGGACCAACGGCCCCCCTGTGGCCAGACCGGCTCCGTCCCGAACCCTAGGGTTTAGGGTGGTGCTGGTGCTGCCTCCGCCACTGCTCCAGTGTGCTGTGGTGGTGTTCCTCGCCTTCAGGCATGGATGTGGTCACCGCCTCAGCGTGGCTTTGGTGAGGCTAGTGGCTTACCAGATTGATTCCATTGGTTAATTTGATATGATTCAGATGATAATGTTACTGTAGAATCATTACTTGGAGATTCTAGTGATTTGAGAGCTCACCACTGTCATTACTTGGTTATTGACAGTGATCTTCGAGTGATGAATTCACTGTATCTGTAGTTGTTGGCTTATGGATTCATATACAGTTTGAGATTAACTTGTCTCTTATAGTGATGTTATGTATATGTATATTCCTGGAAATGATTCCTATGATTAGTATCAGGAAAATGATTTGTAGTTGTCTGTGAGTGTATCTGTGAAAGCTAGATGCCTAATCTGCTTGGTTTAGAAGTTGTTCTTGTGACACCATCCTAATATGGCACACAAGACCAGGTTCTATTACTTGACTTGATTTTGTTTAAGCTTAAGATTAGCATGATATTAGAGATAAGTGGAAACTTCTTTCCTTGAACCCTAAAGCCTATGATGTTGGTCTAAGGTTTAGGGACTAGGTCCTTATCTTGTTGTTCCTCATGGATTTGTTCTGGTAGTGATACCAGCTACTGATTCTTGAGTTAAAGTTGGGAAAAATGATTTGTAAGTGAAATGGATCGTATGGGCACCTAGAGGGGTGGGGTGTGTGAATAGGTGCTAACCAATTTTTAATACTTTTTCAATTTTAGGCTTGACACAAAGTAAATTCTCTAGATATGCAACTACGAGAATTTCCCTATATGCAACCCTAACTACTAAGCACGTAAAAAAAGGAGCGAGGAAACGTAGTGGAGCACGCAGAGACACAGGGATTTGTTTTACCGCAGTTCCTTCCTTGTTAAGGGAAGTACATCTGCATTGGAGGGGTGGGCGGTTCTAAGACCACCACGCCACAATAAGTCTCTCCCTATTCTCCGATGGATCTCGCTATGAGAGGCCTGATCCACCTTCTCCACTATTGGATCCCTTCGAGGCGGGAACCGGTGCCTTTTACAACACTATCGGGGCACACAGCCACAACCGAATTGGGGGCTCCCGAGATGACAACAAGCTGCCACAAGAACAAGGTTTATCAATATAAACAAAAACAAGGATCTAGGTATTTGCAAGAAATACTAGATCGGGGGTTCTCCAAATGAGTGGAGAGGAGATGAAGTGCTTGATTGCTGATGATGAAGATCGAGTTCTCCTCCTTCGATTCCCCAAGGGACAGGGCCTTTGGGTGGATCTCTCTTGGATGAAGGTTGCAGATCAAATCTCGTCTTTTTTGAATGAATCAAGAGATCTGGCAGGAGGGGGAAGGCTGGCTTAAATACCCCCTCCCCAGATCTTGCCGTTGCACAACTTTGGGGGCGGATTATCCGCCCCCTGGGAAAACTCCGCCCAAGGGCGGATTCTCCGGGGGAAACTCCACCCCCTCTCTGGGGCTGGCGCCTGCGAAACTTGGTGAATATCTTGGGGGGGCGGATAATCCGGCCCCCTCCAGGGGCGGATTATCCGGCCAGACCGGAAAGTCCGGCCAACATTCCGCCCCCTCTCTAGGGCTTGCGCCTTGGTGATGAGCAAGGGGGGTGGACTATCCGCCCCCCCTGAGGGGCGGATTATCCGGTGGGGCCGGAAAATCCGGCCAAAACTCCGCCCCCCTTCTGGGGCTTGCGCCTGCTTGGGAAGAGGGAGGGGCGGATTATCCGCCCCCCAAAGGCAGAATCCTTTTCCCTTTTTCTCAAAGAGAGCTGCAACACTTCAACACACATTAAATAATCCTTGATATTGTTATCTAACACACAAAACACTAGGGATATAAAATGTTCTTTCAATCTCCCCCTTTTTGGTGTTAGATGACAATATTAGGATTTGCAATGAAACCGGCTAATGCCACCTTAAATAATGAAAGACGCTCCCCCTAGATGTGTGCATATTTAAAATTTGCATTTGTATACAAATACACACACTAGAGAGAACACAACTTCCATAACAAAGATAATTGAAACAAGGTGGTTTGGGAAACAAGGTCATACCACCAGGATGAGAATATAGCCAAAGAATATAGTTTGTTTGATAGCCTCCAAGCACATCCCAACCATACCAGCAATATTGATGCATACATTAGATAGGCCCATGATTCCATATGCCATCAAATATGCCTCCATAGATAAATCCAGAATTCCATGAGATCCACAATAGATAAATCCAGAAATCCATGAATACCACACAACATACCAAACTTAGTGAAACACGACAAAGTCTTACATAATCAAACACAAATAGAAAATGAGTACACGCTAAATAGGCACAAGCAAGCAAATAAAACGACTGAAAGAAAGATGCTTGCGCCCGACCCTTGCAAATCCACGAGACCTAATAGAACTACTTCTCCCCCTTTGGCATCGAAACGCCAAAAAGGAAGAAGAGCGATGCTAACACCCCTACTCCTCCTCATCGGGGCGGATAATCCGCCCCTACTTAAGGCGGATAGTCCGCCCCCCCTGAAATTCTGTAAATTACAGATTCAGGCCTGAGCATCCTAGCAAACCCCTCGATGGTGTTTTAGAGGACTTGTGTGCAAGAATAGATGGTTCAAGGAGGGAGAGAAAGGCTTGGGTTGAGAGCATCAAACTGAGATGGTACTACACACCCAAATTTGCAAGAATCAAATCAACCAAAAGCCAAATTTGAGTGTGTTTTCCATAAGAACATGAGATATGCAAGAAAATCCAACAAGACCCATGAGAAACCAACTCTTCTCTAGGAAGAGGGTGATGGCCAAAGCCACCATGTTGGAGTGCATGGCATGACACCGCGAAGATGTATCTTGAGTTCAAAACCAATGCTCATCGATGACCCACATATCACAAAATGATATTAAGGGAAATGATTTTACTTGCTTTCGGCATTATGGGGGGAGGGTTGGCCCAATCAATTAGGACCACACTCCCCCTATGTCTATGCCCGCATCTAAACCAAATACATGAAAAAGAGCAAGTGAGTGTGCAAGGGTAGTCAAGCCAAGCTCCTTGAATCTATGATATTTAGCTCATTCCTCAAATAACAAAATCTTGCTTCATCAAGAGGCTTCGTGAAAATATTAGCAAGTTGGTTCTTCGTTCTCACAAAGGATAGGGCAATATCACACCGAGCAACATGATCCCGAATAAAGTGGTTGCGAATCTCTATATGTTTTGTTCTTGTATGCTGCACGGGATTGTAAGCAATTTTGATAGAACTTTCATTGTCGCATAATAGAGGCACTTTGTCACAATTGACACCATATTCCTTTAAAGTTTGCCTCATCCATAACAATTGTGTACAAGCACTTGCAGCAACAACATATTCAGCTTTGGCGGTTGAGAGTGAAATACAATTCTGTTTCTTTGATGACCAACACACTAGAGACCTGCCCAAGAATTGACATGCACGAGAGGTTGATTTCCTATCATCTTTGTCACCAGCCCAATCTGAATCAGTGTAACCACATAGAGAGAAACTTGAACCCTTGGGACACCATAACCCAAAATTTGGGGAATGAACCAAATACCGGAAGATTCGCTTGACCGCCACTAAGTGGCTTTCTTTAGGAGCGGCTTGGTACCTTGAACACACTCCTACACTTAACACGATATCGGGCCTAGATGCGCAAAGGTAAAGGAGAGAGCCGATCATGGATCGGTATACCTTTTGATCCACGTCTTTACCCTTGGGATTGAGCTCAAGATGACACTTTGTTTGCATTGGGGTAGCAACTCCATTGAGATCCGTCATCTTGAACCTTTTGAGTATGTCTTGGATGTACTTAGCTTGATTAATAAAGGTTCCCTCTCTAAGTTGTTTGATCTCAAATCCAAGAAAGAACCTCAGCTCACCCCTCATGGACATCTCAAACATGTCAATCATAAGCTTTGAAAATTCATCGTTAAAATCTTGGTTAGTAGAGCCAAAAATAATGTCATCTACATAAAGTTGGCATACAAAAAGCTCCCCATTAACCTTCTTAGTAAAAAGAGTGGGATCGATTTGCCCTACTTCGAATCCACGGTCTAGCAAAAGCTCTTTAAGGTGCTCATACCACGCACGTGGGGCTTGTTTAAGGCCATAGAGCTCCTTATCGAGTTTGTAGACATGGTTTGGAAATTTGGGGTCCTCAAACCACGGGGGCTGCTTGACGTATACTAACTCATGTAGAGGACCATTAAGGAAAGCGCTCTTAACATCCATTTGTTGTAATTTGAAATTATGATGGGATGCATATGCAAGAAGGATACAGATGGACTCAAGACGAGCCACAGGAGCATAAGTCTCGCCAAAATCAATTCCTTCCACTTGAGATAATCCTTGAGCCACGAGTCGTGCTTTATTCCTCACAACAATGCATTTTCATCTTGTTTGTTCTTGAAGACCCACTTGGTGCCGATAACATTGCGGCAATCCTTTGGTTTCTCTACGAGCTTCCAAACTTTGTTGCGTTTGAAGTTATTTAATTCTTCATGCATTGCAACAACCCAATCGGGGTCTTCAAGAGCATTAAAAACCTTCTTCGGTTCAACCATGGAAATGTGAGCTTGATGATCACAGAAGCTTGCAAGTTCTCTTCTAGTGGATAACCTTCGTCGTAGATCACCAACAACCTTGTCAAGAGTGTGACCCCTTAGTTCAAGGTTCCGATCAGCACGAGCCTTGCGACGAGCCTCAATGTCCTTATTGTTTCTAGAAGGAGTTGATTCAGTATTTGTATCCTTGTCTTGATTACTGCCTTGCCCTTGATCTTGGTCTGCATTAACACTAGAAGATTGCTGCTGAGTTTGTTCTTCAGTGCCGGATAATCCGCCCATCGGAGGGGCCGAACTATCCGGCCTGGGAGGTGAAGCACCAGAGCCTTCTTCCTGAGGGTTCCTGACAGGAGTTGGAGACCCAGGGCCGGATAATCCGCCCTCGGGGGCCGGAGAATCCGGCCTGGGAGCTTCTGAGTTGTTGACTTCTCCTCCGGATCCTCTGGAACGAGTTGGAGTGCCAGGGGCAGATTGTCCGCCCCTTGTAGGGGGCGGATAGTCCGGCCTGGGACTACCAACTTGTCCAGGGGACAGATGATCTTCAGCAGATTACGGTGTTGGTGCAGGACTTTCTCCAACAGTAGGAGCTTGTTGATCTTGTGTAGATGAGAGCTCCACATGTGTGGAGCATTGTCCTTCCCGATCCGCCACAAGGGGTTCCTCAATGGGGCGGAAAAATCCCACGCCCATTCTTCTTATGGCATCTTGGGGTATTTCAACATCTGCATCACAAACATCAACTTGCCCTACAAAGGAGCCGTTATTTTCATCGAACTCCACACTACAAGATTCTACAACAATCCCAGTGAGCTTGTTGTAGACTCTATAAGTGTGGGATTCGGCACCGCAACCAACAAAAATACCTTCTAAAGCCTTGGACTCAATTTTTGACAAACGGACACCTTTAATAAGAAAGAAACACTTACACCCGAATACCCTGAAGTATGAGATGTTGGGCTTGTTACCGGTAAGTATTTCATATGGAGTCTTGTCCAAAATCTTTCAGAGGTAGAGCCGGTTCGATGAGTGACAAGCAGTGGATATGGCTTCAGCCCAAAAATTATATGGAGACTTGAATTCATCCAACATTGATCTTGCCATGTCCATCAAAGTCTGATTCTTCCTCTCGGCTACACCATTTTGTTGAGGGGTGTACGTAGCAGAATATTAATGTCTAATCCCCTCTTCGCTCAGAAACTCATTCAAAGTGTAGTTCTTGAATTCGGAGCCATTGTCACTTCTTATTGCCAAGATAGGAACATTGTGTTGACGTTGAACTTCATTGGCAAAGTCAATGACAGTTTGTTGAGTCTCACTTTTCAGCTTGAAAAAATAGACCCATGTGTATCTTGAGTAATCATCGACAATGACCAAGCAATATTTCTTCCCACCAAGACTTGCATGAGAAGGAGGACCAAATAAATCCACATGAAGTAATTCCAAGATCCTCTTTGATGACACAATAGTCTTCCTCTTGTGGGGAGAGTCATGCATTTTTCCTTCTACACAAGCCCTGCAAACACGATCTTTGGCAAAAGAGACATTGTCTTTTAGTCCAAGTATGTGGCCACCCTTCTGGAGACTTTGTAAAGTTCTCATGTTGACATGGGCTAAACGGTGATGCCATAGCCAGCCCACGTCGGCCTTTCCAAATAGACACATCGGACCCGAAGTGGTTTTCCCTGAGAAGTCCACCACATACAGGTCATTTTCGACGTATCCAACAAAAGCGATCTTTAGAGACTTGCTCCACAAGAGTACCACCAAATCATCATCGATAAAAACAACAAAACCCATCTTGCCAAGGGCACGAACAGAAAGAAGGTTGTAACCGAGGGTCTCAACAAGCATGACGTCCACGAGAGAGATATCGTGGGCAACCACAACCTTGCCAAGACCCAATACCTGAGATTTAGACTTATCACCATAAGAGACTGTGATATTATCATGATTTGGATGCATCTCCGTGATGATCTCCTTGCTTCCGGTCATATGACTACTGCAACCACTATCCAGCACCCATTTCGACCCACCGGAAGCATAGCCCTGCAAGAAAATTACTTCTTGGTTTTAGGTACCCATTTTTCAATGGGTCCTTTCATGTTAGTAACAAGGGTCTTTGGGACCCAAATAGACCAAGCAATATATTCATCAAAGGGACCGACATAATAAGCATAAACATCGCCATAGTCATCACAAAAGAGTTCATAATTCGGATTGTGAGACCCTGCAAAACCAATATTGTTAGTCTTGTCTTTTATGACATTCTTCTTAGCGGTGCTTATCTTTGATTGCACATTCTTGGTCTTGTTCTTCTTGGTTTTCCTCTTATTGGACTTGGTGACATACCCAAGTCCCTCTTTACCATGATTTGACCTTTGCTTGCCAAGGACTTCATCAAGCACACCTTTGTCCTTGGTAGTGATGTCCTTGATCACTTCTTTTTCAACACTAGCATTTTCCTTGTTACTATATGTTGAGTTGGACGAGCTAGGAGTATCATATTTGGCCAATCGACTTTGAAGCTGATCATGTGACTCATTGAGAATAGAGAACTCGTTTTCAACGCCTTGTGAGCATTGTCAAGTTTCTCCAATTCCTCGGAGAGTCTATCATGAGCAGCCCCAAAGTCAATCCTTTCCTTCTTTAACTTCTTTGCTTTGGTGACAGCATTGTCATGTTCCTTAACAAGTTTAGTCACAATTTCATCATGTGACTCTTCAATAGACTCAAGCCTCTCTTCAAGAGAGACCCGGGCCTCTTCCTCCTCTTCAAGAGCATTTTTTAAGGATGCAATTCCTCCCTTTCAATTCTGCCCTTTTCCTCAAGGAGAGCTTCGTTTTGGGCCAGCTGATCCATAAGAGCTTCAAAACGAACTTTGTGCTCACCTTGCAAGTTAGTGTAGAAATAATCCAAAGCAATAATCTCTTCTTTAACCTTAAGACTAGTAGGATCATCCATGTCAATCATAGCCTTAGGAAAAGAAGAGTTAGAAGAAGTTACCTCGGAGCTTCTTGCCATGAGGCAAGTAGCATTCTTGTTGATGATGTTTTCGTTCGGAGAGTCGAAGAGAGATGTTGATGTAGATGTGGTGGCTATAGCAGCCACCTCTTGAGAGCTATCGTCCTCGTCCTCATCTTCACTCCTCGATGAATATTCTTCTTGAGCCACTAGAACAATCTTTGGTTGCTTCTTGAAAGGAGCATTCTTCTTTACAAACTGTTTCTTGCGTGGAGCTTTTGATTTGTCCTTGAAAATGAGTCTTCCTCCATTATCCTCCCTACTTTGATATGGACACTCAGCTACGAGTGCAGCCGGTCACCACAGTTGAAACAAGTTCTCAGCTTGGGACCATTTTCTTTTCTTCCATATGCTCCACTCTTGCGTTCCAGTTCAACTTTAGCCTTGGCTGGATCTTTCCAGAAGTTTCTAGCATAAAGATCCAAGTATTGTCCATGAATCCTTTTTATATCCTTAGGACAATCCAGACCTTCTAGGGCATATTCATCATGATCAATCACACTAGTCTTCAAGGCCACGTTGAACCCTTTTTGCATCCCCATGGCTCGAGCACGAGCATCTTCGGCATTCTTGGCAGCCACTTTGAAGGCGGCCAGTTCTTGCATTACCTCATTGGATGTCATGAGGTGATAGTTATGCCTACCTTGGAGACTTTTCAAATCTGTGGGCTCAAACGGCATAAGTGCACTGACATATTTGCGCTTGATCCATGCATCATCAACATGAGCGGCACCATGATTTCTGAAGTTTGTGGCTATAGCCTTAAGCCTCCTATACATGTCTTCATGGTCTTCTCCATCCAACATATAGAATCCTTCAGCTTCGTTGCTCAATGCATCATATCTATTCCTCTTCATACTTTCATTTCCGATGAAGAGCTCGGTGAGAGCATCCCAAGCTTCCTTTGCTGTACTAAGATGCTAAATGTGTGGCATATCTTTGTCACCCACACCAAGTTGTATCAAGTGTAGAGCTGTAGCGTTGAGTTGGCTATCGAACACTTCTCTTCTTGTGAGATTGTTGGGGTTTCCAACATGAAGACCATTTTCGATGATCTTCCACAACTCTATGGAGGAACTGCACACATGAGATTTCATCAAAAATTGCCATTGAGTAAAAGTAGATGCAGAAAGTTTGGGTGGATCACCCCTATTATGTATATGTGGGTTAGGAATAGGTGGATCAGGGGAATACACATGAGAAACCTCATTGTATCCATCCTTACCGCTATCCTTTTTCGATGAGGATCTCTTGCTAGTGTCATCACCAACCACTTCGTTATCTTTAGAAAAAGTTTTACCCGTTTCCTTGGATTGCGGAGTGGTATCCTCAGAGTTAGATGGAGGTGATGCTGCAGATGTGGAGAGACGCATTATCAATTGACGCATCTCTTCCATCTTAGCCTCCATTAAACTCACCAAGGTTGTTTCCAACATCTTGAGATCATTCATGGTGACTACCTCCGGAGCATCACTCCCATCTACCTTGGAACCCATACTTCTCTTAGGCGGTTAAGCCCGAAATAAGAGCCGAGGCTCTGATACCAATTGATATGGATCGTATGGGCACCTAGGGGGGGTGAATAGGTGCTAACCAATTTTTAATACTTTTTCAATTTTAGGCTTGACACAAAGTAAATTATCTAGATATGCAACTACGAGAATTTCCCTATATGCAACCCTAACTACTAAGCACGTAAAATGAGGAGCGAGGAAACCGTAGTGGAGCACGCAGAGACACAGGGATTTGTTTTACCACAGTTCCTTCCTTGTTAAGGGAAGTACATCTGCGTTGGAGGGGTGGGCGGTTCTAAGACCACGCCACAATAGGCCTCACCCTATTCTCCGATGGATCTTGCCACGAGAGGCCTGATCCACCTTCTCCACTATTGGATCCCTTCGAGGCGGGAACCGGTGCCTTTTACAACACTATCGGGGCACACACCCACAACCGAATTGGGGGCTCCCGAGATGACAACAAGCTGCCACAAGAACAAGGTTTATCAATATAAACAAAAACAAGGATCTAGGTATTTGCAAGAAATACTAGATCGGGGGTTCTCTAAATGAGTGGAGAGGAGATGAAGCGCTTTATTGCTGATGATGAAGATCGAGTTCTCCTCCTTTGATTCCCCAAGGGACGGGGCCTTTGGATGGATTTAGGTGGAGCTCTCTTGGATGAAGGTTGCAGATCAAATCTCGTCTTTTTCGAATGAATCAAGAGATCTGGCAGGAGGGGGAAGGCTGGCTTAAATACCCCCTCCCTAGATCTGGTCGTTGCACAACTTTGGGGGCGGATTATCCGCCCCTGGGAAAACTCCGCCCCAAGGGCGGATTCTCCAGGGAAAACTCTGCCCCCTCTCTAGGGCTGGCGCCTGCGAAACTTGGTGAAGATCTTGGGGGGCGGATAATCCGGCCCCATCTAGGGGCGGATTATCCGGCCAGACCGGAAAGTCCGGCCAACACTCTGCCCCCTCTCTGGGGCTTGCGCCTTGGTGATGAGCAAGGGGGGCGGACTATCTGCCCCCCCTGAGGGGCGGATTATCCGGCGGGGCCGGAAAATCCGGCCAAAACTCCGCCCCCTTCTAGGGCTTGCGCCTGCTTGGGAAGAGGGAGGGGCGGATTATCCGCCCCTGGTGGGGGCGTATTATCCGCCCCCAAAGGCAGAATCCTTTTCCCTTTTTCTCAAAGAGAGATGCAACACTTCAACACACATTAAATAATCCTTGATATTGTTATCTAACACACAAAACACTAGGGATTATAAAATGATCTTTCAGTAAGCTTATTAAGTCATATAGATCCATAAGATCTAGAAAATCTAAGGTGCTACTCCTGTTTAAGAGATGTGCCTAGAAGTCCAAATCTTAGCTATATTTATTCTTGGAATTTAAAATATGGCTTTATAGCTAGGATCAATGAGGTTGTTCTGAGATCCTAGTTGGATCTATATAGTTTTCTGATTGCTTTTAGTGTTTGAAAAACTTCAATGATGGACTCACCCCACTTGGGTGTTTTTATGAGAAGTTGAGTATTAGACAACTCATGAATGCTTGTCTAGCTTAGATAGATAAATTATGTGATGGTCTTTTACTACTCACCACAACAGTGGAGTTGTTGGGGCTGCAACTTGTTGATCTTGTGGCTTGATCTTGTTGGTTATGTGGCTAGCCTGATATGGTGCTTCTCCTGATGCTACTCCTGCTACTTCCAGCTCCTGGACTTGTCCTTGATCTTGCTATCCACCTCCTGGTCCTGTTGGCTTGACCTTGTTCTTGCTATTCACCTGATATACCCCTCCTTATGTCACCATCTTGGTGAGATGATCAAGGGTGTGGTTGGTGTGATCTGGTTTGGTTTGGCTGCTATGCTTGATGTGTATGAACAAGGAAATGGTGTTGGGGGTGCTTCCCACGACTGTGCTGAGCAGTTTTGTTTGTATGGGCTATTGTTGTTGTGTTGACAGCACACACCATGCATTTATGTGTGTATGCTGCCTGTGTGCCTACTGCACCCTTGTGGATATGTTCAGGGAATGAAAGTTACCTTTTATCTGATTACACTTACCTGTCTGGTGAAACTTGCCCCTCTTGCTATTTGGAGTTATTTGACTTATGGCTTAAAAATTATGAAAGATTTAGTTCTTTCAGATTGGTGAAACTTGCCCCTTAAAGATTACTCAATGATGTAAAGTTGAACAGTGCAACTCACTGTCAATACTGAGAGTAACATATCTTAATCCTTGATTTTCTTTCTTTTAGTTTCAGATTTATTTCGCAGGTACAAGACTTGGAGATTCAAGATTTAGATTAGGTTTTCTTTTTCTTTATAGAATAGTCCCTTGTAATATTTATGTTATTCTTTTGTAATAAAGATTTTAATATTACTCAATATATAAATGTTCTTTTATTTCATTTACTATTGTAAAGATTCTTGATTAAGTTACCTTTTGTAACTTATCTATTGAATAAAGATATGGAATGAATATTCAATTTATTGGTTATGTTATCTTATTTAAAGTTTGAGTTACTGATTGTTAACTCTTGATTAAATCAAATCACTCAAACATAATTCTAACTTCTTTTAGATTATAATTCCAACACTCAAGTTTAAATTCAAATTTCATTTCCCAAAACACACTAATCCACAAAGATCATATCAAAGTTTAAAACGATCATTCTTCAAGACTATTCCTAATCTTAAAGAGTGAAAGAAACTTTGATCACTTTAGGTTTTTATTTGGCGAAAAATTTACCCACATTTTTACAGATGAATGCATGTAATTTCACATATTCCTAAATCTACCCTTCGTTGGTTCCTAAATGCTAGGATGTTACAGACTTCCCCCCTTAAATTAAACTTCATCCCGAAGTTTGTTGAAGTGTACCTGAATAGTTCTGGATAGGCTTTTCTTAAATCCTCTTCTTTCTCCCAAGTGGCTTCCCTTTCGGGGTGATGTTCCCACTGTACCTTGCAGTATTTGATTGCCCTGTTCCTCAACCTTTTCCAGTTTTCTTCCAAAATTTTACAGGGTTTCTCTACATAGGTCAAGTCTGCTTGTAATTCTATCTCTTGATTTGTGATTGCATTGTCCAGAACTTTCAAACATTTACGAAGTTGTGACACATGGAAAACATTATGAACTTGAGCCAATCTTGAGGGTAACTCTAAAGCATAAGCTATAGTCATGTTCTGACTCAGTATCTTGAATGGTACGATATATCTTGGACTCAATTTTCCTTTAACTCCGAACCTTTTAACCCCTTTCATTGGACTTACTTTCAAATATACCATGTCTCCCACTTCTGGATGCCATGATCTTCGACTTTGATCAGCATAACTTTTCTGCCTACTTTGAGCTATTTTCAGTCTATCCTTGATCTTATCAATGATATCTTGTTTTTCCTTGATATAGTGTGGCCCAAATTCCTTGCTACTTCTAGGCTCATACCAACATATTGGTAATCTACATTTCCTTCCATACAGAACCTGATATGGAGCGCCTTCAGACTACTCTGATAGATATTATTGTAGGAAAATTCTACCAATGGTAGATGATATTCCCATGTACCTCCAAAATCTAATGCACAAGCCCTTAACATGTCTTCTAGTATCTGATTTGTTCTTTCTGTTTGACCTCCTGTCTCTGGATGATAAGTGTGCTAAAATCTAACTTTGAACCAAGTGCTTCATGTAATTTCTTCCAAAATGCTGAAGTAAACACTGATCCCCTATCAGATACAATTCTTTTGAGCACTCCGTGCTTGCTTACTATTTCTTTGATGTAAACTTCTACTAACTTCTCGGCATTATCCTTCTGATTTACTGGAATAAAATGTGCACTTTTAGTGAGTCTATCCACAATTACCCATATCATATCCTTCTGTTTAGGTGTCATGGGAAATCCTGTGATGAAGTCCATACCTATTTCCTCCCATTTCCATTCGGGAATTTCCAAAGGTTTCAATGGTCCTGCCGGATTTTCATGTTCAACCTTCACCCTTTGGCAAGTATGGCATTCATATAAATATTTAGCAATGTCCCCTTTCATGTTATTCCTCTAGAATAGTTCTTTCAAATCCATATACATCTTAGTACTTCCTAGATGTATCGAATATGGTGTTCCATGTGCTTGTCTGAGTATGACATCACAAATCTCAGTCACATCTGGAACACAAAGACGGTCTTGAAACCACAAAGACTCATAATCTCCAAGGCGAAAAACTAATGTTTGCCCTTGGGATATCCTCCGGATTTCCTCAGCAATGAAAGTATCTTCTGCTTGATGTATAAAAATTTCGTGCTTAAGATCA
Organism: Avena sativa; assembly: GCA_916181665.1. Taxonomy (NCBI): domain Eukaryota; kingdom Viridiplantae; phylum Streptophyta; class Magnoliopsida; order Poales; family Poaceae; genus Avena; species Avena sativa. Next base: position 273,117,293 of record OV702298.1, on the reverse strand, counting down.
CTGTCCTACTCTGTAACTACCTGCATAGTAGCTAATCCTCCAAGAACCTTTGTTCTAATGAATTGAAGCTCTAATCTTTCCAAGTCCATTTGTAACTCTTTTGGTAGCTCCCGATTGCTAGGCTGAATATCTGCACTTTTACGACTTAAAGCATCTGCTACAAAATTTGCTTTTCCTGGAGTATAGTTGATTGTTAAATCATAATATTTGATTAGTTCCAACCAACGCTTCTGTCTCATATTCAATTCCTTTTGGGTGAAGAAATATTTAAGACTTTTATGGTCAGTGTATAACTCACATCTGGCTCCATAAAGAAAATGCCTCCATCCTTTTAGCGCAAAGACTACAACCGCTAACTCTAAATCATGAGTTGGATAGTTGACTTCATGTGGTTTCAGTTGTCTTGAACCATAAGCAATCACGTTCTGATCTTGCATTAACACACAACCCAAGCCTTCTTTAGATGCATCACAATATACTGTAAAGTCTTTCCCTGTTTCTGGAACTGCTAATATTGGAGCTGTGGTTAACCTGGTCTTCAACTCCTGAAAACTTGCTTCACACTTCTCATCCCAATTGAATGGTGTATTCTTTCTTAACAATTTGGTCATTGGTCCAGCTATTTTGGAGAAACCTTCAATGAATCTCCAATAATAACGAGCCATCCCCAAGAAACCTCGAATATTTTTCACATCGGTTGGTGTAGTCCACTCTAGTACTGATTGAACTTTGGATGGATTTACAACAATTCCATCTTTACTGATCACATGGCCGAGGAATTCTACCTCATCTAGCCAGAATTCACACTTACTGAACTTAGCATAAAGTTTATGTTCTCTTAGAGTCTGCAATGCTATTCTCAAATGATCACCATGCTCATCCTTATCCTTTGAATATATCAGAATATCATCAATGAAGACTATGGCGAACTTATCCAGATATGGCATGAAGATTTTGTTCATCAGATTCATGAATATTGCTGGTGCATTGGTCAAACCAAATGGTACTACCAGATACTCATGGTGTCCATATCTTGAGACAAATGCTGTCTTTGGAACATCCTCAGGTTTAATTTTTATCTCATGGTATCCAGATCTTAGATTGATCTTAGAAAATACTCCAACTCCTTTCACTTTATCAAACAAATATTGAATCCTTGGTAAAGGATACTTATTCTTTATGGTAACATTGTTCAGATTTCTGTAGTCTCCACACATCCTTCTTCCACCATCCCTTTTATCCACAAACATTACTGGTGTTCCCCATGGGGATACACTTTCCTGGATAAACCATTTTCTGGCTAACTCAATTTTCTCTTTGAGTTCTTTTAATTCTTTTGGTCCCATCTTATAGGGTGCTTGGGCTATTGGTGCTGTACCTGGAATTAGGTCAATAGTGAACTCTATTTCCTATATTATACGTTACAATATTTTAATAATACATAGTCATTACAACATATACCATATAGGTATAATCACAACACTACCTTATTTATCTAACTACCTTATTTTCTCGGATTACAATACACGATACCTGATACCTCTAAATAGTCGTCTGCTTCTAGTAGTAACTACGCTCATCATACATGCCTGATGTCCAACAGTGAAGACGTGACGTTCGTCGCACAGTTTGTGGAACAAATGGTCTTCTAGAAGGAACATACTCAGTACCTGAAGTGTTAGGACTCGAGTCATTACTCAACCTGAGCGCATTGACTCCCTCCAGCTCAGCTGAAAAGTCTTAAGAAACATATTCAATATTATCTCCCACTTGCATCTCCTGAGCTTCATTCCTTGAGTAGTCAACAGAATACGCAGATCCTGCTGGTCCCCAGGTGCTCCTTTGGGCAAGATAGTTAAACACCGGATAATGTATATTCCCTGGGTTTTGAGAAGGTATTGATGATTCAAACACTCTCTCCTTAGGATCTTCTTCTTCATCCTGATTATTTATGAATATGGTATCTCTACTACTGTTACTAGAGTTAATTCTTGCACCCATCCAGCTAGATTGTCCAACATTTCTGTCAGAACCATCTATGGACATCTGGTGTTCCTGGAATCCTTCAGATGATCCCATTCTCCATCCATCAGAATTCTCAATAGGAAGTTCTGAATCAGAACCATCCTCTGAACCCTGTGGTACTGCATACCTCATATCCACAATAGGATCATATATAGGTTCAGGCTTTGGTGAATAAGGATATGGTGTAAAATATTCAGGATCTATAGGTATATCCTTAAAGTTGGGTTTTTTAATACTACTCGCTCCCTTCTCCAACTGGAATGCTAACTGCTTCCTTCTTTACGGATCAGTTAGATCCTCTAACATGTCATTTTTATCTTCGACAATCACTTGATGTGTCTTATAAAAAGACGCAATGAGTGTTCAGTATCTATCCATAAACTTGGAAGCTAACGTAGGATGCTTCTTAACCAAAGTAAGATGATCCGGTACAGGCTCCGAGTCTATAGAATCATGAGGAATTACAGAAAATGTTCTACCTTCTAACTCCTTGGCTTTATGCCCCCGGATATTAGCTATCGCCTCCACAACAACAACAACATGATATGCTGCTAAGTGACTCCTACCTTCACCTATAGGTAAATCGTGATATAATCCAAGCTCCTCTGGGAGTTGGATACTCACACGATACTTGGATAATATCCGGCCATCATAATAGGTTATGGTATTCACTCAAATTCTAGTTGGACAACTAAAAATCTTTAAAAGTTGACGAAGTTGGTCTGTGAATGATCCTTTATAATCATCAAGAGTATCTTCTTTCCTTACCAAAGTCTGTTTTGGAAACTTTGGTGCCATAGCTCTGTATATCAGAAAAATATTTTTATTAGTAACCAATAATATATTTCATCATAACAAAGAATTATTGCACTAAAACATATAACAGAATATTCTCATTTGAATACCCATTATATTTCTTTTAGAGAATTCTTTATCGTTGCTACACACTCCTATAGGTAATACCCTTTACTAGGTTTCCAACCTAAGTTCAAATCAATTTTCTCTGATACCAACTGCGGTGACCCAGCATACCACTGCATGTGTAGTACACTATAGTCGTTGACATGATATCCACAGAACACCGTTCGGTAAATATCATATCCCTCAGAGTGGTACAACAGAAACATTGCGGGTCCATATTACAAACATTCACACATTATTATTATTATTACAATACCAGAAGTTCAAGACTTCGAAAAGATTCAACTTATAAACCAAAATATAAAGTGTTTCAGCGGAATTCAAAAGTAGCAACTCCAACTAGGAGTTGAGCTTAGCAGCTTATTCTATATGGTTCATGCTGCTCGACTCCGTCGATTACTACTAACTAGGGTTCTTAGTTGGACTCATTGTCATCGAGACCATAGCGGATTTTGTAATCCACTCCTTCAACAACTCCTTACAGGTTAGGCTCCTCGTAGAACACATCTTCTTGGCATTCAACTACATACATTGGCGTATCTTCGGGATCCTTAGAGTCTAAGCAAGGGATCAAAGAAAAGGATGAGTAACAGCGTTACCCAGCAATTTCATTATATGCAAGGTGGGAAGTTTGATGCTCTAACTACCACCTCAGGCTATAAGTCCTTGGCACTATGCAGTTTTTGTAAATCTTTCTTCAAAGATTGATTTTATTATGAAAATCTATGACCATCAGTCTTCACGGGTTGACCAGAACTTTCATGGAGTTCCTTTCCTGCCATGTTCGTAGCTCCTTCCCGGAACAGGGAGTAACAAGTTACAATTCTTACACTCTGCAGAGGTGTGTTACTTTACCCATGAGAGATCAACTCCTTGTTGCACAACCGGGCGTACTTTCCCATCCACAATTCCATGATGTGGGGCCCAGTAGGTGATCCAAGCCAATCACTGCCCCCTTCGCGACCTCGCATGCCTCCTTGGTGTACACCATGCCACATATTGGATTACGACAATGGTTTGTATAGACCGTTAGATGCCAGAACTATTGTGGGACGTTGAGGGTTCCCACCCATATGCTGCATATCCTCTACGAATTACCAATTAATATGCATGCTACGAGTGATAACAGCCACGACCTGCACATCCGGCTACATGCGAGAGGAAGAAGATACAGCTGACTTCTTAGTCCCATTCCAAATCTCATGGCTAATGCGTGATATACGGCGCTAAAATCACTGATGTCATGGGTTATTAAGTCCCTAATTGATCATCATTGTTGCAAATAGAATCCTAAGTTCTATTGCTCCATTATATCATCACTTAGGATGATATCTAAGATTTCTTTATTTGAGAAAATAATATTTTCTTTCTTTGGAGTATATATGATAACACACAATTTGCAAATACTTTGATAATGACTCTTCAAAGGACATGAGCAAGTGGTGAACTTGCCTTGTGATTGCAAGGTAGTGAAGTCGGATGCTTGCACTGGACCTTGAACTTCTATGTCTACAAAACATCATTATTGCCCGGTAAGGACAATATTTAAAGAAGCAAAATGATTATGCAAAGTAATGTAATGCATTATTTAGTTTTGTGTGTATTCTCCCCCATTATTTAAGTTATAAAAATTCTTTTTAATAATAAAGAATATATAAATATTAATTTTTAATATTTATTGAATATTGTATTCTTTATTTTGTTGGAATTTTATTTATTTAATAATTCCTTTAAGAATTATCATTTAAATACCAAAAATTGATATTAAATATTTATTTAGTATTTTTATAAAATACTAAAATATTAATATATGTTGAAAGTGATTTTTATTTATTTTATCATCTTTCAATAATTTTATAAAATACCATAAGGAATATATATATTACAAAATTCTTAATAAAAATTATATGCATAAAATTTTATTTCTTAATTTATTTAGATAGATTGAATTATTGTGAAACCAAAAATATTTTATTTATAATTTTTTGGATTCTTATTTAATTTTCTAGAATTTATTTAAATTCAGGCGCATTTTGGTCTTTTCTTAATTATTAAAACTTGCTGTAGGTGATTGGGCTGGTTGTGTTAGGTTTATTGGGCCCATTTGGCCCAATTGGGCAGAACCAAAATGACTCCCCGAAGGGGTCTTGGCCCAACCATCCCACACTCTCTCTGTCACTCTCTCGTTCTCATCTCTCTTCTTCTCCTCCCCCAACCCCGTGGTCGGTGATGCCACCGCCGGTGATTCACGCTGCCGTGGACCTCCCCCGCCATCGCCGTGATGTATAGGGTGGTTACTAACCCTGCTCCTCCTTCCTATCCATCTCGATTTGGACCAAGGGCCCCCCTGTGGCCAGACCGGCTCCGTCCCGAACCCTAGGGTTTGGGGTGGTGCTGGTGCTGCCGCCGCCGCTGCTCCCGTGTGCTGTGGTGGTGTTCCTCGCCTTAAGGCGTGGATGTGGTCGCCGCCTCGGCGTGGTGCGGGTTGCATATCCCCCTCGGGGTGCTCCCCGTGCCGCCGTGCTCGTCGACACCCTTTGCTTCCTCTTCTCGCCCACAGCGACAACCTTCGGTAAGTTGTCCTTTCTTACCATCGTGTCCTCTATGCTATGCCACCCTGTGCTATGTGTTTGTAGTGTCTACTCCTGGCTAGTGGTCATGTACTGATTAGGGTTCATATCTTAATTAGGGTTTTTGTTCTGATTAGGGTTCATATCCCTCTGTTGATCATATATATGATGATTTGGATCTAGTAATGATGATCCCTAAGCATTATGAGTGATTGTTTGATGTGTATTAATGCTTATAGTTGGCTTTGGTGAGGCTAGTGGCTTACCAGATTGATTCCATTGGTTAATTTGATATGGTTCAGATGATAATGTTACTTTAGAATCATTACTTGGAGATTCTAGTGATTTGAGAGCTCACCACTGTCATTACTTGGTTATTGACAGTGATCTTTGAGTGATGCAGTAACTGTATCTGTAGTTGTTGGCTTATGGATTCATATACAGTTTGAGATTAACTTGTCTCTTACAGTGATGTTATGTATATGTATATTCCTGGAAATGATTCCTGTGATTAGTATCAGGAAAATGATTTGTAGTTGTCTGTGAGTGTATCTGTGAAAGCTAGATGCCTAATCTTCTTGGTTTAGAAGTTGTTCTTGTGACACCATCCTAATATGGCACACAAGACTAGGTTCTATTACTTGACTTGATTTTGTTTAAGCTTAAGATTAGTATGATATGAGGGATAAGTGGAAACTTCTTTCCTTGAACCCTAAAGCCTATGATGTTGGTCTGAGGTATAGGGACTAGGTCCTTATCTTGTTGTTCCTCATGGATTTGTTCTGGTAGTGATACCAGCTACTGATTCTTGAGTTAAAGTTGGGAAAAATGATTTGTAAGCTTATTAAGTTATATAGATCCATGAGATCTAGAAATTCTAAGGTGCTACTCCTGTTTAAGAGATGTGCCTCGAAGTCTAGATCTTAGCTATATTTATTCTTGGAATTTAAAATATGGCTTTATAGCTAGGATCAATGAGGTTGTTCTGAGATCCTAGTTGGATCTATATAGTTTTCTGATTGCTTTTAGTGTTTGAAAAACTTCAATGATGGACTCACCCCACTTGGGTGTTTTTCTGAGAAGTTGAGTATGAGACAACTCATGAATGCTTGTCTAGCTTAGACAGATAAATCATGTGATGGTCTTTTACTACTCACCACAACAGTGGAGTTGTTGGGGCTACAACTTGTTGATCTTGTGGCTTGATCTTGCTGGTTGTTTGGCTAGCCTGGTCTGGTGCTTCTCCTGATGCTACTCCTGCTACTTCCAGCTCCTGGACTTGTCCTTGATCTTGCTATCCACCTCCTGGTCCCGTTGGCTTGACCTTGTTCTTGCTATCCACCTGATCTACCCCCTCCTTATGTCACCATCTTGGTGAGATGATCAAGGGTGTGGTTGGTGTGATCTAGTTTGGTTTGGTTTGGCTGATGTGCTTGATGTGTATGAACAAGGAAATGGTGTTGGGGGTGCTTCCCACGACTGTGCTGAGCAGTTTTGTTTGTATGGGCTGTTGTTGCTGTGTTGACAGCACACACCATGCATTTATGTGTGTGTGCTTCCTGTGTGCCTGCTGCACCCTTGTGGATATGTTCAGTGAATGAAAGTTACCTTTTATGTGATTACACTTACCTGTCTGGTGAAACTTTCCCCTCTTGCTGTTTGGAGTTATTTGACTTTTGGCTTAAAAATTATGAAAGATTTAGTTCTTTCATATTGGTGAAACTTTCCCCTTAAAGATTACTCAGTGATGTAAAGTTCAATAGTGCAACTGACTGTCAATACTGAGAGTAACATATCTTAATCCTTGATTTTCTTTCTTTTAGTTTCAGATTTATTTTGCAAGTACAAGACTTGGAGATTCAAGATTTAGATTAGGTTTTCTTTTTCTTTATAGAATAGTCCCTTGTAATATTTATTTTATTCGTTTGTAATCTTATACTTTTGTAATAAATATTGTAATATTACTCAATATATAAATGTTCTTTTATTTCATTTACTATTGTAAAGATTCTTGATTAAGTTACCTTTTGTAACTTACCTATTGAATAAAGATATGGAATGAATATTCAATTTATTGGTTATGTTATCTTATTTAAAGTTTGAGTTACTGATTGTTAACTCTTGATTAAATCAAATCACTCAAACATAATTCTAACTTCTTTTAGATTATAATTCCAACACTTAAGTTTAAATTCAAATTTCATTTCCCAAAACACACTAATCCACAAAGATCATATCAAAGTTTATAACGATCACTCTTCAAGACTATTCCTAATCTTAAAGAGTGAAAGAAACTTTGATCACTTTAGGTTTTTATTCGGCAAAAAATTTATCCACATTTTTACAGATGAATACATGTAATTTCACAGATTCCTAAATCTGTCCTTCGTTGGTTTCTAAATGCTGGGATGTTACAATTTTGGAGAAATATCCCCTGGGGGACGCGTAGTACGACCCATATCAATATGGGTGGGCCCAAGACAAGTATGACCGACGGCAGCCCGGAGATAGTTTTATTCGATCCCCCGGGGAGTAGTATCATTTTCCTTAAATAAAATCCGCTAACCGGTTGGAAATCGAAACCGACTCCTCTTCCCTTTCCATGCAATCCCCTATAATTACTCCACTATATATCGGATTTTCTCTGTCGCGCGCGCTTCCTCGTTCGCTTGAATTGGTAGCCGCTAGGTTGGATGAATGCATGCAATTGCGTGGATAGATTTTTTTCGCTTTATTACTTAAAATGTTTAAGTATTACATCCGGTCTTTATATAACTACCATACACACAGCCGAACAACAAGTTCAGAGATCCAACAAAAAAATAAACAAGATGGATTACATATCATCATGAGAAATTATAGGAACGCCTAAGATGTTGAAAGAGGACCGATCCAGAGATCATGTTGCCATTCATGACGGGTAAAAAAGTCCCGCGTCATATCCTTCAACCACATACACAGCTTCATAAAATGATCGCGATATTGCGTAATGCGCGGATAGATGTGGGCAAACACAAAACAAACAAACGTGCAGGTGAAAATGAAAATACAAAGGCAAGCATATGCATTCCAACTGGAAAGAAGAAAAAAGTGAGATGCATGTACAGGTTGCGCGCGGCTAGTCAAGCTGGCTAACGACGCAGGTTCCATTCCCGCCTTCAACCCCTTGCAAGTCCTCTAATCACGCCATCTCGTTCTCCGCTTGTGTTGATCCCATGGAAATTTTAGTGCCGACATGTCCCAAGGAGTCAAACAAAAGATGAAACTTCGCAACACCTCATGAAGCTGGCTGATGTTGCGGGTGCACAAAACCGACCACTATCCAATCAAGGTGTCCAAGGAGTTTCATATGCGATAGTCCCTATTTTTCTCTAGAGAAGTTCGGAACTTGTCGATGGCTTGATCAAAGAGGACCTGCCACAGGTAGGACAGTGACATTGCGTGAAAAGACTACTAGGGCTACCGCTTGATCAATTATTCTGCAAGACATCGGATCCCAAGATCCACCATATCTCGATGTCCACCTTCGGCGGAAGGAGGATGCCGTCGCCGCCATGCTCGGGGCCGGCGCCCGGCTCCCAAGTGATGTGGGCGGAGCCGCAGTCGTCGTGGACAGTCGTCCTAGCCGTGCTTCACTATAGGAGCAGGGATCGTGCGCCGCCGCTACCACACCGCGGGACGCGACCATGAGGAGCCCCCTGCCAGCATGCCACACGTTTTTCTATCCCATTGAATAAGTAAAAAATCAGGAACTGTTATTTTCATTTATGGATGGAAATGGTGGGTAATATTCCTCAACTTTGGGCGAAATTTTGATGACGTAGGCACACCAACAATACCAACTCGGATTTATTACTATGTAGTATAGCGAAAAGAGTCTTTGGCTACCGGGATTTAGTGCTCCCTTCATTTAAAAAAATTAACAATTATATTTGCAAGTTTCAAAAGATCATAAAATGATTCTGAACGTAGTCAATGTTGTATCCCACAAGCATGCCAAATCGCAACACGAAATCCTTTATATTTTCAGGATACATAAAAATGACAAAATCTCATAAAGTTTGAGGATTTATGAAAATCCACAATTTTGTCATTTTCTATGTAGCTTAGAATACAAAGTATTTGAAATTGATATTTTGCATGTTTGTTAGAAAAATCATTGGCTACATCCGGATTTTTTTTAAACTAACAAATATGATTTTTTTAAAATAGCAGGAGCACTAGTGCTCCAGAGTACAGAAAACTTCACTCGTAGTAATGCATCGGGCTTGTTTTCTACTGCGAAAAAAATTCATTTGGCAGAACCGAGACGAGACAGGAGAGGCGATCGAGGAGCCGCCGTCTAAAACTCATCGAGGTTTTCTTTCCCCTTGTAGATGATGTTGCTAGTATCATAGTATGTCCGTCTTCGGTGGCCTTGAGGCCTTGGAGACATGATGGGCTGCGGCCTCTTGCCGGCGGGATGGTTTTCGTCCTTTGTTTAGATTATTTTTTAGTGTGTCTTCGAGATGCTGAGCCGGCGGCTACATCTTAAAGTCAGAATAATGTCTTCTCTATCTTACACTCGCTCTGTTGGTGCATTTATTAGTGGAAGACGTGTGGAGTCGTTTGTGCGGCGGATCTTTCAGGATTTGGCCATTTTTCGTGTTTGTTGGTGCGGTTTGAGGTCATTATCTTCCTATCTACGGTTGTCATCTTCGGCAATGGCTGCTGCTCTAGTGCACTGGTTCTTTGGGGCATTAGCACAATGACTTTCCCGGCTTCGGTGATGGAGGGGCGAGGACGGCGGAACGCCTTCGTCTCGGGCTAGTGTCTGTAGTTATCGATAGGTGCTCCAAAAATCTATTTATAATTTTTAGAGTGAATTCCACTTTTTACCCTCTACTTGTGCATTTGTGACACTAATTACCCTATGTAGTAAAATTTCATCTAAATTACCATGTTCGAAAACTTTAAACCCTTATTTTCTGATGCATATATATTGGGGAAGGTGTGAGGTGACGATTGAACCTCCAAATTCTCGAGATGACAACAAAGAATAGAACATTTGATGCAAAGAAGGGTAGATATGATCGATGACCACGTCCTCCGATCTTGACATATTTTGTGGCAGCACATCGTCCTAACATGTCAGCCTTATCCAAGAACACGTGTTAAATGCTAAAACGGGACAAAATCGTACTTAGAATTTTATTAAATAGGATATTTGGGTACAATTTCTACTAAATGAGGTAATTGGTGTCTCAAATGCACAAATAAAGGATAAAATGTGGAATCCACTCTAATTTTTATTACATTCTCTTTGTAGTATCCTAGTAAATGATTATAAATAGATAAGTTGAATTTTCGTAAAAAGAAATTTCATTCGGCAGTTTGGAAGGATGTGTGGGTTCCTAGCCGTACGTTTCTGGGCCGCGCACGTGGCTTGGCCTGCAAACCGCGTCATGAAAGACCCTGTTAGCTAGCTGGCGCCACGCTAATTCGAGCTGACCGCCCTATCTTGGCAGGCCAGTCGGTGCCGGCGGTGTTTTGCTTCTGCGGGCAAGAAATCGGGGTCCTGCTCAGCAGCCTCTTCCCAGATTAATTATTTTTCAAGCAAACCACGATGGCATGCACATGGAGTTCTGAATCCAGGAAGGTTCTTGGGTCCTCTGGGAATCGGCGATCTGAGCCTGTTGTCAACTTGCTGAGATGCATCGACCGACCGGTGCAGTCAAAACTCTAGAAATTAAAAACAATAGTACTACGCAGAGTCGTCTTCTCTTGGTACGGACCGATTCAAAACGGATATATCATGCGCGTTCCACCATGGATCGGGTCTCCGATCTGCGGCGAACATGGTCAAGCTCTTCCAAGAAGATTAACCGGCCACACCTTGCACCCGGAACAAGAAACGTTTTCAATGAGGTTAATCCGTAGTCATACTTCAATGAGGTTAATCCGTAGTCATACTTCATTACGTAGTAGTATTTCTATTGGAATCCACCACTGCCTCCACAATGGTGCTGATTTTACTTGAGAAAACGTAGGCGAGACGAGTCGTTATCCGGCTGAAGAAGTGAAGAATCAGAATTCCGCGTTACCCGGTCTTTGTCACCCTGCCGCTTTCACTGTCCTAATTACCTAACCCCGGCCGTCCAAATCCTCTTAGCAGCCTTCGGACACGACACACGTCCTGCCAAGTCACACCGACCAAACGCCGTGACGTGTTCACACAGAGACACCACATCGAGAAATTCAAGATCCCCAAACTAGCAAAACGAAAGCGTGAAGACTTGCGACTTGTTCTACAAGCCGCGCCATGCACCTTCCTGGCAAAGCAACGCGGCCAATCAGCGCCGAAACCCACAGCACTTCACCGCTTGCGTGCACGACGACCAGAGAAAAGCTAGTCGATCAATCACAGACAGCTCGCAGCCGCACATGCTAGCGATGATGGATCCACAGGCCGAATGCACGCAGATAGCTCTATATAAAGAGCTAGAGAGTAGGCGAGGAACAATCATCGATCGGCACACACACAAAGAGCGACATCATCTTTGCTAGCCCACAGAGCTTGTTTGACAGCCCGCTTCTTCCTTCGACCGCGACCTCTCGTACGTTCTCTCGCCGCCGGTGACCATGGAAGAGACGCTCATGAAATCGCCCGAGCTCCGTGACGTGCTGGCCAAGGTGGCCGTGTTCCTGCTGGTGCAGGGGCTGGTGTACCTCATCCTCAGAGACTCCTCCGACGTCTTCTCCAAGGACAATATTCTCAGGTCCCTCAGCTTCCGCCCGATGCGGTCCATGAGCGTGCGCCGCGTCCTCGCGCCCCTCTCCGACGTCCCCGTCGGCACCAACGACGACTCCTCGGAGCTGCCTTCGCCGTCGACGTCATATTTCTCGAGATCCTGGTCGTCGCGCCGCTGGGGTAGCCACGAGGACCGAGAGGCGCCTGCCTTGCAGCGGGTGCTCGTTACTTCTGATCAGAGATGGGTACAGTTTGGTCGTTCTGAACTGTATGTAATCTGTTAGCTGCTATTGGTGTTGGAGAATTGAGAATGGTGTATCTGAAGATTCCAAACTCGAGGTGATGTAATTAGAGAGTAGTTTGGCCTTGTAGATATCTATGTTTAAGTTGAATTGGGAGGATGGATTATTTGATTCTTTACTGTTTCTCTTCTCACAGTGATCTGAGTGTGGGTTGGACCGGCCTGCACCATTTCATAGAAACCACTCTTTTCAAAATTATTTATTTTTGGTGGTGAATATTTTGTTAGCTCAACAGGCTTTTCAGACGCAAACGGCCTAAATGACCGCCTCACCGCCCCAAGTGGCACCGTCGCCGATGTCAACAAGGTGGATTGTGGGCGAAAGGATGGACTTGATCGCTCGTTTCTGGTTTCTAGTTCAAGGTCGTCTATTATGTGAATGTCCAAGGACTTGTTTGTAATTCCTTTTATGTATTGGGTCATGCTGTAATTTGTTGTATGCCAGCGCTTCTTTGATTCATAGGATGAAAAAATTATAGAAATAGGAAAGACATAGGATTGGAATGTCATGCATACTTAAATCCTATAGAAAGATAAAGTGTCTTTGATTGTTGCAAAGGAATTTTCCATGAGGTATGACCTAATGTTTTCTTTTCATAGGATTTACACTACTAGATTCCTATAGGATTATTTTCTATGGGATATGTTCCTATAAATCAAACGCGTGTGTAGGAAATTTTTTCGTAGGATCTAAATCCTACAAATTTTTTATATAAATCCTATGAATCAAAGAGGCCCTTCTTTGTTAAAAAAAAGTTTAGGTGCCAGTGCTACGCGTCCCGTGACCGTGAGGCATAACTTCCCCCGATGGAGGATCCTCTGCCCGCCATATGTCCCAAAAAAACGACTCCAATCCCTTTTTTTCTATAACCACTCTTTTCAAAATTATTTATTTTTGGTGGTGAATATTTTGTTAGCTCAACAGGCTTTTCAATAGCTGTTAATCTAAAATGGATTCTCACCTGTTTTGAGCAGATTTCTGGGATGCGTATTAATTACCATAAGAGTGAGCTTATTCCCATTAACATGTCAGAGTCAGATACTAAACCTTTCTTAGACATTTTTGAATGCATTATGGGTAGTTTCCCTGTTAAATATTTGGGGATTCCTCTCCACTTTGAGAAGCTGAAGAGAGAAGATTTGAAGCCTCTGATAGAAAACCCGTTGAATAGAATCACAGGTTGGAGGGGCAAACTTCTATCTTATGCTGCTAAGAAGGTGCTTATTCAAGCCTGTCTCTCTAGCATTCCTATCTATTTGCTTTCTTTCTTTAAGTTTCCCAAATGGGCTTTGAAACTCCTAGATTCACATTTAGCCAACTTCTTCTCGAATGATGAAGAAGGTAATCATAAGTTGCATTTAGCTAATTGGTCTTCAGTTTGCATGAAGAAAGAGTTTGGAGGTTTGGGTATTCCAAACCTGCATGATTTGAATCTTTGCCTTCTTGGCTCCTGGATTAAAAGGTATATTCAGGGAGAGGGGGCTCTGTGGAAAAAGGTGATAGATGCTAAATATAAGACTAAGTCGCCTAATATCCTCTGTTGTCATGATGTCCACCCATCTACCTTTTGGAAAGGGATCATGTGGGCATCCAGGGCGGTTGAGATTGGATATAAATGGCATGTGGGGAATGGTAAAACTATTAGATTTTGGGAAGATATCTGGTTTGGAAATTCTAACTTAGCTACCCAATTCTGGGAAATTTATTTGATTTCTAATCAGCAGACTAAAACGTTAGCTGAGTTATGAGATGGTACACATCTTAGATGTGACTTTAGAAGAACCTTTACTAAGGATTTAATGCTGCAATGGCATGAGCTCCTGGGCATTGTTCAGTCAATTAGATTCTCTAAAGAAGATGATCAGCTAATTTGGCAGTATGAATCTAAGGGTAAATATTCCTCAAGTTCTATGTATTCACTGGTCAATTTTAGAGGTATCACTCAGATTTATCTTCCTGCTGTTTGGAAATTACTTATTCCACCCAGGATCCAGATTTTCCTTTGGTTATTTTCTCAAAATAAGATTCTGACTAGAGATAATCTTAGAGCCAGGGGGATTCCAAAACCTTTAGAATGTAATCTTTGCAAAGAAATAGAATCTGTTCATCATTTATTTTTTGAATGCTTGGTCTCTAGCTTACTTTGGAGGGATGTTCAAGATATTTTTGGTGTTAGTATTGTAGACTTTGAATCCCTTGCTTCGAAATGGATTTCTAATAAGAAACATCTTCATTTGAATGTGGTTTCTTCTGTTGTTCTTTGGAGCATTTGGAACAATAGAAATAGCATTGTCTTTAATAAGACATCTTGGATTAATATGAAGCAGGTTCGGCGTCTGGTCCTTTCCTTCCTAAAGACATGGCAAAAACCATTCAAGGACCTGGAGGGGGGGGGGGGGGGGAGATCGCCCTTTTCATGGAGAAGATGATCGACAGACTGAGAAAACCTCTGACGCTCACGGCGAGATGATCTGTGCCGGCTTCGAGTGAATTTCCACTTGGAAGACTACTGCGTCATCAAGCTATAGAGGGAGGGCATCGCTGAAACACCTCCAAGATCATCCTGATGAGGAGGAAAATGTTCATGTGGTGTTCTAGTCTGTCCTTTGATCGTTTCCATGTGTCTTTTGGCTGCGTTTAGTGAGGTAGTTGTAGAGCAGCTGGCTTTGTTCTGAGCCAGAACTTTCTTCAGTTTGTTAGTCTTTTGAGCGTTTAAAAGCTCCTTACTGTCGCTTTTCTTTCCTGTTACTTTTGGAACTGGTTGTTTCATTATTTCATAATGGAACAGGGGACAGAGTCCCTTTCATCTAAAAAAACAGGCTAAATGACCGCCTCACCGCCCCAAGTGGCACCGTTGCCGATGTCAACAAGGTGGATTGTGAGCGAAAGGATGGACTTGATCACTCGTTTCTGGATTCTAGTTCAAGGTCGTCTATTATGTGAATGTCCAAGGACTTGTTTGTAATTCCTTTTATGTATTGGGTCATGTTGTAATTTGTTGTATGCCAGCGCTTCCTTTGATTCATAGGATGAAAAAATTATAGAAATAGGAAAGACATAGGATTGGAATGTCATGCATACTTGAATCCTATAGAAAGATAAAGTGTCTTTGATTGTTGCAAATGAATTTTCCATGAAGTATGACCTAATATTTTCTTTTCATAGGATTTACACTACTAGATTCCTATAGGATTATTTCCTATGGGATATGTTCCTATGAATCAAACGCGTGTGTAGGAATTTTTTTCTAGGATCTAAATCCTACAAAATTTCTATGTAAATCCTATGAATCAAAGAGGCCTTTCTTTGTTAAAAAAAGTTCAGGTGCCAGCGCTACGCGTCCCGTGACCGTGAGGCATAACTTCCCCCGATGGAGGATCCTCTGCCCGCCATATGTCCCAAAAAACGACTCCTATCCCGTTTTTTTCTATAAATCACTCAGTTTTGCTACAAAATATCCTACTTTTGCTATATATAGCAAAAAACTGTTTACCCGCGAGACTAAAAATAAAAAGACAAATCTCGTCAGAGTTTCACCGGAAACTATGTAGCAAAAAGTTTGGGCTAATATAACAAACCAGTCCTGCTAGAGACTCACCGGAGAATTTCGCAGAGACCTCGCCGGAGACCTTATAGCAAAAACTTTGTGCCATTATAGCAAAACCACTAAACATTTGTAGAAAAATGTCCTATTGTAGCAAATCCAACTTCGCCGGAGACCTTGCCGGAGATCTCGTAGAAAAAATTAAGGTAGCCGTTGGCCGCATGTACCAAAACACGACGCCACTTGTAGCCATAGTCTAAAAAACCGGACCGGCAATCGAACCGGTGAGGTCCTCGGTTTGCGGTTCACTGATTGGACCGCTGGTTCAAACCGGTTCGGTGCTGGTTTATTAAAGAAAATAATATAGATGGGAAAATACTAATATGTTGGAAAATAGAAACATATTTAGAGTATACATGAAGTATTTTATACAAACACTGGTCGACCCAGTTGGCTAGCCCATTCAAGTATTTGTTAGGGCGAGCTGGGAGGTATTGGGATCGAATCCCGATCGCAGCACCATATTTTCTTCCGTAGACGGTTTTCTACTGGTCGGACCGCTGACTGGTTTTTCACTAAACTGTTGGTTTAACCGCTTTTTGTCTGGTTTTTTTGGTTCATTAGCTAGACGGTCTAGTGCGTAAAAAGCCGATGGGGTCTCTGGTTCTGGTTTTTTCCGATTTAACCAGTGAACCGGTCCAGTTTTTAAAACTATTTATAGCACCTCCGTCATCCACACATAGCACCGCTAACGACCCGGTATAGCAAACCACGACGGCGTATGTAGCGGCACTGGTGACATTCGGTAGCAACGTCGGTGCCCTTGGGTAGCAACGATGGCGCGGGGCTGAGCAACTCAGCCGAAGCGAGGCCATGGCGAGAAGGCGGCTACGTCGTTCTCGACGCCGTACACGCAGCACCGGTGTCCGGTTATGGCGGCACAAGCATGCTTCCCATGCTGGAGGTTGGGGACGGCTTCGACGAGCTACAGGGAAGGGCGGCGCGGTGCATGGAGGCGCGCTGGCACAACGGTGCGTAGCAGTTCGTCGGCGGCCCCCGACTGCGCGGTGGCGCGGTGACGTGGGCGAGCAGACGTGGCACCGTGTAGTAGTACAGTGGTGGTCCTCAACGGCGCGGCAACGATGGAGTGCAGCAGTGCGGCGATGGCCTCCGACGACCCCATGTCGGCCCGACATCGCGTGGCGTGGGGCTGCAGACGTGGCGGCGCGCAGCAGTGCGGCAGCGGTCCTCGACAGCGTGTCCGTGTAATGAACGCGGGCGTCGCGCGCGTGAGCTAGCGACCCGAAGTATTGAATTGTTCGATCTCCGAGGAAACAGTATCATTTCCCTTTTTTTTTATATCTTGCAAGAAGTAGGAACGGACGTGCGGATCCGTATTATTTTTGTGCTGGCGCATGTTTATTTGGCTTGCAAAACGTAATAGTACATCTCTAAAAGATTGACATATAATAGGGTATATGCGACTTTTAAAGTCATATGGGATAAAAAAACATGCTCCAATAAATGTCCAATCTCTTGGTGATGGAATTTTCTTAGAGGATGTCCTTTTTTGCTGCGAATTTGGAGCACCTAGCCTGTGTCATAAAACACTTATCTAGTACCTATAACCTTCTCTCTTCCGCCATAAAACATTTTCTAAGTGCCATATTATAGATAGAAGATGCTCTTAGGAACTCCTAACTAATGTTGTGCGCTAGCTTTGAGAAATGGGGCTGAATTATCTAGGAAAGCTAGTCAGCTTCACCTATCATTCATATGCACAAGCAGCCGGACCAGCCCGATCTCTCGTCTCGACCGCTCTCTCTTCTCCCCTATTTTGAGAGTCCTTTCTTGCCTGCGACCACTCTGCCAACCCTCATCTGGCAGTGTCGCCGTCTGGAGAGGGGAAGGAAGAGATGCCCATAGTGTACATAGTAGTTGTATGGTTGGCCTCATGCCAGTGTTGGGATTTTTGCCCGGTAGTTGGAGCGGATCTTACTGTTTGGATCCTTGGAGATTTAGGGTTTCTCCTCCCTGTTATCTTTCTCCGACTGTCAGAGGTGGGAGTGGAGGGAGGACTGACACTCTCCCGAATAAATCGATGGCGGTGACCTACCTTGTGGTGTTGGCGTGTTACGAGCACAAGCTTCTCCTGGCCAGCCGTGGAAGCGAGGGGCATTGTACCACGATGTGCTGTGTGGTGGAGCAGCTCCTGGTCGGCTGCGGTGGCGAAGAGGAGTTGAGATTCAATGAGGCGACATCGACAGCGACTCGGTGGTCTCCCCCCCCCCCCCCGGGGGGGGAGGGGGAGGGGGCCGATGGGGTAGTTTGTCAAGAGAAGAGATGCAGCAGGAGCCGGGCCCTCTTCTTCATCCAAGGCGTCATGGTGGCGGTGCGACGGGGACGGGCGGCCTACTTGTTCCTCCTCTATGTGAAGTCTACGAAGCTGCGACCCGTGGAGTTCCAGAATGATGGCGATGTGGCAATGCCATTATTATAGGCCGGAGAGGCCCCTCCTTGCTCTGGTGTTGTGGGGACCGGAGTTCATTCTTCATAGTGGCCAGAGAGCCCAAAGGAAAGATCTTCCTCGACCTCGGCGCGGGGTCCATGGCTAGTGATGCCCCAAGTGGCCTGTTTCCTGGCGGCGACATTGGTTCCCGTGACCGGAGGCCCCTCAGAGATGCGGTGGAGAAGACGTTTTTGACCTGATCGTGTTTGCAAATTTGTTTCCAATACTGGTAGCCTGATCTGCTGCTCCCCTATCCTTTAGGGGTCTATTTGTAAATCTGTACCACTGCTTTATTAATGTAGCTTCTGGGCCTTCGAGCCCTCTCTCCCCCGTTCAAAAAAAAAAGCTTGGCAAGCTAGTCGATGCTGGCGGTGTTTTGGTTGTGCGCGCAATAAAACGAGGCCGTGCGCCAGCATACAACACTCGTTTTCGGAAAGAAAAAACAGCAAGCAAATCATGTTGCACATGGAGTGGTGTGAATCCGGGAAAACTGCCTAGCTCTGCTTGGAGCTGGCCTCATTTTGGCAGGAAAGTCGGTGCCAGCTGTGCTTAGCTTGTGCAGGCAAGGAAACGAGGCCGTACCTCTTCTTGCCACCGTACAACAGTCTCGTTACAGAACAACAATCCAAGGAAATCGTGTTTGCACATGGAGACATTGTTGAATCCACGAAGGTTCTCACGATCGGCTAGTTCGGCGTGTGCGAACATGCTGCAAAATATCTTTCGTCCCGCCATATTATTATAAACTACATGATACAATTTCATGTCCACTGCTTGAACAAACATCACAAGCAAGACTAAAAGAAAAAAGAGAGAAAAGAAAGAAAATAAGACCGACACCAGCGGATCAACGAAAACGAAAATAACTCACAAACCACTGCATCCTTCGGAAAATTTTCACCATGATCCTAGCATTCGAAATCAGCACGTATCAAGCAGCAACTTCAAAAAAGAAAGCGACGACAACGACACTGTTTTCCGGATGTCCTAGGGTTTTTCTCTCGTACAATACACGGAAATATTTACTCTCGAGCGTTGCTAAATATTTGCTGAGATGCAGTTAAAATTGTACTAGAAACAAAACAGTATTGGGTAATAAATGATGGTCTTGTCTTGCCACGGAGCAATTGAAAAATTTATTGCAAGCGTGTGCAAGTTAACTGTTTGGGCAACCATTGAGGCATTGACCATTGGGTCTTCGACCTGCGGCAAAGATAAGGCGCCCGCGGCGATCGACAGGGTCAACTTACATGTTCTTGAGATATTAAACCAAACAACTCCCAGATCAAGAAACGCGGTCAAAGAATGAATTGAATCCACTGCTTATCCACGCCCAGTTTTGGAGGAAGCAACTGCTTCCAGGATGGTGACATTGTTTGGAAAAGCGTACTCAGACGATGAGATTAGAGACGTCGTTATCTTGCTGAGTAATGGGGATTAATTAATTCCACGTCACCCTGTGTGTGGAATCTAATAACCCGTTCAAATCCTCTTAGCAGCCTTCGGACACGATAGACGTCCTGCCAGGTCACACCGACCAAACACCGTGACGTGTTCACACAGCGACGCCACGTCGAGAATCCAAGATCCCCAAACTAGCAAACCGAAAGCGTGAAGACTTGCGACTTGTTCCACAGCCGCGCCACCTTCCTGGCAAAGCAACGCGGCCAATCAGAGCCTGAACCCACAGCACTTCACCGCTTGCGTGCACGACGACCGTCAGAAAAGCTAAACAATCAATCACAGCTCGCAGCCGCACATGCCAACGATCGATCCACATGCCGAACACACGCAGCTAGCTCTATATAAAGAGCTAGAGAGCAGGCGAGGAAGAATCGTCGGCACACACAAGAGCAACATCATCATCTCTGCTACTACACAGATCGATACCTACGTTTACGCCTGCAAAAGCTAGTTTGAAAGCCAGCATCTCTCGCCGCCGGTGGCCATGGAGGAGACGCTCATGATCTCGCCGGAGCTCCGCGACGTGCTGGCCAACGTGGCCGTGTTACTGCTGGTGCAGGGGCTGGTGTACCTCATCCTCAGAGACTCCTCCGACGTCTTCTCCAGGGACAAGATCCTCAGGTCCCTCAGCTTCCGCCCGATGCGCTCCATGAGCGTGCGCCGCGTCCTCGCGCCGCTCTCCGACGTCCCCGTCGGCACCGACGAGCTGGCCTCGGCGCCGCCTTCGCCGTCGTACTTTTCCAGGTCCTGGTCGTCGCGCCGCTGGGGCAACCGCGAGGACTGATGACAGGCGCCTGCCTTGCAGTTGCAGCGGGTGCTCGTTAGTTCTGGCCAGAGATAGGTACAGTTTGGTCGTTCTGAACTGTATGTAATCTGTTCGCTGCTATTATTGGGGTTTGAGATTTGAGAATGGTGTATACGAAGATCGAGGTGATGTAATTAGAGTAGGTTGGTCTTGTAGATATCTACTTACGTTGTTGAATTGGGCGGATGGATTATTTGATTCTTTGGAAGGAGGGAATCGGAAAGAGGAAAAAAAAAAGAACGCTTCGTCGTCCCGCTCGCCTCCCGTGGGTGACGGGCGACGCCCCAGGCCCCAACTCCCTAGCGCCCTTCCTGCTCCCCTCCCTCCCTGCCGCCGTCGGCAAGCGCCGCCGGGCAAAGCCCGCGCGGTGCCGGTGGCGGCGGGAGTTCCTCCACCCACCTGTTCGAGGGAGCTGCGCGGGAAAGCTTCGTCGGCGGCGGAGAAGCCGACGTTTCTACCCAGCGAGCTTCATGGCGATCTTGCGGGTACGACGAGATGGCGTTGGCGGCGTCCAGGATCCGGAAGATCGGTGGTGGCAGGCGTGGTGTGGCAGTGCGGCGGTTCTTGGCGGCGTGGGCTTCCAGGCCTAGATCTTGGCCCATTCGGGCCTGATGGTAGGGGTCTGCCCTGGCCCATGGCTGCTGCGGCCGCCGGCGGCTTGGTCCTGACCTTGCCCGTGAAGATGGGGATTACCCGCATGCAGGTGCGGCGGTGGGTCGCGACGGCCTGTGGCGGACTACCTCGGCCATCGGTGGTCCTGCAGGCTGGCGGTGGCCCAGGTGCAGGGTGGGCAGAGGTGTGGCGGCGCCGACGTTGGCGGCGAGGTGCTGCGTTTTGGTGGCGGCCATCTTGGCTCATCGGTTGGGTTGGGTTTGCCGCTGCGCGGTCCTGTGTGGCTCCTTGGAGGTGGTGAAGGGGTGACGGATTGTCTGGGATGGTGGTGGCTCTCGCGGCTGCTCTTGCTGCAACGTGGCGACAGGGGCTTTGCGGACCCACTCCGGTCCGGCCGGGCTAAGACCTGGTGTGCCCCTGTTGTCGCGTCCGGTCGGCTACTGCCACGGTGGTGGAGGTAGTTCCCTCCCGCGCGGCGGCGAGCCTACTACCCCTGGTACCTCTGTCCCCTTGCTCGGGCCTCGAGGCCTTGCACCGATGCCCACAAGGAGATGTTGAAGTTGGCGCCTTTTCTGTGGTGGCGCGTGCTGGTTGGCGGTGGGTTGGGTGGAGCACTCTGGACTGTTCGGGGTGGTGGTTCTTTGGGGGTGGGTGAAATCTCTGTCGGCACAGTCCGTCACTGACGCGGTGGAGCCCGCGGGTGTCACCTTTCCTTCCTGAAGGGCGTCGGGTACTCCCTTCCCACTCCCCTCCGTGTATCGGGGGAAACCCTAGGACCAGTCCGGGCAACAGGGCTTCGTCGTCGCATTCCTTGCTGAAGGTGTTGCTTGGTACATGGCGGTTCGGAATGTCAGGAGCGTGGTGGGACCTTTCCGGAGGGCGCAACGGTAGAGGGCCGTCTTCGGTTCATCGATCTGCTGGTGTTGGCATTTGTTTCTCTTTTCTTTCTCTTGTTTTTATTTTGGGCTGGATGTTGTGTTATTTGCCCAGCAGTGGTCTCGTGGTTGTATCGGTTTGTCCCTTGGGCGTTGTTCTATCTTGGCCCAGCAGCGGTCTCATATGTTTTAGTTATAAAGCGGGACGAAAACCTGTTTCGAGAGAGATATTATTTGATTCTTTATATGGTTTGTCTTCTCTTAGTGCTCTGATTGTGGGTTTGACCGGCTTGCTCCATTTCATACAAACCACTCCTTACAAAATTATTTATTTTTGGTGGTGAATATTTTGTTACATCAACCGGTTTTTTAAACGCAAACGGGCTAAATGACACCCGGGTGACTTCTTTGGAGAGGCATGCACACTGTTGGCCGGCTGCCTCCAAGTTGTCGTTCAATTTATTGGTCAAAGGTCGGGTTTTTTTTTTTATAATAATTCAACCGATCTATTAATAATCCTCTTACTGGATATTGGTGCAAATCTATACCGCTCGCTTGGGGATCTTCTCCTTGGTGATGGATGGGAGGCCTTTGCCGTTCCGATGACACCTCTGGCCGAAGGGTGATAACACTAGTAGAAAAAGAGGCCTCGGTTCGATCTAGAGTGTGACACTAGTCTCAATTTATTACAGGCCGGGACTAGTATAAGCACTAGTCCCGGTTCGTACCATTTTTAGTGGCCAGGAGACCGAGAAAACTCTAGTTCCGAGTTATTTCGGACCTTTAGTCCCGGACCGTAATACGGTTCGGGACTAAAGGTGTGCAGGCGCGGGCAACACCTTTTAGTCCCGGACCATGATACGGTCCGGGACTAAATACGGTCCCGGACTAAAGGGTGCGGCGCGGACAACTTAAAATTGCTATAACTTTTGCGTACGATGTCGAAAAAAAATGTACCACCTATCAAAATGTGTGGAAATTTTTTTTGAGTTTGATTTTAACAGCTTTATTTGGATTCCTCACATTTTTAGATTTTTAAAATTATAAATAATGGATTTCTCAAATTTTTCTGATTCTTTTACATTTTTAAAATTTGAAAAGAGGAAAAGTTATTTTTTTATTATTTAGCAAGTTTTTATTCCATATTTTGATTCATCACATTTTTCTGATAATAATGAATATATTATTTGTTGAATTTTGATTTACAGATTTAAAGATATTATTTATGCCATATTAAATGAATAATGACAAAAAATGAATAAAATATTATTTTATTTAGTTTTTTACTTTCATTGTATTAAAATATTATTATTACTTATTTATTGTTGTTTACTAAAATAGTTGTTTGTAGTTTAAATAAATAAAGATGTATGGCATATTGATATGGGCTAATAGGATTGATATGATAGTGTTGACAACAAGGTATAAAAGGGCTTCGTGCGAGGACACCCGGATGGAACAGAGAAGTTAAGTGTGCTGAGGGTGAAGTAGTGTTAGGATGGGTGACCGAATGGGAAGTTTGACCACAAGTGTAATTTGACCTAAGATTAAATATACTTAGTACTAAAAATGTTTCAAGTGAGAGGATTACGAGTCAAACAATTCAAAAGTTTAAGAAAAAAATCGAAAAAAATTCAAAAAAATTCAAAAAAAACTTTTAAAAAAATTCTTTAGTCCAGAACCGTATTACGACCCGGGACTAAAGGTCCTTCATCCCCCTGCTCCAAAAACGTCATACGTTGGCCCTCTAGTCCCGGGTTGCAACAAACCGAGACTAAAAATAGGGGCCTTTAGTCCCGATTTCGCAGTCCCGGATACAAAACCGGGACTAAAGGCCCTTGCAAACCAGGACTAGAGGCCTTTTTCTACTAGTGTAATCACGTGGCTACAGTTTTGCACGGCCACGGCTCTCAACCTCCTGGCTTCATGCCGATGTGGAGGACTTGTTTCTTCGGCTTGGAAGTCAAGGTCAAGTGCAATGACAGCCTCACTGCCCCAAGTGGCACCGTCCCCGCAGTGGACGAGGTGGATTCTAAGTGAAAGGATGGACTTGATCGTGTTTCTGGTTTCTAGTTCAAGGTCCATTATGTGAATGTCCAATGGCTTGTTTGTAGTTCCTTTTATGTATTGGGTCATGTTATAATTCGTTGTATGCCAGCGCTTCCCAATAAATGTGGCGATGTGGTCCTTTGAGACTCTTTGTTCTCTTTTTATATCCTATGAAAAGTAGGGACGGACCTGCAGATGCCGGCTTTTGGGTCTCTTTGTTCTCTTTTTATATCCTGCGAGAAGTAGGGACGGACATGCAGATGCCGGCGCATGTTTGTTTGGCACCGGAGTTCATTCTTCAAAGTGGCCAGAGAGCCCAAAGGAAAGATCTTCCTCGACCTCGACACAGGGTTCATGGCTAGCGTCACCCCAAGTGGCTTCTTCCCCGGCAGCGGCGCTGGTTCCCGTGACCGGAGGTCCCTCAGATGCGGTGGAGAAGATGTTGGACTTGATCGTGTTTGCAAATTTGTTCCCAGGGCCTTTTCATAATACTGGTAGCCTTATCTGATGTTCCCCATCCCTTAGGGGTCTATTTGTAAATCTGTATCCACTGCTTTATTAGTTCAGCTTCTGAGCCTTGGAGCCCTCCCCCGTTCAAAAAAAATCTTGGCAAGCTAGTCGGTGCTGGCGGTGTTTTGGTTGTGTGCAGAAGAAAACAAGGCGGTGCGCCACGTACAACAGTCGCTTTCGGACTGAAAAAACAGCAAGCAAATCATATTGCACATGGGGTGGTGTGAATCCGGCTGTGCTTAGCTTGTGCAGGCAACGAAACGATGCCGTACGCGCTCTTACGCAAACCAAGCTCGTCTGCCACAGGAGCAGCATCCTCATACGCAAACCAAGCTCGTCTGCCAGCAAGCCTCGCCGACCGACCTCTCGTTCTCTCGCCGCCGGTGGCCATGGAGGAGACGCTCATGATCTCGCCGGAGCTCCGCGATGTGTTGGACAATGTGGACATGTTCCTGCTGGTGCAGGGGCTCACTAGTAGAAACATGGCCTCTAGTCTCGGGCCGTAAGGGCCTTTAGTTCCGGTTTTGGAACCGGGACTAATCAAGCGGGACTAAAGGCCCATCACTAGTTCCGTTCCAGTTACCAGCTGAAACTAGTGGATGTTCACGTGGCTGCCCCTGCGCGCTCAAGGTGCACCCACATTAGTTCCGGTTAGTGTTAATGACCGGGACTAGTGGGTCTCTGCCACGGCAGCATTTTGTGTCTTTTCTCTGCCGCGGCAGAGCATTACCTTGGACTAGTGGTTCTCTGCCGCGACAACATTCTGTGCCCTTTCTCTGCAGCGGCAGAGATTTCATTTTTTATTGTTTTATTTACTTATTTTTCATTTTAACATAGTTTTTGAATATTTCTACGCCACCACATATCGTACACATTCGTTCATATATAAGATAACTTGTATTACGATATTGAGCATGCAAATATATACAATTCACCCATACATGAAGGCCTTGAGTTCCCAGTGAAGGATGATGCTAGGAAGGAGGATGAACCTATCACAAGACCTGTCTGCGACTCCCAAAGGGGATGTTGTGGACAATAGAAAGACAAAGAAGTTGGACAATAACGAAAGAGCAGTGTAGAGCTATACCTAGCAATTCAGCTTTCGAAGAAATGGAGTACTAACACGTCGACTCAAAGCATCAACTACTTGATTTGTGGCTCCTGATTTGTATATAAGGAGATAGTTGAACCTCTTTTGGATAAGATAGCATAGGGCATGCCCCGCCCACTCTTAAGATTGTAGAAAGTATGGTTACGAAGGTGACTTAGGTTTGCCAGTTCAGGCTCAACTCCTCGCTTTACCCATGGTTCGTCCTCCCATAGTGGTCCTTGCTTTTATTTTTGAAAGCTCTCGTAGTCGAAGCAACTTAAAGAAGGTCAGGTTTGGAACTTGTGAGGGATGTTTAGTTGCTACAAACCAAATGAAGAAGTCAGAAGTAGTTCATCGCCTGTGGAAGCTTGCTGATAGTAGGGAAATTCAATAAATTTTGAAATTTTATTTAAAGATATCTTCTAGTTAAGCATATCAAGGTAACTTTATCTTTAAGAAGTTTTAGTTTTTTATAAGATTAAGTAGAACTTAAAATTTAGAATCTAGTTAATAGCTAAAATTAATAACTAAGATCTGTTAATTATGTCTCTCCTAGAAGTTGGTTATCGACTTCTCATTTTGTTCTAGGATTCTTCTTTTTTTGTGGGCCATTTGTGGCATGCAGGAAGAGCCCGAGCTGCTGCAGCAGGTTTTGAAAAGGGAATCGATCGTGATTACATGGAGATCACAAAATATCGGGACTAGAGCATGTCTGTTCGATTACATGGAGATCAGTAGCGCCTATTCACACTAAATTCTCTGGCATCATCTACGATCTCTTTGATAATAGATCCCGCCAGCTCCTCTGCAATTGCTAGTACGCGTTGCTCTGGTAGTAGTTGATCCCGCATTCTCTCGAACTATATATAAGAAAAAGAAGATCAATATGAATATCAATCATGATAACAAAAGGTGACGGCAATAAAATGATGGTGTGAATGCATTGCTTACGTCGACTCTATAATAATTGTGTTCGGTGGTAAATGTGCGAATGAACTCGCATACGTAGAACCCACATAGATTCGACCCTTGTGGCTGCCTCGCACACTTTACGAGAATAGAATTCAATTAAAATAATAATCTAGCATATCATTATTGTATTGAAACTAGAAGTAAAGAGATGCACGAACATATCACGTGCTACTTACCGAGACCGCCTTAAACGTCAGCTTCTCACTAAATACACCCGTAACCTCGCGCTTGAACCGGATCCAAACCCTGCCCGACGAAGATGAATGAATGAGTTATTCATTACCTGATTCTCAGGAAATCAACGAAAGAGACCGATATAGCGCGAAACTTATTATGGATCATGTCCTGCATGCTGCGAAAATCTTCCAGGTTTCTCTTTGATGGGTCCATGACATCAACTCTTCCCTTATCAAGTTGAATGTCTAGCAGAACCTAGTGAAAGCTGCAAAGATTTATATAGACATCAGTAACTCATCAGTTACACTTATTAGCATCGACTAATCAAAAGTGAATGTGTACAATAGAGTAAGACCCTCACCTGAAATTGTAAGGAAACAGTAAGTGGTCAGAGAAATTTTGCTCCATTATAAACCTTAGAATGTTTTCCTCCGTCTCCTCGGGGTTATCCGTTAGCGTGGTTATATGCACTTTATTTAGGTCAATGAACCCAATATTATAGATTTTTTTCTTTTACATTCCAGGATCTTCATTCTGCATAATAAAGATAATTACATGTTCTGAACTGAACAGCTGAAAAACTAAACATGTAGACAATGAATTTAACAACTTACAGACAATAACAACTGAGGATGGATTTGTCTAGGGCGTCGAGATGGTATAACTGGAACAGTTTTGGAAACTCAATATGGACCTCTTCAGGTCTGAAGTAGTACTCACGTGGGACATTGGCTACGATCATTATTCTCCCCTGCTTCATGACCACCAAATACCATTGATGGAGATTCCGCATTTGTGTTGGCAGTTCTTTTAGCCTCTCTTTGCTGACCAAATCCTCACCTGCGACATATCTAGGGGCTATAGTAGCCTTGGGTAGAAGGTCGAGTTGGGGGCCTAACAGTTCATCAACACTAATTTCCATGCTGGCCGCCAACTCCACAGCTACTGACATATCTAGTGGTTGTTGTGCGAGAAGGGGAACGTTTTCTAAAAACACCTTGAGGGGTGTGGTCATTTGTTTGGCCTGTTGTCCGAGAAGGGGAACGTCTAATTTTTTACTGATTGCAGTTTTGGTCTCGCTTGCACCTGTACTTGCTGATTTTTTACCGCTTGCACTTGATTTGCTTGATTTGCTCTTCGTCACTTCTTTCTGAAGTGTGCGTAGATAGTCATATGGCTTATGGTGCAACTCATATTGCGATTTTGTGTTTAGAAAATCAATTGCATATGCCTTTTGCTTTTCGGTGTATACCAGAGCGGGCTCGGGTTTCTTCTTCTCAAAATGCGCCGCCACTTCGGCCTTTGCTATCGCTGCAGATTCCGCATCAGTATGATCGTAAGGTCTGATGGGAAGATTCTTATGAGGCACTATTGGGAGGGGCGACATTTTCCGTTTGGGGCTGCCACGTCCTTTAGTACTCACTGACGAAGCACGCTTCTGCTTATTATCCTTAGCAGGCGGCGAAGACTGCTGAGCCTGCGGCGGAGATTGAGATGGACTCGAGATGTGGTGGTCGTAGTCATCATGGGGTGGGCTTCTTGGAGGTGATGGAGGTGAAGGATACCTGCGACGACTCGGAGGCGGTAGTTTTATCCTTGGGGCCGAGCCTAGAAACCGTATGTTGTTCTTGTCCCATAGAATGATACCACCAAGTACTTCTCCGAGTGTGCTCTCACCTTCAGGTCCAGGGATGTCAAGCTCCATTGACTCCCACTCCTTTACGATTTGATCCACCCCGACTTTAGAATAGCTAGGTGGAATCTCACGGCCATGCCAACATGCGTCAGGCGGACAAGGCAAACCAAATCCGACCGCCACCTTCACAGATACATTCTTCAATTTCTTATGGAGCTCACAAGATATCTGCTCCTTAATTACATCCACGGGGTAGCCGGGACCGCCATCTCTATAGGTTGCATCGTTAGACGGGACCTCTGATTCAGCCACGCTGCTTCTCCGCTGAGATGGGTTGGCGGTAATATCGAGTGGAGGATCTTGCAAGCGCGATATTCCTCTAAGTTCGTCGATCTATTGTTGTTGCTTGTCAAGTCTTGCTAGCAGTTGGTTGAAATTGTCTGCCTCCTCCTCCTCCTGTCGCTGCTTTGCTCTTGCTCGGCTTCTATAGGTACCTTGGTCCTTAGGAAACCCAGTCTCCCACGTGAAACTCCCGTCAAGGCCTCGGACTCGTCCTCCATGTTCGCGATTCCCGAGGACCAAGGTCAGCAAGTCTTTCTCTCTATCGGGATGAAACTGTTTTATTCCATCTTTAATATCTTTCACCACTTTTAGCCATGCACTCCTGGGTACCTTTATCCCGTCACTGCAAACAAGGTCCCCTGAAAGTTCGTCATACGTACTCCCATGCCCAAGGAACCAATTTCTTGCCCTCAAATCCCATTCTTCGCGAATTGGTTCTGGAATGATCCCTTTAGCATGAAGCTCTTTCTCTTTTGCATCCCACTTAGGCATGGGATCCGCGTAGCCCCCTGGCCCCATGTTATGGTGATATTTCTTCTTCGCAGCATTTATCTTGATTTTACAGACTTTTCCTCTGCAACTCCTAACTTCCTATACTCCACAAATGCATCCCAGTAAGGCTGCTACTTCACTAGATAGCCTTCGAATAATGGAGTTTTCTTGTCCTTCTGATACTGTTGCCATAATGACTTTTTCCAGTTCTTGAATAGTTCGGCCATCTTTTTCAGTGCAAACTGCTTGAATTTCTTTCTCATTTCAGCCGTCTCGTCATCACTGTCACATTATGCCAGCTTGAAATGTGCCATGAAGTCATTAAATAGTCCATCTTTGAACCTATTGTCGATATACACATCACTCCATTCCGCCTCTTTGGGATTATTCCACTCTCGAACAATGATCGGGGTGCGATCTCTAGCAACAACTGCGCATTGTTGTACAAATATTTGTTTTGTTTTTTTGTTCCAATGGTTCGCCGTCTCTTGAAACCTCTGTAATTTCATAAACATACCCTAGGGCAACTTTTTGGCTGGGCCGCACTTGGTTTTCTTGATCGATGTAGAGGCCTAAGAGAAGAAACATTCGTCAACATAATATATATACAACTAGGTACATGTAGTGACGATCATCGGACATCATATATATATACCTCGTCGGTCTGTGTTACGCGTCCATGGGCTTCTTCCTCTTGTCTGTTGGTCTCCTCTCCCTTACCGGATGAGTTCAGATACCTCGAGGGAGATCCCTCATCGGCATCGTGAATCATATCCTCAAGAAAGTTTTCTGAATCTAGGTCTCTGCGGATTGGACTAGGTGGATCCATAGTTCCTGCAAAATGCACACAATATTTATTTGAACTTAACAAATAAACCCTAAACCCTAAACCCGGAGGTGCGGTGGCGATGGCCGGTGATGGTGGCCGCGGGAGAGGCGGGAGACTAAGCGGCTTCCCGCGAGAACCACCACCCTAACCCTAATTCCGATCACCACCGAGCACCAACATCCTAATTACCCTAACCCTAACTCCGGTTACAAAGAGGGTCTTAAAATAATTACCCTAACCCTAGGCCTCGACACCTAGCCGTGCCCATGCCCTTCACCGATAAACTTACACTAAACTATATACACTAAACTATATAGAATAAACTATATAGACTAAAAAAATCCTATATACACTAAGGATCAAAGAAGATCCTAAAAATCCTATATACACTAAAAAAATCCTAAAAATCCTAAACTATATACACTAAAAAATCATATATAGTACTAAACTAATTAATCATAATCCTATATATCCTAAACTAATATACACTAAACTATATAGTACTAATCATATAATCCTATAATCATAATCCTAAACTAATATACACTATACCTATTGAGGAGG
The DNA here is from genome assembly GCA_916181665.1 of Avena sativa. Taxonomy (NCBI): domain Eukaryota; kingdom Viridiplantae; phylum Streptophyta; class Magnoliopsida; order Poales; family Poaceae; genus Avena; species Avena sativa. Next base: position 273,086,272 of record OV702298.1, on the reverse strand, counting down.
CCGAGAGGGGGCCGAGGGCGGGGGGTGGCGCAGGTGGCTGGAGGTGGGGAGTATGCGCTGATGGCGAGAGAGGTGCGGGGAGGCGGGCGTGGGGGTGGCGCGGCCGACTCGGGCGGCCGACATGGAGGGCGGAGTCGTGGTGGCGCGGTTTGTCAAAAAATCCGGGAGCCTGGCGGCGCTTCGTCTCGATTTGGCCTCCAAGTCTCCCCGTGCGTGTAACGCACCGGGGGAGAAGGCCACAATTTATACCCCCCCTCTAGTCCCGGTGCGTGGCACCAGCCGAGACTAATGGGGGGTCTCTAGTCCCGGCTGGTGCCATGCACCGGGACTAGAGGGGGGGGGGGCGTTTCATTTTCATGGGCTGGAAACACCCTTTAGTCCTGGCTGGTAACCTGGGCCGGGACTAAAGGCCCAAATTTACGCGCGTTGGGCCAAAACCAGCGCGTGCTGTACTTTTTTTTTCAATTTTTCGAATATATCATTTAAAACATTTAAATTATACTTTCTTGCATACTTGTGAATATGAGAAAACTTTCAACATGAAAAGTGCTTGAATTTGAATAATTAATCCAAATCCATTTTCTGTTTTATAAAATAATTGTTTTAAATAGTCAAATTATTAACCATTTTTCCATTATCAATTTAAAAATGCATTAACTATTATTTTTTGCATAATTTTGAATCTCACTAAACTTTTAACATGAAAAGTTCTTGAATTTAAATAATTAATCCAAATCCCTTTTCTGTTTTATAAAATAATTATTTTAAATAGTTAAATTATTAACCATTTTGCCATTATCAATTTAAAAATGCATTAACTATTTTTTTTTGCATAATTTTGAATCTCACTAAACTTTCAACATGAAAAGTTCTTTAATTTGAATAATTAATCCAAATCCATTTTATCTTTTATAAATTAATTATTTTAAATATTCAAATTATTAACCATTTTGCCATTATCAATTTAAAAATGCATTAACTATTAGTTTTTGCATAATTTTGAATCTCACTAAAATTTCAACATGAAAAGTTCTTGAATTTGAATAATGAACCCAAATCCATTTTCTGAATAAGCTTTAGTCCCGGTTGTATCCACTAACATGGACTAAAGATATTTCCCGCCATTTCTCACCGCTTCCCACCAAGTTTTCCCGCCCTTTCCTCTGAACCGAGCTTTTAGTCTCGATTGTAGCCACTAACAGGGACTAAAGATATTTTGCGCCATTTCCCACCGCTTCCCACCATGTTTTCCCGCCCTTTCCATCTATATATAGGCCGACCGCGCCATGGTTATGCACACATCCACACCTTCCTCTCTCAAAGAAATGGATAGCGCCTACTGGGCCATTCCGACCCTCGAGGAGACCGAGGCGTTGTGCGCCTCCAGCTACCCTTGCCCACCAGGCTACCGGCCGCCCGCCGGCTGGATGCTAAGCGCTGTAGGGGGTCCTGTCCCTCCTGTTCCTCGAGGCTCCTCCCGATAGGCGGCCATCATGAACCACTTCTACCACAAGCTCACGTCGGAATAGCGGATGGATCCCCAGTGCGATCCCGACAACTACGACACCTGGAATGCCTTCTTCGCTAACCGGCAGGAAAGGGAGCTCGCCAGGTATGAGGGTGATGGCCCGCCCCTGGTGAACCACAACGAAGCCGGCCACCATTTGTGGTGGGCGAACCATACTATCATCGGCGTGATGCGCTACATCGCCGGGGAGACCATCCTCGCCTACGGTGCCCACAAGTCCACCCGCCATAGAGCCACAAGAAGGCCCCTCCCCTGCCCGGCGGTAGCGGCATCGTCTTCCAGGAGACTGATGACCCACAAGTGTAGGGGATCGCAACAGTCTTCGTGGGTAGTATTACCCAATTTATTGATTCTACACAAGGGGAGCCAAAGAATACTTGCAAGCCTTAACAACTGAGTTGTCAATTCAGCTGCACCTGGAAATAGTTCTTGCTCACAGAAATTTATCAGTAGCAATAGTTTGTAGTAGCAATAGCAAAGCAACATCAGCAGTGAAACATGAGCAATAGTAACAGTAACGGTAACAGTAGGATTTGAGTGCGGTAGGCATAGGGATGGATGGACAGGCGTTGCATGGATGAGTCTAAACATGTAACTTCAAGAACTAGGGCATTGTAGATAAATAATAACAAGCATCCAAGTACTAAACAATCATAGGCATGTGCTCCAAATATAGTCATACGTGCTCGCAATGAGAACTTGCACAACATCTCCTGTCCAGCCAGCCCGTGGCTGCGGGGCCTCTAAGGAACTACTGTCAATTAAGGTGCTCCTTTAATAGAGCACCAGAGCAAAGCATTAATACTCCGTGAACACATGTGATCCTCACACCATAGCCATCCCCTCCGGTTGTCCCAATTATTGTCACTTTGGGGCCTTTGGATCCGGACAATAATATATGTACACAACTTGCAGATAAGATCACAAACAATACTATCATAATGATTCAATAATAAGCTCAGATATGAGATCATGGCACTCGGTACCTAGTGACAAGCATTAAGCACAACAAGTTGCAACCAAGTCAAATAGCACTAATAGAGATACTAGGCACTATGCCCCTAACAAATCTTATTCGATTACATGATAAAACTCATCCAAGCCCTACCATCCCCAAGCCTACACGGGGTATTACTCACTCATGGATGAGGGACACATCAGTGGTTGATGGAGATGCATTGGTTATGACGATGACAACGTATCAACTCCCCCCAAGCTTAGCTTATTGCTTGTTCTCAAGCAATTCAGTTGAAAACTGAGTGCGATAAAATAACTTTCATGAACACTTTGCTTCATATGATGTATATATTCTCAGCACGGGATTAGATGCTTAGACAATTCATAATAAAGAGTATGCAACTAAGTCTACTCAATAGTCATTGCAAGCTATGAAGAGAAACCAACTCAATAATAATAAGTAGCATGAAACATAAACACAAGCAACATTGCAATGCTCATAATAAGGTATGATAGAGTGGTATCTCGCTTGCCTTTGTTTGAAGAACACAATATAAATGCCAAGGCACCTCTGAAGTTCACATGAAGACTAGAAGTAAAGATATCAGAGATACAAGCATCAAAGTCATGACATAATTAACCAAGTTTTGGAACAAACACAAAAATTACAACTATGCTCTCAAGAAGGTGCTTGTAGAATAAGTGGTGACTCAACAAAATTGTGAAAACGGTTTTGTGAAGGTTTGAAAGGCTTCCTAATGCTGAAAGGAAGGTACTCATTAGATTTGAGATCTCATTGCCCCTATCATAGGCATATTCATGTGGTTAAGGTGAAAGTGAGGTCCACTCTAAATCATATGCTTGACAGACCATAGACTATAAATCCCAAGTCCCTTGAGTACGAGGGTCGCTCCGCATGCTACTCAACTTTGGTCACCTGAAAGTTCTTGTCATTGTAAATACATGCATATCATCGAGAACCGCCAACGGGGTACCCCTTGCACATGGTACATGAGCTTTCCCATAACCAAAATGACAAGGCAAGCAGAAAATGAGAATCTCAGCAATCTTTTTATTTACCATATGCATATCTTTTTATTGTGGACACTTCATAGATGCTCATTGTAGTGTTGCTGCAAGTTTCCACCATGATTAGGCATGTATTAGGCTAGCGGCCCAGGTGTTTCTCTAACACAATGTATAAACTCCATGAACTAACAACTTCCCCTTTTATTTCACGTCGTCGACATCCATAAACAAAAGAGCTAGGAATCAACTGGATAAGATATCCAACAGGTGTTGAAAGCGTTCCCCGTGGCAGCACGGTTCTGCTGACTCCCAGCATATAATAAGAAAGCATATAACTATGGTTCAAGATTATTAAGCGCAAGGAATAAAGTGTGCCATCAAGTTCGTGAGAGCTTGACTAACTAACTTTCTCAAAACAGACAAACATTTTATTTTGGAAGAAAACACGGCATATATAAAATATGCACTGAAGTAGCAAATGATGCTAATAGGCAGGTATGGTCGACACATCTGGCAATATTGGTTTTGGAGAGTTGGAAGCACAGGTAGAACACATACTCAGTGCAAGTGAAGGCTAGCAATAGAGAGAGAGCGACAAACGAGAGAGAAATAACTGTCATAATCATGCTTGCAACAAAACAAGACTAATTATGACATGAAAGTGATACAAGACTCTGAGGCAAAATAAATCATCGAGGCTTACTGACTACTGATTAGTCATATGCATGCGTGAGAATGTGCCAAGTCGATTCACATGAACAGTCAGAGGAGGATACCACAATGTTATACCAAAATATGAATAAAACAATGCAAGCAAACATTCATATGACATGCTACAAACTATTAGCAAGCTGGAGCTAATCATAGACAAGCAAGAACTACTAAGCATCCATAATGACATACACCTTAGACAAACAGGCTAAGCATCCATAATGATGAGTATATGTACAAAAATGAAACAAATAGAGTTCGTTACCAGCCTCTTACCACACCTCGAGTTGTCTTAATATTCATTATTGCCCTTCACTTGTGTGACTTGAATATTAGCATGAAACCAAAATCCACTATGGCCGGCTGAACCCCGCAAAGAACTCACAAAACCAAAGAAGAACAACAAATATTTTTGGTGTTTTTTGATTTTTTTAGAAACAAGCAAACAAATAAAAACCAAACAAAAACAAAGCAAACCAAACAAAGTAAAATCTTTTTGGGTTTTTCTTTTAAGGCAAACCAAAGCAAAGAAACAAATAAAAAAACCAAGAGAAACAACGAAAATATTTTTGGTATTTTTGGGTTTTTGAGAAAGAAACAACAAGAACCAAAAAGAAAGCGAAACAATGGATATACAAAGAACCGACCGAACATGATATATATATGAGTGTGACGTCGGTATACCTCCCCCCAAGCTTAGGCTTTTGGCCTAAGTGGGGCTCAATCCCATGGTGTCCAAGTAGATGCACCTCCATAGTATGTCGAGGAAGCTCCCTCGTCCTGGTACGAGCTCGAGGCCTCCCCTTTGTAGTGTACAGCAGGGTCATATGTGGGCCCTCCCCCCTGATAGTGCCTGTGGAAGTTGAGAGAGCGCAGCTTGTCATCCATCTCCGCCTTCGTGCGTGACCAAGGTCCCTGAGAAATACTGAACAAACTGGTTTGATGTAGAGGGATCTCTCTCTCTTCCCCTTCAGTAAACATCATTCTATAAACCAAGTTCTCAAGAGTAGAGCTAGAGGTGACAAAGTGGTGCGCCTTCATGGCAGCAAGATCAAGTCTCTAAGGAGCCAAAACTGTATCATGGGGATCAACAGCCATGTCCAAGGCAGCAGTAATACGAGTAGTAATAATTCCCCCATAAATGGGTCCCTTAGCAGCTAAACGACAAGCAATGAGGGAACCAAGATTATACTTATCCTCACCGTTGAGAGCAGCAGCTAAGAAGGCCAATTGATAGTTGGAAATATTACTAGTGTTCTCCCTACCAAGAACACTGGTGGTAAGATAGTAGGAAAATTACCTGATGGCTGGAAGTTGAATATTCTTTATCTTCCCTCGTTGAGCTCTGCGGTCATCATCATTCGTTATTCCCCGGTATAGTTCCAACAAATCAGTGGGTAGAGCTGTAATCTTCTTTGATGACCCAGTTGTACCAAGTCCCAGGGCCTTGCAATTTTTTTCAGTGTCATAGAATGAGACCGGCCATAAAGTCTGAAAGACACAGAAGGATTGAACAAACTATTGGTAAAGGAGAAACTCTCCACAAATGTTTTAGTAAGTAAAGCATATTGTGCACTCTCATCCTGCATGAAACTTGTTAGACCAGCCCTCTCAATCAAATCCATGAAATCGTTAAGAATCCCAGCAGCTCGGAAGAAAGTTTGACAAGGAAAGGTGGAGGGGTGCGCATCCACTTCATCACCAAACCACGGAGTGATGAGATACTCATTGTATGAGGGTCTAGAACTGGTGGATGACCTTGGAAGCCTTGCCCTTCTAGGTGCATCACTCTCAAATATGTCACCAAAGGTGTGGTGGTCCATGACTTCACTATTCTGAAATTTTAAGCAAGCATCAAACCAAGTGATTTCTAAGTTGATAAATGATGAGTAACTACTATAGGAAATTGCTAGAGGACTACACATGCATCAAAACAAAGTTTCTAAGCATAGAACAAGCATGAAAGCTCAAACAATCTGTCACCTATAACAGCAAAATACTCATGATACAATCTACCAATCACAAATCTAATTGGACAAGTGGAGGAGGCACATACCAATGAGCAAACCCTCCAAAAATCAGCACTTGAGATGGGTTGAACAAGGAGATCGAAAATCGCGAGCAAGAACAGCAAGAACTCGAGTTTGAGCAAGTTTTCTGATGTTTTTCGGGAGAGAGAAAGAAGGTGGCTTTTAGGAGGCAGCCTGGAGGGGCCCAGGTGGGCCAGACCCCCTAGGCGCCACTAGTGGTGGGCCCGCTCCAACCATAGGTGTGGTGTTCTAGGGTGGCCCCTGGGTCACCTCTGGTGCCTCTCTGACCCTTTTTCGAGGAAAAAATTATTTTGAATTTTCTGGGATTTTTCTGGAAACTTTATTTTTGGCCAATTTTTAGGGTATGAAAATTGATTTTCTCGCAGAAACAATTTTTTCAGAAGAAACAAAAGCAAACCAAAAGCCAAACTACAAGAGCTCTAAGAAACTCAAACAAGCAAACAACTAGCAAAACTAAAGCTAAAGCAAAGACTAGGAAGGAGAAAAGTAAAAAGAAAGCAAGTATAACCATAGTGGAAACATTGTTTTGTTCATTAAAATCCTTTTGTTAACAAGGTTGATCAAGTCTTGTTACCAAAACAATTTTATATGAAACAAAACTTTGCATTCCACAAGGTGATTATGTTACCTCATACTTGATAGAAATGGTCCCAATCATAATAGTTTCAAAATTTTCCGGTGGAATGGGACAATATATTTCTCCAACCTTGATGCCTTCAATATTTGCAATGGAATTCAGGCAATAGCTCTTAACAACCTTCTTGGGGAAATAAACAGTGTGCTCTTTGTCATTAATATTAAAAGTTACTTTTCCTTGATTGCAATTGATGACAACACCTGTAGTATTAAGAAAAGGTCTCCCAAGAATAATAGACATATTATCATCTTCAGGCATTTCAAGCACAACAAAATCAGTTAAGACCATGCAATTATGAGAAACTTGAACAGGAACATCCTCACATATACCAACAGGGACAATAGTTGACTTATCAGCCATTTGCAAAGATATATCAGTTGGTATCAACTTTTCTAGCTGGATCCTCTTGTAGAGAGAAAAAGGCATAACACTAACTCCTGCTCCCAAATCACATAAAGCAGTTCTAACATAATTGTTCTTAATAGAGCAAGGAATAGTAGGTATACCTGGATCACCAAGTTTCTTTGGAACTTACCATGGAAGGAGTAATTAGCAAGCAAAGTAGAAATTTCCTCATTAGGAATCTTCCTTTTATTAGAGACAATATCCTTCATATACTTTGAATAAGGAGGCAACTTAATAGCATCAGTCAAAGGAATTTGCAAAAAATAAAGGTTTCATCCACTCACAAAACTTGTTGTAGTGTTCTTCCTCCTTTGACTTGTGTTCCTTACCTGGAAAAGGAATATGTTTCTGCACCCAAGGTTCTCTCTCTTTACCATGTTTATTTGCAATAAAATCCGCCTTTGTGTACCTAGTGTTCTTAGTGTTCTTCTCAGGTTCTTCCTCACCTTCCTCCTTATCAGGAGACTCATCATTATTACCACTCTCAGTTTTAGCATCAGAGACAAATATACTATTAGGATCTACAACAGGTTCAAGTGGTTCCTCAACTACTTTATGTTTCTTTTTCTTCCTCTTACGAGGACTACCACTATCTTCACCTTGTTGAGAATCTTGCTCAATTATTTTAGGGTGTCCTTCAGGATATAAGGGATCTTGAGTAGCTGCACCACTCCTAGTTCTAATTCCATAAGCATGTTTATTTCCTAAAGCATTAACTAGCATATCATTTTGTACCTCAGCAAGTTGATCAAGTTGAGTTTGAACCATTTGAAAGTGTTTACAAAGCATTTTAATATCATTAGAAGTTCTTTCCACAATATATTTCAACTCATGGATAGCTCTAGAGTTTTCCAATAAATGATTCTGAACTTGTTTATTAAAATTACCTTGTTTAACAATAAATGTGTCAAGTTCCTCTAAGCACTGATTAGGAGGCTTACCATAAGGAATATCACCTTAATTAAATTGGAGAGAGTGTACTTCAATAGTAGATGAGTGGGTAATTGGCTTACATAATTCTTCTATAGGAGGTAGATTCTTCACATCTTCAGCTCTAATACCTTTCTCCTTTAGACACTTCTTAGCTTCTTTCATCACTTCATCATTTAATGCAATAAATCCCCTCTTCTTTGTTGTTGGTGCTGGATCTGGTTCAGGAACAACTGGTTCAGGAGTAATAGGCTTAGGTGTATTCAGCTCAGTTGAAGTCCAATCATCATAATTCTTGCTCATCTTGGTCATTAATTATTCAGCATCTGTAGGAGTCCTTTTCCTGAAAACACAATCAGCAAAGCTATCTAGGTAGGTCCTAGAATCATCAGTTAGTCCATTATAATAAATACCAAGAAGCTCATTTTTAGGTAATGGACATCCAGGATGTGCATGAATCAAGGAACATAATCTTTTCCATGACTCAGACAATTTCTCTTCTTCTCCCTGTTTAAAATCAAAAATTCTCTGCAAAGCAGCATGTCTAGCACTGGGAGGAAAATATTTATGGAAGAAAGAAGCAATCAAGACCTAGCTTCTCCTTTTAGTGAAAAAGGGAAGATCTTAGCAACAAAGTACTTTCGCATCTTAAAATCATTAGAGAATAAAGCACTGATAGTAGAAAGCTCATTCATATGAGCCACAACACTCTCATTTTCAGTACCACAAAAAGGTTCTTTCTCAACAATATCTAAATAAGATAAATCAAGAGAGAAATCATAATATTCATCTTTAATATCTATGGGAGAAGTGGCAAACTTAAGATCAAAGGACAACTTAGGCATAATAGTACATCTAGCAAGGAGACTCTTCATAGCACTAGTACCATGTGTGTTTTGGCACTCTTCAACAAACACATCAGTGAGCTCAATGTAACCATCATTAATATCATAACTCTCACTAGCAGGTGAGCTAACAGGTGTAATAGTGTCTTCACTAGGATTTTCGGTATTTCCTAGACTAGCCATAGTAGAATCTAGAAAAGGACCTAGTGAACCACTCGTGTCAAGCACAGTAGAAGTAACATCATAAGCATCAAAAGCATTTTCAGATTTAGCAGTGTGTGTAGCATGAGTATGTGGTGGTGGTGTGACAAGCTTACTTATAACAGACGGTGAATCAAGAGAAACATAGGTGTTTAGGACTGCACCTCTTCTTGTAGTGGATGGTAAAATAGGGAACTTTCCATCACGAGACTTCCCCATGATGAAACGAGTAGCAGTGAACAATAATAGTGTAACATCCCAAAAATACTAAACTTGAATCATCAAACTCTAATCATCAAAATTAGGGTTAACAAAAACTTTTCTAAATAAAATTATGAAAGCATGCATATGTGTATGCATTTAATTTGAAATTCTTTTGAACCACCTTGTTTGTGTGTTTATTTGCTTGTAAAATGTTTCCTAGGTGAAATAAACATCATCTAAAACATTTCCCACACTTTTCCCAAAGACAAATAAAGCAAAACAAATAAAATATGGTCATTTTGACCAATTTAACTCCCATGCCTACTTTGGCTGTCTCAAACTTTCAAAACCTAACAGAAACTTTTCTGGATCTTTGCACCCCTTGATTGTACTCATAACAAAGTATCAAGGCCCACTTTGTGATCATCCAGAAACTTTCAAATGCATAGTTTAAATGACAATTCAAAATTGAATCTTTATCATATGGGAAGATCCCACTTTTTCAAAAACCACTCAAACAAGCTCAACTTTCAAAACCCAAGCATCTGCAGACTCACCAGCACCAATCTAGCACACCCATCAAAAATCTTTTCAAAATTCAAAACTTGAATTCATGCGGCCATTTCATCAAACACTTGGCAGACACAAATCAAACAAAATCCAAACACTATTGTGAGCAGTGATTCTTTCCTAACTGGTTCCCTATCTAGCTCACAACCAGCTCAGTAGATCATCTAGCAAGATTAACCAAGCACTAGCACCATTGTGAGCTTGACAAAACCATCATTGGTGAACAGCCGAAGCCAACCTTGTCACCCCCATGTCGACAGCAAGCTAGGAGGAGAAACAAGACTAGCCAACATGTCTGGGAGGCAGCCCACCGTCCATCGCCACTCCCTGTCCAGCGCTCGAACGTTGCCAGCCACTGGACCACACGCACGGACCGCGCCCAGCTCGCCTGCAACCATGCCGAGCGTGCGCCAGAGCGCCACCCTCGACCGAACCCCACAGACCGCACGCCGCCCTCGCCGCGTGCATACACGATCGCCACCGACCCAGGATACCGCCAGACATCCCCGTTCGCCGCCCCATGCCGCACAGCCACCGCTCGCCGTTGAAGACGCCGCCTCTGCCGCGCAGAGCATCGCGTGTTCCAGACCAACCCGCATCGCCCCACGTCTCGCCACCGTATCGTTGAGCATCGCCAGGGAACACTGCACCGTCCCCTACCTTCGCCCATGCCAATAGCCGTCTGTACCATCGCCCCCGACGAGCTCACCGTGCGCCCCGATGGTCCCCTCGCTCGACTATAAATAGAGGCCACCCCCAGCCGAATTGTGCACACCATTCTACTCCCCTCTCACAACTGATCGTACGCCACACCGTTCCCGGAGCAAGGCGAGCAGCGCATCACCGGAATTTCACCGGAGCCCGCCGCCTCTGGAGAAGAAGGGAGCCAGCGATTAGAGCCGCCCCAGGAGAAGCTGCCGGTACCAGGAGATTCGCCGTCGTCGACTTCATCGTTCGCCCACCTTGCCGACCCTCGCCTGAACCCCGGTGATCCCCCAGCAACCCCCACTGGTCGCGCTAGGTTTCTGTCTCGCCGGCGTTGCCCAACGTCGACGATGACTCCCAGCCATTGGATTAGAACCAGATCGAACGTCCCACATCGCCCCGTACCGCTTCGCACCCCCCTGTCTCACTGACGAGTGGGGACAACCACTTAAGCAGCCCGCGGAAGCGTTACGCTTAGCAGGCCGGCCCGTTAACTTTTCCCGTGCAGCCCAATTATTTGAATTAAACCTTTTCCATTTTATTTCAAACACACTTCTGTACCCAATTTCAAAAATCAACCCAGGTCGATTCAGTGAACCAAATTGAATAAAACCAATTTTTTTAGAAAGGTCTGGGAATGCTGAATCCAAGCCCGTTGGATTCAAGTCATTTGGATCTGTAGATCCACCTTGGTAAAAATAACAAGGCAGAAGCTTTTCTGCATTCAAACATTTTTCAAATTTAAACCATAATAGATTTTGAGTTGATTCCAACTCTCAAAAATCACATTTAACCATACCTTTCAGAATATATAAAAATATATAGGTTTTACTTATAGAAAGAATGTTCAAGTAATAAAAGAATGTCCCATAGGCATTTCTAGTCACTTTATTTAATTAAAATAAAAGGGTAAAACCTTATTAAATTGTGACACCACTTTAAATCCTATTCCCATGGACTAAAATATGTGGTGATGACATGTGTCAACATGATCCCATGTTTGATTTGGAGAATATGAAATCTTAAGTAGTTTTTCAATGAGTAGAAATTACTTTTCTAAAAATAAAAGGAATTAAACCAAGCTTTAATATTGTAAGGTTAGTGATGATGTTAGATCATCTATAGGACCCTTGTGTGTGATGATTGCAAGTAGTTAAGTATTGTTTGGTGATTGTGTACATCGTATTTATTTATAGACGCTAGTACCGACCAAGGATACGAGGACGAAGGAGGATTCTACGAAGAAGAAGCCAAGGAGAACTTCAACCACTGCTCTGCACAAGGCAAGCCTAATACTACTAGTGAATGTGCAAGCTAACACTTGCAAGATACTCTACTGATGCAACAAACCCCTACTTGTTACTATGCCCACTATATGCCTTAAGCATATGTGATCATACCCACTTGATGAACCAATCCTAGTTTACTTACAAGCTTTATACTTTATTTCTTTATCAAAACTAGTACTTAGAGCTTACTTAAATGAATTGTAGATACTAGAAAGATAATGGAAGGTTGCATAAAAAGCATAAAACTTGGCCTAAGCTAGATAATCTTGATGTCATCCTAAGGCATGAGACTGAACTTAGTTAAACCTCCACTAGTTTACCACCCCTCATTAGTGCTTACCCCCACTTGTAGATGCTAGTGCTAAGCATAAAACTTGATCAACTTTAGATGGGAATACTTGGCGGAAAAATGGTTTTGAAAACCTTGGAATGATGGATCATTCTATTGAAATGTTTTGGACATGTGTTTCCGAACACCTGATGATTTTGGTGATGAAAATGTTGAGGCATGAGCCTTAGCCCTTTATAAAACTGATGGTTGTCTGGATGCGATACCATTCCAATTTTATCGTACAACCACAATACCCGAAGATTGGGTAGGGCTTGAATGGAAACTTATATACCTTAGTATTAGTTCCCTCACGGCCAAGGTCTGAGCTGAGGCTACCTTGTGAAGATTGTCCACCTGTGCAGTACCCAAGATGACAGTTGGTCATGGTTGGGAGGCCAAACTCACAGGAGAGGTGCTTATACTAGGGCATGTAATTGAAAGGTTAGGATTGATTATCCGCATACTGCGTATGGTGAATTCAGGATTTGTTCCTGACGGATGTATCGAATGTTGTGGTGAAAGTGTACAATCTCTGCAGATTGTCAAACTATTCGAATAGCCGCGTCCGCAGTTATGGACAGTTGGAGTGGCCATACTGTTCCCCCGTCAGACTTTTTGAAAATGACTTGTGAAATGAAGTGAGACCTTGACTTGACCACAACAGGGTTGTGATATGAAATACAAGTTCCCACTTAGATGTTATAAACTTCAACTAACAATTGTTGCTTCTAAACTTAGTAGAGATAAATCTGGCTTCTTGCAAAATAACCCTAGAGCCTAGTGTCCTATTATCAAAAACCCCCTGCACTTGTTAGTATTAGTTTGCGAGTACTTAAAGAGTACTCATGGCTTTGTACCTGGCTATTCCCATGTCCAGACTATGAAGAGGAGTACCTGGAGGATGGACCCCAGGAAGGTTACGACAACTAGGATCATCTCCCATCGCCAGCATTGCCTGTGACCCCGAAGATGGAGCTTCGCCTACGCTACCGTTATTATTACGTATTCCGCTGCTTGATGTTGTATTAAGAACTGGATCATGAGATCCCTATTTGTGTAAGAACTTATGTACGGTTTGTAATGGATGATGTACTATGGTATCCAATTCTGTTATGTCTCGCAAAAATGGTAATCCTGGGATTGCGATGTATGGCATAACAGGCATCTAGGATTAAAAATCCGGGTGTTAAAAAATAGATCCAAGTGAACTTACAAATACAGCTATGCTCCCCGGCAACGGCGCTAGAAAATAGTCTTGATGACCCACAAGTGTAGGGGATCGCAACAGTCTTTGCGGGTAGTATTACCCAATTTATTGATTCGACACAAGGGGAGCCTATCACATGCCAAAATTTTCCAAATTTTGAAATGTGAAAAATAAATAAACAAAATAAATAATTGTTGAAATTTAGGGTGAAAAGAAACTTTTTGTTTCTAAATGGAAACATCAAAACCCATCTTGAACAAACTTTGAATAAAATGGAATCCAAAAAATTTCAATCAAGTGAAATGCATTCATCAAATGAATGTATCTCGAAATTAAAACTTGGGGAAAAAATAAACCAAAACCTAAAACTTTAATGGAATAAATTATTTCCAAGGTCACTCTAAGACTATGGATCTGATCAATACAAAAATTTGTCAATAAACATTTATAAATGATCAAAAATGACAAATAAAAATATTATAAAACCATAGAATTGGTTCCACTTAATTTGGAACCATAGATAAAAACTTATGAATTTAATAAGATGAAAGGAAATAATTTCCAAAGCTAATAAAGTTCCTATCTAGATCCCATACCAACTTGTGAGCAAATTAATCCTAAAGGGATATAAAAGGATAAACAAATATTAAATAAAATTATACAAATTGGAATCACCAAGTTTGGATCTCTAAATAAAAAGATATGGATTTTATAAGACAAAGAAAGAAACAAATAAATAAAGAATATTCAAAAGCCAAATAAAATCTTGGCCAAATCCATAAGAAAATGAAATAAAGATAACCCAAATAAATTAAAGGGATAAAGATTATTCCAAGAAAATCATATGGCATTAAACCATATTCTAATTATATTTGAATAAAGATAGAATTCCTAATGAAAATGAATAATTAAATCATGAGAAAATAATAATTGGAATTTTCCCAAGTGGAATAAAATTTATTTAATTAACTTAAATGGAATCAAAGAATTATTTGAAACAAGTGAATTATTTGACACCCTAATAAATAAATAAAACCTACTGAAAAGGATTTGGTAAAATTTGGAGATTAAATAGAAGTTGGAAAACATAATTAAAATCCTATTTAAATGAAAACAAAGGTACATTTTAAATAGATAATTAAACCATGTGGGAATAAAAGAAATATTCCAAAATGATCTTTAAGATACATGTTTGAACAGAATAGAAAATTACTGAAAGGTTTGAAAAGATTTGAAAAGAAAAGGGTTTGAAATTATTTGAACAAAATTCAAAACAGAAAATCTAAATAGAAAAAATAAAAAGGTTTCAGAATAAAAAAAGGAAACAACCTAGCTCATCTAACCTAGCCCAGTCCAGCCCAGCTAGCCCATCCCTCTTCCCCACAGGAAAATGATTCGCACTCGCAATCTCACCCACGCAGTCACTGAATGCTCGACCCACGCACATTTCCTCTCTCTCGCTGGCGTCGTTGCCCCACTTACCAGACCGTCCCTTCCACCGGCGACCCGTTCTACCCTCCTCACTGCCAGTCACATCCCAAAATTTTCCAAATTTTGAAATGTGAAAAATCAATAAACAAAATAAATAATTGTTGAAATTTAGGGTGAAAGAAACTTTTTATTTCTAAATGGAAATTTAAACACTTGGAAAAGTTAAACCAAAACCCTAAAACCCTAATAGAAGAAAACCATTTCCAAGATCTCTCTAAGACTAAGGATTTGATCCATATAAAATTTTGTCAAAAAATATTTATAAATGATCAATAATGGTAAATAGGAATATTATAAAACCATAGAATTGGTTTCACTTAATTTGGAACCATAGATAAAAACTTATGAGTTTAATATGGCAACAGGAAATATTCCCAAATCTAATAAAGCACCTATCTAAAATCCATACCAAATTGTGAGAAAATAATCCTAAACAGATTTAAAAGGATAAAAAATACAAAATAACATTTTACAAATTGGAATCACCAAGTTTGGATCTTTAAATAAAAAGATATGGATTTTATAAGACAAAGAAAGAAATAAATAAATAAGGAATATTTATAAGCCAAATTAAACTTGGCCAAATCCATAAGCAAATGAAATAAAGATATTCCTATTAAAATAGAGGGATAAAGAATATTCAAATAAAATTATTTGGCATTAACCAAATTCTATTCCATTTGAATAAAAAGAAAACCCCTAAAGTAAATGATTAATTAAATCATGGGAAAATAATAATTGGAATTTGCCCAAGTGGAATAAAAGTTATTTAATTAACTTAAAAGGAATAAAAGAGTTATTTGAATAAAATTTATAAGGAATTAAAACCATATTTGGTTCTATTTGAATAAAGACCATTGCCCAATTTAAATAATTAATAAGTCATATTAAAAACATTTCAAATAATTCAAAGTGAATTATTTAACATCCTATTGAATAAATAAAACCTACTAAAAAGGTTTTGGATAAAATAAGAATTCCAATAAGAATTTAAATTATATTAAAACCTTATTTGGTTAAAGACAAGTGGCTAGTTTGAATAATTAATAAAACATAGAAGAATAAAAGAAAATTATTAAAAGTGGACTTTAAAATACATGTTTAAACAGAACAGAAACTTATTGAAAAGTTAGAAAAGCTTTGAATTAAAATATGTTTGCAATCATTTGAACAAATTAAAAACAGAAAAAGAAAACAGAAAAAGAAAAATGAAACAGAACAAAAAAAGGGGAAAGTAATCAACCCAGCCTAACCAGCCCACCTGGCCCAGCGCAGCCCACCTCCTCTTTCCCCTCCCGAAGCGTTTTTCACTCGCAACTTCACCCACTCAGGCGCTGACGCATGGACCCACCATGTAACACTTTCTATCGCTGCCAGCGCTGCCCCACTCGTCAGTCGTCGTCTTCACCCCGCAGACCAGTTCCTTCCCCCCTCCTTGGCGTTTCTGCCACAAATGCCGCGACTAAATTTGTCTTAATGTTGCAGCATTGACACCCCATGATTACTCTCATTAACTCGCCTCGCTCCCCTCTATATTTGCCCCCAGACTCCCCGCACCCACTGCCCATAGGCTGCTCGGAATTCTCGCAGCAAGCACCACTGTTCTGACGAGCCACCGAGCCAATTACGGCGAGCACGAACCTCCCCACTACCCCCAGAGCAGACGAGTGTGATCCCCATCGTCGCTTGCATCTCCCTGTACCACCCACTCACTCGCGCGTACCTTGAAACATCGGCAACGATGACAACCGAGAGCCACCGCTGTCTGCCTCCACTCCGGCGACTTCTCGTGGTAATCCCTGACCGCGCCTCTCCCTCTCGTTGACACTCTCGCACTCACCTCTCTCTTGCGCGTCAATTAACACCTTCTCCTTGTCTTCTCGTGGCTCATAGCATTGCCCCCGACAACGGCTGTGCGTGCCCGGCGCTGATACGAACTCTGGCGAGAGATTGACGACAACTCCGTGCGCCCCCTGCTCTCCTACGACCACCTTGAGCATCACCGCCACCTTGCGAATCTGGTGAGCCCCTCCTCCCCTCCTCTTGCTTCCTGGAATACCCAGACCACCGTCGACTGGGCGCCGCCTCCGTGCACCCATCGCCAGTGCTGCCCATCTCTGGTCGATGCACTCTGGACCGTTAGATGCAGATCCAGTGGGTGTGTTAGATTCACTTAAAACGAACCGGTATGCTAGATCTAGACCGTACGATGCACTTTAAATCCTGCGTCCTGTGTTAGTTTATCCACACGAATCGGTATCGTCCAGTAATAACACGCCACGTGGTCAGACTCTGGTTTTAAAAACAGATTTGATTCTATTAGATATGTGATTTTGTAAAATTTGTAACTTTAAATCTACGCGTCCAATTTTTACAAATTTTATATCAATGGAATCAGCAAAAAGAATTCTATCCAACCATGCACTTTGTTTAGTACATTGCTTCTGTAAATTTATTGTATTTGCAGAAACATGTGTAGGCATATTTTGAATATAAAATTTATTCTAAAAATGTTTTTAGGATAGAATCTTTTGTAAATGGATTGTTTTAAACCTACCGACGATAAAAACCAATTTATAGATTCAAAAGTATATTTTGTGAAGCTAAAGAATAAATATTTGAATAAAAGCATTTCTAGCTAAATAAAATTGTTGATTATGTTTTAAAAATGATTTTTGAGTAAAACCTTTGGAAAATAATTTGATTTAAACTCTCTGACCCTAAGAACCAAGTTTTAGGATTTAAAAATATATTTGGTGAGCCCTAGAAAATTATTACTTTGTTTAAAGGCATTTCTAATGAAATAAAATGTTGTTTGATTTAAAAATGGTTTTTAGATGAAACCTTTGGCAAATGGTTTGATATTAAACACTTGACCTTAAAAGAATAACATTTGTTTCTAAAAATATATTTGTCAAACACTAGAAATTATTACTTTGATTTAAATCATTTCTAGGAAAACAAAATGATTTAAAATGGCCATTTTCACTAATTTGTTATCAAATGGTTTTGCCACTTTTATAAATGACCAATAGGTGTTTTAAAATGTTTATAACATATTAGAAACCACTTTTCCAAATAAATCAATCTTTGGCATGTTTAGATGCATTGCTTTGTTTTTATTATTCTATGTGATGAATTGCTTGAATGGCAGATTGAATTTGTGCCTTGATTGAATTGTAGTGGAATTTGAAGGATGTGACTATTGCAAGATCAAGGAGTGAACTTATATTCTCTACCAAAAAGGCAAGTGGTGCTTCATACTTTTGTCCCATTATTTTCACTATGCATTAGTGATATTTCTAAGTAGGACTTGCATGGAATTTTCTAAGTGTTAACTATGCCATGGGAATCCTAGTAGATGAAACCTTAGTAGAATTTTCCCTAAGTTAAGATTCCTACTACTATCATGCTTAGCCTAGCTAGTAGAAAACAAGGGTGGATTATATTCATGCTATGGAATATTTCTAAGTCAAGGACTTGTGATTTTGTTTAATAAAACAACTATATGAATGAATCACCTGGGTGGAATGGAAAGGATGGATTTATGTTGAGTGGTTACACAAGGCCAGGGGACTGGTGAACCTTGTGTATCACACTTGTGGAATTCCATCCAGGAACAAAGAGATTTGAGATGTCAAATGTTGAGAAGCTTCAAGTGCAGCCACTTTGCATTATGGGCTCTGCCTAGATCATATAGGTTGCAATAACTTAGCCAAATGGATAGTTGGTGGTAGGGGATGAAAGGTTGGAACGCGTCCATTTTGGTCTAAGGGAAGGCTTCTGAAAGATCTTGTCTCGATGCATGTCGAGTCTTGTGGGGAAAGTGCACCACCTCTCGAGTGTGTAAAATCTAAGTACTTAGCCATGTCCCTGTCAATGGACAATTTGAGCATCAAGACATGGAAGCTATCAAGGATCTCCTCATCCCAATTTCTAAGTTAAAAACTTGTGGTTGAACAAGGGTTAAAGGATCTTCAATCAAGGATTGGTAGATGCCTTGGGTGATATTTGCTAAACAAAAACTTAGTGTTTTCAAATGATAAGGAAAATCTATTTTGAGCAAAGCAAGCCTAAGCTCCACTTAGCCAAATGCATATAGATGATAGATACCACCATTCTACCATAGTATCACTTGCCAATACAATTCAAATGTATTGACCCTTGTGGCTGTAACTTATTATGTTGCAGGTTTGTTTGATGTTAGTGAAGTGTGTTGATTAGGATTACAAGTCTACAACCAACATGATTGCCTGTGGCACTTGAAGATGAAGGACTCCATGCTATAGTTATTCTGATGCATTGTAATGTGATAGCCAAATGAGCTATGTAAGATGTAATGAAATATTTTATTCCTGGTTATAAAGTTGTACTATGACCTTTGTTTCTTGATATTACATCTTAACTGTGGATGCTAGCTATTGTTCCAGGGACTAGCATTGTAAACATAGGGATCTCTACCTTATTAAAGGTTGGGACCTCTACATATGGTATCAGAGAACTGTGTTGCCTGTAGGATTGTAACCCTAGGATTGGACAAAACCCCTTAGAAAAATAGGAGTTGTATTTGTTCCAAAACTTATTTACAAACAATCATGTAAACTCTTTCCTCAACCATTTTGTATTTGATTCTACATCTCTCCCTTTTCAAACTTGATGGACAAAGCCTCAACATGAGCAAAGACTTCAACATGAGCAAAGGACCTCACCAACCCAAATGACTTCAACTTCAACATCACCAATGACTTCAACTTGGACATCACTAAGGACTACAAGTGAGACAAGAAATGTTACTCAAGACATGAAGAGTAAGGAAACATAACTTAGAAGGAACCATCATCACCTTTGGGGTTTTGTGACCAAGATACAAGAATTTTTCCCAAGGATACAATGATCTCATTCATGAAGAAACAACTAAGAAGAATGGAATGATCTCAAGTGAACCATATAGTTGGACTCCAATACTAGTGTTTAGTTTAGATCA
Source organism: Avena sativa (assembly GCA_916181665.1). Lineage (NCBI taxonomy): Eukaryota > Viridiplantae > Streptophyta > Magnoliopsida > Poales > Poaceae > Avena > Avena sativa. Next base: position 273,066,197 of record OV702298.1, on the reverse strand, counting down.
AACACACCAACTTATGTGGTGTAGCAAAAATATTTTGTTGCCTAAAAATGTGTTTGAACCTTGTTGTTTGAATGGAATGTTGTTTCATTGTGGTTGCTTGCACATTGCTTGTGTGAATTGTGATGTGTGTGATTAGACTTCTTCTTTAGAAATCTTTTGCCTATTCTAATCCCAATCCAACCCAAACAGATGACTTCTCCAAGAGACTCCAACATCAAGAATGGTGACAACAACAACCAAGAGATGCACATGAGAGAACAACTACTAGCAAACCAAACCCAGTTGAATCAGATGACAACTCGGTTTTTAGCCAACAACAATGAGTTAGACCCAACCATGCAAAAGTTTTTGGAAATCCAATCCCAATTTGAAAGGGATGACCACTCAAATGATCAACATGAAAGACAACCTTTCCCAAGGAGTTTGTGACAACAATGATGTCAAGGATGATATTATGGAAGAAACTCAAGCTTGCAATATTTGTGGAGACATGGAACACACCTCCAAAGAGCATGAGGATCAATGCCCTAATTGTGAAGAAAAACATCCAACTAAACAATGCCCCACATCTCAAGTGATTTGTTTCCTATGTGAAGGAAATAATCATGTCCCTATCCAATGCCCCATCTATCCTATAGTTCAACAAATGAAACAAGGAAGAATGCATCAAAATTTTGGTAAACTCCATGAAGGAACAACTTCTACCAAGAAGGATGAAGGCAAAGCCAGAACCATGCCTCATAGATCCAAATCCAAAGTAACCACCAAGTGTTGCTACTCTTGTGGAGAAGAAGGTCATATCTCTAGTGACTGCCCAAAGAAGAGAGAAAGATTTCCCACCTTTGAGGTGAGATATGAAGAGCATGAATTAGAAGAACTCCTAGCTTTGGAGAGATCCAAGAAGAAGAAGAAGAAGAAGAAGAAATGCCCTAATTCCAACAAGAAGGACAATAGCCAAGTGAAATGTTACAACTGCAAAGAGATGGGACACTATGCATCACATTTTCCAGAAAAGAAGAAATACATTAGCCAACAGATGTGTTTCAAATGCAAAGAGCTAGGCCATTATGCCAACAAATGTCTAGAGAAGTTTCATCAAGACCTCAAGAAAGCCAAGATGTAATATAGTTGAAAATCTTTTAAGGGTGGTAGTACCCTAGATGTCTTGAAGTGTAACCTCTAGCCTTGATTGAATTGTAGTGGATTGCTTGAATGGTAGATTGAATTTGTGCCTTGATTGAATTGTAGTGGAATTTGAAGAGTGTGACTATTGCAAGATCAAGGAGTGAACTTATATTCCTACCAAAAAGGCAAGTTGTGCTTCATACTTTTGTCCCATTATTTTCACTATGCATTAGTGATATTTCTAAGTAGGACTTGCATGGAATTTTCTATGTGTTGATTATGCCATGGGAAATCCTAGTAGATGAAACCTTAGTATAATTTTCCCTAAGTTAAGATTCCTACTACTATTATGCTTAGCCTAGCTAGTAGAAAAAAAGGGTGGATTATATTCATGCTATGGAATATTTCTAAGTCAGGGACTTGTGTTTTGTTTAATAAAACAACTATATGAATGAATCACCTGGGTGGAATGGAAAGGATGGATTTATGTTGAGTGGTTACATAAGGCCAGGGGACTGGTGAACCTTGTGTATCACACTTGTGGAATGCCACCCAGGAACAAAGAGATTTGAGATGTCAAATGTTGAGAAGCTTCAAGTGCAGCCACTTGGCATTATGGGCTCTGCCTGGATCATATAGGTTGCAATAACTTAGCCCAATGGACAGTTGGTGGTAGGGGATGATAGGTTGGAACGCGTCCATTTTGGTCTAAGGGAAGGCTTCTGAAAGATCTTGTTTCGGTGCATGTCGAGTCTTGTGGGGAAAGTGCACCACCTCTGTAGAGTGTAAAATCTAAGTACTTAGCTGTGTCCCCGGCAATGGACAATTTGAGCATCAAGACATGGAAGCTATCAAGAATCTCCTCATCCCACACTACTAGGAAAATGGCTATAGGTAATCAGTACATCCGTGGCTCACATGGTTGAAGTGCCCCACGGCTAAAACAGGCGTGGCTCACCTATGGGTAGTGCCCTACTAGTAACTAGAACAACCGTGGCGCACATGACCATAGTGCGCCACAGATATGTGTGGGCCAGGGCCCTGTTGACCGCACGTCAAACATCCATAGCGCACATAGGGTAGGTGCGTTACGGTTGTTAGTGTCAACCGTGGCGCACATGGAGGGGGTGCGCTACGCCTAAGCGCATGCCCCTCTCTGCTGTGAAACGGCCAGACACATCTGTGGCGCACTATGGCATGTGCGCCATGGATGTATAAACTTAGTAGTAGGGCACATTGCCCTAGTGCCCTACGCCTAACTATCCTGCACCAACTCCACACCCCCCCCGTGGATCGCCTTTTTAGGCTTTGCAAAAAATAAAAGAAAATGATAAACACTTCAAAAAATTAAATCCTTTCATATTTAGGTAGGTAATGTGGTATAGCTTCTAGTAAAATTAACAAACATGAGTTTCGACTTTATCTGCAAAAAAAGTCATGCCACGGTAAAAAGGCCGTAACTTTTGCATACGATATCGAAAAAAATCGTATAATATACCAAAATGACGAGAACAAGATTTCGCATCCGCTCGCAACCACCTCTGGTCGTTTAGAGATTTTTTAGATTTTCAAAATTCGAAAAGAGTAAAAAGTTACGGTCAAAAGACCGTTTTTTCCTGCAGAAAAAAAATAGAGGGCAACTTACCCGTAGCGCACCACCACCTAGTGCGCCACGGATAAGCTTGGGCAGGATTCAAATTTGAATCACCACCCCGCCCACCTACCCCTCAACTTTCCCTCCCCCTTTTCCTTCTCCTTCTCCTCCTTCCCATTTTTCATCTTCACCTATCTCTGGCCACCTTGCTCCGGCGTCCTTGCTTTGGCCTCTTCCTCTCCTTCAAGTGACGGTGGCACGACGACGGCCTTCTCCTCCTCCTCGCAGCGACGACGACCTCCTCCTCCTCCTCCTCGCAGCGACGACTGGCGACGGCGGCCTCCTCCTCCTCGCAGCGGCGACAGGCGACGGCGGCCTCCTTCTCCTCACAGCGACGATAGGCGACGACGGCCTCCTTCTCCTTACCTACCTCCCTTGCTCCCTCTCTTCTTCTCTTCCTCCCTCTTGTCATACCTCCCCTTCTCCAACCATCTACTGCCTCGATGCCGACAAGGACTACCACGGGCACGGCCTCCCGCACCTCCCTGCGGTGGTAGGTCGTGGCCACGACCATGCTCCGGCGAGGCGAGGCGACACGACGGCGACGCACGGACCCGATTGCTTTTGCAATTCAAAACTAGGGTGTTTTTTGCATTTTTTTTGTTTTTTTGAAAAACACATCCGTGGCGCACGCTGTACCCCTAGCCGTGGCGCACCTGGTAGTGCGCCACGCCTATCTCGACACAACCGTGGCGCACCATACAGTGTGCCACGGCTACGAGATAGCCGTAGCGCGAGGCCCGTGGCGCACTGCTAGTGCGCCACGGAAGGCCTTTTCAGGTGCGCCACGAATAGGCGTTTTCCTAGTAGTGCCAATGTCTAAGTTAAAAACTTGTGGTTGAACAAGGGTTAAGGATCCTCAATCAATGATTGGTAGATGCCTTGGGTGATTTTTGCCAAACAAAAACTTAGTGTTTTCAAATGATAAGGAAATCTATTTTGAGCAAAGCAAGCCTAAGCTCCACTTAGCCAAATGCATATAGATGATAGATACCACTATTCTACCATAGTATCACTTGCCAATACAATTCAATTGTATTGACCCTTGTGGCTGTAACTTATTATGTTGTAGGTTTGTTTGATGTTAGTGAAGTGTGTTGATTAGGATTACAAGTCTACAACCAACATGACTGCCTGTGGCACTTTGAAGATGAAGGACTCCATGCTATATAGTTATTTCTGCTGCATTATAATGAGATAGCCAAATGAGCTATGTAAGATATAATGAATTATTTTATTCCTGGTTATAAAGTTGTATTATGACCTTTGTTTCTTGATATTACATCTTAACTGTGGATGCTAGCTATTCATCCAGGGACTAGCATTGTAAACACATGGATCTCTACCTTATTAAAGGTTGGGACCTCTACAGAGCCAAAGAATACTTGCAAGCCTTAACAACTGAGTTGTCAGATCAGCCGTACCTGGAAATAGTTCTTGCTCACAGAAGTTTATCAGTAGCAACAGTTTGTAGTAGCAACAGCAGCAGTGAAACAACAATAGTGAAATAGGAGCAATAGTAACAGTAACAGTAACAGTAGGATTCGAGTGCGGTAGGCATAGGGATGGATGGACGGGCGTTGCATGGACGAGTCTAAACATGTAACTTCAAGAACTAGGGAATTGAAGATAAATAATAACAAGCATACAAGTACTAAACAATCCTAGGCATGTGCTCCAAATATAGTCATACGTGCTCGCCGTGAGAACTTGCACAACATCTTCTGTCCATCCAGCTCGTCGCAGCGGGGCCTCTAGGGAACTACTGGCAATTATGGTGCTCCTTTTAATAGAGCACCGGAGCAAAGCATTAACACTCCGTGAACACATGTGATCCTCACACCACAGCCATCCCATCCGATTGTCCCAATTATTGTCACTTTGGGGCCTTTGGATCCGGACAATGATATGTGTACACAACTTGCAGATAAGATCAAAAACAATACTATCATATTGATTCGATAGTAAGTTCAGATCTGAGATCATGGCACTCGGGCCCTAGTGACAAGCATTAAGCACAACAAGTTGCAACAAAGTCAAATAGCACTAATAGAGATACTAGGCATTATTCCCTAACAGATCTTATTCGATTACATGATAGAACTCATCCAATCCCTACCATCCCCAAGCCTACAGCGGGGGATTACTCACTCATGGATGAGGGAAACATCGGTGGTTGACCGAGATGCGTTGGTGATGACGATGGTGATGATCCTCTCCAAATTCCCCGTCCCGGCAGGGTGCCAGAACGGAGTTTCTGGATCCGAATCTTTTTTTTTGGTGGCGGCGGCGGAGTGGAACTCTTTTTGGAAAACTATCGAACCCCCCCCCTCTATTTTTAGGTCAGAAGGCAACTTATAGGCGTGGAGGGAGGCCGAGGAGCTGCCTGTGGTGGCCAAACCTCCCCCAGGCGCGGGGTCAGTGGGCCCATGCCTTGGGTGGGTCTGGCCCCCTAGGCCTCCCCTCTATCTACCCTTCTGGCTCCATGGATCTTCTAGTGAGAAATAGTTTTTGACATATTTTCCGGGATTTTTCCTGATAGTTCATTTTCTGCACAAAAACAAGACACCAAGGTAATTCTGCTGAAAACAGCGTCAGTCCGTGTTAGTTGTATCCAAATCACACAAGTTTAGAGAAGAAACAATAGCAAAGTGTTCGAGAAAGTAGATATGTTTTGGACGTATCAGAGACCCCTACCCCGCCCACCGTGAATCCAAGGCCGGAGTGGCAGGTACCCCTGGTATATGCCATGGTTGGGCTAAGGATCCCCGGAGTGGCAGGTGCCCCTGGTATATGCCATGGTTGGGAAAGTCGTAGTATTAATAAATGTCTTGAGTGGCAGGTGCCCCCTGAGTGGCAGGTGCCCCTGGTAAGGACTGGGCTAAGGATCCCCTAATATGTGAAATTAGGTTAGCTCCCAGGCGTATTAATCTAGTTAGAGAAGTTACAAGCTACAAGATGGTCTTCGAGAGCAGGGACACCACTACAGCCAGTTTCAGGGAGATGTCGACGAGCCCAGTCCTCAGGGGGGGGCCTTTAGTTCCGATTCGTACTAAGACTTTCCCAAACTATGAAGATGTTGTCCCGATTCGTACTTACCATGAAGATCTGATCTCCAAACACGTGTGGTCACATATTAGGGAGTGCCTCTATGACCAGTTTCTTGGAGATGCCGGAGGACTGGGCTCCGACGACATCTCCCCGGAACTGGCTGTAGTGGTGTCCCTGCTCTCGAAGACCATCTTGTAGCTTGTAACTTCTCTAACTAGATTAATACGCCTGGGAGCTAACCTAATTTCACATATTAGGGAGTGCCTCTAAGACCAGTTTCTTGGAGATGCCGGAGGACTGGGCAGAAGAACTATGTGGCGCTTTGGCTCTTCAGACGATGTATTCTTTTGCTGATTTCTTTTTCTCTGTTTCGTAGACATGTCCTTCACATATAAAACCCGAGACACATCGTTGGCTAGGACGAATGGTTCGTCTTTCGGAACAGGTTTTCCTCCAGGACCCTTTCCAAATATTACATTTAAAACCTTGACCATACCAAATACATCAGCACCAGTATGGGGGGCATGCTTCTTCCGGTGATCTGCCTCGCCATCGAAATGCTTGCCTTTTTTCCTTAAGGGATGCCTGGGCAGAAGAAAACGACGATTGTATGGGTACACATTCTTCCTAGATTTATCCAGATATATACTTTCAGTCTCATCTAAACAGTGTGTGCATGCATTATATCCCTTGTTCGTCTATGTAGAGATGTTACTAAGAGCAGGCCAATCATTTATGGTTACGAACAGCAACGCTCATAGGTCAAATGGCTCCTGTTTGTGCTCATCCCACACACGTAAACCAGGTTCGTCCCACAACTGTAAAAGTTCATCAACTAATGGCCTTAGGTACACATCAATGTCATTGCCGGGTTGCTTCGGGCCTTGGATGAGCACTGACATCATAATGAACTTCCGCTTCATGCACAACCAAGGAGGAAGGTTGTAGATACATAGAGTCACGGGCCAGGTGCTGCGACTGCAGCTCTGCTCCCCAAAGGATTCATGCCATCTGTACTTAGACCAAACCATAAATTTCTTGCGTCACCAGCAAAGTCCGAGAAGTCTCTCTCGATTTTTCTCTACTGTCGACCATCAGCGGGGTGCCTCAACATCCTGTCTTTCTTACGTTCTTCCACGTGCCATCGCAAAAACTTGGCATGCTCTTTGTTTCTGAACAAACGTTTCAATCGTGGTATTACAGGAGCATACCACATCACCTTGGCAGGAACCCTCTTCCTGGGTGGCTCGCCATCAACATCACCAGGGTCATCTTTTCTAATCTTATGCTGCAATACAGTGCATACCGGGAATTTATCCGAATTCTCGTACTTCTCACCGCGGTAGAGGATGCAGTCATTAGGGCACGCATGGATCTTCTGCACATCTAATCTTAGAGGGTAGACGAGCTTCTTTGCTTCGTATGTACTGACAGGCAATTCGTTATTTCTTGGAAGCAACTTCTTCATGAGTACCAGCAACTTCTCAAATCCGGAGTCGCTCACACTGGTCTCTGCCTTCCACTTCAACAATTCCAGTGTGCTACCCAGCTTCTTCTGGCCATCTTCACAAGTTGGGTACAACAATTTGTTGTTGTCCTGTAACATGTGCTCAAACTGCAACCTATCCTTTTCTGTGTCGCAGTCTCGCTTTGCATCAGAAATGACCCGACCAAGATCATCAGTGGTCCGGTCTGGTTCCCGTACTTCACCTCCTTCTTCTTCATTGTCTTCCATTGCGGTATCAGCATATTCAGGGAACATAGATCGGTAGTTGTCATCATCGTTCTCTTCTTCATCGCCGTCTTCCATCACAACCCCTCTTTCTCCATGTTTGTTCCAAACATTATAGCCAGACATAAAACCAGACCGAAGCAGGTGGCTCTGAATGATTCTTGCGGAAGTGTGAGCCTTCTCATTCCTACAGTCAACACATGGACAACACATAAAACTATCACGCCGCTTGTTCTCCTCGGCCACAAGTCGAAAAGAACACACGCCTTCTGAAAGCAGCAGAGCGTCGGTCACCGTACATCCATGGATGGCTCGTCTGTATCATAAAAATATATATCAAGCGCTATCACTATGCTAAAATTAGTACCGCACGGTCTAAACGAGAAAATAGTTGCTAACCTTTTATTACACTTAGAAACAAAGATGAGAAAACTTAAGTGTGGCTCTGTAGAGGGAGTGGCCCAACCTTTAAATAACATAAGGTGGTGTCCCCTGTGTTTACAATGCTAGTCCCTGGATCAGTAGCTAGCATCCACAGTTTAGATGTAATATCAAGAAACAAAGGTCATAATATAACTTTATAACCAGGAATAACATAATTCTATTACATCTTTACATAGCTCATTTGGCTATTACATTACATTGCAGCGGAATAACTATAATCATGGGTCCTTCATCTTCAAAAGTGCCACAGGCAGATGTTGGTTGTAGACTTTGTAATCCTAATCAATCAATCTTCACTAAAAACAATCAAACCTGCAACATTACAAGTTACAGCCACAAGGGTCAATACATTTGAATTGTATTGGCAAGTGATACTATGGTAATGTAGTGGAGTCTATAATCTATATGCATTTGGCTAAGTGGAGTTGAGGCTTGCATTGCTCAAAATATATTTTTCCTTAACATTTGAAAACACTAAGTTTTTGTTTTGACAAAATCTTTTCCAAGAAAACTCTCAATCAAAGATTGAACATTTCAAAAACCCTTGTTCAACCACAAGCTTTTATCTTAGAAATTGGAATGATGAGATTCTTGATTGCTTCCATGTCTTGATGCTCAAATTGTCCTTTACCAGGGACATGGCTAAGTACTTAGATTTTACACTCTGCAGAGGTGGTGCACTTTCCCCACAAGACTTGGTTTCCCAAGACAAGATCTTTCAGAAGCCTTCCCTTAGACCAAGATGGACGCGCTCCAACCTATCAAAAACTACCACCCACTGTCCATATGGCTAAGTTCTTGCAACCTATATGATCATGGCAGAGCCTATATTGCCAAGTGGCTGCACTTGAAGCTTCTCAACATTTGACATCTCAAATCTCTTTGTTCCTGGGTGGCAATCCACAAGTGAGATACACAAGGTAAACCATAGACATGGGCCTTGTGAACCACTCAACCAAAATCCACCAAGCAAGTCCCATTCCACCCAGGTGATTCATTAACTTAGTTGTTTTATTAAACAAAACACAAGTCCTCAGACTTAGAATATTTTTCCATAGTGTGAATATATATTCCACCCATGTTTTCTATTAGCTAGGCTAAGCTTGATAGTAATAGGAATCTTAACTTAGGAAGATTTCCACTAAGGTTTCATCTACTAGGTTTTTCTATAGCAAGGTTTATACTTAGCAAAATTCCATGCAAGGTTTACTTAGCAAAAACACTAATGCATAGTGAAAGTAATGGGACAAAAGTATGAAGCATCACTTGCCTTTTTGGTAGAGGGTATAGGTTCACTTCCTTGTCCTTGCAACAATAACACTCTTCAAGTCACTACAAATCAATCAAACAAGGCACAAACTCAATCTACCAATCAAGCAAAACAACACATAAAATCATAAAGTCAAAGTAATGCATGCAAGCATGCCAAGCTTTGTTTTTGTTTGAAAAGTGGTTCCTAATGGTTCATAATCATTTGAAAACATCTATTGGTCATTTTGTAAAGTGGCAAAGTCATTTGCTAAAGGTTTCACCTCAAAAACCATTTTCAAAACAAAGTATCATTTTATGTGGTGTAGAAATATTTTTTTACTAGGGAATTAATCTATAGGGTTCACCAAATAAGTTTTCAAACCACAAAACTTGGGGTTTGGGGTCAGTGAGTTTAAAACAAAACATTTTCCAAAGGTTTTCTTCCAAAACCATTTTTAATAAATAAACCACATTTCTATTTGACTAGAAATGGTTTTAAATCAAAGAATCATTATTTTGTTTCACCAAATTCATTTTTTGAATCCACAAAGTGGTTCCCAATGTTAGTAGGTTCAAATCACACCATTTTCCCAAGATTTCATCCCCAAATTCATTTTTAAACAATTTTCACATCCTTAACCAGCATACAATTGTTTCTGCAAAAACAACCATTTTTCCAGAAGCTTTTTGCTAAACAAAGGGCATGGTTGGCTAGGGCTTGTTCCACTGAATCCATTGATATAAAATTTGTAAAATTTGGATGTGTGGTTTGAAAGTTACAAGGGTTTCAAAATGGCATCTAAATCTGATTTCAAACTCTATTCTAAATCATCCAGTGACACCCGACACGTTCTGATTCGTCGAAAACGGTTCGCGTGGATCAGGCGACGCAGGCCGTTGGATTTAATTGATATCGCGCGGCTCAGGCGTGCTCTTACCGCTTCGCCCTACTTTCTATCCTATCCACCGGATCAAGATCGGACGGCTCTCAGTGCCTCGACCAGAAGCTGGCGGCGCTCAACGGTGGCATGCGGCGGCGCGGCTCTGACGGTGACGCTGCCGGTGAACTAGGACGCGAGGGGAAGAGTGAAGTTTCTCACCAGGTTCGCAATGAAGCACTGGTTCTTGTTGTTGCTTTGGCTGGCCAAGGGGAGCACGGAGGTGACGACAATTGCTCGCCGGAGTCCCTGCTTCCGTCAGGCACGCTCGGTCGTTGTCGGGAACGAGGCTACAAGGCACGCCGGTGCATAACAGAGGGAGCGTTAGACACGTACGGGGAAGGAGAGTATGATAGTGTCAACTAGAGAGGAGGGGGCGGTCAGGGATTACCAGAGGAGCTCGTCGGAGTTGACCTAGCCGTTGGTGGCGCTCAGACGAAGACGGAGGCGAGGCTGTGGGGCATGCGTGGGCGAACGGAGGCCATGGGCAGGTGCGTGAGATGATGGGGATCAAGCTGGTGTGAGCTAGGAGGTAGGAGAGGGTCAGGGCTCGCCAGAATTTGACAGGGAACTCGTTGGTGGCCGTGAGGCTTCGAGCAAAAAATATGGACACCCTGGGGCTCCGGTGGTGTGATGACTGGAAGGAAAGGGAGAGAGGAGAGAGGCGAGTTTACGAGCATCATCACTGGGCGGAATTAGTGCATCATTTAGGCGAATTGAATCACGAGTAACGACGCTGGAAACGGCCGGAGTGAGGGGAAAGAATTGGTCGCGCGGTTTGAAGACGATGCCAACATGGCTGTGGGTCCTCTTTGTCAGTGAGATAGAGAGAGAGGGAATAAGGTCCACCAGTCAGTGACTTAGCGGGTTGCCTCTACGGTAAAGAGAAAACGGTTCGGGGGGGGGGAAAGGAGCTGGGCTGCTAGGCTGTTGGGCTGAGTTGGGCTAGATGGTTGGGCTGCTCTATTTTTTCTGTCTGAATCCTTTTTCTTTTTCCAAATCTATTTTCTGTTTTGAATTTCAATCAACTATTCAAACATTCAACAATTCAAACAATCACCACACTTGTAATAAGTTTTTGGTTCTGTTTATCAACATAAACCAAAACCCAAAATAAAATAATATTTTTATTCTTTTTAGGATCCATTCATTAATTAAATAAAATGGACCTTTAGTTATTTAATCAACTAGGGTTTGATTTATTTAATAAAAAACTCCAATTGAAATCCAAATATTTTCAAAACCAAATCAGTAGGCTTTATTTAAAAGTAAAGAATACTTGGAAAGCTTGTTTAAAATAAAATAACATTTTTGTTATAAGGTCCATTTAAATAAAATGGGCCATAGTTATCAAATAGGGTTTGTTTTATTAAAACTTTATTTTTGAAAACTAAAATAGTACCAAACCATTCAGTAGGTTTTATATGAAAATATAAAATACTTGGAACACTTATTTTAAACAAATAAACAAGTTTTTATGGTTTAGAAATAATAAAACCTTTATTAAAAAAAACTTGGATATTAAATCCTTATTACTTTATTTAAATAAACCTTTACTATTTTTATCAAAACAAAATGTTTTATTTTCAAAGGTTTGGCCAAAGTTTAATTTGGCTCTATAAAATAATCTTTATTTATAAATCTACCTTTTCTTTTGAAAACCAAAACTCTTTAAAGATCCAAAATAGTGTTTCCAAAATGTTTTATTTTCTTTTATTAAATGTTTTAACTTTTTAAATCCCTTTAGGTTTTAATTGTTCAAAATAGGTTTGAAGATTCCCATTGGATTTCAAAAAGTTTCTTCTGGCCTTGAAAATCACCAAAGTTTTTATTTTATTCATTTGTTTTTCACATTACAAGATTTGGAAAATCCTAGGATGTGACAGGCTCGGGCACCTCATATCATGTCTGTCTTGTGTGACGTAAACTCGCATCGCTCTAATGGACAATTCACCGAACACCTCTAGTGCATATGAATAAGAAAAAAATAGAACAACACCACCTCTCCCACCAGGAAAAAAACAATTGAGAGGGGGAGGGGCTGTGCCATATATATAGGGCCAGACCACTAGTCCCAGTTTGAGATACAAACCGGGACTAAAGGAGGTGCCCGCAGCGAGTGGCAGTCCCCAGACCCTTTAGTCCCGGTTTGTGTCCCAAACCGGTACTAATGGGGTCTAACGGGCCGGGACCTATGGTTTGGGGTGGCTTGGGCCGTCTGGCGTGGGCCATTAGTCCCGCCCTAGCCACAGCCGGGACTAATGGCCTGGACAAAAGGCCTATTTTCTACTAGTGGCTGGTGTACCTCATCCTGAGATACTCCTTCGACGTCTTCTCCAAGGACAAGATCCTAAGGTCCCTCAGCTTCCGCCCGATGCGGTCCATGAGCCGCTACTTTCCGATGTCCCCGTCGGCACCAACGACGAGTCCTCGGAGCCGCCTTCGCCGTCCTACTTTTCTAGGTCGTGGTTGTCGTGCCGGTGGGGTAGCCGCGGGGACTGCGAAGGCGGCTTCCTTGCAGCGGGTGCTCGTTAATAGATTTATGCACTAGCCAATTATCCCAAAAGACCAATCTGATGGAAAGGGCTAGGCGGTCTATTTATATTCAACACTTCCCCTCACGTCTAGGCTATTTTAGTCCTTAGCATGGGATAGGAGTAGGCCACCGAATCTTTTTTCCCTTTTTTAATTCTACGTGAGCAGGGTCTTAAACTCAAGACCTCTTAGCTCTGATACCATAATGGATTTATGCACTAGCCAGTTATCCCAAAAGACTGATCTGATGGAAAGGGCTAGGCGGTGTATTTATATTCAACACTCGTTAGTTCTGACTAGATAGGTATAGCTTTGTGGTTCTAAACTGCACGTAATCTCTTTGATGCTATTGTGGTGAGATTTGAGAATGGTGTATATGAAGATTCTGAAGTCGAGGTGGTGTAATTAGAGCAGGTTGTTCTTGTAGATTTGTACACTTAAGTTGAATTTGGAGGATGGATTATTCGATTCTTTACTGTTTTTTTTCTCTTGGTGATTCTTTACTGTTTCTTTTCTCTTCATGAAGCCGCCACTTCGCTTGTCTAGTGTTGTGCCCGAGACACTAGCTTCGACAAAGCCGAATCATTCACCGATGTAGCTACCACCATGGCCTCGTTTTACAGGCCGCCGTCGGATTCAGTGTGTGTGTGTGTGTGGAGGGGAGGGGAGGGGGTGAGGGTGTGTGGGAGGGGGAGGCGGCTGGGAGAAAATGACCGTCGCTACCGCCAAACCGGATTCAGTATAGGGGAGGGAGAAAAAGGACCACCGCTGCCGGATTCAGTGTCGGGGGTTAGGAAAGTACATAAATGGATTTGCCCATGCGACACATGCAGGGTGACTTAGAAGGGGCACAGAAGGGGCACGACAGGTACTAATGTAACGTAATATCCTGACATAACGTATAATATCTGAAAATATTTGGTTTGTCCACCATTCACTCGAAATTCCCCCCTCGGTAATTACCCCACCAACTTCTCGAATCGCGGTGCGCAACTCGGATCCCACGATGCCTTCGCCTGTGAACTTTCGGGCTGCAAAGTAACTAGCGCCATGCAAGAGTAGCATTTTACACCGGACGGCCTAAACCTAGGTAAACTCTCTGTGTCCCTCTGTCGTGTTTTCCGCAGTTTTTCTCACTAAGGTTGCCGAGAGTCTTGTGGAGATTGTGTCCAGCCCCTTGTGTTCGCTTTCATCCTACTTCGAGAGATACCCCCGTTCATTTGCACAGACAAATATCTGACAGAACCCAACATAAGTATTGCAACACAATTAGTCACATAGTTCATCATTGCAATAATTACAAATGAAGTATCCTGCTCCTTAGACCGTGAGATCGCACTTAATCACTATTACCCAAGGTTGCTTTGATTGCATCAATCATAATATCGTAATAGGGTGATCATAAAGTTGTATGTCAGGTATTCCGAAGGGATAGGTTGAGGCATATATATCGAGATCGATATTTTTTTTCTCCCACGTGACAGGAAGATGCATTGGGCCCACTCAGTGGGATTACGTTTATAAAGCTGTGTAACTTATGACTAAGTCATGGGGATGGAATATCATGAGAACAAGTTAAGCAAGAACTTGACGGTAACAAGATCAAACTTGGTATGGTGATACCAATGATCAGATCTCAGACAAGTCATGTATCGAAGTAACAAAGGGAGTTGGAATCGACATTTATGGTTCAAACAACATTGATATCATGAAATGCATAGGGATCATTATGGGTATCCAGATCCCGTTGATGATTGTTGATCTAAGAACTATCACAATCATGTTTGTGATGTTCCCGAACCATAGGGTTAAAAACTTAAGTGTTCAATGACGCTTGGAGATCGTTTTGGAATCATCGGGATCACCGGAAGAAAGAGAATAAAGAACCAGAATCATTCTAGGAAGGATCTGAAGTAGTTCAGAGTGATTCAAAATGAGTTTTGGAGTATGAGTATTTGTAAAATATGTTTTTGACATTAATTAGTGTAATTAATGTTTGAATAATTTAATTTGGAGAAAACCTCCCTCTTAGGCCACTGCCTAGAGGGAAGGGCCCATGAGGGAGGGCCAACCGCCCCAAAGGGCTTGGGGTCGGCCGACCATGCGTAGGTGTGCGGGGCCCACCCTGGCCGCAACCGCCCCTTGGCGCCTCCTCCTCCCTTTAGCCCCACATTGCTTGCTGGCTGGTGGGAGTCCTTCCTTTTCCCCTATATAAGAAGGGGCATATGGGAGGGAAAGGCACAAAACAACACAATATTTCCTAAGAAATTTTCCTTAGGGAATTTCTCTCTATCTCGTTGGTTATCGTGCTTGTGGTTCCAAGAAGAACTGCGCACATGGGAGATGACGGTTTTTTAGGCATGCCATCACGTTCCTTAATCCTGATTCTATAAGATCTACTTTTGCAATATCGGCTGGATCAGGGAGAATGGTAGTCGCCGTTGAGCATCACACATGTAAGAAACCACATGGGTGCTTCCACTTGTGGCACCTGGATTGTCGTACATGAAGCAATGCGGCCTTGAGGTTGGCTATCAGTACAACTAAATCATCCATGTTCACCGCGAACGTTAAAATTTTGTTCTACAAGGGTATATCATCGAAACCTCTCTCCGATACTATATTAACTCATAGATAGATCTTGGCATTAGTGTTGCACTAGTCATGAAAAAATATTGTTTTCTACTGCAAATCCCTTCATAAAGAAATATCAGTAGTGGTGTCAATGATATTTCTATAAAATTAGTGACATTTAAATTTATAGGGGACATTGTTAGGATTCATGCCTTAGAGGCATCACTATCTGTGTGTATTCATCAGATGTCTATGTATGAACTATTTGTACTTTCATCGAATTCATGATTCGATTATGGAACCTTGTACTTAATATAGTTCATGAAAGTTTCGTCCTTAGTCATTTGAGGTTGTGGTATACAAACACCGCTAAGACTAATGTGTAAGGAGGAAGATGGATAATTCCAGCTATCATTGGCATAGATATGATATCTAACTTATACTGGCTATGCCAAAGAGCTAGGCTAGCCGGACTGGCCAAAGATTGAGCCAACATGACTAAGCTATATTATGATCCCAATCATGCAATGTAATCCTTAAACTGATATGAACACATGATATGGGTTGTGGATTAGCCGATTTAGAAGCAATTATGTGCTTGGTGCTATAAAGGTAGTGCTTGGTATTACTAAGAAGCAATTACATGGTGTGGACGCACTAAGACGGGATTTTCCCTCGATATTTGAGGGATGCTCTACTTGGTTAACTGTTAACCAAGGTACCGCAGCTAAGTAGTTCGCCAGAGGAATCACATATCATGGAGACAAGAAAAGGGAGTTAAGGCGACACTGGGACGACGAGAACTCACCCGTGGCTTGCCACCAATATCGTGAAGAAAAGGGACCTAGACATAACATCACATTCAGGGCTACTCATCGGTATCTGGGAACTGACATGCATGCTTTGATAGAAGCCATTGTAGTCTTATACGTATGAGTGTGACTATTACCCGTGAGCTAGCGGTTTACACACTTAAGAGAGTGGAGGCAGGTAGATGGGATCCGTCTGAAACGAGCCATCTAAGTGAGACTTAGATGTACATAGACCAATCAATTGGTAGCACCCACTTTCACTAGGGTTAGGGATGTCGACTTAGGGACACAATGGGATGTGTCACCTCACCTACTTCCTATATTTATATGGGTGGGTTGGTGTCGAACATGCGGTATTCTTAACAAGCACGTTAGTGCCACACCAGCACCTTTTGTCCCAAGAGTAGTGGAACCAAGGCTAGCAATTCCCTATTGTCATTCCACTTGGTATGTGTGAGAACGATCATATGCACCACGTTTGGGGTGCTTGAGGTAGTGGAGTTGTCGTTGTCATAGTCGGAGAGGAAGATGACGCTAGAGAATACTTTGCTGAAGCCCGACATGGTAGATGGGCGGTACAAGGACTGCAGTGCCCTGACACGCTTCATCAAGGTTCTGCAACCATGAGTTTAGGGGTAAGACCTATGGACTCTGTCTTTCGCTAAAACTTGTCGGTGCCGCATTAGATCTAGGAAAAAAATATTGTCGTTCTTCCCTCAGACGTGTCACAACAGACATTAGTTACACTACCACACTATACCAAGTAATCCAAACTATTAAAATTTTGTTAAATATTGGTAGTTCAATAATTTAAGTATCTCACACCAGGAAGCTTGAATTGAAGAGAAGTAATGGATTTAAATTGAAGGATACATATTGCATGGATCCCATATGATTATTCATAACCTCTCATGCCCTTATTTCTAAGGACGACCTTTCATATGAACCTTGCAATTAAACAACAATCCGATAAAATTTAACAAACATGATAATGTATACCGACACAAACATATATGAGGTCAATATCTTATTCCCTACATCTCTCAAGGAAGTTGGGTCATGCTCAGACCATGGTGTTGTTCTTCTTGTTGATGACCTCCTGGATCATAGCCTCAAGAACATTAAACTTCATTGGTTTGGGCACAAACACATCAGCACCGGAACTCATGAAGACCTCTTGGGCATCATTATTAGCTGATAGCCCAACGATCTTCACATCACTTTCTCCCATAGCACGAATCTTCTCAACTGCCTATCAAGTAACACAACAATTAATTTTCTAGGCTACAAATATTCAAGCAAAATGAAATAAATATTTTTCATGCAAAAAAGGAATGTCAGAATAATAAACGTACCTTAGGTCCACTCATTATGGGCATGTCCTTATCACAAAAAACAATGTCAAACTTCCTCCCTTCAATGAATAGATCCACAAATTCTTTCCCATTCATAGCCATAGTAATTTCACAGTGGAACTTGCGAACCATCGCGGAGAGAACCATGGCATCAACTTGGGTATCTTCAACAATAAGAACCTTCACGGGGGATGCCATGATCAGCTAAACGAACTACCAAAATAAAGAGAGTAGTTATTTCCAATTCATTTCTTATATTTTCAAAGTGATTGTTAACAACTATTCTCAATGAGAATAAACAAAAACATCATAAAGTAAATTAGCAAACCGCAACCATGTCTATGTATCCAAAAAATATTCTGTAGTTGCCAAATAATAAGAAATATTAGTTATAAAAAATCTCGAATATAAGCATGCACTTCATAGATATCTCAGCTGATAAAAATATGCCATATCGGACAATAAACTAAAAACATCATATGTTTCTACTGTAGGAGGCATGTGCACTTTATTAGTACTTATCATGATAAGAAAAAGAAGACATATTATATTTTGATGTAAGAGGATAACAAGAACATTACAATGGTGAAGAAATCACAAAAAAGTGTTTCCTACAAATGAAATAATTTCCCGTGTCGTTTTCTACAAAATTACCGTGAGGTCATATGATCTAGGAATATGATACGGGGAAATTGAGAAGTGTGCAACTTGGTGGGGAGCATATAGGTTACTCTAGGCTCATATCTAAAAAATATCATATAATTTCAAAGGGATTTTACAAAAAATTATAGCATGGGGGAGCCATGGCCCCAGCTTTGTCTGACGATAACCTCAAACATAGTAAAAAAAATAGAAAGTGGAAACTTGTATATATAAATTCATATACATGGTTGCCAATTTCCAAAAACACAACAACAAAAATTGTGTGCCGAATGGTATATAGATAAAACACACTAGTTCATCATACACACATATAACACATGTAACAATCTCTTATAATGATAAATAAGAGAGAAACAAAGGAATGAATAAGGACCTTAAAGCTAGCTAGATCTTATAGAAGAACCACAGTAAGATGTTGCTCTTTTTCTCCTCTTGTTTATTAGGGCTTGGTGTTGTGTGCCTTGTACCCCCTCTATGCTCAGACATTTATAGGGAACCAAGAGGAGGGGTGTGTCCATCGCCAGTCGATATTTGCCGTCCGGTAGAAAATCACCTCGAGTCACACATGCATATATCTCCAGAGATTCACACCAAGATAAAAAGAGGGACTAATATTGATATACTCACCATATCTTTTGTGATTAATGATTCATATATTTTTTATGTTTCCACAAATTTCTCAAAGATATATATAGTGAAGATCACTGCATATATACGTATTTGTCGTGACATGTCGGCGTAGCTAGATACCAAAACATGATTAAAATAAATTGTTCTGCGATCAACAATGGGTGGATGGCATTTGATCTACCATATGTTATTATGGCATTAGTTTTAGCTATGATAGGAAACCATATTATTAATGTGGACAATATTTATATCAATGAATAATTAATTATATATCGTACCTAATATATTTCAGACGAACCATACATTAATTAACTTGATACACATATTTTCTTAATATGCCATCTATAATTGCATGGCATATAGGTACATGTGCCTAATATAGTTGACTATTTGATTTGACGACTTAATGAGAAAATATGTAAAAGAATTGGACCCAATTGTATATGTACTACGATTGAGGGTGCTAAGTGCAAAGTGGTTCCCATCCAAGAGTTTATTTTATTTTTATGTACACATGTTTAAATTATAATATAAACTTCTATGAATTGAAGAGTTGGAACTAAGAAGAAAATTTATGTGACATGTGAAGGTCCGAGGCTAGCATGTAAGTTCTTTTGCTAACAACTGTACAATATTTTTCTATACTCTACTACTTTCTGTGGTGTCTTTTCTCTAATGGATGGTTCATACACACAATCACTCATATGGGTGGGTGTGGTGTGGTGTATGTGCATACTCTGTGTTGGTAAAAAGAAAAGGTTTCTATTATAGCTAGGATTTATTAAAGTTAAAAGTAGATCTAATAAAAAAATATTAGAGAGCTGCACATATAGCATACTAGCCGCACAATATTGGACTAAGATAGGCCTTATGTAGCACGAAATAGTAACGGGAAAGTTAAAAGTCCGTAGCAGGGCTACAAAGAGATGGGCCCATTTCGAATAGTGTAGGCCTCCGGCAGGGCAAAATAGTAACATGCCATCTTTTTATTAGGCTCCCCTAGTGGATCGGCCCACTTAAATAATTAGCGGGCCTTGGCTAGGTCTGGCTTCTAGCATGATTTTTTGACCATTAACGATGGTAACTGGCCGTTAACGGTATTTTCCATGTGGCAGTTTGCATGGTGTCAGCAGCCAACGGGGCTGGTGAACCGATCTATGATGGCACGAGTTCCTGTGGCTAAAGGGTGCGATCCACCATGGTCGCGAAAAGAACCGTGGTAGATTCTCTGGTGATGGGACTTTTACCACGGAAGCCATTCGACGTAGAAGACTTTTTAACCATGAAAAATGAGCCTTCAACCACGAAAACCGTCTGTTGTAAAACCCAACTTTTCTTGCAGTGAAAATAGAGGAGAGTCAAACTCTCATGCTAGCAAGATTTGCAGGAAAGCTCGAGCCAAATCGGCCGGTCGAATACCTCAAGATGATGAGGATTGAAACAAAGATGAGAAGCCTCAAGAGCTAGACTATAGCAATGCTCCATCTCCAGATTATACCGTGGAGCACCTTGTGAAGATAACAGTGAAGAATTTCGATACTAAAGGAGAAAATTATGCCTTGTACCAACATTTCATTCAAAAAGTAGCATATAAGGTACATGAGCTAGAAATGAAATATAAGAAATTAGTTGAGAAACTTCCAGCTAACCTTGATGATATATTTGAGCCCACTATTAAAATTCATATAGGAGTTAATGAGATTGCTGCACTTTGTGATCTTGGTGCTAGTGTCTCAAAAATTTCTAAAAGTTTATTTGAAAGACTTAACCTTGAGCCATTTTAAATTATCGAACTAAGACTCCACTTAGCATATTGAACTTACAAACAAGTTTTAGGAGTCAAAGAGAATATTATTGTAGAAATCAAAAGATTTCCTGCATAGATTTATCTTGTTATAGTGGACATGCCTGAAGATCCTATAGCACCTATAATTCTAGGAAGGCCATACTTAAGAACTAGGGATTTCTATTTTTGTTCCCCTGGTTCGTTAGCTATACTCACTTTTCCCCAGCCACTTAGTTTTTCCTCATTTTTGCCCAGCTCCTATTATGAAACTCTCACATCGGTCTGAAACTCGCTCTCCGTCGGGTTCCGTTAGTGGACCCTTGCCGTTATGTGCTGATAAGTGGGGCCGCATTTAGGTGGGTCCCGTAGTGGACCCTCGCCGTTACGTGCTGACAAGTAGGACCCACCCTGTTGCGTGATGACAGGTGGGGCCACGTTCAGTCAGGTCCCGTAGTAGGACCCCCCCATGGTGTGGGGCCGGCTTGTTGGGAACGCATTTTGGGGATATGGTGTGGGACCATGTGGGCGCATATGGTAGTTACGTGCGTCCTGTCGCCTAAATTGGAAGATTTCTTTTTTGTTATTTTTATGATTGGACTTTTTAAGAGCATCTTTTCCTCTTTATGTCGCTAACAATTGTTATTTTTTCCAAAAAAAAAGGCAACGAATCTAGAGCAGCTTCTCTCTTTATTCATAGTTCCTTTTGGCCCTCGTATTTTTCCAATCTTGCAGCAAATCTAACCAACACCATAAATATGTAGAAGAATAGAGCAAAATGTAGATAAAGCAGCTAATAAAGGATTATATAGTACGATACTTAAACCAGGTTCGACAATTAGGCTACTCAGCAGCAGCAGCTTATAATTTCAACATAGACAACAAAACAAAAGAAGCTGCTTTACAGTAGCATCATCATCACAGGATCAGTGGCCCCTCATGGCCTGCGCTAGGAGGGCCTCCGCCTCCTCCCTGTGTCCCTTCCTCCACTTCCTGCTGCGTAGTCGCTTGACCTTGGACGCATTGGGCTTGATAGGGGGCATGCGACCCTCCTCGATGGCCACTTTCTGGAGGTTGCGGAGGTGAAAACCGAGTGCTTTGTGCTGGGTCTGAAGGCATTGGCGTTCTTTGACGGGCCACACTTCTTCACATCCTCGGCATGCATCACGAGGGAGTTGAAGTCAGTGGCGCGGCTCCTGGTGCAGAAGGGGCACCTGTAGACATCGCCGGCAAAGAAGCCATTGAACTGGCCGGACTTCATCTTCCTTAGCACCTGACGAGTCTTGGTGTCCATGGACTTGTCGTCGCTGCAGACATCACTGCTATCCACCTATTACAAATAACAGTAGCATGCAATAAGGACATGATTCAGATACCGTGATTATCGAGATTGATTACGTGCATAAATTAACCGATTGAGATCCCCTGATTATTCCCCAATCCCCAAATCTCAAACCAAATCGAATACTATTCCCAACTACAGATCAGTGCTAGTACTGATCCCAACTATAGATCGGTGCTAGTATGGTCCCAACTACAGATCGGTGCTAGTACTGATCCCAACTAGGGGCATTCATCGAAATACAAGAACTAACACAAGAGGATTAGCTACTATAAAAATACCTAGAATCCACCGATTAGCCGAGCCCAAAAAATTCCAACGATGGGAATGGGCGAAGAACAAAGGAAGGGGAGAAAACCCTAGTTACCTCCGACCATGGGTTGGCTAAGCTGGTGTCAAAGGGGTTCTCCGGCCTAATGTAATCATTGTCCCTGTAGGGGTCCTAGACGTGCGGGATCTGCAGGAGAGCGGCGGGTGCCTGTACGGGGACGGGGTCTCCTCGCTGGTGGCTACGACGAAAGTGGGGACGTGGGTCTGTACGGGGATGGCGACTGCCTTCAATGCCTCGACGGGGGACAGTACGGGGACGAGGGCCTCCTCATCGGCCGCCTTGGAGGCGATGATGGCCACCAAGCCGTTCTTCTCCATTGCTGGCGTGGTTGGGGTTTTCTTGGGGGTTTGCAGAAGGTGATGGGAAAGTGGATATGGTTGCTTGAGTGAGTGAGCGAGTGAGTGATGAGTGAGAGTGAGGAGGCCTCTATAAAGGTGAAGGGAGGAGACGTTTCATTGCACCACCGTGCACCGCGTAACCGCGTGCGCTACTACACCGTTCACGGAAACACGCGTCCGCTATCGCCCCGTGCACCGCGACACGCATACCGTGCGTCACGTTTTCCCCCTCGTGTCTAACCTTGGCCACTTAGTTGTGCTCATTTATACCCTCAAGTGTAGCACTGGCAGTTTGGTTGTACTCAGTTTTTCCCTCCAGTACTAACACTGCCGTGTGCAATATACTCACTTTTACCCTCCGGTGGCTAGTCAACAGAGAGTCCACAAACGGGTTTTAGCTAGTTAATTGAGTCATTTTATGCACAACAAATTCAAAAAGATCAAAACATAGTGGCATCTATCTAGGGAGTCTTATTATGTGACCTACCACCATAAGAAATGTATAGAAATCAAGTTTTAACCTAAATCACCACTTCTCAAATCACCTACTATCTATGAAGGTTCATGGCTTTGTACTCAAGCCTCTCCCCAAAACATCCCTCCCTAAAACATAATTTGTCTGAATGAGGCAATAATTGTCAAACTGATGTATATTTGAATTTCAAGTAGTTTGATGTGTGCCAATATGTATTTTATTGTATAAAAGAAGCAGTTTCCATTTTTTAAATCTCTTTTTGTTTCATATTTGAACCCCCTTGTCAGTTTTGCCCTTGGTTTTTAAGTTCTACTCAGTTTTCCCCTCCCTCTTAGTTACAAACTCTCAAACATTGCTCATCTTGGGTGCTATGCTCTGATTGGTAGAGACAGTTGTCACGCGAATCGTACCCACCAACCGTTAATCCTCTGATTGATCCGCTATGATCTAGCGGACAGGATAACCCCTATATCTGTCGGGGGTCACCCTCTATCCATGCAAAATAACGAGTTTGCCTTCGATGCTTTAACTCCATAAACAAATAATTTTGAATATAGTTTGAAGGGAAGTGTTCAAAGGTGTATAATTTTTGCATTATATTTCACTCCATGTCCTAAGTGCGATTTCAAAGAGTTCAAAGGTGTATAATTTTTTCCATATGCAAGTTTATGCATTACATCCCTACATTCTAAGAAAATGATAATCTATCAAGATTTTCTTAGCACATCATTATCAGTATTAAGTGCGATTTCATAGTGTTCAAAGGTAAACACCTTTTTCCTTTACATTAAGAGTTGTATAATTTTTCAATTTGAAAGTGTTCAAGAGTAGTGTCAATTATAAACACTCTTTTACATTAAGAGTTGTATAATGTTTCAATTTGAAAGTGTTCAAGAGTAGTGTCAATTATAAACAATCTTTTACATTAAGAGTTGTATAATTTTTTTAAATTTGAAAGTGTTCAAGAGTTGTGTGAATTATAAACACTCTTTTACATTAAGAGTTGTATATTTTTTTAATTTGAAAGTGTTCAAGAGTTGTGTCAATTATAAACACTCTTGTACATTAAGAGTTGTATAATTTTTTTTAATTTGAAGGTGTTTTAAGAGT
Source organism: Avena sativa (assembly GCA_916181665.1). Lineage (NCBI taxonomy): Eukaryota > Viridiplantae > Streptophyta > Magnoliopsida > Poales > Poaceae > Avena > Avena sativa. The sequence goes on along the minus strand of OV702298.1, from coordinate 273,042,054 downwards.
AGTATCAATTATAAACACTCTTTTACATTAAGAGTTGTATAATTTTTTCAATTTTAAAGTGTTCAAAGGTTGTGTCAATTATAAATACTCTTTTACATTAAGAGTTGTATAGTTTTTCTAAAATTTGAAAGTGTTCAAGAGTTGTGTCAATTATAAATACTCTTTTACGTTAAGAGTTGTATAATTTTTTTAAATTTGGAAGTGTTTAAGAGTTGTGTCAATTATAAACACTCTTTTACATTAAGAGTTGTATAATTTTTTCAATTTGAAAGTGTTCAAGAGTTGTGTCAATTATAAATACTCTTTTACATTAAGAGTTGTATGGTTTTTTTTAAATTTGAAAGTGTGCAAGAGTTGTGTCAATTATAAATACTCTTTTACATTAAGAGTTGTATAATTTTTTTAAATTTGGAAGTGTTCAAGAGTTGTGTCAATTATAAACACTCTTTTACATTAAGAGTTGTATAATTTTTTTAAATTTGAAAGTGTTTAAGTGTAGTGTCAATTATAAACAATCTTTTACATTAAGAGTTGTATAATTTTTCAATTTGAAAGTATTCAAGAATAGTGTCAATTATAAACACTCTTTTACATTAAGAGTTGTATAATTTTTTTAAATTTGAAAGTGTTCAAGAGTTGTGTCAATTATAAACACTCTTTTACATTAAGAGTTGTATATTTTTTTAATTTGAAAGTGTTCAAGAGCAGTGTCAATTATAAACACTATTTTACATTAAGAGTTGTACAATTTTTTTAAATTTGAAAGTGTTCAAGAGTTGTGTGAATTATAAACACTCTTTTACATTAAGAGTTGTATATTTTTTTAATTTGAAAGTGTTCAAGAGTTGTGTCAATTATAAACACTCTTGTACATTAAGAGTTGTATAATTTTTTTTAATTTGAAGGTGTTTTAAGAGTAGTATCAATTATAAACACTCTTTTACATTAAGAGTTGTATAATTTTTTCAATTTTAAAGTGTTCAAAGGTTGTGTCAATTATAAATACTCTTTTACATTAAGAGTTGTATAGTTTTTCTAAAATTTGAAAGTGTTCAAGAGTTGTGTCAATTATAAATACTCTTTTACGTTAAGAGTTGTATAATTTTTTTAAATTTGGAAGTGTTTAAGAGTTGTGTCAATTATAAACACTCTTTTACATTAAGAGTTGTATAATTTTTTCAATTTGAAAGTGTTCAAGAGTTGTGTCAATTATAAATACTCTTTTACATTAAGAGTTGTATGGTTTTTTTTAAATTTGAAAGTGTGCAAGAGTTGTGTCAATTATAAATACTCTTTTACATTAAGAGTTGTATAATTTTTTTAAATTTGGAAGTGTTCAAGAGTTGTGTCAATTATAAACACTCTTTTACATTAAGAGTTGTATAATTTTTTTAAATTTTAAAGTGTTTAAGTGTAGTGTCAATTATAAACAATCTTTTACATTAAGAGTTGTATAATTTTTCAATTTGAAAGTATTCAAGAATAGTGTCAATTATAAACACTCTTTTACATTAAGAGTTGTATAATTTTTTTAAATTTGAAAGTGTTCAAGAGTTGTGTCAATTATAAACACTCTTTTACATTAAGAGTTGTATATTTTTTTAATTTGAAAGTGTTCAAGAGCAGTGTCAATTATAAACACTATTTTACATTAAGAGTTGTACAATTTTTTTAAATTTGAAAGTGTTCAAGAGTTGTGTGAATTATAAACACTCTTTTACATTAAGAGTTGTATATTTTTTTAATTTGAAAGTGTTCAAGAGTTGTGTCAATTATAAACACTCTTGTACATTAAGAGTTGTATAATTTTTTTTAATTTGAAGGTGTTTTAAGAGTAGTATCAATTATAAACACTCTTTTACATTAAGAGTTGTATAATTTTTTCAATTTTAAAGTGTTCAAAGGTTGTGTCAATTATAAATACTCTTTTACATTAAGAGTTGTATAGTTTTTCTAAAATTTGAAAGTGTTCAAGAGTTGTGTCAATTATAAATACTCTTTTACGTTAAGAGTTGTATAATTTTTTTAAATTTGGAAGTGTTTAAGAGTTGTGTCAATTATAAACACTCTTTTACATTAAGAGTTGTATCATTTTTTCAATTTGAAAGTGTTCAAGAGTTGTGTCAATTATAAATACTCTTTTACATTAAGAGTTGTATGGTTTTTTTTAAATTTGAAAGTGTGCAAGAGTTGTGTCAATTATAAATACTCTTTTACATTAAGAGTTGTATAATTTTTTTAAATTTGGAAGTGTTCAAGAGTTGTGTCAATTATAAACACTCTTTTACATTAAGAGTTGTATAATTTTTTTAAATTTGAAAGTGTTTAAGTGTAGTGTCAATTATAAACAATCTTTTACATTAAGAGTTGTATAATTTTTCAATTTGAAAGTATTCAAGAATAGTGTCAATTATAAACACTCTTTTACATTAAGAGTTGTATAATTTTTTTAAATTTGAAAGTGTTCAAGAGTTGTGTCAATTATAAACACTCTTTTACATTAAGAGTTGTATATTTTTTTAATTTGAAAGTGTTCAAGAGTTGTGTCAATTATAAACACTCTTGTATATTAAGAGTTGTATAATTTTTTTAATTTGAAAGTGAATCGCTAGCCGTGCGAGAGTTGTGTCAATTATAGTTTCAGACCGCGCGAGAGTTTCATAACTATATACACTCTTGCAAACCAACTGAATCGCCACTGCTCCAGGGGAATTTACAGTAGATTTTAGGGAGATTTTATCTATCTCTGAGAGTTATGGAGGTTGAAACCACCGCTGGGAAGTAAAATCCAGAGAGATATTGTTCACAACCACGAATTACGCCAACACTGGATCAATCCTATTCGAAAATCAAGGCAGTTAGTTGAGCACCATCGATTCACGTTCAAATACTGCCAATAATCAACCCACAAAAGGGAAATGATGCTAACCCAGATGGAATCCATGCGTTAGATCCCTGTGACTCCACCCAATCTTCTCTGTGCTCGACTAGGATGGACGGTGCACCAGCTGGCATTGCATACTATTCCGTGAAAGGGGTAGATCTAGCAGGGGTGGGAGAAGAGCTGGAGGTGGAGTGGGCTCCACGGCTAGGGGGAGGGGAGGCTTTGGGGCCGAGGACGACATAAGGTAGGAGGGCACGACGGCGGGGCAACGGACCCGTCCCAACACGACCCCACCCTTCAACACATATGCATGACCCGTCCCAACGCGGCCCCTCCGGTGAGGCATGTAACGGTCAAGGCCTCGTAACGTAACGCTCAACGCCCGACCCTCCCCAATGCGGTCCCACCAGTCAGCATGTAATGGTCAAGCCTTTGACCTGACGGCATCCCTCCGTCTGAGCGCCCCCGAGCTCCCGCTAGGGTTTCTTAACATGGCAAGGGGAAAAGTGAGGAAAAACTAAGCGGCTAGGGAAAAGTGAGTACAACTAACGAACAAGGGCACGAAAATAGAAATCTATAAGAACTAAAAAAGCTTTACTAGATTTGCATGAAAGGAATGTTAGAGTAGGGCTACCATCTAGAGAACCATTTGTTGTCCACTGGTGCTGCGTAGGACGCGTGTCGCTCTAGGCTCCAAAGTCGTCTCCTCGAAAGGAGCGTGCCCGCCTAGGCCCGATATCCGCGTATAAGGAGGGACGAGCCTTCACATGTCAAGATCAATTCTTCTCCACCCTGTGTTCTCAACTTGCCTCCACGAAGAAGAAGAAGGGGACCTCGACGAGGTGAGGTCCGGCGACACCACCGGGGAGATTTGATTTTTTCCCCATGTAACACATGTTAGGCTCTTTAGGACTTGTCATTTCCTTTCTGAGAGTGGTAAGGTTACTTCCCTTATGATGGTAGCTGTAAGGATTGGTGAGCCCTTGTGAGCCATGAGAAGCTCCAGCTTGTGCCCTCATGGAGGGGTCCGACGCTGGACCTTGGGCTTAGATTTTTGAGTGATGTTTTAGCCTCGCGAGGCCCACTCGTACTGCTATTCCTTGGTCGTGGAGGAGGATGTGCGGGTCACCTTTCGAGGAAAGGGGAGTATGCTCAGGCGTTTGTTGTAGCTGTCGGTGTTTAGTCTTACAGCCAGGGCCGCCTTGCAAGTTGCTCTGTAGATATCCTAGGGAGTACTGTACGGCTAGCGTTTGATTGTAGGCGAGGCGACCCGATGTTGGACCTCTCCATGTCGTAAGTAGTGGCTGCGCCATGAGAAGGCTTTGCCTTGCGCACCTTTTCTGGGGCCTTGATACGTCGGAAACGTATCTATAATTTTTGATGCTCCATGCTTGTTTACTATCTACTTTTCTTTGGTTTGTCCACACTTTGAGGTGTTTTTATATGTTTTCTGGAACTAACCTATTAACAAGTTGCCACAGTGCCAGTTGCCTGTTTTCTTCTGTTTTTGGTTCCAAAAAGGTAGAAAATCAATATTCTCGGAATTGGACGGGACAAAAGCCAAAGTCAATATTTTACCGTGGGCAACACGAAGCTAGAAGATGAGACGAAGAAGTCTCACCAGGGGGCCACACCCCCTGGCCACGCGGGTGGGCCCACCCCACGCCTGGGGGGTGCAGCCGCCCTAGTGCCCCCCTAACTCACCCCTTCTCCTATAAGAATCCCCCAATGCAGAAACCCTAGACAACCCGATCAAAACTCCACGAAACCGTCTGTAGCCGCTGCCACCATTGTCCCTAGATCGGGGGATCTGAAGTTCTTCCCGGCACCCTGCCAGAGGGGAGATCATCCCAGAGGCCTTCTTATTCATCAAGCCAGCCTCCGGTATGAAGCATGAGTAGTTCCATCTTGGACTACGGGTCCATGTAGTAGCTAGATGGTTGTATCTCCTCCTTCTGCTTTCATGTCTAGATCTTGTGAGCTCCGTTCATGATCAAGCTCTAATGTAACATCCCAACATTAGAGATTAGAAATAAGATGAACACATATGTGTGCATTGCATTCATGCATAGAAAATCCAAATAATTTTCGCGACTTTTTGAACAAAACTTGTCAAAGTGATTGATGCTTCTCTCAACTTGATGCAATTGGAGTAGATCATCAAGTTGACTGCGATAAGTTTCAATATGACCTTTGCTAAAAACATTATTTTGGGTAATGATAATTTGATCTAAGGGTAGATCAAATATAATGTAACTAAACCATTACACATTGATTAATGATTATAATTTGATCCTTATGTGATCATTCCATGGTACTAATTTCATTAACCATGAAAATCAAACTATGAATATAATTCAAGTAATAAGAATATAAGAACCAACTCTTGATCCACTTTATCCTTATTTATATTTACCATGAGTATCATGGTAATATCTAACCTTAACTCTTTAGTGGGATTAAGTAGGAAAGAAACCAAGTCAAGATCATTCACCCCATATGTTTCTTTCCACATTAATCCTTATCATCTCTATTGAACCTTATTCTAATATCCCTTGTTCATAAATGTTGAGTAATCCACTATTGATCTATCAACTCTTTTTTTATCTTAGCATTCACTTAAATCCTTTTGAGAAGGAAGTAAGAAGAGGTAAGTAGTAATGCTAGTTTTGGATATCATCTATAGGATGGGAGTGAGTGAAGAGAATCAAATCAATAGGATTATTGATGAAGTTAGCTCACTCCTAAAATGATAGAAGAGTTATTTGGAATATATAATCATATGGTGTTAAAGAAGATTACAAGGATAAATCCTGAAGCAAGTTACCAAGGAGTAATCCTATTGGATTAAGCAGACATAGTCATGAATAACATCCCTTAATCCAATAGAGATGCTAAGAAGATAAATTCAGTACAACTATAATGTTGTATTGATGAAAACTTTGGTTAGACAACTGGAAACCTAAACCATAAAGAATCCAAGGATTATAATGATCATGCTTTAGTCACCAAGATTGAATGCTTATATCAAGTATACGGGACATTGGTGGATAGAACATGATTGAACCCTAGTATAGATATATTATCCTAGATTAGTCATTACAAGTCACATTAATATAATGTGAGGTTGGAGTATGAATTACTAGAGTTGAGTAAAATAAGATAGTATGGTTAAGCTAAGGCTAGTGTAGCATGGAGTTATTGAAGTAGTGTTATTCCTCTTAAAAGGTTGTAAGATTTTGACGAGAGTAGTTTGAATTATACATCTATTGGAATATTATTAGTGATGAAGATAAAGGAAGTGTATAAATGGAGTTAGAAGTAACTACTTGTTGTATTGGAGGTTATCAGCAGTAGAGTTGTTGATATAACCAAGTATAGTTATGAGAAGATTATGAGAAGCTTTAGTGTTAAGCTCATTGGATTTATAAATGGATTTAGAGGAATAAAAGGTGGATAAGAAGATTCTTGTGAAGTAAAGATCATCATGTTAACACATGATGATGAATAGGAAGGAGTAGTATATCTAGGAAATGAATTCTTTAAGTAGAAGTCAAGAATTATGAATTATGGAGGATAGGAATTCTTGGTAAAACATTCAACCTTAAATCTATAATCAAACTCATCATCTATTTCATATACTAGATTAAACATCTTAATTTCATAGTGGTTTATAGGCATAATTTCCTATAGTAAATCACTGAAGCATATCTTTGGCACTTTCAAACATTCAAATCATATATGCCTAGAAACTAGAGTTATCAATTCTTTTTCATAAGTTAGTCTAAAGAACAACCCCACTATTTTATCTTGGATGGTGATACCATTCATGAACACAAATCTGAAGACAATATGACTTAAACCATTAATTTCTATCCATGTCTATAAAAGAATATGAGTATATTAAGTCTCCTACAAACTTATGATCAGCATTTACAATTCAAACCCTAACTCCTATATTAGTTATAATAAAATATATACCTTGATATCACTAAAACGCATGGGAATAATATTAACCATATTAACTCCCTAGACCTTTATGTATCATATAATAATGAAGGATCACCATATAAAAGTTTCCTAAAAAACTATAAGTTAATAAAGATCAAATATTATGGATGAGTAATGATAATATACTTTTAAATAAGATATGGTTTATTAGGTAAATCAAATTTATAACCAAAGGTCCCTCAAATATATTAAAGAGAAAAGGATCTATTAAGAGAAGATAAAGAAATTATAACAATGTATAATAAAAGATCACTATATGATTCTAAATACAACTCATTACTGCTGCAAACACTTAGCAAATAATTTCTATAAAGAAATCTTTAACCAATTGTGCAAAATTCAAATCTGAAAATGAAACAGAAAATAGAAAAAGAAATCAGAAAATAAAAAAACAGTCCCGAGCAGCAGGCCGGCCCAGAACTTTTTCTCTACCAAACCACTGCCTGGCGCAACTTGCTGCAGCCCATGTTGGCCCACACGCGGCCCACTTCTGGCCCGTACCTCTTCGACTCTGTCCTTCGGCGTCTTCCTCGCCGGCAGAAGAAGTTGCGTGGCTATGCGGCCGTTGTCGATCCTTCGCCGCGCTGTGACGCATGCCTCTGCTGTTGGGGGGTAGGATAAGAACGCTCGCGATCTCCTCTATCCACTCGTAGCCAAGTCACTCTCTCTTGTGCCCTCTCCAAAAAATTCCCCAATCATGCCGAAACCCTAACTCGCCGGAGTTGCTCGTTGTCGCTGTTTGAGACCGCCCCAAGGCCAACTGAAGGTGCCACAAGCTCAGCCATGGTGGACTTCGTCTACTAGGAGGAGGAATCGAGCCGGGAAGCCTGAAATCATGTGCATCGAGTTCATCTGTCCACCGCTCGCCGTCGACCATGGTGACGTCGTCTGAGCTCGCCTCTCCTCGCCGTCGTCACTACAAGATTCCTGGTGAGCTTCTGCTTCTGGTAGTTCTCTCCGATTTGCTCCTAGTCGTCTGTAGCGCCCAGTACGCATGAACCCGAGCGGGCCACCGCCGGAGCTTGTCGGAGCTAGTGCTCCGGTGACCATTCTAGGGTGGCGCGACCATTGTTCGACTCGCCGTTTCATCCTCTCTTCAACGCACCAAACCACGCGAACTGAAACGCCGTAGATAGCCGCCGGTGACCTTGATCTGGTGGTGGTGGTCGCACTGACGTCAGCGTGACGTCGTGCTGGAGTCACCCTGCCAGCTCAGCGTCGTTTGACCAGGTCCTTGTTCCACGTAGCACACCAACGTGGTTACGACACACCAGTCAATGACTAGGGCTAGGTGTGGGTGCGGTGTAAAAACCTTAGTGTCTGTTTAGGAAATAAATCAAAGATTATAAATCCAAATCTAAATATTCCAGAAATTAAATAAAATCATTAAACCTTGTTAAATTAATCACTTCTGTTTTATAATACAGAAAAATATGTTTTATATATGAACATTTCCAAAAAATTAAAATCTATTACATTAAACCATTATCAAACATTATTATGTTAATTATTTAAATAAACATTATTTAATAAAGGTTTTATAAGTAATAACACTTTGATAATTCATAATTAAATAATGGTAAATGATAAAAATATAAATAAAATACCAAAAATCTTAGAAAAATAAGAACTATAATTCAAAACTATAATCATGCATTATTATTTCACTTAATTAAATATTTATTAATAATTAAGTATTTATAAAGTAATAAACCTTATAAAAATCATATTTTATTATTCAAAAATCATAAAAATACTTATAACACACCAAAATAATCACAAAAATAATATCTACAAGTTAAAAATATAATATTCCACTTTTGAGTTAAATAAAAAGTTAAACACTTTAATAACTTTAATTTAAACCTATTTCTTTAGTTAATAATTCATATAAGGGTAAATAAATTTGCTAATATTCTAAAATTAACCAATTAAAGTCTAATAAATAGTATTAATCCTAAATATTGATAATATAAAATTAAATTGGTCAAACACATTTTAAATACAATTTTATTGAATTATCCTTCAACCATATGGGTAGTTTATTTTTTAAGAAGATCTTTAACAAATATCAAATCTTCAATAATAATTGAGACTAAATCAAATCTTTTCCAATACTTCAACCACAAGTTTTCAAACATATCCAAACACTATAGTGAATCCATAAATAGTTAAGTAATATTACTTCCTTGTTTACAAACTATAACCACTCATCTATAAAAAGGTAAATGATTCTATTCCAGTATAATGTTAGGAAACCACTATTCAAATAGAGGTGTTACCATTCTTAAACTATCCTTAGAGAAACATTATGAAGTACACAAGGTAAAAATAACATAGCAATATACCTTAAATCCGTCTATGTCTTTAAAGTTAACTTTAGTCTACAATACTTTAACTATTATACTAAAGACTTTGTTATGTGTTTTATAGTTACCTTTGGTCTGTTATAATTAAGCCATAAAGCATCTCAAGTCCAAACTATTCAAGCAAGCACAAACAACATCGACCACATTGGAGTAACCACAAAAACTGTTTAGACCTTAGAAAAGGAATCTTTTCTTCAAAAGTTATTCATTTTTCCACTTTAGTCAACAAACCTTATAATAATATTTCCAACTCTTAACAAATTAAATTCAAGGACTCTCATCATAATTAACAGATGAAAATTAATCATAATTACATTGTTTCAAACCTTATTTGAATACTCAGGATGATAAATACCTAAGTTCTTTATTATTGCCATTACTTGTAAAGTAAAATTTGAAGATAAACAATTCTTATATAAGTAGTCTTTGAGTAGCATACCTCAATAGTATATCTTATTGTTGTATACCATTATGTTTACACGTTGTTTTACACACAGTCACAAGCCTTAATAAGAAACACATGTGTGAAACTTATCTATAAGGACAACACATTCTGAAGTAACCATTCCAGAATCCAAACCTTAGATCAACGTTATCCCCGGGATTCGAGTTTACGAAACTGCATTACATTACTTATGCATAACATCATATTGCTTCTTTAAACATTAGTCCTTATCGGACCAATGATGCTGATTTCAAATATTGGATCTTATATTGTCTTGAAGACCGTGAGTAGATAATCTTGCAATCACAAAAGGCAAGTTCACACTTGCTCATGTCCTTTGATTATTTTTCGTAAAGTATTTTGAAAATCTAGTGTTGTCACCACCTGCATTTCAAAAAGGTCAGAAAACACTATTTTGATAATAACGTAAATTATTGGTTACTGATCTAGGGTGATCAGCTAATCTATTAAGTCTGGTAGTGGGAATACCACTGCACATGACTATATCACCTAGGACTTAACAACCAATGTCGCCAGTGATTCTTGCGTCGTATATTACGCGTTGACCATGAGATTTGGAATGGGACGGAGAAGTCAGCTGTATCTTTTCCCTCTCGCATAGAGCCGGATGTGCGGGTCGTGGCTGTTATCACTCGTAGCGTGCATATATTGGTAATTCGTAGAGGATATGCGGCATATGGGTGGGAACCCTCAACGTCCCATGATAGTTCTGGCATCTGAACGGTCTGTATTTCCTATTGCCGTAATTCAATAAGTGGACATGGCATACACCAAGGAGACATGTGGGGTCGCGGAGAAGGCAGTGATTGGCTTGGATCTTAGGTTGGGCCTCAAACCAAGGAAGCTTGAACGGGAACATACTCTCGGCCGTGCAACAAAGCCTAAGGTCTCTCATGGGTAAAGTGACGCATCTCTGCAGAGTGTAAGAACTGTAACTTGTTACTCCCTATTCCGGGAAGGAGCTACGAACACGGCAGGAAAGGAACTCCCTGAAAGTTCTGGTAAACCCGTGAAGGCTGACGGACATAGATTTTCAGAATAAAAGCAACCTTTGAAGAAATGTTTATGAAAACTTGCATTGCCTATGACCTATGGTCTGTGGCTGTAGATATAGTGCATCAAACACTCCTTTTCTAGTGAACTTGCTCAGTACGCTCGTACTCAATGTATCTTCTTAACCCTTGCTAGATTCTAAAGCCATTAAGACGATGTCTACATCAAGTTATGCTCTAGGAATCATCATCAAAAGCCCAAGCTCTTCAATGAAGTCAACATATACATCAACTCAAGTGAAGACGAAGTTACTGATTAGATAGGAATATACTTTCTAGCCATAGAACCTATTCTATAGGGTATTGCCATAGAAGCAATACCGGGTCATCAATTTAGATGTCAGTCTTATTAGTAGAATAGATTCGGAGTTCTTTATTTTTGAATCTCCTTGCAAGAAATTTCTTTCTCTCTCTTTAACTAAGAGTGTTATGTGGATCTTGTGTACCAAGTGAGTTGTAACCTTAGCCATGTATTGGACCTGCTGTGTTTCTGTTGTACCACTCTGAGGGATGTAATACTGGTGAACGGTGTTTCATTAGTGTTATGTCAACGACTATAGTATACTACATCATGCAGTGGTATGCAGGGTCACCGCAGCTGGTATCAGAGCATATGCTTTGACCTTAGGATAAAAACCCTTTTAGGAAGATCTGTAGGTTGGATAGTGACTATAGGAGCCATCTTATCTAAACCAAATATTGTGATGACTTGTGAGAAGAATCCACTTGAGGATAACTTTGTCACTAGATACTTAAGTCATTCTTTCTTAGTAGTAATTATTTTATCTTTTCTCAGTATAGTGCTAATTAGTGTCTTCCAAAGGAGACATAACCACCAAGATACGTTAGGAAAGCCAGTTGGTCACAGTAGATTAGGATCAAGTGTAAGACATCAATTGAAGTAGTCCTAATGGTATAGCCTAACCCTAGAATCCAAGTAGCACAGTGGAATCTTATTGTTAATTGGTAACCAAAGACAACATGATGAATATCATTAGGATTAATGTTGATGTAATGGGTAGTAATCATGTGGGATTCACTTGAGAATTCTACGTGATGAAGTGAAATTATGTTAAGAATTAATAATGGTGTAGTGAGAAACAAAGTCATCATGGTTAGATTAGCTTCTGAATCATGTAAATAGGTAAAACATAACAATATCATGGTGGGATTAGCTCCAAAACCATGATGAGAGTATAAATATGACAAGAAAATTAGTAAATTAGCTTGGAGTAGAAGTATGAAAATACCATGGTAGAGCTATGATAGAAGTCATAGGTGTCATAAAATAGTGATAACCTTCAATTTTAGGGGTTCAATAGAAACTTATTAGTATTTTTGAGAGATCATGTGAGATTAGTTACTAAATAAGAAAGGTTGGTCATAGTTAATCATTGCAAGAGGTGAGACAAAAGGTTAGTCAAAAACCAAATTGAGACCACTTTTCTTAAGATTATCCTGTTGCACTTGAGCAATTTGGGTAAATGTTGAGATAAAGAATAGTTTGATCCTATGTGCTAAGTATCACGATGTAAACCTATACGAGGAGGTGTCATATACTACACAACTAAGCCTGAATTCTAGAGATACTATACTCAACTATTATATTCTGGGATTAGAATATTGTGTGTTATATGTATGTCACATCCCAAGATTTTCCAAATCTTTTAATATGAAAAATAAATGAATAAATTAAAACTTTATTGATTTTCAGGGTGAGAAGAAACTTTTTGAATCCAATTAGAAATCTTCAAACCTATTTTGATCTAATAAATCCTAAAGGGATTTATAAAGATAAATAAACAATAAAGTTAAAAATATTTGAAATTACTATTTTGGATCTTTTAAATAAAAGATTTGGTTTTCAAATTAAAGGTAGAAATATAAATAAGGATTATTTATAGAGCCAAACTAAAACCTGGCCAAGCCTTTGAAATAAAATATTTCTATTTGAGAAAATAGTAAAAGTTTATTTAAATAAAGTAATAAGGATTTAATATCCAAGTTTTATTAATAAAGGTTTTGCTATTTTTAACCAACAAAACTTATTTATTTAAAATAAGTCTTCCAAGTATTCATTAATTTCAAATAAAACCTACTGATTTGGTTTTGAAAATATTTGGATTTCAAATGGAGATTTAAAAAAAAACAAATCCTATTTTGATTTAATAAACAAGGTCTATTTATTTAATTAATAATGGACCCTAGAATAAAAATTATTATTTTACTTTAGGACTTTGGTTTATATTGTTAAACAGAACCAAATTCAATTGTAAAGTGTGATGAATGTTTGAATTGATTTGAATGTTGATTTGTTGTTTGAATTTCAAAACAGAAATTAGAATTGGAAAAAGAAAAAGCATTCAGGAAGGAAAAAAATAGAATTTGGACACAGCCCAACTGGCCAGCCCAGCAAGGCCCAGTACCAGCCCACTCTCTCCTTCCCGAAGAAAACGATTCGCACTCAGCTTTTAACCCGCAGAGCAACTGACCGGTGGCCCCTCTTTCCCTCTTCCTTCCCCGCTGACGCCCGGACCCCACGCAGCCAGCTCATTCTCTTCTTCCTCACGCAGACGACGCCCTGCCGTTTCCTGCCCTTAACACCGGCGATCAATTCACGTTAACCACGCCATTACTCCGCCCTGCGACCACGCGGTATTAAACGCCTGCGCCTTCTCCTCCTTTCCCCTCAGACTCCATGCCCTGAACGCCACCAGGCTGCCCTGAATCGAAGCAGCACCGCCACTGCTACGACCACCGTCCCCAGTCAATTCCGGCGAACCACTGCCGCCCCTTGCCTTCCTGAGCACACCATCGAGATCCCCACTCCCAGGCGCACCTGCCTGAGCCTTCCATTCACTCGCGGGCGCCCCAGAACCTCAACTCCGACCACCTCTGAGCGGCGCCGCGTCAGCATCTTACTCCGGCGAAGATTCCTGGTAAGTCTAGACCACCTCGCACCCTCTCCTTCACGCACGCACCTTCGCCCTGACCTTGCGCGTCTAACCGTGCTCCCTGTTTGCCCTCTCGTGACCCGTAGCACCATCCTCGACCACGACCGCGCGCAACCGATGCCAGCAAGAACTCCGGCGAGCCATTACCCTCACCTCCGTGCGCCCCTTGACTCCTCAAAGACACCTTGAGCTTCCCCAGGCTTCTACGAACACGGTAAGCATCCTCGCTAGTCTCCTTGCTTCCTGCATCGCCGGCTCCGCCGTAGGCAGACACGCCGCCACCGCGAGCCGCCCTCAGCGCCGCCCAAGTTTGGTCAAACCGTTTTACACCGTTAGATTTCCATCTGGCGGACACGATAGATTCACTTAGCGAAAGGGTACGGGCTAGTCTCAGCCGCACGATCTATTCAGATCCAACGCACCAGAGAGACTGATCCGCGCGAATCGGTATCGACGAATAGAAATAGGACGCGTGTCACCAGTTCTGTTTAAAAACAAAGTTTGAATCTGATTTAGATGCATATTTGAAACCCTTGTAACTTTTGATCCACACGTCCAAAAATTACAAACTTTATATCAATGGAATCAGTGGAACAAGCCCTAGCCAACCATGCAATTTGTTTAGTAAAAAGCTTCTGGTAAAATGTTTGTTTTTGCAGAAACATTTGTATGCTTGTTTAGGTTATAAAAATTATTCAAAAATGTTTTTAATGATGAAATCTTTGCAGATTGGTTTGTGGTGAACTTACTGACCCTAGGAACCAACCCATGGTTTTAAAAATGAATTTGGTGAAGTTTAGGATTGAATAATTGATTTAGCCCATTTCTAGCCAAATAAAAATATTGGTTTTTGCTATGAAAATGTTTTTGAGTAAAAACTTTGGGAAAATGATTTGAATCAAACCTACTGACCCTAAACACCAAGATTTGAGAAATAACAACTTAATTGGTGAACAACATAAAGTTTTTGTTTGGAGAAAAACATTTTCCACCACATAAAATGATGAAAGGATTTAAAAATGGTTTATAGACAAAACCCTTTTGCAAATGACTTTGCCACTTTGGAAAAAGACCACTTTGGACTTCACAAAGTTTAGAGCCTAGTATAAACCATCTTTGCAAATAAAACTATCTTATGCATGCTAGCATGCATGACCTAGATCCCAACATTTTATGTGTGTTAAATTGTTTGATTGATTTTGGTTGGAATGCTAGTGATATTGTGTTTGCTTGATTGATTTGTAGTGAAGATAGAAAAGTGTGAAACTAGCAAGATCAAGAAGTGAACCAACATTCCCTACCCAAAAAAGGCAAGTTACACTATCATCTAAAGTCCTACTACTTTCATTATACTTAGTGGATTTTGAAACATGCATGAAAAGAATTTCTATACTTATGCTATGCCAAATCCTAATAGGATACCTTATATATATTCCTTAGTGAAAACAATGTAGTTGTGAAATTCTTAGCCATGCAACATATTTTGAGAAGAGATACATGTTGAGATTTTAGGAAGTTGAGAAAAGACTTGTGATTTATATAATAAAACAAGGACTCAATGAACCACCTGGGTGGACAAGGATACTTTGAGTTTTGGACAAGGTGGCAACAAAAGGAACCATGTCTATGGCAATCTCTTTGTGTTGTGCACCAGAAGAAAACCACCCAGGAAACTTAGAGATTGAACATGTTTCTCCAATTGTGGCTTTCGTGTACAACCACATGCTACTTATGGCTCTGGCTTGGTCAACTACATTGGGAAGACCCATGCATTGTCTTCAGGTTACTGAAAATGAGGAAATTGGAATCCTACATGGGTACTGAAGACAAGCTAGCAATGGTGCATGGGAGGACCCTCTGGAAAGACTTCGACACATTCTCAATCTGCCAGTACTCCATCTTGGTGAGTACCTATCCAGCGGCCACTGGTGGCAACAAGATGAGATTGTGACATGTGGGTAAAGTGTACAACTTCTGCATAAGAAAATAAAAATCTAAGTACTTAGCCGTGTCCCCGGTTATGGACAATACTGAGCAACTAAAGCTTGAAGCTATGGGAAATCTCGACATTCCAATTTCTAAAAGAAAAACTTTTAAGTGATAACAAAAGACTTGCAGCACTTGGGGGTACCAAGGAGCTCAAGAGATTTTGATGAAAACTTGAAATCTTGGTGGATTCCAAGGAGTTCAGAAAGAGGTGACAAAAGTTCAAAACCATTTTGAAAAGATAGGATAAATTATTGCTTTCTGCAAATGAGCCTAAAACTCTACTTAGCCAAATTGCATGTAATGATAGGATCCACTTATATTTTACATAGTAGTGAAACTTGCCAATACAATTCAAGTGTATTGACCCTTGTGGCTGTAACTTGTAATGTTGCAGGTTTGATTGTTTTTAGTGAAGATTGATTGATTAGGATTACAAAGACTACAACCAACATGTCTGCCTGTGGCAATTTGAAGATGAAGGACCCATGCTTATAGATATTCTGCTGCAATGAAATCTATTAGCCAAATGAGCTATGTAAGATGTAATAAATTATTTTATTCCTGGTTATAAAGTTGTATTATGACCTTTGTTTCTTGGTATTACATCTTAACTGTGGATGCTAGCTATTGATCCAGGGACTAGCATTGTAAACACAGGGGACTCCACCTTATATTATTTAAAGGTTGGGGCACTCCCTCTACAGATGGTATCAGAGCATTGTGTTGCCTGTAGGATTTGTAAACCTAGGATTGGACAAAACCCTTAGAAAATTAGGAGTTGTATTTGTTCCAAAACTTATTTACCAACAATCTTGTAAACTCTTTGCTCAAACATTTTGGTTTGATTCTACATCTCTTCTATTTTCAACCTGATAGAAAAACCTACCCCATGGCCAAAGATTACACCATGTGCAAAGGACTTCTTCAACTCTAATGACTTCAACTTCATCAACTCTAATGACTTCAACTTCTTCAACTCTAATGACTTCAACATCTTCAGCATATTCACCAAGGACTTCAACCTTGGACTCTACTAAGGACTACAAAGTGAGATAAGGAGATCTTACTCAAGAAATGGAGACTAAGGAAATGCAAAATTAGAAGGAGTTCACTTCACTTGAAGTTTGAGAGCAAGAATTTTTTTCCAAGGAAACCATGATCTCATGCAAGAAGAATCAAACAAAGAAGGATGGAAAGATCACAAGTGAACCATATAGATGGACCACCATATTTTAGTTAAGTCAAACCCACCAACTTATGTGGTGTAACAAAAATATTTTGTTGCCCAAGTATATGCTTGAATTTTGTTGTTTGAGTGAAAAGTTGTTTGTGAATGCTTGCACATTGCTTGTGTGAATAGTGATGTGTGTGATTAGGATTATTTCCTTAGAAATATTTTGTCTATTCTAATCTCCAATCAACCCAAACAGATGACTACTCCAAGAGACTCCAACATCAAGGTTGATGACACCAACACCAACCAAGAGGACAACATGAAAGAGATCATAGCAACCCAAAACCAGTTGAACCAAATGACAGCTCAATTCATAGCCAACACCAGTGGGGAAGATCCAACACTACAAGGATTTTTGGAAACTCAAACCCAATTGATGCTTAAGGTGACTGATCAAATGATCAACATGGAAGACAACTATTCCAAAAGAGTTTGTAACAAAAAGGATGACAGAAATGTTATTCTAGATGGAGCCCCAGCTTGTATTATTTGTGGAGACAAGGATCACACTTCCAAGGAGCATGGAGATCAATGCCCCAATTGTGAAGAGAAACATCCTGATGGCCAATGTCCCACCTCACAAGCTACTTGCTACCTATGTGAAGGAAACAACCATGTCCCTATCCAATGCCCCATCTATTCCATTGTTGAACAAAGGAAACAAGGTGGAGTGCAACAAATGATTGCAAACAATCAAGAAGGATCCAAGTCTACCAAGAAGAATGATGACAAAGGAAAAGTTCCACTTATACCTCCATGCAATACAACCCAATTCAAAGGACCAAAGAAGAGGCATATGAATTTTCCAAAGAGCAATAGAAGATCCAAGAAACATGTAGACATTCCTACCTATCAGATAACATATGAACAACATGAACTGGATGCACTCCTAGCTTTGGAGAAACCCAAAAAGCAGAAGAAGGACAAAAGCCATGTGCAATGTCATAATTGTAAAGAAATGGGACATTATTCTAGTGAATGTCCAGAGAAACAGAAGTATAAAGATATTGGCCAAGTATGGTGCAACAACTGCAAAGAGCTAGGCCATTATGCAGCAACTTGTCCACAAGAGACACGTAAAGAACTCAAAGATATCAACTGTTTCAATTGCAAAGAACCAGGACATTATGCAAGCAATTGTCCAGAAAAGATGAAGAACAAGTTAAACAAGCCTATGAAGGATCTCAGCCTTGGCCCATGAGTCAAGTGTGGAAACCAAGAACACAATGCAGATGTTTGTCCAGGAAAGTTACACCAAGATTCCAAGCAAGCCAATATGTAATTTAGATGAAAAATTTTAAGGGTGGTAGTACCCTAGATGTTTTGAGCCTACATGTAACCCTAGCCTTCCCAAATCTCGGGACGAGATTTATTTTAAGGGTGGTAGCCTGTCACATCCCAAGATTTTCCAAATCTTGTAATGTGAAAAATAAATGAATAAATTAAAACTTTATTGATTTTCAGGGTGAGAAGAAACTTTTTGAATCCAATTAGAAATCTTCAAACCTATTTTGATCTAATAAATCCTAAAGGGATTTATAAAGATAAATAAACAATAAAGTTAAAAATATTTGAAATTACTATTTTGGATCTTTTAAATAAAAGATTTGGTTTTCAAATTAAAGGTAGAAATATAAATAAGGATTATTTATAGAGCCAAACTAAAACCTGGCCAAGCCTTTGAAATAAAATATTTCTATTTGAGAAAATAGTAAAAGTTTATTTAAATAAAGTAATAAGGATTTAATATCCAAGTTTTATTAATAAAGGTTTTGCTATTTTTAACCATCAAAACTTATTTATTTAAAATAAGTCTTCCAAGTATTCATTAATTTCAAATAAAACCTACTGATTTGGTTTTGAAAATATTTGGATTTCAAATGGAGATTTTAAATAAAATAAATCCTATTTTGATTTAATAAACAAGGTCTATTTATTTAATTAATAATGGACCCTAGAATAAAAATTATTATTTTATTTTAGGACTTTGGTTTATATTGTTAAACAGAACCAAATTCAATTATAAAGTGTGATGAATGTTTGAATTGATTTGAATGTTGATTTGTTGTTTGAATTTCAAAACAGAAATTAGAATTGGAAAAAGAAAAAGCATTCTGGAAGGAAAAAAATAGAATCTGGACACAGCCCAACTGGCCAGCCCAGTACCAGCCCACTCTCTCCTTCCCGAAGAAAACGATTCGCACTCAGCTTTTAACCCGCAGAGCAACTGACCGGTGGCCCCTCTTTCCCTCTTCCTTCCCCGCTGACGCCCGAACCCCACGCAGCTAGCTCATTCTCTTCTTCCTCGCGCAGACGACGCCCTGCCGTTTCCTGCCCTTAACACCGGCGATCAATTCGCGTTAACCACGCCATTACTCTGCCCTGCGACCACGCGGTATTAAACGCCTGCGCCTTCTCCTCCTTTCCCCTCAGACTCCATGCCCTGAACGCCACCAGGCTGCCCTGAATCGAAGCAGCACCGCCACTGCTACGACCACTATCCCTAGTCAATTCCGGCGAACCACTGCCGCCCCATGCCTTCCTGAGCACACCATCGAGATCCCCACTCCCAGGCGCACCTGCCTGAGCCTTCCATTCACTCACGGGCGCCCCAGAACCTCGACTCCGACCACCTCTGAGCGCCGCCGCGTCAGCATCTTACTCTGGCGAAGATTCCTAGTAAGTCCAGACCACCTCGCACCCTCTCCTTCACGCACACACCTTCGCCCTGACCTTGCGCATCTAACCGTGCTCCCTGTTTGCCCTCTCGTGACCCGTAGCACCGTCCTCGACCACGACCGCGCGCAACCGACACCAGCAAGAACTCCGGGCAGCCATTACCCTCACCTCTGCGCGCCCGTTGACTCCTCAAGGACACCTTGAGCTTCCCCAGGCTTCTATGAACACGGTAAGCATCCTCGCTAGTCTCCTTGCTTCCTGCATCTCCGGCTCCGCCGTAGGCAGACACGCCGCCACCGCGAGCCGCCGTCAGCGCCGCCCAAGTTTGGTCAAACCGTTTTACACCGTTAGATTTCCATCTGGTGGACACAATAGATTCAGTTAGCGAAAGGGTACGGGCTAGTCTGAGCCGCGCGATCTATTCAGATCCAACGCACCAGAGAGACTGATCCACACGAATCGGTATCGACAAATAGAAATAGGACGCGTGTCACCAGTTCTGTTTAAAAACAAAGTTTGAATCTGATTTAGATGCAGATTTGAAACCCTTGTAACTTTTGATCCACACGTCCAAAAATTACAAACTTTATATCAATTGAATCAGTGGAACAAGCCCTAGCCAACCATGCAATTTGTTTAGTAAAAAGCTTCTGGTAAAATGTTTGTTTTTGCAGAAACATTTGTATGCTTGTTTAGGTTATAAAAATTATTCAAAAATGTTTTTAATGATGAAATCTTTGCAAATTGGTTTGTGGTGAACTTACTGACCCTAGGAACCAACCCATGGGTTTAAAAATGAATTTTGTGAAGTTTAGGATTGAATAATTGATTTAGCCCATTTCTAGCCAAATAAAAATATTGGTTTTTGCTATGAAAATGTTTTTGAGTAAAAACTTTGGGAAAATGATTTGAATCAAAACTACTGACCCTAAACACCAAGATTTGAGAATTAACAACTTAATTGGTGAACAACATAAAGTTTTTGTTTGGATAAAAACATTTTCCACCACATAAAATGATGAAAGGATTTAAAAATGGTTTATAGACAAAACCCTTTTGCAAATGACTTTGCCACTTTGGAAAAAGACCACTTTGGACTTCACAAAGTTTAGAGCCTAGTAGAAACCATCTTTGCAAATAAAACTATCTTATGCATGCTAGCATGCATGACCTAGATCCCAACATTTTATATGTGTTAAATTGTTTGATTGATTTTGGTTGGAATGCTAGTGATATTGTGTTTGCTTGATTGATTTGTAGTGAAGATAGAAAAGTGTGAAACTAGCAAGATCAAGAAGTGAACCAACATTCCCTACCAAAAAAAAGGCAAGTTACACTATCATCTAAAGTCCTACTACTTTCATTATACTTAGTGGATTTTGAAACATGCATGAAAAGAATTTCTATACTTATGCTATGCCAAATCCTAATAGGATACCTTATATATATATTCCTTAGTGAAAACAATGTAGTTGTGAAATGCTTAGCCATGCAACATATTTTGAGAAGAGATACATGTTGAGATTTTAGGAAGTTGAGAAAAGACTTGTGATTTATATAATAAAACAAGGACTCAATGAACCACCTGGGTGGACAAGGATACTTTGAGTTTTGGACAAGGTGGCAACAAATAGAACCATGTCTATGGCAATCTCTTTGTGTTGTGCACCAGAAGAAAACCACCCAGGAAACTTAGAGATTGAACATGTTTCTCCAATTGTGGCTTTCGTGTACAACCACATGCTACTTATGGCTCTGGCTTGGTCAACTACATTGGGAAGACCCATGCATTGTCTTCAGGTTACTGAAAATGAGGAACTTGGAATCCTACATGGGTACTGAAGACAAGCTAGCAATGGTGCATGGGAGGACCCTCTGGAAAGACTTCGTCACATTCTCAATCTGCCAGTACTCCATCTTGGTGAGTACCTATCCAGCGGCCACTGGTGGCAACAAGATGAGATTGTGACATGTAGGTAAAGTGTACAACTTATGCAGAAGAAAATAAAAATCTAAGTACTTAGCCGTGTCCCCGGTTATGGACAATACTGAGCAACTAAAGCTTGAAGCTATGGGAAATCTCGACATTCCAATTTCTAAAAGAATAACTTTTAAGTGATAACAAAAGACTTGCAGCACTTGGGGGTACCAAGGAGCTCAAGAGATTTTGATGAAAACTTGAACACTTGGTGGATTCCAAGGAGTTCAGAAAGAGGTGACAAAAGTTCAAAACCATTTTGAAAAGATAGGATAAATTATTGCTTTCTGCAAATGAGCCTAAAACTCTACTTAGCCAAATTGCATGTAATGATAGGATCCACTTATATTTTACATAGTAGTGAAACTTGCCAATACAATTCAAGTGTATTGACCCTTGTGGCTGTAACTTGTAATGTTGCAGGTTTGATTGTTTTTAGTGAAGATTGATTGATTAGGATTACAAAGACTACAACCAACATGTCTGCCTGTGGCAATTTGAAGATGAAGGACCCATGCTTATAGATATTCTGCTGCAATGAAATGTATTAGCCAAATGAGCTATGTAAGATGTAATAAATTATTTTATTCCTGGTTATAAAGTTGTATTATGACCTTTGTTTCTTGGTATTACATCTTAACTGTGGGTGCTAGCTATTGATCCAGGGACTAGCATTGTAAACACAGGGGACTCCACCTTATATTATTTAAAGGTTGGGACACTCCCTCTACAATGTACCACATTTGGATTTATTGGTTTTTCTTGGATCTTCTTGATTGACTAGATCTGTACATGAAGTTTGACTTTATGTGAAAATGCATGTTGCAATATATAGTTACTACTTGATGTTATAAACCTAGATAGGAATGGGAATTCGTGTGAGGGAGTGACGAGTTCCAAAGACCAAGATGAAGACCTACATGAAGGGTAAATCCAAGTATGAGGAGTATCAATCCAATTTGAAGGATGAATCAAGTTTAGATCATTGTTAGTCATCTATAAGAAGGAAGAGTCATGTAGGAAATACATCGAGCAACAAGAAGTAATAAACGTTAGGTCCACCCAAAATAGGTGATGTTGCTAAGAAGTTAATGAAGTAGTTGAACCGAGTTCATGGAAGCATCATGAATTAGTACAAAGAAGAAGCCTTGGAACCAAAATGGTATTCAAGCTCTGACAATTCAGAGAGAATGCCATAAGGATGTTGGAAGCCGTAGGGTAATACCTACAACCTAGGATGATCCACAGCTGGTATTTGATCCACAGTTGGTATCTTGTCCGCAGCCGGTGTTGGTTGACATAGTTAACCAGATCATCTTAATGGTTGCATAAAGAGCATAAAACTTGGCCTAAGTAAGAGAAGACATAAAAAGTATAATAATTAAACGACAGTTTTCTAAAGCGCTTCGCAAAGCTAGGCCTACCAAAGCGAAAATGTGCAAATAAAAAGTAAGACAAATAATCTTGGAAGATCTATCTCGGAGATCCACAATTGTGTGGGTATACCGTAAGTTCTTTCGTGAGACCTTAAAGAGGTATAGTATAAGCTGGATAGAGACCAATATCCTAGTTATGAAGCCAATGGTTACTATAAAGGCGGTTTAGAGACCATTAATAAACCCTAAGGGGGAGAGTAAACAGTAAATGAAAGTATTGTTATCTAATCATCCGATTAAAGGTTGGATAGGAAATACTAACCTATGCCAACATTAAACCTTATTTTCATAGGGGTAAAAGAAGCCATCATTATAAAAGTACTCTTAGGAGTAAGTCTGGATGAAAGATAGAAGTTCATTTCAAGATAGTAGTATTCAAACCTTAAGGCAATTATTAAATGGTAGTTAAAGAAGTACTTAAGGTGATAATGAAAGCATTAACTAAATCTTGCTAAGAAAAAAGCTTAAGGGTGATAAAATAGATTAACCCTAATAGAATAATTCTAAAGGAAACAATTCTTAAGTAATCCTTAAGAAGTAATAACCCACATCCAATTGGATATGTATAGTGAAACAAGAAATTCCGATGGGTATGGACTAAATGTGTTCAAATCCAATCTTCAGAAGGACTACCAGTATAAACCATACCATGACAACCCAAAAAGTTAGTCTTTTAGCCATAACTATTGTCTAACAAAAATTTAAAAGCTGTTTTAGCGAGACTTCCTAGACCTTATACAATATAGTAAGGAAGTTCGATGATCAAGTGAAGGAGTTGGAATGGAATACCTAATCCGGGAAATGAACTAAATAAGGAACTCCAATTTAAGAATTCCATAATGAGAACATATCCCTAAGGGATGATAGTAAAAGGAACTTTGGAGTATCGAAGACAACAAGTTGGAGATTGCCAAGAATGGTAAGAATTCAAGGAAAATATCTGGATATGGGATAATACAATTATTACCATTTGAGGTTACCATGAAGTTGATAAGTGTCGTAACCAATACAAGACAATTCCTTACTCCGAAACGTGAGTATATGAACTTCGAGGACGAAGTTTATTTTAAGGGGGAGAGTCTGTAACATCCCAGCATTAGAGCTTAGAAATAAGATGAACACAGATGTGTGCATTGAATTCATGCATAGAAAATCCGAATAATTTTTGCGACTTTGAACAAAACTTGTCAAAGTGATTGAAGCTTCTCTCAACTTGATGCAATTGGAGTAGATCATCAAGTTGACTGCGATAAGTTTCAATATGACCTTTGCTAAAAACATTATTTTGGGTAATGGTAATTTGATCTAAGGGTAGATCAAATATAATGTAACTAAACCATTACACATTGATTAATGATTATAATTTGATACTTATGTGATCATTCCATGGTATTAATTTCATTAACCATGAAAATCAAACTATGAATATAATTCAAGTAATAAGAATATAAGAACCAACTCTTGATCCACTTTATCCTTATTTATCTTTACCATGAGTATCATGGTAATATCTAACCTTAACTCTTTAGTGGGATTAAGTAGGAAAGAAACCAAGTCAAGATCATTCACCACATATCTTTCTTTCCATATTAATCCTTATCATCTCTATTGAACCTTATTCTAATATCCCTTGTTCATCAATGTTGAGTAATCCACTATTGATCTATCAACTCTTGTTTTTATCTTAGCATTCACTTAAATCCTTTTGAGAAGGAAGTAAGAAGAGGTAAGTAGTAATGCTAGTTTTGGATATCATCTATAGGATGGGAGTGAGTGAAGAGAATCAAATCAATAGGATTATTGATGAAGTTAGCTCACTCCTGAAATGATAGAAGAGTTATTTGGAATATATAATCATATGGTGTTAAAGAAGATTACAAGGATAAATTCTGAAGCAAGTTACCAAGGAGTAATCCTATTGGATTAAGCAGGCATAGTTCTGAATAACATCCCTTAATCCAATAGAGATGCTAAGAAGATAAATTCAATACAACTATAATGTTGTATTGATGAAAACTTTGGTTAGCCAACTGGAAACCTAAACCATAAAGAATCAAAGGATTATAATGATCATGCTTTAGTCACCAAGATTGAATGCTTATATCAAGTATAAGGGACATTGGTGGATAGAACATGATTGAACCCTAGTATAGATATATTATCCTAGATTAGTCATTACAAGTCACATTAATATAATGTGAGGTTGGAGTATGAATTACTAGAGTTGAGTAAAATAAGATAGTATGGTTAAGCTATTAGTGTAGCATGGAGTTATTGAAGTAGCGTTATTCCTCTTAAAGGATTGTAAGATTTTGAGGAGAGTAGTTTGAATTATACATCTATTGGAATAATATTAGTGATGAAGATAAAGGAAGTGTATAAATGGAGTTAGAAGTAACTACTTGTTGGATTGGAGGTTATCAGCAGTAGAGTTGTTGATATAACCAAGTATAGTTATGAGAAGATTATGAGAAGCTTTAGTGTCAAGCTTTGCATCAGAAATGACCCGACCAAGATCATCAGCGGGCCGGTCTGGTTCCCGTACTTCACATCCTTCTTCTTCATTGTCTTCCATTGTGGTATCAGCATATTCAGGGAACATAGATCGGTAGTTGTCATCATCGTTCTCTTCTTCATCGCCGTCTTCCATCACAACCCTTCTTTCTCCGTGTTTGTTCCAAACATTATAGCCAGACATAAAACCAGACTGAAGCAGGTGGCTCTGAATGACTCTTGCGGAAGTGTGAGCCTTCTCATTCCTATAGTCAACACATGGACAACACATAAAACCATCATGCCGCTTGTTCTCCTTGGCCACAAGTCGAAAAGAACGCACGCCTTCTCTGAAAGCGGCAGAGCGTCGGTCACCGTACATCCATGGATGGCTCGTCTGTATCATACAAATATATATCAAACGCAATCACTATGCTAAAATTAGTACGGCACGGTCTAAACGAGAAAATTGTTGCTAACCTTTTATTACATTTAGAAACAAAGATGAGAAAATTTAAGTGTGGATCGGGCACCTCATATCATGTCTGTCTTGTGTGACGTAAACTCGCATTGCTCTAATGGACAATTCACCGAATACCTCTAGTGCATAGGAATAAGAAAAAAATAGCACAACACCACCTGTCCCACCGGGAAAAAAAACAGTTGAGAGGGGGAGGGGCTGTGCCATATATATAGGGCCAGACCACTAGTCCCGGTTTGAGATACATACCGGAACTAAAGGGGGTGCCCGCAGCGAGCGGCAGTCCCCATACCCTTTAGTCCCGGTTTGTGTCCCAAACCGGTACTAATGGGGTCTAACGGGACGGGACCTATGGTTTGGGGTGGCTCGAGCCGTCCGACGCGTGCCAGTCCCGGCCCCAGCCATAGCCGGGACTAATGGCCTGGACGAAAGGCCTGCTTTCTACTAGTGGCTGGTGTACCTCATCCCGAGAGACTCCTCCGACGTCTTTTCCAAGGACAAGATCCTCAGGTCCCTCAGCTTCCGCCCGATGCGGTCCATGAGCCGCCACTCTCCGACATCCCCATCGGCACCAACGATGAGTCCTCGGAGCCGCCTTCACCGTCCTACTTTTCCAGGTCGTCGTTGTCGCGCCGGTGGGGTAGCCGCGAGGACTGAGAAGGCGGCTTCCTTGCAGCGGGTGATCGTTAATAGATTTATGCACTAGCCAATTATCCCAAATGACCGATCTGATGGAAAGGGCTAGGCGGTGTATTTATATTCAACATGCCCCCTCACGTCTAGGCTATTTTAGTCCTTAGCGTGGGATAGGAGTAGGCCAGAAAATCTTTTTTTTCCTTTTTTTAATTCTGCGTGAGCAGGGTCTTAAACTTAAGACATCTTGGCACTGATACCATAATGGATTTATGCACTAGCCAATTATCCCAAAAGACCGATCTGATGGAAAGGGCTAGGCGGTGTATTTATATTCAACACTCGTTAGTTCTGACTAGATAGGTATAGCTTTGTGGTTCTGAACTGCACGTAATCTCTTTGATGCTATTGTGGTGAGATTTGAGAATGGTGTATATGAAGATTATGGAGTCGAGGTGGTGTATAGAGCAGGTTGTTCTTGTAGATTTGTACACTTAAGTTGAATTAGGAGGATGGATTATTCGATTCTTTAATGTTTCTTTTCTCTCGGTGATTCTTTACTGTTTCTTTTCTCTTGGTGAAGCCGCTGCTTTGCTTGTCTAGCGTTGTGCCCGAGCCGTTGCTCCGACGAAGCCGAATCAGTCGCCGATGTAGCTACCACCTTGGCCTTGTTTTACATGTCGTCGTCGGATTCAGTGTGTGTGTGTGTGTGTGGAGGGGAGGGGGTGAGGGTGTGTGGGAGGCGGCTGGGAGAAAATGACCGTCGCTGCCGCCGAACCGGATTCAGTGTAGGGGAGGGAGAAAAAGGACCGCCGCTGCCGGATTCAGTGTCGGGGGTTAGGAAAGTACAGAAATGGATTTTCCCGTGCGGCACGTGCAGGATGACTTAGAAGGGGCATAGAAGGGGCACTATAGGTACTAATATAACGGAATATCCTGACATAACGTATAAGATTTGAAAATATTTGGTTTGTCCACCATTCAATCGAAATGCCCCCTCGGTAATTACCCCACCAACTTTTCGAATCGCGGTAAACCTAGCCCCATGCAAGAGTAGCATTTTACACCGCACGGCCTGAACCTAGGTAAACTCTCTGTGTCCCTCTGTCGTGTTTTCCGTAGTTTTTCTCACTAAGGTTGCCGAGAGTCTTGTGGAGATTGTTTCCAGCCCCTTGTGTTCGATTTCATCCTACTTCGAGAGATACCCCCGTTCATTCGCACAGACAAATCTCTGACAGAACCCAACATAAGTATTGCAACAAAATTAGTCACATAGTTCATCATTGCAATAATTACAAATGAAGTATCCTACTCCTTAGACTGTGAGATCGTACTTAATTACTATTAACCAATGTTGCTTTGATTGCATCAATCATAACATCGTAATAGGGTGATCATAAAGTTGTATGTCAGGTATTCCAAAGGGATAGGTTGAGGCGTATATATCGAGATCGAGATTTTTTTCTCCCACGCGACAGGAAGATGCATTGGGCCCACTCAGTGGGATTACGTTTATAAAACTGCGCAACTTATGACTAAGTCATGGGGATGGAATATCATGAGAAAAAGTTAAGCAAGCACTTGTCGGTAACAAGATCGAACTAGGTATGGTGATACCAATGATCAGATCTCGGACAAGTCATGTATCGAAGTAACAAAGGGAGTTGGACTCGACATTTATGGTTTAAACAACATTGATATCACGAAATTCATAGGGGCCATTATGGGTATCTAGATCCCGTTGATGATTATTGATCTGAGAACTATCACGATCATGTTTGTGATGTTCCCGAACCATAGGGTTACAAACTTAAGTGTTCAATGACGCTTGGAGATCGTTTTGGAATCATCGGGATCACCGGAAGAAAGAGAAGAAAGAACCAGAATCATTCCGGGAAGGATCTGAAGTAGTTCAGAGTGATTCAAAATGAGTTTTGGAGTATGAGGATTTGTAAAATATGTTTTTGACATTAATTAGTGTAATTAATGTTTGAATAATTTAATTTGGAGAAAACCTTCCTCTTAGGCCACTTCCTAGAGGGAAGGGCCCATGAGGGAGGGCCAACCGCCCCAAAGGGCATGGGGTCGTTCGACCATGCGCATGTGTGAGGGGCCCACCCTGGCCGCAACCTCCCCCTTGGCGCCTCCTCCTCCCTTTATCCCCACATTGCTTGCTGGCTGGTGGGAGTCCTTCCTTTTCCCCTATATAAGAAGGGGCATATGGGAGGGAAAGGCCCACAACAACACAATATTTTCTAAGAAATTTTCCTTAGGGAATTTCTCTCTATCTCATTGGTTATCGTGCTTGTGGTTCCAAGAAGAACTGCGCACATGGGAGATGACGGTTTCTTAGGCATGCCATCACGTTCCTTAATCCCGATTCTATAAGATCTGATTTCGCAATATCGGCTGGATCAGGAAGAATGGTAGTCGTCGTTGAGCATCATACGTGTGAGAAACCACATGGGTGCTTCCAGTTGTGGCACCTGGATTGTCGTACATGAAGCAATGCGGCCTTGAGGTTGGCTATCAGTACAACTAAATCATCCACGTTCACCGCGAACGTTAAAATTTTCTTCTACAAGGGTATATCATCGAAACCTCTCTCCGGTACTATATTAACTCATAGATAGATCTTGGCATTAGTATTGCACTAGTCATGAAAAATTATTGTTTTCTACTGCAAACCCCTTCATAAAGAAATATCAGTAGTGGTGTCAATGATATTTCTATAAAATTAGTGACATTTAAATTTATAGGGGACATTGTTAGGATTCATGCCTTAGAGGCGTCACTATCCGTGTGTATTCATAAGATGTCTATGTATGAACTATTTGTACTTTCATCGAATTTATGATTCGATTGTGGAACCTTGTACTTAATATAGTTCATGAAAGTTTCGTCCTTAGTCATTTGAGGTTGTGGTATACACACACCGCTAAGACTAATGTGTAAGGAGGAAGATGGATAATTCCAGCTATCATTGGCATAGATATGCTATCTAACTTATACTGGCTTTGCCAAAGAGCTAGGTTAGCCGTACTGGCCAAAGATTGAGCCAGCATGACTAAGCTGTATTATGATCCCAATCTTGCAGTGTAATCCTTAAACTGATGTGAACACATGATATGGGTTGTGGATTAGACGATTTAGAAGCAATTATGTGCTTGGTGTTATAAAGGAAGTGCTTGGTATTACTAAGAAGCAATTACATGGTGTGGACGCACTAAGACGGGATTTTCCCTCGATATTTGAGGGATGCTCTACTTGGTTAACTGTTAACCAAGGTACCGCAGCTAAGTAGTTCGCCAGAGGAATCACATATCATGGAGACAAGAAAAGGGAGTTAAGGCGACACTGGGACGACGATAACTCACCTATGGCTTGCCACCAATATCGTGAAGAAAAGGGACCTAGACATAACGTCACATTGAGGGCTACTCATCGGTATTTGGGAACTGACATGCATGCTTTGCTAGAAGCCATTGTAGCCTTATACGTATGAGTGTGACTATTACCCGTGAGCTAGCGGTTTACACACTTAAGAGAGTGGAGGCAGGTAGATGGGATCCGTCTGAAACGAGCCATCTAAGTGAGACTTAGATGGACAGAGACAAATCAATTGGTAGCACCCACTTTCTCTAGGGTTAGGGATGTCGACTTAGGGACACAATGGGATGTGTCACCTCACCTACTTCCTATATTTATATGGGTGGGTTGGTGTCGAACATGCGGTATTCTTCACCAGCACGTTAGTGCCACACCAGCACCTTTTGTCCCAAGAGTAGTGGAACCGAGGCTAGAAATTCCCTATTGTCGTTCCACTTGGTATGTGTGAGAACGATCATATGCACCACGTTTGGGGTGCTTGAGGTAGTGGATTTGTCGTTGTCAGAGTCGGAGAGGAAGATGACCGTAGAGAATACTTCGCTGAAGCCCGACTTGAGAGATGGGCGGTACAAGGACTGCAGTGCCCTGACACGCTTCATCAAGGTTCTGCAACCATGAGTTTAGGGGTAAGACCTATGGACTCTGTCTTTCGCTAAAACTTGTCGGTGCCGCATTAGAGCTAGGAAAAAAATATTGTCGTTCTTGCCTCAGACGTGTCACAACAGACATTAGTTGCACTACCACACTATAACAAGTAATCCAAACTATTAAAATTTTGTTAAAGATTGGTAGTTCAATAATTTAAGTATCTCACACCAGGAAGCTTGAATTGAAGGGAAGTAATGGATTTAAATTGAAGGATACATATTGCATGGATCTCATATGATTATTCATAACCTCTCATGCCCTTATTTCTAAGGACGACCTTTCATATGAACCTTGCAATTAAACAACAATCCGATAATGTATACCGACACAAACATATATGAGCTTAATATATTATTCCCTACATCGCTCAAGGAAGTTGGGTCATGCTCAGACCATGGTGTTGTTCTTCTTGTTGATGACCTCCTGGATCATAGCCTCAAGAACATTAAACTTCATTGGTTTGGGCACAAACACATCAACACCGACACTCATGAAGACCTCTTGGGCATCATTATTAGCTGATAGCCCAACGATCTTCACATCACTTTCTCCCATAGCACGAATCTTCTCAACTGCCTATCAAGTAACACAACAATTAATTTTCTAGGCTACAAATATTCAAGCAAAATGAAATAAATATTTTTCATGCAAAAAAGGAATGTCAGAATAATAAACGTACCTTAGGTCCACTCATTATGGGCATGTCCTTATCACAAAAAACAATGTCAAACTTCCTCCCTTCAATGAATAGATCCACAAATTCTTTCCCATTCATAGCCATAGTAATTTCACAGTGGAACTTGCGAACCATGGCGGAGAGAACCATGGCATCAACTCGGGTATCTTCAACAATAAGAACCTTCACGGGGGATGCCATGATCAGCTAAACGAACTACCAAAATAAAGAGAGCGGTTATTTCCAATCCATTTCTTATAAATTCAAAATGATTGTTAACAACTATTCTCAATGAGAATAAACAAAAACATCATAAAGTAAATTAGCAAACCGCAACCATGTCTATGTATCCAAAAAATATTCTGTAGTTGCAAAATAATAAGAAATACTAGTTATAAAAAATCTCGAATATAAGCATGCACTTCATATATATCCCAGCTGATAAAAATATGCCATATCGGACAATAAACTAAAAACATCATATGTTGCTATTGTAGGAGGCGTGTGCACTTTATTAGTACTTATCATGACAAGAAAAAGAAGACATATTATATTTGGATGTAAGAGGATAACAAGAACATTACAATGGTGAAGAAATCACAAAGAAGTGTTTCCTACAAATGAAATAATTTCCTATGTCGTTTTCTACAAAATTACCATGAGGTCGTATGAGCTAGGAATATGATACGGGGAAATTGAGAAGTGTGCAACTTGGTGGGGGCATATAGGTTACTCTAGGATCATATCTAAAAAATATCATATAATATCAAAGGGATTTTACAAAAAATTATAGCATGGGGGAGCCGTGGCCCTAGCTTTGTCTGACGATAACCTCAACATAGTAAAAAAAATAGAAAGTGGAAACGTGTATATATAAATTCATATACATGGTTGCCAATTTCCAAAAACACAACAACAAAAATTGTGTGCCGAATGGTATATAGATAAAACACACTAGTTCATCATACACACATATAACACATATAACAATCTCTTGTAATGATAAATAAGAGAGAAACAAAGGAATGAATAAGGACCTTAAAGCTAGCTAGAGCTTATAGAAGAACCACAGTAAGATGTTGCTCTCTTTCTCCTCTTGTTGATTAAGGCTTGTTGTTGTGTGCCTTGTACCCCATCTATGCTCAGACATTTATAGGGAACCAAGAGGAGGGGTGTGTCCATCGCCAGTCGATATTTGTCGTCCGGTAGAAAATCACCTCGAGTCACACATGCATATATCTCCACCGCTTCACACCAAGATAAAAAGAGGTACTAATATTGATATACTCGCCATATCTTTTGTGATTAATAATTCATATATTTTTTATGTTTCCACAAATTTCTCAAAGATATATATACAGTGAAGATCACTGCATATATACGTATTTGTCGTGACATGTCCGCGTAGCTAGATACCAAAACATGATTAAAATAAATTGTTCTGCCATCAACAATGGGTGGATGGCATTTGATCTACCATATGTTATTATGGCATTAGTTTTAGCTATGATAGGTAACCATATTATTAATGTGGACAATATTTATATCAATGAATAATTAATTATATATCGTACCTAATATATTTCAGACCAACCATACATTAGTTAACTTGATACACATATTTTCTTAATATGCCATCTATAATTGCATGGCATATAGGTACATGTACCTAATATAGTTGACTAATTGATTTGTCGACTTATTGAGAAAATATGTAAAAGAATTGGACCCAATTGTATATGTACTACGATTGAGGGTGCTAAGTGCAAAGTGGTTCCCATCCAAGATTTTATTTTATTTTTATGTACACATGTTTAAATTGTAATATAAACTTCTACGAATTGAAGAGTTGGAACTAAGAAGAAAGTTTATGTGACATGTGAAGGTCCGAGGCTAGCATGTAAGTTCTTTTGCTAACAACTGTACAATATTAGAGCGCCGCACATATAGCATACTAGCCGCACAATATTGGACTAAGATAGGCCTTATGTAGCACGAAATAGTAACGGGAAAGTTAAAAGTCCGTAGCAGGGCTACAAAGTGATGGGCCCATTTCAAATAGTGTAGGCCTCCGGCAGGGCAAAATAGTAACATGCCATCTTTTTATTGGGCTCCCCTACTGGATCGGCCCACTTAAATAATTAGCGGGCCTTGGCTAGGTTTGGCTTCTAGCATGGTTTTTTGACCATTAACGATGGTAACTGGCCGTTAACGGTATTTTCCATGTGGCAGGTTGCATGGCTTCAGCAGTCAATGGGGCTGGCAAACAGATCTATGATGGCACGAGTTTCCGTGGCTAAAGGGTGCGATCCACCATGGTCGCGAAAAAACCATGGTAGATTCTCTGGTGATGGGACTTTTAACATGGAAGACATTCGTCGTAGAAGACTTTTTAACCATGAAAAATGGGCGTTCAACCACAAAAACCGTCTGTTGTAAAACCCAACTTTTCTTGCAGTGAAAATAGAGGAGAGTCAAACTCTCATGCTAGCAAGATTTGCAAGAAAGCCCAAGCCACGGCCGGTCGATTACCTCAAGATGATGAGGATTGAAACAAAGATGAGAAGCCTCAAGAGCTAGACTATAGCAATGCTCCATCTCCAGATTATAACAGTGAAGAATTTCGATACTGAAGGAGAAAATGATGACTTGTACCAACATTTCATTCAAAAAGTAGCATATAAGGTACATGAGCTAGAAATTAAATATAAGAAATTAGTTGAGAAACTTCCAGCTAACCTTGATGATATATTTGAGCCCACTATTAAAATCCATATAGGAGTTAATGAGATTGCTGCACTTTGTGATCTTGGTGCTAGTGTCTCAAAAATTTCTAAAATTATTTGAAAGACTTAACCTTGAGCCATTTCAAATTATCAAACTAAGACTCCACTTAGCATATTGAACTTACAAACAAGTTTTAGGAGTCAAAGAGAATATTATTGTAGAAATCAAAAGATTTCCTGCATAGATTTATTTTTCGTGCCCCTAGTTCGTTAGCTGTACTCACTTTTCCCCAGCCGCTTAGTTTTTCCTCACTTTTGTCCAGCTCCTATTATGAAACTCTCACATCGGTCTGAAACTCGCTCTCCGTCGGGTCCCGTTAGTGGACCCTCGCCATTACATGCTGACAAGTGGGACCGCATTCAGGTGGGTCCCGTAGTGGACCCTCGCCGTTACGTGCTGACAACTAGGACCCACACCTGTTGCGTGATGCATGTTAGGTGGGGCCACGTTTAGTCGGGTCCCGCAGTAGGACCCCCCATGGTGTGGGGTCGGCTTGTTGGGAACGCGTTTTGGGGGATGTGGTGTGGGACCATGTGGGGCGCGTATGGTAGTTACGTGCGTCCTGTCGCCTAAATTGGAAGATTTATTTTTTGTTATTTTTATGATTGGTCTTTTTAAGAGTGCCTTTTCCCCTTTATGTCGCTAACAATTGTTATTTTTGCCAAAAAAAGGCAGCGAATCTAGAGCAGCTTCTCTCTTCATTCATAGTTCCTTTTGGCCCTCGTATTTTCCCAATCTGGCAGCAAATCTAACCAGCACCATAAATATGTAGATGAATAGAGCAAAATGTAGATAAAGCAGCTAATAAAGGATTATATAGTACGATGCTTAAACCAGGTTTGACAATTAGGCTACTCAGCAGCAGCAGCTTATAAGTTCAATAGAGACAACAAAACAAAAGAAGCTGCTTTACAGCAGCAGCATCAGCACATGATCAGTGGCCCCTCATGGCCTGCGCTAGGAGGGCCTCCTCCTCCTCCCTATGACTTGATCGGGGGCATGCGACCCTCCTCGATGGCCACCTTCTGGAGGTTGCGGAGGTGAAAACCGAGCGCTTTGTGCTGGGCTCTGAAGGCATTGGCGTTCTTTGACGGGCTGCAGTTCTTCACGTCCTCGGCATGCATCCTGAGGGAGTTGTAGTCAGTGGCGAGGCTCCTGGTGCAGAAGGGGCAGCTGTAGACATCACCGGCAAAGAAGCCGTTGAACTGGCCGGACTTCATCTTCCACAGCACCTAACGAGTCTTGGTGTCCATGGACTCGTCGTCGCTGTAGACGTCGCTGCTATCCACCTATTACAAAAAACAGTAGCGTGCAATAAGGACATGATTGAGATACCGTGATTATCGGGATTGATTACATGCATAAATTAACCGATTGAGATCCCCTGATTATTCCCCAATCCCCAAATCTCAAACCAAATCGAATACTGATCCCAACTACAGATCGGTGCTAGTACTGATCCCAACTATAGATCGGTGCTAGTACTAATCCCAACTACAGATCGGTGCTAGTATTGATCCCAACTAGGGGCATTCATCGAAATATAAGATCTAACACAAGAGGATTAGCTACTATAAAAATACCTAGAATCCACCGATTAGCCGAGCCCTAATAACACACGATCTAGCATCCAACAATGGGAATGGGGGAAGAACAAAGGAAGGGGAGAAAACCCTAGTTACCTCCGACCATGGGTCGGCTAAGTTGGTGTCGAAGGGGTTCTCCGGCCTAATGTAATCGTTTTCCCCGTAGGGGTCCTAGCCGTCCGGGATCTGCAGGAGAACGGCGGGGGCCTGTACAGGGACGGGGTCTCCTCGCCGACGGCTACGGTGTAAGTGGGGACGGGGGTCTGGACAGGGATGGCGGCTGGCTTCAATGCCTCGATGGGGGCCCACTATGGGGACGAGGTCCTCCTCGTCGGCCGCCTTGGAGGCGACGATGGCCACCAAGCCGTTCTTCTCCATTGCCGGCGTGGTTGGGGTTTTCTTGGGGGTTTGCAGAAAGTGATGGGAAAGTGGAGATGGTCGCGTGAGTGAGTGAGCGAGTGAGTGATGAGTGAGAGTGAGGAGGCCTCTATAAAGGTGAAGGGAGGAGACGTTTCGTTGCACCACCGTGCACCGCATAACCGCGTGCGCTACTGCATCGTTCACGGACACACGCGTCCGCTATCGCCTTGTGCACCGTGACACGCTTACCGTGCGTCATGTTTTCCCCCTCGTGTCTAACCTTGGCCACTTAGTTGTGCTCAGTTATACCCTCAAGTGTAGCACTAGCAATTTGGTTGTACTCAGTTTTTCCCTCCAGTACTAACACTGCCGTGTGCAATATACTCACTTTTACCCTCCGGTGGCTGGTCAACAAAGAGTCCACGAATGGATTTTAGCTAGCTAATTGAGTCATTTTATGCACAACAATTTTAAAAAGATCAAAACATAGTGGCATCTATCTAGGGAGTCTTATTATGTGACCTACCACTATAAGAAATGTATATAAATCAAGTTTTAACCTAAATCACCACTTCTCAAATCACCTACTATCTATGAAGGTTCATGGCATTCTACTCAATCCTCTCCCCAAAACATAATTTGTCTGAATGAGGCAATAATTGTCAAACTGATGTATATTTTAATTTCAAGTAGTTTGATGTGTTCCAATATGTATTTTATTGTATAAAAGAAGCAGTTTCCATTTTGAAATCTCTTTTTGTTTTATATTTGAACCCCCTTGTCAGTTTTGCCCTTGGTTTTTAAGTTCTACTGAGTTTTCCCCTCCCTCTTAGTGACAAACTCTCACACATTGTTCATCTGGGCTGCTATGCTCTGATTGGTCGAGACAGTTGTCACACGGATCGTACCCACCAACCATTGATCCTCTGATTGATCCGCT
Source organism: Avena sativa (assembly GCA_916181665.1). Taxonomy (NCBI): domain Eukaryota; kingdom Viridiplantae; phylum Streptophyta; class Magnoliopsida; order Poales; family Poaceae; genus Avena; species Avena sativa. The sequence goes on along the minus strand of OV702298.1, from coordinate 273,005,008 downwards.
ATAATATAGCGGACAGGATAACCCCTATATCTGTCGGGGGGCACCCTCTATCCATGCAAAATAACGAGTTTGCCACCGATGCTTTAACTCCATAAACAAATGATTTTGAATATAGTTTGAAGGGAAAGTGTTCAAAGGTGTATAATTTTTGCATTATATTTCACTCCATGTCCTATGTGCGATTTCAAAGAGTTCAAAGGTGTATAATTTTTTCCATATGCAAGTTTATGCCTTACATCCCTACATTTTATGAAAATGATAATCTCTAAATATTTTCTTAGCACATCATTATCACGTATTAAGTGCGATTTCACAGTGTTCAAAGGTAAACACCCTTTTCCTTTACATTAAGAGTTGTATAATTTTTCAATTTGAATGTGTTCAAGAGTAGTGTCAATTATAAACACTCTTTTACATTAAGAGTTGTATAATTTTTCAATTTGAAAGTGTTCAAGAGTAGTGTCAATTATAAACAATCTTTTACATTAAGAGTTGTATAATTTTTCAATTTGAAAGTATTCAAGAGTAGTGTCAATTATAAACACTCTTTTACATTAAGAGTTGTATAATTTTTTTAAATTTGAAAGTGTTCAAGAGTTGTGTCAATTATAAACACTCTTTTACATTAAGAGTTGTATATTTTTTTTAATTTGAAAGTGTTCAAGAGTTGTGTCAATTATAAAAACTCTTGTACATTAAGAGTTGTATAATTTTTTTAATTTGAAAGTGTTTTAAGAGTAGTATCAATTATAAACACTCTTTTACATTAAGAGTTGTATAGTTTTTTCAATTTGAAAGTGTTCAAGAGTTGTGTCAATTATAAATACTCTTTTACATTAAGAGTTGTATGGTTTTTTTTAAAATTTGAAAGTGTTCAAGAGTTGTGTCAATTATAAATACTCTTTTACATTTAGAGTTGTATAATTTTTTTAAATTTGGAAGTGATCAAGAGTTGTGTCAATTATAAACACTCTTTTACATTAAGAGTTGTATATTTTTTTAATTTGAAAGTGTTCAAGAGTTGTGTCAATTATAAACACTCTTATACATTAAGAGTTGTATAATTTTTTTAATTTGAAAGTGAATTGCTAGCCATGCCAGAGTTGTGTCAACTATAGTTTCATACCGCGCGATAGTTTCATAATTATAAATACTCTTGCAAACCAACTGAATCACCACTGCTCCAGGGGAATTTACAATAGATTTTAGGGAGATTTTATCTATCTTTGTGAGTTATTGAGGTTGAAACCACCGTTGGGAAGTAAAATCCAGAGAGATATTGTTCACAACAACGAATTACGCCAGCACTGGATCAATCCTATTCGAAAATCAAGGCAGTTAGTTGAGCACCATTGATTCGTGTTCAAATACTGCCAATAATCAACCCACAAAAGGGAAATGATGCTTATCCAGATGGAATCCATGCGTTAGATCCCTGCGACTCCACCCAATCTTCTCTGTTCTCGACTGGGATGGACGATGCACCAGCCGGCGTTGCATACTGTTCCGCGAAAGGGGTAGATCTAGCAGTGGTGGGAGCAGAGCCGGAGGTGGAGTGGGCTCCACGGCTAGGGGGAGGGGCGGCTCTGGGGCCGAGGACGACATAAGGTAGGAGGGCACGACGGCGGGGCAGCGGACCCGTCCCAACGCGACCCCACCCTTCAGCACGTATGTATGACCCGTCCCAACGCGGCCCCTCCGGTCAGGCATGTAACGGTTGAGGCCTCTTAACATAACGCTCAACGCCCGACCCGCCCCAATACGTCCCACCAGTCAGCATGTAACGGTCAAGCCTTTGACCTGACGGCATCCCTTCGTTTGAGCGCCCGCGAGGGTTTCTTAACATGGCAAGGGGAAAGTGAGGAAAAACTAAGCGGCTGGGGAAAAGTGAGTACAACTAACGAACCAAGGGCATGAAAATAGAAATCTATAAGAACTAATAAAGCTTTACTAAATTTGCATGAAGGGAATGTTATACTAGGGATACCATCTAGAGAACCATTTGTAGTCCACTAGTGCTGCGCAGGACGTGTCGCTCTAGGGTCCAAAGTCGTCTCCGCGAAAGGAGCGCGCCCGCCTAGGCCCGATATCCGCCTATAAGGAGGGACGGGCCTTCACATGCCAAGGTCGATTCTTCTCCACCCTGTCTTCTCAACTTGCCTCCTCGAAGAAGAAGCAGGGGACCTCGACGAGGTGAGGTCCGACGACACCACCGGGGAGATTTGATCTTTGCCCATGTAACACATGTTAGGCACTTTAGGACTTGTCATTTCCTTTCTGAGAGTGCTAAGGTTACTTCCCCTATGATGGTAGTTGTAAGGATTGGCGAGCCCTTGTGAGCCATGAGAAGCTCCAGCTTGTTCCCTCATGGAGGGGTCCGACGCTGGACCTTGGGCTTAGATTTTTGAGTGATGTTTTAGCCTCGCGAGGCCCACTCGTACTGCTATTCCTTGGTCGTGGAGGCAGATGTGTGGGTCACCTTTCGAGGAAAGGGGAGTATGCTCAGGCATTTGTTGTAGTTGTTGGTGTTTAGGCTTGCAGCCAGGGCCGCCTTGCAAGTTGCTCTGTAGATATCCTAGGGAGTACTGTACGGCTAGCGTCTTATTGTAGGCGAGGCGACCCGATGTTGGACCTTCTCTAGTCGTAAGTAGTGACTGCGCCATGAGGAGGCTTTGCCTTGCGCGCCTTTCCTGGGGCCTTGATACGTCGGAAACGTATCTATGATTTTTGATGCTCCATGCTTGTTTACTATCTACTTTGCATTGCTTTGTCCACACTTTGAGGTGTTTTTATGAGTTTTCTGGAACTAACCTATTAACAAGTTGCCACAGTGCCAGTTGCCTGTTTTCTTCTGTTTTTGGTTCCAGAAAGGCAGAAAATCAATATTCTCGGAATTGGATGGGACAAAAGCCAAAGTCAATATTTTACCGTGGGTAACACGAAGCCAGAAGACGAGACGGAGAAGGCTCACCAGGGGGCCACACCCCCTGGCCGCGCGGGTGGGCCCACCCCGCGCCTAGGGGGTGCAGCCGCCCTGGTGCCCCCTGGCTCACCCCTTCGCCTATAAGATGCCCCCGATGAAGAAACCCTAGGCAACCGGATCAAAACTCCACGAAACCGTCTGTAGCCGCCGCCACCATTGTCCCTAGATCGGGGGATCTGAAGTTCTTCCTGGCACCCTGCCGGAGGGGAGATCATCCCGGAGGCCTTCTTCTTCATCATGCCAGCCTCCAGTATGAATCGTGAGTAGTTCCACCTTGGACTACAGGTCCATGTAGTAGCTAGATGGTTGTATCTCCACCTTGTGCTTTCATGTATAGATCTTGTGAGCTTCGTTCATGATCAAGATCTAATGTAACATCCCAGCATTAGAGCTTAGAAATAAGATGAACAAAGATGTGTGCATTGCATTCATGCATAGAAAATCCGAATAATTTTCGTGACTTTGAACAAAACTTGTCAAAGTGATTGAAGCTTCTCTCAACTTGATGCAATTGGAGTAGATCATCAAGTTGACTGCGATAAGTTTCAATATGACCTTTGCTAAAAACATTATTTTGGGTAATGGTAATTTGATCTAAGGGTAGATCAAATATAATGTAACTAAACCATTACACATTGATTAATGATTATAATTTGATCCTTATGTGATCATTACATGGTATTAATTTCATTAACCATGAAAATCAAACTATGAATATAATTCAAGTAACAAGAATATAAGAACAAACTCTTGATCCACTTTATCCTTATTTATCTTTACCATGAGTATCATGGTAATATCTAACCTTAACTCTTTAGTGGGATTAAGTAGGAAAGAAACCAAGTCAAGATCATTCACCACATATCTTTCTTTCCATATTAATCCTTATCATCTCTATTGAACCTTATTCTAATATCCCTTGTTCATCAATGTTGAGTAATCCACTATTGATCTATCAACTCTTGTTTTTATCTTAGCATTCACTTAAATCCTTTTGAGAAGGAAGTAAGAAGAGGTAAGTAGTAATGCTAGTTTTGGATATCATCTATAGGATGGGAGTGAGTGAAGAGAATCAAATCAATAGGATTATTGATGAAGTTAGCTCACTCCTGAAATGATAGAAGAGTTATTTGGAATATATAATCATATGGTGTTAAAGAAGATTACAAGGATAAATTATGAAGCAAGTTACCAAGGAGTAATCCTATTGGATTAAGCAGGCATAGTTCTGAATAACATATCTTAATCCAATTGAGATGCTAAGAAGATAAATTCAATACAACTATAATGTTGTATTGATGAAAACTTTGGTTAGCCAACTGGAAACCTAAACCATAAAGAATCAAAGGATTATAATGATCATGCTTTAGTCACCAAGATTGAATGCTTGTATCAAGTATAAGGGACATTGGTGGATAGAACATGATTGAACCCTAGTATAGATATATTATCCTAGATTAGTCATTACAAGTCACATTAATATAATGTGAGGTTGGAGTATGAATTACTAGAGTTGAGTAAAATAAGATAGTATGGTTAAGCTATTAGTGTATCATGGAGTTATTGAAGTAGTGTTATTCCTCTTAAAGGATTGTAAGATTTTGAGGAGAGTAGTTTGAATTATACATCTATTGGAATAATATTAGTGATGAAGATAAAGGAAGTGTATAAATGGAGTTAGAAGTAACTACTTGTTGGATTGGAGGTTATCAGCAGTAGAGTTGTTGATATAACCAAGTATAGTTATGAGAAGATTATGAGAAGCTTTAGTGTCAAGCTTTGCATCAGAAATGACCCGACCAAGATCATCAGCGGGCCGGTCTGGTTCCCGTACTTCACCTCCTTCTTCTTCATTGTCCTCCATTGCGGTATCATCATATTCAGGGAACATAGATCGGTAGTTGTCATCATCGTTCTCTTCTTCATCGCCGTCTTCCATCACAACCCTTCTTTCTCCGTGTTTGTTCCAAACATTATAGCCAGACATAAAACCAGACTGAAGCAGGTGGCTCTGAATGACTCTTGCGGAAGTGTGAGCCTTCTCATTCCTATAGTAAACACATGGACAACACATAAAACCATCATGCCGCTTGTTCTCCTTGGCCACAAGTCGAAAAGAACGCACGCCTTCTTTGAAAGCGGCAGAGCGTCGGTCACCGTACATCCATGGATGGCTCGTCTGTATCATACAAATATATATCAAACGCAATCACTATGCTAAAATTAGTACGGCACGGTCTAAACGAGAAAATTGTTGCTAACCTTTTATTACACCTAGAAACAAAGATGAGAAAATTTAAGTGTGGATCGGGCACCTCATATCATGTCTGTCTTGTGTGACGTAAACTCGCATTGCTCTAATGAACAATTCACCGAATACCTCTAGTGCATAGGAATAAGAAAAAAAATAGCACAACACCACCTCTCCCACCGGGAAAAAAACAGTTGAGAGGGGGAGGGGCTGTACCATATATATAGGGCCAGACCACTAGCCCCGGTTGGTTTGAGATACAAACCGGGACTAAAGAGGGTGCCCGCAGTGAGCGGCAGTCCCCAGACCCTTTAGTCCCGGTTTGTGTCCCAAACCGGTACTAATGAGGTCTAACGGGCCGGGACCTATGGTTTGGGGTGGCTCGGGACATCCGGCGCGGGCCATTAGTCCCGGCCCTAGCCACAGCCGGGACGAAAGGCCTATTTTCTACTAGTGGCTGGTGTACCTCATCCTGAGAGACTCCTCCGACGTCTTCTCCAAGGACAATATCCTTAGGTCCCTCAGCTTCCACCCGATGCGGTCCATGAGCCGCCGCTCTCTGACATCCCCGTCGGCACCAACGACGAGTCCTCGGAGCCTCCTTCGCCATCCTACTTTTCCAGGTCGTGGTCGTCGCGCCAGTGGGGTAGCCACGAGGACTGAGAAGGCGGCTTCCTTGCAGCGGGTGCTCGTTAATAGATTTATGCACTAGCCAATTATCCCAAATGACAGATCTGATGGAAAGGGCTAGGCGGTGTATTTATATTCAACACTCCCCCTCACGTCTAGGCTATTTTAGTCCTTAGTGTGGGATAGGAGTAGGCCACAAAATGTTTTTTTTCCTTTTTTTTAATTCTGTGTGAGCAGGGTCTTAAACTCAAGACCTCTTGGCTCTGATACCATAATGATTTATGCACTAGCCAATTATCCCAAAAGACCGATCTGATGGAAAGGGCTAGGCGGTGTATTTATATTCAACACTCGTTAGTTCTAACTAGATAGGTATAGCTTTGTGGTTATGAACTGCACATAATCTCTTTGATGCTATTGTGGTGAGATTTGAGAATGGTGTATATGAAGATTCTGAAGTCGAGGTGGTGTATAGAGCAGGTTGTTCTTGTATATTTGTACACTTAAGTTGAATTAGGAGGATGGATAATTGATTCTTTAATGTTTCTTTTCTCTTGGTAATTCTTTACTGATTCTTTTCTCTTGGTGAAGCCACCGCTTCGCTTTTCTAGCATTGTGCCCGAGACACTAGCTCCGACGAAGCTGAATCAGTCGCCGATGTAGCTACCACCTTGGCCTTGTTTTACATGCCGCTGTCGGATTCAGTGTGTGTGTGTGGAGGGGAGGGGGTGAGGGTGTGTGGGAGGCAGCTGGGAGAAAATGACCGTCGCTGCCGCCGAACCGGATTCAGTGTAGGGGAGGGAGAAAAAGGACCGCCGCTGCCGGATTCAGTGTCGGGGGTTAGGAAAGTACAGAAATGGATTTGCCCGTGCGACACGTGCAGGATGTCTTAGAAGGGGCACAGAAGGGGCACGACATGTACTAATATAACGGAATATCCTGACATAACGTATAAGATTTGAAAATATTTGGTTTGTCCACCATTCACTCGAAATGCCCCCCTCGGTAATTACCCCACCAACTTTTCGAATCGCGGTGCGCAACTCGGATCCCACGATGCCTTTGCCTGTGAACTTTCGGGCCGCAAAGTAACTAGCCCCATGCAAGAGTAGCATTTTACACCGCACGGCCTGAACCTAGGTAAACTCTCTGTGTCCCTCCTTCGTGTTTTTCGCAGTTTTTCTCACTAAGGTTGCCGAGAGTCTTGTGGAGATTGTGTCCAGCCCCTTGTGTTCGATTTCATCCTACTTTGAGAGATACCCCCGTTCATTCGCAGACAAATCTCTGACAGAACCCAACATAAGTATTGCAACACAATTAGTCACATAGATCATCGTTGCAATAATTACAAATGAAGTATCCTACTCCTTAAACTGTGAGATCGTATTTAATCACTATTAACCAAGGTTGCTTTGATTGCATCAATCATAATATCGTAATAGGGTGATCATAAAGTTGTATGTCAGGTATTCCGAAGGGATAGGTTGAGGCGTATATATCGAGATCGAGATTTTTTTCTCCCACGTGACAGGAAGATGCATTGGGCCCACTCAGTGGGATTACGTTTATAAAGCTGCGCAACTTATGACTAAGTCATGGGGATGGAATATCATGAGAAAAAGTTAAGCAAGCACTTGTCGGTAACAAGATCGAACTAGGTATGGTGATACCAATGATCAGATCTCGGACAAGTCATGTATCGAAGTAACAAAGGGAGTTGGAATCGACATTTATGGTTCAAACAACATTGATATCACGAAATTCATAGGGGCCATTATGGGTATCCAGATCCCGTTGATGATTATTGATCTGAGAACTATCACGATCATGTTTGTGATGTTCCTGAACCATAGGGTTACAAAATTAAGTGTTCAATGACGCTTGGAGATCGTTTTGGAATCATCGGGATCACCGGAAGAAAGAGAAGAAAGAACCATAATCATTCCAGGAAGGATCTGAAGTAGTTCAGAGTGATTCAAAATGAGTTTTGGAGTATGAGGATTTGTAAAATATGTTTTTGACATTAATTAGTGTAATTAATGTTTGAATAATTTAATTTGGAGAAAACCTCCCTCTTAAGCCACTTCCTAGAGGGAAGTGCCCATGAGGGAGGGCCAACTGCCCCAAAGGGCTTGGGGTCGGCCGACCATGCGTAGGTGTGAGGGGCCCACCCTGGCCGTAACCTCCCCCTTGGCGCCTCCTCCTCCCTTTATCCCCACATTGCTTGCTGGCTGGTGGGAGTCCTTCCTTTTCCCCTATATAAGAAGGGGCATATGGGAGGGAAAGGCCCACAACAACACAATATTTCCTAAGAAATTTTCCTTAGGGAATTTCTCTCTATCTCGTTGGTTATCGTGCTTGTGGTTCCAAGAAGAACTGCGCACGTGGGAGATGACGGTTTCTTAGGCATGCCATCACGTTCCTTAATCTCGATTCTATAAGATCTGCTTTCGCAATATCGGCTGGATCAGGGAGAATGGTAGTCGTCGTTGAGCATCATACGTGTGAGAAACCACATGGGTGCTTCCAGTTGTGGCACCTAGATTGTCGTACATAAAGCAATGCGGCCTTGAGGTTGGCTATCAGTACAACTAAATCATCCATGTTCACCGTGAACGTTAAAATTTTGTTCTACAAGGGTATATCATCGAAACCTCTCTCCGATACTATATTAACTCATAGATAGATCTTGGCATTAGTGTTGCACTAGTCATAAAAAAATATTGTCTTCTACTGCAAACCCCTTCATAAAGAAATATCAGTAGTGGTGTCAATGATATTTCTATAAAATTAGTGACATTTAAATTTATACGGGACATTCTTAGGATTCATGCCTTAGAGGCGTCACTATCCGTGTGTATTCATAAGATGTCTATGTATGAACTATTTGTACTTTCATCGAATTCATGATTCGGTTGTGGAACCTTGTACTTAATATAGTTCATGAAAGTTTCATCCTTAGTCATTTGAGGTTGTGGTATACACACACCGCTAAGACTAATGTGTAAGGAGGAAGATGGATAATTCCAGCTATCATTGGCATAGATATGCTATCTAACTTATACTGGCTTTGCCAAAGAGCTAGGCTAGCCGGACTGGCCAAAGATTGAGCCAGCATGACTAAGCCGTATTATGATCCCAATCATGCAGTGTAATCCTTAAACTGATGTGAACACATGATATGGGTTGTGGATTAGCCGATTTAGAAGAAATTATGTCCTTGGTGTTATAAAGGCAGTGCTTGGTATTACTAAGAAGCAATTACATGGTTTGGACGCACTAAGACGGGATTTTCCCTCGATATTTGAGGGATGCTCTACTTGGTTAACTGTTAACCAAGGTACCGCAGCTAAGTAGTTCGCCAGAGGAATCACATATCATGGAGACAAGAAAAGGGAGTTAAGGCGACACTGGGACGACGAGAACTCACCTCTGGCTTACCACCAATATCGTGAAGAAAAGGGACCTAGACATAACGTCACATTGAGGGCTACTCATTGGTATCTGGGAACTAACATGCATGCTTTGCTAGAAGCCATTGTAGCCTTATACGTATGAGTGTGACTATTACCCGTGAGATAGAGGTTTACACACTTAAGAGAGTGGAGGCAGGTAGATGGGATCCGTCTGAAACGATCCATCTAAGTGAGACTTAGATGGACAGAGACCAATCAATTGGTAGCACCCACTTTCACTAGGGTTAATGATGTCGACTTAGGGACACAATGGGATGTGTCACCTCACCTACTTCCTATATTTATATGGGTGGGTTGGTGTCGAACATGCGGTATTCTTAACCAGCACGTTAGTGCCACACCAGCACCTTTTGTCCCAAGAGTAGTGAAACCGAGGCTAGAAATTCCCTATTGTCATTCCACTTGGTATGTGTGAGAACGATCAGATGCACCACGTTTGGGGTGCTTGAGGTAGTGGATTTGTCGTTGTCAGAGTCGGAGATGAAGATGACGCTAGAGAATACTTCGCTGAAGCCCGACTTGGGAGATGGGCGGTACAAGGACTGCAGTGCCCTGACACGCTTCATCAAGGTTCTACAACCATGAGTTTAGGGGTAAGACCTATGGACTATGTCTTTCGCTAAAACTTGTCGGTGCCGCATTAGAGCTAGGAAAAAAATATTGTCGTTCTTGCCTCAGACGTGTCACAACAGACATTAGTTACATTACCACACTATAACAAGTAATCCAAACTATTAAAATTTTGTTAAAGATTGGTAGTTTAATAATTTAAGTATCTCACACCAGGAAGCTTGAATTGAAGGGAAGTAATGGATTTAAATTGAAGGATACATATTGCATGGATCTCATATGATTATTCATAACCTCTCATGCCCTTATTTCTAAGGACGACCTTTCATATGAACCTTGCAATTAAACAACAATCCGATAAAATTTAACAAACATGATAATGTATAGCGACACAAACATATATGAGCTCAATATCTTATTCCCTACATTGCTCAAGGAAGTTGGGTCATGCTCAGACCATGGTGTTGTTCTTCTTGTTGATGACCTCCTGGATCATAGCCTCAAGAACATTAAACTTCATTGGTTTGGGCACAAACACATCAGCACCGGCACTCATGAAGACCTCTTGGGCATCATTATTAGCTGATAGCCCAACGATCTTCACATCACTTTCTCCCATAGCACGAATCTTCTCAACTGCCTATCAAGTAACACAACAATTAATTTTCTAGGCTACAAATATTCAAGCAAAATGAAATAAATATTTTTCATGCAAAAAAGGAATGTCAGAATAATAAACGTACCTTAGGTCCACTCATTATGGGCATGTCCTTATCACAAAAAACAATGTCAAACTTCCTCCCTTCAATGAATAGATCCACAGATTCTTTCCCATTCATAGCCATAGTAATTTCACAGTGAAACTTGCGAACCATGGCGGAGAGAACCATGCCATCAACTCGGGTATCTTCAACAATAAGAACCTTCACGGGGGATGCCATGATCAGCTAAACGAACTACCAAAATAAAGAGAGTGGTTATTTCCAATCCATTTCTTATAAATTCAAAATGATTGACAACTATTCTCAATGAGAATAAACAAAAACATCATAAAGTAAATTAGCAAACCGCAACCATGTCTATGTATCCAAAAAATATTCTGTAGTTGCAAAATAATAAGAAATACTAGTTATAAAAATTCTCGAATATAAGCATGCACTTCGTATATATCCCAGCTGATAAAAATATGCCATATCGGACAATAAACTAAAAACATCATATGTTGTTATTGTAGGAGGCGTGTGCACTTTATTAGTACTTATCATGACAAGAAAAAGAAGACATATTATATTTGGATGTAAGAGGATAACAAGAACATTACAATGGTGAAGAAATCACAAAGAAGTGTTTCCTACAAATGAAATAATTTTCCGTGTCGTTTTCTACAAAATTACCATGAGGTCGTATGAGTTAGGAATATGATACGGGGAAATTGAGAAGTGTGCAACTTGGTGGGGGCATATAGGTTACTCTAGGCTCATATCTAAAAAATATCATATAATATCAAAGGGATTTTACAAAAAATTATAGCATGGGGGAGCCATGGCCCTAGCTTTGTCTGACGATAACCTCAACATAGTAAAAAAATAGAAAGTGGAAACGTGTATATATAAATTCATATACATGGTTGCCAATTTCCGAAAACACAACAACAAAAATTGTGTGCCGAATGGTATATAGATAAAACACACTAGTTCATCATACACACATATAGCACATGTAACAATCTCTTGTAATGATAAATAAGAGATAAACAAAGGAATGAATAAGGACCTTAAAGCTAGCTAGAGCTTATAGAAGAACCACAGTAAGATGTTGCTCTCTTTCTCCTCTTGTTAATTAAGGCTTGTTGTTGTGTGCCTTGTACCCCCTCTATGCTCAGACATTTATAGGGAACCAAGAGGAGGGGTGTGTCCATCGCCAGTCGATATTTGCCGTCCGGTAGAAAATCACCTCGAGTCACACATGCATATATCTCCACCGCTTCACACCAAGATAAAAAGAGGGACTAATATTGATATACTCGCCATAACTATTGTGGTTAATGGTTCATATATTTTTTGTTTCCACAAATTTCTCAAAGATATATACAGTGAAGATCACTGCATATATACGTATTTGTTGTGACATGTCGGCGTAGCTAGATACCAAAACATGATTAAAATAAATTGTACTGCCATCAACAATGGGTGGATGGCATTTGATCTACCATATGTTATTATGGCATTAGTTTAGGCTATGATAGGAAAACATATTATTAATGTGGACAATATTTATATCAATGAATAATTAATTATATATCGTACCTAATATATTTCAGACCAACCATACATTAGTTAACTTGATACACATATTTTCTTAATATGCCATCTATAATTGCATGGCATATAGGTACATGTACCTAATATAGTTGACTAATTGATTTGACGACTTAATGAGAAAATATGTAAAAGAATTGGACCCAATTGTATATGTACTACGATTGAGGGTGCTAAGTGCAAAGTGGTTCCCATCAAAGAGTTTATTTTATTTTTATGTACACGTGTTTAAATTGTAATATAAACTTCTACGAATTGAAGAGTTGGAACTAAGAAGAAAGTTTATGTGACACGTGAAGGTCCGAGGCTAGCATGTAAGTTCTTTTGCTAACAACAGTACAATATTTTTCTATACTCTACTACTTCCTGTGGTTTCTTTTTCTCTAATGGATGGTTCATACACACAATCACTCATATGGGTGGGTGTGGTGTGGTGTATGTGCATACTGAGTGTTGGTGAAAAGAAAAGGTTTCTATTATAGCTTGGATTTATTAAAGTTAAAAGTAGATCTAATAAAAAAATATTAGAGCGCCGCACATATAGCATACTAGCCGCACAATATTGGACTAAGATAGGCCTTATGTAACACGAAATAGTAACGGGAAAGTTAAAAGTCCGTAGCAGGGCTACAAAGTGATGGGCCCATTTTAAATAGTGTAGGCCTCCGGCAAGGCAAAACAGTAACATGCCATTTTTTTATTGGGCTCCCCTAGTGGATCGGCCCACTTAAATAATTAGCGGGCCTTGGCTAGGTTTGGATTCTAGCATGGTTTTTTGACTATTAACGATGGTAACTGGACGTTAACGGTAGTTGCCATGTGGCAGTTTGCATGGCTTCAGCAGTCAACGGGGCTGGCGAACAGATCTATGATGGCACGAGTTTCCGTGGCTAAAGGGTGCGATCCACCATGGTCGCGAAAAAAACCATGGTAGATTCTGTGGTGATGGGACTTTTACCACGGAAGCCATTCGTCGTAGAAGACTTTTTAACCACAAAAAATGGACCTTCAACCACAAAAACCGTCTGTTGTAAAACCCAACTTTTCTTGCAGTAAAAATAGAGGAGATTCAAACTCTCATGCTAGAAAGATTTGCAATAAACCCGAGCCAAATCGGCCGGTCTAATACCTAAATATGATGAGGATTGAAACAAAGATGAGAAGCCTCAAGATCTAGACTATAGCAATGCTCCATCTCTATATTATACCGTGGAGAACATTGTGAAGATAACAGTGAAGAATTTCGATACTGAAGGAGAAAATGATGCCTTGTACCAATATTTCATTCAAAAAGTAGCATATAAGGTACATGAGATAGAAATGAAATATAAGAAATTAGTTGAGAAACTTCCAGCTAACCTTGATGATATATTTGAGCCCACTATTAAAATTCATATAGGAGTTTATGAGATTGCTGCACTTTGTGATCTTGGTGCTAGTGTCTCAAAAATTTCTAAAAGTTTATTTGAAAGACTTAACCTTGAGCCATTTCAAATTATCAAACTAAGACTCCACTTAGCATATTGAACTTACAAACAAGTTTTAGGAGTCAAAGAGAATATTATTGTAGAAATCAAAAGATTTCCTGCATAGATTTATTTTTGGTGCCCCTGGTTCGTTAGCTATACTCACTTTTTCCCGGCCGCTTAGTTTTTTCTCACTTTTGTCCAGCTCCTATTTTGAAACTCTCACATCAGTCTGAAACTCGCTCTCCGTCGGGTCCCGTTAGTGGACCCTCGCCATTACATGCTGACAAGTGGGGCCGCATTCAGGTGAGTCCCGTAGTGGACCCTCGCCGTTACGTGCTGATAAGTAGGACCCACCCCTGTTGCGTGATGACAGGTGGGGCCACGTTCAGTCGGGTCCTGCAGTAGGACCCCCCATGGTGTGGGGTCAGCTTGTTGGGAACGCGTTTTGGGGGATGTGGTGTGGGACCATGTGGGGCGCGTATGGTAGTTACGTGCGCCCTGTCGCCTAAATTGGAAGATTTCTTTTTTGTTATTTTTATGATTGGCCTTTTTAAGAGTGCCTTTTCCCCATTATGTCGCTAACAATTGTTATTTTTGCCAAAAAAAAGGCAGCGAATCTAGAGCAGCTTCTCTCTTCATTCATAGTTCCTTTTGGCCCTCGTTTTTTCCCAATCTGGCAGCAAATCTAACCAGCACCATAAATATGTAGATGAATAGAGAAAAATGTAGATAAAACAGCTAATAAAGAATTATATAATACGATACTTAAACCAGGTTCGACAATTAGGCTACTCAGCAGCAGCAGCTTATAAGTTTAACAGAGACAACAAAACAAAAGAAGCTGCTTTACAGCAGCAGCAGCATCAGCACATGACCAGTGGCCCCTCATGGCCTGCACTAGGAGGGCCTCTGCCTCCTCCCTGTGACTTGATCGGGGGCATGCGACCCTCCTCGATGGCCACCTTCTGGAGGTTGCGGAGGTGAAAACCGAGCGCTTTGTGCTGGGCTCTGAAGGCGTTGGCGTTCTTTGACGGGCTGCAGTTCTTCACGTCCTCGGCATGCATCACGAGGGAGTTGAAGTCAGTGGCGAGGCTCCTGGTGCAGAAGGGGCACCTGTAGACATCACCGGTAAAGAAGCCGTTGAACTGGCCGGACTTCATCTTCCTCAGCACCTAACGAGTTTTTGTGTCCATGGACTCATCGTCGATGCAGACGTCGCTGCTATCCACCTATTACAAAAACAGTAGCGTGCAATAAGGACATGATTGAGATACCGTGATTATCGGGATTGATTACGTGCATAAATTAACTGATTGAGATCCCCTGATTATTCCCTAATCCCCAAATCTCAAACCAAATCGAATACTGATCCCAACTACAGATCGGTGCTAGTACTGATCCCAACTATAGATTGGTGCTAGTACTAATCCCAACTACAGATCGGTGCTAGTACCGATCCCAACTAGGGGCATTCATCGAAATATAAGATCTAACACAAGAGGATTAGCTACTATAAAAAACCTAGAATCCATCGATTAGCCGAGCCCTAATAACACACGATCTAGCATCCAACAATGGGAATGGGGGAAGAACAAAGGAAGGGGAGAAAACCCTAGTTACCTCCGACCATGGGTCGGCTAAGTTGGTGTCGAAGGGGTTCTCCGGCCTAATGTAATCGTTGTCCCCGTAGGGGTCCTAGCTGTCCGGGATCTGCAGGAGAACGACGGGGGCCTGTACAGGGCTACGGCGTAAGCGGGGACGAGGGTCTGGACAGGGATGGCGGCTGGCTTCAATGCCTCGATGGGGGCCCAGTATGGGGACAAGGGCTTCCTCATCGGCCGCCTTGGAGGCGACGATGGCCACCAAGCCGTTCTTCTCCATCGCCGGCGTGGTTGGGGTTTTCTTGGGGTTGCAGAAGGTGATGGGAAAGTGGAGATGGTCGCGTGAGTGAGTGAGCGAGTGAGTGATGAGTGAGAGTGAGGAGGCCTCTATAAAGGTGAAGGGAGGAGACGTTTCGTTGCACCACCGTGCACCGCGTAACCGCGTGCGCTACTGCACCGTTCATGGACACACGCGTCCGCTATCGCTCTGTGCACCGTGACACGCTTACCGTGCGTCACGTTTTCCCCCTCGTGTCTAACCTTGGCCACTTAGTTGTGCTCAGTTATACCCTCAAGTGTTGCACTGGCAATTTGGTCGTACTCAGTTTTTCCCTCCAGTACTAACGCTGCCGTGTGCAATATACTTACTTTTACCCTCCGGTGGCTGGTCAACAAAGAGTCCACGAATGGATTTTAGCTAGCTAATTGAGTCATTTTATGCACAACAATTTTAAAAAGATCAAAACATAGTGGCATCTATCCAGGGAGTCTTATTATGTGACTTGCCACTACAAAAAATGTATATAAATCAAGTTTTAACCTAAATCACCACTTCTCAAATCACCTACTATCTATGAAGGTTCATGGCATTCTACTCAATACTCTTCCCAAAACATAATTTGTCTGAATGAGGCAATAATTGTCAAACTGATGTATATTTGAATTTCAAGTAGTTTGATGTGTGCCAATATGTATTTTATTGTATAAAAGAAGCAGTTTCCATTTTTTAATTCTCTTTTTGTTTTATATTTCAACCCCCTTGTCAGTTTTGCCCTTCATTTTTAAGTTCTACTGAGTTTTCCCCTCCCTCTTAGTGACAAACTCTCACACATTGTTCATCTTGGCTGCTATGCTCTGATTGGTCGAGACAGTTGTCACACGGATCGTATCCACCAACCGTTGATCCTCTGATTGATCCGCTATGATATAGCGGACATGATAACCCCTATATCTGTCGGGGGGCACCCTCTATCCATGCAAAATAACGAGTTTGCCACCGATGCTTTAACTCCATAAACAAATGATTTTGAATATAGTTTTAAGGGAAAGTGTTCAAAGGTGTATAATTTTTGCATTATATTTCACTCCATGTCCTATGTGCGATTTCAAAGAGTTCAAAGGTGTATAATTTTTTCCATATGCAAGTTTATGCATTACATCCCTACATTTTATGAAAATGATAATCTCTAAAGATTTTCTTAGCACATCATTATCACGTATTAAGTGCGATTTCACAGTGTTCAAAGGTAAACACCCTTTTCCTTTACATTAAGAGTTGTATAATTTTTTAGTTTGAAAGTGTTCAAGAGTAGTGTCAATTATAAACACTCTTTTACATTAAGAGTTGTATAATTTTTCAATTTGAAAGTGTTCAAGAGTAGTGTCAATTATAAACAATCTTTTACATTAAGAGTTGTATAATTTTTCAATTTGAAAGTATTCAAGAGTAGTGTCAATTATAAACACTCTTTTACATTAAGAGTTGTATAATTTTTTTAAATTTGAAAGTGTTCAAGAGTTGTGTCAATTATAAACACTCTTTTACATTAAGAGTTGTATATTTTTTTTAATTTGAAAGTGTTCAAGAGTTGTGTCAATTATAAACACTCTTGTAGATTAAGATTTGTATAATTTTTTTTAATTTGAAAGTGTTTTAAGAGTAGTATCAATTATAAACACTCTTTTACATTAAGAGTTGTATAGTTTTTTCAATTCGAAAGTGTTCAAGAGTTGTGTCAATTATAAATACTCTTTTACATTAAGAGTTGTATGGTTTTTTTTAAATTTGAAAGTGTTCAAGAGTTCTGTCAATTATAAATACTCTTTTACGTTAAGAGTTGTATAATTTTTTAAAATTTGGAAGTGTTCAAGAGTTGTGTCAATTATAAACACTCTTTTACATTAAGAGTTGTATATTTTTTTAATTTGAAAGTGTTCAAGAGTTGTGTCAATTATAAACACTCTTATACATTAAGAGTTGTATAATTTTTTTTAATTTGAAAGTGAATCGCTAGCCATGCCAGAGTTGTGTCAATTATAGTTTCAGACCGCGCGAGAGTTTCATAATTATAAACACTCTTGCAAACCAACTGAATCGCCACTGCTCCAGGGGAATTTACAATAGATTTTAGGGAGATTTTATCTATCTTTGAGAGTTATGGAGGTTGAAACCACCGCTGGGAAGTAAAATCCAGAGAGATATTGTTCACAACCATGAATTACGCTAGCACTGGATCAATCCTATTCGAAAATCAAGGCAGTTAGTTGAGCATCATCGATTCGCGTTCAAATACTGCCAATAATCAACCCACAAAAGGGAAATGATGCTTATCCAGATGGAATCCATGCGTTAGATCCCTGCGACTCCACCCAATCTTCTCTGTTCTCGACTGGGATGGACGGTGCACCAGTCGGCGTTGCATACTGTTCCACGAAAGGGGTAGATCTAGAAGGGGTGGGAGCAGAGCCGGAGGTGGAGTGGGCTCCACGGCTAGGGGGAGGGGCGGCTCTGGGGCCGAGGAAGACATAAGGTAGGAGGGCACGACGGCAGGGTAGCGGACCCGTCCCAACGCGACCCCACCCTTCAGCACGTATGCATGACCCGTCCCAACGCGGCCCCTCCGGTCAGGCATGTAACGGTCGAGGCCTCATAGCATAACGCTCAATGCCCGACCCGCCCCAATGTGGTCCCACCGGTCAGCATGTAATGGTCAAGCCTTTGACCTGACGGCATCCCTCCGTTTGAGCGCCCGCGAGGGTTTCTTAACATGGCAAGGGGAAAAGTGAGGAAAAACTAAGCGTCTGGGGAAAAGTGAGTACAACTAACGAACCAAGGGCATGAAAATAGAAATCTATAAGAACTAATAAAGCTTTACTAAATTTGGATGAAGGGAATGTTAGACTAGGGCTACCATCTAGAGAACCATTTGTAGTCCACTAGTGCTACGCAGGACGCGTGTCGCTCTAGGCTGCAAAGTCGTCTCCTCGAAAGGAGCGCGCCCGCCTAGGCCCGATATCCGCCTATTAGGAGGGACGGGCCTTCACATGTCAAGATCGATTCTTCTCCACCCTATCTTCTCAACTTGCCTCCTCGAAGAAGAAGCAGGGGACCTCGACGAGGTGAGGTCCGACAACACCACCGGGGAGATTTGATCTTTGCCCATGTAACACATGTTAGGCGCTTTAGGACTTGTCATTTACTTTCTGAGAGTGCTAAGGTTACTTCCCCTATGGTGGTAGCTGTAAGGATTGGCGAGCCCTTGTGAGCCATGAGAAGCTCCAGCTTGTGCCCTCATGGAGGGGTCTGACGCTGGACCTTGGGCTTAGATTTTTGAGTGATGTTTTAGCCTCGCGAGGCCCACTCGTACTGCTATTCCTTGGTCGTGGAGGCGGATGTGCGGGTCACCTTTCGAGGAAAGGGGAGTATGCTCAGGCGTTTGTTGTAGCTGTTGGTGTTTAGGCTTGCAGCCAGGGCCGCCTTGCAAGTTGCTCTGTAGATATCCTAGGGAGTACTATATGGCTAGCGTCTTATTGTAGGCGAGGCGACCCGATGTTTGACCTTCTCAAGTCGTAAGTAGTGATTGCGCCATGAGGAGGCTTTGCCTTGCGCGCCTTTCCTGGGGCCTTGATACGTCGGAAACGTATCTATGATTTTTGATGCTCCATGCTTGTTTAATATCTACTTTGCTTTGCTTTGTCCACACTTTGAGGTGTTTTTATAAGTTTTCTGGAACTAACCTATTAACAAGTTGTCACAGTGCCAGTTGCCTGTTTTCTTTTGTTTTTGGTTCCAGAAAGGCAGAAAATCAATATTCTCGGAATTGGATGGGACAAAAGCCAAAGTCGATATTTTACCGTGGGTAACACGAAGCCAGAAGACGAGATGGAGAAGGCTCACCAGGGGGCCACACCCCCTGGCCGCGTGGGTGGGCCCACCCCGCGCCTAGGGGGGTGCAGCCGCCCTGGTGCCCCCTGGCTCACTATAAGGTTCCCAACCTTTAATAAGGTAGAGATCCCTGTGATTGCAATGCTAGTCCCTGGATCAATAGCTAGCATCCACAGTTAAGATGTAATATCAAGAAACAAAGGTCATAATACATCTTTATAACCAGGAATAAAATAATTTATTACATCTTACATAGCTCATTTGGCTATCTCATTACAATGCAGTAGAATATAACAATAGCATGGGGTCCTTCATCTTCAAAGTGCCACAGGCAGACATGTTGGTTGTAGACTTGTAATCCTAATCAATAAACTTTACTAACATCAAACAAACCTGCAACATAACAAGTTACATCCACAAGGGTCAATACATTTGAATTGTATTGGCAAGTGATACTATGGTCGTATAGTGGAGTCTATCATCTATATGCATTTGGCTAAGTGGAGCTTAGGCTTGCATTGCTCAAAATAGATTTTCCTTATCATTTGAAAACACTAAGTTTTTGCTTTGACAAAATCACCCAAGGAACCACCAATAGAAATTGGTGAACCTTAAACCCTTGTTCAACCACAAGTTTTTAACTTAGAAATTGGGATGATGAGATTCTTGATAGCTTCCATGTCTTGATGCTCAAATTGTCCTTTACCAGGGACATGGCTAAGTACTTAGATTTTTCACTCTGCAGAGGTGGTGCACTTTCCCCACAAGACTTGGTTTCACCAAGACAAGATCTTTCAGAAGCCTTCCCTTAGACCAAGATGGACGCGTTCTAACCTATCATCCCCTACCACCAACTGTCCATTTGTCTAAGTTATTGCAACCTATATGATCCAGGCAGAGCCCATAATGCCAAGTGGCTGCACTTGAAGCTTCTCAACATTTGACATCTCAAATCTCTTTGTTCCTGGGTGGCCATCCACAAGTGTGATACACCAGGGTAGTCCATTGAAATGGGCCCTGAGTAACCACTCAACACAAACCAATCCTTCCATTCCACCCAGGTGATTCATTCACTTAGTTGTTTTATTAAACAAAACACAAGTCCTCAGACTTAGAAATTTTTCCATAGTATAAATATATATTCCACCCTTGTTTTCTATTAGCTAAGCTAAGCATGGTAGTAGTAGTAGGAATCTTAACTTAGGAAATTCTACTAAGGTTTCATCTACTAGGATTTCCCATAGCTTAGTTTATACTTAGCAAAAATACCATGCAAGTCCTACTTAGAAATATCACTAATGCATAGTGAAAATAATGGGACAAAAGTATGACGCATCACTTGCCTTTTTGGTAGAGAGTATAAGTTCACTCCTTTGATATTTGCAATTTTCACACACTTCAAATCACTATAATTCAACCAAGCAAACAATATTTCAATCTACCATTCAAGCAATTCATCACATAAAATGATAGAAACAAAACAATGCATGCAAGCATGCAAGAGGTTGTTTTATTTGTGAAAGTGGTTCCTAATAGGTCATAAACATTTGAAAACACCTAGTGGTCATTTCATAAAGTGGCAAAATCATTTGCAAAAAGATTTTACCTATAAACCATTTTCAAACCCAAATCATTATTTTATGTGGTGAAGAAATGCTTTTAATAAGGCAATATTCTATAGGTTTCACAATATATGTTTACAAACCATAAAACCTTGTGTTTAGGGTCAGAGAGTTTATTTCCAAAACATTTCTCAAAGGTTTTCTTCCAAAACTATTTTTTTATAATTAAACCATATTTTTATTTGACTGGAAATGGTTTAAATCAAAGATTCATTCTTTGGTTTCACCAAATACATTTTTGAAACCACCAATTGATTTGTAGGGTCAGTAGGTTCAAAACAAATCATTTGCCAAAGATTTTATCCCCAAAATCATTTT
This sequence comes from Avena sativa, assembly GCA_916181665.1. Taxonomy (NCBI): domain Eukaryota; kingdom Viridiplantae; phylum Streptophyta; class Magnoliopsida; order Poales; family Poaceae; genus Avena; species Avena sativa. The sequence continues at coordinate 272,983,605 of OV702298.1, read as the reverse complement.
AGAACAATTTTTATATCCTAAACATGCATACACAAGTTTCTGAAAAAACAATCAATTTAACAGAAGCTTTTTACTAAACAAAGTGCATGGTTGGCTAGGGCTTGTCTTGCTGAATCCATTGATGTAAAATTTGCAAAATTTGGACGTGTAGATTAAAAGTTATAGATTTTACAAAATCTAGCATCTAATAGATCAAATATGTATTCAAAATATCAGGTAGGGCCACATGGCGTGTTTTAATTCGTCGATACTGCTTCGTGTGGATCGTGCAACAAGAGGCATTAGATCTAAATAGATCGTGCGGCACAGAGGCGAGCGTACCCCCTCGTTCACGTTCTAATCCTAACCGTCAGATTAAAATCCTATGGACCATATCGCCTTGACCATTAGGCAGCGGCGTTGGTGACGGCGACTGGCGGCGCGCGGTCAGACGGCGACGTTGCTGGCGATGCAGGAAGCGAGGGAGAAGAAGGAGATGCTCACCAGAATCGCAGAGTCGCGGTGATGCTCAAGGTGCTCGCGAGAGTGCAAGGGGCGCACGGGGCCACTGGCAATTCCTCGTCGGAGTTGTCCTCTGGCTCGGGCTCGTCCTGTTGAAGATGATGGCGAAGGCACGGGGCACGCCAGAGAGAAAAGAAGACGCGGTTAGATGCGCGGGGTCGTGGCGAGTATGTGCGTGTGAAAGAGAGGGAGAGGGGAGGTCTGGTCTTACCAGCAGTGCTCGTCGGAGCGAAGGCAGACGGTGGCGGCGGTGGTCGTCGTCGTTGCCAAGGTTCTGGGGCGTGCGAGGGCGAGCTGGAGCTACGGGGAGGTTCGCCAGGGAGTGGGGAGCAGGTGAGAGTGGTCGAGGAGGTAAGGGCGACGTCGGCTGGTCGGAATCGCTCGCGGAGCTGTCGAAGCAGAGGGCGGTGCAGAGGGAAATTGGGCAGCCTAGGGGCGTGCTAGGGTGAGGCGACGGAGGGGAAAGAGAGAGGAGGGAGAGGCGGTTAAGTAGGCGGGATCGCGGGCTGGGTTATTGCGCCATTACCGAGCATTTAAGCGAAGAAACCGCCGGCGGAACGACAGGGAAGAAGGGCGTGGTGTACGCGCGGGGAGGAAGAAGGTGAGGTGGCAGTGGGGTCCGACGTCAGTGATGGAGGGAGTGAGGGAGTGGGGTCCAATAGTCAGCGACTGCGCGGGTCTGCTTCTGAGTAAGAAACGAATCGCTGCGGGGTAGAGCAGGTGGGCTGCTGATGGGCTTAGTGGGCTAGGCTAGTTGGGTTGCTTTGTTTCTTATTTTTTTCTTCTCCTATTTTTTTTTCCAATTTGATTTTTCTGTTTTGATTTTATTCAATCAATTCAAGCATCCATTTGAAATCAATCTTTGTCAAATTTTATGTAGCTTCAAACACTGATTAATAAAACATTCTGAAATCATTTTAGAATAATTTATTTATTCTTTTTAAGGTCTTTTAATTATTCAAAATAGGCTCTAGTTTTAAATCAAATAAGATTTAATTATAATTTCAAACACCATTTAAATTTCTAAATCCTTCCAAAACTTTCCAGTAGGTTCTTATTCAATTATTTGGGTGTCAAATAATTCATCTTGAATTATTTGGAAAGTTTTTAATATGATTCCTAAAACATTGAAATTGGGTATTTGTTTTAATTCCAATGGAATTAGATATAGTTTTTAATTCCCTAAATTTTATTTGGAAGATTTATTTTATTTAAGTTAATTAAACAACTTTTATTCCTCTTGGGTAATTTCCAAAATACTATTTTCTCATGAATTAAATAGTTATTCTGATTAGAGATTTGTCTTTATTTAAAATAGGGATAGAATGGTTAATGCCATTTTATTTTATTTTGGAAATTCTTTATCCTTTCATTTTATTTGGATTTGGATTCTATTCATTCCATTTGCTTAATGGATTGGGCCATGGTTTAATTTGGTCTTTAAATAATTCCTTATTTAATATTTCTTTCTTCATCTTATAAAATTCATATCTTTTTATGTAGAGATCCATACTTGGTGATTCCAATTTGTAAAATCTTATTTGATATTTATTTATACTTTTAAATATCTTTAGGACTATTTGCTCACCAATTTGTATGGATTTTAGATAAGTCCTTTATTATCTTTGGAAATTACTTTTCCTTATCTTAATTAAATTCATAAGATTTTATTTATGGTTCCAAATTAAGTGAAACCAATTTATAGGGTTTTAATATTATTTCTATTTGTCATTCTTGATCATTTATGATTGTTTGCTGACAAATTTTTATATGGATCAAATCCATAGGCTCGGGGATAACTTGGAAATGATTTTTATTCCATTAGGGTTTGGATTTATTTTCCAAGTGTTTAAATTTTCAGATGCATTTTATGAGGAATGCATTTTATTTGATTTGAATTTTAGTTGGATTCAAACACTAACCAAAGTTTGTTCAAGATGGGATTTTAAGTTTCCATTTAGAAACAAAAGTTTCTTTTCACCCTAAATTTCAACAATTGTTTATTTTGTTTATTTATTTTTCACATTATAAGATTTGGAAAATCTTGGGATGTGACACTCACCCCTTCGCCTATAAGATTCCCCCGATGCAGAAACCCTAGGCAACCCGATCAAAACTCCACGAAACCGTCTGTAGCCGCCGCCACCATTGTCCCTAGATCGGGGGGATCTGAAGTTCTTCCCGGCACCCTGCCGGAGGGGAGATCATCCCGGAGGCCTTCTTCTTCATCATGCCAGCCTCCAGTATGAAGTGTGAGTAGTTCCACCTTGGACTACGGGTCCATGTAGTAGCTAGATGGTTGTATCTCCTCCTTGTGCTTTCATGTATAGATCTTGTGAGCTTCGTTCATGATCAAGATCTAATGTAACATCCCAGCATTAGATCTTAGAAATAAGATGAACATAGATGTGTGCATTGCATTCATGCATAGAAAATCCGAATAATTTTCGTGACTTTGAACAAAACTTGTCAAAGTGATTGAAGCTTCTCTCAACTTGATGCAATTGGAGTAGATCATCAAGTTGATTGCGATAAGTTTCAATATGACCTTTGCTAAAAACATTATTTTGGGTAATTGTAATTTGATCTAAGGGTAGATCAAATATAATGTAACTAAACCATTACACATTGATTAATGATTATAATTTGATCCTTATGTGATCATTCCATGGTATTAATTTCATTAACCATGAAAATCAAACTATGAATATAATTCAAGTAACAAGAATATAAGAACCAACTCTTGATCCACTTTATCCTTATTTATCTTTACCATGAGTATCATGGTAATATCTAACCTTAACTCTTTAGTGGGATTAAGTAGGAAAGAAACCAAGTCAAGATCATTCACCACATATCTTTCTTTCCATATTAATCCTTATCATCTCTATTGAACCTTATTATAATATCCCTTGTTCATCAATGTTGAGTAATCCACTATTGATCTATCAACTCTTGTTTTTATCTTAGCATTCACTTAAATCATTTTGAGAAGGAAGTAAGAAGAGGTAAGTAGTAATGCTAGTTTTGGATATCATCTATAGGATGGGAGTGAGTGAAGAGAATCAAATCAATAGGATTATTGATGAAGTTAGCTCACTCCTGAAATGATAGAAGAGTTATTTGGAATATATAATCATATGGTGTTAAAGAAGATTACAAGGATAAATCCTGAAGCAAGTTACCAAGGAGTAATCCTATTGGATTAAGCAGGCATAGTCATGAATAACATCCCTTAATACAATAGAGATGCTAAGAAGATAAATTCAATACAACTATAATGTTGTATTGATGAAAACTTGGGTTAGCCAACTAGAAACCTAAACCATAAAGAATCAAAGGATTATAATGATCATGCTTTAGTCACCAAGATTGAATTCTTATATCAAGTATAAGGGACATTGGTGGATAGAACATGATTGAACCCTAGTATAGATATATTATCCTATATTAGTCATTACAAGTCACATTAATATAATGTGAGGTTGGAGTATGAATTACTAGAGTTGAGTAAAGTAAGATAGTATGGTTAAGCTATTAGTGTAGCATGGAGTTATTGAAGTAGTGTTATTCCTCTTAAAGGATTGTAAGATTTTGAGGAGAGTAGTTTGAATTATACATCTATTGGAATAATATTAGTGATGAAGATAAAGGAAGTGTATAAATGGAGTTAGAAGTAACTACTTGTTGGATTGGAGGTTATCAGCAGTAGAGTTGTTGATATAACCAAGTATAGTTATGAGAAGATTATGAGAAGCTTTAATGTCAAGCTTTGCATCAGAAATGACCCGACCAAGATCATCAGCGGGCCGGTCTGGTTCCCGTACTTTACCTCCTTCTTCTTCATTGTCTTCCATTGCGGTATCAGCATATTCAGGGAACATAGATCGGTAGTTGTCATCATCGTTCTCTTCTTCATTGCCGTCTTCCATCACAACCCCTCTTTCTCCGTGTTTGTTCCAAACATTATAGCCAAACATAAAACCAGACTGAAGCAGGTGGCTCTGAATGACTCTTGCGGAAGTGTGATCCTTCTCATTCCTATAGTCAACACATGGACAACACATAAAACCATCATGCCGCTTGTTCTCCTTGGCCACAAGTCGAAAAGAACGCACGCCTTCTCTGAGTGACAGAGCGTCGGTCACCGTACATCCATGGATGGCTCGTCTGTATTATACAAATATATATCAAATGCAATCACTATGCTAAAATTAAGTACCGCACAGTCTAAACAAGAAAATAGTTGCTAACCTTTTATTACACTTAGAAACAAAGATGAGAAAACTTAAGTGTGGATCGGGCACCTCATATCATGTCTGTCTTGTGTGACGTAAACTCGCATCACTCTAATGGACAATTCACCGAACACCTCTAGTGCATATGAATAAGAAAAAAATAGCACAACACCACCTCTCCCACCGGGAAAAAACAGTTGAGAGGGGGAGGGGCTGTGCCATATATATAGGGCCAGACCATTAGCCCCGGTTGGTTTGCGATACAAACCGGGACTAAAGAGGGTGCCCGCAGTGAGCGGCAGTCCCCAGACCCTTTAGTCCCGGTTTGTGTCCCAAACCGGTACTAATGGGGTCTAACGGGCTGGGACCTATGGTTTGGGGTGGCTCAGGACATCCGGCGCGGGCCATTAGTCCCGACCCTAGCCACAGCCGGGACTAATGGCCTGGACGAAAGGCCTATTTTCTACTAGTGGCTGGTGTACCTCATCCTGAGAGACTCCTCCGACGTGTTTGTTCCAAACATTATAGCCAGACATAAAACCAGACTGAAGAAGGTGGCTCTGAATGACTCTTGCGAAAGTGTGAGCCTTCTTATTCCTATAGTCAACACATGGACAACACATAAAACCATCATGCCGCTTGTTCTCCTTGGCCACAAGTCGAAAAGAACGCACGTCTTCTCTGAAAGCGACAGAGCATCAGTCACCGTACATTCATGGATGGCTCGTCTATATCATACAAATATATATCAAACGCAATCACTATGCTAAAATTAAGTATCGCACAGTCTAAACGAGAAAATAGTTGCTAACCTTTTATTACACTTAGAAACAAAGATGAGAAAATATATATCAAACGCAATCACTATGCTCGTCTGTATCATACAAATATATATCAAACGCAATCACTATGCCGCCGCTGAATCAGTCGCCGATGTAGCTACCACCTTGGTCTTGTTTTACATGCCGCCGTCGGATTCAGTGTGTGCGTGTGTGGAGGGGAGGGGTGAGGGTGTGTGGGAGGCAGCTGGGAGAAAATGACCATCACTGCCGCCGAACCGGATTCAGTGTAGGGGAGGGAGAAAAAGAACCGCCGCCGCTGGATTCATTGTCGGGGGTTAGGAAAGTACAGAAATGGATTTGCCCGTGCGGCACGTGCAGGATGTCTTAGAAGGGGCACAGAAGGGGCACAGAAGGGACACGACAGGTACTAATATAACGGAATATCCTGACATAACGTATAAGATTTGAAAATATTTGGTTTGTCCACCATTCACTCGAAATGCCCCCCTCGGTAATTACCCCACGAACTTTCCGAATCGCGGTGCGCAACTCGGATCCCACGATGCCTTCGCCTATGAACTTTGGGGCCGCAAAGTAACTAGCCCATGCAAGAGTAGCATTTTACACCGCACGGCCTGAACCAAGGTAAACTCTCTGTGTCCCTCCGTCGTGTTTTTCGCAGTTTTTCTCTCTAAGGTTGCCGAGAGTCTTGTGGATATTGTGTCCAGCCCCTTGTGTTCGATTTCATCCTACTTTGAGAGATACCCCCGTTCATTCGCACAGACAAATCTCTGACAGAACCCAACATAAGTATTGCAGCACAATTAGTCACATAGTTCATCGTTGCAATAATTACAAATGAAGTATCCTACTCCTTAGACTATGAGATCGTACGTAATCACTATTAACCAAGGTTGCTTTGATTACATCAATCATAATATCGTATTAGGGTGATCATAAAGTTGTATGTCAGGTATTCCGAAGGGATAGGTTGAGGCGTATATATCGAGATCGAGATTTTTTTCTCCCACCTGACAGGAAGATGCATTGGGCCCACTCAGTGGGATTACGTTTATAAAGCTGCGAAACTTATGACTAAGTCATGGGGATGGAATATCATGAGAAAAAGTTAAGCAAGCACTTGTCGGTAACAAGATCGAACTAGGTATGGTGATACCAATGATCAGATCTCGGACAATTCATGTATCGAAGTAACAAAGGGAGTTGGACTCGACATTTATGGTTCAAACAACATTGATATCACGAAATTCATAGGGGCCATTATGGGTATCCAGATCCTGTTGATGATTATTGCTCTGAGAACTATCACGATCATGTTTGTGATGTTCCTGAACCATAGGGTTACAAAATTAAGTGTTCAATGACGCTTGGAGATCGTTTTGGAATCATCGGGATCACCGGAAGAAAGAGAAGAAAGAACCAGAATCATTCCGGGAAGGATCTGAAGTAGTTCAGAGTGATTCAAAATGAGTTTTGGAGTATGAGGATTTGTAAAATATGTTTTTGACATTAATTAGTGTAATTAATGTTTGAATAATTTAATATGGAGAAAACCTCCCTCTTAGGCCACTTCCTTGAGGGAAGGTCCCATGAGGGAGGGCCAACCGCCCCAAAGGGCTTGGGGTCGGCCGACCATGCGTAGGTGTGAGGGGCCCACCCTGGCCGCAACCTCCCCCTTGGCGCCTCCTCCTCCCTTTATCCCCACATTGCTTGCTGGCTGGTGGGAGTCCTTCCTTTTCCCCTATATAAGAAGGGGCATATGGGAGGGAAAGGCCCACAACAACACAATATTTCCTAAGAAATTTTCCTTAGGGAATTTCTCTATATCTCGTTGGTTATCGTGCTTGTGGTTCCAAGAAGAACTGCGCACGTGGGAGATGACGGTTTCTTAGGCATGCCATCACGTTCCTTAATCCCGATTCTATAAGATCTGCTTTTGCAATATCGGCTGGATCAGGGAGAATGGTAGTCGTCGTTGAGCATCATACGTGTGAGAAACCACATGGGTGCTTCCAGTTTTGGCACCTGGATTGTCGTACATGAAGCAATGCGGCCTTGAGGTTGGCTATCAATACAACTAAATCATCCATGTTCACCGCGAACGTTAAAATTTTGTTTTACAAGGGTATATCATCGAAACCTCTCTCCGATACTATATTAACTCATAGATAGATCTTGGCATTAGTGTTGCACTAGTCATGAAAAATTATTGTCTTCTACTGCAAACCCCTTCATAAAGAAATATCAGTAGTGGTGTCAATGATATTTCTATAAAATTAGTGACATTTAAATTTATAGGGGACATTGTTAGGATTCATGCCTTAGAGGCGTCACTATCCGTGTGTATTCATAAGATGTCTATGTATGAACTATTTGTACTTTCATCGAATTCATGATTCGATTGTGGAACCTTGTACTTAATATAGTTCATGAAAGTTTCATCCTTAGTCATTTGAGGTTGTGCTATACACACACCGCTAAGACTAATGTGTAAGGAGGAAGATGGATAATTCCAGCTATCATTGACATAGATATGCTATCTAACTTATACTGGCTTTGCCAAAGAGCTAGGCTAGTCGGACTTGCCAAAGATTGAGCCAACATGACTAAGCAGTATTATGATCCCAATCATGCAGTGTAATCCTTAAACTAATGTGAACACATGATATGGGTTGTGGATTAGCCAATTTAGAAGCAATTATGTGCTTGTTGTTATAAAGGCAGTGCTTGGTATTACTAAGAAGCAATTACATGGTGTGGACGCACTAAGACGGGATTTTCCCTCGATATTTGAGGGATGCTCTACTTGGTTAACTGTTAACCAAGGTACCGCAGCTAAGTAGTTCGCCATAGGAATCACATATCATGGAGACAAGAAAAGGGAGTTAAGGCGACACTGGGACGACGAGAACTCACCTGTGGGTTTCCACCAATATCGTGAAGAAAAGGGACCTAGACATAACGTCACATTGAGGGCTACTCATCGGTATCTAGGAACTAACATGCATGCTTTGCTAGAAGCCATTGTAGCCTTATACGTATGAGTGTGACTATTACCCGTGAGCTAGAGGTTTACACACTTAAGAGAGTGGAGGCAGGTAGATGAGATCCGTCTGAAACGAGCCATCTAAGTGAGACTTAGATGGACAGAGACCAATCAATTGGTAGCACCCACTTTCACTAGGGTTAGGGATGTCGACTTAGGGACACAATGGGATGTGTCACCTCACCTACTTACTATATTTATATGGCTGGGTTGGTGTCGAACATGCGGTATTCTTAACCAGCACGTTAGTGCCACACCAGCACCTTTTGTCCCAAGAGTAGTGGAACCGAGGCTAGAAATTCCCTATTGTCGTTCCACTTGGTATGTATGAGAACGATCAGATGCACCACGTTTGGGGTGCTTGAGGTAGTGGATTTGTCGTTGCCAGAGTCGGAGAGGAAGATGACGCTAGAGAATACTTCGCTGAAGCCCGACTTGGGAGATGGGCGATACAAGGACTGCAGTGCCCTGACACGCTTCATCAAGGTTCTGCAACCATGAGTTTAGGGGTAAGACCTATGGACTCTGTCTTTCGCTAAAACTTGTCGGTGCCGCATTAGAGCTAGGAAAAAATATTGTCGTTCTTGCCTCAGACGTGTCACAACAAACATTAGTTACACTACCACACTATAACAAGTAATCCAAACTATTAAAATTTTGTTAAAGATTGGTAGTTCAATAATTTAAGTATCTCACACCAGGAAGCTTGAATTTAAGGGAAGTAATGGATTTAAATTGAAGGATACATATTGCATGGATCTCATATGATTATTCATAATCTCTCATGCCCTTATTTCTAAGGACGACCTTTCATATGAACCTTGCAATTAAACAACAATCCGATAAAATTTAACAAACATGATAATGTATACTGAAACAAACATATATGAGCTCAATATCTTATTCCCTACATTGCTCAAGGAAGTTGGGTCATGCTCAGACCATGGTGTTGTTCTTCTTGTTGATGACCTCCTGGATCATAGCCTCAAGAACATTAAACTTCATTGGTTTGGGCACAAACACATCAGCACCGGCACTCATGAAGACCTCTTGGGCATCATTATTAGCTGATAGTCCAATGATCATCACATCACTTTCTCCCATAGCACGAATCTTCTGAACTGCCTATCAAGTAACACAACAATTAATTTTCTAGGCTACAAATATTCAAGCAAAATGAAATAAATATTTTTCATGCAAAAAAGGAATGTCAGAATAATAAACGTACCTTAGGTCCACTCATTATGGGCATGTCCTTATCACAAAAAACAATATCAAACTTCCTCCCTTCAATGAATAGATCCACAGATTCTTTCCCATTCATAGCCATAGTAATTTCACAGTGGAACTTGCGAACCATGGCGGAGAGAACCATGGCATCAACTCGGGTATCTTCAACAATAAGAACCTTCACGGGGGATGCCATGATCAGCTAAACGAACTACCAAAATAAAGAGAGTGGTTATTTCCAATCCATTTCTTATAAATTCAAAATGATTGACAACTATTCTCAATGAGAATAAACAAAAACATCATAAAGTAAATTAGCAAACCGCAACCATGTCTATGTATCCAAAAAATATTCTGTAGTTGCAAAATAATAAGAAATACTAGTTATAAAAAATCTCAAATATAAGCATGCACTTCATATATATCCCAGCTGATAAAAATATGCCATATCGGACAATAAACTAGAAACATCATATGTTGCTATTGTAGGAGGCGTGTGCACTTTATTAGTACTTATCATGACAAGAAAAAGAAGACATATTATATTTGGATGTAAGAGGATAACAAGAACATTACAATGGTGAAGAAATCACAAAGAAGTGTTTCCTACAAATGAAATAATTTCCTGTGTCGTTTTCTACAAAATTACCATGAGGTCGTATGAGCTAGGAATATGATACGGGGAAATTGAGAAGTGTGCAACTTGGTGGGGGCATATAGGTTACTCTAGGCTCATATCTAAAAAAATATCATATAATATCAAAGGGATTTTACAAAAAATTATAGCATGGGGGAGCCATGGCCCTAGCTTTGTCTGACGATAACCTCAACATAGTAAAAAAATAGAAAGTGGAAACATGTATATATAAATTCATATACATGGTTGCCAATTTTCGAAAACACAACAACAAAAATTGTGTGCCGAATGGTATATAGATAAAACACACTAGTTCATCATACACACATATAACACAAGTAACAATCTCTTGTAATGATAAATAAGAGAGAAACAAAGGAATGAATAAGGACCTTAAAGCTAGCTAGAGCTTATAGAAGAACCACAGTAAGATGTTGCTCTCTTTCTCCTCTTGTTGATTAAGGCTTGTTGTTCTGTGCCTTGTACCCCCTCTATGCTCAGACATTTATAGGGAACCAAGAGGAGGGGTGTGTCCATCGCCAGTCGATATTTGCCGTCCGGTAGAAAATCACCTCGAGTCACACATGCATATATCTCCACCGCTTCACACCAAGATAAAAAGAGGGACTAATATTGATATACTCGCCATATCTTTTGTGATTAATGATTCATATATTTTTTATGTTTCCACAAATTTCTCAAAGATATATATACAGTGAAGATCACTGCATATATACGTATTTGTCGTGACATGTCCGCGTAGCTAGATACCAAAACATGATTAAAATAAATTGTTCTGCCATCAACAATGGGTGGATGGCATTTGATCTACCATATGTTATTATGGCATTAGTTTTAGCTATGATAGGAAACCATATTATTAATATGGACAATATTTATATCAATGAATAATTAATTATATATCGTACCTAATATATTTCAGACCAACCATACATTAGTTAACTTGATACACATATTTTCTTAATATGCCATCTATAATTGCATGGCATATAGGTACATGTACCTAATATAGTTGACTAATTGATTTGACGACTTAATGAGAAAATATGTAAAAGAATTGGACCCAATTGTATATGTACTACAATTGAGGGTGCTAAGTGCAAAGTGGTTCCCATCCAAGAGTTTATTTTATTTTTATGTACACATGTTTAAATTGTAATATAAACTTCTACGAATTGAAGAGTTGGAAGTAAGAAGAAAGTTTATGTGACATGTGAAGGTCCGAGGCTAGCATGTAAGTTCTTTTGCTAACAATAGTACAATATTTTTCTATACTCTACTACTTTCTGTGGTTTCTTTTTCTCTAATGGATGGTTCATACACACAATCACTCATATGGGTGGGTGTGGTGTGGTGCATGTGCATACTGTGTGTTGGTGAAAAGAAAAGGTTTCTATTATAGCTAGGATTTATTAAAGTTAAAAGTAGATCTAATAAAAAAATATTAGAGCGCCGCACATATAGCATACTAGCCGCACAATATTGGACTAAGATAGGCCTTATGTAGCACTAAATAGTAACGGGAAAGTTAAAAGTCCGTAGCAGGGCTACAAAGTGATGGGCCCATTTCAAATAGTGTAGGCCTCTGGCAGGGCAAAACAGTAACATGCCATTTTTTTATTGGGCGCCCCTAGTGGATCGGCCCACTTAAATAATTAGCGGGTCTTGGCTAGGTTTGGATTCTAGCATGGTTTTTTGACTATTAACGATGGTAACTGGACGTTAACGGTATTTTCCATGTGGCAGTTTGCATGGCTTCAGCAGTCAATGGGGCTGGCGAACAGATCTATGATGGCACGAGTTTCCGTGGCTAAAGGGTGCGATCCACCATGGTCGCGAAAAAAACCATGGTAGATTCTCTGGTGATGGGACTTTTACCACGGAAGCCATTCGTCGTAGAAGACTTTTTAACCATGAAAAATGGGCCTTCAACCACAAAAACCGTCTGTTGTAAAACCCAACTTTTCTTGCAATGAAAATAGAGGACAGTCAAACTCTCATACTAGCAAGATTTTCAAGAAAGCCCGAGCCAAATCGGCCGGTCGAATACCTAAAGTTGATGAGGATTGAAACAAAGATGAGAAGCCTCAAGAGCTAGACTATAACAATGCTCCGTCTCCAGATTATACCGTGGAGCACCTTGTGAAGATAATAGTGAAGAATTTCGATACCGAAGGAGAAAATGATGCCTTGTACCAATATTTCATTCAAAAAGTAGCATATAAGGTACATGAGATAGAAATGAAATATAAGATATTAGTTGAGAAACTTCCAGCTAACCTTGATGATATATTTGAGCCCACTATTAAAATTCATATAGGAGTTAATGAGATTGCTGCACTTTGTGATCTTGGTGCTAGTGTCTCAAAAATTTCTAAAAGTTTATTTGAAAGAATTAACCTTGAGCCATTTCAAATTATCAAACTAAGACTCCACTTAGCATATTGAACTTACAAACAAGTTTTAGGAGTCAAAGAGAATATTATTGTAGAAATCAAAAGATTTCCTGCATAGATTTATTTTTCGTACCCCTGGTTCGTTAGCTGTACTCACTTTTCTTCGGCCGCTTAGTTTTTTCTCACTTTTGTCTAGCTCCTATTATGAAACTCTCACATCGGTCTGAAACTCGCTCTCCATCGGGTCCCGTTAGTGGACCCTCGCCATTACGTGCTGACAAGTGGGGCCGCATTCAGGTGAGTCCCGTAGTGGACCCTCGCCGTTACGTGCTGACAAGTAGGACCCACCCCTGTTGCGTGATGACAGGTGGGGCCACGTTCAGTCGGGTCCCGCAGTAGGACCCCCCATGGTGTGGGGTCAGCTTGTTGGGAACGCGTTTTGGGGGATGTGGTGTGGGACCATGTGGGGCACGTATGGTAGTTACGTGCACCCTGTCGCCTAAATTGGAAGATTTCTTTTTTGTTATTTTTATGATTGGCCTTTTTAAAAGTGCATTTTCCCCATTATGTCGCTAACAATTGTTATTTTTGCCAAAAAAGGCAGCGAATCTAGAGCAGCTTATCGCTTCATTCATAGTTCCTTTTGGCCCTCGTATTTTCCCAATCTGGCAGCAAATCTAACCAGCACCATAAATATATAGATGAATAGAGCAAAATGTAGATAAAGCAGCTAATAAAGGATTATATAGTACGATACTTAAACCAGGTTCGACAATTAGGCTACTCAACAGCAGCAGCTTATAAGTTCAACACAGACAACAAAACAAAAGAAGCTGCTTTACAGCAGCAGCAGCATCAGCACATGATCAGTGGCCCCTCATAGCCTGAGCGAGGAGGGCCTCCGCCTACTCCCTGTGACTTGATCGGGGGCATGCGACCCTCCTCGATGGCCACCTTCTGGAGGTTGCGGAGGTGAAAATCGAGCGCTTTGTGCTGGGCTCTGAAGGCGTTGGCGTTCTTTGACGGGCTGCAATTCTTCACGTCCTCGGCATGCATCACAAGGGAGTTGAAGTCAGTGGCGAGGCTCCTGGTGCAGAAGGGGCACCTGTAGACATCACCGGTAAAGAAGCCGTTGAACTGGCCGAACTTCATCTTCCTCAGCACCTAACGAGTCTTGGTGTCCATGGACTCGTCGTTGCTGCAGACGTCGCTGCTATCCACCTATTACAAAAAACAGTAGCATCCAATAAGGACACGATTGAGATACCGTGATTATCGGGATTGATTACGTGCATAAATTAACTGATTGAGATCACCTGATTATTCCCCAATCCCCAAATCTCAAACCAAATCGAATACTGATCCCAACTACAGATCGGTGCTAGTACTGATCCCAACTATATATCGGTGCTAGTACTAATCCCAACTATAGATCGGTGCTAGTACTGATCCCAACTAGGGGCATTCATCAAAATATAAGATCTAACACAAGAGGATTAGCTACTATAAAAATACCTAGAATCCACCGATTAGTAGAGCCCTAATAACACACGATCTAGCATCCAACAATGGGAATGGGGGAAGAACAAAGGAAGGGGAGAAAACCCTAGTTACCTCTGACCATGGGTCGACTAAGTTGGTGCCGAAGGGGTTCTCCGGCCTAATGTAATCGTTGTCCCCGTAGGGGTCCTAGCCGTCCGGGATCTGCAGGAGAACGGCGGGGGCCTGTACAGGGACAGGGTCTCCTCGCCAACGGCTACAGCATAAGCTGGGACGGGGGTCTGGATAGGGATGGCGGCTGGCTTCAAAGCCTCGATGGGGGCCCAGTATGGGGACGAGGGCCTCCTCGTCGGCCGCCTTGGAGGCGACGATGGCCACCAAGCCGTTCTTCTCCATCGCCGGCGTGGTTGGGGTTTTCTTGGGGGTTTGCAGAAGGTGATGGGAAAGTGGAGATGGTCGCATGAGTGAGTGAGCGAGTGAGTGATGAGTGAGAGTGAGGACGCCTCTATAAAGGTGAAGGGAGGAGACGTTTCGTTGCACCACCGTGCACCGCGTAACCGCGTGCGCTACTGCACCGTTCACGGACACACGCGTCCGCTATCGCCCTGTGCACCGCGACACGCTTACCGTGCGTCATGTTTTCCCCCTCGTGTCTAACCTTGGCCACTTAGTTGTGCTCAGTTATACCCTCAAGTGTAGCACTGGCAATTTGGTTGTACTCAGTTTTTCCCTCAAGTACTAACGCTGCCGTGTGCAATATACTCACTTTTACCCTCCGGTGGCTGGTCAACAAAGAGTCCACGAATGGATTTTAGCTAGCTAATTGAGTCATTTTATGCACAACAATTTTAAAAAGATCAAAACATAGTGGCATCTATCCAGGGAGTCTTATTATGTGACCTGCCACTATAAGAAATGTATATAAATCAAGTTTTAACCTAAATCACCACTTCTAAAATCACCTACTATCTATGAAGGTTCATGACATTCTACTCAATCCTCTCCCCAAAACATAATTTGTCTGAATGAGGCAATAATTGTCAAACTGATGTATATTTGAATTTCAAGTAGTTTGATGTGTGCCAATATGTATTTTATTGCATAAAAGAAGCAGTTTCCATTTTTTAAATCTCTTTTTGTTTTATATTTGAACCCCCTTGTCAGTTTTGCCCTTGGTTTTTAAGTTCTACTGAGTTTTCCCCTCCCTCTTAGTGACAAACTCTCACACATTGTTCATCTTGGCTGCTATGCTCTGATTGGTCAAGACAGTTGTCACACGGATCGTACCCACCAACCGTTGATCCTCTGATTGATCCGCTATGATATAGCGGACATGATAACCCCTATATCTGTCGGGGGGCACCCTCTATCCATGCAAAATAACGAGTTTGCCACCGATGCTTTAACTCCATAAACAAATGATTTTGAATATAATTTGAAGGGAAAGTGTTCAAAGGTGTATAATTTTTGCATTATATTTCACTCCATGTCCTATGTTCGATTTCAAAGAGTTCAAAGGTGTATAATTTTTTCCATATGCAAGTTTATGCATTACATCCCTACATTTTATGAAATTGATAATCTCTAAAGATTTTCTTAGCACATCATTATCACGTATTAAGTGTGATTTCACAGTGTTCAAAGGTAAACACCATTTTCCTTTACATTAAGAGTTGTATAATTTTTCAATTTGAAAGTGTTCAAGAGTAGTGTAAATTATAAACACCCTTTTACATTAAGAGTTGTATAATTTTTCAATTTGAAAGTGTTCAAGAGTAGTGTCAATTATAAACAATCTTTTACATTAAGAGTTGTATAATTTTTCAATTTGAAAGTATTCAAGAGTAGTGTCAATTATAAACACTCTTTTACATTAAGAGTTGTATAATTTTTTAAATTTGAAAGTGTTCAAGAGTTGTGTCAATTATAAACACTCTTTTACATTAAGAGTTGTATATTTTTTTTAATTTGAAAGTGTTCAAGAGTTGTGTCAATTATAAACACTCTTGTACATTAAGAGTTGTATAAATTTTTTTAATTTGAAAGTGTTTTAAGAGTAGTATCAATTATAAACACTCTTTTACATTAAGAGTTGTATAGTTTTTTCAATTTGAAAGTGTTCAAGAGTTGTGTCAATTATAAATACTCTTTTACATTAAGAGTTGTATGGTTTTTTTTAAATTTGAAAGTGTTCAAGAGTTGTGTCAATTATAAATACTCTTTTACATTAAGAGTTGTATAATTTTTTTAAATTTGGAAGTGTTCAAGAGTTGTGTCAATTATAAACACTCTTTTACATTAAGAGTTGTATATTTTTTTTAATTCGAAAGTGTTCAAGAGCTGTGTCAATTATAAACACTCTTATACATTAAGCGTTGTATAATTTTTTTAATTTGATAGTGAATCGCTAGCCATGCCAGAGTTGTGTCAATTATAGTTTCAGACCACGCGAGAGTTTCATAATTATAAACACTCTTGCAAACCAACTGAATCGCCACTGCTCCAGGGGAATTTACAATAGATTTTAGGGAGATTTTATCTATCTTTGAGAGTTATGGAGGTTGAAACCACCGCTGGGAAGTAAAATCCAGAGAGATATTGTTCACAACCACGAATTACGCTAGCACTGGATCAATCCTATTTGAAAATCAAGGCAGTTAGTTGAGCACCATCGATTCGCGTTCAAATACTGCCAATAATCAACCCACAAAAGGGAAATGATGCTTATCCAGATGGAATCCATGCGTTAGATCCCTGCGACTCCACCCAATCTTCTCTGTTCTCGACTGGGATGGACGGTGCACCAGCCGACGTTGCATACTGTTCCGCGAAAGGGGTAGATCTAGCAGGGGTGGGAGTAGAGTCGGAGGTGGAGTGGGCTCCACGGCTAGGGGGAGGGGCGGCTCTGGGGCCGAGGACGACATATGGTAGGAGGGCACGACGGCGGAGCAGCGGACCCGTCCCAATGCGACCCCACCCTTCAGCACGTATGCATGACCCGTCCCAACGCGGTCCCTCCGGTCAGGCATGTAACGGTCGAGGCCTCGTAACATAACGCTCAACGCCCGACCTGCCCCAATGCGGTCCCACTAGTCAGCATGTAACGGTCAAGCCTTTGACCTGACGGCATCCCTCCGTTTGAGCGCCCGTGAGGGTTTCTTAACATGGCAAGGGGAAAAGTGAGGAAAAACTAAGCGGCTGGGGAAAAGTGAGTACAACTAATGAACCAAGGGCACGAAAAAAGAAATATATAAGAACTAATAAAGCTTTAATAAATTTGCATGAAGGGAATGTTAGACTAGGGCTACCATCTAGAGAACCATTTGTAGTCCACTAGTGCTACGCAGGACGCGTGTCGCTCTAGGCTCCAAAGTCGTCTCCTTGAAAGGAGCGCGCATGCCTAGGCCCGATATCCGCCTATAAGGAGGGACGGGCCTTCACATGTCAAGATCGATTCTTCTCCACCCTGTCTTCTCAACTTGCCTCCTCGAAGAATAAGCAGGGGACCTCGACGAGGTGAGGTCCGACGACACCACCGGGGAGATTTGATCTTTGCCCATGTAACACATGTTAGGCGCTTTAGGACTTGTCATTTACTTTCTGAGAGTGCTAAGGTTACTTCCCCTATGGTGGTAGCTGTAAGGATTGGCGAGCCCTTGTGAGCCATGAGAAGCTCCAGCTTGTGCCCTCATGGAGGGGTCTGACGCTGGACCTTGGGCTTAGATTTTTGAGTGATGTTTTAGCCTCGCGAGGCCCACTCGTACATCTATTCCTTGGTCGTGGAGGCGGATGTGCGGGTCACCTTTCGAGGAAAGGTGAGTATGCTCAGGCGTTTGTTGTAGCTGTTGGTGTTTAGGCTTGCAGCCAGGGCCGCCTTGCAAGTTGCTCTGTAGATATCCTAGGGAGTACTGTACGGCTAGTGTCTTATTGTAGGTGAGGCGACCCGATGTTGGACCTTCTCAAGTCGTAAGTAGTGACTGCACCATGAGGAGGCTTTGCCTTGCGCGCCTTTCCTGGGGCCTTGATACATCGGAAACGTATCTATGATTTTTGATGTTCCATGCTTGTTTACTATCTACTTTGCTTTGCTTTGTCCACACTTTGAGGTGTTTTATAAGTTTTCTGGAACAAACCTATTAACAAGTTGCCACAGTGCCATTTGCCTGTTTTCTTCTGTTTTTGGTTCCAGAAAGGCAGAAAATCAATAATCTCGGAATTGGATGGAACAAAAGCCAAAGTCAATATTTCACCGTGGGTAACACGAATCCAGAAGACGAGACGGAGAAGGCCCACCAGGGGGCCACACCCCCTGGCCACGCGGGTGGGCCCACCCCGCACCTAGGGGGGTGCAGCCGCCCTGGTGCCCCCTGGCTCACCCCTTTGCCTATAAGATGCCCATGATGCAGAAACCCTAGGAAACCCGATCAAAACTCTACGAAATCGTCTGTAGCCGCCACCATTGTCCCTAGATCGGGGGGATCTAAAGTTCTTCCCGGCACCCTGTCGGAGGGGAGATCATCCCGGAGGCCTTCTTCTTCATCATGCCAGCCTCCAGTATGAAGCGTGAGTAGTTCCACCTTGGACTACGGGTCCATGTAGTAGCTAGATGGTTGTATCTCCTCCTTGTGCTTTCATGTATAGATCTTGTGAGCTTCGTTCATGATCAAGATCTAATGTAACATCCCAGCATTAGAGCTTAGAAATAAGATGAACACAGATGTGTGCATTGCATTCATGCATAGAAAATCCGAATAATTTTCGTGACTTTGAACAAAACTTGTCAAAGTGATTGAAGCTTCTCTCAACTTGATGCAATTGGAGTAGATCATCAAGTTGACTGCGATAAGTTTCAATATGACCTTTGCTAAAAACATTATTTTGGGTAATGGTAATTTCATCTAAGTGTAGATCAAATATAATGTAACTAAACCATTACACATTGATTAATGATTATAATTTGATCCTTATGTGATCATTCCATGGTATTAATTTCATTAACCATGAAAATCAAACTATGAATATAATTCAAGTAACAAGAATATAAGAACCAACTCTTGATCCACTTTATCCTTATTTATCTTTACCATGAGTATCATGGTAATATCTAACCTTAACTCTTTAGTGGGATTAAGTAGGAAAGAAACCAAGTCAAGATCATTCACCACATAACTTTCTTTCCATATTAATCCTTATCATCTCTATTTAACCTTATTCTAATATCCCTTGTTCATCAATGTTGAGTAATCCACTATTGATCTATCAACTCTTGTTTTTATCTTAGCATTCACTTAAATCCTTTTGAGAAGGAAGTAAGAAGAGGTAAGTAGTAATGCTAGTTTTGGATATCATCTATAGGATGGGAGTGAGTGAAGAGAATCAAAGCAATAGGATTATTGATGAAGTTAGCTCACTCCTGAAATGATAGAAGAGTTATTTGGAATATATAATCATATGGTGTTAAAGAAGATTACAAGGATAAATCTTGAAGCAAGTTACCAAGGAGTAATCCTATTGGATTAAGCAGGAATAGTCATGAATAACATCCCTTAAACCAATAGAGATGCTAAGAAGATAAATTCAATACAACTATAATGTTGTATTGATGAAAACTTTGGTTAGCCAACTGTAAACCTAAACCATAAAGAATCAAAGGATTATAATGATCATGGTTTAGTCACCAAGATTGAATGCTTATTGACGAGGTTTGATTTCGTCAATGCCCATTGTTATGAGCTTCGGTTTTGGAGAAGTAGGGATGCTGGAGATCGTGGAACGGTTAGCAAACAGGCAACACGGGGACACGAGGTTTACCCAGGTTCAGGCCCCCGGAGGGAAAACCCTACTCCTGCTTGTCTGCTCTTGATTGCGGCGGAACCGAAGGTTACAGGGGTGCGCAGATGCAATCTGGCGTAGAGGTGTGTATGCGGTGGTATGCGAAGTGCCCTCCTCGTCGTGCCCTCCTAGCCTTTATATAGATATAGGCAGGTCCCGGGCATAGATCGTGTCGGTTACAGGTTTTAGGGTTTGCCCCTTTGAATATTCTATCTATTCTACTCTTGCTCTCCAAGGATCCGAAGGCGTCATGGGCCCTGGCCACTCGAAAGTCTTCATGGGCTGGCGCATATTCGTCGTGGGCCTTCCTTGGGCTGCACCAGGTATGCTAAAATCGTGTACCCGTAGGGTATAACCATGTCAGTAGCCCCCGAGTGTTCAGTCGAATCGTAGATTCGGCTGAAGACTCTTCAATCTTTCGGGTGCAGCTATCTCTGCTTGTTTAGAGAATAATTTAAGTGTGTAGGGATTGTTGATGCGTGTGCCTGACTCTCCCGACGTATCAGAGTTAGTTAACTGTCTTAGGACAAAACAACACGATCTTCTTCAGATTCGAGTCCCTCGACTCGAATCCGGAACATATGCTGGCGTAATTCGACTCAGGCCGCGGAGGACTTACAGGAGTGGAATTCCAGTAAATTTTAAATAATGTACCCAACGCGTCCGTCGGGATTTTTCATCGCGCCTACTAGCACGGATTCTTACTAGCAGAGCACAGTCGTGTGTGTTGCCAGGCCATCAGATGATATCTGTAGGTCTTATCTTTGTGTCATAGACACAACGTCCGAATGTTTATCACCGCGGAGGTGTTTTGGGTGGCCAAGGAGGACGTTGCTCACTTAGCGTTAATTAGGGCAGAGTTGCCGAAAAGTTTTTTGCATACTGATCTGAAGGATCACAGTCGAAGAATTCATAGGGTGCGCGACAAGCGCTCCCTATGGGAGTAGCCCCCGAGTGTCCGTTCGAGTCGTAGACTCGAGTAGAGACTTTAATTCAGTCTTTGTTGACTTTTAGGTCTGTAGGACACAAATTTTTTGGATACTTGAATCCATCCTCCCTATGGGAGTAGCCCCCGAGTCCGTAGAGGAGTCGCAGACTCGACGTAGGACTCGAAGAATAGTTCAATGGTGTAGTGCTTTGTTCGTTTTTCGGGTGCGCGGCCAGCGCTCCTGATAGGACTAGCCCCCGAGTACTTAGTCGAATCCTAGATTCAAGTGAGTACTTTTAGCTGTGTAGCCGAAGAATTGTAACCATTGCTAGTATAGCTTTTGATGACATCAGTGCTGACGATCGGTGACCTCAAGCGTCTGCAGCGCTAGAGATGACGTGACTGGACGAACATGGGTCCCACCTTCTGACTTTGAGTTGACTGGTCACGCGCGGCGTGGAGATAATTACGGCGTCGCCTCAATTTCCGTGTGTAGTGGACGGCGTGTGAGCGACGGTTCGCTGCTGTGCTAACACGCGGACGGTTGGATTTGTATGTTGGCTTTAGGTCTTCCCATGAACGGCCGTTGTGCATCGTCCTCATCCTTATAATCATTGGCGAAAAGTGAGTTTGTTTTTCACCGCAGCCATTCTCGTTTCACTGCTCCCATCTTCTTTGAGCTTTCCTTGTTGCGCGCTGGAATTTCTTCGAACCTTTCCTTCTTTGTTTCTGCGTCAGTTGATGCAGTGAAGTCCTCACGATCCGATCGTCCTGGTGCTGATCGCACAACACCTCTGCTGGTATCCACACGTACAAGGAGGAGCACCGGCGGCGAACTGCTAGGTTCGTTACGGCGGCAGGACTGCTGTGGAGCTAGGGTTTCCAACACATGGAATGACCTAACCGAACAACGATTAACCTTTCTGGGTTAAGGTTCTCCACTATATATAGGGAGTGAACGTGGGCTCTGCTCGCGCGACCCATTCACTAAAGCCCATATAACACTAGTCACCGTGAGTCCAACTCACTAACTCAGTCCTAATTAGGTTTAGGTCCAACCCAACCAGATTATATATTCAGATCCAATCCGAACTTGCTCCCGCTCTTAAGTATGTGACCCCTCAGGATCATGGCTACTTGGACACGATTGGAGTCTGACTCACAATCGATCAGTCGGTAGCGGCTCCTAGCAGAACGTGCCGACTTCCAAGTACCAAAGAGTCATGACGACTTGCCTTTCCAATGCGACTTACATCCGAGTCCCTTTTGCCTCACGATATACCTTGTCAGACTATAGGCGAATATATGTCATCCCTTAAATAGTCCGACTCTCTTCTCGATCCAAGATAAGTGATTCACCCGACTAACTCTTAGTCAATCGCCTCGGTTAACACTTAACCGAGTCGTGCATGGCCATGCTTTCCAAATCATATCTCACGAGAGGGCCCAGAGAATATCTCTCCGAGTGGAGGGGCAAAATCCCATCTTGGTTATTCACATCACGCAGCTTGATTCTCAGTCGACCCGAACCCTGCCTTTATAACTGCCCAGTTACGGATCAGCGTTTGACAGAACCTAAGTCGGTGATCCTCAACTCGGACTATGCAACAACCTCAGGTCTAAGGATTACATTGATTGAGATATACAAATGACAACTTGTTCGTTGTACCTCAATATGGGTCAATCCGACTCGCTAAAATATTTAGCCGAGTCTGTGTAAGTTGGAATAGCATCTCCATGCCCATGACAAGTGGAACCGAGTCATCAAGCCAACTTTCACATTGGTCTAAGTTGTGTGTCCAGCACAACCTCAATGACCAGGATATTTAGTACAAACAACATGAATGCATAGTTCCACAACTGAATCACATATTCAATGATACACATCAGATGTTTATACAAGGACTAATATCTTTATGAATACAATGGGAAATCTCATCATACATGATTGCCTCTAGGGCATATTCCCAACAGTCTCCCACTTGCACTAGAGTCTAAGCATCTAATGCCCATGGCTCTCAGGTGCGCCTCATGCTTCGGATGTGGTAACGGCTTTGTCAACGGATCCGCAATATTTGCATCCGTGTGTACCTTGCATAACTTGATATCACCCTGATCCACGAACTGGCGAATCAGGTGGTACCGCATGAGTATGTGCTTGTTCTTCTGGTGTTGTCTAGGTTCCTTGGCTTGTGCAATAGCACCATTGTTGTCACAATACACGTCCAACGGATTGGACGAGCCCTGACCCACACCAATATCCATGAGGAAATTCCTCATCCAAACAGCTTCCTTTGCTGCCTCCGAGGCGGCAATATACTCAGCCTCTGTTGTAGACGCTAACACAGTCTCTTGCTTGGAACTCTTCCAGCTCACAGCACCTCCATTTAAAATAAACACGTATCCGGATTGCGAACGAGAATCATCAGGGTCGGTAAGATAACTCGCATCTGTGTAACCCTTTACACTGAGTTCATCTTCACCACCAAAAACCAACAACATATCCTTAGTCCTTCTCAAGTACTTTAGGATATTTTTAGCCGCTATCCAGTGGATCTCTCCAGGATCAGCCTGGTATCTGCTCACAACACTTAGAGCATAGGAAACATCTGGCCTAGTACAAATCATTGCGTACATGATGGATCCGACTGCAGAAGCATATGGAATCGCACTCATCCGACTTCGCTCATCAGTTGTCGAAGGACACTGAGTCTTGCTAAGTTTTACACCATGGGACATCGGTAAGAACCCCTTATTAGACGATTCCATGTTGAACTTCTTCAACACTTTGTCCAAATAAGTACTCTGACTCAATCCAATGAGCCTCCTTGATCTATCTCTATAGATCCGGATTCCGAGGATGTATGTTGCCTCACCCAAGTCTTTCATTGAGAAACTCCTTTCCAATGATTCCTTGGTTTCTTGCAACATCTGGACATCATTTCCAATCAGTAATATGTCATCCACATATAAGACTAGAAAATTTACTTTGTTCCCACTAAACTTCTTGTATAAACAAGAATCATGATCACTCTTTATGAAGCCAAACGATTTGACTACCTCATCAAAGCAAATATTCCAACTCCGAGATGCTTGCTTCAACCAATAAATGGATTTCTGAAGTTTGCACACCTTGTCAGCATTACCGGATCGACAAAACCCTCGGGCTGTATCATATACACGTCCTCGGTTAAATTTCCGTTAAGGAAAGCCGTTTTGACATCCATCTGCCATATCTCGTATTTGAAATAGGCCGCTATAGCTAACATGATCCGAACTGATTTAAGCATCGCTACGGGCGAGAAAGTCTCGTCGTAATCAACTCCTTGAATTTGTCGGAACCCCTTCGTGACAAGGCGTGCTTTATAGACGGAAACATTTCCATCCATATCAGTTTTCTTCTTAAAGACCCATTTGCACTCGACGGGTCTTGCACCGTCTGGCAGATCAACCAAGTTCAAAACTTGATTTTCATCCATGGACTTTAACTCGGATTTCATGGCTCCAAGCCATGACTCGGAATCAGATCCCACCATCGCTTCTGAATAATTTGCCGGCTCATCACTGTCTAACAGTAACACATCACGAACACTTCGTAATCTTGCCGATCTTCGTAGTACAGGTGCTGCTGCCGGCTCAGCTTCCACGACCGGCTCAACCTCCAAGGTTTTTGCCGACTCGCTACTAGCCGGTTCCTCTCTAATTTCTTCGAGTTGCACCGTGCTCCCACTTACTCCCCGACTGAGAAACTCTTTCTCAAGGAAGACACCGTTCCGAGCGACAAACACTTTGCCCTCTTCTCGGTTGTAGAAGTAGTAACCCAAGGTTTCCCTCAGATACCCCACAAAAATACATTTATCCGACTTGGCCGGAAGCTTGTTCGACTGAAGTCGCTTGACAAATGCTTCACAACCCCAAATCTTAAGAAAAGACAAACTCGTCTTTTTGCCTATCCACATCTCATGCGGTGTCTTCTCTATCGATTTTGATGGTACTCTGTTTAGTGTGAACGCCGCTGTTTCTAGACAATAACCCCAAAATGATAAAGGCAGATCTGTCCGACTCATCATTGATCGTACCATGTCCAACAAGGTCCGATTCCTCCTTTCCGAAACACCATTCCTTTGTGGCGTTCCTGGCGGAGTAAGTTGAGGAACTATTCCACAACTTTTCAAATGGTCATCAAACTCATGGCTCATGTACTCACCTCCTCAGTCCAACCGAAGAAACTTTATTTTCTTGCCGAGTTGATTCTGTGCTTCATTCTGGAATTCTTTGAACTTTTCAAAGGCTTCCGACTTATGTTTCATCAAGTAGATATATCCATACCTACTTAAATCATCAGTGAAGGTAATGAAGTACTCATAACCACCCCTGGCTGTCGTGCTCATTGGTCCACATACATCACTATGTACTAGTCCCAACAAGTCGGACGCCCTTTCGCAACTCTTTGAGAAAGGTGTCTTGGTCATTTTGCCGAGTAGGCAAGATTCGCATGTCTCAAACGACTCCAAGTCGAACGAAGTTAGGAGTCCATCATCATGGAGCTTCTTCATGCGTTTCCAACTTATATGACCAAGCCGACAATGCCAAAAGTAAGTCATATTCAGATCATTTGGTTTCAACCTTTTAACATTTATGTTATAAACCGACTCACCATCAAGATTCAAAATAAATAACCCGTCCTAGACGGGTGCAAAGCCGTGAAACATATCATTCAAATACAAAGAACAACCATTATTCTTGATATTCGACTCATAGCCTTGCCTCATCAAACATGAAGCAGAAATAATGTTTCGACTGAGCACTGGAACATAATAACAATTATTCAGTTCCATAATGAATCCAGAAGGTAAATGAAGTTGCATCGTGCCGACTTCCAACGCAGCAACTCTTGCTTTGTTGCCGACTCGAATATCAACCTCGCCTCTTGCTACGCTCCTAGTTCTTACCAGTCCCTGCAACGAGTTGCAGATGTGAATAATTGATCCGGTATCATATACCCAAGAACTATTAGGTGCATTAGCAAGATATATGTCTATAACATTGCAAACAAGTGTACCTGAGTCGGAAGTCATACGTCCACTCTTGGCTTTGTCGGCCAAGTACTTGCTGCAGTTCCTCTTCTAGTGGCCATCCGCCTTGCAGTAGAAGCAAGTGGATCCGGCTGAAGGAGATGTCTTAGTCCCTGAGGAAACGCTTGGGACCGGGTCCTGAGCCTGCTTTCCTCCTGACTTAGCCTTCTTCTTAGTCCAAGAACTCTTCTTGAACTTAGCCTTATTCTGCACCATCAACACTTGACTAGTGCCCTTCTTGAGATCCGCCTCTGCCTGCTTGAGCATCCCATGCAATTCAGTGAGATTATTATCAATACCATGCATGTGGTAGTTCGAAATGAACTGCTCATATGCACTAGGAAGAGAGTTCAGAATTATATCCGTAGCGAACTCTTCGCTAATGGGGTAGCCATGCCTCTCCAAAGACTGCACGTAACCAACCATTTTGATCACATGAGGACTCAGTGGATCACCATCCTTAAGCTTGCAACTCAGCAAAGCCTGAGAGACTTGATACCTCTCAGTCTTCGCCTGAGCCTGGAACATACTTTTGAGGCTTTCGATCATATCGTAGGCGTCAACATGCTCGAACTGCTTTTGCAAGTCCGGTTCCATGTGAGCAAGCATAAGACAGCTAATATCCGTGGACTCATCCTTAGCCCGACGGTAGGCATTGGTGGCTGCGACAGTCGCATTCTCATTCGGCTCATCTGGAAGTGGGTTGTCTAGGACATGGTCCTTCTTTTCTAGTTTGAGAACAATTCTCAGATTTCGATACCAGTTGGTAAAATTAGTGTCGTTCAGTTTATCTTTCTCAAGAATGGTCCTCAACGCAAAACCGGATATCTGAGAGTGACTGCTACTTGGTGCCATGATCTACAACAGAAAATATGCAAAACACTTAAGACATGTATTCATAAAAGAGCAAGCATATTAAACATTTTAATATTTTATGCTCCCACTAGAACCAACACCCCTCCGATGGTTACTTAGTGATTCAGGATCCTAAATAAGCAAGTCGGCTAGTGAGCTTTAGCATCACCGCTAGCCGCCAAGTGATCTAGGTAGACAACTCCTTGTCAATCGCATCTCATGCGACTCCTGTTGGACGGGTGGCATCACATGCCCCGGCTCCCATCCGACTTTTCCCCGAGCCCCACAACCGTTGTGATAGACCTGTCTAGCTTACCGAGTGTTTCCGCAGTAAGAGTCTGACTCGAACCCACCTAGTCGGAAAGAATTGGCAGCACCTCAATTTTATGATCCCACTACCAAAAATGTCCGACTTGTGATGGTGCAAACACTGGCGGGGAAACCGACTAGACCTTCTTTGAGGGATTAAATTTTACTGACTATCTAATAGAGGTAAAACCGAGACATAACAATAACAGAAAATAAAGCAATTATAATGTGAAATGGTATGGCTCTCTTCATGGCGATCTCCATCTCCACAAAGCCTGTAATCCGACCTGTGCCAACTCTTGTCACTTGCCGTTTTACTCCATGTCGCCGACATGTACAATTCCTTGCATGCCTTCCGGGTTCTCCAAACAGCTACACTAGCTTAGTAAAGTAAATTACATAGAGAATCCGACACGCATGTCGTTATACAATAAAATGACAGCACCTAGGCTCCAGCCGGCTGACAAAAACCGTGATTCGCAGATCACGTATGGATTACACACATACATCACATGCACATGAACCATACCATTCACAACTTCCTGCAAAAACAAGTTATGCATATATACAATATCTACCGGCATTGTGAAACTCGCAACGACATCTAGGGCGCTACGACAGGGCGAAGCCGGCGGTCCCATCTTCTTTGAGCTTTCCTTGTTTGTTTCTGTGTTCTCATCATCGCCACCGCCGCACTGTGATGGGGAAGTCCAAGAAGGCCTCCACCGCGGTTGGTACTAGTGCTGCCGCCGGCGGCAAGAAGGGTTCCGTCGCCACTCGCATTGTTGGGCCACGTGGAGATAAAACAAAACTTTTTCCTCTAACGTGGTGATCCCAAGATCTAGCTGAGGTAGAAGGCCACGAGGTTTACCACTAGACGCGTAGTTGCGGATTACTGATGAAGCGCGTCAGTTGATGCAGTGAAGTCCTCACGATCCGATCGTCCTGGTGCTGATCGCACAACACCTCTGCTGGTATCCACACGTACAAGGAGGAGCACCGGCGGCGAACTGCTAGGTTCGTTACGGCGGCAGGACTGCTGTGGAGCTAGGGTTTCCAACACATGGAATGACCTAACCGAACAACGATTAACCTTTCTGGGTTAAGGTTCTCCACTATATATAGGGAGTGAACGTGGGCTCTGCTCGCGCGACCCATTCACTAAAGCCCATATAACACTAGTCACCGTGAGTCCAACTCACTAACTCAGTCCTAATCAGGTTTAGGTCCAACCCAACCAGATTATATGTTCAGATCCAATCCGAACTTGCTCCCGCTCTTAAGTATGTGACCCCTCAGGCTCATGGCTACTTGGACACGATTGGAGTCTGACTCACAATTGATCAGTCGGTAGCGGATCCTAGCAGAACGTGCCGACTCCCAAGTACCAAAGAGTCATGACGACTTGCCTTTCCAATGCGACTTACATCTGAGTCCCTTTTGCCTCACGATATACCTTGTCAGACTATAGGCGAATATATGTCATCCCTTAAATAGTCCGACTCTCTTCTCGATCCAAGATAAGTGATTCACCCGACTAACTCTTAGTCAATCGCCTCGGTTAACACTTAACCGAGTCGTGCATGGCCATGCTTTCCGAATCATATCTCACGAGAGGGCCCAGAGAATATCTCTCCGAGTGGAGGGGCAAAATCCCATCTTGGTTATTCACATCACGCAGCTTGATTCTCAGTCGACCCAAACCCTGCCTTTATAACTGCCCAGTTACGGATCAGCGTTTGACAGAACCTAAGTCGGTGATCCTCAACTCGGACTATGCAACAACCTCAGGTCTAAGGATTACATTAATTGAGATATACAAATGACAACTTGTTCGTTGTACCTCAATATGGGTCAATCCGACTCGCTAAACTCTTTAGCCGAGTCTGTGTAAGTTGGAATAGCATCTCCATGCCCATGACAAGTGGAACCGAGTCATCAAGCCAACTTTCACATTGGTCTAAGTTGTGTGTCCAGCACAACCTCAATGACCAAGGATATTTAGTACAAACAACATGAATGCATAGTTCCACAACCGAATCACATATTCAATGATACACATCAGATGTTTATACAAGGACTAATATCTTTATGAATACAATGGGAAATCTCATCATACATGATTGCCTCTAGGGCATATTCCCAACAGTCTCCCACTTGCACTAGAGTCTAAGCATCTAATGCACTAGAGTCTAAGCATCTAAGCATCTAATACACTTTTGCCTCTTCCGGAAGCTCTATTCCGTGAAGAGGCAATCTGGCTCCGATGGCGTGTATCCCATCGGTGGCTGCATCATTTCCCTAAAATCCAATTTTCTATTCTTTTCTTTCTCTATGTCAGAGTCTGTCCAGTACTGGAGGAGGCAATGGTTTTACATCCGCGACTCCACAGTGGCCGGGCAGAACTTTGGCCTTGCTCCTTTTGACCCCTCCCAGAAAATCCAGCTGAAGCGGTCCTGGAAGAATCACATCTTGGACGGCGAGGTGGCGGAGATAGAGGATCTCTATCGTCGGGTGGAAGATCTTCAGGTGATTCCGGATAAAGAGGTGAACGGTGTGGATATCATCCGCACCTTCCTCAAACGTCGGGTGCAACCACTCCAGGCTAGGGCGCACCCGATGTTTCTTTATTCTAGCCGCCATGACCCGACTAGGGTTTCGACTGGAGATCTCTCTGCGGGGGATGTGGACGGAATCCTCTGGCCATTGCTGAAGTTTAAGGCTGGCGAGGACATTCCAGGTAGCTCGCTAACCCTTCCCTTCAGGGCCTCTCGACCGGTGCCGCAGGTGTAGATCTGGGACGTGCGCGTAGCGCTTTTTCGACTACGTCTCTTTATAGTTCAGTAAGTCTGAAAGTTTGTCTTTTTTGTGCAGGATTTCAAAGTGCCAGGTATGGAGCCTCCACTACACGAACTTTTTCCGGATGCACTGGACAATGAGGTAGTGGAATCCATGTCTGAGCTTCCTTCGGCGCGGTCGCCGGCTGAAGAAGCCTTTGAGTTGAGCGAGGAGCAGACTTGAAAGCGGACATGGAGCTCGAGCGAATCGTCGGATAACCTTGACTCCGCCGACGCCTAGGAACCCTCTGTGCCTTGAGCGTCACAGTGGGGGTCATGGTGGCTCTTCCTCTCCTATTCCGGCGTGCCTGTGTAGGCTATGGCGCCACAGGCGCCGGCGAAGCGGAAGAACAAAGAGAAGAAGGAAGAGAAGAAGGTGGAGAAGAGAGGCAGGAGGACCCCGCCTATCTTCGACTTGAGCGATCTTGACTCGTAAGTTTCTTCAGTTGCCTTCTTTTTTTCTTTCTTTCAATTTAGCTTGCTTGTACTTGTCTGATGTTGTCTTTTGTAGCCACTCCTCCGATGGCTCCTTCAGCGATGGCGCTCGGGAGATGGTGGGGAGTTGAAGGTTGCTCCTCCTCCTCCTCAGACGGTGGCCACCTCTGAGGGAGCTTCTCCGAACCCTTCTCCGCAGGAGGCTCGGGTGGTTGCCGCGGGGGGAGCTCCCGAGCATTTTCGGATGATCTGCTAATCACTTTGATTTTGTTTCTCGAGGGGAGCCCCCGAGCATCTGTCGGATGGTCTGCTGATCACGCTTTCCTTTTTGTACATGCCTCGGGGGGAGCCCTCGAGCGTTTTTTCGTATGCGTAATTCGCCTTTCTCGTTCCTTGGGCGCAGCCCCCGAGCCTTTCTTTTGACGAATTGTTTCTTTCTATAGCCTTTTGTTCAAGGCGCCAACCAGCTGGTGCAGCAGCACTTGGTGTTGGAGGTCAGCTTCAAGTGGCTTCAGGGTACATTCGTGAGTTGGTCTTTTTCGTCTTCCACTGCTTCCTTTTCCTTCGATCTGATGAGTGATCTTTTGTTTGCAGATGAAAACAATACCACTCTCCGCAAGCTTGATGCTATCAAAAAGTGCCTTGGGCGAGCAGAGAAGAAGGCCGAGGACACCGTTGGTGCGAAGGAGCGCCTCGAGCGGGAGCTAGCCGGCACAGCTGCGGCCAAGGAGCGCCTGCAGCAGGAAGCTACGGACCGCGAGGAGCAACTCGCCACTGCTGCGGCCTCGCGCGAGAAGGAGGTAGCCGGCAAGCTGATGGCTGCTGCCAAGGCTATTTCGGGTGAGTGATTTTGCCTGTTCCTTTTCGGCTTCCTTGTCTTTCTTGTTTTGCTTGGTTTTCACGTTTTTTCTTCCGTTTGTTTAGATGCCGCGGGCATCGAGTTTTACCGCGGTGCCCTGGAGCACGGAAGTGCTCTGGATGATGCCACTACGGCGGTCGAAGATCGCTGCAGCACCATGGTCGGCTTGCTTGCCAAGGCCAAGGAGGTTTTCGGGCGCTTCTACAAGGAGCTCGTCCCGAAGGGCGTCGCCCTTGAGGATGTCGACTTGTTGGAGGATGCGCTGTCAGCCGATGCACCTGCGGCGTACAAGCGTAAGCAAAAAGGCATTGGTGCATCCGTGGGGCTAGCGATGGCCTTGGCGTCTGGAGCGGAGCTGGATCTTCATCAGATTACCTCCCAGATGCCAATAGCCGCCGACGGATCCGAGGTAGCCTTCGCCCTCTACGCTGCCCGTTGCAAATGTTATGGGCCAAAGTTGATTGACTTGCTGGCTGAGTACGCGGTGAGGCAGCAATGGAGGAAAAGAGTAGGCAATCCGACTCCGAGGCTACGCGGTGAGGCTCCGAGGCTACTCGGGATGCAGTAGACCACAAGTTTTCAAACATATCCAAACACTATAGTGAATCCATAAATAGTTAAGTAATATTACTTCCTTGTTTACAAACTATAACCACTCATCTATAAAAAGGTAAATGATTCTATTCCAGTATAATGTTAGGAAACCACTATTCAAATAGAGGTGTTACCATTCTTAAAGTATCCTTAGAGAAACATTATGAAGTACACAAGGTAAAAATAACATAGCAATATACCTTAAATCCGTCTATGTCTTTAAAGTTAACTTTAGTCTACAATACTTTAACTATTATACTAAAGAATTTGTTATGTGTTTTATAGTTACCTTTGGTCTTTTATAATTAAGCCATAAAGCATCTCAAGTCCAAAATATTCAAGCAATCACAAACAACATCGACCACATTGGAGTAACCACAAAAACTGTTTAGACCTTAGAAAAGGAATCTTTTCTTCAAAAGTTATTCATTTTTCCACTTTAGTCAACAAACCTTATAATAATATTTCCAACTCTTAAAAAATTAAATTCAAGGACTCTCATCATAATTAACAGATGAAAATTAATCACAATTACATTGTTTCAAACCTTATTTGAATACTCAGGATGGTAAATACCTAAGTTCTTTATTATTGCCATTACTTGTAAAGTAAAATTTGAAGATAAACAATTCTTATATAAGTAGTATTTGAGTAGCATACCTCAATAGTATATCTTATTGTTGTATACCATTATGTTTACATGTTGTTTTACACACACTCACAAGCCTTAATAAGAAACACATGTGTGAAACTTATCTAAAAGGACAACACATTCTGAAGTAACCATTCCAGAATCCAAACCATAGATCAACGTTATCCCCGGGATTCGAGTTTACGAAACTGCATTACATTACTTATGCATAACAGCATCTTGCTTCTTTAAACATTAGTCCTTACCGGACCAATGATGCTGATTTCAGATATTGGATCTTATATTGTCTTGAAGACCGTGAGTAGATAATCTTGCAATCACAAAAGGCAAGTTCACACTTGCTCATGTACTTTGATTATTTTTCGTAAAGTATTTTGAAAATCCAGTGTTGTCACCACCTGCATTTCAAAAAGGTCAGAAAACACTATTTTGATAATAATGTAAATTATTGGTTACTGATCCAGGGTGATCAGCTAATCTATTAAGTCTGGCAATGAGAATACCACTGCACATGACTATATCACCTAGGACTTAACAACCAATGTCGCCAGTGATTCTTGCGCCGTATATTACGTGTTGACCATGAGATTTGGAATGGGACGGAGAAGTCAGCTGTATCTTTTCCCTCTCGCATGGAGCCGGATGTGCGGGTCCTGGCTGTTATCACTCGTAGCATGCATATATTGGTAATTCGTAGATGATATGCAGCATAGGGGTGGGAACCCTCAACATCCCACGATAGTTCTGGCATCTGAACGGTCTGTATTTCCTATTGCCGTAATTCAATAAGTGCTTGGATCTTAGGTTGGGCCTCAAACAAAGGAAGTTTGAACGGGAACATACTCTCGGCCGTGCAACAAAGCCTAAGGTCTCTCATGGGTAAAGTGACGCACCTCTGCAGAGTGTAAGAACTGTAACTTGTTACTCCCTGTTCCGGGAAGGAGCTACGAACGTGGCGGGAAAGGAACTCCCTGAAAGTTCTGGTAAACCCGTGAAGGCTGACGGACATAGATTTTCAGAATAAAAGCAACCTTTGAAGAAATGTTTATGAAAACTTGCATTGCCTATGACCTATGGTCTGTGGCTGTAGATATAGTGCATCAAACACTCCTTTTCTAGTGAACTTGCTCAGTACGCTCATAGTCAATGTATCTTCTTAACCCCTGCTAGATTCTAAAGCCATTAAGACGATGTCTACATCAAGTTATGCTCCAGGAATCATCATCAAAATACCAAGCTCTTCAATGAAGTCAAGGAAGTCAACATATATATCAACTCAAGTGAAGACGAAGTTACTGATTAGATAGGAATATACTTTCTAGCCATAGAACCTATTATGTAGGGTATTGCCATAGAAGCAATACCGGGTCATCAATTTAGATGTCAGTATTATTAGTAGAATAGATTTGGAGTTCTTTATTTTTGAATCTCCTTGCAATTAATTTCTTTCTCTCTCTTTAACTAAGAGTGTTCTGTGGATCTTGTGTACCAAGTGAGTTGTAAACTTAGCCATGTATTGGACCTACTGTGTTTCTGTTGTACCACTCTGAGGGATGTAATACTGGTGAACGGTGTTTCATTAGTGTTATGTCAACGACTATAGTATACTACATCATGCAGTGGTATGCTGGGTCACCGCAGCTGGTATCAGAGCATATGCTTTGACCTTAGGATAAAAACCCTTTTAGGAAGCTCTGTAGGTTGGATAGTGACTATAGGAGCCATCTTATCTAAACCAAATATTGTGATGACTTGTGAGAAGAATCCACTTGAGGATAACTTTGTCACTAGATACTTAGGTCATTCTTTCTTAGTAGTAATTATTTTATCTTTTCTCAGTATAGTGCTAATTAGTGTCTTCCAAAGGAGACATAACCATCAAGATACGGTAGGAAAGCCAGTTGGTCACAGTAGATTAGGATCAAGTGTAAGACATAAATTGAAGTAGTCCTAATGGTATAGCCTAACCCTAGAATCCAAGTAGCAAGTGGAATCTTATTGTTAATTGGTAACCAAATACAACATGATGAATATCATTAGGATTAATGTTGATGTAATGGGTAGTAATCATGTGGGATTCACTTGATAATTCTACGTGATGAAGTGAAATTATGTTAAGAATTAATAATGGTGTAGTGAGAAACAAAGTCATCATGGTTAGATTAGCTTCTGAATCATGTAAATAGGTAAAACATAACAAGATCATGGTGAGATTAGCTCCGAAACCATGATGAGAGTATAAATATGACAAGATAATTAGTAAATTAGCTTGGAGTAGAAGTATGAAAATACCATGGTAGAGCTATGATAGAAGTCATAGGTGTCATAAAATAGTGATAACCTTCAATTTTAGGGGTTCAATAGAAACTTATTAGTATTTTTGAGAGATCATGTGAGATTAGTTACTAAATAAGAAAGGTTGGTCATAGTTAATCATTGCAAGAGGTGAGACAAAAGGTTAGTCAAAAACCAAATTGAGACCACTTTTATTAAGATTATCATGTTGCACTTGAGCAATTTGGGTAAATGTTGAGATAAAGAATAGTTTGACCCTATGTGCTAAGTATCACGATGTAAACCTATATGAGGAGGTGTCATATACTACACAACTAAGCCTGAATTCTAGAGATACTATACTCAACAATTATATTCTGGGCTTAGAATATTGTGTGTTATATGTACCACATTTGGATTTATTGGTTTTTCTTGGATCTTCTTGATTGACTATATCTGTACATGAAGTTTGACTTGATGTGCAAATGCACGTTGCAATGTACAGTTACTACTTGATGTTATAGACCTAGATAGGAATGGGAATTCGTGTGAGGGAGTGACGAGTTCCAAAGACCAAGATGAAGACCTACATGAAGGGTAAAGCCAATTATGAGGAGTATCAATCCAATTTGAAGGATGAATCAAGTTCATATCATTGTTAGTCATCTATAAGAAGGAAGAGTCATGTAGGAAATACATCGAGCAACAAGAAGTAATAAACGTTAGGTCCACCCAAAATAGGTGATGTTGCTAAGAAGTGAATGAAGTAGTTAAACCGAGTTCATGGAAGCATCATGAATTAGTACAAAGAAGAAGCCTTGGAACCAAAATGGTATTCAATCTCTGACAATTCAGAGAGAATGCCATAAGGATGTTGGAAGCCGTAGGGTAATACCTACAACCTAGGATGATCCACAGCTGGTATTTGATCCACAGTTGGTATCTTGTCTGCAGCCGGTGTTGGTTGACATAGTTAACCAGATCATCTTAATGGTTGCATAAAGAGCATAAAACTTGGCCTAAGTAAGAGAAGACATAAAAAGTATAATAATTAAACGACAGTTTTCTAAAGCGCTTCGCAAAGTCAGGCCTACCAAAGCGAAAATGTGCAAATAAAAAGTAAGACAAATAATCTTGGAAGATCTATCTCAGAGATCCACAATTGTGTGGGTATACCGTAAGTTCTTTCATGAGACCTTAAAGAGGTATAGTATAAGCTGGATAGAGACCAATATCCTAGTTATGAAGCCAATGGTTACTATAAAGGCGGTTTAGAGACCATTAGTAAACCCTAAGGGGGAGAGTAAACAATAAATGAAAGTATTGTTATCTAATCATCCGATTAAAGGTTGGAGAGGAAATACTAACCTATGCCAACGTTAAGCCTTATTTTCATAGGGGTAAAAGAAGCCATCATTATAAAAGTACTCTTAGAAGTAAGTCTGGATGAAAGATAGAAGTTTATTTCAAGATAGTAGTATTCAAACCTTAAGGCAATTATTAAATGGTAGTTAAAGAAGTACTTAAGGTGATAAT
This sequence comes from Avena sativa, assembly GCA_916181665.1. NCBI lineage: Eukaryota > Viridiplantae > Streptophyta > Magnoliopsida > Poales > Poaceae > Avena > Avena sativa. Next base: position 272,947,047 of record OV702298.1, on the reverse strand, counting down.
GAAAGCATTAACTAAAGCTTGCTAAGACAAAAGCTTAAGGGTGATAAAATAGATTAACCCTAATAGAATAATTCTAAAGGAAACAATTCTTAAGTAATCCTTAAGAAGTAATAACCCACATCCAATTGGATATGTATGGTGAAACAAGAAATTCCGATGGGTATGGACTAAATGTGTTCAAATCTAATCTTCAGAAGGACTACCAGTATAAACCATACCATGAAAACCCAAAAAGTTAGTCTTTTAGCCATAACTATTGTCTAACAAAAAATTAAAAGTTGTTTTAGCGAGACTTCCTAGACCTTATACAATATAGTAAGGAAGTTCGATGATCAAGTGAAGGAGTTGGAATGGAATACCTAATCAGGGAAATGAACTAAAGAAGAAACTCCAATTTAAGGATTCCATAATGAGAACATATCCCTAAGGGATGATAGTAAAAGGAACTTTGGAGTATCGAAGACAACAAGTTGGAGATTGCCAAGAATGGTAAGAATTCAAGGAAAATATCTGGATATGGGGTAATACAATTATTACCATTTGAGGTTACCATGAAGTTGAGAAGTGTCATAACCAATACAAGACAATTCCTTACCCCGAAACGTGAGTATATGAACTTCGAGGACAAACTTTATTTTAAGGGGGACAGTCTGTAACATCCCAGCATTAGATCTTAGAAATAAGATGAACACAGATGTGTGCATTGCATTCATGCATAGAAAATCCGAATAATTTTTGCGACTTTGAACAAAACTTGTCAAAGTGATTGAAGCTTCTCTCAACTTGATGCAATTGGAGTAGATCATCAAGTTGACTGCGAGAAGTTTCAATATGACCTTTGCTAAAAACATTATTTTGGGTAATGGTAGTTTGATCTAAGGGTAGATCAAATATAATGTAACTAAACCATTACACATTGATTAATGATTATAATTTGATACTTATGTGATCATTCCATGGTATTAATTTCATTAACCATGAAAATCAAACTATGAATATAATTCAAGTAATAAGAATATAAGAACCAACTCTTGATCCACTTTATCCTTATTTATCTTTACCATGAGTATCATGGTAATATCTAACCTTAACTCTTTAGTGGTATTAAGTAGGAAAGAAACCAAGTCAAGATCATTCACCACATATCTTTCTTTCCATATTAATCCTTATCATCTCTATTGAACCTTATTCTAATATCCCTTGTTCATCAATGTTGATTAATCCACTATTGATCTATCAACTCTTGTTTTTATCTTAGCATTCACTTAAATCCTTTTGAGAAGGAAGTAAGAAGAGGTAAGTAGTAATGCTAGTTTTGGATATCATCTATAGGGTGGGAGTGAGTGAAGAGAATCAAATCAATAGGATTATTGATGAAGTTAGCTCGCTCGTAAAATGATAGAAGAGTTATTTGGAATATATAATCATATGGTGTTAAAGAAGATTACAAGGATAAATCTTGAAGCAAGTTACCAAGGAGTAATCCTATTGGATTAAGAAGGCATAGTCCTAAATAACATCCCTTAATCCAATAGAGATGCTAAGAAGATAAATTCAATACAACTATAATGTTGTATTGATGAAAACTTTGGTTAGCCAACTAGAAACCTAAACCATAAAGAATCAAAGGATTATAATGATCATGCTTTAGTCACCAAGATTGAATTCTTATATCAAGTATAAGGGACATTGGTGGATAGAACATGATTGAACCCTAGTATAGATATATTATCCTAGATTAGTCATTACAAGTCACATTAATATAATGTGAGGTTGGAGTATGAATTACTAGAGTTGAGTAAAATAAGATAGTATGGTTAAGCTATTAGTGTAGCATGGAGTTATTGAAGTAGTGTTATTCCTCTTAAAGGATTGTAAGATTTTGAGGAGAGTAGTTTGAATTATACATCTATTGGAATAATATTAGTGATGAAGATAAAGGAAGTGTATAAATGGAGTTAGAAGTAACTACTTGTTGGATTGGAGGATATCAGCAGTAGAGTTGTTGATATAACCAAGTATAGTTATGAGAAGATTATGAGAAGCTTTAGTGTCAAGATTTGCATCAGAAATGACCCGACCAAGATCATCAGCGGGCCGGTCTGGTTCCCGTACTTCACCTCCTTCTTCTTCATTGTCTTCCGTTGCGGTATCAGCATATTCAGGGAACATAGATCGGTAGTTGTCATCATCGTTCTCTTCTTCATCGCCTTCTTCCATCACAACCCCTCTTTCTCCGTGTTTGTTCCAAACATTATAGCCAGACATAAAACCAGACTGAAGCAGGTTGCTCCGAATGACTCTTGCGGAAGTGTGAGCCTTCTCATTCCTATAGTCAACACATGGACAACACATAAAACCATCATGCCGCTTGTTCTCCTTGGCCACAAGTCGAAAAGAACGCACGCCTTCTCTGAAAGCGACAGAGCGTCGGTCACCGTACATCCATGGATGGCTCGTCTGTATCATACAAATATATATCAAACGCAATCACTATGCTAAAATTAAGTACCGCACAGTCTAAACGAGAAAATAGTTGCTAACCTTTTATTACACTTAGAAACAAAGATGAGAAAACTTAAGTGTGGATCGGGCACCTCATATCATGTCTGTCTTGTGTGACGTAAACTCGCATCACTCTAATGGACAATTCACCGAACACCTCTAGTGCATATGAATAAGAAAAAAAATAGCACAACACCACCTCTCCCACCGGGAAAAAAACAGTTGAGAGGGGGAGGGGTTGTGCCATATATATAGGGCCAGACCATTAGTCCCGGTTGGTTTGAGATACAAACCGGGACTAAAGAGGGTGCCCGCAGTGAGCGACAGTCCCCAGACCCTTTAGTCCCGGTTTGTGTCCCAAACCGGTACTAATGGGGTCTAACGGGCCGGGACCTATGGTTTGGGGTGGCTCGGGCCGTCCGACGGGGGCCATTACTCCCGGCCCCAGCCACAGCCGGGACTAATGGCCTGGACGAAAGGCATGTTTTCTACTAGTGGCTGGTGTACCTCATCCTGAGAGACTCCTCCGACGTCTTCTCCAAGGACAAGATCCTTAGGTCCCTCAGCTTCCACCCGATGCGGTCCATGAGCCGTTGCTCTTCGACATCCCTGTCGGCACCAACGACGAGTCCTCAGAGCCTCCTTCGCCGTCCTACTTTTTCAGGTCATGGTCGTCGCGCCGGTGGGGTAGCCACGAGGACTGAGAAGGCGGCTTCCTTGCAGCGGGTGCTCGTTAATAGATTTATGCACTAGCCAATTATCCCAAATGACAGATCTGATGGAAAGGGCTAGGCGGTGTATTTATATTCAACACTCCCCCTCACGTCTAGGTTATTTTAGTCCTTAGCGTGGGATAGGAGTAGGCCACAAAATGTTTTTTTCCTTTTTTTAATTCTGTGTGAGCAGGGTCTTAAACTCAAGACCTCTTGGCTCTGATACCATAATGATTTATGCACTAGCCAATTATCCCAAAAGACCGATCTGATGGAAAGGGCTAGGCGGTGTATTTATATTCAACACTCGTTAGTTCTAACTAGATAGGTATAGCTTTGTGGTTCTGAACTGCACGTAATCTCTTTGATGCTATTGTGGTGAGATTTGAGAATGGTGTATATGAAGATTCTGAAGTCGAGGTGGTGTATAGAGCAGGTTGTTCTTGTAGATTTGTACACTTAAGTTGAATTAGGAGGATGGATTATTTGATTCTTTAATGTTTCTTTTCTCTTGGTGATTCTTTACTGTTTCTTTTCTCTTGGTGAAGCCACCGCTTCGCTTTTCTAGCATTGTGCCCGAGACACTGGCTCCGACAAAGCTGAATCAGTTGCCGATGTAGCTACCACCTTGGCCTTGTTTTACATGCCGCCGTAGGATTCAGTGTGTGTGTGGAGGGGAGGGGGTGAGGGTGTGTGGGAGGCAGCTGGGAGAAAATGACCATCGCTGCCGCCGAACCGGATTCAGTGTAGGGGAGGGAGAAAAAGGACCGCCGCCGCCGGATTCAGTGTCGGGGGTTAGGAAAGTACAGAAATGGATTTGCCTGTGCGACACGTGCAGGATGACTTAGAAGGGGCACAGAAGGGGAACGACAGGTACTAATATAACGGAATATCCTGACATAACGTATAAGATTTGAAAATATTTGGTTTGTCCACCATTCACTCGAAATCCCCCCCTCGGTAATTACCCCACCAACTTTTCGAATCGCGGTGCGCAACTCGGATCCCACGATGCCTTCGCCTGTGAACTTTCGGGCCGCAAAGTAACTAGCCCCATGCAAGAGTAGCATTTTACACCACAAAACCTGAACCTAGGTAAACTCTCTGTGTCCCTCCGTCGTGTTTTCCACAGTTTTTCTCTCTAAGGTTGCTGAGAGTCTTGTGGAGATTGTGTCCAGCCCCTTGTGTTCGATTTCATCCTACTTTGAGAGATACCCCCGTTCATTCGCACAGACAAATCTCTGACAGAACCCAACATAAGTATTGCAACACAATTAGTCACATAGTTCATCGTTGCAATAATTACAAATGAAGTATCCTACTCCTTAGACTGTGAGATCGTACTTAATCACTATTAACCAAGGTTGCTTTGATTGCATCAATCATAATATCGTAATAGGGTGATCATAAAGTTGTATGTCAGGTATTACGAAGGGATAGGTTGAGGCGTATATATCGAGATCGAGTTTTTTCCCACGTGACAGGAAGATGCATTGGGCCCACTCAGTGGGATTACGTTTATAAAGCTGTGCAACTTATGACTAAGTCATGGGGATGGAATATCATGAGAAAAAGTTAAGCAAGCACTTGTCGGTAACAAGATCGAACTAGGTATGGTGATACCAATGATAAGATCTCGGACAAGTCATGTATCGAAGTAACAAAGGGAGTTGGACTCGACATTTATGGTTCAGACAACATTGACATCACGAAATTCATAGGGGCCATTATGGGTATCCAGATCCTGTTGATGATTATTGATCTGAGAACTATCATGATCATGTTTGTGATGTTCCTGAACCATAGGGTTACAAACTTAAGTGTTCAATGACGTTTAGAGATCGTTTTGGAATCATCGGGATCACCGGAAGAAAGAGAAGAAAGAACCAGAATCATTCCGGGAAGGATCTGAAGTAGTTCAGAGTGATTCAAAATGAGTTTTGGAGTATGAGGAATTGTAAAATATGTTTTTGACATTAATTAGTGTAATTAATGTTTGAATAATTTAATTTGGAGAAAACCTCCCTCTTAGGCCACATCCTAGAGGGAAGGGCCCATGAGGGAGGGCCAACCGCCCCAAAGGGCTTGGGGTCGGCCGACCATGCGTAGGTGTGAGGGGCCCACCCTAGACGCAACCTCCCACTTGGCGCCTCCTCCTCCCTTTATCCCCACATTGCTTGCTGGCTGGTGGGAGTCCTTCCTTTTCCCCTAAATAAGAAGGGGTATATGGGAGGGAAAGGCCCACAAAAACACAATATTTCCTAAGACATTTTCCTTAGGAAATTTCTCTCTATCTCGTTGGTTATCGTGCTTGTGGTTCCAAGAAGAACTGCGCACGTGGGAGATGACGGTTTCTTAGGCATGCCATCACGTTCCTTAATCCCGATTCTATAAGATCTGCTTTCGCAATATCGGCTGGATCAGGGAGAATGGTAGTCGTCGTTGAGCATCATACGTGTGAGAAACCACATGGGTGCTTCCAGTTGTGGCACCTGGATTGTCGTACATGAAGCAATGCGGCCTTGAGGTTGGCCATCAGTACAACTAAATCATCCACGTTCACCGCGAACGTTAAATTTTTTTTCTACAAGGGTATATCATCGAAACCTCTCTCCGATACTATATTAACTCATAGATAGATCTTGGTATTAGTGTTGCACTAGTCATGAAAAATTATTGTCTTCTACTGCAAACCCCTTCATAAAGAAATATCAGTAGTGGTGTCAATGATATTTCTATAAAATTAGTGACATTTAAATTTATAGGGGACATTGTTAGGATTCATGCCTTAGAGGCGTCACTATCCGTGTGTATTCATAAGATGTCTATGTATGAACTATTTGTACTTTCATCGAATTCATGATTCGATTGTGGAACCTTGTACTTAATATAGTTCATGAAAGTTTCATCCTTAGTCATTTGAGGTTGTGGTATACACACACCGCTAAGACTAATGTGTAAGGAGGAAGATGGATAATTCCAGCTATCATTGGCATAGATATGCTATCTAACTTATACTGGCTTTGCCAAAGAGCTACGCTAGCCGTACTGGCCAAAGATTGAGCCAGCATGACTAAGCCGTATTATGATCCCAATCATGCAGTATAATCCTTAAACTAATGTGAACACATGATATGGGTTGTGGATTAGCCGATTTAGAAGCAATTATGTGCTTGGTGTTATAAAGGCAGTGCTTGGTATTACTAAGAAGCAATTACATGGTGTGGACGCACTAAGACGGGATTTTCCCTCGATATTTGAGGGATGCTCTACTTGGTTAATTGTTAACCAAGGTACCGCAGCTAAGTAGTTCGCCAGAGGAATCACATATCATGGAGACAAGAAAAGGGAGTTAAGGCGACACTGGGATGACGAGAACACACCTGTGGCTTGCCACCAATATCGTGAAGAAAAGGGACCTAGACATAACGTCACATTGAGGGCTACTCATCGGTATCTGGGAACTAACATGCATGCTTTGCTAGAAGCCATTGTAGCCTTATACGTATGAGTGTGACTATTACCCGTGAGCTAGAGGTTTACACACTTAAGAGAGTGGAGGCAGGTAGATGGGATCTGTCTAAAACGAGCCATCTAAGTGAGACTTAGATGGACAGAGACCAATCAATTGGTAGCACCCACTTTCACTAGGGTTAGGGATGTCGACTTAGGGACACAATGGGATGTGTCACCTCACCTACTTCCTATATTTATATGGGTGAGTTGGTGTCGAACATGCGGTATTCTTAACCAGCACGTTAGTGCCACACCAGCACCTTTTGTCCCAAGAGTAGTGGAACCGAGGCTAGAAATTCCCTATTGTCGTTCCACTTGGTACGATCAGATGCACCACGTTTGGGGTGCTTGAGGTAGTGGATTTTTCGTTGTCAGAGTCGGAGAGGAAGATGACGCTAGAGAATACTTCGCTGAAGCCCGACTTGGGAGATGGGCGGTACAAGGACTGCAATGCCCTGACACACTTCATCAAGGTTATGCAACCATGAGTTTAGGGGTAAGACCTATGGACTCTATCTTTCGCTAAAACTTGTCGGTGCCGCATTAGTGCTAGGAAAAAAATATTTTCGTTCTTGCCTCGGACGTGTCACAACAGACATTAGTTACACTACCACACTATAACAAGTAATCCAAACTATTAAAATTTTGTTAAAGATTGGTAGTTCAATAATTGAAGTATCTCACACCAGGAAGCTTGAATTTAAGGGAAGTAATGGATTTAAATTGAAGGATACATATTGCATGGATCTCATATGATTATTCATAACCTCTCATGCCCTTATTTCTAAGGATGACCTTTCATATGAACCTTGCAATTAAACAACAATCCGATAAAATTTAACAAAACATGATAATGTATACCGACACACAAACATATATGAGCTCAATATCTTATTCCCTACATCGCTCAAGGAAGTTGGGCCATGCTCATACCATGGTGTTGTTCTTCTTGTTGATGACCTCCTGGATCATAGCCTCAAGAACATTAAACTTCATTGGTTTGGGCACAAACACATCAGCACCGGAACTCATGAAGACCTCTTGGGCATCATTATTAGCTGATAGCCCAACGATCTTCACATCACTTTCTCCCATAGCACGAATCTTCTGAACTGCCTATCAAGTAACACAACAATTAATTTTCTAGGCTACAAATATTCAAGCAAAATGAAATAAATATTTTTCATGCAAAAAAGGAATGTCAGAATAATAAATGTACCTTAGGTCCACTCATTATGGGCATGTCCTTATCACAAAAAACAATGTCAAACTTCCTCCCTTCAATGAATAGATCCACAAATTCTTTCCCATTCATAGCCATAGTAATTTCGCAGTGGAACTTGCGAACCATCGCGGAGAGAACCATGGCATCAACTCGGGTATCTTCAACAATAAGAACCTTCACGGGGGATGCCATGATCAGCTAAACGAACTACCAAAATAAAGAGAGTAGTTATTTCCAATTCATTTCTTATATATTCAAAGTGATTGTTAACAACTATTCTCAATGAGAATAAACAAAAACATCATAAAGTAAATTAGCAAACCGCAACCATGTCTATGTATCCAAAAAATATTCTGTAGTTGCAAAATAATAAGAAATACTAGTTATAAAAAATCTCGAATATAAGCATGCACTTCATATATATCTCAGCTGATAAAAATATGCCATATCGGACAATAAACTAAAAACATCATATGTTTCTACTGTAGGAGGCATGTGCACTTTATTAGTACTTATCATGACAAGAAAAAGAATACATACTATATTTGGATGTAAGAGGATAACAAGAACATTACAATGGTGAAGAAATCACAAATAAGTGTTTCCTACAAATGAAATAATTTCCCATGTCGTTTTCTACAAAATTACCATGAGGTCGTATGAGCTAGGAATATGATACGGGGAAATTGAGAAGTGTGCAACTTGGTGGGGGCATATAGGTTACTCTAGTCTCATATCTAAAAAAATATCATATAATATCAAAGGGATTTTACAAAAAAATATAGCATGGGGGAGCCATGGCCCTAGCTTTGTCTGACGATAACCTCAACATAGTAAAAAAATAGAAAGTGGAAACGTGTATATATAAATTCATATACATGGTTGCCAATTTCCAAAAACACAACAACAAAAATTCTGTGCCGGATGGTATATAGATAAAACACACTAGTTCATCATACACACATATAACACATGTAACATGTTGGAGATATGCCCAAGAGGCAATAATAAAGTGGTTATTATCATATCTTCATACTTATGATAAATGTTTACATACCATGCTATAATTGTATTAACCGGAAACATTAATACTTGTGTGATTTGTAAACATAAAAGAGTCCCTAGTAAAGCCTCTTGTTAAACTAGCTTGTTGGTTAATATATGATCATGGTTTCCTGATCATGAACATAGAGATGTTCTTAACAACAGGGTCATATCATTAGGAGAATGATGTGATGGACATACTCCTATAGTTAAGCGTATCATAAAGATCAAGTCATTTAATATAGTTCATTTGCTATAAGCTTTCTGATACATAGTAACCTAATTCCTTCGACCATGAGATCATGCATATCACCTTTACCGGAAGGATGCTTTGATGACATTAAACACCACACCGTAACAGGGTGGCTATAAAGGTGGCATTGAGTGTTCGGAAACTATTGGTTGAGACACATGGATCAAGAGTGGGATTTGTCCATCCATATGACGGATAGATATACCCTGGGCCCTCTCGGTGGAATGTCATCCAATTAGCTTGCAAGCATGTGACTGGCTCACAAGGGATCACATACCACGGGAACGAGAAAAGAGTACTTATCAGTAACGAGGTTGAACTAGGTATGCAGAGATACCGACGATCATAACCTCGGATAAGTAAAATATCGTGAGACAAAGGGAAATTGGTATCGTATGTAAGTGGTTCATTCGATCGCAAAGTAATCGTAGAAATATGTGGGAGACATATGAATTTCCAGATTCCTCTATTGGTTATTGATCGGAGAAGTGTCTCGATCATGTCCGCATAATTCACGAACCGTAGGGAGACACACTTAAGGATTCGATGTTGTTGAGTAGTTATGGAATGATGAGTAAGAGACCGAATGTTGTTCGGAGTCTCGGATGGGATCCGGGATATCACGAGGAGATCCGGAATGGTCCGGAGAATAAGATTCATATAAGGAAAGTCCTGTTTCGGGGTTGGAGAATGGTTTCGGTGTTTTCATCGGGAATGTTCTAGAAGGTTCCGGAATGTCCGGCACTCCGGAGGGGAAGGGTACAGGAATGTGTCATTGCAAGTTGGAATGATTGCATCATGTACTAGGTGTCATCGCTGTACAAAATAAAGGGTTTCATCAAATCCTAGTTTGAAAAGTCAAACGCCAATTTGAAAAGTCAAACGGCTATTTTGGAAAGTGGAGAAGAAGTGGGAAACCGAGTTGGGGAGGAGTTCCTCCTCCACCGCCGGCCCACTAGGGATCCGAGTTGGGGAGGGACTCCCTCCCCTTGGCCGGTGCCTCCCTGCACCTATATAAGGAGGGGCAGGGCTCCCCTCCTAGACACACAAGTTGCCTCCCTCTAAACCTAAACCCTAGCCACAGCCTAGGGATTTCTCCCAAGCCGCTGAGTTAGAGCTTCTAATTGCCCTAGCCGCTGGTTTAGCCCCTTATAATTGGTGTGTCTAAACCCTAGATCACCAAGTCTCTCTCATAGTCCACCATACTCGCTCCGGCTTAAGGCGAAGCCCTGCGAGATATCCCCTCTACTTCCGGTACCACGCCGTCGTGCTGCCGAAATCGCGAGGAGAGTGCTACTGCTTTGGAACAAGGGAGAGGAAGGTCTTCGTCGAGTACCGAACGTGTGACCGACTGCGGAAGCGCTGCCGGAACGCAGCGCCGGAAGGATCGTCTACGCGATCTTGAGATCGGCAAGAGTACGACTACATCACCCACGAGAATCTGCTCTCGTTAACCGCTTTGGAATCTTCGAGGGTGAGTTCCCCTATCGACTCGTTGCTACAATCTAGTAGATAGATCTTGGCTTGTTTGTTTGCATGCGGTAGAAAATTTTTGTTTTCCATGCTACGAACCCCTACAGTGGTATCAGAGCCGTGTCTATATGTAGATCTGTTGCACGAGTAGAACACAATGGTCATTGTGGGCGTTTATGCTTTTGTTGTTGATTGCTTCTTGTGTACTTTGCATCTTGCGGGATGGTGGGATGAAGCGGCCCGGGCTAACCTTACATGACATCGTTCATGAGACTTGCTCCACGCTTGACATGCAACTTGTATTGCATAAGTGGCTTTGCGGGTGCCTGTTTCTCCCAACATAGTTAAGATTCAATTTACAATGGGTGATTGACAATACTAGTATCAATGTTGTGGTTCTTGTTCGTAAGTTAGAACAACACTTATTGAAAGCCCCAAACCACGTAAAACATGCAAAGAAAATTAGAGGCGTCTAACTTTGTTTTGCAGGGGTGTGCTGTGATGTGATATGGACATGATTGTGATTATATATGATGTATGCAATGTTCCTTATTGTAAGTTGGCAACCGGCAGGAGCCATATGGTTGTCTTTAAATTCTGTTAAGACCCGCTTGTCTGTTCAAAGTAGTTGTAATAGTTGAAGCTGGTGGACGACAACCATGGAGCAGCGTCATTGACCTTGATGCAATGCCGGTGATGATGGAGATCATGTTCGTGCTTGAAGATGGATATCGGAAGCACAAGAAGAAAGGCCATATCATATCACATATTATGAATTGCATGTGATGTTAATCCTTTTATGCATCTTGTATTGCTTAGTTAACGACGGTAGCATTATAAGATGATCCCTCAAACACACAATTTCAAGTTTTAAAGTGTTCATCCTTAGTAAGCACCGTTGCTAAAGCTCGTTGTTTCGAAGCACCACGTGATGATCGGGTGTGTTAGATTCTGCGAGTGTATACAACGTGAGCAAGCCAGATTTGCTCATGCGGAAGCTAAGGTTGATCTTGACGAGCCTAGCATGTACAGACATGGTCTCGGAACACGGATCACCGAAAGGTAAAGCATGAGTCATATAGTAGATATGATGAACATGTTGATTGTTCGCCATTGAAGCTACATCAACTCTCGTGATGATCGGTTTTGATGTGGTGGATTTGGTTCGTGTGATCACTAAAACAATGTGAGGGATATTGTTTTGAGTGGGAGTTCAACGGCAATATGATTAAAAGTTGAACACTATTTATCATAAATTAATTCAAAGTGAATTTGCATAGTTGTTGTAGTCATTGGCATCCGTTTACCATCTTGCGCTTAGTTTTAATTGAGATGATATAACTATAGAATTCTGGTTAGTTACTTTACGAACTGGTATCGTATTGTTTTGAAGTGTTAATCTAAAGTTTAAAAGTCCTATTGCAAACTTTCAGTAAGTTCTGGTTACTCCATGAAGTTTAATAATTAGTATTAAATCAAGAGTGACAATTCCAAGTGTTAGTGTATGAGTATCATGTTTGTGTCCATGATTCTTGATATTCAAAGGATTGTCTTAATATCAAGGTTATCTAGGATCTGAAAGAGTTGTTTCAGAAACCATGATGTGTGGAAGATATTGTGATATCTGAAACAAAGTTTTGGTTGCAACATGATAGAGTATAATATGGCAAAAGTCATGTTCTCGTATTTGATGAGAATTTGCAAAAGGTTGAAGACACTAGTTGTCCTAATCCTCCAAAATGTTTTGGAGAGCAACATTATACTCGCAGTTCACCGTTATAAGCTAAAAGTAGCTTGATCATGGATAATTCCATGATAAGGGTGAATATTTGATGTAGGTAAAGTGTTTACTATACCAATAGATTACTAAAGAAAGGAATTTGAAAGAACACCAAACATTTGATGATGGTGATCTACTTCAAAGTGCAAGTCCAAATACATTGGTATTTAATTATACACGCTTTGGACTATGTGTCATATGTATGACTCCACTGTTGATGTTGATAGATTCTTTCAAACAGAAAATAAATACTAAAAGAGAATCTCATAAATATATGGCAGAAAAGAAAAGACTAGAATTGTTCAGTTTAAGTATATAGATGATATACATGTTATGGATATATTCTTTGCTTATTAAACAATGTGGTTCTTAAGTATTTGATACTGAATTTATTGGTGTGAATCGTCATACGAAACAACACAATTCATGAACTACAATGGCCTAAGTAACTAGCAAAAGAATATGTGATGATGTTCATCGAGAACAAATAAAGGGTTATTGTGTTGCTCGTTAAACATCAAAGCTTGCCTTCAAGATTTGTTTTATCAGGTATTATGAGAACAAAAGGGTTGTTCAAATAATTGCCGTAATCCATAAAAGATGGATGATTCACAAATCTCGTTGGAGAAATCACATCCATAAAACTAGTGCTAAAAATGTCGAAAGACAAATTGATTGAAAGATCACTTAGGAAGTGACATCGCCGTTTAAATTATATTGGAAAGAAAACATGAAGAAACTCCATGTGGATGGAATTTTGGAGTCTTTTGATTTTTGATCACATGACGCTTGTGAAACTTTCCTAGAGATAATTAAAACTTCGTTCATAGGCCAAAAGGGAACGAATGACTAGCTTATTGGAACTTGTACATATTGTTGTATGAAATCCATTATATGTAGTCAAGAGCGATGGATTTCAACTTCATATGCTTTCTCCGAAAATTTGAGTGAATATATGAATATTTACTTAATAAGGATGAAGTATGAAACATTTGAAAAAGTTCAAAGTCTTTCAAGATGAAGTGCAAAATCATTGTAATAAGAATATAAATAGTTTATGATAAAGATCATAAAGGAAGATATTTGAGTTACAAGTTTAGCATAATACCTAAGATTTAAGGAATCGTTCTGTGGATTTGCATTTCCCGAAACACCATAAGAGTATGGAACGTTCAAGATATGTAATTAAAACCTTGTTTGACATGGTAAGATCAAAGGTGTAATTCATAGAACTGTCATTATATTTTAAAGATTAAAAGCTTTAGAGACTACCGTTTTCCACTGAAAAGAGCTCCATCATAATCCGCTGAAATGACACCATATAAAGTTATGGTTTGGGATAAAACCCAAGTAGTCCTTTCTTAAACATTGGTATGCTATGCATAAGAAAGATGTTTGCAACCAAAGTCGGATAAACCTGTCTTTGTATTACTGTTAAGTATTCCTCCATAAACACCGGAGACAAAAGTATTTGTCGCTTAGAACGTCAAGTTTCTTTGAGAAGGAATTTTTCGTGAAAAGATAAGTGGGAGGACAATAGAACTTTGATAAGGTTAAAGGAACCTTAGCTATATGTGCATAGTTGCGCAGCGCCGAAAAGTGTTCCGGAGGCAGCAATAATGCTCATGGCTCACGTGCCTCAAAGGTTGTGGTCACGGAGATCTAAGTTCCTATTAAAACAAGTAGGTCGGGTAAACAATCAAATACCAAGATTTGAGAGTTAAATCATTATTTGACAATAATGATCTGACTACATGCAAAGAAGCGACGATGGGCCCTAACTCCGTCAAATGGCTTGAAGCCATAAAATCCGTGATAGTTCCACACACGAGAAATCAAGTTTTGAACTTGAAGGACCCTCGAGAAAGGTGTAAGACCTTACAGTTGTGTTTGGATCTATAAAGAAGTAGACATAGATGTTTCACATCTATGAAATAGTCGACATGTTGGGAAAGAGTTCACAAAAATGTTCAAAGGTTGACTATGACAAGATTTTGATCTTTCATAGCGATATTTAGTCTAGACGGATTAATGTAGCAACCACTACATATAATTTTTGTTATGTGGTAGTTGAATAAACAAAACAAGTTCTTCTAATAGAAGGGTTACCTAGGACGTGTGCATGACACAGTCCAAAGGGTTTTGTTAATTCAAAGGATGCTAAATGCATATGCAAACTTCAATGGTTGAAGTAAGCATAGAGGAGTTGGAATCTTCACTATGATGAAACTGTTAAAAAAGTTTAATTTCATCGGAGACAATGAAGATGCTTGCATTTGCAAGAAATTAAGTGGGAGCGCTAAGACATATTTCTAATACATTATGTGGAGGACATATTGTTGATTAGAAATGATGTATCTTTTATTAACACATATTAAGAATTTCATCCTGATGAAAGACTTAGGCAAAACCCAAATATTTGGCATCAATAGACGCTAATATGGTTGTGCCGAAAGTACATAGATGATGTATTGAATGAGTTCAATATAGAAACTACAAGAAAGGTTCTTGTCACACAGAAAGGATTGAATGAGTTCAATATTGATGATATATTCAAGTGTATTGACACTTGGTAAGTGAAACAAAGATTCAAGTATAGATTGATACTTGATGTATGAAATCAAAAAGAGTATTTATATCAATCATACTGTGATATGTACAAATCCAGATATGTCCTATGCTCTAAATGTTATGAGCATATACCAGAATGATTCATAAGATGATCATTGGACGATAGTAAGGATATTCTTATGATCTTTTGGAAGAACTAAGAGTATATTATTTGTAGAAGTGACAAATAGATGGTTAGTTCATTGTAAAAGTACTACATTGATACTAGTTTTGTCACAGAGTACAAATTAAGTTTATCTCAATCTAAACTAAGGGTGGCACAATATAATGGAAAGTAAGTTCCATAATGGATTTGGATGAGTTCCAAAGTTAAGACATTGTGACAGATACTACAACAAAAGGCTAAGTATATGACTGCTATAATAGCAGCTAAAGAGGGCATTTGTGTCAAGTAGTTTGTTGTCAAACTAGGTGTAGTTCACAGCGGGATAATACTATGAAGATATATTGTACGACAATATTATCAACATGTTTTAACCCCAAAGAACTAAAGGTCTCACCGAAGGACCAAAATTATACAAAGCCATCTCATTAGAGAATGAGTGATGCGTAGAGACGCAAAGACATGCAATTACACACGGACCTAGAAGTGTCAGATCCGGAGATCAGTTGACCACTAGCAATCGTGTACATACAACACCAGAAAGCCATAGGTGTTGAATACACAAAGGTTTGAAACTAGATTATTGACTCTAGTGCAAGTGGGAGACTGTTGAAGATATGCCCAAGAGGCAATAATAAAGTGGTTATTATCATATCTTCATACTTATGATAAATGTTTACATACCATGCTATAATTGTATTAACCGGAAACATTAATACTTGTGTGATTTGTAAACATAAAAGAGTCCCTAGTAAAGCCTCTTGTTAAACTAGCTTGTTGGTTAATATATGATCATGGTTTCCTGATCATGAACATAGAGATGTTCTTAACAACAGGGTCATATCATTAGGAGAATGATGTGATGGACATACTCCTATAGTTAAGCGTATCATAAAGATCAAGTCATTTAATATAGTTCATTTGCTATAAGCTTTCTGATACATAGTAACCTAATTCCTTCGACCATGAGATCATGCATATCACCTTTACCGGAAGGATGCTTTGATGACATCAAACACCACACCGTAACAGGGTGGCTATAAAGGTGGCATTGAGTGTTCAGAAACTATTGGTTGAGACACATGGATCAAGAGTGGGATTTGTCCATCCATATGACGGATAGATATACTCTGGGCCCTCTCGGTGGAATGTCATCCAATTAGCTTGCAAGCATGTGACTGGCTCACAAGGGATCACATACCACGGGAACGAGAAAAGAGTACTTATCAGTAACGAGGTTGAACTAGGTATGCAGAGATACCGACGATCATAACCTCGGATAAGTAAAATATCGTGAGACAAAGGGAAATTGGTATCGTATGTAAGTGGTTCATTCGATCGCAAAGTAATCGTAGAAATATGTGGGAGCCATATGAATTTCCAGATTCCTCTATTGGTTATTGATCGGAGAAGTGTCTCGATCATGTCCGCATAATTCATAAACCGTAGGGAGACACACTTAAGGATTCGATGTTGTTGAGTAGTTATGGAATGATGAGTAAGAGACCGAATGTTGTTCGGAGTCTCGGATGGGATCCGGGATATCACGAGGAGATCCGGAATGGTCCGGAGAATAAGATTCATATAAGGAAAGTCCTGTTTCGGGGTTGGAGAATGGTTCCGGTGTTTTCATCGGGAATGTTCTAGAAGGTTCCGGAATGTCCGGCACTCCGGAGGGGAAGGGTACATGAATGTGTCATTTCAAGTTGGAATGATTGCATCATGTACTAGGTGTCATCGTTGTACAAAATAAAGGGTTTAATCAAATCCTAGTTTGAAAAGTCAAACGCCAATTTGAAAAGTCAAACGGCTATTTTGGAAAGTGGAGAAGAAGTGGGAAACCGAGTTGGGGAGGAGTTCCTCCTCCACCGCCGGCCCACTAGGGATCCGAGTTGGGGAGGGACTCCCTCCCCTTGGCCGGCGCCTCCCTCCACCTATATAAGGAGGGGCAGGGCTCCCCTCCTAGACACACAAGTTTCCTCCCTCTAAACCTAAACCCTAGCCACAGCCTAGGGATTTCTCCCAAGCCGCCGAGTTAGAGCTTCTAATTGCCCTAGCCGCTGGTTTAGCCCCTTCTAATTGGTGTGTCTAAACCCTAGATCACCAAGGCTCTCTCATAGTCCACCATACTCGCTCCGGCTTAAGGCGAAGCCCTGCGAGATCTCCCCTCTACTTCCGGTACCACGCCGTCGTGTTGCCAAAATCGCGAGGAGAGTGCTACAACCTCCGCTGCCTGCTGGAACAAGGGAGAGGAAGGTCTTCGTCGAGTACCGAACGTGTGACCGACTGCGGAAGCGCTGCCGGAACGCAGCGCCGGAAGGATCTTCTACGCGATCTTGAGATCGGCAAGAGTACGACTACATCACCCACGAGAATCTGCTCTCGTTAACCGCTTTGGAATCTTCGAGGGTGAGTTCCCCTATCGACTCGTTGCTACAATCTAGTAGATAGATCTTGGCTTGTTTGTTTGCATGCGGTAGAAAATTTTTGTTTTCCATGCTACGAACCCCTACATAACAATCTCTTGTAATTATAAATAAGAGAGAAACAAAGGAATGAATAAGGACCTTAAAGCTAGCTAGAGCTTATAGAAGAACCACAGTAAGATGTTGCTCTCTTTCTCCTCTTGTTGACTAAGGCTTGTTGGTGTGTGCCTTGTACCCCTCTCTATGCTCAGACATTTATAGGGAACCAAGAGGAGGGGTGTGTCCATCGCCTGTCGATATTTGCCGTCCGGTAGAAAATCACCTCGAGTCACACATGCATATATCTCCACCGCTTCACACCAAGATAAAAAGAGGGACTAATATTGATATACTCGCGATATCTTTTGTGATTAATGATTCATATATTTTTTATGTTTCCACAAATTTCTCAAAGATATATACAGTGAAGATCACTGCATATATACGTATTTGTCGTGACATGTCGGCGTAGCTAGATACCAAAACATGATTAAAATAAATTGTTCTGCCATCAACAATGGGTGGATGGCATTTGATCTACCATATGTTATTATGTCATTAGTTTTAGCTATGATAGGAAACCATATTATTAATGTGGACAATATTTATATCAATGAATAATTAATTATATATCGTACCTAATATATTTCAGACCAAACATACATTAGTTAACTTGATACACATATTTTCTTAATATGCCATCTATAATTGCATGGCATATAGGTACATGTACCTAATATAGTTGACTAATTGATTTGACGACTTAATGAGAAAATATGTAAAAGAATTGGAACCAATTGTATATGTACTACGATTGAGGGTGCTAAGTGCAAAGTGGTTCCCATCCAAGAGTTTATTTTATTTTTATGTACACATGTTTAAATTGTAATATAAACTTCTACGAATTGAAGAGTTGGAACTAAGAAGAAAGTTTATGTGACATGTGAAGGTCTGAGGCTAGCATGTAAGTTCTTTTGCTAACAACAGTACAATATTTTTCTATACTCTGCTACTTTCTGTGGTTTCTTTTTCTCTAATGGATGGTTCATACACACAATCACTCATATGGGTGGGTGTGGTGTGGTGTATGTGCATACTGTGTGTTGGTGAAAAGAAAATGTTTCTATTATAGCTAGGATTTATTAAAGTTAAAAGTAGATCTAGTAAAAAAAATATTAGAGCGCCGCACATATAGCATACTAGCAGCACAATATTGGACTAAGATAGGCCTTATGTAGCACGAAATAGTAACAGGAAAGTTAAAAGCCCGTAGCAGGGCTACAAAGTGATGGCCCATTTGTAACATCCCTAAAATCATGTTTCAAAATCCATGCATATCATCCATGCATCCATGATCATTTAGGGTTCCATTTTCAAAACCATTTCAAAACAGGAGCATATGTTGCTCATTATTTTATGTAAGTATGCTCTAGCCTTAGTGCTATTTTCTAATGAGAAGAGTACTTGTTTTGTTCAGTAATGTTTTGAATTCAAACTTAAGTACTTTCCAAAGCTTGAGCAAAGTTTTCAAAACAAAGTGTGAAAATAAAATCAATATTATGCCTATGGTTTATATCACATTAAGGCTTGGTTTTATTTTTATTTTCAAATGATCAAAGTGATTTTGAGTAAACAGTAGTGTTTGACACACATTTGAATACTAAGTTCCCTGTTTAAAAATCTAGAGAAGATTTGAAATCAAACTTGTTTGAATTAGGGTTTGAAATCATTTTCTAGAAATTCAAACAGAAAAAGAAAAGGAGTAAAGGAAAAAAAAGCAAATAGCCAAACTGGCCCAACCCAGCCCAACTCGACCCATCTAGCCCAGCAACTCCCTCCCGCGAATCGTTTTCTTTCACTCACAACCACACCCACGGAGTCACTGACTGCCGGGACCCACCTCCTCTTCTTTCCTCTCGCTGACAACCGTGGCCCACACGGCATCATCGTCTCCACCCAGCGACTGGTTCATCCCCAAATCACTCGGCCGTTTCTGGATTGATTCGCGGCTTCAAGTCACGATCAATGCTCGAGTAAATCACGCCCGCGTCCTTACTACTTAAACCCCCTCTGCCCCCTCTCCATTTTTCCCCAAACCCCAAGCATAGAGCGCCCCCAGGCTGCGAGAATTCCTCGCCGCGACCTCGCTGCTCCGACGAACCGCAACATCAATTCCGGCCAACCCCGACCACCCCTCTGCTCCTGGTTCACACGATCAGGCTCCACTTCACCTTGCGCACCTCCCAGTACCACTAGCTCGCCCGCACGTGCCCCAGAACGTCGGCAACGCAATCGACTGAGCGCCACCGTCTTCAGCTTCAACTCCGACGACCTCCAGTGGTAATTTCCGACCGCCCCTTTCCCTCTCGTTGACACCCGCGTGACTAGCATCGTCTTGCGCATCTGACCCACCGCTCCTTTTGCCTTGGCATGATCTGCACCCTCGCCAACATCGACGAACAGAAGCATCCGTCGCCAGGGACTTCTCCGACGAGCAATCCACGACGACCCCGAGCGCCCCTTCGCCAACCGAGCACACGTCAAGCATCTCCTCGTCACGGCGATTCTGGTGAGCATCCTCACACCTCCCTGGGCGACCTAGCTCGCCGGCAAGCTTGCAGCCATAGCGCGCCGCCGCCTGTCGCCGCCGCCAGTGCCGCCACTTGTTGGTCAGCTGCTTAGGGCCGTTCGATTTAGATCCAGTGGACGCGATAGAACATAACCGAAGGGGTAAGTATAGATCTGAGCCGCGCGTTTTAGTTAGATCTAACGGCTCGGAAGCGTGATCCTGAGCAAAGCGGTACCAGCCAACCAGGGACTGCCGCGTGGCATGTTCTTTGTTTTAAATTTCTGAATTAGATCTATTAGATGTTTGAATTTGTTTAATTCATAAATTTTGACTGCCACGTACAAATTTGACAAATTTTATATCAATGGAATCAGGAGAGAAAATCCTTTCCATCTATGCAATGTGTTTAATGTTTTGCCTCTGTTAAAATGGTTGTTTTTACAGAAACATGTGTAGGCCTATTTTGTGTATAATAATTATTTGGAAAATGTTTTAATATTCAAATAAAGTTTATTTATCTTGTTTTGTACTTTTTTATGATTCAGTACCATGCACTTGTCTTGTTTGGTGTAGAAAATCATCACATGGCATTATGCATGCATCCATATATTTTTGCTTGTATTTATTTTGTATGTGATTTTGGTGCTATTATCTTATGTGTAGATTTTGGTGCAAATAGTGATTGTGATTGTGAGGATTGTAGCTACTCTCCAAACTACCAAGGAAAGTGGTGCTTCATTATTTATTCCTACGTTTTTAACTATGCATTAGAAATAACTTTGCTAGCCTTGCATGGTTATTTTGAGCTATATGCTATGCTTGGGAAATCCTAGTAGTTGTAGAATTGCTAGAAATATTTCTAAGTCTTATCAATGCCATGCTTAGCCTAGCTAGTAGCAACCAAGGGTGGTTATATATTCATGCTATGAATAAATATTTCTAAGTCTTTGGACTATGTTTTGCTTAATAAAACAACTAAGTAAATGAAACACCTGGGTGGAATGGAAAGAATGGGTTATGTTGAGTGGTTACACAAGGCCCATTTCTATGGTTTACCTTGTGTATCTCACTTGTGGAAAGCCACCCAGGAACAAAGGGATTTGAGATGCCATATGTTAAGAAGCTTCTAGTGCAGCCACTTGGCAATATGGGCTCTATCTGGATCATATAGGTTGCAATAATTTAGCCATTTGGATAGTTGGTGGTAGTGGGATGATAGGTTGGAGAACGTCCATTTGGTCTAAGGGAAGGCTTCTGAAAGGTCATGTCTTGGTGAAAATCAAGTCTTGTGGGGGAAGTGCACAACCTCTGCAGATGGAAGAATCGAAGTACTTAGCCATGTCCCTGGTATTGGATAACTTGAGCATCAAGACATGGAAGCTATCAAGAATCTCCTCATCCCAATTTCTAAGTAAAAACTTGTGGTTGAACAAGGGTGAAGGACCCCAATGTCTATTGGTGGTTCCTTGGGGAAAGATTTTGACAAAGAAAAACTTAGTGTTTTCAATTAATAGGTAAAACCTATTTTTAGCAAAGCAAGCCTAAGCTACACTTAGCCAAAATGCATATAGTATCTAGTCCACTAATATTCTACTAAGGTATCACTTGCCAATACTATTCCAATGTATTGACCCACTGTGGCTGTAACTTGTGATGTTGCAGGTTATTCTGATGATGATTAGGAGTCATGAGTCTACACTTAACATGCTTGCCTGTGGCACATGAAGATGAAGACTTATTTATCTTATTACATATTTAAACTCTTGTATTAGGCCTGTGGCCATGGAGTTGTAAAAGACTATGTTTGTCTCTGGAATGACTTGTAATAATGACCTTTGTTTCTGTGTACTTCATCTTAAACTGTGGATGCTAGCATTGATCCAGGGACTAGCATTGCAATCACAGGGATCCTTTCCTTTAAAAAGGAGGGATCTTACAGATGGTATAAGAGCACTGTGTTGCCTGTAGGATTATGACCCTAGGATTGGAAACCACTAAGGAAAAATTTTAACAACTTCCACACTTGTCTTTTCTTCTCGTAAACTTTTCTAATCTTCTTTCTCATCTCTATTTGTAGATGAACTCCATCAACGAAGCCGTGAGGAAGGGACCACTCATGACTATGACTCTAGAATGTGAGACAGAATTCCCCAAGGCTCTCAAGGACCTCATGGTTGCCATGGGAATACATGGTGCAGCTATGTACAAAGGTTTTCTTGTGATGGATGAAGGAGTTGAGTACTGGTGGGTGCAACTTCACTTGTATAAAAACAAGGAAGACAACCACAAGGACTCAGGATTCTGCATGGTCACCAATTCAGTGATGCACACCACATTCTTTGATTCAGCAAGGGATGCAGCTTGGAAGGCCATCAAAGAACTCGGTGATAGAATCAAGTGCAGAATGCTTAACACCCAGAATGATCTTAGGGAAGAAAAGAAGCATACCCAAGAGTTAGAGGCTACCAACCAAAGCTTAAGGAAGGACATCATAGACTTAGCAATGGAGTCTTGTGATCTAGACAAACAGATTGCCTCTAGGGATGCCCTGTTAGCCAACTTGGCAAGTGAGATGGAATTGTAACGTACTTCGTTAGTTGGACCACCACACTTATCATTTTATTTTCCAAATGTTGTTTAAAATAAGTTGAACCTTGGTTGTTTGTAATGGATCCATGTATGCCATGACTTGTGTGTTTTGATTTCCAAAGTTATGCATGTGATGCCTTGTCTTGTGAATTGTCTTAAATTGTGTTGATTCTAACTTTTTCTATCTTATAAATAGATGCCTAATGTTACTATCAGCACGGCTGAAGAGTTCAAGGGAACTCGTTTTGGCACTCGTATTATTGAGCTCACTAGTCTGCTCAATCTCCCTCTTCCTACTATCATGATGCTTCCCCTCACCAAGTTTGAGAGGAAAGACCTTTGGGGCTTCAAGGTCAATTAGCTAGGACGCCAGACTGAGCCAGCCACGAAGGCCATCATCTTCAAGCTCATGCATGATGACAAGGAGAGAGGCCTAGAGGTAGTCATGCAGGATTTGATTGGACGTTTACTAGGGAGACACTCTCGAGAGGTTAGAGGTACTCACTTCCACACCTTTGGTAGACGTGATGATGATGGAGAGGCCATTGACTTTGAGGATACTTCGAGAGAGACGGCAGAGCCGATTCGCCTATACCTCCAGGACTTAGAGGTTCTTCTTAGGCACATAGACACTGATAGGACCAACGTCATTCTTAGCAATGACGAACTCCAGGTGCAGCTTCATGAGAAGGACAAGCTCTTCGCGGAGCAAGATGAGATAGTCAAGGAGATGGAGGCTAAGTTTGAGAGTTAGGATAGAAAGTTCAAGAGTCAAGAGAAGCGAGTCCAAGATAGGAACAAGAGGATTCGAGACATGACTGCAGAACTAGAGGCCAAGGACTTCGAGCTCGAGCATCAGCAGACTGTGATTGAGAGACTTCGTTCACAGAAGAGGGATCTCAAAGCCAAAGTAGAGACCTTGACCACCAATGTAGAGGAATACAAGACCGCAATGGAGAATGCAGGTCTTACATTTTTTGACGAGGAGGTTGATGCAGAGGAGTAGTGATGACTACTCATTTATCTTTATTTATCATGTCTTTGATTATTGAGTCGCAATGACCATCCAACCTGTGGATGGCTTGCTATTGGTGTGTTTACTTTTCCAAAAACTTATTGTTTGTGTTGTTGAACCTTTACTACTATGATGCATGATTGTGATTGTTATGTGATGTATTGTGCATGTTAGCATCTATGGGTATCTCATTCTTATCCTTATTGAAAACCACATATGCATCCCCGACGTGCCAATCCCAACCCCAACAACAACATCACTCCTGAGATGCAGCAAATGATGACAGCTCAGACTCAGCTGATGCAAATGATGACTACGTTCATCCAGAATCAGAACAACAATAACAACAACAACAATAACAACAACAACAATCAGAACAACCCACTGGGTTTTGACATGCTTACTAGGTTCTTGAGACTGAGGCCAGCAAAGTTCTTAGTAACTACTGATCCTATGGTGGCCAATGATTGGCTACGCTCTGTGAACAAGGACTTGGTAACTGTTGGCTGTACTGATGAAGGGAAAGTCAGATTTGCAGCTCATTTGTTGGAAGGACCAGCAGCCACTTGGTGGGATAACTTCCAGATCACCACTCCCATTGAGGATGTGACATGGGCTATCTTTGAAGATGGTTTCCGTAATGCTCACATCTCATCCGGAGTGATGAGTTTGAAGAAGAAAGAGTTCCATAACTTGAAACAGCGCCACCGCAGCGTGGCTGAGTATATTGAGGAGTTCAACAATCTAGCGCGATATGCACCGGATGAAGTTGACACTGATGCAAAGAGGAAGTAAAAGTTCCTTGAAGGGTTGTGTTGGGGAGATGACCTCGGGTAGGGTAAAGACGGGGAAAGACGAAAGGAAGTTCCCCGTCTAGTTTCCGAGTTACTATTTGAGTCGGCCGAATTCTATAGAGGTCGGCCAAGGCAGGGAAGGGTAGGACCTTTATAATAAAGGCAAGGCATTACCGGCCGGGATACAACGTAAGTCGGCCAGGTTAGCCCGAGTAATCTTAATGCAGGTGAAGGACAAGCCGAGTTACGCGAGGTAAGGCTGAATGAAGCGAAGCTTGCCGGAGAAGGAGAAACCTAAAGTCAAACTCTAGCTGCAAGCCGGAAGGAATCTGAGCGGAGCCAAGCACAAGAGACAAAGGCGCAGAGCGTCAGAGGGGCAGAAGGAGGTCACGGAGGAGACAGTCCTGAAGCCCGAGGCACGCAGGAGGGGCCCTCTGAGCCTTGCCGTCGTTAGAAGGGCGACAGGGAAAGGAGGCCCCCGAACTACTATTTTGGGACGAGCATATCCCTCGAATATGCTTGCCCCGTCAGCCCTAAAGGCACCCAAGGCTCTCCTTTATAAGGGGAGGCTTGGACCCTGAGGAAGGGATCGACTCATTTTTAGTACCATTAGGCTGGTAAAGTTCTTCCTTTCTCCTTACGTACAGCTCGAGGAGCACTTGTAACTGAAGGAAGGAGAAATAAAGATCTTTGCCTTAGTCTTCTGTGTGTAGAATTAACTGCATCTTCCCTCCCCATATCCCACTAGCATCCATTTGCCCCTTACTTTAGCCTACCCATGGCATCTGCCGTGTCACCACCACGACAGTTGGCGCCCACATTGGGGCCAGCAGCGGTGCTAGCTGGAGTCATGATCCAGACGGGAAACTTCATCAACACAGGCGATCGCGTTGTTTCTGGCTTGGTCCGGAGATTTGATCTCTGTGACTACGTCAGAGACAATGCAGGCAGCTTTAGGGGAAAAACTCCCCCGCGCAACGGCGTCTTCATCAGCTTGGGCATGCACCAGGTCTACGTCGGCTGCGACATCTCCGGCATTTATCCTCACCAGGTTGTTGTTGCAGGAGAGCCGCCCCTTAGCGCCGCGTGCCGTCCGTGCGGAGCGCATCCGGTCATCAGCGTCGAGGTGATGGTCGCAGCCGGGGTGCAGGCGGGAGTAGCGGGTGCTGGATCAACCAGAGACCCTGCCACAGGCGTGCAGGTCACGCCCAGGCACACGGCACCACCACCCACCGAGGTAATCCCTCCAGTGACCAACCAGGCCGAAGTGCAGGACACTACCCCAAAGGCACCAAGAATAAGAGGGCCACCTCTGGAAAGACCAGAGAACATTCTTCAGGCAACCATAGATAACCTGACTACACCTGTAGCGCTGATACTTGATCCGGCAAATGCTCAGGCAGAATTAGAAGAAACCAGGCAAAAGGTGCTGGTAGAGGCAAAAAAGGTGTCGGCCTTGCGGGAGTCCTTAAACAGGACCCTGCGAGAATATGCCAAAGCTAACAAGCTTGACATCGCCCCTGAATGGGTTGACGAGTTGAGATTAAGAGGGAAGAACCTCATAGATGATATCAACAAGGAGCATGATGCTCATAAGGCAGAACCAGTTGATTTGGGCTTGCCGAGGTACAGTACCCTGGCAAAGAACCTGAGAGCGGCAAATGCCGCAGCATTAGAGTTAGAAGGATTGACCGGCGAAGCCCGGCAGAAACAGTAAGAAAGAGTGAATGAGCTGGTACGCATCGCGAACCAGCAAAATGAAGAGATGCACAGGGCGGATCCGGCGAGGCCAGGGGCTTCGCGGATGGTTCACTCGGCAGGAGCAGCACCTGCCTTGTCTGTGGCGGCGACCTCTTCACCCGGAAACAATGCACGAAGGGACAAAGCAGTAACTTCGGGAAAGAGAAACAAGCAAATTGTTCCATATGATCCGGCGATAGCCGGGAAAGCCAATGAGAACAGAGGCAATGGAAGCTGAGGTAACAGTGGAGAGAGGAACCCCGGCCGCGCTGAGAAAGGCGGCGGAAGCCAAGGCAATGGAGACCTCGGTAGAGCAGAACTCGGAAGAGGAAATCGCGAGAACAACACCCCGGTCGAAAGAAGGAGAGAACCGCCGATCAACCCACAGCCGAGACATGAACCTCGGCAAGAAAGAGAAGCGAGACCAGCTCGCCACAATCAGGTGAATGAAAGGTACAATGATGGTTATTCCGAAATGGAATCTGCGGTTCATGGAGGAAATAATCACTATGGAATACAGGACCGAGTTCTGTACAGAGATTTGCCTTCAAATGATGTCAGAGTAAAGTTAGACCGGTTGTACCGATCTGAGTTACTGGAAGAACAAGGTCCACCAGGTCCGGCATGTTTCGGACCACGAATCATGGGCGAACCACCTGTGCCGAACTTTCAGCTGGCGAGAGGTACAAAAACATATAATGGGATCACCAAACCACAAGAGTGGTTGATTGATTATGCCACTGCAGTGAAAATAGCAGGTGGGAATTTACGATGGGCCGTGCGGTATGTCCCGCAAATGTTGGAAGGACCAGCTAGGGTATGGTTGAATAATCTGCCAGCAGGCAGCATTAACTGCTGGTTGGACTTTGAAGAAATGTTCGTTAGCAACTTTACCAGTACTTACAAGAGGCCAAACAGGCCGCAGCAATTAGCCATGTGCAAGCAAAGACCGAATGAGACGGACAGAGAGTTTTTAACTCGGTGGTGTAACCTAAGAAACTCGTGTGAAGGAGTTATAGAATCACAAGCAATAGCTTGGTTCGCACAGGGATGCCGCTACGCTAGTGTGTTATGGCAGCGATTGCAGAGAGATATGCCAACCACATTGGCAGAAACCATCAGAACAGCGGATTCCTACGCGTTGGGAGATCCAACGCAACCCGAGTTAATGTCGACAGATCATCGGGAGCATCAAGATCAATATGTGAGAGACATGGCCGGGTCATCCAGGCGCAATGACTTCAGAGGAAGAAGAAGAGAGGAGAGACCGGATTATAGATATAATTCAGCCCAGGTGGCAGCAGTAGCGCAAGATCAGCCGAGTAACGGAACGTCTTAACGGCAAAAGAATGGTCCTCAGCAATGGACACCAAGGAATGAAGGAAAAAGACAGTGGACACCAGAACAAAAGAAGCAATGGCAGGAGAGGCCGAAGTACACGTTCGAATCTATGTTAGATCAGCCGTGTAAATTTCACACGTCAAACCCGGCCAGGCCGGCCAACCATACGGCCAACCAATGTGCATGGATGAAAAGTGCGATGGGAAACCCAGCAGGTATGCAGGCACTGCCTCTCCAAGCACATCCGCAGCATCAGTCGCAGTTGACTGGAGCAAATGCACAACAACTAATGTTACCACCTCCTCCCCCGAGGTACAACAACTCGGACTAGAGGGATGCGGTACATCAAGTGATAAATCAGGGTCTGGATGGAAGGACAAATCCAGGAAATAATGGGCGTAATGACTACAGAGAACATCATCAGTCGTATTGCGTGTTCACAACAGAACAACAAGACAAGCAGAGTGTACAGCACCGGCATATGGAAGTAAATGCAGTAATGCCGGTAGTAACAATATATGTGCCTTGGTCAGATCAAGAAATAACCTGGAGCATAAAGGATCACCCCAAGATAATGCCGAGGCCGGGGTCATATGCACTCGTGTTAGATCCGACATTTGTCGGACCGAGCATTAATGTGAAATTTTCAAAGGTACTCATTAACAATGGGAGCAGTATCAATATCATGTACAAAGATACAATGCACAAACTCGGAATAACACAGAACATGCTGCAGCCCACGAGGACCACTTTCCATGGGATAGTACCAGGGCTTTCATCCGAACCCATTGGTAAGGTCCGGGTGGACGTGTTATTCGGCACTAGAGATAACTGCAGAGCAGAAAACTTAGAGTTTGAGGTGGTGGATCTAGAAAGTTGTTATCATGCTCTACTCGGGCGGCCAGCATTGGCCAAATTCATGGCCAGCTGCCATGTAAGCTATCTAAAAATGAAGTTACCCGGACCACAAGGGGTGATAATAGTAGCAGGGGATTACAGGAAGTCGATGGAATGCGCTTTAGCCGGGTCAAATTTGGCCGAATCATTGGTAATAGCAAGGGAAAAAAGAAGGATTCAGGAGGTAGCAGCCCTCGCTCAGTCGGCACAGCTGAATATGCCGGCATTAGCCAACCCACATGGGAGTGTCTCCTTTCAGCCGACTAAAGAAACAAAAAAGTTCCAGATAGATGAACAATTCCCGGAGCGCACCGTCACTATTGGTGCTGGCTTGGATGCTAAATAGGAAAGAGAGCTTACCAACTTCCTCCATGAGAATCGGGATATCTTTGCATGGTCAACCCAGGATCTGCAAGGTGTGCCGAGGGAGTTGGCTGAGCACTCTCTGAATGTAAGGCCAGGAGCAAGGCCGGTGAAGCAACCTCTCCGCCGCTTCGCCAAAGACAGGAGAAAAATAATAGGGGATGAAATAGCTCGGCTCCTTGCGGCCGGGTTCATCATGGAGGTGTTGTATCCGGATTGGCTGTCAAACCCGGTGCTAGTAGAAAAGAAGAAGGATGATCCAAATGTAGCCATTGTATGGCGAATGTGTATCGATTACACGAACCTGAACAAGGCATGTCCAAAAGATCCTTTTCCCTTACCTAGAATAGACCAAGTCATTGATTCGATCGCTGGTTGTGAACTATTGTCATTTGTAGACGTGTATTCTGGTTTTCACCAGATACCGTTAAATCCGGCCGATCAAATAAAGACTGCGTTTATTACCCCGTACGGGGCTTATTGCTATCGCACAATGCCATTCGGCCTGCGCAACGCAGGAGCGACGTATCAGATATGCATGCAAAAATGTTTACATGACCAGATAGGAAAAAATGTACAAGTATATGTGGATGATGTGGTTATCAAAACTAAAGAAAGCAAAAGACTACTGGATGATATACGGCAGACTTTCGCGAACCTGAGAAGGTTCCGAATGAAGCTTAACCCGGAAAAATGCACATTTGGCGTGCCAGCGGGAAAATTACTCGGTTTTCTCGTATCTAGCCGAGGTATAGAGGCCAACCCAACCAAGATAAAGGCAGTAGAAAGGATGGAGTTGCCAAGGTGTCTAAATGACATACAAAAGTTCAGAGGTTGTTTAGCCTCGCTCAGCCGATTTGTATGTCGGCTGGGAGAGAAGGCATTACCACTCTATCAACTGATGAAGAAATCAGATAAGTTCATTTGGACTCCACAAGCAAACAGTGCATTTCATGAATTGAAAAGGATGTTGGTCACAGCGCCCGTCTTAGCTTCTCCATTATCAAAAGAGCCTATGTTACTCTACATAGCGGCCACCAACAGAGTAGTGAGTGCCGTAATCGTCGTAGAACGAATCGAAAATGATAAGTCAGTGCAAAGGCCGGTGTATTACTTGAGCGAGGTGTTATCAGCCTCAAAACAGAATTACCCACATTATCAGAAGATGGCTTATGGAGTGTACATGTCGGCAAAGAAACTTAAACATTACTTCGAAGAGCACCCCATCAAAGTGATTTGTGAAGCACCCATAGCCGACATATTGAGTAACAAAGATGCAAGTGGCCGAATAGCAAAATGGGCAATTGAATTGTCACCTTATGCTCCGCAATTCGATAGGAGAGAGGCAATTAAATCTCAGGCTGTGGCCGACTTCTTCGTAGATTGGGCCGAGGTGCAATATGAGCCACCATTGCCAGACCCGAATTATTGGACGATGCACTTTGACGGTTCCAAACTAAGAAATGGTTTGGGGGCAGGAATAGTGTTAACCTCGCCAAAAAGAGATCAGTTGAAATATGTGATGCAGATACATTTTGCCGCGTCAAACAACGTAGCCGAATATGAAGCACTTGTCCATGGATTGAAAGTGGCAAAAGAGATTGGCATACGCCGAATCTTATGCTATGGAGATTCAGATCTAGTAGTACAGCAAGTCTCAGGCAATTGGGATGCATTGGATGATAATATGGCTCTGTATAGATTTCATGTGCAAAAAATCAGTGGATACTTTGAAGGATGTGAATT
This sequence comes from Avena sativa, assembly GCA_916181665.1. Lineage (NCBI taxonomy): Eukaryota > Viridiplantae > Streptophyta > Magnoliopsida > Poales > Poaceae > Avena > Avena sativa. The sequence goes on along the minus strand of OV702298.1, from coordinate 272,916,285 downwards.
TCACCATATACCTCGGGTAGAAAACGACGCCGCAGACACGTTGTCAAAACTAGGATCAACTAGGCAGTCAATTACCCCAGGTATCGCCCTAGAGCACCTAAGGAAACCATCAATAACACCGTCACCAGAGTCCGAATCTATCTTTATTCCGGCAAAGTCAGGAGAAGATAATGTGTCGATGGAAATTGACAAGCAATATAACCCGGAATTCCCAAAGAGAAAGACAACTGATGCAAGCATGACTATGGAGAAATTCGAGGTCGTTATGTCAGCAGAAAACATGGAAATAGATAGTGAGACCACACCAGAGAAAATCACACCTGTATGGGCGCAACCTATATTCTCTTTCCTTAGAGATGTGACTTTGCCGAACGATGAGCTGTTAGCAAGACAGACATTGAGAAGAGCTAAAGCTTATATGATCATAAATAATGAGCTGTTCAAAAGAAGTGTCACAAGTGTATTGCAAAGATGTGTGAGTTCGGCAGAAGGCCAGGAGATCCTCCTAGATATACATCAAGGAGAATGTGGACATCATGCCTCATCTCGAGCCTTGGTGGCCAAAGCATTCAGGCATGGGTTTTATTGGCCAACAGTGTTGAAAGAAGCCAAAGAGCTAGTTAAAAAATGTAATGGTTGTCAGAGATATGCAACCAAGATACACATGCCATCATCCGAGTTAAAAACGATACCCATTACTTGGCCATTTTCTGTGTGGTGCTTAGATATGGTGGGACCATTTAAGCCGGCCCGAGGTGGGATGACACACATATTGGTCATGGTGGACAAATTCACAAAATGGATTGAAGTGAAACCAATAAAAAAATGTGATGGGCCCACAGCAGTGAAATTCCTGAAAGATATTATCTTAAGATATGGATACCCGCACAGTGTTATTACAGACAATGGCACAAACTTTGCAGAAGGAGCTTTCGCTAGATTTTGCCAAGAAAAGCACATAAGATTAGATGTTGCCTCTATGGCTCACCCAGCATCCAATGGGCAAGTGGAAAGGTCTAATGGACTAGTATTGTCCGGAATAAAACCACGACTCGTCGAACCGCTGCAAAGGTCGGCAGGATGTTGGATTGAGGAACTACCAGCAGTACTATGGATCCTCAGGACTACTCCAAACAGATCAACAGGATATACACCATTCTTTCTGGTATATGGGGCAGAAGCCGTGCTTCCAGCCGACATAATACATGACTCGCCAAGAGTTACCCAATATACAACCTCAGAAGTAAATGAAGTAGCTCGACAAGATACTTTGATCTGCTAGAAGAAGCCAGAGAGCTGGCGCTATCACAGCAAGAAAGTGAATCCAAGAGTGTTCAAAGAAGGAGATTTGGTTCTCCGGCTGGTGCAACGCACGGCCGACATGCACAAGCTATCGCCTCCATGGGAAGGACCATTCATCATGAGCAAAGCATTGCACAATGATGCCTATTACCTAATCGATGCTCAACCCCCAGGAAAGAACAGGGCAGACAAAGCCGGCGAAGAAACGAAAAGGCCGTGGAACGTAGCTTTACTTCGTCCATTTTACTCGTAGCAGTCATCAATGACACATTGTAAAGTAATGTCTCAGGATGGAGCACCAATTATGTTTTGAACCTCGGCGTCCAGAGCAGTGACTCGGGGACTGCCATATGTTATTTCAATTTCATGTTATGTATTAAACCTCGGCACCTCGAGCAGTGGCTCGGGGATTGCACTAGATTGTTTTTAAGATTGGATTATGTATTAAAACCCGGCACCCTAAGCAGTGACTCGGGGACTGCCCCAGATTTATTTCTAAGCTTAATTCATGTATTAAACCTCGGCATTTGAGCAGTGGCTCGAAGACTGACATATATCGTTTTTGAGTTTGTGTTACATGTATTAAACCTCGGCACCTTGAGCAGTGACTCGGGGACTGTTTCATATTCTTTCTAGATTTGGGTGGTATATTAAACCTCGGCACCTTGAGCAGTGACTCGGCGACCGTCTTATATTATTTCTGAAATTTGGTTTATATACTAAAATTCGGCGCCATAGGCAGTGGCTCGGGGACTGTCCTATATTGTTTCGAAGTAGGGGTTATCCTTTGATACAAGGGGGGTATCAAACTTCGACACCCAGAGTAAGAACAGCTCAATCTCGTATTATATTCGAAGTCCACATCCAGATTAACAGTCTAAACCACAGTGGCCTAAAGGCAAAAATATACACCAAACTCAAGAGGTTGAAGGCCGCCAAAGCAAGAATTCGGGCAAACAACACCAATTAAACAAAGTAATGACGATTACAACCATATATATGTCTCAGCGGTACTCGGCAAAATAAATTCATACCATACAAAAGACGGACAAATATTCCACGTTCATCATACGCCCGGCATACCAGGGGTCGGAAATGACTTAGAAGTCTTTTGTTGGAGAGGCAATAACTTGGTCCGGAGCTGGGCACTCAGAGGTAGGTGGAGCTTCGGCCGAGGTTGCCTCGCCCTCCACAGACCCAGGAACAACTTCGGAGGAAGCCCGAGGCTGCTGAGGAGCATCAGCTTGCGCAGTAGAATGCCCAGTACCTTTGGAGGAGGATCGCGCGTCGCCATTACCATCTGAGCTCGAACTGGAATCACCAGAAGTAGCCGAGTCACCCTCATCTTCTCCTTGTTCAGCCGAGTTGTTTTCCGAGGCATCCTCAACTACGACCTCGTCCTCGCGGTTAGGAAGGAAACTCGGACCTTCGTTCCAAGTATGCACGTCGGCATACTCAACAAGCTGGAAGGCTCGAGCTTGCCGAAGAGCGACAAAGTCTGGGTCCTCTACCCAATGGCAACCAGTGCGCAAATTTCTCAAAATGTCAAGAGAAATGTCTTCATACCATGACATGATGACAGTAAGAGCCATATCGGCACCGGCTCGTCCGGCCGATTCCCTCCAAAGACTTAGCTGCCTTTCATATGCCATTAACCTGTCCACCAACAATTGGACCTCGTCAATATTAGGAGTCCCAGAAGTATTCGGCCAGAGAACATGGTAGGCTCGGATAGCCGCCTGCACCAAATCTCTGCCCATAATCTTCATCGGACCAACTACAGCGCCAACAGCAACCAGGAAATCTTCCAGCGAGTACTCCGAGTCCGCGTCAACAGGACCACCTCGGTTCACTCGGGCACTAATAACCGCTTTCGAGCTCACGGGTTTAGCCTCTGGGAAATGGTCTGCGCAAAACACGACCGCATTAGTCAACAATAAGAAAAGGGAAAAGATACCCCGGCCGTGGTCAGAAGCTGACGATGAATATAACTCAGCATTATCTGAAGGTCTTTAGCCCAGGCAATCTTGCTCTTCTCAAAACGAGTGATCTCCTCGCTCATCCCACGTGTCTTCAGTTCGGCATCCTCGAGGAGCTCTTTATTTTTCTGCAGCTGCAGAGCTAGCCGATTTTTCTCCTCGGAGAACTCCTGGTCGACCTTTTCCAATTCAGACTTCTGAGAGAGCTTAAGAGCCTCCACCTCGGCATGCAAGCGAGCTATCTCGTCATCTTTATCCTTCAGCTGCGCCGAGTGAGGAGCACTTTGTTCTAAAAAATGCAGCATCACATCAGGCATGGACGTGCAATCTTGGTGAGATGCTGCAAAGGTTTGTAACTCGGCTTTACCAAAGCCAAAAGAGATAAAAGAAACTTAGCGCACATTTTAAAAAGGAATATATAAAGTAGAAAAGCAACTAACCTTCCAGAACCTTGACTCTCTTCTCAAGATGGATGTTAAGATTGTTGATGTTACCTGTTTACCAGCAAAATGAGCCAACATCTAGTGTACAAAACAATGAGTGTCGGAGGTGATGAAAAGGTTTGTCGACTTACCAGCTTTTTTCACCACAGGAATAACTTTCTCATACTTTTCTTCCAATTTTCTATGCGCAAAAAGCAACCTTTGAAATTCGGCGGTCCGCCGGTCATGTGCAACCTAAGCAATAGAACAAATGGTGAATGGATATTCGAAGCTACAACAGATCCGAGTCAAGCGAAACTTAACCCGGATCTAGGTGGCTGGATATTCAAAGCTACAACAGATCCGAGTCAAGCAAAACTTAACCCGGATCTAGGTGGCTGGATATTCGAAGCTACAACAGATCCGAGTCAAGCAAAACTTAACCCGGATCTAGGCGGCTGGATATTCGAAGCTACGACAGATCCGAGTCAAGTAAAACTTAACCCGGATCTAGGTGGCTGGATATTCGAAGCTACAACAGATCCGAGTCAAGCAAAACTTACCCCGGACCTAGGTGGCTGGATATTCGAAGTTCAGATAGACACAAATCAAGCAAAATTTAATGCAGATCTAGCTGGATGGAGGTTTGAATTCTAAGATAAAATTCGACTAAGTAGAGCATCATAAATCTTCCAAACGAATAACAAGTTATTCGCTTGCAAGCTTAGAGGACTACAATGTATATAATAGCATCTGGAGAACTAATCAAAACTCCATAAAAGGCAATTACCTCATTCATCTTGTCACTCTCAAGAACGATCTTGGCGGCTTGATGCAGGCGGCTGCTGATGTTGGAAAGCTGAAACGGCTGGCTGCATGGGTTACCCTCGAACTGATCGGCAGCATTCTAGTTATTGGCATATTCAACCAGCGAGCCGAGACTGTTCCCACTCGCCGTGTGAGTTAGGACTTTACCTCGGACATGCTGTGTAGACACTGCTGCCGCAGGGCTTTTATGAAGAGCGAGCTGGGTACTAGCATCCGGAGTAATGGAGGCTTTGGCGGAGGCAGCTCATTTGCGCAGCACATCGGCAATATTTGGCTGAGAAGAGCCGGCAAGACCTTTCTGGGAGGAGGAAGCTTTAATGATGACAGCTTTTCTTGTTTTAGAAGAGGCATCAGTAGGAGCTGATGCCTCGCCAATAGGAACGGCGTCTTTAGGAGCCGGAGGAGTCACTGTCGCAGAGGGCGCCGAGATATGGACGTCCTCGACCGGGGAAGGAGTCACTGCGGAAACCGCGGGGGCAAAAAGAGGCTCAGTAGAGACATTAGGGTTCACATCTAGGCAGCAGGTTCGGTAGAAATATCTGTGGGCCGAGTGGAATCAACATCAACGGAAGGAATCTCAAGTGCATCGTGGCGAGGTGGCGTCCGATTCGGAGCTGGAGGAGATGCAGCGCGAGCAGGACTGGGAATCCTGGTATGTTCAGTAGGCAGAGGGGACGACTGCCGAGTCATACGACTCGTCATGCTGGGACCGCCGGGCTTAACAGAAAGTGGAGCATTGCGAAAATAAAAAAAGGTCAAGTTAAAAAGCAGAAAGAGAAAAACAAGAAATACGAGCAAAAGAAACTCACCCAGTGACTCCAGGCATGGTCTTGCATCTGGGAGGATTCAGAGCGGACTTCTTCATTCGCTTCTTGGGAGCCGTTGCTGAGGCACCAACGGGAGCCCCACGTTTCCCCGAGGTAACAGGGGGCCGGGAAGCAAGAGGCTCGGCGTCGTGAACCTGACCGCCCAGATTAGCTAGGAAAGTAGAAGCCAGAAATGCATAACAAATTGGCATTGCAGCAACTACCTCTAGAACTTGGACCTCGTCCGAATCACCTTCCTCTTCGTGGGCCGCGGTCTTGCCACGAGCATGAGCCGGAGCGAGATCTGACTTGGGGACGAACTCTTCCGAGTCCGGCTCCCCACTGTCTGGAGTATTCCGATCCGCAGGCCACGGGAGTGATAAAACCTCGGCGTCCTCATCCTTCTGCTCCGCAAACCTCTGTAAGACAAGAAAGAGGAAGATTAGCAAAGACAGTTACGAAAGCAATTGGAAAGCAAAAGCATTAATGATTAAGCTTACTTCGGGAGGGGGATGCTCGCGGGTGAATGGCTTCAATCCCCAAGCCCAATCCTCAGGCATCTCCGTCTTAAAGATAGATCGGACATGCTTAAAGATGAGGTAGTTGTCCAGCTCCACGGTCGAGACTCGGTTGGGGTCAAGAGGACTGCTCATGTAGCAGAGTTTGTGTGTACGTTTCTGGAATGGGCAGATTCGGCTGCTGACGAAGGTAGTCATCAGATCCTCGCCGCGTAACCCGGCGCAGATCAGTTCCTTAAGCCGAATCTCAAAAGCCTCGGCCAAAGCATGACTCTTCTTCGGATTATAAGTCCAGTTCGTCTTGGAAGGTGTGCCAATGGAGAAGGCAGGGAGCCGAATCTTATCCTCCTTTCCCGTGTTCTTGAGATAGAAGAAGGACTTGTGCCACTTTTTGCATGACTCTAGCCCCGTGACACGAGGAAATTCGGATTTCCTCTGAGGTGTAACGGACGCTGCTCCACATTGGGTAAGTAACTTCTCGGAGGGGTGCAGAGACTTGTCTGGTACAACGTTAGAACGAATCTGGAAAAACTTTGACCAGACATGCACGGACGGCCATAGGCCGAAATATCCCTCCGAGGCAGAGATGAAGGCAGAGAGAGAAGCTATGGCGTTGGCGGGAAGATGATGCGGCTGAAGGCGGGAGTAATCAAGAAACTCCCTAGCAAAGTCGCTGAGAGGGAGACCAAAGCCGCGTGCGAAATGCGACATGAAAACTACATACTCACCCTCCCTAAGGTCGGGAGAGGACTCGCTGCCGGGTAACCGATAAGCTACCTGGGCGGGAATCCTCCGAGTCCAGATAAGCCACTCGATCTCGCGGCGAGTGACGGAGGATCCCTGCCACGAGCCTCGCTCGGGCCCAGAGCCAGCATCATCATCCTCTATCAGGGTGCCGCTGACAGAGCTAGACATCTGGTCGCCGGAGAAATCTGCGGAGGAAGAACTAGCAGCGGAGGAAAACCTAGAGCTACAAGGTCCCATCTTGGTTCTACCAAAAAACAGCGGCGGAGCGGAGAGAAAACTGCCGCGCGATGACAGAGGAGAAACTGAGATCTCCAGAGGAAAAGCCAAGCAATAGGACCAGATGAACTCACCAGCGACGGTGCCAGAGCAAGCGAGCGGCGATGAGGGCGACGGAGCAGAACGGCGGGATTCCTGCCGTCAAGAACTCAGACGAGCGCACGGCGGCTGAAGCGCGAGCGGGCACAGGAGCAAGAGGAAGAAGAAGGGCGCAGGTGGGCAAAAGGGGGAAAGTGAATCCCTCAGCGCCGCGCCCCTCTTTATAACCGCGCTACCTGCAAGGTAATGGGATCGTGGGTGAGGTGGCTGACCGTGTAGATCGTGAACATAGCGTCAACGCACGATGATGAGTGGAACCGCACCAGCGACCACACGATGGGAAAGAAAGCCATGATCCCCGATGGAAATGGCACACGAGGCATCGCAGCACCGGCGTGACAGGCGCAGCAGTAACTGTAGACTGACAGTAAATACTGTAGAGGAACAAAAAACTAGAGAAACAATGATGGGTAAGACACGTAGGACGAGGCGTACGTGAGAAGATACGATGATACCTCGAGCAAGGTAACTCGGAAAAGAGGCAAAAGAAATCTCATGAAACTGATACGGCCCGGCCGAAGTTATTGGCAGGGCCATACCAGCTTCGGGGACTAATGTTGGGGAGATGACCTCGGGTAGGGTAAAGACGGGGAAAGACGAAAGGAAGTTGCCCGTCTAGTTTCCGAGTTACTATTTGAGTCGGCCGAATTCTATAGAGGTCGGCCAAGGCAGGGAAGGGCAGGACCTTTATAATAAAGGCAAGGCATTACCCGGTCGGGACACAATGTAAGTCGGCCGGGTTAGCCCGAGTAATCTTAATGCAGGTGAAGGACAAGCCGAGTTACGCGAGGTAAGGCCGAATGAAGCAAAGCTTGCTGGAGAAGGAGAAACCTAAAGTCAAACTCTAGCTGCAAGACGGAAGGAATCTGAGCGGAGCCAAGCACAAGAGACAAAGGCGCAGAGCGTCAGAGGGGCAGAAGGAGGTCACGGAGGAGACAGTCCTGAAGCCCGAGGCACGCAGGAGGGGCCCTCTGAGCCTTGCCGTCGTTAGAAGGGCGACAGGGAATGGAGGCCGCCGAACTACTATTTTGGGACGAGCATATCCCTCGAATATGCTTGCCCCGTCAACCCTAAAGGCACCCAAGGCTCTCCTTTATAAGGGGAGGCTTGGACCCTGAGGAAGGGATCGGCTCATTTTTAGTACCGTTAGGCTGGTAAAGTTCTTCCTTTCTCCTTACGTACAGCTCGAGGAGCACTTGTAACTCAAGGAAGGAGAAATAAAGATCTTTGCCATAGTCTTCTATGTGTAGAATTAACTGCATCTTCCCTCCCCAGATCCCACTAGCATCCATTTGCCCCTTACTTTAGCCTACCCATGGCATCTGCCGTGTCACCACCATGACAGGTTGAATGATGAATTGAACCTATAGTTAGTTGTGGCCAATGTTCCCACATACCAGTCTCTTTGTGACAAGGCTGCTATTCTGGAGAGCAAAATGAAACAGGTTGAAAGCAGGAAGAGAAAGCACTCTGACAAGCACAGCTCGGGATCGTCTCACAAACGTTCCCATTATGATGACAGTGGGAGTTCTGGATCCCACAAGCATGGTAAGTTCAACAAGCACCACAACCACAACCGTAGTCATGACAACGATAAGTACAAGAATCACAAGGGTGGATATAAAAGCCACCACAATGGAAGTGGAAGTGGCAGTGGAAGCCAGCCTGTCAAGAAGGATCTTAGTCAGGTTGAATGTTTCAAGTGCAAGAAGATGGGGCGTTATGCAAATGAATGCCCAGAAAAGAAAGTTGAAGGACCCAATAGGCCCAACCCTTTTAAAAAGGGACAAGTGAACCACATTAATGTGGAGGAGATTTATGAGGAATCTAATGCTATGGCTGGTAAGTTCAAACTCAATTCTATTCCAGCACTTGTTCTTTTTGATACTGGTGCATCACATTCATTCATATCAAAAGCATTTGTTGATAGAAATGGGTTTCCAACTGAAAACATTGGGTGTCCAATAAAAGTAAGTTCTCCAGGTGGAGATATGATAGTAAGTCTTGGATGCCGGGATCTAGTGATAGAGTTTGGAAAACATAAGTTTCCAGTGAGTCTGATAATCCTAGATTCCCAAGGACTGGATGTAATTTTGGGAATGGATTGGATGACCAAGTATGAAGGAGTACTAGATTGTGCCAATCGTACTGTTGCACTCACAATCCCGGAAAAGAAAAGGATTAGGTTCAAGTCTAACTTTGAATCAAAAGGGAGTAAGCTAAATTCTCTTAAGGGGGTTAGCATAGACAGTGTGCCTATTGTGAGTGAATATCCGGATGTGTTTCCGGAAGAATTGCCGGGAATGCCACCAGATAGAGATGTGGAGTTTCTTATTGATTTGCTACCAGGATCTGGACCAATAGCAAAGAGACCATACAAGATGTCAGTGGATGAGTTGAAAGAACTCAAGAAGCAGCTTGGAGAACAGTTGCAGAAAGGATTTATCCAACCAAGTTCTTCATCTTGGGGAGCACCAGTTTTGTTTGTGGAAAAGAAAGATAGAAGTCAAAGGTTATGCATTGATTACCATTCACTCAATGAGGTGACTATCAAGAACAAATACCCTTTGCCTGGAATCAATGACTTGTTTGATCAGTTAGAAGGAGCTTGTGTGTTCTCAAAGATTGATCTCCGGTTAGGTTACTTCCAGCTCAAGATAAGAGAACAGGACATACCTAAAACAACTTTCACCACAAGGTATGGATTGTATGAGTATACCGTAATGCCATTTGGTTTGACCAATGCACCAGCATACTTCATGAATATGATGAACAAGGTGTTCATGGAATTCCTTGATAAGTTTGTTGTCGTTTTCATCGATGACATTTTGATATACTCCAAGAGCAAAGAAGAGCATGAAGGACATTTACGTTTGATACTTGAGAAGCTTAGAGAGCATAAGTTGTATGCCAAATTCAGCAAGTGTGCATTTTGGTTAAATGAAGTTGGATTTCTTGGACACGTTGTGTCAGGAGATGGTGTAGCAGTTGATCCTACTAAAGTTTCAGCTGTAACTGAATGGGAATCTCCCAAGTCAGTGAAAGAGGTTCGTAGTTTCCTTGGCTTAGCAGGTTACTACAGAAGGTTCATTGAAAATTTCTCCAAGGTAGCTAAACCTATGACAGAATTGCTAAAGAAAGACAAGAAATTTGCTTGGTCTGAAGGTTGTGAACTCAGTTTTCAAGAATTGAAGAAGAGGCTAGTGACAGCACCAGTCTTATGTTTGCCAGATTTGGAGAAAGATTTCCAAGTGTATTGTGATGCATATCATCATGGATTAGGTGCAGTACTTATGCAAGAAGGGAAAGTTGTGGCTTATGCCTCGAGACAACTCAAAACTCATGAAGTAAACTACCCTACTCATGATTTAGAGTTAGCCTCTGTTGTCCATGCACTCAAAACATGGAGACATTATCTTTTGGGAAAACGTTGTGAAGTGTTCACAGATCACAAGAGTTTGAAGTATATCTTCACCCACAAAGAAATTAACATGAGACAAAGAAGATGGCTAGAACTCATCAAGGACTATGACTTAAGTTTGCAATACCACCCCGGTAAAGCAAATGTTGTAGCGGATGCTCTAAGCCGTAAGGTTTTTGTGAATGGTCTTACTAAAGGAGAATTGCCAGATGATCTGTGTGCCCAATTCAGAGATCTCAGATTGGAGATTGTGCCTGAGGGACATCTCATGTCTTTGGATGTTCAACCCACTTTGTTGGACAAGATCAAAGAATCCCAAAAGACAGATATGGAAATTGAAGAGATTAAGGAAAAGATTGGCAAGGGAAAAGCCAAAGGATTCCATGAAGACGAACAGGGTACTTTATGGCATGGAAAACGTATCTGTGTTCCACAAGATCCGGAGCTTCTGAAACTAATTTTACAAGAAGCACACAACTCACCATATTCTATTCATCCGGGTAACACCAAAATGTACATGGATATGAAGGAAAGATTTTGGTGGAATAATCTCAAGAAGGACATCGCCGAACATATTGCTTTGTGTGATGTATGTAGTAGAGTGAAAGCGGAACATCAGAAACCAGCAGGATTGTTACAACCACTACCTATTCCGGATCGGAAGTGGGACAAGATTGGTATGGATTTCATCACCGGATTGCCAAGGACCCGGTCCGGATATGATTCTATTTGGGTAGTAGTGGATCGCTTGACTAAAGTGGCTCATTTTATACCCGTGAAGACAACTTATACAAGTGCTAAGTTAGCCAAGATCTATATGAGCACAATTGTATGTCTACATGGAGTACCCAAGAGTATTGTGTCTGATAGGGGAACTCAATTCACTTCTCATTTTTGGAGGCAACTACATGAGTCATTAGGAACGAGGTTGGAGTTCATCACTGCTTTTCATCCTCAGACTGATGGATAGACGGAAAGGACTAATCAGATTCTTGAAGATATGTTGAGAGCATGTGCTCTAGACTATGGAGCCAGTTGGGATGAAAGTCTGCCTTACGCAGAATTCTCTTACAATAACAACTATCAAGCCAGTATTGAGATGGCACCATTTGAGTTTCTCTATGGGAGAAAGTGTACCACCCCATTACTATGGAATGGTGTGGGAGAAAGAAGTCTATTTGGACCAGAACTAATCAAAGAGGCTGAAGAGAAAGTCAAGCTAGTTAAGGACAGATTGAAGATAGCACAGTCCCGACAAAAGAGCTACGCAGATCCTAAGCGTAGAGAAGTCACCTATGAAGTAGGTGACAGAGCTTATCTTAGAGTGTCACCACTTCGTGGAGTGAAGAGGTTTGGTGTCAAAGGTAAATTGGCCCCAAGATATGTTGGACCATTCAAGATTCTGAGTCATAAAGGAGAACTAGCTTATGAGATTGAATTGCCAGAGTCTTTGTGAGCTGTTCATAATGTGTTCCATGTGAGTCAGCTTAAGAAATGCCATCCAGAAATGGAAGAGACTTTTTTGAAGGATACTATACCTTTGGAAGAGGTTCAATTGGAGAGTGACCTCACTTATGAGGAGAAGCCTATCAAGATTCTTGAGACTGCAGAAAGAGTTACTCGGACTAAGACTATCAAATTCTGCAAAGTTCAATGGAACCATCATTCCGAAGAAGAAGCAACATGGGAAAGAGAAGATGATCTTCGGAAAGACCACCCTCACCTATTTGCTAGCCAACCCGAATCTCGAGGGCGATATTCACCTTAAGGGGGTTAGATTTGTAACATCCCTAAAATCATGTTACAAAATCCATGCATATCATCCATGCATCCATGATCATTTAGGGTTCCATTTTCAAAACCATTTCAAAACAGGAGCATATGTTGCTCATTATTTTATGTAAGTATGCTCTAGCCTTAGTGCTATTTTCTAATGAGAAGAGTACTTGTTTTGTTCAGTAATGTTTTGAATTCAAACTTAAGTACTTTCCAAAGCTTGAGCAAAGTTTTCAAAACAAAGTGTGAAAATAAAATCAATATTATGCCTATGGTTTATATCACATTAAGGCTTGGTTTTATTTTTATTTTCAAATGATCAAAGTGATTTTGAGTAAACAGTAGTGTTTGACACACATTTGAATACTAAGTTCACTGTTTAAAAATCTAGAGAAGATTTGAAATCAAACTTGTTTGAATTAGTGTTTGAAATCATTTCTAGAAATTCAAACAGACAAAGAAAATGAGTAAAGGAAAAAAATAAGCAAACAGCCAAACTGGCCCAACCCAGCCCAACTCGACCCATCTAGCCCAGCAACTCCCTCCCGCGAATCGTTTTCTTTCACTCACAACCACACCCACGGAGTCACTGACTGCCGGGACCCATCTCCTCTTCTTTCCTCTCGCTGACAACCGCGACCCACACGGCATCATCGTCTCCACCCAGCGACTGGTTCATCCCCAAATCACTCGGCCATTTCTGGATTGATTCGCGGCTTCAATTCACAATCAATGATCGAGTAAATCACGCCCGCGTCCTTGCTACTTAAACCCCCTCTGCCCCCTCTCCATTTTTCCCCAAACCCCAAGCACAGAGCGCCCCGAGGCTGCGAGAATTCCTCGCCGCGACCTCGCTTCTCCGACGAACCGCAGCATCAATTCCGGCCAACCCCGACCACCCCTCTGCTCTTGGTTCACACGAGAAGGCTCCACTTCACCTTGCGCACCTCCCAGAACAACTAGCTCGCCTTCACGTGCCCTAGAACGTCGGCAACGCAATCGACTGAGCGCCACCGTCTTTGGCTTCAACTCCGACGAGACCTCCAGTGGTAATTTCCGACCGCCCTTTCCCTCTCGTTGACACCCGCATGACTAGCATCGTATTGCGCATCTGACCCACCACTCCTTTTTCCTTGGCATGATCTGCACCCTCACCAACGTCGACGAACAGAAGCATCCGTCGCCAGGGACTTCTCCGATGAGCAATCCACGACGACCCTGAGCGCCCCTTCGCCAACCGAGCACACGTCGAGCATCTCCTCGTCACGGCGATTCTGGTGAGCATCCTCACACCTCCCCGGGCGACCTAGCTCGCCGGCAAGCTTGCAGCCAGAACGCGCCGCCGCCTGTCGCCGCCGCCAGCGCCGCCACTTGTTGGTCAGCTACTTAGGGCCGTTCGATTTAGATCCAGTGGACGCGATAGAACATAGCCGAAGGGGTAAGTATAGATCTGAGCCACGCGTTTTAGTTAGATCTAACGGCTCGGAAGCGTGATCCTGAGCAAAGCGGTACCAGCCAACCAGGGACTGCCGCGTGGCATGTTCTTTGTTTTAAATTTCTGAATTAGATCTATTAGATGTTTGAATTTGTTTAATTCATAACTTTTGAATGCCACGTCCAAATTTGACAAATTTTATATCAATGGAATCAACGGATAAAATCCTTTCCATCTATGCAATGTGTTTAATGTTTTGCCTCTATTAAAATGTTTGTTTTTACAGAAACATGTGTAGGCCTATTTTGTGTATAATAATTATTTGGAAAATGTTTTAATATTCAAATAAAGTTTATTTAGCTTGTTTTGTACTTGTTTATGATTCAGTACCATGCACTTGTCTTGTTTGGTGTAGAAAATCATCACATGGCATTATGCATGCATCCATATATTTTTGCTTGTATTTATTTTGTATGTGATTTTGGTGCTATTATCTTATGTGTAGATTTTGGTGCAAATAGTGATTGTGATTGTGAGGATTGTAGCTACTCTCCAAACTACCAAGGCAAGTGGTGCTTCATGATTTATTCCTATGTTTTTAACTATGCATTAGAAATAAAAAATTTAGCCTTGCATGGTTATTTTGAGCTATATGCTATGCTTGGAAAATCCTAGTAGTTGTAGAATTGCTAGAAATATTTCTAAGTCTTATCAATGCCATGCTTAGCCTAGCTAGTAGCAACCAAGGGTGGTTATATATTCATGCTATGAATAAATATTTCTAAGTCTTTGGACTATGTTTTGCCTAATAAAACAACTAAGTAAATGAAACACCTGGGTGGAATGGAAAGAATGGGTTATGTTGAGTGGTTACACAAGGCCCATTTCTATGGTTTACCTTGTGTATCTCACTTGTGGAAAGCCACCCAGGAACAAAGGGATTTGAGATGCCATATGTTAATAAGCTTCTAGTGCAGCCACTTGGCAATATGGGCTCTGCCTGGATCATATAGGTTGCAATAACTTAGCCATTTGGACAGTTGGTGGTAGTGGGATGATAGGTTGGAGCGCGTCCATTTGGTCTAAGGGAAGGCTTCTGAAAGGTCATGTCTTGGTGAAAATCAAGTCTTGTGGGGAAAGTGCACAACCTCTGCAGATGGAAGAATCTAAGTACTTAGCCATGTCCCTGGTATTGGACAACTTGAGCATCAAGACATGGAAGCTATCAAGAATCTCCTCATCCCAATTTCTAAGTAAAAACTTGTGGTTGAACAAGGGTGAAGGACCCCAATGTCTATTGGTGGTTCCTTGGGGAAAGATTTTGACAAAGAAAAACTTAGTGTTTTCAATTAATAGGTAAAACCTATTTTGAGCAAAGCAAGCCTAAGCTACACTTAGCCAAAATGCATATAGTATCTAGTCCACTAATATTCTACTAAGGTATCACTTGCCAATACTATTCCAATGTATTGACCCACTATGGCTGTAACTTGTGATGTTGCAGGTTATTCTGAGGATGATTAGGAGTCATGAGTCTACACTCAACATGCTTGCCTATGGCACATGAAGATGAAGACTTATTTATCTTATTACATATTTAAACTCTTGTATTAGGCATGTGGCCATGAAGTTGTAAAAGACTATGTTTGTCTCTGGAATGACTTGTAATAATGACCTTTGTTTCTGTGTACTTCATATTAAACTGTGGATGCTAGCATTGATCCAGGGACTAGCATTGCAATCACAGGGATCCTTTCCTTTACAAAGGAGGGATCTTACACCATTTCAAATGGTGTAGGCCTCCGGCAGGGCAAAACAGTAACATGCCATTATTTTATCGGGATCCCCTAGTGGATCGGCCCACTTAAATAATTAGCGGGCCTTGTCTAGGTTTGGATTCTAACATGGTTTTTTGACTATTAACGATGGTAACTGGATGTTAACGGTATTTGCCATGTGGCAGTTTGCATGGCTTCAACAGTCAACGGGGCTGGCGAACAGATCTATGATGGCACGAGTTTCCGTGGCTAAAGGGTGCGATCCACCATGGTCGCGAAAAAAACCATGGTAGATTCTCTAGTGATGGGACTTTTACCACGGAAGCCATTCGTCATAGAAGACTTTTTAACCACGAAAAATGGGCCTTCAACCACAAAAACCGTCTGTTGTAAAACCCAACTTTTCTTGCAGTGAAAATAGAGGAGAGTCAAACTCTCATGCTAGCAAGATTTGCAAGAAAGCCCGAGCCAAATTGGCCGGTCAAATACCTCAAGATGATGAGGATTGAATCAAAGATGAGAAGCCTCAAGAGCTAGACTATAGCAATGCTCCATCTCCAGATTATACCGTGGAGCACCTTGTGAAGATAACAGTGAAGAATTTCGATACTGAAGGATAAAATGATGCCTTGTACCAATATTTCATTCAAAAAGTAGCATATAAGGTACATGAGATAGAAATGAAATATAAGAAATTAGTTGAGAAACTTCCAGCTAACCTTGATGATATATTTGAGCCCACTATTAAAATTCATATAGGAGTTAATGAGATTGCTGCACTTTGTGATCTTGGTGCTAGTGTCTCAAAAATTTCTAAAAGTTTATATGAAAGACTTAACCTTGAGCCATTTCAAATTATCAAACTAAGATTCCACTTAGCATATTGAACTTACAAACAAGTTTTAGGAGTCAAAGAGAATATTATTGTAGAAATCAAAAGATTTCCTGCATAGATTTATTTTTCGTGCCCCTGGTTCGTTAGTTGTACTCACTTTTCCCCAGCCGCTTAGTTTTTCCTCACTTTTGTCTAGCTCCTATTATGAAACTCTCACATCGGTCTGAAACTCGCTCTCCGCCAGGTCCCGTTAGTGGACCCTCGCCATTACATGCTGACAAGTGGGTCCGCATTCAGGTGGATCCCCTAGTGGACCCTCGCCATTACGTGCTGACAAGTAGGACCCACCCCTGTTGCTTGATGACAGGTGGGGCCACGTTCAGTCGGGTACCGCAGTAGGACCCCCCATGGTGTGGGGTCAGCTTGTTGGGAACGCGTTTTGGGGGATGTGGTATGGGACCATGTGGGGCGCGTATGGTAGTTACGTGCGCCCTGTCGCCTAAATTGGAAGGTTTTTTTTTGTTATTTTTATGATTGGCCTTTTTAGGAGTCCCTTTTCCCCTTTATGTCACTAACAATTGTTATTTTTGCCAAAAAAAAGGCAGCGAATCTAGAGCAGCTTCTCTCTTCATTCATAGTTCCTTTTGGCCCTCGTATTTTCCCAATCTGGCAGCAAATCTAACCAGCACCATAAATATGTAGATGAATAGAGAAAAATGTAGATAAAACAGCTAATAAAGAATTATATAGTATGATACTTAAACCAGGTTTGACAATTAGGCTACTCAGCAGCAGCAGCTTATAAGTTCAACACAGACAACAAAACAAAAGAAGCTGCTTTACAGCAGCAGCAACAGCAGCATCAGCACATGATCAGTGACCCCTCATGGCCCGCGCTAGGAGGGCCTCCGCCTCCTCCCTGTGACTTGATCAGGGGCATGCGACCCTCCTCGATGGCCACCTTTTGGAGGTTGCGGAGGTGAAAACCGAGTGGTTTGTGCTGGTGTAACACCCTCAGAATCGGCCCTATGCAAGTTTTAGCGCTTCCCGCCAAACCCGCATAGAAACGATTCAAAGGTGCCCACCAGGCACTTGCGTGCGGGTGGAAAACGAAGTAATATCATTACACAATAGTCCTCGATGGAACCCACAAAACATATATATACAACAGCGACTCAATGAGTCAAGAATATAGATATACAGTACAAAGATCCAAATCACCTGGAAAACGATACAGCGTCCGAGTACGGACAAGATGCAAATTGAGCTAAGAGCCCTGAAAAATAACCAATGGCGTCCATAACCATGCCCAGGCCGAGCCGGAAGGGTAACCCTGCTAACGGCATCGATCTCAAAACCTGCTTAAACAAAAGGGGTGCCGACAAAGGACGAAGGAAAAAGAGAGCGGTTAGTACTGAGGCCAGTACACGGCGAG
Source organism: Avena sativa (assembly GCA_916181665.1). Lineage (NCBI taxonomy): Eukaryota > Viridiplantae > Streptophyta > Magnoliopsida > Poales > Poaceae > Avena > Avena sativa. Next base: position 272,898,628 of record OV702298.1, on the reverse strand, counting down.
ACTAGAATTCGGCGATCCTCGCCTACATAGGTACGGTGGACTAAAGCGGCAGCGCAACATGAACTAAACAACCTATAGAGACTCAATACAACTGGCGGCTATTAGATAGGGATAAGAAATACCTATTCGGTACCAACCTGAAACTATCACCAAGCATACCCATCCTGGTATTTCCCCCTCGAGACCAAACGAGGAAGTCAACCGAGGAACTCACACGTTTGGAAGTTTTATATATTCAGTTATCGTTACAGCAATTACTAGTCAGGTTTAGATAGCAAGAGTCATCCTGGTATAATAAGCAGTGGGCAGTTTTAGTTAACCATTCTGTTGAAGTTGTAGCACTTACTAGTCAGATACATATAACATGAGGCATCCCAAAACCCAGTAGTTGTTGGTACTTTTATTTAGCCATTCCGTTGTAGTTGCAATACTTACTAGTCAGATACAATGGTAACAGGTGACAACTCAAACCAGCAATTGTTGGCACTTTTATTTAGCCATTCCATTATAGTGAAGCTGATTACTAGTCATTATAAAGTCAAAATTATAGCACTACTTTAGTTATAGTTGTCTATGATCGAGATACTGTGCTCCAAGTCATCCATAACCGCGGACACGACTTTCAGAAAGTTTTACCCTGCAGGGGGGCACAAATAGCAACACACGCACGATCAACCTCGATAAAAACCAATAAAAACCCAACGAGGCATCACGACAGAGCAATTGCAAGATTCATATAAATTTCAGGGGGCCACCCCACCAAGCTACCCGCGATGAAGTTGGCCGGCTCCGAAACGGACCCAGAGGTTTGTGTCAATGGCTGTAAACGACTGGGAACACGAAAGTGTGACTGGGCTTGTCGATACCGCGGAAACATTCCACTTACCTAAACAGTACAGGCGCTCCACGCACAATCGTAAATAAAGCGGTAAAGCATGGCATAAGTACAGGATAGTAATAAAGCCCCAAACTACTTTGTGGCCCCAAGAAATAAATATGACTCAAGCTCTGGCTAGGGGGATTCATGGTCCCACATGCGGATAGTGCGAATATTCAAAGAACAGGTATCAAGTACTCGGGGTCCTACGGGACACAAGTGTACGGTTAAAAACCAAATAACATCTATTGCCCACCTGTGCCTCTGCATTATTTACTTAATTCAATTTTAGTTATTAAACGGTAATTAAAGTCATGATCAACTCCAACATAAAGCATATGGCAGTCTTGTTGGAATTATGCCCTAGAGGCAATAATAAAGATGTTATTATTATAATTCTTGTTCATGATAAAGTTTATATTCCATGCTAGAATTGTATTAAGCGGAAACATTAATACTTGTGTGGTTTGTGAACAACACCGTGTCCCTAGTACGCCTCTATGGACTAGCTCATTGATCAATGATGGTTAAGGTTTCCTAACCATACACATGAGTTGTCAATTGATAATGAGATCATATCATTGGGAGAATGATATGGTGGACAGACCCAAACTAAGCGAAGCAATTAGATCGTGTCATCGTGTTCGTCATTGCGAAGCTTTTCTTATGTCAAATATTGTATTCCTTAGACCATGAGATAATACAACTCCCTGGTATCGGAAGAAACCTTTGAGGTCATCAAACGTCGTCCTATGAGAGGGTGATCATGAAGGTGTCTCTCAGGTGATCGGAAAGTATCTGTTGGGTTGTATGTATCGAGATGGAATTTGTCCCTCCCAAGTCGGAGAGATATACTTCGGGCCCACTCGGTAATCGATATCAACACCGCTTGCAAGCATGTGGTTAAGGAGTTGATCACAAAGTGATATTGGATTACGGAACGAGTAAAGTACTTGCTGTGAACGAGATCGAACTAGGTATGACGATACCGACGATCGAATCTCGGGCAAGTAAAATATCGCGAGACGAAGGGAATATATATATGGGATTGATTGAATCCTGGCATCATGGTTCATCCGATATGATCATCGATGAATGTGTGGGAGTCAATATGGGTGCCCAGACCCCGCTGTTGATTATTGATAGAAGATCATGTCTGCATATTCTCGAACCCGCAGGGTCACACACTTAACGTGTCTCGACGCTAGGATAGATTGGATACTTGGTTTATGAATTTTTGTTCGGAGTCTCGGATGGGATCCGGGACATCACGAGAGGTTCCGGAGTGGTCCGGAGAATAAGATTCATATAAGGCAGTGCAGTTTTTGGAGTTCGGAATTGTTCCGGATTAATCGGTATTGTACCGGAAGCTTCTAGAACCTTCCGGAAGGGGGCCAACGTGGTCCCACCTTCCGGGAGGGGGCATGGGCCTATGAGGGAGTGTCCTGGCCGCATTGGGCCAGGTGCACAAGGCCCCATAGGGCCTAGCCGATCCTAGAGAGTTTAAATCGTTTAAACTAGAGATAAGATAAGATAGGATTTATAGATAAGGGAGAGTTTAAATTGTTTAAACTAGAGATAGGCTTGGAGGAGAGGCTAGGGCTGGCCGCACCCCCCCTCTATATATAGAGGGCTGGTGCACCCCCTCTCACAACCCCCTTACACCTTCCTCCAAACCCAGTTGCCCTGCTGCCCTTCCTCTCTCCCTCCCGACTGTTTGTAGGCGAAGCCCTGCGGCAGAAATTCTCCACCATATACACCACGCCGTCGTGGTGTAGATCCAATCCATCTCTCCACCATACTTGCTGGTCCGAGGAAGGAGGAGACGTCGAGGTGCCGCACGTGTGCATCTCACGGAGGCACCGCCACTTGTGGTGCTAGATCGGATCGGATCGCGAGGAGGAGAAGCGAGTACGACTACATCACCCACGTTCCGACGAACGTTCCGTTGTGCGAATCTTCAAGGGTATGAAGATCTAATCCAATCTTTCTTGTTGTTTGCATCTCCTAGATTAGATCTTGGCTTTCCCTCTGTTCGCTTCCGTAGAAAATTTTGATTTACTATGCTGCGAAACCCTTCAATGGTATCAGAGCTAGATCTATGCGTAGATGTGTTTCACGAGTAGAACGCAACATGGTTGTTGTGAGCGTTGATGTTTTCTGTTGCAAGCCTCTTGTTTGTGTTCTTCTTATGACGCGGGATAGTGAGATTGAAGCGGTCCAGGCCAACCTTACGCGACGTCGTTCGCGAGACCGGCTCCGCACTTGACGTGTGGCTTGTACCACACATGCGGCTGGTGGATGTCAGTTTCTCTCACTATAGTTGTCATGGGATTAACACCGGAGTTTGGCAACCATAATATCACCGTTGTGGCTTTCCGTAGGTAAGAATCGTTCTTAGCATCTACTCCCATGAGCCACGTAAAACATGCAACAACAAAGTAGAGGCGTCTAACTTGTTTTTGCAGGGAGTGTTTTCTGTGATATGGTATGGCACAAGATGTGATGTGTATATTGTATGCGATGATCATGTTTTGTAATGTTTCACGACTTGCATGTCGATGAGTACACAACCGGCAGGAGCCATATGGTTGTCTTTATAATTGTGTATGACCTGCGACTCAACTTCTTATACGCCATGTAATAGCTTTACTTTATCGCTAAGTAGTTAGCAATAGTTGTAGTTGCTATTCATGGGGGAGGCAATCATGGTGGAGTGATGGAGATCATGCCGGAACACACAAGATGTAGATCATTGCGCGAAGATTGGCTATACCATGTCACATAAAGTTATATGCATGTGATGTTTATCCTTTTATGTATCTTATTATGCTTAGATCGCGACGGTACCATTATAAGATGATTCCTCACTTAAAGATCAAGATAAAAGCTCTGTTCTCCCCAAGTATGCACCGTTGCGAAAGTTCGTCGTGTCCAAGCATCACGTGATGATCGGGTGCTATAGACTCTACGCTCACATACAACGGGTGCAAGCCAGTTTTGCACACGCGGAAATACTTGGGTCTAACTTGACGAGCCTAGCATGTACAGACATGGCCTCGGAACACAAGAACCGAAAGGTTAAGCATGAGTCATATGAATGATATGATCGACACTTCGTTGTCCACCATTGAAACCACATCTCTTCTCGTGATGATCAGATTAGGTGTGGTGAATTTGGATCGTGTTCACTAAACAACTTGAGGGATGTTGAATTTAGTGGGAGTTCATCTAGTAATTTTATTAAGTTGAACTATTTATCATGAACATAGTCTAAATTGTACTTGCAAATACTGTAGATCACATGGCCAAGTCCAACTTCAACTTCAACGTTTTTGCTGAGAAAGAAAAGCTTAGAAACAATGGGTCTAACTTCACCAACTGGTTCCGCAATCTAAGAATCATTCTGTCTGGCGGACAAAAGGACTATGTCCTTGAGAAAGCGTTAGGTAACCCCCCTGCTGCAACTGCGCCGGCTGATGAGAAAGCTGTCTATCAGTCGCGCAAAGATGATTATGGTGTGATTAAGAGCACCATGTTGTTTGCTATGGAACCGGAACTTCAAAATCGTTTTGAAAACTATCCCGGGCCCTTTGAGATTCTCGAGGAGCTGAAAACCATGTTTCAGACTCAGGCCCGTTCTGAGAGATATGAGATCTCTGAGAAATTCTTTAACTGCAAGATGGAGGAAGGGAGTTCCGTTAGTGAGCACGCCATTAAGATGTCGGGCTACACTCAACGCCTTGAGCAACTGGACTGCAAGATTCCAGAGGAGCTCAAGATTGACAGGGTTCTGCAATCACTCCCTCCCAGCTACAAAAGTTTTGTAGTGACTCACAATAAGATTGGTTCCACTGATGCGATCACCGAGCTCTTCGCAAAGCTGAAGGCTGCGGAGGTGGACATCAAAAAGGATAATCATGTGTTGATGGTCAACAATCCCTCCTTTAAGAAAGGTAAAGGTGCAAAGAAGCCCTTCAAGAAAGGAGGCGGCAAATGTGTTGCCCCTGCTGAGAAGAAGCTCAAGTCTGGACCCAAGCCGGAAACTGAGTGCTTCTATTGCAAGGACAAGGGTCACTGGAAGCGCAACTGTCCGAAGTACTTAGCGGACAAGAAGGCTGGCACCATCAAAGGTATATTTGATATACATGTTATTGATGTTTTCCTTACTAGCCCTCGTTGTAGTGCCTGGGTATTTGATACCGGTTCAGTTGCTAATATTTGTAACTCGAAACAGGAGCTACGGAATAGACGGCGGCTTGCGAGGGATGAGGTGACGATGCGCGTTGGCAACGGATCAAGAGTTGATGTGATGGCCGTCGGCACGCTCTCCTTAGTTTTACCTTCGAGATTAGTTTTAAACCTTAATAAATGTTATTATGTGCCTGCGTTGAGCATGAACATTATTTCTGGATCGTGTTTATTGCAAGACGGTTATTCATTTAAATCGGAGAATAATGGTTGTTCTATTTATATGAGTAACATATTTTATGGTCATGCACCTCTTGTGAATGGTTTATTTCTTCTAAATCTCGAAAGGGATGAAACACACATCCATAACATTGAGGCTAAGAGATGCAAAGTAGATAGTGATAATACTACTTATTTGTGGCACTGTCGTCTGGGTCATATTGGTGTAAGCGCATGAAGAAACTCCATTCTGATGGACTTTTGGAGTCTCTTGATTTTGAATCATTTGACACATGCGAACCATGCCTCATGGGCAAGATGATCAAAACCCCGTTCTCCGGTATGATGGAGCGAGCAACGGACTTGTTGGAAATCATACATACCGATGTATGCGGACCGATGAGTGTTTCGACGCGCGGTGGATATCGCTATTTTCTCACTTTTACCGATGACTTAAGTAGATATGGGTATATCTATTTAATGAAACATAAATCTGAAACGTTTGAAAAGTTCAAAGAATTTCAGAATGAAGTGGAGAACCATCGTAACAGAAAGATTAAGTTTCTACGATCCGATCGTGGGGGCGAATATTTGAGTTATGATTTTCTCACGCATCTCAAAGCAAGTGGAATCGTTTCACAACTCACGCCACCCGGAACACCACAGCGCAATGGTGTGTCTGAACGCCGGAATCGAACCCTATTAGATATGGTCCGATCGATGATGTCTCTTACTGATTTGCCGTTATCATTTTGGGGTTATGCATTAGAAACCGCTGCATTCACTTTAAATAGGGCTCCATCTAAATCCGTTGAGACGACACCGTATGAACTGTGGTTTGGTGCTAAACCTAAGTTGTCGTTTCTTAAAGTTTGGGGATGCGAAGCTTACGTCAAGAAGTTGATGTCGGACAAGCTCGAACCCAAAGCGGAGAAATGCGTCTTCATAGGATACCCTAAGGAAACTATTGGGTATACCTTCTATCACAGAACTGAAGGCAAAGTGTTTCTCGCAAAGAACGGTTCCTTTCTTGAGAAGGAGTTTCTCTCGAAAGAAGTGAGTGGGAGGAAAGTAGAGCTAGACGAGGTTATTGAACCTTCTCTTGAATTGGAGAGTAGCGCAGCACCTGAAATTGTTCCAGTGCCGCCTGCTCCAACAATATAGGAAGCAAATGACAAGGATCATGAAGCTTCGGACGATGCTGCTACTGAACGTCGCAGGTCGACAAGGTCGCGTGCCCCTCCTGAGTGGTACGGCAACCCTGTCTTGACTGTCTTGTTAGTAGAAGACAGCGAACCTACGAACTATGAGGAAGCGATGATGAGCCCAGACTCTGAGAAATGGCTAGAAGCCATGAAATCCGAATTGGGATCCATGAGCGAAAACCAAGTATGGACTTTGGTGGACCCTCCTAGCAACCGAAAGGCCGTTGAGTGCAAATGGATCTTCAAGAAGAAAACGGACGCGGATGGTAATGTTACCGTCTATAAAGCACGGCTTGTTGCGAAAGGTTTTCGACAAGTTCAAGGTGTTGACTACGATGAGACTTTCTCTCACGTAGCGATGTTTAAGTCCATTCGGATTTTATTAGCAATTGCTGCGTTTCATGATTATGAAATATGGCAAATGGATGTCAAGACTGCTTTCCTCAATGGCAACATTGATGAAGAGTTGTATATGATGCAACCCGAAGGTTTTGTCGATCCTAAGGATGCTGATAAAGTATGCAAACTTCAGCGTTCCATTTATGGGCTGAAGCAAGCATCTCGGAGTTGGAACCTTCGTTTTGATCAAGTGATCAAGAGCTTTGGATTTGTTCCAAATTGCTACGAAGCTTGCATCTACAAGAAAGTGAGTGGGAGCTCGGTGACGTTTCTGGTACTATATGTGGATGACATATTGATTATTAGAAATGACATCAACATGCTTAACGATGTGAAGAGTTATTTGAACAAGTGTTTTTCAATGAAAGACCTAGGTGAAGCTGCTTATATATTGGGCATCAAGATCTATAGAGATAGACAAAGACGCCTGATAGCTTTAAGCCAGAGTACATACCTAGACAAAGTTCTGAAAAGGTTCAGAATGGATAAGGCATTGAAAGGTTCAGTGCCTATGTTGTCAGGTAAGATATTGAGCAAGGCTCAGTGTCCAGCTACGGTAAATGATAGGGAAGCTATGAGCAAAGTGCCTTATGCCTCGGCCATAGGTTCCATCATGTATGCCATGCTGTGTACTAGACCGGATGTGTCCAATGCTCTTAGTTTGACGAGCAGATATCAAAGTGATCCAGGAGTGGAACACTGGACAGCCGTGAAGAACATCCTAAGGTACCTAAATAGGACTAAAGAAATGTTCTTAGTCTATGGGGGTGATGAACAGCTCGTCGTAAAAGGTTACGTCGATGCTAGTTTCGACACCGACAAGGATGATTCTAAATCTCAGACAGGATACGTGTATATTTTGAATGGAGGAGCTGTGAGCTGGAGAAGCTGCAAGCAAAGCGTGATCGCGGGATCTACAGTAGAAGCGGAATACATGGCTGCTGCAGAAGCGTCAAGTGAAGGAGTTTGGATCAGAAACTTCATCACTGAGCTTGGCGTGGTTCCAAGTGCATTGGACCCACTGGAGATATTGTGTGACAACACTGGCGCCATAGCACTCGCTAAGGAACCAAGATATCATCCAAAGACCAAGCATATCAACCGCAAGTTTCATATAATCCGATATTATATAGCAGATGGAGATCTGAAGATCAGCAAAGTACATACATATCTGAATGTTGCAGATCCATTGACTAAACCTCTTCCACGTGTAAAACATGATCAGCACCTCAGTGCCATGGGTGTGAGATTGTTGCCAAATGTAAACTAGATTATTGACTCTAGTGCAAGTGGGAGACTGTTGGAATTATGCCCTAGAGGCAATAATAAAGATGTTATTATTATAATTCTTGTTCATGATAAAGTTTATATTCCATGCTAGAATTGTATTAAGCGGAAACATTAATACTTGTGTGGTTTGTGAACAACACCGTGTCCCTAGTACGCCTCTATGGACTAGCTCATTGATCAATGATGGTTAAGGTTTCCTAACCATAGACATGAGTTGTCAATTGATAATGAGATCATATCATTGGGAGAATGATATGGTGGACAGACCCAAACTAAGCGAAGCAATTAGATCGTGTCATCGTGTTCGTCATTGCGACGCTTTTCTTATGTCAAATATTTTATTCCTTAGACCATGAGATAATACAACTCCCTGGTATCGGAAGAAAGCTTTGAGGTCATCAAACGTCGTCCTATGAGAGGGTGATCATGAAGGTGTCTCTCAGGTGATCGGAAAGTATCTGTTGGGTTGTATGTATCGAGATGGAATTTGTCCCTCCCAAGTCGGAGAGATATACTTCGGGCCCACTCGGTAATCGATATCAACACCGCTTGCAAGCATGTGGTTAAGGAGTTGATCACAAAGTGATATTGGATTACGGAACGAGTAAAGTACTTGCTGTGAACGAGATTGAACTAGGTATGACGATACCGACGATCGAATCTCGGGCAAGTAAAATATCGCGAGACGAAGGGAATATATATATGGGATTGATTGAATCCTGGCATCGTGGTTCATCCGATATGATCATCGATGAATGTGTGGGAGTCAATATGGGTGCCCAGACCCCGCTGTTGATTATTGATAGAAGATCATGTCTGCATATTCTCGAACCCGCAGGGTCACACACTTAACGTGTCTCGACGCTAGGATAGATTGGATACTTGGTTTATGAATTTTTGTTCGGAGTCTCGGATGGGATCCGGGACATCACGAGAGGTTCCGGAGTGGTCCGGAGAATAAGATTCATATAAGGCAGTGCAGTTTTTGGAGTTCGGAATTGTTCCGGATTAATCGGTATTGTACCGGAAGCTTCTAGAACCTTCCGGAAGGGGGCCAACGTGGTCCCACCTTCCGGGAGGGGGCATGGGCCTATGAGGGAGTGTCCTGGCCGCATTGGGCCAGGGGCACAAGGCCCCATAGGGCCCAGCCGATCCTAGAGAGTTTAAATCGTTTAAACTAGAGATAAGATAAGATAGGATTTCTAGATAAGGGAGAGTTTAAATTGTTTAAACTAGAGATAGGCTTGGAGGAGAGGCTAGGGCTGGCCGCACCCCCCCTCTATATATAGAGGGCTGGTGCGCCCCCTCTCACAACCCCCTTACACCTTCCTCCAAACCCAGTTGCCCTGCTGCCCTTCCTCTCTCCCTCCCGACTGTTTGTAGGCGAAGCCCTGCGGCAGAAATTCTCCACCATATACACCACGCCGTCGTGCTGTAGATCCAATCCATCTCTCCACCATACTTGCTGGTCCGAGGAAGGAGGAGACGTCGAGGTGCCGCACGTGTGCATCTCACGGAGGCACCGCCACTTGTGGTGCTAGATCTGATCGGATCGCGAGGAGGAGAAGCGAGTACGACTACATCACCCACGTTCCGACGAACGTTCCGCTGTGCGAATCTTCAAGGGTATGGAGATCTAATCCAATCTTTCTCGTTGTTTGCATCTCCTAGATTAGATCTTGGCTTTCCCTCTGTTCGCTTTCGTAGAAAATTTTGATTTACTATGCTGCGAAACCCTTCAAGTCTTCCAACAACTGTGGTACTTGACGACACGCAACAACACTTGAGCAAGCAACTATGACATGCAAGGCCGACTATCTACCAAACAACATGTGATAGGATGTGTCCAGGGCAGTATAAGGCTGCAAGGGATATCACGGGTACGAAAACTAGAGCATCGCAACACAGATAGCAATAGATCAATAGGAGGAAATAAAGACTAGAAAGGTAAAATAGGTAGAAAGGGGGAGAATGCTCGCCTGAAAAACATTGCCGAAGATTCATCCGAAGATCGGGTCGACACTCGTATCAACTCATCGGCCTAATCCGTGAAGAAGCAAAGCACTAGAAGAAACACCGGATACACTATTTATTACTACGGCAGAAGATCGAGCATGATGCATGTATGATGTATGACATGGCAAAGATGCGATGCAATTAGGCCATATTAAGCGGAACCGGGGTCCCGATATTTATTTAGATGGTTCATGTTGTTTAGATACCCCGCATTTTAAATGTTGTCTTAACATTGCAAAACTTATCATCGGTTTGCTACACAAATTAAATGAAGCCAATATTAGACTAACTTTGCCCGCATATGGCCTCCATGTTTAACTTAGGTGAATCGTCTAAACACCCCCAAACACCCACAATATGTATGCAAGCATGTCAATTTAATTATGCAACAAGATAGATGTTATATTACAAAATAGGGGCGGATAAGATAGGGGTCACACATTAGAGGGGCTCGACGATCTTAGGGTCTCGAGGGATCGGGTTTGGGCTCTCCGGGATCGGTCTTCGGATCTAGGGTTGGATAACTTGATGTTCGTGTAGGCGATCTTGCTGGAACCATATCGAAGGCCCTGACGTCGGGAAGATCTTGGCGCTCCATGAAGGAGGTCTTGACGCTTCGGTCTGGTGTCGTCCTCCAGGTACCGCGGGTTCTCGGTGTGGTTCTCTTGGGTCTAAACGCCGATGGTTTCTGGGGTTTGGCAGACTTCGAGTTATTCTAGCCGTCTGTAATTGCACAGGGGTATCACCACCACATCCTCCCTGTTACCCAGGAAGTGCACCGATAAGAGTCAAACCACATAACAACTTACTGAACATCACGAATCAGCAGTACTAAACACCTGACAACCACCACTATCACCTAGTGATACTGTCGATGTTGGTTACTGCTGCTGCCATGACCGTTGACAGAGGCCAGAGCCGCGATGGGGCGAGGAAGGTGCAGCCGGGGATCTTGCTGGCGTGACCGCAAGGCCCAGGTGGCGATGACGGCGCCTGCCTGCGGGGGGGCGGCGGGAGCTCATCTCGGCCTGAGCGAGGTGGTCGAGGTGGCGAGACGGAGCTCTATACGGGGGGAGTTCGACGCTGACGATGGCCAGGTGGCCGTGGGAGGAGGACGCAGGCGACGGTTGCGGCTCGGAGAGGCGGAACGCGCGGGGACCCGAGGGGGCGCCGGCGGTCAGGAGGTCGAGGGGAAGGCGACGGGGGTCGGCGAGGCATGCTGCAGAGGAGGGCGCCGGGCGGTGGAGTACATGCAGAGCAGAGGTGGCTGGAAGACGGGGCCCGACGGTGTTGGCTCATGGCTCGGGTTAGGCGAGGACGGGCCCGACGACCGGCCGCGAAGAGTAAAGGGGGCGCCGGAGCTCGAGGCGAAGGAGGCGGTGGCGGCGGCGAGCTCGTGGGATCAAGCAGGACAGTGGAGGCGAGGTGGGTGGTTCGCGAAGGGGACGGGATCCCGTGCGGGGTTTGCGAGCGCGGGACCAGGAGTGGGTCCAGGGGGCGGTCAACACACGGCCTGGGTTAGGGTCTTGCGTCGCGTGTACGCGGGGTGAGAGAGGAGGGCAGCAGCGGGCTGGTCGCGATGTGAGTGGGAGTGGGGTCAGGCGCGAGAGGAGGTGGGGTGTGTGCGTGTTTTTCCAGAGGGTGGCAGCGGATGTGGGGAGTGGGGTGGAGGCTGGCGGCTGGGAAGGGGTGAGGGAGTGGGATTAGGGTTTAGAGCTAGGATTTGGTTTAGTGGGTTATAGGTGGCCTGTTGGCTGGGCCTTTGGGCCTGGCCGACTGGGCTGCCTTCTCACAAAAATAGTTTTTATTATATATTTAGTTGTAAAAATATTTTTGTGATTATTTAGACAAAACAAAATATTCGGAAAGACCGGATTTTGTAGTTGAAATAAAGAGGGAGGTAAACAGAAAACATATAGGTTTTTGGAGAAATAGTTTTTAGGTTAAAAGATGCATGATGGTATCATGATGATGCAAAAATAAAACAACAGCGATTTTCTAGTAGTGGTTTTACCTGGGGTGCTACAGCTGGGCTCTGAAGGCGTTGGCGTTCTTTGATGGGCTGCAGTTCTTCATGTCCTCGGCATGCATCATGAGGGAGATGAAGTCAGTGGCGAGGCTCCTGGTGCAGAAGGGGCACCTGTAGACATCACCGGCAAAGAAGCCGTTGAACTGGCCGGACTTCATCTTCCTCAGCACCTAACGAGTCTTGGTGTCCATGGAATCGTCGTCGCTGCAGACGTCGCTACTATAAACCTATTACAAAAAACAGTAGCGTGCAATAAGGACATGATTGAGATACCGTGATTATCGGGATTAATTACGTGCATAAATTAACCGATTGAGATCCCCTGATTATTCCCCAATCCACAAATCTCAAACCAAATCGAATACTGATCCCAATTACAGATCGGTGCTAGTATTGATCCCAACTATAGATCGGTGCTAGTACTAATCCCAACTACAGATCGGTGATAGTACTGATCCCAACTAGGGGCATTCATCAAAATACAAGATCTAACACAAGAGGATTAGCTACTATAAAAATACCTAGAATCCACCGATTAGCCGAGCCCTAATAACACACGATCTAGCATCCAACAATGGGAATGGGGAAGAACAAAGGAAGGAGAGAAAACCCTAGTTACCTCCGACCATGGGTCGGCTAAGCTGGTGTCGAAGGGGTTCTTCGGCCTAATGTAATCGTTGTCCCCGTAGGGGTCCTAGCCGTCCGGGATCTGCAGGAGAACGGCGGGGGCCTGTACGGGGACGGGGTCTCCTCGCCGATGGCTATGGCGGAAGCAGGGACGGGGGTCTGGACGGGGATGGCGGCTGCCTTCAATGCCTCGATGGGGGCCCAGTACGGGGACGAGGGCCTCCTCGTCGGCCGCCTTGGAGGTGACTATGGCCACCAAGCCGTTCTTCTCCATTGCCGACGTGGTTGGGGTTTTCTTCGGGGTTGCATAAGGTGATGGGAAAGTGAAGATGGTCACGTGAGTGAGTGAGTGAGCGAGTGAGTGATGAGTGAGAGTGAGGAGGCTTGTATAAAGGTGAAGGGAGGAGACATTTCGTTGCACCATCGTGCACCGCGTAACCGCGTGCGCTACTGCACCGTTCACGGATAGACGCGTCCGCTATCGCCCTATGCACCGCGACACGCTTACCGTGCGTCACGCTTTCCCCCTCGTGTCTAACCTTGGCCACTTAGTTGTGCTCAGTTATACCCTCAGGTGTAGCACTAGCAATTTGGTTGTACTCAGTTTTTCCCTCCAGTACTAACACTGTCGTGTGCAATATACTCACTTTTACCCTCCGGTGGCTGGTCAACAGAGAGTCCACGAATGGATTTTAGCTAGCTAATTGAGTCATTTTATGCACAACAATTTCAAAAAGATCAAAACATAGTGGCATCTATCCAGGGAGTCTTATTATGTGACCTGCCACTATAAGAAATGTATATAAATCAAGTTTTAACCTAAATCACCACTTCTCAAATCACCTACTATCTATGAAGGTTCATGGCATTCTACTCAATCCTCTCCCCAAAACATCCCTCCCCAAAACATAATTTGTCTGAATGTGGCAATAATTGTCAAACTGATGTATATTTGAATTTCAAGTAGTTTGATGTGTGCAAATATATATTTTATTGTATAAAAGAAGCATTTTCCATTTTTTAAATCTCTTTTTGTTTTATATTTGAACCCCCTTATCAGTTTTTCCCTTGGTTTTTAAGTTCTACTGAGTTTCCCCCTCCCTCTTAGTGACAAACTCTCACACATTGTTCATCTTGGCTGCTATGCTCTGATTGGTCGAGACAGTTGTCACGCGGATCGTACCCACCAACCGTTGATCCTCTGATTGATCTGCTATGATATAGCGGACAGGATAACCCCTATATCTGTCGGGGGGACCCTCTATCCATGCAAAATAACGAGTTTGCCACCGATGCTTTAACTCCATAAACAAATGATTTTGAATATAGTTTGAAGGGAAAGTGTTCAAAGGTCTATACTTTTTGCATTATATTTCACTCCATGTCCTACGTGCGATTTTAAAGAGTTCAAAGGTGTATAATTTTTTCCATATGCAAGTTTATGCATTACATCCCTACATTTTATGAAAATGATAATCTCTAAAGATTTTCTTAGCACATCATTATCACGTATTAAGTGCGATTTCACAGTGTTCAAAGGTAAACACCCTTTTCCTTTACATTAAGAGTTGTATAATTTTTCAATTTGAAAGTGTTTAAGAGTAGTGTCAATTATAAACACTCTTTTACATTAAGAGTTGTATAATTTTTCAATTTGAAAGTGTTCAAGAGTAGTGTCAATTATAAACACTCTTTTACATTAAGAGTTGTATAATTTTTTAAAATTTGAAAGTGTTCAAGAGTTGTGTCAATTATAAACACTCTTTTACATTAAGAGTTGTATATTTTTTTATTTTGAAAGTGTTCAAGAGTTGTGTCAATTATAAACACTCTTGTACATTAAGAGTTGTATAAATTTTTTTCATTTGAAAGTGTTTTAAGAGTAGTATCAATTATAAACACTCTTGTACATTAAGAGTTGTATAGTTTTTTCAATTTGAAAGTGTTCAAGAGTTGTGTCAATTATAAATACTCTTTTACATTAAGAGTTGTATGGCTTTTTTAAAATTTGGAAGTGTTCAAGAGTTGTGTCAATTATAAATAATCTTTTATATTAAGAGTTGTATAATTTTTTTAAATTTGGAAGTGTTCAAGAGTTATGTCAATTATGAACACTCTTTTACATTAAGAGTTGTATATTTTTTTAATTTGAAAGCGTTCAAGAGTTGTGTCAATTATAAACACTCTTATACATTAAGAGTTGTATAATTTTTTTAATTTGAAAGTGAATCACTAGCCATGCCAGAGTTGTGTCAATTATAGTTTTAGACCGCGCGAGAGTTTCATAATTATAAACACTCTTGCAAACCAACTAAATCACCACTGCTCCAGGGGAATTTACAATAGATTTTAGGGAGATTTTATCTATCTTTGAGAGTTATGGAGGTTGAAACCACCGCTGGGAAGTAAAATCCAGAGAGATATTGTTCACAACCACAAATTACGCCAGCACTGGATCAATCCTATTCGAAAATCAAGGCAGTTAGTTGAGCACCATCAATTCGCATTCAAATATTGCCAATAATCAACCCACAAAAGGGAAATGATGCTTATCCAGATGGAATCCATGCGTTAGATCCCTGCGACTCCACCCAATCTTCTCTGTCCTCGACTGGGATGGACGGTGCACCAGCCGGCGTTGCATACTGTTTCGCGAAAGGGGTAGATCTAGCAGGGATGGGAGAAGAGCCGGAGGTGGAGTGGGCTCCACGGCTAGGGGGAGGGGCGGCTCTGGGGCCAAGGTCGACATGAGGTAGCAGGGCACGACGGCGGGGCAGCGGACCCGTCCCAACGCGACCCCACCCTTCAGCACGTATGCATGACCCGTTCCAATGCGGCCCCTCCGGTCAGGCATGTAACGGTCGAGGCCTCGTAACATAACGCTCAACGCCCTACCCGCCCCAATGCGGTCCCACCAGTCAGCATGTAACGATCAAGCCTTTGACCTGACGGCATCCCTCCGTTTGAGCGCCCGTGAGGGTTTCTTAATGGCAAGGGGAAAAGTGAGGAAAAACTAAGGGGCTGGGGAAAAGTGAGTACAACTAACGAACCAAGGGCATGAAAATAGAAATCTATAAGAACTAATAAAGCTTTACTAAATTTGCATGAAGGGAATGTTAGACTAGGGATCACAAGGGCTCGCCAATCCTTACAGCTACCATCATAGAGGAAGTAACCTTAGCACTCTCAGAAAGTAAATGACAAGTCCTAAAGCGCCTACCATGTGTTACATGGGCAAAGATCAAATATCCTCGGTGGTGTCGTCGGACCTCACCTCGTCGAGGTCCCCTTCTTCTTCTTCGAGGAGGCAAGTTGAGAAGACAGGGTGGAGAAGAATCGATCTTGACATGTGAAGGCCCGTCCCTCCTTATAGGCGGATATCGGGCCTAGGTGGGCGCGCTCCTTTCAAGGAGACGACTTTGGAGCCTAGAGCGACACGCGTCCTGCGTAGCACTAGTGGACTACAAATGGTTCTCAGCTAGGCGGCGAGTCGCTTGGGTGTATGATGGAACGTGTCCTCTATGCGTCCTCTAGGGAGGTTTATATAGACTCACCTCGCTAGGGTTTACAGATCACAACCGAATTAGTTAAGGATTCGGAGATTCTATGACCTAGTCCGACTGGGCCTATGTAGCACCCCGGATAAAACCACTATTAGAAAATCCCCTGTTGTTTACTACTTTATGCATCTTCATGACATCATGCATATTTTAACCTAAAACTATTTCTCTAAAAGAATCTATTTGTTTTATAAATATCTTTGTCTTTTATTTCAAATAAAACCCTCGGTCCACCTGGATCTTTTGTTTGCCTAAACTATTTAACCAAAAGGATATTAAAACTAAATAAAATAAATAAAACTTTTGTACGGGGAGGCAGTCCGACCGGTCAGGCCAAAAGCCCAACCGGACAGACCACCTACCGCCCGGCCCGCCTAAACCAAACCCTAGATCAAACCCTAGCCTCACCCAACCGCAAACCCTAATCCCCACACCCCTCCCCACACCCATCGCCACTCACCTCCCTGGAACACACACGACCCACCCCACCCTTCCTGTACACACTCGACACAACCAAGGAAACACGCACACACCCCATCGACCTGACCCCCACGCGACCGACCCCCTGGACCCACCACCCCGTTGCCCACGCTCTAGTCCCCATCACGAACTCCCGAGTCCCGACCCCACCTCTCTCGCTCACCCGCTTTTCCCGTACCCAACCCCGTCGCCCCCGCACACGGGATTCCCTCGCCATCACCCCACCCCGCCGCCAGCGGACCTCCTCCCGCTCGCGAGCAACCGCACCCGACCCTTCCCCCTCTGCTTCCTCCCAGCGCAACGCCACCGCCCATCTCTCCTCCTCCCCGCTTCTGTCCGTGACACCGCCGCCAGGAGCTCTGCTCGCGTGATCTCGCCAGCCGCCCTTGCTCGTCGCCCCCCTCTACAGCCGCCAACGGGCGCCGCCCTCCTCTAGCTCCGCCACCGCCATGCCCGGCCTCTCCCGCGGCCGCGAACCCTGCTGCCGCACCTGCGGGCCACATGCCCGAGCCCTCCCCGTCGCTTCCCTCTGCAAGCTCCCCATCGCCAACCACCGGCGCCGGCCTCGGTTGCGTCCCCGCCGGCCTCGGTCGCATCCCCGCCGGCCGCTGTTCCCAGACCTCCCTCGTCATGCCACGTAGCAGAACAGCGAGCCGACACCCCCCCTCGTTCCAGCACCAGCGGGACCTCCTTGGCTCCTTCTCGTATCCCTGCCTCTGTTCGCCCACGACTTTGCTGCCGGCAACTGCGGCCACCGTCTTCTCTAGGCACCGCCGCATGCGCTTCCCTCTCCGCATGAGTGCGCCGCTTCCTGCGACCCCGGTGGTCCTCTACTCCACTTCCCCGGGACCTTGCGCCTTCCTAGGGTCGATTCAAGCCCAGCCCGGGACGCGATGCGTGCTCGTTGATGCCTTGTTCAGGTTCTGGAACCCGTAGTTCGGCTACAACTGTTATCTTGCAGTGTATTTTGTGGTGGTGTTGGTGACCAAACAAAGATGTTGCGGTGCCAACAAGGTCTCACGTTCATGTGCACACTTCGCTATCAAGTTCCACCTCCCCGAAGACCAAGACCCGACGACCGAGACCAAGTTTGTCATCGTTGATCAAGATGGGACCTCAGGGCCTTCTACATGGAACGCCAAGACCCCGAGACCCCCGGATCCGAAGATCATCGTCATGGACCGCTAGGATCGATTTCTCGGATCCGAAGACCGATCCCCCAAGCCCCCAAGATCGCCCGAACCCCCTAATGTGTGACCCTTTCTCTCGAGCCCTATTTTATAAATTGATACCTATATGAATTGTTGCATATCAACTTGTTCATGTTTGCATACATATTTGTGGGTGTTTGGGGACCTTATGTCGATTCACCTTATAATTAAATATAAAGACCATATGCGGGCAAATCTAGTCTAATATTTGCCCCCATTTAAATTTGTGTAGCGAACCGATACTATGTTTTGCCATGTTAAGACAACATTTAAATTGCGGGTTATCTAAACAACATAAACCTATTAATTAATTGTCGGGACCCCGGTTCCGCTCAATATTGCCTAGTCGCATCGCATCCTCGCCACGTCATACAGCATATATGCATCAAGCCCGATCTTTTGCCGTAGTATTAAATAGTGCATCCGGCGTTTCTTTTAGTGCACTGCTTCTTCACAGATTAGGCCGATGAGTTGATGTGAGCTTCATCCCGATCTTCGGATGAACCTTCGGCAATGTTTTCAGGCGAGCATTCTCCCCCTTTCTACCTATTTTACCTTTCTAGTCTTTATTTCTTCCTTTTGATCTATTGCTATCTGTGTTGCGATGCTCTTGTTTTCGTACCCGTGATATCCCTTGTAGCCTTATATTGCCTTGGACACATCCTATTACCTGTTGTTTTGTAGATAGTTATACTTGCGCGTCGTAGTCGCTTGCTCAAGTGTTGTTGCGTGTCGTCAAGTACCACAGTTGTTTGAGTAATGCCGCATGTTTAATGTTGGAGATGATCATGGATTTAATTACCGTTTAATAACTAAAATTGAAATTAGGTAAATGCAGAGGCACTGGTGGGTAATAGACAATATTTGGTTTTTAACCGCTCACTGGTGTCCCGTAGGACCCCGAGTTCTTGACACCTATTCCGAGATCGAGCGTGCTAACCACAGGTGGGGTGTGTGGGCACCCCCATCGATTAGTACCTGATTTCAAAGTACTGTACCGGGGGCCACAAAGTAGTTTGGGGCTTTATTACTATCCTATACTTATGCCATGCTTTACTGCTTTATTTATGATTGCGCGTGGAGCGCCTGCACTGTTTAGGAACAAATGTGGAATGTTTTCGCGGTATCGACAAGCCCAGTCACATTTTCGGGTTCCCCATCGTTTACAGCCATTGGCACAAACCTCTGGGTCCGTCTCGGAGCCGGCCGACTTTGTTGCGGGTAGCTTAGTGGGGTGGCCCCCATGTGCTTGCTTTGGGTCTGGGAAACGTCGTGTCTGAAACCCCGTCGACATACCGTTGGGTGTATGTTTTGTGATCTTGTACCTACCTGATCTGACAACAAGGGTGTAGGTGCGTGTGGAAACTTTGGTGCACCCCTGCAGGGTTAAATCTTTTCGAGAAGCCGTGTCCGCGGTTATGGACGACTTGGAGCACAGTTCTTGATCATAGATAACTATAACTAAAGTTTACTGTTATAATTTGACTTGTATCCGATATGACTAGTAATCAGCTTCACTACAACGGAATGGATAAATAAAAGTACCAACAACTGCTGGGTTTGGGATATCTCATGCTAATTGTATCTGACTAGTAAATGTTGCAACTACAACGGAATGGTTAACTAAAACTGCCCACTGCTTTTTATGTCAGGATGACTCATGCTATCTATATCTGACTAGTAATTGCCGCAACTATAACGGAATGAATAAAACTGCCAACTGTGTGAGTTCCTCGGTTGACTTCCTCGTTTGGTCTCGAGGGGGAAGTACCAGGATGGGTATGTTTGGTGGTAGTATCAGGTTGGTTCCGAATAGGTCTTTCTTATCCCTCTCTGATAGCCGACAGTTATATTGAGTCTCTATAGGTTGTTTAGTGCATGTTGCGCTGCCGCTTTAGTCCACCATACCTATGTAGGCGAGGACCGCCGAATTCTAGTCTCGCCGTGTACTGGCCTCAGTACTGACCGCTCTCTTTTTCCTTTGCCCTTTGTCGGCACTCCTTTTGTTTTTAGCAGGTTTTGAGATCGACGTCGTTAGCAGGGTTACCCTTCCGGCTTGGCCTGGGCAAGGTTATGGACGCCATTGGTTATTCTTCAGGGCTCTTAGCTCAATTTGCATCTTGTCCGTACTCGGACGCTGTATCGTTTTCAAGGTGATTTGGATCTTTGTACTGTATATCTGTATTCTTGACTCGTTGAGTCGTTGCTGTATATATGTTTCGTGGGTTCCATCGAGGACTATTGTGTAATGATATTACTTCGTTTTCCAACCGCACGAAAGTGCCTGGTGGGAACCTTTGAATCGTTTCTATGCGGGTTTTGGCGGGAAGCGCTAAAACATGCATAGGGCCGATTCTGAGGGTGTTACAGCCCAGCTACGCTTCTGGGCCTTCAGCTTCCAGTCGCTTGATTCCACGCCAAGTCTTGATCCAATCGCCGTCCTGTAGGCCCACTCGCTGACGCTTGGGCCAGTAGGAAACGTCCTGCTGGGTATACCCCGGTAGGCATATCCCCATCAGTAGTCCCCGAGGCCATCGTTGATTTGTCGCAGGCGTTTGCTGGCAGTCGGAGTATGCGGGTCCAATGCGGACGTCCAGTCGAATCGGCGGTGGACTCCTAAACAAAGGGAAGAACTAATCATTTTAGTCGCAATAACGGCGACCAATCGTGTCGCAGCTCGGCGAACGGGTCGGCGAATACTTAGTCACTGTCATAGTGATCGGGTCGGCGAGTCGTCAAGTCGCTAGGAGCGACGAGTCGAATGGATGAAGTTGGACCGTCAATTGGGGTCAAACTAGCCGTTGGGTAATCCAACGGTAACTTCGGCGTAATTACCGCGTAGTAACGGCTCCCGAAACTGGCAGGTAGCAACCGCTATTTAAGGAGAATGATAGGCGAATAGGGGAACGCTTCTTCTTTCTTCGTCCGATCTCGCTCGTCTCCGTTACCCCATTCCGTATAGCGATCTGAACAATCCAGAGAGCCCCGATCCCCACGAATCTCCAACCGATGTCCCCCTCCACCGAGCCATGGGGCAGATCCAAATGCACTAAGGCGCTACTGGCATCCTTCGAGGAGGCCGGGATCCTCCGCGCCGGCAGATGGCGCATCCCCGCGGCCGGAGAAGTGACTCCGGATTCACGCGAGGGAGAGTTCATCTACTTCACCAGCCACCTGGAGCGGGGGCTGGGCTTCCCAACTTCCCTCTTCTTCCGGCGTTTCTGCGCCTACTACGGAATCCAGCCATCGGATCTGGGTCCGCACAGTATCGAGCAGCTCGCCATCTTCGTGGCATTCTGCGAGTGCTACCTGGGCTGTAGGCCCTACTTCCCCTGTGGCAAGACTTGTTCCACGGGAGAATCAGCCGCGAGGAGTCAGGCGGCCCGATGCTAGCCACGGGCGGCCTGACATTCCAGCTAAAGGCGAAGGCGTCGTTCTTCGATCTGATGCTGCCCGCCAAGGCGGCGAACGAGTGGAGAAAGTTCTGGTTCTACGTCACCGAGTCGACTCCAGGCGATGAAGTGGCGCTTCCGAGATACTCCGCCGACCGTCTCGAGCCGCGCCGGCTTTAGGTAGCCAAGCTCCCGCTGGACCAGCGGATGGTTGTCGACGAAATGTTGCAAACCATCTGTGGCCTAAAGAAGAAGGGCCTCCAGACCATCAACCTCTACAACTGCTGGCTCGGGCGGTGGCTCTTGCCCTTGGCCAGCCGCGAGCACTATATGTACGAGTATATGGGTAAAAACGACCCGACGAAGTCCTGCCTCGTTGAGTGGAGACTCAACGACTACACCCTGGCCCTGAAGAAGATCACTCAGGCGGTGTACCTTGACGCGAAGGCCGGGGTCGCCCCTTATACTGCAAGGCGCCCAGCCCCAACGGTATGTTGTTATCCTTTTAACACTCACAGTCGCAGTTTGTGCACTCGCGGTCGTACGAAGTTCGTATGTTCCTGTTGCAGTTGTTTCAAGTGGTTGAAGGGTGGCTTCCACCCACGGATGATGAGAACTCGAGCTCGTCCGTCCAGGACGGAAGCGAGTCATCTCCCACCAAAGAAGACGCCGACAGCGACGGAGGCGACGATGACGACAACGGAGAAGACGAGCCCGTCAATGTTGCTGCCCCCACGGTTCGCAAGACCCACGGTCAACACCAGCGCGAGCTCGAGGAGAGAAAGAGCCTCGAGCCCCACGACAACTACGACAACGAGCTTCCCGAGCACAGCTCACATCGTGAGGCCACGCTGTCGAAGAAGAAGAAGAAAGCTCCGCCGAAGAAGAAGGCGAAGCCAGGGAGGCAGATATTTCCGCCCCGATCTGCGAGCAGCTCCTATGCCACTAGCTCGGCTAGGGACGCAGCGGCTCACGCGACCGTGGCACCAGACGCTGCCGCCCCCAGGGACGAGGCGCCGCTGGCGTCTTTACCACCTCCATTCGCCCCGATCATTGGTTTGGGCGATGCTCCAGCTGCAGGGCCTCGCCTCCAAGGGAGACTCCCGCGGCAATTATCGCGGAGGCTCCTGCCGCAGCTTCATCTTCGAAGAAGCCATCTGTGTCTTGGGCACAAAATGTGTTCGAGACGGGCCTCACTCGGAAGTTGGGGCCTGAGTTGGAAAAGCCAGCTAGCATCCGCACCGTTCTGCGGTTCATACCAGTCGCCAAGTGAGTGTTGTTCATCTGCTTCTTTTTCGTTATAGTCGGACAGTCTCATTCATAACGTTGTTTCATAGGACTGGTGTTAAGAAGATCGGCCATCCCTCTGTGGCCAAGGTTCCGCCAGTCACCACCGAGGCGGACTCCTCGCGGAATAGGAAAGCCGATGAAGTCACTGTTCCCGCCGAAGGCGTCAAGAGGACGAAGGGCGACAACGTCATCACGGTCTCTGATGACCCGGCGGTTGCTCCGAGCGATCCTCCAACTACAGCGGACGTGTCCTCGAAGAGCAAGGAGGGTGTTGGCTCACCCGATGTGGCCGAGCCGGCTCCGAGTGGCGCAGCGGCGTCTGCGGCGACCTTCCCTCGCTTCATGGCGAAGGCGGCCGCAACGAGTGGCTCGGTGCCGACGAGCCGGATGCCTGGGGTCGCCGAGGTGGAGGTTGAACAGCATCGCGGCCATACTCCGGTCGTGCTTGCGTCTATGGATGCGATGGAGCTTCACGGCATGCTAGGCGCTGCCATCCAGGTATATCCAGTCCCCGAGGATCGGGCCACTGAATTTCAGTGGTCGGATTCTTAATGTTTTATGCCATCCAGTCCCCGAGTGCCTAGTCGCTGAATTTCAGCGGGTGGGCACTTAGGAATTTCATTATCCAGTCCCCGAGTGCCTAGTCGCTGAATTTCAGCGGGTGGGCACTTAAGAATTTCATTGTCCAGTCCCCGAGTGCCTAGTCGCTGAATTTCAGCGGGTGGGCACTTAAGAATTTTATTGTCCCGTCCCCGAGTGCCTAGTCGCTGAATGTTAGCGGGTGGGCACTTAGGAATTTCATTGTTGTTGACGTTGCAGTGTGTGCGTAGGGCCTGCAGCGCGAATCGGCCAATCGGCTTGCTACAAAGTGTCGATTGGAGAAGGAGCTCGTTGTCGTCCAGGAGACGAACAAGGGTCTTCAAGCAATTGCAGCCGATGCGGAGGAGGTCCGCCGGGGCCTTGTCCCGGTGGGTGACTTGACGGCGGCTCAGTCCGCTTTGAGCGTGGCCAAAAAGCGGGTCGCTGACCTGGAGCGTGAGGTCAAGGAGGCGAGGGCGGAAGCGAGTTCAGTGGAGGGGCGTGCGAAAGCTGATGTTACTTCTGCCTCTGAAGAACGGAAATTATCTGACGCGCTCGTTGCTGGGCTGCAGGATGACCTTTCTTCCCTTCAACGTTTTATCACGGACCTCTGCCGCCCGCTGATTGGTAAATTCTTCTCGGTGGCACTTTATTGTGATGTCGACAAGTCGCTTACTGTTTATTGATGTGCTGCAGGCCGGATTACTGACAACGTGGAAGAAGTGCAGTCGTATGACGCACGGCAGTGCGTGGCCACTCTGGTCGACTCGGCCGCGTTGTCGGCGACTTGCCTTCGAGCATATCTTCAGGAGATATCGCCCACGGAGGTGATCCCCAGTGACCTTGTCGAGGTATGGCACTACCTGGAGAAAGCTCCGTCGATGGTCAAGTTCATGACACGGTCGGCCTTCCGGCGTGGGGCAGCGACGACGCTCAGCCTTGGGCTTGCCCATTTCCCGGAGGACTTCGACCTCGACGATGTCACGAGCGGCTACCCCTCGTCAACGGGCTCGGTGGAGATTGCAGAGGTGCTGAAGCTAACGGACCAGTCTGCGGTGTACTCCGATCGCGTTTGGGCGATGGGCGACCTCATCCCCTATCAGGAGACGGTTGTCGCCCTCAACGATCCTGAGCCGAAGCATCGGGACTTCAAGGTTGAGCAGCCGTTCCGTGCGGCGATGGCAGGCGAGCTAACGACGTATCCGTCGAACCCGTACGTGCCCTTCATCCGTAGCCGCAGGGGTGGCGGCGAGTCTGCGTCAAAACCTGCGGAGTAGAAGCGTTGTGCCCTTGGGCGTTAGTACAAGATAACTATTGAACTTTCCTTGTATTTTGGAACAACTTTGTGCTGCTATAAAGGAAATTCGTGTTGTTTTGTCATTTGTTTTGCGATTTTGGATTTTGATTGAACAAGTCCCCGAGCGCGTCCGCCCTTTTATGGGGTTTACCTCGTTTTTATATGTTTGTTAACTTTTAATGAGTTGAGGTCGACTCGCCATGGCTCGGAAAGCCAGTCGCAAGGTGACTCCCAGGGGTGCTCTTTACTTGACCATTTTCCCAGGCGCGAACGGGGTCGGGTTGCCGAGTCTCCGAGCGTGGTACTTGGTGGTTCTAGTCGCAGCTCCAAGGTAGGTGAGGACTAAGCGCGTCTTTGTTAGCGCGTCCCTCCTGCCTGATCTGGAGGATCAGTCGCGTGGCGAGTCCTGGGCGCGCTCTCATACTTGGCGTTTTTCCCTAGTCGCTCGTATTTGGCTAGGTGTCATTCCCCGAGCGTGGTATTTGGCCGTTCGGGTCGCTGTGCCGAGGATGCGGAGGACCTTGATCGCTGTGAGGAGCGAGTGCAGTTGTCTTCGCTCGTTGAGCCAGTCGGGCTAGGTGACTCCAATGGGGCTCCGGGTTGGCGTTTTTCATGGACGTTACGAGCCCTGGAGTTTCCCAGTGCCCTCATACCGCACTACTTGGCCGCGTCGGTCGCTTTACCAGAGGTTAACTTCTGCGAGTAGCATAACGCTGTTATTACGAGTGCGAGTGGCACAAGACACGGAGAGTAAACACAATTTTCGGTGACCGATCTGCTTTATTTCATAGCGGGTGGAGAGTACACGTATGGAGTTCTAGGAGTAGAACTTCCGTAGTAGGTTTACATTCCATGGCCGCTTGACGTCGAGTTTCCCATCCCCTCGTACGTCGGTGAGGTAATAGGCGTCGTTGCCTAGGACTCGCCCGATGGCGAATGGTCCCTCCCAAGGGGGGGAGAGCTTGTGCATGCCCTTCTTGTCCTGTATTAGGCGCAGTACCAGGTCGCCTTCCTAGAAAGTGCGAGTCCTTACTCGACGGCTATGGTAGCGGCGGAGCCCTTGCTGGTAGATAGCAGTGCGGGAGCGAGCTAGGTCGCGTGCCTCGTCGAGTTGGTCGACTCCGTCTTGGCGTGCGAGTTCGTTTGAAGCCTCCGTGTAGTTGACCACCCTTGGTGAATCGTGCTCGAGGTCGGTGGGCATGACTGCCTCGGCACCATACACCATGAAGAAGGGGGTGAATCCTGTCGACCTATTGATGGAGGTGCGGATGCCCCAGATGACGGAGGGTAGCTCCTCGACCCAGCACCCGGCGGTGTGCTCCAGTGGGACTTGGAGCCGTGGCTTCAGGCCGTGGAGGATGATCTGATTGGCGCGTTCCGCCTGGCCATTGGACTCCAGGTGCGCGATTGAGGCGAGGTCGAGTCGAATGTGGTGTTCCTTGCAGAACTCGGCCATGGCTCCTTTGGCGAAGTTGGTGACGTTGTCCGTGATGATGCTGTTGGGGAAGCCGTAGCGGTAGATGAGCTCAGGGAGGAACTTGGTGGCAGTCTTCCCGTCGCATTTGCGGACTGGCTTAGCCTCCACCCATTTTGTGAATTTGTCGACTGCGACTAGGAGGTGGGTGAAGTCGGAGGGGGCCTTCTTGAAGGGGCCTACCATGTCCATGCCCCATACGGCGAATGGCCAGGTGATGGGGATTGTCTTGAGAGCCGAACTCGGCACATGGTTCTTGTTGGCGTATTTCTAGCATCCGGCGCACTGCTGGACGATGTCAACCGTGTCTGCGTGTGTGGTGAGCCAGTAGAAGCCGTGTCGCATAGCCTTTGCGACCAGAGAGCGGGCGCCAGCGTGGTGGCCGCAGTCGCCGGAGTGAATGTCTTGGAGGATTTTGTGTCCTTCGGCGGGTTGAACGCAGCGTTGGAACACGCCGGTCACGCTGTGCTTGTGGAGCTCGCCAATGATGATGACGAAGGACTTGCAGCGACGTGTTATCATCCGGGCGTCCGCTTCGTCCGCGGGCAGGGTGCCTCCATCCAGGTAGGCGACGTATGGCGCGGTCCAGTCGTTTGGCTCGGCGATTAGTGCGACCAGGGCTGCCTCTGGTTGCAGCAGGATTCCGATGTCGATCTCCCTTGGGGGAGAGACGGAAGGCTTGGTGATGGTGTCGAGGAAGACGCCGGCGGGTGGTGCGAGTCGGGCCCAGCCGATGCGAGAGAGTGCGTCGGCCTCCTCATTGTCCCGCCTGTCGATCCACTCGACAGAGTAGCCTGCGAAGTGTCCACCCAGCCGGTCCACTGCTTGGCGGTATGCCGCCATGGTTGGGGAGACAGCGTCGCAGGTGCCGACGACTTGCCCGGCGACGAGGTCGGAGTCTTCGTAGCAGCGCAGGCGATTGACGTTCATCTCTTTGGCAGCTCGCATGCCGTGGAGTAGCGCTTCGTACTCGGCCATGTTGTTGGTGCAGGGGGTGAAGTCGAGGTAGAGGACATAGCAGAGCTTGTCGCCCTTCGGATAAGTTAGCACGATCCCTGCTCCTGCACCGTCCGCGTTCTTGGAGTCGTCGAAGTGTAAGCTCCAGTAATGGAGGTATGGCAGCTTCTCTGGCTGCTGGGCCTCCTCCCAGTCGGCGATGAAATCTGCGAGAGCCTGTGACTTGATCGCCTTGCGCAGCTCGTACTTGATGTTGTGGACGCCGATCTTGACGTCCCACTTGGCGACTCGCCCAGTCACCTCACGGTTGCGGATGATGTCCTGCAACGGTGCTAAGGAGACGACCATTATCGGGTGCTCCTAGAAGTAGTGCGGCAGTCGCCCCTGTGCTCTGAAGACCGCGTATACCAATTTCTGGTATTGCAGGTAGCGCTGGCGTGACTCGGTTAGGACCTCGCTGATGTAGTACACTGGTCGCTGCAGCGGGCGCTCCTTTCCTTCCTCTGGCCGTTCGACAACCATGACGGCGCTGATGACGCGTTCGGAAGTCGCGACGTAGACCAGCATGGGTTCCTTGTCGACGGGGACAGCGAGTAGCACCTCCTTGAGGTCGTGGATCACGTCATCTGCCTCCTTGTCCCACTAGAAGGTGGGGTTTTTGCGCATTAGGCGGTAGAGGGGCATTGCCTTTTCGCCCAATCGGGGGATGAAGCGACTGAGAGCCGCGACTCGCCCGGCTAGCTTCTAGACGTCGCGCAGACACTCGGGTCTGCCGAGTCGAGCGATCGTGTTTATCTTGGCGGGGTTCGCTTCGATCCCGCGCTTTGAGACAACGTATCCCAGTAGTTGTCCAGTTGGCACTCCGAAGGTGCACTTCCCTGGGTTTAGCTTTATCTTGTACTTCCGCAGGTTGGCGAATGTTTCCGCCAGGACGGCGAGTAGGTCGCTCTGGCGAGCGGATTTTAGAACCACGTCATCGATGTAGACGTGGATATTGCGGCCAATCTGGCTTGCAAGGCACTCCTGCATGCACCGTTGGTAGGTCGCCCCGGCGTTCTTTAGACCGAAGGTCATGGCGGTGTAGCAGAAGGCTCCGAATGGCGTGATGAACGCCGTCTTCTCTTCATCCTTGACAGCCATTTTGATCTGGTTGTACCCAGAGTAGGCATCGAGGAAGCATAGCGCCTCTGAGCCCGCGGTGGAATCGATGATTTGGTCGATCCGCGGGAGGACGAATTGCTTCTTCGGGCAGGCGCTGTTTAAGTTGGTGTAATCGATACACATCCTCCAGGTCCCATTTTTCTTCTCGACCAGGACTGGGTTTGCCAGCCACTTGGAGTACTTGATTGGCTGTATGAAGCCTACAGCGAGTAGACGCTACACCTCCTTGGCGATGACTCGGCGGCGCTCTTCATTGAAGGGCCGCAGCGACTTCTTAACAGGTCGCACTTTGGGGTCGGCGTTGAGTTTTTGCTCAGCGAGTTCCCTCGGGACACCAGGCATGTCGGATGGTTTCCATGCGAAGATGTCCCTGTTCTCACGGAGGAACTCGATGATCGCGCCTTCCTATGCTGGGCTCATGCCTGTCCCGATCATCACCGTCTGGCTGGAGTCGCCTGGGACCAGCTCGACGGTGGAGGTATGCGTTGTTGCCTCGAAGGCGATGGAGTGGCCGCCCTCCGAGTTGGGATTCTTGAGTATGGTGGGGTCGTCGTTGTTGACCCTGCTCGAGTACTTGGCGAGCTCCTCGGCGTGGTTGGCCTCTACCGCGATGACGGCGTCAGCGAGTTCGGCCCCTTTGGCCTTGCACTCTGCGGCCATGTCGGGGTCGCCGTGGATCGTGATGACGCCGCACGGCCCGGGTAGCTTCATCGCGTTGTACGCGTAATGGGGTGCTGCCATGAACTTGGCGAACGCCTGGCGCCCCAGGACGCAGTGGTAGGGGCTATCGAATGGCACCAGCTCGAAGACGATCCGCTCGGTGCGGAAGTTTGCCGGTGTGCCGAAGGTGACTGGCAGCGTCACCTTGCTGATCGGGTACGCCTTCAGACCGGGGACGATGCCGTGGAACGTGGTGTAGGTCGTCTCGATCATTGACTGTGGGAGCCGCAGTTGCCTGAATGTGTCCAGGTACAGGATGTTGATGGAGCTGCCGCCATCCATCAATGTCTTGGGGAGCCAGTAGTCTTCCACCTTGGGCTTGACCACTAGGGCGACTCGGCCTAGGTACTCGATCCGTGGCGAGTGGTCCTGGCGGCTCCAAGTGATTGGTTGCTCAGACCAGTTGAGTAACTGGGGGATGTCCACCTGGGCCACCGCGTTGACGGTGACGGCGCGGGCGATGACCTTCTTCTCGTGCTTTGTGTTGAAGCCTGTGAAGGTGTGGAGCGAGCTGACGACACTGCCGAACTTTCTGCCATTTGGCGGGTTGTTGTCGGGGTCCTCCCGCGCGCGCCGTGCCTTCTCGATCTCCTTGAGAGAGTGGAATTCAGCGGTCGTGTGCGTGGCGGGCTTTCCTTCCCTGCTATGAAACACACAAGGTTGGTTGAGAAGGGCGTGGGATCGAACCTCGGCTTTGTCTTGTAGTTGCCGCCGTCGCGGCAGAAGCTCTTGGGTTCGCACTACGCGTACCCAGTGTTGGCGACGAAGTCGACTCGCACATCACCGCGGCGTTTGCCGGTGAGGCGAGTGCTGCTGTATTGTAGCTCGGGCCGCCTCCCGTTGTCGTGGCCGCTCATGCGGCGATGTCCTCCCGACTCGTCGTCGGTTTCCTGGTTTGGGTCCTCTTCCGCGTACCTTTTTGCGATCTCCAGGAGGTCCGGTATGTTGTCGAGTGTGCGGCACGCTCGTTTGAGCTTGGCGACAAGGGGCTCGTAGCGGCACGAGGTCTTGAAGCAGTGGATCGCGGTGTCTGGGTGGATGGCAACCGTGTTGTACCACAGATCTTGCCACCGTTGGACCCAGCTGCGGGTCGACTCGCGGGGTCCCTGGACGCACCGTTCTAGGTCCTCAATGGTGGTGGCGCGGGTGTATGAACCCTCGAAGTGCCTGACGAAGGCATCGCGCATCTCCTCCTAGGAGTCTATGCTATCCGCAGGGAGGGTGTTAATCCACTGCCTGCATGCCCCCTCCATCATCAGGGGGAGGTAGCAGGCGGCTAGTAGATCGGTGTGTCCGGCGATCCCCATCGCCATGAGGTATGTATCCAGCCACACGGAGGGATCGTACGAGGGGCCGTACTTCTCTATTTCCTTCGGTGCTTTCAAGTTCGCCGGGTATCTTTCGCCTCGGATTATTGGTCCAAAGCACTAGGGTCCGATTCGGCTCAGCGATCCCCTCGGCTCGCCGTCGCGGCGTTTGGTGAGGGTGTGCCGCAGGTCGTCAGGCTGGCGTGCGCGCCAGCTCTGGTTGTTGATGATGTGGGTGCGGGCGTCGACAGGCTGGCTGTTGGCGGCGACGAAGTTGTTCGCCGGCCGCGGGTCGTTGGTGGAGAGTGCCGCGTTCGCGGGTCGGTGTTGAAGCTGTAGGGGTTCGGGTGGCGGGCAGTTGAGAGTGTTCGCCGCCATGGGGCGACCGCTCGAGGCTGCTCTGCTGCCTGATGAACGCGAGTACATTCGACCTTGTGAGTCGGCGCCTGCGTTTTGTTGCTCGACCGCTTTGGCGAGCAGGGCCCTGGCGTACTGGATCTGAAGGGCGCCTTCCCCGGTGGCTGCAATGTTGTCGACTGCTGCTCGGCCCGCGACGAGGTTGTCCATTGGGGTGGAGAACAACGGGAGGTCGTTCGCTTCTCACTCTCGTGAGGAGACCATGATCCTTGGCTGGTACCTGGGGGGTGCGCGGTTGGGTGGTGGTGGAGCGCCATTGGCCGTTGCCCCTGGTGGGGGCCGAGTGCTTCCTCCCGGCGGCGCGTTCTCGCAGATCGCACGCTCGGTCGCACGGGCTGGGTCATTTTCATCATCGAAATTCAGGGCGCGCCCCTGGACGGTGGGGTTCAGGCGCGATCTGATTCGGAGTTGGTGGTAGCGCGACAGCTCCTGCGCTGTCACCTGCTCTAGGCGAAATTTTTCGTGCTCGGCTTGTTCCTTGCGGACTGCCTCCGCCAGCTTTAGGCGGACTTCCTCGACCTTCGTTACCGTCATGTTTGGTGGGATCAGCGTGGAGAAGGGGTCCTCCGGCGGGTCGGCGCCGGTCGCCATGTAGGTCACGGTGTGGCGACCGGTTTTGTCGTGGAGATCGGCGGAATTCTCCGACCCGGAGTCGAAGTCAAAGATCCCAAGGATGGAGGGATCCTTGAAGTCTCCGACGTTGGAGACTTGGGTGATGGAGCCCGCGGGTGACGAGGCGGTGATGGATCCGGCGAGCGACGCTGGGGTCGCCGAATCGGCGTCGTCGTTGAGGGCCACTGTCAACACCCGGATTTTTAATCCCAAATGCCTGTTATGCCATACATCGCAATCCCAGGATTACTATTTTTGCGAGACATAACAGAATTGGATACCATAGTACATCATCCATTACCAACCGTACATAAGTTCTTACACAAATACGGATCTCATGATCCAGTTCTTAATACAACATCAAGCAGCGGAATACGTAATAATAACGGTAGCGTAGGCGAAGCTCCATCTTCTAGGTCACAGGCAATGATGACGACGGGAGATGATCCTAGTTGTCGTAACCTTCCTGGGGTCCATCCTCCAGGTACTCTTCTTCATAGTCTGGCCATGGGAATAGCCAGGGACAAAGCCATGAGTACTCTTTAAGTACTCGCAAACTAATACTAACAAGTAAAAGGGGGTTTTGATAATAAGACACTAGGCTCTAGGGTTGTTTTGCAAAACCCAGATTTATCTCTACTAAGTTTAGAAGCAACAATTGCTAGTTGAAGTTTATAACATCTAAGTGGGAACTTGTATTTCATATCACAAACCTGTTGTGGTCAAGTCAAAGTCTCACTTCATTGCACAAGTCATTTTGAAAAGTCTGACGGGGGAACAGTATGGCCACTCCAACTGTCCATAACCGCGGACGCGGCTATTCGAATAGTTTGACACTCTGCAGAGATTGTACACTTTCACCACAACATTCGATACATCTGTCAGGAACAAATCCTGAATTCACCATACTTAGTATGCGGATAATCAATCCTAACCTTTCAATTACACGCCCTAGTATAAGCACCTCTCTTGTGAGTTTGGCCTCCCAACCATGACCAACTGTCATCTTGGGTACTGCACAGGTGGACAATCTTCACAAGGTAGCCTCAGCTCAGACCTTGGCTGTGAGGGAACTAATACTAAGGTACATAAGTTTCCAGTCAAGCCCTACCAATCTTCGGGTATTGTGGTTGTATGATAAAATTGGAATGGTATCACATCCAGACAACCATCAGTTTTATAAAGGGCTAAGGCTCATGCCTCAACATTTTCATCACCAAAATCATCAGGTGTTCAGAAACACATGTCCAAAACATTTCAATAGAATGATCCATCATTCCAAGGTTTTCATAACCATTTTTCCACCAAGTATTCCCATCTAAAGTTGATCAAGTTTTATGCTTAACACTAGCATCTACAGGTGGGGGTACGTACTAATGAGGGGTGGTAAACTAGTAGAGTTTCAACTAAGTTCAACCTTATGCCTTAGGATGACATCAAGATTATCTAGCTTAGGCCAAATTTTATGCTCTTTATGCAACCTTCAAATATCTTTCTAGTATCTATAATTCACTTAAGTAAACTCTAAGTAATATCTTTGATAAAGAAATAAAGTATAAAGCTTGTAAGTAAAAACTAGGATTGGTTTATCAATTGGGTAGGATCATCTATGCTTAGGGCATATAGTTGGCAGGGTGACAAGCAAGTATTGGCTTGCATAATATCAGTATAAGCTTGCTAAATTGCAAGTGTTAGCTTGCAATTGTCCACTTAGTTAATAAATCTTGCCTTGTGCAGAGCAGTGGTTGAAATTCTCCTCGGCTTCTTCCTCGTAGAATCCTCCTTCCTCCTCGTATCCTTGATCGGTACTAGTGTCTATAAATAAATACGATGTACACAATCACCAAACAATACTTAACTACTTGCAATCATCACACACAAGGGTCCTATAGATGATCTAACATCCTCACTAACATTACAAGATTAAGGCTTGGTTTAATTCCTTTTATTTTTAGAAAAGTAATTTCTACTCATTGAAAAACTACTTAAGATTTAATATTCTCCAAACCAAACATGGGATCATGTTGACACATGTCATCACCACATATTTTAGTCCATGGGATTATGATTTAAACTGGTGTCAAAATTTAATAAGGTTTTACCCTTTTATTTTAATTAAATAAAGTGACTAGAAATGCCTATGGGGCATTCTTTTATTACTTGAACATTATTTCTGCAAGTAAACCTATATATTTTTATATATTCTGAAAGGTATGGTTAAATGTGATTTTTGAGAGTTGGAATCAACTCAAAAGATATTATGGTTTAAATTTGAAAAATGTTTGAATGCAGAAAAGCTTCTGCCTTGTTATTTTTACCATGGGTGATCTATAGATCCAAATGACTTGAATCCAACGGGCTTGGATTCAGCATTTCAAGACCTTTCTAACACAATTAGTTTCATTCAATTTGGTGTACTGGATCGACTTGGGTTGATTTTTGAAACTGGGTATAGAAGTGTGTTTGAAATAGAATGGAAAAGGTTTAATTCAAATAACTGGGCTGCGCGGGAAAAGTTAACGGGCCGGCCTGCTAAGCGCAGTGCTTCCGCA
Source organism: Avena sativa (assembly GCA_916181665.1). Taxonomy (NCBI): domain Eukaryota; kingdom Viridiplantae; phylum Streptophyta; class Magnoliopsida; order Poales; family Poaceae; genus Avena; species Avena sativa. The sequence goes on along the minus strand of OV702298.1, from coordinate 272,864,766 downwards.
GGCTGTTTAAGTGGCTTTCCCCACTCATCAGTGAGACGCGGGGGTGCGAAGCGGTATGGGGTGATGTGGGTCGTTCGATCGGGTTCTAATCCAACGGCTGGGAGTCATCGTCGACGTTGAGAAACGCCGGCGAGACAGAAACCTAGCACGGCCAGTGGGGGTTGCTGGGGGCTCACCGGGGTGCAGGCGAGGGTCAGCGAGGCGGGCGAACGATGAAGTCGACGACGACGAATCTCCTGGTACCGGTGGCTCCTCCTGGGGTGGCTCCAATCGCTGGCTCCCTTCCTCTCTAGAGGCGGCGGGCTCCAGTGAAATTCCGGTGAAGTGCTGCTCGCCTTGCTCCGGGAACGGTGTGGCACGATCAGTGGTGAGAGGGGAGTAGAATGGTGTGCTCAATTCGGCTGGGGGTGGCCTCTATTTATAATCGAGCGAGGGGACCGTTGGGGCGCACGGTGAGCTCGTCGGGGGCGATGGTACAGACGGCTATTGGCACTGGCGAAGGTAGGGGACGGTGTGGTGTTCCCTGGTGATGCTCAACGATACGGTGGCGAGACGTGGGGTGGTGCGGGTTGGTCTGGAACACGCGACGCTCTGCGCGGCAGAGGCGGCATCTTCAACGGCGAGCGGTGGCTGTGCAGCATGGGGCGGCGAACGAGGATGTCTGGCGGTCTCCTGGGTCGGTGGCGATCGTGTATGCACGCGGTGAGGGCGGCGCGCGGTCTGTGGGCTTTGGTCGAGGGTGGCGCTATGGCGCATGGTTGGCATGGTTGCTGGCGAGCTGGGCACGGTCCGTGCGTGTGGTCCAGTGGCTAGCAACGTTCGAGCACTGGACAGGGAGTGGCGGTGGACGGTGGGCTGCCTCCCAGACATGCTGGCTAGGCTTGTTTCTCCTCCTAGCTTGCTGTCGACATAGGGGTGACAAGGTTGGCTTCGGCTGTTCACCATTGATGGTTTTGGCAAGCTCACGGTGATGCTAGTGCTTGGTTAATCTTGCTAGATGATCTAATGATCTGGTTGTGAGCTAGATAGGGAACCAGTTAGGCAAGAATCACTGCTCACAATAGTGTTTGGATTTTGTTTGATTTGTGTCTGCCAAGTGTTTGATGAAATGGCCGCATGAATTCAAGTTTTGAATTTTGAAAAGATTTTTGGTGGGTGTGCTAGATTGGTGTTGGTGAGTCTGCAGATGCTTGGGTTTTGAAAGTTGAGCTTGTTTGAGTGGTTTTTGAAAAAGTGGGATCTTCCCATATGATCAAGATTCAATTTTAAATTGTCATTTAAACTATGCATTTGAAAGTTTCTGGATGATCACAAAGTGAGCCTTGATACTTTGTTATGAGTACAATCAAGGGGTGCAAAGATCCAGAAAAGTTTCTGTTAGTTTCTGAAAGTTTGAGACAGCCAAAGTAGGCATGGGAGTTAAATTGGTCAAAATGACCATTCCTTTATTTTATTTGTTTTGCTTTATTTGTCTTTGGGAAAAGTGTGGGAAATGTTTTAGATGATGTTTATTTCACCTAAGAAACATTTTACAAGCAAGGAAACATACAAACAAGGTGGTTGAAAAGAATTTCAAATTCAATGCATACTCATATGCATGCATTCATAATTTTATTTAGAAAAGTTTTTGTTAACCCTAATTTTGATGTTTAGAGTTTGATGATCCAAGTTCAATATTTTTGGGATGTTACAAACCTTCCCCCCTTAAACAAAATCTCGTCCCGAGATTTGAAAAAGGACGAAAAGATTACCTAGATTTGAAGTGATCGGGAAACTCCGTCCTGATGTGATCTCTGCGCTCCCAGGTAGCTTCCTCTTCTGTGTGGTTGCTCCACTGAATCTTGAGAAACTTGATGCTTCGGGTTCAGGTAGTTCGAAAAGCTTCTTCCAAAATACGGATGGGTACTTCAGGATAGGTCAGGTCATTGTTGATCTCTATGGTCCGGTGATCGATATTTTTTAACACTTCGGTCTTCTCGGGGACTTAGAGACACTTGCGAAGTAACGAGATATGGAACACATTGTGCACGGATGACATCTCTTCGGGTAGTTCCAATTGATACGATACTTCTCCTCGACGGTTCAGAATCTTGAAAGGTCCGATATATCTGGGGGCTAACTTTCCTTTTAGTTGGAAACGCTGCATTCCCTTCAATGGCGACACTATCAGATAAACAAAATCTCCTATGTTGAAGGCGAGGTCTCTACGTCTCTTTTCGGCGTAACTCTTCTGTCTGGACTGGGCGGTCTTGAGGTGCTCACGAATATTGTGAACCTTCTCTTCTGCTTCTCGTAGGATGTCGGGTCCAAAAATCTGACTCTCTCCTACTTCCGACCAGTTCAAAGGGGTGCGGCACTTCCTTCCATACATGAATTCAAATGGGGCCATTTGCAAACTGGCTTGATAACTGTTGTTGTATGAAAATACGGCAAACGGCAGACGGTCTTCCCACTTGGATCCATATTCTAACACACATGCTCTCAGCATATCTTCGAGTATTTGATTTACTCGCTCTGTTTGTCCATCGGTCTGAGGGTGATACGTGGTGCTAAAATCTAGACGGGTTCCTAACCTTCTTGGACTTTCTTCCAGAATCTCGAGGTAAACTGAGTTCCTCGATCCGATACGATGTTCTTGGGGACTCCATGCAAACTAACGATTCTAGCGATGTACAACTCTGCTAGTTTCGAACTCTGATATGTGGTCTTGACGGGCAAGAAATGGGCGACTTTGGACAATCTGTCCACTATAACCCAGATAGAGTCATTTCCCCTACTAGAAGTAGGTAGTCCAGTGATAAAGTCCATTCCAACAGAATTCCATTTCCATTCCGGAATCTGCAATGGTTGCAACAATCCAGCGGGTCTTTGATGTCCTGCCTTGACTCGCTGACATATATCACACTTGGCGATATAGCTTCCGATTTCTCTCTTCATCTTATGCCACCAAAATTGCTCTTTTAAATCTTGGTACATCTTAGTTCCTCCGGGATGGATAGAATAAAGGGTATCATGAGCCTCCTTCAAAATAAATTCTTTTAACTCAGAATCTGCTGGTACACAAAGGCGTCCTTTGTACCACAAAACTCCTTCTTCGTCCTCGGTGAATCCGGGTACTTTGCATGTACCGATACGACGCTTGATTCTGTTAATACTAGCATTTCCCTTCTGTACCTCTTTAATCTGACTGATCAAAGTGGGATGGAGTTCTATGCTAGCCAAAAATCCTTCACTTACTAATTCCATTCGAAAATCTTCCATCTCTTTGTGCAAACATGGTTGCTCCTTCAAAATCATGGAGTTCAAGCGGCACGGCAATATGCTAAGGGCATCGGCTACCACATTGGCTTTACCAGGGTGATAGTGAATGTCCAGATCGTAATCCTTGATTAGCTCAATCCATCTTCTCTGCCTCATATTCATCTCCTTCTGAGTGAATATATACTTTAGGCTCTTGTGATCAGTATAGATCTCACAACGGTTTCCCATCAGGTAATGTCTCCATGTTTTCAGGGCTAGAACTATGGCTGCGAGTTCGAGGTCATGAGTTGGGCTCATGTTGCTTCAGTTGTCGAGATAGATAAGATATAACTTTTCCTTCTAGCATTAGCACACATCCGAGACCAATCTTGGATGCATCACAATACACATCGAAGGGCTTCGTGATATCTGGCATGATCAAGATTGGGACTGAAATCAATCTCCTCTTGAGTTCTTGAAAACTTGCTTCACATTTGTCGGTCCATTCAAACTTCTTGTCCTTCTTCAGCAATTGGGTCATGGGTCTGGCGATACTCGAGAATCCTTCTACGAATTTGCGGTAATATCCCGCCAATCCGAGAAATGCACGAACTTGGGTTTGAGTGGTTGGGGCTTGCCAATCTTCTACATATTTCACTTTGGCAGGGTCAACGGCAATTCCTCCGGCTGATACAATGTGACCGAGGAATCCTACCTCCTGTAACCAGAATTCACATTTGCTAAACTTTGCATACAGCTGATGCTCTCTAAGGGTTCCAAGAATGGTCCTTAGGTGTAGCTCATGTTCTTCTTCTGATTTGGAATAAATCAGGATGTCGTCGATGAAAACAACGACAAACTTATCCAGGAAGTCCATAAAAATCTTATTCATGAGATTCATGAAATAAGCGGGGGCATTGGTTAGTCCGAAAGACATGACTGTATACTCATACAATCCATATCTGGTGGTAAAGGCAGTCTTTGGAATATCCTCAGCACGAATTTTGAGTTGATGATAGCCAGTTCTAAGATCAATCTTAGAAAACACTTTGGCACCGGTCAACTGATCAAACAAATCTTCTATCTTGGGCAAAGGGGTACTTGTTCTTGATGGTGACATCATTCAATTTCCGATAATCCGTACACAAACGGTTACCTCCATCCTTCTTGTCCACAAACAAGACAGGTGACCTCCAAGGTGACGCACTTGGTTGAATCAATCCAATTTCCAACATGGCATCCAGTTGCTTCTTCAGTTCGGCTAGCTCTGACGGGTTCATACTATAGGGTCTCTGGGCTATGGGTCCAGTTCCGGGAATTAGTTCGATGATAAACTCGATATCTCGATATGGGGGCATACCGGGCAAAACATCTGGAAATACATCGGGGTATTCACAAACTATCCGGACTTGGTCAATGGTAGGTTGGGCTATACTCTTGTTGCATTTGAATTGGCGAGGTAAGGGTTTCAGATATATGCTCGACTGATATTCCGGCTGTACTGGTCATGGTGATGGCGTTCTTGGCACAGTAAATTAATCCTTTATGTTTGGACATCCAATCCATTCCTAGTACTACTTCCAAACCTTTAGTTCCGAGTACTATCAGATTTTCATAAAAATCTATGCCATGGATTCAGATAGGGACGGCTTGCAAATTTGCCTAGCCTTGGTGGTTGATCCGGGAATTTGAACAATCATAACATGCTTCAATTTGGTTGGTTGAATTTTACTAGTGCATGCAAATTCTTCAGTGACAAATGAATGCGATGCACCAGAATCAAACAACACTCTTGCAAGTACTGAATTAACAGAAAACATACCCAGCACGACGTCTGGCGCTTCTTGAGCTTCTTCAGCATGCATGAGAAAAAGACGGCCGTTGTGGTTGAGTGAATTCCCTGGGGCAAATCTTCTTCCTGGCTGAACACGACGCTGCTGCTGAGCTGGGACATTGGCATTGGGGGTTGTAGCATTCTTCTTGTTGGGGCACTCGTTGGAATAGTGGCCTTTATTTCCACAGTCATAACAAGTCACTTGCGACTTGTCCTTTGCTGCTACAGGCACAGCATTGCTTCCAGTCCTAGGGGCAGTGTTGGTGTTGGCGGTAGCATTGTTGTTGTTGAACTTGGGTGGGGCACGATTTAAATTGCTAGCATTACCGGGGTTGTTGTGATTTCCTCCGGGCCTAGGGTTTCCACGGTTGGGATAGGTCGGACGGTTCATCGGGGGTCTGTTGGTTCTTGGGGCAAATCCTGGAGATGGGTTGGGGCGATACTTTGGGGTCTGGTGGGTTCCTGGTTGATGCATCATGCGACGCTTGCGGTTCTCATTGGCTTGGTTGATCTTTCCTTCCATCTGGATAGCAGAGTCCACAAGGGCTTCAATATCCACAAAGGGAATATTGACTAACACAGTCTGCATCTCATCATGCAGACCATTCAGGAATCTTTCTTTCTTCTTCGCTTTGGTGTCGATCTCATCCGGGGCATACCTAGCTAATGACAAGAATTTGTCACGGTATTCCACTACAGTCATCCTTCCTTGCTTCAGCTCTCTGAACTCGTCTCTCATTCTCTTGATCAAACCCAGTGGCACATGGGTTCTGTTAAACTTGAACTTGAATTCTTCCCAGGTCATCATCTGGCCTCCGGTCATTGCGCGAACACTGTTCCACCATGCCCTGGCATCTCCGGCTAGATAGTGGGTGGCAAACAGAACTTTCTCGTTGGCTTCCACTCTGGCGACTTCTAGGTTATTTTCCATGGTTTGCAGCCAATCATCGGCATCTAGGGGCTCTTCTGATTTAGTGAAAACAGGTGGGTTGGTATTCTAGAAATTCTTAAGCTTAGATCCATGGTTGTCCTGATTTCCATGGCCTTGGTTGTTGTGGGCAAGTTGGGCTATCTGTTGCAGTGTGGCTAGGTTGGCTTGACGTTCCCCTCTTTCAGCTTCGCGGTCAGAAGTCAACATTTGCAGAATCTACAACATCGGGTCTGGGGATGAACCACTTCCTCCACGTGGCATCTGAAGATTGAGATAGATCATGAGAAAAGAGGGAAATTTCTAAGGTCCTGGGGTCTTTGAAAAGTTTTTAAAGTTTGACTCAGATTTTATAGCAACTTGCTTTTTCATTCATTCATTCATAGCACACGATACAACACACACCACAACAAAGGAAAGTAGATGGTTTTAAGAACCATTCTGAGAACTACGATACAGTGGGACCGAATACTACTCACTACGCTAGTGCTCAAGTGCTACTACTCCTCGGAATTTGTGGCCTCATCATCCTCATCATCATCGATGAAGGCGAAATCATCTTCATCGGTGAAGAAGTCCATAGCCTGATCCTCCAGAAAATCATCATCATCGCTGAGATAGGAGTAGGGGTCTCCACGAAGATCCTCTCCAGCATTCTCCCTTTCCTCCAACTGCATGTCTCTCTCGTGGATGGTCTCCTCCAGAGATGAGATACGGTGGCGAAGACGGGCAATGATGCGCTCCTTCTTGTCGAGCTGACGGCGGCGAGACTTGCAATCTTTTGCTAACATGGCGATGGTCTAATCCTTCGTCTTGATGATGGCAGCCTTGTGGTTGCAGTAGTCACGGCAGTTGTCCAACTCCTGCTGACGATCGTACATCATGAAGCTAAGGTGGTCCAATTGGGTCTTCAACTCGGGGGTGGTATGGGGCTTCCGGTGGTTGTCCATTTGCATCACGCCTTGGGAAAAACTCAAAGCGAGTACCCTTGATCTGGTTGATGCTCTGCCCACACAGACGGGAAAGAGCTTCATGCATGGCCCTGGCAAGTCCATCGAGCCAGTTGTTCTCTCTTAAGGTAAACTGAATTCCTTCCGCAGTGGGAGGTTCAATCTTTCCTCGGAGACTTGCAACAATTAGCCACTGCAGATCTTCTTCTCCTTGATCATTGAGCTGAGCTCCGAAGAACTCGGGGTGCGGACGCTCCAGAAGTTCCGAAAGCTGGTCCAAATCCCTCTCAAAGATAAGGTCTCCTCCATTCCCCAATTGGTAAAACTTGTTGTACTTCACGTCCATCTATAAGAATATAGGATGAGTAAGTTAGTAGAGTGATCAAGTGTGTCAAAATTTTATGTATTTGCAAGAGTTCTTGAGGAACATGAATTTTCATGAAAGAATCAAAGGGATAAGAATGAGAATAAGTTTTTGTAAATATTTGTTTTCTTTGGTTTTGGAAAATAAGTTTTTGATTCAAATGTCCAGCCTAACTAGGGTCTCCTATGGTCAGGATGGCTCTGATACCAACTTGTCAACAACCGGATTTTTAATCCCAGATGCCTGTTATGCCATACATCGCAATCCCAGGATTACCATTTTTGCAAGACATAACAGAATTGGATACCATAGTACATCATCCATTACAAACCGTACATAAGTTCTTACACAAATAGGGATCTCATGATCCAGTTCTTAATACAACATCAAGCAGCGGAGTACGTAATAATAATGGTAGCGTAGGCGAAGCTCCATCTTCTAGGTCACAGGCAATGCTGACGATGGGAGATGATCCTAGTTGTCGTAACCTTCCTGGGGTCCATCCTCCAGGTACTCTTCTTCATAGTCTGGCCATGGGAATAGCCAGCGACAAAGCCATGAGTACACTCTAAGTACTCGCAAACTAATACTAACAAGTAAAAGGGGTTTTTGATAATAGGACACTAGGCTCTAGGGTTGTTTTGCAAAAGCCAGATTTATCTCTACTAAGTTTAGAAGCAACAATTGCTAGTTGAAGTTTATAACATCTAAGTGTGAACTTGTATTTCATATCACAACCCTGTTGTGGTCAAGTCAAAGTCTCACTTCATTGCACAAGTCATTTTGAAAAGTCTGACGGGGGAACAGTATGGCCACTCCAACGGTCCATAACCGCGGACGCGGCTATTCGAATAGTTTGACACTCTGCAGAGATTGTACACTTTCACCACAACATTCGATACATCCGTCAGGAACAAATCCTGAATTCACCATACTTAGTATGCGGATAATCAATCCTAACCTTTCAATTACACGCCCTAGTATAAGCACCTCTCCTGTGAATTTGGCCTCCCAACCATGACCACCTGTCATCTTGGGTACTGCACAGGTGGACAATCTTCACAAGGTAGCCTCAGCTCAGACCTTGGCCGTGAGGGAACTAATACTAAGGTACATAAGTTTCCAGTCAAGCCCTACCCAATCTTCGGGTATTGTGGTTGTACGATAAAATTGGAATGGTATCGCATCCAGACAACCATCAGTTTTATAAAGGGCTAAGGCTCATGCCTCAACATTTTCATCACCAAAATCATCAGGTGTTCAGAAACACATGTCCAAAACATTTCAATAGAATGATCCATCATTCCAATGTTTTCATAACCATTTTTCCACCAAGTATTCCCATCTAAAGTTTATCAAGTTTTATGCTTAGCACTAGCATCTAGAGGTGGGGGTAAGTACTAATGAGGGGTGGTAAACTAGTAGAGTTTCAACTTAGTTCAATCGTATGCCTTAGGATGACATCAAAATTATCTAGCTTAGGCCAAATTTTATGCTCTTTATGCAACCTTCAAATATCTTTCTAGTATCTATAATTCACTTAAGTAAACTCTAAATAATAGCTTTGATAAAGAAATAAAGTATAAAGCTTGTAAGTAAAAACTAGGATTGGTTTATCAATTGGGTAGGATCATCTATGCTTAGGGCATATAGTTGGCAGGGTGACAAGCAAGTATTGGCTTGCATAATATCAGTATAATCTTGCTAAATTGCAAGTGTTAGCTTGCATTGGTCCACTTAGTTAATAAAGCTTGCCTTGTGCAGAGCAGTGGTTGAAATTCTCCTCGGCTTCTTCCTCGTAGAATCCTCCTTCCTCCTCGTATCCTTGATCGGTACTAGCGTCTATAAATAAATACGATGTACACAATCACCAAAGAATACTTAACTACTTGTAATCATCACACACAAGGGTCCTATAGATGATCTAACATCCTCACTAACATTACAAGATTAAGGCTTGGTTTAATTCCTTTTATTTTTAGAAAAGTAATTTCTACTCATTGAAAAACTACTTAAGATTTAATATTCTCCAAACCAAACATGGGATCATGTTGACACATGTCATCACCACATATTTTAGTCCATGGGAATATGATTTAAAGTGGTGTCACAATTTAATAAGGTTTTACCCTTTTATTTTAATTAAATAAAGTGACTAGAAATGCCTATGGGGCATTCTTTTATTACTTGAACATTATTTCTGCAAAGTAAACCTATATATTTTTATATATTCTGAAAGGTATGGTTAAATGTGATTTTTGAGAGTTGGAATCAACTCAAAAGCTATTATGGTTTAAATTTGAAAAATGTTTGAATGCAGAAAAGCTTCTGCCTTGTTATTTTTACCATGGGTGATCTATAGATCCAAATGACTTGAATCCAACGGGCTTGGATTCAGCATTTCAAGACCTTTATAACAAAATTAGTTTCATTCAATTTCCTGTACTGGATCGACCTGGGTTGATTTTTGAAACTGGGTATAGAAGTGTGTTTGAAATAAAATGGAAAAGGTTTAATTCAAATAACTGGGTTGTGCGGGAAAAATTAACGGGCCGGCCTGCTAAGCGCAGTGCTTCCGCGGGCTGTTTAAGTGGCTGTCCCCACTCGTTAGTGAGACAGGGGGTGCGAAGTGGTATGGGGTGATGTGGGTCGTTTGATCGGGTTCTAATCCAACGGCTGGGAGTCATCGTCGACGTTGAGCAACGCCGGTGAGACAGAAACCTAGCGCGGCCAGTGGGGGTTGCTGGGGGCTCACCGGGGTGCAGGCGAGGGTCGGCGAGGCGGGCGAACGAGAAAGTCGACGACGGCGAATCTCCTGGTACCGGTGGCTCCTCCTGGGCGGCTCCAATCGCTGGCTCCCTTCCTCTCTAGAGGCGGCGGGCTCCACTGAAATTCCGGCGAAGTGCTGCTCTCCTTGCTCCGGGAACGGTGTGGCACGATCAGTGGTGAGAAGGGAGTAGAATGGTGTGCTCAATTCGGCTGGGGGTGGCCTCTATTTATAGTCGAGCGAGGGGACCATCGGGGCACACGGTGAGCTCGTCGGGGGCGATGGTACAGACGGATATTGGCATGGGCGAAGGTAGGGGACGGTGCGGTGTTCCCTGGCGATGCTCAACGATACGGTGGCGAGACGTGGGGCGGTGCGGGTTGGTCTAGAACACGCGACGCTCTGCGTGGCAGAGGCGGCGTCTTCGACGACGAGCGGTGGCTGTGCGGCATGGGGCGGCGAACGAGAATGTCTGGTGGTCTCCTGGGTCGGTGGCGATCGTGTATGCACGCGCTGAGGGCGGCGCACGGTCTGTGGGATTTGGTCGAGGGTGGCGCTCTGGCGCATGGTCGGCATGGTTGCTGGCGAGCTGGGCGCGGTCCGTGCGTGTGGTCTAGTGGCTGGCAACGTTCGAGCGCTGGACAGGGAGTGGCGATGGACGGTGGGCTGCCTCCCAGACATGCTGTCTAGGCTTGTTTCTCCTCCTAGCTTGCTGTCGACATGGGGGTGACAAGGTTGGCTTCGGCTGTTCACCATTGATGGTTTTGGCAAGCTCAAAGTGATGCTAGTGCTTGGTTAATCTTGCTAGATGATCTACTGATCTGGTTGTGAGCTAGATAGAGAACCAGTTAGGCAAGAATCACTGCTCACAATAGTGTTTGGATTTTGTTTGATTTGTGTCTGCCAAGTGTTTGATGAAATGGCCGCATGAATTCAAGTTTTGAATTTTGAAAAGATTTTTGGTGGGTGTGTTAGATTGGTGCTGGTGAGTCTGCAGATGCTTGGGTTTTGAAAGTTGAGCTTGTTTGAGTGGTTTTTGAAAAAGTGGGATCTTCCCATATGATAAAGATTCAATTTGGAATTGTCATTTAAACTATGCATTTGAAAGTTTCTGGATGATCACAAAGTGAGCCTTGATACTTTGTTATGAGTACAATCAAGGGGTGCAAAGATCCAGAAAAGTTTCTATTAGTTTCTGAAAGTTTGAGACAGCCAAAGTAGGCATGGGAGTTAAATTGGTCAAAATGACCATTCCTTTATTTTATTTGTTTTGCTTTATTTGTCTTTGGGAAAAGTGTGGGAAATGTTTTAGATGATGTTTATTTCACCTAAGAAACATTTTACAAGCAAGGAAACATACAAACAAGGTGGTTCAAAAGAATTTCAAATTCGATGCATACTCATATGCATGCATTCATAATTTTATTTAGAAAAGTTTTTGTTAACCCTAATTTTGATGTTTAGGGTTTGATGATCCAAGTTCAATATTTTTGGGATGTTACAGCCACGTCGTCCGCGGCCGCGGTGGTTTCGGCCACGTTGTTGTGGGCTGAGTCGTACTCGGAGGCGAGGCGGTGAATCATGCGGACCTGACTCTCGGAGAGCCGGTCGCGTGGCGGCGACTCGCGGATGCGAGCCGAGTCCTCCAAGATGATGACGTCGGTGAGGCCGACGAAGAGACTGATCGTGCCGACCGGCAGGATTACGCTATGCATGAAGGGTCGCGCCGCCGGGACGTAGCTGATCGGCAAGATTTGGAGCATCTCGCCGATCGCGATCATGCGGCCGGTGGCGATCGACTCGTTGATGGGAAGATTGGATCTCGCCGAAGAACACCGGCCTGACCGGCCAGGCCCCACGATGGGCGCCACTGTCGTGGGAATGACCACGGCAGATGCTGCAATCGGCAGCGAGTAGTAGAACATGGGGCAAGGGCGGCCAGCCATCTACGGTGCGAGATGAGGGCTGAGACACAAGGGTTTACCCAGGTTCGGCCCCCGGAGGGTAAAGACCTACTCCTGCTATATTGTATTATGATGAGAGTACAATGGGGCGAGCTCGACGGCTAGGCGGCGAGTCGCTTGGGTGTATGATGGAACGTGTCCTCTATGCGTCCTCTAGGGAGGTTTATATAGACTCACCTCGCTAGGGTTTACAGATCACAACCGAATTAGTTAAGGATTCGGAGATTCTATGACCTAGTCCGACTGGGCCTAGCTACGCTTCTAGGCCTTCAGCTTCTAGTCGCTTGAGTCCACGCCAAGTCTTGATCCAGTCGCCGTCCTGCAGGCCCATTCGCTGACGCTTGGGCTAGTAGGAAACATCCTGCTGGGTATACCCCGGTAGGCATATCCCCATCATCTAATATCCCTTGTTCATCAATGTTGAGTAATCCACTATTGATCTATCAACTCTTGTTTTTATCTTAGCATTCACTTAAATCCTTTTGAGAAGGAAGTAAGAAGAGGTAAGTAGTAATGCTAGTTTTGGATATCATCTATAGGATGGGAGTGAGTGAAGAGAATCAAATCCATAGGATTATTGATGAAGTTAGCTCACTCCTAAAATGATAGAAGAGTTATTTGGAATATATAATCATATGGTGTTAAAGAAGATTACAAGGATAAATCCTGAAGCAAGTTACCAAGGAGTAATCCTATTGGATTAAGCAGGCATAGTCATGAATAACATCCCTTAATCCAATAGAGATGCTAAGAAGATAAATTCAATAAAACTATAATCTTGTATTGATGAAAACTTTGGTTAGCCAACTGGAAACCTAAACCATAAAGAATCAAAGGATTATAATGATCATGCTTTAGTCACCAAGATTGAATGCATATTGACGAGGTTTGATTTCGTCAATGCACATTGTTATGAGCTTGGGTTTTGGAGAAGATGGGGATGCTGGAGATCGCGGAACGGTTAGCAAGAAGGCAACATGGGGACACGAGGTTTACCCAGGTTCAGGCCCTCGGAGGGAAAACCCTACTCCTGCTTGTCTTCTCTTGATTACGGCGGAACCGAAGGTTGCAGGGGTGCGCAGATGCAATCTGGCGTGGAGGTGTGTATGCGGTGGTATGCGAAGTGCCCTCCTCGTCGTTCCCTCTAGACTTTATGTAGAGATAGGCAGGTCCCGGGCACAGATCGTGTCGGTTACAGGTTTTAGGGTTTGCCCCTTTGAATATTCTATCTATTCTACTCTTGCTCTCCAAGGATCCGAAGGCGTCATGGGCCCTGGCCACCCGAAAGTCTTCATGGGCTGGCGCATATTCGTCGTGGGACTTCCTTGGGCTGCACCAGGTATGCTAAAATCGTGTACCCGCAGGGTATAACCATGCCAGTAGCCCCCGAGTGTTCAGTCGAATCGTAGATTTGGCTGAAGACTCTTCAATCTTTCGGGTGCAGCTATCTCTGCTCATTTAGAGAATAATTTAAGTGTGTAGGGATTGTTGATGCGTGTGCCTGACTCTCCCGACGAATCAGGGTCAGTTAACTGTCTTAGGACAAAACAACACGATCTTCTTCAGATTCGAGTCCCTCGACTCGAATCCAGAACATATGCTGGCGTAATTCAACTCAGGCCACGGAGGACTTACAGGAGTGGAATTCCAGTAAATTTTAAATGATGTACCCAACACGTCCGTCGGGATTTTTCATCGCGCCTGCTCGCACGGATTCTTACTAGCAGAGCACAGTCATGTTTGTTGCTAGGCCATCAGATGATATCTTAATCTTTGTGTCGCAGACACAACGTCCGAATGTTTATCACCGCGGAGGTGTTTCGGGTGGCCAAGGAGGACGTTGCTCACTTAGCGTTAATTAGGGCAGAGTTGCCGAAAAAAAATTGCATACTGATCCGAAGGATCGCAGTCGAAGAATTCATAGGGTGTGTGACAAGCGCTCCCTATGGGAGTAGCCCCCGAGTGTCTGTTCAAGTCTTAGACTCGAGCAGAGACTTTCATTCAGTCTTTGTTGACTTTTAGGTCCATAGGACACAAATTTTTCGGATGCTTGAATCCATCCTCCCTATGAGAGTAGCCCCCGAGTCCGTAGTGGAGTCGCAGACTCGACGTAGGACTCGAAGAATAGTTCAATGGTGTAGTGCTTTGTTCGTTTTTCGGGTGCGCGGCCAGCGCTCCTGATAGGAGTAGCCCCCGAGTAGTTAGTCGAATCGTAGATTCGAGTGAGTACTTTTAGCTGTGTAGCCGAAGAATTGTAACCGTTGCTAGTATAGCTTTTGATGACGTCAGTGCTGATGATCGGTGACCTCAAGCGTCTGCAGCGCTAGAGATGACGTGACTGGATGAACATGGGTCCCACCTTCTGACTTTGAGTTGACTGGTCACACGCGGCGTGGAGATAATTACGGCATCACCTCGATTTCCGTGCGTAGTGGACGGCGTGTTAGCGACGGTCCGCTGCTGTGCTGACATGTGGACGGTTGGATTTGGATGTTGGCTTTAGGTCTTCCCGATGAACGGCCGTTGTGCATCGTCCTCATCCTTATAATCATTAGGGAAAAGTGAGTTTGTTTTTCACCGCAGCCATTCTCGTTTCACTGCTCCCATCTTCTTTGAGCTTTCCTTGCTGCGCGCTGGAATTTCTTCGAACCTTTCCTTCCTTGTTTCTGCGTTCTCATCATCGCCACCGCCGCACTGTGATGGGGAAGTCCAAGAAGGCCTCCACCGCGGTTGGTACTAGTGCTGCTGCCGGCGGCAAGAAGGGTTCCGCCGCCACTCGCATCACCGATGGTGGCTGGCGATGATCGGAGACTCACGAGCGTGATCTCCGCAAGCTCCGCGCGCGGGGTCTGATCCCGCAAGACAGGGAGGCCGTCAGGATTCCCGGTGACGAGGTAATTCCCGTCCTCCCGCTGGGTTTCGGGTCATGTTCGTCGCTTTCATCCTTCGGGGCCTTTCCTTCCCAATCCATGATTTCCTCCATGGATTGCTTTTCTTCTATGGAGTCCAACTCCATCATCTTTCGCCTAATTCTGTTCTTCACATTGCTTGCTTCATCACCTTCTGCGATTGTTGGCTCGGCATCGAGCCACACTTTGGCCTCTTCCGGAAGCTCTATTCCGTGAAGAGGCAATCTGGCTCTGATGGCGTGTATCCCATCGGTGGCTGCATCATTTCCCTAAAATCCAATTTTCTCTTCTTTTCTTTCTCTATGTCGGAGTCTGTCCAGTACTAGCGGAGGCAATGGTTTTACATCCGCGACTCCACAGTGGTCGGGCAGAACGTTGGCCTTGCTCCTTTTGACCCCTCCCAGAAAATCCAGCCAAAGCGGTCCTGGAAGAATCACATCTTGGACGGCGAGGTGGTAGAGATATAGGAGCTCTATCGTCGGGTGGAAGATCTTCAGGTGATTTCGGATAAAGAGGTGAACGGTGTGGATATCATCCGCACCTTCCTCAAACGTCGGGTGCAACCACTCTATGCTAGGGCGCACCCGATGTTTCTTTATTCTGGCCGCCATGACCCGACAAGGGTTTCGACTGGAGATCTCTCCACGGGGGATGTGGACGGAATCCTCCGGCCATTGCTGAAGTTTAAGGCTAACGGGGACATTCCGGGTAGCTCGCTGACCCTTCCCTTCAGAGCCTCTCGATCGGTGCTGCAGGTGTAGATCTGGGACATGCGCGTAGAGCTTTTTCGACTGCGTCTCTTTATAGTTCAGTAAGTCTGAAAGTTTGTCTTATTTTGTGCAGGAGTTCAAAGTGCCAGGTATGGCGCCTCCACTACCCGAACTTTTTCCGGATGCACCGGACAATGAGGTAGTGGACTCCATGTCTGAGCGTCCTTTGGCGCGGTCGCCGGCTGAAGAAGCCTTTGAGTTGAGCGAGGAGCAGACTCGAAAGCGGACACGGAGCTCGAGCGAATCGTCGGATGCGTCGACTCCACCGACGCCTAGGAACCCTTTGTGCCTTGAGCGTCACAATGGGGGTCATGGTGGCTCTTCCTCTCCTATTCCGGTCGTGCATGTGCGGGCTGTGGTGCCACAACCGCCGGGGAAGCGGAAGAAGGAAGAGAAGAAGGAAGAGAAGAAGGAGGAGAAGAGAGGCAGGAGGACCCCGCCTGTCTTCGACTTAAGCGATCTTGACTCATAAGTTTCTTCAGTTGCCTTCTTTTTTTCTTTCTTTCAATTTAGCTTGCTTGTACTTGTCTGATGTTGTCTTATGTAGCCACTCCTCTGATGGCTCCTTCAACGATGGCGCTCGGGAGATGGTGGGGGAGTCGAAGGTTGCTCCTCCTCCTCCTCCTCAGACGGTGGCCACCTCTGAGGGAGCTTCTCCGAACCCTTCTCCGCAGGAGGCTCGGGTGGTTGTCCCCCAGAAGACTTCGGCCGGACCTTCGGAGTCACCGTCTGATCATGTAAGTCTCTTCGTTCTCGCCACGGGGGGATCCCCCGAGCATTTTCGGATGATCTGCTGATCACTTTGATTTTGTTTCTCGGGGGGAGCCCCCGATCATCTGCCAGATGGTCTGCTGATCATGCTTTCCTTTTTGTACATGCCTCGAGGGAGCCCCCGAGCGTTTTTTCGTATGCGTAATTTTCCTTTCTCGTTCCCTGGGCGCAGCCCCCGAGCCTTTTTTTTGACAAATTGTGTCTTTTGCAGCCTTTTGTTCAAGGCGCCAACCAGCTGGTGCAGCAGCACTTGGTGTTGGAGGTCAGCTTCAAGCGGCTTCAGGGTACATTCGTGAGTTGGTCTTTTTCGTCTTCCACTGCTTCATTTTCCTTCGATCTGATGTGTGATCTTTTGTTTGCATATGAAAACAATACCACTCTCCGCAAGCTTGATGCTCTCAAAAAGAGCCTTGGGCGAGCAGAGAAGAAGGCCGAGGACGCCGTTGGTGCGAAGGAGCGCCTCGAGCGGGAGCTAGCCGACGCATCTGCGGCCAAGGAGCGCCTGCAGCAGGAAGCTACGGACCGCGAGGAGCAACTCGCCACTGCTGCGGCCTCGCGTGAGAAGGAGGTAGCCGGCAAGCTGATGGCTGCTGCCAAGGCTATTTCGGGTGAGTGATTTTGCCTGTTCCTTTTCGGCTTCCTTGTCTTTCTTGTTTTGCTTGGTTTTGACGTTGTTTCTTTCGTTTGTTTAGATGCCGCAGGCATCGAGTTTTACCGCGGTGCCCTGGAGCACGGAAGTGCTCTGGATGATACCACTGCGGCGGTTGAAGACCGCTGCAGCACCATGGTCGGCTTGCTTGCCAAGGCCAAGGAGGTTCTCGGGCGCTTCTACAAGGATCTCGTCCCCAAGGGCGTCGCCCTTGAGGGTGTCGACTTGTTGGCGGATGCGCTGTCAGCCGATGCACCTGCGGCGTACAAGCATAAGAAAAAAAGGCATTGGTGCATCCATGGGGCTGGCGATGGCCCTGGCGTCTGGAGCGGAGCTGGATCTTCATCAGATTACCTCCCAAATGCCAACAGCCACCGATGGAACCGAGGTAGCCTTCGCCCTCTACGCGGCCCGTTGCAAACGTTATGGGCCAAAGTTGATTGACTTGCTGGCTAAGTACGCGGTGAGGCAGCAGGGGGAGGCAAAGAGCAGGCAATCCGGCTCTAAGGCTACTCAGGATGCAGCTTCTTAGGCCTTGTAGTTGTAGGATAGCTTTTGTTTCTTTTGTTGTAATATATCTATGAACACTCATTGTGCCACGCAGTGGCTTTTTGCTGCATATAATGCATGTCCGAGCTCTTTGTTCATTCGTGTGTTTGTTTATATCCTTGCCTTCTTGTCGTGGGAATGACCATGGCAGATGCTGCAATCGGCAGCGAGTAGTAGAACATGGGGAAAGGGCGGCCAGCCATCTGCGGTGCGAGATGAGGGCTGAGACACAAGGGTTTACCCAGGTTTGGCCCCCTGGAGGGTAAAGACCTACTCCTGCTAGATTGTATTATGGTGAGAGTATAATGGGGCGAGCTTGACGGCTTGGCGGTGAGTCGCTTGGGTGTATGATGGAACGTATCCTCTATGCACCCTCTAGGGAGGTTTATATAGACTCACCCCCCTAGGGTTTACAGATCTCAACCGAATCAGTTAAGGATTCAGCGATTCTACGACCTAGTCCGACTGGGCCTATCTACGCTTCTAGGCCTTCAGCTTCCAGTCGCTTGAGTCCACGCCAGATCTTGATCCGGTCGCCGTCCTGCAGGCCCACTCGCTGGCGCCTGGGCCAGTGGGAAACGTCCTGCTGGGTATACCCCGGTAGGCATATCCCCATCAGTAGTCCCCGAGGCCGTCGTTGATTTGTCGCAGGCGTTCGCTGGCAGTCGGAGTATGCGGGTCCAATGCGGAAGTCTAGTCGAATCGGCGGCGGACTCCTGAATAAAGGAAAAACTAGTTATTCCAGTCGCAATAACAGTGACCAATCGTGTCGCAGCTCGGCGAACGGGTCGGCGAGTACTCAGTCACTGTTATAGTGATCGGGTCGGCGAATTGTCGAGTCACGTGGAGCGACGAGTCGAATGGATGAAGTTGGACCGTCAATTGGGGTCAAACTAGCCGTTGGGGTAATCCAACGGTAACTTCGGCGTAATTACCGTGTATTAACGGCTCCCGAAATTGGCGGGTAGCAACTGCTATATAAGGAGAATGACAGGCGAACAGGGAAACACTCCTTCGTTCTTCCTCCGATCTCGCTCGTCTCCGTTTCCCACTCCGCATAGCGATCCAACCAATTCAGAGAGCCCCGACCTCCGCGAACTTCCAACCGATGGCCCCCTCCACCGAACCATGGGGCAGATCCAAGTGTACCAGGGTGCTACTGGTGTCCTTCGAGGAGGCCGGGATCCTGCACGCCGGCAGATGGCGCATCCCCGCGGCCGGAGAAGTGACTCCGGACCCGCGCGAGGTAGAATTCATCTGCTTCGCCAGCCACCTGGAGCGGGGGCTGGGGTTTCCTACTTCCCTCTTCTTTCGGCGTTTCTGCGCCTACTACGGGATCCAGCCATCGGACCTAGGTCCGCATAGTATCGAGCAGCTCGCCATCTTCGTGGCGTTCTGCGAGTGCTATCTGGGCTGCAGGCCCTACTTCCCCCTGTGGCAAGATCTGTTCCATGGGAGGATCAGCCGCGAAGAGTCAGGCGGCCCGATGCTGGCCGTGGGTGGCCTGACATTCCAGTTGAAGTCGAAGGCGTCGTTCTTCGACCTGATGCTGCCCGCCAAGGCGGCAAACGAATGGAAGAAGTCCTGATTCTACGTCACCGAGTCGACTCCAGACGGCGAGGTGGCGCTTCCAAGGTACTCCGCCGACCGGCCCGAACCGCGTTGGCTCCAGGTCGGCAAGCTCCCGCTGGATTAGCGAATGGTTGTCGACAAAATGCTGCAAACCATCCGCAGCCTGAAGAAGAAGGGCCTCCAGACCATCAACCTCTACAACTGCTGGTTCGGGCGGCGGCTCATGCACTTGGCCCACCGCGACCACTACATGTACGAGTATATGGGTAAGGACGATCCGACGAAGTCCTCCTTCGCTGAATGGCATCTTGAAGACTACACCCTGGCCCTGAAGAAAATTACCCAGGCGGTGTATCTGGACGCGAAGGCCGGGGTCGCCCCCTATACTGCAAGGCGCCCAGCTTCGACGGTAAGTCGTCATTTAGCCACCACTCGCAGTCGCAGATGGTGCATTCGCGGTTGTGCTGATGTTGTCTCATGCTTATTGTAGTTATTCCAAGTGGTGGAAGGGTGGCTCCCACCCGCAGACGACGAGAACTCGAGCTCGTCCGTCTAGGACGGGAGCGAGTCGCCACCTTCCAAAGGCAACGTCGGGAGCGATGAGGGTGATGACGATGACGACGACGAAGACGATCCCGTGGAAGACGCTACCCCAACAGTTCGCAAGACTCGCGGGCAACACCAGTGCGAGCTCGAAGTGAGTAGAAGCCTCGAACCTCACGATGATGATGACGACGAGCTTCCCGATCACACCTCACATCGTGAGGCCATGCTGTCGAAGAAGAAGAAGACAGAGGCGAAGGCTCCGCCGAAGAAGAAGAAGAAGAAGAAGAAGAAGAAGAAGAAGGCAAAGCAGACGTCTCCGCTCCGATCTGCGACCAGTTCTGACGCCACCAGCTCGACTAAGGGCAAGGCGGCGCGCGCGACCATGGCACCGGACGCTACCGCCCCCTGGACGAGGTGCCTCTGGCACCGCTACCACCTCCATTCGCCCCGGTCTCTGGGCTATTGAAAGAACATGTTGGGCCCCCATGTGTGGTTTTGGTAATTAATGACAATCTTTATGGACTAATGTGTGTATTAAGGTATACTTGTAGGATTTGTCCATTGGCATCGCTTGGAGCATGTGTTGGCTTCAAGGTCGATGAAATGCAAAGAAGATATGTTGTGCAAGCTCAATATGCGAGGTCGATGATGAGGAATTAAGAAAGGCGTTCCATCTTGAGAAGGGCAAGATCGTCTACATCGAACTCAAGTGGAATGCTCAAGGCAAAGGTATAATCTTGATAGGTTTTCCCTTTTTCCGGTCTCTTGTTGTGTGTAGGAGACCAGGTTTAGGATAGATAACCATACTATCAAGAGGGGCTCTCGAATGAGTAATTCGGTCACATCGTTCGGAGAGAGCTCAAACCTTTGCATACTTGCATCATCATATTTGGTTGTTATTTGGTCTTGTCCATTTGAGGATATAGAGCTTGTGGTAATCTCCATAACAAACTCTTGTTCATCAAAATCGGATCTCCCATATATATCTTGTTGCGATTTTGATTTATGCGGCTTTTCGTTTTCTCACCAAGTGAGATATCTCACATTATTCTACTTGATACTTTCTCACTTTATTGGGAAGCCCTTGTCGTCCTCTATCCAACGCAATTTGAATCGGGTCAATCGGAGCTTCTAGTCAAAAGTTATTGCCGTTTGAATATTTGCCTATCAATCTGTTTTCTGGGCCGAGCGGTAGTACCGCCCGGGCGGGCCGGTACTACCGCCCGCCCCTAAAAGCGGCCCGTTTTCTTTCTGCATCGCTAGGTACCTAAATCCGGTACTACCGGCCCGGTAGTACCGGTCGGCCCAGATATTTTTCTAGATCCAGATCCGCTCTTGCCCAGCTCGCTGCGCCCATTCTCCCGCGTGCAGCCGCCGCTTCGCTGGCCCCACGTGGCCCCACGCGAGTCCGCGTCGCTTGTGCCACTGCCACCGCTCGTTCCGCGCAGGCCCCGCTGCTGCCACTGCGTGGTCGCTTCGCCCGCGCGCGCACGTGAGCTGCAGCTAGCCTCGCTCGCTGCCGCTGGCCCCCACCGCTGCCCCGCTTGCCTTGCTTGCTTGTTGTGCGAGTGCAGCGCTCGCTGCTGCTGCTGCTGCCTAGCTGCTGCTGCTCTGCCGCACGCGACCAGGCGCTGCTACTGCCTGCGCTGCGTTGCTGCTCGCATGCGCTGCTGCTTCGTTTTAACCTGGCGTTTGCATTTTTACTACCGGACCGTTCAGAAAAACACTCCAACGGCCATATTTTGTCTAGCCCTATATAAGTCTTTTGTCCATTTTCATTTAGGGTTACTTCTCACTCCTCCTTTTGTCTAAGCTTTGCCCCCATTTGCCTTACTCTTTGAGCTTGATTTCTACACACCCCTCCATTGATTCTTGCATATATTTGAGGGGTTGTTGGAGGTGATCTAGATCTATGTTTTGACCTAACCGATTCATCTCTTTGTGAGTGTATCTTTGGGGATCTAGATTTTGGGGGATTTTGTGTCTCTCTTTGATTCCTCCTCTCTTGTTCCCCCAATAGCTTTAGTAGCTTTGTTGGAACTTGAGAGTGAGGGATTTGAGCATCTTTGTGGTGTTCTTGCCATTTGCATTTGGTGCATCGGTTTGAGTTCTCCTCGAAGGATTTGGTTTGAGTTGCTCATTGGAGATTATCCCTCTTGGGTTCATGGAACCCTAGACGGTTTTGTGGCCTTGGTGGCATTGTGGCCTTGGTGGCATTTGTTGAGGCCTTTTGTGGTGTTTGTTGGGAGCCTCCAATTAAGTTGTGGAGAAGTGCCCCAACCTTGTGAGAGGTTCCGGTTGCCACCGACAAGTGCACCGATAGTGGAAGTGTGGATCGATCCCATTGGGGTGAGATTCACCGGAGAATAAGGGAGGCCTTTTGTGGTGTTGGTGGCTTGATACCACCCCCTCTCCAAACGAGACGTACTCCATGTTGGGAGGAACTCGGTAAAATATCGGTGTCCCCGCGTGCCTCGGTTATCTCTATACCCGAGCTCTTTACTTATGCACTTTACATTGTGATAGCCTTCATGCTTGAAGTACTATATATCTTGCTATCACTTTGTTGCTTGTATTGCTTAGCATAAGTTGTTGGTGCACATAGGTGAACCTTAGTTGTTTCTAGGTTGTGCTTTACAAAGTAAACACTAGTTTTATTCCGCCTTTGTTGAGACACTCTAGGAAAAGTTTTAATCGCCTATTCACCCCCCTCTAGGCGACATCCGTATCCTTTCAGCTGGGAGCTACTCCAGCCGCAGCAGCTTCGCCTCCTAGGAAAGATCCCGCAGTTGTCATCACGGAGGCTCCTGCCGTGGCCTCGTCTTCGAAGAAGCCCTCTGTGTCTTGGGCACACAGTGTGTTCGAGACGGGCCTCAGTCGGAAGTTGGGGCCCGAGCTGGAAAGGCCGGCCAGCATCCGCACCGGTCTGTAGTTCATACCAGTCGCCAAGTAAGTGTTGTTCATCTACTTGTCTTTCGTTGTAGTCGGACAGTCTTATTCATATTGTTGTTTCACAAGACTGGTGTTAAAAAGATCGGCCATCCTTTCGTGGCCAAGGTTCCGCCAGTCGTCACCGAGGAGGACCCCTCACGGAAGAGGAAAACCGACGAAGTCGCTGCTCCCGCCGACGGTGCCAAGAGGGCGAAAGGCGACGACGTTGTCACGCTCTCTGATTACACGGCGGTTGCTCCGAGTGAACCTCCGACTGCGGCGAAAGTGTCCTTGAAGACCAAGGAGGCTGTTGCCTCGCCTGACGTGGCCGAGCCGGCTCCTAGTGGCGCCGCGACATCTGCAGCAACTTTCCCTCGCTTCATGGACAAGGCGGCCACAGCGAGTGGCACGGGCGCCAACGAGTCGGATGCCTGGGGTCGCCGACACGGAGGTCGAGCAGCGTCGCGGCCACACTCCGGTCGTGCTTGCGTCTGTGGATGCGCTGGAGCTTCACGGCATGTTGGGCGCTACCATCCAGGTATGTCCAGTCCCCGAGGATCGGGCCACTGAATTTCAGTGGTTGGATTCTTAATGTTTTTGTATCGTCCAGTCCCCAAGTGCCTAGTCGCTGAACTTCAGCGGGTGGGCACTTAGGATTTTCAATGTTGTTGACGGTTAAGTTTGTGCGCAGGGCCTGCAGCGCGAATCGGCCGATCGGCTTGCAGCAAAGTGTCGCATGGAGAAGGCACTCGTTGTCGTCCAGGAGACGAACAAGGGACTCCAAGAAATTGCAGCCGAGGCGGAGGAGGTCCGCCAGGGCCTTGTCTCGGCGGGTGACCTGACGGCGGCTCGATCTGCTTTGAGTACGGCTGGGAAGAGAATCGCTGATCTGGAGCGTGAGCTCAAGGAGGCGAAGGCGGAGGCGAGCTCGGCGGAGGGGCGAGCGAAAGCTGCTGTTACGTCTGCCGCTGAAGAGCGGAAAGTGTCTAACGCACTCGTTGTTGGGCTGCAGAACGACTTCTCATCGCTTCAAAGCTTCATCACGGGCCTCTGACGTCCGTTAATTGGTATCTTCCTCTTTCCTCTGCCTTCAACAGCTGCGTTGTGGAGTCGTTGGTGTACTCACTGCCGGCTTCTGTCCACAGGCCGGATTATTGATAGCTCGGAGGAGGCGCAGTCATACGACACGCGGCAGTGTGTGACCACTCTGGTCGACTCGGCCGCGTTGTCCGCGACTTGCATTCGAGCATATCTTCAGGAGATATCGCCCACGGAAGTGATTCCCAGTGGCCTCGTCGAGGTATGGCGCTACCTGGAGAAGGCTCCGTCAGTCGTCGAATTCATGACGCGGTCGGCCTTCCGGCGCGGGGCGGCGACGGCGCTCAGCCTTGGGCTTGCCCATTTCCCGGAGGACTTCGACCTTGATGATGTGACGAGCGGCTACCCCTCGTCCACGGGCTCTGTGGAGATTGCCGAGGTGCTGAAGCTAACGGACCGGGCCGTGGTGTATTCCGATCGCGTTTGGGCGATGGGCGACCTCCTCCCCTATCAGGAGACGATTATCGCCCCCAACAATCCCGAACCGAAGCATCTGGACTTCAAAGTCGAGCAGTCGTTTCGTGCGGTGATGGCGGGCGAGTTGACGACGTACCCGTCGAACCCGTACGTGCCCTTCATTGGCAACCGCCGGGGTGGCGGCGAGTCGGTGTCAAAACCTGCGGAGTAGAAGCGTTGTGCCCTGGGGCGTTAGTAAAAAATAGCCATTGAACTTTTCTTGTATTTTGGAACGACTTTGTTCTGCTATAATGGAAATCGTGTTGTTTTGTCATTTGTTTCGCGATTTTGAATGTTGATTGGACGAGTCCCCGAGCGTGTCCGCCATTTTTATGGGGTTTACCTTGTTTGTTATGTGTTTGCGAATTTTTAATGGATTGAGGTCGACTCGCCAGGGCTCGAAGAGCCAGTCACAGGGCAACTCCCTTGGGTGCTCTTTACTTGACCGATTTCCCGTGCGCGAACGAGGTCGGGTAGCCGAGTCCCCGAGCGTGGTACTTGGTGGTTCTAGTCGCAGCTCCAAGGTAGGTGAGGACTAAGCGCGTTAAGGTAAGCGCGTCACTCCTTCCTGACCCGAAGGATCAGTCGCATGGCGAATCCTGGGCATGCTCTGATACTGGGCGTTTTTCCCTAGTCACTCGTATTTGACTGGCCGTCAGTCCCCGAGCGTGGTACTTGGCCGTTCGAGTCGTTGTGCCGAGGATGCGGAGGACCTTGGTCGCTCTGAGGAGCGAGGGCAGTTGTCTTGGCTCGATAAGCCAGTCGGGCTAGGCGACTCTAATGGGGCTCCGGGTTGGCGTTTTTCGTGGACGTTACAGGGCCTAGGGTCTCCCAGTGCCCTTGTACCGCACTACTTGGCCGTGCCGGTCGCTTTACCAGAGGTTGACTTCTGCGAATAGCTTAACGCTGTTATTACGAGTGCGAGTGGCACAAGACACGAAGAGTAGACGCAATTTGCGGTAACCGATCTGTTTTATTTCATAGCAGGTGGAGAGTACATGTATGGAGTTCTAGGAGTAGAACTTCCGTAGGAGGTTTACATTCCACGGCCACTTGACGTCGAGTTTCCTGTCTCCTCGGACGTCGATGAGGTAGTAGGCGTCGTTGCCTAGGACTCGCCCGATGGCGAATGGTCCCTCCCAAGGGGGGAGAGCTTGTGCATGCCCTTCTTGTCCTGGATAAGGCATAGTACCAGGTCGCCTTCCTGGAAAGTGCGAGTCCTTACTCGCCGGCTATGGTAGCGGCGGAGCCCTTGCTGGTAGACGGTGGTGCGGGAGCGAGCTAGGTCGCGTGCCTCGTCGAGCTGGTCGACTCCGTCTTGTCATGCGAGTTCATTTGCATCCTCCGTATAGTTGACCACCCTTGGCGAGTCATGCTCGAGGTTGGTGGGCATGACTGCCTCGGCGTCGTATACCATGAAGAAGGGTGTAAACCCTGTCGACCTTTTGACAGAGGTGCGAATGCCCCAGATGACGGAGGGTAGCTCCTCGACCCAGCACCCGGCGGTGCGCTCGAGTGGTACTTGGAGCCGTGGCTTCAGGCCATGGAGGATGCTCTGGTTGGCGCGTTCCGCCTGGCCGTTGGACTCCGGGTGGGCGACTGAGGCGAGGTCGAGTCGGATGTGGTGTTCCTCGCAGAACTCGGCCATGGCTCCTTTGGCGAAGTTGGTGTCGTTGTCCGTGATGATGTTGTTTGGGAACCCGTAGCGATAGATGAGCTCGTGTAGGAACTTGGTGGCGGTCTTCCCGTCGCATTTGCAGACTGGCTTGGCCTCCACCCATTTTGTGAATTTGTCGACTGCGACCAGGAGGTGGGTGAAGCCGGAGGGGGCCTTCTTGAAAGGGCCTACCATGTCCATGCCCCACACGGCGAACGGACAGGTGATGGGGATTGTCTTGAGCGCCGAGCTCGGCACGTGGGTCTGGTTGGCGTATTTCTGGCATCCGACGCACCGCTGGACAATGTCGACAGCGTCTACGTGTGCGGTGGGCCAGTAGAAGCCGTGTCGCATAGCCTTTGCGACCAGAGAGCGGGCGCCGGCGTGGTGGCCGCAGTCACCGGAGTGAATGTCTTGCAGGATTTTGCGTCCTTCAGCGGGTCGAACGCAGCGTTGGAACACGCTGGTCACACTGCGCTTGTGGAGCTCGCCGTTGATGATGACGAAGGATTTGCAGCGGCGTGCTATCATCCGGGCGTCCGTTTCGTCCGCTGGCAGGGTGCCTCCCTCCAAGTAGGCAATGTACGGCGCGGTCTAGTCGTCTGGCTCAGCGATAAGTGCGACCAGGGCTGCCTCTGGTTGCAGCGGGATTCCGATGTCGATCTCCCTTGGGGGAGAGACGGAAGGCTTGGTGATGGTGTCGAGGAAGACGCCGGCGGGTGGTGCGAGTCGATCCGAGCCGATGCGGGAGAGTGCGTCGGCCTCCTCGTTCTTCCGCCTGTCAATCCACTCGACGGAGTAGCCTACGAAGTGTCCACCCAGCTTGTCCACTGCTTGGCGGTATGCCTCCATGGTGGGGGAGACGGCGTCGCAGGTGCCAGCGAGTTGCCCAGCGACGAGGTCGGAGTCTCCGTAGCAGCGCAAGCGGTTGACGTTCATCTCCTTGGCAGCTCACATGCCATGGAGTAGCGCCTCGTATTCGGCCATGTTGTTGGTGCAGGGGGTGAAGTCGAGGCAGAGGAGGTAGCGGAGCTTGTCGCCCTTCGGAGAAGTTAGCAAGATCCCTGCTCCTGCGCCATCCGCATTCTTGGATCCATCGAAGTGTAAGCTCCAGTAATGGAGGTATGGCAGCTTTTCTGGCTGTTGGGCCTCCTCCCAGTCGCGATGAAGTCCACGAGAGCCTGTGACTTAATCGCCTTGCGTGCCTCGTACTTGATGTTGTGGACGCCGATCTCGACGGCCCACTTGGCGACTCGCCCGGTCGCCTCACGGTTGTGGATGATGTCCTGCAACGGTGTTGCGGAGACGACCGTTATCGGGTGCTCCTGGAAGTAGTGTGGCAGTCGCCGCTGTGCTCTGAAGACCGCGTATACCAGTTTCTGGTATTGCGGGTAGCGCTGGCGCGATTCGGTGAGGACTTCGCTGATGTAGTACACTGATCGCTGCACCGGGCGCTCCTTTCCTTCCTCTGGTCGTTCGACGACCATGACGGCGCTGACGACGCGCTCGGAAGCCGCGACGTAGACCAGCATGGGTTCCTTGTCGACGGGGGCGGCGAGTAGCGGTGCTGCGAGTAGCACCTTCTTGAGGTCGCGGAGCTCATCATCTGCCTCCTTGTCCCACTGGCAGGTGGGGTTCTTGCGCATCGGGCGGTAGAGGGGCATCGCCTTTTCTCCCAACTGGGGGATGAAGTGACTGAGAGCTGCGACTCGCCCGGCCAGCTTCTGGACGTCGCGCAGGCACTCGGGTTTGCCGAGTCGAGCGATCGTGTTGATCTTGGTGGGGTTCACCTCGATCCCGCGCTTGGAGACAACGTATCCCAGTAGCTGCCTAGCTGGTACACCGAAGGTGCATTTGCCTGGGTTTAGCTTTATCTTGTATTTCCGCGGGTTGGCGAATGTTTCCGCCAGGTCGGCGAGTAGGTCGCTCTGGCGAGCGGACTTCACCACCACGTCGTCGATGTAGATGTGGATATTGCGGCCAATTTGGCTCGCAAGTCACTCCTGC
This sequence comes from Avena sativa, assembly GCA_916181665.1. Lineage (NCBI taxonomy): Eukaryota > Viridiplantae > Streptophyta > Magnoliopsida > Poales > Poaceae > Avena > Avena sativa. Next base: position 272,836,804 of record OV702298.1, on the reverse strand, counting down.
ATGCACCGCTGGTAGGTCGCCCCGGCGTTCTTGAGGCCGAAGGTCATGGCAGTGTAGCAGAAGGCTCCGAATGGCATGATGAATGCCGTCTTCTCTTCGTCCTCAACGGACATTTTGATCTGGTTGTACCCAGAGTAAGCGTCGAGGAAGCATAGCGACTCCGAGCCCGCGGTGGAATCGATGATTTGGTCGATCCGCGGGAGGACGAATTGCTCCTTCGGGCAGACACTGTTTAAGTTTGTGTAATCGATACACATCCTCCAGGTCCCGTTTTTCTTCTCGGCCAGGACTGGGTTTGCCAGCCACTTGGAGTATTTGATTGGCCGGATGAAGCCTGCAGCGAGTAGACGCTGCACCTCCTCGGCGATGGCTCGACGGCGCTCTTCATTGAAGGGCCATAGCGACTGCTTGACAGGTCGCACTTTGGGGTCGGCGTTGAGTTTGTGCTCAGCGAGTTCCCTAGGGACACCGGGCATGTCAGAGGGCTTCCATGCGAAGATGTCCCTGTTCTCACGGAGGAACTCGATGAGCGTGCCTTCCTATGCTGGGCTCATGCCCGTCCCGATCGTCACCGTCTGGCTGGAGTCGCCTGGGACCACCTCGATGGTGCGGGTATGCGTCGTTGCCTCGAAGGCTGTGGGGTTGCCGCCCTCCGAGTTGGGCTTCTTGAGTATGGTGGGGTCGTCGTTGTTGACCCTGCTCGCGTACTTGGCGAGCTCGTCGGCGTGGTTGGCCTCTGCCGCGATGACGGCGTCGGTGAGTTCGGCTCCTTTGGCCTCGCACTCGGCGGCCATGTCGGGGTCGCCGTGGATGGTGATGACGCCGCATGGCTCGGGTAGCTTCATCGCGTTGTATGCGTAGTGGGGAGCTGCCATGAACTTGGCGAACGCCTGGCACCCCAGGACGCAGTGGTAGGGGCTGTCGAAGGGCACCAGCTCGAAGACGATCCGCTCGGTGCGGAAGTTTGCCGGTGTGCCGAAGGTGACTGGCAGCGTCACCTTGCCGATCAGGTACGCCTTCCGACCGGGGACGATGTCGTGGAACATGGTGTAGGTCGTCTTGATCATTGACTGCGGGAGCCGCAGTCGCCTGAATGTGTCCAGGTACAGGATGTTGATGGAGCTGCCGCCATCCATCAATGTTTTGGGGAGCCAGTAGTCTCCCATCTTGGGCTTGACCACTAGGGCGACTCGGCCTAGGTACTCGATCCGTGGCGAGTGGTCCTGGCGGCTCCAAGTGATTGGTTGCTCAGACCAGTTGAGTAACTGGGGGATGTCCACCTGGGCCACCGCGTTGACGGCGACGGCGCGGGCGATGACCTTCTTCTCGTGCTTCGTGTTGAAGCCTGTGAAGGTGTGGAGCGAGCCGGCGACGCTGCCTAATTTTCCGCCGTTTGGCAGGTTGTTGTCGGGGTCTTCCCGCGCGCGCTGTGCCTTCTCGATCTCCTTGAGAGAGTGGCAGTTGGCGGTCGTGTGCGTAGCGGGCTTTCCTTCCCTGCTGTGAAATACACAAGGTTGGTTAAGAAGTGCCGCGGGGTTGAACCTCGGCTTCGCCTTGTAGTTGCCACCGTCGCGGCGTTGTCCCCTGTCGCGGCGGAAGCTCTTGGGATCGCGCTGTGTGTATCCAGTGTTGGCAACGAAGTCGACTCACCCGTCACTGTGGCGCTTGCCGGTGAGGCGAGTGTTGTTGTAGCGTAGATCGGGTCGTCTCCCGTTGTCATGGCCGCTCGTGCGGCATTGTCCTCCCGACTCGTCGTCGGTTTCTTGGTTTGGGTCTTCCTCCGCGTACCTTTTTGCGATCTCCAGGGGATCCGGTATGTTGTCGAGTGTGCGGTACGCTCGTTTGAGCTTGGCGACCAGGGGATCGTAGCGGCACGAGGTCTTGAAGCAGTGGATCGCGGTGTTTGGGTGGATGTCGACCGCGTTGTACCACAGGTCTTGCCACCGTTGGACCCAGCTGCGGGTCGACTCGCGAGGTCCCTGGACGCACCGTTCCAGGTCCTCGATGGTGGTGGCGCGGGTGTATGAACCCTCGAAGTGCCTGATGAAGGCGTCGCGCATCTCTTCCCTGGAGTCGATGCTATCCACGGGAAGAGTGTTAATCCACTGCCTACACGCCCCCTCCATCATCAGGGGAAGGTAGCGGGCGGCTAGTAGATCGGTGTGGCCGGCGATCCCCATCGCCATGAGATAGGTATCCAGTCACACGGAGGAATCGTACGAGGGGTCGTACTTCTCTATTTCCTTCGGCGCTTTGAAGTTCGCCGGGTATCTCTCGCCTCGGATCATCGGTCCAAAGCACCGGGGCCAGAGTCGGCTTAGCGACCCCCTCGGCTCACCGTCGCGGCGGTTGGTGAGGGTATGTCGCAGGTTGTCGGGCTGGCGTGCGCGCCAGCTCTGGTTGTTGATGATGTGGGTGCGGGCGTCGACGGTTGGCCGTTGGCGGCGACGAAGTTGGTCGCCGGCCGGGGGTCGTTGGTGGAGAGTGCCGCATTCGCGGGTCGGTGTTGGATCTGTAGTTGTTCGGGTGGCGGGCAGTTGAGGGTGTTTGCCGCCATGGGGCGGCCGCTTGAGGCTGCTCTGCTGCCCGATGAACGCGAGTACATCTGACCCTGTGAATTGACGCCTGCGTTTTGTTGCTCGACCGCTTTTGCGAGAAGGGCCTTGGCGTACTGGATCTGCAGGGCGCCTTCACCAGTGGCTGCGATGTTGTCGACTGCTGCTCGACCCATGACGAGGTTGTCCATTGGGGTGGAGAACAGCGAGAGACCGTTCACGTCTCGCTCCCGTGAGGAGACCACGCTCCTTTGCTGGTCCCTAGGGAGTGCACGGTTGGGTGGTGGCGGGGCGCCATTGGCCGTTCCCCTGGTGGGGGCCGAGTGCTTCCTCCTGGTGGCGCGTTCTCGCAGATCGCGCTCGGCCGCACGGGCCGGGTCATTCTCGTCGTCAAAATTTAGGGCGCGCCCCTGGACGGTGGGGTTCAGGCGCGACCTGATTCGGAGCTGGTGGTAGCGCGACAGCTCCTGCGTTGTCACCTGCTCAAGGCAAAAAAAATCGCGCTCGGCTTGTTCCTTGCGAACTGCTTCCGCCAGCTTCAGGCGGAGTTCCTCGACCTCCGTTGTCGTTGCGTTGGGAGGGATCGGCATGGAGAATGCATCTTCCGGCGGGTCGGCGCCAGTCGCCATGTAGGTCGCGGCGTGGCGGCCGGTTCTGTCGCGGAGGTCGGTGGAGTTCTCCGACCCGGAGTCGAAGTCGAAGATCCCAAGGATAGAGGGATCCTCGAAGTCTCCAACGTTGGAGACCTGGGTGACGGAGCCCGCGGGTGACGCGGTGATAATGGATCCGGAGAGTGATGCCTGGGTCGCCGAATCGGCGTCGTCGTTGAGGCCCGCGTCTTACGCGGCTGCGGTGGTTTCGGCCACATTGTTGTGGGCCGAGTCGTACTCGGAGGCAAGGCGGTGGATCGTGCGGACCTGACTCTCAGAGATCCGGTCGCGTGGCGGCGACTCGCGGATGCGAGCCGAGTCCTCCGAGACAATGACGTCGGTGAGGCCGACGAAGAGGCTGATCATGCCGACCGGCAGGATCACGCTATGCGTGACAGATCGCGCCGCCGGGACGTAGCTGCTCGGCAAGATCTGGAGCATATCGACGATCGCGATCATGCGGCCGGTGGCGATCATCTCGTTGATGGGAAGATTGGATCTCGCCGCAGAACACCGGCCTGACCGGCCAGGCCCCACAGTGGGTGCCATTGTCGTGGGAATGACCACGGCAGATGCTGCAATCGGCAGTGAGTAGTAGAACATGGGGCAAGGGCGGCCATCCATCTGCGGTGCGAGATGAGGGCTGAGACACAAGGGTTTACCTAGGTTCGGCCCCCCGGAGGGTAAAGACCTACTCCTGCTAGATTGTATTATGGTGAGAGTACAATGGGGCGAGCTCGACGGCTTGGCGGCGAGTCGCTTGGGTGTATGATGGAATGTATCCTCTATGCACCCTCTAGGGAGGTTTATATAGACTCACACCCCTAGGGTTTACAGATCTCAACCGAATCAGTTAAGGATTCAGCGATTCTACGACCTAGTCTGACTGGGCCTATCTACGCTTCTGGGCCTTCATCTTCCAGTCGCTTGAGTCCATGCCAGATCTTGATCCGGTCGCCGTCCTACAGGCCCACTCGCTGGCGCCTGGGCCAGTGGGAAACGTCCTGCTGGGTATACCCCGGTAGGCATATCCCCATCACTTCTTTTCCCCTAGGGACCTTCGGGTGATGATCTTGTTGACACTTTGCCTGCGCCGCAGCTGCAGCCATCCTTGGATGATGCGTCGCAGCTTGTGTTTCTTCGTGACCGCATCCGTAGTCTTGAGAAAGAATTGCATGGAGTGCGCGGCCACGCTGATGTTTGGAAATCAAAGACAGAGCGAGGCGCTACCAGAGAGGAGTATTTGATGGGGGAGTTGCGTCATCTAGCCGAACAGCTTCGATGTGAGTTTTTTGAGTTGCCGCTCATTTTTTCGGATGCGCCTGTTGGCCTGTCATCTTACTTTGCAAGTGTTGCAGGTGCCAACCTTGTTCCTGAGGAGGAAAAGGAGCGTATTGTTGTTCAGATCAACTGCCTGACCCAGCAGGACATGGAGGCCGACGGTTTTTTCTGGATGGACCACGATCATGCCGTGGTCCTTGCGACTGTGCAGGATCGTGTTCACCAGGTGTCGCGAGTGCTGCGTCAAGCGAAGAATTCGTTGGAGTCGGTTCTGCATGTGATGTTTCCCCTGGATGAGGCACCGTCGACTCTCTGGGGCCTGCTGGCGAAGTTTCGAGATGTGCATCATGTTAGGGAGCTGGTGTGGCATCAGCTGGTCGCAGGGGTGAAGGCCGCGCTTTCCCTCGTGCGGCTACATCGTCCAGATGTAGATCTTGCTGCTGTAGCAGCCGGGCCACCTCTTTGGTCGGATGGTGGCGAGTGGGATATGCGTCCACATTATGCGGCTGTAAGGTAGTATGCTGAACAAATTGTAGATCTGTTTGAGCAGCGTGCGCAGGTGATTCTTCAGAATAGGTAGGACCTGTAAAAAGATAGATGTAAAATTTGTATGTATTCGACTGGGCGTGTTATGCCCTTGTAAAGGTTGGTTGTTGTTTAGCACGTGGTGCTTTGTTTGTTTGCATGCCCTTTTCGTTAGCCTGACGTGGTCAGCTACTCAGGTGTACACGCGTTATCCTCAATCGACGAAGTTGTGAGGTGAGGGGAGCCCCCGAGTGTGTTGTAACATGGAGTAAAATGCGAACAATAGACAAAAATTTCGGGCGAGACACTTAGCTTTATTCATATCGTAAGGAGGAGGTACATTGTTCGGCTGAGTAGCCTTGGCTGAATAGACTTATTGTAAGTAAAAAATAGGGGGTAGCTAGGGGTATAAGATTCGCAGTTGTGCGACGTTCCATGGGTTGGAGTATGCGACTCCAGACTCCACGTGCTTGAGGCGATAGGCCCCACCTGGGATGACTTCGGTGACGATGTAGGGTCCTTCCCATGGTGACTCGAATTTCTTCGGTCGCTCTTGCTTGAGTCGCAAGACTAGGTCTCCTTCGATGAAGGACCTTGGGCGCAGCCGACGGCTGTGGTAGTTGTGGAGGCTCTGTTGATACACCGCTGATCGAGCTGCTTCTATGTCACGCGCCTTGTCGAGTGTGTCGACGGCGTCTTCGAGTGCGGTCGTCGATTCGGCTTCGCTGTAGGCGACGACCTGTGGGGCCTTGTGGCATACCTCTGCGGGTAGCACGGCTTCGGCTCCGTGCACCATGAAGAAGGGCGTGTAGCCATTTGAGCTGTTTGGTGTCGTGCGCAAGCTCCATAGGACCGAGGGTAGCTCTTGTGTCCAGGCTCCTGCAAGTCGCTCGAGTGGGCTCATTAGGCGCTTCTTGATGCCACCACCGACGAGGCCGTTGGCCTTTTCGACCTGCCCGTTCGTTTGCGGGTGCGCCACGGAGGCGTATGTGATGTTGATTCCGAGGTCTTCGCAGAAGTCCTGGAATTCTTTGGAGATGAAGTTCGACCCATTGTCGGTGATGATGCTGTGCAGCACGCCGAACCTGTGAACAATGGATTCGAAGAACTTGACGGTCGTTTTGCCCTTTTGGTTTGTTATAGGCATGGCCTCGATCCACTTGGTGAACTTATCGATTGTGACCAGGAGGTAGATGTGACCTTCTTTCGAGGACCTTGGCAGTTTGCCAATCATATCGAGCCCCCATTGGGCAAAAGGCCAGGCCAGAGGTATGGGCCTGAGCTCCGATCCGGGTGTGTGTGGTTTATGGGCAAACTTCTGGCACCTATTGCATCTTCGGACGATGTCCTTGGCATCGTTCATGGCCATTAGCCAGTAGAATCCGGCTCATAGAGATTTGGCGACAAGGGCGCGGTTGCCCGCATGATGGCCGCAGATGCCCTCGTGGATGTCTTGGAGGATGGTTTTGCCATCGCTGATGGTGACGCACCTTTGGAGTACACCCGAAATGCTGCGCTTGTACAGCTTGCCATTGATGATGGTAAAGGCCTTGGACCGGCGAGATATGCGTCGGGCATCTGTCGGGCTGTCAGGCAGTTCTCCGTCTATCAGGTACCTGAGGTATGGCCGTGTCCATGTTTCTTCGACTGCCATGAGCTGCATCAGGTTGACCACTGCGACCTCTGTGTCGAGCTTTTCAAGTGACCGTCGGGTAGCGCAGCCCCCGAGTGTTCTGCTTCTTCGGGTGATCCCTTGGGGAATTTCCTTTTGATGGACGGCACGCAAATCTGTTCGAGGAACACATATGGTGGCACCCGTGCGCAGGTGGAGCCGATGTTGGCGAGTCTGTCGGCCTCTTCGTTGCTTTCTCTTCCAACGTGCCGAAGCTCGCAGCCGTCGAAGTCTCCTTCGAGTGCGTTGTAGAGTGCGCGGTACGCAACCATGTTGGCGGCGTGTGCGTCGCACTCGTTCATCGTCTGCTGGACGACGAGATTGGAGTCACCGTAGATGACCATGCATGTCGCACCGTCGATCTTGGCCATCCTCATGCCGTGGATGAGGCCCTCGTATTCGGCTTCGTTGTTGAAAGCTTGAAATTTCATCCGGAGGACGTACTTCATCTTGCCGCCCTGCGGGGAGGTCAGTATGACCCTGGCTCCTGCTCCGGCCTCGCACTTGGAGCCGTCGAAGTGCATTGTCCATGACTGTGTCATGTCCGGGGTGTCTGGCAGCTGTAGTTCCATCCAGTGTACAAGGAAGTCCGGGAGGACCTGATACTTGATCGTGTGGCGCTTCTCGTAGACGATGTCTAGAGGTGATAGTTTGATGCCCCACATGGCCACGCGTCCTATGGCCTCCGGATTGTTCAGGATGATGTTCAAGGGTGCTTCGTTGACGACCATCACTTAGTGCTCCTGGAAGTAGTGGCTCAGCCGTCGATCCGTCATGAACACGCCGTAGGCGAGTTCTGGTATTGAGGGTACCTCTGCTTGGTCGGCGTCAATACCTCGCTGAGGTAGTAGATTGGGCGTTGGACCCCATGGGTCTTGCCTTCTTTGGTTCGCTTGACCACCAGTACGGTGCTTACCACCTGGTGTGTTTGCTATGTATAGCAGTAGCGGCTTGCGTTCCTTTGGCGTGACCAGGACGGGCGAGGTGGAGAACAACTGAAGGGTTTCGCGGCATAGTAAATCAAAATTTTCTATGGATGCGAACAGAGGGAAAGCCAAGATCTAATCTAGGAGATGCAAACAACGAGAGAGATTGGATTAGATCTTCATACCCTTGAAGATTCGCACAGCGGAACGTTCGTCGGAACGTGGGTGATGTATTCGTACTCGCTTCTCCTCCTCGCGATCCGATCCGATCTAGCACCACAAGTGGCGATGCCTCCGTGAGATGCACACGTGCAGCACCTCGACGTCTCCTCCTTCCTCGTACCAGCAAGTATGGTGGAGAGATGGATTGGATCTACAACACGACGGCGTGGTGTATATGGTGGAGAATTTCTGCAGCAGGGCTTCGCCTACAAGCAGTCGGGAGGGAGAGAGGAAGGGCAGCAGGGCGGCTAGGGTTGGAGGGGAAGGTGTGTTGGGAGGGGGTGCCCCAGCCCTATTTATATAGAGGGGGAGCGGCCAGCCCTTGCCCCTCCTCCAAGTCTTGGGCCGGCGGCCAAGGGAGGGAGGAGTGGGGGGCATGGACTCTCCCCCTTCTAGAAGGTCTATCTAGGGTTTAAACCCCTCTAGGCCGGCTGGGCCCTATGAGGCCTTGTGCCCCTGGCCCAATGCGGCCAGGGCACTCCCTCATAGGCCCATGCCCCCTCCCGGAAGGTGGGGCCACGTTGGTCCCCTTCCGGAAGGTTCTAGAAGCTTCCGGTACAATACCGATTAACCCGGAACAATTCCGAACTCCAAAAACTACACTGCCTTATATGAATCTAATTCTCCGGACCACTCCGGAACCTCTCGTGATGTCCCGGATCCCATCCGAGACTCCGAACAAAAACTCATAAACCAATTATCCAATCTATCCTTGCGTCGAGACACGTTAAGTGTGTGACCCTGCGGGTTCGAGAATATGCAGACATGATCTTCTATCAATAATCAACAGCGGGGCCTGGAAACCCATATTGCCTCCCACACATTCATCTATGATCATATCGGATGAACCACGATGCCAGGATTCAATCAATCCCATATATATATTCCCTTCGTCTCGCGATATTTTACTTGCCCGAGATTCGATCGTCGGTACCGTCATACCTAGTTCAATCTCATTCACAGCAAGTACTTTACTCGTTCCGTAATCCGATATCACTTTGTGATTAACTCCTTAACCACATGCTTGCAAGCGGTGTTGATATCGATTACCGAGTGGGCCCGAATTATATCTCTCCAACTTGGGAGGGACAAATTCCATCTCGATACATACAACCCAACAGATACTTTCCGATCACCTGAGAGACACCTTTATGATCACCCTCTCATAGGATGACGTTTGATGACCTCAAAGCTTTCTTCCGATACCAGGGAGTTGCATTATCTCATGGTCTAAGGAATACAATATTTGACATAAGAAAAGCTTCGCAAAGACGAACACGATGACACGATCTAATTGCTTCGCTTAGTTTGGGTCTGTCCACCATATCATTCTCCCAATGATATGATCTCATTATTAATTGACAACTCATGTCCATGGTTAGGAAACCTTAACCATCATTAATCAATGAGCTAGTCCTTAGAGGCGTACTAGGGACACGGTGTTGTTCACAAACCACACAAGTATTAAAGTTTCCGCTTAATACAATTCTAGCATGGAATATAAACATTATCATGAACAAGAATTATAATAATAACATCTTTATTATTGCCTCTAGGGCATAATTCTAACAGTATCCCACTTGCACTAGAGTCAATAATCTAGTTTACATCTGGCAACAATCTCACACCCATGGCACTGAGGTGCTGATCATGTTTTACACGTGGAAGAGGTTTAGTCAATGGATCTGCGACATTCAGATCTGTATGTACTTTGCTAATCTTCAGATCTCCATCTGATATATAATCTCGGATTATATGAAACTTGCGGTTGATATGCTTGGTCTTTGGATGATATCTTGGTTCCTTAGCGAGTGCTATGGCGCCAGTGCTGTCACACAATATCTCCAGTGGGTCCAATGCACTTGGAACCACGCCAAGCTCAGTGATGAAGTTACTGATCCAAACTCCTTCACTTGACGCTTCTGCAGCAGCCATGTATTCCGCTTCTACTGTAGATCCCGCGATCACACTTTGCTTGCAGCTTCTCCAGCTCACAGCTCCTCCATTCAAAATATACACGTATCATGTCTGAGATTTAGAATCATCCTTGTCGGTGTCGAAACTAGCATCGACGTAACCTTTTACGACAAGCTGTTCATCACCCCCATAGACTAAGAACATTTCTTTAGTCCTATTTAGGTACTTTAGGATGTTCTTCACGGCTGTCCAGTGTTCCACTCCTGGATCACTTTGATATCTGCTCGTCAAACTAAGAGCATTGGACACATCCGGTCTAGTACACAGCATGGCATACATGATGGAACCTATGGCCGAGGCATAAGGCACTTTGCTCATAGCTTCCCTATCATTTACCGTAGCTGGACACTGAGCCTTGCTCAATATCTTACCTGACAACATAGGCACTGAACCTTTCTTTGCCTTATCCATTCTGAACCTTTTCAGAACTTTGTCTAGGTATGTACTCTGGCTTAAAGCTATCAGGCGTCTTTGTCTATCTCTATAGATTTTGATGCCCAATATATAAGCAGCTTCACCTAGGTCTTTCATTGAAAAACACTTGTTCAAATAACTCTTCACATCATTAAGCATGTTGATGTCATTTCCAATAATCAATATGTCATCCACATATAGTACCAGAAACGTCACCGAGCTCCCACTCACTTTCTTGTAGATGCAAGCTTCGTAGCAATTTGGAACAAATCCAAAGCTCTTGATCACTTGATCAAAACGAAGGTTCCAACTCCGAGATGCTTGCTTCAGTCCATAAATGGAACGCTGAAGTTTGCATACTTTATCAGCATCCTTAGGATTGACAAAACCTTCGGGTTGCATCATATACAACTCTTCATCAATGTTGCCATTGAGGAACGCAGTCTTGACATCCATCTGCCATATTTCATAATCATGAAATGCAGCAATTGCTAATAAAATCCGAATGGACTTAAACATCGCTACGGGAGAGAAAGTCTCATCGTAGTCAACACCTTGAACTTGTCGAAAACCTTTTGCGACAAGCCGTGCTTTATAGACGGTAACATTACCATCCGCGTCCGTTTTCTTTTTGAAGATCCATTTGCACTCAACGGCCTTTCGGTCGCTTGGAGGGTCCACCAAAGTCCATACTTGGTTTTCGCTCATGGATCCCAATTCAGATTTCATGGCTTCTAGCCATTTCTCAGAGTCTGGGCTCATCATCGCTTCCTCATAGTTCGTAGGTTCACTGTCTTCTACTAACAAGACAGTCAAGACAGGGTTGCCATACCACTCAGGAGGGGCACGCGACCTTGTCGACCTGCGACGTTCAGTAGCAGCATCGTCCGAAGCTTCATGATCCTTGTCATTAGCTTCCTCTATTGTTGGTGCAGGCGGCACTGGAACAATTTCAGGTGCTGCGCTACTCTCCAATTCAAGAGAAGGTTCAATAACCTCGTCAAGCTCTACTTTCCTCCCACTCACTTCTTTCGAGAGAAACTCCTTCTCAAGAAAGGAACCGTTCTTTGCGACAAACACTTTGCCTTCAGTTCTGTGATAGAAGGTATACCCAATAGTTTCCTTAGGGTATCCTATGAAGACGCATTTCTCCGCTTTGGGTTCGAGCTTGTCCGGCATCAACTTCTTGACGTAAGCTTCGCATCCCCAAACTTCAAGAAACGACAACTTAGGTTTAGCCCCAAACCACAGTTCATACGGTGTCGTCTCAACGGATTTAGATGGAGCCCTATTTAAAGTGAATGCAGCTGTTTCTAATGCATAACCCCAAAATGATAACGGCAAATCAGTAAGAGACATCATCGATCGGACCATATCTAATAGGGTTCGATTCCGGCGTTCAGACACACCATTGCGCTGTGGTGTTCCGGGTGGCGTGAGTTGTGAAACAATTCCGCTTGCTTTAAGATGCGTGAGAAAATCATAACTCAAATATTCGCCCCCACGATCGGATCGTAGAAACTTAATCTTTCTGTTACGATGGTTCTCCACTTCATTCTGAAATTCCTTGAACTTTTCAAATGTTTCAGATTTATGTTTCATTAAATAGTTATACCCATATCTACTTAAGTCATCGGTAAAAGTGAGAAAATAGCGATATCCACCGCGCGTCGAAATACTCATCGGTCCGCATACATTGGTATGTATGATTTCCAACAAGTCCGTTGCTCGCTCCATCATACCGGAGAACGGGGTTTTGATCATCTTGCCCATGAGGCATGGTTCGCATGTGTCAAATGATTCAAAATCAAGAGACTCCAAAAGTCCATCGGAATGGAGTTTCTTCATGCGCTTTACACCAATATGACCTAGACGACAGTGCCACAAATAAGTAGTATTATCACTATCTACTTTGCATCTCTTAGCCTCAATGTTATGGATGTGTGTTTCATCCCTTTCGAGATTTAGAAGAAATAAACCATTCACAAGAGGTGCATGACCATAAAAGATGTTACTCATATAAATAGAACAACCATTATTCTCCGATTTAAATGAATAACCGTCTTGCAATAAACACGATCCAGAAATAATGTTCATGCTCAACGCAGGCACATAATAACATTTATTAAGGTTTAAAACTAATCCCGAAGGTAAAACTAAGGAGAGCATGCCGACGGCCATCACATCAACTCTTGATCCGTTGCCAACGCGCATCGTCACCTCATCCCTCGCAAGCCGCCGTCTATTCCGTAGCTCCTGTTTCGAGTTACAAATATTAGCAACTGAACCGGTATCAAATACCCAGGCACTACAACGAGGGCTAGTAAGGAAAACATCAATAACATGTATATCAAATATACCTTTGATGGTGCCAGCCTTCTTGTCCGCTAAGTACTTCGGACAGTTGCGCTTCCAGTGACCCTTGTCCTTGCAATAGAAGCACTCAGTGTCCGGCTTGGGACCAGACCTGAGCTTCTTCTCAGCAGGGGCATTGCGCTTGCCGCCGCCCTTCTTGAAGGGCTTATTTGCTCCCTTACCTTTCTTAAAGGTGGGCTTGTTGACCATCAACACATGATTATCCTTTTTGATGTCCACTTCCGCGGCCTTCAGCTTTGCGAAGAGCTCGGTGATCGTATCAGTGGAACCAATCTGATTGTGAGTCACTACAAAACTTTTGTAGCTCGGAGGGAGTGATTGCAGAACCCTGTCAATCTTGAGCTCCTCTGGAATCGTGCATTCCAGTTGCTCAAGGCGTTGAGTGTAGCCCGTCATCTTAATGGCGTGCTCACTAACGGAACTCCCTTCCTCCATCTTGCAGTTAAAGAACTTCTCAGAGATCTCATATCTCTCAGAACGGGCCTGAGTCTGAAACATGGTTTTCAACTCTTCGAGAATCTCAAAGGGCCCGGGATAGTTTTCAAAACGATTTTGAAGTTCCGGTTCCATAGCAAACAACATGGTGCTCTTAATCACACCATAATCATCTTTACGCGACTGATAGAGAGTTTTCTCATCAGCCGGCGCAGTTGCAGCAGGGGGGTCACCTAACGCTTTACCAAGGACATAGTCCTTTTGTCCGCCAAAGAGAATGATTCTTAGATTGCGGAACCAATTGGTGAAGTTAGACCCATTGTTTCTAAGCTTTTCCTTCTCAGCAAAAACGTTGAAGTTGAAGTTGGACTTGGCCATGTGATCTACAGTATTTGCAAGTACAATTTAGACTATGTTCATGATAAATAGTTCAACTTAATCAAATTACTAGATGAACTCCCACTAAATTCAACATCCCTCAAGTTGTTTAGTGAACACGATCCAAATTCACCACACCTAATCTGATCATCACGAGAAGAGATGTGGTTTCAATGGTGGACAACGAAGTGTCGATCATATCATTCATATGACTCATGCTTAACCTTTCGGTTCTTGTGTTCCGAGGCCATGTCTGTACATGCTAGGCTCGTCAAGTTAGACCCAAGTATTTCTGAATGTGCAAAACTGGCTTGCACCCGTTGTATGTGAGCGTAGAGTCTATAGCACCCGATCATCACATGATGCTTGGACACGACGAACTTTCGCAACGGTGCATACTTGGGGAGAACACGGTTTTATCTTGATCTTTAAGTGAGGAATCATCTTATAATGCTACCGTCGCGATCTAAGCATGATAAGATACATAAAAGGATAAACATCACATGCATATAACTTTAATGTGACATGGTATAGCCAATCTTTGCGCAATGATCTCCATCTTGTGCGTGTCGGCATGATCTCCATCACTCCACCATGATTGCCTCCACCACGAATAGCAACTACAACTATTGCTAACTACTTAGCGATAAAGTGAAACTATTACATGGCGTATAAGAAGTTGACACACAGGTCATACACAATTATAAAGACAACTATATGGCTCCTGCCGGTTGTGTACTCATCGACATGCAAGTCGTGAAACATTACAAAACATGATCATCGCATACATTATACACATCACATCTTGGGCCATACCATATCACAGAAAACACTCCCTGCAAGAACAAGTTAGACGCCTCTACTTTGTTGTTGCATGTTTTACGTGGCTTATGGGAGTAGATGCTAAGAACGATTCTTACCTACGGAAAGCCACAACGGTGATATTATGGTTGCCAAACTCCGGTGTTAATCCCATGACAACTATAGTAAGAGAAAGTGACATCCACCAGCCGCATGTGTGGAACAAGCCACACGTCAAGTGCGGAGCCGGTCTCGCGAACGACGTCGCGTAAGGTTGGCCTGGACCGCTTCAATCTCACTATCCCGCGTCATAAGAAGAACACAAACAAGAGGCTTGCAATAGAAAACATCAACGCCCGCAACAACCATGTTGCGTTCTACTCGTGAAACACATCTACGCATAGATCTAGCTCTGATACCACTGAAGGGTTTCGCGGCATAGTAAATCAAAATTTTCTACGGATGCGAACAGAGGGAAAGCCAAGATCTAATCTAGGAGATGCAAACAACGAGAGAGATTGGATTAGATCTTCATACCCTTGAAGATTCGCACAGCGGAACGTTCGTCGGAACGTGGGTGATGTAGTCGTACTCGCTTCTCCTCCTCGCGATCTGATCCGATCTAGCACCACAAGTGGCGGTGCCTCCGTGAGATGCACACGTGAAGCACCTCGACGTCTCCTCCTTCCTCGGACCAGCAAGTATGGTGGAGAGATGGATTGGATCTACAACACGACGGCGTGGTGTATATGGTGGAGAATTTCTGCAGCAGGGCTTCGCCTACAAGCAGTCGGGAGGGAGAGAGGAAGGGCAGCAGGGCGGCTAGGGTTGGAGGGGAAGGTGTGTTGGGAGGGGGCGCCCCAGCCCTCTTTATATAGAGGAGGGGCGGCCAGCCCTTGCCCCTCCTCCAAGTCTTGGGCCGGCGGCCAAGGGAGGGAGGAGTGGGGGGCATGGACTCTCCCCCTTCTAGAAGGTCTATCTAGGGTTTAAACCCCTCTAGGCCGGCTGGGCCCTATGGGGCCTTGTGCCCCTGGCCCAATGCGGCCAGGGCACTCCCTCATAGGACCATGCCCCCTCCCGGAAGGTGGGGCCACGTTGGTCCCCTTCCGGAAGGTTCTAGAAGCTTCCGGTACAATACCGATTAACCCGGAACAATTCCGAACTCCAAAAACTGCACTGCCTTATATGAATCTTATTCTCCGGACCACTCTGGAACCTCTCGTGATGTCCCGGATCCCATATGAGACTCCGAACAAAAACTCATAAACCAATTATCCAATCTATCCTAGCGTCGAGACACGTTAAGTGTGTGACCCTGCGGGTTCGAGAATATGCAGACATGATCTTCTATCAATAATCAACAGCGGGGCCTGGAAACCCATATTGACTCCCACACATTCATCGATGATCATATCGGATGAACCAGGATGCCAGGATTCAATCAATCCCATATATATATTCCCTTCGTCTCGCGATATTTTACTTGCCCGAGATTCGATCGTCGGTACCGTCATACCTAGTTCAATCTCGTTCACAGCAAGTACTTTACTCGTTCCGTAATCCGATATCACTTTGTGATTAACTCCTTAACCACATGCTTGCAAGCGGTGTTGATATCGATTACCGAGTGGGCCCGAAGTATATCTCTCCAACTTGGGAGGGACAAATTCCATCTCGATACATACAACCCAACAGATACTTTCCGATCACCTGAGAGACACCTTTATGATCACCCTCTCATAGGATGACGTTTGATGACCTCAAAGCTTTCTTCCGATACCAGGGAGTTGCATTATCTCATGGTCTAAGGAATACAATATTTGACATAAGAAAAGCTTCGCAAAGACGAACACGATGACACGATCTAATTGCTTCGCTTAGTTTGGGTCTGTCCACCATATCATTCTCCCAATGATATGATCTCATTATTAATTGACAACTCATGTCCATGGTTAGGAAACCTTAACCATCATTAATCAATGAGCTAGTCCTTAGAGGCATACTAGGGACACGGTGTTGTTCACAAACCACACAAGTATTAAAGTTTCCGCTTAATACAATTCTAGCATGGAATATAAACATTATCATGAACAAGAATTATAATAATAACATCTTTATTATTGCCTCTAGGGGATAATTCCAACAACAACCGCTTTAGATCTTCGAATGCGTCATCCGCCTCGGGCGTCCACTCAAATTTATCTTCCTTGTGTAGCAGCTGATAGAAAGGCAGGGCTTTTTCGCCCATGCGGCTGATGAACCTGGTCAACACCGTGATTCGTCCGGCAAGCTGCTGGACACCCTTGAGGTTCTTCGGCTTCTCCATGGACATTATGGCCCGGATTTTCTTCGGGTTCGCTTCGATTCCTTGCTGGGAGATGAAGTAGCCTAGTATCTGGCCAGATGGGACGCCGAAGGCGCACTTTTATGGGTTTGTCTTGATCTTGTATCGATCAAGGTTGTCAAACATCTCGCGGAGATCGTCGATGAGTGTCTTGGACTTCCTTGTTTTGATTACTATGTCGTCGACATAGACTTGTATGTTGCGGCCAATCTGGTTTTTCAGGCATGCCTACATGCATCGCTGGTACGTGGCACCTGCGTTCTTCAGCCCGAAGGGCATTGTGTTGTAGCAGAACACTCCGAACGGCGTAAGGAATGTTGTTTTTTCCTGATCTTCGACCTTTAGTCGAATCTGGTTGTAGCCTGAGTAGGCGTCGAGGAAGGAGAGCTTCTCGCATCCTGCCGTCGAATCGATGATCTGATCGATCCGAGGGAGAGGGAAGTGATCCTTCGGGCAGTTCTTGTTCAGCGATGTGAAATCCACGCACATCCGCAGGATGTCCCTGTCCTTTTTGGGGAACATCACGGTGTTGGCGAGCCACTCGCTTTCCTTGATCTCCCTAATGAAGTTGGCATCGAGCAGTCTGTTGACTTCGACTCTGATGGCCTCGGCCCGTGGCCCGGACAATCGTTGGATAGATTGTTTGACCGGCTTGGTATCTGGGAACACATTGAGTGCGTGCTTGGCGAATTCCCTGGGAACTCCTGCCATGTCCGCAGGACACCAGGCGAAGATTTCCCAGCGCTCGCGGAGGAATTCGACGAGCGCACTTTCCTATGCGGGGCTGAGGTCTTTGGCGATCAGCGCCGTCTTGGAGGCGTCCGTCGGGTGGACCTGCACCTTCTTTGTGTTGACTGTGGAGTCGAACGACATGTCGGGTGCGTTTTGCCTTGAGACTGGGGGTGCCCCATTGTCCGTCACTTCTCGGAGCCTTGTGAGCTCCTCCTGCATGCCAAAGGACTAGGAAATTCTGTTGAAGTCCCTGTCGTAGTGATCTGATCGGGTGAAGCTCCCATGGATGGTGATGACGCCCCTGGGTCCTGGCATCTTGAGTAGAAGGTAGGCATAATGCGGTACTGTCAGGAATCTTGCGAATGCCACGCGCCCAAGGATAGCGTGGTATTGTGATGGCCAATCCACCACTTCAAACTCGAGTCGTTCGCACCGAAAGTTATCGGGCTTGCCGAAGATGACGTCGAGCCATATCTTTCCCAGGGGGAATACGCCCTTCCCTGGTACAATGTCGTGGAACGTAGTGTCAGACTGTTCCAGGCTGCACAGCAGGATCCGCATTGCTGTTAGGGTGCTAGCAAACATCAGATTGATGCCGCTACCGCCATCCATAAAGACGCGGCTCAGGTCGAACCCTTCGGTCTGCGCCTCGAGCACCAGGGCAGCATGTCCTAGGCGAGGGACCTGGCAAGGGTGATCCGAACGGCTGAACGTGATGCATGACTCTGATCCGCTGAGGTACTCAGGGATGGCGGGTGGAGCGGTCACATCTAGATTGATCTGACGGGTGATTTTCTTTTGCACCCTATTCGTTGGGCGCCCTTTTTGGATCATCAGTAATCCTTTCAGCACGGGGTACCCGTGCCCACCGTTATTTTGCGCGGGTGTGATTGGGTGATTCAAAGGTCCCGCAGGTGGTGGTGGAGGAGCTCCATGTGCGATCTCACCTGGCGCGGATGCGTTCCCATATCCAGGGTTCGAGGCTTGCTTCCTCATCTGAGACATGCTTTCGCTGAGTTTCTGGAACTCGCGGCAGTCCTTGAGCATGTGGCTTGCCTTCTTTTTACCATCCTGCGTGTCGATGTAGAAGTGGATGGTGCATGGACCCGATAGTTTGTCGTATGCTGAGGGTCCGTCGTCATGGCCACGACGTTGCCATGACTGCGCTGGGCGTCGTTCGTCGCGGAAGTTATTTCGCGGTATCTGCTGCTGCTGCGGTTACCATCGCTGCGGCGGTCGGCGTAGCCGGCCGCGACCATGTCGGGTCTGTCGCGATCATCGTAGACGCGCGATCTTCTCTTGCTACGGCGTTCACGTCGTTGGCCGTCGTCATCTTCCTCCTCCGAGTGAGCTCGGTGGACGGAGTCCTCACCATCTGCCCACCTGTTGGCGATGTCCATGAGGTGGTCGAGGGTCTTGGGCTTGACGCGCCCAAGCTCTTCCTTGAAGTCCTAGCGCTTGACGCCGTCCTTGAAGGTGTCGATATCTCTCTCCTCAGAGATGTGCGTCGTGGAGTTCTTGGTGTTGGACCAGCGCAATATGTACGAGCGAATGGATTCGCCCGTTCGTTGGGTGCAGGCCCGCTGCTCCTCGATCGAGGCTGGCCTCTTGCTGGTGCCTTTGAAGTTTCGGATGAAATTGTATGCCAGTTCCTCCCAGCTTCGGATGGATCCCAAGGATAGGCTGCTGAGCCAGATCTGGGCTACGCCTGTCAGCTGCAGCTGAAGGCATTGCAGGGCGGTGTTCTTGTTTCCGCCGTGTAGCTTGACGGACGACAGGTGGTCGCTGAGCCACGCTTTGGGGTCCTGTAAACCGTCAAACTTCGGAGTATCCGAAGGAAGCTTGAAGTTTCGTGGCATCCGTGTCCATCGAACGGATCTGCTGAAGCATTGGGCTCCACAGAGTTCTCCTTCGTCATCATCCTCCTCGGATTCGGATGAGCAGACGCGCTTGGCGCGCGCTTTGTCGACCTTGCGTTGAGTGAGATCGCTTCAAGGGTCGTAGTCGCGGCTGCGGTGGCGCGAGCTTTTGTGCCTTCGAGGTAGGTCGTGCTCTTCATCCTCGGATGAAGGCGTGGGGCTGCGGTTGAACCTGACCGCAGCCTTCTTTTTTGGCTCCACAGGAGCTTCTCCGTGGAGTGCAGCTCCAATGAGTCCTAGTCCGATAAGCGTGGACTTGTGCATGGCACTTTTCGGGTCCCCCACCGGAGGTGGATGGGACGCGAGGTATGTAGTGGCTGCCATGATCGCGGCTTGCGATGTCTTCGGGATGATGTTGTCGTCGGCATCCATCTCCATGAAAGACGTGTTGAGGATCCGGGTCACCTCACGATGCTCCTTGGGGTCCATGTTCTCTGTGCGAAAATGGTGCTTGTTGCCATGGTTGCCGTGCGGGCTGGAGCCAATGCCCATGGCGGAGAGCGCAGCTCACCGCGCACTGGACTCCGAGGCCGCTTGTTTGCGCTTGTCAAGCACCTTTTGCATCTTCACCTGCTTCTTGTGCTCTTCGACTAGGAGCAGGTGGTATGCCATCAGCAGGTCCCGTGAGGCACCCACGGGCAGGATCTTGTTGCCTACTACGGCTTCGCGTGCTTGAGCCCATCCTTCCTTGCTGAGGTGGATGATCCAATTGGGATCGGTGTCTTCATTGTTGGGCGGGGGGACTGGTTTCTCCTATTCTCGTTGTTCCTACCCTGTGGGTTAGGTGGCGGGTTAGGTGCGTGCTATTTCGCGTCACTTTGGATGACTAAGGCGCATTGGTAGCGCTCGTAGATTGGATCGCTGCTGCCACAACTTTCAGATCCAGAACCGTAGGTCCCTACCTCCGATGGTGGATCGCACAGATCTGAGTTGCAGTTGCTGCTGTCATAGGACTCATCTGTCGATGGCGATGTGCATAGCATAGGGTGTGGAGCCCACGAAGCGGACCTGATCGATGGCAGGGGCACCCGCTCTGGGAGGCGGAGAGTGCCGGTCTGCCCCACCTGGAAGCAGAAGCTCCCGAACAGGATCTCGAGTCCGTCGCCAACGGGCTCGAAGTCCTTCAGGGTGGCTGGTGCGAGTGGGCGGTGAAGTCGAAAGCGCCTAAGAGGAGATGACTCTCCGTCGCCGCGGAGTTGTAGATCACTTTGGTTGGGACCGTCACGATCACACAATCAGCGCCCCCAGTTCCCACAGACGGCGCCAATTGACGAGGTTTGATTTCATCAATGCTCATTGTTATGAGCTTGGGTTTTGGAGAAGATGGGGATGCTGGAGATCGCGGAACGGTTAGCAAACAAGCAACACGGGGACACGAGGTTTACCCAGGTTCAGGCCCCCGGAGGGAAAACCCTACTCCTACTTGTCTGCTCTTGATTACGGCGGAACCGAAGGTTATAGGGGTGCGCAGATGCAATCTGGTGTGGAGGTGTGTATGCGGTGGTATGCGAAGTGCCCTCCTCGTCGTGCCCTCCTAGCCTTTATATAGAGATAGGCAGGTCCCGGCACAGATCGTGTCGGTTACAGGTTTTAGGGTTTGCCCCTTTGAATATTCTATCTATTCTAGTCTTGCTCTCCAAGGATCCGAAGGCGTCATGGGCCCTGGCCACCCGAAAGTCTTCATGGGCTGGCGCATATTCGTCGTGGGCCTTCCTTGGGCTGGACCATGTATGCTAAGGTCGTGTACCCGAAGGGTATAACCATGTCACTTATATCAAGTATAAGGGACATTGGTGGATAGAACATGATTGAACCCTAGTATAGATATATTATCCTAGATTAGTCATTACAAGTCACATTAATATAATGTGAGGTTGGAGTATGAATTACTAGAGTTGAGCAAAATAAATAGTATGGTTAAGCTAAGGCTAGTGTAGCATGGAGTTATTGAAGTAGTGTTATTCCTCTTAAAGGATTGTAAGATTTTGAGGAGAGTAGTTTGAATTATACATCTATTGGAATAATATTAGTGATGAAGATAAAGGAAGTGTATAAATGGGGTTAGAAGTAACTACTTGTTGGATTGGAGGTTATCAGCAGTAGAGTTGTTGATATAACCAAGTATAGTTATGAGAAGATTATGAGAAGCTTTAGTGTCAAGCTAATTGGATTTATAAATGGATTTAGAGGAATAAAAGGTGGATAAGAAGATTCTTATGAAGTAAATCTCATCATGTTAACACATGATGATGAATAGGAAGGATTAGTATATCTAGGAAAGGAATTCTTATGTATCATATGATCAACATTTACAATTCAAACCCTAACTCATATGTTAGTTATAATAAAATATATACCTTGATATCACTAAAACTCATGGGAATAATATTAACCATATTAACTCCCTAAAACTTTATGTATCATATAATAATGAAGGATCACCATATAAAAGTTTCCTAGAAAAAACTATATGTTAATAAAGATCAAGTTTTATGGATGAGTAATAATAATATACTTTTGAATAATATATGGTTTATTAGGTAAATCAAATTTATAACCAAAGGTCTCTCAAATATATTAAAGAGAAAAGGATCACTATATGATTCTAAATACAACTCATTACTGCTGCAAACACTTAGCAAATAATTTCTATAAAGAAATCTTTAACCAATTGTGCAAAATTCAAATCTGAAAATGAAACAGAAAATAGAAAAGGAAATCAGAAAATAAAAAAACAGTCCCGAGCAGCAGGCCGGCCTAGAACTTTTTCTCTACCAAACCACAGCCTGGCGCAACTAGCTGCAGCCCATGTTGGCCCACACGTGGGCCACTTCTGGCCCGTACCTCTTCGACTTTGTCCTTCGTCGTCTTCCTCGCCGGCAGAAGCAGCTACGTGGCAACACGGCCGTCGTCGATCCTCCGCTGCGCTGCGATTCGTGCCGCCGCTGTTGGGGGTAGGATAAGAACGCTCGCGATCTCCTCTATCCACTCGTACCCGAATCTCTCTCTCTCTCTCGTGCCCTCTCCAAAAAAGTCCCAATCATGCCGAAACCCTAACTCGCCGAAGTTGCTCGTTGTTGCTATTTAAGACCGCCCCAAGGCCAACTGAAGGTGCCACAAACTCCGCCATGGTGGAATTCGTCTGATAGGAGGAGGAATCGAGCCGGGAAGCCTGAAATCATGTGCATCGAGTTCGTCTGTCCGCCGCTCGCTGTCGACCATGGTGACACCGTCTAAGCTCGTCTCTCCTTGTTGTCGCCACTACAAGCTTCCTGGTGAGGTTCTGCTTCTGATAGTTCTCTCCGATTTGCTCCTAGTCGTCTGTAGCACCCAGTACGCATGAACCCGAGCGGGCCACCGTCGGAGCTCGTCGGAGCTAGTGCTTCGGTGACCATTCCAGGGTGGCGCGACCATTGTTTGACTCGCCGTTGCATCCTCTCTTCAACGCATCAAACCACGCGAGCTGAAACACCGTAGATCGCCGCCGGTGACCTTGATCTGGTGGTGGAGGCCGCACTGACGTCAGTGTGACGTCGTGCTGGAGTCACCCTGCCACCTCAGCATCGTTTGACCAGGTCCTTGTTCCACGTGGCACACCAACGTGGTTACGACACACCAGTCAGTGACTAGGGCTAGGTGTGGGTGCGGTGTAAAAACCTTAGTGTCTGTTTAGGAAATAAATCAAATATTATAAATCCAAATCTAAATATTCCAGAAATTAAATAAAATCATTAAATCTTGTTAAATTAATCACTTCTGTTTTATAATACAGAAAAATATGTTTTATATATGAAATTTTCCAAAAAGATAAAATCTATAACATTAAACCATTATCAGACATTATTATGTTAATTATTTAAATAAACATTATTTAATAAAGGTTTTATAAGTAATAACACTTTGATAATTCATAATTAAATAATGGTAAATGATAAAAATATAAATAAAATACCAAAAATATTAGAAAAATAAGAACTATAATTCAAAATTATTATTTCACTTAATTAAATATTTATTATTAATTAAGTATTTATAAAGTAATAAACCTTATAAAATCATATTTTACTATTTAAAAATCATAAAAATACTTATAATACACCAAAATAATCACAAAAATAATATCTACATATTAAAAATATAATATTCCACTTTTGAGTAAAATAAAAAGTTAAACACTTTAATAACTTGAATTTAAACCTATTTCTTTAGTTAATATATAAGGGTAAATAAAATTTGCTAATATTCTAAAATTAACCAATTAAAGTCTAATAAATAGTATTAATCTTAAATATTGATAATATAAAATCAAATTGGTCCAACACAATTTAAATAAAATTTTATTGAATTATCCTTCAACCATATGGGTAGTTTATTTTCTAAGAAGGTCTTTTTAACAAATATCAAATCTTCAAGAATAATTGAGACTAAATCAAATCTTTTCCAATACTTCAACCACAAGTTTTCAAACATATCCAAACACTATAGTGAATCCATAAGTAGTCAACTAATATTACTTCCTTATTTAAAAACTTTAACCACTCATCTATAAAAAGGTAAATGATTCTATTCCAGTATAATGTTAGGAAACCACTATTCAAATAGAGGTATTACCATTCTTAAAGTATCCTTAGAGAAAAATTATGTAGTACACAAGGTACAAACTATGTCTTTAAAGTTAACTTTAGTCTACAATACTTTAAATATTATACTAAAGACTTTGTTATGTGTTTTATAGTTAACTTTGGTCTGTTATAATTAAGCCATAAAGCATCTCAAGTCCAAACTATTCAAGCAAGCACAAACAACATCGACCACATTGGAGTAACCACAAAAATTGTTTAGACCTTAGAAAAGGAATCTTTTCTTCAAAAGTTATTCGTTTTGCCACTTTAGTCAACAAATCTTATAATAATATTTCCAACTCTTAACATATTAAATTCAAGGACTCTCATCATAATTAACAGATGACAATTAATCACAATTACATTGTTTCAAACCTTATTTGAATACTCAGGATGGTAAATACCTAAGTTCTTTATTATTGCCATTACTTCTAAAGTAAAATTTGAAGATAAACAATTATTATATAAGTAGTCTTTGAGTAGCATACCTCAATAGTATATCTTATTGTTGTATACCATTATGTTTACACGTTGTTTTACACACACTCACAAGCCTTAATAAGAAATACATGTGTGAAACTTATCTAAAAGGACAACACATTCTGAAGTAACCATTTCAGAATCCAAACCTTAGATCAACGTTATCCCCAGGATTCGAGTTTACGAAATTGCATTACATTACTTATGCATAACAGCATCTTGCTTCTTTAAACATTAGTCCTTACCGGACCAATGATGCTAATTTTAGATATTGGATCTTATATTGTCTTGAAGACCGTGAGTGCATAATCTTGCAATCAAAAAAGGCAAGTTCACACTTGCTCATGTCCTTTGATTATTTTTCGTAAAGTATTTTGAAAATCCAGTGTTTTCACCACCTGCATTTCAAAAAGGTCAGAAAACACTATTTTTGATAATAATGTAAATTATTGGTTACTGATCCAGGGTGATCAGCTAATCTATTAAATCTGGCAGTGGGAATACCACTTCACATGACTATATCACCTAGGACTTAACCAATATCGCCAGTGATTCTTGCGCCGTATATTACGCGTTGACCATGAGATTTGGAATGGGACGGAGAAGTCAGTTGTATCTTTTCCCTCTCGCATGGAGCCGGATGTGCGGGTTGTGGCTGTTATCACTCTAGCGTGCATATATTGGTAATTCGTAGAGCATATGCAGCATATGGGTGGGAACCCTCACCGTCCCACGATAGTTCCGGCATCTGAACGGTCTGTATTGCCTATTGCCGTAATTCAATAAGTGGGAATGGAATACACCAAGGAGACATGCGGGGTCGCGGAGAAGGCAGTGATTGGCTTGGATCTTAGGTTGGGCCTCAAACCAAGGAAGTTTGAATGGGAACATACTCCCGGCCGTGCAACAAAGCCTAAGATCTCTCATGGGTAAAGTGACGCACCTTTGCAGAGTGTAAGAACTGTAACTTGTTACTCCCTGTTCCGGGAAGGAGCTACGAACGCGGCGGGAAAGGAACTCCCTGAAAGTTCTGGTAAACCCGTGAAGGCTGACGGACATAGCTTTTCAGAATAAAAGCAACCTTTGAAGAAATGTTTATGAAAACTTGCATTGCCTACGACCTATGGTCTGTGGCTGTAGATATAGTGCATCAAACACTCATTTTCTAGTGAACTTGCTGAGTACGCTCGTACTCACTGTATCTTCTTAACCCTTGCTAGATTCTAAATCCATTAAGACAATGTCTACAACAAGTTATGCTCCATGAATCATCATCAAAAGCCCAAGCTCTTCAATGAAGTCAAGGAAGTCAACATATACATCAACTCAAGTGAAGACGAAGTTACTGATTAGATAGGAATATACTTTCTAGCCATAGAATCTATTCTGTAGGGTATTGCCATAGCAGCAATACCGGGTCATCAATTTAGATGTTAGTCTTATTAGTAGAATAGATTCGGAGTTCTTTATTTCTGAATCTCCTTGCAAGAAATTTCTTTCTCTCTCTTTAACTTAGAGTGTTCTGTGGATCTTGTGTACCAAGTGAGTTGTAACCTTAGCCATGTATTGGACCTGTTGTGTTTCTGTTGTACCACTCTGAGGGATGTAATACTGGTGATTGGTGTTTCATTAGTGTTATGTCAACGACTATAGTATACTACATCATGTAGTGGTATGCTGGGTCACCACAGCTGGTATCAGAGCATATGCTCTGACCTTAGGATAAAAAACCCTTTTAGGAAGATCTGTAGGTTGGATAGTGACTATAGGAGCCATCTTATCTAAACCAAATATTGTGATGACTTGTGAGAAGAATCCACTTGAGTATAACTTTGTCACTAGATACTTAAGTCATTCTTTCTTAGTAGTAATTATTTTATCTTTTCTCAGTATAGTTCTAATTAGTGTCTTCCGAAGGAGACATAACCACCAAGATACGGTAGGAAAGCCAATTGGTCATAGTAGATTAGGATCAAGTGTAAGACATCAATTGAAGTAGTCCTAATGGTATAGCCTAACCCTAGAATCCAAGTAGCACAATGGAATCTTATTGTTAATTGGTAACCAAAGACAACATGATGAATATCATTAGGATTAATGTTGATGTAATGGGTAGTAATCATGTGGGATTCACTTGAGAATTCTACGTGATGAAGTGAAATTATGTTAAGAATTAATAATAGTGTAGTGAGAAACAAAGTCATCATGGTTAGATTAGCTTCTGAATCATGTAAATAGGTAAAACATAACAAGATCATGGTGAGATTAGCTCCGAAACCATGATGAGAGTATAAATATGACAAGAAAATTAGTCAATTAGCTTGGAGTAGAAGTATGAAAATACCATGGTAGAGCTATGATAGAAGTCATAGGTGTCATAAAATAGTGATAACCTTAAATTTTAGGGGTTTAATAGAAACTTATTAGTCTTTTTGAGAGATCATGTGAGATTAGTTACTAAATAAGAAAGGTTGGTCATAGTTAATCATTGCAAGAGGTGAGACAAAAGGTACTCAAAAACCAAATTGAGACCACTTTGCTTAAGATTATCCCGTTGCACTTGAGCAATTTGGGTAAATGTTGAGATAAAGAATAGTTTTACCCTATGTGCTAAGTATCACGATGTAAACCTATACGAGGAGGTGTCATATACTACACAACTAAGCCTGAATTCTAGAGATACTATACTCAACTATTATATTCTGGGCTTAGAATATTGTGTGTTATATGTACCACATTTGGATTTATTGGTTTTTCTTGGATCTTCTTGATTGACTAGATCTATACATGAAGTTTGACTTGATGTGCAAATGCATGTTGCAATATACAGTTACTAATTGATGTTATGGACCTAGATAGGAATGGGAATTCGTGTGAGGGAGTGACGAGTTCCAAAGACCAAGATGAAGACCTACATGAAGGGTAAAGCCAAGTATGAGGAGTATCAATCCAATTTGAAGGATGAATCAAGTTCATATCATTGTTAGTCATCTATAAGAAGGAAGAGTCATGTAGGAAATACATCGAGCAACAAGAAGTAATAAACGTTAGGTCCACCCAAAATAGGTGATGTTGCTAATAAGTTAATGAAGTAGTTGAACCGAGTTCATGGAAGCATCATGAATTAGTACAAAGAAGAAGCCTTGGAACCAAAATGGTATTCAAGCTCTGACAATTCAGAGAGAATGCCATAAGGATGTTGGAAGTCGTAGGGTAATACCTACAACCTAGGATGATCCGCAGCTGGTATTTGATACATAGTTGGTATCTTGTCTGCAGCAGGTGTTGGTTGATATAGTTAACCAGATCATCTTAATGGTTGCAAAAAGAGCATAAACTTGGCCTAAGTAAGAGAAGACATAAAAAGTATAATAATTAAACGACAGTTTTCTAAAGCGCTTCGCAAAGTTAGGCCTACCAAAGCGAAAATGTGCAATAGAAAGTAAGACAAATAATCTTGGAAGATCTATCTCGGAGATCCACAATTGTGTGGGTATACCGTAAGTTCTTTATTGAGACCTTAAAGAAGTATAGTATAAAATGGATAGAGACCAATATCCTAGTTATGAAGCCAATGGTTACTATAAAGGAGGTTTAGAGACCATTAGTAAACCCTAAGGGGGAGAGTAAACAGTAAATGATAGTATTGTTATCTAATCATCCGATTAAAGGTTGGAGAGGAAATACTAACCTATGCCAATGTTAAGCCTTATTTTCATAGGGGTAAAAGAAGACATCATTATAAAAGTACTCTTAGAAGTAAGTCTGGATGAAAGATAGAAGTTTATTTCAAGATAGTAGTATTCAAACCTTAAGGCAATTATTAAATGGTAGTTAAAGAAGTACTTAAGGTGATAATGAAAGCATTATCTAAAGCTTTATAAGACAAAAGCTTAAGGGTGATAAAATAGATTAACCCTAATAGAATAATTCTAAAGGAAACAATTCTTAAGTAATCCTTAAGAAGTAATAACCCACATCCAATTGGATATGTATAGTGAAACAAGAAATTCCGATGGGTATGGACTAAATGTGTTCAAATCCAATCTTCAGAAGGACTACAAGTATAAACCATACCATGACAACCCAAAAAGTTAGTCTTTTAGCCACAACTATTGTTTAACAAAAATTTAAAAGTTGTTTTAGCGAGACTTCCTAGACCTTATACAATATAGTAAGGAAGTTCGATGATCAAGTGAAGGAGTTGGAATGGAATACCTAACCAGGGAAATGAACTAAAGAAGAAACTCCAATTTAAGGATTCCATAATGAGAACATATCCCTAAGGGATGATAGTAAAAGGAACTTTGGAGTATCGAATACAACAAGTTGGAGATTGCCAAGAATGGTAAGAATTCACAGAAAATATCTTGATATGGGATACTACAATTATAACCATTTGAGGTTACCATGAAGTTGAGAAGTGTTATAACCAATACAAGACAATTCCTTACTCTGAAACGTGAGAGTATATGAACTTCGAGGAAGAAGTTTATTTTAAGGGGGAGAGTCTGTAACATCCCACCATTAGAGCTTAGAAATAAGATGAAAACAGATGTGTGCATTGCATTCATGCATAGAAAATCCGAATAATTTTCATGACTTTGAACAAAACTTGTCAAAGTAATTGAAGCTTCTCTCAACTTGATGCAATTGGAGTAGATCATCAAGTTGACTGCGATAAGTTTCAATATGACCTTTGCTAAAAACATTATTTTGGGTAATGGTAATTTGATCTAAGGGTAGATCAAATATAATGTAACTAAACCATTACACATTGATTAATGATTATAATTTGATCCTTATGTGATCATTCCATGGTATTAATTTCATTAACCATGAAAATCAAACTATGAATATAATTCAAGTAATAAGAATATAAGAACCAACTCTTGATCCACTTTATCCTTATTTATCTTTACCATGAGTATCATGGTAATATCTAACCTTAACTCTTTAGTGGGATTAAGTAGGAAATAAACCAAGTCAGGATCATTCACCGCATATCTTTCTTTCCATATTAATCCTTATCATCTCTATTGAACCTTATTCTAATATCCCTTGTTCATCAATGTTGAGTAATCCACTATTGATCTATCAACTCTTGTTTTTATCTTAGCATTCACTTAAATCCTTTTGAGAAGGAAGTAAGAAGAGGTAAGTAGTAATGCTAGTTTTGGATATCATCTATAGGATGGGAGTGAGTGAAGAGAATCAAATCAATAGGATTATTGATGAAGTTAGCTCACTCCTGAAATGATAGAAGAGTTATTTGGAATATATAATCATATGGTGTTAAAGAAGATTACAAGGATAAATCATGAAGCAAGTTACTAAGGAGTAATCCTATTGGATTAAGCAGGCATAGTCCTGAATAACATCCCTTGATCCAATAGAGATGCTAAGAAGATAAATTCAATACAACTATAATCTTGTATTGATGAAAACTTTGGTTAGCCAACTAGAAACCTAAACCATAAAGAATCAAAGGATTATAATGATCATGATTTAGTCACCAAGATTGAATGTTTATATCAAGTATAAGGGACATTGGTGGATAGAACATGATTGAACCCTAGTATAGATATATTATCCTAGATTAGTCATTACAAGTCACATTAATATAATGTGAGGTTGGAGTATGAATTACTAGAGTTGAGTACAATAAGATAGTATGGTTAAGATAAGGCTAGTGTAGCATGGAGTTATTGAATTAGTGTTATTCCTCTTAAAGGATTGTAAGATTTTGAGGAGAGTAGTTTGAATTATACATCTATTGGAATAATATTAGTGATGAAGATAAAGGAAGTGTACAAATGGAGTTAGAAGTAACTACTTGTTGGATTGGAGGTTATCAGCAGTAGAGTTGTTGATATAACCAAGTATAGTTATGAGAAGCTGTAGTGTAAAGCTCATTGGATTTATAAATGGATTTAGAGGAATAAAAGGTGGATAAGAAGATTCTTGTGAAGTAAATCTCATCATGTTAACACATGATGATGAATAGGAAGGAGTAGTATATCTAGGAAAGGAATTCTTTAAGTAGAAGTCAAGAATAATGAATTATGGAGGATAGGAATTCTTGGTAAAACATTCAACCTTAAATCTGTAATCAAACTCATCATCTATTTCATCTATTAGATTAAACATCTTAATTCCATAGTGGTTTATAGGAATACTTTCCTATAGTAAATCACTAAAGCATATCTTTGGCACTTTCAAACATTCAAATCATATATGCATAGAAACTAGAGTTATCAATTCTTTTTCATAAGTTAGTCTAAAGAACAACCCCACTATTTTATCTTGGATGGTGATACCATTCATGAACACAAGTCTGAAGACAATATGACTTAAACCATTAATTTCTATCCATGTCTTTAAAAGAATATGAGTATATTAAGTCTCCTAAAAACTTATGATCAGCATTTACAATTCAAACACTAACTCCTATGTTAGTTATAATAAAATATATACCTTGATATCACTAAAACTCATGGGAATAATATTAACCATAGTAACTCCCTAAAACTTTATGTATCATATAATAATGAAGGATCACCATATAAAAGTTTCCTAGAAAAAACTATAAGTTAATAAAGATCAAGTTTTATGGATGAGTAATAATAATATACTTTTGAATAATATATGGTTTATTAGGTAAATCAAATTTATAACCAAATATCCCTCAAATATATTAAAGAGAAAAAGATCACTATATGATTCTAAATACAACTCATTACTATTGCAAACACTTAGCAAATAATTTCTATAAAGAAATCTTTAACCAATTGTGCAAAATTCAAATCTGGAAATGAAACAGAAAATAGAAAAGGAAATCAGAAAATAAAAAAAACAGTTTCGAGCAGCAGGCCGGCCCAAAACTTTTTCTCTACCAAACCACCGCCTGGCGCAACTAGCTGCAGCCCATGTTGGCCCACACGCGGCCCACTTGCATACCGTACCTCTTCGACTATGTCCTTCGTCGTCTTCATCGCCGGCAGAAGCAGCTGCGTGGCGACGCGGCCGTCGTCAAACCTCCGCCGTGCTGCGATGCGTGTCACCGCTGTTAGGGGGTAGGATAAGAACGCTCGTGATCTCCTCTATCCACTCGTACCCGAATTACTCTCTCTTGTGTCGTCTCCAAAAAATTCCCTAATCATGCTAAAACACTAACTCGTTGGAGTTGCTCGTTGTCGCAGTTTGAGACCTCCCTAAGGCCAACTGAAGGTTCCACAAGCTCCGCCATGGTGGACTTCGTCTGCTAGGAGGACGAATCGAGACGGGAAGCCTGAAATCATGTGCATCGAGTTCGTCTGTCCGCCGCTCGCCGTCGACCATGGTGACGCCATCTGAGCTCGCCTCTCCTCGCCATTGCCACTACAAGCTTCCTGGTGAGCTTCTGCTTCTGATAGTTTTCTTTGATTTGCTCCTAGTCGTCTGTAGCGCCCAATACGCATGAACCCGAGCGGTCCACCATCGGAGCTTGTCGGAGCTAGTGCTCCGGTGACCATTCCAGGGTGGCGCGACCATTGTTCGACTCGCCGTTGCATCCTCTCTTCAACGCACCAAAACACGCGAGCTGAAACGTCGTAGATCGCCGTCGGTGACCTTGATCTGGTGGTGGAGGCCGTGCTGACATTAGTGTGACGTCATGCTGGAGTCACCCTGCCACCTTAGCGTCGTTTGACCAGGTCATTGTTCCACATGGCACACCAACGTGGTTACGGCCCACCAGTCAGTGACTAGGGCTAGGTATGGGTGTAGTGTAAAAAGCTTAGTGTATGTTTAGGAAATAAATCAAATATTATAAATCCAAATCTAAATATTCGAGAAATTAAATAAAATCATTAAATCTTGTTAAATTAATCACTTTCTATTTTATAATACAGAAAAATATGATTTATATATGAAAATTTCCAAAAAAAATAAAATCTATAACATTAAACCATTATCAAACATTATTATGCTATTTATTTAAATAAACATTATTTAATAAAGGTTTTATAAGTAATAACACTTTGATAATTCGTAATTAAATAATGGTAAATGATAAAAATATAAATAAAATACCAAAAATCTTAGAAAAATAAGAACTATAATTCAAAACTATAATCATGCATTATTATTTCACTTAATTAAATATTTATTATTAATTAAGTATTTATAAAGTAATAAACCTAATAAAATCATATTTTATTATTTAAAAATCATAAAAATACTTATAATACACCAAAATAATCACAAAAATAATATCTACATGTTAAAAATATAATATTCCACTTTTGAGTTAAATAAAAAGTTAAACACTTTAATAACTTGAATTTAAACCTATTTCTTTAGTTAATAATTCATATAAGGGTAAATAAAATTTGCTAATATTCTAAAATTAACCAATTAAAGACTAATAAACACTATTAATCTTAAATATTGATAATACAGAATCAAATTGGTCCAACACATTTTAAATACAATTTTATTGAATTATCCTTTAACCATATGGGTAGTTTATTTTCTAAGAAGATCTTTAACAAATATCAAATCTTCAAGAATAATTGAGACTAAATCAAATCTTTTCCAATACTTCAACCACAAGTTTTCAAACATATCCAAACACTATAGTGAATCCATAAGTAGTTAAGTAATATTACTTCCTTATTTACAAACTTAACCACTCATCTATAAAAAGTTAAATGATTTTATTCTGGTATAATGTTAGGAAACCACTATTCAAATAGAGGTGTTACCATTCTTAAAGTATCCTTAGAGAAAACTTATGTAGTACACAAGGTACAAATAACATAGCAATATACCTTAAATCCGTCTATGTCTTTAAAGTTATCTTTAGTCTACAATACTTTAACAAGTTTGAATTCAAACCACCTCTAGATTTTTGTAGTGTAAACCTTATTCTTATTTGTGTATAAAACATACTGTTTAATCAAATGCACTTTGACACTTTGAAAATAAAACAAAACCATGCCTTATTGGTATATAGATAATAGGCATAAAAATGGTTTTATTTGGATTTTTGTTTTGAAAATTTTTGTGCAAGCCAAGGATGTTATGAATGCATGAATGAAATGCAAGTTTTTGTATTTCATGAATTTTGGGATGTTACATTATGTGTGTTGTAAGAGTATCGACTTATACTTCTACTTACAACATCACCATATCATGACACTAGCCCAGCAACAATCTAAACTAGATGCCTCTAATTTATCCATTGCAAGTTTTACGTGGCTTAGGGCTTTCGAAGATAGAACAGTTTTTACCTACGAACATGAACCACAACGAGGATAACCAAATTGTTGACAACTTGTTGCAAATTAGATATTGACTATAGTAGGAGAGACAGACACCCGCTAGTCACTTATGCAAAACAAGTTACATGTCAAGCGTGGAACAAGTCTCATGTGCGAGGACATGTAAAGTTTGTCCAGGCCGCTTCATCCCACTATGCACCAATATCCAAAGTACAACTAAGAAGCAATAAAATGATCATAATCACGCACATACTCATATGTTTACTACCCGTGCAAAGCATCTACGCATAGATCCGGCTCTGATACCACTAAAGGGTTTGCAGCATAGAAAACAAAAAAATTCCTATGATGGGAACAAAGCACCAAGATCTATCTACTAGATACAAGAAACGGGTGGATATACATCCATAGAATAAATACCCTCGAAGACCGTATAGTGTTAACGAGGTTGTACTCATGGATGATGTAGTCGAATGCTTGCTGATCTCAAGATCGTGATAAAGTCCATCTGGTCTAGTCGGTCCAGCACCATCACGTCCAGCACCGCAAAGCAGTGGTGCATCCGTGATCGCACACACATCCGGGTACCCCGATAACCTCCGCTCCCTCGCTCCAGCGAAGTAGCGGAGCAACAAATTCTTCCAGAAAAAGCCACCGAGAACATGTATCTCGATGATCCGAGACCATGGGAAATTCTAAAGGGGGAAGAGAGATCCTTCGCGAGGAGGTGTGCTTTGAGAGGAGGAGAGGGGGGGCCTTTTATAGGGAGAGGGGGGAACCACAAGGGGCATGGCGCCCAGCCATGGTGGCTGCCCCCACCTCTTCCACATTCATGTGGGTGGATCTCCCACTCAAAATGAAAAGCCTCCACTCCCATAAAAGAGCCTCCACTCAAAAATCCACCCACATGCATTAAATTTCCACCAAATTTAATGCAAGCTCTCATTTAAATAAAACTATTTTATTTATTTATTCAGAATTTTGTTAATTACTTTAATCAACAAACATTCACATAAAACCCCTTGCTAGTATTCAATTTCACATGCAGAACCAGTTTCAGCAATTTCAACCGAAACAGTTCCGGTGTCTAGTGAAATAAATTCCTACACTTTCTTTTTCTTTCTTTGGCATATCATTTGCTCCAAATGGTGTCAGTATCCCTTAAGTGTGTCACCCTACGGTTCACGAATAATGTAGACATGATCGAGACCCCTCTCCGATCAATAATCAGTAGCGGGACCTGGAGATCCGTACTGACTCCCACATATTCAACGATGACTTTTGTGATCGTGTGAACCTTATACGCATGTAACTCAATCCCTTTGTCTCGCGATATATTACATGTCCGAGATTCGATCATCGGTATCTCCATACCTAGTTTGATCTCGTTACCGACATGTACTCTTTTCTTGTTCCCGTGATATAACATTCCAGTGATCAAATCACTTGCTTGCAAGCTAATTAATGTGATATCACCGAGAGGGCCCAGAGTATATCTATCTGTCATCGGGATGGAAAAATTCCACTCTTGATCCATGAGCCTCAACATAACACCTTCATCGCACTGAACCCATCTTTATAGTCACCTTGTTACGGTGTGACGTTTGATGTTATCAAGATACTCTTTCGGTCTTAGTGATTGACATGATCTCATGGTCTAAGGACTAAGATTACTTCGTATGATGTTATAGCAATATAAACACAATGACCTTGATCGTAATGCTATACTTTGGATGAATGTTCATCACATCATTCCAATAATGTTGTGACCTTGTTATTAACAACATCCAATGTCCATGATCAGGAAACCTTTGATCATCTTGTTAATCAACGAGCTAGTTTATAAGAGAGGCATAACTAGGAACTTCCTTTTTGATTATTAAACACACATGTATTAATGTTTCCATATTAATACAATTATAGCATGCAAAATAAACTTTTATCATAAATAAGGAATACTATAATAACCACTTTATTATTGCCTCTCGGGCATATTCCCTTCAAGTTGACATTCTATATGCAGTGTCCCAAAACTTATTGATTGATGCATATTGTAATATTACTTGTTCTTGTGCTACTTTTTTCTAGTCACCCTTGTGAACTTTGAAGGTGTCCTATGCATCTATTTGCTACTCTATGAGGGACAACCTGATTGCCACTATGTCATGTTTTCTGTATGTGAAACAAACAAACGTTTTTAATATATGTTATTCATGATCTTTGTTTGTAGCCTTTCATGTTGCATGCATAGTTACTATGTCTTATTGTTAGAACTCTATCTTTCATGCTCATGTTTAGAGTTCTTTGATCCCATCTTTCAATGCTTGCAAATGGTTTGATCTTGGTTTTGATGGTGCATGTCACCTCAAAAATTATTCTTTTATCACTTACCTACTCGAGGACGAGCAGGAGTTAAGCTTGGGGATGCTTGATACATCGGAAACGTATCTATAATTTTTGATGTTCCATGCTTGTTTTATATCCACTTTGCTTTGCTTAGTATACACTTTGAGGTATTTTTATACACTTTCTGGTACTAACCTATTAACAAGATGCCACAGTGTCAGTTGCTTGTTTTCTTCTGTTTTTGGTTCCATAAAGGAAGAAAATCAATATTCTCGGAATTGGACGGGACAAAATCCAAAGTCATTATTTTCCCGGAGCAACACGGAACCACGAAGCAGAGTCGAAGGAGCACCACAGGTAGGCCACCCTCCCCCAGGCGCGGCCTAGGGTGGGCCCGTGCCTAGGCCGGTTATTGGCCCCCTGGACCTCCATCGACCTTGCCTCTTGCGCCTATAAGAAGCCCCCGGGGAGAAAATCCTAAATAATCCATCATACTTCCAGAAAAATTCCCGCTGCGGCGCCGCCACCGAAGGGGAGATTCAGGGGACAGAAAGTCTTTGTTCCGGCACCCTGCCGGGACGGGGAAGTGCCCCCGGAGCCATCTCCATCGATCTCCATCTCCATCTTCATCATCATTGCTGATTCCCATGATGAGGAGGGAGTAGTTCTTCCTCGAGGCTAAGGGATCTACCGGTAGCTATGTGTTCATCTCTCTCTCTATGCATGATCTTGTTGTGGTCATGAGCTTTGTAATCAAGTAGATCTACCTTGCTACTCAAGTGTTTCAATAGATCTCTGCTCTCCCCATGTGTGTGAAAGTGACAGCGTGCACGCCATGGTGGCACTTAGGTTTGAGTCTACATAAATACTCTTTGTGATTTAATAGATCTATGCTTTTCCCCACGTGTGTGAAAGTGATAGCGTGCATACCGTGTGGGGCACTTTGGCTAGATTGAATATTTATTATGAGTTATATTTGGATTTGGATGTCTCTATGAAATTGTGGTGTTTGCTGGAACCATCTAGTGCTCAAGGTGACAGTGTGGGGTTATCTAGATTGGGGAAGGCGGACTTTGAGGAGTGTTATTATAGCCCTACTGATGATTAGAGTGTCCAAATGGAGAGTAGTTAAGAGTAGTATCATGAAGAGAGGATATTTATATGAGACAGTGTTCACTAGTGAAAGTATGATCCCTAGGCCTTGTTTATAAACATTGAAACACCGTTTGCATCTAGATATGTTGCATGTTTGATTGCTTTAGTCTTTATCTCACCGTCAAGCTATTTTCTAGCACTGTTACCACTTGTATTTCACTATCTCTTCGCTGAACTAGTGCACCTATACACCTTACAAGTGTATTGGGTGTGTTGGGGACACAAGAGACTTTTTGTATCTTGATTGCAGGATTGCTTAAGAGGGAATACCTTTGACCACTTCCTCCCTGAGTTCGATAAACCTTGGGTAATCCACTTAAGGGAAACTTGTTGCTGTTCTATAAACCTCTGCACTTGGAGGCCCAACAACTGTCTACAAGAATAGATGTGTGTAGACATCATTCACCTGCAAAGTTGACATGTAAGTTGGTGAGTCTAGCCACGCTTAGCAAGATGGTCGGTGGTCCACAGACGGTTCTGAATGGCGAGCCAGACCAAGAAGAGGCATTTTGGTGGAGCCCATGTCTTCCAAACAAGTTTCTCGAAAGAGCAAGGCAGGGAGGCCATGAACTAAGCTTTGTAGGCCGAGCTGGTTGAATAGAAGCCATTAGGCGACAAAATCCAAATGATATTATCCTCAATGTTAGGAGAGAGTTGGACTATCGAGATAAGATCCCACAGGCGGACAAATTGCTCAATATGCTCGACGGAAAAGGAGTCTACTGAGATGTCGGCGATCCATTTCTGATCCTTGATGGCATCCCGAACCGTCCAGTCTTTTCTTTTAGAAGCTTTGTAGATCAAGGGAGCCCTGTCCTCTGGTGGAGCACCGTCCAACCAAGAGGAGGACCAGAAAGAGGCCTTTCTTCTTTCGCCAACTTCAACTCTCGTAGCCGCATTGAGGAGTTGTCTATCGACCTTGTAATTTTGGTGTTTTGGTGCCAATCCAAGGTTTCTTAGGAACCGTCCACTCTTCCATAACCACTGTAACCTGAGTGCGAGAAAATCTTTCCAAGTCCAGAACCCCCAAGCTGCCAAGCTCCTTAGGGCGTCAGACCTTCTACCAGTTTACTTTGCATTTCCCACCGCTAACTGCCTCTTTGCATGCCCAAAACATTCGGTTGATCTTGGCGAAGGCCTTAAGAATGCCCTTATCAGCTTTCAAAGCGGTCAATAGGAAGATCGGCATGTAGGAGAGAACAGACTCAACCAGGGCAATGCATCTCGCCCTGTTTAGGAACCTACCCTTCCAAGGCTTTAAGAGTGAGGCCGCTTTATCAATGCAGGGCTGGAGATCAGCACGTTTGAACATGCCAAGAGACGGAGGAAGGCCCAGGTATTTGAGGGGGAACTAGGAAATGGCAGTCGAGAAGTTAGACAGAACCTAGTTGAGGTTGATGTCGGAACAATGAATACGGGCAACCGAGATCTTGGTTACATTGGTCATCACAACGGTCACCTCCCCGAAGCTCTAAAGGATGGAAGCCAAGTTTGACACATCTTACTTACTCCCTCTGTTTCAAAATATACGATGTTTTAGCTTTTTTGAAGCAAATGTATCTAAACTTCTTTAAATATGTACGTTCATTAAGTTTAAAGTGAATCTACACACTAAAAAAAGTCTAGATACATTTTTTTATAAACTTAAAACATTTTATATTCTAAAACGGAAAGAGTATTAGACATACTCAAGTTGACACATCTTACTTATTAGACGGACTCAAGAAAATAGCCGCATCATCCGTGCAGAAAGAAACGTGGCCCCCGCGACCCACGGGCATCTCATGCAGCAGACCGAAGGCTGTGGCACATTCCAAAATACGCTGAAGAGAGTCAATTGCGATGTCGAAAAGCAGCGGAAAATGATACCGATCACCCGGCTGCCTCGCACGCCTTTTTCCAGGAACGAGCTGCGTACCGTTTGTGGACCCCACCCCCGTGTCGTTATCTACTCATCTTCTCTACCGCAGAACTCGATCTGGCAAATACTCGCACGCCGCTCGGCCGGAGCACCTGCCTCCTGCTTCTCCGTCGTCGCTGCCTAGCTCCCTGCAAGCCGCCGTCACGCTAGCTCCCCGGGTCCCCGCCGTCGCCGGAGATGCAGGCCGCCGCCGCTCTTGCTCCCCGGGGCCCCGCCGTCATGAATCCTCGGCGCCCCGCCGTAGATGCAGGTCGCCGCCGCTCCATGTCGCTGCTGTTGCCGGAGGTGCAGGCCGCCGCCGCCGCTCTAGCTCCTGGCGTTCCATGGCATCTGGACGCGGGGAGCTCGCTCGGCCGCCCCTCTTCCCGCCTGATGCTGCCGCCGCCGGCCCTCTCCCTGCCTCTGCCCCCCATGCGCACCTCTGCTCTATGGCCGCTCTGTTTCCCGGCACACCGTCCGTTTGCTGCAAGTCATGGCCTCCCGTGGAGATGTGCAGACAGTCGGCCGCGATGCTACACACGGCGATCGAACCTGCTACATACGGCTTCTCATGTTGCTACCTACGGCCGCAGGAGTTGCTACCTCCGGCATTCGGACCTGCTACCTCCGGTGAGCGGTGCTGATACCTGCAGCGAGCGGTCCTGCTACACACGGCGACCGGACCTAGACTTGTGGCGTTGCTACATGCTCGAGCGGTGCAGCTCTATGGCATATTTCTTTGCTACAATTGTTGCTCTGACGATGTCTCCAGCGAAGTTAGGCTTTGCTACATTAGCATAATCATCTTGCTACATCTGCTTTTTGATTTTGCTACAAAAGCGCAATTTTTCTGCTATGTAGTATCCGGCGAGGTCTCCGGCAAAAGTCTCCGGCGAAGTCGGTTTTGCTACATTAGTACTTTTTTTCGCTACACGATCGTCGGCGAGGTCTAGTCTGTTTTTCCATTTTTATGTTAAACCGTTTTCTGCTACATGTAGCAAAAACAGGACTATTTGTAGCAAAATCGGGTATATTTATAACAAAAGTGGGATTTTGGGGGGTTTAGAGGACACGTGTCAGCAGGAGGACCCGTGAGGAAATATCCCCTTGGAGACGCGTAGTATGACCCAAAAGCAGCGGCGAAATACGCTGAGCTTATCCTCGCAGGACAGTCAATGCCGGCGAAATACGCTGAGTCTAGATACATCTGCTTCATAAACCTAAAACATCTTATATTCCGAAACGAAAAAGTATTAAACAGATTCAAGAAAAATAGTCTCGTCATCCGCGCAATGCAGCAGACCGAAGGCAGTAGCACATTCCAAAATACGCTGAAGAGAGTCAATAAAATACGCTGAAGAGAGTCAATCGCGATGTCCAAAAGCAGCGGCGAAATACGCTGAGCTTATCTTCGCATGCAGGACAGTCGGTGCCGGCGGTGCTTGCTTGTGCACGCCAGGAAACTAAGGTGGTGCTCTTCTTGCCAGTATCTCATACTAGAACAACCAAAATAAATTAAAAATCCAGGAAGGCAGGAACCCATGACGCACATGGCGACAATCCATGAAGGTTCTCACTCCAGCAGCAAGCTCGACCAAGTGAGCCCGTGTGTTAATTGCTTTATGACACGCATCGATCAGTGTACTACAGTCTACAGACAAACAGTTTGGGCACCATCGATCGGGTCTTCCATCTGCGGCAAAGGTTAGCCTCGCCCTCGCGCGGCGTCAGGGTCAAACTCAGCCCGTTGTACGAAGCTTAAACCAACGCCCAGGTGAAGAACGTGGCCAATGTGAACTGTACTCGTAGTCTCGTACCATCGTTAACCATGCTCAAACACAGCCCGTTGTACGAAGCTTAAACCACTGCTTCCTGGATGGTGACATTACTTGAGATACGTGGACGATGAGATCAGCAGATACTCCCTCCGTCCACAAATAAGTGTACTTCTAGCCTGGTCCTAGGTCAAACATAGTAAAGTTTGACTAACTTTTTAGAACAACATACCAACATTTATGACACTGAATTGTTATCATTAGATTTATTTTTAAATCTAATTTCATAATATGTCAATTTAATG
The DNA here is from genome assembly GCA_916181665.1 of Avena sativa. Classification (NCBI taxonomy): domain Eukaryota; kingdom Viridiplantae; phylum Streptophyta; class Magnoliopsida; order Poales; family Poaceae; genus Avena; species Avena sativa. The sequence continues at coordinate 272,795,748 of OV702298.1, read as the reverse complement.
TAATATATGTTCTATATTTCTCTATAAAGTTGGTCAAATTTGGTTATGTTTGACTTAGGTAAAAGCTAGATGTACACTTATTTGCGGACAGGGGAGTAGGTCGTTAGGCTGGCTGGAGAATCAAAGCTCCACGTCACCGGATCGGATCACCCCATCACCGTCTTCAGAAGGGAACCTAACCTAACCCCTCAATTAGCAGCAGCCATCAGACACGACACATGTCCCGACCACGAGTCCAATCGATCCGACGCTGCAAGATGTTGACACAGCGAACGAAAACACATCAGGAATTCAAGATCCCAAACTAGCAAACCGAAAGCGTGAAGACTTGGTATACAAGCCGCGCCACCTTCCCAGCAAAGCAACGCGGCCAATCAGAACCGGAACCCACAGCACTTCACCGCTTGCGTGCACGACCGATAGAAAACTAATCAGCGATCGCACATGCTCACAATCAATCCACAGGCCTAACACGCGGAGCTCTATATAAAGAGCGAGAGGGTAGGCAGAGGCCACCACCGAATCATCGATACTACACAAAGAATCATCATAATCTGCCACAAGAGAGAAGCAGCATCAATTCCTCACACGCAAACAAGCTCGTCTGCCAGCCAGCCTGATCGATCTCTCGCCGCCGGTGACCATGGAGGAGGCCCTCATCTCGCCGGAGCTCCGGGACGTGCTGCGCAAGGTGGCCGTGTTCCTGCTGGTGCAGGGGCTGGTGTACCTCATCCTCAGAGACTCCTCCGACGTCTTCTCCAGGGACAAGATCCTCAGGTCCCTCAGCTTCCGCCCGATGCGCTCCATGAGCGTGCGCCGCGTCCTGGCGCCGCTCTCCGACGTCCCCGTTGGCACCAACGACGACCAGTCCTCAGTGCCGCCTTCGCCGTCCTACTTCTCGAGATCCTGGTCGTCGCGCCGCTGGGGAAGCCGCAAGGATTGAAGAGGCGCCTTAGAGCGCGGATGCTAAAAATAGTTCCGACAACCATATTGATAGCTTCGTCGTTAACAACTGTGTATGTACTCGTGTGCGAAAAAGAACTGTATGTACTACTAATTGGTTTGCTACCAGCCTGCTCTGTGGTTTGAGGTTTGTGATTTGGGAATTGGTATTTGAACTCATGTAAATTAGAGTAGGCTGGTCTTGTATATATACATATGCTCGTAGTTATTTGATTCTTTACAATTTGTCTTCTCTTAGTTGTCACCTTGGACTGTTTAGCTCTCCAGGATTTCCTTTTATTTTAGCTGTGATTTATGGTCCTCTAATTGCTGTTCCATTTCCCGAGAACTTCAAATTTGTAACACCAATGCAACACTGAAGTACTACAACTATCCAAGTCAAACTTCTGTAAACAGACCAACATGAGTATCAGCCAGCGCTGCTGTATCGAGGAGTAATAGCTGAAATGTCGCATTACTTCTCAGGTGGTTACAACGTCCGAAGAGATCCTCTCGAATCTCTATTTACAGTATATAGCAGTAGTATGTAATCAGTCACTTGTACTTCTGGATCATCTCTCTAACATGGTCCATCACGAGCCACGCTTTGTCGCCTCCTATCACTTGCTCCTTCCATTCCCCATCTTTCCATAACTGTAAATGAATAAAAGACACTGGCATGAAAAAACATTCATAATTTCCTTCGATCATACAGTGACAAAATTGAGAAGGGATTATATTCGATGTTACCTGAATAGTGGGCATTTTCTGAAGGCAGGAGGGCAACCAAAACGGGGGAAGAAAGGCAGAAATCAGTACTACATCATTACAGACATGCCGAATCTCCCTTTCATCAAGTAAGAAAAGGAAGTAAAACTAAAGGACAAGCTCGAATTCGATCACTACTTACACTTATGTTCCCTCTTTTTACCACGGCCGATGGAACTTTGTTGACATCCACAAAGTAGAACCTGACCCTGCAAACAAAGGAGCAGGGATGGCTTTGTGTCATTCGGATCAGGAAATAGGTCCTGCACATTCCACGTCTCGGTTTCGATACCGAGAGATCATGAAATCCTGCAAACTAGTACTGAATCGTTTCTAGGGATTCGGACCAACCCTGGGTACTCTCCTGCGATCTTCTCCAGCTTGGGCTTCAGGTAGATGCATTTCCGGCACCAGCTAGCCATCCTGGCAAGAACACACTGAAGCCTCAGCGTCTGAGGACCGTGCTGATAAACAAAAATGCAGAGTGGCAACGCGGTTCCCCGGTATAGCAGAGCACGCAACGCGAGCACGACATTGGTAGTATAAGCAGACAGAGGCAGAGGCAGTCGTATCGCACATACCAGTCGATGATGATGGGCTGGTTGTTGTCGACGGAGTAGGCGAGCGCGGCGTCGAGCTTGTCCATGCTGTCGATCTCGTCCATCTCCACCGGCTCCGCCGCGTCCCAGAAGTAGGCCGCCTCCGCCCTCACCCCTCCTCCTCTTCTCCTACTAGCCCCGCGATCCCCTCCGCCTCTCCACACTAGGGCTGAGCGCGCCCCGCCCACGGTCGAGCAGGCCGCGGCCGAGGACGGGGCGGACGCCGCCTCCCGTGGCGCGGCGGCGCAGAGGTCCCGGCAGAGCACGCGTGGGCCCGGCGCGAGCAGCGCCATCGACTGGCTGCTAGCTCTCGGGGTGCCGCGATGGAGTGCAGAACTCGGAGATGGATGCGGCTGGGAGGGGATTCGAGCGGGTGGCGCTGCAGTCTACGCGTGGGAAAATCGAAGATTGCGAGGTGAGGAGGAGCAGAGGAGAGATCAGAGATGAGGCGCGGAAGCGAAAGGGGAGAAGACTTATCCGAAATTCGAGACAAAAGCGTCGGCTTCTGGGGCCTACATACTGGATCGTCAGAAATATCTCCAGATCTTCGCCTGCGACTTAGTTTGGACTTGGTGGAGGCCTCGGTTTTCTCTTCTCATCGTAAAACTCGAATGGTGTGACCGGCCCTGATTCAACGGCGTATCTGGGCCTCAAGTACCGGCCCTCTCCAATGCAGGAGGCCCAAAAGGTAGGAGTAGAATGGACGTCCAAGTTCAAACGAAACTAGGCTGCCTGGCTGCCACTGCTCCCCTTCGACGAACCGAACACAGGAACAGAAAGTAATAAGCACGAAAAAAAATGATCTGCTGGCATGAATACACTCCTTCTCTGCATAGTGGGTAGGTATGTAAGCGGCACACCACTTAATTTCGCGTAATACCGTTTATTTGTACTCTAGTTTAATAAAGTTTGTTTTTTTAAAACAAAGAACTAATAAGTTGAATAAACGGAACTTACGGATGCCATTTAAGTGCCATTTATATCCCTAATAGTGGGAAGTAACTTGAACTAGTGTCATGCACGACCACATTCACAGTGGATAGTAATTTATGTTTAGTAACATGCAAGGTTTTATTTATTAGTTTGTAGACTAATCTTGCCTTGGAGTGCAATGTTATGGTAACATAGCTAGTTACTCCAATCTTCTCTTTCATCATTTAACGACATGCCACATCATCATAATGTCTAGTTGGCACTGCATGTGGATGCATGTTACCACCTTAGTTACTCCCAATAAGAGCATCTCCACTCGGATTCCCAGGACACCGATCCAAGGACGATTTTTTGGGCCAGACGCCAAAAATTGGTCCAGTCGCGTTCCCAGGACCCCGGTTTCGTTCGTATTTGGGCCAACTTTGGTCCGGGGTTCTCACGCCGATCCTGGGGCACCGTGAATGCCCTGGAAATGCCAGACGAAGCAAAAATGGTCGTGTGCCAACCCTGTCGGCGAGACAATCCCATTTTCCCACACCCACTTGTCTCCCCTGCGGCAAAGATCTCCCCTAGCCGTCCTGTCGCCATGGCTTCGTCGGCGAAGCTCCACCACGTCGAGCCGTATCCACGCCTCTAGATAGGCTCGCCGTCGTCTCCACCCCTTTCCCCTCGGCCTAGGCCATCTTTCGCCGCCCAAACTTCGTCGTAGCTCGGCTTCGCTGCAAGTTCCCACTACCTCGCTCGCCAAGTGTTCGGCGTTTTGCCGGTTCGGCCATGGACTCCGATGACGAGGAGATGTTCGCGGTGTTGCTGGAAGAGGAGAACGCCACTGCCGCCGAAGATGCAGATCACATGCAAATCCTCGCCTCCCTCGCCCGGCTGTACGTGCAGACGGCAACGCCGAAGCGTGGAGGTTCGGCGAAGGGTCGCCGTTAGTGCAAGATGATCTGGTTGAGCACCTATGGATACGCAGGGGCAACACGTAGATGTCGATCATGAATTGGCCGAACTAGGCCGAAATATATTGCATTGTCATTGTATGCCGAACTATGTTTAAGTTTATGTCGAATTATGTTTAAATCCATGCTGAACATTGCTATGTATTCATATTATGCCAAATTATGTAGAAAACTGGTCGAATTTGAGCCAAATTTAGACGGAAAAAAGCCAACCTGAAAACTCGGTCTGGAAACGCGAGTGGATTTTCTATACAAAAACTAGTTTCGTCCGACGAAAGTTTAGTCCTCATTTTGGTCTCGGAATCGGCCAACGAGTGGAGATGCTCTAATGTGTGGACCAGGGACGACTTACGAATTCTCCATGGAGTGACAGGGAGAAAACGTTCGGTCCCGTTACTGAACATGAATCCAGATCCAGCCTCAACCTCCAATGTGTTGAAAATATAAGCAAATTACCATAATATTTAATCCGAAATAAGTAATAATAAATCATGACTATAAGTGCTGGAATTAATCTAATCATGTATACTAGCAGAATAAACGAACAGATCATATTCAACCAGAATAAACAGATCACATCTATTCCAAGAGCTAGTACAAGAAACTGCAACAGAAACTGAACTAGATAGGAACAGATTACGTACGGTGCTGGAGGAGGAATCGGGTTCGCGTTCAGGTTGGGGTTGAGGTTGACACCAGTGTCGTCAGCCATGGCGTCGATGTAGAGGCTGCTGATGTCCGGGAAGAAGTCCTCGTCGGGGAAGTAGTGGTCGGTCGACGTGATGCCGTCAGTAGTCGCGCAGACGCGCTCCCCAAAAACCTGATCGCCCCTCACCCGTACAGGTTCACGAGAGGCGGTGGTTCCGGAGGCCTACTGTCCCGTCGTCCGGTGCACGCCGGAAGAGGGGATGGAGAAGGTGTAGCGGCGGCGCAAGGTTCTGGAGTCAGAGAGATGTGTATTTTCTCGTATTAGGGTTTTTGCCTAAGGCCGTTTATATATAGGCGCCAGTCGGGTAAGACGTGGGGCGTAACCCACGTCCGAGTAGTAGACCGAAAACGGCTGACAGAAAAAATAACTCGCACAATAATTTTCCTGAGCAGCAAAAAGATAAGATCGGCACCGAGGCACAATTCCGCAAACCGCGGCGCGCGCGCGTCGTGGCGAGGCGAGGCGAGGCGGGCGGCGGAGGAGGAGGAGCGCGCGTGTATGCCACTCCTCTTCACTCTCTTTAGGAGGTAGTGAAACACTCCACTATATATATTGGTCCAACTCCCTCTAAACTAGCAAGATGGGACTAAACTTTGGTGCCACCCCTTGCTAGGCATGAATGGGCCAAGAGAATTTCAAAATTTGTATTAGGCTATGGGCCAAGGCCCACACCCAAATTCCAACAATCCCCCACAAATTCTCATAGACACATATCATCACATCACATCAATCAGTCCCAGAGCATTGTTTATATACCGGTGCGAGGTGGAGACTGTTAAGTTGAACTTCCACTTAGAACTTCATGCTACACTAGATTGCAACTTGAATAGTGGACTATGCCTTGAACTACAAGTTTGGTGCGCACTAGTTTCACATAAGGTCTAAACCGATACAGGGCTGCCGCGAAGCTTCTCCGCAGTTTGGAGCTTATGCGTCATACTCCATGGCCTTTCATGAGTTTATTAGAGAGCACCCAACTCTCACGGACTGCGACGTTTGACAGTCAGACTCATATAGGTGTGTTCTTCAAAAGATGTTCTGCAGGACAACATATTTGCTTAAACAAGCCACTCAGAACACATTAAGGTAAATACCAACCTGCCATGCAGAATAGGAGAGTATTGCATCTATACGGAGTGGTAGTATGCTATAAGGATACTCTCCTCCCAGTTGACCAACAGCTTGTCTCCCAACTCTACTTCACGGGATCTCCGATCACATAGAGCGGGTTACCACTGTGAGCAACTCAAAAAGTGGGTCTCAAATCCATCTCCCTCGATGCATTATCTATCACATTACGTGATAGACCCTTTGTGAAGGGATCTGCCAAATTTTTAGATATTTGGATATAGTCCAATGCAATAACTCCGGAGTTTCTCATTTTCCTGACAGATTTCAATCTCCTCTTCACATGTCTTGATGACTTCATATTGTCCTTAGAACTGTTTATTTTTATGATCACAGTTTGATTATCACAGTTTATAAGGATTGCGGGTATTGGTTTTTCAACCATAGGTAAGTTCATCAAGAGTTCACGAAGCCACTCTGCTTCAACAGTGGCTGTGTCTAATGCTGTGAGTTCTGCTTCCATAGTTGACCTCGTTAAGATGGTCTGCTTGCAAGACTTCCAAGAAACAGCGCCACCACCAAGTGTAAACACATAACCACTCGTGGCCTTAGTCTCATCAGCATCAGAAATCCAGTTTGAGTCACTATACCCTTCAAGTACCCTTGGATACCCGGAGTAGTGAATCCCATAGCTCGCAGTGCCTTTCAAATAACGCAAAACCCTTTCAAGGGCCTGCCAATGAACATCTCCAGGATTTGAGACAAATCGACTTAACTTGCTTACAGCAAAGGAGATGTCAGGCCTCGTAGCGCTGGCTAAATACATAAGCGAGCCAATAATCTGAGAATATCTCAGCTGATCTTTAGCATCCTTAGGATCTCCCTGATTCTTTCGAACCAACACGCTAGGATCGTATGGTGTAGGAGAGGATCTACATTCGCTATACCCAAAACGACTCAAGATCTTTTCCACATAGTGAGACTGAAGCAGTGTTATCCCACCATCATCATCTTTCAGCAGCTTGATGTTCAATATCACATCAGCCACTCCTAGATCTTTCATCTCAAAACAACGAGATAGAAAGTCTTTGACCTCATTGATAACATTAAGATTGGTCCCGAATATCAGTATATCATCAACATACAGACATAAGATGACTCCCTCGCCCCCACCATGGCGATAGTACACACACTTGTCAGCTTCGTTTACAATAAAGCCTTCATCAGTTAAAGTCCTTTCAAACTTATCATGCCACTGCTTAGGAGCTTGCTTAAGACCATACAGAGACTTCAGTAACTTGCACACCTTGCCTTATTGACCATCTATCACGAATCCATCCGGCTGATCCATATAAATTTCCTCATCTAACTCTCCATTTAGGAAAGCCGTCTTAACGTCCATTTGATGAACGAGAAGATCATGCGAGGCAGTCAAGGATAGCAGTACTCGAATAGTGGTCAATCTAGCCACAGGTGAATAAGTATCAAAGAAGTCTTCGCCTTCTTTCTGGGTATAACCCTTGGCAACAAGGCGTGCCTTATACTTCTCAATAGTACCATCAGGTCTAAGCTTCTTCTTAAACACCCACTTACATCCTACAGGTTTGCACCCATAAGGACGATCAGTAATTTCCCAAGTTCCGTTTGCTATGATGGAATCCATCTCACTGCGAACGGCTTCTTTCCAGTAGTCAGCATCTTGAGATGCATAAGCTTCTGAAATAGAAGTGGGAGTATCATCCACGAGGTATACAATGAAATCATCACCAAAGGACTTCGCAGTCCTTTGTCTCTTACTTCTGGTAGGAGCTTCACTGTTATCCTCCATAGGATTATCAGGGTGTTCTATCGAAATGGTGGGTTCAGGAATTGTGATTAATTCTTGACTAGATAAACTAGGCATCTCCTGATTTGATGAACTAGACGAATCTTTCATGGGAAAGATGTCTTCAAAGAAAGTCGCATCATTCGACTCCATGATTGTACCAACATGCATGTCAGATACCTGAGAATTCACTATCAAAAATCTATAGCCAATGCTATGAAATGCATATCCCAGAAAGACACAATCCACGGTTTTTGGGCCAAGCTTGCGCTTCTTGGGTATCGGCACATTCACTTTCGCCAAACAACCCCAAGTTCGTAAGTAGGAGAGTTTCAGCCTTTTCCTTTCCCATTCCTCAAATGGAGTAATGGTTTTGTTCTTTTTGGGAACACGGTTTAGGACATGACACGCAGTCTTTATCGCCTTCCCCCACCATTCCTTGGATAGACCCGATGTATCTAACATGGCGTTAACCAAATCAGTTAGAGTACGGTTCTTTCTTTCGGCCACCCCATTTGACTGAGGTGAGTAGGGAGGCGTCCTCTCATGGATAATACCATGCTCCACACAAAAAGAATCAAATTCGTTGGAAAAATACTCTCCACCACGATCAGACCGAAGTCGCTTAATCTTTCGATCAAGTTGGTTTTCTGATTCAGCTTTATAGATTTTGAAGTGATTAAAAGCTTCATCTTTAGATTTCAGAAGATACACATAACAGTATCGAGTGGAATCATCAATTAAAGTCATGAAATATCGCTTTCCACCTTTTGTCAACTCACCATTCATCTCACAAAGATCTGAATGTATTAGTTCCAGTGGTGCCAAATCTCGTACCTCGGCAGTCTTATGAGACTTGCGAGGTTGCTTAGCTTGCACACATACTTGACACTTGGAACTTTTGACAGTAGTAAATTTCGGAATTAAATTCATATCGGCAAGCCGCGTCATGCACCCAAAATTAATATGACAAAGTCGTGAATGCCAAATATTGGATTCACTATCATTGCAAACATGATTAATAACTTGAGTACATAAGTCTGACAAAGATAAGCAGAACAAGCCTCCGCACTCATAACCCTTTCCAACAAATTGTCCACACTTAGAAATTACAACTTTATTGGACTCAAAGACTAACTTAAAACCATCTCGACACAGAAGAGATCCGCTGACGAGATTCTTATTGATTGAGGGAACGTGTTGCACATTCTTCAGCTGTACGATCTTCCCCGAAGTAAACTTCAGATCCACCGTACCAACACCTTGAACAGAAGCACGTGAGCCGTTTCCCATCATCACGGAGCCAGCCCGTTCGACCTGATAAGAAGAGAACATGGAAATATCAGCACATACATGTATATTTGCACCAGTGTATATCCACCAATCAGGTGAGTTACAAACTGAAAGAACAGTGGGAAATATACCGTACCCAGCATCCTTCATCTCAATATCACCAAGGACAACATTAGCGGACTTGCCACTATTTCCATGTGAACGCTTGTCAAAGCGATTGGGGCAGCTAGGAGCCCAATGATTAGAATCACCACAGACATGGCAAGATCCTTTCTTCTTATACTCAGTCTTCTTCTTGAAGTTGGTAGTCTGTGCGGCCTTGTTTTTGCCATCAAACTTTCCTTTGCCATCAGACCTGTTCTTATTCTTGAACTTGTGGGACTGGAAGTTGTTTTTCTGCACTACATGTGCGCTGGAACTTCCATCAAAGCCTCGAGGACGTGTATCTTTTGCTCTCGCCTTTTCTTCAACATGAAGAGATCCGATGAGATCCGAAACAGAAAACTCCTGTCTCTTATGTTTCAGAGAGGTAGCAAAGTTCCTCCAAGAAGGAGGAAGCTTGGCAATAATGCCTCCGGCCACGAACTTGTCCGGTAAGTTACACTTGAACTGCTCGAGTTCTTTGGCAAGGGACTGTATCTCATGAGCCTGATCCACGATGGGACGGTCATCAATCATCTTGTAGTCATAGAATTGCTCCATGATATACAGTTCAGTGCCAGCATCCGAAACACCAAACTTGGCGTCCAGTGCATCCCACGCATCCTTGCCATTATCAAATGACATATAGGTGTCAACAATGTTGTCACCAAGAATATTGAACAAAGCCCCCATAAACATGGTGTCGACTTTCTGAAACGCTTCCTCCTGAACAGGAGAAAGGTCTCCCTCAGGTTTGCCAAGAGTAGCGCTATAGCAGCCTAGGTTTTTCAACCATAGAACTGCTCTCGTGCGCCATCTCTTATAATTGACACCGTCAAAAGGAGGCGGCCTTGTAGTCGCGGCTAAACCAGTTGAATTCAGTTGCCTATAATTAGGTTTTTGGATTGTTGAAAATATAAGCAAATTACCATAATATTTAATCCGAAATAAGTAATAATAAATCATGACTATAAGTGCTGGAATTAATCTAATCATGTATACTAGCAGAATAAACGAACAGATCATATTCAACCAGAATAAACAGATCACATCTATTCCAAGAGCTAGTACAAGAAACTGCAACAGAAACTGAACTAGATAGGAACAGATTACGTACGGTGCTGGAGGAGGAATCGGGTTCGCGTTCAGGTTGGGGTTGAGGTTGACACCAGTAGAGGCTGCTGATGTCCGGGAAGAAGTCCTCGTCGGGGAAGTAGTGGTCGGTCGACGTGATGCCGTCAGTAGTCGCGCAGACGCGCTCCCCAAAAACCTGATCGCCCCTCACCCGTTCCTGAGCAACAAATTCCGCAAACCCCGAGGCGAGGCGGGCGGCGGAGGAGGAGGAGCGCGCGTGTATGCCACTCCTCTTCACTCTCTTTAAGAGGTAGTGAAACACTCCACTATATATATTGGTCCAACTCCCTCTAAACTAGCAAGGTGGGACTAAACTTTGGTGCCACCCCTTGCTAGGCATGAATAGGCCAAGAGAATTTCAGAATTTGTATTAGGCTATGGGCCAAGGCCCACACCCAAATTCTAACACAATGTACTAACCCTACTCCTTGGTCTCGTTCCAACATTTCCATGGCGGTTTTGGTGGCAACGTACGTACGTCGGTGCGGTCATCCGCAACGTACATTTCGAACCGCCGCCAACATGTGCCCGGCGCCGGCCGGTGCTGCCGGCCTAGCTTCTAGCCCTGAACTTTCTGTACGTGGCTACGAGCCTCTGCGTGGTGCTAGCTACAGCGTGCACTGGGGGTAGCTTTACCGGCCGGCCGCCAGGAAGCGCATGTCTCGCTTTCGCGGGCCCACACTGTAACCAACACCTGACAGGCATACCCCACGCCCTCGCTTCCTTGCGTAGCTCGCACTCCATGGATCGGTCGGTACGTCTTTCCGATCCGCGGGCAACTTTCGTGTTTCCTCTGATCTGGAAGAGACTCAACTTTGGGCACAAAAAAATGCACTTGGCCCTGATCATTTCGGCACCTGTGCTGCCCGCTGTCTAGCGAGAGGCGACACGCACGGACCGCACGGTGCGGTACGTACTGCGCGTCTGCGCCACCTGATCAGTCGATCGATCTCAACTTTTTAAAGCACGATGTCGGTTCGAGATCTTGGAGAAAACCAACTGCTAGAGGCGCCTTATTAGAGCTTCGATCGTGTGTTGGCTGCTCTCAACTAAGACCTAGTTTGGCAACAAAGTTTTTCTAACACTGAAGTATACCAATACCATAGTATTCTAGTGCCCAGCAAAGCAATATTTTAGTTTTTCCTTTTTCTCAGTTTTAGAAAAAAGAGGGTCTAGCCTCTTTGTCAAATACTTCAATAAAACCATAGTTTTGAAGAATACTTCAGTTTTAAAACCACATTATTTGTTAGATCCAAACACCTCAAAGTATTTAATACTTCAGTTTTTTCCAAAACCAAAGTATTCCCCTCAATACTTTAAAAATACTTTGATGCCAAACAGGGCCTAAATCTCCACACACTGATTTACATGTGTACATATGCGTACCTGTTAATCAAAAGGGCCGGGGGGCAGAGAAACTACAGACAAAGCACAGAGCACGTCTTCCTTGTTGGGAAACTGGGCCGGTAGAGGCCCACTCGGTGTGGTCTCTACCAGGCTAGGGTTGGTCCATATGGATATCGTATCCCCTTTAACTATAAATAGAGGAACAAATTATGTACGGGTTTTATCGAGAGAGTTTTCAATAAAGTTCTCTTTTGTTCCCTATGTCATCTACTTGTATACTGTGTGTGCCTTCTCCTAGTCTTCTTCTTGGGTGCGAAACAGCCTCGGGACCGGCCAGTCGGCAGGGGGTGTTTCAACACGTTATCAGCACGTGTCTCTCCGTCGAGCCTCCGTCAAGCCACCGTCGAGCCTGCATCACGCAGGCTTTCGTTGAAGTTAACCCAAATCTGACCGCAAAAATGGAGTCGTCTCGCGTTTTCCTTTCAAGATTTGCGTTTAGATCTTAGATCAGATCCCATTCGGGGTACGGATTTTTCTTTCCGGAAGTCGAGCTGATCTGCTGTCGCCGACCAATGTCGATTTAATCACTCCCGGATCAGAAACTTGTTGACTGTACTAGTGCACCTGTTGTGTCGATCTATTTTTTTTAGATCCCGCTGATCTATACCGCTGCGAATAGTAGATTTGTTTTCGATCGCGATTATTTTACTATCTTTCTTTTCTCCATCGCGAAGAACAAGGTCAAGCAGCACCTGGCACACGCCCATGGCGAGCAACGGCCGCCGTGAGCCGCCGAGCCTGGCCGCGCCGCCGCCGGCCGCTGGCCCCGCGTCGCCCGTGCCGCCCGGCCCTGCTGGCCGCGCCGCCGCGCGCGCTCGCCCGCGCTGGCCGCCGCGTGGCACGCCCCCTGCTGTGCGTGGCCGCGCTCGCCTGCTGCGCGTGGCACGCCCCCTGCAGCGCTGGCCGCCGCGCTGGCGCGCCGCCAGCTGCACGTAGCCGCGCTCGCCGCAGCGCCGCCCGCTGCGCGTGGCCACGCCTGGCCCTGCCGCCGCCTCCGCGCCGCTGGCCTCGCGCCGAGCCGCCGTCGCGCGCCCGCGCCGGGCCACCGCCGTCCGCTCCGCGCACGCCGCGCGCGCCGGCCCTGCTGCCACGCCCGCGCGCCGCTGCGCCGCATTGCCGCATGCCGCTCCGTGTCTCCACGCGCGCCGGCCCTGCTGGCCACGCCCACGCGCCGCTGCCGCGCCGCCCGGTCCCGCCCGCTGCGTCCGAGTGAGCCGCCGCCCGCTGCGTTGGCTGCCGCGCTGGCGCGCCGCACGCTGCGCATGCCGCTGCGTTCGCATGCGTCCGCCCCGTTGGCGCTGCTGCAGGCCGCCGCCTCGCCGCTCCAAGCGCGGTCGCCGCCGCGCACGCCGCCCCAACCCCACTCGCCCTCGTCCCGCCGCCGGTGCGGCCTGCTGCCGCCGCCGCTCCACTCGAGAGCACACCAGTGCTCTGTTGCCCCGTTCTCGGGCAGGGACGGTGTGGGGTGGACCGGTCCACAGGAGATCGTGCGTTTTTCGGCCATTTTTGGGCCGTTTTTGCGCGTGGGAACACGCGTTTGCGGGGCTGTTGGGCCATTTCGGCTCTGTTTTCGGTACGATTTTTCACAAGCTTTTTGAACTATGTTTTACTATAGTTATTAATTAACGCATGTTTTTAATACTTTGTATCTCATACATAGCTTGTACCGTTTTTACATTAAATTTTGAAACGTCGTCATATTTGAATTACTGTATCGATTATCGTATTTATGCAACCGATTACCTGCTATAATCTTACACACTTTGCATAAATTGCAGATGACCGGAATCGTCAGCCGCGAGTTCCCGGAGTTGACCCAGGATGGGCTTAACTACCTGACTTGGGCCTCGGACGTTGAGATCGTCCTTGAGGGCCGATGCATCAAGGATGCGTTGATTGAGGAGACCCCGACGGCCCCTAGCAAAACCATCCTGACGGACAACGCCAAAGCCCTGCACTTCCTCCGCCATCACATGTGTGAGACTCTTAAGAATGAGTACATGGCAGAACGGAGTGCTTCTGCCCTTTGGACCGCCCTCAACAAGCGGTTCTCTAGGCTGAAGTACACCATTCAGCCACAGGCGGAGGCAGATTGGATACGTCTGAGGTTTGCGGACTTCAAGACGGTGGGAGAGTACAACTCCCGGTTGCACCGGATTTGTACTATTCTTCAGCTGTGTGGGACCAGTACCACGATCAGCAGAAGATAGACAAAACCCTCTCCACATTCCATCCGGACAACATCCAGTCCTCGCGAAACTTTCGCCAGGAAGGATTCACGGAATATGCAGCGCTTATTGATGCTCTCCAGGTGGCCGAGGCGCAGGATAATGTTCTGAAAAAAAACTTCTCCGCGCAACCCTTCGCGGGGGGCCCAAGTCATGAGGCCAATGCCGGTGCCTACAAGGTGCGCAAGCCCATCCACAAGAAGAGAGGCAAGAAGGGCAAGAAGGGCCCCAACTCCTCCAATCCGACCAAGCAACGCAAGACGAGCAAGGGGGAGGCGAGGCCCCAGGACTGCTTCCGCTGTGGCTCCAAGACTCACTTCTCCAGGCAGTGTTTGGCCCCTAAACACGTCGTGGACGCGTTCAAGGCCAACAAGAAGGCGCGCGAGGCGCACCTTGTCCAGGTTGAGGCACCACTGGCGCCCGGAGAGGCGCCTGTGCAGAACGTCGCGCCCATAGTGGCGCAGGACGTAGCACAAGTGGCAGCACCCTCGGCGGTCCCCACGGACACCGCTGTGCCCATGGAGGTTGAGCACGTTGTGCCCCCCTCCCCCCCCCCCCCCCCCCGCCTCATCTCGGCACCTTGTCCATGATTATGGCCAACGAAGAGAAGCTCACTGACCTCGAGATACAGGCTGAGCTCGATGGTTTCTTTGCAGAATCCACCTGAGCTCCTTTTGTTGTGATGATTCCTTTTCCGTAACAATTAGATACAATTTTTCGATATGGTTGTAAGCTCTATGAGAGCATAACATTTATTTATTTTTCGGCGATTGGATGACATTTATTTTATTCATTTATTCCATTATTTGATTATGTGATGTTCTGAAATGTTTATGTGTTTTACTTACTTGATGTAGCAACTTCCTCGCTCCATTATATTAATTAGGCACTATATTTTAGAACAGTGTGGCGCCCAAATGGAGGAAACGTGCCTTGCTGATAGCGGCACCACAAATACCATCTTGAGAGAAACAAAGTATTTTGAGTCCATTACCAAAAACCCTCGTAACATAATGACGATCGCCGGCTGCGGTCCGAATGTAGTTGGCTCCGAAAGAGCAACTATCATACTCCCAAATGGAACAACTCTGATCATTGAAGAGGCATTGTTGTATCCGGAGTCGACTCGTACTCTCTTAAGTTTTAGAGACATCCGCGCCAATGGTTTCCATGTAGAAACCGATGATGATGAGAATGGAAAGGAGTTCCTACTCATTACCAAGCGCGACGAAAATGGTAAACATGTTGTCGAAAGACTCCCTTCATTAGCTACTGGGTTGTACTACACTAAGATAGTAGCACCACCTATTTACACTACCCTTAAGACTGTCTTTAGAAGCTCCGAACTATTCTGCCTTTGGCATGATAGGTTAGGCCACCCTGGTCTTAGGATGATGAGAAATATAATTAACAACTCGAACGGTCATAATGTTAATGTGAAAAATTTCCCGAATCCCGATGATTTCGTGTGCTCCGCATGCGCTACGGGGAAATTGATCATTATACCGTCCCCCCTAAAGGTGAAGGATGAACTCCCCGCGTTCTTGGAACGTATTTAAGGGGATATATGTGGTCCAATTCAGCCCCTCTCAGGGCTGTTTCGGTACTTCATGGTGCTCATCGATGCTTCCTCTAAATGGTCCAATGTTTGCCTGCTGTCCACAAGGAACCATGCTTTTGCAAAGTTGATCTCCCAGATCATACAAATAAGGAATAAATTCCCTGATTATCGTTTAAAGTCTATTCGAATGGACAATGCCGGAGAATTTACTTCAAAGGCATTCGATGATTATTGCATGGCAACTGGAATCAAACTTGAGCACTCCGTACCGCATGTCCACACTCAAAATGGACTTGCGGAGGCATTGATTAAAAGGATTAAATTTATTGCCAAACCACTCCTTCAGGGTTGTAATTTACCAACTACATGTTGGGGACACGCGGTGTTACACGCCGCTAATCTCATCAACTTTCGACCATCGGCCTACAACATCCACTCTCCCATCCAACTTGCGCAAGGGTCGGCACCGAAAATTTCCCACCTCCGTAGGTTCGGCTGCCAGGTATATGTACCTATACCACCACCCCAGCGATCAGCAATGGGACCGCTCCGTAAGTCGGGTATATACGTTGGTTATGAGACTGTATCCATAATCAGGTTCTTGGACCCCTTGACAGGTGACTGTCACACGGCCCGTTTTGCTGACTGCATTTTTGACGAGGATCTTTTTCCGACTTTGGGGGGAGGTAATCAACCCCTGGATGACAAAAGTCGAGAAATCACGTGGAAAGCCATGGGGATCCACGCTCATGACCCGCGCACTGTTGAGACTAATAGAGAAGTCCAAAAGATACTAGATTTGCACTCCCTAGCGAATCAACTGCCCGATCATTTTAGTGATTTAAAGACCGTGACAAAGTCGCATGTGCATGCATGCAATGCACCGGAAAGGGTTGAAATACCAAAGAAAAATGATGGTATACCCGCTCCTGCTCCAAGGCCTAAGAGGACGCGGATTCCGGTTTCTCAAATCCCAAGTACCCGGGGACGCCCGAAGAAAAAGGATAAGAGAGATTTATTACAGTCTACCCCTGTTGAGGGGAGCCAGTTGAGACCTGGCACGAATACGGATATTTCAGTGCACGAAATTCCGGACTTGAACTTTCCGATATCGGAAATACCCAGTGAAGTTGTGTGCGCACACATCGGAGCGGGAAAGCTAAAGGACCTAGCTCCTGGATTGGGAAATCCGATGGAGCAAGAGGATGTGCCTGATGCACTCCATGACGAAATGGCCATTAACTATGTTAATTCGGGCGAGTCATACAACCGAGCCATGGCAAATGTCGACGTTAATTTTGCCAAGAAAATTGCCTCAATCATAGATCTTGACCCTGAGCCTAACACGCTCGCTGATTGCAAGAAAAGGTTGGATTGGAAAGATTGGCAGAAGGCAATTACTGCTGAATTATTATCGTTAAACAAAAGAGAGGTATTTGGACCTGTTTGTCTAACTCCTCCCCACATTCGCCCCGTTGGCCATAAGTGGGTTTTTGTTCGAAAGAGAAACGAAAATAATGAAGTAGTAAGGTACAAAGCAAGGCTCGTTGCTCAAGGTTTCACTCAGCGACCAGGTGTCGACTTTGAGGAAACTTACTCCCCAGTCATGGATGGAATTACCTTTAGATACTTGATCTCAATGGCAGTAAACATGGACTTAAAAATGAAACTGATGGATGTTGTCACCGCTTACCTATATGGTAACTTGGATTCGGACATATACATGAAAGTACCAGAAGGTATCCCTGTCCCGAACCAGGATAGAGCAAACAGGAGCTTATACAGTGTTTAGCTTAAGAAGTTATTGTATGGACTAAAATAGTCAGGTAGGATGTGGTATAATCGTTTAAGCGATTTCCTTCATCAGAAGGGCTACGCGAGCAATGAAGATTGCCCATGTGTTTTTATACGGAGATCCCAGGATGGTTTCTGTATTATCTCAGTGTACGTGGACGATTTGAATATAATCGGTACACCTGACGATATTGAGAAAGCGAGTTCCTACCTGATGTCGGAATTTGAGATGAAAGACTTAGGTAAAACCAAGTTCTGCCTCGGTCTGCAACTTGAGCATTCCCCTGGTGGGATTCTAGTTCACCAGTCGGCCTACACCCAGAAGGTGTTGGAACGATTTGGGTTTGAAAAGGCATATCCTTCTAAGACCCCGATGGTCGGAAGATCTTTGCAGCAAGACAAGGACCCGTTCAGGCCTGAAGAAGAGGGGGAGGAAATTCTGGGACCGGAATTCCCCTACTTAAGTGCAGTTGGCGCACTTATGTATCTCGCAAATTGTACACGGTCGGATATTGCATTCGTCGTCAATTTGCTAGCAAGGTACAGTTCTCAGCCTACCAAGAGGCATTGGAAAGGCGTTAAGGACATCTTTAGGTACATACAAGGGACAAAGGACCTTGGCTTGTTTTACCAAAAGAACCAAGACCTATCTGTTGTAGGCTATGCAGATGCTGGGTACATTTCGGACCCGCATACATCCAAGTCGCAGACTGGATATGTTTTTCTTTGTGGTGGAACGGCAATTTCCTGGAAATCGTCTAAGCAAACTCTTGTGTCAACTTCGACGAACCACTCGGAAATCATAGCATTATATGAAGCATCACGACAATGTGTATGGCTTCGACGAGTAGTCAGTCACATCCAGATGTCATGTGGACTGAACACCATACAAACCCCAACAATTATCTATGAAGATAATGCCGCTTGTGTTGCACAAGTCCAGACGGGTTACGTGAAGAGCAACCTCACAAAGCATATAAACCCCAAGTTCTTCTACGCACATGAGTTGCAAAAGATGAACGAAGTGAAAGTCTTGCATACTAAGTCGTGTGAAAATCTCGCTGATTTGTTCACTAAATCATTGCCAGCGTCTTCTTTCGAGAGATGTGTCCGAGGGATCGGCATGATGAGACTTAGGGAGATGCAAGGTTCAGGGGGAGAATCTTCACAAACTCATCGCTAAAATCTTGATCCCGATGATTGAGTACTTAACTTTGTAGTTAGGTGAATTGTACTCTTTTTTCCTTAGTGAGTTTTATAAAGTTTCTCACATGAGGTTTTTAATGAGGCAATTCGTGCAACATAGCAAGAAGTATACCGTGTGTATTTCTCCATATTTTTCCCACTGGGTTTTTCGGAGTTTTAAGCCATGGTTATACAGATAAGATATCCAGGGAGAGTGTTGGGAAACTGGGCCGGTAGAGGCCCACTTGGTGTGGCCTCTACCAGGCTAGGGTTGGCCCATGTGGGTATTGTATCCCCCTTTAGACTATAAATAGAGGAACCATCTGTGTACGGGTTTTACCGAGAGAGTTTTCAATAAAGTTCCCTTTTATTTCCTGTGTCATCTACTTGTGTTGACTGTGTGTGCCTTCTCTAGTCTTCTTCTTGGGTGTGGAACAGCCTCGTGACCGGCCAGTCGGCAGCGGGTATTCCAACATTCCTCTCCTTTCTGTTCCACGTACTACCGTGGTCTGTGTGTTAGGCAGGCTCCCAGTCCCCTTCACCGCCTCTCATCAATACTTCTAATCATAGGCTGTCCCCCCATTGGGTAACTAATAACTGACCACTCACCTGACAACAGCAAAGTTGATTTCAGATTTAATACGCTATATATATTTTACAGTACCGCCAGCACGTACTACGGCAAGCTAGTGCTTCGCCGCCAGAAAAGGCGAACTGCTCAGATCGATCGACGCAGTGTGCTCTCATGCACTGAGGAGATCTGAGTGTGCCCCTGCCGAACGGAAGTCAGAGAACCACTTCCACAGGCATGTGGAGGCGGCAAGTGGAGCTTTTCCTGTCTGCTCTGTTTTGTTTTCTCTACTCCTATAGTATAGAGAGGAAGTCAACGACCGATGCTAATAGCGTGATTTTACTGTAGTGCACGCAGGGTTATTGTGGATGACAACATAGTAGTAATCTGAGTACTTCTAGTCTTGTCTTAAGTCAAACTTTATTACGTTTAACTAATTTTTTATGACAACGTATCAACATTTATGACACTAGATTTATTTTTAAATCTAGTTTCATAATATGTCAATTTGATATAATATATATTTTTATATTTCTCTATAAAGTTGATCAAATTTGATTATCTTTGACTTAAGCAAAAACTAGATGTACACTTATTTGCGGAGTATGCAGGAGTTAGGATGACCGACCCACCTACGCAGCTAGCTGCCTGATGGAAAAAAGTTAAAAGTAGACAAACGTTAATGCAAAAGGCAGGGAAATTAAGGCACAGATTTTAATTTGGACGATTGAATGCAGTCGATATCCGCTTTTACCCAAGGTGTCGCAAACAAATTTGCAGCTGTTAAATCTAGGAGTAAATGAAATTTTATCACTAAAACAAATAGTACTAGCAGGTAAATACTCCCTTCATTTATGAAATTTAACTTTAGCCAAATGTAAAACGTAGGGCAATTTCGAAACAAAAAAAATTAAGTACACACGTGTCGCCTAGTCAACACCACCAATTGCGTATTTATATATACTAGTAAAATGTCCGTGCGTTGCGACGGGCTCTCATCTTCTTTATTTTTTTATAATAGCAATCATGTTGCTTTCCCGTCTTGTCTTAGAATTGTAAATATCTAACCATTTTTAAAACAAATTCAGAAGGTTTAGAAAGCTTCCGGTGGAGACTTTGTTTTGCACTTTTTTTTAGCAAGCATGAGAGCCAAGAGATCAACTCATAGCAAATCTCCTAACCTGATATGGTATATTAAGAGATCTAGATATAAGGCAACATGGTACAAACTCCAAAATACGTCAAACAGTAAAATGATTCATGTCAGGACTGTTCTCCTTGAACATGTTCTTTTCCTTGCAATCTAACTTAACTCTGGATTAAACTAACCCACAAAAAAGGAATAACCTAATACAAATTACCCTTAAAATATTATTTTGAGCCAATAACAATCTACAAACTCCTCAATATTTTGGAGACCAGCGCTATATTGAACATCACACAAAGCAGCTTGTCGTTGGATCTTTTACAAAACATAAGCTTCTCCAAAGCATATTAGATCAGGATCGTAAGACATCACTTCACCAAAGGGAGCAAGAGCATGAACAACCCCAGGGGATTACACCCAAGTGAAGCATACTACCGAATGTTTACAAAGTAAAATAATGTTGTAATACATTTAAGCTCAACAATGAGGACACCATTATCCTAAAGATCTTAAGCACATTTCTGTGTTGCCTGCTTCAATACGGAAGAATTAATTAGTCTACTATTTTCTTGTTAATGTCCAGGTCCATGACATTCTCAACTCCATTCACATGCATTGGCATCAGCTTGCACGGTGTACTTAAACCGAATAGCTCCAGCGACCATAAAATCTCTTGTGCGGTCCCAAATGATGAATTGCCAGCCACCTGAGCTCGATTCAGCACAATGAAGCGCTAATGTTCTTTCTTAGCTTGAATAATTGTTATGACAGACAAACAGAAATCAAGGATATAATTTGACCAAACATTTAGAAGATGCATATGTGCACTCTAACCCGCAGCATACGTGGATTTGTTATCTTCATCGGGCAATGCTCGAAGGTCTTCGTAACATGGATGCACATGTGAGTTGTAGAACATAAAAGCATGCAGACCATAAGAGCTTCGGGGATGTGGACAAGTGTCATGGGACATCCATGTAAATTAAGAAAGGGGCATAACTTTAAAAAAGAAAGTTTCAAGGTATAGATCTATATATAGACAAGGTGGATGATGCTGAATTTCAAAGACGTGGTATCATCACTGGTCACTACAATTGTGTTCTCACTATTTATGACATACGGAAATAAGTAAATGCAATTGTGTTCCCATTATTTTGCAATATACATGGCAATAAGGGAAAAAATTAGTCAACTCCCAAACAACGAAAATATTCAATATCAAGTGAAAGGCATATGTATCTTTGCTACCTGTTCAACAACCTTGAAGGAAACTTCCTCCCCTGCAGTATTAGAATCAGCGCCAGTCTAATTTTCATCAAGAAATGGATAAGTGTAATGAAGCTAGACTCACAAATCAAATAAAATTGTATGGGAATGGATTTACAGCAACGACTACGAGAAAGAGGAACAACTCTTTCTACACATAGAGGATTAATAGCATAACCTGTTTATGCCTATACATTTTGCACTGTAATTCTTGGAATATTCCAACTCGTGTTGTTTCCGCACAATAATCACCATGCGCCATGCACTTAGCTGTTGTGCCTGTCAACACGCCACCCTTGTTCACCTCAGTGTAGACCACAAACCTAGGGAATAAAAGGTATTGTACTTTCCTAACGGTAGGCATTTACGCAATATTTGAAAAGTAATGCAGATTAGAATAACATAAAAATTAAGTGCTATACTTTCAACTCACATTTGGCACCATTTTTACACACACACACACACACACACATATATATATATATATATATATATATATATATATATATATATATATATATATATATATATATATATACTCAATTCTTGCTAAGTAAAAAATTGTTTGCATCTAAGACTGCTACCCATCAGCAATGCCTCAACCTACATGGAAGCCAAACCATTAGCAGGATCTAAGCAGAAAAGGTTGGTGTAAATAATACATGTAAGAACCTTCTTGCAATTCAGTTAGATCATTTGAATACAATTCGGGTTAAGGTGCAGAACCTAAATAAGAAACTCAAAGTTCTACTCTTCTATATGTTATTCCTCTATTTTTAACACCATGTCTGGGAAATTCAGAATGGTAATTCATAATAGAAAATAGTATGGAAAATAGTACATATCCACCTCTTCGTTACCATGCCTAGAAGTGATAATTCAGAATAGTGACGAGGGCCAACCGAGAGAACCCTTAGCTCATACATATTCATTAATATCAGTTTGGTGGTTGCGATGAACTACCATATATATCAGGCATCACATATTTCCTTTTCCACGAGCATCGGCCTATGATCCTCGGCTTGCTACATGACATGATTTAAATCTTTCCTCGTGGAAATGACCAACTCGTGAGTGACAAACATTATGACAATTGTTGTAGTCTTCAGTATGTTAAAATTGAAAACAATCGGTACGTCCAAGGAGAAGGCCACCTTGGTCATATTACTAAAGGCATGGAAAAGAAAGTAGACATATACGAACAATAGATTAGAAAAAATATAACTATTTTTAATGCATTAATACAGTATATAAGACAGTTTCCACTATTAAAATTCTGGAAGGGAAGAAATGTCATTGTAAAGAAAGAAAGATAAAAGAACGATGTTGTTACAGAATTCTACAAACATGTACACGTTTTGACAAACCTGATCAAATCAATGAAATGCTCAAGAAGAAATTCCTCATTCAGAGATATCTATGCATCAAAGTAGCCTACTCCAAGAGAACTTACCAATTACCAGTCGAGGAATGTGGCTACAATTTTTCAGACATGACATGGACATGTTCACCAGTTTGATAAATCACAAACTACTTAGGGCGTGTTTGGTAGCCCGGGTCAGCTCAGCTATTCCCATCTCAACTGAGATATTTGCAAATTTCGCTGTTTGTTAGCCCGGCTCGGCGGAGCGGGCAGTGCCTAGTTCACCCGGAAAATGCCCCTCGGCCCTGCCCGAGAGAGAAGCTCGATTCAAGCTTCCCAACTCGGCAGGGCTGGACACCCACACGTCGCGCGTAGGGGTCTCAGTCCCGCAGCCTCATCCCCCCCCAGCCCGTCTCTCTCACTCATCTATCTCCTGGGACACTGCGCCGCCGGCCTGTGCCTTGACGCCGGCCTCCGCCTCCTCGACGCCGGGATCCGCTGCCGCCACCTGGAAGCTAGGCGCCATGGCCCGCGGCCAGTGCCGCCACCTCCATGGCCAGACCTAGCGACGACCGTGCTCCATCATCTCCCTAGCGACGGCCCGCCCTTCAGATCCACGGCGACGGCCAGACATGTGCCTGCACGCCATCCATCTGCACGCCCTGTCACCCTCCTCCTCCGCCGCCTGGCCCCGTCGCCCTTCGCTGCGGATGACCGCCGCCCTCCCAGGCCTTCCTCACGCGCCAGCCCCTCCCCTCCCCTCCCCATCTCCCATCACCTCTGGCCCGGCGCGGAGCTCCTAGACCATGCCGACCGCCGCCTCCGGCTCAGAGACCACCGCCACCTCCGGCTCAGTGACCACCGCCAACGCCCCGTGTACCGGTGACGAGGAGGGATCCGCTCCCAGCACATCGTCTTGCATACAAGGTCCTGATTGATTTTTAGATGTTTCGTTTAGGGAGCCTTGGTGCAGCAGTTTGGACCTCTCTGCTATTATTTTGTTTTGGGCCAATCTCCACCCATATGGAGCTACCAAACAAAGTATCAATTCAGATTCTACCAACGGATACGGGCTAACAAATACACCCCAAAATCTCAGGACAGCTTGTATGAGGCCAGATATCTCTAATGGAATAGTGAATTCGAAGTGACACAGTCTACCAAACACACCCTTAGCTTATCAGTAAGATCTAAGTTATTCATCAATATGAATAAAAGTCTATTGCGATTACATCTCGCCAACCTTTGATTATTGTGGATGCCTATTTCAACTCTCTACACCAGGAATTTCACTAATAAAATCTAGAAATGTAGTGAGCAATATTTCGCTGACCATAAAGAAATTCCGCTCCATCGGTAATACGAAGTGCATACCACATAAATTGCAATGTTGCTCTTGAGAACCTCCTCGAATTAAAGTTGTGCATTCCCACCATTAGCGCCAGCTTACTATATTAGGAAGCTCGGAATAAATTTGGACAAATCAATGAAATATAGTATGGAGCATTTCCACCAGAAACAGCTGGCAATTGCGACACCAACTCAAAAGTACCAACCTTCAATATGGCAATCTGTAAATAATAGTTTCTTATTAGGAAAACGGGTTACAAATTTGGTTTAGAGAACATCTTGGCCAACACAATAAGCAAAGCCTTTAATAGCCATCCGTAATCGCTCTACCACTTTTTAAAATTTCTAAAGGCTTCTATTGCATGGCACCGTGGAGATTTTTTCTAGAAATGGTGAACAATTGGATTGACATGGATGTGTACACTGACCATCCCCATATTTAAGATTGAGGTGAACAAGAGATACGGTAAAATTCAGCATATCTCCTAGTGGGATGTACATCATCCTACCAAAGAGTCCTAATATTAGCACTCTGCAAGCTGCTGCTCAGATGCAAGTCAAAAACCATCTTAAAGTGAGACCAAAGCGACATATTAGCCTGTCCATTGTGCAAAACATAAAGATGATCAAACTAATTTCAGAATGTGTAATACTCCCAGAGACTCTCATGCCATTTAGGATGGGCTCTACCAAGGTTAACACCCACGTAAAGTTGATTCCAGTTTAAGGAACAAAACATTCCAATGTTCTATCTGAAAGTGATGCTTTTGCCCAACCTTTAGTCATGGTAGTATACATGCCGAGATTAGGATTAAGCACGACTTCTGCCATTTCTTCTAGCACCTTTTGTGCTCTATAGAAACAAATCATTTATATGAGATACAGCAATGGACAGTGTGCAAAGTAGTATCCAAGAGAATTACTTGTCCATTAGTAAATTTCAAATTATAATAAGATCAAGTCATGTAGGATAAAGTTCATCGTTCTAGAAAATATGTACTTGTGTCAGATGGAATTGTAATATCCTTGTCAGTCTCTCTCTAGCAAGTGGTCATAATAATCTAGAAAGTAAATCAGTAATGCAACATGTACATACCTCCATGTATCCTTCTTTGCAGAATGCACTTATGTCGCAGGTAAATATATGAATACTAAATAGGGACTCCAATGTTCTTTCATTTGCTTCATTAAGTCCGCTGCTTGCCAAACATCTTCCATCCGAGCCCACCTAGGCAAAGAACAATCATTAGGCAAGTAAAGGATATTTCAAGTATATACTTTATCAAATAAACCATAATATTTTGCAGTATGCACTGTCAAAAATTCAGTAAAGAACCATACGGATAGTTTCATCATATCCGTCAGTTGCATTTGGCTAACTACTTCTATACAGGACTTCATACGGATCTCCATGCTACAGGGACTCGACCAGGCTTGAGTAGCTTGGATGGGGGAGATCTTCCATGACGCCTGCTCGTGTTCGATCATCCGGATAGACAGAGGGGGCGAAGAGAAGGGGCTAACCGCTGCTTACAAGAGAACGCGAAGAGGTTAGGGCGATGGACGAAGAGCTGCAGCAGCCCCTGGCCTCCGTCAAGACCGAGCAGATTTTCGCCTGGTGAGAGGAAACGCGAGGAACCACGGTACGACCACGTTTGGGAAGCACATGAGACAGCATAAAAAGGGGATCAGGGCTTCGAGAGACGTACGGAACTTTGTGAAGAAATACTTGACTCCTTCTGCAGCAACAGGTTGCTGCCAGCGCTACCGTCTATGCCTTCATCGCCGGCCGCCGCCCCTGGCGCGAAACGCCTCTTTGCTGAAGACCACAGAGCTGGCGCTGGTGGCCTTGTCCTGGCGGTGTTGGTAGATCCGCTTGACGATCTCCCTTCCCATGGGCTTGGAGGTGTGGAGGCGGATGGTGTGAGGCGTGGAGGTAGGGCGACGCATCTGCCATGGAGAGGGAGAAGCGGAGAAGATGGATAGGGACGAGCCAAGCACAGCCGTGATTACAGCGTAATTTGGGGAGGAGGGGACGCGGTTTGATTTCGCGTGTGTGGTGCGGGACGAGCGGAGAGGAAGCGCGACGAAACGAAACGACGTATCGACAGGAGACGGAACACGAGATTCTTTTTAGGTAGTAGAGATATATACTTTGAGTTACCTGTTTGAGGGAAAGTTGCGATTCCTAGAGATGTTGCAGCCATATATACAACTCTGGTAGAAAGATTTTCTGATGATGAGTGGGCGTGGACCCATGAGAAATGTGGAAGTTTCACGGCGAGATCGGCGTGTAGAATGCTAGTAGCAGAGGACATCCTCCTTCGGTGGATCTATGGCATCATGTTGGAAGAAGCTATGAAGGCTACCGGTTCCTCCGCAAGGTTTGGCCGTTCTGTGGAGGGTTATCAAAAGAAAATTACTCCATGTCGACATAATTGAAACTATCACACTTGTAGGATTTCAGGTGGGATGGGACTGGGACGTCCGCCTCCCAAGTCTTACCAGGCTAATCATCCATTTATCTCATTAACCATAATTCTAATATCCCATTACTTCCTTCGATCCATATTACTTGTCACTGAAATGATTATATCTAGACATGTTTTAGTGCTAGATACATGCATTTCAGTGACAAATAATATGGATCGGAGGGAGTATTAAAAAAGTTAATCGGACTTTTTTGGGATGTCCCACTTGTCCCACCCAATCCCGTCTAAACTAGCTGGCACGCGTCGATCTTTCTTCTATTGTATCGATCAGCCAAAGCTAGGCTTGAATAGCTTGCTAGCTCTCTTATATCGATGACTATTAGATAGTTAGCTCTTGGGCAATAAATACATGTCACTGTCACGAGTTTGACAAAAATTGCAAAAAAACAAACAATCTGTTGATTTCTTAGTCTACATCATCAAAGAAATTCAGAAGTTTCAAAAATTGAGATGCAAAGGTAACTTTCACGAGTTTTAGAAGTTGTTAATCCCCTGTTTGTATCTCAGAAAAACAGTGAATCAATGCAAGATTTACAAGAATTGCTAGCATCTCAAAAGAAAAAAATACAAGCCTTGTTCTTCAGGAAAACTACAGCTCCTGATCCTGATCCTAAGAGTGAACAATAGCCTGATCCTGATCCTGAGAGTGAACAATGGCCTGATCTTCAGGAAAATTATGTTCCTGATCCTGAGAGGGCGACATAGTTTATCTACTAGTCCTGGCCTAAAAATAACATACCAGAATAAGAAAAACAACAAGAGTGCATCAAAATAAAAACAATATGATACTATGGCTAGAAACAGAAATGAGTGCTTGCTTGCATATATATAATAAACAATATACATGTGTTGCTTGCATACATATAAGAAACAATATCTAACAGTAAGAATGCTGATGTACCTTGTCATCAAGGCTCCACTTGAGTCTTGTTTCTCTCCACTCTGAAATGTTGTGATAGTATTTATCAACAAGTATGATATGAAAACTAAGAATTGATAGTGGGCATATAAGTAAAACAGAATTAGTAGCATCTCCAAAGAGAAAACACAAGCCTAACTTATACCTGAAATATGGACTTGCGCAAAGCATCTCATCATCATTATTAAAATCTTCTACGATTGATGTGGCATCAATTACACCTGATGGCGCATCCAATCTTGCAAGCATATCAATGCATCGATAGTTTCGCTATTCAAACGATTCCTGTAGTCACTTATCACTCTACTTCTAGTGGAGAAAGCTGATTCAGAAGCTACAGTGGATGAGGGAACAACAAGTACATCTCTTTCCATATGTGAGATTGTGGGATACTTCTGGCTATTGGTCATCCACCATTCCAGGATGTCAATATTAGCATCTAGATATATTAGCATCTGGATATACTTGCTTTGTTTAGCTTGTTGCCTTTGTTGCTCACCTACATGTTGGCTCCAGCTCGCCCATGGATCATCCATTGAAGCTTCTTGACTTTGTTGATCATTTGAAATGTTTGAGTCACTATTTTGTGGTGCAGAATATGCATTGAACATGTCCTTGAATTTCCTCTTCACAATTAATAAACATTTAGGTCCGACATCTATTGTATCATTCTTCAAGTTGTACTCCAAGAACTTTAGCTTTGATCGAGGGTAGAGTATAATAGGTATGCACATTGTCACGTACGAAAGCTTCGAGTGCTTCAAGAACTTTCTCTTCATTTCAACTACCATTGATCTAATTGTGGCATTCTCACTCGATGCTTCCTTTGCCAACACCCATTTGATTTTCCAAAAGCACTTTGAAATATGCATTGCTTGTAGGATATAGTGAAACAGATACCACCAGTGTAGCATCATAGAAAACCACTAACAACTTACATATTTCCTCTGCAATTTTCCACTGAAAAGCTGATGGTGCACAATTGAAAGAAGAGTCTTGCACAGAGAATTGATCAAAGGCTGTTATGTATTCACTTTCTGTCTTCATCATTAAGTAAGTGGAATTCCAACGTGTGCACACATCCAATGATACCTTTCTCTGACAAGTTATGCCAAGCTGCTCAACAATTTTTTCAAAGCTTTACTTTCGTTGAGTCGAGCTTCCCACATACTTGACGCTCTCCCTTATGGCGACAATAGTCAGACAGCTGACCCTGAAGTCCTCTTGCACAATCAGGTTTAGAACATGAGCCGCACAACGTTGATGAAATATGTCACCATTTCCAGCCAACAATTTTCTCCCAGACAGATTTGATTTGATATAGGTGACCATCAAATCATTAACAACAGCATTGTCTAATGTGATGGTACAAATCTTATCCTATATACCCCAACCTTGCATGGTCTTCAACAATGACATTTAATAGATTACTTGCATCATGCAGAGTTCCAACCGAGGCAAATTTTATGATTCTTTTATGTAATTTCCATTTATTATCCACATAATGACATGTGACACAGATATAACCTTGTCCTTGGTTGGACGTCCAAAGACCCACCGTTAGAGATACTCTAGAGGGCAAATTTTTCAATAGATGTACCGACTCTAGTTTTTGCCTATCAAATTCTGCCATACAATCTTCTTTTATTGTAGTTCTACTCATAAGCTTATAGGCAGGGTTCAAACTTGCAACAAATCTTCTAAATCCTGCATACTCGACTATGCGGAAAGGAAGTTCATGCAATACTATCATCCAGATCAGTTCATAGCATGATCTCTCTTTGTCAAACTTAAACCGTTTTAGAACAGGAACTCTTTGATCACCAGGCTGCATACTACTAATAAGTTCATCCATCTTAGCTTTTTCTATGCATACTAATCTATGCCTACGACAGTGACTGGTTCCAAAATTCTTGTCAGTCTAAAAGATGGTGTCACAATGAATACACTGACCTTGCATAAGCCTTCCATCATCACCATAAATAGCAGTGAAATCATCCCATATGTCAGATGTAAGTTTTCTTTTCTTGAATTTACTTGGAACATGTTGGTGCAAAATCCGTATGAAACGAAGGATGAAACTTCGTTCCACAGGATCTAAAAGTGCATTTGGGCTCGAGTATTCTGGAGAGAGTTGAAACGAGCTACTAATATAAAGATTCCAACCCTACATCTCAAGTCTTGGTTGACGGACCTGATTGAAGGGAAGCTAGTGATAGAGGATGGAGAGTGCATGATATTATGTGGAGCTTGGGCAGTTTGGCATGATGAGGGAGGAAGATCCGTGGGCAACTGAAACTACAATTGATGTGCGACAAAACCAAAGCAAGTCAAGATGAAATCTATACACTAGTACATAATAGGTTATAAGTGGTGCGACAAATCACCCTTTAGTGGCATGTATTTCACATGGCACTATTGTTATCCCATTGGTAGTGGATACCAGTGCCGGATCATTACATACCGGTGGTGTGATGCAGACACACCACTGGTAATCCGCACACTAGTGGCGTGTTTCTATTATACGACGCCACTAACGTAATTCCGAAAATACTAACTAATTTGCTGCTACAATCAAAATTGACAGCACAATAAAATACCAAAATCTTAGCCAAAATAGAATATTAATACCGTCAACAAACTAATATATTGGTTCACCACCTGGATCACTTAAGATTTATGAGAATTTGGTTCAACATAGTAAAGTAGAACCTAATTTGTTCAACCAACAAGAAACATGAAGAAGGCATCTAAATAAACAAGTAGATAGCACATGCCGCCCAACTACTAGATAACGTTAATAACAAACACCATGCTCGGGTTTCTGGGGGGGTCGTCTTAGCAGTGATGATCAAATCTTGTCCAATTACATATCATCTTCGCCCCTATGAAACTGTGAAAGGGCATGTATGCCCCCATGTGTGGTTTTGGTAATTAATGACAATCTCTATGGACTAATGTGTAAATTGAGTTTCACTTGTAGGTTTGTCCATTGGCATCACTTGGTCCATGTGTTGGTCTTAAGGTTGAAAGATGAAGAAATGTCCAAGGGCTTTGTACCATTGGATTCATGAAGAAAGGAGCTTGAAGGTTGATCAAGACAAGTGCAAAGAGTTGCATCAAGATGGATCAACCTCAAGAAGGGATGAAGAAGGGCAAGCTCAAGATGCGCCATCTCTAGTAGATCTCATGCTTGAAGCTTGCCATCCTCGTGATCATCGAGTGATGAAGACAAGTTCAAGAAGAGGTTTCCCCATGGAGTATGGGGGAGCAATTTGCAAGTCTTCATCAAGCAAGAGCGAGCAAGAGCAAACAAGAAAGGTGTTCCCACTTGAGAAGAACAAGACGGTCTACATCAAGTTCAAGTGGAATGCTCAAGGCAAAGGTATGATCTTGATAGGGCTTCTCTTTTGCCGGTCTCGTGTTGTTAGTTGGGAGACCGGGTTTAGGATAGATAGTCGTTCTATCAAGAGGGGCTCTCAAGCGGGTGTCTCGATCGCATCGTTCAGAGAGAGCTCAAACCTTTGCATTCATAGTATCATCTTTCTTGGTTGTTATTTGGTTCTCGTCCATGAGAGGATCTAGAGCTTGTGGTCATCATCATAACAAGCTCTAGTTCATCAAATAAGGATTTCACTTGCATATCTTATTGCGGCTTTGATCTTGCGAGTTTTCCGGCTCCACACCTTGGGAGATACATCACATATATATACTTGATATTTTATCCCTTTGTGGTATCCAATATTTCACATTTTGTTTGGTTCTACTTGGTTTTATCTTTCCAAAAAAATTGGTTTCATCCCAATCGAAGTTTCCAAGCTCAACTTCTTGTGTTTTGGGTTTTGGAGGTTTTACCGGTTCATCGCTTCTAGAGAGGTCATACCTTTCTCAATTTGGTTTTATCCTTCCATTTTGTACTATGATGTTTCTTTGCATAACTGCGGTGACCCAGCATACCACTGCATGATGTAGTATACTATAGTCGTGAACATAACACCAATGAAACACCATTCACTAGTATTATATCCCTCAGAATGGCACAACAGAAACACAGCAGGTCCAATACATGGCTAAAGGTTACAACTCAATCTTTACATAAGATCTAGAGAATACTCTAGGTTTAAGATAGAGAAAGAACTTCTTATGAAGAAGAATCAAAGATACACAGCGCAAAAACAATTATATTACTAGAACTAATATTTTAACCACGGTTTTGACGTTGCGGCTTTTGCAACGCACTATAGAGATAGGTTCTTTGGCTAGAGATTATATTACTATTTAATTAGTAACTTTGTCTTCACTTGAGTTGAGGTATATGTTGTCTTCCTTGTCTTTATTGAAGAATCTTTAGCTGAGCAAGATAAGTCCTAGAGCATAACTTGATGTGGTTGTTGTCTACTCCGGCTTTAGAATCTAGCAAGGGTTAAGAAGATACTTTTAGTACGAGCGTACTCAGCAAATTCACTAGAAAAGGAGTGTTTGATGCACTATAACTACAGCCACAGACCGTAGGTCGTAGGCAATGCAAGTTTTCATAAACATTTCTTTAGAGGTTGCTTTTATTCTGAAAAGCTATGTCCGTCAGCCTTCACGGGTTTACTAGAACCTTCATGGGGTTCCTTTCCCGCCACGTTCGCAGCTCCTTCCCGAAACAGAGAGTAACAAGTCACAGTTCTTACACTCTGCAGAGGTGTGTTACTTTACCCATGAGAGATCAACTCTTTGTTGCACAACTGGGCAGCTTATTCCCGTCCACAATTCCATGATGTGGGGCCTAGAAGATGATCCAAGCCAATCACTGCCCCCTTCGCAACCTCGCATGCCTCCTTGGTGTACACCATGCCCACATAAAGAATTACATCAATGGTTTGTACAAACCGTTAGATGTCAGAACTATCGTGGGACGTTGAGGGTTCCCATCCATATGCTGCATATCCTCTACGAATTACCAATTAATATGCACGCTACGAGGATAACATCCACGACCTGCACATCCGGCTTCATACGAGAGGAAGAAGATGCAACTGACTTCTCCGTCCCATTCCAAATATCATGGTCAACGCGTAATATACGGCGCAAGAATCACTGGCGACATTGGTTGTTAAATCCTAGGTGAGATAGTTCTGAACAGTGGTATTCCAACTGTCAGGTTTAATAGATTAGCTAATCACCCTGGATCAGTAATCAATAGTCCTCATTATTATTGAAAATAGTGTTTTCGGACCTTTTTCAAATGCAGGTGAAGACAACACTGAATTTGTAAAATACTTTTCAGAAAATAAACAAAGGACATGAGCAAGTGTGAACTTGCCTTTTGTGATTGCAAGATTATGCACTCACGGTCTTCGAGTCAATATAATATCCAAAATTTGAAATCAGCATCATTGGTCCGGTAAGGACTAATGTTTAAAGAAGCAATATGCTTTTATGCATAAGTAATGTGATGCACGTTCTATACGCAAATCCCGGGAATAACGTTGTCTTAGGGTTTGGATCCTGGAAATGGTTATTTTGGAATATGTGGTCCTTTTAGATAAGTTTCATAGTTGTACTTTTATTGGAGTTTATGAGTGGTTGTAAATATCACATATGTAGGAATAAAGTGTACATACTTATGACATACTAGTGAGGATTACTTATACAAGGTTTCTTATTTAAAGTAGCAAAAAGGATAACCTTCGAAGAAAAGGTTTCGCTTCTAAGGTCTAAACAAACTTTGTGATTAGTTAGTGGTGGTTGATGTCATTTGTTTGCTCAAATGGTTTGGCTTGAGTTGCTTTATAGTTTAACTACTTCAGACCAAAGTTAACTATAAAACATATAGTAATGCTTATAGTGTTATATTAAGATTTTGTAGACTAAAATTAACTTTAAAGTATAGATAGTTTTGAAAGTATCGTACTTACACCTTGGTATCTTGTATATCTGAAATGTGTTCTTTAAGTTACTTAAGAATGTTTATTCTGTTACTTGAGTAATGGTTTCTTGATGTGAGTATGGAGTAATTTCATTTATCTTTTGTTGGCAAGTGGGTATAGTTTATGAACCCAACATAATGTTACTTAACTACTTATGGATTTATATAGTGTTGTAGTAGTTTTTGTAATTTGGTGATTAATATGGTTTAGAAAAGATTTGATTGTTCACAAGTTGTGCTTTAAAGATTTTATTATTAGTGGAATTCTTTTTAGACATAATCTTTATTTATGGTTGAGAATTTTTCTAAAATAAGAACATTTATAATGTTTTAAACCATTATGGCATTAGATTATTAACATTTAAGACTAATACTATTTATTAGACTTATTTAACTCATTTTAGGTATATTAATAAATTTTATTGATCTTTATATGAATTATTAATGAAGTAATTAAGTTTAACTTTGAGTTATTAAAATATTTAATTTTTTTATTTATCTTAAATGGATATTATAAGATTTTTAGCATGTAAACAATATTTTTGTGATCATTTTGGTATATCATATTTATTTTTAGTGATTTATAAACAATAAGATATGATTTTTATAATTCTTATTACTTTTATAATTATTTAATAAATAATAAATATTTAATTAAGTGAAATAATAATACATGATTATAGTTTTAAATTAAAATTCTTATTTTTCTAAGATTTTGGTATTTTACTTATATTATAAACATTTATCATTATAGGAATATGAATTATTAAAGTTTTATTTCTTATAAAACGTTTACTAAATACTATTTATTTTAAATAATTATCATAACCATATTTGAGAATAGTTTTAAGTTGTAGATTTTGTTTTTCTAAAAAAATTCATATATTATACACATTTTTCTGAATTATAAGTCAAAAGTTATTAATTAAACAAGATTTAATCATTTATTAAATTTCTGGAATAATATTAATTGGATTATAACATTTTATTTAACTCTTAACAGAAAATACTTTTTATACCGCACCCAGAGCTAGCCCCAGTCACTGACTAGTGGGCCATTGTCCACCTCAGCTCTCAGGTCAAAGAAATGCTTTTGGCACTGACCCCCTCTCTACTCACTGTCGATGACATGTGGGCCTTGGGCCATGTCATCCACCACGCGAGGCAAAGACTGGTCATACGAACTGACGTGGCTCGATCATGATGTGAGCATGACGTCAGCACCACCACAGCCGTCGGTGAGTGGTCACCGGTGACGATCCACGGTGCCCTAGCAAACGAAATAGATCTAATTCGAATCTGCGCGACCTACGGAACCTAATAGTGGCAGCGCCGCTCGGAAATGGTCATCGGAGCTTCAGCTCCGACGAGCTCCGACGGTGGCCGACGGTGGCTTACAGTTAAACGGCGATTTACAACGAGATCCAACGGTTCAAGGATGCTGGAAGATTCAGGAACTCACCCTGATGATGATTGAGTGGTTGGCGAGGACAGGCGTGATTGGAATCGAGCTCCCCGACGAGGATTCTGACAAACTGCTGCAAAGAGGAATGACCAAATTCACCCGCTCCAGTGCTCCCCTTGATGCAAGCTTCTACCCAGAGGATCTACGGAGGACGACGCTTCTCCATTACGGCTCAGAATGGTGTGGGGTGACGTGGTTCGACGGCGAAGAGTGGCTCCGACGAGCTAGGGTTCGGTCTCGTTCGTATCTGAGAGGATAAGGAGGGATTGGGGATAAAGATGGAGGCAATGCGTCGTGGTGGCCTTCTTATCCCCTCCTGGCATCGGCGGCGAGTATCTTGACGCAATGACGGCGATGACGGCATCGGGCGGCGACGAGCTCCGCCAGCAAGCTGCCTGTGTGCGTGACGGTGACGATGATGACCGTTTTGCAGATAACCCCCTGACGTTTTCTTTAGCTCAACCCGCGGTCCGTTTCTGACCCCACTTGTCAGTCACAGACAGAAAAGAACCTGGGCTGGTACTGGGCCGTTGTGGGCTGCACATAGGCGTCAGATAGGTATAGGGTGTTGGGCTGCGGCCAGGTTTAGTTTTTTATTTGTTTTAACCTTTTTCTATTTTCTGTTTTCTAATTCAGATTTGAATTTGAATTAGATTTTTGAAACTTTCTTTGTATGTTTAATTTGCTGGATATTGGCAGTAATATTAAAATATATTTGGCAACCTTTGTGAACCTTTATTATGCCTTCTTTTTATATTTATTTTATTTTCTCAATAAGAACTCTTTTTTAATATTTGGAAGAATCTTCTTCTTATTATTTTTCTATTCTATCTTTACTTAGAGATTTATTGAATTATATGTTCTTATTTGCTTATAAATTTAATTTTAATGAGCTCATAGTTTGAATAGAAACTTTATATATAAGTTTAATGATTTTATACCATTATTTGATGCATGAAATATAAAGACCTTAGTATGGTAATTATTACTCCCATTAATTTGGAAAATAGCAATGTATGTGAATAACAAAGAAGTTTAGGGTGTTGAATCTTGGAATATTACCCTTGGTTTTAGGATTTTATATAGGTTTAGATTCGCTTTAAGATTTAGGATTTATCAACTAAGTGTATTGCCTTTTGTGTATTGTATTGGATGAAATCTCCCTTTTAAATTGGAAAACTTTAATTAGAGTGTTTATAGAAGTGAATATACTTAAGCACATATAGTGAGGATGGTTGAAATTAACAGAGATATGCTTATGTAATTTGCTATAGGAAACTATCTCTATAGAGTGTTATCAGATGATGAATCAATGGTATATGATGGATAGTATGTTTGAGTTGAGATTTAGAGTTGAATGCTTACCATGATTAAAATAAGAAAATGATTTATACATATAACTATATTTATCCATCTTGGGTTTCTAATTAAGGAAGTCCTTTCCTAGATATAATACCTTTTTCAATCCATTACCATGGTTAGTTTGAGGGATTTACTTATTAAAATCTTATTATTCAATATATCATTCTTCTAAACTTTGGAATGAATCCAATGAGTTTGATATAAATATACTTCATAGCTTTCTCAATTCTTGCTTGGTTGAATCTACTATTTTTTTACTGTTGACAATCTTCCATCCCACCAGTAGTTCCTTCAAACTCTACTCCCAACCTTCCTTAATCCCCAACACTATTCTTTCTCTAAAGTAAACTATCCTTAAAGATGAATACATCATTTTTAATGACTCTATGCTCTACTAGCTTTAGTTGAATAACACCATCTTATAATTAGATAACTCTTATGACTTACTCTTCAATCCCTGAATTATATTTATGTGGGTTGCAAAGGCTTCTCTAGAATCACTTATCTTTACTAAGATTCCACTCATGTTCTACCCACCAGTATTACCTTACTAAATATAAGCATTTCATGTTGGTGGCCAAAACATTACCATTATAATACTTTAATCATTTATTATTGAAGTTCTTAGTTGGTTAAGCAGTGCTTTAGCAATCCTACCTTTTATTGTCTGGAAATTATCTTCTTAGTATCTCATATTGGATTAAAGTTATTTATGAACTATGCCCTCTTTAAAAGATTTAAGTAGATGTTATGATAAGATCAGAAAATAATAGATCAAAGATTGATAGTTAAAGAGTTTGTGAATCAATGGTTGATTACTCAAAATTAATGAACAACAGATATCAAAATAGGTTCCATTAAGATTGATATGGAAAGAAAGATATATTGTGGATGATCCAGACTTGGTCTCTTTCCAACTCCAACTCATTTAAGGGTTCAAGGTTATGTGTTACTATGATACTTATAATAGGAATAGATAAAAATAAGATAGGTCAGCACTAATCATTGCATTTTTATTATTCTAGTGGTAATCTTAACTTAGTATTCATAAATTGGTATGATGAATAGTATGGTATGATCCCTTAAGGACCATATATGAATCCTTTAAGCAATGTATGATGAGTGACATTTATTATAACTAGTATTCCCTTAGAGCAAATCATGTTTAACCAAATAAGATTTTAGCAAAGGTCATATTGGAACTTATCATAGTTAACTTGATGATCTACTTCAATTCCATCAAGTTAAGAGAAGCTTCAATCCCTTTGACAAGTTTTGTTTAAAAGCGCGAAAATTACTCAGATTTTCTATGCATGAATGCAATGCACATATCTGGGTTCAGCTTATTATTAGACTCTAATGCTGGGATGTTATAATAACCTTGTAAAACTTTTTGTTCTCTTCAAAACGAGCCCAAGATCATCAAAAACGGAGTTCGGGATCAAAAGTTATTGAAGTTTTCGTGCAATGTGTCCTGTGTTTTTGCTTGAGCGAAAGTTCCGGCCCAAGTTCCGACCCAAGTTCCGGCCAGGTTCAGTAACTTGTATTTCTATTTGCCGGAAGTTCCGGTGGGGCGCGAATCTGGCCCAAACGGTTAGTTTTTCCTTGTCCTATTTAAGGGGGGCTTCTTCCCCAATGGTTCCCCATCTTTTGAGCTCGTTTTTGCCCACCATTGTTGACCTATTTGAGCTTTATTACTCCCTCTCCCTCCCATGATTCTTACATCTTTTTGTGGGAAAAGTGAGAGGAGATCTAGATCTACAATCCCCCCAAATCAAATCCCTTCTTTGTGAAGGAATCATTGGGATCTAGATCTTGGAGAGTTTTGAGCTCTCCTCTTGTGTTCTTCCTCCCTTATTCCCCCAATAGCTTTTGTAGCTTTGTTGGAATTTGGGAGAGAAGGACTAGCCCTTGCATTTGGTGCATAGGTTTGAGTTCTCCTCTTGTGTTCTTCCTCCCTTATTCCCCCAATAGCTTTTGTAGATTTGTTGGAATTTGGGAGAGAAGGACTTGCCCTTGCATTTGGTGCATAGGTTTGAGTTCTCCTCGGAGATTCGGTGAGTTCAAGCTTGTGGGCTTGTTTCTATTGGGTTCTTGGAACCCTAGACGGTTGTTTGGTTAGGTTGTTGACCTTTTGTGGTCTTGTTGAACTTTTGTGCCGTTGTAGCCTTTTGTGGCTTTGTTGTTGGGAGCCTCCAATTGAGTTGTGGAGATAGCCCCAATCTTGTACGGGTTCGGTGACCGCCCTCAAGAGTCCCATAGTGGAGCGAGTGCCCACCTTTTGTGGTGCGCACTCAGGAGAATAGGGTGAACCTAAATGAAGCTCTTGAAGAGGAAAAAACCACTAAGGAATCTCTTGAGGAGACCTTTGATCTAGAGCTATCTAGAGTGAAGAAATCTCATGATAGAGATCTTGAGGTGGCACGTACCCTTTAAATTAAAAATGACGAACTTGAAGTTGCTTATGCTAAACTCCTTGAGGATTTTGAGCACCTCAACAATGGATCTAGGGTCATCAAGGGTGAGCTCATCAAACTCACCGAGTCACATGAGCAACTTAAAGCCTCATATTCTAAAGAGCTTTCCAAGTTGCCCTCACCTCTTGCATTAAATGATGATGCTTGTGCTACTAACTCTATTTCTTGTGAAGCATCTATATTGAAGGAAAATGTTGAGCTAAAGGATCAACTTGCTTTGCTAACTAGAAACTATGGGAAATTAGAAGAAAGTCATGCCAAGCTCTCAAGCTTGCATGAGGATCTTCTAGTCTCCCATTGCAGTCTAAGATTAGTTCATGAGGCCATTGTGTCAAAGGTAACATCTAATGGGCCTCATGTGGACATTAGCACTATATCTACTCCAAATGTTATAGTGCCATGTGCTAGTCCTTGTAATTCATCCTCTGACAACCATGCTATATCTTGTGATGAATTGCATTCCTTGCCTTGTTGCTCTAACAATGAAGCTTCTACTTCCTCTAGTATTGTTGTTGATACTAACCATGTAGAGGAAGTCAAAGATCTCAAGGCTCAAGTCACTTATTTGAAGAATGACTTGAAAAGGTGTCATGAAGGGAAGACCACACTCAAGAAGATGTTGAGT
Source organism: Avena sativa (assembly GCA_916181665.1). Taxonomy (NCBI): domain Eukaryota; kingdom Viridiplantae; phylum Streptophyta; class Magnoliopsida; order Poales; family Poaceae; genus Avena; species Avena sativa. Next base: position 272,756,248 of record OV702298.1, on the reverse strand, counting down.
GTACGACGACCCCCAAGTGACAAGAGTGGGCTTGGATTCAACTCCAACACCAAGAGCAAGCCCACTAACTCGTTGAAGCACAAGGGCAACAAGAAGAAGGGCCAAGCTCAAGTGAAGAATCCGGCCAACATTGTGTGCTTCAAGTGCAAGGAAGAAGGGCATCATGTGAGGGATTGCCCATTGAAGAAGAAGCCTCTTAGTGAGAAGCAACGAGGGAAGCGGCTTCAAGCTCCTCCACAATCTCAAGATGGGCTACTTCCCAAGAAGCCTCAAGCTCTTCTTCATGGTGCAACTCCTCCCAAGAAGAAAGATGGCAAGAGAAGAACTTGCTACATATGTCGTGAGAAGGGGTACCTTTCTTCCTCATGCACCATGGGTATCTCCTCATCTCATCCTATCTTTATTGATGATGCTTATTTTCTTTGTAAGGATGAGATGGGCAATGTGTTTGCCAAATTTGTTGGTGCCCAAAGTGGTGTCAAGAGAAGAACCATTTGGGTGGACAAACCTATTGTGACTAACTTCTTAGGACCCAACTTTGTTGGGGACCAACAAGCTAAAACTTGATCAATAGGTGTTCTTGGAGGGCATTGGAGACTTGGCTACCTTATGAAGATTTGAGGGATCTTCATCAATTCTTTTTTATGAAAGTCAAGTCATTTGGGTTATCATGCTTCTATTCTATATCCAATGTTACTCCTTCGGGTAACTTGTGCTTAACTCCTTTACATTAATTGTTACTTGATCCCTTGTGCATGTGTTGGTTTTGTGTCTTGCATGTGTTTGTACATGTTGTGCTTCCCACTTACTTATATTGACCTATGTATTATATTTGTGTATGTTGGTTGGCACACCATGTATTTGTGTTTCTTGGTTTGGAGCCTTTATAGATTCTAGTTGGTATCTTATTTGGCTCTTATGAGGGATTAATGGGCTATTCCGTTTTGCGGGAGTGTCATGCTTGGGCATTCCACAATCTTAAAATGTGTGTACATGAGTAAAACCACTTAGTAGTTTCTATGCGGTATGTTTTTCTCATGATAAACTTAAGTTCTATAATGTCCATTAATCCTCTCTAGTATGATCTTTTGCCTCTTGTTGAAATTTCTTGGTTTATCACATTATGAGGGAGTCATATGCTTTGTGCATATTACAAACCTAGAAAAAGTGGGCTTTTGAGGTAGTGCCACTTAGAATTGATATTGAGAATTATCTAGCTCCTATGTGACGCATTTGCTCATACAAGTTCCAATTTGCTTGGATGTTTTATTGCTCATTTCTTGGATATTATGTGTGAGAGTGATTCTTAGTATGTGTTTCCTCATATTTGGATATATATCCTCATGGGAACTACTCGCTTCTATTTAATCCAATCACTATTGATTGTGTGACTATTTGAAGCAATCAAGAATCTCTCTCAAAGCATCAAGCTCATTTCTCATGCTTTGTTATATGCTTCTTGTTGTGAATATGATCGTAATATCCTTCCAAACTACCTAGGGAAAATTTCCCTTATATTTATTGTCTTTGGACAATTGCTACTCCATATATGGTAGATTTTATTGATCATATTCACTTTGGCCTTTGCTTATTTGCCTTATCTTTGGCCAAGAAAATGTTTTTTTATTTGCTCCCAAGCTTTCCTTGTCTCTTGTGGGTCTTCTTATTTTATTTGTATCCCCTTGTGTTTTATTTAGTGTAGGTAGTAGTGATGATCTCATTTGTGGGCATTTTGCATTCAAAGGAAAAATTATATATAATGCTCTACTTATGGGAGAGCTCTCCTATACTATCTAGAACATTGTTTTATGCTTCTTGATTTGATCCATTTTTTTGCTTGGAAGCTCGATCCTTTTTGTGTTGGTACTTTGTGTGCCATCATGAAAAGTGTGAAGAGTTTGTTTTGGTTGTTGGAACCTTTCTCTCTTTGGGAGTAGGTTTTATCTCATTATTTTTTCTTGTTTTGATCCTTTAGGATGAGATAAATCTTTGAGCATTGGTGTTTGTGTCTATTTTGTTTGCTCTTTGGCTTTTGCCTAATTCATTTGTTGATATTGTGTTCCTTCATGTGTTGATTTGGTTCTTTGATACAATTTGGACACCTTGTGTCAAGTCACACCTTTGTTTGGCCTTGTTGGGTTTTTTTTGTTGTTCAAATTATATCTCCTTTTGGTTCTTGAAAGTCTTATGCATGCATATTTACTACATGTATATATTATGGCATGCTTGCTTTCTTTGATCAAATATATAGGGGAAACTCCACCAAATCCTATGGGCTAAGATGTGCATGAAATTCAATTTCATATCAACATGCACATTTTTGTATGGAGGCTCTCCTATGTATTGTAGTTGCACTAACTACTTTGGACCCAATTTGTTTGGGGACCATAGTGTACTTAATTGTGGCGTCTACATGTCAATTGGATGCAAGCTAGGATGATCAACAAATTCATATCTTCTTCATCAAACCAATTATTTCTCGGTAACAAGTATCTCTCTCTCAACCTTGTGTAGGTTGCTTGTTGGCATGAATTTGTGTACTTGCATATGTTGGATTTCTTGCTTTGGATTGGAAGAGTTCTCTCTATTGCAAATGTGTGTATGTTGAGATGAGTGCATATAATGGGGATTATACAAAATCATGCTCATGATCCACCAATCCCAAATATGTCAATCTAGCAGTTTTGTTGCATATTGTTTCCTCAATATCTCTCATGTGCAATAGTGAGTATTTTACAAAGTTGATTTCTATTTTGTGATACTTGTTGCCTTTCTCCATATATTCCTTCTATCCCCTTCTTCCCTTGGTAATAGTTGTATTGTATGGAGTATGTTGGTGTTTGAAGCTCATTGATGTACAATAAGATATATTTGAGCCCTTTGGCATGCTTATTGGTATATTCTATGACTTCTTTTTGTTTTTCATGTGCTTTCTTGAGTATCTATCATGTTTGTGCATATTTCTTTGTGGGAATTTGTCTTTGTGACATTTTCCACCTAGAAATTTATACACACAAGAGAAGATCATTCTTTGGTTGTTTTTGCATTTCTTCGGAACCACCTCTTATTTATTTTTTATTCTTCGGTGGCTTCCATATTTATTGTATTTTGTGTGCATTGTTAAATGAGTTTGGAGGAGTGAGGAATCCATGGTTGTGCATGTTGTTTCCAAATACAATTACTATAATTGGTGCATAATCGTTGGGGAGTTTCTATAATTCATTTAAGAATGAACACTTGCCTTCTTTCTCATATTCTTGTTGTTTAAATGTTTATGGAGGAGCGAGGATTCCACATTTGTGCATCTTGTATTCAAATACAATTATTCTAAGTTGTGCACAAATCTTGGGGAGCATCCCTATTTTCATTCAAACATTTTTTTGTATCACTTGTTGAATATTATTCTCTTTCTTTTCTTTTTGCAAACTTAGGTCCTCAATATAGTTTTACTTCCTCCCAAGTATTGGAGGAATTCTCACTATATTGGTCGTCTAGAACTTTTCACCCATTTTGTTAGTCGATGCCAATGGGGGAGAAGTTTTGGAGGGTTTAAGGGAAGTTGGCCTTTGCTTTGAGTGTGTTCTTGAGAATTTGTCTCTCATGCTCTTGCATCTTTGTGGTTGCTTTGAATGTTGAATATATATAGGAAACTCAACCAACGGTAACGGTTGGCAATCTATGCAATGAAATTCAAGTTTATCACACATGCATATATTGTGGGGGAGTTTGCTCTATATATTGTGGCTGTACCAACATCACATACTTGTGTAGTATTTGATGTTGGGGCAACCGCTTTGCTCGTTAATTGTCATATTTAAACCCTCGCTAAGGGATTGTCATCAATTACCAAAATGGGGGAGATTGAAAGGGCATGTATGCCCCCATGTGTGGTTTTGGTAATTAATGACAATCTCTATGGACTAATGTGTAAATTGAGTTTCACTTGTAGGTTTGTCCATTGGCATCACTTGGGCCATGTGTTGGTCTCAAGGTTGAAAGATGAAGAAATGTCCAAGGGCTTTGTGCCATTGGATTCATGAAGAAATAAGGAGCTTGAAGGTTGATCAAGACAAGTGCAAAGAGTTGCATCAAGATGGATCAACCTCAAGAAGGGTTGAAGAAGGGCAAGCTCAAGATGCGCCATCTCTAGTAGATCTCATGCTTGAAGCTTGCCATCCTCGTGATCATCGAGTGATGAAGACAAGTTCAAGAAGAGGTTTCCCCATGGAGTATGTGGGAGCAATTTGCAAGTCTTCATCAAGCAAGAGCAAACAAGAAAGGTGTTCCCACTTGAGAAGAACAAGACGGTCTACATCAAGTTCAAGTGGAATGCTCAAGGAAAAGGTATGATCTTGATAGGACTTCTCTTTTGCCGGTCTCGTGTTGTTAGTTGGGAGACCAGGTTTAGGATAGATAGTCGTTCTATCAAGAGGGGCTCTCAAGTGGGTGTCTCGATCGCATCGTTCGGAGAGAGCTCATACCTTTGCATTCATAGCATCATCTTTCTTGGTTGTTAATTGGTTCTTGTCCATGAGAGGATCTAGAGCTTGTGGTCATCATCATAACAAGCTCTAGTTCATCAAATAAGGATTTCACATGCATATCTTATTGCGGTTTTGATCTTGCGAGTTTTCCGGCTCCACACCTTGGGAGATACATCACATATATATACTTGATATTTTATCCCTTGGTGGTATCCAATATTTCACATTTTGTTGGGTTCTACTTGGTTTTATCTTTCCAACAAAATTGGTTTCATCCCAATCGGAGTTTCCAAGCTCAACTTCTTGTGTTTTGGGTTTTGGAGGTTTTACCGGTTCATCGCTTCTAGAGAGGTCATACCTTTCTCAATTTGGTTTTATCCTTCCATTCTGTACTATGATGTTTCTTTGCATAATCTTGCAAAACTTTTCGTTCTCTTCAAAACGAGCCCAAGATCATCAAAACGGAGTCCAGGATCAAAAGTTATTGAAGTTTTCGTGCAATGTGTCCTGTGTTTTTGCTTGAGAGGAAGTTCCGGCCCAAGTTTCGACCCAAGTTCCGGTCAGGTTCAGTAACTTGTGTTTCTATTTGCCGGAAGTTCCGGTGGGGGACGGAAGTTCCGGTAGGGCGCGAATCTGGCCCAAACGGTTAGTTTTTCCTTTTCCTATTTAAGGGGGTTTCTTCCCCAATGGTTCCCCATCTTTTGAGCTCGTTTTTGCCCACCATTGTTGACCTATTTGATCTTTCTTACTCCCTCTCCCTCCCATGATTCTTACATCTTTTTGAGGGAAAAGTGAGAGGAGATCTAGATCTACAATCCCCCCAAGTCAAATCCCTTCTTTGTGAAGGAAATATTGGGATCTAAATCTTGGAGAGTTTTGAGCTCTCCTCTTGTGTTCTTCCTCCCTTATTCCCCCAATAGCTTTTGTAGCTTTGTTGGAATTTGGGATAGAAGGACTTGCCCTTGCATTTGGTGCATAGGTTTGAGTTCTCCTCTTGTGTTCTTCCTCCCTTATTCCCCCAATAGCTTTTGTAGCTTTGTTGGAATTTGAAAGAGAAGGACCTGCCCTTGCATTTGGTGCGTAGGTTTGAGTTCTCCTCGGAGATTCAGTGAGTTCAAGCTTGTGGGCTTATTTCTCTTGGGTTCTTGGAACCCTAGACGGTTGTGTGGTTGGGTTATTGACCTTTTGTGGTCTTGTTGACCTTTTGTGGCGTTGTAGCCTTTTGTGGCTTTGTTGTTGGGAGCCTCCAATTGAGTTGTGGAGATAGCCCCAATCTTGTACGGGTTCGGTGACCGCCCTCAAGAGTCCCATAGTGGAGCGAGAGCCCGCCTTTTGTGGTGCGCACTCAGGAGAATAGGATGAGCCTTTTGTGGCATCGGTGAGTTGCGTGCTTCCGCATCCGGGGTGAGGCTTTGTGTGGCGTTGGGTGAGCATCGAGCCACCACACCTCGAGGTGAGCCATTTGTGGCGTTCGGAGAGCATTGCGCCATCGCACCTCTCCAACGGAGACGTAGCTTCTTTGGAAGTGAACTTCGGGAAATAAATCTTCGTCTCCGCGTCCATCGGTTATCTCTAAATCGAGCCCTTTACTTATGCACTTTACATTGCGATAGCCATCGTTCTTGAAGTATTTATACCTTGCTATCACCTTATTGCTTGTATTTCTTAGCATAGGTTGTTGGTGCACTTAGGTGAACTTAGTGGCTAGGTTTTGTGCTCAATAAATTAAACGTTAGTTTTATTTCGCATTTACTTAAGCCTAAACCATAATATTTTTAAAAGCCTATTCACGCCCCTCTAGGCGACTTCCTTTGTACTTTCAAACTGCCATGTCCCTGTATTGAAGATTAGACGACCATCTGTGTCCATTTTGTACACCACTTAGCTGGCATCGGATTCTCCAACGCCAAGTCCGACCAAGCACTCGTTAGGTATGTTAAGGCATGAAACCATCTTTCTAGATATTTCTAGTATACTGCAGTTGATGAGAATCAAAAGAGTAATGATGTTAGATGACTTTATGCACACAACACAAGGAAAATATACAATTAATTGAGAAAACACATCATGTTGTGTATGAAAAGATTAGTATTTATCAAACAGATCACAAATGGGACCAATGAAGGCATGGATCGCCGGTAGGATATTTAATAGTTGTTTGTGCTCATCGCCGCTCGGGTTCCTTCTTGGGAAGATGATGGTACAATCATATGATTATACCTCGCGACCGCTGAAATAGAGAACACTGGTCTACATCAGTTGTCCCCTTAAGAAAAAATCATTTGATCTCCTCGAATCAGATGAGTCCTTATAATGAATTTCTTCCATCCATCATGTTTTCATGCGGGCAACCACAAAATGAATTTCTTCCATCCATACAATACCAAGCCATACAATACCAAGTTATTGAAACCGCAGATTCTCTCCACCGCTTCTTTGAACATTAACCTTGCATTGCACGAAACAGTCTGTGCACAATTAACAAAAAAACACGCGTTAAATTGATTAATGGTAAAAACACAACCAATGATGATTACAAGGTAGTATGAAAGATATTAGTTTACTACCACTAAATTTTCAAACTCCTCACTTACATAGACACTGAATAGTAATACAGACGACAAGCTAGTGTCGCACTCACTCTTGCATTTTCGGCATGACATCGTATATGTCCTAATGAACAAACATAATAATCATTTAAATCAACTTACAAGACTACACATGTCATCGATTTGGGCATTCAACAGATGATCCTAGATACGGATTTGTTAGAGTTGGTGAAGATCTGGAATGACTCGAGCACCGGAAGATCCATTGTATCCCGTGTTTGTCAGGAGATTAGGGTGTACTAGTTTCAAATTGGTACATGTAAACTGTAGTGCGAATCTATACACTAAAAAGGAGATACAACACCAGTCTCTCTCTTATCACTAAATATGGTGCCACACCGTCTTTTTGCCTATGACCCCGTTCTAAGAAACACCTAATAGACTTTTTTTTCCTATTAAGACAATATAAATTTCTTGGTATTTCTATGACATGGGCACATTTTTTTGTGACGAGAGAATTAGTATTTATTGTGTTTATTTAAGGCAGAAACTTAGGAGAAAAACACGTTACATTTTCCGGCCGATAGTTAGCACGATCGAACGATGCAAAGCGGCGGCCAAATTTTCGTGCCAAGAGACCCAACAGATTTGACTTGCGTTGACAGCGCATCACCAATCCTGAACTCCCGAGCGATTCTGGTGCCGTGGAGGTGGAGATGGAGGCAGAGGCAGGGGACCCACACAGAACCCCCAAATCGCCAGAGATTCAAAAGCCCCCCGCAGAGAGATCGCCCAAGTCAGTTGGTTTCGCCCCCAACCCGCACCCACGCCACCACGCGCTCGCCGTCGCCGCCACTACCTCCACCCCGGCCTCCTCCCTACAAAACAACCCGCCGCGACGGGGATCACCCGCAACCCACCGCTCGCCCGCTTCCTCCCCAAAACCCCCCGGAACAGACTCCCGCTCCCGCCGCGGCAGGGCCCGCGCTTGCGGGCGGGCGGGCGCGATCGGATATGAAGGGCGCCGCGTGGAGGGGCCAAGGCGGCTTGGCGGCGGCGGTGGCCGACCACCTCGGAGTCAGCGGCGGCGGGGCACTCGGCGCCGGCGCGCGGCGGGCCAGGCTCTGCCTCTACGGCGTCGCGCTCGCCTTCGCGCTGTTCGCGGCCTTCCTCGCCTTCGCGCCCTCGCTCCCGGCCCCCTCCCCGTCCTCGCCCTCCGCCGCGTGGCTCGACGGCTTCCTCGCCTCCGCGTCGCCCTACCGCGCGCAGGTCTCGGGCTTCTTCTCCTCCCTGTTCCCCGCCAACTCCTCCTCCCCGGCGATCCCCGGCGGCGTCGCGCCGAGGCGGAGCGGTGGCGACTTCGTGCCGAGCGTCGCGGAAGCGGGGACCAACGGGTCCAGTGCGGGTCGGCCCGGCGAGCGATCGGGAGGAGGAGGCCTGGTACCGGGCGGCAGCGGTTCGGGAGGAGCTCGCAGCGACATCTCCGCCTCCGCTTACGCTCCTACATCGGCGGTGCAGAGCAGCAATTCCTCAGGGATCGCCGGTGCTGCGAGCAGTAATTCCACAGGGATCGCAGGTGCTGCGAGCAACAGTTCCTCAGGGACCGCCGCCGGTGCCGACGCGAAGTCTGGGGCTGGGGACACGATCGGGGGCTCGGCCCAGAACGGCACCATGGCGCAAGGAGGCGCGCCGATTCGGATCATCAACGGCTCCGAGGCGAATGCAAGTTCAGCGGAAGCCCCAACAGTGAACGGACCAGCTGTTCTTTCCATCAACACAGCTGTTCCGTCCAACAATCAGACTGGGAGTGCAGTTTCAGAGCTGAAGCGGGGCAGTGGTGACGCGCCTCCGAGAAGAGGGGATCCAGGCAAGAACCGCACTGCTCAAGATCCAGGCAAGAAGCAGAGTACGAGCAGAGCTGCTGCTGCTTCAGGTGGAAGCAACAGTACGGGGAATATTCAGAAGGAAGCAACTCGCACTTCTCACGGGAGTGCCGGTTTGGTGAAAGGCCACACAGCACAGGCCAGCAACGGCAGCGCGGTACCGGTGATGGGGAACGTGCGGCCTGCGAATGCCGGCGGTGGCCAGAAGAAGGTGCACTGGATCGAGGCCATGGGCAGGTGTGACATGTTCTACGGGAACTGGGTCCGGGATGACTCGTACCCTCTCTACCCGGAGGGATCCTGCCCTCACGTCGACGAGTCCTTCAACTGCTTCCTCAACGGCCGCCCCGATAAGGCCTACCAGAGACTTCGGTGGAAGCCCAGCGGATGCAGCATTCCGAGGTGAGTCATGTTTACTTGCTTGTTTGCCATCAACGATCGATTAGCTGCCATGGAACAAACGTGTCATGTTTCCATCTCCGTTAGTCTGCCGTTAATGGACTGCCGGTAAACCCCTTTGACATGTGAGTACTTTTCGGTAATTTTGTTTCCAAAACTACCCTTACCACACAGTCCCGTACCGTGCCCTCACCCCTGCACCGCCGCTCCCGAATGGCGGTGCCCCCGTCGCCGGTGGCCCGTCCGCTGCCGGCGCCTCTCCTGTCCGATCCTTTTCTCCTTCGAAGACCTCCCCCGATCCATCCTGTTTCTCCCCACCCGCCCCTCCGTGGCCCAAAACCTAACCCTGGAGAGGACGGCGCGGAGATCGATTCCCCTCCGCAGCGGCGACGAAGGAAAGGCTGGCCTGGTCGGCGTCGTCGGTGAGCACCCCCAGCCAGAGCACCACCGGCACCAAGTGTTTTTTCCTTTCCGAGCTAATTATTCTAGGCATGAAGTTGTCTGTATACTGTAACCTTACGACTGTAGATCTTAAGCTGTTTAGTTGATAACTAATGGTGGAAACCAGTGAAGGGATTGGATTGAAAATTGCGAGTAAATAATTGTAGATAAGATGGGAGGGGGGGGGGGGGGGTATATATATAAGAGATTAGGAACAAACAGAGAAGCCATGTGCCTAGGACAGAAGAAAGATGAAGTCGCTGTCTTTTCAATAAAATTGTTCCATTCTAGGAGTGCTTTGATTGCATAATGTCAATTGCTCTATTCTTTCTCGCATCTGCACATGTGAACCATATCAAGATGCATGCTGTGGTGGATGGATCCAAATCCACACCAGACATGCTATGCCACTTGCATTCTTTGTTTTTCCTGAATCCTGGTCCACTGTTCATAAAAATCCAAACCCAAGGTATCCATTTCTTCCAACATTATGATATCCCACAGGCCTTTAGTAACTGTCTACGTAGTTAGAGTGTTGGTTCATTATCTGGTTCTGAACTGCTGATCCAACAAGGCAGTTGGCGAAGGAACTAATAGCGCTGGTTGTTGGCCATCAGTATGGTCCAGCCTGCAGTGTGCTTTCTCTTTTAGTATCTTTGAAATGGGTACTATACCATGAGCCCATTGGTACAAACTTGGCGTTGTCATGTGTAATAGAGGCAGGTTGTTGTACAAAACATTTGCTTATATGCTGCTGAGGGCAGAACTGTCTTTTTATCCACAGAGTTCACGTCCTTTGGTTGTTAGTTCACCATCATGGCAAAGTTGAAGAAGTGTGTTTGTGTGTTGGCATATGAGCTAAGTGTGTTTATTTGATGGCACTTCTGCAACCAAGCGATTGTAGATGGCAAATAAACAGTTTTCTCTTACTTGAACACCCATGCAGTTTGTGTGAATTCAGTCTGTTCTTTCTGCATGACAAATTCAGTTATGTGATGGCATGATGCTGATGCTTATGTTAGGTTGAATGCAACTGATATGTTGGAGAGGCTGAGGGGAAAGAGGCTGGTGTTTGTTGGTGACTCACTCAACAGGAACATGTGGGAGTCACTAGTTTGTATCTTGAGGAATTCCATCAAGGATAAGAAGAAGGTGTTTGAGGTATCCGGGAACCACAAATTCCGGACTGAGGGCTCATACTCTTTCTTATTTCAGGTAGATATGCTATGCTTTTCATATGCCATTCTTTTGTTTCCTTTTCCGAAAAGTGCAGCAAGATATATTTTGCAATATGTGCTTGTTTGATCAATTTAGGATGAAAGCTTATGTGCTAAATTCATGTTGTCTAGGATTACAACTGCACTGTGGAGTTCTTCCGCTCCCCTTTCCTTGTTCAAGAATGGGAGGTGCCTGTCAGACAGGGAAAGAGTAAGGAAACTCTTAGGCTTGACAAAATAGATCATTCATCCTCAAGGTACAAGAATGCAGATATCATTGTCTTCAATACTGGGCACTGGTGGACACATGAGAAAACCTCTCTAGGGTAAGCTTTTATTGGCAGAGTCTGATTCAATAAAGATGTGCATGGGTCATGTGTTCTGGATTTCATGTCTCTTACTGTTCCCATGTCAAATGTTCTACAGAAAAGATTACTATCAAGAAGGCGATCAAGTATACCATGAGTTGAATGTGCATGATGCCTATCGGAGAGCTCTAAACACCTGGGCTAAGTGGGTTGATTCAAACATAAATCCCAAGAAAACAACTGTCTTTTTCAGAGGCTACTCGGCCTCTCATTTCAGGTTCGTCCATCCTTATTGTCAAGTCATGAAAATTCAGTTTGTCATGACCTATCAGTACCCGAGTAACTGATGCTAGGGAATGTCTCTGTATATATTTCTCTTGTGCAGTGGGGGTCAATGGAATTCAGGCGGTAGCTGCGACAAGGAAACTGAGCCTATAACAAACGAACAATACCTCATTCCATACCCACAGAAGATGAGCATCCTGGAGGAGGTGCTCCATGGGATGAAAACACACGTTGCCTACCTGAACATCACAAGGATGACTGACTACAGGAAGGAGGGACACCCTTCAGTGTATCGCAAGCAGAAGCTGAGCGAGGAGGAGCGGAAGTCGCCTGAGCGATACCAGGACTGCAGCCACTGGTGCCTTCCTGGAGTGCCGGACTCGTGGAACGAGGTCCTCTACGCACAGATTCTAGTCAAGCAGCATCAGATGTTACACCAATAAAGGCAAGTGTCAAATTGCTTGTTCTTGTACATGAGGTGTTGTTTGTTGTGGAATGGCAATTTGTCTAGGATAATGCCGAAGCGGTCAAAGGCATTATATAGTTGACACGAGTGATAGGTCAAGGATTTTGGAATCCTTGCATAGAGTATAGGCAGTTTGTCAGATCTCTGACTCAGAGATAGCAACAGAAAATCTGTATAGGATCGTAGGAGTTTACGATGTAAAATTCATGTCCAGCTAGCAAAAATCAGAAACAAAGAATAGTGTATACATCATCAGGATAGCTCTTTGTTTTCCATGAATCTTGTCTCTCCGTCTCCTGACTGATACCTTTTTAGCATGAGGATGTTATTGTACTAGTAAAGAGTTCTTTCATTATCTTTTAGTTGATATATTGAATACTGTCAGACAAGTGGCTGAACGGACATCACAAACATTTGAACCAGATCTAAATTTATTGTGCTTGCTGCTGTGCATCTTGATTTGATAGTCCTACGGAAACTCTTGATAAACTTGTTCCTTGTCACATGAATGGTACCATCAATAAGTCTAAATGTCAGGCCTGAATATGCTGTAGCACTCTGGTGAGATTTCTCCGGGATATATAAACTGTTGCTTACTTATTGGTCCTGTTCTGTTTTCATCATGAGTAGCTACAACTCTTGTCAGATATCTCTGGGCTGGGTACTGAGAACGCTGCCTTTTAAATTTAACATGCAAAATTAGTACTCTTGCTGGTTTCTCTGGAATATCAGGTTTCTGCTGTCACTCTGAACTGAAGACCGTCGCTGCCTGCCTGCATTTTTTTCAGTAATGCTATATATACGGACCGATTCTTACGGACTAGTTTTTACGGACAGGCGTGTCTCTTGCGAATTGGTGAGGGAGATATTTTGGTAACCACCGGTCCCATTCAATCCAATGTCAGAGTTCCACGAGGCGTCCGTAAGAGCTTACCGTATGGTTTTCCGCATTTTTTTTCCCTTTCAAGGGGATATTTGTAGATTATAGACATTACTCTAATCGGTAGAATGTGGTTATCGGTTTGACGGGAAACCTTTATCATCAGGAATCAGGTGGTTGTGACCTCTAGTATCGTCCACCTCAACCCTTTGGCATCCGCCTGATTAGTACTAGTAGTACCACAGGGGAAGTAGCTATTCTTTAAATAGACCGTACCAGTGACACTTGTGGTAGTCCCTCCTTGAGATTCACACATGGATCAACGGAATCCAACATTTTTCTGTACGCTTTAACTATTTGTGTGTCTATTTCGGTGTTGGCAGAGCATGCTTATTTTGCTGAATCTCTGTTTTGGCTGTGCTTGCGGTGATGATCATCTGAATCATGTCATGGTCCATCTACATGAGATGCCATACCACCGTGCCTCTGCTGTGCTAAGTCTGCCCTGTAAACTCCTACTATTAGTTGACCTGTTTCGTTTGCCTTCCTGCTGAGAGGATTACAAGTTGCAGAGCACGCCAGGTGTGGGTCGGATACATGAACAATTGAACATGAAGCCACGCCTTATGAATCGGGGCAAATCTACGTGGTACCTCACACACCATCCTAGAATTTCTCAGGCCGTCTACCCTTTGAAAACTTGCACAAGACACAACACACGATACCGTATAATTTCATTTCTCTTTACGAAGTTACAGTAATTTCATATCTGCGATGACTGTATTTTTTTAATCTTGTATTTCCAACCAGCCACGGCTCGGCCATTTGAAACGATGTACTGCCCTTCACAGAGCTGACCCAAATGGTTTGTTTAGATTAAACTGAATGGGCGGTCCTAATTCTTTTGTCTTACCTTCACTTTGGTCTCAATTCTTTAAAATTGCGCGTTTAGGTTCTAAATCTTTGATAAGTGATTCACGTGAAGTCCTAAATTTGTTTGACCCGAGTTGACCGTTGCCATATCAGCACTGAGCGACAGAAGATATACCAGCCAGCCTACATATTTACAGATAGACCCCCATAATTATATTTCTTCTAAAACATGGACCTTATTTCTCTCTGCATGCCTCTCTGGCATAGTCCTCAAACGGTAGCGAGTCCTTTCCAGAGCGAGAGTCTGACGCGGCGGCCTCGCGATCTCGCAGGCCAGTACTCCCTCGGCTCGGATGCTCGGGAGCCACAACACGCTGATCGCACGGGAAGGGGAGCATGCCCGCAGCCCGCCGCGCAAACTACAGGTGCTCAGATCCGGCGCTTGCGCGTCCATCATGCGTTCTGTCCTGGCGGCAATCAGGACGAGGCCTGGCTGAGAAGACTAGGTTCCGGCGCGAGGCCATGACGGCGTGGTACTCCGTTGTACTGCACAACTCCTGCCGCACTCTTGGGCCCGTGACACTTTGACCGACGACCGTGTCACATGTAGGCTCCGTGGAGCGGTCGACGCTTGCGTACGTCATGTCATTCCCATAGGCCCTCTCAAGACCGTGCATGCATTGTCGCTGGCACCAGCCAGCAGCCTGTGGCGAGATGACATGCATGCCAAGCTGCCGACGCTTTCGTGTGCATGCATGCCAAGCCGTCGATGCGGCGGAATTGCGGAGAATAACGTTAAGACGGCATCATGGAGCCGGCCTATCCATAGGCAAACACTACGTCTTGTGCATGCTTCCAGTCAGAGCCTCAGAGGGCCTCGCATGCGCGGGTTGGACAGTGGGAGCAAAGACGAAGCTCACTGTCGCCGGTTGCCTCGGTGCTAAGGGCAGGCTTCATGCATGGAGCTCGCCTGCACAAGGCAGTGCCCGAGCTCGCGGAGGGCATTCGGCCTAGAGCGGCGGAGCACGCACACAGAGTCGCGCCCTCGGACGAATGTTGCGGTCGTACTTGGTGTTGCTGCCCCGGTCTGCAATCACACGGACCATTGTATGGAAGAAATAAAACTTAGGGGGCTTTTCAAAAATATACAACATGGCCAGTATACCTACTGGGCTGAGTTGTCGATGTGGCAGTGGTTAATGTGGGTCAAACCAATTTAGGACCTTAGATGAATCACTTACCGAAGATTTAAGATCTATATGTGCAATTTCAAAGATTTAGGATCAAACTGAGGGTATGGAAAAAGAATTAGGACCGCGGGTGCGGTTTTCTCGTTTGTTTATGTCTGTTTGAATCGGTCCGCGGTTGCTTTTGGGTCATGGTCCAGCCTGTCCGGCCACCGTGCCCAGCGGGGCGACCCATCTGTTCGCGCTTGGCAAAAAGCCATCGCCGACGCCGACGTTTTTCCAGTGTGTTCCCGTCGTCTTCCGTCTTTCTTTCCCATCGCTTCCCGCTACTTATGGATGTTTTCCGCCGCTTCCAGGCGTAGCCTTAAAAAGGGAAGGCCAGCCGAGATATGTTCAAACCAAACCCGCAATCACGAACCACCATGCCTAGCCGCCCGCGTCTCCGCGCTGGCCTCCGTGGCTACCCCGACGTCCGTAGAGAAGAGCAGCCCGAGCGCCCGCTGCCGTCGTGGTGGCCAAACACGCTGGTGCCACCAGACGTGTTACCGCCTCCGATTCTAGAGCGCCCGCAGATATACACTATCTCACTGCGGTCATGGCGCTCTCACTATGACTACAACAGGACCACCGGCGAGCCTTTCTCGTGGGAGGCGAGGGAGCGCGTCTTTCTATCGGAGCATCGGTGGCGTCTAGCGCTCACAGAAGAGCGCGTCGAGCTCCGGGAAGCGGTTCAGGCAAATCCCGACGACACTTACCTGTGTGTCTGCCTCGCCCAAGCTCAAGAAGAGTTGCAGACGTATGAGGTGATCTACCGCTCTCTCAACGAAAAATGGGGTCTTGTCGACCCACCAGCGCCGCCTCCAGCGTCGTAAGCGGCACATAGTTAGAATGGTGTTGTAGTGTTGTAGTCGGGTTTGCTTGTAAGATATTTTAGAACTCGAATAAAAAAATTTTATTGCAAATGTTCGATGCCCACATTGGTAATTAAATTCCAAACATCATACTACACAGCCTAGCCTACTCGTCGGAGTCAGAGTCAGAGTGGTAGCAGCGATGACACTTTTGGATTCACAGCATGGAAAACATTTTTTTCTACGATGGGAACTACTAAGCACCACGATCCATCTACTTAGATACAATCAATGGATGGATATATATCCATAGAATACTGTAACATCCCAGCATTAGAGCTTAGAAATAAGCTGAACCCAGATGTGTGCATTGCATTCATGCATAGAAAATCCGAATAATTTTCGCGCCTTTAAAATAGAACTTGTCAAAGTGATTGGAGCTTCTCTTAACTTGATGGAATTGAAGTAGATCATCAAGTTAACTGCGATAAGTTTTAATATGACATTTTGCTAAAACCTTATTTGGTTAAACATGATTTGGTCTAAGGGTAGACCAGATATAATAAAATGTCACTCATAATACATTGCTTAAATGATTCATATATGATCCTTAAGGGATCATATCATACTATTCATCATACCAACCTATGAATACTAAGTTAAGATTACCACTAGAATAATAAAAAAATGCAATGATTAATGCTGACCTATCTTATTTTTATCTATTCCTACTATGAGTATCACAGTAATACTTAACTTTAACTCCTTAATGAGTTGGAGTTGGAAAGAGACTAAGTCAAGACCATCTACTATATATCTTTCTTTCTATAGCAATCTTTATGGAACTTATCTTAATATCTGTTGTTCATCAATGTTGGATAATTTCCTATTGATTCACAAATTCTTTAACTAGCAATCATTGATCTACTATTTCTTGATCTCATCATGACATCTACTTTAATCTTTTAAAGGGGGCATAGTCCATTAATAACTTTAAACCCTATATGAGATCCTAAGAAGATAATTTCAAGACAATGGAAAGTAGGATTGATAAAGCCTTGCTTAGCCAACTAAGAACTTAAGCAATAAATGATTAAAGGATTATAATGGTAATGCTTTAGCCACCAATATTGAATGCTTATATTTAGTATAAGTAATACTGGTGGGTAGAACATAATTGGAACCTTAGTAGAGATAAGTGATCCTAGAGTAGTCATTGCAAACCACATAAATATAATTTAGGGATTGAAGTGTGAGTCATCAGAGTTAAGTGAATATAGGATGATATTATTCAACCAAAGCTAGTATAGCATAGAGTCATAGGAGTGGTGTTATTCAACTTAAAGGAGAGTCAACTTTAGAGAAAGGTAGTTGGATGCATATAACTATTAAAGATACATTAGTAATGAATGATTAAGGAAGATTTTGAGTAGATTTTAAATGAATTATTTGTTGGATGGAAAGTTATCAACAGTAGAGTAGTAAATACAACTAAGCAAGGATATGAGGAAGTTATGAAATATTTTAGTGTCAAACTCATTTGAATCATCCATGAGTTTAGAAGGTTAATCAGTGAATGAGAATATTTCTATGAATTAAAACTCATCATATTAATTATAATGATAGACAGGAAAAAGGTAGTATATCTAGGAAAGGAATTCCTTAATAAAAAGTCTAGAGTTATGAATTATGGAAGATAATAATTCTTGGTAAACAATCAATTCTAAATCCCAAACCAAGTAGAATATTCATTTCATGTTATTGATCTATCATCTTATGTCCATATCACTCCATAGGAATATTTTCCTATAGCAAATCCTATAAGCATATCTTTACCAATTCCTTTCTATAAAACATTCTAATTATAACTTTCTATTATAAAAGGTGATGTCATCAAATATCACAAATAGAAGACAATATGCTTAGTTATTAATTCTTCACTCATATCCATAAAGGAATCTAAGTATATTAAACACCCTAAACCCTAGGGTAAATAATTATAATCCAAAATCCTAAACTTCCTTGTTTATCATAAAAGAATAGATACAATTGCCATTTTCGAAACCAAGGGAAGTAGTAATGAACATATCCATTTCTTTTATATTTCATGCATCAAATAATGATCTAGGATCATTATACATATAAAAATTTATATTCAAACTCTGAGCCAACTAGAGTTAAGAGTTATAAACATATAAGAATACATCATTCAAGAAATTCATAACTAAAAGAGGAGAGAAAAATAATAAGAAAAGTTTCTACAAATTATTATAAAAGGGGTTCCTATTGATTAAATAAGAGGAATACAAAAAGATTATATAATAAAAGTTCACAAATGATACTAAATATATTTTAGTATTATTGCAATTATCTAGCAAATAAATCCTACCAAGAAAAGTTCAAAATATAAATAAAATTCAAATATGAAAAGGAAAACAGAAAATAGAAAAAGGTAAAACAAATAAAAACATTACCTGGCCATGGCCCAACACCCCTATACTTACCTAACGCCCTGTGCAGCCCACAATATCCCAGCAGCCAACCCAACTCGTTTCCATATGTGACTGACAAGTGGGGTCAGGAAAGGATCACAGGTTGATCTGAAAGAATCGCCAGGGGGTTATTCGCAAAACAGCCGTCGTCGTCATCCTCACGCACACAGATAGCTCGGTGGAGGAGCTCTCCGCCGCCCGATGCCGTCATCGTTGTCCTTGCGCCAAGATCAACGCCGCCGTCGCCGGGAGAGGATAAGAAGGTCACCGCGACATCCTTGCTCATCCTCATCCCTAATCTCGCTCTCCAGACTCATTTCCCTTCCGCACCCGAAAACCTAGCCCGTCGGAGATCATCGTTCTAGCTAACTCCGACCACCCCTCGCCTCGTGATAGCCACCGTTAGACGCGCCGTAGTGGACTGAACCATCTAGGACCAAGCACGGAGGCCCGCTCGCCGGGAATCATGTGAAATCGAGCATTTCTTTTCCTCGGCCGCCGTGGCCTTTACCGTCAATTCGCCGTCGTCACGCCTCCCCAAGCCTCCTCGACCGCTCTATCATCATCAGGGTGAGTTCCTGAACCTTCCAGCATCCTTAAATCCTCTTATCTCGTTGTAAATAATCGTCTCATCGTGTACCACCGTCGGAGCTCGTCGGAGCTAAGGCTCCGATGACCATTTCCGAGCGGCGCCGCCACTTTAGGACTCAGCACGATGCACTGATTTGAACTAGGTTCATTTCGTTTGCTAGGGTGCAGTAGATCATCGCCGGTGACCAACCACTGACGGCGGTGGTGGTGCTGACGCCATCGTTACGTCATGCTCACCTCAGGGTCGAACCATGTCAGCTCGTTTGACTAGTCTTGCCTCACGTGGCTGATGACATGGCCTTGGGCCCATGTGTCATCGAGTGGGGGTAGAGAGAGGGTCAGTAACAAGTGCATTTTCTAAACCTGAGCGCTGAGGTGGATAATGGCCCACGGGTCAGTGACTGAGGCTAGCTTTGAGTGCGGTGTAAAAAATATTTCCTCTTTAAGAAATAAATAAAATATAAACACAATTAATAATATTCCAGAAATCAAATAAAGGATTAAATCTTGTTTAATTAATAACTTTTGATCTATAATTCAGAAAAATATGTATAATATATGAATTTTTTCAAAAAACTAAAATCTATAACTTAAAAGTATTATCAAATATTATTGTGATAATTATTTAAACAAATGTTTTTTAATAAAGGTTTTATAAGTAATAAACTTTGATAATTCATATTTTTAAAATGGAAAATGTTAATAATATGAATAAAATACCAAAAATCTTAGAAAAATAAAAATTATAATTTAAAACTATAATCATGTATTATTATTACACTTAAGTAAATATTCATTATTTATTAAGTAATTATAAAGTAATCATAATTATAAAAATCACATCTTATTATTTATAAATCACAAAAATAAATGTAATATACCAAAATGATCACAAAAGTAATATTTACATGTTAAAAATCTAATATTCTACTTTTGAGTTAAATAAAAATTCAAATATTTTAATATCTCAAATTTAAACTTACTTACTTCATTAATAATTCATATAAGGATAAATAAAATTTATTAATATTCCTAAAATGAGTCAAATAAGTCTAATAAATAGTATTAGTCTTAAATTTAATAATACAAGGCCATAATGGTTTAAAACATTATAAATTCTCTTTTATTTAAATTATCCTCAACCTTGAGGGAAGATTATATTCTCAAAGGATTCCAATTCATGATAAAAACCTTAAAGAACAACTTGTGAATAAATCAGATCATTCCTATCTACTTTAACCACCAAGTTACAAGAACTACCACAACACTATAATAAGTTCATAAGTAGTTAAGTAAAAATATATCTTAGTTCATAAACCATACTCACTCATCTATAAAAGGTAAATAATACCATTCCATTATAGAATCAAGAAACCACTACACCAAGTAAAATGATAACCAATCTTAAGTAACCTAAAGGAAACATTCCAGATACATAAGATACAAATGTTATAAGTATTATCCTTTAAAAATTATCTATATTATAAAGTTAACTTTAGTCTCCAAAAATCTAAATTTAATACAATAAAATTACTATCTATTTTATAGTTAACTTTGGTCTGAAGTAGTTAAGTTATAAAAAAACATCTCAAACCCAAACCATTCGAGCAAACATAAATAACAGCTACCCAACTCAACTAACCCCAAATCTTGTTTAAACCTCAGAAGAGAAATCTTTTCTTCGAAGGTTATTCTTTTTGCCACTTCAAACAAGAACTCTTATATAAGCAATATTGACTAGTATTTCATAAGTATATATTTTATTGCTACATATGTGTTGCTCACAACCACTTATAAGCTCTAATAGAAGCACAAATGTGAAACTTATCTAAAAAGACCACACATTCCAAAGTAACCATTTCCGGAATCCAAACCCTAGGACAACGTTATTCCCGGGATTTGTGTTTAGAACGTGCATCACACTACTTATGCATAAAAGCATATTGCTTATTTAAACATTAGTCCTTACCAGACCAATGATGCTGATTTCAGATTTTGGATCTTATACTGACTCAAAGACCGTGAGTGCATAATCTTGCAATCGCAAAAGGCAAGTTCACACTTGCTCATGTCCTTTGTTTATTTTCTGTAAAGTATTTTATAAATCCAGTGTTGTTATCACCTGTATTTGAAAAAGGTCTTAAAACACTATTTTTGATAATAATGTGAACTATTGATTACTGATCCAGGGTGATCAGCTAACCTATTAAATCTGACAGTTGGAATACCACTTCTCAGAACTATATCACCTAGGACTTAACAACCAATGTCGCCAGTAATTCTCGCGCCGTATAATACGCGTTGACCATGAGATTTGGAATGGGACGGAGAAGTCAGTTGCATCTTCTTCCTCTCGTATGAAGCCGGATGTGCAGGTCGTGGATGTTATCCTCGTAGCGTGCATATTAATTGGTAATTCGTAGAGGATATGCAGCATATGGATGGGAACCCTCAACGTCCCACGATAGTTCTGACATCTAACGGTTTGTACAAACCATTGATGTAATTCTTTATGTGGGCATGGTGTACACCAAGGAGGCATGCGAGGTTGCGAAGGGGGCAGTGATTGGCTTGGATCATCTTCTAGGCCCCACATCATGGAATTGTGGACGGAAATAAGCTGCCCGGTTGTGCAACAAAGAGTTGATCTCTCATGGGTAAAGTAACGCACCTCTGCAGAGTGTAAGAACTGTAACTTGTTACTCCCTGTTTCAGGAAGGAGCTGCGAACGTGGCGGGAAAGGAACTCCATGAAAGTTCTGGTAAACCCATGAAGGCTGACGGACATAGATTTTCAGAATAAAAGCAACTTTTAAAGAAATGTTTATGAAAACTTGCATTGCCTACGACCTACGGTCTGTGGCTATAGTTATAGTGCATCAAACACTCCTTTTCTAGTGAATTTGCTAAGTACGCTCGTACTCAAAGTATCTTCTTAACCCTTGCTAGATTCTGAAGTTGGAATAGACAACAACCACATCAAGTTATGCTCCAGGACTTATCATGCCCAGTTAAAGCTCTTCAATGAAGACATGAAAGTCAACATATACCTCAACTCAAGTGAAGACGAAGTTACTGATTAGATAGGAATATAATCTCTAACCAAAGAACCTATTTCTGTAGTGCGTTGCAATAGTGAAAGAACATTTCTTAATCCCTAGTGCTTTGCGTGTTAGATAACAATATCAAGGATTATTTAATGTGTGTTGAAGTGTTGCAGCTCTCTGGGAAATGTTTCTGCCTTTGGGGGGCAGATAATCCGCCCCCACCAGGGGCGGATAATTCGCCCCTCCCTCTTCCCAAGAGTGCGCGAGCCCCAGAGAGGGGGCGAAGTTTGTGGCCGGATTTTCCGGCCCCTGCCGGATAGTCCGCCCCCTCGAGGATTTCCTTCAAGCCAAGGCATGCGTCGCTCTCTGTATGGGGGCCGGAGTTTCCCTCGGACTGTCCGGTCCTTGGGCGGACTTTCTCCCAAGGGCGGATAGTCCGCCCCTGGGAGGGGCGGATAAGCCGTCCCCCTGGAATTTTCTTCAAGTCAAGGCTGCGTCACTCTCTGTATGGGGGGCGGATTTTCCCCTCGGAGTTTCATTGAAATGGATCGTATGGGCACCTAGAGGGGGGGGGGTGAATAGGTGCTAACCAATTTTTAATACTTTTTCAATTTTAGGCTTGACACAAAGTAAATTCTCTAGATATGCAACTACGAGAATTTCTCTATATGCAACCCTAACTACTAAGCACGTAAAGAGAGGAGCAGAGGAACCGTAGTGGAGCACGCGGAGACACAGGGATTTGTTTTACCGCAGTTCCTTCCTTGTTAAGGGAAGTACATCTGCGTTGGAGGGGTGGGCAGTTCTAAGACCACCACGCCACAATAGGCCTCACCCTATTCTCCGATGGATCTCGCCACGAGAGGCCTGATCCACCTTCTCCACTATTGGATCCCTTCGAGGCAGGAACCGGTGCCTTTTACAACACTATCGGGGAACACACCCACAACCAAATTGGGGGCTCCCGAGATGACAACAAGCTACCACAAGAACAAGGTTTATCAATATAAACAAAAACAAGGATCTAGGTATTTGTAAGAAATACTAGATCGGTGGTTCTCCAAATGAATGGAGAGGAGATGAAGCGCTTGATTGTATTTGATGATGATCGAGTCCTCCTCCTTTGATTCCCCAATGGACGGAGCCTTTGAGTGGATCTAGGTGGAGTTCTCTTGGATGAAGGTTGCAGGTCAGGTCTTTTCTTTTTCGAATCAATCAAGAGTTCTGGACAGAGGGGGAAGACAGGCTGAAATACCCCCTACCCAGAACAAGCCATTGGAGAAGTTTGGGGGCGGATTATCCGCCCCCCTTTGGGGCGGACTGTCCGCCCTGGGGAGAAAATCCGTCCCCCAGGACGGAAACTCCGGGGGAAAACTCCACCCCCTATACAGAGAGTGACGTAGCCTTGACTTGAAGAAAATTCCAGGGGGGGGGGGGGGCTTATCCGCCCCTCCCAGGGGCGGACTATCCGCCCTTGGGAGAAAGTCCACCCAAGGACCGGACAGTCCGAGGGAAACTCCTCCCCCATACAGAGAGGGACGCATGCCTTGGCTTGAAGTAAATCCTCGAGGGGGCGGACTATCCGCCCCCAAGGGGCAGACTATCCGGCCACAAACTCTGCCCCCTCTCTGGAGCTCGCGCACTCTTGGGAAGAGGGAGGGGTGGATTATCCGCCCCTAAAGGCAGAAACATTTCCCGGAGAGCTGCAACACTTCAACACACATTAAATAATCCTTGATATTGTTATCTAACACGCAAAACACTAGGGATTAAGAAATGTTCTTTCAATCTCCCCCTTTTTGGTGTTAGATGACAATACTAGGATTTGCAATGAGACCGGCTAATGCCACCTTAAAAATGAAAGACGCTCCCCTGTGCATATTTAATTTTTGCATTTGAATACAAATACACACACTAGAGAGAACACAACTTTCATAGCAAAGATAATTGACATAAGGTGGGTTGGAAAACAAGGTCATACCACCGGGATGTGATTATAGCCAAAGAAAATAATTAGCTAGATAGCCTCCAAGCACATCCCAACAATATTGAAGCATGCATTAGATAATCCCATGATTCCATATGCCATCAAAATGCTCCATAGATAAATCCAGAATTCCATGAGATCCACAATAGATAAATCCAAACTTTCATGAGTACCAAACATAGTGGAGCACGACATAGTCTTACATAATCCAAGCACAAATAGCAAATAAGTTCACGCTAAAAGGAGCACAAGCAAGCAAATAAAAAACAACGAAAAGGCAATTGCTTGTGCCCGACCCTTGCAAATCCACGAGACCTAATAGAACTACTTCTCCCCCTTTGGCATCGAAACGCCAAAAAGGAAGAAGAGCGATGCTAACGCCCCAGAAGATCACGCTTGTGCCCTCTGCAGTGGGCCTGAGATAACGGGCACGAGGACGACACTTGTAAGTCTTGGGAGGACGAGAACCACCCTCACTCATTGGAGGAAGAGCTCGGAGGAGAAGGTACCCGGAGGCGTGAGGAAGAAGATCCAGGGAGGGCCCGGAGAATCCGGTGGTCAAATCGACTCCGGGGAGGGGCGGAAGCTCCGGCGGCGGCTGGGGGCTGAGGGAGGGTTAGGGGAGGACGGGCTGCTCTGTTTGAGCCTGCCCTCCCCGACCCTGCCTATAACTGACGAATTTCGCCCGGGGCGGATTATCCGCCCCCACTTAGGGCGGATAGTCCTCCCCCTCTGAAAATTCTATGCAGGACAGATTCAGGCCGGAGCAACCTAGAAAAACCCCTCGATGGTGTATGGAGGACTTGTGTGCAAGAATAGATGGTTCAAGGAGGGAAAGAAAGGCTTGGGTTTAGATCAAGAAACTGAGATGGTACTACACACCCAAATTTGCAAGAATCAAATCAAACAAAAGCCAAAATTGAGTGTGTTTTCCATAAGAACAAAAGATGAGCAAGAAAAACCAAAGAGAACCATTAGAAACCAACTCTTCACTAGGAAGAGGGCGGTGGACGAAGCCACCATGTTGGAGCGCATGGCATGACACCGCGAAGATGTATCTTGAGTTCAAAACCAATGCTCATCGATGACCCACATATCACAAAATGATATTAAGGGAAATGATTTTACTTGCTTTCAGCATTCCGTCCTGGGAGGCGGATTTTCTCCCCAGGGCGGACAGTCCGCCCCAAAGGGGGGCGGATAATCCGCCCCCAAACTTCTCCAACGGCTTGTTCTGGGCAGGGGGTATTTAAGCCTGTCTTCCCCCTCTGTCCAGAACTCTTGATTGATTCGAAAAAGAAAAGACCTGACCTACAACCTTCATCCAAGAGAACTCCACCTAGATCCACTCAAAGGCTCCGTCCATTGGGGAATCAAAGGAGGAGGACTCGATCATCATCAACTACAATCAAGCGCTTCATCTCCTCTCCATTCATTTGGAGAACCACCGATCTAGTATTTCTTGCAAATACCTAGATCCTTGTTTTTGTTTATATTGATAAACCTTGTTCTTGTGGCAGCTTGTTGTCATCTCGGGAGCCCCCAATTTGGTTGTGGGTGTGTGCCCCGATAGTGTTGTAAAAGGCACCGGTTCCCGCCTCGAAGGGATCCAATAGTGGAGAAGGTGGATCAGGCCTCTCGTGGAGAGATCCATCGGAGAATAGGGTGAGGCCTATTGTGGCGTGGTGGTCTTAGAACCGCCCACCCCTCCAACGCAGATGTACTTCCCTTAACAAGGAAGGAACTGTGGTAAAACAAATCCCTGTGTCTCCGCGTGCTCCACTACGGTTCCTTCGCTCCTCTCTTTACGTGCTTAGTAGTTAGGGTTGCATATAGGGAAATTCTCGTAGTTGCATATCTAGAGAATTTACTTTGTGTCAAGCCTAAAATTGAAAAAATATTAAAAATTGGTTAGCACCTATTCACCCCCCCTCTAGGTGCCCATACGATCCATTTCAATTGGTATCAGAGCCCCGGCTCTTATTTCGGGCTTAACCGCCTAAGAGAAGTATGGGTTCCAAGGTAGATGGGAGTGATGCTCCGGAGGTAGTCACCATGAACGATCTCAAGACGTTGGAAACAACCTTGGTGAGTTCAATGGAGGCTAAGATGGAAGAGACGCGTCAATTGATAATGCGTTTCTCCACATCCGCAGCATCACCTCCATCTAACTCTGAGGATACCACTCCACAATCCAAGGAAACGGGTAAAACTGTTTCCAAAGATAACGAAGTGGTTGGTGATGACACTAGCAAGAGCTCCTCCTCAAAAAAGGATATCGGTAAGGGTGGATACAATGAGGTTTCTCATGTGTATTCCCCTGATCCACCTATCCCTCACCCACATATACATAATAGGGGTGATCCACCCAAACTTTCAGCATCTACTTTTACTCAATGGCAATTTTTGATGAAATCTCATGTGTGCAGTTCCTCCATAGAGTTGTGGAAGATCATCGAAAATGGTCTTCATGTTGGAAACCCCAACAATCTTACAAGAAGAGAAGTTGTCGATAGCCAACTCAACGCTACGGCTTTACACATGATACAGCTTGGTGTGGGTGACAAAGATATGCCACACATTCAACATCTTAGTACAGCTAAGGAAGCTTGGGATGCTCTCACCGAGCTCTTCATCGGAAATGAAAGTATGAAAAGGAATAGATATGATGCATTGAGCAACGAAGCTGAAGGATTCTATATGTTGGATGGAGAATACCATGAAGACATGTATAGGAGGCTTAAGGCAATAGCCACAAATTTCAGAAATCATGGTGCCGCTCATGTTGATGATGCATGGATCAAGCGCAAGTATGTCAGTGCTCTTATGCCATTTGAGCCCACAGATTTGAAAAGTCTCCAAGGTAGGCATAACTATCACCTCATGACATCCAATGAGGTAATGCAAGAAATGGCCGCTTTCAAAGTGGCTGCCAAGAATGCCGAAGATGCCCGTGCTCGAGCTATGGGGATGCAAAAGGGGGTCAACCTGGCCTTGAAGACTAGTGTGATTGATCATGATGAATATGCCATAGAAGGTCTGGACTGTCCCGAGGATATAAAAAGGATCCACGGACAATACTTGGCTCTTTATGCTAGAAACTTTTGGAAAGATCCAGCCTAGGCTAAAGCTAAACTAGAACGCAAGAGTGGAGCCTATGGAAGAAAATAAAATGGTCCCAAGCTGAGAACATGTTTCAACTGTGGTGATCGGCTGCACTTTGTAGCTGAGTGTCCATATCAAAGTAGGAAAGATAATGGAGGAAGACTTATTTTCAAGGACAAGTCAAAGGCTCCACGCAAGAAACAGTTTGTAAAGAAGAATGCTCCCTTCAAGAAGCAACCAAAGATTGTTCTAGTAGCGCAAGAAGAATATTCATCGGGAAGTGAAGATGAGGACGAAGACGATAGCTCTCAAGAGGTGGCTGCTATAGCCACTACGTCTTCTTCAACATCTCTCTTCGACTCTCCGAATGAAAACATCATCAACAAGAATGCTACTTGTCTCATGGCAAGAAGCTCCAAGGGCTATGCTTCCGGTGGGTCGAAATGGGTGCTGGATAGTGGATGCACTAGTCATATGACCGGAAGCAAGGAGATCATCACGGAGATGCGTCCAAATCATGATAATATCACAGTCTCCTATGGTGATAAGTCTAAATATCAGGTATTGGGTCTTGGCAAGGTTGTGGTTGCCCACGATATCTCTCTCGTGGACGTCATGCTTGTTGAGACCCTCGGTTACAACCTTCTTTCTGTTCGTGCCCTTGGAAAGATGGGATTTGCTGTTTTTATCGATGATGATTTGGTGGTACTCTTGTGGAGCAAGTCTCTAAAGGTCGCTTTCGTTGGATACGTCGAAAATGACCTGTATGTGGTGGACTTTTCGGGGAAAACCACTTCGGGTCCGATGTGTATATTCGGAAAGGCCGACGTGGGATGGCTATGGCATCGCCGTTTAGCCCATGTCAACATGAGAACTTTGCAAAGTCTCCACAAGGGTGGACACATCCTTGGACTAAAAGACAATGTCTCCTTTGCCAAAGATCGTGTTTGCAGGGCTTGTGTTGAAGGCAAAATGCACGACTCTCCCAACAAGAGGAAGACTATTGTGTCTTCAAAGAGGATCTTGGAATTACTTCATTTGGATTTATTTGGTCCTCCTTCTCATGCAAGTCTTGGTGGGAAGAAATATTGCTTGGTCATTGTTGATGATTACTCAAGATATACATGGGTCTATTTCTTCAAACTAAAGAGTGAGACTCAACAAACTGTCATTGACTTTGCCAATGAAGTTCAACGTCAACACAATGTTCCTATCTTGGCAATAAGGAGTGACAACAGCTCTGAATTCAAAAACTACACCTTGAATGAGTTTCTAAGCGAAGAGGGGATTAGACATCAATATTCCGCTGCGTACACCCCTCAACAAAATGGTGTAGCCGAGAGGAAGAACCGAACTTTGATGGATATGGCAAGATCAATGTTGGCTGAATTCAAGTCTCCTGATAATTTTTGGGCTGAAGCCATATCCACTGCTTGTCACTCATCGAACCGGCTCTACCTCCGAAAGATTTTAGACAAGACTCCATATGAAATACTTACTGGTAACAAGCCCAACATCTCGTACTTCAGGGTATTCGGGTGTAAGTGTTTCTTTCTTATTAAAGGTGTCCGTTTGTCAAAATTTGAGTCCAAGGCTTTAGAAGGTATTTTTATTGGTTACAGTGCCGAATCCCACACTTATAGAGTCTACAACAAGCTCACTGGGATTGTTGTAGAATCTTGTAGTGTGGAGTTCGATGAACATAACGGCTCCTTTGTAGGGCAAGTTGATGTTTGTGATGCAGATGTTGAAATACCCCAAGATGCCATAAGAAGAATGGGCGTGGGATTTTTCCGCCCCACTGAGAAACCCCTTGTGGTGGATCGGGAAGGACAATGCTCCACTCAAGTGGAACCCTCATCTACACAAGATCAACAAGCTCCTACTGTTGGAGAAAACTCTGCACCAACACCGCAACCTGCTGAAGATCATCTGTCTCCTGGACAAGTTGGTAGTCCCAGGCCGGACTATCCGCCCCCTCCAAGGGGCGGACAATCCGCCTCTGGCACTCCAACTCGTTCCAGGGGATCCGAAGGAGAAAACAACAGCCAAGAAACTCCCAGGCCGGATTCTCCGGCACCCAAGGGCGGATTATCCGGCTCTGTTTCTCCAAGTCCTATCAGGCATGCTCTCGAAGAAGTCACTGGTGTTTCATCTTCCAGGCTGGATAGTCCGACCCCTCCAAGGGGAGGATTATCCGCCCCTGAAGAACAAGCTCTACAGCAACCTCCTAGTGTTATCTCTGACCAAGATCAAGGGCAAGGCAGTGGTCAAGACAAGGATACAAATACTGAATCAACTCCTTCTAGAAACAATAAAGACATTGAGGCTCGTCGCAAGGCTCGTGCTGATCGGAACCTTGAACTAAGGGGTCACACTCTTGACAAGGTTGTTGGTGATCTACGACGAAGGGTATCTACTAGAAGAGAACTTGCAAGCTTCTGTGATCATCAAGCTCACATTTCCATGGTTGAACCGAAGAAGGTCTTTGATGCTCTTGAAGACCCCGATTGGGTTGTTGCAATGCATGAAGAATTAAATAACTTCGAACGCAACAAAGTTTGGAAGCTCGTAGAAAAACCAAAGGATTGCCGCAACGTTATCGGCACCAAGTGAATCTTCAAGAACAAACAAGAAGAACATGGCATTGTTGTGAGGAATAAAGCAAGACTCGTGGCTCAAGGATTCTCTCAAGTGGAAGGAATTGATTTTGGCGAGACTTATGCTCCTGTGGCTCGTCTTGAGTCCATTCGTATCCTTCTTACCTATGCAGCCCATCATAACTTTAAATTATAGCAAATGGATGTTAAGAGTGCGTTTCTTAATGGTCCTCTACATGAGTTAGTATACGTCAAGCAGCCTGTTGGGGATATGCTATATGGGTATCCTAATAGCATGTCTCTTATCCGACTAACCTGGGTGGCCCATAGTCGGTAGCATGGCCTATGGCCTGCTGGGCGGCCCAGTTAGGTGGATCCAGAAGGGAGGCCCATGCCGGATAAAGGAAGGCTACGGTGGAGTCACCAGCGTACCCGGAGCCTTGGAGTGCAAGATACACAAGACTAGTAATAGGCGGTGTAGGACTCTGTAACCTGTCCGGCTAGGACTTTTCCCTGTAACCCTAGGACCTGGCGACTATATAAGTCGGGCCTATGGGAGCCTTTGGGGCACGTTCATAGACAACCTAGTATCGATTCAGACAACCTCGCACAGCGAACCTATCTCTGTAACTCGGCGTATTGCCCTTATAGTGATTTATAGCAGGAGTAGGATTCCACCGCCGTTGTGGGATCTGAACCTGGGTAAGCTGTGTTACCTCGTACCCGTCAACCGTCCACCTTACCCCACGTCTCTAAACATGCACTATGAGGACCCCTCCATGGCGTACTCGTCGGCAATACCACGACAGTTGGCGCCCACCGTGGGGCAAGAGGCGCTTCAGGCTCTTCAGCGGGCGAGGACCAAGATCTTCGCGGTAATCAATGAAACCATAGCCATTGGCCATGTTCTCTTCTCCGGCAACGTTCCGATCGTCCCTCCCGACGAGTTCTGGATCCCGGCGAAGACGAACCCTACACGGTGTTCGATTGTTCCTATCGGAGACATCCACCTCTTCATCGGCGAAACCGACTCGGGCACTAGTTCCCTAGGAGTCGGAGGAGCATCAAGACCCGCACGGACCGCCTACGGGCAGGATACGTTCACGGAAGGATCGATGTCGGATCTCTCTTCGGAGCTTGCCGGCAGAGATCGGAAAAATTCAAGACCCGCACGGACCGCCTACGGGCAGGATACGTTCGCGGAAGGATCGATGTCGCATCTCTCTTCGGAGCTTGCCGGTAAAGATCAGAAAAATTCAAGGCCCACCCAAACCGCCCCTGTGCAGGATATAAAGGTGGAAGATCACTGCAAATCCGCCGGCTTAGTCTGTGCATCTGGACAACAGAGATCCAAGTTCGTCGGCGTGGTTACCATCTTCGATCTGGCGCGCTGCGTTCAGAGAGAGGGCGAAAACCCCCGCGATTACCTGGCCAGGTGGCTCTGCATACGAGCTGACCTAGCCCACTACCCCGATGATAACGCTCTGTATCACTTCGTGGATTGACGACTTGCCGGAGAAATCGCGGGTATAGCCAAGTACCTCCCATTAATGTTGGCGGGTACCACCCGTCAGTGGATTGACGACTTGCCGGAGAAATCTATCTACAACTGGTTGGACATGCAAGAAGCGTTCACCAAGAACTTTGAGGGTACATACAAGCGTCCCTGCACTATGGGCGATCTACAGCGGTGCGTGCAAGAGAAAGACGAGACATCTCGCGCCTACCTCTCCCGATGGCTGGATATGAAAATATCCTGCGCAGGAGTGCATGCTCAGACCACCATGGCCGCTTTCATCGATGGGTTGGAAAGAGGCACGTTGCTCCGACATAAGCTGAAGCGCTTGCAGGACAATCACCAGCTTGACTTGAACCAGATGATTCAGTTGGCTAGTGAGTTCGCAGCTGCCAACGACGATGCTCGTGGATCATTTCCGGCAACATCCGTTCCAACCCAAGCTCGGAGGAACAGTAGTACAAAGCGGAAAATCGCTCCAGAAGAAAAGCAATCTACCGACATGGCCACTATGACTTTTGCAGGACGGGGAGAGGGCGGACAGCGTGGCCGAGGAAGGGGAGCTAGTCGTGGGCAGCAACGAGGAAGTGAAACCACCTCGGCGCCGCTCCGCGTTCCCCAAACCTACGAGGAGTACCATGATATGCCATGCCTCGTACACCTCGACGTCAACGGCAAAGCCACCCATACCAATCGACACTGCAAGTTCGTCAACGACCTCAAGGAAGACCCAGAGTCTGGCTACAAGCGAAGTCGGAAGAACAGACCGCGCGGCAAGGGCAAGGGGAAGAAGAAGGAGGAGGAGTCCAAGGATTCAAGTGACATGGACGAAGACGTTGACCCCAAGCACGCCGCCAAGAGCGACGACAAGGGCAAGAACCCCTTCACAAAGAAGGCCCCAATCTACCACACTTTCCTTGGAACCCCCACCGTCCGACAACAGAAGACCTCTCTAAGGATCCTGATGGCCACTCTCCCCCAGTTCCCCAGTACCTGCGCTGGTCGGAGGTTCCAATAACTTGGGATAGGACGGACCACCCAGACCTTGTGCCCACGGAGAACCAGTACGCCATGGTAATCAACCCATTGATTGACGGCGTGGAGTTCACCAAGTGCATGGTGGACAGTGGAAGCAGCATCAACATCATGTACCTGGATACACTGCATAAGATGAACTTGACGGGGGCAAACCTAAGGCGGACCAACACCGTTTTCCACGGCGTAGTTCCTGGTCGGGAGGCTCGGTCCCTTGGGTGTATTACACTTTAGGTAGCCTTTGGCGATGTTAATAATTACCGCCAAGAGCGCATGACCTTTGAGGTGGTCCCCTTCAAGAGCGTGTACCACGTCATATTCGGCCGCGACATATTCCACACGTTCATGGCCAAACCATGCTTCGTCTACAACAAGCTCAAGATACCCGGACCAAACGGTGTCATCATTGTATCCGGAAGCTTTACCAAGGCAAGGGACTGTGAGATCAATGAAGCAGCCGTTGAAGAAGTTGTCCTCTACAGCGAAGAATTCAAAGAGACCCAGAGCAAGGTCGATGACTCAGAGATGCCCGCGTCGAAGGAACAAATCTCCGACTCCGCTCCTGCGTTCAAGGCCGCCATCGAGACCAAGCCGGTGGAACTTGTGGTAGGCGATGCCTCCAAGGTCACCGCCATTGGGACGAACCTGGATCCCAAATAGGAAAGCGCGCTCGTCGAGTTCCTCCGTGAGAACAGGGACATCTTTGCCTGACAACCTGCCGACATGAAAGGTGTACCTAGGGAACTTGCCGAGCACAGCTTAAACATTGATCCAAAATCCAAACCAGTGAAACAACCTCTACGATGCTTTGGAGATGAGAAGAGACGCGCCATTGGCAAAGAGATAGCTAGGTTACTTAAGGCTAGATTTATCCGAGAAGTCCTTCACACCCAGTGGATGGCCAATCCTGTACTTGTCCCAAAAAAGGGAACCAATGAATTAAGAATGTGCGTTGATTACACCGGCTTGAACAAAGCATGTCCCAAAGATCCGTTTGCTTTGCCTCGCATTGACTAAGTCATTGACTCGACGGCTGGCTCGGAACTTTTGTGTTTTCTCGATGCATACTCATGATACCACCAGATCAAGATGAGGAATTCAGACCAATTGGCCACTTCATTCACTACCCCATACGACACGTTTTGCTATGTCACGATGCCCTTTGGGCTGAAAAACACAGGTGCTACCTACCAGTGGACAATGCAACGTTGCCTTCACGACCAAATTGGTCAGAACGTTCACGCCTATGTGGATGATATCGTGGTGATGTCTAAAAAGTCAAACGACTTAATCTCCGACTTAAAAGAAACCTTTGATAATCTCCGGAAATACAACATGATGCTTAACCCTAAGAAGTGCGTCTTCGGGGTTCCAGCCGGCAAATTGTTGGGCTTCATCGTTTCCCAACGTGGAATCGAGGTCAACCCGGAGAAAATCAAGGCCATCTTAAACATAAACCGTCCGACATGCCTAAAGGACATTCAACGACTAACATGTTGTGTTGCAGCAGTTAGTCGGTTCGTCAGCCGACTTGGAGAGAAGGCCCTGCCGCTGTACAAGTTGATGAAGAAGGCGGACAAATTCACGTGGACGGACGAAGCAGATGCAGCATTGAAGAAGCTCAAGGAGACTCTTTCCTCAGCGCCCATCCTTGCAGCACCCGAGCCTGGTGAGCCCCTGTTAATTTACATGGCGGCAACCAACCGGGTTATCAGCATCGTCGTCGTCGTAGAGCGGAAGGAACCAGGCTATGAGCACGGAGTTCAACGACTAGTTTACTACGTAAGCGAGGTCTTGACGGAGTCCAAGCAGCGTTACCCGCACTACCAAAAGATAGCTTATGGAGTATTCCTCGCTTCTCGGAAGCTGAGACATTACTTCCAGGAGCACCCAATCACAGTGGTGAGCAAGACTCCACTGTCCGACATCATCAATAACAGCGACGCTACAGGAAGGGTCGCGAAGTGGGGCATTGAACTTGCCGCCTTCGAGATCACCTACAAGAGACGCGACGCTATCAAGTCACAAGCCTTGGCGGATTTTATTGCAGATTGTACGGAGATGCCAGATGCTACTCCGTTGCCAGAACCAGAGTACTGGGTGATGCACTTTGACGGATCAAAGTTGCTCAACGGCTCGGGGGCTGGTGTATTGCTACACTCACCAACAGGAGACAAGCTACACTACGTTCTGCAGATCCACTTCGAGGCTACAAACAACATGGCGAATTATGAAGCACTCATTCACGGACTACGTGTAGCCAAGGATATTGGCATCAAGCGCATAGTTTGTTGTGGAGATTCCGACTTGGTTGCCCAGCAGGTGGCTGGCACCTGGAATGCGCGGAACCCTATGATGGCGGCATATCGAGACGAAGTGGACGAGATAGCCAAAAGCTTCTTGGGCTACGAAGTTAAGTATGTGCCTAGGGAACAAAACGAGGCGGTTGATCTGTTGTCTAAGCTAGGATCAGGGTGCAAGTGAATTCCGCCAGGAGTTTTCCTTGAGCACCCGCGCACACCATCCGTGAAGGGAGCCGACATCAACAATCCGGATAGAGCTGACTCTTTCGTCAACATGGTGACTAAGGTCCCTCCGGCTTGGACAAAACCGTTCATGGAATACCTCGAACACGGAACTTTTCCCGACGACGAAGTCGAAAGACGAAAAATAGTACGACGAGCAAAGGGTTATACCATAATCAATGGGCAACTCTACAAAAGGAACACTACTGGTGTATACCTAAAGTGTGTTTCCCAGCTAGAAGGTATGGAAATCCTACGCGAAATCCATCTTGGAGATTGCGGGCATCACGCCGCTCCTCGATCGTTGGTCGCGAAAGCCTTCCGGCAAGGATTCTACTGGCTGACCGCGAAGGCGGACGCCGACAAGCTGGTTGAGACATGCATGGGATGCCAGTATTATGCCCGACAACCACATGTTTCTGCTGAAGAACTGCGAACAATACCAATAACTTGGCCATTTGCGGTCTGGGGGCTAGACATGGTGGGACCGTTACAGACGGCACCTTGTGGGTTTACACATCTGCTTGTAGCAGTTGATAAATTCACCAAATGGATAGAAGCTAAAACCATTAGAAAGCTTGATGGGGCAACTGCCCTCAGGTTTGTCTAGGATCTAGTGGTGAGATTTGGTCTCCTACATAGCATTATCACCGACAATGGCAACAATTTATCACTCGGAGAAGTGGAGGCATATTGCTGGGAGAAAGGCATCCGACTTGAACTTGCATCTGTGGCACACCCACAATCCAACGGTTAGGTTGAGCGAGCCAATGGATTAATTCTGCAGGGAATCAAGCCACGTCTTGAGGCACCGCTACATAGAGCAGCTGGAGCCTGGGCGGAAGAATTTGCATCTGTGCTGTGGAGTTTACGAACTACACCCAACCGATCTACCGGCTACACCCCTTACTTCATGGTATATGGAGCAGAAGCCATCCTGCCCTCCGACATCCTCCACGATGCACCAAGAGTTGCCGCCTACGATGAAGATGACGCTGAAGAATCCAGACGCCTAGATGTGGACCTTCTTGAGGAGGAGCGCGTTTTGGCATGCCAAAGATCCGCCATCTACCAGCAGAAGCTACGCAGCTACCATAGTCGCCGCGTTCGGCATCGCTCGTTTAAAGAGGGGGATTTGGTGCTCCGACTTAAGCAGAAAAAGTCACACAAATTATCCCCGCCATGGGAAGGACCGTTCATCATAAGCAAGGCGCTGCTCAATGGGTCTTACTACCTTGTTGACAATCTTGAACTAAAGGATAGACCCAACGAGGATCATAAACGTAAGTGACGTGACCCGGATGATGACTACCCGGAGCTTGATCGGCCATGGAACATAGCATAGCTACGTCCTTTCTACACTTAGCATTTTTATCTAATTGTGTATCTCTTATATGATCAATGAAATAAATCTCTTTGGTTCACTCATATTTCTGAGTCTTTTACCTCCTTTAGTGTTCATTTTTGGATCATATAAATCCTTTATGCACAAGCTTTGCGTTTGCACTTGTGAAAATTCTGCCTACGGGCGTTAGCTTAAGTTTTCTGGTCTATACGTTCTTTGTCGTTTTTATGTGGATTTTGGAGTAGTGACTTTTGGCACTTGTAGTCGGTGATTTTGTGTTCAGGTTATTGACGGTGCCATTGGGCATCATCACCTGAGTGCATAGTTTCGACAACGAGTCTTCCGACTCACAAAAAGTCAAGCATAAAAACCAAAGTAATGGATAAGCCAGCACTTGCTTAAAAAATATATACATGCTGGGAATTAATTCTTAAGTAGCAGGACATAACAATCATTGTTTTCTGCCTTAAGTTACATCCCCAAGTTTTTACCATGCACACACCAAAGGTGAAACAGAAATTACAAAGTGTTTTTCATTCTTTGGGCGCAGGAGACTTGGAGGCTGCATCGTCCCCAACCGGAGAATCACCCTCAACGTTGGCGCTATGATGAGACTCGGAGGAAATCTTGGTTGGCGCTGTCGATAGTGTTCCTGGGCACGAAGACGTCAACTTCCACCAACTCGGCAACTCTGGTGTCATAACCCGCGAGCGATGACAGGATGGCTTCGTGATCAATCTCCTTGCCGTCATCATCCACGTCGGGGATGCCAGAGGTCGCCGTGTCGATGTCGGCTCGTCGTAGTGTGCCTTCACCATTGACAGCGCCATCCTTGCGCCAGCCCGTGCACATGAAGCTTTCCAGCTCGTGACACGCTCGGGGGCTCGGCGCAGAATATCCGAGTACTTCGTCACGGAGTCCGAAGCCTTGATATATATCTGGAGGGGCTTGGCAATCTCCTTGGCTTAGGCGATGGCAGTGTTGATGAAGTTGCCGGCAAGAACCATGCATTCCTTGTTCGAAGGAGGCGAGCGGGTTAAACCCATAGGCGCTGAAAATTCCGACAAGGATCGCATGAGTTCAATAAACTCTAAGTACCCAGACTACAGAAATACAAGGCGGAGGACACTTACTAAAGATGCTGGCCTTAGCCTGCCAGACGTTGTCCGCCAAGGATTCCTTCTCTTGTTGGAGGAGCTTAAACGCCTCGCTGTGGCGATGGTTTTGCTCATCAGCAGCTTGCTTCTGATCTTTTAAGATCGCAAGATCCTCCTTCAAGCGATTGATCTCCGCGGAGGCGGAATCTTGCAGGGCTTTCATGGAATCCTCGTGCATCTTCAGCATCTCTTTCCTCTCCTTCTTAAGGATTTTGTTCTCACTGTCCAGCTGCTGAATGTGCTTGGACTGCTCGACAATATCCTTGGCCTTGGTGACATGCTCTGCAAGTCGGAGAAAACAAAATACATAGTGAGTACTCGAAGAAGGAAGGCATAAAACCAAGACGGAATGCACAAAAAAAACAGACTCTTGTTTTTGATGATCTATTCCTTCAAGATGGCAGTTTTACCCTTTTCAGCTTCAAGATCTGCACGCATCTTATGGTACTTGTCGTTGGCCATGCCCCGCCGAGCATTCTCGTTCTGTGAAACAAAGGAAAAAGTTAAAACTGTTGTTTAGTCTGCTTGGAGCACCTAGTCGGAAACTTTCCATCTAGGCGCTCGGGGGCTACAGCGAAAGTTTTTTTTTCAAACTTAGCAATATGCTTAGCTTTTCTTTAAGCATCTAGTCGGAGCTACTTCAGTTCTCGATTAGAAGCTTGGGGCCTACAGTATAAAGTTTTAACTCGGAAAATGCTTAGCTTTTCTTTAAGCATCTAGTCGGAACTAAATCAGTTACAACTAGAGGCTTGGGGGCTACAGTATTGAAAAATATAAACACTACGTATGCTACTCTTACAGCATCTAGTCGGAATAGTTTCTTCCATCTAAATGCTTGGGGGCTACAGTGAGAGCTCTTTCTAACTTAGTCACTCTTAGAGCATATAGATGCAAAACCTATGGTTTTCCGTCTACATCCTCGAGGGCTACAGTGGGATACTCATAATGAAATGCAAAAGGCAAAGTAAAACTTACAAGTGCAATAATCTTGAGGTTTGTCGCACTTTCGGCCAACAGCTTGCCAAAGGAAATGCTATTTCCCCGCAAGATATCTGCTTGTCGGAGCAGCTCCTCAATACCGCACGTCGGAGATGACGACACTCCTCCAGGAACCATAGTTGTGTTACTCGGCAGGAGCGCCGGGTAAACTATCTTCGGGAACTCGAAGGGTTTCTGGGGAGCAGAGGCGCCGCCTTCGGCAGAGGTACCAGCTCCCACTGCCGCCTTGCCGCTACCGATGGCATCCTTAGCCGGAGCTTCAGCCATTTGAAGAGCAGCGCTCTCCTGTGTCGCCTGCTCGCCGACAACAGCGAGTTCGGTAGAAGCGCCAGAGTCCACTTCCATGGCGGAAGGGCCTGGTGCCTCCTGAGCTTGAGAGCTTGTCGGGGCAGAGGAAGGCTTGACGGCAGAAGTAGCAGGGGCGATGACGGGGGAGGAGTCGCGATGCAACATATCTTTGATATTTCTAGAAGCCCCCAAAGTCTTGGAGGTCTTCTTGAGGCTGGTTGTGGCTTTCTTCCTGAAACGTGCAAACTGCATAAGTACAGGAACAAGACAGATAAATAAGACAATGTCAGAGAATGAGAAGCTCACACTAATGGGGGTGCTTTGGCAAAAATCCTGGTGGATCTTTTCTTTTCTGCCTCTAGGGCGGCGGTAGTCTTCTTGGAGGCTCCACCCTCCGTCTTCTTTTTCTTGCCTCCTTCGGCAGCGTCAGAGGTGGAGCTCTTCCGCTTTCGCGCCAACGAGACATCGTCGTCGGACACGACCGTGACTTCCTTCATCTTTGGATCGTAGATTTGGGCAGCCAGGTTGTCCTCATCTAGATCGCTAAGCTGTTAAGTTAGAAATCACCGTGTTAGATGGGGTGGTAATGGCAAGACGGAGAAATTGGAGTATATGTCGTACACGGAAAGTACATATCTACCTTTGGGCACTTGCCGTCTACGTACATGTCGCAGGTGATGGTGAAGCCACGCTTCTTATCCTTCACCTTGACGATGTCCTTCAGACGGAGCTTGACGGAGTCGCTCGAGAAGTTATCCACGGAGATCCGTAGGGTATCCCTTCGATCACTGGTATACTCGTGCATGAACTTCGCGCGGTGCTGCAGAGGCTGGATTCGCCTGATGAACCAGCACATGGCCAGGTCCAAGCCGGTCAAACCCGTCTCTACGAACCATTCGATCCGCCTTATTGCTCGAGAAGCGTCGAGGTCGGAGGGAAGGGAGGCATGGTATCTCCATGTGGAAACTTCAGCGGCGGCTCCATCCGCGAAGTCCGGGTACGTTACTTCTCAGCCCGCCAAAGGAATGTCGGGGCCGTAGAAGTACGTCCGCTGCCAGTTCTTGCAGGACTCGTGGCCGACGATGTCGGGGAACCGCCGACCAGGACAAATTTTGAAGCTTATGGTGCCGCAGTTCCTAAGCTCCTCCCTACTATGTCCGGCTTCACGTTTGACGGTGAAGAAGTACACGAACAAGTCTAACCTAGGCCTAATCCCTAGGTAACCCTCACAAAGTGCCGCGAAGTTGCTAAGCACTAAGATGCTATTAGGGGAGAGGTTATGGGGTTGGACCTTGTAGTGGTTCAAGACGGAGAGAAAGAAGTGGGAGATGGGCAAAGAAACGCCGTGTACCAGCTGAGCCTTGTGGTACACCTTTTCTCCGACTTGGGGAGAAGGTGTCACCTCGCCGGCCGGCGCCGCCCGCCAGGCGAGCCCCTCCGTCGAGGGGAGGTAGCCTTTGGCGACCATCTCTTGGATGTCGCGGTCGGTGATGTCCGAGCTGCGCCAGTCGCCCTTGTGCGAGTCTGGCTCTTCTTCCAGAGGCTCTAGCGCCGCCAGATTATGGTCGCCGCCGGTGGTTTCAATCACCGCCGATGCGGGGATGACCAGGCCCTCTGGAGGCACGACGACGGAGCTCGCCGGCTTCGCTGTGGCTTCGCTCGACGCCGCCATTGATGGGGAGGAGCTGCTACTGGCCATGGGGTGCTGGAAGGATGCGACTGACGCAGAGGGAGGCTAGGGTTTTCAAGGTTTCTCGCGGAGAGCTCGAGGAGGCGTGTGGCTGGAGGAAGAAGACGATGACGCGAGAGAATGAGGTAAAAAGTGGCAAGTGTCCCACGATTACTATTTATCATGCTCTGCGTCAAGATTCGTGCAGCTAATCGGACGGTTGCCGCATAGACAACGTGTTCGTGA
Organism: Avena sativa; assembly: GCA_916181665.1. Classification (NCBI taxonomy): domain Eukaryota; kingdom Viridiplantae; phylum Streptophyta; class Magnoliopsida; order Poales; family Poaceae; genus Avena; species Avena sativa. The sequence continues at coordinate 272,715,824 of OV702298.1, read as the reverse complement.
ACATGCGCGGTAATTTCGCCACGTCTCCAACCGCCTCCGCCAACGGTTGGTATCGCTCGCGCGGGAAAATCGGATATGATTGCATTCTCTGCATGTGTGAGTTACGAGGCGTCGCTGGCCTAAGCCTACGTCGTCCTAGCTGACACGGGTAGATGAGCCATCGCATCGAAGATTCCGGCATGGACGGATTTAATCCGACTACGGAAGAGTACGATGGAAGATTCAGTATTTCTCCGGCTTACAAATCAAAGACGGAGAAAACCTTGCAGGGTTCTTTGGGAGGACTACAAGATATTGCTTGACGATTTGCCGACATTCATCTAGACGGAGCATTCCACGTGAAGAGGCAAGACGGCGCAAGATCTCGGAGTTCTCCGGGGGCTACTGTTGGGGATATGCTATATGGGTATCCTAATAGCATGTCTCTTATCCGACTAACCCGGGTGGCCCATAGTCGGTAGCATGGCCTATGGCCTGCTGGGCAGCCCAGTTAGGTGGATCCAGAAGGGAGGCCCATGCCGGATAAAGGAAGGCTACGGTGGAGTCACCAGTGTACCCGGAGCCTTGGAGTGCAAGATACACAAGACTAGTAATAGGCGGTGTAGGACTCTGTAACCTGTCTGGCTAGGACTTTTCCCTATAATCCTAGGACCTGGCGACTATATAAGTCGGGCCTATGGGAGCCTTTGGGGCACGATCATAGACAACCTAGTATCGATTCAGACAACCTCGCACATCGAACCTATCTTTGTAACTCGGCGTATTGCCCTTATAGTGATTTATAGCAGGAGTAGGATTCCACCGCCGTTGTGGGATCTGAACCTGGTAAGCTGTGTTACCTCGTACCCGTCAACCGTCCGCCTTACCCCACGTCTCTAAACACGCACTGTGAGGACCCCTCCATGGCGTACTCGTCGGCAATACCACGACACAGCCCCCGGGTTTTGAGGACCCCAAATTTCTGAACCATGTCTACAAACTCGATAAGGCGCTCTATGGCCTTAAACAAGCCCCACGTGCGTGGTATGAGCACCTTAAAGAGATTTTGCTAGACCGTGGATTCGAAGTTGGGCAAATCGATCCCACTCTTTTTACTAAGAAGGTTAATGGGGAGCTTTTTGTATGCCAACTTTATGTAGATGAAATTATTTTTGGCTCTACTAACCAAGCTTTTAACGATGAATTTTCAAAGCTTATGACTGACAGGTGTGAGATGTCCATGATGGGTAGGCTGAGGTTTTTTCTTGGATTTGAGATCAAACAACTTAGAGAGGGAACATTTATTAATCAAGCTAAGTACATCCAAGACATGCTCAAAAGGTTCAAGATGACGGATCTCAATGGTGTGGCTACTCTAATGCAAACAAAGTGTCATCTTGAGCTCAATCCCAAGGGTAAAGACGTGGACCAAAAGGTATACCGATCCATGATCGGCTCTCTTATTTACCTTTGTGCATCTAGGCCCGATATCGTGTTAAGTGTAGGAGTGTGTGCAAGGTACCAAGCCGCTCCTAAAGAAAGCCACTTAGTGGCGGTCAAACGAATCTTCAGATATTTGGTTCATTCCCCAAATTTTGGGTTATGGTATCCCAAGGGTTCAAGTTTCTCTCTCTATGTGGTTACACTGATTCAGATTGGGCTGGTGACAAAGATGATAGAAAATCCAGCCACAAACTCCGCCCCCTCTCTGGGGCTCGCGCACTCTTGGGAAGAGGGAGGGGCGGATTATCCGCCCCTGGTGGGGGCGGATTATCCGCCCCTAAAGGCAGAAACATTTCCCGGAGAGCTGCAACACTTCAACACACATTAAATAATCCTTGATATTGTTATCTAACACGCAAAACACTAGGGATTAAGAAATGTTCTTTCAAATAGCAGCAATGCCAATCTCTTAGCCAGAATACTAGACTTAATAGTATACTAGTTCTTACGTTGTTTATCTTTTATTCTTCTCAGTAAGAAGTTCTTTCTCTCTCTTTAACCTATAGTGTTCTCTGTATCTTATGTAAAGAGTGAGTTGTAACCTTTAGCCATGTATTGGACCCGCTGTGTTTCTGTTGTGCCATTCTGAGGGATGTAATACTAGTGAACGGTGTTTTATTGGTGTTATGTCAACGACTATAGTATACTACATCATGCAGTGGTATGTTGGGTCACCGAAAATACATACCCTTGAAGAATGTTAAAGCTTTACGAGGTTGGACTCATGGATAATGTAGTCATTCGCTTGCCAATATCAAGATCGAGTAGAAGTTCGGCAGCACCGCAACTTAGCGAAGCATCCATGATCGCACACACGTCCGGTCCTCCGACAACCTCCGTGGCCTCGCTCCAGAAATGCAGTGGAAGTAGAAAATTCTCGCGCCAGACCACCGGAAACATGTATCTCGCTAAGCCGAGACCATGGAGAAATAGTACTAGAAAAAGGGACCCTCATTGATCATGTCATACATGATGTCCTCGGCATCGTTGGCCATGAAATCCTACACCCAATTTGGCCATGATAAAGCAGCGGGAGCAGTATCTGGCAATGGAAAAGAAATGCCACGACCATACCGTGTCATCGATGGTCCACGGCTCATCGTACATTTTGTCGAACAGGTTGACCGACGCCGGCATGTTCTTGGCGGAGGTGGAGCGCCGCTTCTTCGATGCCTCCAAGGCTGTGTCTGCGGTCGTTGGAGTGCGGTTGAGGTTGATGGCGAGCTCTGACGCCATCGACAACGTCATGGGGGGATGGAAGAATTGGGAGAGCGAGGCCACGATCCTAGTGTGGCCTCCAAGCGAGGGTGTCTGTTGGCATGGTGTCCTGGGCTGACCTGATGGTCGGGTGCTAGGCGTGGAAGTGATAGATATGCTAAAGGACGCGTCGGCCATGGCCAGGACGGGAAGATCGATGGCGCCATCAAAAGCGACGGTGCCACCGAAAGCGGCGGCCACCGCCTCTTGCTTCATCATGTTGACGGCGTGCTTGGCAGCATTCACTGCCACCTCATTTGTGTTGATCATGTTCTGCACGGCAAGAAAGCGCTCGTTCTCCTCCCGACGCTCCTTCTCGAGCTTGACAACGACGAGTCGAGCTCTCGCCGCTACCCGTCGGCCAGCGCGCTTGTCTTACTCAACTTTCTGCCCTTCCATCGTCAGGTCCTTGCCAAGCTTATTCACCCGGGCCCGCTTCTTGGCGGCGGGAACGCCGGAGGGCGCAGCATCAGCCATGGCGGCAGGATCCATCGCCTTCCCTCCCGCTCCTGCCAATGAAAATTTGAGAGAGAATTTTTGGAGGAAGAAGTGGAGTGGTTTGTGTGCCACTGGCGGGAGAGACTGCCAAAGGTAAAGGGAGGACGCACGAGCTAGGACAAGCGCGCTGTCCTGGCCGATCCAACCGAGACCTAAATTTGATGCATGGATGGGTTGCCTCGCTGGGCAGCCGCGCAGCTGTCCGCCATCCGCTCGGACAGGGATTGGATCGGCCCGGCGGAGATGCCCTTAAATTTGAACGATCGTTAGGTCCACCACAGTTAAAGTAGTAACATTTTATTGTTCTAATTTTACTTCACCATTTCCCCCTCTAAATTATAGGGATCCACTAGAGATGCTCTTGTAGTGCACCATGTTTCACTTATCGGATCCTCCAGATCACCTCTGTATTACCTTGAACATGGATCAATAAAGCTTCTCCGTTCCTAAAAAATAAAGAAAACAAGAGCACGGTGCCGTCGTCGGCAACCGTATCCACTTTTATGCTAAAACTACATCCGTGGTCGCCATCAGCAGTCGCTAGATTGGGACGTCACGTCACGTTGTTCGTTCCCCACAACGTAGTTAGTTATTAGACGACCGTGGCACGCGTGGACTGTATCCGTAGAAACAAACGGGGACAAACTCTTTTTGTCATGCATCATCTTGATGGTAACTAGTCACTCTCTCACGTTGCATATATGCAAGTAAATATACTTGCAAGTATAAAATTACAAAAGATCCACTCAGTTTTGCATTTTTCAAATCCTTTATCTCTTAAGACTTAACCGGATTAACATTTAGTTTTCACTCTTGGCTTTGTGCGGGACTAGATCTATAAAACTATCTATGTTAACATATTTTGACTAATTTTTTTGTTGGTAATCATCTTATTCAATACTTGGTTGTCAGATTATAATAACTTGATTGTCATATTTATGTGTTCATTATGCACCGCATGAAACAGTAGCTCCTCCCACGCTTTAGGTGTGCATTGCAATGTCTGAAATACGCAAAAAATATTATATGTGATAATCGTGGTAATTATTTGTTGCTAATATAGCAAAGGAACTGCTGTGATTTGGCATCAAGTGTTAAAAGTATTTCAAAAAAAAATAGCAACATGTGATTTAGTTTTGAAGACCTTGTCGATACTAATCCAGGGGTGTAAACCGATCGCATATCGGATTAATGATTTAGGTGATATGTAGTTTTCAATTTTCGGATTTAGCAATTTTCTAAATGAGTTGCAGTTTTTCTTAAGAAATACCGTATGTAACCAGCATATTTTTTATATTTGCTATTCTTTTTTTTTTTGCTTGTTCTCGATTTCAGGCCACTACTTACACCACTGCCACTGCGAGTCCTTTGTCCTTTATTTGTTTAGAGAAATCTCCTCAAAACAAAAGACAAATACTACTCCCTCTGTTTTAAAATATAAGATATTTTATTTTTAGCGAAACTAATGTATTTAGACATTTTTTTACTGTATAGTTTCAGAGTAAATTTACACAATAAAAAATGTTTAGATACATTCGTTTTAAAAACTAAAACATTTTATATTTTAAAACACGGAGAAAAGTAGTAAATAAGAGAGCTTTCGGATAGGCAAAGTTGATTTTGTACACGCAAGCTGGCCTGATAGGTAGGCCAGGCAACCCACGGGGACGGGGGGATCGGGAAAGAAAGAAGCAAACTACAAAGGAAGGAAATGGGGATACTACTACGATTCCGTATTCACACGCCGTCAGCCATCGGATGAGACATGAGATGACGACAATCGACTGTTCGCCATGCCCAATTTTCTAGTAGTATTCGATTTCTCGGACTGCGGAGGTAGCGGAGTACGAGAACCGGCCATCGGCGGAAACACGGCGCGTTTCGTCGGCAACCGGCGAGCGAGGCTGAGGCTGAGGCTGACAGCGCTCACTTGGCAGCCAGAGATAGTAGTAGATGGGAAAGGAACCCCTCCCGCCAGCTCAATCGCTCGTCAAATCAATCGTCCCCACGTACGTACTCCTACGAGCCACCTGACCTGAGTGATGGATGAATCACGAGTGCACGAGGGATCCAGTTGTGTGTTTAAATAGCCCATCCCAGTCGTGATCATGATTCATCACTCATCAGGCATTCCCTCGTCTGTCCACTCATCCGCCAGCGACGACATGGCGATGGCCGCCGATGACCACGTACGAGCCCTTCAAGTCCCTCTCCAAGGACAAGCGGACGTACGGACCGCTTCCTTCCTCCACCTGGGCGGCGGCGCGGCCGGCATCGCTGCTGCTGCGCTCGAATCCCACGTGGAACTTGGCATCTGCGGGGACGGACGGGGCCGACGTGCGCCATCGATCGCAAGGAGGCCCTGCGTACGGCGAGAACACGTACGTGCCCGAAGCCCGAGCACAAGAGCTTCTTCAGCCACGTCGGCGACGCACTCAGTGTGCGCTCCTCGTTTGCGACTAGTCGCTCTCTTACATTGCATATACTATGCAAGTAGTATAAAATTACAAAAGATGCACTCGGTTTTGTATTTTTTAAACATTTTATCTATTCAAATGTTAACCCGATTATAACATTCAAATTTCACTATTGGCTTTGTGCACGACAAGATCTTTAAAACTAGCTATGTTAACACATTTTGACTACTCTTTTGCGTTGGCACAATACATAGTTGTCAGATTATAAGAACTTGGTTGTCATATTTATGTACTCCCTCCATTTCAAAATATAAAACGTTTTAGCTTTTGTAAAGCGAATGTATCTAGACGTTTTTGGTGGATAGGTTCGGAGTGAATCTACATATAAAATGAGCCTAGATACATTTGTTTCACAAATGCTAAAACATCTTATATTTTAGAACGGAGGAAGTATGTCATTGTGCATCGCATGAAATTATACCATCGCTTAGCTCCCAGAAACACTTGAACACCCATGTTCTAGGTGTGCATATCACTCTAATCTCTAAAAATGTGCAAAATATTCTCTCTGATAACCATGGTAATTATGCTGCTAATTTAGCAAAGGAACTACACTAATCTGCAGTGGTGGAGGACGGTTTAAAAGTTTGGTAGGGCGAATTCAGAATCTTATACCAAATATGATGACAAAATCCTAGAGTTATCAAACACACAAATAAGATACCGAATTATGTTTCGAAATAGAGGATGAAACCCTGTCCTTTATTATATTATATTCAACAAAAGGTCTTGCAAATGGTATATCTAAAAAAACTCAAAGGCACTACACAACACGTAACAATGTGTGAAAATATCTTATGCTAAATTATAACAACTACAATGTGTGTACTTCCTCAAGTCTATATTAAAGGTCTCAACTTTATCTAGATTTATACTTATCTAATTAATTATTTAGACTAGATGTATTCGTATCTAGACAAAATTAAAATCATTAATGGACAGAAGTGGGTACCAAAGTTTAATTTATTAAGTGATCGGCCAGATCATATGGTGGATTGGTAGTTTTCAAGGTCACGCAACTAGTAGTTGCAGGCTTCGTTCATAGATTGCATATAGTATAGATTTCCTATTAAACCTACAAAGCTATAAAACGAGCATGTGCCTTATAAGAAGAGCAGTGTAGGTCGCTGCATGCAAAGTTTTAGGTCGGGCGGACGCCATACCCTGCCCTATGGGCTCCTCCGCCACTGTAATCTGTCATCACGTGTGGTGACTTCGTCAACCTTAAGATATGCCAGCTCAGTCTCTCTGAAGGACTCATAAGGGTAGGGTGTTAGGTTGACTCTCCTGATCGAGCCCCATATCCGCGCCCTGATCAGAGGCTTCCAACCAAGTCATGGTTGGTGGGCCCCTATGACAATGCTATAAAGAGAGGGTGGGGGCCAAGGCACACATTACCAGGTTTGATGTTGTCGCCGCTCCCCCCACCTACAATCCCTTTCGATCAAGGGTTCTAGCGTTGGCTACAGGAAGTACCGCCGCCGCCACCACATAGCCCACTCTCGCCTGCTCTCGCCATCAACACCATGGCCAACGGCTCGTCGAGCTCGGGCTCTGGATAAGGTAACACTCTCGTTTCTCTCTCTATGTGCCTCTCATATCCTAATGATTACATGTAGTACTAGTCTACTGAATTGATCTAGAGCTAGACAGAATCTATCAATGGTATCAGAGCTAGAGCTCCATAGATCTCTTTGAGTAGAAAACTTCATAGAGAGAAAAGCAAAGAAAAACAAAGCCCTAACCCTAAAAAAGTTGTGCCGCCGCGAGGCCGCGCTGTCCCCCTCGATCCCTATGTGGAACGGCAAGCCGAGGCATAGAGAAGAAGGACCAACCCTGCGGGGCAAAGAACAGAAAAGAATCCCAAAGGCAAAGAAATTCCCCAAATCCCGACCTCGAATCGAATCGGAAAAGGTTCAAAAGAAAGAATCTGACCACCGCGATGTGCTGCGCCGGCAAAGGGCACTACACCCAGGACATTCGACGGTGGCGCGCTCACCGCAAGGGGAACGCGCGACCGGCGAAGGGACTGGCAACGACGCCACCGCTCTCTGGTTTGCTGACCATGCGTTGGAGGTTTAAGAGAGGAAAGAAAAAGCAAGGGGGGAGAGGCTCATGTCAGAGGGAGGGAGTGGCTCATCGCCGACCAAGCGCCGGGTGATACGTCCAAAACGTATCTACTTTTCCGAACACTTTTGCTATTGTTTCTCCTCTAATTTATGTAATTTAGATATAACTAACACTGACTGACGCTGTTTTCAGCAGAATTGCTTTGGTGTCTAGTTTTTGTGTAGGAAATCAACTTTTAGACAAAATCCTGGAAAATATCGCAAAACTCCTATTTTATCAGAAGACTCACGGAGCCAGAAGACGAGACGAAGAAGGGCCACGAGGGGCCCACACCACCTGGTGGCGAGGGCCAGACCAGGCCGCGCCAGGGGGTGGCGTGGCCACCTCGGGCACCCCCTCGACCTCTCCTTCCGCCTACATAAGCCCTATGACCTAAAAACATAGCAGGGTTCGACGTTTTTTCAGATAGAGTTTCGTTGCGCCGCCACCACCAGAAACCGCGATTCGGAACCAGAAACTCCGTTCTGGCACCCTGCCGGGACGGGGAATTGGAGGAGATCATCGCCATCATCATCACCGACGCCTCTCCATCAACCATCCATGATTCCCCCATCCATGAGTGAGTAATCTCCCGCTGTAGGCCATGGGGATGGTAGGGAATGGATGAGATCTATCATGTAATCGAATAAGATTGTTAGGGCATGGTGCCTAGTATCTATTGTTAGTACTTTGACATTGTTGCAACTTTTTATGCTTAATGCTTGTCTCGAGAGTCCGAGTGCCATGATCTCGGATCTAAACGTGTTATTGCTTCATGATGATAGTATTATTTATGATCTTACCTGCAAGTTGTTTACACGTATTATTGTCTAGAACCAAAAGCCTCGAAGTGACAGAAATCGGGATAACCGAAGGGGATGGCTGTGATATGAGGATCACGTGTGTTCACGAAGTGTTAATGTTTTGCTCTGGTACCTTGAGGTCCCGCTGCAATGGGCTGACAGGACAAAATATGTTGTGCAAGTTCTTATTGCGAGCATGTATGGCTATATATGGAACACATGCCTATGATTATTTAGTACTTGGATAAGTTATCTTATTTATCTGCAAATGCCCTAGATCTTGATATTACATGAATAATATTGTTCATTCAACGCCCGTCCATCCATCCCTATGCCTATCGCATTCAAATCCTACTGTTTGCTACTATTGTTACTACTGCCTTTATTTACTGCTGCTATTATTTTGCTATTGCTACTACAAAACTGTTGCTATTGATAAAATGCTGTGATTAAGACTATTTCCAAGTGCAGCTGAATTGACAACTCAGATTTTAAGGCTTATAAATATTCTTTGGCTCCCCTTGTGTCGAATCAATAAATTGGGCTTTACTACCCTCGAAGACTGTTGCGACCCCCTATACTTGTAGGTCATCACCGGGCGGCGGAGCCTCCTCGCCGTCCCACGACAGCCGCCTCCAGAGAGCGCCGCCTGGGTGCGCGAGCCAGAGAGTCGTGGAAAATGGCCTAGGGTTTTCGCTGGGGGCTGCCGCAGGGTTGTTTTAACCTCGCGAGATGCGCGACTGACCATTCGATCGGGCGAACGGCCAGGATGGGGCGGTGCCCCGCTCCTTGGGTGGTGAGAGGCCGTGTGCGGGTCGTGGGCCGATGCTAGGCCTGAAGAGTAGCGACCGCGTGCGACAGATAGCAAACGCAAGCAGGCGCAGTGCGTTGCAAGGCGCTGCAGGCTGTGGGCCGCATGCGCGAGCATAGTGCTGCCTGTTCTGTTTTATTTATTTACAAAAGTTTTTTGACAGTTTTCTATTAGTTTTTTATATGTTTTTGCACCAGTTTTTTTATTCAAAGTTATCCAACGAAATTTTGTTTAGAAAATGGAAAAGTGACAGTAAAGTTTCTGTAAAATTTTAAAGTTTAATGAATTCTTTATTCATTTCTTCCGCTGCGATTAGTTAGAAGGGCTATCTTAAAATTTAATAAAGGTAAAAGTGAGTATTAAATTTTTGAGAGCATATTAAAGTTTTATTCTGGTCATGTTCATGTTATTTTTATAACCAACGTTGTAAATAGCATGATTAGTGTCATGTTTTAAAGTGATTAAAGTTATGTGCTTTGATTCTATGTTCTGTCCAATGACGATATAAAATTATTTGCATAAACATTTGTATGTCTTAATTTTGACCAACGTTGGATTAATACATGCAATTTTTATTGTTCTTATTTCTTTGTGGTTTTCAGGAGTGTATTACTTGATGAGCTGCATCAAGGATGTCCCCATACTGAGAGGTGACAATTACTCCGAGTGGAGAAAGAAAGTGGACTTGGCGTTTAGCTGTGCTGAGGTGGATTGGGTCCTTGAGACCAAGCCACCCCCAAGCCGACAGAGCCGATCCGAGTCGATGCAGATGATGATGTTGGATGGGACAAAAAGAAAAGGGACTATGCTCCACTAGAGATGTTCTACACTTTAGAGAAGAGAAAGTGGAAAACAACCAATAAAAAGTGTATGACATTTATAAAGAACATGATTGAGCAAGCCATTGTTGGCTCAATCGCAGAGTGTTCTTTCATTGCGGAGTACTTAGAAAATATAAAGAGACGGTTCACTGGCTCTTCAAAGACATATGCAACCCAGCTGCTGGTGATAGAAAAGTACACATGAGGTTGACATGGCATCAGGGAGCACATCCTCCGGATGAGCAACATGGCTGCCAAGTTGAAGCCCATGGATGCTGATCTGGAGATAAATCCTGCTCTCCTTGTCCACTTGGTCATGGCGTCACTGCCTCAATAGTTTGACAACCTTGTTGTTAATTATAATATGGCCCTAAAAAGTGGGACATTGAAAATACCATTGCCATGTGTGCGCAAGAAAAGGAGAGTCTCAAAGTCCAGAATGGTGGTTCTTTGAACTTTGTGAAGGACAACAAGAAAAGGAACTTCACTCAAATCAACCAAGGCTCCCCTTATAAGCCACATGGTAAAGCTCTCATGTACTATCAGCATCAGCACATGCCTGCTCTCCCAGTAGACAAAGATGCTTGTCTCCACTGCGGCAAAAAGGGTATTTCAAGAAAGATTGCTGTGTATTTCTAAAGAAACTAATGACAAGGAAAAGTAACAACATTGTTTCCTTTATAAATAAATACATGTATACACAGTTTTCAAAATCTACTTGGTATATTGACTCGGGGGCAACTATTCATGTTGCAAAAATTTTACAAGGATTCCATTCGACGCGGACTATGAAAAGAAACGAAGAACGCGTTGAAGTCACAAATGGAGTCCAGGCGGGCGTTGAGGCTGTTGGTGACATCTCCTTGGAGCTTGTTGATGGATCGATGATCTTTCTCACATATGTCATTTCTGTTCCTTCTTTACATATAAATTTATTAAGTGTATCGTGTTTGGACAAAGTAAACTATGAGTGTCATTTTGGACATGGCCAGTGTGCTATTTATTATAATAAAGATCATGCGGGTGTTGCTTTCCATCATAATGAGCTTTATTTATTATCCACTCGTGAAAAAGTATTTTTTGTGTGTAAAATTAATGAGCATGTTTCCACGTCGGATAAAGATCCATAGAAAAGAAAGAGAATTCATGACTCGTCGAAATTATGGCACTATCGTTTAAATTATGGCACTATCGAGGGGGAGAATATAAAGACTAGTTAAAATTGATATTCTTCCTCCATTAGAGTTCTCCGACATAGAGCAATGCATCGATTGCGTTAAAAGGAAATTATGTAAAGCAAATCAAAAATGGTGCAAAACGAAGCACTGAAACACTAAAAATTATTCACACTGACATATATGGACCATTTCCAGTGAAAAGTGTGGATGATTATGACTCGTTCATAACATTCACAGATGAATACTCCCATTATGGTTATATTTATCTAATTAAAGAAATATCGGAAGCGTTGGATAAATTTAAGATATTCAAAGCTGAAGTTAAGAATTAGCACAAAAAAACAATAAAGATAGTAAGGTCCGACCGTGGAGGAGAGTACTATGGTCGTCACACCACATATGGCCAAGTCCCTGGAACTTTTGCAAAGTTCTTGCAGGAGACTGACATAGTAGCCCAGTATTCGATGCCGGGCGAGCCTCAACAAAATGGAGTAGCTAAAAGGCGCAACCGTACCATTGGAATTGTGGATGGAGGCGTTAAAAACCGCCATTCATATTCTCAATAGATTACCAAGCAAGTCGCTGCCCAAAACACTGTATGAGCTATGGACAGAAAGAGTTCCCTTGCTACAGCACCTAAGGGTGTGGGGGAGCCTAGCTGAGGCTAAAGTATTTAATCCAAATATAGCAAAGCTTGATCCTAAAACAATCAGTTGCCATTTCATTGGCTATCCTGAAAAGTAAGGTTTTCATTTCTACTATCCAGACAGATACACAAAGTTTGTAGAAACGAGACATGCTGTCTTCTTAGAGGACGAAATGATGAGGGGGAGCATGGTAGCTCGGAAAATTGATCTTGAGGAGAAGAGGGTGCATGCACCTAATCTGATGATTTAGGAGCCATTCTTCTCGCTACCTGTTGTTCCTGTATTGACAGCCCCAGAGGTTGTGGTGCAAGAACCTATTGCAACTCCACCCATGACAACAATGAGTGACGATCCGGAAACTGTCTGTCAGGAGCCGATTGAACCCACTGTTGAGAATGAAAGGGAGCAGCAACATCAACCTCCAGAAGATACGCCACATGTTGAGACACATGATGAGCCAGTTCATGAGTCCCCTAGAAGGTCTGAAAGAGTTAAAAGATCAACAATTCCTAAAGATTATAAAGTCTATAACACATAAAGAGTTAAAATGGAGAATGATCCCACTTCATTTGAAGAAGCCATGAGTAGCCCTCACTCATCGAAGTGGCTAGAGGCCATGGAAGATTAGATGAGGTCGATGAGTTCCAACGAAGTTTGGGACTTAGAGGAAAATTATCAAAGGAGCTAAAACAGTAGGCTGTAAATGAGTCTACAAAATACAGTATGACTCTAGAGGGAATGTGGAGAAATACAAAGCATGACTTGTGGCAAAAGGATTTACACAAAGAGAAGAAGTATATTATAATGAGACTTTTTCTCCAATCTCATGTAAGGATTTCTTTAGAATCATAATGGCGCTAGTTGCATATTTTAATTTAGAGATGCATCAAATGGATGTACAGACAACATTTCTAAACGGGGATTTAGAAAAAAGAGTCTACATGAAACAACCTAAGGGTTTTGTCATGAAAGGTAAGGAAAACATGGAATGCCACCTAAGAAAATCCATTTATAGATTAAATCAAGCTTAAAGACAGTGATATCTATAGTTTAACGAGACCATTAAGAAATTTGGATTTAAAAAGAATGTCGAGGACAACTGCATTTACGCAAAGTTTAAAAATGGGAGGTATATTTTCCTAATTATGTATGTGGATGATATCTTGCTTGCTAGTAGCGATGTCAGTCTACTACTATAAACAAAGAAGTTATTGTTCTCAAATTTTGATATGAAAGATCTTGGTGAAGCTTCATATGTTTTGGGCATATAAATTCATAGAGATAGAACAAATGGGGTTCTAGGACTGTCGCAAAAGGCACACCTAGAAAAAACTCTAAAGAAATATAGTATGCATGTGTGCAACACCACACCTCCTCCTATAGTCAATGGCGACAGTTTTGGAAAATTTCAATGTCCCAAAAGTCAATATGAGATCGATCAAATGAAATCAGTACCATATGCTTCGGCTGTTGGAAGCTTACAGTATGCATAAGTATGCACTCGTCCAGACTTAGCTTTTATCACCGGGTACTCGGTAGATATCAAGATAATTCAGGCATAAAGCACTAGAAGATGGTAAAGAAAGCTTTGTGTTATGCACAAGGCTTAAAAGACCTCATGCTAACATATAGAAGATCTGATTCCCTAGAGATAAGAGGATATTCAGATGCTGATTTTGTGGGAGTTAGAGACGATAGGGTCCACGACGGGATACGTCTTCACTCTTGCAGGAGGGGATATTTCGTGGAGAAGCTCCAAACAGTCAATAGTTGCATTATCCACGATGTATGTTGAATTTATAGCATGTTATGAGGCCACGGGGCAGGCGCTATGGTTAAAGAAATTTATACCCGACTTGAAAGTGGTAGATTGCATTGACAAGCCACTAAAGATGTACTGTGACAACGAGCCCGCGGTATTTTATGCTCACACCAAGTCAATTAATGCTTCCAAACCGATAGAGATAAAGTATTATATTGTGAAAGATAAGATCCAGTATCACACTGTAAGACTCGAACATATAAGGATAAAGGATATGCTTGCGGATCAGCTAACGAAAGGCTTACCACCCAATGTGTTCAAGGAGCACTTACCGGCACGGGTTTAAGAGAACGCCTATGATTCCTGGATCATAAGAGGCCCAAAAGGAAACAATTTTTGGTTTCAAAACAAGAGGTATATTGTAGTTGTCTGATTCTATCGGCAATTGAGCTGTGACGATGAAACATGCTCTATGCATCGAACCGTGATGAAACAAGTAAAGTATAAAGTATAAAGTAAAGTCGAGATCAAGGGGAAGAATGTTAGGTTGACTCTCCCGATCGATCCCAATGGGTCGATCGAGCCCCTTATCCGTGCCCTGATCAGGGGCGCCCAACCAAGTCATGGTTGGTGGGCCCCTGTGGCAGCGCTATAAAGAGAGGGTGGGGGCCCGGGCACACGGTACGAGGTTCGACGCTGCCGCCGCTCCCCCACCTACAATCCCTTTCGATCTAGGTTTCTAGCACTCGCTACGGGAAGTACCACCGCCGCCACCACATAGCTCACTCTCGCCCGCTCGCGCCGTCGACCCCATGGCCAACGGCTCATCGGGCTCGGGATCTGGAGAAGGTAACACTCTCGTTTCTCTTTCTCTCCCTCTCAGATCCTAATGATTACATTCGGTACTAGTCTACCGAATTGATCTAGAACTAGAAGTGAGTGTACTTGCGTGTATATGAGCGTCTTTGATGTACTGTTTCTAAAAAAAGATTTTATCAAAGAATAGCAACCTGAGATATAGTTTTGAAGCCCTTGTCGATACTAACCCAGGGGTGTAAACCGATCGATAATCGGATTAACGATTTAGGTGATATATTATTTTGAATTTTGGATTTAGCAATTTTCGACACGAGTTACACAGTTTTTCTCAAGAAATACGTAACTAGCATGTTTTCTCAATTTCTGGCTTGTTTTTTTTATTTCAGATCCACTGCCAGTGCCAGCTGCCAGGCCTTTGCTTTTCCTTTGTTTAGAGAAACCTCCTGACAGATACTACACAACAAAACTTTGCGATAAGGCAAAGTTGATTTTGTGCACGCAAGATGCAACACATGGGAATCGGAAAAGAAAAAGGAAAGTGCGCAACCGAAAAACATGGATGCTTCTACGATTCACACAGGCCGGCTACAATCGGATGAGGCATAATAACATTACGACAACGACTATTCGCCCTGCCCAATTTTCTATCCGATTTCTCCGACATCGGAGTACCAGAACCGGCCATCGGCGGAGACACGGCGCGTCTCGTCGGCAAAAGGCGAGGAACCGCGCAGCCAGCTCAATCGCTCTTCAAATCAAGCGTCGCCACGTACGCGCGTACAAGTCACGCGACCCACTGGGGGGTAGGGGAGGGGAGAAGGGAGCCGTTCAATTGTGTGTTTAAATTTTTTATATAAGTAGCCCGTCCAGTGGTCATAATGATCGTCACTCATCAGGCATTTCCTCCTCTGTCCACTCATCCGCCGGCGACATGGCGATCGTTATCAATGTCGCCGCCGATGACCATGAGTTCTTCAAGTCCCTCGTCAAGGACAAGCGGGCCGACCGCTTCTTCCGCCTGGGCGGCGGTGCCGGCATTGCTGCTGCGCTCGACTCCCACATGGAACTTGGCATCTGCGGGGACGGCGCCGACGTGCGCCATCGCAAGGAGGCGTACGGCGAGAACACGTGCCCCAAGACCAAGCCCAGGAGCTTCTTCAGCCACGTCGGCGACGCGCTCAGCGACGTCTTGCTCATCGCGCTCCTCGTCTGCGCCACCGTCGCCCTCGGCTTCGGCATCCAGGAGCACCGCCTCAAGGACGTGCTGTACGACAGTCTGACAATCTACATCACCGTCTTCTTCGTCTCCGGCGTGGCCGCGGCCATGGCCCACACCAAGGCCAAGTTGGACGACAAGCTGGTCCGGGAGTCCGCCGACGTCGCCGTCACCGTCGTCCGCGTCGGCCGCAGGCAGGAGGTCTCCGTATTCGACGTCGTCGTCGGCGACGTGGTGATACTGAAGACCGGCGACACCGTGCCGGCTGATGGGGTGTTCCTGAAGGGCTACGGCTTGCAGGTGGACGAGTCGAGCATTACCTGCGAGCCAAGCCCGGTAGGCATCGACGCCGACAAGAACCCCTTCCTGGCCGCCGGCGTGAAGGTCGTACATGGCCATGGCTCGATGGTCGTCACCGCCGTCGGCAACGACACCACTTGGGGCGAGCTAATCAACAACGAGAAGAACGCCGACGAGCCGGCGCCGCTACGGGAGCGCCTGGACGTACTCACCTCGACCGTCGGCAAGATCGGCGTCGCCGTCACGGTGGTCACCTTCACCGTGCGCCACTTCACCGGCGGCACGGGGAAGCTGGCGCTATTGGACAAGGGCATCCCGCTACCGCTCGCGGTGTCACTGACGGTCACCTTCTACGTGATGCAGATGGCCAAAGATAATCTGTACAGTATGTCAGCGTTCGAGACGATGGCGTCGGTCACGGCCATCTGCGCTGACAAGACTGGGACGCTCACCGTGAACCAGATGGAGGTGGCCGAGTTCTGGGTCGGCATCGACCAGCCGAAAGCTGCCACGGCCATCGCGGACAGCGTTGCTAGCTTGCTCCGCCGGGGAGCCGGGCTCAACACCACCGGGAGCGTGTATTGGCCCAACAACGCATCGCCGGAGATCTCGGGCAGCCCGACCGAGAAGGCGCTCCTATCGTGGGCCGTGACGTACCTCGGCATGGACGCGGCCATGTTCGAGACAAGCGGCAGGGTCCTATACGTCGAGGCATTCAACCCCGCCAAGAAGCACAAGTTGCACAACCGCGCCGGAATCAAGGACAAGGACACCGGCGCGGTGATCACGCACTGGAAAGGCACCGCTGAGGTGGTCCTGGCGAATTGCTCAATGTACGTGGACATGCACGGGGCGGCACGCGAACTCGGCGGCGAGCAGTTGAAGAAACTTGACAAGGTCATCAACGACATGGCGGTGGCGGGTGGCCTGCAGTGCATCGCCTTCGCCTACAAGCAGATCGGCGACGAGAGACTGACATTCCTGGGCTTGGTCGGCCTGAGAGACCGGTGCCGACCAGAGGCGAAGGCTACGATTGAAGCCTGTGTGAATGCCGGCGTCGCTGTCAAGATGCTCACCGGCGACAGCATCCTCGCGGCCCGCGCGATCGCCACAGAGTGTGGCATCATATCCAGGAACGATCCCGACGACGTCGCCATCGAGGGGCGCAAGTTCCGGAAAATGCCATGGGCACAGCAACTCGAGACCGTGGACAAGATCCGCGTCATCTTCGGCGCACGGCCAGTGGACAAGCGGCTGCTGGTGAAGCTGCTGAAGCACAAGGGCCAGGTGGTGGCCATGACCGGCAACGGCACCAACGACGCACTAGCGCGCCAGGATGCCGATGTGGTGCTGTCCATGAGCGTGAAGGGCACCGATCTTACCAAAGACACCATCGTCCTCGACGATAACTTGGACATGGTGGTGACGGCCATCCGGAGGGGACGCTGCGCCTACAATTACTTCCAGAGGTTCATCCAGTTCCACCTCACCGTGAACGCCGTGGCCATCCTCGTCAACTTCGTGTCGACGGTCACGACGGGCAATACTCCGCTGACAACCGCGCACATCATGTGGGTGAACCTGGTGATGGGCACCATGAGCACGCTGGCGGTGGCCGCGGACAAGCCCAACGAGGCGCTCATGGCCCGCCCGCCCATCGACCGCACGGCACCGCTCATCAGCAACACCATGCGGCTCAACGTCGCCGCGCAGGTGGCGTTCCAGACCGCCGTGTTGCTGGCGCTGCAGTATCGCGGCCGCGACGTCTTCGGCACCGGCGACAAGGCCAATAACATCATGATCTTCAACATGTTCGTCCTCTTCCAAGTGTTTAACGAGTTCAACGTCCGGGACATCAAGAAGACCAACGTTTTCGCTGGGGTGTTCGAGAAGAAAGAGATGATGTTCCTCGTCTTAGTCGCTGGGACACTTGTGCTGCAGGCGGCGACGGTGGAGGTGCTCGCGGGGTTCATCGGCACCAAGAGGCTGAGCCTGGGCTTGTGGGGCGTCTGCCTCGCGATCGCTGCAGTGTCCTGGCCCATTGGCTGGGCCGTTAAGTTCAGTGCTGGAGCGTGCTGCCCTGCTAGATTTTTCAAATTTTGGATCAATCTATATAGTAAATAGCGTCTAGCTAGGTTCATTTAAATTTTGATAAATTTGAGACATCTATTTTAAGACGGAGAAAGTAGTATATTTTGTTAAAATTTTGAGATGCAAAAACTGTTTTTTTTTTTTAAGATGGAAAAATTATCATGAGTAACCGTGCTTCTGTGATTGGTCGTATTTCATATGCTACTTTAAGTGCATTTCTGTCTTGTTGATAGTAACTGTAATCAAAATTTGGCGAACTATATGGTTAATAAAACTGTGTTGGTACACCACACGATACCGTCTGATTTGTACGTATCAGGAATCAATCAACGTATCAGTACGATGTGGCTTTGACCACCTACGCGTTCTGTTGGGGCATTCGTTGACGTTCTGTTCTCGCGCTAAAAGTGTCAGCTTGTGTACGCTCTTAATTGGCGCGTATAAAAAGAGCTCCTTGTCCGTGATCGGGCGAACCTTAATTTTGGACCTCCACCATGTCACATCGAAAGCAACCCCGAACGAGCTATTTTCTTAATCTGTTCCCACCTATCAAATTCATCTTTTGCACGAAGTACACATCAAGCAATTTTACTTAGTCCTCGTGTAGAAGAAATCTTTCCTTAATGGTAGGAGATGGCCACGCCCAATTAACTTCAGTTTGTCCCGATGTGCCCTCTCTCCCAATGACCTAATATCACTAGAACGATGCAATCTCCGCCTCCTCAACCTATCATCTCCATCATCGATCGCCATGAGAATGTGCCTGACCTCATACTTATAGCTAGGAGCGTATTCGCTAGTGTGCCGAGATGACACGAACACTAACATGCCAAAATAAATACTACACGAGATGTCAATCATTGCCGCCGGGAGAAAAAAGCTCAGCAGGTTACAGCAATTAATTATTACTAAAATGGTGGTTTTGTCTCCAAACATGAAGATGAGACCCTCATTTAGTCTCCAAAAGCCTCCTGATCATGCTATCTATATGCCGCATATGTCTTGTGTCCTTGCTAAAGGAGGTGACTCGAAGCTCGGTTTTAGGGATGATGCAGCCGAGCTTCGAGTATGGTCCAGCCTGCAGCATGCCGCCCTTGGTAAAATGTTGGTGCTGTCTGATATAATAAGGGCAGGTTGCTATACAACCATTTGCTTATATACGCCACTAAGCAGGACCGAGCCGACAAAATTCGAAGCTTTGTGCCAAACACTAAAATGGGGCCCTATCTCATGAAATCTTCCTCTACCTTAACATCCGCAACATGTGAAGTGTTCAAGCTAATTTAAATTTATTGTTTACATTATATATTCTAGAATGAAGGGGGCAGTCGTTTCTAAATTCTTTTTTTTGCGGGTAGTCATTTCTAAATTCTTCCTCCGTAGTTCTAAAGGTGCATAATAGTCCAATTCTACCCCTATTGTTCTAAAGGTGCAAAACAAAAAGTACCCGGCGATGATCTAAGAACCAACTAGCGAGAAGATCAAAACTGAGAAATTATAAACAAAAGTAAACTAACCCTTTTCCATAATTCCATTGCCTCATTGCCGCTCACGCCAGCCTTGCGACCTACCGGCCGTGCAGCTGGGGGTCGCCGTCTCCTTCTGATGTCTATGGTAAGAAGCTGCCCTAGATGGCTCTAGGTCTTGACACTCGGCGGCTGCAAGTATCGGACGCATGGTCCATGCAGCATGGAGGAAAAATTAGGTACTCCTCCCGTCCAAAAATACAAGGCGTCCTTAAATTTCACGGCAATTTGGACGAAAATAACCCATAAAAATAACGAATTCACGAAATGAACTCTGGCCAATAGAAATTTATTCCACTAACCCTTTTTGCAACGCCGTATACGATGGCGCCGCACTCTGAAGAGCAGCGCATGAGGCGTGGCGCCGCGCACCTGCCAGCGTGGCTCGCCCGTGGTCTTGTGGGCCTCGGTCCCGCTACTGCGGCGCCTTGCAGTGTGGCGCCGCACTGTGTGGTGCAGCGCCATCGCGTGTGGCGCCGCACTTTAGGTCTTGTACCAGCGCGGCGCCATCCCTCCCCGACCCACCTCATTCCTCTCAGCCACACAGGAGCGCATGGCGGCTAGGGTTTCTCGGCCCCGGTGATTCCCCTCTCCAAAAACACAAGATTTGCTAGATTTGTCCAAGGATCTTGCTCCCAATCCCCCCCAGGTATCTCCTCTCAAATCCCTTGCTATTTGTCCAAAAAATTCTTGCTAATTTCCCCTTTTGTTCAAATTTCGGTGAAACCCTAGGTTCAATTAGATTTAGAGATTGAGATGAATCATTGCAATGCTTATTTGATATTTAGGTTTAGATCTGGCATAGTACTCTTTGGTAGAACTCTAGTTGGTTTATTTATCTTTGAAGTATATGTTAGGTGCTTTTTCATATTAGCAATTCCATATGGCTAGAGTAAGATGGAGATATGGTAGAACTCTAGTTGGTGTTTTGATTTACCTTACAAATATATGGTAGAACTCTAGTTGGTTGATTTAGCTTGCAATTCTAGATACTAGAACTATAGGTAGAGTAGGATGAATATGTAGGATGTCTCTATAAGATGGACAAAAGCTAGAACTATATGCTAGAACTATAAGATGGTTGATTTAGCTTGCAATTCTAGATGATAGAACTATAAGATGGACATTTTGTAATTGTTCTTATTCTCTCTATTGTTTTGAATATGTAGGATGTCTCTAAACCCCCTTCTAAACAATGCTCACTATGATGTTCAACACCGTGCCTACAAGATGTCGGAGAAGAGACAGGTACTAAAAACTTCCATGCAAGTCGAACAAAGATGCCATGTTTGTTTAGATGGAAATCTAACATTTGCCATTGTATGTTTGCAGGAGCTTCAACCCATTCGACTTAGGTACCATGAGGTCTCGTCCGGCAAGATGCCTTATGATGCGCGGTACACTCCGTACATCTAGCAGCTAGGACTCCTCCCCTTTATCCACATGGTCACTCGGTCCACACCGGCCTTCAACCCTGCTGCTATCACTGCGCTTGTGGACCGGTGGAGGCCTGAGACGCACACCTTTCACCTTAGGACCGGTGAGACTACGGTCACTTTGCAGGACATGAGCATGATCCTGGCACTCCCAATCGAGGGAAACCCTGTGTGCATGTGCTCGGAATCAGACGGGTGGCGTGAGCAGATGGTCTCCCTTATAGGGAAGGATCCATCCGAGGCTATAAACTCGAAGGGGGAAAGACCGAGGGTCGCTGCCGGGACTACTTTTACTTGGATCATCTAGAATTTCAAGATTTTCCCCGAGGATGCCGATGAGGAGACGATCAAGACATACACTCGTGTGTATGTGTGGTACATTATCACGAGGACTCTATTTCCTGACAGCAGTGGGGATCGTGCTCAGTGGCATTGGCTCAAGTTGCTCGTTTTTTTTGACTCTACCTTCAGTTGGGTTCTGCGGCGTTGGCCTGGTTGTACCGTCAGGTAATGGGTTATTTACAAATGTTGTTGCATATTTCTGCATTACCTCAAAAAAAAATGTTTTTACCAAATGGTTGTTCACTTCATCTGCAGCTGGATGATGCTTGCCTTAGGAGTGCTGCCGATTCAGGGATTGGTGGTTGTTTTCTCCTTCTTTCGGTGTGGAGCTGGGAACGCTTCCCCATTGGACGGCCGAGATTGTTGTCATTCAATCCTTATATTGATAACGGCAACGACTACCTTCTCCCCACGTGGGCTTACAAGTGGGATGTGGTCTCCGAACCGCCAACGGACCCAGTGGAGGCGTACAAGAGGTACACCAACGAGTTTGACACGATCACCTTGGATCAGGTAATTTTCTCGGGTGCGGTCAATTATATGTCTTGAACTTGTAATCTTTGACCCTGACATCAGTGTGGTATGCTGCAGGTGACGTGGGAGCCATACGGTCGAGGTGACCGCTTTGGTGTTCCGGAGGACTATCGCCTTAACTCTATTTGCCTCAGAGAATCTCGTCTGTGGCTAATGCGTTGCCCCATGGTGTGTATGTGGGCTGTTGAGTATCACCAGCCACAGCGTGTCATGACCCAGTTTAGGTTATTTCAGATTGTCTCGCCTGAGTGGAAGGACACGGACTTAGGGCTCCATAGGTAAGCTATTAACTCCACAGACTTACCATGTGATGTACTTATCATTCGCCAAATAACACTCTAGGACTTGTTGTTATGTGCAGACAACCCAGCGTCGGTGACCAATCCCCCCGCGTCGGCAACCTAGATCCCCTGCCGCCGTCGACCCAGATCCGCTTTTTGGACGGCCGCGCAGAGAGAACATGGCTGGGAAGTCGTTCTGTACCCCAAATCTCGGCGCCGTGGGCAGAATGAGCCTTCTCACGGACCGCATGCTCGCTGATGGCGAGAAGGCATGGATAAGCCAAGATCGAGACACTGGCTTGAATCCTGAATCCAAGGTCATTGGACTCCGATGATTGGAGGAGTCCGAAGGGGCAGATGCAGGGGTCACGGTATCCGCCTTCATGTGAGCATGGATCCCGAGTTCTCTGGATTTTCTTTTCCCTCGAGGCTCCACAGCAATGACGAGTGCGTTTCTTGGCTACATGCAGCAAGTCTAATCGTTTTTTGGTTCTTTTTAAAGCATGACGAGTTCGACATGGGTATGCATTGCTGCGTGATGCTGCTTGGTGGATACACGAGCAAGGATTTCTTCTGGAACATATGCTTTGGTTTGTTTAGATTATTAGTTTAGAAAGATAGGAGATCTTACTTTGATCGAGTCTGTAGTGGATTTGACAGACAATAGTGGAGTATGTAGTTTCATTTGGGCATGATAAGGACATCACCGGTTCAGTTAAGTAGCTCTGTTTGTTCTTATCTTGCATGTATTGCATTGTTATGTTCAGTTAAGGGCATACAATCAGCCAACGTATGTTGCTTGATTTACTGATTGGTTCAAATATCTTCATATTATTTCATTTTGGCGATGTTACAAAAGCATCAAAATTGATATATATATGTAGCTGAATTGATTTTTACTCACTGGATGGGTTCTCTATTTTTTGTTCATTCATTTAGATATATAAGAGCTTCAAGTTCACTATATTTGGTTTCGCTGATAAGTCATAT
This sequence comes from Avena sativa, assembly GCA_916181665.1. Classification (NCBI taxonomy): domain Eukaryota; kingdom Viridiplantae; phylum Streptophyta; class Magnoliopsida; order Poales; family Poaceae; genus Avena; species Avena sativa. The sequence goes on along the minus strand of OV702298.1, from coordinate 272,692,444 downwards.
GCGCTCTTTCAGATGTATTTACAGATAATTTTAATACACCATATTTTCGTGCATTAGAGAGTCACGCGAGGAAGGTCAATAGCAACGAGCATGACGATGAGAGATGTTCACAGTGAGGGGAAGAAGAACATCGTCAGATGCACGCTTAGGCGGCGTCCTAATAGAAGGGAGGCACTGCGTCTGGATGGCGCACCAGGACTCAAAGAGAGATGTTGATGACCCGTGACTAGATATTGTAAAGTAGAATTTTCAACCGGCCATAGCAACGCACGGACATTCAACTAGTATCACTAATTTTTCTTGAGGTAGATTCGTTCGCAAAACTTTGGTTCCGATTTTTCGTTGGACGCTTTTGCCTCTGAAATTTTGAAATAATTACCCGCCCTGCCAACGCTAAGTGTCATCCTCTCTCTCTCTAGCTCGCGACGTGCTCCCACCCCGCTCGTCCCAAGCTCCCGCGACCCAGGCTGCCGCCGCCCCTGCTCCTACCTGCTCCTGTGCCCTGCCGGCTCCTCTCTATCCAGCTCGCAACCTGGCCCTAGCGCCTCCACCCCGACCGATGCTTTACTCCGACCGGAGCTCTTTCGACCGCAAATTCCTCGGCCGCCGCCGCCACTACTTAACCTCATAACGTGTCGCCAAACCTAGCTCCTCCCAGATATTTTCCCCTTTGTTCTCCACTTCTCGGCCATAACTGCGAGCTAGCGTCGCTTCACGTTGTCGCTGTAGTCCTTGCCGACCACCACCGAAGCCGGGGATCTCTTTGCCGTGCTGCTGCCGGTCGATCGAAACCCATAGGAAGAGCCGGACGTGCCCGCCGTGTCTTCCCCGCTTCTTCCCGCCGGAGCACCATCGCAGTACCTTGCCGTCATCGTCAACTTCGTCCTCCCCCGTCCAAGCCAGGGTCGCCACGAGCATATGGTTGAGCTTATCATCCATCTCCCCCCTTCCCTCATCCAATTCCTTTTTGTTTTTGATCCTCGCATCAACGTCCAGCTTCTGCCGCTGGTTGTGGTCGTTGTTTTCCCCTCTAGTGTTACGATGATGGACTTCTGCATGAGGGCGAGCTCCCGGTAGCTTTCCGCGTCGATTTGTGAGCCCGCACGCGTCCCAGCGCCGCAAAAACGAGGGTCGCCATCGTGGTCACCTGTGCTCCGGCGCAACCTGTACCGCACCATAGAAGTTCAGAGCCTCGCCCCTGTTATCTTCAGGTTCGTCAGGAACCTGAGTCTCGGCCTTGATCCATTCAAATAAAAGGAGCATGCGCTATGCTCTGGACAAGAATTTCCCAATAGTCCATGGACTATATTCCCGATCCTTCTACCAATGAGTATGAAGATCAAATCCTCCTTGGAGCAATTAACTTCATCCTTTCTTTTTAATATCGACAATCCACTATTAGTGGAGATATTAAAGCCGATGGAGCTTCATCTGTTGCCGGCACAAACGGTTGTTGTGCCCTCTTTTAGCGGGGTGAAGATGCTGCTATTTGGCACCTTTTGGCTTTGGATGATACAACTCACGGGGCCATGAAGTAAGAATAGAGAAGAAAAGAACATGCTTGGCTAGAGAAAAATATAGGAGATGATAACAGGAGATCTGTGGTGTCCAAGACCAAGAGAAATTGGTATTTTTTTTAAATGCTCCATTACACGGTGCTGCTTCAAATTTGTGCAATTTAGTTTTTTCTGAGATTATAGGTTTTCTTGTCGAAGAAAGCTTCTTACTTACTATTTAAATTCATCATCTTGTCACTATTTTTTATACTTCCACAGTTTCACTTGCTCAATTTTGAAAGCCTGCAGAAGTGCAAAACACCCCTACCAAGATGGCTTTTTCGCTTTTTCATCTCTAATGCCCAGCTTGCTCCAACCTCTGTCCAATCCAGTTTACTCCTTGTATTTTAGCAGCTAATGATTTCTTCCACAAGCAATACACATTGCAGAGGCTAACAATCTGATCTCAACATCGCTCGGGCCATACAGAGCAAATAGCACAACTAAACAAATAATACAAATGTTTTTAGGATGCACTCTCTAATGTATGTCCATGGAAGCAAATAGGAAAACTGAACAAATAGTACAAATGTTTTTAGGATACACTCTCTAATGTATGTCCACAGAAGCATATTTTCTGTTGAGAGGGATAAATCCCCAATGTATGTCGACGGAAACACATTTTCTATTTCACTGAAGCACTTTTTATTGCTTTGTAAGTATGGTCTGAAGTTGTTAAAATTCATGCATGTATAAAGCATCTTGCAGAAGTCATTCAACATGATGTTTCATGATACTTGTTCAAAATAAAAGGATGCTTCTAGATAATTTTGGAGGATATCTGCTCGTATTGCAATACCATGGTAGGCAAATAAAATAACATGCCATTTTTTGGAACCGCGAACATCCCGAATTTTAGGCTTAATATTTTTGTTCAGAGCTGTGAAATTTAAGCATTATTATTTGCCATTTTGTACATTGTTCTCAAAATATTGTATTATAATTTTTTTTTGTCCAGAGATGGATTATTTGGAGTCTTTTTGTGCCTTCACAGTGAGGACAAGAAAAATACATTGCAGCAAATAATGAAAACTCTCCTTATACTGTGAATTGTTTTAGTATGCAAAAAACATCCTGCCATACTATAAAATTTACAGTTGTGTTCAGTACATCGAGAAAAAACAGTCCCTTGTTGTGAGACAAAATTTTCGCCTCCGTGACAAATTCATTGCGTATGGCTGACGATTTTGGCTTTGTCCCTTTCCATCGTGATTACCCCTAACGGTCCATTCCTACGAACTCCTACGAACGTCAGAGCTCGACTTATGGGTTGGCGCTCGCCATTTCGCCACCACGTTGTACTCCCGAACACAGTGGGCCTCCGTTGTGGCCTTAACTTTTTTGGCGGTATGGGCTTTTACAATATATGATAAGTGAGGTAGCCGTTCAAATTGAATATAAATTTTTTATTATCCCGATTTACTTTTATATGGATATTGCATGAATATATATTATCTTTAGGTGTGTGCCAAGAAAAAAGTTAAAGGGCCGTAGCAACGGGCATTCACATCTAGTATGCTAGAGAGCCGTAGTAATTATTCTTTCGTCTTCCAACGATAGGCTGCTGCGCTGCTATTTCAGATGGGCTAGGGAATTTAGAGAGTCCCGCTTCTCGCGTCGCTATTTCAGGTGCACATGGAATAGGAGGGGTCTCACCTCCCTACTTCAGGCGTAACGTTGGCCCAGCCAAACTTTTTTTTTGAAACGCTGGGCTGCTGCTGGAACTTGGAATATTTGGGGCCCCCAAAATATTTGGATCCTGTGCGGCCGCACGGGCCGCATTCCTTCCAGCTCGGGCCTACCTCTAAGGGCAGAATTGTCTTTTTAGCCACCGAGTTCACATCCTTCGGTTGCCATCATGGCAAAGTCATAAGAATTTCCTTATATGCCACTGTGGCCAGAATTGTCTTTTTAGCCACAAAGTTCACATCCTTTGGTTGTTAGGTCAACTTTGTGTGGACGCATCTTGGGCAGGCGAGCTTGGGTCTCCTTGGTCGTGTTGCGGTGACCTAATTCTACATGATGGGCGTGTGCATCTACCATCCTTCTATCCAATAGAGACAATTATTTTGGAACATGCACATGCAGCGCAAAAAGGGGCACAGAAAACATTGCATTGTTTACATTCCAGATTTCACATTTTCAGGTTGCAAAAAGGACAATGTTGTAATTTTAACTTTCCTTTAGGTCCTTTCTGCAGCATTGTATCACTTTTGTTAAATTAATGCCGGTTCTGGGACCTTCCGGGCCCTTCCCCTTGTTAAAAAAAACATTTTCAGGTGACTGTATTGGTTCAGGATTTGGTTCGTGGGTGCACAGTTTGTTACCGTAATAAAACACAAGCTATACACCCTGCTGCTCTGCTATAGCCCCTTATGGCATGTTTAATGCTAGCCGTTTATATCTATACCTAATAATAAAGCACGAAGTGTCTCTCTCGGTCCAACACTTTTTTAAACTGATTTACCCTGCAACAAAATCATATATTGCCCACCAATGCCACCCCTAGGTAAAAAATAATGGTCCTACGTACAACGCGTGGTATCCGTGCAGCCACGCGGCCGGCGAGGTGTGCCTATCGGTCGCTGTCACCGTCGCCGATCGATAGGAGATCGGTCGGGAGCGGTGGTGCGATGAGGTGATGCGCGTGCCGTCGACGCAAATGATTTTCAGCTGTGCGCATGTAGCAACAGCAAAACGTACAGCCATGTGTGTCTCCCAGGTGATAACCGTAACTAGCGGTTGTGTAGATCGTGTCGCCGTCGCCGATGTGGTAAGTGGACATACCTTGTGTTTGGTTTCATATAAAGAAATAAAATGTCTATGTGCTGCTGATGATGGGAAACGAGAGAGATACATGAGGAATTGCATGCATGAATCAAAAGTGGACCGCATACTTGGCAGCAGGCTGCGCACACACGGCCATAGGCCCAGCCATGAAAAATGGCCGACAGAATCGTGGTGAAAGAGACGGAGGATTTCCCTAAAAAAAATCATACCTGGGCGGCTACACACACAGCAGAGGCCTAGCCATGAAATGGCCAACAGAATCATGGTGAAAGACGGAGGAATTCCCTAAAAAAAAGACGGAGTACACCAACTTGTAGCAATTTTTGAAGTATAGTGATAGCACGTCAATTCATTATATTTCAAAGTCTAGATTCATACGTATCAAAATACATTTTAGTGTCGGATACACGTGCGATCCAGGGAGATTGGCTCCTTTTTTTTTCCATTCAACCTTTTCATTTTCTGATTTTTTTCTAAAAACAGACTAAGATTTCAATGTTATGAGGGTTCAAATATAATTAGAAAACATATATTAGGGAACTTGAACAACATTTGTAGTTGTTGCTTTCCTTTTTACAACTTCCAATTCAAACAAGAACAATTTAGCAACATTTGAAAAGTTTAACAAATCAATCGTTTACTATTCCGTCGCAACACATGCGACAAATTTGCGTTGATTTTTTCATTCATGAGTGGTTCTATATTCCGGGTTTTTTCTAAGTTAACACTTTTTTTCGTAGCAACGCGCGGGCATTGTCCTAGTAGACGCTTAAGCGTGAAGAAAAAAATAAAAATATCAGATAAGCATATCGGCTTTGCAACACTCGGCGCTTATTCCGGTGCTAATCTATTGTTTTGGATAGAGACCCGCGGTGGCAAAACCGCCTCTCGCGTGGAAAGAGGAACTGCAACGCCGAAGTTTAAGTATACGGCGACGCTTTGCAAAATCTCGGGATCGCTCCGATACGAAACGATACGACCAGAAAAAAATCGGCTAACGCCTGCTCATAACGTCCCCGTTGTACGTGCCCTTATGATTCTTTCGTCAGTTTAGTCTGACATATCGATGGATTTCATCGAAGCTCTTCCTCGAGTTCATGGAAAGTCGGTAATTCCTTAGGTTGTCGACCGTTTTTCCATGTATGCTCATTTTATTCTACTTGGGCATCATACATTGTCCGTCTCCGTCGCACAAGCCTTTGACGACATTGTTCGCCTTCATGGGCTCCCTCGGTCCATCATTAGCGATCATGATCCTGTCTTCACGAGCAATTTTTGGCGACATTTATTTCGGTTGTCTAGGATATGCCTTCACATGAGTTCGACATTTCACCAGTCAGATGGAGATGGCCAACAAGGTGATTGCCAGGTATCTACGGTGTATGACGAGTGATCGACCACATGAATGTATGGATTGGCTTCCTTGGGCAGAATATTTCTACAACATGTCCTACCACTCCTCACTTGGTGGTACACCCTTCAAGGTCGTCTATAGTCATGATCCTACACCACCACCGACATATGTGGTTGGAGAGGCCAAGGTTGCTGTAGTTGAACTTATTCTAGGTGAGCGTGCATGTTTTCTCCAAGAAGTCTGAGAGCGCAATGAAAGATACTATGATGAAAATCATCGGGAGTTGCTCTTTGATGTTGGTGAATGGGCATGGTTGCACCTTCACCATTTTCAAGAAATGTCATTGCCTAGCCACAAACAAGGCGGGCTTGATCAACGGTTTTACTACCCATATAAAATTCTAGAGCGTATTGGTTTTGTATCTTACAAGCTTGAGCTTCCTGAAGGATCACACCTCCACGATGTTTTCCATGTGAGCCTACTGAAGAAATTTCATGGTGAGGTTCCAGTAGAAGCGCCTTCCATGATAGCAATTAAAGATGGATGCATTGTTCCTGCTCCGGTCAAGGTTCTTCGTTCCAGCATCCGTCGAGGAGTTCGACGACATTTGTTGGTCTAGTGGGTCTAGTCTTCAGAGATGGATGCCACTTGAGAGCCGGTCACTGACTTTGTAAAAAATATCCAGAATTTCAGCTCGAGGACGAGATGCTTGTCGAGGAAGGGAGATAAGTTCCCAAGAGGCACAAGGTGAAGTTAGCGGAGCCATTAAAGTAATAGTCATGTAAGGAGAGTCCTATTTGAGTAGCTTATAGTATCAAAAAGTTTGTATTGGGAAAGTATCGGTTTATTCTCTATTTAAAGTCTATAAGGAAAACCTCTATATATTGAGGCGACCACGTTCGAGTGTACCAAGCAATAATCAAATAAATTCTATTTCCCCAATCAATATTCTCTCTCTATCTTTGCTAACATCTGCCTCTTTGGCTCTCTAGCCCCTCTATGTCATGGAATAGCGCTGCAACTAGGTTTTTTCAACTGATTGATCCTACCAACTAGGTTAACATCTTCATTGACAATCCATTTTAAACAATTTTTGAATTCTAGACAAGTTAAACCAATATAATTCACACTAAACTTTTATGCTTCTACATAACTTATTTTTATTATACATTCTAAAGAAGTGTATTTTTAAAACATTGGCGGATCTAGGATAGGACGACTCCTGGCGGCTGCCCGGGCTGCTCCGGTCACTCTCCACTAAACACTCTACTAAGTATCGTGATAAGCAACCATGTTTGTTGGGGCAAACACAAGCCAACGCCAATTCCAATGGGCCTTATCCAGGCACGCTGCTTTTAAGATATGCAGTTAGCAAATTTAAACAAATATAAGCTTTTACTAAGATTAAGTGTAGCCTTTTTTGTATTGTATATTTAAAAATACACCTACCTTGTGTTGAATTAAAATATATTTTGTAACAAAAACTATGTTAGATTTGAATTGTATATACACATGCTAAAATTGACAAAAAACGCATGGCTCTTTATTTTTTTCAACTGCATTAAGATTTAATTATGTTTAATACATTGACTGACATATAAGCTGAGTAATAGCCTAAGAAATATCGTAATAGCGGTTTCCAGTGTATCATTACTCGAACAAGTTTAGAAAGTTCTAAAGTATAACTTAAACTTTTAGCTCAACTTTGTACCTTATTTCGTGGTCAAGTGTGTCTCACAAGTTACACTGTGTTACGAAATAATCGGACAATGACTTGATATTGAAAATATAAACACTTAAAACTAGCCACCAACTATCATAAAAAAAATTGTGGATTCTACAACTGCCACACACATACGAGTTGGTTTATTAGGTTTATTAAAATGTGTTGGCTATCATCTGGTGTGTGTTGGAAATATGCCCTAGAGGCAATCATGTATGATGAGTTTTCCCATTGTATTCATAAAGATATTAAGTTGTCCTTGTGTAAGCATCTGATGTGTATCATTGAATATGTGATTCGGTTGTGGAACTATGCATTCATGTTGTTTGTACTAAATATCCTTGGTCATTGAGGTTGTGCTGGACACACAACTTAGACCAATGTGAAAGTTGGCTTGATGACTCGGTTCCACTTGTCATGGGCATGGAGATGCCATTCCGACTTACACAGACTCGGCTAAAGAGTTTAGCGAGTCGGATTGACCCATATTGAGGTACAGCGAACTAGTTGTCATTTGTATATCTCAATCAATGTAATCCTTAGACCTGAGGTTGTTGCATAGTCCGAGTTGAGGATCACCGACTTAGGTTCTGTCAAACGCTGATCCGTAACTGGTCAGTTATAAAGGCAGAGTTCGGGTCGACTGAGAATCAAGCTGCGTGATGTGAATAACCAAGATGGGATTTTGCCCCTCCACTCGGAGAGATATTCTCTGGGCCCTCTCGGAAGATATGATTCGGAAATCATGGCCATGCACGACTCGGTTAAGTGTTAACCGAGGCGGTCGACTAAGAGTTAGTCGGGTGAATCACTTATCTCGGATCGAGAAGAGAGTCGGACTATTTAAGGGATGACAAATATTCGTCTATAGTCTGACAAGGTATATCGTGAGGCAAAAGGGACTTGGACGTAAGTCGCATTGGAAAGGCAAGTCGTCATGACTCTTTGGTACTTGGGAGTCGGCACGTTCTGCTAGGAGCCGCTACCGACTGATCGATTGAGAGTCGGACTCCAATCGTGTCCAAGTAGCCATGGGCCTGCGGGGTCACACACTTAAGAGCGGGAGCAAGTTCGGATTGGATCTGAACCGGTAATCTGGTTGGGTTGGACCTAAACCGGATTAGGACTGAGTTAGTGAGTTGGACTCACGGTGAATAGTGTTATATGGGCTTTAGTGAATGGGCCACGCAAGCAGTGCCCACGTTCACTCCCTATATATAGTGGAGCACCGTAACCCAGAATGGTTAATCGTTGTTCGGTTAGGTCATTCAATGTGTTGGAAACCCTAGCTCCACAGCAGTCCTGCCATCGTAACGAACCTAGCAGTTCGCCGCCGGTGCTCCTCCTTGTACGTGTGGATACCAGCAGAGGTGCTGTACGATCAACACCAGGACGATCAGATCGCAAAGGACTGCACTGCATCAACTGACGCGCTTCATCAGTAATCCGCAACTTCGCGTCTAGTGGTAAACCTCGTGGCCTTCTACATCGGCTAGATCTTGGGATCACCACGTTAGAGGAAAAAGGTTTTGTTTTATCTCTGCGTGGCCCAACAGTGGTATCAGAGCGATAGCTTCTGGTTTTAGGCTCGAAATCTCGCATATGTGATATGCCGTTGGCTGTAGATGAGATCTATGTGCTGTTTTGGTGGTCGATCTAGAAGATAGATCGGTTTTGTACGAGGTTGATTGGATCAACTGTACTCAGGGAATGGTAGATCTGATTTCCGTGATCATACTGCTGAGGTCGTGGAACGACATACCCAAACCGATCGGCTTCCGCCATCGGGGTAGACTGTGACACGTAAATGCAGATGCGGTGATCGAAGATCAAAGAGTTTGATCGAGTCGGAACAATGGTCGGAATCCATGTCCGGATCGTAGATGAGATCTACGTTTTCGATCCCCGCCCGCTATCTGGCTAGCGGGACCGCCGGCTTCGCCCTGTCGTAACGCCTTAGATGTCGTTGCGAGCTTCACAATGCCGGTAGATATTGTATCTATGCATAACTTGTTTTTGCAGGAAGTTGTGAATGGTATGGTTCATGTGCATGTGATGTATGTGTGTAATCCATACGTGATCTGCGAATCATGGCTTTTGTCAGCCGACTGGAGCCTAGGTGCTGTCATATTATTGTATAACAACCTGCGTGTCGAATTCTCCTTGTAATTTACTTCATCAAGCTAGTGTAGCTGTTTGGAGAGCCTGGATGGCAAGCAAGGCGATGTACATGCTGGCGACATGGAGTAAGATGGCAAGTGGCAAGAGTTGGCACGAGTCGGATTACAGGATTTGTGGAGCTGGAGATCGCCATGAAGAGAGCCATACCATTTCACATTATAATTGCTTTATTTTGTGTTATTGTTATGTCTCTGTTTTACCTCTATTAGATAGTCGGTAAAATTTAATCCCTCAAAGAAGGTCTAGTCGGTTTTCCCGCGAGTGTTTGCACCATCACAAGTCGGACATTTTTGGTAGTGGGCTCATAAAATTGAGGTGCTGCCAATTCTTCCCGACTAGGTGGGTTTGAGTCAGACTCTTACTGTGGAAACACTCGGTAAGCTAGACGGGTCTATCACAACGGTTGTGGGGCTCGGGGAAAAGTCGGATGGGAGCCGGGGCATGTGATGCCACCTGTCCAACAGGAGTCGTATGAGATAGGTTGACAAGGAGTTGTCTACCTAGATCACTTGGCGGCTAGCGGTGATGCTAAAGCTCACTAGCCGACTTGCTTATTTAGGATCCTGAATCACTAATTAATCATCGGAGGGGTGTTGGTTCTAGTGGGAGCATAAAATATTAAAATGTTTAATATGCTTGCTCTTTTATGAATACATGTCTTAAGTGTTTTCTATATTTTCTGTTGTAGATCATGGCACCAAGTAGCAGTCACTCTCAGATATCCGATTTTGCATTGAGAACCATTCTTGAGAAAGATAAACTAAACGACACTAATTTTACCAACTGGTATCGAAATCTGAGAATTGTTCTCAAACAAGAAAATAAGGACCATGTCCTAGACAACCCACTTCCAGATGAGCCAAATGAGAATGCGACTGTCGCTGCCACCAATGCCTACCGTCGGGCTAAGGATGAGTCCACGTATATTAGCTGTCTTATGCTTGCTCACATGGAACCGGACTTGCAAAAGAAGTTCGAGCATGTTGAGGCCTACGATATGATCGAAAGCCTCAAAAGTATGTTCCAGGCTCAGGCAAAGACTGAGAGGTATCAAGTCTCTCAGGCTTTGCTGAGTTGCAAGCTTAAGGATGGTGATCCACTGAGTCCGCATGTGATCAAAATGGTTGGTTACGTGCAGTCTTTGGAGAGGCTTGGCTACCCCATTAGCGAAGAGTTTGCTATGGATATAATTCTGAACTCTCTTCCTAGTGCATATGGGCAGTTCATTTCGAACTACCACATGCATGGTATGGATAAGAAGCTCACTGAATTGCATGGGATGCTCAAGCAGGCAGAGGCGGATCTCAAGAAGGGAACCAGTCAAGTGTTGATGGTGCAGAATAAGGCTAAGTTCAAGAAGAGTTCTTGGACTAAGAAGAAGGCTAAGTCAGGAGGAAAGCAGGCTCAGGACCCGGTCCCAAGCGCTTCCTCAGGGACTAAGCCATCTCCTTCAGCCGGATCTACTTGCTTCTATTGCAAGGCGGATGGCCACTGGAAGAGGAACTGCATCAAGTACTTGGTCGACAAAGCCAAAAGTAGAGGTATGACTTCCGACTCAGGTACACTTGTTTGCAATGTTATAGACATATATCTTGCTGATGCACCTAATAGTTCTTGGGTATATGATACCGGATCAGTTATTCACATCTGCAACTCGTTGCAGGGACTGGTAAGAACTAGGAGCGTAGCAAGAGGCGAGGTTGATATTCGAGTCGGCAACAAAGCAAGAGTTGCTGCGTTGGAAGTCGGCACGATGTAGCTTCATTTACCTTCCGGATTCATTATGGAACTGAATAATTGTTATTATGTTCCAGTGCTTAGTCGAAACATTATTTCTGCTTCATGTTTGATGAGGCAAGGCTATGATTCGAATATCAAGAATAATGGTTGTTCTTTGTATTTGAATGATATGTTTCACGGCTTTGCACCCGTCCAGGACGGGTTATTTATTTTGAATCTTGACGGTGAGTCGGTTTATAACATAAATGTTAAAAGGTTGAAACCAAATGATCTGAATATGACTTACTTTTGGCACTGTCGGCTTGGTCATATAAGTTGGAAACACATGAAGAAGCTCCATGATGATGGACTCCTAACTTCGTTCGACTTGGAGTCATTCGAGACATGCGAATCTTGCCTACTCGGCAAAATAACCAAGACACCTTTTTGCAAAGAGTTGCGAAAGGGTGTCCGACTTGTTGGGACTAGTACATAGTGATGTATGTGGACCAATGAGCACGACAACCAGGGGTGGTTATGAGTACTTCATTACCTTCACTGATGATTTGAGTAGGTATGGATATATCTACTTTATGAAACATAAGTCGGAAGCCTTTGAAAAGTTCAAAGAATTCCAGAATGAAGCACAGAATCAACTCGGCAAGAAAATAAAGTTTCTTCGGTCGGACCGAGGAGGCGAGTACATGAGCCATGAGTTTGATGACCATTTGAAAAGTTGTGGAATAGTTCCTCAACTTACTCCGCCAGGAACGCCACAAAGGAATGGTGTTTCGGAAAGGCGGAATCGGACCTTGTTGGACATGGTACGGTCAATAATGAGTCGGACAGATCTGCCTTTATCATTTTGGGGTTATTGTCTAAAAACAGCGGCGTTCACACTAAACAGAGTACCATCAAAATCGGTAGAGAAGACACCGCATGAGATGTGGACAGGCAAAAAGCCGAGTTTGTCTTTTCTTAAGATTTGGGGTTGTGAAGCATTTGTCAAGCGACTTCAGTCAGACAAGCTTACAGCCAAGTCGGATAAGTGTATTTTCGTGGGGTATCCGAGGGAAACCTTGGGTTACTACTTCTACAACCAAGAAGAGGGTAAAGTGTTTGTCGCTCGGAACGGTGTCTTCCTTGAGAAAGAGGTTCTCAGTCGGGGAGTAAGTGGGAGCACGGTGCAGCTCGAAGAAATTCGAGAGGAACCGGCTAGTAGCGAGTCGGCAAAAACCTTGGAGGTTGAGCCGGTCGTGATAGCTGAGCCGGCAGAAGCACCTGTACTACGAAGATCGGCGAGATTACGAAGTGTTCGTGATGTGTTACTGTTAGACAGTGATGAGCCGGAAAATTATTCGGAAGTGATGGTGGGATCTGATTCCGAGTCATGGCTTGGAGCCATGAGATCCGAGTTAAAGTCCATGGATGAAAATCAAGTTTGGAACTTGGTTGATCTGCTAGACGGTGCAAGACCCGTCGAGTGCAAATGGGTCTTTAAGAAGAAAACTGATATGGATGGAAATGTTTCTGTCTATAAAGCACGTCTTGTCACGAAGGGGTTCCGACAAGTTCAAGGAGTTGATTACGACGAGACTTTCTCGCCCGTAGCGATGCTTAAATCAGTTCAGATCATGTTAGCTATAGCATCCTATTTCGACTATGAGATATGGCAGATGGATGTCAAAACGGCTTTCCTTAACGGAAATTTAACCGAGGACGTGTATATGATACAACCTAAGGGTTTTGTTGATCCGGCTAATGCTGACAAGGTATGTAAACTTCAGAAATCCATTTATGGGTTGAAGCAAGCATCTCGGAGTTGGAATATTCGCTTTTATGAGGTAGTCAAATCGTTTGGCTTCATCAAGAGTGATCATGATTCTTGTGTATACAAGAAGTTTAGTGGGAGCAAAGTAAACTTTCTAATCTTATATGTGGATGGCATATTATTGATTGGAATTGATGTCCAGATGTTGCAAGAAACCAAGGAATCATTGGAAAGGAGTTTCTCAATGAAAGACTTGGGTGAGGCAACATACATCCTCGGAATCCGGATCTATAGAGATAGATCAAGGAGGCTCATTGGATTGAGTCAGAGTACTTATTTGGACAAAGTGTTGAAGAAGTTTAACATGGAATCGTCTAAGAAGGGGTTCTTACCGATGTCCCATGGTGTAAAACTTAGCAAGACTCAGTGTCCTTCGACAACTGATGAGCGAAGTCGGATGAGTGCGATTCCGTATGCTTCTGCAGTCGAATCCATCATGTATGCCATGATTTGTACTAGGCCGGATGTTTCCTATGCTCTAAGTGTTGTGAGCAGATACCAGGCTGATCCTGGAGAAATCCACTGGGCAGCGGCTAAAAATATCCTAAAGTACTTGAGAAGGACTAAGGATATGTTTTTGGTTTATGGTGGTGAAGATGAACTCAGTGTAAAGGGTTACACGGATGCGAGTTATCTTACCGACTCTGATGATTCTCTTTCGCAATCCGGATACGTGTTTATTATAAACGGAAGTGCTGTGAGCTGGAAGAGTTCCAAGCAAGAGACTGTGTCTGCATGTACAACAGATGATGAGTATATTGCCGCCTCAGAGGCAGCAAAGGAAGATGTTTGGATGAGGAATTTCCTCATGGATCTTGGTGTGGTTCAGGGCTCGTCCAATCCGTTGGGCGTGTATTGTGACAACAATGGTGCTATTGCACAAGCCAAGGAACCTAGACAACACCAGAAGAACAAGCACATACTCATGCGGTACCACCTGATTCGCCAGTTCGTGGATCAGGGTGATATCAAGTTATGCAAGGTACACACAGATGAAAATATTGCGGATCCGTTGACAAAGCCGTTACCACAGCCAAAGCATGAGGTGCACCTAAGAGCTATGGGCAATAGATGCCTGGACATGTGATGTCGGAAGATTGACTCTAGTGCAAGTGGGAGACTGTTGGGAATATGCCCTAGAGGCAATCATGTATGATGAGTTTTCTCATTGTATTCATAAAGATATTAAGTTGTCCTTGTGGAAGCATCTGATGTGTATCATTGAATATGTGATTCGGTTGTGGAACTATGCATTCATGTTGTTTGTAATAAATATCCTTGGTCATTGAGGTTGTGATGGACACACAACTTAGACCAATGTGAAACTTGGCTTGATGACTCGGTTCCACTTGTCATGGGCATGGAGATGCCATTCCGACTTACACAGACTCGGCTAAAGAGTTTAGCGAGTCGGATTGACCCATATTGAGGTACAACGAACTAGTTGTCATTTGTATATCTCAATCAATGTAATCCTTAGACCTGAGGTTGTTGCATAGTCCGAGTTGAGGATCACCGACTTAGGTCCTGTCAAACGCTGATCCGTAACTGATCAGTTATAAAGGTAGAGTTCGGGTCGACTGAGAATCAAGCTGCGTGATGTGAATAACCAATATGGGATTTTTCCCCTCCACTCGGATAGATATTCTCTGGGCCCTCTCGGAAGATATGATTCGGAAAACATGTCCATGCACGACTCGGTTAAGTGTTAACCGAGGCGGTCGACTAAGAGTTAGTCGGGTAAATCACTTATTTCGGATCGAGAAGAGAGTCGGACTATTTAAGGGATGACAAATATTCGCCTATAGTCTGACAAGGTATATCGTGAGGCAAAAGGGACTCGGACGTAAGTCGCATTGAAAAGGCAAGTCGTCATGACTCTTTGGTACTTGGGAGTCGGCACGTTCTGCTAGGAGTCGCTACCGACTGATCGATTGAGAGTCGGACTTCAATCTTGTCTAAGTAGCCATGAGCCTGCGGGGTCACACACTTAAGAGCGGGAGCAAGTTCGGATTGGATCTGAACCGGTAATCTGGTTGGGTTGGACCTAAGCTAGATTAGGACTGAGTTAGTGAGTTGGACTCACGGTGACTAGTGTTATATGGGCTTTAGTGAATGGTCCGCGCAAGTAGAGCCCACGTTCACTCACTCCCTATATATAGTGGAGCACCGTAACCCAGAATGGTTAATCGTTGTTCAGTTCGGTCATTCCATGTGTTGGAAACCCTAGCTCCACAACAGTCCTGCCGTCGTAACGAACTTAGCAGTTCGCCGTCGGTGCTCCTCCTTGTACGTGTGGATACCAGCAGAGGTGTTGTACGATCAGCACCAGGACGATCGGATCGCAAAGGACTGCACTGCATCAACTGACGCGCTTCATCAGTAATCCGCAACTGCGCGTCTAGTGGTAAACCTCGTGGCCTTCTACCTCGGCTAGATCTTGGGATCACCACGTTAGAGGAAAAAGTTTTTGTTTTATCTCTGCGTGTCCCAACAGTGTGTACACAACTCACTAGTGGAAACAGCCCCATGTGTCCCGGTTGGTAAGGGCATTTAGTCCCGGTTACCCAACCAGGACGGGGCAATCGGGACTAAAGCCCCAACCTTTAATCCCGGTTGCCCCACCAACCGGGACAAAAGGGCGTACACGTGGCCGTGGCAAAGGGCGAAGGGGGAGGAGCAACCGTCCCGGTTCCTAACACGAACCGGGACAAACAACCCTTTGTCGCGGCAGAGATTTGACATATTTCTCTGCCGCGGCAGAGAATTCATTTTGGCAACTTTTGTTGCCGCGTCAGCATTTTGGCCACTTTTTATACCGCAGCAGAGAATTCATTTATGTTGTTTTATTTTTTATTTAGTGTTTTGCACTCATCAATGAAGGAACCATTATATTACACAAGATCATCATGACAATATAGATCCAAGTGTCGAACATATTACATTCGATACGCGGATCGAGTTCATGCACTACATACAAAATAAGCTCTTTATACAATCCCTATTGTTTATACACACCTGAATAGTATTCTCCTTTTGGGTTTAGGACTTTTGCATCCAAGAATCCCGCCAATTCCTTCTGAATTGCTCGTACGTGATCCTTTGGCAGAAGACCGTCCCGTAGACGTTCGATCTGATTTAAAAAAGGAGTCAACCTATATGAATGAAACTAAACACAATTTGATGGTAATTAAAAACTATAAAAATTGTTTACGTACGTGGAGTTGCTCTAAATTTCTGCCCTTATCACAGCACGTATGACGGATGAACTCGCAAACATAGTATCCACATAAATTGTTCCCTGGTCTCTGCATCAGGCACTTTACGAGAACAAAGTTCAATCAAAAAAATAATCAAGCATGATAATAACGGTATCAAAACTAGAATCAAAGATATGCGCGGATATAGCTAGTGGTGCTTACATCTAGTGGTTGAAATGTCAGGTCCTTTTTCCAAACACCCCTAGCCTTGTTGGTGAACCTTTTCCAAGCGCTGCCCAACGAAGAAAATGAATAAAAGAAGTTATTAATTACTTGATATCATAAAATTCATGAACGTTGCCGATATAGTGTCGTATTGATTAGAATTACCGCTGGAGAATCATCTGCATGTCCTTCCACTGCTCAAGGGGTTTATGTTTCGAGTCCATGACTAGTACACGCCCTTTGTCAAGTTGAATGATTAACAGAATATAGTGAAAGCTGCGCATGCATAACTAATCAATTATATATTTAACATCGAGTAAGCGAAATAGAAAGTGTATACAAGACAATAACACTCACTCGAAGTTGTAAGGAAATAGTATTTCCCTTCTGGTTTCTTGAAACCTTAACGCCTATACGATATTATCCTCCGTATCCTGGGGGTTTGTTTTGAGATTAGCTTGATGAACCCAATATGGGTCAATGAACCCAATGTCATAGATTTGTCCTCTGCTGAATTCGAGAATCTTCATTCTGCATATTATAGTATGATTATATACATGCAATAAACGAGGTGAGATAGCTAGAGACTAAATTAATTACAGAATTAGTACTTACAGGCAATAGACACTGATGATCGATTTGTCCAAGGCGTCTTGATTGAATAATTGAAATAGTTCATCAAATTCAATGGATATCATGTCATCTATTTCTTTTCCATAATGCTTTTTTGTAACCCTCAGCATTATCCAGTTAGCCCCGGCCTTTGTGGCATGCATATACCAGTTATGCAATTCTTCGGATTTTTGTTGGAAGATTATTTACCTCCCCAGGTTTGACGAGAGGTTTGCCGTACTGATATTTGTATGCTACTTCACACACGGGGAAGTACTCTAACTGGGATAAGTACTGGGCAATACTCATACCTTGAGCAGCGGCAGCTTCTCCGTATTGTGCAACTACCTCTTGATCATACTGCTCTTCGGCCACATATTTGCTCGACCCCACATTGGTATGGGAAATCACCTTGAGAGGGGCGCAAGACTATTTTGCTTGTTCTCCGAGCTGGGCAACAGATTTCTCGTTTGCATTAGTACTGCTCTTCGAGGCTTGTTGCACCGCATGTGACTTGAGAATAGAACGTTCATAGTCTGATGACAGCTTTGGCTCGGGTTGATGAAGAGTATTTAGCATTTTGAACACTCGGGCTTTTTCTTCTTTGATGATGGGGAACTCTGGATCTTTCGACCGCCTCATCTTAGCGAAAAACGCTGTCGTTTCCGCATCAACGATAGCCATAGTCTCCTCTTCAGTACAGTCATAAGCTTTCTTGGGAGGAACCTTTGGTACTTTTGGAAGAGGCTCTTGTTTACGTTTCGGCGATCGCTTACCACGACGCAGAGTAGCGGTGGTACGCTTACGCATTTCATCCCGAGGCGCCGGCGATGGCTGCGCTGGAGATTGGTGAGGCGACGGAGCCGGGTGAGGCGACGGAGCCGGGTGAGGCGACGAAGACGGCTGCCGTGGCGGCGACGACCTCGCTGGAGATGGGTGAGGCGGAGACGAAGATGGCCTTGGCGTGTGATTTCGAAGAACGATACATTCCTTTGGCCATAGAATGGTGACGTTTGTTGCTTCTCCCAGTTCAGTCACATCCCCTTCACCTGCAGGGTAGTCAAGCTTCAAAACTTCAAAGGTGGGCATGATTTCATCCACCCCGACAACTGTGTATCCCTGTGGAACCGAACGACAGTGGTAAGTTGGTGTGGGTCCAATTGGTAAGGCATAGCCGATCGCCACCTTCATTGATATGTTCACAACTTTGGCATGTAGCTCGCAGTGTGTCATCTGTGTGATATCATCCACTGGGTAGCCAACAGGAGCCATCGTCGGTGCACCATCGTCATCGTCATTGTCATCACCCGGGACCTCGGTGGAAGCCACACTGCTTTTTCGATTATTCGATAGGCCGGTAGCATCGGATGCAGGTTCTACCACCACGTGCTGCTGAGATGGGCCGGTAGTACTTTGCTCTTTAAGTGCGTTAATTTCATCTTGTTGTTGCTTTATTCGTTATTCAATTATACGCATTCGCTCTTTCTGAATATCTGCTTCAACTTCCTCCTTGTCCTTTCTCCTCTGACGGCTTTTATCAGGATATTTCTTCCTCTCTACGGGAAACCCAGTCCTCCATGGTTGGGAGCCGCTTGTGTCTCGTGTTCGTCCATCATGTTCCTTATTTCCAAGGGCGAGTGTGAGCTCATCATTCTCTCTATCGGGAATGAAGTCCCCATCTTTAACAGCCTTTACTGCTTTTCTCATCTTCTCGATTGGCAAGGGTCTTCTTTATGTCTTATGGTATATATACACTTCCCTTTCGAGTCCAACGTTCCCCCATGCCCGTAAAACCAATTCATTGCACGTTCGATCCAATCATCTGTCTCTGGGATGATCTTTTTAGCACGCAGTTCATCCTCAAGTTTCTTCCACTTAGGAATGCCAGCCCTGTAGCCACCTTGCCCCATAGTATGGTGATACTTCTTGTTAGCAGCATTCGGCTTATTCGTTGTAGACATTTTCTTAGCTTTTCTGATGTCTTGTAATTCACAAACTCAGCCCAGAATGGTTTTATCTTCTCAAACTGAATCTTCTTGAAATCCGGAGTCTTCTCTTTCACGACATAGTCAAGGTGCAATCTTTTCTTCCAGTTGGTGAAACACTGGGCCATCTTCTTCATAGCCCACTCCCTGACCTTAGCCTCCATGGCTCGCGCATGTTCTAAGTCGTCCTCAACTAGATCCTCCGCATTTGGATCCAGCTCTATCTTCGGTAGTTTGAAATTAACCAGGAGCCTCTTCCACAGTAAATCTTTGGCCACGGTAGGGAGAAATAAAGACGTTCCCTCTTCTTCCGCATCAGCAGGCCTATTCCAATTTTGAATGGTGATCGGGATGAAGTCCCTAACGATTACTCCGCATTGTGCCACAAATTTGGATGCGACAACTTTGGGAGCAATCGGTTTGCCGTCTTCACCGATATCTTCGATCCTGAACCTCTCATGGTCTTCCAACTTTTTGGTTGGGCCTCGTCCGCTCTTTTCAGTAGATTTCTTCGATCTGGAGGGCTAAAAGAAGAAAGATCGTTGTTACTATTTCTATATAGATAGCAGATGATTAATTAATGAATTAATTATATTACATGCACCTCGCCGGAGCGGTCGTCTTATCGATCACACAAGGCATCTCCTTCTCCCTCGCAGAAGGCATCACCTTCAACCTCAAACAAGTCGTATCTTCCGGCAAAAAGAGGATCACCCTCACCGGAGTTGTTCAGAAACATCGATACATCTATATTTTCTTCCCCGCGGATCACACCTTGGATCAACTCTTCCTTTTCTTCGTCTCTGTCGTGTGGGTCCATATTTTCTGCATAGGTGGAAAAACGGATAAGTCAAAGCGGCTAAGGGAGAATGTTTGGTAGGGTGTTGAGAGATATAAACCCTAATTTGGATAAACCCTAATGTATACATACACAATAATAAAAATGAATTTACAATATCAGAAACCCTAATTCGGAGAAAAAATCGGGCTCGGACCCACATGTACATAAGGGGTGTCAATGTTTCTTTACCTAAGCTAGGGTTTTTAAGTTGCTTGACAATGTACGATGACTGCTTAGACAAATAGCTCTTAATTTTCTAAACATTTTGATATATTGTTTGTATTTTTCTGACATATAAATCATTAGTTATTGAATTTACAAGTTTATATCAATTTCTGAAAATATTAAACCATTTTAAAACAATTACTGCGTCACTTTACATCAGCACAGGGGGTAATTTTTCACCGGGTCTGGGGCTACCCACAGTGACTGACCAGTGGGGCCGAAGACACGTCAGCATGCCACACCAGCGGGGTCCGTGGACACGTCAGGACGACGCCAGCGTGACGTCATCACAACGGCCACCGTCGGATGGTCACCGGCGACGAGATATAGCCTACTCGAACGAGGCGAGCAAGGCAATCCTACTGGTGGCAGCACCGCTAGGTTTTGGTCGCTGGAGCAAGGAGAACGGCGGCGCACGGCGGTAGAACGTACGGGTCGACGGCGAGCAACGACTACAGAGGGAGAGGGGGTCGAGGGAGAGGTCCTAGGGGACCAGAAGCTCACGGTGGATCGGACGAAGGGCTCGGGGAGGCCGCGCGAGGTCTAGATCGAAGGCAATTTCGATGGCGGCGGTCGTCGGTGACGAGGAAGAAGGCGTCGATGGCGACGATTGCATATGCCCCTCTTCGATTCCTTTTGCGGGGAGATAGAGGGCAACGAGGCGGAGCTCATGGCAGGGTCAGCAAGGCGACGGAGCTCGGTCAGCCTGCCGTCGTCGTGGGGCGGCGTCTCCTGTGCGCGTGTTGATGAAGCAGAGAAGTGAGATGGGGAAGAAGAAGAGGAAGCGCAAGTTATAAAGGTAGGGCCTTTTGTCCCGGTTGTTGGCTCCAACCGGGACTAAAGGGTCATACGTCCTGGTTGGAGCCACCAACCGGGACGTATACTCCATCATTTTTTATCAGCCCAAGGGGCGCGCGCAGGGGTCTTTAGTCCCGGTTGGTGGATCCAACCGAGACGTATGACCCTGTTTTCAAAAAAAATCAAGAATTTTCTCTCTCTTCCCGCCTTATTTTTTATTTTGGGTTTAAATTTGTAATTTTTTTAAATGATAATTACTTTGGAATTTAGAAAAACTTTAAACATAAAAAGTGTTTTAATTTGAATAAATAATTCAAAACCATTTTCTGTTTTAAAATAATTAAGTAACCATTTAAACTATGAACCATTTAAAATTAAAAATGAATTTAACTTATATTTTTTGAATATTAATTTAGAATTTAGAAAAACTTTAAACATAAAAGGTGTTTGGATTTGAATAACTAATTCAAAACCATTTTGTGTTTTTAAAAATAATTAATGTAACCATTTAAAATTAAAAATGAATTTACTTATATTTTTTGAATATTAATTTTGAATTTAGAAAAAACTTTAAACATAAAAAGGGTTTGAATTTGAATAAATAATTCAAAACCATTTTCTGTTTTTAAAAATAATTAATATAACCATTTAAACTATGAACCATTTAAAATAAAAAATGAATTAACTTATATTTTTGAATATTAATTTGGAATTTAGAAAAACTTTAAACATAAAAAGTGTTTGGATTTGAATAACTAATTCAAACCATTTTCTGTTTTTAAAAATAATTAATGTAACCATTAAAAATTAAAAATGAATTAACTTATATTTTTTGAATATTAATTTGGAATTTAGAAAAACTTTAAACTTAAAAAGTGTTTAGATTTGAATAACTAATTCAAAACCATTTTATGTTTTTAAAAATAATTAATGTAACCATTTAAAATTAAAAATAAATTAACTTATATTTTTTGAATATTAATTTGGAATTTAGAAAAACTTTAAACATAAAAAGTGTTTAGATTTGAATAACTAATTCAAAACCATTTTCTGTTTTTAATTTGGATTTGAATTAACTTATATTTTTTATATATTAATGGGCGGGGAAAAAAGACGGGAAGAAAATTTTATTAGGATAGAACTGGAATTAAAGTACATAACGCAACTAACACTAAGTTACATAAAGCACGACTAAAGATTAAGATACATAGAAGAACTGGAAATTAAGATACATGGCCAGATTAAGCCACAATCGGCCAAACTTGTTTTGCAATGTTGGAGTGATTCAGTCATGCTCCTGCCTACACCTGTAATACTCGCCATTGTAGTCGTCGTACTCGCCGCGACCGTCATCCCTGTCATCGTCGGGGTCACCGTAGTTGAACCTTGAAGGCTGAGTACGAGAGGGCTGGACTTGAGGGTAGCGTAGGCGGGGGTTAGAGTCGGCGGCCGTGTCGTAGGCCATGACGCTCTGGAGAGTCCGGTCGCGCCACCACAGCCGACGACTAGCCTCGTTGAAGTTCGGAGGAGGTGGGCCGTCCTCCTCGTGCCTGGCGAGCGCCCTCTCACGCCGATCCCCGAAGAAGGCTTCCCAAGTCGGGAAATAGTCGGGATGCCAGTTGGGATTCCTCCGCTGCTCCGGCTTGAGCTCGAAGTAGTAATGGTTCGTGATGGTCATCCTGCGCGCCACACCTAGAGTGACGGGAGGAACTGGCATGCCTCCGGCGCTCAGCATCCAGCCGATAGGGACGCAGTAGCCCGGCGGGCAGGGGTAGTTCGAGGCGCAAAGCGCCTCCGCCTCCCTGGGGGTTAGTCGTATGGTGGAAGCCATGGGAAAGAGTGATGAGGTTGCAGATATGAGTCTAGATATGTGCAATGACAATGGAGGCCAATCCTACATATATGTACTGAGAAATGGCGGGAAGAAAACTGTGGGAAGAAATGGCGGGAAAAAACCGCAGGAAGAAATCGCGGAAAGAAATGGCGGGAAGAAACTTGGGTTTAGGGTTTAGGGTTTTGTGAAGGTTTTTTCGAGCATCGTTAGAACTTGCATTGGATCTCTAAAGAAACCACATATTGCGAGTCTAAAAATGATTTTTTCAAAAAATCACGGGCGTTAGATCATGTACCTGTAGTACAAACCACACTCACTTCCTACCGATTCGGCAGACATTTGTCCTTTTTACCCGGGATGGACGAAAAGGTTTGAGATGAGATAGTCCATGTCAGGTGGTCTAGTATTTTAGAAAAATGGGACGGTAGCATTCTGAAACAGCATTTTGGTGGTTAGTTCACAAAACGACCCTTTTTTGCGCTCGGAAAATGGAAAATGGCTTTTCCGTGCGATGAAAAGGAAAACTTCCTCCTGCAACATTGGTCTCCATACCAATGTCCACATGCATGCATAATATGGACACAATAACATTGATAGGTTCATCTTTAGTCCCGGTTGGAGGGATTTCGGCAGGCTGGGCCAGGCAGCACTAATGATAGGGGTGAGTGTCGACATTATGTCTTGCGACATGTACCTTTTCCCGGATGGTGTCACCAACCGGGACTAAAGATGAACCTTTAGTCCCGGTTGGAGACACCAACCAGGACAAAACACGAGTCAGCCCTAATAATAGGGGTGAGTGTCGACATTATGTCGTAAGTGTCGACACTATGCCGAGCTGCTTGTACTATAAATAGGCATCCTTGTGAGTACAGTCCTCTAGCCAGATTGAGGCATCTCCAATATGGTTTTCAAGATCAGGGACACCACTACGACCAGTTTTAGGGAGATGCCGCCGGATCTCAGTCCTCCGGCATCTCCAAGAAACTGGTCATAGAGGCACTCCCTAATATGTGAAATTAGTTAGCTCCCAGGTGTATTGATATAGTTAGAGAAGTTACAAGCTGCAAGATGGTGTGCGAGAGCAGGGACACCACTACGACCAGTTTCAGGGAGATGCCGCCTGATCCCAGTCCTCCGGCATCTCCAAGAAACTGTTCATAGAGGCACTCCCTAATATGTGAAATTAGTTAGCTCCCAGGTGTATTGATCTAGTTAGAGATGTTACAAGCTGCAAGATGGTGTGCGAGAGCAGGGACAGCACTACGACCAATTTCAGGGAGATGCCGCCGGATCCCAGTCCTCCAGCATCTCCAAGAAACTGGTCATAGAGGCACTCTCTAATATGTGACCACGCGCGTTTGGAGATCAGATCTTAATGGTAAGTACGAATCGGGACAACTTCTTCATAGTTCAGGAAAGTCGTTCTACAAATCGGGACTAAAGGCCCTCTTTAGTCCCGGTCCATCCACAAAACGGGACTAACACTCAAGACATTTATTAATATTAAAAACCGAGACTACAAAACCGGGACTAAAGGCCCCCTATATATAGTCCCGGTCAAGCCACAAACCGGGACTAACACTCAATACATTTATTAAACTTGGAAAATTGAAAACATCATAAGATATCCCGACCAGACATGAACTAGAGTTACACAATATGAGCATGAACTTCTTGGCATATGTCCTTCCTTATGATCGCTTCAGACATAACTATGGAGCATCTTCTTTACTTAACGGAATGATTGGGTCAGTTTTCGCCGTGAAGGGCGGAATTTCATCAAACTTATTATAATCTTCTGACATGTCTGTCTTGTCCTCGATTCCCACGATGTTTCTTTTCCCTGAAAGAACTATGTGACACTTTCGCTCATCATATGATGTATTCGTTTGCATATTTTTTCTTTCTTCGGTCTAGAGGACATGTCCTTCACATAGAAAACCTGAGACACATCATTGGCTAGGACGAATGGTTCATCTCTATAACCAAGATTGTTGAGATCCACTGTTGTCATTCCGTACAACTGGTCATTTGCAGCGAAACAAAGGGACCTTGAAAGAGACTCCATAGTCTAGTTCCCATATCTCCTCTATGTAACCATAGTATGTGTCCTTTTGTCCATTCTCGTCTGTTGCATCAAAGAGGACACCACTATTTTGGTTGGTGCTCTTTTTATCTTGGGTGATCGTGTAGAATGTATTCCCATTTATTTCGTACCCTTGGAAATTCAATATAGTAGAAGATGGTGACGCGGCCAACAAGTATAGCTGGTCTCCAACAGTGGTGTCATTCAAGAGATGTGTCCGCATCCAACCACTGAAAGACTTCATGTGTTCATCTGTAATCCATGATTCAGGCTTCCCCGGGTTTTTGGAGCGTACAATATTCTTGTGTTCCTCGATATACGGAGCTGCCAAGGTGGAATTATGTAGAACTGTGTAGTGTGCTTTAGTGAAAGAATCCCTATCCCTACATATCATTGCTTTCTTTCCCAGCGTGCCTTTTCCACTTAGTCTTCCCTCATATTGCGAGTCAGAAACACCAATCGGCTTAAGGTCAGGAATAAAGTCAACACAAAACTCAATGACCTCCTCTGTTTCATATCCCTTGGAGATGCTTCCTTCTGGTCTAGCACGGTTATGAACATATTTCTTTAAGACTCCCATGAACCTCTCAAAGGGGAACATATTGTGCAGAAATACAGGACCGAGAATGGCAATCTCTTCCACTAGGTGAACCAGGAGATGCGTCATAATATTAAAGAAGGATGGTGGGAACACCAACTCAAAACTAACACGACAGTGTACCACATCCTTATGTAACCTTGGCAGAATATCTGGATTGATTACCTTCTGAGATATTGCATTGAGGAATGCACACAGCTTCACAATGGGTACTCGAACATTTTTCGGTAGAAGCCCCCTCAATGCAATCGAAAGGAAGGTTGTAGATACATAGAGTCACGGGCCAGGTGTTGTGACTGCAGCTCTGCTCCCCAAAAGGATTCATGCCATCCGTACTTATACCAAACCATAAGTTCCTTGCGTCACCTGCAAAGTCCGGGAAGTCTCTCTCGATTTTTCTCCACTGTGACCCATCAGCAGGGTGTCTCAACTTCCCGTCTTTCTTACGGTCTTCTTTGTGCCATCGCAACAACCTGGCATGCTCTTTGTTTCTGAACATGCGTTTCAACCTTGGTATTATAGGATCATACCACATAACCTTAGCAGGAACCCTCTTCCGGAGGGACTCTCCCTCAACATCACCAGGGTCATCTCGTCAGATCTTATACCGCAATGCATTGCATACCGGGCATTTATCTAAATTCTCATACTCCTTACCGCGGTAGAGGATGCAGTCATTAATGCATGCATGTATCTTTTGCACATCTAATCCTAGAGGACAGAGAGTCTTCTTTGCTTCGTAGGTACTCTCGGGAAGTTCGTTATGTTTTGGAAACTTCGGCTTCATTGATTTCAGCATCTTTTCAAATGAGGAGTCAGTTAGACCACACTCTGCCTTCCATCACAGCAATTCCAGTGTGGTACCGAGCTTTGTGCTGCCATCTTCACAATTTGGGTACAACAATTTCTTGTGATCTTCTAACATGCCCTCTAACTTCAACTTCTCATTTTCTGTTTCACAGTCTCGCTTTGCATCAGAAATGGCCCTACCAAGTTCATCAGCGGGCTCATCTGATGCCCGTTCTTTACCTCCTTCCTCTTTATTGTCTTCCATTGCAGTATCACTGTATTCAGGAAACATATGATGATAGTTGTTATCATCATCTTCTTCTTCACCGTCTTCCATCATAACCCCTCTTTCCCCATGCTTGGTCCAGCAATTATAGTTGGGCATGAAACCTTTCATAACCAGGTGGCCGCGAATGATTTTCGAGGAAGAGTACTCCTTGTTGTTCCGACATTGAACACATGGACAACGTATAAAACCATTCTCTTTGTTTGCCGTAGCCACATCGATAAATTTATCCACGCCTTTAATGTACCCGGGTACACGCCGGTCACCGTACATCCATTCCCGACCGTTCATCTGCATCATATAAGTAAGTTTATCAAAAACAGGACATCATAAATAGTGAAATGACCAATTCACATCGACACATGCATTGTATCAATGATAGAGAAAAGATAAGATTGCTAACCTCGATCGAGGGAAATAAAGAGGAGAAAGCTCAAGTGCGTCTCGAACACCTTCGATATTTTTGTTCTGTGAGAAATTGAACGGGATCATTCACTCAAACATTTCATCAAACACCTTGAATGCATGCATAGGAAAAAAATAAACTAGCACACCTCTCACACCTTCCACCAAGAAAAAACAGAGGGGAGGCAGAGGGTTGGGGCGTCGTATTTATAGAGGGCGGGATCATACGTCTCGGTTTGTAACACAAACCGGGACTAAAGGTTGGGGGCGCCTAACCTTTAGTCCCGGTTTGTGTTACAAACCGAGACGTATGATCCCTTACCAATCGGGACGCATGCCTCCGGCCACCGTGCCCGCTCGAACTGGGACGCGTGCCAGCATTAGTCCCGGTTTGTGGCACAACCGGGACTAATGCTTTTAGGGGGCATGAACGGATAGCCTGTTTTCTACTAGTGACTTGTCATATCAATTTCATAAATAAAATGTTCTGCACAACATTAAAACTGAAAACCTCCATAGCTTTCATCAAAATCAGTTCTCCTACGTGGTACATGCTCTATGGTGAGGACTTTCTCCTACAAACCATATTAAACCTTGTTTTAGACATTTAATTATATCTTAGATATACTATATAGTTACAAAATGATTGTGTGAACATTTAAATTTTGGAGGGCTCTCATACTCTCCGAGATCGGGGATGTTGCCCTATTGGCCCGGCCTATAGGCCGTCTTTTAGCACCCGCCGCACCTTCGTAACTCCAAATACCCAAATTTGTTATAGTTTCTCCGGTTGCTGAAGCTGTTAAGTGGGACCCCCAATATCACACTTATATGAATTAGAAATTTTCAAATGCACTAGTGGAAACATGGCCTCTAGTCCCGGGCCGTAAGGGCCTCTAGTCCCGATATTGGCACCGAGACTAACCAAGCGGTACTAGAGGCCCACCCACTAGTCCCGGCCCAGTCACCAGCCGGGACTAAAGGATGTCCACGTGGCCGCCCCGGCGTGCTCGGGGTGCACCCCCACTAGTCCCGGTTGGTGTTAAGGACCGGGACTAATGGGTCTATGTCGTGGCAGCATTTTGCGCCTTTCCTCTGCCGCGGCAGAGAATTTATTTTGTATTGTTTTATTTATTTATTTTTCATTTTAAAATAGTTTTTGAATATTTCTACTTTACCACATATCGTACACGTTCGTGCATATAAAAGATAACTTGTATTACGATATCGAGCATACAAATATATACAATTTTCATAGTTACATGGAGATCACAATTACCGGGACTAGAGCCCGTCTATTCAATTACATGGAGATCATTAGCGCCTATTCACACTAAATTCTCCACCATCGTGTACCATCTCTTTAAAAATAAAACCCACCGGCTCCTCCGCAATTGCTAGTACACGTTGATGTGGTAGGATATTATCCCGCATTCTCTCGAACTATATAAGAAAATGAGATCAATATGAATATCAATCATGATAACAAAATGTGACGGTAATAAAATGATGGTGTGAATGTATTGCTTACGTCGATCCTATAATCTTTGTGCTCAGTGGTAAACGTACGAATGAACTCACAAATGTAGAATCTACATAAATTCGACCCCCGTGGCTGCCTCGCGCACTTTACGAGAATAGAAATCAATCAAAATAATAATCTAGCATCATTATTGTATTGAAATTAGAAGTAAAGAGATGCACGGACATATCACGTGCTACTTACCGAGACCTGAAATGTCAGCTTCTGACTAAAGGAACTCGTAACCTCACGCTTGAACCGGATCCAAACCCTGCCCGGTGAAGAAAATAAATGAATGAGTTATTCACTACCTGATATCTCAGGAAATTAACGAAAGAGACCGATATAGCAAGAAAATTACTGTGGAGCATGTCTTGCTTGCTGTGGAACTCTTCCAGCTTTCTCTTTGATAGGTCCATGACTTTACCTCTTCCCTTATCAAGTTGAATGTCTAGCAGAATTCAGTGGAAGCTACAAACGTTTATATATATACATCAGTAACTCATCAGTTACACTTAGCATCGAGTAATCAAAATTCAATGTGTACGACAGAGTAAGAACCTTACTCGAAATTGTAAGGAAACAATATGTGGTGACATAAATTTTGCTCCTTTAAAAACCTCAAAATGTTTTCCTCCGTATCCTCGGGGTTTTCCGTTAGTGTCTTTATATGTACTTTATCTGGGTTAATGAACCCAACACTATAGATTCTTCTTATTTTATATTCCTGGATCTTCATTCTGCATAATAATAGAGTACAAAAGGATATAATGAGGATAATTACATGCAATGAACTGAACATGTAGACAATGAATTCAACAACTTACAGACTATAACAGCTGAGGATAGATATGTCGAGGGCGTCGAGATTATATAACTGGAACAGTTCTGGAAACTCAACATGGACCTCGTCGCCGGGTCTGAAGTAGTACTCACGTGGGACTTTCGCTGTGATAAATATTCTCCCTTGCTTTGCAGTTGTCAAGTACCACTCATGGAGATTCCGCAGTTGTGTTGGCAGTTCTTTCACCTTTTCTTTACTGAGCAAATCCTCACCTGCGACATATCTATGAGCTAAATCAGCCTTGGGTAGAAGGTCGAGTTGGGGGCCTAACAGTTCATCAATACTAATTTCCATAGTGCCCGCCAACTCCGCAGCTACTTCCATATCTAGTGGTCGTTGTGCGAGAAGGAGAACGTTTTCTGAAAACACCTTGAGGGGTGCGATCATTTGTTTGGCCTATTGTCCGAGAAGGGGAATGCCTGCTTTTTACTGATTGCTTTTTTTTGCTCCTGCTTGCACCTGGGCTTGCTGGTTTTTTACCGCTTGCACTTGATTTGCTTGATTTGCTCTTCGCCACTTCTTTCTGAAGTGTGCGTAGATAGTCATCTGGCTTATGGTGCAACTCATATTGCGATTTTGTGTTCAGAAAATCAATTGCATATGCCTTTTGCTTCTCGGTTTATACCGGAGCGGGCTCGGGTTTCTTCTTCTTAGAATACGCCGCCACTTCGGCCTTTGCTATCGCTGCAATTTCCGCATCAGTACGATCGTAAGGTCTGATGGGAAGATTCTTATGAGGCACTGTTGGGAGGGGCGACATTTTCCGTTTTGGGATGCCACGTCCTTTAGTACTCACTGACGGAGCACGCTTCCGCTTATTGTCCTTAGCGGGCGGCGAAGACTGCTGAACCTACGGCGGAGATCGAGATGGACTCAAGATGTGGTGGTCGTAGTCATCGTCGGGTGGGCTTCTTGGAGGTGATGGAGGTGAAGGATACTGATTACCCATAAATATAGGGGGTGTATCGTAGTACTTCCGATAAATATGTGTGTCGATCCCAACGAGGAGCAGAAGGTGTTGACTAGTGGTATCGAGCAGGAAATCTCTATAAATACTTAGCAAACGGATTTTTAGGGGTTTTCTGATAAAGCAACAAAACAAAGTGCAAGTAATAAAGACAACGAACAACTGTAGCAAGTGGCCCAATCCTTTCTTAGCAAAGGATAAGCCGGTGGAAATACTTATAAGGACCAAACATTCTCGAGGACACATGGGAATTCTGTCAAGTGATTTCGCTTCAAATAGCTGAGTACCCTTCTTTGGTGTTGTAAGTGTTGTGTGGGTGAACCTGTGCTAATGTACCGACCTTACTTGGACTAATACATACTTGTGATTAAACCCCCTGCAAGCATCTGCAACTATAGGAAAACAATTAAGATATAAACCTAACCACGGCCTTAAACTTTGAGATCCTACGCTCCCTTGTGCAATGGTGTCCTAACGGGGGTTCAGGTTTCTGTCACTCCGGAAACCCCACAATTAGTAGCCAAATACACAATGCATTCCCCTAGGCCCATAAATGGTGAAGTATCATGTAATCGAAGTTCACATGACACCACTAGAAGAATAGCAACACAACTTAAATACTAAACCATTGAATAATAACTCAACACAAATCCACTACTAACAACATGACTTCTCCCATGTCCTCAAGAACTAGACGAACTACTCACAAGACATCATATGGATCAAGATCAAAGATGATATGGTGATGGATAACAATCTGAACATAAACAATAATCCAATGGTTCCACTCACAAGCATCAACTACAATAGTAATTAACACGGGAAAGTTCCCCCTAAGAACTAATGCAAGATCCAACCCAATTGTTATAGCGGGACGGAGTGGTAGTGGTGGTGCTGGTGGAGATTATGGTGTGGATGATGATGATGATCCCGATGAAGTATAGCTTGATGACAGTGTTGATGGCGACGATCTCCCCTCTCCGGGAAGGAATTTTCCTGGCAGAAATCTGTCTGGCGGAGAGCTCTTTCTCTCTCCATGTTTTCCGCCCCGCAGAGGCGGCATAAATCTTTTTGTGGTCACTCCCCTTGTATTAGGGTTCCGTGAGGAAGATATAGGCGAGATGGCAGCATCGGGAGCCGTCCAGGTGGGCCACACCTGCCCTAGGCACGAGGAAAGGTGGGCCCACGCCTAGGGGGTGTGGGCCCCTGTGGCCCAGCTACGCCTCCCCTTCTGGCTTCCTCCGTCTTCTGGGAAAATATAATTTTCCAATATTTTTTTGGTATTTTTCTGATCTTCGCAAAATTGCATCAAAACACCTCTTTTTCCATCAGAAACCTGACTCCGGCAGTCCATCCTCCAAGAATCATCCAACATGCAAAAACAGAGGAAAAGACATAAGTAACACCTCATAATAAGACACATATCAATGAATCAAGGCAAATTATGATATAGAATGGTGATGCAAATTGGACGTATCAACTCCCCCAAGCTTAGACCTTCGCTTGTCCCCAAGCGAAAACTAAGCTCAGTAAACATGTCCACTGGTTTATGGAGTGAAGTGTCGATAAAATAATAAGGACAAGAAGCATCACACTTACCATTACACAACTCATAGAATAAAGCAACTCACCATTATATACCTTAGCTTGCAACAAGTACATGAGTAACAATAGAGATGCATAAAGATAAATCATAATTGGAATTGGCAAACTCTTGTTCTTGGTTAGAGAACAACTGGCAAACAGTTTTGACAAAAAACTTTTGTAGAAGTTAAAACAGGAGTACTCTTTGCTCAAAAAGGTTTTTCACAATGAAGGCTTTCAAAGTAATACTCAATTGATAAGAGTCTTGTGCAAACAAGGAAGATAAAGAACATGATTGAATAAATCACCACATGAATGCTTGCAACACAACAACTCAAATGCTTGCTGGAGATAGAGAGGAAGTAGGTTTACTAACTCAACTTAGAAAGAGGAGAAAGGTCCCTTCATAGAGGGTAGCAGGGATTTCAAGTCATAAAGAGATTCCAAAAGATTATGGTACTTACTAGCTTTGAGCTCTCATTGCCCCTATCATAGGCATCTTGAGATGATTAAGGTTAAAGTGAACAAGGATGGAGTATATGCTTGACGAAATATAAGTTGGCAATCTCATGTCCCTTGAGTATGAGGGCCGCTCCTCATGCTACTCAACTTTAGTTACTGGTAAGTTCTTGTCATTGTAAGTACATGTGTATCATAAAGAACCGCCAACGGGGTACCCCTTGCACATGGTACAGGAGCTATCCCATAACCAAAATGACAAGGCAACCAGACAATGAGCATCTCAGCGATCTTTTTATTTACTATGTGCATAACTTTTTATTGAGGATGCTTCACAGAATGCTCATTATGGTGATGCTGCAAGTTTCCACCATCATTAGGCATGGGTTAGGCTAGCGGCCCAGGCATTTCTCTAACACACATACATCACTCCATGGACTTACAAGCTCCCGTTTTATTTCACACCGACGACATCCGCAAATAAAAGAGCATGATATCAACTGGGTATGTATTTACAGGTGTTGAAAGCGTTCCTCGTGACAGCACAGTTCTGCTAATTCCAACGTATAGATGCAAGCATATACAACTTAGATGTTCACAATGGTTCAAGTCTATTAGGGGCAGGTAAATAAGGTGTGTCATCAAGTTCGTGAGAGCTTTACTAACTAGTTTTCACATAACAAAATACTTTTTAATTCAAAAGATTGATGAAGCTTGAGAATTTGCTTGGAATAGAAATAATGCTAATAGGTAGATATGGTGGACACAAATGGCTCAAGTTTTGGTGCAAAGGGGTTGGAAACATGACAAGTATGCCTTCTCAAAATAGGTTTTTGGCTAGCAAGGCTGGGTAGCAAGCAAAAGAGTTGAAAGAAACAAGCAAACATACAAGTGATAAAGCCAAACATGCAATCTTCCTTGAAGACACAGAAGTTCTTAAATAAAGAATACTAAGCTTATGAGCCAATAAGAAAGAAAATAAATGATACAAAATACCTGTAAGCTTTTTCTCTTTTCTTTCAAACCTCAAAAAGTGTTGCTACTGACCAGAGCTCGGTTTGCCAAAACCAATTTAGATTTACTTGATGCTCCCAAAGTGATGCCAATACTAATCAACAAGATCCATCATATAATAGGGATTGCAAACTAAAATAAGAAGTGCAAAAAGTAAAAGATGAAGCTTCGCATTAATATTCCATAAAGGCACTCACAATAAGGGATACATAGATAATCAACTAAAGGAGAGATACTTCCACATGCAAACCAACCTATAAGATAACTTCTCAACCAAAGACATGAATCTAAAAAGGTAAAAGATAAAAGATAATGATGTGATACCGCGGCACTCCCCCAAGCTTGGAACAAGCCAAGGGGATGCCAAACCTGATAACGAATTACTCCTTCGGTAGTGGTGGTGTTCTCTTGATAAGCTCCTCAATCAGCTTCCTCAAATCCTCAATCTCAAAGGTCAGAGTATGAATCAACTCCGAATTTTGCTCAATGCGGTTCATGATCATATTGGACCGAGAGCCCCAGTCCTTACTATTATTTCCCCACTCTTCCTTCTTAGTGTGTTCCTCCCATGCATGGTTAGAACGAGGCAAATCCCACATCGAGGGCAAGTTCCCTTTGGGCACATGTTTATATTGATGCTCATGTATAAGAGTATGGAAGGGTCTCTTGGTACGTGGAGGAGATGACCGTGGATTGTAGATAAGACGTGGAGGTCTCCCTCCTGTAGACATCCGTGCTGTCCTCTTAAGCTTGATAGGTTTCACCACTCCAATGCTTGCAACGGTAGCACGGGTGTCCGGTTGCTTGTCCTCCTCCATGTCTTCTTCTTCACCTACCAAAATCTCCTCCTCCTTGGGGTTTTGAGGATCATCTTCCTCGGGCTTCTTGCCTTTGTTGTTGGCAGAGACCATGGTGCTAAACTTGAGAAGATTTCCTGACAGAAACAAATCAAAACAAAAACACGACGAGAACATGATGCACGAATCTCGGGGAACCCGGGGGGTTATATATTACGAAATTTCAATGCATAAGGAAGGTGCTGATACGAAAACAAGGCGGAGACGGAGCTCGGGGTGCTCACACCCCCTCTAGGCACGGCCAGCTAGGGCCCACGCCTAGAGTGGGTTTGGCCACCCCGGCCTCCGTTTCCTCCTCTATTTCGTCTCGTAACTTTCCTTATGTAATAAAAACATCAAAAATATAAAAATATTAGGCTTTCACGAACCTTCTGTTTTCACCACTTTTACTTGTTCAAAGACGAACTCTGCAGACTCCTTTTCTCCTTCTCCTGGAAATTCCTTTTCTCACAAGGCAATACACAAAATTCAATGGCAACATTAGTGTAAGTAAAAAACAATAACCCTTTAGGTACACACTTCAACTGGAATCCATCAAAACATAGGGTTCTGTAAGAGGAAAATGCAAATGATAATAGAAATATGTCAAAATAGACCAGCTGGTAAAGATTGGTTTTTTCGAAAACCTTTTGTTGCTCAAATCAAAAAGTGCAAAACTAATGAAAGTTGGGTAACAACTTGGAGAACAAGCACAGAAAAATACAGCTCCATCTTAAATACTGAGCTTCCTTACGAATTTTTACAATGCAACACAAAAAACTGTCCTAGGACAACCACTTTTCACAACTCCCCCACTTCTCAAAAGTAGTTGAACTTGACACAAAAACCAAAACAAAAAGGATAAGGAGCGGTTATTACTGAGGTAATAACTTCCAAGACTCAACAAAACTCTTGGATTATCTCCCAACAAGTACTTTTCTTTAATGCCTTTAAGTTAGGCTTGAAAGTTTCAAAGATGCTCACATAGGAGATATATATCTGGAGTGAAAGAGAGCATCAAGAAGCAAATAACCAACACATTTGAGTCTAACCCACTTCCTATGCATGGGGGTATCATGAGAAAACAAATTTTTGAAACAAAAAGCCATTAGCATAGGAAGACAGAACTGATGCAACTTCAAAGCTTTCAACATAAAACGGAGAAACTTAACATTATTGAGATGCATAAAACCATGTTTCCATCTCTCATAATAACTTTCAGTATCACTTTGAATAAAGTTGATAGTATAACTATCACGGGAAACAACTCTATCATCACAATGAGCATACTTACGGTCATCAAAAAGAGGCCCAAGGTCATAAACTGGGTCAATAGAAGCAAGTTGTTCCATCCTGAAATCTTTATTAGGCAAGCTGTTTTCACAAGGAGCTTTAGCAAATTTGGAAAAGTTACTCATAAGAATCTCCATAAAACTTAGTTAAACCTTTTTCCTTCTTACAATATATAATAGCTCCACAAGTGTTCAAGAAAGGTCTACCAAAAATGATAGGGCAAGTTTTGCTAGCTGCTGAATTAAGCACTAGAAAAACAGCAGGATACTTAATCTTACCACAGAGAACCTCCACATATCTTACAATACTAATGGGGCAAATGGTTTACTTATTAGCAAGGTGAATAACCACATCAATGTCCTCAAGCTCACAAGGACCAATCTCATGCATAATTTCCATGTAAAGCTCATAAGGAATAGCACTAGAACTAGCACCAATATCACATAAACCATAATAGAAATGATCACCAATTTTAACAGAAAGCACAGGGACACTAGCTTTTCTAGCTTTTCTAGGATGAGAGACAATATTAGAAGCCTCTTCACAAAAGACAATATGCCCATCCTCTGTATTTCTAGTGACAGGGTCTTTCACAATAGCTACCACGGGCTCAATATTTATTTGCTCATCGGGTTCCACACTTTTCTTAGTACCTTTATTATTCACACTAATAATCATAGAATACTCCTTTACCTTAGCTAGGAAAGGTATTTTCTCAATATAAGGTTCAGGCACAATATGATTAGTAGTACAAACGTCAGTACTTCTAACAGGAACATGATTAACAACATCTTTATAAGGTGCATGGTACTTATTCCACTTATTTTTGGGAATTCCTATGTAAGAGGCAAAGGCTTTAAAACAATTGGCGATACTTTGGGAATCAAGACCAAACTCATTGCTAATATCACGGAAGTCATCAGTTTCCATAAAAGATTTAATGCATTCATAATCATAGTTTATACCTGACTTTCTTTATTTGTCATTCTCCCAAGCTTCAATGTTCTCTTGAATACGGTCTAGGAGATCCAATTTAGCTTCTTTCTTCATACGTGTGAATGATCCAGCATAAGAAGCATCTAGTAAATCTTTATCATGAAGAGAAAGCCTAGCATAAAAGTTATTGATAATAATATTGTTAGGGAGTTCATGAATAGGACATTTAAGCATTAGTAACTTCAATCTCCCCCAAGCTTGAGTTGTACTCTCTCCATCACGAGGCCAAAAGTTGTATATCAGATTTCTATCCTTATGAATTTCACTGGGAGGATAGAATTTAGAATAAAAGAGAGATGCCATTTCCTCCCATTCCATGGATTGACCATTCTTCAGCAGCTTATAGCATTCTTCAGCTCTCCCTTTCAAGGATATAGATAGTAACTTCTTCTTCACCTATTCAGTTGTGATACCTGCACACTTAAACAATCCGCATAATTCATGGATAAAGAGAAAATGATCACCAGGATGGACAGTTCCATCCCCAAAATAATAATTATCCATAACACGATCAAAAATACTTATAGGTATCTTAAAAGGATCTATCTCAACAGGTGGTGGTTCATCTACTACCCTAACAGTGGTAGTAGTTTTCCCAAACAAAAAACCAAGTGGGTTATCCATATTGGAAACAAGGTAACAAACAGAAACAAAAGGAAATACTCACAGTAGAAGTTTCCTTTACCAATTCCACACTTCAATAGCGCTTCACTTCCCGGCAAAGGCACCAGAAAATAGTCTTGATGACCCACAAGTATAGGGGGTGTATCATAGTACTTTCGATAAATATGAGTGTTGATCCCAACGAGGAGCAGAAGGTGTTGACTAGTGGTATTGAGCAGGAAATATCTGTAAATACTTAGCAACCGGATTTTTAGGGGTTTTCTGATAAAGCAACAAAACAAAGTGCAAGTAATAAAGACAACAAACAACTGCAGCAAGTGGCCCAATCCTTTCTTAGCAAAGGATAAGCCGGTGGAAATACTTATAAGGACCAAACGTTCTCGAGGACACATGGGAATTCTGTCAAGTGCTTTCGCTTCAAATAGCTGAGTACCCTTCTTTGGTGTTGTAAGTATTGTGTGGGTGACCCTGTGCTAATGTACCGACCTTACTTGGACCAATACATACTTGTGATTAAACCCCTACAAGCATCCGCAATTATAGGAAAGCAATTAAGATATAAACCTAAGCACAACCTTAAACTCTGAGATCCTACGCTCCCTTGTGCAATGGTGTCCTAACGGGGGTTCAGGTTTCTTCCACTCCGGCAACCCCACAATTAGTAGCCAAATACACAATGCATTCCCCTTGGCCCATAAATGGTGAAGTATCATGTAGTCTACGTTCACATGACACCACTAGAAGAATAGCACCACAACTTAAATACTAAACCATTAAATAATAACTCAACACAAATCCACTACTAACAACATGACTTCTCCCATGTCCTCAAGAACTAGACGAACTACTCACAAGACATCATATGGATCAAGATCAAAGATGATATGGTGATGGATAAAAATCTGAACATAAACAATAATCCAATGGTTCCACTCACAAAAATCAACTATAATAGTAATTAACACCGGGAAAGTTTCCCCTAAGAACTAATGCAAGATCCAACACAATTGTTACAACGGTACGGAGTGGTGATGATAGTGCTGGTGGAGATGATGGTGTTGATGATGATGATGATGATGATCCCGATGAAGTCTAGCTTAATGACGGTGTTGATGGCGACGATCTCCCCTCTTCGGGAAGGAATTTCCCTGGCAGAAATCTGTCTGCCGGAGAGCTCTTTGTCTCTCCGTATTTTCCGCCCCGTAGAGGCGGCAGAAATCTTTCTGTGGTCGCTCCCCTGGTATTAGGGTTCCGTGAGGAAGATATAGGCGAGAGGGCGGAGTCGAGAGCTGGCCAGGTGGGCCATACCTTCCCTAGGCGCAGGGCAAGGCGAGCCCGCGCCTAGGGGGTGTGGGCCCCCTGTGGCCCAGCTACGCCTCCCCTTCTGGCTTCCTCCGTCTTCTAGGAAATATAATTTTCCAATATTTTTCTGGTATTTTTCCGATCTTCACGAAATTGCATCAAAACACCTCTTTTTACATCAGAAACCTGACTCCGGCAGTCCATCCTCCAAGAATCATCCAACATGCAAAAACAGAGGAAAAGATATAAGTAACACCTCATAATAAGACACATATAAATGAATAGAGGCAAATTATGATATAGAATGGTGATGCAAATTGGACGTATCAGAGACCTGCAATGACTCGGAGGCGGTGTTGGCCTTGGGGCCGAGCCTGAAAACCGTATGTTGTTCTTGTCCCATAGAATGATACCACCAAGTACTTCTCCGAGTGTGCTCTCACCTTCAGGTCCAGGGATGTCAAGCTCCATTGGATCCCACTCCTTTATGATTTGATCCACCCCAACTTTAGCATAGCCAGGTGGAATCTCACGTCCATGCAAACGTGCATTAGGCGGACAAGGTAAAGCAGATCTGACCGCCACCTTCACAGATATGTTCTTCAACTTATGATGGAGCTCACAAGATATCTGCTCCTTAATTCCATCCACAGGGTAGCCGGGACCACCATCTGTATAGAGTGCATCGTCAAACGGGACCTCCAATTCAGCCATGCTGCTTCTCCGCTGATATGGGTTGGCGGTAATATTGAGTGGAGGATCTTGCAAGCGCGCTACTCCTCTAAGTTCGTCGATCTTCTGATGCTGCTTGTCAAGTCCTGCTAGCAACTGGTTGACCTTGTCTCCCTCCTCCTCCCGTCTCTGCTTTGCTCTTGCTCGGCTTGTATAAGTACCTTGGTCCTTAGAAAACCCAGTCTCCCATGTGAAACTAGAGTCAAGGCCTCGGACTCGTCCTCCGTGTTCGGGATTCCCGAGGACCAAGATCATAAAGTCTTTCTCTCTATCGGGATGAACCTTTTTTATCCCATATTTAATCTCTTGCACCACTTTTAGCCATGCACTCCTAGGTACCTTTATCCCGTCACTGCAAACAAGGTCCCCTGTAAGTTCGTCATACTTACTCCCATGGCCAAGGAACCAATTTCTTGCCCTCAAATCCCATTCTTCACGAATTGGTTCTGGAATGATCCCTTTATCATTAAGCTCTTTCTCTTTTGCATCCCACTTAGGCATGGCAGCCACGTAGCCCCTGGCCCCATGTTATGGTGATATTTCTTCTTCGCGGCATTTATCTTGTTTTTTATGACTTTTCTATAGCAACTCCTGACTTCCTATACTCCATAAATGCATCCCAGTAATGCTTCTGCTTCTCTAGATAGCCTTCGAATTTTAGAGTTTTCTTGTCCTTCTGATACTGTAGCCATAATGATTTCTTCTAGTTCTTGAATAGTTCGGCCATCTTCTTAAGAGCAAACTGCTTGACTTTCTTTCTCATTTCAGCCGTCTCGTCACCAGTTTCACATTCTGACAGCTTGAAATGTGACATGATGTCATTAAAAAATTGCTCTTTGCACCTATCATCGATATACAAATCGCTCTGTTCCACCTATTTGGTCTTATTCCACTCTCGAACAGTGATCGGGACGCGATCTCTAGCAACAACTCCGTATTGTTGTATAAATGCTTGTTTTGCTTTTTCGGTTCCAACGGTTCGCCCTGTCCTGAGACCTCTGTAATTTAAAAACAGTACGGGCATCCAACTTTTTGGCTGGCCGTGCTTGGTTTTTTTGCTCGATGTGGAGTCCTAAGAGAAGAAACATTCATCAATATAATATATATACAACTCGGTACATCTAGTGATCATCGGACATCATATATATATACCTCGTCGCTGTTCGTTATGCGTCCATGAGCTTCTTCCTCTCGTTGGTTGATCTCCTCTCCCTCACCGGATGAGTTCCGATACCTCAAGGGAGATCCCTCACCGGATGGATCGGCATCGTGAATCATATCCTCTAGAAAGTGTTCTGAATCTAGGTCTCTGTGGATTGGACTAGGTGGATTCATAGTTTCTGCAAAATGCACACAATATTTATTTGAATGTAACAAATAAACCCTAAACCCAGAGGTGCGGTGGCGGTGGCCAGAGCCGGTGATGGTGGCCATGGGAGAGGCGGGCGACTACGGCTTCCCGCGAGAACCACCACCCAAACCCTAACTCCGGTCACCACCGAGCACCAACACCCTAACCCTAACCGTAACACCGGTTACACTATATAAAAATAATAATATATCTCATACCCTAAAAATAATAACCCTACACTATATAAAAAAAAATCTACACTATATCATAAATCCTAAACACTATATCATAAATCCTACACTATATCATAAATTCTAAACACTATATCATAAATCCTAAACTATATCATAAACTAAAAAATCCTAAAATCCTACACTAAAAAATCCTACACTATATCATAAATCCTAAACACTATATAAAAAATCCTAAACACAATCTAACAAAAATAGTAAACACATACACTATAACAAAAAATCCTAAAATCCTAAACTACACTAAATCGTACCGGCGGCGGCATACGGTGGCGCCGGCACTAGGCGGTGGCGCTGGCTGCAGGCGGTGGCGCCAGAGGTGCGCCGATGGAGGAGAGATTCGCGGGGGCGCGGCCACGATATCGATGGCGCCGGTGGAGGGTGTGTGGCGGCAGGCGCGGGCGCGGGGGTCTCGGCGGTGGCGCAAGCGCGGCGATGGCGGCATGCCGGCGCGGAGGGATCACGCGCGGGCGCGGCTCGTCGGAGAGCCATCCTGGTGGTGTCTGTTCATCGTCTGGCCTCCAAATCTCCTGGTGCATGGAACACACCAGGGGAGAAGCCCCTTTTTATACCCCCCCCTCTAGTCCCGGTGCGTGGTACCAGCCGGGACTAAAGGGGGTGTCTAGTCCCAGCTGGTTCCGCGTATCGGTACTAGAGTGGGGGGCTTTTCGGCTGTGCGCGCTGGGCCAGACCCTGTAGTCCCGACTGGTTATCTAGGCCGGGACTAAAGGCCCAAATTTGCGCGCGCTAGGCCAAAACCAGCGCGCTGTGCTTTTTTTTCAAATTTTTAAATATATCATTTAAAACATTTAAATTATACATTTTTGCATACTTATGAATTTGAGAAAACTTTCAACATGAAAAGTGCTTGAATTGAATAAATAATCCAAATCCATCTTCTGGTTTATAAAATAATTATTTTAAATAGTCAAATTATTAACCATTTGCCATTATCAATTTAAAAATGCATTAACTATTATTTTTTGCATATTTTTGAATCTCACTAAACTTTCAAAATGGAAAGTGCTTAAATTTGAATAAGTAATCCAAATCCATGTTCTGTTTTACAAAAATAATTATTTTAACTAGTCCAATATTAACCATTTTGCCATTATTAATTTAAAAATGCATTAATTATATTTTGCATATTTTTGAATCTCACTAAACTTTCAAGATGAAAAATGCTCAAATTTGAATATGTAATCCAAATCCATTTTCTGAATAAGCTTTAGTCCCGGTTGTATCGACTAATAGGGACTAAAGATATTTCCTGCAATTTGCCACCGCTTCCCGCCAAGTTTTCCCACCCTTTCCCTTTGAACCGAGCTTTTAGTCCCGGTTGTAGCCACTAACCGGGACTAAAGATATTTCCCACCATTTCCGACAGCTTCCTGCCATGTTTTCCTGCCCTTTTCATCTATATATAGGCCGACCGCGCCATGGTTATGCACACATCCACAACTTCCTCTCTCACAACAATGGACAATGCCTACCGGGCCATTCTGACTGTCGAGGAGACCGAGCCGCTGTGCGTCTCCAGCTACCCTTGCCCGTCGGGCAACTGGCCGCCCGTTGGCCGGATGCTGAGCACTGGAGGGGTTCCTGTCCCTCTTGTCCCTCAAGGTTCTGCACGCCAGGCGTCCATCACGAACCACTTCTACCACGAGCTCACGCTGAAACAGCGGATGGATCCCTAGTGGGATCCCGACAACTATGACACCTGGAATGCCTTCTTTGCTAACCGGCAGGAAAGGAAGCTCGCCAGGTACGAGGGTGACGGCCCTCCACCGGTGAACCACAACGAAGCCGGCTGCCGCCTGTGGTGGGCGAACCAGACTATCGTCGGTGTGATGCGCTACATTGCCGGGGGAGACCATCCTCGCTTGCGGTACCCGCAGCCGCCATAGAGCCATAAGAAGGGTGGTAGTGGTGAAGGTTGCTGGTGTAGCGGTGTTATCATCCGGAAGCCCCCTCCCCCACGCATCGTGAATCCGAGGCCGGAGTGGCAGGTGCCCCCACAATATGCCATGGCTGGGCTGAGGATCCAGCCGCGTGCGCCTAGCAACGACCATGATAATGACGACGATGACGAAGACGAAGACGACCCTGAAGCTGAGTACTATAGGGCTAGATATGAGCATGACTAAAGGGGTTCTTTAGTCCCGATTCCGTAGTCCCGGTTTGTGGCTGGACCGGGGCTGCATAGTGTTGTCCGCAAACCATGTATTAGTTTCAAAATGACCAATGTTGCATGCATGTGGATCTGGGTAAAATGTTCGACTCAAAATATGATTACATAAAATGTTTAATATATTACATAGATCACCAACATTCCTATCTAGTGTTGTGGTTTTCTTCTGCGTCGTAGCCATGGAGAATCTTCATCATTTAACAGGAGGCTTGGGTCAGTTTTCACTTTGAAGGGCGGGATTTCATGAAATTTATTATAATCTTCTGACATATTTGTCTTGTCATCCACTCTCACGATGTTTCTTTTCCCTGAAAAAACTATGTGGCGCTTTGGTTCATCGGACGATGTATTCTTTTCCTGATTTCTTTTTCTCGGTTTCGTAGACATGTCATTCACATAGAAAACCTGAGCCACATCGTTGGCTAGGATGAACGGTTCGTACATGTACGCAAGATTGTTGAGATCCACTGTCATACCTTTTGTCTACATGTACCCCGCTTCCTGTCATATTGACCCATTTGCATCGAAACAAAGGGGCCTTAAAAGTAGGTCCATACTCAAGTTCCCATATCTCCTCTATGTACCCATAATATGTGTCCTTCTGCCCATTGTCATCTGTTGCATCAAAGCGGATACCACTATTTTGGTTGATGCTCTTTTTATCTTGGGCGATCGTGTAAAATGTATTACCATTTATCTCGTACCCTTAAAACGTACATATAGTCAAATATGGTAACTGTGCAAACAAGTATAGCTGATCTCCAACAGTGTTGTTATTCATGAGATGTGTCTGCAACCAACTGCTGAAAGTGTCCTCGTGTTCCACTTTAATCCAGGAGTCGGGCTTTCCCGGGTTTTCCGAGCGTAGAATAATCTTGTATTTTTCGATATACGGAGCCACCAAGATGGAATTGTGTAGAATTGTGTAGTGTGATTTACTG
This sequence comes from Avena sativa, assembly GCA_916181665.1. Classification (NCBI taxonomy): domain Eukaryota; kingdom Viridiplantae; phylum Streptophyta; class Magnoliopsida; order Poales; family Poaceae; genus Avena; species Avena sativa. The sequence goes on along the minus strand of OV702298.1, from coordinate 272,648,496 downwards.
AAAGGATTCCCGTCCATACATACCGTTGCTTTCCTTTGTAGTGTGCCTTTTCCGGTCAGCCCCCCTCATACCGAGATTCAGGAACACCAATCGGCTTAAGCAGTTGCAGAGCCAGGATCGAAGCAAGACCCGAGCAAAAAAATAAGCTTAAAAAAACTTTTGCAAAAATATTATGTAGTAGCGCACAAATATTGCTAAGATTGCATAGATGAACATGTAATTTCAACTCCCCCTTTTTTACGAAAGAACAACGTGCTACTGTTTTTCATTGATAATATGATTAAAAGCAGGTACAGATAGACTCCGAGACGAGCACAATATTATTTGGTTTGAGGAGTTACTGATTGGTTGGGTTTTGCGTTTAATGAATAAAAAAATATTATTATTAAATCAATGGCGAATCGGTTCAACTCTAGACAGTCCACGGATCAATTCATTTGAAGACAGTGTGACATTTGGAAGGAATTACCTAGAACTGGGGAGCCGCCCGCAGCCAAGCTGGGAGTATGGACTGCAACAACTATACGAGTGGAACCTAGACTAGGAGAAGAAAACTTGCAAAACACCCATCGCTCGAGCGACGCAAGCCGACGGTCGCCCTCACGCGGAGGAGGGCAGGGCGGGATCATAGGAAGGCGTAAGCGATGTGTCCGGACGTCCGCCAAGCCTGCGTACCGAGGGTCCAAGGTCAGCTAGCCGGAGATGACAGAATCGTGTGGCGGCACGCGTTTTCCAGCCATGTACCATGGAGGAGGAGAGTCGGGAAGAAAGGGTTCATGATGTACCGTCCGTGTGTCCCTCATTTTCTCGTCCGTTTACTGCTCGTTTCGATGTATAGGCCTGTGAGGCATCATTGGGCTATAGAACTATGGTTGTTGTACCCGGGCCAAACAAAATCTATATAGGTAACAGGTGCAGAAATCACTGCGCCCCGGGCCATGGCCTGGTTGCCCGGGGCCTGGATCCGTCTTTGGGTTTAAGGTCAGGAAGAAAATCAACTACAAGCCCATACAAGCCTAGATTACGCAAAGATTCTTCGTCAGGTGTATCCCGTCGATTGCAGAATGAACCTCGTGGACTTTTCAATAGGATATCTCCCAAAATATAGATTTCTTCTTCCACATGGGTGTGTGTCCGTTGGCATCTTTCGGAACAGGTTGTTCTCTAGGACCCTTTCCAAATATTACATTTAAAATTTTGACCATACCAAATATATCAGCACCAGTACAGGGGTCAGACTTCTTCCGGTGATCTGTCTCGCCATCGAAATGCTTGCCTTTTTTTCCTTAAGGGATGTATGGGCGGAAGAAAATGACGATTGTACGGGTACACATTCTTCCTAAATTTATCCAGATATATACTTTTAGTTTCATCTAAATAGTGTGTGCATGCATTGTATCCCTTGTTCGCCTGTTCTCAGATGTTACTAAGAGCAGGTCAATCATTGATGATTACGAACAACAACGCTCATAGGTCGAATGGCTTCTATTTATGCTCATCCCACACACGTAAACTTGGTTTGGCCCACAACTGTAAAAGTTTATCAACTAATGGCCTTAGATACACATCAATGTCGTTGCTGGGTTGCTTCGGGCCTTGGATGAGCACCGGCATCATAATGAACTTCCGCTTCATGCATAACCAAGGAGGAAGGTTGTAGATACATAGTCACCGGCCAGGTGCTGTGACGGTAGCTCTGCTCCCCAAAAGGATTCATGACATCTGTACTTAGACCAAACCATAAGTTTCTTACGTCACCAGCAAAGTCTGGGAAGTCTCTCTCGATTTTTCTCCACGGCCGACCATCAGCGGGGTGCCTCAACATCCCGTATTTGTTACATTCTTCCATGTGCCATCGCAATAACTTGCATGCTCTTTGTTTCTGAATAAACGTTTCAACTGTGGTATTATAAGAGCATACCACATCACCTTGGCAAGAACCCTCTTCCTGGGTGGCTCGCCATCAACATCACCAGGGTCATCTTTTCTGATCTTATACCGCAAACCGCGGTAGAGGATGCAGTCATTAGGGCACACATGTATCTTATGCACATCTAATCCTAGAGGGCAGACGAGCTTCTTTGTTTCATACGTACTGACGGGCAATTCGTTATTTCTTGGAAGCAACTTCTTCATGAGTACCAGCAACTTCTCAAATCCCGAGTCAGTGACACCGGTCTCTGCCTTCCACTTCAGCAATTCCAGTGTGCTACCCAGCTTCTTCTGGCCATCTTCATACGTTGGATACAACAATTTGTTGTGGTCCTGTAACATCTCCTTTTCTGTGTTGCAATCTCGCTTTGCATCAGAAATGACCCGACCAAGATCATCAGTAGGCTCATCTGGTTCTCGTTCTTCACCTCCTTCTTCTTTATTGTCTTTCATTGCGGTATCAGCGTATTCAGGCAATATAGAACGGTAGTTGTCATCATCGTTCTCTTCTTCATCCCCGTCTTCCATCGCAACCCCTCTTTCTCCGTGCTTGGTCCAAACATTATAGTCGGACATAAAACTAGACCGAAGCAGGTGGCTCTGAATGATTTTTGAGGAAGTGTGAGTCTTCTCATTTCTACAGTCAATACATGGACAACACATAAAACCATCCCGCCGCTTGTTCGCCTCGGCCACAAGACGAAAAGAACGCACGCCTTCTCTGAAAGCGCCAGAGCGTCGGTCACTGTACATCCATGGATGGCTAATCTGTATCATACAAATATATATCAAACACAATCACGATGCTAAAATTAGTACCGTGCGCTCTAAACGAGAAAATAGTTGCTAACATTTTAGCACACTTCGAAACAAAGATGAGAAAACTTAAGTGTGGCTCGGGCACCTCATATCATGTCTGTCTCTTGTGACCTAAAGTCGCATCGCTCTAACGGGCATTTCACCGAACACCTCTAGTGCATATGAACAAGAAAGAAAATAGCACAAACCCATCACCTTTTTCCCACCAGAAAAAAAACAGTTGAGAGAGGAAGGAGTTGTGCCATATATATAGGATCAGACCACTAGTCCCGGTTTAAGATACAAAACGGGACTAAAGGGGATACCCGCAGCGAGCGGCAGACCCTAAATCCTTTAGTCCCGGTTTGTATCTTACACCGGAACTAATAGTGTCTAACAAACCGAAAAATATAGTTTGGGTGGCTCAAGCCGTTCGGTGCGGGCCATTAGTCCCGGCCCAGCCACGGCCGGACTAATAACCTGTACGAAAGGTCTCTAGATGAACTATAAGTGAGAGATTAGCTAGATTCCAGATACATCTGTACTTGCCCTCCTCTAGTGCCATCCACCTCAACCCTTTGATTGCACGGCCATGGTCCTTTCTCATGTTTATTTCAGTCAATCTGGTCCTGTCCTTTGCCCGCATGCCGTCCGGCCGCCTGATTAGTACTCGATCTTTAAACAGACCGTGCCATTGACACACTTGTAGCAGGGAGGGGCTGTCACCGTTTTGACGTATTCTAAAAGAAAAACTGATATAACATCCCCAAAATACAGTACAGTGGTAACGCCCCCCTAAAAAAATGTCGGTGATAACGTCCGCATTTTACGGATCATGATTAATGTTTGTAACCGAAGAAATTTCACCTCTAAGTAAAGAATTTTGTTACTACTGAAGACTCCCACTCTGAAGACTTTCTCTGCCCAGCCGTGACAGCCCATGCCCAAACATAAAAATGGTAACCTGTACCTCTATACGCACTGAGTCACTGATCATGGATTGCTCATTGCTTACCGCACAGTCCAGCCGTGTTCGACGAGAGCTCGAGGCACGAAATTCGTGGCAGTAAAAAATGCTTTCGTTTCACTCGACAGTAATTCTTTTCCAGTTTGGTGTGTACTGCTGCTGGTGGTTACCGTTTTTACCATGTTTAATATTTTCCTGAACACACGAAGAAGACTTGCCTTACCCGCGAAAAAAGAAAAAAGACTTGCCTTTTTTTTAAGTAACCACACATCATTTGAGACGGAAAAAAATACAGAGTACACACATGCCCAAAATGTTCGACAAGCCGAGAGAACTGAGAAGACATGTGTCTAGGAAAAGATGCATAAAGAACCCCCGATAAAATGAAAATTAAGCATAAGCACCTAGGGTGCCGGCACACCTATCTATAACATCCCAGCATTTAGGAACTAACGAAGGATAGATTTAGGAATTTGTGATATTGCATGCATTCATCTGTAAAAATATGGTACATTTTTTGTTAAATAAAAACCTAAAGTGATCAAAGTTTCTTTCATGCTTTGAGATTAGGAATAGTCTTGAAGGATGATTGTTATAGACTTTGATATGATCTTTGTGGATTAGTGTGTTTTGGGAAATGAAATTTGAATTTAAAACTTGAGGGTTGAATTTATAATTCAAAATGATTTAGAATTATGTTTGAGTATTATGATTTATTCAAGAGTTAACAATTAGTAATTCAAACTTTAAATAAAGAACACAATTAATAAAAAAGAATATTCATTCCATAATTTTATTCAATAAAGAAGTTACAAAATGTAACTTATGGAATTGATCAAGAATCTTTGCAACAGTAATGAAATAAAAGAAGAATCTTTATATATTGAGTAATAGTATAATCTTTATTACAAAAGAATAAAATAAAAATTACAAAAAAATAAAAGAAATATTACATGTGACTATTCTATAAAGAAAAAGAAAACCTAAACTAAAGTCTTGATCTTCAAGTCTGGTACCTACAAAACAAAACACAAACTAAAGAAAGAAAATTAAGGATTAAAAATGTTTTACTCTCAAAATTGACAGTGAGTTGCACTGTTCAAAATTCATCATTGAGTAATCTTTAAAGGGGCAAGTTTCACCATTATGAAAGAACTGAATCTTTCATAATTCAAGCCAGAAGTCAAATAAACAGCAAGGAGGGGCAAGTTTCACCAGACAAGTAGATGTAACCAGATAAAAGTAACTTTCATATCCAGAGCATATCCACAAGGTGTGCAGCAGGCACACATGCAGCACACACACCAAACTGCATGGTGTGTGCTGTCAGCACAACATCAACAGGCCACACACACAAAACTACTCAACACAGCCGTGGGAGGCATCTCCAACACCATTCTCTGGTGCATACACACCAAGCACAGCAGCCCAGCTAAACCAAACCAAAACCAAAGCCAAACCAGATCACACCAACCAAACTCTTGATCATCTCATCAAGATGGTGACATAAGGAGGGGGTAGATCAGGTGGATAGCAAGAACAAGATCAAGCCACCAGGACCAGGAGGTGGAGAGCTATATCAGGGACAAGTCTAGGAGCTGGAAGTATCAGGAGGAGCACCAGATCAAGCTAGCCACAAGACCAACAACTTGCAACCCCAACAACACCAAGTGTGGTGAGCATCATAAAACATCCACATATTATGTTCATCATATTCAAACAGAAAAGCATGTGTTGTGTTACAAGTTGAATCTCTCAGTGATCACCCAAGTGGGGTGAACCTATCATAGAGGAAATTTTAAATATAAAGGCCAGTAGTAAACTCTACCAAATCCACCAGGATCTCAGACCAGCATTATAGATCCTGGTGATCATAAACAACTCATATATTCCAATATGTTCTCAAATAGCTTATAAAATTTGGGCACATCTCCTAATGGAGTAGCACCTCAGATTTCATGAACTATATGCACCAACATTAAGCTATAAGCAAACCAATCATTTTAGCCAATCAGGGTCCAAAGACCAGTGAACAACCTTGATATTTAAGCATATCTATGAGGGACAGCAGGATAGGAATTTAATTCCTAAGCCTTAGACCAGCATCATAGACATTGATCTTTAAAGAAAGAAGCTTACAATTTATCTTTAACAGATATTCAATCTTAAGAACTGACCATAGTAAAGCCCAGTAGTAGAATCACCACTTGTGTACCATTTTAGGATGGTGTCATAAGAACATATTCTAAAACCAAGCCAAACAATCACTTAGCTTTCATAAATAAACCAGTAAGACAATAACTATCATTTTCCTGGAAAGTTTAACCAGGAATCAGGATCAGGTTTATATGTGCAAAGTGTTACTGTAAGAAACTAAGTAACCTCAATCTGCACATGAATCCACAAGCCAATCTTTACTGATGCAGTGAATCACCACTGATAGTGCTACTATCAGTACTGGGGTAACAATAGTAGAGAAACACACTAAGCTTCAACCTAACCAACCAGGTTTCACAGTTATACCATCAGCTTAACCAAGCTTTATCACCAGTTAGAGGCAGCACTACTGAACCACTAGCATCAGATCAAGAATATCATCAGATAATCAAAACATGACAGGAAGCACTAAAGTGCAGTGAGCACAATCTTCACTAGGCCACGCTACCAGATCAGATCATCATCTTACAAGCACAAAGAGGGATGAATCCTAGAACCAGGGAAGAACCCTAGAACAAATATGAACCCTAATGAGGGATGGCCACTAGTTACACACATATGAACTCAGAGGAGGTAGAGGCACGGGTTATAACCAAGAACCAACTCACCTATGGTCCTCGATGTAGAACAGAAGAGGAAGTAGAGGAGGCCGACGAGCACGACGGCACGCGGAGCACCCCAAGGGGCGCTGCGACCCACACCATGCCGCGGCGGTGACCACAGCCATGCCTAATGGCGAAGAACACCACCACAGCACACGGCAGCAGCAGCGGCGATAGCACCAGCACCACCCCAAACCCTAGGGTTCAGGATGGAGCTAGTCTGGCCACGGGGGAGATCCTGATCCAAATCGAATTGGACAGGAAGGTAGAGCGTGGTTGACAACCTCGCCCTACATTATGGCAGCGGCCAGGGAGGACCACGGCGGCGAGCAGCGCACGGTGGCGGCGCCATCGACCACGGGGTGGAGGAGGAGAAGAGATAGATGAGGTCGAGAGAGTGACAGAGGGAGTGGGCTGGATTGGGCGAGGACCCCTTCAGGGTATCGTTTTGGCTCTGCCCTATTAGGCCACAAGGGCCCAATAAGCCCAACAGAGTCAGCCCAAATTACTTATAGCCAGTTTTTAAAATAAGAAAAGACCAAAATGCCCCTGAATTTAAATAAATTCTAGAAAATAAAATAAAAATCCAAAAATTATAAATAAAATATTTTTGGATTCACAACAATCCAAACTATCCAAATAAATTAGAAAATGAAATTTTAGACATAGAAATTTGATTAAGAATTTTGTAATATATATATTCCTTATGGAATTTTACAATATTATTGAAAGATGATAAAAATAAATAAAAATCATTTCATTATATATTCATATTGTAGTATTTTATAAAAATACTAAACAAATATTTAATATCAATTTTTGGTATTTAAATGATAATTCTTAAAGGAATTGTTAAATAAATAAACTTCAAATAAATAGGAAATAAAATAAAAGAATACACTATTCAATAAATATTAGAAAATTAATATTTATAAATACTTTATTATTAAAAAGAATTTTTATAATAATGGGGGGAAATACACACAAAGCTAAATGATGCATTACATTACTTTCCATAATCATTTTGCTTCTTTAAATATTGTCCTTACCGGGCAATAATGATGTTTTGTAGACATAGAAGCTCAAGGTCCAGTGCAAGCATCAGACTTCACTACCTTGCAATCACAAGGCAAGTTCATCACTTGCTCATATCCTTTGAAGAGTCTTTATCAAAGTATTTGCAAATTGTGTGTTATCATATATACTCCAAAGAAAGAAAATATTATTTTCACAAATAAAGAAATTTTAGATATCATCCTAAGTGATGATATAATGGAGCAATAGAACTTAGGGTTCTATTTGCAACAATCATGATCAATTAGGGACTTAATAACCCATGACATCAGTGATTCTAGCGCCGTATATCACGCGTTAGCCATGAGATTTGGAATGGGACACAGAAGTCAGCTATATCTTCTTCCTCTCGCATGTAGCCGAATGTGCAGGTCGTGGCTGTTATCCTCGTAGAGTGCATATTAATTGGTAATTCGTATAGGATATGCAGCATATGGGTGGGAATCCTCAACGTCCCACGATAGTTCTGGAATCTAATGGTCTGTACAAACCATTGCCGTAATTCAATATGTGGGCATGGTGTACACCAAGGAGGCATGTGAGGTCGTGAAGGGGGCAGTGATTGGCTTGGACAAACTACTGGGCCCCACATCATGGAATTGTGGACGGGAAAGTATGCCTGGTTGTGCAACAAGGAGTTGATCTCTCATGGGTAAAGTAACGCGCCTCTGAAGAGTGTAAGAATTGTAACTTGTTACTCCCTGTTCCGGGAAGGAGCTGTGAACGCGGCAGGAAAGGAACTCCATGAAAGTTCTGGTCAACCTGTGAAGGCTGATGGTCATAGATTTTTGTAATAAAAATCAATCTTTGAAGAAAGATGTACAAAAACTTCATAGTGCGAAGGGCTTATAGTCCGAGGTGGTAGTTAGAGCATCAAACTTCCCACCTTGCATATAATGAACTTTTTGGGTAACACTGTTACTCATCCTTTCCTTTGATCCCTTGCTTAGACTCTGAGGATCCCGAAGATACGCCAATGTATGCAGCCGAATGCCAAGAAGATGTGTACTACGAGGAGCCTGACCTATCAGGAGGTGTTGAAGGAGTGGATTACAAAATCCGCTATGGTGTCGATGATAACGAGTCCAACTAAGTATCCTAGTTAGTAGTAACCGACGGAGCCGAGCAGCATGAACTCTATAGAATAAGCTGCTGAGCTCAACTCCTAGTTGGAGTTACTACTTTTAAATTCCGCTGAAACACTTTATATTTTGGTTTGTAAGTTGAATCCTTTTGAACTCTTCAACTTCTGGTATTGTAATAATAATAATGTGTGAATGTTTGTAATATGGACCTGCAATGTTTCTGTTGTACCACTTTGAGGGATGTGATATTTACAGAACGGTGTTCTGTGGATGTCATGTCAACGACTATAGTGTACTACACATGCAGTGGTATGCTGGGTCACCGCAGTTCGTATCAGATAAAATTGCTTTGACCTTAGGTTGGAAACCTAGTAAAGGGTATTACCTGTAGGAAAGTGTAGCAACGATAAAGAATTCTCTAAAAGAAATATAATGGGTATTCAAATGAGAATATTCAGTTATATGTTTTAGTGCGATAATTCTTTGTTATGATGCAATATATTATTGGTTACTAATATAAATATATTTTTGATACACAGAGCTATGGCACCAAAGTTTCCAAAACAGACTTTGGTAAGGAAAGAGGAGAATCTTGATGATTATCAAGGATCATTCACAGACCAACTTCGTCAACTTTTAAAGATTTTTAGTTGTCCAACTAGAATTCCAGTAAACACTATAACCTATTATGATGGCCGGATGTTATCCAAGTATCGTGTGAGTATTCAACTCCTAGAGGAGATTGATTTATATCACGATCTACCTATAGGTGAATGTAGGAGTCACTTAGCATCATATCATGTTGTCGTTGTGGAGGCGATAGCTAATATCCGGGAGCATAAAGCCAAAGAGTTGGAAGGTAGCACATTTTCTGTGATACCTCATGATTCTATAGACTCGGAGCCCGTACCGGATCATCTTGCTTTGGTTAAGAACATCCTAAGTTAGCTTCCAAGTTTATGGATAGATACCAAACACTCGTTGCGTCTTTTTATAAGACACATCAAGTGATTGTCGAAGATAAAAATGACATGTTGGAGGATCTAACTGATCCGGAAAGGAGGAAGCAGTTAGCATTCTAGTTGGAGAAGGAAGCAAGTAGTAGTGCAAAACCTATCTTTAAGGATATACCTATAGATCCTGAATCTTTTACACCATATCCTTATTCACCAAGTCCTGAACCTATACATGATCCTACTGCGGATATGAGGTATGCAGTACCACAGGGTTCAGAGGATGGTTCTGATTCAGAACTTCCTATTGATAATTCTGATGGTTGGAGAAGGGGATCATATGAAGGATCTCATGAACACCAGATGTCCATAGATGGTTCTGACAGAAATGTTGGATAATCTAGCTCGATGGGTGCAAGAATTAACCCTAGTAACAGTAGTAGAAATGCCATGTGGACAGATAATCGGGATGAAGAAGAAGATCCTAAGGAGAGAGTGTTTGAATCATCAACATCTTCTCAGAGCCCGGAGAATATACATTATCCGGTGTTTAACTATCTTGCCCAAAGGAGCACTTGGGGATCAGCAGGATCTGCGTATTCTGTTGACAACTCAAGGAATGAAGCTCATGAGATGCAAGTGGGAGATAATGTTGAAAATGTTTCTAAAGACTTTTCCGTTGAGCTGGAGGGAGTCAGTGCGCTCAGGTTGAGTAATGAGTCAAGTCCTGACACTTCAGATACTGAGTATCTTCCTTCTGGAAGGCCATTTGTTCCACAAACTGTGCGACGAATGTCACGTCATCACGGTTGGACATCAGGCATGTATGATGAGCGTAGTTACTACTAGAAGTAGGCAACTATTTAGAGGTATCGAGTACCATGTATTGTAATCCGAGAAATAAGGTAGCTAGATAAACGAGGTAGTGTTGTGATTATACCTATATGGTATATGTTGTAATGACTTTGTATTATTATGATATTGTAATGTATAATATGTGAAATGCATATTCGGATTTTATTTGGATCTTCATTGTGTGACTAGTTATGTGCGTAAAGTCGAGCTCAGAACACATGTGCATGATGTAATTATGAGTATTCGCTTTATGTTGCAGGACTAGAGGGTCATGGATACAGGTGTAGAAACCGAAGCTGAACAGTAGCGGATGGAACATGAGGCCAAAGAGAAGGCCGATACAGATGCAGCAAATCAGGGAGCATTACCACCATCACCAATGCGACCGTTAATGGAGCAGAACTTTATGCAGTGTATGCAAATGATGCAAGAGACCCAGAACAAGTTCATGGAGGAGTTGCTAGGACGAGCAAATCAGAGGGCAACTGAAAGGTGGAGGAGTAAGTCTTTCTCACTTCTAGAATGCAAGGCCGTTACCTTTTGCATCAGCCCCTGAACCAATGGATGCAGAAGATTGGCTAGCAGATACAGAAAGAAAGTTGAAGACTGTAGGTTGTAATGATGAGGAGAAATTGAGGTATGCAACTCATCTTCTGACTGGACCTGCAGCATCATGGTGGGAGAATCAGTTAGCCATGCAACAGCCAGGAAGGGAGTACACCTGGGAAGAGTTCAAGCATAGATTCCGTGAATATCATGTTCCGGAGAGTGTTATGGAGTTGAAGCGGAGAGAATTTGAGGAGCTTTAGAAGGGATATACTAGTGTCATGAAGTATATCTGGGAGTTTAGTCAACTGTCTCGTTATGCTGAGGAGGATGTTAACATAAAAAAGAAGCCGAAGAAGCGTTTCCTGCGTGGGTTAAATCCATTTGTGAGGATGCAGTTGAGGTTGGCTAATAAGCAAACTTATCAGCAGTTGCTGGATGCAGCTATTACTTTTGAAGATGACTACAACAATGTCCAAGAGTATAGAAGAAAGAGAGCTAAGAAGGAAACCAAGAGGATTCAGGCAAGTAAACCTAAACCCAATCTGTAGTTCAAACCCCGGAACAAGGCCTATGGTAACAACAACAATAACAAGGGCAGTGGTGGAAATCAATCCAATCCTAGAAGGAATGCTATTTGTAACAACTGTGTAATTCCAGGGCATTTCCAGAGGGAATGCAAAAAGCCTGTAGTGATCTATTACGGTTGTAGTCAGAAGGGGCATATCAAGCCCGATTGTCCGAGCAAACCACCAGGAGGTTGGCCTACCAAGGGAGGAGGACAAGCCAGTGGAGGAAATGGACAGCCCAATCGAGGAGGAAATAATGTCAAGAACAACAATGGCAAGAGGAACAGACCTACCGGGAAGCTGAATTGCCCAACCCTAGAGGAGGTGGATAATTCGGAGCATGTAGTGATAGGTACGCTCAATATCCTTACCAATCCCGACAAATTTCTATTTGATACTGGTGCAACTACTTCATTCATTTCTGAAGAATTCTGTGATAAATTCAGGATTAGAAGGGCAACGTTAGAAAACCCTATGACCGTAGTTACGGCAGGGGTAAATGTGATTGTACGCCACATTAAACAAGATCAGGTTATCTCGATCTTTAAGGGAATATGCCCGAGAGGCAATAATAAAGTGGTTATTATCGTATTCCTTATTTATGATAAATGTTTATTTTACATTCTATGATTGTATTAATACGGAAACGTTAATACATGTGTGTTTAATAAACAAAAAGGAAGTTCCTAGTTATGCCTCTCTTATAAACTAGCTCGTTGATTAACAAGATGATCAAAGGTTTCCTGATCATGGACATTGGATGTTGTTAATAACAAGGTCACAACATTAGTGTAATGGTGTGGTGAACATTCATCCGAAGTATAGCATTACGATCAAAGTCATTGAGTTTATATTGCTATAACAACTTACGAAGTGATCAAAATCCTTAGACCATGAGATCATGTCAATCACTAACACCGAAAGAGTTTCTTGATAAACATCAAACGTCACACCGTAACAGGGTGATTATAAAGATGGGTTCAGAACTACTAAAGTGTTATGTTGAGGCCCATGGATCGAGAGTGGAATTTGTTCATCCCGATGACGGATAGATATGCTCTGGGCCCTCTCGGTGATATCACATTGATTAGCTTGCAAGCAAGTGATTTGATCACTAGAATGTTATATCACGGGAACGAGAAAAGAGTGCATGTCATTAACGAGATCTATGCGTAGATGTTTTGCACGGGTGTTACACATATGAGTATGTGGGCGATGATGATCATTTTATTGCTTCTTAGTTGTACTTTGGATATTGGTGGCATAGTGGGATGAAGCGGCCCGAACAAACTTTACATGTCCTCGCACATGAGACCTGTTCCACACTTGACATGCAACTAGTTTTGCATAAGTGGCTAGCTGGTGTCTGTCTCTCCTACTATAGTCAATATCTAATTTGCAATGAGTTGTCAACAATTTGGTTATCCTCGTTGTGGTTCATGTTCGTAGGTAAGAACGGTTCTATCTTCGAAAGCCCTAAGCCACGTAAAACTTGCAATGGATAAATTAGAGGCGTCTAATTTAGATTGTTGCTGGGCTAGTGTTATGATATGGTGATGTTGTAAGTAGAAGTATGAGATGATACTCTTGCAACACACATAACGTGTAGGTTCCATAGACCTTGGCCTTACACATAGAGGTATGATAGAGATCATACCACGATGCACATGATGGAGATCATATGCGGGAACCATATCATTTCACTTATTAACATGTGATGTTTGATTGCATCTTATATTGCTTGTTTGGCGTTTTATTAGCATAATAAGATGATCCCTCATTTAAATATCAAGATAAGAATGTGTTCTTCCTTAAGTATACACCGACAATGTTTCGTCGCTTCAAGACATCACGTGATGATCGGGTGTACTTGAATCCACGAGCATATCTCGGGTGTAAGACAGTTACACACGCGAATACTAAGGTTCTAACTTGGTGAGCCTAGCATGTACAGACATGGACTCAGAACACGGACCGAAAGGTTAAGCATGAGTCATATGTTTTGATATGATGACCATTTGATGCTCGCCTTTGAAGCTACACCGACTCACGTGATGATCGGACTTGGTGTAGTGGATTTGGTTCATGTAATCACCAAAAAGGCATGAGGGATGTCGTTTTTGAGTGGGAGTTCATTTCTAATTTGGATTAGTAGAACTCAATTTATCATAAATTAAATCAAAGTGAATTTGCATAATTTTTTGTAGTCATTGGCATTCGTTCACCACCTTATGCATAGTTGTAATTGAGATAATAGAACTATAGAATTCTGGATATATATACTTTACGAACTGGTATCGTATTGTGTTGAGTGTCAATCTAAAGTTTAAAGTCTTATTGCAAACTTTCAGCAAACTCTATTTACTCCGTGAAATTTAATAGTTAGTATTAAATCGAGAGTAACAATTCCAGTGTTAGTATCTTAAGTATCATGTTTGCCTCCATGATTCTTGATTGTTTTAATATCAAGTTTATCTAGGAGCTGAAAGAATTATTTCAGAAACCATCATGTATGGCAGATATAACGATATCTAAAACAATGTTTTGGTTGCAATATGATTGAGTATAATATATGTTCTCATATTGGATGATAATTTACGAAGGTTGGAGATGCTAGACATCCTAATCATCCAAAAGGGTTTTAGAAAGTAATGTTATACTCACGATTCGCCTTTATAAGCTACAGTAGCTTGATCATGAAAGTCGTCATGATAAGGGTGAATAGAAGATGTATGTAAAGTGTTTACTATACTAAAAGATTACTATAGAATGGATTTTGAAAGAATGTCGATCATTTTGATGATGGTGATCTACTTCAAAGTGCAAGTCCAAAGGTATTATTATTTGAATATACACGCTTTGGACTATGTGTCATGTATATGGCGCCACTTTTGATGTTGATAGATTCTTTTAAAAAGGAAAAGGAAATGCTAAAAGAGAATCTATAAAATATATTTGGCAGAAAAGAAAATATTGGAAATATCCAATTTAGGTATATGGATGATATACATGTTATGGTTGTATTCTTTGCTTGTTAAACAATGTGGTTCTTGGGTATTGGATACTGAATTGGTTGGTATGAAATGTCATACAGAACGACACAATTCATGAACCACAATGGCCTAAGTAACTATCAAGAGAATATGTGATGATGTTCACCGAAAACAAACAAACCGTTGTTTGTATTTCTCGTTGACAACAAAGCTTGACTTCAAGATTTTTTTTAATAATTGTTATTTAAATCAGGTATTATGAGAACAAAGGTTGTTCAAATAATTACCGTATTCCATATAAGATGGATGATTTACAAATCTAGTTGGAGAAATCACATCCATAAAACCTAATGCTAAAATGTCGCAAGACAAATGATTGAAAAATCACTTACGAAGTGACATCGCCGTTTAAATTATATTGGAAATAAAACATGAAGAATTTCCATATTCATGGATTTTTGGAGTCTTTGATTTGATCAAGTGACGCTTGTGAGACTTTCCTCGGGATAATTAAAAACTTCGTTCAAAGGCCAAAGAAGAACGAACGACTAAAATATTGGAATTTATACATATCGATGTATGTAGTCCATTATGTGTAGTCGTAAGCGATGGGTTTCAACTTCATATAATTTCTCTAGAAATTTGTGTGAATATTCACTTAATGAGAAAGAAGTATGAAATATTTGAAAAACGTTTCAAGGACTTTCAAGATGAAGTGAAAATCATTGTAACAAGAAAATAAATGGTTTCTGATTTTATCATAAGGGATTTATTTGAGTTACAAGTGTAACAAGAAAATAAATAAATTATGATTTTATCATAAAGGGATTTATTTGAGTTGCAAGTTTAGCAAAACACCTATATTTACATCTTCTGAAACACCATAGGAGTATGGAGTGTTTGAGATTTGTAATAAAACCTTGTTTGACATGGTTGGGTCAAAGGTGATATTTATAAAACTGCCATTATGTTTTAAAAGATTAAAGCTTTAGATACTACCGCTTTTACACTGAAAAGAGCTCCATCTTGAACTATTGAAATGACACCATATGAGTTATGGTTTGGGGTAAAACCCAAGTTGTCCTTTCTTAAATTTTGGTATGCTAAACATAAGTAAGATGTTTACAACCAAAGTCGGATGAGCATGTCTTTGTAGGTTATTTGGAATAACAATTGGTTATTCCTCCATAACACCAAGGACAAAAGGATTTGTCGCTTGAAATGTGAAGTTTCTTAAAAAAGGAGTGGGAGGACAATAGAACTTTGATAAGGTTAACGAACCTTAGCTATATGTGCTGAGTTGCGCAGTGCCGGAAAATGTTCCGGAGGCAGCCAGAATGCTCATGGCTCACGTGCCTCAAAGGTTGTGGTCACGGAGTTCTAAGTTCTTATTGAACCAAGTCGGTCAGATAAACAATCAAATACTAAGATTTGAGAGTAAATCATTATTGTTTGACAATGATGAACCGACTACATGCAAAGAAGCGATGATAGGCCCTGACTTTGTCAAATGGCTTGAAGCCATAAAATTCGTGATAGTTCCATACACGAGAAATCAAGTTTTGAACTTGGAAGACCCTCCGGAAAGGTGTAAAAACCTATCGGTCGTATTTGGATCTATAAATAAACAGACATGGATGTTTCACATCTATGAAATAGTCGACATGTCATAAATTATTTTATGACAATGTTCAAAGGAGTTGACTATGACAAGATTGGATCTTTCATAGCGATATTTAGTCTGGATGGATTAAAGTAGCAACCACTACATATAATTTGGTATATGGTAGATGAATAAACAAAACAAAATTCTTCTAATAGAATGGTTACCTAGGACGTGTACAAGACACGGTCCAAAGGGTTTTGTTAAATTCAAAGGATGCTAAAAGGGCATGCAAACTTCAATGGTTGAAGTAAGCATCGCGGAGTTAGAATCTTCACCGTGATGAAAAAGGAGTTTTCATCTGGAGACGATGAAGATGCTTGCATTTGCAAGAAATTAAGTGGGAGAGCCGAGACATATTTCTAATACATTATGTGGAGGACATCTTGTTGATTAGAAATGATGTATCTTTTATTAACAAAGGTTAAGGATTTCATTTTGATGAAAGACTTAGGCAAAACCCGAATATTTAGCATGAATGTCTATAGTGGATAAACGGTGACGCTAATATGGTTGGGCCAAACGTACATATATGAGATATTGAAGGAGTTCAATATAGAAACGACAAGAAACGGTTCTTGTCGCATGGAAAGGAATTGAATCAAGATTCAAGTGTATCGACACTTGATAAGTGAAACAAGATTCAAGTGCTTTGACACTTGATGAGTGAAATCACGAGAATGTTTTGATCAATCATACCATGATATGTACACATCCAGATATGTCATATGCTATAAGTTTTATGAGCATATACCAGAATGAATCATAAAATGATCATTGGATGATAGTGAGAATATTCTTATGATCTTTTGGAAGAACTAAGAATATATTTGTGTAGAGGTGACAAACAATTACAAATAGTTCATTGTAAAGCGTTACATTGATACTAGTTTTGTCACAAGATGCAAATTAAGTTTATCTCAATTTAGACTATGGGTGGCACAATGAAATGGAAAGAAAGTTCCCATGATGGATTTGGAAGAGTTCCAAAGTTAAGACATTGTACGAATACTACAACAAAAAGGCTAAGTATATGACTGCTATAGTAGCAGCAAAGGAGGGAATTTGTGTCAAATAGTTTGTTATCAAACTAAGGTGTGGTTCGCAATGGGCTAACACTAAAGATATATTGTATGACAATAGTATCGACGTGATTTAAACCCAAGGAACTAAAGGTCTCACCAAAAGACCAAATTTATACAATGCCATCTCATTAGAGAATGAGTAATGCATGGAGACGCAAAGACATGCAAATACACAAGGACCTGAAGCGTCAGATCCATAGATTATGTTAACCACTTGCAATTGTGTATATGGAACACCAGAAAGCCATATGTGTTCAATATGCAAAGTTTTCAAACTAGATTATTGTCTCTAGTGCAAGTGGGAGACTGAAGGGAATATGCCCGAGAGGCAATAATAAAGTGATTATTATCGTATTCCTTATTTATGATAAATGTTTATTTTACATGCTATGATTGTATTAATATGGAAACGTTAATACATGTGTGTTTAATAAACAAAAAGGAAGTTACTAGTTATGCCTCTCTTATAAACTAGCTCGTTGATTAATAAGATGATCAAAGGTTTCCTGATCATGGACATTGGATGTGGGTAATAACGAGGTCAATACATTAGTGTAATGGTGTGATGAACATTCATCCGAAGTATAGCATTACGATCAAAGTCATTGAGTTTATATTGCTATAACAACTTACGAAGTGATTGAAATCCTTAGACCATGAGATCATGTCAATCGCTAACACTGAAAGAGTTTCTTGATAAACATCAAACGTCACACCGTAACAGGGTGATTATAAAGATGGGTTCAGAACTACTAAAGTGTTATGTTGAGGCTCATGGATCGAGAGTGGAATTTGTTCATCCCGATGACGGCTAGATATGCTCTGGGCCCTCTCGGTGATATCACATTGATTAGCTTGCAAGCAAGTGATTTGATCACTAGAATGTTATATCACGGGAACGAGAAAAGAGTGCATGTCAGTAACGAGATCAAACTAGGTATGGAGATATCGATGATCGAATCTCGGACATGTAATATATCTCGAAACAAAGGGATTAAGATACTAGCGTAAAAGGTTCCGACGATCACAAGAAAGTCATCGTTGAATGTGTGGGAGTCAGTATGGGTCTCCAGATCCCGCTTCTGATTATTGATCTGAGAGGGGTCTCGATCATGTCCGCATTATTCGCGAACCGTAGGGTGACACACTTAAGAGACACCGACATCCATTTGGAGCAAAAGTTTCATGCCGAAAAGAATAACAAGCGCAGGAATTTATTTCACTAGATACCGAAACGGGTTTTCGGGTGAAATTGCAAAAAGTGTTTCTGCATGTGAAATGAAATACTAGCAAGGGGTTATATGTGAATGTTTCTCATTAAAGTAATTGACAAAATTCTGAATAAATAAAAGGAGTTTTATTTAATGAGAGTTTGCATTAAATTTGGTGGAAATTTAATGGGAATTTGAGTGGGTTTTTGAGTGGAGGGAATTGAAAGGCATTTGAGTGAGTGGAGTGTCCACCCACATGAATGTGGAAGAGGTGGGGGCAGCTCCATGGCTGGGCGCATGGCCCCTTGGGCGCCCCCCCTCTCCCTATAAAAGGAGCCCCCTCCCTCTCTCTCACTCACACCTCCTCGTGAAGGATCTCTCTCCCCCTATAGAATTTATTCCCCATGGTCTCGGACTAGCGAGATACATGTTCCCGGTGGCTATTCGGCAAGAAAGAGTTGTGCTTCCGCTGCATCTCTAGAGCGAGGAGGCGGAGGTTGCTCGGTGCCTCGAACGTGTGTGCGAGCACGGATGCGCTGCTGTTTTGCGGCGCTAGGACTTCCTCTTGATCTTGAGATCGGCAAGAGATCGTCTACATCAACCACGAGTTTGGACTCGTTAAGCTTTGTCGGTCTTCAAGGGTATGTTCTCTACGGATGTACATCCGCCCGTTGTTTGTATCTAGTAGATAGATCTTGGTACATAGTTGTTCCCATCGTAGGAAATTTTTTGTTTTCTATGCTGCGAACCCTACAGATCTGTGGTTGTACATACTTCGCAGACCTTTATGTGATTCCTTTGAAGGGAATTGCAGTAGTGCTGGGGATGGACTGGATGATGGATCATGGGGCTCCGATAAATTGTGAGGAGAAAACTGTCTCAATAAAAACTCCAAGTGGAGCAAGGATAGTTTACCAAGCAGATAAGCACAGTCATATGATGGTGGATCTGCAGTTGAACTCGATGAAGGAGGTCAAATTGGAAGATATTCCTATAGTAAATGAATTTTCAAGATGTTTTTCTAGCAGAGCTACTTGGAATGCCACCAGATCGGGAGATAGAGTTCACTATTGATCTAATTCCCGGTACAGCACCAATAGATCAAGCACCATATAAGATGGGACCAAAAGAATTAAAAGAACTCAAAGAGCAAATTGATGAGTTAGCCAGAAAAGGGTTTATCCAGGAAAGTGTATCCCCATGGGGAACACTAGTAATCTTTGTGGATAAAAGGGATGGTGGAAGAAGGATGTGTGGAGATTATAGAAATCTGAACAACATTACCATCAAGAATAAGTATCCTTTACCAAGGATTCAAGATTTGTTTGATCAAGTGAAAGGAGCCGGAGTGTTTTCTAAGATCGATCTAAGATCTGGATACCATCAAATAAAAATCAAGCCTGAGGATGTTCCAAAGACATCATTTGTCTCAAGATATGGACACCATGAGTATCTGATAGTACCATTTGGTTTGACCAATGCACCAGCAATATTCAAGAATTTGATGAACAAAATCTTCATGCCATATTTGGATAAGTTCGTCATAGTCTTCATTGATGATATTCTGATATATTCCAAGGATAAGGAAGAGCATGCTAATCATTTGAGAATAGCATTACAGACTCTAAGGGAACATAAACTTTATGCTAAGTTCAGTAAATGTGAATTTTGGCTAGATGAGGTAGAATTCCTCGGCCATGTGATCAGTAAAGATGGAATTGCTGTAAATCCATCTAAAGTTCAATTGGTACTAGAATGGACTGCACAAATCAATGTGAAACAAATTCGAGGTTTCTTAGGGATGGTTGGTTATTATCGGAGATTCATTGAAGGTTTCTCCAAAATAGCTGGACCAATTACCAAATTGCTAAGAAAGAATACACCATTCAATTGGGATGAGAAGTGTGAAGCAAGTTTTCAAGAGTTGAAGACCAAGTTAACCACAGCTCCAATCTTAGCAGTTCCAGAAACAGGGAAAGACTTTACAGTATATTGTGATGCTTCTAAGGAAGGTTTGGGTTGTGTGTTAATGCAAGATCGGAAAGTGATTGCTTATGGTTCAAGACAACTGAAACCACATGAAGTCAACTATCCAACTCATGATTTAGAGTTAGCAGCAGTAGTCTTTGTGCTAAAAGGATGGAGGCATTTTCTTTATGGAGCCAGATGGGAGTTATATACTGATCATAAAAGTCTTAAATATTTCTTCACCCAAAAGGAGTTGAATATGAGACAAAAGTGTTGGTTGGAACTAATCAAAGATTATGATTTAACAATCAACTATAGTCCAGGAAAAGCAAATGTTGTAGCAGATGCTTTAAGTCGAAAGAGTGCAGATATTCAGCCTAGCAATCGGGAGCTACCAAAAGAGTTACAAATGGACTTGGAAATATTAGAGCTTCAATTCATTAGAATAGAGGTTCTTGTAGGATTAGCTACTATGCAGGTAGTTGCAGAGCAGGACAGTGATCTTAAGCACGAAATTTTTAGACATCAAGCAAAAGATCCTTTCATTGCTGAGGAAATTCGTAGGATATCTCAAGGGCAAAAATCAGTTTTTCGCCTTGGAGATTATGAATCTTTGTGGTTCCAAGATCATCTTTGTGTTCCAGATGTGACTAAGATTCGAGATGTCGTACTCAGAGAAGCACATGAAACACCATATTCTATACATCCAGGAAGTACCAAGATGTATATGGATTTGCAAGAATTATTCTGGTGGAATAACATGAAAAGAGACATTGCTAAATATGTATCAGAATGCCATACTTGCCAAATGGTGAAGGCTGAACATCAAAGTCCAGCAGGACCATTGCAACCTTTGGAAATTCCCGAATGGAAGTGGGAGGAAATAGGTATGGACTTCATTACAGGATTTCCCATGACACCTAAACGAAAGGATATGATATGTGTAATTGTGGATAGAATCACTAAAAGTGCACATTTTATTCCGGTAAATCAGAAAGATAATGCTGAGAAGTTAGTAGAAGTTTACATCAAAGAGATAGTAAGTAAGCACGGAGTGCCCAAAAAGATCGTAACTGATAGGGGATCAGTGTTTACTTCAGCATTTTGGAAGCAATTGCATGAAGCACTTGGTTCAAAGTTAGATTTCAGCACAGCTTATCATCCACAGACATGGGCCAAACAGAAAGAACAAATCAGATACTAGAAGACATGTTAAGGGCTTGTGCATTAGATTTTGGAGGTACATGGGAAGATCATCTACCATTGGCAGAATTTTCCTACAATAATAGCTATCAGAGTAGTCTGAAGACAGCTCTATATCAGGTTCTATATGGAAGGAAATGTAGATCACCAATATGTTGGTATGAGCCTGCAAGCAGCAAAGAATTTGCACCAGACTATATCCAGGAAAAACCAGATATCATTGACTGAAAATAGCTCAGAGTAGGCAGAAAAGTTATGCTGATCAAAGTCGAAGATCATGGCATACAGAAGTGGGAGACATGGTATATTTGAAAGTAAGTCCAGTGAAAGGGGTTAAAAGGTTCGGAGTTAAAGGAAAATTGAGTCCAAGATATATCGGGCCATTCAAGATACTGAGTCAGAATAGAAGTATATCTTATGCTTTAGAGTTACCATCAAGATTAGCTCAAGTGCATAGGGTTTTCCATGTGTCACAACTTCGTAAATGTTTGAAAGTTCCGGATGTTGCAATCACACATCAAGAGATATAACTACAAGCAGACTTGACCTATGTTGAAAAGCCCTGTAAAATTTTGTAAGAAAACTGGAAAAGGTTGAGGAATAGGGCAATCAAGTATTGCAAGGTACAGTGGGAACATCACCCTGAAAGGGAAGCCACTTGGGAGAAAGAAGAGGATTTAAGAAAAGCCTATCCAGAACTATTCAGGTACATCTCAACAAACTTTGGGACGAAGTTTAATTTAAGGGGGGAAGTCTGTAACATCCCAGCATTTAGGAACCAACGAAGGGTAGATTTAGGAATCTGTGATATTGCATGCATTCATCTGTAAAAATGTGGGTAAATTTTTTGCCAAATAAAAACCTAAAGTGATCAAAGTTTCTTTCATGCTTTGAGATTAGGAATAGTCTTGGAGGATGATTATTATAGACTTTGATATGATCTTTGTGGATTAGTGTGTTTTGGGGAAATGAAATTTGAATTTAAAACTTGAGTGTTGAATTTATAATTTAAAACGATTTAGAATTATGTTTGAGTATTATGATTTATTCAAGAGTTAACAATTAGTAATTCAAACTTTAAATAAACAACACAATTAAGAAAAAGAATATTCATTCCATAATTTTATTCAATAAAGAAGTTACAAAATGTAACTTATGGAATTGATCAAGAATCTTTGCAACAGTAATGAAAAAAAAGAAGAATCTTTATATATTGAGTAATAGTACAGTCTTTATTACAAAAGAATAAAATAAAAATTACAAAAGAATAAAAGAAATATTACACGTGACTATTCTATAAATAAAAATAAAATCTAAACTAAAGTCTTGATCTTCAAGTCTGGTACCTGCAAAACAAGACACAAACTAAAGAAAGAAAATTAAGGATTAAAAATGTTTTACTCTCAGAATTGACAGTGAGTTGCAATGTTCAAAATTTCATCATTGAGTAATCTTTAAAGGGGCAAGTTTCACCATTATGAAAGAACTGAATCTTTCATAATTCAAGCCAGAAGTCAAATAAATGGCAAGGAGGGGCAAGTTTCACCAGACAAGTAGATGTAACCAGATAAAAGTAACTTTCATATCCAGAGCATATCCACAAGGTGTGCATCAGGCACACAAGCAGCACACACACCAAACTGCATGGTGTCTGCTGTCAGCACAGCATCAAAGGGCCACACACACAAAACTACTCAACACAGCCGTGGGAGGCATCTCCAACACCATTCTCTGGTGCATACACACCAAGCACAGCAGCCCAGCTAAACCAAAGCCAAACCAGATCACACAACCAAACTCTTGATCATCTCATCAAGATGGTGACATAAGGAGGGGGTAGATCAGGTGGATAGTAAGCACAAGATCAAGCCACCAGGACCAGGAGGTGGAGAGCTATATCAGGGACAAGTCTAGGAGCTGGAAGTATCAGGAGGAGCACAAGATCAAGCTAGCCACAAGACCAACAACTTGTAACCCCAACAATACCAAGTGTGGTGAGCATCATAAAACATCCACATATTCTATTCATCATATTCAAACAGAAAAGCATGTGTTGTGTTACAATTTAAATCTCTCAGTGATCACCCAATTGGGGTGAACCTATCATAGAGGAAATTTTAAATATAAAGGCCAGTAGTAAACTCTACCAAATCCACCAGGATCTCAGACCAGCATCATAGATCACCACTCCTGGTGATCATAAACAACTCATATATTCCAACATGTTCTCAAATAGCTTATAAAATTTGGGCGCATCTCCTAATGGAGTAGCACCTCAGATTTCATGAACTATATGCACCAACATTAAGCTATAAGCAAACCAATCATTTTAGCCAACCAGGATCCAAAGACCAGTGAACAACCTTGATACTTAAGCATATCTATGAGGGACAGCACGATAGGAATTTAATTCCTAAGCCTTAGACCAACATCATAGGCATTGATCTTTAAAGAAAGAAGATTACAATTTATCTTTAATAGATATTCAATCTTAAGCACTGGCCATAGTAAAGCCCAGTAGTAGAATCACCACTTGTGTACCATTCTAGGATGGTGTCACAAGAACAAATTCTAAAACCAAGCCAAACAATCACTTAGCTTTCATAAATAAACCAGTAAGACAATAACTATCATTTTCCTGGAAAGTTTAACCAGGAATCAGGATCAGGTTTATATGTGCAAAGTGTTACTGTAAGAAACTAAGTAACCTCAATCTGCACATGAATCCACAAGCCAATCTTTACTGATGCAGTGAATCACCACTAATAGTGCTATTATCAGTACTTGGGTACCAACAGTAGAGAAACACACTAAGCTTCAACCTAACCAACCAGGTTTCACAGTTATACCATCAGCTTAACCAAGCTTTATCACTAGTTAGAGGCAACACTACTGAACCACTAGCATCATATCAAGAATATCATCAGATAATCAAAACATGACAGGAAGCACTGAAGTGCAGTGAGCACAATCTTCACTAGGCATCACTACCAGATCAGATCATCATCTTACAAGCACAAAGAGGGATGAATCCTAGAACCAGGGAAGAACCCTAGAACAAATATGAACCCTAATGAGGGATGGCCACTAGTTACACACGTATGAACTCAGAGGAGGTAGAGACACAGGTTATAACCAAGAACCAACTCACCTATGGTCCTCGATGTAGAATAGAAGAGGAAGACGAGGAGGCCGATGAGCACGACGGCACGGGGAGCACCCCAAGGGGGCGCTGCGACCCACACCATGCCGCGTAGGCGACCACACCCACGCCTGATGGCGAAGAACACCACCATAGCACACGGCAGTAGCGGCGACGACAGCACCAGCACCACCCCAAACCCTAGGGTTCGAGATGGAGCTAGTCTGGCCACGGGGGAGCTCCTGATCCAAATCGAATTGGACAGAAATGTAGAGCATGGTTGACAACCTCGCCCTGCATTACGGCAGCGGCCAGGAAGGACCACGACGGCGAGCAGCGCACGATGGTGGCGCCATATACCATGGGGTCGAGGAGGAGAAGAGAGAGATGAGGTCGAGAGAGTGACAGAGGGAGTGGGCTAGATTAGGCCAGGACCCCTTCGGGGTTTCGTTTTGGCTCTGCCCTATTGGGCCACAAGTGCCCAATAAGCCCAACACAGTCAGCCCAAATTACTTATAGCCAGTTTTTAAAATAAGAAAAGACCAAAATGCCCCTGAATTTAAATAAATTCTAGAAAATAAAATAAAAATCCAAAAATTATAAATAAAATATTTTTGGATTCAAAATAATCCAAACTATCCAAATAAATTAGAAAATAAAATTTTAGACATATAAATTTTATTAAGAATTTTGTAACATATATATTCCTTATGGAATTTTACAAAATTATTGAAAGATGATAAAAATAAATAAAATTCACTTTCATTACATATTAATATTGTAGTATTTTGGAAAAATACTAAACAAATATTTAATATCAATTTTTTGGTACTTAAATGATAATTCTTAAAGGAATTGTTAAATAAATAAAATTCAAATAAATAGGAAATAAAATAAAATAAAAGAATACAATATTCAATAAATATTAGAAAAATAATATTTATAAATCCTTTATTATTAAAAAGAATTTTTACAATAATGGGGGGGATACACACAAAGCTAAATGATGCATTACATTACTTTGCATAATCATTTTACTTCTTTGAATATTGTCCTTACCGGGCAATAATGATGTTTTGTAGACATAGAAGCTCAAGGTCCAGTGCAAGCATCAGACTTCACTACCTTGCAATCACAAGGCAAGTTCATCACTTGCTCATATCCTTTGAAGAGTCTTTATCAAAGTATTTGCAAATTGTGTTATCATATATACTCTAAAGAAAGAAAATATTATTTTCACAAATAAAGAAATTTTAGATATCATCCTAAGTGATGATATAATGGAGCAATAGAACTTAGGATTCTATTTGCAACAATGATGATCAATTAGGGACTTAATAACCCATAACATCAGTGATTCTAGCGCCGTATATCACGCGTTAGCCATGAGATTTGGAATGAGACAGAGAAGTCAGCTGTATCTTCTTCCTCTCGCATGTAGCCAGATGTGCAGGTCGTGGCTGTTATCCTTGTAGCGTGCATATTAATTGGTAATTCGTAGAGGATGTGCAGCATATGGGTGGGAACCCACAACGTCCCATGATAGTTCTGGTATCTAACAGTTTGTACAAACCATTGCCGTAATTCAATATGTGGGCATGGTGTACACCAAGGAGGCGTGCGAGGTCACGGAGGGGGGAGTGATTGGCTTGGACCAACTACTAGGCCCCACATCATGGAATTGTGGACGGGAAAGTACGCCCGGTTGTGCAACAAGGAGTTGATCTCTCATGGGTAAAGTAACGCACCTCTGCAGAGTGTACGAATTGTAACTTGTTACTCTGTTCCGGGAAGGACCTGCGAACGCGGCCGGAAAGGAACTCCATGAAAGTTCTGGTCAACCTATGAAGGCTGATGGTCATAGATTTTTATAATAAAAATCAATCTTTGAAGAAAGATGTACAAAAACTGCATAGTGCTAAGGACTTATAGTCCGAGGTGGTAGTTAGAGCATCAAACTTCCCACCTTGCATATAATGAACTTGTTGGGTAACGTTGTTACTCATCATTTCCTTTGATCGCTTGCTTAGACTCTGAGGATCCCGAAGATACGCCAATGTATGCAGCTGAATGCCAAGAAGATGTGTACTACGAGGAGCTTGACCTGTCAGGAGGTGTTGAAGGAGTGGATTACGAAATCCGCTATGGTGTCGATGATAACGAGTCCAACTAAGTATCCTAGTTAGTAGTAACCGACGGAGCCAAGCAGCATGAACTCTATAGAATAAGCTGCTGAGCTCAACTCCTAGTTGGAGTTGCTACTTTTAAATTCCACTGAAACACTTTATATTTTGGTTTGTAAGTTGAATCCTTTTGAAGTCTTGAACTTCTGGTATTGTAATAATAATAATATGTGAATGTTTGTAATATGGACCCGCAATATTTCTGTTGTACCACTATGAGGGATGAGATATTTACAGAACGGTGTTCTGTGAATGTCATGTCAACGATTATAGTGTACTACACATGCAGTGGTATGCTGGGTCACCGCAGAAGCCAATCCTTGCTGCCAAACTCCGCAGCGAACGAGACAATCGTCGGAAGAGAAGTGTGGCCTCCAAAATTACAAGATCCAATGCAGCCTCATCGCCAAAATGGATTTTAGAGCCACTGAACATGCTTGCTGCAGGCAGCGAGGCAATTGTCGTTGTGGCACATTAGTCGTGGAATGTCCCCATTCTAGCCTAGACCTAACTCTTTCATGTCCTGCCGACAAGGTTGGGAGAGAACACTGTACGCGTATCACCCCCAACCCCATTCCTAGACAACCATATTGCCATGGCCACAAGCACCACTACACAAGACATCAACAACAAGTGACTCACAGAGCAATGCATCTCACCTTGCAAATAGTTGGTGATAAAATGAGGCCACGGGCTTCTTGATGCCTTGATGGAGGTCATTGTCATGGAGAAGAAGAAGCAAGGCATATTTATTTGACATGGTGACATCACCAAACAATGAGGGACCCTACCTGTGTGAACACCATGGAAGAGAACACATGGATCTCCAAAGCGGAGGACGAAGGGGGCTAAAGCCGCGGCCTCGTGGCATTCACCGAGGGGTAAGCCTTGCCTCCCAAATCTCTTTTTGTCTAGAGCGGTTAAGTGCGGGACATATTTGGGTGTTACGTAAAGATTTTCCTAAGCAGGCATTTAAGAACGGAGCGAGAAAAGGAAAGGTACAAGCTGTTCTTATGCCATGATATTTTGGCACATAGATATGCCACCTGGCATCAAAGGCTACCGTATGTTGTCCTGCTCGGTGAATCCTTAGTCGGGCACCTTGGGATGACTCCAAAAATAGAGCTCCGGAGGCGGCCATTGTTTTGGCTCGACTGATGGGTTACCGTAGGCGGGCTTCTATTTCAACTAACTCCGATGTTTCGTTTTGGGAAGCGGATTTTTTTCTAGTCGGCGCCCCAATTAGTGGAGTCGTCATATTTTCCCGCCTACCTCCAAAGAATTTTACTAGAGTCAGTCGTTCTTTCAGAGGCGAGTTTTATGGTAAAACCGACCGAGTAGGAGGCATTCAGAGGTTGTTCGTTTTCCCCCAACGAGAATCGACTTCAGTCACCGTCTCGAATTCTCAGCTTTCTGCTAGTGATACCAACATTTTAGAAATAGAAAGGGTAGAACCTATAGCCGACATTCATGCCCATGCATGTTTGATTGATGACTAAACTTTCCTACTATAATAACCTTATGTATGTCTTATATATTGTGCGTAGATGAAAATAGGTGCGCGGCGAACAAAATTAATGGGCATCGCAAACAAGTGTGGTGAAAATTGGCAAAAAGTCAGAGCATATCATATGGTTTGTTGAGCATGAGTGAGGCGGGTAAGATGTGGCAATAATGGAACAAACACATAGTACTACTATCTTGCCTCTGATCGAATCCTTCATCGCACTAGTGGAAACGAGGCCTTTGGTTGAGCCTGGAAATGGGCTTTAACATCGGTTCTTCTACGAACCAGTGTTAAAGGGGGGCCTGTACCAGCGTGGCCCGTGCAGCAAAAAGGAGCCCCCCTTTAACACCGGTTCGTGGCACGAACCGGTGTTAAAGGCCCCTGCACCAGTGGCCCGCGCAGCCCCCCCTTTAACACCAGTTCGTGGCTTGAACCGGTGTTAAAGGGGGGGCTATATAAGACACCACATCTCACACCCCACTCTTCCATTTTTTCACTATCTCATTTTGGAGCCTAGCAAGAGGGTGTGAAGTGTGCTAGTTTGTGTTTTTTTCGTATGCACAAGAGGTGTTCGGTGAAATGCCCGAGAGCTCAAAATAAGTTTTCTCGTTGCTCTTTCCTTCTCGGTCGAGGTCGGCAACTATCCTTTCATGTGTCATTGATGTACTATATATATAAATGGTCATCTCCTTATTATTTTTTGATATATACTATATATTAATGCAGATGAACCGGCAATGGATGTACGGTGACCGCCGCACTTCCGAGTACATTACGGGCCTCCAAAATTTCATCATTGTGGCTAATGCAAACCATGGTCACAATGGTTTTATGTGTTGTCCGTGTGTTCAATGTCAGAACAAGAAAGACTACTCAAATACCAGAACCATTCACGCCCACCTGCTTCGATCCGGTTTCATGCCCAGCTATAATTGTTGGATCAAGCACAGAGAAAAAGGGGTTGTGATGGAAGACAACGAAGAATAAGAGGATGATGACAACTATCATAATATGTATCCTGAATATGATGATACTGGAACGGGGGTAGATAATGAAGATCAAGAGGCAGCAGATGGGCGCCCTCTAGGATTAGACGTGCAGAAGATACATGCCTGCATTAATGACTGCATCCTCTACCGCGGTGAGAAGTACGAGAATTTGGATGCATGCCCGGTATGCACTGCACTGCGGTATAAGATCAGACGAGACGATCCTGGCGATGTTGAGGGTGAGGCCCCTAGGAAGAAGGTTCCTGCCAAGGTTATGTGGTATGCTCCTATAATACCACGGTTAAAACGTCTCTTCAGAAATAAAGAGCATGCCAAGTTATTGCGATGGCACATGGAAGACCGTAAGAAAGACACGATGTTGAGACACCCCGCTGATGGTTCATAGTGGAGAAAAGTCGAGCGAGAGTACCCGGACTTCGCACGTGACGCAAGGAACTTAAGGTTTGGTCTAAGTACAGATGGCATGAATCCTTTTGGTGAGCAGAGCTGCAGTCACAGCACCTGGCCTGTGACTCTATGTATCTATAACCTTCCTCCTTAGTTGTGTATGAAGAGGAAGTTCATTATGATGCCAGTGCTCATCCAAGGCCCGAGGCAACCCGGCAACGACATTGATGTGTACTTAAGGCCATTAGTTGAAGAACTTTTACCGCTGTGGGCCAAACCAGGTGTACATATGTGGGATGAGCACAAAGGGGAGCCATTTGACCTACGAGCATTGCTTTTCGTAACCATCAATGATTGGCCTGCTCTTAGTAACCTTTCAGGGTAGACAAACAAGGGATATAATGCATGCACACACTGTTTAGATGAGACTGAAAGTGTATATTTGGATAAATGTAAGAAGGTTGTGTACCTAGGGTATCGTCGATTTCTTCCGAACCTGCATCCAGTAAGAAAGAAAGGCAAGCATTTCAAACATCTGGCAGAACCCCGGAGGAAGCCTGTCCTCCGTACCGGTGAGGAGGTATTTGGTATGGTCAAGGACCTAGAAGTAATCTTTGGAAAAGGTCCTGGCAGTCTATCTGTTCCGAATGACGATGCCGGACACGCGCCCATGTGGAAGAAGCAATCTATATTTTGGGACCTACCCTATTGGAAAGTCTTAGAGGTCCGCTCTTCAATCGACATGATGCACGTGACGAAGAATGTTTGCGTGAACCTGCTAGGCTTCCTAGGAGTGTATGGGAAGACAAAAGATACACCGGAAGCACGGCAGGACCAACAACGTCTGAAAAACCCTGAAGAGCCTATGCATCCTAAGAACAAGAAGGGTAAACGATGCCACTTAACTCCTGCCAGCTACGCTCTTACCAAAGCAGAGAAGGAAATCTTTTTTGAATGCCTGAGCAGTATCAAGGTCCCGTCTAGCTTCTCGTCGAATATAAAGGGAATAATAAATATGGCAGAATTTTTTTTCCAAAACCTGAAGTCTCATGACTGCCACGTGATTATGACACAATTGCTTCCGATTGCATTGAGGGGGCTTCTACCTGAAAATGTTCGAGTACCCATTGTGAAGCTATGTGCATTCCTCAATGCAATATCTCAGAAGGTAATCGATCCAGAAAGCCTACCAGGGTTACAGATAGATGTGGCCCAATGTCTTGTCATCTTTGAGTTGGTGTTCCCACCATCCTTCTTCAGTATTATGACGCATCTCTTGGTTCACCTAGTAGAAGAGATTGCCATTCTCGGTCCTGTATTTCTACACAATATGTTCCCCTTTGAGAGGTACATGGGAGTCTTAAAGAAATATGTTCATAACCGTGCTAGGCCAGAAGGAAGCATCTCCAAGGGCTATGTAATAGAGGAGGTCATTGAGTTCTGTGTTGATTTTATTCCTGACCTTAAGACGATTGGTGTTCCAGAATCACGACATGAGGGGAGACTGCATGGAAAAGGCACCCTAGGATGTAAAGCAATGATATGTAGGGACGGGCATTCTCTCAATCAAGCACACTACACGGTTTTACAAAGATCTATCTTGGTTGCCCCGTATATCAATGAACACAAGAACTTAATACGCCTCAAACACCCGGGGCAGTCTGATGAATGGATTAAAGTGAACACATGGCGAGTTTTGGCGGCTGGCTGCAAAGACTTCTCACAAATAACACCACTATTGGGGATCAGCTGTACTTGTTGGCCAGGACACCATCTTCGACTGTATGTACTTTCCAAGGGTACGAGATAAATGGGAATACATTTACACGATAGGCCAAGATAAAAAGAGCACCAACCAAAATAGTGGTGTCCACTTCGATGCAGCAGAAGACAATGGGCAAAAGACCACGTATTATGGGTTCATAGAGGAGATATGGGAACTTGACTATGGACCTAATTTTAAGGTCCCCTTGTTTGATGCAAATGGGTCAAGCTAATAGGAGGGGGGGTTGAGGTAGACAAGAAGTACGGAATGACAACATTGGATCTCAACAATCTTATGAAGGTAGACAAGAACTTAGACGAACCATTCGTCTTAGCCAATGATGTGGCTCAAGTTTTCTATGTGAAGGACATGTCTACCAAACCAAAAAAAGAAAAAATAAGCAAACAGATACATCACACGATGAGCCAAAGCGTCACATAGTTCTTTCAGGGAAAAGAAACATCATGGGAGTGGAGGACAAGACAGACATGTCAGAAGATTATAATAAGTTTGATGAAATTCCGCCCTTCAAAGTGAAGACTAACCCAACCATCCTGTTAAATGGTGTTGATACTCCATGGTTACGGCCGACGCGATCATAAGATTGACTATATGTATTAATTGAGCCATTTTTGGCACACATATGTATCTCAACATGGAAATCAATGTCATATTTCTTCTGTTAACAGTATATGTATTAAATGAGCCATTTTTCTTCCTTCTATTTCTTCCCTCCATTTTTCTTCCCGCCATTTTTCTTCCCGCCAGTTCTTCCCGCCAGTTCTTCCCTCCAGTTCTTCCCGCCAGTTCTTCACTATATATATATGTAGGGTTAGCCTCCATTGTCATTGCACATCTCTAGACTCATATCTGCAACCTCATCACTCTTTCCCATGGCTTCCACCGTAGCACTAACCCCCAGGGAGGCGGAGGCGCTTTGCGCCTCGAACTACCCCTGCCCGCCGGGCTACTGTGTCCCCGTCGGCTGGATGCTGAGCGCCGGAGGCGTGCCGGTTCCTCCTGTCCCTCTAGGTGTGGCAAGCTGGATGGACATCACGAACCACTACTACTTTTAGCTCACGCCGGAGCAGCGGAGGAATCCCAGATGACATCCCGACTATTTCCCTACTTGGGAAGCCTTCTTCGTGGATCGCCGTGAGAGGGCGCTCGCCAGGCACGAGGAGGACGGCCCACCTCCTCCGAACTTCAACGAGGCCGGCCGTCGGCTATGGTGGCGCGGTCGGACTCTCCAGAGCGTCATGGCCTATGACACTGCCGCCGACTCTAACCCCCGTCTGCGCCACCCTCAAGTCCAGCCCACGCGTACTCAGCCTTCAAGGTTCAATTACGGCGACCCCGACGATGACAGTGATGTCGGCGGCGGCGAGTACGACGACTACAGTGGCGAGTATTACAGGTGTAGGCAGGAGCATGACTGAATCACTCCAACATTCCGAAACAAGTTCGACCGATTGTTACTTAATCTGGCAATGTATCTTAATTTTCAGTTCTTTTATGTATCTTAATTTTCAGTCGTGCTTTATGTAACTTACTATTAGTTGCATTCTGTATTTTAATTCCAGTTCTATCTCCTTCACAAAATGACCTATCTCATTCGAGGTTTCTTGGCTTTCGGGTCAAATGACCAATGTTATGGCTATAATCAAGGCATAGTTTGTGATAATATGGCCATATTGTGCATACATGTGCATCATGGCATGGAAAACAATGTTGCAAGAGGAAGTTTTCCTTTTTATCGCACCAAAAAGGCATTTTCCATTTTCTGAGCATAAAAAACGGACGGTTTTGTGAAGCAACCACCAAATGGCTAATTCAAAAAACCATCACCACATTTAAAAAAAAATACTAGACCACCTTATATGGACAATGTACCAACAAGGGGATCTGAAACCTTTCCGTCCACCTCTGGTGAAAAAGACAAATTCCTGCCGAATCGGTAGGAAGTGGGTCAGATATGAACTACATGTACATGATACGATGCTCATGATTTTTTACAAAAATCATTTTTAGGTTCACAATATGCTATTTTATCAAAAATCCAATGCAAGTTGAGTGAGGCTTGGCCCCGAGCTAAGAATCTTCATGCCCGTTGTTCGACAAAGTTTGACGATAGTTTAAAACGGGGATAAAAAAATAAAAAAAGATCGAAACAGTGTGAAACCTTCGCGTGGTGTTATATTATGTGACATAGTTAGAAGGAAAAATCTCAAACTTGGTATATTGATTATGTCTCAAAAAAACCTTCACAAAATGACCTATCTCATTCGAGATTTCTTGGCTTTCGGGTCAAATGACCAATGTTATGGCTAGAATCAAGACATAGTTTGTGATAATATGGCCATATTGTGCATACATGTGCATCATGGCATGGCAAACAATGTTGCAAGAGGAAGTTTTCCTTTTTATCGCACCAAAAAGGCATTTTCTATTTTCTGAGCATAAAAAACGAACGGTTTTGTGAAGCAACCACCAAATGGCTAATTCAAAAAACCACCACCACATTTTACAAAAATACTAGACCACCTTATATGGACAATGTACCAACAGCGGGATCTGAAACCTTTCCGTCCACCTCTGGTGAAAAACACAAATTCCTGCCGAATTGGTAGGAAGTGGGTCACATATGAACTACAGGTACATGATACGATGCTCATGATTTTTTACAAAAATCATTTTTAGGTTCACAATATGCTATTTTATCAAAAATCCAATGCAAGTTGAGCGAGGCTTTGTCAGATTCAAGTGTATACAAAAGATGCGGCATTTAAATATCCAATCAATTCAAAAATGTTAATACAAAATAAAATATGATTTGCTCTAATAAAATAGGGTTAGATTCCTTTTTAAATGCTTAATATTTCTTATGTTCAAATTTTTAGGATTTTACAATTTATTTTTGTTTGAATTGAATAATCAAAATTTATATGTAACTGTTTTAATCAATTTGAAAATTTTCATCTAAAGTAAATATAAAATGTTTTACATGAATGGATAGATATTATTTTTCTGAAAATTATGATATATTATTTATATTTTTCTGAGTTGAAATGAATAAGATATGAATTTTCGAAATTCATATCCTATTTTTTGAATTATAAATGCCCCCACCCCTTTAATGCATGAAATAAATGCCCCCCCTTTAACACCGGTTCCAGCCACGAACCAGTATTAAAGGGGGGGCGCATTTATTTCGTTTTGCACGCGCACACCCCCCTTTAACACCGGTTCGTGGCTGGAACCGGTGTTAAAGGGGGGGTGCGGGCGCGAAACGAATTCCCCCTTTAACACCGGTTCCAGCCACGAACCGGTGTTAAAGAGGGGGGGGGGGTTATAACGCGCTCCTTCCCCTTCCTTCTTCCTCCCAGCCAGATCGAAAGCACGCGCGTAGAGAAAAGCAGAGGAGAGCCGGCGCCGTCCAGCCCTCGCCGTCGCCATCCCGCGGGAGCGCCGTCGCCCCCTCCCCGCGCGCGAGCCATCGCCATCGCAGTCGACGCCCCCCGCCGCGCCAGCACCGTCCGCCACCGCGCGCGCCCGCGTCGGCCGCCACCCCCGTCGCTGCCGCTGGGATCCGCCGCGCGCCAACACCGAAGCCTCCGCCAACTCAGAGCCGCCGCCGCCAACCCCGCGTCCACGACCGCTGCCGCCGACCACGTTCGCGAGATTTGCCGCCACCGACGGTGAGAGCTCTTTGTTTGTGTTTTGGAGATATTGGATATTGGTGATAAATGTTATTTGTGTGTATATTGGATAAATGTTGCATATATGTATATATATATTGTTGTGTATGAATAATTTTATTTGTGTGTAATTGCATATATATATTGTTGCATATATGTTGTATATATTGTTGCATACATGTATATAATTAGTTATTAGTATTTTATAAGTGTGTAGTTTAGTGTGTATTATTAGTAGTTTAGTGTTAGTATTAGTTTAGGGTTTATTTAGTTTAGGGTTATTAGTTTAGGGTTATTTATTTAGTGTAGTTTAGTGTATTTAGTTTAGGGTTATTTAGTGTATTTTATAGTTAGTATTAGTTTAGGGTCGTCACCTCGCTGCTCTGCAAGCGCCGCCGCTGGCCGTCGTCGTTAACGTCGCTCCGGTGACCCCTAGGTAGTGACGCCGCCCGTTTTAGGTAGGCCGCATCACGCTGAGGCGAACCCGCTACCTCGCGCGCCCTAGGTCGCTCTCCAGCGCCGCCAGCGCCCGCTTTCTGGAGCATCCTCCGGTCATCCACTGTAGCTAGCCCCTCTCGTATGCATCCTGGATTTCTCCGAATTAGGGTTTGGACCCCTCGGAGCTCGTTTAAAATGATCAAGCATCCTTAGGGTTTTAATTTCATTTGTGTATTTATTTGTGTATTTTTGTATGAATAATATGTATATTTGTGTATGAATCCAAGTCCACTTGAATGTTTACTCTCTTACTCTAGATAATATTATTGTTTTAGAAACTATGGATCCACTTAGTAGACACCTTGAAGAGGAAGAAATAATGGAGAACATTATCGATGAGGACACCTCACAATATCTGAACTTGGAGGGACATGATGACAGCTCAAGTAGTCATGGATAAGATGAAGACTTCGGTGAACGTAATTTAGCCGGCGAGGTATATGCATTGATTAAGCCTCTGCTGACTTCCACCAACAATCTTCTTCTACATGTATTAATTAACGCTCCTTTCTTTTTTTAGCCCTCTCGGTCGACCAGCCAGCAACCATCTTCTTCTACGAAAAAGAGCAAGCGAGGCGCGAGCCACCGGTTGAAAGATCGTGCAAAGTTCACGATCGAAGCAGTCCGTGTTGATGGCAGGCCGATGGAGCCCAAGAAGGCCGCAGACAATTTTGTACGTCAGGCTGGAGTTCTTGTTAGGGACCAAATCCCAATCATAATTGAATATTGGAATAAGCCAAAGAAGGGCGACGGTACCTTTGTCGATAAAAGATCCAAAGAAACGCTTTGGAATTCGATGTTGGTAAATTTCACCCTTTCGCCAGAGGAGGCTGAAAACAAACCGGTTATAAAGGAAAAGGTCAAAGAGTGGACACTAAAGACGATGGCTGACGCTTTCCGCAACTGGAAGACAAAATTGAACAAATTTGTCAAAGCTCGCGAGACTCCAGATTTCGAAGACGCATATTATGCGAAGATAAGACCTTACTGGCGCGAATTTGTGGCATACAAGGAAGGTGCTATAGCTACAAAGAGGTCAGAAACCAATACGCTAAATGCCCAGAAGAAGGAATATCACCAGAGGACAGGGTCAGGTGGCTACATATCTCAGAGGCCTAAGTGGGAGGAAGCTGAGAAGGCCCTGCGTGACAGAGGGATCACACCCCAGACACATGGGTGGGACCTACGTGCAAAGACTTGGTTCTACGGAATCGGGGCAAGGTTGGACCCAGAAACAGGATTGTGTATCTTCCCAACCCTCCTTGCCCAACCCGTCACTGAACTCATCACGACATACGAGGAAACAGCCGCCAGGATCTTCCATCCCGACAGATAGAATGACCAGCTCACACGCGCCATCAGTAAAAAAGAACACCCTAGACATGCACGAGGCACAGGGGGTATGACGTGGAAGGATGGATTTGCCGAGTGGAGCGACTCTTACAGATGGCGCCGCAAAAAAGAAAAAGAGCGTACAGAGCGGATGACACAGATAGAACATGCACTTGTGGCACTGCAGGCGCAAGTGAATGCACAACAGATCCATCAAGCTATCGTCCCATCTCAGCGGCACGAAGAGCATGCATTGGAAGCTATCGGCGGCCCAGACTCTGCGCGGAAAAGCAGCGTGGCTTCCACGGAGAACGTGCATCCCACGCTTGAAATGGCGGGTCCTCGATACCCCGTGGATGAGATCACGGAGAGCGAACACGCTGAGCTGCATGTGAGATTAATGGGCTTATCCATTAAGGTGGCTGTCGGCTATGCCTTACCTCCTGTAGTTGGTGGAACTTACCACTGCCGACCGATTCCAGATGGCTATGCTATTGTCGGGGT
The DNA here is from genome assembly GCA_916181665.1 of Avena sativa. Taxonomy (NCBI): domain Eukaryota; kingdom Viridiplantae; phylum Streptophyta; class Magnoliopsida; order Poales; family Poaceae; genus Avena; species Avena sativa. The sequence goes on along the minus strand of OV702298.1, from coordinate 272,610,749 downwards.
GGATGGGGTTGTGAAGGAATATGAGGAAGCACAGCTTGACCATGCTACAGGTGAAGGGAAAACTCAACTCAAATTTGCAGTGGAAACAACCATTCTTTGAAAGAAGGAACACATCGTGCTTCCAAATTGGAGGCCACTGGCACCCCTGCCGTCTCCGCAGCTTCAGCAGTCTGAGCCGCTTCAGCCATCTCCTGTGCGGCAGCCATCTCCGGCGCTTCAGCCATCTCCTGCGTGGCAGCCATCTCCGGCGCGCCAGCCATCTCCAGCGCCCCAGCCATCTCCTGCCCGTCAGCCATCTCCAGCGCTTCAGCCATCTCCTCAGCGTAAGCGGAAGAGCACTGCCACGAAGAGCATCACTAGCACTGCCACAAAGAAATCCGCAGGAAACCGTACGCCAAAGAGTTCAAAAAACTACGTCCCGCAGCCTTCCGCCAAGCCATTGCCAGTTTTACCGTGGAATCGCAGCGACGAGGAGACCAATAGGATCTTGGAAGAAGAGGTCAAGAAATTCTTTGTACCTAGACGGGCCGAGCCAAAGGAGAAAATAGATCCGGCGGTGGTGGAGAAGTTTTACAAAAATCTTTTGAAACCTGAAACCCCACTTGTGCCGGACTACGAGCGCCAGATTTTGAAGGCGGATGCAAGGCGCCGTAGGGAGACTGAAAGTAGCAGTCGTGCGGCACCCCAGAAAACAGTTCTCATGCTCGGAGAGCAGGAAAACCAATCATGCGCCCCGCTCCAAGTGTTCGACACACGGGACGCTCCTCCCGTAAATGATTACGAGGCAGAGCTACAAAGAAAGGCCAATGAGATGGGGATGACTTACATTGCATACTTGAACATCATGGGAGACAACTTTCCCAAATGCGATGCCAACACCATACAGCCATGGAAGTATGGAAAGAATCTCGTCAAGAAAGAGGAGCTCAAGAATCTACCAACAAAGATGCGAAGATTGCATAAGTGGTACCTTGATTTCTGCAAGACGAGAAAGGAAGAATGGATCACGGCGCATATAAATGATGAGATTTTCTTGTGCGGAGACGACGAGATCGACTTCAACATTCAAGACTTGCATTTTCTATTCAATCAGAAGGAACTCGACAAAGCTGTCATCAGCCTTTATTGTGTGTAAGTACTATTTCTGTATTTTCTATCTCATCTCATTCACTTCATTAATTGCATGTATATATATATGCTCACCATATATGTAAAAAGGTTATGGAATGCATGAAAGGAGAACCTTTGGACATTGGGTTCGTTGACCCAAATAGAGTTCATGAAGAAGTGGTAAGAACCAAACCCGGGCAAACAGAAGATTTATTGCTAAGGTCTTTACTGAGACAACAAACCAAAAGGGAAATACTATTGCCTTACAACTTCTCGTGAGTACTGTTACCCTCTCTTGTACACATTTTGTTTCGGCTTACTCGATGTTAAGTGTAACTGATGATGAGTTATGCGTGCGTAGGTTCCACTTTATTCTGCTAGTCATTCAACCTGACTCAGGAAAAGTCCTTGACATGGACTCGTTACGAAAAGAAAAAGAGCAATGGGCAGACTTTAGAGAGATGCTCCAGAGGTAATTTCAATCATATTATTGCACTAGATCGGCAACTTTCGTGACAACAAGTAATTAATTACTCCTTTATCCATTTTCTTTGTCGGACAGGGTTTGGAAAAGGTTCACGGGCAGGGCCGTGGGTGAATGGTCAGAAGAACTAAAATTTGTAGACCAAAATGTAAGTAATACTTGCTAGCTAGGTCTGCGTATCTCTTTGATTCTGCTTCCAATTCCATTATATCATGCTTTATTGATTATTATTTTGATTGAACTCTCTATTCTCGTAAAGTGCGCGCATCAGGGACACGACAATAACTTATGTGGGTACTATGTTTGCGAGTTCATTCGCAACACGATATGTGCGACGGACCAAGCCGCACTAGAACAACTTAGAGTAAGTAAACAAAGTACACAATATTATTTTATTACCATCAATTGTGTTGAGTTTTATTTATATATATATATTGACCTCATTCTTCATATATATTCAGATCGAACGGATGCGGGACCAACTCCTACCATTTGACCGCATACAAGCCATTCAAGAGGAATTGACGGGGTTCATACTTGATGAGGTCGTCACGCCTGGTGGAGAACTCTTTAGATATCCAAAAACTCTTTAGATGCTTGAACGTGTTTGCCTTGTACTTGATGCTTCAACGTTTACGGAGAATACCACACAATGACGATGTTTGTGTATAATAATAGTTGCTTAATTATTCATGTACTCGTATGTACCGACGATGATGTATGTGTATATACCGCTCCCGATCGATTCCCTCCTCCCCGTCCCCGCCGCGTCGCAGAAATACGCCCAGAACGGGGCGACGGCAGAACTCTGCCGCGGCAGAGATTTAGGCCGTTTTCCTGCCGCGGCAGAACTCTGCCGCGACAGAGATTTAGACCGTTTTCATGCCGCGGCAGAGAACCTTTCAACCGCTGTTGACGGTTCGGTGTTAGAGGGGCCCCCCTTTAACACCGGTTCTTATACGAACCGGTGTTAAAGTGTGGCGCACGTGGAGCTGCCACAGGGCTCAGGGCCCCCCTTTAACACCGGTTCGTGTTAAAGGGGGGCCCTCTAACACCGAACCCTCAACAGCGGTTCTACAACCGCTGTTAGAGAGCCCTCTAAACCGGTGTTAGAGGGGGTGTGTGCACTAGTGTCGTCCGTGATAACAAATTAACACTGGCCTATTTCCTTGCCTAAATTAGCATTAGCCATTCCCCAACGGCCGGCATGGGCTACGCTTGCATTGCACGTATAGGATATATACGTCGGCAAGAATACGTACACACTTGTGAGAACGCGTCTCATCTTGCTAGCTAGTGACCTGATCAACCCCGAGCCCCGGGTAGGAGGCTCCAGCTAGTGCCTAGGCCGGAGGAGGAGAATCGTGCAAGCTACGGATACTACGTAGACATATTGTTGTACGTACGAGACAAATCTCACCTTCGTACGTGACCTGCCTCGGGAGGCGTCCTGTTCCCCCTGCGGATGGATGGAGCACACATGACACAGCACCAGTTGTAGCACATGGCGTATTGGGTCACATCGCATGCAAGAGGCGATCGCGAGGGCAACAAAGCAGCCCCACCCCACCTCCACCTCAGATCAGATCACGCCTTCCGCTCCGCCCTCAACCCCCTCACTCCGATCTGTAGATATGTGCACCCCATCCCACCGATCTGTATCGATCTGTTGCACCACTCTAGCCTGCTTGCTTGTCCTCCAGTCCTCCCCTCTCCCCTCTCCCCTCCCCTCCCATAAATAAATGCATCGATCCATGAGGTGAGTGAGCACCCAGAGTCCCAGACCAGACCACACCCCCTTTCGATTTGCACCCTCCCCAAATCTCCAGCGCTCTCTCCCTTTGACTCGTCCATGAGGATCCGGAGGAGGCCGCAGGCGCAGGCTCTGGCCCCCTCCCCGCTGCACCACCCATCAGGGTCAGATCCGTCCACCGCGCCGTCCCAGGCCCAGCCGCCACCACCGGCGAACCAAGACCGTTGGCTCTCCCGGGAGGAGGGAGACGCGGAGGAGAAGAGCAAGTTGCACCGCCCAAATGTGGATTCCGGGGACGACCCCTCCCGGCCGCCGCCGCAGGTATGCATGTGTTCGAGCGAGCGGTTACACGCGTGTGTCGGTTCGATAAGAGCAAGCCCAGCAGTCCCGGTCTGGCACAGCCCGCGACTAGTGGGAGCACTAGTCCCGGACCGTGAGGCCTCTAACGGCTAAAAACGGTTGTAGTGACTAGTCCCAGGCCAGACCAGGTCATTAGTCCCGGTCCGTAATACAAATCTCTGCTCCTATATTAGATTAGATTAGATTAGAGGAACAGTCGAACAGATAAATATAGATGTCTGCTTGTTAGTTTCCGTTGCACCTCGTGTCATCAGGGTGGGTGGGTGTCCCCGTCTCCGGCCAGATCTATGCTGACCCCATCTCGATCGTTCTCTCTGTCTGGCAGGGCATCAATAACGTGGAGGGGGGACGCAGCATCAGCGATAGCAACCCGGGTCGTGGTGGTGGTGGTGTTGCGCAACGTCAGGTCGGAGCAGGAGCAGCAGCGGCAGACGGCCACGGGAGGTACGTGATCCATATAATTGTGACACCCAACTAAAACCGGGACATTGAGCAGAACAGGAAAGCGGTCAATGGTGGCGATAATAGTCTTGGTAACGATAGATCAGATAGAAATGGAAAGCATCCAAGACCTCTTTCCTGACCCATTCCACCACCGGGCCTGCTGGCGCTGCTGCCGTTTCTATATGCCGCGGGTGGGCGACGCAGTGCCAGCTCAGCGCACCGGTCCAACCGATACTACAGTAGTACACTGCTGCCAGCCTGCCACCACCCTCTCCTCCTTGATCTGCTTGTCACACACACACCCCTCGTCAGCCTCCTTGTGCAGTCCAGTAAGTCATGTGTCATTTTTTTTTCGTTCGTTCAGCCTAGTCTGCATTGTACTGTTGACGGAGGAGTCGGCGATGCCCGTTGTCTTCTTCCTTCCGATGCCCACGTTGCCTGCGTCTGCAGCCGTGGGTGCGAATGTGCATATATTGCACCAGCTTTGCACCGTCCTAGTTGGGATTGGGACTGTATGCACCTTGGTGCACCAATCTACTACTATCTTAAATCCTTAGCACTTCCTAGTAGTACATGTTCATTCCGTTATGCTTTTACTCTCGTTAATTGAGCTACTCCCTCGGATCCATTTCAAGGACAAGTTCGGAGGGAGTACTTAAGTAAAGTAGATCGATTGATACATGGGATATGTAATTCCTGTTGCAATGCAGGCTAGAGAATGGACATGGAGACGACCATGAGTGGCCGGTGATCGAGGCAGCCGGAAAACAACGTCTCGCCAACGGATCCACCCAGGCAATGCCAACGGCGGCTGTGCAGTGGAAAGAAGGGATGAAGAGCGACGGGGCCAAGAGGCGGCGCGGGCCGGCGGTGCCGCTGGAGGGGTCCCGGTGCAGCCGCGTCAACGGGCGCGGGTGGCGCTGCAGCCAGCCCACACGCTGGTCGGCTACTCCCTCTGCGAGCACCACCTCGGCAAGGGCCGCCAGTCCCGCAGCGCCAGCGCCAGCGCCAACGACGGCGGTGGTCGTAGCATCTTATTAGGGAGAATTTGGCGTGGTGACTAGGAGCTGTGAATTCCTCTTGCGTCTCTGTGATTAATAGCATTGCGGATTAGTGACCACAAATTTGTGGTACAGTTATGAGATTCTGTTTATCGATCATTTGATTGATATACTTGTCGCTTGCACGGCAGAGACTTTTGGAATTTTTGTCTAAATAGGCCCAGCCCATTTATTATATGTCAATAAATTCTTAAAATCCTAGAGATCCATTTAGCCATTTATGCAAGGCAAGAGCTGAGACAAATGTTTAGTTCCACATTGCTAGTTGAGTGGAAGTTTGACCAGCTTATAAGTAGAGCTCTTCCACCACTTGTACGAGCTTGAGAAGAGAAGACATATACACGCGCTCCTCCTCCTCGCTCGCCTCGTCGAGCGCCGCGGGTTGCGGGAATCTCGCCGAGCTACGAACTAAGTGGAGGCTGTACGATGGGCTGCCGTCTGTTTGCTTCAACTTTTGTACGTTCGTTTCATCTCCTGCGCAGCCTGTCTGCCTTCCCCTCTGTGCCTATATAAGAGAGAGGTCGCGCCTCCTCTCAGACACACTGCCACACATCATCGCATACTCCTTTGTGACTCCAGTCTACCTAGATCTTCCACATCCCGCGAGACCCCGCTGCTTCGAGTCCTGTATGGGAGAAGGGTTTTGGGGAGCGCTATCGGCGCGACTACTGGCCTCATCACGGACTCCCTCTCGGACAGCGATTGCGCCGACGTCTTTCCCAACAAGGACTTCTTCCCTGAAATCAGCACCCTCTTCCTCGACGACATGGCTAACGACGGTGCCAACGCGAACACCGGCGGTTCCTCTTCTGCTGCCCCTGCCGTGTATGTTTTCTTTCTCAATCTTGTTTTGATCGCATCTCAAGACCTATGTCTTGCAGTCAGTTTGATTACCTGCCTTAATATGTTTTCACTATTTCACATGATTCGTATTTTGTCTATTATTCTAATCATGTTTTATTAGATTTTATTATAGGTAATTCGCTTGGTAAATTGCTCTATTTCTCAACAATCCAAAAACCTTATTTCAGGCAATTTGCTCCAAGTGGCTTTGTTGCTTCTATGAAGCCACCTGTGTTCGAAGGTGTCAATTACAAACGATGGCGTGCGAGAGCAGTGCTCTGATTTCAGACCATGAGCTGCTATAACGCCATCTATGGCGCACCTGAGGGAGAACTTAATTCCGCTCAGGAAGAGGCGTTCCAAAAACTTGATACCACTTTCAAGGCTGCCTTGATCAACATTCTTGGTGACAATATTGTCGATTCATATCTGTCATTTAGCAATGGCAAGGATATGTGGGATGCGCTCGAGAGAAAATTTGGAGTCTCCGATGCTGGTAGTGAACTGTATGTCATGGAACAATTCTATGATTATAAGATGGTTGATAACCGCTCCATTGTGGAGCAGGCTCATGAGATAGAGTCACTTGCCAGGGAGCTTGAGCACTTCACTTGTGTGTTATCGGACAAGTTTGTTGCCAGAGGCATTATTGCCAAACTTCCCCAGTCATGGAGGAATTTTGCTACTTCTCTGAAGGACAAGAGTCAAGAGTTCTCCGTGACGGATCTCATTGGAACTCTTGATGTAGAAGAGAAGGCGAGAGCAAAAGACACACGTGCTCGAGGTATCGAGGGGGGTTCTAATGCCAATCTGGTACAGAAAAGAAACTTCCAGCCTCACAAGTTCAAGAACATAGGCAAGTTTGATGGCAAAGGAAAGTTCGATGGAAAGAACAAGGCCTCACAGTCTACCAGCTTCAAAAAGAAGACTAATAAGAAGAAAGGTGTTTGTCATGTGTGTGGTGATCCTAATCATTGGGCTCCTGCTTGTCCCAACCGCTTTGACAAGTGCCAGTATGGGAAGGGCAGCAAGACTGCTAATGTTGTCATGGACGACGTTGAGATGAAAGATGTTGGGTATGGTATATTACCTACTGTTCTTTCATTATGTCATTCTCCTAATTGGTGGATTGACACGGACGCTAATGTACATGTATGTTTTGATATTTCCGTGTTTTCCTCATATCAGGTCAGAGGGACTCAAACCATGCTGATGGGGAACGACTCGCATGCTTCTGTTCATGGTGTTGGAACGGTCGATCTGAAGTTCACTTCGAAAAAGACTGTGCGCCTGAAGAACATGCATCATGTTCTCTCAATAAATAAAAATCTTGTTAGCGGATCTCTTCTGTGTCGAGATGGCTACAATATTGTATTCGAGTCCAATAAATTTGTAATTTCGATGTATGGAACCTTTGTTGGTAAAGACTATGAATGCGGAGGCTTGTTTCGCTTATCTCTGTCAGACATTTGTAATAAAGTTGTTAATCATATTTATACGAATTTTAAATCAAATGTCTGGCACTCTCGTCTTTGTCATATTAATTTTGGTTGTATGACGCGACTAGCCAAAATGAATTTAATCTCTGATTTCACAACTGTTAAGGGATCTAAATGCCAAGTCTGCGTGAAAGCTAAACAACCTCGCAAGTCACATACGACTGCAGAAGTGAGAAATTTAACACCACTAGAGTTCATACATTTTGATCTTTGTGAGATGAATGGTGTGTTGACAAAAGGTGGAAAGAAATATTTCATAACTTTGATCGATGACTCTACGAGATATTGTCATGTGTATCTTCTGAAATCAAAAGATGAGGCTTTGAGTTTCTTCAAAATCTATAAAGCTGAGGCAGAAAATCAACTTGATCGAAAGATTAAGAGGCTTAGATCTGATCGTGGTGGGGAGTATTTTTCCAACGAGTTTGATTTCTTTTGTGCGGAACATGGCATTATTCATGAGAGGACGTCTCCCTACTCACCCCAGTCAAATGGAGTAGCCGAACGAAAGAACCGTACTCTAATAGATTTGGTTAACGCCATGTTAGACACATCGGGTCTCCCAAAGGAATGGTGGGGGAGGCACTATTGAATGCGTGTCATGTCCTAAACCGAGTTCCCACAAAGAACAAAGAAATTACTCCATTTGAAGAATGGGAGAAGAAAAGATGATAACTCTCTTACTTACGTACTTTGGGTTGTCTGGCAAAGGTTAATGTACCAATCCCCAAGAAGCGCAAGCTTGGACCAAAAACCATTGATTGTGTTTTTCTGGGCTATGCTTTCCATAGCATTGGTTATAAATTCTTGATAGTAAAATCTGAAGTACCTGATATTCATGTCGGTACAATCATGGAGTCGACTGATGCGACTTTCTTTGAGGATATCTTTCCTATGAAGGATAAACCTAACTCATCAAATCCGGAGATACCTAGTTTATCTAATCAAGAATTTGCTACATTTTCTGAACCTACCATTCCAATTGAACACTCTGAAAGTCCTAAGGAGGATGATAATGAAATTCCTAAAAGGAGCAAGAGACAGAGGACTGCAAAATCCTTTGGTGATGATTTCATTGTGTACCTTGTGAACGACACTCCCACTTCCATTTCAGAAGCATATGCATCTCCTGATGCTGACTACTGGAAGGAAGCCGTCCATAGTGAGATGAATTCCATCTTAGCTAATGGAACATGGGAGATCACTGATCGCCCTTTATGGGTGCAAACATGTAGGATGCAAGTGGGTGTTTAATTAAAAGCTTAGACCTGATGATACTATTGATAAGTACAAGGCACGACTTGTGGCCAATAGATATACTCAAAAAGAAGGTGAAGACTTCTTTGAAACTTACTCGCTTGTTGCCAGATTGACCACCATTCGAGTATTACTCTCATTGGCTGCCTCTCATGGTCTTCTCGTTAATCAAATGGACGTTAAGATAGCTTTACTTAATGGAGAGTTGGATGAGAAAATTTACATGGATCAGCCAGATGGCTTTGTGGTAAATGGTCAAGAAAGAAAGGTGTGCAAATTGTTGAAGTATTTATATGGCCTAAAACAAGCCCCTAAGCAATGGCATGGGAAGTTCGAAAGAACTTTAACTGCTGCAGCCTTTGTTGTAAATGAAGCTAATAAATGTGTGTACCATCGCCATGGTGAGGGTGAGGGAGTCATCCTTTGTTTGTATGTTGATGACATACTGATTTTCGGAACCAACCTTAATGCAATTAAGGAGGTCAAAGATTTCTTATCTCGTTCCTTTGAAATGAAAGATCTGGGACTAGCTGATGTCATCCTGAACATCAAGCTATTGAGAGATGATGATGGTGGGATTATATTGCTTCAGTCCCACCATGTGGAAAAGATCTGGAGTCATTTCGGGTATAGCGACTTCAAGTCTTCTCCTACACCGTATGATCCTAGTGTGTTGCTTCAAAAAAATCGAGGAAATGCTAGAGATCAACTGAGATACTCTCAAATTATTGGCTTGCGTATGTATTTAGCTAGTGCCACGCGGCCTGACATCGCCTTTGCTGTAAGCAAACTCAGTCGATTTGTTTCAAATCCAGGAGATGATCACTAGCATGCTCTTGAGAGAGTTATGCGCTATCTAAAAGGCACTGCAAGCTATGACATACACAATACCGGGTATCCGAGGGTACTAGAGGGTTATAGTGATTCAAATTGGATATCTGGTGCTGACGAGATAAAGGCCACGAGTGGATATGTATTCACACTTGCTGGTGGCGCTGTTTCTTGGAAGTCTTGCAAGCAGACCATCTTAATGAGGTCAACTATGGAAGCAGAACTCACAGCATTAGACACAGCCACTGTTGAAGTAGAGTGGCTTCGTGAACTCTTGATGAACTTACTTGTGGTTGAAAAACCAATACCTGCAATCCTTATGAACTGCGATAATCAAATTGTGATTTTCAAGGTAAATAGTTCTAAGGATAATATGAAGTCATCAAGACATGTGAAGAGGAGACTGAAATCTGTCAGGAAAATGAGAAACTCTGGAGTTATTGCATTGAATTATATCCAAACATCTAAAAACTTGGCAGATCCCTTCACAAAGGGTCTATCACGCAATGTGATAGAAAATGCATCGAAGGAGATGGGTATGAGACCCACAATTTGAGCTTTCCACAGTGGTAAACCACTCTATGTGATCGGAGATACCGTGAATTAGAATTGGGAGACAAGTTGTTGGTTAGCTGAGAGGAAAGTATTCCTACTTTAATAAACATCACTCCATAAAGATGCAATACTTTCCTATTTTGCACGACTGGTTGATTTATTATCTTAATGTGCTCTAAGTGGCTTATCCTAAGCAGAGATGTTGTCCTGCAGAACATCTTTTGAAGAACACACATGTATAAATCTGACTGTTAAAACGTCACAGTCTATCAGAGTAGGGTGCTCTCTAATAAACTCATGAAAGGTCATGGAGTATGACGCATAAGCTCCACCCGCGGGGAAGTCCAACGATAGCCTAGTATCGGTCAAGACTTTTTGTGAAGCTAGGTTCACAGCAATCTTGCAGTTCAAGGCATATCCACTGTACAAGTTGCAGCCTAGTATAACATAAAGCTCTAGGTGGAAGTTCAACTTAACAGTCTCCACTACAATATCGGTATATAAATAATGCTTTGGAACCAAAGGCAAACGTCATGTGCCTCTGGGATATGGTGATGGATTGTTGGAATTTTTGCCTAAATAGGTCCAGCCCATTTATGATATGATAATAAATCCCTGAAATCCTAGAGACCCATTGGTCCATTCATGCAAGGCAAGAGCTGGAACAAATGTTTAGTCCCACATTGCTAGTTGAGTCGAAGTTGGACCAGCTTATAAGGAGAGCTCTTCCACCACTTGTACGAGCTTGAGAAGAGAAGACATATATACACGTGCTCCTACTCCTCCTCGCTCGCCTCGCCACGCCTCGCCTCGCCTTGTCACGACGCGCGTTGCAGGTTGCGGGAATCTCGCTGAGCCGAGCTTTATTTTGCCATGCATGAATGATATATACGGTTGTACAGAAGCTGAAACGTTTTGCTCGAGTGGACTTTTAATACGATCTAAATAAATACGAACTAAGTGGAGGCTGTCCGGTGGGCTGACGCCTGTTCGCTTCAACTTCTGTCCGTTCATTTCATCTCCTGCGCAGCATGTCTGCCTTCCCCTCTGTGCCTATATAAGAGAGAGGTCGCACCTCCTCTCAGACATACTGCCACACATCATCGCATACTCCTTTGCGCCTCCAGTTCCAGAGCACTGCGCTACCTAGATCTTCCCCATCCCGTCTTGCGGCGTGCACCGCGAGCCGGGACAGTAGGCCTCCGAGATCCCGCTGCTACGAGTCCTGTACGGGAGAAAGACGATAAGGTTTTTGGGGAGCACTATCGGCGCGACTACTGGCTTCATCACGGACTCCCTCTCGGATAGCGATTGCGCCGACATCTTCCCCAACGAGGACTTATTCCCTGACATCAGCACCCTCTTCCTCGACGACATGGCTAACAACGGTGCCAACGCGAACACCGGCGGTTCCTCTTCTGCTGTCGCTACCGTCTATGTGTTTCTTTCTAAATCTTGTTCTGATCGCATCTCAAGATCTATGTCTTGCAGTCAGTTTGGTTACCTACCTTAATATGTTTTCGCTATTTCACATGATTAATATTTTGTCTATTATTCTAATCATGTCTTATCTAGCGTTTATTATGGGTAATTCACTTGGTAAATTGCTCTATTTCTCAACAGTGTCAATGGCCGGCATCGCACCACAAATTATCGCCTGGAGAAAGCGGAGGCAGAAATCCGAACAAATCCCCGATGGGAGTGAACACGAGGCTGTCTGGACAGTCAGACAAACTGGTAGACAGAGAACGTGTCAGTGTGGCACTTTCATGTCACGTCGGTGCCTAAGTACAATGAATACACGATAATCTTTTCCTGACGAGGCCATCAGTACGAAGCAAGCCATCAGTAATAAAGTGCACGCGCCCTCCAACGATGCTAATTTTGTATTAAAATTGTTTACACATTTAGAGTAACTAGCATGGTAAAATGCGAGGGCATCATCTCTATAATTTGTGAGGGCATTATTAGTAGTTTGTTAAATTTTTATAAGAAGTTAATTTATGGTTTTAAAAATATTTTTATTATATTGTAAGAGAAACTGTATAGACACTAAAATGTGATGTGAAATAAGATGTCACATGGATAGATAACATGTTTTGTCAACTTTTTGATTTTTAGCTCGATAGATACTTCCTTCTTGTGGACTTGGGTGTGTAGTCTCCAACATAAAACTCTAATCATAATGTTTATCTGAATATATTTACATAAAAATAGAATTTTGTTAGAAATTTTTTTTAGTTTGTTTTCTTCTCATTTCAATAGTCCATTCATCTACTTTGACATGTGTGTCGCCTATTATCTTGTCCCAGCTATCGTCTACACTTCAATCAAGTCATTATATGCTCTTCCTCGTGGTTATTGATATTTGTAATAAAACAGGACAACCAATTTGAGTGCCATAGTGTCGACATCATTCACGATCACTTATTTTGCCATGTGTCTTCACCAACATAGTCTTTTCCAATCCCATGACACCCCCAATATTATCTCAAGCTGGTGATCAACACTATTCAGTAGAATCACCATACCGCCTAAGTATTTTAGAGTCATTATTCTACTCAACTAAAATAAAATTTTCATTTCAAATTGAGTGTCCTATAAAACATACCATGACTTCTATGCATATAAATAAAAAAACATGACATTAATATTTTCTAAGAAACATTAATCTACAAATTTCGTCGATTATTTTAATTTAGTGAGTTATACCACCAACTATCATGTATATCCCGTTATTGATATTATAGGCAATTTAAACTTAAATAGATTCATTCTATGCTCTTGCTCACAGTTATTGGTCGCTTTTTTTACCGTGTTTCTTCATCCGTATAATATTTTTCAACCCCTTGACATGACCAATATATGCTCAAGCGGGTCATCAATACTGTTCAGTAGAATCACCACACCAACACAATATTTGAGAATCATTATTTGACTGAACTCAAATAAAATATTTTATGTCATATTGAGTGGTATGAAAAAATACTATGACTTCTAAGCATACCAATAAATCAAAGTTGATATTAATATTCTCTAAGAAATATTATTTTAGAAAATTCATTGATTATTTTGATAGGGTGGAGACAAGTGTTGCCGATACCAAATATGAAACATTATCGGTGAGTTATGCTGGCAACTACCATTCTTTCCTGCTACTCATATGATAAACTTGTTTACAATTCAATAAAGTTATTATACTCTCTTGCTCATGGTTATTTGTTTATTGTTGTAAAACATGACTATATCACCATAATGTCAACATCTTTATTGGTCACTTATTTTATTATGTTTTTTTATCAGCATAATCTTTTCCAACCCATGACACCACCACCATCATCTCGAGTTGGTCAGTAGAATCACCACACCATAACAATATTTGAGAGTCACTGTATGGCTCAACTCAAATAAAATATTTCATTTAAAATTGATTGGTCTTAAAAAATATGACTACTAAGTATACAAATAAATCAAATTCTATATTAATATTTCTAAGAAACAAAATACATTGATTATTTAATAGAGTGGGGATAGGTGTTGTCGATATCGAATTTTCAACATTGTCAGTGGGTTATACTGTCAATTAACTTTTTCCCGCAATTGATTTTATAGACAATTTACACTTCAGTAGTCATTCTACGCTTGTCTGCACCCGCATAATATTCTCCAATCCTATAATTATAAGCGATTTCCAATCCCATGACATGACCAATATCTGCTAGAGTTGGTCATCGACACTATTACGTGTAAGGATGGCAATTTTACCCACGGGTACCGTAGCCGCATGGGTATGAGCACACTTTTATACTCATGGGCAATACTCATACCCTACTGCAACACCCCGGCCTCTCCGGATTGGCAGTTGTCACTCCTGGCAGCTCAATAGGATCTCTAGACTAACCCTTCACAGACCAAAACTACTTTTTTCTGCGCACTTTGTTCTCAGCCGTGCGCACCCGGTACCCACTTTCCGGTTGGTCGCCCATCCTTAAATTGCTCTAGACGAAGCACGCTTAACCTTAGAGTTCTTTTCAGATAAGCTTCCGGAAAAGAAGTTGCAACTTGTTAGTATGGGTATACTATCAATCCTATTAAGGCATGCGCCAGGGTCTCACATACACCCACCCTTAGAAGATCGACGCCCTCGTCGATCAACCACAAGTCAGAAACGTCCCCTTTTTAGCATACATCTGTGCATCCAGTGCCGGCACATGCGCCATGATGTGTCCACTCCGGACCACATGCGTCATGCTTCACATGTCCGCCACTGACCCACACATGCCCGCGTAACCGCGAGGGTCGACTCTGATACCATTTGTAACACTCCGGCCTATCCGGACCGGCGGCTATCACTCCTGGCAGCTCAATAGGATCTTTAGACTAACCCCACGGACCAACACTAGTCTTTTCTGCGCACCCGATACCCACTTCCCGGTCGCTGTTTCATAATGCCAGCTACCTTGTTTTCCACCATTGGTATTATAGATAGTTTAAGACGTTCATGCACACCTGAGGGAAAGATTTGAAAAAATTCCATTTTACATTTATCTCTTTATTTGTTTCTTGCACACATTAACATATATGTACAAATCGTTGTATAATTTGTAGGTCCTAGCATAGTTCTTGTAAGACGTATATCTTGTCATGACACATGTAGGTCTGAATTTTTGCACGTTTCTTTCGTTGTGTATTCTTCGGTTGAGCAATGGGTTTTCAATTTTCCATTCAATTTCCAAGGTGTACGTCCTTTTTTTGGAAAAGGGGTCTGCGGTGACCCAGCATACCACTGCATGATGTAGTACACTATAATCGTTGACATAACACCAATAAAACACTGTTCACTAGTATTACATTTCTCAAAGTGGAACAACAGAAACACAAAAGGTCCAAGACATGACTATAGGTTATACAACTCGACTCTATAAAAGATCCAAATAACACTCTAGGTTAATGAGAGAGAAATAAACTTCTTACGAAGAAGAACTAGAAATAATTAAATAACTATCATACTAATAGACTAGTATAAAAACTATCGGACTTGCATTGCTGCTATTGCAATACTCTACAAAAATATGTTTTATGGCTAGAGATTATATTTCTATCTAATCAGCAACTTCGTCTTCACTTCTACGGATGTTTATAATGACTTTCTTGACTTTATTGAAGAGCTTGAGATTTTAATGATGATTCCCTAGAGCATAAGTTGATATAGACGTCGTCTTATTCGCTTCTGAATCTAGCAAGGGTTAAGAAGATATATTGAGTACGAGCGTACTCAGCAAGTTCACTAGAAAGGAGTGGTTGATACACTAGCTACAGCCACAAACCATAGTTCGTAGGCAATGCAGATTTTCATAAACATTTCTTCGAAGGTTGCTTTTATTCTAAAAAGCTATGTCCGTCAGCCTTCACAGGTTTACCAGAACTTTCATGGATTTCGTTTCCTGCCGCGTTCTTAGCTCCTTCCCAGAACATGGAGTAAAATGTTATAGTTCTTACACTCTGCAGAGGTGCGTTACTTTACCCATGAGAGATCAAATCCTTGTTGCACAATCGGGCGATATTTACCGTCCACAATTCCATGATGTGGGGCCCAGTAGATGATCCAAGACAATCACTGCCCCACTCACGCTCCCATATGTCTGCACAATCCTTCGGGGCTGACTACATCTTCGTTAAGCCCCCTTTCAGGCAAGCTACAACCCTGATGAGTTCCCAAAGACTTTATGAGTCAGTGATACCCCTTGCAAGCTCCATATAGGTCCGACTATACCTCCGGTAGCCGCTCATAGATAATCTAGACACCAAAATTGTGGGGCCTAAGGGTGCCCACCCATATGCTGGATCCTTGCAAGAAAACACAATGTCACATTAAGGTCGTCTTGCCTACATATGAGAGGAACAAGATACAGCTGAGTTCTCTGTCCCATTCCAAATCTCATGGTTAACACGTGATATACGGCGCAAGAATCACTGGCGACATTGATTGTTAAGTCCAAGATGATATATTCCTGTGCTGTGGTATTCCAACTGCCAGATTTATTAGATTAGCTGATCACCCTGGATCAGTAACCAATAGTTCACATAATTATTAAAAACAGTGTTTTCTAACATTTTTGAAATGCAGGTGATGACAACACTAGATTTGCAAAATATTTGTCAGAAAATAATCAAAGGATATGACCAAGTGTGAACTTTCCTTTTATGATTGCAAGATTATGCACTCAAGGTCTTCGAGACAATAGAAGATCCAATATCTGAAAACATCATCATTGGTCCGGTAAGGACTAATGTTTAAAGAAGCAATATGCTATTATGCATAAGTAATGCCATGCATTTTATTAAACTCCCAAAGTTTATTCCCAATACTTTAAGTTAAGTGAACTTAGGTGATTCCTTTAAGAGTTGATTCATCTTTAAATGTTACTTCATAGGAAATGCATTTATAAGGAACTTAAGTCTTGATATACAGGATATAAAAGTAGAGTGCAATAATAATCTAAGGTTGAGATTAATTGCTATCTGGTGATTATGATGAAAGTCTATGTATTGGGTTGTTAAGGGTTGAAATAAATTATTATAGAGTTGTTGTTTGGAGTGACAAAAAGAATAACATTTGAAGAAATTTGTGTTTAGGTTAGATTGATCGATCTTGAAGGTTACAAGGATTTACATTAGGGTTTTTTATGGTTACAAATGATGTTGAGTTATTATACTTTAATTGGTTGTATAAGTGACCAAAGATAACTATAAAAACATGAATAAACTTCAAATAAGATGTTATGATTGTTTAGACCAAAGTTAACTATAAAACTAGAAGTGAACCTTAATGTGTCATATGTTTAGAACATTATCAAGTTTTAGGATTTTTGACAAGTATAATTATGGTTGTGAAATTATTCACTTTCAATTAAAGTGAATGATGAATTTAAGATTTAATGTGTGATTATAAAAATAAGAAATTTATTAATGGGAGCATAATTAGATGATATTAGTAATTTGTTAGGATTTGAAGTCATGTTAATGATGATTAAGAGATAAAGATTATTCACCATATATGAGTTATACACAATATTTATTTAAAAGGGTTTTAATTTGAATTTAAGATTTTTAAAAGAGTATCTTAAAGTTAATAATTATACTTAAGCTTGATTATGAATCCAAGTTATGATTTTGGAATTTGTACTTAGATATAAAATATTTAAGGTTTTATATAAAATTGTGATTATTTCATACTTAAGAAGTGTTTTTAAAGAATTTACAAAAGAGGTAATAGATAAGGATTTATTACTTTAAAATCTTAAAAACCTTTCTAATAATACATTTAATATTTTTCTAGTATAATAAATTTATTAAAGATCTTAAAAATGATTTTTATTTATTATTAAGTATTATTCTTATGTTTATAAAATTCCATAAAGATGAAATGTCTTTGAATAGTTACTTCAAATTTTATCTATAAAAAGTTAAGTTAGTATTTTTTAAATAGTAGATTTACTTTTATACACAAAAATGATTTTATTGATTTTTAGGACTTTTCCTTATTTTATGAAATTTCACTTAGGATTTAATGATGTTAGTGTTTACTTGCATTTTATTTATATTAAACAAGTAAGATTATATTTTTATTAGGTAGAGATTATTTTTGTGAATACGTTGATGTATCATATGTATTTTTAGGATTTTTGTACATTTTTCTAGGGCTAAAATAAGTTAAGGATATTTCGATAATTTCTATATTTGATTTTTTATTTAAAATTTGTTTTCTTTTGAACCTTGACCCAGTTACTAGGCAAACCCAGCCTACTACCTGGCCCAATACCCAGCCCAGCCCATGGGATTAGGCTAGACCAGGTGGCTTGGTCCACTGGGGCGGCCTAGTGCTGAACTCTCTCTTCCTCCTCGACGCTCTATGTTCCTCTCTTGCGGCATTGTAGCCCTGCAGCCGACGCTGTGATCCCGGCGAGTACCAGTCGTTGCGGACAATGAGCATCTCAGCGATCTTTTTATTTACTATGTGCATGGCTTTTTATTAAGGATGCTTTATAGATAACTCATTATGGTGATGCTGCAAGTTTCCACCATGATTATGCATGGCTTAGGCTTGCGGCCCAGGCGTTTCTCTAACACAAAATACGTAACTCCATGGACTTACAAGTTCCCTCTTTATTTCACACCGGTGACATCCATAGACAAAAGAGCATGATATCAACTGTGTACAAAGTACAAGTGCAATATTGAAAATGTTCCCCGTGACAACACGGTTCTGCTAATTCCAACGTATAAGTGCAAGAATATACAACTTAGATGACACAATGGTTCAAATTTATTAGGGGCAAAGAATATAAAGTATGCCATCAAGTTTGTGAGGGCTTTAATCACTAAGTTTTCACATAACAAAGAGACTTTTTAACTAGAATATAACTGAAAAACAATAATATACTTGGAATGGTGTAACACACCATGCATAGGAATTTATAGTGGACACTTTGGAATAACTTGGTTTCTTGGGAGTTGGAAGCATGAGTAGAGCTTACTCATACAAGTGGAGGCTAGCAAAAGACTGGGAGCAACCAACTAAGAGAGCAATAATAGCCATAATCATGCAGAGCAACAAAACATTACTAATGAAAGCATAGTTTGTACTATAAGTCAAGGACTAAATTATCATAGAGGCTATGGTGACTTGTTCATAGTCATAACATGGTGTGAGCATGTGCCAAGTCAACCCAAATAAAGCATCAAAGTAGAATATCACAATACTATGCTTTTGCATGCTAAAACAACACATAATTCTTTCAAGGCACACTAAGCAATCCCAATTGTTTGGAACAAGACATGCTACAACAATAATCCACTAGGCATAAGGTCAAAAAACACCTAGCATGTCATGCTAAAGTCTAAGTCACAGTCAATGCAAGCTCCTCTTGCACTTTCAAGCAGGAACTTCCTACTCCTTTCCAACACCAAGCAACTTATTTGAAAACAACACTGCGAGAACGGGGGTCCAAACTACTTTATTCAATTAAACTAAACAAACTAAGCAAACCAAACGAAAACTAAGATGCTCCAAGAACAACACAAAAGTGCATGAAACAATAAAAACGAAGTGTCTAGACAGACCTGAGTTTTTTATTAATGAAGAAGGGGATATCTTGGGCATCCCCAATCTTTGACGCTTGTACCTCTTGGATATTTCTTGGGGTGACACCGGGGTGGCATCCCCAAGCTTGAGCTTTTGTCCATTCTTCATCTTATTACATCGTTCTCTCTCTACACCTGAATTTTTTCCTTCATACAAAACTTCACACAATCTTTATTAGCAACATTAGTGTATTCAAAAGATAATAGACCTTTAGGTTTAGCTTTGGAACAACAAAACTTTTCACTAAAAACACAAGCTACTGTAGTAACTCCTTAAAAAAGCTCAATTCACCTAAAGAGAACTCAAAAAGGAAGCAATAAGAAGCAAATGCAAATAATGGTTGAAATCTGTCAAAACAGACCAGCAGGTAGAAACCGATTTTTTCGAAAAATCTTCTGTTGCTCAACTCAAAAAGTATTAAATTAACGAAAGTTATCTAACATACTGGGGGATCTATTCATAAATTTTCAGCTCAATCCGACTTACAGAGGCTCCTCACTAATTTTTATGGTGGAGGACAGAAATCTGTTTCGGGACAACAACTCCCCAAATCTTACGTCCCTCTCATTAGAGGTCATTCTTGGCACCAAAAGCAAACAGAAAGTATAAGGAGAGGTATTACTAAAGTAATAACTTCCAAGACTCAAGGAAAATCTTGGGTTATCTCCCAACAAGTACTTCTATTTAACGCCTTTAAGTTAGGCTTGATAATTTGAGAAGATGCTCTCATAAGAAATATGAATCGAGGTAAAAAAAGAGCATCAAGAAGCAAATTCAAAACACATTTAAGTCTAACCCTCTTCCTATGCATCGGAATCTTGTACACAAATAAATTCACAAAGAACAAAGTGACAAGCATAGGAAGATAAAACAAGAGTAGCTTCAAAACTTTTAGCACATAGAGAGGTGTTTCAGTACCATGAAAAATTCTACAACCATACTTTCATATGTCATAACAATTTTCAGTAGCGTCATGAATAAACTCAACAAAATAGCTATCACATAAAGAATGCTTTTCATGATCTAAAAACACATAATCTCTATCAAGCTAAAAAATAGTGGGATTAGAACCTTCACAGGTTTTACCCAAAGTAGATATTTCAAAAGGATCCACAGGAACATAACATTCATCCTCCTTTGGTAAGCATGGGGGACACTCAAATAATGTAAGGGATAAAGAGTTACTCTCATTAGAAGGTAGGCATGGGTAGATAATCTATTCTTCCTCCTTTTGTTCATCACTCTCCTCCTCTTTTTCATCTAATGAGCTTCCAGTTTCAACAATTTCTTCTTTCATAGGCTCCTGCAAGGCATTAGTCTTTTCCATTTGTGGAAAGAATCTATTAAAATATTCAAGAATATTGCTATTTTATTCCTTGTAATTATCAAAGCAAAATTTAAGTATCTCATAAACCTCAGATTCATAAGGTGCATCATCGGTATTTTCAAGCAAACTGGCAAGTTCAAATGCACCCTTGAAGGCAATAAATTCTTTGATTTGTTTCACATCATCAAAGTCAAAATTTCCTTTAACATAAGTGGATATGGTAACATTATCATTATACTCACATTGGAAAGGGAGATGTTTGTACCTCCTACAGCAACAAGCTTTATCAAAGCAATCTGTAACATTATAAATAGATCACACGTCTCTAGCAATAGTATTCAACTTATCAATTTGTTCCCATAAGTGTTTCTCTTATTGTGACAAACGGTGTTCCTTTTAATAATACTTTTGTTCTTCCGTGAACCCACCTTGCCAATAAGAACTAGTTTCAAAGAAACCATCCATTCATAGAAAGCATGACCAAGCAAGGCAAAAACAGACCACCAACTAGAGTAGGAACTAATTTTTTTGTGTTTTTGGATAAAGAAAGCAAACTAAACTAAACTATTTTTTTTAGAGTTTTTTATAAAAAGAGGCAAACAAAACCAAGCAAAAGAAACTAAACAAACTAAAAACAAAGTAAAGAGAAAGGTTGAGGAGGACTCCCCTTGTGAAGACGTCATTAGCCTCCCCGGCAACGGCGCCAGAAAACTTGTTGATGGCTCAGTTGATGTGGAGCATGTTGGGAACCCCAAGAGCAAGGTGTGAAGCAACACAGCAGCAGTGTTTCCTCAGTAAGAAACCGAGGTTATCAAACTAGTAGGAGGAAGGAAACGTCACACAGGTGTTGCAAGCAACATGGAAACCTGCACAACACAAACTCAAGACTTTGTCCCAACTAACAGTGAGGTTGTTAATCTCACTGGTTGCTGTAACAAAGGATTAAATGTATGGTGTGAAAGGTAATGGTTTGCAACAAGTAAACAGGTAATATTGGAAGATGTATTAATGGTAAAGATTGGACCGGGGTTCATAGTTCACTAGAGGTGCTCTCCTTAGATAATTTTATTTGATACTATTATGTCGATTAGCATCGACATAATAAGCGATAAGCGATATCCTTAACAAAGTAGATACAAAACAAGCATGGAGCATCAAAAGTTATAGATACGTTTTCGACGTATCAATCTTCATCTTCGCCACCCAAACACCATAGTTGGTGTCGATTAGCATCGGGTACTGCACACAGATAATGGCAAGGCACCACTTGCCCCTGCTATTGTTGTTGTTGTTGTATTCACGCCCTTCTTCTTGAACGTGTCGCTCTTCTTGTTGCCTTGGAATCACCGTTCTTATCGGACTTAAAATTATTTATGGACTCGACATCGCTGGTGTTTCCCATCATCTTCCCCGCAGCATCAACTCATAGATTGTCATGGCTGTAATACGAAATGTAGGTTTTAGAGGGTTATATTGATGCAACCACATGGTGTACACACAATGCTTGTTGTGCGAAGCTGTCTTACAAGCAGCTGGATGGATCCCCGTACGTGAAAAACCATCTCGTCTAGCGATTCTCTCAGCGACTATATATGAAACTTGGCGATGGCAAAACAACATGAGAAACGAATTTGGTGATTGCCAATTGCTCATCCCATGCCTGTTATTGCTTTTTTTTTCTCATTTTTGTTGCACTACAAGAAGTAGCCTAGCCCCAGCTTATATACATATACATACCAAATTTATTGCGTCCTACTCATCCTCATCTAGGCGACTAACAAGATGTGACCCGGACCACTAGAGGAAATGAAGCTACTTTTGATTCTATGCAAACACTTTCCAAAATAGAATTAGCTTTGGTAAAGCCAACTCAACTAGTTAGGACTTTACTAGGAAACAACCTAAGGTGATTGATCCTAGCAACTACATTAACAACTTGAGGTGGTCGAAGGAGGCTAAATTTTGAGATATTGTGGAGGAGGTCTGGAATATGTCCAGCAACAATTTGAATGGTTTGGACCTCACGGAAAGATTAGTATTGGTGCATAGGAATCTGCACATCTAGGATCGGAATGTGCTGAAGCGTACGAGTAAGAGAATGAAGGCTGCTCAACGTGAGTTCAAACAAGTCTCTCCAGATGTGCTTTCAGCCGAGAATGTTGCGTGGAAAAAAGAAATAGCACTTAAAATTGAAAATCTTCTGGAACAAGAAGAGATTAATTGGGCGCAGAGAAGACTTATTAATTGGCTATAGTTTGGAGATAAAAACACGTCCTATTTTCATAACTTTGCAAAAACTAGAAGGCAAAGGAATAGAATCAAACGCTTAAAGTATGAGCACGGAAATTGGGTAGAAGGTACTGATTATATTAACTTAATGGTTTCATATTATTTCTCAGGCTTGTTCATTATGGAGGTGTATGATTCTAATCCTGATCTATTGGACAAAGTCGTGCTGCGGGTCACTACTGAAATTAATGACCTAATGTTGAACCTTACAGAACCAAAGATGTAAGAAAAGACCTTTTTTCTATTGATGATATGAAAGCATCGGGCACGGATGGCTTGCATGCAATATTTTTCAAAAAAATGTTGGCACATCCTAGGTGATGTTTTGACTCAGGAGGTACTTGAGGCGATTAATAATAAAACCACCCCTCATGGGTGGAATGATACAGTTATTGTCTTAATTCGTAACATGGAGACCCCAAAGACTATTCCTCGGTATAGACCAATTAGCCTTTGCAATGTTTTGTATAAGGTAATCTCTAAGATGATTGCACTAAGGCTTAAGAAAATCATAGCTAAGGTTATTTCTTCGGTACAAAGTACTTTTGTCCTTAGTAGTCTTATTACGGATAATATCCTAGTGTCTTATGAGACATTGCATACTATTAAAAACAAGAAGAAAGGTAAGAAGGGTTATTATTCGGTTAAGCTTGATATGCATAAAGCTTATGATCGTGTGGCGTGGAGGTTTTTGGAGAGGGTGTTAATTCGGATTGGTTTCAGTATTGATTTGCCAAATTACTTATGGCTTGTGTGAGATCTGTAAGGTACAAGGTCAGATTCAATGATCAAGAAACTGATGTTTTTTGCCTACCAAAGGACTAAGGTAGGGTGATCCTTTATCTCCCTATATTTTCTTAATTTGTGCAGAAGGTTTGTCAAGTCTCGTGGCATAGAAGGTATAAGGGTGTGTAGAAATGAACCATCAGTTTCACATCTCTTATTTGTTGATGACTCCCTAATACTTATGCAGGCAGATTTAGTTAATGCAACCTCATTGAGACAAGTTTTTGAGCAGTATTGTGCAAGTTTGGGTCAGCTGGTTAGTGAAGCAAAATGCAACATATACTTCAGTCCTAATATGGACCCTTGCGTTAAAGCTGAAATCTGCACGGAATTGAAGCTATGTCGGAAAAGTATCTAGGGCTACCTGCAATGGTTGGTCTAGATAGGAGTGATAATTTTATGTATCTCTTGGAAAGAATTATTGCTAGACTGAAGGGATGGAAGGAGCGGATGGTTTCTATGGGAGCTAAGGAAATTCTCCTTAAAGCTATTAACCAATCTATTCTAGTTTTTGCTATGGCTATTTTCAAGACACCTAAAATGATTTGCAAGTTGATTACTGATGATATGGAAACGTTCTGGTAGGTAGATATAGAAGTGCAAAAGAGGATGCACTGGTGTGCTTGGTGGAGAATGTGCATTCCCAAATTAGAAGGGGAATGGGGTTTAGAGATCCCCATGCTTTTAATTTGGCTATGTTGGTGTAACATCCCAGCATTTAGGAAATAACGAAGGGTAGATTTAGGAATTTGAAATGTTGCATGCATTCATCTGTGAAAATGTGGGTAAATTTTTCTCCAAATAAAAACCTAAGTGATCAAGGTTTCTTTCATACTTTGAGATTAGATTTAGTCTTAAAGGATGATTGCTATAGACTTTGATATGATCTTTGAGGAATTATGTTTTTTGGGAAATGAAATTTTGAATTTAAAACTTGAGTGTTTGAATTATAATTACAATGATTTTTGAATAATGTTTGAATCTTGATTTAATTAAGAGTTAACCAATGTAACTCAAACTTTATTTAAAAAAGTAATTAAGAATATGAATATCCATTTCATATTTTCATTCAATAAATAGGTTACAAAAATGTAACTTATTAAAATCATCCACAATCTTCACCATAGAAAATAAATAAAGAATAATAATATTTCTTTATTGATAATAGTATAACCTTCATTACAAAATAATAAAATGAAGCTTACAAAAGAATAGAACAAAAGATTACAAAAGAATAAACAAGATTACATATGACTATTCTACAAATAAACCTAAACTAAAATCTTCATTCCCAATCTGTACCTGCAAAATAAATAGAAACTAAATAGAAAAAGAAAAGTTAGGATTAGCATTGTTTTACTCTCAGACTTGTTAGTGAAGTGCACTGATCAAGGTTCATCATGGAGTAAACTTATATAAGGGGCAAATTTCACCAAATATGAAAGAATGTATCCTTCATAATTTTAAGCCAGAAGTCAAATGATAGCAAGGAGGGGCAAGTTTCACCAGCCAAGTAAAAGTAATTAGATAACAGTAACTCTCAAAGTCAGAGCATATCCACAAGTTGCACAGCAAGCACACAGGCAGGACACACACCAAATTGCATGGTGTGTGTTGTCAGCACCTTAGCAATAGCCCAGCAACACAAAACTGCCCAGCACAGCTGTGGAGAGGCACTAGTTCATCTCTTCACTGCTCACACACACAAGAACAGCTATCTTAGCCAGAGCCAAATAAACCAGCCACACCATCTCGCATCAGATCAAGCCACATATCACCTGATGGTGACATAAGGAGGGGAAGGATCATGTGAATAGCAAGGCCAAGCTCACGGGAGCTAGGAGGAGCAGAGTTCCTCAAGGCCAAGCACAAGCATCAATGGAATACAAGAACAACATCAAGGGGAGAAGGACTGGATCAGACCAGCAACACCACTAGCACATCAAGCCATCACCAACATAGTTTTTGTGGTGAGCATCATAAACAACCATGTGATATGTTTATCTTATCTCAAGCAAAGTATATATGCTAATGCATAAGGCAACCTCTCAATAATCACCCAAATGGGGTGAAGCCATCCTAGAGGTTTTAAACATAAAGATCAAGATCAAACTCTTTTCTAAACACCAAATTATCAGACCAGCCTCACATAATTGGTGATACCAAAGGCAACCTTTATATTCTATCAAATGTTCTTACAAATTCTGGGCACATCTCCAAGAGGGAGTAGCACCTCAGATTTTATAAACCACAAACAAAACCATATATATTAACCAACTAGGATCTAAGATCTATTAAGCAGTTGATGTCTTAACCAAATTGGAAAATGACAGCAACATAGAAGCTTAGTTCCTAGAGCCTCAGACCAGCATCATTGGCTAGATCAAACAATAAGTTACCCAACTTATCTATCAACATCCATCAAGTTCCAGAAATGACTATAAGTAAAGTCAGTAATCAGATCTACTTATGTACCATCTTGAGAAGGTTTCATAAGCACTGACCTTATCACAAAGACAATAATATAGTCCAACCTTCACAAATCATTTACCAAATCATCTCCCTGGAATTAGAAATAGGGATCATATCCTAATTATTCATTTATGATCAAAGAATCATTAGATTCTACTGAATGAAATTTAGAACAAGCATCATCTGGCAAGCCAACAATAATAAGTCAGTAAATTCTCACTGACTAGATCATTGTCAGTATCAAGATACTGACAATAGATAAACACATTAATTCACCAGAGTACCAACCAGGGGCAATAATATGCAACTCTAACATTTAATCCAACCTTAATCACACATCAACAATAGCATCACATAATCAAATGGTGGTGATCACTAACAATGAGGTGCAGAGCATCCCAAATCCCCATTCAACATCACAACCAGATCATAGGAGCATCTTACAAGTATCAGACATGAACCCTAAATGGAATAAATCATCTGAATCAGGACAAGGCAGTAACCATAGAGGTCACTACCAACATCTAGCATAGGATGAGCGAGCACAGAGAGCACAAGGGGGAGAGGAAAAGAACTCACCAAAGGTCCTCGCTGGAGACTAGAAGAGGAAGCAGAGGTGGCCGACAACCATGGCAGCACGGGGAGCACCCCCAAGGGGGTGCACTGCGACCCGTACAGCGCCACGGCGGCGACCATAGCCACGCCTAGAGACAAGGTGAATCACCATGACACACGACAGCAGCGGCGGCGCCAGGATCCACGCCAACCCCAAACCCTAGGGTTCGGGACAGCATCGATCTGTCGCAGGAGAGCTCCATGCCCAAATACAGTTAGACAAGAGGAAAGGGTGTAGTCGACAACCTCCTCCTGCACCACGGCAGCGACCAGAACGGTCCACAACGGCGGGAATCGTCGGCGGCGACATCACCGACCACGGGGTCAGGGATAGAGGAGGAGAGGAGGGAGCTCGAGAGTGAGAGACAACGAGTGAGTGGGCTAAGTTGGGCCAGAACCCTTCGGAGTTGTTGTTTTGACTAAGCCCAATGGGCCACAAGGTCCCAATAAGATTAAGCCAGCCCAAAAACCTTTAAGGCCTGTTTTAATAAATAGGAAAAGACCAAAATGCCCCTGAATTTAATAAAATTCTAGAAAATAAAATAAAAGTCCAAAAATTATAAATAAAATATTTTTGGATTCACAAAAATCCAAACTATCCAAATAAATTAAGATATCAAATTTTAGACAATTAAATTTTATTAAGAATTTTGTAATTTATATATTCCTTATGGAATTTTACAAAAATATTGAAAGATGATAAAATAAATAGAAATCACTTTCATTATATATTAATATTGTAGTATTTTTGAAAAATACTAAATAAATATTTAATAACAATTTTTAATATTTAAGTGATAATTCTTAAAAGAATTATTAAAATAATAAAAGTCAAATAAAAGGGAAATAAAGTAAATACAATATATATTATAAATATTGACAAGTAATATTTATAAATCCTTTATTATTAAAAAGAATTTTTATAATAATAGGGAGAATGCATATTATTAAATTAAATGATGCATTACATTACTTTGCATAATCATTTTGCTTCTTTAAATATTGTCCTTACCGGGCAATAATGATGTTTTTGTAGACATAGAAGCTCAAGGTCCAGTGCAAGCATTAGACTTCACTACCTTGCCATCACAAGGCAAGTTCATCACTTGCTCATATCCTTTGAAGAGTCTTTATCAAAGTATTTGCAAATTGTGTGTTATCATATATACTCCAAAGAAAGAAAATATTATTTTCACAAATAAAGAAATCATAGATATCATCCTAAGTGATGATATATTGGAGAAATATAACTTAGGGTTCTAATTGCAATAATGATGATCAATTAGGGACTTAATAACCCCTGACATCAGTGATTCTAGCATCGTATATTACGCGTTATCCATGAGATTTGGAATGGGACGGAGAAGTCAGCTGTATCTTCTTCCTCTCGCATGCAGGTCGTGGCTGTTATCCTCGTAGCATGCATATTAATTGGTAATTCATAGAGGATATGCAGCATATGGGTGGAAACCCTCATCGTCCCACGATAGTTCTGGCATTTAACGGTTTGTACAAACCATTGCCGTAATTCATTATGTGGGCATGGTGTACACCAAGGAGGCATGCGAGGTCGCAAAGGGGGCAGTGATTGGCTTGCACCAACTACTGGGCCCCACATCATGGAATTGTGGACGGTAAAGTACGCTCAGTTGTGCAACAAGGAGTTGATCTCTCATGGGTAAAGTAACGCACCTCTATAGATTGTAAGAATTGTAACTTGTTACTCCATGTTCCGGAAAGGAGCTACGAACGCGGCAGGAAAGGAACTCCATGAAAGTTCTGGTCAACCTGTGAAGGCTGATGGTCATAGATTTTCATAATAAAATCAATCTTTGAAGAAAGATTTACAAAAATTGCATAGTGCCAAGGATTTATAGTTCGAGGTGGTAGTTAGAGCATCAAACTTCCCACCTTGCATATAATGAACTTGTTGGGTAACGCTGTTACTCATCCTTTCGTTTGATCCTTTGCTTAGACTCTGAGGATTCCGAAGACGTGCCAATGTATGTAGCTGAATGTCAAGAAGATGTGTTCTACGAAGAGCCTGACCTGTCAGGAGGTGTTGAAGGAGTGGATTACGAAATCCTCTATGGTGTCGATGATAACGAATCCAACTAAGTATCCTAGTAGTAGTAACCAACGGAGCCGAGCAGCATGAACTCTATAGAATAAGCTGCTAAGCTCAACTCCTAGTCGGAGTTGCTACTTTTAAATTCCGCTGAAACACTTTATATTTTGGTTTGTAAGTTGAAACCTTTTGAAGTCTTGAACTTCTGCTATTGTAATAATAATAAAGTGTGAATGTTTGTAATATGGACCCGCAATGTTTCTGTTGTACCACTCTGAGGGATGTGATATTTACGGAACGGTGTTCTGTGAGTGTCATGTCAACGACTATAGTATACTACACATGCAGTGGTATGCTGGGTCACCGCAGTTGGCAAAACAAACTTGGAGGCTCATATATAACCCTGACTCTTTGTGTGCTCAAGACCTTCGTGCAAAATATTATCCGGATGGTAACATCCGGAATGTTGGACCGAATAGTGGATCTTCGTTCACCTTGGTAGAGCATACTAGCTAATCTCTAAACTTTTAAAACGGGTCATATTTGGCGTGTTGGTAATGGGAGAAAGATTCATATATGGAGAGACCATTGGGTTCCTGGAATGTCATCGAGGAGGATTGAAAAGTAAGGGGGCATGTGTTGTTGCGTCATGTAAATGAGCTAATTGACCCGGTTACTGGATCTTGTTGGGATGAAACTATTATTCCTGACATTTTTAACCTAGTTGAGGTGCAATGCATTCTATAGATTCCAATCAACACTAATCTAGAGGAAGATTTCATTTCCTGGCATAGGACTAAATCATATACGTTCTCGGTAAGATCTACTTATTACACTGAATGAGAGCATCAATTCAGCGGTAAATTTAGGAGAGCGGATGACCAAGGAACATCGAGAGAGAACCCTGTGTGGAATATCCTATGGAAACTTAAAGTTCGAGCAGAGATTGAAATATTTGGGTGGAAATCATTTCATGGATTGCTGCATGGTGTGGGTATTCTTGTGGACAGACATTTTAAGGTCTTGCCTTAGTTTCCTATTTGCAAGCAAGGAGCGGAAGATATCAAACACTTGATGTTTACATGCAAAAGAGAAAAGAAAATTTGGCGTGCTCTCGATCTAGATGAGATTATTGTTAAAGCCCTGGAACGATCCATAATCTAGTTAGATCGTATGAAGTTTAATCATGCCAACTAGACCTTTGGTCATTCTGGCTAGGTAGCTCTTTCGTGTAGCCAATGTTAGGCGGATGACATCTCCATACCCATGTCAGGTGGAACCTTGATATCATCCGAGACACACATTAGTCTTGGAAGTCTGTTCGGCACAACCATGAATGACTAAGGACAAGGATACATAACCGAATGAAGTACTCCCTCCGATCCATAATAAGTGTAGTTTATTTATATAGTATATAGGACTATACTTACAAATACAAAGTCGAAAAGTGGAGCCTCTAGGGAACCATTCCAAACACCATCGTGCTTTAGCCTTTTTAAGCGCCACTATGGGTCCCATTCCATCCCCATAGCACGCCCTATCCACTTCTCACTGCTCTGCGGGCACCCCATTGCTCTTCTCCCCCTAACCGTTGACTACCAAGTGCACGAATATCTCCAACAAAAGTGGTGAGACACATGGCATAGTCGTTCGCCAATTTCGTTTCCTCCATCTACAACTTAACTATGAAGTTGGCACTTCTGTACTTGTACTCGAGCCTTTGTGATGTGGGCAATCTTCTCTGATCCTCATCTCCTTGAGTGTGTCATACGTCTTTCTTGCCATCTCGAACTCTGCCAATGTCGTCAACACGAAATTCGACAGAGACTAGACTATGGCGGCCATGGCAACGACCTTGTCGTTGGTGATTACATGTCACACTCAGAGTGTTTGGAGGATGGTTTCATATCAACCGCCCAAACACCGTAGTTGGTGTTGGTTAGCATCGGGTATTGCACATTGATAATGGCGAGGCAACACTCGCCTACTTGTTATTGTATTCACATCCTTTTTCTTGAACATGTCGCTCTTCTTGTTGCCTTGGAATCACCGTTCTTACCGGACTTCAAATTATTTATGGACTCGATGTTGTTGGTGTCTCCCATCATGTTCCTCGCAGCATCAACTTATAGGTTGTCGTGGCTCTGATACCAAATGTAGGTTTTAGAGAGTTAAATTGATGCCTACATGCGATGCTTGTCGTGCGAAGATGGCTTCCAAGTAGCCAGATGGATCCCTATACGTGAAAAAACAGCTCGTCTAGCGATTCTCTCAGCGACCGTACATGAACTTGGCGATAGCAAAATAACAGGAGAACCAAATTTAGTGATTGCCAATTGCTTGTCTCATGCCTATTATTATTTTTTGTCAATTTTGTTGCATTACAAGTAGTAGACTACCCTGTGCTTATATACATATACATACCAATTTTGTTGCATCCAACTCGTCCTCGACTAGGATACTAACACAATGTGACTTAAATAGGAGACTAACACGATGTGATCCGAATCGCTACATGAAACGGATCTGGTTTAGATTCCATGAAAACACTTCCCAAAACGGAGTTAACTTTGGTAAAGTCAACTCAATTAGTTAGGACTTTACTTGGAAACAACCTAAGGTGATTGATCCTAGCAATTGCTTTAACAATTTCATTGCGAGGGCGTCAGAAGTTCAAGTAGATTTTAGATGTTGGACAAGTTATACCAATATAATTTACACTAAACTTTTATAATTCTATATAAATAATTTTTACTATATTGCATTCTTAATAAGTGTATTTTCTAATATGCGGTTAACACATTTACTTTTACTAATATTAAGTGTAGCCATTTTTGTATTGTAATGGATATTGAAAATGCAATTACCTTGTGCTGAATTAAAATAGATTTTGCAACCAAAACTATCTTAGTTTTCTACTATATATACAAGCCTTAAATTGACAAATTTATACACCTCTTTGTTTTTTTGCAGTTGCAGTAAGATTTAATTATGTTTAATATATTGAGAGACATATATGTTGAGTATAGCTTACCAAATATCTTAATAGTGGTTTCAGGTGTATCATTACATGCACAAATTTATAGAAAGTTCTAGAATGTAAACTGGATTTTTAGCTTAACTCTATATGTTTTTTCATGGTCAAGGGTGCCTCACAAGTTACATTGTGTTCTATAAAATCTCACAAAGACTTGATAGCACTTAAACTAATCACCAACAATCATAAAAATATTATGGATTCTACAACTTTGATGTGTACATATGAGTTGGTCTGTTAGGTTTATCAAAATGTGTTTTCCATCATCTTGAGTGATGCACGCAACTTCTCATATCAGTTTCTCAAATAAGAATTCTACCACAATTTTAAATGGTTAATCTACTAATCAAATGTGTCCAAGGAAATGATTTCATCCGATGGTATAGGGAGTTGGATCGGGCCATATAGGGACAGAGGAGCTAACACCAACATGCATGTAGGGAATCTTTCGACGATATGAAAATTTAAAATATATTATCTCGTAAATTGTTAATCAGATTGATGATCCGCTTTACCGTTGGGTTCGACTCGATGAGTACTTCAAAATAAGATCGTTTGGTGATATTTTTTCATAGCCAGTTGCCCAATTACTGTAATATAGCTACCAGATTGATAAATAGCAGTTGTTAGCCAAATAATACATAGTCACCATATTGTTTTTACATGTTTCTAATGATAATAATGATTTATATATATAAAAATAGACATTTGATCCATTCTAAACACGTAAAACGCTGTATGTTAACCATTTGATTTTAACCTGGTAACCAGTTTGACTTTACCTAGTTACCAAGTGTCAGTAATCTGGTAAGTAGGGTTGAAAAAAGTTGTCAAAATATATCAACATGAGATTTGGTTTCAAAGATCTCGACCCAAAAAAGCTAACTATGAAAACGAATCTGAATTTTGAATTACGATTCAAGAGATAAAATATTTTAAAGTTTAAAACTCAAAAAGAATCCTACGTGGCGGCTAGGTTGTACGCATGCATGCATGCATGACTGGTTTCCATATTAATCCGTGCTCACGAAAGTCTAATCTAAAACACATGCCATAGATAGCATAGTCTAATTTTTAAACTGCCAACTATCATAGGTTTCGTTACAACCAGTCTGTATTTGGAGGTCATCATAGTTCCGGGCCTAGGGAGGTGTGCCCTATTGCCTGTCCTATAGGCCAGCTCTGTGCACATGTCCGTGAAGGGTTTCGCGGCATAGTAAATCAAAATTTTCTACGGAAGCGAACAGAGGGAAAGCCAAGATCTAATCTAGGAGATGCAAACAACGAGAGAGATTGGATTAGATCTTCATACCCTTGAAGATTCACACAGCGGAACGTTCGTCGGAACATGGGTGATGTAGTCATACTCGCTTCTCCTCCTCGCGATCCGATCCGATCTAGCACCACAAGTGGCGGTGCCTCCGTGAGATGCACACGTGCAGCACCTCGACGTCTCCTCCTTCCTTGGACCAGCAAGTATGGTGGAGAGATGGATTGGATCTACAACACGACGGCGTGGTGTATTTGGTGGAGAATTTCTGCAGCAGGGCTTCGCCTGCAAACAGTCGGGAGGGAGAGAGGAAGGCAGCAGGGCTACTAGGGCTTGGAGGGAGATGTGTAGGGGGGAGGGGCGCACCAGCCCTCTATATATAGAGGGGGAGGGGGCGGCCAGCCCTAGCCCCTCCTCCAAGCCTATCTCTAGTTTAAACGATTTAAACTCTCCCCTTATCTAGAAATTCTATCCCGAGATTTAAACGAGTTAAATCTCTCTAGAATCGGCTGGGCCCTATGGGGCCTTGTGCCCCTGGCCCAATGCGGCCAGGACACTCCCTCATAGGCCCATGCCCCCTCTCGGAAGGTGGGACCACGTTGGCCCCCTTCCGGAAGGTTCTAGAAGCTTCCGGTACAATACCGATTAATCCGGAACAATTCCGAACTCCAAAAACTGCACTGCCTTATATGAATCTTATTCTCCGGACCATTCCGGAACCTCTCGTGATGTCCCGCCCATCCGAGACTCTGAACAAAAATTCATAAACCAATTATCCAATCTATCCTAGCGTCGAGACACGTTAAGTGTGTGATCCTGCGGGTTCGAGAATATGCAGACATAATCTTCTATCAATAATCAACAGCGGTGTCTGGGCACCCATATTGACTCCCACACATTCATCGATGATCATATCGGATCAACCACGATGCCAGGATTCAATCAATCCCATATATATATTCCCTTCGTCTCGCGATATTTTACTTGCCCGAGATTCGATCGTCGGTATAGTCATACCTAGTTCAATCTCGTTCACAGCAAGTACTTTACTCGTTCCGTAATCCGATATCACTTTGTGATTAACTCCTTAACCACATGCTTGCAAGCAGTGTTGATATCGATTACCGAGTGGGCCCGAAGTATATCTCTCCGACTTGGGAGGGACAAATCCCATCTCGATACATACAACCCAACAGATACTTTCCGATTACCTGAGAGACACCTTTATGATCACCCTCTCATAGGATGACGTTTGATGACCTCAAAGCTTTCTTCCGATACCAGGGAGTTGTATTATCTCATGGTCTAAGGAATACAATATTTGACATAAGAAAAACTTTGCAAAGACGAACACGATGACACGATCTAATTGCTTCGCTTAGTTTGGGTCTATCCACCATATCATTCTCCAATGATATGATCTCATTATCAATTGACAACTCATGTTTATGGTTAGAAAACCTTAACCATCATTGATCAATGAGCTAGTCCATAGAGGCGTACTAGGGACACGGTGTTGTTCACAAACCACACAAGTATTAAAGTTTCCGCTTAATACAATTCTAGCATGGAATATAAACTTTATCATGAACAAGAATTATAATAATAACATCTTTATTATTGCCTCTAGGGCATAATTCCAACAGTCTCCCACTTGCACTAGAGTCAATAATCTAGTTTACATCTGGCAACAATCTCACACCCATGGCACTGAGGTGCTGATCATGTTTTACACGTGGAAGAGGTTTAGTCAATGGATCTGCGACATTCAGATCTGTATGTACTTTGCTAATCTTCAGATCTCCATCTGCTATATAATCTCGGATTATATGAAACTTGCGGTTGATATGCTTGGTCTTTGGATGATATCTTGGATCCTTAGCGAGTGCTATGGCGCCAGTGTTGTCACACAATATCTTCAGTGGGTCCAATGCACTTGGAACCACGCCAAGCTCAGTGATGAAGTTCCTGATCCAAACTCCTTCACTTGACGCTTCTACAGCAGCCATGTATTCCGCTTCTACTGTAGATCCCGCGATCACGCTTTGCTTGCAGCTTCTCCAGCTCACAGCTCCTCCATTCAAAATATACACGTATCCTGTCTGAGATTTACAATCATCCTTGTCGGTGTCGAAACTAGCATCGACGTAACCTTTTACGACGAGTTGTTCATCACCCCCATAGACTAAGAACATTTCTTTAGTCCTATTTAGGTACCTTAGGATGTTCTTCACGGCTGTCCAGTGTTCCACTCCTGGATCACTTTGATATATGCTCGTCAAACTAAGAGCATTGGACACATCCGGTCTAGTACACAGCATGGCATACATGATGGAACCTATGGCCGAGGCATAAGGCACTTTGCTCACAGCTTCCCTATCATTTACCGTAGCTGGACACAGAGCCTTGCTCAATATCTTACCTGACAACATAGGCACTGAACCTTTCAATGCCTTATCCATTCTGAACCTTTTCAGAACTTTGTCTAGGTATGTACTTTGGCTTAAAGCTATCAGGCGTCTTTGTCTATCTCTATAGATTTTGATGCCCAATATATAAGCAGCTTCACCTAGGTCTTTCATTGAAAAACACTTGTTCAAATAACTCTTCACATCGTTAAGCATGTTGATGTCATTTCCAATAATCAATATGTCATCCACATATAGTACCAGAAACGTCACTGAGCTCCCACTCACTTTCTTGTAGATGCAAGCTTCGTAGCAATTTGGAACAAATCCAAAGCTCTTGATCACTTGATCAAAACGAAGGTTCCAACTCCGAGATGCTTGCTTCAGTCCATAAATGGAACGCTGAAGTTTGCATACTTTATCAGCATCCTTAGGATCGGCAAAACCTTCGGGTTGCATCATATACAACTCTTCATCAATGTTGCCATTGAGGAACGCAGTCTTGACATCCATCTGCCATATTTCATAATCATGAAACGCAGCAATTGCTAATAAAATCCGAATAGACTTAAACATCGCTACGGGAGAGAAAGTCTCATCGTAGTCAACACCTTGAACTTGTCGAAAACCTTTCGCGACAAGCCGTGCTTTATAGACGGTAACATTACCATCCGCGTCCGTTTTCTTCTTGAAGATCCATTTGCACTCAACGGCCTTTCGGTCGCTAGGAGGGTCCATCAAAGTCCATACTTGGTTTTCGCTCATGGATCCCAACTCGGATTTCATGGCTTCTAGCCATTTCTCAGAGTCTGGGCTCATCATCGCTTCCTCATAGTTCGTAGGTTCACTGTCTTCTACTAACAAGACTGTCAAGACAGGGTTGCCGTACCACTTAGGAGGGGCACGCGACCTTGTCGACCTGCGACGTTCAGTAGCAGCATCGTCCGGAGCTTCATGATCCTTGTCATTAGCTTCCTCTATTGTTGGTGCAGGCGGCACTGGAACAATTTCAGGTGCTGCGCTACTCTCCAATTCAAGAGAAGGTTCAATAACCTCGTCTAGCTCTACTTTCCTCCCACTCACTTCTTTCGAGAGAAACTCCTTCTCAAGAAAGGAACCGTTCTTTGCGACAAACACTTTGCCTTCGGTTCTGTGATAGAAGGTATACCCAATAGTTTCCTTAGGGTATCCTATGAAGACGCACTTCTCCGCTTTGGGTTCGAGCTTGTCCGGCATCAAATTCTTGACGTAAGCTTTGCATCCCCAAACTTTAAGAAACGACAACTTAGGTTTAGCACCAAACCACATTTCATACGGTGTCGTCTCAACGGATTTAGATGGAGCCCTATTTAAAGTGAATGCAGCGGTTTCTAATGCATAACCCCAAAATGATAACGGCAAATCAGTAAGAGACATCATCGATCGGACCATATCTAATAGGGTTCGATTCCGGCGTTCAGACACACCATTGTGCTGTGGTGTTCCGGGTGGCGTGAGTTGCGAAACAATTCCGCTTGCTTTAAGATGCGTGAGAAAATCATAACTCAAATATTCGCCCCCACGATCGGATCGTAGAAACTTAATCTTTCTGTTACGATGGTTCTCCACTTCATTCTGAAATTCTTTGAACTTTTCAAACGTTTCAGATTTATGTTTCATTAAATAGATATACCCATATCTACTTAAGTCATCGGTAAAAGTGAGAAAATAGCGATATCCACCGCGCGTCGAAACACTCATCGGTCCGCATACATCAGTATGTATGATTTCCAACAAGTCCGTTGCTCGCTCCATCATACCGGAGAACGGGGTTTTGATCATCTTGCCCATAAGGCATGGTTCACATGTGTCAAATGATTCAAAATCAAGAGACTCCAAAAGTCCATCAGAATGGAGTTTCTTCATGCGCTTTACACCAGACCTAGACGACAGTGCCACAAATAAGTAGTATTATCACTATCTACTTTGCATCTCTTAGCCTCAATGTTATGGATGTGTGTTTCATCCCTTTCGATATTTAGAAGAAATAAACCATTCACAAGGGGTGCATGACCATAAAAGATGTTACTCATATAAATAGAACAACCATTATTCTCCGATTTAAATGAATAACCGTCTTGCAATAAACACGATCCAGAAATAATGTTCATGCTCAACGCAGGCACATAATAACATTTATTAAGGTTTAAAACTAATCCCGAAGGTAAAACTAAGGAGAGCGTGCCGACGGCCATCACATCAACTCTTGATCCGTTGCCAACGCGCATCGTCACCTCATCCCTCGCAAGCCGCCGTCTATTTCGCAGCTCCTGTTTCGAGTTACAAATATTAGCAACTGAACCGGTATCAAATACCCAGGCACTACAACGAGGGCTAGTAAGGAAAACATCAATAACATGTATATCAAATATACCTTTGATGGTGCCAGCCTTCTTGTCCGCTAAGTACTTCGGACAGTTGCGCTTCTAGTGACCCTTGTCCTTGCAATAGAAGCACTCAGTTTCCAGCTTGGGACCAGACCTGAGCTTCTTCTCAGCAGGGGCATTGCGCTTGCCGCCGCCCTTCTTGAAGGGCTTCTTTGCACCTTTACCTTTCTTAAAGGAGGGCTTGTTGACCATCAACACATGATTATCCTTTTTTATGTCCACCTCCGCAGCCTTCAGCTTTGCGAAGAGCTCGGTGATCGTATCAGTGGAACCAATCTGATTGTGAGTCACTACAAAACTTTTGTAGCTGGGAGGGAGTGATTGCAGAACCCTGTCAATCTTGAGCTCCTCTGGAATCTTGCAGTCCAGTTGCTCAAGGCGTTGAGTGTAGCCCGACATCTTAATGGCGTGCTCACTAACGGAACTCCCTTCCTCCATCTTGCAGTTAAAGAACTTCTCGGAGATCTCATATCTCTCAGAACGGGCCTGAGTCTGAAACATGGTTTTCAGCTCTTCGAGAATCTCAAAGGGCCCGGGATAGTTTTCAAAACGATTTTGAAGTTCCGGTTCCATAGCAAACAACATGGTGCTCTTAATCACACCATAATCATCTTTGCGCGACTGATAGACAGCTTTCTCATCAGCCGGCGCAGTTGCAGCAGGGGGTCACCTAACGCTTTCCCAAGGACATAGTCCTTTTGTCCGCCAGACAGAATGATTCTTAGATTGCGGAACCAGTTGGTGAAGTTAGACCCATTGTTTCTAAGCTTTTCTTTCTCAGCAAAAACGTTGAAGTTGAAGTTGGACTTGGCCATGTGATCTACAGTATTTGCAAGTACAATTTAGACTATGTTCATGATAAATAGTTCAACTTAATCAAATTACTAGATGAACTCCCACTAAATTCAACATCCCTCAAGTTGTTTAGTGAACACGATCCAAATTCACCACACCTAATCCGATCTTCACGAGAAGAGATGTGGCTTCAATGGTGGACAACGAAGTGTCGATCATATCATTCATATGACTCATGCTTAACCTTTCGGTTCATGTGTTCCGAGGCCATGTCTGTACATGCTAGGCTCGTCAAGTCAAACCCAAGTATTTCCGCGTGTGCAAAACTGGCTTGCACCCGTTGTATGTGAGCGTAGAGTCTATAGCACCCGATCATCACGTGATGCTTGGACACGACGAACTTTCACAACGGTGCATACATGGGGAGAACACAGTTTTTATCTTGATCTTTAAGTGAGGAATCATCTTATAATGCTACCGTCGCGATCTAAGCATAATAAGATACATAAAAGGATAAACATCACATGCATATAACTTTATGTGACATGGTATAGCCAATCTTCGCGCAATGATCTCCATCTTGTGCGTTCCGGCATGATCTCCATCACTTCACCATGATTGCCTCCACCACGAATAGCAACTACAACTATTGCTAACTACTTAGCGATAAAGTAAAGCTATTACATGGCGTATAAGAAGTTGACTCGCAGGTCATACACAATTATAAAGACAACCATATGGCTCCTGCCGGTTGTGTACTCATCGACATGCAAGTCGTGAAACATTACAAAACATGATCATCGCATACATTATACACATCACATCTTGGGCCATACCATATCACAGAAAACACTCCCTGCAAAAACAAGTTAGACGCCTCTACTTTGTTGTTGCATGTTTTACGTGGCTTATGGGAGTAGATGCTAAGAACGATTCTTACCTACGGAAAGACACAACGGTGATATTATGGTTGCCAAACTCCGGTGTTAATCCCATGACAACTATAGTGAGAGAAACTGACATCCACCAGCCGCATGTGTGGAACAAGCCACACGTCAAGTGCGGAGCCAGTCTCGCGAACGACGTCGCGTAAGGTTGGCCTGGACCGCTTCAATCTCACTATCCCGCGTCATAAGAAGAACACAAACAAGAGGCTTGCAACAGAAAACATCAACGCCCGTAACAACCATGTTGCGTTCTACTCGTGAATCACATCTACGCATAGATCTAGCTCTGATACCACTGAAGGGTTTCGCGGCATAGTAAATCAAAATTTTCTACGGAAGCGAACAGAGGGAAAGCCAAGATCTAATCTAGGAGATGCAAACAACGAGAGAGATTGGATTAGATCTTCATACCCTTGAAGATTCGCACAGCGGAACGTTCGTCGGAACGTGGGTGATGTAGTCGTACTCGCTTCTCCTCCTCGCGATCCGATCCGATCTAGCACCACAAGTGGCGGTGCCTCCGTGAGATGCACACGTGCAGCACCTCGACGTCTCCTCCTTCCTTGGACCAGCAAGTATGGTGGAGAGATGGATTGGATCTACAACACGACGGCGTGGTGTATTTGGTGGAGAATTTCTGCAGCAGGGCTTCGCCTGCAAACAGTCGGGAGGGAGAGAGGAAGGCAGCAGGGCTACTAGGGCTTGGAGGGAGATGTGTAGGGGGAGGGGCGCACCAGCCCTCTATATATAGAGGGGGAGGGGGCGGCCAGCCCTAGCCCCTCCTCCAAGCCTATCTCTAGTTTAAACGATTTAAACTCTCCCCTTATCTAGAAATTCTATCCCGAGATTTAAACGAGTTAAATCTCTCTAGAATCGGCTGGGCCCTATGGGGCCTTGTGCCCCTGGCCCAATGCGGCCAGGACACTCCCTCATAGGCCCATGCCCCCTCCCGGAAGGTGGGACCACGTTGGCCCCCTTCCGGAAGGTTCTAGAAGCTTCCGGTACAATACCGATTAATCCGGAACAATTCCGAACTCCAAAAACTGCACTGCCTTATATAAATCTTACATAATTTGAATTTGAAATATTCGAATAAACTATAAGTGAGACACTGGCACGATCCCACTTCCATCTCCACTTATCCTCTAGTGTCATCCACCTCACACGATTTGATTGCACGACCATGGTCCTTTCTCGTGTTTATTTCAGGCAATTTGGTCCTGTCCCTTGTCGCATCGGCACGGCATCTGCCTGATTAGTAGTTGCCCTTTAAAATATACCACACCATTGACACACTTATAGAGTTGTAGTCCCCCGGAGGCTCACGCATGGATCAGCGGGATCAAACTTTTTCCCGTGGCATGTTTATTTACCGAATCTTCCTGTTTTGGCCGTGTGCTTGACTTAGAATGTTAAAAGCATCTCCACTCGTCCCCCGTACGGTGCCCGATGCAGCTCAATTTTGGGCTGTAGGGGGCGTGATCAGTGCGTGAACACTTCGTTGGGAGACCCCAAGCGGAAGGTATGATGAGCACAGCGGCAACTTTTCCCTCAGTAAGAAACCGAGGTTATCGAACCAGTAGGAGGAAGGAAACGACTCAAAGGTGTTGCTAGCAACTTGGAAACCTGCACAACACAAACTCAAGACTTTGCCCCAACGAACAATGAGGTTTTCATTCTCACCGGTTTGCTGAAAACAAAGGATTAACTGTATGATGTAGAAGGTAATAGTGGTTTGCAGAAAATAAACAGTAACAGTGGAAGATGTATCAATGGTAAAGATTGGACTGGGGCCCATAGTTTACTAGAGGTGTTCTCCTTAAGAAAAACAAACATGGCATGTTGGGTAAACAAATTACAACAGGGCAATTGATAGGACTGAGCAAGGCATAACAATGCAATACTAGACATTCATGATCATGTGAGATTCGATTGGGCAATACAACAAGATACATAGACCGCCATCCAACTACATCTATGAGTAGTAATCCACCTTCAGGTTATCATCCGAACCCCCTACGGTATTGAGTTGCAAGCAACGGATAACTACTTTAAGCAAAGTGTGTAAGGTAAACAATCCACTTGCTCCATGAACAAGAGATCGTTGTTTTCTCCCTAGTAGAAACATCACATCTACAACCTTAGAGATTTCTGTCACTTCCCTTAGATTAAATAGAGGCATGAATCCACTATCGAGCATAAATACCCCCTCTTGGAGTCACTAGCATCTACTTGGCCAAGATAGTACTAGAAACAGAGAGCATGCAAGATCACAAACAACACAGACATGATAGAATCAATAAGACAAAACCATTAATCAACCTAACATAGTAATCTCAATATCCATTGGATCCCCACAAACACAACATGCATGATTACAAATAGATGACCTTGATCATGAACGGAGCTCACAAGATCTAAACATGGTAGCACAAAGGAGGAGATACAACCATCTAGCTACTACATGGACCCGTAGTCCAAGGTGGAACTACTCACACTTCATACCGGAGGCTGGCATGATGAAGAAGAAGGCCTTCGGGATGATCTCCCCTCCGGCAGGGTGTCGGGAAGAGCTTCAGATCCCCCCACCCAATCTAGGGATGATGGTGGCGGCGGCTACAAACGGTTTCGTGGAATATTGATTGGATACTTAGGGTTTTTGTATCGAGGGGTCTTTATAGTTGAAGAGGCGAGGCAGGGGGGCGCCAGGGCGGCCGCAACCCCGAAGCGCGGGCTAGGGTTAGCCGCGCGGCCAGGGGGTGTGGCCCCCTGGTGGCTCTCCTCCGTCTTGTATTCTGGCTCCGTGTTCCCCACGGTAAAATATTAACTTTGGCTTTTGTCCCGTCCAATTCCGAGGATATTGATTTTCTGCCTTTCTGGAACCAAAAACAAAAGAAAACAGGCAACTTGTATTGTGGCATCTTGTTAATAGGTTAGTACCAGAAAACATATAAAAACACCTCAAAGTGTAGACAAAGCAAAGAAAAGTAGATACTAAACAAGCATGGAACATCAAAAATTATAGATACGTTTCCGACGTATCAAGCGTCCCCAAGCTTAACTCCTGCTCATCCTCGAGTAGGTAAGTGATAAAAAGAATAATATTTGAGGTGACATGCACCATCAAAATCAAGATCAAACCATTTGCAAGCATTGAAAGTTAGGATCAAAGAACTCTAAACATGAGCATAAAAGATGGAGTTCTAACAGTAAGACAAAGTAACTATGCATGCAACATGAAAGATTACAAACAAAGATCATGAATAACATGCATTGAAAAACGTTTGTTTGTTTCACATACAGAAAACATAGCATAGTGGCATTCAGCTTGTCCCTCATGGAGTAGCAAATAGATGCATAGGACACCTTAAAAGTTCATAAGAGTGACTAGATACAAATAGCACAAGAACAAGTAATATCAACAATATGCATCAATCAATAAGTTTTGGGACAATGCACATAGAACTAAGAATGGCAACTATGCTCTCTTAACTGGTGCCTAAGGATAGAAGGTGAAGACTCAATATAATAATGGAAGAAAGGCCCTTCATAAGGGAAGCAAGTATTTCAAGTTTCAAAAAGATCTTCCAAAAATTATGGTACTTGTTAGCTTCCAACCCTCATTTCCCCTATCATAAGCATCTTGAAGTGATTAAGGTTAAAGTGAACAAACTATGGAGTATATGCTTGAAAAAGTATAAGTT
Source organism: Avena sativa (assembly GCA_916181665.1). Taxonomy (NCBI): domain Eukaryota; kingdom Viridiplantae; phylum Streptophyta; class Magnoliopsida; order Poales; family Poaceae; genus Avena; species Avena sativa. The sequence continues at coordinate 272,567,263 of OV702298.1, read as the reverse complement.
GGCAATATCATGTCCCTTGAATACGAGGGCCGCTCCTCATTCTACTCAACTTTAGTCACCTATAAGTTCTTGTCATAGTAAGTACATGTGTATCCTAGAGAACCGCCAACGGGGTACCCCTTGCACATGATATAGGAGCTATCCCATAATTAAAATGACAAGGCAAGCAGACAATGAGCATCTCAGCAATCTTCTTATTTACCATGGGAAAATGGTGCTTTTTCTCTCTTTCCTATTTTCAATATGTCTCTCTTTTTTTATAAGAAGAAAGCTTCATAGATGTCATTATGGTGATGCTGCAAGTTTGCATCATGATTAGGCATGGCTTAGGCTAGCGCCCTAGGCGTTTCTCTAACACACATACATAACTCCATGGACTTATAAGCTCCCCTTTTATTTCGCACCGACGACATCCATAGAAAAAAGAGCATGATATCAACTATGTACAAAGTACAAGTGCAATGTTGAGAGCGTTCCCCGTGACAGCACGGTTCTGCTAATTCCAACGTATAAGTGCAACAATATACAACATAGATAACACAATGGTTCAAGTTTATTAGGGGCAAGAAAAATAAAGTGCGCCATCAAGTTCGTGGGAGCTTTAATCACTAATTTTTCACATAACAAAATACATTTTAATTGAAAGATAGCTGAAAACAAGAATATACTTGGAATGGTGTAACACACCATGAATAGAAATTTATAGTGGACACTTTGGAATAACTTGGTTTCTTGTAAGTTGGATGCATGTGTAGAGCTTACTCATACAAGTGGAGGCTAGCAAAAGACTGAGAGCGACCAACTAAGAGAGCAATAATGGCCATAATCATGCAGAGCGACAAAACATTACTAATCAAAGCATAAAGTGGTACTACAAGTCAAGGACTAAATTATCATAGAGGCTATGGTGACTTGTTCATAGTATAACATGGTGTGAGCATGTGCCAAGTCAACCCAAACAAAGCATCAAAGGATAATACCACAATACTATGCTTTTGTATGCTAAACAACGCATGATTCCTTCAAGGCACATTAAGCAATCCCAATTGTTTGGAACAAGTCATGCTACATCAATAATCACTAAGCATAAGGTCAAAACAACACCTAGCATCACATGCTAAAGTCTAAGTCACAATCAAAGAAAGCTCCTCTTGTACTAGTCAAGCAAGAACTTTCTACTCCTCTCCAATACCAATCAACTTATTTGAAACAACATAGCGAGAACATGGGTCCAAAATAATTTATTCAAGAAAACTAAGCAATCCAAACAAAAACTAAGACGCTCCAAGAACAACACAACTGTGCATGAAACAATAAAAACGAAGTGTCTAGAAAGACCTGAGACTTTTATTGATGAAGAAGGGGATGCCTTGGGCATCCCTCCCAAGCTTTGACGCTTGTAACTCTTGAATATTTCTTGGGGTGACACGGGGTGGCATCCCAAGCTTGAGCTCTTGTCCATTCTTCATCTCATTATATCATTCTTTCTCTACACCTCAAAATTTTCCTTTATACAAAACTTCACACAATCTTCATTAGCAACATTAGTGTATTCAAAAGATAATAGACCTTTGGGTTTAGCTTTAGAACAGCAAACATTTCAATAAAAACACAAGCTACTGTAGCAATTCCCTCAAAAAGCTCAATTTCCCAAAAAGAACTCAAAAAGGAATCAACAAGAAGCAAATGCAAATAATGGCAGAAATCTATCAAAACAGACTAGCAGGTTGAAACCGATTTTTTCGAAGACCTTCTGTTGCTCAAATAAAAAAGTGGTGAACTAACGAAAGTTATCTAACTTACTGGGGGATTTATTCGGAAAATATCATCTCAATCCGACTTACATAGATTCTTCACGAATTTTTACGGTGGAGCACAAAAATCTGTTTCGGGACAGAAACTCCCCAAATCTTACTTCCCTCTCATTAGAGGTTATTCTTGGCACAAAAAGCAAATAAATAGGATAAGGAGAGGTCATTACTGAAGTAATAACTTCCAAGACTCAAGAAAACTTTTGTGTTATCTCCCAATAAGTACTTTTCTTTAACGCCTTTAAGTTAGGCATAAGAAGCAAGAATCAAGTATTTTCAAATGAAGAAGCATTATCAACTTTCTGGCTCCTACCTTTCTTACCTCTCTTCTTCTCTTTAGGGAATATATGATTGCTTATTGGAGAAGCAAAGTTCATAATGCCTTTTCCCACATCTATTATTGCTCCAAGGTGTTTCAGCAGGGTTCTTCCAAGTGTAATATGTCCTTTTCCTACACATTCAATAACAAGATAATCAGTAGACACCACTTTCCCTGAGATTTTTGTAAACACACCTTCAGCTATTCCAATGGGTAATAAAGTGGTATTATTGGTAAGAGATATTTCTTCTCCTCCTTTAGAAAGTCCCCAAAGATTCGAAGGCTCATAGATATCTTTAGGCATAAGGCAAAACTCAGACATGATATCACAACGAGCATCAAAATTTTCATTATTTATAGTAACTTTTATTGTAGGAAACCATTTTGAAGGCTCAGAGTTTATTGGAACATAATCATGGTGCTCTCTAAGCATGTTATAGCAATCTTTCAAAGCAACTGTATGGGTCTCAAGAGTGTTCAACCTAGCATAAATATTTATAAACGAAGAATCAGACTTGCTAGGCATATTATAAATTATAATCAACTTATTTATGGCATCCAAAGCTTCATCCTCAGTACATCAAAAAATATCTTTCACAGCTATAGAATCCAAAGCATATCTATACAAAGAGCAAGGCCACCGTAGAAACTATTAATAACCAAGTTAAAACTCATCTTAGGCTCAGTTTTTCTTTGTAAATCAGAGATTCTAGACCAAGCTTCTTTGAAACTCTCTTCACTTTCTTGCTTGAAAGAAAAGATACTTTCCATAGGTGACACAAGGATTGGACCAAAACCAGACATGGTAGCAACTAGAGCAGGAACTAATTTTTTTGTGTTTTTGATAAGAGAAAGCAAACCAAACTAAACTATTTTTTTTGGAGTTTTTGATAAAAAGAGGAAAACAAAACCAAGAAAAAGAAACTAAGCAAAACAAAAAAAAGTAAAGAGAAAGGTTATGAAGGACTACCCTTGTGAAGACATACTTAGCCTCCCCGGCAAAGGCGCCAGAAAAATCCTAGATGAGTGCCTGAACACTTCGTTGGGAGACCCCAAGCGAAAGGTATGATGAGCATAGCAAAAAAAAATCCCTCAGTAAGAAACCGAGGTTATCGAACTAGTAGGAGGAAGGAAACGACTCAAAGGTGTTGCTAGAAACTTGGAAACCTACACAACTCAAAGTCAAGACTTTGCCCCAACGAACAGTGAAGTTGTCAATCTCACCGGTTTGCTAAAAACAAAGGATTAGTTGTATGGTGTGGAAGATAATAGTGGTTTGTAGAAAGTAAACAATAACAATGGAAGATGTATCAATGGTAAAGATTGGACCGGGGTCCATAGTTCACTAGAGGTGTTCTCCTTAAGATAAACAAACATGGCATGCTGGGTAAACAAATTATAGCAGGGCAATTGATAGGACTGAGCAAGGCATAACAATGCAATACTAGACATTCATGATCCTATGAGATTCGATTGGGCAATACAACAAGATACATAGACTGCCATCCAACTGCATCTATGACTAGTAATCCACCTTCAGGTTATCATCCGAACCCCCTATGGTATTAAGTTGCAAACAACGGATAACTGCTTTAAGCAAAGTGTGTAAGGTAAACAATCCACTTGTTCCATGAACAAGAGACCGTTGTTTTCTCCCTAGTAGAAACAACACATCTACAACCTTAGAGATTTCTGTCACTTCCCTTAGATTAAATAGAGGCATGAATCCACTATCGAGCATAAATACCCCCTCTTGGAGTCACTAGCATCTACCTGGCCAAGATAGCTACTAGAAATGGAGAGCATACAAGATCACAAACAACATATAAATGATAGAATCAATAAGACAAAACTATTAATCAATCTAACATAGTAATCTCAATATCCATCGGATCCCCGCAAACACAACATGCATGATTACAAATAGATGACCTTGATCATGAACGGAGCTCACAAGATCTAAACATGGTAGCACAAAGGAGGAGATACAAACATCTAGCTACTACATGGACCCATAGTCCAAGGTGGAACTACTCACACTTCATACCGGAGGCTGACATGATGAAGAAGAAGGCCTCCGGGATGATCTCCCCTCCGGCAGGGTGCCGGGAAGAGCTTTAGATCCCCCCGATCTAGGGACGATGGTGGAGGCGGCTACAGACGGTTTCGTGGAATATTGATAAGGTACTTAGGGTTTCTGTATCGGGGGGTCTTTATAGGCGAAGAGGTGAGGCAGGGGGCCGCCAGGGCGGCCGCACCCCCCAGGCGTGGGCTAGGGTTAGACGCACGGCCTGGGGGTGTGCCCCCCTGGTGGCTCTCCTCCGTCTCGTATTCTGGCTCCGTGTTCCCCACGGCAAAATATTGATTTTGGCTTTTGTCCCGTCCAATTCTGGGAATATTGATTTTCCGCCTTTCTGGAACCAAAAACAGAAGAAAACAGGCAACTGGCACTGTGTCATCTTATTAATAGGTTAGTACTAGAAAACATAGAAAAACACCTCAAAGTTTAGACAAAGCAAATCAAAGTAGATACTAAACAAGCATGGAACATCAAAAATTGTAGATACGTTTCCGACGTATCAGGACGCCAGATAGATCACATATTGGGGGGGGGTCGCTCCTAGCCATGCCCCATATAAAATTTTGAACGATTTTTTTATCAATATCAAATCTACAAGTTCAATATGGCAAATAGATAATTCAACATAATTTTTTTTACAAGTTCAATATGGCAAATAAATAATTCAACATACAAATTGATTACAAGTTCAATATGGCAAATATATAATTCAACATACAAATTTATTACAAGTATAGGAAATTAATCAAACGAATCAAAAAATCAATATAGCAAACAATGATAAACAATCTAGCTGGCTCCTTTAAGCCTCCATAAATGCTGCACCAGATCATCTTGAAATTGACTATAAGTGTTCGTGTCTCGAACTTCTTACTGCTGATGACCCACAAGTGTAGGGGATCGCAACAGTCTTCACGGATAGTATTACCCAATTTATTGATTCGACACAAGAGGAGCCAAAGAATACTTGCAAGCCTTAACAACTGAGTTGTCAATTCAGCTGCACCTGGAAATAGTTCTTGCTCACAGAAGTTTATCAGTAGCAACAGTTTGGTAATAGCAATAGCAAAGCAACAACAATAGTAAAACAGTAGCAATAGTAACAGTAACAGTAACAGTAAACAGTGGGATTCGAGTGCGGTAGGCATAGGGATGGATGGACGGGCGTTGCATGGACGAGTCTAAACATGTAACTTCAAGATCTAGGGAATTGCAGATAAATAATAACAAGCATCCAAGTACTAAACAATCCTAGGCAAGTGCTCCAAATATAGTCATACATGCTCGCAAAGAGAACTTGCACAACATCTAATGTCCAGCCAGCCCGTGGCAGCGGGGCCTCCAGGGAACTACTGGCAATTAAGGTGCTCCTTTTAATAGAGCACCGAAGCAAAGCATTAACACTTCGTGAACACATGTGATCCTCACACCACAGCCATCCCCTCCGGTTGTCGCAATTATTGTCACTTCGGAGCCTTTGGATCTGGAAAATGATATGTATACACAACTTGCAGATAAGATCACAAACAATACTATCATAATGATTCAATAATAAGTTCAGATTTGAGATCATGGCTGATGGTTGTACACGTAGTTGACGTGGATCCTGTTAGGAACGCCAAGATCAAGGTGTGAAGCAGCATAGCAGCAAGTTTCCCTCAGTAAGAAACCGAGGTTATCGAACCAGTAGGAGGAAGGAAACATCACACAGGTGTTGTAAGCACCGTGGAGACCTGCACAACACAAACTCAAGACTTTGCCCCAACGAATCAGTGAGGTTGTCAAGCTCACCGGTTTGCTGTAACAAAGGATTAAACGTATGGTGTGGAAGGTAATGGTTTGCAACAAGTAAACAAGTAACAGTGGAAGATGTATCAATGGTAAAGATTGGACCGGGGTCCATAGTTCACTAGAGGTGCTCTCCTTAGATAAACAACATGGCATGAAGGGTAAACAAATTACAGCAGGGCAATTGACAGGAACTGAGCAAGGCATAACAATGCAATACCAGACAAAAAGATCCTATGAGATTCGATTGGGTAATACAACAATATACATAGACCACCATCCAACTGCATCTATGACTAGAAGTCCACCTTCAGGTTATCATCCAAACCCCCTCCAGTATTAAGTTGCAAGCAATAGACAACTGCTTTAAGCAAAGTGTGTAAGGTAAACAATCCACTTGTTCCATGAACAAGAGACCGTTGTTTTCTCCCTAGTAGCAATATCACATCTACAACCGAAGATATTTCTGTCACTTCCCTTGGAAACTAGAGGCATGAACCCACTATCAAGCATAAATACCCCCTCTTGGAGTCACTAGCAACTACTCGACCAAGACAGCTACTAACAATGGAGAGCATGCAAGATCACAAACAACACATATATGATAGAATCATAAAGACAAAACCATTAATCAATCTGAAATAGTAATCTCAATATCCATCGGATCCCCGCAAACACAACATGCATGATTACAAATAGATTAGATATTGATCATGAACGGAGCTCACAAGATCTATACATGAAAGCACAAAGGAGGAGATACAACCATCTAGCTACTACATGGACCCATAGTCCAAGGTGGGACTACTCACGCATCATACCGGAGAGAAGGCCTCCGGGATGATCTCCCCTCCGACAGGGTGCCGGGAAGAACTTCAGATCCCCCTGATCTAGGGACGACGGTGGCGGTGGCTACAGAAGGTTTCATTTAATATTGATCGGATACTTAGGGTTTCTGCATCGGGGGCTTCTTATAGGCGAAGAGGCGAGGCTGGGAGGCGGCCAGGGGCCCCACACCCTACCTAGGCGCAGGGCAGGGCCCACCCGCTCCTAGGGGGTCTGGCCGCCCTGGCTTGCTTCTCCGTCTCGTCTTCTGGATTCGTGTCCCCCATGGTAAAATATTAACTTTGGCTTTTGTACCGTCCAATTCTGAGAATATTTATTTTCTGCCTTTCTGGAACCAAAAATAGAAGAAAATAGGCAACTGGCACTATGGCAACTTGTTAATAGGTTAGTTCCAGAAAAGATATAAAAACACCTCAAAGTTTAGACAAAGTAGAGCAAAGTAGATACTAACAAGCATGGAGCATCAAAAATTATAGATACGTTTTCGACGTATCAATGGCACTCGGGCCCTAGTGATAAGCATTAAGCATAACAAGTTGCAACAAAGTCAATAACACTAATAGAGGTACTAGGCACTATGCCCTAACAATCTTATTCGATTACATGATAGAACTCATGCAATCCCTACCATCCCCAAGCCTACAGCGGGGGATTACTCACTCATGGATGAGGGAAATATCGATGGTTGATGGAGAGGCGTTGGTGATGACGATGGCGATGATCCTCTCCAAATTCCCCGTCCCGGCAGGGTGCTAGAACGAAGTTTCTGGATTCGAATCTTGGTTTTTTATGGTGGCGGCGGAGCGGAACTCTTCTCTAGAAAACGTCGAACCCCCCTAGGTTTTTAGGTCAAGGGGCAACTTATAGGCGCCGAGGGAGCCCGAGGGGGTGCCTGGGGTGGCCGCACCCCCCTAGGCGTGGGTCAGGGCCCACCCGCGCCTGGCAGGGGTGTGGGCCCCTCAGGCATCCACTCCGTTTTGTCTTCTGGCTCCATGGGTCTTCTGGTGAAATATAATTTTTGGTATATTTTTCAGGATTTTTCCTGATAGTTGATTTTTTGCACAAAAACTAGACACCAAGGTAATTCTGCTGAAAACAGCGTCAGTCTGTGTTAGTTGTATCCAAATCACACAAGTTTAGAGGAGAAACAATAGCAAAAGTGTTCGGGGAAGTAGATACGTTTTGGACGTATCAACTGCTTAGCGAGAAAAGACGCAAACATAGGTGGCACTTGGTGATCAATATCTGCAAGAGGACCTTAGCTATGAACCTGTTCAGTGTCAAATACTGGAGTCTCCCGCTCGCTCTTATTGATCATGTTGTGCAAAATCATACATGTAGTCATGACCTCCCACGTCTGATCTTTCGACCAGGTAAGGACAGGGTACCTAACAATGGCAAATCGAGATTGGAGCACGCCAAATGCCCTCTCCACATCCTTCTTGCAAGCCTCGTGACGTGTGGCAAACCAAGCTTTCTTTCCTCCAGGCGCAGGGTTTGAGATTGTCTTCACAAATGTTTACCATTTTAGGTAGATGCCATCTACCAAGTAGTAGCCCTTGTCATACTGGTGGCCTCTGATCTCGAACTGCACTGGAGGAGCTCTGCCTTCAACAAGCTTGACAAACACATTTGAACACTGCAGCACGTTGATGCTATTGTGCGATCGTGCCATACCGAAAAAAACATCCACAGATCCTAATCTGCCACAGCCTCAAGAAACACACTGCATGATTTTGTGTGACCTTTATACATGCCATGGTGTATGAATGGGCAGTTATTTCATGCTCAGTGCATATAGTCAATGCTTCCAAGCATTCTAGAAAAACCCCTTGCTGCATTCTGCGCCAAAATCCGAGTTGTGTCTTCTGCATTGGGTGTTCTCGGGCAATTCTTCCCAAACACTGCCACAATTTCCCTACAAAACTTGTACATGTAGTCAATGGTTGTGGAGTCGGCCATGCTTGTCCTGTGTGTCTCCCGAAATTCCATATGCAAGCATCCAGAGAGTAACTGCGTATTTTTGGATTGTTGAGAAACCAAGTGTGTCGACTATGTCTCTCTTTAGTTTGAAGTAGTCGTCGGACTCTCTAAATTTCTCTACGACCTTCAGGAAGAGCTTCCGACTCATTATGAATCGGCGCCGAAAATTGACGTCGTCGTGCAATGGGTCGTCGATGAAGTAGTCGACGTAGAGCATGCAGTAGCCTTCCATCCTCTGTCTCAGCTTTCTCTTGTGTCGCCCACGCTTCGAACCCCCAGTAGGCGGTTTCTCCTCGGCGTCGGCCATCATGCCTAGGAGGGCAGCGACGATCATGAGATGATCGTCATCGCTGACGGTGTCTCGGGCGCCAGCAGCAACGGCGACTTTGTCGTCCATCAGAGCGGCCAACATCTCTTCCTCACCTGAATCCATGGCTTCAACAAATCGAAGAACACCTAGTGGGCAGTGCGGATGTGTCGCGGGCTTGGAGCTACCAGGAGGGGAACGACGGCGGCGACGAGGACGAGAAGGAGCACTAGGATGGCGTGTGGAGTTTTTTCGGCAGCTGGGAGAGCAGACCTAGCAGACTGGATGGTAGAGGGCGGCGAGGGGTGGTAGCGGTGGCGAGGGGTGAAGTGGTAGTTGTCGGGGAAAATACAGAATGTGGATGACTCTCGAGGCGTGTGTCGCCGACAGGGATGGCCTGCGTCGTTTTTAGCTCCATTTGGCGCCCCTGCTTGCACCCCCTCCCCCGTCTCCACTGGATTGGGTTATGCCTTGTGGATGAGAAAATAGACCGCGTCAGTACGGAAAAAAGATTAGAATGACCGACTGAGCGTGATTTTAAGCGCCGGCATCCGCATAGCTCTAAGAGAGTTCTGAATGCATGTGTGCTAGGCTGCTAGCCTGCACTGCACATGGCTGCATGCCCAGAATCTTGACGTCCCGGCGCCCATCACAGAACCATCAGAATCATCTCGTGGTCCATCTGCGTGAGGACCTCTGTCCGTAAACGAGTAAATTATATTTTAGTACCACAATTGAGGCTAGGGTAACAGGTTAGTGCCACTCTTACAATTTTTTGCGGATACGTACCATTTTTAGGCAAAGTGTTACAAATAGGTTTTTTGGCTAATCGTGTTTTAATAGCTAAACTAACATAATAGACCCACAATTAAGCGATGACATGGACCTATGGCCCACATGTCATCCCTCTCATATTTTTTCCCTCCTCTCTCTATCTTCTCTCGTATCCTTCTTCTAGCAACCACTCTCCCTACCCCTCCCGACCTTCCTGATCTGGTACTCCTGGTTTTGCCGCTTGAGCACCATATTCACTTGTCATCAATCATCATCGTTTGTCGCGTGGCCGCGTCACCGACAAGGTTCAGGTGAACTTTTACTAGTGGTGATGCGCGCTTTTTGGTTCCCTTGAACTCCGAGTGAAATGCACCCGCCAGTGTAGCCCTGCACGCTCCCTTCCACGACATCCTTGGACGTGGTTGGGTCCTCGGGACCACGGCAATCACACGGCACCGGTGGGAGATAGTAGGAGGGACGGCGGGAGGTAGAAGAGGGGGTGATGGAAGGAGGTAGGAGGGGGTGCTAGCGGTGGAAGGTAGCAGGAGGGGTTATCGACGACGATGATTGATGAGGTGGACTTGGACCCACATGTCATCCCCTCATATCTCTTCTCCTTCATGTACCTCCTCTCTCCAATCAAACAATCAACGTCGCTACCTTCCGCAGTAGCACCCCCTCCTCTTACCTCCCGCCTCCACCCATCTTTCTACCTCCCGCCACCCCTCCTACTATCTCCCCTGGTCCCGACCACGTCCAAGGATGTTGTGGAAGGGAGCGTGCATGGCTATGCTGGCAGGAGCGTTTGACTCGGAGTTAAAGGGGAACCAAAAGCCCGTAGCGCCACTAGTAAAAGGTCATCGAAACCTTGCTGGTGACACGGCCGCGCGACAGATGATGATGATCGATGGCAAGTGACTATGGTGCTCGAGCGGGCAAACATGGAGTACCAGGAGAAGCACGATCTAACCAGAAATGCAAGGGGAAGGCCAGCGAGCTCAGGAAAGGTCGCATACAATGGCTACCACGTGACGAAAAGGGCATGGATGGTGGCATCAATTAGGGAAGCTTGGCTTCAATTCCATCTACAGGGGAGATGCAGGCAACAAGGCGGAGGTCGTCGGCTTAGCGACGGAGCTCGGGAAGGTCGGGAGGGGTAGGGAGAGGAGAACAGTTGCCAGAGGAAGAAGAAGGATGCGATAGAAGAGAGAGGAGCATGAAGTAGATGAGAGGGATGACAGATAGGCCCTAGGTCCATGTCATCGCTTAATTGTGAGCCGATTATGTTATTTTTGTTGTTAAAACACGATTAGCATAAAAGGTGACCTATTTGTAACAACTCGTCCCAAAAGTGGTATGTATCCGCAAAAAATTGTAAAAGTGGCACTAAGTTGTTACCATAGCCCCAATTATGATACTAAAATGTAATTTTCTTCGTCCGTAAACTCCAACAATTCGCCTGTTCCTTTTGCCTTTGTGGAAATTCATGTGAGAGGATTACAAGCTGCACAGCATCTCGTCGGGGTGTGGATAGGGATCGGGGCAAAACAAGAGTTCTGAAATGGATAAAAGAGAACACGTTAACGGGCCAAGGCTGGCCTGTCCTAGGGCCGTGACCATTTTACGAGTACTCCAGATCGTAACTGGTAAGGTCCCCTTACCTAAAAAAAAAAAAAAAAACTGGTAAGGTCCCCTAAGTTCGTCAAAAAAAAGGATAACCTTCCTTAATCTGTCCCTTAAAAACAGTACGCAGGTGGTAACGCCCCCCTAATAAAAAAGGAAAACAAAAAAATGTCGGTGATAACGTACGCATTTTACGCATCATGATCAATGTTTGTAACGGAAGAAATTTCACCTCTAAGTAAAGAATTTCGTTACTGAAGACTCCCACTCTAAAGACTTTCTCTGCCCAGCCGTGACAGCCCATGCCCAAACATAAAAATGGTAGTACTACCCTGGAGCTCTTCATGCACCGAGTCACTGACATGGATTGCTCACTAATTGCTCGCCGTACGGGTAAGCTGTGCTCGACGAGACCATGAGGCACGATATTCGTTGCAGTAAAAATGCTTTCGTTTCACTCGACAGTAATTGTTTCCAGTTTTGAGTATACTATTGATTGATGGTGGTTACCGTTTAGTTTTTACCATTTTTAATATTTTTCTGAACACGCGAAGAGGACTTGCCTTTTTTTTACAATAACGGCATCATGTGAGCCAGAAAAATACAGAGTGCACACATGCTGAAAGTGCTTGACGGGCCGAGAGAAGACACATGTCTAGGAAACTAGTAAGAAAGGACCCTAATAAAATGAAAATTAAGCATAAGTAACTAGGGTGTCAGCACACCTCGAAGCCAAACCGTTGCTGCCGAACCCCGTAGCGTCGGAAGACAAGTGTGGCCTCCAAGATTGCAAGATCCCGTCACCAAAATTGACTTTAGAGCCAATGAATAGCCCTGCTGCAGGCAACGAGGCAACTGTCGTTGTAGCACATTAGTCACGAGGAAGATCCCCATGCAGGCCTAGACCTAACTTTTTTGTGTCCCGCCGACAAGGTCGAGAAAGAACAATGTACGCGTATGACCACCATTCCCATTCCTAGACCACCATCTTGCCCTGGCCATTAGCACCAATACACAAGACATCAACAACCAATGGCTCACAGAACGATACAACTCACCTTGCGAACAGTTAGCGATAAAATGAGGCCACCGGCTTCTTGATGCCTCCATGGAGGTAGTTTCCATGGCGAGGAAGAAGCGAGACATATTTATTTGACATGATAACATCACCAAATGAAACAACGGCCCTACCTTTGTGAACACCGTGGAAGAGAAACATGGATGCCTCACCTCCTCTAGCGGCCCGGCGACGTTCACCGAGGGGTAAAACTTGCCTCCCTAATAACTTTCTGTCGGGAGCGGTTGAGGGTGGGGCATATTTGGGTGTTAGATAAATATTTTCCTATGTAGGCGTGTTATATAGTAGAGTGAAAAAAGGAAATGTACAATCTATTCTTATGGCATCACTGACTCGGCTCGGACCCAATTTACATCATTGTGTATTTTACATTAGCAAACATGACTCGTGATCATGAGTTTTATTTATCGCTTTCCTTGGGTTGTTGCTTTGATCTAGCAAGGATACTTGGGCAAAGTGTGACCTGTTAGCCCATAAGCTTGACCCTAAGGAGTTTTCCACCACCAATTGGGCCATGTCAGAGGTGGGAGAGTCGGACAGGATGCCCTAAACGGACGAAGATCATGGAAAAGCAATGCAACATAATTTTGGCTATCCCCTCCTTTTCCGATGTTTTGTTTTTGGGTGGCGGGGTTTCTTTTTTCAGTTAGGCTCCAATTAGTGGATGCGTCAACTTTTCATGTTTAGATCCAGGAAAAGTTTAACAGAGGTTGTCATTCTCTCGTAGCCGGTTTTTGTGAGAAAACCGACTGAGAGGGCTCCCCAGAGGTTGTCATTCTTTTGTACCATTTGGAGGCGGTTTGTTTTTCCCCAGCGAGTACTAACCATTCAGTATCTCTAATTCTCAGATTTCTACTAGTGGTATCAACTTTTTTCAAAATAAAAAAGGTAGAACGAATCGCCGACATTCATGTTCATGCATGATTTTATGAACTATATCTATTCTAGTATACATGTTTGACTGATGACTAACTTTGATATAACAACCTTTAGGTGTATGTGTGTTGAAGAAGAAAAAAGAGCGCGGGGAATAAAATTGCCATCTCAGCTGTGGTAAAAAATGGCAAAAGGTCGAGCCTCCGGCTTGTTGACCATGCGTGAGGCGGGTAAGATGTGGCAATGAAACACACACATACTCCTATATCTGAATATATTGATCGGTTGGTTGCATGACGTCCCCCGGATCTCAATGCAGGAGCAATTAGGGAGCTCCTCGAAGTGGCGGATCGAGTGTAAGAAATCACCCTCATAGAGGGGACGCAGGACGTTCTTAAGTGGAACTGGGACCCGACCAACTACTACACGGCCTGATCCTGCTACCAGACCCTTTTTGCCGGGCGAACTTCGATGGCAGGTGCTCTTCAAATCTGGCGGTCCCGAGCCCCTGCCAGCTGCAAGGTGACACTTTGGTTAGCCGTGAGTAACAGATGCTGAACCGTCGATAGGCTCAGCCGGCGTGGCCTTCAACATCCGGCGGCCTGCCCCTTTTGTGACCAATGTGGAGAGGCCATTGATCATCTTTTCATGGGATGCGTCCTAGCCCGCAAAGTTTGGGCAGCCTGCCTAGGCTGGTGGAACAAGAGGCATTGGATGCCGGAGCATGACTCCCAATTTGTTGTTTGGCTCCAAGATAGGCGGGGTGGCAAGGGCCACGAGCGCGACCTCTGGGCAGTGATCTCTTTGGTTTGTTGGACGCTATGACGTCACCGGAACGACGTGGTCTTCGATGGGGCTTCTCCTTCTTCTGGAGAGGTCATCGAGAAAATCACCGCGGAGGCAGACCTCTAGAGGACTGCAGGCCTTTTCCGTGACTGTCTAGGGCAGGTGGATAGGTGGAGATGCTGCGAGTAGTTTCTTACGTTGCATGTGCTGTCCTTGTGGCGGCGTGGAGTTGCACCCTTGGCACTTGTGAAACTTGGCCTCTTGGCTCTTCTTCTATGAAAACGATACGTCTTCCAAGAAGTATCCTTAAAAAAAATTGATCGTACATCTCAATTAATACCTTGCAACGCTGTTGTTTTCTTCCAAATAAATATGGCATAATATATGGATATCTTCACTTTTTGATCATTGTCAGTCTATTTCGTCTCACTTTAGCATTAGCCAGTCCCCAACGGCATGGGCTATGCTTGCACGTATGGAATACGTCGGTACTTGTGAGACGACGCTTCTCATCATCCAGCTACGGCCTAGGAGTAAGTAATGGAGGAGGAGATTCCTGCAAGCTACGGATACAACTGAAGGAGTACGTATACATCTTGTTGTACGAGACAAATAAATCTCAGGAGGCGTTCCCCCCACGCAGACGGCGTACACAACACCAGTTGTATTGTACCGCGCACGCACGCACATGGCGTACTGGGTCGCATCGCATGGGAGAGACGAAAGACGAGCGCCAGGGCAACAGACCAGCTGGCCTCACCTCAGATCACGCCTTCAGCTCCGCCCCCTCCTCTGTCATCGATCTGCACCCCCAGGCCCATCCCATCGATCTGTTGCACCAATCTGCTGCACTGCACTATTACTGTCCAGCCTACTTGTCCTCCAGTCCTCCTCCCCTCTCCTCTCCCATAAATAAATGCATCGATCCTTGAGGTGAGCCGAGGTGAGTGAGAGAGCACCCCCAGACCAGAACCTGCCCCCCCCTTCGATTTGCACCCTCCCCAAATCCCATCTCGACCCCTCTTTTCTGTCGCCTGTACGGCGATGAGGATCCGGCGGAGGCCGCAAGCGCAGGCTCTGATCCCCTCCCCGCTGCACCACCCGTCAGATCCGTCCACCGCGCCGCCACCGCCGGCCAACCAACACCATGGGCTCTCGCGGGAGGAGGAGGAGGAGGAGGAGGAGGAGGAGGTGGAGGCGAGGAAGTTGGGGGAGTTGCACCGCCCAAATGTGGATCTCGTGGGGGACGACCCCTCCCGGCCGCCGCAGGTACGCACGCACGCACACTACTCGAGCGGTTACACGCGTCCGTGCATGAATGTAAATCTCTGCTCCTATACTGTATTAGATTAGATTAGAGGAACAGTTGAACAGATAGATAGATGTCTGCTTGTTAATTTCCGTTGCACCTCATCTCGTCAGGGTGCGAGTCGCCGTCTCGGATGGATGCCTCCGGCCGGCCGGCCAGATCTGTGCTGACCCCATCCCTTTTCTCTCTGGCAGGGCAACAACGTGGAGGGGGGACGCAGCCGCAGCGAGAGCAACCCTGGCGGTGGTGGTGGTGGTGGTGCACAACGTCAGGGAGCAGCAGACGGCCACGGGAGGTACGTACGTGATCCCGTCGTGACGACCTACTAAAATCGGAACATGAACTAAACAAGAAAGCGTCTTCTGTCATCTTCATGAACTGATAAATCAAGTAGAAATGGAAAGCATCCAAGGCCTCTTTCCCGTTGGACCGGGCCTGCTGGCTGGCAATGCTGCCGTTTCTATATGCCGTGGGCGACGCAGTGCCAGCTCGACGCATGACACGCACCGGTCCAACCAATTTAATACTCCTTGCCAATGTAGTACTCCTTGCCACCACCCGCCCTACTACTTGGTTGTCACTCGTCAGACAAGACCCCTCCTCGACTCTACCGTGTAGGCAGTGCAACAATGCAGTGGATAGTACGTACACTAGCGGCGCGATTACACTCATCGGTCCTGCAAATCTCAAATTTCATCCGTGATATATAGGCACAATCACACTACTCTACTGCACTAGCATTAGACGAGAAAATGGAAGACTGTTCCAGTGTGCACTCCTACATCCGATTTGCATGAACGTGCGATCTCGACGGCGATCATGGCCTTACAGCCTGTCTATCTTGTTCTCACCCTTCCCATACCCACAATATTGTTCCATCTGTACTAGGTCTATGAGGTGCAACGCACCCCGTGTTTATGGGAGACATGCTGCATGGACCATGTGCGCTACCATCGACCTATTCTGTCTTCTTGCACATGCATACAAAATAGTATACTCTAGTACTACATGATTCGTAGTAGCATCGAATAATTAGGCACTAGTTAGCTTGCATCGCACCACATGCTGTACTTACTGCAGTTGGAACTTTGACGGGTCCTTCGGGGGTGATCAGATCAGGGGAGAGGAAACAGGCACTCAGTGCATTCACGTGGAATCTACTACTCTGTAGCAAGTTAGCGTCTTTGTTTTCCCGGGAGCATTTGGGTATACAATTCAATCATGCCATGATTGGTGACGCATAATGTGGTCAGTTCTCCATACTGACTGTAGATCATTGTTTTTATATTAGTAATACCATCAGCTGAAGCCAATTGACAATAAAATAACCAGATTTTTTTATTGCACTGCAGCCTAGAGAATGGGCATCGCGATGAGCACGACTGGACGGTGATCAGTGCCGGGGAAGAACGTCTCGTCAACGGAGTCATCCAGGCAATGCCCGTGCAGTCGAAAGAAGGGATGAAGAGCGACGGGGCCAAGAGGCGCCGTGGCCCGGCGGTGCTGCTGGAGGGGTCCCGGTGCAGCCGCGTGAACGGCCGCGGGTGGCGCTGCAGCCAGCCCACACTGGTCGGCTACTCCCTTTGCGAGCACCACCTCGGCAAGGGCCGTCAGTCCCGGAGCGCCAACAGTGGCGTCAGCGGTGGGCGTAGCGCCACCGGCGGGACCAAGCTCGGCCGCACCGAGAGCAGGAAGAACGCCACAGCCATGGCCATGGTCACCGTCGCCGCGGCGCCGGACGCAAAAGAGCCGCTGCGGCACATCGATCTCAGGTCGATCGATGGACCTGTACAGTGAGATGGGAGAAGTTCGCGTGCGTGGTGACTAGCTGCGGATTCCTCCTGCGTCTATGTGATTGATAGCATTGTCAGACTAGTGACCACAAAATTTTGTGGTACTTGATTAGGTTCAGTTTATCGAACGTTTCGATTGAAATATCCTGGCCGCTTCGACAACAGAGAGTCATCAGCCGCCGTTGGCCATTGCACAACCCGATCGAGGCACCACATATTTTCGCCTCGAGAAAGCCTAGTGGACATGTATCTGCCGGAGACAGTCAGACTGACAGGCAGGGAACGTGTCAGCGCGCACGGTCATGTCATGTCGGTGCTCAAGTACAACGAATACAGTATTGATAAGCTTTTCCTGACGGGGCCATGCAATCGAAGGTGTAGTGACGCTTGCCGGTGTCCTTTCTAGAGGATTTTGGGTGTATTTCTTCCCCACCTCTTATAGCGCTATCCTAAAATTAGTCTGGGCAGTAGCTTCATCGTTGTCCCTTGTCTTTTTAGAGTTGTTGCTTGGTAGGCAACGTTTCGATGTGCTAGGAGCGGGGTGGTAATTCTCAAAGAGGCGCAGCGGTTGCGAATCCTCTTTGTTTTCGTCGAGCCACCGTTGTTGGCTTTGCTTTTCCCTTTTTTTTCTTTTTTCTTCTTCGTTTTTTTGTTATTTTGTTTGGGCGTGTTTTGTGATGTCTGCCCTAGCAGTGGTCTCGGTGTTGTATCGGTTGATTGCTATATTAATATAGCTGAGAGAAAGCGTATTTCGAGGAGATCGTGACGCTGATCCAATAGGGAAAAAGGATGTGCTAGTGCCCCCTTCAGTTCTTTCATCCGATTATTTTTCAATGGTAATCAACAAGAGTATAAAGAGTTCTATTAATAAAAATTATTAATAGTTCATTGGACCATCTAGTGACGACTACTAACACTAGCACAAGTCAAATACGTCCAGCCGTCCTCGCCCTTCCATCGCTGGAACCGGACAAAACTTATCGATGTAGAGCTTGTTGTAGTAGACAAACGAGAAATCGTCGTACTAAGCCCTCAAAGTTTGCTAAGCCCTCAAATTGCACCAGAGGATCAACCATTGCCAAAGATAGGAACCATAGATTTGAAGATACTGACCTCAAACAACATCAACACATACGAAAAATGACAGGATCCCAAGAGATTAGCCAAACACATAACTCCATGCGCCCTCCGTCTACCACTAGACGCACCACCAAAGCGAGGATAGGACAGGAATGACATTATTTTGACTTGAAGATGTAGATGTCGCCTTATCATCTTGAGGAAGACACTAAAAAAGACCTAAAAAGGTGACAAGAACCCACCTGCCGGCGAGGGGCCGTGGTCCGCCACCCCTCCATGGCCCCAACACCAACGGAGGCGGAGCAGACAGTCAGCGTCGCCGGCGAGGAGATGAAACCCTAGATGGGTTTAGACTTTAGAGCCACCGCCTACCTGTCTGGATTGCGTTTGATACCTCGTGTTTAGCTGGGTTAATATCGCTTCTGACCGGTGGGCTCGTATTTAGGCTGACGTGGCAGAGACATACGTTCGGCGGTTCTAATTTCTAGACCTTTCTGTAAATTTCATGTGGGTCCTACTTTCACCTGGCATCTTCTTTCCCCTTCTTCCTCATCTGTCTCTCTCAGGCCATGTGGCTGGTGGTGTCATCGCGGATGTTGTCGATGCTCCAAGATGCTTTCTATAGAGATTGTCGTTTATTTAATCCCCTCGTTGCTGCTGCGAAAACCCAAGATCGCCACTTTTCGCCATACGCTTGCTCTTTCGCGCCCAAGGCCAAAACCCTAGCCCTAGGTCACTATCTCGCCTTAATTACATATATTCGTGGACTGTGCAGGAGTCATTATGGGCATCTAGATTCCCCTGATGATCATTTGTCAGAGAAACTGACGAGGGTTCGACTCATCAATGCCAATTTTTATGGACTTGGGTTTGGAGAAGATGGGGATGCTAGAGATCACGGGACGGTTAACAGACATGCAGCAAGGGGACACGAGGTTTACCCAGGTTCAGGCCCCCGGAGGAAAAACCCTACTCCTGCTTGTCTGTTCTTGATTGATGCCGATGCCGATGATTACAGGGGTAAACAGATGCAATCTGGTGTGAGATGTGTGTATATCAGTATATATTGGGAAGATCCTCCTCGCTATGCCCTCCTGGCCTTTATTTGGGAGGTCAGGTCTCAGGTAGGTCGAGTCGTTACAAGTTAGGGTTTTATCCTTTAAGATTCTATCTACAGCTTGGCCGTTTTCTCCAAGCATTCGATCTTCTACTGGGCTTGGGCCATCCAGAGTCTCCTTGGGCTTCGCATTAATAGCAAGTCTTCATGTGGGCCTTCACTGAACTGGACCGGGTAGGCCAACGTTATGTACTCATAGGGCATATCCATGTTAGAAATGTCTCGATTATGTCTGTAGTGTTCCAAAACCGTAGGGTAACACACTTACGGGTTCAATGACGCATTAGAGATAGTTTTGGAATCATCGGAATCACTAAAAAGGAAAAAAAAAGAGGGAACCAAAAATATTTTGTGTGGATTCGAAAGGTGTTCAGAGTGATTTAAAGGTGTTTTAGAGCAAAAGGAATTAAATAATATATATTAATATTAATTAATGGAATTAATATTAAAAAATATTTTTAAAATTTAATTTTAGGGGCAGTCCACCTTAATGGACCCCTCCCAGTGGGGAGCCCACCAAGGGGCCCGCCGTCCATATGGATAAGGATGGGGATAAAGGGGGCGCCTAAGGTTTTGGGGTGGGGGCCACCTAGCGCCACACCTCCACCCCCTGGCCGGTCGCCTCTTCCCCTAGGGCGCACCCCCTCCCCTATATAGGAGGGAGCACACGTGGGGGGCATCCAATTCCCCTAAGGCCATTTCCTCTTCCCCTCCCACGTGCCTCCTCTCTCTCCCTCGTTGCTTTTCGTGCTCGCGATTCCTAAAGAACGGCGCACATGGGAAAGGACTTCACCACTACATGCCATCGTGCTGCTGGTACCCCGATCCAAAAGATCTACTTCCGCAGTCTTGGATGGATCGGAGAATCGGTTGTTGTTGTTGAGTATCGTACGTGTGCGAGATTACGGAGGTGCTGCCAATTGTGGCACCTCTTGTCGTACGAGGATCAACGCGACCTGGAGGTCGGCTACGACGTTCGACTACATCATAAACATTCATCGTGAATATTAAATGCTTTCGGTCTACAAGAGTAGGTCACAAAAACCTTGTCGTTACAACAATACTCCTAGAGAGATCTTGGCATTTGGCGTACTCTAGTTAGAAAAAATATTGTTTTTTTGTGGTGAACCCCTACAAACACTTGTTGCCAAATTCTACAGCCGACGAGACGCTCACCGAAAGAGAATCGTTGCCTCAAAGATTGCAAGATCCAGTGCAACAACATCACCCAAATGAATTTTAGAGCCAATGAACAGGCTTGTTGTAGGCAGCGAGGCAATTGTCACTGTGGCACATTAGTCATGAAACGTCCCCATGTTGTCCCGGAACTAACTCTTTTGTGTCCCTCCGGCAAGGTGTGGAGAGAACATTGTACGCGTATGGCTACGGACCCCATTACTAGACCACCATCTTGCCATGACCACTAGCACCACTACACAAGACATCAACTACCGATGACTCGCACAGAATGATATATCTCACCTTGCGAACAATTGGTGATAAAATGAGGCCACCAGCTTCTCGATGCCGCCATGGAGGTCGTTGCCATGGTGAGGAGGAATCGAGGCATATTTATTTGACACGATGACATCACCAAACGAAACAGTGACCCTGACTTTGTGAACACCATGGAAGAAAATCAGGGTTGCCTCACCTACTCTAGCTGCATGCCAGAGCGGAGGATGAAGGGGACAAAAAGTCGCGGCATTCACGAAGGGTAAAACTTTCCTCCGAAATCACTTTTTGTCCAGAGCGGTTGAGGGCAGGACTTGTTTGGGTGTTAGATAAAGATTTTCCTATGTAGGCATGTAAGAGCGGAGCAAGAAAAGAAAATGTACAAGCTATTCTTATGGCATGATGTTACCCCATGTGCTTGGTATCGACTCGGCTCGGACCCAATTTACATCATTGTGATTTTTTACCTTAGCAAAATATGACCCGTGGCATGATGGGATACCTTAGAATACATGCATATATTTTGATACTAGGTCATGAATATTCTATGTCCCATTGCTTGAGATGTTGCTTTGATCCAGCACTCTTGATCCTAAGGAAGTTCTCCACCGTCAATTGGGTCGTGTCAGAGGTGAGACATGTAATCCTAAACGGACGAAGATCGTAAAATAGCAATACAACATAAGATAGGAGCGATCTCTAGCTAGCACCCGCTTGCATATTGTGTAGAGGCCATAGTTTCGTCATCCCCTCCTTTCTGGACGCTCTACACTTTGTTTTGCACCATACGACAATCAAAGAAGAATGTACCTTTTGGCGACATGGGACCTTTCGAATGGTGCATCACACTAAGATATTTTTGCATGTTGATATGCCAACTGGCATCAAAGGTTGCCATATGTAGGCCTGCTCGGCGAATCCTGGGTCGGATGCCATTTCGAGCCGACTCCAAAAATAGTGCTTCAAAGGCGGCCATTGTTTTGGCCTGGCTCATGGGTTAGGTAAGTGGGCTTCTATTTTCACCTTCTCTACGTTTTGAAGGCGGGTTTTTCCAACCGATGCTCCACTTAGTGGATGCGTCAACTTTTACCGCCAAGCTAAAAAAAAAAGGTAATTAGAGGCGGTCGTTCTTTCGGAGACGGTTTTTATGAAAAGACCGACCGAGGTGGTGGCATTCGGAGGCGGTTTGTTTTTTCCAGTGAGAACCGACTCCACCCACCGTCTCTAATGCTCGGTTTTCTACTCACCAACTTTTTGAAATAAGAAAAAGGTAGAACCTATCGCCGACATTCATGTTCCACTACTGCAGAATAGTTTATTAGTGATAGGCTCAAAAGACTTATTAGTGACAGGCTCGAAAGACTCATTAATGACTGGCAAGGCGCTTGTCACTAGTAACATGTCACTAGTAATAGGTTACTAGTGACAGGCGATCGCCTGTCACTAGTATTTGTTTACTAGCAACAGTCGTTTATTCATGCTTGTCACTAGTTAGTTTTCACAAGTAGTGAATTTACCTCATCGTTAGTGACAAACCTTTTGTTAGTGTGATAGTTTGCTCGTCATTGGTAATTATTTTGGAAATTAAAAAAATAAAATAATACATTTGCACATCAATAACACAACACGTTCACAAAAACTCATAGATAGCAAAATATAATTATAAGTACAACAAATTGGAACTAACACTGATAACACAATATCAGAAACAAGTTTTCTTTGAATTCCTAACAACTAGCACCTCAAATTCAAATCGTCCAGCTCTCGTAAAACATCAAAGCTTCCACCAACTGATTCCTAAGATTCATCAGCTCAGCTGCTACCTAGAAACACTAGTGGAAACGAGGCCTTTGGTTGAGGTCGGAAATGGACTTTAACACCGGTTCTTCTACGAACCGGTGTTAAAGGCCCTACACCAGTGGCCCGCGCAGCCCCCCCTTTAACACCGGTTCGTGGCTTAAACCAGTGTTAAAGGGGGCTATATAACACACCGCAGTCCACACCCTCTCTTCCATTTTTTCACTCTCTCATTTTGGAGCCTAGCAAGAGGGTGAGAGGTGTGCTAGTTTGTGTTTTTTTCCTATGCACAAGAGGTGTTCGGTGAAATGCCCGAGAGCTCGAAATAAGTTTTCTCGTTGCTCTTTCCTTCTCGGTCGAGGTCGGTAACTTTATCCTTTCATGTGTCATTGATGTACTATATATAAATGGTCATCTCCCTATTAATTTTTGATATACTATATATTAATGCAGATGAAGCGGCAATGGATGTACGGTGACCGACGCACTTCCGAGTACATTACGGGCCTCCAAAATTTCATCGTTGTGGCTAATGCAAACCGTGGTCACAATGGTTTTATGTGTTGTCCGTGTGTTCACTGTCAGAACAAGAAAGACTACTCAAATACCAGAATCATTCACGCTCACCTGCTTCGATCCGGTTTCATGCCCAGCTATAATTGTTGTACCAAGCACGGAGAAAAATGGGTTGTGATGGAAGACAACGAAGAAGAAGAGGATAATGACAACTATCATAATATGTATCCTGAATATGATGATACTGCAACGGGGGTAGATAATGAAGATCAAGAGGCAGCAGATGGGCCCGCTGATGACGATCTTGGTCGGGCCATTACTGATGCAAAGGAAGAATGTGAAACTGAAAAGGAGAAGGAGAAGCTGGAGCAGATGTTAAAGGATCACAAAACATTGTTGTACCCAACTTGCAAAGATGGTCACAAAAAGCTAGGTACCACACTGGATTTGCTACAATGGAAGGCAGAGAACGGTGTGACTGCGCATTTTCAAAGTTGTTGGTAAAAATGAAGAATCTGCTTTCAAGAAATAATGAGTTGCCCGACAGTACATACCAAGCAAAAAAGGTTGTCTGCCCTCTAGGATTAGACGTGCAGAAGATACATGCCTGCATTAATGACTGCATCCTCTACCGTGGTGAGAAGTACGAGAATTTGGATGCATGCCCGGTATGCACTGCACTGCGGTATAAGATCAGACGAGACGATCCTGGCGATGTTGAGGGTGAGGCCCCTAGAAAAAAGGTTCCTGCCAAGGTTATGTGGTATGCTCCTATAATACCACGGTTAAAACGTCTCTTCAGAAATAAAGAGCATGCCAAGTTGTTGCGATGGCACATGGAAGACCGTAAGAAAGACGCGATGTTGAGACACCCCGCTGATGGGTCACAGTGGAGAAAAGTCGAGCGAGAGTACCCGGACTTCGCACGTGACACAAGGAACTTAAGGTTTGGTCTAAGTACAGATGGCATGAATCCTTTTGGTGAGCAGAGCTGCAGTCACAGCACCTGGCATGTGACTCTATGTATCTATAACTTTCCTCCTTGGTTGTGCATGAAGAGGAAGTTCATTATGATGCCAGTGCTCATCCAAGGCCCGAGGCAACCTGGCAACGACATTGATGTGTACCTAAGGCCATTAGTTGAAGAACTTTTACAGCTGTGGGCCAAACCAGGTGTACGTATGTGGGATGAGAACAAAGGGGATCCATTTGACCTACGAGCGTTGCTTTTTGTAACCATCAATGATTGGCCTGCTCTTAGTAACATTTCAGGGCAGACAAACAAGGGATACAATGCATACACACACTGTTTGGATGAGACTGAAAGTGTATATTTGGAGAAATGTAAGAAGGTTGTGTACCTAGGGTATCGTCAATTTCTTCCGAACCTGCATCCAGTAAGAAAGAAAGGCAAGCATTTCAAATGTCCGGCAGAACCCCGGAGGAAGCCTGTCCTCCGTACCGGTGAGGAGGTATTTGGTATGGTCAAGGACCTAGAAGTAATCTTTAGAAAAGGTCCTGGCAGTCTATCTGTTACGAATGACGATGTCGGACACGCGCCCATGTGGAAGAAGCAATCTATATTTTGGGACCTACCCTATTGGAAAGTCTTAGAGGTCCGCTCTTCAATCGACGTGATGCACGTGACGAAGAATGTTTGCGTGAACCTGCTAGGCTTCCTAGGAGTGTATGGGAAGACAAAAGATACACCGGAAGCACGGCAGGACCAGCAACGTATGAAAGACCCTGAAGAGCCTATGCATCCTGAGAACGAGAAGGTAAACGATGCCACTTAACTCCTGCCAGCTACGCTCTTACCAAAGCAGAGAAGGAAATCTTTTTTGAATGCCTGAGCAGTATCAAGGTCCCGTCTGGCTTCTCGTCGAATATAAAGGGAATAATAAATATGACAGAAAAAAAAATCCAAAACCTGAAGTATCATGACTGCCACATGATTATGACACAATTGCTTCCGATTGCATTGAGGGGGCTTCTACCTGAAAATGTTCGAGTATCCATTGTGAAGCTATGTGCATTCCTCAATGCAATATCTCAGAAAGTAATCAATCCAGAAAGCCTACCAGGGTTACAGACAGATGTGGCCCAATGTCTTGTCATCTTTGAGTTGGTGTTCCCACCATCCTTCTTCAATATTATGACGCATCTCCTGGTTCACCTAGTAGAAGAGATTGCCATTCTCGGTCCTGTATTTCTACACACTATGTTCCCCTTTGAGAGGTACATGGGAGTCAAGAAATATGTTCATAACCGTGCTAGGCCAGAAGGAAGCATCTCCAAGGGCTATGTAACAGAGGAGGTCATTGAGTTCTGTGTTGATTTTATTCCTGACCTTAAGGCGTTTGGTGTTCTAGAATCACGACATGAGGGGAGACTGCGTGGAAAAGGCACCCTACGATGTAAAGCAATGATATGTAGGGACGGGCATTCTCTCAATCAAGCACATTACACGGTTTTACAAAGATCTATCTTGGTTGCCCTGTATATCAATGAACACAATAATTTAATACGCCTCAAACACCCGGGGCAGTCTGATGAATGGATTATAAGTGAACACAGGCGAGTTTTGGCGGCTGGCTGCAAAGACTTCTCACGAATAACACCACTGTTAGGGATCAGTTGTAATTGTTGGCCAGGACACCATCTTCGACTGTATGTACTTTCCAAGGGTACGAGATAAATGAGAATACATTTTACACGATAGGCCAAGATAAAAAGAGCACCAACCAAAACAGTGGTGTCCGCTTCGATGCAGCAGAAGACAATGGGCAAAAGACCATGTATTATGGGTTCATAGAGGAGATATGAGAACTTGAATATGGACCTAATTTTAAGGTCCCCTTGTTTCGATGCAAATGGGTCAAGCAAACAGGAGGAGGGGTTGAGGTAGACAAGAAGTACGGAATGACAACATTGGATCTCAACAATCTTATGAAGGTAGACAAGAATTTAGACGAACCATTCGTCTTAGCCAATGATGTGGCTCAGGTTTTCTATGTGAAGTACATGTCTACCAAACCGAAAAAAGAAAAAATAAGCAAACAGATACATCACACGATGAGCCAAAGCGTCACATAGTTCTTTTAGGGAAAAGAAACATCGTGGGAGTGGAGGACAAGACAGACATGTCAGAAGATTATAATAAGTTTGATGAAATTCCGCCCTACAAAGTGAAGACTGACCCAACCATCCTGTTAAACGGTGCTGATACTCCATGGTTACGGCCGACGCGATCATAAGATTGACTATATATATTAATTGAGCCATTTTTGGCAAACATATGTATCTCAACATGGAAATCAATGTCATATTTCTTCTGTTAAAAGTATATGTATTAAATGAGCCATTTTTCTTCCTGCCATTTATTCCCACCATTTTTCTTTCCGCTATTTTTCTTCCCGCCATTTTTTCCCGCCAGTTCTTCCCGCCATTTCTTTCCGCCAGTTCTTTCCGCCAGTTCTTCTCTCCAGTCATTTCTCATTATATATATGTACGGTTGGCCTCCATTGTCATTGCACATCTCTAGACTCATATCTGCAACCTCATCACTCTTTCCCATGGCTTCCACCGTAACACTAACCCCCAGGGAGGTGGAGGCGCTTTGCGCCTAGAACTACCCCTGCCCGCCGGGCTACTGTGTCCCTGTCGGCTGGATGCTGAGCGCCGGTTCCTCCTGTCCCTCTAGGTGTGGCGCGCCGGATGGCCATCACGAACCACTACTACTTCGAGCTCACGCCGGAGCAGCGGAGAAATCCCAGATGGCATCCCGACTATTTCCCTACTTGGGAAGCCTTCTTCGGGGATCGGCGTGAGAGGGCGCTCGCCAGGCACGAGGAGGACGGTCCACCTCCTTCGAACTTCAACGAGGCCGGCCATCAGCTGTGGTGGCGCGGTCGGACTCTCCAGAGCGTCATGGCCTATGACACTGCCGCCGACTCTAACCCCCGTTTGCGCTACCCTCAAGTCCAGCCCACGCGTACTCAGCCTTCAAGGTTCAATTACGGCGACCCCGACGACGACAGCGACGACGGCCGCGGTGAGTACGACGACTACAGTGGCGAGTATTACAGGTGTTGGCAGGAGCATGACTGAATCACTCCAACATTCCGAAACAAGTTCGGCCGATTGTGACTTAATCTGGCCATGTATCTTAATTTTCAGTTCTTTTATGTATCTTAATTTTCAGTCGTGCTTTATGTAACTTACTGTTAATTGCATTATGTACTTTAATTCCAGTTCTATCATAATAAAAATATCAAACTTGGTATATTGATTATGTCTCAAAAAAACCTTCACAAAATGACCTATCTCGTTCGAGATTTCTTAGCTTTCGGGTCAAATGACCAATGTTATGGCTAGAATCAAGGCATAGTTTGTGATAATGTGGCCATATTGTGCATACATGTGCATCATGGGATGGCAAACAATGTTGCAACAGGAAGTTTTCCTTTTTGTCGCACCAAAAAGGTATTTTCCATTTTCCGAGCATAAAAAACGGACGGTTTTGTGAAGCAACCACCAAATGGCTAATTCAAAAAACTATCACCACATTTTACAAAAATACTAGACCACCTTATATGGATAATGTACCAACAAGGGGATCTGAAACCTTTCCGTCCACCTCTGGTGAAAGAGACAAATTTCTGCCGAATCGGCAGGAAGTGGGTTAGACATGAACTACAGGTACATGATACGATGCTCATGATTTTTTACAAAAATCATTTTTAGGTTGATAATATGCTATTTTATCAAAAATCCAATGCAAGTTTAGCAAGGCTTGGCCCCGAGCTAAGAATCTTCATGCCCGTTGTTCAGCAAAGTTTGACGATAGTTTAAAACGGGGATAAAAAAATTAAAAAACGATCGAAACAATGCAAAACCTTCGCGTGGTGTTATATTATGTGACATAGTTAGAAGAAAAAATATCAAACTTGGTATATTGATTATGTCTCAAAAAACCTTCACAAAATGACCTATCTCATTCGAGGTTTCTTGGCTTTCGGGTCAAATGACCACTGTTATGGCTAGAATCAAGGCATAGTTTATGATAATGTGGCCATATTGTGCATACATGTGCATCATGGGATGGCAAACAATATTGCAAGAGGAAGTTTTCCTTTTTGTCGCACCAAAAAGGCATTTTCCATTTTTCGAGCATAAAAAACGGACGGTTTTGTGAAGCAATCACCAAATGGGTAATTCAAAAAACTACCACCACATTTTACAAAAATACTATACCACCATATATGGAGAATGTACCAACAGCGGGATCTGAAACCTTTCCGTCCACCTCTGGTGAAAAAGACAAGTTCCTGCCGAATCGGTAGGAAGTGGGTCAGATATGAACTACATGTACATGATACGATGTTTTTTAGGTTCACAATATGCTATTTTATCAAAAATCCAATGCAAGTTTAGCAAGGTTTTGTAAGATTCCAAAGTATACAAAAGATGTGGCATTTAAATATCCAAACAATTCAAAAATGTTAATACAAAATAAAATATGATTTGCTCTAATAAAATAGGGTTAGTTTCCTTTTTAGATGCTTAATATTTCTTATGTTCAAAGTTTTAGGGTTTGACTATTTTATTTTTGTTTTAATTGAATAATAAAAATTTATATGTAAGTGTTTTAATCATTTTGAAAATTTTCATCTACAATAACTATAAAATGTTTTCATATGAATGGATAGATCTTATTTTTCTGAAAATTATGATATATTATTCATATTTTTCTGAGTTGAAATCAAAAATATATGAATTTTCTAAATTCTATCCTATTTTTTGAATTAAAAATGCCCCCACCCCTTTAATGTACGATATAAATGCCCCCCCTTTAACACCGGTTCCAGCCACGAACCGGTGTTAAGGGGGGGTTATAACGCGTGCCTTCCTCTTCCTTCTTCCCCCCAACCAGATCGAAAGCGCGCGCGCAGAGGAAAGCAGAGGAGAGCCGTCGCCGTCCAGCCCTTGCCGTCGCCATCCCGTGGGAGCGCCGTCGCCCCCAGCCAGATCGATCAAGCGCGTGCGAGCCGTCGCCGTCCACGTACGCCCTCACCGTCGCCGTCGCCATCCCGCGGGAGCGCTGTCGCCGGGCCGTTCCACGCCCTCACCGTATGTCCACGCCCTATCCGCCCCTCCCCCCTCGATCTCATATACCGCGCGCCCTCGTCGTCGCTAGGAGAGGAGGCCGGTCACCAGTAGAACCGCCGCTCCTCCCCAGCTCTGTCACTGTCGCCCGCCCTCCTCCAAGGCCGAGGCCTTGGCCTAGCCGTACGCCCCTCCTCCCCAGTCACTATCGCCTGCCATGGCCAAGAGCTTGGCCAGGCCAGCCGCCCTCCTCGCCAGCCCCGTTTTTGATACCGACGGAGCTCGCCGCACCGAAGGAAAATTTTCCTCTTATTTGTGCAGGTGCTCGTCTCCGTGCGGGCGGCGCTCCATCACGAGGTCGGCGGGCCGACATCGGGCAGCCGGTGGCGTAGGGGCGCGGGCAGTGCATGGTTGTGGGGTCGCGAGCGGACGGCAGAGAGGCGCTCCGTCGCGAGGTCGTATGTTTCCAGACCAAAGGGGTACCGGCGAATCGCAAATAAAATACCACTGGGCCGAAATTTGCAAATAAAATACCATTGAATCCAGTAGAACAAGTGGCATATGTGTATGTATATTTGTATGTGTATGTGTATGTATATATGTATATTGTATTGTATGTGTATTGTATATGCATGTGTATATTTTGTGACACGCCGACGACCACCGCCACCATTATGCCGTCGACCCTGACCTCCTCTGTCCTTGCTGAGCCTACACACGCGTCGAGGGTGAGTCGCCCATTTTAGGTGGCCCACGTCGTGCTGGTTCGAACGCACACCCCCATGCATCCCGGCCCCGCTCTCGCCCTAGCGCCGCCACCTCTCGTTGTTAATATAGCATTATAATAACCATGCTATGTTAATCAACTTTCATGACAAGTTAATTATAAGAAGTAAATGTACTCTCTCATATGAATTTGGGGTTTCTCTAAATTAGGGATTGAAATGACCAAGCATGTATTAGGGTTACATTTCAATACTTTTAACATGTCATTTCATCATCCTTGCTTGAGCATTTCAATAGATGTATTACTGATATTTATGTGATAATATTATTGTTTTAGAAACTATGGATCCACTCAGTAGAAATCTTGAAGAGAAAGAAATAATGGAGAACATGATCCATGATGACACCTCACAATATTTGAACATGGAGGGACATCACTACGGCACACAGGCTCTTTGCCGTGTGGGCAAAAGACACGGCAAAGGCCTTTCGAAACATGGCAAAGGCTTTGTCGTGTGTATACACACGGCAAATGCCACACGGCAACATTCGCCACGGCAAAGGCCCTTTATCGTGTGTTTTCTAAATAAGACACGTCAAAGGCTTTGCCGTGTGTATCATGCGTAGACACAGCAAAGTAAAGTAAGATAACGGTTCCCCCGGAGATGAGGGGTGTCTATTCTTTGTCGTGTGTCTTCTCGAAAAGTACACGACAAAGAAGTTGTCTTTGCCGTGTGTCTCCTTGAAAAGTACACGGCAAAGAAGCTGTCTTTGCCGTGTGTCTCGTGGAAAAAGTACACGGCACAGAAAATGCCTTTTTTTAAAAAAAAAAATTTGTTTCAAAGTTTTTTGAATATTATTTACTTGATAATCTCATATAGAATATTTTAACCATTTTTATGTTAAATATTAGGTCGAATTGCACTCATAATCAAAATTTCCCTGTGATCACCCATCCTAACACTACTCTAGGCCTAGCACGCTTAACTTTTTCGTTCCTTCCGAATGAGCTACCAAGAAAGAAATCATAACTTGTTGCTAATACTTCCATATCAATGCTATTTACTCTTGGGCCATGATGTCACACATCTCAGTTTTAGATTTCAAACAATTGTTTAAGTAAACAATAATAAAAAGTAATAATAATCTTGAATCCAAATAAAAAAATGATTTTATTTTATTTCCTTTTTCTATTTAATATGGAATAATTCATATATTTAAATCCGTAAATCGGAATTCGACAAATAAAATGTCTAAATCGATCAGAAAAATGTGAGGAATCCAAATATGACATCCATATAATCTTGTGAAAATGGGGTGGTATCATTTTGAATTATCCATTTGGTGGTTGCTTCATAAAACCCCGGGTTTTTTGTGCCCGGAAAATAGAAAATGGCTTTTTGGTGCGAGGAAAGGAAAACTTCCTCCAGTAACATTATTCGCCATTGCATAATGCACATGCATGCACGATATGGGCACATTATCACAAACTATGCCTTGATTCTAGCCATAATATTGGTCATTTGACCTGAAAGTCAGGAAACCTCGAATGAGATAGGTCATTTTATGAAGGTTTTTTTGAGACATATTCAATATAACAAGTTTGATATTTTTCCTTGCAACCATGTCACATAATATGACACCACGCGAAGGTTTCGCATTGTTTCGATCGTTTTTGAATTTTTTATGACTCTTTAAAACTATCGACAAACTTTGTCGAACAACGGGTATGAAGATTCTTAGCTCGGAGCTGAGCCTCTCTAAACTTTCACTCGATCTCTGATAAAATAGCATATTGTGAACCTCAAAATTATTTTTGTAAAAAATCATGCCCATCAGATCATGTACCTGTAGTTCATATCTGACCCACTTCCTGCTGTTTCGGTAGGAATTTGTCTTTTTCACCTGGAGTGGACAGAAAGGTTTGAGATCCCCCCGTTGGGACATTGTCCATTTAAGATGGTCTAGTATTTTGGAAAAATAGGGTGGTATCATTTTAAATTAGCCATTTGGTGGTTGCTTCATAAAATCTCTTGTTTTTTCGCTCAAAAAATGGAAAATGGCTTTTTGGTGCGACGAAAATAAAAACTTCCTCCTGCAACATTGTTCACCATTCCATGAGGCACATCCATGCACAATATGGGCAGATTATCACAAACTATGTCTTGATTCTAGCCATAACATTGGTCATTTGACCCGAAAGACAGGAAACCTCGAATGAGATAGGATATTTTGTGAAGGTTTTTTTAGACATATTCAATATAACAAGTTTGATATTTTTCCTTGCAACCATGTCACATAATATGACACCACGCGAAGGTTCCGCATTGTTTCGATCGTTTTTGAATTTTTTATGACTCTTTAAAACTATCGATAAACTTTGTCGAACGACGGGTATGAAGATTCTTAGCTCGGAGCTGAGCCTCTCTAAATTTTCACTGGATCTCTGATGAAATAGCATATTGTGAATCTAAAAATGATTTTTTTTAAAAATCATGCCCATCCGGTCATGTACCTGTAGTTCATATCTAACCCACTTCCTACCGATTCGGCAGGAATTTGTCTTTTTTACCTGGAGTGGACGGAAAGGTTTGAGATCCCCCCGTTGGGACATTGTACATTTAAGATGATCTAGTATTTTTTGAAAAATGGGGTGTTAGAATTTTGAATTAGCCATTTGGTGGTTGTTTCATAAAATTCCCTATTTTTTACGCTCGTAAAATAGAAAATGGCTTTTTGGTGCGACGAAAAGAAAAACTTCCTCCTGCAACATTATTTGCTATTTCATGATGCACATGCATGCACAATATGGGCAGATTATCACAAAATATGCCTTGATTCTAGCCATAACATTGGTCATTTGACCCGAAAGCCAGGAAACCTCGAATGGGATATGTCATTTTATGAAGGTTTTTTTGAGACATATTCAATATAACAAGTTTGATATTTTTCCTTGCAACCATGTCACATAATATGACACCACGCTAAGGTTTCGCATTGTTTCGATCATTTTTGAATTTTTTATGACTCTTTTAAACTATCGACAAACTTTGTCGAACGACGGGTATGAAGATTCTTAGCTCGGAGCTGAGCCTCTCTAAACTTTCACTGGATCTCTGATGAAATAGCATATTGTGAACCTAAAAATGATTTTTGTAAAAAATCATGCCCATCAGATCATGTACCTGTAGTTCATATCTGACCCACTTCCTATCTTTTCGACAGGAATTTGTCTTTTTCACCTGGAGTGGGCAGAAAGGTTTGAGATCCCCCCGTTGGGACATTGTCCATTTAAGGTGGTCTAGTATTTTTGAAAAATAGGGTGGTAGCATTTTAAATTATCCATTTGGTGGTTACTTCATAAAATCTCTCGTTTTTTTCGCTCAGAAAATGGAAAATGGCTTTTTGGTGTGACGAAAATAAAAACTTCCTCCTGCAACATTGTTCACCATTCCATGAGGCACATGCATGCACAATATGGGCAGATTATCACAAACTATGCCTTGATTCTAGCCATAACATTGGTCATTTGACCCGAAAGCCAGGAAACCTCGAATGAGATAGGTCATTTTATGAAGGTTTTTTTGAGACATATTCAATATAACAAGTTTGATATTTTTCCTTGCAACCATGTCACATAATATGACACCACGCGAAGGTTTCGCATTGTTTTGATCGTTTTTGAATTTTTTATGACTCTTTAAAACTATCGACAAACTTTGTCGAACGATGGGTATGAAGATTCTTAGCTCGGAGCTGAGCCTCTCTAAACTTTCACTAGATCTCTGATGAAATAGCATATTGTGAATCTAAATATGATTTTTGTAAAAAATTATGCCCATCCGATCATGTACCTGTAGTTCATATCTGACCCACTTCCTACCGATTCGACAGGAATTTGTCTTTTTCACCTAGAGTAGACAGAAAGGTTTGATATCCCCCCGTTGGGACATTGTACATTTAAGGTGGTCTAGTATGTTTGAAAAATGGGGTGGTAGAATTTTGAATTAGCCATTTGGTGGTTGCTTCATAAAATTCCCCGTTTTTTACGCTCGTAAAATAAAAAATGGCTTTTTGGTGCGACAAAAAGGAAAACTTCCTCATGCAACATTATTCGCCATTCCATAATGCACATGCATGCATCATATGGACATATTATCACAAATTATGCCTTGATTCTAGCCATAACATTGGTCATTTGACCCGAAAGCCAGAAAACGTCGAATGAGATAGGTCATTTTGTGAAGGTTTTTTTTGAGACATATTCAATATAACAAGTTTGATATTTTTCCTTGCAACCATGTCACATAATATGACACCACACGAAGGTTTTGTATTGTTTCGATCGTTTTTGAATTTTTTATGCATGTTTAAAACTATGGTCAAAACGGCGAGCATGAAGATTCTTATTCAATATAAATATCTAATTTTTGAGTGTACATAGATAGATCTTATTTTTCTGAAAATTTTGATATATTATTTGTATTTTTCTGAATTAGAATGATTTTTTTATGATTTTCCTAAGAGTAATGTGATAAAAGGCAAAAAAAAGAAAAAAAAGACTTTGCCGTGTGTACGGCGAAATACACACGGCAAAGGCCCTTTACCGTGTGTACCACGGAATATACACGGCAAAGGGCCTTTGCCGTGTATACTGCAGAATACACACGGCAAAGGACCGGCGAGGGCACACGGCAAAGAGACCACCGTCTGCGGCCGTTAGCTCCTCCCGTTAAATGGACTTGTGGGGTCACGGGTCCCAACTCGTTGCCGTGATAACACCTATGCCGTGTGCCATTGTCAACTTTGCCAAGTGTATTTTCTTTGCCGTGTTCCTTTATGGGTCTTTGCCGTGTATATTTCTTTGCCGTGTTCTTTTTCAGAAATTTGCCGTGTTCACGTACTTTGTCGTGTATTTTCTGAGTTACACACGGCAAAGACTGTCTTTGCCGTGTTCCGGTGCGTTTGGCACACGGCAAAGACGTGTCTACACGGCAGCGACATTTTTTTCCCGTAGTGCATGATGACAACTCAAGTAGTTATGGAGAAGATGACGACTCCGGTGAACGCACTTTAGTGATTACAAAGTCCGTCGAGGTATATGCATGGATTAAGCCTTTGCTGACTTGCACCGATTGATTTGTATATATGTACATGTATTAATTAACGCTTCCTTCTTCTTTTAGCCCTCTAGATCGACCAGACAACAACAATCTGCTTCTACGAAAAAGAGCGAGCGAGGCGCGAGCCATCGGTTGAAAGATCGTGCAAAGTTCACGATCGAAGCAGTCCGTGTTGATGGCAGGACGATGGAGCCCAAGAATGCCGCAGACAAATTTGTACGCCAGGCTGGAGTTCTTGTTAGGGACCAAATCCCAATCATAATTGAATATTGGAATAAGCCAAAGAAGGGCGATGGTACCTTTGTCGATGAAAGATCCAAAGAAATGCTTTGGAATTCGCTGTTCGTAAATTTCACCCTTCCGCCAGAGGAGGATGAAAACAAACCGGTTGTAAAGGAAAAGGTCAAAGAGTGGACTCTAAAAAAGATGGCTGACGCTTTCCGCAACTGGAAGACAAAATTGAACAAATTTGTCAAAGCTCGCGAGACTCCATCACTGGCCCAAATTTGTGGCATACAAGGAAGGTGCTATAGCTACAAAGAGGTCAGAAACCAATACGCTAAATGCCCAGAAGAAGGAATATCACCAGAGGACGGGGCCAGGTGGCTACATATCTCAGAGGCCTAAGTGGGAGAAAGCTGAGAAGGCCCTGCGCGATAGAGGGATCACACCCCAGACACATGGGTGGGATTTACGTGCAAAGACTTGGTTCTACGGAATCGGGGCAAGGTTGGACCCAGAAACGGGATTGTGTATCTTCCCAACCCTCCTTGCCAAACCCGTCACTGAACTCATCACGGTATACGAGGAAACAGCCGCCAGGACCTTCCATCCCGACAGAGAGAATGACCAGCTCACACGCGCCATCGGTAAAAAAGAACACCCTGGACTTGCACGAGGGACAGGGGGTATGACGTGGAAGGATGGGTTTGCCGAGTGGGGCGACTCTTACAGATGGCGCGGCAGGAAAGAAAAAGAGCGTACAGAGCGGATGACACAGATAGAACATGCACTTGTGGCGCTACATGTGCAAGTGAATGCACAAAAGAGCCATCAAGCTACCGACCCATCTCAGCGGCACGAAGAGCCTGCATTGGAAGCAGCGTGGATTCCACGGAGAAGCAACGTGGATTCCAGACTCTGCGCGGAAAAGCAGCGTGGATTCCACGGAGAACGTGTAGCCCACGCTTGAAATGGCGGGTCCTCGATACCCCGTGGATGAGATCACGGAGAACGAACACGCCGAGCTGCATGTGAGATTAATGGGCTTATCCATTAAGGTGGCGGTCGGCTATGCCTTACATCCTGTAGCTGGTGGAACTTACCACTCCCGACCGATTCCAGATGGCTATGCTATTGTCGGGGTGGATGAGGTTGTGAAGGAATATGAGGAAGTACAGCTTGACCATGCTACAGGTGAAGGGGAAACTTAACTAAAATTTGCAGTAAAAACAACCATTCTTTGGAAGAAGGAACACATCATGCTTCCAAATTGGAGGCCACTGGCACCCCCTGCCGTCTCCGCAACGTCAGCAGTCTGAGCCGCCTCAGCCGTCTCCAAGTCATCAGAATACTCCCCTGTCGTCTCCGGCGCTTCAGCCATCTCCTGCGTGGCAGCCATCTCCGGCGCGCCAGCCATCTCCTACGCGTCAGCCATCTTCGGCGCGCCAGCCATCTCCTGCGCGTCAGCCATCTCCGGCGCTTCAGCCATCTCCTCAGCGTAAGCGGAAGAACACTTCCACGAAGAGCATCACTAGCACTGCCACGAAGAAATCCGCAGGAAACCGTACGCCAAAGAGTTCAAGAAATTACGTCCCGCAACCTTCCGCCAAGCCATTGCCGGTTTTACCGTGGAATCGCAGCGACGAGGAGACCAATAGGATCTCGGAAGAAGAGGTCAAGAAATTCTCTGCACCTAGATAGGCCGAGCCAAAGGAGAAACTAGATCCGGCGGTGGTGGAGAAGTTTTACAATAATCTTTTCAAACCTGAAACCCCACTTGTGCCAGACTACGAGCGCTAGATTTTGAAGGGGGATGCAAGGCGGAGGGAGACTGAAAGTAGCAGTCGTGCGACACCCCAGAAAACAGTTCCCATGCTCGGAGAGCAGGAAAACCAATCATGCGCCCCGCTCCAAGTGTTCGACACACGGAATGCTCCTCCCGTAAATGATTACGAGGCAGAGCTACAAAGAAAGGCCAATGAGATGGGGATGACTTACATTGCATACTTGAACATCATGGGAGACAACTTGCCCACAGGCGATGTCAACCCCATACAGCCATGGAAGTATGGGAAGAATCTCGTCAAAAAAGAGGAGCTCAAGAATCTACCAACAAAGATGCGAAGATTGCACAAGTGGTACCTTGATTTCTGCAAGACGAGAAAGGAAGAATGGATCACGACGCATATAAGAGATCAGATTTTCTTGTGCGAAGACGACGAGATCGCCTTCAACATTCAAGACTTGCATTTTCTATTCAATCAGAAGGAACTCGACAAAACTGCCATCAGCCTTTATTGTGTGTAAGTACTATTTCTGTAATTTCTATCTCATCTTATTCAATTCATTAATTGCATGTATATATATGCTCACCATATATGTATATACTATTATGCAGGAAAAAGGTTATGGAATGCATGAAAGGAGGCCCTTTTGACATTGGGTTCGTTGACCCAAATAGAGTTCATGAAGAAGTGGTAAGACACAGACTCGGGCAAACAGAAGATTTCTTGCTAACGTCTTTATTGAGACAAAAAAACAAAAGGGAAATAAAACAAAAGGGAAATACTATTGCCTTACAACTTCTCGTGAGTACTGTTACCCTCTCTTGTATACATTCTGTTTCGGCTTACTCGATGTTAAGTGTAACTGATGATGAGTTATACGTGCGTAGGTTTCGCTTTATTCTGCTAGTCATTCAACCTGACTCAGGAGAAGTCCTTGTCATGGACTCGTTACGAAAATACCAAGAGCTATGGGCAGACTTTAAAGAGATGCTCCAGAGGTAATTTCAATCATATTATCGTACTAGATCGGCAACTTTCGTGACAACAAGTAATTAATTACTCCTTTATCCATTTTCTTTGCCGGACAGGGTTTGGAAAAGGTTCACGGGCAGGATCGTGGGTGAATGGTCAGGAGAGCTAAAATTTGTAAACCAAAATGTAAGTAATACTAGCTAGCTAGGTCTGCGTATCTCTTTAATTCCGCTTCCAATTCCATTATATCATGCTTTATTGATTATTATTTTGATTGAACTCTCTATTCTCGTAAAGTGCACGCATCAGGGACCCGGCAATAACTTATGTGGATATCATGCTTAGAGTAAGTAAACAAAGTACACAACATTATTTTATTACCATCAATTGTGTTGAGTTTTATTCTTATATATATTGACCCCATTCTTCATATATATTTAGATCGAACGGATGCGGGACCAACTCCTACCATTTGACCGCATACGAGCCATTCAAGAGGAATTGGCGGGGTTCATACTTGATGAAGTCGTCACGCCTGACGGAGAACTCTTTAGATATCCACCAAAATGAACGTTGTATATATGCTTGAACGTGTTGGTCTTGTACTTGATGCTTCAACGTTTACGGAGAATACCACACAATGACGATGTTTGTGTATAATAATAGTTGCTTAATTATTCATGTACTCGTATGTACCAACGATGATGTATGTGTATACCGCTCCCGATCGATTCCACCTCCCTCATCCCTGTCCCCGTCGCGCCGAAGAAATACGCCCAGAACGGGGCGGGTCATAACTCTGCCGCGGCAGATATTTAGGACAGAGATTTATCTCTTTTTCCTGCCGCGGCACATAACCTTTAACACCGGTTCGTAACACACGAACCGGTGTTAAAGGGTGGGGGCTGAGCGCCGCGGCAGCCCCACGTGCGCCACCCTTTAACACCGGTTCGTACAAGAACCGCTGTTAAAGGGGAGGGGCCTCTAACACCGAACCCCCAACAGCGGTTCCAGAACCGGTGTTAGAGGCCTCTAAGAACCGGTGTTAGAGGTCTCGTTTCCACCAGTGAAAAATCGCGCCCAAAACCTAACATGGAGTAACCACCGATTTAGGCAGCAAACCAGCACGTGTTTAGTGGCAGCCAGGTGTCATATTACTTCACATCACAGCTTGTGCACGGCAGCACGAAACTTGAGCTTTTCAACATTTATCTGCATGGGACAAAAAAAGATAACTTTCACGTATACAGTAATAGAACACTTGGTTGCTGTCAAGTATGATAACATAAAGTCTCGGTACTATAAGAGAACACTTGAATGCTAATTTGGTACATATGACAAGATTACCAAAGCACAAGCATCTACTACTTTGCGATCAAGCCTTACTATGGCAACATATTTTACTATGGAACGTGTGGGAACAGGTAAGTAGAAACTGACTACTTTCAGCCAATTTATGCTACATCTGTTAGATATTGGTGCAGGTGTACATCTTCTTTTTACAAATATATTTGGCTTCTTATGCAAGAACAAACAAAGCGGTTACTTTGTAAAATAGTGTTATACTTGCATCCTTGGCTGTGAAAAGTGTACAACAAAAAAAGGACTAAAATCAACCATTAACCAGTTGTCGACTAAGTACATGAACTTCAGTGCTTTACATTCAGATTTCAGGATGGAACTAGAATACCATCTCCAGGCTCTATATCGGAACTATTTATGTACACCTTGGCTTTGACCGTTAGCCGCACAATGCATAACCACCATGAACCAAATAACAAGTTTCATTTATAGTACTTTTAGACCAAGACGTTTAAGACTTAATGAACTATGATATTCAGTCTGTAGTTTAGGATTTTCTACATTTACATAACATTTTACTTCATTTCAAACAAAGGCTACAGAGAATAGATAAATGGGGATATTGACCTGTAACGTTGCCTGCTTATAATCTTACGATTTGTCAACTAAAATAGTATTAAGTATGTACCCACGTACCAAGCAATAATATTCAGAATGCAATATGTTCACACTATTCAGTAGGTGACTGTGCAAAGAGCTGCATAATAATTTTTTTAGGTAAATAAAGGTAAATACAGTAAAGTTTTAGACTAGGGCCATTGTCTAGCAGTAGTACATTACTTTCCAAGAAGAGGCAATGTGCAGTAAGATGTTCTAATCAGGAGGCTTGTTCATATAAGCAACTAACCTTTTACTTAATCATCTGGAAGGGAATTATATGATGACTAGACAAAATTCAGTAAGTAATAATGTAATAGAGTAGGCTTTTTGGGGGATCGGTAAAAATTTCTAGTGCAGAGTAGGCTTTCATCCAAGTGCTCAAAGATTAAGTCAAAGAATGGTATAGGCTTTTATACTTGTGATACTACACTCTTCAAGAAACAACAAAAGTCACATGGAGAATCATATTATGAGAACACTCCGGTATTATACTTTTATCTTTACCTAAGAACAAATTGTGGGGAAAGTATGTAGAATCTCATGTCATGAGACTCGCTCTGCCAAAATGCAGAGAAGTAGAAAGGAAGTTATGTGATTTAGTTCCTTGTACCTTCAGCTTCAAATAAAGGATGTGGCACGAGTATGCACACAATAATCTGTTTGAATCAGAATAACTAGCCTACTCTACATCACGTACGTGCCCACGAAATGGACCGGATTATAGTAGTAGAGGATTTGGGAGATGAGCTGAACTATTAGATTGAGTCGCAAATCTTTGAACAGGCCACAAACCTAGGAGATTAGATAACACGAGATCCCTAAATTAGTAATTAGTTGGGTGATGCGAAAGTCACCACCGAATCGAGTTTTGCACGCTGTTGGGCCTCTCGCCGGGCCTCGCAGCCCTGCCTTCACCGCCGCCTTGCCCGCGATGTGCCATACACTCCATCTCCTGTACCACTCGGGTACGCCTTCATTGGGGGCATGCGGTAAGATGGTGTGGCGCCGCGTTGACAGAGGCAAGGGCGGCTGGTTCGCCAGCCAACGGTGCCTCTAAAATGGTAGACACGCCGCTCTTGTCTCTGTCAGCCTCCCAAGCCTTCGACCGCTATCCAAGACGAGGAGGAGCAGGACGCGGGAGAAGGACAAGAGAGGAGCACCCTGCTCTTCCTCATGCACTACTCCTCAGATCTGAGAATGAAGGGAAATAGAGATGGTGCTCTCCGGGCTTCGGCTGTAACATTGAGCGGTGCGCTACATGCGACAGAGGGGATAACAGAGAAAGGTACTACACGGTACTACGCGAAGAGTGGGTGTACCATTGACCGATCTAGGACGATGCCATTATCTCGGTGAACGCCGCCGAGGAGGCAGAGAACCCAGCTGTACATAGTCCAGATCGATCTATTTTCTTTCCTCCATGATCGTGGAGTGGTTATTCATTTATTGAGTAAACGAATTCTAAGCCAAATTTAACATGAGATATTGGCTAACTCCCGCTAGTTTTCTGCCACTGTACTAGTAGTTCCAGTATTTTTCTATCTTTTTGGTATATATATACAACTAAGAACAAACATACAAATAATGAAAAATAGCATTGACAATTATATAAGTCAGTCTGTGTCGGTAGTAGGAACACTAGCGACAGGCAAGTCTACAGCCTGTCACTTGTAATATATGAAATTATTAGTGACGGGCAAGTCTACGGGACTGTCACTAGTATATTGCCGTCTGTCGCTGATTCATGTTAACAGTGACAGGCAAATTTTTGCAAATCAGTAATGTGCTGGAGGCTATAAGCTATTCTGCAGTAGTGTTCATGCACGATTTTATGAATTATATCTATTCTATACATGTTTGATTGATGACTAACTTTGCTATAATAACTTTAGGTTATGTGTAGAAGAAAATTGCGTGGAGATGAAAATGTCCATCACAAGTATATGGTGAAAACTGGCAAAAAAAAAAGAGTCAAGCCTAGGGCTTCATGACCATGCGTGAGGTGAATAAGTTGTGGCAATGAGCAAACATATACTACACCCGCCCGCTTCAAAATATAAGCCCTTTTTTGCCGTATAATTTGAACTCTTAGAAAGACTTATATTACCCTCCGTCTCAAAATAGATGTCTTAACTTTTTTTAATTTTGCTATATATACTAAATAGTGTCTAGATTTATTTAAATTTTATAAATTTGAGATATCTATTTTGAAAAGGCTGGAGTAGTATATACGAAGACATTGATCGTGGCTCTCAATCCCTCATTGTCCGTAGATAAGAAATTAACAACAGGCTATTTCCTTGCCAAGTTAGCATTAGCCAGTCTCCAACGGCATGGGCTACGCTTGCACGTATAGAATACGTGGGCAACTACGCGTACACACTTGTGACAATGCGTCTGATCCATCTAGCTAGTCACCTGATCACCCCCGAGAGGTTCCAGCTATGGCCTAGGAGGAGGAGGAGGAGGAGGAGGAGGAGGAGGAGAGTACTGCAAGCTACGGATACAAACTGGCTTGTCCAAATACGTACAGTACGTAGACAAATCTCACCTGCCTGCCTCGGGACTCGGGAGGCGTCCCGTTCCCTTCCCCTGCGGTGAAGTAGGAGTACACAACACCACTTGTATTGTATTGTACCGCGTACGCACGCACGCACATGGCGTATTGGGTCACATCGCATGCGAGAGCAACAAAGCAGCCCCACTCCACCTCAGATCACGCCTTCCGCCCCGCCCCCTCCCCCCTCTCCGATCTGTGCACCCCATCCCATCGATCTGTTGCACCAATCTGCTGTGCACTGCACTGTCCAGCCTACTTGTCCTCCCCTCTCCTCTCCCATAAATAAATGCATCGATCCACGAGGCGAGGTGAGTGAGAGAGCACCCCTTCGATTTGCACCCTCCCCAAATCTCCTCTCGATCCCTGCCGTCGCCTGTCCGTCGATGAGGATCCGGCGGAGGCCGCAGGCGCAGGCTGTGATCCCCTCCCCGCAGCTGCGCCCCGCCTCAGATCCGTCCACCGCGCCGTCCCAGCCGCCACCGCCGCCGTCGCCCCAACCCCATTGGCTCTCGCAGGAGGAGGAGGAGGAGGTGGATGCCGGGGAGAAGAGCAAGTTGCACCGCCCAAATGCGGATCTCGGGGACGAGCCCTCCCGCTCCCGGCAGCCGCAGCCGCAGCCGCAGGTATATATGCACATATATTATTCCGGCGGTTACACGCGTGCGTGCATGCTGCACGGATGCAGTTTGATTCTAGTTTGCAAATCTCTGCTCCCATATTAGAGAGGAACAGTCGAACAGGCACAGTTAGATGGATGTCTGCAGGTTAATAATTCTCGTTGCACCTCGTCTCTCATCAGGCTGGGCGTCGCCGGCTCCGGCCAGATCTATGCTGACTGACCCCATGTCCCCATCTCGTTCTCTATCTCTGTCTGGCAGGGCAACAACGTGGTGGGGGGACGCAGCGGCAGCAACCCTGGCGGTGGTGGTGGTGGTGGTGCACAACGTCAGGGAGCAGCAGACGGCCACGGGAGGTACGTGATCCCTTGTTGTGACGACCTACTAAAATCGGAACTCTTGAACAGGACAGGAAAGCGTCTCGTGCCACTGATCAGTGGCGATGCTAATAGCTGTGGTAACGATAATAAATCAAATAGAAATAGAAAGCATCCAAGGCCTCTTTCCCGTTCACCGGGCCTGCTGGCACTGCGCTAGCTGCTGCCGTTTCTATATGCCAGCTCAACGCATGACACGCACCAACAATTTAATACTACTACCCGCCACCACCCGCCTCGTTGGTTGTCAGTTGTCACTCGTCAGACAACAGACAAGCCCCCTCCCTAGCTTCTCGCTCGTTTATGCAGTGCAACGCAGTGAGAGCAGTACACTAGCGACGGCCCTGGCTTCTCGTGTGTAGGCAGTGCATGCAACGCTAGCGACGCGATACACTCACCAGTCCTGCAAATCTCCGATCCATCCATGATAGTAGACACAATCACACTACTCTATTGCACTAGCATTATTAGGCAAGAAAATGGAAGGTTGTTCCAGCAGTGTGCACTCGGGCATGCATCCAGTTTGCTTTGCGGGAATTATTTTCCAATGTCGAACGTGCGATCATGGCCTTACAGCAGCCTGTCTGCCTTGTTCTCATCCTTCCCGTACACACATTGTTGCATCTGTGCAACGTACCCCCTGTTTATGGGAGACATGCTGCATGGACCATGTGTTGTGCTGATCGAGCTATTCTGTCTTCTTGCACATGCTTACAAAATATATACCACTGTCTGCATGAGTGATTAGTAGCATCCACAATTAGGCACCGGCTAGCTCGCCTCGCACCACATGCTGCACTTACTGGAGCAATTGGGAGGTGGAACTGGAATTCTTCTTGGAACCATTCAGGGTGATCAGATCAGGCGAAAGGAAACATGCACTCGTGCATTCACGTGGAATCTATTACTCCTGTGTAGCAGGCTTAGCGTCCTTTTTTTTCCGGGCTGCCTTGGTATGCAATTCGATCATGCCATAATTGGTGGTGCATAAAGTGGCAAATTCCACATAT
Organism: Avena sativa; assembly: GCA_916181665.1. Classification (NCBI taxonomy): domain Eukaryota; kingdom Viridiplantae; phylum Streptophyta; class Magnoliopsida; order Poales; family Poaceae; genus Avena; species Avena sativa. Next base: position 272,522,461 of record OV702298.1, on the reverse strand, counting down.
TGACCGTAGATCATTTTATATATATTAGTACTATCATCAGCTGAAGCCATGTGCCAATAAAATAATCAAATGTTCTTTATTTCACTGCAGCATAGAGAATGGGCATCGCGACTGGCCGCTGATCAGTGCCGGAGAAGAACGTCTCGTCAACGGATCCATGCCAGTGACGCCGCCAACGGCGGCCGTGCACGGGAAGCAGGGGATCAAGAGCGACGGGCCAAAGAGGCGGCGGAGCCCCGCGGTGCTGCTGGAGGGGTCCCGGTGCAGCCGCGTCAACGGGCGCGGGTGGCGCTGCAGCCAGCCCACGCTGGTCGGCTACTCCCTCTGTGAGCATCACCTCGGCAAAGGCCGCCAGCAGTCTCGAAGCGCCGCCAACAGTGACGGTGGAGGTGGGCGTAGCGCCGGCGGGACCAAGCTCGGCCGCACCAAGCCGGCCGGCAGCAGGAAGAGCGCCGCAGCGATGGCCCTGGTCACCGTCACCGCGGCGCCGGATGCCACCGAGCCTGCCAACGTTGCGGCATCCATGGAACCGTACAATGAGATTTTTATTTAATCTTATTAGGAAGAACTTCGCATGGTGACTATAGATGTGAATTCATCTTACGTCCCTGTGATTAATAGCATTGCGAAATAGTGACCACAAAATTTGTGGTAACTATGTACTTGATTAGGTTCAGTTATCGAACGTTTTGATTGAATATCCTGGTCAGTCCGGTCATGTCCTGGCTGCTTCGACAACGCGGAGTCATCAACCGCCATTGGCCGTTGCACCACCGGATCGAGGCACCACAGTCTATCGCCTCAAGAAAGCGGAGGCAGAAATATATACAAAGCTTGGTTCGCGGCTGTCTGAAACAGTCAGACAGACAAACAGCAGGGAACGTGTCAGTGTCGCACTGTCATGCAATGCCGGTGCTCAAGAACAACGAATACAGTATTGATAAGATTTTCCTGACGAGGCCATGTAATCGAAGCAGGCCATCAGCATAGGATCCGTATTCTGTACGTGTATCCGTCAGATTAGCGCATGTGTACAGATACAGACATAATACGCGCATACGAGAGCTAGGCAAAAAGAAAAAGAAATAGTTCGGGTAACAGAGGATGTTTCTGTTAGGTGCTTTTGGATGCTAGCCAAGCACGTAGAGGAGATCCGGATGAGCCTGCATGTGGTGTGGTAGTTTTTGGAAATTGAATGTATCTAGGCCATTTTTAGTGTGAAGTTTACTCCAAATTTATACATTAAACGTAGTCTAAATATATTCGTTTTATAAAAGATAAAACATCGGAGTAATTTATATATTAAAAGTAGTCTAAATGCTTCTCCGCCGGGAGGTTGAAGACGCGTGGGGGTGGGACCCACCTGTCGGTGTTAAGGTGGAGACTAACATGCGGGCCTAGGCGTCGAAAAAAAAGAGACGGGAGAGGGAGTGCGGCTGCTGCTGCTGGGCCGGCCTGCTGGGCTACTGACCCCGCGAGCGGGAGGTAGAGCGTCAGCCGGTTTGGCTGGCTCAGCCGGGTAGATTAGTTTAGTTTAGGTTTTTGTCTTTCATTGGTTTTTATTCAATATATTTTGCATTACTGCTCCAAATAAGCTCAAACTTTTTTCTAAAAATTGCAAAATTTGAATATGGACTACTAGGGTACATAATCCTGTCCAAAACAAAATTTCAAACGCATATTTCCATTGACACCTTAATAGGTGAAAGTAGGGATTTGAAATAGGATTTTTGCCAAGAGGGTTTTGAAAATATTTTTTTTGCAAGATGCTCATGATGCCTTATGAATGCATAGATGCATGCCATATGTCAATAACTCAAACAAAACGCACAATGACACAAATGCCCAAAACAACAAGTTCAGTCACATAACATAAATGAACATAGTTTTTAATATCCAATGAAGATGTCATGTTATCTTCTCTCTTTTCAAGCAAGTGGTGAAAAGCATCTAGAATGGTTTCTTAAATTGAAGTAGGGACTTAAAGATTCCAATAGGGAAAATTAGAATATCACTCCACCATAATTTGGGAAAGTCATTTTATTCCCTCTCTTTAATCATTTAAGCATTGTTGGATATTTAAAGAATCCAATGGTTAAAAAGAAATGCATTCAAGTTGGATAGTCATGTTAATCCTCTCATACAAAGTTCCGATTCCAAGGTTGAAGATAATGAAATCAAAAGTTTCTTTTCTTTGAAAAATTTCAACAAAGTCAAACAATCAATCAAACTTATTTTATTAATTTCACATTCCAAAATTAGGAGAATTTTAGGATGTGACAACTAAGATATTTTTGCACGTAGATATGCCACCTGGCTTCGAAGGATACCATATGTAGGCCTGCTCTATATATCCTCAGTCGAGCGACATTTTGTGCCGACTCCAAAAATATAGTTCCTGAGGCGGCCGTTGTTTTGGCCCGGCTCACCGGTTATCGTAGCGGGCTTCTACTTTCGCCATCTCCAATGTTTCGTTTTTGGAAGACGATTTTTTTTCCAGCCGATGCTCCATTTAGTGGAGGCGTCGACTTTTCCCGCCTGGCTGCAAAAAAAGTTTACAAGAGGCGGTCATTCTTTTGGAGGCGGCTTTTACGAGAAAACCAAGTGAGGGGGCAGCATTTGGGAGGAGGTTCATTCTTTTCAGCGAGAACCGACTCCGGTCACCGTTTCCAATTCTCAGTTTTCTACTAGTGATACCAACTTTTTCGGAACTAAAAAAAGTACAGTAGAACCCATCGCCGACATTCATATTCATGCATGTTTTTATGAATCATATCTATTCTATACATGTTTGATTGATGACTAAGTTTGCTATAATAACCTTAGGTATGTCGGTGTGTAGAGGAAAGAAGTGCGGTGGCGAATAAAATGGCCATGTGAAAATTGGCAAAAAGTCGGAGCATATGGTTTGTTTACCATGAGTGATGCGGGTAGGATGTGGCAATGAAACAAACACATAGATCTGAAGATATTGATATATCTTGCCTCTGAATCCTTCATCGTCCGTGGATAACAAATTAACACTAGCCTATTTCCTTGCAACTACGTACACACTTGTGTGACAAGGCTTCTCATCTAGCTAGTCACCTGATCTCCCTCCAGCTAGGGCCTAGGAGGAGGAGAATCCTGCAAGCTACGGATATATACAACTGGAGGAGTCGTAGACAAATCTCAACTGCCTCGGGAGTCGGGAGGCGTCCCGTTCCCCGTGCGGATGGAGTACACAACACCAGTTTGTACCGCGCACGCACGCACATGGCGTATTGGGTCGCATCGCATCGCATCGCATGCGAGAGATCACGCCTTCCGCTCCGCCCCCTCACCCCCCCCCCCCCCCCTCTCTCTCTCTCTCTCCGATCTGTAGATGCGTACCATCAATCTGTATCTGTTGCACCAATCTGCTGCACTGCACTGCACTGTCCAGCCTACTTGTCCTCCAGTCCTCCCCTCTCCTCTCCCATAAATAAATGCATCGATCCATGAGGCTAGGCGAGTGAGAGACAGCACCCCCCCTTCGATTTGCACCCTCCCCAAATCTCCTCTCGATCCCTCCGATCCCTGCCGTCGCCTGTCCAGCGATGAGGATCCGGCGGAGGCCACAGGCGCAGGCTCCGATCCCCTCCCCACTGCACCACCCGTCAGATCCGTCCACCGCACCGTCCCAGCCGCCGCCGTCGCCTCAACCCCATTGGCTCTCGCGGGAGGAGGAAGTTGCGGCGGAGAAGAGCAAGTTGCACCGCCCGAATGTGGATCTCGGGGACGACCCCATCCGGCCGCCGCAGCCGCAGGTACGAACGCACACTCGAGCGGTTACACTCGTGCATGAATTTACTCACGGTCATGGATGCAATTAGTCAGAGGAACAGTCGAACAGACAGATAGATGTCTGCTTGTCAATTTCAGTTGCACCTCGTGTCATCAGGCAGGTCGGTGTCCCCGTCTCGGATGGATGCCTCCGGCTCCGGCCAGATCTATGCTGACCCCATCTCTCTCTCTCTGTCTCTGTCTGGCAGGGCAACAACGTGGTGGGGGGACACAGCGGCGAGAGCGCCCCGGGTCGTGGTGGTGGTGGTGGGCAACGTCGTCAGGCCGGAGCAGCAGCGGCAGCGGACGGGCACGGGAGGTACGTGATCCGCAGCTGTGACGGCCAACTAAAACCGGAACCTGATGAACTGGTAAATCAAATAGAAATGGAAAGCATCCAAGGCCTATTTCCCGTTCGACCGGGCCTGCTGGCGCTGCTGCCGTTTCTATATGCCAGCTCGGCGCATGACACGCACCGGTCCAACCAATTTAATACTGCTGCCAGCTCCTTGCTTGTCACTCAGCTCGTCAGACCTCCTTGATCGTGTAGGCAATGCAATACACTCATCAGTCCTCCAAATCTCCGATCCATCCATGATAGACACAGTCACACGTACTGCTCTACTGCACCAGCACTAGACGAGAAAAAAAAAATGAAAGACTGTTCCAGCGTGCACTAATCAGTCCTCCAAATATCTCATTATTCATCCATGATAGACACAATCACACTACTCTTGCAGGAACGTGCGATCTCTACGTACGGCGATCATGGCCTTACAGCCTGTCGCTATCTTGTTCTCATCCTTCCCATACCCACAATATTGTTCCATCTGTACTAGTCCCCTCCGATCTTCTGGGTGCAACGCATGCACCCCCTGTTTATGGGAGACATGCATGCTACATGGACCATGTGTGCTCTCGCATGCTACCATCGACCTATTCTGTACGTCCTCTTGCACATGCATACAAAATATATACTACTCTACATGAAAGATTAGTGTAGCATCGAAGAATTAGGCGCTAGCTAGTTTGCGTCGCACCACATGCCGTACTTACTAGAGTAATTGGGAGTTGGAACTTTGATAGATCCATTCAGGGTGATCACATATCTACAACTGTGTAGCAAGCTTAGCGTGCTTTTTTAATCCGCGGTGCCTTAGGTATGCCGTATGCAATTCGATCATGCCATAATTGGTGTTGCATAAAACGGCCAATTCACCATATATATTGACAGTAGATCTTTTTTTTCTTTGGATATTAGTACCAGCAGTATCATCAGCTTAAGCCAAGTGCCGACAATAAAATAATCAAATATTCTTTATTGCAATGCAGCCTAGAGAATGGGCAGCATCGCGACGAGCACGACCAGCCGGTGATCAGGGCCGGAGAAGAACGTCTCGCTAACGGAGTCATCCAGGCAACGCCAGCGCCAACGGCGGCTGTGCACGCGAAGGAAGGGATCAAGAGCGACAGGCCAAAGAGGCGGCGGAGCCCCGCGGTGCTGCTGGACGGGTCCAGGTGCAGCCGCGTGAACGGTCGCGGGTGGCGCTGCAGCCAGCCCACGCTGGTCGGCTACTCCCTCTGCGAGCACCACCTCGGCAAGGGCCGTCTTCAGTCCCGGAGCGCCACCAACGGTGATGGCGGAGGCGGTGGGCGTAGCGCCACCGGCGGGACCAAGCTCGGCCGCACCGAGAGCAGGAAGAACGCCGTTGGGATGGCCGTGGTCGCCGTCGCGCCCGACGCCAACGAGTTGCCGACGCTGCGGCACATCGATATGAGGTCGATCGATGGAACTATACAGTGAGATGGGAGAAGTTCGCGTGCGTGGTGACTAGCTGCGGATTCGTCTTGCGTCTCTGTGACCACAAAATTTTGTGGTATACTACTCTACTTGATTAGGTTCAGTTTATCGAACGTTTTGATTGAAATATCGTCCCTGGCCGCTTCGACAACATGGATTCATCAACCGCCGTTGGCCATTGCACCACCCGATCGAGGCACCACAGATGCTGGAGAAAACGGAGGCAGAAATCCGAACAAAGCCTGGTGGGAGTGGACACGACACGAGGCTGTCCGATACAAACAGGCAGGGAACGTGTCAGCGATAAGCTTTTCCTGACAGAACCATGCAATCGAAGGACAGCGGCCATCAGCATAGAATCCGTACTGTAGCCGTCAGATTAGCGCATATGTACGGATACATACATACTAATACGCATAGGCGGATAGTCAGCGTTAGAGAAATAATTCGGGTAAAAAAGGATGCTTCTGTTAGATGCTTGCACGTAGAGGAAATCCTGATGAGCTAGCGGATCCCCAACCTGCATGTGGTCTGGTGGAGTCACTCTAGCGAAGCTGCGTCGCATAGCTAAGATCTTATTCTTTTGATTCGAGGAAAAGGAAAAAAAAAATAGCAGAAATGATCGTGGGCGCTGATCCAACGGGAAAAGAAAGGATGTGCTAGTGCCTCGTTCAGTTCATTCACCCGATTCTTTTTTTAATAATTATCAAGAGGAGTATAATAAGTTTTAAAAGTAATACAAATTATAAATGGAAAAGGATACTGTTCCCCAGTGGATTGTTCCGTTTGATCACCGGGTATCTCTCTCGCGCGTGCGTTTGTGGGCCACCCTACATTTCGCTTCCCAAACGATAAGACGCCACAGAACCGCTTCCGCCACCCGCACCTGTCATCGCGAGATCCAGCCTAGCGCAGCACCCGCCGCCGCGGGGATCCGGCCCAGCCGTCAGCACTGCCGCCGGACTAGGGAGGCGCCTCCGCTGTCGCCGGACGGATCCCGAACTGCGTCCGTGCTCCGAGTCTGCCTCATCCTTGAATTGAGCTCATCCCGCCGGAGCTAGCACCCATCGCCATGCCGCGAGCCGCCCTCCGCGATGCCGCGAGTCGCACTGCCGCGCGCTGCCGCCCTCCGCGCTGCCGCGAGCCGTCCTGCCACGCGCCGCCTCCCTGCTGCCCTCGCCCTGTCGCGTTCCGCCCTGCTACGCGCCGCCCACGACCGGGCCTCTCCGGATATACATGTAGCAAGTTGGGGACAACATGGGGCTCGCCCCCATTGTGTCCTACAGGGCGCCGTCGAGGACGATAGGACTATCCCGCGGCAGGTGTTGCAGGTGGCGTTGAGAATCAGTGGTTACCGACGGCGCTACAGGTGACTCATAGAGTTGCTATTTAAGGCGACCCTTGCTACTGACGGTGCCCGGAGGTGCTATCGATGACGAGAGTTGTGTTCTGAGATTTCTTTTTGCTGTGGTAGGGATTTGTTACATACATGTATTTGTTTTGCTAAAAATGTTATATGTGTTCGCTATAATATTGTAAAAGTTTTGCTAAAAGATGTCCGGTGAAGTAGGTTTTGCTATGGTAGCAAATTTTTTTGCTACAAAGTCCTGACGATGTCTCCGACGAAATGGATTTTTGCTATATTTTGCAATTTTTTTGCTACAATATTTTTGTGATTTTGCTACATTAGCGCAAAATTTTTGCTACAAGGTCTCCGGCGAGGTCTCGAACGAGTCTTTAGTGAGATCAGGTTTTGCTATATTAGCACAACTTTTTTGCTACACGGTCGCCGGTGAGGTCTCCGGCGAGATCTCCGGCAAGGTCCAGTCTATTTTTATATTTTCTGGACCAAACCATTTTTTTGCTACATGTAGAAAAAGCGGGACCATTTGTAGCAAAAGCGGGATGAAAGGACGAAAATTAAATCTGACCATTGATCTGACCAAATCGGACGCCAGGGACCCGGGGATGGAAAGTTTCCATCCCCGGGAGACGCCTAGCACTGTGCATTATAAATAGGTTAGCAACGACTATTGGCACTAGCACGAGTTGAAGATGTGCCGTCGTCCCTCGTCCCTCCATCATTGGAGCCAGAAAAAACTTGTCGATGTAGAGCCTGTAGTAGATAGACTAGAAGTCGTGTGCTAAGGCCCAAAGAAAAATCGCACCAAAAGAGCAACCATCGCCGAAGATGCAACCATAGATATAAAGAGACTGACCTCAAACCACACCAACAGATATGAAAAACGACAGGATCGCAAGAGATCCGCCGGACACATGACTCCACACGCCCTACACTAACACTAGACGCAACATCGGAGCGAAGATAGGGAGAGAAGGACATTATTCTGACATTAAGATATAGCCTTCTCCTTATCATCCTGAAGAAGACACTAAAAAAAGAACTAAAAAGTGACGAGAACCCTCCTGCCGGCGAGGGGCCATGGTCCGCCACCCCACCATGGCCCAACGCCAACGGAGGCAGAGCGGACAGTCATCGTCGTTGTCGAGGGGATGAAAACCTAGATGGGTTTAGACTTTAAAGCCACCACCTACCTGTCGGGCTCGTATTTAGGATGGCCTGGCAGGCAATAACGGTCAAAGGACATACATACGTTCGGCGGTTCTAATTTCTAGACCTTCCTGTAAATTTCACGTGGGGCCCACCTTTCACCCCCATCTTCTCTCCCCTTCTTCCTTCTTCCTCATCCAGTCTCTCTCAGGCCATGCAGCTGGTGGTGTCGTTGCCGATACCGTCGGTGCTCCAAGATGCTCGCTATCGACATGGTCTTCTATTTGATTTGCTCGCAACTGTGAAAACCGAAGCTCGTAACTTTTCCCCTTCCGCTTGCTCTCTCGCGCCCAAGGCCAAAACCCTAGCCCCAGGTCACCATCTGGCCTAACTGTTATAGACCTCCACGAGCTTCGCCAACATGTCCAGGAGCTCCGCCTCATGGTCCTCTATCGTCTTCCCAAAGGAAACATGCCCACTCGTCTCCAATCGACGCCCTACGAGTTCGTCTCCTCCGATGCTAGCCTACGATCGAGTCATTGATTCTGACCTCATCATCGCCTTGATCTCGCTCCACGTGAGCTAATTGTACTTCTGGACACCTCACTCTCTAGTTCTCGCTCTTTAGTGTGCTCCAGTCGTGCCCCACCATGGACCTCCGCCCGGTCATATCCCCGGGAAGGTTCCGGTGACCTATTTCTAGTTATGTCACCCCATTTAGGTTCTCCGTGCTCTCCCGCGTCAAACGCGTATCCACGCTTCCCCGTTCGGCCTCCTCAGTCGATTACATCATCGGCATGAGAGAATGCCTTCATTGCTGACGTCCCGATGACCATGTTGACACCAACATCTTTTTGTCCTTTTCCAAAAAAATATTTTTTGTATTTGTTAAAAGCCATACAAGTGGGCCCCACGTGAAATTTACTGAAAGTTCTAGAAATTAGAAGTGTCTAACTTATGACTATGATTAAATGACAATGAGCCCCACCCATCAGAAACACTGTTAAGATAGCTAACAAGCTAATCAGTATAATTTGAAACGAGCTGCCGGCGATCTGCGAAAACCGAGGACAGTGGTGTTATTTTTTGTAGTAGTAGTTGGCTCAAATGTGATGGTATTTTGCAATTTTCTCCAAGAGATGAGACGAGAGAGCGAGCACAAGAAACCAACCCCACCTCAGATCATGCCTTCCTTCCTGCCCCCGCCCCTCCCATCGATTTGTCTTTTTTTAACAGGGGAAACGACCATGAGGACTTGAATACTGCATTAATAATAAAACGGTACGATACATTTTACATAAAGAACCCCAAAGAGTGAACAATAATACATACCGAGTCCTTACAACTTGCAAAACACACCCTCACCACTTTGCAGGAAAAGCAATCGAGTCCGCCAACACCGTCGGTGAGCTTTGGCCTCAAGCAGCGAGCACCGCCGCCAACACCATCAAGGCCACATGGAGCTGAGAAAGATAGGTACTTTGCCGCGAGACCAGAAAAGGGCCTCCGCTGGAGGTTGAGTACACCCTGGAACAACGGCGTCGCCCGTGGAGGCGTTGTCTGTCAGTGACAGGATTCAGCAGACGAACTTGCGCTGATGATGGAACACTCCAGAGAACAGCAGTGTATCACACACTCCCCAAGCTCCTCCGCCGTCGAAGGCCACCGCCACGAGAATCCCCTCCATCGAGACGCCATGGACAACCAGAAGGGAGGGTCGAGGACAGCGAAATTCATCACCAAAGAGAAGCCAGGAACCGCTTATTGAAAGAAGCCTCGCTAGGTCCGCCCTTGGAGACAAGCCTCCACCATGGAAGCTCAACTGACAATGACGGTGGCAACCGCCTAGCGTCGCGAAGGAGCACCAGCTCGGGAAGCCTCCGAATGAAGTGGAAGACGACCTTATTGTCGGAGATGCTGTACTCCAATCTTCTCCCAAGCCACCACTCTTGCCACTAGAGGAGAGCATCGAGGAAGATGGAGCAGAGGACACGCCAGATCCGGCCGATGGAACCCGGCGACCTACTCCTAGTTGGCACAGGGGCACAACCACTACAATAAGTAAACCTAGAACCTAAGCTACTGAGGCCAGCGCCTCTCCTCGGCCTCGATCGGCCGGCGACATCGCCGGCGGGACCATCATATCTGCAGGCTGGAGGGAGGAAGTCGACTCTCAAGGGGAAATGTTGGTGGAAGACAGGAGAGAGGAGAGAGGTGGCTGTTACTAGATTGGTAGCCATCGATTTGTGGATGTGTGCACCCCAACGATATCTAACCCGAATCCGAAGCCAAGCGAAACTGCACCGATGTGCTGCACTGCACCGTCTGCACTCTGCACTAGCCTACTTGTCATCCCCTCTGGCCGGCCTCTCCCATAAATAAATGCATCGATCCATGAGGCGAGGTGAGTAACCAACGCCCAGACCAGACCCCCTTCAGATTGCACCCTCCCCAAATCTCCAGTGGTCGATCTCTCCCCCACCCTGTCGCCCGTCCATGAGGATCCGACGGAGGCCGCAGGCGCAGGTGCCGCTGCACCACCACTCAGAATCGTCCACCGCCCCGTACCAGCCGCTGCCGCTGCCGCCGCCGCCGCCAAACGCGGCCGCAAACCAACACCGTTGGCCCCCGCGAAAGGAGGAGGAGAATCTGGCAGAGTTGCACCGCCCAAATGTGGACGAGCCTTCCCGTCCGGCGCATCCGAAGGTACGCTCGTCCTGCCTGCTCCTGTATCAGAGGAACAGATAGATAGATAGAGATCTGCTTGTTCATTTTCGTTGCACCTCATCTCATCAGGGTGGGTGCTCTCAGATCTATGCTGACCCCATCTCGTTCCATCTCTCTATCTCTGGCAGGGCAACAACGTGGTGGGGGGACGCAGCGGCAGCAACCCGGGTAGTGGTGGTGGTGCGCAACGTCGTCAGGCCGGAGCAGCAGCGGCAGACGGCCACGGGAGGTACGTGATCCATATAATTGTGACACCCAACTAAAACCGGGACATTGTACAGAACAAGAAATCTTCTTCTGTCATCTCTGATGGTCGAGTAGATGTGGTAATGGCAAAACAAGTCGAAATGGAAATCATCCAAGGCCTCTTTCCCGTTCGCTGATGGGCTTGCTGGTCTTCTGTTGTTTTTATACTCTATGATACCATGCCAGCTCGACGTATGAATATGACACGCACCGGTCCAACCAATTTACTCCCTCTGTCTCAAAATAGATGTCTCATATTTGTCAAAATTTGGATAAATCTAGACACTATTTAGTATATAGATTAATCCAAAATTTAAAAAACATAAGACATCTATTCTTGAACTGAGGGAGTAATACACTGCCAACACCCTCTGCTCTCGATCCGCTTGTCAGACACACCCCTCGGCCTCTAATAGTACAGTATAGTAAGCGTAGTCATGTGCAGTGCTGAGTGCTAGTAATTCCAGTGCACTCTACTAATGCAGTACTAGTCTATATCCTACTGTTGACGTACGAGCACGATCTCGTCGGCGATCATGGCCTTACAGCCTGTTTGCCTTGTCTTCTTCCTCTCCATGCCCACGTTTGCCTGCATCTGCACTACCGTGGGTGCAAATGTGCACGGAAATACAACACCACACCTATGTTGAGCCCCGGCATCATCACTACCGTTAGTTTATTCAAGATTCATGCAAACGATTTTACAGAAAGATCCTTCCTCTCAGTCTAGATTTATACTAGATTTATTAGAAATCTAAAACTGTTTTAAAACTTGCAGACACATACACGATTCGATAGCAACTATAGAACTAATAGGAAAACAATCAAATTAAGAATAGAAAAATTAGAAAAATAACCAAAATTAATAAAATTTTAAAGATACATATAAATTTCAGCAGATCTAATCAAGAAACATACAAGTTTCACTGTCCGATGGAGCTCGAATTGTTTGCACGTTTGTGATGTCGGGGGGCCTAACTTACTTGCGGTAAATCCGCTCTCTAAATGTGCATAATATTGCACCCGCGGTCCATGTTTTGGGAGACATGCAGATGCATGGACCATGTCTGAGCCATTTGTTCATATGGGTCTTTGTCTTGCTGTATATTCATGGTTACTGCTACTAGTGATTAGTAGGCACCAATGTACTATGTACTACACCTTCCGTTGTACTAAATTAAGCTGACACTTTTTATTATGGATACGAGAGAGTATCTTAAATTCTTAGCATCTACTCCTCTATTTAAAAATATAAAATATTTTAGGTCTGTGAAGTAAATATATTTAGACACCTTTTAGTATAGGGAGTGCCTAGATCTCAGGCGCCTGAGAACTTCTTAGGTCTAAGTCGCTGATGTCATCCTAATATTTGTGCTAATTCTCAGTTGCAACCTAGTTGCAACTTATAAGATTTATACTAATTCTCAGTTGCAACCTAGTTGCAACTCATCAAATTCTCAGTTACACCCTAGTTGCAACTCATGTGTAACTTCCACTTTGCACGAATCACGAGGTAAATCGAACGGTGAAAGAGGCGACTGAGACCTAAGAAGTTCTCCGGCGCCTGAGAACTAGCAAAACCGTTTAGTATATATATTTATTTAAACCTATATACTAAAAGTTGTCTAGATATATTAGCTCCACTAAACTAAAATATCTTATATTTTTAGAAGAAGGGAGTAGCTAGTAGATGAAGGGAGTAACTAGTAGATGTTCATTCTACTAATCTCGTTTAATTGGGCTAAGTGAAGTGTATCGATTGATGTATATGCTTTTATGTTGCACTGCAGCATAGAGAATGGAAATCACGACGACTATGAGTGGCCCGTGATCAATGCCGCCGGACAAGGTCTTGCCAACGGATCCGCCCTTGCATTGCCAGCGGCTCCGGTGCAAGCCAAGGAAGGGATCAAGAGCGACGGGCACAAGAGGCGGCGCAGCCCCGTGGTGCTGCTGGAGGGGTCCCGGTGCAGCCGCGTGAACGGGCGCGGGTGGCGCTGCAGCCAGCCCACGCTGGTCGGCTACTCCCTCTGCGAGCACCACCTTGGCAAGGGCCGCCGGTCCCGCAGCGCCGCCAACGGTGGTGGTAGCGGCGGTGGGACCAAGCTCGGCCGCACCAAGCCGGCCAGCAGCAGGAAGAACGCCGCCGCGATGGCCGTGGTCACTCTGGAGGCCAGCGAGCCGTCCACCCTGCGGCACGTCGATCTCAGGTCGATCGATGGAATTGTACAGTGAGATGGGAGAAGAGTTCGCGTGGTGACTAGCTGCGGATTCCTCTTGCTTATCTGTGATTTTTTTTAATAAAACGGGCAATGTTTCTTCATTTTATTTAAAAAAGTAGAAGAGAAACGGTCTAAAACCGTTTCAGACATCCTCGCCGATTGTGATGGAACATGACCACCTCGAGGACACACATAGTCAACCCGCTACAATCATAAACCGCACACATACACCACCCAAGCGAGGACCATCGTCGAGGTTGACCATCAGTGTCATCGTCATCACTCCTCGAGCGAGCGAATCCGACTCCACCCAAGAACGATCACCTAAGAAGCCATCGCTGTAACGTCCTCGTGAAGCCCACACCAGCCTATGCCAAACAATCGACCCCTCACATATATGGCCGACAGCTCTGAGTCTCATGATGAGTGCGAGACTCGCGCCGACGAAGACCTTCGCGGCCGAACCTCCCACGTAGTGAATTGTTGCCACTCGCCCGACGCAGGGCCTCCCTGCCACTAGCACAACGCGACAACAGCTCCGAATTCACAACAAAGACGGCACAGCACGAAAATCCATCGAACACGCCGGAACAAGAGCCGACTACCAAAGTCCTGTCGCGACCAAATCTTCACTCTTCAGCATCATCGTTGCTGCACTAGTCTCCACGCAGAACTCCTACATCGACGGCCGACCTCCTGCCAGGAACAAAACAACACCGCCTAGGCGGCCAATCTCCACCATCTTCCACAGTACCTCTAGCAAGATCCAGCTTCAAAACATTGCCCCCTAAGAGAGAACAAGACGCAAGACTCGTCGCCAATGTCCGATCAGGAGAGCCTAGATCTAGGGTTTCCCCTGGAGAAAATCGGGTGGGTAATTGGATAACACCATCAGGATAGAACCATCAACACCTCCATCAAGGTTGCGGCACCCACGGACGTTGCCATTGATGTCTTCGACCCTAGCCAGAGCCTGACTTTCGCCAGCATCCACGCACCCAACCCATGATCTGACTAGACCACAACAACACCAGTCGCAGCCAGCCGCACCTCGTGAAGACCACCGACGACCAACTTCGGCTGGACGCTCCAAATCCACCACGGTCAACCAGGCGCATGACTATCGGACGCTGAGCGAGCCACCCAGTCCTACCGAGCACCATGTCGGCAAAGAACAGAGGAGCACACCCTAGGCCAGGAACCACCATGGTTCCGAGTTGCTGTCAAACATCAGGCGCACGACGCACACCACGCACGCCATCTTGGCCGCCGAGGACCAGAATCAATGAGCCAAGAGCACAGAGCCGCCCTCCGCACATTATCATCCTCCCACGCTAACCTTCCCCATCGTCGCCACCACCATAACATGCACCACTCCGTTGCGCTCTTTCCTCCTGCACCTCCTTGGCCAGCAGCATGCTCCGTCTCTCGTGGCCTAGATCGGCCCGCCCCGCGATGGCGCCACCAAGCACCACTAGCAGCTTGCCTCGTCGCCGTGCCCCCTGATCCATGCACGACTGCGCTCTCCCACATCCTGGACGTCGCCCGCGCCGTTGCGTACCCCTGCTCCCTGCGCCGCCGTGCATGCCTGCAGCCCCGCCGACGCCCGCAATTCTCTCTGATTAAGGGAATCTCCACTGGGACAACCCAAACGACCAACCGAAATCCGTTTCTATCTATTTGGGTTGGGCCGCAGTCGCTTTTGGGTCGGGTTCTGGCATGTCTGGTCAGCCGTGCCCAGCGATGCGACCCATCTGTCCGCTCTTGGCAAATAGGTCATCACCAACGTCGATGTATCTTGAGTGTCTTCTTGTCGCCCGGCTGTCTCCCGTCTTTCTTTCCTGTTGCTTCTCGCCAGTTCTGGGCATTTCCCGCCGCGTCCAGGCGCAAGCATAAAAAGGGGAGGTCGCGGAGATATCTTCGACCAGACCCACACCAACCCCACCACAAAACCACCATGCCTGGCCGTTCGTGTCGGCGCGACGAGCACCATGGCAACCATGGCGCCGAAGATAAGAGCAGACCGAGCGCCCGCTGCTGCCGTGGTGGCCGAACCCGTCGGTGGCACCGGACGTGTTGTCGCCTCCGATTCTAGGAGCGCCCGCAGATATACACTATCCTACTGCGGTCGTGGCACACTTACTACAACTATAACATGACCACCGGTGAGCGTTTCTCATTGGAGGTGATGAACCGCGTCTTTCTGCCAGAGAACCGGTGACGTCTAGCGCTTAGAGAAGTGCACGACGAGCTTCAGGACACGATGCAGGCCAATCCCGACGATGCTTACCTATGTTTCCACCTCGCCCAAGATGGAGAAGAGCTGCAGACGCAGCAGGTGATCTACTTCTCTCTCGAGGAAGAATGGGGTCTTATCGACCCGTCGGCGCCGCCGCCAGGCGCATAGCTAGAATGGTGTTGTAGTGTTGTTATTTAAAGACTCGAATAAAACTTTTTATTGCAAATGGCCGTGGCCCACATTGCTACATCATACATGGCGAGTGCATAGTCTAGCCTACCATCGAAGTCGGAGTGGTAGCAGCACCGACACATGGTGTCGTCGAAGACGCTGGCAGCGAGCCTTCCATTGACGTCGTACTTGAAGACGATGATGTTGTCCGCTTCGATCTGGTGGGCGCGGGCGAAGCACTCCCAACCGTTTGCGAGGTACAGCTGTTCGAGGTGGTCGAACTACACCTCCACCAGGTACCTGGTGGTCTTGACACCGTTTTCCCACAGAATGACAAGCGGGGGCGGTTCGTCGCTGACCAGCGACGCGAATTTGGGGAGGAGCAGCTTGTCCCACGCCATGCCAGAGTGGATGGCCATGGCGAACTGGATGCCTAGGTCGACCTCCTCGGGCAACGACGATGTTGAGGGAGAGCATGGTGGCGCTTCCTTCACGCCTCCCTGGACGTCCCCAGCCGGGACCCGGTGCTCGTCCTAGACGCCCTTCCCTCGATCCAATGCTGTCGACCATGCTTAGCTACCAGTAGTGGCGGACGGGAATGAGAAGGGGGAGAGTGTGCTGTGGTGTGGGAGAAGATGGTTGTGCGCGGCCAGTTAAAAAGAGCTGGCATCGGATGCTGGTGCGGAGGCCGAAGCGACGACATTGAAGTGTCCAGTCAGGAGGGCAGGCGTCGGGTGGAGCCATCAGCGGCGGTGAAGGAGAGAGTGGCGTCCAGTCAGTCAGGGTGTCATCCTATCGCTATTGATGGCGCAGGCTGTCACCGGTCAGACTTCCGCCCGAGCCTCTGAATCGCTACCACGGTTGTGTCTAAACCGTTGTTGTTGCGCATGTCTGAATCAATGTCTCGCTAAGCGGTGGCTGACGGGTGGTGGCATGAGCGGGCAGGACACGCCCTCCGTCCGTGCGCGTCCGGGCTGACCCAATTGTTGTCCAGATATGGTGCACGGATGAATTGAGCCGGACGCGGCTGTCCGGATGGGTCGTGCCGCTGGACGCCGCGCATGTCCCGGGTGTCCGCTCGGACAGGTTAGGTCGACCCGGTGAAAATACTCTAATAGCATTGCGGACCAGTGACCACAAAATTTGTGGTACTTGATTAGGTTCAGTTTATCCAACTTCAAAAAAAAGGTTCAGTTTATCCAACTTTTGATTGATATCCTCGCCGCTTCGACAAGGCAGAGTCATCGACCGCCGTTGCCCATTCCACCAGCCGATCGAGGCACCACAGATTATCGCCTCGAGAACTCGAAACATGCATACGCCCAGCTATATAAATATAGCAACCAGTTGAGACCGCTGCTGGGTCAGGCAGCACATCGCCCAAGAGAAAACAAAAAGAAAGCACAAAAGAAAAAGAAAAAGAAAAGAAAGAAAAGCCGATAACAGCGGCTTGACGAAAACGAGGACGACCCGCAACCGTTGTGCCCTCCAACTAAGTACCACCGCAAGCCTAGCACTACGAAGCGCCACGCACCAAGCAACACCTCAAAGAAGGAAAGCGACGATGACGACGCTGCTGCCCGGACAGGTCCTAGGGTTTCCCCTGGTGTGCACCGGGAGGTGGAGAAGAGGTACACCCGATGCCCTTCAAGAAGGACGGTGGCGCCCACAGGCGTCACCGCTTCGGTGTCAAGAAGACAAGGATTTCTCCCGACCCCTCAGAAAAAACACACTCCCGGACGCAATCGTAGTGCTCCACCAAGCTCATCGCCCATAAGTGCACGCCACCACGGTCTTGCAGCCGCCACCGCCGTTGCACCGAGACCCGCGAAGTAAGGCCGGTAGGACAGAAAAGAGCAGGCTTCGGCAGGGTTGCCAGAACAACAATACGCGGGAGGGAACTACCTCCACCACGAGAAGGTGGTAGCCGACCGGATACAGCCGCAAGGCAAACCAGGCCCACCTGGCCTGGCCGAGCCCTCGAGAGCCCGTGAAGCCCCGCAGCCGCACTGCAGCAAGGGGACCGTCGTCCACGCCAACCCCACACTAGCCCCTACTGACCCGTCCACCAGGGGAACAACTACCACCGTCAAACCCTGCCGCCAAATGGCAGCACCGTCACCACCGCGCTCACCCGGGACATCCGGACCACCATCGGTCTAAGAGGCACCATCTAGGCCCGCAAGGGCTCGGAGAGACGAGTGTGGCGGACACAGCCGCTCCATGCTGCCCACGAGACCCTGCGAGCATGGAAAATAGGAGACCACCAGACCCAGACCCGCCTGGCCCAACTCCGGAAACCCGGCCGCCGCGCAGCCCGGATGAGGTGCCTATGCTGGAGACCAAGGGGCCCGCCTGGCCCATATCGGGCCTGGCAATGGCCACCGAGGGAGCACCCGCAGCACCTCCATCTCCCTCCATGCCGGGGAGCCCGCCGCCACGCAGCCACTGGCAGGGGGCCTGCTGCCGCGCACCGCTCGCCGGAGAACGAGGGCCCCGGCCGGATCCCGCACGGACCATATCGGGCCTTGCAGAGCTCCCATCCAGGAGCACCTCCGTCCTCACCCGACGCGCCGCAAGTCCGCCAACCACCCCACGCCCTTGGAGCCGCCGCCAACGCCACGCCACGTCCTGCAGAGCCCCATGCGAGACCGCCATGGAGCGCCGCCGTCAGAGAGGGTTCCCGCGCAACCCCTACCGCCACCGGGAGAAGGGCGCTCGCCGCCGCCGGCCCCGCCCGGGCTTTGCCCGGCGGTGCGCGCCGACGGCGGCGGGGGGAGGAGGAGAGAAGGAGGTCGGGTGGGGGGGGGGGGGGGGGGGGGAGGGAACGCGGCGGCGCTCGCCCCATCGCCTGCGGGGGGCAAGACGAGACGAGCGGTTTTTTCTCCTCGACAATACTTCCTTCTATTGCCTCGAGAAAGCCAAGGCAGAAATCCGAACAAAGCCTGGTAGGAGCGGACACGACAAGAGGCTGTCCGAGACAGTCAGACAGACAGGCCTGTCAAAGCGCACTGTCATGCAATGTCGGTGCTCAAGTACAAGGAATATAGTATCGATAAGCTTTTCCTGACGAGGCCAAGGCCTTCTATGATGTTAGCGGTGCCGCACCTATGAAAAGTGCTCTACATATAAACTAGATATGCATATGGCCTAAGAATGCACAAGATTTTTTATTATTTATCTTTTTCCATTTCGGAAATCCGTGAATGGAGAATACATGGGAACCACCTTTTGCTAAGATATTTCTGTTGGAAACAAAGCAAATAGACATTATGCTCGATGGCTGTGTTGTGAGTACTCTAGCCATGATGGGAAAAGGCTGAACCAGCTATATCGAAAGCGACGTTGATGAGTAGTGTTCTCTAGAAGAGTTCACGAGTAGTGTTATGGGGTTCAACTCGAAGCAAATTTTGTGTCGGGTTCTCTAGAAGAGTAGTGTTCAACTCACAGCAATTAAAGAGTATTCAACTCACAAGCAAATAAAGAGTATTCAGCTATGCATTTCTATCAAAATGCCAATGCAAATAAAGAGTACCTTTTCAATATATATTGGAACTCGTCGTCTTCTTGGGTGTTGCCGAACGCCTCCCACTCTTCCTCGAGCCCCGTGTCGACGAGGTTCTGGAGGAAGGTATGGAAGTCGCTCTTGCTGCTCCGGTAGGCATCGAGCATCTTCCCGGCTATCGTCCAAAGATCGTCGTCCTTGGCCGCGAGGTGGGCCTCGTCTTTAGTGGCGTCGGAGCCGCCGAGGGTCGAGAGAAGGAGGACGTGGCAGTGATGGAGGCGAGGAGGGAGCTGGAAGGGGGACCGGGAGAAGAGGGGAGAGGAGCTAAGCGTGGGTGTGAATCGGGGTTGAGGGGAGAGGAGAAGAGACTCCATCGTTGCTGAGGTCCCATGGCCAATCTGAGGGATTTTGTGGCTCATCCCTCTGCTCAGGTCCACCTTTTCTTCTCCTTGATTGTTTTTCTTTGTAATTAGTATTTATTTTTGCTTGCAACTTGTCAAGACAACGACGGAGTGTCATCATATCAAGTGAGTTCTAAAATAAGAAAACTATAGTGCACCAAATGATCTACATAATCGGGGATTATAGGCATTTTTTTGTCAAATGCTAAGGTTTTACTCCCTTTGTTTTCACAACATAAGCTTTTTTAACAAACTTACATTTGTTTCACAATGTAAGACTTTTTAGCAATCTATCTTCCTATTATGCGATTGATCATTCGATACCCTTCATGGATCCTATCTTCTCACACGCCTTCCCACCCCCAACAGAACTCCTCTCATGCTCCTCCAAACAACAACTTCACCATCGCCATTACCATATTTGACTCTAGCATAGCTTGGGCAAGCATCTTCACCATCGACAGAGCTCGTGCACTGCCATGGACGATGTGGTCCTCAAGTTTGAGCTCTTCCATCTTTACGGGCTAAAGGAAGTCGGGGGATCGAGGGGAGATGAGTTCGTGCTGACATGATCTGGTTATGGCGAGACTCCAGCGAGATAGCTTTGTTGTCTGGGTGCTCGGGCCGGGTGAGGTTGGTGCTCTAACATAACACTAGTTTTTCAAAAAAAATCATACCGTATAATTATGATCAAAATTCTACAAACTCGTATGTGAAAGGACATGTGAGAGGTTGCTACAATTATGGGCGTTTCCTAGACAGTTTGCTTTTTTCTAGATTTTTGGTGTTGCATGCATGTGTTCAAAATGCTGCAAGCACATACTTGTTTGGCTGCATTGGTATTTTCGAGATGCCTCAAATCTTTTTTGCATGTTTTCTATAACATCTTCCTAAAAAAGTATTGCATATCCACACTTTTGTTCAATTATACTATTTTCTAAATGTTGTGAGACATCTTTGAACATTGTAACATCTTTCTAAAAAATGTTGCATAACCACCTTTTTGTTGCATAACTATTTTGAAATGTTCGAACTATTTTACACATCTTTAACCTTTTCCTAAAAAAGGTTGCAATGATATTGCAATAGTATGTTTTTTGCAACGCTAGTGGGTTTTTTTGTTGCAAATCATGGACGCCAAAGATCTGCATGATTGAATGGCACCACTAGCGACCAATCTTTTCCTTAAATTGATCACTTGACGGCTAGGGCGCACCTTATAGTTAAAAATATATATGTTATTAGTATACTACTCCCTCCGTTTCAAGGCTTAAGTTTTTTTTGAAAAGTCAAGCTACAAAACATTTGAGCAAACTTCTAGAATCTTTGTGTCGGGTTCAACTCGAAGCAAATTTTTTGTCGGGTGCTCTAGAAGAGTAGTGTTCAACTCGTAGCAACTAAAGAGTATTCAACTCAGAAGCAAATAAAGAGTATTCAGTTGTGCATTTATATCAAAATGCCAATGCAAATAAAGAGTACCTTTTCAATATATATTAGAACTCATCGTCTTCTTGGGTGTTTCCTAACACCTCCAACTCTTCCACGTGCCCTGTGTCGACGAGGTTCTGGAGGAAGGTACGGAAGTCGCTCTTCCTGCTCCGGTAGGCGTCGAGCATCTTCCCGGCTATCGTCCAGAGATCGTCGTCCTTGGACGCGAGGTGGGCCTCGTCTTCGGTGGCGTCGGATTCGCCGGGGGTTAAGCGAAGGCGGACGTGGCGGTGACGGAGGCGAGGAGGGAGTCAAAAGGGGGACCGGGAGAAGAGGGGAGAGGAGCTGGGCATGGGGGTGAATCAGGGTTGAGGGGAGAGGATAAGAGACCCATCGTTGCTGAGGTCCCATGGACAATCTGAGGGTTTTTGTGGCTCATCCCTCTGCTCAGGTCCACCTTTTCTTCTCCTTGATTGTTTTATTTTGTACTTAGTATTTATTCTTGCTTGCAACTTGTCAAGATAACGACAGAGTGTCATCATATCAAGTGAGTTATAAAATAATACAACTATCACGTGAGACTGAGAAAGTGCACCCAATGATCTACATAATCGGGGATTATAGGCATTTTTTGTCAAATGCTAAGGTTTTACTCCCAGTGTTTTCACAACATAAGCTTTTTTCAACAAACTTACATCTGTTTCACAATGTAAGACTTTTTAGCAATCTATCTTCTTGTTATGCAATTGATCATTCGATATCCCTGCATGGATCCTATCTTCTCACACGCCTTACCACCCCCAACAGAACTCCTCTCATGCTCCTCCAAACAACAACTTCACCATCACCCTTACCATATTTGACTCTAGCATATCTTGGGCAAGCACCTTCACCATCGACAGAGCTCACGCACTGCCATGGACAATGTGGTCCTGAAGTTTGAACTCCATCATTTCGGGCTAAAGGAAGTCAGGGGATCGAGGGGAGATGAGTTCGTGCTGACATGATCTGGTTATGGTGAGACTTCAGCGAGATAGCTTTGTTGTCTGGGTGCTCGGGCCAGGTGAGGTTGGTGCTCTAAAATAACACTAGTTTTTCAAAAAAAAATCATATCGTATAATTGTGATCAAAATTCTACAAACTCGTATGTGAAAGGACATGTGAGAGGTTGCTAAAATTATGGGTGTTTCCTAGACAGTTTGGTTGTTTCTAGATTTTCGGTGTTGCATGCATGTGTTCAAAATACTGCAAGCACATACTTGTTTGGCTGCATTGGTATTTTCGAGATGCCTCAAATCTTTTTGGCATGTTTTCTATAACATCTTCCTAAAAAAGTATTGCATATCCACACTTTTGTTCAATTATACTATTTTCTAAATGTTGTGAGACATCTTTGTACATTGTAACATCTTTCTAAAAAATGTTGCATAACCAACCTTTTGTTGCATAACTATTTTGAAATGTTGTGAAACTATTTTACACATCTTTAACATTTTCCTGAAAAACGGTTGCGATGATGTTGCAATAGTATGTTTTTTTGCAACGCTAGTGGGTTTTTTTTGTTGCGAATAATGGACAACATAGATCTGCATGATCGAATGGCACCATTGGCGACCGATCTTTTCCCCAAATTGGTCACTTGACAGCTAGGGTGCATCTTATAGTTAAAAATATATATATATATTATTAGTATATTACTCCCTCCATCCCAAGACTTAAGGTTTATATATTTTTTTTAAATCAAGTTATGTAAAGTTTAACCAAACTTCTAGAAAAAGCTATAAAAAAACTATGACATTATACATATATCGTGTGAATATATGTTTCGTGATGTATTAAGGAGTATGTATTTTATATTATAAATATTAATATATTTCTCTACAAACTTGGTCCAAATTTTATATAGTTTAACTTTTTTTTTAAAAATATAAGCCTTAAACCTTGGGACGGAGGGAGTAATAGGATTATGACGGTTAAATTCAAACAACAAAATACAGGTATCACAATTTCTTTTATGAAGGAATTACTTTTTTTTAGAATTTCTGCAGGAATTAGATTACTAGAAGAGTAGCGTTTCTGTCCTTGAAAGAACCTCGTGGGCCTTATCCGTAATGAGAAGTGGCCCATACATGTTCGATCCCGAACATCAGGAACAGTATGTATTCTTCTATGTCTGTAATCCCTTCCGAATACCAAATCGCTCCGAAGGAAAGATCCGTATATATATTGCGGCGCAAGGCCGAGACCCGACCCACCCCTGCGCACGAGAGATCCATCTAATCCGTCGGCCGGCGGCCATGGACGACGGCGAGACGTCACCACCGGCGGCGAACAGGCGGAGCGAGAAGAAGAGCATGTACATACCTCACGAGATCGTCACCTTGATCCTGACCCGGCTGCCGGTGGAGTCGCTGCTGCGGTTTAGCCGCGTCTGCAAGGCGTGGCGATCCACCATCTTCCTCGACGCCACCTTCCACCGCGCGCACCTCAGTCTCCAGAATCCGCTCCTGCTCGTCTCCCCACAGACGCTTCGGGACGGTAAGGTGCACACGGACACGGTCATCTTGTACAGGTGGGATGACAGCCAGCAGGGCGCCGCCCTTCCGGTGGTGCACGCCACCGGCATGTCCTCGGAGGAGGTAACGCACGAATTCGCGCACTGTGACGGGCTGATCCTGCTGCCGAGCGAGTCCACCGTGCGCGTCCTCAACCCGGCAACGCGCCGCACCGTGACGCTACCGTGGAGCCCTGGCGCCGAGCATCCGCCCCCCGGCCCCGACGTCCCACTCTACCACCAGTCGTTCGGTTTCGGGCACGACCCTCGCTCTGGCGCCTACAAGGTGGCGCGCTTCTTCTACCGTTCTATCCACGAGCCTGGCACAGGCGACTGTCACTACACCACCGGGATGGCAGTCTTCACCGTCGGAACCGACCTGCATTGGCGCGAGACGACGGAGGACCCGCCATACCCAGTGTTGGTACGAAAAACGGCGACATTCTTCAAGGGGTCTCTGGTCTGGCCCATCGACGAGTGTGTCCTCGGCCACCTCCCGCCAGGTTTCCTCCGTTTCAGCTTGGAGGTCGAGACGTTCGGGGTAATGCCGCTGCCTCCTTGCAACCGGAGGCTGTACTACGGATGGTGCCCTTTAGCCGAGCTGCGCGGGGAGCTCTGCGTGGCCGTCAAAGGGGACAACATCAACACGATGGAGATGTGGATGTGCGACAACGCCGAGAACCCGCGATGGGATCGACGCTACACCATCAATGCTACGCCATACATGCCCCCTGATTTCAACCCAATTGCTCTATTCGATGATGAGATTGTTTTCAAGGAATATTATTTCGGTACCAGACGCTACAATCTCAGAACCAAAACTTACGCAGACGAGTTCCTCATGAAGTACTTGCCGTATCACAATCCAACCACTGGCATGCTTGGATACCAAGAAAGACATTTCGCATACATTGACGTGATCCCCTACGTTCCAAGCCTCATTCATATCTAGTAGTAGAAGATTATTGGTGTTTCGTAACGAATATTCTTGCTCCGATGATGGACTGCAAGACCCCCCATGCTACACACACTTAGTTTTACTTTTAATGATTTATCTTACTACTAGTTAATTTCGTTCTTCATCATGTAATAATTTGCTACAACTTGATAAAATAAAACACTAGGTGTCGATTTGAATAAAGTGAACCTGGACATTGACGCTTCGGTGCATTTTTTCTTACTCCAATTCCCACAGGCGAGGCAAGTTGGATTGCATGATCATCAGAAAGGGTAAATCTATTCTCAGACCGGTCTGAGAATGTCTAAACCCGGTGGGCTCGTCCCAACCGTTCAATCTGAATTTGTCGCTTTCTGTATCATCCTTCTTCCCTGTAGAATTGCGAAATATTATCTGTATTGATATTGCTTGTGGTGATTACAATGTAAGTCCTTGGGCTGTTTATATAGTACTAGAAGACTTGAGGGGCAAGAAGACTATTAGAGATAGAATTGGATTACAATATGAAACTACCTAATATGTCCAAACCGTGATATACTCTAACACTCCCCCACAGTCAGATCGGTAGTGACGCGAACGGTCTGACTGGAGCATAATCCGAAGGCGGAGATGGGAGAGGATATCGATGTCGATGTAGCCGGAAGTAGGGCGTTGTAGTCGTGGTCGATGGTGCCGTTGGTGAAGTTGTCGCCGTTGATGAAGTCGATGAAGTTGATGATGTTGTTGTGTTGTGGTCGATGTCGTCGTTGAGCCTAGAGAATTCGCCGTAGTGGTTGAGGTAGACGTAGTTTGAGTTGAAGTAGATCGACCCGCAATGCCGAGCTTGCCAGACTCGGGAGCATGTCGGGGACGAAGGCACGCGTCGGTGTTGCCGATACCGAACATGCGAAGACAGAGACCATCATGAGCCATGCGTGCCAGAGCCGGATTGAGGAGCAAAGAAAATTTCCGTAAACGGTCGGTGTAGAAGTTGTCCGCCGTGTCGGAGTAGATGAAGTGGTTGCAAGAAGAAAATAAATTTAGTGCAAAATAAAAATTAGACTGCGACTCTGGCGACGAGGTCATGGTGGACGAAGACGACGAGGTAGATGTTGATGACGATTGAATTGTTGCGGTAGTTGATTTCGGGGATTAGACCCGTATTTTCTGCTTGTATGAGCGCGGCGTCGCTCGTGTAGATGAACTTGTTGGCGTTGACGATGACCACGATTGGTGGTGGCGGCGATGATGTGACGATGTTGTTGGTGTAGATGGTTGTCGGCGATGATGACCACGGGTGATGAAGGCGAAGCCCTTTGTTGACGGCGAGGCGCGTACTCGGGGACGTGCGTCCCGGTCGATGATGGCGAAGACGGGCCGGCGTGATGACGACGTGAGGACGGAGAAGCCGACGCAGCGCGTGAAGGCGTCCCTTGGGGCGCCGCGCGGAGCCTCCTTGGCACGATAGTTGACGATGATTTGCCGGAGATGAGTCGACGCCAAGGTTGAAGTAGAGGCGCGTGATGACGACATGTGGTTATGGACGACGCAATCCGATCTATGATCGGCGAAAGAAGAAGAAGCGTTGGTCAAGCGGCCGGCGAGAAAAATTTGGCGAAGTAAGATCTAATTTACTATTGCGCGGCCCCCGGCGGAGAAGGATCTCCCCGGGGGCGACGCGGCGGAAGCGGTGGCTAAACCCTAGGCGGAACGAACCGCTCTGATACCATGTAGAATTGCGGAATATTATCTATATTGATATTGCTTGTGGTGATTACAATGTGAGCCTTGGGCTATTTATATAGTATTAAAAGACTTGAAGGACAAGAAGACTATTAGAGATAGAATTGAATTATAATATGAAACTAACTAATATGTCCAAACCGTGATATATACTCTAACATTCCCGACCAAAGGCCTCACCGAGCGACACAAACAGAGCTCCCATGGCGATACCCCATGGAGACAGAGACTCGCGCCCCTCCTCACAACCCTCCTCCTCCGCCGGCCTCTCTCCTCCGCCGCCTTTCCCGGCATGTCTCTCCCTCCCTCCGCCCTGAAGACAGGCGGCTTTCTCCTTCCGAAGGTAGTTACAGGTTGGATTTAGATCTCGAGATTCCTTTTCCTAATTTTCGTGCTGGCCATGGTGGCTGGGATGCAAGATGTGGCCCGAACAGAGAGAAGGAGAGGTGAGCGGCAGCACTACCGATGACCTCGCGCGGGATCCCTCAATATATCTTCTTCACGGGACCCAGGCGAGGCTCCCTCGGCTCAGTAGCTAGCTAAAAATTAGGTGCTGCGCGCGACTGCTGGGGCTCGGTGGTGGGGTTCCTATACTTCGCTGGAGCGCGAGCTGTTTGAGCGCTTAAGACCTGCACTCCACGCGGCCGAGCAGCTTGACTCCATCGACAACGCGAGCTACAAGTCTACTAACATGCACGTCTTCATGTGGCACACGTCTAGTTTGCTTCTTTTGCCTATTTCATAGTACCAGTTGATTCTCGGCTATTTGCATCTTGTATACCGTATCCCTTAGCTCATGATTTTATACGTATCAAGGTTGTTTTTATACGTATCAAGGTTGTTTTTTATTTTCTACGTTTCCATTTGCTACTAGATGAACAATAAGTAACTTCAGAGATCATACGCAAATCTGCATGTTTGCTGATAGTTTCATTTGCAAAGCTTTCTTATGCATGGATCCGTAAGTTTTTTTACTGTTCCGATGATGATGCTAATATGAACATATAATTCATATACTAGTAGCAGCAGCTGCATTGGTGAAATGTGGGTTGTCTAAAATAGGAGTTTTTGCGTTGTTTTGTGTTTTTAGGATTTTGAATTGGTATTGCTTGTACATGTTTCATATACATGAAATTCTTAAAATGTTTTATCCATGAATTTGGTCGTGTTACAACATAGATATCATCACTAATTCGATGTAGTTACCACGCCCTTTAGGTAAAAGTTATCCACCCACTGCTTATAGAGTTATCCACCTAATCAGCTTATAGTTATCAGTTGATTTCATATGGAGTTATCTAGGTGTTTAGGGTAGAGTTACCCATATGCCTACCATATAGCTATCACATCAGATCAATGTATTTACCATGCTATCTAGATAGTTATCCAGATGTTTAATTACAATATAGCTATCATCACCAATTAGCGTGTATTACAATATGGCTATCATCACCAATTCGATGTAGTTATCCATCCTTTAGATAAAATTTATCCACCCACTTCTTATAAACTTATCCACCTAATTAGGTTGTAGTTATCAACTGATTTCAAATGGAGGTATCCAACTGTTCAGGGTATGTAAAGTTACCCATGTCTTTACCATATAGCTACTATTATCAGATCGATGTAGTTATCATTCTCTCCACATAATAGTTATCCACCTATTACTTACAAAGTTATCCGACAAGGTGTTACAACATAGCTATTATCACTAATTCGATGTATTTATCACACCCTTTAGGTAAAAGTTATCCACCTAATCAGTTTATAGTTATCAATTGATTCCATATGGAGTTATCTAGGTGTTTAGGATAAAGTTACCTATATGCCTACTGTATAGCTACCATCATCAGATCGATGTATTTACCATGCTCCTCTAGGTAGTTATCCATGTGTTTACATATGGAAATCTTGTCCCAAGTTACTTTGAAGGAGAAGTCCTCTTCACCATGGCTATTGTTGGTTTGGGACTGCTGCTTTTTGCACTACTTATTGGCAACATGCACAATTTTTTCCAAGCTCTTGGAAGCCGGTATGTGGTTGTACCATGGACTTATTTATCATGCAATAGTATCCACCTTACTGCTTGAGCTCGCCCTGCCTATCCACGGGAGCCTCATGCTAATTATTTCATTACTGTGTGTGGCATGGCATATTGACCAGTTGAATCCAATTATCTGTAGTAATATTGGATCTTGTTTTACAAAGTTCTCTTGTCTTCTGTAGGAAACTAGAAATGCAACTTGGCGTGATGTTGAGCAGTGGATGAGCCACAGACGTCTGCCTGAAGATTTGAGAAGGTTTTCTTCATAACTGTTAAACAAATATTATTATTTTACATGCTTAGAGGACTTGACTTGTACAGTCGTGCCATAATAACAACCATTTGTTATTTTATTATATTTTTTACGTGTTTCTAATCTGCTTTTTTGATTGACATGCCACATGAAGTTGCTTTCACTTATATTTATTGTTTCTGCTGTTCGAATAGAAATAAATTTTTTCCAAATACTGGTCTTGTCAATTTCTCATGTTTCATTGAAAACTATCTTTAAACTTCATGAAATGCTATTTTAATTTGTTCCATGGGAAGAGGAAATGTCTATTGCAATTTGCAAACAAAGTTGGCATGTAAGTAGCTAACCTCCATACCTATGACATATGCTATCTCATGGCAATGTCAATGAGAACTTAATATGTGGTTTGAAATATATTTTTCATGTTACCATAATCACTAGGTGTTTTGGTTCTACACTTCAAAGATAGTAACCCTTGAAGGTTTCCAAATTTACAGGAGGGTTAGACATGCAGAAAGGTTCACCTGGGCAGCTACTCAAGGAGTAAACGAAGAAGAGCTCTTAAGTAATTTACCAGAAGATATCCAAAGGGACATACAACGACACTTTTTTTAGATTCCTTAATAAGGTTAGTTGTAAATTTGTTGCCATTATTTACTCTTGATGAACAGGACATGGAACTATTAAGAAAAAAATGAGATTTAAAATGGAGGTGTCCACTTAATGGGTGACCCTAATATGAACAACTACAGACGTAATATTTTTCCCTAGAAAAGGGGTACTACCTCCGTTTCAAGGAATAAGGCGCACGCGCATTCCAAAGCAAAGTTTGGCCGAATGAATAGAACAACTAAATTTTGATTATATCGTGTAAAATTAGTATCATTGGATTCGTATTGAAATAAACTTTCTAATTATGCTAATTTTGTACCAACATTCTTTATATATTTAGAGTAAATCTTGGTCAAAGAAAAACACGCAAAACGAGGACGTCTTATTCCTTGGGACGGAGGTAGTATATACTTGATCTATTCAGGTTGTAGGTTCGCCTTTGTATCCATGCATGTCTGGTAATGACCCTCCTGTCAGCTCGTAAAGAACCACTGAGTGTAATTTTTTTGCAGGTTCGATTGTTCACCTTGATGGATTGGCCAATCTTGGATGCTACTTGTGACAAATTAAGACAAAACTTGTAAATCAGTGGGAGTGACATCCTTTATCAAGGTGGTCCTGTTGACAAATGGTTTTCATAGTGAGAGGCAAGTTGGAAAGTATCAGTGCGGATGGAAGCAGGGCTCCATTACATGACGGAGATGTATGTGTTGTACCTAGTCTAGTCTCGGTAGAACCTATACTGGATGGATCTAGTAGATCAGAGGGAGATAGAGAGAGAGTACCACATGCGCCCTGGCTCGACAAGCACGAGCCAGAGGGGATGCCAGAGCTAGTCCCGGAGCTAGATCCGCCATCGTTAGCCATGGGAAAAGTGTTGGAATTATGCCCTGGAGGCAATAATAAAGATGTTATTATTATAATTCTTGTTCATGATAAAGTTTATATTCCATGCTAGAATTGTATTAAGCGGAAACTTTAATACTTGTGTGGTTTGTGAACAACACCGTGTCCCTAGTACGCCTCTATGGACTGGTTCATTGATTAATGATGGTTAAGGTTTCCTAACCATAGACATGAGTTGTCAATTAATAATGAGGTCATATCATTGGGAGAATGATATGATGGATTAAGCAGAGAAATTAGGTTGTGTCATCTTGTTCATCTTTGTGAAGCTTTTTTTATGTCAAATATTGTATTCCTTAGACCATGAGATAATACAACTCCCTGGTATCGGAAGAAAGCTTTGAGGTCATCAAACGTCATCCTATGAGAGGGTGATCATAAAGGTGTCTCTCAGGTGATCGGAAAGTACTTGTTGGGTTGTATGTATCGAGATGGGATTTGTCCCTCCCAAGTCGAAGAGATATACTTCGGGCCCACTCGGTAATCGATATCAACACCGCTTGCAAGCACGTGGTTAAGGAGTTAATCACAAAGTGATATCGGATTACGGAACGAGTAAAGTACTTGCTGTGAACGAGATTGAACTAGGTATGCCGATGCCGACGATCGAATCTCGGGAAAGTAAAATATCGTGTGACGAAGGGAATATATATATATGGGATTGATTGAATCCTGACATCGTGGTTCATCCGATATGATCATCGATGAATGTGTGGGAGTCAATATGGGTTTCCAGACCCCGCTGTTGATTATTGATAGAAGATCATGTCTGCATATTCTCGAACCCGAAGGGTCACACACTTAACGTGTCTCGACGCTAGGATAGAATGGATAATTGGTTTATGAGTTTTTGTTCGGAGTCTCGGATGAGATCCAGGACGTCACGAGAGGTTCCGGAATGGTCCGGAGAATAAGATTCATATAAGGCAAAGCAGTTTTTAGAGTTCGGAATTGTTTCGGATTGTTCGGTATTGTACCGGAAGCTTCTAGAACCTTACGGAGTGGGACCAACGTGGCCCCACTTGTCGGAAGGGGGCGTGGGCCTACGAGGGAGTGCCCTGGCCGCATTGGGCCAGGGGCACAAGCCCCCATAGGCCCAGCCGGCCAAGCCCTAGGGGAAACCCTAGGGGAGATTCTAGAGGGGGGGGGACTTGCCCCCCCACTCCTCCCTCCTTGGCCGCCGGCCCTAGGCTTGGAGGAGGGGCAAGGGGCATCCGCCCACCCCTCTATATAAAGAGGGCTGGGGGCGCACCCTCCCCCCACACCTCCTCAAGCCCTAGCCGCCCTGCTGCCCTCCTCTCTCTCTCTCTCCCTCCCGACTGCACGTAGGCGAATCCCTGCCGCAGAAACTCTCCACCGTTTGCACCACGCCATCGTGTTTTAGATCCAACCTATCTCTCCACCCCACTTGCTGGACTGAGGAAGGAGGAGACGTCGAGGTGCCGCACGTGTGCATCTCTCGGAGGCATCGCCACTTGCGGTGTTGGATCGGATCAGATCGCGAGGAGGAGAAGCGAGTACGACTATATCAACCACGTTCCGTTGAACGTTCCGCTGTGCGAATCTTCAAGGGTATGAAGATCTCATCTATTCCCCCCTCGTTGTTTGCATCTTCTAGATTAGATCTTGGCTTTTCCCGTTCGCATCCGTAGAAAATTTTGATTTACTATGCTGCGAAACCCTTCAGTGGTATCAGAGCTAGATCTATGCGTAGATGTGTTTCACGAGTAGAACGCAACATGCTTGTTGCGAGCGTTGATGTTTTCTGTTGCAAGCCTCTTATTTGTGTACCTCTTATGACGCGGGATAGTGAGATCGAAGCAGTCCAGGCCAACTTTACGCGACCTCGTTCGCGAGACCGGCTCCGCACTTAACGTGTGGCTTGTTCCACACATGCGGCTGGTGGATGCCAGTTTCTCTCACTATAGTTGTCATGGGATTTACACCGGAGTTTGGCAACCATAATATCACCGTTGTGGCTTTCCGTAGGTAAGAATCGTTCTTAGCTTGTTACTCCCATAAGCCACATAAAACATGCAACAACAAAGTAGAGACGTCTAACTTGTTTTTGCAGGGAGTGTTTTCTGTGATATGGTATGGCCCAAGATGTGATGTGTATGTTGTATGCAATGATCATGTTTTGTAATGTTTCACGACTTGCATGTCGATGAGTACACAACCGGCAGGACCCATATGGTTGTCTTTATAATTGTGTATGACATGTGTGTCAACTTCTTATACGCCATGTAATAGCTTTATTTTATCGCTAAGTAGTTAGCAATAGTTGTAGTTGCTATTTGTGGTGGAGGCAATCATGGTGGAGTGATAGAGATCATGCTGGCATGCACAAGATGGAGATCATTGCGCGAAGATTGGCTATACCATGTCACATAAAGTTATATGCATGTGATGTTTATCCTTTTATGTGTCTTATTATGCTTAGATCGCGACGGTAGCATTATAAGATGATTGCTCACTTAAAGATCAAGATAAAACTGTATTCTCCCCATGTTTGCACCGTTGTGAAAATACGTCGTGTTCAAGCATCACGTGATGATCGGGTACTATAAACTCTACGTTCACATACAAAGGTGCAAGCCAGTTTTGCACACGCGGAAATACTTGGGTTTGACAGGACGAGCCTAGCATGTACAGACATGGCCTCGGAACACACGAACCGAAAGGTTAAGCACGAGTTATATGAATGATATGATCGACACTTCGTTGTCCACCATTGAAACCACATCTCTTCTCGTGAAGATCGGATTAGGTGTGGTGAATTTGGATCATGTTCACTAAACAAATTGAGGGATGTTGAATTTAGTGGGAGTTCATCTAGTAATTTGATTAAGTTGAACTAGTTATCATGAACATAGTCTAAATTGTACTTGCAAATTTTGTAGATCAAATGGCTAAGTCCAACTTCAACTTCAATGTTTTTGCTGAGAAAGAAAAGCTTAAGAACAATGGGTCTAACTTCACCAACTGGTTGCGCAATCTGAGAATCATTCTCGCTGGCAGACAAAAGGACTATGTCCTTGAGAAAGTGTTAGGTGACGCCCCTGCTATAGATGCGCCGGCTGATGAGAAAGTTGTTTATCAGTCGCGCAAAGATGATTATGGTGTGATTAAGAGCACCATGTTGTTTGCTATGGAATCGGACCTTCAAAATCGTTTTGAGGATTTCCCCGGGCCCTTTGAGATTCTTGAGGAACTGAAAACTATGTTTCAGACTCAGGCCCGTTCTGAGAGATATGAGATCTCTGAGAAATTCTTTAACTGCAAGATGGAGGAAGGGAGTTCCGTTAGTGAGCACGCCATTAAGATGTCCGGCTACACTCAACGCCTTGAGCAACTGGACTGCAATATTCCAGAGGAGCTCAAGATTGACAGAGTTCTGCAATCACTCCCTCCTAGCTACAAAGGTTTTGTAGTTAGTCATAATTAGATTGATTCCACTGATACGATCACTGAGCTCTTCGTTAAGCTAAAAGCTGCGAAGGTGGACATCAAGAAAGATAATCATGTGTTGATGGTCAACAAGCCCCCCAGCTTTAAGAAAGGTAAGGGTGCAAAGAAGTCCTTCAAGAAAGGCAGCGGCAAGCGTGTTGCCCCTGCTGAGAAGAAGCTCAAGTCTAGACCTAAGCTGGATACTGAGTGCTTTTATTGCAAGGACAAGGGTCACTGGAAGCGCAACTGTCCGAAGTACTTAGCGGACAAGAAGGCTGGCACCATCAAAGGTATATTTGATATACATGTTATTGATGTTTTCCTTACTAGCCCTCGTTGTAGTGCCTGGGTATTTGATACTGGTTCAGTTGCTAATATTTGTAACTCGAAACAGGAACTACGGAATAGACGGCGGCTGGCGAGGGATGAGGTGATGATGCGCGTTGGCAACGGATCAAGAGTTGATGTGATGGCCGTTGGCACGCTCTCCTTAGTTTTACCTTCGGGATTAGTTTTAAACCTCAATAAATGTTATTATGTGCCTGCGTTGAGCATGAACATCATATCTGGATCATGTTTATTGCAAGACGGTTATTCATTTAAATCTGAGAATAATGGTTGTTCTATTTATATGAGTAACATCTTTTATGGTCATGCACCTGCTATGAATGGTTTATTTCTTCTGAATCTCGAAAGGGATGAAACACACATCCATAACATTGAGGCTAAGAGATGCAAAGTAGATAGTGATAATTCTACTTATTTGTGGCACTGTCGTCTAGGTCATATTGGTGTAAAACGCATGAAGAAACTCCATTCTGATGGACTTTTGGAGTCTCTTGATTTTGAATCATTTGACACATGCGAACCATGCCTCATGGGCAAGATGATCAAAACCCCGTTCTCCGGAATGATGGAGCGAACAACAGACTTGTTGGAAATCATACATACCGATGTATGCGGACCGATGAGTGTTTCGACGCGCGGTGGATATCGCTACTTTCTCACTTTTACTGATGACTTAAGTAGATATGGGTATGTCTATTTAATGAAACATAAATCTGAAACATTTGAAAAGTTCAAAGAATTTCAGAAGTGGAAAACCATCGTAACAGAAAAATTAAGTTTCTACGATCCGATCGTGGAGGTTAATATTTGAGTTATGATTTTCTCACGCATCTTAAAGCAAGCGGAATCGTTTCGCAACTCACGCCACCCGGAACACCACAGCGCAATGGTGTGTCTGAACTCCGGAATCGAACTCTATTAGATATGGTGCGATCAATGATGTCTCTTACAGATTTGCCGTTATCATTTTGGGGTTATGCATTAGAAACCGCTGCATTCACTTTAAATAGGGCACCATCTAAATCCGTTGAGACGACACCGTATGAACTGTGGTTTGGTGCTAAACCTAAGTCGTCGTTTCTTAAAGTTTGGGGATGCGAAGCTTACGTCAAGAAGTTGATGTCGGACAAGCTCGAACCCAAAGCGGAGAAATGCGTCTTCATAGGATACCCTAAGGAAACTATTGGGTATACCTTCTATCACAGAACTGAAGGCAAAGTGTTTGTCGCAAAGAACGGTTCCTTTCCTGAGAAGGAGTTTCTCTCGAAAGAAGTGAGTGGAAGGAAAGTAGAGCTAGACGAGGTTGTTGAACCTTCTCTTGAGTTGGAGAGTAGCGCAACACCTGAAATGGTTTCAGTGCCGTCTGCACCAACAATAGAGGAAGCTAATGACAAGGATCATGAAGCTTCGGACGATGCTGCTACTGAACGTCGTAGGTCGACAAGGTCGCGTGCCCCTCCTGAGTGGTACGACAACCCTGTCTTGACTGTCTTGTTGGTAGAAGACAATGAACCTACGAACTATGAGGAAGCGATGATGAGCCCAGACTCTAAGAAATGGCTAGAGGCCATGAAATCCGAATTGGGATCCATGAGCGAAAACCAAGTATGGACTTTGGTGGACCCTCCTAGCGACCGAAAGGCCGTTGAGTGCAAATGGATTTTCAAGAAGAAAACAGACGCGGATGGTAATGTTACTGTCTATAAAGCACGACTTGTTGCGAAAGGTTTTCGACAAGTTCAAGGTGTTGAATACGACGAGACTTTCTCTCCCGTAGCGATGTTTAAGTCCATTCGGATTTTATTAGTAATTGCTGCGTTTCATGATTATGAAATATGGAAAATGGATGTCAAGACTGCGTTCCTCAATGGCAACATTGATGAAGAGTTGTATATGATGCAACCCAAAGGTTTTGTCGATCCTAAGGATGCTGATAAAGTATGCAAACTTTAGCGTTCCATTTATGGACTGAAGCAAGCGTCTCGGAGTTGGAACCTTCGTTTTGATCAAGTGATCAAGAGCTTTGGATTTGTTCCAAATTGCTACGAAGCTTGTATCTACAAGAAATTTAGTGGGAGCTCAGTGACATTTCTAGTACTATATGTGGATGACATATTGATTATTGGAAATGACATTGACATGCTTAACGATGTGAAGAGTTATTTGAACAAATGTTTTTCAATGAAAGACCTAGGGGAAGCTGCTTATATATTAGGCATCAAAATCTATAGAGATAGACAAAGACGCCTAATAGCTTTAAGCCAAAGTACATACCTAGACAAAGTTCTGAAAAGGTTCAGAATGGATAAGGCAAAGAAAGGTTCAGTGCCTATGTTGTCAGGTAAGATATTGAGAAAGGCTCAGTGTCCAGCTACGGTAAATGATAGAGAAGCTATGAGCAAAGTGCCTTATGCCTCGGCCATAGGTTCTATCATGTATGCCATGTTGTGTACTAGACCGGATGTGTCCAATGGTCTTAGTTTGACGAGCAGATACCAAAGTGATCCAGGAGTGGAACACTGGATAGCCATGAAGAACATCCTAAAGTATTTAAATAGGACTAAAGAAATGTTCTTAGTCTATGGAGGTGATGAACAACTCGTCGTAAAGGGTTACGTCGACGCTAGTTTCAACACCGACAAGGATGATTTTAAATCTCAGATAGGATACATTTATATTTTGAATGGAGGAGCTGTGAGCTGGAGAAGCTGCAAGCAAAGCGTGATCGCGGGATCTACAGTAGAAGCGGAATACATGGCTGCTGCAGAAGCGTCAAGTGAAGGAGTTTGGATCAGGAACTTCATCACTGAGCTTGGTGTGGTTCCAAGTGCCTTGGACCCACTTGAGATATTGTGTGACAACACTGGCGCCATAGCACTGGCTAAGGAACCAAGATATCATCCAAAGACCAAGCACATCAACCGCAAGTTTCATATAATCCGAGATTATATAACAGATGGAGATCTGAAGATTAGCAAAGTACATACAGATCTGAATGTCCCAGATCCATTGACTAAACCTCTTCCACGAGTAAAACATGATCAACACCTTAGTGCCATGGGTGTTAGATTGTTGCCAGATGTAAACTAGATTATTGACTCTAGTGCAAGTGGGAGACTGTTGCAATTATGCCCTAGAGGCAATAATAAAGATGTTATTATTATAATTCTTGTTCATGATAAAGTTTATATTCCATGCTAGAATTGTATTAAGCGGAAACTTTAATACTTGTGTGGTTTGTGAACAACACCGTGTCCCTAGTACGCCTCTATGGACTTGCTCATTGATTAATGATGGTTAAGGTTTCCTAACCATAGACATGAGTTGTCAATTAATAATGAGGTCATATCATTGGGAGAATGATATGATGGACATACCCAAATTAAGCAGAGCAATTAGATCGTGTCATCGTGTTCATCTTTGCGAAGCTTTTCTTATGTCAAATATTGTATTCCTTAGACCATGAGATAATACAACTCCCTGGTATCGGAAGAAAGCTTTGAGGTCATCAAACGTCATCCGATGAGAGGGTGATCATAAAGGTGTCTCTCAGGTGATTGGAAAGTACTTGTTGGGCTGTATGTATCGAGATGGGATTTGTCCCTCCCAAGTCGGAGAGATATACTTCGGGCCCACTCGGTAATCGATATCAATACCGCTTGCAAGCACGTGGTTAAGGAGTTAATCACAAAGTGATATCGGATTACGGAACGAGTAAAGTACTTGCTGTGAAAGAGATTGAAATAGGTATGCCGATGCCGACGATCGAATCTCGGGCAAGTAAAATATCGTGTGATGAAGGGAATATATATATGGGATTGATTGAATCCTGACATCGTGGTTCATCCGATATGATCATCGATGAATGTGTGGGAGTCAATATGGGTTTCCAGATCCCGCTGTTGATTATTGATAGAAGATCATGTCTGCATATTCTCGAACCCGAAGGGTCACACACTTAACGTGTCTCGACGCTAGGATAGAATGGATAATTGGTTTATGAGTTTTTGTTCAGAGTCTCGGATGAGATCCAGGACGTCACGAGAGGTTCCGAAATGGTTCGGAGAATAAGATTCATATAAGGCAAAGCAGTTTTTGGAGCTCGGAATTGTTTCGGATTGTTCGGTATTGTACCGGAAGCTTATAGAACCTTCCGGAGTGGGACCAACGTGGCCCCACTTGTCGGGAGAGGGCGTGGGCCTATGAGGGAGTGCCCTGGCCGCATTGGGCCAGGGGCACAAGCCCTCATAGGCCTAGCCGGCCAAGCCCTAGGGGAAACCCTAGGGGAGCTTCTAGAAGGGGGGGGAACTTGCCCCCCCACTCCTCCCTCCTTGGCCGCCGGCCCTAGGCTTGGAAGAGGGGCAAGGGGAAGCCGCCCACCCCTCTATATAAAGAGGGCTGGGGGCACACCCTCCCCCCACACCTCCTCAAGCCCTAGCCGTCCTGCTGCCCTCCTCTCTCTCTCTCTCCCTCCCGACTGCACGTAGGCGAAGCCCTGCCGCAGAAACTCTCCACCGTCGTGTTGTAGATCCAACCTATCTCTCAACCCAATTTCTGGACCGAGGAAGGAGGAGACGTCGAGGTGCCGCACATGTGCATCTCTCGGAGGCATCGCCACTTGTGGTGTTGGATCGGATCGGATCGCGAGGAGGAGAAGCGAGTACGACTACATCAACCACGTTCCGTTGAACGTTCCGCTATGCGAATCTTCAAGGGTATGAAGATCTCATCTATTCCCCCCTCGTTGTTTGCATCTTCTAGATTAGATCTTGGCTTTTCCCGTTCGCATCCGTAGAAAATTTTGATTTACTATGCTGCAAAACCCTTCAAAAAGGTCGATGGCGTGGGTGTGCGGTGGTGGCGGCGCTTCCCGTCGGCCTAGCGCAAAACCCTAATCGGTGGGTGTGTCGGTGTGGGGCTGCGGCGCACGGTGAACCTCGTACCGTGTGCGTCCGCCCCCCACCTATTTATATGCGCGCTGGCAACAGGGGCCCACTAACCATGATAAGGTTGGGCGCCCCCGATTAGGGCGCGTTGAGGGACTCCGTTTGGGCCGTTGGGCCTGAACGTGGGAGAGATCTATCTAACATTCTCCCTCTAGATCTCGACTTTACTTTTAACTTTGTACCTTACTCGTTTCACCACGGATCGGTACATAGAGCATGTTTCATCGTCTCAGCTCAATTGCCGATAGAATCAGACAACCACTACATACTTTTCTATTTTGAAACAAATTCTGTTACTTTTGGGCCTCTGTAGTCCAGGAGTCATAGACTTTCCATTAAACCCATGCCGGCTATGTATTCCTTGAACACATTGGGTGGTAAGCCTTTCGTTAGCGGATCCGCAAGCATATAATTTGTCCTTATATGCTCGAGTCTTATAGTTTGATCCTGGACTTTGTCCTTCACAACATAGTACTTTATATATATAGACTTTGTAGCATTACTCGACTTGCTGTTGTGAGCATAGAATACCGCGGGCTCGTTGTCACAGTACATCTTTAGTGGCCTGCTAATGCAGTCTACCACTTTCAAGTCGGGTAGAAATTTCTTTAACCATAACGCCTGTCCCATGGCCTCATAACATGCTATAAATTCTGCATACATCGTAGATGATGCAACTATCGACTGTTTGGCGCTTCTCCATGAAATAGCACCTCCTGCGAGAGTAAAGACATATCCTGTCGTGGACTTTCTGTCGTCTTTATCTCCCGCAAAATCAGCATCTGAATACCCTTTTATCTCTAGGGAATCAGATCTTTTATATGTTAGCATGAGGCCTTTTGTGCCTTGCACATAACGCAAAGCTTTCTTTACCATCTTCCAGTGCTCTATGCCTGGATTCTCTTGATATCTACCGAGTACCCCGGTGATAAAAGCTAAGTCAGGGCGAGTGCACACTTGTGCCTACTATAAGCTTCCAACGGCCGAAGCATATGGTACTGACTTCATTTGATCGATCTCATATTGGTTCTTTAGACATTGTGATTTCCCAAAACTATCGCCCTTCACTATGGGAGCAGGTGTTGCATTACTCGCATGCATATTGTATTTCTTTAGAATCTTTTCACAATACGCTTTCTGCGATAGTCCTAACACTCCATTCTTTCTATCTCGGTGAATTTCTATCCCCAAAACATAAGAAGCTTCACCTAGGTCTTTCATGTCAAAATTTGAAGACAAGAATTTCTTTGTTTCTAGTAGTAGACTGACATCACTGCTAGCAAGCAAGATGTCATCCACATACAGAATTAGGAAAATATATTTCCCACTTTTGAACTTTGCATAAATGCAGTTGTCCTCAACATTCTCTTTGAATCCAAATCTTTTAATTGTATCATTGAACTTTAAATACCACTGCCTAGAGGCTTGCTTTAACCCATAAATGGATTTCTTTAGGCGGCATCCCATATGTTCCTTCCCCTCCATGAAAAAACCCTTGGGTTGTTTCATGTAAACATTTTCTTCTAAATCTCCATTTAGAAATGCCGTCTTAACATCCATTTGATGTAACTCTAAATCAAAATGTGCAACTAGTGCCATTATGATTCTGAAGGAGTACTTACATGAGACCGGAGAAAAACTCTCATTGTAATCTACCCCTTCTCTTTGCGTAAAGCCTTTTTCCACGAGCCTAGCTTTGTACTTTTCTACATTCCCATTGGAGTCATACTTTGTTTTGTAGACCCATTTGTATCCTACTGTTTTGGCTCCTTTAGGAATTTCCTGTAAGTCCCAAACATTGTTGGAACTCATCGATTTCATTTCATCTTCCATTGCCTCCACCCACTTGGCTGAGTGAGGGCTTCTCATGTCTTCTTCATATGAGGTAGGATCACCCTCCATATGAACTATTTCTGTGTTGTAGACTTTGTAAATTTGTTTGGAAATGGCTGGTCTTCGTTCTCTTTTAGACATTCTGAGTTCATTAGACTCTTGCTTATTTCTTGCCTCGGGTTCAGGCACATTTTCAGTATGTGGCTGTTCTGGCTCCCTTTCATGCTCAATAGTGGGTTCAGGTGGCTCCTGATGAACAGGTTCCGAACCTTCTCCCATTGTTGTCACATGTGGAATCACAAAAGGTGCCGGCACCACAACCTCAGGGGTTGTAGATGTTGGCACAACAGGTAGCGAGAAAAATGGCTCCTGAGTCATTAGAATAGGTGCATGCACCCTCTTCTCCTCAAGATCAATTTTCCGAGCTACCATGCTCCCCCCCTCATCAATTCGTCCTCCAAGAAGACTGCGTGTCTCGTTTCTACAAACTTTGTGTATCTGTCAGGACAGTAGAAACGATAGCCTTTTGATTTATCTGGATAGCCAATGAAGTGGCAAGATACTGTTTTTGGGTCTAACTTTGCAATGTTTGGATTGAAAACTTTTGCCTCAGCTGGGCTCCCCCAGACCCTCAATTGGTGCAGAGAGGGGACTCTGCCTATCCACAATTCATACGGTGTTTTGGGCACCGACTTACTTGGTACTCTATTGATAATGTGAATGGCGGTTTTAAGCGCCTCCATCCACAATCCCAATGGGAGGGTGGAATAGCTCATCATGCTGCGCACCATATCCATAAGGGTACGGTTATGCCTTTCAGCTACTCCATTTTGCTGAGGTTCGCCCGACATAGAATATTGGGCGACTATTCCATTTTCTTGTAGGAACCTTGCAAAAGGTCCTGGAACTTGACCATATGTAGTATGCCGACTGTAGTACTCCCCCCACGGTCAGACCGAACTATCTTAATTCTTTTATCATGCTGATTTTCTACTTCAGCTTTGAAAATTTTAAATTTATCCAATGCTTGAGATCTTTCTTTAATTGGTTAAATATAACCATACCGGGAGTGATCATCCGTGAATGTTATGAATGAATCATAACCATCCACACTTTTCACAGAAAACGGTCCACAAATATCAGTGTGGATTATTTCTAGTGTAGCTATACTTCGGTTTGCACCCTTTTTAATTTGTTTTACATATTTTCCTTTAATGCAATCTATGCATTGCTCGATGTCTGAGAACTCTAACGGAGGAAGAATGTCATTTTTAACGAGGCTTTCTATTCTTCCCCTCAAAATATGGCCTAATCTGTAGTGCCATAACTTCGATGAGTCAAGAGTTCGCTTTCTTTTCTTTTATTCTTTGTTCGACAAGGGAACTTGTTCATTCACATCACACACAGAAAACACTTTATCATGCAAGGATAATAAATAAAGCTTGTCATGTAGTGAAGCAACACCCACACAAGTATCTTTCAACCAAATGGCACATTTGCCATGTCCAAAATAACACTCATACATGTCTTTTTCCAAGCACGACACACTTATTAAATTTCCATGGATGGAAGGAACAAATAAAACATCCTTAAGCAAAAGAGTAAAGCCATCAGCCAGCTCCAGAGGAATGTCGCCAACAACCTCCACTTCTGCTTGAATCCCATTCGCCACTTCAATGAGTCTTTCTCTTTTTGGCAAAATCCTTGTCGAATGGAACCCCTGTAAAGAGTTGGCAACATGAAAGTTGCACCAGAGTCAATCTACCAAGTAGATTTAGAAAACTTTTCATACAAGGATTCATTTACAAAAGAGACTATGTCTTTACCTTTTTCGCCATTATGGACTTTAGCCATATTGGGCAATCCTTTTTGTAGTGGCCAACCTTTTTGCAATGGTGGCACTGGTCTTTGTCCCCAGGGGTAGACTGCTGATACTGATGCTGGTGTTGTAGGGGGGCCCTTGCCATGTGGCTTGGAAGGTGAGCCACCATGGTTGTTGTTGGTGAAGTTCATCTTCCTATTATCCTTCACGTAGTTCAAGGAACCATCGTGAATGGACTTAAGCCTTTCTTCCTCTTGAGAACACATACCTATGGTCTTTTCAATGTCCCACTTTTCAGGGGACATGTTATAGTTGATGACGAAGTTATCGAACTGTTGGGGAAGAGAGGCCATGACAAGATGCACCAGAAGAGCAGGCTTGAGCTCGAGGTCCGCATCCTTGGGCTTTAACTTAGCCGCCATGTTGGACATCCTCAAGATGTGCTCTCTAATGCCATGTGGCCCTCCCGTATACTTTTCTGTCACCAGCTGTTTTAGCAGCTGGGTTGCATACATCTTTGAAGATCCAGTTTACTGGCTCTTTATCTTTGCAAGGTACTCACCAACAGAGGCGCACTCTTCGATTGAGCGCACTATTGGGTTCTCAATCGTGTTCTTGACAAAAGCCAAGCACTTCTTGTTTGCATTGGCCCACTTTTGGTTATCTATTGAGTAGGCCAGCTCCAAAGGAGCATGGTCTCTCTTTCTCTTTTCGAATGCAGCACTTTCCTCAACATCACCCCTCACTGGGTCCTCGGGCTTGACTGGCTGTTTAGTATCAACAACCGAGTCCACCTCGACGCACACAAAGGCCAGGTCAACCTTTTTTCTCCATTCAGAATAGTTATCCCCTCTGAGCAGTGGGATATCCTTCAGGCAGCTCATGAGGTTGAGACCTCCTGAAAACCACAAAAGATGTGAGATAACCAAAAACAACTGTATGCATTAATCCAACGTTGGTATAAATTAAGCATCCAATTGTTTGTGCCATTTAAAATTACATCACCGTTGGGTAAAAATAAAATTAAATGCACATTTAATACATAATGAAAGGGATCATGATCATGTTTATTAATAATGTTGGTCAATTAATAACATGGAGCATAATCAACTTTAAATTACTTTATCACACCTTTCAAAACAAAATTCAATACACTTTTATTGCATTCTAGCAATTTAAAACAACTATTTGCAGCGGAAACAATTATTACACTATTCATAAACTTTAGTTATAGAAAAAAAACTTTGTCACTTTCATATTCTCTAATCAAGATATTCATAGAAATAAAATGAATAGAGGAAACTTTGCAAAATTTCATCAAAAACTGATAAAAAATATCAAAAAACAGCTTTTGAAAATAAAAACAGAAAAACTGTGTTGTGCGCCCTACTGGGCCTTTCCCTGGGCGGCAAGCAGCGGCCCAGCGGCCTGCTCGTGCACTGCCGCTATCTGCCTCCGCCAGCAGTGCGCCAGCCTGGCCCGCACGGCCTGCCAGCGCCCTCCCCGCTAACTGTTGCCCGCACGCGTTGTAGACGCTCTCCAGCCGCGGCCCAAACAGCAGCCCGCCAGCGCTCTGCGGCTTGGCCGCTTGGCCTGCTTGGCCCGCCACCCCCAGCAGCCAGCAGCCGATCTCACCCGTCCGATGCGGCTAACCTAGATCCTAGGGCTCCCCGCGCCCCTCGCGGGGACAAAAACCCCACTCGCCGCAGCCCCTCCCCAGAACCCTAACCATCCCCCACTTTCTCCACTCACCCTCTCTCTGGCGGCGGCATTGGAGCTCACGAGTGGAGGCGAGGCAAGGTGCCCGCCCCGCGCGGCGACGGTGCCGGCGGCGGCACGCCCCTCCCTCTCTCCCACTCTCTGGCTCCCAAGTCCCCCCTTTCCCCCAGTCCTATCCACTTCCCCACCCCGCG
The DNA here is from genome assembly GCA_916181665.1 of Avena sativa. Classification (NCBI taxonomy): domain Eukaryota; kingdom Viridiplantae; phylum Streptophyta; class Magnoliopsida; order Poales; family Poaceae; genus Avena; species Avena sativa. Next base: position 272,478,044 of record OV702298.1, on the reverse strand, counting down.
AAGATGAGACGGAGAGGAAGAACGGCGGACGCACGACGCCCTTGTCCCCCTTGGCAACGGTGTGTCCACCCAAGGGTGGGCACACCACTGTCAAGCGGCGCAGCGGCGACGCCCATTGCCGGCAACGGCCGGTGACCCCTTTTTCTTTTTGATTCGGTTTTTCTCTGTGGGGAATTCGGGGCTTTGGGGATTTGGAGTACTTTGGGGATTTTCTTTGCCCTTTCTTGCGGGATCTGGGGAAAACAGGGGGTTTGATTCTTTGTTTTGGTTCGGGATCTGGGGATGGATCTAGGGTTAGCAGTTCATCTCTGCTCGGGATCTGGGGAGGGATTTTTCTCTTTGGGGTTTCTTTTGGGGCTTAGATCTAGGGTTTTTCTTTGCCCCCAAAGGGGGGTTGTTCTTCGTCTAGATGCCTCATACTGATGCTCATCTAGACCGAGAGGAACGGCGCGACCGTAGGGCAGGCACACTTTTTAGATCTAGGTTTTTCTTTCTCCTTTGCTTTGATTTCTGTTTCTACCGAAAGGATATTGGAACAGATGCTCTGATACCATTGTTGTACCTAGTCTAGTCTCGGTAGAACCTATACTGGATGGATCTAGTAGATCAGAGGGAGAGAGAGAGATAGAGTACCACCTGCGCCCTGGCTCGACAAGCACGAGCCAGAGGGGATGCCGGAGCTAGTCCCGGAGCTAGATCCGCCGTCGTTAGCCATGGGAAAAGATCGACGGCGTGGGTGTGCGGTGGTGGCGGCGCTTCCCGTCGGCCTAGCGCAAAACCCTTATCGGTGGGTGTGTCGGTGGGGGGCTGCGGCGCACGGTGAACGTCGTAGTGCGTCCCCCCCACCTCTTTATATGCGCGCTGGCGACAGGGGCCCACCAACCATGATAAGGTTGGGCGCCTCCGATTAGGGCGCGTTGAGGGACTCCGTTCGGGCCGTGGGAGAGATCTATCTAACAGTATGTGGAGAGGAGCTCCTCACATGGTACTTGGAGCACTCTTCAGCGAATAAAGGTTCACAATTTCTTCCCTGCATGCGTATAGTTACCTATAGTTACACTTCTACTACTACACAGTTCATAATTGAAACCGCACATGCACTGCTCTTGTTTCAGATGGCGGGAAAATCAAATTTAATGGTATGCGCTTGGTTGCTATTCGTACTGTGAGATGTTTAACAAACGTTGAAGCTTTTGTTCTTAGAGCAAGTGACCTCGAAGAAGTCACTTCACAGTTTGCACGGTTCTTACGCAATCCACGAGTGCAGGGGGCGATCAGGTAGCTATTTGCTTGTCCAATTTACTATGAAGTGATTATCTATTTGTAAAAAGTTGTGTTCCACTTGAATTGTTGGATGTTGAGACTACTGTATTGATTAATTTTACCGCTTAGAAAATATGAGTAAATTTGCTAGTTTGCCACCCAGCCGGATTATTATTCCTTTCGTAGGAAAGAACTACTATTATGGTACGCTAAATATGCTTTTTCTGTACTATGTATTGACTGATGTGCTTGAATCTTTGATGCTGCAACTGCATCCAACAGGTATGAATCGCCCTACTGGAGGACCATTGCTGCAGCGCGTATCCAAGTTGCATGGAAGTATCGTAAGAGGCGACTAATGCGAGCCAAAAGATCAAGGCCGAGCGAAAGAACCTAATCGTGTACCTACATGGTCTCATTATGCTTTTCAGCCCTGACAGAGCGGTTGATATAGTCTGCCCAAGTGGAAGTGGGGTACTAACTACTGGTTAGAGTCTACAATACAAAGACCTGTGCTTCGGTATACCCCCTTGAGGGAACGTTTAGGGAAAAATCAGGTTTGGGTCCGTTTCACACGGGTTCAAGGTCAGTGTTGGACCGGATCTTTTGTACTACGAGAATATAAGTACACTTAAAGAGTAGAATACGCGTGCCGTGGACCGGGAGACCGAGCGGTGGGTCAACATAAAAGGAAATCCTCGTCTTTGTCACCTCCGTCTCCATCCGATGTTTCCTCAAATTATCTTAGAAGTTAGAACATCTCTACCCGCATTTTTAAGAGGGTGTTTTCAGACCCATTTTTTAGTCTGGAAGACAAACATTTGTCCAGTCGCGTTTCTAAGAAGAGCTCGATGGCAGCAATGGCGGAGAGGTATCCGGGCGACCCTGCGGCGGTGAACGGATTTGGCCGGCGGTCTCTGCAGCCGTGGGAGGCGCAAATGCTGCACAACGCTGACTACATGGCGTCGCCGGATTTCCGGTGCCTGCCGACCTGGAGCTCAGCGCCATCGGCGTGCCGGTGCCGCCGATATCTGAGGGCGCCAACATGGTGGAGGAGATCCAGGCCACCATTGCGGCCATGGAGGACCCGACGCTCGCCGAAGACCAGGGCAACTTGCCGTACTGGAAGACTTTCTTCGCCGAGCGTCGGAACCAGTAGCTAGCCACGCACGACGCCGTCGGCATGCCGCCAAAGCAGCACAACGCTACGGCGCGCTGTCGGCGGTAGAGCGCTCCAGAACGGACGCTTGTGGCCGTCCTCTAGCACATCGCTCCCAGAGACCGCCCCAAGCTGGGCTACCCTCCTCGGTCGCCGCTGTCGGGCGCCTAACACCGTTTGGTGGTGAACTGGCTTCTGAGGAGGATGGGAGGCCTCAGCTCCTCGTCCTCGGCGTCGCGCTCGTCTGGCTCGGCGTCGGCACAGTCGCCATGCCTTCGCTCCGGCCGGTGAAGCTGGAGGTGGAGTTGTCGGTGCGCTCGCCGCCGAGGACGAGTTCACGCGCAGCCGCCGAGCGACAACGACGGGACCCAGGACGCCGACTACACATGCTTCTACCGCCACTTCGGCATGTGAGCGGTGCGCCCGGCGGCGTCAGCATCTGCATCGGCATCAACATCGGCATTAGCATCGCCCAATAGTTATTATTATGTTTTTTTACTTTTCTTTAGCCTAATCCAATAGAGTATATATCCAAATTTGACATAATATGTATGAACTCGTTTATGTTTAAACAAAATCGTCTAAATTTTACTGAATTTGTTCGAAATTTAGCCAAAATTAGGAACTCGGCCTGGAAATGTGAATGAAAAACTGAACGTCCTCAGATCGAATGTTACATTCATCCGGCACTAAATAACACCGGAATTGAGTCTGACCTGTCACAGAGGACCCAAACCCTAGCATCCGAACTCACCTAACTAACGGTCCATCGACGTGGAACGACATTTGCTTCAGAACCACGTGCGGGGCCGACAAATCCTTTTTTTCCCCTACCCACGTCCGATACGCACACCAGTAAAAAATAATAACAGGACTATACCGGTTCCTAATCTAACCGCAAACCCACTTAATAAAAACCCAAAAGCCGGTTTTCCCATCAAAGTTTTCCTACGGGTGATACCGAAGCAAGCCACTTGGTCGAATGTGTTCCAAGGGCTTAACAGATTTTCGGTTTCCCAGTTTGCTTATTTTGTAGCCTGGCTCCGGAGATTTGGAACATATCTCCTGTACATGATGAATGAGATGAACAGTCCATCTTTCCGTAGTTTCGTTTAGCATGTTCATTAGTACTTTTTTTAGACGGGGGCATGTTCATTACTTGTTTATGAAATCTGAGGTGCATTTGCTAGTCTTGTGGCTCGGTTGGCTCCAGTTCATTGTCTCGGTCAGATGCCCGTGGTTGCTCGACATTTTGTGTCGGGTTCTCTACAAGACTATTCAACTTGCAGCAAATATTTGGACCATGATTGATGTACACCGATTCAATATCCATTACTGATGTGTCTGCTCTTGTCGTTATGGATCTTGATTAGTACTCCCTCCGTCTAGAAATAAGTGACTTCACTTTGTCTAGATTTCGTATGTATCTAGACATATTTTAGTATATAGATGAATATATTCGAATCTAGATAAAATTAAGTCAGTTATTTCTAAACGAAGGGAGTACAAAGTTCTGCAAATATCAGACTAGACTGTCGGAGCAGGAACTGTGAGCCTTCTGCTGCAGTGTAAATTTTTTTATCGGGCCATGGGTGAGTCACTACAGGAAAAAAATTCTACGCCGACGGCCGGGCCGTCGGCACAGCAACAAATTGCCATCAGCACAGGCTGTGCCGCTTCGGCGTACGTCCTCATCGCACAGCTCCGTGGCCGTCGGTACAGCCCCTCCCCCTCGGCACAGCGTCTTCCAGCGGGTCCCGCGTGTCAGTCAACGGCCGTTTTGGCTAACGGTTCAGCCTGGAGCTACGCCGACGGCCAAGCCGTCGGCACAGGAATGGAGCTACGCCGACGGCCAGGCCGTCGGCATAACCTAAAATATTTTTTTTATTTTTTTATCTTTGAATTATTTGACTCCTTAATCTCCCGATTTAATCATTTTAACACTATTTATAGTTAATAATTTATTAAATTGAAGTCTTAGTCAAAGTTCCCGTTCGGTCACCCATCCTAGCACTACTCCAGCTCTAGCACGCTTAACTTCCTTGTTCCTTCAAAATCTCTTCTCACAAAGCAATTTACTCATTGTTGTCAATACTAGGATATCATTCCTATTAACTTTTATATCATCATGTCATATGGTTGTATTTTTTAAAATTACAAGCAATTATTTAAGTAAACAACAATGAATAAGTAAAAATATTATTGAATTCAAATAAAAATATAATGATTTTATTTTTTTTGTATTTTTTATTTAATATGGAATAATTAATATCTTTAAATCTGTAAATCGGAATTCGGCAAATAATATGTCTAAATTGATTAGAAAAATGAGAGGAATCCAAATATGATATTAATATAAACTTATCACAAACTATGTCGTGATTCTTATCATAATTTCATTTGCCCGTTTAAAACGGCACGCATAAAGATTCTTAGCTCGGGACTAAGACTCGCTAAACTTGAAGTGGATCTATGATGAAACAACATATTTTGAACCTAAAAATGATTTTTGTAAAAAATCATGAGCATCCGATCATGTACCTGTAGTTCATATCTGACCTACTTCCTACCGATTCGGCAGGAATTTGTCTTTTTCACCAGGGATAGACGGAAATATTTGAGATCCCCCTGTTGTGACATTATCCATGTAAGGTGGTCTAGTATTTTTAAAAAATGTGACGGTAGAATTTTGAATTAGCCATTTGGTGGTTGCTTCACAAAACCGTCCGTTTTTTGCACTCGGTAAATGGAAAACGGCTTTTTGGTGCGACGAAAAGGAAAACTTCCTCCTGAAACATTGTTCGCCATCCCATGATGCATACTTATGCATAATATGGACACATTATCACAAACTATGCCTTTATTCTAGCCATAACATTGGTCATTTGACCCAAAAGTCAAGAAACCTCGAACGAGATAGGTCATTTCGTGAAGGTTTTTTTGAGACATAATCAATATACCAAGTTCGATATTTTTCCTTCTAACTATGTCACATAATATGACACCACGCAAAGGTTTCATGTTGTTTGGATCGTTTTTGAATTTATAATGCATGTTTTAAACCATCGTTATACTTTGTCGAAGGGTGGGCATGGAGATTCTTAGCTCGGGGCTGAGACTCGCTAAACTTGAAGTGGATCTATGATGAAACAACATATTTTGAACCTAAAAATGATTTTTATAAAAAATTATGAGCATCCGATCATGTACCTGTAGTTCATATCTGACCCACTTCCTACCGATTCGGCAGGAATTTGTCTTTTTCACCAGGGATAGACGGAAATATTTGAGATCCCTCTGTTATGACATTATCCATGTAAGGTGGTCTAGTATTTTTTTAAAAATGTGACGGTAGCATTTTGAATTAGCCATTTGGTGGTTGCTTCACAAAACCGTCCGTTTTTTGCACTCGGTAAATGGAAAACGGCTTTTTGGTGCGACGAAAAGGAAAAATTCCTCTTGAAACATTGTTCGTCATCTTATGATGCATACTTATGCATAATATGGACACATTATCACAAACTATGCCTTCATTCTAGCCATAACATTGGTCATTTGACCCAAAAGTCAAGAAACCTCGAACGAGATAGGTTATTTCGTGAAGGTTTTTTGGAGACATAATCAATATACCAAGTTTGATATTTTTCCTTATAACTATGTCACATAATATGACACCACGTGAAGGTTTCATGTTGTTTGGATCGTTTTTAAATTTATAATGCCCGTTTTAAACCATCGTTATACTTTGTCGAAGGGAGGGCATGAAGATTCTTAGATCGAGGCTGAGACTCGCTAAACTTGAAGTGGATCTATGATGAAACAACATATTTTAAACCTAAAAATGATTTTTGTAAAAAATCATGAGCATCCGATCATGTACCTGTAGTTCATATCTGACCCACTTCCTACCGATTCGGCAGGAATTTGTCTTTTTCACCAGGGATAGACGAAAATGTTTGAGATCCTCCTGTTATGACATTATCTATATAAGGTGGTCTAGTATTTTTGAAAAATGTGACGGTAGCATTTTGAATGAGCCATTTGGTGGTTGCTTCACAAAACCGTCCGTTTTTTGCACTCGGTAAATGGAAAACGGCTTTTTGGTGCGACGAAAAGGAAAACTTCCTCCTGAAACATTTATCGCCATCCCATGATGCATACTTATACATAATATGGACACATTATCACAAACTATGCCTTTATTCTAGCCATAACATTGGTCATTTGACCCAAAAGCCAAGAAACCTCGAACGAGATAGGTCATTTCGTGAAGGTTTTTTGAGACATAATCAATATACCAAGTTTGATATTTTTCCTTCTAACTATGTCACATAATATGACACCACGCGAAGGTTTCATGTTGTTTGGATCATTTTTGAATTTATAATGCCTGTTTTAAACCATCGTTATACTTTGTCGAAGGGTGGGCATGAAGATTCTTAGCTCGGGGCTGAGACTCGCTAAACTTGAAATGGATGTATGATGAAACAACATATTTTGAACCTAAAAATGATTTTTGTAAAAAATCATGAGCATCCGATCATGTACCTGTAGTTCATATCTGACCCACTTTCTGCCGATTCGGCAGGAATTTGTCTTTTTCACCAGGGATAGACGGAAATGTTTGAGATCCCCCTGTTATGACATTATCCATGTAAGGTGGTCTAGTATTTTTGAAAAATGTGACGGTAGCATTTTGAATTTATAATGCCTGTTTTAAACTATATATAATGTTTTATATTTTACTTAATTTTTATTTATAAATATGTAATATTTGAGTGTAGATAGATAGATTTTTTTCTGCAAATTTTGATATATTATTTGTATTTTTCTGAATTAGAATGATTTAGTTATGATTTTTTAAAAAATAATGAAAAAAGAAAAAAATCTGGAGGCCTATGCCGAAACCAAACAAAAATTTTCAAAGAGCTGTGCCGACGGCCAGGTTGGCTGCCTAACGCCGTTTCCGTCATCGTGTCTGAACTGGGGCTACGCCGAGGACTATATCTACGCCGAGGGCCACCGTCGGCACAGACCTCACTACTACGCCGACGGCCACACTACGCCGAGGGCTACCCTTGGCGTAGTCATCTACGCCGACGGACGTATCTACGCCGACGGCCGGGCTGGTCGGCTGGCTACCTTCGGCATAGTCATCTACGCCGACGACCGTATCTACGCCGACGGCCGGGCTGGTCGGCTGGCCAGGGAAGGCGTAGCCGGCCGGCCGTCGGCGCATTACTTCTTTCCTGTAGTGAGTGAGGTAAGCCACCGACCCAGCAAACAACACAGAAATGCCAATACAACATACTACAATGGAACTATCTTTGTCAGTGGCGGAGCTTTAAAAACCTGCCAGGGCGCGGGGGGGGGGGGGGGGGGGGGGGAGATCTGGATGAGGTAGCAGATCTCTGAGCTGCATGTGGTGTGCTGGACTCACTCCAGTGTAGCTCATCATATAGTTTACATCTTATTCTTTCGATTTGGAAAAGAAAAGAACAGCAGAAATGGAACGAGTAGCATCAGATCGTGGACGCAGATCCAACAGGGATAAAATGATGTGCTAGTGCCCCGTTCAGTTCATTCACCCGATTCTATAGACATTTTATACGAATTTAAGAGGGGGGGGGGGGGGGGGGGGGGCTGCCAGCATGGACACATATATACCTGAATGTATTATATATCAGCAGACCCCAAACGGTCAGATGTTTACAGGGAAGGAGGGGGAGAGGATGGATTGAACAGCATTAACCGCCGCCGAGCCCCTGGTTGCTAAGCAAGGCTCACACACAAGAAACATCCCCTTGTAAAAACTGTATCTTTAAAGTATATTGAAAAAATACAAAAAAAGTCTTACGCACAAGAAACATCCCCTTGTAAATAGGGTACATAAATATAACGACTTGCGACCTGTGCAAAAGCCACAAGATAGATAATTACTCAATTTGTGGTTGTTGCACAACCCTCGAATGATCATATTTTCTAGCAGAACTCAAGGGTGCAAATTCCTAGCCATTTTCTACAAATATATGTTTTTTCATTATTTAACAACTTACTTGTATAATTTTATTACTAAATTGAAGAAAACAAACATCATGTATGTTTTTACGGGTAAAGGTGATATATTCAGCAGAATAGATTACAGCATCGTCAAGTCGAACTGCCTGGATTGCAACACTTGAGCTGAACCTAACCAAACAAAAGTTATTTTCCCTAGTCTAGCCAAATTTGCAAAAACTAAGGTTACCCTTATTCAGCAAACAATCTATCTAAGTGACAATATGCATTTGTGTTTTGATAGTTTCGGTAGTCTTTCATGTCATCACAAGTGCTTCATGCGGACACAGTCCATAGATATATCGACATTATGTGTCAAAGGCGCGAATCCTACCTCCCGCCTTAAGCGAGAGTGATGGACGCCTAGTTTTCTTATTTTTTTTCTTCTCTTTCTTTCCTTTTATTGTTGATTTCTCTCTTCTTCCTTAATTATTTTTGTTTTTCTATATTCTTGAATTTATCACCTTTTTTTTTACTTTTTAATGGTAAATACTTGAACATATTTTATGAGTATGCGAATATTTTATTTTAATGTCATGAGTAATTATTATTTTAATACATGAACATTTGTTTTAAAATATGTATCTTTTTTTGCTAGAACACTGTCAAGTGGATGAGATTGATGAACATCTTTGAGGGGGCAAGCTGAGTTGATCGGCCAATAAAATTATTTGTGGTTAACAATCAAGTACTCTTTGAAATTTCAATGTAATAACTTTTTGGAGTATGGGAAGCTTCGCCATCAGATGCAAAGAAGCACAATAGCTGCCTGCCTGAAAAGGGATATTACATTTTGAGATCTCTCTCAAAGTTGCTCACTGGTCCGTTGTCATGATTAATGATGCAAGCTCAATGGTAGTTGAGACGGGTGTCATTACAATTTCCATTTTGAGGCTTCAGGTCTATGTTTAGAGACTATGATGAGTTATCCATTCATTTATACACTCGAGCCTTTTGATGCTAGTGGTTCAATTTTCCAATGTAAATATGTAGTTGGCGGCAGAAAAACAACACAACAATCAGGTACACATCATGTTAATTAGAGTTGGTTGTGCCGTATTTTTACCACTACTACTTTAGTTACTCTTAGAAGGTGTTTGATTCGTCAAATTTTGCTCGTAATCATATTATAGCATAACTTGAAACCGTTAAATGTGTTTGGTTCAGGCGGCCCGTAATTTGTTTACATCAAGGAGGATAAGGTCGTCTACATCAAGCTCAAGTAGAATGCTCAAGGAAAAGGTATGATCTTGACAGGTTTTCCCATTTCCCGGTCTTATGTTGTTAGTTGGAAGACCGGTTTATAAAATAGATAACCGTACTATCAAGAGGGGCTCTCGAGTGAGTAACTTGATCATATCTTTTGGAGAGAGCTCAAACCTTTGCATACTTTTTTTTTGCAAAAAAACCGACTTATATTAATCAATCATCATCATTACAATCCTCAGTACAGAGTCTAGGTATAGGATTTGGCCCTGAATGTAACCAGACAGCCGTTCTGGCGCCCGTTCGATACAATTTGGCAAGAGCATCGCTCACCAAGTTTTGCTCTCGCCTAATGCACACTACCTTAGACTTTAATCTTGTGATAAGGAGACGACAAATCTCCTTCACCGAAAACTCATCTCCATGACAAACTCCTTCACTCTCGCCTAATGCATACTTGGCATCATATTTCTTGGTTATTATCTATGAGAGGATTTATATCTTGTGTTAATCTCCATGACAAACTCAAGTTCACCAAAAACGGATTTCATATGCATTCTCTATCGCGTTTTCGATTTGGAGGTTTTACATGTTTTTCTTTATAGATAGGTTAAGCCCTTTATAGATAGGGATAACCCGGCCAAATTTCTGTCCCTGACTCCTAGGGGTGTACTAGGACCATTTGGAGCTCGCCCGGAGTCCTGGCCGAAGTCTAGACCCTAGAGACTCCGGTCCTGATGGCCAGAAACTCTAGGATAAGTGTTCTGCAACGGCTAATTGTCATGGGGGGGGGGACCTTTAAAGGCCTCCTTCTTCCCCAAGGGGCTGGTTGCTTGATCTCCCTATCTCCTCCATTGTTTTTACCTTCAAGATCTTTCAAATACTCACAATCCCTCCCATATTTTTTGAATATTTTTGGGGGATTCGAAAGGGGAGATCTAGATCTACAACTCCACCAATCCATTTCTCCTCTATGTGAGGGGAACATCTTGGGATCTAGATCTTGAGGTTTCTTATGTGGTTTTCCTCTTGTGTTCTTCCTCTCTCATTCCCTCAATAGGTTTTGTAGCTTTAGTGGAATTTGGGAGTGAAGAACTTGCCATTGCATTAGGTGCAACGGTTTGAGTTTTCCTCGTAGGATTAGGTTGGTGAAATCAAGAAGCTTTTTACTCTTGGATTCTTGGAACCCTAGACGGTGTAGTGTCCTTGGTGGTGATTATTGGGAGCCTCCAATTAAGTTATCAAGATTGCCCCAATCTTGTACGGATTTGGTGACCGCCCTTAAGTGTCCCATAGTGGATCGGGTGCTTGAAGGGCAGCGGGTGTTCGGGAGAATAGGGTGAGTCCCCTTGTGGCGTTGGTGTGTACCGCCCACCCCTCCAATGATACGTACTCCCTTGTAGGAAGGAACTCGGTAAAATATGATCGTCTCCACATGCCTCGGTTATCTCTATACCCGATCTCTTTACTTATACACTTTACTTTGTGATAGCACTTGTGCTTGAAGTCATATATCTTGCTATCACATAATTGCTTGTATTACTTAGCATAAGTTGTTGGTGTACATAGGTGAACCATGGTATATGTAGGTTTTGTGCTTGACAAAGTAAATGCTAGTTTTATTCCACATTTATTAAGCCCATCTTATAAATGTTTTTAACCGCCTATTCACACCCCCCTTTAGGCGGCATCTGTGCACTTTCAACGGCTAATACAACCCACCCCTCACCAGAATCAAAACGCAATACCGGAGGTAACAAATCGATCTGGCTCGCCTGCGTTCTCTCTTTCGTCGTTTCATCCTCCTCCTCTCCCATGATCTCATGCTTAGTCTATGAGGCCACGAGGAAAAGAATTCATAGGAGGCTGTTGGAAGAAACCACAAGAAAACAGAGGAGCCCAGATATATGGCGCCATGTATGTTGTTCAAGCGCGTGAGGACGCACTCGGCGGCCGGAGTAGCGTTGGCTCGGGCCTTGTCGTATGCGTGCAGATCCAGTTGAGGAAGGAAGCTTCCTTCATTCTTCGTGGATCAACTTGATTAGTAGATATGAATTGGCTTTTTTTCCCATGGATCAAATATTTTCTTGCACTAATCGGATTTATTTACGAGTTGTTCTGAACAATTGATTCAATTGTAAATCTGGTAGCAGTGATTCATGATTCTGCTATTTCGATTTTTTTGGGGTTCGGATTGCCAATTTAGTGAGCCTTTTCCTCTTTCTGAGTTTTCCCCTTCAATACGAGAATGATTATATTACAGTCCGTTGAACCAAACAGATTCTCGTTTTCTCTGTTCCATTTACATTGCCGGTGTAATCCATTACATTTGCGGTTACGTTACAGTTTTTAAACCAAACACCTTCTTAGTGCGTTCATAGTGGTGATTTAATAGCAATTCGCATGGCTAGCATAGATATTAAGAGTCTCCATGGATCTGGAGAAGCCCATACACGCACGATGATTACGCTAAAGATACAATCAAACATACTCATTAAGACATATTAAATCAATATGTTTATACTAAATTAAATACTTTTTTATAATTGTTTTATTCCGCAACAACCTTAATGTGTGTATATTTCTCATTATGTTGTTAGTAAATTTGACCATATATGAAGTATTATTAATATTAATTGTGGCATGAATTGCGTTCTAATGTACATTCAAGAATTGTTACATCGTGCAAAACGCAAATGCATTCGGTAAGAAAAACTATTTAGTTTTCTACTATATAGACATTGGTTAAAAATTGTCAAAGTTATGTGCCTTGTTATTTTGTGCAACTGCATTAAAAATTAAATATCTTTAACATTTTACAGACATATCTATTGTGTACGATCTAACAAATATCTCAATAGCATTATCTAGTGTCAGTATGTAAAACAGTTTGTAGGAACATCAACGGTATAAATTGAACGTTAGCTTGACTTACCGTTCTCTTCTTTTCATGGTCAAATGTGCCCTGCAAATTATCGTATGTTAAATAATAATAGGACAATGCATGCATTAAATGTATTTGATATTTGAATATCATAGATTTTACTAATCACAAACCAATCAGCGGGTTTCTTGCATGATAATTAACTATAGTAAGAGTGAATTTATTCTTCTTTCTTACAAGAGGAAGAAATTCTAGTTTTTGTTAATATTCTAGGTTATGTTGTTGACACTTTTTTAGTTAATTATCCAGGGATTTGCCTACACTAGAGCAACTGAGAAGAGAAGATATACAACCTCTAACAGATAATTTTTCAAAGAATAGCTATATGGAGAGGCAAACTGCTCTCCTATGCTGCTAGACTAACTTCGATTAAAGCATGTTTAGCTAGCATCCTTGTTCTTCAGTTTCCAAAATGGGCACTTGACCTCATAAATACTTAGATAGCTAACTGCATCTCGAGTAACTTCAAGGGGCATAGAAAGGTTCATCTTGCATATTGGAAACTTATCTGTAAGAAAAAATAATTGCGGACATCAAAATTCCTAAGTTATCCAATGTTACTCTCTGTCTTCTTAGTTCTTAGATAAATAGATATATGAAATAGGGATTTCTATTTTCGTGCTCTTGGTTCGTTAGTTGTACTCACTTTTTCCCAGCCGCTTAACTTTTCCTCACTTTTCCCCTCGCCATGTTAAGAAACCCTCGCGGGCGCTTGCAGGCGCTCGGATGGAGGGATGCCGTCAGGTCAAAGGCTTGAACGTTACATGCTGACTGGTGGGACCACGTTGGCGCGGGTCGGGCGTTGAGCGTTACGTTACGAGGCCTCGACCGTTACATGCCTGACCGATGATGCTGCGTTGGGACGGGTCCTGCATACGTGGTGAAGGGTGGAGCCGCGTTGGGACAGGTCTTGCATACATGGTGAAGAGTGGGGCCGCATGGAGACACGTCGGACCAGCCATTCTCGCTCACCCAAAGCATTCGCTTCCCCCGAGCCTGGAACAGCTCCCGCACCGTCGCTCCGCTGCCCCGCCGTCGTGCCCTTCTACCTTATGTCGTCCTCGGTCCTAGAGCCGCCCCCTCCCCCTATCTGTGGAGCCCACTCCACCTCCGCCTCTGCTCCCGTCCCTGCTAGATCTACCCCTTTCACGGAATAGTATGCAACACCGGCTGGTGCACCGTACATCCCCGTCGAGCACGGAGAAGATTGGGTGGAATCGCAGGGATCTAACGCATGGATTCCATCTGGGTAAGCATCGTTTCCCTTTTGTGTATTGATTATTGGTAGTATTTGAACACGAATTGCTGGTGCTCAACTAACTACCTTGCTTTTCGAATAGGATTGATCCAGTGCTGGCGTAATTCGTGGTTGTAAACAATATCTCTCTGGATTTTACTTCCCAGCGGTGGTTTCAACCTCCATAACTCAGATAGATAAAATCTCCCTGAAATCTATTGTAACTTCCCCTGGAGCAGTGGCGATTCAGTTGGTTTGCAAGAGTGTTCATAATTATGAAATTCTCGCGCGGTCTGGAACTATAATTGACACAACTCTCACATGGCTAGTGATTCACTTTCAAATTAAAAAAATTATACAACTCTTAATGTACAAGAGTGTTTATAATTGACACAACTCTCTTGACCACTTTCAAATTAAAAAAATATATACAACTCTTAATGTAAAAGAGTGTTTATAATTGACACAACTCTTGAACACTTTCAAATTTTAAAAAATTATACAACTCTTAATGTAAAGGAGTGTTTATAATTGACACAACTCTTTAACACTTTCAAATTAAATAAAATCATACAACTCTTAATGTAAAAGAGTGTTTATAATTGACACAACTCTTGAACACTTTCAAATTGAAAAAATCATACAACTCTTAATGTAAAAGAGTGTTTATAATTGAAACTACTCTTGAACACTTTCAAATTGAAAATATTATACAACTCTTAATGTAAAAGAGTGTTTATAATTGACACTACTCTTGAACACTTTCAAATTAAAAAAATATACAACTCTTAATGTAAAAGAGTGTTTATAATTGACACTAATCTTGAACACTTTCAAATTGAAAAATTATACAACTATGAAGGACCTTTCTTTTGGAAGCTCTTTATGACTTTAAATCCCTGCTTCCCTCTATGAAGGACCTTTCTTCTATTTCTAAGCTGAGTCTGTAAACCTATTTCCTCTCTATCTCCAGCAATCATTTGAGTTGTGTTTCAAGCATTCATATGATGATTTATTCAATCATGTTCTTCATCTTGCTTGTTTGCACAAGACTCTTATATATTGAGTATTACTTTGAAAGCCATCATTGTGAAAAACCTTTTATGTTTGAGCAAAGAGTACTCTTGTTGTGAAACTTCTATAAAAGCTTTATTTGTGAAACTATTTGCCAGCTATTCTCTGACCAAGAACAAAGTTTGCCAATCCTAATTATGATTTATCTTTATGCATCTTTATTGTGACTCCTGTACTTGTTGCAAGCTAAGTTATATAATGGTGAGTTGCTTTCTTCTATGAGTTGTGTAATGGTAAGTGTGATGCTTCTTGTCTGTATTCTTTTATCGACACTTCACTCCATAAACCTATGGACATGTTTACTGAGCTCAGTTTTCGATTGGGGACAAGCGAAGGTCTAAGCTTGGGGGAGTTGATACGTCCAATTTGCATCACCATTCTATATCATAATTTGCCTCTATTCATTGATATATTTCATATTAAGAGGTGTTACTTATGTCTTTTCATCTGTTTTTGTATGTTGGATGATTCTTGGAGGATGAACTGCCGGAGTCAGGATTCTGATGGAAAAAGAGGTGTTTTGATGCAATTTCGTGAAGATCAGAAAAATACCAGAAAAACTACGGAAAATCATATTTTCCCAGAAGACGAAGAAAGACAGAAGGGGAGGCGGAGATGGGCCACAGGGGGCCCACACCTCCTAGCCGCGGGCCACCCCTAGGTCGCGCCTACAGGGGGTGTGGCCCACCTGGCCCACCTCTGGCTCCGCCATCTTGCCTATATCTTCTCCTCGAAACCCTAATACACGGGGAGCGACCACAGAAAGATCCCGCCGCTCTGCGGGCAAAAAACACCGAGAGAGAAAGAGCTCTCAGGTAGACAGATATCTGCCAGGGAAATTCCTTCCCGAAGAGGGGAGATCGTCGCCATCAACACCATCATCAAGCAAGACTTCATCAGGATCATCATCATCATCCACACCATCATCTCCACCGGCACCATCATCACCACTCCATCCTGCTGCAATAATTGTGTTGAATACTTGTATAGTTCTTAGGGGAAACTCTCCCGGTGTTGATTACTATTGTAGTTGATGCTTCTGAGTGGAACCATTGGATTATTGTTTATGTTCAGATTGTTATCCATCACCATATCATATTTGATATTCATCCATATGATGTCTCGTGAGTAGTTCGTTTAGTTCTTGAGGACATGGGAGAAGTCATGTTGTTAGTAGTGGATTTGTGTTGAGATATTATTCAATGGTTTAGTATTTAAGTTGTGGTGCTATTCTTCTAGTGGTGTCATGTGAACGTCGACTACATGATACTTCACCATTTATGGGCCTAGGGGAATGCATTGTGTATTTGGATACTAATTGTGGGGTTGCCGGAGTGATAGAAACCTGAACCCCCGTTAGGACACCATTGCACAAGGGAGCGTAGGATCTCAGAGTTTAAGGCTGCTGTTAGGTTTACATCTTAATTACTTTCCTGTAGTTGCGGATGCTTGCAGGGGGTTTAATCACAAGTATGTATTAGTCCAAGTAAGGTCGGTACATTAGCACAGGTTCACCCACACAACACTTACAACACCAAAGAATACTACTCAGCTATTTGAAGCGAAAGCACTTGACAGAATTCCCATGTGTCCTCGAGAACGTTTGGTCCTCATAAGTATTTCTACCGGCTTGTCCTTTGCTAAGAAAGGATTGGTCCACTTGCTGCATTTTGTTCGTTGTCTTTATTACTTTCACTTTATTTCTTTGCTTTATCAGAAAACCCCTAAAAATCCGTTTGCTAAGTATTTACAAAGATTCCTGCTCCATACCACTAGTCAACACCTTCTGCTCCTCGTTGGGATCGACACTCCTATTTATCGAAAGTACTACTGACATGGTTATACCCCACGAGTACACAACATCAGCATACCTAGTCCAGCCCGAAGGAAGGCCCACTACAAGATATGCGGCCTGTGGAGATTCCGAGTGGCCCAGGCCCATGACGCCTTCGGATGCTTGGAGACCAAGTCTAGTGTAGATAGAATTTCAAAGGGAAAACCCTAATCTGTAACCGACTCAACCTACTCCTAGGACCTGCCTATCTATATAAAGGCTAGGAGGGCACAGCGAGGAGGACACCTCTCACCGCATACACACCTCCACGCCAGATTGCATCTGTGCACCCCTGTAATTTTCGGTTCCGCCGTAATCAAGAGCAGACAAGCAGGAGTAGGGTTTTCCCCCCGGGGGCCTGAACCTGGTTAAACCTCGTGTCCCCGTGTTGCTTGTTTGCTAACCGTTCCATGATCTCTAGCATCCGCACCTTCGCCAAAACCCAAGCTCATAACAATGGGCATTGACGAGATTAAACCTCGTCAATTGGCGCCGTCTATAGGAAACGGGGGCGCTGATTGTGCGATCATGACGTCCCATCCGAAGTGATCTACAACTCCTCGGCGACAGAGAGCCACCTCCTCTTTGGCGCTTTCGACTTCATCGCCCACTTGCCAGCCACCATGAAGGATTTCGAGCCCGTAGGCGACAGGCTCGAGATTCTGTTCGGGAGCTTCTACTTCTAGGTGGGGTAGGCCGGCACTCTCCGCCTCCCAGAGCGGGTGCCACCACCATCCATCAGGCCCACTTTGTGGGTCCCACCCATCAGCGTGTTACGCACGTCTATGCTAACAGATGAGTCCTATGATAGCAACAGCTGCAACTCAGATCTGTGCGACCCTCCATCAGATGAAGGAACCTACGGTTCCGGATCCGAAAGCTGCGGCAGCAGCGATCCAATCTGCAGGCAATACCAATGCGCCATGGTCATCCATGGAGAAACGGAAGGGCAGCCAAATTCGACTGAACTAAACCCACCACCAAATCCACCGCCCAACCCGCAGGCTGGGAACGGAGGAAACAGAGGGCAGCCGCCCCTCCAGCCCAACGAGGGCGACGCTGTCGCCTATCAGAGGATCAACCTCAACAAGGACAACTGGTGCCCGGCACGCAAAGCCGTGGCGGGCAACAAGATCCTACCTGTGAATGCTTCACGAGATCTGCTGATGGTATACCACCTCCTCCTCATCGCCGAGCACAATAAGCAGGTAAAACTGCAGGAGGAGATCGACTAGTGCAAGCAGGCAGCTTCGGAGTCTAGCGCGCGGTGAGCTACGCTCTCCGCCGCTGGCGGCTCTAGCTTGCACGGCAATCACGCCAACAAGCATCGCTCTCGCACAGATAACATGGATCCAGCTGCGCGACGTGAGGTCACCAAAACCCTCAACATGTCCTTCATGGAGATGGACGTCAACGACAACGTCATACCGAAGACGCCTCAGGATGCGATCATGGCAGCCACCACGTACCTCGCATCCCATCCACCTCCGGTGGGGGACCCCAAGAGTGCCATGCACAAGTCCACGCTAGCCGGACTAGTCGGAGCTGCGCTCCACGAAGAAGCTCCTATGGAGCTAAAGAAAAATGCTACAGTCAGATTCAATCGTAGCCCCACACCCTCATCCGACGAGGAAGAGGACGAGCACGATCTACCTCGATGACGCAAGAGCCCAAGATGTCGCAGCCGCGACTACGATGCTCGAAACGACCTCGCTCAGCGCAAGGTCGACAAGGCACGCGCCAAACGCGCATGCTCAACCGAATCCGACGAGGATGATGACAGAGAACTATGTGGAGCTTGATGCTTCAGCAGTTCTGTTCGGCGCACACAGATGCCGAAAATTTTCAAGCTTCCTTCGGACACTCCGAAGTTCGACAGCACGTAGGACCCAAAGGCCTGGCTCAGCGACTACCTCTCGTACGTCTAGATGCACGGTGGCAACAAGAAAACCGCCCTACAATGCCTTTGGCTACAGCTGATAGGTGCAGCCCGGATCTGGCTCAGCAGCCTGTCCTCAGGCTCCATCCAAAGCTGGGAGGAGCTGGCGTACAGTTTCATCCGAAATTTTAAGGGTACCAGCAAGAGGCCAGCCTTGATCGAGGAGCTGCGGGCCTGCACTCAACGAACGGGTGAATCCATTCGCTCGTACATCTTGTGCTGGTCCAACATCAAGAACTCCGCGGCACACATCTCCGAGGAGAGAACGATCGACGCCTTCAAGGATGGCGTCAAGCACCCGAACTTCAAGGAAGAACTTGGGCGCATCAAGCCCAAGACACTTGACCACCTCATGGACATCGCCAATAGGTGGGTAGATGGCAAGGATTCCCTCCACCGAGCACATTCGGATAAGGAGGACGAATACGGTCACAGACGCGAACGCCGTAGCAAGCGAAGATCGTGCGTCTACGACGATCGCGATGGACCTGACATGGTTGCGGCTGGCTATGCCGAACACCGCAACAACAACAACCGCAACAACGGAGGATACCGCGGAGGAAACTTCCGCGACGGAGGACGCCCAACACAAACATGGCAGCGCCGCGGCCGTGACGACGAACCCTCGGCATACGACAAGCTGTCGGGCCCCTGCACCATCCACTTCTACATCAACAAGCAGGATGGCAAAAAGAAGGCCAGCCACATGCTAAAGGACTGCCGCGAGTTCCAGAAACTTAGCGAGGGTCTGACCCAAATGCGGCGCCAGATCGTGCACCCTGGGTTTGGACCCGCACCTGCACCAGGTGACATCGACCATGGAGCTCCTCCACCACCACCCGTGGGACCGTCGAATCCCGCAATCACACATGTGCCAAACAACGGCACAGGTGGATATCCACCGCCAAAAGGGTCCCTCATGATCCAGAAGGGACGCCCAACCAATAGAGTGCAAAAGAAGATCACTCGACAAGTCAGCCTCGCTGTAACCGCTCCGCCGGCCATCCCTGAGTACCTCAGTGGCTCAGAGTCCTGCATCACGTTCGATCGTTCGGACCATCCTCGCCAGATCCCTCGCCCAGGTCATGCTGCTCTGGTGTTCGCCAGCACCCTCGCAGCGATGCGGATCCCTTTGTGCAGCCTGGAACAATCCAATACAACATTCCACGACATAGTCCCAGGGAAGGGCATATATCCCCTGGGAAAGATATGGCTCGACGTCATCTTCGGCAAGCCCGAAAACTTTTGGTGTGAGCATCTCGAGTTTGAAGTGGTGGATTGGCCATCACAGTACCACGCCATCCTCGGGCGTGTAGTGTTCGCAAGGTTCCTAGCAGTACCGCACTACGCGTACCTGCTGCTCAAGATGCCTGGGCCCAAAGGCGTCATCACAGTACAGGGAAGCTTCACCTGATCGGACCACTGCGATAGAGACTTCAACAGAATATCCTAGTCGTTCGGCATGCAAGAGGAGCTCATGAGGCTCCGAGAGGTGACAGACAACGGGGCACCCCTAGTCTCCAGGCAAAACTCTTCCGATACGTCGTTCGACTCCACAGTCAACACGAAAAAGGTGCACGTCCACCCAACCGATGCATCCAAGACGGTGCTGATCGCCAACAACCTCAACCCCGCATAGGAAAGCGTGCTCGTCGAATTCCTCCGTGAGCGCTAGGAAATCTTCGCCTGGTGTCCTGTGGACATGCCAGGAGTTCCCAGGGAATTCGCCGAGCACGCACTCAATGTGTTCCTGGACGCAAGGCCGGTCAAGCAATCAATCCGACGACTGTCCGAACCACGAGCAGAAGTAGTTGGAATCGAAGCCAATAGACTCTTGGATGCCAACTTCATCCGAGAAATCAAGGAGAACGAGTGGCTAGCCAACACTGTGCTAGTCCCAAAGAAAGACACAGACATCCTGCGGATGTGCATGGACTTCACGTCAATCAACAAGCACTATCCCAAGGACCACTTCCCTCTTCCTCAGATCGATCATATCATCGATTCGACTCCAGGATGCGAGAAACTCTCCTTCCTCGGCGCCTACTCAGGCTACAATCAGATTCGGCTGAAGGTCGAAGATCAGGAGAAAACGGCGTTCATCACGCCGTTCGGGGTGTTCTGCTACAACACCATGCCCTTTGGGCTGAAGAACGCAGGAGCCACGTATCAGAGGTGCATGCAGGCGTGTCTGAAGAACCAGATCGGTCGAAACATCCAATTCTATGTTGACGACATAGTAATCAAGACCAAGGAAGCCAAGACTCTGATCGACAATCTCCGCGAGACGTTCGACAACCTTGATCACTACAAGATCAAACTGAATCCAGAAAAGTGCGCCTTCGGCGTCCCATCTGGCCAATTACTCGGCTACTTCATCTCCCAACGGGGAATCGAGGCGTATCTGAAGAAAACCCGGGCCATACTAACCATGGAGAAGCCGAATAACCTCAAAGGTGTCCAGTAACTTGCTGGGCGCATCGCGGCGCTGAGCAGATTCATCAGCCGCATGGGTGAGAAGTCCCTGCCTTTCTACCAACTGCTACACAAAGCCGACAAATTCAAGTGGACACCCGAAGTGGACGACGCATTCGAAGACCTTAAGCGGATACTCTCCACCTCGCCTGTTCTGGTCAGAACGCGAGCCTCTGCTGTTATACATCGTAGCCATACACCAGGTGGTAAGCATTGTACTCGTGGTCGAGCGACCCGAAGATGGCAAGACCCATGGGGTCCAACGCCCAATCTACTACCTCAACGAGGTACTAACGCCAACAAACAGAGGTACCCTCACTACTAGAAGCTCGCCTACGGTGTGTTCATGACAGCTCGGCGGCTGAGCCACTACTTCCAGGAGCATCAGATAATGGTTGTCAATGAGGCGCCACTATCCAACATCTTGAACAACCCCGAAGCCACGGGACGTGTAGCCCTGTGGGGCATTGAGCTATCCCCTCTAGACATAGTCTACGAGCGGCACCATGCGATCAAATCTCAGGTCCTCCCTGACTTCCTCGTCCACTGGATGGAGCTCTAGCTGGCGGACACCCCGAACATGACGCAGTCATGGACGATGCACTTCGATGGCTCCAAGCATGAAGCTGGAGCAGGAGCTGGCGTCATACTAACATCCCCGGAAGGTGACAAGATGAAATACGTCCTTCGGATGAAATTTCGTGCCTCCAACAATGAGGCGGAATACGAGGCCCTCATCCACGGCATGAGGATGGCCAAGATCTGCGGCGCAACGTGCCTAGTCATCTACGATGACTTGAACCTCTTCGTCCAGCAGACGATAAATGAGTGCGACGCACACGCTACCAACATGATCGCGTACTACGCGCTCTACAACTCACTCGAAGGAGACTTCGACGGCTGCGAGCTTCGACACGTTGGAAGAGAAAGCAACAAAGAAGCCGATAGACTCGCCAAGATCGGCTCCACTTGCGCATGGGTGCCACCAGGTGTGCTCCTCGAACAAATCTGCGTACCCTCCATCAAAAGGAAATTCCCCAAGGGATCACCCGAAGAAGAAGAACACTCGGGGGCTGCGCCACTCGAAGGACACGAAGGGCCCGAAAAGCTCGACACAGAGGCCGAGCTTGTTAGCCTGATGCAGGTCACGACAATCGAGGAGACATGGACAAAGTCGTACCTTCGGTACCTGATCCACAAGGAACTGCCTGACGACCCGACAGATGCCCGACACATATCTCGCCGGTCCAAAGCATTCACTCTTCACAATGGCGAGTTGTACAAGTGCAGCATTACGGGCGTGCTCCAAAGATGCGTCACCATCGGTGATGGCAAAACTATCCTCTAAGACATCCACGAAGGCATCTACGGTCACCATGCAGGCAGCCGCGCCCTCGCCGCCAAAGCTCTGTGAGCCGGATTCTACTGGCCAACGGCCATGAACAATGCCAAGGACATCGTCCGAAGATGCAATGGCTGCCAAAGATTCGCGGACAATCCACACGCACCAGGATCGGAGCTTAGGACCATACCACTGGCCTGGCCCTTCGCCCAATGGGGCCTCGACATGATCGGCAAACTGCCAAAGTCCTCGCCAAGAGGTCACGTTTTCCTTCTGGTCGCAGTCGACAAACTCACCAAGTGGATCGAGGCTATGCCCGTCACCAACCAAAGCGGCAAAACGGCCGTCAAGTTCTTCGAGTCCATAGTCTACAGGTTCGGCATGCCACACAACATCATCACGGACAATGGCTCGAACGAATTCTAGGACTTCTGCGAGGGCCTTGGAATCAACATATCATACGCCTCGGTGGCGCACCCGTAGACCAACGGGTAGGTCGAAAAGGCCAACGGCCTCGTAGGCGGAGGCATCAAGAAACGCATGCTCAGCCCACTCGAACGGCTTGCGGGGGCTTGGGATGAGGATCTACCCTCCTTCCTTTGGAGCCTATGCACAACGCTGAACAACGCAACTGGCTTCACACCTTTCTTCATGGTGCATGGAGCCAAAGTTGTACTACCTACCGAGGTACGCCACAAGGCCCCACGGGTCATTGCCTATAGCGAAGCCGAATCGACGACCGCACTCGAAGGCGCCGTCGACACACTCGACGAGGCACGCGACATCGTCGCGGCTCGCTCAGCGGTCTACAAAGCCTCCGCAACTACCACAGCCGACGGCTGCGGCCAAGGTCCTTCGTTGAAGGAGACCTCGTCCTACGACTCAAGCAAGAGCGGCCGAAAAAGCTCGAGTCACCCTGGGAAGGACCCTACATCATCACAGAAGTCATCCCAGGCGGCGCCTATCGCCTCAAGGATATCGCGTCAGGAGTCGAATACTCCAACCCCTGGAATGTTGCGCGTCTGTGACGCTTTTACCCCTAGTTATCCCTTTACTTTCAATATGGCTACTCCGTCAAACAATGTATCTCCTCGATTACGATATAAATAAAAGCTAAGTGTTTCGCCCGAAATTTTCTTTTACCTTGCATTACTTTTTTCTATAACACGCTCGAGGGCTCCGCCTCACCTCACGACCTCGTCGACTGAGAATAACGCATGTAACCTGAGTAGCTGACCACGTCAGGCTAACGAAAAGGACATGCATACAACAAGGGCACCACGTGCTAGCACAAACAAACTTTACAGAAAAAGGGCATAACAAGCCCACTCAAATATATACAAGTTTTACATCTATCTTTTTACAGGGTCTACCTATTCTAAAGAATCACGTGTGCCCGATGCTCAAAAATATCCACGATCTCTTCGGCATACTGCCTAACAGCGGCATAATGCGGGCGCATGTCCCAGAAGCCACCATCTGGTCGAGGGGGCGGCCCAGCCGCCACCACCGCGAGATCAACATCAGGGTGATGCAGACAAACAGGCGAAAGGGCGGCTTTCACCCCTGCAACCAGCTGATGCCGCACCAACTTCCTCACGTGATTCACGTCCTGAAACTTCGACAACAAACCCGAAAGGGTGGACGGTGCCTCGTCCAGAGGAAACATGACGTACATAATCGATGCCAGGGAAGTCTTCACCTGCCTCAGCACCCGCGACACCTGATGAACACGATCCTGCACTATCGCAAGGACGGTGGCCCAGTCATGGTTCATCCAGAAGAAGCCTCCGGCTTCCATATCCTGTTGGGTCAGGAAGATGATCCGAACTGCAACACGCTCCTTCTCCTCCCTAGGAACAAGGTTGGCACATGCAGAAAACTCATAATAAAATGACGCGACAACAAGGCTCATCCGAAAACGAGCAGCAGCTCAACAAAACTCACATTGCAGTTGCTCTCTCAACTGCCATAACTCCCCATCAGATAATCCTCCCTGGCGGTAGCCCGCTCAGTCTTCGACTTCCACACGTCCGCGTGGCCTCAAACGCCAAGGATCTCCTTCTCCAGGATGCGGGCGCGGTCATGAAGAAAAACAAGCTGCGACGCATCATCAAAAGATGGTCGCGACTGAGGGACAGTCAAAGTATCCATGGGATCCTCACTCGAAGGTCCCTAAAGGAAAAGCAAGTAAGGATATGAACAACACATTTCTCTGGCAACAGCCCAAAGCATCATTTATATACATCAAAAGCCACTGCGTGGCACAAGGAGAAATTGTTTGACAAAATATTACAATAACAGAAGAAGAAAAGCTATCCTAGCTACAGCAGATTTAGGCGCCCCCATCCGGGGTAACCTTGGAGCCAGATTGCTTGCCCCTGGCTTCTCCCTGCTGCCTCGCCGCGTAGTCCGCTAGCAGGTCGATAAGCTTCAGACCATACCGCTTACAAGGAGAAGCGAAGAGAGCAAAGGCTACCTCAGAGCCATCGGGAGCTGTTGGCATCTGGGAGGTGACGTGCTGAAGATCAAGCTCCACTCTAGACACCATGGCCACGGCCAGCCCCATGGAGGCGCCGATGCCCTTCTTCTTATGCTTGTAGGCCGTAGGGGCATCCTCTAACAGCGCATCCGCCAGAGAATCAACATCCTCAAGGGCAGTGCGCTTGGGAACGATATCCTTGTAGAAACGCTGGAGGACCTCCTTAGCCTTAGCAAGGGAACCAGCAGCAGTGTTGATGGGGATATGCCGACCGGGGTATACCTAGCGGGACGTTTTCTAATGGCCCAAGCTGCCAGCGAGTGGGCCTGCAGGACGGCGACTGGATCGAGACTTGGCAAGAATCCGGGCGACTGGAAGCTAGAGGCCCAGAAGCGTAGTTAGGCCCAGTTGGATTAGGACAAGAACCCTCTAAATCCTTAACTAATTCGGTTGTAGATCTGTAAACCCTAGGAGGTGAGCCTATATAAACCTCCCTAGGGTACACATAGAGGACACGTTCCATCATACACCCCAGCGACTTGCCGCCTAATCATCGAGCTCGCCCTTGTACTCTCTCCATAATACAATCTAGCAGGAGTAGGTCTTTACCCTCCGGGGGGCCGAACCTGGGTAAATCATTGTGTCTCCACCCTCATCTTTCACCGCAGATGGTTGGCCGCCCTTGCCCCTCGTTCTACTACTCGCTGCCGATTGCAGCATCTGCCGTGGCCATTCCCACGATAGTGGCGCCCACCGTGGGGCCTGGCTGGTCAGGCCAGTGTTCTACGGCGAGAGCCAATCTGGCCATCAATGAGACGATCGCCACCGGCCGCATGATCGCGATCGGCGAGATCCTCCAGATCTTGCCGAACAGCTACGTCCCGGCGGCATGCCCCGTCATGCACAGCGTGATCATGCCGGTCGGCACGATCAGCCTCTTCGTCGGCTTCACCGACGTCATCGTCTCGAAGGACTCGGCTCGCATCCGCGAGTCGCCACCACGCGACCAGCTCTCCGAGAGCCAGGTCCGCACCATCCACCGCCTCGCCTCTGAATACGACTCAGCCAACAGCAACGTGTCTGAAATCACGGTGGTCGCGGACGACGCGGCCCTCAACGATGACGTTGACTCAGCGACCCCGACATCGGCCGTCGGATCCATCATCACCGCGTCAACCGCGGGATCCATCTCCCAGGTCTCCAACATGGGAGACTTCGAGGACCCCTCCATTCTTGGGATCTTCGACTTCGACTCCGGGTCGGAGAACTCCGGCGACTTCCACATCGGATCTGGTCGCAACATCGTGGCCTACATGGAGAATGACACAGACGCCCCGCCAGACCCCTTCTCCACGCCGATCCTGCCGACCGCAACGACGACAGAGGTCGAGGAACTCCGCCTACGGTTGGAGGAGGCGGTTCGCAAGGAACAAGCCAAGCGCGATTTTTTTGCCTCGAGCAGGTGACGGCGCAGGAACTTTCGTGCTACCACCAACTCCTCATCAGATCGCGCCTGAATCCTACCGTCCAGGGCCGCGCCCTGAACTTCGACGATGAAAACGACCCGGCCCGCATGGACGAGCGCACGATCTGTGAAAACTCGCCGCCGGGAGGGAGCTCCCGGCCACCACCAGGCGTGACGGCCAACGGCGCCCCCCCAACCACCACCCGGCTGCACGCCCCCCGGGACCAGCCAAGAATCATGGTCTCCTCGCGGGAGCGAGACGCGAATGGCCTCCCATTGTTCTCCACCCCGATGGACAACATCGTTGCGAGCCGAGCCGCGGTCGACAACATCAACGTGACCGGGGAAGGCGCCCTACAGATCCAGTATGCCAAGGCTCTACTCGCCAAGGACGTCGATCAACAAAACGCGGGAGCCAACTCACAGGGTCGCATGTACTCGCGTTCGTCAGGCAGTAGGGCAGCCTCGAGCGGCCGCCCAATGGTGGTAAACACCCTCAACTTCCTACCACTCGAGCCCCTACAGCTCCAACACCGACCCGCACACGCGGCACTCTCCACCAACGACCCACAACCGACAAACAACTTCGTTGCCGCCAACGGGCAGCCAGTCGACGCGCGAACCCACATCATCAACAACCAGAGCTGGCACGCACGCCAGCCCGACGACTTGAGGCATACCCTCACCAACTGCCGCGATGGCGAACCAAGGGGATCGCTAAGACGAGTCGGACCCCAGTGTTTCAGACCGATGATCCGAGGCGAAAAATGTTGGAGATATGCCCTAGAGGCAATAATAAAAGTGGTTATTATTATATCTTTGTGTTTATGATAAATGTTTACATTCATGCTATAACAGTATTAACCGGAAACATTAATACTTGTGTGATTTGTAAACTAAATTAGATTCCCTAGTAAAGCCTCTTTAATAATACTAGCTTGTTGGTTAATAGATGATCGTGGTTTCTCGATCATGAACATTGAGATGTTGTTAACAACGAGATCGTATCATTAGGAGAATGGTATAATGGACATACTCCTATAGATAAGCGTAGCATAAAGATCAAGTCATTTCAATAGTTCGTTTGCTATAAGCTTTCTGATACATAGTAACCTAATTCCTTTGACCATGAGATCATGCTAATCACCATCACCGGAAGGATGCTTTGATGACATCAAACACCACACTGTAACTAGGTGTCTATAAAGGTGGCATTGAGTGTTTGGAAAGTATGTGTTGAGGCACATGGATCAAGAGTGGGATTTGTCCATCCATATGACAGATAGATATACTCTGGGCCCTCTCGGTGGAATGTCATCCAATTAGCTTGCAAGCATGTGACTGGCTCACAAGGGATCACATATCACGGGAATAAAAGAGTACTTATCGGTAATGAGGTTGAACTAGGTATGCAAAGATACCGACGATTAAAACCTCGCATAAGTAAACTATCGTGAGACAAAGGGGAATTGGTATCGTATGTAAGTGGTTCATTCGATTGCAAAGTAATCGTTGAAATATGTGGGAGCCATATGAATTTCCAGATTCCTCTATTGGTTATTGATCAGTGAAGTGTCTCGGTCATGTCCGCATAATTCACGAACCGTAGGGAGACACACTTAAGGATTAGATGTTGTTTAGTAGACATGGAATGTTAATAAGGGATACCGAATGTTGTTCGGAGTCTCGGATGGGATCTGGGATATCACGAGGAGATCCGGAATGGTACAGAGAATAAGATTCATATAAGGAAAGTCCGATTCCGGAGTTCGGGAAACATTCTGATGTTTTCATCAGAGAGGTTCTAGAAGGTTCTAGAAGGTTCACCGGTCCAGAAGGAGAATGGTCCATGAATGTGTCATGGGTAAGTGGAATGATTAGATCATATCCTGGGTCACTTGGTGTGGTCATTTGTGAGAGAGAATTAAAGCTCTAAATTGAAAGTCAAACGGGAGGTTTGAGAAGTCAAACTGGAACAATAGTTTCCTAGTGGAAGTAGGAGAGAGTCCTTCCAACTTGGGTTTGGAAGTGGATTCAAACACACCCCTCCCAAGGCTACACCAAAGCACCAAGCCCAGCCCCTCTCCACCCGAGCCGCCGCCGTGTGCCGTCGTCGGCCCATCACCGTCTCCCTAGCCGCCACCGACACCTCCTCCTTCTCCCGGTCTTCTAAACCTTAGATCACCGAGAAACCCTAATTCCACCATAACTCGCACCGGCTTAGGCGAAGCCTTGCAGGATCTTCCCTCTAGTTCCGACACCATGCCTTCGTGATGCCAAAATCGCGAGGGGAGAACTACAACCTTCGCTGCCTGCTGGAACAAGGGAGAGGAAGGTCTTCATCGAGTACCGAACGTGTGATCGACTGCGGAAGCGCTGCCGGAACGCAGCGCCGGAAGGATTGTCTATGCGATCTTGAGATTGGCAAGTGTACGACTACATCACCCACGAGAAGCTGCTCTCGTTAACTGCTTTGGAATCTTCGAGGGTGAGTGCTTCTATCGGCTCGTTGCTAAGATCTAGTAAATAGATCTTGGCTTATTTGTGTGCATGCGGTAGAATTTTTTTGTTTTCCATGCTACGAACCCCTATAGTGGTATCAGAGTCGTGTCTATATGTAGATCTGTTGCACGAGTAGAACACAATGGTCATTGTGGGCGGTGGTGCTTTTATTATCAATTGCTTTTTGTGTACTTTGCATCTTGCGGTATGATGGGATGAAGCGGCCCGGGCTAACCTTACATGACATCGTTCATGAGACTAGCTCCACGCTTAACATGCAACTTGTATTGCATAAGTGGCTTTGCGGGTGTCTGTCTCTCCCATCATAGTATAGATTCAATTTACAACGGGAACTTGATAGTTCAAACATCAACATTGTGGTTCTTGTTCGTAAGTTAGAATGACACTTATTGAAAACCCCAAACGACGTAAAATATGCAAAGAAAATTAGAGGCGTCTAACTTTGTTTTGCAGGGGTGTGTTGTGATGTGATATGGCCATGATTGTGATTATATATGATGTATGCAATATTCCTTATTTATAAGTTGGCAACCGGCAGGAGCCATATGGTTGTCTTTTAAATTCCATTAAGACCTGCGTGTCTATTCAAAGTAGTTGTAATAGTTGATGCTGGTGGACGACAACCATGAAGCGGCGCCATTGACCTTGACGCCATACCGGTGATGATGGAGATCATGTTCATGCTTGAAGATGGAGATCGGAAGCACAAGAAGAAAGGCCATATCATATCACATATTATGAATTGCATGTGATGTTAATCCTTTTATGTATCTTGTATTGCTTAGTTCACGACGGTAGCATTATAAGATGATCCCTCAAGCACACAATTTCAAGTTTTAAAGTGTTCATACTTAGTAAGCACCGTTGATAAAGCTCGTTGTTTTGAAGCACCACGTGATGATCGAGTGTGTTAGATTCTGCGAGTGTATATAAAGTGAGCAAGCTAGATTTGCTCATGCGGAAGCTAAGGTTTGATCTTGACGAGCCTAGCATGTACAGACATGGTCTCGGAAAACGGATCACCAAAAGGTAAAGCATGAGTGATATAGTAGATATAATGAACATGTTGATTGTTCGCCATTGAAGCTACATCAAATCTCGTGATGATCAGTTTTGATGTGGTGGATTTGGTTCGTGTTATCACTAAAACAATGTGAGGGATATTGTTTTGAGTGGGAGTTCACCTAGATTAATTCAACTATTAATTAGAACTCAATTTGTCATAAACTTAGTCTGAACTATTGCAAATATGTTGTAGATCAATGGCGGCCCCTACCATCAATTTAATGCGTTCCTAGAGAAAGAAAAATCGAAAAAATGGAAGCAACTTCGCGGATTGGTTTCGCAATTTGAGGATTGTCCTCAATGCTGGTAATTTGACTTATGTGCTGGATGCACCGCTGGGTGACCCACCTACAGCTGATGCTATCGATGAGGTAAAGAATGTTTTCCTCGCTCGGAAGAATCAGTACTCCACAGTTCAGTGTGCTATCTTGTATGGTTTGGAATCGGAGCTTCAGAAAAGGTTTGATAACCATGACCCACATGATATTGTCCGTGAACTCAAAATGATATTTGAGGCTCACACGGCAGTTGAGAGTTATGAGGCTTCTGAAAAGTTCTTTAACTGCAAGATGGAAGAGGGCAGCTCCGTTAGTGAGCACGTGCTTAAGATGTCTAGGCACGCAAGCAAGCTTCAAAGCTTAGGTATAGTGATTCCTAATGCTTTGGGGATTCACCGTGTCCTCCAGTCACTACCACCAAGTTACAAGAACTTTGTGATGAACTACAATATGCAAAACATGGACAAGTCGTTGCCCGAACTCTTCTCCATGTTGAAGTCTGCAGAAGTGGAGGTCAAGAAAGAGCACCAAGTGTTGTTGGTCAATAAGACCACCAAATTCAAGAAGCAAGGCAAGTCTAAGAAAAAGGGAAACTTCAAGAAGGGCGGTAAGAAAGTTACTGCACCGGCGAAGAAGACCAAGGCTGGGCCTAAGGCTGATACTGAGTGCTTTTACTGCAAGGGAGAAGGTCACTAGAAGCGGAATTGCCCTAAGTACTTGGCGAATTTGAAGAATGGAAACATCAAGACGAAAGGTATATCCGATATACATGTTATTGATGTGTATCTCACTAGTACTCGTAGTAGTGCCTAGGTATTTGATACTGGTTCAGTTGCTCATATTTGTAACTCGAAACATGTGCTTCAGAATAAACGGAAGCTAGTGAAGAAAGAGGTGACGATGCGCGTTGGAAATGGATCAAAGGTTGATGTGATCGCGGTCGGCACGCTACCTCTTCATCTACCATCGGGATTAGTTTTGTACTTAAATAATTGTTATTTGGTGCCTGCGTTGAGCATGAACATTATATCTGGATCATGTTTATTGCGAGATGGTTTGTTTATTGCGAGACGGTTACTTGTTTAAGTCCGAGAATAATGGTTGTTCGATTTATATGAGTAATATGTTTTATGCACATGAACCTTTGATAGATGGTCTATTCTTATTGAATCTCGGTTGTAGTAATACACACATTAATAACATTGAAGCTAAATGTTTGAAATTGAGTGGTAACTCGACCTATATGTGGCACTGTCGTCTTGGTCATATTGGAGTGAAGCATATGAAGAAACTCCATTCCGATGGACTTCTTGAATCACTTGATTTCGAATCACTTGAAAGATGCGAAGCATGTCTGATGGGTAAAATGACTAAGACTCCATTTTCTGGTATGATGGAGCGATCTACGTACTTGTTGGAAATCATACATACTGATGTGTGTGGTCCAATGAGTGTAGCATCGCGCGGTGGTTATCGCTATGTTCTTACCTTCACGGATGACTTGAGTAGATATGGGTATATCTATTTCATGAAACATAAGTCCGAAACTTTCGAGAAGTTTAAGGAATTTCAAAGTAAGGTAGAGAATCAACGAAACAAGAAGATTAAATTTTTGCGATATGATCGTGGAGGTGAATATCTAAGTTATGAGTTTGGCGAGCATTTGAAGAAATGCGGAATACTTTCACAATTGAAACCACCGGGAACACCACAACGTAATGGTGTGTCCGAACATCGTAATCGAACTCTCTTAGATATGGTTCGTTCTATGATGTCACTTACAGATTTACCGCTATCATTTTGGGGTTATGCATTAGAAACAACCGCATTCACTTTAAATAGGGCAGCATATAAATCCGTTGAAACGACACCGTATGAATTATGGTTTGGGAAGAAACCTAAATTGTCGTTTCTTAAAGTTTGGGGTTGCGAAGCTTATGTAAAGAAGTTACAGCCCGGCAAGCTGGAACCCAAAGCGGAAAAATGCATCTTCATAGGATACCCGAAGGAAACTATTGGGTATACCTTCTATCATAGATCCGAGGGCAAAATCTTTGTTGCCAAGAATGGATCCTTTCTAGAGAAGGAGTTTCTCTCGAAAGAAGTGACTGGAAGGAAAGTAGAACTCGACGAGGTTGTTGAACCTTCTCTCGAACTTGCGAGTAGCGCAACACCGGAAGTAGTTCCTATGGCGCATACACCAATAAGAGAGGAAGCTAATGATGATGATCATGAAACTTCGGTTGAAGTAACTACAGAGCCTCGCAGGTCAACAAGAACTCATACCACTCCTGATTGGTATGATCCTGTTATGAGTGTCATGTTGGTAGACAACACCGATGACCCTGCGACATATGAGGAAGCGATGATGAGCCCATATTCCAATAAATAGCATGAAGCCATGAAATCCGAGATTGGATCCATGTACGAAAACCAAGTATGGACTTTGGTGGACTTACCGGATGGCCGGAAGGCTGTCGAGAACAAATGGATTTTCAAGAAGAAAATCCATGCCGATGGTAATGTTACTGTCTATAAAGCTCGACTTGTCGCAAAAGGGTTTCGACAAATTCAAGAAGTTGACTACGATGAGACTTTCTGTAACATCCCTAAAATCATGATTTCAAAGATTGCATATCATTCATGCATGCATAAAATTTTGAGATCATTTTCAAGAAAACAGAAGCACATAGTGATATCATTTTATGTGAGCAAACTTAAATCAAATGACCATCCTCATTTGAGAACATAAGTGTTTTTAAACCAAGTTTGTTTGCTTCCTTGTTGATTGGATTGGGTGTGGAGTTTGGACAAAGTATACAAAATAAATATGGTTTCAAAACCATTTTCAAAACATTTGCAAATCAAATACCATAGCACTGTTTATTTTGTTTATTCAAAAGAACCAAGCTTGAACAGAGAGACCACATGTTTCTATGCCCAGAAATATGAATGTTGCACCCTACAAAATTCCTGAAAAGATTTGATTTCAATTTGAGTTTGAAATCATTTGAAATTCATTCCAGAAAATCAAATCAGAAATACAAAAGGATTAAAGAAAATGAAAAGGGCCGGCGCCAGACATTGAGCCCATCAGCAGATCCAGCCCAGCTAGCCCACCCGGGTTCCCCCTCTCTCTCTCACGCATAGACGCACCCACAGAGTCGCTGACGCCCGGACCCCACTCCTTCTCTGTTCTATTCGCTGACAAGCGGGCCCTGTCCACGTCACCGTCGTCTTCCCCAAATTTCGCGAAGAGCACATCGCCGCTGGCCGTTGCTGCGTTGATTCCGCGACGTAATTGACATTGATTCGCCAGGCGTTTCTTCTCGAGCTCCTGCCTACTTAAACCCCTCCCTCTCGCGGACCTTTCCCCTCACTCACCAACCACAGAGCGCCCCCAGGCTGCAAGTATTCCTCGCTGCAACTCCGCTGTTCCGACGACCTCGCCGACGAATTCCGGTGAGCATCGCGTTCCCCTCTGTCCATGGTTCATGCTAGCATGCTCTGTAACTCCATGCGCATCTACTGACACCTCCCATTTGCTCGCGCATGGTCTATAGCCTCGGCAACGACAATGACTGAGCGTCGCCGCTCTCTGCTCGAACTCCGGCGACCTCTCCCCGTAAGTACCAGCCGCCCCTTGCCCTCTGTCTGATACGCCTAAGATCCCCAACGTCTTGCGCGTCTAACGGTGCCCTCCTCTTGTCTTAGCGCGGCTCGGAACCTCGCCAACGTCGACAAGCAGCCGTACCTGACGCATTCGCGAACTCTGACGAGCAACCCGTGACGACTCCGAGCGCCCCTTCGCCAACCAGAGACACATTGAGCTTCACCTCGTCACGGTGATTCTGGTGAGCATCCTCTCCCCTCCCCGGGCGACCTAGAACACCGGCACCGCCACTGACAGACACGCCGCCGCCAGTCGCCGCCGCTAGCACTGCTAGACTATGGTCAAAGCAACATCAGCCGTTAGATGTAGATCTCACGGTTTAAATTAGATCTGAAGTGAAGCGTTTTCTTTTGATCTGGCGCGTTGGATCTAACTTGATCTGACGGCGCGGAAGCGTGATCCTGAGTGAAACGGTATCAGCCAATAAGAAAGAGACGTGTGGCTAGGGTTTGGTTTTAAAAACAGAATTTGAATCTGATTTATATCCAAAATTGAATTAGCTATAACTTTTGATCCCCACGTTATAATTTGACAAATTTTATACTGTTGGAATCAGGAGAGCAAGCCCTTTCTGTTTATGCAATGTGTTTAAAGTTTTGCTTATGTTAAAATAGTTTTATTTGCAAAAACATCTGTAGGGCTTATTTGAGGATATGAATTGCTTAGGAATTGTTTTTAGTGTTAAATAAATTTGGTTTAGCAAGTTTTTGACTTGTTTAGGATTTAGTAATATGCACATGCCTTGTTGAGTTTTAAAAAAATCATCACATATCATCTTGCATGCATGCATATATTTTTGGTTGTATATGTTGTGTGTGTAATTTGTTGCTACCAATTTTTGTGTAGATTTTGGTGCTAGTGATTGTGATTGTGAGGAGTGCCACTCTCCCAACTACCAAGGCAAGTGGTACTTCATGAATATTTCTATCCCTATACTTTGTACTAAGCATTAGAAATATTTTGCTAAGTCTTGCATGTTACTATTTTGCCTATATGCCTTGATGGGAAATCCTAAGTAGTTGTAGAATTGCTAGGAAATTTCTAAGTTAAGTTACCATTTATGCCATGCTTAGCCTAGCTAGTAGCAAACAAGGGTTGGTGAAATATACATGCTATGATGAAAATATTTCTAAGTCTTTGGACTTTTGTTTTGCTTAATAAAACAACTAAGTCAATGAATCACCTGGGTGGAAAGGGACTTGATTGGTGGTTTTGGTTGAGTGGTTACACAAGGCCATGGCTATGGTTTACCTTGTGTATCTCACTTGTGGAAAGCCACCCAGGAACAAAGGGATTTTAGAGGCCAAGTGTTGAGAAGCTTCTAGTGCAGCCACTTGGCAATATGGGCTCTGCCTGGATCACATAGGTTGCTAGAACTTAGTCATTTGGACAGTTGGTGGTAGTGGGATGATAGGTTGGAACGCGTCCATTTGGTCTAAGGGAAGGCTTCTGAAAGGTCCTGTCTTGGTGAAACCAAGTCTGGTGGGGAAAGTGCACAACCTCTGCAGATGGAAAAAAATCTAAGTACTTAGCCACGTCCATGGCAATGGACAACTTGAGCATCAAGACATGGAAGCTATCAAGAATCTCACCATTCCAACTTCTAAGTAAAAACTTGTGGGTGAACAAGGGTGAAGGACCTCAATGTCTATTGGTGGTTCCTTGGGAAAGTTTTGACAAAGAAAACTTAATGATTTCAACTAATAGGCAAAACCTATTTTGAGCAAAGCAAGCCAAGCTACACTTAGCCAAATTTGCATATAGTAACTAGTCCACCTAAATTATACTAAGGTATCACTTGCCAATACTATTCCAAAGTATTGACCCACTGTGGTTGTAACTTGTGATGTTGCAGGTTATTCAGATGAGGATTAGGTGTCATGAGTCTACACTCAACATGTTTGCCTGTGGCACATGAAGATGAAGACTTATATTTATTTACTTATTCAAACTCTTGTAATAGGCCTGTGGCCTTTGAGTTGTAAAGACTGTTATCTCTGGAATGGATGTAATAATGACCTTTGTATCTGTGTACTTCATCTTAAACTATGGATGCTAGCAATGATCCAGGGACTAGCATTGCAATCACAGGGATCCTTTTCCTTTACAAAGGAGGGATCTTACAGATGGTATCAGAGCACTATGTTGCCTGTAGGATTATGACCCTAGGAATGGAAACCACTAAGGAAAAAAAATTCAAACAACTTCTACACTTGTCTATTCTTCTCGTAAACTTTTATAATCTTCTTTCTCATCTCTATTTGTAGATGAACTCCATCAACGAAGCCGTAAGGAAAGGACCACTCATGACTATGACTTTAGAGTGTGAGACAGAGTTTCCCAAAGCTCTCAAGGACCTTATGGTGGCAATGGAAATACATGGTGCAGCTGTGTATAAAGGCTTTCCAGTGATGGATGAAGGAGTTGAGTAGTGGTGGGTGCAACTTCACTTGTACAAAAACAAGGAAGACAACCACAAGAAAACAGGATTATGCATGTACACCAACACTGTGGTGCACACCACATTCTTTGAGTCAGCAAGGGATGCAGCTTGGAGAACTATCAAAGAACTTAGTGCTAGAGTCAAGTGCAGAATGCTCAACCTCCAAAAAGACTTAAAGAAAGAGAAGGAACAGACCCAAGAGTTGGAGGCTACCAACCAAACCTTAAGAGGAGACATTATAGATTTAGTGATGGAGTCATGTGAGCAAGATAGGCTGATTGCTTCTAGAAACATTGTGTTAGCCAACAGATCCAGTGAGATAGGATTGTAAACGTACTTCGTTAGTTGGACCACCACTTATCACCTTATTTTCCCAAATGTTGCTTTAAAAATAAGTTGAACCTTGATTGATGTAATGGATCCATGTATACCTTGACTTGTGTGTTTTGATATGTATGTGATGCTTTGCCTTGAGTTTTATTTTAGATTGTGTTGTTCTAACTTTTTCTATCTTATAAATAGATGTCTAATGTTACCATCAGCACTGTTGAGGAGTTCCAGGGAACTCTCTTTGGTCCTCGTATTGTTGAGCTTACCACCTTGCTCAATCTCCCCCTTCCTACCATCATGGTGCTTCCCCTCACCAACTTCGAGAGGAAACACCTTTGGGGCTTCAAGGTCAATCAGCCCGGACGTCAGACAAAGCCTACCACGGAGGCCATCATCTTCAAGCTCATGCACGATGACAAGGAGAGAGGTCTTGAGGTAGTCATGCAGGATCTGATAGGACGTCTGTTAGGGAGACACTCTCGACAGGTTAGAGGTACTCACTTCCACGTCTTCGGTAGACGTGATGAGGATGGAGAGTCCATCGACTTCGAGGACGATTCGAGGGACACAGCAGAGCCTATTCGTCTATACCTCCAGGACTTAGAGTCTCTCATTAGGCATGTGGACACTGATAGAACCAACGTCATGCTTAGCAATGACGAACTCCAGGTGCAGCTTTGCGAGAAGGATAAGCTCTTCGCAGAGCAAGATGAGATAGTCAAGGAGATGGAGACGAAGTTCGAGAGCCAGGACAGAAAGTTCAAGAGTCAGGAGAAGTGAGTCCAGGATAGAAACAAGAAGATCCGAGACATGACTGAAGAACTGCAGGCCAAGGACTTCGAGCTCGAGCATCAGCAGACGGTGATTGAGAGGCTTCATTCCCAGAAGAGGGCTCTCAAAGCCAAGATAGAGACCTTGACCACCAATGTCGAGGAATACAAGACCGCAATGGAGAATGCAGGTCTTACCTTTGTCGAGGAGGAGGTTGATGCCGAGGAGTAGATTTGACTACTCGTTTATCTTATATTACCGTACTTGTTATTTGAGAACTTGTTATTAACCATCTGACATGTGGATGGCTTGTTATTTTTGTGTGTTTTACTTTACGAACTTGTTATCTTGTTGTTGAACCTTTATCCTTTTGTTGCATGCTTTGTGATTGTTTATGTGATGTAATGTGCATGAAAGCATCTATGGGTATCTCATTCTTATCTCTATTGAACAAACCACAGATGCCTCCCCGTCGTGCAAACCCCAACCCCAACAACAACAACATCAGTCCAGAAATGCAACAAATGATGACCGCTCAAACTCAGCTGATGCAGATGATGACGACATTCATCCAGAACCAAAACAACAACAATAACAACAACAACAACAATAACAACAACAACCCACCGGGTTTTGATATGCTTACCAGATTCTTGAGATTGAGGCCAGCAAAGTTCTCAGGGACGACTGATCCTATGGTGGCCAATGACTGGCGATGCTCAGTAAACAAGGACTTGGTAACCGTGGGCTATACGGATGCTGAAAAGGTCAGATTTGCAGCACATTTGCTGGAAGGACCAGCCGCCACTTGGTGGGATAACTTCTAGATCACCACTCCCATAGAAGATGTGACGTGGGCAATTTTTGAGGATGGCTTTCGCACTGCTCATATCTCATCCGGAGTGATGAGTCTGAAAAAGAAAGAGTTCCATAATCTGAAGCAGCGCCACCGCAGCGTGGCTGAATATATTGAGGAGTTCAACAATCTGGCGCGTTATGCACCGGATGAAGTTGACACCGATGCCAAGAGAAAGGAAAAATTTCTTGAAGGCTTGAATGATGAGCTGAATCTGTAGTTGGCTGTGGCCTATGTTCCCACTTATCAGTCTCTTTGTGATAAGGCTGCTATTTTGGAGAACAAAATGAAGCAAGTTGAGAGTAGGAAGAGAAAGCACTCCGACAAGCACAGCTCAGAATCGTCTCACAAACGTTCCCACTATGATGACAGTGGAAGCTCAGGATCCCACAAGCATGGGAAATTCAACAAGCACCACAACCACAACCGTCATGACAACAAGCATCACCGTAGTCATGA
Source organism: Avena sativa (assembly GCA_916181665.1). NCBI lineage: Eukaryota > Viridiplantae > Streptophyta > Magnoliopsida > Poales > Poaceae > Avena > Avena sativa. The sequence continues at coordinate 272,439,169 of OV702298.1, read as the reverse complement.
CAATGACAAGTACAAGAACCACAAGAGTGGACATAAGAGCCACCGCAGTGGTAATGGAAGTGGAAGTGGAAGTCAGCTTGTTAAGAGAGACATTAGTCAGGTTGAATGCTTCAAGTGCAAGAAGATGGGGCATTATGCAAATGACTGCCCAGAAAAGAAAGTCGAAGGACCCAACAAGCCCAACCCTTTTCAGAAGGGACAAGTAAACCACATCAATGTGGAGGAGGTCTATGAGGAACCTGATGCTGTTGCTGGTAAGTTCAAACTCAATTCTGTTCCAGCATTTGTTCTCTTTGATACTGGTGCATCTCATTCATTCATATCAAGAGCATTTGTTGAAAGAAATGAACTGCCGGTAGAAACTATTGGGTGTCCTATAAAAGTAAGTTCTCCTGGTGGAGAAATGATAGTGAATTCAGGATGTCATGGCCTAGTCATAGAGTTTGGGAAGTATAAGTTTCCCGTTAACTTGATAATTCTAAACTCCCAAGGATTGGATGTCATTCTGGGAATGGACTGGATGACTAAGTACAAAGGAGTGATAGATTGTGCGAACCATACTATCTCACTCACAACTCCAGAAAATAAGAGGATCAGATTTAAGACCAACTTTGAAGCAAAAAGGAGTATGCTTAATTCTCTTAAGGGGGTTAGCATAGACAGTGTACCAATTGTGAGTGAATATCCGGATGTGTTTCCGGAAGAATTGCCGGGAATGCCACCAGATAGAGATGTGGAGTTTCTTATAGATTTGGTACCAGGATCTGGACCAATAGCAAAGATACCATATAAAATGTCAGTTGATGAACTAAAGGAACTCAAGAAACAACTTGGAGAACAGTTGCAGAAAGGATTTATTCAACCAAGTTCTTCATCTTGGGGAGCCCCAGTTTTGTTTGTGGAGAAGAAAGATAGAAGTCAAAGGTTATGCATAGATTACCGATCACTCAACGAGGTGACTATCAAGAACAAATACCCTTTGCCTAGAATCAATGACTTGTTTGATCAGCTAGAAGGAGCTTGTGTGTTCTCAAAGATGGATCTAAGGTCGGGCTATTTTCAACTCAAGATAAGGGAACAAGACATACCTAAAACAGCTTTCACTACAAGGTATGGATTGTATGAGTATACCGTGATGCCATTTGGTTTGACCAATGCTCCAACATATTTCATGAACATGATGAACAAGGTGTTCATGGAATTTCTTGACAAGTTTGTTGTCGTTTTCATCGACGACATTTTGATCTACTCCAAGAGCAAGGAAGAGCATGAAGGACATTTGCGTTTGATACTTGAGAAGTTAAGAGAGCATAAACTGTATGCCAAATTCAGCAAGTGTGAATTCTGGTTGAATGAAGTTGGATTTCTTGGTCATGTTATGACAAAGGATGGTGTAGCAGTTGATCCTGCTAAAGTTTCAGCTGTGACCGAATGGGAATCTCCCAAGTCAGTGAAAGAAGTTCGTAGTTTCCTTGGCTTAGTAGGTTACTACAGAAGGTTCATTGAGAATTTCTCCAAGGTAGCTAAGCCTATGACAGAATTACTAAAGAAGGACAAGAAATTTGCTTGGTCTGAAGGTTGTGAACTCAGCTTTCAGGAATTGAAGAAGAGACTTGTGACAACACCAGTCTTGTGTCTGCCAGATTTGGAAAAAGATTTCCAAGTATATTGTGATGCATCTCATCAAGGTTTGGGTGCAGTACTCATGCAAGACGGTAAAGTAGTGGCTTATGCCTCGAGACAACTCAAAACTCATGAAGTGAACTATCCTACTCATGATTTAGAGTTAACCTCCGTTGTCCATGCACTAAAAACATGGAGACACTACCTTTTAAGAAAACGTTGTGAGGTGTTCACAGATCACAAGAGTTTGAAGTATATCTTCACCCAGAAGGAGATTAATATGAGACAAAGAAGATGGCTAGAACTTATCAAGGATTATGACTTAAGTTTGCAATACCATCCCGGTAAAGCAAATGTTGTAGCAGATGCTCTAAGTCGTAAGGTTTTTGTGAATGGCCTTACCAAAGGAGAACTGCCAGATGATTTGTGTGCCCAATTCAGAAAACTCAGATTGGAAATTGTGCCTGAAGGACATCTCATGTCTTTGGATGTTCAACCCACTTTGTTGGACAAGATCAAAGAAGCCTAGAAGATTGATAAGGAAATCGAAGAGATTAAAGAAAAGATTGGCAAAGGAAAAGCCAAAGGGTTCCATGAAGACGAACATGGTACTTTATGGCATGGGAAACGTATCTGTGTTCCACAAGATCCGGAGCTTCGGAAACTGATTTTGCAAGAAGCACACAACTCACCGTATTCCATTCATCCGGGTAACACCAAAATGTACATGGACATGAAGGAAAGATTTTGGTGGAATAATCTCAAGAAGGACATCGCCGAACATATTGCTTTGTGTGATGTATGTAGTAGAGTGAAGGCGGAACATCAGAAACCAGCAGGTCTACTTCAACCACTACCTATTCCTGATTGGAAATGGGACAAGATTGGTATGGATTTCATCACCGGATTACCAAGGACCAGGTCAGGATATGATTCAATTTGGGTTGTGGTGGATCGCCTAACTAAAGTGGCTCATTTCATACCCGTGAAGACAACTTACACAAGTGCTAAGTTGGCCAAGATCTATATGAGTAGAATTGTATGTCTACATGGAGTGCCTAAGAGTATTGTGTCTGATAGGGGAACTCAATTTACTTCCCATTTTTGGAGACAGCTACATGAGTCATTGGGAACGAGGTTGGAATTCAGTACTGCTTTTCACCCTCAAACTGATGGACAGACAGAAAGGACTAATCAGATTCTTGAAGACATGTTGAGGGCATGTGCCCTAGACTACGGTGCCAGTTGGGATGAAAGTCTGCCTTACGCAGAGTTTTCTTATAACAATAGCTATCAAGCCAGCATTGAAATGTCACCATTTGAGTTTCTCTACGGGAGAAAGTGTACCACCCCATTGTTATGGAATGGTGTGGGAGAAAGAAGTTTATTCGGACCAGATCTTATCAAAGAAGCCGAAGAGAAAGTCAAGTTGGTTAAGGACAGATTGAAGATAGCACAGTCCCGACAGAAGAGCTACGCAGATCCTAAGCGTAGAGAAGTCACCTACGAAGTTGGTGATAGAGCTTATCTTAGAGTGTCACCACTTCGTGGAGTGAAGAGGTTTGGAGTCAAAGGGAAGTTGGCCCCAAGATATGTTGGACCATTCAAGATTCTGAGTCGCAAAGGAGAAGTTGCCTATGAAATTGAACTGCCAGAATCTCTATCAGCTGTTCATAATGTGTTTCATGTGAGTCAACTTAAGAAATGTCATCCAGAAATGGAAGAAACATCCTTGAAAGATACTATACCTTTGGAAGAGGTTCAGTTAGAAAGTGATCTCACTTATGAAGAGAAACCTATCAAGATTCTTGAGACGGCAGAAAGAGTTACACGGACCAAGACTATCAAGTTTTGCAAAGTGCAGTGGAACCATCATTCCGAAGAGGAAGCAACATGGGAAAGAGAAGATGATCTTCGGAAAGACCACCCTCACCTATTTGCTAGCCAATCCGAATCTCGAGGGCGAGATTCACCTTAAGGGGGTTAGATTTTTAACATCCCTAAAATCATTATTTCAAAGATTGCATATCATTCATGCATGCATAAAATTTTGAGATCATTTTCAAACCATTTTCAAGAAAACAGAAGCACATAGTGCTAGCATTTTATGTGAGCAAACTTAAATCAAATGACCATCCTCATTTGAGAACATAAGTGTTTTTAAACCAAGTTTGTTTGCTTCCTTGTTGATTGGATTGGGTGTGGAGTTTGGACAAAGTATACAAAATAAATATGGTTTCAAAACCATTTTCAAAACATTTGCAAATCAAATACCATAGCACTGTTTATTTTGTTTATTCAAAATAACCAAGCTTGAACAGAGAGACCACATGTTTCTATGCCCAGAAATATGAATGTTGCACCCTACAAAATTCCTGAAAAGATTTGATTTCAATTTGAGTTTGAAATCATTTGAAATTCATTCCAGAAAATCAAATCAGAAATAGAAAAGGATTAAAGAAAATGAAAAGGGCCGGCGCCAGACATTGAGCCCATCAGCAGATCCAGCCCAGCTAGCCCACCCGGGTTCCCCCTCTCTCTCTCACGCGCAGACGCACCGACAGAGTCGCTGACGCCCGGACCCTACTCCTTCTCTGTTCTATTCGCTGACAAGCGGGCCCTGTCCACGTCACCGTCGTCTTCCCCAAATTTCGCGAAGAGCACGTCGCCGCTGGCCGTTGCTGCGTTGATTCCGTGGCGTAATTGACATTGATTTTCCAGGCGTTTCTTGTTGAGCTCCTACCTACTTAAACCCCTCCCTCTCGCGGCCATTTCCCCTCACTCACCAACCACAGAGCGCCCCCAGGCTGCAAGTATTCCTCGCCGCAACTCCGCTGTTCCGACGACCTCGCCGACGAATTCCGGTGAGCACCGCGTTCCCCTCTGTCCATGGTTCATGCTAGCATGCTCTGTAACTCCGTGCGCATCTAGTGACACCTCCCATTTGCTCGCGCATGGTCTGTAGCCTCGGCAACGACAACGACTGAGTGCCACCGCTCTCTGCTCGAACTCCGGCGACCTCTCCCCGTAAGTACCAGCCGCCCCTTGCCCTCTGTCTGATACGCCTAAGATCCCCAACATCTTGCGCGTCTAACGATGCCCTCCTCTTGTCTTAGCGCGGCTCAGAACCTCGCCAACGTCGACAAGCAGCCGTACCTGACGCGTTCGTGAACTCCGACGAGCAATCCGTGACGACTCCGAGCGCCCCTTCGCCAACCAGAGACACGTTGATCTTCACCTCGTCACGGCAATTCTGGTGAGCATCCTCTCCCCTCCCCGGGCGACCTAGAACGCCGGCACCGCCACTGACAGACACGCCGCCGCCAGTCGCCGCCGCTAGCGCCGCTGGACTATGGCCAAAGCAACAACAGCCGTTAGATGTAGATCTCACGGTTTAAATTAGATCTGAAGCGAAGCGTTTTCTTTTGATCTGGCGCATTGGATCTAAATTGATCTGACGGCGCGGAAGCGTGATCCTGAGTGAAACGGTATCGGCCAATAAGAAAGAGACGCGTGGCTAGGGTTTGGTTTTAAAAACAGAATTTGAATCTGATTTATATACAAAATTGAATTAGCTATAACTTTTGATCCCCACGTCAGAATTTGACAAATTTTATACCGTTGGAATCAGGAGAGCAAGCCCTTTATGTTTATTAAATGTGTTTAAAGTTTTGCTTCTGTTAAAATAGTTTTATTTGCAGAAACATGTGTAGGGCTTATTTGAGTATATGAATTGCTTAGGAATTGTTTTTAGTGTTAAATAAATTTGGTTTAGCAAGTTTTTGACTTGTTTAGGATTCAGTACTATGCACATGGCTTGTTGAGTTTTAAAAAAATCATCACATATCATCTTGCATGCATGCATATATTTTTGGTTGTATATGTTGTGTGTGTAATTTGTTGCTACCAATTTTTGTGTAGATTTTGGTGCTAGTGATTGTGATTGTGAGGAGTGCCACTCTCCCAACTACCAAGGCAAGTGGTACTTCATGAATATTTCTATCCCTATATTTTGTACTAAGCATTAGAAATATTTTGCTAAGTCTTGCATGTTACTATTTTGCCTATATGCCTTGATGGTAAATCCTAAGTAGTTGTAGAATTGCTAGGAAATTTCTAAGTTAAGTTACCATCTATGCCATGCTTAGCCTAGCTAGTAGCAAACAAGGGTTGGTGAAATATACATGCTATGATGAAAATATTTCTAAGTCTTTGGACTTTTGTTTTGCTTAATAAAACAACTAAGTCAATGAATCACCTGGGTGGAAAGGGACTTGATTGGTGGTTTTGGTTGAGTGGTTACACAAGGCCATGGCTATGGTTTACCTTGTGTATCTCACTTGTGGAAAGCCACCCAGGAACAAAGGGATTTTAGAGGCCAAGTGTTGAGAAGCTTCTAGTGCAGCCACTTGGCAATATGGGCTCTGCCTGGATCACATAGTTTGCTAGAACTTAGTGATATGGACAGTTGGTGGTAGTGGGATGATAGGTTGGAACGCGTCCATTTGGTCTAAGGGAAGGCTTCTGAAAGGTCCTGTCTTGGTGAAACCAAGTCTGGTGGGGAAAGTGCACAACCTCTGCAGATGGAAAAAAATCTAAGTACTTAGCCAAGTCCATGGCAATGGACAACTTGAGCATCAAGACATGGAAGCTATCAAGAATCTCACCATTCCAACTTCTAAGTAAAAACTTGTGGGTGAACAAGGGTGAAGGACCTCAATGTCTATTGGTGGTTCCTTGGGAAAGTTTTGACAAAGAAAACTTAATGATTTCAACTAATAGGCAAAACCTATTTTGAGCAAAGCAAGCCAAGCTACACTTAGCCAAATTTGCATATAGTAACTAGTCCACCTAAATTATATTAAGGTATCACTTGCCAATACTATTCCAAAGTATTGACCCACTGTGGCTGTAACTTGTGATGTTGCAGGTTATTCAGATGAGGATTAGGTGTCATGAGTCTACACTCAACATGTTTGCCTGTGGCACATGAAGATGAAGACTTATATTTATTTACTTATTCAAATTCTTGTAATAGGCCTGTGGCCTTTGAGTTGTAAACACTATGTTATCTCTGGAATGGATGTAATAATGACCTTTGTATCTGTGTACTTCCTCTTAAACTGTGGATGCTAGTAATGATCCAGGGACTAGCATTGCAATCACAGGGATCCTTTTCCTTTACAAAGGAGGGATCTTACACTTTCTCACTGGTAGCGATGCTAAAGTCTGTTAGGATGTCAAAACGGCGTTCCTCAATGGAGACATTGATGAAGAGTTGTATATGGTACAACCCAAAGGTTTTGTCGATCCTAAAGATGCTAACAAGGTATGCAAACTTCAACGTTCCATTTATGGATTGAAGCAAGCATCCTGGAGTTGGAATCAATGTTTTGATAAGGTGATCAAAAGCTTTGGTTTTATACAAACTTATGGAGAAGCTTGTATTTACAAGAAAGTGAGTGGGAGATCTGTAGCATTCTTAATATTATATGTAGATGACATATTGTTGATTGGGAATGATGTAGACCTTCTTAATAGTGTCAAGGATTATTTGAATAATAGTTTTTCAATGAAAGATCTTGGCGAAGAAGCTTACATATTAGGCATAAAGATTTATAGAGATAGATCGAGACACCTAATATCATTGTCACAAAATACATATTTGGACAAAGTTTTAAAGAGGTTTGGAATGGAAGATAGCAAGAAAGGGTTCTTTTCCATGTTGCCCAATACGACCTTGAGTAAAACTCAAAGTCGTGCAACGGCAGAAGATAGAGAAAGAATGAGTAAGACTCCCTATGCCTCAGCCATAGGATCTCTTATGTATGCCATGCTATGTACTAGACCTGACATTGCATATGTTGTTAGTTTGACTAGCAGATATCAAAGTGATCTAGGAGTGGATCATTGGACAGCGGTCAAAAACATCCTTAAGTACTTGAGAAGAACTAAGGATATGGTTCTTTCTTATGGAGGTGATGAATAACTCGTTGTTAATGTTTACACCGATGCTAGTTGGAACACCGATCCGGATGATTCTAAATCACAATCTGGATACGTATTTACTTTGAATGGTGCAGCAGTTAGCTGGAGGAGTGCAAAGCAAAGCATTGTGGCAAGATCTTCAACTAAATCAGAATACATAGCTGCTTCGGAGGCTTCACAAGAGGCGATATGGATGAAAGAGTTCATTACAGAGCTTGGTGTGGTTCCAAGTGCGCTGGACCCAATGTCTATCTACTGTGATAACATGAGTGCCATAGCCAATGCGCAAGAACCAAGGTCACACAAGAATCTGAAGCACATCAAGCTACGTTTTCACGCTATTCGAGAGCATGTCCAAGATGGTGACATAAATATTTGCAAAGTACACACAGATCTGAATGTGGCGGATCCGTTGACTAAACCTCTCCCGAGGGCAAAACATGACCAGCACCAAACCGCCATGGGTGTTCGGTATATTACCATGTAATCTAGATTAGTTGACTCTAGTGCAAGTGGGAGACTGTTGGAGATATGCCCTAGAGGCAGTAATAAATATAGTTATTATTATATCTTTGTGTAACATAATCCTATAGATAAGCGTAGCATAAAGATCAAGTCATTTCAATAGTTTGTTTGCTATAAGCTTTCTGATATATAGTAACCTAATTCCTTCGACCATGAGATCATGCTAATCACTATCACCGGAAGGATGCTTTGATGACATCAAACACCACACCGTAACTAGGTGGCTATAAAGGTGGCATTGAGTATTCGGAAAGTATGGGTTGAGGCACATGGATCAAGAGTGGGATTTTTCCATCCATATGACAGATAGATATACTCTGGGCCCTCTCGGTGGAATGTCATCCAATTAGCTTGCAAGCATGTGACTGGCTCACAAGGGATCACATATCAAGGGAACGAGAAAAGAGTACTTATCGGTAACGAGGTTGAACTAGGTATGCAGAGATACCGACGATCAAAACCTCGGATAAGTAAACTATCATGAGACAAAGGGGAATTGGTATCGTATGTAAGTGGTTCATTCGATCGCAAAGTAATCGTTGAAATATGTGGGAGCCATATGAATTTCCAGATTCCTCTATTGGTTATTGATCAGAGAAGTGTCTCGGTCATGTCCGCATAATTCACGAACCGTAGGGAGACACACTTAAGGATTCGATGTTGTTTAGTAGATATGGAATGTTAATAAGGGATACTGAATGTTGTTCAGAGTCTCAGATGGGATCCGGAATATCACGAGGAGATCCAGAATGGTCCGGAGAATAAGATTCATATAAGGAAAGTCCGATTCCAATGTTCGGGAAACATTCCGATGTTTTCATTGGAGAGGGTCTAGAAGGTTCACCGGTCTAGAAGGAGAATGGTCCATTAATGTGTCATGGGTAAGTGGAATGATTAGATCATATCCTGGGTCACTTGGTGTGGTCATTTGTGAGAGATAATTAAAGCTCTAAATTGAAAGTCAAACGGGAGGTTTGAAAAGTCAAACTGGAACAATAGTTTCCTAGTGGAAGTACGAGAGAGTCCTTCCAACTTGGGTTTGGAAGTGGATTCAAACTCACCCCTCCCAAGGCTGCCCCCCTCTCATAAATAGAGGGGAAGGGCTGCCCCAAAGCCCCGCCGCCAGCCGCCGCAGGCCCGTCGCCGTTGCCCTAGCCGCCGCTGACACCTCCTCCTTCTCCCGGTCTTCTAAACCCTAGATCACCAGGAAACCCTAATTCCACCATAACTCGCACCGGCTTAGGCGAAGCCATGCGGGATCTTCCCTCTACTTCCGACACTACGTCGTCGTGCTACCGGAATTGCGAGGGGAGAACTACAACCTTCGCTGCCTGCTAGAACAAGGGAGAGGAAGGTCTTCATCGGTTACCAAATGTGTGACCGATTGCGGAAGCGCTGCCGGAACGCAACACCGGAAGGATCGTCTACGCGATCTTGAAATCGGCAAGTGTACGACTACATCACCCACAAGAATCTGCTCTCGTTAACCGCTTTGGAATCTTCGAGGGTGAGTGCTTCTATTGGCTCGTTGCTACAATCTAGTAGATAGATCTTGGCTTGTTTGTGTGCATGCAGTAGAAATTTTTTGTTTTCCATGCTACGAACCCCTACAAAAAATACCCGGCGAATTTCAAGGCGCCGAAGGAGATAGAGAAGTACGATCCCTCATATGACCCTTCCGTGTGGCTGGACACGTACCTCATGGCGATGGGAATCGCCGGCCACACTGACCTTCTCGCCGCTCGCTACCTCCCCCTGATGATGGAGGGAGCGTGCCGGCAATGGATCAACACCCTCCCCGCAGACAACATCGACTCCTGGGAGGAAATGCGCGACGCCTTCGTCAGGCACTTCGAGGGCTCCTACACCCGCGCCACCACCATCGAGGACCTGGAGCGATTCATCCAGGGACCCCGTGAATCGACTCGCAGCTGGGTCCAACGGTGGCAAGACTTGTGGTACAATGCGGCCGGAATCCACCCGGACACCGCGATCCATTGTTTCAAGACCTCGTGCCGCTACGAGCCCTTGGTTGCCAAACTCAAGCGGGTGTACAAAACACTCGACAACATATAGGACCTCCTCGAGATCGCCAAGCGGTACACGGAGGAGGACCCAAACCAAGTAAACGATGACGAGTCGGGAGGGAATCTCCGCACGGGCGGCCACGACAACGGGAGACGACCCGAGCTATGATACATCAACACTCGCCTCTCCGGCAAGCACCACAGTGACGGGCGAGTCGACTCCGTCGCCAACGCCGGGTACGCTCCACGCGAGCCCAAGAGCTTTCGCCGCGACGGAGGCCAACGCCGCGACGGCGGCAACTACAAGGCGAAGCCAAGGTTCGACCCCGCGGATGTCCTAAACCAACCCTATGTGTTTCACAGCAGGGAGGGGAAACCCGCCACACACACGACCGCTGACTGCCACTCCTTGAGGGAGATCGAGAAGGCATGGCGCGCAAGGGATGACCCCGACAACCACCCACCAAACAACGGGAAATTAGTCAACGATGTCGGCTTGCTTCACACCTTCACCGACTTCAATACAAAGCGCGAGAAGAAGGTCATCGCCCGTGTTGTCACCGTCATTGCAGTGTCCCAGGTCGACATCCCCCAGCTCCTCAACTGGTCCAAGAAACAAATCACCTGGAGCCGCGAGGACCACTCGCCACAGATCGAATATCCGGTTCGAGTCACCTTGGTAGTCAAGCCCAAGGTGGGGGACTACTGGCTCCCCAAGACGCTAATGGACGGCGGCAGTTCCATCAACATCCTCTACCTGGACACATTCAGGCGACTATGGCTCCCGCAGTCGGTGATTGAGACGACCTACACCACCTTCCACGACATCGTCCCTGGTCGGAAGGCGTACCCGCTCGGCAAGGTGACGTTGCCAGTCACCTTCGGCACACCAGCGAACTTCCGCACCGAGCGACTCGTCATCGAGCTGGTGCCTTTCAACAACCCCTACCACTGCGTCCTGGGGCGCCAGGCGTTCGCCAAATTCATGGCAGCGCCCCACTACGCGTACAACGCGATGAATCTCCCTGGGCCGTGCGGCATTATCACTGTCCATGGCGACCCCGGCATGGCCGCAGAATGCGAGGCCAAAGGTGCCGAGCTCGCCGACGCCATCATAGCCGTAGAGGCGAACCACACGGAGGAGCTCGCCAAGTACAAGAGCGGGGTCAACAACGACGACCCCACCATACTCAAGAATCCCAACTCGGAGGGAGGCGGCATCACCGCATTCGAGGCGACGACGCACACTCGCACCGTCGAGCTGGTCCCAGGCGACTCCCGCCAGACGGTGACGATCGGGACGGGCATGCGCCCAGCATAGGAAGGCGCGCTCATCGAGTTCCTACATGAGAATCGCGACATCTTCGCATGGAAGCTATCCGACATGCCTGGTGTCTCGAGGGAACTCGCTGAGCACAAACTCAACGCCGACCCCAAAGCGCGACCTGTCAAGCAGTCGCTACGGCCCTTCAATGAAGAGCGCCGCCGAGCAATCGCCGAGGAGGTGCAGCGTCTACTCGCTGCAGACTTCATTCGGCAAATCAAATACTCCAAGTAGCTGGCAAACCCAGTCTTGGTCGAGAAGAAAAACGGGACCTGGAGAATGTGTATCGACTACACAAACCTAAACAACGCCTGCCTGAAAGAGCAGTTCATCCTCCGCAGATCGATCAAATCATCGACTCGACCGCGGGCTCGGAGTCGATGTGCTTCCTCGATGCCTACTCTGGTTACAACCAGATCAAGATGGCAGTCAAGGACGAGGAGAAGACGGCGTTCATTACGTCGTTCGGATCCTTCTTCTACATCGCCATGACCTTCGGCCTCAAGAACGCCGGGGTGACCTACCAGAGGTGCATGCAGGAGTGCCTCGCGAGCCAAATTGGCCGCAACATCCATGTCTACATCGACGATGTTGTGGTAAAGTCCACTCGCCAGGGTAATCTACTCGCCGACCTGGCAGAAACCTTCTGCGGTGACCCAGCATACCACTTCATGTGTAGTACACTATAGTTGTTAACATGACATCCACAGAACACTGTTCCGTAAATATCACATCCCTCAGAGTGGTACAACAGAAACATTGCGGGTCCATATTACAAAAGTACACACATTATTATTACAATACTGGAAGTTCAAGACTTCCAAAAGATCCAACTTACAAACCAAAATATAAAGTGTTCAGCGGAATTTAAAAGTAACAGCTCCGTCTAGGAGTTGAGCTCAGCAGCTTATTCTATAGATTTCATGCTGCTCGGCTCCGTTGGTTACTACTAACTAGGAATACTTAGTTGGACTCGTTATCATCGACACCGTAGCGGATCTCGTAATCCACTCCTTCAACACCTCCGGATAGATCAGATTCCTCGTAGAACACATCTTCTTGACACTCAGCTGCATACATTGGCACGTCTTCGGGATCCTCAGACTCTAAGCAAGGGATCAAAGGAAAGAATGAGTAACAACGTTACCCAACAAGTTCAGTATATGCAAGGTGGGAAGTTTGATGCTCTAACTACCACCTCGGATTATAAATCCCTGGCACTATGCAGTTTTTGTAAATCTTTCTTCAAAGATTGATTTTATTATGAAAATCTATGACCATCAGCCTTCACAGGTTGACCAGAACTTTCATGGAGTTCCTTTCCTGCCGCGTTCGTAGCTCTTTCCCGGAACAGGGAGTAACAAGTTACAATTCTTACACTCTGCAGAGGTGCGTTACTTTACCCATGATAGATCAACTCCTTGTTGCACAACCGGGCATACTTTCCCGTCCACAATTCCATGATGTGGGGCCCAGTAGTTGGTCCAAGCCAACAACTGCCCCCATCGTGACCCCGCATGCCTCCTTGGTGTACACCATGCCCACATAATGAATTACGGCAATGGTTTGTACAAACCGTTAGATGCCAGAACTATCGTGGGACGATGAGGGTTCCCACCCATATGCTGCATATCCTCTATGAATTACCAATTAATATGCACACTACGAGGATAACAGCCACGACCTGCACATCTGGCTTCATGCGAGAGGAAGAAGATACAGTTGACTTCTCTGTCACATTCCAAATCTCATGGCTAACGCGTAATATACGGCCCTAGAATCACTGATGTCAGGGGTTATTAAGTCCCTACTTGATCATAATTGTTTGCAGTAGAACCCAAAGTTCTATTGATCCATTATATCATCACTTAGGATGATATCTATGATTTTTTATTTGTGAAAATAATATTTTCTTTCTTTTATAGCATATATGATAACACACAATTTGCAAATACTTTGATAAAGACTCTTCAAAGGACATGAGCAAGTGATGAACTTGCCTTGTGATAGCAAGGTAGTGAAGTCTGATGCTTGCACTGGACCTTGAGCTTCTAAGTCTACAAAAACATTATTATTGCCCGGTAAGGACAATATTTAAAGAAGCAAAATGATTATGCAAGTAATGTAATGCATTTTTTAAATTCTATATGCATTTACCCTAAATAAGGTGCCCTTAAAAGATGATTAAGCATTTATAAATATTACTTTTTTTAATATTTATAGCATATATTATTTTCTTTTAATTTCTTTTATTTGACTTTTATTGATTTAATAATTCTTTTAGGAATTATAAATTATACATTAAAAATTGTTATTAAATATTTATTTAGTATTTTTCAAAAATACTATAATATTAATATATGATGAAAGTGATTTTTATTTATTTTTATCATCTTTCAATAATTTTGTAAAATTCCATAAGGAATATATAAATTACAAAATTCTTATAAAAATTTAAATGTCTAAAATTTTATATCTTATTTTATTTGGATAGAGTGGATTATTGTGAATCCAAAAATATTTTATTTATAATTTTTGGACTTTTATTTTATTTTATAGAATTTAATTAATTCCAGGGGTATTTTGGTCTTTTCCTTTTTATTCAAACATGCCTGGAAATGTTTCTGGGCTGGTTGGACTTATTGGGCCCTGGTGGCCCATTAGTCCTTGACAAAAGAGCCACCCCGAAGGGTTTGGCCCAACTCGGCCCACTCCTTACTGCCTCTCTCTCTCTCCCTCGAGCTTATCCTCTCCTCCTCTGACCCGACCCTGTGGCCGGCGATGCCACCACCGGCGATTCCCGCCGCTTTAGGCCTTTCTGGTTGCTGTCGTGGTGCAACAGGGGGTTGTCAGCGACGCATGTTCGTTCTATCCAATTGGATTCGATCCTGGGGCTCTCCTATAATGGATCGATGCCGTCTCGAACCCTAGGGTTTGGGGGTTGGCATGGATTCAAGTGTTGCCATGGTCGTCGTGCGTCGAGGTGATGTTCTGCACCTCCAATCATGATCAGGGTCGCTGCCGTGGCACCGTGCGGGTTGCAGCGCCCCCTCTGGGGTGCTCCCCGTGCCGCCAGGGTCGTCGGCCCCTTTGCTTCCTCTTCGATTTCTTCAGCGAGGACCTGCGGTGAGTTTGATTTCTTTCCCCGATGCTCTCTGTGCTTGCTGATTCAATGCTAGATGCTGGTAGTGCTCTCTCTTGCTACTATCTGATTCAGATTAGGATGATTCTCCATTTAGGGTTCCTGTTATGTGATTGATCATGTTCTAGGTGAATTGAATCATGTTTGGATGATCTGTACACATGCTAAATGATTGTTGGCCTGAGGCTTGTTGCTTAAGATGATCTATGATGTTTCTGGTGGCTTACTAGATGATTAGATGCCTAGATTGCATCAGATTCAGATGATATAGTTGCTTGGAAATCATGCTTGATTAAGTCAGTGACTTGATAAGTTTTCATTGTCATCTCTGGGTTTATGATCATGATTATGACATGATGAAATCATTGTCCTGGTGCTGTTGGCTTAGAACTAGTGTATGGTTTGAGATTATCATGATCTCAAACAGGGAAATTTAATATAGGAATATCCCAGTTATGATTCCTGTGTTAACAGGAAAATGATCAGTTAAGTTAATTGTTTGAATTTGTGATGATTAAATGTCTATCCTTATTCATAATGGATTGTTCTTGTGACACCATCCTGGTATGGCACACAAGTTTGATTCTAACCCACTGATTGGGTTGTTTTAGGCTTAAGACAAACTTGGCTTTATAAGATAAATAGAGATGCTCTTCTCTGAATTCCCTAAGACCAATAATGTTGGTCTGAGGCTTAGGGATTCAGATCTTATCTAGTTGATTCATCTAGATAGTCCTGGTAGTGGTACCAGCTATTCTTTATTGAATCAAAGCTTGGAAAACATGATAGTGAGTTTGATCATTCTATGGATCCTAAAGATTTGTTTCTAAGGTGCTACCCTTCCTTTAGGGTTGTGCCTAGAAATAGATCATAGGTATATGTATGATTGAATTGTAAAATATAGTTTCACAACCAGATCAAGGATGTTGCTCTGAGCTATGGTTGGATCCTGGTACTTTCTTGTTTGCTTTTAGAGTTTT
Organism: Avena sativa; assembly: GCA_916181665.1. Taxonomy (NCBI): domain Eukaryota; kingdom Viridiplantae; phylum Streptophyta; class Magnoliopsida; order Poales; family Poaceae; genus Avena; species Avena sativa. The sequence goes on along the minus strand of OV702298.1, from coordinate 272,423,560 downwards.
TTTAAAAAATCCCTATGATGGATTCACCCCACTTGGGTGCTTTCTGCGGGTTTGTTTTATAAAACAACACATGCTTTTCTCTAAATAAGATGATTAGATCATGTTAGTGGAGTAAGTTGGTGATGATCTTGATCTGGTTTTGCTTGACTCTTGTGCTTGATCTTGAGCTAATCTGCTCCTCCTAGCTCCTGGGCTTGATCTTGTTGTCCACCTGATCCATCCCCCTCCTCATGTCACCATCCTGGTGATGTGATCTTGCTTTGGTTGGTTTGGTTGCTGGCTATGGTGCTTGGTTTAGCTGTTGTCTACACTAGATGTTCTTGTGTGTTGTGCAGTGGAGAGATGCACTAGTGCCTCTCCACGGCTGTGCTTGTGGTTTTGTGAGTTTGGGCTGTTCTGTGAGGTTGACAACACACCACATGCATGCTGGTGTGTGTCCTGCCTGTGTGCCTGCTATGCACTTGTGGATATGTTCAGAATCTGGAAACTTACTATTACCTAGTTACTTTCACCTGGCTGGTGGATTTGTCCCTCTTAGGTGTCATTTGACTTCTGGCTTTAAATTTATGAAAGATGGATTCTTTCATATTGGTGAAACTTGCCCCTTTTATAAATTTCTCAATGATGAATTTGTCAAGTGCATTTCACTGACATATCTGAGAGAAAATAATACTAACTCTAACCTTTTACTTCTCTATATATTTTCTGTTTTTTTTAAGGTACAAATATAAAGATGAAGATTTAGTTTAGGTTTAGTTATAGAATAGTTATAGAATAATCCAATGTACTTTTCTTATTCCTTTGTAATTTTCATTTTATTATTTTGTAATCTTCATTTTATTCCATTGTAATAAAGATTATATTATTATTAATAAAGAATATTCTTATTCTTTATTCTTTTGTAAATTGTGAAGTTTGGAAATGGTTTCAGTAAGTTACATTCTTTGTAACTTGCTTATATAATGATAATATGAAATGAATTTTCATATTCATAATTTTCTTCTTTAAATAATATTTTGAGTTAGATTAGTTAACTCCTAATTAAATCAAGATTCAAACCTTATGTCTAGTTCATTTGAATTATAATTCAAACACTCAAGTTTAAAATTCAAATTCATTTTAAAACACATAATTCCTTAAAGATCATATCAAAGTTTATAACAATCATCCTTTAAGACTAAACCTAATCTCAAAGTATGAAAGAAACATTTATCACTTAAGGTTTTTATTTAGCGAAAATTTTACCCAAATTTTCACTTATGAATGCATGCAACATTCCATATTCCTAAATCTACCATTCGTTAGTTCCTAAATGTTGGGATGTTACACCTTCGCAAACCTGCGGCGGTACAAGATAAAGCTAAACCCAGGAAAGTGCACCTTCGGTGTACCCACTGGACAGCTGTTGGGGTACGTCGTCTCCAAGCGCGGGATCGAGGCGAACCCCACCAAGATCAACACGATCGCCCGACTCGGCAAACCCGAATGCCTGCGCGACATCCAGAAGTTGGCCGGGCGAGTCGCGGCTCTCAGTCGCTTCATCCCCCGGCTAGGCTAAAAGGCGATGCCCCTCTATCGCCTAATGCGCAGGAATCCCACATTCCAGTGGGACAAGGAGGCAGATGACACGCTCCACGCTCTCAAGGAGGTGCTCCTCGCAACACCGCTATTCGCTGCCCCCGTCGACAAGGAGCCCATGCTCGTCTACGTTGCGGCCTCCGAGCGAGTTGTCAGCGCCGTCATGGTCGTCGAATGACAAGAGGAGGGCAAGGAGCGCCCGGTGCAGCGACCTATATATTACATAAGCGAAGTCCTCACCGAGTCACGCCAGCGCTACCCGCAGTACCAAAAATTGGTATATGCAGTCTTCAGAGCCCAGCGGTGATTTCCGCACTACTTCCAGGAGCACCCAATCACGGTCATCTCCTCAGCACCGTTGCAGGACATCATCCGCAACCGTGAGGCGACCAGGCGAGTCGCCAAGTGGGCTGTCGAGATCGGAGTCCAAAACATCATATACAAGCCACGCAAGGCGATCAAGTCGCAGGCTCTAGCAGACTTTCTCGCCGACTGGGAGGAGGCCCAGCAGCCAGAGAAGTTGTCGTACCTCCACTACTGGTCCCTACACTTCGACGGCTCCAAGAATGCAGATGGTGCAGGGGCAAGGATCATGCTCACAACTCTAAAGGGCGACAAGCTACGCTACGTCTTGTACCTCAACTTCACCCCCTGCACCAACAACATGGCCGAGTATGAGGCGCTCCTCCACAGCATGCAAGCAGCCAAGGAAATGAACATCAACCGCCTGCGCTGCTACGGCGACTCCGACCTCGCCTTCGGGCAAGTCGCCGGCACGTGCGACGCAGTCTCCCCCACCATGGAGGCATACCGCCAAGCAGTGGACCAGCTGGGAGGCCACTTTGCGGGCTACTCTGTCGATTGGATCGACCGGCGGAAGAACGAGGAGGACGACGCACTCTCTCGCATTGGCTCGGCTCGACTCGTGCCGCCCGCCTGTGTCTTCCTCGACACCATCACCAAGCCCTCCATCTCTACCCGAGGGAGATCGACATCGGAATTCCGCTGCAACCAGACGCGTCCCTGGTCACAATGATCGCCGAGCCAAGTGACTAGACCACGCCATACGTCGCCTACCTAGAGGGAGGCACCCTACCCGCCGACGAAATGGAGGCCCGGATGATAGCACGCCGCTGCAAATCCTTCATCATCATCAACGGCGAGATCCACAAGCGCAGTGTGACCGCCGTGTTCTAACGCTGCGTCCAACCTGCAGAAGGACACAAGATCCTCCAGGACATCCACGCAGGCGACTGCGGCCACCATGCTGGCGCCCGCTCCCTAGTCGCCAAGGCCATGCGACATGGCTTTTACTGGCTCACCGCACACGCCAACACGGTCGCATCGTCCAACACTGCGTCGGGTGCCAGAAGTACGCCAACCAGACCCACGTGCCGAGATCGGCACTCAAGACGATCCCCATCACCTGGCCATTCGTCGTATGGGGCATGGACATGGTGGGCCCGTTCAAGAAGGCCCCCTCTGGCTTCACCCACCTCCTAGTCGTAGTCGACAAGTTCACAAAATGGGTGGAGGCCAATACAGTCCGCAAGTGCGACGAGAAAACTACCGCCAAGTTTCTACGCGAGCTCATCTATCCCTACGGGTTCCCGCACAGGATCATCACGGACAACGACACCAACTTCGCCAAAGGAGCCATGGCCGAATTCTATGAGGAGCACAACATATGACTTGACCTCGCCTCAGTCGCCCACCCGGAGTCCAACGGCCAGGCGGAACAAGCCAACCAGAGCATCCTCCATGGCCTGAAGACAGGACTACAAGTTCCACTCGATCAAACTCTTGGGTGCTGGGTCGAAGAGCTCCCTCCGTCATTTCGGGCATCCGCACCTCCGTCAACAGGTCGACAGGGTTCACCCCCTTCTTCATGGTGTATGGTGCCGAGGCCGTCATGCCAACAGACCTCGAGCACGACTCGCCTCGGGTGATCAACTATGCGGAGGTCGACAATGAGCTCGCACGCCAGGACGGAGTCGACCAGCTCGACGAAGCACGCGACCTAGCTCTCTCCCGCACCGCCATCTACCAGCAAGGGCTTCGCCGCTACCACAGCCAGGACAATAAAGGCATGCACAAGCTCTCTCCCCCGTGGGAAGGACCATTCGCCATCGGGCGCGTCCTGGGCAATGATGCCTATTACCTCACCGATGTTCGAGGCGACGAAAAACTCGACGTTAAGCGGCCATGGAATGTAAACCTCCTACAGAAGTTCTACTCCTAGAACTCCAGACATGTACCTCCTACCCGCTATGAAATAAAGCTAGTCAATTCGCACAAATTGTGTCCACTCTCCGTATCTTGTGCCACTCGCACTCGTAATAACAGCGCTATGCTATTCGCGGAAGTCAACCCTTGGTTACGCGACCGGCACGGCCAAGTAGTGCGGTACGAGGGAACTGAAAATTTCGAGCCTCCCATCGTCCACGAAAAAAGCCAACCCAGAGCCCCATCGGAGTCGCCTCGCCCGACTGGCTTTCCAAGCCACGACAACCGCATTCGCTTCTCACAGCGACCCAGTCCTCCACATCCTTGGTGCAGCGACTCGAATGGCTAAGTACCACGCTCGGGGACTGCCGCCAGTCCAACCATGAGCGACGAGGGAAGACGCCAAGTATGAGAGCACGTCCTGGACTCGCCACACGACTGGTCCTTTGGATCAGGTGGAGCGATGCGCCAAAAACCACGCCCCGTCCTCACCTACCTCAGGCATGCGACTTGAACCGCAAAGTACCACGCTCGGGGACTCGGCTACCTGACTCTGTTCGCACCCGGGAAAATGGCTAAGTACAGATCACCCCTTGGAGTCGCCATGCGACTGGCTTTCCAAGCCATGGCGAGTCGACCTTAACTTATTAATATTTTAACCAACATACACATACATAAAAACAAGGTAAACCCCACAAAAGGGCGGACGCGCTCGGGGACTCGCACAACCAGCAATCAAATCGACAAACATTGACAAAAGCGTCCTTGCATTCCTTCAAGCAGCAAATATGTTCGCTTACAAGGGTAGTCACATATCTATTCTAATTAACGCCGATTGGCAAACTATTCTACTCCGTAGGCTTCGAGGACGAGGTGCCACCACTTCTGCGACGGCAGATAAAGGGAACCCACAGGTTCAAAGGGTACGTCGTGAGTTCACCCGCCATGGCCGCGCGGAACGGCTTCTCCACCTTGAAGTCACGATGCGCCGGCTCGGGGTCGTTCGGGGAGACGACTGTTTCCTGGTACGGAAGGAGGTCACCCATCCCCCACACCCGGTCGGCGTACACTGCATCCCGCTCGGTCAGCTTCAGCACTTCGGCAATCTCAACTGCGCCCGTCGATGATGGGTACCCGCTCGTGACGTCGTCAAGATCGAAATCGTCAGGGAAGTGCGCGAGCCCAAGGCTCAGTGCAGTCACCGCACCACGACGGAAGGTCGACCGCATCATGAATTCAACCACAGCTAGGGCCTTCTCCAAGTAGCGCCAGACCTCGACGAGGTCGCTGGGGATCACCTCCGTGGGCGAGATTTCTTGAAGGTACGCCCGGATGCAGGTCGCTGACAGCGCGGCCGAGTCCACCAGAGTGGTGACGCATTGCCGCGCATCATACGACTGCGCTTCATCAGCATCATCAATCATCCTGCCTGCAATACACAAGCAGACAGTAAGCAAGGATCCAAGAAAACAACGCGACCCGATCGCTCGGGGACTCGCCAAAGAAAAACTCACCAATCAACGGGCGACAACGCTCTGTGATGAAGTCCTGAAGACCGGATAGGTCATCTTGCAGCCTCGCGATGAGCGCATCCGACATCTTCCGCTCCTCAGCAGTAGAAGCAACGGCTGCCTTGGCCCTCCCATCAGCCGAGGTCGCCTCTGCCTTCGCCTCCTTGAGCTCCCGCTCCAGGTCGGCGATTCGTTTCTCCGTGGCGCTCAAGGACAATTGTGCAGCCGTCAGTTCACTCGCCAGTACTAGGCCCTGTCGAGCCTTTTCCAACACGGCCGCGTTATCATCTGCATCAACAAAACTATGAGTACGAGAAGAACAAGGTTTATGTCCAGCATCAAGCACGACAGCTACTCACCTGCAGTCGCTCGCAGTTGTTTGTTCGTCTCCCTGACAATGAGGAGCTCCCTCTCCGGACGGCCACTTGCGGCAAGGTGCTCCGCCGATTCGCGCTCTAGACCCTGCGCAAGCATGGAAGAATCAGCAATGAAAAAATTCCTAAGTGCCCAGCCGTTGAAATTCAACGACTCGACACTCGGGGACTAGACGGCGAAAAATTCCTAAGTGCCCAGCCATTGAAATCCAACGACTCGACACTCGGGGACTGGACTCCAAAAACAATAAGAATCCGACCACTAAAATTCAGTGGCCCGATCTTCGGGGACTGGACATACCTGGATGGCAGCGCTTGGCATGCCGTGAATCTCCATTGCATCCACCGATGGGAGCACGAACGGAGTATGCCCACGATGCTGCGTGACCTCTGCGCCGACGACATCAGGAACCGATGCACTCGCTGTGGAAGCCTTCGCTATAAAGCGAGGAAATATCACCACCGCGGCTCCCGCACCACTCGAGGGTGGGCCTGTTGCCTCAGCCGAGGCCACGGGCTCCGCCCGATGCGACTCTGTGTCCACCATAGCCTTCGAGGTCGCATCTACTCCAATCGGAGCCTTGCTCAGTGCGACCGTCGGCTCATCCGAAATTGTGACGACCTTGTTGCCCTTTGCCTTCTTTGCGCCTTCAACAGACACCTCGACTTCATCTCCCTTCCTCTTCTTCAAAGGGTCGACTAGTGTCTCCGCGGCACCCAATGGGACCTTGGCCACCGAAGGATGCCCTATTTTCTTTACTCCAGTCCTGCAGAACAACGCTATTACTAAGCTCGCCAATCGGACATAAATCGAGTGGATAAACGAAAGAATCAGAAATACTTACTTGGCGACTGGAAGAAAGCGTAGGACAGTACGAATACTGGCCGGCTTCTCCAACTCGGGCCCAGTTTCCGACTAAGACCCGTCTCGAACACACTATGTGCCCAAGATACCGATGGCTTCTTCGAGGACGAGTCCGCGGCAGGAGGATCAGCGGCGACCACCGCGGGTGCTCCCCTTGGTGGCGAGGTCCCCGCGGCTGGAGCGGCCACGAGCCCGACCACTGGGACGAAAGGTGGTGGCAGCGACACCAATGGGACCTCGTCCTCCATAACGGTTGCGTCGGCCGCCGCGGTCGCATACGCCGACGCGTCGGCCTTAGGTTCCTTGGCCGCGCTAGTAGCATCGGAGCTACTCGCGGACCGAGGTGTTGACACCGGCTTAGTCGGCTTCTTCTTCTTTGGTGGCGAGGGTTTCTTCTTCGATGGCATAGCCTCGCGTTGCGAGGTGTGCTCGGGGAGCTCGTTGTCATCTTCGGCGTGGCCCTCGAGGCTTTTGCTAGCCTCGAGCTCGCGTTGGAGCTGCCCATGGGTCTTGCGGACCGTGGGTGCGGCGACTTCCACAGCTTCGTCGCCATCGTCGTCGTCATCATTCCCGCCCCTGTCACTCCTGACATCGCCCTTGTCGGATTAAGACTCGCTATCATCCTCGGCGGACGAGTTCGAGTTCTCATCGTCTGCGGGTGGAAGCCAACCTTCCACCACTTGGAACAACTGCAACAACAAACCAAAATTAGCACGACCGCGAATGCAAAACTGCGACTGCGAGTGTACAAGGAATGGAGGACTCACCATTGGAGCTTGGCGTCTCGCGGTGTAAGGGGCAACACCGGCTTTCGCGTCAAGATACTCTGCCTCGGTGATCTTCTTCAAGGCCAAGGTGTAGTCCTGGAGCTTCCACTCGGCTTGGCAGGACTTTGTCGGGTCGTCCATGCCTGTGTACTCGTACATGTAGTGGACGCGACTGGCCAGAGGCACCAGCCGCCGGCCAAACCAGCAATTGTACAAATTGATGGTTTGGAGGCCCTTCTTCTTCAGGTTGCGGATCATCTGCAACATCTCGTCAACGACCATCCGCTGGTCCAACGGGATCTTGGCGACTTGAAGCCGACGTGGCTCAGGCCGGTTGGCGAAATACATTGGAAGCGCCACCTCGTCGGCCGGCGGCGACTCGGTCACATAGAACCAATTCTTCTTCCATTTGTTGGTCGCCTTCTTCGGCAGCATCAGGTCGAAAAAGGACGCCTTCGACTTCAGCTGAAAGGTCAGGCCGCCCGCGGCCAGCATCGGCCCGCCTGCTTCTTCGCGACTGACCCTCCCGTGGAACAGATCTTGCCACAAGGGGAAATACGGCCGGCAACCTAGGTAGCACTCGCAAAACGCCACGAAGATGGTGAGTTGCTCGATGCTGTGGGGTCGTAGGTCCGACGGTTGGATGTCGTAGTAGGCGCAGAAAAGTCGGAAGAAGAGGGAATTGGGGAATCCGAGCCCCCGCTCCAGATGGCTGGTGAAGCAGATGAACTCCGCCTCGCGCGGATCTGGAGTCACCTCTCCCGCTGCGGGGATCCGCCATCTCCTGGCACAGAGGATCCCTGCCTCCTCGAACAATTTCAACAGCACTTTCGTGCACTTGGATCTGCCCCATGGTTCCACCAGAGGCGCCATCGGTTGGAGGATCTAGGGCTATGAGTCACTCTGGTTCGCTCTGGTCACTGCGCGGAATGGAGGATTGGGAGTGCGCGAGATCGGAGGAAGTGTGGAAAATGTTCCTCCTTCACCCGTCACTCTCCTTATATAGTTGTTGCTACCCGCCATCTTCGGGGAGCCGTTACCGTGTGGTAATTATGATGATATTACCGTTGGACTACCCAACAGCTAGTTTGACCAGCGCTGACGGTCCAACTTCAGCTACTCGACTCGCTGTCTTCAGCGACTTGACGACTCGCCGATCTGGTCACCATAACAGTGACTCGACTATTCGCCGACCCATCACCAAGCTACGATTTGACTGGTCGCCATTATTGCGACTAAAATGACTAGTTCTTTCTTTTATTCAGGGAGTCCATCGTCGATTCGACTAGGCGTCCGAATTGGACCCGCATACTCTGAATGCCAATGAACACCTGCGACGAATCAACGACGGCCTCGGGGACTACTGGTGGGGATATGCCGACCGGGGTATACCCAGCAGAACGTTTCCTACTGGCCCAAGATGCCAGTGAGTGGGCCTGCAGGACGGCGACTGGATCGAGACTTGGCAAGAATCCAGGTGATTGGAAGATGGAGGCCCAGAAGCGTAGTTAGGCCCAGTCGGATTAGGACAAGAACCCTTCGAATCCTTAACTAATTCGGTTGTAGATCTGTAAACCCTAGCGAGGTGAGCCTATATAAACCTCCCTAGGGTACACATAGAGGACACGTTCCATCATACACCCCATCGACTCGTCGCCTAATCGTCGAGCTCTCCCTTGTACTCTCTCCATAATACAATCTAGAAGGAGTAGGTCTTTACCCTCCAGGGGGAAAACCTGGGTAAATCCTTGTGTCTTCGCCCTCATCTCGCACCGCAGATGGCTGGTCTCCCTTACCCCTCATTCTACTACTCGTTGCCGATTGCAGCATCTGCCGTGGCCATTCCCACGACAAGTGCCGCAACGATCTTCGACCGCAACGGTGGCATCATCCAGAGCGCTCCCGTCCTCTAAGACACTGCGCTAAAACGCAATGCCCAAAGCATCTAGCGCAAAGAAGAACAGGTAGGAGTCGAATAAGGACAAGAAAGAACAGTCGAAAATCCAAAAGACCAATTTCATGCAAGACACATACCGGAGAAGGCCTTGGCTGTAGCCATCAGTTTCTCGGCCACCTCCTTCTCGCGCGCAGCCGCAACAATTGCGAGCTGCTCTTCGTGATCCGAAGCCTCCCGCTGCAGGTGCTCCTTGGCCTTGGCAGCATCAGCTAACTCCTGCTGCAGGCGCTCCTTCGCCTCCACGGCATCAGCAGCTTGCTTCTCCGTGTGACCAAGGCTCTTTTGAAGAGCGTCCAGCCGGTGAAGGGCCGCATTATTTTCATCTACAAAGCATCAAGAACACACATTGAGCAACACAAGCTACATTCAGGCAACAGGTGAAAAAGACAAAAGCAAGCAAGACACGTACCTCAGAGCTGAAGCATACTAGCCTCCAGCGCCAGATGCTGCTGGATGAGCAGGTTCGTGTTGTGCACAAAGGGATGTGGAAAGAAACATAAGCAAACCATGAAGAAAGCATCAGGAAAAGGGCTCGGGGGCTGCGCCCAAAACGAGCAAAGCATCAAACAACACGACCCGAAAAAGGCTCGGGGGCTCCCTCCAGGACAAGAGGAAAAACAACTTGCATGCTCAAATAGGGACTCCCAAGGTCCAGGTGCAGTCTTCTGAGTGATGACTACTCGAGCCCCCTGCGGAGAGGGGTTTGTTGGGGATATGCTATATGGGTATCCTTATAGCATGTCTCTTATCCGGCTAACCCGGGTGGCCCACAGTTGGTAGCATGTCCTATGGCCTGCTGGGCGGCCCAGTTAGGTGGATCCAGAAGGGAGGCCCATGCTGGATAAAGGAAGGCTACGGTTGGAGTCACCGACGTATCCAGAGCCTTGGAGTGCAAGATACACAAGACTAGTAATAGACGGTGTAGGACTCTGTAACCTATCCGGCTAGGATTTTTCCCTGTAACCCTAGGACCTGGCGACTATATAAGTCGGGCCTATGTGAGCCTTTAGGGCACAATCTCAGACGATAACTTAGACTCTCTAGTCACCTCGAACAGCGAACCAATCCCTATAACTCGGCGTATTGCCCTTATAGTGATTTATAGCAGGAGTAGGATTCCGCCACCGTTGTGGGATCTGAACCTGGGTAAGCTGTGTTACCTCGTACCCGTCAACTGTCCGCCTTACCCCACATCTCTAAACACGCACTGTGAGGACCCCTCCATGGCGTACTCGTCGGCAATACCACGACAGGGTTCAGAGCATCTCCCCTAGAGTTGGCCATCGTATGAGAGGAAGGGGCCGTTGGCTTCGAATCCCTTACGGCCTCCTGAGCGCCCTCACTAAGAGAGCCCTCCGAGGAGTGGCTGCAAGGAAAATATTCATCAAAGCAAGAAGAAAAGTGCACACACACAAAACAAAACGAATAGCATCCGAAGGTACTTATGAGTCGATGTCGCTCAAATCGAAGATGGGGGCGCCTTCTCCTTCTTCTTCTTCTTCTTGGCCGGTGACTGCGGCGCCATTGCCCGTAGAGGCACGGCCGGGAATGGTGAGGAGGAAGCACCGTCATCCCCGCTATTGCGCACAAGGAAGGATGGGTCCCTAGGTGTTGGTGGGGTTGAGGCATCCGAAGACTCACTCGAACTCCGTTCCCGCTTTCGGGTCCGCCCCTCGCTCGCCTCTGGGGCATCATGAGTTGGCAACTATGCCAGCGGAATCTCAGACTCGGAGTCCACAACTTCATTGTCCGGCGCAATCGGATACTTTTCAGGCAGCGGAGGAACCATGCCAGCTACCTTCAGTTCCTGCAAAAGAAGACAAAGAACGTGATTAAGCAACGCTTAGTCATGCGAAAAACAACAATCATAAAAAAGCGCAACGCGCAGGATGCAGTTCTAAAACCTAAGGAACTGGATTCGAAGAGCTGAAGGGGCAGTCAAGGACTTCTTCGTAAGATCCTCTTCAGCCTTGAACTTCAGCAGCGGCCGAAGAGCCCTATCGAGGTCGCCCCTGGAGAGCTCCTCAGCCGAAACCCTCGTCGGGTTATGGCGGCCAGAGTAAAGAAACATCGGATGCGCCCTCGCCTGGAGTGGCTGCACCCTACATTTGAGGAAGGTGCGGATGATGTCCACACCATTCACCCCCTTCTCTGCAACCATCTGGAGGGCCTCCACCCGACGGTAGAGCTCCTCTACCTTCTCCACCTCGCTCTCCAGGATATGGTTCTTCCAGGATCTCTTCGGCAGGATCTCCTAGGTGGAGTCGAAGGGAACAAGGCCAAAATTTTGCCCGTCCACTATGGAGTTGCGGATATAAAACCACTTCTTCCGCCAGTATTGGATGGACTCAGACATAGAAAAGGAAAAGAAGAGAACATAAGATCGGAGGGAAATAATGCAGCCGCTAAGCGGGTAGACCCCGCCGGTGCCAGATTGCTTCTTCACGGAATAGAGCTTCTGGAAGAGGCCAAAGTGCGGCTCCATACCGAGCCAGTACTCGCAAAAAGTAATGAAGCAGGCGATGTGGAGAAGAGAATTGGACGAAAGATGGTGGAGTTGGATGCCATATAAGAACAACAGTCCATGAAGAAAATCGTGGACTAGGAGCGAGAGGCCACGAAGAACGAAAGCGACAAACATCACCCGAAACCATGTGGGTGGACGGGGAATTACCTCATCTCCGGGGATCTTAATGTCCTCCTTGTCCCGCGGGATTAAACCCGTGTCGTGCAGCTTGCGCAGGTCACCCTCGCGCATCTCCGTGCACCGCCACCCGACATCAGTAACACGAGCGGCGGTGGCGCTTGAGCCTGCTCCAGCAGAAGCCTTCTTTGACTTCACCATGGTGAAACATCAACGACGGCGGTGCGTGCGCAGGAACAAGGAGGGAAAAGATCGAAGAACGTCCAATGCGCGCGAGGACGAGCTCAGCAAAAATGGAGGCAGTGAAAGAAAATGGCAAAGGGTGAAAAACAAATCACTGTTTTCCCCATGATTATAAAGATTAAGACGATGACCAACAGTCGTTCATCCAGAAGCCCTAACGCCAGGAACAGATCCAACCATCCATGTGTCAACACAGCAGCGAACCGTCGCCCGCATGCCGTCCACTACGCACGGAAACAGAGGAGACGTCGTAATTCTTGCCACGTCGCACGTGACTAGTCAACTTCAAGTCAAAAAGTGGGACCCACGATCGTCCTGTTACGTCACCTCTGGCGCTGCAGACGGTTGAGATCATCGACCGTCAGCACTGATGTCATCAAGCAGCCTAGCAATGGTTGGAATTCTTCGACTGAAAAAATAAGTACTTCCTCAAATCTACGATTCGAACAACTACTCGGGGGCTACTCCTATCATGAGTGTTGGTGGCGCACCTAAGGCATGATTAAGGTACTACACAACTGATGATTCTTTGAGTCCTACGTCAAGTCTACGACTCCACTAGGGACTCGGGGGCTACTCCCATAGGTAGGATTGATTCAAGCATCCGAAAAAATTGTGTCCTTCGGACCTGAAGCCAAAAACAACTGAACTAAAGTCTCTTCCCGAGTCTACGACTCAAATAGACACTCTGGGGATACTCCCATAGGGAGCACTGGTCGCGCATCCTATGAATTCTTCGACTTCGATCCTTCAGATCAAAATGCAAAAAACTTTCTAGCAACTTTGCCCAAACCGATGTTAAGTGAGAAGCAATCTCCTTGGCCACCCGAAACACCTCCGTGGTGGTAAAATTTCGAATGTTGTGTCTACGACGCAAATATAAGACCTACAGATACCATCTGATGGACTGGTAACACACCTGACTGCGCCCTGCCAGTAAAACCCCATGTCAACAGACGCAATGAAAATCCTGACGGACGCGTTGGGTACATCACTCAGAAAATTACTAGGATTCAACTACTGTAAGACCTCAGCGGCCTGAGTCGAATTACACCAGCATCTGTTAGACTCGAATCTGAAGAAGATCGTGTTGTTTTGTCCTATGACAGTTAACTGGCCCTGATCCATCAGGAGAGTCAGGCACACGCATCAGCAATCCCTACAAACTAAAACCATTCTCTTGTAAACAGGTATAAAACTGCACCCGAAAGATTGAGGAGTCCCCAGCCGAATCTATGATTCAACTGACACTCGGGGGCTACTAACATGGTTATACCCCACGGGTACACAACATCAGCATACCTTGTCCAACTCGAAGGAAGGCCCACTACAAGATATGCGGCCTGTGGAGATTCCAAGTGGCCCAGGCTCATGACGCCTTCGGATGCTTGGAGACCAAGGCTAGTATAGATAGAATTTCAAAGGGCAAACCCTAATTTCTAACCGACTCGACCTACGCCCGGGACCTGCCTATCTATATAAAGGCTAGGAGGGCACAATGAGGAGGACACCTCTCACCGCATACACATCTCCACACCAGATTGCATCTGCGCACCCCTGTAATTTTCGGTTTCGCCGTAATCAAGAGCAAATAAGCAGGAGTAGGGTTTTCCCTCCGGGTGCCTGAACCTGGGTAAACCTCATGTCCCTGCATTTCTTGTTTCCTAACGTTCCACGATCTCCAGCATCCCCACATTCTCCAAAACCCAAGCTCATAACAATGGGCATTGGCGAGATTAAACCTTGTCAACTACGATACACCCCTATACTTGTGGGTCATCAAGACTATTTTCTGCCACCGTTGCCGGGGAGTGAAGCGCTATTGAAGAGTGGAACTGATAAAGGAAACTTCTACTATGAGTATTGCTTTTTATTTCTGTTTGTTACTTTGTTTCCAATATGGATAACCCACTGGGTTTTCTGTTTGGGAAAACTACTACCACGGTTAGGGTAGTAGATGAACCACCACCTGTTGAGATAGATCCTTTTAAGATACCTACAAGTATTGTTGATCGTGTTATGGATAATTATTATTTAGGGGATGGAACTGTCCATCCTGGTGATCATTTGCTTTTTATCCATGAATTATGCGGGTTGTTTAAGTGTGCAGGTATCACAACTGAACAGGTGAAGAAGAAGTTACTCTCTATATCATTGAAAGGAAGAGATGAAGAATGGTATAAATTGCTGAAGAATGGACAATCCATGGAATGGGAGGAAATAGTACCTCTCTTTTATTCTAAATTCTATCCTCCCAGTGAGATCCATAAGGATAGGAACTTGATATATAACTTTTGGTCTCGTGATGGAGAGAGTACAGCTCAAGCTTGGGGAGATGGAAGTTACTAATGCTTAAATGTCCTATTCATGAACTCCCTAACAATATTATTATCAATAACTTTTATGCTAGGCTTTCTCTTCATGATAAAGATTTACTAGATGCTTCTTGTGCTGGATCATTCACAAATATGAAGGAAGAAGCTAAATGGGATCTCCTAGACCGTATTCAAGAGAACATTGAAGCATGGGAGAATGACAAAGGAAGAAAGTCAGGTATAAACTATTATTATGAATGCATTAAATCTTTTATGCGAACTGATGACTTCCGTGATATTAGTACCGAGTATGGTTTTGATTACCAAGTTCTTTCAAAGTGTTTTAAGGCCTTTTCCTCTTATATTGAAATTCCCAAAAAGGAGTGGGACAAGTACCATGCTCCTTATAAAGATGGTGTTACCCATGTTCCTGCTAGTATTGAAGTTTGTACTATTGATCCTATTTTGCCTGAACCTTATGTTGAGAAAATCCCTTTTCCTTCTAAGGTAAAGGAACATTCTATCATAGATAATGTGGTTAGCAAAAGTGCAAAGAAAGTTGTGGAACCTGATGAGCAAATAAACATTGAACCTGTGGTAGCTATTGTGAAAGATCTTGTCACTAAAAACATAAAGGATGAGCACATTGCCTTCTATGAAGATGCTTCTAATATTATCTCACATCCTAGTAAAGTTAGAACAGCTAGTGTCCTTGTGCTTTCTTTTAAAATTGGTGATCATTGCTACTATGGTTTATGTGATATTGGTGCTAGTTCTAGTGCTATTCCTTATGAGGTTTACAGGGAAATTATGCATGAAATTGGTCCTTGTGAGCTTGAGGATATTGATGTGGTTATTCACCTTGCTAATAGAGAGACAGTTTGTCCCATTGGCATTGTAACAGATGTGGAAGTTCTTTGTGATAAGATTAAATATCCTGCTGATTTTCTAGTACTTGGTTCTGAAGCTAGTAAAACCTATCCTATTATATTTGGTAGACCCTTCGTGAATACTTGTGGGGCTATCATAGATTGTAGGAAGAAAAAAGTTTTGACTAAGTTTGATGGAGAGTCTCATGAGTTTAATTTTTCCAAATTTGCTAAAACTGAAGGGTTTTGCAGCATAGTAAATCAAAAATTTCTACGGATGCGAACGGGAAAATCCAAGATCTAATCTAGGAGATGCAAACAACGAGGGGGAATAGATGAGATCTTCATACCATTGAAGAAATCGCACAGCGGAACGTTCGACGGAATGTGGTTGGTGTAGTCGTACTAGCCTTCTCCTCCTTGCGATCCGATCCGATCTAACACCGCAAGTGGCGATGCCTCCGAGAGATGCACACGTGCGGCACCTTGACGTCTCCTCCTTCCTCGGTCCAGCAAGTGGGGTGGAGAGATAGATTGGATCTGCAACACGACGGCGTGGTGCAAAGGTGGAGAGTTTCTGCAGAAGGGCTTCGCCTACGCGCAGTCGGGAGAGAGAGGGAGAGGAGGGCAGAAGCTAGGCGGCTAGGGATTGAGGAGGTGTGGGGGGAGGGTGCGCCTCTGCCCTCTTTATATAGAGGGGTGGGCGCCTTCCCCTTGCCCCCTCCTCCAAGCCTAGGGTCGACGGCCACATGGGAGGAGTGGGGGGCAAGTTCCCCCCCCCCCCCCCTTCTAGAAGCTCTCCCTAGGGTTTCCCCTAGGGCTTGGCCGGCTGGGCCTATGGGGCCTTATGCCCCTGGCCCAATGCGGCCAGGGCACTCGCTCATAGGCCCACGCCCCCTCCCGACAAGTGGGGCCACGTTGGTCCCACTCTGGAAGCTTCTAGAACCTTCCGGTACAATACCGGACAATCCGAAACAATTCCGAAATCCAAAAACTGTTTTCCCTTATATGAATCTTATTCTCCGGACCATTCCGGAACCTCTAGTGACGTCCTGGATCTCATACGAGACTCCGAACAAAAACTCATAAACCAATTATCCATTCTATCCTAGCGTCAAGACACGTTAAGTGTGTGACCCTATGGGTTCGAGAATATGCAGACATGATCTTCTATCAATAATCAACAGCGGGGTCTGGAAACCCATATTGACTCCCACATACTCATGGATGATCATATCGGATGAACCACGATGCCAGGATTCAATCAATCCCGTATATATATTCCCTTCGTCACGCGATATTTTACTTGCGCGAGATTCGATCGCCGGTATCGGCATACCTAGTTCAATCTCGTTCATAGCAAGTACTTTACTCGTTCTGTAATCCGATATCACTTTGTGATTAACTCCTTAACCACGTGCTTGCAAGCGGTGTTGATATCGATTACCGAGTGGGCCCGAAGTATATCTCTTCGACTTGGGAGGGACAAATCCCATCTCGATACATACAACCCAACAGGTACTTTCCGATCACCTGAGAGACACCTTTATGATCACCCTCTCATAGGATGACGTTTGATGACCTCAAAGCTTTCTTCCGATACCAGGGAGTTGCATTATCTCATGGTCTAAGGAATACAATATTTGACATAAGAAAAGCTTCGCAAAGATGAACACTATGACACGATCTAATTGCTCTGCTTAATTTGGGCATGTCCATCATATCATTCTCCCAATGACATGACCTCATTATTAATCGACAACTCAAGTCTATGGTTAGGAAACCTTAACCATCATTAATCAATGAGCTAGTCCATAGAGGCATACTAGGGACACGGTGTTGTTCATAAACCACACAAGTATTAAAGTTTCCGCTTAATACAATTCTAGCATGGAATATAAACTTTATCATGAACAAGAATTATAATAATAACATCTTTATTATTGCCTCTAGGGCATAATTCCAACAGTCTCCCACTTGCACTATAGTCAATAATCTAGTTTACATCTGGCAACAATCTAACACCCATGGCACTAAGGTGCTGATCATGTTTTGCTCGTGGAAGAGGTTTAGTCAACGGATCTGCGACATTCAGATCCGTATGTACTTTGCTAATCTTCAGATCTCCATCTGTTATATAATCTCGAATTATATGAAACTTGCAGTTGATATGCTTGGTCTTTGGATGATATCTTGGTTCCTTAGCCAGTGCTATGGCGCCAGTGTTGTCACACAATATCTCCAGTGGGTCCAAGGCACTTGGAACCACACCAAGCTCAGTGATGAAGTTCCTGATCCAAACTCCTTCACTTGACGCTTCTGCAGCAGCCATGTATTCCGCTTCTACTGTAGATCCCGCGATCACGCTTTGCTTGCAGCTTCTCCAGCTCACAGCTCCTCCATTCAAAATATAAATGTATCCCGTCTGAGATTTAGAATCATCCTTGTCGGTGTCGAAACTAGCGTCGACATAACCTTTTACGACGAGCTGTTCATCACCTCCATAGACTAAGAACATTTCTTTAGTCCTATTTAGATACTTTAGGATGTTCTTTACGGCTATCTAGTGTTCCACTCATTGATCACTTTGGTATCTTCTCGTCAAACTAAGAGCATTGGACACATCCGGTCTAGTACACAGCATGGCATACATGATAGAACCTATGGCCGAGGCATAAGGCACTTTGCTCATAGCTTCTCTATCGTTTACCATAGCTGGACATTGAGCCTTGCTCAATATCTTACCTGACAACATGGGCACTGAACCTTTCTTTGCCTTATCCATTCTGAACCTTTTCATAACTTTGTCTAGGTATGTACTTTGGCTTAAAGCTATTAGGCGTCTTTGTCTATCTCTATAGATTTTGATGCCTAATATATAATCAGCTTCTCCTAGATCTTTCATTAAAAACATTTGTTGAAATAACTCTTCACATCGTTAAGCAAATTAATGTCATTTCCAATAATCAATATGCCATCCACATATAGTACCAAAAATGTCACTGAGCTCCCACTCACTTTCTTGTAGATACAAGCTTCGTAGCAATTTGGAACAAATCCAAATCTCTTGATCACTTGATCAAAACGAAGGTTCCAACTCCGAGATGCTTGCTTCAGTCCATAAATGGAACGCTGAAGTTTGCATACCTTATCAGCATCCTTAGAATCGACAAAACCTTCGGGTTGCATCATATACAACTCTTCATCAATGTTGCCATTGAGGAATGCAGTCTTGACATCCATCTGCCATATTTCATAATCATGAAACGCAGCAATTGCTAATAAAATCTGAATGGACTTAAACATCGCTACGGGAGAGAAAGTCTCGTCGTAGTCAACACCTTGAACTTGTCAAAAACCTTTCGCGACAAGTCGTGCTTTATAGATAGTAACATTACCATTCGCGTCCATTTTCTTCTTGAAAATCCATTTGCACTCAACGGCCTTTCGGTCGCTAGGAGGGTTCACCAAAGTCCATACTTGGTTTTCCCTCATGGATCCCAATTCGGATTTCATGGCCTCTAGCCATTTCTCAGAGTCTGGGCTCATCATCGCTTCCTCATAGTTCGCAGGTTCACTGTTGTCTACTAACAAGACAGTTAAGACAGGGTTGCCGTACCACTCAGGAGGGGCACGCGGCCTTGTCGACCTGCGAATTTTAGTAGTAGCATCGTCCGAAGCTTCATGATCCTCATCATTAGCTTCCTCTATTGTTGGTGCAGACGGCACTGGAACAATTTCAGGTGCTGCGCTACTCTCCAACTCAAGAGAAGGTTCAATAACCTCGTCTAGCTCTACTTTCCTCCCACTCACTTATTTCGAGAGAAACTCCTTCTCAAGAAAGGATTCGTTCTTTGCAACAAACACTTTGCCTTCGGATCTGTGATAGAAGGTATACCCAATAGTTTCCTTAGGGTATCCTATGAAGACGCATTTCTCCGCTTTGGGTTCGAGCTTGTCCGGCATCAACTTCTTGACGTAAGCTTCGCATCCCCAAACTTTAAGAAACAACAACTTAGGTTTAGCACCAAACCACAGTTCATACGGTGTCGTCTCAACGGATTTAGATGGTGCCCTATTTAAAGTGAATGCAGTGGTTTCTAATGCATAACCCCAAAATGATAACGGCAAATCTGTAAGAGACATCATTGATCGCACCATATCTAATAGAGTTCGATTCCGGCGTTCAGACACACCATTGCGCTGTGGTGTTCCGGGTGGCGTGAGTTGCGAAACTATTCCACTTGCTTTAAGATGCGTGAGAAAATCATAACTCAAATATTCACCTCCACGATCGGATCGTAGAAACTTAATTTTTCTGTTACGATGGTTTTCCACTTCGTTCTGAAATTCTTTGAACTTTTCAAATGTTTCAGATTTATGTTTCATTAAATAGATATACCCATATCTACTTAAGTCATAAGTAAAAGTGAGAAAATAGCGATAACCACCGCGCGTCGAAACACTCATTGGTCCGCATACATCGGTATGTATGATTTCCAACAAGTCTGTTGCTCGCTCCATCATTCCGGAGAACAGGGTTTTGATCATCTTGCCCATGAGGCACGGCTCGCACGTGTCAAATGATTCAAAATCAAGAGACTCCAAAAGTCCATCAGAATGGAGTTTCTTCATGCGTTTTATACCAATATGACCTAGACGGCAGTGCCACAAATAAGTAGTATAATCACTATCTACCTTGCATATCTTAGCCTCAATGTTATGGATGTGTGTTTCATCGCTTTCGAGATTCAGAAGAAATAAACCATTCACAGCAGGTGCATGACCATAAAAGATGTTACTCATATAAATAGAACAACCATTATTCTCCGATTTAAATGAATAACCGTCTTGCAATAAACACGATCCAGATATGATGTTCATGCTCAATGCAGGCACATAATAACATTTATTGAGGTTTAAAACTAATCCCGAAGGTAAAACTAAGGAGAGCGTGCCGACGGCCATCACATCAACTCTTGATCCGTTGCCAACACGCATCGTCACCTCATCCCTCGCTAGCCGCCGTCTATTCTGTAGCTCCTGTTTCGAGTTACAAATATTAGCAACTGAACCAGTATCAAATACCCAGGCACTACAACGAGGGCTAGTAAGGAAAACATCAATAACATGTATATCAAATATACCTTTGATGGTGCCAGCCTTCTTGTCCGCTAAGTACTTCGGGCAGTTGCGCTTCCAGTGACCCTTGTCCTTGCAATAGAAGCACTCAGTGTCCGGCTTAGGTCCAGACTTGAGCTTCTTCTCAGCAGGGGCAACGCGCTTGCCGCTGCCTTTCTTGAAGGGCTTCTTTGCACCCTTACCTTTTTTAAAGTTGGGGGGCTTGTTGACCATCAACACATGATTATCTTTCTTGATGTCCACCTCCGCAGCTTTCAGCTTAGCAAAGAGCTCAGTGATCGTATCAGTGGAACCAAACTGATTATGAGTAACTACAAAACCTTTGTAGCTAAGAGAGAGTGATTGCAGAACTCTGTCAATCTTGAGCTCCTCTGGAATCTTGCAGTCCAGTTGCTCAAGGCGTTGAGTGTAGCCCGACATCTTAATGGCGTGCTCACTAACGGAACTCCCTTCCTCCATCTTGCAGTTAAAGAATTTCTCAGAGATCTCATATCTCTCAGAACGGGCCCGAGTCTGAAACATAGTTTTCAGTTCCTCAAGAATCTCAAAGGGCCCGGCAAACTCCTCAAAACGATTTTGAAGGTCCGATTCCATAGCAAACAACATGGTGCTCTTAATCACACCATAATCATCTTTGCACGACTGATAAACAGCTTTCTCATCAGCCGGCGCATCTACAGCAGGGGCGTCACCTAGCGCTTTCTCAAGGACATAGTCCTTTTGTCCGCCAGCAAGAATGATTCTCAGATTGCGGAACCAGTTGGTGAAGTTAGACCCATTGTTCTTAAGCTTTTCTTTCTCAGAAAAAACGTTGAAGTTGAAGTTGGACTTAGCCATTTGATCTACAAAATTTTGCAAGTACAATTTAGACTATGTTCATGATAACTAGTTCAACTTAATCAAATTACTAGATGAACTCCCACTAAATTCAACATCCCTCAAGTTGTTTAGTGAACATGATCCAAATTCACCACACCTAATCCGATCTTCACGAGAAGAGATGTGGTTTCAATGGTGGACAACAAAGTGTCGATCATATCATTCATATGACTCATGCTTAACCTTTTGGTTCGTGTGTTTCGAGGCCATGTCTGTACATGCTAGGCTCGTCAAGTCAAACCCAAGTATTTCTGCATGTGCAAAACTAGCTTACACCCGTTGTATGTGAACGTAGAGTTTATAGCACCTGATCATCACGTGATGCTTGAACACGATGAACTTTCGCAATGGTGCATACATGGGGAGAACACAGTTTTATCTTGATCTTTAAGTGAGGAATCATCTTATAATGCTACCATCGCGATCTAAGCATAATAAGATACATAAAAGGATAAACATCACATGCATATAACTTTATGTGACATGGTATAGCCAATCTCCGCGCAATAATCTCCATCTTGTGCGTGCCAGCATGATCTCCATCACTCCACCATGATTGCCTCCACCACGAATAGCAACTACAACTATTGCTAACTACTTAGCGATAAAGTAAAGCTATTACATGGCGTATAAGAAGTTGACACACAGGTCATACACAATTATAAAGACAACCATATGGCTCCTGCCAGTTGTGTAATCATCGACATGCAAGTCTTCAAACATTACAAAACATGATCATTGCATACAACATACACATCACATCTTGGGCCATACCATATCACAGAAACACTCCCTGCAAAAACAAGTTAGACGCCTCTACTTTGTTGTTGCATGTTTTACATGGCTTATGGGAGTAACAAGCTAAGAACGATCCTTACCTACGGAAAGCCACAACGGTGATATTATGGTTGCCAACATCCGGTGTAAATCCCATGACAACTATAGTGAGAGAAACTGGCATCCACCAGCCGCATGTGTGGAACAAGCCACACGCCAAGTGCGGAGCCGGTCTCGCGAACGAGGTCGCGTAAAGTTGGCCTGGACCACTTCGATCTCACTATCCCGTGTCATAAGAAGTAAACAAACAAGAGGCTTGCAATAGAAAACATCAACGCCCGCAACAAGCATGTTGCGTTCTACTCGTGAAACACATCTACGCATAGATCTAGCTCTGATACCACTGAAGGGTTTTGCAGCATAGTAAATCAAAATTTTCTATGGATGAGAACGGGAAAAGCCAAGATCAAATCTAGGAGATGCAAACAACGAGGGGGAATAGATGAGATCTTCATACCCTTGAAGAAATCGCACAGCAGAACGTTCGACGGAACGTGGTTGGTGTAGTCGTACTAGGCTTCTCCTCCTCGCGATCTGATCTGATCTAACATCGCAAGTGGTGATGCCTCAGAGAGATGCACACGTGTGGCACCTCGACGTATCCTCCTTCCTCGGTCCAACAAGTGGGGTAGAGAGATAAATTGGATCTACAACACGACGGCATGGTGCAAAGGTGGAGAGTTTCTGCAGCAGGGCTTCGCCTACGCGCAGTCGGGAGAGAGAGGGAGAGGAGGGTAGCAGCTAGGCGGCTAGGGCTTGAGGAGGTGTGGGGGAGGGTGTGCCCCTGCCCTCTTTATATAGAGGGGTGGGCGGCTGCCCCTTGCCCCCTCCTCCAAGCCTAGGGCCGGCGGCCACATGGGAGGAGTGGGGGGCAAGTTCCCCCCCCCCCCTTCTAGAAGCTCTCCCTAGGGTTTCCCCTAGGGCTTGGCCGGCTGGGCCTATGGGGCCTTGTGCCCCTGGATCAATGCGGCCAGGGCACTCCCTCGTAGGCCCACGCCCCCTCCCGACAAGTGGGGCCACGTTGGTCCCACTCCAGAAGCTTCTAGAACCTTCTGGTACAATACCGGACAATACGAAACAATTTCGAAATCCAAAAACTGCTTTCCCTTATATGAATCTTATTCTCCAGACCATTCCGGAACCTCACATGACGTCCTGGATCTCATCCGAGACTCCGAACAAAAACTCATAAACCAATTATCCATTCTATCCTAGCGTCGAGACACGTTAAGTGTGTGACCCTACGGGTTCGAGAATATGCAGACATGATCTTCTATCAATAATCAACAGCGGGGTCTAGAAACCCATATTGACTCCCACATACTCATCGATGATCATATCGGATGAACCACGATGCCAGGATTCAATCAATCCCATATATATATATATTCCCTTCGTCACGCGATATTTTACTTGCCCGAGATTCGATCGTCGGTATCGGCATACCTAGTTCAATCTCGTTCATAGCAAGTACTTTACTCGTTCCGTAATCCGATATCACTTTGTGATTAACTCCTTAACCACGTGCTTGCAAGCGGTGTTGATATCAATTACCGAGTGGGCCTGAAGTATATCTCTCCGACTTGGGAGGGACAAATCCCATCTCGATACATACAACCCAACAGGTACTTTCCGATCACCTGAGAGACACCTTTATGATCACCCTCTCATAGGATGACGTTTGATGACCTCAAATCTTTCTTCCGATACCAGGGAGTTGCATTATCTCATGGTCTAAGGAATACAATATTTGACATAAGAAAAGCTTCGCAAAGTTGAACACGATGACACGATCTAATTGCTCTACTTAATTTGGGTCTGTCCATCATATCATTCTCCCAATGACATGACCTCATTATTAATCGACAACTCATGTCTATGGTTAGGAAACCTTAACCATCATTAATCAATGAGCTAGTCCATAGAGGCATACTAGGGACACGGTGTTGTTCATAAACCACACAAGTATTAAAGTTTCCGCTTAATACAATTCTAGCATGGAATATAAACTTTATCATGAACAAGAATTATAATAATAACATCTTTATTATTGCCTCTAGGGCATAATTCCAACAAAAACTCCTTATGAAAATGAACTGCCTAATGAGGATTTCAGGGTTAAACAACTTTCTGCTATTTCTCTTGCTCCTAACAATGCCTTGCAGCAGTTTATGGAAGATCATGAAATCCTAATGAGGTCTTCATGAAGGAAAGAAATGAACTGCCTAATGAGGTCTTCATGAAGGAAAAAAATGAAATTGACGAGGTTTTCCTTCGTCAGCCTGAGTTACTTAAGCATAATCTACCTATGGAAGATTTGGGTACCACACTACCACCTAAAGGGGACACGGTTTTCGAATTAAAACCTTTACCTGATGATCTTAAATATGCTTATCTAGATGATAAGAAAGTATATAATGTTATTATTAATTCTAAACTTTCAGTAAAGGAAGAATAAAGGTTATTGGAAATACTGAAGAAACACCGAGGAGCTATGGGCTATACTCTTGATGATTTAAAAGGGATTTCTCCTACTATATGTCAGCATGCTATTAATATAGAACCTGATGCAAAACCAGTTGTTGAGCATAAACGTCGTCTAAATACTAAGATGAAGGATGTGGTAAGAAATTAGGTATTAAAACTCCTTGATGTCAGTATTATTTACCCTATTGCTGATAGCCAATGGGTTAGCCCTGTTCATTGTGTTCCAAAGAAAGGGGGAATTACTGTTGTGCCTAATGAAAATAATTAGCTTATACCCCAAAGAGTAGTGGTCGGGTATAGGATGTGCATTGATTTTAGAAAGGTTAATAAATTTACTAAGAAAGATCATTATCCTTTGCCCTTTATTGATCAAATGCTAGAAAGGTTGTCTAATAAGACCCACTTTTGTTTTCTTGATGGTTATTCTAGGTTCTCTCAAATTTCTGTGAAAGCACAAGACCAAGAGAAAACCACTTTCACTTGTCCTTATGGCACTTATGCTTATAGGTGTATTCCTCTTGGTTTATGTAATGCTCCTGCTACCTTTCAGAGATGTATGTATGCTATCTTTCATGGTTTTTGTGAGGAAATTGTGGAGGTTTTCATGGACGATTTCTCCGTCTATGGAACTTCTTTTGATAATTGTTTGCACAACCTTGATAAAGTTTTGTAGAGATGTGAAGAAACCAACCTTGTTCTTAATTAGGAGAAATGCCATTTCATGGTTAATGAAGGGATTGTTCTTGGACACAAAATTTCTAAAAGAGGCATTGAAGTTGACATAGCCAAAATTGAAGCAATTGAGAAGATGCCTTGCCCTAGGGACATAAAAGGTATTCGTAGTATCCTTGGTCATGCTGGTTTCTATAGGAGGTTTATTAAAGATTTCTCCAAAATTTCAAAGCCCCTTACCAATCTCCTTCAAAAATATGTACCTTTTGTTTTTGATGATGATTGTAAGGAAGCTTTTGAAACTTTGAAGAAAGCTTTGACTACTGCTCATATTATTCAACCACCTGATTGGAGTTTACCTTTTGAAATTATGTGTGATGCTAGTGATTTTTTTGTGTGTGATGTCCTTGGGCAACATGTTGATAAGAAGTTAAATGTGATTCATTATGCTAGCAAGACTCTAGATGCTGCTCAAAATAATTATGCTACTACCGAAAAGGAGTTCTTAGCTGTAATCTTTGATTGTGATAAGTGTCGTGGTATTGCCGACGAGTACGCCATGGAGGGGTCCTCACAGTGCATGTTTAGAGACGTGCGGTAAGGCGGACAGTTGACGGGTACGAGGTAACACAGCTTACCTAGGTTCAGATCCCACGACGGTTGCGGAATCCTACTCCTGCTATAAATCACTATAAGGGCAATACGCCGAGTTACAGGGATAGGTTCCCTGTGCGAGGTTATCTGAAGTTATCTATGTGTGTGCCCTAAAGGCTCCCATAGGTCCGAATTATATAGTCGCCAGGTCCTAGGGTTACAGGGAAAAGTCCTAGCCAGACAGGTTACAGAGTCCTACACCGCCTATCACTAGTCTTGTGTATCTTGTACTCCAAGGCTCCGGGTACGCTGGTGACTCCACCGTAGCCTTCCCTTATCCGGCATGGGCATCCCTTCTGGATCCACCTAACTGGGCCGCCCAGCAGGCCATAGGTCATGCTACCGACTATGGGCCACCCGGGTTAGTCGGATAAGAGACATGCTATTAGGATACCCATAAAGCATATCCCCAACAGTAGCCCCCGGAGAACTCCGAGATCTTGCGTCGTCTTGCCTCTTCACGTGGAATGCTCCGTCTATATGGATGTCGGCAAATCGTCAAGCAACATCTTGTAGTCCTCCCAAAGAACCCTGCAAGGTTTTCTCCGTCTTTGATTTGTAAGCCGGAGAAATGCTGAGTCTTCCATCGTACTCTTCCATAGTCGGATTAAATCCGTCCATGCCGGAATCTTCGATGCAACGGCTCATCTACCCATGTCAGTTATGACGACGTAGGCTTAGGTCAGCGATGCCTCGTAACTCACACATGCAGAGAACGCAATCATATCCGATTTTTTCCCGCGTGAGCGATACGAACCGTTGGCGGCGGCGGTTGGAAACGTGGCGAAATTACCGCGCACGTTCACGAAGACGTCGTCTACGCGGCAACCATCCGATTAGCTGCACGAATCTTGACGCAGAGCATGATAAATAGTAACTGTGGGACACTTGCCACTTTTTACCTCATTCTCTCGCGTCATCGTCTTCTTCCTCTAGCCGCACGCCTCCTCGAGCTCTTCGCGAGAAACCTCGAAAACCCTAGCTTCCATCTGCGTCAGTCGCACCCTTCCAACACCCCATGGCCAGCAGCAGCTCCTCCCCATTGATGGTGGCGTCGAGTGAAGCCACGGCGAAGCCGGCGGCTCCGTCGTCGTGCCTCCAGAGGGCTTGGTCATCCCCGCATCGGCGGTGATCGAGACCACCGACGGCGACCACAATCTGGTGGCGCTGGAACCACTGGAAGAAGAGCCAGACTCGCACAAGGGCGACTGGCGCGGCTCAGACATCACCGACCGCGACATCCAAGAGATGGTCTCCGAAGGCTACCTCCCTACGACGGAGGGGCTCGCCTGGCGGGCGGCGCCGGCCGGCGAGGTGACACCTTCTCCCCAAGTCAGAGAAAAGGTGTACCTCAAGGCTCAGCTGGTACGCGGCGTTTCCTTGCCCATCTCCCACTTCTTTCTCTCCATCTTGAACCACTACAAGGTCCAACCCCACAACCTCTCCCCCAATAGCATCTTAGTGCTTAGCAACTTCGTGGCACTTTGTGAGGGTTACCTAGGGATAAGGCCTAGGTTAGACTTGTTCGTGTACTTCTTCACCGTCAAACATGAAGCCGGACATAGTAGGGAGGAGCTTAGGAACTGCGGCACCATAAGCTTCAAGATTCGTCCTGGCCGGCAGTTCCCCGACATCGTCGGCCACGAGTCCTGCAAGAACTGGCAGCGGACGTACTTCTACGGCCCCGACATTCCTTTGGCGGGCTGAGAAGTGACATACCCAGACTTCGTGGATGGAGCCGCCACTGAAGTTTCTACATGGAGATCCCATGCCTCCCTTCCCTCCGACCTCGACGCTTCTCGCGCAATAAGGCGGATCGAATGGTTCGTAGAGACGGGTTTGACCGGCTTGGACCTAGCCATGTGCTGGTTCATCAGGCGAATCCAACCTCTGCAGCACCACACGAAGTTCATGCATGAGTACACCAGTGATCGAAGGGATACCCTCCGGATCTCCGTGGATAACTTCTCGAGCGACTCCGTCAAGGTGAAGGATAAGAAGTGTGGCTTCACCATCACCTACAACATGTTCGTAGACGGCAAGTGCCCAAAGGTAGGTATTTATTTTCCGTGTATGACATTGCTCCAGTTTTTCCGTCTTGCCAATACCATCTTATCTAACACGGTGATTTCTCACTTAACAGCTTAGCGATCTAGATGAGGGCAACCTGGCTGCCCAAATCTACGATCCAAAGATGAAGGAAGTCACGGTCGTGTCCGACGATGATGTCCCATTGGCGCGAAAGCGGAAGAGCTCCACCTCTGATGCTGCCAATGAAGGCAAGAAGAAGAAGAAGACGGAGGGTGGAGCCTCCAATAATACTACCGCCGCCCTGGAGGCGGAAAAGAGAAAATCCATCGGGATTTTTGCCAAAGCGCCCCCTAGTGTAAGCCTCTCATTCTCCGACATTGTCTATTTATCTGTCTTGTTCCTGTACTTATGCACTTTGCATGTTTCAGGAAGAAAGCCACGACCAGCCTCAAGAAGTCCTCCAAAACTTTGGGGGCTTCTAGAAATATCAAGGACATGCTGCATCGCGACTCCTCCCCTGCCATCGCCCCTGCTACTCCTGCCGTCAAGCCCTCCTCTGCTCCGACAAGCTCTCAAGTCCAGGAGGCACCTGGCCCTTCCGCCATGGAAGTGGATTCTGGCGCCTCTACCGAACTCGCTATTTTCGGCAAGCAGGCGACGCAGGAGAGCGCTGCTTTACCAATGGCTGAAGCCCCAGCTAAGGATGCCATCGGTAGCGGCAAGGCGGTGGTGGGAGCTGGTACCTCTGCCGAAGGCGGTGCCCCTACTCCCTAGAAACCTTTTGAGTTTCCGAAGATAGTTTACCCGGCGCTCACGCCGAGTAACACAACTCTCGTTCCTGGAGGAGTACCGTCATCTCCGACGTGCGGTCTTGAGGAGCTACTCCGACAAGCGGATATCTTGCAAGGAAATAGCATTTCCTTCGGCAAGCTGCTAGCCGAGAGTGCTACAAACCTCCAGATTATTGCACTTGTAAGTTTTTACTTTGCCTTTTGCATTTCATATGAGTACCCCATCGTAGCCCCCGAGGATGTAGACGGAAAACCATAGGTTTTGCATCTATATGCTCTAACAGTGACTAAGTTAGAAAAAACTCTCACTGTAGCCCCCAAGCATTTAGATGGAACAAACTATTCTGACTAGATGCTTTTAAGAGTAGCATACGCAGTGTTCATAATTTTCAATGTTGTAGCCCCCAAGCCTCTAGTTGTAACTAAATTAGTTCCGACTAGATGCTTAAAGAAAAGCTAAGCAGATTCCGAGTTAAAAACTTTATACTGTAGCCCCCAAGCTTCTAATCGAGAACTGAATTAGCTCCGACTAGATGCTTAAAGAAAAGCTAAGCATATTGCTAAGTTAAAAACTCTCGCTGTAGCCCCCGAGCGTCTAGGTGGAAAATCTCCGACTAGATGCTCTAAGTAGACCAAACAACGGTTTAACTTTATACTTGTTCTCACAGAACGAGAATGCTTGGAGGGGCATGGCCAAAAACAACTATCAGAAGATGCGCGCAGATCTTGAAGCCGAAAAGGGTAAAACTGCCATCTTGAAGGAACAGATCATCAAAAACAAGAGTCTATTTTCTTTTTGCGCATTTCCGTCTTATTTTTGTGCCCATAATCTCCGAGTACTCATTGTGTACTTTGTTTTCTCCGACTTGCAGAACATGTCACCAAGGCCAAGGATATTGTCGAGCAGTCCAAGCACATCCAGCAGCTGGACAGCGAGAACAAAATCCTTAAGAAGGAGAGGGAAGAGATGCTGAAGATGCACGAGGATTCCATGAAAGCCCTGCAGGATTCCACCACCGTGGAAATCAATCGCTTTAAGGAGGAGCTTGCGATCTTAAAGGATCAGAAGCAAGCTGCTGATGAGCAAAATCATCGCCATAGCGAGGCGTTTAAGCTCCTCCAACAAGAGAAGGAATCCCTGGCGGACACCCTTTGGCAGGCCAAGGCTAGCATCTTTAGTAAGTTTCCTCCGCCGTGTATTTCTGTAGTCTGGATACTTAGAGTTTTTTGAACTTATGCGCTCCTTGTCGGAATTTGTAGCTCCTATGGGTTTAACCCGCTCGCCTCCTTCGGACAAGGAATGCATGGTTCTTGCCGGCAACTTCATCAACACCGCCATCGCCCAAGCCAAGGAGATTGCCAAGCCCCTCCAGATATATATCAAGGCCTCGGACTCCGTGACGAAGTACTCGGAGATTCTGCACCGAGCCCCCGAGTGTGTCATGAGCTAGAAAGCTTCATGTGCACGGGCTGGCGCAAGGATGGCACTGTCAATGGTGAAGGCACACTACAACGATGCCGACATCGACACAGTGACCTCTGGCATCCCTGATGTGGATGATGACGGCAAGGAGATTGATCATGAAGCCATCCTGTCATCACTCGCAGGTTATGACACCAGAGTTGCCGAGTTGGTGGACGTTGACGTCTTCGTGCCCAGGAACACCATCGATAGCGTCAAACCAAGATTCTTTCGAGTCTCATCACAGCGCCGATGTTGAGGGTGATTCTCCGGCTGGTGACGATGCTGCCTCCAAGTCTCCTGCGCCCAAAGAATGAAAAACACTTTGTAATCTTTGTTTCACCTTTGGTGTGTGCACTGAAAACTTGGTGATGTAACTTAAGGCGGAAAACAATGATTGTTATGTCCTGCTACTTAAGAACTAATTCCCAGCATGTATATATTTTTAAGCAAGTGCTGACTTATCCATTACTCTGGTTCTTATGCTTGACTTTTCGTGAGTCGGGAGACTCGTTGTCGGAACCATGCGCTTAGATGACGATGCCCAATGGAACCGTCCATAACCCAAGAACAAAATCGCCGACAACAAGTGCCAAAAGTCACTACTCCAGAATCCACATAAAAATGACAAAGAACGTGTAGACCAGAAAACTTAAGCTAACGCCCGTAGGCGGAATTTTCACAAGTGCAAACGCAATACTTGTGCATAAAGGTTTTATATGATCCAAAAATGAACACTAAAGGAGGTAGAAGACTCAGAAATATGAGTGAACCAAAGAGCTTTATTTCATTGATCATATAAGAGGTACACAATTAGATAAAAAATGATAAGTGTAAAAAGGACGTAGTTGTGCTATGTTCCATGGCTGATCAAGCTCCGGGTAGTCATCATCCAGGTCATGTCGCTTACGCTTATGATCCTCGTTGGGTCTATCCTTTAGTTCATGATTGTCAACGAGGTAGTAAGACCCATTGAGCAGCGCCTTGCTTGTGATGAACGGTCCTTCCCATGGCGGGGATAATTTGTGCGACTTCTTCTGCTTAAGTCGGAGCACCAAATCCACCTCTTTAAACGAGCGATGCCGAACGCGGCGACTATGGTAGCTGCGTAGCTTTTGCTGGTAGATGGCGGATCTTTGGCATGCCAAAATGCGCTCCTCCTCGAGAAGGTCCACATCTAGGCGTCTGGATTCTTCAGCGTCATCTTCGTCGTAGGCGGCAACTCTTGGTGCATCGTGGAGGATGTCGGAAGGTAAGATGGCTTCTGCTCCGTATACCATGAAGTAAGGGGTGTAGCCGGTGGATCTGTTGGGTGTAGTTCGTAAACTCCACAGCACAGATGGCAATTCTTCCGCCCAGTCTCTAGCTGCTCTATGTAGCGGTGCCTCAAGACGTGGCTTGATTCCCTGCAGAATTAATCCATTGGCTCGCTCAACCTGGCCATTGGATTGTGGGTGTGCCACAGATGCAAGGTCAAGTCGGATGCCTTTGTCCCAGCAATAGGCCTCCACTTCTCCGAGTGACAAGTTGCTTCCGTTGTCGGTGATGATGCTATGTGGGATACCAAATCTCACCACTAGATCCCGGACAAACCTGAGGGCATTTGCCCCATCAAGCTTTCTAATGGGTTTAGCTTCTATCCATTTGGTGAATTTGTCAACTGCTACAAGCAGGTGTGTAAATCCACACGGTGCC
Source organism: Avena sativa (assembly GCA_916181665.1). Classification (NCBI taxonomy): domain Eukaryota; kingdom Viridiplantae; phylum Streptophyta; class Magnoliopsida; order Poales; family Poaceae; genus Avena; species Avena sativa. The sequence continues at coordinate 272,391,561 of OV702298.1, read as the reverse complement.
GTCTGTAACGGTCCCACCATGTCTAGCCCCCAGACTACAAACGGCCAAGTTATTGGTATTGTTCGCAATTCTTCAGCAGGAACATGTGGTTGTCGGGCATAATACTGGCATCCCGTGCATGTCTCAACCAGCTTATCGGCGTACGCCTTTGCGGTCACCCAGTAGAATCCTTGCCGGAAGGCTTTCGCGACCAATGATCGGGGAGCAGCGTGATGCCCGCAATCTCCGAGATGGATCTCGCGCAGGATTTCCATACCTTCTAGTTGGGAAACACACTTTAAGTATATGCCAGTAGTGCTCCTTTTATAGAGTTGCACATTGATTATGGTATAACCCTTTTCTCGTTGTACTATTTGCCGTCTTTCGACCTTGTCGTCGGGCAAAGTTCCTTGTTCGAGATATTCCATGAACGGTTTTGTCCAAGCCGGAGGGATCTTTGTCACCATGTTGACGAAAGAGTCAGCTCTATCCGGGTTGTCGATGTCGACGCCCTTCACGGATGGTGTGCGTAGATGCTCTAGGAAAACTCCTGGTGGAATTCGCTTGCGCCCTGATCCAAGTTTAGATAGCAGATCAGCCGCATCGTTTTGCTCCCTAGGCACATACTTGACTTCGTAGCCCAAGAAACTCTTGGCTATCTCGTCCACTTCGTCTCGATATGCCGCCATCATAGGGTTCCGTGCATTCCAGGTGCCAGCCACCTGCTGGGCAACCAAGTCGGGATCTCCACAGCAAACTATGCGCTTGATGCCAATATCTTTGGCTACACGTAGTCCGTGAATGAGTGCTTCATACTCCGCCATGTTGTTTGTAGCCTCGAAGTGGATCTGTAGAACGTAGTGTAGCTTGTCTCCTTTTGGTGACTGTAGCAATACACCAGCCCCTGAGCCGTTGAGCAACTTTGATCCGTCAAAGTGCATCACCCAGTACTCTGGTTCTGGCAACGGAGTAGCATCTGGCATCTCCGTCCAATCTGCAATAAAATCCGCCAAGGCTTGTGACTTGATAGCGTCGCGTCTCTTGTAGGTGATCTCGAAGGCGGCAAGTTCAATGCCCCACTTCACGACCCTTCCTGTAGCATCGCTGTTATTGATAATGTCGGACAGTGAGTCTTGCTCACCACTGTGATTGGGTGCTCCTGAAAGTAATGCCTCAGCTTCCGAGAAGCGAGGAATACTCCATAAGCTATCTTTTGGTAGTGTGGGTAACGCTTCTTGGACTCCGTCAAGACCTCACTTACGTAGTAAACTAGTCGTTGAACTCCGTGCTCATGGCCTGGTTCCTTCCGCTCTACGACGACGACGATGCTGATAACCCGGTTGGTTGCCGCCATGTAAATTAACATGGGCTCACCAGGCTCGGGTGCTGCAAGGATGGGCGCTGAGGAAAGAATCTCCTTGAGCTTCTTCAATGCTGCATCTGTTTCGTCTGTCCATGTGAATTTGTCCGCCTTCTTCAGCAACTTGTACAGCGGCAAAGCCTTCTGTCCAAGTCCGTTGACGAACCGACTAACTGCTGCGACACAACCTGTTAGTCATTGAATGTCCTTTAGGCATGTCAGACGGTTAGTGTTTAAGATGGCCTTGATTTTCTCCGGGTTGACCTCGATTCCGCGCTGGGAAACGATGAAGCCCAGCAATTTGCCGGCTGGAACCCTGAAGACGCACTTCTTAGGGTTGAGCATCATGTTGTATTTACAGAGATTATCAAAGGTTTCTTTTAAGTCGGAGATTAAGTAGTTTGATTTTTTAGACATCACCGCGATATCGTCCTCATAGGCGTGAACATTCCAACCAATTTGGTCGTGGAGGCAACGTTGCATTGTCCGCTGGTAGGTAGCACCTGCGTTTTTTAGCCCAAAGGGCATCGTGACATAGCAAAACGTGACGTATGGGGTAGTGAACGAAGTGGCCAATTGGTCCGACTTCCTCATCTTGATCTGGTGGTATCCTGAGTATGCATCGAGAAAACACAAATTTCCGAGCCAGCCATCGAGTCAATGACTTGGTCAATGCGAGTCAAAGCAAACGGATCTTTGGGACATGCTTTGTTCAAGCCGGTGTAATCAACGCACATTCTTAATTCATTGGTTCCCTTTTTGGGGACAAGTACAGGATTGGCCACCCATCGGGTGTGAACGACTTCTCGGATAAACCCAGCTTTAAGTAACCTAGCTATCTCTTTGCCAATGGTGCGTCTCTTCTCATCTCCGAAGCGTCGTAGAGGTTGTTTCACTGGTTTACATTTTGGATCTATGTTTAGGCTGTGCTCGGCGAGTTCCCTAGGTACACCTTTCATGTCGGCAGGTTGCCAGGCAAAGATGTCCCTATTCTCACGGAGGAACTCGACGAGCACGCTTTCCTATTTGGGATCCAGGTTCGTCCCAATGGCAACGGTCTTGGAGGCATCGCCTACCACAAGTTCCATCGGCTTGGTTTCGATGGCGGCCTTGAACGCAGGAGCGGAGTCGGAGATCTGCTTCTTCGACGCGGTCATCTCTGAGTCATTGACCTTGCTCTGGATCTCTTTGAATTCTTCGCTATAGAGGACAGCTTTTACAACGTCTCCTTCATTGATCTCGCAGTTCCTTGCCTTGGTAAAGCTTCCGGATACGGTGATGACACTGTTTGGTCCGGGTATCTTGAGCTTGTTGTAGACGAAGCATGGCTTGGCCATGAACGTGTGGAATATGTCGCGGCCGAATATGACGTGGTACACGCTCTTGAAGGGGACCACATCAAAGGTCATGCGCTCTTGGCGGTTATTATTAACATCGCCAAAGGCTACCTGAAGTGTAATGCACCCAAGGGACCAAGCCTCCCGACCAGGAACTACGCCGTGGAAAATGATGTTGGTCCGCCTTAGGTTTGCCTCTGTCAAGTTCATCTTCTGTAGTTATCCAGGTACATGATGTTGATGCTGCTTCCACTATCCACCATGAACTTGGTGAACTCCACGCCGTCAATCAATGGGTTGATGATCATGGCGTACTGGTTCTCCATGGGCACAAGGTCTGGGTGGTCCGTCTTGTCCCAAGTTATTGGAATCTCCGACCAGCGCGGGTACTGGGGAACTGGGGGAAGAGTGGCCATCAGGATCCTTAGAGAGGTCTTCTGTTGTCGGACGGTGGGGGTGCCAAGGAAAGTGTGGTAGACTGGGGCCTTCTTTGCGAAGGGGTTCTTGCCCTTGTCATCGCTCTTGGCGGCGTGTTTGGGGTCGACGTCCTTGTCCATGTCACTTGAATCCTTGGACTCCTCCTCCTTCTTCTTTCCTTTGCCCTTGCCTCGCGGTCTGTTCTTCCGACTTTGCTTGTAGCCAGACTCCGGGTCTTCCTTGAGGTCATTGACGAACTTGCCATGTCGATTGGTATGGGTGGCCTTGCCGTTGGCATCGAGGTGTACGAGGCACGGCATATCGCGGTACTCCTTGTAGGTTTGGGGAACACGGAGCGGTGCCGAGGTGGTTTCACTTGCTCGTTGCTGCCTGCGGCCCGCTCCCCTTCCTCGGCCATGTTGTACGCCTTCGCCTCGTCCTTCAAAAGTCATAGCGACCATGTCGGTAGATTGCTTTTATTCTAGAGCGGTTTTCTGCTTTGTACTGTTGTTCCTCCGAGCTTGGGTTGGAACGGCCGTTACCGGCAAAGAGCCACGAGCATCGTCGTCGGCAGCTGCGAACTCACTAGCTAACTGAATCATCTGATTCAAGTCCAGCTGATGATTGTCCTGCAAGTGCTTCAGCTTATGTCGGAGCAACGTGCCCCTTTCCAACCCATCGATGAAGGCGGCCATGGCGGTCTGAGCGTGCACTCCTAAGCAGGAGTTCTTCATATCTAGCCAGCGGGAGAGGTAGGCGCGAGATGTCTCGTCCTTTTCTTGCACGCACCGCTGTAGATCGCCCACAGTGCAGGGACGCTTCTATGTACCCTCAAAGTTCTTGGTGAATGCTTCTTGCATATCCATCCAGTTGTAGATAGATCTCTCCGGCAAGTCGTCAATCCATTGACGGGCCATTCCTGCCAACATTAACGGGAGGTACTTGACGGCGACGTTGGGGTTGCCTCCGGCAATCTCCACCGTGTTGTCGTAGTCCTACATCCATGTGGCTGGCTTAGCGGTGCCGTCATAGGGCTTGATGGTCTTGTCAATCCGGAAACCTTTGGGGTAAGTTGCGAACCGTATTGCAGGTCCAAAGCAACATGGTCCCAGGTATGGTCCTTCCTGGGCCTCGTGGATCTTATCGATCCGCGAACGCGCATTGTACGGCTCTGGGTTCTTCTTGTTGTCAACAGGGGATGGGCTGCGTGAACGACGTGGGCCTCTTCCGCCATGGTGACTGCTTGGCGGCGACGGAGGCGGAGGTGGCGGTGGGTTAGCCTTCTTGCTGTTAGCCTCCTGCAACGCCTCACGCCTGTCAAGGTTGCTTGTCGGACGTGGAGGGTCATGGTGTGACCTGCTCTTGTGTCCTTGGTGGAGCTCTTCATCATGACGGGTCTGTGCCGCGTTGTCGTGGATGACGATGCCGCACTGCTTTGGTGGGGGCATGTCTGTACGATGGTGAGCCTTGTAGTCTTCCTGACGTCGGGGAGATCGGGGCGGTGGTGATGGGCGGCGAGTTCGGGCTTTTTCTCCGTGGTCGGAGGATATGGGGATAGCATCCTTCCTGTTGCGCGCATCCCTCCGTCTTCATTCTAATGAACCCGTCAGTGACCCGATATCCTGAGGAGATCTGCCTTGACGGTTTGTACTGGCTAGATCGGCAGAGCGCTGGGTCAGACTCAAGCCTCTGAGAGGTGGCCTTTTCCTGCTGCTTTACCGCCTTGGCCACTAGGTCATAGACCTGTTCTACTGCCTCAGGCGATCTATCCTGCTCCAGAAGGGTCTTGGCGACGGCGAGGTTAAGGAGTGGGGTGGGCATCACCTGCTTGCCTTCACTGTCAATGTATGGCTTGGCCTGTGCCGGCTTCGAGGGAGCCCATCCTAGGTTGCGCCGTACACCAGGATCGTTGATGACGCGAGCTGGAGCTTTCTTAGCCATCTGCTGCTGTAGCAGAGTCTTGTACTCGGCCTCCATTGCTCTAGCTTTCTCTATGGATTTCTGCGCATTGACCAGATCTCGATCTAGTTTAGCGCCTTGCTCCGCGATGGCTTGTGCCTCCTCCAGCAGCTGTTGGCACTTCTCGTCAAGCTGAGTCACGTTCCGGATATGAGCAACGGTTAGTGGCTCGACGAGGAGATTGTCGTACATCACTCTATCTGCTAGAGTAACATGGGCTTCTACTGACGTGGATGCTGGAGGCGGCAAGTTTGCGGTGTTGTTGTTTCTCGGGCCGGTGCCGAGTTCCTGCGGCTGCTGCACTGGGTTAGGCGGAGGAGGCATGACCTTTGCGCGATCATTGTCAGCAGTACTAAGTGGCCCCTTCCCCTTTTCCAGCGCCATAGGCAGAGCTTGCTCGGGTTGATCTTCATCCATCGTCGTCCCAATGGTGACGAACACCCCTCGAGACATGAAGGTGTTGTTAGCTTGCTCGTCGCGCGAGTACTCCTCCTCCATCTCCTGCATAGCGGAGTCTAGCTCTTCTGGACGGAAGTCTATCTCCTCTGAATCTGCACTGAAATCAGCATAAAGCGCATCAATAACCGAGTCGGAGGGTGCTAGGACTTCCTCGATGATGGGTGGTGGAGGTGCAGCGGCCTCCACGATGACTGGAGGTGGTGGTGCTGCTACGACGATGGCGGCCGGAGGCGGTGGTGGCGGTGGCTGAATCGGAGGGGATCCGTCAATGAGCGCCAGCACTGTCTGAGCTGCTGCTTCGGCCTCCGCGTAGTTGTTGACGGTGTTCACCATGCCTTCGAAGGTAAGGCGTCCTGATGCCTGCTGCCATCTTAGAGAATGTCGGAGAAGCGTGCCATGGTCCAGTCCTTCCACAAAGTGATAGATAGCATCATCATTGGGGTAATTGGCTAGATCGGCTCGTATGCGGAGCCACCTGGCCAGGTAGTCACGGGGGTTTTCACCCTCTCTCTGAATGCATCGCGCTAGATCGAAGATGGTAACCACGCCGACGAACTTGGATCTCTGCTGTCCAGACACACGGATGAAGCCGGCGGATTTGAAGTGATCTTCCACCTTTATATCCTACACAGGGGCGGTTTGGGTGGGCCTTGAATTTTTCCGATCTTTGCCGGTGAACTCCGAGGAGAGACCCGACATCGATCCTTCCACGAACGTATCTTGCCCGTGGGCGGTCCGTGCGGGCCTTGGTGCTTTCCGATCTTTATCGGCAAACTCTGAAGAGAGATCCGACATCGATCCTTCCGCGAACGTATCATGCCCGTAGGCGGTCCGTGCGGGTCTTGATGTTCCTCCGACTCCCAGGGAACTAGTGCCCGAGTCGGTTTCGCCGATGAAGAGGTGAATGTCTCCGATAGGAACGATCGAACACCGCATAGGGTTCGTCTTCGTCGGGATCCAGCATTCATCAGGGGGGACGATCGGAATGTTGCCGGAGAAGATAACACGGCCGATGGCTACGGTTTCTCCGATTCCCGCGAAGATCTTGGTCCTCGCCCGCTGAAGAGCCTGAAGCGCCTCTTGCCCCACGGTGGGCGCCAACTGTCGTGGTATTGCCAACGAGTACGCCATGGAGGGGTCCTTACAGTGCGTGTTTAGAGACATGGGGTAAGGCGGACGGTTGACGGGTACGAGGTAACATAGCTTACCCAGGTTCAGATCCCACGACGGTTGCGGAATCCTACTCCTGCTATAAATCACTATAAGGGCAATACGCCGAGTTACAGGGATAGGTTCGCTGTGCGAGGTTATCTGAAGTTATCTATGCTTGTGCCCTAAAGGCTCCCGTAGGCCCGACTTATATAGTCGCCAGGTCCTAGGGTTACAGGGAAAAGTCCTAGCCAGACAGGTTATAGAGTCCTACACCGCCTATCACTAGTCTTGTGTATCTTGTACTCCAAGGCTCCGGGTACGCTGGTGACTCCATCGTAGCCTTCCCTTATCCGGCATGGGCCTCCCTTCTGGATCCACCTAACTGGGCCGCCCAGCAGGCCATAGACCATGCTACCGACTATGGGCCACCCGGGTTAGTCGGATAAGAGACATGCTATTAGGATACACATATAGCATATCCCCAACAATAAGTTTAGACCCTATATCGTTGATTCAAATGTTACTATTCATACTGATCATGCTGCTATTAAGTACCTTATGAAAAAGAAAGACGCTAAGCCTAGGCTTATTAGATGGGTGTTGCTTTTACAAGAGTTTGATCTGCATATTGTAGATAGGAAAGGTGCTAAAAATCCTGTTGCTGATAATTTATCTCGTTTGGAAAATATTTCCTTTGACCCTTTGCCTGTTAATGATAGTTTTCCAAATGAACAGTTGGCTGCAATAAGGATAAGCCCGCATGAGAGTCCTTGGTATGATGATTACGCTAACTTTATTGTTTCCAAGTATTTGCCTCCGACCTTTACAGCCCAGCAAAGAATAAAATTATTTTATGATCTAAGGCATTACTTTTGGGATGACCCACATTTATATAAAGAAGGAGTAGATGGTATTATGCAAAGATGTGTTTCAGTATATGAACAACAAGAGATATTGAGAAAATGTCATGACAGTGCTTATGGAGGACATCATGCTGGGGATAGGACTGCACAAAAGGTTTTACAATCTGGATTTTATTGGCCTACTCTTTTCAAGGATGCAAGGAAGTTTGTCTTATCATGTGACAAATGTCAAAGAGTTGGGAATATTTCTAGACGCAATGAAATGCCTATGAATTATTCTCTTGTTATTGAACCTTTTGACTGTTAGGGATTTGACTTATGGGTCCTTTTCCTCCTTCAAAAAGGTATAATCATATTCTTGTTGCTGTTGATTATGTTACAAAGTGGGTGGAGGCCATACCTACATATAGTGCTGATGGTAAGACCTATTTAAAAACGCTTAAAGATGTTATTTCTCCTAGGTTTGGTGTGCCTAGATATCTCATGACTGATGGAGGCTCTCATTTTATTCATGGTGGTTTTAGGAAAACTCTTGCCAAATATGATGTTAGCCATAGAATTGCTTCAGCTTATCACCCCCAAACCAGTGGGCAAGTAGAAATTTCCAATAGGGAAATTAAATCAATCTTGCAGAAGACTGTTAATAGATCTAGGAAAAATTGGGCTAAAAAGTTGAATGACGCTTTATGGGCTTATAGAACTGCTTATAAAAATCCTATGGGGATGTCTCCTTACAAAATGGTCTATGGGAAAGCTTGTCACTTGCCTTTAGAATTAGAAAATAAAGCTTATTGGGCAGTGAAAGAATTGAATAGAGATTTTAAACTTGCTGCAGAGAAAAGATTGCTTGACTTGAGTACCTTAGATGAGTGGAGAAGTGAAGCTTATGAAAATTCTAGACTCTTTAACGAAAAAGTAAAAAGATGGCATGACAGGAGAATTCTCAAAAGGGACTTCCATGTTGGTGAGAAAGTTCTTTTGTATAGGTCTCGTCTCAGATTTTTTGCAGGGAAACTACTCTCAAAATGGGAAGGACCTTTTGTTATTGAGGAAGTATATCGATCAGGTGCTATCAAAATATCTTCTTTGAAGGATGACACCACACAGGTGGTGAATGGTCAAAGACTAAAACATTATATTTCTGGAGATTCTTATAATGAAGATGTTGATATTATTCAAATGGTGACTCCGGAAGAATTTATTAGAAACCGAACACCAGAATCTGCATAGTTCGTCTTTGGAATAGGTAAAAGTGGTGAAAGCTGAAGGTTCGTGAAAGCCTTATATTTTTATATTTTTGATGTTTTTATTACATACGAAAGGTTACGAGACAAAACAGAGGAGGAAACGGAGGCCAAGGTGGACACACCCACCCTAGATGTGGGCCCCAGCTGGCTGCGCCTTGAGGGGGTGTGATCCCCCTAAGCTCCGTCTCCATCTTGTTTCCGCACCAGTACCTTTCTTATGCATTGAAACTTCATAATTCATAACCCCCGGATCTCCCGAGGTTCGTATATCATGTTCTCGTCGTGTTTCTATTTCGATCTGTTTCTGTCAGGCAGATTCTCAGTTTAGAGCCACAATGTCTTCCTCTGGATCACCCGTGGAGGACTCCTCCGCGGATGCCATCAACTCGTACATGTATGAGTTGAAGATTCATCCCAAGGAGTTGATTCTCAAGGATGGGAAGGTGCATATGAAAGAAGTTCAAGGCCCTAAAGGAGAAGGCAGTCTGGAAGACAGGATGGAAGCATTAGACTAGGAAGTTTTCAGGTACAAGAAGATGGCGGAACGCAAAGTGGATATCATCCATAAGATAAGTTCATAACTCATCACCAAGCACAAGGAGGAGATTGCTGAGCTCCGGGGCGAAATCCTCTCACTCCATCAGGCCACCAACCAATTACAAGCATAGCTCTACGACATACAAAATCAGAACTGTGAGTATGAGGCTAGATTTAATCACATAAGCTCTGCTGCTAGTTTCAGGATTGTGGAAACCAAGACATCCTTTTTAGATGGGGAACCTTTTCCTTGGAAGTCTGATGATGACAAGAGAACACCATCGCCACCGAAGGAGTAATTCTTCATTAGGTTTGGCATCCCCTTGGCTTGTTCCAAGCTTGGGGGAGTGTCGCGGTATCACAACATTATCTTTTATCTTTTACCCTTTTAGTGGATTCATATCTTTGGTAGAGAAGTTATCTTATAGGTTTGTTTGCATTGTGGAAGTATCTCCCCTTTAGTTGGTTATCTATGTATCTCTTGGTGTGAGTGCCTTTATGGAATATTAATGAGAAGTCTCATCTTTTACTTTTTGCACTTCTTATTTTAGTTTGCAATCTCTATTATATGATTGATCTTGTTGATCAGTATTGGCATCACTTGAGAGCATCAAGTAGATCTAAATTGGTTTTGGCAAACCGAGCTCTGGTCAGTAGCAACGCTTTTTGAGGTTTCAAAGGAAAAGAGAAAACGCTTACAGGTATTTTGTATCTTTTATTTTCTTTCTTGATTGGCTCATAAGCTTAGTATTCTTTATTTAAGATCATTTGTGTCTTCAAGGAAGATTGCATGTTTGGCTTTAATACTTGTATGCTTGCTTGTTTCTTTCAACTCCCTTGCTTGTTACCCAGCCTTGCTAGCCAAAAACCTGTTTCGAGGAGACATACTTCTCATGCATCCAATCCCTTTGAACCAAAACATGTGCCATTTGTGTCCACCATATCTACCTATTAGCATTTTTGCTATTCCAAGCAAATTCTCAAGTTTCATCTATCTTTCGAATTAAAAATTATTTTGCTATGTGAAAACTAGTTAGTAAAGCTCTCACGAACTTGATGGCACACCTTATTTTCTTGCCCCTGATAAACTTGAACCATTGTGTCATCGAAGTTGTATATGCTTGCATCTATACGTTGGGATTAGCAGAACCGTGCTGTCACGGGGAACGCTTTCAACACTTATGGATACATATCCAGTTGATATCATGCTCTTTTGTTTCCGGATGTCGTCGGTGTGAAATAAAATGGGAGCTTGTAAGTCCATGGAGTTATGTATGTGTGTTAGAGAAATGCCTGGGCCGCTAGCCTAATTCATGCCTAATCATAGTGGAAACTTGCAGCATCACCATAATGAGCAATCTGTGAAGCATCCTCAATAAAAACCTATGCAAATAGCAAATAAAAAGATCGCTGAGATGCGCATTGTCTGCTTGCCTTGTCATTTTGGTTATGGGGTAGCTCCTGTATCATGTGCAAGAGGTACCCCGTTGGCGGTTATTTATGATACACATGTACTTACAATGACAAGAACTTACCGGTAACTAAAGTTGAGTAGCATGAGGAGCAGCCCTCATACTCAAGGGACATGAGATTGCCAACTTATATTTCGTCAAGCATATACTCCATCTTTGTTCACTTTAACCTTAATCACCTCAAGATGCTTATGATAGGGGCAATGAGGGCTCAAAGCTAGTAAGTACCATAATCTTTTGGAAGCTCTTTATGACTTAAAACCCCTGCTTCCCTCTATGAAGGACCTTTCTTCTATTTCTAAGTTGAGTCAGTAAACCTACTTCCTCTCTATCTCCATCAAGCATTTGAGTTGTTGTGTTTCAAGCATTCATATGATGATTTATTTAACCATGTTTTCATCTTTCTTGTTTGCACAAGACTCTTATCTATTGAGTATTACTTTGAAAGCCATCATTGTGAAAAAACTTTTATGTTTGAGCAAAGAGTACTCTTGTTGTGAAACTTCTATAAAAGCTTTATTTGTGAAACTGTTTGCCAGCTGTTCTCTGACCAAGAACAAAGTTTGCCAGTCCCCATTATGATTTATCTTTATGAATCTCTATTGTGACTCATGTACTTGTTGCAAGCTAAGTTATATAATGGTGAGTTGCTTTCTTCTATGAGTTGTGTAATGGTAAGTGTGATGCTTCTTGTCCGTATTTCTTTTATCGACACTTCACTCCACAAACCTGTGGACATGTATACTGAGCTTAGTTTTCGAATGGGAACAAGCGAAGGTCTAAGCTTGGGGGGAGTTGATATGTCCAATTTGCATCACCATTCTATATCATAATTTGCCTCTATTCATTGATATATTTCATATTAAGATGTGTTACTTATGTCTTTTCATTTGTTTTTGCATGTTGGATGATTCTTGAAGGATGAAATGCCGGAGTCAGGATTCTGATGGAAAAAGAGGTGTTTTGATGCAATTTCGCGAAGATCATAAAAATACCAGAAAAACTACGGAAAATCATATTTTCCCAAAAGACGAAGAAAGCTAGAAGGGGAGGCGGATATGGGCCACAGGAGGCCCACACCCCCCAGGCGCGGGCCACCCCTAGGTCGCGCCTATAGGGTGTGTGGCCCACCTCTGGATCCGCCCTCTTGCCTATATCTTCTCCTCGAAACCCTAATACACGGGGAGCGACCACAGAAAGATTTCGCTGCCTCTGCGGGACGGAAAACACCGAGAGAGAAAGAGCTCTCCGGCAGACAGATTTCTTCCAGGGAAATTCCTTCTCGAAGAGGGGAGATCGTTGCCAGCAACACCATCACCAAGCTAGACTTCATCGGGATCATCATCATCATCCACACCATCATCTCCACCGGCACCATCATCACCACTCCATCCCGCTATAACAATTGTGTTGAATACTTGCATAGTTCTTAGGGGAAACTTTCACAGTGTTGATTACTATTGTAGTTGATGCTTGTGAGTGGAACCATTGGATTATTGTTTATGTTCAGATTGTTATCCATCACCATATCATATTTCATCTTGATCCATATGATGTCTCATGAGTAGTTTGTTTAGTTCTTGCGGACATGGGAGAAGTCATGTTGTTAGTAGTGGATTTGTGTTGAGATATTATTCAATGGTTTAGTATTTAAGTTGTCGTGCTATTCTTCTAGTAGTGTCATGTGAACATCGACTACATGATACTTCACCATTTATGGGCCTAGGGGAATGCATTGTGTATTTGTCTACTAATTGTGGGGTTGCCGGAGTGACAGAAACCTGAACCCCCGTTAGGACACCATTGCACAAGGGAGCATATGATCTCAGAGTTTAAGGCTGTGGTTAGGTTTATATCTTAATTGCTTTCCTATAGTTGCGGATGCTTGCAGGGGGTTTAATCACAAGTATGTATTAGTCCAAGTAAGGTTGGTACATTAGCACAGGTTCACCCACACAACACTTACAACTCCAAAGAAGACTACTCAGCTATTTGAAGCGAAAGCACTTGACAAAATTCCCATGTGTCCTCGAGAACGTTTGGTCCTCATAAGTATTTCCACCGGCTTGTCCTTTGCTAAGAAAGGATTGGGCCACTTGCTGCATTTGTTTGTTGTCTTTATTACTTGCACTTTATTTCTTTGCTTTATCAGAAAACTCCTAAAAATCCATTTGCTAAGTATTTACAGATATTTCCTGCTCCATACCACTAGTCAACACCTTTTGCTCCTCATTGGGATCGACACTCCTATTTATCGAAAGTACTACGATACACCCCCTATACTTGTGGGTCATCAGTGCACGGGGCGGTAGCGGACGTGTGTGGCCGTGCACAGTGCAGTAGCGCATGCGGTTACGCGGTGCATGATGGTGCAATGAAACGTCTCCTACCTTCACCTTTATAGAGGCCTCCTCACTCTCACTCATCACTCACTCGCTCACTCACTCACGCAACCATCTCCACTATCCCATCACCTTCTTCAAACCCCCAAGAAAACCCCAACCATGCCGGCGATGGAGAAGAACGGCGTGGTGGACATCGTCGCCTCCAAGGTGGCCGACGAGGAGGCCCCCGTCCCCATATTGGCCCCTGTCGAGGCATTGAAGGCATCCGCCATCCCCATCCAGACCTTGTCCCTGCTTACTCCGTAGCCGTCGGCGAGGAGGCCCCCGTCCCCATATAGGCCCCCGCTGTTCTCTTGCAGATCCCGCATGGCTGGGACCCCTACGGGGAAAACGATTACATCAGGCCGGAGAACCCCTTCGACACCAGCTTAGCCGACCCATGGTCGGAGGTAACTAGGGTTTTCTCCCCTTCCTTTGTTCTTCCCCCATTCCCATCGTTGTATGCTAGATCATGTGTTATTAGGGCTCGTATGTTCGTATTTTCAATTGATGGATGCTAGGTATTTTTATAGTAGCTAATCCTCTTGTGTTAGATCTCATATTTTGATGAATGCCCCTAGTTGGGATCAGTACTAGCACTGATATGTAGTTGGGATCAGTACTAGCACCGATCTGTAGTTGGGATCAGTATTCGATTTGGTTTGAGATTTGGGGATTGGGGAATAATCAGGGGATCTCAATCAATTAATTTATGCAAGTAATCAATCCCGATAATCACGACATCTCAATCATGTCCTTATTGCACGCTATTGTTTTTTGTAATAGGTGGATAGCAGCGACGTCTGCAGCGACGACGAGTCCATGGACACCAAGACTCGTCAGGTGCTGAGGAAGATGAAGTCCGGCTAGTTCAACGGCTTCTTCGCCGACGACGCCTACAGGTGCCCCTTCTTCACTAGGAGACTCGCCACCGACTTCAACTCCCTCGTGATGCATGCCGAGGACGTAAAGACCTGCGGCACGTCAAAGAACGCCAACGCCTTCAGAGCCCAGCACAAGGCGCTCGGTTTTCACCTCCACAACCTCCAGAAGGTGGCCATCGAGGAGGGTCGCATGCCCCCGATCAAACCCAAGGCTCCCAAGGTCAAGGGACTAGGTAGCAGGAAGTGGAGGAAGCGCCACAGGGAGGAGGCGGAGGCCCTCCTAGCGGAGTCCATGAGGGTCCACTGATCCTATGCTGATGCTTCTGCTGTAAAGCAGCTTCTTTTGTTTTGTTGTCTGTGTTGAACTTGTAAGTGTTGCTGCTGAGCAGCCTAATTGTCGAACCTGGTTTAAGTATCGTACAATATAATGTTTTATTAGCTGCTTTATCTACATCTCCTCTATTCATCTACATATTTATGGTGCTGGTTAGATTTGCTGCCAGATTGGGAAAATACGAGGACCAAAAGGAACCATGAATGAAGAGAGAAGCTGCTCTAGATTCGTTGTATTTTTTGGTAAAAATAACAACTGTTAGCGACATAAAGGGGAAAAGGCACTCTTAAAAAGGCCAATCATAAAAATAATAAAAAAGAAATCTTCCAATTTAGACGACAGGGTGCACGTAACTACCATACGCGTCACATATGGTCTCACACCACATCCCTTAAAACGCGTTCCCAACAAGCTGGCCCCACACCATGGGGGATCCTACTACGGGACCTGACTAGACGTGGCCCCACCTGTCATCAAGTAACGGGGGTGGGTCCTACTTGTCAGCACGTAACGGCGAGGGTCCATTACGGGACCCACCTGAATGCGGCTCCACTTGTCAGCACGTAACAGCGAGGGTCCACTAACGGGACCCGACGAAGAGCGAGTTTCAGACCGATGTGAGAGTTCCATAATAGGAGCTGGACAAAAGTGAGAAAAAACTAAGCGGCTAGGGAAAAGTGAGTACAGCTAACGAACCAGTGGCACGAAAATAGAAATCCCTATGAACTATGATGGTAAAATCTAGAAATCCTTTGTAGATGCTAAATATAACACTTAAAGCGCCAACATCTTCTGCAACAAAAATGTAGGTGCTTCTTAGTTCTAGAAGGGAGTAATGTGGGCAGTTAATAGTGTTAGACTTGGCTAAAGATGAAAATAGGTAATGGTGCCCAAGTTAGATTGGGGGAGGGGGCCCTGGTGTGGAGCCTCTCCTTTGGCAGTCCAATTATGTGATCTTTATGTTGTTTGCAATGAACAAAACAAAAAAATCACTAAGTTTGGGATAGTACTCATCTTAAACTCACTTTTAGGAAAACTAACCTTTTCTGATTTCTTAATATAAAATTGGTAGGAGTTGGAAGGAATAGCCACTAGCATTTTTTACACTGATACTAATACTCTTTTTGTCAATAAGGGTGAATTTACTCCACTACTTCTTTGTATCCTATAATTAATTTTGAGAGGTCGTGCCTATATTCATACCTGGTGTTTGGCAATTATCTCCTAGAGTTCATATATTCCTCTAGCTTTTATCTCAAAACATGCTTATGACTAGAGATAACATGAAGAAAAGGCATTGAAACAAACCCGAATCATGCATTTTATATGCTATAGATGAATCAGTACAACATTTATTCTTCCAATGAACTTTAGTTAAATAAATTTGGCATGTCATCTAAAATTTATTTATTGTTCATGTTGGTGATGATTACATTTGAGAGACCACATTCTGGGTAGCAAACACGAAACATGCGGTTTTAAATTCATTTTGTGCTGCTACTTTATGGTGCCTTTGGAAATTTAGGAATGATAATTCAATGGCCAACCATGGCTTTATTTGCACCGGATCTAAAGAATGACTCTGAATTGAGTAAAAAGATAGAGGTTGATCTTCAAGGGTCACATGGTGGAGGGAATGGAACTCTTCTGCCATCATGTCTCGCAGATTCTAAACACTCATTCGAGCTTACTAGTGGCTGACTAAGCCGAGCGTCCAATGGTTCAAACCCTGAAGATCACAACTCCTCGCTCAAAAGGCAGCAACGCAAAGTGCAAACCCTGGAAGAGACTTCATTGACTGTCCGGGCTAGCCTTCTAGTGTTTGCAGTTGCATTGACAGCCGGTGTAGATGCATCCTAGAGGCTTAGTATATACTCCCTCCATTTCATAATATAAGATGTTTTAGCTTTTGTAAAAACGAATGTATCTATATAACATTAAGTGTGTAAGTTCACTCCGAATCTACACACTAAAAGATGCCTAGATACATCCGTTTCACAAAAACTAAAATATCTTATATTTTGGAATGAAGGGAGTATATCTTCATTTCCCGTAGCTCGGAAATGCAACACCACATGTATTTTAGGGCCCATCATCATCATTATCATTGATTTGTTGGAGATTCGTGCAAACTATTTTTATAGTAAGACCCTTCCATCTCAGTCTAGGTTCATACGGTATTTATTAGATAACTGAAACTGCTTTGAATCTTGCAGATACATACACGATTCAATAACAACTGTAGAATAAATAGGAAAAACAACCAAATTTACAATAGAAAATAACCAAAATTAACAAAAAATTGAAGATATATACAAATTTTAGCAGATCCAGTGAAGAAACATACAAGTTTCAATATCAGGCTTCCAACTTTTTTTTAAAGGAGGGCTTAAGTGAATGTGTGGCGGATGTTCAATTCGTAGACTCTCACAAATCTTTAACAATAGTGGGGCACTGAAAATACCGGAGGCCCAACGTACCCATGGTAAATCCACTCTCTCCGTAGCTCTGCTTTTGCTAGTTCTACCCTTTTTAGGTCGTGTTGCTTTTTGAAAACCTTTCGGACACATTTAAATGTGGTGTAAAACTCAGACCTGAGCTCGTGTAGCCTTTGCGTTGATTCTATCAATGGAGCCGGGATGATGATCCATGTTGTAAGAAAAAAGCAAGCTCATAGTCACTTTAACCAAATGACACTTAGAGGCCTTTTTTTCATTATTTTTGGTTCCTGAAAACAGAGCAAAAATATCTCACATTTTCTGACAGGGAAATATCTCCCGTTGCGATTCCAGGGATAACGCACGCGCGCGCCGCGCCCTTCACTCTTTTCTCGTCTTCACACGAACGGTCACAACTCTGCAACACACCCAACCAAACTAAGCAGCTGGCCGTCCGCCATGGAATTGCTCCTCTTCCCTTCTAGAGCCACCGTCTCCCGCGGTCTCCTCCGAACCGCCCCCTTTCGCCGCGCCGGCGCAACCGCCTTCCGTCCATCGTCCAGCTCCGGCAACGTCGAGGTCACCACCGACACCACAGCGACGACGACGTCGGTGGCCAAGAACCGCCAAGAGTGGCGCGCGGGCGGGGCGCCGTTCGGGCTCGGCCTCGACCTGTCCGAGGAGATGAGGAGCGATATGATGTGGCGGATGCTGGCGCCCCCCGCGGCGGCGGTGGCGGCGGAGGCCGCGCTCCTGGCGGTGCTCAACAGCGGCGCGACGGCGGTGGACGCGCCAGCGTGGGCCGGGAAAGCGGGCTCGGCCGTGCTGTTCGCGGCGGGCCTGCTCGGCTCCCAGTACGGCTTCTTCTCGTCGAGGTGGGACGCCACGGAGGAGGCGGGGTCGGTGGTCGGGTGGGAGCTCGCCGTGCGGCACTGGAGCGCGCTGTCCGTGGCCATGGATTCGTCCGTAGAAGACGAGGAAGAGGAGGAGGACGACGACGACGAGTGGGAGTACTACGAGGATGACGAGGAGGAAGAAGATGACTGACGTCTGACGAGTAGGCAGATGAGGTGATAACAGTGATAGGTCTGATTAAACCTTGTAAGTTGCAACAGTGCTCGGCTTGGTTAAAAACCATTGCTGTAAATAGAAGAATGGTTACAGGTAGGATTTAAGCTTTATTACGAGCGTGTTTGCATTAGGAACATAGAAATTCCACACGAAGTTTCTGTGCATATGTGCCCGGCAAGATAGCTAAATCATCATTGCAAAAATATATAGAACAAAATAATCAGAAGATGCATACTAGTGTGGTCTAAAATGTTATAAATTTTCACTCTAGCGTTGCTATCTGGTGGTCTCTTTGGACACAACGGAATGCGCAGGTTTGTTTCTTAAAATTCAGCCAAACAAATCATCGATGAAGCATGTCAACAGGGCAAGGGTCTTTAGATCCCCTTTTGGCCTTTGTAGCATGTATCTACGGTGTTGATGCCAAGATCTTTTCTTTTTCTTAGCAAGTTAGCACTAGTTCTTAGTTTCTTGTTTTGTTGCACTCTGTTTTGGGTCTATTTTTTCTCCTCCAGATCAATCAAAGATCATGGGGACATTGTATCAATTGGCAGACCAAAGATGTGGCATACAATCTAATTCGACGCATTACATATTGAGCTTTTTTTCGAAGTCAAGAGAAAGATGGGGCGCATGAACAATCAGCCCACATCAGAGATTTCTCTAACATAATACGTCATGGACTTTTTGTTTCTATGATCAGGCAATCCAACTTGGCTCACCGGCCTGATTGGAGTAAGAAAAGGAAAACAGTCAGCGTGCATGTCCACGTTAATTTTGTTCAAATCGACACCAAGAGTTTAATCAGCCCACATCAGAGATTTCTCTACTAACATAATACGTCATGGACTTTTTGTTTCTATGATCAGGCAATCCAACTTGGCTCGCCGGCCTGTCAGGATTGGAGTAAGAAAAAAAAAAGTCAAGTGTGCATTGATTTTGTTCAAATCGACACCAAGAGTTTAATCAGCCCACATCAGAGATTTCTCTACTAACATAATACGTCATGGACTTTTTGTTTCTATGATCAGGCAATCCAACTTGGCTAGCCGGCCTGTCAGGATTGGAGTAAGAAAAAAAAAAGTCAAGTGTGCATTGATTTTGTTCAAATCGACACCAAGAGTTTAATCAGCCCACATCAGAGATTTCTCTACTAACATAATACGTCATGGACTTTTTGTTTCTATGATCAGGCAATCCAACTTGGCTCGCCGGCCTGTCAGGATTGGAGTAAGAAAAAAAAAAGTCAAGTGTGCATTGATTTTGTTCAAATCGACACCAAGAGTTTAATCAGCCCACATCAGAGATTTCTCTACTAACATAATACGTCATGGACTTTTTGTTTCTATGATCAGGCAATCCAACTTGGCTCGCCGGCCTGTCAGGATTGGAGTAAGAAAAAAAAAGTCAAGTGTGCATTGATTTTGTTCAAATCGACACCAAGAGTTTTTATCAAGCGTAATAAATACATGTTGTAGAACAAAATTTACAAAACAAAATCATAAATTGTTACATGTAAAACTGTAAAAGTAATGGAGTGTAGCATAATCTCCGGAAGCAACACTATCCATCACGAAACACCAACCTTCCTATAGAGTTGAATGAGGCTTGGAATGTAAGGGATCACGTCAGTGTTGGCGAAACACCCGTCTTTGTATCCAAGCATGCCTTTGGGCATGTACAATGCTCCTTCTCTTAGCTCTGCACATTATTTAGAGAAGACACAATATATAACTTGTACAATGCATTATCTCTTATTGCTATCTCTAGTAATTAATAGAATTAACTATTTTTAGTAAAAAATTGGTTGACTAAGAGAAGGCATATGGTACAATGGAGAAAAATAGTCTTCTCTTATTGCTAAGAGATCATCCCTTAGCTAAGGGAAGACAACCCTTTCTCTCTTGTTTCTCTCTCCTCCAACTAAGCAAAAATCCAACGTGACGAGCATAAGGGAAGGCTGATGACCTCTTAATCTCCTCCACTTGGGACTTGTCAAGAACTTCCAAAGTAGAAAACTTTTTCCAAAGCCAAAGGTAGTAAATAACACATAATAACATCAACAAATACCGGAAGTGATAATAAAAGTAGGAATGCAGTCACTAGAACGGACCACACAAAATGTGGTAATCTATGCATAGTCATTCCAGGTCCACGCATGTTGAAGATAGTTGTTATAAAATTGTCACCGTATTGTACGTGCCCTTTGATTGGATTGTGATACGGAAATTCCATCATAGAGAACTTGTCCGTGCAAGTTTTGGTTTTGAGATTGTAACGTCTTGTACTAAAACCATTACTTGAAAACGACCTCATCATCAAGTATGGCAGCTGGATTGCAAAAAGGGGCAGCAGGATCAGTCCGTCACGATGTGTTAGCCCGTGCATTATCTCCTCGGAGGAGATGATCTTGGTGGCGTGCTATCATCCCCCCTGTACAGGATGACCGTGTCCGTATGCACCTTACCGCTTCCCAATGTCGTCTGCGGGTAGACGAGTAGGAATGGCTTCTAGAGGCGAAGGTGTGCGCGGTGGAAAGATGGGTCGCGGGAGATGATGGATCGCCATGCCCTGCAGACGCCGCACAACCGCAGCAGCAACTGCACCGTTAGACGGGCTAGGATCATCTAGGTGCATGCTCTCCTTGTTCCTCCAATGGACTGCCGTATCACCTTCGTCCATGGCAGGTAGGGATATAAACGGCGCACCATTTAATTCCACCTAATACCATTTATCAATACTTTAATTTAATGAAAAAAAAATCTAAAGAAATGAACTAACGAATTGAATAAGGGACTTGCGGCCGCTGTTTAGCTGCCATTTATATCCCTAATGGCCGGTCGCCGGAAAGATGATCTCTCACACACAGGGCCGCAATATCGGAAGAATAGGTAATGTTTGTGATGTCCGGCTCGAACACGCTTGGGCTACAGCCCATCACATAGTTTTAAAACCATTGTTTTTATTTTTAAACCAAGATAGCTAAATGCACCGAAGTGTCAATGTCCAGGTTGGTTTTGTTCAAATCGACACCTAGAGTTTTATCAAGGTTGTAGCAAATTATTACATGATGAAGAACGAAATTAACTAGTAAGATAAATCATTACATGTAAAACTAACCGTGTAGAGTGGGGGGTCTTGCAGTCCATCAATCATCGGAGCAAGAACATTCGTTATGAAACACCAACCTTCTACTACTAGATCCGAATAAGGCTTGGAGTGTAGGGGATCACGTCAATGTAGGCGAAACGCCTTTCTTGGTATCCAAGCATACCTGTGACAGGATTGTGATACGGCAAATACTTCAGGCGAAACTCATATGCGTAAGTTTTGGTTCTGACATTGTAGCGTCTGGTACCAAAATAATATTCCTTGAAAACAATCTCATCATCGAATAGAGCAATTGGATTGAAATCAGGGGGCATGTATGACGTAGCATTGATGGTGTAGCGTCGATCCCATTGCGGGTTCTCGGCATTGTCACACATCCACATCTCCATCGTGCTGATGTTGACCCCTTTGACGGCCACGCAGAGCTCCCCGCGCAGCTCGGCCAAAGGGCACCATCCGAAGTACAGCCTCCAGTCGCAAGGAGGCGGCGGCGTTACCCCGAACGTCTCGTCCTCCAAGCTGAAACGGAGGAAACCTGGCGGGAGGAGGCCGAGGACACACTCGTCGATGGGCCAGACCAGAGACCCCTTGAAGAATGTCGCCGTTTTCCATGCCAGCACTGGGTATGGCGGGTCCTCCGTCGTCTCGCGCCAATGCAGGTCGGTTCCGACGGTGAAGACCTCCATCCCGGTGGTGTAGTGACAAGCGCCTGTGCCAGGGTCGTGGATAGAACGGTAGAAGAAGCGTGCCACCTTGTAGGCTCGCATGTAGGTACACGATCAGGTTCTTTCGCTCGTCCTTGATCTTTCGGCTCGCATTAGTCGCCTCTTACGATACTTCCATGCAACTTGGATACGCGCTGCAGCAATGGTCCTCCAGTAGGGCGATTCATACCTGTTGGATGCAGTTGCAGCATCAAAGATTCAAGCACATCAGTCAATACATAGTACAGAAAAAGCATATTTAGCGTACCATAATAGTAGTTCTTTCCTACGAAAAGAATAATAATCCGGCTGGGTGGCAAACTAGCAAATTTACTCATATTTTCTAAGCGGTAAAATTAATCAATACAGTAGTCTCAACATCCAACAATTCAAGTGGAACACAACTTTTTACAAATAGATAATCACTTCATAGTAAATTGGACAAGCAAATGGCTACCTGATCGCCCCCTGCACTCGTGGATTGCGTAAGAACCGTGCAAACTGTGAAGTGACTTCTTCGAGGTCCCTTGCTCTAAGAACAAAAGCTTCAACGTTTGTTAAACATCTCACAGTACGAATAACAACCAAGCGCATACCATTAAATTTGATTTTCCCGCCATCTGAAACAAGAGCAGTGCATGTGCGGTTTCAATTATGAACTGTGTAGTAGTAGAAGTGTAACTATAGGTAACTATACGCATGCAGGGAAGAAATTGTGAACCTTTATTCGCTGAAGAGTGCTCCAAGTACCATGTGAGGAGCTCCTCTCCACATACATCTCCGTCATGTAATGGAGCCCTGCTTCCATCCGCACTGATACTTTCCAACTTCCCTCTCACTATGAAAACCATTTGTCAACAGGGCCACCTTGATAAAGGATGTCACTCCCACTGATATACAAGTTTTGTCTTAATTTGTCACAGATAGCATCCAAGATTGGCCAATCCATCAAGGTGAACAATCGAACCTGCAAAATAATTACACTCAGTGGTTCTTTACGAGCTGACAGGAGGGTCATTACCAGACATGCATGGATACAAAGGCGAACCTACAACCTGAATAGATCAAGTATAAACTAACTCCGTCCCAAGGAATAAGGCGTCCTCGTTTTGCTTGTTTTTTCTTTGACCAAGATTTACTCTAAATATATAAAGAATGTTGGTACAAAATTAGCATAATTGGAAAGTTTATTTCAATATGAATCCAATGATACTAATTTTACACAATATAATCAAATTTTAGTTGTTCTATTCATTCAGCCAAACTTTGCTTTGGAATGCGCGTGCGCCTTATTCCTTGAAACGGAGGTAGTACCCCTTTTCTAGGGAAAACAATTACGTCTGTAGTTGTTCATATTGGGGTCACCCATTAAGTGGACACCTCCATTTTAAATCTCATTTTTTTCTTAATAGTTCCATGTCCTGTTCATCAAGAGTAAATAATGGCAACAAATTTACAACTAACCTTATTAAGGAATCTAAAAAAGTGTCGCTGTATGTCCCTTTGGATATCTTCTGGTAAATTACTTAAGAGCTCTTCTTCGTTTACTCCTTGGGTAGCTGCCCAGGTGAACCTTTCTGCATGTCTAACCCTCCTGTAATTTTGGAAACCTTCAAGGGTTACTATCTTAGAAGTGTAGAACCAAAACACTTAGTGATTATGGTAACATGAAAAAGATATTTCAAACCACATATTAAGTTCTCATTGACATTGCCATGAGATAGCATATGTCATAGGTATGGAGGTTAGCTACTTACATGCCAACTTTGTTTGCAAATTACAATAGACATTTCTTCTTCCCATGGAACAAATTAAAATAGCATTTCATGAAGTTTAAAGATAGTTTCATGAGAAATTGACAAGACCAGTATTTGGCAAATTTTTATTTCTATTCGAACAGCAGAAACAATAAATATAAGTGAAGGCAACTTCATGTGGCATGTCAATCAAAGAAGCAGATTAGAAACACGTAAAAAAATATAATAAAATAACAAATGGCTGTTGTTATGGCACGACTATACAAGTCAAGTCCGCATGTAAAATAATAATATTTGTTTAACAGTTATGAAGAAAACCTTCTCAAATCTTCAGGCAGACGTCTATGGCTCATCCACTGCTCAACATCACGCCGTCGAAGTTGCATTTCTAGTTTCCTACAGAAGACAAGAGAACTTCGTAAAACAAGATCCAATATTACTACAGATAATTGGATTCAACTGGTCAATATGCCATGCCACACACAGTAATGAAATAATTAACACGAGGCTCCCATGGATAGGCAGGGCGAGCTCAAGCAGTAAGGTGGATACTATTGCATGATAAATAAGTCCATAGTACAACCACATACCGGCTTCCAAGAGCTTGGAGAAAATTGTGCATGTTGCCAATAAGTAGTGCAAAAAGCAGCAGTCCCAAACCAACAATAGCCATGGTGAAGAGGACTTCTCCTTCAAAGTAACTTGGGACAAGATTTCCAGCTAAAGTGCTTATTTGCTGAAATTAGACCATTTACATAGAAATATAAACTTTAGTCGGGGATTTCCTCTAAATTAGCACATATACAAGTAGAATGGAACACCGGATCAGAACAGTGATAAGAAAAGGTGAAGATTCAGAAGAGTATTGTGGAAGAGTTCACCTGAAAACCCCAAAATAAGGAATATATATAACGCGTAGCAGCACTGCGTTTTGTAGCCAGCTCAACAGCTTGCTGATAAATCCCATACTAGAAACTAGTGCCATCAGTGTTAAAACAAGCTGTTGAATTTGAGTCATTATACCATTGCTGCCAATTTAACCCAGTCTGCCACCCAATATCAAAGTCGCGTCCGCAGTCTCGAAAAACCTCACAAAATGGAATGTTTGATGCAGAACAAGCATTTTGTAGGCATTGGTTAACCCTCTGAAAAAAATATGACCAGAAGATAAATAATATTAACATATCTCTATTGGTCTTCATTATCGACAACAGCTGTTATGCATTAATTGTGCAAATCCATTAAATCATGATAAGGATAACTGCTGAATGCAACTGGATGTGCCTCAGGGCAACTCTTTATACCAATGACAGCGGAGGTAATATTTCCAGACTAGTAAAATACAAAGGAATAAGTCAATTGTTACGATTCTTTTTGTTTTGCCAATACAAGTTATAAATATGCATGCAACAGAAATGAACTAACCTGTAATCCAAAAAGGTACCAACACGAGCCAACGACATGTCCTGCCAAAACAAACATTAGAAGGTTGTTCACAAAATTAGCCCATGCTGACTCAAATATGAATCCAGTGGCAGACTGCCTTCCACCGAGCAATGGTACAAATCTGATGATGCAGGGGACATATTGAAGCAGAACAGTGACACGCAAATAATTCTTGGCAATGTCTGCTGTTGATAACCCAACATATCTAGGAATGACTACCAATATCATTACTTTCATCAAACAACAAATAAGAAAGTTATCAACATTTGAACAATGGAATTTCAACCAGGTATGTCATAGCTAGTCTCAACAAAATTTGCGATAGTCTTAACTCAAGTCGCCATAAAGATGATTCTAAAAGCACCGCGGAGGGCAATCCAATGCAAATAACACAAAATTGCAAGTCAACATACTAAATGGACAGTGCCTTTTTTGTATTGTAATAGTGACACAAACTTGACACCTATCTCCTCGACTTTTTATTCCGGGACTTGTTGGACTTTGGTGGTTCTGGAGCCTTTGCTGTGGTTGTGGATTGGTTTACTTTTGAAGAGGTAGCAGATGCATCATGCTTATCTTTACTCACAGAACCTTGGGCGCCTCTGACCTGAGCCCTCTTATCCTTCCTCTTTGGACGGTAACTCGACCTCTCCCTCTTGGGCAGCCATCTCTCAGGATCTGGGGGTGGCCCTGGGTTTGCTGGATCAAAGTTCTTTGGATATTTAGGCTTCCTCTTCCTCTTCTTAGCCTTTTGCTTCTTCACTTCCTCAGGAACATCCACCTTCATGGCTTGGTCTACATGCCTTGCACCTGATGTCTTCTCCAGGCTCTCTACATTAATTCCCTTGAGACCAGGCAATGGTTTCAGCTTCTTCTCATATTGCTCAGCTTTCTCCAGGTCTGTGCGTGCTGAAGTTGCCACTAACCCAGCCAACGCTTCCGTGCTCCCACAGCTCTTCACAAGTTCCTCGTACAGTTGACAGGCCTCTTCGTCACGTCCATGATTGAGCTTAAATGAAGCAGCCTCCCGCATGAACACATTTAACTTGTTATCCTCTGTCATGGCATTCTTCCACCACTGGATAGCAGAATCAAGCACAGAAGCAGCACCATTAGAGTCGCTTGTACGCTCTTTTAGAGCTACTAGTGTAGCAACTGTGGCTGGCATGTGCTGGATGTCAGATATTTTAGACAGTGAGTCGGCAGCAATCTGAAAATGGTTGGCATTGGCAGCAATCTGAGCAAGGGCAAGGAGGACTCCTTTCGAATTATCAGGATGCTTCTCAGAATAGCGGCTAAGAACTTCTTCAGCTTTCGGAACCTTCTTTTCTCTCACATGAACTGCAGCTTGAAGTAAAACAGGGAATATACTGTCTCGAAACATAGCAAGCAGTCCACTGACCAACTCCTGTGCCTGAAATAGAAATATACAATGCAGATTCACTATATGTTAGTTTGAGTGAAGCAAAAAAAAAAGAGCAATAGAACATAGGCTAAGCTAGGAAATAGTAGTGACTAAAGCATAAAACTGTCAATGAAATTATATTTGATGCCAAATGGCTTATGTTGCCCAACTGCCCAAGTATGGGTGAGTGAAAAGGATCATAGTGGTCACATTTTTCCTACGAAATGGACGGTATATTTTGTTAGCAGAATTTAATGACCCTTGCAAGGAAATCACGCAAATAAAAATGAGAACTTATGAAATATTAAGCACACTGAAATACTGTAGGGCATATTGTTGCGAACACTTAGTGAGGTACCAAGCAGACCGTTTTTACTATCAGCTTTCAGTCAAATGATTATTACTCAGAGTGACCACCTACCAACTGATGTGGCTCTTACTCATGCCAGTATGCCACTAGTAACTAAAATTTAACATAAGCTTACTAAAAGAAGATGCAAAAGTGTCACAAACTCACAAATACGACAAAGAAAAGTTCAACAGCAGAATGACGCCATATGAGTAATAGATTAAAACAAAATGTGTTGATGTAAAATTAGGTAAGCGAGAGATGGATCAATAATGGAAGGTAAACCTGGTCAATTTTATTTGCATGGAGGAGTAAAAGAACGCGAGCAGAATACAGGGCTTCTTTTTGCCTCGGAGATAGCTTGAATTCAAGGGTCTCAATAAGTTGCAACTGGTTTGGAGCTGTAGACTTCTCAACAAGCCGGTCAAGCTTCCTCAAGCCATCAGCAGCATCCTTTGTACCTTTTAATGAAACAAGGTTTGTTGTTGCTACAGCCAGTGATGAGGGATCTCCTGATTTCTTGTTTATCATATTAACATAGGTTTCCATAGCTTCTTGAGTCTGTCCTTGTAACTGAAAATGAAGAAACGGAAGTTAATTGCTTGTAGCTAAAGACATATATAAAGAAGTTAATAGGGTCCAATAAAGATGGGGATACAAGAAAATCAGCCAGGTTTAGGTACCTGCTGTACATAAGCAAGCTGAGCAGATACAGGAGCTAATTCATATTCAATCTCATCTTCTGCGTAATCTTCCACCATAAGCTCTTCCTTGCCGATTCTGCAAACAAAATAAGAAATTGAAGCCTAGCTAACTGTAAGAGCTTAATAGACCGGTCAATGGCATGACTTATCCAAAATTAGATACTCCCTCCGACCCATATAAGTTGACTCAATTTTGTCTAGATACGCACTAAAACTTGACTAGATACATTCATATCTAGATAAATCTAAGTCAACTAATATGGGTCGGAGGGAGTACCTAGAATTAGGGGAAAGAGTGGAAGTGTGAAACTACTGTACCAATGAACTAATCAAATTTTTAGTGATTACCAGGCCTCTAATCTTACAAGAGATAGGGTAGTGATTGCAATATCAGTTCAATAAGCCAGGAGTATGCATTAATTTGAGATATTAGTTCACCAGCAAAATCACCTTTTTGCCAAGTCCAGCTGCTCTTTAGCTTCTGAATACTTCTTATTTTCTATCAAGGCGCAAGCAGAATTATATGCAAGCTCAAAGCTCCTAGCATCTCTGAGCGCTCTAGTGGTAAGATCAACCTTTTGCGCCTTCATGGCTGCATGTACTTCAGAAGCCCTTCCAGCAGCAACCAGAGCAGCCATGGTATTTATCTTTAGATCCATTGAGTCAATCTTAAATTTTTGAAGCTTCTCATAGCTATTCAAGCAATCATTCATTCTTGCTAGTCGGTAATAGATCTGGGATTCTAGCTGGAGACCATCAGTTGTTTCTTCTTGACCATTCAATATCTCCAGAGCTTCTTGCAGTTTGTTTTGCCTGTAGTAGCAGTATGCCTGAATATAGATAAATTTCATATTTTAGCAAAATTGCATATATTTTTTTTAATTACCAGTAAGTAAATGTCCTAGTCTTCAAGATTTATAAAAGCAATTCAAAGAAGAAAACAACTTCGGCCTATGGGAAAGTAGAGATCCTAAGAAATGTCAAAGATCAGCACTTAAGTGAGACTGGAATCAAATCTTAGTTCATCACCCATTTTACTGCCATCCGACATGATAGTGAATCCTGGTTATGCTCCAGTACTAGCTACTCCGCATCAAATAGGCTGTCTGCATTGCTGAACAAAACCTTGTTGACCTAATGCTTCTTATAAGTACAGTAGATCAAACTGACACGTAGCGAATCAAAAGAGATCACCGTATTAAGATTTTTTAACTGGATTCAATTATCAATTAAGGAGTAAAAAGACTATGTTCACCCATAACAGACTGATCTAAAAAATAGTTACAGCTACTCAGTATCAGGACAGACAACGAACATAAAATTAAAATGTAAAAAATCTCAAACAATTATGGACTCTTTGCATTCAATGGAACCTCAAATTCTAAATTTAAGTTAGATGAGCATAATAAAAAATGCTTCATCACAAGTATTCAACTTGTAGAGCCATAGGTTCTTGCCAGACCGCAAATAACCCTCAAATTCTTCCACTGGTTAGCCTTCCAGGACCGATGCTGGACCGCGCAGCGCCTCGAGCGCCACGGCCTACAACCCGCGATGCCTGCTTTGTGACCAGGCGCCAGAGTCCATGCACCATCTGCTTGTTGAGTGCCCCTTCTCGCGACAGATTTGGCATGATGCCCTAGCTTGGCTCCGCATGACCTGCAGGATCCCCGGGCCGGAGGACAGCTCCCTGATCGAATGGCTCGCCCAAGCGAAGCGCGACACGCCGAAGCCACTTCGCAGGGGCCTCGGATCAGCCGCTCTGCCTATACCTTGGATGATTTGGAAGCATAGGAACAGCTGCGTCTTCGATAGGCTACCACCCTCACGCAGCAATCTGCTAGCCGCTGTCAAGGACGAAGCTTGCTTATGGGCAAGGGCAGGGGCTCACGCTGCAAGTGGGTTGACATGCAGGAGTAACGCAAAATGCCGCCCATACCCGCATGATTAATGTGGGATTAAGCGGATAGCCTACTTAATCTATGCAGCAGCTCGCGGCACCCGCATAAATCCACTTAAACATTAAGCTGGCAACAAAAGCGTGTACATCATAATCAGGTCACTGCCACCGGCTTGCTCGACTTGGCCGGCGACGCACGAGCCACTCCAAGGCACGTTGTAGAGGCCAGGCAGCCAGCCACTGCATGGATGGGGTTACACCATTTTGAGTACAGGACAGGTACTTATTGACTGCTTAATTGCACTGGAAAAGAAGCGATTTATTCAACCTTTCACCAACATCGTCCAGGCATATAATCTGGGAACTCTAGTACACCATCTCTCATAAGCTTAACACAGGATCTGCGGCAATTTTCTGTAAACACAAAAAAGTTCTGCCGCAATGTTGGTAGAGTCCAACTAGGCATCAAAAGGCAACAAAAGAATTTGTGCAGTGAACCAACATAGGAGCTTTATTACCTAAAAAAATAATAGTTCTATTCACGCTGTAGCACAATAACCACTGACATCCAACATCAGGTTGTGATATGAATATATTGCAAAGATGTGCTTGGAGATCCCAATATTGAAAGAACAAATGGAAATAATGGCCATGTATGTACCATTCAATACTAAAACCAGTACTAGTGTTCTCAACTTTGTCTAGATACAGATGTATATAGTCTAAATACTTAACTAGATACATACGAATCTAAATAAAGTTGAGAGCATTAATATGGACCGGAGGGAGTAGTACAAAGCTAAACGGAATTAATTGGGAACTATCCATTCTTTATTCATTATATATTCTCATGAAGAAAGTGGTTACAATTCTGATAATTCATGAAGAAAGTGGGCAACTGGAAGAGCAGAAGTACAGTAGTACGTACAAAATAGTACAATACCAAACTTTCAGTTAAGCTCAATTAAGCATATGCTCGCATTCCAATACCGCGGTCCTTGTCCATCTTCAAATCGACACTGTCAACATCGTTGTCTTGGTTCCTCACCACGCTGCAGTATAGTTGCTGCTGCTCCTGAATCGAGTCATCGAGGACCAGGTTGGAGTATTGTCATTGTTGTTCACGAGAAAAACTTGAGGGGGAAAGGGAATAGAGGGAGATGAGGAAAAACGACGTGCTAGCGTATCTTCCGCCAAATCTGGAGGAGCGGCGGCCATGGCGGAGGTAGCTGGCGGCACTCCGGCTCTGACCTATCGTCCTCGTCGTCTTCCCTCCAGATTGTGGGACTAAATGGATTTTGCGGCTATATGCGGGCCAGCCCGCATAACCCCCTTATTTTCTTACCAAAACCGTGGGCATCTGCATACACAAATAACTGGGCTTGGCAAAGCGGCGCCGCGGACGGCCCGCATCCGCTTGCAGCCTTAGCAGGGGCGCTGGGCCTTAGAGCAGTTCTACCACCAACATGGGATGTACACTGAGCGAACACCATTTGTACCGTCCTCCTAGGAGGCTTGTAACTCTTTTCAAATACATGGTCCTTTGCGTTTCCTCAAAAAAGACCGCAAATAACTCTTCACAAAGCTTTGTCTTCTCTCCCCTGGATATATTTCAGCTTGTATAGGTTCATCGCAAGCTTTACCTTCCAATGCTTCATCTAAGTGCATTGCAAGTTTATGAGTGCACATGGATTTTGTTAGTACGCAGCAGGCTAACAATTAGCTGGATTACAAATCTCAATAGCAAACTTTGCTATTCAATGTTGTTCTCTAAGACAATACTTTATATGCTGCGTTGCCAACATATTACCTTGCAATCTAGCTAAGATTAAACTACTGTTGATATTGGAAGATTCAAAGGTGCTTCAGAAACTCTCTACTGCGCCATCACACAGATCGCCCAATTTTACCTAGGACAATAAGCACAACCAGATCTGACCACTCCTAGATCCTAAAACCGCAGCCTACTGATCTACTTAGTCACGGAAGCATGTGAACATAGACAGATCCAGCGCGCTGCCAAGGCTGGAAGGATTAACGTACGTCACCTTATAGTAGCTGAGATCGATGGGGAGACGCTCGGCGGCGCGGATGGCCGCCAGCGCCTTGTCTATCGCGTCGGACTTGATGTGCGCCACCACCTTGCATCGCACCGCATCCTCGTCGCCCGGCGCCGCCGCAAGAACTGCAGGATTAGCCGCGCGGCGGTTAGGGCATGGCATCGGAAGCGCGTACGGGAGAGAGGAGGAAGGAGGTTGTGTGGTGCTTAACCTTGGTCGGCGACCTTGACGGCCTGGGGGTACTCGCCGGCCTCGATGTGACGGTGGAGAGCAGAGAAGAGGTCCTCCAAGGCGACCGGCTCCGCGGCGGCCACCGTCGCGGCCTTCGATTTGGGCGGCATCGAGCTCTCGTGCGCAGGGGTGGGTCGGGTCTCGGCCTTGCGTGCGTGTCGCCGCAATACTTCCGAACGATTTTGATATTCGCAAGGGAACGGTCTGGTCATAGTGGTCGTATCATTTTTTTTTTCATAGAAGTGGGAGTATACGATACTAGCGTATGGCACTACTATGTCTCTAATATATTGTACTGTATTATGTAGTAGTACTCAGTAGTGTATATTTATTAATTTGTAGTATATCTATGTAAAATGTGTGTAGAAGATTTACTTGTCATTATGATTTCTAGTTTTACGTGCTATGATACTCTAATCACCTCTCTTTTTATTAATTATGATATCATATTAGATTTTTACCAAGTTGGCATGCATGATACACCTTATGATACTACTAGCATTAATACCAGCCTTACAGACATAGGTGAATACATACTGTTCGTGATGTCGAGGATCGAACACGTATAGGCAATACATACTTTCAAGGCTAGAAACGCTCCCTCTCTAGTAATTCCTGCAGAAATTCCCCAAACTGACCACTCGGCAGCTAGTACGCACCTTATAATTGAAAAAATATTTTTTAGTAGTACACTAATAGTGATATGACGATTAAATTCAAACAACAAAATATAGATATCACAACCTTTTTTGACGGTTAAACGTTCAAAGATGTCTCACAACATTTAGAAAATAGTATAATTGAACAAAATGTGGATATGAAATACTTTTTTGAGGAAGATGTTCAAAAAATGTGCAAAAATGATTCGAGGCATCTCAAAAATACCAATGCAACAAAATAAATATGTGCTTGTAGCATTTTGAACACATGCATGCGACACCGAAAATCTAGAAAAAACAAACTTGTCCAGTAAACGCCCATAATCATCGCAGACTCTCACACGTTCTTTCGCAACAAAACACATACGAATTTGTGGAATTTTTATCACACTTATACTATATGAAAAAGTGAAAAACTAGCCTTATGTTAAAGCACCGACCTCACCCGTCTCGAGCACCCAGACAACAAAGCTAGCTCGCTAGAGTCTCGTTGTAACCATATCATGTTAGCACAAACTCATCTCCCCTAGATCCCCCGCCTTCCTTTGGCCCGGAATGATGAAGCAGCTCAAACTCGAGGTCCACATCGTCCATGGCGGTGTGCGAGCCGACGATGAAGGCGCTTGCGCGAGCTATGCTAGAGTTGTATATGGTAACGACGATGGTGAAGTTGTTGTTTGGAGGGACATGAGAAAAGGAGTTGTGTTGGGGTTGGGAAGGCGTGCGAGAAGAGAGGATCCATGCAGGGATACTGAACGATCAATCGTTTAATAGAAAGACTGATTGCTAAAAGGTCTTATATTGTGGAACATATGGAAACTTGTTGAATCTTATATTGTGAAAACAGGATAATGTTTTCAAAATAATACATTTTTAATCAATTCCAAAAATAATACACGAAATTTGAAATTTTGAATTCTAGCGCGACTGCGACACAGACAACAACTAATCGGTACATGGTATGCCGACAACCACTAATCGGCACATGGCTAGCCAACATGACCTTTCGGTACACTATATGTCGATTAGTCGGTCGAGGCCTAGCTAAGTAAATGTGAGGCGATGTTGCTGATGTGATGTGTGCGGCCAAATGGAGCCACTAAACGGCACATGGTGTGTCATCGATAGACCAGTTGGCTCACCGTATATCGATTAGTGGTTGTTGGCATACGGTCTGCTGAAGCCGAGTTAGTTTTCGAAATTCCAAAATTTGTGTATTATTTTTGAAATTGATTAAAAATATATTATTTTAAAAAATAGCGTGAAACAAAGAGAGTAAAACCATAACATTTGACACACAAAATATGCCTACAATCCCCGATTATGTAGATCATTGTGTGCACTTTCTCAGTCTCACCGTCTCACGTGATATATAGTTTTCTTATTTTGGAACTCACTTGATATGATGACACTCCATCGTTATCTTGACAAGTTGCAAGCAAGAATAAAGCAATCAAGGAGAAGAAGAGGTGGACCTGAGCAGTGGGATGAGCCACAAAATCCCTCAGATTGGCCGTGGGACCTGAGCAACGATGGAGTCTCTCCTCCTCTCCCCCCGATTCACCCCCACGCCCACCTCCTCCCCCCTCCGCCTCCGCCCCTCTCCCCAGCTCCCTCCTCGCCTCCGCCACCGCCACCGCCACGTCCGCCTTCGCTCGACCCCCGGCGGCTCCGACGCCACCGAAGATGAGGCCCGCCGCGCGGCCAACAAGGACGACGATCTCTGGACGGTAGCCGGGAAGATGCTCGACGCCTACCGGAGCAGCAACAGCGACCTCGTTCCTCCTCGGGTCGCTGCTGGTGGCCGACGCGTCGATCGGCGACGAGGAATGGGAGGAGTGGGAAGGGCGGCGCGAGCGCGGGGCCGGGGGCGGCGACCTCGCGTTCCTCGAGTCGGAGGAGGTGCTGCGGCGGATGACATGGCGGGTGCCGGCGTCGGCGCTCGCGGCGACCGCGGCGGGCGAGGCGGCGCTGCGCGTGGCCGGACAGGCGACCGGGGTCCACGACCTGCAGCCGCCGGTCTGGGTGGCGTTCCTGCTGTTCGGGCTCCTGTTTGGCGTGCCGTACGGGGTGCTCTCCACCAGCTACGACCCGGCGGTGCAGGGGTCCTGGCTCGGCTGGGACGAGTTCGTGAAGAACGTCCGCGACGTCGCGCTCCGCGCCGACGACGTCGACAGCCATCGCCGCGGCCGCAAGTAGATGCAATGGCCGCCAGACAGACCTTTTTGGCTTAATCTGACGGTTTAGTGGCAGTGTTCATACTGGGTCAGTGACTTGCATCGCTCGCTCGTTGCCCATAGAAAATGTACTGTATATACATGGCTCTGATTTCGTTTTGATACTGCGGCAAAAGGCTCACAATTCCTGCTTCTGATCTGGTTCTGCTCGTCCCCAACCGCGGTGGGTGATGAACTGGTAAATTTTCTGACTGCCTGATAATTGCAGAACTTTGTAATCAAGATTCAGAACGACAAGAGCAGACATCGCATCAGTTATGCACATTGAATCCGTGTACTGGTGTACATCATAGCCCAAATACCGTCCCACGATATGTTGTGTCGACATTTCGGTTGAAATGCAAGGCTGAATACTGATTACAAGACTATTTAACTTGCAGCAAATAGAGTAAATAGTCTCTACAAAGTCAACAATGCACCTAGGATTTCATAAACAAAGAATGAAGATGCTAAAACGAAACTATGAACAGACTAACTGTCCATCTCATTCATTATGTACAGGAGAGTAGTTTCAAATCTCCAGAGCCAGGCTACAAAATAAGCGAACTGGGAAACCGAAAATATGTCAAGCCCACGGAAACACATTCGACCAAGTGCAGACAAGGACTCATGATTTCTAGCATTTGTATTGTAGACTCCAACCAGTAGTTAGTATCCATTTAGGCAGACCATCACCCGTTCTGTTAGTGCTGAAAAGCATAATGAGACGACCTAGGTACACGATCAGGTTCTTCGCTAGGCCTTGATCTTTCCGCTCGCTTTAGTCGCCTCTTCCGGTACCTCCAGGCAACTTGGATGCGTGCTGCAGCAATGGTCCTCCAGTAGGGCGATTCATACCTGTTGGATGCAGATGCAGCATCAAGATTCAAGCACATCAGTCAATACATGAGTACAGAAAAAGGATACTTAGCGTACCATAATACTCCCTCGGTCATAAAAATTAGTGACTTGCATTTGTCTAGATTCGCATGTATCTAGACATGTTTTAGTGTATAGATAAATACAAATCTAGACAAAGCCAAGTCACGTATTTCTTATTTCTGGATGGAGGGAGTAGTAGTTCTTTCCTACGAAAATAAATAATAATCCGGCTAGGTGGCAAACTAGCAAAGTTACTCATATTTTCTCATCCGTAAAATTAATCAATATAACAGTCTTAGCATCCAACAATTCAAGTGGAACACAGCTTTTAACAAATAGATAATCATACAATAGTAAACTGGACAAGCAAATGGCTACCTGATCGCCCCCTGCACTCGTGGATTACGTAAGAACCGTGCAAACTGTGAAGTGACTTCTTCGAGGTCGCTTGCTCTAAGAACAAAAGCTTCAACGTTCGTTAAACATCTCACAGTACGAATTGCAACCAAGCGCATACCATTAAATTTGATTTTCCCACCATCTGAAACAGGAGCAGTGCATGTGCGGTTTGAATTACAAACTGTGTAGTAGTAGTAGTATAACTACAGGCATGCAGGGAAGAAATTGTGAACCTTTATTCGCTGAAGAGTGCTCCAAGTACCATGTGAGGAGCTCCTCTCCACATACATCTCCGTCATGTAACGGAGCCCTGCTTCCATCCGCACTGATACTTTCCAACTTGCCTCTCACTATGAAAACCATTTTGTCAACAGGGCCACCTTGATAAAGGATGTCACTTCCACTGATGTACAAGTTTTGTCTTAATTTGTCACAGATAGCATCCAAGATTGGCCAATCCATCAAGGTGAACAATCGAACCTGCAAAATAATTACACACAGTGATTCTTTACGAGCTCAGAGGAGGGTCATTACCAGACAGGCATGGATACTAAGGCGAACCTACAACCTGAATAGATTAAGTATATACCTCTTTTCTAGGGAAAAATATTACCTCTATAGTTGTTCATATTGGGGTCACCCATTAGGTGGACACCTCCATTTTAAATCACATTTTTTTCTTAATAATTCCATGTCCTGTTCAGCAAGAGTAAATAATGGCAACAAATTTACAACAAACCTTATTAAGGAATCTAAAGAAATGTCGCCGTATGTCCCTTTGGATATCTTCTGGTAAATTACTTAAGAGCTCTTCTTCATTTACTCCTTGAGTAGCTGCCCAGGTGAACCTTTCTGCATGTCTAACCCTCCTGTAAATTTGGAAACCTTCAAGGGTTACTATCTTTGAAGAAGTGTAGAACCAAAACACCTAATGATTATGGTAACATGAAAAAGATATTTTAAACCACATATTAAGTTCTCATTGACATTGCCATGAGATAGCACATGACATTAGCTACTTGCATGCCAACTTAGAACGCGTGTCAAACCATTGTTCTATTTCTGTTAAATCTTGTTTGCAAATTACAAAAGACATTTCTTCTTCCCACGGAACAAAATAAAATAGCATTTCATGAAGTTTAAAGATAGTTTTCAATGAAACATGAGAAATTGACAAGACCAGTATTGGGCAAGTTTTTATTTCTATTCGAACAGCAGAAACAATAAATAAAAGTGAAAGCAAGTTCGTGTAGTATGTCAAGCAAAGAAGCAGATTAGAAACAAGTCAAAAATATATAATAAAATAACAAATGGCTGTTGTTATGGCACAACTGTACAAGTCCACTAAGTATGTAAAATAATAATATTTGTTTAACAGTTACAAAGAAAACCTTCTCAAATCTTCAGGCAGACGTCTATGACTCATCCACTGCTCAACATCACGCCGTCGAAGTTGCATTTCTAGTTTCCTAGAGAAGACAAGAGAACTTCGTAAACAAGATTCAATATTACTACAGATAATTGGATTCAACTGGTCAATATTCCATGCCACACACAGTAATGAAATAATTAGCTTGAGGTTTCCGTGGATAGGCAGGGAGAGCTCAAGCTGTAAGGTGGATACTATTGCATGATAAATAAGCCCATGGTACAATCACATACCGGCTTCCAAGAGCTTGGAGAAAATTTTGCATGTTGCCAATAAGTAGTGCAAAAAGCAGCAGTCCCAAACCAACAATAGCCATGGTGAAGAGGACTTCACCTTCAAAGTAACTTGGGACAAGATTTCCAGCTAAAGTGCTTATTTGCTGAAATTAGACCATTTACATAGAAATATAAACTTTAGCCAGGGATAAATAAAATCCTCTAAATTAACACATATACTAATAGAATGGAACACCACTGATCAGGACAGAGATAAGAAAAGGTAAAGATTCAGAAGAGTATTGTGGAAGAGTTCACCTGAAACCCCCAAAATAAGGAATATATATAACGTGTAATAGCACTGCGTTTTGTAGCCAGCATAACAGCTTGCTGATAAATCCCATACTGGAAACTAGTGCCATCAGTGTTAAAACAAGCTGTTGAATTTGGGTCATTATACCATTGCTGCCAATTTAACCCAGTCTGCCCCCCAATATCAAAGCCGCGTCCGCAGTCTCGAAAAACCTCACAAGATGGAATGTTTGATGCAGAACAAGCATTTTGTAGGCATTGGTTAACCCTCTGTGAAAAAATATGACCAGAAGAAAAATAATATTAACATATCTCTACTGGTCTTCATTATCGACAACAGCTGTCAAGTATTAATTGTGCAAATCCATTAACTCATGATAAGGATAACTACTGAAGAACATATAAATCTGAACATAGTAGAAATCAAATTGAGCAGGTCTATATGGCAGTTTCATCACATATCTTCATGTTAAAATGCAGAGCATATACTGCTGAATGCAACTGGATGTGCCTCAGGGCAACTCTTTATACTAATGACAGCCGAGGTAATATTTCCATACTAGTAAAATACAAAGGAATAAGTCAATTGTTACGATTCTCTAAATTCAAAATTTGCTTCTGCCAATACAAGTTATAAATATGCATTGCAATAGAAATGAACTAACCTGTAATCCAAAAAGGTACCAACACGAGCCAACGACATGTCCCGCCATAACAAACATTAGAAGGTTGATCACAAAATTAGCCCATGCTGACTCAAATATGAATCCAGTGGCAGACTGCCTGCCACCGAGCAATGGTACAAATCTGATGATGCGGGGGACGTATTGAAGCAGAATAGTGACACGCAAATAATTCTTGGCAATGTCTGCTGTTGATAACCCAACATATCTAGGAATGACTACCAATATCATTACCTTCATCAAACAACAAAGAAAAAACTTAGCACAAATCATAAACATAGCAAGAACGTTTACAAAAATGTTCTATGCATGTGTTTGAGAATAGAACATTTTGGCACACATAACTAACATGCACAACCAAAGTCAAAATGTTCAAAACATGTATGTTCAATGTGTTTGACAACAAAATATTTTGGCACACATAACATATAGTCCTTGCTAGGAGTGAGATGAGGAAGCTTAATGTCTAAAACCACTGGTACGAATGTAGAAAGACAAAGCACTTACCTGAGGGAGTGGAAGCACAACAAAGAAATCAAGTAAAAAATGTCCACGAAGATAATGAACAGCAATTTTCTTTGGCTCGTCAACTAAATCTCCAGCTCCCACTACTCTTGACTCTGGAGCCACATAAGCCAGTCTGAACTGAAAGAGAAGTTTATCTTTATGTTCATATATTTCACCTTGTAAACAAATAAGGTAGACTTCTTAAGCTGAAAAGATATTTTTTTCATGGAAGAACTTTTAAGTGGTCAACTATTTTCTCCAAAATTTAATATATTACTAGCAGCATTCTAAACCAACTAACAAGATAATAAAAATCATTCAATCAAAGAAGTAAAATCAACAAACTATTAAGGTCAATAGTACACTCAATATGGATACCAAATTAAAATGTCTCATTTACATCGTTTCATTTTGTACCTACTTGATTCATGGCTCATAAAATGTGAGGCCGTGTATCACAATTGGTCAGTCTCTTACCTGAAGAAGCATATGCAGAAAATAGATAGCATCAGAAACACTTCTCACAACGGCAAGTCCTGTAGCGAACTTCCAGTTTAACACTATGCATTTGTTATCCTGCATTGAGCCCAAATGAAAATGATAAATGAGGGTCTGTTTTGATCAGAGTTACTTCAAGAACAGCTAATATTAGCTGATACGGAAATATCCTCATATTGCAGATTCTTGAACCAACTAAATTAATGTGTCTATAGTATGACTTCTGAGGATGAGTGCATCCCGGAGAATGTCATAAACCTTATTGCTCCTACCTCTATCAACACAATAGATAACACCTCTTGGAGGTGAAATTATGGAGCAATACCATGCTGCAACAGGACATGTACTCTATAAATGTGACAAGCTCTCCCAAGATCAGTAACAAGCACCACAACTGAGATTTAAGATAAAGCAGCAACAGACAGCTGTGAGCATCCAAGCAAACCTACCTAATGCATTAGTTGTTTTAATAAGTACTCCATTCTTCTTTAGGTGCTATTTTGTAGTGCACAGAATCAAACTTCGTAAACTTTTAAAACTTTACCCGCTAATATACACATGAGTATTTTGATTTGCGTGTGCGGTGTTATTTCTAAACATAATCCCCCAATAGTGCATGCAAGTAGAAAAATAACGCTCAAAGGTGTGCACTGGAAAGCCTAAATCTTACAGGCGTATGATGCTTCTAAATCTACTGAACTCAAAGGCAGCACTCCTGCCATTTTCTCAGGAAAAATGTGCATATTGGAGACTGTCACTGTCCGGGACAACATGAAGAAAAAAAATGGAGTTTGTAGCTGCCGAACTTGTACAATATTACCTTTTGTACTGACAATAGGAAGAAGAACAGAGGATCGATGAAGATGGCAACCAGGCAAGATATCACAAAGAATTGATTCCAGTGTTGAACAATCTTGGCGTGTGGATTCATGATCGGAATGTATGAAAGAAAGCGCTCAATGCTCTTCTTCCACCCACGATGGTGACCGTAGAGAATATTATGGAGCTTCAAAGGAGCAAAGAAGAACACATCAATACCACAGTTCAACAGCCATGACAGTCTGAAGAATTGTATGAAGAAAATCTAGCTAGACAAACAAGCTAACAACTATACCTCAATTCGAATACTCTAGGGTATTAAACCTCTGTAATTCAGTAACTCATAAGAAATGAAAAGAAAGTACCAATGACAGGTTGTTTTACTAAAAAAAGAACATAGTGGACTGATCTAAGCATAATAATTATCAAGCATAAAGCAAATCAAGTACAGTAACTTAGAAGACCCTTATACAAGGTAGCAGTGGAAATAAAACCACCTTATTGTCAATATGATTCGGAGCTCTCTGGAAATATCTCTTGTTTTTGCACGCAGGAGGGCATTGGACACAGTCAGGATTATCGCATTGCCCCAGAGGCCCAGACATCATCAGATGCTCGTTCTTCGGGACATCTCCAGTGTGAGACCACCTGTTCACCCCAGCCTCTTCAGGCATGACGGCATGTGGCTTGCTGACTGGCTTCACCTGCGGATGCCGCGGCGGCCTATCCGGTGTGCGTCTGCCGATAAACGGATTGCCGGCCGCCGCAGTCTGAGCCGGCGGTTGGCTGGATAGAGGGCCGGTGTGGGCTACATATGTGTCTTCCTCGTAGTCGTCATCCCTCACCGGCATACACATGGATGTGCTTCTGGGGAATCTTGGCAGCTCGACGTTTCTGAGCAGCATAGGGATGTCATCCCTCTCTTGGTCAGACATCTCTTAATAACCCTGCAAACAGTATTCGTTGCGTCAGCAATT
The DNA here is from genome assembly GCA_916181665.1 of Avena sativa. Classification (NCBI taxonomy): domain Eukaryota; kingdom Viridiplantae; phylum Streptophyta; class Magnoliopsida; order Poales; family Poaceae; genus Avena; species Avena sativa. Next base: position 272,350,405 of record OV702298.1, on the reverse strand, counting down.
CAGGCTCGATGGAACAGCTGAAATAGTGTAAATTACACCCCAGGAACGCGAAAAGATTGTACTAGTAGAAAAGATTAAGCACAGAATAAGAGGAAATCGAAACGATTCGGCTGTCCACGGCGCACAACTCGCACACACCGAGATCTGACGGCTACTGAAGAGGCTACCGGAGCATCCCCATAAACCCCAGACCAGAAGAGAAGAGAAGAGAAGAGAAGAGGAGAAGACGGGGATGTTTAGCTGAGCGAAGATGGATTTATACGCAATCACATACCAATAAAACAGCCCCCGGAGAACCGGCTCCCCGAATCCCCAAATCTCAATCTTGGCAGCTAAAAAGGAAAGCGCTAAAAAAGGGGCAGGAGAACCGAATCCCGCCGCCACGCAAATGCTACGGAACATTCCAAAAATGATCCCCTAATCTCCAGCGACGCAGCGGCATTGCGAGTCCCCGAGAACGCGCAAAAATCACGCAACTTTTAACCCCACCGAAAAAACGCCCTAGAAGAATCAGCAATTCACCAGCTCCTCTGCAAGAAAAAACGCACAGAAAAATGGGGGGAGAAAGACGGGAAACGCACTGACCCGACGGGCTGCCTGTTCCTCGGGAGGCCGCGACGACCAGGGTGCTCCCGGTCAGCAGCAGCGGAGGCGGCGGAGAACTGGGAAGCAGCGATTCATTTCGGACAGCGAGATTTTCCTCCCTTTTTTCTCCTGATTTCGAGCCGTTTCTGTGTGGCTTCGCCGCTAAGCAGAGGTCAGACCCGCGGAGCAGGGAGTCAACAACGAGACGTCTCTTGTTCCGGGACGAGGGTTTTGGAGTCGTAGCTTGTCTCGCTGACAGGGCGGGGCGCGTGGGGCGCGCGAGGCGTTGGGCCCCCAGGTTCGGTCTGAGAAGGTTAGGTGGGGGGACGGTGCGGGGGGTCACGCGCCGCACAGTGGCTCACTACCGCGGCGCCACCTGGTGTGGGGGGTGGACCGAAGGAGCCGCCCTGCTCTGGTCTTCTCGGGAGCAGAAAAAAAAGACACTGACGACGACGATGGGAATTTCGTAGCGTCTACGTCGACTTTGGTAGTTCATGGTTAAGGGTCAATATTTTGTGATGGTCCAGTTTGATGACCAAATCCACTCACAGTAGTCGACAGATCTGCAACGATATTAACACCCTTTTTTCTAAAATGGAGATGGTGCATGGGCTTTATACATTCGATCGATACATGCAACTTTTTATTACTCCCTCCCGCCCGAATTATTGACCGCAGGGTCAGTTCAAAACCAAACTTGCAAATAAACCCAAATTTATTCAAATCGTTACGAATTTGGCTAGATTCAAAATCCAAATTTGTTGTCCGTCGTCAGCCAGCGATCCCGCGATTCCCGTCGTCAGCCCTCGCGATCATCGTCGTCCCCGAGATTCCCGTCGTCCTCGCGTGACCTCGTCATTGTCCCTGTGCGCGATTCCCGTCGTCGTACGCGTGAGATCCCGTCGACGATGTGCGCGAGGCGGAGGAGGACCAGGCAGGATTGAGTGTCGGAGGAGGCGGAGGCCAATCCCTGTCGTCCGTCCCCGCACGCAATCCCCGGCGGCCGCGCTCGATCCTCGCGCCCGCCCGCGAATCCCGGCGTCGCACTCAATCCCCAGTGTCGTCCTCGGGGGAGGCGGAGGCCCCTCCCCGGCGCCGTCCCTAGAGCTCCCTCCGCCGCTCCCCGAGCCCCCATCGTCCTCCCCACCTCAGCATCTCCCTGCGCCGCTCCGCCGGCCGGCCTGCTCCGTGGCCGTTCCAGGACTAATATCACGCCTCCCTCAGTCCCTCTGCCCACCTCCGGTTGCTGCAGAATGAGGTGGCAAAATTGAAGGTAATTAACAGAGCAAACTGACATAAGCGATGAACTGACCATTTGATGTGTAGCTCAAACTGACCATGAACTGACCTCCTATCATAAGGCATGCCATCTACTGCTGCAGAAGAGAGACAAATTGTAGAGCTTCAGCATTTTAGACTGAAACAACAGATAATACGTGCATGAAAGCAATGCACTAAAATTAGCACCTCGTTCTTTCCCTAGTCCTCATCTCAGCAGACATTATTTGAAGAAATGCTTCTTGAAACAAAACAACAGAAATCCCGCAATTAACAAAAATCCTTTTTTTCCATGGCCTTTTCTTGGATGCTGATGTACACAAATATGTCCTTAACACGGCCAAAATTTCCAAATGGTCTGCGGAGGTCATCAGCCTGCACTCGTAATGAAGTAATAAACCCCTCAATTAATATAGTCACACAAGACATAAGGCTATGCATCATCAATCAGGAATCAGGAGTATTGGAAAGAAAATTGAAGTGCGTTCTGCTAAGCTTTTAAGTGAAATGTATCTAAACAATTCAACAGCTGTTTAGACATTGCTCCCTCCATTCCAAAAGAATTGAAGTTCCAAAATAACAATGGCATTTAACATTTAATAGTGTCTGGCATTTAACAAAAGGCAGGGATTACGAGGAGCCATGATATATTTTAGCAGTAATGCTGTTTTGTGAAGAGAGAAGGTATAAGCTAAATTTTACTTGAGATTTCCTGGCCTACAACTGGAATGCACATAGTTGCCGGTAGTAATAGCGTAGGTTCCATTTGCCACAAGAAATCCATGGTCTGAAGAAGACTTTGGAAATGAGGATGCACATGCTGAACATAGAAATAAATAGCAACCATCATCACAAAAAGTTACGAAAATGCTGTTTTTTTTAAAAAAAGTTCAGATCACTGTGGAGCCACAGAAATAGTCATGGAGGGAAGTAAAACAGAAAAAACAGCGATCCACCTTGAAGAATTAAGTACTATGCATAATAATTTGCTTACTGTATCTTTATAGATACACTTTGAACCTCAAAGATTAATGGAAAGAAATAGCTGGACAGTTCATCAGACTGAACAATGTGCTCGTTAGTTATGCTGGCTTACTGAAGTGGATCTTCACATGTAAACCAAATGGTAAGCGGCTAAATTTAAAAACAGCAAGGCATAATGCAGCAAAATTTACAATGTGACCTCCAATTTATTTTGAAGTAGGTGAGTTACAACTACATTCACAAATCGCTCAGAACTTCCACAGGCAGCTATTATTATTGATAATACGCAAAATACCCTTTAAAGTTTCAACAGGATTATAAAAAGATAAGACTATTTTCAAAAACCTTATGATGCCATATGGAAATGAATGATCATTTTTGACCTAGATTTAATATCCCCAGCGAAGATTTATGTGCTCATAAGTCATAAATAAGAAAACTCGTCCAAAACTTTTACGCTATCAATATTCAATGTATACTCGCAAGAAGGTTGGAACATTGAGAACCTGAAACATGATTCATCCAACTCAAGGATTGAGGAACTACGCTGGAGCATTTTCTCAAGGATTTAGTGGATCGCGACCCATGCCCCGAATCGTCGTCCCGGAGATGTATACTCCACATCGATCCTTGTTCGTTGAGGTAGCGACCCTCGACCCCGTTCCTCGACCCAGGCGACCCAGATTTCTAACAACTATGATTGTGACTAGGCTATCTATCCGATAGATTATTTAACAAGAGGAAAATTAGCAAGCTCACCGATCCATTTCAATATAAAACAGCTTAATTAGCAGCTAACAATGAAAAAACACTTAAACATCTAGAGGCAAAAGACAATGATCTAAACACGATAATTCTCCCACCTTACATCAGATTTCATCAAAGATTAAACACGGTAATTCTCCCACCTTACACTCATAAATTTTGATTCTTGGACTGTTCTTATTCACTTTTGACTAATAAATGCATGAAATTGAAGGATAGCTGTTTTTTTTAGAAACACAGTACAAACGCAAACGCTCACAATGCGTACATACACTCACCCCTATGAACACACGCACGCATACACTACCCCTATGAGCACTTCCGAGAGTCTGAGCCGGCGGGTCTTGAGATTGACGAAGTCACCGTAGGCGCCTTGCTATCGACGGGAACGTCGCCTTCCACTCAAAGAATATTCCGCCTTTACGAGAGGGGAAGGTGGTGCTGACCAACCAAGGAGAGGTGCCGGACTTGCACAGGCCCCTGGAGTGGTGGCCGGAAGCCTCTGCTCGAGGAAGGCGCCGCCTTTTTCTCCGGGTGGACGCCAGTAACAGCAGCTCCACCCGCCGGTGGTAGCAGTTCGTGCGGACGCCAGGGGTCGAGACAGGAGCGCTGCCGCTTCCCCTGCCCTCGCCTCGTCCCTTCCCTCAGATCGTCTCCGTGCCTAGGCCGTCCACCACCACGAGCACGAGGAGGAGGAGGGGATCCTCTCGCGCCTCCCCTCGTGCCTGATGTCCGGGAAGAACGAGTGGAGGAGGGGAGGGGCCGCGACGCTGGTAGATCTAGATGGGAGTTGGAGAAAGAGAAGCTCGGGGGTGCAGTGGCGGGGGGAGGGGGTGGCAACATCGGCGAGCGAGCTGCTGACCGGAGAGGAACAATCAACGAGTGAGGAAGACGAGCCCGTGGAGGTTTGTCGGGAATTTTGCAAGGACTTATTTGCAAAATGACCAGCGTGAACAGTATTTTGGGTCGGAAGGAGTACTAATATCAATGGCCTATTTGATTTTTGGATTCCGTAAAGATGCAGAAAAATCAAAAAACGCATCCGCCATATATATATGGTTACAATGTCACTTTCACTCCATTTGAATCAAAGAGGTCTTAACAGTTGAATGAACATGTCCAATACATTGACTTATCCACCATGTTTTGGTCAGTCTATCTTTCACACGTGCTCCTCCAAAACCCTGGTTAGCGAGGACTCGAGGTCCTGCTTCTCTTGTCACGGTAGTACCTCCTCCGAGTGGGCAGCTTTTATCAATTTGTAAGATTCGTTCTTTTTTGGATATATCTTCGTACAAAGTGTGACACCTGTGATTGCATTGTTATCTCTTGAGAAATATACTAAACTATGGGAATTCTCTCTAATTTTGTCGTTGATTCTCAAAAAAAGTACAAACCACTTGTATTCATCAATTTGCATTAAAAGTGATACATTGCAGGTGTAAAATCAACCAAATAACGAGCTTGCTTGGAATTGTTGAATCCGCTTGCTTGGAATTTGTTGAAATCTTGCAACAAAAAAGACCCACATCACCTCTCATAGTACATAGGGTACCCAAATTCCCTAATCAGTGGTCAAATTCCTAGTTGTTGGGTAAAATAACGAGCTTCATGGATGACCTTAGCAGATCTAGCGTTATTTTCGTCTTTTTGTCTAATGTATTGTCCGTCTATCTCTCCCTTCTCTCTGCCTCATCCGTCCGCATGTTTCTATCGTCAGCTCTACTCTAGCCATGGTCGAGAAGCAAAACTAGACACCAATTTTGGTTGCTTACCACTCCATTGCGTCATGCACACATCAGTATCTGTTGGAAATATAAGCAATAATTCATATGATTTAATCCGAATAATAAACTGATAAATCATGATCATACAAACGGTACTAAAACCAATTATGCAGATCAACAAAGTAGATAAACAGATTACATCTATAGGAGATAAACCTATCACATCTACACCAAACGCTAGAACAAAGAACTCTAGCATAATCCGAAAGAGAGAAATCGAGATCACGTACAGTGTAGGCTGAATAGCAGCCGCAGCGGTTGCAGCAGCGTCACCTATGTTGAGGTTGTCGAAGAGGTCACTCACGTCCGGGAAGAAGTCGTCGTTCGGAAACTCGCCGTCGGACGACGTCGTGGTTGCCAGTAGTCGCGCTTGAGCGCTCCCCAAAAACCTGATCGCCCCTCACCCGTACAGGTTTACGAGAGGCGGGGTTCCGGAGACATACTGTCCTGATCTGCGGTGCACGCCGCAAGCCGGGATGGGGAAGACGAAAGCAGCGGCGCAAGGTTCTGGAGGTAGGCGGGTGTGTGGATTGATACGGTGCCGATTAGGTTTAGCCCCGAACGCTTATATAGTGCAGGTTAGGAGGATCGTGGGCTCATCCCACGTCCGAGTCGGTAACAGCCACGTCCATAAAAAACTGGAAACGACTGTAATTAACGAGTCCGTTAATGACTCATAATCAGTTTTCCCAACAAGCAAAATAAAGCTCGGCTCGGCGAGATTCCCGCAACCCGCGGCGCGCGCGTCGTGACGAGGCGAGGCATGGCGTGGCGAGGCGAGGCGGGCGGCGTCGGAGGAGGAGTGCGCGAGGGCTACTCTTCTTGTCACACCTTAGTGAGTGGTGCAACACTCTACTATATAAGATGGTCCAACTCCCTTCAACTAGCAATGTAGGACTAAACTTTAGCACCACTAGCACAGCCATATGCTGCCATATACAAGTGGGCCAAAGAGAATTTTAGAATTTTTCTAATGGACCAACAGCCCAAAAACTCACCAAATTTCAACAATCCCCCACAAAGTCTCATTGGCACATCACATCACTTTTCTTCCAGAACATTGTTTTATATACCGGTATGTAGTGAAGACTGTTAAGTTGAACTTCCACGTTAAACTTCATGCTACACTAGCTAGCAACTTGAATAGTGGACTATGCCTTAAACTACAAGTTTTCTGTGTGCTAGTTTCACACAAAATCTAGACCGGTACAGGGCTACCGTCGGCTTTCCCGCGGTTTGGAGCTTATGCGTCATACTCCAGGGCCTTTCATGAGTTTATTAGAGAGCACCCAACTCTCACGGACTGCGACGTTTGACAGTCAGACTCATATAGGTGTGTTCCTCAAGAGATGTTCTGTAGGACAACATCTCCGCTTATAGAAAGCCACTTGGAACATATTAAAATAAATATCAACCTGCCATGCAGATTAAGAGAGTATTGCATCTTAATGGAGATGTAAATATAATATGGGGATACTCTCCTCTCAGCTGACCAACAACTTGTCTCCTAGCTCTAATTCACGGGATTTCCGATCACATAGAGTGGGTTGCCACTGGGATCAACTCATAGCGTGGGTATCAAACCCATCTCCCTCGATGCATTATCTATCACATTGCGTGATAAACCCTTTGTGAAGGGATCTGCCAGATTATTAGATGTTTGGATATAATCCAACGCAATAACTCCGGAGTTTCTCAGTTTCCTGGTAGATTTCAATCTCCTCTTCACATGCCTTGATGACTTCATATTATCCTTAGAACTATTTACTTTGACGATCACAATTTGATTATCACAGTTCATCGGGATGGCGGGTATTGGTTTTTCAACCACAGGTAAGTCCATCAAGAGCTCACGAAGCCACTCTGCTTCAACAGTGGTTGTGTCTAATGCTGTGAGTTCTGCTTCCATTGTTGACCTCGTTAAGATGGTCTGCTTGCAAAACTTCCAGAAAACAGCGCCACCACCAAGTGTAAACAAATAACCACTTGTGGCCTTAATCTCATCAGCATCAGATATCCAGTTTGAATCACTATAACCCTCAAGTACCCGTGGATACCCAGTATAGTGAATATCATAACTCGCAGTGCCTTTCAAATAGCGCAAAACTCTTTCAAGAGCATGCCAATGATCATCTCCAGGATTTGACACAAATCGACTCAGTTTGCTTACAGCAAAGGAGATGTCAGGTCTAGTAGCGCTTGCTAAATACATGAGCGAGCCAATAATTTGAGAATATCTCAATTGATCTTTAGCAGTCCTTCGATTCTTTCGAAGTAGCACACTCGGATCATAAGGCGTTGGAGAAGAATTGCAGTCGCTATACCCGAAGCGACTCAATATCTTTTCCACATAGTGAGACTGTAGCAGTGTAATCCCACCATTGTCATTCTTTAGTAGATTGATGTTTAAAATTACATCAGCCACTCCCAAGTCCTTCATCTCAAAGCAACGAGATAGGAACTCTTTGACCTCCTCGATAACAGCGATGTTGGTCCCGAATATCAATATGTCATCAACATAGAGACACATAATAACTCCCTCGCCCCCACCATGGCGATAGTACACACATCTGTCAGCTTCGTTTACAACAAAGCCTTCAGCAGTTAAAGTTCTTTCAAACTTCTCGTGCCACTGTTTAGGAGCTTGCTTAAGACCATATAAAGATTTCACTAACTTACACACCTTTCCTTCATGACCATCTACTACAAATCCATCAAGCTGCTCCATATAAATTTCCTCATCTAGCTCTCCATTTAGAAAAGTTGTCTTAACGTCCATTTGATGAACGAGAAGACCATGTGAGGCAGCCAAGGAAAGTAGTACTCGAATAGTGGTCAATCTGGCTACAGGTGAGTAGGTATCGAAGAAGTCTTCACCTTCCTTTTGGGTATAACCCTTAGCCACAAGACGTGCCTTGTACTTTTCAATAGTACCATCAGGTCTAAGCTTTTTCTTAAACACCCATTTATATCCTACAGGTTTACACCCATAAGGACGATCAATGATTTCCCAAGTACCATTAGCTAAGATGGAGTCCATCTCGCTTCGGACAGCTTCCTTCCAGTAGTCAGCATCTTGAGATGCATAGGCTTCTGAAATAGAAGTGGGAATATCATCCACAAGGTACACAATGAAATCATCATCAAATGACTTTGCAATCCTTTGTCTCTTGCTCCTTTTGGGAGCTTCATTGTCATCCTCCACAGGATCATCAGAGTGTTCTATCGGCATAGTGGGTTCATGAATTATAGAAAATTCCTGACTAGATGAACTAGTCATCTCCTAATTTGATGAGCTAGACATACCTTTCATAGGAAAGATGTCTTCAAAGAAATTCGCATCATTCGACTCCATAATTGTACCAACATGCATGTCGGATACCTCAGATTTTACTATCAAAAATCTATAGCCAATGCTATGAAAAGCATATCCCAGAAAAACACAATCAACGGTTTTTGGTCTAAGCTTTCGCTTCTTGGGTATTGGAATATTGACTTTCGCCAAACAACCCCAAGTTCGTAAGTAAGAGATTTTAAGCCTTTTATTTTCCCATTCCTCAAATGGAGTCATGGTTTTATCCTTTACAGGAACACGGTTTAGGACATGACACGCGGTCATTAGCGCCTCCCCCCACCATTCCTTGGAAAGACCCGATGTATATAACATGGCGTTAACCAAATCAGTTAGAGTGCGGTTCTTCCTTTCGGCCACCCCATTTGACTGAGGTGAGTAGGGAGGCGTCCTCTCATGTATAATACCATGTTCCGCACAGAATAAATCAAATTCATTTTAAAAGTACTCTCCACTACGATCCGACCTTAGCCGCTTGATTTTAAGATCAAGTTGGTTTTCTGCCTCAGCTTTATAGATTTTGAAGTAGTTCAAAGCTTCATCTTTAGATTTCAGAAGATAAACATAGCAGTATCTAGTGGAGTCATCAATCAACGTCATAAAGTATCTTTTTCCACCTTTTGTCAACACACCATTCATCTTACAAAGATCTGAATGTATAAGTTCTAGCGGTGCTAAGTTTCTCGATTCCGCAGCTGTATGAGACTTGCGGGGTTGCTTTGCTTGCACACAAACTTGGCACTTAGAACCTTTGACAGTGGTAAATTTCGGAATTAAACTCATATTGGCTAGCCGCGTCATGCAACCAAAGTTAATATGACAGAGTCGTGAATGCCAAACATTGGACTCATTATCATTGCAAACATGATTAATAACTTTAGTACATGAGTCTGACAAAGACAAGCGGAACAGACCTCCGCACTCATAACCCTTTCCAACAAATTGTACATACTTAGAAATTACAAATTTATTGGACTCAAAAACCAACTTAAAGCCATCTCGGCATAAAAGCGATCTGCTGACGAGATTCTTATTGATGGAGGAAACATGCTGCACGTTCTTCAGCTGTACGGTCTTTCCCGAAGTAAACTTCAGATTTACCGTACCAACACCATGAACAGAAGCACGTGAGCCGTTTCCCATTAGCACGGAAGAGGTCCTTGAGACCTGATAAAAGGAAAACATGGAAATATCAGAACATACATGTGTATTAGCACCCGTGTCTATCCACCAATCAGGAGAATGACATACTGAAAGGATAGTAGGTAAAATACCGTACCCAGCATCCTTCATCTCAGTATTGCTAATAACAACATTAGTGGCATTGCCGTTGTTCCCATGTTGACGCTTGTCAAAGCGATTAGGGCAGCTAGGAGCCCAATGACCAGGATCACCACAGACGTGGCAAGAGCCTTTCCTCTTATCATTTTTCTTCTTGAAGTTGGTCGAGTGCGTGGCCTTGTTCTTGCCATCGAACTTCCCCTTTCCTTCAGTTTTGTTCTTATTCTTGAACTTGTGGGATTGGAAGTTTTTCCTCTCCACTAAATTGGCAGTAGAACTTCCCTCAAGTACTCAAGCAGTTTTGTCCTTTGCTCTCGCCTTCTCTTCCACATGAAGAGACCCAATGAGATCCGTAACAGAAAACTCTTGTCTCTTATGTTTTAAAGAAGTAGCAAAGTTCCTCCGCGAAGGAGGAAGTTTGGCAATAATGCCACCAGCCACAAATTTGTCCGGTAAGGAACACTTGAACTGCTCAAGTTCTTTGGCAAGTGATTGTATCTCATGAGCTTGCTCAACGACGGAGCGCTCATCAACCATCCTGTAGTCATAGAATTGCTCCATGACATACAGCTCAGTGCCAGCGTCCTAGTGACATGGTTATACCCTACAGGTACGTGACTTCGGCATACCTGGTCCAGCCCAAGGAAGGCCCACAGCAGGTATACGCTGGCCCATGAAGATTTTCGGGTGGCCAAGGCCCATGACGCCTTCGGATCCTTGGAGAGCAAGACTAGCGGAGATAGGAAATTCAAAGGGGTAAAACCCTAGAACTTGTAACCGACTAGGACTATGCCCGGGACCTGCCTAAGTCTATACAAAGGCCAGGAGGGCACGCCCTAGATCTCTCGACTCATACTCTCGCACACGCATCCACGCCAGATCGAATCTGCGCACCCTGTAACCTTCGGTTCCGCCGTAATCAAGAGCAGACAAGCAGGAGTAGGGTTTTCCCTCCGGGGGCCTGAACCTGGGTAAATCTCGTGTCCCCTGGTTGCTTGTCTGTTAACCGTGCCGCGATCTCCAGCATCCCCATCTTATCCAAAACCCAAGTCCATAACAATGGGCATTGACGAGATTAAACCTCGTTAATTGGCGCCGTCTGTGGGAATTGGGGCTGCTGATTGTGCGATCGTGACGGTTCCGACCCGATCGATCTACAACTCCGCGGCGACAGAGAATCACCTCCTCTTCGGCGCTTTCGACTTCACCACCCACTCGCCGGCCACCATGAAAGATTTCGAGTCCGTAGGCGACGGACTCGAGATCCTATTCGGGAGCTTCTGCTTCCAGGTGGGCCAAACTGGCACCCTCCATCTCCCCGAGCGGGTGTCTGTGCCATCAATCAGGCCATGTTCATGGGCTCCACACCCTGTGCTACGCACATCACCATCAACAGATGAGTTTTACGACAACAGCAGCTGTAACTCCGATCTGTGTGATCCACCTTCGGATGAGGGAATCTACGGTTCCGGACCCGAAAGTTGCGGCAGCAGCCAACCAATCTGCGAGCGCTATCTATGTGCCGCAGTCATCCAAGGCGACGAGGAAACACCTAACCCGCCGCCCAACCGAAACGGCGAAAACGGTGAAAACAGAAGAAGCCAGTCCCCCCACCCAACAGGGAAAACAACGGCCACGTCATCCAACTTAGCAAAGAAGGATGGGTCCAGGCGCGTCGTGCCGTCGCAGGTGACATAGTCCTACCTGCGGACGCCTCACGTGACCTACTGATGGCGTACCACTACCTCCTCATCGAGGAGCACAAGAAACAAGTCAAGATGTAGGAGACGCTCGACAAACGCAAGCAAGCAGCCTCTGAGTCCAGCGCGCGACGAGCTGCGCTCTCCGCCATGGCACCCGGCTCTAGCAAAAACGGAAACCAGGGAAACAAGCACCGCTCGCGGGTGGAAAACATGGATCCCAAGGAGCGGCGTGACGTGACCCGAACTCTCCACACATCGTTCATGGATATGGATGCCGACGACAACATCATCCCGAAGACGCCACAGGCTGCGATCATGGCAGCCACTGCGTATCTCGCGGCTCACCCACCTCCGGAGGAGGACCCGAAAAGGGCCATGCATAGGTCCGCACTCACCGGACTAGGACTAATCGGAGCTGCGCTCCACGAGGACGCTCCTGCGGAGCCGAAGAAGAAAGCTCCGGCCAGGCGCGACCGGAGCCCCACCCCCTCATTCGAAGAGGAAGAGGAGCACGATCTTCCTCGAAGGAAGAAGAGCTCGCGTCACCATAAACGCGACTACGACGCCAGAGACAAGCTTACACAGCGCAAGATCGACAAAGCACGAGCCAAACGTGCATGTTCGTCTGAATCCGAGATGGACGAAGACGAAGGAGAATTCTGTGGAGCCCGATGCTTTAGCAGATCCATTCGACGAACGCAGATGCCACGCAATTTCAAGCTTCCTTCGGATACTCCGAAGTTCAACGGCACGCAAGATCCAAAATCATGGCTCAGCGACCATCTGTCATCCGTCAAGCTGCATGGAGGCAACAAAGAAACCGCCATGCAATGCCTTCAGCTGCAGCTGACAGGCGCGGCGCGGCGCGGGTCTAGCTCAGCAGCCTAACATCAGGGTCCATCCGAAGCTGGGAGGAGCTCGCCTACAGCTTCATCCGAAATTTTAAGGGCACTAGCAAGAGGCCCGCCTCAATCGAAGAGCTGCGAGCCTGCACTCAGAGAACGGGTGAATCTATTCGCTCATACATACTACGCATGTCTACAACCAAGAACTCCGCAGCACACATATCCGAGGAGAGGGCCATCGACGCCTTCAGGGACGGCGTCAAACGACAGTATTTCAAGGAGGAACTTGGGCGCGTAAAGCCCAAGACACTCGACCACCTCATGGAAATCGCCAACAGTTGGGCAGACGGCGAAGATTGCATCCAGCGAGCGTAATCAGATGAAGAGGACGACTACGGCCGAATACGTGAACGCTGCAACAAGAGGAGATCGCGCGTCTACGAGGACCGCGACGGACCCGACATGGTCGCGGCCGGCTACGCCGACCGCCGTAACGACAACAGCCGCAACAGCGGAGGATACCGTGGCGGAAACTTCCGTGACAACGGACGACCAACGCAGTCGTGGCAACGCCGCGACCGCGACAACGGACCCTCAGCATTCGACAAACTTTCGGGTCCATGCACCATCCACTTCTACATCGACAAGCAGGATGACAAAAAGAAAGCCAGCCACATGCTCAAGGACTGCCGCGAGTTCCAGAAACTCAGCGAAGACATGGTGCAGATGAGGCAACAAGCCCCAATACCTGCGTTTGGAAACGCACCTGCGCCAGGTGAAATAGCACACGGAGCTCCTCCACCGCCGCCTATTGGAGGCCCAAATCAACCAGTCGCACCAGCGCAAAACAATGCCGGGGTCGCGTACCCCCCACCAAAGGGAGCACTAAATATGATCCAGAAGGGACGCCCCACAAACAGGGTGCAGAAGAAAATCACCCGACAAATCAACTTGGCCGTGGCAACTCCGCCTGCAATCCCTGAGTACCTCAGCGGATCGGAATCCTGCATCACATTCACTCGCGCGGATCACCCTTGCCAGATCCCTCGCCCAGGTCATGCTGCCCTGGTGCTGGAGGCGTAGATCGGAGGCTTCGAGATGAGTCGCATCTTCATGGACAGCGGCAGCGGCATCAACCTAATGTTCGCAAGCACTCTAGCAGCTATGCGGATACCGCAATGCAGCCTGGAACAATCAGACACAACGTTCCACGGCATTGTCCCAGGAAAGGGCATATTCCCCCTGGGCAAAATAGGGTCGACGTCATCTTCGGAAAGCCGGACAACTTTCGGCAGGAGCGCCTAGAATTCGAAGTGGTAGACTGGCCATCGCAATACCACGCCATCCTGGGGCGTGTAGCATTCGCAAGGTTCCTGGCGGTCCCACACTACGCATACCTACTACTCAAGATGCCAGGACCAAGGGGCGTCATTACAGTCCACGGGAGCTTCACCCGATTGGACCAATGCGACAGGGATTTCAACAAAATCTCCCAGTCTTTCGGCATGCAAGACGAGCTTGTAAGGCTCCGCGAGGTGACGGACAATGGGCTACCCCCAGTCACAAGGCAGAACGCACCTGACATGTCCTTCGACTCCACCGTCAACACCAACAAAGTGCAGGTCCATCCGACAGACGCCTCCAAGACGGCGCTGATCGCCAACGACCTCAGCGCCGCATAGGAAGGCGCGCTCGTCGAATTCCTCCGTGAGCGCTGGGAAATCTTCGCCTGGTGTCCTGCGGACATGCCAGGAGTTCCCAGGGAATTAGCCGAGCACGCACTCAACGTCTTTCCAGACACCAAGCCAGCCAAGCAGTCCATCTGAAGACTGTCAGATCCACGGGCCGAAGCTATCAGCAAGGAAATCAACAGATTACTCGCAGCAGACTTCATTCGGGAAATCAAGGAAAGCGAGTGGCTGGCAAACACGGTGATGGTCCCGAAGAAGGACACGGACATCCTGCGGATGTGCGTGGACTTCACGTCACTAAATAAGCATTGCCCAAAGGACCACTTCCCTCTTCCACGGATCGACCAGATCATCGATTCGACAGCAGGTTGCGAGAAACTCTCCTTCCTCGACGCCTACTCAGGCTATAACCAGATTCGACTCAAGGTCGAAGATCAAGAGAAAACGACGTTTATCACACCGTTCGGAGTATTCTGTTACAACACAATGTCCTTCGGGCTAAAGAATGCGGGTGCCACGTACCAGCGATGCATGCAGGCCTGCCTCAAAGACCAGATCGGTCGCAACGTCCAAGTCTATGTCGACGACATAGTAATAAAAACCAAGGAGGTAAGGACACTTATCGACGATCTCCGCGAGACGTTCGACAACCTTGATCGCTACAGGATCAAGCTCAATCCAGAAAAGTGCGCCTTCGGCGTCCCCTCGGGTCAGCTGCTCGGGTACTTCATCTCTCAACGAGGGATTGAGGCGAACCCGAAGAAAATCAGAGCCATTATGACAATGGAGAAGCCAAAAAACCTCAAGGGCGTTCAGCAGCTCGCAGGACGAGTAGCGGCACTAAGCAGGTTCATCAGCCGCATGGGCGAGAAGGCCCTACCATTCTACCAGCTGCTGCGCAAGGCAGACAAGTTCGAGTGGACACTAGAAGCCAACGACGCATTCGAAAGCCTCAAGCGGCTCCTCTCCACCTCGCCAGTTTTGGTTACGCCAAAGGAGCGCGAACCCCTGCTGCTGTACATAGCAGCCACACAGCAGGTGGTCAGCACAGTACTCGTGGTCGAACGACCCAAAGAAGGCAAGACCCACGGGGTCCAGCGCCCAATTTACTACCTCAGCGAGGTTCTCACTCCAACAAAGCAGAGGTACCCTCACTACCAAAAGCTAGCCTACGGCGTGTTCATGACGGCTCGACGGTTGAGCCATTACTTCCAGGAGCACCAAGTGATGGTCGTCAACGAGGCACCCCTGAACAGCATCCTGAATAATCCAGAGGCAACAGGACGGGTTGCCCTGTGGGGCATCGAACTATCACCCTTGGACATCGTCTACGAGAAGCGACACGCAATCAAATCTCAAGTCCTTCCGGACTTCCTGGTGCACTGGATGGAGCTGCAGCTGCCAGACACCCCAGACATGTCGTAGTCCTGGACAATGCATTTCGACGGCTCCAAGCGCGAAGCCGGAGCAGGGGCAGAAGTCATACTGACCTCCCCGCAAGGTGACAAGATGAAGTACGTTCTTCGGATGAAATTCAGAGCCTCCAACAACGAAGCCGAATACGAAGCCCTCATCCATGGCATGAGGATGGCAAAGATATGTGGCGCAACGCGCCTGGTCATCTACGGTGACTCCAACCTCGTCGTCCAGCAGACGATGAATGAGTGCGATGCACACGCCGAAAACATGATCGCGTACCGCGCGCTCTACAACGCACTCGAAGGAGAATTCGACGGCTGCGATCTTCGACACGTCGGAAGGGAAAGCAACGAGGAAGCCGACAGACTCGCCAATATCGGCTCCACTTGTGCAAAGGTGCCACCAGGTGTGTTCCTCGAACAGATCTGCGTGCCATCCATCAAGCGGAAATTCCCCAATGGATCACCCGAAAAAGCAGAACACTCGGGGGTTACGCTACCCGAAGGTCATGAAGGACCCGAAAAGTTGGACACCGAAGTTGCCATGGTCAACCTAATGCAGGTCATGGCAGTCGAAGAAACCTGGACACGCCCATACCTCCAGTTCCTGATAAACGTAGAATTGCCTGACAGCCCGACAGATGCCCGGCGCATATCTCGTCGGTCAAAATCCTTCACCATCATCAACGGCGAACTGTACAAACGCAGCATCACGGGTGTACTAAAACGGTGCGTCACCATCGACAACGGCAAAGCCATACTCCAAGACATCCATGAGGGCATCTGCGGCCACCACGCAGGCAGCCGCTCCCTTGTCGCCAAAGCTCTACGAGCAGGATTCTACTGGCCAATGGCCATGAGCGACGCAAAGGACATCGTCCGAAGATGCAACGGCTGCCAACGGTTCGCCGACAAACCGCACGCACCTGGGTCCGAACTTCGACCCATACCCATAGCTTGGCCTTTCGCCCAATGGGGCCTCGACATGATCGGCAAACTCCCAAAGTCCTCGAAAGGGGGACACGTCTTCCTCCTGGTAGCAGTCGACAAATTCACCAAGTGGATCGAGGCCATGCCAGTCACCAACCAGAAGGGCAAAACCGCCATCAAATTCTTCGAATCCATTGTCTACAGGTTCGGCTTACCACACAACATCATCACCGACAACGGATCAAACTTCATCTCCGAAGAATTCCAGGACTTCTGCGAAGGCCTCGGGTCAACATCACGTACGCCTCAGTGGCACACCCGCAAACAAACGTGCAAGTGGAAAAGGCCAACGGCCTAATTGGCGCCGGCATCAAGAAGCACCTCATGAGCTCACTCGAGCAAAAAGCTGGAAACTGGACGAAAGAGCTACCGTCCGTCCTGTGGAGCTTACGGACTACGCCAAACAGCTCCACCGGCTACACACCGTTCTTCATGGTGCACGGAGCTGAGGCCGTACTACCAGCCGAAGTGCGCCACTAGGCTCCACGAGTCGTCGCTTACAGCGAAGCCGAATCCACGGCTGCACTCGAAGATGCCGTCGACACACTCGACGAAGCATGGGATATAGTAGCAGCTCGATCAGCGGTGTACCAGCAAAGTCTCCACAACTATCACAGCCGCCGGCTGCGCCCAAGGTCCTTCGTCGAAGGAGACCTCGTCTTGCGACTCAAGCAAAAGCGATCGAATAAATTCGAGTCACCGTGGGAAGGACCCTACGTCATCGCCGAAGTCATCCCAGGTGGCGCCTATCGCCTCAAGCATGTGGAGTCTGGAGTCGCATACTCCAACCCATGGAATATCTCGCACCTACGACGATTCTACACGTAGCAACCTACCCCCTTTTTACTTTCAATAAGGCTTTCAGCCAAGGCTACTCAGTCGAACAATGTACTTCCTCCATTACGATATAAATGAAGATAAGTGTCTCGCCCCAAAACTTCGGTTCATTATTTCCTGCATATTTACTATATGCTACAAACGCGCTCAGAGGCTCCCCCCACCTCACGATTTCATCGACTGAGGACAACAACGCGCTCGGGGGCTACCCCCACCTCACGATTTCATCGACTGAGGACAACAACGCGCTCGGGGGCTACCCCCACCTCACGATTTCATCGACTGAGGACAACAACGCACTCGGGGGCTCCCCCCACCTCACGATTTCATCGACTGGGGACTACAACGCGCTCGGGGGCTCCCCCCACCTCACGACTTCATCGACTGAGAACCAAACGTGTACACCTGAGTAGCTGACAACGTCAGGCAAACGAAAAGGACACGCACTCGATCAAAGCACTGCGTGCTCACAAACAAACCTTTACAACAAAGGGCACAATGTGCCCAGCCGAAATATACAAATTTTACATCCCTCTCTTTTTACAGGAACTACCTATGTTGAAGAATAACCTGAGCACGCTGCTCAAACAAATCTACAATCTGTTCGGCATACTGCCTTACAGCCGCGTAATGCGGACGCATGTCCCACTCGCCACCATCCGGTCGAAGAGGTGGCCCAGCTGCCACAACAGCCAAATCTATGTCAGGGCGGTGCACCCTCACAAGAGACAAAGCAGCCTTCACTCCTGCGACGAGCTGCTGCCGCACCAGCTCCTTGACGTTGCTGGCACTCCAAAACTTTGACAGAAGACCTGCAAGGGTCGTCGGCACGGCATCCAAAGGAAACATGATGTGCAGCACCGAGGAAAGTGATGTCTGCACCTGGCGGAGCACCCGCGAAACCTGATAAACACGATCCTGCATCGTCGCCAGAACCATGGCGCGATCGCGATCCATCCAGAAGAAGCCGCCGGCCTCCATGTCCTGTTGAGTCAAGCAATTGACCCGATCAGCGACACGCTCTTTTTCTTCCCTCGGAGCAAGATTCGCACCTGCGACAACAGCACAAAACAAGAATAAGGTCAGCAGGCTCACCCGAAGAACTGAGCTACAGCCCGAAACAAGGATCAACTTACATTGCAGCTGCTCGGACAGCCGACCCAACTCCGCCATCAAGTACTCCTCTCTGGCTGCACCACGATCCGCCTTGGATTTCCAAACGTCGGCGCGACCACGTAACCCGAGCAATTCCCTCTCCAAGCTGCGCACGCGATCTCGAAGGAAAGCGAGCTGCGAGGAATCATCCAACGATGGTCGCAAGGGCTTTGCGGATGAAGTGTCAACTGGGTCAGCACCCGAAGGAACCTATAGCAACGGAAAAAAGAAGGCGCACAGACATTCAGCCAAGGATAGAGCAAAACTCGGAGGAATTCATTAAATATATAAGGCCACTACGTGGCACAAGGATGGTATCCCTCAAGATATTTACAACAAAAGTAGACTACAAACTACCCTACGCCTACTATGTCTAAGGTGCAGGACACTGAGTCGCCTCAGAGCCAGACTGCCTAGCTTTGGCCTCGCCCTGCTGCCGCAGTGCGTACTCAGACAGCAAGTCAATGAGCTTGGGCCCATATCGTCTGCAGCGAGCGGAGTAGGCAGCGAAGGCTACCTCAGATCCATCCGCAGTCGTCGGCATCCGAGAAGTGATCTGGGGCAAGTCCAGCTCTGCTCCAGCCGCCAAGGCCATCGCTAGCCCGACGGACGCGCCGATGCCCTTCTGCTTGTGCTTGTACGCCGCAGGCGCTTCGGCTGACAGAGCCTTTGCCAGGGTATCCACATCTTCAAGGGCTGCGCCCTTCGGGAAGAGCTCCTGGTAGAAGCGACCAAGGACCTCTTTCGCCTTGTCAAGGGAGTTGACGACGGTGCTGCAGCGGTCTTCGACCGCCACAGTGGCATCATCTAGAGCACTCCCGTGCTCCAGAGCACCGCGGTCGAACTCGATGCCTGCGTCATCTGAGACAAAAATGAAGAAAAGCAAGAAGAAAGGCAGCATAGAAGAAGACCCATAGAAACAGAAACAAGTTCAAAAAACTAGCACTCACCCGAAATAGCCTTGGCAGTAGCCATGAGCTTCGCCGCCACCCCTCTTTCATGAGCATCCGCAACGGTGGCCAGCTGCTCCTCACGATCTGCGGCCTCCTGCTGTAGACGCTCCTTCGCTTCGGCTGCCTTTGACAACTCTAGCTCAAGGCGCTCTTTCGCGCCGACTGCGGCTTCAGCTTTCTGCTCCGATTGGCCAAGGCTCTTTTTAAGAGCGTCGACCTCACGAAGGGAGTCGTTATGCTCCTCTGCATTTAAGACAAGCAAGTGTCAAAGAACAGAACCAGGATAAAATAAGAGAGGTATTAAAAGGCAGACAGATACCTTGAAGCTGCCGAAGTTTCGCCTCCAGCGCCAGGCGCTCCCCCACTAGCCGCTTGGCCTCCTGTACAAAAGGCTGCAGAAAAAAAGAAATAGCAGTAAGAAAAGGACTTGGGGGATACGCCCAACACAAAGGAGTAAAAACAACATTAGCACACGAAGACACTCGGGGGCTTCCCCCGTGACATGAGGTAGAAAACTTACATGCTCCGATGGCGACCCCGAAGCCCCGCCTGCGAAATTCTGAGGCGCAACCACCAGCACCTCCCCCGCAGGAGGATCTGGAGCGGCGCCGCCCGAAGTCACCACCGTCTGAGGAGGAGGCGACGCAATGTTCGACTCCCCCATCATCTCCCGCGTATCATCACTAGAGTTGTGGGAGGATTGCCTGCATACGAACCAATCAACACAGGTGCAAAAATCATGAAGGGAAAAAGACAACAGTACAACAAGAAAACTTACGAGCCCAATGCGCTCAGGTCGAAGATAGGAGAAGCCCTTCGGGCCCTCTTCTCCTCTTTCTTCTCTTCCTTCTTCTCCTCCTTCTTTTCTTCCTTCTTCCGCTTTGCTAGCGGGTGCGGCGCAACAGCCCGCACAGGAATGGCAGGAAGGGGAGAGGAAGAACCTCCATGACCATCACTATGACGCTCAAGGCCCAGAGGATTTCTGGGAGTAGGAGTCGAGGCATCCGAAGACTCGCTGGAGCTCCGTGATCGCTTGCGCGTATGGTCCTCACTCGACTCGTCGGCATCCTCCGCCGGAGATCGCGCTGACGGAAGCTCGAACACGGAATCAACCACTTCATTATCCGGGGCATTCGGATACCTTTCGGGCAATGGTGGTACCATGCCCGACACTTTGAAGCTCTACAAGATGAGAAGGAACTTTGTTAGCAAACAAAGGAAACAAATACACACCCAACAAAAAAAAGGGGGAGCACTACGTGCACAAATCTACACCTTTGGCACGGCCAACGTCGAAGAAAAGAGAGGAGTCAGCGACTTCCCCGGGATTTTTTTCTGGCCTTGAACTTCAGCAGCGTGCGAAGATCCCTGTCAAGATTCCCCTCGGAGATTTTCTCACTCGAAACCCTCGTCGGATCACGGCGCCCAGAACAAAGAAACATCGGGTGCGCCCTCGCTTGGAGAAAGCTGCACCCGACGCTCAAGAAACGTCCGGATGATATCCACGCCGTTCACCTCTTTCTCCGGAATCAATTGGAGATCCTCCACCCCATGATAAAGGGCCTCTATCTCCGCCACTTCACCGTCCAGGATTTGGTTTTTCCAGGATCTTTTCTTCTCAATCAATTGGGAGGGGTCAAAGGGAACAAGACCAAAATCTCGCCCGGGCAATACGGAGTCACGGATGTAAAACCATCGCCTCCACCAGTACTGGACAGATTCAGACATGGAAAAGGAAAAGAATTGCAGATTGGGACTAAGGGAGATGATGAAACCCCCAATGGGATACACACCATCCGAACCAGACTGCCTCTTCACGGAATAAAGCTTCCGGAAGAGACCAAAGTGCGGCTCAATGCCAAGCCAACACTCGCAAAATGTGATAAAACACGCAATATGGAGAAGAGAATTGGGAGACAGATGATGAAGCTGAACCCCATAGAAGAAGAGCAGTCCACGGAGGAAGTCGTGGACCGGATAAGAAAACCCGCGCATCACGAAGGCCAGAAACATAACCCGGTACCCAGATGGGGGACGGGGGATTACCTCATTGCCAGGAAGTTTGATGGCCATCGTATCTTGCGGGATCAGGCCCCGCTCGCGCAGTTTGCGGAGATCGCTCTCCATCGGTGACGCGAGCAGCGGTGGTGCCCTTCTTGCCTCCGGCGGTGCTGGTCCCAACCGCAGATGAAGACTTCTTTGTTTTCCCCATTGCGGTACGGAGGTGGTGGCGATGTCAACACAGAAAAAACGAAGGAAATGTGGAAGGAAATCAAACCACGGTCTCCCCCAATGATTATAACAGCGAAGACGACGCACGGCAGCCGTCCATCCAGAAGACCTAACGCCAACGGCAGATCTGGCCGTACACGTGTCAACATCACAACGAACCGTCGTTACCACGCCGTCCACTACGCGTGGAAATCGAGGAGACGCCGTAATTATCTCCACGCCGCGCGTGACCGGTCAATTCAAAGTCAGCAAGTGGGACCCGCGCTTCGTCCAGTCAAGTCATATCTGGCGTAGCAGACGCTTGAGGTCATCGGTCGTCAGCACTGACGTCATCAAAAGCTATACTAGCACCAACTTCGGCTCACAGCTAAGAGTACTCACTCGATTCGACTAAATACTCGGAGGCTACTCCTATCAGGAGCGCTGGCCGCGCACCCGACAGACAAATGTGGACAAGTTACTTCTCTGAGTCCTACGTCGAGTCTACGACTCCACTATGGACTCGGGGGCTACTCCCATAGGGAGGATGGATTTAAGCATCCGAAAATTTTCGAGTCCTGCGGACTTAGCGACTGAAGCAATGCTTGAACTAAAGTCTCCGTTCGAGTCTACGACTCGAACAGACACTTGGGGGTTACTCCCATGGGGAGCGCTGGTCGAGCACCCTATGAAATCTTCGACTGCGATCTTTCGGATCAGCACGCAAAAACTTTTTGGCAACTTTGCCCCAACAAAACGGTCGAGTGAGTGACAATCTCCTAGGCCACCCGAAGCACCTCCGTGGTGATAAATGTTCGGATGCTGCGTCTGCGACGCAAAGATAAGACCTACAGATATCATCTGATGGCCTGGCAACGCACCTGACTGCGCTCTGCTAGTATAAATCCGTACCAGCAGGTACGATGAAAAATCCCGACGGACGCGTTGGGTACACCAATTAAAATCACTGGAATTTCACTCCTGTAAGTCCTCCGCGGCCTGAGTCGAATTACGCCAGCATATGTTCCAGGTCCGGGTTGAGGGACTCGAACCTGAAGAAGATCGTGTCGTTTCGTCCTAAGACAGTTAACTGACCCTGATCCGTCGGGTGAGTCAGGCACACGCATCAACAATACCTACACACATATACTATTAAAATATAGTTGCACCCGAAAGATGGAAGAGTCCTCAGCCGAATCTACGATTCGACTGATCACTCAGGGGCTACTGACATGGTTATACCCGACGGGTACGTGACTTCGGCATACCTGGTCCAGCCCAAGGAAGGCCCACAGCAGGTATACGCTGGCCCATGAAGATTTTCGGGTGGCCAAGGCCCATAACGCCTTCAGATCCTTGGAGAGCAAGACTAGCGGAGATAGGAAATTTAAAGGGGTAAAACCCTAGAACTTGTAACCGACTAGGACTATGCCCGGGACCTGCCTAAGTCTATATAAAGGCCAGGAGGGCACGCCCTAGATCTCTCGACTCATACTCTCGCACACGCATCCACGCCAGATCGAATCTGCGCACCCTGTAACCTTCGGTTCCGCCGTAATCAAGAGCAGACAAGCAGGAGTAGGGTTTTCCCTCCGGGGGCCTGAACCTGGGTAAATCTCGTGTCCCCTGGTTGCTTGTCTGTTAACCGTGCCGCGATCTCCAGCATCCCCATCTTCTCCAAAACCCAAGTCCATAACAATGGGCATTGACGAGATTAAACCTCGTCACCTAGACCCCAAACTTGGCCTCGAGTGCTTTCCACGCGTCCTTGCCATTATCAAATGACATATAAGGATCAAAAATGTTGTCTCCAAGAACACTGAACAAAGCCGCCATAAACATGGTATTGGCTTTCTTAAAGTTCGCTTTCTGCTCAGCAGAAAGATCTTCTTCAGGCTTGCCAAGAGTGGCGCTATAGCAGTTTAGATTTTCAAACCAGAGAACTGCTCTCTTACGCCATCTCTTATAGTGCATGCCATCAAAAGGAGGCGGCCTAGTAGCCGCGGCTACACCAGTGGAATTCAGTTGCCTATAATCAGGTTTTTGAATTGTTAGAAATATAAGCAATAATCCATATGATTTAGTCCGAATAATAAACTGATAAATCATGATCATACAAACGGTACTAAAACCAATTATGAAGATCAACAAAGTAGATGAACAGATTACATCTATAGGAGATAAACCTATCACATCTATACCAAATGCTAGAACAAAGAACTCTAGAATAATCCGAAAGAGAGAAATCAAGATCACGTACAGTGTAGGCTGAATAGCAGCCGCAGCGGTTGCAGCAGCGTCACCCATGTTGAGGTTGTCGAAGAGGTCACTCACGTCCGGGAAGAAGTCGTCGTTCGGGAACTCGCCGTCGGACGACGTCGTGGTTGCCAGTAGTCGCGCTTGAGCGCTCCCAAAAAACCTGATAGCCCCTCACCCGTACAGGTTCACGAGAGGCGGGGTTCCGGAGGCCTACTGTCCCGATCTGCGATGCACGCCGCAAGCCGGGATGGGGAAGACGAAAGCGGCGGCGCAAGGTTCTGGAGGTAGGCGCGTGTGTGGATTGATACGGTGCCGATTAGGTTTAGCCCCGGAAGCTTATATAGTGCAGGTTAAGAGGATCGTGGGCTCAGCCCACGTCCGAGTCGGTAACAACCACGTCCATAAAAAACTAAAAACGGCTGTAATTAACGCGTCCGTTAATGACTCATAATCAGTTTTCCCAACAAACAAAATAAAGCTTGGCTCGGCGAGATTTTCGCAACCCGCGGCGCGCGCGCGTTGTGACGAGGCGAGGCGCGGCGTGGCGAGGCTAGGCGGGCGGCGTCAGAGGAGGAGTGCGCGAGGGCTACTCTTCTTGTCACACCTTAGTGAGTGGTGCAACACTCTACTATATAAGATGGTCCAACTCCCTTCAACTAGCAATGTAGGACCAAACTTTAGCACCACTAGCACAACCATATGCTGTCATATACAAGTGGGCCAAAGAGAATTTCAGAATTTGACTAATGGGCCAACAACCCCAAAACTCAACAAATTCCAATAGTAGCTTGGCTTGGTTGATTTGGACTTGTGGTGTAACACTTAGACAATATAAATTGACTAATTTTAGCGGTTCATAAATTGATGTGCTAAACTCAACATCCCTGACAAGCTTATGTACCAACCATGCATTTCACTCTTTCTTTTGTGAATCACCATGTATTCTCTTTAATAATATGGTTACTCCTTTGAACATCTCGGGATGGAAGAATCCTCACCTGCTCTTATTACAAGGATTTTGTTTTGCGAAGTTCCACATATCCATTAATAATCATCAACACTAGTACAAAGAGTTCTAAATGTATTTTTTTTACAAATAGGTCAATGGACCACCTAGGAAAGACTACTAACACTAGCATAAGCCGAAGACATGCCATCGTCCTCGCCCCTCCATCACTGGAGTCGGACAAAGCTTGCCAAAGTAGAGCTTGTTATAATAGACAGACTGGAAGTCGTCGTGCTAAGACCCCAAAAGACAAACACATTAGAGGAGCAACCATCGCCGAAGATGATAATCGTAGAACTGAAGAGACTGACCATAAACCACACCAACGAATAAGAAAAACGACAGGATCCCAAAAGATCCGCCAGACGTACGACTTCACGCCCCTCCACCAGCACTAGACACGCCAGTGGAGGGAGGATAGGGCGAGTAGGATATTATTCTATCTTCGCCTCATCATCCCGAAGAAGACACCAGGAAAATACCTAAAAAAGAAACAAGGACCCTCTCGTCGGCAAGGTGTTGTGGTCTGCCACCGCTCCATGGCCCCAAGGCCAACAGAGGAGGAGCGGACTGCCGGCGAGGGGACGGAACCCTAGATGGGCTATTACAAGGAAAATTGATGGCTATTATAATTCAACAGGGTGATTTTCACATGTCGCCGGTTATCATTCGGTTGTTTTGCACTAGCCGTGAAGTTCATATTTCTACAACTTTTTTGCGGGATATTCTACAACTTTGATAATTACGATTCAGTATTTGCCCGATGGTTGAGTTTTAGGATTAATAGTCAAGAGATCAAAAAAGTGTTCTAAAAAGGGATCAAAAGAAATTTGGTCTAAAAGAGATCAAAAGTAATTTCTTTCGAAAAAATAATGGGTCAAATATTTTGGTGTGGTAGACACGAAGGGACAGTTATGTAATGTTGGAAGTTTAGTGAACGCAAAATTTCTACCCAATCCATTTTTTTCATTGTGCATGTAAATAGTGAATAGCCAAAGGAGGACATTGTTCTCCTTGTACTACAAATCAATGGTGAATTCCAGTTTTTACCCTACCATTATGTTTTTAGAAGAATTACCCCAATTAGCAGTTTTTCATCTAGATTATCCCATTTAATAAAATGTTTGTCATTTTTACCCTTATAAGAGTCTCTATGTGTTTTGATAGATGGGGCACCGTGATCAGGCATATATGATGTGACACATCGTGGATTTTTTTCCTGAACCAGTTTTCATGGCAGATCGATGTATGCCATCTTCCTTGTATATGCACTGGCATATGGATGTACAAATGATGCTCCTGCAGAAGCAGATAGTTCTTCTGGGGGTTAGATTTTCATTAGTAGGAAAAGTCTTATAGTAGTTATTTGTCTGTGACATCTAAAACAAATTGGGTGCCATTATTGGAAGGCAAAATAGTAGTGGTGCCTCAAATGAACAGAATGTCAGTACTATTCGTTAACGGTGACGTTTAGTATACTGCGGACACCACTACTAAAGCGGACCCACAGGTGGAACCGGACGAGATTTAGTGGTGGCGTTTGGAATTTGCAAACGCCACCAATTTAGACGACATTTTCAACTCGCGCTGCCTCGCGAACCACATCTCCCGCAATTACCCTTTCTCACTCTCCCTCTCATTCCCCAACTCCCTCTCCCAACCGCATCAGACACTGTTGTGCCCCTGCCTCGTCCCCATCTCGTCATCGCCACCTCGATCGCCCTGCCTCGTCCCCGCCGCCACCCCCGCCTCAACCGCATCGGCCGCCGCCGCCTCGTCCCCATCTCGTCATTGCTGCCTCGTCACATCTCCCCCGTCGCCGCCCCCGCATCGACCGCATCGACCACCGCTGATGCGGCTCAGATCACCGTAGAGCTTCGCTGGGAGACCCCAAGAGGAAGATATGATGAGTACAACAACAAGTTTTTCCCTCAGTAAGAAACCAAGGTTATCGAACCAGTAGAAGGAAGGAAACGACTCAAAATGTTGCTAGCAACTGAAACCTGCACAACACAAACTCAAGACTTTGTCCCAACAAACAGTGAGGTTGTCAATCTCACCAGTTTGCTGAAAACAAAGGATTAACTGTATGATGTGAAAGGTAATAGTGGTTTGCAAAAAGTAAACAGTAACAGTAGAAGATGTATCAATGGTAAAGAATGGACCGGCTCCATAGTTTACTAGAGGTGTTCTCCTTAAGATAAACAACATGACATGCCGGGTAAACAAATTACAGCAGGGCAATTGACAGGACAGAGCAAGGCATAACAATGCAATACTATACATTCATGATCCTATAAGATTTGACTAGGCGATACAACAAGATACATAGACCGCCATCCAACTGTATCTATGACTAGTAATCCATCTTCAGGTTATCATCCGAACCTCCTCCAGTATTAAGTTGCAAGCAACGGATAACTGCTTTAAGCAAGTGTGTAAGGTAAACAATCCACTTGTTCCATGGACAAGAGTCTGTTGTTTTCTCCCTAGTAGCAACAACACATCTACAACTTTAGAGATTTCTGTCACTTCCCCAGATTAAATAGAGGCATGGACCTATTATCGATCATAAATACCCCCTCTTGGAGTCACTAGCATCTACTTGGCCAAGATAGCTACTAGAAACGAAGAGCATGCAAGATCACAAACAACACGAACATGATAGAATCAATAAGATAGAACCATTAATTAATCTGACATAGTAATCTCAATATCCATCGGATCCCCGCAAACACAACATGCATGATTACAAATAGATGATCTTGATCATGAACGAAGCTCACAAGATCTAAACATGGTAGCACAAAGGAAGAGAGACAACCATCTAGCTACTACATGGACCCGTAGTCCAAGGTGGAACTACTCACGCTTCATACCGGAGGCTGGCATGATGATAAAGAAGGCCTCTGGAATGATCTCTCTCCTCCGGCAGGGTGCCAGGAAGAACTTTAGATTCCCCCGACCTAGGGACGATGGTGGCGGCGGCTACGGACTGTTTCGTGGAAGATTGATCGGGTACTTAGGGTTTAGGTATCAGGGTCTTCTTATAGGCGAAGAAGCGAGGCAGGGGGCACCCAGGGTGGCCGCACCCCTCCCAGGCGCGGGCCAGGCCTGGCCGCACGACCAGGGGGTGTGCCTCCTGATGGCTCTTCTGGCTCCGCCCCCACAGTAAAATATTGAATTTGGCTTTTGTCCCGTCCAATTCCAAGAATATTGATTTTTTGCCTTTTCTGAAACCAAAAACAGAAGAAAACAGTCAACTGGCACTGTGGCATCTTGTTAATAGGTTAGTCACAGAAAACATATAAAAATACCTCAAAATATAGATAAAGCAAAACAAAGTAGATATTAAACAAGCATAGAACATCAAAAATTATAGATACGTTTCTGACGTATCAACCGCCACCTCGTCCCATCTCGCCGTCGCCGCCTGTGAGCCCCTCTTTCCCCCCTTTTTATTTGTTTTAGTGTTGATTGATGATTGTAGATTATTTAGTTTAGATGATTTAGTGTAGATGATTTTAGAAGTGTAGATGATTTAGGGTAGATGATTTTAGAGTATATGATTTAGTGTAGATGATTTTAGTGTAGATGATTTAGTGCTGATGGTTTAATGTATATGATTTAATATACATATATATTCATTTATTATATGTTGACTAACTATTATATGAACATGTTGACGCGGGAGCCAAGGTTTCGTGATGTTCACCGAAAACCCACGAGGATCTCGACTTGGACAACTCACCTCACAGTGGACAACCAACAGGAAGTAGGTACCTTTAGGTGCCGATAGCATGCGGTGTGCGCCTACGACTACGTCATGGTCTAGCACTTAGGGGCGAGAGCGGTCCTCAACTTTGAGGAGGACCGTCGCGTGGCGCATCTATTAGTGCCAGAGGGCATGGGGATCACCAAGTGGGCCGAGGAGAGGGAGCACGGGCAGGCAGATAGATAGCTGGCACTCCACCGTCGCGAGGAGGATGATCCCGTGGTCAGAGATCTCCTACTTGACCCCCAGATGATGACGGTCCAGTACGAGGTCCTTAGCAAGAGCCGGTAGCGGCAGCAGCGCGGGCAGGACGAGGCATATTTATGAGTTCCAGGAAATTCTAAAAGTAAATCAGGATGTGGTCAAAGATGTATACCCCAGAGGTGCAAAATATTAATTTAAAATAATATGTATTTTGAGCTACATAAAAATGAAAAAATTCTAACTCTGAGTATATAGTGATTTCAAATAAAAAACAATAAGACTTTATCATTTTGGTGTAGGTTAAAATATAAAATATTTGAATTGGGATTTTACACGTTGGTTTGATACGTCATTAGGTCCTTTTAGAAATTTATTTAAGATTTTCCTGAACTTATAAATACAGTTTTTTAATATGTAGGGAGCACTTAGCTCGGGAGCCAAAAGGACTTTGTGGGCACGTTTGACCTAAGTTTACTACTCCCTCTAACCCATATTATTTGACTTGGATTTGTCTAGATTTGGATGAATCTATATACTAGATTCATTCAAATTTTAACAAATCCAAGTCAACTAATATGGGTTGGAGGGAGTACTACTAGTATTCTGCTAACTACTTTTTATTCTTATATATATTTCTACAACAAATTATATCAAATAAAAGTTCATAGATCTAAACAAAAAATTCATATATTTTCGAAAAAGAATAAGTTCGTACTATTACCTCAGATTATCAGTCGCCAACTGACCCTGACACGTGTGCGGCGTAGGGGTTGGTGCGGCCGCCTTTCGCCGGCGAGTGCGTGTGAATCGGCCAATTCCCCTATGCTCCCCAGGCCGGCACTTCCCGTCGCCCTCACTTCCACTCTCCCACTCTTCTCCCCCCTCGCCACCGTCCGCCGTCGAAGCTCGGTCGCGGCTGCCGGCATGGCAGGGGTCTCCGCCGCCCCTCCCGCCGCATCACAGATCGGCAGCTTCCTCTCCAAGAAGCCCTACGCGCCGCCGTCCTGGGCCTCGCACCTCTCCCTCGCCCCATCCCACATCTTCTCACTCGGCCAAGTAAGCTTCATCGTCTCTACCGCTGGACCTCTACTTGCTCCGATGACTAATCGTCGACTTCAAAGCAATTTAGATTGATTAACCGCTGACTTCGATGTACTAGTTAAATTTTACTCCTACCAGAGATCGTGTGTAAAATGATCACTCGCGTGTAGTAACTCTTAGCTTTGTTTTCGTATCTAAAACAGTTCCCGACCCCAATACACAAGTGGAATCTGCCAAACCTGCCAGAAGGCACGGAAGTATGGATCAAGGTGCTGCACGAACCACATTCCTTTTCATTTTCTAGTGCTGTACTATAATCCTAGAACATAAAATGCTTAGTGATATATGTATTCTGACGACACGGGAGCTTCGGTGATATTGTAGAGAGACGACCTGTCCGGTATGCAGCTCAGCGGGAACAAGGTCCGGAAGCTAGAGTTTCTGTTGTCAGATGCCGTCGCGCAGGGTGCCGACTGCGTTATCACTGTCGGTGGTATCCAGAGCAACCATTGCCGTGCGACGGCTGTGGCTGCCAAGTATCTCAATCTTGATTGCTACCTGATATTACGTACTTCCAAGGTGATCTTTGTGTGCCTGTGAGGTGAAATTGATAGATTGATGTGTGGTAATGCAGCTGGTTTGACCTGGTTTTGGTGGGACATTTTCAGCTTCTTGTGGATAAGGACCCTGGTTTGGTTGGCAATCTCCTTGTGGAGAGACTGCTGGGAGCACACATTGATCTTGTCTCAAAAGAAGAATATGGGAAAATCGGCAGTGTGGTATGCTCTTCCCCATGATGTTTTCTGTTACTGCTTTGAGTTTTTCATAGTTCTATCAGCGCATGTGTAGCCAAAACCTTTGTTCGTGCGTGAATGCTACTCATTATCCACGCTTCATTAGTTATTTATGTTGGTAAAATACCGTGTGTTTTTCTTCTGATCATAAATCATAATAGTATTTAGTACTTTCATCTTTTCCCTTCATTGTAGTTGTTGATTTTTCTGCCTATTCTCTGGCTACATGTTAATAAAGTGTTCTGTGCTACTGCTTATTAATACTTACTCACTTATTGTTTTTCCTTTCCAATTTTTTTATCATGCTTCAAACTTGTGTATTCCTTAAGAAGTTCATAACCAAAGTATCAATTTGTTTGTTATAGGCTTTAGCTGAATTGCTTAAAAAGAGGCTTTTGGAAGAAGGACGGAAGCCATATGTGATTCCCGTTGGTGGATCGAACTCGCTTGGAACTTGGTATTATCATAAATATCTGATGCTAAGTGTTATGCTGCAATTAAATGTTTCTGATGCCATGTTTACAGCATAGTTTGACTTTCCTTAATTAATATCATTCCTGGATCAGGGTGTGTCTCAGTCCATCAGAAAAGTAGTGGTTACTGCAATTTTTTCAAATGGATGTCAGTGTCCAATTTTGGTGTGTCTGTGAGTTGTCTAGGCACTGAACATACCGGATCTCATATAAGCAAGAGAAGATCTGGGCAGTATATCATACCGTGGTTAACCAGTGGAGCAAAGAATACTAAGAGTTGTGCCTCACTGTGTTCAATATGTAAACATAGGCTGAAGAAAATATAGGGTATATTCACGCTATGTTATAGAGAATGGTTATGAATGTAAAATTATGCGATTCAAAGAAAAAGAATATAAGGTTATGTGCTGTAAAGAGAAGTGTTGGAGCTCAAATAGGTCTCATGCTGTGACTTGCTGTTATATAGGGGATATGTTGAAGCAGTAAGGGAAATTGAGCAGCAAATTCAATTATCTGGTGATGTTCAGTTTGATGATATCGTTGTTGCCTGTGGCAGGTATTTCATTAACACTTCCTTACTCGTCATGGGATAGTTATGTGCATGCACTTAGTTATTATGTCATGCCTGCATCCTGAATGTTGTGACATTGTATCTTTATGGCTTGATGAATATTGTACTTTGTGCAGTGGTGGAACCATTGCTGGTCTTGCTTTAGGATCAAAATTGAGTAGCCTAAAGGCAAAAGTATGTGCCTTCTTTGGTATTTTCTTATCCTGCTGAAGTTTCCATACTAATCATCCTCTTGTAGATAGGTCCATGCGTTCTCTGTTTGTGACGACCCTCAATACTTCTATGACTATGTTCAAGGCCTAATTGATGGACTTCAATCTGGCTTGAATTCACGTGATATAGTCACCATTGAGGATGTGAGTATAATTTATCTCATTATTTAATAGTACTTTTTTTTTGCAAACTAAGTAAAAATATTTGACCATAGGCTCCACAGTTAAGTTGGCAGTCTGTTGATGGATATCAACACATTCTGTACCATGTTTATATGTGCACATGACATGGGTTTTCTGCCTGTTGTTCATTTCACAGTTCACCTTTTTGTCCAACTCTAACTAGATTCATCACATTCATGTAAATTGGTCGGATTTGAATATTTTGGTGCTCAACTGCAACTACTTGACAGGCTAAGGGCTTAGGTTATGCCATGAACACAACCGATGAGCTTAAGTTCGTGAAAGATATAGCAACAGCAACAGGCATTGTGCTTGATCCAGTGTACAGGTGCAATACTTTCCTTTTGTATGTGATGTGATATTTGATTTGATATCCTGTCTGGTTAAATAAAAAAGCATGAAATGTTTTTCTCCATGAACATAAGCTAATACAAAGGATCCTTCTGGCAAGTTCATGAAGAATTTAACGTTTATCTTGCTTTTCTTGTGATTACCATTTATTTTTCGTAATGAAGACATTTAATTTGTTATTCTGCAGTGGGAAGGGAGTATATGGAATGCTGAAAGACATGTCTAGCAATCCAGCCAAGTGGAAAGGGCGAAAAGTCCTCTTTGTCCATACAGGTGGTCTTCTTGGATTGTATGATAAGGTTGATCAGCTGTCATCTTTGGCTGGGAATTGGCGCAGAATGGATCTTGAAGAATCTATCCCACGCAAAGATGGCACTGGTAAGATGTTCTGATTTATATGCTCCAGAGAAATCTTGTACTATCTCTGAGTTGCAGACTTTTTATTTGTTTTAAGAGAATTTGGATGTATACTGCTGATATAATCTAAGAATAAAGAGCATGTATCTGCAATTAGGAAATGAAGCTTCATGTATTGATGTTTATATGCCTTTTTTCTTACTTTTTTGTCTCAATTTTTTCAGTTATAAAAAAAATACCTGGTCTTGAATATTCCATTCTCGTACAGAGAGCTGCCACAGAGGCAGTTTATTTTCATTCATTCTACATATCAAGTGCCAACTAATAAAAGGTCCCATGTTCTGCTGGGTTTCGTTGACAAGCAGCCAAAACAATTTTGCATATAAACGAATATGCACCAGTGAACAATGTAGGCAACTTTGTACATATAGTTGTAAGGAACTGCTGAAGTTTAGCAGTAGGAGATACAGAGAAAAACACACTGAAATTGCACTATGACAAGTTGACAACTATTACCAAGAATCTGAAAAAGCAAACTGCCATAGCCAAATATCACTCTCCCATTATATAACATTGTGCGAGAAACTTGGATACTGGAGCAACGCTAAGAGACCAATGAACAGGACACAGAGACTAGCCCACCATTCCAGAAGTGATATCGGTAAGCAAAAGCATTGTGGTTTTGATCAAGCTGGTCCCCGCACCACCGTAACTGGGCAGGTTGCATTGTTGACGACATAATTGCTAACGCTTCCAAGGAGGGCCCTGCATTGAGGTCCAAGGAGATGTAGACATATGAGAAAACTCTGATTAGCCAGGAACTAGTTACTCATAGGTTTACTGAGATGAGGTTCAGATTTACCTTTTTAAGGGCCCTAAGCCCCTGCAACCAAGCACAACAGAGTCCACCTTGAGATCATCTACGGCCTCGCAAAGTTTCTCCCTTGCATCACCCCAGTATATTTTTGCCAGTACTTCCACCTGATCCAGCCAGCATGAAATCGATGTTTCAGTTAGCAGCACATTCTGATAGAACATCATTTTTCTAGAAAGTGGGAGCCACCCAGGCAGGGACCATGAACTGTGTAATGGATATAACCTCAGGAAAATGTGAAGGAAGCACAATTTAGTTATATGTTGTGCAGATAATTTCTTATCTACTGCTGCTTTGTTTTTTTTTAATCAGAAGGTAGTTGGCCAACATTTGGTTTGTGAATTCAGGTTTTCTTTACTCCCTCCAATCCAAATTAGTTGACTCAAATTTGTTAAGATATGGATGAATCTAATACTAAATCACGTCTAGATACAATCGAATCTAGACGAATCTAAGTCAACTAATTTGGGCCGGAGGGAGTAGATGAAATGTAGAATTTTTGATGTTAAAGAGTGCTGAGGTAGTACTAATTTCTTGCCTTCTTATTTAAGGACTTCCTGCGATCTAGTTAGGCCTGTGCAAAAGTTATAGGAGAAAGTAACGTAAAATGTTTCTTTTGAAGTGTGAGGTTTAGGCAAGCCATACTGCAAATAAGTCATATGAACAATTCTACTACCCCTGTTCCAAAATATAAGATGTTTTTGGTAGGCTAAAATAGTCTACCAAAACGTCTTATACTTTGTAACAGAGGTACTAGTAGAAATGTACTAGATTGTTTGCTGAACTGGGAGAGTGACAATTCTATGAACAATTATTCAGTGGTTGTCGTAGAGCTACTACCTGCTTGGACTTGGACTCGGCCTGCAGGATCTCCAGCACCTCCTTGTCAGGATTGACCCCGTACCTCGCCTGCACGTTCATCTCCATGAACTCCAGCAGAGGGATCAGAGCTACAGTGCCACAAAAAACAGTTGTAAGTTGCAATCTTTGTGAAAGAGAAGCTACATAACAGAACCGAGAATTCTTCAGTGTTTTGTTACATACGTGAACCGGTGCTCTTCCAGAGCCCCTTGTGGCTGGCGTCCGCTCCCTTGGGGAGGACGTGGATGAGGATGATCTGGTCGCCGGGCCTCACCAGGTTGCTGGCCACCCACCTGGTCGCGGCCTTGCTCGACGACGAGTAGTCCATCGCCAGGCCGATGGTGCGCTGCTTCTCGGCCGCCATGTATGTATGTGTCTCTCTGTGTATCCTGTGAGTGAGTTTCCAGGGAAAAGCTGGACGAAGGTGTTGAAGCTGGGAGGGAAGAAGGGATGCTGGGTGCTATTTCTGGGCTACTACTACCAGGATTGCGCCCCAAGCAGCGGTATTTAAGGTGGTTGGATTCCAGCAAAATAGCCCCCTGCTGATTGATTGGGAAGTTGTAGACTAGGTTTGGCTTTATTCCTTTTTTTTCTTTAGGCTTTGTTCGGTTAATCACCTTCACTAGTGGATTGGAGTGGAATGGAGAGGATTGGGGTGACATTTGGCTTAGATGGGATTCATTCCCCCTCAATCCACGCCAATCCCGTTGAATTTTTTGTGAACCGAACGAGGCCTTAGGGAGTGAGAGTTGGCTTTGTTCCTTGAACGAACTGTTTTTGAGATTCTTTCCTTTTCCATGGCCGCTGGGTCCTCGCCAGATGGGCAGGCTATGATGGGTAGATGGACGTCCAGAAGGCTCTCCGCCTCTCTCGAAAGC
Organism: Avena sativa; assembly: GCA_916181665.1. Classification (NCBI taxonomy): domain Eukaryota; kingdom Viridiplantae; phylum Streptophyta; class Magnoliopsida; order Poales; family Poaceae; genus Avena; species Avena sativa. The sequence continues at coordinate 272,314,731 of OV702298.1, read as the reverse complement.
TCAGGAACCGCCTCCGGCAGCCATAATGCTTGTATCAGCTGTGGTTTTCGGCGGTTTTAAGGTGACGTGGCTGACGAGTTCTCGGTTAGGAGAGGTTTGATTACTAGAGTGGCTGTAGAAATTTTACTAGTAGTACTAGCGGTTTATAGTTTGGAAATCTGTGGGCTTGGCTGTAGAGAGCGGAATCGTGTTCTCGGTTTTGTTCTTTTCTTTTTTATTACTCTAGCTTAGCTGCCCGCCTAGTATACGGGAAAGGTCAGCTTGATTTCCCTCTTGAAGCGTACGTATATGCTTGGGCCAAGTGGAAAGGGCACTAGCTTGAAAAGATCAAATGTGCGTGAGTGCGACTGCGACGGTGTACTGCTTCCTGTTACCAGACTGCCAAATCCTCGGCAAAACAGGCACGGTCTAGAGGCTTTTCTTTTTTGAGGAATCAAAGTCTACGGTTTGTGGCCGTGGTCTGCCGCCACCCAAGCACGGCCCAGACCAAAGTTTCCAGATTACGGCACAGGCCAAAAGAGGCTTTGTATTCTCCCCAGGTTTTCAATTGTTTTTATGACTGCTTTGCAAAGCTCGTGGATACATGCTCTTAGAACAAGTTTCGTAGCCTGCACGAGGCTCAATAACATTACGATGCACAATTGCAATACTCTCGAAAAGAGGCCCAAGATTGGATGCACACATGCAAGATTGGGCTGTGCTCACGCGGACATTAAGACAGTCCGCAGCCAGGCCCAACAACGACATTTGATTTGGATGTTTTCAAGGAGGCACACTGGTCGTGGGATGCAAAAAAAGCGGCGCTCCGGCAAGAGGGTGTCCGACGATGGAGCCGGCGAGAGCTTTCCAACTAGAGTGAAAAAAGGGCAGGAGACATTTGCTCACCTCTCGCTGAAACCCTTACATATTTATACCCTGCCCACCTCTCGCTGAAACCCTTACCTATTTATACCCTACCCGCTCACCGCCGAAACTCTACCCGCCATTTTCCCTGCATGAGCTCCATGTCAGGTAATCAGCTTCCTCATCTTCGGTTATCAGCGGTGGCAACAGTGACTTGAAGACTACTTCCTCCTCTTCCTGGAGTTATCAGCTTTGTCGTCCACCTCCAACAATGACGGTAAGTAACCACATCTCCATCTAGGGTTCAAAAGACCCTTTGGTTCCTCCTCTTCCTGGAGCTATCAGCGGTTTTTGTAATGCCCAAGCGGCGGCTAGAAAAGATGTGGAGCGAGCATTTGAAATTTTGCAAGCTCAATTTGCTATTGTGAGAGGACAGTAGATTTTCGGATCAAGAGATCCTTTGGTATATCATGACCGCTTGTGCCATCATGTATAACATGATCATCGAGGATGAACGTGGCCACGATTTAGACTACTCCTATTATGACTTGTTGGGACAACCAGTCCAAGTGTATAGAAGAGAAGAGATGATTGGCCGATTTATTGCCTCATACCATTCCATTAGACAAAAATGTGCACGATGAGCTTCAACTTGATCTCATCGAGGAGCGATGGAGATGGAATGGGCAACAAAAGAATTAGCTTCATCTTGTATGTTTGTTGTACTATTCATGAACTATTTGTTGTATTCGTGTGAACTATTTGATGAACAAATTGTTGTAATAAATTGTTGTATTGGTTGAATTAATCTATTTATTAGTGATTTATTTGTGTGTCTTTGAGCTTCTATCTTGCATGTCTGTGTTTTGTAGTTTTGCTGCCGCAGGCACGCTGCATTTTACAGCGTCCGGTGGAGCTGTCTGCCGTGCACGCCATTTTACAGCGTTCGGTGAAGCAACAAACAGCAGCTTCGCGCACTGGATTTTGAGGCGCCCATTGGAGTTGCTCTAAGCAAGGCAAGCAATAACAGCTTCATGCAATGGGAATCAGTTCTGTGGCCTTTATGGTGAGAGAAACTATAACACCCAACTAATTCTTCTAGAACTCAGGAGACAACATCAAGTAGTATATGGTTCAGGCAGGGCTAGCTAGCTTTACTCTTCAGCCATTTACATATGAAGAACTCAATAGGATATGCATCATGTAATAACGCCAATGCCTACTTACACAATTCAATGAAATATATCCAATTTACACCCCGAAGCTGTCAAACTCCAAAAGAAGCAAACCTTACCCCAGCAAAGATTAAACAGTCCAATGATATATCCATTTTTGACAGAAACCGTGTTACTAAGAGGTAACACAGACACAACATATATACAACTCCCACACTACATATGAAGTTCACAGGCTCACAGCCACTGAATGATACTACAATTAGCACATGTGCCAAAGATTCAGCAATAATTCCACCTTGGCATGATCAACAAGAAGGTCAAGGTCATACATTACAATTATTTCAAGGGTAAACACTGAATCATCAGAACAACGATGTTTGCGCAGTTCACGTCTACAATAGGTACAATTGTTGCACTTGACGAAATGCGGTGGGGATAGTAATGGTAAGAGCCAGTGAGATTGTGTTCTTGAGCTAAGCTTATTCAATCAGTGTGAATTCCACCCATGAAGGTCCTTGGGTCAGGGCAGGTACCACTGAACTGAGCCTGCGAGAAGTCAAACCCTGGATTCTGCATGCACATAACATACGATGTAATGGCAACACTTGCACATATGCCATAAATAACTCAAAATACAGTCTCTCCATCCATATTTAAGTTGGTATTTGCCTATTCACAGTCTACAATGCAAAGACTTCCATTGACATAATACATACTAAAGAAGTATTTTTGCAACCTAGTAATCCAATGGCACAATTTATTTTGTAAATATATAATTTATCATATTAACAGGCAAAAAGCTGCAGAAGATTTATAGAACTGATCCCATGGTTACTTATATTTATTGGATGGATAGCACTATTATAAACCCATGGTAGTATGGTTCATGTCATTCCAGTTTACAAAAAGAACCCTGCAACATTGTTAGTAGTTTCAACTCACAACTACACTTCTTGAAAGATTATGATAACTTTTTTCAGACCTCTTTATGTTTTCCATATTGTGACAAGTACACAATAAATCCTAGGTGTTCAGTTTCTAAAACGTGTGGCAAAATGGGTGATGAACTTATCAAACTATAAGTGAGATGCATATTAGAAATTGCTTATTTGTGATACAACATGGATGGAAGAAAAGCAAGATTGCCCACACAACCAACACATGCTATCCTATAGGCAGCTCATTCTGGTCATTTCCAAACCTTAGAGTTGCTATATTTGCAGGGAAGGAGTGGGGAATCAATGTACAGTGTACACATTAGGACCAAAACAGGTTTCCTGCTGTAAGCATTTTCAGTCAAGACCCAAGAGGTATGTGAATCATGCATCCTAACTCCTAAGGACCTATCTGGCTCTCAATTTGCCCGTTTGAGTACCAATAGCCAGTCAGGCCTGGTACAGTTCCAGCGAAACTAGCTAGGCTCCTAATTCCATGACCCTGAACAACATTGCAACATGTTGGCAATATTTTGGATAATTGGATTATCCTACTCTGGTGTAAGCATCTCATGTACGCATCACAGTAATCTTGCAGGTTAACTCACTAATATGGCTTTGCATAGGATGTACCAATGTAGTTTGAAAAACAAAGCTAAGCTTGGCAAATGAGTTCTTTCAACAATTTCTGTAATTTGACTTGAGGCATTAGTGCACTGCAGTACCAACAATTATCAAATTGACATCGGGTACTGTTTCATATCACATACTAGTATACTAGTACTGATAAGGCAATAAGCATGTGCAAAATTGAGAAGAAGGAAAGCTGTTCAGGCACTGCGATCCAGGAGTGAGGCAGAATTGACCACACGTAAAAGGGAATACAGAGTAAACAGAAAGGAAACCATGCATGTACAGTAAATTGGTTATACCTCTTCTTGGAACCTTTGCAGCATGAGACGTTTTTGTTCCTGGTCTGCAGCATACGGATCTAAGCTACCTTGACCTTGTATTGGAGATGCCCATGTTTTTCCCTTTTCCCTTTTTTGCAGAGTGATATGCAATTCACCGTCCTCTGTAGTTTAGTCACCACCGTCCATATTAAAAAAAACTAGAGCAGCAGAATGCGCTAATGACTTAAATGTCAATATAGATATCTCCCTAATGCTAATCCTAGTATGAGTGACTTCTATCCTTGACAGCATGCCCTTATGCAGTTATACCAGATCAACGATCCTATATTATCAGTTTATCGCTAGCAAACAAATTAATAGCAATGCACAAATTCACAGCACTAAATGGGTGCATTACATAAATCTAGTGCAGCTTTCCATATGACAGTTGTTGGGATATTTTGTAGATGGATCAGAGAAAAGGGTTTTCGTATGCCACAGAATATGCCACTGCAGGAGAGCCAACTCCAGTAAAAAAACTTATATGCAAGTTGCCAATAAGCTGATTATGCTTTCTAGTTCTGCACTAACCCAAACTAATAGATAAAATTCGCCAATGATTCAAAGTACTTTTCAGCAGCAACCTGTCCCAAAGCAAAAGGGGACATCATCTGCATTACTAACAGTAGGAGAGTGTGCGTGATGTCAAAAATTCCAATGAAAGAATCAATGAATGCTGCTGTGAGTACGGAAAATTAGCAAATCTACCAGGAAGAATACTCCACAGCTAGGAAATGAGGTAACAAGTTGACACCATATTTACGAATCTTATTCCAAAAATGCAGGCCACAGTATGCCACATAATTTACAGGAGACAATGAAGACCAAGAATTGCAGGTTGTAGAGAACTGAGACATATACCTATCGTCCAGAAAGATGAATCGGTCTTCACGGGGAGCATAAGGTCATGCTGCAAAACCCATCCACATATCAAATCTTTCACATACACAAACAGAATAATAAGAAAAACCATAATATTTAACACAGACTCGAGCGGAGTTGAATTGGAAGAGAGAGAGTGAACCACGGACGTTGAGGTAGGGCGGGTTGCCGCGGATGCCGACCTCGACGTGGCCGGCCTTGATCATGCAGTGAATCAGTTTGGTGGGCACGTTCTTGGGGAGCTCGATGTACATGTTCACCTCCTCCAGGGTCTGGTCCCATTCGAAAACCTTCTGCCCTGCGCCCTCATCCAATCCAGGGAAGAGGGAAGGGGAGCAAGGTGAGGCAGGCTCTGGAACGCTCTAGAAGAACATGGAGGCTCAGATGGGGAGGCTTACCGTTGTGTACGAAGGCATGGCGCTTCTCAGGGGCCAGCTTCTCCGCCATGGCCACGGGATTTCGGTGCTCGTGGCGCTTCTAGAAGCTTCTGTATCGGATGTTTCGAGCGAGGAACGCGAAGGTTGAGGGGGAGGGGGAAGACAAACCACCGCAGGAGCGCACGCCGACGAGGAGGGCGACGACTAGGGTTTGGTGGTGGCGTCGATGCACGTGGGGAAGTGCTGGAAGCAGAGCAACCGAGTGCAGCGGATTCGTGGAGCAGGTTGAGATGACCACGTAGATGCAGCTAGTGGCGTAGGGGGCTGCCGGAGCCGTCAGAATCGGCGGGCGGCGAAGGCGCTTCTGCCAGCAGCGGGAGAACGTCAGGTTGTTCCGATTGGGAGAGATGACTTACCAATTCCTAAATGCTGTGTTTGGATGTCTGAATTTTAGCTCAGAATTGAAATTCTAAATCCAAGATGGAAAGGATATGTCCTCCATTTCCAATTCCGTTGTTTGGATGTGCATGGAATTTGTTGTTGGAATCAAAGGGTAGCACCCAATGCCAAATCCTGTTTGGATGTCCAAATCATGGAACTGAATGTTTTGTTGAGTTTTGACAATATAAACTTGTGTACATGTATTAAAATAGTTGTTTATACTTGAACGCATCTCGAAATACTTCTTGGTCAATAATATCCTTTTTCTTCTTTTGTTCTCTTGAGTAATGTAAGCAACCAACATTTTACATGAAGCAACAACACGTGCATATATTACAAATTTATATGCACATAACATACTACTAGGAGTAGAGAATACGAAATTTATACCTTCAATTCGACTCAGGTCCTACTAATTTTCCTGAAATTTGCAGTTCAAACAGATGAAGCATTAGGCAAGAAAAAGAATGGAGAAATATGCTGGAATAAGAGGTATATAAGGGGAAGAGAAGGGACAGGGAGAGGACTGCTTGGGGAGGGTCAGGGAGCCGCCGTCGTCCCCCATCCCGCGGCCGTTTCCCCTGCCGCCGCTCCCCATCCCACCTAGATTCTCTAGGGTTTGGGGGCGCGGGATCGTGGAGGGGACAGAGGGGGAGGAGGGCGGGGACTGGGACGGAGAGAGGGGAAGGGGAAGGGAGAAGGGGGAGGGAGCTCACCGGAGCCGCCGCCGGCTGCCTCCTGGTCGCGCGCGTCGAGAGGGACTGAGGGAGTAGCGACCTCTGTTTCGCTCGCCTCTGGGTCCTTGCAGATGGCGCCTATACCGGAAATGTCAGCTTGATTTCCCTTTTGAAGTTCTGAAAGCATATATGCTTCGGCGAAGTCGAAAGGGCACTAGCCTGAAAAGATCAATGTGTGTGACTGGGACGGTGTCCTGACCGGAAATCCAATTCGGCTCGGTGCAACTGAATCCATTATTTGAATTTTGAAACCACATTTTGAAATGTCAAAAATTTCAGCAAAAACACGCATCCCTCAAAAATCCTCCTTTTGCTACGTTAGTCATGATTTTGCTACATACAGTCCCACGCTGGGTACATTGTATTAAAAAAAAGTTTGGCCCAGAAACAAAACAAAAAAAGACTGTCCTCATCCAAGAACTCGCCGAAGACTTTATAACAAAAAAACTACTAACGTAGCAAAACCAAATTTTTCATAGACCTTGTAGCAAATATTTTATACTATTATAGCACAAACATAAAACAGTTGGAGCAAAACAATTGTGCTATGGTAGAAAAAAGAAAATTCTACTCTAGCAAAATCCAACTTGGCAGAAGATATTGTAGCAAAAACATTGCACTATTATAGCAAAACCATAAACAAATATAGCAAAAGATTGTACTATTGTAAACACGACCCGTTTGCCACACATTTTTATTGACCAGATTGTCATATTCAGAATGTGTTTGCCACACATTTTCATGCTACTAACCATGTGTGCGTCGCTGGGCATTAACCTCTGACTTACATAGTTCCGTGAGCACATAGCACTGATCAGATTCCGCTGAACTTATATGCCTCACTCGAGAGAAGGCAAACATCTGCAAGAACTCGACATTTGCAAATGAACGGTCAAGCCTGGCTTTAACATTTGCCTCTCCTAGTTGTTTGTTATCCCATGTAAAAGGAACACCCGGATAACCTAAATCTTGAAAGGAACATTCATCAATGGCCTCTCAAAATTCCCACATCTGTCACTCCGGTCTGGCATTTGTACTTCAGTGTTCATCTCCAAACAAATTTTCGTTAAAAATCCCCGCACATAACCATGCCTTCTGTCGGGAAGTATGCAACGTACGCAAAAACCTCTAGTTGTGATGGCGATTTTCACTCTAGGTTTTCCATAAAATCCTATGAAATGCCATGAAGGCATTCCACCATCAACCATCTTTCGTCCACATCAATGTGGCCTTCACTCTGGCTTTTTAAATCCACTTCAACGACACTTGACCAAAAAAGGCCAATGTCACCACTCGAGCCATTACTATCAACTGCAATACACCCTCGGAAACCAAGGGTATTTTTCATTCTACTCTTCTCCCCCTTATCTTTGTTTCCATTACGAAAAGGAGGATGGGAACTTCATGCTTCACTATGTTGCGAAGCTCTCGAACTGTCCCAAGGTTCCCAATCCCTCGGCAGTTCATACTTAGGCAACTCATTGCTCTAGGCAGGACTGCAAAGACGCCTCCGCCAATTCTTCTTCTCCTATAGAGCATGTGTGAGCATTCATATCTACACGTTCAGTTAACACCTCATCATCTCCTACTGATTTTTTTCTTCAAATCTATGGCATCACTATTAATTTTGCTAGGTGAATTCATCAATGCAGTGCGCTTTGTCCCTTGCCCATCAGATTCAAGAGCTGATCCCACATGGTTCTTTGGCACATATGTGTGGATTAAAGCCAATTGGCGTTGCGCCAAAGGTTTATTCCTCCTCGACCCTTTCCACGAGCAATAAACTGCATCACAACTTGGTTACCAGAGCTAGAGCTTCCATCATTCATCACTCCAGCGAACGGATTAACCAGTTGGCTTCGAGACTTGAACTAAGGCTGTCTATTAGCCCCATCACAACCACCCTGCCTCATGTAGGCAAACTTGATTTTCCACGCATCAGGTGCAACACCAATGAATCATACGGCTAGTTATCGTCTTCATCCCTTTCTGCCGGCGTGGGACATTGTAAAACAATGTATTTGAGGAACTGCTCGACACCCTAAACGTGGATGCGGCTGTCTCATTATATAGAAGTACCAAGAGGTACAGTACAAGTCATATACAGTTATATACAGACACGCTACGTATACCCTCCCTCAATCTTAACTGTGGCCTGAAGTACAAAGCAAGTTAAGATTGTGCCTACATCCTACAAACTGAGGCTGTGGAAGAGGTTTCGTGAAGATGTTAGCAAGTTGATCCTTGAAAGAGATGAACTTGATACAGAGTAGCTTCTGTGCAACGCGTTCCTTACAAAATGATAATCAACTTCGATGTGTTTCGTTCGGGCATGAAATACTGGATTCGAAGAGAGGTATGTAGCACCGATGTTGTCACACCAAAGTATCGGAGGCTGATCTTGAGAGACTCCCAACTGTCTCAACAAAGACTGTACCCATATGAGCTCAGCTGTGGCATTAGCAACCGCCTTGTATTCAGCTTCAGTACTACTGCGAGATACTGTAGCCTGCTTGCGAGCATTTCAGACGATCAAATTAGGACCAAAAAATACTGCATAGCCCCCCGTGGATCGCCTGTCATCAGGACTACCAGCCCAATCTGCATCTGAGAAGGCCGAAAGCTCACAAGATGGAGCAGGCTGAAGGAGCAATCCATACGAGGCGGTCAGCAGACATAGCGCAGAATCTGCTTCACAGCTGACCAATGAGACGTCCTGGGTGCATGAAGGTACTGGCATATACGGTTGACTGCATAAGAGGCATCCAGTCTGGTGATAGTGAGGTATTGCAGACCACCAACGAGGCTGCGGTACTTAGTAGCATCATCAGGCGAAAGAGGATCTCCATCAAGCGCAGACAACCGATCAATGGCAGACATAGGAGTGGTAGCATGCTTGCACTTCAACATACCAACACGGCGCAACAAGTCTAGAGAGTACTTATGCTGAGTGAGAGTCAACCCAGCAGAAGACCGTGAGACCTCCAGACCAAGGAAGTACTTATGCTCTGATACCATGTAAAATAATGTGTTTGGGGAACTGCTCGACACCCTAAACGTGGATGCGGCTGTCTCATTATATAGAAGTACCAAAATATATAGTATAAGTCATATACAGTTATATACAAACACGCTACGTATATACATAACGAAGCTGAGTGTTCCAACAACCCACAAGAGACACAAAAATAAGGCAGCTTCTCATGCAGAATAGGGCAATGAATCAGCTCCTTACGCTTCAGTGAATTAATGAGAATACAACGCTGGATAGGTTCTTCCACATTTAGTAAAATCCCCGCTTGTAGGCTCTATCCCCATCCTCTACTATTTCACATTGTATCAAGTTTAATGAACTCCCCAATCTGATCATGAAATTGCATCCATATGGGAATTCTACTAAACCGGACCTCCAAAGGGCGTCCAAAGCAACAATGTGATAACCGACCATCCAGGTCGCCCCCTCCTAGATTCTTTTCCGACTCTTTTTCTAGGTTTGCCACAAAGACATTGTCACCCATTGCCTAGAACGTCAGCCCCCTAGTTACCCCATTGAGGCTGAAGCGCGCCCTTGATGGTATCTATATGAAACTTTGATGGCGCCAAGACCTTCCCCACCATAGCGATCTTTGTTCCATCATCATCAACAAGATCATCCATATCCAGAACCTTTTTTCTCCTTCTCAGTAAGAGCCTGTTTCTTGAACTTCTCTGCAAAACCACCTCCTGCCATGGCCTTTTCATTCCCATCTACGCTTCCCTTGCCATTACCCGACTCCGAGCTCGCCATCCTGGACAGGGGCGCAGACGGAGAGAGATTGCCGAGGAAGGTTGGAGAAGCGTCATGGAGATCGAAGATCGCCACACGCCGTCAGTCGCCACTCCAAAACCCTAGAAAACATTTGGGGGGCTCTTACTCTACCATCCCTAACGGATCAAGTATGTTAACAGAATAAGGTGGGTCATGTATGTGACCACTGAAAGGAAAGAACAGAGAAAACCTGCTGGCTGTATCTCACAAGCCCAAGCTGACGGTGCTCTAAGTTATCGAAAACAGTTGGAGAAATAAAATTCACAGTTGAACACCGTACAAATCCCAAAACTAGATTAGTTTTTGCTGGGGCATTCAGGTGACGGCACTTTTCAATTGCAGATAAAAAACACAGGCATCAGTACGTGTACACGTGGTGTCCCTAGGAATTGAGATAATCAGCCATCGAGAAAAGCCTTACTTGCAATGAGCAGAGCCGCGCCCAGGTCAGCCCTACTTGCAATGGATTTTGAGTTGGAATCCCAGCCCAGGTGAAGGGCATGGTGAACACCCTGAACGGCGCGATGGCCATTTTGAACTCGCTGGCCGGGGCCCTGCCCGCCTCGCTGCCCCTGGCAGCCGGCGGCCGGTAATCCCCCTCCCCTCCCCGTCTCCGCCCCCAGCGCGCGCCTCCTCTCCTCGGACGCCCCATGCCCTGGCCGCGGAGGGACCGAGCGCCGCCGCTCCTGTGGCAGGCGTCGGCCACCTCTATCTTCCCCGGCTGCCGCCAGGAGGTGGAGCGGGCCTTCCTCCTCCTCCGGGTCGCAGATCCGCGTCTGGTGCTCCTCAACGGTGCTGAGGTGGTCATCGACGCCAGGCCGCTGGCGCGGGGGGAGTTCGTCGGCCCCGGCTCCATCGTCCTCCTACCGGCGCATCGCGCCTCCGTCGCGGCTCAGGTGCGCCCCCTCTGCCCCCCTCTCGTTCTCCCTCCTGCAGGTCCTCCCCCCGCCGCACACCGGAGGCCAAAGCTGCTGCCTTGGAGGCGCTCCCGCCGCTGTCGCCGGCAGAGATTTGCGCGGCTGGTGACCTCCAAGGGCGCCGCTAGGAGGACATGGACGACGATCCCGAGGCGGAGGTGCCGGACCTTGTCGCGCCGTCGTCTCCCCCGGCGGAGTGGTCCCGTGACGTGCCGGAGAGGGGTGTGGCGACCCCCCGCTGCCTCTTCACCTTCTGCCCACCTCAGCTGGGGGATTTTCTTCCCACGGCACGACCGGCGCGGGATGGTAGGCGGCAGGGGCGTCCCCGTCCCCTTGGCGTGCGGCGGCCCTCGCCGGCGGTGCCCAGGTGGGTGGCGTCGTGGCGCAAGCCCGTGGCGGAGGATCGGCCAGCACGCGGTTGGCGGGCTGGAGCAGGGAGGAGGCCTGCCAGGGGCCCGTGGGCGGATGATGGGCCTCGGCCCGTCAAGAGCCACTACGGGCCTCTAGCGGGATTAGGGTTGGACCCCGGGGCCCGACCGGCCCCGTCCTCCCACTTCCCCTCCCTCCTGCCCCGTCCCTCCCCTCGCTAGCCGCCGCCAGCCCCCGCCGGTGCGTGGCCTCCTTCGCCTCCGCTTCCACGCCAGGGCCCCGCTCTGCCCCCGCCTGCCTCCTACAAGGAGGCCCTGATGGCGCCCAAGCGGCCCCGCAGTCCCCCGACGCCGCGGGAGACCTCTCCCCTGAGTCGGCCGGCGTCCCCCCGTCGTCGGGCCTCCCCGCCCCCCCGCCGGCCTTCCCCTCCGCCTCGTAGGTCCTCTCCGCCTCGCCAGCTCTCCCCGGTGCACGCTCTCAGGGGATACAGGCGCCAGTCCCCGCGGCGTCAGGATCCCCCAGGGGCCAGTGGGAGGCGCCCCCGCCGCTGCTGTCCCGCTCGCCGCCCAGGGTCAGGGGCTTCACGGCTCGGAGGCTCTCTCGGTCTCCTCCTCCGCAGTACCGGCGGGCCCAGGCCCTAGCCCCGGCGCCTGTCCAGCAGTGTCCTGCCAGGGCCCCCTCGCCGGAGGCTGCTCGGCAGGAGGCGCAGCTACGGCAGCAGGCCTCGTCCTCTCACGGTGCTGGTCAGGGATCGTGGGGTGAGCCGTCCCGCGCGGACGCGTTCAACTGGCGCGATCCGCCTGTCCCTCGCCCAGGCCACCCCTCCCCGCCTCGGGCCGAGGGCGCCGTCGCTGGCCCGGTCGGGGCCCCGGCGAAGAAGAAGAAAAAGAAGCCCAAGAAGAAGAAGCCGTCCTCGTCCTCTGCTCCGACGGTTGGTGGGTCCGCAGGTGTGGGTCAGGCCCTCGCGCCCCGTCCTGGTTGTCAGTGCCTCGAGTACTACAGCCACGGGGTCAATGGGGGTTTCTACTACATCGACCTGGGGGGTGTTCAGATGGCTGTGCCTGAGACCCTCGCGACGGTGACTCTGCTAGCGCAGGACCCCCTGTGCAGGTCGAGGTGTCGGAGGAGCTGATCCACAGGGAGTTCTACGAGGTCCTCCCTGGCCATGATTGGCCGGTGAGGAAGATCTCTGACTCGGAGTCCGCTGTGTCGTTCCCCTCGGTGGCGACCCTGCGGATGTGTGCCATTGGCGCGTCCTTCACCCTGCTGGTGCACCAGCTACAGGTGCTGATCAGGCCGTCGTCGGCAAACCAGGGGATTTCGGCCTCAATGTCCGAGGTCTGGCTTCGGCTGTCTGGCGTCCCCCCGGAGGCTAGACGGGCCGAGGTGGTCTCCCTTGTAGCCCAGACGGTGGGGAAGTGCTTGGAGGTGGATCTGAGTTCCCTGGCTGGCTTCGGAGCAATCCGTCTGCGCGTCCTGTGTCCTGACCCGGCCGTGTTCCCGGTGACTATTGAGCGTTTCTTCTTCCATCGCGCTAGGCGGGACCTGCTGATGGAGTTGGACGGCTCCCCCTCCCCAACTGGGGAGGGCTCCCCCTCTCCGTCCCCTCCCCAGGATGACGACCCTGGGGTGGGACGGGGGGTGGAGGGTCTGAGAAGGACTCGCTGGGAGAGGACTCCCCGGAGGCGGTCAGGTCTCCAGGCCCTGAGGCTCAGGCCCCGGCCCCGGCCCCTCCACCTCAGCACCCTTCCGCAGGTGGGGACGCGAGCGGCCGCACGGCCGCTGGCGTGGGCCCCTTCTTCCCAGACCGTCAGCCGCTCTCCAGGAGTGCCCCGGCCAAGCTTGGTCCGGTCGCCCCTCCTCGATGCGCCCATCCTATCCTACAGGAGCCTCTCGCCTTCGACATCGCCCAGTACGGCTCCAACATCGACAGCCCCCAGCTGTTCTCGGGGGGCTCCTCGGGGTGGGCAAGGGGGACTCCCTTCCTTCCCCTGGGCCCACCTCTCTGGCATAGTTTTCCTCAGGGAGTGTGGGACTTGAGGTGTTCCCTCATTCCTCCCCGCGCTCCCCGGTGATGGTGTGCTACTCTCTCGCCTAGGACACCCTGGACCTCGACGCTGGCGGCTCGTCCTCAGCCTCCCTCGCCTTCCCTACTCCGGCGTCCATGGGGCGTCGTGGCAGGGCCCCCCGCCAGCCGCCCCCTCCCCCTTCACGCCACAGCGAGCGTCTTGCGGGGGCTAGGCGCGGGGGTCCAGGCCCAGAGCCGACGATCGCAGAGTGGGCGACCATGAGGGTGACAGCCCGTGATGAGCTCCCAGGTACCTCCCGTCCTCCGTCTCTCCCCCCGTCTAGTCCCTTCCCCCGCTCGGGGTCTAGATTCTCTATTCTGGAAGAGGTTCTCGTGGACCATTTGGGTATGGTGGCGGATGATTGTGGCATTGTGTTTCGTGGCGAGAAGGGCCCCCGTCTTGCGCAGGTTGAGGCCATCAAGGCTCGAGAGGTGTACGAGGGCCAGATCGCCGCTGCCCGGGCACGCGATGCTCGGGAGCGGGAACAGGCCCTCCTGCTGACTGACCCTGGCCCAGTGGTGGCCGGGGACGGCTCGGCTCCACCCCTTGAGCCGGATGGTGGTCCGCCCCCTTTGAGGACCCCTGGCTCTAGGAGACCTCGGGGGCAGCCGCCTAAGGCCCCGTCCTGCGTCTCGTCTACTAGTTGCCCCCGTTCGGCCCCCAGTAAGGGGGCCCCCTGGAGTGATTGTTCAGATGAACATCCTCAGGGCCTTCCGGGTGTTCATTTGGAACATCCGGGGGTTCGGGCAGGACGGGCGGCGTCGCCAGATCAAGGAGTACTTGCGCCAAGAAGATGTGGACATTGTAGGCTTCCAGGAGACGATTCGTCAGGACTTCTCGATCCCGGAGCTGGAGGCTCTGTCCAGACATAAGTTTGTCTGGACGTGGCTACCGGCTTCCGGTCACTCGGGAGGCATCCTCCTTGGGGTCAAGGAGGATATCTTTGAGGTAGAGGATCTGGACCGCGGGGACTTCTATGTGAGCATGGCTCTCATCCATAGACAATCACACCTTAGATGGGAAGTCGTGATTGTCTATGGCCCCGCGGATCATAGGAGGTCCCAGGAGTTCTTGCTCGAGCTCAAGACCAAGGTGGAGAGGACGGAGACCCCGGTCATGGTGGCAGGGGACTTCAACCTCATCAGATCCGCCGCGGACAAGAGCTCAGCAAATGTGGACCTCAATAGGATTCGTTTGTTTAATGACTGCATTGCTGATCTCGCTCTCAGGGAGATTGCTAGGGTGGGTGCGAGGTTCACTTGGACCAACAATCGCCTCGATCCGGTCCGTAGCGTTCTGGATCGAGTCTTTGTTTCGGTCGACTGGGAACTGGCCTTCCCTCTATGCTCTCTCCGGGCGGTTACTAGGGTGGGCTCAGACTATACCCCCCTCCTTCTCTCGTCGGGAGGGAGGCAGCGGCCTAGGCTGAACCGCTTCCACTTTGAGAACTTCTGGATCCACCAGCAGGGCTTCATGGAAGCGGTGCGAGCTAGGTGGGCTGAGGTAGCCGCCTCTCCACCCCGTGTGTTCTGCGCGATTGATATATGGCACCATTGTGCCTTGCTGTCACGTCAACTCATGCGGGGCTGGGGCACGAACTTGGGCGCCACGCTTAGAGGCCAGAAAGCGAGTATTCTGCTTGAGATTCAGGCCTTAGACCGAGAGGCGAACCAGGTGGGCCTCTCGGCGGACGCCTGGGCCCATAGGTACTCCCTTGAGACCTCCATTATGGAGATCTATAAGGGGGAGGAGGCTTTCTGGAGGCAGTGCAACCGTCAGAACTGGACTATCCAGGGGGAATCGAATACAACCTACTTCCACGCCATTGCTAATGGCCGACGTAGGAAGTGCTCAATTCCCTGCCTCTGGGCCGATGACTCTCTTCTGGAAGACCACAGAGATATCTCGGCCCATATTTATGCCTTCTACCGGGAGCTGTTCTCGGCTTCCCCGAGATCAGGCCTGGCGTTGGGTTTGGACTTTTGGCCTGAGGATGCCAGGGTGACCATGGAGGAGAATGGGGACCTGACCCTCCCGTTTCTCCAGTCTGAGGTCGCCGAGGATATCAAAGTGATGAAGTCCAACTCGGCACCGGGCCCGGACGGGCTACCTGTGGTGTTCTTCCAGACCTTCTGGGAGCAGCTTTGCCCTGTGATCATGCGCATGTTTCAGGAGTTCTACATTGGGACCCTGGTCATGTCTAGGCTGAACTTTGGCGTGATTACCCTGATCCCCAAGGTAGTAGGGGCCACGGACATCCGCCAATTTCGACCTATCACGGCGATCAACGTCATCCAGCGGATTTTCGCCAAGGTCTCCGCAGTCCGCCTGGCCCCTATTATGGAACACTTGACCCACCCACTTCAGTTTGCCTTCTTGAAGGGACGCCTGATCCACGATGGCATACTAGCACTTCATGAAATCATTCATGAGGTGAAGGTGAGCCATCAGAAAGGGGTGTTCCTCAAGCTAGACTTCCAGAAGGCATACGATAAGCTGGATTGGGCCTTCCTGAGACAAGTTCTCGAACGTCGCGGTTTCGAGGACCGGGTGATTGCGTGGATCATGCAATTTGTTATGAGTGGCAGCACGGCGATCAATATTAATGGGGAGGTGGGTCCTTATTTTAGACCCTCCTGTGGAGTTAGGCAAGGGGATCCGATCTCACCCCTGCTCTTTAACTCCGCGGTGGATGCCCTAGCAGAAATCTTGGACAAAGCCAAGGTTGCTGGCCACCTTTCCAGGGTGGTAGGGCATCTTATCCCCGGAGGTGGCATCACCCACCTCTAATATGCCGATGACACGATGATCATGGTCCAGGGATCGGAACTAGATATTATTAACCTCAAGTTCATGTTGTTGTGTTTTGAGTCCATGTCTGGACTCAAGATTAATTTCGACAAGAGCGAGGTCATGGTCCTAGGTTTCCCTGAGGACGAGCGACAGTTGATTGCCGACAGGCTCAACTGCTGCCTAGCGGACTTCCCCATTACCTACTTGGGGATGCCTATGCGGGACTCGCGGGTATTAATCAGGGACCTGACCCCCATGGTCTCGAAGGTCCGTTCGCGTGCTGAGCCATGGCGGGCTCGCCTTACGACCAAGGGGTCCAAAACGGTACTAATCAATTCCTGCCTGTCCAGCCTCACCATGTATCAGATGGGTCTGTACCTGTTGCCTGAAGGGGTCCATGCAGACTTTGCGAAAGAGCTGTCTAGATTCTTTTGGGCGGCAGGGGATGGACACCAGAAATATCACATGGTGAAATGGGCAGATATCTGCTCCCCCAAAATCCTTGGGGGTCTAGGGGTTCTCGATTCTCGCCGCTTCAATGTGGCCTTGCTGCTGAAGTGGGTTTGGCGGATCCTGCGGGACGAGGGGGGTTTGTGGCTGCAGCTCATCAAAGCCAAATACCTCCGGGGCCGCCCCTTGCTGGCTTGCGAACGCCGGGAAGGATCCCAGTTCTGGCGGGCTATCCAGGACATAAAGCACCTCATCCGCCGCGGTTCTAGTTTTGGGGTAGGGAACGGGCAGGGAGTTCTGTTTTGGATGGACCCCTGGTTACAGGGGGTCCCTCTCAGACTGGAATTCCTGGCGTTGTTCGCTATCTGCGCAGTCCCCACGATGTTAGTTGTCGAGGCTATGCAGGAGGCCCTTTGGAACATCCCGTTCCGGAGGACCTTCAACGATGCCGAGGCGGCGGACTTTGTGAGATTGCGAGGCTCCTTGCCTCTTGACCTCTCAGATGAGAGAGATGAGATTTCTTGGAGCCAGTCTCCTTCGGGAGCCTTCTCGGTGGGCTCGGCTTATCGAACCCTCTTCCAGGGTCCTGAGCTCCTGTGGGCGTCGCATCTTTGGAAGGCCCCCTTTCCTCTAAGCGTCCGTATCTTTGTGTGGCAGCTGCTCCGGGATCGCCTCCCCTCCGGGGTGGAGGTCGCTAAGCGGAATGGTCCTGGTGATGGGTTGTGTCCATTATGTGGGATCCCAGAGTCTTGCACCCACATAATGTTCACCTGTCCTGCCGCTCAGTTCCTATGGAACTTTATCCGGGAGGCCCTGGGTCCAAGACCTCGGGGAGTTCCTGGAATCTGAGGCAAACCGCCCTGGAAGAGGGCGCTACCTCTTCTGGATGGTGTTTGCAGCCATCTCGTGGTCTCTTTGGAAAATTAGAAATAAGATGGTGATTGAGCGGATTTTTCCTAGCCGGGCCTCTGACTCTGTGTTTTCTTTGCTTGCCCACCTTTAGCAGTGGTCCCCCTCTCTAGGCAGCGCGACCGAGACCGCGTGGACGGCATCTTGCAGGCTATCAGGGCGTTGGCGCAACGCTTTGTGGTGTCTGCTAATGCCCCCCATTAGGGGAGCTCTCCTCTGCATTTGGTCGCCTTGTCTTTTCCCCCCCTTTTTTTGGGCTTTTTGTGCTGTTGCCCCAGCGGACTATGCTTTTTTATTTTTCTTGTGACGTCTGGACGTCGTTGACTTTGTGGTACTTGTTGGTCGTTGCTTTATTTATAAAGCTGGGCGTAAAGCCTGTTTCGAGGAGAAAAGCCTTTATCGACTAAGAGAAATTTATGTAGCTGTATATGAATCTATGATTACCACTGGCAGTTCATTTATTGAAAAATCATAAAATCTTCTATCACCAGCACATGCAACTATTCTTCTATGCTCACCATTGCTCCATTGCTTCTCTTCTAGGCATTCTCTGTGTCTCTGCTGTGATGATCTTGAAACATATTCAGAGCTGATCCCTCACATCTAGCTGGTTCAAGCATCTACTTTCTACAGATTCAGAGTCCAAATTTGGTGACCTGGAGCTACAGACATCCCAATCAGCAACAAAATAAAACTTGCCTCAGCAAAAAATAACCAGCAAAGCAGAGGAAGGAGAATTATGCAGGCACACCAGAGGTCGAATAGGGTTCAGTCTTTCCCCAAATATATATTTAGATAGCACTACAAGAGAGAGTCGTTCAACAAACACAAATAATCTAGTAAATCAAGTTGTTGAGTAGCGAGCTCTCTCATCTAAGGGTACGGTTTCAGAGAGTCAAAGCCACATTACAGAACCATAGACGAAGTAGCTACGGCTCCACTTCCGACTCAGCGGACCAGATGGACCGTCATCGTGAGGCTCGTGCTGTTCCTGCTTGACACCTCGAAGAGGCAGATGTCTCCCGCCTTCAGCTGGTTGTCCATGGTGAACTCCTTCCAGCCGTCGTAAACCCGCCTCATGTTGCGAGACGCGACGCTCAACGTGGCAGGCCATTGCTTCTTCCTACCCTCCAGCTGAAGCAGGAGAGGCTGTGTCTTGTCCGGGAGACACGCAGAAGCATACACCATGCCGAAAACCTACCCAAAAAAGTGTCAGCACAACTGATCAATTCTTGTGAAATTCAGATCAATGGTAATAAATTCACCGGAAAATATAACACCCACGCCGGCCTCAAAATTTTCATTACAGAATCAGCAAAAAAAAAACCTACACCCCATTCATTCATATTTGCAGATGTAGGTAGGAGAGTATGTAGGTAGCCTCACCATTTCACCTGGGCTGTGGGAAGCGCCACCAATATTTGTAGCGGTCATCACTTTCACAAAAATTGGAAGTTCAGATCCAATCGCTTGGACTTTCTCCTCAACTTTCCTCTTGACTTGCATAGTTAGAATTGTCATTTTGGATAGAATGTAGGGCCGCCGGAAAGGCTCTGAACTGACTTCAGGCTTCAGAGCTCCATATCCTTAAAACCGCACCATACTCTCTTAGGGTGAAGCATAGAGTGACCAGAATTCAATTGAAACACAGAAATATAAAAAAGAATGCAAAGGCAGCAATAATAACCATTACCTGATTTAGTAGAAAGGGAGGGTATTGAGGCCATCTTCCGAGTTTTTGCACAACCACGTGTCCGCTTTTGCGCCCTGCAGGATTCTCTGGCGCCTTCTCTCACGGTGTCATCATCATCATCATCAGAACTGGAAATGCCGATAATCCGAGATGGGGATGGACCACCAATTTGAGAACAAGGAGGAACTGCTCCAAACGCCCCGGAAGGTGGTTGAGAACATGAAGACTTCTCATCACCGGACGAGTCGAAAATATGAACCTTTAATCTAGAATTCCCTCGGCACACAAAGAGAATGGAGTCATTTTCTTCTATGTGGTTTGCACTCACGAACTCCTTCCATCCATGCCTAAAAACTATATGGCCAAGCTCCCCTTCAGCTTGAACAGGATATGTTGCACGGCCGTTGGCAAGTTGTAGGTTGACAGGCTCAGATAGAGAGATCAGATTCCTAAGACGGCTCGCAACCGCCCGCTGTATGCGCTGTCGAAGGTTAAGAAAGAAGATACACATTGGTTAGAGTCGTGAGTTTCACCGTTTCTAGGCATTGAGCTTCATGCTTTTTTTTTGCAGGAAATGCAGACACAGTTCAGATGGCATGACTACCAGAGGACAATCGAGAAGTGATTACAGTATGGCATGGAATAACTTGTTATACATTAGGCCGAAAAGTACCATGCTTTCGAGAGAGCTGATAGTAACCTATTCCAATATTGGGAAAGGAATCTTTCCTAAGAAAATTTCATCACTCCACACCAGATTTTTTACTGGAGGTATTGCAATATTGGATATTATTATTTCAAACTAGTAACAGAAAAGGTCTAGAGTATACGTATGAATATTTATGACTTCAACATGGAAAGTAGTGTGGATATATACAGTGGAACCTATTTGTGGGGGTACTGAATGTTCTGGCAAAGAAAATGGGGCAAATTAACAATTTCGCTGTGGACACACACATGAAAGAGTTGGTTTCAGAGAAGGAGGAATGAAAAAAAAACAGAGCAGGGAACAGAGTACTGGTTTCGCTATGGATATACATGAGTTGAGACCCACTCTCCTCACACACGGTCGATGAACCCTAAACCCCCAAAATTCCAGGAGCAGCATCGCCGGAAGCACCGCTAGCTGAGAAAGAAATCGTTGGAAAGGGGGCTAGCTCTCACCAAATTGTCTCTGAACTCGTCGGAAGCCACAACCAAGAACCGCTTCATACCATAGAAGTGCTGCCGCTGCATCGCGCAATCCTCGCAAGCTCCCTCCTCGTCCATCTCGCGACCTCCTCCTCCTCCTTCTTCTCCGCAGCAGACGCAGACTGACGATCGTCCCGGCGACCAGAAGTAGCGGTCAGAAATCAGGAAATGGAGACTGCTGTTTCTCACCAGGAACCAAGAAAGATTTAGGCCGTGGTTTACCTGGGTGGTTAGAGCCGTCCATCGATCGCCGCCGCGTCGGTGCCCAGTCCGCCGCCCGCCGCCTGCGTCGCCGTGGAGAGCCGTGGAGTGGGGGAGTGTGCGAGGGGAGAGAGAGAGAGAGAGCCTGTGACTGTGAACACACCCAATGTGGGTTCCTTTGTGGTTTTGAGCAAGGTGGTGGGTGGGGAAGGTGCTAAGCTCCCATGCCAAAAGAGGAAATGTTTGCAGCTCGACTTGCTCGTGACAGTAAACGCCCTACTATTCACTCTCATCAATTATTTACCCACCGTGTGTTTGAAAATATCTAGAAACAAATGAACTATGAAAGAAGGTAGTACTCCCTCTGTCTCAAAATAACTGATTTAGATTCTCTAGATTCGAATGCACCTAGACTCATTTAATATGTAAATACATGCGAATCTAGCTAAATCCAAGTCATTTATTTTGGCACGGAAAAAGTACTCCCTCCGTCTTAAAATAAATATCTTAGGTTTTTCAAAATTTAGATAAATTTATATACTAAATAGTGTCTAGATTTATCTAAATTTTTAAAAATTTGAGACATCTATTTTAAGATGAAGAAAGTATATAATATGCAACTAAAACTAAAGAGTAAATTACGCTGAAAGTCACAAAACTGCTATGGACCATGGCATCATGAAAATGGTTAATTTCTAAATCATTTTACAAATATATTTATGTTATGGTGAAGTTTCTAAAGTACGTTAGTACCTTTTTACTCGGGCCCAGGGAGATCTATGGTGGCCATTTGTACGTGTCGGAATTGTGTGACGATTCACACCCTTAGTGTGGCATGTAGTAGTATACTGTTACCATAGAAATGAAAACGTAAACAAACAATAATGCATGTCATTGATTTACTTGGTAACCAAAAAGTAATTTCAAGAGAAACATAAACGCACGGGAGTGAAAAGGGTTTGTTAACCATTTGTGATCGCTGAAACTTTAGAATGCGGAGTTCCTATCAAACCAGCAACAAATCAATAAAATCAAGCGAATGATATACCATGTGGATAAACCACTTGATCCGGGGAAAAAAAATGCCTGGTTTAAAATTAAATAAAAAGTGCTAGAGAAACCCGGAGATAGAACTCCGGTAAATTTAGGAACATACATTGAAACTACAAATGGGAAGTGTCATTGATCGATGGTGAAGCAGGTGCTTAAGTGTGATTGGTAATGCCACATTTTTCAAAAAATAGGGGTTCAAAACCTCCCTCCCTGGATTAGGGCGTAATGAATTTTGAAGTTATTTTGGAAATAGGGTTATATTATGCTGAAATTTAGAAAAGAGGCACTAGTGGAAACGAGGTCTCTAACACCGGTTCGTAGAGGCCTCTAACAGCGGTTCTAGAACCGCTGTTGGGGGTTCGGTGTTAGAGCCCCCCCTTTAACAGCGGTTCTTATACGAACCGCTGTTAAAGGGTGGCGCACGTGGGGCTGCCATAGCGCTCAGCCCCCCTTTAACACCGGTTCGTAACACGAACCGGTGTTAAAGGTTCTCTGCCGCGGCAGGAAAACGACATAAATATCTGCCACGGCAGGAAAACGACATAAATATCTGCCACGGCAGAGTTCTACCGCCACCCCGTTCTGGGCGTATTTCTGCGGTGCGACGCGGCGGGGACGGGGAGGGGGGAGCGGGAATCGATCGGGAGTGGTATACACATACATCTTCGGTATATACGAGTACATGCATAATTAAACAACTATTATTATACACAAACATCGTCATTGTGGTATTCTCCGTTCAAGCATGCATATATACAATATAACATCTCCGTCCATATTCATTTTGGTGGATATCTAAAGAGTTCTCCGCCAGGCGTGACGACCTCATCAAGTATGAACCCCGCCAATTCCTCTTGAATGGCTCGTATGCGGTCAAATGGTAGGAGTTTTCCGCATCCGTTCGATCTGAATATATATGAAGAATGGGGTCAATATGTATATAAGAATAAAACTCAACACAATTGATGGTAATAAAATAATATTGTGTACTTTATTTACTTACTCTAAGTTGTTCTAGTGCGGCTTGGCCCGTCGCACATATCGTGTTGCGAATGAACTCGCAAACATAGTACCCACATAAGTTATTGCCGTGTCCCTGATGCGCGCACTTTACGAGAATAGAGAGTTCAATCAAAATAATAATCAATAAAGCATGATATAATGGAATTGGAAGCAGAATCAAAGAGATACGCAGACCTAGCTAGCTAGTATTACTTACATTTTGGTCTACAAATTTTAGTTCTTCTGACCATTCACCCACGTCCCTGCCCGTGAACCTTTTCCAAACCCTGTCCGACAAAGAAAATGGATAAAGGAGTAATTAATTACTTGTTGTCACCAAAGTTGCCGATCTAGTGCGATAATATGATTGAAATTACCTCTGGAGCATCTCTCTAAAGTCTGCCCATAGCTCTTTTTATTTTCGTAACGAGTCCATGACAAGGAATTTTTCCGAGTCAGGTTGAATGACTAGCAGAATAAAGTGGAACTTACGCACGCATAACTCATCATCAGTTACACTTAACATCGAGTAAGCCGAAACAGAATGTGTACAAGAGAGGGTAATAGTACTCACGAGAAGTTGTAAGGCAATAATATTTCCCTTTTGGTTTGTTGTCTCAGTAAAGACCTTAGCAAGTAATCTTCTGTTTACCCGGGTTTGGTTCTTACCACTTTTTCATGAACTCTATTTGGGTCAACGAACCCAATGTCAAAAGGACCTCCTTTCATGCATTCTATAACATTTTTCCTGCATAATAGTATATACATATATGGTGAGCATATATATATACATGCAATTAATGAAGTGAATGAGATGAGATAGAAATTACAGAAATAGTACTTACACACAATAAAGGCTGATGGCAGCTTTGTCGAGTTCCTTTTGATTGAATAGAAAATGCAAGTCTTGAATGTTGAAGTCGATCTCGCCGTCTCCGCACAAGAAAATCTGATCTTTTATATGCGCCGTGATCCATTCTTTCTTTCTCGTCTTGCAGAAATCAAGGTACCACTTGTGCAATCTTTGCATCTTTGTTGGTAGATTCTTGAGCTCCTCTTTCTTGACGAGATTCTTCCCATACTTCCATGGTTGTATGGGGTTGGCATCGCCTTTGGGCAAGTTGTCTCCCATGATGTTCAAGTATGCAATGTAAGTCATCCCCATCTCATTGGCCTTTCTTTGTAGCTCTGCCTCGTAATCATTTACGGGAGGAGCGTCCCGTGTGTCGAACACTTGGAGCGGGGCGCATGATTGGTTTTCCTGCTCTCCGAGCATGGGAACTGTTTTCTGGGGTGCCGCACGACTGCTACTTTCAGTCTCCCTACGGTGCCTTGCATCCCCCTTCAAAATCAGGCACTCGTAGTCCGGCACAAGTGGGGTTTCAGGTTTCAAAAGATTTTTGTAAAACTTCTCCATCACCGCCGGATCTATTTTCTCTTTTGGCTCGGCCCATCTAGGTGCAAAGAATTTCTTGACCTCTTCTTCCGAGATCCTATTGGTCTCCTCGTCGCTGCGATTCCACGGTAAAACCGGCAATGGCTTGGCGGAAGGCTGCGGGACGTAGTTTTTTGAACTCTTTGGCGTACGGTTTCCTGCGGATTTCTTTGTGGCAGTGCTAGTGATGCTCTTCGTGGCAGTGCTCTTCCGCTTACGCTGAGGAGATGGCTGAAGCGCCGGAGATGGCTGACGGGCAGGAGATGGCTGGCGCGCCGGAGATGGCTGCCGCGCAGGAGATGGCTGAAGCGCCGGAGATGGCTGCCACGCAGGAGATGGCTGAAGCGGCTTAGACTGCTGACGCTGTGGAGACGGCGGGGGTGCCAGTGGCCTCCAATTTGGAAGCACGATGTGGTCCTTCTTCCAAAGAATGGTTGTTTTCACTGCAAATTTGAATTGAGTTTCCCCTTCACCTGTAGCATGGTCAAGCTGTGCTTCCTCATATTCCTTCACAACCTCATCCACCTCGACAATAGCATAGCCATCTGGAATCGGTCGGCAGTGGTAAGTTCCACCAGCTACAGGAGGTAAGGCATAGCCGACAGCCACCTTAATGGATAAGCCCATTAATCTCACATGCAGCTCAGCGTGTTCGCTCTCCGTGATCTCATCCACGGGGTATCGAGGAAGCGTAGACTGCACGTTCTCCGTGGAAGCCACGCTGCTTTTCCGCGCAGAGTCTGGGCCGCCGGCAGCTTCCAATGCAGGCTCTTCGTGCCGCTGAGATGGGCCGGTAGCTTGATGGCTCTGTTGTGCATTCACTTGCGCCTGCAGCGCCACAAGTGCATGTTCTATCTGTGTCATCCGCTCTGTATGCTCTTTTTCTTTTCTGCCGCGCCATCTATAAGAGTCGCCCCACTCAGCAAACCCATCCTTCCACGTCATACCCCCTGTGCCTCGTGCATGTCCAGGGTGTTCTTTTTTACCGATGGCGCGTGTGAGCTGGTCATTCTCTCTGTCGGGATGGAAGGTCCTGGCGGCTGTTTCCTCGTATGCCGTGATGAGTTCAGTGACAGGTTTGGCAAGAAGGGTTGGGAAGATACACAATCCTGTTTCTGGGTCCAACCTTGCCCCGATTTCGTAGAACCAAGTCTTTGCACGTAGGTCCCACCCATGTGTCTGGGGTGTGATCCCTCTAGCGCGCAGGGCCTTCTCAGCTTCCTTCCACTTAGGCCTCTGAGATATAGCCACCTGACCCCGTCCTCTGGTGATATTCCTTCTTCTGGGCATTTAGCGTATTGGTTTCTGACCTCTTTTTAGCTATAGCACCTTCCTTATATGCCACAAATTCGGGCCAGTGAGGTCTTATCTTCGCATAATATGCGTCTTCGAAATCTGGAGTCTCGCGAGCTTTGACAAATTTGTTCAATTTTGTCTTCCAGTTGCGGAAAGCGTCAGCCATCTTCTTTAGAGTCCACTCTTTGACCTTTTCCTTTATAACCGGTTTGTTTTCATCCTCCTCTGACGGAAGGGTGAAATTTACCAACAGGGAATTCCAAAGCGTTTCTTTGGATCTTTCATCGACAAAGGTACCGTCGCCCTTCTTTGGCTTATTCCAATATTCAATTATGATTGGGATTTGGTCCCTAACAAGAACTCCAACCTGACGTACAAATTTGTCTGCGGCCTTCTTGGGCTCCATCAGCCTGCCATCAACACGGACTGCTTCGATCGTGAACTTTGCACGATCTTTCAACCGATGGCTCACGCCTTGCTTGCTCTTTTTCGTAGAAGAAGATTGTTGCTGGCTGGTCGATCCAGAGGGCTAAAAGAAGAAAGAAGCATTAATTAATACATTTACATATATACAAATCAATCGGTGCAAGTCAGCAGATGCTTAATCCATGCATATACCTCGACAGACTTTGTAATCACTAAAGTGCGTTCACCGGAGTCGTCATCTTCTCCATGACTACTTGAGTTGTTATCATGTCCCTCCAAGTTCATATATTGTGAGGTGTCCTCGTGGATCATGTTCTCCATTATTTCTTCATCTTCAAGGTTTCTACTAAGTGGATCCATAGTTTCTAAAACAATAATATGACCACACAAATATCAGTAATACATCTATTGAAATGCTCAAGCAAAGATGATGATATGACAGGTTAAAAGTATTGAAATGTAACCCTAATACATGCTTGGTCATTCCAAACCCTAATTCGAAGAAACCCCCGATTCATATGAGAGGGTACATTTACTTCTTCTAATTAACTTGTCATGAAAGTTGATTAACATAGCATGGTTATTATAATGCTATATTGACAACGAGAGGTGGCGGCGCTAGGGCGAGAGCGGGGCCGGGATGCGTGGGGGTGTGCGTTCGAGCCAGCATGACGTGGGCTCGGCGAGGACAGAGGAGGTCAGGGTCGACGGCATAATATTATCTAGAGTAAGAGAGTAAACATTCAAGTGGACTTGGATTCATACACAAATATACATATTATTCATACAAAAATACACAAATAAATACACAAATGCTTGATCATTTTAAACGAGTTCCGAGGGGTCTAAACCCTAATTTGGAGAAATCCCGGATGCATATGAGAGGGTCTAGCCACAGTGGCTGACGCATGGGACCGTGGCTCACCGGAGGATGCTCCAGACAGCGGCGGCTGGCGGCGCTGGAGAGCGACCTAGGGCGTGCGAGGTAGCGGGTTCGCCTCAGCGTGATGCGGCCTACCTAGGGGTCACCGGTGCGACGTTAACGACAACGGCCAGCGGCGGCGCTTGCAGAGCAGCGAGGTCGGCGGGGTCGGCGGGGAGTGGCGGCACCGGGCGAGGTCATGTCAGACATTTATTAATTTCAGAATTTTTTTACAGAAAATATTAAGACTCTTACATGTATGCCCCACCTGTCAGGGATTTTCTATTTACAGAAAATAATTACAGAATTCATCTACACTAATATAAAAAGTCTCAGAGTGACAGATCCAAACCATCTAGACCATCCAATCATCTAATCCACCGGTTTAGATTGACACTAAAACATTGGTTAGACGCCCGCGTCCTTCGTCTAAAAAAACGGCCACATCCACGGAAATACCGGAGCCTCTCACGGAGCAACTCCCCAGCGCCGGCGCCGCGGCGCACACCCTGGCCGCACTGCCCCGCCACCAACCTGCACGTCTTCGCGCCTCACGTCGCTCCGTCCGACGCCGTCTCATGCCGCTTTGTCCGACGCCGCCAATTCTGCCTCACGCCGGCCGCTCAGTCCGACGCCGTCTCTCGATTCCCGATCCAGGCTCGCGGGGCGACGAGGAGTAGCGCACCAGAAGCGGACGAGTGCGGGGAGCCAGAAAGTGGCGGCGCCGCTGTGGATTGACCACTAGAGCATGGCCGGCGACGACAAACAACGGCGGCGGCTGTAGACGCATGGCGGCAACTCGAACCAGAGAGGGAGGGAGATGATGGGGAGGTCTAGGGGGACCGCAAGCTCACCGCGAACGCGTCGGTGGTGACGGGGAGGCAAGGCGATGTCGGACGGTGATGAATCGATGGTGACAACGGCGGCGGCCGACGGTGGTTCTTGCTCGATTCTGGCCAGAGGAGGTCGTCCCGGCTCGCGTGCTTCGAGGTGGAGGACGACACGGACGCGGTGGCGGGCGGCGGTGACGGCGGCGGACGACGAAGGTCGCGGTGGCGGGCGGCGGTGCTCTGCTCCTCCGCCACGGCTCTGCTCTCTGCGCGCTCGATCAATCTGGCTAGGGGGAGGAAGAGGAACGCGCCCGCATTTATACCCCCCCTTTAACACCGGTACCAGCCACGAACCGGTGTTAAAGGGGGGGAATACGTTTCGCGCCCGCCCCCCCTTTAACACTGGTTCCAGCCACGAACCGGTGTTAAAGGGGGGTGTTCGCGCGCGAAACGAAATAAATGCGCCCCCCTTTAACACCGGTTCGTGGCTGGAACCGGTGTTAAAGGGGGGGCATTTATTTCATACATTAAAGGGGTGGGGGCATTTATAATTCAAAAAATAGGATATGAATTTAGAAATTTCATATCTTATTCATTTCAACTAAGAAAAATATGAATAATATATCATAATTTTTAGAAAAATAATATCTATCCATTCATGTAAAAACATTTTATATTTACTTTAGATGAAAATTTTCAAAATGATTAAAACACTTACATATAAATTTTGATTATTCAATTCAAACAAAAATAAATTGTCAAATCCTAAAACTTTGAACATAAGAAATATTAAGCATCTAAAAAGGAATCTGACCCTATTTTATTAGAGCAAATCATATTTTATTTTGTATTAACATTTTTTGAATTGATTGGATATTTAAATGCCGCATCTTTTGTATACACTTGAATCTGACAAAGCCTCGTCCAACTTGCATTAGATTTTTGATAAAATAGCATATTGTGAACCTAAAAATGATTTTTGTAAAAAATCATGAGCATCGTATCATATACCTGTAGTTCATATCTGACCCACTTCCTGCCGACTCGGCAGGAATTTGTCTTTATCACCAGAGGTGGACGGAAAGGTTTCAGATCCCCCTGTTGGTACATTGTCCATATAAGGTGGTCTAGTATTTTTGTAAAACGTGGTGGTGGTTTTTTGAATTAGCCATTTGGTGGTTGCTTCACAAAACCGTCCGTTTTTTATGCTCGGAAAATGGAAAAATGCCTTTTTGGTGCGATAAAAAGGAAAACTTCCTCTTTTTGGTGCGATAAAAAAGAAAACTTCCATGTTGAGATACATATGTGTGCCAAGAATGGCTCAATTAATACATATAGTCAATCTTATGATCGCGTCGGCCGTAACCATGGAGTATCAACACCGTTTAACAGGATGGTTGGGCCAGTCTTCACTCTGAAGGGCGGAATTTCATCAAACTTATTATAATCTTCTGACATGTCTGTCTTGTCCTCCACTCCCACGATGTTTCTTTTTCCCTGAAATAACTATGTGACACTTTGGCTCATTGTGTGATGCATCTGTTTGCTTATTATTTTTCTTTTTTCGGTTTGGTAGACATGTCCTTCACATAGAAAACCTGAGCCACATCATTGGCTAAGACGAATGGTTTGTCTAAGTTCTTGTCTACCTTCATAAGATTGTTGAGATCCACTGTTGTCATTCCGTACTTCTTGTCTACCTTAACCCCTCCTCCTGTTAGCTTGGCCCATTTGCATCAAAACAAGGGGACCTTAAAATTAGGCCCATAGTCAATTTCCCATATCTCCTCTATGAACCCATAATACGTGGTCTTTTGACCATTGTCTTTTGCTGCATCGTTGCGGACACCACTATTTTGGTTGGTGCTCTTTTTATCTTGGCCTATCGTGTAAAATGTATTCCCATTTATCTCGTACCCTTGGAAAGTACATACATACGAAGATGGTGTCCTGGCCAACAAGTACAGCTGATCCCCAACAGTGGTGTTATTCGTGAGAAGTCTTTGCAGCCAGCCGCCAAAACTCGCCATGTGTTCACTTATAATCCATTCATCAGACTGCTCCGGGTGTTTGAGGCGTATTAAATTCTTGTGTTCATTGATATACGGGGCAACCAAGATAGATCTTTGTAAAACCGTGTAGTATGCTTGATTGAGAGAATGCCCGTCCCTACATATCATTGCTTTACATCCTAGGGTGCCTTTTCCACGCAGTCTCCCCTCATGTCGTGATTCTGGAACACCAATCGCCTTAAGGTCAGGAATAAAATCAACACAGAACTCAATGACCTCCTCTGTTACATAGCCCTTGGAGATGCTTCCTTCTGGCCTAGCACGGTTATGAACATATTTCTTTAAGACTCCCATGTACCTCTCAAAGGGGAACATATTGTGTAGAAATACAGGACCGAGAATGGCAATCTCTTCTACTAGGTGAACCAGGAGATGCATCATAATATTGAAAAAGGATGGTGGGAACACCAACTCAAAGCTGACAAGACATTGGGCCACATCTGTCTGTAACCCTGGTAGGCTTTCTGGATCGATTACCTTCTGAGATATTGCATTGAGGAATGCACATAGCTTCACAATGGGTACTCGAACATTTTCAGGTAGAAGCCCCCTCAATGCAATCGGAAGCAATTGTGTCATAATCACGTGGCAGTCATGAGACTTCAGGTTTTGAAATTTTTTCTCTGCCATATTTATTATTCCCTTTATATTCGACGAGAAGCCAGACGGGACCTTGATACTGCTCAGGCATTCAAAAAAGATTTCCTTCTCTGCTTTGGTAAGAGCGTAGCTGGCAGGAGTTAAGTGGCATCGTTTACCCTTCTCGTTCTCAGGATGCATAGGCGTATCAGGGTCTTTCAGACGTTGCTGGTCCTGCCGTGCTTCCGGTGTATCTTTTGTCTTCTCATACACTCCTAGGAAGCCTAGAAGGTTCATCGCAAACATTCTTCGTCACGTGCATCACGTCGATTGAAGAGCAGACCTCTAAGACTTTCTAATAGGGTAGGTCCCAAAATATAGATTGCTTCTTCCACATGAGCGCGTGTCTGGCATCGTCATTCGGAACAGATAGACTGCCAGGACCTTTTCCAAAGATTATTTCTAGGTCCTTGACCATACCAAATACCTCCTCACCGGTACGGAGGACAGGCTTCCTCCGGGGTTCTGCCAGACATTTGAAATGCTTGCCTTTCTTTCTTACTGGATGCAGGTTCGGAAGAAATCGACGATACCCTAGGTACACAACCTTCTTACATTTATCCAAATATACACTTCCAATCTCATCTAAACAGTGTGTGCATGCATTGTATCCCTTGTTTGTCTGCCCTGAAATGTTACTAAGAGCAGGCCAATCATTGATGGTTACGAAAAGCAATGCTCGTAGGTCAAATGGCTCCCCTTTGTGCTCATCCCACATACGTACACCTGGTTTGGCCCATAGCTGTAAAAGTTCTTCAACTAATGGCCTTAGGTACACATCAATGTCGTTGCCGGGTTGCCTCGAGCCTTGGATGAGCACTGGCATCATAATGAACTTCCTCTTCATACACAACCAAGGAGGAAGGTTATAGATACATAGAGTCACAGGCCAGGTGCTGTGACTGCAGCTCTGCTCACCAAAAGGATTCATGCCATCTGTACTTAGACCAAACCTTAAGTTCCTTGCGTCACGTGCGAAGTCCGGGTACTCTCGCTCGACTTTTCTCCACTGTGACCCATCAGCGGGGTGTCTCAACATCGCGTCTTTCTTACGATCTTCCATGTGCCATCGCAACAACTTGGCATGCTATTTTTTTCTAAAAAGACGTTTTAACCGTGGTATTATAGGAGCATACCACATAACCTTGGCAGGAACCTTCTTCCTAGGTGCCTCGCCCTCAACATCGCCAGGATCGTCTCATCTGATCTTATACCGCAGTGCAGTGCATACCGGGCATGCATCCAAATTCTCGTACTTCTCACCGCGGTAGAGGATGCAGTCATTAATGCAGGCATGTATCTTCTGCACGTCTAATCCTAGAGGGCAGACAACCTTCTTTGCTTGGTATGTACTGTCGGGCAACTCATTATTTCTTGGAAGAAGATTCTTCATTTTTACCAAGAACTTTGAAAATGCACTGTCAGTCACACCGTTCTCTGCCTTCCATTGCAGCAAATCCAGTGTGGTACCTAGCTTTTTGTGGCCATCTTCGCAAGTTGGGTACAATAATGTTTTGTGATCCTTTAACATCTTCTCCAGCTTCTCCTTCTCCTTTTCAGTTTCACATTCTTCCTTTGCATCAGTAATGGCCCGACCAAGATCGTCATCAGCGGGCCCATCTGCTGCCTTTTGATCTTCATTATCTATCCCCGTTGCAGTATCATCATATTCAGGATACATATTATGATAGTTGTCATCATCCTCTTCTTCTTCGTTGTCTTCCATCACAACCCCTTTTTCTCCGTGCTTGGTCCAACAATTATAGCTGGGCATGAAACCGGATCGAAGCAGGTGGGCGTGAATGGTTCTGGTATTTGAGTAGTCTTTCTTGTTCTGACAGTGAACACACGGACAACACATAAAACCATTGTGACCACGGTTTGCATTAGCCACAACGATAAAATTTTGGAGGCCCGTAATGTACTCGGAAGTGCGGCGGTCACCGTACATCCATTGCCGGTTCATCTACATTAATATATAGTATATATCAAAAATTAATAGGGAGTTGACCATTTATATATAGTACATCAATGACACATGAAAGGATAGTTGCCGACCTCGACCGAGAAGGCAAGAGCAACGAGAAAACTTATTTTGAGCTCTCGGGCATTTCACCGAACACCTCTTGTGCATACGAAAAAAACACAAACTAGCACACTTCACACCCTCTTGCTAGGCTCCAAAATGAGATAGTGAAAAAATGGAAGAGTGGGGTGTGGGCTGCGGTGTCTTATATAGCCCCCCCTTTAACACCGGTTCAAGCCACGAAGGTGTTAAAGGGGGGGCTGCGCGGGCCACTGGTGCAGGGGCCTTTAACAGCAGTTCGTGCCACGAACCGGTATTAAAGGGGGGCTCCTTTTTCTGCACGGGCCACGCTGGTACGGGACCCCCCTTTAACACCGGTTCGTAGAAGAACCGGTGTTAAAGCCCATTTCCAGGCTCAACCAAAGGCCTCGTTTCCACTAGTGAGGCCAACGGTACCTTTTTCACTCAACTAGAGCAGAATTATGGCAGAGTTTCTACAAGTGTCCAAATTACGAGACGATTTCATACCCTTAGTGTGACATGTAGTAGAATACCGTTATTGTTTGGGGATGACCCTAGGTAGGGTCAAGTTATGGTAAAAGGGCAAAATCCACCGAGGTATTGACCAAGTCAAAGTATGATCTGGCCGAGGTATATAAGGACTGGCCGAATAAGGGCCAGATTACCCTAAGCTAAATAGCGTTGGCATGACTCGACCGACATATGAGGTGTCGGCATGGTGTCTTGGATGTTTGATGTTTGCAGGTAGTGTCTTGACCAAGTCAATGAGGACGAGGACGAGTCATAGTTTAGCGTATTCAAGAAGGAGAGAACGAGCCACAAGATCAACACTTTACTCTGTATCTCTTTGGAATCAAAGGAAAGACATGCGTTAAGGACAAGAGCGAGAGGGACAGAGACAGAGCAGAGGGTCATGAGGTGACAGTCCCTGACCTCAGCGGTCACATGTCGTGGACTCTGTCCCATTGCCATGCAGAGAAGGGCGACAGGGGAAAGGAGGCCGCCGAGTTACTATATTGGGAAGAGTACATGCAATATTTCGAAGTTGTGCAATGCAAAACACTACAATTCAGAAATGTGCTGCTGTGATGGGATTTGAGATCAGGGGCAGACATTTTTTTGGAAATATGATCTGGATGACCAAGGCGCGTATAGGGATTGCTAAATCGGTAGTTGGTTTACAGTGGGCTAGGTCAAATCATTTTTTTCGAGATATACATACGACCGGGGCCAAAATATTAGGGTGGGGGCATGTCCCACCCTTGAACACTATTGCCCCCCTCCCATGCACCTGGGCGAATCCATCAGGTAGGCTTTGTTAGGCTGAAGCCTATCCTCTATTTTATAGAAAGAACATCATCTATACATGCTAGAGGAAGTGCGGTATCCATGGATGATATTCAGAAAGTATGAAAATAAACTTTCATAAAAGCGACTTGTATTGTTTTGGCTGGGCTAAAGACGAGGCCCACCTGTATGCCGATCTTTTTGGCTGTGGCCAGGGGAAATTTCCAATCAATCATCTGGGAATACCGATACATTATCGGCATCTCACGATTGCTGAATGGAATCTCATTGAGGAAAGACTTTAGAAATGTCTTAATAGTTGGAAAGGTAAATTGCTATCCCTCGGTGAAAGACTAGTACTCATAAATTCAGTACTCACCAACATGGTACTGTATATGATCTCATTCTTAAGTTATCAAAAGGTATCTTGTCAAAAGTAGATTATTTCTGCTCAAGATTCTTTTGACAGGGGGATAGTAAGAAAAAGAAATATTGACTGGCCAGATGGAATATCGTTTGCCGACCCAAAGAATATGGTGGATTGGGCATACATGATTTGAAAGTCAAAAACACCGCACTACTGGGTAAATGTTTATTCAAACTTCTTACCGAAGAAGGGGTCTGGCAAACCATTCTATGGAGGAAATATGTTGACTCAAAAGCGGTGTCTCAACTGGTTTGGAAACCAGGTGATTCACACTTTTGGCCTGGACTAATGGCTTCCAATAAACATTTCTTCCAGTTTGAAACTTTTAATATTAAGAATGGTTCACATATTAGGTTCTGGGAAGATAACTGGCTTGGACAAACTTCTCTTCGTGAACAATATCCAGCTCTATACTCGATTGTTAGGCATAAGGGGGATACACTCGCTATGGCAATGGAAACCAATCCTCCTAATGTGTTTTTCAGAAGAAGTATCTTAGGTTCTATACTGGTGTCTTGGAACAATCTTTTATTAAGATTATCCAGGATACAACTATCTGAGGGCGTGGACGAATTCAAATGAAAATTAATACAAAGTGGTAATTTTTTGTTGATTCAATGTATAGAGCTTTGGTCCAACCTAATATTCCAGTCGATGATAATAGTAAAATTTGGAAGATGAAGATACCCCTTAAAACAAAGATCTTCGCTTGGTATCTCTGTAAAGGGGTGATTCCACAAAAGATAATCTTGTTAGAAGGAATTGACATGGAAGCACTGAATGCATATTTTGTCACCATAATGAGATAATACGCCATTTATTCCTCCATTGTAAATTTGTTCGTGCTATATGGTCAATCATCCAAATAGCCTCTGGTTTATCTCCTCCTCGTTCGTTAGTCAATGTATTTGGCAACTCGATGAATGTGATAGAGGATAAATATGGGACTTTATTTAGGGTGGGAGCGCTTGTCATTATTTGGTAGCTTTGGCTATGTAGAAATGACAAAGTTTTTAATAACGTTGCATCTTCTCCCTTGCAGGTTATCTATCGGGCCACGACTGT
This sequence comes from Avena sativa, assembly GCA_916181665.1. Lineage (NCBI taxonomy): Eukaryota > Viridiplantae > Streptophyta > Magnoliopsida > Poales > Poaceae > Avena > Avena sativa. Next base: position 272,279,484 of record OV702298.1, on the reverse strand, counting down.
CCTTCGATCATGGACTTCTCTACAACGTATGGAGTTTCGTGACTTGTTTGCGAAGGGCTGTAGGCGATTGGAGGACACAGCGCGAGATATCTTCTCCCGGCATAGATGGCAGTAAGCTCTGCGCATAGATCTTCCTTAGCTAGTTTGGAGAACTGTGTTTTGATTTTCGTTATTTGTAATTCTGATATTTTTTACTTTGGTCTGAGATTGTGTGGTTGATCGGCTGTGTGCATTCTAGTTATACAGAGGCTGGGTATAAACTTACTATTAAGTAATTTTTTTTAGAAAGTATGAACGCTTGAAAATGCCAGGAAGAAGCTGTTTTGCCTGTTTTGCCCGTTCAGAACGAATTGTTATTGATCTACCTACTCATCTTGGGCCATGGGCTTTCCGCTGGTGTTGTATTGTTTTGGCCCAAGTGAAAAATTGGATTAGAAATGAGCATTGTGAAATAAAGAGTGTTAACGATATTAGAGATATATCTTTTCATATGTACACCCGGTATGAAGTAGTACTTCAACCGGTTTCTCTTTGCATATCTCTTTGCATATGGACTCTTTGTATGTCTTGATATATTTAACACGCAACCAACACAGAGATCAATGTGTTGTTCAAGCCTAAAACTAATATGGTATCAGAGCCAATGAAAGTACCGACTTGATATGACTAGAGGGGGGGGGGGGGTGAATAGGCGTCTACCCAATTTTACTTAGTTTCTCAATTTTAGGCTCAACAAGAAAGAAGGTTATCTAGAGAGGCAACTAAGTGAACAAACTAAAGCAGGAAAACTGAAATCAACAACACGAAATAGTAAGAGCAAGGAGTAAAGGAAGGGAACGAAGTAACCGGCGAGGGGACACAGAGATGTAATTCCCGTAGTTCACTCCCAAGGAGCTACGTCTACGTTGGAGAGGTGTGGGGGCCACACAAGGTCACCCGAGCGCCACAAAGGCCTCACCTTCTTCTCCGGTGAGCTCCCCCACAAAGGAGGCCTCACAATCCACTAACCGGTGACCTTGAAGGCGCCAACCGAAACCTTTACACCAAGGTTGAGGGGGAGGCTCCACAACTCAATTGGAGGCCCTCAACGACACCTCGAAGCTTTACAACACATGCCTCAGCTCCGGGGATGCCCTACACCGTCTAGGGTTCCAAGAAACCCAAGAGCAACAAGATCCACAAAGGATGGAAGGGGGAAATCAATTCTTCTTTGGTGGAAGTGTAGATCTAGGTCATCTCCCTCACCTCTCAAAAGATCAGGTCATTTGAGTGGCTAGAGGGAGAGATCTAGTGAGGTGAAGCTCAAGCTTTAATGGAGGAGAGAGAAAAAATCGAGAGAGAGTGGGAGGAAGAAGAGGGGTGCCTTAAATAGGCCCCCTCGCACTGAACCGGTACAGCCCCCGCGACCTCACCGGAAGTTCCGGTGATAGGCCGGAAGTTCCGCCTGAGCCTGGCTCCAACGGTCATATGACCGTTGACGCACGCTCCAGAAGCGCAACCGGAAGTTCCGGTCAAAACAGACCGGAAGTTCCGATGAACTTCCGATCAAGTTCCGATCAAGTTCCGGCAAATAGCACTCTTCTAAACAGAAGATTACTGAACCGCCACCGGAACTTGGGCGGAACAAGCAGCGGAACTTTTGGGTCGTGAGCGGGTCAGACCGGAAGTTCCGGCCTCAAGCGGAAGTTCCGCTCAAGAACTTTTGGCGGGGCTAGGCAGATGGAAGTTCCGGCCAAGTTCCGGCCAAGTTCCGGCTAAGTTCCGGCTAAATAGCACATTTCGCCCAGAGGGTTACTGAACCGCCACCGGAACTTGGGCGGAACAAGCGTCGGAACAAACTGAAGAGCTGCCCGCAGAAAAAGTTAGAGCGGAACTTCCGGTCTAGACCGGAAGTTTCGGTGAGACACAGAAGGCCCCAACAGAACAGGAAAACGCTCTCTCTCACGGGATAATGGGATGGCTGTGGCGGTGCATATAGGTTTGTGCAAGAACAAGTGATTTCCCACAGCCTTCCAAAGTGGACCCCCTCTTAATAGTACGGTGACCTAAAAACATCAACCAGAAAGAAACTAGAAGAAGACTAAAAAGGCCACCATCTTCAAAAGATCACAAGAGAGCATCCTTCCCAACAGAATGAGACAACAACGACGTTTCCCCTGAAACTCAAGAGCACAGTTAAAAACACGGTTGGGATTGTCATTTAACACCAAAAACATCATGGGAAGATATAGTCCTTTCAATCTCCCCCTTTTTGGTGTTAGATGACAATCCCACAGATTTGCATAGAAACAAAGCAATCTTTGCAATGGACGGGGCAGGCTCCCCCTGTATGTGTACAAGGTAGAGAGAAGACTCCTAAGGACTGAACTAGCACACATACACGGAGGCTCCCCCTAACAATTGCAAAGATAACACAATTGCAAAAAGGGATAGAGATCATACCAGAACCAACTAAATGTGGTGGAGACAAACGGAGTAATAATAGCAACAAGAGCAATGAGGCTCCACCACCATAGGAACAACCCAAGAGATGACAATAAGGTACCACACTCACGACAAAGAATAAGATACCACAAAGATACCACATAGTCTCAAACATAACATACCACATGGTCCACAAGCACACATAAGTTCACGGACATAAAACCACAAGCACACAAATTAACTAGAGAGTTCGCGAGTAAGAAAAGATCAAAGGCAAGAACAGGCTCGCGACTCAACCCATGCAAATCCCGTAGACACCCTAATAGACATCCTTCTCCCCCTTTGGCATCGAGACACCAAAAAGGAAGAAGAGATCAATCTACTCGTCCCAGCCATGAGAAGGGGAAGGATGGGAAGACTCAGACGGACCAGTGACCTCCTCCTTAGACTCATCTTCAGACCAGATGCAGTTGTTGCGAACCCAATCCTCCTTGGGAGCAGTGACAGAGCTAGAGACCGGTGAGCAAGGAATGTTGAGGGCTTCCATGATGGCCTTCTGGCGCTGAACATTGTGATGCTGGTCAACATAAGCCTGATACTCGCGGTCCTGCAGAAAGCAGAAAGTCTTCTTCACTTTCCCAAGCAGCTTCTTTGCCCAAGATGGCTGTCTCTGGAGAGAAGGACCACCAGCACTAGAGCCACCAGGAGCAGAGGAGGGACCACCAGCACTAGATCCACCAGGAGCAGAGGTGCGACCACTAGCAACATCTCGAGACTTCTTGAGAGCAGCTTCTTTTCTTCCTGAGTGCGAGGCTGTTGGTGCTTACTCACACGGAACCTTATCTCTTCATGAATGGTGATGTTGTCTTGAGGAAAGGGGTTGCCAGTCTTCTCGAGCCACTTGTGATTGATGAGAGTCTGAATGTAGGGAGCATAGATGCAGGATCGCTTTTCGATGAGAGCCCCCACATCTCTGAGAAGATGAAGTGCATAACATCCATTGACCTGTCAGTGCCTCGGCGAAGATGGGTCTGATGCATGAGGTCAACCTGATATCCATGAAACTGATCAAAGTTGCCAGCTTTGGGAGAGATGGTGTTCAAGTACACCCGACGCATAATGTCATAAGTTGGCAGCAGATGATTCGTAAACCCAACACTTCCCCATCCTTCAATGTAGAGAGGCTCCAGGACCTCAGGATCAGCAGCTATAGGACCATGAACACACCAACCATTTGCCCCGCGGCCAGGCTGAATGGGATAACCAAGAAGCTCAGCAAACTCAGCCCAAGTAGCGGTAAGAAACACATCCCTGGTCATCCACTTCATCACTCCTTCAGTAGATGAATGCATGTGAAGATACAGAGTGGAGTAGAACTGAGCAATAGCAGTCACATCAAAGTTCTGACGGTGCTCCATGAGGGGAATCAACCCAAACCTCTGACAGATATCAAGAGCTTCCCCAAAGTAAACTTGCTTCTCTTCCATGTGAGGCACATTGATGAACTTCTGAGGAGCAACCACAAACTTCTTCTTGGATGCATAAATTTCTTCATAAATCTGCTCCTGACGACAGGTGTGGAAATGAAGATCCAAACAGAGACGATCACGAGGCACGAGGTAGGGATCAGCAGCCCTGAATGCAGCGTAAGCCTTCTGAGTCCACTTGGAAATCTTGGCTTTGGTCATGTCTGGCCCTGCAGCAGTGGCCTTCTAAGAAAGAGCAGGCCTCTTCCCTGCAGCAGCAGCACGGCGAGCAGCAGCAGCCTTCTGGCGAGAAGTCTGAGCGGTTGGACGCACAACTTCAGCATCTTCCTCATCAATCTCAGGAGGAATGTCAGCGGATGGTCGGCGGGCACGCTTGCCTTGGCGAGTCTCTCCTTCCCCTGAGAAGAAAGAACAAGAATAGGGAGGGAAGTTGGGATAAGTGCACAAGTTCGGAAGTGGAAACAAAAAGAGTTAGATTGGAAAAATACAAGCAGGAAAAAAAATTTGCAGTGTAGCCGGAACTTCCGCTGAAACGTCGGAACTTCCGGTCTAGACCGGAAGTTCCGGTCGTGGCTCACCGGAATTTCCGGTGAGGCCACGAACTGACAGTTTCAACAGGGGTTCCCTAGATGTAGATCTAAAGACCACCAATGCACAAATTTTTCCAAGGATGTATTGGACCAATCTACTCTAGCATGATACCCTAGGCCTACCAAGATCTTCCAACAAGTTCTAGCCAAAGAACTAGCCTATACAAGGTGTGCCCTAACTCAAGCCATGGTGAGAGCAAGATCTCCATTAATGGAGGGAGTTAAGGGCAAATACCGGAGTCCATGGCGGGAGATCGAGGTGGGGAAGGATCCCACGGAGCAGATCTGGAGAGGAGCGGTTGGAGAAGAGGGGGCCTGAGCGCCCTCTTGGATATGTCCTGGCCGGTGGCGCTCCTGATAGAAGATGGGTCTTGGGGGAAAAGAGGAAGAAGATCCTATTTTTCCCCAGGGCCCACCTTTTATAGTACAGGAAGCACCATCGGAAGTTCCGGTGGACCGGAACTTCCGGGTCAGACTAACAGGAAGTTCCGCTGACGCCAGAAAGAACATCTCAGGAGGATAACAAGGAAGAACTTGTGCAGGAAATAGAGAGGGCTTGAGGTAAGGAAAGGCTTAGGATAAATAGCTCAAACTGTGAAGAACCAAAAACAACAAAAACAAGACAAACAAAAAGGTCAAAGAACCAAATAACACGAGTCGGTGGCCGAAGCCACCTTATATAAGAGTAAATGGCTTGACACCGCGAAGATGTATCTTGGGTTCATTACCAACACTAATCATGAAGCTCAAATGGTCTCCTTTAGAGACTATAGAGTATGCAAACTTTAATGTGCGCATAATAGGGATAGTGTTTGTTCATAAGAGGAACTACACTCCCCCTAAATCCATGCCTACACCCAAACAAGATATACATTGAGACACGGGTAGGTGTGCAAGGGCTCAAGCAACATTGCTCGAATCAATGATATTTAGCTCATGCCTTAACTCTCGGAACCTTGCTTCATCAAGAGGCTTCGTGAAAAGATCCGCAAGATTTGCCTTGGTGGGAACATACTCCAAAGAAATGTCTCCTCTAGCAACATGGTCCCGAATGAAATGATGACGAATCTCAATGTGCTTGGTTCGGTTGTGTTGCACGGGATTGTGAGCAATAGCAATTGCACTCTCATTGTTGCAAACTAGAGGCACCTTGTCAAAAGATAGTCCAAGATCCTTCAAGGTTTGCTTCATCCATAGCAATTGAGCACAGCAGCTTGCGGCAGAGATATACTCAGCTTCGGCAGTAGACATTGACACACAGTTTTGCTTCTTCGAGGACCAACAAACCAAGGATCTTTCGAGAAACTGACAAGCTCCGGAGGTTGATTTTCTTCCCACTTTGTCACCATCCCAGTCCGAGTCCGTGTAACCAATGAGATCAAAGCTGGCTCCCTTGGGGTACCACAACCCAAAGTTTGGGGTATGAACTAAATATCGAAAGATCCTTTTGATAGCCACCATGTGAATCTCCTTTGGTGCGGCTTGAAATCTTGCACACATACCCACACTCAACATAATATCTGGTCGGGATGCACAAAGATAGAGCAAAGAACCAATCATCGACCGATAGAGTTTTTGATCCACCTCCTTACCCTTGGGATCGAGATCAAGATTAACCTTAGTTGGCATGGGAGTCTTGGCACCTTTGACTTGATCAAACTTGAACTTCTTGAGCATGTCTTGGATGTACTTGGCTTGGTTGATGAAAGTCCCTTTCCTCAATTGTTTGACTTCAAATCCGAGGAAAAACTTCAGCTCCCCCATCATGGACATCTCGAAGCGGTTGGTCATGAGCTTGGCAAAATCCTCATTAAAAGTTTTGTTAATAGACCCAAAGATAATGTCATCCACATAGATTTGGCATATGAACAAGTGGCCTCCAACTTTCTTAGTAAAAAGAGTGGGATCAATGAGACCCACTTCGAAGCCACGGTCTAACAAGAGCTCCCTAAGGCACTCATACCACGCACGCGGGGCTTGCTTAAGGCCATAGAGTGCCTTATTGAGCTTGTAGACATGGTTCGGAAAAACTGGATCCTCAAAGCCCGGAGGTTGCTTGACGTATACCAACTCTTTCAAAGGACCATTAAGAAAAGCACTCTTGACATCCATTTGATACAATTTAAAGTTGTGATGGGTAGCAAAGGCAAGGAGCATACGAATGGATTCAAGGCGAGCAACGGGGGCGTAAGTCTCACCGAAGTCGATGCCCTCAACTTGTGAGTATCCTTGGGCAACTAACCTTGCCTTGTTGCGCACGACAATTCCATTCGCATCGCACTTGTTCTTGAAGACCCACTTGGTTCCAATGATGTTTTGGCAGTCTTTAGGCCGCTCAACCAATATCCAAACATTGTTCCTCTTGAAGTTATGAAGTTCCTCGTTCATAGCATCAAGCCAATCATCATCTTCAAGAGCTTCGAAGACTTTCTGTGGTTCCACAAGAGAGATAAACGCATGGTGAGAGCAAAAGGAAGCTAGTTGCCTCCTAGTGGTGGAACCTTTATTGAAATCTCCATAGACATTATCAAGGATATGGCCATCTCGAACAAGCTTGGCGAGACGATAGGCTTGACGACGGGCTTGTGCTTCAATTCGAGATTCTTGAGCCACCACTTGGTCATTTCCATCAATTGAGCCGCCCCCTTGACTATAAGCACGAACACGAGGGTCATCTTCATCAATTTCCACTTCGGGGAAGTCATCACTCGGAGAGGATCCTTGAGGAACATGGACTTGATTTTGATCTTGATTAGCTTGACCTTGGGAAGAAACATGACCTTGAGGAGGAGCCCCATCTTGGGGAGGTTGATGAGGTTGATGAAGAGCTTGTCCGTGAGAGGTGCCTTGAGGAGGAGCCCCATCGTGGGGAGGTTGATGTTGTTGATGAAGAGCTTGTTCTTTAGAGCTTGGAGAGTCATGAACATGGGAAGCTTCGGAAGAGCTTGAGGGAGCTTGTGCCAAGAAGGTAGGTCCTTGAGGTGCAAGATGATCTTGTGAGAGTGAGGGCTCCACTTGAGTAGAGCTTGGTCCTTCTCCTTCGTCCATAAGGGGATCCTCAATGGGGAGGTGGAAACCCACACCCATTCTTCCTATGGCCTTGGGAGGAATTTCATCACTTGGATCACAAACACCATCTTGCCTAACAAGGGATTCATGATTTTCATCAAACTTCACATTGCTCGTCTCTTCAACTCTTCCATTGGCTTTGTTGTAGACTCTATAAGCATGGGACTGATTTGAGTAACCAACGAAAATTCCTTCTTGAGCCTTGGATTCAAACTTTGACAACCGAACTCCTTTATTGAGCATGTAGCACTTGCACTCGAACACCCGAAAGTAGCTAACATTAGGCTTTTTCCCGGTGAGAAGTTCATAGGGGGTCTTGTTCTTGTTCTTGCGGAGATAAAACCGGTTGGTTGCATGGCAAGCAGTGGAGATGGCCTCGGCCCAAAAGTTGTATGGAGACTTGAACTCAGCTAGCATAGATCGAGCCGCATCCATCAAAGTACGATTCTTCCTTTCAGCAACTCCGTTTTGTTGAGGGGTGTAGGGAGTGGAGTATTGATGCTTGATTCCTTCATCACTGAGAAACTCATCCAAGGTATAGTTTTTGAACTCGGTGCCATTGTCACTTCGAATTGAGAGAATAGTTGCATTGTGCTTTCGTTGAACCTCATTAGCAAAGTCAATGACGGTTTGTTGAGTTTCACTCTTGTACTTGAAAAAGAACACCCAAGTGTATCTTGAGAAATCATCCACAATAACCAAACAATACTTCTTGCCTCCAAGACTATCATGAGAGGGAGGACCAAAGAGATCCATATGTAAGAGCTCCAAACATCTCTCGGTAGTGATTTGATTGAGCGCTTTGTGAGGAGTTTCATGCATCTTCCCTTCAATACAAGCCCTGCACACACGATCTTTGGCAAAAGAAACATCGTTAATACCAAGGATGTGGCCCTCGGAGTGAAGTCTTTGCAAAGTTCTCATGTTAACATGGGCTAGGCGGCGATGCCACAACCAGCCCTTGTCGGCTTTAGCATAGAGACATAGAGCATGAGGAGTAGTGGTCCCTGAGAAGTCCACCACGTACAAGTCATGTTCTACATATCCTACAAAAGCCACCTTGAGAGACTTGCTCCACATGAGGACCACGGAATGAGAGTTAAAGAAAGAAGAAAGACCCATAAGAGCAAGAGCACGAACTGAGAGTAAGTTGTAACCAAGAGTTTTGACAAGCATGACGTCAACCAAGGATACATCCGGGGTTACCACCACTTTGCCAAAACCCAAAACCTGAGAGCTTGTTTTGTCACCGTAAGAGACCATGGTGTTGGCAATATTGGGTCTCAACTCGGTCATGATAGACTTGCTTCCGGTCATATGACTTCTGGCACCACTATCAAGCACCCATTTTGATCCGCCGGAAGCATAGTCCTACAAGAAAATCAAGCTTTGTTTTTAGGTACCCATTTTGCAATGGGTCCCCTTTTGTTAGTGACAAGAACCTTTGGCACCCAAATGGCCCAATGATAATCATGCGTGTAAGATGTCCCCACATATCTAGCATATACATGACCATCATAAGATTTGCAAAGAATATAAGAGGGATTGTTCTTTCCGGCAAAGTTGTCACTTTGCAAGAGAGTTAGGCCATTTGGTACTCCTTGGGCCATGCCCTTGTTCTTTTTCTTCTTCTTGTTCTTCTTCTTCTTCTTCTTCTTCTTCTTCTTGGTCTTGGCAAGTTGATCCTTCAAAACCTTGACCTCCTTTATGAGATGCTCATGCTTGCAACAAGGGTTAGGAGAGCTAGAAAAGTCTATAATTTGCACAGCGGAAGACTTAGAAAGATCACAAGTTAATTGAGTTTGAAGCTGTTCATGAGCCTCAAAAAGACTTGTGAATTTACTCTCCAAGGCTTTGTGTTCCTCTTTGAGTTTCTCAAGATCCTTTTGAGTCTTATCATGACCACCTACAAACTCAGCATTTTCTTTCTTGAGAACCTTAATCAAAGCAAGAGCATGGTCACGTTCTTTAATAGTAGAGGTCAAAGTGTTGTTATGATCATCTACAAGTTTAGACACATTTTCTTCAAGATTAATTCTCATATTTTGTTCATCCTCAAGACTTTGAGTGAGAGAGGCAATTTCATCGGCGGCATCTCTTTCATTTTTACTTAGCAAGTCAAGAAGTTCTTCCTTTTCATCTAAGGCATCCCTAGCATTCTCAAGTTGAGCAAGTAAGGACTCAAAGCAGTTTTTAGTTTCTTCATCTAAGGTAGCAACAAATTCACACATGTCAATCATCTCTTTCTTCACCTCTAGACCAACAAGATCAAGAGAGGAAGGCTCACTAGAGATGGGTTGAGGAGTGGGTTTTGGTGATACCTCGGTGGCCTTGGCCATGAAGCACTTTTGGTTGGAGGAGATGACATTTTCATTTGGGGAGTCAAAGAGGGATAGACGTGGAGTTGAGGTAGTGGCAATAGCAGCAACCCCCACAATCTCTCCACCATGAACTTCATCATCATCATCTTCATCCGTGCCCGAAAGATATTCTTCATGGACCACAATTGCTCGTTCCTTGTTAGTGGCGTTCTTGACGGTGTAGTTCTTGTTTATGGGATGAGGAGATCTTGACTTGACCTTGCGAATGAGACGACCACCATTGTCTTCACGGTTCTCAAAGGGACACTTGGCCACGAAGTGACTCTTGTCGTTGCAATTGTAGCAAGACCTTGCTTTGGGAGACTTGTTGGGTGAGTTGAATCTTGAGTTGTCCCTCGATCTTGGCTTGAATCCGGACTTGTTCCAAAAAGCCCTTGAAGCGAGAGCAAGATGTTCGTTGAAGGCACATTTGAGATCTTCTTGGGACCACTCACTTGATGTATCATCATCATCAACTTCAATAGCCTTGGCCTTCAAAGCAAGGTTCACTTTTGTTGATCCAATGGCTCTAGCTCGAGCGGACTCCGCATTCTTCTTAGCAATAGTCATGGCAATTACTTCACTCAAGACTTCTTGGGAGGTCATTAAGTGAAAGTTGGTTCTGCCCTTGATAGAGTTGAGCTTTTGTTCTTCAAATGGGAGAAGAGCTTGAATGAACTTCCTCTTCATAAACTTGTCATCAACATAGTGAGCCCCAAGGTCCCTCATAGTAGAACAAAGGACCTTAAGGCGCCTATACATGTCTTCAGGGGTCTCATCATCTTGCATTGCGAAACCATCGCACTCGTTGTTGATCTCATCAAACTTGGAGCTTTGGATGCTAGCATTCCCAACAAAAAGTTCGGTGAGTTGATCCCAAGCTCCCTTGGCGGTGTCAAATTGGCGAATGTGAGCAAAATCCTTTGGAGTCAAAGCCTTTTGAATCATTCCCAAAGCTGTAGCATTGAGTTGCTTGTCCACCACTTCACCCCGTGTCAACTTCTTTGGGTCAAAAGGAGAGAACCCATCCTCCACAATCCTCATTAACTCAATGGAAGAGCTGGAAATATGTGATCGCATTAGATATTGCCAATTGGCGAAATTAGACGTATCTAGCATAGGTGGTGCTCCTTGAGGGATAATGTGTGGCATGGGAATGGGTGGATCCGGAGTGTACTTCGGCGGTGGGGGTACCGCCGAGTAGTCCTTTTCTCCATTCTCCCCTTTGGAAGTTGGATTCTCGGGCTCCTCGATGTTCTCACTTGGCACCTTGGTAGAAGTTTGAGCAACAAAACCAAGTCCCAAGTGAGTGGTAGCCGCCGCGGGAGTTACCCCGGGGGTGGACACCGTAACGGTGGGAGGAACCTCGTTGGATTGGGGTGTGTCAATAGCAACTATGGGGTTTGGCTTTAGAGACTGCAAGAGAGTCATCATTTCCTCGAACTTGGACATCATGGATGACTCCAATTGCTTGAGGTCATCCATAGTGGCCAAGTTCTTGGCTTTTTCAGTTTCACTACCCCCTTCGTCGGCCATAGTCTCTTAGGCGGTAAAGCCCGAAGTAAGAGCCTGTGCTCTGATACCAATTGAAAGTACCGACTTGATACGATTAGAGGGGGGGTGAATAGGCGTCTACCCAATTTTACTTAGTTTCTCAATTTTAGGCTCAACAAGAAAGAAGGTTATCTAGAGAGGCAACTAAGTGAACAAACTAAAGCAGGAAAACTGAAATCAACAACACGAAATAGTAAGAGCAAGGAGTAAAGGAAGGGAACGAAGTAACCGGCGAGGGGACACGGAGATGTAATTCCCGTAGTTCACTCCCAAGGAGCTACGTCTACGTTGGAGAGGTGTCGGGGCCACACAAGGTCACCCGAGCGCCACAAAGGCCTCACCTTCTTCTCCGGTGAGCTCCCCCACAAAGGAGGCATCACAATCCACTAACCGGTGACCTTGAAGGCGCCAACCGAAACCTTTACACCAAGGTTGAGGGGGAGGCTCCACAACTCAATTGGAGGCCCTCAACGACACCTCGAAGCTTTACAACACATGCCTCAGCTCCGGGGATGCCCTACACCGTCTAGGGTTCCAAGAAACCCAAGAGCAACAAGATCCACAAAGGATGGAAGGGGGAAATTAATTCTTCTTTGGTGGAAGTGTAGATCTAGGTCATCTCCCTCACCTATCAAAAGATCAGGTCATTTGAGTGGCTAGAGGGAGAGATCTAGTGAGGTGAAGCTCAAGCTTTAATGGAGGAGAGAGAAAAATTCGAGAGAGAGTGGGAGGAAGAAGAGGGGTGCCTTAAATAGGCCCCCTCACACTGAACCGGTACAGCCCCCGCGACCTCACCGGAAGTTCCGGTGATAGGCCGGAAGTTCCGCCTGAGCCTGGCTCCAATGGTCATATGACCGTTGACGCACGCTCCAGAAGCACAACCGGAAGTTCTGGTCAAAACAGACCGGAAGTTCCGGTGAACTTCCGATCAAGTTCTGGCAAATAGCACTCTTCTAAACAGAAGATTACTGAACCGCCACCGGAACTTGGGCGGAACAAGCAGCGGAAGTTTTGGGTCGCGAGCGGGTCAGACCGGAAGTTCCGGCCTCAAGCGGAAGTTCCGCTCAAGAACTTTTGGCGGGGCTAGGCAGATGGAAGTTCCGGCCAAGTTCCGGCTAAGTTCCGGCTAAATAGCACATTTCGCCCAGAGGGTTACTGAACCACCACCGGAACTTGGGCGGAACAAGCGTCGGAACAAACTGAAGAGCTGCCCGCAGAAAAAGTTAGAGCGGAACTTCCGGTCTAGACCGGAAGTTCCGGTGAGACACAAAAGGCCCCAACAGAACAGGAAAACACTCTCTCTCACGGGATAATGGGATGGCTGTGGCGGTGCATATAGGTTTGTGCAAGAACAAGTGATTTCCCACAGCCTTCCAAAGTGGACCCCCTCTTAATAGTACGGTGACCTAAAAACATCAACCAGAAAGAAACTAGAAGAAGACTAAAAAGGCCACCGTCTTCAAAACATCACAAGAGAGCATCCTTCCCAACAGAATGAGACAACAACGACGTTTCCCCTGAAACTCAAGATCACAGTTAAAAACACGGTTGGGATTGTCATTTAACACCAAAAACATCATGGGAAGATATAGTCCTTTCAGCCAATCCTCTTCCTGACCTAGCTATTCTCGGAAGAAAAACCTCGCTGCCGCCGCCGCATCTTGCCGCCGCCGCCGCTTAGACACCGCACAAAAAAACCTCGCCGCCGCCGCATCTTGACGCCGTCGCCGCTTAGACATCGCACGCCGCCGCCGCATCTTGCCGCCGCCGCTTAGACATCGCACAACCTCCTTACGTCCTTGCTGCCGCTGCAAACCCCTGCTGCTGCCGCTTGAGATCCAAAACCCACATACCAAAAACCCCACTACAAATCTTCAATAAATCCCAAAACCGCCGTAATCCCTGATTGCTGTGTCAAAATCTCTACAAACAGCTGCCGTTTCTCGCCTCGGCTACCTCCTCGATGACGTCTGCCTCTGCCTCCTCCGTGACTACGCTGGCTGCCGCGCTTGGTGCGCCGCCCTCCCAGCTCCTCACACGGGATAATGCGCTGATCTGGAAAGCCCTTGTTATTCCAGCCCTTCGTGGTGCTCGCATGCTGAATCTGGTGAAGGGATTAGAGCCTGCCCCAGCTGAGGAGATCGAAGTTGACTACACCGATGGGAAGAAAATTAAAGTGGAAAGCCCTGAGTATGCTGCATGGATCACCCGTGATCAGCAAGTTCTACGGTATATTCTAAACTCCGTTTCCCCAGATATCTTGTCTCATGTAATCGGTCTTGACACATCTGCGGAAGTATGGAAGGCACTTGAATCTCTCACCACCACCTCGTCATGTTCTAGAACTCAACAGCTCAGATCTTCTCTGAATGACATGAAAAAGGATGATCTCTCAGCTGAAAAGTACTTTGCCAAAATAAAAAACATAGCCTCTGAACTCGCTGCTGCTGGCAAGCCTCTTGATGATGATGAGCTGATTTGGTCCATATTGCATGGTTTTGGTGATGCTTACAACACTCTGAAGACTGCTGTTAAGGCCAATCCCAATACCACACTTAGTGATCTATTTAGCCAGGTGCAAGCTTTTGATCAACTCCACAGGATAGATGGTGGTCAAGATGCGTTCGTCTCATCTGCCAACATGGCGCGTCGTGGCACTGCCCTGCCCACACGTGTGCGCCAGCAGGATAGGCGCCCAGATGACCGTGCCTATCAGGAGGATAGGCGTCGTCAGGATGACCGTGCCTATCAGGAGGATAGGCGTCGCCAGGATGACCGTGGTCATCAGGAGGACAGGCGCCGTGGTTATGATGAGGACCGCCGTCGTGGCTATGATGATAGTGCTCGCTATGAGGACCGTGCTCGTTGTGGAGGCTATGATGATCGTCGTGGTTATGATGACCGCCCTCGGCGTGAGGATGGTGGGAGAGGTCGTGAAGATGGTGGTCGTCGTGATGATGGGCGTCGCCGTGGCCGCGCTCCCACTCCTTATGTCAATGTCACCTGTCAGATATGCAAGATTTATGGTCATCCTGCCAGTGACTGTTGGTGGAGGTTCCAAGGTAACCGTGATCGCCGTGATGACAGTGACCGTGGTGACAAAGGTGCCAACATGATTTCTTATGGGGTTAACACCAACTGGTATTCTGACACTGGTGCCACAAACCATGTTGCAAATGAGATGAGCAAGCTCTCCTTTCAGGAAAAGTACACAGGCCATGATCAAGTTCACACAGCAAATGGTAAAGGTATGCAAATTACTCATATTGGTCATTCAATGTTGCATACTCCTCATAATTCTCTACATCTTAGAAATATCCTTCATGTTCCAGATGCCTCAAAAAATCTTCTTTCAGTTCACAAACTTACACTGGATAATGATGTCTTCCTTGAATTTCACCCATACTTTTTCTTGATTAAGGATCAGGCCACAAGGAGAACTCTCTTTCAGGGCCCGTGTCATGATGGTCTCTACCCTCTAGTGCCACTGTCTGCTGGGTCTTCCAAGCAAGCCTTCATCACCATCAAGCCGTCGTCTTCCACATGGCATCGTTGTTTAGGACATCCGTCTTCTTTTGTGGTTCAACAAGTTCTTAGGAAACATCACATCCCTCATACTCCTGAAATAAATCCATACATTTGTGATTCTTGTCAACTAGCTAAGAGTCATCAGCTACCATACTCTGTCTCTACTAGTGTTTCCACTTTTCCTTTGGAACAAGTTTTCTCTGATGTATGGGGGCCAGCACCTGCCTCTGTTGGCAAACATTCTTATTATGTAAGCTTTATTGATGATTTTAGTAAATTCACATGGATATACTTGCTTAAGAATCGTTCTGAGGTTTATCAAGTGTTCCTCAATTTTCAGCAGCTTGTTGAGAGAAAGTTTGATAGGAAAATTATTACTATGCAAACTGATTGGGGTGGTGAATATGAAAAACTCCATAGCTTCTTTCAAAAAGTAGGCATCACTCATCACGTATCTTGCCCACATGCACACCAACAGAATGGGTCTGCAGAACGTAAATATCGTCATATTGTTGAAGTTGGACTTGCTCTTCTTGCAAATGCATCTATGCCCCTCAAGTTTTGGGATGAAGCATTTCTCACTGCCACCTTCCTTATTAACTTGCTTCCAAGTAAGGTCATAAATTTTGATACCCCTGTTGAGCGTCTTCTTCATACAAAGCCTAATTATGAATCTCTTCGAGTTTTTGGTTGTGTCTGTTGGCCTAATCTTCGTCCATACAATAAAAGGAAACTTGCTTTCCGTTCAACTCAGTGTGTGTTTTTAGGCTATAGCCCTCGCCACAAAGGTGTTAAGTGTCTTGACACTAAAACTGGTCGTGTTTATATCTCTAGAGATGTGGTGTTTGATGAGAATGTTTTTCCTTTTTCCACCCTTCATCCAAATGCTGGGCGTCGTCTTAAACAAGACATTCCTTTACTTCCTACACATAATGGGGAAGCACACATTGATGATCATATGAATTCGCATGTTATACCTAACAGTGCTCCTGTAGATCATGTTGTGGTTGCAGATAATACTAATGGGCAGAATGACACTAGCAGAAATTTGGATTTAAATACTGAAGAAACGAGCAACAACAGTGCAGAAACAGTATCCGCAAATAGCACTGGCTCTAATCACGACGTCGATTCTCTGTCGGTATCGGAACCTGTGCCCATCAATCCCGATGAAGATTCCCTGGAGTCTTCACCGCACTCAGCCAGTCGCGCCTCTTCCCGCTCTGCACGCTCCCCTAGGTCATCCTCCGGACCACTCAGTCCGCCGCGTCATTCATCACAGGTCAGCCCGTCTCTGTCCTCTGCAGGTGCCGATAGCAGCCCTGCATGCAGTGCGAGCAGCGACATGCAACAGACGGGGCTGACCCAACACATGCAGCTCGTCAGCCATGATGATGCAAATGATGGGGCTGCTACAGATGATGGCAGTGCTGGTTCAGATCAAGACACCACTGCCACTATTGAAACTCGTACCGATACTAGCAATAATGCATCAGGTAGTTCTGGATCCTCTGTGGCTGCCTCTCTGTTTTTGTCTCCTGTACCGGCACCTGCTGAACCTCGTACACGTCTTCAAAAAGGTATTCGACAACCTAAACAGTACACTGATGGCACCATCCGCTATGGTTTGTTTACATCTACAGGAGAACCTTGCACCCTATCTGAAGCTCTTTCAGATGATCGCTGGCATCAGGCTATGACAGAAGAGTATGAGGCTCTCATAGAAAATAAAACTTGGAGACTTGTTCCTCCAAACTCTACCAAAAACCTTATTGACTGTAAATGGGTATACCGTGTTAAGAGAAATGCAGATGGTATTGTTAACAGGTATAAGGCTCGCCTAGTTGCAAAAGGTTTTAAACAGAGATATGGAATTGATTATGAGGATACTTCTAGCCCTGTTGTCAAGGCAGCTACCATCAGACTAGTTCTATCTATAGCTGTTTCCAGAGGTTGGAGTTTAAGACAGCTAGATGTCAAGAACGCGTTTCTTCATGGTGTTCTGGAAGAGGAGGTTTATATGAAACAACCACCAGGTTTTGAAGATTCCCAAACTCCACATTTTATATGCAAACTTGATAAAGCTCTCTATGGTCTCAAGCAAGCCCCTCGAGCATGGTATTCCAAGCTAAGTTCCAAATTACAAGCTCTTGGATTTGTTCCCTCTATAGCTGACACCTCACTTTTTCTTTACAAAAAGTCAGGTGTCATGATGTTTGTGTTGATTTATGTTGATGATATTATAATCACTAGCTCATCTGATCATGCTGTTTCCCTCCTATTGCGAGACCTCAAGGGTGAATTTGCCTTGAAGGACCTCGGAGATCTACACTTCTTTTTGGGTATTGAAGTAAAAAAGGTGAATGATGGCTTACTTCTTACTCAGGAGAAATATGCTACTGACTTGCTTGCAAAAGTTGGCATGAAGCAGTGTACACCATGCCCTACACCTTTATCCGCCACTGAGAAGTTGTCTCTCTGTGAAGGGACGCCTCTTGGTCCTGATGACATGACTGAGTACAGAAGTATTGTTGGTGCTCTGCAATATTTAACACTGACAAGACCTGATATTTCCTTCTCTGTAAATAAAGTGTGTCAGTTTTTACATGCTCCCACAACCTCTCATTGGACAGCTGCCAAAAGAATATTGAGATATGTGCAGGGTACTGTAAAGACTGGTCTTACTTTTCAGAAGTCTTCTTCTACCTTGCTCAGTGCTTATTCTGATGCTGACTGGGCAGGTTGTCTTGATGATAGAAGGTCTACAGGAGGTTTTGCTGTGTTTTTTTAGACCAAATCTAATCTCTTGGAGTGCTCGAAAACAAGCTACAGTCTCAAGGTCAAGCACTGAAGCTGAGTACAAGTCTCTAGCAAATGCTACTGCTGAGCTAATATGGGTTGAAACACTACTTGGTGAGCTTGGTGTCCCATTAAAGGAGAAACCATGTTTGTGGTGTGACAATCTTGGAGCAACATATTTATCTGCTAATCCTGTCTTTCATGCCAGAACAAAACACATTGAGATTGATTTTCACTTTATCAGAGAAAGAGTTGCAAGCAAAATGCTAGACATCAGGTTTATCTCAAGTAAAGATCAAATAGCTGATGGATTTACAAAGGCATTGCCAGTTCGAGATCTTCATGAATTTAAGCGTAATCTCAACCTTTCTGAAGGTTGTGATTAAGGGGGGCTGTTAACGATATTAGAGATATATCTTTTCATATGTACACCCGGTACGAAGTAGTACTTCAACCGGTTTCTCTTTGCATATCTCTTTGCATATGGACTCTTTGTATGTCTTGATATATTTAACACGCAACCAACACAGAGATCAATGTGTTGTTCAAGCCTAAAACTAATAAAGAGGACGCCCAAAAACTCTCTAAAATCCCTGAAAAGAAAAAGGAAAAGTTTCTTAGGAGGATCAAAAGATCAGAAACATTCTTCAAATCCTTGAAGAAAAAGAAACGTAAATTTCTCTTAAAAACAGACTGTAGACTTGATGTGAGGAAAAAGAAGACTAGGCTTGAAGGGAAGCATGTGGCATGGACTGTTTGAGCTAAATAAAGACACTCATTGATAAAAATGAAATATAGTGTTGCGGTGTTTCAACCAATAATTCATTGATCCCTTTCGAAAAAAAAATCATCGACCGATTGTGGCTCTTCATAATTTACTACTGGCAAAATAGTGGAGAGATGAATTTTATGTGCTTTAGCATTATTTTTTGAGCCTACCCTCAATTTTCCTCCCAGATTCGCCACTTGACCAGACCTGTTCGGACAGGAAAAATAAACTCGAATGCACGCGTGTACTGTAGTTGTACGCGGTCGGGCTAAAAACATGCATGCGCGCAGGTCTCCCAGCCGGGATCGTTCTTCACCGAATCTTCCCGCAGGATTCACCTTTTCTCGATCGCTTCAGCGCGAAGCAATCAACCCAGGCTATACGCAGTGCTAGCTAGTCCTTCTGATCATGCATTTTTTTGGAAAAGGGCGCATTTATTCTCTGATCATGCATATTTACATCACCTAATCAGTCTGACAAGCAAACGAACTAAATAGTCATATTTGACCTACATGTATGAAATTCCTGACGTAATGGACTCGTTCCATGCAGCGTGAAATTACTGAGCTAATTGCTTGACTAGTAAGTATCACTGAAGTTTTCCACAAGTGGACCACATTTCAAGTTCAAGTTCAAGTTCTGGACTTGTTCAGTCCTTCTTCACAGAATATGCATGGGAGTCTCACGTACCTTTTCCCAGTAATGTCTGATACTTCCAAGGCATGCATATCCTAGGACTCAGTGACCAATATGCTCCTTTTGTGACACCTATAAATAGCGCAGCATGGTTTTCCATTCTTGCACCAGAGAGGAACAGATCTTGTGTAGCTTCGTTCAAGACCTGTGAACTTCCAAGGTATCTTCTTTCCCTTATAGTACTATATCAGTAAGAATAGGTTATGTATACCCTTATTTAACATGTTCATTCATGTTACCCAGTACATAGTAGATCTTTGAGTAGTTATTTTGGTAATACTTTGTGTAAAGTTAACTAGCTATCTCATACCTTGTTACTCTACTATTTCCAGGATTATCTTCTCAAGCACTTGTTCATTTGACACTCAAAGATCTCTAGAAGAACAAATGGGAAAATCCAACCGTAACAGCGTCAAGAAGAGCATCTGGCAGGTCCTATGTGGCTGCTTATCGCCTAAGACCAAGGGCTAATTTAGATCTTATGGCTTATGTCATGGGGCTAACACCACATAAGCGAACTTCTTTCATACATGTGGACTGCCGGAAGTAGAGTTTAATTAAGTTATGGGTGTGAGTAAATGTCAGAATGTGTTTGCTAAGTTGATTGGTTCAATTGGTTTGTAGTCGTGTCATTTTGTCGGGCTAGTTCCCCCTCGGCAGTGAGGGAAATGTGAAAAAGTGCCATGTAACCATGTGTTGAAATAAATCTCATGTACTTCGCTCTTTGTTACTTACTTGTGAATCAGGATATATATTGTGCAGTTTTTTTGAATAACATATGATGCATTTGTTGTCAATATACAAGATTACTTACCAAAAGGTTGGTTTCCTAAACGTGTAAGGTAACTTTATTGTGCAAAGAAAAGAAAAAGGATTGCCGCAACTTCGAAATATGGGGCAACAAGTCCTATATACATTCATTTTCCTCTTATTTTGGTCAAGTGGATGCGGTAAGAAGAGTTGATTTTCTATGATACCTTCTTTATAAAATACCCCCTCCGTTCCAAATTATAAGATGGTTTAGTCTTTTTTGAAACACATGTAAAAATCTTTTAATATATATTGGTTCGAAGAAAAATGAGTGAACATACGAACTAAGACGTCTAGATACATGTTTAGAAAAGATTATTTTTTGTGTGTTTTGAACGGGAAAATACTTTCCTTACTAATTTGTTTGGATTTCTCTTGAAGTAGCTGCATACTACGCAACATGTGGCACTATGCATTACTACTATACTTGACATACACCCGCACAAGAGAACACACATAAATAATCAACGCCTAGGAACAAATGTAAACGCGTGAATTGCACCTGCCAAACGTTCCAGCACATATAGGTCAACAGTCCATGCATGCTTCAGCAGTCAGCTAGCCAGAACGGCCATCTGGTCTTCATTTCCTGTTGTATCTAAGCCGACCAACATACCGCTGAATGATGGAATATTAAATGCATCAAACCTCGGAGAAAATTAAAGCTTTCATTTAAAGTATAGCCTCGCAGTCCAAGGCAGATGTTCACACAGTCACACTCACTGACTCGCCGTCAGAATCCCAGAAAATATTTTTCTGCATTTTCTCACTCGAGAGACCGGTCAAGTTCATGGTGTTGGTGTATTGTAGCTAGCGACATATAACTTCCAAGGATACTCCCTCTGTTCGGAAATATAAGACGTTTTAGCTTTGTGAATCAAATGTATCTAGACGTCTTTTAGTGTATAGGTTCGTAGAGGTTTGGAGTGAACCTATACCCTAAAAGGTGTCTAGATACATTCGTTTCACAAAGCTAGAATGTCTTATATTTAGAAACGGAGGGAGTATAACTGTAAAGCTGACGAGAAGACAGCTCAGCACCTGTACCAGTGATGTGCGGCCGTCAATATAATCTCAGTTTAGAATTGGGCTCCAATGACTTAAGTCTCATGTCGTGGTGAACACTCTTCAGAAGCTAGAAAAATAATTTCAGCACGTTGGGGGTGATGCTCACGGCCTAGAAGATTTGTTGCGAACGGAATGGAAGCATCTTCAGAAATGAGCAGTGGCGGAGCTAGGGGGAGGGGGGGGGGGGGGGGGGGAGGGGGGGGGGAGGAGCAGGGGCCTTGACCCCGCCTCTTGCATGCTATTTAAGAAAGAAATTAGGGAAAATTGCTTAATTGACCCCCTAATTGAGAATTAGCAATGTCCGGGCCCCGTTAAGTCACTATCATGTCTCCGCCACTGGAAATGAGCACAAGACAATGCAGCAGATCATCACAAATATCAAATCATTAATAATGCAGCTGATGGCTGGTAGTTTTTGCTAACGAGGACGTTAATTGGGTTGCGTGAGTCTAGTTTTGATGTTTTATTCGGTAGAAGCCTCTGAGATTTAAGACTTCTAGTTTTCTTGCGTGTTTCTAACTTTCTCTATTTGTTGCGTGTAGTGTTTTCAGTCTGGTCGATTGAGTTGTACTAGTCGTATGGGTGGATGGTTACACGAACCGGTACGGATCGGAAAATGCACTGGTGATTGCAGCCGGCGGCTCCAAATCTAGGATTTCGTCTTTTTATGTCTTTTCAGTGCCTTCTACGGAACAGTGAGGCGGTGACAATACCTTAAAGTCAGGGTAATGTTCTCCTTATCCTAGTATCCTCGCTCCGATGGTGCGTCTGGTGCTGGCGGAGGACACGTGGAGTCGTGTGTGTCCGACAGATCTTCTAGGATCCTGTGTTTTTCATATTTATTGGTGTGGTTTGAGGTCAGTCTCTTCAGATCTACGCTAGTCATCTTTGACGATGGTTGCTGCTCTGATGCGTTGTTCTTTTGAGACCTTAGCACGATGACTTCCCTATGTCTAATACAAAAAACTCTACTACGACGAGATTTGCCCGACTCCAATGATGGAGGGGTGACGATGGCGACAAGCCTTCGCCTCGTGCTAGTGTCAGTAGTCGTCTCTAGGTGGTCAAATGACTTTGTAGTTTTAGAACTCTTTGTACTATTTTTAATGATTATTAATAGATCGATAAAATTTCAAAAAAAAGAGAGTTGAACTGGTCATATACCTCACCTTCAGGACTATCTTTCTCTCCATATCTACAATCACATGCGGCCCTCATGCATGGTTCAAAAATAAATACTCTGCACAACATGAATCCCATGCATGAAAAATTATTCCGGGTTTGTCTAAGAGCAATTTCACTTGTTAATTTCTCTAAATAGAATTAATTGGTTACAACCATGAATTTGAAGATGCAAATAGATGGGCTGATGAATTATTGGGAGCTTGGCGACCTTTGACACACGACTACTTGTGGATAGATACAAAGGAAGGAGGTAGGGTTATTTCTGTTCAAGTGAAAAGTGAAGAACAAATCAAGGGGTACTAATTGTTGAAGTGTTTAGTTTAGAATAATTCAGTTCCTAGTAGCAAGAGGAAGGGTTTTGAGGACAAGCTATTTGTCAATACACCATACACTCTAGAATCTTGAATTTTAGGTTATACCTAAGCTAGACAATCATATAATCTAGAAACCTACATCAAGATAATTATTTGTACATGTTGTCTAGCTAGCACACACCTCACTGAAAACCAAGGAAAATATTAGATATATATGAAGCCATATAAACTCACTCTAACACTTTACATGAAATCGACACATAAATTCGTGGATGAATAATACTATTCCTTTTATTTTGTGATTCAAAGGGAATTTAGCTAAACAGAATATTTGGAAAAATTCCCTATCTAAATTATTAAAAATTAAACTAATATCTTTGATTAAATGTGACTTACTTACGCATGAACAATGTATTAACAATGACAAAAATTAAGAAAAAGTATATCAAATAACATCATAATTTAATATATTTTATAGTCAACTCTACTACTTATAAAAGTAATCTTACTAAAAACTGATGATGCTTGTCACAAAATGAGTTATAAACAAGTAAAAATATTTAGTATAAATGTTTTAGGACTATTAATTGTAACAAGATCCATGAGTACAATTTCTAAAATTTATTGAGGATGGAATGGAAATACAAAACAATATAAGTCGATGACGTGTCGTGAAGTCATAGCAATGAGAATGACTTATATAAATATTAATATTTTCTTTGTACTAATGAAATTTTATTCGTAGCTAAAAAACGATGGTTCTAATTTCAAAATATATCAAATAATTAACTACATCCCTTTATGTGGCATAATGCATGAGGCTTTTCTCGGTGACTTTAAACATCTTCAGATTAGAAATATTTTTTACCACATTGCAAATGGTTAGCTTAAAATACCTATTGCCATAGAGGTACACATCCCATCCACATGAACATATGAAATTGTTCGTGGCTGACATGGCCTAGCGAGGTCGGTAACGATAATATATTATCGACAATATGCCAATGTGGGTCAAGTCGCACTCACATTTCTTGCGTGTCTTATCACGAACATGATTTTTTAAATTGTGTTCTTAATTTGTGATGCTCGTTACCATGTGGGGTGTCCCTAAGGTCACTTTGTACTACTGCAAGCAATGATTTGGTAGGACTTGAATTCAACATTGCCAACTTTGTTGATGATATAAGAAAATATGATAGATCATATGCTTAATGAATCTTCATGGTCTCTCTATTAAGCTTGTTGAAACACAAAACTTGTTAGAATAATTGACTATTTGACCAGCCCATTTATCTTTATTTAAATAATTTTTATTATAAATCTCAAAGGTCCATGTTTCCCATTCATGTTGTGCAAGAGGTGGGGAGTAAAGTTTAGTCCCACACTGGTTGGGAGGAAGATGCATCAATGTACTCCATCCAGTTCATATTAATGACCTTAATTTTATCTAGATTTGTATGTACCTAATTAATTATTTAGACTAGATGCATTCATATTTAGATAAAGTTGAGGTCATTAATATGGACCGAAGGGAGTATAAGGTTTGGTCTTCTATCACTAGTAACTAGTAAGAACATGAGAAGTCGACACATACACATGGGATCCTCCTCTGTCGCCTGCCTTATGCCACACTTGTCATGTTTCGTGAATGAGATGAGTTAGGACCTATGCCACGTGAACTTCTTATTTTGCCAGACATGACTGAAGTTTCAACATTTTAGGAGATGAATCCAAACAGTTAAAACATTATGTGGAGGACGAAGCTAAAAGGTTTCTTAGACTATTTGGCTTCAGCTTCTCTTTTTTTTCGCGAAAACGCAAAAAGCTTTGCGTTTCGATTCATTGATAGAAAAGGAGTTCGATTTACAAGCCTAAGAGAAGGCCGATACACCCATATATACAACGCACCCAACACTCAAAACAAGACTACGGCTAATGTCGAAATCCGTCGAGTGCTTCTCCAGGACGCCGCAGAGTGAGCTCCTCCGCTGAGCAGAACCCTTCCCGGTGAAAGTTGCAGTGCTTGCGCATCATTGGATCGCTAGGAGCATGCCATTCGCAGCCAAGATGGGTCCCACCTGGATCCCGCGAGCCATCCAGGCTCAGCCCAAATCCGGGGTACGCCACTGACGCAGTGGCTACCTCCCTATGACTCCAACAAACTTACTAGCATGCAGTCTTCACCGACCCGCTATCAACCACAGAGGCCATCCAACCACTGGACATCCGAAGGCTTGCTCACGCCGTCCGGGAAGGATCCCCGTCGCGCAAGCCATCCATAATACCACTCGAGAGACCGGCACTCCAACTGCACTAAGATGCCGCATGAGGCCAACACCGAGGACCATGATGATAAGCTACGACTCATACCAGGGAATCAGGTTTCCAAGACAACGCCTCCATGGAGGGTATGACGTCGAAGATGCCGCCGTCGCCCGATCTGGCAAGCCACATCTGGGGTTTTCACCCAAAACCTGAAACCTTAGGCGAGGGAGGTGCCAAAGCTCCTCGATGACGCCTCAACAGGACACGACACCCACAGGCATCGCTGTCACCGGCCCAAAGGCAGGTCCTTCGCCCGAGGCTTGGTACCTCGCTCCCGCAACCGAGCACCCTACTCCTCACATGGAGCCGCCGCACTGGCCCTTAGAGGAGTCATCGGCAGGTTTGCGCACAGCCGTCTGAAAGAAGCATCGCCGGTCACCCATCACCGCCAACCCCGCCGCCGGCGTCACAAAACGCCCTGAGCCGCCACACTAAGAAGGCGTTGGGCTCCACTCGACCCGGCCAAAGCAGCAACATCCCTACGCTCGAGGCCCGGGAGGAGGACCAAGGGGAAGTGGGGGTCGCACCCAGCCACCGGCGCCGTTGCCAGAACGTCGCCCAGGCGACCCAACCTGCGCGGAGCAAGGCTCACACGCACACCTAACACAGGGGCCATCAGGCTAGGACCCACGCAACCGAGATCAAGCCCAAATGGGCCTAGATCTGAATCGACCAGCCCGCTGCCGCCTCCCTGCCTCCGTCACGACCGCCGTCCGGGACCACCGTCATGAAGGGCTTCGCAGCATAGTAAATCAAAAAAATCTACGGATGCAAACGGAAAGCCAAGATCTAATCTAGGAGATGCAATCAACGAGAGGGATAGATGAGATCTTCATACCCTTGAAGAAATCGCACAGCAGAAACATTCAACAGAACATGGGTGATGTAGTCGAACTAGCCTTCTCCTCCTCGTGATCCGATCCGATCCAACGCCGCAAGTGGCGGCGCCTCCGAGAGATGCACACATACGGTGCCGTGACGTCTCCTCCTGTTGGAATTATGCCCTAGAGGCAATAATAAAGATGTTATTATTATAATTCTTGTTCATGATAAAGTTTATATTCCATGCTAGAATTGTATTAAGCGGAAACATTAATACTTGTGTGGTTTGTGAACAACACCGTGTCCCTAGTACGCCTCTATGGACTAGCTCATTGATCAATGATGGTTAAGGTTTCCTAACCATAGACATGAGTTGTCAATTGATAATGAGATCATATCATTGGGAGAATGATATGGTGGACAGACCCAAACTAAGCGAAGCAATTAGATCGTGTCATCGTGTTCGTCTTTGCGAAGCTTTTCTTATGTCAAATATTGTATTCCTTAGACCATGAGATAATGCAACTCCCTGGTATCGGAAGAAAGCTTTGAGGTCATCAAACGTCATCCTATGAGAGGGTGATCATAAAGGTGTCTCTCAGGTGATCAGAAAGTATCTGTTGGGTTGTATGTATCGAGATGGAATTTGTCCCTCCCAAGTCGGAAAGATATACTTCGGGCCCACTCGGTAATCGATATCAACACCGCTTGCAAGCATGTGGTTAAGGAGTTAATCACAAAGTGATATCGGATTACAGAACGAGTAAAGTACTTGCTGTGAACGAGATTGAACTAGGTATGACGATACCGACGATCGAATCTCGGGCAAGTAAAATATCGCGAGACGAAGGGAATATATATATGGGATTGATTGAATCCTGGCATCGTGGTTCATCCGATATGATCATCGATGAATGTGTGGTATGGGTGCCCAGACCGCGCTGTTGATTATTGATAGAAGATCATGTCTGCATATTCTCGAACCCGCAGGGTCACACACTTAACGTGTCTCGACGCTAGGATAGATTGGATACTTGGTTTATGAATTTTTGTTCGGAGTCTCGGATGGGATCCGGGACATCACGAGAGGTTCCGGAATGGTCCGGAGAATAAGATTCATATAAGGCAGTGCAGTTTTTGGAGTTCGGAATTGTTCCGGGTTAATCGGTATTGTACCAGAAGCTTCTAGAACCTTCCGGAAGGGGGCCAACGTGGTCCCACCTTCCGGGAGGGGGCATGGGCCTATGAGGAAGTGTCCTGGCCGCATTGGGCCAGGGGCACAAGGCCCCATAGGGCCCAGCCGATTCTAGATAAGTTTAAACTCGTTTAAACTAGAGATAGAATTTCTGGATAAGGGATAAGTTTAAATCGTTTAAACTAGAGATAGGCTTGGAGGAGGGGCTAGGGCTGCGCCCCCCTCTATATAAAGAGGGGTGGGGGCGCACCAACCCTACACACCTTCCCCTCCAACCCTAGCCGCCCTGCTGCCCTTCCTCTCTCCCTCCCGACTGCTTGTAGGCGAAGCCCTGCTGCAGAAATTCTCCACCAATTGCACCGCGCCGTCGCGTTGTAGATTCAATCCATCTCTCCACCATACTTGCTGGTCCAAGGAAGGAGGAGACGTCGAGGTGCCGCACGTGTGCATCTCACGGAGGCACCGCCACTTGTGGTGCTAGATCGGATCGGATCGCGAGGAGGAGAAGCGAGTACGACTACATCACCCACGTTCCGACGAACGTTCCGCTGTGCGAATCTTCAAGGGTATGAAGATCTAATCCAATATCTCTCGTTGTTTGCATCTCCTAGATTAGATCTTGGATTTCCCTCTGTTCGCTTCCGTAGAAAATTTTGATTTACTATGCTGCGAAACCCTTCAGTGGTATCAGAGCTAGATCTATGCGTAGATGTGTTTCACGAGTAGAACGCAACATGGTTGTTGCGGGCGTTGATGTTTTCTGTTGCAAGCCTCTTGTTTGTGTTCTTCTTATGACGCGGGATAGTGAGATTGAAGCGGTCCAGGCCAACCTTACGCGACGTCGTTCGTGAGACCGGCTCCGCACTTGACGTGTGGCTTGTACCACACATGCGGCTGGTGGATGTCAGTTTCTCTCACTATAGTTGTCATGGGATTAACACCGGAGTTTGGCAACCATAATATCACCGTTTTGGCTTTCCGTAGGTAAGAATCGTTCTTAGCATCTACTCCCATAAGCCACGTAAAACATGCAACAACAAAGTAGAGGCGTCTAACTTGTTTTTGCAGGGAGTGTTTTCTGTGATATGGTATGGCCCAAGATGTGATGTGTATATTGTATGCGATGATCATGTTTTGTAATGTTTCACGACTTGCATGTCAATGAGTATACAACCGGCAGGAGCCATATGGTTGTCTTTATAATTGTGTATGACCTGCGAGTCAACTTCTTATACGCCATGTAATAGCTTTACTTTATCGCTAAGTAGTTAGCAATAGTTGTAGTTGCTATTCGTGGTGGAGGCAATCATGGTGGAGTGATGGAGATCATGCCGGAACGCACAAGATGGAGATCATTGCGCGAAGATTGGCTATACCATGTCACATAAAGTTATATGCATGTGATGTTTATCCTTTTATGTATCTTATTATGCTTAGATCGCGACGGTAGCATTATAAGATGATTCCTCACTTAAAGATCAAGATAAAAACTGTGTTCTCCCCAAGTATGCACCGTTGCGAAAGTTCGTCGTGTCCAAGCATCACGTGATGATCGGGTGCTATAGACTCTACGCTCACATACAACGGGTGCAAGCCAGTTTTGCACACGCGGAAATACTTGGGTCTAGCTTGACGAGCCTAGCATGTACAGACATGGCCTCGGAACACAAGAACCGAAAGGTTAAGCATGAGCCATATGAATGATATGATCGACACTTCGTTGTCCACCATTGAAACCACATCTCTTCTCGTGATGATCGGATTAGGTGTGGTGAATTTGGATCGTGTTCACTAAACAACTTGAGGGATGTTGAATTTAGTGGGAGTTCATCTGGTAATTTGATTAAAAGTTGAACTAGTTATCATGAACATAGTCTAATTGTACTTGCAAATACTGTAGATCCAATGGCCAAGTCCAACTTCAACTTCAACATTTTTGCTGAGAAAGAAAAGCTTAGAAACAATGGGTCTAACTTCACCAACTGGTTCCACAATCTAAGAATCATTCTGTCTGGCGGACAAAAGGACTATGTCCTTGAGAAAGCGTTAGGTAACCCCCCTTGCTGCAACTGCGCCGGCTGATGAGAAAGCTGTCCATCAGTCGCGCAAAGATGATTATGGTGTGATTAAGAGTACCATGTTGTTTGCTATGGAACCGGAACTTCAAAATCGTTTTGAAAACTATCCCGGGCCCTTTGAGATTCTTGAAGAGTTGAAAACCATGTTTCAGACTCAGGCCCGTTCTGAGAGATATGAGATCTCCGAGAAGTTCTTTAACTGCAAGATGGAGGAAGGGAGTTCCGTTAGTGAGCACGCCATTAAGATGTCAGGCTACACTCAACGCCTTGAGCAACTGGACTGCAAGATTCCAGAGGAGCTCAAGATTGACAGGGTTCTGCAATCACTCCCTCCCAGCTACAAAAGTTTTGTAGTGACTCATAATCAGATTGGTTCCACTGATACGATCACCGAGCTCTTCACAAAGCTGAAGGCTGCGGAGGTGGACATCAAGAAGGATAATCATGTGTTGATGGTCAACAAGCCCTCCTTTAAGAAAGGTAAAGGTGCAAAGAAGCCCTTCAAGAAGGGCGGCGGCAAGCGCAATGCCCCTGCTGAGAAGAAGCTCAGGTCTGGTCCCAAGCCGGACACTGAGTACTTCTATTACAAGGACAAGGGTCACTGGAAGCGCAACTGTCCGAAGTACTTAGCGGACAAGAAGGCTGGCACCATCAAAGGTATATTTGATATACATGTTATTGATGTTTTCCTTACTAGCCCTCGTTGTAGTGCCTGGGTATTTGATACCGGTTCAGTTGCTAATATTTGTAACTCGAAACAGGAGCTACGGAATAGACGGCGGCTTGCGAGGGATGAGGTGACGATGCGCGTTGGCAACGGATCAAGAGTTGATGTGATGGCCATCGGCACGCTCTCCTTAGTTTTACCTTCGGGATTAGTTTTAAACCTTAATAAATGTTATTATGTGCCTGCGTTGAGCATGAACATTATTTCTGGATCGTGTTTATTGCAAGACGGTTATTCATTTAAATCGGAGAATAATGGTTGTTATATTTATATGAGTAACATCTTTTATGGTCATGCACCCCTTGTGAATGGTTTATTTCTTCTAAATCTCGAAAGGGATGAAACGCACATCCATAACATTGAGGCTAAGAGATGCAAAGTAGATAGTGATAATACTACATATTTGTGGCATTGTCGTCTAGGTCATATTGGTGTAAAGCGCATGAAGAAACTCCATTCTGATGGACTTTTGGAGTCTCTTGATTTTGAATCATTTGACACATGCGAACCATGCCTCATGGGCAAGATGATCAAAACCCCGTTCTCCGGTATGATGGAGCGAGCAACGGACTTGTTGGAAATCATACATACCGATGTATGCGGACCGATGAGTGTTTCGACGCGCGGTGGATATCGCTATTTTCTCACTTTTACCGATGACTTAAGTAGATATGGGTATATCTATTTAATGAAACATAAATCTGAAACGTTTGAAAAGTTCAAAGAATTTCAGAATGAAGTGGAGAACCATCGTAACAGAAAGATTAAGTTTCTACGATCCGATCGTGGGGGCGAATATTTGAGTTATGATTTTCTCACGCATCTTAAAGCAGGTGGAATCGTTTCACAACTCACGCCACCCAGAACACCACAGCGCAATGGTGTGTCTGAACGCCGGAATCGAACCCTATTAGATATGGTCCGATCGATGATGTCTCTTACTGATTTGCCGTTATCATTTTGGGGTTATGCATTAGAAACCGCTGCATTCACTTTAAATAGGGCTCCATCTAAATCCGTTGAGACGACACCATATGAACTGTGGTTTGGTGCTAAACCTAAGTTGTCGTTTCTTAAAGTTTGGGGATGCGAAGCTTACGTCAAGAAGTTGATGCCGGACAGGCTCGAACCCAAAGCGGAGAAATGCGTCTTCATAGGATACCCTAAGGAAACTATTGGGTATACCTTCTATCACAGAACCGAAGGCAAAGTGTTTGTCGCAAAGAACGGTTCCTTTCTTGAGAAGGAGTTTCTCTCGAAAGAAGTGAGTGGGAGGAAAGTAGAGCTAGACGAGGTTATTGAACCTTCTCTTGAATTGGAGAGTAGCGCAGCACCTGAAATTGTTCCAGTGCCGCCTGCACCAACAATAGAGGAAGCTAATGACAAGGATCATGAAGCTTCGAACGATGCTGCTACTGAACGTCGCAGGTCGACAAGGTCGCGTGCCCCTCCTGAGTGGTACGGCAACCCTGTCTTGACTGTCTTGTTAGTAGAAGACAGTGAACCTACGAACTATGAGGAAGCGATGATGAGCCCAGACTCTAAGAAATGGCTAGAAGCCATGAAATCCGAATTGGGATCCATGAGCGAAAACCAAGTATGGACTTTGGTGGACCCTCCTAGCGACCGAAAGGCCGTTGAGTGCAAATGGATCTTCAAAAGAAAAACGGACGCGGATGGTAATGTTACCGTCTATAAAGCACGGCTTGTTGCGAAAGGTTTTCGACAAGTTCAAGGTGTTGACTACGATGAGACTTTCTCTCCCGTAGCGATGTTTAAGTCCATTCGGATTTTATTAGCAATTGCTGCGTTTCATGATTATGAAATATGGCAAATGGATGTCAAGACTGCTTTCCTCAATGGCAACATTGATGAAGAGTTGTATATGATGCAACCCGAAGGTTTTGTCGATCCTAAGGATGCTAATAAAGTATGCAAACTTCAGCGTTCCATTTATGGACTGAAGCAAGCATCTCGGAGTTGGAACCTTCGTTTTGATCAAGTGATCAAGAGCTTTGGATTTGTTCCAAATTGCTACGAAGCTTGCATCTACAAGAAAGTGAGTGGGAGCTCGGTGACGTTTCTGGTACTGTATGTGGATGACATATTGATTATTGGAAATGACATCAACATGCTTAACGATGTGAAGAGTTATTTGAACAAGTGTTTTTCAATGAAAGACCTAGGTGAAGCTGCTTATATATTGGGCATCAAAATCTATAGAGATAGACAAAGACGCCTGATAGCTTTAAGCCAGAGTACATACCTAGACAAAGTTCTGAAAAGGTTCAGAATGGATAAGGCATTGAAAGGTTCAGTGCCTATGTTGTCAGGTAAGATATTGAGCAAGGCTCAGTGTCCAACTACGGTAAATGACAGGGAAGCTATGAGCAAAGGGCCTTATGCCTCGGCCATAGGTTCCATCATGTATGCCATGCTGTGTACTAGACCGGATGTGTCCAATGCTCTTAGTTTGACGAGCAGATATCAAAGTGATCCAGGAGTGGAACACTGGACGGCCGTGAAGAACATCCTAAGGTACCTAAATAGGACTAAAGAAATGTTCTTAGTCTATGGGGGTGATGAACAGCTCGTCGTAAAAGGTTACGTCGATGCTAGTTTCGATACCGACAAGGATGATTGTAAATCTCAGACAGGATACGTGTATATTTTGAATGGAGGAGCTGTGAGCTGGAGAAGCTGCAAGCAAAGCGTGATCGCGGGATCTACAGTAGAAGCGGAATACATGGCTGTTGCAGAAGCGTCAAGTGAAGGAGTTTGGATCAGAAACTTCATCACTGAGCTTGGCGTGGTTCCAAGTGCACTGGACCCACTAGAGATATTGTGTGACAACACTGGCGCCATAGCACTCGCTAAGGAACCAAGATATCATCCAAAGACCAAGCATATCAACCGCAAGTTTCATATAATCCGAGATTATATAGCAGATGGAGATCTGAAGATCAGCAAAGTACATACAGATCTGAATGTCGCAGATCCCTTGACTAAACCTCTTCCACGTGTAAAACATGATCAGCACCTCAGTGCCATGGGTGTGAGATTGTTGCCAAATGTAAACTAGATTATTGACTCTAGTGCAAGTGGGAGACTGTTGGAATTATGCCCTAGAGGCAATAATAAAGATGTTATTATTATAATTCTTGTTCATGATAAAGTTTATATTCCATGCTAGAATTGTATTAAGCGGAAACATTAATACTTGTGTGGTTTGTGAACAACACCGTGTCCCTAGTACGCCTCTATGGACTAGCTCATTGATCAATGATGGTTAAGGTTTCCTAACCATAGACATGAGTTGTCAATTGATAATGAGATCATATCATTGGGAGAATGATATGGTGGACAGACCCAAACTAAGCGAAGCAATTAGATCGTGTCATCGTGTTCGTCTTTGCGAAGCTTTTCTTATGTCAAATATTGTATTCCTTAGACCATGAGATAATGCAACTCCCTGGTATCGGAAGAAAGCTTTGAGGTCATCAAACGTCATCCTATGAGAGGGTGATCATAAAGGTGTCTCTCAGGTGATCGGAAAGTATCTGTTGGGTTGTATGTATCGAGATGGAATTTGTCCCTCCCAAGTCGGAGAGATATACTTCGGGCCCACTCGGTAATCGATATCAACACCGCTTGCAAGCATGTGGTTAAGGAGTTAATCACAAAGTGATATCGGATTACGGAACGAGTAAAGTACTTGCTGTGAACGAGATTGAACTAGGTATGACGATACCGACGATCGAATCTCGGGCAAGTAAAATATCGCGAGACGAAGGGAATATATATATGGGATTGATTGAATCCTGGCATCGTGGTTCATCCGATATGATCATCGATGAATGTGTGGGAGTCAATATGGGTGCCCAGACCCCGCTGTTGATTATTGATAGAAGATCATGTCTGCATATTCTCGAACCCGCAGGGTCACACACTTAACGTGTCTCGACGCTAGGATAGATTGGATACTTGGTTTATGAATTTTTGTTCGGAGTCTCGGATGGGATCCGGGACATCACGAGAGGTTCCGGAATGGTCCGGAGAATAAGATTCATATAAGGCAGTGCAGTTTTTGGAGTTCGAAATTGTTCCGGGTTAATCGATATTGTACCGGAAGCTTCTAGAACCTTCCGGAAGGGGGCCAACGTGGTCCCACCTTCCGGGAGGGGGCATGGGCCTATGAGGGAGTGTCCTGGCCGCATTGGTCCAGGGGCACAAGGCCCCATAGGGCCCAGCCGATTCTAGATAAGTTTAAACTCGTTTAAACTAGAGATAGAATTTCTGGATAAGGGATAAGTTTAAATCGTTTAAACTAGAGATAGGCTTGGAGGAGGGGCTAGGGCTGCGCCCCCCTCTATATAAAGAGGGGTGGGGGCGCACCAACCCTACACACCTTCCCCTCCAACCCTAGCCGCCCTGCTGCCCTTCCTCTCTCCCTCCCGACTGCTTGTAGGCGAAGCCCTGCTGCAGAAATTCTCCACCAATTGCACCGCGCCGTCGCGTTGTAGATCCAATCCATCTCTCCACCATACTTGCTGGTCCAAGGAAGGAGGAGACGTCGAGGTGCCGCACGTGTGCATCTCATGGAGGCACCGCCACTTGTGGTGCTAGATCGGATCGGATCGCGAGGAGGAGAAGCGAGTACGACTACATCACCCACGTTCCGACGAACGTTCCGCTGTGCGAATCTTCAAGGGTATGAAGATCTAATCCAATCTCTCTCGTTGTTTGCATCTCCTAGATTAGATCTTGGCTTTCCCTCTGTTCGCTTCCGTAGAAAATTTTGATTTACTATGCTGCGAAACCCTTCACCTCCTTCCTTGGTCCAGCAAGTGGGGTGGAGAGATAGATTGGATCTACAGCACGACGGCATGGTGCTAATGGTGGAGAATTTCTGCAGCAGGGCTTCGCCTACACGTAGTTGGGAGAGAGAGAGGAGGAGGGCAGCAGTTGGCGGCTAGGGTTGAAGGAGTGGGGGGAGGGGTGCGCCCCTGCCCACCTTATATAGGGGGCTGGCCGGCCCCCTTGGCCCCTCCTCCAAGCCCTAGGGCGGCAGCCCCAAGGGTTGGAGTGGGGGGCAAGTTTCCCCCCTCCTTCTAGAAGGGTTCCTAGGGTTTCCCCTAGGGTTCAAGCCGGCTGGGACTATGGGGCCTTGTGCCCCTGGCCCAATGCGGTCAGGGCACTCCCCTTAGTCCCACGCAGGCCTGTGACAAGTGGGGCCATGTTGGTCCCACTCCGGAAGCTTCTAGAACCTTCCGGTAGAATACCGATAAACTCTGAACTATTCCGAAATCCAAAAACTGCTTTCCTTGATATGAATCTTATTCTCCGGAACCTCTCGTGATGTCCTGGATCTCATCCGAGACTCCGAACAAAAACTCATAAACCAATTATCCATTCTATCCTAGCGTCGAGGCACGTTAAGTGTGTGACCCTACGTGTTCGAGAATATGCAGACATGATCTTCTATCACTAATCAACAGCGGGATCTGGAAACCCATATTGAATCCCACATATTCATTGATGATCATATCGGATGAACCACGATGCCAGGATTCAATTAATCCCATATATATATATTCCCTTCATCACGCGATATTTTACTTGCCCGAGATTCGATCGTTGGTATCGGCATACCTAGTTCAATCTCGTTCACAGCAAGTACTTTACTCGTTCCATAATCCGATATCACTTTGTGATTAACTCCTTAACCACGTGCTTGCAAGTGGTGTTGAAATCAATTACCGAGTGGGCCTGAAGTATATCTCTCCGACTCGGGAGGGACAAATCCCATCTCGATACATACAACCCAACAAGTACTTTCCGATCACCTGAGAGACACCTTTATGATCACCCTCTCATAGGATGACGTTTGATGACCTCAAAGCTTTCTTCCGATACCAGGGAGTTGCATTATCTCATGGTCTAAGGAATACAATATTTGACATAGGAAAAAGCTTCGCAAAGATGAACACGATGACACGATCTAATTGCTCTGCTTGATTTGGGTCTGTCCATCATATCATTCTCCTAATGACATGATCTCATTATTAATTGACAACTCATGTCTATGGTTAGGAAACCTTAACCATCATCAATCAATGAGCTAGTCCATAGAGGCGTACTAGGGACACGGTGTTGTTCATAAACCACACAAGTATCAAAGTTTCCGCTTAATACAATTCTAGAATGGAATATAAACTTTATCATGAACAAGAATTATAACAATAACATCTTTATTATTGCCTCTAGGGCATAATTCCAACAGTCTCTCACTTGCACTAGAGTCAATAATCTAGTTTACATCTGGCAACAATCTAACACCCATGGCATTAAGGTGCTGATCATGTTTTGCTCGTGGAAGAGGTTTAGTCAACGGATCTGCGACATTCAGATCCGTATGTACTTTGCTAATCTTCAGATATCCATCTGTTATATAATCTCGAATTATATGAAATCGGCGGTTGATGTGCTTGGTCTTTGGATGATATCTTGGTTCCTTAGCCAGTGCTATGGCGCCAGTGTTGTCACACAATATCTCCAGTGGGTCCAAGGCACTTGGAACCACACCAAGCTCAGTGATGAAGTTCCTGATCCAAACTCCTTCACTTGACGCTTCTGTAGCAGCCATGTATTCCGCTTCTACTGTAGATCCCGCGATCATGCTTTGCTTGCAGCTTCTCTAGCTCACAGCTCCTCCATTCAAAATATAAACGTATCCTGTCTGAGATTTAGAATCATCCTTGTCGGTGTCGAAACTAGCGTCGATGTAACCTTTTACGACGAGCTGCTCATCACCTCCATAGACCAAGAACATTTCTTTAGTCCTATTTAAATACTTTAGAATGTTCTTCACGGCTATCCAGTGTTCCACTCCTGGATCACTTTGGTAGAACCTATGGCCGAGGCATATGGCACTTTGCTCATAGTTTCTATATCGTTTACCGTAGCTGGACACTGAGCCTTGCTCAATATCTTACCTGACAACATGGGCAATGAACCTTTCTTTGCTTTATCCATTCTGAACCTTTTCAGAACTTTGTCTAGGTATGTACTTTGGCTTAAAGCTATTAGGTGTCTTTGTCTATCTCTATAGATTTTGATGCCTAATATATAAGCAGCTTCTCCTAGGTCTTTCATTGAAAAACATTTATTCAAATAACTCTTCACATCGTTAAGCATACCAATGTCATTTCCAATAATTAATATGTCATCCACATATAGTACTAAAAATGTCACTGAGCTCCCACTCACTTTATTGTAGATACAAGCTTCGTAGCAATTTGGAACAAATCCAAAGCTCTTGATCACTTGATCAAAATGAAGGTTCCAACTCCGAGATGCTTGCTTCAGTCCATAAATGGAACGTTGAAGTTTGCATACCTTATCAGCATCCTTAGGATCGACAAAACCTTCGGGCTGCATCATATATAACTCTTCACCAATGTTGCCATTGAGGAACGCAGTCTTGACATCCATCTGCCATATTTCATAATCATGAAACGCAGCAATTGCTAATAAAATCCGAATGGACTTAAACATCGCTACGGGAGAGAAAGTCTCATCGTAGTAGGATTCAAGTGCGATAGGCATTGGGATGGATGGACGGGCGTTGCATGGACGAGTCTAAACATGTAACTTCAAGAACTAGGGAATTGCAGATAAATAATAACAAGCATCCAAGTACTAAACAATCCTAGGCATGTGCTCCAAATATAGTATATGTGCTCGCAATGAGAACTTGCACAACATCTTCTGTCTAGCCAGCCCGTGGCAGCGGGGCCTCTAGGGAACTACTGGCAATTAAGGTGCTCCTTTTAGTAGAGCACCGAAGCAAAGCATTAACACTCTGTGAACACATGTGATCCTCGCACCACAGCCATCCCCTCCGGTTGTCCCAATTATTGTCACATTGGGGCCTTTGGATCCGGACAATGATATGTGTACACAACTTGTAGATAAGATCACAAACAATACTATCATAATGATTCAATAATAAGTTCAGATCTGAGATCATGGCACTCGGGCCCTAGTGACAAGCATTAAGCACAACAAGTTGCAACAAAGTCAAATAGCACTAATAGAGATACTAGGCACTATGCCCTAACAGATCTTATTCGATTACATGATAGAACTCATCCAATCCCTAGCATCCCCAAGCCTACAGCGGGGGATTACTCACTCATGGATGAGGGAAACATCGGTGGTTGATGGAGATGCGTTGGTGATGACGATGGCGATGATCCTCTCCAAATTCCCCATCCCGGCAGGGTGCCATAACAGAGTTTCTGGATCCGAATCTTGGTTTCTGGTGGATGCCGGTGGAGCGGAACTCTTTTTGGAAAACTATCGAACCCCCCTGAGTTTTTAGGTCAGAAGGCAACTTATAGGCGTGGAGGGAGGCCGAGGAGCTGCCTGGGGTGGCCAAACCCCATCCAGGCGCGGGGTCAGGTGGGCCCGCGCCTGGGGTGGGTCTGGGCCCCCAGGCCTCCCCTCTATCTCCCCTTTTGGCTCTGTGGATCTTCTGGTGAAAATAGTTTTTGGCATATTTTTCGGGATTTTTCCTGATAGTTGATTTTCTGCACAAAAACAAGACACCAAGGTAATTCTGCTGAAAACAGCGTCAGTCCGTGTTAGTTGTATCCAAATCACACAAGTTTAGAGAAGAAACAATAGAAAAGTGTTCGAGAAAGTAGATACATTTTGGACGTATCAACTCCCTCCAAGCTTAGCTTATTGATTGTCCTCAAGCAATTCAGTTGAAAACTGAGTGCGATAAAAGAACTTTCACGAACACTTTGCTTCATATGATGTAAATATTCTCAGCATAGGAGTAGATGCTTAGACAATTCATAATAAAGAGTATGCAACTAAGTCTACTCAATAGTCATTGCAAGCTATGAAGAGAAGCCAACTCAATAATAATAATTAGCATGAAACATAAACATAAGCAACATTGCAATGCTCATAATAAGGTATGATAGAGTGGTATCTCTCTTGCCTTTGTTTGAAGAGCACAATATAAATGCCAAGGCACCTCTGAAGTTCACATGAAGACTACAAGTAAAGATATCAGAGATACAAGCATCAAAGTCATGACATAATTAACCAAGTTTTGGAACAAACACAAGAATGACAACTATGCTCTCAAGAAGATGCTCATAGAATAAGTGGTGACTCAACAAGGTTGTGGAAACGGTTTTGTGAAGGTTTTAAAGGCTTCCCAATGCTAAAAGGAAGGTACTCATTAGCTTTGAGCTCTCATTGCCCCTATCATAGGCATATTCATGTGGTTAAGGTGAAAGTGAGGTCCACTATGAATCATATGCTTGATAGACCATAGACTGGAAATCCCAAGTCCCTTGAGTATGAGGGTCGCTCCGCATGCTACTCAACTTTGGCCACCTGAAAGTTCTTGTCATTGTAAATACATGCATATCATCGAGAACCGCCAACGGGGTACCCCTTGCACATGGTACACGAGCTTTCCCATAACCAAAATGACAAGGCAAGCAGACAATGAGCATCTCAGCAATCTTTTTATTTACCATATGCATAGATTTTTATTGAGGACGCTTCATAGATGCTCAATATAGTGATGCTGCAAGTTTCCACCATGATTAAGCATGGCTTAGGCTAGCGGCCCAGGCGTTTCTCTAACACAATGTATAAACTCCATGAACTCACAACCTCCCCTTTTATTTTACATCGTCGACATCCATAAACAAAAGAGCAAAGTATCATCTGAATGAGATATCCAATAGGTGTTGAAAGCGTTCCCCGTGACAACACGGTTCTGCTGACTCCCAACATATAATAAGCAATCATATAACTTTCATGGACTAGTCACAATGGTTCAAGATTATTAAGCGCAAGGAATAAAGTGTGCCATGAAGTTCGTGAGAGCTTTACTAACTAACTTTCTCAAAACAGACAAACATTTTATTTTGGAAGAAAACATGGCATATAGAATATGAACTGAAATAGCAAATGATGCTAATAGGTAGGTATGGTGGACACAACTGGCAATATTGGTTTTAGGGAGTTGGAAGCACAAGTAGAGCACATACTCAGTGCAAGTGAAGGCTAGCAATAGAGAGGGAGCGACAAACGAGAGAGCAATAGTTGTCATAATCATGCTTGCAACAAAACAGGACTAACTATGGCATGAAAGTGATACAAGAACTCCGAGGCAAAATAAATCATCAAATCTTAATGACTATTGATTAGTCATATGCATGCGTGAGCATGTGCCAAGTCGATTCACATGAACAGTCAGAGGAGGATACCACAATTTCATACCAAAGTATGAATACAACAATGCAAGCAAACATTCATATGATATACTGCAAAATATTAGCAAGCTGGAGCTAATCATAGACAAGCAAGAACTACTAAGCATCCATAATGACATACACCTTACACAAACAGGCTAAGCATGCTCACAATGATGAGTATATGTACAAAAATGAAACAAATAGAGTTCGTTACCAGCCTCTTACCACACCTCGAGTTGTCTTAATCTTCATTATTGCCCTTCACTTGTGTGACTTGAATAATTAACATGAAACCAAGAACCACTGAGGACGACTGAACCCTGCAAAGAACTCACAAAACCAAAGAACAACAACAAATATTTTTGGTGTTTTCAATTTTTTAGAAACAAGCAAACAAAGAAAAACCAAACAAAGCAAAATATTTTTGGATTTTTCTTTTTAGGCAAACCAAAGCAAAGAAACAAACCAAGAGAAACAACGAAAATATTTTTGGTATTTTTGGGTTTTTGAGAAAGAAGCAACAAGAACCAAAAAGAAAGCAAAAACAATGGATATACAAAGAACCGACCGAACATGATATATATATGAGTGTGATGTCGGTGTACCTCCCCCAAGCTTAGGCTTTTGGCCTAAGTGGGGCTCAATCCCATGGTGCCCAAGTAGATGCACCTCCATAGTATGTCAAAGAAGCTCCCTCGTCCTGGTACAAGCTCGAGGCCTCCCCTGTATAATGTAACGCGGGGTCATATGCGGGCGCTTCCTCCTGATAGTGCCCGTGGAAGTTGAGAGAGCGCAGCTTGTCATACATCTCCGCCTTCGTGCGTGACCAAGGTCCCTGAGAAATACTGAACAAAGTGGTTTGGGGTAGAGGGATCTCTACCTCTTCCCCGTCAGTAAACATCATTCTATAAATCAAGTCCTCAAGAGTGGAGCCAGTGGTGACAAAGTGGTGCGCCTTCATGGCAGCAAGATCAAGCCTCAGAGGAGCCAAAACTGTATCATGTGGATCAACAACAATGTCCAAGGCAGCAGCGATACGAGTAGCAATAATTCCCCCATAAATGGTCCTTTAGCATCTAAACGACGAGCAATGAGGGAACCAAGATTATACTTATCCTCACCATAGAGCGCAACAGCTAAGAAGTCCAATTGATAGTTGGAGATATTACTAGTGTTCTCCCTACCAAGAACACTGGTGGTAAGATAGTAGGCAAAGTATCTGATGGCTGAAAGTTAAATATTCTTTATCTTCCCTCGTTGAGCTCTGCGGTCATCATTAGTTATTCTCCGGTATAGTTCCAACAAATCAGCGGGTAGAGGTGTAATATTCTTGATGACCCAGTTGTACCAAGTCCCAGGGCCTTGCAAAATTTCTTCAATGTCATAGAATGAGCCCTGCCATAAAGTCTGAAAGACATAGAAGGATTGAACATACT
Source organism: Avena sativa (assembly GCA_916181665.1). Taxonomy (NCBI): domain Eukaryota; kingdom Viridiplantae; phylum Streptophyta; class Magnoliopsida; order Poales; family Poaceae; genus Avena; species Avena sativa. The sequence continues at coordinate 272,237,956 of OV702298.1, read as the reverse complement.
ATTGGTAAAGGAGAAACTCTCCACAATTTTTTTAGTAAGTAAAGCATATTGTGCACTCTCATCCTGCATGAAACTTGTTAGACCATCTGAAAGGATACGGATGTCACCTAGAGGGGGGTGAATAGGCGATTAAAACTTTTCCTAGATTGGCTCAACAAAGGCAGAATAAAACTAGTGTTTACTTTGTTAAGCACAACCTAGAACTACTAAGGTTCACCTATGTGCACCAACAACTTATGCTAAGCAATACAAGCAACAAAGTGATAGCAAGATATATATTACTTCAAGCACGAAGGCTATCACAATGTAAAGTGCATAAGTAAAGAGCTCGGGTATAGAGATAACCGAGGCACGCAGGAACACTGATATTTTACCGAGTTCCTCCCAACATGGAGTACGTCTCGTTTGGAGAGGGGGTGGTATCAAACCACCAACGCCACAAAAAGCCTCCCTTATTCTCCGGTGAATCTCACCCCAACGGGATCGATCCACGCTTCCACTATCGGTGCACTTGTCGGTGGCAACCGGAACCTCTCACAAGGTTGGGGCAGTTCTCCACAACTTAATTGGAGGCTCCCAACAAACGCCACAAAAGGCCTCAACAAATGCCACCAAGGCCACAAAACCGTATAGGGTTCCAAGAACCCAAGAGGGACAAGCTCCAATGAGCAACTCAAACCAAATCCTCCGAGGAGAACTCAAACTGATGCACAAAATGCAAATGGCAAGAACACCACAAAGATGCTCAAATCCCTCACTCTCAAGTTCCAACAAAGTTACTAAAGCTATTGGGGAAACAAGAGAGGAGGAATCAAAGAGAGACACAAAATCCCCCAAAATCTAGATCCCCAAAGATACACTCACAAAGAGATGAATCGGTTAGGTCAAAATGTAGATCTAGATCACCTCCAACGACCCCTCAAATATATGCAAGAAACAATGGAGGGGTGTGTAGAAATCAAGCTCAAAGAGTAAGGCAAATGGGGGCAAAGCTTAGACAAAAGTAGGAGAAAGAAGCTACCCTAAAAGACAAAGGGGCAAAGCTATTTAAAGAGACGGGCAGATTCTGCCCGTTGGGGTATTTTTTTCTAGACTGACCGGTAGTACCGCAACGGACTGGTACTACCGGACCGAACGAACCCAGCAGCGAAAACCAGGAAAAAGCAAAACAACTAGCGAATCAAAACAGTAGCAGTGGTCAATGCGCGAGCCAGCGCATGCCGTGTGCGCGTGCGGCGGCAGCGGGAGTGGGGCCAGCAGCGCATGCCCACGCGGCGCACGCACGCGCGCAGCAGCAGCAAGTGCAGCAAGCGAGGCAGAGCGCGCAGTAGCTCGCGTGGGATCTGGCGGGCGCGCGGGTGTGGGACCAGCAGCGCGTGACGGCGGGGCCCAGTGCGAGCGAGCGGGCACGGCAGGCAAGAAATGAGCGAGCGCCAGCAGGAATCGAGCGGGTAGGTGGGGAAGCGCGCGTGCACGCGCGAGTCAAAGCGGCAACGCGGCCCAGCGAGGCGGCTGTGCTCGAGCGGGACAAGGCGCGCGATGCGAGGAAGTGGGCCAGGGGTGAGCGGGGCCAGCCGGGCGCGCGGCGGCTGCAAGCGCGCAAGGCGAGGCGGGTCAACGCGCGTGGCAAGGTAGCGCTGGATCTGGATCTGAAAAAGAATCTAGACCGGCCGGTACTACCGGCCCACCCGGGCGGTACTACCGGGTTGGCCAGTAGTACCGGATTTAGGTACCTAGCGAGGCAGAAAGAAAACGGGCCGTTCTCAGGGTTGGGCGGTAGTACCGGCTCGCCCGGGCGGTACTACCGCTCGGCCCAGAAAACAGATTGACGGACAAATATTCAAACTGCAATAACTTTTGACTGGAAGCTCCGATTGACCTGATTCCAATTGCGTTGGATAGAGGACGACAAGGGCTCTCTCCGAGGAAATATTGGTTATCACCAAGTGAGAAAGTATCAAGTAGAATAATGTGGGATACCTCACTTGGTGAGAAACCGAAAAACCGCCAAGATCAAAATCGCAACAAGATACAAACGGAAGATCCGATTTTGATGACCAAGAACTTGTTATGGAGATTACCACAAGCTCTATATCCTCACATGGATAAGACCAAATAACAACCAAATACAATGATGCAAGTATGCAAAGGTTTGAGCTCTCTCCGAACGATGTGATCGAGTTACTCATACGAGAGCCCCTCTTGATAGTACGGTTATCTATCCTAAACCCGATCTCACACACACAACGTGAGACCAGGAAAAGGGAAAACCTATCAAGATTATACCTTTGCCTTGAGCATTCCACTTGAGCTCGATATAGACGATCTTGCCCTTCTCAAGATGGAACGCCTTTCTTGATTCTTCATCATCGATCCATGATCACCGAGGATGGCAAGCCTCAAACATGAGATCTTCTATAGATGGCGCATTTTGAGCTTTCACACCACATCTTCTTCTCATTTCATCGACCTTGAAGCCAACACATGCTCCAAGCGATGCTAATGGACAAATCCTACAAGTATAACTTAATACACACATTAGTCCATAAAGATTGTCATCAATTACCAAAACCACACATGGGGGCCCAACATGTTCTTTCTCCATCCCTCTCAATCAAAGTCATGAAATCATTAAGAATCCCAACAGCTCGCAAGAAAGTTTGACAAGGAAAGGTGGAGGGGTGCGCATCCCCTTCATCTCCCTCGTCACCAAATCGCGGAGTGATGAGATCCTCATTGTATGAGGGTCTAGAACTGGATGACCTTGAAAGCCTTTCCCTTCTAGGTGCATCACTCTCAAATATGTCACCAAAGGTGTGGTGGTCCATGACTTCACTATTTTGAAATTTTAAGCAACCATCAAACCAAGTGATTTCTAAGTTGATAAATGATGAGTAACTACTATAGAAATTTGCTAGAGGACTACACATGCATCAAAACAAAGTTTCTAAGCAAAGAACAAGCATGCAAGCTCAAACAACCTGTCACCTATAGCAGCAAAATACTCAAGATATAATCTACCAATCACAAATCTAATTGGACAAGTGGAGGAGGCACATACCAAGGAGCAAACCCTCCAAAAATTAGCACTTGAGATGGGATGAACAAGGAGATCTAAAATCGCGAGCAAAAACAACAAGAACTTGAGCTTGAGCAAGTTTTCCGGGAGAGAGAAAGAAGGTGGCTTTGAGGAGGCAGCCTGGAGGGGCCCAGGTGGGCCAGACCCCCCTAGGTGCCACCAGTGGTGGGCCCGCGCCTACCACAGGTGTGGTAGCCTAGGGTGGCTCCCTGGGTCACCTCTGGTACCTCTCTGCCCCTTTTTTCGAGGAAAATTTATTTTAAATTTTCTGGGAATTTTCGGGAAACTTTATTTTTGGCCAATTTTCAGGGTGTGAAAATTGATTTTCTCGCAGAAACATTTTTTTCAGAAGAAACAAAAGAAAACCAAAATCCAAACTACAGGAGCTATAAGAAACTCAAACAAGCAAACAACTAGCAAAACTAAAACTAAAGCAAAGACTAGGAAGGAGAAAGGAAAAAGAAAGCAAGTATAACCACAGTGGAAACATTATTTTGTTCATTAAAATCCTTTTGTTAACAAGGTTGATCAAGTCTTGTTACCAAAACAATCTTATATGAAACAAAACTTTGCATTCCAGAAGGTGATTATGTTACCTCATACTTGATAGCAATGGTCCCAGTCATAATAGTTTCAAAATTTTCTTGTGGAATGGGACAATATATTTCTCCAACCTTAATGCCTTCAATATTTTCAATGGAATTCAGGCAATAGCTCTTAACAACCTTCTTGGGGAAATAGACAGTGTGCTCTTTGTCATTAATATTGAATGTCACTTTTCCTTGATTGCAATTGATGACAACATCTGCAATATTAAGAAAAAGTCTTCAAAAAATAATAGACATATTATCATCTCCAGGCATTTCAAGCACAACAAAATCAGTTAGAACCATGCAATTATGAGCAACTTGAACAGGAACATCCTCACATATACCAACAGGAATAGTAGTTGACTTATCGGCCATTTGCAAAGAAATATCAGTTGGTATCAATTTTTCTAGATGGAGTCTCTTGTAGAGATAAAAAGGCATAACACTAACTCCAGCTCCCAAATCACATAAAGCAGTTCTAATATAATTATTCTTAATAGAGCAAGGAATAGTTGGTATACCTGGATCACCAAGTTCCTTTGGAACCTTACCATTGAAGGAGTAATTATCAAGCAAAGTAGAAATCTCCTCATTAGTAATCTTCCTTTTATTAGAGACAATATCCTTCATATACTTTGAATATGAATAAGGAGGCAACTTAATAGCATCAGTCAAAGGAATTTGCAAGAATAAAGGTTTCATCCACTCACAAAACTTGTTGTAGTGTTCCTACTCCTTTCACTTGTGTTTCTTACCTGGAAAAGGCATGGGTTTCTGCACCCAAGGTTCTCTCTCTTACCATGTTTATTAGCAATAAAATCTTTCTTTGTGTACCTAGTGTTCTTAGTGTGCTTCTCAGGTTCTTTCTCAACTTCCTCCTTATTAGGAGCATCATTTTTATCATTACCACTCTCAGTTTCAGCATCAAAGACAGATATACTATTAGGATCTACAGCAGGTTCAAGTGGTTCCTCAACTATCTTATGTTTCTTTTTCTTTCTCTTACAGAGACTACCACTATCTTCACCTTGTTGAGAATCCTGCTCAATTCTTTTAGGGTGTCCTTCAGAATATAAAGGATCTTGATTAGCTATACTACTCCTAGTTATAATTCCATAAGCATGTTTATCTCCTGAAGCATTAACTAGCATATCCTTTTGTACCTTAGCAAGTTGATCAAGTTGAGTTTGAACCATTTGAAAGTGTTTACAAAGCATTTTAATATCATTAGAAGTTCTTTCCACAATATCTTTCAACTCATGGATGGCTCTAGAGTTTTCCAATAAATGACTCTGAACTTTTTTATTAAAATACCCTTGTTTAACAATAAAAGTGTCAAGTTCCTCTAAACATTGATCAGGAGGCTTACCATAAGGAATATTACCTTCATGAGAGTGTTGGAGAGAGTGTACCTCAATAGTAGATGAGTGGGGAATTGACTTACATAATTCTTTTATAGGAGGTAGATTCTTCACATCTTCAGCTCTAATACCTTTCTCCTTTAGACACTTATTAGCTTCCTTCATCACTTCATCATTTAATGCAATAACCCCCCTCTTCTTTGTTGTTGGTGTTGGAACTGGTTCAGGAACAACTGGTTTAGGAGTAATAGGCTCAGGTGTATTCAGCTCAGTTGAAGTCCAATCATCATAATTCTTACTTATCTTGGTCATTAATTCTTCAGCATCTGTAGTTCTTTTCCTGAAAATACAATCAGCAAAGCTATCTAGGTATGTCCTAGAATCATCAGTTAGTCCATTATAATAAATATCAAGAAGCTCATTCTTAGATAATGGACATCCAAGATGTGCATGAATCAAGGCACAAAACCTTTTCCATGACTCAGGCAATTTCTCTTCTTCTCCTTGTTTAAAATCAAAAAGTCTCTGCAAAGCAGCATGTCTAGCACTGGGAGGAAAATATTTATGGAAGAAAGAAGCAATCAAGCAATTAGGGCTATCAATGGAACCAGGAGGTAATCTATTAAACCAAGCCCTAGCTTCTCCTTTTAGTGAAAAAAGGGAAGATCTTAGCAACAAAGTTCTTGCGCATCTTAAAATCATGAGAGAACAAAGCACTCATAGTAGAAAGCTCATTCATATGAGCCACAACACTCTCATTTTCAGTCCCACAAAAAGTTTCTTTCTCAACAATATCTAAATAAGACAAATCAAGAGAGAAATCATAATCTTCATCTTTAATATCTATGGGAGAAGTGGAAAACTTAGGATCAGAGGATAACTTAGGCATAATAGTACGTCTAGCAAGAAGACTCTTCATAGCACTAGTACCATATGTGTTTCGGCACTCTTCAACAAAATCATCAGTGAACTCAATGTAACCATCATTAATATCATAACTCTCACTAGCCTCAGGTGAGCTAACAGGTGTAAGAGTGGCTTCACTAGGAGTTTTGGTATTTCCTAGACTAGCCATAGTAGCACCTAGAAAAGGACCTGATGAACCACTCGCATCAAGCAGAGTAGAAGTAACATCATGAGGATCAAAAGCAGTTTCAGACTCAGCAGTAGTAGCAGTGTGTGTAGCATGAGTATGTGGTGGTGGTGTAACATGCTTACTTATAACAGACGGTGAATCAAGAGCAGCTGAGGTGTTTAGGACTGTACCTCTTCTTGTAGTGGATGGTAAAATAGGAAACTTTAAATCACGAGACTTACCCATGATGAAAGGAGTAGCAGCGAACAATAATAGATCCAAGTGAACTTACAAATAAAGCTATGCTCCCCGGCAACGGTGCCAGAAAATAGTCTTGATGACCCACAAGTATAGGGGATCGCAACAGTCTTCGCGGGTAGTATTACCCAATTTATTGATTCGACACAAGGGGAGCCAAAGAATACTTGCAAGACTTAACAACTGAGTTGTCAGTTCAGCTACACCTGAAAAATAGTTCTTGCTCACAGAAGTTTATCAGTAGCAACAGTTTGTAGTAGCAACAGCAAAGCAACAACAGCAGTAACAACAACAGTGAAACAATAGCAATAGTAACAGTAACGGTAGCAGTAGGATTCGAGTGTGGTATGCATAGGGATGGATGGACGGGCGTTCAATTGACGAGTCTAAACATGTAACTTCAAGAACTAGGGCATTGCAGATAAATAATAACAAGCATCCAAGTACTAAACAATCTTAGGCATGTGCTCCAAATATAGTAATACATGCTCGCAATGAGAACTTGCACAACATCTTCTGTCCAGCCAGCCCGTGGCAGCGGGGCCTCTAGGGAACTACTGACAATTAAGGTGCTCCTTTTAATAGAGCACCGGAGCAAAGCATTAACACTCCATGGACACATGTGATCCTCACACCACAGCCATTCCCTCCGGTTGTCCCAATTATTGTCACTTTGGGGCCTTTGGATCTAGACAATGATATGTGTACACAACTTGTAGATAAGATCACAAACAATACTATCATAATGATTCAATAATAAGTTCAGATCTGAGATCATGGCACTCGGGCCCTAGTGACAAGCATTAAGCACAACAAGTTGCAACAAAGTCAAATAGCACTAATAGAGATACTAGGCACTATGGCCTAACAGATCTTATTCGATTACATGATAGAACTCATCCAATCCCTAGCATCCCCAAGCCTACAGCCGGGGATTACTCACTCATGGATGAGGGAAACATCGGTGGTTGATGGAGATGCGTTGGTGATGACGATGGCGATGATCCTCTCCAAATTCTCCGTCCCGACAGGGTGCCAAAACGGAGTTTCTGGATCCGAATCTTGGTTTCTGATGGATACCGGCGGAGCGGAACTCTTTCTGGAAAACTATCGAACCCCTCCTGAGTTTTTAGGTCAGAAGGCAACTTATAGGCGCGGAGGGAGACCGAGGAGCTGCCTGGGGTGGCCAAACCCCCTCCAGGCGCGGGGTCAGGTGGGCCCATGCCAGGGTGGGTCTGGCCCCCAGGCCTCCCCTCTGTCTCCCCTTCTGGCTCCGTGGATCTTCTGGTGAAAAATAGTTTTTGGCATATTTTCCGGGATTTTTCCTGATAGTTGATTTTCTACACCAAAACAAGACACCAAGGTAATTCTGCTGAAAACAGCGTCAGTCCGTGTTAGTTGTATCCAAATCACACAAGTTTAGAGAAGAAACAATAGCAAAGTGTTCGAGAAAGTAGATACGTTTTGGACGTATCACCGCCGCAGGAAGGGGCCGCCGCCGCGCGAGGGAGAATGCCCCGCCGCCGCCGTCACCGCCCGAGCTTTGCCCGGCGGGACCTCTGGCGGCGACGGAGGGGAGAGGAGGAGGGGAGGGAGGGGCCTCGGCTGGCGGCGCAGTCGCCCCTGTGTCGCCTAGGGTTGGGCGACGCGGGGGTCAGGGCGTCTGTCAACAGAAGCACTCTTAGCTTCTCTTAGACAGTCCGTCTCCTCACATGTCTATAAAAAGGTCCCTCCTCAACATACATGCAACACAGACACGCGTGAGACCTCCTCCCTGTGCTTTGCATCATCACTCACACCTTCGCCATCATGCCTCCCGCATGCATCACGGGACGATACAGTAAACCTCCGGAACCCCACCTCTTGTGATCATGTATGAGAGAAGACCGATCTGGTTTTTAGAGAGCACTCCCACACAACTACTGCCATATTTTCTAAGACAACAATAGAGTACTACTTCTCAAATTAAAACTACTTTCCCCAATGTTAGACAACTTATTTGTTGAGATGGCTACTACCGAGAACCATAATGTCACCACAAAAGGGTCTTCTTTCTATACATCATGCCGGCTAGTTCTACAGATCAATTAGGACATACATGTTGTTTCTATATTTATTAGATCGCTCAATTCCATGAAAATTATGATTATCATGTTTTATCCTACATATTTTTAGATTATATCATATGATTTTTTTAATATGTTCAAAACTTTTTTATGTACGAGCAGCCCAAGGTTATCTGGTTGTGTGACAGTGGACATGTTTGCATAGCATTGGAGCCACTTGCTGAATTTTATTGTTGTTTACTTCCATTTAGATTCGTTTCATTTCAAGAAAATACAAAAGATTCGCCTCTATGTCGATTTAATTCATGAGGATCAAACATGGAACTGACCTTTGCCAAAACAAAAAAATAAATCAGGTTATCAGAAATAGACAAAGAGATAATTGTCGCTAAGTGTTTAAGTCTTGCAAGGGAACATGCCATTCTTTTGTCATCAACCTATGTGTACACACTAAAAGATGTCTTGATGTTTCAGCAATAAGCTAACACATCTTATATTTGGTAACAGAGGGAGGTCTTCAGTGCTTACTGATTTAGCTACTACTGTAAGAAGCAAGCATGTTGCAGTATATTACAATTTACATACCGCGAGGTGCATCCCTGCGGCGATGACGTCTCTCGTCGTGCTGCCAATGCCTCCTCCCTTCCCCTTTAGTGTCAACATCCTTCGTGCGGTGAGTCCTCTGCCTCTTCCTACTCTTCCTGTGCCTCTTCCTATCGGAGCCACTCTCACTATCCTGATCTGACATCTCATGCTTCTTCCGCCTATCCTTGGTTCTCTCCTCTTCCGAGTCATCTTCGCTGTTGCTCTTCCTGCTCCTCCTCCTCCTGTGTTTTGATCTTCCCCTGCTGCTGCTCCTATGGCGGCTCGTCTTCTTGTCATCCTCCTCGGACTGCTTCCACCGGCGACTCTTGCCACGCTCCCGCTCAGCAATGATCTTCTCCAGCACGGGATCAATATCTGAATCCGAGGAATCGCTGTCAATGTCGTCATCATTAGAACCCTCCTCGTGAGCGTCAAAGGCTTTATTCTTGGTCTCGGCGAGCTTGGCCTGCGCCTCGGCCTCATTGCTGGCCTGCAGGGCTTCGTCTTCTATGCCGATCGTCTTCATGGAGAGGAAGTTGCGGCACTGGTAGGTAAGGTGACCGACGCGACCGCACTTCTTGCAGGCGCCCCGGGTCTCGTCGGAGTTGGAGCTGATGCGGGCGATATGAAGGAGGGCCTGGAAGCTTTTGTAGGCGTTCACCGAGGAGGAGGCGGCGGCTTCACTGGCGGCTGCGGCTGCGGCGTTGGCGGAGACGGAGGAGGCGGGAGCCTGGTGCTTGCTGTCCTCGGGAGCGTAGGGGTCGTAGCCGATGGTGCTCTGCCAGATGCCGTGCGTCTGCAACGCCGCGCTGCTGTGAACGCGGTTGTTCGCCGGCATGCGGACGCGCCCCGCCGTCGCCGGCATCTTCGCTAGCCGCGGTTAGGGTTATGGCTTGGTGGGTGGGTGGGTTGTATAGGGATCGGGATCGGGAGAAGATTTAATTTCTGTTGACCTCTTTTTTTTTGCGAACTTTTTCTGTTGACCTTCTTTTTTTATCGAACTTTTTCTCTTGACCTTCACCGCGCTGGCTTTTTTTTTTTTGAACGGCGCTGGCTATACTTGTGTTTGGCCTTTTTTTCTGTTCTAGCGGTATTCTATAATACGTGTTCGTCTTTTTTTTTCCTTTCGGGTGAGACGTCCATACGGTCGGTTGTAAGGTGGCTTCTCTCGGTGCAAGCACTGAATATGTCTTGGTAAAGACCTTTTCGCCCCATCTGGTTTGTCAAAGCAGGAGATTTATGTAAGAGCGTCAGTAGATTTATCATCTAGTAGGAGATGATAGCCTCTTCCGCTAGAGATATAAAACTCGTCCATTCGTTTCTATATGAATTTACAAATTCTTCATCAACTAGTTACAAATATCAGGGTTTACAATGTGGCGAAAAGTATGTTGTTTGTTTGGGCCTTTTGACTGTTTATATTGTGTATATATTAACTCTACCCCCACCCCCCTCTCTTAGGCCTCGTTTGGTAAGAGTGGATTCCGGTGTTTTTTAGCGTAAGATCCATTGTGTTTTGGGTGAATATATATCTGTAACCTAATCCCGAGCGTAAAACACGCGAGGTGAATCTCGCGTTGGAAAAACTCTTCAATCCGACGTGTTTGTTGGTTTTTACCCGGGTTTACACAACGCTAAACCAGTCTGCCAAATGGCCTGCTAAGTGTATTTCCGAGTAACATTCTGGGCTGGTAAAATACACGTGGTTACACTTGTATACCATACTGCAAAAGAAGACCTTAAGGAACTATGGCAAAGTATCACACGAAACCGGTATTTGAGGAGCTCTTAGGATTCGTGGCGGTGGCCGACTAAAAACCCATCTAGGGCTTCCCATTTCTCTCGCCGAAGACGCCACCTGTCCGCTCCGTCTCCGGTGGCATTGGGGTCTCGGAGGTGTGGCGGACCACGGTCTCTCGCCGGCGGGAGGGTTTTCATTTTCTTTGCTTAGACTGCTTTTCATGTCTTTTTCGGTATGTTGAGGCGTCAACTACATTCTGTAATTAGAATAAATTCCTCTCCATCTTATCCTCACTTAGGTAGTGCATTTAGCACTCGCGGAGGGCGCCTGGAGTCGTTTGTCCGACGGATCTCCAGGGATCCGGTCGTTTTTAATGTTCATTGGTGTGGTTTTAGTTCAGTCTCTTCTAATCTACGATTGTCATTATTGGCGATGGTTGCTGTTCTTATGCGTCAGTACTTTGAGGCCTTAGCACGATGATTGTCTGTCTACTACAACAAGCTCTACTATAGTAAGCTTTGCCCGGCTCCGGTGATGGAGGGGTAAAGATAGCGGCGCGCCTTCAGCTCGCGTTAGTGTCTGTAGTCATCGCAAGGTGGTCCATGAATCCATTTATAATTTTTTATTGCTTTTAGACCACTTTGTACTGTTGTTGTTGATGATTATTAATAGATCGGTAGAATTTTCATGAAAAAAGGAACTATGGAAAAACTTTTGTCCATCTCATTCGATAAAAAAGCACCTGAAACTCATATTCCTTGTGAAGAAAATGTACTTTATTTTTACATGATTATTTTGGTATGTCCATATCCACACAAGATGAACTAAAAATCGAGCATATGTCTTGATTGTTCCGCATATACAAGGCAAATATATACCCAAAACATCCAACTCTAATGTGATTGGTACAGTCTTCCAAGTTGATTGTCATGTTCTTACTTCATGGTCATAGCATAGCAGCAATGTTGCACCTATGAGAAGTAGGAAGCTAAAATTGAACACGACATACTGTAGGTAAAGAAACATATTCTCCAAACATTTCAAAAAAAAAACTTGTGTGCAATATCCATCACCCAAAGCAATATAATATCGACCATATCATTTGCAACGATCTAGAATAATGATTATTGTAACTACCTAATTTTTTCATGTGTCACTTACCGAACTATTGAACCCTCAAGTAAATGTTTGATAACGTTCAAATATCTCAGTGTAATTTGTATTTAAAATATTAAATGGAGCATATTTGCATACACAACTTAATATGTAGTATAATGTTGGTGACAATGTAATTGTTAGAACAACTCATTGTTACAGCAATGGGATATTCCTATAGTAGTTCGAGTCAGATGATGTGCATGTTTTTATTTAGGAATTGCTTTAGAATTTTTATTAGGCACAAAAGTAAAAAATGTACAAAATGGAAGAAACAACTATGTAATCTTAGGTTAGCTTCATTATCTAATCAGATATGTGGTTTCTCCCTTCTATGTAGTTCAGATAAATCACATTTGCCATTTCAATTTGTACTATCTAGTTACTTCACTTATAGAGGTTAGAAATAAGATTTACTAGCTAATAATATTCTTTGCCCTCTTTACATGAGTAATTTACGATAAATTCACTAATTGTTTTGATGAGACTCATCAGAAATCCACATAGCACCACCCACTACTACAAAACCGTTTTGCTCAAACTGTTTTCCACCATTGGCCGGCGATGTTTTCGTTTTCGCCTCCAAGGGATAGTTGCTAATAAGAAAATGATTTTGTGGAGGCAGTTTATACAACTGACTTGAAAAATATACCCTTAAACAAGGGCCTCCAATAATAAATATTTAGAGATGATCGTATTAATCAACTCATGCTATCCTAGGATATGGCTCAACATACAAACTGGCTCTAGTAGTCTGGTCGTCCGGGTTTCTCTAGATGACCCGATAAGCATGGAGACGGTTTCTGGAACGAATCTACCCAATGGTTAGACACGGTTAAAAATAACGGCAGCTGCAATGAGATTGGGACGTATAATTTTGTCCGGTTCGAAAGAAACTATATGCTTCAAACAAAAATACTTAATAAGCTTTTGATTCTTTATTTAGTTACCTTGTAAGGCAAGTGGATTTAGAATCACAATGATTTGCTTATCTGCATCGGTACATTCATAGTTAGTAAAATATATCTCAACGTACATATGTCAATATAAAATATTGTAGACAAAGACTATATATACTAACCTGGCTCATTGATATTTTTTTATTTTCCCTTTTTTCAAATACAATAGCACTATAGAATTCTTGGTCACCATCTAAGGGTGTGTTCGGTTCTAGAACGAGAGGGAATGGAACGGAGTGAGTCCATTCCGAGGGCATGAGACGGTTCCGACCCTGTGTTCGGTTCGAAAAAGAATGAGGAACGAAATGGTTCCATATTGTGTTCGGTTTGGAGAATTGGGACCGGAACAGAATAGCTATAATGATGCTTAAAAATTCTAATAATTTGAGCTTAAATTTAACAATTGTAAATTATCGGTAGAAAATATTTTTTTTATCTTAAAATCTTTGCTAAAAGTATCAAATCATAGAAATCTTTTTGTTTCAAAATCTTTGCAAAATATACTCAAATTAGAGGCCGCATGTTTTTGCAAGATTTTGTCGCTAATCATCTCAGCTAATCATCGTCACAGCTAAAAATCCCCGCTGATTCGGTAATTAATCATTTTAGCTGGGTTAGTTTGCAAATTAGCGAGCCGTTCTGCGCGATCCGGCCGATTTGGTCGGACGACCTCGTTCCGCATATTAGAGGAATATTCCGTTCTGAGGAACTACCTGGTTCCATTCCTTTCTTCCAACCGAACGCACGAACGAACTCTAGGCGCGGAACGGACCGGTTCCGTCCCACCGAATTTCAGAATCGAACACACCCTAAATTCACCACAATCTGATCGTAAAAGTACATACCGTAGTGCGTGATAAGTTCGTCTCGGTGTTCACCTCGTATCATTGCCATTTCATTTTCTTTCTACATATTAAGTTCATACAGATAGCCATTGGCGTCAGATGTTCATGTGTCACGAGCTATAATTTTATTTAACTGCTTTGTGATATGGAAAGGAACATACTACAAAACAATACTCATTTCTTTTACACAATGCAACAATTCTTTTTTATAGAAATGCATTGATAGCAAGGTGTTGATCTAATAAATGACACACTACATGTTTTGCAAATTTCTTTTTATCCTATCTATAGTAATACTACATTTAACTCTAGACAATGTATATAACACACATGCCATCCTATCTTCGTTCCTCACGTGAACATTTAGTAATAAACATGAGATAGGTCTATTCTTCACTCTGTGTGGTCCCTCAATGTGCAGGCACATTAGGCAACAAGGAGGCTGAAAAGATCATGCTAACTAAATTATTTGAAAAATCTAGCTATAACATGGAAATAAGTCTTGGGGAACCTAGATGTTTATTTTAGTAAATAAGATAGAACTCTTTAAATACAAAGTGTCGTAAGTAGTATCATGCAGCCACGTGGGATACTAGCTACGATACTTCCACTATGAATAACCGAACCGGTATACACTATTATCGTACAAATATGATACTAGTGTATGCACTTCCTCTATCTTTTACTAGGCTATAGTCATAATGGGAGTGTCATCACTAGTTTCATACACATGATGCTAGTGTATGAACTTCCCACCATGACCAACCTATGTGATGGTCTCTATGTTATCACACCCATGACACTACCCATTTATAGAGATGATTGTAAGGTTGGTCATAGTGGGAAGTAAATTGTGTGTTTGCGTCAGTGGCTATCCCCTATATGGTAAGAGATAGCCACTTTTTTGTGCATGCCTCCTGTTTGGTTTGGAGGATGAGATGGATGAGGATAGCCAGATTCTGGGTATATTGCCTTGAAAATTTGGTTGAGCTAATCTGCCTAAATCTATCGCTCACCTATGAAGGATTTTTTCTCACCTCCTCCCCGAAAGAAGCAAAATCCCCTCTTCATCTCTGTGAGATTTGGTGGGATCTTCAAATCGAGGCGACCATGGCGGCACATCAAGGGCAACGGTGGCAGGATGACCAATCCATTCCTCCCATATTTTCCCCTTCCGACATTCCACCTGATCGAGGCAGCGAAGGTGCATCAAGGATTGCGATAACCAAGTGTTTGATGCAATTGTGGTGGCAAGGTGTCAGATAGTCAACGAAACAGAGCCATATTCCCGAGAAGGCCGCCACACAGATAATACCGACCTCTCATTGGCTCAGTTATGGTGGTACCAGTACGACGTCCTCTCATCGGGCCCATACATGCAAATCAACGAGTACATAGTCCCACTTGCAGATTCGGTTTGAACATGGGTAGCCTTGCATGTAATCGTGTAGCATGATATTCCAACATTTGATTTTAGCATATTAGTGCACACCGCTTTGTATTTTGGAATATCTAGTTGTATCAGACGTTCATGTAGACAAATTGGTTTTAATATTAATTTTGAAAACTATCTGAAGAATAGACAATAGCTAGAGACATTAAACCGGGTTAAGTTTTGTTTGCGATTTGTGGAAAACTAGCGAGTAAATATATATATATATATATATATATATTTGGGAGATTTTACGGTGCATTTTACTACACATTCTAGGTCTAGTATTTGTGGTGATTCGGCGGCTAAGGTTGATCCCGGTCCAGGGGCAACTCAATAAGTGCCTAAACTTTTTAATAGTATTATTGGAGTATTACTTAAATCCTAATGGTTATATACTGCATATCTTAATGCGTAGAAGTGTAGACCATTTAACCTAAAATTCTATTTACTCATTTATATCAGTTTGGTCTCCTTTTCATATAATTTCTACCACCCCACTGACGGTGTTCCCTAATGATAAAACCTAACACTAGCGTCGCACCACATGACGAGGTGGTCCGATTCAATTCCTCAGTGATGTTTGTGCCGCCGCCGGTGATCTAGATCATGTCACAACAACTGGTTGGTATGTATTTACTGCCTTCACTTATTTATACTAAATATTTTTACTTATTTATAGATCATTTTTATTAAACATATGTTAAATTTTATACAATCATTGTTACAAAATATTAATTAGTATTCTGAACCATATTTAGTCGATCTTTTGATAGCATATATTTTGATATAATATGCTTTATTAAATGATTTTTAATGACCGTTGTTATCAATGAAAACTTTATGCTAAAGTGAAGCATCAATTACATATTGTGATATTTGACGAAATATTTTGTCGAACAAAACATCATCTAGATCTAACAAAATGAAAATTGAGTAAGGAAAAAAGATGTTCCTGAGTTTATGTATTATATTTGGTTTATATGTGTTCATGTACGTTTTAGTCTTCTTTAGTTTCTCAACAAAAGGCACCATCTTAAGTGAAAAGAATATAACAAATATAAATGGATAGGTTTCTGTAGTGTGTAACTCTCCAGCTTATAGGTATCTAAATAAATAAGTCTAGAGTGTATGAGCTGTAGACAATTGGTTTGTTCTCAAAATTCATGTCTCACTTTTTTTTATTTCCATTACTTGCCTTTTTTTTGCTTATTTCTTGTCAGACATTATTCACGTACATGGCAAACAAATAAATGTGCTTCATACCTAATATGACCAGCATAGGGATGACAAAATTACCACCGTGAGCGCCGCAAAGACCGCTCTTGGGCAGGGAGGCTCTTTCGTAACCGCTCCACAGCTCCAAGAGAGGAGGACCATGGCCGCGATGATTGGAGAGGGGAGCAAATCCACAACGACGGAACAGATGGCACGCGCCACCACCGGGACATTGAAACTGCACACTCTATGGACCCGAGGAGCGTGCAACTCCTCAACAAAAGCTTAGTCACTCATGTCCCAGGGAGAAGGATGGGGCCTTCTCCTTTCCCTCATAGACGTCATGGATGCGGCTCTGCGCCCGTGCTAGATCACGCCCGTGCTCACCCACTTCTTCACCATCGGTAACTTTCGGAGCCAACCGGACCGGGTTCCACAGCATGTGTTGCATGCCGTGCATCACTCCTGCAGGGCTCTCGGCGGGTCTGCACGTGCTGCCTTCTCCGCTACCACTGCCATCATCACCGCCTCATGTTAACAATATTGTTTTATACCTGTATATCTGTTTTATACGTGCTGCATCGTATGGAGTAGTACTTCAACTGTTTCACGTCTCCTTTGTACAATCCATCAATGGGGTGTTTCCCCTCGACATATTAACATGGAACCGATGCAGAGAACAATGCACCGTTATCAGAGCTATCTCTTCCCTAGTCTAGCCGCCGAATACGCACATCGCCGCCGCTGAATACCAACATCGCCGCCGCCAGGTCCTGTCTGTGCTGCCGCGTCATTTCCGCTTTGAAGCTTCAAGTCGTCGACGCAAAAACCCAAAACTAGGAAAACTACAATCATTGCCGCCGCTCCCTTTAGTCGCCGCCTACAACCAAACCACAAGCCAAAACCTTCCTACCGTTGCCACAATTCTTGCCGCCGCCGCAGCCTGTTCATCATGTCTTCTTCAACATCGTCCATCACTTCGCTGGCTGCAGCCCTGGGCGCGCCGCCATCCCAGCTTTTCACTCGCAAAAGCTCCCTCGTGTGGAAAGCCCTAGTCGTTCCTGCTCTACGCGGCGCCCAGGTCCTAAATCTGGTAAAGGGACTTGAGCCCGCCACTAGTAGGGAAAACCTTATAGCTAGATTCCTTACCACAGGCGAAGTGGGCACGAGTGTCGCCGGCGGTAAAGCCATCCAGGCCTTCCTCGCGTTACCACCGGCGAAAGCACACATGCAGCTCCTAGGCTAGTCCAATTACCACCGGCGAACAGGGCTGGCGCGTGCCAGGGCTGTGGTAGGCTGCGTGCCCCCGGATGGGCTGACCTTTAGCACCGACGAAAGGGGACCTGTTCGCCGGGGATATGGTGGGCTGGATGGGCCACCCGGGCCAAAAAACAATTATCCCCGGCGAATACAGCCTTTAGGCGCCAGGGATAAGTGGGCCGCGGGTCCACCTTTAAGGGCTCCCCGTCTCATCTAACCCATCGCGATGCACCCCGACGAAAATCCCCAATTCTCGCAACCCTAGCCGCGCCCCCTCGCTCCACCGTCGCTGTCGCGCATCCCCCTCGCCGATGTTGTCCCGCGTCCGCCGAAGGGAAGGAGGAGCAGGCCGTGGAGGAGCCCATCCCACCCACGACCTAGAAGGATGAGGCCAGTCCCGCGCCCGTCCCGCAGCAGGAGCACCGCGCCGCCACCTCGTCGACGACCACCTCCCCCATCCGCAGGTACACCGCTGTCACACCCTGCCCCCTTGCCGGTATGATTGCCTTGTTCGTGTTAGCCTCGGTCTGATTGCACACAAACAATTGAATCCTTTTTTAGCTAAAGGTTATGCTACTTTGATGTTTATTTGCAATCGGTTTCGTTGAAACAAGATATCACATGCCGTTCCATCTTGCACATATTTGTGAATGATTGGCCCCTTTTAGAGGAATGAAAAAATATCAGACATTATTTGTTAGTAAGCACCACTTCAGCTATAGCTTTAAGTCACTGTGATTCTGGACCATGATGATCATGCGCTCAAATCACATTGCAATGAAACTTTAGCACTTTTATTTACTCACAAAATGCGTGCAAAAATTATTCACCCATTTATGCTCTGTTAGGGAAACATTAGCAACATTAATTCTAATACAACATGCAGATCATCTTGATACATATCTAGGTTGGTGGAGTATCTTGTTGCCAATTCTAATGCAGCTGGACTTGTATATTCTACTGCTAATTGAAAGATTTACTTTTCGCGACTCTCTGCTATCTGCCTAGCTACCGCTACATGCTTGTATATTGGAGCTGTTATGGAAAACAAACTAGATGTTGTTGTCATCTAGTCATTGAAACAACCAGTACAGAGTGAATGAATCACTAGGTCGGTGCGTACCTTTTGCGTGGGGGATCTAGGAGGCTTATTTATACTTGTACAAGATCCAGGACGGCTTATTTATACTTGTACATGTGTTATACTGAATAATATGCTTATAATCTGCTGCGCATAATCTAGGAGGCTTATTTATACTGATCCAGGAGGCTTATTTATCCGGATCGGATGATGGCTATTTACGTGTCATCAACCCGGCCGTAAGGCCATCATTTTTGGAGACATACATCGGCTGGACGGACGTGTGTATGGCTTCGGTGGCTGGGCGCTGGTGTCCATGTGCTTCTCGCGTGGGGACCAAGGTGGAGTGGCCTGGCATCTGCCATTGTACAATGGCGAGTCTTGGCATGGTGCATCGGGGTCTTAGTGGCGAACATGGGATGATGGATGCAGAAGGTGGCGCCGTTTTCCATCGTGGCTACGTCAACGACAAACCTGGCAAGTTCAATACTTTGATCCCTCTTGGAGATCGGTTCGTAGAAGACGAGGATAGCGACTTCTATGGTGTGTGTACATGTGGGCGCTGAGGGTCTGCTGTACCGGTTGTGCACCTTGCGCACCGATATGTAGCCTGATGAGGCCTTCGATTTTTAGATGATGTGCGCATGCGTGATGTCTAGGCACATATGGTCATGTTCATGGGCACCCCTTTATCAGTTTTATAGGTGTAGCGAGTTGTCGCTACGATGGTGGCTTCAAGTTAATCTTTGTATTTTTTTATAAGACTTTGTTGAATAATCTAATAAAAAAGCCTATGTGCATCTTTTTAATGCAAAGGCCCGGAGCATCAACCTCTATTTCGGAAAAAAAGACCAATTCCTCGTATCCTTGACTTCTCACTGATATTGCCTCTAATCCATTGCTTCTGATAGTTTGCCTCCTCAGAGCTCAATTGTTGCTTCTTCTTACATCGAGAGTCCCTTCTGTTAGATGTATATATTTGTATATTGTATTTTCCCCATATGTTAGGGGGCTTCCTGCATATTTGCACATGTACCTGTATTATATATTGTGGCCTTTGGCCCCCAGAGAAATACAAGTTGTCTATTCCTAACATGGTATCAGAGCCACGTTAGACCCGTCCTCTTTTTCGCAACTTCATCGTCCGCCACCATCCCTGTCGTCGCCGGCCTTGCCGTCGTCGTCGCCGGTCGCCGCCAGTTTTGCCTCGTTTTCAGATTTGGATCGATTTGGGTTTGTCTGACCGATCGAGATCCAAATCAAGATCTATTCCCGTCTTCACGGCTGCCCCGTCTTCACGGCTGTCAGATCGGCCCCGTCTTCGTCGGTTGGACCGATCTTCACGAGCTGCCTCGTCTTCACCGCCGCACGCCACGAGCTGCCTCGTCTTCACCACCGCACGCCGCCCCGCCTCGCGTCGCATGCGCGGGCACTGCCTGCCCCGTCTTCACCGACCGTCCCACGCGCGGGCACTGCCTGCCCCGTCTTCACCGACCACACGCCACCCCGTCTTCACTGGACGTCACCTCGCGCCACGCGCGGACCCTGCACTGCTGCCACGCCAGGCCCCGGCACTGCTGCCACGGACGCATGCCAGGGGACGCACGCCCTGTCTGCCCTGCACGACCATGTCTGCTCTGCGGCCTGCCTGCTCCGTCCGTCTCCATTGGATCTGACGGTTGGTTTTCGTCGGATCTGACAGTTGGTTTTCGCCGGTTCCCGATTGGATCTGAGAGTTGACAAAAAAAATTGAGAGTGAGATGTCTTCTGCATCGGGCTATGTTGCGATTCCTCGCTGCCCGGTGATCTTCGATGGCGCGAATTATCCTGATTTCGCTGCCTTCATGCGCGTTCACATGCGTGGTCTCCGTCTTTGGGGTGTGCTCTCCGGCGAGGTCTCCTGTCCGCCGTGTCCTCCTGCTCCTGTGGCTCCTCTTTCGCCGACGCCGATTGTTCTCGGTGCTGATGCTTCTCAGGAGGCCAAGGATGCTGCTCAGAGTGCCGATGATAGTGCTGTTGCTGCTTATGACCTGAAGTTCAAACAGTACTCTTCTGATCTAGAGACCTATCGCCACGCTCTGACTGCCTACACTCAGTGGGTCGATGAGGATGCTCGTGCTGCTGCTGTTCTCACCTCCAGTGTTCTGCCCCAGTATGTTGCTGAGTTCATGAGTCTTCCTACTATTGCCGCTCAGTGGGCACATCTTTGTCAGCGCTATCAGCCGTCTGGGGATGCTCTTTACCTATCCGTGGTTCGCCAGGAGCATGCTCTTCAGCAGGGTGATTCCACTATTGATGAGTTCTATACTCAGAGTGCTGCTATCTGGCGTCGGTTTGATTCTCTCCGTACTGCTGTTTGTGGCACA
The DNA here is from genome assembly GCA_916181665.1 of Avena sativa. Lineage (NCBI taxonomy): Eukaryota > Viridiplantae > Streptophyta > Magnoliopsida > Poales > Poaceae > Avena > Avena sativa. The sequence goes on along the minus strand of OV702298.1, from coordinate 272,216,885 downwards.
TGCTCGTGCTGCCAGATTGTGCGCTCGGATTTGGAGTTTTGCCGCATCTATGAGTTTCTGTCTCGGCTTCGCCAGGAGTTTGAGCCCTGGCGTGCTCAGCCGAATGCTCGTGGCCGTGTTCTGCTCTCTGAGGTGTTGTCTGAGCTTCGGGCTGAGGAGACCCGTCTCCGTGGTGCTGGTCTTCTTGCGGTTCCGTCTGTGCTTGCTACTCGTGGTGCTCCTTTGCCGTTTGCTCCCTCGACTCAGCCGCGGTCCCCTGTGCCGCCACCGCCGATACTACCCACTCCTCTAGGTCAGGGCCAGGGTCAGCTTCAGCACCAGCAGCCTCAGGGTCAGAGTCATCACCAGCAGGCTCGTGGTCAGGGTCGCCGTGGTTCTCTTCGTCACTGCTCTTACTGCAACAGAGATGGCCACACTTGGGCCACCTGTTATACACGGGACCCCAGTTTACGTCAGCAGCACCAGGCTTGTGGGCAGTCGGCTCCTTCCGGGTCTTCAGCAGTTGCTCTCTCTGATCAGGACATTATCAGGAGTCTTCGCGGTCTGCTTGCTGCTACATGCTCTTCTTCGACGGGCACTGTTGGTTCTGTGACTGATTCTTCAGGCACCGCGTGACCATCACCTTCTACACAGTCAGGTACGTCTCCGTGGTATCTGGATTCTGGAGCTTCCTTTCATATGACCTCTGAGTCTTCTTTTCTGTCTGCTCTTCGTTCTCTCTCTTCTCCTGTCCGTGTTTTTACGGCTGATGGTACCTCTCTTCCTGTTTTTAGTCAGGGCACCCTTTCTACTTTTTTTTTTTCTGTTCCTGATATTTCTGATTTCCCTCTTCTTAAGATGAATCTGTTCTCTGCTAGCCAGCTTACTGACTCTGGTTGTTGCGTCATTCTTGATGCTGATTCTTGTGTTGTCTAGGACCGTCGCACACAGGCCCTGGTTGAAGCTGGCCTGTAATGCTCAAGAAAATATTCCGAAATAAAATTGCCTGTTATTTTCTTTTTCGCATCATCATGACATTATCATGCATATTTTGCCTCTAAATCTTTTCACTAAAAGGCTATTTTGTTTTCTAATTAGTCCTCTCTTTTAATTTCAAATGAAAACCCTGGTCTTTTCCGGATCTTTTATTTATCTAAAAACTATTTATACAAGTCTATTTAAAAATAAAATAAATAAATAAAAATATTTTTAGGGGAGGCAGCCGGCCGGACCAAACGGCTCAGCTAGCCGCCTACGACCCTGTAACAAAACCAAAACTAAACCCTAACCCTAACTCCTCTTCCCACACCCCGCCGCCACCAGACCCAACACACACATCGTCGCAAGCCACACCCGCGCGCAGCTCCCTCCACACACAATGCACACCACGCACTGAACCTCATGCACGCATGCACACACCACGCGGCCCACTGCCCAGACGACCCCACACCACACGCACAACATGTACGCACCCTCCCACGTCACCCTATCGCTAACCACCCATCCCCACGCGAGGGCGTCGCCTCCCCTGCCGCGTCTTCCTCCTCGCAGTGGCGCCGCCGCCGAGCTCCCTCCAGGCCGTTGTCCGAGTTCCCGCCGCCGCGGCGTCGCTCCGAGCAGGCGGCTCCCTCTCCTCCCCCCGTATCGCCCTCCTCAACCTCCGCCGTTTGACCCCCGTCGCCGACAGTTGCCATGCTCGCGCGCCTCTGCCTACGCTCGAGTCTCCTCGCCGCGGTTGGCCGTCGTCGCCTCGCCCTCTTCCCCGCAGAATCCCGTTTTCGCCCGAGGCCGTCCGTCCTCGGCCGCTCCAGCTCCTCCTCCTCCTGGACACCCAGCGACGTCTCCCTCTTAACCCCGCCGCCAAGTCCCGAGCAGAGCTGCCTCGCCGCCAGGGAGCCTCCCCGTCGCCTTCCTCGCCGCGCGCCCTCCTTCCGTTGTGGGTTCCCTGAGTTGCCGTCACCCAGTCGACGTCGCCTGCACTCCGTCGTCACTGCGTCCGCCCCCGTCGCCATGCCTGTTCGTCTCCTCTGGCCATGACCTCGCCTACGTGATGCGGTTTTCCGATGGTCACTGTACGCCGTGAGCTCAAGCGCCTTCTCTAGCACGTTGTGCTACTTGGCCTCTGTTTGGTGTGATTACATTGTAGGTATGTATGTTCCTCCTCGTGTGTTGATGTGCATGCAACAACCTAACCCGATGGATATTTCTAACACCTTTAATTCTAGACTCCATTCATCTGAGCAACCTCGAATCCACAAGATCTCTCCGGAGTTATTTATTCTACCGTCAACGCAAGATCAATGTTCAGTGGATCCCCTTCTAGAGGTGTGGAGATAAACCCGAAGGACTATGTCTTCGACACGGAGCGCCAAGATCGCCTCACGGATTCCGAAGACCGATCCCGGCGAGACCGAACCTAAACCCCTCGGAACATCAAGATCACCGAAGCGCATGTGTGATCCCTTTCCGATACCCTATTTTTATAAATATAATATAACTCATGCATATTAAATTATCCATGCTTGCATACATATTGTTGTTGGGGTTAAATAATGATTCATCCAATAAATAAATATGGAATATATGGGAGTGTTATTTGCCTCGTCCCGGTTCCATTTAAAATTGAGCAGCGAACCGATGCCATGATTTAACTTGTTAAGTCAATATTTAAATTGCGGGATAGCTAAATAACTTGAACCTAATAATAAATGTCGGGATCCCGATTCCGCTTAATATTGCTAAGTGGGACCGCATATTGCCATGCCATGCATCATATCATAAACATGCCGGATCTTCCGCAATATTATTAAATATTGCATCGGTTGCTCTTTCTAGTGTTTGCTTCTTCATCGGATAGGACGATGAGTCGATGTGAGATACAACGAGCCTTCAGATGATCTTCTCAGGCGAGCATTCTCCCCCTTCTACCTATTTTGCATTTATAGTCTTTACTTCCTTCCTTTGATCTATTGCTATCCTTATTGTCGATGCTATAGTATCGTTCCTTTATTTACCTGCTCCACTATATTGCCTTGGTTATCCTATTGCCTTGTTTGATTAGCGCTTCGTCCTTGCGAGTCATAGGCATGCTTAGTACCGCTCTCATACAGGTGGAACATGATACTCGGATATGGTTGGTGATAAAATAGTTAATCTGATGTTATTGTTTATGGTTATGAGTATGGTTTCACCTAATGATAAGGCCCCGGTAGGGACCACCTTTGGGAACTGCTTGAGCCGATCTAGGACCCGTTCGTTCTACGATACCAGTTCTGAGTTGATCGCGCTAACCAAACATGGGACCTCTGGGATCCCCCTCAACTACCGGCGCTATTCGTATATCCAGAGGGTTACAAAATTGGTTTTCCATTTGGTGCATACGCATTATATGTCCTCGGACATGGGTGAGTTGATATGTCTTCGGACTTGATGTTTTGGTGGACTGCCATGGCTTGCATTGCATAAATCTGGGATATCGTGTTGGAGGTGGGATGGAGCTCTACAAGTTATCTTCCGATCATCGCCCGGCCGTAGACTCAAACGTTGTGCCACCTGGAGAATCAGCTGTATCTCTTGTGTGGGTCAAACACAGTAGGTGATGCCTCTGGATATGCACGCAGTTATGGGACAGTTCTTGTTGTGAGATTCGGAAGGCACGCGTGATTTGTTGCCTGAAGGGTTGAGCATGCGTTTGGGTACAGTAGTGCACCCCTGCAGGGTAAATCTTTTCGAGAAGCCGTGTGTCCACGATTATGGGCACCACAGGTGTACAGTGTCATGATCATAGACAACGTCACTAATGTTTTGCCCCTTTAATAATATGAATAGTAATTAGCCTTATCAACTAAACACCTGCTTAATTAAAATTGCCACCGTGTGTGTTCCGCTAGAGGACTTCCTCGACTGGTCTTCGAGGGGGAAATCTTCGGATGGGTTATGTTTGGTGTTATATTATTGTTACCGCATAGCGCTCTCTTATCTCGCTCTAATAGCCGAAGTTTGAAGGGGTTTCGCAGCATAGTAAATCAAAATTTTCTACGGAAGCGAACAGAGGGAAAGCCAAGATCTAATCTAGGAGATGCAAACAACGAGAGAGATTGGATTAGATCTTCATACCCTTGAAGATTCGCACAGCGGAACGTTCATCGGAACGTGGGTGATGTAGTCGTACTCGCTTCTCCTCCTCGCGATCCGATCCGATCTAGCACCACAAGTGGCGGTGCCTCCGTGAGATGCACACGTGCAGCACCTCGACGTCTCCTCCTTCCTCGGACCAGCAAGTAGGGTGGAGAGATAGATTGGATCTACAACACGACGGCGTGGTGTATATGGTGGAGAATTTCTGCAGCAGGGCTTCGCCTACAAACAGTCGGGAGGGAGAGTGGAAGGCAGCAGGGCTACTAGGGCTTGCAGGAAGGTGTAGGTAGGGGGGAGGGGGCGCACCAGCCCTCTATATATAGAGGGGGGGTGCGGCCAGCCCTTGCCCATCCTCCAAGCCTATCTCTAGTTTAAACGATTTAAACTCTCCCTTCTAGAAACCCTATCTTATCTCTAGTTTAAACGATTTAAACTCTCTAGGATCGGCTGGGCCCTATGGGGCCTTGTGCCCCTGGCCCAATGCGGCCAGGACACTCCCTCATAGGCCCATGCCCCCTCCCGGAAGGTGGGACCACGTTGGCCCCCTTCCGGAAGGTTCTAGAAGCTTCCGGTACAATACCGATTAACCCGGAACAATTCCGAACTCCAAAAACTGCACTGCCTTATATGAATCTTATTCTCCGGACCATTCTGGAACCTCTCGTGATATCCCGGATCCCATCCGAGACTCCGAACAAAAACTTATAAACCAATTATCCAATCTATCCTAGCGTCGAGACACGTTAAGTGTGTGACCCTGCGGGTTCGAGAATATGCAGACATGATCTTCTATCAATAATCAACAGCGGGGTCTGGGCACCCATATTGACTCCCACACATTCATCGATGATCATATCGGATGAACCACGATGCCAGGATTCAATCAATCCCATATATATATTCCCTTCGTCTCACGATATTTTACTTGCCCGAGATTCGATCGTCGGTACCGTCATACCTAGTTCAATCTCGTTCACAGCAAGTACTTTACTCGTTCCGTAATCCGATATCACTTTGTGATCAACTCCTTAACCACATGATTGCAAGCGGTGTTGATATCGATTACCGAGTGGGCCCGAAGTATATCTCTCCGACTTGGGAGGGACAAATCCCATCTCGATACATACAACCCAACAGATACTTACCGATCACCTGAGAGACACCTTTATGATCACCCTCTCATAGGATGACGTTTGATGACCTCAAAGCTTTCTTCCGATACCAGGGAGTTGCATTATCTCATGGTCTAAGGAATACAATATTTGACATAAGAAAAGCTTCGCAAAGACGAACACGATGACACGATATAATTGCTTCGCTTAGTTTGGGTCTGTCCACCATATCATTCTCCCAATGATATGATCTCATTATCAATTGACAACTCATGTCTATGGTTAGGAAACCTTAACCATCATTGATCAATGAGCTAGTCCATAGAGGCGTACTAGGGACACGTTGTTGTTCACAAACCACACAAGTATTAATGTTTCCGCTTAATACAATTCTAGCATGGAATATAAACTTTATCATGAAAAAGAATTATAATAATAACATCTTTATTATTGCCTCTAGGGCATAATTCCAACAAAGTTGTAGTGTGTAACTATAAGTTAGATAGTGCAAGCTTTGTTGCCGTTGAGCCCATCATACCTATGTAGGCGATGACCGCCGAATTCTAGTCTCGCCGTGTACTGGCCTCAGTACTGACCGCTCTCTTTCTGTTTTTCCTTTGCCCTTTATCGGCACACTTTTGGCTTGACAGGTATGTGATTGACGACATTAGCAAGGTTACCCTTCCGGCTTGGTCTGGGCAGGGTTTATGGACACCGCTTGGTTATTCTTCAGGGCTCTTAGTCCCATTTGGATCTTGTCCGTACTCAGATACTATTTGGCTTTCTTTATGATCTGTATCATTTGTATTCTTGACTCGTGGAGTCGTTGTTGTATATGTAAGTTCTTGTGGACTCTGTGGTAAACTACTACGATGTAACTACTTGTATTCAAATCCCACCCACACGAAAGTGTCTGGTGGGTGTCTTTGAATCGCTTCTATGCGGATTTTGGCGGGAAATGCTGAGATCTGCATAGACCCGATTCGGGGGCGTTACAAGTGGTATCAGAGCAAAGGTTTACGATACCCCACTGGTCCAGCCTGTAGGATAACCTAGCTAACGGCCGATGTCTAGTATCAAAATTATTTTGCTACAAATGCGTTGGATAGATCTGATTAGCTCTAATTTTACTCCTTACCTCCTTTCTTTCTCTTCTTACCTTTGCGTGTTATAATCTTCTCACTTACCTTGTTCAAGTGTAGGATTCTCGTGGATGGGTTTTCTGTCGTACCTTTAGGGTTCCACTTCCTTCCTTTTGCAACGGTGGCGCTACATCTGGTTTTCGCTCTACCTGAGGTTTCTTCATATGTTGTCGGTGTTGTGTCTTCTAATATGATGATCTACCCCTATCTAGATATTTCTTTGAAGCTTTCCAAATACTGTTTGCCAAGATCTTCCATCTGGATTCCGAGAGTTTAGTTGCATGATCCTCCTATTCATGTACCGAGTAATGCTTTGAGTGCGGGATGGAGTCATGACCATACCACTACTCTTATCATTCGCTCTTATACATTGATTGGTGGATCCATGCAATTCTACTCCTTCCTCGAAAGTTAAAGGTGGCCTTATCTTTGAGACCTTTACTTCCTCCTTTGCCTCTCCGGAGTGTTCTTCCGAAGAACGTGAGCAACCAACCCTAGTTGGTGGTGTCGACGGAACAAGAATTCTTATTAGTGGTGTCGTGACCATTAACCCGACGCAAGAAGATCCGATCATCAAACCTCTCTCCCTCCCGGTGCCTTTGTTTGGATCTCGGGACGCGATCCTTGTTAGTGTTGTCGAGTTGTAATGCCCAAGAAAATATTCCGAAATAAAATTGCCTGTTATTTTATTTTTCGCATCATCATGACATTATCATGCATATTTTGCCTCTAAATCTTTTCACTAAAAGGCTATTTTGTTTTCTAATTAGTCCTCTCTTTTAATTTTAAATTAAAACCCTGGTCTTTTCCGAATCTTTTATTTATCTAAAAACTATTTATACAAGTCTATTTAAAAATAAAATAAATATATTTTTAGGGAAGGCAGCCGGCCGGACCAAACGGCCCAGCTAGCCGCCTACGACCCTGTAACAAAACCAAAACTAAACCCTAACCCTAACTCCTCTTCCCACACCTCGCCGCCACCAGACCCAACACACACACATCGCCGCAAGCCACACCCGCGCGCAGCTCCCTGCACACACAACGCACACCACTCACCACGCGGCCCACTGCCCGCACGACCCCACACCACACGCACAACACGTACGCACCCTCCCACGTCACCCTATCGCTAACCACCCATCCTCACGTGAGGGCGTCGCCTCCCCTGCCGCGTCTTCCTCCTCGCAGTGGCGCCGCCGCCGAGCTCCCTCCAGGCCGTTGTCCGAGTTCCCGCCGCCGCGGCGTCGCCCCGAGCACGCGGCTCCCTCTCCTCGCCCCGTATCGCCCTCCTCAACCTCCGCCGTTTGACCCCCGTCGCCGACATTTGCCATGCTCGCGCGCCTCTGCCTACGCTCGAGTCTCCTCGCCGCGGTCGGCCGCCGTCGCCTCGCCCTCTTCCCCGCAGAATCTCGTTTCCGCCCGAGGCCGTCCGTCCTCGGCCGCTCCAGCTCCTCCTCCTCCTGGACGCACAGCGACGTCTCCCTCTGAACCCCGCCGCCAAGTCCCGAGCGGAGCTGCCTCGCCGCCAGGGAGCCTTCCCGTCGCCTTCCTCGCCGCGTGCCCTCCTTCTGTTGTGGGTTCCCCGAGTTGCCGTCACCCGGTCGACGTCGCCCACACTCCGTCGTCACTGCGTCCGCCCCCGTCGCCATGCCTGTTCGTCTCCTCTGGCCATGACCTCGCCTACGTGATGCGGTTTTCCGATGGTCACTGTACGCCGTGAGCTCAAGCGCCTTCTCTAGCATGTTGTGCTACTTGGCCTCTGTTTGGTGTGATTACATTGTAGGTATGTATGTGCCTCCTCGTGTGTTGATGTGCATGCAACAACCTAACCCGATGGATATTTCTAACACCTTTAATTCTAGACTCCATTCATCTGAGCAACCTCGAATCCACGAGATCTCTCCGGAGTTATTTATTCTACCGTCAACGCAAGATCAATGTTCAGTGGATCCCCTTCTAGAGGTGTGGAGATAAACCCGAAGGACTACGTCTTCGACACGGAGCGCCAAGATCGCCTCACGGATTCCGAAGACCGATCCCGGCGAGACCGAACCCGAACCCCTCGGAACATCAAGATCGCCGAAGCCCATGTGTGATCCCTTTCCGATGCCCTATTTTTATAAATATAATATAACTCGTGCATATTAAATTATCCATGCTTGCATACATATTGTTGTTCGGGGTTAAATAATGATTCATCCAATAAATAAATATGGAATATATGGGAATGTTATTTTCCTCGTCCCGGTTCCATTTAAAATTGAGTAGAGAACCGATGCCATGATTTATCTTGTTAAGTCAACATTTAAATTGCGGGGTAGCTAAATAACTTGAACCTAATAATAAATGTCGGGATCCCGATTCCGCTTAATATTGCTAAGTGGGACCGCATATTGCCATGCCATGCATCATATCATAAACATGCCGGATCTTCCGCTGTATTATTAAATATTGCATCAGTTGCTCTTTCTAGTGTTTGCTTCTTCATCGGATATGATGATGAATCGATGTGAGATACGACGAGCCTTCAGATGATCTTCTCAGGCGAGCATTCTCCCCCTTCTACCTATTTTGCATTTATAGTCTTTACTTCCTTCCTTTGATCTATTGCTACCCTTATTGTCGATGCTATAGTATCGTTCCTTTATTTACCTGCTCCACTATATTGCCTTGGTTATCCTATTGCCTTGTTTGATTAGCGCTTCGTCCTTGCGAGTCGTAGGCATGCTTAGTACCGCTCTCATACAGGTGGAACATGATACTCGGATATGGTTGGTGATAAAATAATTAATCTGATGTTATTGTTTATGGTTATGGCTATGGTTTCACCTAATGATAAGGCCCCGGTAGGGACCACCTTTGGGAACTGCTTGAGCCGACCTAGGACCCGTTCGTTCTACGATACCAATTCTGAGTTGATCGCGCTAACCAAACATGGGGGCCTCTGGGATCCCCCCTCAACTACCGGCGCTATTCGTATATCCAGAGGGTTACAAAATTGGTTTTCCATTTGGTGCATACGCATTATATGTCCTCGGACATGGGTGAGTTGATATGTCTTCGGACTTGATGTTTTGGTGGACTGCCATGGCTTGCATTGCATAAATCTGGGATATCGTGTCGGAGGTGGGATGGAGCTCTACAAGTTATCTTCCGACCATCGCCCGGCCGTAGACTCAAACACTGTGCCACCTGGAGAATCAGCTGTATCTCTTGTGTGGGTAAAACACAGTAGGTGATGCCTCTGGATATGCACGTAGTTATGGGACAGTTCTTGTTGTGAGATTCGGAAGGCACGCGTGATTTGTTGCCTGAAGGGTTGAGCATGCGTTTGGGTACAGTAGTGCACCCCTGCAGGGTAAATCTTTTCGAGAAGCCGTGTGTCCACGGTTATGGGCGCCACAGGAGTACAGTGTCATGATCATAGACAACGCCACTAATGTTTTGCCTCTTTAATAATATGAATAGTAATTAGCCTTATCAACTAAACACCTGCTTAATTAAAATTGCCACCGTGTGTGTTCCGCTAGAGGACTTCCTCGACTGGTCTTCGAGAGGGAAATCTTCAGATGGGTTATGTTTGGTGTTATATTATTGTTACCGCATAGCGCTCTCTTATCTCGCTCTAATAGCCGAAGTTGTAGTGTGTATCTATAAGTTAGATAGTGCAAGCTTTGTTGCCGCTGAGCCCATCATACCTATGTAGGCGAGGACCGCCGAATTCTAGTCTCGCCGTGTACTGGCCTCAGTACTGACCGCTCTCTTTCTGTTTTTCCTTTGCCCTTTGTCGGCACACTTTTGGCTTGACAGGTATGTGATTGACGATGTTAGCAAGGTTACCCTTCCGGCTTGGCCTGGACAGGGTTTATGGACACCGCTTGGTTATTCTTCAGGGCTCTTAGTCCCATTTGGATCTTGTCCGTACTCAGATACTATTTGGCTTTCTTTATGATCTGTATCGTTTGTATTCTTGACTCGTGGAGTCGTTGTTGCATATGTAAGTTCTTGTGGACTCTGTGGTAAACTACTACGATGTAACTACTTGTATTCAAATCTCACCCACACGAAAGTGTCTGGTGGGCGTCTTTGAATCGCTTCTATGCGGATTTTGGCGGGAAATGCTGAGATCTACATAGACCCGATTCGGGGGCATTACATGGCCCTCGCAGCCGTGACTCTTCAGGACTTTGGGAGTTAGACTGGCTTCGTGTTCCTTCCGCTGCCACTTCATCTGCCAGTTCTTCTCCGGTCGTCGCCTCTGCTACCAGCTCCTTTCAGCAGTGGCATCATCGTCTTGGTCACCTTTGTGACTCCCGCCTGTCGTCATTAGTTCATCGTGATCTTCTGGGGTCTGTCTCAGGAGATGGGTCTTTACATTGTCAGGGTTGTAGGTTGGGTAAACAGATTCAACTTCCCTATCCTACTAGCGCGTCTGTATCTCAGCGACCTCCGTCCTCCTCTGCTCCGTCTAGTTCTCCTAGTTCTCCTCGTTCTTCGGATTCTTCCTCTGCTATTCCTTCTTCTTCATCGTCGTCTTCTATGTCGTCTTCCTCTGATGAGCTTCCCTCTACTCGTCCTGTTCGTGCCCCCAACCGTTACTCTCCTAGTTAGTATGGTCTTTCTGTTGTCTCCGAGCCGACTTCTTATCGGGATGCTGAGCATCATCCTGAATGGCAGCTGGCCATGGCTGAGGAGATTGCTGCGCTTGAGCGCACTGGCACCTAGGATCTTGTTTCTCCCCCCTCCCGGTGTTTGTCCTATCACGTGTAAGTGGGTCTATAAGATTAAGACCCGCTCTGATGGATCTCTTGAGCGCTATAAAACGCGTCTTCTGGCTCGTGGTTTTCAGCAGGAGCATGGTCATGACTATGATGAGACCTTTGCTCCTGTGGCTCATATGACCACTGTGCGTACTATTCTTGTTGTTGCTTCTGTTCGTCACTGGTCTGTGTCCCAGCTTGATGTTCAGAACGCCTTTCTCAATGGTAAGTTGAGTGAGGAGGTTTATATGCAGCCTCCTCCTGGGTATTTTGTTCCCGAGGGGATGGTTTGTCGTCTTCGACGTTCTCTTTATGGTCTCAAACAGGCCCCCCGTGCCTGGTTTGAGCGCTTCGCTTCTGTAGTGACTGCTGCTGGTTTCTCTCCTAGTGCTCATGATCCAGCGCTGTTTGTTCACACTTCTCCTCGTGGACGCACTCTTCTTCTTCTCTATGTTGATGATATGATCATTACTGGTGATGATTCTGAGTATATCGCCTTTGTTAAGGCTCGTCTTCGTGATCAGTTTCTTATGACTAATCTTGGTCCTCTTCGATACTTTCTTGGGATTGAGGTTTTCTCCACTTCTGATGGCTTTTACATCTCACGGGAAAAGTATATTCAGGATCTTCTTGCTCGTGCTGCGCTTGGGGATGAGCACACTGTTGAGACCCCTATAGAGCTTAATGTTAAGCTTCAACCTACTGATGGTGATCCTCTTACTGATCCGACGCGTTATCGTCATCTTGTTGGGAGTCTTGTTTATCTTGCTGTCACTCGTCCTGACATCTCTTATCCTGTTCATATTCTGAGTCAGTTTGTTTCTGCTCCCACCACTGTTCACTATAGTCATCTTCTCCGTGTTCTTCGTTATCTTCGGGGTACGATCACTCGTCGCCTTTTCTTTCCTCGTTCCAGCTCCCTCCAGCTCCAGTGCTATTCGGACGCTACGTGGGCGAGTGATCCTTCGGATCGCCGTTCACTTTCTGCTTACTGTGTGTTTCTTGGTGGTTCGCTCATTGCTTGGAAGACAAAGAAACAGACAGCGGTTTCGCATTCGAGTGTTAAGGCTGAGTTGCGTGCTATGACCTTGTTGACTGCTGAGGTGACCTAGTTACGGTGGTTACTTGCGGATTTTGGGGTCTCTATTACCACACCCACTCTGGTTTTGTCTGACAGTACAGGTGCTATTAGTGTTGCACGTGATCCGGTCAAGCATGAGCTTACCAAGCATATTGGTGTTGATGCTTTCTATACACGTGCTCAGGTGCAGGCTCGGGTTATTGCGCTTCAGTATGTGCCTTTAGATTTACAGTTGGCGGATTTTTTTACGAAGGCACAGACCAGAGCGCAGCATGATTTCTTACTCTCCAAACTCAGTGTTGTGGATCCACCATGAGTTTGAGGGGGGTGTTAGATGTATATATTTGTATATTGTATTTTTCCCATATGTTAGGGGGTTTTCTGCATATTTGCATCTGTACCTGTATTATATATTGTGGTCTTTGGCCCCCAGAGAAATACAAGTTGTCTATTCCTAACACCTTCTTCTTGCCGACCGTACGTATCTCATAAAAGCCGACCAAGGGACAGTTGAATGATTCAACGTTGAAGGCATCGAACCTTGGAGGAAGTTAAATTTAACATCGTAGTCAACCTACGCTGACAGCATCGCATACAACAAACTTCAGGTCAGGTCAACTGCTCAAGTCACGCATGCCGGCCATTTTCCGGTAGTTTTCACTTGCTTGACTTCCTTTTGTTTGAAGAAAACTAGTACAGACTGGCCGAGTAGACGAGTAGTATGTACAAGCAGCAAAGTCTAACTTGCATTGCAAGCAAGCTTATTTTTGCACTTGTCATGATTTTACAAGTATCTTTCACCGAACATTCTCCGACAAGCTCAATCTACTAAAGTGTGTACCTATGACCAGTGACCTGGTCTGAAATTAGTGTCACAGTTTTGTGATTACTCGTGTGTACTTTTCTAGGTATGTGCAACTGAATTTGCTATGTGGGTCCACACCTTTTGCTATATTGGTATCCTAATGTTCATGGTTAAACAATTAACATTACTAAAATCCATCTTCCAAAAAAAATATAGAACTTAATAACTACTCCGGAACATTTGCCGACTCTGAAACATTTTGTTTGGAGATCCGAGAATTATTCTACGCGCGCTGGGCATGTTGGCCAGCGTTAATTAAGCTAGAGATGATCTTTAAGCTATAACCAGACTAGCTAGCAGTATGACTGAATTTTCAGCAGGTGGTCCAAATTTCAAGTTCCGGACTTGTTCTATCATTCTTCAATGAATATTCCCGCCGATGTCCAGTAAATTTTTCTAGTGATGACTGACACCATAATGCTGACCATGAAATTGCTACTTGGGTAATGCCTATAAATAGGACCAGCAGGCTGCACCAGACGTACCGAGCCTGTCTATCTGAATCAGTTTCAGGGTTGTTATTTTGAGGTACTGTACTAGGTTTAACTTGGGGAAATTGTACAGTTGCCTAAGCTTTTGGCTAACGGTGGCTCATGTTTACCTATCTTACTTTTCAGGGTTGTCATCTTGGAGCGTTTCAGTTTGTCGAGCTCGAAGATCTCTGGAAGAAGAATGGGGAAACCTGACCGCAACAGCGTCAAGAAGAGCATCTGGCAGCTCATCTTTGGCTGCGGGTCGCCTCAGAACAGCAACTAAGATCAGGATACTATGCACGACAGAGCGAGAGGTTAAGTGTCTAGTAGTTTGTCATATGTGAAATCCTTCCATATAGGTCGCCAGAAGTTGCTTCATGCTGATGTTGCTAAGTTGTATGGTTGAATTTGTTTGTAGTCTCGTGGTTGTACCGAGCTAGCTTCTCTCGCAGCAAGGTACATGTAAAAAGTGTCATGTAACCATATTCGGAAATAAATATCACTTATCTGTTTGTTCTCTTGTCATGCATGTGAATCTTGCTAGTCACCTGGAAAATTTCGTAAAAGTGAATATCTAGAGTTTTTCCCTGGATTCCAAGCATCCAGAATCGCACGAGGCTTTGAGCCCTGTCGGGGTCAAAAAACACGTTTAGATATATATACGAATCTAGAAAAATCTCTGATATTTATTTCAAAACGGAGGGAGTACAACCGATCAAGAGGTGGAGGTTTGTGTGCTACTGCTACGTCACTAAAAAACCCAAACTTTGTATTACCGGATATCGAAATCTTGTGGTTTCTCGCCGGATAATATACAAAACCATGTTAAGAACAACCATCGATCCACAAACTCTTTCCTGGCATTAAAAGGGTTTTTTTTCTTTTCTGAATAAAACTACATATGTACAGTACTTTATGTCTCTACCATGGTGCATCTTCCATCTTGCAGGCACACCACACAAGCTTACGTTATGTGAATAGGTGAACTACGTCAGGTTTTCTTATGGAGGGGTTTTCCGTGTGATTTCTATGACGCCCTCCTGTTTGTCGCGAAGAAATTTCCTGTCAAAAGTAACAAAGTGTTTTGAGTTTTGACAGTATAAAGGTTGTTAGCCGCACTACAATTAATTACCATAACATGTATCACTAGTAGAAATTGAACTGAACCATCCTATGCAACTTCAGTCAAGCGATCTTACTAAGCTGTAGCTTTCAGCAGACAGCCAGAGAGAGACATGGGTCGTTAATTCAATCAGTTTACGCGTACCATCAGGTTCTATGTAACCTAACCGAATGTGTTGCTTGCATGCCGACCCGAAAACTCTTTGAATGATTGAAAATTGAAGGCATCAAACCTCGAAGCTTGTTAAACGAACCTCGCAGTCCAAGTTACGCACTCACGCTGACCGACAGGAACACACAGAACGTCAGAAGTCTCAAAAGGAAAGGGTCGGGTCAGCCAAGTCATTCTGGTCGCTTTCAGTTCTACTTGGCAAGATTTAGCAAGTATCTTTCACTGAACATTCTATGACAAGTGAAAACTTAGCTATTCTGCCGGAGTGCAGAAATTAATTTTTTCACTTGCAAGGCATCTTTCTGGCACAAAACTAGTACAGATTGGCTGAGTAGACTAGTAGTAGCAGCGAATGTATAACTTGCATTTTAACCACTTTTTGAGAATTTGCAAGTATCTTGCACTGAACATTCTCCGAAAAGCTCAAACTTCTGTATACCCATGACCAGTGACCTGGTCTGAAATAAATGTCACTCTTCTGTGATTACTCGTGTAATTTTCTAGGTATGTGCACCGAATTTGCTGTGTAGATTCACTTTTTAGTTTCAGAAGCAACACCCCCGATACATACACATCGGCTTCCTTTGTTTTTATTTGCTGGTACATGTATCCGCGACAAAGATCCATCAAGTTTGTGTAACTCACTAGTCAATTACAATTGTTCTTAAAATTCATGGTTAAACGATTAAACATTACTTAAAGCCTTTTTAAGACAGAATATAGAAATTAAATCCATAAAACTTACCTTACGCAAACATGTGCTGACTTCGAAACATTATGTTTGGAGATCGAGAATCGTTATATGCCGGGCACGTTGCTAAACATTAATTAAGCAAGTGATCACATTAAGCTATAACCGCTGGAAAGTGTGACCGGAGTTTCTGCAAGTGGTCCACATTTTAAGTTCATGTTTTGGACTCATTCAGTCATTCTTCACTGAATATTCATGTGGATTTCTACTAAGTTTTCCTGGTAAACGACTGGCACCATTCCAAAGGCATGTCTTACACGACTGACCATGAATTTGCTACTTGCATAATGCCTATAAATAGGACTAGCCTGCCTGCATCAGAGACACCAAGCTTGAGTATAAACTTCAGGGTTGTTATTTTCAGGTATTTCACTAGGTTCAGAGTGGGATGTACAGTTTCCTGAGATTTTTGGCCATTAATGGCTTATATTTACCATGTTAATTACTCTTATTTTTCAGGGTTCTCATTTTGGAGCATTTCAGCTTGTGGCGCCCGGAGATCTTGAAGAAGAATGGGAAAACCTGACCGCAACAGTGTCAAGAAGAGCATCTGGCAGCTCATCTTTGGCTGCGGGTCGCCTCAGAACAGCAACTAAAATCAGGACATTATGGAGGACAGGCAAGAGGTTAAGTCTTAAGTGTCTAATAGTTAGCCATAGGTGAAATCCTTCCGTATAGGTCTCCAGAAGTTGCTTCATGCTGAACTAAAAAAGTGGATGTGTATGGTTGAATTGGTCTGTAGTATATTATTGCTAAGTTGTATGGTTGAATTGGTGTGTAGTATTGTGGTTATATCGGAGTAGCTTCTCCTGCAGCAAGGAATGTGTAAGCAAGTTTTATGTAACAATATTCAGAAATAAATCCACCATATTTGTCAAGTTTTCTTTTCATGCATATATGAATGAAAGATGTTACACGCACGACGAAAACTGTCTGAAATCTGTAGAACGAGTCATGAGAGCCCTCCATCACGCCGGCTGCATGTAGCACGATAGCCGGATCAGTCGTTGTACACAGATTGGATTGAAATTCACCGTATGCGTAGTAGTTTTGCCAGTGAATGAGCTAAACTGTAAAGTTTTTTTTATCGGGCATGGTGGCCTCAATTACAAGCTTCAATAATAAATATCCATCGAATCAAGAGAAACACGACTTTGAGCCGTGCGAAGAGAGTAGGTATTTTTGCTTTTCAGCGGATGCTGGGCTATTTGTATGGAGGGCCTTATGTGAATACGTCTGTCTTTTCTGTGGAGGGGTTTCCCCTGTGATTTCTATAACGCCGTCTAGTTTGTGCCAAAGAAACTTCCAGCGAAAAGTAACAAAGTTTTGATCCGCGTCCATATTAGCGTTAGACATTATAATTTGCATAGCGTCTACCACTAGTAGCAGTTGAACTGACCAAGCGATCTAGTTCTATGCATCTTCAGTCAAGCGATCTTACCAAGCTGTAGCTTTCGTTAATTCAATCCGTTTACGCGTACCATCATGTTCTATGGATTACCGGATATCAAAATCTTATAGTTTCTCGCTAGTTAATTTTGTGTATACAAAACCATGTTAATAAACTTCCAGTCAAAAGTAAAAAAGTGTTTTGAGTTTTGACAGTGTAAAGGTGGTCAGTTGCATACATATTACTACTATACCATAACGTGTATCACAAGCAGCAGTAGAACTGAACCGTTCTATGCATCTTCAGTCAAGCGAGCTTACTAAGCCGTAGCTTTCAGCAGACAGCCAGAGAGAGATATGGGTGGTTAATTCAATCAGTTTACGCATACCATCATGTTATATGTAACCTAACCGAATATGTTTCTTGCATGCCGACCAGAAAACCCTTTGAATGACTTAAAATTGAAGGCATCAAACCTCGGAGCTTGTTAAACTAACCTTGCAGTCAAAGTCACGAGCTCACGCTGGTTGACTGCCAGGAACACACAAAACGTCAGAGTTCTCAAAAGGAAAAGATCCTTTCAGTTATAAGACTGGTCAGTGGTCAAATAGCAGCATATACACACATTACAAGCAACCTCCTTTTCTGATTGGCAAGATTTAGCAAGTGTCTTTCCGGAAAGTGCAGAGATTAACTATGACCAGCGACCTGGTCTATATTGAGCTTTTTTTTATGGGTGAGTGAGTATTCTTGTTCTTTTCGATGTGCGTACAACCCAAGTTTCCCTGGTTATGTGAGACTTGGAGTGCTATAAGAAGAATATATCACGAGGCATGGCTTCTTCTTCACTGAATTTGCATGTGTTTTTTCAGGCTATGTTCCTAGTAACTTCCATGTAGACTAGGAATGCTAGTGATTACAGTGAAGTTCAAGTTCTACTGAGAGTGTGTGGCCTCTATAAATAGGTCCTCGGGAGCGCTCCTTGTTACATCAATCAGTCCTGTCTTTAATTTGCTTAGTTAGCTCAAGCAGTTGCTACTTCCAGGTAATTATTCTGCCTTTGGACATGATACCTGTTACACTCTGTTTTTTGTATAATTATTTTTCATCTCTCTTATATACTTATGGTACTCCCTCCGTTCTATAATATAAGATGTTTTAACTTTTGTAAAACAAATGTATTTAGACATCTTTTAGTGTGTAGGTTCAAAGTAAACTTACACACTAAAAGACGTCTAGATACATTCTTTTCACAAAAGATATAACATCTTATATTTTAAAACGGGGGAGGTAGTATTTTAGTGCTGGCTCTGCTGGTATATTTATAGGTAAACTTATAGTGCTAGAGAGGCCCGCCGTGATCTTTGGTCTTGAAAATGGTAAGTCGTTAACTTAAGTCACCAACTTTGATGTTTCAGGAACGAATTGTTGGAGCATTTCGGCCTGTGGAGCTAGAAAAATAAGTCGCGAGGAAGCTACCTAGGAGAAAAATGGCTGGTCGCAACGGCGTTAAGAGGAGCATCTGGCAGAGACTCTGTGGATGCTCGTCTTCTAGCACGGAAGAATAGCTACAGGAAAATGCAAACAAGATTTCAAAAGGGTGTAACGTCTCCAAGAACTTAGATAAACATGTGTCTCGCTAGTAATTGATATGTGTGTGTGGTTAGATGTCAGGTGTAAGGTGGTGGTCAATCGTTTGGTTCATTAGTAAGTAGTGTTGTCGTTGCAAGTGTCATGTACATAGCCAGGTTTGGAAATAAAAGTAATTTTTGTTACGTATTCCAAGCATCATTATGGAGGGGTTTCCCTGTGATTTCTACGTCAAAAGTAAAAAAGTGTTTTGAGTTTTGACAGTGTAAAGGTGGTCAGTTGCATACATATATACTACTAATATTAATTAACCATAACGTGTATCACTACCAGCAGTAGAACTGAACCATTCTATGTATCTTCAGTCAAGCGAGCTTACTAAGCTGTAGCTTTCAGCAGATAGCCAGAGAGAGATATGGGTCGTTAATTCAATCAGTTTACGCGTACCATTATTTTCTATGTAACCTAACCGAATGTGCTGCTTGCATACCGACCAAAAAACTCTTTGAATGATTGAAAATTAAAGGTATCAAACCGCGGAGCTTGTTAAACGAACCTCGCAGTCCAAGTTACGCGCTCACGCTGACCGACAGGAAAACACAGAACGTCTGAAGTCTCAAAAGGAAAGGGTCAGGTCAGCCCAAGTCATTCTGGTCGCTTTCAATTCTACTTGGCAAGATTTAGCAAGTATCTTTCACCGAACATTCTATGACAAGTGAAAACTAAGCTATTATATCTAAGTACAGAAATTAACTTTTTCACTTGCAACACATCCTTTCTGGCACAAAGCTAGTACAGATAGACTGGTCGAGTAGACTAGTAGTTGCAGCAAATGTATAACTTGCATTTTGACCACTTTTTGAGAATTTGCAAGTATCTTGCACTGAACATTGTCTGACAAGCTCAAACTTTTTAAGGGGAACTCAAGTGTATACCGATGGCCAGTGACCTGGTCTGAAATAAGTGTCACTCTTCTGTGATTACTCGTGTAATTTTCTAGGTATGTGCACCGAATTTGCTTTGTAGATTCACTTTTTAGCTTCAGCAGAAGCAACACCCCCCACACACACATCGGCCTCCTTTGTTTTTATTTGCTGGTACACCGTACACGTATCCGCAACAAAGATCCATCAAGTTTGTGTAACTCACTAGTCAATTACAATTGTTCTTAAAATTCACTAGTCAATTTCAAGTCCATGTTGGGGACTCATTCAGTCATTCTTCACTGAATATTCACGCGGATTTCCACTAAGTTTTCCTGGTAAACGACTGGCTTCCAAAGGCTTGTCTTGCACGACTGACCATGAATTTGCTACTTGTGTAATGCCTATAAATAGGACTAGCCTGCCTGTACCAGAGACATCAAGCTTGTGCATAAACTTCAGGGTTGTTATTTTCATGTATTTCACCAGGTTCAGCAGTTTCTTGAGCTTTTGCCCAATCATGGCTTATATTTACCATGTTAATTACTCTTATTTTTCAGGGTTCTCATCTTGGACCATTTCAGCCTGTGGCGCTCGGAGATATCGAAGAAGAATGGGAAAACCTGACCGCAACAGCGTCAAGAAGAGCATCTGGCAGCTCATCTTTGGCTGTGGGTCGCCTCAGAACATCAACTAAAATCAGGATATTATGCAGGACAGACAAGAGGTTAAGTGTCTAATAGTTCACCATAGGTGAAATTCTTCCGTATAGGTCAGCAGAAGTTGCTTCATGGTTAACTAAAAAAGTGGATGTGTATGGTTGAATTGGTCTGTAGTATACTATTGCTAAGTTGTGTTAGAGATAGAGATAGATAGAGATATAGTAGTTTGAAGGTTGTAATCTTGTTTATCTTGGACTCCCTTGTAACTGCTTATGCACCGCAACGTGCATCTATATAAACACGAAACCTGGGGCTCGGGATGTATCCGAGTAGATCCTTTATCCAGTCGTTCTGACATGGTATCGAGAGCAGGCCTCTCCGCCACATCTACCTGATCGCCATCTACCTCCCACCCATCCCCAAGCAACGCCGCCGCCGCCAACTCTTCTCGCCACCGCTGCTCTCCCAGCCCTACTTCCATGGCTACCTCGAGCAGCTCCTCCCCAAGACTAGGCACTCCGCCGTCGGAAAAATTGACGCACGACAACTACCCTATCTGGCGATCGTTGGTCCTCCCCATGATCCGTGGAGCCCAATTCGTCGGTCTACTGGATGGTACCGACGCCGCTCCTGCCAAGACGCTGGACCCCGCGCACTGGTAGACAAAGATCCCGCTGACGCCGCGAAGACGGTGCCGAACCCAGCCTATGCCGCGTGGGTGTCCCGCGACCAGCAGGTCCTCTCGTATCTGCTTCAGTCGCTCTCCCTGCAGATCCTCCCGCATGTGCATTGTCTCGAGTCCTCTCATGCGGTTTGGCAAGTCATTGAAGAGATGTTTGCCTCCCAGAGCGAGGCCCAGGTTACGAACCTGCTGATCGCCCTCGCCAACACCAAGCGCAGCCAGGTTAACTCCATAGCTGACTACCTCACCAAGATGCAATCCTGCGCCAATGAGCTCGCCGCCGCAGGCCGTGTCCTCTCCGTCAAGGAAACCGTGTCCTACATCCTGGCCGGACTCGGATCTGGCTATGATGCGCTGGTTGCGGCCCTCAGCATCATCACCACACCAATCTCCCTGAGCATGCTCTATGCTCAACTTCATGCATATGATCAGCGCCAAGCTATGCATCATGGCTCTCCTACCAGCGAGTTCGAGACCTCCGCCAATACCGTGTATCGTCAACCTCGGCCCCGTGGAGGGTTTACCCCTAGCAACCCCCGTGGTGATCGCCGGGATGATCGCCGCTCCGATCGCCGTGACAACTGCCGCGACGACCGTTCCCAATAGCAAGGACGTGGGGGTGGCCACGCACCTTCAGGAGGAGGACGTGGCAGCGGGCGTGGGCATCGTCGCACCACTCCATGGGTCGATGTCACCTGCCAGATCTGCTACAAGGAAGGGCACGCCGCTAAGGATTGTTGGCATCGCTTCAATGAAGACGATGATGATTCAAGTGACAAACAAGTCCATGCTGCCTCCTATGGTGTTGACACCAATTGGTATGGTGACACCGGTGCTACTCATCACGTCATCGGAGAACTCAACAACTTGACGGTCCGTGAAAACTACAGAGGCTACGATTGGGTCAACACGGCAAATGGACAAGGTATGAGTATCTCCCATATTGGTCATTCAATAATTCGTAGCCCTACTCACAATTTTCATCTTCGTAACATCCTTCATGTTCCCACTGCATCCAAAAATTTGTTGTCTATCCATAGATTCACACATGATAATCATGCTTTTATTGAATTTCATCCTTCCTTCTTTCTCATTAAGGATCAGGCAACCCGGAGAGTCATCCATAGAAGCAAGTGTGTTGGTGGGCTTTACCCACTCATTTCATCCACAGAGTCTTCCCAGTGCTTGAAGAATGCTTTTGTTGCTGCCAAGCCTTCCCACACCCTGTGGCACAGTCGTCCCCTCCTTCGTAATTGTTAGGCAAATTATTAGCAAGAATAAACTTCCTCATGTTAGTTATTTGAACATTCAGTCTATTTGTGATTCCTATCAGTGTGCTAAGAGTCATCAGCTTCCCTACCCCATCTCCACTAGTGTATCTACAGTTCCCCTCCAATTAGTATTTTCTGATGTATGGGGTCCTGCACCTACTTCTGTTGGTCGACATGATTATTATGTAAGATTTATTGATGATTATAGTAAGTTTACCTGGATATACTTGCTAAAGAAAAAATCTGATGCTCTTGCTGTCTTCATAAATTTCCAAAAACTTGTTGAAAGGAAATTCAATAGGAAAATCCTTACGGTTCAATCCGATGGGGGAGGTGAATATATTAAATTGAACTCTCTGTTTCAAAACCAAGGGATTTCCCATCATGTTTCTTGCCCTTATGCTCACCAACAAAATGGCTCTGCCGAACGAAAACATCGTCATATAGTTGAAGTTGGCCTTGCACTCCTAGTCAATGCATACATGCCTCTCAAATTCTGGGATGAGGCTTTTCTTACCACAACATATCTTATTAATATGCTTCCTAATAAAGTTATTCACAATGATACACCAGTACATCGTCTCCTTGGTACACACCCAGACTATTCTTCTCTCAGAGTCTTTGGTTGTGCATGTTGGCCAAACCTACGTCCTTACAACTAGCGCAAACTTGCGTTTCGTTCCACTCAATGTGTGTTCCTAGGCTATAGTCCTCGTCACAAGGGGGTCAAGTGTCTTGAAATTTCCACTGGGCGTGTGTACATCTCTCGTAATGTTGTTTTTGACGAGGCAGTCTTTCCATTCAAAAATTTGCATCCCAATGCTAGAGCCCTTCTTCGAAAAGAAATACTTCTCCTTGATCCATCCCTTCACAATCTTTCACAAGGGGACGACATTATTGATGATACTAATATGGCTAATACTCATGCTACTAATCCTGTTGCTAGCCCTGTTTGTACCCCTGTGCAGGATCCAAGACGCCAAAATACAGCACCAGCCGAAAATTCCAGGCAAAATGATGCTTCTATGAGCTCTAATAGCTCACATGAAATCTCAGCAGAAGAAGACAGAAGTGCTGAACACGAGGAGGATTCCCTGGCATAATCCCCATCAGGATCAACAAGATCCGCCTCGGATCAGGCGATGTGCACAGGGCACATAGGGGGCCACGCCTCGGATCAGGCGCCACGAGCAGGCGATTGGTCACCCGCGTCCCCCGCCTCTGCCAGATCATCGTGGTCCCCAGGAATCCGATCAGTGACCCCTGACAGCTCCTCCTCGTGAAGATCCTCTATGCCGGGTTCGAATACCACACCGCTGCGAGCCTCTCGTTCTGCCACAGCATCGGCCACAGGATCCGGTGCGGCAACTGAGACGCATGCAGCCACAGATTCCTGCACAGGAGGATCCGCTGCACTTGACGATTCTGTAGACCAGTCTGTGGCCGAGTCCAGGAGACCCGTCACACGTGTGTCAAAAAGTATTGTTAATCCAAAACAGTATATTGACGATACTATTCGCTGGTGTCTTTCTGTTACTAGTGATGAACCTGCCACTCTGGAATCTGCCTTGGAAGATTCAAATTGGAAGGGAGCCATGGATGAGGAATTTAATGCCCTCACAAACAATAACACATGGAGGTTGGTTCCATCACATCAAGGTAAAAATATTATTGATTGTCGATTGATCTATAAAATCAAGAGGAAAGCAGATGGTTCTATTGACAGATATAAAGCTCGTCTCGTGGCAAAAGGTTTCAAGCAACGGTATGGTATTGGCTATGAAGATACTTTCGGTCCTGTTGTTAAAATTGCAACTGTCCGTCTTGTCTTGGAAATTTCTGTCTCCAGGGGATGGAGTTTGCGACAGTTAGATATACGCGTTTCTTCATGGTGTTCTGGAAGAGGAGGCCTATATGAGACAACCACCTGGGTATGAAGATAGCAGAAAACCAAATCATATTTGCAAACTTGATAAGGCATTGTATGGACTGAAGCAAGCACCTCGGGCATGGTATTCTCGGTTGAGTAGTCAGCTAATTTCTTTTGGTTTTGTTGCATCTAAGTCAGACACATCACTTTTCATCTATCACAAGTCCAACATTACCATCTTTATGCTTATTTATGTGGATGATATTATAGTTGCTAGTTCCTCTCAAGCTGCAACTGATGCCTTATTGAAGGATCTAAGTCGAGAGTTTGCACTCAAGGATCTTGGAGATCTCCACCATTTCCTTGGAATTGAAGTAAAAAAGGTAGAAAATGAACTAGTTCTGAATCAGGCGAAATATGCTCATGATGTGCTTGCTCGAGTTTGTATGACAGATTGTATAGGTACTCCCACACCCTTGTCATCATCAAAAAAGATCACTGCTAGAGAAGGAGTTCTGTTGGGTTCTGAAGATAGCACCAAATACCGAAGCATGGTAGGTGCACTACAGTATCTCACACTCACGAGACCTGATATCTCTTATGCAGTGAATAAGGTGTGTCAGTACTTGCATGCTCTCACTACTGTACATTGGATAGCTGCTAAACACATTTTAAGGTATGTTAAGAGTACAATCACAGTTGGGTTAACTTTCACAAAATATCCTTCAACACTGGTCAGTGGTTTTTCTGATGCTGACTGGGCTGGTTGTGCTGATGATCGACGGTCAACTGGAGGTTTTGTCGTATTCTTTGGACCTAACTTGATATCATGGAGTGCTAAGAAGCAAGCCACTTTTTCTATATCTAGTACAGAGGCAGAGTATAAATCAGTAGCCAATGCTACAGCAGAAATAATTTGGGTACAGTCTCTTCTTGAAGAACTGGGAGTAAAACAGGCACAAACACCCTGTCTATGGTGTGATAACCTAGGAGCTACATATTTATCAGCAAATCCTGTGTTTCATGCAAGAGCTAAACACATTGAGATAGATTTTCACTTTATTAGAGAACGGGTGCTGAGTAAACAACTTGAGATTCGATTCATCTTCTCAAAGGATCAAGTTGCTGATGGGTTTACCAAACCCTTACCATACCGAGCTTTTGAGACATTCAAATATAATCTCAACTTAACTAAGTTGTGATTAAGGGGGAGTGTAAGAGATAGAGATAGATAGAGATATAGTAGTTTGAAGGTTGTAATCTTGTT
This sequence comes from Avena sativa, assembly GCA_916181665.1. NCBI lineage: Eukaryota > Viridiplantae > Streptophyta > Magnoliopsida > Poales > Poaceae > Avena > Avena sativa. The sequence goes on along the minus strand of OV702298.1, from coordinate 272,191,633 downwards.
TATCTTGGACTCCCTTGTAACTACTTATGCACCGCAACGTGCATCTATATAAACACGAAACCTGCTCGGGATGTATCCGAGTAGATCCCTTTATCCAGTCGTTCTGACAAGTTGTATGGTTGAATTGGTCTGTAGTATTGTGGTTGTATCGGGTAGCTTCTCCTACAGCGAGGAATATGTAAACAAGTGTCATGTAACAATATTCAGAAATACATCTACCATATTTGTCAAGTTTTCTTTTCATGCATATGAATGAAAGATGCTACACGCACGACGAGAACTGTCTGAAATCTGTAGAACGAGTCATGAGAGCCCTCCATCACCCCAGCTGCATGTAGCACGATAGCCGGATCAGTCGTCGTACATAGATAGGATTGAAATTCATCGCACGCGTAGCAGTTTTGCCAGTGAATCATGCTATTATGTTGGAAACTTTAGAATGAGCTAAACTGTAAAGTTTTTTTTCTTGCATAGTGGCCTCAGTTCCAAGCTTCATTAATAACTATATATCCATCGAATCAAGAGAAATACGACTTTTAGCCGTCCGAAGAGAGTAAGTATTTTCTGTTTTCTTTTCAGCGCATGCTGGGCCATTTGTATGGAGGGCCTTATGTAAATACGTGAACTACGTCAGTCTTTTCTATGGAGGGATTTTCCCCTGTGATTTCTATGACGCCGTCTAATTTGTGCCAAAAAACTTCTAGCGAAAAGTAACAAAGTTTTGATCTAGTTCTATGCATGTTCAGTCAAATGATCTTATCAAGCTGTAGCTTTCGTTAATTCAATCCGTTTACGTGTACCATCATGTTCTATGTAACCTAACCGAATGTGTTTTCTGCATGCCGACCAGAAAACCCTTTGAAAGATTTGAAATTGAAGACATCAAACCTCGGAACTTGTTAAACTAACCTCGCTCGCAGTCAAACTCATAAGCTCACGCCGATTGACAGGAACACACAAAACGTCAGAGTTCTGAAAAGGAAAATATCCTTTCAGTTCTAAGACTGGTCAGTGGTCAAATAGCAACCTCCTTTTCTGCTTGGCAAGATTTAGCAAGTATCTTTCTGGAAAGTGCAGAGATTAACTATGACCAGCGACCTGGTCTATGTTGAGCTCTTTTTTTGGGTGATTATTCACTGAATTTGCATGTGTCTTCTCAGGCTCTGTTCCTAGTAACTTTCATGTGGACTAGGAATGCTACTAATTACAGTGAACTGCTTGTGCGATCGATTACTAGTGAGAGTGTGTGGCCTCCATAAATAGGTCTTTTCTGTTTTTTTCGAAAAGGTCTTTTCTGTTGGTGAGGTTTTCTCTGTGATTTCTATGACGCCATCCAGTTTGTGCCAAAGAAACTTCCAGCCAAAAGTAACAAACTATTTTGACAGTGTAAAGGTGATCCACGTCCCTATTAACGTTGAATATTAATTCTTCCCCCCAAAAAAGTTAAATACTAATTTCCATAACGTCTATCACTAGCAGCAGTTGAACTGAACTGTTAAATGCATCATCTTCAGTTAAGCGAGTTTACTAAGCTCATGCTAAGCTATAGCTTTCAACGCTAGAGCGAGAGATCGGTCGTTAATTCAATCTGTTTACACGTATAATAGTAACCGATTGTGTTTCTTGCATGCCGAACAGAAAATACTTTGAATGATTGAGCATTGAAGGCATCAAACCACGGAGCTTGTTAAACTAAGCTCGCAGTCAAAGTCACGCGCTCACTGACTGACAGGAACACACAAAGCGTCAGAGTTCTCAAAATGAATAGGTCATTCTTCAAGAGTAATAAAACTGGTCAGTGGTAAAAAACAAACGGAGGCAGGATAGCAACAGGATATACACACATTACAAACAACCTCCTTTTCTGCTTGGCAACATTTAGCAAGTAAACATTCTATGGCAAGTGCAGAGTAAGCCATACTGTCCAAGTTCAGACATTAACTATGACCAGCGACCTGGTCTATATTGAGCTTTTCTTTTTGGTGATTGTTCTTGTACTTTTCCATGTACGTGCAACTCAAGTTTCCCTGGTTATATGAGATTTGGAGTGCTACATTTTTATGTGCGACTTGGAGTACTATAAGCTGAATATCACATGGCATGGCTTCTTCTTCACTGAATATCCATGTGTTTTTTCAGGCTCTGTTCCTAGTAACTTCCATGTAGACTAGGAATGCTAGTGATTACAGTGAACTGCTTGTGCGATCGAGTACTAGTGAGACTGTGTGGCCTCTATAAATAGGTCTTTGGGGGTGCTTCTTGTTGCATCAATCAGTCATTCAGTCCTGTCTTTGCTTAATTAGCTCAAGCAGTTGCTACTTCCAGGTAATTTTTCTGCCTTTGGAGATGATGCCTGTTACACTTTGGTTTAACGTATATTTCTTTTTCATCTCTATTATAGACTTGTGGTAGTACTTTAGTGCTGGCTCTGCCGGTATATTTCTAGGTAAATTTATATTGCTAGAGAGGTCTGTGATCTTTATTTGATTATGAAAATGATAAGCCGTTAACATAAGTCACGAACTTTGATGTTTCAGGAACGAATTGTTGGAGCATAACGGCCCGTGGAGCTAGAAAATAAATCGTGAGGAAGCTACCTAGGAGAAAAATGGCTGGTCGCAACGGTGTTAAGAGGAGCATCTGGCAGAAACTCTGCGGCTGCTCATCGTCCAGCACGAAAGAATAATAAACTACAAGAAAATGCAAACAAGATCTCAAAAGGGTGTAATGTTTCCAAGAACTTAGATAAGCGTGTGTCTCGCTAGTATCGCAAGTAATTGATGTGTGTGTGGTTAGATGTCAGGTGTAAAGTGGTGGTCAATCGTTTGGTTCGTTGGTAAGTAGTGTTGTCAGTGCAAGTGTCATGTATAGCCAGGTTTGGAAATAAAAGTATTTTTTGTTATTACTATATGATTTGTGCCATTGAGTATTATTTTGCCTTTAGTGAGATGTTCTATCACGGCATGCATGTTTTGTGCATATGGAAGGCAACATATGCCTAATTAAACTTAGGGTAAAACTACAGGCAACATATTCTGTATCTACTGAAATGGCTGGAATTTCTGAAATGTTGGTGAAATTTCATTGAAAGGCAATGCCGAAGAACAAGGATGGACTCGGCAGACGCTTGTGAACCACGGGAGAATTAAAAAGGCTAAGTGCAGCGCATACCAAGAATGTCCCCTTTGTAGAAAATACAAACATTTGTAGTACATAGTTAATAAAATTCTGTCAAAATTTTGATCAATTAGCCATCTATTATACAACAAGTTTCAATGTAAATTCAATGAACACATTGAGAAAAAAATAGTAGACAACTCAAAAATGTTGCGAGGTAGTAATCTAGCTACTATTCATGGCATGGTTTGTTTGTTTTATCTCACGAAATATAGATCGAATTTGTGAGTTTCAAGATCAAAATCTGCTTGATTATTCTTTCTTGAGAAAAGCTTGATTAGTTAGGCCGATCCCGTAAGAAAAAAAAACTTGACTAGGTCGAACTGTTGTGGTCATTAAGAATGTTGTGGTTCAAAGGCTAACGGTGCTTCATGTTACCCGTCATGTTTCCTTTTGAAGAAAATTACTCACATTCATATGAACAAGAGAACGTACCTTTTGTAGAAAATATTTTTTTACTAGATATTCATTAAAATGTGGTCAAATTTTGGAACAATAAGATCATAGCTATGTATACTACATATTTCAAATATAAATTCAATCAATACACCAAGAAATAGAATATTTCATAATTCAACAATTGTTGTGAATGTAAAAATCTAAGATATCATTTGTAGCATGATTTATCTTTTTGTACTATCTAAGAAATATATTGAATTTATGTGTTTCAACATCACAAGAGAAATAAATGCCACCAACTCTTTCCTGGCATTACAAGGGATTTTTGTTTTGAAGAAAGCAACATGTACAGTGCTTTGTATTTCTATGAGTGTTGTGTGTGCCATCATGCATGCAGACCACACAAGCTTGGAGGATTTGCAAATTTGTCACATTTTATTTTGCAACTTGCATATATGCCATTTTGTAAGCTTACACACGAAAATCAAGGGTGTAAGTCATAACTTGGAGAACAACGTCAGTTCTTTTTTATGGAGGGGTTTTCCGTGTTGTGATTTCTGGCAAAGAATCTTCCACTTAAAATTAAAAGTTTTTTGACAGTGTAAAAGGTGAGCCGCGTCAATATCACTAGCAGCGATTTGAACCGAACCATTTTATGCACATCTTGTCAAGAGATCTTACCAAGCTGTAGCTTTCAACAGGCACCCAGAGAGAGAGATGTGGGTCGTTATTCAATCCGTTTACGCATAATCGGAGTACAACCTAACCGATTATGCTGCTTGTATACCGACCAGAAAACCCTTAGAATGATTGAACACTGAAGGCATCAAACCTCGGAGCAAAGCTTGTTAAACTAACGTCGCAGTCGTCGGCAGTCAAAGTCACGCGCTCACATGAAAATAAAACATGCCAGATTCTCAAAAGGAAAAGGCTGATTAATTAGTTAGGCCAAACTGTTGTGGTCACTAAAAAGGCTGTTAGTCGTCAGAGGATAAAGGTGCTTCAGTCATCAGCGTTAATAGTACCGCACGCCACTCGCCACAACGACCTTTTGACAAAAAATTACTCGCCATTGATCTGACCACAGAATCCAGCTTCACCATGAGCATACGCGTACGGGCACTAATGCTAACCACCATATTCCCTCCAGCTTGTAACACACGAGATCGATGGAATGGCATCAAGTTAACTGCTCCAATTTAACAGTTGAGAACGTTTACTCGAAGGTTCAGGTCAGAAGTCGAACGCCTCCAGAATTCACACTTGAGAATGTTTACACTGTCACACTCTCGTAAAGGACACACTCAAGTCATTTCTTACTCTTTCAAGTCATTTGCTACTTGCTAGGAGCTGTTCTTTGGACTACTCGCAAGCAGGCTACCCAGCCAAGTTGCGGTAGTAGTATAAATAGGACATTGGAGAGCGTTGATCGCACCAAACACACAACTCTCCCGATTGCTCATCAGTTCCAGCAGTGAACTGAATTTCATCTGCGAGCTAGAGGATCATCGGTCCGGGGGATCCATGGCTGACCACAACGGAGTGAAGAAGAGCATTCTGGAGCTCCTCTGCGGCTGCTTCTCCTCGTCCAGCACCAAAGATTGATCGAGATCAGGATGGATCGACAAACCGTGGCTTTATTATGATCAAAGTGTTTTTTTGTTTCTGTAACGTGGTTGGTTGTACGTGCGTGAGGTAGCCATACCTGCGTGTAGTTTCTGGTGCGTATGTGTGTTCCAGTCGATTTGCAAAATTTGAGCTAGCCAATAGGTACTCCATAAGCCCTATATAGATGTTTTGTTTTGTTAGGTGGATCTCTTGTTCGTAGGGTTCTGTTCGTGTCATGTATTCACTCGTTTATATGTAAGAAATTACGTTCTAGTATTTGCTTCGTTCGGATGTTAAACATCATTTTTGAATATGTATGTGCTTCAGTCAAAGTAGCTTAGCTAAGCAAGCTTCCAACAGGCAGATAGCAAGATGGATCGTTTGGTGTCAGTTTATGCGTACCATATGTACCGGCTGTCCGCTTTATTGGATCGATGTACTAGTCAACTATCCAGAAAATCTGAAGGGGTGAAAATGACAAGGCAATATGTTGTATTCTCAACACTCTTATCATGTGTACGCTATTTTGTTCCTTAAAGGGCTATTGAAAATGGACATAGTGTTTTGTCTCACGGGTCTAGATGCACCCATTATAAAAAATGTATTTTAATGCATTTTAAAATGTTAAAAAATTCGGAAAAAAAATTATGGATGTACATCCGGATATTTTATGCTCACACGTAAAGTTTGGCTAAAGGTACATTTTATGTGTCCTGTGTAAAAACATAAGCGATCTTACCAAGCTGTAGCTTTCGAGTTAATTCAATCCCTTCACACGCGTACCGTCATGTTCTATGTAACCTAAGCGAATATGTTTCTTGCATGCCGACCAGAAAACCCTTTGAATGACAATGACTTAAAATTGAAAGCATCAAACCTCGAAGTCTTGTTAAACTAACCTCGCAGTCCAAGTCACGAGCTCCCGCTGTCTACGTCAGAGTTCTCAAAAGGAAAATATCCTTTCAGTTCTAAGACTGGTCAGTGGTCAAATAGCAGCATATACACACATTACTGGTCAGTTCTGCTTGGCAAGATTTAGCAAGTATCTTTCTGGAAAGTGCAGAGATTAACTATGACCAGCGACCTGGTCTATATTGAGCTTTTTTTATGGGTGAGTATTCTTGTTCTTTTCGATGTACGTGCAACCCAGGTTTCTCGGGTTATGTGAGACTTGGAGTGCTATAAGCAGAATATATATCATGGGCATGGCTTCTTCTTCAATGAATTTGCATGTGTCTTTTCAGGCTCTGTTCCTAGTAACTTCCATATAGACTAGAAATGCTAGTGATTACAGTGAACTGCTTGTTCGAGTTCTACTGAGAGTGTATGGCCTCTATAAATAGGTCTTTGGGAGTTCTGCTTGTTACATCAATCAGTCCTATCTTTTCTTAATTAGCTCAAGCAGTTGCTACTTCCAGGTAATTTTTCTGGCTTTGGATATGATACCTGTTACACTTTGTTTTTAACGCATATTACTTTTTCATCTCTGTTATAGACTTGTAGTAGTAGTACTTATTAGTGCCATATCTGCTGGTATATTGCTAGGTAAATTTGTAGTGCTAGAGTGGCCCGTGATCTTTGGTCTTGAAAATGATAAGTCGTTAACTTAAGTCACCAAGTTTGATGTTTCAGAAACGAATTGTTGGAGCATTTCGGCCCGTGGAGCTAGAAAAATAAGTCGTGAGGAAGCTACCTAGGAGAAAAATGGCCGGTCGCAACGGACTTAAGAGGAGCATCTGGCAGATGCTCTGCGGCTGCTCGTCGTCTAGCACCGAAGAATAACTACAAGAAAATGCAAACAAGATCTCAAAAGGGTGTAATGTTTCCAAGAACTTAGATAAACGTGTGTCACGCTAGTATCGCAATTCGCAAGTAATTGATTTGTGTGTGGTTAGATGTAAGGTATAAGGTGGTGGCCAATCGTTTGGTTCGTTGGTAAGTATGTTGTCATTGAAAGTGTCATGTACATAGCCAGGTCTGGAAATAAAAGTAATTTTTGTTATTTCTATATATGATTTGCGCCATAGAGTATTGTTTTGCCTTTTTTGCGAGATGTTCTATCACGACATGCATGTTCAGTGTATATGGAAGGAAACATATGCATAAACTCAGGGTAAAAAAATGAGAGGAAGGAGAGTCGTGGAGGAGGAAAGAGAAAGGAGGGGTGAAAGAGGAGTGTAAGGCAGACCCACAAGCAAGGTAAATAGCAATGGTTAAACTGACGGCGGCGGAGACCGACAACTCTGAGCTCATATGTTTTCGTGTCGGTATGTGAGACCTGTCTTGTGGTGAGTGTGGAGGCACCTTGAATTATGATGGTTTGAAATTTAAACTTCAAATACATATTCTAATTTATTTTGTTAAATTCATAGTTTCACTTATTGTGGTTTGTATTTTGACGAAATTATGACTTGAAATTTGGCCAAAACCTAAGGTTTGCGAAACTTTTTGAAATGTATTACAATTTTTTTCAACAATTGTAACAGTTTAAACATTTGAAATGGAAGAAAATATTCTATATCTGCTGAAATTGTTGGAATTTTAGAAATATTGGTGAAGTTTCATTAAGAGTCGACGCCAGAGAATCAGGATGGGGTCGGGACACGCTTTGGAACCACAGGAGAATTAAAAATGCTAAGGACACCACATAAGAAGAATGTTCCCTTTGTAGAAAATACAAACATTTATAGTATAACATAGTTATGAAAAAATCCATCAAAACTTCGATCAATTATATCATAGCCATCTCTATCATACAACAAGTTTCAAATGTAAATTCAATATACACATTGTGAAATAAAATAATAGACAACTAAAAAAATGTTTTGAGGTAGTAATCTAGCTACTATTCATGGCATGGTTTGTTTCTTTTATCTCTTGAAATGTAGATCAGATTTGTGAGTTTCAAGATCAAAATCCGCTTGATTATTCTTTCTTGAGAAAAACTTGATTAGTTAGGTTGATTTTGGAAGAAACAAACTTGACTTGGTCGATCTATTGTGGTCATTAAAAAGGCCATGGTTCAAATGCTAAAAGTGCTTCACGCTACTCGTCACCTTTTTCCTTTGAAGCAAATTAATCACTAATCATATGAAAAAATTTAAAGATAAATTGTCTTCTCGGTTAAAAGTTATCTACCCAAGCATGGCTACTCTCCGTCTATGATCCTATCTACAACTTCTTGTGAAGTTTTGGGACTTGTTTATGAAGGGATGTTCACGCTTGGAGGATACGGTGAGGGATATTTTTTCTTGACATGGATATGGACGACAACATAATCTATGGATTGATTTTTCATCTACCTAGGTGTTTTGTGTCATTAGACGATTGTATACTTTTTGCCTAGTGTTACTTTTTTCTGTTCCAAGTGGATGGTTGTCGGTTGTGTGCATCTTAGTTATGCAGAGGCGGGAGGTAAATGTTACTAAAAGTAATAAAGCGTCCATTTCTTAAAAATATCATATGAACAACAGAATGTACCTTTTGTAGAAAATAGGAAGTTTTATTAGTACCAGATAATTATTAAAATGTGGTCAAATTTAGATCAACCTTATCATAGCTAAGTATACTACAAATTTCAAATACAAATTCAATCAATACACCAAGAAATAGAATATTTCATAAGTGACATCGTTGCAAAGAATAGCTCGCATGCGACACTTCTGAAGCGGCAAATAGCTCATGTGCGACACTTCTACTTAACCCCACGAGACCGTCAACGAATTCGAATCAGCTGAGCACAGTAGGACCCACAGCCTCTCCACGTCACGGCGGAACTCACCTGATGTCCACCTCATATCGTGGGACCCACCTTGTGGTTGAAGAGAGCCGTTGGCCCCGATCCGTCCCCGCACCCGAGCACTCCCGCCACCGTTCCAACATCTCATCCCCTTCCGTTTTCTTCTCCGGCGAGCAAGTGCGGCAACGCCGGCGAGGGATGTCGAGCTCTGCTTCCTCCCACCGCTCATGGTCTTGGTATGGTGCGGTGCCGATGAGGAGGTGTCCTGATTGCCCCCGTACCGCGCCCCTGAAGCGGCTTGTCACATCCACCGACAAGAACGACAACATTGGCCGGGAATTTGTGAAGTGTGAAAGCAAGCCCGAGCCGGGAAAGGTGAGATCTGAGTGTTCCGAGCGCCAATTTCTCGCTTTTCTTTCGAAATTTCATGCATTTCATCGAATTTAGGATTTAGGGTTCATCTCTGCGATTTCAGAAACTGCCAAAATGTGAGCATTTTGAGTGGCTTGATGAGTACATCGAGCGAATTGGGGTGGAGGTAGCATCCCGGGAGCTCGAAAACCCGTCCGTAGTGGAGCAATTGGGATGTGGCGACCCCATTTCCGCTGGTACTACGGTGGATGCGGAAGTGAAGGCCGAGCTGAAGAAGATGAACAAGCAGCTAAGGCAAATCATCGAATTGAAGAAGCAGGACAATCTGATGGCCGGTTTTTTTTATTTTTGTGTAATTTCTCTCGGATTAAGTAAATGAAGTCCAAGAGCATCCATTTAACTAACATAACTTGGGTGCTCCTTTAACTTATGTAAATATGTAAATGTCTTGTTTGAAAATGAACCATGTGTTGTTTGAAAATAATCAGCCATCATTACGTTAACTTATTCTTCCTTTTAAGCTTTTCTAATTTCACTTATTTTATAAATATTGCACGAGTATTATATGAGAACTTGTTTTTGTGTCTTTTGTTTTATGCACTTGTTGTTTTGGGTGTTTTGACAAATGACAATACAATAAAACACAGATTACAATAAAACAAGGGGATAGATAATATTGGGATAACATTTCTTATATTAGATAGCCCGATCGATAACATTGGGATAATATTACAATAAAAAGAAAAAAGTACAATAATATAGAAGGGAATAGGCGTCCCGCCTAAACCCTGGGCTAGCCCCTAAACCCTAACCCTAGCTACCCTACTCCATCAGCGGTGGAGGCGGTGCCGGTGCTGCCGCCCTCCGAGCCACCGTGGCATTCCAGTCCGCCAGCCTCTCCCGCTGCTCCTGTCGCCGCTGCTCCTCCTGGAAGGCCCAGCTATTGGCCTCCCGTCGTTCCTCATCCTCTGTCTGCGCCTTTTCTTCAAGGCGCGCTTGGCCTGCTTCTCCTCCCACCTGGTGTAAGCAGCCTCCTCCTTTGCCTCCTGCTTCTCTGTCGCCTTCCAGTATGCTTCGGAGGGGCCGTCGTCGGGGAGGTTGCCGCCGCCGGGGACTGGGTTGTGGACGAAGGGGCCCTCCGCCCAGGGGCAGGGAGGGGCTTTGCGTCGCCCCCCCTTTTTGCCACGCTTGGGGCGCGTGGGCGCCTCCTGCTCCCAGACCTGCTTGTGGTCCGGGTGGTTGTCCTCATCGCTAACTTCGCTCTCGGAAGGGAAGCGAAGGGGGGAGGTCGCCATGGTCGAGTGTTTTGGGGGCTAGGAGGAGGCAAAGGGACGAACTCGAGAGGTTGAAGATGAGGGGCAAGATGAGATGAGGAGGCAAAGGCGTTTTGCCTATTTATTGAGGGCGGGGCGTGAAGGGCGACGTGGGAATCCAGCGTTGGCGCAGCCGCGTGCGCTGCGTTGCGTGTGGGCAGCGGGCGTAGCCGCGTGCGTGATCAATGCGAAAGAGAGAAAAAAATTGCTAGGATACGACGTGACCCCTGCACCGTCGCCCCCGCCCCTGCATGCATGCATGCATTAATGCGAAAGAGAGAAAAAACGTCCAAGGTAGTTGTTCATTGGCCGTGAAAAATAAAAGAGAAAATAGAATTTGGCCTTGATTTACTCGGTAATAAATGCAGGAATCTAGTACCAAGATACTCGTTCGTTTTTACACACCGCATGCAACAAACTCGTTCGTTTTTTACACACGCAAGAAAAATCGGTGGGAGTAATCAGAGGGATGTCAATTGGAGGGAATAGAGGGAGTATGAAACTAAGTTTATAATATTTTAGATTTTGATTTTTTTCTTATATACGTAGTCAAAGTTGATATTTTAGATTTATAAATATTGACTTTTTGTATGGCGCATGAACCGGATGGGAGTAAGTTTGACTGAAGAAAGTTGTTCGACGTACACTTATTCAATGCGACGGAGGGAGTTAATACGCTGCAGCGCTGTTGCACGCAAAATAGCTAGACTTCGACGCGAGAGGCAGCTGCATAGCATGCATGCATGGTGCAGCCCACCCCGCCCAGCACCCTCGCATGCCACGCTCGGTCCAACGGTTAACGGAGTATGTCACGCTGTATGTTATATTTATTACATATTTTAGATTTTGATATTTTTTCTTAGGCTGGTCATAGTGACATGCATACTCGCTCTGTCTACAGATAAGTGTACATTTGGCTTCAAAAAATTTCTATAAAAAGTATACTTCTATCGTTCCAATGCACTTTAAAGTAGAAAAAGATTGCTTCACGGAAATTAAGTCCAATAATATTTAACAAATGGTCTCTTCAATTTATTTGCGGACGGAGGGAGTATGTGGGAGTAACTTAGATGTGGTATCATGCATATGCTAATAGTCTAAGTTACTACTCCATAGTGCAAAATAACATAGATGTGGTATCATGCAAAGTCTCATTTATTACAATGAACCTGAGGGGAGTAAGTTTAACTGAAGAAAGTTGTTAGATGTACACTTATTTAATGCGACGGGGGGAGTAAATACGCTGCAGCGCTGTTGCACGCAAAATAGCTAGACTGCGACGCTAAGGGCAGCTGCATGCATGGTGCAGCCCGCCCCGCCCAGCGCCCTCGCATGCCACGCTCGGTCCAACGGTCAATGGAGTGTGCTACGCTGTACCTTATCTGTTCATAGAAAAACGATGAAGCCAATCAGATTCCAGAATCATCCATCCCACGGATCGCCAAGAGCTAGCCGCGAAATCCTTCTAAGAGACGCCAACCAATCAGGTTGCAGAACAAGCCCTTCCACAGATCGCCCAGAGCCACCCGCGGAATCCTTCTAGAAGACGCGATCGGACGGCCACAGTGTCACTCTAGGGTTAGATCTACGTTCCTCATTCGGCCTTAGGGTTAGCTGGGTTTAGGATGCAGTCAACGGGGTTTCACAAGTTTGACCAGACATTCAAATGTGCATAACTAATTCAAAAAAAATCAAAAAAATACAAAACCTTCGCATGGTGTCATGTTATGTGACATAGTTGTGAGGAAAATATCAAAGTTGGTCTATTGATCATATTTCAAAAAACCCTTCACAAAATGACCTATCTCCTCCGAGGTTTTCTGGCTTTCGGGTCAAATGACCAATGATATGGCTAGAATCAAGGCATAGTTTGTGATAATATGCCCATATTGAGCATGCATGTCTATAATGGGATGACTAACAATGTTGTAGCACAAAGTTTTCCTTTTCGACGCACAGAAAATCCATTTTCTATTTTCTGAGTGCCGAAAGAGGGGGGATTTGTGAAGCAACCACCAAATTGAAGTTTCAAAATGGTAACATCCTATTTTTCAAAAATACTAGACCACCTAGTATGTACAATTTCCCAACTTGAGTATCTCAAACCTTTTATTCCATCCCTGGTGAAAAAGACAAATCTTGCCGAATCGGTTGGAAGTGGGTAAGATATGAACTACATGTACATGATTTCATGCTGATGATTTTTTGTAAAAATCATGTTTATGTTCACAACATGCTATTTCATCAGAGATCCAATGCTAGTTTTGTGATCCTCAGCCCCTAGCTAAGAATATTTATGAAAACCCTTCAAAAAGTTTGACCAGACATTCAAATGTGCATAACTAGTTCAAAAAAAATCAAATAAATACAAAACCTTCGCATGGTGTCATGTTATGTGACATAGTTCTGAGGAAAAATATCAAACTTGGTTTTAGAAATGGTCGAAAAAAACTTGCTTAGAAATGGGGTGGTTTACCCTAGCTTTGGAGCCCATTTCTATCACATTTTGGGTGAGGGTGAGTTGTACTTCACAAAAGGGATCAGGGTGAGGATGAGTTGTATTGTACATATGAGAAAAACATTATAAGCTCATACAAACATTGAAAAGTGACATAGCTACATTTGTTGAAATTCAAATTTACCATCATATTTGAATTTTGTCCAAATTATCAACTAGTGACAAATTATTATAATAACAAATGTTTACAACAACAACTGCCAAATTATTACAATAACAAATGTTTACAACAATAAGTGCCAAATTCAAAGTATATTTATTTTGGCTCTTCTTACCCCTCGTTTTCTTCTCCTTCACAAGTTTCACACCACACAACAGGTTTATGCTCTTATTTTTCTTACCATTACCATCTGGCCTCCCCACAGCACGTCCAAGAGTCTCCTTCACCTCCTGCACCTCCTCAACAACCTCATGATCATGATCCAGAGCCTCATCAACATGGTCACTTTGCACCAGAGCCTCAACAACATGGTCAGTTTGCACCAGAGCCTCAACAACAGGCTCATTTTGCACCAGAGCCTCAACAACAGGCTCATTTTGCACCAGAGCCTCGACAACAGGCTCATTTTGCCCCTCATTTTGCACCAGAGCTTCCAAATCTGAAACGGTGTGCCCTAAAGCCTTAATAGTTTGCACATCATCCTCCAAAACAAGTTCAGATTGCACCTCAGCAGCACCAAACATGATCTGGTTAGTTCTCTTCTTTCTTTGGCCATTGATTCTTGCCCTTTTCACTGGCCAGCATTCGTCAACAACAAGAGGTGGGCCTTTTTCTCCACACTTCCTCCTGAAAACAAGCAAGTTAGCTGGGGGAGAAAAATCATCAACAAGAAATGGGATAGATTTTGGATGAACATACTTTGGCTTTTCAGCAGTGTACCTGCACTTGGTAGAGCTAGCTCGGTGTCCAAGTTCTTCACAGAGTTTGCATCTATTCTTGTTGCCTTTTTGGGCCCTTTTTGGCTTGGCATCTTTCTTTTCATCTTTCTTTCCCTTCTTGCTGCTCCCACCTTTCTCAAACCAAGCCTTGAATCTACTCTGCTTGGGCCTGCCAGCCTTTTTTTCATCAAAGGAGGACACAAGGAGAACTGAATGTCCACTTCAGGCCACTGAGACTGATCTGTAAGTGCTGGAATTGGTGTTCCATATGCAGCCTTGAATTTTGCTACAGAATAACACTCATGCAAATATGGGTGCATATTTAGCTTGTGTTTGGAGGCCAAGAAAAGTATGGCATGCTCACAAGGCTTCCCAGTGTGTTGCCACTCAAGGCATGTGCATTCATGCAATTGAGTGTCAACAACATGCCTCCTGCCAGTCTTTGTATCTCTGACTTCAGCACCCCACAATGAGGATTTCTCAACACGCAAATGTGCAAGATTTCTGCTTCTGTTGACCACCTGCTGCACAACATCAGGAATCTTATCTCCTTGAAGAACATCACCAAGCCTTCTTCTCAATTCCCACAACCTCATGATCATGATCCTGATCTGGTCAACCATGCCATGGACAGGCAAGTCTTTTAGCTCCTTCACTTTGTTGTTAAAACTTTCTGCCAAATTATTGTTGATATGATCACATTTGATGGCAGTGTTAAAACCAGACCTGTACCATAAAAGAGAATGGTAGGTTTCCAACCATGTACAAAACTTGACCCTATCCTCCTTAGAGCATGCCGCCTTAATCTTCTCAAGGTGATATGAATGTGTCTGCCTGGTGTAAGATCTTGTTGCTGGCCACATGCGTCCAAAATCATCTCCTCTGAATTTTTTGATCAAATTCATCCACATATGGACGAAGCACTCCCTCTGCTCAGCATGAGGGAAAACAATCTTCGCTGCATTTTCTAAACCTTTACATGCATCTGTGTGCACTGCCAATGGAGAGACTGGCCCTATGCATCTTTTCAACTGCATCATGAACCATGTCCATGATGCCTCTGTCTCAGACTGAAACATGCCAATAGCTACAGGGAACATCCAATTGTGTCCATCTAAAGCATTGCATGCTTCTAGTTGACCATTCCACTTTCCAGTCAAGAAAGATGAGTCTATACTCAAATATGGACGACACCCTGCTTTGAAGCCATCGATGCAAGGCTTTAAAGCCATGAAGAATTTAGAGAAGAAGACTTTCCCATCATCTGCTACCTCAGTATCTATCTCCACAACACTGCCAGGTGACCTCTTCTCTACTTCTGCTTTGAAGTTATAAAGCATTCGAAAGGTATTTGCCCAATCACCATATAGCTCTTTCATTGCCCTTTGCTTTGCCTTTCACACTGTAGTATAATTCATCTTAATGGGGTACTGCTTTTCCAAGTCTATTTTCAGTCTCTTTGCAGTGTTGTTTGGTGTTGTGGCTAAAATGGGCTTGATCTTTTCTGCAACCCATAATTGTGATGTCATCTTTGTAACTGTTTGAGAACTTGTAATGCAAGTATGAGGTTTTGGAATTTGATTCACTCTTATTGTCCTTCCATCAGGTTGGCGTTTCGCAGATATATACCACTTGCAAGGCTTGGCACCACTATCATAACCTATGCATTTTGCATAGAACTTCTTTTTATCAGTCCACATAGTCTTGGTAGCAAACTCACGTTTGACTGCATATGTCCTGAAACACATCCTGAATTCATCCATGCTTGGAAACAATCTCCCAACTTCAATAACTGGGTCCTCTTTGTCATAAACTGTTGCTATCTCATCATCATGTGCATCATCTACATGAACTGCAGCATTTTCCAACAACTCTATATCTATATCTGCCTCTTCATCTCTTAAATGGTTGTCACCATCATTTGCAGCTTCATCCCTCTTCTTCTCCTTGTCTCTATCATCTATAGGAATGTCAAAAAGCTTTGCCATTTCAATGTCATCTATTGGTGCAATGACCAAATCAGTCCGGTCATGTATCTCAACTGAATTCCAATCAACAGTTACAATCATTTGTGCATTGCCATCTGCAGCCTCCCCTTGTGCA
The DNA here is from genome assembly GCA_916181665.1 of Avena sativa. Lineage (NCBI taxonomy): Eukaryota > Viridiplantae > Streptophyta > Magnoliopsida > Poales > Poaceae > Avena > Avena sativa. Next base: position 272,175,525 of record OV702298.1, on the reverse strand, counting down.
TTAGCATCATCATCCTCCACTGTTAACACTTCCAACTCAGTAAGTATAGGCATTACTTGCCTTTGTGCAGCCCAATCATCCTCGACCATCTGAGCAGCCAGCTTCGAGGCCACATATCCAACCCTCGAATCAGGTTTCAGATCAACGAGTTGTGCTAAAAACATAACAGTTTTGCTTGTCCAACCGTTTCGCTCATCGATTTCATCATTTATATGTTCACCTGTCTTAACCCTAACATAGTCACATTTGTAATCATCAAATCGTAACAAAGAAACTTCTTGCTCTGGCCCCCAAACCACACTATCCCCAATTTTTTCCACCATTTTCCTCACCGCCTCCTCTCCCATGTTTATTAGATCTTGGGGATCAACATGTTCTAATTCCACCTCCCATTTAACAACCGTGTCTCTCTCAATGATCTGCGTGTTTCCATCAACTAAAACAACCCTAGAGGGAAAGAAATTAATGCGAAATTCGAAGGTTTGGCGCGCAACATCGTCTCCCCTGTTTTTGGCGGGCACTGTGAGCTAGGGAAGCGAACAAAGAGCTCAACCTTAGAGAAATTAAGTGCAAAGATACGGGATATACCGATTAAAAGTCCCCTCTCCATGCTCCATATCATTCCCCCTCGCCCCGTTCAGCACACCCTCGCCTCCACATTCTAGCATTAATGGGCACGCTCAGATCTCGAATTGAGAAAAATGGGAGAGGAATTAGCTTTCAAATGGCACTCTCCACCTTCGCCGTCGAACGAAAGCGCCGCCGCCTAAATTAATTGCCGTGCCGCCGCCGTCGGGGAAGCTACAGTCAGTGTGACGCGCGCTCTCGGTCGGAAGCGGTTGGTTTGACTGGTTGTCCCAACATACCAGTTTGGCTTAACCCTAATCTTGGAACAAAGTTAAATGTGTCCTTAAGGCCGTTTTATGGCCCGTGTGGCCCTGGGATATTAGCTGCCTCACAACCGTCGCATGCGAGCTATTCTTTTCAACGATGTCGCTTTCCTTTCAATTCCACGTAAAGACGTCGCATAGGAGCTATAAGCCCATTTTTAGCATGCTTTATCTTTTTCGTATCTTGGAAATAGATTGAATTTACATGTTTTAACATCAAAAGGTAAATAACTGCCACAAACTCTTTCCTGGCATTAAAGGGATTTTGTTTCTCTCTTTTGAAGAGAGCAACATTTTTCTGATAAAGGAGGTATATTCATATCAAAATGATATAGTTTACATTCGGGCTCTGCAACAACATAATGTCAAGGACTAGTCGAGACATCAAGGATGCACACGGCTCAAAAGATTAAAAAAGAAAGAAAAGAAAGGCCCTACCAACATGATTAGCCACTCACAACAGTAAAACAACCACCACAATAAGCAACAACACCTGGAATAGAAAAAGGTTCCCTAGTAGCGACTCATTCATAAAGGTAACGGTGTATACGCCCGATCTAACCACCAATGTGGTTGTCACCCCGGAGAAAAAGACCACGAAAAATCCAGACAACGTGAAGAAAGCAACATGTACACTACTTTGTATCTCTACGAGTGTTGTTCATCTGCCATCATGCATGCACACCACACAAGCTTAATTACACATGAAAATCAAGGGCGCAAATCATAACTCGGAGAACAACTTTAGTTCTTTTTTTATGGAGGGGTTCTCCGTGTGATTTCTGGCAAAGAAATCTTCCAGAGTCAAAATTACAAGTATTTTGGCATGCAATGTAAAAGGTGAGCCGCGTCTGTATCACTAGTAGCGATTTGAACCGAACCATTTTATGCGCATCTTGTCAAGAGATCTTACCAAGATGTAGCTTTCAACTGACAGCGAGAGAGATGTGGGTCGTTATTCAATCCGTTTATGCATAATCGGAGTACAACCTAACCGATTATGCTGCTTGTATGCCGACCAGAAAACCATTCGAATGATTGAACACCGAAGGCATCGCATCAAACCTCTGAGCAAAGCTTGTTAAACTAACGTCGCAGTCGTCGGCAGTCAAAGTCACGCGCTCACATGAAAATAAAACATTCCAGATTCTCAAAAGGAAAAGGCTGATTAATTAGTTAGGCCAAACTGTTGTGGTCACTAAAAAGGTTGTTAGTCGTCAGAGCCTAACGGTGCTTCAGTCAGCGTTAATAGTACTGCTCGCTACTCACCCACAAAAATTACTCGCCATTGATTTGACCACAGAATCCAGGTCCACCATGAGCATACGCGTACGGCACTAACGCTAACCACCATATTCCATCCAGCTTTGTAGCACACGAGATCGATGGAATGGCATCAAGTTAACTGCTCCAGTTTAGAGAACGTTTACTCGAAGGTTCAGGTCAGAAGTCGCACGCCTCCAAAATTCACACTTGAGAATGTTTACACTGACACACTCTCGTAAAGGACACACTGAAGCGAAGTCATTTTTTACTCTTTCAAGTCATTTGCTACTTGCTAGGAGCTGTTCTTTGGACTACTCGCAAGCAGGCTACCCAGCCAAGTTGCGGTAGTAGTATAAATAGGACATTGGAGAGCGTTGATCGCACCAAACACACAACTCTCCCGATTGCTCATCAGTTCCGTCATGTTTCCTTTTGAAGAAAATTACTCACATTCATATGAACAAGAGAACGTACCTTTTGTAGAAAATATTTTTTTACTAGATATTCATTAAAATGTGGTCAAATTTTGGAACAATAAGATCATAGCTATGTATACTACATATTTCAAATATAAATTCAATCAATACACCAAGAAATAGAATATTTCATAATTCAACAATTGTTGTGAATGTAAAAATCTAAGATATCATTTGTAGCATGATTTATCTTTTTGTACTATCTAAGAAATATATTGAATTTATGTGTTTCAACATCACAAGAGAAATAAATGCCACCAACTCTTTCCTGGCATTACAAGGGATTTTTGTTTTGAAGAAAGCAACATGTACAGTGCTTTGTATTTCTATGAGTGTTGTGTGTGCCATCATGCATGCAGACCACACAAGCTTGGAGGATTTGCAAATTTGTCACATTTTATTTTGCAACTTGCATATATGCCATTTTGTAAGCTTACACACGAAAATCAAGGGTGTAAGTCATAACTTGGAGAACAACGTCAGTTCTTTTTTATGGAGGGGTTTTCCGTGTTGTGATTTCTGGCAAAGAATCTTCCACTTAAAATTAAAAGTTTTTTGACAGTGTAAAAGGTGAGCCGCGTCAATATCACTAGCAGCGATTTGAACCGAACCATTTTATGCACATCTTGTCAAGAGATCTTACCAAGCTGTAGCTTTCAACAGGCACCCAGAGAGAGAGATGTGGGTCGTTATTCAATCCGTTTACGCATAATCGGAGTACAACCTAACCGATTATGCTGCTTGTATACCGACCAGAAAACCCTTAGAATGATTGAACACTGAAGGCATCAAACCTCGGAGCAAAGCTTGTTAAACTAACGTCGCAGTCGTCGGCAGTCAAAGTCACGCGCTCACATGAAAATAAAACATGCCAGATTCTCAAAAGGAAAAGGCTGATTAATTAGTTAGGCCAAACTGTTGTGGTCACTAAAAAGGCTGTTAGTCGTCAGAGGATAAAGGTGCTTCAGTCATCAGCGTTAATAGTACCGCACGCCACTCGCCACAACGACCTTTTGACAAAAAATTACTCGCCATTGATCTGACCACAGAATCCAGCTTCACCATGAGCATACGCGTACGGGCACTAATGCTAACCACCATATTCCCTCCAGCTTGTAACACACGAGATCGATGGAATGGCATCAAGTTAACTGCTCCAATTTAACAGTTGAGAACGTTTACTCGAAGGTTCAGGTCAGAAGTCGAACGCCTCCAGAATTCACACTTGAGAATGTTTACACTGTCACACTCTCGTAAAGGACACACTCAAGTCATTTCTTACTCTTTCAAGTCATTTGCTACTTGCTAGGAGCTGTTCTTTGGACTACTCGCAAGCAGGCTACCCAGCCAAGTTGCGGTAGTAGTATAAATAGGACATTGGAGAGCGTTGATCGCACCAAACACACAACTCTCCCGATTGCTCATCAGTTTTTTCATCTGCGAGCTAGAGGATCATCGGTCCAAGAAGGATCCATGGCTGACCACAACGGAGTGAAGAAGAGCATTTTCGAACTCCTCTGCGGCTGCTTCTCCTCGTCCAGCACCAAAGATTAATCGAGATCAGGATGGATCCGCAAAGCCGTGGTTTTTATGATCGATCATACTAGTGTTTTTTGTTTCTGTAACGTGGTTGCTTGTACGTGCGTGAGGTAGCCATACCGGCGTGTAGTTTCTGTTTCTGGTGCGTATGTGTGTTCCAGTCGATTTGCAAAATTTGAGCTAGCCAATAAGTACTCCATAAAGGCCTATATATAGATGTGTTGTTTTGTTAGGTGAATCTCTTGTTTGTCGGGTTCTTTTCGTGTCATGTATTCACTCGGTTTATATATGTAAGAAATTCCGTTCTCTAGTACTCCCTCCGTTTCAAAATATAAGATGTTTTAGGTTCGTGAAGAAGATGAATCTAGACTTGTTTTAGTATGTAGGTTCACTCAGTTTTGGGATGAATCTATATACTAAAAGATGTCTAGATTTATTTTTTTTATAAACCTAAAACATCTTATATTTTGAAACAGAGGGAGTATTTATTTGCTTCGTTCGGGTGTTAGATAGCATTTTTCATTATGTACGTGCTTCAGTCAAAGTAGCTTAGCTAAGGTAGCTTCTAATATAACAGACAGATAGCAAGGACCTTATTTTGTTGACCAAATATATGGCATAATTTTTGTCTGTTGACATAATTTATGAACAATTGTTTTTCTTAAACTACGTATTGGCTAAATAAACCGGTATAGCACCATGAATGTACACACCAAGACCGACCTCTAGGGTAGGGGCACTAATTACCTGCTTGTGTCAGTGTAAGAACTAAAGGCCGGGAAGACTAATAGTTCGTGTTTTCTTGACGGGAAAAAAGGCAGACTCCGGGAGCGATTCGAGCAACGCCGCCAATATATATAGGGTGGCGCTATTTGACACCCAGGGTGTAAAATAGTTATTCTACACCCACCCTCTATCTTTAGAATCGTATATTATTTTTACGTCACGTAAATTTTGTATTACTTCATAAGTCGAGAAGAACATAATAAAATTTAGAAATGACATAATTTTTTCTGTTTACATGCCGTAAAAAAATTCGACGTAAAAGACATATTTTTGATCTTTTTACACTATAATGACTCATAAACTTTATTTTTGTGTCAATTTTTTTAGTTGTGATGAATATATGAACATAATTATTCGTATACAAAACATAATTTTTTAAATCTAACAACGTAAAGATATGTTGGGTGCAAAACAACTATTCTGCACCCTGGATGCTGAATAGGGTTTCTATATATATATATATATATATATATATATATATATATATATATATATATAGGAAAAATACTTCTTACTCCCGGGTGTAACTACACCCACCTCTCATATACTACCTTACGGAAGTATTTGTAATACTTTATCTATTTGAGTATGTTTATATACTATATCTAAGATACTTACAAGCAAGTTAGGTGAAAAAATTGTAAGTGCACCCATAGTTTGAACTATATATGTAAAATACCGTTATATTTGTACGTACAAAAGGAGTATGTGAATAAAAATTACATACTACCAAAAAAATAGTATATATACTGTTTAAATATTTTTATATACTTTATACTGCGCGTACATACCTTCCGGTATGATAGATACTGCCTATATAGTGTGAAACACGTGTGGGTGTAACTACACCCGGGTGTAGTATGAATATGTCATATATATATATATATATATATATATATATATATATATATATATATATATATAACTCCCTGGCCGCTGCCGCTCGGTGGTGGTGGCGGCGCCCGGCCGACGAAGGCAGCGGGGCAAGAGCGGCGCACCCCTCTCCCTCCTTTACGTGCGTGGGGGCTTCTCATGACGCGGTGGCAGGGCGGCGTTTGGAGCGGAGCGGTGATGTGGCGACGCGCCAAGGCGCGGCTGCGGGCACGACAGACTGGCGACCCATCTAGGCCCGATCCCTGTCGGTGCTCGCTCATGCCTGGTCTCTACCTGCAGTGTTTCCTCCTCATCGTGCTTGGCCTGGGTCGTTGATCCGTCGGCCTAGTTCCAGTGGGTCTGGTGGCCGGTGAAGGCCGGTGGTGTGGGGGCTACATGTATGGCTTCGAATAAAGGGGGTTTGGTCCTAGGATCCCTCTCACGCCAAGACGAAGATCTACTTGTTGCCCGTCTTCCTCGATCTGGCCGGAGTGTTGTGTTCTGAAATGCTCCACTGGTGAACTTCAATGGATGACATGTCCGAGTTCGCCGGATTGGAAGGGGTTTGGTCGCGCGCAACCATGTTTTTACCTCGCCATTTAGTTTCAGAGGGAACGATGCGAAGATTTGCAGTATGTTGCCATCAAGGACATGCCTTTAGTACCATGGTGAAGTCAGTCTCGGAGAATGACATGGAAGCCGAGGTCCGGGGACTGATAATGGTGGATTGAATCCTGGTGCCGATGAGGTATTGGCTTGGTGATATGGGTCTTGGCGCTGTGGCATGAAAAAGTGAGGGCGATAGTACAGGAAAATTCCAGAGTTCAAACTTGCAGGGTGAACGCCTAAGGTCTGGCCTTAATTGGTTGTGCGTGGCAATGACCTTGTTGAAGGCATTGTTTTGTGAGCGTGGATTTTCTCCGGGGTTAAAACCTATGATCGATGCAGATGATAACGGCGCTTGTGCATTGTTCCCTTTCTGGAGGCGTCGTTTTTGGAGATGATGAATTTCTGATATTGTCTTGATGGTGTTTGGTCCGCTATAGCGGGGCTTTTCTTTTTTTAATAATTTTTCTTTCTTTTTTTTGGTTGTGGGCATCCATATTGTTATTAGGATACTGTACTGTTGAAGAGAATGGAGGTAATTGGTATCTTTACAATAATAATATATGCTATTTTCTAAAAAAAGAACTAAAAGCTATTGAATTGTATTTTGTCTCACGTGTCTAGATGCATCCATTATAAAAATGTATTTAATTGCATTTCTAAATGTTACTCAAAAAAATCTAAATGTACATCCAGATATTTTATGTTCAAACACAAAGTATGGCAAAAAAAAATACATTCTATCTGTCCTATGTAAGAAAAAAATCTTCGTGAAAAGTCATGTTCGAACATCAAAATTTGCCTTTTTCATTCGTGGCACAAAAATATTTCTTTTATTCAAAAACTTGTATGCAGACCTAAAATATCCATAAGGTGAACTGGATTTCCGATTGAAGGTGTTGCTGCTTCGCATCAACCGTTAGCATTAGACCCAAAAGTGGTGCATTGCTTCCAATGAGTATTGGAGTATGTAATTCAGTCATGCAATTTGTTGTGTCCTAAGTTCGTTATTCCCATGAGTAAAGCGAGTTGCAAAAGTGTCGTGTAATTATCTCGTTAAGAACATTAATATGGACCGTGTGAGTATTAAATATTCATTCCTTTGTACATATAATAAATTTTCTCGCAATTGTTGGATATTCAAAAATACTGTACCAATTTATTTTTGTAAAGCTACAAATATCAGAACTTATACGCGTCTAATAAACAAACATGATTTTACGATACTACTAGTATCTACTTCTCATTCCTCATACTACGTGCAATTAGGCAATTCGCAAAACAAAAATCTTACCGGCAATTCAAAAAGACCAGAAAGTGTTGACTGCATGCAAGGAATATCGAGCGGTCGCTTTCATTATTTTTCTGTAGGAAAAACTGCCGCAACATGTAGAATCTTCAAGATGAGATGGACCTACTCTTCCAAGGTTAAGCTGTCGCCAATCTTTCCATCTCATGAACAGGTCCGGGTGAACCGGACGCGTTTTTTTTTTTGGAAGGTTATACTAGCAATTAGCACGTGATTCCTCGTCCCCAAACAACACACGAAAATGTTGTCACTGTCACGACAGAACAATCAACCAGGGCTACGGTCAACCTCTTTAATTTCTTTTGTTACAAAAGATAAGGGAATGCCTTTGTTTTTTGCAAAACCCATACAGATGCTCACAAATCCATAAGATGATAAGAATGTACACACACATTCTATCCCTACAATCATCTCCAAAACACGGAGACTGAGAGACTGGTCGGCGGATGTTGAGATTGACAAAATCACCATAGACATATCTCTATCAAAGCGAACGTCACCTTCCACTAAAGAATATTTCGTCTTTTATGGGACAATAAATCATCAAACCTGGAGTTTGATAAGCTAATGGTGCTATTGCCCTCCTAACCATCTAACCATAGATTGGTTCTTATGGTACGCGTCTTTAATCATGCAGTAGAACTAATTAGATCGATAATAGCACACATCATCGAAAGTGCATGTTAGGTCAAAATGTAAACATTTCAAGAGACACTAGTGCACACCCCACTCTCTAACACCGGTTTGGAGGGCCCTCTAACAGCGGTTGTAGAATCGCTGTTGAGGGTTCGGTGTTAGAGGGGCCCCCTTTAACACCGGTTCTATACGAACCGGTGTTAAAGGGTGGCACACGTGGGGCTGCCGCAGCGCTCAGCCCCTCCCTTTAACACCGGTTCGTAACACGAACCGGTGTTAAAGGTTTTCTGCCGCGGCAGGAAAACGGCCTAAATCTCTGCCGCGGCAGAGTTCTGCCCCTGCCCCGTTCTGGGCGTATTTCTGCGGCGCGGCGGGGACGGGGAGGAGGGAGGGGGAATCGATCGAGAGCGATATACACATACATCATCATCGGTACATACGAGTACATAAATAATTAAGCAACTATTATATACACAACATCGTCATTGTGTGGTATTCTCCGTAAACGTTGAAGCATCAAGTACAAGACAAACACATTCAAGCATATATACAACGTTTATTTTGGTGGATATCTAAAGAGTTCTCCGCTAAACGTGACGACCTCATCAAGTATGAAGCCCGCCAATTCCTCTTGAATGGCTCGTATGCGGTCAAATGGTAGGAGTTGGTCCCGCATCCGTTCGATCTGAATATATATGAAGAATGGGGTCAATATATATAAGAATAAAACTCAACATAATTGATGGTAATAAAATAATGTTGTGTACTTTGTTTACTTACTCTAAGTTGTTCTAGTGCGGCTTGGCCCGTCGCACATATCGTGTTGCGAATGAACTCGCAAACATAGTACCCACATAAGTTATTGCCGTATCCCTGATGCGCGCACTTTACGAGAATAGAGAGTTCAATCAAAATAATAATCAATAAAGCATGATATAATGGAATTGGAAGCAGAATGAAAGAGATACGCAGACCTAGCTAGCTAGTATTACTTACATTTTGGTCTACAAATTTTAGTTCTTCTGACCATTCACCCATGGCCCTGCCCGTGAACCTTTTCCAAACCCTGTCCGGCAAAAAAATGGATAAAGGAGTAACTAATTACTTGTTGTTACGAAAGTTGTCGATCTAGTGCGATAATATGATTGAAATTACCTCTGGAGCATCTCTCTAAAGTCTGTCCATAGCTCTTTTTTCTTTTCGTAACGAGTCTATGACAAGGACTTTTCCTGAGTCGGGTTGAATGACTAGCAGAATAAAGTGGAAGCTACGCACGCATAACTCATCATCAGTTACACTTAACATCGAGTAAGCCGAAACAGAATGCGTACAAGAGAGGGTAACAGTACTCACGAGAAGTTGTAAGGCAATAGTATTTCCCTTTTGGTTTGTTGTCTCAGTAAAGACCTTAGCAAGTAATCTTCTGTTTGCCCGGGTTTGGTTCTTACCACTTCTTCATGAACTCTATTTGGATCAACGAACCCAATGTCAAAAGGGCCTCCTTTCATGCATTCCATAACCTTTTTCCTGCATAATAGTATATACATATATGGTGAGCATATATATATACATGCAATTAATGAAGTGAATGAGATGAGATAGAAATTATAGAAATAGTACTTACACACAATAAAGGCTGATGGCAGCTTTATCGAGTTCCTTCTGATTGAATAGAAAATGCAAGTCTTGAATGTTGAAGTCGATCTCATCGTCTCCGCACAAGAAAATCTGATCTCTTATATGCGTTGTGATCCATTCTTCCTTTCTCGTCTTGCAGAAATCAAGGTACCACTTGTGCAATCTTCGCATCTTTGTTGGTAGATTCTTGAGCTCCTCTTTCTTGACGAGATTCTTCCCATACTTCCATGGTTGTATGGGGTTGGCATCGCATTTGGGCAAGTTGTCTTCCATGATGTTCAAGTATGAAATGTAAGTCATCCTCATCTCATTGGCCTTTCTTTGTAGCTCTGCCTCGTAATCATTTACGGGAGGAGCGTCCCGTGTGTCAAACACTTGGAGCGGGGCGCATGATTGGTTTTCCTGCTCTCCGAGCATGGGAACTGTTTTTTGGGGTGCCGCACGACTGCTACTTTCAGTCTCCCTACGGCGCCTTGCATCCCCCTTCAAAATCTGGTGCTCGTAGTCCGGCACAAGTGGGGTTTCAGGTTTCAAAAGATTTTTGTAAAACTTCTCCACCACCGCCAGATCTATTTTCTCCTTTGGCTCGGCCCGTCTAGGTGCAAAGAATTTCTTGACCTGTTCTTCCGAGATCCTATTGGTCTCCTCGTTGCTGCGATTCCACGGTAAAACCGGCAATGGCTTGGCGGAAGGCTGCGGGACGTAGTTTTTTGAACTCTTTGGCGTACGGTTTCCTGCGGATTTCTTTGTGGCAGTGCTAGTGATGCTCTTCATGGCAGTGCTCTTCCGCTTACGCTGAGGAGATGGCTGAAGCGCCGGAGATGGCTGGCGCGCCGGAGATGGCTGCTGCGCAGGAGATGGCTGAAGCGCCGGAGATAGCTGCCGTGCAGGAGATGGCTGAAGCGGCTCAGACTGCTGACGCCGCGGAGACGGCGGGGGTGCTAGTGGCCTCCAATTTGGAAGAACGATGTGTTCCTTCTTCCAAAGAATGGTTGTTTTCACTGCAAATTTGAGTTGAGTTTCCCCTTTACCTGTAGCATGGTCAAGTTGTGCTTCCTCATATTCCTTCACAACCTCATCCACCCCGACAATAGCATAGCCATCTGGAATCGGTCGGCAGTGGTAAGTTCCACCAGCTACAGGAGGTAAGGCATAGCCGACAGCCACCTTAATGGATAAGCCCATTAATCTCACATGCAAATCAGCGTCTTCGCTCTCCGTGATCTCATCCACGGGGTATCGAGGACCCGCCATTTTAAGCGTGGGCGGCATGTTCTCCGTGGAAGCCACGCTGCTTTTTCGCGCAGAGTCTAGGCCGCCGACAGCTTCCAATGCATGCTCTTCGTGCCGTTGAGATGGGCCGGTAGCTTGATGGATCTGTTGTGCATTCACTTGCGCCTACAGCACCACAGGTGCATATTCTATCTGTGTCATCCGCTCTGTACGCTCTTTTTCTTTTCTGCCGTGCCATCTGTAAGAGTCGCTCCACTCGGCAAACCCATCCTTCCACGTCATACCCCCTGTGCCTCGTGCATGTCCAGGGTGTTCTTTTTTACCGATGGCGCGTGTGAGCTGGTCATTCTCTCTGTCGGGATGGAAGGTCCTGGCGGCTGTTTCCTCGTATGCCGTGATGAGTTCAGTGACGGGTTTGGCAAGGAGTGTTGGGAAGATACACAATCCTGTTTCTAGGTCCAACCTTGCCCCGATTCCGTAGAACCAAGTCTTTGCACGTAGGTCCCACCCATCTGTCTGGGGTGTGATCCCTCTAGCGCGCAGGGCCTTCTCAGCTTCCTCCCACTTAGGCCTCTGGGATATGTAGCCACCTGACCCCGTCCTCTGGTGATATTCCTTCATGGGCATTTAGCGTATTGGTTTCTGACCTTTTTTTAGCTATAGCACCTTCCTTATATGCCACAAATTCGGGCCAGTGAGGTCTTATCTTTGCATAATATGCGTCTTCGAAATTTGGAGTCTCGCGAGCTTTGACAAATTTGTTCAATTTTGTCTTTCAGTTGCGAAAAGCGTCAGCCATCTTCTTTAGAGTCCACTCTTTGACCTTTTCCTTTATAACCGGTTTGTTTTCATCCTCCTCTGGCGAAAGGGTGAAATTTACCAACAACGAATTCCAAAGCGTTTCTTTGGATCTTTCATCGACAAAGGTACCGTCGCCCTTCTTTGGCTTATTCCAATATTCAATTATGATTGGGATTTGGTCCCTAACAAGAACTCCAGCCTGACGTACAAATTTGTCTATGGCCTTGTTGGGCTCCATCGGCCTGCCATCAACACGGACCGCTTCGATCGTGAACTTTGCACGATCTTTCAACCGATGGCTCACGCCTCACTTGCTCTTTTTCGTAGAAGATGTTTGCTGGCTGGTCGATCCAGAGGGCTAAAAGAAGAAAGAAGCGTTAATTAATACATGTAGAAGAAGATTGTTGGTGGAAGTCAGCAGAGGCTTAATCAATGCATATACCTCGCTGGACTTTGTAATCACTAAATTGCATTCACCGGAGTCTTCATCTTCTTCATGACTACTTGAGCTATCATCATGTCCCTCCAAGTTCAGATATTGTGAGGTGTCCTCATCGATAATGTTCTCCATTATTTCTTCTTCTTCAAGGTTTCTACTAAGTGGATCCATAGTTTCTAAAACAATAATATTATCTAGAGTAAGAGAGTAAACATTCAAGTGGACTTGGATTCATACACAAATATACATATTATTCATACAAAAATACACAAATAAATACACAAATGAAATTAAAACTCTAAGGATGCTTGATCATTTTAAACGAGTTCCGAGGGGTCCAAACCCTAATTCGGAGAAATCCCGGATGCATATGAGAGGGGCTAGCTACAGTGGCTGACCGGAGGATGCTCCAGAAAGCGGCGGCTGGCGGCGCTGGAGAGCGACCTAGGGCGCGCGAGGTAGCGTGATGCGGCCTACCTAAAACGGGCGGCACCACTACCTAGGGGTCACCGGAGCGACGTTAACGACGACGGCCAGCGGCGGCGCTTGCAAAGCAGCGAGGTGACGACCCTAAACTAATACTAATTATAAAATACACTAAATAACCCTAAACTAAATACACTAAACTACACTAAATAAATAACCCTAAACTAAATAACCCTAAACTAAATAACCCTAAATAAATAACCCTAAACTAAATAACCCTAAACTAAATATGCAACAATATATACAACATATATGCAACAATATATATGCAATTACACACAAATAAAATTATTCATACACAACAATATATATACATATATGCAACATTTATCCAATATACACACAAATAACATCAATATCCAATATACACACAATATACACTAATTTATCCAATATACACACCAATATCCAATATACACACAATACACACTAATTTAAATAACACACTAATTTATCCAATATACACACAATATACACACCAATATCCAATATCTCCAAAACACAAACAGAGAGATCTCACCGCCGGTGGCGGCAACTCGTGAACAGGGTCGATCGGCGGCAGCGGTCGTAGACGCGGGGTTGGCGGCGGCGGCACCGAGTTGGCAGAGGCTTTGGTGTTGGCGCGCGCGGTGGCGGTGGCGGTGGCGGTGTTGGCGCGCGCGGTAGCGGTGGCGGCTCCGAGTTGGCGGTGGCGGCCGACGCGGGCGCGCGCGGTGGCGGTGGCGGCTCCAAGTTGGTTGTGGCGGCCGACGCGGGCGCGCGCGGTGGCAGACGGTGCTGGCGCGGCGTGGGGCGTCGACTGCGACAGCGAGGGTGGCGACGGCGAGGGCTGGACGGCGCCGGCGGCTCTCCTCTCTGGTTTTCTCTGCGCACGCTTTCGATATGGCTGGGGGGAAGAAGGAAGGGGAAGGCCCGCATTTAATACCCCCTTTAACACTGGTTCGGGGTTGCAACCGGTGTTGAAGGGGGGAATTCGTTTCGCGCGCGCACCCCCCCCTTAACACCAGTTCCAGCCACGAACCGGTGTTAAAGTGGGGGGTGTGCGCGTGCGAAACGAAATAAATGCGCCCCCCCTTAACACCAGTTCGTGGCTGGAACCGGTGTTAAAGGGGGGCATTTATTTCATGTATTAAAGGGGTGGGGGCATTTATAATTCAAAAAATAGGATATGAATTTAGAAAATTCATATCTTATTCATTTTAACTCAGAAAAATATGAATAATATATCATAATTTTTAGAAAAATAATATCTATCCATTCGTGTAAAAACATTTTATATTTACTTTAGATGAAATTTTCAAAATGATTAAAACACTTACATATAAATTTTGATTATTCAATTCAAACAAAAATAAATTGTCAAATCCTAAAACTTTGAACATAAGAAATATTAAGCATCTAAAAAGGAATCTAACCCTATTTTATTAGAGCAAATCATATTATATTTTGTATTAACATTTTTGAATTGGTTGGATATTTAAATGCCGCATATTTTGTATACACTTGAATCTGACAAAGCCTCGCTCAACTTGCATTGGATTTTTGATAAAATAGCATATTGTGAACCTGTATCATGTACCTGTAGTTCATATCTGACCCACTTCCTGCCGATTCTGCAGGAATTTGTCTTTTTCACCAGAGCTGGACGGAAAGGTTTTAGATCCCCCTGTTGGTACATTGTCCATATAAGGTGGTCTAGTATTTTTGTAAAATGTGGTGGTGGTTTTTTAAATTAGCCATTTGGTGGTTGCTTCACAAAATCGTCCGTTTTTTATGCTCGGAAAATGTAAAATGCCTTTTTGGTGCGATAAAAAGGAAAACTTCCTCTTGCAACATTGTTTGCCATGCCATGATGCACATGTATGCACAATATGGCCATATTATCACAAACTATGCCTTGATTCTAGCCATAACATTGGTCATTTGACGCGAAAGCCAAGAAACCTCGAATGAGATAGGTCATTTTGTGAAGGAGATAGAACTAGAATTAAAATACAGAATGCAACTAATAGTAAGTTACATAAAGCACGACTGAAAATTAAGATACATAAAAGAACTGAAAATTAAGATACATGGCCAGATTAAGTAACAATCGGCCGAACTTGTTTCGGAATGTTGGAGTGATTCAGTCATGCTCCTGCCTACACCTGTAATACTCGCCACTGTAGTCGTCGTACTCGCCGCCACCGCCATCGCTGTCGTCGTCGGGGTCGCCGTAATTGAACCTTGAAGGCTGAGTACGCGTGGGCTGGACTTGAGGGTAGCACAGACGGGGGTTAGAGTCGGCGCAGTGTCATAGGCCATGACGCTCTGGAGAGTCCGACCGCGCCACCATAGCTGACGGCCGACCTCGTTGAAGTTCGGAGGAGGTGGGCCGTCCTCCTCGTGCCTGGCGAGCGCCCTCTCACGCCGATCCACGAAGAAGGCTTCCCAAGTAGGGAAATAGTCGAGATGCCATCTGGGATTCCTCCGCTGCTCCGGCGTGAGCTCGAAGTAGTAGTGGTTCGTGATGGCCATCCGACGCGCCACGCCTAGAGGGACAGGAGGAACAGGCATGCCTTCGGTGCTCAGCATCCAGCCGATAGGGACACAGTAGCCCGGCGGGCAGGGGTAGTTCGAGGCGCAAAGCGCCTCCGCCTCCCTGGGGGTTAGTGCTACGGTGGAAGCCATGGGAAAGAGTGATGAGGTTGTAGATATGAGTCTAGAGATGTGCAATGACAATGGAGGCCAACCCTACATATATATATAGTGAAGAACTGGAGGGACGAACTGGCGGGAAGAAAAATGGCGGGAAAAATGGCAGGAAAAAATGTCGGGAAGAAAAATGGCAGGAAGAAAAATGGAGGGAAGAAATAGAAGGAAGAAAAATGGCTCATTTAATACATATACTGTTAACAGAAGAAATATGACATTGTTCTAAAAATGGGACGGTTGTTAGGATTTCAGCAGGCTAGGCCAGGCAGCACTAATGATAGGGGTGAGTGTCGACATTATGTCGTGCGGCGTGTACCTTGTCCCGGATGGTGTCACCAACCGGGACTAAAGATGAACCTTTAGTCCTGGTTGGAGACACCAACCGGGACAAAACACGAGTCAGCACTAATAATAGGGGTGAGTGTCGACATTATTTCGTAAGTGTCGACACTATGCCGAGCTGCTTGTACTATAAATAGGCATCCTTGTGAGTCCAGTCCTCCAGTCAGTTTGAGGCATCTCCAAGATGGTTTTCGAGAGCAGGGACACCACTACGGCCAGTTTCAGGGAGATGCCGACGGAGCCCAGTCCTCTGGCATCTCCGAGAAACTGGTCATAGAGGCACTCCCTAATATTTGAAATTAGTTAGCTCCCAGGTGTATTGATCTAGTTAGAGAAGTTACAAGCTGCAAGATGGTTTTCGAGAGCAGGGACACCACTACGACCAGTTTCAGGGAGATGCCGCTGGATCCCAGTCCTCCGGCATTTCCAAGAAACTAGTCATAGAGGCACTCCCTAATATGTGATCGCGCGCGTTTGGAGATCAGATCTTAATGGTAAGTACGAATCAGGACAACTTCTTCTCATAGTCCCGGTCCAGCCACAAAACAGGACTAACACTCAAGACATTTATTAATATTAAAAACTGAGACTACAAAACCGGGACTAAAGCCCCCCCTATATATAGTCCCGGTGAATCCACAAACCGCGAAAGATATCCTTCGGTCAAGCCACAAACCGCGAAAGACATGAACTAGAGTTACATAATATGAGCATGAACTTCTTGGCATATGTCCTTCCTTATGATCGCTTCAGACGTAACCATGGAGCATCTTCTTTACTTAACGGAATGCTTGGGTCAGTTTTCACTGTGAAGGGCGGAATTTCATCAAACTTATTATAATCTTCTGACATGTCTGTCTTATCCTAGATTCCCACTATGTTTCTTTTCCCTGAAAGAACTATGTGATGCTTAGGCTCATCATATGATGTATTCGTTTGCATATTTTTTTCTTTTTTTGGTCTGGAGGACATGTCCTTCACATAGAAAACCTGAGCCACATCATTGGCTAGGACGAATGGTTCGTCTAAGTTCTTATCTACCTTCATAAGATTGTTGAGATCCACCGTTGTCATTCCGTACTTCTTGTCTACCTCAACCCCTCCTCCTGTTATCTTGACCCATTTGCATCGAAACAAGGGGACCTTAAAATTAGGTCCATAGTCAAGTTCCCATATCTCCTCTATGAACCCATAATACGTGGTATTTTGCCCATTATCTTCTGCTGCATCGAAGCGGACACCACTATTTTGGTTGGTGCTCTTTTTATCTTGGTCTATCGTGTAAAATGTATTCCCATTTATCTCGTACCCTTGGAAAGTACATACAGTCGAAGATGGTGTCCTGGCCAACAAGTACAGCTGATCCCCAACAGTGGTGTTATTCGTGAGAAGTCTTTGTAGCCAGCCGCCAAAACTCACCATGTGTTCACTTATAATCCATTCATCAGACTGCCCCGGGTGTTTGAGGCGTATTAAATTCTTGTGTTCATTGATATACGGGGCAACCAAGATAGATCTTTGTAAAACCGTGTAGTGTGCTTGATTGAGATAATGCCCGTCCCTACATATCATTGCTTTACATCCTAGGGTGCCTTTTCCATGCAGTCTCCCCTCATGTCGTGATTCTGGAACACCAATCGCCTTAAGGTCAGGAATAAAATCAACATAGAACTCAATGACCTCCTCTGTTACATAGCTCTTGGAGATGCTTCCTTCTGGCCTAGCACGGTTATGAACATATTTCTTTAAGACTCCCATGTACCTCTTAAAGGGGAACATATTGTGTAGAAATACAGGACCGAAAATGGCAATCTCTTCTACTAGGTGAATCAGGAGATGCGTCATAATATTGAAGAAGGATGATGGGAACACCAACTCAAATATAACAACACATTGGGCCACATCTGTCTATAACCCTGGTAGGCTTTCTGGATCGATTATCTTCTGAGATATTGCATTGAGGAATGCACATAGATTCACAATGGGTACTCGAACATTTTCAGGTAGAAGCCCCCTCAATGCAATCGAAAGCAATTGTGTCATAATCACGTGGCAGTCATGAGACTTCAGATTTTGGAATTTTTTCTCTGCCATATTTATTATTCTCTTTATATTCGACGAGAAGCCAGACGGGACCTTGATACTGCTCAGACATTCAAAAAAGATTTACTTCTCTGCTTTGGTAAGAGCGTAGGTGGCAGGAGTTAAGTGGCATCGTTTACCCTTCTCGTTCTCAGGATGCATAGGCTCTTCAGGGTCTTTCAGACGTTGCTGGTCCTGCCGTGCTTCTGGTGTATCTTTTGTCTTCCCATACACTCCTAGGAAGCCTAGCAGGTTCACGCAAACATTCTTCGTCACGTGCATCACGTCGATTGAAGAGCGGACCTCTAAGACTTTCCAATAGGGTAGGTCCCAAAATATAGATTGCTTCTTCCACATGGGCGCGTGTCCGGCATCGTCATTCGGAACAGATAGACTGCCAGGACCTTTTCCAAAGATTACTTCTAGGTCCTTGACGGAGGACAGGCTTCCTCCGGGGTTCTGCCAGATGTTTGAAATGCTTGCCTTTCTTTCTTACTGTATGCAGGTTCGAAAGAAATCGGCGATACCCTAGGTACACAACCTTCTTACATTTATCCAAATATACACTTTCAGTCTCATCTAAACAGTGTGTGCATGCATTGTATCCCTTGTTTGTCTGTCATGAAATGTTACTAAGAGCAGGTCAATCATTGATGGTTACGAAAAGCAATGCTCGTAGGTCAAATGGCTCCCCTTTGTGCTCATCCCACATACGTACACCTGGTTTGGCCCACAGCTGTAAAACTTCTTCACCTAATGGACTTAGGTACACATCAATGTCGTTGTCGGGTTGCCTCGGGCCTTGGATGAGCACTGACATCATAATGAATTTCCTCTTCATACACAACCAAGGAGGAAGGTTATAGATACATAGAGTCACAGGCCAGGTGATGTGACTGCAGCTCTGCTCACCAAAAGGATTCATGTCGTCTGTACTTAGACCAAACCTTAAGTTCCTTGCGTCACGTGCGAAGTCCGGGTACTCTCGCTCGACTTTTCTCCACTGTGACCCATCAGCGGGGTGTCTCAACATCGCGTCTTTCTTACGGTCTTCCATGTGCCATCGCAACAACTTGGCATGCTCTTTATTTCTGAAGAGACGTTTTAACCGTGGTATTATAGGAGCATACCACATAACCTTGGCAGGACCCTTCTTCCTAGGGGCCTTGCTCTCAACATCGCCAGGATCGTCTCGTCTGATCTTATACCGCAGTGCAGTGCATACCGGGCATGCATCCAAATTCTTGTACTTCTCACCGCGGTAGAGGATGCAGTCATTAATGCAGGCATGTATTTTCTGCACGTCTAATCCTAGAGAGCAGACAACCTTCTTTGCTTGGTATGTACTGTCGGGCAACTCATTATTTCTTGGAAGAAGATTCTTCATTTTTACCAACAACCTTGAAAACGTGCTGTCAGTCACACCGTTCTCTGCCTTCCATTGCAGCAAATCCAGTGTGGTACCTAGATTTTTGTGGCCATCTTCGCAAGTTGGATACAACAATGTTTTGTGATCCTTTAACATCTGCTCCAGCTTCTCCTTCTCCTTTTCAGTTTCACATTCTTCCTTTTGCATCAGTAATGACCCAACCAAGATCGTCATTAGCGGGCCCATCTGCTGCCTCTTGATCTTCATTATCTACCCCCGTTGCAGTATCATCATATTCAGGATACATATTATGATAGTTGTCATCATCCTCTTCTTCTTCGGTGTCTTCCATCACAACCCCTTTTTCTCCGTACTTGGTCCAACAATTATAGCCGGGCATGAAACCGGATCTTCATTGTGACTAGTCTAAACATAGCATTATTGCTCTACCGGTATTTTCTTGCAGCTCTTGCAAGTGTATAGGTTAATCTTCTCATCTTTTGTTCGTAACTTTGTGTAACGTATTTGTTTGCCCAGTCTGGAAAACATGTTACCGTAGTTGCTTCGTTTTGAGTGCTAGAGCATTGCCCCTTCATGTGTGCTTCTTATTGTTTCGAAAACGCGGCAAAATATTTGTCGTTTCTATTAATAAAGAAAGGGTTTAAATAGAGGTCTTACAAACCCGCTTTTGGACAAGGCCAAAAGCAAAAACACCAAAGAAAAGACTACTCTTGCGGTATTAAATTACAAAGCACTTTAGCACCTGCGAGAGTCCACAACTTTTCCTCCTCTTTTATCTTAGCGACCAACATGTTTGCAGTGGAAAAATTATTCATAAAAATCCAGGCATTCCTCTCCTACCAAACCTCCCGAACCACCAACATGGACAACGACACCAACACCCTTCTAGCATCACCCCTTCTATTGATGGCATTACTCCACCACTCCATGACACTTGAGTAATGATTCCATGCCCTTGGCTCAAGCTCGGGAAGGCCTAACCACTCCTTCAAACACACCCAAATCCTAATGGTGAAGCGTCACTTGAAAAAGAGGTGTGCCGACGATTCTTGCACTTGGTTGCAAAGCTTGCAAAGCCCACAATTTTGCTACCCTCTTTTTTCTAATCTATTGGTCGTCCAAACTCTATTTTACAAGATTAGCCATGTAAAGAACTTAGCCCTTCGTGTACTTGCTTCTTCAATATATATCAAATTCTCGTTAGATACGACTAGATTGGATCGCCGGTGTACTCTCTTGTAGCGATAAGAGAAGAAAAATGAATGCATGTGAAAACCGACAATGTTTTGGATAAGAGTGAATTCCATTTTTACCCCCTAAGATCAACTTGTGCCACTTTTAGGAGCGCAGTGATCCCACCCGGGCGTTCGTGTCCCGAGCTTATCATAGCCACCGATTACTTCAGGATTCGTGCAGAAGTTCCATAGTCAAAGATGCTAGCAAGTTTGTACTTTAGTCCATAGAAAAGTCTAAAACTAGTCTACAGTCCACCTACCGGGAGAGGATAACACATCGTCTCTCGCGACGTCGCAACATGGCCTCCTTCGTGTATGAATCTTTTTTATTTGGACAGTTTTTTTTGTTCTGTATCAAACAGGATGTATACTACCTTATATATTGTAATTCCATGAAAACTTCTATGAATCTTGAACATATCTCTACATTTCCTTCGATAAAATATGAATGATGCATTGTGTATGAATATTGTGTGGATCGTATGTACGAATATTGTGTGAATCTGGTGTACGAATATATGATGGATCTTTACGTCTTCTTTGATAAACTGCTCTGAATTTTACTTGGATCGTTGAATTTATCATGGATCTTGTATGGATTTTTTGTCAAACTGTAGTGAAATATATATAAAAATTGTATGAATGTTCTTTGGAAAAAATTATATGAAACCACTCTGAATCTTGTATGTATCGTTGAATTTTATATGAAACCACTCTGGTTTGATAATGCATGAAACTTGTATTATCTTAAAAAAAATCTTGGAAAATTGTATGGATATTTGTAGAAATATTCTTGAAAAAAATATTATATGAAATATTGTTGAAAAATATAATTATGTAAGAAATTATTGTTGAAAAAATTGTTGCAAAACATATGAATCTTGTACGAAACTTCTGAATCTAGGTTGAAACAAAGTAAGAGTGTCTAAAAATTGTTAAATAAATAGTATCAAAATAAAAATTATCAAATGAGTTTGTTGACACTTGCTTGAGTAGTCTGTATGAATTTATATTGTATATGAATATGTCTAAAATTTTGGTTTCATCTATATGACACTTGCGAATCTATAAGAAGGTTTCATAAATATGATGTGGAAAAAATCTGAAATTATATAAAATACATATCTATTGTATGAAACCTCTCCGAATCTGGTATGGATCGTCAAATTTATTATGATCATGTATGGATTTGGTGTCAAACTTTAGTGAAACAAGTATAGAATTTGTTAGAATATTCTATAAAAAAATTATATGAATATCTTTTGGCAGAAACAAGTTTGTAAAAACGTGTAAATCTTGTATAAAACTTCTGAATCTAGGATGAAACAAAGTAAGCGTGTCTAAATATTGTTAAAAAAATACAAAAATAAAAATTATCAAATGAGATTGTTGAAAAAACAAATCATGTATATTTCATTTTTAGAATAAAAAATATACATACAAAATTATTGAATATTCCTGAAATTTTACCAGAAAAATAAGGTGAAAAAAAGATAAAAAAATGAGGTGAAAAAAGGACAGAAAAAACAGAAAAAATGAGGTGGAAAAAAGACAGTTTGACAGTTTTGCAAAAGTAAAGCAGTAGTTAGATAAGAAATGTGAAAGAACTGTACTAAAAATAAGAGGGTCCTCCTATCGTGAACTCAATTTGATGGAGGGGTCTTTTTGCAACTAACATGGATGACCGGGGAGATATGCTTTGACCATGCACGAATCTGAAACACGGGTTGGACAAACAGGATAAGCCGGGCACACGTAACCCTAGACGGTATTGCTTTTTCAGCCATTTTTACCCAATTTAATAAACATTTAGCAAAATTTCTTTCACTTTCCATCCCTATTATATTTTACCCCGTCATGACTGGAGGGGATGGGCGAGGGCTCGGTGCAGCGAGCACCGGCCGCGGCACGGGTGCTAGAGCTACCGGCTCCGGCGTGGGCTTCTTGCGGCAGCGGAGCCATGGCAGCGGCATCACGCGTGCTACGGCCACCGGCTCCTTTGTGAGCTTCATGCGGCAGAGCACCGGCGAGGGCGTCACGGGGGGCTACAGCCACCTCGTCTGGTATGGGCTTCGTGCCGCAGCGGAGCACCGGCGGTGGCGTCGAAGTGGTACGACCACTAGCTTCGGCGTGACCTCTGTGCGGCTGAGAAGCCACGTTGGCATCACACTCACAAGTGCTACGGCCTATGGTGACATGGTATGCCGTGGGCTTCGTGCGGCAGTGGAGCACCGCCCGCGAGCTGGGTTCTATGATCACCATCTCCTGTCTTTCGCTATTGCTAATCCTATCGGCTGTTTTGCATGTGGTTGAAGATCCTGAAAGTTGTTCTTGTGGCTGTTGCTATTGCAACGGGCTTATCTAATCTAGACCAAAGTACAATCAGTATGCCATCGATCGATTCTTCCAGAATTAAATAACTTGATTAAAATAAGGAGAGCATACACATTTATATTATAGCTCTAAGACCAAGGACAGAATATCCTAGCAGCGGTCTACAGATTTAAAGGCGTGGACTAACTTCAGCAAATGACACGTGTCCAGAACAAAGAAAAAAAACGAAAGTAGCAACCATATTATAGATCTAAATTGCCACATGTCAATCATGCATCTTGGTCCACTTATAGACCAGGTCCCATAAAACTATTTTTCGTGGAAGCAGGTATTTCTCTGGCGATCTGGTCTAGCTAGACCCGACCAAGGTCCCGAGAATAAATTACAACTTGCTCCGGTTAGGTTCGGCCGTGGAACCTAACATGAACATGCCATTTCGGACTAGAGAGTGGGACCCATCAGTTAGGACAGAAGAAAGTTGGTTAAATGGGGTAGTTTTTAGGAATTGTTGTTAAATTGGGTAAAAAGTGGCACAAAGTTGATCTTAAGGGGGGGGGGGGGGGTAAAAAGTGGAATTCAACATTTCTAAACCACGATATCTATCCCCAATACTATGAAATGATGATAGTAGAATGGCACATTTTGCATAACAGGTAGATTACTAGTTAGTGGGGATTCCATGTGTATATTTTTCTTACAATATATAATTCATTGTGAACATTATACTTTTATTACTAATGAAATATATTTTTACAGATTCTTTTACAAACAGGGTCTAAATAGTTGTTTTCACACAAACCATTTTGTGATTGTATGGCTTACTTCTACCTAAATATGGGTTCTAGAGCATACAATGTCCAAACAAATGGTTTGTCTTAAAACTCGCCTTACCCATTCATAATGATTGTTTCTTTTTCAATTATTTAATTATTTTTCGGAAAGAACTTCTTTACTAAAAAAATTAGTGTATTACTATTGTTGTCATATAAATTAAGGAATAATATAAAAAACATTTCACTTTTACTTTGCGGCAGAACCTCAATTTTCATGTTAACAAAATGATGATTTTATAATCAAAGGACCTAGCTAATTTATACTAAATAGTTTTACTTGTAATAAATTATTTAGTCACTTTAATTTCTAGTCACACAAAATTTTGTATTATAATACTAAATAAAGAATATTTTTAAAGTTATATTTCACAAAAAATATGATAATAAATATTATGATGCTCCTTTATTATTCAATTTTTATCTTTTTCTATAATACACTATTTATGGAACACTAAGATTCTTTTAGTCGAGAAAAATGTTCTTATGTTATAGATGACATTGAGTGAAATAGTTGAGTTCAATTCTTTCTAAATATACCAAAAAATTAAGATTTTCCATCCAATTTAGTGTGTTAGTTTCACACAGAATATATAATAAGTGCATATGTTTTCATGTTTATTTAAATATCTTCTGATTTTTTTCTTGAAGTTCGATCTAGAGTGCATAAATGTCATAGATATTTGATGTAGATTTATGGATTTGGTAAGTGTATGGCTTAGGTATTTGTATGTCCATGGAGGGCTAGCTTGATTTGATCCACTATGGTGCTCACCCACCTTCGATGTTGTGGTAAGTGCAGCAAGCCGGTAGAATAGATCGCAAGCTGGCATGGCGGGGGAGGAGGAAAGTCACCAGGGTTGAAAGGAAAAAAAACGAAGACTCCCTGCCGCCGTTGTTTGCCATCGGATAGCCTCCTTCAGGGGCGGCGAAGTGAATGGTGAAAGAACATGTAGGCTCCCATGTGTGGTTTTGGTAATTAATGACAATCTTTATAGACTAATGTGTGTATTAAGTTATACTTGTAGGAATTGTTCATTGGCATCGCTTGGATCTTGTGTCGGCTTCAAGGTCGATCAAATGAGAAGAAGATATGTTGTGCAAGCTGAAAATGCGCCATCTATAGAATATCTCATGTTTGATGCTTGCCATCCTCGGTGATCATGGATCGATAATGAGGAATCAAGAAAGGCGTTCCATCTTGAGTAGGGAAAGATCGTCTACATCGAGTTCAAGTGGAATGCTCAAGGCAAAGGTATAATCTTGATAGGATTCCCCTTTTGCTGGTCTCATATTGTTAGTGGAAGACCAGGTTTAGGATAGATAACCGTACTATCAAGAGGGGCTCTCGAATGAGTAACTCGATCACATCGTTCGGAGAGAGCTCAAACCTTTGCATACTTGCATCATCGTATTTGGTTGTTATTTGGTCTTATCCATGTGAGGATATAGAGATTGTGGTAATCTCCATAACAAGCTCTTGTTCATCAAAATCGGATCCCTCTTTTATATCTTATTGCGATTTTGATCTATGCGGTTTTTCGGTTTCTCACCAAGTGAGGTATCTCACATTATTATACTTGATACATTCTAACTTGGTGATAACCAATATTTTTACTATTTATAGGGAAGATCATGTCGTCCTCTTTCCAACGCAATTGGAATCGGGTCGATCGGAGTTACCAATCAAAAGTTATAGCCGTTTGAATATCGGCTGGTCTTATTGAAGGGTTTCGCAGCATAGTAAATCAAAATTTTCTACGGAAGCGAACAGGGGAAAGCCAAGATCTAATCTAGGAGATGCAAACAACGAGAGAGATTGGATTAGGTCTTCATACCCTTGAAGATTCGCACAGCGGAACGTTTGTCGGAACGTGGGTGATGTAGTCGTACTCGCTTCTCCTCCTCGCGATCCGATCCGATCTAGCACCACAAGTGGCGGTGCCTCCATGAGATGCACACGTGCAGCACCTCGACTTCTCCTCCTTCCTCGGACCAGCAAGTAGGGTGGAGAGATGGATTGGATCTACAACACGACGGCGTGGTGTATATGGTGGAGAATTTCTGCAGCAGGGCTTCGCCTACAAACAGTCGGGAGGGAGAGAGGAAGGTAGCAAGGCAGCTAGGGCTTGGAGGAAGGTGTGTGTAGGGGGGGAAGGGGCGCACCAGCCCTCTATATATAGAGGGGGGGTGCGGCCAGCCCTTGCCCATCCTCCAAGCCTATCTCTAGTTTAAACGATTTAAACTCTCTAGGATCGGCTGGGCCCTATGGGGCCTTGTGCCCCTGGCCCAATGCGGCCAGGACACTCCCTCATAGGCCCATGACCCCTCCCGGAAGGTGGGACCACGTTGGCCCCCTTCCGGAAGGTTCTAGAAGCTTTCGGTACAATACCGATTAACCCAGAACAATTCCGAACTCCAAAAACTGCACTGCCTTATATGAATCTTATTCTCCGGACCATTCCGGAACCTCTCGTGATATTCCGGATCCCATCCGAGACTCCGAACAAAAATTCATAAACCAATTATCCAATCTATCCTAGCGTCGAGACACGTTAAGTGTGTGACCCTGCGGGTTCGAGAATATGCAGACATGATCTTCTATCAATAATCAACAGCGGGGTCTAGGCACCCATATTGACTCCAACACATTCATCGATGATCATATCGGATGAACCACGATGCCAGGATTCAATCAATCCCATATATATATTCCCTTCGTCTCGCGATATTTTACTTGCCCGAGATTCGATCGTCGGTATCGTCATACCTAGTTCAATCTCGTTCACAGCAAGTACTTTACTCGTTCCGTAATCCGATATCACTTTGTGATTAACTCCTTAACCACATGCTTGCAAGCGGTGTTGATATCGATTACCGAGTGGGCCCGAAGTATATCTCTCCGACTTGGGAGGGACAAATTCCATCTCGATACATACAACCCAACAGATACTTTCCGATCACCTGAGAGACACCTTTATGATCACCCTCTCATAGGATGACGTTTGATTACCTCAAAGCTTTCTTCCGATACCAGGGAGTTGCATTATCTCATGGTCATACAATATTTGACATAAGAAAAGCTTCGCAAAGACGAACACGATGACACGATCTAATTGCTTCGCTTAGTTTGGGTCTGTCCACCATATCATTCTCCCAATGATATGATCTCATTATCAATTGACAACTCATGTCTATGGTTAGGAAACCTTAACCATCATTGATCAATGAGCTAGTCCATAGAGGCGTACTAGGGACACGGTGTTGTTCACAAACCACACAAGTATTAATGTTTCCGCTTAATACAATTCTAGCATGGAATATAAACTTTATCATGAACAAGAATTATAATAATAACATCTTTATTATTGCCTCTAGGGCATAATTCCAACACTTATTTCCTAGGTACCAAAATGCGGTAGTACCGTATTTTAGTACCTAGCGCGGCAGAAGGTTTTGGCAAGTTGCCAAAAGCCACTGTCGGGCTAGTTACCAAAAAGC
Source organism: Avena sativa (assembly GCA_916181665.1). NCBI lineage: Eukaryota > Viridiplantae > Streptophyta > Magnoliopsida > Poales > Poaceae > Avena > Avena sativa. The sequence goes on along the minus strand of OV702298.1, from coordinate 272,148,139 downwards.
GGTAGTACCGCATTTTAGTACCTAGCGTGGCACAAGGTTTTTGACAAGTTGCCAAAAGCCACTGCCGGGCTAGGTACCAAAAAGCGGTAGTACCGCATTTTAGTACCTAACACGATAGAAGGTTTTTGACTTCGTAATTTGGATCTATCCTCCCTTTCTGGACTATGATGTTTCTTTGCATGATCTTGTAGAGGTTATTGTCCTCTTTGAAATGAGCCCAAGATCATCGAAATCGGAGTCCGGATGCAAAAGTTATGATTGTTTTCGTTCTATGATGACCAGTAGCACCGGACAAGGATCCGGTAGTACCGGGGTCCGGTAGTACCGCATTTTGGTACCTGGAAGCACAGAGAAAAATGCATTTGGCGCCCCAGGAACCCCAGGGAATGCCCGGTAGTGCCGGGAAAGTCTGGTAGTACCGGGAAAAAGTCTGGTAGTAACGGGAATCGCGTTTTTGGGCTGCAATGGTTGGATTTTGGAGGGACCTATTTAAGGGGCCTTCTTCCCCAATGGTTCCTCAACAAATCTTGCAAGTTTTCCCCTCCATTGTTGAACTTCTTGATCTTGCTTCCTCTCAATCCCTCCTATGATTCTTGCATATTCTTGAGGGATTTGAAAAAGGAGATCTAGATCTACAATCCCAGCAATCAATCTCTCCTCTAAGTGAGGGGAACATATTGGGATCTAGATCTTGGAGTCTTGTGTGGATTTCCTCCATTGTTCTTCCTCTCTTATTCCCCCATAAGCTGTTGTAGCTTTGGTGAAATTTGGGAGAGAAGGATTTGAGCACTTCTTGTGTCCTTGCCATTGCATTTGGTGCATCGGTTTGAGTTCTTGGTGAGGATTTGGTGAGTAAAATTTGAGAAGCTTTTTACTCTTCGGTTCTTGGAACCCTAGATGGTTTGTCGTGTTGCAGGTTGTGGACTTGGTTGCATTTATTGGAAGCCTCCAATTAAGTTGTGGAGAAGTTCCCCAACCTTGTGGCCTTTATGGCATTTGTTGGGAGCCTCCAATTAAGTTGTGGAGAAGTGCCCCAACCTTGTGAGAGGTTCCGGTTGCCACCGACAAGTGCACCGATAGTGGCAGCATGGATCGATCCCGTTGGGGTGAGATTCACCGGAGAATAAGGGAGGCCTTTTGTGGCGTAGGTGGTTAGATACCACCCCCTCTCCAAACGAGACGTACTCCATGTTGGGAGGAACTCGGTAAAATATCGTCATCCCCGCTTGCCTCGGTTATCTCTATACCCGAGCTCTTTACTTATGCCCTTTACATTGTGATAGCCTTCGTGCTTGAAGTAATATATATCTTGCTATCACATTATTGCTTGTATTGCTTAGCATAAGTTTTTGGTGAACATAGGTAAACCTTTGTTGTTCTAGGTTGTGCTTGACAAAGTAAACACTAGTTTAATTCCGCCTTTGTCGAGACTCTCTCGGAAAAGTTTTAATCACCTATTCACACCCCCCTCTAGGCGACATATGTATCCTTTCAATTGGTATCAGAGCCCGATTTCACATTTTAGGCTTCACCGCCTTGAGAGTAAAGATGTCGGCTAGGGGATTAGTGTACGATGACATGTTCATATTCGATGGCACAAATTATGATATATGGAAAACTCGTATGCTTATTCATTTTCGGGACATGGACCCAAATTTGGAGCGTATTGTAGATATAGGTTTTTCTCCTCCTATGGATTTCAAAAATCTATCTTGTGAGGATGATAAAAACTTATATCTCTATGCTCAAGCTTCTAACATGCTTGTTAATGATTTGAGCTATGTAGTTACCTCTTCAATCATTCCTTTTTGGAGCGCTCATGAGTTATGGACAAAACTTCAAGATAAATATGTTGTGTCCAACATTATTGAGGATGATTGTGTTGCTTCCACTTCCGGTCGAGATGAGTTCTCATCCTCTACCACTTCACCAACATGTGAATTTTCACAAGGTAATGATATGGTGAGTGGTGATAGAAATTGCAATTTGGATAGTGTGCTTACTATTTGTAATCCCTCGTATCTATCTAGTTGCAATGATCTATCTTTGGACCTTAACACTTCTAGCACTACAAACTTCTTACATGCTTGTGTTAATAGTCCATGCATATCATGTAGAAATGACTTGAATAAATCTCATGATGAAATGATTGTGTTGTCTTGTTGCCATGATAAAAATGCTTCTATTTACTCTAGTGCTTGTGTTGCTAACCATGTAGAGGAAAACAAAGATTGTATGAGCCAAGATAAGGTTTTGAATGAACCACAAATGCAATCTCATCTTCACCTTCTTCCGGTACCCACCTATGCCTTATGGCTAGGGATTCAAAGGTAACTCCTACTTTGGAACCCATTACCCCTTGTGATGAGGAGGATGTGGATAATGTGGAAGAAGAGCTTGATATTGATGTTTTATATGAAAAGGGTGAGATTGTTTATCGTGCCCTTGTTAAAAAGGATATTGCTTGCTCTAACTTTGTTGAAATCTTGGACTTTGCTATTAAGAGCAAAGAACATATTTATAAGTTAGAAACACAAATTGAGGTGCATGATAACAACTTTGATAAAGTGTGTAGTCTTGAGCGTGAGTATGCTAATATAATTGCAAACCTAAATAAAGCTATTGATGAGAAACAAACCACTAAGGAATCTCTTGAGGAGACCTTTGCTTTAGAGATGTCTATAGTAAAGGAATCTCATGATAGAGATCTTGAGGTGGCAAGTGATCTCAAAAGTAAAAATGATGAGACTCAAGTTGCTTATGCTAAACTCCTTAAGGATTTTGAGCACCTCAAAAATGGCTCTAGGGTCATAAAGGGTGAGCTCATCAAACTCACCGAGTCACATGAGCAACTTAAAGCTTCAAATTCAAAAGATCTTGCCAAGTTGCCCTCACCTCTTACTAATAATGATGATGCTTGTGCTACTAACTCTATTTCTTATGAAGCATCTATTTTAAAGGATAATGTTGAGCTAAAGGCTCAACTTGCTTTGCTAACTAGCACCTATGGGAAATTAGAAGAAAACCATGTTAAGCTCTCAAGATCGCATGAGGATATCCTAGTCTCCCATGGTAGGCTAAAGTTGGCTCATGAGGCCATCATGTCAAAGGTAACATCTAGTGGGCCTCATGTGGACATTAGCACTATATCTACTCCAAATGTTATATTGCCATGTTCTAGTCCATGTAATTCATCCTCTCACAACCATGCTATATCTCGTGATGAATTACATTCCGTGCCTTGTTACTCTAACAATGTAGAATCTACTTCCTCTAGTACTTTTGTTGAAACTAACCATGTAGAGGAAATCAAAGAGCTCAAGGCTCAAGTCACTTCTTTGAAGAATGACTTGAAAAGGGGTCATCAAGGGAAGGCCGCACTCAACAAAATCTTGAGTGTGCAAAAATCCCCCAATGACAAGAGTGGGCTTGGATTCAACTCCAATGCCAAGAACAAGTCCACTATCAAGTTGAAGCACAAGGAAAACAAGAAGAATGGCCAAGATCAAGTCAAGAATCCGGCAAACATTGTTTGCTTCAAGTGCAAGGAAGAAGGGCACCATGTTAGATCTTGACCATTGAAGAAAAAGCCTCTTAGTGTGAAGCAACAAGGGAAGCAGCCTCAAGCTCCACCTCAAGTCATCGATGGGACTCTTCCTAAGAGGACTACTCGAGCTCTTCCTCGAGTCGTGGCTTCACCTAAGAAGAAATATGGCAAGAGAAGAACTTGCTACATATGTCGTGCAAAGGGGCACATTTCTTCCTCATGCACTATTGGTATCTCCTCATCCAACCCTATCATTATTGATGATGCTTATTCTCTTTGTAAGGATGAGGTTGGCAATGTGTTTGCCAAGTTTGTTGGTGCCCAATGTGGTGTCAAGAAATGAACCATTTGGGCTTCCAAGCCTATCGTGACTAACCTCTTAGGATCCAACTTGGTTGGGGACCAACAAGCCAAAACTTGATCATTAGGTGTTTTTGGAGGGCTTTGGAGACTTGGATACATGATAAAGAATTGAGGGATCTTCATTATTATATTTGTCAAGCCAAGTCATGTGGATTATATTGCTCCTATTATATTTCCAATGTTCCTCCTTGCGGTAACATATGCTTAACTCATTTTATTGAAAGTTACTCACCCCCTTGTGCATGTGTTGGTTTTGTATCTTCCATGATTTTATACATGTTATGCTTTCCACTTAATTATCTTGAGGTATCAAGCATATTTGTGTATGATTAGGTGACACTCCATGTATGTGTGTTTCTTGTGTTTGAGCCTTACTTGGTTATATTTGGTATCTTATTTGGCTCTTGTGAGAGATTAATGGATTATCCCATTTTGGGGGAGTTTTATGCTTGGGCATTCCACAATCCTAAAAATGTGTGTATATGAGGAATACCACCTAGTATTTATATTGGATTATTGTCTAGTCTCTATGTGGTATAATTCTCATGAGAAATTTAAGTTTTATAATGTCCATTAATTATCTCTATTTGTATCTTTTTGCCTCGTGTTGATTTTATGGTAGTATCACATTATGGGGGAGTCATATGCTTAGTGCATATTACAATCCTAAAAAATGTGAACATTCGAGGTTGTGTCACTTAGAATAGATATTGATAATTATCTAGCTCCTACGTGACACATTTGCTCATACAAGTTCCAATTTGCTCGAATGTCTTTATTGCTCATATTTTGGATCTTATATGTGAGAGTGTTTTTTGGTATGTGTTTCCTCATATTTAGATATCTATATCCTCATGGAAACTATTTCCTTCAAGTTACTCTAATCACTAGTGATTGTGTGACTATTGGAAGCTATCAAGAATCTCTTTCGAAGCATCAAGCTTAATTCTTATATTTTGTTATATGCTTCTTGTTGTTACTATGATCTTGGATATCCATGCAAGCTACCTTGGGAAAAGTATTCCCAATATTTCTTGTCCTTGGACAATGAGTACTAAATTATGGTAGAATTTATTGATCATATTCACTTTGGTCTTTGCTTAATATTATCCTATCTTTGGCCAAGTAAATGTATTGTGTGCTCTCATGTATTCCTTACTACTTTTGGATCCTTTTATTTTTATTGGTATCCTCTTGTGTTTTATTTAATGTAGGTAGTAGTGATGATCTCATTTGTGTGCATTTTGCATTAAAAAGCAAAAATTCTATATAATGTAATACTTATGGGTGAGCTCTCCTATATTATCTAGAACAATCCTTTTATGCTTCTTTGTTTGATCCATATCGAGTTTTATGTGCTTGGATGCTCAATCTTTTTGTTTTGGTATTTTGTGCCATCATGAAAAGTTTGGGGAGTTTGGTTTCTTGTTGGAAGCTTGCTCTTTTTGGGAGTTGGTTTTATCTCATTCCTTGTTTCATGTTTTGTCAAATTTTAGAATGATATAAATCCTTGAGCATTTGTATTTTTATATATCTTTTGCTCTTTGGCTTTTGCCTAGTTCATCTGTTGAATTTGTGATCTTTCATGTGTTGAATTGGTTCTTTGATATAATCTGGACATCGTTTGTCGTGTCACACTCTTGTGTGTGCAATCTCGATTTACTTGGTGTTTTTGTTCAAATTGTATCTTCTTTTTGGTTCTTGAAAGATTTATGCATGCATATTTACTATATGTTTATATTATGGCATGCTTGCTTTCTTTGATCCAATATATAAGGGAAACTTCACCAAATCCCATCGGCTAAGTTGTGCATGAAATTCAATTTCATATCAATATGTACATATTTATGTGAAGTCTCTCCTATGTATTGTAGTTGCACTAACTACTTTGGACCCAATAAGTTTAGGGACCATTTTGTACTTAAATGTGTTTTAGGTACATTTGAGATATATTGGATGCTTATCTCTCAATCTTGAAGAAGCGGTGCATTAATGAAAATTGGAGGCAATCTATAGGATGATCAATGAATTCATATCCTCTACATCCTACCAATTATATCTCGGTAACAAGTGTCTCTTGCTCATGCATATTTATATTGCTTTCAACCTTTTGTAGGTTGCATCTTGGCATGAATTTTTGTTATTATATTTATTGTTATATCTCTAGCCACAGTATTAAAAGAACTCTCTATTGTATATGTGTATGAGTTGAGATGAGTGCATATAATTGGGACTATACAAAATCATGCATATGATCCTACAATCCCAAATATGTCAATCTAGCAATTTTAGTGTCTTTCCTTTCCTCAACTTCTCTCATGTGCAATAGTGAGATTTTGCTAGTTGATTTTTCTTTTCTCCATATATTCCAACTTTCTCCTTTTTCCCTTGGTGATAGTTGTAATGTATGGGGTGTGTTGGTTGTTGAAGCTCATCGATGTATAATAAGATATATTTGAGCCTTTGGCCGTGCTTTCAAGAATAATCTTATTGGTATTATCGTGACTTCATTTTGGATATCTTGCTCTATTTATTTTAAGTATCTACTTTGTGTGTACATGTTTCTTTGTGGATCAATATCTTCACTAGATTGTTACTTAGAAACTTATACACATGATAGATGTTACTCCTCTATTTTTTGATATCTTCCTTGTTTCGTGTGTGTTGTATGGTCATACTAAGCAATATCATTCATTGAATACTATGTGGATATGCAATTATCATCCTTGTACTAGTCTTATAATATGCTTTGTCATGCATCTCACACATCCTTATGGTTGGGCCTGCTAGTATGTTGTCTATTACTTATTGCTCAACCATTTGTTTCTTGCAAATTTTATGTCTTGGTATATGCTCATTTGCACAAAGTTGTGTTATAAGTAAAATAGAGGAAGTGAGGATTCCATGTTGTGCACATTGTATTCACATACAAAAAACCTAATGTTGCACATACCTTGGGGAGCTTCCTAATTTTATTTATAGTATCGCTTTGTGCTTATCATATTTATTCTCTCATGCCTTATTTTGTTAAATGAAGTTGTATGAGTGAGGGTTCCATGATTATGCACTTTGTTCCCAAATGCAATTATCATAATTGGTGCATTATCTTTGGGGAGCTCATCTAATTCACTTAATAATGCTCATTTGCCTTCTTTCTCATTTATTGTGCCTTAAATGTTTATGGAGGAGTGAGAATTCCATATTTGTGCATTTTTGTATTGAAATACAATGATTCTAAAGTGTGCACAAATCTTGGGGAGCTTCCCTATTTTATTTAAAGTTTTATTTTGATCTTTCATTTGTTGTGTTTTAAATGCTTATGGGGGAGCGATGATTCCATATTTGTGCAATGTGTATTCTATTGCATTTATTTTGAATTGTGCACAAATCTTGGAGAGCTTCTCTATTTATTATTTAAAGCACTCTTTTGCTCATATCATAGTATCTTGTTGTTTCTATTTGAACTTATTTGTTGTTTTCAATTGATTTGTCGGATCTTGTGATTGCTTGCGTCATTTGTGATGCGTCGTTTTATTTTATTCCTTTGGCAATCTTGGGGTCCTCGATATAGTTCTACTCCCTCCCAAGTATTAATCATTGGATATGTGTGAAGGCACATCTTTGGTGGAAATATTACTATATTTTCCTTCTAGAACTTGTCACCCATTTCGGCAATCGATGCCAATGGGAGAGAAGTTTTAGAGGGTTTAAGGGAAATGGTTTATGCTTTGAGTTTGTTTCTAAGCATTTTCCTTTCATGCTCTTGCATCTTTGTTGTTGCTTAGCATGTGGTATATATAGAGGAAACTCCACCAATGATAATGATTGGCAATATATGCAATGAAATTCAAGTTCATCACACATGCAGAGATTGTGGGGGAGTTTGCTCTATATATGATGGTGGTACCAATATAACATACTTATGTAGTATTTTATATTGGTGTTACCATTTTGTTCATTAAGATTCCTGATATAAACCCTCTTAAAGGGATTGTCATCAATTACCAAAATCGGGGAGATTGAAAGAACATGTGGGCCCCCATGTGTGGTTTTAGTAATTAATGACAATATTTATGGACTAATGTGTGTATTAAGTTATAGTTGTAGGAATTGTCCATTGGCATCGCTTGGAGCTTGTGTCGGCTTCAAGGTCGATGAAATGAGAAGAAGATATGTTGTGCAAGCTCAAAATGCGCCATCTATAGAAGATCTCATGTTTGATGCTTGTCATCCTCGGTGATCATGGATCGATGATGAGGAATCAAGAAAGGCGTTCCATCTTGAGTAGGGAAAGATCGTCTACATCGAGCTCAAGTGGAATGCTCAAGGCAAAGGTATAATCTTGATAGGATTCCCCTTTTACCGGTCTCATATTGTTAGTGGAAGACCGGGTTTAGGATAGATAATCGTACTATCAAGAGGGGCTCTCGAATGAGTAACTCGATCACATCGTTCGGAGAGAGCTCAAACCTTTGCATACTTGCATCATCGTATTTGGTTGTTATTTGGTCTTATCCATGTGAGGATATAGAGCTTGTGGTAATCTCCATAACAAGATCTTGTTCATCAAAATCGGATCCCTCTTTTATATCTTATTGTGATTTTGATCTATACGGTTTTTCGGTTTCTCACCAAGTGAAGTATCTCACATTATTATACTTGATACATTCTCACTTGGTGATAACCATTATTTTCACCATTTATAGGGAAGCTCATGTCGTCCTCTTTCCAACGCAATTGGAATCGGGTCGATCGGAGTTACCAATCAAAAGTTATAGTCGTTTGAATATCGGCTGGTCTTATTTCCTAGGTACCAAAATGCGGTAGTACTGTATTTTAGTACCTACCACGGCAGAAGGTTTTGGCAAGTTGCCAAAAGCCACTGCCGGGCTAGGTACCAAAAAGCAGTAGTACAGCATTTTAGTATCTAGTGTGGCAGAAGGTTTTTGACAAGTTGCCAAAATCCACTGCCGGGCTGGTACCAAAAAGCGGTAGTACCGCATTTTAGTACCTAGCGCGGCAGAAGGTTTTTGACTTCGTCATTTGGATCTATCCTCCCTTGCTGGACTATGATGTTTCTTTGCATGATCTTGTAGATGTTGTTTTCCTCTTCGAAACGAGCCCAAGATCATCGAAATTGGAGTCTGGATGCAAAAGTTATGGTTGTTTTTGTTCTGTGATGATCAGTAGTACCGGACCAGGATCCGGTAGTACCGGGGTCCGGTAGTACCGCATTTTGGTACCTGGAAGCATAGAGAAAAATGCGTTTGGTGCCCCAGGAACCCTAGGGAATGTCCGGTAGTGCCTGGAAAGTCTGGTAGTACCGGGAAAAAGTCCGGTAGTAACGGGAATCGCGTTTTTGGGCTGCAACGGTTGGATTTTGGAGGGACCTATTTAAGGGGCCTTCTTCCCCAATGGTTCCTCAACTAATCTTGCAAGTTTTCCCCTCCATTGTTGACCTTCTTGAGCTTGCTTCCTCTCAATCCCTCCTATGATTCTTGCATATTCTTGAGGGATTTGAAAGAGAAGATCTAGATCTACAATCCCACCAATCAATCTCTCCTCTAAGTGAGGGGAACATATTGGGATCTAGATCTTGGAGTCTTTTGTGGATTTCCTCCATTGTTCTTCCTCTCTTATTCCCCATAAGCTTTTGTAGCTTTGGTGGAATTTGGGAGAGAAGGATTTGAGCACTTCTTGTGTCCTTGCCATTGCATTTGGTGCATCGGTTTGAGTTCTCGGTGAGGATTTGGTGAGTGAAAGTTGAGAAACTTTTTACTCTTGGGTTCTTGGAACCCTAGACGGTTTGTTGTGTTGCAGGTTGTAGCCTTGGTGGCGTTTGTTGGGAGCCTCTAATTAAGTTGTAGAGAAGTGTCCCAACTTTGTGGCCTTTGTGGCGTTTGTTGGGAGCCTCCAATTAAGTTGTGGAGAAGTGTCCCAACCTTGTGAGAGGTTCCGGTTGCCACCGACAAGTGCACCGATAGTGGAAGCGTGGATCGATCCCGTTGGGGTGAGATTCACCGGAGAATAAGGGAGGCCTTTTGTGGCGTAGGTGGTTAGATACCACCCCTCTCCAAACGAGACGTACTCCATGTTGGGAGGAACTCGGTAAAATATCGTCGTTCCCACGTGCCTCAGTTATCTCTATACCCGAGCTCTTTACTTATGCACTTTACATTGTGATAGCCTTTATGCTTGAAGTAATATATATCTTGCTATCATATTATTGCTTGTATTGCTTAGCATAAGTTGTTGGTGCACATAGGTGAAACTTAGTTGTTCTAGGTTATGCTTAACAAAGTAAACACTAGTTTAAATCCGCCTTTGTCGAGCCTCTCTCGGAAAAGTTTTAATTGCCTATCCCCCCCCCCCCCCCCCCCCCGCCCTCTAGGCGACATCTGTATCCTTTCAAACGGGTCGTGGGGAAGGACCTTGGTCAGTGGCAGCGGGTTTCTGCCGAGTCGCCTCAAGTGACGTGGTAGGCAAGGTTGGGCGAGTTTTTTAATCTATAACCAAAAATAAATTAATTTCAGTTCTTGAATAGTAAGTTATGTGTGCTAATTTCACAGATTAGAAATTCCCGGTTCAATCCTGACACGCCATGTGAGTACAAGGTTTAAAATAAAATTTACTCCCACGGTTTCTCTGGTTAAGAAATTTTTTTGCACACCGTTTAAGGAGTGTTATAGAGAGTTCAAATTTTCCTTAAATTTGTATCTCGTTATTTAAGGAGACATGCGCTAATTAGGGGAAAACATGAAAAAAAATAACGCTCTAGACCATTGTTGATCGGTGTGCAAAAAAATATACTCCCCGTTAAGCTGAGAAACGGAGGGAGTAACCCACCTAACTTGATGCACAAGATTGATATAAGTGTATCAAAATGAAGTTAGGGAGGAGACTAACTAGCCCCAAAAATTGCTCCTCCTGCCGCACGGGGTCATCGATCTCACCCCGGCCAACCACCCACTCCCGCGCGTCCCCCTCCTCTCCGTCGTCGCTGGACTAAGTTCCAGCGGCACAATGGCGGCGGGGCCCCAGCCCTCGCGCGCGCCCTTCCATGGCGGCGACGGCTTGAGTTCCGAGCAACGGTGGCGGCTCTCCAGCGGAACTCCAGCAATGATGGCGAGTGGGCGGCGGCCAGTGAGTTCTTGCGGCAGCGGTCCCTGGGCGGCAGATGATGACGAGATCTAGGGTTCCTAGATCGCCGACTTCTTCGCCTCCTCAACGTCGGCCGATGCCATCCGGAGGTCTTTCTAGGCCTACTATGCATCAGGAGGACGCACCGGGCGAAGGCCCTGGGTTTGGTGGAGGTGGACATCTTCTCCGTCGAAGGTGGCCGGTGTAACACCCCCGGCCTCTCCGGACCGGCGATTGTCATTCCTGGCATCTCAATAGGATCTCTAGTCTAAGCCCACAGACCAATACTAGTTTTTTTTTGCGCACTTTGTCCTTACTCGTGCGCACCCGGTACCCACTTTCCGGTCAGCCACTCATCCTCAAATTGCTCTAGGCCAAGCACACTTAACCCCAGAGTTCTTTTCATATAAGATTCCAGAAAATAAGTTGCAACTTGTTGGTATGGGTATACTATCAATCCTATTAAGCCATGTGTCAGGGTCTCACATACACCCACCCTTAGAAGATCGACGCCCTCATCGATCAACCATAAGCCAGGAATGTCCAGTGCCGACACATGTGCCATGCCGTGTCCACTCCGGGCCACACGCGCCATGTTCCACATGTCCGCCACTGACCCACACATGTCCGTGAAACCGCGAGGATCGGCTATGATACCAATTGTAACACCCCGGCCTCTCCGGACAGGCGGCTATCACTCATGGTAGGTCTCGATTGAACTCAGCTAGACAATTTCATTGCCATTAGATGATTAGTAATTGAACAATGTGTTCATTGTGTTGATTTGAAAATTACTTCTAATCGATTTAATGTTGCAGGAACACAAGATGAAGAGATATTTCGTATCCCTGTACTATTATTTAGAGTTTTTAGTCATCTCTCGTGTGTGTTCAGTGTTCTTGAACCATTAACAATGGATGAAAATATTTTTTATCTTCATACTATTGAATTGATGCACTAGCCATCTGAACCAAAAGTCCAAACTGATGGAAAGGGATAGACTGTATATTTTAACCCCCTCCCTCATGTCTAGGTTGGACAAATGGAAAGACTAATAGTGGGTAATGGGGGGCCGCAACTATTTGGAGTAGATTAAATAGTGAGTTAGCCAAGGTTTGAACTTGAGACGTCCTGGCTCTGATACCATATTGAATTGATGCACTAGCCATGTGAACCAAAAGCCCAAATTGATGGAAAGGGTTAGCTATATATTTTAACACATGCTACTACTTATAGTTTTTAGTCATATGTATTTGTTCTTGAACCATTAACAGTGGATTTGAAAATTTCCTTAAAAACAATGGATTTCAAAACATATGTCTAGCTTTGCGGTTGTACCAAATTTTTCATGGTATTGCAAACAATTTTTTTTAGTGTTTTTCTTTTCGGTTTAGTTTTTGGCCCGAGGCTTGGTCTAATCCTGGATCCGCCACTGCCGAGGCATACACGTGACAAAAGTCATTAGCCAATTACCAAGTATACACGTGATTTTTCGTAGAGCTTTGATAGCTAAAAAAAAGGTAGGCAACGCGAGAAACAATATGTTAGGGGAGCAAGATCGATGATCTGCACTTTGTGTCGGAGTCGTTTTTTATTCTTCCACAAGTCAACGCTCCCGTTGAACTGTCCACACAGGTCGATTCCCTGGACATTTACGTGGTCAACCATGATGCATGCGTTTCACCACCACTTGCAGAGCGATTATTCTTCTTCCTGTTTTGAGTCAGCGAGAGTTGACGAACTATAAATAAGGCTTTGGAGAGGTTTGCTGAAGCACGACAATCTAAGCATCCAGTTCTTCTTCTCGCCGTTCAATCTTAGTCGTTTCGCTTCAGATCGAGCTCAAGTTCATCTCCGGCCGTAGTGCCGATCATCCATCAGAAGGAGCCAGGCAGATCCGTGTGACGTAGTTGACCGTCATCAGGTAGGCCTAGAAATTCGCCACTAAGAATCTGTTTTCCAGGAGATTGGTGGTCTTTTTTGAGAACACAGTACAATCAAAGACGCTCACAACACGTACATGCACCCACCCCTATGAACGCACACACGCATACCCTATCTCTATGAGCACATCTGAGAAACTGAGCCAGCAGATCGGATCTTGAGATTGACGAAGTCACCACAGACGTCTCGCTATCGACGAAAACGTCGCCTCCCACTAAAAGAATATTCTGCATTTTATGCAACACATAGTGTCAAACCTAGGGTTTAAACTCTGGTGGGCTGGGGGTACAACCACCCTCCTAACCATCCAACCACAGGTTGATTTGCGAGATTGGTGGTCTTTGCTTGCAGGTGTATTGTTTAGGTTAATCTTCTCATCCACTGTCTGTAATTTTGTGTCATGTATTAGTTCGCTCAGTCTACGAAACTTGTTCATGTGTTTGATTCTCGTTTTGAATGCTAGAGCATCGCCGCCTTTTTATGAGAAAAATGCCAATTTGGTCTATGAATTTGTTATGATTGAGAGCATTGGTCACGAACTTACAAATCGTGAGCCACTGTGGCTAACGAAGTTGCCTCGCGAGAGCGTTTTGGTCACTCCGTGACGGCTACCGTTAGTTTTCTGACATGGCAGACAATTTTTTTGTGCATAGCACCCTAAAGTTTTTTTATTCATTCTACGAGCTAGGGATTATATCAAGAAGGTTATGCTACCCTCGATTCCCTGCTCTCCCTGCTAACTCGCCACCGGCCGTGGCCCCCTTCTTTTCCTGCCGCAAGGCAGCAAGCGTCGTTGCCCCGGTCCCTCTTCTTTGCCTCACCCGGGCTTTCTTCTCCTTGCCGGCTGCACACAACACGCAACCATGTTGCATAGCTCGAGCTCTGCGAGTACCCAACTCGGCGATAGCAACACAAATTTCCCAAGATCATGTCTATAGTCGTGCCCATGAACTGGACGGCCTCTCCACAGTACTCGCTGTGAGGATAGGAAAGTGAAATTCGGGATAGAACACGACTTATACATACAACGAGCTAAACAATTTTTTACGCCATACTGGTCGCTGCCCTCACATGTTAAGGTCGGTGTGACATGTGTCGTCGTCCCCCATGGCAAGGTGGTTGGGCTCAGCGAAGGCCACAACCACGGGAACACAGAGCTTGCCGGCGGCTGCATGAACTGATATCCCACCTGAAGGAGAGAGAGAGGAGCCGCGCCAACAAACGGTGCAGGACGACGGCAGCCACGGCGTGCTTCACCGCCCGGGTACGGCGAGAGCCCAGCTCAGACACCGCGATGAGGATCAACACAGATGAATAACGAGGAGGAACAACCATTTAAGGTGTTATTTGCAAAAAACTGCCTATCATGTCACAAAACTATATGACCAAAACGCTCGCTCGGAGCATCTTCGTGACCCACGGTTCACAATTTGGGCAACTTTGTGACCCACAGTTTGCAATTTACAAGATCGTGACCATTTCTCTCGATCGTGGCAAGTTTATAGACTAAATTAGCGTTATTCTCCCTTTTTATCTTTTACATACATCGTACTTGCTTCTTCAATTTAACTCAAATTCCCGTTAGACACTTCTCGATTTGGATCGCGGTTTACTCACTCGTGATGATAAGGAAGAGTAATGAATGGTGGAAGAAGCGTCACACCATTTTGAACGAACCTTTCCGAGCCGCCGCCGTGAACCATCAGATCAGTCTTCAGGATTCGTGCAAGTGCAAAAGCAAAGAGAATAATACTTCCAAGTCGACAGAGCCATACCCACCGAGAGAAAAGAAACACTTATTGTTTGCTCTCATGAAGCATAATCACCGAGATATAAATGCCACAAACCTCTATTGATCATCAGCCAACACACATTAGTGCCTTGGAATGGTATATAAACGTCACGTTAGCGGGTTGCAGGAATCTCGCCGAGCCGAGCTTTGCCATGCATGAATGATATATGAATAGTATTACAGAAGCTGAAACGTTTTGCTCGAGTGGAATTTTAATACGAGCAAAGTGGAAATGAACATAAACTTAGTGGAGGTTGTCCGGTTTTGGCTGTAGCCTTTTTGTTTCACCTTCCGCCTCTTTGTTTCGTCTCCTGCGCAGCATGTCTGCTTTCTCTCTGTGCCTATAAGAGAGAGAGGTTGCACCTCCTCTCAGACACACCAACACGCACACCTTTGCGCCTCTAGTTTCACAACACCGTGTTATTTAGATCTTTCCCATCCCGTCTTGTGGCATGCACCGCGAGCCGGAACAGTAGGCCTCCGATACTCCGTTGCTTCGAGTCTTGTACGGAAGAAGGGCGATAAGGTTTTTGGGAAGCGCTATTCGCGTGACTACTGGCTTCATCATGGACTTTCACGGATAGCGACAGCGCCGACGTCTTTTTCAATGACGACTTCTTTCCCGGCATCAATAACCTTATCCTTGACGACATAGCTGACGACGGTGCCAACGCCAACACTAGTGGTTCCTCTGCAGTGATGTACATCATCTTTCTCAATCTTGTTTATCTTAGTCACATAGTATGTCGTTTCTTTTGGTTTGATGTAGACCTTGTTCTGATCTTATCTCAAGTTCTTTGTCTTTCAATACTCTTGGGTATCTGTCTTAATATTTATCCGCTAAATCACATGATTAGTTTAATTTCTATTATTATATTAATTTTTATCTACCATGTATTATGGTTAATTCTCTTGGTAAATTGCTCGTATACTCAACACTTGCTTCTTCAATATATCTCAAATTATCGTTAGACCTGACTAGATTGGATCGATGTGTACTCGCTCGTAGTGATAGCAGAAGAAAAATGAATGACGTGAAAGAACCGACAATGTTTTGGAATAAACATTTCTAAACCAAGATACTATCCCCTAGACTTCATACCATTAAATGATAATAGTAGACCGACACATTTTGCTTAATAGGTTGCTTACTAGTTAGTGAATTATGTACTCCCTCCGTGATGGAGGGAGTATGTAACATTGTACTTTTATTAAAAATGAAATATATTTTTACTATTTTGTTTTACAAATAGGTTCTAATTTTTTTCCACG
Organism: Avena sativa; assembly: GCA_916181665.1. Lineage (NCBI taxonomy): Eukaryota > Viridiplantae > Streptophyta > Magnoliopsida > Poales > Poaceae > Avena > Avena sativa. Next base: position 272,132,081 of record OV702298.1, on the reverse strand, counting down.
CAAACCAATTTGTCACTATATGGCTTAGCTGTAGCTAAATATGGAGTTCTAAATCTTATAGTGTCCACATAAATGTTTTATCTTAAAACCAGCCTTATCCATCCAAAATGATTGTTCCTTTTTCAGTGACTTAATTCCTTTTCATGAAAAATCTTCTTGGTTCTTACTTTGGGGTTAAACAAGTAAAAAAATACTATGTAGTTCATACATTTTAACATGTCGCCTATTTAGAAACAAAATTCAGTGTGCTACTATTGTTCTCATATGAATTAATAAATAGTATCAAGAGGAACATTCTCTTTTTATTTGCAGGAGCACCTCAATTTCATGCTGACGAATAATGATTTTGTAATCAAAGGACCTAATAATTTATACTAAATAGTTGTACTTGTCATAAATTATTTAACCACTGACATATATTAATTCCGAGTGACACAAAATTTGGTATTAGCATACTAAATAACAAATATTTTTAATGTTATTTTTACCAAAAAATGATAATAAATATTATGATGCTCCTTATGCTTCAATTTCTATCTTTTTTTATAATATACTATTTATGGAACACTAATCTTCTTTTAGTCGAGAAAAGTGTTTTTATGTTATTGACTACATTGAGTGAAATAGTTGAGTTGAATTCTTTCTAAATCTACCAAAAAGTTAAGATTGTCCATCCAATTTAGTGTGTTAGTTTCATAAAGAGTATATAATAATTGCATATGTTCTCATATTTATTTAAATATCTTTTGATTTTTTTTTGAAGTTCGATCTAGAGTGCTTAAATATCATAGATATTTGATTTAGATTTATGGATTTTGTAACTATATGGCTTAGGTGTATTTGTATGTCCTTGGAGGGCTAGCTCCATTCTGGTGCTCACCCACCTTCCATGTTGCGGTAAGTGCAGCAAGCTGGCACATTAGATCGCAAGATGGCATGGGGGGAGGAGCAAAGTTACTAGGGTGGAAAGGAAAGAAACAAGTGAAAACTTCCCGTTGTCATCGTCCTCTATCGGACAACCTCCTTCGGGGGCGGCGAGGTGAACGGGTCGTGGGGAAGGACCTTTGTCGGTGGCAGCGGGTTTCTACGGAGTCACCTCAAGCGACCTGGTAGGCTAGGTCACCCGAAGTTTTCTTTATCTATAACCAAAAGTAAATTAATTCTAGTTCTTGAATACTTAGTTATGTGTGCTAACTTTAGGGATTAGCAATTCCTGGATCAATCCCAACACGCCATGTGAGTACAATTTTTAAAATAAAATTCACTTCCTCCCTTTTTCTCAAATAGGTTAAGGCATTTTTTGCACACCGATTAAGGAGTGTTATGGAGCGTTAAAAGTTCCCTTAAATCTCTACCTTCTTATTTAAGGAGACATGCTTTTAATTAGGGGCAAACATGATTTTTTTTTAACACTCTATACCCTCCTTAATTCGTGTGCAAAAAAAATATGTGTTAAGCTGAGAAAACGGAGGGATTATACCCGCCTACTCCCTAATAAGTGTACTTCTAGTCTTGTCCTAAGTCAAAATTAATGAAGTTTGACTAACTTTATAGGAAAACATAGCAATAGTTATGATTCTAAATTGATACTAATAGATATGTTTACAAAATTACTTTCATAATATATCAATTTGATGTAATATATGTCGTCACATTTATCTATAAAATTGGTCAAATTTCATAAAGTTTGACTCAGGCAAATGCTAGAAGTACACTTATTTGTGGACGGAGGAAGTAACTTGTTGCACACCATCGATAGAAGTGTATCAAACTGAAGTTGGAAGGGCATTTTCGGCATCAACCAAAAAAATTATATTTTGACATGTAGGTTAACTTGACGAAACTAAAAAAGCAAGGATGGTCAGGATGACTCATACCTCTTTGGTTCGGATGTCAAGAATAAGTATCACCCAATTCTGAGCGGCCTTATGCTTTCAGTTTGGATGAGGAGGGACACCGAAGCATACACGTGACAAAAGTCATTAACCAATTACCAAGTATACACGTACGTGTGTTTTCTTAGATCTCCGATGGGTCATTAAGGTACGCAACGCGAGAGCAAGATCGATGTTTTGCACTTTGTGTTGGAGTCGTTTTTTGTTCTTCCACAAGTCAACTTAGTCGATTCCCTGGACCTTTCTGTGGTCAACCATGCATGCGCTTTACCACCACATGCAGAGCGATTATTCTTCTTCCTGTTTTGAGTCAGCGCGTTGAGACCGATTATAAATACGGCGCCGGAGAGGTTTGCTGAAGCACGACAATCTAAGCATCCGGTTCTTCTTCTCGCCGTTCAGTCTTAGTCGTTTCGCTTCAGAGCTCAGGTTCATCTCCGGCCGTAGCGCGCGGCCGATCATCCATCGGAAGGAGGAGGATCATGGCTGACCACAACGGGGTGAAGAAGAGCATGCTGGAGCTCATCTTCGGCTGCTTCTCCTCGTCCAGGACCAGAGATTGATGGAGATCCAACGGTGCGGCAGATCCGTGTGACGTAGTTGACCGTCATCAGGTAGGCCCAGAAATTCGCCGGTGAGAATCTGTGTTCCAGGAGATTGGTGGTCTTTGCTTGCAGGACTTGCAGGTGTATTGTTTAGGTTAATCTTCTCATCCACTGTCTCTAACTTTGTGTCATGTATTAGTTCACTCAGTCTACGAAACTTGTTGATGTGTTTGATTCTCGTTTTGAATGCTAGAGCATTGCCGCTTTTTTATGAGAAAAATGCCAATTTGGTCTATGAATTTGTCATGATTGAGAGCATTGGTCATGAACATGCAAATCGTGAACTGTGGCTCACGAAGTTGCCTCGCGCGAGCGTTTTGGTCACTCCGTGACGGCTACCGAAGTTTTCTGACATGGCAGATAGTTTTTTTTTGCGAATAGCACCCTAAAGTTTTTTTGTTCATTCTACAAATAAGGGATTATATCAAAAAGGTTATGCTACCCTCGATCCCCTGCTCTCCCCGCTCACTCACCACCGGCCGTGGCCCCCTTCTTTTCCCGCTGCGAGGCAACAAGCTTAGTTGCCCCGGTCCCTCTCCTTTGCCTCACCCGGGATTTCTTCTCCTTGCCGACTGCAGACAACACGCAACCATGCTGCTTAGCTCGAGCTCTACGAGTACCCAACTCAGCGATAGCAACACAAATTTCTCAAGCTCATGTATGTAGTCGTGCCCATGAACTGGACGGCCTCGCCACAGTACTCGCTGTGAGGATAGGAAAGTGAAATTGGGGATAGAACATGACTTATACATACAACGAGCTAAACAATTCTTTACGCCATGCTGGTCGCTGCCCTCACATGTTAAGGTCAGTGTGACATGTGTCGTCGTCCCCCATAGCAAGGTGGTCGGGCTCAGCGAAGGCCACAACCACGGGAACACAGAGCTTGCCGGCGGTGGCGTGAACTGATAGCCCACCTGAAGGAGAGAGGAGACGCGCCGACAAACGGTGCAGGACGACGACAGCCACTGCGTGCTTCACCTCCCGGGTACGGCGAGAGCCCAGCTCAGACACCGCGATGAGGATCAACACAGATGAATAACGAGAAGGAATAAACATTCAAGGTGTTATTTGCAAAAAAAACTGTCTATCATGTCATAAAACTATGTGACCAAAACGCTCGCTCGGAGCAGCTTCGTGACCCACGGTTTGCAATTTGGGAAACTTTGTGATCCACAGTTTGCAATTTACAAGTCCGTGACCATTGCTCTTGATTGTGGCAAGTTTATAGACTAAATTAGTGTTATTCTCCCTTTTTATCTTTTACATACATCATACTTGCTTCTTCAATTTAACTCAAATTCCCGTTAGACACTTCTCGATTTGGATCGTGGTTTACTCACTCGTGATGATAAGGAAGAGTAATGAATGGTGGAAGAAGCACCACACCGTTTTGGACAAACCTTTCCGAGCCACCGCCGTGAACCATCAGATCAGTCTTCAGGATTCGTGCAAGTGCAAAAGCAAAGAGAATACTACTTCCAAGTCGACAGAGCCATACCCACCGAGAGAAAATAAACACTTCTTGTTTGCTCTCATGAATCATAATCACTGAGATATAAACGCCATAAACCTCTGTTGATCATCAGCCAACACACATTAGCGTCAGAGCCATGGAATGGTATATAAACGCCACGTTAGCGTGTTGCAGGAATCTTGCCGAGCCAAGCTTTGCCATGCATGAATGATATATGAATAGTTGTACAGAAGCTGAAATATTTTGCTCGAGTGGAATTTTAATACGAGCAAAGTGAAAATGAATGTAAACGTAGTGGAGGCTGTCCGGTTTTGGCTGCCGCCTTTTTGTTTCAGCTTCCGCCTCTTTGTTACGTCTCCTGTGCAGCATGTATGCTTTCTCTCTGTGCCTATAAGAGAAAGGTTGCACCTTCTCTCAGACACACCAACGCGCACCCCTTTGCGCCTCTAGTTTCACAGCACTGAGCTACTTAGATCTTTCCCATCCCATCTTGTGACGTGCACCGCGAGCCGGGACAGTAGGCCTCCGATACTTCGTTGCTTCGGGTCTTGTACGGGAGAAGGGCGATAAGGTTTTTGGGGAGCGCTATTCGCGTGACTACTAGCGTCATCATGGACTTTTAGGGATAGTGACAGCGCCGACATCTTTTTCAATGACGACTTCTTCCCCGACATTAATAACCTTATCCTCGACGACATGGCTGACAACGGTGACAATGCCAACACTGGTGGTTCCTCTACAGTGATGTACATCATCTTCCTCAATCTTGTTTATCTTAGTCAGTGAAGGGAATATGCCCTGAGAGGCAATAATAAAATGTTTATTATGTGTAGTCCAAGTATATGATAGATATTTATTTTGTATGCTATAATTATATTAATACGGAAACGTTAATACATGTGTGTTTAATAAACAAACAGAAAGTTCCTAGTTATGCCTCTCTCATAAACTAGTTCGTTGATTAACAAGATGATCACAGTTTCCTGATCATAGACATTGGATGTTGTTAATAACGAGATCACAACATTAGTGCAATGGTGTGATGAACATTCATCCGAAGTATAGCATTACGATCAAAGTCATTGAGTTTATATTGCTATAAACAACTTACGAAATAGTCCTAATCCTTAGACCATGAGATCATGCCAATCACTAACACCGGAAGAGTTTCTTGTTGACATCAAACGTCACTCCGTAACTGGGTGATTATAAAGATGGCTTCAAAGCTACTAAAGTGTTATGTTGAGAATCATGGATCAAGAGTGAAATTTGTTCATCCCGATGACGGATAGATATGCTCTGGGCCCTCTCGGTGATATCACATTGGTTAGCATGCAAGCAAGTGATTTGATCACTAGAATGTTATATCACGGGAACGAGAAAAGAGTGCATGTCAGTAACGAGATCAAACTAGGTATGGAGATACCGATGATCGAATCTCGGACATGTAATATATCGTGAAACAAAGGGATTAAGATACAAGCGTAAAAGGTTCCGACGATCACAGGAAAAGTCATCGTTGAATGTGTGGGAGTCAGTATGGATCTCCAGGTCCCGCTACTGATTATTGATCGGAGAAGGGTCTCGATCATGTTCGCATTATTCGCGAACCGTAGGGTGACACACTTAAGGGACACTAGCATCCAGTTGGAGCAAATGTTTCATGCCGAAAGAATAAACAAGCGCAGGAATTTATTTCACTAGATACAGAAACAGGTTTTCGGATGAAATTGCATAAAGTGGTTATGCATGTGAAATAGAATTCTATCAAGGGGTTATTTGTGAATGTTTGTCATTAAAGTAATTGACAAAATTCTGAATAAAATAAAAGAGTTTTATTTAATGAGAGTTTGCATTAAATTTGGTGGAAATTTAATGGAAATTTGAGTGAGTTTTTGAGTGGAGAAAATTGAAGGGCCATTTTGTGAGTGGAGTGTCCACCCACATGAATGAGGGAGAGGTGGGGGCACCCTCCATGGCCGGAGTCCATGCCCCCTTGGGCTGCCCCCCTCCCCTATATAAGGAGCCCCTCCTCTCACTCACACCTCCTCGTGAAGGATCTCTCCCCCTCTAGAATTTATTCCCCATGGTCTCGGACTAGCGAGATACATGTTCCCGGTGGCTATTCGGCAAGAAAGGGTTGTGCTTCCGCTGCATCGCTGGAGCGAGGAGGCGGAGGTTGCTCGGTGTCTTGTACGTGTGTGCGAGCACGGATGCGCTGCTGCTTTGCGACGCTGGGACTTCCTCTTGATCTTGAGATCGGCAAGAGATCGTCAACATCAACCACGAGTTGAACTCGTTAAGCTTTGTCGGTCTTCAAGGGTATGTTCTCTATGGATATACATCCGCCCGTTATTTGTATCTAGTAGATAGATCTTGGTACATAGTTCCCATCGTAGGAAATTTTTTGTTTTCTATGCTGCGAACCCTACAGTGGTATCAGAACCGGATCTATGCGTAGATACTTTACACGGGTAGTACACATATGAGTATGTGGGCGATGATGATCATGTTGTTGCTCCTTAGTTGTAATTTTGGATATTGGTGGCATAGTGGGATGAAGCGGCCCGGACAAACTTTACATGTCCTCGCACATGAGACCTATTCCACGCTTGACATGCAACTAGTTTGCATAAGTGGCTAGCGGGTGTCTGTCTCTCCTACTATAGTCAATATCTATTTTGCAACGAGTTGTCAACCATTTGGTTATCCTCATTCTGGTTCATGTTCGTAGGTAAGAACGGTTCTATCTCGAAAGTCCTAAGCCACGTAAAACTTGCAATGGATAAATTAGAGGCGTCTAGTTTAGATTGTTATTGGGCTAGTGTTATGATATGGTGATGTTGTAAGTAGAAGTATGAGATGATACCCTTACAACATACATAACGTGTAATCTCCATAGACCTTGGACTTACACATATAGGTATGATAGTGATCATACCATGGTGCACATGATAGAGATCATATGCGGAAACCATATTATTTCACTAATAAACATGTGATGTTTGATAGCATCTTATATTGCTTGTTTAGCGCTTTGTTAGCATAATAAGATGATCCCTCTTTTAAATATCAAGATAAAAATGTGTTCTTCCTTTAGTATGCACCGATTATGTTTTCGTCGCTCCAAGACATCACGTGATGATCAGGTGTTTTTGGATCCACGACCATATTTCGGGTGTAAAACAGTTACACACGCGAATACTAAGGTTCTAACTTGGCGAGCCTAGCATGTACAGACATGGCCTCGGAACACGGACCGAAAGGTTAAGCATGAGTCATATAGTAGATATGATGCCCATTTGATGCTCGCCTTTGAAGCTACACCGACTCACGTGATGATCGAACTTGGTATAGTGGATTTGGTTCATGTAATCACCAAAAAGGCACGAGGGGTGTCGTTTTTAAGTGGGAGTTCATTCATAATATGGATTAGTTGAACTCAATCTATCATAAGCTTAGTCTAAACTTTACAAATTCTGTTGTAGATGACACCACCTGCTTTTAATTTCAATATGTTCATGGAGAAAGAGAAACTTGCAACGAACGGTAGCAACTTTACCGAATGGGCCATGAATTTGAGGATTCTCCTCTCTGCTGCACAAAAGCAATATGTGCTAGAAGCGCCGTTAGGCCCCCCACCTTTTGAGGATGCCCCTGACGAGGATAAGAATGTCTATCAGACTCGTCAGGAGGACCACAACTTAGTTCATTGCGGCATATTGTATGGGCTAGAGCCGGAACTTCGAAAGCGTTTCGAAAACGACAATGCTTTTGATACAATGGGTGAGTTGAAAATGATTTTCGATACACATGCTGCTGTAGAGAGCTACAACGTTTCAGAAAAGTTCTTTAGCTGCATGATGGAAGAGCACAACTTCGTTAGTGAGCATGTACTCAAGATGTCGGGTTATGCCGATAAGCTTGTGTCCTTGGGAATATCGATTCCCATTGACTTAGGCATCCATCGTGTTCTGCAGTCTCTGCCACCTAGCTATAAGAGCTTTGTGATGAACTATAATATGCAAGGCATGAAGAAGTCTCTCCCCGAGCTTCTGTCAATGCTTAAAACTGCAGAAGTGGAGATAAAAAAGGAACATCAAGTGTTGATGATCAAGAGGAACACTGGTTTCAAGAAAGAAGGGAAAACGGAAGGGAAGTAAGGGCGGCAATCCGGTTGCCGTGCCTAAAAAGAAACCCTGAGTTGGACCTAAGTCTGATACCGAGTGCTACTATTGTAAAGGGACTGGCCACTGAAAGCGCAACTGCCCCAAGTATTTGGCAGACAAGAAAGTCGGCAAGGCAAACAAAGGTATATATGATATACATGTTATTGATGTGTACTTGAATAGTGCTCGCAGTAGCACCTGGGTATTTGATACCGGTTCAGTTCTAATATTTGTAACTCGAATCAGGGGCTACGGAACAAGCGACCGCTAGCAAGGGGTGAGGTCAAGATGCGTTTCGGCAGTGGATCAAGCGTTGATGTGATCGCCGTCGGAAAACTGCCTCTCCACTTGCCGTCGGGATTAGTAATAAACTTGAATAATTGTTATCTGGTGCCTGCACTGAGCATGAACATTGTATCTGGATAGTGTTTGATGCGAAGTGGTTATTCATTTAAATCCGAGAACAATGGTTGTTCCATTTATATGAATGAAATCTTATATGGTCATGCACCGATGATGAATGGTTCATTTCTTTTAGATCTCGATGATAATTTTACACATATTCATAATGTTGATGCTAAAAGGATTAAACTAAATGATGATATATCCGCATATATGTGACACTGCCGTCTAGGTCATATTGGCGTTAAACGCATGAAGAAGCTCCATTCGGATGGACTTTTGGAATCACTTGATTATGAATCATTTGATACATGTGAGCCATGCCTTATGGGCAAGATGACTAGAACGCCGTTTTCCGGTTCAATGGAACGGGTGATAGATTTATTGGAAATCATACATTCTGATGTATGTGGTCCAATGAGTGTGTCGGCGCGAGGTGGATATCGTTATTTTGTTACTTTCACGGATGATTTGAGTAGATACGGTTATATCTACTTGATGAAACACAAGTCTGAAACCTTTGAAAAGTTCAAGGAATTTCAAAATGAAGTGGAAAATCATCGTAATAGAAAGATCAAATTTCTACGGTCCGACCGTGGAGGTGAGTATCTAAGTTACGAGTTTAGCAATCACATGAAAGAGTGTGGAACTGTTTCACAACTCACACCTGCCGGAACACCACAGAGAAATGGTGTGTCGGAACGTCGTAATCATACTTTATTAGATATGGTTCGATCTATGATGTCTCTGGCGGACTTGCCATTGTCATTTTGGGGCTATGCACTAGAAACTGCTACATTCACTTTAAATCGGGCACCATCTAAATCCGTTGAAAAGACACCGTATGAATTGTGGTTTGGAAACAAACCTAAGCTGTCATTTCTTAAAGTTTGGGGATACGATGTTTATGTGAAGAAACTTCAACCGGATAAACTCGAACCCAAAGCGGAAAAATACGTCTTCATAGGATACCCTAAGGAAACTATTGGGTATTCCTTCTATCACAGATCCGAGGGCAAGGTTTTTATTGCCAAGAATGGATCCTTTCTAGAGAAAGAGTTTCTCGCGAAAGGCGTGAGTAGTCGGAAGGTAGAACTCGAAGAGGTTATTGAATCTTCTCTTCAAAGTATGGCGAGTAGCGCAGCGCCAGAAGTTGTTTCGGAGTTGGCTTCACCTGTTGAAGAAGGAACTAATGATAATGATCATGAAACTCCGAAAGAGAGTACTACCGAACCTCGCAGGTCTAACAGGACGCGTGAAGCTCCCGAGAAATCCTGTCATGAATTTCATGGTTGATGAAAATGATGACCCTGTGACATATGAAGAAGCGATGATGAGCCTGGATTCCAACAAATTGTTAGAAACCATGAAATCCGAGATGGAATCCATGTATGAAAATCAAGTTTGGAACTTGGTGGACTTACCTCACGACCGAAAGGCCGTGGAGAACAAATGGATTTTCAAAAGGAAAACTGATGCTGATGGTAATATAACTGTCTATAAAGCTCGACTTGTCGCAAAGGGGTTTCGACAAATTCAAGGAGTTGACTATGATGAGACATTCTCTCCCGTAGCGATGCTAAAATCAGTTAGGATTATGTTAGCAATTGATGCATATTTCGATTATGAGATATGGCAGATGGATGTCAAAACCGCGTTTCTCAATGGTAATATTGAAGAAGAGTTGTATATGATACAACCAAAGGGTTTTGTCGATCCTAAGGATGCTAACAAGGTGTGCAAGCTTCAGCGATCCATCTATGGATTGAAGCAAGCATCACGAAGTTGGAATCTCCGCTTTGATGAGGTGATCAAAGAGTTTGGATTTGTCCAAACTTATGGAGAAGCTTGTATTTACAAGAAAGTGAGTGGGAGCAATGTGGCATTTCTGATATTATATGTGGATGACATATTATTGATCAGAAATGATATAGATCTTTTAAACAGTGTTAAAAGTTATCTAAACAGCAAATTTTCAATGAAGGACCTAGGTGAAGCGTCATACATATTAGGCATAAAGATCTATAGAGATAGATCTAGGCGCCTAATAGGGCTATCGCAAAGTACATACCTTGATAAGATTTTAAAGAAGTTTAAAATGGAAGATAGTAAGAAGGGGTTCTTACCTATGACACAAGGCACGACATTGAGTAAGACTCAAAGTCCGGCTACGGCGGAAGAAAGAGAGATAATGGACAAGGTCCCCTATGCTTCAGCCATAGGCTCTATAATGTACGCCATGCTATGTACAAGACCGGATGTGGCACATGCTATTAGTTTGACTAGTAGGTACCAATCGGATCCAGGTTCAGAACACTGGAAAGCGGTCAACAATATCCTTAAGTACTTACGAAGAACTAAGGATATGTTTATTATATACGGAGGTGAAGAAGAGCTCGTCGCTAAGTGTTATGTCGACGCTAGCTTTGACACCGATCCGGATGACTCTAAGTCTCAATCCGGATACGTATTTCTCATGAATGGCGGAGCGGTTAGTTGGAGGAGATCCAAACAACCTGTGGTGGCGGGGTCAACAACGGAGGCCGAATATGTTGCTGCTTCAGAAGCGGCTCAGGAAGCAGTTTGGATGAAAGAGTTCATATCCGAACTAGGTGTGGTTGCAAACGCGTTGGACCCAATGGTGATATATTGTGACAACAATGGTGCCATTGTGAATGCCAAAGAGTCAAGGTCTCACAAGCATTCCAAGCATATTAAGCGCCGGTTTCACTCCATCCGCGAGCATGTCAAGGATGGAGATATAAAGATTTGTAAAGTACATACGAATCTCAATGTAGCAGATCCGTTGACTAAAACTCTCCCTAGAGAAAAACATGATCTACACCAGAACTCCATGGGTGTTAGATACATCACTATGTAACTAGATTATTGTCTCTAGTGCAAGTGGGAGACTGAAGGGAATATGCCCTGAGAGGCAATAATAAAATGTTTATTATGTGTATTCCAAGTATATGATAGATGTTTATTTTGCATGCTATAATTATATTAATACGGAACGTTAATACATGTGTGTTTAATAAACAAACAGAAAGTTCCTAGTTATGCCTCTCTCATAAACTAGTTCGTTGATTAACAAGATGATCACAGTTTCCTGATCATAGACATTGGATATTGTTAATAACGAGATCACAACATTAGTGCAATGGTGTGATGAACATTCATCCGAAGTATAGCATTACGATCAAATTCATTGAGTTTATATTGCTATAAACAACTTACGAAGTAGTCCTAATTCTTAGACCATGAGATCATGCCAATCACTAACACCGGAAGAGTTTCTTGTTGACATCAAACGTCACTCCGTAACTGGGTGATTATAAAGATGGCTTCAAAGCTACTAAAGTGTTATGTTGAGAATCATGGATCAAGAGTGAAATTTGTTCATCCCGATGACGGATAGATATGCTCTGGGCCCTCTCGGTGATATCACATTGGTTAGCATGCAAGCAAGTGATTTGATCACTAGAATGTTATATCACGGGAACAAGAAAAGAGTGCATGTCAGTAACGAGATCAAACTAGGTATGGAGATACCGATGATCGAATCTCGGACATGTAATATATCGTGAAACAAAGGGATTAAGATACAAGCGTAAAAGGTTCCGACGATCACAGGAAAAGTCATCGTTGAATGTGTGGGAGTCAGTATGGATCTCCAGGTCCCGCTACTGATTATTGATCGGAGAAGGGTCTCGATCATGTCCGCATTATTCGTGAACCGTAGGGTGACACACTTAAGGGACACTGACATCCAGTTGGGGCAAATGTTTCATGCCGAAAGAATAAACAAGCGCAGGAATTTATTTCACTAGATACAGAAACAGGTTTTCGGATGAAATTGCATAAAGTGGTTATGCATGTGAAATAGAATTCTATCAAGGGGTTATTTGTGAATGTTTGTCATTAAAGTAATTGACAAAATTCTGAATAAAATAAAAGAGTTTTATTTAATGAGAGTTTGCATTAAATTTGGTGGAAATTTAATGGGAATTTGAGTGGGTTTTTGAGTGGAGAAAATTGAAGGGCCATTTTGTGAGTGGAGTGTCCACCCACATGAATGAGGGAGAGGTGGGGGCACCCTCCATGGCCGGAGGCCATGCCCCCTTGGGCTGCCATCCCTCCCCTATATAAGGAGCCCCTCCTCTCACTTCACACCTCCTCGTGAAGGATTTCTCTCCTCCTCTAGAATTTATTTCCCATGGTCTCGGACTAGCGAGATACATGTTTCTGGTGGCTATTCGGCAAGAAAGGGTTGTGCTTCCGCTGCATCGCTGGAGCGAGGAGGCGGAGGTTGCTCGGTGTCTTGTACGTGTGTGCGAGCACGGATGCGCTGCTGCTTTGCGGCGCTAGGACTTCCTCTCGATCTTGAGATCGGCAAGAGATCGTCTACATCAACCACGAGTTAAACTCGTTAAGCTTTGTCGGTCTTCAAGGGTATGTTCTCTACGGATATACATCCGCCCGTTGTTTGTATCTAGTAGATAGATCATGGTACATAGTTCTCATGGTAGGAAATTTTTTATTTTCTATGCTGCGAACCCTACAGTCAGATAGTATGTTGTTTCTTTTGGTTTGATGTAGACCTTGTTCTCATCTTATCTCAAGTTCTTTGCCTTTCAATACTCTTGGGTATATGTCTTAATATGTATCCGCTAAATCACATGATTAGTTTAATTTCTATTATTATATTCATTTTTATCTACCTTGTATTATGGTTAATTCTCTTGGTAAATTGCTCTTATACTCAACACTTGCTTCTTCAATATATCTCAAATTCTCGTTAGACCTGAATAGATTGGATCGATGTGTACTCTCTCGTAGTGATAGCAGAAGAAAAATGAATGACGTGAAACCACCGCCAATATTTTGGAATAAACATTTCTAAACCAAGATACTATCCCCTAGACTTCATACCATTAAATGATAATAGTAGACCGACACATTTTGCTTAACAGGTTGATTACTAGTTAGTGAATTATGTACTCCCTCCGTGATGGAGGGAGTATGTAACATTGTAATTTTATTAGAAATGAAATATATTTTTACTGTTTCATTTTACAAATAGGTTCTAATTTTTTTTCACGCAAACCAATTTGTCACTATATGGCTTAGCTGGAGCTAAATATGGACTTCTAAATCATATAGTGTCCACATAAATGTTTTATCTTAAAACCAGCCTTACCCATCCAAAATGATTGTTTCTTTTTCAGTGACTTAATTCCTTTTCAGGAAAAATCTTCTGGTTCTTACTTTGGGGTTAAACAATTGAAAAAATCAGTATGCAGTTCATACATTTTAACATGTCGCCTATTTAGAAACAAAATTCAATGTGCTACTATTGTTCTCATATGAATCAATGAATAGTATCAAGTGGAACATTCGCTTTTTATTTGCGACAGCACCTCAATTTCATGCTGACGAATAATGATTTTGTAATCAAAGGACCTAGTGATTTATACTAAATAGTTGTACTTGTCATAAATTATTTAACCACTGACATATATTAATTCCTAGTGACACAAAATTTGGTATTACAATACTAAATAACAAATATTTTTAATGTTATTTTTACCAAAAAATGATAATAAATATTATGATGCTCCTTATGCTTCAATTTCTATCTTTTTATAATACACTATTTATGGAACACTAATCTTCTTTTAGTCGAGAAAAGTGTTTTTATGTTATTGACTACATTGAGTGAAATAGTTTAGTTGAATTCATTCTAAATCTACCAAAAAGTTAAGATTGTCCATCCAATTTAGTGTGTTAGTTTCATAAAGAGTATATAATAAGTGCATACATTTTCATATTTATTTAAATATCTTTTATTTTTTTTGAAGTTCGATCTAGAGTGCTTAAATATCATAGATATTTGATGTAGATTTATGGATTTTGTAACTATATGGCTTAGGTGTATTTGTATGTCCTTGGAGGGCACATTAGATCGCAAGATGGCATGGGGGGGAGAAGGAAAGTTACTAGGGTGGAAAGGAACGAAACAAGTGAAAACTTCCCGCCGTCACCGTCCTCTATCGGACAACCTCCTTCGGGGGCGGCAAGGTGATGAACGGGTCGTGGGGAAGGACCTTTGTCGGTGGCAGCGGGTTTCTACAGAGTCGCCTCAGGCGACCTGGTAGGCTAGGTCACCCAAAGTTTCTTTTATCTATAACCAAAAGTAAATTAATTCTAGTTCTTGAATACTTAGTTATGTGTGCTAATTTTAGTGATTAGCAATTCCCGGATCAATCCAAACACGACATGTGAGTACAATTTTTAAAATAAAATTCACTTCCTCTCTTTTTCTCAAACAGGTTAAGGCATTTTTTGCACACTGATTAAGGAGTGTTATGGAGCGTTAAAAGTTCCCTTAAATCTCTACCTCGTTATTTAAGGAGACATGCGTTAATTAGGGGCAAACATGAAAACTTTTAAGAGCATCTCCACTCGTTGGCCAACCCATGCCGAAAATCGGTCCGTTTTTCGGCCGGACGGAACTAGTTTTCGGCCTGGGTACGCCCATTTTCCCAGTCGCGTATCCAGACTGAGTTCTCATGTTCGGCCAAATTTCGTTAAATATGGGCGAATTTTATTAAGTTGGACGAATATAGGCGGATTACATCAAATTTAAACTAATACATAATAAACTTAAAAAGGCCGCCGCCGGTGCCTTCGCCGTCCTACATGCCGAGGTTGTTGTAGAATGTCGTGTAGCCGGGGTCGGCTCGGCCGTCATCCTCGCCGCCGTTGTCGTCGTCGCTCGGCAGCTGGTTCTGGCGGGAGCTGCCCTGGCCAGGATCGCCGTACCTCCATGGCTGGTAGGACGGGCCTGCGTCCTCGTCCTCGTCGTCGTCCAGGACGTAGAGCGGGGCGCCCTGGTAGGCCAGCTCATGGCCAGACAACGCTCGACGCTGGGCGGCCTTCTCCTCGGCCTGCTGCTGCAGGCCGAGGATGCGCTGCCGTTCTGCCTTCTCCCAGTCCATCTTGGACCATTTCAGGATATCCGGCGAGGAGGGCTCGACCGGCGGCAGCGGCGGCGTCTGCGGCGCCGTTTCGCGGAGCGACTCCTCCAGCGCCATCTTCAAGGCGGTGTCTTCGTCCGGCGCCGAGCCTTCTGTCTTGGGGGGCGTAGGCGCAGGTGGCCGGTTGGCGACGCCGTTGTTCGCGGCTCGCCGATGACGATGCCGCGCGCACGTCCGCGGCGGTGAGCGCATAGGCGAGACGGCTTCGCGCTTGACTGCCGTCGGCGTGCGAAGCGGTGCCGTACCGGAAGAGTGGGACGCCGACACGGAGGAGGACGAGCTCATGCTCGCCATCCTCCTCGGCGCCCAGTTCGCCGGAGCACGCCGGCACGGCCTGGCCGCCAGCGTCGGGTTGCGTGGGAAGCCGAGCCACAGAGTGTTCCCGCGGTTGATGTGCTCTAGCACTGCGGCGAGCGTCCGCCCTGGCGCGCTCCACCAACGCCGACGGTGACCCGCCGAGTTGTTGCGCTTCGGCGGCGACTCGTTCAGCGGTCCCTCGTGCCAGGCGAGCTCCTGTTCGCGCCGCTCCGCGAAGAAGTGCCCCCAGTAGAGGAGGTTGTCGGTGCTCTCCGCTTCGGCGGGGTTGTCCATGCCTCCGATGTACTCTTGTACATCGTACGGCAACTCGTCCGGCGTGGGCGCCGGCGGGATTGGGATGCCGCCGGCGCTCAGCTTCCACCTCGGAGGCATCCACGTGTCCGGCGGCCATATACCCGGCCTCGTACAGCATGCGCGCCTCCCAGGTCTGGAGGGTGCGCCGGCCGAAACCGTTCGCCGCAGCCCCGTCGCCGGGGTAGCGCTCGCCCATGGTAAGAGAAGGGGAAAGGTGAGAGAAAGTTCGCCGGAGTTGGGCTCGTGGGTGGGGGAGCTGTGAGAGAGTGCGAAGGTCTCCGGCGAGGAGTACGACTTATAAAGGCCGAGATGGGTGGCGAGGGGCGGGAGGGGTGTAGCGGCGAGGGCGGGAAAAGTGGAAATGGCGGAAAGTTAGTGACCGCCGATCCGTCGCGAGAGCCGAGGCGGCGATGGTGACGCCGTAAATCGGCGACGCGTGGCCGACGCGACGGGCATTTATTGCCCGGCGGTCGCCGCGTGGTTCCGAGAATGACGACGACTCGGCTTCCGTCACTGACTCGGCGGGTCCACGCGCCGCTTTAATTTTTTTCGCCGATTTCGCTGAGTCCGGCGTCCCCAGGGCGTACCCGGAAACCTGGGTTCGGCCTGGATAGTCCTGACCAAAAATGGCCCAAATCCGGCCGAAAACAGACCATTGGGTACGCGACTGGGCCAGTTTTTGGCGTCCGGACCGAAATTCGGCGTCCGGATCGGCCTACTGGGTAGGGGAGTGGAGATGCTCTAACACTCTACCCTCAACCCACCTAACTTGTTGCACAAGATCGATAGAAGTGTATCAAACTGAAGTTGGAAGGGCATTTTCGGCATCAACCAAAAAAAGTACACTATATTTTGACATGTAGGTTAACCTGACGAAACTAAAAAAGCAAGAATGGTCAGGATGACTCATACCTCTTTGGTTCGGATGTCAAGAATAAGTCCTTATGCTTTCAGTTTGGATGAGGAGGGACACCGAAGCATACACGTGACAAAAGTCATTAACCAATTACCAAGTATACACGTACGTGTTTTTTCGTAGATCTCCGATGTGTCATTAAGGTACGCAACGCGAGAAACAATATGTAATCGATGTTTTGCACTTTGTGTTGGAATCGTTTTTTATTCTTTCAGGTCAACGCTCCCCGTTGAACTGTCCACGCCAGTCGATTCCCAGGACCTTTCTGTGGTCAACCATGCATGCGCTTCATAACTACTACTAGTACTATTTGCAGAGCGATTATTCTTCTTTCTATTTTTGGTCAGCGAGTTGACGCATTATAAATACGGCTCCGGAGAGGTTTGCTGAAGCACATCCTGTTCTTCTTCTCGCCGTTCAGTCTTAGTCGTTTCGCTTCAGAGCTCAGGTTCATCTCCGGCCGTAGCGCGCGGCCGATCATCCATCGGAAGGAGGAGGATCATGGCTGACCACAACGGGGTGAAGAAGAGCATGCTGGAGCTCATCTTCGGCTGCTTCTCCTCGTCCAGGACCAGAGATTGATCGAGATCCAATGGTGCGGAGAACATCGTGTTCCAGTAAATTGGTGATCTTTGCTTGCAGCTCATGCAGCTGCGTCATTTTGGTTAATCTTCTCATCTTCTGTTTGTAACTTCGTGTCATGTATTAGTTCATTCAGTCTATGAAACGTGTCCTGTAGTAGTTGATTCGTTTTGAATGCGAGAGCATCGCCACCATTTTATTTTTTACATGTGCTTGTTTTCTCAATTTAACTCAAATTCTCGTTAGACATGTCTCGATTCGGATCGCAGTTTACTCACTCTGATGATAAGGGAGAGCAACGAATGGCGGAAGAAGCGTCGCAACGTTTTGGATGAACATTTCTCAGCCACCACCGTGAACCATCAAATCAGACTTCAGGATTCGTGCAAGTGCAAAAGCAAAGAGAACACTACTTCCAAGTCGACAGAGCCATAACGCACCAAGAGAAAAGAATCACACTTATTGGTTGTTCTCATGAATCATAAGCACCGAAATGTATACGTCAGAAACCGTCGTTGGCCGATCTCGTCGGCCACGCGTGTGGTGAGGTGTAGGCTCTGATCATCAGCCCACACACGTGAGCGCCAGAGCCTCGGCTCTGAACAGGAATTCATTATGATAACATAAAAATCATGTCTAAAAGTTTTAAAAAAATTGCGGAAAAATCAAACATATAAAAGATCCTCAATAATGATGACTAGACGTGTACGCATGAAATTTGGTAGCATACAATATGATTTCTATGCTGCGGAAAAATAACGAATTGAGTTACAGTACATTATTAATATGGTAAACGGGAAGTTCCTGATTACAGCAACTACTGGTCGAGAATGATGATTAGACCATATTGGCAAGTTTCCCTGCAATGGAAAACGAAGCTTGTCAATATCCTTTTGACATTTTTCTCAGTCTCAGATGATTAAACCATATTGCTGGCGAGTAGTTTCCCTGCAACTAAGCCATGTTTCCGGCTGTTTTTTCAGTTGCAGTCACGCAGGAAAATGGCACCTCTTCCGTGTTTCACTTTGGGCGTGACTTGGATCCACCATGGGGAGCCGGCCGGCCTGAATATTCCGTAGGTATACCTTGATAGGCGGAAAGGGTCTCGTGTGAATTGCGTCCTAGATGCACCATGGGGAGCCGGCCGGCCTGAATATTCAGTAGTGCAGTATTTTTGTTTTGCCAGACGACCATCCGACCAAGCAAGAACAACACACACGCAGGAGGGCATTTCCTTGTAAGAGGGGGCACGTCCGTCCTACACAAGCAAGCGCCCAGTCACTCACACGTACTAGCACTTGCAGTGAGGTTTCCTCAGCTTACCCCAGAAAATGGCGTGCAAATGCCTCACCCGGATTATAGGCCTATTTATACATGGGCCTGCCCAATGCTGGTGCCATGAAAGTGTGAAGTGCTTGTTAGCTACGTATGCTACTAAGCTAGTCCTTCTCTGCAGAGCCTTCAGTCTAGCCAGGAGTACTAGTGAAACATTTTTGGCCCTCCGATCTCCATGGAGAACGGGAAGCAGAGCAAGCCGCTGCCGAGGCGTGGCGGCGTCATGAAGCACTTGGTGAAGCTCCTCTGCTTTTGCGGTGCGCCCCCGGCCCAAGGCTAGTGGCCCTTGTTCGATCTGTCGGCTCTCGGTGCTTAATTAAGTGGGCATTTTAAATGTGTGTGTGTGTGTGTGTGTGTGTGTGTGTGTGTGTGTGCGCGTGTATTTTTTTTTAACAATGAATGCGTGTGTGTAGTATGTGTGCGCAAGATCGAGCGTGTTTGTGTTTTTATTATTGTTGTTGTTATTGTTGTTGTTGTTGTTGTTGTTGGAGGAGGAGTACCATGTATTGGTAGCATGTGGGTCACCAATGTGTTCAGGTTATGTGTACTTTGTGTCATGTGTGTACTTCTTTCCATTTCCAGGCATGAATCCAAACAGCAGTGGCAATGTATTGGTTCGTCATTTCTGTAACACAATTGTGCTGAATTACGTTGCTATTTACACTGAGTTCTTCCTGAGCGTCATCTCGCATGTCTGTCTCTCGGTTGCTTGGTCAAAAGAGGATGGATTTAGCAGTATATTGTTTCTAGTTGGCCGACAGTCATTCTAGATGGATAGCATGTCACCTCTTGCCGCCTTCGCACCAAAAATCCTAAGTAAATGGCAGCGGTGATTATTAGATTTTTCATGTACGTGCACTTAAATCACAGAACTTGCAAACAAGTTTAAAGCTAGAAAAAAATGACACGGGTTCATCACTATAATCTCTCTATTACAGTGTGATCATCTTCTATAAATTAACACCAGCTAATACTAATTGGCGAAAGATTTTGCATTTTGTTACGGGGGTGGCCTCAAGGCAGCTCCGTCCCTGTTTGCAAAATGAACTAATCAATCACAAGACCTGGAATCCTGTGTGCACCGGTAGTCACTGCCTAGTCTGCTGGCCGGTTTGGGCAGATAGATATTTTCCAAAAACCGTCCTACATTTCTGTTTTGTTACATATCGATTCAATCTGCATGTGCTTGCTTCTTCAACATATCTCGGTCTTGTTAGACATGTCTAGATTTTGATCGCGGACCCGCGGTTTACTCGCTGGTGATGATAAGAGAGATCAATGTATGGTGGAAGAAGCGCCTCAGCATTTTAGATGAACATATCTAAGACGCCATCATGAACCATCGGATCAGAGTTTTAGCATTTGTTTAATTTCAAAAGCAGAGATAATACTTCCAAGTGGACTGACCCATAACACACACAAAAAAGGAACACTTATTGGTTGTTCTCATGACTCATAATCACCGATGTATTCGCCAGAAACCGCCGGTGACCGATCTTGTCGGACAACACCGTGGATGTTCTACACGCGTGCGGTGAGTACGTAGCATCTGATCACCGGCCCACATATATTAGCGCTAGAGCCTCGGCTGAACAGGAATTTCTTATTGTATGATCTCACATTATGATATCCTAACTTGGTGAAAAATCATGTCTACAAGTTCCATGGGACACATCTACGCCTAGATTTCCGTGGTATTGATAAGAGCGGAAAATGTCATGATGGTTGCGATTGGAGAACCTGAAAGTGATGGCAGAAGCAAGGCCTTGGATGTGATGAAGATTTTGCTTCATAGGATGTTCTATGGGCATGGCTTGCAGGACGATGTTCTCATCCACATCCATCACATGATACATGTGAGCCTGGAGCCTGGTGTTTGGTGACATGCAGTAGCGGCATTAGCAAGTGGGAACGGCAGCACTAGAGGGCTTCATTGTTAGTGATACTCCTTGAAAATCGGTTTCAATTCTTAAGATGAAAGACCAAGGTCCGACCTTTGTTGGTTGTACCTGGCAATAGTCTTATAGAAGACATTATTTTTGAGAACTCGAACTATCTTTAGGGTGAAAACCTAAAATCAGTTGATCGGGCGATGAGGACGCTTATACACCGTTTCCTACTTGAAGGCGTTGCTTTTAGAGAACTTTGTTTTTAGTCTGGGTGTTGTCTTTGGTGGTGGTTTGTGGACTGCTGCTTTGAGTGATTATTCACTATGGCAGGGCTTTTTTCTGCCTTCTTTTTTTCTTTAGGAGGATGTGTGCAATCTTAATGTCTAGTTGGCATTTTGTTGGTGCAAATGCTAGGTGTAATTTATATTTTTCACGATATTAATATATTTTCCTTGTTGATTGTTTTTAAATTCAAACATATAAAAGATCCTCATAAAAGATGAGTATACGCCTATGCATGTAAATTTGGTAACATAAATTATTTCCAAGCTTCCGAAAAAATAACGAATTGAGTTATAGTACATAGACAGTATTATTAATAGATCGGTGGAATTTCGTAAAAAGAATATAGTACATAGACAGTAATATGGTAAACAAGAAGTATCCAATTACAACAACTACTGGTGGAAAATGATCATACTATTTGACCAAAATTCACATGTACATGGTCCTACCCGTTTTCTATACGCATGGATTTTTGCTATAACTTCATTAATTTATAAATGTGATTTTCTGACTATTTATACTTTCTTCGTCCTAAAATAAGCGACTTGAGTTTGTCTAAATTCTCACATAGCG
The DNA here is from genome assembly GCA_916181665.1 of Avena sativa. Lineage (NCBI taxonomy): Eukaryota > Viridiplantae > Streptophyta > Magnoliopsida > Poales > Poaceae > Avena > Avena sativa. Next base: position 272,110,298 of record OV702298.1, on the reverse strand, counting down.
TGTCTAGATTCAGATCTAGACTAACCCAAGTCATTTATTTTGGAAGGAGGAAGTATAGTATGATCCTTGGTGGTACCGAGCGGGTACTAGCAGCTGAATATTCCGTACTCACACCTTGCTTGTGCGGAGCGGGTACTAGCAGCTGAACTTCAAGTGAACTGGCCCGTGACGTCACGATTAGCCGGCGGCAATGGCCTGTGAATTGCGATCCTTAACTTTTACCGACGCACAGAAAAGAAGAGGCGAACTGGACACGCCTCACGCGTTTTCCCCGGAAAAGACAGAGTACGCGAGCTATTTTTGTTGCCAGACGACCATCCGAGCAGCAAGAACAACGCAGGCAGGCGTTTCCTTTTAAGAGGGGGCACGTCCGTCCTACACAAGCAAGCGCCCAGACACTCACATGGTAGTTGTACTTACAGTGAGTTTTCCAGATATTACCCCCGAAAATGGCATGCAAATGTCTCACTCGATCGGCCCCCTATTTATACATCGTCCTGCCCAATGCCAGTGCCATCAAAGTGTGAAGTGCCTGCTGGAGAGTAGCTAGCTACTCCTCCAGTCCTCATCTGCCCAGCCTTCCGTGTCTAGCTAGGAGTACTTTGTGAGAATTTTCTGGAACTCCGATCTCCATGGAGAACGGGAAGCAGAGCAAGCCGCTGCCGAGCCGTGGCGGCGTCATGAAGCGCCTGATGAAGCTCCTCTGCTTTTGTGGTGCGCCCCCGGCGGAAGGCTAGCGGCCCTTCTTCGATCTGACGGCTCTCGGTGCTTAATTAGAAGGCCATATTTGGTGTACGTCGGAGGCATTTTGAATGTGCGTGTGTGTATGTGAGAGAGAGTATTTTTTTTTTTGAAACAGTGAATGTATGTGTATAGGATGTGTGCCCCTCAAGAATCAAGGTCGCCGTGTTTGTGCATCTGTTGGTGTTGTTGTCGTTGATAATGTAAATTAGATCTGGTACTATGTATTGGTTAGGTTATGTGTACTTTGTGTCCGTGTAACCGATGTGTACTTCTTTCCATTTCCACGCATGATTCCAAACAGCAGTAGCAATCTACTAGTTCGTCATTTCTCTAACACGGTTGTACTTTTAATTAGGTTGCTCTTTACACTGAGTCCTCCATGCGCGTCATGTCGCCTCTCTGTCTCCCGGTTGCTTGGTTAAAAGAGGATCGATTTAGCAGTACATTGTTTCTAATTGACCCACAGTCATTGCTAGATTGAGATCGGACAACATCGCACTTCTGGCCGCCTTCGCACCAAAAATCACCGGTGATCACTGAACTTGTCATGTAGTGCACTTAAGTCACCCAGCTTGCAATTGCAAAACAAACTAATCGATCACTACTTACAATTGTGTGCGCCTGTGGTCACTGCCTAGTCTACTGGACGGTTTGGGCAGCCAGATATTTTGGGGTTTCTGTTTTGTTACATATCCATTCAATCGTATAAAATTTCAAAAAGCTATCACAATTTAAGCTAGGGTTTCAAAAAACTACCACTTTTAGGAAAGACAAAAAACATTGTCGCAAAAAACTTTAATCGGTCATCTTAAGTTGTTTGACGCCGTTTCTGACAAGACCAGCCCACTGTTAGGTTAACGTTACACTATTTAACTATTCGAGGAGACACACGGTAAACTGTTCACATATCCTGGGATTTTTTGTCGAACTTTGAGGGACCTACTTGTCAGATCCCCTCTCGCCTCTCTCTTTCTCTCTGCCAAGTGGAGCCCACCTGTGAGGTTATCCAAACCTACAGGCTACGGCCCCACACGGAAGTATTTTTTCCCCGCCGCCGTCCGCCCTGCCTCCTAGGTCGGTGGCCATGGTATGCCCCGTAGCTGCTCGCCCGACGTAGACTGCGATGAGCCCATGCACGGTCCTCCTCCAACTCGAGCACGGAGGCCGGCGAGCTGTTGCACGCAGCTGCTCAAGCGCAGGGCTACAAGCGCCGTCGGCGAGTGCGCCGGCAAGCGCAACAGTCGGTGAGCGCACCGACGAGTGCAGCAGTCGACAAGTGCAACATCCTACTCACTCACAGCCGCCTCCGGCCTGAATTGGTAAAGGCAGTGAGAAATAGGAATATAAGAAATAAAAGTACTCCATCACATCCATAATAAGTATAGGTGATTTAGTATTGTTTTAGTACAAAGTTTGTACTACATCTTGACACTTATTTTGGATCGGAGAGATTTGAAACCGAAGAAATGGATCATGGGTCAGCGAAGGTTGAGACAGGTATCAACCAACAGAAAATGGAAAGCAAACATAAGCTAGCCATTTGGAAGTCTACTGGTGTGCCATCACCTGGTAGTCTGGAAATAAAAGTCTTATGCAACCATAAGCATTCGGTTACATCCAATATCAATATGCTCCCGCTGATCCGTCGGGAGAAGGTAGGACCATAGTTGGGTCTAGTGGGTAGCTCGTCAAATAACCTGCAAAAAATTAGTACCCGTATGTTTTTCAAAAATAAAGTTATTTCTTGTAGTGCATATTGGCGAACATAAAGCTGATACACCAATGGTACTCTAGCTTTATCATTCTTACGCATGCCATTCAACCAATTACCAAACATATTAGCAATATTTATAGGTGATGGTATGTTATACGTGAAATAAAACCATTCGCCAAATAATGTATGCAAAAGAACATGAGAGAAATAAGTGTTCCATAGTCTCCATTGCGTCACAAAAACAACACTGGTTACATCCATTCCATTTTTCTTTGACAAGGTTATCCTTTGTTAGAGTACTTTATTGTTTAGGAACCACATACATATTTTAATTTTTAGAGGGATTTTCAACTTCCATAGATATTTGCATAGGAATCTCGTGTGACCATGCACTAGGTCCATATACATAGATTTTACTATAAATAATCTGTTAGAATTGAGCTTCCAAACAAACTTGTCCTGATCCTGAGAAAGTTGTACTACCATTAGGGTGTGTTCGGTTCTGGAATATGGTGGAATGGAACGTTTCGCGCCTAGCGTCCATTCGTGTGTTTGGTTGAAACTTGGAAGAAAGGAACAGAACCAGTTAGTTCCTCAAAACGGAATATTCCTCTAATATGGAGAACGAGGTCGTGCGACTGAATTGGTCGGATCGCCCGGAATGGCTTGCTGATTAGCGAACTAATCCAGCTAAGATGATTAACCAACGGGTTTTTTGGCTGTTGAGACCGAACACGCGGCGACGTGAGCAGAAACACGGCCGCGGTCGGCAAGCACAGCGACGACGACGGGCAAGGAGGCGAGCGGCGGAGCGGGCAAGCTCAGCCCTCCACGCATCCGGGCGGCAGCGGTGCGGGCAAGCTCGACCCTCCGCGCATCCGGGAGACAACATCGCGGGCAAGCTCAGCGGTGGGCAAGCAGGCGGGCGGCGGCGCGAGCACCCGGGTGGCGACGGCGCGGGAAAGCAGGTCGGCGGCGTTGGCAAGCAGGCAGGCGGCGGCGCTAGCAAGCAGGAGGACGGCAACGCGAGCAGATGGGCGGACGATTTTAAGAAAAAAATATTAAGATAAAAAGTATTTGCTACTATTAATTATAATTATTAATTTTAAGTTCAAATTATTAGAATTTTAAGTATTATTAAAGCTATTCTGTTCCGGTCCTAATTCTTCCAACCGAACACAATATGAACCATTCTATTTCTCATTTTTTTCCGAACCGAACATGGGATCGGAACCGTCCCATACCCTCGGAATGGACTCACTCTGTTCCATTCCTTCTTGTTCTGAACCGAACGCACCCTTAGTCTTTCACATAAATGTAACAACTCGTTCCACTTATTGCCGGTTATTGTTCTCCTGAAACCAATATCCAGATGAGTTTTTACTAGCATATTTGCAACCAGAACATTTTTCTTTATGCAATGTTATATAAAGACGGATACTGTTGAGCTAAGGATGTATTTTCTAGCCAGATATCTTTCATGAATCGAACCAATCAAACCATTTCCAATTCGGAAGAAACCTCTATCAAAGAAGTCTTGTTTCGCCCTCATAAGGCCCTTCTAAAATGGGGAGTATGTGGGTTTTGCTTCCACTTGCGATAAGGTTTTAGTAGAGTGGTACTTTTTAGGAAAATCCATTTGCTTAGCAAATATTTATTCTTTACCTCCGGTACCTTAATACATAAACCCCCTCATCTTTTGGTCGACAAAAAATATTCCATTTTGTTAATCTATATTTCTTTATCTTTTCATCGTTTTGCCAAAAATATTGACCTGAAAAAGCCTAGTTGCTTTTCAACCCCTTTAGGGGTTCAAGAAAAGAGAGCATAAACATTGGTAGACTCGTAAAAACCAAGTTAATGAGCACAAGTAGGTCACCATAGGGAAGTAGCTTTTCTTGTCAGCATCCTAGCATAGTCATAAATCGACTTCCCACTAGATTCCATTCTTAATTGCATAATTTTCTATTATCTATAGGTACACGAAGGTACCGAAGGGTAAAGAACCAGAGTTGCATCCAAAGATTTTCTTTTACTGTTGTTCCATATCCTTCGCTTTTTCACAACAGAAAAGTTCACTTTTGTGAAAGTTAATTTTGAGGCCAAAAGTTGGTCAAACATGCAAAGAATGAGATTCATGTAATGGGTTTTTCTAGGTCATCCTCCACGAATAATATTGTATCATCAGAATATTGTAATATAGATACCGCTCCTTCGACCAAGTGAGGTATGAGGCCCTCAACTTGGCCATCTTCCCTCGCTCTTGCGTTGATGATTACCAACATATCTACGATAGTGTTAAACAGTATGGGTGACGAAGGATCATCTTGTCTTAATCCTTTTCTCGTTTGGAAATAATAACCAATATTATCATTGATCCTTATTCCAACAATACCGTCTTGCACAAAGTGTTTAATCCGTTCACACCATATAGGACCAAAACCCTTCGTGCATAAAGCTTGTTGCAAAAATGGCAACTGAAGCTTATCATGGGCCTCTCGATTTTGAAAAGGATCCCATCCAACCTTTTCCGATGGATCTCATCAATGGTTTCATGTAAGGCGATCACACCTTTCGAGATGTTTCGCCCTGGCATGAAAGCAGTCTGAATGGGCTGAACCATGGATACCAGTATCTTTTTTGTATTTTCTCAATCTCATATGACTAAACCATATTGGAGACAGTTCCCGCGAGGCTACAATTGAGCCCTGTTTCCGGTTGTTTTGCATTGGAAGCCATGTTCCCAAGACTGGGAACGCCTAGTAGTTTTTGGCATGGGAATGCCTAATTTTCCACTCGCGTTCCTATGCCGAATTCCCAGGCGGCGCCAACTTGCCGTGTTTTCGTCCAAATTCGGCACAAATTTAACCAGTTTTCAGCATAGTTCATCATAATATGAATATAGAGTGTTGTTCGGCATAGTTTGCTATGAATTTAAACATAGTTCGGCATGAAATTAAACATAGTTCGGCATATAATAAAAATACAATATATTTCGGACTAGTTTGACCAGTTCATGTTCGACATCTATGTGTTGTCCCTCCGTATCTATATGTGCTCAACCAAATCATCCTATAGATGTTGATGCACTACCGGGTCTCGGATCTCCTGACACATGGCAATAAAGGCAGCCCAGGTTGGCGGCACCTGGTGATCATGATCTGTAAGAGGTCTCTATCTGTAGTATGGCTCATTCTGCTCGACCAAACTCACTGGGTCCTTCCTCTAATCCTCAATGATCATGTTGTGCAAGGTCACACAACAGTTCATCACTTTCCACATCTGATCTTTCGACCAGGTCATAGAAGGAAACCGGACAACTACAAACCTCTGTTGGAGCACACCAAACGCACGCTCCACGTCCTTCCTGCAAGCTTCTTGTTTCTTGGAAAACTAAGCATGCTTGGGAGCATCGGGTTTGAGATAGTCTTCACAGATGTTGCCTATCTTGGATAGATGTCATCTGCAAGATAGTATCCCTTGTTGTAGTGGTGTCCATTGATCTCAAAGTCCACACGGGTAGCATGACCCTCAACAATCTTGGCAAAGGCATTTGTGGACTGGAGGACGTTGATGTCGTTGTTCGTTCCTGTCATGCCAAAGAAAGAGTGTCAGATCCAAAGATCATGTGTATCTACTGTCTCGAGTATCACAGTGCAACCTCTTTTGTGGCCTTTGTACATTCCTTGCCATTCAAATGGACAATTTTTCCATTGTGAATGCATGCAGTCTATGCTTTCAAGCATCTCAGGAAATCCTCTACTTTCATTGGCTGCGAGGATCCGAGAAGTGTCTTCAGCAGTGAGTGTTCTCAAGTACTGTGGCCCAAACACTGCAATCACTACCCTGCAGAACTTGTACAAGCAATCGATGGCGGTGGACTCGGCCATGCAGAGATAGTCATCAGCATTGTCACCCGGTGCTCCGTATGCAAGCAACGTCATCGCCAATATGCACTTTTGCAGTGAGGAAAACCCATCCTTCTTGCACACGAAATAGGGGTCGAACTCCCGGATAGCATGCACGATCTCGAGGAAGAGCTTCCGGCTCATCCTGAAACGGCGCCGAAACACGGCCTCTTCGTGTAGAAGTTCGACGGCGAAGTAGTCGGCATACATCATGCAGTAGCCCTCCATCCTATGCCTTGTTTTGCACTTCCGGCGACCCTTCGCCGAGTCACCACGCTTCTGCGTTGCTGTCTGCATGTACAGCTGGACCAGAGGCGAGGATCTGCACGTGCTCTGCATCTTTGGCGGCTGCGGCGTTCTCTTCCTCCAGCAGCACGGCGAACATCTCCTCGTCGTCGGAGTCCATGATCGAACGGGCAAAACACCGAACACTTGGCGGGCGAGGTGGCAGGAGCTCGAAGCGAAGCCGGGCTACGGTGAACGATGGGCGGCAAAAGGTGGCCTAGGCCGAGGGGAAAGGGTGCGGCGACGGCGGCGGACCTATCTACAGGTGTGACTTCGGCTTGGAGTGGTGGAGCTTCGCCGGCGAAGGCATGGCGACAGGGACAGCCGAGGAAAGCTCTTCGCCACGGGAGAGGCGAGTGGTAGTGGGAAATGGGGTTGTCTCGCTGACAGGGTTAGCCCACGCGCGTTTTCGCTTCGTCCAGCGTTCCCGGCTCCCTGGGATCGGCCTAGAAACGCCGGACGAAACCACATACTGGGAACACGACTAGCCATTTTTCAGCATCCGGATGAAAAATCGCCTTGGGAACGTTTTCCTAAAAACCCTAGTGGAGATGCTCTGAATATTCTGTATGTATACCTTGCTCGTACCTAGCGGATACTAGCAGCTGAAATGGAAGTGAACCGGCGGGTGATATTCCCAGCCAGAACGATTAGCCGGCGGTAAGGGTCGCGTGAATTGCGTTGCACATAAAAGGATCTCAAGCGTTTTCCGGGAAAAGACACAGCTACACAGTATGCAAGCTCGCCGGTGTCCTACTCACTAGTCAGAATTTTTGTTGCCAGACGACCATCCGACCAAGCAAGAACAACACACGCAGGAGGGCGTTTCCTCCTAGGAGGGGGCACGTACGTCCTACACCAGCACCCAGTCACTCACACGTACTAGTACTTACAGTGAGTTTTCCTCAACTTACCCCCGAAAATGGCGAGCAAATGGCTGACCAGGCCTAGAGTTGTAATCCACGTAGCAGACCCTATTTATACATCGCACTGCCCAATTCTACTCCTCCAGTTCTCTTCTTCCAAGCCTTCTGTGTTTAGCTTGGAGTACTAGTAATTTTTTGGCTCTCGAAGCACCATGGAGAACGGGAAGCAGAGCAAGCCGCTGCCGAGGCGTGGCAGCGTCATGAAGCGCCTCATCAAGCTCCTCTGCTTTTGCGGTGCGCCGCCCGCGGAAGGCTAGCCGCCGTTCTTGGATCCGACGGCTCCCGGTGCTTAAATAAAGGTCACATTCGGTACGTACGACGGGAGCATTTTCAGTGTGCATGTTGTGTAGTAGTTTTTTTTGTTTTTTTGAAACGCGTGTGCATGCATGTGTGTAGTATGTGAAGTAGTAGTACTGCGTATGTGTGTTTTCCTCAAGACGTGCTACGTGCTTGTGCATCGGTTTTGTTGTCAAGCGATGTAAAATCAGATCTGGTAGTACCCGTGTGTTCTCGTCGCTGTGTTCAGATTACGTGTACGTCGTGTCCGTGTGTAACCAATGGTGTAGTGTACGTTTTCTTCCCTGCCTCAAAAAAAAAAACGGTGTACTTCTTTCCATTCCACGCCATGTAATCCAAACAGCATCGGTAAAACCTAAAATGGTCTGTCATTCCCGTAACACTGCTGTTGCTTAAGTTGCTCGAATACGGTTTCTGGCCTCCGCCGGACGAACATGTACATGGTGGGTCGGGCTAATTAAACTGACGATGTGGTAGGTCCCTTCCTTGATCGCCGACTCTGTAACCGAACTTCCCAAAAGAGGAGCGTTGTCACTCATTATTCACCCATGACTGTTTCCTGGAATTAGGCTCGAAGTGGGACGATTGTTAGCGTTTTCCTGAACTAGCTGTTGAACTTGAAGCGAGCAGGTGAGATAATGGTTAGCCGGCGGCAAGGGCCATGTACATTGCGCCCTAGATGCACTAGGATTCGTTTACTGACGCACAAGCCGCACAGCTGAAACGGAGAAGCAAACACACACCTTATATATTTACGCGTTTTCCAGGAAAAGACAAGCTGCACCACCGTGTGAAAAGCTCGCGATTGTCCTACTCGGTATTTCTTGTTGCCAAACCGACCGTCGAAACGTTACTTGCATACAATTGGGCGGGTGTTTCCTTCCTTCCAAGAGGAGGGACACGTCCGTCCTACTCCCACACCAGCGCGCACTACGCCGTCACATGTACTACTCGGTACTTACACCGCGTCTTCCCGAGCTTACCCCTGAAATCACCGTCACCGCAAGAAACCATAACTTCCAAGAAAAGAATGTTTTCTAACATTCGTTTGGTGCTACGTAGCACTCGCAAGCCATTCAACATTGTGCATACATACATGTATGCCTTCCTACCATGGAAAAGTTCTGAAAAATGAAATCAACAAATAGAAACCGCGAGGTGTTTTCCCACAGGAGCACATGGCGTGAGCGGCTGAACCTAGAACCAAAACATCCACCTATTCTTTGTCGAGAAAAGAATGAACCAACTCCTAATTAAAGCAGATGCCATGTTACTTCGTCTGATCCATTTGGCATCAGCAACGCGCTGAACTGTAAGTTTGCAAGAAGTTCACCCACACAGGGCACCAATATTAGACGCCACGAAAAGGCTAGCAACAAGGTAGCAGAGAACAATACTTTAGCCTGAAGTCGATCTGAAAATGATGTACAGACCCATTCATTGTTACAAGTATCTGCCAAATGCTAACAAAATAGAGAAATTTCTGGTCTTTGATTCTGTAAGATATACCTTAACGTCTGGGGAAAAAAAGAAAATTAGAAACCAATAGCTAAAGATCATTTGTAAGAAGGGAGAAAAAGGCCAGAGGGTATGCCAACACCACATGCTTGGGCAAGTATTTCTCATCATCCTTAAAGGGGCAAAGTATGGCCGCAAGTTATAACTGAAAGGATTATGTTGATACAGCTAGTTCTAAAAAAAAGAGAATCATGTGCACATAGACAAATCTAACGTAAATTAAATGTTTGTTCCAAGTATTAGAATCAGAGAAGATAAAATGTTCCATAAAAAATGTACCCCCAAAGAAATAGGAAAGAAATATTAACTGGAAAAAAATCGGTTCAAACAGTGTTTAAATTACGAAAGGCTGATGGGAGCCGCTCAACTAACTCGATAACAAAGTCAGTCTATTGCTTTAGCAATATAACCACCAGCATAAGCTGAAGTATTAGTTCACTAATTCTGTATGCAACAACAAAAGCTCAGACGGTATGATTGTTTGGCCTATCATTAGGAACACATCCATAATATGTATATATAGAAAAGTTGCCCATCGTGCATGTATGGCGAAAAAATGGGTATTCTTAGACCTTAGTAACCTCCTGCTACACTGTCTAGAAGAGACAGTGAAGCAACAATGTTATAAAGCAATCAGGCCATTATGTCTTCAACTCACTATTTGATCAAACGTATATGAAATGTGGTATTTCAAACTGCCCATCACAGGATGCATCAAAATTATGAAGTGGCAAGACACCGCCTTGAGCCAATAGTACTCACCTCCTTGCAATCAGCTAAGCAAAATGATTAGCAGACTAACTATTTGAAGCACTCAAATCAATATCCAAGCAAGAAAAATCCAACATGACCATCAACTGCAAATTAGAAAAACCCAAACCAAATGAGAAAATTAACATGGAAACCGGAGTCCTGATGGCAATAATCAATCGCATGATAACAAGTGTGCCAATTCAATACCAGCAATCGATACGTAGAGATCTGTTCTTACCTTTGTAAGGGGAATACTTCACAAGAAAAACCATATCCTCCCAATAGCTGCAAGGACAACATTATTGGAAGAAGGGTGTGGGATTACCTGCGAGTAAGGACAAAATGATGACCAATTAAAAACAGCCGCTAGATCAGACTATACAAAGCCTCTGGGGTCATGGCGTAGATCGCCCCCATTATATTGTTTAAAAATCATATCCTCTCAATAGCTGCAAACCTCCTGAAGAGATGAGGACAACATGTTGGAATGATGGTGTGGCATTGCCTGCGAGTAAGAACAAAATGATAGTATGATACCCAATTAAAAACAGCAGCGAGGGTGTGGCATTGCCTGCGAGTAAGAACAAAATGATACCCAATTAAAAAACAACAGGTAGATTAGATTAACATAGACTCTAGGGTGGTGGCATAGACCTCGACCATTATATTGTTTCATGCTAACCTTGTGATCTGCTAGGCCTTCGAAGCATGCATAGGAAGGACATCGGAGTTAAACTAAGCAATGGGGCCTCATCTTCTTATTCTAACTTTTGAAGGCACGCACAGAGAAAGCCCCGATCCACTGATAACAACCTAGCATATAGATTGACAATTTTTTTGCAGAACTCGAAGGTAGGCCCGAGACTTAGGGAGCTTACCTAATAAATCGCCCATGACCGTCACACACTCATCGGCGGTCGAGCTCGCACACAAAGCCCTGCAGCGATGAGCAGAGGCAGCACCATGAGTGACTCAAAAGATTATTTGGAAAGCCATATGCTACATCATGAGTACACATCCTTTCACAATCAGCTCGAAAAAACAACAATCAAATGAAGTTTCCAATCCAAACATAGAGTAAATCCAAATTATTATTTAATGGACTAATCAAAACTCATCCGTACGACAAGGAAGTCGTGTTTTCGTAAGTTCATAAATTGAAAGCGAGTAAAGAACAATATATATTTAGGAATATGCTAGGACAAGAATTTTTGTAAAATAAGTACCAGGTATGGTTTAGCAAGCTAGCTTGTAAGTAGATTACAACTAGAGTTGAACTGTAAGAGATTATATCAAAGTTGTAGAACGATTTGAACCTAAACTTTTCTATTTTATTACACCCTGTACTGCAGGAAATAATAAAATAGTCTTATACATTTGGTGGTGATAATGTGCAGTCATTTTTTTCAATGGTATGTACTGGCCAAAGCTGATTAACACATGAACTGCATTGCTATCCCAAAAGTACATTGGCCGCATGCCAATTTTGAAAGAATGGGGCGTACTGGCCAAATCTATTAACACATGAACTGCATTGCTATCCAAAAGTACATTGGCCGCATGCCAATTTAGAAAGAATGGGGCACGGCTGGGTTTTTCATGTACTGCCATATCTTGGAGCATTTGTGCTGCATTTGATGCCACCGAGAGTACTATGACCTACACAACCATTTAAAAAAAATATAGATCCCATTGCCCATGTGATTATCTCGAGAAAAAGCAAAGGTCCAAGTTCTCAACCATGTCCTCAACTCAACAGGGAAAAGAGAAATGTGTTTCTACCGTGCACAGTAAATAGCATGCACTGTTTCACTGTGTCGTGTAGTTTTCATGCAGGTTTCTGAAATGCGACAAAACTTTATGAACATTTCAGCACGACATGCACAGTATATACCGTGCCGGAAAAAGTCTAGCACGGCTCACATACGTCAAACGTGACAGCTCGGGCAAATAAGTTCTCCTAAACTCCGGTCCTTTCAGTTTTAGCCGTGTTCCACCTTCGATCTCTATAAATTGAGCCTGATCAACCTCAATCTCCTGGCAGCCATCAGATAAAAAAGATGGCACTCCTGATCCTGCATGAACAACTCCTCTCAGACTACTTGTCATCATAGTTATTCCCGTGTGCTTCTTCATCACCAGATCCAGGAGATCAAGTAATCCATTTCTACCAACAGATTGGCCCATCGTGGGCATGCTCCCTGGCCTCATCGCCAACCGGCATGGCCTCCACGACTACGCCGCAACCATCCTGGCCGCCTCCGGGCACAACTTCAAGCTGCACGGCCCTCCGGCCACCAGCGTGCGGTACCTCCTCACCAGCAGCCCGGCCAACGTTCGCCACATCTTCACCACGAACTTCGCCAACTACATCAAGGGCGACGAGCTCGCGGCCATGCTCGGCATACTGGGTGGCACCATAGTCGCCGCCGACGGCGACTCCTGGCGCCGGCAGCGCGAGACGATCCACCATGTCCTGACCAGGCCACGGCTGTTGGACTCCTTGTCTCGACGTTGCCACAACAAGGTGGCGCTGGACCTCGTGCCCTTGTTAAGCCACATGGCAAGCACACATGCCACATTCGACATGGAGGACCTCCTAGGCAGGCTAGTGTTCGACGTCACTGTCATGGCGGTCTTCGGAACGGACCCGTTCAGCTTGGCTGCCGACATGCCTCCCGTGCATGTTACCGCAGCCTTGGACACCCTGATGGAGGTGGCCTTGCAACGGATGAGTTTGCCTGTGACCTGCTGGAAAACGCTGAGATGGCTCAACGTTGGCCAGGAGAGGAGGCTCGCCCAGGCAGAATCGGTGCTATACAGCTTTGTGGCGGAGAGTATCCAGAGAAGTATGGCTGCCGGCGACAAGGCCGCCGCTATCAATGCTGGGTCCGATATCCTGTCCTATTATGTCAGTGGTGACTCAAACCCAGACTTTCTTGACCAGAACAGGGAGCCCACCGACTTCCTGCACAGGACGTTCATCAACTTCATGGTCGCGGTGCGTGACCCGATGGGCTCGACACTGTCGTGTCTCATCTACAACCTCGCCACGAACCCGCATGCCGTATTCGGCATCCGCAAGGAACTGGCGCCAATCGCTGCGTGCAAATAAAGCGGCTCCACGGCCGATGAGGTCGTGTTTGAGCCGGACGAGACCAAAGACCTTGTGTACACCCAAGCAGCCATGTTCGAGTCCCTGAGGATGTACCCGATCGCCCCCCTCGAGCGAAAGGCGGCTGTCACCGACGACGTGCTGCCGAGCGGCCACAAGGTGCGCGCGGGGGACACCGTCTTGATCTCCACCTACAGCATGGGGAGACTGGAGCAAGTGTGGGGGGAGAACTGCCAGGAGTACAGGCCAGAGAGGTGGCTGTCAAGGGACGGCGGCACGTGCCGTCTCACGAGTTCATCGCGTTCAACACGGGGCCTGGGGCGTGCCTCGGCAAGAACATCTCGGTGGCGCTGGTGACATCCATCACTGCCACAGTAGTGTGGAACTTCGACGTGGAGGTGCTGGAGAGCGATGCTGTCAAGCCCAAACTGTCGCTTATCCTGCAGATGAAGAACGGACTCATGGCCAAAGTTAAGAAGAGATCACAGGGGGAAGTACCACGCGAATAAGAACGCTAAGCCATCAGGTCCAAACATATGGACGCGAATAAGAGCATGCAGCAACATAATCTTGATCTGACGCTTATCCCCCACAATCCATTCAAAAGCTAATACTCATCCTGGAAACCTCATCCTACTCGACCACCATCTAGATATTGTGGCTTGTGCTCATTGTTATGCTTAGTTGATAATTGATATATGAATAAAATGAATGAACCGATGTGTTAGGGGATCACCAATGGTCATCGTTTCATGGTTGGACCAGAATGAAAAAAAAACTACAAAGATCGTCTGCTTTTATTGTCTAGCCAAAGCATCCGACATCTCTGCATTGCAAAATTTAATTCTGATCCCAATGCGGTGCTGTCAGTCTTCGATTTACTACTGACAAGTGATTTTTTTACAGCTACTACTAACAGCTGTTAATACACTAGCTGAATGACAAACTTGGGACTGTGTATTGGGTGCACACACATAAAAAGAACTCGTTGCTTCTCAAAACAAAGCTACTGCATGTGGAAAACCTGGAAATATAAATTAACATGGATTTCAATATACATAATATCACAAAACACATGGTACTTTTACCTTTTCGCTGAGACTTCTTTGCGTCAATGTGGTTAATCACATGGGAACTGAAATGTTGTGTACATACAGGAGACAAAAAATGTAAGGCCATATGTATCTGTCGATGCAGAGGCCGGGGTCTTATCCCCATTTAAAAAAAAAAACAGGAGACAAAATGTCCCAGTAACGTTTTGTAGAAAAAACCTTCCTCTTTAGACATAAATATTGACTTTGGTGCACAATAGTTTGTTTAGAAACATGCAATCTTGAACTTACAATGAAAAGCTAGCAAGTAACAACAATGCAGTATCATGCAAATCAATCAGTGCAAAAAAAAGAACAGCTGCTCACATTTTACTGTGCCTGCTACTGGATCCGCTCCTCTCGGTGTCGATGACTGCTGCTGCAGAGCGTACTCGTGAACCCTGCTGCTGCTAGAAGGAATAGCCTTCAGAATATTCTACAGACTTTCACACAGCTGATGAACAATGAGCACCAAAACATTTTGTAATGTTACCAACCCTGGAATAGCATGATTAAAAGAGATGACGGCACTACAGATGCAAGAGCATACTAAATCTTCGGTATAAGTACCACAGCTTTGCATTTTACACCGTCTGTCAGCAAAACTACTGGAAAATGTGACATCCGGTGGATGTCTTCATGGCAAATTTTCAGTGCGAAGACCAGTGAGGGGCAAGGATATCATATGCTCCAACTATACCTGGTTGTGCTCCTACAGACCTAAAGTACAAGTCATGCTACCATCTTCCTATAGACTAGCGTCATCTCTGATTCGGGTGAAGATTGTTGATCCTGCACGAAATCAATCTAACTCAAGAACAATGTACATGTCTACAAACCCGACCATACCAAGCATGTTAATTTTATGGCTACGTCTTGCAGAAAGTGGCATTTATTCAGCCATTTAAGTTTTTTCAGACAATAACTAATGAGTCTACATGTCAGTTTGAATATTGTTCTCACGCCATCTGAAGCCACACAAGCCTTTCAAAACTTGAAACCAACTCAATCATCAGCCTCACATTTAAAAACATGCCCCACAAAATCATTAGAATGATGAGTGAACTCATATCAGCTGAATGGTCGCAGCTGCTCAAAGATATGGCAGTGTGGGGGATGCATCCAAACTGAGAACAAAAGTAGATGCATCCTCCCATGAACAAAATTCTGTTGCTAAATATAAGAAGTGTGGGGGAGAAGATCATTTCAACTATTTAACCTTATTTATTAAGTACTACTTGAATTGAACAATTACTAGCAAACACCTATCATCTAGTAATCCACGCAAGATTCACCATATTACACTGAAAAAAAATCTGTAGACACGTCCTCCCCATGGAAAAACAAAAAAGATGCCAATCCCTCTCTGAACACAGTTGACTTCAATTTCTATTATTAGTACTACTCCCTCTGCATCTGGCAAACCATTAGTACTTCATACTTAGTTACTTAGAATTGAACGGCAACCTATGAAAGGCTAAGTAATGTGTGGCAAACAGGCAAATCTCCCTCTGCATCTTACCGTCCAATGGGAGTAGTCGCCCATTGTTGCTTCCTCCGGGACATACAAATGGGGGAAAATGCGCCTTCGGGACCGAACATCGGCAAAACCCGAACACACTGATCTCTGTGAAATACCTGGAGGATCACTCCGACGAACTACTAAGGAAATCTGGCGTTGAGCTCTGAAGCAAAAGATTTGGTGTCAGAAGTGGGGTTCGAACCCACGCCCTCGTTAGAGGACCAGAACTTGAATCTGGCGCCTTAGACCACTCGGCCATCCTGACTTGCCATATAGTGCCTGAGGCTGACCCTTATAAACCGGCGGTAATCCCGCTAAATTCCCGATGTGGGACTAAACTGTCGAGGATTTATGCAGCTTACCCGTAGCAGCCGGCCGGCGTGTCCACTGCGAGTGCCGAGGCCTCCCGCCGTGGGGCGAAGGACGGATTTGTGCCGACGCTCGACCCCCTCCCCGTGCTCGACGAAGCGCGCGGTGGCGGCGCCGGCCTCGAACGAAGACCTCGCTGTGGTCGTGACGAGGTTGGACGGAGGAGGAGTGAGCCGCTACATTCTCACGGGAGGAAGGTCACGGCGGCGGAGGCGGCTGCACTCCGGTGGGAGATGGATACGAACAAGGGAGGGGAGAGGAGAAGAGACGAGATGGGCTCGGCAGTTGCGGTCAACGGCGTAGCCAGAACATTCTCTCCTACGCATCGTGGATGTAGGTACCGGCCCAACAAGCCCTCTCGATGCGTAGATGCCCAACAAGCCCTGTGCTGTGCAGCACACGGCGAGCTCTACGTACGGTCCCATGATGTAACCTCAGTCAGATTCTCGGTTAAAGTAAATGGGGAATTTCTCTCTTTCTTCACACCCTCTCGAGGTTTGAGATAGGGAGACCCAATGTTCCCATATTTATTTTTGATGTGTTCGGAAGGACTGGCAACACTCTTGAATAATTTCGGTGGAGCGTATGTGGACAGGGGAGATCGAGTAAGCGTGAACTCACCGTGGATTAACCACCTGCTCTTTGCGGATGATTGTCTAATTTTTATGAATGCAAAGATACAGAGTGGTGAGCGTTTGAATGAAATTCTTCGGATTTATGCTGACTGCTCGGGTCAGGCAGTTAAGAGAAGAGACTGCTTTCCGTCCGCCGCGCCGCAGCCGCCCAATCAGTTTCCTCCCCCGAGCCCCTCCCAAACCCCCGCCGCCCTGCTGCCTTCCTCCCGTGGCCGCTCTCCTCCCCCGTTCCCGCCCTGCAGCTCGATCTCGATCTGGTTTGGGCTCTCCTCCATCTCCCCCTCCACCTCCGAGGTCACCTCAAGCGCCTTGCTCGTGTGGAGATGGCAGCGGCCGACCGGAAGTTGGAACGGCAACAATAGGGATGCCGGAGCAGTGCAGCGTGCTGCAACCGGAGGAGTGGTTGGTGGCCGCAGAAGCAGAGTGTCGTGCCATCACCGGAGGAGCGGCTGGTGGCTGGTAGGAGCAGCACAGCGCGCCAAACGCTGTGCCATCACCGGGAGGAGCGGCTCGACGGTGGAGCTCCGCCCCTCATGCACCTCTTCGTTGCGCGGTGCGGGACTGCCTGCGACTCCTCCGCCTCTTCATCATCCACAAGGATGCTACCCAACAACGTAATAGTGGCCCTCCTCCCAGGTTATGTTTCTATCTGGATCAACCTCGCTAGATGAAGTTCTATAGAGGATTACGCCCTAATATATTGGTCCAGAGTTCTAATTTCTCTCTATTCTTTTGGTTCCAGGTGTGTTATGGAAGAAGATGAAGTTGTATAGAATATTAGGCCATAATTTTGATGTTCTACAAGTACCTGTCTGAATTTTGGTTTAGGTTTATCATCAGGTTGCAGCACCACTAGTCTGATTTTTTTTAGCAATGTACTTCTATCTCGTGAAGGTTGAATTATATTTATATTTTGTGTTGGATATTTCGGTGCTAGGTGCAAGCTTAATGTACTAAGGAGGAAATGAGAGGAGGCAGTGTTTTAGTTTTCAAGGAAAAGATCGGAACTGAATTGTAACACATATATCAGGCGAGACAAGTTTCTTTGGCCAATTCTTTTTATCTATTTGAAGGTTTTCCAGATTTATGTGATGCATCATGTTTGTATAAGTAAGTATTCTTATGTAATGAAACAATGAACGCAATAGGCCTTAATGTTTTAAATCATCAGTACATGTAGTCTAACTTGCAGCTAAGAAGTTTATACCATTGTCATGCATCGGATATGTTCCTTTCTTGAACGCATAAAATGCTTTCATATTTTTTGTGCCATTGTTATATTATTCCCATTTTCTTTCAGGTTACCTTTTTGTTCGTGGAATCAAGGTTGTTGTTGGATGCTCGGACTCCCTCCCTACTATGGAAATTGTGCTCTTCGTATATCTCTATTTCTGAAAAATATCAGATCTCACTTTTTCTTTTATTCTGCCATGTTTACCTATGCACACTTATATAGCCTGGAATTTACACCTTGTTTAAGTCAGAAACTCTCTATAGTTTTGATTTAGCCTTTATCATACCTTGTTGTTTCTTTTTGTCTGCCATGCTTTTCTGCCGCATACTATGATCGTGTATCACATCTCGCTGTTTCTTTTTATTTTATTTCTTATTTTTTCTAGAAATTTCATCTCGGGCATGAAGGACAGAAAAATCTCTTGTATTATGAATTTACAATATGGTGTTTCTTTAGTTCATATTTCTAGGAATTTCAGCAAGGCATGAAAGACAGAAAAGCTTGCGCAAACAATTCACTCACACCTGCCCCCAACGTCGTCCATCAAGCATGTAGCTATTGCCTTGAAGATCAACGCCTGACCTACAGAAGCAAGGTGAGCCCTCCACTCCACTTATTTCGTCACACCTTGCAGCAACCCTATCCTCAATTTTTACATCATCTCTGGAATATAAATCTGATGCTACAACCCCTTCTGACACTAATACATGGTGCTTGCAACATTTATTCAGTTTTGATCAGGTTTTGTTGATTTTTATTCTTCTACATACTTGTTGTTCATAGGTCACTAATGCAGAAGTTGTACATAGCTTTTCACGTAATGTTGCTTTGTTATGTACGATGAAAATTATTAGTTTCTATGGTGAAGTCTTTATCATTTAAAACATCCAAACTACAAGCCTGACATTGAGCATGAGCAAATATTCTTTTATTGCTTATCCTTTGTATATGTTGAGATGTGACCTTGAATGCTTGTGTTTGGGTGGGAGGGAATTTTATACAGGCAGCAACAATAACCAGCTTCCTGAATTGAAGATAATTGTGAATTGAAGATAATTGTATATTGCATGATATCCTCTATTATTCCTTATGAGTTTCACTAATTTTAAGAATATAGTGTTGTGTTTGGCTTCCAGGAGATTTTAGACCGGCAACAGATTTTAGACCGGCAGCGACAACGACCAACGGTCTGAATTGCAGGTAATTGTTATACTGCATGATATTCTCTATATTCCTTACAAGTTCCACTAATTTTTAGAATACAGTGATTTCCTCCAGCAGTCTAGCTAGCACACTCATTCATCGTTTAGTTTTGATCTCTTGTAGTTTGGTGTCCAAGTTGACACTACAGATGCTGGACTATTTATATTGTACCATGTGTATCAAACGGGTTAAAAAGATGAAGCCTGGTGTCGTACTTGGACTATCTGCTGTGCGTGGTTTCTTCTCAACGGTGTATGACATCTTACAATAATTGCATGGCAATTTATGTTCAACATTGACTCCGCGATTTCTGTTGGTCATTGCTTACTATGCTCCGTACTTTTAACTTTTATTTGTATTAATTGATGTTATTTCCAACATATGATCTACGTAGATGTCATTTCTGATACTATTGGTGTCCCTGAGCTTTCTGCAAACAATACTAGGAATTGTAATTGAGTACTGATTTGAATAGCTATTAGTACATATGTATTGGCTTCTTATAGGAGGTACCACATTCAATTTTCCATAGGTGGAGAATTCCGGCATTGGAGTCTCCAGGCCTACTAATTTTATGTCCATCTGGAGTATGTTGATTAGATACTTTAGTATATTTGTGTTGCTGATCATTTTCTAGAGCAGATTCTTTGTGATATCAGTCCACTTCTATTATCTCTAGCGGTTGCAGCACATATGCACGTATTTATGAACTAATTTAGTCTAACACTTGGCATGTTTATTAGTCATTAATTAGCAACTTAGTATGGAGTATTGTCTTTCCTGCCAATAAATATGTGGATCGCTAAAGTATCAGCACTATTCATTTTTTCGCGTGGTGTGTGGATTGGACTTAATTTGGTGTATCAAAATAGACCACCCATTCAAATATGTTTTTATGTGTGTTATAAAAGTAGGCAGCTACATTCGATTGGTATGTTGTTTCAGCGAGCAGGGATTTATTTATAACGAGTAAATTATGCGCATTGTATACAGCATTTCTGCCTACCATCTAAAACTGAGCACCCTTTTTTTTGTAGAAAATGATTTTTGTGGTGTCCATCCACTTGCATGCCCGGTCTCCTAGACTCCCAGTACCCCCTTATCGTCGGTTTACTCCCAGCTGCCGCATCACCATCCTTGATGTCATCACGCCATAGCTGCTTATGTTTCTGAAGATAAAATATAGAAGACTACAATACAAAGATCTTATGTTTCTGAAGTTCTTGGTTTTGGGCTGCTTTCCTTTTTTTGGTTTCCCCCTGCTTAGTTCTTCGTTCTGCGATTTCTCTCCTTTTTCCCTTATTTTTGTCATTCTACTTACTTGCTTCTTCGCTTTTCTGTTTCTTTTTGCAGGTCGTTGTATTGCTGAAAGTCGTCCTATGGTCGTTGTTTCTACTTTCCTAGATTCAAGGCCCTACTGTTTTCGAGGTAAGCTAAATCCCTAGAATTTTGGTTTGGTGGTTGTGCATAATCGTCTTGCTGTTGTTTGTGCTTTGGTAGAAGATTCATACGTGAGGCAGATAAATAATTTGGTGGCCTGCTGCATGTTACAATAAGAGTGCATTTGTTTTTGTCAGGTCCAGGGAGTTGGTTAGTCACGTTTTTGTAGAGGTTGTTGTAAATTTGCAGCGGTTGCTTATATTACTGACTATCTGCTCTAGGATTTGATTGTTTGTAATATAAGATTGTTGTTGCTACAACTGGTTTTATAACTTGGGTAGTATGCTTCTATTTAATTGCCATCCATAATTTCAACCTTGAATCGGTTTGCATTTTTCCTTATATTATAGTCTTACCTTCTATTTAGATCGGTACAGGGAAATGATTATTTAGTCAGATTTGGATTTGTCCTATTTTTATTGTGCTATTTCATATTGACATCTTTTGATTTTCATGAAATTTACTAGAATAATTAGTTAACAGACATAAAGAAGTACCAGAGTTTAAGCATATTTTCAGGTTTTACTGCTTATATGAATAAGATCATCCACCTTAGTTATTTTGACGCTGACATGCTTCAGGGTACATTATACTTTGTTGGTTAGAAAGATTTAGGACATTTTGTGCAATATTATGTCATATTTAGCTAGCTTTTGTATCCCTGTAGTGTTGAACATTTCAACTCTATCATTCCAGTTCAATTCTTGCAATGATTCTATTAGATGAAGCACTAATTTTCTCCTTTTCCCATTAAATGGGGTGACCAAGATATAGTGGTGCCATGTTAGGTTGTAGGATAAAATCCTTTTAGATCATTTCACTTCCAAATTTATTATGTTGAATATATTCTGGATAATCAGTTTGGAAGTGAAATTTGCTCACCACTAAGTGGAAAGGAAGAATATACTTTGAACAAGTGTATGTAAGTTGCTTTCTTTGTTTTTCAAACATTTTTATACTTCCTTTCTTTGTTTTTCACAAGTGTATGTAAGTTGTTGAAACAAAAATTAGCTCACTTCTAGCTTAGATTGCGCATGTATGTAAAACTCAGCTGATTCAAACCTTTTAATATTATAGCAGGAAATGGATGGCGTCATTGAAGGCTCAGTCAGCTCATGCGGATGCACAACTCAAGCAGAACAAACGCTGAATCAGGAACATGTATAATATTATGTGTAGTTTCCATACATGTACTTGGATTTGTTCTTCTATATTCTTGCAAACCTGAGTGAGATTTGCTTTTTATAGAAGTAGATGCTATCATATGCTCTTTGTTGTCTATTTGTTTGAGTTCTCAATTTGTCACTTAATAATCTATGCTTTCATTTCAGGAGTACATGTCTTTTGGTGCCATAAATCATTAGTAGTTGTTTAAACCCTACTATCTATATCCTGTACGCACTAAGGATCGCCTTCCATCTCTTTTGTTCTTGGGCATGTAAATATAGACTAAAGCCTAGCGCAACAGTCCCTTGTGCCTCTTGCCTGGATGATGGTTCTGTCCATCGCCGATGCTCGTCCTATGCAATTGCTTTTCACTCGTTATGCTACACCTACTAGCCTATTCAGTCTGTTCTATTTTTCAGTGCCTTACTCACCATAAAGGCTTTTGTCACTCCCTAATTTAGTATCGTTCTGCACTTCCTACCATGTACTTCTTTCTAGCCTACCATTGTTTTAGCGGTATTATGACTGTCGTGAGCTCGAGGTTTGGAGCCTCTGGTTAACTACGTCTCTCGAGGAACAAGACTGTTCTGGTGTATGCCTTTGTGGCATTGCTTGTTTCTCCCCGTTCGCTGTTACATATCTCCATGCCTACTAGCTACTTAACCTATGAATTATACACTAGCATATATTACAAGAAAATAACATGCGGCTACTTTAGTAATTATAATTTTAGCAGCAAATAAATATGAGTATAGTGGGATGGTGCGCCAAGGCGCACCCCTAAATCTAGTTATTTAATTTGGCGCTCCTTGGTAAGCAAGGATGGTGACTGCAGATGGACTCGACCTCCCTGTGCGCAAGAGTTTTGAAGGGTAAGTATTTCCAGCAAACAGACTTCATGCATGCAACAACACCGAAAAAGTCTTCAGCTACATGGAGAACTATTATAGCTGGGAGGAGGGCATTACAAACGGGCATGATTAAGCGTGTGGGGAATAGGAGGTCTATTTCCACATGGAGTGATAAATGGATTCCCAACACAGCCACGATGGCACCAATAGGCAGAAAAGGAGAAGCTGTACTAGACAATGTAGCAAGTCTCATTGATACTGATAGCTGGACCTGGAAAGTGGCAATGGTTAGAAATAATTTCCTAGCACCCGATGCCGATGCAATTCTCAATATACCGCTGAGATCAGGTGGAGGGGAGGATTATATGGCTTGGGCGTTCGAGAAATCGGGTAACTACTCTGTTAAAACAGCATACCGTGCTCTGGTGACTCAAAACGAGCTTCGAGCTCTAGAGGAAGGGATGGTCATGGGATCTTCAACTTTGGAAGAACAGATGTGGAATTCTCTATGGAAATTGAACGTCATGCCAAAGATTCGTGTGTTTTGGTGGAGAGTACTTCGAGGAATTCTTCCAGATTCAGTTACTCTCAACTATAGACACATCAAAGAAAATGGCACATGTGATATATGTGGGGCCATGGAGGAAGACCTGATGCATGCGTTAGTACACTGCTCGCATGCACAGAATTTTTGGGCTGCAGCGGGGGAAGTTTTTCACCTCAAACTACCTCGGCTACATCCAAGAACATGGAACAGAGATATACTCTGTGACCAAATGTTTACCGAGAGAGAACGATGCCAGATTATAACGATAATGTGGTCAATCTGGACGTCTCGAAATCGTTGGACACATGATAAAGAGGCTTATGATCCTGTGGTTTCTATGAAAAAAAAAAAGAAACCTTGGCACTGTTGGAAGTTCCTGTTAAACAGATGGCAATCCGGGATGGTCAGTGCTGGCGGCCACCGGACCCAGGCTGGGTGAAGATAAACACCGATGGTGCTGTCTCAGCTCAAGAACTCAAAGGAGGGGGAAGTGGTGTTGCAAGATCACATACAACCTTTTTGGGAGCTTGGAGCAAACCCTATGATGGGGTTAGTGATCCTCTCATCGTGGAAGTGTTGTCCCTTCGTGATGGTGTTATCTTTGCAAGGCTAAGGGGATTTTCGCATTTGGTGATCGAGACGGACTGTCTAGAAGTGGTGGATCTCTAGACCTCACGCTACAACTTGCGTTCTGTTGTGGCGCCAATCCTAGAAGAAATTGGATATATGGTGAGCCAGTTCTCTTCGTTTTCAATAAAGCATGTTATGAGATAGGCGAATTACTTGGCTCATTTGTGTGCGAAGCTTGCTAGTACACTAGGGGTGACGAGCAGCTGGCTTAGCGAGAGCCCTGCATTTCTTGTGAGTAGTCTGATGACTGATTGTAAGCTGAACTCTTTGAAATAATAAACTCCAGAGCTTCTATGCAAAAAAAAGATTGGCACGTCTCGTCAACCACGAATTCAACAGAAATGGCAGTGCAGAAAGCAGCCCAGCACAAACTGCCGATCCAAAAGAGTCATGAGAAGGGCTTGACGAACTTCCACGCGAAGCCAGTCGCTTTGCTCATCTTTACTACTCCGTCCGTCATACAAAAGATGTCACAGCCCTCTCCAATTCTAGTTCATTTTAATTTTTGCAAAAATATTCCTAGTAATACATTCATAATGTTTGAAATTTGGGCTTCAAAATCGAAATCCAAACTGAAATATTTCCTATCGCGCTGCATCCGTCGCCGTCCCGCTGCCCTCGCGTTGTCTCTGTTGCCGTCCCGCTATCCTCGTGCAGCTGGAGTCAAGCAGAGATCCTGCCGGAATCGGCAGTCCGAGTTCGCAGACGCGCAGGAGATCGATCACGGCACATAGGAGCTCGCGGATGCCGGACTAGGAGTCTCGACCTAGCGGGCGGTCCACCCGCTAGCCCATCTCCTTCCTACGGGCGTGCCCCTCCCTTCGTCGTTCTCCCCCACCTACGTAACTCCCTCACCGTCCGCCGCCGCTCCACTGAGGAAGTCCCGGTGCGACAAGGTCTGGCAATCTTCAACCTCGTGGAGCGGCGAGGCTCTGCAGGACGCTCATGGTGATGGCTCCCCTAGGCAGAAAAGGGTTCCCATAGTCTTTCCTCTCATGTATCAGCACTTGAGATCAATATTCTGAAACCTTCAATTATGCACGGAGTGGTCACACTTTCTATCCTTGAAACAAAAATATTCAGAGAAGGATACCCGAGGCAGCCAACGACGACAAAGATGAATCCCGTGGCGAGGTCCGGCATTGCGGAGGCCATGCATGGGGTGTCTTGTTCATGCCATGCAACATGAGGGCTTTGGAACAGTCACCCTGTAAAACATACACTCATGATTGGGGTGGAAGATCTTGTTCGAAGATAGAAGGCACTTGCATTTTGTTCATGAATGTGATTAATCGTTTGCTTAGTTTCTTACCTGCCGAGAGCCAGCAAGACAAACTGAAGGATCAACGGGTTGCTCAGCTCAGACGGCCATTTGTTCATGCCACACAAGAAACGGATAGTCAGCAGATGAGTTAGCATTGGATTCTTCGATGGATGCATGCGGTATATCTCATACCTCCTGGGTGAGGTGCTCGTGCTCCTGGCCGTGTCCAACTCATCAGTGTCCGTGTACCTAAAGATGCAATTGAGAAATGTTCTGATTAAATTGATTTGTACAGTCAAATTAATCTGAAATATATAGGTTCAGTTGTATTATCTGAATCTATCAAGTGCTCATTAAGGAAAATGGAAATTTATCTGAAATGTATAGGGAGAGAATACTAACTTCTTTGCACCAGCAATAATGAAAGCTTCCATTGTCCAATTGGATAGCACAACCCATCAAAAAAATGTGAGATTTTTGCATCGGTGCCAACCAGGACCAATGCCACATGTAGCAATGCAGAACACTGCAGGAACAAAGCTCGTAAAGCCAAATCACCTCCTCTCAGTGGATTTTTAATATCATGACAAAGTTTTGACCAAATAAATGTTGAGAGGAAGATAATAGCTACAACACTGATGTATCATGCACGAAATCAATCTAACTCAAGAACAATGGACATGCCTACAAACCCGGCCATACCAAGCATGTTAATTTTATGGCTATGTCTTGCAGAAAGTGGCATTTATTCAGCCATTTAAGTTTTTTCAGAAAATAACTAATGAGTCTAAATGTTAGTTTGAATATTGTTCTCACGCCATCTGAAGCCACATAAGCCTTCCAAAAGTTGAAACCAAAACCACAAAAACTCAATCATCAGCCTCATATTTAAAAACATGCCCCCACAAAATAATTAGAATGATGAGCGAACTTATATCAGCCGAATGGTGACAGCTTCTCAAAGATATGGCAGTTGAAATATTCAGACTCGTTGTTTGCACAATACCATCAGAAGCAACATAAAACCAAGCTAAAGAGTGATCTCCGAATAGATGGTTGCACACCTCACATGCTGGCATGCTTAATTGATGATTATAGGTCGGAATCAACAAGAAACCTAGGTAAATCGTAGCACAAATGAACAGATGGTTGCACACTCTAGCACTGCTTGATCATATCTATGGTTCATGGCAAATAATCGAATTTACCCCTACATACGGGAAACTCTTGATGCATGGGCAATGCAATGGTGAATTAGCAATGCATGGTCCACTTTAACCAAACAATTACTAGCAAACACCTATCATCCAGAGAACAAAAGTAGATGCATCCTCCCATGAACAAAATTCCATTGCTAAATATAAGAAGTGTGAGGGAGAAGATCATTTCAACTATTTAACCTTATTTATTAAGTACTATACTTGAATTGAACAATTACTAGCAAACACCTATCATCTAGTAATCAACGCAAGATTCACCATATTACACTGAAAAAAATATCTGTAGACACGTCCTCCCCATGGAAAAACAAAAAAGATGCCAATCCCTCTCTAAACATAGTTGATTTCAACTTCTATTACTAGTACTACTTCATACTTAGTTACTTAGAATTGAACGGCAACCTATGAAAGGCTAAGTAATGTGTGGCAAATCTCCCGGAAAATGCGCCTTCGGGACCGAACCTCGGCAAAACCGGAACACACTGATCTCTCTGAAATACCTGGAGGATCACTCCACAACCACCCTCGCTCCCGCGAACAACCAACCAATGTGGCGTTGAGCTCTGAACCAAAAGATGTTGTTTGTCAGAAGTGGGGTTCGAACCCACGCCCTCGTTAGAGGACCAGAACTTGAATCTGGCGTCTTAGACCACTCGGCCATCCTGACTTGCGATGTGCCTGAGGCTGACCCTTATAAACCGGCGGAAATCCCCCTAAATTCCCGATGTGGGACTAAACTGTCGAGGATTTATGCAGCTTACCTGCAGCAGCCGGCCGGCGTGTCCACCGCGAGTGCCGAGGCCTCCTGCCGTGGGGCGAACGACGGATTTGTGCCGACGCTCGACCCCCTCCCTCTGCTCGACGAAGCGCGTGCTGGCCGCCGCCGATCTCAAACGAAGAACTCGCCGGTGGTATCGCGACAAGGTTGGACAGAGGAGGAGAGAGCATCTACATTCTCACGGGAGGAAGGTCACGCCGGCGGAGGCGGCTGCAGTCCGGCGTGGATTGGATACGAACAGAGGAGAAAAGACGAGATGGGATGGGGTTGATAGTTGCGGTCAACGGCATAGCCAGAATAGTTTCTCCTACGTAGCATCGCCGATGTAGGTACCGGCCCAGGTTGGACACAGCGCGGGCCAGAAAGCCTTAGAGTGGCGGGCCTACACTTCTGCACATACTGAACTGCTCCGTCAGGTGCGTTCGTCTCAAGTTCTCAAAAAAACAAAAGGTGTGATCTCAAAAAAACAAAAGGTGCGTTCGTCTCTCATTTTGGGTTTATAAATACATGCAAATGTAAAGAAACTCAGGTCACTCATTTTAGGACAGTGGGAGTAGAATACTAAAATTATATCTATCTTACTTTCTTATTGAACTATAAATGATGTATTTGAAGCAAAAACAAATCGACTTTTCTAGATTCGTGTTGAACTTATTTCTGTAAATAAGCACCAGGAACGCTAGCTAATTATCCTATATAACTAAACTGGATCCTGATGACGCGCTTTGCCGTGTCCATCCATTTACAAAATATGACAATGAGAATCTTGTAAAATATATTGATAAAATAATTTTTTGATAAACCAACTCAAGTAATTGAAATATGGGTATTGAACTGGAGGCATGCACAAAAAAGAGTACACGTTATGCACTCACCTAAATGATTTCTTATTTCTAAATTTATCTCCGTCGCGAGATGAAAAGGAAAAAAAATGCAAGACCGAACATAATATATATGTTTTAATCAATTATAAATGAACCCTTTGGTGAAGGGAGATATTTAACATCAGCTAGGATAAAGAGCATAAATTGTTAGGAAATTCAGAGCTAATTCGGTTGGTGATGAAACTATCTCGAGTCTTGTTGTAGTTTTGATGAAAATTAAGGGACATTTTTTTTTGCGAAAATTTCACCGATCTATTAATAATCATCAACGGTAGTACAAACATGCCTAAAAGTAATAAAAATTACAAATAGGTCGATGGAACACTTAGCGAAGACTACAAACACGCTCCTCCATCACCGGAGCCGGTCAAAGCTTGTCGTAGTAGAGCTTGTTGTAGTAGACAGACGGGAAGTTACCTGAGAGGGATCGTCTCCTCTTCCTGTTCACTTCGTCTCTCCTTTCAGTTTCCTTCTCTCGTAGATAGATGATTCCAGAATTTTCTTCCGACTTCCTATATATTTACGACACTGCGAGCTTACTTAGTCGCTGTGCCATGGGCCACTCAAACATCAGGTTAGTTCGTGTCGCACGAGCGACGCTGCTCACGGTAACAAAAGTTCTCTTTCCTCAGCCATAATACACGATTCATATGGTTTCGTGATGTAAATAAACACACTCGGTGTGGCCTGAACAGGCGGGTAGACAATCCGGCTTAAGCCGATTAATTAATAGTTTGACATTACGATCTTAGACAACGTGCTTTCTAAACTACTCCCTCCATCCTAAAAAGGATGTCTCAAATTTATTTGAATTTGGATATATCTGTATACTAAATAGTGTCTAGATACATTTAAGTTTATACAAACTTAAGACATCCTTTTTAGTACTACGGAGAGAGTATTTTTTATTAGCATTTAACGATAATAAACATCAACATATGATGGTCCGTTGTTACCCAATTACTAGTTTTGTCTCTACTATTGCACTATTCATAGAATCTAACCTGCTTTTTGTTGGGGTAACATTGTTAATTTTTAATTTGGTTGGGGTATTGGCCAAAATATCATGTTGAGCCACATTACTTCTAAATTTAACAAGCTATAAATAATAAGACCTTTTTACCATAGATAAGTGTATCACTCTCACCTATAGTATCACTTCGGGTGTATATATCTTCGCGGCCATTTTAATATTTATACTCCCTGGTGAAGTGTTATACATATCTTGGCGTAGGTTTCCAAATTGTATGACCTAGATGGACCTAGATTTGGAATTCTAGAATATATGAGGCTGTACACAAACTATTTATCTCAAAAACCCTTTCTCTGAGAGCATCGCCACCGGGCCGATCCAAACGGGCAACCCAAAATGCCCGCTTATGTCCTTTTGGGTTGGACCACGGTTACTTTTGGTCGTGGTCCAGCCTGTCCGGCCAGGCACGTTCAGGGATGTGACTCATTTGTCCGCGCTTGACCAACATGGACACACTGTTTTTTAAAATTCAATACCAGCAATCGATACGTAGAGATCTGTTCTTACCTTTGTAAGGGGAATACTTCACAAGAAAAACCATATCCTCCCAATAGCTGCAAGGACAACATTATTGGAAGAAGGGTGTGGGATTACCTGCGAGTAAGGACAAAATGATGACCAATTAAAAACAGCCGCTAGATCAGACTATACAAAGCCTCTGGGGTCATGGCGTAGATCGCCCCCATTATATTGTTTAAAAATCATATCCTCTCAATAGCTGCAAACCTCCTGAAGAGATGAGGACAACATGTTGGAATGATGGTGTGGCATTGCCTGCGAGTAAGAACAAAATGATAGTATGATACCCAATTAAAAACAGCAGCGAGGGTGTGGCATTGCCTGCGAGTAAGAACAAAATGATACCCAATTAAAAAACAACAGGTAGATTAGATTAACATAGACTCTAGGGTGGTGGCATAGACCTCGACCATTATATTGTTTCATGCTAACCTTGTGATCTGCTAGGCCTTCGAAGCATGCATAGGAAGGACATCGGAGTTAAACTAAGCAATGGGGCCTCATCTTCTTATTCTAACTTTTGAAGGCACGCACAGAGAAAGCCCCGATCCACTGATAACAACCTAGCATATAGATTGACAATTTTTTTGCAGAACTCGAAGGTAGGCCCGAGACTTAGGGAGCTTACCTAATAAATCGCCCATGACCGTCACACACTCATCGGCGGTCGAGCTCGCACACAAAGCCCTGCAGCGATGAGCAGAGGCAGCACCATGAGTGACTCAAAAGATTATTTGGAAAGCCATATGCTACATCATGAGTACACATCCTTTCACAATCAGCTCGAAAAAACAACAATCAAATGAAGTTTCCAATCCAAACATAGAGTAAATCCAAATTATTATTTAATGGACTAATCAAAACTCATCCGTACGACAAGGAAGTCGTGTTTTCGTAAGTTCATAAATTGAAAGCGAGTAAAGAACAATATATATTTAGGAATATGCTAGGACAAGAATTTTTGTAAAATAAGTACCAGGTATGGTTTAGCAAGCTAGCTTGTAAGTAGATTACAACTAGAGTTGAACTGTAAGAGATTATATCAAAGTTGTAGAACGATTTGAACCTAAACTTTTCTATTTTATTACACCCTGTACTGCAGGAAATAATAAAATAGTCTTATACATTTGGTGGTGATAATGTGCAGTCATTTTTTTCAATGGTATGTACTGGCCAAAGCTGATTAACACATGAACTGCATTGCTATCCCAAAAGTACATTGGCCGCATGCCAATTTTGAAAGAATGGGGCGTACTGGCCAAATCTATTAACACATGAACTGCATTGCTATCCAAAAGTACATTGGCCGCATGCCAATTTAGAAAGAATGGGGCACGGCTGGGTTTTTCATGTACTGCCATATCTTGGAGCATTTGTGCTGCATTTGATGCCACCGAGAGTACTATGACCTACACAACCATTTAAAAAAAATATAGATCCCATTGCCCATGTGATTATCTCGAGAAAAAGCAAAGGTCCAAGTTCTCAACCATGTCCTCAACTCAACAGGGAAAAGAGAAATGTGTTTCTACCGTGCACAGTAAATAGCATGCACTGTTTCACTGTGTCGTGTAGTTTTCATGCAGGTTTCTGAAATGCGACAAAACTTTATGAACATTTCAGCACGACATGCGCAGTATATACCGTGCCGGAAAAAGTCTAGCACGGCTCACATACGTCAAACGTGACAGCTCCGGCAAATAAGTTCTCCTAAACTCCGGTCCTTTCAGTTTTAGCCGTGTTCCACCTTCGATCTCTATAAATTGAGCCTGATCAACCTCAATCTCCTGGCAGCCATCAGATAAAAAAGATGGCACTCCTGATCCTGCATGAACAACTCCTCTCAGCACTACTTGTCATCATAGTTATTCCCGTGTGCTTCTTCATCACCAGATCCAGGAGATCAAGTAATCCATTTCTACCAACAGATTGGCCCATCGTGGGCATGCTCCCTGGCCTCATCGCCAACCGGCATGGCCTCCACGACTACGCCGCAACCATCCTGGCCGCCTCCGGGCACAACTTCAAGCTGCACGGCCCTCCGGCCACCAGCGTGCGGTACCTCCTCACCAGCAGCCCGGCCAACGTTCGCCACATCTTCACCACGAACTTCGCCAACTACATCAAGGGCGACGAGCTCGCGGCCATGCTCGGCATACTGGGTGGCACCATAGTCGCCGCCGACGGCGACTCCTGGCGCCGGCAGCGCGAGACGATCCACCATGTCCTGACCAGGCCACGGCTGTTGGACTCCTTGTCTCGACGTTGCCACAACAAGGTGGCGCTGGACCTCGTGCCCTTGTTAAGCCACATGGCAAGCACACATGCCACATTCGACATGGAGGACCTCCTAGGCAGGCTAGTGTTCGACGTCACTGTCATGGCGGTCTTCGGAACGGACCCGTTCAGCTTGGCTGCCGACATGCCTCCCGTGCATGTTACCGCAGCCTTGGACACCCTGATGGAGGTGGCCTTGCAACGGATGAGTTTGCCTGTGACCTGCTGGAAAACGCTGAGATGGCTCAACGTTGGCCAGGAGAGGAGGCTCGCCCAGGCAGAATCGGTGCTATACAGCTTTGTGGCGGAGAGTATCCAGAGAAGTATGGCTGCCGGCGACAAGGCCGCCGCTATCAATGCTGGGTCCGATATCCTGTCCTATTATGTCAGTGGTGACTCAAACCCAGACTTTCTTGACCAGAACAGGGAGCCCACCGACTTCCTGCACAGGACGTTCATCAACTTCATGGTCGCGGTGCGTGACCCGATGGGCTCGACACTGTCGTGTCTCATCTACAACCTCGCCACGAACCCGCATGCCGTATTCGGCATCCGCAAGGAACTGGCGCCAATCGCTGCGTGCAAATAAAGCGGCTCCACGGCCGATGAGGTCGTGTTTGAGCCGGACGAGACCAAAGACCTTGTGTACACCCAAGCAGCCATGTTCGAGTCCCTGAGGATGTACCCGATCGCCCCCCTCGAGCGAAAGGCGGCTGTCACCGACGACGTGCTGCCGAGCGGCCACAAGGTGCGCGCGGGGGACACCGTCTTGATCTCCACCTACAGCATGGGGAGACTGGAGCAAGTGTGGGGGGAGAACTGCCAGGAGTACAGGCCAGAGAGGTGGCTGTCAAGGGACGGCGGCACGTGCCCTCTCACGAGTTCATCGCGTTCAACACGGGGCCTGGGGCGTGCCTCGGCAAGAACATCTCGGTGGCGCTGGTGACATCCATCACTGCCACAGTAGTGTGGAACTTCGACGTGGAGGTGCTGGAGAGCGATGCTGTCAAGCCCAAACTGTCGCTTATCCTGCAGATGAAGAACGGACTCATGGCCAAAGTTAAGAAGAGATCACAGGGGGAAGTACCACGCGAATAAGAACGCTAAGCCATCAGGTCCAAACATATGGACGCGAATAAGAGCATGCAGCAACATAATCTTGATCTGACGCTTATCCCCCACAATCCATTCAAAAGCTAATACTCATCCTGGAAACCTCATCCTACTCGACCACCATCTAGATATTGTGGCTTGTGCTCATTGTTATGCTTAGTTGATAATTGATATATGAATAAAATGAATGAACCGATGTGTTAGGGGATCACCAATGGTCATCGTTTCATGGTTGGACCAGAATGAAAAAAAAACTACAAAGATCGTCTGCTTTTATTGTCTAGCCAAAGCATCCGACATCTCTGCATTGCAAAATTTAATTCTGATCCCAATGCGGTGCTGTCAGTCTTCGATTTACTACTGACAAGTGATTTTTTTACAGCTACTACTAACAGCTGTTAATACACTAGCTGAATGACAAACTTGGGACTGTGTATTGGGTGCACACACATAAAAAGAACTCGTTGCTTCTCAAAACAAAGCTACTGCATGTGGAAAACCTGGAAATATAAATTAACATGGATTTCAATATACATAATATCACAAAACACATGGTACTTTTACCTTTTCGCTGAGACTTCTTTGCGTCAATGTGGTTAATCACATGGGAACTGAAATGTTGTGTACATACAGGAGACAAAAAATGTAAGGCCATATGTATCTGTCGATGCAGAGGCCGGGGTCTTATCCCCATTTCAAAAAAAAACAGGAGACAAAATGTCCCAGTAACGTTTTGTAGAAAAAACCTTCCTCTTTAGACATAAATATTGACTTTGGTGCACAATAGTTTGTTTAGAAACATGCAATCTTGAACTTACAATGAAAAGCTAGCAAGTAACAACAATGCAGTATCATGCAAATCAATCAGTGCAAAAAAAAGAACAGCTGCTCACATTTTACTGTGCCTGCTACTGGATCCGCTCCTCTCGGTGTCGATGACTGCTGCTGCAGAGCGTACTCGTGAACCCTGCTGCTGCTAGAAGGAATAGCCTTCAGAATATTCTACAGACTTTCACACAACTGATGAACAATGAGCACCAAAACATTTTGTAATGTTACCAACCCTGGAATAGCATGATTAAAAGAGATGACGGCACTACAGATGCAAGAGCATACTAAATCTTCGGTATAAGTACCACAGCTTTGCATTTTACACTGCCCGTCAGCAAAACTACTGAAAAATGTGATATCCGGTAGATGTATTCATGGAAAATTTTCAGTGCGAGATATGCTCCAACTATACCTTGTTGTTCTCCTACAGACCTAAAGTACAAGTCATCTTACCGTCTTCCTCTAGACTAGCACCATCTCCAATTCGGGCGAAGATTGTTGTACCATGCACAAAATCTATCTAACTCAACAACAATGTACATGTCTACAAACCCGGCCATACCAAGCATGTTAATTTTATGGCTACTTCTTCCAGGAAGTGGCATTTATTCAGCCATTTAAGTTTTTTCAGACAATAACTAATGAGTCTAAATGCAAGTTTGAATATTGTTCTCGCGCCATATGAAGCCACATAAGCCTTTCAAAAGTTGAAACCAAACCCACAAAAACTCAATCATCAGCCTCACATTTAAAAACATGCCCCCACAAAATCATTAGAATGATGAGCGAACTCATGTCAGCTGAATGGTCACATCTGGTCAAAGATCCAGACTTGTTGTTTGCACAATACCATCCGAAGCAACTTAAAACCAAGCTAAAGAGTGATCTCCAAACAGATGGTTGCACACCTCACATGCTGGCATGCTTAATTGGTGATTATAGATCTGAATCAACAAGAAACCAGATGGTTGCACACTCTAACATTGCTTGATCATATCTACGGTTCATGGCAAATAATCAAATTTACCCCTACCTTGGGAAACTCTTGATGCACGGGCAATGCAATGGTGAATTAGCAATGCATGGTCCACTTTAACCAAACAATTACTGGCAAACACCTATCATCCAGAGAACAAAATTTTCAGTAGATGCATCCTCCCATGAAAAAACCCTATGAACAAAATTCCATTGCTAATATAAAAAGTGTGGGGGAGAAGATCATTTCAACTATTTAACCCTTATTTATTAAGTACGACCAATCAGTCACCGGCAAGAACGTGTTAATCCGGTACTCGGCCCCGGTGGTGGTATCGACAGCAACCTCGCGCTCCAGGTTTCTCCTCGCATCATCTGGAACACTACACAACCACGCTAGGTCCGGCGAACTACCAACGAATGTGGCGTTGAGCTCTAAACCAAAAGATTTAGTGTCAGAAGTCTGTGAACCAAAAGTTTTGTTGTCAGAAGTGGGGTTCGAACCCACGCCCTCGTTAGAGGACCAGAACTTGAATCTGGCGCCTTAGACCACTCGGCCATCCTGACTTGCGATAGTGCCTAAGGGTGACCCTTATAAACCGGCGGAAATCCCCCTAAATTCCCGATGTGGGACTAAATTTCGAGGTTGTATGCAGCTTACCCGTACCATCCGGCCGGCGTGTCCACCGCGAGTGCCGAGGCCTCCCGCCGTGGGGCGAACGACGGATTTGTGCCGACGCTCGACCCCCTCCCCGTGCTCGACGAAGCGCGCGGTGGCGGCGCCGGCCTCGAACGAAGACCTCGCTGTGGTCGTGACGAGGTTGGACGGAGGAGGAGTGAG
Source organism: Avena sativa (assembly GCA_916181665.1). Taxonomy (NCBI): domain Eukaryota; kingdom Viridiplantae; phylum Streptophyta; class Magnoliopsida; order Poales; family Poaceae; genus Avena; species Avena sativa. The sequence goes on along the minus strand of OV702298.1, from coordinate 272,074,614 downwards.
CCGCTACATTCTCACGGGAGGAAGGTCACGGCGGCGGAGGCGGCTGCACTCCGGTGGGAGATGGATACGAACAAGGGAGGGGAGAGGAGAAGAGACGAGATGGGCTCGGCAGTTGCGGTCAACGGCGTAGCCAGAACATTCTCTCCTACGCATCGTGGATGTAGGTACTGGCCCAACAAGCCCTCTCGATGCGTAGATGCCCAACAAGCCCTGTGCTGTGCAGCACACGGCGAGCTCTACGTACGGTCCCATGATGTAACCTCAGTCAGATTCTCGGTTAAAGTAAATGGGGAATTTCTCTCTTTCTTCACACCCTCTCGAGGTTTGAGATAGGGAGACCCAATGTTCCCATATTTATTTTTGATGTGTTCGGAAGGACTGGCAACACTCTTGAATAATTTCGGTGGAGCGTATGTGGACAGGGGAGATCGAGTAAGCGTGAACTCACCGTGGATTAACCACCTGCTCTTTGCGGATGATTGTCTAATTTTTATGAATGCAAAGATACAGAGTGGTGAGCGTTTGAATGAAATTCTTCGGATTTATGATGACTGCTCGGGTCAGGCAGTTAACCGGGAGAAGAGACTGCTTTCCGTCCGCCGCGCCGCAGCCGCCCAATCAGTTTCCTCCCCCGAGCCCCTCCCAAACCCCCGCCGCCCTGCTGCCTTCCTCCCGTGGCCGCTCTCCTCCCCCGTTCCCGCCCTGCAGCTCGATCTCGATCTGGTTTGGGCTCTCCTCCATCTCCCCCTCCACCTCCGAGGTCACCTCAAGCGCCTTGCTCGTGTGGAGATGGCAGCGGCCGACCGGAAGTTGGAACGGCAACAATAGGGATGCCGGAGCAGTGCAACGTGCTGCAACCGGAGGAGTGGTTGGTGGCCGCAGAAGCAGAGTGTCGTGCCATCACCGGAGGAGCGGCTGGTGGCTGGTAGGAGCAGCACAGCGCGCCAAACGCTGTGCCATCACCGGGAGGAGCGGCTCGACGGTGGAGCTCCGCCCCTCATGCACCTCTTCGTTGCGTGGTGCGGGACTGCCTGCGACTCCTCCGCCTCTTCATCATCCACAAGGATGCTACCCAACAACGTAATAGTGGCCCTCCTCCCAGGTTATGTTTCTATCTGGATCAACCTCGCTAGATGAAGTTCTATAGAGGATTACGCCCTAATATATTGGTCCAGAGTTCTAATTTCTCTCTATTCTTTTGGTTCCAGGTGTGTTATGGAAGAAGATGAAGTTGTATAGAATATTAGGCCATAATTTTGATGTTCTACAAGTACCTGTCTGAATTTTGGTTCAGGTTTATCATCAGGTTGCAGCACCACTAGTCTGATTTTTTTAGCAATGTACTTCTATCTCGTGAAGGTTGAATTATATTTATATTTTGTGTTGGATATTTCGGTGCTAGGTGCAAGCTTAATGTACTAAGGAGGAAATGAGAGGAGGCAGTGTTTTAGTTTTCAAGGAAAAGATCGGAACTGAATTGTAACACATATATCAGGCGAGACAAGTTTCTTTGGCCAATTCTTTTTATCTATTTGAAGGTTTTCCAGATTTATGTGATGCATCATGTTTGTATAAGTAAGTATTCTTATGTAATGAAACAATGAACGCAATAGGCCTTAATGTTTTAAATCATCAGTACATGTAGTCTAACTTGCAGCTAAGAAGTTTATACCATTGTCATGCATCGGATATGTTCCTTTCTTGAACGCATAAAATGCTTTCATATTTTTTGTGCCATTGTTATATTATTCCCATTTTCTTTCAGGTTACCTTTTTGTTCGTGGAATCAAGGTTGTTGTTGGATGCTCGGACTCCCTCCCTACTATGGAAATTGTGCTCTTCGTATATCTCTATTTCTGAAAAATATCAGATCTCACTTTTTCTTTTATTCTGCCATGTTTACCTATGCACACTTATATAGCCTGGAATTTACACCTTGTTTAAGTCAGAAACTCTCTATAGTTTTGATTTAGCCTTTATCATACCTTGTTGTTTCTTTTTGTCTGCCATGCTTTTCTGCCGCATACTATGATCATGTATCACATCTCGCTGTTTCTTTTTATTTTATTTCTTATTTTTTCTAGAAATTTCATCTCGGGCATGAAGGACAGAAAAATCTCTTGTATTATGAATTTACAATATGGTGTTTCTTTAGTTCATATTTCTAGGAATTTCAGCAAGGCATGAAAGACAGAAAAGCTTGCGCAAACAATTCACTCACACCTGCCCCCAACGTCGTCCATCAAGCATGTAGCTATTGCCTTGAAGATCAACGCCTGACCTACAGAAGCAAGGTGAGCCCTCCACTCCACTTATTTCGTCACACCTTGCAGCAACCCTATCCTCAATTTTTACATCATCTCTGGAATATAAATCTGATGCTACAACCCCTTCTGACACTAATACATGGTGCTTGCAACATTTATTCAGTTTTGATCAGGTTTTGTTGATTTTTATTCTTCTACATACTTGTTGTTCATAGGTCACTAATGCAGAAGTTGTACATAGCTTTTCACGTAATGTTGCTTTGTTATGTACGATGAAAATTATTAGTTTCTATGGTGAAGTCTTTATCATTTAAAACATCCAAACTACAAGCCTGACATTGAGCATGAGCAAATATTCTTTTATTGCTTATCATTTGTATATGTTGAGATGTGACCTTGAATGCTTGTGTTTGGGTGGGAGGGAATTTTATACAGGCAGCAACAATAACCAGCTTCCTGAATTGAAGATAATTGTGAATTGAAGATAATTGTATATTGCATGATATCCTCTATTATTCCTTATGAGTTTCACTAATTTTAAGAATATAGTGTTGTGTTTGGCTTCCAGGAGATTTTAGACCGGCAACAGATTTTAGACCGGCAGCGACAACGACCAACGGTCTGAATTGCAGGTAATTGTTATACTGCATGATATTCTCTATATTCCTTACAAGTTCCACTAATTTTTAGAATACAGTGATTTCCTCCAGCAGTCTAGCTAGCACACTCATTCATCGTTTAGTTTTGATCTCTTGTAGTTTGGTGTCCAAGTTGACACTACAGATGCTGGACTATTTATATTGTACCATGTGTATCAAACGGGTTAAAAAGATGAAGCCTGGTGTCGTACTTGGACTATCTGCTGTGGGTGGTTTCTTCTCAACGGTGTATGACATCTTACAATAATTGCATGGCAATTTATGTTCAACATTGACTCCGCGATTTCTGTTGGTCATTGCTTACTATGCTCCGTACTTTTAACTTTTATTTGTATTAATTGATGTTATTTTCAACATATGATCTACGTAGATGTCATTTCTGATACTATTGGTGTCCCTGAGCTTTCTGCAAACAATACTAGGAATTGTAATTGAGTACTGATTTGAATAGCTATTAGTACATATGTATTGGCTTCTTATAGGAGGTACCACATTCAATTTTCCATAGGTGGAGAATTCCGGCATTGGAGTCTCCAGGCCTACTAATTTTATGTCCATCTGGAGTATGTTGATTAGATACTTTAGTATATTTGTGTTGCTGATCATTTTCTAGAGCAGATTCTTTGTGATATCAGTCCACTTCTATTATCTCTAGCGGTTGCAGCACATATGCACGTATTTATGAACTAATTTAGTCTAACACTTGGCATGTTTATTAGTCATTAATTAGCAACTTAGTATGGAGTATTGTCTTTCCTGCCAATAATAATGTGGATCGCTAAAGTATCAGCACTATTCATTTTTTCGCGTGGTGTGTGGATTGGACTTAATTTGGTGTATCAAAATAGACCACCCATTCAAATACGTTTTTATGTGTGTTATAAAAGTAGGCAGCTACATTCGATTGGTATGTTGTTTCAGCGAGCAGGGATTTATTTATAACGAGTAAATTATGCGCATTGTATATAGCATTTCTGCCTACCATCTAAAACTGAGCACCCTTTTTTTTGTAGAAAATGATTTTTGTGGTGTCCATCCACTTGCATGCCCGGTCTCCTAGACTCCCAGTACCCCCTTATCGTCGGTTTACTCCCAGCTGCCGCATCACCATCCTTGATGTCATCACGCCATAGCTGCTTATGTTTCTGAAGATAAAATATAGAAGACTACAATACAAAGATCTTATGTTTCTGAAGTTCTTGGTTTTGGGCTGCTTTCCTTTTTTTGGTTTCCCCCTGCTTAGTTCTTCGTTCTGCGATTTCTCTCCTTTTTCCCTTATTTTTGTCATTCTACTTACTTGCTTCTTCGCTTTTCTGTTTCTTTTTGCAGGTCGTTGTATTGCTGAAAGTCGTCCTATGGTCGTTGTTTCTACTTTCCTAGATTCAAGGCCCTACTGTTTTCGAGGTAAGCTAAATCCCTAGAATTTTGGTTTGGTGGTTGTGCATAATCGTCTTGCTGTTGTTTGTGCTTTGGTAGAAGATTCATACGTGAGGCAGATAAATAATTTGGTGGCCTGCTGCATGTTACAATAAGAGTACATTTGTTTTTGTCAGGTCCAGGGAGTTGGTTAGTCACGTTTTTGTAGAGGTTGTTGTAAATTTGCAGCGGTTGCTTATATTACTGACTATCTGCTCTAGGATTTGATTGTTTGTAATATAAGATTGTTGTTGCTACAACTGGTTTTATAACTTGGGTAGTATGCTTCTATTTAATTGCCATCCATAATTTCAACCTTGAATCGGTTTGCATTTTTCCTTATATTATAGTCTTACCTTCTATTTAGATCGGTACAGGGAAATGATTATTTAGTCAGATTTGGATTTGTCCTATTTTTATTGTGCTATTTCATATTGACATCTTTTGATTTTCATGAAATTTACTAGAATAATTAGTTAACAGACATAAAGAAGTACCAGAGTTTAAGCATATTTTCAGGTTTTACTGCTTATATGAATAAGATCATCCACCTTAGTTATTTTGACGCTGACATGCTTCAGGGTACATTATACTTTGTTGGTTAGAAAGATTTAGGCCATTTTGTGCAATATTATGTCATATTTAGCTAGCTTTTGTATCCCTGTAGTGTTGAACATTTCAACTCTATCATTCCAGTTCAATTCTTGCAATGATTCTATTAGATGAAGCACTAATTTTCTCCTTTTCCCATTAAATGGGGTGACCAAGATATAGTGGTGCCATGTTAGGTTGTAGGATAAAATCCTTTTAGACCATTTCACTTCCAAATTTATTATGTTGAATATATTCTGGATAATCAGTTTGGAAGTGAAATTTGCTCACCACTAAGTGGAAAGGAAGAATATACTTTGAACAAGTGTATGTAAGTTGCTTTCTTTGTTTTTCAAACATTTTTATACTTCCTTTCTTTGTTTTTCACAAGTGTATGTAAGTTGTTGAAACAAAAATTAGCTCACTTCTAGCTTAGATTGCGCATGTATGTAAAACTCAGCTGATTCAAACCTTTTAATATTATAGCAGGAAATGGATGGCGTCATTGAAGGCTCAGTCAGCTCATGCGGATGCACAACTCAAGCAGAACAAACGCTGAATCAGGAACATGTATAATATTATGTGTAGTTTCCATACATGTACTTGGATTTGTTCTTCTATATTCTTGCAAACCTGAGTGAGATTTGCTTTTTATAGAAGTAGATGCTATCATATGCTCTTTGTTGTCTATTTGTTTGAGTTCTCAATTTGTCACTTAATAATCTATGCTTTCATTTCAGGAGTACATGTCTTTTGGTGCCATAAATCATTAGTAGTTGTTTAAACCCTACTATCTATATCCTGTACGCACTAAGGATCGCCTTCCATCTCTTTTGTTCTTGGGCATGTAAATATAGACTAAAGCCTAGCGCAACAGTCCCTTGTGCCTCTTGCCTGGATGATGGTTCTGTCCATCGCCGATGCTCGTCCTATGCAATTGCTTTTCACTCGTTATGCTACACCTACTAGCCTATTCAGTCTGTTCTATTTTTCAGTGCCTTACTCACCATAAAGGCTTTTGTCACTCCCTAATTTAGTATCGTTCTGCACTTCCTACCATGTACTTCTTTCTAGCCTACCATTGTTTTAGCGGTATTATGACTGTCGTGAGCTCGAGGTTTGGAGCCTCTGGTTAACTACGTCTCTCGAGGAACAAGACTGTTCTGGTGTATGCCTTTGTGGCATTGCTTGTTTCTCCCCGTTCGCTGTTACATATCTCCATGCCTGCTAGCTACTTAACCTATGAATTATACACTAGCATATATTACAAGAAAATAACATGCGGCTACTTTAGTAATTATAATTTTAGCAGCAAATAAATATGAGTATAGTGGGATGGTGCGCCAAGGCGCACCCCTAAATCTAGTTATTTAATTTGTCGCTCCTTGGTAAGCAAGGATGGTGACTGCAGATGGACTCGACCTCCCTGTGCGCAAGAGTTTTGAAGGGTAAGTATTTCCAGCAAACAGACTTCATGCATGCAACAACACCGAAAAAGTCTTCAGCTACATGGAGAACTATTATAGCTGGGAGGAGGGCATTACAAACGGGCATGATTAAGCGTGTGGGGAATAGGAGGTCTATTTCCACATGGAGTGATAAATGGATTCCCAACACAGCCACGATGGCACCAATAGGCAGAAAAGGAGAAGCTGTACTAGACAATGTAGCAAGTCTCATTGATACTGATAGCTGGACCTGGAAAGTGGCAATGGTTAGAAATAATTTCCTAGCACCCGATGCCGATGCAATTCTCAATATACCGCTGAGATCAGGTGGAGGGGAGGATTATATGGCTTGGGCGTTCGAGAAATCGGGTAACTACTCTGTTAAAACAGCATACCGTGCTCTGGTGACTCAAAACGAGCTTCGAGCTCTAGAGGAAGGGATGGTCATGGGATCTTCAACTTTGGAAGAACAGATGTGGAATTCTCTATGGAAATTGAACGTCATGCCAAAGATTCGTGTGTTTTGGTGGAGAGTACTTCGAGGAATTCTTCCAGATTCAGTTACTCTCAACTATAGACACATCAAAGAAAATGGCACATGTGATATATGTGGGGCCATGGAGGAAGACCTGATGCATGCGTTAGTACACTGCTCGCATGCACAGAATTTTTGGGCTGCAGCGGGGGAAGTTTTTCACCTCAAACTACCTCGGCTACATCCAAGAACATGGAACATAGATATACTCTGTGACCAAATGTTTACCGAGAGAGAACGATGCCAGATTATAACGATAATGTGGTCAATCTGGACGTCTCGAAATCGTTGGACACATGATAAAGAGGCTTATGATCCTGTGGTTTCTATGAAAAAAAAAAGAAACCTTGGCACTGTTGGAAGTTCCTGTTAAACAGATGGCAATCCGGGATGGTCAGTGCTGGCGGCCACCGGACCCAGGCTGGGTGAAGATAAACACCGATGGTGCTGTCTCAGCTCAAGAACTCAAAGGAGGGGGAAGTGGTGTTGCAAGATCACATACAACCTTTTTGGGAGCTTGGAGCAAACCCTATGATGGGGTTAGTGATCCTCTCATCGTGGAAGTGTTGTCCCTTCGTGATGGTGTTATCTTTGCAAGGCTAAGGGGATTTTCGCATTTGGTGATCGAGACGGACTGTCTAGAAGTGGTGGATCTCTAGACCTCACGCTACAACTTGCGTTCTGTTGTGGCGCCAATCCTAGAAGAAATTGGATATATGGTGAGCCAGTTCTCTTCGTTTTCAATAAAGCATGTTATGAGATAGGCGAATTACTCGGCTCATTTGTGTGCGAAGCTTGCTAGTACACTAGGGGTGACGAGCAGCTGGCTTAGCGAGAGCCCTGCATTTCTTGTGAGTAGTCTGATGACTGATTGTAAGCTGAACTCTTTGAAATAATAAACTCCAGAGCTTCTATGCAAAAAAAAGATTGGCACGTCTCGTCAACCACGAATTCAACAGAAATGGCAGTGCAGAAAGCAGCCCAGCACAAACTGCCGATCCAAAAGAGTCATGAGAAGGGCTTGACGAACTTCCACGCGAAGCCAGTCGCTTTGCTCATCTTTACTACTCCGTCCGTCATACAAAAGATGTCACAGCCCTCTCCAATTCTAGTTCATTTTAATTTTTGCAAAAATATTCCTAGTAATACATTCATAATGTTTGAAATTTGGGCTTCAAAATCGAAATCCAAACTGAAATATTTCCTATCGCGCTGCATCCGTCGCCGTACCGCTGCCCTCGCGTTGTCTCTGTTGCCGTCCCGCTATCCTCGTGCAGCTGGAGTCAAGCAGAGATCCTGCCGGAATCGGCAGTCCGAGTTCGCAGACGCGCAGGAGATCGATCACGGCACATAGGAGCTCGCGGATGCCGGACTAGGAGTCTCGACCTAGCGGGCGGTCCACCCGCTAGCCCATCTCCTTCCTACGGGCGTGCCCCTCCCTTCGTCGTTCTCCCCCACCTACGTAACTCCCTCACCGTCCGCCGCCGCTCCACTGAGGAAGTCCCGGTGCGACAAGGTCTGGCAATCTTCAACCTCGTGGAGCGGCGAGGCTCTGCAGGACGCTCATGGTGATGGCTCCCCTAGGCAGAAAAGGGTTCCCATAGTCTTTCCTCTCATGTATCAGCACTTGAGATCAATATTCTGAAACCTTCAATTATGCACGGAGTGGTCACACTTTCTATCCTTGAAACAAAAATATTCAGAGAAGGATACCCGAGGCAGCCAACGACGACAAAGATGAATCCCGTGGCGAGGTCCGGCATTGCGGAGGCCATGCATGGGGTGTCTTGTTCATGCCATGCAACATGAGGGCTTTGGAACAGTCACCCTGTAAAACATACACTCATGATTGGGGTGGAAGATCTTGTTCGAAGATAGAAGGCACTTGCATTTTGTTCATGAATGTGATTAATCGTTTGCTTAGTTTCTTACCTGCCGAGAGCCAGCAAGACAAACTGAAGGATCAACCGGTTGCTCAGCTCAGACGGCCATTTGTTCATGCCACACAAGAAACGGATAGTCAGCAGATGAGTTAGCATTGGATTCTTCGATGGATGCATGCGGTATATCTCATACCTCCTGGGTGAGGTGCTCGTGCTCCTGGCCGTGTCCAACTCATCAGTGTCCGTGTACCTAAAGATGCAATTGAGAAATGTTCTGATTAAATTGATTTGTACAGTCAAATTAATCTGAAATATATAGGTTCAGTTGTATTATCTGAATCTATCAAGTGCTCATTAAGGAAAATGGAAATTTATCTGAAATGTATAGGGAGAGAATACTAACTTCTTTGCACCAGCAATAATGAAAGCTTCCATTGTCCAATTGGATAGCACAACCCATCAAAAAAATGTGAGATTTTTGCATCGGTGCCAACCAGGACCAATGCCACATGTAGCAATGCAGAACACTGCAGGAACAAAGCTCGTAAAGCCAAATCACCTCCTCTCAGTGGATTTTTAATATCATGACAAAGTTTTGACCAAATAAATGTTGAGAGGAAGATAATAGCTACAACACTGATGTATCATGCACGAAATCAATCTAACTCAAGAACAATGGACATGCCTACAAACCCGGCCATACCAAGCATGTTAATTTTATGGCTATGTCTTGCAGAAAGTGGCATTTATTCAGCCATTTAAGTTTTTTCAGAAAATAACTAATGAGTCTAAATGTTAGTTTGAATATTGTTCTCACGCCATCTGAAGCCACATAAGCCTTCCAAAAGTTGAAACCAAAACCACAAAAACTCAATCATCAGCCTCATATTTAAAAACATGCCCCCACAAAATAATTAGAATGATGAGCGAACTTATATCAGCCGAATGGTGACAGCTTCTCAAAGATATGGCAGTTGAAATATTCAGACTCGTTGTTTGCACAATACCATCAGAAGCAACATAAAACCAAGCTAAAGAGTGATCTCCGAATAGATGGTTGCACACCTCACATGCTGGCATGCTTAATTGATGATTATAGGTCGGAATCAACAAGAAACCTAGGTAAATCGTAGCACAAATGAACAGATGGTTGCACACTCTAGCACTGCTTGATCATATCTATGGTTCATGGCAAATAATCGAATTTACCCCTACATACGGGAAACTCTTGATGCATGGGCAATGCAATGGTGAATTAGCAATGCATGGTCCACTTTAACCAAACAATTACTAGCAAACACCTATCATCCAGAGAACAAAAGTAGATGCGTCCTCCCATGAACAAAATTCCATTGCTAAATATAAGAAGTGTGAGGGAGAAGATCATTTCAACTATTTAACCTTATTTATTAAGTACTATACTTGAATTGAACAATTACTAGCAAACACCTATCATCTAGTAATCAACGCAAGATTCACCATATTACACTGAAAAAAATATCTGTAGACACGTCCTCCCCATGGAAAAACAAAAAAGATGCCAATCCCTCTCTAAACATAGTTGATTTCAACTTCTATTACTAGTACTACTTCATACTTAGTTACTTAGAATTGAACGGCAACCTATGAAAGGCTAAGTAATGTGTGGCAAATCTCCCGGAAAATGCGCCTTCGGGACCGAACCTCGGCAAAACCGGAACACACTGATCTCTCTGAAATACCTGGAGGATCACTCCACAACCACCCTCGCTCCCGCGAACAACCAACCAATGTGGCGTTGAGCTCTGAACCAAAAGATGTTGTTTGTCAGAAGTGGGGTTCGAACCCACGCCCTCGTTAGAGGACCAGAACTTGAATCTGGCGTCTTAGACCACTCGGCCATCCTGACTTGCGATGTGCCTGAGGCTGACCCTTATAAACCGGCGGAAATCCCCCTAAATTCCCGATGTGGGACTAAACTGTCGAGGATTTATGCAGCTTACCTGCAGCAGCCGGCCGGCGTGTCCACCGCGAGTGCCGAGGCCTCCCGCCGTGGGGCGAACGACGGATTTGTGCCGACGCTCGACCCCCTCCCTCTGCTCGACGAAGCGCGTGCTGGCCGCCGCCGATCTCAAACGAAGAACTCGCCGGTGGTATCGCGACAAGGTTGGACAGAGGAGGAGAGAGCATCTACATTCTCACGGGAGGAAGGTCACGCCGGCGGAGGCGGCTGCAGTCCGGCGTGGATTGGATACGAACAGAGGAGAAAAGACGAGATGGGATGGGGTTGATAGTTGCGGTCAACGGCATAGCCAGAATAGTTTCTCCTACGTAGCATCGCCGATGTAGGTACCGGCCCAGGTTGGACACAGCGCGGGCCAGAAAGCCTTAGAGTGGCGGGCCTACACTTCTGCACATACTGAACTGCTCCGTCAGGTGCGTTCGTCTCAAGTTCTCAAAAAAACAAAAGGTGTGATCTCAAAAAAACAAAAGGTGCGTTCGTCTCTCATTTTGGGTTTATAAATACATGCAAATGTAAAGAAACTCAGGTCACTCATTTTAGGACAGTGGGAGTAGAATACTAAAATTATATCTATCTTACTTTCTTATTGAACTATAAATGATGTATTTGAAGCAAAAACAAATCGACTTTTCTAGATTCGTGTTGAACTTATTTCTGTAAATAAGCACCAGGAACGCTAGCTAATTATCCTATATAACTAAACTGGATCCTGATGACGCGCTTTGCCGTGTCCATCCATTTACAAAATATGACAATGAGAATCTTGTAAAATATATTGATAAAATAATTTTTTGATAAACCAACTCAAGTAATTGAAATATGGGTATTGAACTGGAGGCATGCACAAAAAAGAGTACACGTTATGCACTCACCTAAATGATTTCTTATTTCTAAATTTATCTCCGTCGCGAGATGAAAAGGAAAAAAAATGCAAGACCGAACATAATATATATGTTTTAATCAATTATAAATGAACCCTTTGGTGAAGGGAGATATTTAACATCAGCTAGGATAAAGAGCATAAATTGTTAGGAAATTCAGAGCTAATTCGGTTGGTGATGAAACTATCTCGAGTCTTGTTGTAGTTTTGATGAAAATTAAGGGACATTTTTTTTTGCGAAAATTTCACCGATCTATTAATAATCATCAACGGTAGTACAAACATGCCTAAAAGTAATAAAAATTACAAATAGGTCGATGGAACACTTAGCGAAGACTACAAACACGCTCCTCCATCACCGGAGCCGGTCAAAGCTTGTCGTAGTAGAGCTTGTTGTAGTAGACAGACGGGAAGTTACCTGAGAGGGATCGTCTCCTCTTCCTGTTCACTTCGTCTCTCCTTTCAGTTTCCTTCTCTCGTAGATAGATGATTCCAGAATTTTCTTCCGACTTCCTATATATTTACGACACTGCGAGCTTACTTAGTCGCTGTGCCATGGGCCACTCAAACATCAGGTTAGTTCGTGTCGCACGAGCGACGCTGCTCACGGTAACAAAAGTTCTCTTTCCTCAGCCATAATACACGATTCATATGGTTTCGTGATGTAAACAAACACACTCGGTGTGGCCTGAACAGGCGGGTAGACAATCCGGCTTAAGCCGATTAATTAATAGTTTGACATTACGATCTTAGACAACGTGCTTTCTAAACTACTCCCTCCATCCTAAAAAGGATGTCTCAAATTTATTTGAATTTGGATATATCTATATACTAAATAGTGTCTAGATACATTTAAGTTTATACAAACTTAAGACATCCTTTTTAGTACTACGGAGAGAGTATTTTTTATTAGCATTTAACGATAATAAACATCAACATATGATGGTCCGTTGTTACCCAATTACTAGTTTTGTCTCTACTATTGCACTATTCATAGAATCTAACCTGCTTTTTGTTGGGGTAACATTGTTAATTTTTAATTTGGTTGGGGTATTGGCCAAAATATCATGTTGAGCCACATTACTTCTAAATTTAACAAGCTATAAATAATAAGACCTTTTTACCATAGATAAGTGTATCACTCTCACCTATAGTATCACTTCGGGTGTATATATCTTCGCGGCCATTTTAATATTTATACTCCCTGGTGAAGTGTTATACATATCTTGGCGTAGGTTTCCAAATTGTATGACCTAGATGGACCTAGATTTGGAATTCTAGAATATATGAGGCTGTACACAAACTATTTATCTCAAAAACCCTTTCTCTGATAGCATCGCCACCGGGCCGATCCAAACGGGCAACCCAAAATGCCCGCTTATGTCCTTTTGGGTTGGACCACGGTTACTTTTGGTCGTGGTCCAGCCTGTCCGGCCAGGCACGTTCAGGGGTGTGACTCATTTGTCCGCGCTTGACCAACATGGACACACTGTTTTTTAAAATTCAATACCAGCAATCGATACGTAGAGATCTGTTCTTACCTTTGTAAGGGGAATACTTCACAAGAAAAACCATATCCTCCCAATAGCTGCAAGGACAACATTATTGGAAGAAGGGTGTGGGATTACCTGCGAGTAAGGACAAAATGATGACCAATTAAAAACAGCCGCTAGATCAGACTATACAAAGCCTCTGGGGTCATGGCGTAGATCGCCCCCATTATATTGTTTAAAAATCATATCCTCTCAATAGCTGCAAACCTCCTGAAGAGATGAGGACAACATGTTGGAATGATGGTGTGGCATTGCCTGCGAGTAAGAACAAAATGATAGTATGATACCCAATTAAAAACAGCAGCGAGGGTGTGGCATTGCCTGCGAGTAAGAACAAAATGATACCCAATTAAAAAACAACAGGTAGATTAGATTAACATAGACTCTAGGGTGGTGGCATAGACCTCGACCATTATATTGTTTCATGCTAACCTTGTGATCTGCTAGGCCTTCGAAGCATGCATAGGAAGGACATCGGAGTTAAACTAAGCAATGGGGCCTCATCTTCTTATTCTAACTTTTGAAGGCACGCACAGAGAAAGCCCCGATCCACTGATAACAACCTAGCATATAGATTGACAATTTTTTTGCAGAACTCGAAGGTAGGCCCGAGACTTAGGGAGCTTACCTAATAAATCGCCCATGACCGTCACACACTCATCGGCGGTCGAGCTCGCACACAAAGCCCTGCAGCGATGAGCAGAGGCAGCACCATGAGTGACTCAAAAGATTATTTGGAAAGCCATATGCTACATCATGAGTACACATCCTTTCACAATCAGCTCGAAAAAACAACAATCAAATGAAGTTTCCAATCCAAACATAGAGTAAATCCAAATTATTATTTAATGGACTAATCAAAACTCATCCGTACGACAAGGAAGTCGTGTTTTCGTAAGTTCATAAATTGAAAGCGAGTAAAGAACAATATATATTTAGGAATATGCTAGGACAAGAATTTTTGTAAAATAAGTACCAGGTATGGTTTAGCAAGCTAGCTTGTAAGTAGATTACAACTAGAGTTGAACTGTAAGAGATTATATCAAAGTTGTAGAACGATTTGAACCTAAACTTTTCTATTTTATTACACCCTGTACTGCAGGAAATAATAAAATAGTCTTATACATTTGGTGGTGATAATGTGCAGTCATTTTTTTCAATGGTATGTACTGGCCAAAGCTGATTAACACATGAACTGCATTGCTATCCCAAAAGTACATTGGCCGCATGCCAATTTTGAAAGAATGGGGCGTACTGGCCAAATCTATTAACACATGAACTGCATTGCTATCCAAAAGTACATTGGCCGCATGCCAATTTAGAAAGAATGGGGCACGGCTGGGTTTTTCATGTACTGCCATATCTTGGAGCATTTGTGCTGCATTTGATGCCACCGAGAGTACTATGACCTACACAACCATTTAAAAAAAATATAGATCCCATTGCCCATGTGATTATCTCGAGAAAAAGCAAAGGTCCAAGTTCTCAACCATGTCCTCAACTCAACAGGGAAAAGAGAAATGTGTTTCTACCGTGCACAGTAAATAGCATGCACTGTTTCACTGTGTCGTGTAGTTTTCATGCAGGTTTCTGAAATGCGACAAAACTTTATGAACATTTCAGCACGACATGCGCAGTATATACCGTGCCGGAAAAAGTCTAGCACGGCTCACATACGTCAAACGTGACAGCTCCGGCAAATAAGTTCTCCTAAACTCCGGTCCTTTCAGTTTTAGCCGTGTTCCACCTTCGATCTCTATAAATTGAGCCTGATCAACCTCAATCTCCTGGCAGCCATCAGATAAAAAAGATGGCACTCCTGATCCTGCATGAACAACTCCTCTCAGCACTACTTGTCATCATAGTTATTCCCGTGTGCTTCTTCATCACCAGATCCAGGAGATCAAGTAATCCATTTCTACCAACAGATTGGCCCATCGTGGGCATGCTCCCTGGCCTCATCGCCAACCGGCATGGCCTCCACGACTACGCCGCAACCATCCTGGCCGCCTCCGGGCACAACTTCAAGCTGCACGGCCCTCCGTCCACCAGCGTGCGGTACCTCCTCACTAGCAGCCCGGCCAACGTTCGCCACATCTTCACCACGAACTTCGCCAACTACATCAAGGGCGACGAGCTCGCGGCCATGCTCGGCATACTGGGTGGCACCATAGTCGCCGCCGACGGCGACTCCTGGCGCCGGCAGCGCGAGACGATCCACCATGTCCTGACCAGGCCACGGCTGTTGGACTCCTTGTCTCGACGTTGCCACAACAAGGTGGCGCTGGACCTCGTGCCCTTGTTAAGCCACATGGCAAGCACACATGCCACATTCGACATGGAGGACCTCCTAGGCAGGCTAGTGTTCGACGTCACTGTCATGGCGGTCTTCGGAACGGACCCGTTCAGCTTGGCTGCCAACATGCCTCCCGTGCATGTTGCCGCAGCCTTGGACACCCTGATGGAGGTGGCCTTGCAACGGATGAGTTTGCCTGTGACCTGCTGGAAAACGCTGAGATGGCTCAACGTTGGCCAGGAGAGGAGGCTCGCCCAGGCAGAATCGGTGCTATACAGCTTTGTGGCGGAGAGTATCCAGAGAAGTATGGCTGCCGGCGACAAGGCCGCCGCTATCAATGCTGGGTCCGATATCCTGTCCTATTATGTCAGTGGTGACTCAAACCCAGACTTTCTTGACCAGAACAGGGAGCCCACCGACTTCCTGCACAGGACGTTCATCAACTTCATGGTCACGGTGCGTGACCCGATGGGCTCGACACTGTCGTGTCTCATCTACAACCTCGCCACGAACCCGCATGCCGTATTCGGCATCCGCAAGGAACTGGCGCCAATCGCTGCGTGCAAATAAAGCGGCTCCACGGCCGATGAGGTCGTGTTTGAGCCGGACGAGACCAAAGACCTTGTGTACACCCAAGCAGCCATGTTCGAGTCCCTGAGGATGTACCCGATCGCCCCCCTCGAGCGAAAGGCGGCTGTCACCGACGACGTGCTGCCGAGCGGCCACAAGGTGCCCGCGGGGGACACCGTCTTGATCTCCACCTACAGCATGGGGAGACTGGAGCAAGTGTGGGGGGAGAACTGCCAGGAGTACAGGCCAGAGAGGTGGCTGTCAAGGGACGGCGGCACGTGCCGTCTCACGAGTTCATCGCGTTCAACACGGGGCCTGGGGCGTGCCTCGGCAAGAACATCTCGGTGGCGCTGGTGACATCCATCACTGCCACAGTAGTGTGGAACTTCGACGTGGAGGTGCTGGAGAGCGATGCTGTCAAGCCCAAACTGTCGCTTATCCTGCAGATGAAGAACGGACTCATGGCCAAAGTTAAGAAGAGATCACAGGGGGAAGTACCACGCGAATAAGAACGCTAAGCCATCAGGTCCAAACATATGGACGCGAATAAGAGCATGCAGCAACATAATCTTGATCTGACGCTTATCCCCCACAATCCATTCAAAAGCTAATACTCATCCTGGAAACCTCATCCTACTCGACCACCATCTAGATATTGTGGCTTGTGCTCATTGTTATGCTTAGTTGATAATTGATATATGAATAAAATGAATGAACCGATGTGTTAGGGGATCACCAATGGTCATCGTTTCATGGTTGGACCAGAATGAAAAAAAAACTACAAAGATCGTCTGCTTTTATTGTCTAGCCAAAGCATCCGACATCTCTGCATTGCAAAATTTAATTCTGATCCCAATGCGGTGCTGTCAGTCTTCGATTTACTACTGACAAGTGATTTTTTTACAGCTACTACTAACAGCTGTTAATACACTAGCTGAATGACAAACTTGGGACTGTGTATTGGGTGCACACACATAAAAAGAACTCGTTGCTTCTCAAAACAAAGCTACTGCATGTGGAAAACCTGGAAATATAAATTAACATGGATTTCAATATACATAATATCACAAAACACATGGTACTTTTACCTTTTCGCTGAGACTTCTTTGCGTCAATGTGGTTAATCACATGGGAACTGAAATGTTGTGTACATACAGGAGACAAAAAATGTAAGGCCATATGTATCTGTCGATGCAGAGGCCGGGGTCTTATCCCCATTTCAAAAAAAAACAGGAGACAAAATGTCCCAGTAACGTTTTTTAGAAAAAACCTTCCTCTTTAGACATAAATATTGACTTTGGTGCACAATAGTTTGTTTAGAAACATGCAATCTTGAACTTACAATGAAAAGCTAGCAAGTAACAACAATGCAGTATCATGCAAATCAATCAGTGCAAAAAAAAGAACAGCTGCTCACATTTTACTGTGCCTGCTACTGGATCCGCTCCTCTCGGTGTCGATGACTGCTGCTGCAGAGCGTACTCGTGAACCCTGCTGCTGCTAGAAGGAATAGCCTTCAGAATATTCTACAGACTTTCACACAACTGATGAACAATGAGCACCAAAACATTTTGTAATGTTACCAACCCTGGAATAGCATGATTAAAAGAGATGACGGCACTACAGATGCAAGAGCATACTAAATCTTCGGTATAAGTACCACAGCTTTGCATTTTACACCGTCTGTCAGCAAAACTACTGGAAAATGTGACATCCGGTGGATGTCTTCATGGCAAATTTTCAGTGCGAAGACCAGTGAGGGGCAAGGATATCATATGCTCCAACTATACCTGGTTGTGCTCCTACAGACCTAAAGTACAAGTCATGCTACCATCTTCCTATAGACTAGCGTCATCTCTGATTCGGGTGAAGATTGTTGATCATGCACGAAATCAATCTAACTCAAGAACAATGTACATGTCTACAAACCCGACCATACCAAGCATGTTAATTTTATGGCTACGTCTTGCAGAAAGTGGCATTTATTCAGCCATTTAAGTTTTTTCAGACAATAACTAATGAGTCTACATGTCAGTTTGAATATTGTTCTCACGCCATCTGAAGCCACACAAGCCTTTCAAAACTTGAAACCAACTCAATCATCAGCCTCACATTTAAAAACATGCCCCACAAAATCATTAGAATGATGAGTGAACTCATATCAGCTGAATGGTCGCAGCTGCTCAAAGATATGGCAGTGTGGGGGATGCATCCAAACTGAGAACAAAAGTAGATGCATCCTCCCATGAACAAAATTCTGTTGCTAAATATAAGAAGTGTGGGGGAGAAGATCATTTCAACTATTTAACCTTATTTATTAAGTACTACTTGAATTGAACAATTACTAGCAAACACCTATCATCTAGTAATCCACGCAAGATTCACCATATTACACTGAAAAAAAATCTGTAGACACGTCCTCCCCATGGAAAAACAAAAAAGATGCCAATCCCTCTCTGAACACAGTTGATTTCAATTTCTATTATTAGTACTACTCCCTCTGCATCTGGCAAACCATTAGTACTTCATACTTAGTTACTTAGAATTGAACGGCAACCTATGAAAGGCTAAGTAATGTGTGGCAAACAGGCAAATCTCCCTCTGCATCTTACCGTCCAATGGGAGTAGTCGCCCATTGTTGCTTCCTCCGGGACATACAAATGGGGGAAAATGCGCCTTCGGGACCGAACATCGGCAAAACCCGAACACACTGATCTCTGTGAAATACCTGGAGGATCACTCCGGCGAACTACTAAGGAAATCTGGCGTTGAGCTCTGAAGCAAAAGATTTGGTGTCAGAAGTGGGGTTCGAACCCACGCCCTCGTTAGAGGACCAGAACTTGAATCTGGCGCCTTAGACCACTCGGCCATCCTGACTTGCCATATAGTGCCTGAGGCTGACCCTTATAAACCGGCGGTAATCCCGCTAAATTCCCGATGTGGGACTAAACTGTCGAGGATTTATGCAGCTTACCCGTAGCAGCCGGCCGGCGTGTCCACTGCGAGTGCCGAGGCCTCCCGCCGTGGGGCGAAGGACGGATTTGTGCCGACGCTCGACCCCCTCCCTCTGCTCGACGAAGCGCGCGCTGGCCGCCGCCGACCTCGAACGAAGACCTCGACCGTGGTCGCGACGAGGTTGGACGGAGGAGGAGAGAGCCGCTACATTCTCACGGGAGGAAGGTCACGCCGGCGGAGGCGGCTGCAGTCCGGCGTGGATAGATGGATACGAACGGAGGAGGGGAGATGAGAAGAGACGAGATGGGAACGACAGTGGCGGTCAACGGCTTAGGCAGAACATTTTCTCCTATGCAATGCGGATGTAGGTACCGGCCCAAGAGGCCCTCTCGATGCCGGCCCAGCCGCCCAGGTTAGAGATAGCACGGGCTAGAAAAAAACTACAAAGATCGTCTGCTACCCTCAAAAAAAAAAAAGATCGTCTGCTTTTATTGTCTAGCCAAAGCATTCGACATCTCTGCATTGCAAAATTAAATCTGGTCCCAATACAGTATTGTGGGTCTTCGATTTACTACTGACAAGTGATTTTTTTACAGGTACTACTAACAACTGTTAACACACTAGCTCAATGACAAATTTGGGACTGTGTATTGAGCGCACACAAAAAAAAATACGCATTGCTTCTCAAACCAAAGCTAGTGCATGTGGAAAACCTGGAAATATAAATTGTCATGGACTTCAATATACATAATATCACAAACACATGATACATTTACCTTTTCGCTGAGACTTCTTTGCGTCAAAGTGGTAAATCACATGGGAACTGAAATGTTGTGTACACACAGGAGGCAAAGTGTCCCAGTAACGTTCTGTAGAAAACAACTTCCTCTTTTTAGACATAAATATGAACTTTGGTGCGGAATAGTTTGCCTAGAAACATGTAGAATTTTATCTGCCCTGACTCGGCTTGCAATTCTGAACTTCCAATGAAAAGCTAGCAAGTCACAACAATGCACTATCATGCAAATCGATCAGCACAAAAAAAAAACAGCTGCTCACATTTTACTGCGACTGCTACTGGATCTGCTCCTCTCAGTGTCGATGGCCGCTGCTGCAGAGCGTACTCATGCACCCTGCTGCTGCTAGCTGGAATAGCCTTCGGAATCTTCTACAGACTTTCACACAACTGTTGATGAACAATGAGCACTAAAACATTTTGTAATGTTACCAACCCTGGAATAGCATGATTAAAAGAGATGGCGGCCACTACAGATGCAAGAGCATACTAAATCTTCCGTATAAGTACCGCAGCTTTGCATTTTACACTGCCCGTCAGCAAAACTACTGAAAAATGTGATATCCGGTAGATGTATTCATGGAAAATTTTCAGTGCGAGATATGCTCCAACTATACCTTGTTGTTCTCCTACAGACCTAAAGTACAAGTCATCTTACCGTCTTCCTCTAGACTAGCACCATCTCCAATTCGGGCGAAGATTGTTGTACCATGCACAAAATCTATCTAACTCAACAACAATGTACATGTCTACAAACCCGGCCATACCAAGCATGTTAATTTTATGGCTACTTCTTCCAGGAAGTGGCATTTATTCAGCCATTTAAGTTTTTTCAGACAATAACTAATGAGTCTAAATGCAAGTTTGAATATTGTTCTCGCGCCATATGAAGCCACATAAGCCTTTCAAAAGTTGAAACCAAACCCACAAAAACTCAATCATCAGCCTCACATTTAAAAACATGCCCCCACAAAATCATTAGAATGATGAGCGAACTCATGTCAGCTGAATGGTCACATCTGGTCAAAGATCCAGACTTGTTGTTTGCACAATACCATCCGAAGCAACTTAAAACCAAGCTAAAGAGTGATCTCCAAACAGATGGTTGCACACCTCACATGCTGGCATGCTTAATTGGTGATTATAGATCTGAATCAACAAGAAACCAGATGGTTGCACACTCTAACATTGCTTGATCATATCTACGGTTCATGGCAAATAATCAAATTTACCCCTACCTTGGGAAACTCTTGATGCACGGGCAATGCAATGGTGAATTAGCAATGCATGGTCCACTTTAACCAAACAATTACTGGCAAACACCTATCATCCAGAGAACAAAATTTTCAGTAGATGCATCCTCCCATGAAAAAACCCTATGAACAAAATTCCATTGCTAATATAAAAAGTGTGGGGGAGAAGATCATTTCAACTATTTAACCCTTATTTATTAAGTACGACCAATCAGTCACCGGCAAGAACGTGTTAATCCGGTACTCGGCCCCGGTGGTGGTATCGACAGCAACCTCGCGCTCCAGGTTTCTCCTCGCATCATCTGGAACACTACACAACCACGCTAGGTCCGGCGAACTACCAACGAATGTGGCGTTGAGCTCTAAACCAAAAGATTTAGTGTCAGAAGTCTGTGAACCAAAAGTTTTGTTGTCAGAAGTGGGGTTCGAACCCACGCCCTCGTTAGAGGACCAGAACTTGAATCTGGCGCCTTAGACCACTCGGCCATCCTGACTTGCCATATAGTGCCTGAGGCTGACCCTTATAAACCGGCGGTAATCCCGCTAAATTCCCGATGTGGGACTAAACTGTCGAGGATTTATGCAGCTTACCCGTAGCAGCCGGCCGGCGTGTCCACTGCGAGTGCCGAGGCCTCCCGCCGTGGGGCGAACGACGGATTTGTGCCGACGCTCGACCCCCTCCCCGTGCTCGACGAAGCGCGCGGTGGCGGCGCCGGCCTCGAACGAAGACCTCGCTGTGGTCGTGACGAGGTTGGACGGAGGAGGAGTGAGCCGCTACATTCTCACGGGAGGAAGGTCACGGCGGCGGAGGCGGCTGCACTCCGGTGGGAGATGGATACGAACAAGGGAGGGGAGAGGAGAAGATACGAGATGGGCTCGGCAGTTGCGGTCAACGGCGTAGCCAGAACATTCTCTCCTACGCATCGTGGATGTAGGTACCGGCCCAACAAGCCCTCTCGATGCGTAGATGCCCAACAAGCCCTGTGCTGTGCAGCACACGGCGAGCTCTACGTACGGTCCCATGATGTAACCTCAGTCAGATTCTCGGTTAAAGTAAATGGGGAATTTCTCTCTTTCTTCACACCCTCTCGAGGTTTGAGATAGGGAGACCCAATGTTCCCATATTTATTTTTGATGTGTTCGGAAGGACTGGCAACACTCTTGAATAATTTCGGTGGAGCGTATGTGGACAGGGGAGATCGAGTAAGCGTGAACTCACCGTGGATTAACCACCTGCTCTTTGCGGATGATTGTCTAATTTTTATGAATGCAAAGATACAGAGTGGTGAGCGTTTGAATGAAATTCTTCGGATTTATGATGACTGCTCGGGTCAGGCAGTTAACCGGGAGAAGAGACTGCTTTCCGTCCGCCGCGCCGCAGCCGCCCAATCAGTTTCCTCCCCCGAGCCCCTCCCAAACCCCCGCCGCCCTGCTGCCTTCCTCCCGTGGCCGCTCTCCTCCCCCGTTCCCGCCCTGCAGCTCGATCTCGATCTGGTTTGGGCTCTCCTCCATCTCCCCCTCCACCTCTGAGGTCACCTCAAGCGCCTTGCTCGTGTGGAGATGGCAGCGGCCGACCGGAAGTTGGAACGGCAACAATAGGGATGCCGGAGCAGTGCAGCGTGCTGCAACCGGAGGAGTGGTTGGTGGCCGCAGAAGCAGAGTGTCGTGCCATCACCGGAGGAGCGGCTGGTGGCTGGTAGGAGCAGCACAGCGCGCCAAACGCTGTGCCATCACCGGGAGGAGCGGCTCGACGGTGGAGCTCCGCCCCTCATGCACCTCTTCGTTGCGCGGTGCGGGACTGCCTGCGACTCCTCCGCCTCTTCATCATCCACAAGGATGCTACCCAACAACGTAATAGTGGCCCTCCTCCCAGGTTATGTTTCTATCTGGATCAACCTCGCTAGATGAAGTTCTATAGAGGATTACGCCCTAATATATTGGTCCAGAGTTCTAATTTCTCTCTATTCTTTTGGTTCCAGGTGTGTTATGGAAGAAGATGAAGTTGTATAGAATATTAGGCCATAATTTTGATGTTCTACAAGTACCTGTCTGAATTTTGGTTCAGGTTTATCATCAGGTTGCAGCACCACTAGTCTGATTTTTTTTAGCAATGTACTTCTATCTCGTGAAGGTTGAATTATATTTATATTTTGTGTTGGATATTTCGGTGCTAGGTGCAAGCTTAATGTACTAAGGAGGAAATGAGAGGAGGCAGTGTTTTAGTTTTCAAGGAAAAGATCGGAACTGAATTGTAACACATATATCAGGCGAGACAAGTTTCTTTGGCCAATTCTTTTTATCTATTTGAAGGTTTTCCAGATTTATGTGATGCATCATGTTTGTATAAGTAAGTATTCTTATGTAATGAAACAATGAACGCAATAGGCCTTAATGTTTTAAATCATCAGTACATGTAGTCTAACTTGCAGCTAAGAAGTTTATACCATTGTCATGCATCGGATATGTTCCTTTCTTGAACGCATAAAATGCTTTCATATTTTTTGTGCCATTGTTATATTATTCCCATTTTCTTTCAGGTTACCTTTTTGTTCGTGGAATCAAGGTTGTTGTTGGATGCTCGGACTCCCTCCCTACTATGGAAATTGTGCTCTTCGTATATCTCTATTTCTGAAAAATATCAGATCTCACTTTTTCTTTTATTCTGCCATGTTTACCTATGCACACTTATATAGCCTGGAATTTACACCTTGTTTAAGTCAGAAACTCTCTATAGTTTTGATTTAGCCTTTATCATACCTTGTTGTTTCTTTTTGTCTGCCATGCTTTTCTGCCGCATACTATGATCGTGTATCACATCTCGCTGTTTCTTTTTATTTTATTTCTTATTTTTTCTAGAAATTTCATCTCGGGCATGAAGGACAGAAAAATCTCTTGTATTATGAATTTACAATATGGTGTTTCTTTAGTTCATATTTCTAGGAATTTCAGCAAGGCATGAAAGACAGAAAAGCTTGCGCAAACAATTCACTCACACCTGCCCCCAACGTCGTCCATCAAGCATGTAGCTATTGCCTTGAAGATCAACGCCTGACCTACAGAAGCAAGGTGAGCCCTCCACTCCACTTATTTCGTCACACCTTGCAGCAACCCTATCCTCAATTTTTACATCATCTCTGGAATATAAATCTGATGCTACAACCCCTTCTGACACTAATACATGGTGCTTGCAACATTTATTCAGTTTTGATCAGGTTTTGTTGATTTTTATTCTTCTACATACTTGTTGTTCATAGGTCACTAATGCAGAAGTTGTACATAGCTTTTCACGTAATGTTGCTTTGTTATGTACGATGAAAATTATTAGTTTCTATGGTGAAGTCTTTATCATTTAAAACATCCAAACTACAAGCCTGACATTGAGCCTGAGCAAATATTCTTTTATTGCTTATCATTTGTATATGTTGAGATGTGACCTTGAATGCTTGTGTTTGGGTGGGAGGGAATTTTATACAGGCAGCAACAATAACCAGCTTCCTGAATTGAAGATAATTGTGAATTGAAGATAATTGTATATTGCATGATATCCTCTATTATTCCTTATGAGTTTCACTAATTTTAAGAATATAGTGTTGTGTTTGGCTTCCAGGAGATTTTAGACCGGCAACAGATTTTAGACCGGCAGCGACAACGACCAACGGTCTGAATTGCAGGTAATTGTTATACTGCATGATATTCTCTATATTCCTTACAAGTTCCACTAATTTTTAGAATACAGTGATTTCCTCCAGCAGTCTAGCTAGCACACTCATTCATCGTTTAGTTTTGATCTCTTGTAGTTTGGTGTCCAAGTTGACACTACAGATGCTGGACTATTTATATTGTACCATGTGTATCAAACGGGTTAAAAAGATGAAGCCTGGTGTCGTACTTGGACTATCTGCTGTGGGTGGTTTCTTCTCAACGGTGTATGACATCTTACAATAATTGCATGGCAATTTATGTTCAACATTGACTCCGCGATTTCTGTTGGTCATTGCTTACTATGCTCCGTACTTTTAACTTTTATTTGTATTAATTGATGTTATTTTCAACATATGATCTACGTAGATGTCATTTCTGATACTATTGGTGTCCCTGAGCTTTCTGCAAACAATACTAGGAATTGTAATTGAGTACTGATTTGAATAGCTATTAGTACATATGTATTGGCTTCTTATAGGAGGTACCACATTCAATTTTCCATAGGTGGAGAATTCCGGCATTGGAGTCTCCAGGCCTACTAATTTTATGTCCATCTGGAGTATGTTGATTAGATACTTTAGTATATTTGTGTTGCTGATCATTTTCTAGAGCAGATTCTTTGTGATATCAGTCCACTTCTATTATCTCTAGCGGTTGCAGCACATATGCACGTATTTATGAACTAATTTAGTCTAACACTTGGCATGTTTATTAGTCATTAATTAGCAACTTAGTATGGAGTATTGTCTTTCCTGCCAATAATAATGTGGATCGCTAAAGTATCAGCACTATTCATTTTTTCGCGTGGTGTGTGGATTGGACTTAATTTGGTGTATCAAAATAGACCACCCATTCAAATACGTTTTTATGTGTGTTATAAAAGTAGGCAGCTACATTCGATTGGTATGTTGTTTCAGCGAGCAGGGATTTATTTATAACGAGTAAATTATGCGCATTGTATATAGCATTTCTGCCTACCATCTAAAACTGAGCACCCTTTTTTTTGTAGAAAATGATTTTTGTGGTGTCCATCCACTTGCATGCCCGGTCTCCTAGACTCCCAGTACCCCCTTATCGTCGGTTTACTCCCAGCTGCCGCATCACCATCCTTGATGTCATCACGCCATAGCTGCTTATGTTTCTGAAGATAAAATATAGAAGACTACAATACAAAGATCTTATGTTTCTGAAGTTCTTGGTTTTGGGCTGCTTTCCTTTTTTTGGTTTCCCCCTGCTTAGTTCTTCGTTCTGCGATTTCTCTCCTTTTTCCCTTATTTTTGTCATTCTACTTACTTGCTTCTTCGCTTTTCTGTTTCTTTTTGCAGGTCGTTGTATTGCTGAAAGTCGTCCTATGGTCGTTGTTTCTACTTTCCTAGATTCAAGGCCCTACTGTTTTCGAGGTAAGCTAAATCCCTAGAATTTTGGTTTGGTGGTTGTGCATAATCGTCTTGCTGTTGTTTGTGCTTTGGTAGAAGATTCATACGTGAGGCAGATAAATAATTTGGTGGCCTGCTGCATGTTACAATAAGAGTACATTTGTTTTTGTCAGGTCCAGGGAGTTGGTTAGTCACGTTTTTGTAGAGGTTGTTGTAAATTTGCAGCGGTTGCTTATATTACTGACTATCTGCTCTAGGATTTGATTGTTTGTAATATAAGATTGTTGTTGCTACAACTGGTTTTATAACTTGGGTAGTATGCTTCTATTTAATTGCCATCCATAATTTCAACCTTGAATCGGTTTGCATTTTTCCTTATATTATAGTCTTACCTTCGGTACAGGGAAATGATTATTTAGTCAGATTTGGATTTGTCCTATTTTTATTGTGCTATTTCATATTGACATCTTTTAATTTTCATGAAATTTACTAGAATAATTAGTTAACAGACATAAAGAAGTACCAGAGTTTAAGCATATTTTCAGGTTTTACTGCTTATATGAATAAGATCATCCACCTTAGTTATTTTGACGCTGACATGCTTCAGGGTACATTATACTTTGTTGGTTAGAAAGATTTAGGACATTTTGTGCAATATTATGTCATATTTAGCTAGCTTTTGTATCCCTGTAGTGTTGAACATTTCAACTCTATCATTCCAGTTCAATTCTTGCAATGATTCTATTAGATGAAGCACTAATTTTCTCCTTTTCCCATTAAATGGGGTGACCAAGATATAGTGGTGCCATGTTAGGTTGTAGGATAAAATCCTTTTAGACCATTTCACTTCCAAATTTATTATGTTGAATATATTCTGGATAATCAGTTTGGAAGTGAAATTTGCTCACCACTAAGTGGAAAGGAAGAATATACTTTGAACAAGTGTATGTAAGTTGCTTTCTTTGTTTTTCAAACATTTTTATACTTCCTTTCTTTGTTTTTCACAAGTGTATGTAAGTTGTTGAAACAAAAATTAGCTCACTTCTAGCTTAGATTGCGCATGTATGTAAAACTCAGCTGATTCAAACCTTTTAATATTATAGCAGGAAATGGATGGCGTCATTGAAGGCTCAGTCAGCTCATGCGGATGCACAACTCAAGCAGAACAAACGCTGAATCAGGAACATGTATAATATTATGTGTAGTTTCCATACATGTACTTGGATTTGTTCTTCTATATTCTTGCAAACCTGAGTGAGATTTGCTTTTTATAGAAGTAGATGCTATCATATGCTCTTTGTTGTCTATTTGTTTGAGTTCTCAATTTGTCACTTAATAATCTATGCTTTCATTTCAGGAGTACATGTCTTTTGGTGCCATAAATCATTAGTAGTTGTTTAAACCCTACTATCTATATCCTGTACGCACTAAGGATCGCCTTCCATCTCTTTTGTTCTTGGGCATGTAAATATAGACTAAAGCCTAGCGCAACAGTCCCTTGTGCCTCTTGCCTGGATGATGGTTCTGTCCATCGCCGATGCTCGTCCTATGCAATTGCTTTTCACTCGTTATGCTACACCTACTAGCCTATTCAGTCTGTTCTATTTTTCAGTGCCTTACTCACCATAAAGGCTTTTGTCACTCCCTAATTTAGTATCGTTCTGCACTTCCTACCATGTACTTCTTTCTAGCCTACCATTGTTTTAGCGGTATTATGACTGTCGTGAGCTCGAGGTTTGGAGCCTCTGGTTAACTACGTCTCTCGAGGAACAAGACTGTTCTGGTGTATGCCTTTGTGGCATTGCTTGTTTCTCCCCGTTCGCTGTTACATATCTCCATGCCTGCTAGCTACTTAACCTATGAATTATACACTAGCATATATTACAAGAAAATAACATGCGGCTACTTTAGTAATTATAATTTTAGCAGCAAATAAATATGAGTATAGTGGGATGGTGCGCCAAGGCGCACCCCTAAATCTAGTTATTTAATTTGGCGCTCCTTGGTAAGCAAGGATGGTGACTGCAGATGGACTCGACCTCCCTGTGCGCAAGAGTTTTGAAGGGTAAGTATTTCCAGCAAACAGACTTCATGCATGCAACAACACCGAAAAAGTCTTCAGCTACATGGAGAACTATTATAGCTGGGAGGAGGGCATTACAAACGGGCATGATTAAGCGTGTGGGGAATAGGAGGTCTATTTCCACATGGAGTGATAAATGGATTCCCAACACAGCCACGATGGCACCAATAGGCAGAAAAGGAGAAGCTGTACTAGACAATGTAGCAAGTCTCATTGATACTGATAGCTGGACCTGGAAAGTGGCAATGGTTAGAAATAATTTCCTAGCACCCGATGCCGATGCAATTCTCAATATACCGCTGAGATCAGGTGGAGGGGAGGATTATATGGCTTGGGCGTTCGAGAAATCGGGTAACTACTCTGTTAAAACAGCATACCGTGCTCTGGTGACTCAAAACGAGCTTCGAGCTCTAGAGGAAGGGATGGTCATGGGATCTTCAACTTTGGAAGAACAGATGTGGAATTCTCTATGGAAATTGAACGTCATGCCAAAGATTCGTGTGCTTTGGTGGAGAGTACTTCGAGGAATTCTTCCAGATTCAGTTACTCTCAACTATAGACACATCAAAGAAAATGGCACATGTGATATATGTGGGGCCATGGAGGAAGACCTGATGCATGCGTTAGTACACTGCTCGCATGCACAGAATTTTTGGGCTGCAGCGGGGGAAGTTTTTCACCTCAAACTACCTCGGCTACATCCAAGAACATGGAACAGAGATATACTCTGTGACCAAATGTTTACCGAGAGAGAACGATGCCAGATTATAACGATAATGTGGTCAATCTGGACGTCTCGAAATCGTTGGACACATGATAAAGAGGCTTATGATCCTGTGGTTTCTATGAAAAAAAAAAGAAACCTTGGCACTGTTGGAAGTTCCTGTTAAACAGATGGCAATCCGGGATGGTCAGTGCTGGCGGCCACCGGACCCAGGCTGGGTGAAGATAAACACCGATGGTGCTGTCTCAGCTCAAGAACTCAAAGGAGGGGGAAGTGGTGTTGCAAGATCACATACAACCTTTTTGGGAGCTTGGAGCAAACCCTATGATGGGGTTAGTGATCCTCTCATCGTGGAAGTGTTGTCCCTTCGTGATGGTGTTATCTTTGCAAGGCTAAGGGGATTTTCGCATTTGGTGATCGAGACGGACTGTCTAGAAGTGGTGGATCTCTAGACCTCACGCTACAACTTGCGTTCTGTTGTGGCGCCAATCCTAGAAGAAATTGGATATATGGTGAGCCAGTTCTCTTCGTTTTCAATAAAGCATGTTATGAGATAGGCGAATTACTCGGCTCATTTGTGTGCGAAGCTTGCTAGTACACTAGGGGTGACGAGCAGCTGGCTTAGCGAGAGCCCTGCATTTCTTGTGAGTAGTCTGATGACTGATTGTAAGCTGAACTCTTTGAAATAATAAACTCCAGAGCTTCTATGCAAAAAAAAGATTGGCACGTCTCGTCAACCACGAATTCAACAGAAATGGCAGTGCAGAAAGCAGCCCAGCACAAACTGCCGATCCAAAAGAGTCATGAGAAGGGCTTGACGAACTTCCACGCGAAGCCAGTCGCTTTGCTCATCTTTACTACTCCGTCCGTCATACAAAAGATGTCACAGCCCTCTCCAATTCTAGTTCATTTTAATTTTTGCAAAAATATTCCTAGTAATACATTCATAATGTTTGAAATTTGGGCTTCAAAATCGAAATCCAAACTGAAATATTTCCTATCGCGCTGCATCCGTCGCCGTCCCGCTGCCCTCGCGTTGTCTCTGTTGCCGTCCCACTATCCTCGTGCAGCTGGAGTCAAGCAGAGATCCTGCCGGAATCGGCAGTCCGAGTTCGCAGACGCGCAGGAGATCGATCACGGCACATAGGAGCTCGCGGATGCCGGACTAGGAGTCTCGACCTAGCGGGCGGTCCACCCGCTAGCCCATCTCCTTCCTACGGGCGTGCCCCTCCCTTCGTCGTTCTCCCCCACCTACGTAACTCCCTCACCGTCCGCCGCCGCTCCACTGAGGAAGTC
Organism: Avena sativa; assembly: GCA_916181665.1. Taxonomy (NCBI): domain Eukaryota; kingdom Viridiplantae; phylum Streptophyta; class Magnoliopsida; order Poales; family Poaceae; genus Avena; species Avena sativa. The sequence continues at coordinate 272,044,329 of OV702298.1, read as the reverse complement.
CCGGTGCGACAAGGTCTGGCAATCTTCAACCTCGTGGAGCGGCGAGGCTCTGCAGGACGCTCATGGTGATGGCTCCCCTAGGCAGAAAAGGGTTCCCATAGTCTTTCCTCTCATGTATCAGCACTTGAGATCAATATTCTGAAACCTTCAATTATGCACGGAGTGGTCACACTTTCTATCCTTGAAACAAAAATATTCAGAGAAGGATACCCGAGGCAGCCAACGACGACAAAGATGAATCCCGTGGCGAGGTCCGGCATTGCGGAGGCCATGCATGGGGTGTCTTGTTCATGCCATGCAACATGAGGGCTTTGGAACAGTCACCCTGTAAAACATACACTCATGATTGGGGTGGAAGATCTTGTTCGAAGATAGAAGGCACTTGCATTTTGTTCATGAATGTGATTAATCGTTTGCTTAGTTTCTTACCTGCCGAGAGCCAGCAAGACAAACTGAAGGATCAACCGGTTGCTCAGCTCAGACGGCCATTTGTTCATGCCACACAAGAAACGGATAGTCAGCAGATGAGTTAGCATTGGATTCTTCGATGGATGCATGCGGTATATCTCATACCTCCTGGGTGAGGTGCTCGTGCTCCTGGCCGTGTCCAACTCATCAGTGTCCGTGTACCTAAAGATGCAATTGAGAAATGTTCTGATTAAATTGATTTGTACAGTCAAATTAATCTGAAATATATAGGTTCAGTTGTATTATCTGAATCTATCAAGTGCTCATTAAGGAAAATGGAAATTTATCTGAAATGTATAGGGAGAGAATACTAACTTCTTTGCACCAGCAATAATGAAAGCTTCCATTGTCCAATTGGATAGCACAACCCATCAAAAAAATGTGAGATTTTTGCATCGGTGCCAACCAGGACCAATGCCACATGTAGCAATGCAGAACACTGCAGGAACAAAGCTCGTAAAGCCAAATCACCTCCTCTCAGTGGATTTTTAATATCATGACAAAGTTTTGACCAAATAAATGTTGAGAGGAAGATAATAGCTACAACACTGATGTATCATGCACGAAATCAATCTAACTCAAGAACAATGGACATGCCTACAAACCCGGCCATACCAAGCATGTTAATTTTATGGCTATGTCTTGCAGAAAGTGGCATTTATTCAGCCATTTAAGTTTTTTCAGAAAATAACTAATGAGTCTAAATGTTAGTTTGAATATTGTTCTCACGCCATCTGAAGCCACATAAGCCTTCCAAAAGTTGAAACCAAAACCACAAAAACTCAATCATCAGCCTCATATTTAAAAACATGCCCCCACAAAATAATTAGAATGATGAGCGAACTTATATCAGCCGAATGGTGACAGCTTCTCAAAGATATGGCAGTTGAAATATTCAGACTCGTTGTTTGCACAATACCATCAGAAGCAACATAAAACCAAGCTAAAGAGTGATCTCCGAATAGATGGTTGCACACCTCACATGCTGGCATGCTTAATTGATGATTATAGGTCGGAATCAACAAGAAACCTAGGTAAATCGTAGCACAAATGAACAGATGGTTGCACACTCTAGCACTGCTTGATCATATCTATGGTTCATGGCAAATAATCGAATTTACCCCTACATACGGGAAACTCTTGATGCATGGGCAATGCAATGGTGAATTAGCAATGCATGGTCCACTTTAACCAAACAATTACTAGCAAACACCTATCATCCAGAGAACAAAAGTAGATGCATCCTCCCATGAACAAAATTCCATTGCTAAATATAAGAAGTGTGAGGGAGAAGATCATTTCAACTATTTAACCTTATTTATTAAGTACTATACTTGAATTGAACAATTACTAGCAAACACCTATCATCTAGTAATCAACGCAAGATTCACCATATTACACTGAAAAAAATATCTGTAGACACGTCCTCCCCATGGAAAAACAAAAAAGATGCCAATCCCTCTCTAAACATAGTTGATTTCAACTTCTATTACTAGTACTACTTCATACTTAGTTACTTAGAATTGAACGGCAACCTATGAAAGGCTAAGTAATGTGTGGCAAATCTCCCGGAAAATGCGCCTTCGGGACCGAACCTCGGCAAAACCGGAACACACTGATCTCTCTGAAATACCTGGAGGATCACTCCACAACCACCCTCGCTCCCGCGAACAACCAACCAATGTGGCGTTGAGCTCTGAACCAAAAGATGTTGTTTGTCAGAAGTGGGGTTCGAACCCACGCCCTCGTTAGAGGACCAGAACTTGAATCTGGCGTCTTAGACCACTCGGCCATCCTGACTTGCGATGTGCCTGAGGCTGACCCTTATAAACCGGCGGAAATCCCCCTAAATTCCCGATGTGGGACTAAACTGTCGAGGATTTATGCAGCTTACCTGCAGCAGCCGGCCGGCGTGTCCACCGCGAGTGCCGAGGCCTCCTGCCGTGGGGCGAACGACGGATTTGTGCCGACGCTCGACCCCCTCCCTCTGCTCGACGAAGCGCGTGCTGGCCGCCGCCGATCTCAAACGAAGAACTCGCCGGTGGTATCGCGACAAGGTTGGACAGAGGAGGAGAGAGCATCTACATTCTCACGGGAGGAAGGTCACGCCGGCGGAGGCGGCTGCAGTCCGGCGTGGATTGGATACGAACAGAGGAGAAAAGACGAGATGGGATGGGGTTGATAGTTGCGGTCAACGGCATAGCCAGAATAGTTTCTCCTACGTAGCATCGCCGATGTAGGTACCGGCCCAGGTTGGACACAGCGCGGGCCAGAAAGCCTTAGAGTGGCGGGCCTACACTTCTGCACATACTGAACTGCTCCGTCAGGTGCGTTCGTCTCAAGTTCTCAAAAAAACAGAAGGTGTGATCTCAAAAAAACAAAAGGTGCGTTCGTCTCTCATTTTGGGTTTATAAATACATGCAAATGTAAAGAAACTCAGGTCACTCATTTTAGGACAGTGGGAGTAGAATACTAAAATTATATCTATCTTACTTTCTTATTGAACTATAAATGATGTATTTGAAGCAAAAACAAATCGACTTTTCTAGATTCGTGTTGAACTTATTTCTGTAAATAAGCACCAGGAACGCTAGCTAATTATCCTATATAACTAAACTGGATCCTGATGACGCGCTTTGCCGTGTCCATCCATTTACAAAATATGACAATGAGAATCTTGTAAAATATATTGATAAAATAATTTTTTGATAAACCAACTCAAGTAATTGAAATATGGGTATTGAACTGGAGGCATGCACAAAAAAGAGTACACGTTATGCACTCACCTAAATGATTTCTTATTTCTAAATTTATCTCCGTCGCGAGATGAAAAGGAAAAAAAATGCAAGACCGAACATAATATATATGTTTTAATCAATTATAAATGAACCCTTTGGTGAAGGGAGATATTTAACATCAGCTAGGATAAAGAGCATAAATTGTTAGGAAATTCAGAGCTAATTCGGTTGGTGATGAAACTATCTCGAGTCTTGTTGTAGTTTTGATGAAAATTAAGGGACATTTTTTTTTGCGAAAATTTCACCGATCTATTAATAATCATCAACGGTAGTACAAACATGCCTAAAAGTAATAAAAATTACAAATAGGTCGATGGAACACTTAGCGAAGACTACAAACACGCTCCTCCATCACCGGAGCCGGTCAAAGCTTGTCGTAGTAGAGCTTGTTGTAGTAGACAGACGGGAAGTTACCTGAGAGGGATCGTCTCCTCTTCCTGTTCACTTCGTCTCTCCTTTCAGTTTCCTTCTCTCGTAGATAGATGATTCCAGAATTTTCTTCCGACTTCCTATATATTTACGACACTGCGAGCTTACTTAGTCGCTGTGCCATGGGCCACTCAAACATCAGGTTAGTTCGTGTCGCACGAGCGACGCTGCTCACGGTAACAAAAGTTCTCTTTCCTCAGCCATAATACACGATTCATATGGTTTCGTGATGTAAACAAACACACTCGGTGTGGCCTGAACAGGCGGGTAGACAATCCGGCTTAAGCCGATTAATTAATAGTTTGACATTACGATCTTAGACAACGTGCTTTCTAAACTACTCCCTCCATCCTAAAAAGGATGTCTCAAATTTATTTGAATTTGGATATATCTATATACTAAATAGTGTCTAGATACATTTAAGTTTATACAAACTTAAGACATCCTTTTTAGTACTACGGAGAGAGTATTTTTTATTAGCATTTAACGATAATAAACATCAACATATGATGGTCCGTTGTTACCCAATTACTAGTTTTGTCTCTACTATTGCACTATTCATAGAATCTAACCTGCTTTTTGTTGGGGTAACATTGTTAATTTTTAATTTGGTTGGGGTATTGGCCAAAATATCATGTTGAGCCACATTACTTCTAAATTTAACAAGCTATAAATAATAAGACCTTTTTACCATAGATAAGTGTATCACTCTCACCTATAGTATCACTTCGGGTGTATATATCTTCGCGGCCATTTTAATATTTATACTCCCTGGTGAAGTGTTATACATATCTTGGCGTAGGTTTCCAAATTGTATGACCTAGATGGACCTAGATTTGGAATTCTAGAATATATGAGGCTGTACACAAACTATTTATCTCAAAAACCCTTTCTCTGATAGCATCGCCACCGGGCCGATCCAAACGGGCAACCCAAAATGCCCGCTTATGTCCTTTTGGGTTGGACCACGGTTACTTTTGGTCGTGGTCCAGCCTGTCCGGCCAGGCACGTTCAGGGGTGTGACTCATTTGTCCGCGCTTGACCAACATGGACACACTGTTTTTTAAAATTCAATACCAGCAATCGATACGTAGAGATCTGTTCTTACCTTTGTAAGGGGAATACTTCACAAGAAAAACCATATCCTCCCAATAGCTGCAAGGACAACATTATTGGAAGAAGGGTGTGGGATTACCTGCGAGTAAGGACAAAATGATGACCAATTAAAAACAGCCGCTAGATCAGACTATACAAAGCCTCTGGGGTCATGGCGTAGATCGCCCCCATTATATTGTTTAAAAATCATATCCTCTCAATAGCTGCAAACCTCCTGAAGAGATGAGGACAACATGTTGGAATGATGGTGTGGCATTGCCTGCGAGTAAGAACAAAATGATAGTATGATACCCAATTAAAAACAGCAGCGAGGGTGTGGCATTGCCTGCGAGTAAGAACAAAATGATACCCAATTAAAAAACAACAGGTAGATTAGATTAACATAGACTCTAGGGTGGTGGCATAGACCTCGACCATTATATTGTTTCATGCTAACCTTGTGATCTGCTAGGCCTTCGAAGCATGCATAGGAAGGACATCGGAGTTAAACTAAGCAATGGGGCCTCATCTTCTTATTCTAACTTTTGAAGGCACGCACAGAGAAAGCCCCGATCCACTGATAACAACCTAGCATATAGATTGACAATTTTTTTGCAGAACTCGAAGGTAGGCCCGAGACTTAGGGAGCTTACCTAATAAATCGCCCATGACCGTCACACACTCATCGGCGGTCGAGCTCGCACACAAAGCCCTGCAGCGATGAGCAGAGGCAGCACCATGAGTGACTCAAAAGATTATTTGGAAAGCCATATGCTACATCATGAGTACACATCCTTTCACAATCAGCTCGAAAAAACAACAATCAAATGAAGTTTCCAATCCAAACATAGAGTAAATCCAAATTATTATTTAATGGACTAATCAAAACTCATCCGTACGACAAGGAAGTCGTGTTTTCGTAAGTTCATAAATTGAAAGCGAGTAAAGAACAATATATATTTAGGAATATGCTAGGACAAGAATTTTTGTAAAATAAGTACCAGGTATGGTTTAGCAAGCTAGCTTGTAAGTAGATTACAACTAGAGTTGAACTGTAAGAGATTATATCAAAGTTGTAGAACGATTTGAACCTAAACTTTTCTATTTTATTACACCCTGTACTGCAGGAAATAATAAAATAGTCTTATACATTTGGTGGTGATAATGTGCAGTCATTTTTTTCAATGGTATGTACTGGCCAAAGCTGATTAACACATGAACTGCATTGCTATCCCAAAAGTACATTGGCCGCATGCCAATTTTGAAAGAATGGGGCGTACTGGCCAAATCTATTAACACATGAACTGCATTGCTATCCAAAAGTACATTGGCCGCATGCCAATTTAGAAAGAATGGGGCACGGCTGGGTTTTTCATGTACTGCCATATCTTGGAGCATTTGTGCTGCATTTGATGCCACCGAGAGTACTATGACCTACACAACCATTTAAAAAAATATAGATCCCATTGCCCATGTGATTATCTCGAGAAAAAGCAAAGGTCCAAGTTCTCAACCATGTCCTCAACTCAACAGGGAAAAGAGAAATGTGTTTCTACCGTGCACAGTAAATAGCATGCACTGTTTCACTGTGTCGTGTAGTTTTCATGCAGGTTTCTGAAATGCGACAAAACTTTATGAACATTTCAGCACGACATGCGCAGTATATACCGTGCCGGAAAAAGTCTAGCACGGCTCACATACGTCAAACGTGACAGCTCCGGCAAATAAGTTCTCCTAAACTCCGGTCCTTTCAGTTTTAGCCGTGTTCCACCTTCGATCTCTATAAATTGAGCCTGATCAACCTCAATCTCCTGGCAGCCATCAGATAAAAAAGATGGCACTCCTGATCCTGCATGAACAACTCCTCTCAGCACTACTTGTCATCATAGTTATTCCCGTGTGCTTCTTCATCACCAGATCCAGGAGATCAAGTAATCCATTTCTACCAACAGATTGGCCCATCGTGGGCATGCTCCCTGGCCTCATCGCCAACCGGCATGGCCTCCACGACTACGCCGCAACCATCCTGGCCGCCTCCGGGCACAACTTCAAGCTGCACGGCCCTCCGGCCACCAGCGTGCGGTACCTCCTCACCAGCAGCCCGGCCAACGTTCGCCACATCTTCACCACGAACTTCGCCAACTACATCAAGGGCGACGAGCTCGCGGCCATGCTCGGCATACTGGGTGGCACCATAGTCGCCGCCGACGGCGACTCCTGGCGCCGGCAGCGCGAGACGATCCACCATGTCCTGACCAGGCCACGGCTGTTGGACTCCTTGTCTCGACGTTGCCACAACAAGGTGGCGCTGGACCTCGTGCCCTTGTTAAGCCACATGGCAAGCACACATGCCACATTCGACATGGAGGACCTCCTAGGCAGGCTAGTGTTCGACGTCACTGTCATGGCGGTCTTCGGAACGGACCCGTTCAGCTTGGCTGCCGACATGCCTCCCGTGCATGTTGCCGCAGCCTTGGACACCCTGATGGAGGTGGCCTTGCAACGGATGAGTTTGCCTGTGACCTGCTGGAAAACGCTGAGATGGCTCAACGTTGGCCAGGAGAGGAGGCTCGCCCAGGCAGAATCGGTGCTATACAGCTTTGTGGCGGAGAGTATCCAGAGAAGTATGGCTGCCGGCGACAAGGCCGCCGCTATCAATGCTGGGTCCGATATCCTGTCCTATTATGTCAGTGGTGACTCAAACCCAGACTTTCTTGACCAGAACAGGGAGCCCACCGACTTCCTGCACAGGACGTTCATCAACTTCATGGTTGCGGTGCGTGACCCGATGGGCTCGACACTGTCGTGTCTCATCTACAACCTCGCCACGAACCCGCATGCCGTATTCGGCATCCGCAAGGAACTGGCGCCAATCGCTGCGTGCAAATAAAGCGGCTCCACGGCCGATGAGGTCGTGTTTGAGCCAGACGAGACCAAAGACCTTGTGTACACCCAAGCAGCCATGTTCGAGTCCCTGAGGATGTACCCGATCGCCCCCCTCGAGCGAAAGGCGGCTGTCACCGACGACGTGCTGCCGAGCGGCCACAAGGTGCGCGCGGGGGACACCGTCTTGATCTCCACCTACAGCATGGGGAGACTGGAGCAAGTGTGGGGGGAGAACTGCCAGGAGTACAGGCCAGAGAGGTGGCTGTCAAGGGACGGCGGCACGTGCCGTCTCACGAGTTCATCGCGTTCAACACGGGGCCTGGGGCGTGCCTCGGCAAGAACATCTCGGTGGCGCTGGTGACATCCATCACTGCCACAGTAGTGTGGAACTTCGACGTGGAGGTGCTGGAGAGCGATGCTGTCAAGCCCAAACTGTCGCTTATCCTGCAGATGAAGAACGGACTCATGGCCAAAGTTAAGAAGAGATCACAGGGGGAAGTACCACGCGAATAAGAACGCTAAGCCATCAGGTCCAAACATATGGACGCGAATAAGAGCATGCAGCAACATAATCTTGATCTGACGCTTATCCCCCACAATCCATTCAAAAGCTAATACTCATCCTGGAAACCTCATCCTACTCGACCACCATCTAGATATTGTGGCTTGTGCTCATTGTTATGCTTAGTTGATAATTGATATATGAATAAAATGAATGAACCGATGTGTTAGGGGATCACCAATGGTCATCGTTTCATGGTTGGACCAGAATGAAAAAAAAACTACAAAGATCGTCTGCTTTTATTGTCTAGCCAAAGCATCCGACATCTCTGCATTGCAAAATTTAATTCTGATCCCAATGCGGTGCTGTCAGTCTTCGATTTACTACTGACAAGTGATTTTTTTACAGCTACTACTAACAGCTGTTAATACACTAGCTGAATGACAAACTTGGGACTGTGTATTGGGTGCACACACATAAAAAGAACTCGTTGCTTCTCAAAACAAAGCTACTGCATGTGGAAAACCTGGAAATATAAATTAACATGGATTTCAATATACATAATATCACAAAACACATGGTACTTTTACCTTTTCGCTGAGACTTCTTTGCGTCAATGTGGTTAATCACATGGGAACTGAAATGTTGTGTACATACAGGAGACAAAAAATGTAAGGCCATATGTATCTGTCGATGCAGAGGCCGGGGTCTTATCCCCATTTCGAAAAAAAACAGGAGACAAAATGTCCCAGTAACGTTTTGTAGAAAAAACCTTCCTCTTTAGACATAAATATTGACTTTGGTGCACAATAGTTTGTTTAGAAACATGCAATCTTGAACTTACAATGAAAAGCTAGCAAGTAACAACAATGCAGTATCATGCAAATCAATCAGTGCAAAAAAAAGAACAGCTGCTCACATTTTACTGTGCCTGCTACTGGATCCGCTCCTCTCGGTGTCGATGACTGCTGCTGCAGAGCGTACTCGTGAACCCTGCTGCTGCTAGAAGGAATAGCCTTCAGAATATTCTACAGACTTTCACACAACTGATGAACAATGAGCACCAAAACATTTTGTAATGTTACCAACCCTGGAATAGCATGATTAAAAGAGATGACGGCACTACAGATGCAAGAGCATACTAAATCTTCGGTATAAGTACCACAGCTTTGCATTTTACACCGTCTGTCAGCAAAACTACTGGAAAATGTGACATCCGGTGGATGTCTTCATGGCAAATTTTCAGTGCGAAGACCAGTGAGGGGCAAGGATATCATATGCTCCAACTATACCTGGTTGTGCTCCTACAGACCTAAAGTACAAGTCATGCTACCATCTTCCTATAGACTAGCGTCATCTCTGATTCGGGTGAAGATTGTTGATCATGCACGAAATCAATCTAACTCAAGAACAATGTACATGTCTACAAACCCGACCATACCAAGCATGTTAATTTTATGGCTACGTCTTGCAGAAAGTGGCATTTATTCAGCCATTTAAGTTTTTTCAGACAATAACTAATGAGTCTACATGTCAGTTTGAATATTGTTCTCACGCCATCTGAAGCCACACAAGCCTTTCAAAACTTGAAACCAACTCAATCATCAGCCTCAAATTTAAAAACATGCCCCACAAAATCATTAGAATGATGAGTGAACTCATATCAGCTGAATGGTCGCAGCTGCTCAAAGATATGGCAGTGTGGGGGATGCATCCAAACTGAGAACAAAAGTAGATGCATCCTCCCATGAACAAAATTCTGTTGCTAAATATAAGAAGTGTGGGGGAGAAGATCATTTCAACTATTTAACCTTATTTATTAAGTACTACTTGAATTGAACAATTACTAGCAAACACCTATCATCTAGTAATCCACGCAAGATTCACCATATTACACTGAAAAAAAATCTGTAGACACCTCCTCCCCATGGAAAAACAAAAAAGATGCCAATCCCTCTCTGAACACAGTTGATTTCAATTTCTATTATTAGTACTACTCCCTCTGCATCTGGCAAACCATTAGTACTTCATACTTAGTTACTTAGAATTGAACGGCAACCTATGAAAGGCTAAGTAATGTGTGGCAAACAGGCAAATCTCCCTCTGCATCTTACCGTCCAATGGGAGTAGTCGCCCATTGTTGCTTCCTCCGGGACATACAAATGGGGGAAAATGCGCCTTCGGGACCGAACATCGGCAAAACCCGAACACACTGATCTCTGTGAAATACCTGGAGGATCACTCCGGCGAACTACTAAGGAAATCTGGCGTTGAGCTCTGAAGCAAAAGATTTGGTGTCAGAAGTGGGCTTCGAACCCACGCCCTCGTTAGAGGACCAGAACTTGAATCTGGCGCCTTAGACCACTCGGCCATCCTGACTTGCCATATAGTGCCTGAGGCTGACCCTTATAAACCGGCGGTAATCCCGCTAAATTCCCGATGTGGGACTAAACTGTCGAGGATTTATGCAGCTTACCCGTAGCAGCCGGCCGGCGTGTCCACTGCGAGTGCCGAGGCCTCCCGCCGTGGGGCGAAGGACGGATTTGTGCCGACGCTCGACCCCCTCCCTCTGCTCGACGAAGCGCGCGCTGGCCGCCGCCGACCTCGAACGAAGACCTCGACCGTGGTCGCGACGAGGTTGGACGGAGGAGGAGAGAGCCGCTACATTCTCACGGGAGGAAGGTCACGCCGGCGGAGGCGGCTGCAGTCCGGCGTGGATAGATGGATACGAACGGAGGAGGGGAGATGAGAAGAGACGAGATGGGAACGACAGTGGCGGTCAACGGCTTAGGCAGAACATTTTCTCCTATGCAATGCGGATGTAGGTACCGGCCCAAGAGGCCCTCTCGATGCCGGCCCAGCCGCCCAGGTTAGAGATAGCACGGGCTAGAAAAAAACTACAAAGATCGTCTGCTACCCTCAAAAAAAAAAAGATCGTCTGCTTTTATTGTCTAGCCAAAGCATTCGACATCTCTGCATTGCAAAATTAAATCTGGTCCCAATACAGTATTGTGGGTCTTCGATTTACTACTGACAAGTGATTTTTTTACAGGTACTACTAACAACTGTTAACACACTAGCTCAATGACAAATTTGGGACTGTGTATTGAGCGCACACAAAAAAAAATACGCATTGCTTCTCAAACCAAAGCTAGTGCATGTGGAAAACCTGGAAATATAAATTGTCATGGACTTCAATATACATAATATCACAAACACATGATACATTTACCTTTTCGCTGAGACTTCTTTGCGTCAAAGTGGTAAATCACATGGGAACTGAAATGTTGTGTACACACAGGAGGCAAAGTGTCCCAGTAACGTTCTGTAGAAAACAACTTCCTCTTTTTAGACATAAATATGAACTTTGGTGCAGAATAGTTTGCCTAGAAACATGTAGAATTTTATCTGCCCTGACTCGGCTTGCAATTCTGAACTTCCAATGAAAAGCTAGCAAGTCACAACGATGCACTATCATGCAAATCGATCAGCACAAAAAAAAAAACAGCTGCTCACATTTTACTGCGACTGCTACTGGATCTGCTCCTCTCAGTGTCGATGGCCGCTGCTGCAGAGCGTACTCATGCACCCTGCTGCTGCTAGCTGGAATAGCCTTCGGAATCTTCTACAGACTTTCACACAACTGTTGATGAACAATGAGCACTAAAACATTTTGTAATGTTACCAACCCTGGAATAGCATGATTAAAAGAGATGGCGGCCACTACAGATGCAAGAGCATACTAAATCTTCCGTATAAGTACCGCAGCTTTGCATTTTACACTGCCCGTCAGCAAAACTACTGAAAAATGTGATATCCGGTAGATGTATTCATGGAAAATTTTCAGTGCGAGATATGCTCCAACTATACCTTGTTGTTCTCCTACAGACCTAAAGTACAAGTCATCTTAACGTCTTCCTCTAGACTAGCACCATCTCCAATTCGGGCGAAGATTGTTGTACCATGCACAAAATCTATCTAACTCAACAACAATGTACATGTCTACAAACCCGGCCATACCAAGCATGTTAATTTTATGGCTACTTCTTCCAGGAAGTGGCATTTATTCAGCCATTTAAGTTTTTTCAGACAATAACTAATGAGTCTAAATGCAAGTTTGAATATTGTTCTCGCGCCATATGAATCCACATAAGCCTTTCAAAAGTTGAAACCAAACCCACAAAAACTCAATCATCAGCCTCACATTTAAAAACATGCCCCCACAAAATCATTAGAATGATGAGCGAACTCATGTCAGCTGAATGGTCACATCTGGTCAAAGATCCAGACTTGTTGTTTGCACAATACCATCCGAAGCAACTTAAAACCAAGCTAAAGAGTGATCTCCAAACAGATGGTTGCACACCTCACATGCTGGCATGCTTAATTGGTGATTATAGATCTGAATCAACAAGAAACCAGATGGTTGCACACTCTAACATTGCTTGATCATATCTACGGTTCATGGCAAATAATCAAATTTACCCCTACCTTGGGAAACTCTTGATGCACGGGCAATGCAATGGTGAATTAGCAATGCATGGTCCACTTTAACCAAACAATTACCGGCAAACACCTATCATCCAGAGAACAAAATTTTCAGTAGATGCATCCTCCCATGAAAAAACCCTATGAACAAAATTCCATTGCTAATATAAAAAGTGTGGGGGAGAAGATCATTTCAACTATTTAACCCTTATTTATTAAGTACGACCAATCAGTCACCGGCAAGAACGTGTTAATCCGGTACTCGGCCCCGGTGGTGGTATCGACAGCAACCTCGCGCTCCAGGTTTCTCCTCGCATCATCTGGAACACTACACAACCACGCTAGGTCCGGCGAACTACCAACGAATGTGGCGTTGAGCTCTAAACCAAAAGATTTAGTGTCAGAAGTCTGTGAACCAAAAGTTTTGTTGTCAGAAGTGGGGTTCGAACCCACGCCCTCGTTAGAGGACCAGAACTTGAATCTGGCGCCTTAGACCACTCGGCCATCCTGACTTGCGATAGTGCCTAAGGGTGACCCTTATAAACCGGCGGAAATCCCCCTAAATTCCCGATGTGGGACTAAATTTCGAGGTTGTATGCAGCTTACCCGTACCATCCGGCCGGCGTGTCCACCGCGAGTGCCGAGGCCTCCCGCCGTGGGGCGAACGACGGATTTGTGCCGACGCTCGACCCCCTCCCCGTGCTCGACGAAGCGCGCGGTGGCGGCGCCGGCCTCGAACGAAGACCTCGCTGTGGTCGTGACGAGGTTGGACGGAGGAGGAGTGAGCCGCTACATTCTCACGGGAGGAAGGTCACGGCGGCGGAGGCGGCTGCACTCCGGTGGGAGATGGATACGAACAAGGGAGGGGAGAGGAGAAGAGACGAGATGGGCTCGGCAGTTGCGGTCAACGGCGTAGCCAGAACATTCTCTCCTACGCATCGTGGATGTAGGTACCGGCCCAACAAGCCCTCTCGATGCGTAGATGCCCAACAAGCCCTGTGCTGTGCAGCACACGGCGAGCTCTACGTACGGTCCCATGATGTAACCTCAGTCAGATTCTCGGTTAAAGTAAATGGGGAATTTCTCTCTTTCTTCACACCCTCTCGAGGTTTGAGATAGGGAGACCCAATGTTCCCATATTTATTTTTGATGTGTTCGGAAGGACTGGCAACACTCTTGAATAATTTCGGTGGAGCGTATGTGGACAGGGGAGATCGAGTAAGCGTGAACTCACCGTGGATTAACCACCTGCTCTTTGCGGATGATTGTCTAATTTTTATGAATGCAAAGATACAGAGTGGTGAGCGTTTGAATGAAATTCTTCGGATTTATGATGACTGCTCGGGTCAGGCAGTTAACCGGGAGAAGAGACTGCTTTCCGTCCGCCGCGCCGCAGCCGCCCAATCAGTTTCCTCCCCCGAGCCCCTCCCAAACCCCCGCCGCCCTGCTGCCTTCCTCCCGTGGCCGCTCTCCTCCCCCGTTCCCGCCCTGCAGCTCGATCTCGATCTGGTTTGGGCTCTCCTCCATCTCCCCCTCCACCTCCGAGGTCACCTCAAGCACCTTGCTCGTGTGGAGATGGCAGCGGCCGACCGGAAGTTGGAACGGCAACAATAGGGATGCCGGAGCAGTGCAGCGTGCTGCAACCGAAGGAGTGGTTGGTGGCCGCAGCAGCAGAGTGTCGTGCCATCACCGGAGGAGCGGCTGGTGGCTGGTAGGAGCAGCACAGGGCGCCAAACGCTGTGCCATCACCGGGAGGAGCGGCTCGACGGTGGAGCTCCGCCCCTCATGCACCTCTTCGTTGCGCGGTGCGGGACTGCCTGCAACTCCTCCGCCTCTTCATCATCCACAAGGATGCTACCCAACAACGTAATAGTGGCCCTCCTCCCAGGTTATGTTTCTATCTGGATCAACCTCGCTAGATGAAGTTCTATAGAGGATTACGCCCTAATATATTGGTCCAGAGTTCTAATTTCTCTCTATTCTTTTGGTTCCAGGTGTGTTATGGAAGAAGATGAAGTTGTATAGAATATTAGGCCATAATTTTGATGTTCTACAAGTACCTGTCTGAATTTTGGTTCAGGTTTATCATCAGGTTGCAGCACCACTAGTCTGATTTTTTTTAGCAATGTACTTCTATCTCGTGAAGGTTGAATTATATTTATATTTTGTGTTGGATATTTCGGTGCTAGGTGCAAGCTTAATGTACTAAGGAGGAAATGAGAGGAGGCAGTGTTTTAGTTTTCAAGGAAAAGATCGGAACTGAATTGTAACACATATATCAGGCGAGACAAGTTTCTTTGGCCAATTCTTTTTATCTATTTGAAGGTTTTCCAGATTTATGTGATGCATCATGTTTGTATAAGTAAGTATTCTTATGTAATGAAACAATGAACGCAATAGGCCTTAATGTTTTAAATCATCAGTACATGTAGTCTAACTTGCAGCTAAGAAGTTTATACCATTGTCATGCATCGGATATGTTCCTTTCTTGAACGCATAAAATGCTTTCATATTTTTTGTGCCATTGTTATATTATTCCCATTTTCTTTCAGGTTACCTTTTTGTTCGTGGAATCAAGGTTGTTGTTGGATGCTCGGACTCCCTCCCTACTATGGAAATTGTGCTCTTCGTATATCTCTATTTCTGAAAAATATCAGATCTCACTTTTTCTTTTATTCTGCCATGTTTACCTATGCACACTTATATAGCCTGGAATTTACACCTTGTTTAAGTCAGAAACTCTCTATAGTTTTGATTTAGCCTTTATCATACCTTGTTGTTTCTTTTTGTCTGCCATGCTTTTCTGCCGCATACTATGATCGTGTATCACATCTCGCTGTTTCTTTTTATTTTATTTCTTATTTTTTCTAGAAATTTCATCTCGGGCATGAAGGACAGAAAAATCTCTTGTATTATGAATTTACAATATGGTGTTTCTTTAGTTCATATTTCTAGGAATTTCAGCAAGGCATGAAAGACAGAAAAGCTTGCGCAAACAATTCACTCACACCTGCCCCCAACGTCGTCCATCAAGCATGTAGCTATTGCCTTGAAGATCAACGCCTGACCTACAGAAGCAAGGTGAGCCCTCCACTCCACTTATTTCGTCACACCTTGCAGCAACCCTATCCTCAATTTTTACATCATCTCTGGAATATAAATCTGATGCTACAACCCCTTCTGACACTAATACATGGTGCTTGCAACATTTATTCAGTTTTGATCAGGTTTTGTTGATTTTTATTCTTCTACATACTTGTTGTTCATAGGTCACTAATGCAGAAGTTGTACATAGCTTTTCACGTAATGTTGCTTTGTTATGTACGATGAAAATTATTAGTTTCTATGGTGAAGTCTTTATCATTTAAAACATCCAAACTACAAGCCTGACATTGAGCCTGAGCAAATATTCTTTTATTGCTTATCATTTGTATATGTTGAGATGTGACCTTGAATGCTTGTGTTTGGGTGGGAGGGAATTTTATACAGGCAGCAACAATAACCAGCTTCCTGAATTGAAGATAATTGTGAATTGAAGATAATTGTATATTGCATGATATCCTCTATTATTCCTTATGAGTTTCACTAATTTTAAGAATATAGTGTTGTGTTTGGCTTCCAGGAGATTTTAGACCGGCAACAGATTTTAGACCGGCAGCGACAACGACCAACGGTCTGAATTGCAGGTAATTGTTATACTGCATGATATTCTCTATATTCCTTACAAGTTCCACTAATTTTTAGAATACAGTGATTTCCTCCAGCAGTCTAGCTAGCACACTCATTCATCGTTTAGTTTTGATCTCTTGTAGTTTGGTGTCCAAGTTGACACTACAGATGCTGGACTATTTATATTGTACCATGTGTATCAAACGGGTTAAAAAGATGAAGCCTGGTGTCGTACTTGGACTATCTGCTGTGGGTGGTTTCTTCTCAACGGTGTATGACATCTTACAATAATTGCATGGCAATTTATGTTCAACATTGACTCCGCGATTTCTGTTGGTCATTGCTTACTATGCTCCGTACTTTTAACTTTTATTTGTATTAATTGATGTTATTTTCAACATATGATCTACGTAGATGTCATTTCTGATACTATTGGTGTCCCTGAGCTTTCTGCAAACAATACTAGGAATTGTAATTGAGTACTGATTTGAATAGCTATTAGTACATATGTATTGGCTTCTTATAGGAGGTACCACATTCAATTTTCCATAGGTGGAGAATTCCGGCATTGGAGTCTCCAGGCCTACTAATTTTATGTCCATCTGGAGTATGTTGATTAGATACTTTAGTATATTTGTGTTGCTGATCATTTTCTAGAGCAGATTCTTTGTGATATCAGTCCACTTCTATCATCTCTAGCGGTTGCAGCACATATGCACGTATTTATGAACTAATTTAGTCTAACACTTGGCATGTTTATTAGTCATTAATTAGCAACTTAGTATGGAGTATTGTCTTTCCTGCCAATAATAATGTGGATCGCTAAAGTATCAGCACTATTCATTTTTTCGCGTGGTGTGTGGATTGGACTTAATTTGGTGTATCAAAATAGACCACCCATTCAAATACGTTTTTATGTGTGTTATAAAAGTAGGCAGCTACATTCGATTGGTATGTTGTTTCAGCGAGCAGGGATTTATTTATAACGAGTAAATTATGCGCATTGTATATAGCATTTCTGCCTACCATCTAAAACTGAGCACCCTTTTTTTTTGTAGAAAATGATTTTTGTGGTGTCCATCCACTTGCATGCCCGGTCTCCTAGACTCCCAGTACCCCCTTATCGTCGGTTTACTCCCAGCTGCCGCATCACCATCCTTGATGTCATCACGCCATAGCTGCTTATGTTTCTGAAGATAAAATATAGAAGACTACAATACAAAGATCTTATGTTTCTGAAGTTCTTGGTTTTGGGCTGCTTTCCTTTTTTTGGTTTCCCCCTGCTTAGTTCTTCGTTCTGCGATTTCTCTCCTTTTTCCCTTATTTTTGTCATTCTACTTACTTGCTTCTTCGCTTTTCTGTTTCTTTTTGCAGGTCATTGTATTGCTGAAAGTCGTCCTATGGTCGTTGTTTCTACTTTCCTAGATTCAAGGCCCTACTGTTTTCGAGGTAAGCTAAATCCCTAGAATTTTGGTTTGGTGGTTGTGCATAATCGTCTTGCTGTTGTTTGTGCTTTGGTAGAAGATTCATACGTGAGGCAGATAAATAATTTGGTGGCCTGCTGCATGTTACAATAAGAGTACATTTGTTTTTGTCAGGTCCAGGGAGTTGGTTAGTCACGTTTTTGTAGAGGTTGTTGTAAATTTGCAGCGGTTGCTTATATTACTGACTATCTGCTCTAGGATTTGATTGTTTGTAATATAAGATTGTTGTTGCTACAACTGGTTTTATAACTTGGGTAGTATGCTTCTATTTAATTGCCATCCATAATTTCAACCTTGAATCGGTTTGCATTTTTCCTTATATTATAGTCTTACCTTCGGTACAGGGAAATGATTATTTAGTCAGATTTGGATTTGTCCTATTTTTATTGTGCTATTTCATATTGACATCTTTTAATTTTCATGAAATTTACTAGAATAATTAGTTAACAGACATAAAGAAGTACCAGAGTTTAAGCATATTTTCAGGTTTTACTGCTTATATGAATAAGATCATCCACCTTAGTTATTTTGACGCTGACATGCTTCAGGGTACATTATACTTTGTTGGTTAGAAAGATTTAGGACATTTTGTGCAATATTATGTCATATTTAGCTAGCTTTTGTATCCCTGTAGTGTTGAACATTTCAACTCTATCATTCCAGTTCAATTCTTGCAATGATTCTATTAGATGAAGCACTAATTTTCTCCTTTTCCCATTAAATGGGGTGACCAAGATATAGTGGTGCCATGTTAGGTTGTAGGATAAAATCCTTTTAGACCATTTCACTTCCAAATTTATTATGTTGAATATATTCTGGATAATCAGTTTGGAAGTGAAATTTGCTCACCACTAAGTGGAAAGGAAGAATATACTTTGAACAAGTGTATGTAAGTTGCTTTCTTTGTTTTTCAAACATTTTTATACTTCCTTTCTTTGTTTTTCACAAGTGTATGTAAGTTGTTGAAACAAAAATTAGCTCACTTCTAGCTTAGATTGCGCATGTATGTAAAACTCAGCTGATTCAAACCTTTTAATATTATAGCAGGAAATGGATGGCGTCATTGAAGGCTCAGTCAGCTCATGCGGATGCACAACTCAAGCAGAACAAACGCTGAATCAGGAACATGTATAATATTATGTGTAGTTTCCATACATGTACTTGGATTTGTTCTTCTATATTCTTGCAAACCTGAGTGAGATTTGCTTTTTATAGAAGTAGATGCTATCATATGCTCTTTGTTGTCTATTTGTTTGAGTTCTCAATTTGTCACTTAATAATCTATGCTTTCATTTCAGGAGTACATGTCTTTTGGTGCCATAAATCATTAGTAGTTGTTTAAACCCTACTATCTATATCCTGTACGCACTAAGGATCGCCTTCCATCTCTTTTGTTCTTGGGCATGTAAATATAGACTAAAGCCTAGCGCAACAGTCCCTTGTGCCTCTTGCCTGGATGATGGTTCTGTCCATCGCCGATGCTCGTCCTATGCAATTGCTTTTCACTCGTTATGCTACACCTACTAGCCTATTCAGTCTGTTCTATTTTTCAGTGCCTTACTCACCATAAAGGCTTTTGTCACTCCCTAATTTAGTATCGTTCTGCACTTCCTACCATGTACTTCTTTCTAGCCTACCATTGTTTTAGCGGTATTATGACTGTCGTGAGCTCGAGGTTTGGAGCCTCTGGTTAACTACGTCTCTCGAGGAACAAGACTGTTCTGGTGTATGCCTTTGTGGCATTGCTTGTTTCTCCCCGTTCGCTGTTACATATCTCCATGCCTGCTAGCTACTTAACCTATGAATTATACACTAGCATATATTACAAGAAAATAACATGCGGCTACTTTAGTAATTATAATTTTAGCAGCAAATAAATATGAGTATAGTGGGATGGTGCGCCAAGGCGCACCCCTAAATCTAGTTATTTAATTTGGCGCTCCTTGGTAAGCAAGGATGGTGACTGCAGATGGACTCGACCTCCCTGTGCGCAAGAGTTTTGAAGGGTAAGTATTTCCAGCAAACAGACTTCATGCACGCAACAACACCGAAAAAGTCTTCAGCTACATGGAGAACTATTATAGCTGGGAGGAGGGCATTACAAACGGGCATGATTAAGCGTGTGGGGAATAGGAGGTCTATTTCCACATGGAGTGATAAATGGATTCCCAACACAGCCACGATGGCACCAATAGGCAGAAAAGGAGAAGCTGTACTAGACAATGTAGCAAGTCTCATTGATACTGATAGCTGGACCTGGAAAGTGGCAATGGTTAGAAATAATTTCCTAGCACCCGATGCCGATGCAATTCTCAATATACCGCTGAGATCAGGTGGAGGGGAGGATTATATGGCTTGGGCGTTCGAGAAATCGGGTAACTACTCTGTTAAAACAGCATACCGTGCTCTGGTGACTCAAAACGAGCTTCGAGCTCTAGAGGAAGGGATGGTCATGGGATCTTCAACTTTGGAAGAACAGATGTGGAATTCTCTATGGAAATTGAACGTCATGCCAAAGATTCGTGTGCTTTGGTGGAGAGTACTTCGAGGAATTCTTCCAGATTCAGTTACTCTCAACTATAGACACATCAAAGAAAATGGCACATGTGATATATGTGGGGCCATGGAGGAAGACCTGATGCATGCGTTAGTACACTGCTCGCATGCACAGAATTTTTGGGCTGCAGCGGGGGAAGTTTTTCACCTCAAACTACCTCGGCTACATCCAAGAACATGGAACAGAGATATACTCTGTGACCAAATGTTTACCGAGAGAGAACGATGCCAGATTATAACGATAATGTGGTCAATCTGGACGTCTCGAAATCGTTGGACACATGATAAAGAGGCTTATGATCCTGTGGTTTCTATGAAAAAAAAAAGAAACCTTGGCACTGTTGGAAGTTCCTGTTAAACAGATGGCAATCCGGGATGGTCAGTGCTGGCGGCCACCGGACCCAGGCTGGGTGAAGATAAACACCGATGGTGCTGTCTTAGCTCAAGAACTCAAAGGAGGGGGAAGTGGTGTTGCAAGATCACATACAACCTTTTTGGGAGCTTGGAGCAAACCCTATGATGGGGTTAGTGATCCTCTCATCGTGGAAGTGTTGTCCCTTCGTGATGGTGTTATCTTTGCAAGGCTAAGGGGATTTTCGCATTTGGTGATCGAGACGGACTGTCTAGAAGTGGTGGATCTCTAGACCTCACGCTACAACTTGCGTTCTGTTGTGGCGCCAATCCTAGAAGAAATTGGATATATGGTGAGCCAGTTCTCTTCGTTTTCAATAAAGCATGTTATGAGATAGGCGAATTACTCGGCTCATTTGTGTGCGAAGCTTGCTAGTACACTAGGGGTGACGAGCAGCTGGCTTAGCGAGAGCCCTGCATTTCTTGTGAGTAGTCTGATGACTGATTGTAAGCTGAACTCTTTGAAATAATAAACTCCAGAGCTTCTATGCAAAAAAAAGATTGGCACGTCTGGTCAACCACGAATTCAACAGAAATGGCAGTGCAGAAAGCAACCCAGCACAAACTGCCGATCCAAAAGAGTCATGAGAAGGGCTTGACGAACTTCCACGCGAAGCCAGTCGCTTTGCTCATCTTTACTACTCCGTCCGTCATACAAAAGATGTCACAGCCCTCTCCAATTCTAGTTCATTTTAATTTTTGCAAAAATATTCCTAGTAATACATTCATAATGTTTGAAATTTGGGCTTCAAAATCGAAATCCAAACTGAAATATTTCCTATCGCGCTGCATCCGTCGCCGTCCCGCTGCCCTCGCGTTGTCTCTGTTGCCGTCCCGCTATCCTCGTGCAGCTGGAGTCAAGCAGAGATCCTGCCGGAATCGGCAATCCGAGTTCGCAGACGCGCAGGAGATCGATCACGGCACATAGGAGCTCGCGGATGCCGGACTAGGAGTCTCGACCTAGCGGGCGGTCCACCCGCTAGCCCATCTCCTTCCTACGGGCGTGCCCCTCCCTTCGTCGTTCTCCCCCACCTACGTAACTCCCTCACCGTCCGCCGCCGCTCCACTGAGGAAGTCCCGGTGCGACAAGGTCTGGCAATCTTCAACCTCGTGGAGCGGCGAGGCTCTGCAGGACGCTCATGGTGATGGCTCCCCTAGGCAGAAAAGGGTTCCCATAGTCTTTCCTCTCATGTATCAGCACTTGAGATCAATATTCTGAAACCTTCAATTATGCACGGAGTGGTCACACTTTCTATCCTTGAAACAAAAATATTCAGAGAAGGATACCCGAGGCAGCCAACGACGACAAAGATGAATCCCGTGGCGAGGTCCGGCATTGCGGAGGCCATGCATGGGGTGTCTTGTTCATGCCATGCAACATGAGGGCTTTGGAACAGTCACCCTGTAAAACATACACTCATGATTGGGGTGGAAGATCTTGTTCGAAGATAGAAGGCACTTGCATTTTGTTCATGAATGTGATTAATCGTTTGCTTAGTTTCTTACCTGCCGAGAGCCAGCAAGACAAACTGAAGGATCAACCGGTTGCTCAGCTCAGACGGCCATTTGTTCATGCCACACAAGAAACGGATAGTCAGCAGATGAGTTAGCATTGGATTCTTCGATGGATGCATGCGGTATATCTCATACCTCCTGGGTGAGGTGCTCGTGCTCCTGGCCGTGTCCAACTCATCAGTGTCCGTGTACCTAAAGATGCAATTGAGAAATGTTCTGATTAAATTGATTTGTACAGTCAAATTAATCTGAAATATATAGGTTCAGTTGTATTATCTGAATCTATCAAGTGCTCATTAAGGAAAATGGAAATTTATCTGAAATGTATAGGGAGAGAATACTAACTTCTTTGCACCAGCAATAATGAAAGCTTCCATTGTCCAATTGGATAGCACAACCCATCAAAAAAATGTGAGATTTTTGCATCGGTGCCAACCAGGACCAATGCCACATGTAGCAATGCAGAACACTGCAGGAACAAAGCTCGTAAAGCCAAATCACCTCCTCTCAGTGGATTTTTAATATCATGACAAAGTTTTGACCAAATAAATGTTGAGAGGAAGATAATAGCTACAACACTGATGTATCATGCACGAAATCAATCTAACTCAAGAACAATGGACATGCCTACAAACCCGGCCATACCAAGCATGTTAATTTTATGGCTATGTCTTGCAGAAAGTGGCATTTATTCAGCCATTTAAGTTTTTTCAGAAAATAACTAATGAGTCTAAATGTTAGTTTGAATATTGTTCTCACGCCATCTGAAGCCACATAAGCCTTCCAAAAGTTGAAACCAAAACCACAAAAACTCAATCATCAGCCTCATATTTAAAAACATGCCCCCACAAAATAATTAGAATGATGAGCGAACTTATATCAGCCGAATGGTGACAGCTTCTCAAAGATATGGCAGTTGAAATATTCAGACTCGTTGTTTGCACAATACCATCAGAAGCAACATAAAACCAAGCTAAAGAGTGATCTCCGAATAGATGGTTGCACACCTCACATGCTGGCATGCTTAATTGATGATTATAGGTCGGAATCAACAAGAAACCTAGGTAAATCGTAGCACAAATGAACAGATGGTTGCACACTCTAGCACTGCTTGATCATATCTATGGTTCATGGCAAATAATCGAATTTACCCCTACATACGGGAAACTCTTGATGCATGGGCAATGCAATGGTGAATTAGCAATGCATGGTCCACTTTAACCAAACAATTACTAGCAAACACCTATCATCCAGAGAACAAAAGTAGATGCATCCTCCCATGAACAAAATTCCATTGCTAAATATAAGAAGTGTGAGGGAGAAGATCATTTCAACTATTTAACCTTATTTATTAAGTACTATACTTGAATTGAACAATTACTAGCAAACACCTATCATCTAGTAATCAACGCAAGATTCACCATATTACACTGAAAAAAATATCTGTAGACACGTCCTCCCCATGGAAAAACAAAAAAGATGCCAATCCCTCTCTAAACATAGTTGATTTCAACTTCTATTACTAGTACTACTTCATACTTAGTTACTTAGAATTGAACGGCAACCTATGAAAGGCTAAGTAATGTGTGGCAAATCTCCCGGAAAATGCGCCTTCGGGACCGAACCTCGGCAAAACCGGAACACACTGATCTCTCTGAAATACCTGGAGGATCACTCCACAACCACCCTCGCTCCCGCGAACAACCAACCAATGTGGCGTTGAGCTCTGAACCAAAAGATGTTGTTTGTCAGAAGTGGGGTTCGAACCCACGCCCTCGTTAGAGGACCAGAACTTGAATCTGGCGTCTTAGACCACTCGGCCATCCTGACTTGCGATGTGCCTGAGGCTGACCCTTATAAACCGGCGGAAATCCCCCTAAATTCCCGATGTGGGACTAAACTGTCGAGGATTTATGCAGCTTACCTGCAGCAGCCGGCCGGCGTGTCCACCGCGAGTGCCGAGGCCTCCCGCCGTGGGGCGAACGACGGATTTGTGCCGACGCTCGACCCCCTCCCTCTGCTCGACGAAGCGCGTGCTGGCCGCCGCCGATCTCAAACGAAGAACTCGCCGGTGGTATCGCGACAAGGTTGGACAGAGGAGGAGAGAGCATCTACATTCTCACGGGAGGAAGGTCACGCCGGCGGAGGCGGCTGCAGTCCGGCGTGGATTGGATACGAACAGAGGAGAAAAGACGAGATGGGATGGGGTTGATAGTTGCGGTCAACGGCATAGCCAGAATAGTTTCTCCTACGTAGCATCGCCGATGTAGGTACCGGCCCAGGTTGGACACAGCGCGGGCCAGAAAGCCTTAGAGTGGCGGGCCTACACTTCTGCACATACTGAACTGCTCCGTCAGGTGCGTTCGTCTCAAGTTCTCAAAAAAACAAAAGGTGTGATCTCAAAAAAACAAAAGGTGCGTTCGTCTCTCATTTTGGGTTTATAAATACATGCAAATGTAAAGAAACTCAGGTCACTCATTTTAGGACAGTGGGAGTAGAATACTAAAATTATATCTATCTTACTTTCTTATTGAACTATAAATGATGTATTTGAAGCAAAAACAAATCGACTTTTCTAGATTCGTGTTGAACTTATTTCTGTAAATAAGCACCAGGAACGCTAGCTAATTATCCTATATAACTAAACTGGATCCTGATGACGCGCTTTGCCGTGTCCATCCATTTACAAAATATGACAATGAGAATCTTGTAAAATATATTGATAAAATAATTTTTTGATAAACCAACTCAAGTAATTGAAATATGGGTATTGAACTGGAGGCATGCACAAAAAAGAGTACACGTTATGCACTCACCTAAATGATTTCTTATTTCTAAATTTATCTCCGTCGCGAGATGAAAAGGAAAAAAAATGCAAGACCGAACATAATATATATGTTTTAATCAATTATAAATGAACCCTTTGGTGAAGGGAGATATTTAACATCAGCTAGGATAAAGAGCATAAATTGTTAGGAAATTCAGAGCTAATTCGGTTGGTGATGAAACTATCTCGAGTCTTGTTGTAGTTTTGATGAAAATTAAGGGACATTTTTTTTTGCGAAAATTTCACCGATCTATTAATAATCATCAACGGTAGTACAAACATGCCTAAAAGTAATAAAAATTACAAATAGGTCGATGGAACACTTAGCGAAGACTACAAACACGCTCCTCCATCACCGGAGCCGGTCAAAGCTTGTCGTAGTAGAGCTTGTTGTAGTAGACAGACGGGAAGTTACCTGAGAGGGATCGTCTCCTCTTCCTGTTCACTTCGTCTCTCCTTTCAGTTTCCTTCTCTCGTAGATAGATGATTCCAGAATTTTCTTCCGACTTCCTATATATTTACGACACTGCGAGCTTACTTAGTCGCTGTGCCATGGGCCACTCAAACATCAGGTTAGTTCGTGTCGCACGAGCGACGCTGCTCACGGTAACAAAAGTTCTCTTTCCTCAGCCATAATACACGATTCATATGGTTTCGTGATGTAAACAAACACACTCGGTGTGGCCTGAACAGGCGGGTAGACAATCCGGCTTAAGCCGATTAATTAATAGTTTGACATTACGATCTTAGACAACGTGCTTTCTAAACTACTCCCTCCATCCTAAAAAGGATGTCTCAAATTTATTTGAATTTGGATATATCTATATACTAAATAGTGTCTAGATACATTTAAGTTTATACAAACTTAAGACATCCTTTTTAGTACTACGGAGAGAGTATTTTTTATTAGCATTTAACGATAATAAACATCAACATATGATGGTCCGTTGTTACCCAATTACTAGTTTTGTCTCTACTATTGCACTATTCATAGAATCTAACCTGCTTTTTGTTGGGGTAACATTGTTAATTTTTAATTTGGTTGGGGTATTGGCCAAAATATCATGTTGAGCCACATTACTTCTAAATTTAACAAGCTATAAATAATAAGACCTTTTTACCATAGATAAGTGTATCACTCTCACCTATAGTATCACTTCGGGTGTATATATCTTCGCGGCCATTTTAATATTTATACTCCCTGGTGAAGTGTTATACATATCTTGGCGTAGGTTTCCAAATTGTATGACCTAGATGGACCTAGATTTGGAATTCTAGAATATATGAGGCTGTACACAAACTATTTATCTCAAAAACCCTTTCTCTGATAGCATCGCCACCGGGCCGATCCAAACGGGCAACCCAAAATGCCCGCTTATGTCCTTTTGGGTTGGACCACGGTTACTTTTGGTC
This sequence comes from Avena sativa, assembly GCA_916181665.1. Lineage (NCBI taxonomy): Eukaryota > Viridiplantae > Streptophyta > Magnoliopsida > Poales > Poaceae > Avena > Avena sativa. The sequence continues at coordinate 272,017,788 of OV702298.1, read as the reverse complement.
GTGGTCCAGCCTGTCCGGCCAGGCACGTTCAGGGGTGTGACTCATTTGTCCGCGCTTGACCAACATGGACACACTGTTTTTTAAAATTCAATACCAGCAATCGATACGTAGAGATCTGTTCTTACCTTTGTAAGGGGAATACTTCACAAGAAAAACCATATCCTCCCAATAGCTGCAAGGACAACATTATTGGAAGAAGGGTGTGGGATTACCTGCGAGTAAGGACAAAATGATGACCAATTAAAAACAGCCGCTAGATCAGACTATACAAAGCCTCTGGGGTCATGGCGTAGATGGCCCCCATTATATTGTTTAAAAATCATATCCTCTCAATAGCTGCAAACCTCCTGAAGAGATGAGGACAACATGTTGGAATGATGGTGTGGCATTGCCTGCGAGTAAGAACAAAATGATAGTATGATACCCAATTAAAAACAGCAGCGAGGGTGTGGCATTGCCTGCGAGTAAGAACAAAATGATACTCAATTAAAAAACAACAGGTAGATTAGATTAACATAGACTCTAGGGTGGTGGCATAGACCTCGACCATTATATTGTTTCATGCTAACCTTGTGATCTGCTAGGCCTTCGAAGCATGCATAGGAAGGACATCGGAGTTAAACTAAGCAATGGGGCCTCATCTTCTTATTCTAACTTTTGAAGGCACGCACAGAGAAGCCCGATCCACTGATAACAACCTAGCATATAGATTGACAATTTTTTTGCAGAACTCGAAGGTAGGCCCGAGACTTAGGGAGCTTACCTAATAAATCGCCCATGACCGTCACACACTCATCGGCGGTCGAGCTCGCACACAAAGCCCTGCAGCGATGAGCAGAGGCAGCACCATGAGTGACTCAAAAGATTATTTGGAAAGCCATATGCTACATCATGAGTACACATCCTTTCACAATCAGCTCGAAAAAACAACAATCAAATGAAGTTTCCAATCCAAACATAGAGTAAATCCAAATTATTATTTAATGGACTAATCAAAACTCATCCGTACGACAAGGAAGTCATGTTTTCGTAAGTTCATAAATTGAAAGCGAGTAAAGAACAATATATATTTAGGAATATGCTAGGACAAGAATTTTTGTAAAATAAGTACCAGGTATGGTTTAGCAAGCTAGCTTGTAAGTGGATTACAACTAGAGTTGAACTGTAAGAGATTATATCAAAGTTGTAGAACGATTTGAACCTAAACTTTTCTATTTTATTACACCCTGTACTGCAGGAAATAATAAAATAGTCTTATACATTTGGTGGTGATAATGTGCAGTCATTTTTTTCAATGGTATGTACTGGCCAAAGCTGATTAACACATGAACTGCATTGCTATCCCAAAAGTACATTGGCCGCATGCCAATTTTGAAAGAATGGGGCGTACTGGCCAAATCTATTAACACATGAACTGCATTGCTATCCAAAAGTACATTGGCCGCATGCCAATTTAGAAAGAATGGGGCACGGCTGGGTTTTTCATGTACTGCCATATCTTGGAGCATTTGTGCTGCATTTGATGCCACCGAGAGTACTATGACCTACACAACCATTTAAAAAAAATATAGATCCCATTGCCCATGTGATTATCTCGAGAAAAAGCAAAGGTCCAAGTTCTCAACCATGTCCTCAACTCAACAGGGAAAAGAGAAATGTGTTTCTACCGTGCACAGTAAATAGCATGCACTGTTTCACTGTGTCGTGTAGTTTTCATGCAGGTTTCTGAAATGCGACAAAACTTTATGAACATTTCAGCACGACATGCGCAGTATATACCGTGCCGGAAAAAGTCTAGCACGGCTCACATACGTCAAACGTGACAGCTCCGGCAAATAAGTTCTCCTAAACTCCGGTCCTTTCAGTTTTAGCCGTGTTCCACCTTCGATCTCTATAAATTGAGCCTGATCAACCTCAATCTCCTGGCAGCCATCAGATAAAAAAGATGGCACTCCTGATCCTGCATGAACAACTCCTCTCAGCACTACTTGTCATCATAGTTATTCCCGTGTGCTTCTTCATCACCAGATCCAGGAGATCAAGTAATCCATTTCTACCAACAGATTGGCCCATCGTGGGCATGCTCCCTGGCCTCATCGCCAACCGGCATGGCCTCCACGACTACGCCGCAACCATCCTGGCCGCCTCCGGGCACAACTTCAAGCTGCACGGCCCTCCGGCCACCAGCGTGCGGTACCTCCTCACCAGCAGCCCGGCCAACGTTCGCCACATCTTCACCACGAACTTCGCCAACTACATCAAGGGCGACGAGCTCGCGGCCATGCTCGGCATACTGGGTGGCACCATAGTCGCCGCCGACGGCGACTCCTGGCGCCGGCAGCGCGAGACGATCCACCATGTCCTGACCAGGCCACGGCTGTTGGACTCCTTGTCTCGACGTTGCCACAACAAGGTGGCGCTGGACCTCGTGCCCTTGTTAAGCCACATGGCAAGCACACATGCCACATTCGACATGGAGGACCTCCTAGGCAGGCTAGTGTTCGACGTCACTGTCATGGCGGTCTTCGGAACGGACCCGTTCAGCTTGGCTGCCGACATGCCTCCCGTGCATGTTGCCGCAGCCTTGGACACCCTGATGGAGGTGGCCTTGCAACAGATGAGTTTGCCTGTGACCTGCTGGAAAACGCTGAGATGGCTCAACGTTGGCCAGGAGAGGAGGCTCGCCCAGGCAGAATCGGTGCTATACAGCTTTGTGGCGGAGAGTATCCAGAGAAGTATGGCTGCCGGCGACAAGGCCGCCGCTATCAATGCTGGGTCCGATATCCTGTCCTATTATGTCAGTGGTGACTCAAACCCAGACTTTCTTGACCAGAACAGGGAGCCCACCGACTTCCTGCACAGGACGTTCATCAACTTCATGGTCGCGGTGCGTGACCCGATGGGCTCGACACTGTCGTGTCTCATCTACAACCTCGCCACGAACCCGCATGCCGTATTCGGCATCCGCAAGGAACTGGCGCCAATCGCTGCGTGCAAATAAAGCGGCTCCACGGCCGATGAGGTCGTGTTTGAGCCGGACGAGACCAAAGACCTTGTGTACACCCAAGCAGCCATGTTCGAGTCCCTGAGGATGTACCCGATCGCCCCCCTCGAGCGAAAGGCGGCTGTCACCGACGACGTGCTGCCGAGCGGCCACAAGGTGCGCGCGGGGGACACCGTCTTGATCTCCACCTACAACATGGGGAGACTGGAGCAAGTGTGGGGGGAGAATTGCCAGGAGTACAGGCCAGAGAGGTGGCTGTCAAGGGACGGCGGCACGTGCCGTCTCACGAGTTCATCGCGTTCAACACGGGGCCTGGGGCGTGCCTCGGCAAGAACATCTCGGTGGCGCTGGTGACATCCATCACTGCCACAGTAGTGTGGAACTTCGACGTGGAGGTGCTGGAGAGCGATGCTGTCAAGCCCAAACTGTCGCTTATCCTGCAGATGAAGAACGGACTCATGGCCAAAGTTAAGAAGAGATCACAGGGGGAAGTACCACGCGAATAAGAACGCTAAGCCATCAGGTCCAAACATATGGACGCGAATAAGAGCATGCAGCAACATAATCTTGATCTGACGCTTATCCCCACAATCCATTCAAAAGCTAATACTCATCCTGGAAACCTCATCCTACTCGACCACCATCTAGATATTGTGGCTTGTGCTCATTGTTATGCTTAGTTGATAATTGATATATGAATAAAATGAATGAACCGATGTGTTAGGGGATCACCAATGGTCATCGTTTCATGGTTGGACCAGAATGAAAAAAAAACTACAAAGATCGTCTGCTTTTATTGTCTAGCCAAAGCATCCGACATCTCTGCATTGCAAAATTTAATTCTGATCCCAATGCGGTGCTGTCAGTCTTCGATTTACTACTGACAAGTGATTTTTTTACAGCTACTACTAACAGCTGTTAATACACTAGCTGAATGACAAACTTGGGACTGTGTATTGGGTGCACACACATAAAAAGAACTCGTTGCTTCTCAAAACAAAGCTACTGCATGTGGAAAACCTGGAAATATAAATTAACATGGATTTCAATATACATAATATCACAAAACACATGGTACTTTTACCTTTTCGCTGAGACTTCTTTGCGTCAATGTGGTTAATCACATGGGAACTGAAATGTTGTGTACATACAGGAGACAAAAAATGTAAGGCCATATGTATCTGTCGATGCAGAGGCCGGGGTCTTATCCCCATTTCGAAAAAAAACAGGAGACAAAATGTCCCAGTAACGTTTTGTAGAAAAAACCTTCCTCTTTAGACATAAATATTGACTTTGGTGCACAATAGTTTGTTTAGAAACATGCAATCTTGAACTTACAATGAAAAGCTAGCAAGTAACAACAATGCAGTATCATGCAAATCAATCAGTGCAAAAAAAAGAACAGCTGCTCACATTTTACTGTGCCTGCTACTGGATCCGCTCCTCTCGGTGTCGATGACTGCTGCTGCAGAGCGTACTCGTGAACCCTGCTGCTGCTAGAAGGAATAGCCTTCAGAATATTCTACAGACTTTCACACAACTGATGAACAATGAGCACCAAAACATTTTGTAATGTTACCAACCCTGGAATAGCATGATTAAAAGAGATGACGGCACTACAGATGCAAGAGCATACTAAATCTTCGGTATAAGTACCACAGCTTTGCATTTTACACCGTCTGTCAGCAAAACTACTGGAAAATGTGACATCCGGTGGATGTCTTCATGGCAAATTTTCAGTGCGAAGACCAGTGAGGGGCAAGGATATCATATGCTCCAACTATACCTGGTTGTGCTCCTACAGACCTAAAGTACAAGTCATGCTACCATCTTCCTATAGACTAGCGTCATCTCTGATTCGGGTGAAGATTGTTGATCATGCACGAAATCAATCTAACTCAAGAACAATGTACATGTCTACAAACCCGACCATACCAAGCATGTTAATTTTATGGCTACGTCTTGCAGAAAGTGGCATTTATTCAGCCATTTAAGTTTTTTCAGACAATAACTAATGAGTCTACATGTCAGTTTGAATATTGTTCTCACGCCATCTGAAGCCACACAAGCCTTTCAAAACTTGAAACCAACTCAATCATCAGCCTCAAATTTAAAAACATGCCCCACAAAATCATTAGAATGATGAGTGAACTCATATCAGCTGAATGGTCGCAGCTGCTCAAAGATATGGCAGTGTGGGGGATGCATCCAAACTGAGAACAAAAGTAGATGCATCCTCCCATGAACAAAATTCTATTGCTGAATATAAGAAGTGTGGGGGAGAAGATCATTTCAACTATTTAACCTTATTTATTAAGTACTACTTGAATTGAACAATTACTAGCAAACACCTATCATCTAGTAATCCACGCAAGATTCACCATATTACACTGAAAAAAAATCTGTAGACACGTCCTCCCCATGGAAAAACAAAAAAGATGCCAATCCCTCTCTGAACACAGTTGATTTCAATTTCTATTATTAGTACTACTCCCTCTGCATCTGGCAAACCATTAGTACTTCATACTTAGTTACTTAGAATTGAACGGCAACCTATGAAAGGCTAAGTAATGTGTGGCAAACAGGCAAATCTCCCTCTGCATCTTACCGTCCAATGGGAGTAGTCGCCCATTGTTGCTTCCTCCGGGACATACAAATGGGGGAAAATGCGCCTTCGGGACCGAACATCGGCAAAACCCGAACACACTGATCTCTGTGAAATACCTGGAGGATCACTCCGGCGAACTACTAAGGAAATCTGGCGTTGAGCTCTGAAGCAAAAGATTTGGTGTCAGAAGTGGGGTTCGAACCCACGCCCTCGTTAGAGGACCAGAACTTGAATCTGGCGCCTTAGACCACTCGGCCATCCTGACTTGCCATATAGTGCCTGAGGCTGACCCTTATAAACCGGCGGTAATCCCGCTAAATTCCCGATGTGGGACTAAACTGTCGAGGATTTATGCAGCTTACCCGTAGCAGCCGGCCGGCGTGTCCACTGCGAGTGCCGAGGCCTCCCGCCGTGGGGCGAAGGACGGATTTGTGCCGACGCTCGACCCCCTCCCTCTGCTCGACGAAGCGCGCGCTGGCCGCCGCCGACCTCGAACGAAGACCTCGACCGTGGTCGCGACGAGGTTGGACGGAGGAGGAGAGAGCCGCTACATTCTCACGGGAGGAAGGTCACGCCGGCGGAGGCGGCTGCAGTCCGGCGTGGATAGATGGATACGAACGGAGGAGGGGAGATGAGAAGAGACGAGATGGGAACGACAGTGGCGGTCAACGGCTTAGGCAGAACATTTTCTCCTATGCAATGCGGATGTAGGTACCGGCCCAAGAGGCCCTCTCGATGCCGGCCCAGCCGCCCAGGTTAGAGATAGCACGGGCTAGAAAAAAACTACAAAGATCGTCTGCTACCCTCAAAAAAAAAAAGATCGTCTGCTTTTATTGTCTAGCCAAAGCATTCGACATCTCTGCATTGCAAAATTAAATCTGGTCCCAATACAGTATTGTGGGTCTTCGATTTACTACTGACAAGTGATTTTTTTACAGGTACTACTAACAACTGTTAACACACTAGCTCAATGACAAATTTGGGACTGTGTATTGAGCGCACACAAAAAAAAATACGCATTGCTTCTCAAACCAAAGCTAGTGCATGTGGAAAACCTGGAAATATAAATTGTCATGGACTTCAATATACATAATATCACAAACACATGATACATTTACCTTTTCGCTGAGACTTCTTTGCGTCAAAGTGGTAAATCACATGGGAACTGAAATGTTGTGTACACACAGGAGGCAAAGTGTCCCAGTAACGTTCTGTAGAAAACAACTTCCTCTTTTTAGACATAAATATGAACTTTGGTGCAGAATAGTTTGCCTAGAAACATGTAGAATTTTATCTGCCCTGACTCGGCTTGCAATTCTGAACTTCCAATGAAAAGCTAGCAAGTCACAACGATGCACTATCATGCAAATCGATCAGCACAAAAAAAAAACAGCTGCTCACATTTTACTGCGACTGCTACTGGATCTGCTCCTCTCAGTGTCGATGGCCGCTGCTGCAGAGCGTACTCATGCACCCTGCTGCTGCTAGCTGGAATAGCCTTCGGAATCTTCTACAGACTTTCACACAACTGTTGATGAACAATGAGCACTAAAACATTTTGTAATGTTACCAACCCTGGAATAGCATGATTAAAAGAGATGGCGGCCACTACAGATGCAAGAGCATACTAAATCTTCCGTATAAGTACCGCAGCTTTGCATTTTACACTGCCCGTCAGCAAAACTACTAAAAAATGTGATATCCGGTAGATGTATTCATGGAAAATTTTCAGTGCGAGATATGCTCCAACTATACCTTGTTGTTCTCCTACAGACCTAAAGTACAAGTCATCTTAACGTCTTCCTCTAGACTAGCACCATCTCCAATTCGGGCGAAGATTGTTGTACCATGCACAAAATCTATCTAACTCAACAACAATGTACATGTCTACAAACCCGGCCATACCAAGCATGTTAATTTTATGGCTACTTCTTCCAGGAAGTGGCATTTATTCAGCCATTTAAGTTTTTTCAGACAATAACTAATGAGTCTAAATGCAAGTTTGAATATTGTTCTCGCGCCATATGAAGCCACATAAGCCTTTCAAAAGTTGAAACCAAACCCACAAAAACTCAATCATCAGCCTCACATTTAAAAACATGCCCCCACAAAATCATTAGAATGATGAGCGAACTCATGTCAGCTGAATGGTCACATCTGGTCAAAGATCCAGACTTGTTGTTTGCACAATACCATCCGAAGCAACTTAAAACCAAGCTAAAGAGTGATCTCCAAACAGATGGTTGCACACCTCACATGCTGGCATGCTTAATTGGTGATTATAGATCTGAATCAACAAGAAACCAGATGGTTGCACACTCTAACATTGCTTGATCATATCTACGGTTCATGGCAAATAATCAAATTTACCCCTACCTTGGGAAACTCTTGATGCACGGGCAATGCAATGGTGAATTAGCAATGCATGGTCCACTTTAACCAAACAATTACTGGCAAACACCTATCATCCAGAGAACAAAATTTTCAGTAGATGCATCCTCCCATGAAAAAACCCTATGAACAAAATTCCATTGCTAATATAAAAAGTGTGGGGGAGAAGATCATTTCAACTATTTAACCCTTATTTATTAAGTACGACCAATCAGTCACCGGCAAGAACGTGTTAATCCGGTACTCGGCCCCGGTGGTGGTATCGACAGCAACCTCGCGCTCCAGGTTTCTCCTCGCATCATCTGGAACACTACACAACCACGCTAGGTCCGGCGAACTACCAACGAATGTGGCGTTGAGCTCTAAACCAAAAGATTTAGTGTCAGAAGTCTGTGAACCAAAAGTTTTGTTGTCAGAAGTGGGGTTCGAACCCACGCCCTCGTTAGAGGACCAGAACTTGAATCTGGCGCCTTAGACCACTCGGCCATCCTGACTTGCCATATAGTGCCTGAGGCTGACCCTTATAAACCGGCGGTAATCCCGCTAAATTCCCGATGTGGGACTAAACTGTCGAGGATTTATGCAGCTTACCCGTAGCAGCCGGCCGGCGTGTCCACTGCGAGTGCCGAGGCCTCCCGCTGTGGGGCGAACGACGGATTTGTGCCGACGCTCGACCCCCTCCCCGTGCTCGACGAAGCGCGCGGTGGCGGCGCCGGCCTCGAACGAAGACCTCGCTGTGGTCGTGACGAGGTTGGACGGAGGAGGAGTGAGCCGCTACATTCTCACGGGAGGAAGGTCACGGCGGCGGAGGCGGCTGCACTCCGGTGGGAGATGGATACGAACAAGGGAGGGGAGAGGAGAAGAGACGAGATGGGCTCGGCAGTTGCGGTCAACGGCGTAGCCAGAACATTCTCTCCTACGCATCGTGGATGTAGGTACCGGCCCAACAAGCCCTCTCGATGCGTAGATGCCCAACAAGCCCTGTGCTGTGCAGCACACGGCGAGCTCTACGTACGGTCCCATGATGTAACCTCAGTCAGATTCTCGGTTAAAGTAAATGGGGAATTTCTCTCTTTCTTCACGCCCTCTCGAGGTTTGAGATAGGGAGACCCAATGTTCCCATATTTATTTTTGATGTGTTCGGAAGGACTGGCAACACTCTTGAATAATTTCGGTGGAGCGTATGTGGACAGGGGAGATCGAGTAAGCGTGAACTCACCGTGGATTAACCACCTGCTCTTTGCGGATGATTGTCTAATTTTTATGAATGCAAAGATACAGAGTGGTGAGCGTTTGAATGAAATTCTTCGGATTTATGATGACTGCTCAGGTCAGGCAGTTAACCGGGAGAAGAGACTGCTTTCCGTCCGCCGCGCCGCAGCCGCCCAATCAGTTTCCTCCCCCGAGCCCCTCCCAAACCCCCGCCGCCCTGCTGCCTTCCTCCCGTGGCCGCTCTCCTCCCCCGTTCCCGCCCTGCAGCTCGATCTCGATCTGGTTTGGGCTCTCCTCCATCTCCCCCTCCACCTCCGAGGTCACCTCAAGCGCCTTGCTCGTGTGGAGATGGCAGCGGCCGACCGGAAGTTGGAACGGCAACAATAGGGATGCCGGAGCAGTGCAGCGTGCTGCAACCGGAGGAGTGGTTGGTGGCCGCAGAAGCAGAGTGTCGTGCCATCACCGGAGGAGCGGCTGGTGGCTGGTAGGAGCAGCACAGCGCGCCAAACGCTGTGCCATCACCGGGAGGAGCGGCTCGACGGTGGAGCTCCGCCCCTCATGCACCTCTTCGTTGCGTGGTGCGGGACTGCCTGCGACTCCTCCGCCTCTTCATCATCCACAAGGATGCTACCCAACAACGTAATAGTGGCCCTCCTCCCAGGTTATGTTTCTATCTGGATCAACCTCGCTAGATGAAGTTCTATAGAGGATTACGCCCTAATATATTGGTCCAGAGTTCTAATTTCTCTCTATTCTTTTGGTTCCAGGTGTGTTATGGAAGAAGATGAAGTTGTATAGAATATTAGGCCATAATTTTGATGTTCTACAAGTACCTGTCTGAATTTTGGTTCAGGTTTATCATCAGGTTGCAGCACCACTAGTCTGATTTTTTTTAGCAATGTACTTCTATCTCGTGAAGGTTGAATTATATTTATATTTTGTGTTGGATATTTCGGTGCTAGGTGCAAGCTTAATGTACTAAGGAGGAAATGAGAGGAGGCAGTGTTTTAGTTTTCAAGGAAAAGATCGGAACTGAATTGTAACACATATATCAGGCGAGACAAGTTTCTTTGGCCAATTCTTTTTATCTATTTGAAGGTTTTCCAGATTTATGTGATGCATCATGTTTGTATAAGTAAGTATTCTTATGTAATGAAACAATGAACGCAATAGGCCTTAATGTTTTAAATCATCAGTACATGTAGTCTAACTTGCAGCTAAGAAGTTTATACCATTGTCATGCATCGGATATGTTCCTTTCTTGAACGCATAAAATGCTTTCATATTTTTTGTGCCATTGTTATATTATTCCCATTTTCTTTCAGGTTACCTTTTTGTTCGTGGAATCAAGGTTGTTGTTGGATGCTCGGACTCCCTCCCTACTATGGAAATTGTGCTCTTCGTATATCTCTATTTCTGAAAAATATCAGATCTCACTTTTTCTTTTATTCTGCCATGTTTACCTATGCACACTTATATAGCCTGGAATTTACACCTTGTTTAAGTCAGAAACTCTCTATAGTTTTGATTTAGCCTTTATCATACCTTGTTGTTTCTTTTTGTCTGCCATGCTTTTCTGCCGCATACTATGATCGTGTATCACATCTCGCTGTTTCTTTTTATTTTATTTCTTATTTTTTCTAGAAATTTCATCTCGGGCATGAAGGACAGAAAAATCTCTTGTATTATGAATTTACAATATGGTGTTTCTTTAGTTCATATTTCTAGGAATTTCAGCAAGGCATGAAAGACAGAAAAGCTTGCGCAAACAATTCACTCACACCTGCCCCCAACGTCGTCCATCAAGCATGTAGCTATTGCCTTGAAGATCAACGCCTGACCTACAGAAGCAAGGTGAGCCCTCCACTCCACTTATTTCGTCACACCTTGCAGCAACCCTATCCTCAATTTTTACATCATCTCTGGAATATAAATCTGATGCTACAACCCCTTCTGACACTAATACATGGTGCTTGCAACATTTATTCAGTTTTGATCAGGTTTTGTTGATTTTTATTCTTCTACATACTTGTTGTTCATAGGTCACTAATGCAGAAGTTGTACATAGCTTTTCACGTAATGTTGCTTTGTTATGTACGATGAAAATTATTAGTTTCTATGGTGAAGTCTTTATCATTTAAAACATCCAAACTACAAGCCTGACATTGAGCATGAGCAAATATTCTTTTATTGCTTATCATTTGTATATGTTGAGATGTGACCTTGAATGCTTGTGTTTGGGTGGGAGGGAATTTTATACAGGCAGCAACAATAACCAGCTTCCTGAATTGAAGATAATTGTGAATTGAAGATAATTGTATATTGCATGATATCCTCTATTATTCCTTATGAGTTTCACTAATTTTAAGAATATAGTGTTGTGTTTGGCTTCCAGGAGATTTTAGACCGGCAACAGATTTTAGACCGGCAGCGACAACGACCAACGGTCTGAATTGCAGGTAATTGTTATACTGCATGATATTCTCTATATTCCTTACAAGTTCCACTAATTTTTAGAATACAGTGATTTCCTCCAGCAGTCTAGCTAGCACACTCATTCATCGTTTAGTTTTGATCTCTTGTAGTTTGGTGTCCAAGTTGACACTACAGATGCTGGACTATTTATATTGTACCATGTGTATCAAACGGGTTAAAAAGATGAAGCCTGGTGTCGTACTTGGACTATCTGCTGTGGGTGGTTTCTTCTCAACGGTGTATGACATCTTACAATAATTGCATGGCAATTTATGTTCAACATTGACTCCGCGATTTCTGTTGGTCATTGCTTACTATGCTCCGTACTTTTAACTTTTATTTGTATTAATTGATGTTATTTTCAACATATGATCTACGTAGATGTCATTTCTGATACTATTGGTGTCCCTGAGCTTTCTGCAAACAATACTAGGAATTGTAATTGAGTACTGATTTGAATAGCTATTAGTACATATGTATTGGCTTCTTATAGGAGGTACCACATTCAATTTTCCATAGGTGGAGAATTCCGGCATTGGAGTCTCCAGGCCTACTAATTTTATGTCCATCTGGAGTATGTTGATTAGATACTTTAGTATATTTGTGTTGCTGATCATTTTCTAGAGCAGATTCTTTGTGATATCAGTCCACTTCTATTATCTCTAGCGGTTGCAGCACATATGCACGTATTTATGAACTAATTTAGTCTAACACTTGGCATGTTTATTAGTCATTAATTAGCAACTTAGTATGGAGTATTGTCTTTCCTGCCAATAATAATGTGGATCGCTAAAGTATCAGCACTATTCATTTTTTCGCGTGGTGTGTGGATTGGACTTAATTTGGTGTATCAAAATAGACCACCCATTCAAATACGTTTTTATGTGTGTTATAAAAGTAGGCAGCTACATTCGATTGGTATGTTGTTTCAGCGAGCAGGGATTTATTTATAACGAGTAAATTATGCGCATTGTATATAGCATTTCTGCCTACCATCTAAAATTGAGCACCCTTTTTTTTGTAGAAAATGATTTTTGTGGTGTCCATCCACTTGCATGCCCGGTCTCCTAGACTCCCAGTACCCCCTTATCGTCGGTTTACTCCCAGCTGCCGCATCACCATCCTTGATGTCATCACGCCATAGCTGCTTATGTTTCTGAAGATAAAATATAGAAGACTACAATACAAAGATCTTATGTTTCTGAAGTTCTTGGTTTTGGGCTGCTTTCCTTTTTTTGGTTTCCCCCTGCTTAGTTCTTCGTTCTGCGATTTCTCTCCTTTTTCCCTTATTTTTGTCATTCTACTTACTTGCTTCTTCGCTTTTCTGTTTCTTTTTGCAGGTCGTTGTATTGCTGAAAGTCGTCCTATGGTCGTTGTTTCTACTTTCCTAGATTCAAGGCCCTACTGTTTTCGAGGTAAGCTAAATCCCTAGAATTTTGGTTTGGTGGTTGTGCATAATCGTCTTGCTGTTGTTTGTGCTTTGGTAGAAGATTCATACGTGAGGCAGATAAATAATTTGGTGGCCTGCTGCATGTTACAATAAGAGTACATTTGTTTTTGTCAGGTCCAGGGAGTTGGTTAGTCACGTTTTTGTAGAGGTTGTTGTAAATTTGCAGCGGTTGCTTATATTACTGACTATCTGCTCTAGGATTTGATTGTTTGTAATATAAGATTGTTGTTGCTACAACTGGTTTTATAACTTGGGTAGTATGCTTCTATTTAATTGCCATCCATAATTTCAACCTTGAATCGGTTTGCATTTTTCCTTATATTATAGTCTTACCTTCTATTTAGATCGGTACAGGGAAATGATTATTTAGTCAGATTTGGATTTGTCCTATTTTTATTGTGCTATTTCATATTGACATATTTTAATTTTCATGAAATTTACTAGAATAATTAGTTAACAGACATAAAGAAGTACCAGAGTTTAAGCATATTTTCAGGTTTTACTGCTTATATGAATAAGATCATCCACCTTAGTTATTTTGACGCTGCCATGCTTCAGGGTACATTATACTTTGTTGGTTAGAAAGATTTAGGACATTTTGTGCAATATTATGTCATATTTAGCTAGCTTTTGTATCCCTGTAGTGTTGAACATTTCAACTCTATCATTCCAGTTCAATTCTTGCAATGATTCTATTAGATGAAGCACTAATTTTCTCCTTTTCCCATTAAATGGGGTGACCAAGATATAGTGGTGCCATGTTAGGTTGTAGGATAAAATCCTTTTAGACCATTTCACTTCCAAATTTATTATGTTGAATATATTCTGGATAATCAGTTTGGAAGTGAAATTTGCTCACCACTAAGTGGAAAGGAAGAATATACTTTGAACAAGTGTATGTAAGTTGCTTTCTTTGTTTTTCAAACATTTTTATACTTCCTTTCTTTGTTTTTCACAAGTGTATGTAAGTTGTTGAAACAAAAATTAGCTCACTTCTAGCTTAGATTGCGCATGTATGTAAAACTCAGCTGATTCAAACCTTTTAATATTATAGCAGGAAATAGATGGCGTCATTGAAGGCTCAGTCAGCTCATGCGGATGCACAACTCAAGCAGAACAAACGCTGAATCAGGAACATGTATAATATTATGTGTAGTTTCCATACATGTACTTGGATTTGTTCTTCTATATTCTTGCAAACCTGAGTGAGATTTGCTTTTTATAGAAGTAGATGCTATCATATGCTCTTTGTTGTCTATTTGTTTGAGTTCTCAATTTGTCACTTAATAATCTATGCTTTCATTTCAGGAGTACATGTCTTTTGGTGCCATAAATCATTAGTAGTTGTTTAAACCCTACTATCTATATCCTGTACGCACTAAGGATCGCCTTCCATCTCTTTTGTTCTTGGGCATGTAAATATAGACTAAAGCCTAGCGCAACAGTCCCTTGTGCCTCTTGCCTGGATGATGGTTCTGTCCATCGCCGATGCTCGTCCTATGCAATTGCTTTTCACTCGTTATGCTACACCTACTAGCCTATTCAGTCTGTTCTATTTTTCAGTGCCTTACTCACCATAAAGGCTTTTGTCACTCCCTAATTTAGTATCGTTCTGCACTTCCTACCATGTACTTCTTTCTAGCCTACCATTGTTTTAGCGGTATTATGACTGTCGTGAGCTCGAGGTTTGGAGCCTCTGGTTAACTACGTCTCTCGAGGAACAAGACTGTTCTGGTGTATGCCTTTGTGGCATTGCTTGTTTCTCCCCGTTCGCTGTTACATATCTCCATGCCTGCTAGCTACTTAACCTATGAATTATACACTAGCATATATTACAAGAAAATAACATGCGGCTACTTTAGTAATTATAATTTTAGCAGCAAATAAATATGAGTATAGTGGGATGGTGCGCCAAGGCGCACCCCTAAATCTAGTTATTTAATTTGGCGCTCCTTGGTAAGCAAGGATGGTGACTGCAGATGGACTCGACCTCCCTGTGCGCAAGAGTTTTGAAGGGTAAGTATTTCCAGCAAACAGACTTCATGCATGCAACAACACCGAAAAAGTCTTCAGCTACATGGAGAACTATTATAGCTGGGAGGAGGGCATTACAAACGGGCATGATTAAGCGTGTGGGGAATAGGAGGTCTATTTCCACATGGAGTGATAAATGGATTCCCAACACAGCCACGATGGCACCAATAGGCAGAAAAGGAGAAGCTGTACTAGACAATGTAGCAAGTCTCATTGATACTGATAGCTGGACCTGGAAAGTGGCAATGGTTAGAAATAATTTCCTAGCACCCGATGCCGATGCAATTCTCAATATACCGCTGAGATCAGGTGGAGGGGAGGATTATATGGCTTGGGCGTTCGAGAAATCGGGTAACTACTCTGTTAAAACAGCATACCGTGCTCTGGTGACTCAAAACGAGCTTCGAGCTCTAGAGGAAGGGACGGTCATGGGATCTTCAACTTTGGAAGAACAGATGTGGAATTCTCTATGGAAATTGAACGTCATGCCAAAGATTCGTGTGTTTTGGTGGAGAGTACTTCGAGGAATTCTTCCAGATTCAGTTACTCTCAACTATAGACACATCAAAGAAAATGGCACATGTGATATATGTGGGGCCATGGAGGAAGACCTGATGCATGCGTTAGTACACTGCTCGCATGCACAGAATTTTTGGGCTGCAGCGGGGGAAGTTTTTCACCTCAAACTACCTCGGCTACATCCAAGAACATGGAACAGAGATATACTCTGTGACCAAATGTTTACCGAGAGAGAACGATGCCAGATTATAACGATAATGTGGTCAATCTGGACGTCTCGAAATCGTTGGACACATGATAAAGAGGCTTATGATCCTGTGGTTTCTATGAAAAAAAAAGAAACCTTGGCACTGTTGGAAGTTCCTGTTAAACAGATGGCAATCCGGGATGGTCAGTGCTGGCGGCCACCGGACCCAGGCTGGGTGAAGATAAACACCGATGGTGCTGTCTCAGCTCAAGAACTCAAAGGAGGGGGAAGTGGTGTTGCAAGATCACATACAACCTTTTTGGGAGCTTGGAGCAAACCCTATGATGGGGTTAGTGATCCTCTCATCGTGGAAGTGTTGTCCCTTCGTGATGGTGTTATCTTTGCAAGGCTAAGGGGATTTTCGCATTTGGTGATCGAGATGGACTGTCTAGAAGTGGTGGATCTCTAGACCTCACGCTACAACTTGCGTTCTGTTGTGGCGCCAATCCTAGAAGAAATTGGATATATGGTGAGCCAGTTCTCTTCGTTTTCAATAAAGCATGTTATGAGATAGGCGAATTACTCGGCTCATTTGTGTGCGAAGCTTGCTAGTACACTAGGGGTGACGAGCAGCTGGCTTAGCGAGAGCCCTGCATTTCTTGTGAGTAGTCTGATGACTGATTGTAAGCTGAACTCTTTGAAATAATAAACTCCAGAGCTTCTATGCAAAAAAAAGATTGGCACGTCTCGTCAACCACGAATTCAACAGAAATGGCAGTGCAGAAAGCAGCCCAGCACAAACTGCCGATCCAAAAGAGTCATGAGAAGGGCTTGACGAACTTCCACGCGAAGCCAGTCGCTTTGCTCATCTTTACTACTCCGTCCGTCATACAAAAGATGTCACAGCCCTCTCCAATTCTAGTTCATTTTAATTTTTGCAAAAATATTCCTAGTAATACATTCATAATGTTTGAAATTTGGGCTTCAAAATCGAAATCCAAACTGAAATATTTCCTATCGCGCTGCATCCGTCGCCGTACCGCTGCCCTCGCGTTGTCTCTGTTGCCGTCCCGCTATCCTCGTGCAGCTGGAGTCAAGCAGAGATCCTGCCGGAATCGGCAGTCCGAGTTCGCAGACGCGCAGGAGATCGATCACGGCACATAGGAGCTCGCGGATGCCGGACTAGGAGTCTCGACCTAGCGGGCGGTCCACCCGCTAGCCCATCTCCTTCCTACGGGCGTGCCCCTCCCTTCGTCGTTCTCCCCCACCTACGTAACTCCCTCACCGTCCGCCGCCGCTCCACTGAGGAAGTCCCGGTGCGACAAGGTCTGGCAATCTTCAACCTCGTGGAGCGGCGAGGCTCTGCAGGACGCTCATGGTGATGGCTCCCCTAGGCAGAAAAGGGTTCCCATAGTCTTTCCTCTCATGTATCAGCACTTGAGATCAATATTCTGAAACCTTCAATTATGCACGGAGTGGTCACACTTTCTATCCTTGAAACAAAAATATTCAGAGAAGGATACCCGAGGCAGCCAACGACGACAAAGATGAATCCCGTGGCGAGGTCCGGCATTGCGGAGGCCATGCATGGGGTGTCTTGTTCATGCCATGCAACATGAGGGCTTTGGAACAGTCACCCTGTAAAACATACACTCATGATTGGGGTGGAAGATCTTGTTCGAAGATAGAAGGCACTTGCATTTTGTTCATGAATGTGATTAATCGTTTGCTTAGTTTCTTACCTGCCGAGAGCCAGCAAGACAAACTGAAGGATCAACCGGTTGCTCAGCTCAGACGGCCATTTGTTCATGCCACACAAGAAACGGATAGTCAGCAGATGAGTTAGCATTGGATTCTTCGATGGATGCATGCGGTATATCTCATACCTCCTGGGTGAGGTGCTCGTGCTCCTGGCCGTGTCCAACTCATCAGTGTCCGTGTACCTAAAGATGCAATTGAGAAATGTTCTGATTAAATTGATTTGTACAGTCAAATTAATCTGAAATATATAGGTTCAGTTGTATTATCTGAATCTATCAAGTGCTCATTAAGGAAAATGGAAATTTATCTGAAATGTATAGGGAGAGAATACTAACTTCTTTGCACCAGCAATAATGAAAGCTTCCATTGTCCAATTGGATAGCACAACCCATCAAAAAAATGTGAGATTTTTGCATCGGTGCCAACCAGGACCAATGCCACATGTAGCAATGCAGAACACTGCAGGAACAAAGCTCGTAAAGCCAAATCACCTCCTCTCAGTGGATTTTTAATATCATGACAAAGTTTTGACCAAATAAATGTTGAGAGGAAGATAATAGCTACAACACTGATGTATCATGCACGAAATCAATCTAACTCAAGAACAATGGACATGCCTACAAACCCGGCCATACCAAGCATGTTAATTTTATGGCTATGTCTTGCAGAAAGTGGCATTTATTCAGCCATTTAAGTTTTTTCAGAAAATAACTAATGAGTCTAAATGTTAGTTTGAATATTGTTCTCACGCCATCTGAAGCCACATAAGCCTTCCAAAAGTTGAAACCAAAACCACAAAAACTCAATCATCAGCCTCATATTTAAAAACATGCCCCCACAAAATAATTAGAATGATGAGCGAACTTATATCAGCCGAATGGTGACAGCTTCTCAAAGATATGGCAGTTGAAATATTCAGACTCGTTGTTTGCACAATACCATCAGAAGCAACATAAAACCAAGCTAAAGAGTGATCTCCGAATAGATGGTTGCACACCTCACATGCTGGCATGCTTAATTGATGATTATAGGTCGGAATCAACAAGAAACCTAGGTAAATCGTAGCACAAATGAACAGATGGTTGCACACTCTAGCACTGCTTGATCATATCTATGGTTCATGGCAAATAATCGAATTTACCCCTACATACGGGAAACTCTTGATGCATGGGCAATGCAATGGTGAATTAGCAATGCATGGTCCACTTTAACCAAACAATTACTAGCAAACACCTATCATCCAGAGAACAAAAGTAGATGCATCCTCCCATGAACAAAATTCCATTGCTAAATATAAGAAGTGTGAGGGAGAAGATCATTTCAACTATTTAACCTTATTTATTAAGTACTATACTTGAATTGAACAATTACTAGCAAACACCTATCATCTAGTAATCAACGCAAGATTCACCATATTACACTGAAAAAAATATCTGTAGACACGTCCTCCCCATGGAAAAACAAAAAAGATGCCAATCCCTCTCTAAACATAGTTGATTTCAACTTCTATTACTAGTACTACTTCATACTTAGTTACTTAGAATTGAACGGCAACCTATGAAAGGCTAAGTAATGTGTGGCAAATCTCCCGGAAAATGCGCCTTCGGGACCGAACCTCGGCAAAACCGGAACACACTGATCTCTCTGAAATACCTGGAGGATCACTCCACAACCACCCTCGCTCCCGCGAACAACCAACCAATGTGGCGTTGAGCTCTGAACCAAAAGATGTTGTTTGTCAGAAGTGGGGTTCGAACCCACGCCCTCGTTAGAGGACCAGAACTTGAATCTGGCGTCTTAGACCACTCGGCCATCCTGACTTGCGATGTGCCTGAGGCTGACCCTTATAAACCGGCGGAAATCCCCCTAAATTCCCGATGTGGGACTAAACTGTCGAGGATTTATGCAGCTTACCTGCAGCAGCCGGCCGGCGTGTCCACCGCGAGTGCCGAGGCCTCCCGCCGTGGGGCGAACGACGGATTTGTGCCGACGCTCGACCCCCTCCCTCTGCTCGACGAAGCGCGTGCTGGCCGCCGCCGATCTCAAACGAAGAACTCGCCGGTGGTATCGCGACAAGGTTGGACAGAGGAGGAGAGAGCATCTACATTCTCACGGGAGGAAGGTCACGCCGGCGGAGGCGGCTGCAGTCCGGCGTGGATTGGATACGAACAGAGGAGAAAAGACGAGATGGGATGGGGTTGATAGTTGCGGTCAACGGCATAGCCAGAATAGTTTCTCCTACGTAGCATCGCCGATGTAGGTACCGGCCCAGGTTGGACACAGCGCGGGCCAGAAAGCCTTAGAGTGGCGGGCCTACACTTCTGCACATACTGAACTGCTCCGTCAGGTGCGTTCGTCTCAAGTTCTCAAAAAAACAAAAGGTGTGATCTCAAAAAAACAAAAGGTGCGTTCGTCTCTCATTTTGGGTTTATAAATACATGCAAATGTAAAGAAACTCAGGTCACTCATTTTAGGACAGTGGGAGTAGAATACTAAAATTATATCTATCTTACTTTCTTATTGAACTATAAATGATGTATTTGAAGCAAAAACAAATCGACTTTTCTAGATTCGTGTTGAACTTATTTCTGTAAATAAGCACCAGGAACGCTAGCTAATTATCCTATATAACTAAACTGGATCCTGATGACGCGCTTTGCCGTGTCCATCCATTTACAAAATATGACAATGAGAATCTTGTAAAATATATTGATAAAATAATTTTTTGATAAACCAACTCAAGTAATTGAAATATGGGTATTGAACTGGAGGCATGCACAAAAAAGAGTACACGTTATGCACTCACCTAAATGATTTCTTATTTCTAAATTTATCTCCGTCGCGAGATGAAAAGGAAAAAAAATGCAAGACCGAACATAATATATATGTTTTAATCAATTATAAATGAACCCTTTGGTGAAGGGAGATATTTAACATCAGCTAGGATAAAGAGCATAAATTGTTAGGAAATTCAGAGCTAATTCGGTTGGTGATGAAACTATCTCGAGTCTTGTTGTAGTTTTGATGAAAATTAAGGGACATTTTTTTTTGCGAAAATTTCACCGATCTATTAATAATCATCAACGGTAGTACAAACATGCCTAAAAGTAATAAAAATTACAAATAGGTCGATGGAACACTTAGCGAAGACTACAAACACGCTCCTCCATCACCGGAGCCGGTCAAAGCTTGTCGTAGTAGAGCTTGTTGTAGTAGACAGACGGGAAGTTACCTGAGAGGGATCGTCTCCTCTTCCTGTTCACTTCGTCTCTCCTTTCAGTTTCCTTCTCTCGTAGATAGATGATTCCAGAATTTTCTTCCGACTTCCTATATATTTACGACACTGCGAGCTTACTTAGTCGCTGTGCCATGGGCCACTCAAACATCAGGTTAGTTCGTGTCGCACGAGCGACGCTGCTCACGGTAACAAAAGTTCTCTTTCCTCAGCCATAATACACGATTCATATGGTTTCGTGATGTAAACAAACACACTCGGTGTGGCCTGAACAGGCGGGTAGACAATCCGGCTTAAGCCGATTAATTAATAGTTTGACATTACGATCTTAGACAACGTGCTTTCTAAACTACTCCCTCCATCCTAAAAAGGATGTCTCAAATTTATTTGAATTTGGATATATCTATATACTAAATAGTGTCTAGATACATTTAAGTTTATACAAACTTAAGACATCCTTTTTAGTACTACGGAGAGAGTATTTTTTATTAGCATTTAACGATAATAAACATCAACATATGATGGTCCGTTGTTACCCAATTACTAGTTTTGTCTCTACTATTGCACTATTCATAGAATCTAACCTGCTTTTTGTTGGGGTAACATTGTTAATTTTTAATTTGGTTGGGGTATTGGCCAAAATATCATGTTGAGCCACATTACTTCTAAATTTAACAAGCTATAAATAATAAGACCTTTTTACCATAGATAAGTGTATCACTCTCACCTATAGTATCACTTCGGGTGTATATATCTTCGCGGCCATTTTAATATTTATACTCCCTGGTGAAGTGTTATACATATCTTGGCGTAGGTTTCCAAATTGTATGACCTAGATGGACCTAGATTTGGAATTCTAGAATATATGAGGCTGTACACAAACTATTTATCTCAAAAACCCTTTCTCTGATAGCATCGCCACCGGGCCGATCCAAACGGGCAACCCAAAATGCCCGCTTATGTCCTTTTGGGTTGGACCACGGTTACTTTTGGTCGTGGTCCAGCCTGTCCGGCCAGGCACGTTCAGGGGTGTGACTCATTTGTCCGCGCTTGACCAACATGGACACACTGTTTTTTAAAATTCAATACCAGCAATCGATACGTAGAGATCTGTTCTTACCTTTGTAAGGGGAATACTTCACAAGAAAAACCATATCCTCCCAATAGCTGCAAGGACAACATTATTGGAAGAAGGGTGTGGGATTACCTGCGAGTAAGGACAAAATGATGACCAATTAAAAACAGCCGCTAGATCAGACTATACAAAGCCTCTGGGGTCATGGCGTAGATCGCCCCCATTATATTGTTTAAAAATCATATCCTCTCAATAGCTGCAAACCTCCTGAAGAGATGAGGACAACATGTTGGAATGATGGTGTGGCATTGCCTGCGAGTAAGAACAAAATGATAGTATGATACCCAATTAAAAACAGCAGCGAGGGTGTGGCATTGCCTGCGAGTAAGAACAAAATGATACCCAATTAAAAAACAACAGGTAGATTAGATTAACATAGACTCTAGGGTGGTGGCATAGACCTCGACCATTATATTGTTTCATGCTAACCTTGTGATCTGCTAGGCCTTCGAAGCATGCATAGGAAGGACATCGGAGTTAAACTAAGCAATGGGGCCTCATCTTCTTATTCTAACTTTTGAAGGCACGCACAGAGAAAGCCCCGATCCACTGATAACAACCTAGCATATAGATTGACAATTTTTTTGCAGAACTCGAAGGTAGGCCCGAGACTTAGGGAGCTTACCTAATAAATCGCCCATGACCGTCACACACTCATCGGCGGTCGAGCTCGCACACAAAGCCCTGCAGCGATGAGCAGAGGCAGCACCATGAGTGACTCAAAAGATTATTTGGAAAGCCATATGCTACATCATGAGTACACATCCTTTCACAATCAGCTCGAAAAAACAACAATCAAATGAAGTTTCCAATCCAAACATAGAGTAAATCCAAATTATTATTTAATGGACTAATCAAAACTCATCCGTACGACAAGGAAGTCGTGTTTTCGTAAGTTCATAAATTGAAAGCGAGTAAAGAACAATATATATTTAGGAATATGCTAGGACAAGAATTTTTGTAAAATAAGTACCAGGTATGGTTTAGCAAGCTAGCTTGTAAGTAGATTACAACTAGAGTTGAACTGTAAGAGATTATATCAAAGTTGTAGAACGATTTGAACCTAAACTTTTCTATTTTATTACACCCTGTACTGCAGGAAATAATAAAATAGTCTTATACATTTGGTGGTGATAATGTGCAGTCATTTTTTTCAATGGTATGTACTGGCCAAAGCTGATTAACACATGAACTGCATTGCTATCCCAAAAGTACATTGGCCGCATGCCAATTTTGAAAGAATGGGGCGTACTGGCCAAATCTATTAACACATGAACTGCATTGCTATCCAAAAGTACATTGGCCGCATGCCAATTTAGAAAGAATGGGGCACGGCTGGGTTTTTCATGTACTGCCATATCTTGGAGCATTTGTGCTGCATTTGATGCCACCGAGAGTACTATGACCTACACAACCATTTAAAAAAAATATAGATCCCATTGCCCATGTGATTATCTCGAGAAAAAGCAAAGGTCCAAGTTCTCAACCATGTCCTCAACTCAACAGGGAAAAGAGAAATGTGTTTCTACCGTGCACAGTAAATAGCATGCACTGTTTCACTGTGTCGTGTAGTTTTCATGCAGGTTTCTGAAATGCGACAAAACTTTATGAACATTTCAGCACGACATGCACAGTATATACCGTGCCGGAAAAAGTCTAGCACGGCTCACATACGTCAAACGTGACAGCTCGGGCAAATAAGTTCTCCTAAACTCCGGTCCTTTCAGTTTTAGCCGTGTTCCACCTTCGATCTCTATAAATTGAGCCTGATCAACCTCAATCTCCTGGCAGCCATCAGATAAAAAAGATGGCACTCCTGATCCTGCATGAACAACTCCTCTCAGCACTACTTGTCATCATAGTTATTCCCGTGTGCTTCTTCATCACCAGATCCAGGAGATCAAGTAATCCATTTCTACCAACAGATTGGCCCATCGTGGGCATGCTCCCTGGCCTCATCGCCAACCGGCATGGCCTCCACGACTACGCCGCAACCATCCTGGCCGCCTCCGGGCACAACTTCAAGCTGCACGGCCCTCCGGCCACCAGCGTGCGGTACCTCCTCACCAGCAGCCCGGCCAACGTTCGCCACATCTTCACCACGAACTTCGCCAACTACATCAAGGGCGACGAGCTCGCGGCCATGCTCGGCATACTGGGTGGCACCATAGTCGCCGCCGACGGCGACTCCTGGCGCCGGCAGCGCGAGACGATCCACCATGTCCTGACCAGGCCACGGCTGTTGGACTCCTTGTCTCGACGTTGCCACAACAAGGTGGCGCTGGACCTCGTGCCCTTGTTAAGCCACATGGCAAGCACACATGCCACATTCGACATGGAGGACCTCCTAGGCAGGCTAGTGTTCGACGTCACTGTCATGGCGGTCTTCGGAACGGACCCGTTCAGCTTGGCTGCCGACATGCCTCCCGTGCATGTTACCGCAGCCTTGGACACCCTGATGGAGGTGGCCTTGCAACGGATGAGTTTGCCTGTGACCTGCTGGAAAACGCTGAGATGGCTCAACGTTGGCCAGGAGAGGAGGCTCGCCCAGGCAGAATCGGTGCTATACAGCTTTGTGGCGGAGAGTATCCAGAGAAGTATGGCTGCCGGCGACAAGGCCGCCGCTATCAATGCTGGGTCCGATATCCTGTCCTATTATGTCAGTGGTGACTCAAACCCAGACTTTCTTGACCAGAACAGGGAGCCCACCGACTTCCTGCACAGGACGTTCATCAACTTCATGGTCGCGGTGCGTGACCCGATGGGCTCGACACTGTCGTGTCTCATCTACAACCTCGCCACGAACCCGCATGCCGTATTCGGCATCCGCAAGGAACTGGCGCCAATCGCTGCGTGCAAATAAAGCGGCTCCACGGCCGATGAGGTCGTGTTTGAGCCGGACGAGACCAAAGACCTTGTGTACACCCAAGCAGCCATGTTCGAGTCCCTGAGGATGTACCCGATCGCCCCCCTCGAGCGAAAGGCGGCTGTCACCGACGACGTGCTGCCGAGCGGCCACAAGGTGCGCGCGGGGGACACCGTCTTGATCTCCACCTACAGCATGGGGAGACTGGAGCAAGTGTGGGGGGAGAACTGCCAGGAGTACAGGCCAGAGAGGTGGCTGTCAAGGGACGGCGGCACGTGCCGTCTCACGAGTTCATCGCGTTCAACACGGGGCCTGGGGCGTGCCTCGGCAAGAACATCTCGGTGGCGCTGGTGACATCCATCACTGCCACAGTAGTGTGGAACTTCGACGTGGAGGTGCTGGAGAGCGATGCTGTCAAGCCCAAACTGTCGCTTATCCTGCAGATGAAGAACGGACTCATGGCCAAAGTTAAGAAGAGATCACAGGGGGAAGTACCACGCGAATAAGAACGCTAAGCCATCAGGTCCAAACATATGGACGCGAATAAGAGCATGCAGCAACATAATCTTGATCTGACGCTTATCCCCCACAATCCATTCAAAAGCTAATACTCATCCTGGAAACCTCATCCTACTCGACCACCATCTAGATATTGTGGCTTGTGCTCATTGTTATGCTTAGTTGATAATTGATATATGAATAAAATGAATGAACCGATGTGTTAGGGGATCACCAATGGTCATCGTTTCATGGTTGGACCAGAATGAAAAAAAAACTACAAAGATCGTCTGCTTTTATTGTCTAGCCAAAGCATCCGACATCTCTGCATTGCAAAATTTAATTCTGATCCCAATGCGGTGCTGTCAGTCTTCGATTTACTACTGACAAGTGATTTTTTTACAGCTACTACTAACAGCTGTTAATACACTAGCTGAATGACAAACTTGGGACTGTGTATTGGGTGCACACACATAAAAAGAACTCGTTGCTTCTCAAAACAAAGCTACTGCATGTGGAAAACCTGGAAATATAAATTAACATGGATTTCAATATACATAATATCACAAAACACATGGTACTTTTACCTTTTCGCTGAGACTTCTTTGCGTCAATGTGGTTAATCACATGGGAACTGAAATGTTGTGTACATACAGGAGACAAAAAATGTAAGGCCATATGTATCTGTCGATGCAGAGGCCGGGGTCTTATCCCCATTTCGAAAAAAAACAGGAGACAAAATGTCCCAGTAACGTTTTGTAGAAAAAACCTTCCTCTTTAGACATAAATATTGACTTTGGTGCACAATAGTTTGTTTAGAAACATGCAATCTTGAACTTACAATGAAAAGCTAGCAAGTAACAACAATGCAGTATCATGCAAATCAATCAGTGCAAAAAAAAGAACAGCTGCTCACATTTTACTGTGCCTGCTACTGGATCCGCTCCTCTCGGTGTCGATGACTGCTGCTGCAGAGCGTACTCGTGAACCCTGCTGCTGCTAGAAGGAATAGCCTTCAGAATATTCTACAGACTTTCACACAACTGATGAACAATGAGCACCAAAACATTTTGTAATGTTACCAACCCTGGAATAGCATGATTAAAAGAGATGACGGCACTACAGATGCAAGAGCATACTAAATCTTCGGTATAAGTACCACAGCTTTGCATTTTACACCGTCTGTCAGCAAAACTACTGGAAAATGTGACATCCGGTGGATGTCTTCATGGCAAATTTTCAGTGCGAAGACCAGTGAGGGGCAAGGATATCATATGCTCCAACTATACCTGGTTGTGCTCCTACAGACCTAAAGTACAAGTCATGCTACCATCTTCCTATAGACTAGCGTCATCTCTGATTCGGGTGAAGATTGTTGATCATGCACGAAATCAATCTAACTCAAGAACAATGTACATGTCTACAAACCCGACCATACCAAGCATGTTAATTTTATGGCTACGTCTTGCAGAAAGTGGCATTTATTCAGCCATTTAAGTTTTTTCAGACAATAACTAATGAGTCTACATGTCAGTTTGAATATTGTTCTCACGCCATCTGAAGCCACACAAGCCTTTCAAAACTTGAAACCAACTCAATCATCAGCCTCAAATTTAAAAACATGCCCCACAAAATCATTAGAATGATGAGTGAACTCATATCAGCTGAATGGTCGCAGCTGCTCAAAGATATGGCAGTGTGGGGGATGCATCCAAACTGAGAACAAAAGTAGATGCATCCTCCCATGAACAAAATTCTGTTGCTAAATATAAGAAGTGTGGGGGAGAAGATCATTTCAACTATTTAACCTTATTTATTAAGTACTACTTGAATTGAACAATTACTAGCAAACACCTATCATCTAGTAATCCACGCAAGATTCACCATATTACACTGAAAAAAAATCTGTAGACACGTCCTCCCCATGGAAAAACAAAAAAGATGCCAATCCCTCTCTGAACACAGTTGATTTCAATTTCTATTATTAGTACTACTCCCTCTGCATCTGGCAAACCATTAGTACTTCATACTTAGTTACTTAGAATTGAACGGCAACCTATGAAAGGCTAAGTAATGTGTGGCAAACAGGCAAATCTCCCTCTGCATCTTACCGTCCAATGGGAGTAGTCGCCCATTGTTGCTTCCTCCGGGACATACAAATGGGGGAAAATGCGCCTTCGGGACCGAACATCGGCAAAACCCGAACACACTGATCTCTGTGAAATACCTGGAGGATCACTCCGGCGAACTACTAAGGAAATCTGGCGTTGAGCTCTGAAGCAAAAGATTTGGTGTCAGAAGTGGGGTTCGAACCCACGCCCTCGTTAGAGGACCAGAACTTGAATCTGGCACCTTAGACCACTCGGCCATCCTGACTTGCCATATAGTGCCTGAGGCTGACCCTTATAAACCGGCGGTAATCCCGCTAAATTCCCGATGTGGGACTAAACTGTCGAGGATTTATGCAGCTTACCCGTAGCAGCCGGCCGGCGTGTCCACTGCGAGTGCCGAGGCCTCCCGCCGTGGGGCGAAGGACGGATTTGTGCCGACGCTCGACCCCCTCCCTCTGCTCGACGAAGCGCGCGCTGGCCGCCGCCGACCTCGAACGAAGACCTCGACCGTGGTCGCGACGAGGTTGGACGGAGGAGGAGAGAGCCGCTACATTCTCACGGGAGGAAGGTCACGCCGGCGGAGGCGGCTGCAGTCCGGCGTGGATAGATGGATACGAACGGAGGAGGGGAGATGAGAAGAGACGAGATGGGAACGACAGTGGCGGTCAACGGCTTAGGCAGAACATTTTCTCCTATGCAATGCGGATGTAGGTACCGGCCCAAGAGGCCCTCTCGATGCCGGCCCAGCCGCCCAGGTTAGAGATAGCACGGGCTAGAAAAAAACTACAAAGATCGTCTGCTACCCTCAAAAAAAAAAAGATCGTCTGCTTTTATTGTCTAGCCAAAGCATTCGACATCTCTGCATTGCAAAATTAAATCTGGTCCCAATACAGTATTGTGGGTCTTCGATTTACTACTGACAAGTGATTTTTTTACAGGTACTACTAACAACTGTTAACACACTAGCTCAATGACAAATTTGGGACTGTGTATTGAGCGCACACAAAAAAAAATACGCATTGCTTCTCAAACCAAAGCTAGTGCATGTGGAAAACCTGGAAATATAAATTGTCATGGACTTCAATATACATAATATCACAAACACATGATACATTTACCTTTTCGCTGAGACTTCTTTGCGTCAAAGTGGTAAATCACATGGGAACTGAAATGTTGTGTACACACAGGAGGCAAAGTGTCCCAGTAACGTTCTGTAGAAAACAACTTCCTCTTTTTAGACATAAATATGAACTTTGGTGCAGAATAGTTTGCCTAGAAACATGTAGAATTTTATCTGCCCTGACTCGGCTTGCAATTCTGAACTTCCAATGAAAAGCTAGCAAGTCACAACGATGCACTATCATGCAAATCGATCAGCACAAAAAAAAAAACAGCTGCTCACATTTTACTGCGACTGCTACTGGATCTGCTCCTCTCAGTGTCGATGGCCGCTGCTGCAGAGCGTACTCATGCACCCTGCTGCTGCTAGCTGGAATAGCCTTCGGAATCTTCTACAGACTTTCACACAACTGTTGATGAACAATGAGCACTAAAACATTTTGTAATGTTACCAACCCTGGAATAGCATGATTAAAAGAGATGGCGGCCACTACAGATGCAAGAGCATACTAAATCTTCCGTATAAGTACCGCAGCTTTGCATTTTACACTGCCCGTCAGCAAAACTACTGAAAAATGTGATATCCGGTAGATGTATTCATGGAAAATTTTCAGTGCGAGATATGCTCCAACTATACCTTGTTGTTCTCCTACAGACCTAAAGTACAAGTCATCTTAACGTCTTCCTCTAGACTAGCACCATCTCCAATTCGGGCGAAGATTGTTGTACCATGCACAAAATCTATCTAACTCAACAACAATGTACATGTCTACAAACCCGGCCATACCAAGCATGTTAATTTTATGGCTACTTCTTCCAGGAAGTGGCATT
The DNA here is from genome assembly GCA_916181665.1 of Avena sativa. Taxonomy (NCBI): domain Eukaryota; kingdom Viridiplantae; phylum Streptophyta; class Magnoliopsida; order Poales; family Poaceae; genus Avena; species Avena sativa. Next base: position 271,988,352 of record OV702298.1, on the reverse strand, counting down.
TATTCAGCCATTTAAGTTTTTTCAGACAATAACTAATGAGTCTAAATGCAAGTTTGAATATTGTTCTCGCGCCATATGAAGCCACATAAGCCTTTCAAAAGTTGAAACCAAACCCACAAAAACTCAATCATCAGCCTCACATTTAAAAACATGCCCCCACAAAATCATTAGAATGATGAGCGAACTCATGTCAGCTGAATGGTCACATCTGGTCAAAGATCCAGACTTGTTGTTTGCACAATACCATCCGAAGCAACTTAAAACCAAGCTAAAGAGTGATCTCCAAACAGATGGTTGCACACCTCACATGCTGGCATGCTTAATTGGTGATTATAGATCTGAATCAACAAGAAACCAGATGGTTGCACACTCTAACATTGCTTGATCATATCTACGGTTCATGGCAAATAATCAAATTTACCCCTACCTTGGGAAACTCTTGATGCACGGGCAATGCAATGGTGAATTAGCAATGCATGGTCCACTTTAACCAAACAATTACTGGCAAACACCTATCATCCAGAGAACAAAATTTTCAGTAGATGCATCCTCCCATGAAAAAACCCTATGAACAAAATTCCATTGCTAATATAAAAAGTGTGGGGGAGAAGATCATTTCAACTATTTAACCCTTATTTATTAAGTACGACCAATCAGTCACCGGCAAGAACGTGTTAATCCGGTACTCGGCCCCGGTGGTGGTATCGACAGCAACCTCGCGCTCCAGGTTTCTCCTCGCATCATCTGGAACACTACACAACCACGCTAGGTCCGGCGAACTACCAACGAATGTGGCGTTGAGCTCTAAACCAAAAGATTTAGTGTCAGAAGTCTGTGAACCAAAAGTTTTGTTGTCAGAAGTGGGGTTCGAACCCACGCCCTCGTTAGAGGACCAGAACTTGAATCTGGCGCCTTAGACCACTCGGCCATCCTGACTTGCGATAGTGCCTAAGGGTGACCCTTATAAACCGGCGGAAATCCCCCTAAATTCCCGATGTGGGACTAAATTTCGAGGTTGTATGCAGCTTACCCGTACCATCCGGCCGGCGTGTCCACCGCGAGTGCCGAGGCCTCCCGCCGTGGGGCGAACGACGGATTTGTGCCGACGCTCGACCCCCTCCCCGTGCTCGACGAAGCGCGCGGTGGCGGCGCCGGCCTCGAACGAAGACCTCGCTGTGGTCGTGACGAGGTTGGACGGAGGAGGAGTGAGCCGCTACATTCTCACGGGAGGAAGGTCACGGCGGCGGAGGCGGCTGCACTCCGGTGGGAGATGGATACGAACAAGGGAGGGGAGAGGAGAAGAGACGAGATGGGCTCGGCAGTTGCGGTCAACGGCGTAGCCAGAACATTCTCTCCTATGCATCGTGGATGTAGGTACCGGCCCAACAAGCCCTCTCGATGCGTAGATGCCCAACAAGCCCTGTGCTGTGCAGCACACGGCGAGCTCTACGTACGGTCCCATGATGTAACCTCAGTCAGATTCTCGGTTAAAGTAAATGGGGAATTTCTCTCTTTCTTCACACCCTCTCGAGGTTTGAGATAGGGAGACCCAATGTTCCCATATTTATTTTTGATGTGTTCGGAAGGACTGGCAACACTCTTGAATAATTTCGGTGGAGCGTATGTGGACAGGGGAGATCGAGTAAGCGTGAACTCACCGTGGATTAACCACCTGCTCTTTGCGGATGATTGTCTAATTTTTATGAATGCAAAGATACAGAGTGGTGAGCGTTTGAATGAAATTCTTCGGATTTATGATGACTGCTCGGGTCAGGCAGTTAACCGGGAGAAGAGACTGCTTTCCGTCCACCGCGCCGCAGCCGCCCAATCAGTTTCCTCCCCCGAGCCCCTCCCAAACCCCCGCCGCCCTGCTGCCTTCCTCCCGTGGCCGCTCTCCTCCCCCGTTCCCGCCCTGCAGCTCGATCTCGATCTGGTTTGGGCTCTCCTCCATCTCCCCCTCCACCTCCGAGGTCACCTCAAGCGCCTTGCTCGTGTGGAGATGGCAGCGGCCGACCGGAAGTTGGAACGGCAACAATAGGGATGCCGGAGCAGTGCAGCGTGCTGCAACCGGAGGAGTGGTTGGTGGCCGCAGAAGCAGAGTGTCGTGCCATCACCGGAGGAGCGGCTGGTGGCTGGTAGGAGCAGCACAGCGCGCCAAACGCTGTGCCATCACCGGGAGGAGCGGCTCGACGGTGGAGCTCCGCCCCTCATGCACCTCTTCGTTGCGCGGTGCGGGACTGCCTGCGACTCCTCCGCCTCTTCATCATCCACAAGGATGCTACCCAACAACGTAATAGTGGCCCTCCTCCCAGGTTATGTTTCTATCTGGATCAACCTCGCTAGATGAAGTTCTATAGAGGATTACGCCCTAATATATTGGTCCAGAGTTCTAATTTCTCTCTATTCTTTTGGTTCCAGGTGTGTTATGGAAGAAGATGAAGTTGTATAGAATATTAGGCCATAATTTTGATGTTCTACAAGTACCTGTCTGAATTTTGGTTCAGGTTTATCATCAGGTTGCAGCACCACTAGTCTGATTTTTTTTAGCAATGTACTTCTATCTCGTGAAGGTTGAATTATATTTATATTTTGTGTTGGATATTTCGGTGCTAGGTGCAAGCTTAATGTACTAAGGAGGAAATGAGAGGAGGCAGTGTTTTAGTTTTCAAGGAAAAGATCGGAACTGAATTGTAACACATATATCAGGCGAGACAAGTTTCTTTGGCCAATTCTTTTTATCTATTTGAAGGTTTTCCAGATTTATGTGATGCATCATGTTTGTATAAGTAAGTATTCTTATGTAATGAAACAATGAACGCAATAGGCCTTAATGTTTTAAATCACCAGTACATGTAGTCTAACTTGCAGCTAAGAAGTTTATACCATTGTCATGCATCGGATATGTTCCTTTCTTGAACGCATAAAATGCTTTCATATTTTTTGTGCCATTGTTATATTATTCCCATTTTCTTTCAGGTTACCTTTTTGTTCGTGGAATCAAGGTTGTTGTTGGATGCTCGGACTCCCTCCCTACTATGGAAATTGTGCTCTTCGTATATCTCTATTTCTGAAAAATATCAGATCTCACTTTTTCTTTTATTCTGCCATGTTTACCTATGCACACTTATATAGCCTGGAATTTACACCTTGTTTAAGTCAGAAACTCTCTATAGTTTTGATTTAGCCTTTATCATACCTTGTTGTTTCTTTTTGTCTGCCATGCTTTTCTGCCGCATACTATGATCGTGTATCACATCTCGCTGTTTCTTTTTATTTTATTTCTTATTTTTTCTAGAAATTTCATCTCGGGCATGAAGGACAGAAAAATCTCTTTTATTATGAATTTACAATATGGTGTTTCTTTAGTTCATATTTCTAGGAATTTCAGCAAGGCATGAAAGACAGAAAAGCTTGCGCAAACAATTCACTCACACCTGCCCCCAACGTCGTCCATCAAGCATGTAGCTATTGCCTTGAAGATCAACGCCTGACCTACAGAAGCAAGGTGAGCCCTCCACTCCACTTATTTCGTCACACCTTGCAGCAACCCTATCCTCAATTTTTACATCATCTCTGGAATATAAATCTGATGCTACAACCCCTTCTGACACTAATACATGGTGCTTGCAACATTTATTCAGTTTTGATCAGGTTTTGTTGATTTTTATTCTTCTACATACTTGTTGTTCATAGGTCACTAATGCAGAAGTTGTACATAGCTTTTCACGTAATGTTGCTTTGTTATGTACGATGAAAATTATTAGTTTCTATGGTGAAGTCTTTATCATTTAAAACATCCAAACTACAAGCCTGACATTGAGCATGAGCAAATATTCTTTTATTGCTTATCATTTGTATATGTTGAGATGTGACCTTGAATGCTTGTGTTTGGGTGGGAGGGAATTTTATACAGGCAGCAACAATAACCAGCTTCCTGAATTGAAGATAATTGTGAATTGAAGATAATTGTATATTGCATGATATCCTCTATTATTCCTTATGAGTTTCACTAATTTTAAGAATATAGTGTTGTGTTTGGCTTCCAGGAGATTTTAGACCGGCAACAGATTTTAGACCGGCAGCGACAACGACCAACGGTCTGAATTGCAGGTAATTGTTATACTGCATGATATTCTCTATATTCCTTACAAGTTCCACTAATTTTTAGAATACAGTGATTTCCTCCAGCAGTCTAGCTAGCACACTCATTCATCGTTTAGTTTTGATCTCTTGTAGTTTGGTGCTTGCAGGTTAAAAAGATGAAGCCTGGTGTCGTACTTGGACTATCTGCTGTGGGTGGTTTCTTCTCAACGGTGTATGACATCTTACAATAATTGCATGGCAATTTATGTTCAACATTGACTCCGCGATTTCTGTTGGTCATTGCTTACTATGCTCCGTACTTTTAACTTTTATTTGTATTAATTGATGTTATTTCCAACATATGATCTACGTAGATGTCATTTCTGATACTATTGGTGTCCCTAAGCTTTCTGCAAACAATACTAGGAATTGTAATTGAGTACTGATTTGAATAGCTATTAGTACATATGTATTGGCTTCTTATAGGAGGTACCACATTCAATTTTCCATAGGTGGAGAATTCCGGCATTGGAGTCTCCAGGCCTACTAATTTTATGTCCATCTGGAGTATGTTGATTAGATACTTTAGTATATTTGTGTTGCTGATCATTTTCTAGAGCAGATTCTTTGTGATATCAGTCCACTTCTATTATCTCTAGCGGTTGCAGCACATATGCACGTATTTATGAACTAATTTAGTCTAACACTTGGCATGTTTATTAGTCATTAATTAGCAACTTAGTATGGAGTATTGTCTTTCCTGCCAATAAATATGTGGATCGCTAAAGTATCAGCACTATTCATTTTTTCGCGTGGTGTGTGGATTGGACTTAATTTGGTGTATCAAAATAGACCACCCATTCAAATACGTTTTTATGTGTGTTATAAAAGTAGGCAGCTACATTCGATTGGTATGTTGTTTCAGCGAGCAGGGATTTATTTATAACGAGTAAATTATGCGCATTGTATATAGCATTTCTGCCTACCATCTAAAACTGAGCACCCTTTTTTTTGTAGAAAATGATTTTTGTGGTGTCCATCCACTTGCATGCCCGGTCTCCTAGACTCCCAGTACCCCCTTATCGTCGGTTTACTCCCAGCTGCCGCATCACCATCCTTGATGTCATCACGCCATAGCTGCTTATGTTTCTGAAGATAAAATATAGAAGACTACAATACAAAGATCTTATGTTTCTGAAGTTCTTGGTTTTGGGCTGCTTTCCTTTTTTTGGTTTCCCCCTGCTTAGTTCTTCGTTCTGCGATTTCTCTCCTTTTTCCCTTATTTTTGTCATTCTACTTACTTGCTTCTTCGCTTTTCTGTTTCTTTTTGCAGGTCGTTGTATTGCTGAAAGTCGTCCTATGGTCGTTGTTTCTACTTTCCTAGATTCAAGGCCCTACTGTTTTCGAGGTAAGCTAAATCCCTAGAATTTTGGTTTGGTGGTTGTGCATAATCGTCTTGCTGTTGTTTGTGCTTTGGTAGAAGATTCATACGTGAGGCAGATAAATAATTTGGTGGCCTGCTGCATGTTACAATAAGAGTACATTTGTTTTTGTCAGGTCCAGGGAGTTGGTTAGTCACGTTTTTGTAGAGGTTGTTGTAAATTTGCAGCGGTTGCTTATATTACTGACTATCTGCTCTAGGATTTGATTGTTTGTAATATAAGATTGTTGTTGCTACAACTGGTTTTATAACTTGGGTAGTATGCTTCTATTTAATTGCCATCCATAATTTCAACCTTGAATCGGTTTGCATTTTTCCTTATATTATAGTCTTACCTTCTATTTAGATCGGTACAGGGAAATGATTATTTAGTCAGATTTGGATTTGTCCTATTTTTATTGTGCTATTTCATATTGACATCTTTTGATTTTCATGAAATTTACTAGAATAATTAGTTAACAGACATAAAGAAGTACCAGAGTTTAAGCATATTTTCAGGTTTTACTGCTTATATGAATAAGATCATCCACCTTAGTTATTTTGACGCTGACATGCTTCAGGGTACATTATACTTTGTTGGTTAGAAAGATTTAGGACATTTTGTGCAATATTATGTCATATTTAGCTAGCTTTTGTATCCCTGTAGTGTTGAACATTTCAACTCTATCATTCCAGTTCAATTCTTGCAATGATTCTATTAGATGAAGCACTAATTTTCTCCTTTTCCCATTAAATGGGGTGACCAAGATATAGTGGTGCCATGTTAGGTTGTAGGATAAAATCCTTTTAGACCATTTCACTTCCAAATTTATTATGTTGAATATATTCTGGATAATCAGTTTGGAAGTGAAATTTGCTCACCACTAAGTGGAAAGGAAGAATATACTTTGAACAAGTGTATGTAAGTTGCTTTCTTTGTTTTTCAAACATTTTTATACTTCCTTTCTTTGTTTTTCACAAGTGTATGTAAGTTGTTGAAACAAAAATTAGCTCACTTCTAGCTTAGATTGCGCATGTATGTAAAACTCAGCTGATTCAAACCTTTTAATATTATAGCAGGAAATGGATGGCGTCATTGAAGGCTCAGTCAGCTCATGCGGATGCACAACTCAAGCAGAACAAACGCTGAATCAGGAACATGTATAATATTATGTGTAGTTTCCATACATGTACTTGGATTTGTTCTTCTATATTCTTGCAAACCTGAGTGAGATTTGCTTTTTATAGAAGTAGATGCTATCATATGCTCTTTGTTGTCTATTTGTTTGAGTTCTCAATTTGTCACTTAATAATCTATGCTTTCATTTCAGGAGTACATGTCTTTTGGTGCCATAAATCATTAGTAGTTGTTTAAACCCTACTATCTATATCCTGTACGCACTAAGGATCGCCTTCCATCTCTTTTGTTCTTGGGCATGTAAATATAGACTAAAGCCTAGCGCAACAGTCCCTTGTGCCTCTTGCCTGGATGATGGTTCTGTCCATCGCCGATGCTCGTCCTATGCAATTGCTTTTCACTCGTTATGCTACACCTACTAGCCTATTCAGTCTGTTCTATTTTTCAGTGCCTTACTCACCATAAAGGCTTTTGTCACTCCCTAATTTAGTATCGTTCTGCACTTCCTACCATGTACTTCTTTCTAGCCTACCATTGTTTTAGCGGTATTATGACTGTCGTGAGCTCGAGGTTTGGAGCCTCTGGTTAACTACGTCTCTCGAGGAACAAGACTGTTCTGGTGTATGCCTTTGTGGCATTGCTTGTTTCTCCCCGTTCGCTGTTACATATCTCCATGCCTGCTAGCTACTTAACCTATGAATTATACACTAGCATATATTACAAGAAAATAACATGCGGCTACTTTAGTAATTATAATTTTAGCAGCAAATAAATATGAGTATAGTGGGATGGTGCGCCAAGGCGCACCCCTAAATCTAGTTATTTAATTTGGCGCTCCTTGGTAAGCAAGGATGGTGACTGCAGATGGACTCGACCTCCCTGTGCGCAAGAGTTTTGAAGGGTAAGTATTTCCAGCAAACAGACTTCATGCATGCAACAACACCGAAAAAGTCTTCAGCTACATGGAGAACTATTATAGCTGGGAGGAGGGCATTACAAACGGGCATGATTAAGCGTGTGGGGAATAGGAGGTCTATTTCCACATGGAGTGATAAATGGATTCCCAACACAGCCACGATGGCACCAATAGGCAGAAAAGGAGAAGCTGTACTAGACAATGTAGCAAGTCTCATTGATACTGATAGCTGGACCTGGAAAGTGGCAATGGTTAGAAATAATTTCCTAGCACCCGATGCCGATGCAATTCTCAATATACCGCTGAGATCAGGTGGAGGGGAGGATTATATGGCTTGGGCGTTCGAGAAATCGGGTAACTACTCTGTTAAAACAGCATACCGTGCTCTGGTGACTCAAAACGAGCTTCGAGCTCTAGAGGAAGGGACGGTCATGGGATCTTCAACTTTGGAAGAACAGATGTGGAATTCTCTATGGAAATTGAACGTCATGCCAAAGATTCGTGTGTTTTGGTGGAGAGTACTTCGAGGAATTCTTCCAGATTCAGTTACTCTCAACTATAGACACATCAAAGAAAATGGCACATGTGATATATGTGGGGCCATGGAGGAAGACCTGATGCATGCGTTAGTACACTGCTCGCATGCACAGAATTTTTGGGCTGCAGCGGGGGAAGTTTTTCACCTCAAACTACCTCGGCTACATCCAAGAACATGGAACAGAGATATACTCTGTGACCAAATGTTTACCGAGAGAGAACGATGCCAGATTATAACGATAATGTGGTCAATCTGGACGTCTCGAAATCGTTGGACACATGATAAAGAGGCTTATGATCCTGTGGTTTCTATGAAAAAAAAAGAAACCTTGGCACTGTTGGAAGTTCCTGTTAAACAGATGGCAATCCGGGATGGTCAGTGCTGGCGGCCACCGGACCCAGGCTGGGTGAAGATAAACACCGATGGTGCTGTCTCAGCTCAAGAACTCAAAGGAGGGGGAAGTGGTGTTGCAAGATCACATACAACCTTTTTGGGAGCTTGGAGCAAACCCTATGATGGGGTTAGTGATCCTCTCATCGTGGAAGTGTTGTCCCTTCGTGATGGTGTTATCTTTGCAAGGCTAAGGGGATTTTCGCATTTGGTGATCGAGACGGACTGTCTAGAAGTGGTGGATCTCTAGACCTCACGCTACAACTTGCGTTCTGTTGTGGCGCCAATCCTAGAAGAAATTGGATATATGGTGAGCCAGTTCTCTTCGTTTTCAATAAAGCATGTTATGAGATAGGCGAATTACTCGGCTCATTTGTGTGCGAAGCTTGCTAGTACACTAGGGGTGACGAGCAGCTGGCTTAGCGAGAGCCCTGCATTTCTTGTGAGTAGTCTGATGACTGATTGTAAGCTGAACTCTTTGAAATAATAAACTCCAGAGCTTCTATGCAAAAAAAAGATTGGCACGTCTCGTCAACCACGAATTCAACAGAAATGGCAGTGCAGAAAGCAGCCCAGCACAAACTGCCGATCCAAAAGAGTCATGAGAAGGGCTTGACGAACTTCCACGCGAAGCCAGTCGCTTTGCTCATCTTTACTACTCCGTCCGTCATACAAAAGATGTCACAGCCCTCTCCAATTCTAGTTCATTTTAATTTTTGCAAAAATATTCCTAGTAATACATTCATAATGTTTGAAATTTGGGCTTCAAAATCGAAATCCAAACTGAAATATTTCCTATCGCGCTGCATCCGTCGCCGTACCGCTGCCCTCGCGTTGTCTCTGTTGCCGTCCCGCTATCCTCGTGCAGCTGGAGTCAAGCAGAGATCCTGCCGGAATCGGCAGTCCGAGTTCGCAGACGCGCAGGAGATCGATCACGGCACATAGGAGCTCGCGGATGCCGGACTAGGAGTCTCGACCTAGCGGGCGGTCCACCCGCTAGCCCATCTCCTTCCTACGGGCGTGCCCCTCCCTTCGTCGTTCTCCCCCACCTACGTAACTCCCTCACCGTCCGCCGCCGCTCCACTGAGGAAGTCCCGGTGCGACAAGGTCTGGCAATCTTCAACCTCGTGGAGCGGCGAGGCTCTGCAGGACGCTCATGGTGATGGCTCCCCTAGGCAGAAAAGGGTTCCCATAGTCTTTCCTCTCATGTATCAGCACTTGAGATCAATATTCTGAAACCTTCAATTATGCACGGAGTGGTCACACTTTCTATCCTTGAAACAAAAATATTCAGAGAAGGATACCCGAGGCAGCCAACGACGACAAAGATGAATCCCGTGGCGAGGTCCGGCATTGCGGAGGCCATGCATGGGGTGTCTTGTTCATGCCATGCAACATGAGGGCTTTGGAACAGTCACCCTGTAAAACATACACTCATGATTGGGGTGGAAGATCTTGTTCGAAGATAGAAGGCACTTGCATTTTGTTCATGAATGTGATTAATCGTTTGCTTAGTTTCTTACCTGCCGAGAGCCAGCAAGACAAACTGAAGGATCAACCGGTTGCTCAGCTCAGACGGCCATTTGTTCATGCCACACAAGAAACGGATAGTCAGCAGATGAGTTAGCATTGGATTCTTCGATGGATGCATGCGGTATATCTCATACCTCCTGGGTGAGGTGCTCGTGCTCCTGGCCGTGTCCAACTCATCAGTGTCCGTGTACCTAAAGATGCAATTGAGAAATGTTCTGATTAAATTGATTTGTACAGTCAAATTAATCTGAAATATATAGGTTCAGTTGTATTATCTGAATCTATCAAGTGCTCATTAAGGAAAATGGAAATTTATCTGAAATGTATAGGGAGAGAATACTAACTTCTTTGCACCAGCAATAATGAAAGCTTCCATTGTCCAATTGGATAGCACAACCCATCAAAAAAATGTGAGATTTTTGCATCGGTGCCAACCAGGACCAATGCCACATGTAGCAATGCAGAACACTGCAGGAACAAAGCTCGTAAAGCCAAATCACCTCCTCTCAGTGGATTTTTAATATCATGACAAAGTTTTGACCAAATAAATGTTGAGAGGAAGATAATAGCTACAACACTGATGTATCATGCACGAAATCAATCTAACTCAAGAACAATGGACATGCCTACAAACCCGGCCATACCAAGCATGTTAATTTTATGGCTATGTCTTGCAGAAAGTGGCATTTATTCAGCCATTTAAGTTTTTTCAGAAAATAACTAATGAGTCTAAATGTTAGTTTGAATATTGTTCTCACGCCATCTGAAGCCACATAAGCCTTCCAAAAGTTGAAACCAAAACCACAAAAACTCAATCATCAGCCTCACATTTAAAAACATGCCCCCACAAAATAATTAGAATGATGAGCGAACTTATATCAGCCGAATGGTGACAGCTTCTCAAAGATATGGCAGTTGAAATATTCAGACTCGTTGTTTGCACAATACCATCAGAAGCAACATAAAACCAAGCTAAAGAGTGATCTCCGAATAGATGGTTGCACACCTCACATGCTGGCATGCTTAATTGATGATTATAGGTCGGAATCAACAAGAAACCTAGGTAAATCGTAGCACAAATGAACAGATGGTTGCACACTCTAGCACTGCTTGATCATATCTATGGTTCATGGCAAATAATCGAATTTACCCCTACATACGGGAAACTCTTGATGCATGGGCAATGCAATGGTGAATTAGCAATGCATGGTCCACTTTAACCAAACAATTACTAGCAAACACCTATCATCCAGAGAACAAAAGTAGATGCATCCTCCCATGAACAAAATTCCATTGCTAAATATAAGAAGTGTGAGGGAGAAGATCATTTCAACTATTTAACCTTATTTATTAAGTACTATACTTGAATTGAACAATTACTAGCAAACACCTATCATCTAGTAATCAACGCAAGATTCACCATATTACACTGAAAAAAATATCTGTAGACACGTCCTCCCCATGGAAAAACAAAAAAGATGCCAATCCCTCTCTAAACATAGTTGATTTCAACTTCTATTACTAGTACTACTTCATACTTAGTTACTTAGAATTGAACGGCAACCTATGAAAGGCTAAGTAATGTGTGGCAAATCTCCCGGAAAATGCGCCTTCGGGACCGAACCTCGGCAAAACCGGAACACACTGATCTCTCTGAAATACCTGGAGGATCACTCCACAACCACCCTCGCTCCCGCGAACAACCAACCAATGTGGCGTTGAGCTCTGAACCAAAAGATGTTGTTTGTCAGAAGTGGGGTTCGAACCCACGCCCTCGTTAGAGGACCAGAACTTGAATCTGGCGTCTTAGACCACTCGGCCATCCTGACTTGCGATGTGCCTGAGGCTGACCCTTATAAACCGGCGGAAATCCCCCTAAATTCCCGATGTGGGACTAAACTGTCGAGGATTTATGCAGCTTACCTGCAGCAGCCGGCCGGCGTGTCCACCGCGAGTGCCGAGGCCTCCCGCCGTGGGGCGAACGACGGATTTGTGCCGACGCTCGACCCCCTCCCTCTGCTCGACGAAGCGCGTGCTGGCCGCCGCCGATCTCAAACGAAGAACTCGCCGGTGGTATCGCGACAAGGTTGGACAGAGGAGGAGAGAGCATCTACATTCTCACGGGAGGAAGGTCACGCCGGCGGAGGCGGCTGCAGTCCGGCGTGGATTGGATACGAACAGAGGAGAAAAGACGAGATGGGATGGGGTTGATAGTTGCGGTCAACGGCATAGCCAGAATAGTTTCTCCTACGTAGCATCGCCGATGTAGGTACCGGCCCAGGTTGGACACAGCGCGGGCCAGAAAGCCTTAGAGTGGCGGGCCTACACTTCTGCACATACTGAACTGCTCCGTCAGGTGCGTTCGTCTCAAGTTCTCAAAAAAACAAAAGGTGTGATCTCAAAAAAACAAAAGGTGCGTTCGTCTCTCATTTTGGGTTTATAAATACATGCAAATGTAAAGAAACTCAGGTCACTCATTTTAGGACAGTGGGAGTAGAATACTAAAATTATATCTATCTTACTTTCTTATTGAACTATAAATGATGTATTTGAAGCAAAAACAAATCGACTTTTCTAGATTCGTGTTGAACTTATTTCTGTAAATAAGCACCAGGAACGCTAGCTAATTATCCTATATAACTAAACTGGATCCTGATGACGCGCTTTGCCGTGTCCATCCATTTACAAAATATGACAATGAGAATCTTGTAAAATATATTGATAAAATAATTTTTTGATAAACCAACTCAAGTAATTGAAATATGGGTATTGAACTGGAGGCATGCACAAAAAAGAGTACACGTTATGCACTCACCTAAATGATTTCTTATTTCTAAATTTATCTCCGTCGCGAGATGAAAAGGAAAAAAAATGCAAGACCGAACATAATATATATGTTTTAATCAATTATAAATGAACCCTTTGGTGAAGGGAGATATTTAACATCAGCTAGGATAAAGAGCATAAATTGTTAGGAAATTCAGAGCTAATTCGGTTGGTGATGAAACTATCTCGAGTCTTGTTGTAGTTTTGATGAAAATTAAGGGACATTTTTTTTTGCGAAAATTTCACCGATCTATTAATAATCATCAACGGTAGTACAAACATGCCTAAAAGTAATAAAAATTACAAATAGGTCGATGGAACACTTAGCGAAGACTACAAACACGCTCCTCCATCACCGGAGCCGGTCAAAGCTTGTCGTAGTAGAGCTTGTTGTAGTAGACAGACGGGAAGTTACCTGAGAGGGATCGTCTCCTCTTCCTGTTCACTTCGTCTCTCCTTTCAGTTTCCTTCTCTCGTAGATAGATGATTCCAGAATTTTCTTCCAACTTCCTATATATTTACGACACTGCGAGCTTACTTAGTCGCTGTGCCATGGGCCACTCAAACATCAGGTTAGTTCGTGTCGCACGAGCGACGCTGCTCACGGTAACAAAAGTTCTCTTTCCTCAGCCATAATACACGATTCATATGGTTTCGTGATGTAAACAAACACACTCGGTGTGGCCTGAACAGGCGGGTAGACAATCCGGCTTAAGCCGATTAATTAATAGTTTGACATTACGATCTTAGACAACGTGCTTTCTAAACTACTCCCTCCATCCTAAAAAGGATGTCTCAAATTTATTTGAATTTGGATATATCTATATACTAAATAGTGTCTAGATACATTTAAGTTTATACAAACTTAAGACATCCTTTTTAGTACTACGGAGAGAGTATTTTTTATTAGCATTTAACGATAATAAACATCAACATATGATGGTCCGTTGTTACCCAATTACTAGTTTTGTCTCTACTATTGCACTATTCATAGAATCTAACCTGCTTTTTGTTGGGGTAACATTGTTAATTTTTAATTTGGTTGGGGTATTGGCCAAAATATCATGTTGAGCCACATTACTTCTAAATTTAACAAGCTATAAATAATAAGACCTTTTTACCATAGATAAGTGTATCACTCTCACCTATAGTATCACTTCGGGTGTATATATCTTCGCGGCCATTTTAATATTTATACTCCCTGGTGAAGTGTTATACATATCTTGGCGTAGGTTTCCAAATTGTATGACCTAGATGGACCTAGATTTGGAATTCTAGAATATATGAGGCTGTACACAAACTATTTATCTCAAAAACCCTTTCTCTGAGAGCATCGCCACCGGGCCGATCCAAACGGGCAACCCAAAATGCCCGCTTATGTCCTTTTGGGTTGGACCACGGTTACTTTTGGTCGTGGTCCAGCCTGTCCGGCCAGGCACGTTCAGGGGTGTGACTCATTTGTCCGCGCTTGACCAACATGGACACACTGTTTTTTAAAATTCAACAGAGACAATTCGCGCTAAAACTAGCTAAGTTTATACATATTCATACGGTGGTTTACATTTAAAATATAAAAGACAAAATTTAAACTAGCCCTAGCCCTAGCTACCGATCTTTGCGCGTCGGTGCCTTCACGTCCATCTAGGGGTCGAGGTCGATGTACTCCGATGGCGTCTAGAGGTTGGCCGATGGTAGGGCCAGAGCGGGCGCGGGCGGTTCGATCACCTGCCGAGGCCACACTGCCGGCGGAGCCATGCGCAAGTGGAGGTGCGCCAGCTCCATCCCCTCCTCCGGATCGATTGGTGGTGCCCACCCTAGCAGCGGTGCACTGGAGGAAGCCGCGTGTCATCGCAGTCGAGCTTGTCGTCGGAGTGGTTGATGGCGCCATCGTTGCCGGGGTTGAAGACGGCGATGTCGTAGACCTGCCATGGCTGGAACTCGTTGGGGAAGGTGCTCGCGCGTCGCGTCGTGTGCTCCCAGTCATAAATTATTTACAGAAGTGGAAGGTGCTCTGGTAACCGCGCTCCCACCAGAGGGCCGGCAGGAGGTTGCGGATGCGGTGGCGGATCTCCTCCTCTAGTCCTCTGCCCTTCTTGGGCATAGGCAGCACCGGGACCTAATGACCCACAAGTATAGGGGATGTTTCGTAGTACTTTCGATAAATAGGAGTGTCGATCCCAACAAGGAGCAGAAGGTGCTAAACAGTGGTATGGAGCAGGAAATCCCTGTGAATACTTAGCAAACAGATTTTCAGTGGTTTTCTGACAAGGCAACAAAACAAAGAGCAAGTAACAAAGGTAACGAACAAATGGAGCAAGTGGCCCAATCCTTTCTTAGCAAAGGACAAACCGGTGGAAATACTTATAAGGACCAAACGTTCTCGGGGACACATGAGAATTCTGTCAAGTACTTTCGCTTCAAATAGCGGAGTACTCTTCTTTGGTGTTCGTAAGTGTTGTGTGGGTGAACCTGTGCTAACATACCGCCCTTCCTAGGACTAATACATACTTGTGATTAAATCCCCTGCAAACATTCGTAACTACAGGAAAGTAATTAAGATATAAATCTAACCATAGCCTTAAACTCTGAGATCCTACACTCTCTTGTGCAAAGGTCTCCTAACGGGGGTTCAGGTTTCTATCACTTCGGCAACCCTATAATTAGTAGCCAAATACACAATGCATCCTCCTAAGCCCATAAATGGTGAAGTGTCATGTAGTCGACGTTTACATGACACCACTAGAAGAATAGCACCGCAACTTAAATACTAAACCATTGAATAATAACTCAACACAGATTTACTACTAACAACATGACTTCTCCCATGTCCTCAAGAACATAACGAACTACTCACAAGACATCATATGGATCAAGATCAAAGATGATATGATAATGGATAACAATCTGAACATAAACAATAATCCAATGGTTCCACCACTCACAAGCATCAACTACAATAGTAATTAACACCGGGAAAGTTTCGCCTAAGAACTAAAGCAATATCCAACACAATTGTTACAGCGAGATGGAGTGGTGATGATGGTGCTGGTGGACATGATGGTGTGGATGATGATGATGATCCCGATGAAGCCTAGCTTGATGATGGTGTTGATGACGATAGTCTCCCCTCTCCGGGAAGGAATTCCCCCAGCAGAAATCTGTCTGTCGGATAGATCTTTCTCTCTCGGTGTTTTTTCCCCCTAGAGGCGACGGAAACCTATCTGTGGTCGCCCCCCGAGGCTTAGGGTTCCGTAGGGAAGATATAGGCGAAGGGGCAGAGTCGAAGGCCGGGCAGGTGGGCCACACCTGCCCTAGGCGCGGGGTCATATGGGCCCGCGCCTAGGAGGGTGTGGGCCCCCTGAGGTCCCCCTTCGCTCCTCCTTCTAGCTTCCTTCGTCATCTTGTAAAATAATATGTTTCCATATTTTTCTGATCTTCGCGAAATTGCACCGAAACGCCTTCTTTTCCATCAGAATCTAGACTCTAGTAGTCCATCCTCCAAGAATCATCCAACATGCATAAATAGATGAAAAGCCATAAGTAATACCTCATAATAAGACAAATATCAATGAATAGAGGTAAATTATGATATAGAATGGTGATACAAATTGGGCGTATCAGTACCCGCTCTCGGTTGAGGTGCTAGCTCATGGGAAGGGAGATATCGTGGTGGTTGATGCCGACTCCCTCCATCCATCGCCGCTCGCACTCTTCCACGCGGAAGTAGCTGTGGTCGTGGCGGGGCTCCTCCACCAGCGGGCGCACGACAGGTCGGTGGGTGTAGTCCTGGGGCCGCAACGGCATCGACACAACACCATGAAGTAAGGCCGGCAGCTCGATCCGGATCCGGTCGCCTCGTGGTTATTCCTCGCCTTCTTGAACCATCTCGGCGTCTTCATCGTTGGCAGTGGCGGCATACCTGGGCATGTTCCGGGTCAGGCCGGGCTTGGGCCGGGCCTGACAAAGCCCGCCCGTTCAAACCCCAGACCCGAGCCCGGCCTGGCTATCGGGCCTGAAAACTGAGCCCAAGCCCGACTCGTGGTACACATATTTCTTCGGGTCGTCGGGCCGCGGGCCGGGTTTCTCCCTATTTTTCACTTTTCTCCGGCCCAAGCCCGGCCCATACATCCTTCGGGCCGCAGTTGTGAAGGCCAGGCCCGGCCCGTGGGCCTTAAAAGCCGGCCCGCTGGGCTTTTTTTGGGTCGGGCCGACCGGGCCGGGCTGCCCATGCCCAGGTATAAGTGGCGACGATGACACAGCTGCTAGGGCTGTATGTGACGATGGTGAGAAGTGGGGAGTGCGGCACCGACAGGCATAGGGTTAGGTAACCCTGCGCCCGTCGGTTAGGTAACCCTGCGCCCGTCGGTGCCGCACTTCCCACCTCTCACCATCAATGCCGACGCAGGAACTCAGGCGGCGTCCCGTCAGTCAGGGTTCTGTCCTATCGGCATTGATGGCGTAGGCTGCTGCTGGAGCCTCTGAATCGTTGTCGCTGTTGCATTAGAATGAGTGCCGCTGCACATCTGAATCATTGTCGTGCTAAGCGCTGGCTGACGGGTGGGCTAGTGGCACACGCGGGAGGACACACCCTCCGTCTGCCCGCGTTTGGGCAATAGTAGAAAACGGGTCTATAGTCTCGGTTTGTAAGGGCCTTTAGTCCCGGTTGTGCAACCAGGACTACGAAAGCGGGACTAAAGGTCCCCCTTTAATCCCGGTCAGGCCACAAACCGAGACTAAAGGCCCTCCCAAGGGCGCGGTAGAGTACGAGAACCTTTAGTCCTGGTTTGTATTATAAACTGGGACTAGATTTATTTTTTCCATTTTTTTTTCGATTTTTTTTAAACTTTTGAATAGTTTTACTCGCTAACATCTCTCTCTCTCTCTTAGAATATTTTTAACACTAACTATACTTAATCTTAGGTCAAATCACATTCATAGTCAAACTTTCCGGTTGGTCACCCATCCTAGCACCCCTCCATTCTCAACACGCTTAACTTCTCCATTTCATCAGGATGTCCTCGCGCGAAGGCCATTTATACCTTGTTGTCAACACTAACATATCAATCCTATTAGCTCATATCAATGTGTCATACATATTTATTTTTCAAAATTACAAACAACTATTTAAGTAAACAACAATAAATAAGTAATAATAATATTTTAATCCAATGAAAGTAAAAAACTTATTAAAATAATATTTTATTATTTTTTTGCCATTTATTCATTTAATATGGCATAAATAATATCTTTAAATCTGTAAATCGAAATTCGACAAATAATATATCCATAATTATCAGAAAAATGTGAGGAATCCTAATATGACATAAAAAAGTTTTGAATTTTTTTTAATTTTTTTCCTTTTCGAATTTTTAAAATCTAAAAGAATCCAAAACGGCCTAAGGTAAGACCCCATTCTTCCTCGAGAGAGCGGTAGATCACCTACTGCGTTTGTAGCTCTTCTTCAGCTTGGGCGAGGTGGAAACGCAGGTAAGGGTCATCGGGATTGGCCTGCACCACATCCCGGAGCTCTTCGCGCAGTTCTCTGAGTGCTAGACACCGCCAGTATTCCGCAGAAAGGCGCGGTTCATCACCTCCAACGAGAACCGCTCGCCGCTCGCTGGTGGTCATGTTATAGTTGTAGTGAGTGTGTCGCGATCGTAGTGGAATAGTGTATATCTACGGGTGCCCCGGAATCGTAGGTGGCAACACGTCAGGTGCCACCGGTGGGTTTGGCCACCACGACGGCAGCGGACGCTCGGGCTGCTCTTCTCTGCCGGAGTCGGGGTTGCCACGGAGGCCAGTGCACCGACGCAGACGACCAGAAATGGTGGTTTGTGGTGGGGGTGGTGCAGGTCTGGTCGAAGATATCTCGGCGACCTCCCATTTTTACGGTTGCGCCTTGACGCGGCGAAAAAAGCCCAGAACTGACAGAAAACGGCAGAAAATAAAGTCAGGAGACGGCGGGGCGACGGAATGACACTGAAAATACGCCAGCATTGACGATAATCGAACGTGCACAGATGGATCGTATCGCTGGATACGGGCGACCGAATAGACTGGACCACGACCAAAACGACCGCGATCAGACCAACCCAACCCGAAGATAGCTGCCAGCTAGCACCAACAAAACAAGGTCTATCGAACTCGCGGAGAACTGGGCCGGGCCAAAAAAAAACAGAGACCGAGAGCGAGAGGGTAAGAGCATCTCCACTCGCCTACCTAGGACGCCGATCCGGACGCCGAAATTCATTGCGGACACCAAAAATCGGCCCAGTCGCGTACCCAGGGACCTGTTTTCGTCCGGATTTCGGCGTGTTTTGGTCCGGCCTGCCCAGGCCAAACCCAGGTTCCCGGGTACGCCCTAGGGACGCCGGACGCCGCAAAAAAGGGCGTGGGACAGCTCTGTCGGCGAGACAGTCTCATTCCCACCCACTCCACTCGCCCAGACTGCCGCGAAGAGCTCTGTCGCCATGACTTCGCCGGCGGAGGTCCCCCGCGCCGAGACATGCCCACGCCTCTAGCTACGCTCGCCATTGTTGCCGCCCAACTCCACGCCTTCTCCTCCGCCGCTTTCGCCGACCTATCCTCGCCGTAGCTATGCTTCGGCTCCATGCGCCCACCACCACGCTCGCCAGGTGTTCTACATTGGGCCGGATTCGGCCATGGACTCCGACGGCGACGAGGTACTGTCCACTAACTCTGACGAGGGCGAGATACTCTCCATGGATTCCGACGATGAGGAGTTGCTCGCCGTACTCCTGGAGGAGGAGAGCCCCGAGGTCGTTGAAAGTGAAGAGCACTTGCAGATCCTCGCATCGCTCGCCCAGCTGTACATGCAGATGGCGAAGCCGAAGCGTGGTGGTTCGGCGCCAGGTCGCATGAAGTGCAAGGCGAGATAGAGGATAGAGGGCTATTGCATGTTGTACGCTGACTACTTCGCCGACCAGCCACTCCATGGAGAGGACGTGTTTCGCTGCCGTTTCAGGATGATCCGGAAGCTCTTCCTCAAGATCGTGCATGCCATCCGGGAGTTCGACCCAAATTTCCTTTGCAAGAAGGACTGCACCATCTTGGTTGGGTTTTCCTTGCTTCAGAAGTGCACTGTGGCGATGAGGTTGCTTGCATATGGAGCGCCGGCTGATGCTGCCAATGACTATCTCCGCATCGCCGAGTCCATCGCCCTTGATTGCTAGTACAGGTTCTGCAGGGCAGTGATTGCAGTGTTCGGGAAAGAGTACTTGAGATCACCCACTGCTGAAGACACTGCTCGGATCCTCGCAGTCAATGAAAGTAGAGGATTTCCTGGTATGCTTGGAAGCATAGATTGCATGCATTGGGAGTGGAAGAACTGTCCATTTGAATGGCAAGAAATGTACAAAGGCCACAAAGGAGGATGCACTGTGATACTTGAGGCAGTTGCTACACATGATCTTTGGATCTGGCACTCCTTCTTTGGCATGGCAGGATCGAACAACGACATCAACGTCCTCAACTCCTCAACTGTCTTTTCCAAGCTTGTTGAGGGTCGTGCTCCCCCTGTGGAATTTGAGATCTGTGGGCACCACTACAGCAAGGGATACTATCTAGCAGATGGCATCTATCCAAGATGGCCAACATTTGTGAAGACTATCTCAAGCCCAATGCTCCCCAAGCATTCTCACGTTGCCATAGAACAGGAAGCTTGCAGGAAGGACGTGGAGCGGGCATTTGGTGTGCTCCAGCAGAGGTTTGCAGTTGTCTGGTTCCCTGCTATGACCTGGTCGAAAGAACAGATGTGGGAAGTGATGAACTGTTGTGTGACCTTGCACAACATGATCATTGAGTATGAGAGGAAGGATCAGTTTGCTCGAGGAGGACGAGCCATATTATCTACAGGGTCCTCTTGCCGAGCCTAATCATCAGGTGCCTCCAACATAGGCTGCATTCATCGCAATGCGTCAGGAGATCCGAGATCCGATGATGCATCAACAGCTGCAGGATGATCTTGTCGAGCACCTATGGATACACAGGGGCAACACGACGTAGATGCTGAGCATGAACTGACCGAACTTGGCCGAAATATGTTATAATTTTATTGCAGGCCGATGTTTACCAGATTCTGGGCTTATTTTCTCGATGGCTGGTTTAGTTCTTTAATGCTAGGTTTGAACCGTGGACTTTTCTGTATGTGAGTTGTACACATCTAATTCAGGCTGTAAGCCCGTACTGCACTCTTACAAGTTTTCTTAGTGCGATATAGAACTAGGAGGGCTGCCCCCCTCTTTTCCCGGGCTGCGATTATTAACATTAGAGTTTTCAGGAAAATTTTGCAATCTGCTTGGTGTAAATGAACTGGTGGAACATAAATATGACAACTGATCTATGCTCATATGCCTGAAACTCCGAATAGAGATGTTTAGGCATTCTTATCACTGGTAATGTGGTACCTTAAAGAATGACGATAAATAAACTCCAAATTGCACGGACCATTGTTAGCAATGTAATTTTTAAGCACGATGCAAGCGTACGATTGCTGATTTACAGAGTTAAATTGTGAGAGAGAGGAAATATAGTTTGTCATTTATGCATCGATAGGGGAGTTCTACTTCCCATTTCAGGTGTGGAATGCCAATGTTCACTGGCTTCAGCTGCACTATAGTTGGTACGAGTGAATCTGAAACCATATGTGTAGGCGCATCCATGCTCTGACAAAAATAGTTTCTGTTGAAATAATTAGCAGTTTTAGCATTAATTTAATTCAAGTATAAATCATGAAAAAACAATTTCCAAGACTAACTAGCATACGCATAGTAGATATGCACCATACATGCAAGTGAAAATCTAGCACATCTACGCATACTGCAATACTAGTGATCATCATAGGAAATAGCAGGAGGACAAAGAACACGTACGAGTTCGTCGATGGTATGACCAACGGCGCAACAGAAGTGGAGCCACCACCAGCAGCAGCGTCGTCAGACATGGCGATGAAGTCGAGGAAGAGCTTGAGCAGTCGCGTCTAGACGCTCCCCAAAAACCTTATCGCCTCTCTCCCGGTGCAGGATCAGAGAGACGGAGTTCCGGAGGCCTGCTCTCCCGGACGACCGTGCATGGAGTAGCAGAGGGAAGCATAGAGAGATGGAACGGCGATGCGCAGGTAGGCAGATGCAATCTAATTGCTGGTGACTGCTACGGTTTGCGTCCGCCTGCTATATAGTGCGGGTCGGGTAGGACGCGGGGCAACAGTCCACGACCGAGTCAGTGCCAGCCCACGATATGGAAACGGCCGGTTAATTAACGCGTCCGTAATGACGCATTAATGACTCATAATTAATACACAATTAATTTTCCCAACGAGCAAAATAAAACTCGGCTCGGCGAGATTCCCGCAACCCGGGGCGCGCGCGCGTCGTGACGAGGCGAGGCGTGGCGAGGCGAGGCGAGGCGTGGCGAGGCGGGCGGCGTCGGAGGAGGAGTGCGCGAGGGCTTCTCTTCTTCTCACACCTTAGTGAGTGGTGCAACACTCTACTATATAAGGTGGTTCAACTCCCCTTCCACTAGCAATGTGGGACTAAACTTTGGCACTACTAGCACACACATGAGCTGCCATGATAATGGGCCAAAGAGAATTTCAGAATTTGTATTTGTTATGGGCCAAAAGCCCAACATCAAATATGCCTCAAATTCCAACAATCCCCCACAAAGTCTCATTGGCACATCACACCATTCTATTCCAAATCACTGTTTTGATATACCAGCATTTTTCAGTGGAGACTGTTAAGTTGAACTTCCACCTAGAGCATTAGACTACGCTCATCAACAACTGTCAATGGACTAAGCCTTGAATTGCCAGTTTTGTGTAAATGAGTTTCACCTAATGTCATACTGATACTAGGCTGCCGAAGGCTACCCCTCGGGTGGAGCATATAAGTCACACTCCTGGCCTTTTTCATGAGCTTCCTAGAGATTACCCTATCTCATAGACTGTGACCAGCAGTCGGGCTCACATAGGTGCGTTCTTTCAAGACTGCTCTGTAGGATAGCATCTTGGCTTATACAAGCCTATGAACACATTAAGAATAAGTCAACCTGCCATACAGATCGTGAGAGTAATGCATCTTCAGCGGAGTGGGTTAATAAAAGTTACTCTCCTCCAGTTAGCCACTCGCTTGTTTCCCCAGGTCCTAATTCACGGGATCTCCGATCACATAGGTTGGATTACTACCATGGTAACTCATGTGGGTCTCAAAACCATCTCCTTTGATGCAATATCTATCATATTTCTTGATAGACCTTTTGTGAAAGGATCTGCTAGATTCTTAGTTGTTTGGATATAATCCAATGCTATTACTCCGGAGTTTCTCATTTTCCTAACAGATGCCAATCTTCTCTTTATATGTCTTGATGACTTCATATTATCCTTTGAACTACTCACTTTGACGATCACAGTTTGATTGTCGCAGTTCATAAGAATAGCCGGCATAGGTTTATCAACAACCGGCAAGTCAATCAAGAGTTCACGAAGCCAATCTGCTTCGACAGTAGTTGTATCTAGTGCTGTGAGTTCTGCTTCCATTGTTGACCTCGTTAAGATGGTCTGCTTGCAAGACTTCCATGAAACAGCGCCACCACCATGAGTGAATACATATCCACTTGTGGCTTTCAACTCATCAGCATCAGAAATCCAATTTGAGTCACTATACCCTTCAAGTACCGCAGGGTCTCCGGTATAGTGAATACCATAACTCGATGTACCCTTTAGATAGCGCATTACTCTCTCAAGAGCATGCCAACGATCATCTCCTGGATTGGAAACAAACCGGCTAAGTTTGCTCACAGCAAACGCGATGTCAGGCCTTGTTGCGCTAGCTAAATACATTAACGAGCCAATTATCTGAGAGTATCTCAGCTGATCTCTAGTTGTTCTTTCGAAGCATCTTACTAGGATCATGTGGTGTCGGTGAAGGAGTACAATCTGAGTAGCCAAAGCGACTCAACACCTTCTCCACATAGTGAGATTGCAGAAGTGTAATTCCGCCATTCTCATCTTTCAGCAGCTTAATGTTTAGAATAACATCAGCTTCTCCAAGGTCTTTCATGTCAAAACTTTGAGACAAGAAACTCTTGACCTATTCGATGACAATCATATTTGTCCCAAAAATCAGTATGTCATCAACATACAAACAAAGTATAACTCCTTCGCCCCCACCATGGCGATAGTATACACATTTGTCTGTTGGGGTTCGTAGCATGGAAAACAAAAAAATTCTACCGCATGAACACACAATCAAGATCTAATCTATGATCAAGCCAAGATCTATCTACTAGATTGTAGCAACGAGTCGATAGAATACTAACCCTCGAAGATCCAAAGCGGTTTACGAGAGCAGATTCTCGTGGGTGATGTAGTCGTACACTTCCGATCTCAAGATCGCGTAGACGATCCTTCCGGCGCTGCGTTCCGGCAGCGCTTCCGCAGTCGGTCACACGTTCGGTACTCGATGAAGACCTTCCTCTCCCTTGTTCCAGCAGGCAGCGGAGGTTGTAGCACCGCTCCTCGCGATTCCGGCAGCACGACGGCGTGGTACCGGAAGTAGAGGGGAGATCTCGCAGGGCTTCGCCTTAAGACGAAGCGAGTATAGTGGAGTATGAGAGAGGCCTTGGCGATCTACAGTTTAGAGGGCACCAAGGGGAGGGCTTAGTCGGCGGCTAGGGTTTGGGGAAACCCTAACTCGCCGAGTTTAAAGGCGGCCCTAGGCGGCGGCTTGAAGGTGGCCGACGACTTAGAGGCTAGGGTTTTCGTGTGTAAGGGTAGGGGCGCCCTACCCCTTCTTTTATAGGTGGGAGGGAGGTGGCTAGGAGGAGTGAGTCCTCCTCCAACTCCTCCTCCTTGGATGGCGGGTGGAGGGAGTGGGACTTCCTCCCCAAGTAGGTATCCTACTCTCCCTCCACCAAGCAAACTTGCCGTTTGACTTTTCAAATTGGCGTTTGACTTTCAAACTAGGATTTGATTTCTCCCTTTATTTTGCCCAGCCAAGTGACCTAGTACATGATGCAACCATTCCACATTGTCATGACACATTCATGTACCCTTCCCCTCCGGAGTGCCGGACCTTCCAGAACTTTCTAGAACATTCCTGATGAAAACACCGGAATCATTCCCCAACTCCGAAACAGGACTTTCCTTATATGAATCATATTCTCCGAACCATTCTGGATCTCCTCGTGATATCCCGGATCCCATCCGAGACTCCGAACAACATTCGGTCTCTTACTCATCATTCCATAACTACTCAACAACATTGAATCCTTAAGTGTGTCTCCCTACGGTTCGTGAATTATGCGGACATGACCGAGACACTTCTCCGATCAATAACCAATAGAGGAATCTGGAAATTCATATGGCTCCCACATATTTCTATGATTACTTTGCGATCGAATGAACCACTTATATACGATACCAATTTCCCTTTGTCTCATGATAGTTTACTTATCCGAGGTTTTGATCGTCGGTATCTCTGCATACCTAGTTCTACCTCGTTACCGATAAGTACTCTTTTCTCGTTCCCGTGATATGTGATCCCTTGTGAGATAGTCACATGCTTGCAAGCTAATTGGATGACATTCCACCGAGAGGGCCCAGAGTATATCTATCCGTCATACGGATGGACAAATCCCACTCTTGATCCATGAGCCTCAACCCATACTTTCCGAACACTCAATGCCACCTTTATAGCCACCCAGTTACGGTGTGGTGTTTGATGTCATCAAACCATCCTTCCGGTGATGGTGATTAACATGATCTCATGGTCGAAGGAATTAGGTTACTATGTATCAGAAAGCTTATAGCAAATGAACTATATTAAATGATTTGATCTTTATGCTACGCTTAACTCTAGGAGTATGTCCATCACATCATTCTCCTAATGATATGACCCTGTTGTTAATAACATCTCTATGTTCATGATCAGGAAACCATGATCATATATTAACCAACAAGCTAGTTTAACAAGAGGCTTTACTAGGGACTCTTTTATCTTTACAAATCACACAAGTATTAATGTTTACTGTTAATACAATTATAGCATGGTATGTAAACATTTATCATAAGTATGAAGATATGATAATAACCTACTTTATTATTGCCTCTTGGGCATATCTCCAACAGTCTCCCACTTGCACTAGAGTCAATAATCTAGTTTCAAACCTTTGTGTGTTCAACACCTATGGCTTTCCGGTGTTGTAAGTACATGATTGCTAGTGGTCAACTGATCTCCGGATCTGACACTTCCAGGTCCGTGTGTAATTGCATGTCCTTGTGTCTCTACGCATCACTCATTCTCTAATGAGATGGCTTTGTATAAATTTGGTCCTTTGGTGAGACCTTTAGTTCTTTTGGGTTAAAACATGTTGATAATATTGTCATACAATATATCTTCATAGTATTATCCCGCTGTGAACTACACCTAGTTTGATAACAAACTACTTGACACAAATGCCCTCTTTAGCTGCTATAATAGCAGTCATATACTCAGCCTTTTGTTGTAGTATCTGTCACAATGTCTTAACTTTGTAACTTATCCAAATCCATTATGGAACTTACTTTCCATTACATTGTGCCACCCTTAGTTCAGATTGAGATAAACTTAATTTGTACTTTGTGACAAAACTAGTAACAATGTAGTACTTTTACAATGAACTAACCATCTATTTGCCACTTCTACAAAATAATATACTCTTAGTTCTTCCAAAAGATCATATGAATATCCTTACTATCGTCCAATGATCATCTTATAAATCATTCTGGTATATGCTCATAACATTTAGAGCATAGGACATATCTGGACTTGTACATATCACAGTATGATTGATATAAATACTCTTTGTGATTTCATACATCAAGTATCAATCTATACTTGAATCTTTGTTTCACTTACCAAGTGTCAATACACTTGAATATATCATCAATATTGAACTCATTCAATCCTTTCTGTGTGACAAGAACCTTTCTTGTAGTTTGTATATTGAACTCATTCAATACATCATCTATGTACTTTCGGCACAACCATATTAGCGTCTATTGATGCCAAATATTTGGGTTTTGCCTAAGTCTTTCATCGGGATGAAATTCTTAATATGTGTTAATAAAGATACATCATTTCCAATCAACAATATGTCTTCCACATAATGTATTAGAAACATGTCTTAGCGCTCCCACTTAATTTCTTGCAAATGCAAGCATCTTCATCGTCTCTGATGAATTTAAACTCCTTTAACAGTTTCATCATAGTGAAGATTCCAACTCCGCAATGCTTACTTCAACAATTGAAGTTTGCATATGCTTTTAGCATCCTTTGAATTAACAAAACCCTATGGACCGTGTTATGCACATGTCCTAGGTAACAATTCTATTAGAAGAACTTGTTTTGCTTATTCAACTACCACATAACAAAATTATATGTAGTGGTTGCTATATTAATCCGTCTAGACTAAATATCGCTTATGAAAGATCAAATCTTGTCCTAGTCAACCTTTGAACATTGTTGTGAACTCTTTCCCAACATGTCGACTATTTCATAGATGTGAAACATCCATGTCTATTTCTTTATAGATCCAAACACAACTGTAAGGTCTTACACCTTTCTCGAGGGTCCTTCAAGTTCAAAACTTGATTTCTCGTGTATGGAACTATCACGGATTTTATGGCTTCAAGCCATTTTACGGAGTCAGGGCCCATCATCGCTTCTTTGCATGTAGTTCATTCATTATTCTCAAATAATGATTCAACCCTCAAATCTTGGTATTTGATTGTTTACCCGACCTACTTGGTTCAATAGAAACTTTGACCTTCGTAACAACAACCTTTGAGGTATGTGAGCCATGAGCATTGTTGCTGCCTCCGGAACACTTTTCGGCGCTGTGCAACTTTGCACATATAGCTAAGGTTCTTTTAACCTTATCAAAGTTCTATTGTCCTCCCACTTATCTTTTCACGAAAAATTCCTTCTCAAAGAAACTTGACGTTCTAAGTGACAAACACTTTTGTCTCTGATGTTATGGAGGAATACTTAACAGTTATTCGAAATAACCTACAAAGATAGGTTCATCCGACTTTGGTTTCAAACATCTTTCTTATGCATAGCATACCAATGTTTAAGAAAGCACAACCTGGGTTTTATCCCAAACCATAACTTTATATGGTGTCATTTCAACGGATTATGATGGAGCTCTTTTCAGTGGAAAAACGGTAGTCTCTAAAGCTTTTAATCTTTAAAATATAATGGCAGTTTTATGAATTACACCTTTGATTTTACCATGTCAAACAAGGTTTTAATTACATATCTCGAATGCTCCATACTCTAATGGTGTTTCGGGAAATGCAAATCCACGGAACGATTCCTTAAAACTTAGGTATTATGCTAAACTTTGTAACTCAAATATCTTCCTTTATGATCTTATCATAAACTATTTATATTCTTGTTACAATGATTTTGTACTTCATCTTGAAAGTCTTTGAACCTTTCAAATGTTTCATACTTCATCCTTATTAAGTAAATATTCATATATTCACTCAAATTTTTTGGAGAAAGCATATGAAGTTGAAATCCATCGCTCTTGACTACACATAATGGACTTCATACAACAATATGTACACGTTCCAATAAGCTAGTCATTCGTTCCCTTTCGGCCTATGAACGAAGTTTTAATTATCTCTAGGAAAGTGTCAAAAGCATCATTTGATCAAAAATCAAAAGACTCCAAAATTGCATCCACATGGAGTTTCTTCATGTTTTCTTTCCAATATAATTTAAACGGCGATGTCACTTCCAAAGTGATCTTTCAATCAATTTGTCTTTCGACATTTTTAGCACTAGTTTTATGGATGTGATTTCACCAACGAGATTTGTGAATCATCCATCTTTTATGGATTACGACAATTATTTGAACAACCCTTTTGTTCTCATAATACCTGATAAAAAAACTTGAAGGCAAGCTTTGATGTTTAACGAGCAACACAATAACCCTTTATTTGTTCTCGATGAACATCATCACATATTATTTTGCTAGTTACTTAGGCCATTGTAGTTCATGAATTCTGTTGTTTCGTATGACGATTCATACCAACAAATTCAGTATCCAATACTTAAGAACCACATTATTTAACAAGCAAAGAATAGAACCATAACGCGTATATCCTCTATATACCTAAGCTGAACAATTCTAGTTTTTTCTTTTCTGCCATATATTTATGAGATTCTCTTTTAGTATTTCTTTTTTCTGTTTGAAAGAATCTATCAACATCAATAGTGGAGCCATATACATGACACATAGTCCAAAGCATGTATAGTTAAATACCAATGTCTTTGGACTTGCACTTTGAAGTAGATCACCATCATCAAATGTTTGGTGTTCTCTTTCAAATTCCTTTATTTAGTAATCTCTTGGTGTAGTAAACATTTTACCTACATCAGATATTCATCCTTATCATGGAATTATCCATGATCAAGCTACTTTTAGCTTATAGCGGTGAATCGCGAGTATAATGTTGCTCTCCAAAACCCTTTTGGAGGATTAGGACAACTAGTGTATCCAACCTTTTGTAAATTCTCATCAAATATGAGAACATGACTTTTGCCATATTATACTCTATCATGTTACAACCAAAACTTCGTTTCAGATATCACAATATCTTCCACACATCATGGTTTCTGAAACAACTCTTTCAGATCCTAGATAACCTTGATATTAAGACAATCCTTTGAATATCAAGAATCATGGAGATAAACATGATACTTATATACTAACACTGGAATTGTTACTCTTGATTTAATACCAACTATTAAACTTCATGGAGTAACCGGAACTTACTGAAAGTTTGCAATGGGACTTTTAAACTTTAGATTAACACTTCAAAACAATATGATACCAGTTCGTAAAGTAACTAACCAGAATTCTATAGTTCTATCATCTCAATTACAACTAAGTGCAAGGTGGTAAACGGATGCCAATGACTAAAACAACTATGCAAATTCACTTTGATTTAATTTATGATAAATAGTGTTCAACTTTTAATCATAGTGTTGTTGAACTCCCACTCAAAACAATATCCCTCACATTGTTTTAGTGATCACACAAACCAAATCCACCACATCAAAACCGATCATCACGAGAGTTGATGTAGCTTCAATGGCGAACAATCAACATGTTCATCATATCTACTATATGACTCATGCTTTACCTTTCGGTGATCCGTGTTCCGAGACCATGTCTGTACATGCTAGGCTCGTCAAGATCAAACCTTAGCTTCCGCCTGAGCAAATCTGGCTTGCTCACGTTGTATATACTTGCAGAATCTAACACATCTGATCATCACGTGGTGCTTTGAAACAACAAGCTTTAGCAACGGTGCTTACTAAGGATGAACACTTTAAAATTTCAAATTTATGTGCATGAGGGATCATCTTATAATGCTACCGTTGTTAACTAAGCAATACAAGATGCATAAACGATTAACATCACATGCAATTCATAATATGTGATATGATATGGCCTTTCTTCTTTGTGTTTCCGATCTCCATCTTCAAGCACGAACATGATCTCCATCATCACCGGCATTGCATCAAGGTCAATGACGTCGCTCCATGGTTGTCGTCCACCAGCTTCAACTATTACAACTACTTTGAATAGACACGCGGGTCTTAACAGAAACTAAAGACAACCATATGGCTCCTACCGGTTGCCAACTTATAATAAGGATCATTGCATACATCAAATATAATCACAATCATGGCCATATCACATCACAACACACCCATGCAAAACAAAGTTAGACGCCTCTAATTTTCTTTGCATGTTTTACGTGGTTTGGGGCTTTTAATAAGTGTCGTTCTAACTTACGAACAAGAACCACAACATTGATACTAGTATTGTCAATCACCCGTTGTAAATTGAATCTTAACTATGTTGGGAGAAACATGCACCCACAAAGCCACTTATGCAATACAAGTTGCATGTCAAGCGTGGAGCAAGTCTCATGAACGATGTCATGTAAGGTTAGCCCGGGCCGCTTCATCCCACCATCCCGCAAGATGCAAAGTACACAAGAAGCAATCGACAACAAAAGCATCAACGTCCACAATGACCATTGTGTTCTACTCGTGCAACAGATCTACATATAGACATGGCTCTGATACCACTGTTGGGGTTCGTAGAATGGAAAACAAAAAAATTCTACCGCATGAACACACAATCAAGATCTAATCTATGATCAAGCCAAGATCTATCTACTAGATTGTAGCAACGAGTCGATAGAATACTAACCCTCGAAGATCCAAAGCGGTTAACGAGAGCAGATTCTCGTGGGTGATGTAGTCGTACACTTCCGATCTCAAGATCGCGTAGACGATCCTTCCGGCGCTGCGTTCCGGCAGCACTTCCGCAGTCGGTCACACGTTCGTTACTCGATGAAGACCTTCCTCTCCCTTGTTCCAGCAGGCAGCGGAGGTTGTAGCACTCTCCTCGCGATTCCAACAGCACGACGGCGTGGTACCGGAAGTAGAGGGGAGATCTCGCAGGGCTTCGCCTTAAGCCGGAGCGAGTATAGTGGAGTATGAGAGAGGCCTTGGCGATCTACGGTTTAGAGGGCACCAAGGGGAGGGCTTAGTTGGCGGCTAGGGTTTGGGGAAACCCTAACTCGCCGAGTTTAAAGGAGGCCCTAGGCGGCGGCTTGGAGGTGGCCGGCGACTTAGAGGCTAGGGTTTTGGTGTGTAAGGGTAGGGACGCACTACCCCTTCTTTTATAGGTGGGAGGGAGGCGGCTAGGAGGAGGGAGTCCTCCTCCAACTCCTCCTCCTTGGCCAGCGGGT
This sequence comes from Avena sativa, assembly GCA_916181665.1. Taxonomy (NCBI): domain Eukaryota; kingdom Viridiplantae; phylum Streptophyta; class Magnoliopsida; order Poales; family Poaceae; genus Avena; species Avena sativa. The sequence goes on along the minus strand of OV702298.1, from coordinate 271,956,664 downwards.
GGAGGGAGTGGGACTTCCTCCCCAAGTAGGTTTCCTACTCTCCCTCCACCAAGCAAACTTGTCGTTTGACTTTTCAAATTGGCGTTTGACTTTCAAACTAGGATTTGGGGAAACCCTAACTCGCCGAGTTTAAATAGGGTCGCCCTACCCCTTCTTTTATAGGTGGGAGAGAGGCGGCTAGGAGGAGGGAGTCCTCCTCCAACTCCTCCTCCTTGGCCGGCGGGTGGAGGGAGTGGGACTTCCTCCCCAGGTAGGTTTCCTACTCTCCCTCCACCAAGCAAACTTGTCGTTTGACTTTTCAAATTGGCGTTTGACTTTCAAACTAGGATTTGATTTCTCCCTTTATTTTGCCCAGCCAAGTGACCTAGTACATGATGCAACCATTCCACATTATCATGACACATTCATGTACCCTTCCCCTCCGGAGTGCCGGACCTTCCAGAACTTTCTAGAACATTCCCGATGAAAACACCGGAATCATTCCCCAACTCCGAAACAAGACTTTCCTTATATGAATCTTATTCTCCGAACCATTCCGGATCTCCTCGTGATATCCCGGATCCCATCCGAGACTCCGAACAACATTTGGTCTCTTACTCATCATTCCATAACTACTCAACAACATCGAATCCTTAAGTGTGTCTCCCTACGATTCGTGAATTATGCGGACATGACCGAGACACTTCTCCGATCAATAACCAATAGAGGAATCTAGAAATTCATATGGCTCCCACATATTTCTACGATTACTTTGGGATCGAATGAACCACTTACATAGGATACCAATTTCCCTTTGTCTCACGATAGTTTACTTATCCGAGGTTTTGATCGTCGGTATCTCTGCATACCTAGTTCAACCTCGTTACTGATAAGTACTCTTTTCTCGTTCCCGTGATATGTGATCCCTTGTGAGCCAGTCACATGCTTGCAAGCTAATTGGATGACATTCCACCGAGAGGGCCCAGAGTATATCTATCCGTCATATGGATGGACAAATCCTACTCTTGATCCATGAGCCTCAACCCATACTTTCCGAACACTCAATGCCACCTTTATAGCCACCCAGTTACGGTGTGGTGTTTAATGTCATCAAAGCATCCTTCCGGTGATGGTGATTAACATGATCAAATGGTCGAAGGAATTAGGTTACTATGTATCAGAAAGCTTATAGAAAATGAACTATATTAAATGACTTGATCTTTATGCTACGCTTAACTATAGGAGTATGTCCATCACATCATTCTCCTAATGATATGACCCTGTTGTTAATAACATCTCTATGTTCATGATCAAGAAACCATGATCATATATTAACCAACAAGCTAGTTTAACAAGAGGCTTTACTAGGGACTCTTTTATGTTTACAAATCACACAAGTATTAATGTTTCCTGTTAATACAATTATAGCATGGTATGTAAACATTTATCATAAGTATGAAGATATGATAATAACCTACTTTATTATTACCTCTTGGGCATATCTCCAACATTGTCGGCTTCATTTACAACAAAGCCAGCATATGTTAAAGTTTGATAAAACTTCTCATGCCATTGCTTAGGTGCTTGTTTTAGTTCATACAAAGACTTCAATAGCTTGCACACCTTGCCTTCTTGACCATCTACTACAAAACCATCTGGCTGATCCATATAAATTTCCTCATCCAACTCTCCATTAAGGAAAGCTGTCTTGACGTCCATTTGATGAACGATAAGACCATGTGAGGCAGCCAATGAGAGTAGAACTCGAATAGTGGTCAATCTAGCCACAGGCGAATAAGTATCAAAGAAGTCTTTTCGCCTTCTTTTTGGTATAACCCTTGGCAACAAGCCGAGCCTTGTACTTTTCAATCGTACCATCAGGCCTAATCTTCTTTTTGAACACCCACTTACATCCTACAGGTTTGCACCCATAAGGACGATCAGTGATCTCCCAAGTTTCGTTTGCCATGATGGAATCCATCTTGCTACGAACAACCTCTTTCCAGTAGTCTGCATCAGGGGATGCATAAGCCTCTAAAATAGAGGTGGGAGTATCATCCACGAGATAGACAATGCAATCATCACCAAAGGACTTTGCAATCCTCTGTCTCTTGTTCCTTATAGGAACTTCATTGTCTACCTCCTCAGGAATTTCATCATGTGCTCGTTCATAATATTCTATGGGAATAGCAGGTTTAGGAGTTTCAACAGATTCCTGTCTAGATGTAAATAGGCATATCTTTCATCGGAAAAATATCCTCAAAGAATGTAGCATCCTTAGACTCCATAATTGTACCGACCTTCATGTCAGGTACCTCAGATTTCACCACTAGAAATTTGTATCCAACGCTATGATGAGCATAGCCAAGAAAGACACAGTCTACGGTCTTTGGTCCAAGTTTACGCTTTTTGGGAATTGGCAAATTCACCTTTGCCAAACAGCCCCAAGTACGTAAGTACGAGAGTGTTAGTTTTCTCTTCTCCCATAACTTATAGGGAGCAGTTTCATTGTCTTTTGTGGAAACTTTATTCAGGACATGACATGATATCAATATCGCCTCCCCCCACCATGCCTTGGATAAACCCGAAGTACCTAACATGGCGTTAACCAAGTCTGTTAGAGTATGGTTTTTCCTTTTGGCAACTCCGTTAGATTGGGGAGAATGGGGAGGCGTCCTCTCATGAATAATGCCATGTTCCGCACAAAATAAATCAAACTCATTAGAGAAATACTCTCCACCACGATCTGACCGGACTCTCTTAATCTTTCTCTCAAGTTGATTTTCAACTTCTGCCTTATAGTTTTTAAAGTGGTGTAGAGCCTCATCTTTAGTTTTCAAAAGATATACATAGCAAAATCTAGTAGAATTATCGATCAACGTCATGAAGTATTTCTTTCCACCTTTGGTCAACACACCATTCATCTCGCATAGATCTGAATGTATAAGCTCTAGTGGTGCCAAGTTTCTTGCTTCCTGCACAGGCTTGTGAGGCTTGCACGGTTGCTTAGCTTGAACACACTCTTGACATTTAGAGCCTTTGGCTAAAGTGAAACTCGGAATTAAATTCATATTAGCTAGCCGCGTCATACAACCAAAATTAATGTGACAAAGTCGTGAATGCCAAATATCGGTATCATTGTCAGGGGCACAAATATGGTTCACAACCTTATTACAAAAATCTGATAGGGAAAGACGGAACAAACCGCCGCACTCATAACCTTTACCAATAAATTGTCCATACTTAGAGATGACTATTTTATTGGACTCAAATACCAACTTAAAACCTTCTTTGCAAAGAAGGAAACCACTAACGAGATTCTTATTTATTGAGGACACATGCTGCACGTTCTTCAGCTGCACGATCTTTCCCGAAGTAAACTTCAGATCCACCATGCCAACACCACGAACAGAAGCATGCGATCCGTTTCCCATCAAGACGAAGAGATCTCTTGTGATCTGATAAGAAGAAAACAAAGAGATATCAGCACACACATGAATATTAGCACCGGTGTCGATCCACCAATCTGTAGATTGGCAAATTGACAAAATAGTAGGTAAATTACCATACCCGGATGCACCCTTATCATTGTTGCTCATAGTCACGTTGACAGACTTCGAGTTCTGTCTATTTGGATTCTTCCTTCCTTTGCGCTGCTTGCAGTTTGGAGCCCAATGTCCAACCTCGACGCACACAAAGCAGGGATCCTGTGACTTGTCCTTCTTATTCTTTTTGAAGTTGGTAGTACGAACGACCTTGGTCTTCCCCTTGAACTTGTTGTGGAAGTTCTTCTGCACCACATTGGCGCTTGACTGGGGTGCCTCGGCTCCCTTTGGGTGTGCGTCTTTTGCCTTTGCCTTTTCCTCAAGGTCCAGAAACCCAATGAGATTCTCAACAGACATCTCTTGCCTCTGGTGTTTAAGGTTAGTGGCAACACTCCTCCAGGATTGAGGAAGCTTTGCAATGATGCATCCCGCAACAAATTTGCCTGGCAACGCACACTTCAGGAGCTCAAGTTCTTTTGCAATGCACTGAATCTCATGAGCTTGTTCAATGACAGAACGGTTTTCAACCATCCTATAGTCATGAAACTGCTCCATGGCATACAGTTCACTGCCAGCATCAGTAGCACCGAATTTTGCTTCGAGTGCATCCCACAGTTCTTTGGCATTGCGCATATGTAAATATGCATCCACCAACTTGTCCCCAATGACGCTTATGACACAGCCCACAAAGAATATGGTGGTCTCCTTGAACGTCTTCTCCTGTTCAGGAGTGATCGTTCCTTCAGGATTACCAGCCGATACCCAGAAGGCGTCCATAGCCATCAGCCAGAGGGTACACTTGGTTTGCCAGCGCTTAAAGTGTGCACCCGTAAACGGGTTCGGTTTCAGACAAGCGGCAAAGCCTTGACGCGAAAACAACCTAAAATAAGGTTTTTGGATTGTTGAAATAATTAGCAGTTTTCGCATTAATTTAATCCAAGTATAAATCATGACAAAACAATTTCCAAGACTAACTAGCATACGCATAGTAGATATGCACCATACAGACAAGTGAAAATCTAGCACATCTACGCATACTGCAATACTAGTGATCATCATAGGAAATAGCAGGAGGGCAAAGAACACGTACGAGTTCGTCGATGGTATGACCAACGGCGCAACAGAAGTGGAGCCACCACCAGCAGCAGCGTCGTCAGACATGGCGATGAAGTCGAGGAAGAGCTTGAGCAGTCGCGTCTAGACGCTCCCCAAAAACCTTATCGCCTCTCTCCCGGTGCAGGATCAGAGAGACGGGGTTCCGGAGGCCTGCTCTCCCGGACGACCGTGCATGGAGTAGCATAGGGCAGCACAGAGAGATGGAACGGCGATGCGCAGGTAGGCAGATGCAATCTAATTGCTGGTGACTACTACGGTTTGCATCCGCCTGCTATATAGTGCGGGTCGGGTAGGACGTGGGGCAACAGTTCACGACCGAGTCAGTGCCATCCCACGATATGGAAACGGCCGGTTAATATGACGCATTAATGACTCATAATTAATTTTCCCAACGAGCAAAATAAAGCTCGGCTCGGCGAGATTCCCGCAACCCGCGGCGCGCGCACGTCGTGACGAGGCGAGGCATGGCGTGGCGTGGCGTGGCGAGGCGGGCGGCGTCGGAGGAGGAGTGCGCGAGGGCTTCTCTTCTTCTCACACCTTAGTGAGTGGTGCAACATTTTACTATATAAGGTGGTTCAACTCCCCTTCCACTAGCAATGTGTGACTAAATTTTGGCACCACTAGCACACACATGAGCTGCCATAATAATGGGCCAAAGAGAATTTCAGAATTTGTATTTGTTATGGGCCAAAAGCCCAACATCAAATATGCCTCAAATTCCAGCAGTTTCTATTGAATTAAGTTCCAAATTTATGATTTGAACTCTTACACCCCCCTCTTCGCTGATGCAATGTGGTGTTGTTTAAATTTTACATAGTCGTATTCTCTTGCATCCCCCAGTTAATTCATTTGTTTTTATTGTTGAGTTGACTGAATCTGTGATTGATGGTTAGGAGAATTGGTCCATACTCATTTGATGGCTGTTGGCTACCTTTTGGTGATCTGGTTGTTCAGTTCCTTTTTGAGGTCCTATCAAGTATGGACAATGGTTAACACATGAGACAGCCATGGCCAGGAGCTCACTATTGTTTTCTCCATTCATTGTTTGTTTGTTTGTTTCCTAATTTTGTAAATTTTAATTTTCTTCTTTGTGCGGCTTTGTTACTGTTGACTGATTATGAAAATTATTGTACTCTTTTGTTGTAGGATCCTGAGTTCTATCAATTTCTAGAAGAGTGTGATAAAGATCTCCTGGAGTTCAATGACGATGACATTGATGTAAGATATAGTACAAACTTTTTAGTTGTAGTAATTTCCCTTTCACCCTCTGGAGTATCTGCAGTGTCCTCACCATAATGGCAGGCTCTCCTGAAGGCTTAAAGAATAGACCGGATAGAACCTATCTTCCCATCTTCTGCACCGTCGTACCAGGAATCCACCATATCCATCGTAATAAGTTTAACATTTTCTTTGGTTCCTCCTTAGGTACAGATGTAGGTTCCTCCTCACTTTCTTGATCATCCTAAATACAAAGCAACCAGATCATATAATCCAGCACCAAAATTCAGTGTCATGTCCGGCAGTGTATTGGATAAAGTCATGCACTTTGTTTTAAAGAACATGGATAGCATTCTTCGCTGTAGAAGGGAATTGGAGAATGCACAGCACCAATTGGACCGGCTGCTCATGTATATATAGACGGACACATGTACAATTATAGGTACAACCCTGGCAAAACACGGGGACCTATACCTAGTACAATATGTTACTCAACACCCCCCCGCAGTCGAAGGGTCGGCACCGACACATAGACTGGAGCGAAACTCAGGAAAAGTCGTGGACGGCAATCCCTTCGTCATGATATCGGCAAACTACTGAGACGTCGGTACGTGAAGAACTCGAACGTGACCGAGAGAAACTTGCTCATGAACAAAGTGGATGTCCGACTCGATGTGCTTGGTGCGCCGATGATGAACGGGATTGGCGGAGAGGTAGACAGCCGACACGTTGTCGCAGAAGACCACCGTAGCCTTGTCAACGGGACAAGAGAGCTCGGAGAGAAGCTGGCGAAGCCACATGCACTCGGCCATAGCGTTAGCCACGGCGCGGTACTCGGCCTCAGCACTGGAGCGAGACACGGTGGGCTGCCTCTTGGAGGACCAAGAGACGAGCGACGAGCCGAGGTAGACACAGTAGCCGCTGGTGGAGCGCCGCGTGTCTGGGCAGCCCGCCCAGTCCGCGTCCGAGTAGGCGACGAGGTCGGTCGACGTCGAGGGCGAAGCATGCAGCGATAGGCCGTAGCCCATGGTGCCACAGATGTAGCGGAGAATCCGCTTCACCGCGGCCCAATGGGCATCCCGAGGAGCATGCATATGCAAGCACACCTGCTGCACATCGTACTGGAGCTCCGGACGTGTCAACGTCAAGTACTGGAGGGCACCTACGATGGAGCGGTATAACGACGCGTCGGAGGTCAGCGACCCATCACTGGCCAAAAGCTTGGCCTTCGTGTCGACAGGAGTAGGCGCAGGGTTGCAGTTAAGCATCCCTGCACGCTCGAGAAGCTCGTCGGCATACTTCTGCTGATGAAGGAAGAACCCGTCCGCACGCCTGACAACCTCGATGCCGAGGAAGTAGTGGAGCGGGCCGAGGTCCTTCAACACGAACTCAGCGCGAAGACTATCGGTGAGCTGTCGAAGAAGACCAGCGGTGGAGGCCGTTAAGATGATGTCGTCGACATACAACAGCAGGTAGGCCATGTCGCTGCCGGTCCGGTAGACGAACAACGACGCATCGAAACGCGTGGAGCGAAAGCCGAGCTGATGCAGAAACGCGGCGATGCGCTGGTACCAGGCGCGGGGCGCCTGCTTCAGTCCATACAAGGACCGAGAGAGCAAGCACACGTCATCGGGGCACTTGGCGTCGACGAAGCCGATGGGCTGCTGACAGTATACCTGCTCCGACAGATGGCCATGGAGGAAGGCGTTGGAGACGTCCATCTGATGCACCGGCCACGCGCGAGAAGCGGCGAGGTGCAACACCGTGCGGATCATGCTCGGTTTGACAACCGGGGCAAACATATCCGTGAAGTCGACACCAGCGCGTTGCCGAAAGCCGCGCACGACCCAGCGCGCCTTGTAGCGCTCGAGAGTACCATCGGAGCCGAGCTTGTGCTTGAAGACCCATTTGTCGGTGATGACGTTAGCACGAGGGGTCCAGGGAACCATCTCCCAGGTCCGGTTATGCTGCAGCGCGCCATACTCCTCCTGCATGGCGGAGCGCCAATGCGGGTCACGCAAGGCGGCGCGAGCCGAGGTGGGCACCGGCGAGAGGGCGGAGGTGGACGGCGCACTCGGCAGCGGGGAGGGCGCCTCCCCCTCGCTGGACGAAGGCACCCCGCCGTCATGCGGCAGGACACTGTTGCCGCTGGTCCAGAAGGCGGACGCGGCGGTCGGGGACGCCGTGCAGACGTACTGGTCGGCGGGGTATCGCGTAGACGGCCGCCGCACGCCCGCACGTGCTCGGGTGAGCATGGGCGCAGGAGCCGCAGCAACGGGCGGCGAGGCGAGGGCCGATGAAGCGGGCGATGAAGAGGCGTTCGGGCTGGTCGACGGCGCCGGAGGCGTCGCAGGAGCGGGCGACGGGGGCGCCGCGGGACCAGGCGGGGCCGACGCGGTCAGTCATCGGCGCGCGGGTCCGGCCACAAGGGGGCCAGCGGGCGCCGGGGGCGTCGTCGGAGGCGTCGCCAAGAGTCCCTGCTGAAACGGAAAAACCAACTCGTCAAAGTACACGTGTCGGGAGGTGAGGACGCGATGTGAGACCGGGTCGTAGCAGCGGTAGCCCTTGGTGTTGGCGGGGTAGCCGAGAAACACACAAGGGAGAGAGCGGGGCGCAAGCTTGTGCGCGGCGGTGGCAGCAGTGTTAGGATAACACTTGCAGCCGAAGATGCGGAGGTCATCATAGGCGGGCGGCGCACCGTAGAGTAGGTGATGCGGCGTGTAAGACCAACGCACACGACACGGGCGGATGTTGACAAGGAGAGTCGCCATGGCAAGGGCATCCGGCCAGAACCGTGGGGGCATGTGTGCGTGGAACAGAAGGGTGCAGACACAGTCGTTGAGAGTACGAAGCATCCGTTCAGTGGAGAAGTGTAGGGACACGTGAGGCGGAAGACGACGCCATGGGCGGCGAGAAATGAGCGAATAGTGATGTTGTCGAACTCTTTGCCGTTGTCTGTTTGTAAGGCGTGAATGGGGCGACCGAATTGAGTGGAAACGAAGGCGAAAAACGCGGTGAGGGTGGCGGCAACGTCGGATTTACGACGAAGAGGAAAAGTCCATACAAAATGCGAGTGATCATCCAAAATCACTAGATAATAATTATAATCAGAATTACTTGGAACAGGCGAGGTCCAAACATCACTATGAATAAGTTGAAACGGAAAAGACGCGACTGTGGAGGAGGAACTAAACGGGAGGCGAACATGTTTGCCTAGACGACATGCTTCACAAGAGTGGGCATCCGTTTTATTACAAGTAAAGGAAAAGCCTTGCATTATTTGACGCAGAGCGGCGGAGCTAGGATGGCCGAGGCGAGCGTGCCAGAGATCGACACCGGCAGAGAGGGCGAGTGGGCTGCTGGCGGTGGTGGAGGCCAAACCAACAGGGTACAGATCGCCAGGGCTGTCACATCGGTGGAGGAGCATCCGAGTATGACCATCCTTGACAGAGAAACCAAAGGCGTCAAATTCCACAGTCACAGGATTATCACGCCAGAAAGATTTAACGGAAACAAGATTTTTAATCAAGGTAGGAGAAACAAGAACGTTATTTAGAGAGAGAGAAGTGGAAGTGGAAGGAAAAGAGACGGAATCGGTGTGAGTAATGGGGAGAGCTTGACCGTTGCCAACGATGATGCGAGAAGAGGTGGAGGCGGGTGTAGAAGAAGAGAGGTTACCGGGGTGCGCGGCCATATGCGCGGAGGCGCCGGTGTCCATGAACCAGTCGCCACCGCCACCATACGCCCCAGCGGTGGGGGCGCTCTGGAGGGCGGTCAGGAGCGTGGGGTCCCACGAGGCCGAGCTTGGGGGCGGCGTAAGCCGGGGCGGAGTAGGCCGTGGCACCGTAGCCCGGGGCGGCGACGTAGCTCGGCGTGGCTGCGAGTTGGGGCGCCGCGTAGAAGGCCTGGTGGGTGGCCGGACGCGGCCCCATGATGCCCGGGTAGGGAGCGCGCGGCACGGGCATGGAGTAGGCATGAACGACCCTGGTCCACGGATTGTGACCCACGATCCACGGCGGAGTGGGGGCGGTGTACTGAGGTGGACGAGGCGCGGGGGCGGTGGCGTTGGCGCCACCATTGCCACCGCCGTTGCCACCACCGCCACGGCGACGACGCCCGCGGCGACCACCGCCATTACCACCACCGCCGGTGGCGGGAGCGGGGGCGCGAGGCGCAGGTGCCGGGGCACCGCGTGAGAGGCCAGCGACGAAGGCGGTGTGGGCTGCCCGAGCCTGGAGATGCTTGAGGCGGCGCTCCTCGAGGCGCAGGTAGGACACGGCCTGCTCGAAGGAGGGTGTGGTGAGGAGCGTGAGGTTGGAGGCAGCATTGCTGAGATCCTCGCCGAGACCCGCCGACAGGGTGGAGAGCCTGATCTTGTCGTCGATCGGAAACTCCAAGTTGCGAAGCTCGTCGGAGAGGCTCTTCAGCTTGAGGACGTACTCGTCGAGAGAGTGGTCGTTCTAGTGGGTGCCGAAGAACTCCTGCTGGAGGAAGGTGACCCGCTGGATCTTGTTGTCGGTGAAGAGGCCGGTGATTTTATCCCAAACCGTGTGCGCGGAGTCGCCGTCCCGGACGACGGTGCGGAAGATGTCGTTGGAGACGGTCTGGTAAAACCAGTGGATGATGGTGGCGTCGATCGCGAGCCACTTGGGGTCGTGCGGCATGGCAAGGAGGTCGATGGTGCCGTCGACATGGTCGAGGAGATCGTACTCGCGGAAGAGCAGCCCGAAGTATGTCTTCCACGGGAAGAAGTTGGCAGCGGTGGTGGAGAGCGTCACCGGCACGCGCTCGGCGATAGGGATGTCGCGGATGACGGGGACGAGGGGCCGGCGAAGGGGTTGCTGCTACCGGAGCGGGAGGAGTTGAAGGGGTCGGAGGGGCCGGAGGAGAAAAAACCGGCCATGGCGGAAGCGGTGGTGGTGGTGGTGGGAGGCGGAAGTGGTGGGCGGCGGCTAGGGTTGGGGGAAGAGGATCTGCGGCCCCGTGGAGAGGGCGGCGGCTAGGGAGAGGGGCCGGCGGTGCCCAGGGGTAGGGAGAGGGCGGCGGCTAGGTCAGGGGGGGAGAGGGGCCGGCGGCTAGGTTAGGGAGGGATAGGGGCCGGCGACTAGGTCAGAGACCAGAGGGTCTCTGATACCATGTAGAAGGGAATTGGAGAATGCACAGCACCAATTGGGCCGGCTGCTCATGTATATATAGACGGACACATGTACAATTACAGGTACAACCCTGACAAAACACGGGGACCTATACCTAGTACAATATGTTACTCAACATTCGCCAATTACTAAATGCCCCTAGCTCTCAAGGGAAGAAAGAGAAAATCAGTTTGCAATCTGCTCGGTGTAAATGAACTGGTGGAACATAAATATGACAACTGATATATGCTCATATGCCTGAAACTCCGAATAGAGATGTTTAGGCATTCTTATCACCGGTAATGTGGTACCTTAAAAAATGACGATAAATAAACTTCAAATTGCACGGACCATTGTAAGCAATGTAATTTTTAAGCACAATGCAAGCGTACGATTGCTGACTTACAGAGTTAAATTGTGAGAGATATGAAATATAGTTTGTCGTTTATGCATCGATAGGGGAGTTCTACTTCTTTCACTGGCTTCAACCGGGACTATATTTTTTTCCGATTATTTTTTCAATTTTTTTCTTTTTTTTAAACTTTTGAATTGTTTGACTCACTAACACCTCTCTCTCTTGAAATATTTTTAACACTAAGTATACTTAATCTTAGGTTAAATCGTATTCATGGTCAAACTTCTCGGTTGGTCACCAATTCTAGCACTACTCCATCCCAGCACGCTTAGGCCCCGTTTGGTATGAAAGTATTTTTAAAGTATTAAGAGAATACTTTGGTTTTTGAAAAAACTGAAGTATTAAATATTTTGAGGTGTTTGGATCCAACAAATAATATGGTTTTAAATCTGAAGTATCCTCCAAAACTTTGGTTTTTTTAAGTATTTGAGAAAAAGGTTAGACCCTCTTTTTCCTAAAACTGAGAAAAACTGAAGTATTGCTTTGCTAGGCACTAAAATATTATGGTATTGATATACTTTAGTTTTAAAAGAACTTTGTTGCCAAACTAGGCCTTAACTTCTCCGTTCCATCAGGATATCCTCGCGCGAAGCCCATTTATATCTTGTTGTCAAGACTATCATATCAATCATATTAGCTCATATCAATATGTTACATGTATTTATTTTTCAAAATTACAAACAACTATTTAAGTAAACAACAATAAATAAGTAATAATAATATTTTAATCCAATGAAAGTAAAAAAAACTTATTAAAATAATATTTTATTATTTTTTTTGTCATTTATTCATTTAATATGGCATAAATAATATCTTTAAATTTATAAATCGAAATTCGAAAAATAATATATCTATAATTATCATAAAAATGTGAGGAATCCAAATATGACACAAAAAAATTGCAATTTTTTTAATTTTTTAAATAAGTTTTTCCTTTTTGAATTTTAAAAATCTAAACAATCCAAAATGGCCTAAGGCTTTTGAAATCATACTCAATTTTTTTTCCGCACATTTTGATAGGTTGTATGTTTTTTTCCGACATCATACGCAAAAGTTATAGCCATTTGAAGTTTTCATAACATTTTTTGGTAAAATATGTCAAAATTCATGTTTGTTAATTTTCGTAACAACTAAATCACTTAATATATAACTACCATTTGAAGGATTTTATTTTTGGATTTTTTTTATAATTTTGTGGCATGCTTTTGAAACTAAAAAAGGCGATCTCTGGGGTGGGGGGGAGGGGGTGGACAGAAATGTCGTGTCCTGGCAGGATTTTTGCCAATTTTCCTGCCGTGGCGGAACCCATCAAAGTTTTCTTGCCAAATTTTTTTAGTCCCGATTAAAGTTTAAAACCGGGACTAAAGGTCTATTTTTAGTCCTGGTCGAAGACACAACCATAACTAAAGGGTGTTGCCCACGACCACACCCACCTCCATCCCTTTAGTTCCGGTTTGTAATACGAACCGAGATCAAGGGGCCGTTTGAACCGGGATTAAAGGTTATTGGCGTCCTAGCTGTTGGAACCGGGACTAATGCTAACACATCCGGAACTAATGCTCCGGAGGGCTCTGGACGAAAGTCCTATTTTCTACTAGTGGGGCCGATGCAACCGTTGCCCAAATTTGATGCACGGACACGTTGATCCGGATGGATCCTGCCACTAGAGAGGCCATGCAAGTTCCGCACGTCCGCGCGGACATGTTTGGATTGTTTGGGTCGGCCTGATGAAGATGCCCTAAGCTTTGCTCATTGAATTTTCTTATTCCTTAGTTAGCCAGACCTTTATTTCCCGCCTTGATGTTAAGCAACCCACAAATGCACCATGTATTCATAGTTCTACAACACGTAACAGATTTAGAACAAAACCTGCGGTAACATTGTTGTTATATATTTCATACTGCATATGTTGGTTAGGTTGGAGACTTGGAGTCTTACCGCCTAATAGTGGCCTAGCAGTAGCCTGAAATCACCGAGGATGATGAGGCACTTAAGATCGTCAGGAGGAGCGGCAATTGGTTCATAAAAACTAACCTCTTCTCTGCATCCAGTGTTGTGCCACAAATTGTTGTGCGGACTTTTTTTTGGATCGCTTCTGGTTTTGTCTAGCCGAATCTACGTTGCTTCCTAAGAAATAAAAAAGTTTGCGACACTGGTGTATCTCAATAACCAAATAAAGGTCTCCTTGATTCGCCAGATTTTCTCTCGAATTAGGCTTTCGCCCCGCTTTATAAATAAGCAACATCCAGATACAACGTACCATAAGCATCCACCATGGCCTGGGCCAAACGGAAAAATAAAAAGGGGTTCACACGCCTGCTGGGGCCACAGCACAAGTACGCCCAAAAGGAAACTAAAAACGCAGCGAGAGGGCGGGGAAGACACTCAGGCCGCCGGGGAGGGTGAGGCCGGAGCTGAGAGGGTGAGCGCCACCGTCCTCAAGGCCCACAAAGAGCCGTCAAAAGCCGCCCGATCACGCTGCCGCACCAGGGGGAGCCACTGCTGGAGAAATGCAACAAAGGAAAAAACAGGGTCAAACACACGGGAAGGATAAACCTTCTCAATCACCATTTTATTCCGCACGTTCCATAGAGCCCACGATATGGCCGCAAACACAAGCCAGAAGAGGCGGCGTCCTCCTCCGGCCCTGTTAGCCTGGGTCTACAGGAACCCCCCAAGCTCCTGCGCGTCCCAGTCGGGCCCTAGCGCCTCTCTGACAAAGCTCCAAAGAGCCCGAGCCGCCGAACAATAAAACATAATATGGGCGCAGGTCTCCGGAGTTCCACATAGGGGACACCGGCCATTGCCCGTGCCATTACGCTTGGACACCTCCACCCCTGAGGGTAACCGATCACGCAGAAGCTGCCAGACGAAGATGCGAATACTAAGCGGGAGGGGGGCCTTCCACAAGGGAGACGTCCAGCTCATCTCCGGGCCCTGGAACAAGGCGCGATAAGCCGAGTTCACCGTGAACTCACCCGACGGATGCAGCTGCCAGGCTGCCGAGTCTGGGGCTTCGGATAAGGCCTCGGGGAGGGAACCACGTAGCTGCTGGAGGTCCATGGCTTCCGCCGCGCTCAGATGCCGATGGAACAAGACATTCCAGTGACCCTCTAAGAAGGCCTCATTCACCAGGGCCTCGGGGGAGGCGGAGATAGCGAATAGGCTGGGGTACTGGATCCCCAGTGGGATCGGGAGCAGCCAGGGATCAAGCCAAAACCGAATCCCCTGACCGCAGCCAGCCGCAAAGGAGATGCCCAACCCAATGAAGTGCTTGATCTCCTGGAGGGCTCTCCAGAACTGAGAGCCCTCCCTCCGCTCACAAGCCAGAAGGGGGCGACCCCGGAGATATTTGGCTTTGATAAGCTGAAGCCAAAGCCCTCCTTCGTCCCGGAGTATGCGCCAGACCCATTTCAGCATCAACGCCACATTAAAGCGGCGAGAGTCAAGGATACCTATGCCCCCAAAGCTCTTGGGGGCGCAGACGTCTGCCCATTTGGCCATGTGGTATTTCTGATGGCCATCCCTCGCCACCCAAAAGAACCTAGACAACTCCTTCGCGAAGTCAGCATGAGTGCCTTCGGGCAGAAGGTACAGCCCCATCTGGTACATGGGGAGACTCGAGAGACACGAGTTAATCAGAACCGACTTGCTCTCCTTAGACGTAAGGCGCGCTCGCCAGGGTTCCGCCCTCAAGCGCACCCTCATAACCAGAGGGGCCAAGTCTCTGATCAGCACTCATGTCTCCCTGATGGGCATCCCTAGATACGTAATAGGGAAGTCCGCGAGCTTACAATTCATCCCATCCGCAATCCGCTGACGCTCCTCCTCGGGGTACCCGAGGACCATAACCTTGCTCTTGTCAAAATTGATCGTCAGTCCCGACATGGACTCAAAGCAAAGAAGCAGGAAGTTCAGGTTAATGATGTCAAGGTCCGAACCCTGTACCATGATCATGGTATCATCTGCATACTGGAGGTGCGAGATCCCACCCCTGGGGATCAGATGCCCCACCACCCCCGAGATGTGCCCAAAGCGTTGAGCTCTATCTAGAATCTCCGCCAAGGCATCCACCGCGGCGTTAAACAATATAGGGGAGATCGGGTCCCCTTGTCTAACCCTGCAGGACGGAGTAAAGTAGGGGCCGATCTCCCCATTGATATTGATCGCCGTCCTACCACTCCTCACGAACTGCATAATCCAGCATATCATGCGATCGTCAAACCCCCTCCTCTCCAGAACGAGCCTCAGGAAGGCCCAATCCAAGCGATCGTAGGCCTTCTGAAAGTCCAGCTTAAGGAACACTCCTTTCTGACGTTGGACCTTGACTTCATGGATAATTTCATGAAGTTCCAGGACATCGTCATGAATGAGGCATCCTTTGAGGAAGGTGAACTGGAGAGGGTGAGTGAGTCGCTCCATCACTGGAGCAAGACGAAGGGCACAGACCTTGGAGAATAGACGTTGTATGACATTAATCACCGTGATAGGACAGAACTGACGGATGTCCGTGGCCCCCACTACCTTGGAAATCAGGGTAATGACGCCAAGGTTCAACCGAGGCATCACCAGGGTACCCGAGTATAACTCCTGGAAGAGCTGCAAGATCAAAGGCTGGAGCTGAGCCCAAAACGTCTGGAAGAAGCAAACCGGTAGCCCATCCGGGCCCGGTGCCGAACTAGACTTCATGGACTTCAAGGCAGCCTCCACCTCCCCTCCTAAGAAGGGGAGAGTGAGCCTAGCGTTCTCCTCGAGGGAGACTAACGCCTCACCGGACCAGAAGTCAGGCGTCAGCGAAACTCCCGACTGTGGCGAGGCGGAGAAGAGACCCCGGTAGAAGGCATAAATATAGGAGGAGAGTGCCTGAGGGGACTCCAGCAGCGACTCCTCCTCCCAGAGGCAGGGAATCGAACACTTCTTCCTCCTACCATTGGCAATGGCATGGAAGTAAGCCGTGTTTGATTCCCCCTGGACAGTCCAGTTCTGGCGACTCCGTTGACGCCATAACGCCTCCTCTCCCTTGTAGATCTCCAAAATGGAGGACTCAAGGGAGTACCTATGGGGCCAAGCCTCCGCCAAAAGGCCATGCAGGTCGGCCTCCCGGTCTAAGGCCTGGATCTCCCGTAGAATGGATTCCTTCTGATTCCTGAGGTCAACCCCCAAATTCGCCCCCCACCCTCTCATGAAATGACGAGATAATTTGGCACAATGGTGCTAGATATCCACGGCGCAGTACACCCGAGGGGTAGAAGCGGCCGCTGCCAACCACCTCGACCGAACCGCCTCCATGAATCCTTGTTTTTGAAGCCAGAACAATTCAAAGTGGAAACGGTTCAGTCGAGGGGGGAGGCCTCCTCCCGAGGAGAGGAGGAGAGGGGTATGGTCAGACCCTATCCTAGTGACCGCCCGGAGCGAGCAAAGCGGGAAGGCCACCTCCCACTCAACAGAAACAAAGACGCGACCGAGGACACTGAGGATCGGATTCAGCTGCTTATTTTTCCAATTATATCTAGCGCCCACACGCCGAAGCTCGCGGAGAGCCAGCTCAGCAATGCAGTCGTTAAACATACGCATCCTAGGGAGGTCCACATTTGCCGAGCTCTTATCATCGGCAGATCGGATCAGGTTAAAATTCCCGGCGACCACCACCGGGATAACCGTCTGTTACGTTCCACTTTCGATTTGAGCTCAAGCAAGAAGTCAGCGGACCTCCTATGGTCCGCGGGGCCATAGACAATGATCATCTCCCACCTGAAGCGTGATTGTCTATGGGTAAGCGCCATGCTCACAAAGAATTCCCTACGGTCCATATCATCCACCTCGAAGGTATCCTCCTTCATGCCCAGGAGGATCCCCCCGAGTGACCGGACGCAGGAAGCCAGGACCAGGAGAACTTGAAGCGGCTCAAAGCTTCCAATTCAGCAATGGAGAAGTCCTGGCGAATTGTCTCCTAAAGGCCGACAATATCCGGCGCTTCCAAGCGAATAAACTCCTTGATCTGGCGACGGCAGCCCTCGTGACCGAACCCCCGGATGTTCCAAACTAACGCCCGGATGGCCCGGAGGATGTCCATATTGGAACCTCAAGCCGGGGGGGGTCCCCTGCGCGGGGACTGAACGAGGGCGGGGTGAAGAGGAGCGGATCACAGCAGTCTTGGGAGGTCTCCCACGAGGCCTGCCCGAGGGGGTCGGCTTGTGGGTGGTCTCCCGCGCATCAGGAGCAGGCTGGGTCTCCCTGCTAGAGCCAGCCTCAGCAAGGATCCGGGAGCGTTCCCGCTCCCGGGCATCATGTGCCCGGGCAGCAACGATCGCTCCTGCATACCCCTCCCGCGCCTTAATGGCCGCAATATGCTCGAGCTTCGACCCCTTCTCGCCACGGAAGACAATACCACAAGCATCAGCCACCTCACCTAGGTGGGCCAAGGACAGCTCGGAGAGAACACAAAAAGGCGAACTAGGCAAACCAGAAGGACCAGGGTCAGGAGGAACATGGGTGGAAGCAGTACCTGAAAACTCGTCGCGCGCAGCAACCCGGGGGGAGGCCCTCTCAGCCACCGTCGGCTCGGGCCCAGACAAGCCTGTCCGAGAGTCGGCGAGGCGAACACTGTGGTGGGAGGGTGGAGGGGGAGGCAGCCTAGGAGCCCTGGACCGGCGCAGCTTGGCTACCGCCACTGGGGTGATGGGGTCCCCGGCGGTGGCAAACAGCACGGGGCGGGTCCGGGGTGTCCGGGGCGAGGGCATAGCACACCACCCCAGGGGAGCGCGGGGACTGGTGGGCACACACCTCCAGCCCCACACTCCCCGAGGTCTCCTGTTCCGGGGACGACAGGACGGGAGGGGGGCCCGTGAGAGGCGACGGGCCCCGGTCGAGGTAGGAGCCGTACTGCGTGATGTCGAGGCCGATGGAGACAGTAGGGTCGGGACGGTAACGGCGGGGGAGGTCCACCGGGGCCAGCTTGGCCGGCGCGCTCAACAACATGGGGCGCCTCCCGGGGAAGAAGGGACCCCCTCCAGAGAGCCCAGCAGCCGAGGGAGGGGCCGCCGTGCCCCCGGAGGACCCCTGAGGCGGACACGACGGGGAAGGCGACGCGTCAGTGGCGAGCGGCGACTTTTTCAAAATACAGGAATATAGAAGTTACATGATTAGAATATAACTAGATGAACATCGCTCTTTGTCACTCTGTTTCCAGCTATAAGCTTCTTTTTTTTCTGATTTGATATATGTATACTTTGTTTCGCTTGGTTTTACTTGGATCTTTTGCTGGGTTGTGTTGCGGGGATTTTTGTCATGCGAGACAGCGTGAAGAGATAGCATTCGTTATACTCGGGCATATGAATGTTACTCAAGCATGTGTGACACGCCTTGCGTTTGCCTCTACAAAGGTGGACACTGCCTAGGTTGTTGCTTTTTCTTATATTCCCTTCATACCTAAATATAAGGAGTTGTGAGAGTTCAAAATGGCCTCCCAAGAGGTCTTATATTTAGAATTAGAAATAGTGGTATTACATCGTTTATTCTCCATGTCCTTCCTTGCATCCGCTAGTGCTAACGGCTATTTCTTTTGAATCAAGGAATTTTTGCTCATAAAACAAGCACCAAAGGAAACTATTTTCTATGTGGATTCACCTGAGTTAGGAGAAGATGAATGAGTCGCGTGGTCGTAAGGCAAATATCGCTGCTGCTGATATACTGAGTACTGCATTTCAGAATAGTTCCGTCCATGCAACAAACTAATCTGAAAATCAATGCACTTACCAGAAGAAGAATTTTCTCCCCTTGCTTTCGATGATTCAGTGGCTACTGAGAATTATTCAGCATATTTCTGTGTATATCCACGTGTATCTAGATAAAATTGAGTTAAATTAGTTTGGGGCGGAGGAAAAACTGACAACACATCCTATTATGGAAAGGGAACATGTGTATATAAACCCTCCTTATACAACCTGACAAGAGCTCGATCTATTATGGAAAGGGAACACATTCTATTATGGAAAGGGAACATTTGGAAAACAATTATAGAAATTCAGTTTGTTCTCTGGCTTGATCTAAGAGGATTGCATTGTGTGCTTGAAGGAAAGATGAATCAATAGCAGCACTCGCAAGAAGTATATTATTATAGTCACGGTCGTCTCTAGTTTATTTTATATGTTGCTTCATCATAGACAGATAACCTGAAGCTTGTAGCAACATTTTCAATGGTTTACCAAGAGAAAGCCATTCAACACTTAGCTTGCAAGACATTTAACAATTAATGCTTCAAAAATTCTATAACTGATTCAGTGTAATTTACATAACAGTAGGCTTGTCCAAGATCTTTTATATCAATCGCACATCATCTAACATTTGCACAAACACAGAAACACACATAACAATTGTTTTTTGTGTAACTTCTTCTAACTTGTTTCTTCACTTATCACTTGTTTGCTTGCTTCTTGTTCAGTTGTTGCTTGCTTCTCATTAATCACTTGTTTGCTTGCTTCTTGTTCATTTGCTGCTTGCTTCTCGTTCCGCTACTGCTGGCTTCTTTTTTGTTTGCCTCTTGTTCACTTGCTTCTTCTCACTTGTTGCTTGATCCTTTGCTTCTTGTTCAATTGCTTCTTGTAGGATTTGTTTGGCATTTGCATAAACTTCTGCTGGAACTTTAAGCCTTTTAGGTAGGAGATCCAACTTTATCAATCTATCTTTGTTCATATGAGGGGGCTTGTACCCATTTCCTCCTCCATGGTTCATGACTTCTATCATGCAGGTTTGTAGACTTAGGAATATCTTAGAGTAAATGGCACATGTGGTCATATAACTTGTCCCGCGTGTGCACATAAGTCATACTTCTTATAAAATAGACAAACTAGTCACACTATTTGTCAAACGCGTGCACCGCAGGTCACAAACATGTCAACCGACCGGTTTTTGACAAAAAAGACACGGGTGCGTCTCACATGAGTATTTCAGGGTAGTCAATATATTATAGAAACCTTCTAGTATTGCTAAATATTTTTAGATCTGGTTTACTTAATTTTTCATCTGGTCGGATTTAACCAGGTCGCTACTATATCTCTGAATCGACAATTGGTTAGTTAATTTCCAATTTAAAGTTGCAATATACAACAACAATTGACTACTTGACCATATATATTTTGATAGGAACTCGTATTCTAACTAGCCAATTGTCAATTCAGATACGCACGTAGCGACCTGGTTAAACCCAACCAGATGCAAAATTGATTTAAACCCTATCTGAAAATATTTGACAATACCCGTAAGATATTAACTGTCTTGAGATGCTCACGTGAGACACACATGCCTTTTTTGCCAAAAATCGGCTGTTTGACATGTTTGTGACCTGCAATACACGCGTTTGACAAGTAGCATGACCGGTTTGTCTATTTTACAAGAAGTGTGACTTATCTGCACACGTAGAACAAGTTGTATGACCCCTGGTGCCATTTACTCAAATATCTTATTAAGAATATCAGTCTCGTATTCATCAAACTCTTGCTCCACACCTTGAATGAAATCTTGTAGAGTTTTAGTGCTTAGGGTATCAATATGAGACTGTAGAGACCTGAAAACCCCAAGATCAAGCACATTCAAATCTGGGTTGTTTGCTGGTTGTTGAATCAGCTTCATGGTCAGTCCAGTTTTGGCTGCAATTTCTGCCACTACTTCTTTGAATGCTTGGTCACTTGGGAGAATATGAGGCGTTGCATTGTCTTGTTGGATCAGAATTGTCTGCCCAACATCTTCTGCAGGCCAAGCAGCTATGATAGCAGGAAGTACCTTATGACATGGTTATACCCTACGGGTTCGTAACTTCAGCATACCTAGTCCAGCCCAAGGAAGGCCCACGGCAGACATACACTGGCCCATGAAGATTTTCGGGTGGAAAAGGCCCATGACGTCTTCGGATCCTTGGAGAGCAAGACTAGAGGAGATAGGAAATTCAAAGGGGTAAAACCCTAAAACTTGTAACCGACTAGGACTACGCCCGGGACCTGCCTAAGTCTACATAAAGGCCAGGAGGGCACGTCCTAGACAACTCTCTCGACTCATACTTTCGCACACGCATCCACGCCAGATCGAATCTGCGCACCCTGTAACCTTCGGTTCCGCCGTAATCAAAGAGCAGACAAGCAGGAGTAGGGTTTTCCCTCCGGGGGCCTGAACCTGGGTAAATCTCGTGTCCCCTGGTTGCTTGTCTGTTAACCGTGCCATGATCTCCAGCATCTCCATCTTCTCCAAAACCCAAGTCCATAACAATGGGCATTGACGAGATCAAACCTCGTCAATTGGCGCCGTCTGTGGGAATTGGGGCTGCTGATTGTGCGGTCATGACGGTTCTGACCCGATCGATCTACAACTCCGCGGCGACGGAGAATCACGTCCTCTTCGGTGCTTTCGACTTCACCGCCCACTCGCCGGATACCATGAAGGATTTCGAGCACGTAGGCGACGGACTCGAAATCTTGTTCGGGAGCTTCTGCTTCCAGGTGGGACAAACTGGCACCCTCCGCCTCCCTGAGCGGGTGCCCGTGCCGTCAATCAGGCCCGCTTCGTGGGCTCCACACCCCGTGCTATGCACGTCACCATCAACAGATGAGTTCCACAGCAGCAGCAACTGCAACTCCGATCTGTGCGATCCACCTTCGGATGAAGGGACCTACGGTTCCGGATCCGAAAGCTGCGGCAGCAGCCAACCAATCTGCAGGCGCTATCTGTGCGCCGCAGTCATCCAAACCGACGAGGAAACGCCTAACCCGCCGCCCAACCCCAACCCGCAGGACAGAAACGGCGAAAACGGTGGAAACGGCGAAAACGGGGAAAACAGGGGCCACCTCATCCAACTTAGCAAAGAAGGATGGGTCGAAGCACGCCGCGCCGTCGCAGGCGAAATAGTCCTACCTCTGGACTCCCCACGTGATCTGCTGAGGGCATACCACTACCTCCTCATCGAGGAGCACAAGAAGCAAGTCAAGATGCAGGAGACGCTCGATAAACGCAAGCGAGCAGCCTCTGAGTCCAGTGCGCGACGAGCTGCGCTCTCCGCCATGGGACCCGGCTCTAGCACAAACGGAAATCAGGGAAACAAGCACC
The DNA here is from genome assembly GCA_916181665.1 of Avena sativa. Lineage (NCBI taxonomy): Eukaryota > Viridiplantae > Streptophyta > Magnoliopsida > Poales > Poaceae > Avena > Avena sativa. The sequence continues at coordinate 271,934,165 of OV702298.1, read as the reverse complement.
GCTCTCGGGTGGAAAACATGGACCCCAAGGAGCGGCGTGACGTGACCCGAACTCTCCACACATCGTTCATGGATATGGACGCCGACGGCAACATCATCCCGAAGACGCCACAAGCTGCGATCATGGCAGCCACTGCGTATATCGCGGCTCACCCACCTCCGGAGGGGGACCCGAAAAGGGCCATGCATAGGTACGCACTCACCAGACTAGGACTAATCGGAGCTGCGCTCCACGAAGACGCTCATACGGAGCCGAAGAAGAAAGCTCCGGCCAGGCGCGACCGAAGCCCCACTCCCTCATCCAAAGATGAAGAGGAACACGATCTTCCTCGAAGGAAGAAGAGCTCGCACCGCCATAAACGCGACTACGACGCCAGAGACAAGCTTACGCAGCGCAAGATCGACAAAGCACGCGCCAAACGCGCATGCTCATCTGAATCTGAGATGGATGAAGACGAAGGAGAACTCTGCGGGGCTCGATGCTTTAGCAGATCAGTCCGGCGAACACAGATGCCGCGCAACTTCAAGCTTCCTTCGGATACTCCGAAGTTCAACGGCACGCAAGATCCAAAGTCCTGGCTCAGTGACCATCTGTCATCTGTCAAGCTTCACGGAGGCAACAAAGAAACCGCCATGCAATGCCTTCAGCTGCAACTAACAGGCGCAGCGCGGGTCTGGCTTAGCAGCCTATCATCAGGATCCATCCAAAGCTGGGAGGAGCTCGCTTATAGCTTCATCCGAAATTTCAAAGGCACCAGCAAAAGGCCCGCCTCAATCGAAGAGTTGTGAGCCTGCACTTAGAGAACGGGTGAATCTATTCGCTCGTACATACTACGCTGGTCTACAACCAAGAACTCCGCAGCACACATCTCCGAAGAAAGGGCCATCGACGCCTTCAGGGCCGGTGTCAAGCGCCCAGACTTCAAGGAGGAACTTGGGCGTGTAAAGCCCAAGACACTCGACCACCTCATGGAAATCGCCAACAGTTGGGCAGATGGCGAAGATTGCATCCAGCGGGCGCAATCAGATGAAGAGGACGACTACGGCCGAAGACGCGAACGCCGCAGCAAGAGGAGATCGCGCGTTTACGAGGACCGCGACGGACCCGACATGGTCGCAGCCGGCTACGCCGACCGTCGTAATGACAACAGCCGCAACAGCGGAGGATACCGCAGCGGAAACTTCCGCGACAACGGACGACCAACGCAGTCGTGGCAACGCCGCGACCGCGAGAACGGACCCTCAGCATTCGACAAACTTTCGGGTCCATGCACCATCCACTTCTGCATCGACAAACAAGATGGCAAAAAGAAAGCTAGCCACATGCTCAAGGACTGCCGCGAGTTCCAGAAACTCAGCGAAGGCATGATGCAGATGAGGCAACAAGCTCCAATCCCTGCGTTCGGAAACGCACCTGCGCCAGGAGAAATAGCACACGGAGCTCCTCCACCGCCGCCTATTGGAGGCCCAAATCAACCAGTCGCACCAGCGCAAAACAACGCCGGGGTCGCATACCCCCCACCAAAAGGAGCACTCAATATGATACAGAAGGGATGCCCCACAAATAGGGTGCAGAAGAAAATCACCCGACAAATCAACTTGGCCGTGGCAACTCCGCCTGCAATCCCTTAGTACCTCAGCGGATCGGAGTCCTGCATCACATTCACTCGCGCGGATCACCCTTGCCAGATCCCTCGCCCAGGTCATGCTGCCCTGGTGCTGGAGGCGCAGATCGGAGGCTTCGAGATGAGTCGCGTCTTCATGGACGGCGGCAGCGGCATCAACCTAATGTTCGCAAGCACTCTAGTAGCTATGCGGATCCCGCAATGCAGCCTGGAACAATCAGACACAACGTTCCACGGCATTGTCCCAGGGAAGGGCATCTTCCCCCTGGGCAAAATAGGGCTCGACGTCATCTTCGGGAAGCCGGACAACTTTCGGCAGGAGCGCCTAGAATTCGAGGTGGTAGACTGGCCATCGCAATACCATGCCATCCTGGGACGTGTAGCATTCGCAAGGTTCCTGGCCGTCCCACACTACGCATACCTACTACTCAAGATGCCAGGACCAAGGGGCGTCATCACAGTCCACGGGAGCTTCACCCGATCGGACCAATGCGACAGGGATTTCAACAAAATCTCCCAGTCTTTCGGCATACAAGACGAGCTTGTAAGGCTCCGCGAGGTGACGGACAATGGGCTACCCCCAGTCACAAAGCAGAACGCACCTGACATGTCTTTTGACTCCACCATCAACACCAAGAAGGTGCAGGTCCATCCAACGGATGCCTCCAAGACGGCGCTGATCGCCAACGACCTCAGCACCGCATAGGAAGGCGCGCTCGTCGAATTCCTCCGTGAGCGCTGGGAAATCTTCGCCTGGTGTCCCGCGGACATGCCAGGAGTTCCCAGGGAATTCGCCGAGCACGCACTCAATGTCTTCCCAGACACCAAGCCAGTCAAGCAGTCCATCCGAAGACTGTCGGAGCCACGAGCCGAAGCTATCGGCAAGGAGATCAATAGATTACTCGCAGCAGACTTCATCCGGGAAATCAAGGAAAGCGAGTGGCTGGCAAACACGGTGATGGTCCCGAAGAAGGACACGGACATCCTCCGGATGTGCGTGGACTTCACGTCACTAAATAAACACTGCCCTAAGGACCACTTCCCTCTTCCTCGGATCGACCAGATCATCGATTCGACTGCAGGTTGTGAGAAACTCTCCTTCCTCGACGCCTACTCAGGCTATAACCAGATTCGACTCAAGGTCGAAGATCAAGAGAAAACGGCGTTCACCACACCGTTCGGAGTATACTGCTACAACACAATGCCCTTCGGGCTAAAGAACGCGGGTGCCACGTACCAGCGATGCATGCAGGCCTGCCTCAAGGACCAGATCGGTCGCAACGTCCAAGTCTATGTCGACGACATAGTCATAAAAACCAAGGAGGAAAGAACACTTATCGACGATCTCCACGAGACATTCGACAACCTTGATCGCTACAGGATCAAGCTCAATCCAGAAAAGTGCGCCTTCGACGTCCCCTCGGGTCAGCTGCTCGGGTACTTCATCTCTCAACGAGGGATCGAAGCGAACCCGAAGAAAATAAAAGCTATCATGACAATGGAGAAGCCGAAAAACCTCAAGGGCGTTCAGCAGCTCGCAGGGCGAATAGCGGCACTAAGCAGGTTCATCAGCCGCATGGGCGAGAAGGCCCTACCATTTTACCAGCTGCTGCGCAAGGCAGACAAGTTCGAGTGGACACCAGAAGCCAACGACGCATTCGAAAGCCTCAAGCGGCTCCTCTCCACCTCGCCCGTTTTGGTCACGCCAAAAGAGCGCGAGCCCCTGTTGCTGTACATAGCAGCCACACACCAGGTGGTCAGCACAGTACTCGTGGTCGAATGACCCGAAGAAGGCAAGACCCACGGGGTACAACGCCCAATTTACTACCTCAGCGAGGTTCTCACTCCAACAAAACAGCGGTACCCGCACTACCAGAAGCTGGCCTACGGCATGCTCATGACGGCTCGACGACTGAGCCACTACTTCTAGGAGCATCAGGTGATGGTCGTCAACGAGGCACCCCTAAACAGCATCCTGAATAACCCAGAGGCCACAGGACGCGTGGCCCTGTGGGGCATTGAACTATCACCCCTGGACATCATCTACGAGAAGCGACACGCAATCAAATCTTAAGTCCTTCCGGACTTCCTGGTGCACTGGATGGAGCTGCAGCTGCCTGACACCCCAGACATGTCGCAGTCCTAGACAATGCATTTTGACGGCTCCAAACGCGAAGCCGGAGCAGGGGCAGGAGTCATACTGACCTCCCCGCAAGGTGACAGGATGAAGTACGTCCTTCGGATAAAATTCAGAGCCTCCAACAACGAGGCTGAATACGAAGCCCTCATCCATGGCATGAAGATGGCAAAAATATGTGGCGCAACGTGCCTGGTCATCTACGGCGACTCCAACCTTGTCGTACAGCAGACGATGAATGAGTGCGACGCACACGCCGAAAACATGATCGCGTACCACGCGCTATACAACGCACTCGAAGGAGAATTCGACGGCTGCGAACTTCGGCATGTTGGAAGAGAGAGCAATGAGGAGGCCGATAGACTCACCAACATCGGCTCCACTTGCGCACAGGTACCACCAGGTGTGTTCCTCGAACAGATCTACGTGCCATCCATCAAGCAAAAATTCCCCAAAGGATCACCCGAAGAAGCAGAACACTCGGGGGCTACGCTACCCGAAGGTCATGAAGGACCCGAAAAGTTGGATACCGAAGTCGCCATGGTCAACCTGATGCAGGTCATGGCAGTCGAAGAAACTTGGACACATCCATACCTCCAGTTCCTGATAAACGGAGAATTGCCAGACAACCCGACAGATGCCCGGCGCGTATCTCGTCGGTCAAAAGCCTTCACCATCATCAACGGCGAGCTGTACAAACGCAGCATTACGGGCGTACTACAACGGTGCGTCACCATCAACGACGGCAAGGCCATACTCAAAGATATCCATGAGGGCATCTGCGGCCACCATGCAAGCAGTCGCTCCCTCGTCGCCAAAGCTCTGCGAGCAGGATTCTACTGGCCAACGGCCATGAGCGACGCGAAAGACATCGTCCGAAGATGCAACGGCTGCCAACGGTTCGCCGACAAACCGCACACACCTGGGTCCGAACTTCGACACATACCCATAGCCCGGCCTTTTGCCCAATGGGGCCTTGACATGATCGGCAAACTGCCAAAATCCTCTAAGGGAGGACACGTCTTCCTCCTGGTCGCAGTCGAAAAATTCACCAAGTGGATCGAAGCCATGCCAGTCACCAACCAGAAGGGCAAAACCGCCGTCAAGTTCTTCGAATCCATTGTCTGCAGGTTTGGCGTATCGCACAGCATCATCACCGACAACGGATCGAACTTCATCTCCGAAGAATTCCAGGACTTCTGCGAAGGCCTCGGGATCAATATCACGTATGCCTCAGTGGCACACCCGCAAACAAACGGGCAAGTGGAAAAGGCCAACGGCCTAATCGGCGCCGGCATCAAAAAGCGCCTCATGAGCTCACTCGAGCACAAAGCTAGAAACTGGACGAAAGAGCTACCGTCTGTCCTGTGGAGCTTATGGACTACACCAAACAGCTCCACCGGCTACACACCATTCTTCATGGTACACGGAGCCGAGGCAGTGCTACCAGCCGAAGTACGCCATCAGGCTCCACGATTCGTCGCGTACAGCAAAGCCGAATCCACGGCTGCACTCGAAGACGCCATCGACACACTCTATGAAGCGCGGGATATAGCAGCCGCTCGATCAGCGGTGTACCAGCAGAGTCTCCGCAACTATCACAGCCGCCGGCTGCACCCAAGGTCCTTCGTCAAAGGAGACCTCGTCTTGCGACTCAAGCAAAAGCGACCGAACAAACTCGATTCACCATGGGAAGGACCCTATGTCATCACCGAAGTCATCCCAGGTGGCGCCTATCGCCTCAAGCACGTGGAGTCTGGAGTCGCATACTCCAACCCGTGGAACGTCTCGCACCTGCGACGATTCTACCCGTAGCAACCTACCCCCCTTTTTACTCTCAATAAGGCTTTCAGCCAAGGCTACTCAGCCGAATCATGTACCTCCTCCATTACGATATAAATAAAGCTAAGTACCCCGCCCACAACCCTCGGTTGACTATTTTCTGCAACTTTACTACATGCTACATACGCACTCGGGGGCTCCCCCACCTCACGATTTCATCGACTGAGGACAAAACATGTACACCTGAGTAGCTGACCACGTCAGGCAAACGAAAAGGACACGTACTAAATCAAAGCACTGCGTGCTAGCAAACAAGCAAACATTTACAACAAAGGGCACATACACGCCCAGCCGCAATATACAAATTTTACATCTATCTGTTTATTTTCAGGTCCTACCTATTCTGAAGAATAACCTGAGCACGCTGCTCAAACAAATCTACAATCTGTTCGGCATACTGCCTTACAGCCGCGTAATGCGGACGCATATTCCAATCGCCACCATCTGGTCGAGGAGGTGGCCCAGTCGCCACAGCAGCCAAATCTACATCAGGGCGGTGCACCCTCATAAGAGACAAGGCAGCCTTCACCCCTGCGACGAGCTACTGCCGCACCAGCTCCTTGACATTGCTGGCACTCCGAAACTTCGTCAGAAGACCTGCAAGGGTCGTTGGCACGGCATCCAACGGAAACATGACGTGCAGCACCGAGGAAAGCGATGTCTGCACCTGGCGGAGCACCCGCGAAACCTGGAAGACACGATCCTGCACCGTCGCCAGAACTATGGCGCGATCATGATCCATCCAGAAGAAGCTGCCGGCCTCCATATCCTGTTGAGTCAAGCAATTGACTCGAACAGCAATACGCTCATTTTCTTCCCTCGGAGCAAGATTGGCACCTGCGACAACCGCACAAAACAAGAGTAAGGCCAGCAGGCTCACCCGAAGAACTGAGCTACAGCCCGAAAGAAGGATCAACTTACATTGCAGCTGCTCGGACAGCCGACCCAACTCCGCCATCAAATACTCCTCTCTGGCTGCACAACGGTCTGCTTTGGATTTCCAAACGTCAGTGCGACCGCGTAACCCAAGCAAATCTCTCTCCAAGCTGCGCACGTGATCTCGAAGAAAAGCGAGCTGCGAGGAATCATCCAATGATGCTTGCAAGGGCCTTTCGGATGAAGTGTCAACTGGGTCAGCACCCGAAGGAACCTATAGCAGCAGAAAAAAGAAGGCACACAGACATTCAGCCAAGGATAGAGCACAACCCGGAGGAATTCATTAAAGTATATAAGGCCACTACGTGGCACAAGGATGGTACTACAAAAGATATTTACAACAAAAATAGACTACAAACTACCCTATGTCTACTATGCCTAAGGCGGAGGACACTGAGTCGCCTCAGAACCAGACTGCCTTACTTTGGCCTCGCCCTGCTGCCGCAATGCATACTCAGACAGCAAGTCAATGAGCTTAGGCCCATATCGTCTGCAGCGAGAGGAGTAGGCGGCGAAGGCTACCTCGGATCCATCCGCAGCTATAGGCATCCGAGAAGTAATCTGGGGCAGGTCCAGCTCCGCCCCAGCCGCCATGGCCATCGCCAGCCCGACGGACGCGCCGATGCCCTTATGCTTGCGCTTATACGCTGCAGGCGCTTCGGCTGACAGAGCCTCTGCCAGGGCATTCACATCTTCAAGGGGTGCGCCCTTCGGGAAGAGCTCCTGGTAGAAGCGACCAAGGACCTCTTTCGCCTTGGCGAGGGAGTTGACGACGGTGCTGCAGCGGTCTTCGACCGCTACAGTGGCATCATCTAGAGCACTCCCGTGCTCCAGAGCACCATGGTCGAACTCGATGCCTGCGGCATCTGAGACAAAAAAGAAGAAAACATGAAGAAAGGCAACATAGAAGAAGATCCGCAGAAAAAGGAGCAAGTACAAAAGCTAACGCTCACCCGAAATAGCCTTGGCAGCAGCCATGAGCTTCTCCGCCACCCCTTTTTCACGAGCAGCCGCAACGGTGGCCAGCTGCTCCTCACGATCTGCGGCCTCCTGCTGCAGACGCTTTTTCGCTTCGGCTGCCTTCGTCAGCTCCAGCTCAAGGCGCTCTCTCGCATCAGCAGCAGCTTCAGCCTTCTGCTCCGATTGACCAAGGCTCTTCTTCAGAGCATCGACCTCACGGAGAGAGTCGTTATGCTCCTCTGCATTTACAACAAGCAAGTGTCAACGAACAGGACCAGGATAAGCAAGAGAAGTACTACAAGACAGACGAATACCTTGAAGCTGCCGCAGTTTCGCCTCCAGCATCAGGCGTTCCTCCACCAGCCGCTTGGCCTCTTGGACAAAAGGCTGCAGCAACAGGCAATAGTAGTAAGAGCAGGACTTGGGGGCTACGCCCAACACAAAGAAGCATTAAGCAACATCAGCATACGAAGACACTCGGGGGCTCCCCCCGTAACATCAAGCAGAAAAACTTACGTGCTCCGAAGGCGAACCCGCAGGCCCGCCTGCGAAATTCTGAGGCGCAACCACCAGCCTCTCCTGCACAGGAGGAACTGGCGCAGCGTCACCAGAAGTCGCCACCGTCTGAGGAGGAGGCGACGCAATGTTCGACTCCCCTATCATCTCGCGCGCACCATCACTAGAGCCGTCGGAGGATTGACTGCATACGAACCAATCAAAACAGGTGCAAAAATAACAAGGGAACAAAGGACAACAGTGGCAACAAGAAAACTTACGAGCCCAACGCGCTCAGGTCGAAGACAGGAGAAGCCCTTCGGGCCCTCTTCTCCTCCTTCTTTTCTTCCTTCTTCTCCTCCTTCTTTTCTTCCTTTTTCCGCTTTGCTGGCGGGTGCGGAGCAACAGCCCGCACAGGAATGGCAGGAAGGGGAGATGAAGAACCCCCATGAACATCATCACGACGCTCAAGGCCCAGAGGATTTCTGGGAGTCGGAGGAGTCGAGGCATCTGACGACTCGCTAGAGCTCCGTGATCGCTTGAGAGAATGGTCCTCGCTCGATTCGTCGGCATCCTCCGCTGGGGATCGCGCTGACGGTAGCTCGGACACGGAATCCACCACTTCATTATCCGGGGCATTCGGATACCTTTCGAGCAACGGTGGTGCCATGCCCGGCACTTTGAAGCTCTGCAAAAGGAAAATGAACTTTGTTAGCAAACAAAGGAAAAAGTACATAGCTGATAAAAACAAAAGGGGAGCACTACGTGCACAAATCTACACCTTCGGTACGACCAACGTCGAAGAAAAGGGAGGATTCAGCGACTTCCCCAGGATTTCTTCGTCGGCCTTGAACTTCAACAGCGCGCGAAGAGCCTTGTCAAGTTCCACCTCGGAGATTTTCTCACTCGAAACCCTCGTCGGATCACGGCGCCCAGAGTAAAGGAACATCGGGTGCGCCCTCGCTTGGAGAGGCTGCACCCGACGCTCAAGAAACGTCCGGATGATGTCGACACCGTTCACCTCCTTCTCAGGAATCAGTTGGAGATCCTCCACACGACGGTACAGGGCCTCTATCTCCGCCACCTCACCGTCTAAGATTTGATTTTTCCAGGATCTTTTCTTCTCAATCAATTGGGAGTGGTCAAAAGGAACGAGACCAAAATCTTGCCCAGGCAGTACGGAGTCACGGATGTAAAACCATTTCCTCCGCCAGTACTGGACAGTTTCGGACATGGAAAAGGAAAAGAATTGCACATTGGGACTGAGGGAGATGATGAAACCCCCAATGGGATACACACCATCCGAACCAGACTGCCTCTTCACGGAATAAAGCTTCCGGAAGAGGCCAAAGTGTGGCTCAATGCCAAGCCAACACTCGCAAAGCGTGATAAAACACGCAATGCGGAGAAGGGAGTTGGGAGACAGATGATGGAGTTGAACCCCATAGAAAAAGAGCAGTCCACGAAGGAAGTCATGGACTGGAAAAGAAAACACGCGAATCATGAAGGCAACAAACATAACCCGATACCCAGATGGGGGACGGGGGATTACCTCATTGCCGGGGAGTCGCACGGCCGTCGTGTCTTGCGGGATCAGGCTCCACTCGCGCAGTTTGCGGAGATCGCTCTCCCGCATTTCTGATCGCCGCCAGCCACCGTCGGTGACGCGAGCAGTGGCGGTGCCCTTCTTGCCTCCGACGGCGCTGGTCCCAACTGCAGATGAGGACTTCTTTGTTTTCCTCATGGCGCTACGGCGGTGGTGGCGTTGCCAACGAAGAAAGACAAAGGCAATGTGGAGGAAACTCTCAGCGCGTAGCAAGAATAGCTCAAGAACGAGGGGGCAGTGAATAGATGAACTGCTGCGGTGAAAAACAAACCACGATTTCACCAGGGATTATAACAGCGAAGACGACGCACGCTGGCCGTCCATTGAGAAGACCTAACGCCAACGGTAGATCTGGCAGTACACGTGTCAGCACCAAAATGAACCGTCGATACCACGCCGTCCACTACGTGCGGAAACCGAGGAGACGCCGTAATCATCTCCACGCCGCGCATGACCGGTCAATTCAAAGTCAGCAAGTGGGACCCACGCTTCGTCCAGTCAAGTCATCTCTGGCGTAGCAGACGCTTGAGGTCATCAATCATAAGCACTGACGTCATCAAAAGCTATACTAGCACCATTTTGGCTCCACAGCTAAAAATACTCACTCGAATCTACGATTCGACTAAATACTTGGAGGCTACTCCTATCAGGAGCGCTGGCCGCGCACCCGACAGACAAATGAGGACAAAATTATTTCTCTGAGTCCTACGTCGAGTTTACGACTCCACTACGGACTCGGGGGCTACTCCCATAGGGAGGATGGATTTAAGCATCCGAAAATTTTCGAGTCCTGCGGACCTAATGATTGAAACAATGCTTGAACTAAAAGTCTCCGTTCGAGTCTACAACTCGAACAGACACTTGGGGGCTACTCCCATAGGGAGCGCTGGTCGCGCACCCTATGAAATCTTCGACTGCGATCTTTCGAATCAGCACGCAAAAACTTTTTGGCAACTCTGCCCCAACAAAACGCTGAGTGAGCGACAATCTCCTTGGCCACCCGAAGCACCTCCGAGGTGATAAATGTTCGGATGCTGCGTCTGCGACGCAAAGATAAGACCTACAGATATCATCTGATGGCCTGGCAACGCACCTGACTGCGCTCTGCTAGTATGAATCCGTACCAGCAGGTACGATGAAAAATTCCGACGGACGCGTTGGGTACACCAATTAAAATCACTGGAATTCCACTCTTATAAGTCCTCCGCGGCCTGAGTTGAATTACGCCAGCATATGTTCCAGGCCCGGGTTAAGGGACCCGAACCTGAAGAAGATCGTGTTGTTTCGTCCTAAGACAGTTAACTGACCCTGATCCGTCGGGTGAGTCAGGCACACGCATCAACAATCCCTACACACATATACTATTAACATATAGCTGCTCCCGAAGGATGGAAGAGTCCTCAGCCGAATCTACGATTCGACTGATCACTCGGGGGCTACTGACATGGTTATACCCTACGGGTACGTAACTTCAGCATACCTAGTCCAGCCCAAGAAAGGCCCACGGCAGACATACACTGGCCCATGAAGATTTTCGGGTGGAAAAGGCCCATGACGTCTTCGGATCCTTGGAGAGCAAGACTAGAGGAGATAGGAAATTCAAAGGGGTAAAACCCTAGAACTTGTAACCGACTAGGACTACGCCCGGGACCTGCCTAAGTCTATATAAAGGCCAGGAGGGCACGTCCTAGACAACTCTCTCGACTCATACTTTCGCACACGCATCCACGCCAGATCGAATCTGCGCACCCTGTAACCTTCGGTTCCGCCGTAATCAAAGAGCAGACAAGCAGGAGTAGGGTTTTCCCTCCGGGGGCCTGAACCTGGGTAAATCTCGTGTCCCCTGGTTGCTTGTCTGTTAACCGTGCCACGATCTCCAGCATCCCCATCTTCTCAATTAGGAACTCCCTCATCACCTCCCTATTGACTTTGATTAACTTTATCTCTAATGTCCCTTTCGGTCTGTTGTCGCTTCTTCTTGCTGCTGGTATTTCCTTAACAAATGGACAAATACCTATTTTCCCCGAAAATGTGACATTGTGTGCATGGTCAAACCTTGGCCTAGTAACAACGGTTAGGAACATGACTTTTCCTATGCAGTTTTTGCTTTGCACAGCTCTTGTAGGGTCTGGTTCATCTGGTAGCAAGTAGTAATTCCTGTTTTTCTTGGTCATGTAGAACCACTTCTCATCAATATGCACAACATTGTGCATATTGATGAATTTTGGAGTTGCATGTGTTGTGGTTGCTTCATCAATCATCGACATGCAAAACTTTATCATGTCCTTCATATTCTTTTCTTTTAGTAATGGCTTCAAGGAATTTGAATGCCTTCTTATGTGCTTCATCTTAAATCTTTGCTATAATGTGCTAGGGTTTACTCCCAAATGCCAAGCAAGGCACCTGATAGTTGATCTTTTGTTTAGCGCGATAGTGGGCATCATGGATAGATCAACATGTATTGATTTTCTTCCACATCTTCCTTTCTTTTTGCTAGAAACATCCACCTCCAAACCCTCAGCGACTTGTCTCATCGCAGTTTTCCATATTCTTTGTATCTGCTGGATATCTACTTGAAAAAAATGCTCCTATGTCTTTCTTGTCATGTTTTTTGAACTTGCCACCATTTCGCATACACAGTTCGTGCATTGCTACATAAGCAGCATATCTCAGCTGGTCATTGAGTGATTTTCTCTGTCTCACTACCTGTTGACCACTTGCATCTTGTTCATCCATTTTTTGCATCTTGTTCATCCATTTCTGCATCTGTTAGTGCAAAAATATGTTAGTTTAAATGAGAAAAACTAAACTACTATGCATATTTTAATAATGGAATATTTTGTCCTTGCAGATATCATGTTGCATTATATTACTACTCCATGGAGTACAAAAGATATGCAAGCAAAGGTAACATGGCAACATATAGTGAATGATTAAGGTTATAACACATGATAGATAGCCTGCTAGTGCTGACTTCCTTCCATGCTTACTATTGTTAGACTTTGGATAATTCTGCATATGTAGAAAGGGTCTATGCTGAGACATGTTTTTAATGCTTGACTTCTGAGACTTAGATGAATTGCTAAAATTTTGTTGCACTGAATTTCTATGGCAATACCCATAGCACTGCCAACACCCATAACACTGTCAATATTTTTGTTTTTTATATGGAGTATTTAGTGAACAAGTTGATAATGCATGTCTATGTACTCCAAGTACCAAGTGCAAAAAGAAGTAATATGCAGTTTCTAGTTGACTTGCATGTTTTTGTACTAGAATTTGAGTATCCCTCTCTGTACGAGTAGCAATGTTCAGTTAGTCTTTACTTCATGCTCTCTGCATGATATGATTACATGCACATGCTAATTACTGTAAAAAAAATCAGAGATGGTACATCAAAGGAAATGAGTACTCCAGGAGTAATTGCAAGATACATTAAACAAGAGATTAAGGTTGTTCAGTATTTATACCTCTAGCATCTTGTTCATCATCTTGCTCACCACCTCCAGCATCTTCTTCTTCTTCCATTTCTTGATCTACTCCAACATCTTGTTCATCAGGTGGAGTACAGTTAAGGTCCGGGAGTACCATGCCGATGTGGGATGCCACTTGTTGTAGGGCCGGCGGAGGTGACTGGCGGGAACTAGGCGCGCTGGATGCCAACGCGCTACTGGGTATGAGCCAGCATGCTGCAGCTGCTTGGGGCCGGCCGGCGGCTTCCGGAGGTTTTGCTGGGCGACGTGCACCTGCCGGCGAGCTAGGCACTGGCGAAGCAGGCGTGGATGGATTTGGAGCTGGCCGGCGGCTTCCCGGAGGTGCTGCTGGGCAATGTGGACCTTCCGGCGAGCTAGGCGCTGGCGACGCAGGCGTGGATGGATTTGGGGCCGGCCAACGGCTTCCCGGCGGAGGTGCTGCTGGGCGACGTGCTCGCCGGTGAGCTAGGCGCTGGCGATGCAGGCGTGGATGGATTTGGGGCTGGCCAGCGGCTTCCCGGAGCTGCTGCTGGGCGACGTGCTCGCCGGCAAGGCGGCGTGGATGGATTTGGGGGCGGCCAGCGGCTTCCCGGAGCTGCTGCTGGGCGACGTGCTCGCCGACGAGGCGGCGTGGATGGATCCTAGTGAGCTGGACGTCTCGCGCGGATGGATTCCCGCGAGCTGGGCGTCTAGCACGGATTGATTCCCGAGCTGGACGCACCTGCAGCTGCTTGGATCGATTCCGAGGACAATCCGAGGTGGATGCCTACAAGCTGGACGCGCCGACAGCTACGAGCTGGGCGCTTGCTTGGATCGATTGCGCGCGCGTGTGGATTGATCGATTGGCGAGCTGGACCAGCAACGCATGTGGATCCTATCCCTTCCGCGCGTGGCTTGGTTCCTGCCGGCAAGCTCGATGGATCGATTCCGAGGTGAAGACGTGGGCAACAATCTCAGCTACCCAATTTGAAATTCAAATTAGCGATAGCCTGGTTTCCGACAGTTGATAGGGGTATTTTGGTACAATTTGTTAGATTTAGGTATTGTCTGGAAATGCTAAAACGTCTTATATTTTGACACCGAGGGAGTACAACTTTAATCCCTCATCCATTTTTAAAACAATTATAGAGATCAGGACAGGGAATTCAAAAGTAAAAAAAAAGAGCTCGATGTTGCTTTCCGTAACTATAGCAATGTAGGACTTGGAACCGGACTATGTTTTGTGTAACCAATCTAACGAGGCTCCAGGTAGATCTAATTGACTCACAATGTTACCACCATAAGTATATTTCCAGTTGCGGACCTACTAAAATGACGAGTAAAACATTCAATTAGGAATTGAGAAAATGAATCCAAAAAATAAAGAAGGGACCACTTGAATTGTCCTAAATCAACAAATTGTCTAGATAAATTAGGATAACAGGGCAATTCATTTCATGACAATGTAAATTTTCGTTTCCTCATTGGTACACAAGCTACCTTTGTTTAGCATTCAAAAATTGTATAGGTATATAGAGAGCATCCACTTGAATTGGACAAAATTAATAATAAACCACTAAATAAAATAAAAATCACTTAGCAACATGATTATTTACTATGTTAACAAACACAAGTAGAAAAAAGTCCTTTCGTCCGGAGCATTAGTCCTGGCCGTGATTGGGCCCGGAACTAATGTAGCATTAGTCTCGGTTCCAACGGCTAGTATCGTCTGCAGGGGCACAACCAGCTCTAGTCCCAGGCCAAACGGGACCTTTAGTCCCGGTTGTCCTTCCTATATCATCTTCCTCCCAGTCTCTAGCCATAGCTGCTTTATCCTCTCTATTTTCTTCCTGAGCTCGAGTTCATCCTCATTTTTTCACACGATTTGTCAAGATTTGGTGGCTCCCCATCTATCCAAGTGTTCTAAAAGATTAGCATCTTCATCGTTTCATCTTTCATTGCTAGTTTAGCTCATTTCATGCTCTAGAAATAGAGGGATTTGTGGGTTTTGTTTAGAAGTAATTTTTGTAATAATAACATCTGGTCACTACTTTACTTTGGTTTTAATTTGACGAACTTGTATTATCTCTATTCATGATGTTGTGGAATGATTTTTGATATACTTATATAATGCATATTTGGCCACTCCTCCAAGAGCTCGAGTTCATCCCCATTTTTTCACACAAGTTATCAAGATTTGGCGGATCCCCATCTATCCAAATGTTCTAAAAGGTTAGCAACTCTATCCTTTCATCTGTCATTGCTACTTTAGCTCATTTCATTCTCTAGAAGTAGAGAGATTTGTAACCACTGCATCTTCAAATTCCGGATGGATATAAACACAATAACATCATTATTATGCATAGACATATATATGTACCATAGTAAACAATAATAATCACAAAATTGTAACAAAATAGGTTTAATTCAAAAAAGCTTCATAAGAAGACACACTAGAAAAAACCATAAACTTTCTCATTAGATCAATACATCTTCAAGAAGCTCCTCGAGATCAATATATAAGAGTGCCTCATGACGAGCTCCTCAAAGATGTCTGACGATAAGATCCTAAGACATCTTCGAGAAGCTCTACCATAGTGGTGTCCCTCTCGCACCATCTTGCAGTTTATGACGTATGTAGATCAATACGCCCAGGAGCTAAAAAATTTCACATATATGGGAGTGCCCCTACGACGAGCTCCTCGAACATGTCTGAGGACGGTGTTGGATTATTAGGCATAATTTCCACGATTAATTCTAGAATATAAATCATGACAAAACCAGCTACTAGCTCATGTAACTCGAACATACTAGATGTACTAAACAATAGGATGATCGGAAACAAGCAGCAGCTTAACATGTACTCGCAGAACATGATGAATAACCAAACAAAAGCACGTAGCACGTACCGTTCGGTTGTCATAGTAGAAACTTTGGGGAAGACTGATCGAAGCAGATGGCGTTGAAGACGGAGGTAGGCAGCACCGCCTGACTTGGATGGAAGACGACCCGTGATGGAGAACTCGAGCAGTCGCGCGGAGCGCTCCCCAAAAACCTTATTCGCCCTCTCCCGTACAGGATCACAAGGGCGAATGGTTCCGGAGACCTGCTCTCCCGTCCGCCGGTGCATGCCGGCAAGCGGGATGGAGTAGACTACGGTGACGGCGCAAGTAGAGAGGATGGCAAAACCCTAGATTGGTTTTCGGTGGTGTTGTGGCGGTAGCCGCGCAGGACTTTATATAGAGCAGCTCAAGAAACCCTAACGGAGGCGAACGTGGGCCGAGTCCACGTTGCGCATGTTCGGGTCGGTTACAGTAGCCCACGATCCGGGAGCGACCCGAATAAGCTAACTGTTTGACATGTCTGTCAAAAACTCACAGTTTTCCTGAGTAGCAAAATAAAGTTCGGCTCGGCGAGATTCCCGCAACCCGCGGCGCGCGCGCGCGTCGTGACGTGACGAGACGAGCGGGCATGCTGGCGTGCGTGCGTGCGAGCGGCGGCATCGTCGGAGGAGGAGCACGCGCGTGTATCTCTCTTATTGCCACTCACTTACAAAGTGGTGCAACGCTCCACCTTATAAGGTGGTGCAACTCTCCTCCAACTTTCCATGTGGGACTAAACTTGAGCTCCCACTCCACTTCCATGTGAGCTGCCACAAACATGGGCCCAAACACATATGGGCTGCCACAAATTTAGGCTTTAAGATTTAGGGAAAATCTGAAATGCACATGGGCCTAAAGGAATTGGCCCATTATTTCTAACAATCCCCCACCAGATCATAAATGCCCATTTGAAGATTTGTCAATCCTCGCTACTTGTTTATATACCAGTGTTTCAGCAGAGACTGTTAAGTTTAACTTCCGCCTAGAATCTTGAACTAAGTCTATCAACAACTTGAACAATGGACGAACCTTGAATTGCAAGTTTGGTGCCAATAGATTTCACTCAAAATCATAACTAGTACCCGGCTGCCAGTAGCCTACCCCGCGGGTTGGAGCATATGCATCATACTCCCTGGTATCTTCATGAGTTTACTAGAGATCACCCAAGTCTCATAGACCGCGACGTTTACAGTCGAGCTCATATAGGTGTGTTCTTTCAAGAATGCCCTGTAGGACGACATCATTGCTAATTAAAGCCAACAGAAACACATTAAGGCATGTTGCCAACCTGCCTTACAGATTATGAGAGTTATGCATCTTCACATAGAGAGGGTTATAAAATACTCTCCTTCGTCAAACCACTAGCTTGTTCTTCCTAGGTCCTAATTCACGGGATCTCCGATCACATAGGTTAGGTTACCACTAAGGTGTGACATCCATGGGTCTCAACCCCATCTCCCATGATGCACTTTCTATCACATTTCGTGATAGTCCCTTTGTAAAGGGATCTGCCAGGTTTTTTTATGTTTGAATATACGTAACAGTTATTACTCCGGGTATAGCAGGGTTCCCTGAATAGTACAACAGGGTTCCCTGAATAGTGAATCCCATAGCTCATTGTACCACATAGATAGTGCATGACCCTTTCAAGTGTATGCCAATGATCAATACCCGGGTTAGACATGAACCTACTCAACTTTCTCACAGCAAAAGAGATATCGGGTCTTGTAGCGCTTGCTAAGTACATGAGAGAACCAACAATTGTGAATATTTCAGCTGATCTGTTGGTTCCTTCTTATTCTTTCGTAATGTCAAACTGGGATCATAAGGTGTTGAAGAAGTCTTGCCATCATTAAAGCCAAATCCGCTCAAGACCTTCTCAACATAATGAGATTGCGTTAAAGTAATCTCATTCTTGTTCTTAATAAGCTTGATGTTCAGAATGACATCAGCCTCTCCTAGATCTTTCATATCAAAACTCTTTGACAGGAAAGACTTGACTTCATTTATCACTTTCATGTTTGTACCAAAGATCAGAATATCATCCACGTACAAACATAATATAACTCTATCGCCCCCACCATGGCGATAGTAAATACACCTATCAGCCTCATTAATGACAAAGCCAGTAGAAAGTAGAGTTTTGTAAACTTTTCATGCCATTGCTTAGCTGCTTGTTTCAGACCATATAAAGATTTCAATAACTTGCACACCTTTGTCTCTTCACCTTTTGCCACAAACCCATCCGGCTGATCCATATAGATCTCCTCTTCCAACTCTCCATTAAGGAAAGTTGTCTTCACGTCCATTTGATGAACGAGAAGACCATAAGAGGCAGCCAGGGATAGTAGTACTCGAATGGTGGTCAGTCTAGCGACAGGTGGATAGGTGTCAAAGTAATCTTTGCCTTCTTTCTGTGTGTAGCCCTTAGCTACAAGACGCGCCTTGTACTTCTCAATAGTACCATCAGGCCTTAGCTTCTTCTTGAACACCCACTTACATCCCACAGGTTTACAACCATAGGGTCGTTCTGATAATTCCCAAGTTCCATTAGAAAGAATCGAGTCCATCTCATTTTGGACAGCTTCTTTCCAATCATCTGCATCACGAGATGCATATGCCTCAGTAATGGATCTGGGAGTATCATCCACAAGGTACACGATGAAGTCATTACCAAAGGATTTTGCAACCCTCTGTCTCTTACTCCTCGTGAGAGGTTCATCGTCATCCTTCTCAAGAAATTCCTCATGTGGTTGTTCAGAATTCTCAATAGATGCACTAGATTCAGGAAGTATTTCAGAAGAAATCCTACTAATGCTATGCATATATTTCATAGGAAAAATATTCTCAAAGAATGTTGCATCACGAGATTCCATTATAGTATCAACATGCATATCAGGTACCTCAGATTTAACCATTAGAAATCTATATCCTACACTCCGTGGAGCATATCCTAGAAAGATGCAATCCACTGTCTTGGGTCCGAGCTTGCGTTTCTTGGGAATCGGTATGTATGACCTGCGCCAAACACCGCCAAGTGCGCAGATACGAAAGTGATGGTTTTCTCCCAACCCACTCCTCATAAGGGGTCTTTTCTTTATTCTTGTTAGGGACTCTATTCAGTACATGACATGAAGTCAACAAAGCCTCCCCCACCATGCCTTTGATAAACCAGCAATGGCTAACATGGAATTCACCAAGTCAGTCAGCGTGCAGTTTTTCCTCTCGGCAACCCCGTTTGATTAGGGCGAGTAGGGAGGCGTCCTCTCATGAATAATTCCGTGTTCCTGACAGAATTCGTCAAATATTTTGGGAAAATACTCACCACCACGATCCGACCTAAGACGCTTGATCTTTCTCTCTAGTTGATTTTCAACTTCGGCCTTATAGATTTTAAAGTAGTCTAAAGCCTCATCTTTAGTTTGGAACAACTAAACATAGCAGAATTTTGTAGCATCATCTATCGACGTCATGAAATATCTCTTTTCACCTTTTGTCAACACACCATTCATCTTGCATAGATCAGAATGTATGAGTTCTAGAGGTGCGAAGTTTCTCTCCTTGGCAGCCTTGTGAGGCTTTTGAGGTTGCTTTCATTGCACACAACTATGGCACTTAGAACCTTTGGCAATAGTGAAATTCGGAATTAAAATCATACTGGACATCCGAGATATCAAACCAAAATTAATGTGACATAAACTAGAATGCCAAATACTGGTATCATCATTAACACCACCACAAATATGATTCACAGATTTATTACAAAACTCTGAAAGTGAAAACTGGAACAAGCCTCCGAATTCATAACCTTTACCAATAAATTGTCCATGTTTCAAAACAATGACTTTATTAGACTCTAAGACAACCTTAAACCCATCTCTGCAAAGAAGGGAGCCACTAACGAGATTCTTGTTCATAGTAGGGACATGCTGCACGTTCCTCAGCTGCACGATCTTTTCGAAAGTAAACTTCAAATCCACCGTGCCAACACCACAAACAGAAGAATGTGATTCATTCCCCATTAGGACGGATGAATCCCGAGTGACCTCATAAGAAGTGAGTATAAAGATGTCAGCACACACATGAACATTAGCACTCGTATCAAGACACCAACACGGTGATTGAAATACTGAAAGAACAGTAAATAAATTACCATACCCATCAGTATTGCTAGCGGTCACGACATTGACAATCTTGGCCTTTTTCCCTCTGCGGTCTGCGCATTCTAGACAGTCCTTGGAAAGTGGTCAGGCTCTTCATAAGTGTAACAAGACAGTTCACTCTTGTCCATGTTCGTCTTCTTCTTCTTGAAGGTTGTAGTCTTTACATGCTTGTTAAAGGAGGGTTTAAAGTTCCCTTTGTTCTTGCCTACAGATTTGCCTTTTTGCACAAAGTTGGCAGTAGCATGACTCTCTTCTTTCTCAGTAGTGTCCTTAGCCCGAGCCTTCTCCTCAACATCAAGGGACGCTGTCAGATTTTCAACTGATATCTCTTGTCTCTTGTGTTTGAGAGCTGTGGCAAAGTTCCTCCATGAAGGGGGCAACTTAGCAATAATGCAACCCGCCACAAACTTGTCAGGTAAGGCACACTTAAGGAGTTCGAGCTCTTTGACAATGCACTGTATCTCATGAGCTTGTTGAACCACAGGAAGGTCCTTTGTCATCTTAAAACCATGAAAGCTCTCCATGATGTACAGTTCACTGCCAGCATCTGCAGCACCAAACTTTGCGTCCAGTGCGTCCCAGAGCTCCTTCCCGTCTTTTATGTGCATAAACACATCACACAGACAGTCGGCAAGAATGCTCAGAATGCCTTCCTCGAACTTCCTCTGATCCTCGTCAGACATAGTTCCTTCAGGTTTGCCTTTACTAATCTGAAACACTTTCATCGTGGTCAGCCAAAGCTCAGCCTTGTACTGCCACCTCTTAAAGTGCACACCGGTAAACTTATCCGGCCTCAGTGCATCGGTAAAACCAGCCATTGTTAATTTAGGAAATTGTCTACAATAAAGTTTTTGGATTGTTGGATTATTAGGCATAATTTCCACGATTAATTCCAGAATATAAATCATGACAAAACTAGCTACTAGCTCATGTAACTCGAACATACTAGATGTACTAAACAACAGGATGATCGGAAACAAACATCATCTTAACATGTACTCGCAGAACATGATGAATAACCAAACAGAAGCACGTAGCATGTACCGTTCGGTTGTCGTAGTAGAAACTTTGGGAAAGACTAATCGAAGTAGATGGTGACGAAGACGGCGGTAGGCAGCACCACCTTACTTGGATGGAAGACGACCCGTGATGGAGAACTCGAGCAGTCGCGCGGAGCGCTTCCCAAAAACCTTATTCGTCCTCTCCCGTACAGGATCACAAGGGCGAGTGGTTCCGGAGACCTGCTCTCCCGTCCGTCGGCAAGCGGGATGGAGTAGACTACGGTGACGGCGCAAGTAGAGAGGATGGCAAAACCCTAGATTGGTTTTCGGTGGTGTTGTGGCGGTAGCCGCGCAAGACTTTATATAGAGCAGCTCAAGAAACCCTAACGGAGGTGAACGTGGGCCGAGTCCATGTTGCGCATATTCGGGTCGGTTACAGTAGCCCACGATCCGGAAGCGACCCGAATAAGCTAACTGTTTGACACGTCTGTTAAAACCTCACAGTTTAAGTAAAGGTAGACTCGGCGAGATTCCCGCAATCAGCAGCGCGCACGCGTCGTGACGAGATGGGCGGGCGGGCGGGCGAGCGGCGTCATCGTCATCGGAGGAGCGCGCGCGTGTATCTTTCTTATTGCCACTCACTTACAAAGTGGTGCAACACTCCACCTTATAAGGTGGTGCAACTCTCCTCCAACTTTCCATGTGGGACTAAACTTGAGCTCCCACTCCACTTCCATGTGAGCTGCCACAAATTTGGGCTTTGAGATTTAGGGAAAATCTGAAATGCACATGGGCCTAAAGGAATTGGCCCATTATTTCTAACAAACGAAATCCTAAGACATCTTAGAGAAGCTACACCGTAGTGGTGTCCCTCTCGCACCATCTTGCCATTTATAAGGATGCATCTTTCCTATTTATAGATTACGTGTCACAATATTTGTGATGCCACCCCGAAAGCATAGTGCTACCACTAACTATGAAATAGTGTCTCCACCCATCGAATAGTATCGCTAGTCATGGCATAGTGTCACCACCCACCGAATAGAGTCGCCACTCACGGCATAGTGCCGCCACTCACCCATGACATAGTGTCGCCACCTACCAAATAGTGTCACCACCCACGATTAAATAAATCTAAACGTTTAGTCTTAGTTGGTGTCTCCAGTCGGAACTAAAGATTGAATAGATAGTTTTTAAATCAGTGTATAGTTTTTTATTTTTACAATAATAACATTTGGTCACTACTCTGCTTTGGTTTCAATGTAGATGACCTGGCAATGGATGTACGATGAGCGACGCTCTGCCGAGTTCAGTAAGGGCGTGCATTATTTTATCAGTGTAACTAAGGCAAACAAGCGAAATGGCTTTATTTGTTGTCCTTGTAGTCTTTATAATAATAATAAGGATTACTCTTTCTGAACAATCCTTCACATCCACATGTTTCGGTACGGTTTCATGACCAGCTATAATTGTTAGACCAAGCACGGAGAAACAGAGGTTATAATAGAAGACAATGAAGAAGACGGGTAGGATGATGGCAACTATCCTAGGTTCCTTGAATACGGTGATACTACAATGGGGGAGCTGAAGAAGAGGCACCAAATAAGCCCGCTGATGATTTTGGTCGGGCCATTGTTGATGCATAGAGAGACTAAAAAATTGAAAAGGAGAAGTTGAAATTTGAGTGCATGTCAGAGGATTACAACAAATGTTGTATCCAAATTGCGAAAATGGCCAGTAAAAGCTAGATAGCACACTAGAATTGCTGCAATGAAAGACACTGAATGGTCTATCTGACAATGAAAAGCTGCTAAAAATTATAAAGAAGCTGCTTCGAAAGAATAAAGAATTGTCTGTCAGTACGTACGAAAAAAACAAGTCTATCTGCCCTTTAGGATTGGAGGTGCAAAAGATACATACATGCCCTAATAAATGCATCCTCTAACACAATGATGAGTACAAGAATTTGAATACATGTTCCGTTTTGCATCAACCACTCGACGCGTTAATTGTCGTGCGCGTGCCGGGTCTGTGTTTTGCGTCAGCCACTCGATGTATCATAAATTTACAACAGGAGGGGGCCCTTTTTAGGGCATGACCAAAAAAAAATTAGGACCTTCCACTTGAGACATTTTTTGGACTCAGCTAGTACCCTGAATACCGTGGTGTTTGACATCATTCATTAGAGTTGTTCTTAAGAGTGTTAACTCATAAAGAAAAAAAAGGAAGCATTGACTTTCTATTCAAAAAATATTTATTGATTCAATTAAAAAAACTTGCTAATAACGTGAGGTTTGAGCTGATGGTTTTTTTTTTCAAAACATAGGACAGTGCAATCATTTTGGAAAAATCCCGCTTCATTTCCAAGTATAGGAAAACTGCCCCAGGATGAAAGTCGTACCGAGCTTAAATATTCATTTAATTCAAAGGAGCTTAAATGTGGAGGAGCGCACCGGATCGATTGGGTGCGCGTTCACGGGGAACCTCAACGACTGCTAGAGGCCGAACTGACGCTGTGACTTCTGCGCCCGCGCGCTGTCACCGCGGCGTTTGGAATCGAAGCACTTAGGCTGGTCTTAGTGTCAGTATCATAACGTGTAAGCATGCCAATTTGGCAAAAATCTGATATGAGGTCTTAATTAATAAAGAGAGAGGTAGTTAGTGTATCATAGGTAGATACCGTATCATAGCACGTAAAGCTAGAAATCATAATGACAAGTAAATCTTGTACACACATGTTACATAGAAATTCTACAAATCTGATACGATGCACTAGAGAAATAGTATCATACACTGGTATCATATGCATGATACTAGTATTATGATACTCCCACTGGACCAGCCTTAAATCGTCCAAATTAACCACCGTGATCGGGACGATACGCATGCGAAGCAGCTATAGTGCCCGTTGAGGTTCTACAAGCTCAACTCCGCGTATAAATACTACTCCCGCCTGTTCTAGTATTGCGCCGCAGCCATAGTACTCCTGCTATAGTGCTAGTACTATTTGAAACCAGCTTGCTGATGCCAGAAACAAAGAAAACAAAAGCTAGCTCACGACGCCGTCGCGCTGCGCGCACAGCGACAGCGACCATGGTGACAGCGGACTGGGCATCGCTCCCCCGCGACCTCGTCAATCGGGTCGCCGACGTCTTCCTCGCCACCAGCGACATAGACTACTATATGAGCCTCCGCGCCGTGTGCCACAACTGGCGGGCCGCCACCGCCCAACCCCGCGGCATGGCCAGCCGTTTCCGTCCTCGGCACTGGATCATGCTCGACGCGGACGACGACTGGCGAGTGGTCTCCCGCCTCTTCCTCAACGTCGCCACCGGGCGTTTCCTGATGATAGACCTCCCCCTGCTCAAGGATCACAGCACCGTCGTCGCCTCGTCCGACGGCCTGCTCGTCCTGGAAGAGGACAGCGACGCCTCGTACATCTCCGTCGTCAACCCCTTCACGCGCTTCGTGGTCCAATTCATGATTACTCTTACATCCTGCCGCCATCTTCTTCGACCAATCCCACGGAACATGCGCTCATGGGAACGGCGGTGTCTTCTGGAAAGATCCCAGGATGCAGTTCAAGGCAGAGCCGATCCTTCGCAAGTTCGCCGCCGTGGAAACCTTCCAAGGCCGTGTGTACACAGCCGACACCGCAGGAACGGTGGCGGTTGTACATGTGGAGTCCTCAACGCCGTTCTACTACACGGACCCCCGGCCTACTGCCATCATCGCCGGCTGCTGGGAGACAGAGCAAGCGCCCACGTTCCTCGCTGGCAGCGCTGGGGAGCTTCTGCTTGTGCGCGCTCCGCCATCCAGGCGCATGAAGGTTTTCAGGGTTGACCTCGTGAGGAAGCAAGGCACTGGAGCCCATGAGGAGCATCGGCGGCCGCGCTCTCTTCCTTGGTAAGGAATGCCTGTCTGTCGACGCCCGTAATCTTCCTTCGATTGAAGCCAACTGCGTCTACTACGGTAACCGTCTATTAGGGAGTACCAACCATCAGATGTTCGTCCATCACCTCGACGATGGCAGAGTGGAGATGCTCGCTGACCCCCTCCTGCATGCACACGGCGGATTTTATGGATCTTATATACCGTCCGGGTCCGATGATCCTAGCCAAATATATCCTAAACAGGAATTATAATATTCACTTTAGGGCTTGTTAGCTTTCTTTTTGCTTAAAAGTAAAGCCCGACTTCATCGTCTGCAGTTCTTTCTCACTTCTCAGTGCTAGCCTAGAGGCTACTGCGTTTCCCACCATATTTGCCCACATGTCAGCTTGAATAATTCTTGTGGTATTCGCTACTTTGGTTATCGTGATTAAGGACCACAATTCTCATGTACATGCTTCTGACGTTTTTTACATGCATTTTTTGTTTGTTTGTTTGAGCTAGCTAGCTTATCACTTGTACCACGTGACTAATTACATGCATGTATTTTTGCTATATAATTCTAGAAACTTATGAATATGAGTACTGATGGGCTATTCTTATGAACTTACGACCGATGATTAAATCTGAGAATGGTTTTAAAAAACCCGGGTGTAATGGGTCAGTTTTTCGTCTGGGCCTATTTAGTTCTGGTTTTAACGGGCTGGCTCCAGGAATAGTTTAGTTCAGTTCAGGTCCTCCAAAAAAATGGTTTGGTTGTGGTTGGGTACGAGTCCAATGGTTATAGGTCTAAACAGGGATAAACTACAGTACGGTTTCGTAACCGGTTCCTGTATCGGTTCTAGGTCTGCACTAGGCCCGTCCCTTTCCTATCGTTCCACGGCCTGGCCGCCGCCTACTCCGCCCCCCACCTCGACCTGCTGCTGCCCGTCTCCTTCCTATCGCTCGACGGCGTCCCTTACCTCGACCTGCTGCTCGTCTCCTTTGGCGGCGGCGACGAAGGCGGAGGAAGGCTCTTCTCTGGCTACTACAGCGCGGGCGACTACGAGGAGATCCTCGGCCTGTTCGTCCTCGGGGATTTCGCGGCGCCGTAGGAGGAGCTGTTCGGCCGGCAGGGAGAGGGACTTGACGGCACCGGTGGCTATGCCGGAGGAGATTGGCTCATCAAGCAAGAGCTCGTCCAGGTTCGCCTCGTCAAGCCGGAACGCGTCCAGGTTCGCCTCGTCAAACCGGAGCGCGTCCAGGTTCGTGCCCTTCCTTTCCTACTTCTTCTTGGTCTGTCACCGGTGAAATTAGTATGGTATGTAGCGCCTAATTGAAAGATTAATTCCACAAGAAGCCAATCTACCACATTAACCCGAGCGTAGTAAGTATAGTCTCTGAACATATAAGATTGATGAAATTCTGTTTGCAATGGCCGGTGGTTTCTACATATTCCTAAGTAGGAGTTATGTTTGCAATGAAGTTCTGTTTGTTGCGTCATGAGTCACTGCCATCTTGAGGATTTAGGAATCACTAGACCACTGAAGCGCTCTGTTTGCTGCTTCATGAGTTCTGTTTGCCCGTCCTCCAGTTTCAGTTAAAGAGCTCTGAACACTAACTTGAGGTCCTACGCTGCTCCACAACCTACTGAATTTTTTGATTGCATTTTCAAGTTTGTTCTCTTTTTTGCATCCAAGTCATTATGCACCTGATCACCATACTAAAACTGTTTCAGTGAAGAATGAAATCGTGAATGGATCTTCCAGAACATGGCTCTGTTGTGTTGACTGCTTAAGGATCAGAAAAAGAGATAAACGATTAGCAGATGCTTCGCGCAAGAAAAACTAAAGTTAGTAAAACAAGTGAAGTGCATGCTTGATCTCATGTTGTATAGTTCTAGAGTAGCAAACGACACATTTGGTAGAAAGGTCGATGTTTCCAGACCATGATACCAAGTTACAAATACCACTGTTTCCAACAACACGTGATTTTGATGGAACTTTTGTACTTTTTTGTTTGCCAAAGGAAAAAGGCAGCTGCTCTTTAGGAACTGGACAAGCAATATCCCTAAGGGATGATGTTTATCATGCTCAATTAGAAAAACCAAATTAATAAGAATTTTCAAGAGCATACCTCAGTAGCAGTAGTTGCAATTCTAATAAGCAGGAGCTACTTCTCCATAGGTAATAATATGAATGCATCGTCTTGATTAAAATGTTATTTTAGGAAGTAAGGTTCAATTATAGTCCATACAAAGTTATTGGACTCTAAATCTATCCTTAACTCTGTCCTTAATTTTTTATTTGTATTTTATGTGTAGTGTGTGTTTAAAGTTGAGGTGGTCTGATTGTTGAAGGAAGATCACGGTTGTACCTATCTCTTGCTATCTAAGCATGTCTATATCAGAGAGTTCAGAGAGTCTTGATTCCATGGATGAGGATATAACTCAAGTACCACGTACTAGAAGGTCCAAGGTATGGGAGCACTATGAACAAAATCTGGTTGACGTGGATGGTGATCTGAAGGCTGTGTGCAAATATTGTGTAGCGGAACTTCAGACCAAGTTTGGGACTAGTAGTTTGAGATCACATATTGCGGAATCTTGTCGATCAATTGATGATGCCTACAGGGCTAGGTTTTTGTCAACCATGAAAACCACCAAAACATCCGAAGCCTTGTTTGTGTTCGATCCAAAAGTATGTCGTGAGCTTATGGTAAAGTTTTGTATCCATGCTGAAATCCCATTTCTAAAGTTCGAAGATCCTTACCTTCAGCCATGGATTGACTCAATGCAACCAGCATTTCAAGTTATGGGTCGTCACACGATTCGCGATGATGCTAAGAAGATGTATGAAGGAATGAAGAAAGATTTGGAAGTTGAACTGCAAAACTTGGATTCTCGCATTTGCTTAACATCCGATATGTTGACTTCGTCACAGAGCTTGGGCTATATGTCCATCACTGCGCATTACATCAATGAAGAATTTATAAGAAGAAGATTATTAGTTTCAAAGAAGTGAAGTATCCTCACACTGGCTATGCGATAGAAGCAATTGTGGGCTGCCTTACAGAATGGGGCATAAGGGGCAAGCTTTTTACATTGACATTGGATAATGCCAGCAATAATACTAGTGCATGTGATGAGTTAATAAAATATCACAAGCATGAGCTACTCCTTGAAGGTCAACATTTGCATGTAAGATGCTGTGCTCACATCCTCAATATTTTGGTTTAGGATGGAATGAAAATAGTCCATCCAGCCAATCACATGGTACGTGAGTTGCTGAAGCATGTAGACTCTTCTCCGGCAAGGCTTCAAGATTTCAATACAATTGCAAGTCGTATGGGTCTGCCTCAAAAGAAAGGTATCTCTCTTGATATACCAAACAGATGGAACTCAACTTGGAAAATGCTTGTAGAAGCATTGAAATACAAATCTGTCCTTACTAGTTATGCTAAGGAAAAGTTTGAAGTTTCAACTAGTGAGACAGAATAGAATAAGGCAGAAGCTATTTGTGACTTTCTTAAAGCTTTTGAAGAGCTTACCTCAACTGTTTTAGCTCATAGGAAGCCAAATGCGCACAAATTTTTGCCGGTTGTGCTCTGTATTCGCCATGCACCGAAAGATCCGGGTTGGCAGACGTCTGCTGTGTTGAAGGAACTGGCAGCTGTGATGCTGCCAAAGCTGGATAAATATTGGGATCCCGAGGAGAAGGAAAATGAGAATGCAGATACTAATCGCCGTAGAAAAAGTAAGGACATTGAGCTTAACATTGCACTTGTCATTGCTACATTCCTGGATCCAAGGAGGAAAGAGGACTATCTTGATTTCTTCTATAGCAAGGTGTCTTCAAATGAGGAGCATATATCTAAGCAAGTGGATATTGCTTTAGATTGGGTGAAAAAATATGTTAAGGAATATGAGCTACTTGCAGCAACAAGCACTGCATCCTCTACGCCTCCTAGTCAAGGCAATACCATCATTGGATCACCTATTGCAGGGAAAAGAAAGTTAGAAGAAGAGTTTGCCCAGCACAAGTCGCGTCGTAGGTCACGTGTACACAAGTCCGAGCTTGACATATACTTGGAGGAAGCATGTGAGGAGGATACGGGTGACTTTGATGTCTTGGGTTGGTGGAAAAGGCGTGCTGAAAAATTTCCTATATTATCATCTATGGCTCGTGACTTTCTCGCAATTCCTCTCAGCATGGTGGCATCGGAATCGGCTTTCAGTTATGGTGGTCGGATCCTTGGAGACAGTAGAAGCTCATTAACCCCTGATATGTTACAAGCTCTTGTTTGTGCTAAAGATTGGTTGTACATTCCTAAGCATGGCGAAGGTATAATACATATGAATTTATTTTTCATGTTGCGTTGTAATATATAAAACCTGTAGTGTAGTAGTATTCTGGTGGTGATGTGAATTAATTATTTGCTTCATTTGCAGGACAAGGACACGAAGGACAGATCTAGCAGACTCTGTAGTATCCTAGGTATGTGAAGTTCCGTGCCCGGGTCCCTAATTACCTTGCTCATTAAATTTACATAGTTGAGTTTGGTCTCTTGTTTTTCTGCATAGGGGATCAATCGCCTGTCATCTTGTATATAGACTCATTTCTTTTCTCTGATGAACATAGTGCAAATCTTCCCTTGCATTCAACTTTTATAGTTAGAGTTGTATATCACTTTGATGGTAGACATGCAGATTTTGCCAACAGTCTATTATATTGAGAAGATTGATTCATGGAGAATCAACAGGTTGAGTAACTACATTATATTGAGGCTGGCAGGAACATGGACCAGCATGATGTATGGTTAATAAACACAAGGATGCTGTGTTCAGATAACTGGTGTAGAAACAGAAGAATGTCATGATCTTGATTGATCGACATAAATAAAATGATTTATTCAGCATCACTTCATCTAAATCAACATGGAACAATAAGATGCAACTGTCAATACTGTAGTCTGCTAACTAAAACATGGAACAGTAAGAATGTAGTACTGCAGTCCGCTAACTGTCAGTATTACAAGCTCTTGTTTGTGCTATATGAAACTTCAATCATTGTATTTTTTTTCATGAATGTTCACATTTTATGCAGGCTTTCTACCAATTATCTTTGGCTGATATAGGATATTGGAAAGCTAGTTGACCCACCGAACCTGTATCGTGGCAAGCCGATGCATCGAGCCGCAGGAGCGCTGGAGACTCATGTCACCCTTGTAGTTGTAGCTGCATGATACTCCAGTAATGTATATTATTCAGAGTGTTGCATCCTGTTTCAAAGTCACCCAGTAATGTATATTATTTAGAGTGTTGCACTCCAGTGAGCTAGCAGAACTTGGATTATCAATAATTATACTCTGAGGTAGACGTGCTATTTCTTCCTTTTCAAGATTTTATACTCTAATGTTAATACTAATGCATGTTGAAAGTTACTCTGAGCCAGCTAGCTCATGCAATGTGCAACGTTGGAAGTAGCATAATGGGAATTGTTGTTGACCCATAGACAAAAACCGTTTGGGAACCGTGGTTTCAGCCATGGGTACAATTCAGTTTAGGTGGAGACATGGCGTGGTTCAGTTTGGTTTGGGTTTAAATAAAAATTCCAGCGGGTTAGTTAGGTTTGGGCTGCCTAGTTTTATCACGTGGGTTCAGTTGAGGTTTGGTTTTGGTTCCCCAACCAATCTCAGGTTTACCGATGTTTAGACCATATTTGGAGACTTTCCCTATAGTTGAGTCTGCGACCAGGAATGTGTTCGAATCGGTCCGTATGGGTTGATCCATTTCAGTAGGGGTGCCCAGCGGCGGCAACTCATTTGGTCTAGACACGCTAGTTTGGCCAGATTTTCTAAAATGGCAACATATGGATGAAAAGGCAACACACAAAGAAATTCACTAGCAAATAAATTACTAATAATTAGCAAATCACCAAGTTCACATGACATAGTACGGAATCATATTGCAAAATAACACAATCTTGAGCTGAATCGGCTTGCAATCATGCAAATCATTTTGAATCAATAAACTTTCGTGCTCAATCTTGAGCTTCCAATAAAAAGCTAACAAGTGACAATGGTGCACTATCATCGAAATCAATCAGCGCAAAAAAAAACAGCTGCTCACATTTTACTGCGCCTGCTACTAGATTCGCTCCGCATGGTGTCGGAGCCCGCTGCTACAGAGTGTACTTTGCCGTGGGTGCAGCCTGCTGCTACTAGCTGAAATAGCCTTCTGAATCTTTCGATAGTCTTGCTACGTTAAAAATTTACTAGACCATATAGGCACGCGCTGTTCAATGAAATGGTAGAAATATAAACAAAATTTGGGCACATGAGCACTAAATATAATTTTACTAAATCACTAATACTTATTATGGATCAGAGGGAGTTATATGGAGTGCAAATATAGAGTGGGGTAATTAATATGTATGATTGGATATTGGCACAAACATATATCTTGGGATGAAATCAAATAACCTGCTACAAATATGATGTGTTTCGAGTGTAATTCTATCTCACCGCTAGAATCCTGAGCATGCTTGCGAACAACTGTAGGTGTTTGTTGCAAACTGACCGGCATTCCACGCAGCTGGTCACGTGTCCTCTGTCAAGTCATCTCAATTTCCTCTGTCAAGTCATCTATTTCCTCTGACAAGCCAACACAATAAACAATGAATAGACAACTCACAAAAAACATTTTTATTACTCATGTGTAGGCGCGCGTTGCTGCGCCCGTCAATGTGGACAATATATTGTTAGGAGCTGATGGAAATATATTTGATTTGGGCATATGAAGTAGGGTATATAACAAGTGAACCATAATGAACTTGGTGTTTACTGTTTATATTCACAATCCCAAAAGAAATATATAGTCCGCATATGGAAGGAGAGCATATATGTTTACTTGTTAGATTTTAGATGAAATATTTGAGTTATTGCACATTTTCTTGCGAACTCGCTCAAAGAAAGTAATTAAACCGAGCTCTGCTAAACATCAGAACTATATATAATTAAATATGATCATACAATCATATTTTTTGAAACAAGATCGTATCATCATATTATTTCCAGTAAATTAGAATAGAATGAAAACAACCAAGCCAGATCCCAAAAAAATATATACTGCATACACATATGTGAGTACTTCACTGCATTTTTATATAAAAAGAATATAAGGGTCAAGACGCCTCACAGCAATATACAAGGGCTTATTTAATAGCTCGCTTAAGTAAAGAACTAATGACTGGATGTTAAATTGCACACCTATATCCAACAAAAGATTATTGTATGGAGCAGTAAAATTCAAATTTATAGGCGAATCATAAACCCATACCAATAATGCTAAACTGCTGGACCTACCATGAATCTAAAAGGTTACTCCGCAGAAGAAAGCTAACTTGTTTAGATAGTCAAGAGAGTTTGATCAGTTATCACTCTTGGGTCTGGCATAACAGGAAGCATATAGTTGCATACCTTCAATGGTTTTATGTATACAGAGACCTACAAAATCAGGCATAAATAGTTTACATAAGATGAAAAAACTTAATAATACATGAAAGAAGTAGGCATTAGCTTGCAGTTACGAATAAACATCATGACTCCAGGTTCCATTTCACAGTTTTGAAGAATCTCACCATGTTGATTGCTAAAACACAGCCAACATAGCTAGTGTCCTTTGTGGGTCATATGAAAACCTTGCCTACAGAGAAGACAAACAGAGAATTATTGCTATATGACATAGGGCTGCACTACTATACTCCTAGTCTTAGTATTTGATACACACATCCAATGTAATAAGGTTTGATGCCTACAACCCAAGATCCAGTGTCTGCCTGAGCTTACCACCGGGCCAACCATACACATGCATGTGCCATCCATAGAGACCACCCTAGACATGCCGAATAGTGAAGATCCAAACCTGTCATGAAAGCTGCTGGGCTCCCCATGGCGAACTCATCATCGTCTTGTGATGAGAGTGGTACCAGATATCATAGCCAAAGAAGGGGCTGTGAACTGGCTTTTCCCAACTACAAATAGAAAATTGTTAATCAATGTGCTTGGAATGGCAAAAATACTATTTCGTTAGTAATAAAGTTTTTCAAAACTGAAATACTACTGCAGATTTGGTAAGGTGTAAATCAACAAGGGGTATTCTTTTTTTTTTTGAAACGAGGCAAAGGCTTTGCCTTTCATTGATATAGTAGAAAATAGCTGGACCGTTTATAAGGAAAATTGGCTGAAAAACTGACTGATCAGCATGAGATGTTTTGTTGATAAACTGATGACAGATAGAGTATGTACTTTTGATCTTAGCTATTTGTTATGTTTCCACATCAATGTTGGCCAAATTATGTGTAATAAACTTACCGAACTTTGACGTTAGATTCTGAATCCAACAGGAGAAAGCCATTGCCAGAAGCATTCCGCTCCTTGTCTCGCAGATAGGAAATCATGATATCACCAGATGCAAAGCAATGTGGCGTGGCGTGTGAGAAAACAAAGCCCAGTATTCCTAGCTACGTCCTCCGCCTGAAACTTTATGCAATGCAGGCGCCCTCGGATCCTTCGCCATGTGTCGAAAACATACATGCAACCTGATCTGTGAAACAACCAGCAGAGCAACATTACAAACTTAGATGTGCACTCTGCATCAACTAAAATACGACAATTCATCCATTCTGTCATAGTCGATTCACATATATTGATGGTTATAGATCGGAATCAACAAGAAACCTAGCTAAAACGTAGTTGCGAATGAACAGATGGTTGTACACTCTAGGACTGCTTGATCATCTTTATGGTTCATGGCAAATAATCTCTTGATGCATGGGCAATGCAATGGTGAATTAGCAATGCATGGTCCACTTTAACCAAACAATTACTTCCTCCGTTTCAAAATATAAGATATTTTAGCTTTGTGAAACAAATGTATCTAGACTTATTTTAGTATATAGGTTCATTCAAGTTTGGAATGAATCTATACACTAAAAGAAGTCTAAATACATTTTCTTCACAAACCTAAAACATCTTATATTTTGAAACGGATAGAGTACTAGCAAACACTTATCATCCAGAGAAGAAAATTTTCAGTAGATGCATCCTCCCATGAACAAAATTCCATTGCTAAATATAATAAGTGTGGGGGAGAAGATCATTTCAGCTATAAAAAATGCCAATCCCTCTCCGAACACACTTGATTTGAACTTTTATTATTACTTCTACTTTATAGTTAGGTTACTTATAGCATCTCCACTAGCCTACCCAGAGGCCGGTCCGGACGCCGAATTTTGGTCCGGACGCCGAAAATTGGCCCAGTCGCGTATCCAAGGACCTGTTTTCGGCCGGATTTGTGCCAATTTTGGTTCGGACTACCCAGGCCGAACCCAGGTTTCTAGGTACGCCCTGGGAACGCCGGACTCAGCGAGTTCGGAGAAAAAAAACTAGGCGGCGCGTGGACCCGCCGAGTCAGCGACAGAAGTCGAGTCGTCGTCATCCTCGAAACCACGCGGCGACCGCCGGACAATAACTGCCCGTCGCGTCGGCCACGTGTCGCCGATTTACGGCGCCACCGTCGCCGCATCGGCTCCCGCGACGGACCAGCGGGCACTAACTTCCCGCCGTTTCCCCTTTTCCCGCCCTCGCCGCTACAGCCCTCCCGCACTCGCCGCCAACCTCGACCTTTATAAGCCGTACCCCTCGCCGGAGATCTCAACACTCTCTCACAGCTCCCCCACCCACAAACTCCGGCGAACCCTCTCTCCCCGCTTTCCCCTTCCTAGCCATGGCCTCACGGTACCCCGGTGATGGAGCTGCGGCGAACGGCTTCGGCCGGCGCACCCTGCAGGCCTGGGAGGCACGCCTTCTGCACGACGCCGGCTACATGGCGCCGCCGGACATGCGGATGCCGCCCGACTGGAAGCTGAGTGCCGGCGGCATCCCTGTCCCGCCAGTGCCGACGCCGGACGAGTTGCCGTACGATGTACAGGAGTACATCAACGCCATGGACGACCCCGCCGAAGCCGAGAGCGCCGACAACCTCCTCCACTGGGAGCAATTCTTCGTCGAACACCGCGAGCAAGAGCTCGCCCACCACGAGGGTCTGCCGAACCAGTCGCCGCCGAAGCGCAACAACTCGGATGGCCGCCAGCGTTGGTGGAGCGCGCCAGGGCGAACCCTCGAGGCGGTGATGGAGCACATCAACCGCGGGAACACGCCGCGGCTCGGCTTTCCGCGCACACCGACGCCAGCGGTCAGGTGCGGCCGGCGTCCTCCGCCGAACTGGATGCCGAGGAGGATGGCGAGCTTGAGCTCGTTCTCCTCCGCGTCGGTGTCTCACTCCTCCGGCTCGGCACCACTGCACGCGCCGACTGCAGTCAAGCGCGAGGCGGAGTCGCCTGTGCGCTCGCCGCCGCGGACGCGCTCGCGCGGACGACGGCGTCTCCAACTGGCCACCTACGCCTCCGCCGCCCAAAGGTAGAAGGTTCGGCACCGGCCGAAGACGCCGCTTTGAAGATGGCGCTGGAGCAGTCGCTCCGCGAAGCCGCGCCGCAGACCCCGCCGGTGGAGCCCTCCTCGCCGGACATCCTGGAGTGGTCCAGGAAGGACTGGGAGAAGGCCGAGCGGCAGCGCATCAGCAGGCCGAGGAGCAGGCGGCCTGGAGGCGTGCATTGTCCGGGCGGGAGCTCGCCTACCAGGGCGCCCCGCTCTACGTCCTCGACGACGACGATGACGACGACGAAGCTCCGTCCTACCAGCCGTGGAGGTGCGACGACCCAGGGCAGGGGAGCTCCCGCCAGAACCAGCTGTCGAGCGACGACGACGACGGCGGCGAGGATGACGGTCGCGCCGATCCCGGCTATACGGCGTTCTACGGCAACTTCGGCATGTAGAACGGCGGAGGCCATGGCGAACCCGCCCTTTTTAAGTTTATTTATGTACTCGTTTAGTTTAAATTTGATGTATTCCGCCTATATTTGCCCAACTTAATGAATTTCGTCCATTTTTAATGAATTTTGGCCGAACTTGGGAACTCGGCCTCGATACGTGGGTGGGAAACTGGGCGTACCCAGGCCGAAAACTCGTTCCGTCCGGCCAAAAAACAGACTCGCCTATATTCGCCGAACTTAATAAAATTCGTCCATCTTGAACGAATTTTGGCCGAACTTGAAAACTCGGCCTGGATACGCAGGTGGAAAACTGGGCGTACCCGTTCAGCCGAAAAACGGACCAAATTTCGACCTGAGTAGGCCCAACGAGTGGAGAGGAGATGCTCTTAGAATTGAACGGCAACCTATGAAAGAAATCTCCCTCTGCACCTTACCGTCCAAATGGGAGTAGTCGCCCATTGGGCCATTGTTGCTTCCGCCTTCGGGACCGAACCTCGGCAAAACCCTAACACACTGATCTCTCTAAAATACCTAGAGGGCAGAACCCAAAACAACACACTGATCTCTCTGAAATACCGAGGAGCTCTGAAGCAAAAGATGTTGTTTGTCAGAAGTGGGGTTCGAACCCACGCCCTCGTTAGAGGACCAGAACTTGAATCTGGCGCCTTAGACCACTCGGCCATCCTTATAAACCGGCGGAAATCCCCCTAAATTCCCGATGTGGGACTAAACTGTCGAGGTTGCACGCAGCTTACCCGTAGCAGCCGGCCGGCGAGTGCCGAGGCCTCCCGTCGTCGTACGTATCCGCCGTGGGCCGGGGCGAACGACGGATTTGCGCCGACGCTGGATCCCTCCCCGTGCTCGACGAAGCGCGTGGTGGGAGATCGATGCGAACAGAGAGGTGAGGGAGACGAGATGGGGTCGACAGTTTGCAGTCAACGGCGTACGTAGCCAGACCATAACATTTTCTGCTACGCTTCGTGGATGTAGGTACCGGCCCAACAGGCCCTCTCTGGATGCCGGCCCAGATTACGCCTTGGCATACTGAACTGTTGCGTCAGCCGTCAGGTGCATTCGTCGCGCGGTCGCGCCTGCTCGTCCAATTAATTCTTCCCACTCTCCAATGCAACCACCGGCTGCTTTTGCTTCCTGGAGGGGAGTGGGAGGGCGCCGGCTGTGACGGCGGCACACGGCGAGCTCTAAGTACGGTCGTACCATGTAGATTGGCACGTCTCGTCAACCACGATCGAATTCAATAGAAATCAGCCCAGCACAACGTGCCGATCCAAAAGAGTCATGAGAAGGGCTTGGCGACTTCCACGCGAAGCCAGTCGCTTTGCTCATCTTTACTACTGTACTCATCTTTGCCAAAGAATTTCTAGGGATATGCCGATACGACATGCATGTGTATCTGTCTGGGGGTCAAAAGGTACCATTAGATTTGAACCCGCATGCTAAGAGCATCTCCATTCGTTGGGCGTACCCAGGTCGACCGATTTTCGGCCGGACGAAGCGCGTTTTCGGCCTGGGTACGCCCACACTCGCACTCGCGTAGCTAGGCCGCGTTTCCAAATTCGGCTAAATTCATTCAAAAATGGCCGAATATGGACGAATATAGACGGAATTTCATTAAAGCGGGCAAGGGGTACATAGTACATCGGTTTTATAACTAGGAAAGGACGCCGACGTGGTGATGCCGCCGTGGTCGGTGCAGGACGCCGCAACTACAGGCTGAGACGGGGGTTGTTACCGGCCTCGATGTGCGCCATGACTCCGGCGAGAGTCCGCCCTGGAACGCTCCACCAGCGGCGGCGGTAAGCCATATTGTTACGTGGCGGCGGCGGCGAGCCCGACGGTCCGTCGTGTCGGGCGAGTTCCTTGAGGCGCCTGTCAGCGAAAAACTGCCTCCAGAAGACCAAGTTGCCCTGATCCTCGAGATCCGGGTCCACGCGCCGCTTTGATTTTTTTTCGCCGATATCGCTGAGTCCGGCGTCCCCAGGGCGTACCCGAAAACCTGGGTTCGGCCTGGGTAGTCCGGACCAAAAAATGGGCGAAATTCGGCCGAAAACAAGTCCTTGGGTACGCGACTAGGCCGATTTTCGGCGTCCGGATCGGCCTCCTGGGTAGGCGAGTGGAGATGCTCTAAGGAGCAAGGATCCCGGTTCAAACTCCAAGTTGAGTTTTTTTTTCTGAAATAGGGAGCGAAGCCCGGTCTCAGCATCAAGTGATATATACTCCCTCCGTCCACAAATAAGTGTACTTCTAGCCTTGTCTTAAATCAAAGTTAGTAAAGTTTGAGTAACTTTATAGAAAAACATAGAAATATTTATGACTCTAAATTGGTACTAGTAGATATGTTTTCAAATTTACTTTTATAATATGTCAATTTGATATAATATATATTATTATATTTATCTATAAAGTTGATCAAATTTAATAATGTTTGACTTAGGAAAAAGCTACAAGTACACTTATTTACGGACGGAGGGAGTACAACCTTTAATCATTATTCATTTATTATTGGAATCACAGTGTCTGACAAAAGCTATTACAAAGATCGTACAAATTAGAATTATCAAAATAAAACACCAAGCAAAAACAATAGCCATATCGTCACCTCCCCACGAGATATAGTAAACACCTAGATGCCTCTTTTGACCCCACCTCATGGTCACTCGTAGCGACTAACCAAGAGAAGCTGAAGTGCCTGAGCGCGGAGGGTCAAACTCATGCAAAAGGAGCCCTAATCCGCCCAGGCTATCCACGAAGCAGCGCCCACGCACACACTCCGGATGTCGCCGCCTCCACTATCTTCCACCAACTCGTCTTCAGCTTGTAGATCGATGCTCAGACTTTATCCACACCATCCACCGACACCACCATGGTGTCAAGTAGCACCATCTCCATGCGCGCTAGCCGCTCCACCTCTCCCGTCGCTTCCATCCGACGATGCTCCACAGACGGTGCTCCCAAGAGAGAACGCGACACCGCAGCGTCGCCATTGCCTGATCAGAAGATCTAAGGGTTTCTCCCGGGACAACACGAGTGAGGTCGACACTAGTTGCACGGCGATGCCTTCATCGAGGTCACGACAAGGTAACACTGCCATCACCCGCCAATTGGGACGGTTTTCACCGGCACCTAGGTCGCCTCGCAACCGGGACTAGATGACTGATCCTGGGGTATGTCAACCGACGGAGAAGATGACCACCACCACCCAGCCCAGGGCCACCGCCCTAGGCATCCTCATGGCCCGAAGCAGTCCCCAGATGGCCTTCGCGCGATTTCACCGGTCCACGACGAGACAGCAAAATTTGGAGGCGGTCAATCCTAATCCAAGATCAACCACCTCCAGCCAGCCCCGCCACTTGCAGATCCGCAGGTGTTGCACACCGGCCGCCGCTGCTTCGCCCTTACCGCCAGAGATCAAGGGCTGGCAGCTGCCACCATGGATCTTGGACCTTCGTGCCGCAGGGGCTTTGCCCAGCGACGGAGCCGGCGGCGGTGGAGGGAAATAGGCGGGAGGGAGGACGGGGAGGGAGTGCGGGGGTCCACCCGGTGTGGCCCGGCGGCGCCGCACGGGGACAGGGAGTTGAGCTTGCTCGAACACTTGGATCGATCAATTCATTCGACCGACGAGCTCTTGCCAACAGTTCACTTGCATGCGTTCGCACCGCGTGCGCGATATGTAGCAAAAACGACTTTTGAAATTCTACACCGGTGCAGTGCAGATGATCGAGCGCGGAAGACAGTAGAGTTCCCAACACACATTCTATTGGAGTACGTACTTGAAGTGGTTCTGATTATCGGAGCCCGAAACTTAGGGTGGGTGTTCTCAATTGTTTGATACACATTTTCTGATTGTTCTGAGACAAGCATCAGTACCTGTGTGTATATCATGGCGATTTGATTTGATATACACGTTATCTCTTCTTGAGCAAGGTGACACAAATTAGGATGCATGGTGTTAGGAATACTTGTACTGTATCGTGGCATGTCACGTACGCTAGTTTTAGCCTCCTGGTATGTATCGAGGAGGGGTGGTTCAGTTGTAACGATCTTTCAAGATCAGGATAGATCGATCCACCCTAACCTCTTGTGCAAGATGTAAACAACCAATGTATATCCTGTCGAGCTATGACTCTATATTAACACGCAACGAGCCTGAGGCCAAAGGCATCGTTCCACCCGAACTTTCACATGGTATCAGAGCCTACCCTTCCACAAAACACATCTATGAGTTCATCCTATGCTCCCGCCGCCATGAGCAATCTCCTCCCCAGCCAGGGCACGGCGGAGAAGCTTACCCGTGAGAACTACCTTCTCTGGGAAACGCAAGTCCTCCCGGCGGTTCGTGGCGCCCGGCTCATGGGGTTCCTAGATGGGACTTCCAAGGCGCCGCCCAAGCTCATCACCGTCCCAGGCAAGGACGGCAAGGACATCACGGAGGAGGCCAACCCCGACTACGAGACATGGGTGGCCACGGACCAGCAGGTCCTCACTTACCTCCATCACTCCATCACCAGGGAAATCATGGTCTCGTGCATTGGCATGAAGACCGGCGCCGAGGTGTGGAAGGCGGTGACGGCGATGTTCGCCGCTCAATCTCGCACCCGCATCGCCAATCTCCGCACCAAGCTCACCAACACCAAGAAGGAGGGCAAAACAACGTCGCAGTACTTCGCGGCGATCAAGGCGATCTGTGACGAGCTCGGTGCTGCCGGGCGCAAGGTGGAGGAAGACGAACAAGTCGAGTACCTCCTCGCCAACCTTGACGACCCCTACAACCCGCTCTTTGCGGCCATCGAGGCGAATCCCGCCCACAACCTCACCGTCAGCGAGCTCTACGCTCAGGTAATGGCATATGATAACAGGATGGAGATGCTGATCGGTGGCAATGGCGAGGGTTCCGTCAACACTGTTGCACGCGGTGGACGTGGCGGCGGAAGACGGGGCGGACGCGGTCGTGGCTGCGGCAATGGTGGCCGTGGCTATGGACGTGGAGGCAGCGCACGCGCCCAACAGGGTGGCAACAACGGAGGCGGTCGGCGCAACGGAAACGGTGGCGGCAACAAGGGCAAGGACGTCATCGTATGCCAGATTTGTGGCAAACCAGGCCATCCCGCCTGGAAGTGCTGGCACCGCTACTCCGATGACGAGGAGGAGGAAGAAGAGAAGGGTGCCAACGCCGCCTACGGAGTCGACACCAACTGGTACGACGACTCCGGCGCCACCAACCACATCACCGGTGAGCTAAACAAGCTCACCATGAAGGAGACATACACCGGCGGTGAGAAGATCCACGCCGCCAACAGCACGGGTATGAATATCAGCCACGTTAGTCATGCATTAGTTGATTCCCCATCCAAACAACTTCACCTTTGCAATGTTCTTCACGTTCCTTCAAGTACAAAAAACCTTGTGTCTATTCACCGCTTAACACGCGATAACAATGTTTTTGTTGAATTTCATCCATGGCATGTCTATGTGAAGGAACAGGACACGAGGAAGGTTCTGCTTAAGAGTAGATGCAATAAGGGTCTCTATCCGTTAGTGTCTTCATCATCCATACAGAATAAACAAGCCCTTAGCGCCACCAAGCCTTCAGCTACACGGTGGCATGATCGTTTAGGTCATCCCTCTTTTAAGATTGTTCAACAATTGCTTAGCAAATTTGATCTTTCTTGTTCTAAAGAGTCTAGAATTGAGTCAGTTTGTGATTCATGTCAAAGAGCAAAAAGTCATCAACTTCCCTATACAAGATCCACTAGTGTGTCAACCAATCCCCTCAAACTTATTTTCTCTGATGTATGGGGGCCAGCACCCTCCTCTCTTGGTCGGTTTTCATACTATGTAAGCTTCATTGATGATTTTAGCAAATTCAGATGGATCTATCTTCTAAAAAAGAAATCCGAAGTGTTTCACATCTTCAAGAATTTTCAAAGCCTTGTTGAACGCAAATTTAATCGAAAAATCATTGCCATACAAACAGATTGGGGTGGTGAGTATGAAAAACTCAGTCCCTTCTTTACTCAAATGGGAATTTCCCATCATGTATCCTGCACACATGCCCATCAGCAAAATGGGTCGGCAGAACACAAGCATCGACACATTGTCGAAGTTGGACTTGCACTTCTAGCCAATGCCTCAATGCCATTAAAATTTTGGGACGAAGCATTCATGACAGCCACTTACCTCATCAATATGCTTCCCTCTTCGGTTATTAACCAAGAAATACCCATCACTCGTCTCCTAAATGAAATCCCCATTTTTTCTTCTCTCCGTGTATTTGGATGTGCATGTTGGCCGAATCTTAGACCATATAACAAGCGCAAGCTCGCTTTTCGCTCCAAACAATGCGTCTTTCTCGGTTATAGTTTGATACATAAAGGCGTCAAATGTCTAGATGTTAGCTCCGGTCGTGTCTACATATCACGCGATGTGGTATTTGATGAGGCCATTTTTCCTTTTGCTAAACTCCACCCCAACGCCGGAGCCCTTCTACGTCAAGAAATCCTCCTTCTCCCAAATACCCTCTTCAATTCTTCTGATTCCGGGGAACAACAATGTACTGAACTAACCGCTGATGATTCTCCTATTTTAGCTCCGTTGAATTTGTCACAGGGGCGGGTGCAGACTGCTGGTGCAAACCACTACCAAAACGGTGCAGAAACGGAGTCAGAATCAGCTGGAGAAAACTCGTCGCTAAACGACATCACGCGCACGGGAACCGGTGCAGATTCGCCCGCGATCTCCGCGCGATCCTCCTCGGGATCGTCCTCCGAGGAATCCACCTCGGGATCGCCCTCCTCTGCCGACAGCAGGGACCAGGGGCGCATCGGCCCTGGGCCGCACGCCACGTCGCCTGGCTCCTCGTCAACAGGAGAGGCCAGCCAGCCCAGCATCGACACATCGTCTGGTGGTCCTCCCTCCTCCGGTCCCGCATCTGTCGCTTCCCCACGTGGGCACCCGCCCTGCCCACACGTCATGCGGCATCTCGAGGGTGCCAAATCTAGCGCACCAATCGGCTCCTCTCCTGCCCGCAGCCGGTCGGCCGTACGCGGCAACCCCCCTGCGACGCGGTCTGCTGTCCCAGGTTCGCTGCAAGGGGGCGGATCTTCTGTGGCAACATGATCTGCAGACGCACCTGAGGCTCCAGTGCACCGCACACGGTCAACAACGGGAAAACGAACTCCAAAAATGTGGGTAAACGAACTCCAAAAATTTATTCCGATGGCACATACGTTATGGTATGTCAGTTTCCTCTCATGAGCCTACAAAATTGCAAGTAGCATTAAAAGACTCAAACTGGAAACATGCTATGGATGATGAGTATAGGGCTTTGGTAGAAAATAAAACTTGGCACCTAGTACCACACAAACATGGCATAAACTTGATAGATTGCAAATGGATCTATAAAATTAAAAGAAAAGCCGATGGCACTATCGATAGATACAAGGCTAGATTCGTAGCTAAAGGTTTTAAACAACGATATGGTATAGATTATGAGGACACTTTTATCCCAGTTGTTAAAGCTGCTACCATAAGACTTGTTCTAGCTATTTCAGTATCTAGAGGATGGAGCTTAAGGCAATTAGATGTGAAGAACGCGTTTCTCCATGGTGTTCTGGAAGAGGAAGTTTATATGAAGCAGCCACCTGGTTATGAAGATCCAAAGACACCATATCATGTGTGCAAATTGGATAAATCACTATATGGACTCAAGCAAGCACCAAGAGCATGGTTTGTCAAGCTAAGCTCAAAACTTCAAGAGTTTGGTTTTCTCCCTTCAAAAGCTGATACATCATTATTCATTTACAACAAGTTTGATATTATCATCTTTGTATTAGTCTATGTTGATGACATCATTGTCATCAGTTCTTCTGACAAATCTATCACTGCACCGCTTAAAGATTTAAGTGCATCCTTTGCTTTAAAGGATCTAGGTGACTTGCATTATTTCTTGGGAATTGAAGTAAAGAAACTCAATGATGCTATTGTACTAACCCAAGAAAAGTATGCTTTGGACTTGTTGTCTAGAGTTGGCATGAAGGATTCAAAGGTGGCGCCAACGCCCTTGGCAGCTTCAGAAAAATTATCTGTTGTAGAAGGTGTTGCTCTTGGCTCAGGAGATAGTACTAACTATAGAAGCATTGTTGGTGCACTTCAATACTTGACACTCACTCGAACAAATATTGCATTCTCTGTAAACAAGGTATGCCGGTTCTTACATGCACCTACCACAGTTCATTGGACTGCTGTAAAGAGGACACTGAGGTACATCAAGGGAACGACAAGACTTGGATTGACCTTTAGAAAATCTTCTTCCACCTTAGTAAGTGCCTTCTCAGATGTAGACTGGGCAGGGTGTGTAGATGACAGAAGACCTACAGGTGGTTTTGCAGTTTATTTTGGTCCTAATCTTATTTCTTGGAGTGCTAGAAAACAGGCAACAGTGTCAAGGTCAAGTACAGAAGCAGAATACAAAGCACTTGCAAATGCTACAGC
Organism: Avena sativa; assembly: GCA_916181665.1. Taxonomy (NCBI): domain Eukaryota; kingdom Viridiplantae; phylum Streptophyta; class Magnoliopsida; order Poales; family Poaceae; genus Avena; species Avena sativa. Next base: position 271,889,797 of record OV702298.1, on the reverse strand, counting down.
TGAAATAATATGGGTTGAATCCTTGTTGGGAGAGCTTGGAATTAAAAGAAGCCAAGTTTCATGTCTTTGGTGTGATAATATGGGAGCAACTTATCTCTCTGCTAATCCAATCTTTCATGCAAGGACAAAACACATAGAAATAGACTTTTATTTTGTAAGGGAAAGAGTTGCAAACAAATTTCTTGAGATCCGCTTTATTTCTTCACAAGATCAGGTGGCAGATGGCTTCACCAAAGCTTTGCCTACACGACAGCTTGAAGAGTTTAAACACAACCTCAACCTTAGAGAAGGTTCAGTTCGAGGAGGGGTGTTAGGAATACTTGTACCGTATCGTGGCATGTCACGTACACTAGTTTCAGCCTCCTGATATGTATCGAGGAGGGGTGGTTCAGTTGTAACGATCTTCCAAGATAAGGATAGATCGATCCACCCTAACCTCTTGTGCAAGATATAAACAACCAATATATATCCTATCGAGCTATGACTCTATATTAACACGCAACGAGCCTGAGGCCAAAGGCATCGTTCCACCCGAACTTTCACACATGGAACCGAACAAACAACAGCTCCACATTGCCGCAACACAATAGTACAACACACTTTCTGTTTTAGAGTTGATGTGTATGGACAAATCTAACAGATCAATTATATAACCTTGTCAAACCAAATTTGCAAAGCTGCTGATCCTAGAACCAGCGACAATGTAAACACATTCGAGTAGGTTTTTATGATTCGATCTTTTCATTATTCTCTTGTAAACCTAGCACCATGCTATAATTAGGAAACAATTTTGTTGGTTTTCTTAAATGCTTGAGATTTGTTGCATGATTTAAGAGTTCACTTGGTTCCGGGTAAAATCTACATTGTTCCGTCTGCACCGTATTTGGTCCATATCTGTTTTTGACAATATCTGCTTCTGTTTTTTGCTTTCAAGGTTTATGTATTTATTTCCTCTTCTGCAAAAAAAAATATAAAAAAATATGGCACTACTCAGTTCCGTCTGTTTTCATCCCTACAACACAGTAGTGATCAGGGAGTAGCTGATTCTCTAAAGGATCGACATTCATATGTATATAGTATCTTCAAATTAAATAGTTCAGTATAACTAAATCGTGAATATCTATTTTATGATTGTTCTTGTTCTTTTTGCAAAGAGACTAGGAACTATGATTCTAGCGCCCCATATGTTTTTTGTTACACATATTGTATATAGCCAATTTATGGTACTTATAATGTTTCCTTTTTAATTATTCAGATATGAAGAAGAGAGAAGGAGACATTGTATCATGTTTCAAACGTGCAGCAAAGAAGGCTGCAGCTGCTTCAAATCCTTCGCCGGCAGAAACTATGGTGGAAGAGCACCCTCAAGCTCAAGAGCAAGATACGAGAAGTGAAGAAGTTGTGAATCGTATGCCACCGCCACCGCCACCGCCGGTTTATGACATGAACAACCTTCCATATGATCCAGGTGAAAGGCAGCCCATTCAAAGTTATCCTGTCAACGATCAAGATACAACTCGAAGAGCATATATTCTCAAAGGTCCATTCAAACCTTATACACATGTTTTTCCAAAAAGAAAGATTGGAAAAAGAGACCGTCAATTCAATATGGTATGGCTTTATAATCATGACTGGCTTGAATATAGTATCAAGAAGTATTTTGTGTTTTGTTTTGTATGTTACTTATTCAAGAAAGGTACTGGATCAGATACATTTATTACTGATGGCTGGAGAAATTGGAATATAGGAGAGAAAGCACTTCTGAAACATATGGGTTCTAAGGCACATAATGCAGCTCAAGAGAGATACATTTGCTTCAGGAATCCAAAGGTAGCAATTGATTATCACATTGACAAGTGGACTGATGAGGATCTTCGTCTTTACAAGATAAGATTGACATATTCACTTAGATGTATCAAGTTTCTTTTGCATCAAGGATTGGCATTTCGTGGCCATGATGAAAGTGAAGATTCTAGCAACAGAGGGAACTCTCTAGAACTTTTGGAGTTTCTTGCTGGAAATAGTGAAGAGGTGCACAAGTATGTTTTGAATAATGCTCCAGGTAATTGCATCTTAACTAGCCCAGAGATACAAAAGCAGATTATTGAATGTTGCGACATAGAAACTAGAAAAAAAAATTGAAGAACTTGGCGATGAGCCTTATGCAATTTTAGCTGATGAGTCTAGTGATATATCACATAAAGAACAACTAGCTCTATGCTTGCGTTACGTTGATCAATCTGGTCGTCCATGTGAGCACTTTATTGGGGTTGTTCATGTAGATGATACTACCTCTTTATCACTTAAGGGTGCAATTGAAGCTTTACTTGCTAGTCAGGGCTTGATTATGACTCAAATCCGTGGTCAAGGTTATGATGGGGCTAGCAACATGAAAGGGGATATTAAAGGACTAAAAACACTGATCATGCAAGAGTCACCTTCTGCGTATTATATTCATTGTTTTGCACATCAACTCCAACTAGTCCTGATTGCTGTTGCTAAGGGCAATACTGATTGTGTAAGTTTTTTTGATCAAGTATCTCTCTTGTTGAATATTGTTGGAATTTCATGTAAGCGTCATGGCATGCTTCGAAATGCTAGGCTTGAGAGTATCAAGAAAGCACTTGATTGTGGTGAACTTGAAACTGGTAGTGGATTAAATCAAGAGATGGGTTTGCCTAGGCCTGGTGACACTCGGTGGGGTTCTCATTTCAAAACTGTATACAACATCGTTGTTATGTTTTCCACAATTCATGATGTACTCACCGAGCTTGGGGATGATATTTCACATAAGGATGATTGGACAAGAATACATTATGTGCTTGGAGGATTTGAGACCTTTGAGTTTGTTTTCTTTGCACACTTAATGGTTCTAATTCTTGGATATACAAATGAATTATCTGAGTGTTTACAAAGAAGGGAGCAAGATATTCTTAATGCAATCAGACTTGTTAATGGGGCAAAGAACAGAATGCAACAATTGAGGTCTAATGGTTGGGTTAAATTTCTTGAGAAGGTCACTTTGTTTTGTGAGAAACATGTTGAAGTTCCTTTCTATGGATGGTAATTATGTGCCTTATGGAAAATCAGCAAGGTATGCTCGTGCTTGAAACCAAACAAATGATGACCACTTCAGAAGAGAAGTATATATTGGTGTCATCGATAAAATTAGTCAAGAGCTTGATAATTGGTTTGATGAGGTTAATATGGAGTTATTGTCTTGTATGTCAGCCTTCAATCCTTCAAACTCATTTGCTTCTTTTGATGCACAGAAGGTACGCAAACTAGCTGAGTTTTACCCAAACGATATCCCAGGCAATTATTTGCTAAAGCTTGAATTGCAACTTGATAATTACATTGATGACATGAGACGAGATGAGAATTTTCAAGGCCTAGATAATCTTGTTGACCTCTCAGTTAAGCTTGTTGAAACAAAGAGGCATAAAGTTTATGATATGGTTTACTTACTTCTCAAATTAGTATTGGTCCTGCCGGTGGCAACGGCAAGTGTTGAAAGAGTGTTTTCTGCAATGACTTTAGTAAAAACAAAGTTAAGAAATAAGATGGGTGACTGTCTCTTGGATGATTCTCTAGTCACATACATTGAGCGAGATATTTTTTCTCAAGTGGATGAAGATGATATAGTGGAGACGTTCATGTCATTAAGGAGGCGCAGGCCACACAAGTCAAACAAGTAGTATTGTAAGTTTCTTTTATTAATATTTTAGATTGATAGTATGGTGATTAGACTATTAGTATGGTTACTTATGCATTTTCCATCTTTAATCATCAATTACATATTGTTTACTTATTCTATATCCTATTACAATGCAAATTTATAATTTTGTATATAACTATCAAATAGATTTTGTCTAGATGGTCGTCAAAATTTTGGTGCGGCATACCCATTGATAAAATTCTACATCCGCCACTGTAGTGATGGGGGACGTGTAATTACTGAGGTTAGTAATGGCACTTTTGCTTCAATAGCGCTACGGTCGCCCCTTTTCCACATAGAACGCACTAGTCTAGTACAAACGCAACATGACGTCTCACCCAATCATGAACGGAGTAGGTAAAACACATCGCCAGAGTCGAAAAAAGGACAGGGTAAAAAATAACACGGTAAAACAAGTCGCCAAAGTGGCGAGAAGGACATGTAGAAAAAGAGCACCAGCAGCAACGACGGAGCAACGTTTTCCTCGAGATACATACGCGGCATGGAGCTTTGCAGCGCAGAAGACTAGATATGTTGTCGGGACTATTTGGTTCTATGTCATACCTTGCCAAGCCCAAATTTAGCAGCCATGATTTAGTTGTCATGTTTTTGGTTTTGTCATACTTTGCCTTGTTATACTTTATTTTTTGAGTGAATTCCACTTTTTACCCTCTATTTGTGTATTTATGACACTAATTACCCTACGTAGTAAAAATTCATCTAAATTATCATGTTTGGAAATTTTAAACCCTTATTTTCTGATACATATCTATTGGGCAAGGTGTGAGGTGACGATTGAACTTCGAAATTATCAAGATGGCAACAAAGAATAGTACATTTGGTGCAGAGAATGATAGATATGATCAGAGCCGGTCCTAAGATTTCGGAGGCCCGGAGCGAAACTAAAATTTTGGGCCCCTCTTACTATAATTTTTTTCGCATGTATAATATGATGAAAAAAATACTTTAAGTATACCCAACTACAATATTCATATAAAATAATAATGTTTAGATGATACCTTTAAATTTTCTCCGCCAATTCCTAAAAGTAAAGTTTGTGACGATGGAATCAATATCAATATCGTCCTCTAACTTCTTCTCATTGCATAGAGTTGCTAAATCATTTAACCTCTCTTGACACATTACATATCTTAAATAGTTTTTTAATAATTTCTCACAACGAGTATTGGATAAAGACTTCAGAGTTAAACCTTTCACGTGGTCAAGCAACACTTTCCATCTTTTGGTAGACCTAGAAAATAAAACATAGATCCGTTGCACGATGCCAAAGAAAAAAGCCTTACCACAAGATTTAGCCATATCACAAAAAGTAAGATTAAGACTATGGCAAACACACGGTATATACAAAGTCCTTGGATTTACCTTAATCAACATGTTCTGCACTCCTTTGTTCTTTCCTTTCATATTAAAACAATTATCATAACCTTGACCCCTAATATCATCAATAAGAAAACCATATGACTTGATGGATTCAACCAATGCATTGAAAAGCCCTTCACCAGATGTGTCATTTACCACCAAAGAAACCAAGAAAGTACTTCTCAACTTAGGGTTCATCATCAACACTAGCAGATTTATCATGATGATCACTCACATTGTCACTATCCGTGTTAACGTGAACGCCACCCTCTGTACCGACATCATCTTTTACATCAACATTATTCTGTTCTCCCACAACAACTAGCACCAACTCATCTGGATTGCTCGAAGTGCTCGCGTTGCTCTTCAAAAATTTAAACAACTAGCGCCAACTCATTTGGCCGGACAGTAGCCAGTAGATCGTCGTGAATCGTGATCGGCGAGAGCGAGAGGACCTGGCCGCATGGGCGATAGCCACGACCCATGAGAGGAGAGCTAGAGAGGTCCGGACGTCGCCGCGTCGGGCGATCTGGCGAGTCGGGCGACGTTTCGTATCGTCGTATCGATCAGGCGAGACTGGCGAGTGGCCACGTTTCATACGGTCGCAGGCCTGTATGGTAATATGAATCAATTGGCGCTACGTGAAGTCTGGTCGGCCGGCCGGATCGAAAACCAAAAGAAAATAGCCTATCTAAATCGTTAAACTGTTTTTTCCTACCATGTATAATAAGCCTACATAGAAAGTATGGGCCCCTAATTTTTCTGGGCCCGGGGCGGCCGCCCCGCTAGACCCCCCCCTAGGGCCGGCCTTGGATATGATCGACGATGACGTCCTCCGATCTTGACATATTTTGTGGCGCACATCGTCCTAACATATCAGTCTTATCCAAAAACATGTGTTAAATGCTAAAACGGGACAAAATCATGCTTAGAATTTTCTTAAATAGGACATTCAGATACAATTTCTACTAAATGGGGTAATTAGTATCTCAGATGCATAAATAGAGGGTAAAAAGTGGAATTTTTACTCTTATTTTTTTTATGATTTACTTGTCATAGAGCGTCATTTTTTATTCACTTCTGCTAAAGTTTGGCACCCGAGCTAACGATTCTGGCGACTTGTTTGAGATGACTGATGAGTAGTGGAAGCTGCTGGCCCAGTGTGCACATTGACAGCTCGCGTAAAGAAATAATCGATGAGGAGAAAAGTATAATCGACGAGCTCTCCCTAAACTGACGCGGGTTCACACGGGGGAAAAGCGAGCTCAGGCGCCTGCCTAGGGACGGATGCCAGGGCTAAGTACTCTTTTTGGTCCCATTTCATGACCTTTCTCGCTCTGTTCAAGGATGGTTTGATCTTGATCACACTTTTGGTTTTGGACCGCGAGCGCGCTTTATCGATGCATGTCTGGTTGAGACTTCAGACCAGACAGTTCTTTTCATCGCTTTCCTCGTTGCGGTAGATTGACGGACACAGTACTACGTAAAATTGATCTTTAAAGTGGAAATGAGTCTGCAATGGCAGAGAAGGTCAATATTCTGGGTGGCTTCAAAATCTCGTCAGTCTACTGTTAGTCTGAACGTTAGGTCCAGTTTAGGTTTTATCTGATGTAATAAAGCCGATGCCTGAGTCTGTTCAGCATCGTGTATCGTAGCTAGGATCAGCACGCCGCTATGGACGGATCATGGGATGACATGGTCGACTCGGTCATAGCGGCGATAGTGGTACGTTTCAGAGGGTCGTGGGATGGCGCGGCTGTAACTCTAAGCGATCCGCTTTTCTCATTTAGATATAAGAGAAATAAACAGAAACAGAAAAGTTGCATTGCAGTAGCAGCAAGAAACCTATGTCCCTCTCTCGTTTAACCAATCTACATCGAGTCTGTGAGAGGATCTGCAACGACAAGTGGTATCAGAGCTATGTCGAGGACGCCACCGGCGGCAGGTGAGAAGGCTAAGGAGAAGGTGGTCGAGGGGAGCGGCTCGGCACCGCCGGCGACCGCAATGCGCCATCCCTCCCACTCTCCTACCAGGCGGCAAGGTCGCAGCCCATCTCGACGCGGCGGTGGTGAGATCGTCGTGAGGGAGCGCGTGTTTCGGGAGAACACGGGCTCGATGCAATTCCCCACTCTCACCCACACAAATTATGCGGAGTGGGCGATGGTGATGCGCGTGCAGCTCCAGGCTGCACGGCTGTGGGATGTCATTGAGTTCGGGGCGGAGGATGATCAGGACGATCGTGCTGCTCTGGCTGCTTTGCTGCCAGCCGTACCCCTGAGCTCGTGCGCACTTTGGGCATGAAGGACCGCGCCAAGACGGCATGGGAAACCCTCAAAAGGATGAGGCTCGGGTGCGAGCGCATCCCGGAGGCAAAGGCACAAACACGGCGTCGCGAGTTTGGGGAACTACAGTTTCACGCTGGTGAGTCAATAGAGGATTTTGCGATTCGCCTGACCTGCATTATCAGTGATCTGGAGCTGCTCGGCGACCCGTACGATGAGTACAAGGCCGTCCTCAAATTTCTCCGTGTGGTGCCGAAGTAGTATCGCTCGATGGTGATGGCGATCGAGCAGACAGTCAATTTGCACGAGCAAACCATCGAGGATCTGACTGGCCGCCTCCTGACGGCGGAGGAAGGCTATGATCTCGAGGACGTTGCGGATGACGTCAAGAAGCTTCTCCTCACGGAATAGGAGTGCGCTGCGTCGGGCGCGACAGCGCGCCCCTGGGTCGTCTTTAGGCGGCGACAGAGCAGGCAAGCCGGCGCCCAAGACAGTGAGCACCGCAACCGGCGCGGGCGAACGTCGCAAGGGCACCTGCCGCTACTGCGGCAAGGAGGGCCACTGGGCCAAGGAGTGCAGGAAGGCCAAGAGAGATCGCGAACGACGCGGTGAGAAGACGAACCTTGCGCAAGGCGAGGAAGAGGAGGCACCCGGACTCCTTCTCGCGCAGGTGTGCGCGCTCGGCGCGGCACGCATGCTGACACGGGGGAAGCCGTGTTCCTGAACGAAGAGCGGGTCATCCCCGTTCCCTCTGTCGACGGCCTGTGGTACCTTGACACAGGTGCGTCAAGCCACATGACAGGGGAGCGCGCCATGTTCTCCTCACTTGACGAAAGGGTGCGCGGCAAGGTCCGTTTCGGCGACGGCTCCGTCGTCGAGATCTGCGGACGCGGGTCAGTGGTTTTCCAGTGCCTAACTGCGGATCATCGAGTTCTCGGGTACGTCTACTTCATCCCTACACTCCGCAGCAACATCATCTCGTTGGGGCAACTCGACGAGAACAGGTGCAAGATCACGATCTGTGACAGCGTGATGTGCATCCTAGATCGCCCGCGCAAGATCCTGACGCGCGTTAACCGGACTCGCAACCGGCTCTACACAGTGCGCCTCCAGCTCGCCACTCCGGTGAGCCTCCTTGCCAAGCACGAAGATCAAGTGTGGCTGTGGCATGGGCACTACGGGCACTTGCACTTCTGTGCACTGCAGGCCCTGGGGCGCAAGGAGATGGTGCGCGGCATGCCGCTGATCGACCATGTAGAAGAGTTCTGCAGTGGGTGCGCCCTTGGCAAGCAGCACCAAACGCCATTCCCTCAGGCCACGAGCTACCGAGCGAGTCGAGCGCTGGAACTGATGCATGGTGATCTGTGCGGACCAATCACGCCGTCGACCGCCGGCAGTAAGAAGTACTTTCTGCTGATCGTCGATGATTACTCACGTTTCATGTGGCTTGAGGTACTAAGGTCCAAAGACGAGGCACTGAACTTATTCAAGAAGGTGAAGGCACGAGCTGAGGTAGAACGCGAGTGCAAGCTCCTGGCATTCCGCTCGGACCGGGGCGGCGAGTTCAACTCGTTGGATTTCATGGATTTCTGCGACGCGAGCGGCATCAAACACAACACCACCGCCTCGTACTCCCCCCAACAGAACGGAGTGGTGGAAAGGCGCAACCAGACCATGGTTGAGATGGCTTGGTGCCTGCTTAAGCCCGTGGGCATGCCAGGGCCGTTCTGGGACAAGGCGGTGAAGACTGCCGTGTACCTGCTAAATCGTGCGCTATCCAGAAGCTTGAAGGGCATCACGCCGTACGAGGCTTGGCACGGGCGTGCGCCGGCCGTGCACCACCTCAGGATTTTCGGGTGCACTGCCCATGTCAAGCGCCTCGAGCCAGGAATTGCGAAACTCTCGGACAGATCAGTCCCTAGAATGTTCGTTGGGTATGAAGAAGGATCAAAAGCCTATCGAGTCTATGATCCTGAGGGAAAACGTCTCTACATCACGCGTGACGTGGCCTTCGAAGAAAACCATGCCTGGGATTGGAGCGCCAATAGTGGCGGCCAGATCACCGGCTCTCCATCGTTCACCGTGGACTACACCACGTGCGTGGAAGGAGAGAGCTCAGCAGCAGTCCCAGCTACACCCTCTGCCGCGACAGGAAATTCACCCACAACGTCTGCCGCGGCAGGAAACGCGTCTCCAACCACTGCCAGGGCAGGCACGGAAGGCCCCACTACTCCATCTCCAGAACAAGCACGGTTCACCACACCTCCCACTCATGACTCCAACCTGGACACGTAATCTGGTGTAGTACATCGCTATCGGAGGATTGAGGATGTCTATGACACCTCTGTGCAGATGCAGGATTTGGAGGAAAACGGGTTTATGTTTTTTACTGCAGAGGAACCCTCCAGCGTCGATGATGCGCTGTAGGATGAGAACTGGCGCGCGGCGATGCGTGAAGAGCTGAGTTGCATCGAGGACAACAACACTTGGCAGCTCACCGCACTACCTGGTGGCTACCGAGCCATTGGACTCAAGTGGGTGTTTAAGGTAAAGAGAGATCCCTCTGGCGAGATCGTCAAGTACAAGGCGAGGTTGGTCGCAAAAGGATACGCGCAGTGACAGGGGGTGGACTTCGAGGAGGTCTTCGCTCCTGTTGCACGTATGGAGACAGTTCGAGCACTGGTAGCACTAGCAGCGCACCATGGATGGGGCGTCCATCACATGGATGTAAAGTACGCCTTCCTCAACGGGGACCTGGCCGAGGAGGTGTACGTGGTCCAGCCACCTGGCTTCATCGACAATCAGCAGAAGCGAAAAGTTCTGAAACTGAACAAAGCGTTGTACGAGCTTCGTTAGGCTCGGCGGGCATGGATGCAAAATTGGATGACTCTCTGCAAAACCTTGGTTTTACTCGCAGTCCACTAGAGCATGTTGTATACAGACGAAGCAGCGACACCGGATTCCTGATTGTTGGTGTGTACGTCGATGATTTGATCATCACTGGCACCAATGCAGAAGAAATTCAGTCATTCAAAGCCGAAATGCAACATTTGTTCAAAATGAGTGATCTCGGGCTACTCTCGTACTACCTTGGAATCGAGGTGAAGCAAGGAGAAGGAGGGATCTCGCTCTGTCAGAAAGGATATGCAACAAAGATTCTTGAAAGGACAGGAATGCAGAACTGCAACCCCTGTCACACACCCATGGAGTGTCGACTGAAGCTTTCAAAAGAAGATGGAGAAGAGAAGGTAGAAGCAGCCATGTATCGCAGTGTCATTGGCAGCCTTCGATACTTGGTGAATACCATGTCTGACATCGCACATGCGGTTGGCATCGCAAGCAGATACATGGAGGCCCCTAGTGCTCACCATTGGGCTGCAATTAAGCAAATTCTGAGATACTTGCAAGGCACACTGAATTATGGCTGCAGTTACAGAGCTGGGAGGGAGACCAGCCTTGTTGGATACAGTGACAATGATTTTGCCGGTGATACTGATGACAGGAAGAGCACCACTGGCATAGTGTTCTTCCTCGGTGAAAATCTGATCACCTGGAGCTCATAGAAGCAGAAAACAGTCGCACTATCGTCCTGTGAATCTGAGTACATCGCGGCATCGTCTGCGGCATGTCAGGGCATCTGGCTGAATCGACTCATTGCTGATCTTGCCGGACACTCACCACAGAAGTTTCTCGTGAAGATTGACAACAAATCTGCCATTGCTCTGTGCAAAAACCCGGTGCAACATGGAAGAAGCAAACACATTGATACAAAATTCCACCACATCAGGGAGTGCATTGAGAAAGGGGAGATGGATGTCGAGCACGTTGGTACCAATGGACAGCTTGCTAATATGCTGACCAAAGCTCTTGGACGAACCAAGTTTGTTGAGATGCGTCAGATGATCGGCATGCGCGAGATTGGCGCTTAGGGATGAGATTAAGGGGGTAATTTGTTGGAGTCACTAATAATCTCGTCAGGCTACTGTTAGTTTGAACGTTAGGTTCAATTTAGGTTTTATCTGCTGTAATAAAGCCGATGCATGAGTTTGTTCAACATCGTGTATCGTAGCTAGGATCAGCACGCCGCCATGGACGGATCATGGGATGGCATGTTCGACTCGGTCATAGCAGCGATAGTGGCACGTTTCAAAGGGTCGTGGGATGGCGCGGCTGTAACTCTGAGCGATCCGCTTTTCTCGTTCGTTTTCGGTTAGATTCGATATAAGAGAAATAAACAGAAACAGAAAAGCTGCATTGCAGTACGCAACACAAAACCTGTCTCTATCTCTCGTTTTTGATTTCTAACCAATCTACATCGAGTGTGTGAGAGGATCTGCAACGACAGATAGTACGTACTCCCTCCGTTTGAAAATATAAGATGTTTTAGGTTTATGAAGAAGATGTATCTAGTCACCTTTTAGTGTCTGCCTTCTCTCATGTATTGGATCCCTCCTGCTCCCGACCCCTCCTCCCGCACCCGTGCGGCGGCGCCGCGCCGCGTCGGGCGGCCTTCCCTCCCCGCCGAGCCCTCCCTTCCGTGGTCTCTCCTGCCCCCGCCTCCGCCCGGATCGTTGCCAGGCAAAGACCTGGGGGCGTGGCGGTGGCGTCATCCCTGATCGCGATCTGGCGGGTAGGCGGTGGTGTTCGTCCCGACTGGTTTGGCGGTGGTGTTGCGGCGAGTGGCGGTCGGTGATCCTCGGCCCATATGGGGGAAGGCGGCGGCGGGGATCTGGGCCAAGCCACGATCTGTCCCGTACGTTGGCCTCGACGCCAGCGCCCAGGCGACCTGGGCCTTGTCCGTGACACTAGGGCGCTTGGGGCATCTTTCCCCGACATGGTGGTGGTGGCCTCTCAGTCGGGTGGTCTTGCCGTCTTGCGGCGGATCCTGCTAGTTTTCGACGAGTGGCGTGGGGGTTGCTGGCTCGGTTTCAATAAAGGAGGTAGTCCTAGATCCCTCTCAAGCCAAGACGATGATCTGCAGGATGTTGGTCTCCATTGAGCTTGTTTCTGTGTCGTGTTCCGGAAGGCTCCACCTACGAACTCCATAAGTGCTATCATGCCGTGAGTTTGCTGCAAGGAATGAATTCGGTTATACGCACCCATGTTTTACCCTAACCATTTGGTTTCAGAGGGTGTGCTTCGAAACTTTGTTGGCTGTTATTATCATGGGGCATGTTCTCGTTTCATGTGCTGACGGAGAAAGTCATGGAGACCGAGATCTGAGGACAGACAATGGTGGTTCGAGTCTGGGTGGTGATGAGGAATTGGCTAGGTGACTTGTGAATTGGAGCAGTGTCATGCAAGTGGAGGCGACTGCATAGGAGAGGTTCATAGTCCTACCTCTCAGGGTGAAAACCCAGGGTCTGGCCTTAATTGGTTGTGTCTGACAATGGCCTTATTGAAGGTATTGTTTTGAAAGCGCGAACTTTCTTCAGGGTGAAAACCTAGATCTTTGATCGGGCGATGGCGGTGTTTGTGTATTGTTTCCTTTTTAGAGGCATCGTTTTTGGAGAAGCTAGACTTCTGGTGCTGTCTTTGTGGTGGTAGTACCGGTGTTTCAATGAATAAGTCATTGTAGCTGGACTTTTCTTTTTTGTAATTCTTCTTTTTTTTGGCTGTGTGCATATGTGTGGCCGCTAGGGCAATGCGTTGTTGCAGAGGCTAGGTATAATTGGTATCATACTACTAAATGCTCCTTTCCAAAAAAAACATCTTTTAGTGCCTAAATTCATTTAAACCTATACACTAAAAGATGTCTAGATATATCTGTTTCACAAACCTAAAACATTTTATATTTCTAAACGGAGGAAGTACTACTTTGCAGCTATTGCAATACTTGAAACCATTATTGTTAGTGCTGGCGATTTTTCGTACGTTGTCACTTTTGAGTGGTCTTCTGGTCATTATTGGTGATGGAGGAAGACCCACACGGGTAAGATCGCGGTTCTACATACTAGGACCGCAGCATACCTCAAACTTATCTTGGATTAGAGAGGAGAGACAAAAACATGAAACACGAATCCTTGGCCCTGTCCAAAGGTTTTCATGGAAGGATGACGTGCCAGGGCGGCCCATTTCAGTCGGCCAGTGTCTTCGAAATGGTCTGTTCGGATCGAGCCATGAAAAATAAAATGAGTCGTTGTCCATTGTCCAGCATGTCAAACGTGTGCGCCAAGCGGCCAGATCCAAATGATCCGAGATGGCCATTTTGGCAGACGCTTCATTTTTTTCTCACATATTTTCATTAATTTCAAACATAATTTACATATAATAAAAAAGATAAACTAGCTACAACTCTAGCTACCAGCAAATCCTGCGCATGTTCGGCGCCGCCTACGCGTCATCATCTTGGGAGAGGTCGATGAAGGGTGATGGCGTCTAGGGCCGAGGCCTCGTAGGCTGTAATGGAGGCGGTATCAACATCTCCTGTCCAGGTCATGTGGGCCACACGACAAGTGTCATAGGCGGCGGAGAAATCTCCTACCAAGGCCACACGGCCTGTGGCGGCGCATGCGGCGGCAGCTATGGTGGAGGTGGCAGTTGTATCATGTGTGCCGCCACCATCGATGAGAGCTAGACGATCTCCTCCAAATCATGCCATTGCCAGAGCAGCTCCTCCTCCGCTTTGAGATTTCCATGGCGCGTCGGGTGGCCTCCTCCTCATCGTAGTCTGGCGGCACAAGGGGCAAATCGTCCTCGCCCTCCTACTTGACGACGACGCTCCTGTCATCATCGGCGGCGGTGTCGGAGGCTGTGGGGAGCTCTCCGTAGGCGATCTCCGGCTGGAAATCACCCCGCCACATGCACACATTTTGTACATCGTGCTCCCAGGTGAGGAAGGCCTACCAGAGATCCTTTCGAGGTACACGCACTTGTGCCACGGTGCCTGCGGGAGCAGTGCGCGGCGGCAGGTGATCTACGCGTCCAACACTGGCGTGCGGGCGGCACCAGAACCCGCGCCATATTGAGGTGCCAGCCGCCAGGAAGGATGACATCAATTGTGGTTGTAGCGATCCTCTCTTCCCACCGCCGCTTGCACTCGGCCACCGGGATGTACATGCAGTCACGGTGTCGAGGGGACGCTGCAACACGTGTCGCGAGCGCAGCTACATTTATTTTACACGTGACACGTGTCTAGGGGATGCCGCAACACGTGAGGAAGGTTGAACATTTATTTCTTTTTTGTCCTTTTGCACGTTTGATATGGCGTATACTTTATTTTACATATAACATTCTGCCTCCAACTAATGTTACTAATATGTTTGAAAATTGGTTGAATCAGATTGATAAAAGAAAGAAAAGCTAGTATACGAATTGGCATATACACTTTATGCTGGGCTATTTTGAATTGCGGAAATGATTTAATCATGAACCAAAGAAAAATTCTACAAACCTTTTGCGGGTTATTCGCTTGGCTACTTATTCTATGGTCCAATCCGCTTATGTATAACCAGCGAGAAAGCATGGCTACTAGATGCAATCGGCTGCTCTAGGTTGCATGGGACTTTTATTACCTGGTTATTAAGCGGTCTCGCACTATTAGGCCTTCTTTGATTCATGGGGTAGGAAACCCAAAGGAAAAGGAATTAGGTAGGATTGGAGTGTCCTGTTCAAGTTGATCCTATGAACACGGGATTGCAACGAAGGAATTTTCCCTGGTTAGACTTCATGTATCTTTTCCTGCAAAATTGCACTACCGAGTTCCTACACCATTAATTCCTATAGGATTACTTCCCGTGAATCAAAGAGCTCCAAAAGGAAAAAATCCATAGGGTCCCAATCCTATAAAAGTCCTGAGCAAATCCTATGAATCAAAGGAGGCCTTAGAATGCAAGATGCGTAGCCCGTTTATGATTATATTTTTAAGATGGTTGATACATGATATATGTCTCTAATTCTTTGTGATCCGTGATTGTAATCGTACTAATTCTATGACCTTTGCAATAAAAAGATTATGTGCATCATCATGATGCATATGCTGGGGTTGTGTTTCCCGTTTCAAAAAAGTGAGGGATTGTACTTAAGCAGAATCCTATCTCTTTTTTTTTAGGGAAAGCAGAATCCCTGTCTGACTAATCCAAAATCGCGGTGCAGAAAGCAGGCCAGCATAAACTTCCGATCAAAAAAAGTCGTCCTGAGCCCAACAACGGCTTGAGGGATGCCGACTTCCTCGCGAAGCCACGTCCTTTGTTCATCATCTTTACCCACAGAATTTCTAGGGATCTACAAGTACTCATGCTCCCATCTTTGCCAAAAAGACGTGCCAATACGGCATGCGGCATGTGTATCAATGGGGTAAAAAAAACCCAGTTAGATTTGAACTGCATCAGCCCGGTCCAGACTCCAAAGTTCAGAACCTGTCCCTTTCTCAAGTTTCTACTTCCTTCTTTAAAAATAAGTGACTTATGTATATATAGATTCATATATCTCTAGATATGTTTTAGAAGCTATTTAAAAAAATAATTAATTTTATGAATAATACACGAAATTAGTAAATCTGGAAACTAGCGTGGTCTCGGAGACACATGCTTCGACGAGGACCTTTCACAGTTCGAGGCCCCGACGAGTCCAGTCGGGGTTTGAGCCCCCAACCAGTGGAAATCAGTACCGAGTAGCACTAGTCGGGGCCTCTTACTCCGACGAGTCTAGTCGGGGACTCGTACACCGAAAGGTCCTCGCCGGGGCACGGGTCTTCGAGGCCGCGCTAGTTTCCGAATCTACCAATTTAGTATATTATTCGTGAAATTGATTAAAAATATATATTATTTTAAAAAATAGACAACTCAAGTCACTAATTTTGGATGGAAGGAGTAGTAATATATTTTCTCCGAAATACCGGCTCAGTCTGACCATGGAGCAACACCTGTCTGTAGAAACCGTTCGACGGTCTGCAGGTTCAGTTTTCGAGCTCAGACAGATCCTCTCGACATGGGGATCTAGCGCAAAATTTCACCGTGCGACTTGCGCTGCCGATCGCCATCCGCGCAGCAGCGGCCGCAGTGGCAACCTACGCGCGTCGTACTCGTACACCGGCCACTGCTGCATCGATCACCTTTGGCGTTACTGCGGTTTACCGACGCGCAATTGGCTGGAACAGCTCGATCGATCGAGGGGCAGCGTAGCTCGACAGAGATCGAAAAGGAAACCGGCGATGGCGCTCAGGTGTCGGCTCATAGCCGTGCAGGCGTCCCCTGTTATCTGTTCTCGAAATAGGCTTTCGCCCCGCTTTATAAATAAAGCCACATGGCCGAACCGATACAAGGTATTGAGGAAACCCTCTTACAAAGCAGATCAAAGATAAACAACAAAGCATGGGAAGACAAGACTCGCCACCGGAGGCGGCAGCAACACTAGTGGATAGGAACTCCACCCCAACGCCCCCAAGAGGGTAACGACGCACCGCGCCGCCGTCGGCAAGACCGAAACGATCTAAGGTTTTCACCCGGAGCCTATGCGCGGGAGGTAGCCACAACGACGCCCCCAAGAGGGTTACGATACCCGCAGGCATCGCCGCCGTCGGCGTAAAACGCGGGGCTTTCGCCCGGAAAAACCTACACACACGCCCACAACTGGTTCGCCCACCACCTCCGAGTCCGATCGTCAGAGCACGATCTGGGAGATGCCGAAGCCGAAGCGCCACCATCACCAAGGTCACCCGATATCCGCTCCTTGCCACCCAAGTGACCAAGGGGCAGGATCAACACCACCGCGCCGTTGCCTGCCAAAGCCACCCGTGCGGACCACCTTCCGAGGCCGCCGCCCCGGCATCCCCGAACTCAAGCATGGGCCCTGACCAAGCACACACATAGAAGGACCGTCGGAATGGACGAGGAGGGTCGGCACCCAAGGCTGCAGCCATCAGGCCGCACAACAACCCAGTTGGGGGGAACAGCCCCCTTCCACCTTGAGGTGGTCGCTGTCCGGATGTAGCAGCAGGGCCGAGCAGCCCAGATCCGGTCCGGATCAGCCCGCAGGCCCAGATCTAGTCCAGAAACGGGCCTTGCACAGCCCTGCCGCCACACTGCTGCGTCCCGGTCGCTGCCGCCGTCCTAGCATCGGCAGGGGCCGACATGCTCCTCCACCATTGCCACTCGCCCAAGCCCGTGCGCCGCCGCCCGGAGCCATGCCGTGTCGTCGCCGATTCGCACCCCCGCATCGGACAAACCGGCGCAGGAGGCTCCACAACCACGCCACGCCGGGATGGTGAGCACCCGCTGTTGCCGAGGCCGCCGCCGCCGACACCCAGCCGCCCCCAGTCGAGATCGCCTTGCCACCGAGAAGCACCGCCGCCTCGCAGACCTCCCGCCAGATCGCTCGACGTCGGGGAAAGAAGGGCCCGCTGCCGCCGGCACCGCAGGGGCTTTGCCCTGCGGCCGCCGGCGACGGCGGGGGAGGGGAGGGGAGCTGGGGGACGCGACGGCGGCGGGATTTAGGGTTCCGCCCGGTCGCCCGCGCGGGGGGCGACTCGGGACGGGACGGGGGCGGGGGGGGGGGGTGTCCCTCTGGTTCAATTTTATTGGCTTCTCTACTGCCCCCCTGTTATCTGTTGAGGGACGCATTGAGTAGAGGTAGAGGTAGAGGGGACACTGTGGAGTGTTGGGAGAGGGGCACCTATGGATTGGGCCAATCATTGTAAGGATGCCGATCGATAGCGAAGTAGTAGTAGAAGAAGAGAAGGTTTCGAAAATACTCACCTCTGTCCGTAAATAAGTGTACATCTAACTTTTGTCTAAATCAAAGATAACTAATTTTAACTAACTTTATAGAGAAATATAAAAAAATATATTAAATCAAATTGATATATTATAAAACTAGATTTACAAATAAAACTAATACTAGTAATATCTATTTAGTGTCATAAATGTTGGTACGCTGTCCTATAAAGTTAGTTAAACATAGTAAAATTTGACTTAGGACAAGGCTAAAAGTACACTTATTTGCGGACGGAGGGAGTATTTTCAAACCTCCTGACTAGCACACTTGCAGTTGCAGAGCTAGGGGAGTGGATTAAACATTTTCAGGGTATTGACATTGACAGGGTGGTAGCTAAAATTTACTTAGCTGCTATTACTTGGACTCTACGGAAACCCATCAATAAAGCATGTTTTTTTGAACATGTTATGCCTGGGCATCCCTCTGCAACATTATTATTCTTCATACTATTGGATTGCGGAAGGAAAAAAAAAACACGAGGAACTGTTACAAGGAACTCGCAAGCAAGCTGAAGATTGTCATGAAGGAAATCATGAATAGTTCCCATGGATGGATGAATGCCTACGTGTGGAAGAGTAGATAGATAATGGATAGCGTTCATTAGGAACGATTGCATTTGCCTGTCGAGATGTAGGATTTGTGCTTGAATGAGTTGGACTGTTATTCTCTGCTTTCCTACTTTCCACTTGCCTGTGGCCTTTTACTCTTCTGTATTAATTTATTTCGGTGTAAAAAAAACTCTATGTTTTGTTAATGAAGCATGGGAGAAATCCTTTTTCGTCAGAAAAGACATAAAGGCGTTAAGCCAGAAACGTATTAGACGTGTTTTGTTGGCCTGACGTCCGTTTCTCGCACGACGCGAGAAGAAATAAGCCCGTTTGAAGAGCTAGGCTGCATACAATCTTTGCATCGCACGGTTTTTAAAGCAGGCCAAAACTTGCCATCTGGAAATGATGAAATCGGCCATTTCCACGCAGCCAGACCCTAGCGAGCAATGCGGGCCTACCGCTTGCACGCGTGGGGAAGCGCGGGAGACGGAACATTTTCACCTTAACCCCAGGCCACTCCGCTCACCGCCCAATCCCACTCCCCTCACCACGATTCCCGACCATGGCCGCCGCTCCTCCGCCTCCCCCCTCCGTTCCACGGCCTCAACATCAGTGAGGTGAGCGCGCACAACCTATGGGACACCGTTCAACACGAGAAGCTCGCCGGCGGCGACGAGGCGGCCCTCGTGAGGGCGCTCAGGGCTCCCACGCCCATCTGCTCGCGCAGAACTAGGGCGGCCACGGCGGCTGCGTCGCCTACAACCGCGGAAGAACCGACATCTGCGGCCAGGCAGGCCGAAAAAAACCCCGCCAGAGTCGGGGTTACGCTCGACTCCTTGAATAGGATTTTTCCGCCCATGCCGGCGGCCCTAATCCCCACGCTCAGGGCTTCTTCTCTCGCTCCGGCGGCGCATTCTACGGCTCTGTCATCATCGATGGCGCCACCGCCGAACAAGGTAAGATGTCGATCTACAAAGCGGTTAAGGATCGATCTTCGGTAGTTGTAGAGCCATTTGGGGCTTTAGGTAGTATATAGCAACGGACCTTTGGTTGGGTGTTGTTTGATTTTACCCGATTCCTCAATTTGGGTATTGTCCTAGGGCATTGCCCGATTGGGGAACATAGCCGATTCCTCAATTTGGTTGTTGTCCTAGGGCATTGCTCGATTGGGGATACTAGTGCATGTTTGAACCATGTGCATTGCCAAATTTGGCAATGCTACTTGCTCCCATTTTGTTGCTGACCTTGTTTTGCTTCCCGCCAAGGTGGTTAAGTAAGAATGCGAGACCGTGGGGAGGGGATGGCACCCCCCCACCAGGTTATCAGGACATGCTCCCGATGAACCGCTGGGAATTCAAGCCGGTGGTCGTCGGCAGGGTGGAGGCGGCTTCACAGCCGCAGAGTAGGAAGGGACGGCAACCGAAGCTTGGCCACTATCCTATCGTCGAGATCCCTCTCTGGTTCATCATCTAGCTGGACTCGACGGACCTCCACATGCTGGTGATCCCGCCGGCGTTCCAGTTTGGCCCGAGGGCCTGGATCAAGCAGCCGCTACCGCGCGTCGTGCAGGTCACGGCCTGCCGGTGGTGCGCCGAATGGGTGCAGGTGGACTGGTTCTCTGGCTAGGTCGCCTTTAGGAAGAACTGACCCGAGCTGGTCTACAAGTACGACCTGTCGTCGAGTTCAAGCTGAAGCCCTTCGTCATCAAGATGATGATCTACAAGGAGGGCTCCTCCAGCGCCAGGGAGTAAACCTGCCCGGACCACGGCTAGCCGGCGGCACCTTTCATGTCGATGCTTCTGTAAATTTGTATGCTGTACTGGTAGTTGCTGATGGACAACTAGTTATGGTGAACTAAGTAGACTGAAGTCTCTTTTGATCAGGGGTGAAAAACCCTGGTGGTGGTTCAGGGGCATGGTATGCCCCTGTTGATGGTTAGTTTTATCAGGGGTTAAGCCGCTGGTGCTGGTTCAGGGGCATGGGATGCCCCTCCTGATGGTTCTTTTGATCAGGGGTGAAGTTCAGAACCCCTGATTGCTACCTGTTATGGTGACTGTTAAGACTTTTATGGTGATCATCTCAATGTCTAGGTAGCAACGTTTATGTCTGCATATGGCTTTTATAGTGATCATCTGAATGTGTTGTGTGTTCTTGTGATCATATTTTGTGTGTGTGCTATGATGGTAAGATCACCAAATTTGAAATAGGTGATCATAACCTATATGATCAGATGCAAAGCACCACATCAAACACCTGTCAGGAAAAAAAGACAAGAATCTGAGCAACCAAACAACTGGGCTTATTTGCAGAAAACGAAAATGCAAGAGGCCAAACAAAAAGACAAGAATCTGAACAACCAAACAACTGGACTTATTTGCAGGAAACGAGAATGCAGAAGGCCAAACAACTGCCCAAGTTGGCCCAAATTCAATCTCCCCCAATGCAACACCCAGCTGGTCTAATAAGAAAAACGAGAAATATTGGGTCTAGCAACGTCCATTATGTTCTCCCCTATGTGATACGTGTAGTTTCATAAAATCTGACACCCATGATGGGGATGTGATCTGATAATCTCATCTGAAGCAAAGGTGTCACGCGAGTACTATAAATATGAACGAATAACAAGTTCATAATCGTACAACAGTAGTGGTAGGGAATGTCTAATTACTCAAGTTACTAGTGTCTGTTGGTGGAGATGGTGAGGACTAGGCCGTTAGGCGACACGGTTCTTTCAGGCTACTTTACGTATTGTCATTGCGCGAGTGTCTGGAAAGTCGCGTGTCCTACTGCTCATGGCGCAAGCACCGGGAGGTGAAAGTGAAAGTTGCCAATAATTTCGTACGAGGATCTTCCAGCACCTCGGTAAATAACCTCACTCTTCTGGCTCTTAACCCCAGTAATTACCAGTATCGTAGGAGTATTTGCTTCACCGGCGCCGACATTCTTTAAATTGGGATTAGCAAGCTCTGTGACTCCAAGATCACCTGTTAGTGGCTTCCTAACGTCAATAGAAAAAGGCACCACATCTATGGTACTCCCTCAGTCCTAGAATAGATATCTTGGGTTTTTTAAATTTTGAATGAATCTATATACTAAATAGTGTCTAGATTTATCCAAATTTGACAAATTTGAGACATCTATTTTAGGACGGAGGGAGTATGATTAATGTGGCTCATCAGGCACATGAGAGGGGGACAATGTACTTAGAGCATCCCACTCATTGGGCGATCCCATGCCGAAATCCGGACCAAGTTTGGACCGGACGAGACTCCTTTTTAGCCTAGGAACGCTGAGTTTCCCACTCGCGTTCCCAGGCCGAGTTTCCGCGTCTGGCTAAATTCAGTTAAACACGGCAAAATTTGGGCGAATATAGGCGGATTTCATTAAGTAGGGCTAGGACGCATATATTACATTGAATTTAAACTAGAAAAACATTAAATTTAAACTAGAAAAAGGCCGTCGTCGTGGCCGACGCCGGACGCCGCTTCTACATGCCAATGCGTGAGTGGTTGCCGGCCTAGATGTGCTCCAGCACGACGGCGCGCGTTCGCCCAGGAACGCTC
The DNA here is from genome assembly GCA_916181665.1 of Avena sativa. Classification (NCBI taxonomy): domain Eukaryota; kingdom Viridiplantae; phylum Streptophyta; class Magnoliopsida; order Poales; family Poaceae; genus Avena; species Avena sativa. Next base: position 271,867,593 of record OV702298.1, on the reverse strand, counting down.
CACCAGCGGCGACGAAACGCCGCATTGTGACGCATCGGCGGCGAGCTCGGCGGTCCCTCATGTCGGGCGAGCTCCTGAAGACGTCTGTCGGTGAAAAACTGCTCCCAGAAGACCAGGTTGCCAGGATCCTCGGCGAGACCCGGGTCTTCCATGGTGGCGATAGCCGCCTAGATCTCGCTGGCCATGTCCTCGTCGCTCGGCACCGCCGGTGCTGAGACTCAAGCCGACTAGGAGACGAAAGTCCGACGGCGGCGTATGGCCCGTGTCGTGGAGCAGCCGGCCTCCCACGTCTGCAGCGTGCGGCGGCGAATATCGCTGGGGAATCTGTCAGTCATGGCTTTTTGGCGAAGTTCTGGAGGTGAAAAGGTGCGAACGCCTGGAGTTCGTCGGAGTTGGGAGCGGTGTGAGAGAGTGTGAAGGGAGAGGGCGAGATCTACGGCTTTCGTAGGCCGAGGCCGGCCGCGAGGACGGGAAAAGGGGAAATAGCGGGAAGGACGACGACGACTCGGCTTCGGTCGCCGACAGAGCTGGCCCACGCCCGTTTTCGCTTCGTTCGCAGTTCCCAGGGCGTTTTCGGTTTCTAGGAATGGCCTGAGAAGTCCGGACCAAAGTTGGCCTAAATTCGAATGAAAAGAGGTTTCTTGAAACACGACTAGACCGTTTTTTGGCATCCAGACCTAATTTTTGTCCTAGATTCGGCGTCGTGAAAATAGCAGTGGAGATGCTCTTAGGACACAAAGTACATTGCATCGCCGAGCAACGCACAGGGCGCAAGAACGCCTGTTCCCCAGCCGAGCTACTGTTGCCCCTTCTTCAAGTAGGACGTCACTAGTACCAAGGCAACATGACGCGTCACCCAATCATCAACGGAGCAGGTAAGTTAGGGCTACTACTAGGGTAAAACGAGTAGTATGTACCACAAGTCAAAAAATAAATAATATGGTAAAGTGCCAAAGTCAGTATTTTTTGCCAAATCTGATAACATCAACCAAGTCTGACCCCTCCACGAAACTAATTCGGAATCTGATCCCTGGGGTTCGGCGCCATTTTTAAATGGCGCCGAAGTTGTGCAGTTCGGCGCCAAGTCGCAGCAGCCGGAAAGCAAGCTAGAGAGGTCGGCGCCATTTGATACGGCGCCGAGGTGAGTTCGGCGCCATATCAAATGGCGCCGACCCCTCTGGCCTGCTCCCCGGCTGCTGCGACTTGGCGCCGAACTGCACAACTTCGGCGCCATTTAAAATGGCGCCGACCCCAGGGGTCAGATTCCGAATTAGTTTCGTGACGGGGTTAGACATGGAATTAGTTTCGCCAAAAGGTTAGATTTGACAAAAAATACCCAAAGTCACGAAAGGAACAGATAGGAAAAGAGCAACGTTTTCCTCGAGACGTGGCACGGACAGCTTTGCAGAAGCGTAGAGTCACGGCAGCCGAGCTAGATAGACGCTGTGAGGGCATGTGTACCAGGCCGATCTAAACTGTCAAATAAAATGGTCAATTTTTGTCCACTTGGGTCAGATCATGGTAACTTTTAGGTCGTGGTTTGGCCTGTCTGATCAGCTGTGTCCAGCGGCACGATCCATCTGTCAGTCCTGCCGTTTCTTGGCGTCATCGTTAATCAAGGCTTTGCGAATCAGCTCAAACACTCGAATCGATAAGCAAATAACATATAAATTGACTATCAAATAATATGACAAACGTGTGTCATCGCCATTTGGATATCGCCAACAAGTGGCAATGGATCTAAATGTGCAAAATGAGGCAATATCATACACAATGTCCAAAAAGTGGCATTCACCGTCGCCATTGTCGTTCAAGCGTCACGAGCCCGGATGGGCTGCCGCCTCCTCGCGACCAAAGCCCTGCAATCAGGGTCGACGATGGTATCCAGGTGGGTGAGCATGATGGCATTCTTCTCGGCCATGATCTTGGCTTCGGCCTCCTTGCCTTGGCCTCTGCCTCCAACACCCTAGACCTGGCCTCTACATACTTGGCCTTGGCTTAGGCCTCCTTGGCCTTTGCCTTGGCCTCGATCTCCATTAGCCTAGCCTTGGCGTTGGCCTCCTCCACCTCGATAGAGCTTGTCTGGAGCTCGACAAAGGTCTTGGCGGTGGCCTCTTTCTCTTTGCGCCCCCTCTCTTCCTTCTCGGCGATGGTATCTTCCTTCTTCTCCAGGAACTTTCTCAAGGTCTCCTGGAATGCCAAGGAACCAGCCTGGCGGGCGATGTCGGCCTTCATAGCCTTGTGGCCTCCAGGCCGGCGGGCACGGGCGGCAATCCCGTCGCCTGCAGGGTTGACAAAGCATTCGTCATTATAGTCGTCTAGGTCGACGACACCGCCCGTCGAACCATTGCAATTGCCCTTCTTCTTGCTGTCAAGTTCTTTCCAAAGGGCATAGCTAGTCTCTCATTTTTTGCAGTCCTTAATCAACGTCCAACAACGGGACAACGTGAAGGCCTTGTTATCATTCACCTTCTTGAAGTGCTCCATTGCTTTAATGACCTACACATATGGATGCCAACAATGTCTCAATGCATATGCAAGACATCGACAAAGAGAGGAAGAGGTTTTACCATGTCAATCGGCATCATGCCGCTTATTTTTCTTTTCATCACCATCTCGTAGGAGCCTTGGAACTTGCTACACTCGGCATGGATGGTGTCCTATCGCTTGGATAGGGAGAGATCATTTTGATCGCTATAGAAGTTGTCTTTTCTGAATTTCCTATGCTCATGGAAAAACTTGCCCACCTTCTTCTAATAGGCAAAGCCATTTTGCTCGGCGCCGCATAGTGGATCTTGTGAAATCTCCATCCATGCCTTGCATAGGATCTTGTCCTCGTTGATGTTGTAGCTCGAGGTTCGTTGGCTCAACTTCTTGCTCTCGACAAGTGACGCCGCAAGTGAAGCGGCCAACGACGCGACCATGACCCCCTCTCCCATGGAAGTACCATCGTTTCCAAACAATGACTCGTCTCCAATGTTGTAGGCATCTTATTGAGTGTCTTGATGGGTCTCTTGCTGGGCCATGAAATCCTACACCTAATTTGGTCATGATAAAGCTATGGGAGTAGTACACTGGCAATGGCAAAGAAATGTCGCGACCATACCGTGTCATTGGCGGTCGGCGGCTAGTCGAAGATTCCGCCGAACAGGTTGACTAGAGCCGGCATGTCCGTGACGGTGATGGACCGCCGCTTCTTTGACGAATCCAGGGTTGTGTCCGCGGTCGTTGGAGTGCGGTTGAGGTCGATGGAAAGCTCTCCCTCCTCCGATGACGTCGTGCAGGGATGGAAAAACCGGGAGAGAGAGAGGCCACGATCCTACCGTGGCCTCCAAGCAAAGGTGTGTGCGGGCCTGGCGTCCTGGGATGACCTAGTGGCCGGCCACTAGGCGTGGAAGTGACGGAGCCGGTATAGGATGCGCCGGCCATGGCCAGGCGGGGAAAAGCGACGGTGCCACAGAGAGCGGCGGTCAGCGTCTCCTGGTTCATCATGTTGACAGCATGCTTGGTGGCATTCACTGCCAGCTCGTCGGTGTTGACCATGTTCTGCGTTGCGAGAGAGTGCTTGTTCTCCTCTTTGTTCTCCTCCCGGCGCTCCGTGTCGAGCTCTCGCCACTACCCACCGGCTAGTGCGCTTGTCCGACTCAATTTTTCACTACTCCGCCGTCAGGTCCTTTCTGGCTTCTTCGGTCGACCGTGCTTCTTGGCGGTGGGACCACCGGAGGGCGCAACATCGTCCATGGCGGAGGGATCCATCGCTTCCGCTCCCGCTCCCGTCAGTGGAAATATGGAAGAGGATTTTTGGAAGGAGAAGTTGAGTGGTTTGTGTGCCACTTGCGGGAAAGACCGCTAAAGGTGAATGGAGGGCGCGCGAGGACAATCGCGCTGTTTGGATCGACCCAACCAAGACCCAAATTTGATACATAGATGGATCGGCCGCATGAGTTTGTCCGGATGGGTCGCCTCGCTGGGCCGACGAATCCACTAGTCTGTTGAGACACGTTAGGATTGGCCCGGTGGAGATACCGTGACTGCTGCCAGTGGCAACGCCGTTTGAGACGACTGACGAGTAGTGGAAGCTGCTCCCAAGGGAAAAGACGCGGAACAAGTAAACTGAAGCGGGGTTTTACACGAGGGAAAAGTAAGCTTAGCTTAGAGAAGGGTGTCTGTCAGGGCTAAGTACTGTTTTGGTCCCATTTCGTGACCTCCTTTAGGGAGCTCTCGTTCTGTTCCAGGATTTCGCTCTTTTGTTTTGGACTGCGAGCGCTTTAGCGATCCATAAGTCTGGTTTGATCTCGATGCAACATACACTAAGCAGTTCAGACTTCAGACTAGTGGTACTTTAAATTAATTGACTCAACTTTCTTAAGATTTGCTTGCATTTTACACTAAAATGTGTCTAGATTAATATATATCTAAATAAATTTGAGTCAATTAATTAGGATCGAAGGGAGTAATTCTTTTGATTGTTTCCTCGTTGCGATAGATTGACTGATCATAAGCACAACACAACCGGTCACTCTTTAAACTGGATTGCGTCTGCAATGGCAGAAGGCCAATCTTTTGGTGGCTCCAAAAACTCTTTTAACCCGGAACTCTCTAGGCGTTGACAAGACTTTTAACATACCAAATGGCCTTTCTTGATTCAAATCATTGGAAATGAAAGGTTTCCCTTCCGAATGGATTGATATGGTCATGAAAGTAGCAACAAATGGAAAAATGTGGGATTAAATTTGATGGAGCGGTAGGACCCCCTATTTTTTTACACGTCAAAAGTTGGGACAAGGTGATCCCCTTTCACCTTTGTTTTTGACATCTATCGTTGTTGATGTCCTAGCTATTGAAAGAGCTGACAGACAAGGTTTTGTTTGGACTATCTTCAAATCTGGTGGAAGGAGGTGACACTATCCTTCTGTTGGATAATGATAAATTTCATTTGTTGCCTTTTTGAACAAATGTTAGAGCTCAGAATCAATTTTCAGAAAAGGGGTATCTATTGCAATGGTCAAGCTACTGAAAACTCTACTGCTTTCGAGAAAACCTCGACTTGCATCTACATAACCTTCCCATGAATCATCTAGGAGTTTTGGTTGATAAATTTTTTATTTAGACAAATCTGTGACATCTAGTTGAAGATAAAGAGAGTAGTACTAAAATCACAAAAAAGTACAGTAGGAAAAGAGCAACGTTTTCCTCGAGACGCATACGTGGCACGGGCAGCCTTGCAGAAGCGTAGAGTCACGAGACAGCCGTTGTTTGCAGCGTGCACAAAGGCGAGTCGACGCGATAGATACGGAGAGCAAGTAAAGAAGAGTTTTAGGATGAGCAAGTAAAGAGGAGTTTTAGGATGGGAAAAGTGAGCTTATCTTATGGAAGGATGTCAGGGCTAAGTACTGTTTCGGCCCCATCTCTTGACCTACTTTAGGGAGCTCTCCTTCTGTTCAGGCATGGTTAATTTTGATCACTCATTCAAGCTTTTCATTTCGGACCGCGAGCGCTTTATCGATCAACAAGTCTGGCTGATCTCGATGCAAGATACGCTAAGCAGTTCAGAGTTCAGACTAGTGGTAGTTCTTTTGATCATTTCGATAGATTGACTGACCCTGATGAACACAATCAAACCATCTTTTATAAAGTAAAGAAAAACTAGAACGAGCAGAAGGCCAATCTGACGAAGACGGTAATGTGATAGTGTACTACTTACTTCTGAACTATCTCTATATTTCAAATCATCCAAGATATTTATTTTAAGATTTGAGAGATTCCAACAAGATTCCCAAATTATTACCATGATGATGGGCAGTTTCTGCTATGTTTTGATGTTGTCTAAATGATTCCGTTGGCGCTGCTAAACCCTTGTAAGTTCGTCTCTTCCCCTGGTTCCTCCTACTCCCTATTCAACATAATTTTAGCTATGTCTTGTTTCTTGTGTAAGTAGTTCGCATGGTGAGTCTCTTTTTTCTCGAAATGGGGATCACTGCCCCGACCTCTGCATCATAAGATGCACACAACCAACTTCATTGCCATAGTTCAGAATTATTCTAAAATATTCAAAGTATTATATTTATGGATCATATAAGGTTGACACATGTATGAACCATCAAAAAAGTAGAAGCATCGTGGATCTATCCATCTTGATAGTCTGGATCTTCTGTGTTAGTGGTTTCAGATTTGTTCTTAGTTAAAAGTTAGGGAAAAATTGCTATAGGATACTCTTATTTTCTAGCGTTTTGTGAAACACACCGCAAAATTATGTATTTTCTAGGTATCATTATAATTTTGTTGCACATTTGTAAGGACACACCGCACGGCCAAAAAGAAAAGTTTGGCAAATTTTGTTCAAACCCAGCCATAACATGGTCACCAGGGTAAAAGTGTTAGAAATTTGCACTTTTGGCCTAAGTGGTGTGTTCTGGCAAACGTGACATAAAATTATAATGGTACCTAGCAAATACATAATCGGACGGTGTGTTTCAGCAAATGGCAGAAAATAATGGTATCATGTAGAATTTTTTTCCTAAAAGTTATCTCTGTGGTACAATGGTTGATGTTAACATAAGAGCAAGCACAACATGAGACACAGCTAGACTCACGCTAAGAAAAATTGTTAGCCTCGAGTCTAAGAAATGAAATATGCTCCGTTGTTTAGCCCATGTAAAGCCCATCAAGCAGCATAGAAGGAAACAATAAAAAATGTCTACAAGACACTGAAAAGTGGGTCCATCTTGCACACCATTCCTTTAGACATATGCCTAGTACTAGACTTAGGGTCTAAGAAAACTTCGCTAGATACAACCTCTCCACTGTTTAGACACAGGTCTAAGGCTAAAAGATTCTCTTAGACATAGCTATTTTACTACGCTGCACATGCTCTAAGCTCACAATAATAAAGAATATAATTTTGTGTGTGTAGGTGGGGGAGGGAGGGGAGGGCATATGCCCCCCTCCCCCCCATAATTTATTTTCATAATTTATAATATATATTCTAAATATGTGAATTCCTATGCCTATATTTTAGCACAAATAAACATAAATGGGAACGAAGAAAACTACACTAATCAGTAAGCGAGTTTATATATTTTCCTCAAATTTGTAGAGTACTGTTCCATCGAAGAAACACACAGCGAGTACGAATAAGATTTTGGTCGACCTTTAGTCATGAATGTTTGAATATAAAATCCATAAATTTATGTATCCACTAGTATTCTTAATAACTACAATACATACTATTTTTTCTTTACTTCTCGCAAGATGATCCATTTGTCCAAAATATCATTTTAGTGGATAAACTTCTTGTTCATGACACGGAGAACATGCTCCTATGACGGATGTATAAAGTGCTCGTAGATATCCTTCTCCATTCTGAGTATAATTTATTCTCGGTGTGGTGTACATCACTTGAATAACAAATTAGGAGTTTCTTTTAGGTTGTCAACCTACTAGTGTTACTACCTTGTTTGAGAAAAAAAAAAGGTGTGTTTTCTACAGGCGTCACACAACATCTCAATACATATTGCAATTGTTATCTTAATCACTTTACTGTCATTTCCATCCCTAGTTAGAAACCGACGAAATGCAATTTATATTGATACCATGATTTGGTGCCCCATCAAAATCATCCATTTCACAATAATTTCTTGACTTACAAAATAAATAACATTTTTCTCTCGAACGAGGTAGTAACATTGATTATTTTCGGAAATCATAGTCTCGAGTACTCCCGCTAGTCTTCACATGGTCTATTCGGGCATAGTATAATGGTTTGTCCATCCAAGCAAGCATTTGTAATCTACGAAATTAAGAATCTTGTGATTCTTTTCCTTTGGAGAAGTTGTCATGCAAGTGCAGGCTTTTAGCCATCACCTTCATCATTTTTTACGGTAGTTAGCCTACGTCTATGACATTTAGCTCCTCTGTTTAATTACTCGGCGGTAGACACATCTTTTCCCTTGGGGAGAGAGGGGAGGGTATATGCACCCCTAATGGGCTCAGTTGACAGTAGAGCCTCGTTGGGAGACCCCAAGAGTAAAGTGTGATGAGCAAGCAGCAAATTTCTCTCAGTTATAAAACCAAGGTTATCGAACCAGTAGGAGCAAGGGAACAACTCCAAGGTGTTGCTAGCAACTTGGAATCCTGCATAACACAGACTCAAGACTTTGCCCAAACTTACAGTGAGATTGTCAATCTCACTGATTTGCTGAACAAAAAAAATTAAACGTATAGTATGAAAGGTAATAGTTGCTTGTAAAAAGTAAACGGGTAACAGTAGATGATGTATCAATGATAAAGATTGGACCGGGGTCCACAGTTTACTAGAGATGTTCTCCTTAAGATAGATAATATGTTGGGTGAACAAATTACAGCGGAGCAATTTACAAACTAAGCAAGATAGCTAATCGACCTTTCGTCATGAATGTTTGAACATAAAATCCATAAATGTATGTTTCCACCAGCATTCTTAATAATACAATAGAAACTGAATCTTGTCTTTACTGCTAGCAAGATGATCCATTTGCCCAAAAGATCATTTTAGCAGATAAACTTCTTGTTCATGACATGGAGAACATGCTCCTGCAATGGATGCATAACATGCTCGTAGATATCCTTTTCCAGTCCGAGTATAATTTATTCTCAATGTGTTCTACACCACTCGAATAACGAATTAGGAGTTTCTTTTAGGTTGTGAACCAACTAGTGTTACTACCTTCAACCAACCGGTGTTACTACCTTGTCCGAGAATAAAAATGTGTGCTATCCGCACGCATCACACATCTTGATACGTATTCACTTGTTATCTTGATCATAGCAGTGTCATTTTCCATCTCTAGTTAGAAACCGACGAACAAAGGAATGCAGTTTATATTGATACCATGATTTGGTGCCCATCAAAAACATCAACTTCACAATAATTTCTTCACTTACAAGAACAATTCATATTTTTCTATCAAAACGAGGTAGTAACATTGATTGTTTTGAGAAATCATAGTCTCGAGTACGCCCGCTAGTCTGCACACGCGGTCCATTCGAGCGTAGTACAATGGTTTGTGTATCCGAGCAAGCATTTGTAGGCCCGGTTCTTTTGGGGTCTTCTCCGAGAAGCCGCCCTCCCCCCAGGTTACTGGAGAAGCCGGTCTAAAAAAATTGCGAGGCTTTCAAAATAGTTAAGTCTAAACAAATTTGAAAGCCTCGCAAAAAATTTGAACCGACTTCCCCAAAAAACTGGGGGTAGGGCAGCTTCTGGGAGAAGCTGCCAAAAGAACTGGGCCGTAATCTATGAAATGAAGGAGCTTGTGATTCTTTTCCCTTTGGAGAAAGTGTCATGCATGTGCTGGGTTTTAGCTATCGTCGTCATCATTTTTCGACGGTAGTTGGACTATGTCTACAATATTTAGCTCCTTTGTTTAACTACTCTATTGTAATTTTTTGATAGAGCTTTTCGGCCGTAATTTTCCGCAGGTGGCTACCCACGGTAACTTCTTGACGGCGAATAATTCTCTAACTATATTTCATTTGCTATGTTTTTTAGGTTTCTTTCCTATTATTTTGCAGTAATTTTTCGCCACCCTTCTCTAGCCGTGATTTCCACACGATAACTACCATTAGGCAAATTTTGGTGAGTGCATAATTTTCCGGCCATAATTCACCAAATGTAATTGCGTCAAAAATTCACCAAATGTAATATATTTATACTTTTTATTCCTTAAGACAAATTTCACCATTTGCCACCTCTTTTGTTTGAAAAAATACTACAATTGTCTTCTGCATTAACATAAAACAACAATACTATACTACATATGACGTAATATTGAGCAATACTTTTAACCGATTATTCGACGACATTATTCCATCATGGATGTGACGTTATGATTTGATAGCACGCCATCCTGATTCAGCATCAATTAATTTAGAACCCATGGAGTACTTTGCAATAACTGTTACAATGTTTCAAACCATTATAGTTGGTTTCTCATATCTTGACACTTTTGAGTGGTCCTCTTGTCATTATTGATATATGAAGACCCACACGAGTCGCTGTACTACCAAGTACATAGAGCCATGATAAGCTCGCAGTTCGACGTACTAGGATCGCAGCAGACCCCGAACTTATCTTGGATTAGTGACGAGAGAAAAAAAACATGAAACGAAAATCCTTGGCATGGTCCAAAGATTTTCATGGAAGGATGCTAAAGCTACTGTGGCTGGCTGTGCCCGTCTGCTGCAGCACAAGGATACGACCAAAACGCCCACAGTGTACGTGCTAGCAACTTTCCCTTCTTTTAACCCCTTCCCAGCAAAATTAACTCCACACTCACGCTGAACAGTTTCAACCAGCCACCGCATCACAAGCATGGTGAACCTGGAAAGTCCATTAAAGAGCCCGTATGCATCTGCACCCTGCTAGAAAAAATTAATGTCAAAAGAAATTGAAAAAATTATAGGCACACATGTCCACGTATTATGTGGACATTGGATCTTTTTATAAAATATAACATTCGTTTTGTGCATGTGGGAACCAGTGATCCCGCTTTAAAACAAAATCAAATCATATTTTTTGAGTTCCAAAAAATTGTAAAAATAAATTAGGATGTACCCCCTGATTAATACCACAAACGTGCAAAATCTTAATTCGCAAGAATGTTTATTTTGAGCTACACAAAATTGTAGACCTATGTTATAGTTATTTCGAATCACAAAAAGTCACACTTTGTCATTTTTGTGTAACTTGGAATACAAAGCACTTTGAATTGATATTTTACGCGTTTGTGGGGGTACATTATTAGTAATTTCTAGGATTTTGTTTCATGATTATTTAGAACTTTTAAGTGTAGTTTTTTTTAAAAAAATACTAATAAGCACGGAGCACTGGAGTTCGAGAGCCAAAATAACTTTCCGTTGTTTTGTAGAGCCTTATATAGATGCCAAATAAATTTTTGATAGTGAGCTTACATAGAGTATACATAGTGCACTCATAACTTATACTAGTACGTTCAAAATTTAAGCTCCTTATAATCAAAACCCCTTTCCTAGCTCTTTCAACGAGTTCAAATACTTTTGTACGTACTTGAAGATGATGGAAAGGAGAGGGAGGGCGATGAAACACAACGAATCACGAGGAAAGTGGGTGGTACATGCAGCTACTAGCAACCCCAGCTTTTGCCCTTTGCCCTTTTGTTCCCTTGTTTATTCCTTCTTTTCCCATTGACCGCCCGGTCGCTTCTTTCTCAAGAGAGAAAAAATCTACCTCACTCAACCATTTCCACCTCCATCCGCCCAGCTCGGACCCGACACGGCTTTTGGCGCGTGCCACGAAGCCCATAGAAAAGCGGCCCCTATTTAAGACCCATGCTCGCCCAGGGAGGGAGAGCGGCCACGCCACATCACTTCAATCACTCTCGTCACCTCGCTCAGAAACGCCGCCCATGGCGCTCCAGAGCTGCCACTCCGACGACTTCTGCGTGCAACTCCCTCCGCCTCCTCCTCCTCTTCCGGATTGGGACTGGGACTGGGAGTGGGAGGTACGCTGCACGCTCGGCGGAGACGACGCCGCTGCCGCTGCCGCCCGAGCCCGAGGACTGGAAAGTGGCATTCATGACGCCTTCGCGGCCTTGCCGTCGTGTAAGAAACCTACCGCTCGCTGCATGCCTACCGGTCTAGACTAGTCTACTACGTACACGCGTACGTGCGAGCGTGCTGACCGTGGCTGGCCCAGCGCGTGTGGGTGTGTGTCTAGCAAGGCAGAGGCATTTGTGTGTGTAGCAAGCTACAGGCATTGTCCATATTTACTGAGCTCGGTTTTGGTGGGCAACACACAGGTGGGGAGTCGCCGGTGTCGTCGTTATCGTCGGAGGCGTCAAGCGGCTGCGGCGGCGGGGGCGGCTACCTGGAGGACGCCGTCGCGCACTGGAGCGACCGGTGCAAGCGGCAGAGGACGGCCGCGGCCGAGAAGGAGGAGGTTCCGCCGCGGTGCCCGGCCATGGCGAGCGAAGACCTGCAATCCCTTCTACAGGTAAAGCTCTATCTATGCTCGGAGCAGAGGACCGAGGAACCGATGGTGATCTGTTATCTGTATAGACTAGAGATGTATATTAAGAACATTTGCATGATGCTTCGATGTCCATTTGCCCAGTGATATGCATGCTGATAGCTTGGTGCCTGTTTTCGTATTACCGAAAGCTGTGGCATCATCATCAGGTCCCTCTAGGTGCCTGTTCGTTCGTCAACGAGGGAATATTCTCTAATTATTATACAGATAATTTGTTTATTACTAGTACAGAAAGTATGTTCTTTTGTGAATGAGAGTACTATATCATTGCCCGTATCTAGACAAAGAGTCGATTAATTTAGGACGGAAGCAACACTTTATATTTAATACACATACTATTAAATAAAGGTGTAACCTCACTGTCACGCTAATCGACGAAAAAAAAGAAAGTACTAGTGGTACTCCAGCAGCTACCAGTCGTGTCCGAGTGTCTCCTAGCATCGCTGCATGCATTGTCTTCTTGCAGCCCTTTTTCTAACTCGTCGCCTTGTGCTTGTCTCTTGTGAATTTCTTTCCTTGCCCCCTCCGCGACGCAAACGTGCAGAGCTTCTGGGATCCTGCTAGCAGCGGCGAGGCAGGAGATCTCCTCCTCCATGATTTGAATGCCATGGCCCCGGGTTCTACCAGCAGCACCAGCTTTGTTTCAGGTGATTCGATGCGCCCACAACCCCATTTTCAATCCGTAAAATGTTTAGATTAAAAACTAACCTAAAAACTAAACCCTGTCCTCCCCCAAAAAAAAACTCAGTTTACTCCCTCCGTCCTAAAATTTGGATGAATCTATATATAAAATAGTGACTAAATTTATTTAAATTTTAATAAATCTAAGACATCTATTTTAGGACGGAGAGAGTGGAGTACATTGTTTCGGTAGTACTAGTATAAAGTAAAAATAAATAAACAGGTAAGCAGGTTTTGTAAGAGCATTGATGAATCACTGAGCAGCTGCTTTGCTCTGGAGATCGGTAGGGCTATCGACACGACGGCAGTACGTCGTGTATTTAATAACTAAAATGGAGCGACGTTGTTTTTTTTGGCAGAGCAGGGCGACGCATCGGGCGAGCAGACGGAGGGGGCCCCGACCCCGAGCGCGGCAGCAGCGGGGCAGGGCGAGGGAGAAGCCGATGAAGCGGCGGCAGCGGCAGCAGGGCCCCCTCCTCGTCCTCCCTTCCCCGCCACCACCGGAGCTCTTCCTTCACTGCCGCGGCTGCAAAAGGCAACTACAGGGCGTGGCAGCAATTACTGCGACCCGGCGTCCTCCTCGTCCTCTCCGTCGCTGCCAGCGGCAGGTGTGCAATTAGTACCCGCGCATGTGTGCGCTCGCTCAACTCTTGCAGTGTCAGGGGGGATCGGTGATAGTAGGACCAGCTCCTAGGATAGGGCTCTTGTTTTGTTTCGACGTGTGTTTGTATGTGTGACAGGATTTGGTATCTGGCTCGCATCGCAGGGAAGAGAGGCGGAGGAGTGGTGTACCCGTTCGCCGTCGTGAAGCCGCTGGGGCTGGACGACGGCGGCACGCTCAGCGACGTCAACCGGCGGATCCTAAAGCGGCCGGCGAGGCCCGTGCGGCACCCCGTCGGCCAGTTCGCGTGCAGCCCCGTTGTGTCGTCGCCGCACGGGCCTGGTCTGTCCGGCAAAGCGGTCGTCAGCCTCACCAGGATCAGAACCGGAGGGAAGGGCACCATAACCATCATCAGAACAAGAGGCTGAACAAATAGCTACCAAGTCTTCTACTAGTAGTCTGGACACATGAATTTAGTACGTAATAACCCTTGTATATGCATAGGCTCTAATAACTCCTTGTTGTGACAAGCTTAATCACCACTCTGGAAATAAACATCACCCTCTTGTCTTGGTGATGGACGTGATTGGAGCCTCCAGCTTGCATGTGGAGACTACATTAACTGTCAGCGTACCACTGTCCCTGTACATCTTTCATCATTGTATAAAGCGCCAACCTGACACGGATTGAGAGTTCGTATACAACATTTGCTGGGAGCACAGCGCGGCAGCAGGATCGGACCCATGGTCTGTCTGACAAAGATGATTGAACTGTGCTGGATCATCAACTAGGCGGCACGCCCAGGTGAGTAATAACAAGCCCAACAACCGTGCGTACTCAACTTCTGATGCCACTGTATATAACCGGGACCAGCAGATAGGACTGTATCTGGCTACCACATATGAACAGCTGAGACCTCAGAGCACGGCCTCCAGACAGCGGTGTTACAACATGGTCTGGTGCATACAACTTTATCTCATGCAAAAGAACACCAGGTAAGTCGACAAGTGGTAATAACCTACGACAACACAGCACACAACTTAAATTACTGAAGTAAGTAGATTCCGTTAACAATCCTGGAAAAATAAAACAATCCTGAAGGGATGCAAACCCGTTATCTAGACACTAGTTTCCTTTATCCCAAAGGTCCAATTTACTGGATCAGTTTAGTCACTATAGTGTGGGTTGTTAGCATTCTACTCAGTGCCCATCATTTTAATTCGACCAAGGGCCGATTATATTCAGTGCAAAGCTAGTGATTTTACAAACTTGCAGACAGACATTTACAAGCCTTCAACAAACCAAGCTTTTCATTCAACAGCCAAGAGAGACCGGGATACTGCACAAAGCCCGCCAACCTGATTCACCACAAGAACCATGAGGAAGAAGTAAAACATAGAGAGACAAAAGAGAAACAAGAAACCGTGCTTCCTGCAAAATACTGTACATGATTCGCTTGCCTGAGGTCGCGGCAACTTTGCACTTTGTTAACATGAGTCTCCAACAGCTTTTGTGCTCCACATTCTTTCAAAACGATCTCAAGGTCAAATTTATGTTTCACTGCTTATAATTGCCTTCAGCAGTTGCCATAAGAACTTCTCAGACTGATTTTGCCCTGCGGATGAAGAAGCCTAGTGAAACCATTGTGTGTGCCTTCAATAACCAGGGATCAAATGTGAGAACTGAAATGGCAGCAAACCTGACAAAAATGTCTTGGAAGGAACGGAAAGAAATGGATAGTTACGATAGGCAATATTGACAATCCAAGGATTGTAACCATTTACAAGATGCATGCAGACCTCATTGGATGTATTATGAGCTCAACACTGCAAGGTAGCGGTGACTTTTGGTAGTCGGTTGTTATCATGTAAACTAACAGCCTACACAATTGCCATGTGGAACAGATCTGGAATTTTGAATACACATCTAGTCGTCTTCAGCTTCATCTTGTAACAGTATCTCATAAATATCAGTGCGAACAAACAATTCCTTGCCATTCATCACTTCCTGGAGATCTGATAACTCTTTCATAGTCAGAACTGAGCTCAACTTTTGGAACCCATCCAACCATAATCGTTTAGACCTGTGGAATGTGATTGTTAAATGACAAACACAATCATCCGTAGCAACAAAATTAAAACAGCACAAGTCTGTTTGAGCCCCAAAAGAGAGAATAAAATCTACAGTTTACGTAATGGGATCCTAACAAAAATACGAAAGAATGCAGTTGGAATTAAAACCACTCAGGTATTCACATAACGAAGCAAACAAAGGAAAGCAGAATCTGCTAACATTTATTAAAATACTCAAATTTGTAACATCACCAATCAATGTAGAAACACTGCTTCTGTAAGCATGCTCGCTATTCTCACAGTATTAATACATAAGGAGTTGAGTAGATCGCAATAAGTAAAATGACATCATTAAGTTCTGATGTCAATATTTAATGTGACTGACGTACCATGGGCAAGCGTGTATAGCTCTGAAGAACACACGCCGTGCCGCAGAAGCATTACAGGCAATCTCCGCCTCATAAGCTAGATAACAGCGCCACAATAGAACAGACTTCTGTAACTTATCATCAGCTAGAGCTCTCTCAAACAGACCATGTATTCTATTGTAAGATCCTTCTTTACTCAATTCAAAGGACAAAGCGAACAGCAAGGCAATTATGGAAGGGTCCCTGTTGAAAAATAGGAAGTCAATAGAACAAAGTCCATCTAACACAAACAGTCATACATGCTTGCAACAAAATTGCATGAAGACGATAAAGCTCATTTACATATTGTGTGTCGAAAGCGCACAGGCTAAATACATATTTCCATCTTTAAACACCGTCTATGTGTACAAACAACAGAGTATTGTAGAGGACCCACATTAAAAGAGAACTAGACAGACAGTTCCTTAGAAGTTCTTATATCACATTATACTAGATATAAAATTGATTTTTAGAGTTCAGATGGAAATAAGGAACCCTTACCTTTTACTACATTTGTCAAGTGTGAGACGCAGATTATTGGGAACACTGTAAAGACAGCCCAGAGTTAACATGGATGCATATGATTTTGGATTGTACGGATATGTTTGTACTCCTTTCAATATGCTTGGCCAAACCCTTGAGAGACGCAACTGGTTCAGATTTTTGTGAAGCAGTTTGATGTAATACATCCACAACTCTTCAAATTCCAAGGTATGGTCGCTGTCTGAAAAAATCATGTTCACGCAATAATACAATGCTTTATTGATTGTAAATTTGATAAAAGAACAATTACAATTTTTAAAAGCATTGCAGAAAAAAAGTTAAAAGAGTTGATCTAATTCAAAAGAACAGCAGAACAGAAATGCAGAAGTTAAACATTAAGGTAAGTTCGACAGTAAAATACAACAAGGTACTCCCTAGTCCCTCCGATCCATAACAAGTGTTGTTGATTTAGTACAAAGTTGTTGTACTAAATCAACGACACTTATTATGGATCGGAGGGAGTAATTTTAACTTGTTGTGAAAACTGAAAAAGACCCTTGAGAGCAATCAAATGGATCCGCCCATCTTGACCCTTGAGAACAGTCAAAGTAATTTGTTACTTCCAGAGTTCCAGTACAAAAACAGTATGGATATCTTTTTTGTGTATAAGCTGTATAGTTAGAAATTTTATATCACAAATATCGTCTGATTTAAAATAATAAAAATTTCCAATAAGCATGCAATTATTCGTTTTTCTTTATAGTTAGTAAAGGATTATTCTTTTTTATAACAAAAAAGAAAAGAAAAATACGAATTTAGTAATCAGTAATTGTTCTTGAATTCAAGGATTTATCTTCCTCTATTTTACTTTAGTCGAATTTCTAATTGTTTGAATTGTGTAATCTTCCATTATGGAGCTCGGTAACCAACTTAAAGCAACTTGATTGTAATTCAATTCATGATGATCATAAGTAGAAAGTTCATACTCTCCCGTCATTGATAAACAGCTTGTCGGGCAGTACTCAACACAACTGCCACAAAATATACAAACTCCAAAATCAATACTATAATTAAGCAATTGTTTTCTGAACCTAGATAAATACATCTGATACAATTTATTATTTGACAAATAACAATTGATAAAATAGCACTAATGGAGAGCCCTAAATACAAGCACATTTTCCGGTATCGATAGTTAACAAGGGAGGATAGCTATACATAAGAAGGAATAGAAAATAGCGTTCATGGCATATAGGACCATGCTGGTATTTATTATGTTGGTCGCGTCAATCAGCAGTTTCGACCAACAGTAATTGACAAAGGTAGCAGGCAAACAAATTACAAGCATAACTGCCATTTCAAATAATGAAAGAATTACGAAGTAAAGCCACTTCACACAGGAGAAAAAAAGCAATGGCTTGAAATGATATCACCAAAAATATCCAGAATGAGAGAGGGAAGAACCTGAAAATGGAAAGGCCTCCTCTATCACTTCAAGACCAGAAGAATAACCAGAAGTCATACTCTCGAACAAGGATGCTGAGCAAATAAAAGCAACTGATTCTTCTTTCAAAGAATCACATGCAAATGCAGATCGCAAGCTTCTAATCTGCTCTTTAAATCCTTGACGAGCCCTTAATACAAGTGGGCGTGATATAGGACCACCGAAAGACGTATACTTGATGTTGCTCCCCAAGCAGGAAAGAATGTAAATTGCACGATGCACCGATTCAGAATCGTTTGTCGAAGTAGAAATTGATATCTCCATCTCAGCATACCAAAAATAAACAATAGGAACTTTCCTGACGAGATCCTGCTAACAACAGCAACAAACCAGCAGAACCTTAACAGCAGAAACCTGGTTTCTTAGTTCTTACCACATCCGTTCAATATAGAAGTCATGCTTAAATGCATGCAATAAAAATTTAAGAGGTTGACCACAAACTGTAAGTACGTAAAATTTTCATATGGATATTATCTCATAAGAATGACTGTCATCAAACTTATTTCCAAATCGTTAGTTTCTAATATTGTTGACTAATATACACTCAAACAATAGTGGGCAACACACTGGAGATCGTGCCGATGTCTAAAGACATCTATTTTAGAACGGAGATGACAACATGCATTCAAGAGACAGATCAACGTTTATGTACACACAAAAGATATTAGGACAGCAGCATTACACAACTACATAGCAAATAACACTGATCGGATCGGAACTAAATATACAAGCTTTCATAAAATACATTTATTTTCTGGTCATAAAGTACCTGTGTAGCTCCTTCCGTAGATAGCAGTGCCATGTCAAATATCTTTCTTGCTTGGTCAATGTTCCCATGCCTAGCCTCGATTCGACCATATATTCCACAAAGCAAAACATCCTGACCACAAGAAAAAATACATTTCTTCTAAGAATATGCAATGTTCCAAGCTACATATGGTATTATGGTTAAGACTGGTTACTGCTACATGTAGGTTTTGCTAAACAAAATGTAGATTATGCGTAAAAAGGAAAGCATGGATATGGAGGATTCTCAGAATACAATACTTAAAGCAAGATAATCGATGGAGTATTAAACTGGTTACTAGAAAGTATGAATAGCTTCTATTGAACTGAGGACTAATGCTACAATCTCTTATTGCCTTTGCTTGATTTTGGTTCCATAACAGATGTGCTTAGTCTACTAATTGATGCAGATTACATCAGTGATATCTGATATCACTTGGCAAAACTGCATCACGCGAACTAGGTGGCTAAAAAATACAAGAGCAAACTTTTTTCTTTGGTTTACTGCACAACTAGCTGGTTGCTCATAGCTTTATGATCCACAGCAAATTGATGTACAAAAAAAGAAAGAGCATAAAGCATACCTGTCTGTCTTTCTTCAGCAGACTTTTGGCCAAAGCCCGTGATGCCTTAGCAGGAGCAGACAAAGTGTTTTCTTGCGCGGTATACATTTGGGTCGTAACAAGGACGGCTTCCTCCAAGATATGATTACGAGGGAATACATCAAGGGAAAGCAATATTGCATTTTGCAGAAATTTCACCAGTCCGGGTCTTTGAGAAAGATCGTGCGTACTCCCTAATAACGACTCCAATTTATAATGACTTGAATTTTGAGTCTTGTTTACAAGGTCAGATACGGTGCTAAGATCTTCAAAAATATCATTTGATACCATCTCAAGGCTCATAATTCTATCAAGCCAACTTGAACTGTTGCTGGACGTCCTGGAATTAAAGAATATTGGTTAACTCTGAAAGATAAGTCCTGGAATTTAGGAATATACGGTAGTCAACACAGATATCAAAATAGGAAAAACAAACAAGCTATTCAAGTGTAACTCAGTGGCAAGTGCACTTCTTACTGATGTAGGTTTTCAGGACTGAACAAATTGGCATAAGCTCCTTTATAACTAGGATAAAATTCAAATCACCCAGCTGTCGACTTGGAATTCACTCTAGATACTGAAATGTTCGCGATGAATAAAAATTAATAGACTAACACGCTACATGACCAAATTAATAAGGAAACTTGTCAGGATAGCTGCAGCTATAGCCATGCATCTCATACTTTCCAGTTTCTATTATATAGTCACAGATTTGATTGCATTGTTTTTAGCCTCGTAGCGCTATCAATGTTATTTTTTCAGGAACAAATGCAGTTTTAAGGGGTTGCACAGACCAATACAAATTTAAACAATTTATAAGGCAATAAAAATATATCATTTACTAGTTATTTTTATATAAAGAGAATGACCACAGCTTATCAGGTAGAACTAAGGGAATTTACCATCTAGAAATTTTGCCACCATAGAAATCAATGAATTGGCATATCAAAGCAAAACGAGCCTCTTCCGAAGATAAAGAGAACAGAAACTCTGTTACATCCTCAAACAAGATTACTCGGGAAAGCTGCTCATTGACTTCTCCAGATGAAGCATCATCAGAACGACTTGGTCCTACTCCTGAAAATAACATCTAGTGTCACCATTGAGTATAATAAACAACTTACAAAGTCACTTAACAATCTACCAATACAAGGGAAAATAGGATGTACCAGACTTCTCATGAACAGGCATCCATTGTTCATTGTCCCTCGACAACTCCATTGTGGACCATCTATTCCATGTTTTCGCGTCTTTAACTTCGCTACTGTACTCGGCGTCTACATCAATGCCAAGCTTTTTTAGCAAAGATTCAACATCATCTTGTGCAGGTATGTCCTCAGCATCAGGGTCTTCTGGATTAATTCCATCAGCGGCTGATGGTTCTATTGATTCGTTAGGCATATCATTTGTTTCAGCATTTGCTCTAGAGGGATCAAACCAACCACTCCAGCCTCCACCTTCAGGCTCTTGGGGATTTTCTTGCATAACCATGTTTTGTCGACTCTCCTCATCCTTTGCTAACCAGGTAGACCATCCAAGAGCCCCATCTTCTCCAATTCTGGCACCACCACTATTCCAGAAGTGCTCAAAGAGCCTCTGCTTACTGCTTGTGGACAGGGAAAGGGGAGGGGAGAATAAGCTAAACTCAATTTGAGCTTGAAATAGACCGGTTGCTAATTCTCGATGTCCTGTCTGCCATTCGAACCGGCAGAGATTCACAAATATATCCACTAAACCAAGTTCAAGCTGAACTAAGGAAGGTTGTGCCTTGAGATCAGCATTTTGGCTATCCTGTCAAAAATTTCATAATAAAAAATTTAAAGACTACAACACATTCATGCAAAGAGAGGGAGAGAAGGGGGTATGTAACAGATATATGCTGAAATATGTACAACGAAACACTAAACCTGCCTACATAGCTTGGTGCAAGCTGCAGATATCGCCTCTATTGCATATGTATAAGACTTCCGCGTATCAGATACTTTGAATCTGGAGAACTCCCCTTGGCAAAGAATTAGATATTGTTTCCATAGCTTACAACTGTCAGGGTGTTCCATAAGTATTTTCTCCCATTTACCAAAGAGACTCTCAGTGCTATCTCTCTCACCAAATGACTTCAGAAGGCAAAGCAACAATTCCTCGTTATCTGGATTGAGCTCCAAAGCCTTCTCCAATATACTAATCTTTCTTTCAGTTGTTTGCAAACGTGCAGCTTTTTGTGGTTGAGTACTGGCGACTTTGTCCTGCAATTCCAAGCAGAGGAAATCTCTTCAGTAGACTTCTTAGTTATTAAGGCAGAAGAGAGAAAGTTGGCTGAAGTAAAACTCTAGTCAAAAGTTGATAGCATAAATTCTGTTTGTAACTTAATCATATGATGTAGAAACTATCAACTATGCAGTACGCAATGTATAGCCTGGCGAAAGATATACTATTATAAAACTGTAATACCTGAAACTGAGCAAAGGCCAACCAAATTTTTTCATCATGGGGAGATTCTCGTGTCATCTTATTGAATTCTTTTGTCCTTCTAAGTATTTCATCTTCCCAAGATTCCTCAAGCTCCTGTTGCATGGTTGTGCTTTTCGCAGGAACCGATGATGTCTCTACAGGGATAAAATCTTCAGGGAGGATTGCATTATCTCTTTTCAACACTTTCAGGTGTTTGAAACCCTTGTTTCTTTCTAAAACGGCATGTTTTGCTGAGAAGTAACGACCTCCAACTTTTATTTTGCTATCCAGTCCATCTAAATCTGAATCTAGATCCATATGTGATGAAGCATGTCCATGATTATAGAAACGTCGATTCAGACCACGAGCATCCAGTGTGCTTTGAGGCTTGTAGCGTGCAATGTCCATTCTGCATATTACCATATAGTGTTAGACTTAAATAGAACAAAATCAGCAACCTAGATAAGTTTGGCTAGCAAAAATGAAGTTTCTGCCCCAGGTAAAAACTAAAAACTGGAAAATTCAACATCTTACAAAGCATTGACATTCTGCCCAAATAGTCTACATAAAAAGGTTCCAGCTTGATGATAACCTAATAATTCCATATATTGTTACATTGACCATATCAGTCGAATTGTTCTCCAGAACAAGCTTCCATTACACTGGTGTCTTTGACTACAACATTTGAATTGGATAAGACAATCAAACTCCACAGTTCGCACCCTGATAAGGGCTATTTTATATGTTAAATTCAATGTAGCAACTCCCGAATTTGGTCATAACCAGACAAGACTTGAAAGAGAAGTTGTTAAAATTACAGAAAACAAATAGTAATACTAACTAATATAGGGTCTGGTGCATCATTTGCAGATAGCAGCTACAGGTTTAATTCCTTAATGTCCAAAGTTACAGATGCTGGTAACTAAGTCTATGTTGTTTGCTCACATTTATACAAGTAACATACTGAACTGGTAATCACTCATCACAAGACAACATAGAATAGTAAACTACACACTGTAGTTGGTAAAAAGAAGATATATACAGTGACTGCATATATTATTCTATGATGTTTTAAAATAGCATGATTTTAGGAACTTCCAAAATGTAGCAAGTCCCAGAAGATAAATGGCCAGCTATAAAAAATTGAGAGTTCCATTGTAGGTATATTATAATATAAGATAAGATTTTCCTGTTTGACAGAATGATTTGATTTTGTAAAAAAAAAAAAATTGTACCAACCAAGCGTTTAAGTTGGCATGGTACCTACACTGGGTTTAAGTTTAAACTATCACTTCCATGCCCATCACTATCATTAACTCAGTGCCATAATTTATAGTGCTCTGGGAAATTAAACAAAAATGAGTTTATGCGTGTAGTTTTGCATCTAGGAAATCACACTTGATGCCAGTAACTTTGATAAGACGCTAAACATAAGCAGCCCTACACAACCTCTCACACAGCCCTCTGGCACACACCTGCATCTAATTGCAAAAATAAACAGAAACTCTAATAGTTTCCTACTAGAGCAAATACTGCAACAATGAAATGTAGCTACGTAGAATAACTTCATAGGCAAATATAACCATGAATTCAACACAAAAGCTTCACTATGCAACAATCCATAGTATAGCTACATACAACAGTACATAAGCAAACTCCTACCTGTAGATGGATCCAAACGCCAAGTTATCCTGGTCGCCCTTGGCGTCGAAGTAGTAATCCTTGACCAGCTTGGTCTCCGACCCGGCCCAGGCGCGAACGCCCGGCTTCCGCGAAGCAGCCGCCCCATCGTACCGCTCATGGTCCCTCCTCCGCTTCCTCCTCTTCCTGTCTTTCCGCCTCGACCCCCTCTCGTCGTCGGAGGTCGGAGGCGATGGTGAGGAGGGTACCAGGTCGTACTTCGCTGGCGCGGGCTTCGGCGCGGGCTCCTCGTCCGACGAAGGGCTCAGCGGCGGCGGGAGGGACGAGGAGTCAGTGGGTGGGATGTTGAGGGAGGAAGCGTCGAAGGAGAAGCTAGGGTTCGGGAGAGACTGGGACACCTCGGTGGGAGCGGAGAGCGGGAATAGGGGGAAGAGCGAGGAGGAGTTGGTGGGAGGGCATGGCTCACATCCTCCTCCAGCGGAGAAGTCGGCGGCGGGGGTGGCGGTCGGCGGCGAATACTCCGGCGAGAGCTCCATGACGACGTGCGAGAACCGGGAGCGGGTGTTGGGCACAAAGCGCTTGGACGAAAGAGGGCCCGCGGTGGGTTTTGGAAGTACGGCCCCAAGAAAATTGAGATTTTGTGAGTTGCGGGCTTGCGGCCTGAGAGCCTGTGACCCAATTCATATTCATACTTACAAAAAAAGTACGGCCTGTGGAAGGTGCCAGGAGCCCAGAATAAAGTTTGAAACCCAACCCAATAAGGCGCAAAATATACTTGACGTAGACGACGTGCAGCCCGTGTAGTGCGCTACAAGTCCAGAACCAACCCTACACTGTTTTTTCCCTCAAAAAAAAAACCCTACCGTCCCGCTTGTTTTCCTGTATTTTAGCTAAAAAGGGTGTAAATATTACAGATCAATAGAGATCCCGCTAAAACCTGCGCATACTTCGTAACATTCAGACCTGACCGGTATATTAAACGATGAAACAAGACTGTTTTGTTTTTGTTTTTGGGAAAATCTTATTACCACACTAAGCAAATTAGTTTCTGCGGGGTTACGCCTATTTGATGCATTTTATTTCTACCAAGATGGCACACACATGTATGCAGAACTTGCTTTCCTCCATTGTTGGATGGTATAACTTAAAATGATTTATCTTCTAAATTGGTAATCAATTATCTGTATACATTGAGTTCTTACATAACTAGAACCCATACGGACAAGTTCAAATACTGTCTCGAAGCCCATAGCTCTGGCATGGGGCGATCTGGGCGGCCTCCTATCTTTTACAAGTGACTTAGTTGTCATCCTTCTCTCCGTTAGCAGGATCGGCGCCATGGCCTAGAGCGAGGGGCATGAGACATTCTCCAGCGACAATTTCATTGGTGCAAGCAGCGATACCCGATGGTTTTCGAAGGAGGCGTGGTGTCACCTCTAGTTAGTAGTCTCCAGTGCATCTTGGGGTTGTAGCTAGTCCAGTACTTTTACTTTATCTTTGATCTACTTTGTAATAGGATTCCATCGTCACCCCTTGTATTGGTTCGGCCATGTGGATTTCTATATAAAGTAGGGAAAAGCCTATTTCAAGAAAGTGGATCGTCAATCTAGCTGGTTCATGGTTTGAGATGTTTCAAGAAAGTGGACTGTTATACGCGAAGGAGGTGGTAGGTATGTAGATGGTGGCGAGATACCAATAAGATGAAAGTTTGGGATAAAACGACCTTAAGATAGGACAACATATCATCTATCTTCCATTTTATCAAAAGATGCCTTAGAGGTGGATTATAGCACTGATTGCAATTTACGAATACACACATAATAGAAGATGTCGTCATCAGCATATGCAGTTGGTGACAGCAACGAACAAGTATGTAGTGCATATATCCGTTTGCCTAGAGTTTTTTTTTTTTGAAGTTATATATTTATATATATGAAGGCTGGGGTAAACCCAAAGCCTTATGAGTACAGCAGAGATAAAGTTCGGGCAGAATTTACAACCCGGATCAGTCCGGGGGATTTTGTAGGAGCAAGAAGAAATAAACAAAAGAAAACCCAAAACAGGGATACTCTGAGGACGGCTTAGTCCAGTAGAAACTTCTGTTTCCACTTTAATAACTCAGGTACTAGTTTGGCTAGAGTTGATTCGGGGCAAAAAAATACTAGTATTCCAAAATAGAGTTGCGATGCATCATAACGCTATGTCGACTCGCAAACATAGACAGTTACGCAACGTAATTCTCAACTTAGGAAAGGCCAATATCATGATGATATTATTATCCAAATTAATTATTCATCGGCGCGCAATCCTTGGATAGCTATGGGATCAGATTAGATAGGAGACGATGGTGTAAGAGTCATCGCCTCAGCTTGGTCTAGGAGAGAAATCTTGCCACATTTAGCATTGCACTCATCGACCGATGTATAGCACTGGCTGTTCAGTAAACAACGGTAGATGCAGAACGGTAGGTCCCCGCACACGCTGTCACGCTTACACAGTCCGTTAGGTATGTTGATCTTAGCGCTTTGCACGTCTTCCAGTGATCTGCCTGTGGAACAGAAAATCAATTGCTATTCATATTAGTCTCTGTTTATTTATAAACTATGAGTAGTTCATACAACAAACAAACAAACAAACAAATCCACGTACAATCACTCAGAAAAATCTGTAAACACTTTCCTGTAAATAGAAATCAACGTACAATGCACATTGGTAGCGAAGCACGTGAGAAGAAGCGTCCTCAGTATGATTGGTGTGAGGCAACGGTTCCTATACTTGTCCATGAAGAAATTGCTTGGTGGGCTTGTTTGGTCCTCGTCTATGGCAGAGTAGGTTTTCCGTAAAACAATGACAGGTAGTATCTTCCTTGGGCGTCCTAATATATATGCCCAGGTATCTATTTGGAGGTTGATAGTATGGAGGCTGTTGCTATGATCAAGTCTGCAAAAGATGATAGATCGTAGGTTACGTTTATGCTAAAGAAGATTGACCGCTTGGTATCTGAGAGATTAGGGTCTAAGGTAGAGAGTATTAGGCGCGAGCAGAATTCTGTGAGTGATGATCTAGCTAAGATGGGTCGATCTAATGCCATAACCGCTGTTTGGCTTCGTTCGGCGCCGCATGATATACCTAGACTCTGTATAGAGGATTGTAAGGTGGGTGATTGAGTAATATAAATCACCGTATTTTCGCAAAAAAAAGGTATTCCAAGGCAAAGAAATAAAGCGTGCAATCTAAACAGATCGCTAAAATCACGGTTATTTCTATTTTTGCATGATAGCTCGATCTCAGGTAATCCTAAACAGATCGCTAAAATCATGGTATTTGATCTATTTTTGCAAAGGTATCGTCCCTGCTAATCTTTGTATTTATATATGTGATACAATTCGACATTCCTTATACAAGGTCTAGTAATCTATTCTTGGGCTAAACTAAAACATCTGTTGCAGGACTACTCGGTGCGATTTCAATACTGCTGACTAGTACTATCAAGTGCGGCTCCACAATGATTTGTGAGGATCTGCATTTACCCCATCATAAACAAACTACACATTTTTCTCTCACACTGAGGCCTGCAGAGGTTCTGGTACATGGGCTTAAATTAACAGCATTGAAGCCCAGCGGGCATACTGCACTATGAATGCCTCTATTTACTATAGGACCAAACGCCCCATGTTCAACCTATAAGATGGAAGCGTTCCTACACGATATCATAGTTTTAAAAACCGGACCGGTTTACTGGTTAAACCGGAAAAAACCGGAACCAGAGGCCTCATCGGCTTTTTAACCGCACTGGACCATCCAGCTAACGAACCAGGAAAACCAGACAAAAAGCAGTTGAACCAGCGGTTTAGTGGAAAACCAGTCGGCGGTCCGACCAGTAGAAAACCGTCAACGGAAGAAAATATGGCGCTGCGATCGGGATTCGATCCCAAGACCTTCTAGCTCCCGCTAAAAAATACTTCAATGGGCTAGCCAACTAGGTAGACCAATGTTTGAATCAGATTACTTCATGTATATTCTAAATATGTTTCTATTTTCTAACATATTAGTATTTTTCCATTCATATTATTTTTCTTAATAAACCAGCACCGAATCAGTTTGAACCAGCGGTCCAACCAGTGAACCGCGAACCGAGGACCTCACGGTTCGATCGCTGGTCCAGTTTTTTGAACTATGTCTGATATACAATCGAGCCCCAGGTGTATATATATGGAGGGTGTTGCGTGCATCAGGTTATCTTGTACAGATCCAATCTCTAATACCCTCCCATAATCACCAGATAAACAAGTTGTAATTAGTCTTGAATTGTTCAAAAGCTTGAATAGGAAGTGCCTTGGTCAAACCATCTGCCACTCGATCTCTTGAAGAAATAAACCTGATCTTTAGCTTCTTGGCTGCTACCCTTTCTCTTACAAAGTGAAAATTTATTTCAATGTGTTTAGTTCTAGCATGAAAAACAGGGTTAGCAGAAAACTATGTTGCACCTAGATTTTCACACCATAAATGCAGAGCTTCACGAAGTTTTATTCCAAGTTCTTCGAAGAAAAACTCCATGCTTGTTTCTTTTTGCACTCCAAGAGGGTCCAAGTAGGAAAACCTCCAGTAAATCGCATGTCCTCTAAACAACCGGCCCAGTCAACATCTGAGATTGCACTCAAGAGTGTAGACTTTGGTCTCAAAATTGTTAGTCCAAAACTCATAGTATTTTTTTTCAACATATCTCAAGATCGTTTTAGCAGTAGTCCAATAAATTATAGTAGGATTATGCAGATATTGATAAACCTTATTAACTGCAATATCTAGCCTCGTGAGTGTTAAATATTGAAGAGCCAACTATACTTCTGTATCTGGTGCTACCATTTGGCCCTAGAGGATCTCCTTCATGAACCTATTTTTTCAGAAGATGTCAATGGCATGAGAAAAGGAGTACACTTCTTCATCCCAACACGGGCAAGTAACCCAACAGCATATTTTGCTTGATTCAGCACAATACAATTAGGAACTCTCTGTACTTCAATACCCAAAAATAAATCCAATTCACCTAGATCTTTAAGTGCAAATTATATACACAAATCGTTTAGAAGAGCACTAGTAGCATCCATGGAGGAACTTACTACTATGATATCATAAACATAAATAAGCATGAAGATGTCAAATTTTGACTTGTTATAGATAAATAATGAAGTATCTGCCTTGAACATAACAAAACCCAAGAGAGAGTAATTTGTAGGTTTAAACGAGAATACCATGCTCGAGGTGCCTGTTTCCGTCTATATGGTGCCTTGTCCAATTTGCACACAGAAAGATATTGTCCCGGCTAATCTTTGTATTTAATGTGATACAATTGGATATTCCTTATACAATCTCTAGTCCGGTGCTAATAAGACCGCGATAC
The DNA here is from genome assembly GCA_916181665.1 of Avena sativa. NCBI lineage: Eukaryota > Viridiplantae > Streptophyta > Magnoliopsida > Poales > Poaceae > Avena > Avena sativa. The sequence goes on along the minus strand of OV702298.1, from coordinate 271,838,927 downwards.
GGACTATATATAACTCACATTTTGTTTCTGAAATCAAGTTATTATTTAATAATTTATTCTTGGAGTAGTAGACTCTAACATCCACAACATCTGTTGCAGGACTACGTAAGTGCGATTTCAGTGCTGCTGTCTACATTAACGTAAACATCAAGCAGTGCGGCTCCACAATGATTTGTGAGGATCTGCATGCATTTACCCCATCATAAACAAACTGCGCGCGTTTTCCTCTCACGCTGAGAGACCTGCAGAGGTTCTGGTAGTAACATGGGCTTAAATTAACGGCATTGAAGCCCCCGCGAGCATATGGGACTATGAATGCCTCTGTTTACTACTAGACGCAGTGCGAGCTATTTTCCCAACCCTGTTTCACATCACATGGCTAGTTCAGTTACCCCTGCCGACGACTGCCAGTACTACTACCGAGTTTTGATTGTTCGTGCAGTCGATCAGACAGCGTCGACTGAATGCATTAAGCAGCTAGCGCCATTAACGCAAACACAGTGCACCTTAAAACCACACACTGCTAGGGGAGTAGCATCATGGGGTAATCAATCGCGATCGAGGACCAGGCCAGCTACGGCACCTTTGCAATGAAGTTTTGGCGACGCGCGCGGACCTGAAGATATAGAGATCGAGGACGATGGAGTAGCTAGCTCCAGTTAATTTTAGCAGCTCGACTCATTCAACATTCATGGATTCGATCGGGCGGCCAGCTGGGCGCGGAGTTAAGGGCTTTGCATGTTACTTACGCATGCATGCATGCAGATGCATTGCATGGCCAAAGACCCTGGTGATGATTAAGTACGTAAGTACTCCCCCTGTTTCAAAATATAAGATGTTTTAGTTTTGTGAAGCCAATGTATCTAGACTACTTTTAGTATTTAGGTTTACTCGAGTTTAGAGTGAATCTATACACTAAAAGGAGTCTAGATACATTTTCTTCACAAAGCTAAAACATCTTATATTTTGAAACGGAGGGAGTAGGTACGAATAATAGGGTTTCGAATTTCGGTTGGAGTACTAGAAAAATTCGGAACTGACAAAGAACTTTTTGAAATTTCCGTATTTCTTTCAGAACAATTTAGAGAAAATTTCATTGAACTTTGATGCATTTTGCCTAAATTTGGATGTTGTTTGAATCTAGTCTAAATTTATCAAAAAAATAAAATCGAATTGGACCTGAATTATCTCTCCTATGTACATGCTTGGTTTGAGAACAGATGTGTTCACATGATAATGAACCAGGAACTTGTGTTAGGGTTGAATTTTCCTTTTTTTTACTTTAATCACTTTTAATTGGTTTGTTCAACCTTCATGCAGGAACCAATATTTCCCTCTTGTTTTCACCCATTACTCAACCTTCACCCAAAAACCCCTATTATTACCATCCTACCTATATTTCTCACGACTCTGATATCTTCCTTGTCTCTGGCAACTGGAACTTCACCTAGCCAACTTGTCCTTTATTGACCACATCCATTTGTTGAATGTCTTCGTTCCCTATTTGGTCTTGCTCTTGCCCCATTGTAGGTGATTCCTCTAGCCACAATTGTGCACAGTTCTTCTCCAACACTGGTGAAAGGATTGTATGGGCACCTAGAGGGAGGTGAATATGTGCTACTTTAAATTTTCTTCTTTTTTAAATTAGGGTTTGACAAGAAAGGTAAATTCTCTAGATCATGCAACTAAGATAAATTTACCTACATGTCAACTAGCACCAACAAGCACAACACTAAGCTAGAACAAGTAATGTAAAGTGCGGTAAAGGATAGAAGTAACCAAAGTGATGGATGCGGAGACACAAGGATTTATTTTCCATAGTTCCTTTCTTTTGAGGAGAAGTACGTCTACGTTTGGAGATGGGGTGGTTTCAAACCACCAACGCCACGAGAGGAATTCCTTGTTCTCCGATGAACCTCACCCTAAAGGGTTCGATTTGCCTCTTTCACTATATTGGCAACCTTCGAGGTGGAAGCCGGCACCTTTACAACAAGTTCGGGACACATATCCATAACCTAACACTAGTAGAAAAAGGGTCTTCGGTTTAATCTAGAGTCTAACACTAGTCTCGATTTGTTCCGGGCCGGGACTAGTATGAGCACTAGTCCCGGTTCGTACCGTTTTCGGTGGCTAGGAGTCCGAGGAAACTCTAGTCCCGGGTCGTTTCGGACCTTTAGTCCCGGGTCGTGATACGGTCCGGGACTAAAGGGGTTCGGACACGGGCAATACCCTTTAGTCCCGGGTCGTGATACGGCCCGGGACTAAAGGGGTGCGGGTCCCGACAGGAAAACTTAAATTGGCTATAACTTTTGCGTACGATATCGGAAAAAAATGTGCAACCTATCAAAATGTGTGGAAAAAATTGTGAGTTCGATTTCAACAACCTTAGGCCGTTTTAGATTATTTTAGATTTTTAAATTTCGAAAAGAAAAAAATTTATTTAAAAAATTAATTTTTTTTTGCAATTTTATTTATTCCATATTTGGATTCCTCACATTTTTCTGATAATTATGGATATATTATTTGTCAAATTTCGGTTTACAAATTTAAAGATATTATTTATGCCATATTAAATGAATAAATGGCAAAAAAGAATAAAATAATATTTTATTTGGTTTTTTACTTTCATTGGATTAAAATATTATTATTACTTATTTACTGTTGTTTACTAAAATAGTTGTTTGTAATTTCAAAAAATAAAGATGTATGGCATATTGATATGGGCTAATAGGATAGATATGGTAGTGTTGACAACAAGGTACAAATGGGCTTCGCGCGAGGATATCCTGATAGAACACAGAAGTTAAGCGTGCTGAGGGTGGAGTAGTGCTAGGATGAGTGACCGACTGGAAAGTTTACCGTAAGTGTAATTTGACTTAAGATTAGATACATTTAGTACTAAAAATATTCCAAGTGAGAGGATTACGAGCCAAACAATTCAAAAGTTCAAGAAAAAATTTGAAAAAATAAAATAAAAAAAATATTTGAAAAAAGATCTTTAGTCCAGGGCCGTATTACGACCCGGGACTAAAGGTCCTTCATCCCCCTGCTATAAAAAGGCCATGAGGTGGCCCATGCGGTGACCTCTAGTCCCGGGTTGTAACAAACCGGGACTAGAGATAGGGGCCTTTAGTCCCGATTTCGCAGTCCCGGGTGCAAAATCGGGACTAAAGGCCCTTACAAACCGGGACTATAGGCCCTTTTTCTACTAGTATAATTGGAGGCTCCCAAATACAAGCAAACTGTCAAACAATTAAAGACAAGCTTGTAATAACCAAATCAAAGCTAGGGTTTTCAAAGAAACACTAGAGCAAGGGGCCCTCAAATGAATGAGGGGGAAATTAAGATCTCTCTTGGTGAAGCTATAGATCAAGGCATCCTCCTTCGATTCTCCAAAGATCAAGGACTTTGGATGGGTGAGTGAAGAGATCTTGTGGGTTTGGTGGCACAAAATGTGTTGTTGTTCTTGAACTGGACGAGCAGGTTCCAAGGTAGAAGAAGGGGTCCTTTTATAGGGGTCCAGAAATTAGAGTCGTTGGAGCCACTTAACTCGGACAGTCCGGCCTGTATGAGCCGGACATTCCGGTGTGTGTCAGCCGAACACTCCGGCCTGGCCAAGTTTCCGGCCAGAGTCCGGCCAGTGTCCGGGTAGTGTCCGAGGGGTCTCTCTGAGTGTCCACGCATGGGAAGAAAATCCGGCGAATTTCCACGGCCGAACACTCCGGCGGCTTTAGTCCGGAAACTCCGGATTGGCCGGACAGTCCGGCGCACATCACCCGGACAGTCCGGCCAGATACTGATTTTTGCCCCCTGTTTTTGTTCATGTCAAGCCCTTTTTCCATGTGTATAAACTACCAATAATGAAATGATATTTCCTGAAACATTCAGCAATGCATTAAACCTATCCAAGTGTTGTTAACAAACATCAAAACAATATGAAAGGCATAAATGCCATTTCAACTGGTAGTCCCATCCCAAGCATCGAAACCCTAGTCCTCTAGCATCGCCGAAATTTACACTTACGCCCTGCCTCCACCTCGGGTACGACCTTACAGCTGTCGTCATCGATCCGCAATAGCCGCTAGCTTCGATCATGTCGATCCACAATACCTCATTCACAGTCACTCCTCCATGTCGTGGCCACCTCCGCCTCATATCGCGTTGTCATCATCTCTACCTCACAATAATCAAATTTAGCTCTAAAAATATTCAAGGAGCCAAAAAAAATAAAATAACAGGCGCGTTGGGAATTTGGGACCATGTGAATCACATCCCAACATTTGGGGCCATGAACTGGATGCACACGGGGTCCAAACTAGCTCTATCTAGCTAGCTAGCTCGTTTGTTGCTAAATGCTAAAGGATGGCTAGCTTAATTGTCCTTGGTGTACGTCGAGAGTGGAGCAGGATCTCTCATGCATATATGCATGTATGGATGTATCCAGACAACACGCATGTTTCGCGGATAGATAGGGACCATATATGTACGTTGCGCCGTTGTGTCCGTGCATGAGCAAATTTCTCTATCACACCCTGATATGATCAAGCCCTTGGAACCGCATTTGACGCAAATCATGCATACATGTTTTGTACGTATCCATATATGTGTCCTGCTTGACCAAGTGTTAATTAGAGTTTTCTTAAGACGGCCCAACGACAATTTCAAAAGCCGAAACGACAGCGAAACTGCAATTACAAGCTCTACGCTGTCGCAGCACAAGTAGCTAAAGTACACTATGGGGAATTAATTGCCACTCCCCCAATTATTCAATACCGCCGTACAAAAGCTGCCGAAGGCATACACACGAAGCTGTGTCCAAGCAACACGCGACACACGTTACGTATCCAAGGTGCCACAGAGAGTAGTCAAAGGACGATGATAATTTGCATGGAATTGGCTAGGATCTGGAGAGTCAAGATCCTGTTTGCTTAATTTTTCTCTGAAAGAAAGATGTTGTCGCCGGCCTGAAACACAGCTGCACCAATGGAGCAAGGGCATGTTTGGTTGTCCACTTTTCTCTACTTCAATGGGCCAAAAAACTTGCGTTTAGCATCCTACATGGCCTCTAAATCTCGGCCTGCAATGTTCTTAAAGCAGTTTTCGTCATGCACACGGAGGAACCCCCATTTCAGTGCTTTCTACGGAGCCAAGTTCGACGTGACCAAGAAGGGGGAAAGTTGTGTCGTGCTCGTGCAAAGGGGATATGGTGCGACTGCACGAGCTAGTCGACCGGGGAAATTTCATCACCTCCCGTCTATTTGCACATCTATTTATCATCGCTAGGTTCAGCGCCAAATCGCATGCCACCATTTCTTTCCTTTCGTTCTCTTCATCCTGGCAAGGAGCTTCACCGACGAGCATGTAAGCGGCGCCGTCTACCTGGGTCGGTGTTGGACAACAGCTGCTAGCGGTCTTCCTCCTCTTTTTCGAGATCTCCACTGCCTTCTCCGATTATCCGATGGCGGTGAGTACTAGCAAATCCTAGCCCTGGTAGCCAGATCCTTGAGCATGTGGTAGATCTAAGTACATTAAACGGTAGATATGTGTGGCCGCGTGGTTGATTTTGCTAATCATTAGTTAATGATATGCATGTTGTAGTGATAGATAGAAGACTTTGTGGCCTTATAGAAGGTTTTCAAAGTTTTGTTGTTGTTACTGTGTAATATATGTAGGTTTAGTTCTTCAATATTGCTCGTGTATAGTATGTGTAGGTTTAGTTCTTCAACCTTGCTCGTGTGTAGTATGTGTGGGTTTAGCTCTTCAACCTTGCTTGTGTGTAGTATGTGTAGGTTTAGTTTTTGAAGGGAACAATCATTGATCTTATTTCGTAGATCTTGTTGTAACTTTGCATTGTTCTAGTCCTAATGTTGCCCAATGTAGGCCATGGCATGTGAAGAGTTTAGCCAGGTCCCGTTCCCCATGATCACCTATCCACAAAATGCAGAGATGTTATCTGGTCCTGCCAGCATGTGTTCTATCATGGTGGAACAGGTTGAGAATGTTGTTGCCATCCTAGCTAGGAGGAAGGCGATCAAAGATGGCAATACACACAACACTGGGACAATGAAGGGGGTTACAATGAAGTGGACTCCTTTCCTTTCTGCCTTTGTCCTCAACAGGATGTATGATCTCATCAAGATTGGGATGAGGACTGAAAATGGGTTTAAGGAGGTGACCTGAACACTATAGCCAAGAAGTTGTTTGAGTTATGTGGTGCGAAGGTGTCCTCATAGAATGTGTACAATCATCTTAGGAAGAGAACCATTTGCATCAAAGTGTCCAAGCTTAGAGACCTAAACGGTGCACAATGGAATGAGGAGACCAAGACCATTGTCTTGGAGGATAAGCACTAGAGAAGCCACGTCTCATTACCAACTACTCTTTCAGTTCATCTATCCTCCCTAATTTACTAGTTTATGACCGACGCCATCAGGGGCACTTAATTATCCTCCCGATGTGCACCCTGACCTCTATGACATCATCATACGAGCCGATGGTGGGTTCAGTCCCAGGGATCGGATGGTGGCTCTAAGCCATCTTATTGACAACATGGATCAAGGTAATGACGTCGTTCAGATGGCATAGGAACACATGGAGATCTGGCTTAGGACCTTCCTGGCCAAGCGCTACTACATGTAATGCTCCCTAGTGGTGGTGATGATGCGTTCATGATGATGATGCACATTTTGAAGTAGCTAGGACTTGATTAAAACTTATGTAAGACATGTATATTTTGCGAGGTGGTATATACTAACCCCTCTTATGGTGAGGTTATAGGATTATACCCTCTTTTAATGTGGTGGTAGGATGACACCATATTAGTTGATGTGATCTTAGGATCACACCATAGTAGATGATGTGATCACAGGATCACACATTCCCTAGTTAGTAGATGAACTTGTGATGCTTTTTTACTATATGAATCATGTATGCTTTGTTACATATCATGTGTTTTGTACTTTGTTTGCTTGGATGTTCAATTTTTTTCTTCTATCTTGGTAGAGCAAAGTGCTAGGTGGTGTATGATGGGAGGGTCCTAGGAGTGTACGGTTCATGGAAGAAGTGCAATGCTGATTAGTTACAAGAATAACGCTCATTAAGGGTTTAAGACTAGACAAGAGGAACAACAAGATTACAAGGAGTTCTTGCAGCAAAAAGTGGGCAATTTTGAAGTTCTGATGGATGCACCTCAGACCGGGGTTTAGTACTGAAGGAGATCATCATCGTCATCCTGGTCATGGTGATTGTGTATTTCTATCTCGTGTAGTCCTAGGTGACATGTAACATGCAATATGCAATGACTGATGAACTGCTAGATGGTAAACTTACCACATACGAGTGCAAGCAGTATTAATGCTTGCTACCAGACGTTGTGCTTTGCATCAACCGAGAAAACCCGAATCAAGAAAACCAAACAATGTGGCTATAAGCGGTGCCCTCATGCAGCTAGGGACTTGGTGGGCAACCAAACGAATTTGCACACAAAAACTCTCTCTCTCTCTCGAAACAGGATTTTGCTTTGCTTCCATACAAAGTTCATAGGATAAGATCAAAACAAAGAGAAATATCTACTGGGACACCATCACAAATATGTCCAAATTGAGAGAACAAGGGGAGCTCTCTGGACGAGGTGGAGAGCCGGCTAGCCATGCAATCTCTACCGGGCCAAAACTGAAAAAAAAGTGAAACAACCTTACACTTGTCGTCGTCGATCCGCAATAGCTGCTAGCTTCGATCATGTTGACCACAATATCTCATGGCACAGCCACCTCCGCCTCATATCGCGTTGTCGTCATCTCTACCTCGCAATAATCACATTTAGCTCTAAAAAGATTCAAGGAACCAAAAAGATAAAATAAGCGCGTCGGAGATTTGGGACCATGTGAATCACATCCCAACATTTGGGGCCATGAACTGGATGCACCCTCTATCTAGCTAGCTCCTTTGACCTTTGTTGCTACTCATTCTAAAGGATGGCTAGCTTAATTGTCCTTGGTGTACGTCGAGAGTGGAGCAGGATCTCTCATGCATATATGCATGCATATATGTACCTCGCGTTGTCGCGTCCGTGCATGAGCAAATTTCTCTATCACACCCTGATATGATCAAGCCCTTGGAATCGGATTTGACGGAAATCATGTTTTGTATGTACGTAAAATCTACCATAAAAGGTCCAGATCTACTAGAAGCGACCACATGCGAACAAATGAACTATGAGCGATCACATGGTAATAGATATATGCTCCGAGAGCTAGGGTTAGGTGTCGCTTACATCAATCTCAACATCGGGCGATGAGGACGACATGTCGGAGATATCCGAGGAAGAAGATTTGCCGAAGATGAGCTCGATCCATCAGAGCAGGAGGCGCCACTTACCTGCTCGTCGATGAAGAAGATGATTTGGAGGGAGAGCTCAAAATGGTGGCGCGGACATTGGAGGCGAGGCAGAGCTGTCTAAATAGACGGTGAGAATCGGTGGGCGGTGACCCTAGTTTCTCACGCCGGAATTTCCCATACGAGGGCGAGCTTCCGCCATCCCTCCAGAGCACGCGCGCGTGCATCTTTTTCTCCCGTGAGCGCGAGAAAAAGTTGGTTCTGTGGAAACACTCGATTTCGGTGTTCCTCCAGGGCCAGGACGAGGTCTGCTTAAAACTCGTGCAGTGCAAAGATTCGTTTTCACATGTGCAAGCAAACACTCTTATTTCTTCCCGTCTTATGCGAGAGAAATGGAGATCCGGCCTAGCAAACATGCCCTGAATGGCTCTTTGGACGAGGTGGAAAGCCAGCTAGCCATGCAATCTCCACCGGGCCAAAACTGAAAAAACGTGAAATTTCAATGCGAGCAACCAAACATACCCCTGGTACACCATACATGTATTGATCCGTCGACTGTGTTAAACGAGTTGTGCATTTTAGAAGGTTGTATAGGCGTGACTTGTACTCTATGTTAGAGTTAGAGATAGATACCGAGGTTGTTCGGTATGTACAGATAAACACCGAGGTTGTTCAGTTGTTTAGATGTTGTAGATATAGGGGTTTGTAGCATGAAAAACAAAAAAATTCTACCGCATGCATACAAACAAGCCAAGATCTATCTACTAGATTGAAGCAACGAGTCGATTAGAGTACTCATCCTTAAAGATTTCAAAGCGGTTAACGAGAGCAGATTCTCGTGGGTGATGTAGTCGTACACTTGCCGATCTCAAGATCGTGTAGACGATCCTTCCGGCGCTGCTTTCCGGCAGCGCCTCCGCAGTTGGTCACACGTTCGATACTCGATGAAGACCTTCCTCTCCCTTGTTCCAGCAGACAACGGAGGTTGTAGTTCTCCCCTCGCGATTCCGGCAACACGATGGCGTGGTGTCGAAAGTAGAGGGAAGATCCCGCAGGACTTCGCCTAAGCCGGTGCGAGTTATGGTGGATCTAAGGTATCCGGCGATCTAGGTTTAGAATGCCAAAGAGGAGGAGGAGGTGTCGGCGGCGGCTAGGGCGACGGTGACAGGCTGACGGCGGCGTGGCGGCTGGCGGCGGCGACGACGCACGATAGGGAGGGCTTGGTGTTGTGGTCTTTGGGGCAGCCCTCCCCCTCTATTTATGAGAGGAGAGGCAGCCTTGGGAGAGTGGAGTTTGAATCCATACTCAAACCCAAGTTGGATAGAAGGAAGGACTCTTTCCTTCTTTCACTAGGAAACTATTGTTCCAGTGTGACTTTTCAAACCTCCCTTTTGACTTTCAATTTAGAGCTTTAATTCTCTCTCGCAAATGCCCAACCAAGTGACCTAGGACATGATCCAATCATTCCACTTACCTATGACACATTCATGAACCATTCCCCTTCCGGTCCAGTGAACCTTCTAGACCCTTCTAGAACCTCTCAGATGAAAACATCAAAATCATTCCCGAACTCCGGAATCGGACTTTCCTTATATGAATCTTATTCTCCGGACCATTTCGGATCTCCTCGTGATATCCCGGATCCCATTCAAGACTCCGAACAACATTCGGTTTCCCTACTTACATTCCATATCTACTAAATAACATTGAATCCTTAAGTGTGTCTCCCTACGGTTCGTGAATTATGCGGACATGACCGAGACACTTCTCCAATCAATAACCAATAGAGGAATCTGGAAATTCATATGGCTCCCACATATTTCTACGAGTACTTTGCGATCGAATGAACCACTTACATACGATACCAATTTCCCTTTGTCTCACGATAGTTTACTTATCTGAGGTTTAATCGTCGATATCTCTGAATACCTAGTTCAACCTCGTTACCGATAAGTACTCTTTTCTCGTTCCCGTGATATGTGATCCCTTGTGAGCCAGTCAGATGCTTGCAAGATAATTGGATAACATACCACCGAGAGGGCCCAGAGTATATCTATATGTCATATAGATGGACAAATCCCACTCTTGATCCATGTGCCTCAACACATACTTTCCGAACACTCAACGCCACCTTTATAGCCACCCAGTTATGGTGTGGTGTTTGATTTCATCAAAGCATCCTTCCGGTGATGGTGATTAGCATGATCTCATGGTCGAAGAAATTAGGTTACTATGTATCAGAAAGCTTATAGAAAACGAACTATTGAAATGACTTGATCTTTATGCTACGCTTATCTATAGGAGTATGTCCATCATACCATTCTCCTAATGATATGATCTTGTTGGTAATAACATCTCAATGTTCATGATCGAGAAACCACGATCATCCATTAACCAACAAGCTAGTATTATAAAGATGCTTTACCTGGGACTCTAATTTAGTTTACAAATCACACAAGTACTAATGTTTCCGGTTAATACTATTCTAGCATGAATGTAAACATTTATCATAAACACAAAGATATAATAATAACCACTTTTATTATTGCCTCTATGGCATATCTCCAAAAGTCTCCCACTTGCACTAGAGTCAACTAATCTAGATTACATGGTAATATACCGAACACCCATGGTGGTTTGGTGCTGGAGAGGTTTAGTCAACGGATCCGCCACATTCAGATCTGTCTGTACTTTGCAAATCTTTATGTCACCATCTTGTACATGCTCTCGAATAGCATGAAAATGTTGCTTGATGTGCTTCAGCTTATTGTGTGACCTTGGTTCTTGCGCATTGGCTATGGTGCCCATGCTATCACAATAGATAGACATTGGGTCCAGCGCACTTGGAACCACACCGAGCTCTGTAATGAACTCCTTCATACATATTGCCTCTTGTGAAGCCTCTGAGGCAACTATGTATTCCGATTCAGCTGAAGATCTCGCCACAACGCTTTGCTTTGCACTCCTCCAGCTAACTGATGCACCATTCAAAGTAAATATGTATCCAGATTGAGATTTAGAATCATCCGGATTGGTGTTCCAACTAGCATTGGTGTAACCATTAACAACGAGTTGTTCATCACCTCCATAAGAAAGAACCATATCCTTAGTTCTTCTCAAGTACTTAAGGATGTTTTTGACCGATGTCCAATGATCCACTCCTGGATCACTTTGATATATGCTAGTCAAACTAACAGCATATGAAATGTTGGGCCTAGTACATAGCATGGCATACATAAGAGATCCTATGGCTGAGGCATAGGGAGTCTTACTCATCCTTTCTCTATCTTCTGCCGTTGCAGGACTTTGAGTTTTACTCAAGGTCGTATTGGTCAACATGGGCAATAACCCTTTCTTGCTATCTTCCATTCCAAACCTCTTTAGAACTTTGTCCAAATATGTACTATGTGACAATGATATTAGACGTCTCGATCTATCTCTATAAATCTTTATGCCTAATATGTAAGCTGTTTCGCCAAGATCTTTCATTAAAAAACTATTATTCAAATAATCCTTAACACTATTAAGAAGGTCTACATCATTCTCAATCAACAATATGTCATCTACATATAGTATTAAGAATGCTACAGAGCTCCCACTCACTTTCTTGTAAATACAAGCTTCTCCATAAGTTTGTATAAAACCAAAACTTTTGATTACCTTATCAAAACATTGATTCCAACTCCGGGATGCTTGCTTCAATCCATAAATGGACCGTTGAAGTTTTCATACCTTGTTAGCATCTTTAGGATCGACAAAACCTTTGGGTTGTACCATATACAACTCTTCATCAATGTCTCCATTAAGGAACGCCGTTTTTACATCCATCTTCCATATCTCATAATCATAATATGCAGCGATTGCTAATAAAATTCTCACAGACTTTAGCTTCGCTACCGGTGAGAAAATCTCATCGTAGTCAACTCCTTGAATTTGTCGAAACCCTTTTGCGACAAGTCGAGCTTTATAAACAGTAACATTACCATTAGCATCTGTTTTCTTCTTGAAAATCCATTTGTTCTCGACAGCCTTCTGGCCATCCTTTAAGTCCACCAAAGTCCATACTTGGTTTTAGTACATGGATCCAATCTCGGATTTCATGGCTTCTTGCCATTTATTGGAATCTGGGCTCATCATCGCTTCCTCATATGTCGCAGGGTCATCGGTGTTGTCCACCAACATGACACTCATAACGGGATCATACCAATCAGGAGTGGTATGAGTTCTCGTTGACCTACGAGATTTCGTAGTAAGTTCAATTGAAGTTTCATGATCAACATCATTAGTTTCCTTTCTCATTGGTGTAGGCTCCACATGAGCTACTTCCGGTGCTGTGCTACTCTCAAGTTCAAGAGAAGGTTCGACAGCCTCGTCGAGTTCTACTTTTCTTCCAGTCACTTCTTTCGAGAGAAACTCCTTCTCTAGAAAGGATCCATTCTTAGCAATGAAGATTTTTCCCTCGGATCTATGATTGAAGGTATACCCAATAGTTTCCTTTGGATATCCTATGAAGACGTATTTTTCCGCTTTGGGTTCAAGCTTGTCTGGTTATAACTTCTTTACGTAAGCTTCGCAACCCCAAACTTTAAGGAACGACAATTTAGGTTTCTTCCTAAACCATAATTCATACGATGTCGTTTCAATGGATTTAGATGGTGCCCTATTTAAAGTGAATGTGTATGTTTCTAATGCATAACCCCAAAACGATAGCGGTAAATCTGTAAGTGACATCATAGAATGAACCATATCTAAGAGAGTTCGATTACGATTTTCGGACACACCATTACGTTGTGGTGTTCCCGGCGGTGTCAATTGTGAAAGTATTCTGCATTTCTTCAAATGCTCGCCAAACTCGTAACTTAGATATTCACCTCCACGATCAGATCATAGAAATTTAATCTTCTTGTTACGTTGATTCTCTACCTCACTTCTCGAAAGTTTTGGACTTATGTTTCATGAAATAGATATACCCATATCTACTCAAGTCATCCGTGAAGGTAAGAACATAACAATAACCACCGCGCGATGGTACACTCATTGGGCCACACACATCCGTATGTATGATTTCCAATAAGTCCGTAACTCGCTCCATCATACCAGAAAATGGAGTCTTAGTCATTTTACCCATCAGACATGCTTCACATCTTTCAAGTGATTTGAAATCAAGTGATTCAAAAAGTCCATCGGATTAGAGTTTCTTCATACGCTTCACTCCAATATGACCAAGACGACAATGCCACATATAGGTCGAGTTATCGCTCGATTTCAAACGTTTAGCTTCAATGTTGTTAATGTGTGTATTTCTACAATCGAGATTCAATAAGAATAGACCATCTATCAAAGGTGCATGTGCATAAAACATATTACTCATATAAAATAAACAACCATTATTCTCGGACTTAAACAAGTAACCGTCTCGCAATAAATATGATCCGGATATAATGTTCATGCTCAACGTAGACACCAAATAACAATTATTTAAGTATAAAACTAATCCCGACGGTAGATGAAGAGGTAGCGTGCCGACCGCGATCACACCAACCTTTGATCTATTTCCAACGCGCATTGTCACCTTGTTCTTCGCTAGTTTCCGTCTATTCTGCAGCACCTGTTTCGAGTTACAAATATGAGCAACCGAACCAGTATCAAATACCCAGGCACTACTACGAGTACTACTGAGATACACATCAATATCATGTATATCGGATATACCTTTCTTCTTGATGTTGCCGTTCTTCAAATCCGCCAAGTACTTAGGGCAATTCCGCTTCGAGTGACCTTCTACCTTGCAGTAAAAGCACTCAGTATCAGGCTTAGGCCTAGCCTTGGTCTTCTTCGTCGGCGCGGTAACTTTCTTACCGCCCTTCTTGAAGTTCCCCTTTTTCTTAGACTTGCCTTGCTTCTTGAATTTGGTGGTCTTATTGACCAACAACACTTGGTGCTCTTTCTTGATCTCCACTTCTGCAGACTTTAACAAGGAGAAGAGTTCGGGCAATGACTTGTCCATGTTTTGCATATTGTAGTTCATCACAAAGTTCTTGTAACTTGGTGATAGTGATTGGAGGACACGGTGAATCCCCAAAGCATTAGGAATCACTATACCCAAACTTTGAAGCTTGCTTGCGTGCCCAGACATCTTAAGCACGTGCTCACTGACGGAGCTGCCCTCTTCCATCTTGCAGTTAAAGAACTTTTCAGAAGCCTCATAACTCTCAACTTCCGCGTGAGCCTCAAATATCATTTTGAGTTCACGGACAATATCATGTTGGTCATGGTTCTCAAACCTTTTCTGAAGCTCCGATTTCAAACCATACAAGATAGCACACTGAACTGTGGAGTACTGATTCTTCCGAGCAAGGAAAACATTCTTTACCTCATCGGTAGCATTAGCTGCAGGTGGGTCACCCAGCGGTGCATCCAGCACATAGGTCAAATTACCAGCATTGAGGACAATCCTCAAATTGCGGAACCAATCCGCGAAGTTGCTTCCATTGTTTTTCAACTTTTTTTTCTCTAGGAACGCATTAAAATTGATGGTAGGAGCCGCCATTGATTTACAACATATTTGAAATAGTTTAGACTAAGTTTATGACAAATTGAGTTCTAATACATAGTTAAATTAATCTAGGTGAACTCCTACTCAAAACAATATCCCTCACATTGTTTTAGTGATCACACGAACCGAATCCACCATATCAAAACCGATCATCATGAGAGTTGATGTAGCTTTCATGGCGAACAATCAACATGTTCATCATATCTACTATATGACTCATGCTTTACCTTTTGGTGATTCGTGTTCCGAGACCATGTCTGTACATGCTAGGCTCGTCAAGATCAAACCTTAGCTTCCGCATGAGCAAATCTGGCTTGCTCCCGTTGTATACACTCGCAGAATCTAACACACCCGATCATCATGTGGTGCTTCGAAACAACGAGCTTTAGCAACGGTGCTTACTAAGGATGAACACTTTATAACTTGAAATTTTGTGCTAGAGGGATCATCTTATAATGCTACCATCATGAACTAAGCAATACAAGATGCATAAAAGGATTAACATCACATGCAATTCATAATATGTGATATGATATGGCCTTTGTTCTTGTGCTTCCAATCTCCATCTTCAAGCACGAACATGATCTCCATCATCACCGGCATTGCGTCAAGGTCAATGACGCTTCTTTATGGTTTTCGTCCACCAGCATCAACTATTACAACTACTTTGAATAATAGACACGCAGGTCTTAACGGAATTAAAAGACAATCATATGGATCCTGCCGGTTGCCGACTTACAATAAGGAACATTGCATACATCATATATAATCACAATCATGGCCATATCATATCACAGCACACCCCTGCAAAACAAAGTTAGACGCCTCTAATTTTCTTTGCATGTTTTACGTGGTTTGGGGCTTTCAATAAGTGTCGTTCTGACTTACGAACAAGAACCACAACGTTGATACTAGTATTGTCAATTACCCGTTGTAAATTGAATCTTTACTATGTTGGGAGAAACAGGCACCCGCAAAGCCACTTATGCAATACAAGTTGCATGTCAAGCGTGGAGCAAGTCTCATGAACGATGTCATGTAAGGTTAGCCCGGGCCGCTTCATCCCACCATCCCGCAAGATGCAAAGTACACAAGAAGCAATCGACAACAAAAAGCATCAACGCCCACAATGACCATTGTGTTCTACTCGTGCAACATATCTACATATAGACACGGCTCTGATACCACTGTAGGGGTTCGTAGCATGGAAAACAAAAAAATTCTACCGCATGCATACAAACAAGCCTAGATCTATCTACTAGATTAAAGCAACGAGTCGATTAGAGTACTCACCCTCGAAGATTCCAAAGCGGTTAACGAGAGTAGATTCTCGTGGGTGATGTAGTCGTATACTTGTCGTTCTCAAGATCGTGTAGACGATCCTTCCCGCACTGTGTTCCGGCAGCGCTTCCGTAGTCGGTCACACGTTCGGTACTCGATGAAGACCTTCCTCTCCCTTGTTCCAGTAGGCAGCAGAGGTTGTAGTTCTCCCCTCGCAATTCCGGTAGCATGACGGCGTGGTGTCGGAAGTAGAGGGAAGACTTGTAGGGCTTCGCCTAAGCCGGTGCGAGTTATGGTGGATCTAGGGTTTCCAGCGATCTAGTTTTAGAAGGCCGAAGAGGAGGAGGAGGTGTCAGCGGCGGCTAGGGCGACGGCGATGGGTTGGCGGTGGCAGCGGCGACGCACGGTGGGGAGGGCTTGGTGTTGTGGTCTTTGGGGCAGCCCTCCCCCTCTATTTATGAGAGGAGGGGCAACCTTGGGAGAGGGGAGTTTGAATCCATACCCAAACCCAAGTTGGATAGAAGGAAGGACTCTTTCCTTCTTCCACTAAGAAACTATTGTTCCAGTTTGACTTTTCAAACCTTCCTTTTGACTTTTAATTTAGAGCTTTAATTCTCTCTCGCAAATGCCCAACCAAGTGACCTAGGACATGATCCAATCATTCCACTTACCCATGACACATTCATGGACCATTCCCCTTCCGGTCCGGTGAACCTTCTAGACCCTTCTAGAACCTCTCCGATGAAAACATCGAAATCATTCCCGAACTCCGGAATCAGACTTTCCTTATATGAATCTTATTCTTCGGACCATTCCGGATCTACTCGTGATATCCTGGATCCCATCCGAGACTCTGAACAACATTCGGTTTCCCTACTTACATTCCATATCTACTAAACAACATTGAATCCTTAAGTGTGTCTCCCTACGGTTCGTCAATTATGCGGACATGACCGAGACACTTCTCCGATCAATAACCAATAGAGGAATCTGGAAATTCATATGGCTCCCACATATTCTACGATTACTTTGTGATCAAATGAACCACTTACATACGATACCAATTTCCCTTTGTCTCGCGATAGTTTACTTATCCGAGGTTTGATCGTCGGTATCTCTGCATACCTAGTTCAACCTCGTTACCGATAAGTACTCTTTTCTCGTTCCCGTAATATGTGATCCCTCGTGAGCCAATCACATGCTTGTAAGCTAATTGGATGACATTCCACCAAGAGTTCCTAGAGTATATCTATCCGTCATATGGATGGACAAATCCCACTCTTGATCCATGTGCCTCAACACATACTTTCCGAACACTCAACGCCACCTTTATAGCCACCCAGTTACGGTGTGGTGTTTGATGTCATCAAAGCATCCTTCCGGTGATGGTGATTAGCATGATCTCATGGTCGAAGGAATTAGGTTACTATGTATCAGAAAGCTTATAGCAAACAAACTATTGAAATGGCTTGATCTTTATGCTACGCTTATCTATAGGAGTATGTCCATCATACCATTCTCCTAATGATACGATCTTGTTGTTAATAACATCTCAATGTTCATGATCGAGAAACCACGATCATCCATTAACCAACAAGCTAGTATTATAAAGAGGCTTTACCATGGACTCTAATTTAGTTTACAAATCACACAAGTATTAATGTTTCCGATTAATACTATTATGGTATGAATGTAAACATTTATCATAAACACAAAGATATAATAATAACCACTTTTATTATTGCCTCTAGGGCATATCTCCAACAGTAGATTGTATTCTGAACCACGCCTTGTATGGCTATATATATGAGACCGACGACAGCCCTTCGAGGTATAGCCAAAAACCAATTCTCTTGTTAGATTTGATATGGTATCAGAGCCCCAATCCTCCACCATGATGTCTAGCTCTTCCTCCTCGTTCTCCCCTGTGCAGATCTCCGCGCCGCATGCTGGCGTCGTGACAGAGAAGCTTGGAGGGGACAACTTCCCGCTCTGGAAGGCGCAGGTGATGCCGCCTCTACGGGAGCGCCAACTAGTTGGCTTCCTCGACGGCACGGCGAAGAAGCCGTCCATGGTCATGGACGTCGAGGTCGAGCTAGAGAAGGACGGGAAGGAGATACAGGTCGTCACCAACCCCGCGTCTTCCTCCTATCCTCGCTGACGAGGGGAGTCCTCGTCCAGGTGTCGTCCCTGGAACACTCTACAGAAGTGTGGGTGACACTGACGGTGATGTATTCATCACAGTCTCAGGCGCAAGTGATTCAGATCAGGATGCAGCTGGCAAGCGCTTAGAAGGGAGAGAAGCATGTCTCCGAGTACTTTGCTCGGATGAGAAGCCTCGGCGACGCCATGACGTCCGCCGGGAAGAAGATGGACGATGATGATCTGACGGCGTACATTCTCATCGGGCTAGACACGAATTGGAATCCGCTCGTCACGTCGATGACCACCAGGGCCGACCCCGTCCCGCTCTCCGAGCTCTATGCTCACCTCCTGAACTTTGAGACACGCCTCGACATCCAGAATGGCGGGGCTCAGGGAATGGGCGGCCCTCTCAACTTTGGTGGTCCGTAAGGAGGAGGCGGTGGTGCCTCCTTTGTCAACCTTGCCTCTCATGGTGGTGGCAGTTCAGGCTACCGCAGTGGTGGTCGTGGAGGCGGCCGTGGACGCGGCGACGACGGGCGCGACAATGGCAATGGGGGCGGTAACTTCACCAACAACTCTGGTCGCCCCAACAGTCAACAGCCATTCGACGCCAATGGCAACCCTCGCCCGTAGTGCCAAGTGTGCACCAAGTACGGGCACACGACGATCAAGTGCTGGAAGCGCTTCAACAAGGAATACACCAGCGAGGAGAAGCCGGCTGGATCATCGGCCTATGGCGTCGACACCAACTGGTACCTTGATACAGGTGCCACCGATCATGTCACGAGCGATCTAGAGAAGCTCACCGTTCGCGACAGGTACCACGGCCATAAGCAGATCCACACCGCTAGTGGAGCAGGTATGGATATCAGTTATATTGGTCATTCTTTTATTCCTACTCCTTGTGAAAAACATCTTCAATTGAAAAATATTCTTCACTCTCCCAACGCCACAAAAAGTCTTGTTTCAGCTCATCGTCTAGCATGTGATAACAATGCTTTTGTCAAAATTTACCCAAATTCCTTTTCTGTCAAGGAACAGGGCACGAGGAGAACACTTCGTCACGGTAGAAGTCAGGGTGGTCTCTACCCCTTTGCATCAAGTTCTTCCTCTTCGTCGAAACAAGTCTTTGGAGTCAATAAACCATCGACCGCTCGGTGGCATAGGCGTTTAGGGCATCCTTCCTTTGAAGTTGTCTCGAGAGTTCTTAGGAATAATAATCTTCCTTCTTTAAATCATGATTTAGAAAATTTTATTCGTGATGCTTGTCAAAAAGGGAAGAGTCATCAACTCCCTTATCAAAAATCTAGTAGTGTCTCTAGTGCTCCTTTGGAGCTTATTTTTAGTGATGTGTGGGGTCCTGCTTGTGCTTCTGTTGTAGGCAACAAGTACGATGTAAGCTTTGTTGATGACTATAGAAAGTTTACTTGGATCTATCTTATCAAAAACAAATCTGATGTGTTTGCTCGTTTTCATGATTTCCAAAACTATGTTGAAAGAACCTTTGACAAGAAAATTCTTGTCCTCCAATCTGATTAGGGAGGTGAATACCAAAAATTAAACTCATTCTTTCAACGTGTGGGCATAGAGCACCATGTATCTTGCCCTCATGCACACCAGCAAAATGGATTTGTAGAAAGAAAACATCGCCACATAGTTAAAGTAGGCTTGTCCCTTCTTGCCCATGCTAGCATGCCACTCAAATATTGGGATGAAGCATTCCTTACTGCTACATTCCTCATCAATTGTATCCCTAGTAAAGTCATCAATCTTGATGCACCACTAGAGCGTCTGTTTCAACGAAAGACTGAATATTCCTTTCTACGCACTTTTGGATGTGCTTGTTGGCCAAACTTATGGCCCTACAACTCTCATAAGCTTTCGTTTCGCTCAACACGATGTGCCTTTCTCGGTTATAGCAATCTCCATAAGGGATACAAATGTCTAGACATATCTACTGGTAGGATCTATATCTCACGAGATGTAGATTTCGATGAGAATATATTTCCTTTCTCCGAATTAAATCCTAATGCCGGCGCACGGCTTCATGCAGAAATCCTACTCCTATCTACCAATCTTTTATCCTCTACACATTTTGAACAAGGGGTAGGTTTAATTGATGATATTTTAACTGTTAATCCTACTAATTCTGCTTCTGGAGATATTTCTGGTACACAGGATGGTGTGCACGGAGCAGGGGGTGAGGATGCAGAACAGGAGGCTGATTCAGGTGCTGGATCTGCCTCAGGATCGCCTACTGGATCCCAGAAACAATCCGCCTCGGTATCGGCAGCAGTAGGGGCAGGCGGGACCGACATCGACGCGTCTTCTGCCCCCTCCACGCCATTGGGCCACACGTCGGGCGCCGATGGGCTGGAGAGTCCGGTCCCCACGCGCACTTCTACGCGGAATAGTACCGCGGGATCCTCTGCGGCAATTTCCTCGGCCACACCGCAGTCGTGCGATACGACTGCTCGCACCGAAGCAGCAGGGGCAGGTGACGCAGATGCTGCTGGATCCTCTATAGCTATCGAACCTGGATCTTCTGCGCCAACTCGCCCTATGACTCGACTGCAGAACAAGATTCACAAACCAGTTAAGTTGTTTGAAGGCATGATTCAGTATGCAAACGTTTGTGGTACAGGTGAACCTGAGAATGTTCAAGAGGCATTTGGGGATCCGAAGTTGAAAAGTGCCATGGAAGAGGAATATATGGCGTTGATGAAAAATGAAACATGGCATCTTGTCCCGGCAAGGCAAGGGAAGAACATCATCAATTGTAAGTGGGTTTACAAGATAAAAAGAAAGTCTGATGGTACCATTGATAGGTATAAGGCTCGGTTAGTAGCTAAAGGCTTTAAGCAGCGATATGGAATTGACTATGAAGACACTTTTAGCCCAGTAGTTAAAATTGCCACCATTAGACTTGTTCTTTCCATTGCAGTTTCACGAGGATGGACACTCAGACAGTTGGATGTTCAGAATGCGTTCTTGCATGGCGTTCGGAAGGAAGAGGTGTATATGAGGCAACCACCTGGTTTTGAGAAAGGACAAGTATTGGTTTGCAAGCTTGACAAGGCTCTCTATGGGTTAAAGCAGGCACCACATGGATGGTACTCTAAGTTGAGTGCTAAACTTCAACTTCTTGGTTTTCAACCATCCAAGGTAGATACTTCCTTGTTTTTCTTTGCCAAGCCTGAAGTCACTATGTTTGTTCTTGTCTATGTGGATGATATGATAGTGGTGAGTTCAACTCAGACTGCAGTGACCAGTTTACTTCAGCAGCTTAGAGGTGACTTTGCTTTGAAGGATTTAAGGGACTTACATTATTTTTTGGGCATTGAAGTGCAGAAAGTGTATGATGGTATCACTCTTTCGCAAGGGAGGTACACTAAGGATTTTCTCAAGCGTGTTGGTATGAGTATCTGTAAAGGTACTACTTCTCCTATGTCCTCTTCCGAGAAGCTTTCTGCACATGATGGAGTTGTTTGCCACCTGATGATGCTGTCAAGCTTTATGCACTAGCCAACGCAACCAAAAGTCCGAACTGATGGAAAGGGCTAGCGCAATCCACTTATGCACTTCAACACCCCTTCTCACGTGTGGCAGGGAGAAGTCAGCACGTGCAACCGGAAGAGAGCGACGGCGCGCGAAACTCACGTATGACTCAAGAGGCCTATACGTGGACACAGAGGGGTCAACAGCAATTTTAGAATAAATTGCGAAATTCGGGACTCGAACTCGAGACCTTAGGCTCTGATACCATGTCAAGCTTTATGCACTAGCCAACACAACCAAAAGTCCGAACTGATGGAAAGGGCTAGCGCAATCCACTTATACACTTCAACAGATGTGACTCGATATAGGAGTGTGGTTGGTGCCTTACAACATCTTACTATGACACGGCCATATATTTCTTACTCAGTCAACAAGGTATGTCAATACCTACATGCACCAACTAGCTTGCATTGGATGGTTGTGAAGAGAATTCTCAGATATTGGAAGCATACTATGGATCTTGGTATGCACATTCGGCAGTCATCTTCATTATTTGTAAGTGCATTCTCCGATGCAGATTGGACAGGGTGCTCAGATGACCGTCGCTCCACAGGAGGGTTTGCTGTCTTTTTTGTCCAAACTTGATATCGTGGAGTGCAAGAAAGCAAGCAACAGTTTCACGCTCTAGCACGGAGACAGAATACAAGTCATTGGCTAATGCCATGGCAGAGATAATTTGGGTACAATTAATTCTTAGAGAGATTGGAGTACCACAGTCCAAGGTAGCCTGTTTGTGGTGTGACAACCTTGGGGCAACATATCTGTCAGCCAATCCAGTATTTCATGCCAGAACCAAGCATATTGAGGTAGATTTTTCATTTTGTTTGAGAACGTGTTGCGAACAAGTTATTGGATGTGCGGTTCATTCCTTTCTGGAGATCAGCTAGCAGATGGTTTTACTAAGCCTCTACCGGTGAAGCAACTCAAAGTGTTCAAATGACATCTCAATCTGACGAGCTGTGTTTGAGGGGTGTGTTAAACGAGTTGTGCATTCTAGAAGGTTGTATAGGCGTGACTTGTACTCTACGTTAGAGTTAGAGATAGATACCAGGTTGTTCGGTATGTACAGATAAACACCGAGGTTGTTCGTGTTGTTTAAATGTTGTAGATTGTATTCTGAACCACGCCTTGTATGGCTATATATATATATATATATATATATATATATATATATATATATATATATATATATATATATATATATATATATATATATATATATATATATATATATATATATATATATATATATATATATATATATATATATATATATATATATATATATGAGACCGACGGCAGCCCTTCGAGGTATAGCCGAAAACCAATTCTCTTGTTAGATTTGATAGACCGAACTGAAGATCGAGCTGTCCCCCTCAACGCGTAGAGCTAGGTAGCATTTGCTTCGGCCATGGCGACTCAATCCAACCACCACTATTAATATGGCAAGTTGAAAGGGACGCCATGCCATGCCATGCAAACGCTGCAACGCTTACAGCCTGCGCTCTGCGAGCTCGCCTTCAAGTTGGAACACCACACCACAACGTACGTACTCCGACGTCCGTCGTCTCTCCCTGCACGCACGCGAGGTCGGACAGAAACTACTAACTGCCACCACTGTAGTACTAGTACACATCAAGAGTAATAAGCAGGTCACATAGGCAATGATGAAACAAGAGCTCAGAAACTTTCTCGTCTTGGGGTGGAAAGAAATTGAATGTTCCATTAATAAGTGATCTGTGAAACGCTTTTACATTGATGGACAGAAGTCAATACCCGAACCATTCATCCTCTGCTGCAACTACAACAAGAAGCTAGTAGTAGTACTGGGGTGGAGTGGAGTGGATAGAGATGGAGGAAAATGATGGATGGATAGAGAGAGGCGGCAGCGAGAGGAAACGGGACAAGCATGGTGCGTTCTTGACTCCTTCGGGCTCAAGCAAAAGCCTCCACTTCGATCGAGACTATCACACGTGCACATGCATTTCCATGCACGAGCATGCGAGCGAGAGCTCCAAACGCAACGACGAGGAAGAAGACGGAGTAGGTAGGTAGGCGGGCTGCGTGCGTGCATGCAAGGGCGACCGGACGGCGCGGCGACAGCGCCGGAGCCAGCAGACGAACTGAACCCTGACCCAGCGACACCGCCACCACGACGGCCTGCTGCTAGCTAGCTCCTCCATGAATGCAGCATTCAAGGACCCCAACCAACCAAAGAACTCGGGCCGATCGACCGCCTTGAATGAACGAATGAGTGAGGAGGGGGAATCGAATTCACTCCCCGCCCGCCCGCCCGCTGACGGAGGCCGGGCGGGCCGGGCAGGGCGCCCATCAATGGGCGCAATTCAAGGCCGCCTTGATCTGCTCCACGGTGGTGCTGATCAGGCTGTTCACCGTCGCCACCGACTCCGCGTTCAGCCGCGACGACGGCAGGCTGCTCACCAGGATCTGGAACGCCACCGTCACCACAGACCCGGCCGTGCCGTTGGACGACGGAGCGCGGCCGTCGGGCACGATGGTGAACCCCGACGGTAGCAGCGGGATCGCCGACGGGTCCTCCCCGCTCATCACCACGTTCGCCGCCGGGAGGTCGATCGGCGCGTACACCACCAGCGAACCCGTGGAGTCCGCGCAGCTCTCCTGCAGGATCAGCATGCTGTTCTGGCTCGCGTTCAGGCCCTGCATCGAACACATCTCGTTAACACAATGCGTACGCCATTACTGGCGAAAGCTATGACGATGAGACCGATCAATGGTGTGCTTACTCTGAGCAATGAGATGGAGTTGCCGGGGTGGGAGCGGTTGGGGATGCGCGACACCTCCTGCACCGGGTTGCCGTGGGACAGCACGTCCCACTGGGACCGCGTGTTCTCGTCGCGGACGAAGGCGAACACGCGCTCGCACGACACGGGGAGCCAGATGGAGGTGGCGGCGCTGAGCACCACGCCGCTGGGCTGCCCCGGGTCCGTGCTGCGGTGCACCATGACGCGCACGCCGGCCGCGTCGTCCGACGACCCCGCCGCGCCCGGGCCCGACAGCGTCGTCCACCGGTGCAGCTGCGACGCGCTCAGGCTCGCGCAGAAGCTGCCCACCATCCGCTGCGACAGCCTCATCATGCTCCTCTTGCCCTCCGCCGTCACCCCCGCCACGGCGATGTCCCGCCCGTGCGGCGGCGTCACCAGGCACGCGTGCCGCTCGCACGCCCTCTGCAGCGCCGCCAGCCACCGGTGCGCGCCGAACGCGGCGCCGCTGCCGACCAGGTCGCGGTACAGCATGTTGATGGGGGCCTTGTCCTCCGTCTCCGTGTGTTCGACCCAGGTCACCTTGGAGTATCCGTTGGACATGTCGGCGATCAGGCAGCCGGACGGGAGGCGGCGTGAGCGTGGCGGAGGCGCGCCGTAGCGCGCGTCTCGCTGCAGGTCCACGGACACGTCGGCGATCGCCCACAGGCCCTGCTCGATCTGCCGGCAGTAGCGGAGGAAGCAGAGCTCGCGCGTCGGCACCACCGGCGTCATCACGTGCAGCTCCTCGTACATCTGCGTCGTGGCACAAAAATAGTACTATAAGAACAATGCTCCATTGTTCGATCGACTGAATAAGTGATGGACACGGTGGTGGTCGTGTCTTACCAGCACCAAAGACTCGCTCCGGCCAGCCATGCCGTTCACGAGAACGTCCACCGTGCGCGCCCTGGTCACGATGGTAGGGAAGAACTCTGCCCACGTGTTCTGCAACAACAATGTCCAATAATGCACGTGGCCGATGAGTAGGGGAACCATCGATTCCCTGGACCGATCGAAGTAGCAAAAAAGACTACTCACCGAGTCCATGAAGACGTCGACGAGGCCGACGGCGCTGGTGAGCACGAGGCAGGAGTCGCGGGATCCCTCGACGTGCACGTCAGGGCCGCGGAAGGAGCTGCTCATCCCGGGCTTACCGAAGATGCTGTCGTAGGTGTCTGCATTGAACACCTCCCGCCCGCCGGGCGCCTTGGCCCAGAGGTGCTCGCCGGCCTGCGCCAGCCTGATGAGCTCGTCCATGGCCCGCGTGGCCATCTCGGCCATCATGGGCCGCTCCATCTCCGAGACGGGCGCCGGGAGCTGGAACGCCGACGAGCCGCTGCCGCCGCTGAACGGGTCGAGGTCGAGCGAGGGGCCGAGCGCCGAGACGGGGCTGCCGAGGCCGCCGACGGAGAGCTCGAGCGAGGACATGGAGAGCGGCTGGTGCATGGACGGGAGCTGCGTGATGGGCCGCCCCAGGTACTTGGACGTGAGGCTGGACACGCGGTCAAGCTGCAAAAATCACCATGCCGATCGACCGATCGTGTCAGTGCCATTTCAATTGCCACCAAGGTGTGGATAGAGACGGCCAAATGCGGGACAAGGTAAACGAAGCTTGCCTCTTCCTTGAGGTGGGCGTTCTCCATGCGCAGCTTGTGCTCGTCGAAGTAGTCGTCGGCGGCGCCGGAGTGCGGTCCGCCGCATGTGGGGCAGATGACGTTCTTGAGCGCCTCGCGCATGGCGATGTTCTCGCATCGGATCTTGTCGTTCTCCGCGCGCAGGAAGCAGTTGTCGGCGCGCTCGTGCTGCGCCTTCATCTGCGTCCTTCGGTTCTGGAACCAGAACTTGATCTGCCTGGGCTCCAGCGCCAGCTCCCGGCTGAGGTGCATCCTCTGGTTCTCGTCCGGGTGCGGGCACTCCTTGAACATCCTGCGAGCAACGCACCGTCCATCAGAGACCAACCAAACAATTCTTTCGCTCATTCAGACAGACAGAAACCAAAAAAGAAAAAAGCAATGGGAGAAACAAGATTGGTTGGCGGGCGGAACGTACGCCTCGAGCTGCTGAATCTGGCGCGGGGTGTGGCGGTGGTAGCGCTTCTTCCGGCGGTGGGCGTCGGAGCCCGGCATGAGGTCGTCGCCGAATTCCATCGCGATCTCGGCGCACGAACGGCACGCGCTGATCGGCCGTTACCCTGGAGCGGTGCGTGTAATCCGGTGAGGAATAGAAGACTCCGGCAAGTAAGTAAGAAGTGCTACGATCGAGGTCTACCGCCTAGTACTACCCAGCTATATAGAACGCCTCGCGCCTACGCTGGCATGGAAGAAGAGAAGGGAAGAGAAGAGACGGCAGGGAGCAGTAATCTCTCTGGTCCCGGCGAAGCAGAAGCAGTAAACGTAGGCACAGCTAGCTCAGGGGGAGGAGAGGAGGTGAGCTACAGAGAAGTTCTGGGATTCAGCGACCAGCAGGCCTCCCCCATTGCTGCTCCTTCCTTAACTCCCTCCCTCACCTCTCTCTCTCTCCTCTAGTCTAGGCTAACGCACGCACGCATGGCATGGGCATGGGCAGCGGCAGCGGCAGCGCGGCGCACCGGCTCAAACGGGGAGAAATCTATGGAACGGAGACCCCGCCCGCTCCCCTGGATTCGAGTACTCGTATCGTATTTGCCCAAGTTTTCTCCGTCGTCGTTCTGTATACGGAAGGGGGGAGGAGGGTGGTACACTGGAGCAGTGTTTGAGGGAGGGAGGAGCAATAACCGATGCGAATTAAGAGCCGGAGTATTTAAAAGGGCCCCTCCCTCCCTCCCGCGCCCTACTCGCCCTCCCCCTCGGGCTCGGGTGGGAACAGCTGGAGCCATTTAAGGCCCCCTAACGGGTCGGGTTCAGCATGTTGACTTTTCCGCTCGCCCGCAAGACACTCCACTGTTGCTGTTGCGCTATGCTTCACAGTACCGCTACCTAGTACTCCTCCAGTACTTGTATACTAGTACTACCAATTTTTTTTAAAAAATAGTTGAATCTTTTTAGATCAATTTCGGACTTTTTTTCTCTCTTTTCACACTGTCTTTCAGTCAGTGAGTATGGTGCGTGCGACCATAATCTTGGCTCTTTTGGGTGGGCCGGGTGGTGCAGCGGGCAGCGGGATGCATGGATCCGAGGCCGGCCGGCCGGAAACCTGGAAGGAAACGGAACCGACATTAAATTGTCGCGCTGTCCCAAACAGTATCGGGATCCGAAACCCAAAGATCGAACTCGTCACTTCCTTCTATTCGTCGTCGTCGTCTACATCGATCCCGTCACCGGCTGACCAGCAGTACCCAGTACTGTACGTACGTACGTTGCCAACTTGCCATTTCCAGTTTTTCTCCACGGTCGCACCACCCACCACTGATCACGTTTTGCAAAGACCCAGGTGCCTACAAACCTAAGATTCCGTGATCTCGGCCGGGGGCGTAGCGTAGCTAGGCCACCTTTAAACTACTAATACTAGTCAAATGCTTCCAGGTCAAATGCTTCCAGCTCAGCCGTCGAACAGGTAGTACCTGGCATAACAATAACAGTCCATCTTAATTTCTGGAACTTAATAATCCGGTACTCCCTCTATTAATATAACAAAATATAAATATTATAGCATAAAAATTATACTATTAGAAACTTTAGAGGTTATATTTTCTAATGATATAACTTTGATGATATATAAGTTATATTTTATTGGTCAAATTAACAACCTAGGTATCCGCGTAGGACCTATAATCCCGAACAGAGGAAGTACTAGTCAAGTTATTCCACGTATATATGGCTGCGTGTGCTCCCCATAAGGGAGGTGTGCTGGATTGACGGCTCGTTCGGCCGGAGTGTCCCTCGTGTCCGTGGCGTGAAGTGCACACACTCTCACTCACGGTCGAGGAGGAGAAAGGAAACTGCATGCGATGATGATGTGATGCGCATTGACTCTCGTACGCGCGCAAACAGTTGCCACTGTTAGCAGTAGTACGCCATGACTAGATCCTGTCACTTGGACAAAGTATAGTGGGTACTACGAGTTTTGGACGATTGAACTATTATTTGAGAGGATGAACGAACTTTTCATCTCCGATCGATCGAGGTGCTCAGAACTAATCATAGAAGATGGTGGACTAAATGGGTTCAGTACTCGCACACTCTTAATTTCATTTTTTCCAGGTAGGTTCGGTATGGTACTCACCGTGTTATCGTTTACTCGTGACTCACCACGGA
The DNA here is from genome assembly GCA_916181665.1 of Avena sativa. Taxonomy (NCBI): domain Eukaryota; kingdom Viridiplantae; phylum Streptophyta; class Magnoliopsida; order Poales; family Poaceae; genus Avena; species Avena sativa. The sequence goes on along the minus strand of OV702298.1, from coordinate 271,810,038 downwards.
AAATAAGTTCTCAAAACAGACTCTCGCAATGCTAATATAGCAACCCCCACAGTACGACCAACAAGTATGCTCTTGTTGCAGCACAACCAAACCCCTCCAAAAATAGAGAGAGAAAAAATGCCAACGCCGACCGGTCGACAAAGCAAAAATAATGATCCGCAACCACAACGTTTTCAGTGTAGAAAAGTTGCAGAATCGTGATTCTATCATACGATTCTACGAATTTACGATCCAAATTGAGTGGATCGATTCTACTAAGGAGAATCTATGATTTCACGATTTTAAAAGTTATGATCCTACGATGAGTGATCTTACCATAGAGATTCCGATCTGATTCAGGAGTCACCGCATCGGTGCCGGATGATCCGACATGGATTTCTCCCGAACTTCAAAAAACCATAACACTGGACGATCTATAGCACTCCACCAAACTTATCGCCCACCAACACGCGCCAACACGTTCTTGCAATCACCATCATCGTCTCACCGTGGACAATGTTGCGAGGCTGGCAAGACCGAGATGAAAAACAGCCGAAATGAGGGCGGCAGCACCACAACCACAAGAGAGTGAGCGACCTCTACCTTCGCCACGAGGGACGCAATAGGGAAAATCTGACCCGCGTAGGCCCGACCGGGCCCAAAATCGGGGTTGTAAAGCCCTCGCCGACACAATGTAGTAGGTACGCCGTGTTGCTTCCTCCGCGGCCCGCACGAGTTGCATTACCTCTTCCTTCTGCCGGGGGCATCGCATTCGATCCTGAGCCAACCCTCCTAGACCCATATGGGACCCAAAGGGCCCATATCTAGGCCGAGAGGGCATCGTCAGCCGCTCTCCTGCCACCGCACTGCCCGCCACCAACTGGAGTGCCAGCACATCCCTACCACCTGGAGCATCGCCGCTGCCAAGACGCTATCTCGCGATCAGAGTCACCCACATGCGGTGAGAGGAGAACCCGTCGTTGCCAACGCCGGCACGAGGGGGAGGGCAGAGAAGGGCTCGAGGAGGAGGAGGTGGGAGATGGGGACGCCATGGTTGCCTCGCTCGGGGAGGCGACGCCGGAGGGTCTGGGGAAAAAATGTTGCCAGTTGAATGGCAACTTAAGTTGGTCTGAATCACGACGGAAAATAAGTTTGGTTACCCCAAATTAAATTCGGTGTTGCTCTATAAGAAAGAAAAGGAGTTTATGTAGCCTGAATCGATGCAGAGTGACGAGGGTACCGTTTCTGGACGCATTGAATTATTATTTGAATGAATTGTTTTGAGAGAATGAACGAACTTTTCATCTCCGAGGCGTAGTAGTACTCCGGAACTAACCATAGAAGACGCATGGAGGCCTAAATGGATTCAGTACTCACACTCTTAAATTTCTTTATTTCTTGCAGGGAGGCTCGGTACTCACTCTTACATTCTCCATCACGGTTTGAAGGGCATTTTAGAGAGATTGTTAGGATCTAGGTGGGAGCTGATTGGGGCAAGATTTGTGCTAAAACATGCGTCCATTAATTATTCGGCGCCCTATTAAACGTAATTACTCAATTTTTCGATAAATTACTCAATAAAAACGAGGAGTTTAGGCGCATACATTGGTGGAATTGCATGCAAGAATTAATTCCTGGCTACGTGGAGTAGAAAGTGGGGAGAAAAAATAAGACATTAATTTTGTAATTAAGTCTAACGCGCCTAGGAGGAGAGGAGTTTTGAAAACGCATGTCTTTTGTAAGACGCCCTCCAAACCGTGACGAAGGGAATATCATGTATGTAGTCCGCTCATAACTCATGAGGGGAAAATAAGTTGGGTTTCCTCAAATTATCTTGGTGTGAAAGAACTGTAATGTACTCCACAAACAGTAGTTTTGACTTGGCGTACAGGAGTATACAGTTTGCTAAAGGAAAATACATACAGTTAATGAATGGATCGCTGGGTTGATTGCGATGGCGTGTGATGTGGTGGTACTAGTATTCCAGGTTTCCATTTACTCCTCCAATTCATTGCTGGCGCGCCCCTTCATTATTTCTCTTAAATGTTCATATACTATCCTTTGCACGTCAATTGAATTCATTTGGCCGAGTTCCCGGTGGATGGACGTATTTATCGTCATCATGGAAGAGTAGGAGGAGTAATCTCCTCCTGCGACTGCAACCATATCAACATGGAGTAGTAAAGTCGTAGTAGTCTGCAGCTGATGATGAATATATATTGGCATCTTACACTTGAAAGAGACGACGTAACTCTTTTTTTAGCAGGAAAGTGACGAGAGGATATGGTTAGCCTACTTTTAGGCATTCACACAGCAACATCTGCCTTGATCATGTGCTTATCATGCATCACCAGGAATGAAAGGTGCATATCTGTGGCAAGTGGCACACCTTAACTTAACAACGTACATTGAAGAACGTCGTTCATGTAAGAATTGGTCACGATCACGGCGATGGAGCCATCACAGATCGGGCAGTTTGCGAGGTTGGGAGCTCCGGATTTGCACGACGGGACAGGTGCGGCCAGGTTGAGGAGACAGCGAGGGTCAGTGTTCTTACCATTTCCAGTTGTTGCCCATCCCCTGCCTGGCCGGCTGTCCCCTCGACGAGCGAGACAGCGGAGGAACGTTCATCAGTACAGTACATGACATCCCCAATACGTCATCGCAGCTGAAAGGAAATGTCGAGGTTAATTCAATTAGCATCAGTCATGTCTGTACTCTGTACTGTGCGATGATTGTCGAGACCGGATTAGCATATATACGGCGACGTCGGGCAGTTAAGGTGAGGTAAGGGTCAAAGATGGAACGTGGATTCGAAGGGAGAGAGTGTACCACTGAGTGACTGAGGAGACTGACGTACGGTTCCCGTCGTGGCCGGCCGCACTAAATCTGCAGAGCTAGCTCGATCCGGAGATGAAATACACCCGAGCAACCAGCCGCAGCGGAGCGTAAAGAGACGAAGTTATGGAACCTGTACTCGGGCGTGTGGTGTGTGGTACGCGCCACATAATGGCGGTGGACTGAATGCCTCCTGGTCCTCCGTCCTCGTCGTCGTCGGCGATGCTCCGGCTCCGGCCCGGCGTACGCGCGGGCGCCGCTGGAGCAACCGGCGGCACCTGCCCTGTGTAGTGGGTAGGGCGGGGTGTCAGGAGTAACCGAAGAGGAAGCCTGATGGGATCACCAAACGAAGTAGGCGGAACGTTGATTCTCTATCGCACAGCCTACATCGAACCAAACGGTCATCTTCATCCGCAACAACCCATCTTTATCCGTTTTATTTAAGCTACTATATTGGGGTAAGACTACACTATGGAGTACAAAAAGGGAAAGAAAAATAAGGTAGTTAACGCCTTATCAAGAGCAAAATAGAAAGTGTAAGCGCTACTTGTCACGAGATGGTATTGGATCCTCGCTACCACGCCTAATTTTACCTTTGTATCTTCATTGCCACGCTCCTCGCCGTTGTCTGGACGAGCCCTCGGGTCATCGGCGTGAGCAGGCGAATCCCCACGGCGGTTGGGTGACCTTCCCCTCCACCGCGGTGGCGCCGATCCCTAACGTATCTCACTATTTGGTTATACTGGAGCCAACTATTCTCCTGGCCTGAGGTGGAGTTGTTGCTAGAGGATGTCTGGACGTGCATGTGCCCACATTTGGTGGAGTGTGGGTGAGGAGTTCTTGCGGTTTCAACAAACTCCTCGACCCATTTCTCCAGCTCTATGGCAGCCCGAGACGTGACTCGATATGCTTCTTTGACTTTGCTGTCGATGCTGGCCTTTTGCGCATCGGCTAGTTGCTGCTCGAGCTCCTGGATTTGGGTGAGACGTCGAGATGATTCCCCGGCGGACGTGCCTATGGGATGGGGAGATTTTACAATTTTCCACATTGTACTTTTCAGTTTTATTATTTTCCACGCCATGTGTCTCTGACACGTGGTGGTCAATATAGAAAATAATAAATTTTCAACGTAAAGTATGGCAAATAATAAAATATTCTAGGTTGGGGTACGGAGCCAACAGAACATTCATATGTCCATGATCCCAACGGCCCGTGGATGCTAGGTTGCGATATTTGCCTACGATGACCCGGTTTTCAATGAGTACTACAAGAGAAGTGGCATGTAGATGCACTATATTGGTCAATGCTCTTACATAGTTTTAGAAGCACTTTTCATATTGTCTCAAAAACGTCACTAGGCACTACTAGGAAAAGGCCTATCAGTGGCGCATCATTTTGGGACTTCTGTGGCACATATGGGATACGCCACTATTATCTCGCCACTAAAGTTTCAAAAACTTCTATGGCGCATATTGCCAAAATGCGCCACAGAAGTCCCGAACCAGATCTCAAACTTCTGTGGCGCATATTGCCAATATGCGCCACAAATTTTTTTTTTCAAATTTCAAGAAAAAACCCGGCCAGATCTGGCCGGAGGTGGTGCTCGCCGGAGGTGGGGGTCACTAGAGGAGGTCGCCGATGGAGGAGGTGGAGGTCGCCGGTGGAAGAGGTGGAGGTCGCCGGTGGAGGCCACCGGAGGAGGAGGAGGAGGAAAAGGTCGCTGAAGGAGGAGCTCGCCGGGGTGGAGGAGGAGGGAGGTGGGAGGAGGAGGAGGAGAAGGTCGCCGAAGGAGGAGGAAAAGGGGTGGAGGAGGAGGGAGGTGGGAGGAGGAGGAGGAGTTCACCAGGATGGAGGAGGGAGGAGGAGATCACCGGGATAGAGGAGGAGGAGGGTCTCACCGGGATAGAGGAGGAGAAAGGAGGAGGTGAGGAGAATGAGAGAAGAAGGTGAGGAGGAGAAGGGTGGAGGAGTGGAAGAGTATAAGTGAGGGAGAAGGGGGAAGGGGCGGGATGCAAATTTCAAATTTTAGCCAAGACTTCTGTGGCGCATATGGAAGAAATGCGCCACAGAAGTTTCTCCTCCTTTTTTATTTTTTTTCAAGAAAATACGATCTTTTGGCCATAATTTTTTACTCTTTTCGAATTTAAAAAATCTAAATACCGGAGGTGGTTGCGAGCGGATGCGAAATCTCGTTCTCGTCATTTTGGTATATTATACGTATTTTTCCGATATCGTATGCAAAAGTTACGATCGTTTTACCGTGGCATGACTTTTTTGCATAAAAAGTCGAAATGCATGTTTGTTAATTTTCCTACAAACTAGACCGCATTACCTACCACTATGTGAAATTATTTTATTTTTTGAAATGTTTTTCATTTTCTATTATTTTTTGCAAGGCTAAAAGGACGATCCAATGGAGGATCTGTTTTTCCTACTCCAATTCTATGGCGCATACCTCTATATGCGCCACAGAAGATGAACCCTTCTGTGGCGCATATGTATGCGCCACAAAATGTTGGTCAGAGTACAGTCAACAAGATTCTGTGGGTCCACCCGAGCTTTCTGCGGTGCGCCATAGAAGTTGGAACTTCCGTGGCGCATTTTTCCTATATGCGCCACAAAAGTGTGAACATTTCTGTGGCGCATTGTTTGAAATGCGCCACTGGAGTTTATCCATGGCTCATGGTCACACATATGCGTCCAGAAGTTTTGTCTATCTATAACTGGTTTCCTAATAGTGAGGGGTAGTGTGTTTATATGTTAAGGACACTAGTAATAATGTCTATACATCTTACAAGACACAAAAAAGAGGCACTATATTATGTCTCTATAGTCATAGTAAAAAATACAATGGAAAATATGTCAAAAGAAATCCTTGAACTCTTTACCTTATATAATGATAAAAACTCATTCGTCTAACCATCTCGGCCTTACACAAGATCATGTTTATACCTGGAATGAATTTCTATTGAGTATTGTCTAACAGGACTAAAGTTTTAAAAAAGTCTCTAGACAACAAGAAAAATGCCTTAAATAGTGTCTTTATATAAAATATAATGACATTTGAGAAAGTATCCTCAACGATTGCCCGTATATAACTTTTTGTGACAATTTTGAATGCCTCAAAAGTTGCCTCCGCATGAAAATTTCACTCCATTAGAAAAATTTCTTAATCAATGTCTCTATATTTGAGACACGTCCTTAAGTTTCTCAAAAAAAATATGTGAAATGTATCTATGTGATTTTTAAAGAGTCAAAATAAGAAGTGTCAAGGAGAATGTCTGTTTGGTAGGTTTTTATTGTAGTGGAGGCTCCATACGAGATGGGACATGTTCCTCTACATAGTAACCTGCACCACAACTTTAGACGGGGCTGGTTACGTAATAACCTGATGGGACAACGTTAGAGTAATCTGCGTAGACAATTGGTGGAGGTTCGCTGATGCATTTCGTCGTGGGGGTGTAGATGAGTTCGGGGGTGGTACACCCATACGGGGAGACCATGTACCACTGATAGGCGAGGTAGGGTAGAGCCAAGAGGCTAGGGTTGAAGTAGTCAGGTTCTCGCGCCGCGTGATGGGCCTTGGGGTAGCATCGGTACGCTGCCCCAAAAATTTCTTCAATGTTGTCGAAGTAGTCCTTGCGTGAGGTTGACACGGAGTGGATGGGACGTATCCCTTGACCACGTAGGTATTCTCCGTGTTCGCTAACCCCCGAGGTTGGAGAAAGAGGCAAATCGTGGGCGAGCTCCGACGGCGTTGGAGTTGATCCGATATGCATGGCGCGCGCACCTGTGCCTAGTGCGCCAACTGACAAAAGATTTTTTTCACGACATCGGGGCATTCTCACTTCCCAAGTTCAAAAGAGACTTAATAATTGTAACGGAGTTTCCTCGGACTTTATTCATGATGTGATCGGAAGATTGTAAAAGTGTTTACAAGATGGATCTTGACGGGCTTATAAAGATCCCTACGAGAGTATATGAATCTAGGGTTTATGACCTAGACACTAGAACTATGGCTAAATCTACGGTGTAGGCGTAGATAGTGTGTACTCTTCGGGTGAATGGTCTTCGATATAGACGCCGCATGTCTCGTGAGGTCTTCATGCATCTTGCCTTATACGTCAAGTTCATCTTCGATCTCTCTTTAATGTACGTATAGTCTTTGGGATCCTCCAGGATATCCTTTTGCAGCATGATACGTCGTGTGGGTTGAGAGCTTTTAGATGCGGATCTCCAAGTAACAGACGTTGAGATCACCGTGGGTAGGAAAATGGGATAAGGAATGTGTAATGTCACCTTAATTCACTTAACACCGACATATGTATTGTAACTTTGCATTAGCTAACAAATAAAATATAAGATGGGTTTGCCTTTTTCTAAAACACATGTATGTGTAGGTTTACTCATTTTTTTTCCGAACCTATACACTAAAAGATGTCTAGATATGTTTTAAAAAAGGACTAAACCATCTTATATTATTAGAAAGGAGGGAGTATTTATGAATTTTCTTACCAAACTAGGTTGTGGAGAAAACAAGGGTTGTGAAGATCTTTTTATCTTGCTTCATGTAACAACATAATAATTCCACGGGTTTTGGAAGTCCATGTGCTCTTGTGGGTCGATGCATGCATTAAACCGAACCCCTCCTCCATTATAAAAGGAACACAGTGTGAAGTGTGTATACAAGATGGACCTAGAGCGGACATTTAAGCTTCTTATGTTGAAAAGACAAAATAGTTACAACGAACTAGTAGGTGTGAGAGGCATGAGGAACATAGCAATCATCGGACTCGGATCCATTTTCCGTCCAAGTACTCAGGGCTGGCGTATTTATTTTCTAAGTTGGCATATGTTGCCATATTGGTGATGTGATTTTCCCATGTTAGTCACAATGAGGAGATCACTACCTTCTTTGTAAGCCATTCGGGCGTTGATATCTCCATAAATCTTGGCGTGGAAGATGCCTAAGTTGTGTGTTTGATAGATCACGTTGTGTTCCGCACCTAGATAACGAATCTGCGAGTTCAAACTTAATAATCTAGCTTTGCATGTTTCCTCTAAGAACCTAGCATGGTGTCTGTTAAAGAATTTTCTCATTACACTAATGTACGACTAAGTAAGCAATTAAGATCGACGAGAGTCACATCATGAAGAACCCTATGTACGGCTGACATTTCTTTTGTAAAAGGCAATATATTAAAACCAAAATGATATGAACAGCTGATCATTTCTTTTATAAAGGGCAACATATTAATACCAAGATGATACGAACCACACCTGGCATCTGCAAAAAAGAAAAACAAAAAGAAACAAAAAAAGACCCTGCCAAATCAATCAACATAAAAAAGGGAAAATAACCACCACCAATGACAACACCTAGACCACTAAAGAGGTTCTCCAATAGCATCACCTTTAGAAAAGGAACAATGTATAAGCGTCGTTGTCGCTCGATCCAACCACTTCGAGCAATCTCCAGAGAATGCCTTTAACAAGGAAAATGGTAGAAGCCCTCCACTGCCAGACACAACTAGTGAAGGTCAAACTCGGTACTCAAAGAGAACTCGAAGGCATGCGATAACTTCCAAACCGCTACATGTTGCTACATATCTAGTCTTAGAGCCCTTCCCTCTAGGCAGCCTTACGTTTAGTGTTTTGGTATTGTTCGTATTACGGGACATGCTACCTACTAATAGTCTAGCATTACAATATATCAGATAACCACAACCATCATTGCCATTAGTTACTAGTCAAAGATTATATGCTTGTTAGCGGGGATCAAATCAATATTTTCTACAAACATATCCCTTTTACTTGGGTTTAAGCCTCCAACACTCCTTGTATTAGTTGTCCATTGTGCCATCCTTCCAACTACAACCTATCAGTACAAACGTATTAAATATTGAGATGAAGTACCATTATAGTTAGAAGAAATTGTAATTATGGTCGTCACCACTTCGTTTGAACATTTTTCATTGAGGTTTAGATATTTTTGTTGAAACACTAAAATATTTGAACTTGCAGTTCTTCTATAATGTGCAACATGCCATATTAGTAACTATATTTAGTCAAGTGTTGCACTATATGATATAACCACAATTGTGATAATTTTTCCAATATAATATCTCTTCGCTGGACAATTTATTCTTACATCGAATTTCTTTTCATCACCCATTGATGGGACATCTTTCCATAATTTGAGTCTTTTATTCGCACACCCTAATGTTTTACACTACATTGCCATAAATGAGGCTACCAATTAGTAATATAATGCAGTGTTACGACATAGTATTAGGTAAGCATGACCATGATTGCTTCTTTTTTACTTTATCTTTTTAAGAAAACATAACTATACTAGTCATTGAACATCAAATTTACATTCTGCTGCTCCTTTTTATTTGATTCAGGTCTCTTGCTTGGAGCCTCCAACAGGGCCGAGCCGGCAAAATCCGGGGCACTGTGCGAAACTCTAAAATGGGCCCTATGACACTAATCTTTTAAAATATTCAACAATTATAATATATATTCCATAGTATCTTACATAGATTTTGGATAGAAGAAACATACCTATTAAACTCATGTTGTATATGTTTATTTGAACAACATCATTCTTTGAGTGTTCTTTTAAATTAAATCTACAATAATATCCTCATAATCAATCTTCTCCAACACTTCACTCTCAAGTGCTACCGTGACTAAATTATTTTCCTGTACACCAACGTTATTTTCATTTTCATCTACTTTGATAGTATCTTCCTCTATCTCAGCATTATTTTCTGTCAGTCTAACCATCTCTAAGATCGATGTAAGGAATAATAGCAAGTGGAAGGGTTGAAGAATTAACTGACTAGAGGACACTTGCAGTTTTTTTGATACACCCTGTCCATTTCCCTTCTTTGGGATTGTATTAATTCCTCTTTCTTTTCTTTTCCCTTAAGCTTTTGATATCTGGATTCTTGCTCTCTCAGTCTCATGTTCCGAACTAAGAGATGGACAACACGATTAGAATTTTTTGGAATTGAAGTAAACCTAGGGGCAAAGACAGGACAAGGAAAAATGGACAGATTGAGTGAAATGGACGCACGTACGTACCTGCTAACTAACAGACCTGATCCAATAAATCAGATTTTAGCGATGATCAGAGAAAGAACGGAAAACAGGCGGCGCCACAGCGACTCAAAGGAAGAGCGGAAAAAGGCGGCGTAGCTGCTAATGAACGTACGCGTGACGGCTGATGCTCTTGGAATCATGGTGCTTTGATAGATCGATTGGCCCATGTAAAGCTGGCATATTTTCTTCACAGGCTGGAATCGGCGTACACGGGCAGGAAAGGAAAGGTTTTTTTCGGCATATCTATATCAGGCTGTACCAAAATTTTGGTCCCCTAAATTTTATGGGCCCTGTACGGGTGCACAGTGTGCACTCCTGCCGGCCCGAGCCTGGCCTCCAATGTCTAAAACACTATGTTGTGCATTTACTTGACACATAGGCCTGAATATCATTAAAATTCTTTCTTTACTAAGAAAAAAGGAACTTTTGGAACTAACCAATAGCATCAACAAGATAGGTTTTAGCAAACTAGGGACACAGAATCATCTTAAAAGCAATTAGCCGGCCATCAGGACCTTTGCGTAGGTGCATAGGCTGGTGCTGCTGTCACGATTGCTTCCTCCGCAGGACGGACAGCCTGAGAAGGTGAGCACCTCACTGGGGTACTCCTCAGAGATGGAGACGGCATAGACGCGGTGGTCGCCAAAGTGGATAATGGAGCCGCCCTCGGGGAAGGCGTTGTTCGCGAAGCACGCGACGTTGTCGATGATGCAGTCGAACCCACCGAGCGTCAGTACGAGGCCTGAGGCGACGTGCTCGCCAGAAGTAGTATGGAATTCCATACTGAATGTGACTCTGGTCGCCACAATCTTTCCCATAGTGGGCGCCAACTGTCATGGTTTGTTACACGGTAGTGCCATACTAGATGGCTTTAGAGGTGCGAGGCCAAAGGGGCGAGCTACGGCGTCCAAAGGCGGAATTGGATACGAGCACTCACATAGAGACGTACCCAGTTTCAAGGCTCTCGATGAGGTAAAACCTCTACTCCTACATGAATTCGATTGCACTAGGATCGGTACAGAGTACAAGATTGCTCTTAGAGTTGTATTGGTGTTGCTTCTCTTCTCTCTACGAGTGAGTGGTGGTGTCTAATGTGAGCCAATCGACCAACCCCTCTCCAGGAGCCTCCGGTGCCCCTTATATACAAGGTGGAGCACTCGTTGTATGGCCGACTATTGTGCTGGAGCCGGTGGGTCGTGTCGACTATTCATCCATAGTGCAGCACCGGATGTGGTGATGATGGCACCATGCCACGACCCTGTTGGGAGAGTCAAAACAAAACAAAAATACTAGAAAAAGGAAAAGGAAAAAAAAACAATGCAAGACAACACGACTGCCAGCGTCAAAACTACCGAGCCAAAACTAGCCTTCGTGAAAAAAAGAAGGACGATTAATCGAGACAAACAGGACCAACACCAATGAAAGGCCCATCGACCAATTCCGTTTATTCTTACATCAAATTTCTTTTCATCACCCATTTCCATAATTGGACTCTTTAGCTCGCATACCCTAATGTTTTACACTACATTGGCATATACGAGGCTACCAACTACTATAATGTAGTGTCACGACATATTAAGTAAGCATGACCATGATTGTTTCTTTTTACTTTTACCTTTTTAAGAAAACATAACTACACTAGTCATTGACCATCAAATTTACATTCTTTTGCTCCTTTTTATTTGATTCAGGTCTCTTGCTTGGAGTCTCCAACGTCCAATCCACTATGTTGTACATTTAATTGACACGTAGGCCCGAATATCATTAAAATCCTTTCTTTCCTAAGAAAAATGAACTTTTGGAACTAACCAACAACATCAGCAAGATAGGTTTTAGCAAACTAGAGACACGAAACCATCTCAAAGCAATTAGCCGGCCATCAAGACCTTTGTATAGGTGCAGAGGCTGGTGCTGCTGTCGCAGCAGCCGCTTCCTCCGCAGGACGGAGGGCCCGAGAAGGTGAGCATCTCACTAGGGTACTCCTCAGAGATGGAGACGGCGTAGATGCGGTGGTCGCCGAAGTGGATGATGGGGCCGTCCTCGGGAAGGCGTTGTCCTCGAAGTAGGTGACGTTGTCGATGACGCAGTCGAACCTGCCGAGCGTCAGTATGAGGCCTGAGGTGACGTGCTCGCCAGAAGTAGTCTGGAATCTGATGTGTGTTGACGCTTCGTCGGGAAACCCCAAGAGAAAGGTATGATGCAACACATCAGCAAGTTTTCCCTCAGTAAGAAACCGAGGTTATCGAACCAGTAGGAGGAAGGAAACGTCTCAAAGGTGTTGCAAGCAATGTGGAAACCTGCACAACACAAACTCAAGACTTTGCCCAACTAACAGTGAGGTTGTCAGTCTCACCGGTTGCGGTAACAAAGGATTAACTGTATGGTGTGGAAGGTGATGATGGTTTGCAGCAAGTAAACAGTAACAGTGGAAGATGTATCAATGGTAAAGATTGGACCGAAATCCATAGTTCACTAGAGGTATTCTCCTTAGATAAACAAACACTGTCTGATGGGTAAACAAATTACAATAGGGCAATTGACAGGACTGAGCAAGACATAACAATGCAATACTAGACATAAATATCCTATGAAATTCGATTGGGCAATACAACAAGATACATAAACCACCATCCAACTGCATCTATGACTAGAAGTCCACCTTTGGGTTATCATCCGAACCCCCTCTACTATTAAGTTGCAAGCAACAGACAACTGCTTTAAGCAAAGTGTGTAAGGTAAACAATCCACTTGTTCCATGAACAAGATATCGTTGTTTTCTCCCTAGTGGCAACAACATATCTACAACCTTAGAGATTTCTGTCACTTCCCTTGATTAAATAGAGGCATGAACCCACTATTGAGCATAAATATCCCCTCTTGAAGTCACTAGCACTACTTGGCCAAGATAGCTACTAATAATGGAGAGCATGCAAGATCACAAACAGCACAGACATGATAGAATCAATAAGACAAAACATTAACCAATCTGACATAGTAATCTCAATATCCATCGGATCTCCGCAAACACAACATGCATGATTACAAATAGATGAGATCTTGATCATGAACGGAGCTCACAAGATCTAGACATGAAAGCACAAGGAGGAGATATAACCATATAGCTACTACATGGACCCGTAGTCCAAGGTGAAACTAGTCACGCTTCATACTGAAGGCTGACATGATGAAGAAGAAGGCCTCCAGGATGAGCTCCCCTCCGGCAGGGTGCCGGGAAGAGCTTCAGATCCCCCAATCTAGGGACGATGGTGGCAGCGGCTACAGACGGTTTCGTGGAATATTGATCGGGTGCTTAGGGTTTATGCATCGGGGGCTTCTTATAGGTGAAGAGGTGAGTCAGGGGGCCACCAGGGCGGCTACACCCCCCAGGCGCAGGGTGGGCCCACCCGTGCGGCCAGGGTGTGTGGCCCCCTGGTGAGTCTCCTCTGTCTCGTATTCTGGCTTCTTGTTCCCCATGGTAAAATATTGACTTTGGCTTTTGTCCTGTCCAATTCCGACAATATTGATTTTTTGCCTTTCTGGAACCAAAAACAGAAGAAAACAAGCAACTGACACTATGACATATTGTTAATAGGTTAGTACTAGAAAACACAATAAAAGCACCTCAAAGTGTGGACAAAGCAAAGCAAAGTAGATACTAAACAAGCATGGAACATAAAAAATTATAGATACGTTTCCGACGTATCAGAATCCCATACTATATGTGGACTCTGGTCACCGCAATCTTTCCTACGATGGGCGCCAACTATCGTGGTTTGTTACACGACAGTGCCATACTGGATGGCTTTAGAGGTGCAAGGCCAAAGAGGAGAGCTACAATGTTCGTAGGCAGAATTGGATACGAGCACTAATACAGAGACATACCCAGTTTTAGGGCTCTCGATGAGGTAAAACCTTTACTCGTACATGAACTCAATTTCACTAGGATTAGTATAGAGTACAAGATTTCTCCTAGAGTTGTATTAGTGTTGCTTCTTTTCTCTCTACGAGTGAGTGGTGGTGTCTAATGTGAGCCAATCTACCAGCCCCTCTCCAGGAGCCTCTGGTACCCCGTATATACAAGGTGGAGCACTGGTTGTTGGAGATATGCCCTAGAGGCAATAATAAAAGTGGTTATTATTATATCTTTGTGTTTATGATAAATGTTTACATTCATGCTATAATAGTATTAATCGGAAACATTAATACTTGTGTGATTTGTAAACTAAATTAGAGTCCCTGGTAAAGCCTCTTTATAATACTAGCTTGTTGGTTAATGGATGATCGTGGTTTCTCGATCATGAACATTGAGATGTTATTAACAACAAGATCATATCATTAGGAGAATGGTATGATGGACATACTCCTATAGATAAGCGTAGCATAAAGATCAAAGTCATTTCAATAGTTTGTTTGCTATAAGCTTTCTTATACATAGTAACCTAATTCCTTCGACCATGAGATCATGCTAATCACCATCACCGGAAGGATGCTTTGATGACATCAAACACCACACCGTGACTAGGTGGCTATAAAGGTGGCATTGAGTGTTTAGAAAGTATGTGTTGAGGCACATGGATCAAGACCGGGATTTGTCCATCCATATGACAGATAGATATACTCTGGGCCCTCTCGGTGGAATGTCATCCAATTAGCTTGCAAGCATGTGACTGGCTCACAAGGGATCACATATCAGGGGAACGAGAAAAGAGTACTTATCGGTAACGAGGTTGAACTAGGTATGCAGAGATATCGACGATCAAACCTCGGATAAGTAAAATATCGCGAGACAAAGGGAAATTGGTATCGTATGTAAGTGGTTCATTCGATCACAAAGTAATCATAGAAATATGTGGGAGCCATATGAATTTCCAGATTCCTCTATTGGTTATTGATCGGAGAAGTGTCTTGGTCATGTCCGCATGATTCACGGACCGTAGGGAGACACACTTAAGGATTCGATGTTGTTTAGTAGATATGGAATGTAAGTACGGGAAAACCAAATGTTGTTCGGAGTCTTAGATGTGATCCGGGATATCATGAGGAGATCCGGAATGGTCCGGAGAATAAGATTCATATAAAGAAAGTCCGATTCCGGAGTTCAGGAATGATTTCGATGTTTTCATCGGAGAGGTTCTAGAAGGTTCACCGGACCGGAAGGGGAATGGTCCATGAATGTGTCATGGGTAAGTGGAATGATTGGATCATGTCCTAGGTCACTTGGTTGGGCATTTGCGAGAGAGAATTAAAGCTCTAAATTGAAAGTCAAAAGGGAGGTTTGAAAAGTCAAAATGGAACAATAGTTTCCTAGTGGAAGAAGGAAAAAGTCCTTCCTTCTATCCAACTTGAGTTTGGATATGGATTCAAACTCCCCTCTCCCAAGCTGCCCTCCCTCTCATAAATAGAAGGGGAGGGCTGCCCCAAAGCACAAAAACCTAGCCCTCCTCACCCCGTGCGCCGCCGCCGCCGCGCCCTAGCCGCCGTCGACACCTACTCCTCCTCTCCGGCCTTCTAAACCTAGATCGCCGGAAACCCTAGATCCACCATAACTCGCACCGGCTTAGGCGAAGCCCTGCGAGATCTTCCCTCTACTTCCGACACCATGCCGTCATGCTGCCGGAATCGCAAGGGGAGAACAACAACCTCCGCTGCCTGCTGGAACAAGGGCGAGGAAGGTCTTCATCGAGTATCGAACGTGTGACCGACTGCGGAAGCGCTGCCGGAACGCAGCGCCGGAAGGATCGTCTACGCGATCTTGAGATCGACAAGTGTACGACTACATCACCCACGAGAATCTGCTCTCGTTAACCGATTTGGAATCTTCGAGGGTGAGTACTCTAATCGACTCGTTGCTTCAATCTAGTAGATAGATCTTGGCTTGTCTGTGTGCATGAGATAGAATTTTTTTGTTTTTCATGCTACGAACCCCTACACTGGTTACGTAGTAAGGCCAACTACTATGCGGGAGCTGGTGGGTCCCATCGACTGTTCATCCATAGTGCATCACCGGATGTGGTGATGATGGCACTGTGGTGTGACCACGTTGGTAGCATAAAAAAACAATGTCGTACAACACGGCTGCGAACGTCAAAACTACCGAGCCAAAACTAGCGATCGTGAAAAAATAAGGGTGATTGACCGAGATAGATAGGGCTGACAGAAATCCAAGGCCCATTGACCAACTCGATGGGCCAAAATACGGGCCAACACAAACAAACGTGGGACAAACAGGACCTATACCAATCTTGTCATGATAAACAAAATCAACGATCAAGAACAAGACTACGAGCTAAGATTCGTGTCAGCTAGCTATGACTTAGCAATTCCGTTTATTCTTACATCGAATTTCTTTTCATCACCCATTGATGGACATCTTTCCATAATTTGAGTCTTTTGTTCACACACCCTAATGTTTTAAACTACATTGCCATATACGAGGCTACCAACTACTATAATGTAGTGTTACAACATATTATGTAAGCATGACCATGATTGCTTCTTTTTACTTTTATCTTTTTAAGAAAACATAACTATACTGGTCATTAACGATCAAATTTACATTCTTCTACTCCTTTTTATTTGACTCATGTCTCTTGCTTTGAGCCTCCAACGTCTAAAGCACTATGTTGTGCATTTACTTGACACATAGGCCCGAATATCATTAAAATTCTTTCTTTCCTAAGAAAAAGGAACTTTTGGAACCAACCAGCAGCATCAACAAGATAGGTTTTAGCAAACTAGGGACACAAAACCATCTCGAAAGCAATTTAGCTGTGGCAGGAACCAGGTGCCTCTGGTTGTTGGATTCATATATGAACGACCAACACCACCACCACCGCCACAAGAAACCTCGAGCGTGTTGCTTTGGCACTGGCAGTTGACGCCAAGCATTTGCGCAAGAAAATCGCACATGCATGCGTTACTGCTCTCATGGCACCGTGTTGCCCCATGCATTCTCCAATTACTTTCTGCTTCCTTTGGCAATGCCTATCTTTTCAATATCATTTATTCGCATCCAAAACATAACTGGAGCATCCTATAAATCCTTGTACCTTGATCAGGAGATGGATCAAAGTCATCATCCTCAGGTTGGTAAGAAGTCAATAGAGAGGTGAAGTAAGAGTGTGGATGAGAGCGGAGAGTACCGAGTGAGAGGATGTTGGCGAGCAGCAGTAGTAGCAAGACACCCTTGGTCATGATCCACCGGAGCATGATCGCCGGTGCAGACAAGGGCTGCCATGTCGTCTGTGTCGAATTCAAGCAGGCCAGGTACCCTTTCAAGTGGAGAAAGTACATGTGTGTGAGGTATAAGTGCACATGTGTGTCGAATTCTCCAATAGCATCACCTTTAGGAAATGAACAACGTATAAGCGCCATTGTCGCTCGATACAAGCACCACAATCATATAACAGGTTTTTACGCTAGAGAAAATCCGAGTAATCTCCAGACAATGCCTTTAACACGAAAAATGGTCGAAGCCCTCCACTGCTAGACACAATTAGTGAAGGTCAAACTCTGCACTCAAAGAGAACACGAAGGTATGTGATAACTTCCAAACCGCTACATGTTGCTATATATCTAGTCTTAGAGCTCTTCCCTCTGGGAAGCCTTACGTTTAGTGTTTTGGTATTGTTCTAGGAGACATGCTACCTACTAATAACTATAGTCTAGCATTACAATATATCATATAACCACAACCATCATTGGCATTAGTTACTAGTCAAATATTATATGCTTGTTACCCGCAAAAAAAGATTATATGCTTGTTAGCGGGAATCAAATCAATATTTTCTACAAACCTTTTACTTGGGTTTGAACCTCCGGCACTCCTTGTACTCCCTCCGTCCTAAAAAGGATGTCTCAAGTTTGTTTGAATTTGGATGTATCTATATACTAAACAGTGTCTAGATACATTCAAGTTTAGACAAACTTGAGACATCCTTTTTATGATGGAGGGAGTATTAGTTGTCCATTGTGCCATCCTTGTAACTACAGCCTACCAGTACATATCAGATAATTGAGATGATCTACCATTATAATTAGAAGAAATGGTAATCGTGGTCGTCACCACTCGCTTGAACATTTTTCACTGAGGTTTAGATATTTTTGTTGAAATACTAATATATGTGAACTTGCAGTTCTTCTGTAATGTGCAACATGCCAAATTAGTAACTACATAGTCAAGCGTTGCACTATATGAGATAACCACAATTGTGAGAATATTTTCAAAATAATATCTCTTCATTGGTCATCGACAATTAATCCTTACATGGAATTTCTTTTCATCACCCATTGATGGGACATCTTTCCATAATTTGAGTCTTTTGTTCGCACACTCTAATGTTTTACACTACATTGACTTAGGCGAGGCTAGCAACTAGTACTGTAATGCAGTGTTACTACGACATATTAGGTAAGCATGACCATGATTGCTTATTTTTTACTTTTACCTTTTCAAGATTAAGAAAACATAACTACACTAGTCATTGACCATGAAATTTATATTTTGCCGCTCCTTTTTATTTGATTCAGGTCTCTTGCTTGGAGCCTCCAACGTCTAAAACACTATGTTGTGCATTTACTTGACAAGCGTAGGCCCGAATATCATTATTTTTTTTTCTTTCCTAAGAAAAAGGAGCTTTTGGAACTAACCAACATCATCAGCAAGATAGGTTTTAGCAAACTAGGGACACAAAACCATCTCGAAAGCAATTTAGCCGTGGCAGGAACCAGGTGCCTCTGGTTGTTGGATTCATATATGAACGACCAACACCACCACCACCGCCACAAGAAACCTCGAGCGTGTTGCTTTGGCACTGGCAGTTGACGCCAAGCATTTGCGCAAGAAAATCGCACATGCATGCGTTACTGCTCTCATGGCACCGTGTTGCCCCATGCATTCTCCAATTACTTTCTGCTTCCTTTGGCAATGCCTATCTTTTCAATATCATTTATTCGCATCCAAAACATAACTGGAGCATCCTATAAATCCTTGTACCTTGATCAGGAGATGGATCAAAGTCATCATCCTCAGGTTGGTAAGAAGTCAATAGAGAGGTGAAGTAAGAGTGTGGATGAGAGCGGAGAGTACCGAGTGAGAGGATGTCGGCGAGCAGCAGTAGTAGCAAGACGCCCTTGGTCATGATCCACCGGAGCATGATCATCGGCGCAGACGAGGGCTGCCATGTCGTCTGCGTCGAATTCAAGCAGGCCAGGTACCCTTTCAAGTGGAGAAAGTACATGTGTGCGAGGTGCGGGGCACTCCGAGGCGAGCACCGCGCGGGCAAGATCAAGGAGGAGCACCTGCCACCTCTCAAGAGGCTCTTGCTCAGGTACAAATGGGACGAGAAGGCCCTAGCCGCCATCGCCGCCTCAGCCAGGGAGAAGGACAAGGAGGACAGGGAGTTGGAGGAAGGGGAGATCAGCTGGAGTCACGCCCCAGCCAGGGAGAAGGACAAGGAGGACAGGGAGTTGGAGGAAGGGGAGATCAGCTGGAGTCCCGGCGTGACGACTACCAAGGGGAAGAGAGCCCCGAGGAGAAGGCGTGCCTGAACTGTATGTGACTATGTGCCATTCCTCCCCCAGTCTCTCTGCGTCACCTGCCTGAGTTCCTGTCAAGTGAGCGCGGAACTGGTATGAAGTGTCAATCTGAATCTCTTCAGCTATGTGGAAAAAACCTGTGCGTCCGATGCACACACTTGTAGTGCTTCTTTCAGGATAGCTCTGAGGCTCCAAGATACACTGGTGCGCATATACAGTAGGTTCAGACAAATAGTAAGTTTCTGCCCAAATACCAGGTGGAAATCATGCTGAAATTTTGCAACCAAAACCAGGGCGAACACAGTGGTTACCCCTGTTTTGCTCAAGTTCGGGCCCACAAGTTAAACAGTCAGGCAAAGAATACTGAAAACACAACATAACCAAATATTTGCCGAAACCAAAAACCTAACCAAATAATTGCCATCATAGCTAATGGTAGGCAGATATGCTCAAGAGTTTTCAGTGGAACAAAAGATTCCATATTTGGTGGCTCCGAGAGCATGGAACTTGGCACATCTTGGCACTCAAAGAAACGAAACCAAACATCCCATTTGAGTAAATCACAATAACGTGGACCGCCCGCATCCTACCAGAGCTTGTCATGCAACCATAGAAGAAGTAGAACCAACAACCGTAGTGCACTCCCACCAGGCATTAGTTGCCTTCCTGCACATTTCCCAATGATGCACATTCATTAGCTGGGATACAAGATCCATATGCAGTAGAAGTGTAGAACTGTAGAAATGCGTCTATTGAATATCTCAAAACTTGATCAGTAGCAGACCGCAAGGAATCCTACTACACTATATGGTCATACGTAACAGGTTTTATAATAGATAACAAACTAAGTGAACCTGTAGTGTAAGACAAAAGAGGAACAACACAGCAAATTCATGATTAATCTAGTGAGTACTGATAACATCAATGACACACAGATAATCAGAATCAGTAGCCTTAGAAGGTTAGCAGTGAATTTATGCAGTACAGAACATGCTACACACCTCCAGTTTGCACTTGGCTTCAGCTTCAAATGTCTTGCACAGAATCTCATAGCTTTTACCAATTCCAATCTGCAAAAAATGAAGGGGGTCAACAACACAAATGTCTTGTTCTTCTGGAGACCTAGTTTCAGGGTAAAGTAATACCAGTGGATTCACTCGTGATGGTGAGGTACTGGATATTACATATCTGCGAGACAGAACAATTCAATTCAAATGTTGCAGCAGATCTGAAGTAGAAACCATAAAATTAACCAACAACCAGAAGGTACACCCATTCGGTGCACTCAAAAGATAAGTTGTTCACAAAATTCAAGTTTGCCACTTTACCTCAACTTATTGTAGAAAGCCATTGCTTCCGTATTAGACTTTTGAACTGTTAGCATCACGGCCCCCATTTGGCTCTGCATATACATATGCATTCTGGATCAATTTTATGATCATTCAAACCAAGATTTTGACAGAATTGCAACCGGGCAGGCATAAACCAGAAGAACTGCCATGATAGCCTCTATCTTAACATAATACTCAGAACAATAGAATAATATACTACAGCTGCTTAAGAAGATAGATCACCTTGCGAGCTATAAGTTCAATCAACTGCATTAGAAACTTCCCCAGCCCCTTCCCTTGAGCAGTAGACTCCAACTGTAGCTCATACACATAAACAACAGGCACATCCTCTTCAACAACAAACCTGTAGTGTACAAAACCAAGCAAGCGATCTCCGGTACATGCTCCATCTGTACATTCCACCCCTTCATCTTGCTTCCCAGGATTTTGTGCAATACAATCATTTGCCAATTGCGAGACAAGGATATATTGTGCTTCTGGAACAGCCATTTCCCGGCGCTTAATTTTCTCTTCTGAAGGCCATTCTGATCCATAAGGTCCCTCCATGTTAACCTAAATTATTGTTTACCAGTGTTACATTCAGTATTCATGGTGAAGTTGTGAAACATGCATATGAGAACATCCTGGAGCACACTAGACGGAGGTAAGGCATGTGACCTTGAGAAGATTTTGGATGTACTTCCTCGTTGGCAACGGAAGCTGATCACCATGTGCAGACTCAAAATACACCGAAATACCTAAATATAAAAAAAACCGAGGTCGTTCAAAGCAATAACCATTGTGCATTCAGTTCCCTTTTGTTGAAGTTCTAAAGCTAAATCCAGTAAACACATAGAGTTGTCCTGAATCGGAACGCAGCATCAGTAGCTTGTCCCATGGTACTGTTTTTTTTACCAGAAAGGAAAATGTAGGCTACCGTTTCTCTCGTATTTATGAAAAGCCGGGAACTTCGCCAGATGATCCTTCACAGCTACAGCTCTCTTTACAAGCTCTTCGACTGCCTTCTTCTTCTCCAATATCTGTCGAAAAGCATGATGTCTGCATCAGCCCCCTTTATATACCCATAAACCTCATCAGTTCTACTGAACCGTTTATTTAATGAGTGATTGCTACCATCTTAAAAACCAAAGTAACAAAGTGCTCACTGTGTTTCTAACCCACACACACACAAAAAAAAAACGTATACTAGAAACTGAACATTTAGGTGTTGCAACTTTCAGCATGCTTCAGCAGGATAACGAACATGGGTCATGGATAAAATCTGATACTAGGCAGTGGATTGAATCCCATATGCCCTAATTAAACCTTGACATCATACACCAAAGTCAGGAAATGAAATCGGCCATATGCAGTGGAAAGGGGCTGGGCGATACCCGCGAATCGAATCAAGATGAAGAGAAGGGAGAGGACAGAAATACGAGTACCTCCTTCCTACGCTGCTTCCTCTCCACGCCGCTGCTGCTGCGGGGCTTCTTGTTCTCCGCCGTCGCCATCGCCGCCTCCTTCCGTTGTCCCGTGGGTCGTGGCTGTCGTCTGGAGGGGATGTGCAGGGAGGAGGCTTGTTTCACCTATGGGCTTTATGGGCCTCCGTGAGTTATTTGGGTCTTCTATAGAGAGCAGCGCGAGGCCTATGGAGTTATGTCCTCACCATCGCATTCGCATGTTCCATCACTTTTTTTTTGAGAGATGTTCCTTCACTTCTATGCTTAGCCGTGACGACGAAAACAAACAGCTTTATGATGCTCAAAATTGATATACTCTCTCCTTTCATAAATAATTTACTTGCACTTGTTTACATACGAATCTAGATAAATTTAAGTCACCTATTTCTAAACAGAGGAAGAACATAAAATGGTTTAGGAACATGTATTCTGAACAAGAGCAGTAAACTCACAATCAGTGGCGGAGCGTGGCGCAAAACAAAGGGAGGGCCAATTGCCTATATGTCAAACAATCACACGCAAGCCTTGCAAAAAAGTATTCAGAGAATAGCCATATAAAGATCTACTAGTAATATATATATAAGATGTTCACATGTTACCATATTAGAACATTGATTCAGATTTAATGCTCTAAAGCAAAAGACGATATACCAAAATACAAGCAAACCAAGCTAGCTAGACTATGAGCCAGATACTAACTACAGGGTTGCTCTCCTGTTCTTGCGAGCCTTGAAGTCCACCATTATATCCTCATAGCTATATTGTGCAGCAATTTCTCGTTCTATTTGTACCAGCAAGCTATTTGCAAGATAATCATCTTTCATCTTGTTGCGCAATCTTATCTTGATAATTTTCAAGCTAGAGAATGCACACTCAGCACTAGCGGTCGAAATAGGAAGAGTAATAAGCAAGCGAAGCAATCTATTAAGCAAATTGTAGATCATGTGGCGTCCTGTGACAACAAGGCATCGACAAAGAGCAGTCAATGTATTCTGAACAAGAGCACTAGACTCATAATATTATTAAGTTCGAGAATCTCATCTCACATAGTCTTTATTTATTCGTCATTTTGTAATGAGAAATGACATTTTCATCCCTTTGGCAAAGAACTACTATTTCTTTCATGAAAGTTATAAAATACATCACTCAGTCATTAAATCATATATTCTTTTAAATAGACAGTAGGCTACGTTTTTTTAGCTGGGCGTCTCTTTGAGTTTTGGATTCAGATTCACCTTGTCAAACACACACAAAAATACAACAGGTAAAGAAAAAACACTTTGACTCTTCAACATTTTATATGATTTTCACAAAAAAACATTGTTCATGATTTTCTTAAGAGTTAAATAAACTTTTTGAAAGACTCTTTTTCGAGAAGAACAACCTTATAGTCATGTACTCATAAATTATAGCAATGCTATATAACTCATAGTTCAAACACAGATCACCTTCTAATTAGCTTAGGTGCAGGGGAGCTCCTCAATGGTTTACAAAAAGAATGAGAGAAGACATGCAAATTGCACAACCATCGAGGATTGCGCATGTTCGGAAGTCAATTTATTCAGAATGCACATAGTTATCATGTGAGTTTGTGAGATCAACTTGCATCAACTGTCCCACAAAAGCTACTGGGGCAACAAATGAACTACCTAGGAAGATCACATGATCTCTTGATATTTTTCTTTATTATACTCCTACTTTGGGCTCTAGCATGGAAGTCGAGTCTACTGCAAAGTAATTAAGATTCTATCAATCTTGGAAGGGAGTCTACACCTAAGGTTGACGGTGATTTTATCAACCTTGATTTGCAGAGCTCCACGAACTGGTAGACCCGAGTGAGCAATGCAAGGAGGCAAAGGAACTTATGGATGGATATGTCTACTCGAACACACTATTTATGCATATATAAAGGTGGTAGGAGCGACATAAAGACAGAAATATGAATCTGATCAGCGTCACATCATTATGATTTTTTGACAAAGCAGAAGATCATATAAGTAAGTTTAAATCATTTATGCACAAACCATACTTACGGAGGACAGGTAGGAACACACATACATATGAAATTTAGACGATAATATAGTTACGGTGTTCTTTTATCTTACCATAACTTAGATACCATCTTACATGAAGTAACTCAATTTAATGATTTTGTATACTTGAGTTAGTGTAGTTACTATGGCTCAAAGTACAATAACTTTTCTCCCTTCCTGACAAATGATTGTATTTTTTTATTAAACTAGAATAACATAGGTTGTCATGGTATCCTTCTTTGCTTCCAGTAAAAAGGTTAAAACATAGCAGCTTTACCGATTGTTGAACAACATGAGGTCGGGTGACCTATCGCATTAAATCAAACATGCTCCTCCTATCCACCTTATAAAAGAAAGTAAGATGGTGTGAAGAGCTTATACAACTACAGTTTGGGTATTAGTCAAGAACCTAGTGTGTGAATTCTAAGATTCATGTGACGATGCTAGCGAGACATAGTAGCTACCAAAATTTCTAGGAGTGATCACCAGGTTTCTTCCCTTTTCGGTGCGTGTATTGCATGTCGCTATATCTGTGTTATGATTTGGTATACGTAGCATCTTGAAGGCACATTGTACACCTGTTGCACTGTTAATTTAGACTATAGCCGCCATGCTTACAAGTTGTCACGAGATCACAAAATTCAAACTCGGTGTCTGGACCTTAAGAATGCCTACTAGTAACCCCATCATCATCATCGCCCTGCTATGCCCCTCAAGCACGTTTGGAACAACTTCAGAGCACCGGACGAGTATGTGGTGTCCTTTTTGTCTTATGTAACTTAGATACTCTCTTACAACATTAAAGCTGACACTCTCTTACAACAATAAAGCTTCCATGCCCTCGTGTTGCGAAAGAAAACGAAAGACGAGGGTCGGCGTGGAATGCAGCTGGAGCAACACAATTGTTGCAATTTGGGGAGTGTTGGACTGTTGACCCATAATACAAATTTTAAAATTTCTCTTTGACTCATTCATGCATGACAACATATGACCGTACTATATGCACCAGGGGCTTTTGTCGTTTTCAAAACGAGCCCATCCAGCCCAGCTATAGCCAAAAACTCATACCGGGCCGAATCTACAACGGGCTTTTTGGTGTGGGGCAACAAGCATAGGCCATGTACGTTGTAAATGCCAACTTTTGACGAGTGGAGCGAGATCCTTCTCCGGAAGCCTGGACCGTGAGGAGCGGAGTCTGGAGTAGGCCCACTCCATGCCCAACAGGGATGCCTGTAGGATCGTTGAAGATCTAAGTTTCCACCGCTATATAAACCTCTTGTAAGCCGTCGGCTGTGATAAGTTGTATTTGTGAAAATCTCAGGCGTTGTGTAAACAGTCCCCGATATAGTGAAATTTTGCTGGCTGGTGGCCGTGATTTTTTCTCTTTTGTTGGAGAGTTTTTTCCATATTAAATATGTGTTCACTTGCTGTGATTTCTTTTTCGTTCTTTGTTATCTTCTTGTCGCGTTTATAACATTAGTAAAGCAATTATCTGTATATATGGATGTTAACTAACCTGTCTAGATCTTTTGATTCATACATACATACCAGATTCTTGAGACCCTTTCTATTTCTTCCGTTGCTCTTCTGATGCTGCTCACTGTTGGAATTTGGTGAGTATTGGATCGTTGGTTCATTAGACAAATACTAAAATTTCCTTTGACACATTTGTGCATAACAGCATATGGTTGTGCTAGTGATGCTAAAGTTTAGTCCATATTGCTAGTAGAAAGAGACTTGGACCAATTTATATAGTAGAGTGTTGCACCACTCACTCAGGTGTGAGAAGGAGAGAATCCCTCACACACTCCTCCTCCGCCGCCGCCTTTCCTCGTCACGATGCGGCACACGCCACGGGTTGCGGGAATCTCGTCGAGTCGAGCTTTATTTTGCTGTTTGGAAAAATTAATCATGGATTAATTACGAGTCATTAACGGACGCGTTAATCAATCAACCGTTTCCAGTTTTTATAGATCGTGGGCGCTGTTACCGACTCGGATATAGGCTGTGCCCCACGATCTCCCTGACCTGCATTATATAAGCGTCTGCGCTAAACCTAATCGGTAATCCACAGGCGTATCTACTTCTAGAACCTTGCGCCGCCGTCTTTGTCTTCATCATCCCGGCTTGCGGCATGCACCGCAAATCAGACAGTAGGCCTCCGGAACCCGCATCTCGTCAACCTGTACGGGTAAGAGGCGATCAGGTTTTGAGGAGCACGACTACGGGCTACCACGACATCGGTCACCGACGAGTTCCCGAACGACGACTTCTTTCCAGATGTTATCGACCTATTCGACAACCTCAATATGGACGACAACTCTGCTGCTGCTACTGCCGCCACTGCACCGTATGTGATTTTAGTCTATCTCTTTTAGATTCTGCTAGAGTTTCTAGTTCTAATGTTTGGTGTAGATGTGATAGGTTTATCTTGTATAGATGTAATCTGTTCATATACTTTATTGATCTGTATCATTGGTTTTAATACTGTTTATATAATCATGCTTTATCAGTTTATTATTAAATGTCTAAATACATCCAAATTTAAATAAACTTTTGACATCTATTTTGAGACGGACGGAGTACATCAAAATGGTATTATCTGTGTTCCATGTTGAAGTTTGATCGGTAATGTATCAAACTAGTGCAGAAGCTCGCTGCGGACCGCATGTGCCTTAGAGTTTGTTTTACAGAGTGGAGTTTTGGTATTGTCCGTATTATGCGACTTTCTAGACTACTAACTATAGTCTACTATTACACTGACTTTGTTTTTTTCCTATGTAAAAAGACAAAATATGGTGCTAAAAAGGCTTTTCACAAGATATTTTTCTATCTTTTTTCTGCATGCACAGAAAATGTCGGTTTTCTATGAATCTTAACGTGCGCACATAGAATGTAGATGTACCATGATTTTTTTAAAGAATCGTTTAAGAATATGAAATGTGTTTTCTTCTATAAAGGAAGCATATACTCCAGGGAGCCAAAATTGATTTCACTCATGTTATACCATATGAGATAACCACAACTATTAGACCTTCTTCGATAAATGGTCACTATGCCGGTCATCTTAATTTAGGGGCTGTTTGGTTGAGTTTATTTATGGATTTTTAGCTTTTGGCTATAAGGCACAAAAGCACCTAAATAGCGTTTTAGGATTTCTTTTTAAGGTCTTCTTTGTAAAGTCCAGGGACTTAGTTGTTATATATGTATCCCTTTCTCAAGTCCCTTTTGTAGTGATATTGATATTGATATTTTTATCTTTGCTTCTACGATAGTAACAGTTTTCACCAGCTCAAAACAACATGTGAGCCGTTGGGTTGTTGCACGCATTAAACTGAACCTGCGCGCTCCTCGTTCCCCCTTTATAAAAGAAAAACAGTGAAAAGTTCATACAAGACATCGTGCGGTGTTAAGCGTCAAGTGATGAGTTGGCAACACAAGAGTAGCTAGAAAGAATTAGTAAGTATGAGAGGCATTGGGAACATAGTGATCATCGGACTGGAATCCATTTTCTAGAACAACCGGCATCGCCATTGTAT
This sequence comes from Avena sativa, assembly GCA_916181665.1. Taxonomy (NCBI): domain Eukaryota; kingdom Viridiplantae; phylum Streptophyta; class Magnoliopsida; order Poales; family Poaceae; genus Avena; species Avena sativa. The sequence goes on along the minus strand of OV702298.1, from coordinate 271,782,208 downwards.
TAGCCTCATGAGTTCAGAGTCGGTGGACGCAGCACGCAGGGGCGGAGACACTCTGTCACCACCATGCATGCTCGACGGTATGTACATCTTTTGCCTGGGCAGACGCAACAGACCATCCCTGGCATTTGGAAACTCTTTACCGCACTCCATCCCTGGCATGGCAGCATCATCCTATTTGTCAGCGACATGACAGGTCGTTCTGTCGTGCAAGATCCACCACTGCCGCATTCCGCGGTGCTGTGCTGCAAATCACGAACGCGGTGTACTGTAAAGCTTCTTTTGTTTAAAAATAGATATGCCGTATATGCATGCAGCAAAACATGATATGGGTTTATCTCAGAAGTGTGTCTTTAGATCAGAACAACATGCATACAACAACTATTGTTATTCAAATTAATCAATGTTACAGGAACACAAATCAACAGTAATCCATGTGTTACAACAATAATTCAAAACTGAATAATTGAAAAACATGAATAAATGGTCCCAAAGCAAAGAATGGTACAAATAGGAAATAAGTACGCATTGCATTGCTGACTGACTTTTGAAACTATCCTAGTTACTACTCTCTCCGTTTCAAAATATAAGATGTTTTAGATTTGTGAAACAAATGTATCTAGACTTATTTTAGTGTGGAGGTTCACTCGGGTTTGTAATGAACCTATATATTAAAAGTAGTCTAGATACATTTGCTTCACAAAGCTAAAACATATTATATTTTGAAACAGAAGGAGTAGTAGCTAATCAAGTCAGACTGTCAGAGTAGGGTGGCCGAGAAGCTTCTTGCCGGTGCCCCCCCAAACGAGTAGGGTGGCCGAGAAGCTTCTTGTCGGTGCCCCCCCCCCCCCAAACGTTAGTCTCTTGAAGGTGAAACTAAGCCTACTACGGAAGGACTTAGTTCGCTAGGGCAGTCAGTCAAACTTGGTAGGTATGGGCTCCCTCAAAAAAACTTGGTAGGTATGGGCCGCCCCTGAAGGCTTTTCTGAATACTGCCTCCACATAAGGTACCATCTCGGGTTGATACACAACAATTAGCAACATGTATCCCGTCAACTCCACCGCCCGAGTTCCCTCTCGTTAGGGTTTTTTATCTCTCGCGGCGGCGGCTGCTTTGAGTTCCTATCTTTGGATCGTATTCCCCCAGGACGTTGGCTATTGTTCTCAGGCCAATCGAGAGGGGACTTTGGCGACACGACTCGGGGACTCTGGCTCTCGGGCGAAGGCGAAGAGTTTGAATTGGGGGCTCGCTAGGGTTTGCAACCATGGATGCAGATCAGGAGACGGGTTCCTTGAGTGGAAGGGATCAAAATATTGATACGTTGATGAAACAGATGGGACTTCGGGAGGAAGACCTAGATGATGTAATTTTTAAGGAGGAGGCGGCACCACCTGAGATTCACTGGTTGGCCATTGCTAAATTCTACACTGAAGGAGAGTATTCAAACTTTTCGTTCTTTAAGAACATGCGCTCTGCATGGGATCTAGCCCAAGATGTGAAAACAAAATCTCTAGATGGTAATCTTCACACTTTTCAGTTCTCATGCCTTGGAGATTGGGAGAGAGTCATGGATGGAGGACCATGGGCCTTCCGTGGTAACCTGGTGGTGATCGTCCCTTATGACGGATTTACAAAACCTTCAACCATTGAATTCTTCCACGTTGATATATGGATCCAAATCCATGATTTACCATTAGGGTATGCTCCAATGGTGAAATCCTTAGCATCTAAAGTGGGAACATGGATAGCTTCTGAAGGTAATTCGAATGACTTTGAGGGGAATTTTTACCGAGTTAGAGTGAAGCTGGACGTAAGAAAGCCTCTGAAAAGTGTTGTGTCTATAATACGGGATGGAAAGAGAGAGCTATTCCTTGTTAAGTATGAGAAGTTGCCCAATTGGTGTCAGGTCTGCGGACATATGGGTCATGAATATAAGGATCATGGAGATGACTTACATTCTCCGGATGCATTGTCTTCAAAAACCTTCGGGCTTCCTGGTCTATGAGAAGCGGGGGCCAAACTGAGCGCGGTCGAAGAGGTCATGGTACGGGCTCTTTTTCTATTGGGAGAGGTTTTAATACTCGGGCTGGATCTGGGTACACGAGCCTGGAAAACACAATGGGAAGGATGATATGTCTGAAGATGAGCTTGAGGCAAATAGAAACAAAGATATTGTCATGCATAATTCAGAAGATATGACGAACACACGGTCTACGTTTATGGCTGCGATGGTTGCTTCTAATTCTGGTAGAGTGGGGGCTATGGTGAACCAATTTGAACCATCAGATCCACCAAGTCCTAATCCGGTGTGTGACCCAAAAAGAAAGAAGACTGATGAGGAGGCAGAAACAACCGATAACTCAGGATTGGCGGGCTCCCTCAAGGGGTGCCGCCATGACCAATGAGAATATTAGGCCCGAACTGTCGGGGCTTGGGGAATGACCCGGCAATTCGCTCGCTTCTGGACGTCCAGAGGCGAAATAACCCCGATGTGTTGTTTTTGTCGGAGACACACTTAGATCGGTATCTGGCAGACTGTTTGAAAAGGAGAATGAGGATGGATTTTAAGATTGTTAATCCTAGCAATGGCATAAGTGGTGGTGTTCTTTTACTCTGGAAAAGAGAAACCAGTGTCCAGCAGATTTTCTCAGCTCCAAAATACATTGATGTCAAAATCACGGAGAGTCCTAACTAAGTTTGGCGGCTGACTGGAATCTGTGGTGAACCAAGATGGAAGACAAACACCTGACGTGGGACAAAATAAGAGAGCTAAATGGTCAACATAATTTGCCTTGGGCAATTATTGGTGATTTTAATGAGATTTTATTTTCTCATGAAAAATAAGGGGGCAATCCTAGACCACAAAGCTACATGCAAGCGTTTCGGGATGTATTATCAGATTGTGACCTGATAGACCTTGGATTCTTGGAAGATCCTTTTACATGGAAGAGAAACCGAATCCGGGAAAGATTAGACCGGGTAGTTGTGAACAACGCTTGGCGAACAATGCACTCTGATGCTACTGTTAGACATTTAGATTTTGCTAGGTCGGATCACCGGCCGATTATGCTAGAGACGGAGAGCCACACTATAAACACTCGGAATAAATCGACGCATCGGTTTGAATCTAAAGGGCTATAGGAGAGTAACTTTCGTGAAATAGTTGAGAAGGCCTGGGCAGATGCAGATGGTGCGGTTCATGAGGGTGGCGTCCTTGGAAAACTTGCTCACATGCATGCCTCCCTACATGAATGGGACAACTTGTACTTGAAGAAACCTCGAACGAAAATGCGCCAGGCACAAAGAAAAATGGATAAGGCGTTGAATGGCCCGATGAATGATGAGAATGAGAAGATTGCAAAGGAGATGTCCGAACTGATTGATATGAGGTTAGAACAGGAATAAATTCATTGGCTCCAACGATCTCGCGCTAATTGGTTGATGCAGGGGGGTCGAAACACTGCTTTTTCCATCAGTTTGCGACGGCGCTCCGCAAGAGGAACTATATTAGAAGACTAAAAGATCCTACTGGTGATTGGGTTGAAGGTACAGGGGCGCTAAAACCTCTCATTTTCCAATACTTTTCTGATCTTTTTTACTTCTGAGATTCAGGCAACCGATCCGGCTGTTTTGGAAAAAATCATCCGAAGGTAACAGTTGATATGAACGAGAAATTAGTGGCGGCGTTTTCTCCTACTGACATTAAGAAAGCGGCCTTTAGCATTGGAGACTTTAAGGCCCCAGGCCCTGATGGTCTTCATGCTATTTTCTATAAAAAGTTTTGGAGTATGTGTGGTGAACAAATTACTAATGAGATTTTACAGGCTCTTAATACTGGAATTATACCGGATGGGTGGAATGACACCACAATCATTCTAATCCCCAAGGTGGATAATCCCGAGTTGGTAACCCAATTTCGTCCAATAAGTCTCTGCAATGTGATCTATAAGATTATCTCCAAGATGCTTGCTTTGCGCCTCAAGCAGATTCTCCCTGATGTCATATCCCTTATGCAAAGTGCATTCGTACCTGGACATTTGATAACTGATAATGTTCTTGTTGCTTATGAGACTATCCATGCTATTAAGAAGAAAAAGCGGGGAAACTCATGTGCGTGTGCTGTCAAACTAGATATGCATAAGGCCTATGATCGGGTTGAATGGGTGCTCCTAGAAAATATGATGAGAAACTTGGGATTTTCTGATAGATGGATTACCCTGATGATGGCTTATGTGACGTCTGTAAGATACCAAGTCCGGTTTAATTTAGAGGAAACTGAGATGTTTATTCCTACTAGGGGGTTGCGTGAAAGTGACCCCCTTTCTTCATATTTGTTCCTTATATGTGCGGAGGGCTTATCTAGGCTCCTGTTGCATGAAGAAGAAGTTGGTGGTATTGATGGGTTAAGAGTGTGCAGAAATGCACCGTTAGTATCTCATTTACTTTTTGCTGATGATTCTCTTATTCTCATGAAGGCGGATATGAACAATGCAACTTCCTTGCAGCAAGTGTTAGATACCTATTGTGCAAATTCGGGTCAGATGGTGAGTTTGGTGAAATCAATCATCTTTTTCTCCCCAAATACAAATGTGGTGGTTAGAGCTGAAATTTGTGAAGCACTCCATATTGATACAGAAGCCCTTTCGGATAAATATCTTGGGCTCCCTGCTCTAGTAGGGGCGGATAGAAGTGACGGCTTTATTCATTTTGTGGAGCGTATTATCCAGAGGATCAATGGGTGGAAGGAAAAACATCTGTCTATTAAAGGGAAGGAAATCCTTTTGAAGGCGGTCGCTCAAGCAATCCCGGTGTATGCCATGTCAGTATTTCAAATACCTATAGGGGTATGTAAAAGGATGACAGATGCAATCTCACAATTCTGGTGGGGCGATGATGAGAACAGTAAAAAGATGCATTTGCTAGCATGGTGGAAACTCTGTTATCCAAAAAAAGAAGGTGGTATGGGATTCTGGGATTTTCATTCTTTCAACCTAGCTATGTTAGCTAAACAAGTCTGGAGGCTTATTACTGATCCGGATTCTCTATGTGCAAAGGTTCTTAGTGCCAAGTATTACCCGCATGGTGATATCTTAAAAGCAGGGTCTTCTTTTACTTGGAAGAGTGTTTTGGCTGGTCTTGCAACGTTTAAACGCGGTTATATTTGGCGAGTGGGTGATGGTGACAAGATAAACATTTACACTGACCTTGGATTCCTGCAAGCTCTTATAGGAAAATTATCAGTCCGAGAGGTAACTCGATTTTTACAAAAGTCTCCCAGTTAATTAGCCCGATTAATGGACAATGGGATGAGCAACTTCTCCGGGACCCGTTCTGTACTATTGACGTGAATCGGATATTACAAATACCCTTAAACTATCAGGGGTTTGGTGATTTTATTTCATGGCAACATTCCAAGCATGGCAGATTTACTGTATGTTCGGCTTATCACTTGCAATGGAGGCATACGCTTGGACCAAGAGCTGCTCAATTAGCCCTGCCTGGGTCATCGGATACTAATCCAGTTTGGCAGATCCTTTGGAAACTGAAGATCCCTGGAAAGGTTAAGATTTTTGCCCGACGTGCTCTACATGGTATATTACCTCTGAAACCCATTCTAGTTAACAGACATGTCGGTACTAGTGGTGAGTGCCCCATTTGCCATGCTCATGCGGAAGATCTTTTGCATATGTTATTTCAATGTCAAGCTGGAAAATCACTTTGGGATTCTTTGGGTTTGGCAACGGTTATTGAGAATGCTACTATTGATCGTTCTGGGTCAGCGGTGCTGGAATTCCTGCTTGTGGAATCTGCCATTATGATGCCTAGATTTGATAGCCTTGGCTTAAAGGAAGTGATTGTTATTGCATGTTGGTACATTTGGTGGGTTAGACGGCGCCGTACTCACGATGAAGTGGTCCCTCCAATTCATCAGTGTCGTATGTCGATACTTTCGATCACCGCAAACGTAGTAAGAGCAAGTGTAGGTCCTGCCCCGGTGCAGGCGAAGTGGAAAAAACCAAATCCAAGGAAAACAAAGGTCAATGTCGACGGCTCCTTTCATTATGATAGCTCTTCGGGTGCCATAGGAGCAATTATCCGGGATCACACTGGACGCTTTATTGCAGCTTCTACCCTCTTTATCCCAAATGTGGCATCACCAGCAGCAATAGAAGCAATGGCTATGCGAGAAGGTTTGGCCTTGGAAAATCGTCTTGGCTGTAACAATGTGGTGGCTGAGTCGGACTCATTGGAAACACTGAATGCGTGTAATGGAGAAGAAGCTTGTTAGGGTGAATCATCTGTGGTGATAGCTGATTGTATTGATGAAGCATCCATGATCGACACTGTGCTATTCGAAAACTGCCCGAGGGAGGCCAATGGAGTCGCTCATGAGCTGGCTAAGTCTTGTTTTATAGATAAATCCTTGGTTTCAGACGCACTCTTTTTCCTTACCAGGGTACCTAAGGGGATGTATGCCTAATATATATATTTTTACCTCAAAAAAAAATAGCAACATGTATGGTTTGGATAGAGGGAGTAGCGTAAATGGAATCAATTAAATGATGAGGGTGCTATCTCCCATGCAAGGACCAGCGGTGCGTAATAGGATTTTTATGGATCTATCCATGCTTATTTTTGTTTTCAATATGCCGGTTCATTTTAAGAAATGCTTCGAGCTTGTCTGGATTTCTTCTAGGTTTGACCTGGCAACCAACATTGTCATACTCAAAGGGAAACCTTTTGTTCTTCTCATTCTCCACGATCATGTTGTGAATAATCACACATACAGTCATGATGATTTTGAGGTGTTTCTTACCTCGAACAATTGCAAACCTACCTTGCAGCACCCCAAAGGCTCTTTTAATGTCTTTCTGGGCTGCTTCTTGGCAAGTGGCAAAGTGAGTTTTCTAGGGGTTTCTGGGTTTAGAAATGGTATTCACAAATGTTGCCCATTAAGGATAGATGTCATCAACAACATAATAACCCATATTGTGATCATGACCATTGTTTCTATAGTTGCAAGACGGTTGTTCTCCATTAGCTAGCTTAGCAAACAGATCTGATCTCTGCAACATGTTGATGTCATTCAAGGACCAGTAGCCCGAAAAAGCAATGCCATATCCACAAATCACGGACGAAAAGATGCTAAATCTAACGATTTTGGAATTCAAAGTAAAACCAAAAGAGGAAAAAAAGCTTACCGCGAGTATGGCGCCGGCGGACCGCCGGCGGAGAAGATCTATCGCATTGGCAGAAGATTCGACGATGAACGAGGAGGATACAAACCGAGGGATGGCGGCGGTCGAGGTGGCGGCGCGGTGCGTGCGGAAAGCTGCTGTAGCGATGGCGACGCGTAGACCTCCGGGAAGGTGGTGGAGCACTACGGGTGACAGGGGTCGGTGGCGGCGCTGTGAGAGGGGTCCGGAACAGGGTGAATTGACGGGACGGTGGCGGCGGCGGACGAAGATTCCTCTCGCTAGCGTCCTAAAGGTTCAGCGCGCATATATTTTGCAGTGGATGCGGTGAGCGGCATATTGTCGTAAAAAATGGAGATATGCGGCTCACGAGGGTTGATATGCGGGGAGCGACAAAAAAAATTCGAATGCGGTAGGCTTTGCGGCATCTAGAATAGCCATTTTTTTCGTGCCATACCGCAAATTTGCGGTTTTTCGTTGTTCTAAAATATTTGTTTGAAATATGCTAGTAACATTGTCATACCACATGAGAACCGCACCTATAAGACCTTTTCCAATAAAACTATCACTATGCTGGTCATCTTGGGTCATCTTGACTTAATCTTGTGACGACTTTTTCCCAACACCGACGGACCGGTCAGGTTTCCAAAATGTGGGTCTTTTGCTGGCATGCTCCAAATGTTCTAAATTTCTTTCACACACGAGGCTGTGTTACAATATACTCCCTCTCGTCCACAATATAAAACGTTTTAGCGAGCTAAAATATAACAATGCTAATCTTATATTGTTGAACGGAGAGAGTATCTGATAAGCATATGGTTGTTTCTTTCTCATAAGATTTTTGTTCAAGTCTCTCGTTTGTAGCCTCTGAATTCTAAAATACATTTTTGACGGGAGTTTTAGAACACTTTGTGGTTTACTTGATGATAGCCCAGAAGATCAATAATATCCTTTCTTTTTAAACTTCCTCGACTCACCATAGCATCACCAAGAGAGGTTTTATCTAGCTAGAAACACGAAATGCACCACCATCGCAAAAGCAATTAGCCAAAGCGGCCGATGCCTTTTGATATATCAACAACCATGGCCAGCCTAGAAACAACGAATGTGTTGCTTTTGGCACTGGCAGTCAGTGGCGGATCTAGGATTTTACGCTAGAGTGGGGCAAGTAGACATTTTTTAAAAGCCACAAAATAACCTCGAAACGTTTGAATATGAAATTCTGCAATGCATAATTACGAATCAATTCATTAGGTCTCTAACTTATTTGACCCCTAATGAAACGGCGTCGAATTTCTACTATGTGCCAACTAAAAAAACTTGTAATAATAAGATTGAAAGATGAAAGATATAACGAGCTAGCACCTAAAGTGAATGAATAGCAAATGAAAAGAAGCTGCTACCGATTCTGGCGATCGCCCTAGACTATTTCTTAAAAGTTTAAGCGTGGAGAGCAGCGTGCGCGCTGAGGCCATCTGCGGCACGATTAGCGCGCATGAGGTTGCTGCTCGTGGGCCTCTCCCGGTCTGAGTCGCTGCCTGTGGGCCAGGGTTCCGTTTACTGCGCTCTTTTGACCAGTATAGTATATACCTGGTTGTGGCTGCCTGCTGCACTTGACACCCTGCTAGTGCACACACCTTGAATGCAGTTCTTCATAGACTTTCATTTTTTCTCGGTAATATATATAGCACAAATCCAATTTTTAGGATGGGGCACCCCACCCTGCTGGATACGCCCCTGCTGGCAGTGGACGCCAAACATTTGCACAAGACACTCCTACTGACGAGCGTTACGTTTCTCATGGTGCCGTGCCACCACATGCATGCTCGAAATTACTTTCTGCTTGCTTTAGCAATAATGCTGATCTGTTCAAGAGTAGTATTTATTTGCATCCTAGAAATCAATGAAACGTCCTCTCAGTTCTCGTACCTTGATCAGGAGATTGATCATGGTCATCATCACCGGGTTGGTATTTTTTAAAAGTTTAAGCGTGGAGAGCAGCGTGCACGCTGAGGCCATCTGCGGCACGATTAGCGCGCATGAGGTTGCTGCTCGTGGGCCTCTCCCGGTCTAGGTCACTGCCTGTGGGCCAGGGTTCTGTTTACTGCGCTCTTTTGACCATTATAGTATATACCGGGTTGTGGCTGCCTGCTGCACTTGACACCCTGCTAGCGCACACACCTTGAATGCAGTTTTTCATAGACTTTCATTTTTTCTCAGTAATATATATAGCACAAACCCAATTCTTAGGGTGGGTCACCCCACCCTGCTAGATACGCCCCTGCTGGCAGTGGACGCCAAACATTTGCGCAAGACACTCCTACTGACAAGCGTTACGTTTCTCATGGTTTCGTGCCGCCATATGCATGCTCGAAATTACTTTCTGCTTGCTTTAGCTATAATGCTGATCTGTTCAAGAGTAGTATTTATTTGCATCCTAGAAATCAATGAAACGTCCTCTCAGTTCTCATACCTTGATCAGGAGATTGATCATGGTCATCATCACCGGGTTGGTAAGAATTCAACAGAGATATGAAATAAGAGTGTAGACAGAGATCTATGGTACATAGTGAGTGTATGTCGACAAGCGGTAGTAGCAAGACGCCTCTGGTTGCGATCCACCGGAGCAAGAATGCCGGCAAAGCCAAGGGCCGCCGTATCATCTGTGTAGAGTTCAAGCAGGCCAAGATTAGAGCATGTGGCTACGAACCACGGTGTCGGGGGTTCGAATCCCTCCTCGCCCACAACCTTCCAAAGGGGGAGGGCCTTTACTTTCCCCCTGAGGGTAGGAAAATCATGATCGGGATAATACCCTTTCAAGTGGAGAAAGTTCATGTGCACCAGGTGTGGGGCACTGAACTATGAGCACGGCGCAAGCAAGGCCAATGCAGATGATGGCACGGGGATCAAGGAGGAGCACCTTCCACCATGCAAGATGCTCGTGCTCAGGTGCGGACAGGATCAGATGGCCCATAGCCAGGGTGAAGGATAAGGAGGGTTGTGAGTTGGATGAAGGGGAGACTAGCCAGAGCCCCAACGCGAGGCATGCTGATGCACCATGACGTGAACTCAGGAATGTGCATAGCTATGTGTTACTATCTCAATTGTTCCGCCTTGCGTGTCAGTGGGCTAGCATATAGTCTATTTTCTCTCCTACGACTCTAGGTTGTATATGAAGCCTCTATTTGATTTGATCGATTCACCTAGCCACAAAATCCATCAAAAGACAATCATAGAAAATTTTGGTCAAAGTTCATGTACTCACAGAAGTTTGGTAAGGAAAACCCTGACTCCGTGGGCATGGACATGCAAAACTTGGTTCTCGAGGACACAAAAACGGGTGTACTACTCTGAATAAATCGTAATAACATGGGGCGTTAAATCCCTTAGCAGGCTGTCATGCAACCATAGATAGAATAATTTCCTTCGTTGAGTGATCATGGTATTGGCGATCTACGCATGTTCACTATGGTGCAAATTAATCATCTGGGATAAGAAGTCCATGTTGAATAGAAACCCATATAAGAACTATATGTGAAGAACTTGACCAGACAGTTGTTACAGGGTTAAAGCATGTAGTACACTAGTGAGTAGTGACAACATCAAGAATCTCTGTGCTTCTTGTGGAAGACTCGAGAGTTCCTTCATTAGAAATCTCCCAAGAGACAAGCAAAACAAGAGAGGCCAATGTTTTTGGGGTTGGGATTGACGTACTCGTCAATTGAAGCCGCCATTCCTTCATGGAGAGCAATGCCCATTATTGAAGATCAAGCTCGTGGAGGCCCATCCAATCATTGCTGAAGCCCAGAGCTGCAGCAAGAACCTACACTTTACAAGTAGAAAATTGATAAATTTCGGAGCTCTCTTGCAATGTGGGCAAATGACACAATCTAGCCACCCCCTTATCTAGCCAGGCGATTGGCCACCCAAAGATGGTTTTTTAGAGCGAGCTAAGAAAAAAAATTGATCTTCAGCGGTTCCCAAACCTTCCAAACCAACCTATACATATTGCATGGTACTTCCATTAAATTACGCCTTGCATGCTGATGTCACCGAATATTCCCCACTGGCCGTGAATTTCCAAATTATCTTAACTTCAACATTCCCATTGTGTAAGGCCAATGGTGGGTCCCACATGTCATGTGTGGGTCCCATATCTCAGTGGTATGTCTAAAGCTAGTGATATCCAAACATGTAAGAAAACGTTCACATATGACACGCTGAGGTGGTTGATCAATCATTTTAAGGCATCACGAATCATCATCCATGAATATTCAAATTGGTCGTAATGAGAGAAAAGTAAGGCCGTGAACCATTGTTGTTTAGGTTATGACCAATTCGTATTAGAAAATTAAGACCTTTCTTACCAAAATGGTAGTAAAGTTTTAGGGTTTGGACTCTCCCAGATGCGTTACTACCATTTTTTCTGAAATGTTCATACATCTATGACCAATTTATCCAAAGTCATTACGAGAAGACCACAAGTTAACACATTTCTTGTAGTGTTATATTCAACATCATGTAGTAGAAGCAAATGTATCACTCTCTTTATCTTAAATCTAGTTTGAGAAGGTTTCTCATACTAGAGGATTATTAGTGGGATGTGTTGCATCAGCTCAACCATAGGACGTGATGCCCATATGAATAAAAATCAAACACATTATGAAGTTACAACGATATTTATGTTTTCTTTGAAGTTGTTTGAATCCACCATGTTTATGAGAGAGTAAACAAGAGAAACTATGAACCCAAATCCGTTTTTAATTATAACAAATACCATTTACTATCATTTACAAGTGATTTTATTTACAATAGTCATTTATTCGAAAATACAAAAACATCTATCATACTTGCATTTAGTTCTCTCATATAGTTTACACCACTACCAACACCATTACATTTTACTTTTGCATTGCATTTAATTGTTGCATGTTTACATATTATTTTTCAACTCTAATGCGAATTTTTGTGCTTGATAACTGATATGTCGGAAACATAACTATACTTTTTGATGCTCTGTGCTTGTTTAGTATCTACTTTGCTTTGCTTTGTCTATACTTTGAGGTGTTTTTATATCTTTTCTAAAACTAACCTCTTAACAAGTTGCCACAGTGCCAGTTGCCCGTTTTCTTCTGTTTTTGGTTCCAGAAAGGCAGAAAATCAATATTCTCGGAATTGGACGGGACAAAACCCAAAGTCAATATTTTACCGTGGGCGTCACGAAGTCCAGAGGAGAGACGGAGAGGCGAGCCAGGACCACCACACCCCCTAGGCACGGGTGGGCCCACCCCGCGCTTGGGTAGGTGTGGGCCCTTCGACCGCCTCCCAGCCTCGCCTCTTCGCCTATAAGAAGCCCCCGATGCAGAAACCCTAGGCACCCGATCAAAACTCCACGAAACCTTCTGTAGCCGCCGCCACCATCATCCCTAGATCAGGGGGATCTGAAGTTCTTCCCGGCACCCTGCCAGAAGGGAGATCATCTCGGAGGCCTTCTTCTCCAGTATGAAGCGTGAGTAGTTCCACCTTAAACTACGGGTCCATGTAGTAGCTAGATGGTTGTATCTCCTCCTTGTGCTTTCATGTATAGATCTTGTGAGCTCCGTTCATGATCAAGATCTAATCTATTTATAATCATGCATGTTATGTTTGCGGGGATCCAATAGATATTAAGATTACTATGTCAGATTGATTATTGGTTTTGTCTATTTGATATATCATGTCTGTGTTGTTTGTGATCTTGCATGCTCTCCGTTGTTAGTAGCTATTTTGGCCAAGTAGTTGCTAGTGACTCCAAGAGGGGGTATTTATGCTCGATAGTGGGTTCATGCCTCTAGTTTCCAAGGGAAGTGACAGAAATCTCTTCGGTTGTAGATGTGATGTTGCCACTAGGGAGAAAACAACGGTCTCTTGTTCATGGAACAAGTGGATTGTTTACCTTACACACTTTGCTTAAAGCAGTTGTCTATTTCTTGCAACTTAATACTGGAGGGGGTTAGGATGATAACCTGAAGGTGGAATTCTAGTCATAGATGCAGTTGGATGGCGGTCTATGTATATTGTTGTATTGCCCAATCGAATCTCATAGATCTTTTTGTCTGGTATTGCATTGTTATGCCTTGCTTAGTTCCTGTCAATTGCCCTGCTGTAATTTGTTTACCCTTCATGCCACGTTGTTTATCTAAGGAGAGCACCTCTAGTGAACTATGGAACCCGGTCCAGTCTTTACCATTGATACATCTTCCACTGTTACTTGTTTACTTGCTGCAAATCATTATCACCTTCCACACCATACGTTTAACCTTTTGTTACAGCAAACCGGTGAGCTTGACAATCTCACTGATTCGTTGGGGCAAAGTCTTGAGTTTGTGTTGTGCAGGTTTCCACGTTGCTTGCAACACCTCTGTGACGTTTCCTTCCTCCTACTGGTTCGATAACCTCAGTTTTTTACTGAGGGAAAACTTGCTGCTGTGCTGCATCACACCTTGCTCTTGGGTTTTCCCGACGAAGCACTGCAAGTTGACTCAGTGCCATCAATAACCACTTGGTGGAGTTGGGTACACAAGGAAACACTCTTTTGTTTTATAGGTTTGCTAGAAGAGTAAGGAGGAGTGCATTTCTATTGTTTTCCAGAGAGTTTAATATACTTGTGAGAAAAACACCCTTACTACATCACTTTGCGCTTGGAGTCCCAACAAATTGGTATCATAGTGAATCAGGTGACATCATTGACCAACAAACTTTTATCTTTATTTTTGTTAGTTTAGGTCACAGCAACATACAAAACAAAGGTTGAGTCTATTTTACCACAAGATTTTCTCTTGTTGACCCGACGTGGGAGTTTTCAGCTATAAATCTAGAACCTTATTAATTGTTGTCGCATGTATGTGAAGCGTCCCACACCTTGTATGTGGATTCTAGCTATTTTAAAATTCCACTACATATGCTACCCCCTGGTCATCACGAAGAGAATGACAGAGGGAGGGGGAGGGGGTCGCTTCCTGCATAACTATTATGAGAGATGCATACATAATCATGTTGGCCAACCTAGTGTTTCTCATTGAACAAACTTAATAGCATGGCAGCTCATTCTACGGAAGTAACGAGATGGCTGTCAATGTTGGGAGAGAGTCTATAGCTACAACAGTAATTTTCATTGTGGTTGCACTTGATTTGTAGAGCTCCACGTATTGGTCGACCCGAGCACCCCAACAATCAACACAGGGAGGCAACACATTTATGGATAGATGGATGGTGTCTGGCTGTCTGTGAACATTAGTTGTGAATATGTACTTGAAGGTGGTACAAGCCACCTAAAGGAGGAGAGAAATATGAATTTGATTAGCATCATGTAATTATGATTTTGTGACAGAAAGGAATATCATATAAGTAAGTCTAAACCATTTATGCATGAACAATATTTGTGAAGGACAAATAGAATTATGTACTTACGAAACTTACATACTCTCTTGCATGAAGTAACTCAACTCAAGATTTTGTGTACTTTAGTTAGTGTGATTAATGTAGATCGATCTTGGATGCAAAAAAAACTTTTCTCCTTACTGACAAATGATTATATATTTTTATTATACTAGAGCAATGCAGGTTGTGATCATCTCACTACAGGACGCGCGCCGACGGCGTATGGTACGCCGACGTCTGCCCTCGGCGTAGCCTCCTCGGCAAAGGTCTCCCTCGGCGGAGCACGTAGAGGCCGTCGGCGTATCAAAATACCGTCGGCGTATGCTACGCCGAGGGCAATGCCGTCGGCGTAGCGGCCAGGTTGCAAAACAATTTTTTTTTAAATAATTTTTTTATTTTATTTTCTCAATTTTTGAATCTTTGAATTATTTGACTCGTTAATCTCTCACTTTGGACATTTTTAACACTAATTACACTTAATATTTAATTAAATTGCAGTCTTGGTCAAACTTCCCGGCCGGTCACCCATCCTAATACTACTCCAGCTCCAGCACGCTTAACTTCCTTGTTCCTTCAGAATCTGTTTCCGCAAAGTAATTCATACATTGTTGTCAATACTATGATATCAATCCTATTAACTCTTATATCAACATGTCACATGTTTGTATTTTTTGAAATTACAAACAATTATATAAGTAAACATTAATAAATAAGTAAAAATATTATTGAATTCAAATAAAAATATAATAATTTTACTTTTTCTATTTTTCTATTTAATATGGAATAATTAATATCTTTAAATCTGTAAATCGTAATTTAACAAATAATATGTCTAAATTGATCAGAAAAATGAGAGGAATCCAAATATGATATCCATATCAACTAATCACAAACCCTCTGTTTTTTGAATTATCTATTTAGTGGTTGCTTTAAAAAATTCCCTTTTTGCGCTCGGATAATGAAAAATGGCTTTTTGGTGCAATGAAAAGAAAAACTTGCATTGAATCTTTAATAAAATAGCATATTGTGAACCTAAAAATGATTTTTGTAAAAAAACATGAGCATCAGATCATGTACATGTAGTTCATATCTGACTCACTTCCTACCGATTCGGCAGGAATTTGTCTTTTTCACCAGAGGTGGACGGAAAGGTTTCGGATACCCCTGTTGGGACATTGTCCATATAAGGTGGTATAGTATTTTTGTAAAATGTGGTGGTAGCATTTTGAATTAGCCATTTGGTGGTTGCTTCACAAAATCGTCCGTTTTTTGTGCTTGGAAAATGGGAAATGGCTTTTTGGTGCGACGAAAAGGAAAACTTCCTCCTGCAACATTGTTCGCCATCCCATGATGCATGTGTATGCACAATATAGGCACATTATCACAAACTATGCCTTGATTCTAGCCATAACATTGGTCATTTGACCCGAAAGCCAAGAAACCTCGAATGAGATAGGTCATTTTGTGAAGGTTTTTTTGAGACATAATCAATATATCAAGTTTAATATTTTTACTTATAACTATGTCACATAATATGACACCACGCGAAGGTTTCGCATTGTTTCGATCGTTTTTGAATTTTTTATGCCCGTTTTATACTATCGTCAAACTTTGTCGAACGCCGGGCATGAAGATTCTTAGCTCGGGACCGAGCCTCGCTAAACTTGCATTGGATTTTTGATAAAATAGCATATTGTGAACCTAAAAATGATTTTTGTAAAAAAAAACATGAGCATCGGATCATGTACCTATAGTTCATATCTGACCCACTTCCTACCGATTCGGCAGGAATTTGTCTTTTTCACCAGAGGTGGACGAAAAGGTTTCGGATCCCCTTATTGGGACATTGTCTATATAAGGTGGTATAGTATTTTTGTAAAATGTGTTGGTACCATTTTGAATTAGCCATTTGGTGGTTGCTTCACAAAATCGTCCATTTTTTGTGCTTAGAAAATGGGAAATGGCTTTTTGGTGCGACGAAAAGGAAAACTTCCTCCTGCAATATTGTTCGCCATCCCATGATGCATGTGTATGCACAATATGGGTATATTATCACAAACTATACCTTGATTCTAGCCATAACATTGGTCATTTGACCCGAAAGACAAGAAACCTCGAACGAGATAGGTCATTTTTTGAAGGTTTTTTGAGACATAATCAATATATCAAGTTTGATATTTTTACTTATAACTATGTCATATAATATGACACCACGCGAAGGTTTCGCATTGTTTCGATCGTTTTTGAATTTTTTATGCCCATTTTAAACTATCGTCAAACTTTGTCAAACAGCGGGCATGAAGATTCTTAGCTCGGGACCGAGCCTTGCTAAACTTGCATTGGAACTTTGATAAAATAGCATACTGTGAACCTAAAAATGATTTTTGTAAAAAAACATGAGCATCGGATCTTATACCTGTAGTTCATATCTGACCCACTTCCTACCGATTCGGCAGGAATTTGTCTTTTTCACCAGAGGTGGACGGAAAGGTTTCGGATCCCCTGTTGGGACATTGTGCATATAAGGTGGTATAGTATTTTTGTAAAATATGGTGGTAGCATTTTGAATTAGCCATTTGGTGGTTGCTTCACAAAACCGTCCATTTTTTGTGTTCGGAAAATGGGAAATGGCTTTTTGGTGCGACGAAAAGGAAAACTTCCTCCTGCAACATTGTTCGCCATCCCATGATGCATGTGTATGCACAATATGGACACATTATCACAAACTATGCCTTGATTCTAGCCATAACATTGGTCATTTAACCCGAAAGCCGAGAAACCTCGAATGAGATAGGTCATTTTGTGAAGGTTTTTTTGAGACATAATCAATATATCAAGTTTATTATTTTTACTTATAACTATGTCACATAATATGACACCACGCGAAGGTTTCGCATTGTTTCGATCGTTTTTGAATTTTTTATGCCCGTTTTAAACTATCGTCAAACTTTGTCGAACGCCGGGCATGAAGATTCTTAGCTCGGGGCCGAGTCTCACTAAACTTGCATTGGATTTTTGATAAAATAGCATATTTTGAACCTAAAAATGATTTTTGTAAAAAAACATGAGCATCGGATCTTGTACCTGTAGTTCATATCTGACTCACTTCCTACCGATTCGGCAGGAATTTGTCTTTTTCACCAGAGGTGGACGGAAAGGTTTCGGATACCCCTGTTGGGATATTGTCCATATAAGGTGTTATAGTATTTTTGTAAAATATGGTGGTAGCATTTTGAATTAGCCATTTGGTGGTTGCTTCACAAAACCGTCCATTTTTTGTGTTCGGAAAATGGGAAATGGCTTTTTGGTGCGACGAAAAGGAAAACTTCCTCCTGCAACATTGTTCGCCATCCCATGATGCATGTGTATGCACAATATGGGCATATTATCACAAACTATGCCTTGATTCTAGCCATAACATTGGTCATTTGACCCGAAAGCCGAGAAACCTCGAATGAGATAGGTCATTTTGTGAAGGTTTTTTGAGACATAATCAATATATCAAGTTTATTATTTTTACTTATAACTATGTCACATAATATGACACCACGCGAAAGTTTCGCATTGTTTCGATCGTTTTTAAATTTTTTATGCCCGTTTTAAACTATCGTCAAACTTTGTCAAACGCCGGGCATGAAGATTCTTAGCTCGGGGCCGAGTCTCGCTAAACTTGCATTGTATTTTTGATAAAATAGCATATTGTGAACCTAAAAATGATTTTTGTAAAAAAACATGAGCATCGGATCTTGTACCTGTAGTTCATATCTGACCCACTTCCTACCTTTTCTGCAGGAATTTGTCTTTTTCACCAGAGGTGGACGGAAAGGTTTCGGATCCCCTTATTGGGACATTGTCTATATAAGGTGGTATAGTATTTTTGTAAAATGTGGTGGTACCATTTTGAATTAGCCATTTGGTGGTTACTTCACAAAACCGTCCGTTTTTTATGCTCGGAAAATGGAAAATACCTTTTTGGTGCGACAAAAAGGAAAGCTTCCTCCTGCAACATTGTTCGCTATCCCATGATGCATGTGTATGCACAATATGGGCACATTATCACAAATTATGCCTTGATTCTAGCCATAACATTGGTCATTTGACCCGAAAGCCAAGAAACCTCGAATGAGATAGGTCATTTTGTGAAGGTTTCTTTGAGACATAATCAATACACCAAGTTTTATATTTTTCCTTCTAACTATGTCACATAATATAACACCACGCGAAGGTTTCACATTGTTTCGATCATTTTTGAATTTTTTATGCCCGTTTTAAACTATATATAATGTTTTATGTTTTACTTAATTTTTATTTACAAATGTGTAATATTTGAGTGTAGATAGATAGGTCTTATTTTTCTGCAAATTTTGATATATTATTTGTATTTTTCCGAATTAGAATGATTTAGTTATGATTTTTAAAGTTTAACGAGATAAAATAAAAAAATAGCTACACCGAGGGCAGCCGTCGGCGTAGCATAGGATATGCCGAGGGCAATTCTACGCCGATGGCTGCTTGGCGGAGCTGGCCTAGACGATGGCTATGCCGACGGCCCCGACGTTTGGCCGTTGGCGTAGCTTCTCATTCCTGTAGTGTCTCGCTTGCTTGCTTCCAATGAAAAGTTAAAAACGCAGCAGCTTTACCAGTTCTTGAGCAATCCGAGCTTTGTGGTGACCTATCGCATTAAACCAAATATGCACCTCATCTCCACCTTATAAAAGGAAGGAAGATGGTGTGAAAATTTATACAACTATCATGTGGGACTGCGGGTATTAGACAAGAACCTCGTGTGAGTTTTAAGTTTCATGTGACGATGTTAGTGAGACATACTAGGTACCTAAATTTGTGGGCATGAGAGGCATGGGGAATATAGTACGATCACCAGACCCAGTTTCCTTTTCGGTGGGTATTTTCCCAGTAGCTATATTTGTATCATGAGTTGGTATACGTAGCATTGTCAATGTACGAGATAAAGCTTACTGGGCTGTAGAATTAGACTTTGCTCGCTATGCTTACATGGTTTCCCGAGGGCACCAAGATCAGAAAATTCAGACTTGGTGAGTGGTGCTTGAGATTGCCTTCTAGTCACCCCATGTCCGCATCTTCGCCGTTGCCGCACTCTTCCGTGCAACAATGTTTGGAACAAGTGTTGGGCACTGTCACGGGGATTGGGCTAGCGGGTACTTCTTCTACTTGGAGATCGAACAGCTATGTGGTATGGAAAGAGACATGTATGTGCATCCAGTCGGGAGGAGGAACCAACAAAGTGGTCATGCATATATATTTGCCACACGGGCACAATTATTGGGAGAGATGCACATATTATCTTCTTGGTCAACTTAGCGCTTTTTTCCTTAGTGAACTTACGAGGATGGCAGTTTATTGTACGGTAAAGTATTAATCTAGATGATTGTCGATATTGGACCGGAGTCTATTGTTACAGCCAAAGGAGTTTCCCTTCGTGGCTGCACTTAATTTGCAGAGCTCCACTAGTCAATCGTCGCGAGCAACTCGATCCAGGGAAATAAACGACTTTATGGAAGGATGGGTGCATGCGAGCATTAGTATACTGAACATGTACTGCAAGTTGGCACGGGCCATACATAAAGACGGAGACAAATATGATATCTCATCGGCATCTTATGATTATGATATTGTGACAGAATGGAACATTATATATCATATAAGTAAGTTTAATGACACTTGCGGAAGACAGGTAGAAACACGTATATATATGAAATTGGAGAGATAATGTAATTATTTGTGGACTCTATTTCACTATAATATGTGATCTAGTACTACATGAAGTAGTGGGCGTTGTTACCGTGGTTCGATGAATTTATGTACAATAGGTTTTTTCTCCCTGCTGACATATGGTTATAGTGTTCATTAAACTAGAAAGACGTGACTTGTGATGACACTGATGACCTTGTTCCTTGCTTCCAGTAAAAACATATTCGCTTTCCCGGCTGTTGGGCAACATGTGCTCGGGTGACCAATCACATTAAATCAAACCGAACCTCCTCTCCTCCATATAAAAGAACACATGCTGGTGCGAAGAACGTATATGTTGGGGCATTATATAGGAACCTACAGTCTGAGTTTTAAGCTTCATGTAAATATGTTAACAAGACACAGTAAATTTGTAGGCATGAGAGGCACGGGGATCACCAGATCCAATACATTTTCTCTGATGGTTAACACAATGGCTACAAAAGCTTCAAGAGTCGATATATGTAGCATTGTCAAGGCACATGAAGTACTTGTAATCCAGTTGGTCTCCTCGTAATACTAGGATTGTACGCTGCAATTGTCTATATATACGTGACAACCGATCCTATTGGAGCTATGCAATCTTCCATAATCTCTCTATAATGGCTTTGTTGTTTAGTTTAGAATTTAGTGATTACATATTTCTTTGAGAGCATCCCCCATGATCAGAAAATTCAGATGCTAACGGATTATACTGAGAGCACACCAGGCTCCCTCGCATCGATGTCGCCCTGGTCCAGCTGGTGAGCATGGTTGGAACAACTGTCGGGCACCCTCAGAAGGGACAGGCGGGTGGACGGTACTACTTCTAGCTTGGAGATTGGACGTCTATGGTATTGTAGTAGCTGTGTATGTGTATCCAGCCGGATTGAGGAGGCAAAGAATTGAGTGCAATGAGAGTGCCTGTTAGAGATTAGAGGTCACTGGCCTCTTCTTTCATTGGAATTTTTTTTCAATTCTGATGGAAGTAACTCTTCCCAGATTGGTCCACAAATTCATACCAAAGTCACTTAGACGAAATTTCATCTTTCAAGCGGATCATGGGAAAACCCTACTTTATGGAGCCGGTTATCTTGGGGGCATGCATGGGCTCTCCGTAAAATAAGAAATTCCTCGTATCTAAGAATATCAGGCCACCAGGAAATCCTATGATCAAGCTGATGGCAACCAGGAAAGCCTATGATCAAGCTTTCTTCAAAGATGAGTTGCATATTGGATCAAGCTCGGGGCAACCAGAAAAGCCTATGATCTCTTCTCATCATGGTTCATGGGTAAGTATGGTTTGGTCCGCTTTTCCTCATAAGAAGGACGATGTATGGTTTTTGGGTCCGGTTTTTCTTATAAACTGGATCAAACCTATGCTATATATACGGACTGTAGGAACGCCCTGTCTCCTTTGAGAGGTTTCTCAAATAAAAAAGGTTCATGGGTAAGTTATTTTCTTTAATCTTCTGTTTTTTGTTTCCTTTTTCTTCTACTTTATGCAATCCTCTATACGCACTTATAACCAAAAAAGTGTAAGTACATTAGAATGTTATTGTTTCTAGAAGAACAAATTAAGTGGATACTTGTATGAACCATGTCACCTTGTTTGAGCACGCTCTGTTACCGGCTGATCGACACGGTCGTGGTGTTGAACGATTGACTAACTTGTGTCCCTTTTCGAGCGCCTTCCATTGCATACTACCTCCAAGTTTGCATATTGACTGACAACGATGATATACATCAGTGAGTTATTGGATGAATAGATGAACACATGAGCATAATGACGAACTATGAGTTACTAAGACGTGTGCTCGTCTACATATTAAAGAAAAGAAAATGCAGGATGAGTTGTAGAAGTACGTGCTATTGTTGTGCCAGATCCTCCTCGCTTCGTGTTGGCATGTCTTGAGACCATTGTTTAGTTGTTTACACACCGGGCAGTTAGAGTTGTTTCGTCTAAACTTTGGAAAGATTATTTTATTAACTAAGGTTAATGAGGCAGAAAGGATGAAACAATATAGACCAATCTGTTTTCTTAACGTTAACTTCAAAGTATTCACCAAAGTGGCTACAATCAGACTTAACTCTATCGCTAATCATGTATTTTGTCTTTCCCAGAATGCATTCATGAAAGATCATAACATACTCGATGGATTGGTTATCCTACATGAAACATTTCATAACTACATCGGAAAAAGCTAAATGAGATGATTTTAAAAATTGATTTTAAGAAAGTGTATGATAAAGTCAACTGGTCTTTCCTCCAACAAACTCTTAGAATGAAAGGTTTTTCTGCTAAGTGACGTGCTTTAGTTCATAGATTTGCATCTGATGGTAATGTGGCCATTAAAGTCAATGATGATGCCGGCTTACTTCAAGACCAGGAAGGGCTTAGACAGGGCGACCCATTATCACCAATGTTATTCAATATAGTGGCTGATATATTGGTTGTCATGATTGAGCGCGCAAAGTCTGATGGCTAAATTGAATGTGTGATACCTCATCTTGTTGATAGAGGTCTATCTATCTTGCAATAATCCGATGATACAATTCTATTTATGGAACATGACATTGAAAAGGATAGGAACCTGAAACTAATTCTTTCAGCTTTTAAGCAACTTTCGGTTCTGAAAATAAATTTCTATAAAAGTGAATTGTTTTTTCCTAGTTAGGCTCAAGAACATGCCGGTCTATACGCTGAACTCTTCGACTACACACAAGGTTAGTTTCCCGTTAGGTATTTGGGAACATTATGAGACTTGCAAATACTGAATGGAAGCTTGTTGAGAAAAAGATTACAATTACGGGTAAGTAGTTAGAAAGGCGAACTGTTATCCTTGGATGGAAGGCTAGTTCTCATAAACTCGGTACTGACTAACATGGTACCGTATATAATTTTCTTATTCCAACTACCAAAAGGTGTCTTAAAAAGATTGGATTAATTCCGATCAAGATTCTTTTGGCACGGTGACAATGAGAAAATGAAATATCAGTTGGCCAAGTGGAGTGTTGTGTGTCGTCCCAAGGACTAGGGAGGACTGGGTATTCATGATCTTGATATCAAGAATAAAGCCCTCCTTGAAAAATGGATATTCAAATTACTTAATGAAGATGGACTATGACAAACTCTACTTAAACGAAAATACATTGGCTCCAAAGCTTAGTCTAAGGTCTTTTGGAAACCTGGGGACTCACATTTATGGACTGGACTGCTGACGACAAAGAAACATTTCTTTCGCTTTGAATCTTTTTTAATATAGAAACCCGGGGACTCGCATTTCTGGACCTGGGCTCGCACACTGCTATAAGACCAACCTTGACTCCCCTTCCTCTGGGTGGCCTTAATGTTAACTGCACATAGCAGTGTTTTGGTATTGTTCGTGTTACAGGACATGCCACAAATAATTGTTAGAGAAACTCTAGTTTAATTCCCAGAGAAAATCAAATGTGTCGTGACGGTATGCAGCTCACATCACGAGCTATGACAAAAGTGTCGTATGAAATATACGTGAAAAAATAATGAGTATTATACTGCCCGCCTTAAAGTTGAATTTTTATGTCAAATTTTAGTCGCTCCGCCTTTTAATTGTGCAGTAAACATCACAAAACAAAGAAAAAGAAAACTAAGGATGCAAACATGCATTGAAAAAAGAGAGAGAGAGAGATAAAATGGGAGTCACGATTTTCTTGCACCTACTGTTGCTAGTTTTCCCTAAGACACCACGTGGAGACAAACGGTGCGTCCCCGCGCCCGCGCCAGCACGCGAGGGCGTCCTTACACCACTCCCTACTAATTATTGTATAGCGTTACAACATGTGGGATAATCATAACCA
Source organism: Avena sativa (assembly GCA_916181665.1). Lineage (NCBI taxonomy): Eukaryota > Viridiplantae > Streptophyta > Magnoliopsida > Poales > Poaceae > Avena > Avena sativa. The sequence continues at coordinate 271,758,007 of OV702298.1, read as the reverse complement.
TCATTCCATTAATTATTACTAGAAAATAATGTTGTTATTACCAGGCATTAGATGTATTTTGTACGATTTACTTCGGTTTTAATTTATCTCATGTACTCATTGTATTGGTTGTGCAATGTGGTGCTACCATGCTTCTAAGTACTCCCTTCGTTTTAAAATATAAAATGTTTTAGGTTTGTGAAAAAAAAGTATCTAGACTTCTTTTAGTGTGTGATTCACTCCCAACATGAGCGAACCTACATACTAAAAGAATTCTAGGTACATTTGCTTCACAAAGCTAAAACATCTTATATTTTAAAACGGAGGGAGTATATCCTAGCATTACAAAAAATATCACATAATCAAGACTGATGTGTCTGTGCTTGTTGACACTCAATTGAACATGTTTCATTGAGATTTAGACCTGTTGTTTGAAAGCACAAAAACATTTAATTAGAACTATCTATGCTCTCCGACGTATGCAACATGCCAAGCTAGTAATTATAGACAATCATTACATCATATGAGATAAACAGAACTATCAATCTTTTACCAAAAAAAGATCACTTCACTGATCCTCAGCAGTTATTCTTACAATGACTTCCTTTTCATCATCGGTTGATGAGACATGTTTCCATAATATGTGTATTTTGTTGAATGTTTTAGCACTCTCTACGTTGCTAGACAAGGCGCCTGCCATTATAGTCCAGATTTACAACGTCTTAGATAAGAATGAGCATGATCTATTCTTTTTCTTTATCGTTTTTTAAGAAAATATAACTACACTAGTCATTGACCATCAATTTACATTATGCAACTCCCTTTTTATTTGATACATGTATGTTGTTTGGACTAAAATACCATGTGGTGCATTTACATTTATATATAGACCCACAGATCAATAAAATCCTCTGAAAAAATCTTCTCCGACTGACCATATATAGCATCAACAAGAGAGGCTTTTAGCTAGCTATAGGGGCACTTAATGCACGGCAGCACGAAATCAATCAGCCGCGGCACGAACAACCACCACCACAAGAAACACCAAGTGTGTTGCTTTTGCATTGGCAATGGATTCCAAGCACTTGTGCAAGAAACTTGCACAAGAAGGCGTTATGGTTCTCACGGTGCCGTGCCACACCATGCATCCTCAAATTAATTTCTGCTTCCTTTGGCAATGCCTATCTGTTCATGAACATTTATTTGTACCCTAGAAATAACTCAAGGCATCCTATAAATTCTTGTACCTTGATCAGGAGATCGATCATTCACACTCGTCATCGTCATTAGGTTGGTAGGAATTCAAAGAGAGGTGAAGTAAGAGTGTGGGATAGAGCCTGGGTAGAGTGAGAAGGATGTCGACGAGTGCTAGTAGTAGCAATACACCCCCAATGGTGAGCAAGATAGCCGTCACAGATGAGGGACGGCATGTAGTCTGCATAGAGTTCAAGCAGGTCAATTACCATTTCAATTGTAGAAAGTACATGTGCTCCGGGTGCGGGGTGCTTCGCAGCGAGCACCACACGAGCAAGGCGAAGGCCAAGGTGGATGATGGCACAGTGATCAGGGAGGAGCACCTACCACCACGCAAGAGGCTCATGCTCAGGTACAAACGGGACCAGAAGGCTATTTCCGCCGCCGCTGGAACATCCTACATGGAGAAGAAAAGGGAGGGCGAGGAGTCGGAGGAATGGGAGATCAACTGGAGCCCTGGGGCGACGTTTACCAAGGGGAAGAGAACCCCAAGGAGAAAGCGTGTCGATGCATCATGACATGAACTCATGAATGTGCCAAGCTATGTATTAGTATCTCCTTGTCTCTCCCTATAAGCGGACTAGTATGAAGCATCTATTTGAACTGATCGATTCACCTAGCCAAAAATTGACATCAAACATAATGACAAGAAAACTTTCCTAAAGTGTTAGTTGAATGTGATCAAAGTTCCAAAGTTTGGTATGACCAACCCTGGCTCCGAGCGCATGAACATGCAAAACTTGGATCTCAAGGACAGACAAACATGTATACTGCACTAGTTTGAATAAATCACAATAACATGTGAGATCATGACAGGACTCGAGGAATAATCTCCGGCTAACTCCGTGCTAGCAGCCGTGGTAAGACTGGTGGTGGTGTGTGGGGGGGGGGGGGGGGGATGAATGGGATTTTGACTAGCCATCACCAGTGGTGGACCTAGAACTTTCTAGAAGTTTGGGAAAACATACTTATGATGCCATTTTTTTTGGAACAAATTGTTATACTCCCTCCGTCCAAGAATAGATGTCTTAGGTTTTTCAAACTTTGGATGAATCTATATACTAAATACTGTCTAGATTCATCCAAATTTTAACAAATTTGAGACATCTATTTTAGGACGAAGGGAGTATAAAATAGGGTGATACTAATACAATGCGTCGCACCGCTGGCAAGTCCAGGCAGCCGTCCAGGCAAGAGGGATGGTAGAGCCGCCTATGGCCATCCCATTTGCTGCAGCTTGTGGGGCATTTCTTGATTGATCATTGTACTCTCCATATTTAATCACCTTCCTGTGTATGTTCACCATGATGCACAATAATCGGCTGCAATAAGAAGTCCATATCTAGCGGAAGCGCTATATAAGAAATCTATGTGAAGAACTCGATCATACTAGGATATAAAACACTAGAGCACACATATGATCGGATTCAGTAAATATATAAGGTTAGCTGTGAAGTTGAACATGCTACATACCTCCAATATAGACTTGGCTTCAGTTTCAAATATCTAGCACAAAATCTCAGAGCTTTTGCCCATTCCAATCCGTGAAAATGAAATGAAGAGGTCAACATACAAATATCATGTTCTTAGACTAGTTTCTAGGTAAATACCAGTTGGTCCACTCGTGATGGCGACATACTAGATATTGCTTATCTGTATTTGACAGAGTAATTAAATTCAAGTATTACTCAAATACTGTATTATGCTTCTGGGGCAACCATTGACGGGCTCTTAATTTTCTCTACTGCAGGACATGCATTCTGATCCATAAAGTCCCTTCATGTTAACCTAAATTATCCTTTACTGGTGTTACATTCAATAATCATGGGGAAGTTGTGAAAGGTACATATGCAAACATCATGTAGCACTACAAGAAGGTAAGGCATGTGTCCTTGCACTACAGGAAGTGCTTCGTACGCCGAGGGCTTATTGCCGTCGGCGTAGCCAGGAAAACCCTCGGTGTACGCTACACCGACGGCTACCCTCGGCGTACCGTCCTTGGCGGACCTCTCCCTCGGCAGAGCAGCCGCGGCCGTCGGCGTAGGTAACCACCGTCGGCGTAGATCAAAGCCGACGGACAGATGGAGCCCATCGGTGTAGGGACCGTCGGCGAACGTCGACAGCGCCGTCACACAGCCAGCTAACGGCGCAGCTGCTACACCGACGGCCTCACCCTCGGCGTATCCTGGGTCCTACGCCGACGGCCGTACCCTCGGTGTACGTTCGCCACGTGGAGATACCGGGGCGGCCTGGCGCGGCGATACGCCGATGGCCTCACCCTCGGCGTCTCCCCTCAGCAACAGCTGTGCTCGGCCCTACGCCGACGGCCGCACCCTCGGCGTCTCCCCCTAGCAGCAGCGGGGCTTGGCCCTACGCCGACGGCCTTACCCTCGGTGTAGCCGTGACCATTTGGTCACATGCACCCGCTACGCCGACGGCAGCATGCCAAGCTAGTAATTATAGACAATCATTATAGCATATGAGATAAACAGAACTATCAATCTTTTATCAATAAAAGATCACTTCACTGTTCCTTGGCAGTTATCTTACAATGACTTCCTTTTCATCATCGGTTGATAGACATGTTTCCATAATATGTGTATTTTGTTGAATGTTTTAGCACTCTTCTACGTTGCTAGACAAGGCGCCTGCCATTATAGTCTAGATTTACAACGTCTTAGATAAGAACGAGCATGATCTATTCTTTTTCTTTATCCTTTTTTAAGAAAAGATAACTACACTAGTCATTGACCATCAATTTACATTATGCAGCTCCCTTTTTATTTGATACATGTATGTTGTTTGGACTAAAATACCATGTGGTGCATTTACATTTATATATAGACCCACAGATCAATAAAATCCTCTGAAAAAATCTTCTCGGACTGACCATATATAGCATCAACAAGATAGGCTTTTAACTAGCTATAGGGGCACCTAATGCACGGCAGCACGAAATCAATCAGCCACGGCACGAACAACCATCACCACAAGAAAAAACAAGCGTGTTGCTTTTGCATTGGCAATGGATTCAAGCACTTGTGCAAGAAACTTGCACAAGAAGGCGTTATGGTTCTCACGGTGCCGTGCCACACCATGCATCCTCAAATTAATTTCGGCTTCCTTTGGCAATGCCTATCTGTTCATGAACATTTATTTGTACCCTAGAAATAACTCAAGGCATCCTATAAATTCTTGTACCTTGATCAGGAGATCGATCATTCACACTCGTCATCGTCATTAGGTTGGTAGGAATTCAAAGAGAGGTGAAGTAAGAGTGTGGGATAGAGCCTGGGTAGAGTGAGAAGGATGTCGAGGAGTGCTAGTAGTAGCAATACACCCCCAGTGGTGAGCAAGATAGCCGTTGCAGATGAGGGCCGGCATGTAGTCTGCATAGAGTTCAAGCAGGTCAATTACCATTTCAATTATAGAAAGTACATGTGCTCCGGGTGCGGGGTGCTTCGCAGCGAGCACCACACGAGCAAGGTGAAGTCCAAGGTGGATGATGGCACAAGGATCAGGGAGGAGCACCTACCACCACGCAAGAAGCTCATGCTCAGGTACAAACGGGACCAGAAGGCTATTGCCGCCGCCGCTAGAACATCCTGCATGGAGAAGAAAAGGGAGGGCGAGGATTCGGAGGAATGGGAGATCAACTAGAGCCCTGGGGCGACGTTTACCAAGGGGAAGAGAGCCCCAAGGACAAAGCGTGTCGATGCATCATGACATGAACTCATGAATGTGCCAAGCTATGTATTAGTATCTCCTTGTCTCTCCCTATAAGCGGACTAGTATGAAGCATCTATTTGAACTGATCGATTCACCTAGCCAAAAATTGACATCAAACATAATGACAAGAAAACTTTCCTAAAGTGTTAGTTGAATGTGATCAAAGTTCCAAAGTTTGGTATGACCAACCCTGGCTCCGAGCGCATGAACATGCAAAACTTGGATCTTAAGGACACACAAACAGGTATACTGCACTAGTTTGAATAAATCACAATAACATGTGAGATCATGACAGGACTCGAGGAATAATCTCCGGCTAACTCCGTGCTAGCAGCCGTGGTAAGACTGGTGGTGGGGGGAGGGAGGGGGGGGGGTGAATCGGGATAAAGGTGAAAGTCGCCAAAAAGTGACGGAATGCTCTCGAAACAAATTCACTTGAGTGAGACAGAGGAGAATGGGATTTTGACTAGCCATCACCAGTGGTGGACCTAGAACTTTCTAGAAGTTTGGGCAAACGTACTTTTGATGCCATTTTTTTGGAAAAAATTGTTATATAAAATAGGTGATACTGATACATGGCGTCGCACCGCTGGCAAGTCCAGGAAGCCGTCCAGGCAAGAGGGATGGTAGAGCCGCCTATGGCCATCCTATTTGCTGCAGCTTGTGGGGCATTTCTTGATTGATCATTGTATTCTCGATATTTAATCACCTTCCTGTGTATGTTCACCATGATGCACAATAATCGGCTGCAATAAGAAGTCCATATCTAGCAGAAGCGTTATATAAGAAATCTATGTGAAGAACTCGATCATACTAGGATATAAAACACTAGAGCACACATATGATTGGATTCAGTAAATATATAAGGTTAGAAGTGAAGTTGAACATGCTACATACCTCCAATATAGACTTGGCTTCAGTTTCAAATATCTAGCACAAAATCTCAGAGCATTTGCCCATTCCAATCCGTGAAAATGAAATGAAGAGGTCAACATACAAATATCATGTTCTTAGACTAGTTTCTAGGTAAATACCAGTTGGTCCACTCATGATGGCGACATACTAGATATTGCTTATCTGCATTTGACAGAGTAATTAAATTCGAGTATTGCTCAAATACTGTATTATGCTTCTGGGGCAACCATTGACGGGCTCTTAATTTTCTCTACTGCAGGACATGCATTCTGATCCATAAAGTCCCTTCATGTTAACCTAAATTATCCTTTACTGGTGTTACATTCAATAATCATGGGGAAGTTTCTGAAAGGTACATATGCAAACATCATGTAGCACTACAAGAAGGTAAGGCATGTGTCCTTTGGGAATATTTTGGATATTACTTCCTTGTTGGTAACGAAAGCTGATGCCATGTGTAGACTCCAAGTACATTGAAATACTTAAATATCAATAAAACTGAGCTAAGTGGGGTACATATGAAAACATTCACTTTCTTGGGTTCACTTCTTGAAGCTAAATCCAGGAAACACATTAGACGTTCCAAATTGAAATGAGCATTGCTAGTCCTACAATACTGAAAACCTTGACCAGAAAGACAAATAGAGGTTACCACTTCTCTCGTATTTGTGAAAATCCGGGAATTGCACTAGATGGTCCTTCACAGCTACAGCTCTCCTTATAAGTTCTTCGATTGCCTTCTTCCTCCCTGGCATAAGGCATATATCCAAAGCGTGATATCTGCATGAGTCCCCGATATACTTACAAGACTATAACCTCCACCAGTTATCTTCAACTGCTGATTCAGGGCACGATTGCTATTATCTAAAAAACAGCTAGATTCAGTAACCAAAATAACATTGTGTTAACTGTGTTGTTAGGAACCGTGTTGTTAACAGAAGACCACTGATCCTAGAAACCAAAAGTCTAGTTGTTGTTGCAACTTTCAGCATGTTTTAGCAGGATAACACATGATTCATACAACAAAGAATTGCTATTTCTTAAAAAAACACATGGTTCATGGCCATATGTTGAAATTGATACTACAGCCTGCCAATTATAGTCTATTCACCAATCTCATATTCCGTGATAAACCATGTCAGCAGACAACAAATTGTTGCACAATGAAATTTGAGGCCTTTCTCACACTCGATCCTCACTCTCGAACTCACGATTCTAAACAAGGAAATTGGCAAAGTGCAAGAGACACAGGCGATTTTGTGCTGTGTTCAATCGCTGCAGCTTTTCTGCTTTCTCTTCTCCTTTTATTCTCCGAGAGATCAATCGTGTGTGCACACGATGCTCACGATGGACGTGCCATCCCACGTCCAGCAAACGGGATTACAACGCAATGATCGGGTCCAAACTATGACTGAAACAAACTATCCTATCTGCTCCTAAGAAATAGCCGAAGCCTAACTAAACCTGACCAACTAAAACTAGACACACTAACATTTTATGCAGACAACGACACTGGGACAAAATTGGCCATAGCCAGCGAAAGGAGGTTGAAATTGGGAGATGATATGTGTTAGAGTATATCACGGTTTAGACATATTAGGTAGTTTCATATTGTAAACCAATTCTATCTCTAGTAGTCTTCTTGCCCCCAAGTCTTCTAGTACTATATAAACAGCCCAAGGGCTCACGTTGTAATCACCTCTTGCAATATCAATACAGATAATATTCCGCAATTCTACATGGTATCAGAGCGGTTCGTTCCGCCTAGGGTTTAGCCACCGCTTCCGCCGCGCCGCCCCCGGGGAGATCCTTCTCCGTCGGGGGCCGCGCAATAGTAGATTAGATCTTACTTCGCCAAATTTTTCTCGCCGGCCACTTGACCGGCGCTTCTTCTTCTTTCGCCGATCATAGATCGGATTGCGTCGTCCACAACCACATGTCGTCATCACGCGCCTCTACTTCAACCTTGGCATCGAATCATCTCCGGCAAATCATCGTCAACGATCGTGCCAAGGAGGCTCCGCGTTGCGTCGGCTTCTCCGTCCTCACGTCGTCATCACGCCGGCCCGTCTTCGCCATCATCGACCGGGACGCACGTCCCCAAGTACGCGCCTCGCCGTCAACAAAGGGCTTCACCTTCATCACCCGTAGTCATCGTCGCTGACAACCATCTACACCAACATCATCGTCACATCGTCGCCGCCACCACCAATCATGGTCATCGTCAACGCCAACAAGTTCATCTACACGAGCGACGCCGCGCTCATACAAGCGGAAAATACGGGTCTAATTCCCGAAATCAACTACCGCAACAATTCAATCGTCATCAACATCTACCTCGTCGTCTTCGTCCACCACGACCTCGCCGTCAGAGTCGCGGTCTAATTTTTATTTTGCACTGAATTTATTTTCTTCTTGCAACCACTTCATCTACTCCGACACGACGGACAACTTCTACACCGACCGTTTATGGAAATTTTCTTTACTCCTCAATCCGGCTCTAGCACGCATGGCTCATAATGGTCCCTGTCTTCGCACGTTCGGTATCGGCAACACCGACACGTGCCTTCGTCCCCGATACGCTCCCGAGTCTGGCAAGCTCGGCATTGCGGGTCGATCTACTTCACCTCAAACTACGTCTACCTCAACTACTACGGTGAATTCTCCAGGCTTAACGACGACATCGACCACAACACAACAACATCATCAACTTCATCGACTTCATCAACGGCGACAACTTCACCAACGGCACCATCGACCACGACTACAACGCCCTACTTCCGGCTACATCGACATCGACATCCTCTCCCATCTCCGCCTTCGGATTATGCTCCAGTCAGACTGTTCGCGTCACTACCGATCTGACTGCGGGGGAGTGTTAGAGTATATCACGGTTTGGACATATTAGGTAGTTTCATATTGTAAACCAATTCTATCTCTAGTAGTCTTCTTGCCCCCCAAGTCTTCTAGTACTATATAAACAACCCAAGGGCTCACGTTGTAATCACCTCTTGCAATATCAATACAGATAATATTCCGCAATTCTACAATATGAGTACCTCCTTCCTGCTCATCTTTCTGACCTCCACGCCCCTGCTGTTCTGGGGCCTCTTTTTCTCCGTCATCGCCATCGCCGCCTCGTTTCCTAGCCATGTGTCTCCTGCGTTCTGCCCACCGGTTGCAGGGGAGAAGCCCTGGGAAGGAGTGGGTCTCTACTGGTTGGCAAATAAAAGGATGATTGTCTCAGGCCTGGGCCTGACACGAGTTGTTGGATCAGTTCTCGAAGATTACATGCAAGTTTGTGGCCTCGTTTTTTTTTTTGAGAATTCCTTGTTTGTTTAATCCATAACTGGCATGGATTGGTCTGGACTGCGGCCTAATTTTGGGAATACAAACTGGCGAGACAATTTTTCCAGCCCACCAAATCTGACCTCTTCGTTTACCCCCGGCGAGACAACAACCCAGCCCATCCCGTGCAACTCCTCATTTGAACTGGAATTTTTTCTTCCCACCTGACCTATGGATTTCTTCCACGATGCGACATAGAGAAGGGCCGACAAATGAACTGGCTACACAGCTCACGTGATAGGGTGGATCATGCAGATTGTCACGAGCGGGAGCACGGCTATAAACATAAATGGAGAGGTGGGCCCCTTTTTCAAACCCTCATGTGGGGTTCGACAAGGGGATCCAATCTCTCCCATCTTGTTCAATGCCGCGGTGGACGCACTTGTGGAAATCTTGGAGAAAGCTAAGAATTCCGGCCACATCACCGGGGTAGTGGGTCATCTCATCCCTAGAGGGGGAGTAACTCACCTCCAATATGCGCATGACACTATGATCATGATAGAGGGGTCTGAACATGATATCATTAACCTGAAATTTCTACTCCTCTGCTTTGAGGCCATGTCAGGCCTCAAGATCAACTTTGATAAGAGTGAAGTCATGGTGCTAGGCTACTCTGAAGAAGACCAGCAGCGGATAACCTGAATTGTCGGTTGGCTGTATTTCCCCTTAACTACCTTGATATGCCAGTTAGGGATACTAGGCTCCTTATTAAGGACTTGGAGTCTCTCATGGCTCGGGCTAAGGCGAAATCCGAGCCCTGACAGGGGCGCTTTACCTCCAAAGGGAGTAAGACCATCCTTATCGACTCCTGCCTCTCTAGCCTCCCCATGTATATGATCGGGTTGTATCTTCTCCAAGAGAGGGTCCATGCGAACTTCGATAAGGAGCTCTCCCGGTTCTTCTGGATGGCCAATGATGGTCACCAGAAATACCATATGGTAAAATGGGCCGACATTTGCGCCCCAAAGACCTTGGGGGCATAGGTTGTTGGAGATATGCCCAAGAGGCAATAATAAAGTGGTTATTATCATATCTTCATACTTATGATAAATGTTTACATACCATGCTATAATTGTATTAACCGGAAACATTAATACTTGTGTGATTTCTAAACATAAAAGAGTCCCTAGTAAAGCCTCTTGTTAAACTAGCTTGTTGGTTAATATATGATCATGGTTTCCTGATCATGAACATAGAGATGTTATTAACAACAAGGTCATATCATTAGGATAATGATGTGATGGATATACTCCTATAGTTAAGCATAGCATAAAGATCAAGTCATTTAATATAGTTCATTTGCTATAAGCTTTCTGATACATAGTAACCTAATTCCTTCGACCATGAGATCATGTTAATCACCATCACCGGAAGGATGCTTTGATGACATCAAACACTACACCGTAACTGGGTGGATATAAAGGTGGCACTGAGTGTTCGGAAAGTATGGGTTGAGGCACATGGATCAAGAGTGGGATTTGTCCATCCATATGATGGATAGATATACTCTAGGCCCTCTCGGTGGAATGTCATCCAATTATCTTGCAAGCATGTGACTGGCTCACAAGGGATCACATATCACGGGAACAAGAAAAGAGTACTCATCGGTAATGAGGTTGAACTAGGTATGCAGAGATACCGACGATCAAAACCTCGGATAAGTAAACTATCATGAGACAAACGGAAATTGGTATCGTATGTAAGTGTTTCATTCGATCGCAAAGTAATCGTAGAAATATGTGGGAGCCATATGAATTTCCAGATTCCTCTATTGGTTATTGATCGAAGAAGTTTCTTGGTCATGTCCGCATAATTCACGAACCGTAGGGAGACACACTTAAGGATTCGATGTTGTTTAGTAGATATGGAAAGTGAGTAAAGAGATCGAATGTTGTTTGGAGTCTCGGATGGGATCCGGGATATCACGAGGAGATCCGAAGAATAAGATTCATATAAGGAAAGTCCTATTTCGGAGTTCAGAAATGATTCCGGTGTTTTTATCGGGAATGTTCTAGAAGGGTCTAGAAGGTCCGACACTCCGGAGGGGGAAGGGTACATGGATGTGTCATGACAATGTGGAATGGTTGCATCATGTACTAGGTCACTTGGCTGGGCAATAGAGAGAGAAATCAAATTCAAGTTTGAAAGTCAAACGCCAATTTGAAAAGTCAAAGTCAACATTGCTTGGTGGAGGGAGAGTAGGAATCCTACTTGGGGTAGGGATCTTTCTCCCTCCCACCCGCCGGACTTGAAGAGGAGTTTGGGGAGGACTCTCTCCTCCCCAAACCGCCTCTCCCCACCTATATATTGAGGGGTAGGGCACCCCTCTCCCACACAACTCCGAACCCTAGCTAAGGCGCCACCACCTCCAAGTGTTGCCGCCACCTAGGGCTCCTCCAAGTTGTCGAGTTAGGGATCCCCAAACCCTAGCCGCCGGCCACACCACCTCCCCTTGGTGCCTCTAATTCGTAGATCGCCAAGGCCCTCTCTTACTCCACCATACTCGCTCCGGCTTAGGCGAAGCCCTGCGGAATCTTCCCTCTACTTCCGACACCACGCCGTCGTGCTGCCGGAATCGCGAGGGAGAACTACAACCTCCGCTGCCTACTAGAAAAAGGGAGAGGAAGGTCTTCATCGAGTACCGTACGTGTGACCGACTGCGAAAGCGCTGCCGGAACGCAGCGCCGGAAGGATCGTCTACACGATCTTGAGATCGGCAAGTGTACGACTACATCACCCACGAGAATCTGCTCTCGTTAACCGCTTTGGATCTTCGAGGGTTAGTACTCTATCAACTTGTTGCACTGATCTAGTAGATAGATCTTGGCTTGATCATAGATTAGATCTTGATTGTGTGTTCATGCGGTAGAATTTTTTTGTTTTCCATGCTACAAATCCCTACAGTGGTATCAGAGCCGTGTCTATATGTAGATCCGTTGCACGAGTAGAACACAATGGTCGTTGTGGACGGTGGTGCTTTTATTATCAATTGCTTATTGTGTACTTTGCATCTTGCGGTCTGGTGGGATGAAGCGGCCCGGGGGCTAACCTTACATGACATCGTTCATGAGACTTGCTCCACGCTTGACATGCAACTTGTATTGCAAAGTGGCTTTGCGGGTGTCTCTCTCTCCCATCATAGTAAAGATTCAATTTATAACGGGCACTTGATAGTTCAAGCATCAACATTGTGGTTCTTGTTTGTAAGTTAGAACGAAACTTATTGAAAGTCCCAAACCACGTAAAAACATGCAAAGAAAATTAGAGGCGTCTAACTTTGTTTTGCAGGGGTGTGCTGTGATGTGATATGGCCATGATTGTGATTATATATGATGTATGCAATGTTCCTTATTGTAAGTCCGCAACCGGCAAGAGCCATATGGTTATATTTTAAATTCCGTTAAGACCCGTGTGTCTATTATTTAAGGTAGTTATAATAGTTGATGCTGGTGGACGACAATCATGAAGCGGCGCCATTGACCTTAACGCCATGCCGATGATGATGGAGATCATGTTCGTGCTTGAAGATGGAGATCGGAAGCACCAAAAGAAATGCCATATCATATCACATATTTTGAATTGTATGTGATGTTAATCCTTTTATGCATCTTGTATTGCTTAGTTCGCGATGGTAGCATTATAAGATTATCCCTCTAGCACAAAAAAAATTCAAGTTATAAATTGTTCATCCTTGGTAAGCACCGTTGCTAAAGCTCGTTGTTTCAAAGCACCACGTGATGATCGGGTGTGTTAGATTCTGCGAGTGTATACAATGGGAGCAAGCCAGATTTGCTCATGCGGAAGCTAAGGTTTGATCTTGATGAGCCTAGCATGCACAGACATGGTCTCGGAACACGGAATACCGAAAGGTAAAACATGAGTCATATAGATGATATGATGAACATGATGATTGTTCGCCTTTGAAACTATATCATGTCACGTGATGATCGGACTTGGTGTAGTGAATTTGGTTTGTGTGATCACTAAAACAATGTGAGGGATATTGTTTTGAGTGAGAGTTCAACAGCAATATGATTAAAAGTTGAACACTATTTATCATAATCTAAATCAAAGTAAATTTGCATAGTTGTTGTAGTCATTGGAATCCGTTTACCACCTTGTGCTTAGTTATAATTGAGATAATAGAACTATAGAATTCTAGTTAGTTACTTTACGAATTGGCATCGTATTGTTTTGAAGTGTTAATCTAAAGTTTAAAAGTCCTATTGCAAACTTTCAGTAAGTTTTGGTTACTCCATAAAGTTTAATAATTGGTATTAAATCAAGAGTGACAATTCCAGTGTTAGTATATAAATATCATGTTTGTCTCCATGATTCTTGATATTCAAAAGATTGTTTTAATATCAAGGTTATCTAGGATCTGAAAGAGTTGTTTCAGAAACCATGATGTGTGGAAGATATTGTGATATCTGAAACGAAGTTTTGGTTGCAACATGATAGAGTATAATATGGCAAAACTCATGTTCTCATATTTGATGAGAATTTGCAAAAGGTTGGAGACGCTAGTCGTCTTAATCCTCCAAAAGGTTTTGGAGAGCAACATTATACTCGTAATTCACCGTTATAAGCTAAAGTAGCTTGATCATGAATAGTTCCGTGATAAGGATGAATATTTAATGTAAGTAAAATGTTTACTGCACTAAAATATTACTAAAGAATCAAACTTGAAAGAACACCAAACATTTGATGATGGTGATATTCTTCAAAGTGCAAGTCCAAAGGCATTGGTATTTAATTATACACGCTTTGGACTATGTGTCATGTGTGTGACTCCACTATTGATGTTGATAGATTCTTTCAAACAGAAAAGGAAATACTAAAAGAGAATCTCATAAATATATGGCAGAAAAGAAAAGACTAGAATTGTTCAGCTTAGGTATATAGAGGATATACATGTTATGGCTATATTCTTGGCTTATTAAACAATGTGGTTCTTAAGTATTTGATACTGAATTTGTTGGTGTGAATCGTCATACGAAACAACACAATTCATAAACTACAATGGCCTAAGTAACTAGCAAGAGAATATGTGATGATGTTCATCGAGAACAAATAAAGTGTTGATATGTTTCTCGTTAACATCAAAGCTTTCCTTCAAGATTTGTTTTATCAGGTATTATGAGAACAAAAGGGTTGTTCAATTAATTGACGTAATCCATAAAAGATGGATGATTTACAAATCTCGTTGGATAAATCACATCCATAAAACAAGTGCTAAAAATGTCAAAAGACAATTGATTAAAAGATCACTTAGGAAGTGACATCGCCCTTTAAATTATATTGGAAATAAAACATGAAGAAACTCCATGTGGATGGAATTTTGGAGTCTTTTGATTTTTGATCAAATAGCGCTTGTGAAACTTTCCTAGAGATAATTAAAACGCTGTTCATAGGCCAAAAGTGAACGAATGACTAACTTATTGAAAATTGTACATATAGATGTATAAAGCCCATTATGTGTAGGCAAGAGCGATGGATTTCAACTTCATATGCTTTCTCCAAAATTCTGAGTGAATATATGAATATTTACTTAATAAGGATGAAGTGTGAAACATTTGAAAAGTTCAAAGACTTTCAAGATGAAGTGCAAAATTATTATAACAAGAATATAAATAGTTTATGATAAGATCATAAAGGAAGATATTTGAGTTACAAGTTTAGCATAACACCTAAGATTTAAGGAATCGTTCCATGGATTTGTATTTCCTGAAACATCATAAGAGTATGGAGTGTTTGAGATATGTAATGAAACCTTGTTTGACATGGTGAGATCAAAAGTGTCATTTATAAAACTGCCATTATATTTTAAAGATTAAAAGCTTTAGAGACTACCGTTTTTCCCACTGAAAAGAGCTCCATCATAATCCATTGAAATGACGCCATATAAAGTCATGGTTTGGGATAAAACCCAAGTTGTCCTTTCTTAAAAAATTGGTATGCTATGCATAAGAAAGATGTTTGCAACCAAAGTCGGATGAATATTTCTTTGTATATTATTTTGAATAGCCGTTAAGTATTCCTACATAACACCAAAGACAAAAATATTTGTTGCTTAGAACGTCAAGTTTCTTTGAGAAAGGAATTTTCCGTAAAAAGTTAAGTGGGAGGACAATAGAACTTTGATAAGGTTAAGAGAACCTTAGCTATATGTGCAAAGTTGCGCAGCACCGAAAAGTGTTTCGGAGGCAGCAACAATGCTCATGTCTCACGTGCCTCAAAGGTTGTGGTCACGAAGGTCTAAGTTCCTATTGAAACAAGTAGGTCGGGTAAACAATCAAATACCAAGATTTGAGAGTTAAATCATTATTTGACAATAATGATCCGACTACATGCAAAGAAGCGACGATAGGCCCTGACTCCGTCAAATGGCTTGAAGCCATAAAATCCGTGATAGTTCCATATACGAGAGATCAAGCTTTGAACTTGAAAGACCCTCTGGAAAGGTACAAGACCTTAAAGTCATATTTGGATCTATAAAGAAATAGACATGGATGTTTCACATCTATGAAATTATCGACATGTCGGAAAAGAGTTCACGACAATGTTCAAAGAGTTGACTATGACAAGATCTGATCTTTCATTAAGCGATATTTAGTCTAGACGGATTAATGTAGCAACCACTACATATAATTTTGTTATGTGGTAGTTGAATAAACAAAACAAGTTCTTCTAATAGAATGGTTACCTAGGACGTGTGCATGACACGGTCCAAAGGGTTTTGTTAATTCAAAGGATGCTAAAATCATATGCAAACTTCAATGGTTGAAGTAAGCATCGCGGAGTTGGAATCTTCACTATGATGAAACTGTTAAAAGAGTTTAATTTCATCGGAGACGATGAAGATGCTTGCATTTGCAAGAAATTAAGTGGGAGCGCTAAGACATGTTTCTAATACATTATGTGGAAGACATATTGTTGATTGGAAATGATGTATTTTTTTATTAACACAGGATAAGAATTTTATCTCGATGAAAGGCTTAGGCAGAACCTGAATATTAGGCATCAATGTCTATATGCATAAATTGTGACGCCAATATGGTTGTGCCAGAAGTACATAGATGAGATATTGAGTGAGTTCAATATAGAAACTACAAGAAAGGTTCTTGTTGCACAGGAAGGATTGAATAAATATTTAAGTATTTTTTATACTTGATAGATAAAATCACAAAGTGTATTTTATCAATCATGCTGTGATGTGTACAAATCCAGATATGTCCTATGCTCTAAATGTTATGAGCGTATACCGAAATGATTCATAAGATGATTATTGGACGGTAGTAAAGATATTCTTATGATCTTTTAAAAGAACTAAGAATATATTATTTTGTATAAGTGACAAATAGATGGTTAGTTTATTGTAAAAGTATTATATTGATACTAGTTTTGTCACAAAGTATAAATTAAGTTTATCTCAATCTAAACTAAGGGTGGCACAATATGATGGAAAGTAAGTTCCATAATGAATTTGGATGAGTTCCAAAGTTAAGACATTATGACAGATACTACAATAAAAGGCTAAGTATATGACTGCTGTTATAGCAGCAAAAGAGGGCATTTATGTCAAATAGTTTGTTATCAAACTAGGTGTAGTTCACAGCGGGATAGTACTATGAAGATATATTGTACGACAATATTATCAACATGTTTTAACCCCAA
Source organism: Avena sativa (assembly GCA_916181665.1). Classification (NCBI taxonomy): domain Eukaryota; kingdom Viridiplantae; phylum Streptophyta; class Magnoliopsida; order Poales; family Poaceae; genus Avena; species Avena sativa. Next base: position 271,741,105 of record OV702298.1, on the reverse strand, counting down.
GGAACTAAAGGTCTCACCAAAGGACCAAATTTGTACAAAGCCATCTCATTAGAAAATGAGTGATGCGTAGAGACGCAAAGACATGCAATTACACATGGACCTGAAAGTGTCGGATCCAGAGATCAGTTGACCACTAGCAATCGTGTAAATACAACACTTGAAAGCCATAGGTGTTGAAAGCACAAAAGTTTTGAAACTAGATTATTGACTCTAGTGCAAGTGGGAGACTGTTGGAGATATGCCCAAGAGGCAATAATTAAGTTGTTATTATCATATCTTCATACTTATGATAAATGTTTACATACCATGCTATAATTGTATTAACCGGAAACATTAATACTTGTGTGATTTCTAAACATAAAAGAGTCCCTAGTAAAGCCTCTTGTTAAACTAGCTTGTTGGTTAATATATGATCATAGTTTCTTGATCATGAACATAGAGATGTTATTAACAACAGGGTCATATCATTAGGAGAATGATGTGATGGACATACTCCTATAGTTAAGCATAGCATAAAGATCAAGTCATTTAATATAGTTCATTTGCTATAATCTTTCTGATACATAGTAACCTAATTCCTTCCACCATGAGATCATGTTAATCACCATCACCGGAAGGATGCTTTGATGACATCAAACACCACACCGTAACTGGGTGGCTATAAAGGTGGCATTGAGTGTTCGAAAAGTATGGGTTGAGGCACATGGATCAAGAGTGGGATTTGTCCATCCATATGACGGATAGATATACTCTGGGCCCTCTCAGTGGAATGTCATCCAATTAGTTTGCAAGCATGTGACTGGCTCACAAGGGATTACATATCACGGGAACGAGAAAAGAGTACTTATCGGTAACGAGGTTGAACTAGGTATGCAGAGATACCGACGATCAAAACCTCGGATAAGTAAACTATCGTGAGACAAAGGGAAATTGGTATCATATGTAAGTGGTTCATTCGATCACAAAGTAATCATAGAAATATGTGGGAGCCATATGAATTTCTAGATTCCTCTATTGGTTATTGATTGAAGAAGTGTCTCGGTCATGTCCGCATAATTCACGAACCGTAGGGAGACACACTTAAGGATTCGATGTTGTTTAGTAGATATGGAAAGTGAGTAAAGAGATTGAATGTTGTTTGGAGTCTCGGATGGGATCCGGGATATCACGAGGAGATCCGGAATGGTCCGGAGAATAATATTCATATAAGGAAAGTCCTGTTTCGGAGTTCGGAAATGATTCCGGTGTTTTCATCGGGAATGTTCTAGAAGGGTATAGAAGGTCCGGCACTCCGGAGGGGGAAGGTTACATGGATGTGTCATGACAATGTGGAATGGTTGCATCATGTACTAGGTCACTTGGCTGGGCAATAGAGAGAGAAATCAAATTCAAGTTTGAAAGTCAAACGCCAATTTGAAAAGTCAAAGTCAACATTGCTTGGTGGAGGGAGAGTAGGAATCCTACTTGGGGTAGGGATCTTTCTCCCTCCCACCCGCCGGCCTTGAAGAGGAGTTTGGGGAGGACTCCCTCCTCCCCAAACCGCCTCTCCCCACCTATATATTGAGGGGTAGGGCACCCCTCTCCCACACAACTCCAAACCCTAGCTAAGGCGCCACCACCTCCAAGTGTTGCCGCCACCTAGGGCTCCTCCAAGTCGCCAAGTTAGGGATCCCCAAACCCTAGCCGCCGGCCACGCCACCTCCCCTTGGTGCCTCTAATCCGTAGATCGCTAAGGCCCTCTCTTACGCCACCATACTCGCTCTTGCTTAGGCGAAGCCCTGCGGGGTCTTCCCTCTACTTACGACACCATGCCGTCGTGCTGCCAGAATCGCGAGGGAGAACTACAACCTCCGCTGCCTGCTGGAATAAGGGAGAGGAAGGTCTTCATCGAGTACCGTACGTGTGACCGACTGCGAAAGCGCTGCCGGAACGCAGCGCCGGAAGGATCGTCTACACGATCTTGAGATCGGCAAGTGTACGACTACATCACCCACGAGAATCTGCTCTCGTCAACCGCTTTAGATCTTCGAGGGTTAGTACTCTATCAACTTGTTGCACTGATCTAGTAGATAGATCTTGGCTTGATCATAGATTAGATCTTGATTGTGTGTTCATGCGGTAGAAATTTTTTGTTTTCCATGCTACGAATCCCTACATAGGTATCATCTCTTCTCGCCACATGAATGTGGCGCTGATGCTCAGATGGGTGTGGAGGATTCTAAACGACGATGGCGGCCTGTGGTTACAACTGATAAAAGCAAAGTACCACCGGGGACGGCCACTTATGGCTTGTGAACATCGGGAGGGATCTTAGTTTTGGAGATCTATCCAGGATATCAAACCTGATATACGAAAAGGATTGTCCATTTCCATAGGCGATGGGAGAGGCTCCTTATTCTGGCTGGACCCTTGGTGTGGTGCTCGACCTCTCCGTCACAAGGCCCCTAAGTTGTTCGCGATCTGCGCGGAGCCTTTGCTCCTGGTGGCTGAGGCATGTCAGGGTGGGACATGGCAGATCGCGTTCCGACGGAACCTTGGGGAGGCAGAACGGGCTACCTGGGAAGAGGTACTGGACAACCTCCCGTTGTCCTATCTCTGTCCCCGGATAGTGTATCTTGGTGACTAACCCCCTCGAGGACCTTTACGGTGGGGTCGATGTACAGGGCCCTTTTTAGCGGGCCCTCACTCTCTTGGACCTCCCCCCTCTGGAAGGCCCCCTGCCTCTGAAAATAAAAAATTTCGTCTGGCAACTGCTTCGTGATCGGTTACCTTCGGGTGTCGAGCTGGCCAAGCGGCATGGCCCTGGGGATGGCCTCTCCCCGCTTTGCGCCGTCCCGGAATCGGGTACTCATATTTTGTTCTCCTGCCCCGCGGCTCGCCTCCTATGGAACTTCATCCATGAAGCGTTGGGGCCTGAGTGGCAGGCCTCTGACCTGGGAGAGTTCTTGGAGGCCGCGGCAAATCGGACCCAAAAGGGGAGGCGCCTTTTTTGGTTACTTTTTTACGGCGATGACCTGGACCCTATGGAATATCCGCAATAAGATGGTCATAGAGTGTGTGTTCCGGCGCCGTGCCTCTGACTCGATTTTCAAATTTTTGGCGTTTTTGCAGCAGTGCTACCCGTTGTGTAGACAGCGGGACAAAGCGCGACGGGACGAGATGCTGGAGCACTTGATAGAGGCGGCCCGCCGCCTAGATTCTCCGTCCGGCCGCTGAGCACTTCACCTGATGGGAGCGGCGTCTTATTTCTCTATGTGTGTGGGCCGCGTCACCTGTTTGGCGTGGGTCCTGGTTTCCAGTGCGTTCTGTAACGTGTGTGTTGGGTGTGGTGGACTTGCGCCCGTTGGTTTGTATTGAATCTTGTCTGGATGTTGCTTTATTTTATAAAGCTGGGCATATGCCTGTTTCGAGGAGAAAGTCATGAAACTGAGGCCTAAAAATGAACATCTGTCTTGAAGTCATGGATTAATAGGTATTAGGGTAGGGAATTTGATAGGATTGGGTGACAGCTCTGGATAAACCAAATCTAGCTCTGGATCAGATCCATGCTGTGATTCAATCATGTATAACCGAACGAGGCCTCAAGTTTATCATCGGCATGTATGCTCACTCGATCCCTCTAAGCCTCTGCTGGGTACAAGCTGAGAGTAAACAAGCAACATTGTATCACTGAAATTCCATAGACTCAAATGACTCCTTCAATGCTTAGCTAAGGAGAAGAACATTTGAAGTCTTTAGCTTCAATCTAGGTTCAAAAGACTTCTTTCAGAAAGATTGGTCGACTCTCTCTACTCATAGTCAATTGTCTACAATTACGAGCATGCACTATAACTCATAGTTCAAATTCAAACACATAACAATGGTTTTCCATAAAAATCCCTCATAGCCCTTTGGTGTGAGCTGGGTCTGAAGTACTTTTCACATGACTAATTGTTCCCCCAATCACGCACTGTATCTTTCCTTTGAACCAGTCCTCCAAACACATAACAATAGTATATGCTTTATCTCCCGGGAGCTTACGCTCAGATGATAAATTAGCACTAAATGTACATAAAATAAAATGAAATAAAATCTGAATTTTTGTGTACATGTTCATGTTATTATTGTCGTCTATGTTGGTGCAAGAAGAAACATGCTTCCTCATAGAAGACAAAGTTCGTCTCTCTAAAAGAAAATATACTGTAATTGGCACTCAACTTGATTTTAACATAGGTGGCAATGTGTCTCCTTCATAGACGATCACAGACCACAAAAGGACAGAGGCACCTACATGCATAAGTTTCCAATATATTTAATTCTTACAGAATTGGTATACAGGAGCATATACGGGGAGGCAAGTTGCATTTCCGCTCTATTCATTTGCCATAAGCAGGCTTCTATAGTTTTGTCGTCGCATGTTAACTCGAGATGTACGGCTTGCCGATTTTTGATCCCAGTACATGAATATTTATTTCAGCGTACGTTGCTGCCCGGTTCAGCTGGGACATTGCCAAACATTGCCAATACCGATCGATCTCTGGATGTCTATCAGCACGAGAATGTGGCTAACTTTTCGATCGAATCTGTGGTGCAGTGACTGCTCCGTGTATTTGAAACTTCGCTGCCGCAGGCTTCTATAGAACCGTTTAGCTTTTCCGCGTACAGGAACAGAGATACTATGTAGGGGTAATGGACTGATCACCAATAAAAACCTCATCCATTTGGCGAAACATCAAACAACGAACTTCTTGCACACTCTCGAGAGCTTGACTCGTCGCGTTACATCTACACCATTAAAATTTGTTTCCCTCCACTATCTCACTTCACTTAATTTGTCATATGGGCGCTTGTCCCGTACGTACATAGTACTAGAGTGGTTCACAAAGAAATTCAGAGTAAATATACACTGCCCGACAACTGGACAAACGTGTATGTATTTATAGAGACTAGAGAGATGTCATGCGATAGGTGTACACGCAGTTAGCTTCTCCGGAGCTTTTTCTGTGTGAGCAACGGGCCGGCAGGCATAGCAACGGCATGCTCGTGCCTGACAGTGATCTGTCGAGCGAATGGAAAACCATGTGTTCGTGCTTTGTGAAGAAGTAACGATTGTGTTCTTCTGCGGCATGCTCTGGAGGCCAATGCCCATGGTCCTCGCTCATGTTTACTTAGACCAGCCACACTGTGATGCCGGTTCGAACGAAAAGGTGCTCTGCCTCGAATCGCTAGCTAAATGTTCACATTGTATGGAACCGATTCAACCAGTAATGATGGGATCCAGCTAAAAAAGAAAGCATATTTTTTCTCCCCCAACCTTGTTCATTCGCATGTAGGAGACTTACGATTCCCTTCGCGCGCAGCTAAGAAGCGAACCAAGAATTTGGATCGATTTTCTTTGTCAGAGGCATTGAACCGATTTCCACCAATGCTCTGCACTGTATAGAACCGGCTCAAACTTCTCTAGGAACCGCTTTTACACCACGGTGTGGCTGGTCTTAGTGACCATTAATCATCCATGCTCGGGCCAGTTAGAAGAAATGCCATCGGCTATGCTGACGAGACTTCGGACATCCAAATTGAAAAGCAAGTGTATTCCACTTGTAACAAAGCTTTATTCCTCAGGTTAGCATAAAGTAATCTTGGAAATACTACACCCTCATTCCTAACTAATTTAAGAGCCATTTGTAGCAGGGATATGGTTGTACACACTGAATACTAAATTATCCTTGGTCTCTGAGACGACAAACTATACTAAACTTGTGTAGTGACCAAGGTTTTGGTTCCCGGTACGAAAAAAATCCCGAGGGTGGTCGGGATTTCCGGTTACCGCGGTTACCGAGAAATCCCGACCGGTTACCGGACGAATTTAAATTTCAAAATTCGAATTCAAAGTTCTCGGTATGACCATTTACATCGTTTTTTGTTAAAATTCATAAATTTCATACAATTCAAATAAATTCGGGATTTTTTGTCCGGTAAACTGATTTCCCGAGGGTGGTCGGGATATCCGGTTACCGACCGGTAACCGGATTTCCCGACCGGTAACCAAAACCTTGGTAGTGACTATATTATGGCTACCAGTTTGCTAGAAGAATCTAGAAAAATAGAACTACCATCTTTGGTTCCTCTCTTTAGGTACTTCAGAGGAGCATGAAAATTGGGAGGCTATTCAGCTACAAAGCTGGCACTAGAAAATGCTTTTCCTTCTTCTTGAATATTTTAATTATAATTTTCTTTTCAAGTTTTCGATCATGCTTGGGATGCATGAATCAGTCGATGCAGAGGCTGGGACTAGGTCTTCATTTTGGAAGAAAAAGGGTACAGAAAATATATGAACAAAGGTAAAAAAAACTTCACCCTTAAAAGAATCTCCAGGGCCCTAATGATGGTTCAAGAAAAAACGTGCAAGAGAAGTTCGCTTGGTCTGTCAAAACAATGGTATGATCCCTGTCTTTGATTATGGACAACCCATCACCCACCAGATGTTGCACTGTTCTAGCACTGAATGCATGCACATTTGACTCTAGATATGGCAAACCAACATAAGGATTAGTGGCACAGCGATGTCCTTTCCGAATCCTCCTGTTTGTTTGTAAAAAAAAATCTAACCCACGCACAACCAGCTGGGGAGACACCCTTCGGTTGGAGAACAATCAGTTTTGGCATTTCCATACACCTTATACTCTACTTTCAAAATTATCAAAGTCTTAAAAATGACCCTACACATTTATTTTTAGTACATCTCAATAAGGGTTTCAAGAAGTATCGCCTGCAAATGAATAATGTTGTGCTCGGCTTCATCTCGTTCTACCGACGTAGATCCGCGAATCATCCCTGCGTAGATCTCCTACATTTACCCCATCCTCATGGTTCATATACATAAACCCGGTTTGCCACCTGAGTCCTCCGCATGGCAAAGCAAATGGGGTCGTATCTCCTAGATTCATACTCCCTCCGGTACGGTTTACAGGGCGCCCTTTCATTTTCATGCAGTTTCACCAAGATGCTCGATTAGGCGCGGGGGCATTAACTGCCGAGTTAATTGGAGCGTTTGGCCCGCAATCTTCTCTCCTTCATTTTCCATTCCGGTGTGTGAATTGGTTCTGCATGCAAGTGTGAACACAGTTTGCTTTTGTAGGTGTGAACGGGGTTAGGCACTTCGCATGCAGACTTTTTCTCTTCGTCTCCCCGTCTCTTCTTCTCCTTAGACATGTATAAAAACGTATCATGGAGGCCATCCTCAACACACAGAAAAAAGGCTCGATGGCTGAGGGAGAGGAGGGTATGTATACCAAGGAGGGAGGAGGCCTTGAGGATGGTATGGATACCATGAAGGGAGGCGGCCTTGAGGAGCAGATCGCGGCAGCTATGGATGGAGAAGCCGTTGTGACGGTGGAGAAAGAGGAAGAAGCTGAAGTGGAGGCCAGTGGGGCGTTGGAGGAAAAGAAAGAAGCTGAGGTAAAGGCCGGTGGAGCGGCCGAGGAAGAAGTTGAGGTGGAGTCCGCTGAGGTTCTTGAGCTTCGTCTCCAACAGATTTTTGCCGATGTTGATCGTCGTCATGCACGCATCGACGAGTTGTTCGCCCAGGCTAAGCGCATCAGAACAACTGTGTTGCAGCCCACCGTTCACACATCAACGTGTGTGGCATGTGTGCAACCCATGGCGTGCAACAAATGCGATGTGCGCGGTGATCGTTCAATTTTCCTTTGCTGTGGATGCAGGCTGCCGGTGCCAAACGAGTTGACTCGCTGCGGCGTGTGCGGCAACTCTGTTCTTCCTAGGAACTATTGGTGCAAAGATTGTGCAACAACGGCGGCTTTGGACAAAGAAGGGGTCTGCATTTTGTGCGGTCGCAATCCCTCCGAACATTCAAAGGATGAAGACAATAACTTCGTCGTGCTTGATACGGAGGCCAACTAGTCTGATGGGTTTGGTAAGCAAGATCAATCATTTTTATCTAAGTATGAGTGCGTGTGAATGAGTTATTATGCATGATGTATCCAAATTCGAGTTCAAGTGGAGCATCTTTGTGAATCTGAGTTTGAGTCCTGAGATTACATCAATAAGAGGCAAGTTCATAAGAGTCCTCCGATTACATCACTAAGAGGCAAGTTCATAAGACATCCTTAGATTACATCACTAAAATTTAACCACGAAAATTCAAGTTGAGTTCAAATACTCAACTGCAGCCTCAACATATTCTTTCTCAACTGTCAAACGAATTGGAAGACGACCTTGTCTCTCTAGTGCCTGTTTCTTGAGGTGAGGCAAGGCGTAGTGGATAGATCCCTTATGCTTGATTATCTCCCGCATGCACGCTTGATGACTCAACCAGATCCTATTAAGCTTTTGATGAGGATACTTAGCAAGGGATTGTTCAACCTATTGCATAAAATAGACAAGTACTCAGATTATTTAAAACAAAGTAGCTGAACAAATTATACACATATTATGCACATATTTGCGAGTACTTAAATCAGTGTAAAGAAAAGACTATAAAACCTTTTGGACAATCTCAGGGAGGGTCTTGGGCATCTTCTTGTGGAACATTGCTTGAATGGATGCGAACCATCCAAGATCTAAAATGTTTGTGTCGGGTGAATTAGGTGGTTGATACACCATCCTAATGTCCCAGCCACCCCTTGCTGCTTCAGTCAAAAAAACTAGATCATCCGGATGAATGTGAGTCTTAGCATTGTCCTGCTGTACGTAGATGGTGCTCCATCTATCGCTCTCGGGCCATTTTGCCTTTATAGCCGGAAGTACAAAATTCACTAAGTACTCCCGACTTTTGGCCTTGTCAACACTATCAGATGGCTTCAGCTCCCATGTCCCCCTTTCCCTATAGATATAGAAACACATATAGTAAATACAAATTTGCATGAACCAGTTTTTTTGACATGAAAAGTACAAACCTATTTCGACTCTTCTTCTGAGCTTGAACCCAGTCAACATAAGCCCATACACCAATCTTGCCATCAAATACACAGTTGCCTTCAGCATCATACCTTGGCCTTGCCATTGCTGACAAGAACATGATTTTCTGAATGTGATTTTTATGCTTACATTCCCGCTCTGGTGCCTTCTCTCTATGACTCAAATACATGTTCTGCGTCTTGCGCGTGCGGTGGAACCATTTCTCATCGATATGAACCACATTCATATCAGCCTTGAAGGTGGGATCATCCACTATGCTACATGGCTCAAGATGCCTTAGGCAATAATCCACACGTGCCTTGTTGTTTGCTTCCGTCAACGAAGGCTTCAGTTCACTTGTTATTCGTCGAATTTCTTTCTCCTTCAACCTACAAAATAATATCATAGGGAAAAATTGAAGGAATGCCACCACATAGTATCAAAAAGTGGTAAGGAATAATATTCACCTTCGAAAAACAGTTGCTTTTGATACGTTCAAATGTCCAGCAACTTGTTCAAGTGTAGTTCTCTCACCCGGTGGGATTTCTTCCAACGCCTCTATGTTCAACTTAATCTTCTTCCTTCCTGATTTCAGCTTCCGGTTGTTCTTCACAGAAGTAATGCCACCACCAGTTTTAGCGTCCTTCCATATCCTTTGCACTACCCTCCTAGGACATTTAGCAGCTTCTGCAACTGCTTTTGAAACTCCACGCTTCAATCTATTACCCGTGCCATTACGCTCGAGGATCATTGCATATATATGACGCTTGTCATTGGTACGGTAGTGCCTTCTTGTGTTCTTGTTAGCCAAAACATCTGAATGCATTGAAAATAATTCAGAGAAGTAGAAAATAGATTTATTGAATATTACTCAAACCAAAATATGCACAAGTTGTGCTTACTCAAATCAAGTTGTGCTCGACGGGTTTGTACATGCTCCTGGCTTGGAGGGTACGCATCAGCATGCTCAAAATTGGGATTGTATCCCTTGCCTCGGTAGCCAAGACCTTTGAATCAAATAGCAGACCAAAATATACATTATAATTTCACATCTGATCTAAGAAAACAAAATTGAAAGATTTTAAAACTCTCACCCGTGCTGCTACCACCAACGTTCTGGTCATTGCTGCCACCAAGACCGAACCCAGTACCACTCTGGTGTGCATGATCTACATTCAAACAACATGGTGAACAAAAAACAGAAGAATCATACAAATATATCCAGAATCTACATGTGAGGGTTAATCGTTTTACAGGATGAACTAGCTACATGAAGGTTTACGATATACCTGTTGTCGTGCCACGGCCTGAACTCTGTCCGATCCTGATGCCGGTGCTGCTCCGTATGCCACCGGCGCCGCTGAAGAAGTTGAAGTCCATGGACTCGCTGCCGCCGAACGAGCTGCCGCCGAACGAGATCCCGCCGCCGCCATTAGAGAGACTGAAACCCACGAAAGCAGGTCGGTCGCTGCCGCCACTGCCTATCCCGCCCACGACGGAGGTAGACCAATTGGAGGAACCTGCCTCATTTGGTGCGGGAGGGCGAGTTGGGCGGGACAGGCCGACGCGTCGCCGTGGCAAAACCGATGGTGGCACCACCCGCTCGCTGCCAGCCGTGCCGATGGAGAAGGAGGGCAGAGGTCCGCGTCCGGCAAGACCAAGAGGAGGAAGTCCTCCGGTGGCCGGCGACCTGGGTTGGAAGGCCACCCGTGAAAGCCCACGCAGGCTAAGAGGAGGAGCCCTGCGACCTTCTTCTTGGTGCGGCGACGCCATGGAATCGAGAAGGATGAGGAAGGCTGGGGAAGGTGTGTTCTTCTGCCGATCTGCATACCTATTAATAGGAGGAGAATTGGCGCTAGAATTTCAGCCAGAAATTTGCTTTTCGAACAGAGAAGAATCGCGGGAGCTTTTCTTCCATGGAAATTTTGGAGGGAGAGCTCGCGGGAAGGAAAGTTTGCACGTAAACTTCGCGGGATTTTTCGGATGGAAGAAGAGGATGGTTAGCTCGATCCGGATGAATCGGTCTCCACCAATGCATGCGTAGAAACGGTTCGTTTACTGGACGGGAGGAGTTCCAAACGACTTAATTACGTACAATTAGGCGCCGTGGGTTTGGTGGGCCTAGAAAAACCTGCTAAATTCGCGTCCTAATCAAAACCAATCACCGCATGCCTAGGTCCCAGAGAATTCTCCAGCGCGCCCTGTAAACCGTACCGGAGGGAGTAGTATCTTCAATGGGGCAAAGCAACGGGCTGGTCTCCCTTTGATTCCAAAATCATCTGGTATGCCCATTAACTCGGTAAACTAACTTAGACGCATGTCTGACACCTGAAGGACTTGGTTCACTCCACTATCTCATTTCTCTCATGCTGAAAAAAAATACACGAAGTGTAAGAAAACTTTGTTGGTCATAAGGAAACATAGAGTTAATAGAGACGAGTAAAATGGGCAGATGTATATATAGAGAGATGCCATACCGAAGTACGTATGCAGAGACACGACTTCTACGTAGCATGTCTTGTGTGAGCAAGCGGCAACACGCGGAAGATACCCATGTGACCAGCCAAGTAAAAGTGCATTCTAGTTTTGAGATCATACATGCATGAACAACATGACCTACATGGTTGACGGAATGAAAACCTTGTGGTTATCGCGCATAATCAGATGAGTCCTTTTGCGCCAAACTCTACCCCGCTACAGTTTTGAAGCACTGCAAAGAGGTTCTGAAGGTTTCACCACAGGTATATGCATGGTTTATTGGATGGTATATTTGACTACAAAATAGACCAAATGAGACAAACCTAAAGTGGACGTGAGATTCAAACAAGGATACAAAGTTTAACATGTTGAAGGCATACGAAAAATAAAATAGATGAATTAATATCTTCTTAGATTTAGAGAAATCGAGCATTTCAGAGTCGTTATATTTTCAGGAAATATTTGATAGTATACACAAGAACCAATAAATCACATAACATACTTAGAGCGAATTTCACTTTTTACCATCTAGTTTAGCAATTTTAACAATAATTAGCCTATTTTATGAATATTCTCCCAGAATTAATTTTTTGTATTTTCATGGTCAATTATTTTTGTACTCTATGGTTTTACCCTTTTAAGAATTTTTGCAACTCTCTCAAATGTTACCTACTCGTTGGAACAACGTGGCATATAATACTTGATTTAGTTTTGTATTCACAATTATTTTTGTTACATAGATTATGGTGCACTTTTGTAGCAGATTATATGTCTTAAGCAACTTCGATTGCTGTACATCATCAGTACTTATGGGAGAATATTTAGAAGGGAAAAAATTGGGTATAAAGTTGCTGAAATCGGGTAATCAAAATAGGATAATTTATGCCACATATATCAAAACGATGGGGCAAAAACTGGAATCCACTCTAATAGTTAACATGGAATGAAGAACAATCAATCATAATCACAAGTCATCTACATCATGTCAATATGCTAATCGACAACAAAAACATAGTATTACTATTTTAAATACCTAACCAGTTAGACATCAGAATTACTAATCTCGCATGCACGACTATCTCGAGATGCCGGTTTGCCTAGAATGACAATGTCTACTATTTTAACTTTAAGTGTGTCTTTCATGTGCTATTCCATGAGAGACGGTGACTCTTATCATTTTTTGTAACTTCATAAGTAGAACCATTCATTATCTTGAGCAGGTTGTGTTATTTGGCCTGATGTCCGCACTCTAAACATCACTACTAGTCATACATTTTCAAAATTGTAGTTGCAGGAGGTGGGGGATTACCCTAGCCCCGATGAATCTCTGCCCATTTGTTTCTTCAGATAAATAAAAGAAAATCACAATCATTGGGTGAGTCTACACAATATAGATTTGATAAGCACAAGGTTTGCACTTAAAACTTTTTTCCCTTTACAATGACTAAGTGATTTCTTGAATATGTCATTTTTAATTTCTCGGGAGATCTAGGTACGTAGTGCTTGGGATGTCGTGGTACTGAAAAGGTACAAACACAATTCATGGGCCAACCAAATTTGTATGTTTTTTCATGTTCCTAGTTAGAAATAAATGGGCTAATACCATAGGCTCATGTGTGATTTTAGATTTTATATAAATCTCAAAACCCATATGTGATGCAGCCCATGTTGGTGGAAGCTCATGTGTGAGTGGCAAGAGAAGTGGGAGCTAAGTTTCCCGTATAAAAAGTTAGAGGAGAGTTGCACCACTTTATAAGGTGAAGTGTCTCACCACCTGATAAGTGAGTGAGAAGAGAAGTGCTACATGCGCGCTCGTCCTCCAACCATGCTGCTCATTACGACGCGGCACGACACACTGCGTCGCAGTTTGCAGAATAAGCGTTGTGCCGAGCTTATCTTTTTGCTGTTTAAAAAAACTGTTGTGGTTTTGACGGGCGTGTCAAAAGTTAGTCGGATCGTGGGCTACTGTAACCAACCCGAACATGCGCGACAAGGACTTGTCCCATGTTGCATTCATTACGGTATTTCTCGAGTGGCTCTGCATAAGCTCTTATGTGTCCTCCACCATGCGACACACCAGAACCCTAGATTGGTTTTGACTCATCTCTGCTTGCGCTGCCACAGTAGTCCATCTTGTGCGCTGGTGTGCACCAACAAATGGGAGAGCAGGTATCCGAAATCACTCGCCTTTGCGATCCTGTACGGGAGAGGGCGAGTAAGATTTTTGGAAAGCACTCCGCGTGAGTGCTCAAGTTCATGATCACGGCTGGTCTTCCCGGACGTCAAGTAGGACCGCGTGTGCATCGTCTGCCACGTCGTCTTCTTCGACCGGTTTCTGCAACCTCTCCATCAACGAATTCTCCATCTATAAACGATCAGTATGTCCATTGTATTCTGATCTGTTTTTTTACTATGGCTTTTGTAGAGTTTGCGCTATTACTGTTCATGTTAATTAGTACATCTAGTATGTTAGAGTTTCACATGATCGTAGTTGCTGCATTTATGGTTTATATTCTGCAATTAACTGTGAAAATTCTGCCTAATAATTCTACAGTTTCTTGGTCATTGCAAAGCAAAAAAAAAACATGCTTATGGAATTATTCACATACTTGATAATTTCTGTAAAAACATAAGAAAAGTTCCAAATGTTTCGCTTGCTCAATAAGCCGTGGAATTATTTGTGTGTTGGAGCATAGACACCCCCTCTAGATGTGGCACTAGCCTTGAAATGATTTATCTACACATGACTCTCGAGAAAGTTAGCCAATAAAACAGCCACAATATTGAAACTGATTAGCAACACGGGTCTCCTCGACCAGCGAGCGCTCCATTGTTCGTAGATGAGGGCTCGCTTCATCTTTACCTTGATCCCACACTAACTCTTTAAAGCATTTTTCAATCCACACAGCGGCCAGAGTCCATACTCTGGGAGAAAGGTCCATTTGATCTTACCATACGCGTTTTTGAAGTCGGGCTTCAAAATGAACCAGTGCACTTTCTTTTAGCACACCTCAGGAAGGGTTACATGACGTATCACGGCGCCTTCCAAGATATAGGTACATGGTGTGATTGTTGTTGTGCTCGGTTTCACATGGTTCTCAGCCATTTTGACGTGACAACCATGGACTCTGCAATGTCGGCCAACCACCCTAACTCATAGTTCAGGCATGTAAAACTGGTTCGCCCCATAGAGGCTGCTACGACATAGCAAAGTTGGTGCGTCTACCCCAGATACCAAGATCACCCGGCGAACCCATGAACCCACTGAACTAGCTCACTAACTCGTGTTACACCTTAGGCCTCGTTCGGTTGATTCCACGAAGGCATGGATTGACTTGTATTCCAGCCCAATCCATGTCATCCAGTCCAGCGAGTCAATTTTTCCAGCCCACTCAATTTGTGGTCTTTGTTTATTCCAGCCCGGTATTCTTTTCCCTTCCGATCCAGGCCATTTACATTGTCTGGGCCTGGAAAAAAATAATCGCCAAGCGGCACGTGGAATGATTTCTAGGATGGGAAGAGAGCGAGGGCAACGCTGAGATGGGATCGGGTTGACTTAAACGAACATGTACGTTGTATTCGTGGTTAGCAAGGATTAGTATGACATGGATTTGGTGATGGTATTGGATCAACCCAATCCAAGACCGGATTGATTCCACGTCTGGTTTGATTCCAAACAAAACGAACAAGGCCTTAAGGACTTGGTTTACTCCACTATCTCATGTTCACTCGTCCTGAACAGAGAAAACATAGGCATAGTGCTTAATAGATCATAAAAAGATGCAGAGTTAACGGACATGGCCTAACTGTGAAGTGTATATATACACAAAGAGAGGTGCCATACAGAGACAAGCATGTCTGGAGTTTGCTTTGTGTGAAGCGTTCTAGTTTCAGTTTCATGAAGCCATGGTAATGGCATGGCCTCATGGGACATGCATGGTCAAGGGAATGGAAACTGATGTTATCTTCCTCAGCAACTGCTGTGCTGGAGCTCTGAATTAGCTGCGGAAAATAAATTCTGCAAGTTTCATCACATACCATACATGTGCATGGTTTGATCGGAATTTTTTCAGCATTGTTGAATGGTGTAGTCGATTAGTTGTGAGACTGTACAGATTACTTGGCGATCTTTGGTTTAGAGTTAACTTATCTGTTGATCTATTTTATACTTGATGTTTAGATATGCACCAAGCAAAAATTTGCGTTGCCAGCGTATGGGTTTTTGTTTTTGTTGGAGACAAGAAGTGCACAGTCGACTTTTTTTTGGCAACAATAGACCAAACCTGACCCTTCCAACTTCATAACCGTTTAGAAAAATGTATTGAAAATCCTAACCCTTTTTGTCTCTCGGTAACGTAGCATATTATATTAGCAAAAATACACCAACGATGTATAAATGATATTTTGACATGAAACATAGGCTCGATGATAAAAAAAACACAAAATATGGTGTCATTTTTGAATAATCATACATTTTAGTACCTAAATAAATAAAATATGCTCTCATCATTTCCTCATCAATAATAGGCGAAGAACCAAAACCTACAAAGGAATAATAATAATAATAATAATAATAATAATAATAATAATAATAATAATAATTTGAATGCATACATGGTACATAACTTTATATTGGTGATAAAATAATTTACCTCTTGTTGCACTTCATACTTATTCCTTACCTGACCTTGTACTTTGTAAACACACCCTAATCATCTCCAATACTTGCAATTTGAAATATATCCCACTCAATAGCATAACATTCTATATATGATCTAGCCAATCAATGTTCATCTTTTTCCTCTCCTTTGTTTTGATAGTCTTCCTAGAAGCATCTTTAATGTTTACATCTAGATCCTTAGATGGTTTCTCGATAAGGATTATCCTGAAAAGATGAAACGTACATGATTAAGAAGTCCCTTCGGGTGTTGATTAGAGAGTCTTTGACTTCTTTGGCCCCTGTAATCTTTGATGTCTACAATTCTTTTGATCAAGGGGATATTTTAGTATCTTTTATGTCTACATAATCAGACTAAATAAAGTAAATACTTTTCTAAACGGCTAATCCTTTGAACAACGGAAGGAAAATCCTAAAGAAAAACGATTTGAATTGTAGGTTAAGACTCTTAGTATTTAGAAACAAACGATGAGAAAAGTACATGACGACAGTGGCAGTCACGACTTTTTTCTAGGGTTGAGCTCTCGAGCAAGAACTTTGCGGTGGCGGCACGATCAAGTTGATGGAAAAGGAACTCGACCGATCAGAGCATCAGCCAAGCGGAACAGATGATATAGCTATGTATGTATGTGAATAAGTTCCTTGTACACTAGCTGATCGATCTGTGGCCTTGCAAATTGATTATTGATGGGCTTAAGTCTATTATCCTTGGTAATCCTGGCTCAGCTACACGGGAAGGAGTCTGAAGTTTTCCCATAAATTACAAAGGGATGTATGTAAATATATTGCATGGACCAAGAAAATTTCTATTAGACGGTGAAAGCTAAGTGGGAGGCGATGACTCATGGTGGGACATTGTTACAGATAATGTAGAATAAAGTAATACATATTCTTCTCTTTTTAAAATTATGGGTTGAAAAATTAAGTGGCAAATATAAGAAAGATAAAGAACGATTATTGACTATTATTGATGGTTTGGAGCTCATGGACGAATAAATGCACTTGAGTTCAGCCAAAAGAGATGCCTTAAGGGAGGCAAACCAAAAAAGGCACAACAAGCTAAAGTTAAACACATTCAAGAAGGAGGAAATAACAGAAAATATGTTCATTTGATTGCAAATGGGAAGCACAAAAAGAAGAAATATTACAATTTGAACAAGAGGAGGAACCATAGTGGGGGAAGATAGCTTGAATGTCTATATCACTAAATATTATAAGTTGTTCGGTGAGCCTAAAGGACTACCGGCCAATCAGCTTGTGCAACGTGGTTTACAAGGTGATCTCAAAATGCATTGCAAACCATCGCAGGCTGCTCCTGGAGAATATCATCTCACCCACACAATGCGCCTTTGTTCTGGGCAGGATGATCACCGACAACACACTGATTGCCTTCGAGTGTATCGACACCATTCAGAAAAGCAATGAAAAAAGGGAAGTTCTGCGCCTACAAGCTTGACCTCTAAAAAGCCTATGACCGTGTGGATTGTAACTTCCTAGAGGGAGCCATGAGAAAACTGGGTTTCTCTAATACTTGGATAAAATGGACCATGACTTGTGTAACCTCAGTTCGCTATGCAGTCCGCCTTAATGGAACGCTCCTCGAACAATTCTTGTCGACTAGAGGTCTGAGACAAGGCGACCCTTTGTCGCCATACCTCTTCCTATTGATAGGTGAAGGCTTACCCACTCTTATCAATAAAGAAATCAACGACCAGAACATTTATGAGCTCAAGATCTGCCGTAGAGCTCCTGGTATATCCCATTTGCTTTTTGTGGACGATAGCCTCCATTTATTTGAAGCAAACACAGACCAAGCAACCAAGATCAGCTATATATCCTAAAAAAATATGAAAAATGCATAGGACAGCTCCTCAGTCCAAACATATGTTCCATCCTTCTTCGTAAAAAAGTCTCTAAAGAGGATAGGAAAGCTACCATGGACATTCTTCGGGCTGAAAAGGAAAGTTTTGAGGAGAAATACCTGGGCCTCCCTGTTCCTAAAGGGAGGATGAAAGATGGATAGTTCCAACCAATCAAAGATAGATGCAGGAAAAAGTGCAACGACTGGTGTGAAAAATACATGTCCTTGGGAGCCAAAGAAACTCTAATTAAATCGGTTGTGCAAGCCATGTCAAACTATGCAATGAGCATATTCAAGTTCTCTGCAGGGCTCTGTGATGAACTTGCCTAGATCAGACGCAACTTCTGGTGGGGTGACAAAACTGATAGGAGGAAGACCCACTAGATAGCCTAGAAAAAATTGCGGTGCCAAAACATTTTGGAGTAATTGGACTTAGGGACCCAAGACTGTTTAACCAAGCACTTCTAGCAAGACAAGCTTGGAGACTACTCCAATACCTAGAACACTTTTGCTTCGGTCCCCCCTCCCCCCCCCCCCTCCTCTTCTTTAAAACTTTGACAAACAAAAACTCGATATTGATTATTTAAAGGACTGTACGTATTCACCCGAAGTCTGTATGGTCCTCTTAGACAGATACTCACCGTATATGTATACTCATGTGTCTAAAGATCGGAAGTTATATAATACCAATAATTTTTTTTTAGAATATGACATGCAAAGACGTAGATCGCGATAATAGGAGGTAGGATCAGCCGACCGAACGTGGATTATACCTAGTTCGACGGACTACACATATACGGAGATATACGTGGGTTTTATATGGGTTTTGACGGGTCAAAAAAAAGTCCATCCAGCTTAAGTTGGTGTGTGTGTGTGTGGTGGGGTGGTGGTGGTGTGGGGGGGGGGAGGGGGGGACCGAAGCACACCTCTACCTAGAAAGCTTATGTGGGCGCCTCCTAAACGCAAGATATTACCCAAATGGAGAACTCACCGACACAGCCTTTAGTAAAAATCCCTCCCTAGGCTGGCATGCACTAGAGGAAAAAGGGATATCCGTTCGCGACCCCTCAGAGCATTAGTCCCGGTTGCGCCACCAACCGGTACTAATGCTGGCACGCGTCCCGGTTGGAGCGGGAACGGGGCCAGGGGGCATGCGTCCCGGTTGGTAATGGGGCATGCGTCCCGGTTGGATCCACCAACCGGGACTAAAGGTTTGGCCACAGCCACGTGGCGTGGCACACACCTTTAGTCCCGGTTGCTGGCTCCAACCGGGACTAAAGACCCCCTGCCCTCTATAAATGCAACGCCCCAGCCCCCTCTGCCTCCACTCTGTTTTTTCGAATGGTGGAAGGTGTGAGGGGCTGTGCTAGTTTTTTCTCATGCATGCATTGAAGGTGTTTGTTGAAATGTTTGAGTGAATAATCCCGTTGAATTTCTCATAGAACAAAAGTATAGAAGGTGTTCGAGACGCACTTGAGCTTTCTCCTCTTTATTTCCCTCGATCGAGGTTAGCAATCTTATCTTTTCTAGGTCATTGATACAATTCATGTGTCGGTGTGAATTGGTTATTTCACTATTTATGATGTCCTGTTTTTTGATAAACTTACTTATATGATGCAGATGAACGGTCGGGAATGGATGTACGGTGACCGGCGAGTAGCCGGGTATATCAAAGGCGTGGATAAATTTATCGATGTGGCTACGGCAAACAAAGAGAATGGATTTATACGTTGTCCATGTGTTCAATGTCGGAACAACAAGGAGTACTCTTCCTCGAAAATCATGTTGCAGGAGGAAGTTTTCCTTTTTGTCGCACGGAAAAGCCCTTTTCCATTTTCCGAGCGCAAAAAACGAGTCGTTTTGTGAAGTAACCACCAAAATACCGTTTCAGAATGCTACCGTCCCATTTTCCTAAAATACTAGACCACCTTACATGGACTATCTCCCAACCGGTACATCTCAAACCTTTTCGTCCATCCCGGGTAAAAAGGACAAATGTCTGTCGAATCGTCAGGAAGTGGGTCCGGTTTGTACTACAGGTACATGATCTATCGCCCGTGATTTTTTGAAAAAATCATTTTTAGACTCGCAATATATGGTTTCTTCAGAGATCCAATGCAAGTTCTAACGATGCTCATCCCCTATCTTCATGCACACCGGTTCGACCATAGTTAGAAATTCAGATAATTCAAAACGGGCATAATAAATTCAAAAAAAATCCGAACAATGAAAATCCTTCGCGTGGTGTCATATTTGTTACATAGTTGAATGGAAAAATACCAGACTTGGTATATTGATCATGTTTCGAAAAAACCTTCACAAAATGACCTATCATGTTCGAGGTTTCATGGCTTTCGGTCCAAATGACCGATGTTATGTGCTGAATCACGGTATAGTTTGTGATGTTGTGCCCATATTATGCATGTGTGTGGACATTGGTATGGAGAACAATGTTGCAGGAGGAAGTTTTCCTTTTTGTCGCACGGAAAAGCCCTTTTCCATTTTCCGAGTGCAAAAAATGGGTCGTTTTGTGAAGTAACCACCAAAATGCCGTTTCAGAATGCTATCGTCCCATTTTCCTAAAATACTAGACCACCTTACATGGACTATCTCCCAACCGGTACATCTCAAACCTTTTCGTCCATCCCGGGTAAAAAGGACAAATGTCTGCCTAATCGGTAGGAAGTGAGTCCGGTTTGCACTACAGGTACATGATCTATCGCCCGTGATTTTTTGAAAAAATCATTTTTAGACTCGCAATATGTGGTTTCTTCAGAGATCCAATGCAAGTTCTAACGATGCTCGTCCCCTATCTTCATGCACACCGGTTCGACCATAGTTAGAAATTCAGATAATTCAAAACGGGCATAATAAATTCAAAAAAAATCCGAACAATGAAAATCCTTCGCGTGGTGTCATATTTTGTTACATAGTTGAAAGTAAAAATACCAGACTTGGTATATTGATCATGTTTCGAAAAAACCTTTACAAAATGACCTATCATGTTCGAGGTTTCATGGCTTTCGGTCCAAATGACCGATGTTATGTGCTGAATCACGGCATAGTTTGTGATGGTGTGCCCATATTATGCATGTGTGTGGACATTGGTATGGAGAACAATGTTGCAGGAGGAAGTTTTCCTTTTTGTCGCACGGAAAAGCCCTTTTCCATTTTCCGAGCGCAAAAAACGGGTCGTTTTGTGAAGTAACCACCAAAATGCCGTTTCAGAATGCTACCGTCCCATTTTCCTAAAATACTAGACCACCTTGCATGGACTATCTCCCAACCGGTATATCTCAAACCTTTTCGTCCATCCCGGGTAAAAAGAACAAATGTCTGCCGAATCGGCAGGAAGTGGGTCCGGTTTGTACTACAGGTACATGATCTATCCCCCGTGATTTTTTGAAAAAAATTATTTTTAGACTCGCAATATGTGGTTTCTTCAGAGATCCAATGCAAGTTCTAACGATGCTCCCCTATCTTCATGCACACCGGTTCGACCATAGTTAGAAATTCAGATAATTCAAAACGGGCATAATAAATTCAAAAAAAATCCGAACAATGAAAATCCTTCGCGTGGTGTCATATTTTGTTACATAGTTGAAAGGAAAAATACCAGACTTGGTATATTGATCATGTTTCGAAAAAACCTTCACAAAATGACCTATCATGTTCGAGGTTTCATGGCTTTCGGTCCAAATGACCGATGTTATGTGCCGAATCACGGCATAGTTTGTGATGTTGTGCCCATATTATGCATGTGTGTGGACATTGGTATGGAGAACAATGTTGCAGGAGGAAGTTTTCCTTTTTGTCGCACGGAAAAGCCCTTTTCTATTTTCTGAGCGCAAAAAACAGGAGAAAGTTCTAACGATGCTCGTCTCCTATTATTATGCATGTGTATGGACGCGCCATTTTTCATCTTTAGTCCCGGTTGGTGACACCATCCGGGACAAGGTACACTCCGTACGACATAATGTCGACACGCCATTTTTCCCGCCATTTTTCTTTCCGCCATTTTTTCCCGCCAGTTCTTCCCTCCAGTTCTTTACTATATATATATGTAGGGTTGGCCTCCATTGTCATTGCACATCTCTAGACTCATATCTGCAACCTCATCACTCTTTCCCATGGCTTCCACCGTAGCACTAACTCCCAGGGAGGCGGAGGCGCTTTGTGCCTCGAACTACCCCTGCCCGCCGGGCTACTGTGTCCCCGTCGGCTGGATGCTGAGCGCCGGAGGCGTGCCGGTTCCTCCTGTCCCTCTAGGTGTGGCGCGTCGTATGGCCATCACGAACCACTACTACTTCGAGCTCACTCTGGAGCAGCAGAGGAATCCCAGATGGCATCCCGACTATTTCCCAACTTGGGAAGCCTTCTTCGTGGATCGGCGTGAGAGGGCACTCGCCAGGCATGAGGAGGAGGGCCCACCTCCTCCGAACTTCAACGAGGCCGGCCGGCGGCTGTGGTGGCATGGCCGGACTCTCCAGAGCGTCATGGCCTACGACATGGCCGCTGACTCTAGCCCCCGCCTGCGCTACCCTCAAGTCCAGCCCACTCGTACTCAACCTTCAAGGTTCAACTACGGCGACCCCGACGATGATAGCGACGACGGCAGCGGCGAGTACGACGACTATAGTGGCGAGTATTACAGGTGTAGGCAGGAGCATGACTGAATTATTCTAACATTGCAAAACAAGTTCGGCCGATTGTGGCTTAATCTGGCCATGTATCTTAATTTTCAGTTCTTCTATGTAACTTTGTATTAGTTGTGTTATGTACTTTAATTCCAGTTCTATCCTAATCAAATTTTATTTCCGCCCATTATTTTTCGTCCTCTTTTTTCCGCCCATTAAAAACAGAAAATGGTTTTGAATTACTTATAAGTTAATTCATTTTTAATTGTAAATGGTTTATCTTTTAAACGGTTACATTAATTATTTTTTAAAAATAGAAAATGGTTTTGAATTATTTATTCAAATCCAAACACTTTTTATGTTTAAAGTTTTTCTAAATTCCAAATTAATATTTAAAAATATAAGTTAATTCATTTTTAATTTTAAATGGTTACATTAATTATTTTTTAAAAATAGAAAATGGTTTTGGATTATTTATTCAAATCCATACACTTTTTATGTTTAAAGTTTTTCTAAATTCCAAATTAATATTTAAAAAATATAAGTTAATTCATTTTTAATTTTAAATGGTTACATTAATTATTTTTTAAAAATAGAAAATGGTTTTGGATTATTTATTCAAATCCATACACTTTTTATGTTTAAAGTTTTTCTAAATTCCAAATTAATATTTAAAAAATATAAGTTATTTCATTATTAATTTTAAATGGTTACATTAATTATTTTTTAAAAATAGAAATTGGTTTTGGATTATTTATTCAAATCCATACACTTTTTATGTTTAAAGTTTTTCTAAATTCCAAATTAATATTTAAAAAATATAAGTTATTTCATTATTAATTTTAAATGGTTACATTAATTATTTTTTAAAAATAGAAATTGGTTTTGGATTATTTATTCAAATCCATACACTTTTTATGTTTAAAGTTTTTCTAAATTCCAAATTAATATTTAAAAAATATAAGTTATTTCATTATTAATTTTAAATGGTTCATAGTTTAAATGGTTACATTAATTATTTTTCAAAACAGAAAATGGTTTCGAATTAGTTATTCAAATTCAAACACTTTTTATGTTTAAAGTTTTTCTAAATTCCAAAGTAATTATCATTTAAAAAACATTACAAATTTAAACCCCAAAATAAAAAATAAGGCGGGAACAGAGAGAAAATAACTGAAAAAATTTGAAAACAGGGGAATACGTCCCGGTTGGAGCCACCAACCGGGACTAAAGAGCCCCCTGCGCGCGCGCCCCTTCAGCTGCTGAAAATTGGACTATACGTCCCGGTTGGTGGCTCCAACCGGGACGTATAACCCTTTAGTCCCGGTTGGAGCCACCAACCGGGACTAAAGGTCCCCTACTAGTTAACCAATGCCCCTTCTCCTTCTTCCCCGTTCCTCTTTCTCACTCACCCGCAACAGAGATCGCCGCCGCCGCGAGGACAACCGCTCGGACGCCATCAGGCTGCCCAACCATCGTCTCGCCGTCGGCCTCCACGCGCTGCCTCGCTATGCTTATCCTCCTCGCCGAAGGAATCGAAGCCGCGTGACTGGAATCGACCGCGTCTTCCCCATCACCGACGAGCTCCGCCATTGCCATCACCGTTGCTGCCGATCTCCTCCGTCCCCGCCAAGGTTACACACGCGTCGAGGGTGAGCTTGTAACTCTCTGGGACCCCTTCTTTCCTCCCCTCGTGCTTTGTCCTTCTCCCGCGCCGTCCGCCGCCATCCGTCGCCGCTGCATGTCGTCGCGTGCCCTATTCCGGTGACCAAATCTGGGCGGTGCCCTACTAGTTAGGTTCGCCTCGACGCCCTCTTTCGAACAAACCCGTGCACGCCCCCTCCCGAGCCCTCTAGCAACGTCGCCGGCCACCGCACAGTGCTCACCGGCGAGCCGAGCGGGCGCCGAGGTGGCCATGGCCCTGGCCCACCGGCCAGCCCCAGTGGGTAGACTGTGAACTGGTGAAAAATAACCAGGGTTCGGTGGGGCTTGCTTGCTTGCGTGGAGGCTGAGTTGGCACTAGGGCCCATCTGTCAGTCTCACTGGCTAGGGGTCGCCCCGGTGTAAAAACTATTTGCCTTTTTTTTAATTCCAGAAAATGATTTAATATTCTAAAATCAATAACTTATTGTTTATAAGTCAGAAAAATACAAATAATATATCAAATTGTTCAGAAAAATGAAACCTATCTATTTAACCTATAATCATGCATTGTTTAACAACTTAAATGACAAGTATAATTAGAAGAACAAATGCACCCCTCTCATATGTTCCGGAGTTTCCCCGAGTTAGGGTTTTCACCCCTCGGAACCCCGAATAAATCGTCGAGCATGTCTTAGGGTTACATTCCAATGCAAATTAACTTGTCATATCATCATACTTGCTTGAGCATTGCATCGATGCCATGTGTTGATTGTTTCCCTTTCTTTTCGGTGTTTCGATTATTAGGTTTATTATTAGTTAGGTATTATTAGGTTTATTAATTAGTTTGGTATTATTGGTCTTCGGCCCCACTGGTCAGTCACTGTGGGTAGCCCCAGACCCGATTCACATTGTCAAGCAACTTAAAAGCCCTATCTTAGATAAGGACTCATTAATACCCCTTAGGTGCATGTGGGTTCGACGATGTGCCTATCTACTACACGGTTTCCTTTTTGTAGCTAGGTTTAGGGTTTCTCTTCATTTTTATTATTGTGTATGTATATATTAGGGTTTATCTGAATTAGGGTTTATATCTCTCAACACCGTACTTAACTTTCTCCTTTAGCCGCTTTGACTTATTCGTTTTTCCACCTATGCAGAAAATATGGACCCACACGTCAGAGATGAAGAAAAGGAAGAGTTGATCCAAGGTGTGATCCGTGGGGAAGATAATTTAGACGTATCAACGTTTCTGAACAACTCCGGTGAGGGTGATCCTCTTTTTACCGGAATAGACAACTTGTTTGAGGTTGAAGGTGTTGCCTTCCGCGAGGGAGAAGGCGATGCCTTGTGTAATCGAGAAGACGACCGCTCCGGCGAGGTGCATGTAATATAAATCAATTCATTAATTAATCATCTGCTATCTATATAGAAATAGTAACGACGATCTTTCTTCTTTTAGCCCTCCGGATTGAAGGAATCTACTGAAAAGAGCGGACGAGTCCCAACCAAAAATTTGCAAGACCATGAGAGGTTCAGGATCGAAGATGTCGCTGAAGACGGCAAACTGACGACTCCCGAAGTTGGCGCAACCAAATTTGTGGCACAATGCGGAGTAATCGTTAGGGACTTAATCCCGATCACCATTAGAAATTGGAATAGGCCTGCTAATGCGGATGAAGAGGGAACATGTTTATTTGTCCCTAACCATGCCAAAGATTTACTGTGGAAGAGGCTCATGGTTAATTTCAAACTACCGAAGATAGAGCTGGATCCAAATGCGGAGGATCCAGTTGAGGACGCCTTACAACATGGGAGAGCCATGGAGGCTAAGGTCAGGGAGTGGGCTTTGAAGAAGATGGCCCAGTGTTTCACCAACTGGAAGAAAAGATTGCACCTTGACTATGTCGTGAAAAAGAAGACTCCCGATTTCAAGAATATTCAGTTTGAGAAGATAAAACCATTCTGGGCTGAGTTTGTGGAATACAAGAAATCAGAAAAGGCTAAGAAAATGTCTGAAACGAATAAGCTGAATGCTGCTAACAAGAAGTATCACCATACTATGGGGCAAGGTGGCTACAGGGTTGGCATTCCTAAGTGGGAGAAACTTGAGCAGGAACTGCGTGATAAAAAGATCACCCCAGAGACAGACGATTGGGTAGAACGTGCAAGGAGTTGGTTTTACGGGCATGGGGCACGTTGGACTCGGAAGGGAGGTGTATATATAACATACGACATAAAGAAGATCACTTGCCAATCGAGAGGATCAGAAAAGCAGTAAAGGCTGTTAAAGATGGGGACTTCATTCCCGATAGAGAGAATGATGAGCTCACACTCGCCCTTGAAAATAAGGAACATGATGGACGAACACGAGGCACAAGAGGCTCCCAACCATGGAGGACTGGGTTTCCCGAAGAGAGCAAGAAATATCCTGATAGAAGCCGTCAGAGGAGAAAGGACAGGGCGACAGTTGAAGCAGATAGTCAGAAAGAGCGAATGCGTTTAATTGAAGAACGATTAAAGCAACAACAAGATGAAATTAACGCACTTAAAGAGCAAAGTACTACCGGCCCATCTCAGCAGCACACTGCATTCGATGCTACCGGCCTATCGAATAATCGAAAAAGCAGTGTGGCTTCCACCGAGGTCCCGGGTGATGACAATGGCGATGACGATGATGCACCGACGATGGCTCCTGTTGGCTACCCAGTGGATGATATCACAGAGATGACACACTGCGAGCTACATGTCAAAGTTGTGAACATATCAATGAAGGTGGCGGTCGGCTATGCCTTACCAATTGGACCCACACCAACTTACCACTGTCGTCCGGTTCCAGAGGGCTACGCTGTTGTCGGCGTGGATGAAATCATGCCCACCTTTGAGGTTTTGGATCTTCACTACCCTACTGGTGAAGGGGATGTGACTGTGCTGGGTGATGCAAAAAACGTCACCATTCTATGGCCGAAGGAATTTATCGTGCTTCGAAATCACACGCCAAGGCCATCTTCGCCGCCGCCTCACCCGTCTCAGCGAGGTCGTCGCCGCCGCGGCAGCCGTCTTCGTCGCCTCACCCGGCTCCGTCGCCTCACCAATCTCCGGTGCAGCCATCGCCGCGGGAGCCATCGCCGGCGCCTCAGGATAAAAAGCGTAAGCGTACCGCTACTGTGCATCGTAAGCGATCGCCGAAACGTAAACAAGAGCCTCTTCCAAAAGTACCAAAGGTTCCTCCCAAGAAAGCTTATGATTGTACTGAAGAGGAGACTGCGGCGATCGTTGATGCGGAAACGACAGCGTTTTTCGCTAAGCTGAGGCGGCCGAAAGAGCCAGAGTTCCCCAGCACCAAAGAAGAAAAGGCCAAAGTGTTTAAAATGCTAAAGAATCTTCATCAACCCGAGCCAAAGCTGTCATCAGACTATGACCGTTCTATTCTCAAGTCACATGCGGCACAAAAAGCCTCGAAGAGCAGTACTGATGCAAGCGGGAAATCTGTTGCCCAGCTCGGAGAACAAGCAAAACAGACTTGCGCCCCTCTGAAGGTGATTTCTCAAACCAATGTGGGGTCGAGCAAATATGGGGCCGAAAAGCAGTATGATCCAGAGGTAGTTGCACAATACGGAGAAGCTGCCGCTGCTCAAGGTATGAGTATTGTCCAGTACTTATCCCAGTTAGAGTTCTTCCCTATGAGTGAAGTAGCATACAAATACCAGTACGGCAAACCTCTCGTCAAACCTGAGGAGGTAAACAATCTTTCAACAAAAATGCGAAGATTGCATAACTGGTACATGCATGCCACGTCCGCCGGGGCTAACTGGATAGTGCTGAGGGTTACAAAAAAGCATCATGGGAAAGAAAGGGATGACATGATATCCATTGAATTTGATGAACTATTTCAATTATTCAATCAAGACGCCTTGGACAAATCGATCATCAGTGCCTATTGTCTGTAAGTACTAATTTTGTAATTAATTTAGTCTCCAGCTATATTATTTTGTTTATTGCATGTATATAATCATACTGTAATATGAAGAATGAAGATTCTCGAATGCAGCAGAGGACAAATCTATGACATTGGCTTCATTGACCCATATTGGATTCATGAAGTTAATCTCAAAATAAGCCCCCAAGATACGGAGGATAATATAGTACACGCGTTAAGGTTTCAAGAAACCAAAAGGGAAATACTATTTTCTTACAACTTCTAGTGAGTGTTATTGTCTTGTATACACTTTCTATTTTGCTTACTCGATGTAAGTATATAATTGATTAGTTATCCATTCGCAGGTACCACTATATTCTGTTAATCATTCAACTTGACAAAGGGCGTGTACTAGTCATGGACTCGAAACATAAACCCCTTGAGACGTGGAAGGACATGCAGATACTTCTCCAGCGGTAATTCTAATCATTACGACACTATATCGGCAACGTTCGTGAATTTTATGATATCAAGTACTTAATAACTTATTTTATTCGTTTTCTTCGCCGGGCAGCGCTTGAAAAAGGTTCACCAAAAAGGCTAGGGGTGTTTGGAAAGAGGAGCTTACATTTGAAGCACTAGATGTAAGCACCACTAGCTATATCCGCGCATCTCTTTGATTCTAGTTTTGATATAGTTATTATCATGCTTGATTATTATTTTGATTGAACTCTGTTCTCGTAAAGTGCCTGACGCAGGGACCAGGTAACAATCTCTGTGGATACTATGTTTGCGAATTCATCCGGCGGACGTGCGATGAGAAGGACAGAAATTTAGAACAACTCCACGTACGTAAACAATTTCTATAGTTTTTAATTTCAAACAAATTGTGTTTAGTTTCATTCATATAGGCTGACTCCTTTTTTAAATCAGATCGAACATCTACGGGACGGTCTTCTGCCAAAGGATCGCATACGAGCAATTCAGGAGGAATTGGCGGGATTCTTGGATGCAGAAGTCCTAGACCCGAAAGGGGAATACTATTCTGCTGTGTATAGACAATAGGGATTGTAAAAATAGCAACTTTGAAGGAATTGGCCGGTAGCATCGAATAGCAACTTTTGTATGTAGTGCATGAACTCGATCCGTGTATTGAATGTAATATTGTCATGATGATCTTGTGTAATATAAGGTTCCTTCGTTGATAAGTGCAAAACACTAAATAAACAATAAAACAACCTAAATTAATTCTCTGCCGCGGCACAAAAAGTGGCGAAAATGCTGCCGCGGCAACAAAATGTGTCAAAATGAATTCTCTGCCGCGGCAGAGAAATGGGCCAAATCTCTGCCGCGGCAGCAGGTTATTAGTGCTCCACCCCCCTCGCGCTCTGATGCCGCCACGTGTGCCCCCATTTGTCCCGGTTGGTGGGGCAACCGGGACTAAAGGTTGGGGCTTTAGTCCCGATTGCCTCGTCCCGGTTGGGTAACCGGGACTAAAGCCCCTTACCAACCGGGACCAATGGTCCTCTTTGCACTAGTGATGGTATTTGCCATGGCTTAGAACTCCTCAAAAAAGGAGTCATATGGAGGATCCGATCCACTTGGGCAGCAAAATCCGTATTTCGCAAGACAACTAGATACCAAGAGGAAATTCAAAAGCTACAACAAGACAAGGAGGGTCTAGATACAGATGGGTTTCTGACCTTATTAATGAGAACACTATGCAATGGAAGGAAGATCTAGTTCGTGCAACCTTTCCTAGCTATGATGCGGATGAAATCCTACGAATCCGCTTACCACGCTGCAGCGGGAAAGATAATATAGCCTGGCACTTTGAGCAATCTGGACACTTTTCTGTCCGAAGTGCCTACATATTAGCTTTGATTAACAGTTCAGACAACCTTACTGCGGGCTAGAGCAGTGATAGGCCAACAGGTGATAGGACGATCTAGGATGTTATTTGGAAGACAAAAGTTCCCCAAAAGGTTAAAATATTTACCTGGCGACTAGCTACAAACGCTCTTGTTGTACAAAAAAAGATACTCAAGGAAAATGACCACCGATCCAACTTGCACGATTTGTGGAAGAGAGTCAGAAGATGGGTTCCATGCAAATATGCAAAAGCTCTAAGAGACAGACTCGGAAATGATTGGAAACTACCGCTGATAGAGATCTTATTAAATCGAGCACTGATTGGACTCTTACCATTCTTTGCTCTGTCAATGAGAATACGAGGAGTAAAATCATGCTTATGTGGTGGAGAGCTTGGCACCTTCGAAACGACATCATATTTTGAGAAGGAAAAGAGGAGGTAAATGCGTCTGTCCATTTTCTAATAAATTACCTAGAAAACTTAACTAGAATCAGAGAAGGAAATGTAGAGGAAGGCCTGAAAGGGAAAATGCCAGCACTTGGATAAGTACATAGTATTAAGATGAACCTAACAAAAAACCATTGCTGCAACTGGACACCTCATGAAACAGGATGGCAGTCTTTGTGGGTGGACACTAGGTTTTCAAAGGAAACCAACACCGAATCTTGGGGGGCTGTAATTGGTAACGAACACGGCCAAATTACTTTATCTGCCTAGGATGTTATATCAACTTGTGAGAGCGCTGAAGTTGCAGAATCTATTGTGTGTCTAGAAGGAATCAAGAACGCACTTTTGACAGTTCATACAGGCTTAGTGATTGAGAGTGATTGTGCTGCTCTAAGGAAGAAGCTTTCAAGCAAGGAAAGGGACACGTCAAGGACTGCTAGCATTGTGGTAGACATTCAACATCTACGAGAGTTTAAACTTAACAAAATTTGTAGACAAGATAATGTACTGGCTAATGAACTAGCTAAATACAGTTGTGTGAGAGGTAGTGGTGGTGTGTTGCAAGGTGTGATTCCTCCCCTGCGTGTTGGAAGCGGCATTGCCTTTTTGTAATCGCGAATCTTTTCACTAAGTAATGCAACTACCAGTTTCAAAAAAATATTGTAAGTTGTTCAGGGATCCATCCCCATGTAATTTCTCAATGAGAGAGGATTTTAATAATGACATTTCGCAACTTTCTCCTAAAAATGACATTCTTACTCGTGCCTTCACTAAGAAGGAGGTACATGATGCTATTTTTCACATTGATAAATAAGGCTCCTAGACCCGATGGGTTCCCGACTGAGTTTTTTCAAAAATTGTCGGAACTCATTAAGGATCACTTGATGTCTATGTTCTTTCAATTGCAAAATGGGGATATGCATCTATTAAAATTAAAATTTTGTGCCATTACACTCCTCAAAAAAGCAAATGTGGTACTGAAAGTGCAATGGACGTCGCCTAGAGGGGGGTGAATAGGCTTTTAAAATTATTATGATTTAGGCTCAAATAAATCCGGAATAAAACTAACGTTTAATTTGTTGAGCACAAACCTAACCACTAGGTTCACCTAAGTGCACCAACAACCTATGCTAAGCAAAACAAGCAACAATGTTATAGCAAGATGAAATACTTCAAGCACGATGGCTATCATAAAGTAAAGTGCATAAGTAAAGGGCTTGGTTGAGAGATAACCGATGGACACGGAGACGAAGATTTTTATCCCAAAGTTCACTTCTAAAGAAGCTATGTCTATGTTGGAGAGGTGCGATAGCGCAATGCTCTCCGAACACCACAAATGGCTCACCTTGGGGTGTGATGGCTCGATGCTCACCCAACGCCACCCAAGGCCTCACCCCAGATGCGAAGGCACACAACTCACCGGCGCCACAAAAGGCTCACCCTATTCTCCCGTGAGCTCGCCACAAAGGCCTACTCACGATCCACTAAGGGAAACTTGTGGGCGGTCATCAAAACCCGTACAAGGTTAGGGCTATCTCCACAAATCAATTGGAGGCTCCCAACAACAAAGCCACAAAAAGATACAACGCCATAAAAGGCCAACAAAGCCACAAAAGGCTACAAAACCACAAAAGGTCACAAGAATTCAAAACACCAACCACAACCATCTAGGGTTCCAAGAACCCAAGAGAAACAAGCCCACAAGCTTGTACTCGCCGAATCTCCAAGGAGAACTCAAACCTATGAAACAAATGCAAGGGCAAGTCCTTCACTCCTAAATTTTAGAACAACTACAAAAGCTATTGGGGGAATGAGGGAGGAAGAACACAGGAGGGGAACACAAAACTCTCCAAGATCCAGATCCCAATGATTCTTTCACAAAGAAGGGATTTGTCTTGGGAGGATTGTAGATCTAGATCTCCTCTCTCAAATCCATCAAAAAGATGCAAGAATCATAGGAGGGGAAATGGGAGAGTTAAAGCTCTTCAAGGTCAACAAAGGAGGAGAGAGAAAGAAAGCCAAGAACCAAGAAAAGAGCTCGTACCCATGAAGAGGATGAGGATCCCCTTTTAAAGGGCTCCCAGATCTGCCCGTTATGGGCAATTACGGCCCTGGCCGGAACTTCTGGTGGGAGGCCGGAATTTCCGGTGGCATCCAGCCAACGGTTAGAAAACAGCAATTCGAAAGACTGAAAACACGAGCCTGGCCGGAACTTCCGCCGGTCCACCGGAACTTCCGCTGATACCGGTACTATCGACAGAAATTTCGACCAAAGATCCGACAAATAGAGAACATAAAACCAAGAGGTTACAGTACGTGAGCGAAACAGAGCTAGAATTTCACCCGGTACTACCGGCGGCATTTATGCCCAAGCGGTATTTCTGGTCCCTGGCCGGAACTTCCGGCGGGGGCGGTATTACCACCGAAACGTCCGATCCAAAATCCGCCAAATAGAACAAAACAGACAGCGAGGATACAGTACGCGAGCGAAAGAAGTACCGGAATTTCAACCGAAACTACCGGCGGCAAAATGCCCTAGCAGTACTACCGGTGGCTAGCCGGAACTTCCGGTCAGGGAAATTATGCCAATCATGTTGTGTCATCCACTGACCGAACTTGTTTCATCTGGATTTAGGGTTCGTCTATTTGGAAACACTGAAACATTTCAACTCTCGGTAGTCTTTGTACTATGTTTCCAGTGTTAAAAACATGAGACAAGCATGACTGTTTGACTTTTTACAATAAAATATCACTATGCTGATAGGACATGTTTCCATAATAGGGGTTTAGCTATTTAATTTGGCTTTCTTCTTGAAAGAACTAAATGTTTTACACTCTCCTTTATATAGAAAAATTATTATGACACATTACCTAATTTGTTAGCTTAGTATATCCCCTTGAAAGAACTTGAAATGAAAAGTACAATATCTTTGAAAGAACTCAACTAGCAAGATGACAGCTGGAGTTGGAACAGTCTAGCTGTGACTGGTGCCTCTTGTGGCTTGCACGTCTCCAAAGAGCTCCGTGAATCAACCGAGCTACCAACATAGAGAAGCACAAGTAAACAAATTTATGGTGTACTAGATGGTGGTACACAACACGTGGAGATAAAAATAGCAAGTTATTCATAGCATGATATAATTATAATTTTGCATCTAAGCAAGCAAAAAATCATATATGCATGTGCAAGATAGTACAAATGCATACATGTAAGTATGGAAAACATTAAACCTTTAACTTACTTAAACTAAGAGATTTCCATTAAATTAAGTTGCTATAAGGTGAATATTCTTTCTACATTGCTATAAATTGTTATACTTATATGTAGATTCATTTTATCCTACCTGGCAAATGATTATATAATTTTACCAACCTAAGACAGGGCAGGCCGTTGTGTTTGTTCTGTTTTTTATACACCAAGTAACACTATGGTAGTTGCTACATTATACGAAACCTTCTCCCTTCGTCCTTTATAAAAGGAAGATACTTTGGAGAACCGTTCAAAACCTAATGCTAGTTTTTAGCTTTATGTGACTATATTGGCAACACATGTACAAAGAGTTTGTATCATTGAACGGTATGAGAAGCATAGTTACACCCATAAACAAATCTATTTTGTGTTAGGGATTGTCCCCATAGTTTAGATGTCTTCTTAATCAGCATATGTAGCACTGCAAAGGCACATTGTAGTGCTTGGATAATGTTTTATATAGACTTAAGACCTCATGGATCACATTTTTCTAACTAGAAGATGTGGAGGGACAGTGCACGAAAGAGCAACTTTCAACGACATAGAAACATTCTAGCCTCTGAATATGTAAAAATTTGGTTCTCAAGGACATAAAAACAGACAAACTGCACTACTCTGAATAAATCACAATAACATGGATGTCGCATCTCGCCGCAGCTTGTCGTCCAACCATAGATAGAACTATTGTGTTCCTTGAGTGATCATGATATTGTTGATCTTTTATCGCCATCCTGCACATGTTCACCATAATGCATATTAATTACTCCCTCCGTTTCAAGGCTTAAGGCGTCCTCGTTTTGCGTGTTTTTTCTTTGACCAAGAATTACTCTAAATACGTAAAGGGTTTTGGTATAAAACTAGTACCACTGGAAAGTATTTTTCAATACGAATCCAACGGTACTAATTATGTACAATATAATCAAGATTTTGTTGTTCAATTCTTTTGGTCAAACTTTGCTTTGGAAAACGTGTGTGTCTTAAATCCTGAAACGGAGGTTGGATGAGAAGTCCATGTCTAGTAGAAACACACATAAGAAATATATGTGAAGAACTTGATCAAACTGTCCTTGTAGGCTTATTATTGCAGATAGTGCACTACTGAGTAGTGAAAACATCACTACCAATTACCTTATATGATTGCTAGTGAATGCATTTTTGCTTAGGTGTCCCCCCTCCTCTTCAAACTTTGATAAACAGCAACTCGATACCTATTTGTTCCGAAGATCGTATGAACCCACCCAAATCCATATGGTCCGTTTAGACATATATTCACCATACACATATACTCACGTGCCTGCGCGAGGCGGAAATCGGAAAGTATATAGCAGCAGCAACAAGATTTTAAAACATGGCATGCAAAAACGTAGATCTCCGTAAGGGAGGTAGGATCAGCATGTGAAAACATGGAGTATATCTAGCTCGACCAAGTACATCTATACAGAGTTATATAAGGCCTAAATATGGGTCTCGTCTTCTTAGAAGAAAACTGCCCCATGCACACTTTTTTGAGGGAGGGGGGACACCGAAGTTGCTAGTTAATGTACCACTAGACATGCTACACACCTCCAATTCAGACTCGGCTTCAATTTCAAATATCTTGCACAAAATCTCATAACTTTTGCCAATTTCCAATCTACAAAAAATGAAGAGGTCAACAAACAAACATCTTGTTCTTGTGAAGACTAGTTGCTACTGCAATCAAAGTGAAGTAGGCACCATAATATTAACCAACAACCAGAGCTAGAAAGGTGCAACAATCGCTTGCAGTGAAATTGGCCATCACTGCATCACGGTAGTCATTTTGGGGCACTTCAAAGTGCCTCTATATGTGATCAAAATGTCTCTAACACTGTGTTTGGATGCACTGAATTGGTGCATAGAATTGGAATTCTGGAAATCTGGCCGAAATTCTATTGTTTGGATGGCTAAGGAATTGAGGACTGGAAAGTTGGATCCAATTCCACGCCCACCTCCCACGCGTGTCCATCCACATCGAGCGTTTCCGAGCTCTCACCCTCGGAATCATCCTGGAAACGGGTCGACTCAGGCGCCCGCGTACCCCTTCGCGCTCGAGCCGCCTACGTTCCCAAACTCCCGCTCGCTCAGGAACCGGCGGCGGCGACCAGCACCGGTAAGCCCGGCCTCGCGAAGTGGATGACGACGCCATGCCCTCGGCCCATCTTTCCCCTATCCTCTCCTCTCCCTCACAGACCCTCTCCCCTTCCTTCTCAAGAACGCCGTGAAACCCTAACCGCCGTCGCCTGAGAGCTTTGCTCCGCTGCCGTTCTGGCCCTCCGCAAGCAGCCGAGCGTCTCCTAAGCACCGCCTACTTCTCCTCCCTCTTCCCTCTGGAGGAATCGAGCCAGAGTGTTGTAAATCGCCGCCGTTGTCCATTTTCTTCCCCAACTCCGGCCGCCGCCGCCGTGCTTGATTCTGTGTCGTCTGATCCCCTCCGGCCTCCCCAACCGTTCCATTGAGATCCTGGAGAGCCATCGGTCGTCCAGGACCAACCCTTTGTCCCCATCTCGCTCTGTACCCCACTCCAGCCATGCATCGTTCTGGCCGCTGCAGCTCAGCATGACATCAACCTCTAATTCCAACAACAAATTCTAAGCACAGCCCAAACAATAGATTTCGAATTTGAAGCATTTCCTTTCCATCTTGGATTTGGAATTTTTGCTCAATGCAATTCGATGCCCCAATTCAGTGCATCCAAACACAACATAAAGGGTTTTAGAGGCACTTTAAAATATGGCACTAATACTCATGTCCCTAAAAGTTTTAGGGGCACTTTAAGTGAAATGCCCCTAAAACCTTTAGTGACATTAAGAGAAATGCCCCTAAAACTTTTTGTGGCACTAAGAAAAATGCCCGTAAAGCCCTTTAGTGGCACTAAGAGAAATGCCCCTAAATCCCTTTGATCAAAATGCTTCTAAAAAATTTAGACATTTTAATACTCATGTCGGTAAATGTTTTAGGGACACTTTGATCAAAATGCCTCTAAATCCCTTTAGTGGCATTATAAAAAATGATCCTGAAGGTGATATTTTTAGGGATAAAATTTTTAGGAGTGAAAAACGCATGACTGTCGTTTCCTCAGATGCCGTTCATTTTTATTCTGGTGCGTTCGCCGACCTTTTTCTTAGATGGACCAGAATTTGTCAGGTAGTTGTTAGCACAAAGGGGTGAGCTGATAGAGAAGCCCGTTAATTTCTAGTCAGGCGCTTCGTTTCGAATAGCGATCAGTACATGGGCTTTCTGTAAGCGGCCCATTAAGAAACAGTCCGGTGGGGTTTTTCAACAAGTAGTTCCGTTGCCAGCTCACAGGGTTGACAGACAAGTTTTCTGTATCTAGTACCAGCGTACGCGGGTATTTAAACATGTCGTTCCCCTATTCAGTTCTCGAGGTGGAACTAAAAAAATGCACGCGATTGTTGCTCACGTAACTGTTGTTCGCAGTAAAAGTATGCACTGTTAAGACCATGAGGCAGTGATGAGGCAGGCCGCTGGCCGCATATATACTCCGTGGAAAAACGCAATGAATATTCTGAGTCATCTGGAAAATACCGTGACGTGCTCGTACTACTGCAATTACTTTTTTTTAGTGTGCACTGGACGCACAATGCATGCATGCATGAGTTGTACATTCGGTTTTTATAATTAGATTTTATGCACACTAATATTGTACAGTATTAACAAAAGGTACAAATAAAGAATTAAAAAATAAAAATATTAGTGAATTTTCTCATGGTAGACTAAGTGGAACGAAAACATCAGTGCTCGTCGAGTAGACCATCAATACTAATGGGGAAAATGTAACATTGACCTGAACCGAGTATGTTGATTCGGAGGACGGGCTTCAGGTAGGACTTTATAGTTTTTTTTTGAAAAAATTGAAAATTGAAAGATTCAAAAATTTTCAAAAATGCAGAAAGATAGATAATGATTTATAATACGTGTTTGCAAAAGATTAGTTGGAAATACTTTGTATTCTTGTCTCAGTAAAAAGAGAACAATTCGGATCTGGGTGTGAACAGTATAAATTTTGGAATGAGACTGCTTTTTTTTTAGAATTTGTCATATTTGTCTTTTTTACTGCACACAAAATACAATGTATTTTACTTTGAAATTTTGCATACATGTATTTTACATTGTGGACTACACGAATACTTTTTTTTCAGAAAAATATTGACGTTTTTCGAAAAAAATTTAAAAAGTTCTCATGGAGTCCATCCTCCAAAACGATTTTCCAGATCTGAACCCAATTTGAATGCCCTAGAACATATCATGACTAAACGTGAAGTAATTTTTTTTACCAAATGGAACAAATGTATACTAACTAAAAAATTAGCTAGAACAAATCATGCATATGAGGGGGACATTAAGAAAAAGTGAAACAAAAATTTAGCGCCCATGGAACATCAAGGTTTCTACCGAATTAAACTTTGGACATGGTGGAATAAAAATTACACTAAGTGAAATAGAATTTTACTGTGTGTGTGGAACAAATCAATACTACGGAAAAGAAAATATTTAGGCAAAGTGAACAAATTTTAGCACACATGGAACAAATCGCGACTTCGAGGGGAACAAAACACTAAACCAGACGAAACAGAAAATTATTATTCGAGAAAATGTGCATAATACATTAAACTATACAGAACAAAGTTTTAACATGCAGGGAACAAAACAACGCAAAACCTAAAGGAACACAAGTTTGCACCGTGGAACATAATTTTAGTACAGGTGGAATAAACCGCAAGTACAAAAAGAAACAATAAAATTAGATTGAGCGAAACTACTTTTAACACACGAAAAGGCTAGAAAAAGCACTCGTTCCCGAGCGCGCTCCGCGATCGCTACTGTTGCTGCACATGGCATCCAGAGAGTTCCTCGTGTGTTGTCCCTCGCCTTCCTCGTGCGACACGTGGTGCCTGCACAGAGAGGGGTGGTGGTCCTTTTTCCCTTTCTCTTTTAGATTTATACACGAAAAATGTGATATCTTTTAAACGAATCATCCAAGTTGAGATCTGTTTTCAAAATTGTGTTAGTCGCGTCGAGATCTACAAAACTAGATCCCCATGTTGATATGTTTTGACGAAGTTTTTTTTAACTACCTTTTTTCCCTACGTTGCACTGCCTTCGGTCGCGGTGCATGACATGATCTACTGTTGGTGCACTGCCTTCGATCATAGTGCATGGCCAATCCACTGGCAGTGCATTGTCCGTGCACCGCTCTTTTGTATTGCATTGCACTGCTTTCGGACACAGTGCACGGGGAGGTATCCATCCTGGTAGTGCACTGTTTATGCACTGCCTTTTTGTGCTAAGTGTAATGAAATGCTAAGTGTTATTATGAACTGCTAAGTATTATGGATGTGGATGCACTAAGTACTGAGTGTTCAGTGGAAATTGTTATTAAGTTTATGTTATTTAAAAACTCACTGCAATGTTTGCCGTCAAGTATTGATGTGGTAGTTTATGTTTGATGGAAATTTCTCCAAATGTACTATATTTTAGGGCATTTGGCAAAATGCCTCTAAAGATAGTATCTTTAGGGCACTTTGATAGAAATGCCTCTAAAGGTAGTATCTTTAAGGGTATTTTGATGGAAATGTCTCTAAAGGTAATATCTTTAGGTGCACTTGGCAAAATGCTTCTAAAGGTAGTATCTTTAGGGGCATTTTGATGGAAATGTCTCTAAAAATAGTATATTTAGAGACACTTGGAAAAATGCCTCAATATTTTTAGGGGCACTTGGCAAAATGCCCATAAAGTTAGTACCTTTAGGGGCACTTGGCAAAATGCCCCTAAAGTTAGTACCTTTAGAGGCACTTTGATGGAAATGCCTCTAAAGGTAGTATCTTTAGGACACTTGATAAAATAGGGGCACTTGGTAAAATGCCCTAAAGGTAGTACCTCTAGGGACACTTCGATAAAAAATGCCTCTAAAGATAGTATCTTTAGGGGCACTTGGGTAAAATGCCCCAAATTGACACATTTAGAGGCATTTTCAGAAATGCCCCTAGCCAAAGTGCCCTAAATGTCTATTGTGTACTAGTGCATAGGCAGGGGAAAGCGGTGATACCCACCAGCAGAATCAGAGGAAATAGAGAAAATGACACAGAACTACCACATTTGAGACGATCTTGTTAAAAATCTACCACCTTTGGGTTTTTTTGACACATAAACACCACTTTTGGGGTATGTGTGTGACAGAAAGCTCTAACTGGCCGTGTTTAGTCATCTAACAGCATTTCTGGCAGGTGGGGCCCGTTGTCAGTGCTGGCGTGGCACGCACATGACGGAGGGAGGCAACGGCCGTGAAGCGCGCGTCAAAGGGGGTCGTTAGGGCAGCCACTATCCCTGTCGATTTCAACAGCTACTCCAGCTCTGTTTCCCCACTCTTCCCCAGCCCGTCGTCGCTGTGTCGCCGCACCGCCACCGCGTCTTCTCCCCGTCACTGACCGTTGTCGCCATGGTTTCGTGGAGCGATGGTGAAGAGTCGACGCACTACCCGACCTCGTCTGACGATGTGAGTACTCTACACCTGTAGATCTCCTGCACCTGCCTTTTTCGATTTATAGTTGAATTAGATTTGGATTCAGGTGGTTCTTGTCTAATTTCTGCCACGTTTCAACATGTTAGAGTATGAACAACACCTACGATTCAGATTTTTGCGGTTTAGCCGACGATGGGGAGGAGCATGTGCTCTGCAAGTGTGGATTTGTGGCTGCCAAGTTTGTAGCTTGGGAGGGCTGTAACACTGGAAGGAGGTACCTAGCTTGTGAAGGGCAGCAGGTATGTGAGCATTTCCTAATTAGTATAGATAGTCAGTGCTGGTAATCTCAGTATGTGTTAATTAGTATGTGTTAATTTATAGTCTTTCTTAAATGATGTAGGAAGGAGAGAAGTGTTCATATGTGCATTGGGTTGATCCAGTGTGGCAAGATTCTTTGATGAAAGCAATGGGCAAGCTATGGGAGATGTTTGAAGAAGCTAAACAAGGCAGGGTGAATGATGCACTGGACAATGTTGAGAAGAAGTTTGATTTTGAAGACCAAATTAAGAAGTTGAACCAAGATTTGAAGAAAGCTCAGGATGAAGTTGAAAAAGAAGTGAAAGAGAAGCAGGTGACTTTAGCCCTCAAGGCTAAAGCTGAACAAGCTCTCATGGCTGCAAGGGTTGAAATTCAGGAGAAAATGACCACTGAAGCAACAACTGTCAACATGCACAAATATTTGTTGGTGAAGGCAGAGAGAGAAAGGGACAAGTACATGGAGGAGAAGAGGAAGCTGCAGTTCATTGTATCAGATTTGTTGAAGGAGAAAGAGGGCTACAGGGTCAAGTTCAAGAAGATAAAGGAGATTGTTGAGATGTAGTTTTATTATGATATGAGCAATGGTTTAATTATGCTTTGAAGAATGGTTTAATTATGCTTTGAACAATGGTTTTATTATGATGTGAGCTATAATATGTAGTGAACAATGGAAATTATCTGAATTATGAGCTTGTTGTGAACAATCTTTGTTGTGGAAATTACCTTAATTATGAGCTTGTTGTGAACTTTTCTTTGTTGTTGAAATTATCTGTGGACAATGGAAATTATCTTTGTTGTTGAAATTATCTGTGGACAATATAAATTATATGTGAACAATGAAAATTGTGTAGGTAGTATCATTCATTTAGAAGGGCAAATAAAATTACTGGCAGCAAAACAACACTCACTTGCTCATTTTCTCCAAAATACCAGTACATAGTCTCATTCACTTAAACAAAGAGGAATATTCAACATACATCTAGAGGTCCAACAGTTTGCACAACAAACACTTAAAATTAGAGGTTCCAACAGTTTGCACAACAAATACAACAACATGCATTTGCCACAGCAATCACACATTTCCCCCATCTAGAGGTCCAACATGTGCATCTCTCCCAGCAGATGCATTTGCCCCAGCATTTAAATAGGACATGAAGCCTCTTTCTTTCCTAGGTGCAACAAAAGATGATCTTGCTGCAGGAGTTGATGATCTTGGTGGCCTTGGAGCTGGTTGAGCTTGGGGAGGTGCAACACTGGAAGTTCTTGGTGGCCTTGGAGCTGGTTGAGCTTGGGGAGATGCAACAGTGGAAGTTCTTGGTAGCCTTGGAGCTGGTTGAGCTTGGGGAGGTGTAGCACCTGAAGAAGATGCTCCATCTGGCTTTGTCCTGTTTGCCTGTTAATAAACATAGTTAAATCAGCAAAAAAGTTTCTACAGGTGTTATGAAGCATAGTTTAATCACTGGTAGTTTCTTTACCTTGTGATTGTTTTCCTTAATGCAAGATCTGGTCTGAGAGGCTGTGAGCAGCTTGTATATTTGTGTCCTTGCAGTTTGCAGTTACTGCAGGTGATAGTGGCCATCCTGGAAGATTCTTTTGGCTTTGGCACCTCAAATTTGCCTTTTCTTCTTTTTTCTTGCCTTCTTCCCTTCTGGTGATCTTTAAAACCAGGTGGCATGATGTCTTCAGTGTCAGTTTTGGTCCATCCATGTTGCTGTGGCATGGGATAGAATACAGGCTTGTAGCATTTGAAGAAAAAAGGTTTCTTGTAGAATTCAGACACATAATCGTCTGGATATTCACCAGCTTTGTATATGGCACTAACATCATGATTGCATGGCAATCTAGATAGATCCCACTTCCTACAAGAACAACTTCTTTTTATCAGATTCAACTCATAAGTGTGATCTCCACTTTGCACCTGCCACAGTCCATCATCTGCCCTTTTTGGCACACAATTCCTGGCAAATTTCTTGTTCAATTCTAGTTTTTCTGCATAAAAGGGTGTTATCTCCCATGATGCTTTCTGTCCTCCTTCCCTCTTTTCATCAAACCTAACCATCTATTTGTCATAAATCCCTACAAGCATTGTCACAATGGGTTTGTTTCTCTCATATAGAATATATCTGTTGAATACTTCACTCAAATTGTTGTTGACCAGATCGGTCTTGCAGTTTGTATCAAAGGCCCACCTTGCCCATGTGTTCACAGGAATTTTGGACAACCACTGCCAAGCAAGCTCACATTGCTTCTTCATTTCTTCCATTGCACTGTCAAAACCATGTTTGGTGTAAGAATAAGCAGCATTGTCCATGCATTTATTCAAATCCTCTCCTCTGAAGCTTGCTGTCTGAAAGTTGGCATAAATATGCCTAAGACAGAATCTGTGGGGAGAGTTGGGAACACATTTGAGACAGCTTTGATTAGCCCCTTCTGTCTGTCAGACATTATTGTGTAGTGGCCAAACTGTCCTTCTTCTCCACCTAGGGCTTCCTTCAATTGTTCAAGAAACCACTGCCAATTAGCAGTATCTTCCTTAGCAACTATAGCCCATGCAATAGGATAGATATTATTGTTGCCATCTCTACCAGTAGCAGCTAAAATTTGAGCTCCTGTTGTGAGTTTGATGAAGCAGCCATCTAAGCCAATGAAGGGCCTGCATCCTTCAAGAAATCCAAGCCTTGCAGCATTGACACAATAGAAAAGGCCATGAAATCTAGGCTTGTCACTGATAAACACTTGCTGCCCTTTTTTAATTGCTTCCTGCTCTTCTTCTGTTGGGCCAGTAACAGTGGTCATAATACACCTTGAACCTGGATTTTTATCTATAACAGTTTGCAAGTAGTCTCTAATTTTGTGGTAGTCCCCCATCACCTTTTCCCTTGCTTTAGTCTTTGCCCTATAGGCCATTCTCTTTGGCACTTCAACACCAAAATCCTTTTTTGCTTTGTCAACAATGGTTCTGATGCCTGTGTTTGGATCAGACCTGAAGTTGTCAACATACACATTTCTCAGAAACTTGCTAGTAACTCTATTGCTTGATGGTTCAGTTGGACAACAGTGCTCCAAATGCATTTTCTTTACACAGAAAGTGCTCTCATGCTTGATTTTTGAAGCTGGCATAAAGAACTGGCAGTTGTACTTCTCCTTCTTTGCTGGCTTACAACAAACAATAATTCTATCTGGCCCATTTCTGTGGTAATGGAAATTCCTAACTTGAGCTATGTGAAGCTGACACAATGCCTGCCTAAACTGATAAACATCCTTGAAACAGCTTCAGCCTAAACTGTTGCTCAGGATTTCCCTAGTTTCATCATACCACACCCTCTTTGGTTGCTTCTTTGCTCTGCTTTTTCTCCCATTTAGCAGCACAAATGGTAGAGGCTCAAATCCATCATCCTCTTCTTCTCCCAGGAAACCTAACTGCTCATCATCTTCTGGATCAGAAGGAGCCCAGTCTTCCTTTCCTGGTAATTCATCTTCACAATGTGACCTTGTAGTAGGGCCCCTCCTCCTCACTCTTTTCTTCACTTGTTGCTCTATAAAAATATCCTCTGGCTCTGTCTCATCCTCATACAGTTGCTCATCAGCCTTCCTCTTCATCTTAGCTGCTATTCTTTTCTTACTCTCCTCTATTTCCTTCCTCCTCATCTCCTCTAACTGAACTAGGTCAACCTGGCATGGATACATCCAACTGTCACTGCCATCAGATGCTTCTCCCTCCTCTTCTTCTTCATCTCCCTCATCTTCATCTTCTGACATTCAATTGTCAGCATTATGTGTGCACAAAGGCTGAAAGTACACACTGTTCTGGGTCTCAATGAGGTTATGACCATGCTCTTCCTCCTCTAAATCACATGACATGTGACTTGGATAATATTTTGCATATAATTTTTCTGCCTCCTTGGACTTCACAGGAGACACAATAATTGCTTGTTTACTCATGTCTCTCATCATAGTTAAAACCAGTTTTTTAGACCTTTCATACTTCCTGACCATATCTTCCACCTTACAGTTGCTATCCACAATTTCTAGTCCATTCAGTCCCTCCCCTTCTGATTTTACATAGTACATTGAATCAGAAAGACCATAACCTTCCTTCTCCATCAGTGACAACAAATTCAAAAACCTAATATCTGATCTTAGCATTTTTGTTTGCACAAATTTAGAACCATCAAATTGAATGTAAAGATCTCAAATCTCTGAATGTGGCCTAAAACAAAGATAAGAGAATGTGCAATCATAAGAGAATGTGCAATCCCAAATTATTTTCTACTGCTAAATCACACTAAATCACACACAAATCATAACTGTTGAATCCCCAAATTCAAAAAATAGAAAAATGAACCTTACCCGCCGTCGGAGACATAGTGGTTGAGCGGGTCCTCGCTTAGCTGGCTCG
Organism: Avena sativa; assembly: GCA_916181665.1. Classification (NCBI taxonomy): domain Eukaryota; kingdom Viridiplantae; phylum Streptophyta; class Magnoliopsida; order Poales; family Poaceae; genus Avena; species Avena sativa. The sequence continues at coordinate 271,696,207 of OV702298.1, read as the reverse complement.
CCGTAGCCAGCTGCAGCTGTGCTGAAGAAGATTCCGGCTGAGCTGAAGAAGCTTCCTGCTCCGGCGGCGGCGCCGCGTCCTGGTCCGGCCCTGGCGCGAGATCCATCGACTCGCGGTCTTCATCAGAGTCCAAATCGATGGACCCCATATTGAATCCAGGCCCGAAGAGCACCTGCCACACGAAACGACCGCCGCCACCTCCACTTGGACCCCCTCCGTCGCCGTCCTCTGTCCCGCCGCCACTCGCCATTGCTGTTCGTGAGGAGATGTTCGAGCGGCAAACTAACTGAAACAGCTGACCGCGAGCGGACAGTGGCTGCCCTAACGACCCCCTTTGACGCGCGCTTCATGGCCGTTGCCTCCCTCCGTCATGTGCGTGCCACGCTAGCACTGACAACAGGCCCCACCTGCCAGAAATGCTGTTAGATGACTAAACACGGCCAGTTAGAGCTTTCTGTCACACACATACCCCAAAAGTGGTGTTTATGTGTCAAAAAACCCAAAGGTGGTAGATTTTTAATAAGATCATCTCAAATGTGGTAGTTTTGCGTCATTTTCTCGAGGAAATAAGATTAACTCCTTTCTACTCTGCCTCCTCTGCCGCCGCCGTTTCTCCGGGACCTCTTGTTCTCCGTCATCGACATTGCTGCCTCGTTTTCCGTGTGCCCTTTATTCCCTGCGTCTAGCCCGCTAGCTGCAGGGAGAAGAGCCGGCGCAGGTCTACTGGTGGGCCAATAAAAGAATGACTGTTTCAGCCGTGGGCTTCATTGGCTCTGTTCATCTATGTTGTGGTATTCATCTATGCTCAACCCATATAAAACTAGCCTGCAGGGTACTACCCTTGAAAAAAATAGAAAAACTAGTCTTCAGGATACAAGCTGAGAGCAAACAAGTAGCATTAAGACACTCCAATTGGATAGATCCAAAATGTCTCCTCCAGTGCTTTAGCTAAAAAGAGAAACAGTTTGAGTCTTATGCTTTATGCTAGGTTTAAAAGCTTGTCTTCCAAAACAAAAAAAATAATGATCAACTGAGCCCTGATCAAGCGCCTACTCATAGTTCAGATTAGAAGAAGCAACAGGGAGTCATGGCTCCACTTTTTTTTGCCATTACACTGTCATCATCAGATGTGTCCCTAGGCAATTCTTGATCCGGGTGTACGGATATTCATGCCAAATAGCGGTGCTGATCTGGCTACATATTGTTCCAAGCAGAGTCAGCTGGGTTTTCTGAACTGGAGCTTTCTGAAAAAGCGTTGCTAATCAGGGTTCACCCTTACCAAACAACCCAGGGATCGTATAGCTTTGCACCTACGCGGATGGCTTTCTTTCCACTTCAACGTTGGTCCGCGGTGAAACAAATGCTCCATGGAAGTCAGACATTGCTCTCGTAGGCTTCAGTAGCATCACTTGGCTTTTCAGCGTACTGAAACTATGAAAATGTGTAAGGCTCATGAAACCAAGCATCAATGAACCCTTAAATTATCTGGAGATACAATGCACTTCATGGACTTGTTCTTGAGTTAGACTTGTTGCATTGCGCTTACAGTCTTACACCATCGGTATTTGGTTCTCTCCACTATCTCACTTCACTCTCATGCCAAGCGAACAACCCCTCTCATACATACCAGTTCATAGGGAAATGCAAAGTTAAAGGACACGTTCTAACTGGACAGACGTGAGAACTTGTATATATAGAGAGATGGCATGCCACTGATGTATACACCTAGCTTCCCTAGAGCTAGTAGCTACCTTATTTTGTGTGAGCAAGCAACATGCATGGAAATGGTATGGCCGCATGCGTCAGGCATGGTCGGACGAGGGAAAACCATGTGTTTGTCATTCATGCAGAAATTCTTGTGTTTCTTCCGCGGCATGCAACTGCTCTGCCACAGTCTGGTTTCTTCCCATGTAACAGTGTTGCGGCAAAAGGAGTGAAAACATATAGTACAAGTTCCATTTCATCGTGTAGCATCCCCATGAGTACCAAACCAAGCTAGAGTTCATTGACATCATTGTCGTGCATGGCAGCATGAGTGGCAGTTTGAGTCGGGGACACTTAAGCCTCTGGGCGAAGAATCCAAATGACAAGGTCTATTGGTTATAATGCAATTACCAATATTTGGAGGCGGTAGTCGGCTGGTATCACTGAGCACATGCTCTTTTACTACTTTGGTGGTGTTGTTAAAGATGAGATTCCCATAGACCAATCACGGACTTCTAAGAAAATTAATACTCCCCTCCGATCCATATTAATTGCCGCTGAATTGGATGTATTTAGATACATCCAATTCAGCGACAATTAATATGGATCAGAGGAAGTAGAAAGAACTTAATCTGGACAAGACGGGTAAAGAAAGGTAGGGGTACAAATTGGTGACTCTTAGGGTAACCTCTAACCCTATTCAGTTCTCAAATGAATTAAGTTCATTTGGTTGAACTATACACTGTCAGAGGGTACCTAAGGGTCACAAATTTGCCTCTAGGGGAAGGGTTTAGATTTCACCAAATTCATATTGTGACATAGTCCAGTGTGGCCTAGAACGTTGTCACACTCTTTAGATTATTTGATTGTTTTAAACTCCAGATACTAGTGACATCTTCCATATCCATTTCGACACCTTCACTAGTACAATAAGGAACAGGTTTTCTAGAAGATGTCCTAGGGAATCGTAAAATGATAGTACATAACCATATGTGGTATAAATATAGCATGTGTGCATATCTTAATACCCATTATCAATAGGTGTGTCCCAAGGGTTTCTCCTGCATTGTCGTATCTTGGTGGAGTCAGAGCAGCCATGGAGGATACTTGGTGGTGACAACGAAAAGAGATGAATCATTTGTTGCAGATTCTAGTGGTGCACGAGCAAAATATCTCTCTTTCAATGTTTGTAGTTTAAGTTTATAGTTTTCACATTCCTAACGCGTGTCGAGTATATTTTTTTGCATCCAGCGCCATGGGTTCCGAGTCAATTGCGGCAAGGACTTTATGTATGGTTGTTAGAGGTTAAGTCGGAGTCTCTGGCTTGAGGAGGAGTGATGACATTAAGCTTCTCATGCAAATTTGGTGGTGATATTTCTTATAAACGAGGTTTGCGAGTTTTGTATTGATTCTGACATTGTCAGGTGTTACCATGTGCGGTCATGTTTCACAATGGTATTGGTCCAGTTCTATGCTTATTATCTTGGAAAGATTCTTTTAGTCAATGTGATGGGGAAAATCTTTTACCTCCATTTAAAAATGATACGTTCAACGAGCTTACGTGAAAGGAGATGAGGATTGGTTTCGTACAATCTAGATGAGACGTTCATTTTGTCATGAATATAGCTATGAGAATGGAATCTGTATTACCAAGACTATGTTGAGATTTCTTTGATGACGATGTGATCTCTAAAAGAAGCACAAAAGGGGAGAGGGAGGCTAGATGAACATAGTGGTACATGGCCCATCATATCCGTCGATACAACATACAGAGAAAGGGTAGAGGATATCGCTAAGACAAGGGTAGGACTACAAACACAAGCTCCCTTTTAATATCAAAGAAGATTATAGTTGGATCCATGTGCAATAACTTTGGCCCTACCTAAAAAATAATCGTTTACCAGACTAGAAGGGAAGCCACACAATTTGTCTTGATCTTGTTATGATGATTCTGATATCAACAAAGTTATTTCCCTACTCTCCAACATGTGCTCTTTAGGGTTGTTGCATTCATTAAACTGAATCTACTCCTTTGCTCTCTTATAAAAGGAAGATGGTGTGAAGATTTGTGGGAACTAATCATGTGGGTATTCACCAAGCACCAAAACTGAGTTTTAAACATTGTATGACGGTATTGACAAGAAATAGTAGCTATGAAGAATTAGTAGGTCTAAGAGGCATGAGGAACATAGTAATCATGATTGTGGAATTTTTTTCTGAGTTAGTTATATGTATCATTGCAAACGCATGAAACTCTTTTGTGTTGTTGTTAGATCTAGTGGAAGAACTGATAAGTGCCTCCTCGGATAACCCGTATCTTCGTCACCCGCTCCGGTGCACGAACACTAGTAGAACAACTTCTAGGCATGGTAACTAGGATGGAAGATGCCATATGTGGCTAATTCATACCAACAGTATCACGGAGTAACTCATATCATGGTGTAATCCAGCACGGTCTAAAGGTTGTCATATGATGCCAAATCAGACAAGTCGGGAAGCAAAATAGGCCTCACGTGTGGTTTGCGTAGTGTAAGATTAAAGTTGTCGGTTGTCCTTCGTGTAATAAGTACACCATTTTTTACTTATATCACTTCTATATGTAGAGTAGATAATGAACTAGGCTCATGGCTTACAGCCATACCTTCACTTTGCCTTTCCATTTCGCCACATGTCGTTGTAATATGTGGCCACCTCCTTCGGCAAGATCTGTGGGGTTGTCTTGCTTCCTTGCGTATTCTCCTCTACCATCAATTGCTGGAAGTAACTATGCAGCATGTTGCCAGCCGAGACTACCCTAGGCTGCTTAGGGCCTGTTTGTTTGGGCTGTGGCTGGCTGGCTGTGCAGCTGTGCAGGGAAAGCTGCTGTGCAGGAAAAGCTACTTTTTTGAGTTTGACTGTTTGGCAACTTGGCTGGCTGTCTGGCTGTATGCTAAGGAATTGTCTATAATGCCCCTGTAATTAATATAACACGTAAACTTCACTATTAAAGTACATAAACGCATATATTTATATTACATACCATATGTCACATATTGGTTTGTCCAAAATACATATCCAACCATTAAATAAATAAAGATAGTCGCATAATGAATATAGATACATCCACACCGATCAAACCGATCATCTTCTTCTAGCATTGTACAATGCAGTAGCGATGCGATCACGCGTTGAATTCATGTCTACCGTGTGTAGTCCACTCGGAGCAGTATCACCGACTGAACTACGCTTCTGGACCTCCAGCTTCCAGTCGTCAGGTCCCTTCTTGAGTCGTGATCCAGTCACCGTCCTGAAGGCTCACTCGCTAGGAGGTTGATCCAATAGGAATCGTCCTGCTGGACATACCCTATTCGGCATATCCCCATCAGCGATGGATTGGGCAAAGCGGCTCATGCAAGAACCATGCACCTAACTGCACATGCAAAGTAATAAGCGGTCAAATCTGTTGCAACGCGGCACTTGCCAAATGCCTCTGAATTTTGGTAAAACTGAGAAAAACTACGGAGGGCATGTTTAGTTACACAGTGGGAAGGTTCAGCTAGACCAAAGCTTAATATGTTATATATAGTTGACTGGATGTTTCAACTTTTGTCTTTCCATTCACTCATGTTCTGCGGCACCTTGTTCTTTTGATTTAAGATTTGACCCTCCCTTTAAAAGTCTTGTATTTCAACATTAAGAAATTGGCAGTTATTTAATTCTCATTTATTTCTTCAGTTCTTGAAGCTATGTTAAGAGTCTTCCATCTTCTCCTATAATTTATCTCAATTTTTTGTTTTTGAAATATGAATATTTGACTAACGGTTTTTTCTCAAAAATATTTTTGGAGGTGATTATCCTGGTTTTTAAACTTCAACCAATAATATCAACTTAGTTTATGCTGAACAATAAGTGCGTCGCACATGCTTGATTAATATGCATTCTGTATTATTCAACTCGTATTATTTATTTTCCAGCACAAGCTTGAATGGGTGCATATGTCTTAATTATTGTTGATAGTGTTATACAAGTTCAGAGTGCTGCATAAATTTCACCTGATCTCATGTCAATAAACTGGGCCAAGAATACTGACAAACATCAGTACTTTGTCTACAAAAGTATTGTCTCAGAACACCAAGATACTCATATAACCTATAAATCATCGAAGCACTGTCACGAACTGCAGTACTGTTGCTTGCCTGGTCCTCACAAATAATACATCTTCAACAACACAGAAATCTATATGTTATATGAAGTGGTTCTTCTAACTATGTCAAAGTGAATGCAGGTTTAGCTCCAGCGCAGAAATAACTATGGGACTGTTATAACATGAAGTTATGTCTTGCAGTGTCTTAGCTACAGTGCAGGTACATCTTCCTCGCTTTGTCCTATTTTTTATTATCTTGTGTTCTGTATTAGCCACTAAGGGTAGATGTATTTCTTGTTGATGATGAACAATTAAGGAAGTGAAAGAAAGAAGCTAATTGGGCGAGGAACTGCAGATATAAAATACAAGGCAGAAGAAAGGATTTGGGGACTGAGAAGAGATTGACGATACCTTGGACTGGAAATGGTCGGCCCGGGGGCGAGATAAGACGTCAGCGGCGGCAGGCAGCAGGTCAGGCGGCGGCGGCGGGCAGCAGGTCAGGCGGCGGCGGCGGGCAGCAGGTTTAGCGGTGGCGGCCAGCAGGTCTGGCAGCAAGCAGCAGGGCACGGGAAAGTGGAGGACGCAGGCGATAAGGTACAGGACGGGTCGAGCAGCCTTTTTTTTTACTGGGATAGTTTCGGGTGGCATCTGCTGTAAATATGGCTCATCCATATGTCCAAATTAGAAAACGGTTCGTTGGACTTTGCGGGAAGCTGCGGGAAGCACCCAACGACGTGCTTTGCCCGCGATGCCTATTTTGTAGAAGTACTTTGTCAAAAGCCTAACGCACAGCTGGCCGTTTGTTTCGTTTTTCTGGCTTTTTCCAGTGGAGAAGTGGTCAAAAGCCCAAATAAACACCCCCTTAGTCTAGTTCCCCTGCTCGCTTAATTCACAAAAATAAATATTGAGTGTATCGACTTCCAAGCTTATCATATTAGCTATCGGATAGCTTTAGTATGTATATCATGTTGTTGCGGTTGGATTTGGGATAGGCGTGTGTTTTAAGCTATATTTTGAGTACAATCGTCTTTTCTCTTGAAGACGGCAAAGTATCCTAAACTTGGTAGCTATTGACTATGAATTCGCTCGAAGAATATAGAGCGATATAATTCTACCATCTTTTGTACCTCTTTAGATACTTCAAACGAGAGAAAGTCTCGCACTTGAACCAAAAAAAAATCCCTTAGTCATTTTGAATATGTCCTCCTCTTGAGTATGCCGTCATAATTTTCTGATCCAATTTTTGATATCGAGATTGGGATATCAAGGTACCGAGAACATATGGAATGAATTCATAATTAAATTTCTTAGTTTGTTAATATATATATTCTAGCCCTTCTAAATAAAAACAATCCACTCATAGAAAATTTAAGTTAAATGCTTATAATTGTTAAAAAATAGGAGGAGTTATTTTGCTTGTTGAATGGCATGTTCTGTCAAAACTGCTTATGATGCGTTTATGAGTATGGATGGCCCATATCCCACCATATGTCGTACTGCTTGTTGTAGCAATGATGCGTCTATGTTTGACTCGATAAACGAACATAAGTATAATAAACATGGGATCACCTTTGCGAATCGTCCTATTATTTTTAAAATAATAGTTGACCTCATCATTTATGTTGATTCTTATGTTGAACCATTTTTCTATCCAAACACAGTTAGTTGTGAGAGGTCTCATGATGTATGCATTCTCATAGTCCACTCTAAAATGATCAATGTCCACTTAAAAATGAGCCTACAAAGATTATTATAGCACATCTCAAGAAAGGTCTCATGAAGTATCGCCATACCTTCCAAGATATCTCTATCTGGGTGGGCTCAGCTTCATCTTGTTCTACCCATCTTAATGTCAATGGTTGCATGGATTACCCACATGTGCCCCCATCTCATGGCTTCATATACATTAAGGTGGTTCGAGACAAATAGTCCTCAGCGTATCAAAGTTAATAGGTTTGTCTCTTCAAGATTCTTAGAGTCTCGTATGTGGAAAACCAACAGGCTTGTCTCTCTTAGATTTCAAAATCATCCGGCAAAACCATGAACTTAGTGAACTGACTAGATAGCCAGTTTGACACCCTAACAACTTAGCTCTCTCCACCTTCTCATTTCATTCATGCCAAAACAAACATCACAAATTGTAACACAACTTCATTGTTTATAGGAAATAAAGAGTTGAAAGACACGACCAAACTGAACAAATATATGGAGAGAGAGACGCCATGCCACAGGTCATTTGCAAAGACACAACTTATTTGTAGCTAGTTTTGTGTGAGAAAAGCATCCACAAGCGAACAAAAACTATGTGACCGTCCTAGCAAAATTGCATTCTAGTTTAGGGTTTACGCACGCATTTCCTCACACGACAGGCATGGTAGACGGAATGGAAACCCTGTGATGATCGATTGGGCATAATAATATGAGTTCTTTTGCGGCAATCTGCTTGGGTGCAACTTTGAAACAGTGAAAGAGGCTCAGTAGGTTTCGTCGCATGTGTAGGCATGGTTGAGTGGGTGTTATAGTCGGCTATAGAAGACCAAACAAGACTAAAGATATTTAAATAATAACATCAAATAAACATGTTTAATGAAGGCCTCGGGAAAAGAAAACAGGGTGTGTGTGAAGTACAGAAAGATCAAGCATTTGGGAATATATTTGTGAGCAACATTTGTGAATATCTACATGCACCAAAAATTCACATAATACTTAACACGTGGATGGATAATCAATCAGGCATATACAATGATGCCAAATTCCTATGTCGATAAGAAAAACACTACCCGGTCTCAGCCATTTTGACCGGGCAGAAATGGCCTCTCCGATTACAACCGAGCGTCCTAAAGAGGCTTCTATGCCTTTTTGCCACCGTCTTTTATTTCAAAACTGCCGTGGACCGGTCACGTCTGGCGCAATTCACACCTCTAGCGACAGCTTCCTCCCTGCTATGGCCCCTCGAACATTGCCGCCTCCCCGTCCATTTAGTAACCACAGCCGCTCCACATGGCAGCCTGCCCTTTTCCCAGCCGAAGTCATTGCCGAATACGTCGAACCGTAGTGAACTCCTCTTCATGAGCGCTGCCACTCCAGATGATACTCCCACGTGCCCCATAATCAATTTGGTGTGTCACCCCCGGGTACCAAAAGCATCCGTTGAACACATGGACGCACAGAACTAGCTGAATAACTCGTCTTACACCCTATGGACTTGGTTCTCTCCACTATCTCATTTCATTTGGGCAGGAAAGGAAATAAATACACATAGTGCTTGATAGTTCATAGATAAAATGCGGAGTTAGCGGCGGCCTAACTAGAAATGCGTAGTATATATATAGAAAGAGAGGTGCCATGCAGAGACAAGCTTGTTTCGTGTGAGGGCATGGCAATGAATGGGCTCACGCGACATGCATGGTCTATGATAACTGAGGCGCTCTTCCTTGTAACTGACTCTGTTGGGGGCGTTGAAGAAGAGGAAGACCTTTCTGCAAGGTGCCGGATTCATCGCATGTCATATATGCATGGTTGATCGTACCAGATGTTTTAACATGATTGAAGGGTATAATTGACTAGCTGTACCGATTACTTCACGATCTCTGAGTCAGGCTTGACTAATCTGCTCGTCATTTCTTCGACTCGGTTATACTTGTGACATTTGGTGAAGTTCATATCAGCACCAAGCCACAATTTTGCTGGCATGCATGTCTGGGATTTGCTGGGGCAGAAGAAGCATGTAGTCAACGACCAGATTAGACCAAGCAAGACAAATTAAAACTGAAGAGAGTGATTGAGTTTAAGTAAGTCCAAGTAAAAATATTGAAGGCCGCAAAAGAAATTCTTGCCCCACAAAAAAAAATCTTGATTGTCATGGGGATACTAATGACATGTCATTTCAGTTAGAGACAGATCCAGCATTTGGAGACATCATATTTGTACCCAACATTTGAGTATCTACTGTAGTTCACGTGGCATGCTAAACACATGGAACAAAGAACAACCAAATCTGCCATTTACATTTATCTAAAGTTGCTAATTTGACCCAAAAAAACATCTATTTTGAGGTCTTCAATCTACTTCGAGGTATTCGTCAATCAGATAAATAGCTAACAGGCTAGATACGGACAGTGTGGCGGAGCTAGAGAAATGGTGGCCAAGGTGCACGGCTCTAGAACACGGTGTACCAGATCTCAAATATTTATTTTGGGGGTGTCACACATGGTGAAAAAATAGTCATTTTACAAAGAAAAAATATTTTTCCCTATGTCCTATGCACCCCCAAAGCAAGAGGTGGGTCCACCCCTGAATACGGATAATAATGGATCTATGCTGCAGAGGTAGCTCAAGTTGCTAGTTTGCTCAAAATCACCATGTCCACTATTTTCACTTCAAGTGAGCCTTCCACCCTGACAATCCCATTACACCCATTGGCTCATATAAGTGACAATCACATTACACCCATTGGCTCATATAAGTGACAATCCCATTACACCCATTGGCTCATATAAGTTCTCTGATTACTCCATGCAGAGAGCCATTCATGATCTTGAGCTTGTCGTTCTTCTTCGGCCTAATGATCTCATGCTCATCTGGAAGATCTATTAATCCATCCCCACTGATGAACCAAGTGGCCAAGTGGTGGCAAATCCATCATGCAAGTTCAAAATCCGAGAGATAGTAGCATAGAAAACTAAAACAAACATGGGATGAAACGACTCATACATGCACTTTCTTTTAGGTACTTAGATTTAAACTTCTAGTATCTTTTGCCGTGCATTGTGCCATGCTTATATCCTAGAATTACAACATATCAGACGAACTGGATTATTGCTTATTACAACCAGAAGACAATTATGCCAGTCATGTTGTGTCATCCATAGACCGAACATGTTTCATCTGGATTTAGGGATCGTTTATTTGGAAAAAATAAAACATTTCAACACTCAATAGACTATGTAATATGCAACAAGCGAAGTTAGAGACAATTGTCTAGTGTTACAAAATATGAGACAACCAAGACCATTGGACTTCTTACAATAAAAGATCAATAAGCTGGTAGGACATGTTTTTATAGTATGGGTTTAACCATTTAATTTGGATTTCTTCTCGAAAGAACTAAATGCTTCCGCACTCTCCTTTATATATAAAAATCTATTGTGACACATTATCTGGTTTGTAAGCTTAGTATGTCCCCTTGAAAGAACTTGACATGAAAAGTATAGCCTCCTTGAAAGAACTTAACTAGCAAGATGACGGCCCGAGTTGGAATATAGTCTAGCTATGGATGACTGATGTCTCTTGTGGCTTACTTGCACATGCTCCGTAGAGCTCCATGAATCAACCGAGCTACCAACACAGAGAAGCATAAATTATCAAATTTATGGTGTACTAGATGGTGGTATACACCTCATGGAGATAAAATAGCAATTTGTTTAAAGCATGATATAATTATAATTTACAACTTGAGAAAGCAAAAGATCATTGAAGTAAGTTTTCAAAAAATATAAAAGATTCCATACATGTAAAAGATAGTACAAATGCGTACATGTAAAATATGGAGAAAATTAAGCCTTTAAATTACAAGAACTTAGAGATTTCCTTTAAATTAAGTTAGAAAAAATGTACTTACATATAGATTCACTTTATCCTACCTAACAAATGATGATTATATAATTTTACCAACAAAGGAAAGGGGCAAACCGTTGTGTTGATCTTGTTTTGTTTTTTGTTACAACGCATAACACTGTGGTAGTTGATACATTGTGGGAAGTGCTACGCGTTCCCCGGGGGATAATTGCTCATGATCCCCCCGGGTCCCAGCGTGACACTTGTACTCAAAAGACCATGTAAATCCCTCTTTTACTGCAGCCGATCCGGTTCTGTTACACAAAATCTTGGTTTTGCTACATGTAGAAAAAAGCGGCTCGCTCCAAAAAAACAAGACTATCTCACCGGAGACTCTGTAGCAAAATATTGTGCTAATGTAGTAGATCTGACCTTGCCGGAGACTCGTGAAGACTTTCGCCTAGTAGACCTCGTCGGAGAACGTGTAGCAAATATCTTACGCTATTGAGCAAAACAACAAACCGTATAAAGCATATAAAATGTTCTATTATAGCAAATCCGATCTCATTGGAAACCTCGCCAGATATCTTGTCGGATACCTCGTAGCAAAATCATAGAGCAATTGTAGCAAAAAAATGTGAAGTAGCAAAACAAAAATGAATATGTAGAATAAATATTATACTAAGATAGCAAATGCTCGTAGCACCGACAAAACAACATATATATCAAGACCGACCAACATAAGCAGCAAACCCTGGAGACAATCGTAGCATCGTTGGTGTTCTTCGATAGCAACGCCGGTGTCCTTCGGTAGCAACGTCGGTACCCTGGTAGCATAGCATCTCCTATCTCCTTGTAGCTAGGGACGCTGCGGCGGTGCACCCACTGGGAGGGCCACCGTGATGCGGCCGAGATCGTTAGTACGTCGACGTGGCCATGGGGCGGAGGTAGGATGAGCCTCCATCCGACGGCACATGCGCAGACAAATCGTCTACCATGGGAGCTAGGCTACCTCCAAACTCTTCCAATCATGCATACGTGGTAGTCGTAGCGCTTCCCAGTACGGAGGAACCGGTCGGCGGCAGCGCGCGGTCTCCAATGGCGAGTGCGTGCTCACGGACCTGCGACGGTGACGCGCGGTCTCTAGCGGCGAGCACGTGCTCACGGACCTGCGGCGGCAATTGCAGCGCGCGCAGGAACCTGCGGCGGCGTGCGTGTAGTCTCCGGCGGCGAGCGCGTGGTCTCCGGTGGCGAGCCGTGGTCATGGACCTGCGGGGGCGACGACAGCGCACGCGCAGGATTCGGCGGCGATGGTGGTGGCGCGCTGGCAGGAACGTCCGGTGGCGGCAGCTTCAGTTGCTATGCGGGAAAAGGAGGCTAGAAAGGCAAGAGGGAGTTGGATTATTGAATTGCATGCACTAGCCAACACAACCAACAGCCTGAACTAATAGAAAGGACTAGACAAATTTATTTCAATACCCACCCTACATATTTGCCATCTGTCCTATTGTGACCTGTGTTTAGGGAGCCGCAATATTTGTTTTTTAATTTTTGCGTTGGCCACGATTTGATCATAGGATCTTCTGCTCTGATACCATATTAAATTGCATGCACTAGTCAACGCAACCAACAGTCTGAACTGATAAAAAGGGTTGGGCAATATATTTCAATATTCAACCTACGTCTTTCATCCTTTTAGGCTATTGTGCGCATGTTTGGGGAAGCATAATATTTATTTTTAGTTTTTGCGTTGGCCAAGATTTGATCCTAGGACCTCCTACCTTGATACCATATTGAATAGCCAACGCAACCAAAAGTCTGAATCGATGGAAAGGGCTAGACAATATATTTCAACACTCACCCTACGTCTTTCGTCCTTTGGTCTATTTGACGTGTGTTTGGGGAGCCGTAATATTTGTTTTTAATTCTTGTGTTTGCCAGGATTTGATCATAGGATCTCTTGCTCTGATACCCTATTAAACTGTATGCACTAGCCAAAGCAACCAACATTCCAAACTGATGAAAAGGGCTAAATAATATATTTCAATAGGATACGTGCGGGAGGGAAGATCGTGCACGACCGAGACCCAGACAAGGGGAACACAAATCCACTGAGGGGACTGTATCATTTCCCTTGTATTAAACCTTCTCTCTCTCAGTCCTTTATAAAAGGAATACTTTGGAGAACTTATACATACCGACTGAAGTTTGTACAAAATCATGTGCAAGTTTTGAGCTTTATGTGATGATATTGGCAACAAATGTACAAAGGATTTGTATGAGTGAGCGGCATGGGGAACATAGTGACACCCATAAACAAATCTATTTTGTGTTAAGGATCATCCACACAGTTTAGATGTCTTCTTAATTAGCATATGTAACACTGCAAAGGCACATTGCAATGTTCCGCTTGTGTTTAGACTTAAGACCTCATCGATCACATTTCCCTAACCAGAAGATGTGGAGGGACGGCAACGGAAGAGAAACTTTCAACGACATAGAAACATTATTCTACCTCTGAGTATGTAAAACTTGGTTCTTCGGTTCGTAGGTGTTGTGTGGTGGCTTTAGGTTTTTTTACACATGCTCTTTGTGAGGCATTTATTAAATAATATAATAAAGATGGTCATGTGCATCTTTTTGATGCATAGCCAAGGGGTCTCATCCTACAATTTTGGAAAAAGGCACGCATACTACACTACTCTGGATAAATCACAATAGCATGGCCATCGCATCTCAATAGACAAAACTATTGTGTTTCTCTAGTGATCATGGTATTGTGTTGAAAATATAAAAATAATCCATTAGATTTAATACAAATAATAAATTGATATAAAATGATTATAGAAACACTAATTAAATTAATCATGCATACTAACAGATTAGATGAATATTGCATCTAAATAGGATAAACTGATCACATCTACTCCAAAAGTTAGAACTAGAAACTCTAGCAAAATCTGTAAGAGAAAGTCTAAGGTCACATATGGTGCAGTCTGAACAACAGCGGCAACAACAACAACAACAACAATAACAACAACAACAACAACAACAACAGCAACAACAACAGCAACAGCAGCAGCAGTAGTAGTAGTAGCATCTTTTGTGTTGTTGCACACATGTTGAGGTTGCCAAAGAAGTCACTGACATCCAGAAAGAAGTCATCGTTGGGGAACTCGTCATCGGAGGACGTCGTGGTTTCCAGTAGTTGCACTAAAAAGCGCTCCCCAAAAGCATGATCGTCCCTTATCCGTACAGGTTCATGAGAGATAGGGTTCCGGAGGCCTACTGTCATGATCTGCGGTGCACGCCGTTTATTGGGGTGGAGAAGAAGAAGGCAGTAGCACAAGTTCTGAAAGTAGGTGCATGTGACAGATACCGATTAGGGTTAGCGTATTCGTTTATATAGTGCAGGTCGGGGAGGACATAGGACATAGCCCACTTTCGAGTCGGTAATAGCCCATGATACAGAAAAACTTGAAACTACTGATTAACACATCCGTTAATGATTTGTATGATTAATTTTTCTGAACAACAAAACATAAACATCATGTAAAACATGGGCTCGGCTCATTCCCACAAACCATGGCGCGCGTGTCGCGACAAGGCGTGGCGTGGCGAGGCAGGTAGCGTCGGAGGAGTGCAGGAGAGTTGCTCTTTTTCTCACACCTTAGTGACTGATAGAACAGCCTAGTATATAAGAAGTCAGAACTCTCACTCAACTAGCAATGTGGGACTAAACTTTAGCTCCAATAGCACAACCATATACTGACATGTATAAATGGACCGAAAAAAGTCAGAATTTTTAGTATGGGCTAACGGCCCAACACAACAACAACAAATTTCAACATATTGCTGATCTTTCATCGCTTTCCTGCACATTCTCACCACAATACACATTAATTAGTTGGGTTAACAAGTCCATGTCCAGTATAAACACATATATGAAATATACATGAAGAACTTGATCAGACGGTCCTTGTAGGCTTATAGACACTGGTGGAAAACAGGGTTGTAGTCCCGGGCCGCAACGGGCTCTAGTCCCGGTTTTGGGCCCGGGACTGCGAAAACGGGACTAGAGCCCCCCCCTCTAATCCCGGCTCGCAATGATCCACGACTGATAACAGCCACGTGGCTGTTTCAGCGCCGCGGGGGGCGGAAACCCTCTAGTCCCGGGCTGTAACACCACCCTGGACTAAAAGGTTTCCTGCCGCGGCAGAGATTGTGTATTTCTTTTTTTTGCCATTTCGTTCCTTTTTCGTTTTATGTTTCACTATAACAAACATATATTTCAGTATACATATTATACGCTACTACATACACACTACACGTCGATGCATTTATATAATTAATTGATCCCTTGCAAGCATACATATAATCAATCATATTAAAAGGAAGAAATGTTTTGAAATTACATGGTCATTGATGAATATATCATATTAGCTACATAAAGATGACTAAGGCAAGTCGAGTTCCACGTCATCCGCATAATGCTCTTCATGTACATCAAGGACTTCCTTCATCATAAATCCCGCCAGCTCCTCTTGAATTGCTCTTATGCGCTGGTCTGGCTCTAGTTTCTTCCGCAAATCATAAATATAATGTGAGTCAACTTTCCGCTCACTGGTCAACTCGCGGATGTACTCGCAGACGTAGTATCCACATAAATGAGTTCTCGGTGGCTGCTGTAAACTCTTCACCATTTTATAAGTTAACTCCTCTTTGAATGGACCTGGTATTTTCTGTCTGAACCGTGTCCAACACCTGCTCGGCAAAGAAAATGAACAAAGGAGTTATTAGTTAGTTGATATCAGGAAATGAATGAAAGAGGACGATATAATGCGATAATGATTGAAATTACTTATGGAGCATTGCTTTCATGTCGCTCCACTGCTCTTGGTCCCAACTTAATGAGTCGTGGACTTCAACTAGGGAGTTGTCAACTTGAATGTTTAGCAAGATCCAGTGGAATCTTCGGACATTTACATAAGCATACATGCATAGCTCATCCAGTAAGCAAAAATAAAATGTGTACAAGATATAAACACTCACTTGAAGTTGTAAGGAAATAGTATTTCCTTAACAAAATTATGCTCGGTTAAGAACCTGCACAGGTCTTCCTCCACGTCTTTGGGGTGATTCTTTAACGTATATTCATTAATGATATATGGGTCAATGAACCCAACGTCGTATCTTCTAGCTCTTTTGCATTCAAGCATCTTCATTCTGCGGAATATAATATCATCATACAAAAGGATATATAGTTAGGATAATATATTAAATGCAATGAACGAGCTAAAGCTACAAACTTAATTATATAAATAAATAACTTACAGGCAGTAGCAACCAATGATAGATTTGTCGAGGGCGCACTGGTTGTATAACTGAAACAGTTCGGTCATTTGAACCTGTATCGAGTATGGTTTGAAGTGATGCTCCTTTCTAACATCCACCGGAAACCAATCTTTATGATGTTTTTTTTCTGCTTGCGACATGTACCATTCATGCAGATTTCGCATATGTGTGGATAGACGCGTGAGCTCCTCATTACTGACTAGAGGCTCCCCTTGGACATACTGCCGTACTATCTGACCCACTGGCGTATCTTCATAGCCTAAATATTGACCAAGAGACATATTTGCTTCGTTAGCAAGTGCTTTGGCCTCCGATACAATGATTCTCATAAGTGCAGCATTATTACGGGCTCTAGGGTCCATTATTTGCATGTCCATATCCATTTCAGCTCTGAAGGCCTTGTCGAGGTCTGAAATGACTTTGAGCGGGGCGACCGATTGATTCTTCTGTGCTCCGAGCTAGGCAACTTGCTTCCTGCTTTTTGCACTTGTGTTTTTTTCTTCTGTGCTTGCTTAATAATCTCCCGGTCATAGTCTGATTCCAGATTCATCGATATCTGGGATGGTTGCTCTAGCAAGGACTTAGCCCACTTTTTGGTTTTTTCGTTATATACCGGCTTTGGCTCAGGCTTTTTGGGTGCAAAATGCGCCTTAACTTGGGCAGCCACATCCGCGTTAGTTTCCTCATCGGTCTTGTCATAAGGTCTCTTTGGAAGAGCCGGCGGGATATCGACTATCTTCGGCGTTTGAACTTTCTTTGATGTGGGGCGGGGGGGACCGTCGAACTTCCATTTCTTCGACGAGGTAGTAGTATTGCACGGAGGCGGAGGCGGAGATCGAGTTGATGTACTCCTGCTGCGGTGATCGTCAGCGGGGCAGGGTGGACTTGGAGGTTGGCGATAATCGGGTTGGGGTGGACTTGGAGGTTGACGATATTCAATGCGGGGTGGATTTGGATTCCTTGGAGTCGGTGGCCTTGGCGCGAGCCTGGAAACTTGATGTACTTCTTATTCCATAGAATGATGTTGCGCTTAACATCTCCTAGTTTCGTAAGGCCTTCAGGCGTAGCGATTTCAATCTCTAGGTCCGCAAAATCCTCCACTATGTCATCCACCGTGACACGAGCATAGCCTGGTGGAATCAGAAGTGAATGGTGGAGTGCTCTAGGTAGACAAGGTAAAGCAGTGCTGATCGCCACCTTGAAGGACAGGTTGTTCATTGGCTGATGTATCTCACATTATGCCATCTCTCTGACATCATCCACGGGGTAGTGAGGAGCCGGTGCATCATTCAGCAGTGCTTAATCATCAGCACGGACCTCCGTGGAAGCCACGCTGCTTCTCCATTGGCTAAGATCCAATGCAGGATCATCAGACCGCGGGTGAGTTGACGACGACGGCCTTTGGCTAATTTCATATTTATTATTCCCTTTATATTCGACGAGAAGCCAGACGGGACCTTAATACTTCTTAGGCATTCAAAAAATATTTACTTCTCTTGTTTGGTAAGAGCGTAGCTGGAATGACCTTGAAACCATTCTAGATGCAGGCCATCTAGGTCTTTCATACGTTGATGGTCCTTTCGTGCTTCCGGTGTATTTTTTGTCTTCCCATACACGCCCAAGAAGCCTAGCAGGTTCACGCAAAGATTCTTCATCACATGCATCACATCGATTGCAGAGCGGACCTCTAAGAATTTCCAATATGGTAGCTCCTAAAATATAGATTTCTTCTTCCACATGGGTGCGTGTCCTTTAGCGTCTTTCAGAACAGATTTTCCTCCAGGACCCTTTCCAAAGGTTACCAGTTGATCCAAATCTTTGACCATATCAAATATATCAGCACCAGTACGCTCCTTAGGCTTCGTCTGGTGACATACCAGACCGTTGAAATGCTTGCCTTTCTTTCTTAAGGGATGCTTGGCCAAAAGAAATCGACGATGCTCATTGTATACATTCTTATTACAATGTTTCAAATATATACTTTCAGTCTCATCTAAATAGTCTGTGCATGCATTGTATCCCTTGTTTGACTGTCTTGAAAGGTTACTAAGAGCAGGCCAGTCATTGATTGTTACGAAAAGCAATGCTCAGATGTTAAATTCTCTGCTTGTGCTCATCCCACACGCGTATCCCGGGTTCGTGCCACAACTGTAAAAGTTCTTCCACTAATGGCCTTAGGTACACATCAATGTCGTTGTCGGGTTGCTTCGGACCTTGGATCAACACTGGCATCATAATGAACTTCCGCTTCATGCACAACCAAGGAGGAAGGTTATAGATGCATAGAGTCACGGGCCAGGTGCTGTGACTGGAGCTCTGCTCCTCAAAGGGATTCATGCCATCTGTACTTAGACCAAACCTTAAACTCCTTGCGTCATCTGCAAAGTCCGGATACTTTCTATCGATTTTTCTCCATTGCGACCCATCAGCGGGGTGTCTCAACATCCCATCTGACTTACGTTCCTATTTATGCCATCGCAACAACTTGGCGTTCTCTTTGTTTCTGAATAAGCGTTTCAACCGTGGTATTATAGGAGCATACCACATCACCTTCGCAGGAACCCTCTTCTGGGGGGGCTCGTCCTCAACGTCACCAGGGTCATCTCGTCTAATCTTATACCGAAGTGAAGTGCATACCGGGCATGCATTTAAATTCTCATACTCCTCACCGCGGTAGAGGATGCAGTCATTAGGGCATGCATGTATCTTATGAACCTCTAAACCTATAGGGCAGACAATCTTCTTTGCTTCGTACGTACTGGCGGGCAATACGTTATCTTTTGGAAGCATATTCTTCATCATTTTCAGCAACTTTTCAAATGAGGAGTCAGGTATAGCACACTCAGCCTTCCATCGCAGCAATTCCAGTGTGCTGCCCAGCTTTTTCAGACCATTTTCGCAATTTGGGTTTAACAACTTTTTGTGATCCTCTAGCATGTGATTGAACTTCTCCCTATCCTTTTCAGTTTCACAATCTCTTCGTGCATCGGCAATGGTCCGACCAAGATCATCAGCGGGTTCATCATGTGTCTCTTCTTCATCCTCCCCTTCAGCATTTCCCATAGAAGTATCTCCGTACTCAGGGAAAGCATGATAGTTGTCATCCTCCTCTTCTTCATTGTCTTCCATTATAACCCCTATCTCTCCGTGCTTGGTCCAACAATTATAACTGGGCATGAAGCCGGACTTCAACAGGTGGCTGTGAAGGGTTTTTGAGTCAGAGTAATCCTTCTGATTCCTACATCCATTACATGGACAGAATACAAAACCATTGTGCTTGTTTGCATCAGCAACACGGATGAATTCATGCACGCCATTAATGAACTCGCCAGAGCGTCGGTCAGTACCGTACATCCATTCCCGGACCATCTGCATTATAGTAAAAGTATATCAAAAACCATTACACAACATGATAAAATTATTACAAGTTATATTGAGAGCTTCTAGAGCATTAATTTTGAATTTTGAAAAATTTACATGCACCAATTTGTGAATTGGAGAAAACAATCAACATGATATATGTGGAGTTTTTTATTATTGTTCTATCAGTGAAAACCTCATTCCATTCTAAGCTCTGAAACTCTAAAATTACACATTTCAATTTTCAGTAACTATGTGCCTAATCAAAATTTGCTACACATATATATCAAAATCCTTCTAGCTACTTCTAGAGCATGCATGCATTTGATCCATATCTCTATACTTCTAGAGCATTATAGAGCTAAAGTAGCAATAAGAGATAAACGAATGAAGTTCTAACCTTTTAAAGCTTTGGATTTAGGTGTTGCAAACTAAATCTTGACAAATCTTGAGAAAAAAATGGCATAAACTCTCTTGCTTCTTTGAGAAAAATGGCCACCATATGCTTTAGGGCGCAGCTGACCAGGAAGCTGTATATATACTGATGGACAACTAGTCCCGGGCCGTGATACGACCCGGGACTAATAGTCCCCGAAAAGAGTTGTTGGCCCGCTCCAGCTTATTAGTCCCGGGCCGTATTACGGACCGGGACTAGAGCTCTGGTCCGGCCCGGGACTAGTGTCTTTGACCATTTCTAGCCGTTGGAGGCCTCACGGCCCGGGACTAGTGCTAGCACTAGTCGCGGTTCGTGACGGACCGGGACTGGTGACGTTGTTCAGATCGAACCGAAGGCCTGTTTTCCAGTAGTGAGAAGATAGTACATTGAGTAGTGACCAGAGTTTTGGTTATCGGTCGGGAAATCCGGTTACCAGGTGTTTTGGTTATAGGTCGGGAAATTAGGTTACCGCCTCGTAACCGAATAACCTGAGACCCATGGGAAACTAGTAGTGAAATTTTGATTTTTTTTATTTTATTTTGAATTTTAACAAAAAAAAATCCGTAAATTGTCATACCAAAGAATCTGATAAATTTTGGTTTTTAAATTGGTCCGGTAAATGGTTGATATTTTCTGGTAAACGGAAATCCTGACCCCCCGGGATTTTTTCTCGGGTCATGAACCAAAACGTTGGTAGTAACACCATCCCTGGCAATTACTTTATATGATTACCAGTGCTACACACCTCCAATTTAGACTTGGCTTCAGTTTCAAATATACAACCTCATAGTCAGGGGCAGACCCAAGTATGCCCCCACTCAGTTTTTAAAACTTTAGTGTAATTCGTTTATATTTGAAGGAAAATTTCAGAAAAATTAGATTTTTTGTCTGGATCCGCCCCTGCTCATAGCTTTTGCGAATTGTCAGCAAAGATAAGATTAACTCCTTTCTACTATGCCTCATGTTCACACCACCGCTTCTCCAGGGCCTCTTGTTCTTTGTCATCGCCCTCAACATCCTTGCCTCGTTTTCCTTGTCTCCTATTCCCGGCGTCCTTCCCGCCGGCTGCAGGGGAGAAGTGCCGTGCCGGGATGGAGGAGCGGATCTAGACGATTCTTTCAGTTGTGGGCTTTATGTACTATTGGCTCAATTCTAGTAGATGATAAATTGCAAGTTCATGGTCGTCGTGTGGTGCTCATCTATGCTCAACACATAAAACTACTTCCTCCGTTCTAAAATATAAGAAGTTTTGGCAAGCTTCTTATATTTTTCGAACAGAGGAAGTAGCATGCAAGGTACTGCCTCAAAAAAAAGGAAAAAACTAGTCTGCAAGGTACAAACTTAGAGAAAACAAGAAGCGTTGTGACAATCAAATTGAATAGACCAAAGATGTCTCCTCCAGTTCTTTAGCTAAAGAGAAAAGCAGTTTGAGTCTTTTTCTTTTATCTAGATTTGAAAGCTTGTTTTCGAAAAATAAGAATGAATCAACGGAGCCAGATCGTGCGCTATAACAACTCACATTTCAGACTAGAACAAGCAGCACGAAGCCAGGGCTTCACTTCTCTTCGCCGTTGCATTGTCACCATGAGACGTGTGCGTAGGGAATTGATTGTTGAGCCTACTGCACGAATTAACCATGCCAACCAGCGGCGCTGCTCCGGCTACTATTAGCTGGGTTGTCGGAACCGGAGCTCTCTGACAAAGCATTTCTGCTAACGGTTCAAGCTTATCATGCGGCACTGGTATCGTACAGCTTTGCACATATCCCAATGGCTTCTTTTGAATTTGAACGTTGTTATGCGGTGAAGCGGCCGGTTGCTCCATGAAACTGAAACTATTCTTGCATGGGCTTCGGTATCATCACTTAGCTTTTCAGCCTACTAGAACTATTAAAATGTGTAAGACTCGTGAAACCGATCACCGATGATCACCTAAAGATACAACGCACATCGTGGATTTGCATGGGAGCTTAACTAGTTGTATTACATTTACACCATAGTTATTTGGTTCTCTCCACTATCTCATTTCACTCTCTCATGACAACTGAACTAAGCCTCTCATACCCACACTACATATATAGGGAAATACAAAATTAATGCACATGTTCCAACTGGAGAGACGACGGTGCATATATATGTATATATAGAGATATGACATGCCATGGATGTACACACTACACACCTAGCTTCCCTAGAGCTAGCTAGCTTGTCTTGTGTGAGAAAGCGGCAGGCATGGAAATGACATGCTGTCCGCATGTGATAGGCATGGTCGAGTTCAAGAGGGAATGGAAAACCATGTGTTAGTAATTCATGCAGAAAGTGATGTGTTCTCCCGCAGCATGCACTGCCACAGTCTGTGCTTTCTCACCATGTAACAGTGTTGCGGCTAAAGTAGTGAAAGAAAATAGTGCAAAACTCCATTTCATGGCGTAACATCACCATGACTACATGATCAATCTAGTGTTCATTAACATCATTGCAGTGGGCAGAAGAATCGACGGTGTTGGTGCAGGAGTGGTAGTTTGAGACGGGACTTGGTGGAGGGTCTTGCTCGACACGAAAGGTAAGCTTCTAGCGACAAATCCAGCTGAAAGCGAACGTTGGTTGTAATGCAATTACTAGTATATTTGGAGGCGGATGTTGGCCGAGATATAATTGGGCCCATGCTCTTTTACTGTGGTAGTGTTGATAAAGATAAGGCCACCATGCCATGCACATTTTCGTTTATCTAGTGAGACTCCTAATGAATTAATAGAAAGAACATGTAGTATGTGGTGTAATCTGGACAAGACGAGTAAAGGAAGGTAGGGTTGCAAATTGGTGTCCTTAAGCCTTAGAGTAACCTCTAACCCGCATTAGTTCACTCGAAAGAACTAGTTCATTTGATTGAACTAAATGTTGGGAGATAAACAATCCCACTAGTCTGAAATGAACTTTAAGGATATAGCTTCAACCAGTAGCTATGCAATGGAAGTAAAACAAACGATCACATCATTAGTAGAAAAAGGTCTAGTGGCGGCGTTCGGAAAAAGAGGTTCGTGGCGTTGAACACACACGCCACTAATCTTACGCCACTGGTAGAAGATAGTGATGGAGTCCACGACAAACGCCACAAGCAGTTTATCTAGTGGTGGAGTTTCCGTGGAACGCCACCACTATATATCATAATAGTGGCGCTTCCATTAGATAGATATTTATGACGTTTCTTTTATTTTGAGCGCCACAATTGAGGTTTCAAAAATTAAAAAAAAAATCTGGTGCATCCAATTTTATATTGACAGCACAGCAAAACATATTCATAGAAATGGCGCAATATAACATCAGGAAATGCATTATCACATAACAAGCGGTTAAAAACATCACAAGCGGTTTAACATTCAATATAACTAATACATCTCGCTCAATCAAACTGAATGTCGATTCCAGGGTCCTGAGCCGCGAGCGGTGAATATTTAAAGAGAAGGAACCGTTACAGGAGCATAGCTTGGGTGAGATCCCTGAAAAAACTGCTAGGTATCGGAGACCCTGACGACCAACGCAACCATATAGCGACGGATGTGCCCGTCCTCCTCCCTGACACGACACTGTATCACCTCCTCGGGGGCCGGATCCCTCTGCACCGAGTGTGGACCAGACGAGCACCACCAAAGAAGCTCTGGGTCAACGACGAGATCGGGATTCCTCACCAAGATACGCGTCCCGAAAGGTACCACCTCCTAGTACCATCCCGGCGGAGCCTAGTCTCGCACATGCCCAGCGAAACCCAGTAGTCCTCCGATGTTGCCGCCGAGTTGATGACGAGGATGCGGGATGGGCATCCTAAAGTAGCCAAGTAAGTGTGCGGTTGTTCCAAATTGATGTCAACAAATAATCTCTAAACTAAATAATCATAAGCAAATTGACGACAAAGCTCACTCACATAACAACTGACATTGCATCCTCGCATTGTAATCATCGGTCATATGAAAGTACAAAACCAAAATCAACCTAAAAGTAGGGCCTCATATTTGCATTAGACGCAAAATAATTACAGGGACGGAGTGAGTGAGCCAAGTAGAATGAACAAATTATTTATTTGTGCATATCACAAGGCTCACTCACACCGCCCCCGACATTGCATCCTCACATTGTAATCATCGGCCATATGAAAGTACACAACTAAAATTAACCTAAAAGTAGGGCCTCATATTTGTATTAGTCACAAAATAATTATAGGGATGGAGTGAGTGAGCCAAGTAGGATGCACAAATTATTTATTTGTTCATGTCACAAGGCTCACTCACAATGCCCCGAAATTGCACCCTCACATTGTAATCATCGGCTATATGAAAGTACAAAACCAAAATTAAACTAAAAGTAGGGCCTTATATTTGCATTAGATGCAAAATAATTACAGGAACAATGTAAGTGAGCCAAGTAGGATGCACAAATTATTTATTTGTGCATATTACAAGGCTCACTCACACCGCTCCCGACATTGCATCCTCATATTGTAATCATCGGCCATATGAAAGTACAAAACCAAAATCAACCTAAAAGTAGGGCCTCATATTTGCATTATATGAGCCAAGTAGGATGCACTAAATCATATTTGCACTAAATTATCTACAATTATCTAAACTAAATCATCTACAATTATCATCTACAATTATTTCAGAGATGAAGTAAGCGAGCCAAAATAATTTCTAGAATTTCTAACATACTTATCTATAGAATTTCTAATATCAATATCTAACACACATATGCATCTACAATTTTCCTAAAATGCATAAAAACGGGGATCGGGGGTGTGGCTCATCGCGAGGTCGTGGACGGGGAAGCTACGGCGAGTGGCTCGGGGATGGACGAGGATGGCGACGATGGTCGCGGTGGCCAGTGGCTCGGAGAGGAGGAGAGGTGCGGCGACCGGCGGCTCGGGAATGGACGGGGCAGTGGCGACCGCCGGTGGCCGTGGTGGTTGCGGCAGCCAGTGGCTCGGAGAGGAGGTGAGAGGTGCGGCGACCGGCGGCTCGGGAACGGACGGGGCGGGGGCGGTGGCGGCGACAGTCGAGGATCACCGCAGTCGTTGCGGTAGCCAGCGGCTCAGAGAGGAGGTGAGAGGTGCGGCGACTGGCAGCTCAGTAACGGATGGGCCGGGGGCATTCGATGCATGCGGTGGCGGGGTTGAGGGAGACTGCGGGATAGAGTATGAGGTAGGGATCGATCAGATCGAAAGGGAACGGCGTTATAAAAAAGCCGTGGAGTTCAATTCATGCTGAACGCCACCAGCACGGAGCGTAGCCATGGCGTTCAGTTGTTAACAACGCCACAAGTAGGTTTGTCCCGGCTTTGTCCATCGGACCCCGACACTGATGGCATCTGCGTATAACAAGACATCACTAATATCATATACCGGTGGTGTTCCGTAATTTATGAATACCACTATTATTTCGTCTTTGGGTGGTGGTGCGTATAATATTTTGGACGCCACTAGTGAAATGACTGCTATAAGGGTTTTCCTACTAATTCATATACGAGTGACACAACGACTTAAGTAAAAAAACTCGTCAACTTAACGAGGAAAAAATGACTTTGAATTACCGATCCACCAAAGTTCCACTAAATATGAGCAACATGGGTACATAGTCTTCCATAGAATGTCAATGGATATACAACACATTTCATCATGTTGCCAACCGGTAACAAGAACCACAAGAGGCAATATTACAACAAAGCAGAGATATCATATTTTATGTTTTTTAACCATAAATTCAAACAGCACTAAAGTTGGTATACAATCATACATATGTGTTCTCAATATACTCACCAATTTTTTAGCTCAATCGAACACCCATTTTTTTGCCTAGACTATTCCTTTACCAAAACTTCTATGTGATGAAACTGCAGTAGTCTGAACTGACTAAAACGCTCTTAAATATTATGCTTCATTGACCCACATCTAAAACCATCTAACCATATCTAATTACTCAAAGTAAGGAACAAACTAATCAAGTTTTGAGTCAATCCAAGAACGTTTAAGCCTCCAAACACTAGAAGACAAACCGGTCAGGAACCACAAATCTAGACAATAATCACACCTATCTAGCTTTATTCATCTCTTCTCACTAGATCAAGGTGTTATTGTGTGTTATATTAACCTCTCTCAATGTCATCCACACTAGTTTTACACTCTCACTCACACAGCCACCAAGGATGGCTAGGATTTTATTTTCTTTCACAAGGAGCATATCAGCTGTTGGATGTGAATTTCGATCAACGGTTTGCATGTGTTGGACTTACGGGACTATAGTTGGGCTTCCAACACATATCCATATGGAGGGACATGGATCAAGACTAAAGAGGGGTAGAGGGTACCTAAGGGTCACTAATTTGCATCTAGAAGGAAGGGTTGAGATTTGGCCAAATTCATATTGTGACATAGCATGGCCTAGAATGTTGTCATACTTTGTAGATCATTTGGCTGATATTTTTTTAAAATGGAGACATATCCCCGGTCTCTGCATCGACTGATGCATGCGACCTCTTTATTACTTTATTAGAATTCGAGTCTTACAAAGGATGCATCATGGGTCACACAGGGTCGACACATGTATTAACCATCTAAATAAAAGGAAAATCCTGATAAGATGTTTCCTCAACATGATAACGATCGATCAAAATGCCAGCTGAATTGGATATACAAATCCCGTGCAACCATATCCAGCTGGTTGCACCCAAAATCCATAGCATGTCGCTACTCCATAAGCAGTAGGAAATACCTCATACGGATTCAATAAATTTTCATAGGAATAACCTGCATAAATAAAGAATTTTTGCATTGTTAAAGATATAATCATTCTGCACATTCCATAATGCCCAAAGTAAAGTGCAAACTCCCACTCGAATTTGTTCTTTAACGTTCTTATTAACTCCTATGAACCAATTACAAAAAATATGTGTGATACTAATCGGGGGTATAATATTAAAATCCATCTGAACTATGCGCCATAATATCTTTGCAAAGGGGCATGGGATGAATGAATATTTATTTGTTTCTTCTTGATCACAAAAGCAACATTTTTTATTACCTTGCCAGTTTCTTTTAGCTAGATTATCTTTCATAAGTAAAACTTGATACAAGAACCAAATAAAGCTTCTAATTTTTAGTGGTACCTTAAGCTTCCAAATATAATTACGAAAGAAAACCGAGTGACCATCCATGTAATATAGATACATAGATTTGAGCAAAAAAGAGCCTAGAGCAGTTAAACTCCAAACGAAAACATCCGGTTGAGCTGAAAGTCCTACACCCATTAGCCTATGCACTAGATGTAGCCACCTTGTCCATTTGTTCCCGGTTAAAGCTCTCCAAAAGGCTATATTTAGAGGGGTTTGGGACAAAACTTGAGCCACTATGACTTCTTTTCTCCGGTATAACCTCTAGATATATAATAGTGTCGCCTTCCATATCCATTTATCCTCCTTCACTAGTACAATAGGGAACTAGTTTTCTAGAAGATGTCCTAGGGAACGTGTATTTGATACATAATCATGTTTGTTATAAATACAATATTGGTATGAAGTTTTATACTCATTATTAACATGTGCATCACAAGGGTTTCACGTGACTTGTTTTGTCTTCGTGGGTCAGAGCTTCCATGTAGCATACTTGGTATGACGATGACAAGATATGTGTGATCTTTTATGGAGCCTAGTGGTGCAAGAACAACATATTTCTATTGTAGTGTTTGTAGTTTAAGTCTGAGTTGTCATCTTTCTCGCACATGTGGCGGCTTTTTTGCATCTATCGCCATCGGTTCTGAGTCTATTATGGCAAGGACTTTGTCTCTAGTTGTCAGAAGTGAAGTCGGAGTCACTAGATCGAGGATGAATGATGATGATTAAGCTTGCGGGCGACTTTGATGGTGGTATTTCTTATAAATGAGGTTTGGACATTTCGTGTTGGTAATGACATTGTCGGGTGTTACCATATGCGGTCTTGTTCTATGACAGTATTGGCCTAGTTTTTTGCTAATTAACCTAGAAAGATTCTTGTAATCAATGTGATGGGGCAAATCTTTTGCCTCCATTTAAAAACCTTATTTTCAACAAGCTTATGTGAAAGGAGGCAAAGTCTTGGTTTTTTATAATCTAGTTGTGATGTTCTTTTTTTCATCAGTATAGCTAGGAGAAGTGGAATTTGTATTACCAAGAATATGTTGGGGTATGTTTGATAACCAGGTGATCTCCACAAGAAGCACAAGGAGAGAGGAAGATTGGATGAACATAGTGTCTCATGGCCCATTCGTTAACACAACACATATATACGAGCAGAGGATGTGCCTACGAGGACCAGAGACCAATAATTTAATACAACTCCCTCCCCCCCCCCCCCCCACCCCACCAACCCACACACACACAAATATTAAAGAAAATTATATTTGGATGCATGTGCAATAATTTTGCCCACACCTAACAAATAAATTATATTGTTTTATCAGACTAGAAGGGAAGCCACACAAGTTGTCTTGAGCTTGTTATTGCTTCTTATAATTACATATTGATTTCATCATCCTGGAACCTCTCCTCTTTTAGGTTGTTGCATGCATTAGATTAAACCTACTCCTCAGTTCCTCCTTTACAAAAGGAAAATGGTGTAAACAATTTGTACAAACTCATCTTGTGGGTAACTAGAGTCCGGGAATGAGTTGAAAAAATTGTATGATGATCTTGAAAAGGCATAGTAGCTACAATGAATTAGTACGTCTGAGAGGCATGAGGAATATAATGATCGTAAGAGTCAAATTTATTTTTGTCAGATTCATCACCATAGCTAAGTTTTTCTTTCATGTTGCTATATGTGACATTGTGAAGTCATACAACAATTTTGTGGTGGTGTTAGATGTAGTGGAAAACTGAGAAGTGACTCCTCGGCTAACCCTCATCTTCGTTGCCCTACACTAGCACACGAGCACATGTTGAACAAGCATAGCCATAGTAACTACGACAAAACATGTCATGTGTGACAAATTCATATCAGCAATATCTTGGCGTAATTCATATCATGGCCTAATACAATGTGGCCTAAAATGTTGTCACATGGTGCTAGATCTGCCGAGCCAGGAGGCAAAGATCGTATTCATGTGTGATTTGCATAGGGAAAGATTAAAATTGCATCCTTGTCCATGGTGTAATAATTTCGGGTGATAAATACACCATTTTTTAACTTTTATCACTTCTATAGGCAGCACAGATGAGACACACTTTGTCTTTCCATTTCACCACATGTTGTTGTTGTCTCTAGCCACCTCCTCCGACACTTTGGGGTTGTCTTGCATCCTTTCGTCCTCTCCTCTAACACCACCAGCCAATAGTAATTATGCAGCATGTTGCCATCCAAGAGTACACTAGGCTTATAAGTCTCGTTCACGTGCTCACTTTATGCTCGGAAAACAATTAGTGAAATGTTATCCGCTTAAAAGCTTATGTTATTAGCTATCAGCAAGCTTTAATATGTATCATGTATTTTTAATCATATTTGAGACAAGCACGTATTTTAACCTATATTTTGAATACTTGATCCTCCTTTCTCTTTCAGGGCCATAAATTGTGCTAAATTTGGTAGCCATTGACTACCAGTTCACTCGAAGAATCTGGAACAATAGAAGTCTACCACCTTTTTTTACCACTTTAGGAACTTTAAAATAGAGCAAGTCTGCATGTTGAACAATGTTTTTTTTTCTGGTCACCAAGTCATTTCAACTATTTCCTCCCCTCGAGTATGTTAAATAATAATTTTCTATTGCATATCGTTCATGGCATGTCAAGTATTGAAAGGATATGAAACGGGTGGTTGCTTTATTTATAAAGCGGGACGAATAGCCTGTTTCGAGAAAAGGATATGAAAGAATTCACAAGTAATAAATCTCTATGTTGTTGAACATACGTTTTGGCCCTTCCATAAACAGCCCATATTTGTATGCCTTCTCATAGTCCACTTTAAAATTCACAAGTAGTACATCTCATGGAGTGTTTCATAAAGGATTGCCACACGTTCAAGATATATCTACCTAGCACAAATCTGCCGGGCATGGATGTGGGGCTCGGTTTCATCTCGTTCTACCCATCTTGATCTCACAATCATACTTTCATGGATTATCCACATGTACCCCAACTCATGGTCGCATATACATAAAGCTAGTTTGCTACACAGAACCTTCAACGTGGCAAAGCAAATGGGTTCGTCTCTACCAGAATCAAAGAGTCTTCAACATGGCAAATCAACGGGCTTGTCTCTCTTAGATTCCAAAATCATCTTTCAAACCCATGAACTCAGTGAACTTACTAGATAGCCTATTTGACACCCTAAGGACTTGGTTCTCTCCACTATCTCATTTCACTCGTGCCAAAACGAGATTCGGAAATTGTAACACAACTTCATTGTTCATATAGAGTTGACAGACATGGACACCTAACTGATGTATATATAGAGAGAGATGACATGCCTCATGGCGTTTGTAGAGACACAACTTCTCTCTAGCTAGTTTTGTGTGAGCAAAGCATGGACAACTGAACGAAAACCATGTGATCATCCTAATCGTAGTAACAGCGCATTTTAGTTTAGTGTTTACGCAGATTTCCTCACACATGTGCATGTAGAGGGAATAGAAACCCTATTATAATTACCTGGGCATAAGTCTGAGTTCTTCCATGGCAAACTGCTCGGGCACGGCTTTGAAGCAGTGAAAGATCGAGGTTCTGCAGGTTTTGCCGCATGCTGGTGTAGGTAGGGTTGATATTATACTAGACCAAACGAGACTAGAGAGCACACTGTGGTTCGAATAATAACACTAAATAAACATGTTGAACGAATGCCTCAAGAAAAAATAGAACAGCGTGACATGGCATGTGTGAAGTACATAAATATCAAGCATTTGGGAACATATGTTTAAGAAACATATATGAATATATACATGCACCAAAAGTTCACATAATACTTAAGAAGTGGACGGAGGATAATCATTAATCAACCAAGCATATACAACGATGTCAAGTTGCTAACTCGATAAGAAAACACTCCTCGGTCGCATCCATTTTGATCTGGCAAACATGGCCTCTCCAATTACAGCCGAGTGTCCTAACTCATACAGTAGTTCACACGAGTAAAACTGGTTTGCAAAAAAGAGGCTGCTATGCATTGATTTATCGCCACCGGTTCATTTTAAAACTGTTATAGGGGGGGGGGGGGGAATGGTCATACACATGTGGCCGATTATTCGAGAATAAAGACGTCAACGATATAAACACGTGGCATACATTAGTTTTTGAGCTAATCGCGTCGGCATGCTCACGGTCTCCATAAAATCCATGTCGGCCACAAGCATGTTCAGCATGTCCAACGCAATGCACATTTCGAGTGACATGGTTTGTTCCTGCTCCGGCGCCTCGAACATTGTCGCGTTCCTGGCTTTCCCCAGCCGAAGTATTTCCCGGATATGTCCAACTGTGGTGAGTTCCCTATCATCAGCGTCGGCCATCCGGACTATAGACTCCCACGTGGTCCTAGATCAAGTTGGTGTGTCGCCTCCAGATACCAAAACCTCGCCGAATAACTCATGTTACACCGTATGGACTTGGTTCTCTCCACTATCTCATTTCACATAGGCTGGAACGGAAAAACAATACGCATTGTGCTTCATAGTTCATAGAGAAAGTGCAGAATTAACTGGCATGGCCTGACTGGAAGTGCGTAGGTATATATAGAGAAAGAGAGGCGCCATACAGAGACAAGCTTGTGTGGAGCTTTGCTTTGTGTGAGGGCATTGCAATGGCATGGCCTCACGCGCAACAGGCATGCATGGTCTATGAGAACTGAGGCGCTCTTCCGCACAACTGCTCTGCTGGGGCGTTGAAGCAGAGGAAGACGATTCTGCAGGTGCAGGTTTCATCGCACATCGTACATGCATTGTCGGATATTTTTAGCAACATTGGACGGTATAGTTGATTGGTTGTACCGAGTACTTTCACGGTCTTCCAGCTTGACTAATCTGCTGATCGTTTGTTCAATTCGGTTATACTTGTGACATTTGGTGAAGTTCAGATCAGAGACAAGCCTCAATTTTACTAACACGTCTGGGGTTTTGCTGCGGGAGAAGAAAGGTAGTCAACGACCAGATTAGACCAAACAAGACAAAACTGATGAGAGTGCCGAATTTCAAATAAGTCCAAGTAAAAATGTTGAAGGCCACAAAAATTTTGCTCCCAAAAAAAATCTTGATCGTCATGGGGATACTGATGACATGTCATTTCAGGTAGAGAAAACCTAGCATTTGGAGACGTCATTTGTAGCCAACATTTGAGTATCTAGAGTAGTTCACATGGAATACTAAACAAGTGGAATGAAGAACAACCAAATCTGCCATTTACAGTGATCTAAAGTTGCTAATTTAACCAAAAAAAACATCTATTTCGAGGCCTTCGTCTACTTCGAGGTCTTTGTCAATCAATCAGATAAATAACTAACAGGTTAGATATGGGCGATAACTGATCTCGGCTGGATAGCTAGCTCAAATTGCTAGTTTCCCCAAAATCACCATGTCTACTATTTTCACTTCAAGTGGGTCTTCCACCCTGACAATCCCATCAGACCCATCGACTCCTATCAGTTTTCCAATAACTCCACGCAGGGAACCATTCATGATCTTGAGCCTGTCGTTCTTCTTAGGCCTGATGATCTCAAGCTCGTCTGGAAGAGCTGTCACTTCATCCCCACTGCCTGATGACCCAAGTGCAACACGGCAAGACCCATCCTGCAAGTTCAAATTCCCAGATATTAAGCAGGCATGGGATGAAACAGCTCATACATGCACTTAGTACACTTTTCTGTGAGCACCATACCGAGAGCACTTCCTTCACAACACCACTGCTGCTAGAACCAACTCCTCTGGACACATTGACCATAACATCTGGCAAGAGCCAGTTACTGTCGCCCTCATCACCTGAAAGCATTTTGGCAAAAAGTACTTAGATGTGTGCACACCTAGATTGTTACGTCTATCCAATCCCAATTGAAGATGAAACAGTATCTAAGAACATCGGCAAACCTATCGCAGGAGACATGACATCCATTCCACCTGGAGTCATTGGCTGGCCAGGGGTTTGGGGCATATACGAGACAGGAATTGGGGTCACTGGTTGAGCAGTAGGCGTTGGAGGGTTCAACAGAGCATCACCAAAACCATTTCCAGGGGTACTTTCCCATCCTGATCCAGGAGTGGGGGCTTCGAATGGCCTAACTACTGGGGTTCCTGGCTGAAAAGGCGAACATACATGCAGAAACAAACTTTTCAGTTGCCAACACAAAGATAAACAATCTTCAAAGTTCACAAGAAGAAGCACACGGAACCTGGTAAGCTGGGCTGATTCCCCAAGTGCCCCAAGTGCCCCAAGTGCCAGAATTTCCATCTTCCTGGTTATCCCTGATGATAATTAACATAATAAGCGACCAGACAGAAAATCAAGATTAATGCCAAAAACATTTAAATAGTCCACTTCCAACAGAATATTTTGAAATAGTTCCACTCGCAGCAGGATACACAAAAGATCTGAAGCTGATTTTTCCTGAATTTTAGGATTTCAATTCTAACCAAGAATATGCCCAAGTAACCAATTTGTTCATAAAAGAGCATACAAACCTTGGTGGACTCATTGGTGCCCAGGCTTGATTACGTGGACTCATTGGTGCCCAGGCTCGCATAGGAGTTTGTGATCCATCAAAGGGTGTAGCTGTACGAATTTAAATAACTTGTTACCATGGAAAAAGGAAATAATAAACAATACATGGTACAAATGAATGGCAGGACACAAAAGTAGACTTATGCTATTCATGAAGAGGCTGAAAAAGAAAAAACAGGCACCAAGATGTGATGCAAGCGTGACCCAACTGGCAACAAAATTACTATTCACATTCACTCTTCAAGGACAGAGAACACAAGTATTTTGTCAATGTAGGTGCAACTATAGTATTTCCCTCCTTTTCTAAATGTACGCCATTTTAAGAAACATTCAAGTTCATGGACGAATTAGCAGTCACTGTAGGTAGTGTGTAATTAGAATGCTATTGTAACTTCTTAGCAAACATATTGTGATAGAAATTAGCAGTCGACGTTACATCTCTAGAATGCACACTACACCTGTCTCCAGAATGGCATAAATGCAAGTCACCTAGGTATCTTATAAATAAAGAATAACAAAGAATGTAAGGAAAGCAAACCTCCAGGTTCTCGCATTGGAGTTTGAATAGGATGCAATGGAGTTCGAGATGGGTGCATAGGTGTTTCACTGCCCAATGAATGGCGAGATTCACTGCTAATACAAAAGGTCAGTAAATGAGCAATTGACATCAAACAGCTAGTTATAAAATATGATTGATCAGACAGAAATTTACCGGACTGGTGTTTCAACATTTACTGGGTCAGCAATATCTTCTCTCTTAACTATATGTTTTCATCAAGGTTAGTCTCCGATATTAGACAGAAAACAACATTAACAACAATGACAAAAGTATTCACCTGCGACAATCTTCATAACTGAATCAAGCTCCACACGCACAAGTGCACCATTCACTTCTTTAACACGGCCACGATATCCTTTGTATGGACCAGATTTAATTTTAATACATCTACTCACCAAGGCATTATGCCCTCTGCCACCATGACCACCTCCACCAAACCTTCCACCAGCTACGTTAGAGTGAGGGGAGTGCATTAGTATGTCCACATAAAGTAGCTGACTAAAAACTAATGGCGAAAATAACAATGAACATTCAAACTATCAATTCATACAGTTCATGTAAGGTCCTCTCGGTGGGAGCCCTCCAGGAGATTGCAAGATCCTTGCTGGAGATCTAAAAGCACCAAGCCGTGGATCTGATGTATCCATACCCTGCAAAAACATGTAAAGTGAAGATGTGATAAAATGTTCTAGTACCAACAAAATTTAATTCAGATAGTCCAGAACATACCATCCCTCTGCTGTTGCCATTTGATCCCCCAACAAGGAGACAAGATTGTGCTTTTGCACAGATAAAACCTGAATGTTCAAGGTGGTGGCGGTCATAGATAAAAAGTATCCCTTTGTGTATATGTTGCACAGGTCCTTGTTTTCCCTATTGTGACAAAAATAAATGTTTGCTAGCCTCAGACAAGAAGACTAAACTTGACATCACAGAAGAAATAATCAGAACATGAGATAACATGCAAAAATGTACACACCTTACTTGTCCCTTCGATTATCCTTACAATATCCTTAGTTGACACAATGTTACTGGAGCTATCTTTTGCAGATGTGCGCCGATCAATCTTGTATTTTATTTCTCTCAATTTCACGAGCACCACTTCAGGTTTATCAGGCACTCCTTTGAGAACCTAATTATATAATGGGGTCAATACATATACTATAGGCACAAAATAATCAGTCAAACATGAATATTCAACAGTTATGCTTGCCTGAAATGCTTCGCTTTCCACCCTTAGAATGACACCAAAAGATAAGTTGCTGAAAAGTGAAGAAAAGGTATAAGTTGTTTTGTAGCCATTAGAGATGATGAGCATCAACCTCACTAGAAATTCTTTAGCTTACTCAAGAAGGACAAGATCGTGCAATTCATAGTCACCAATTTTGGTAATCCCTGTCGTGACCTCAGAACTCTCCACAAGATGATCTGCAAATACACGGATCTGCAGTCACAATGGCACAGTAGAGTTAAAAGCAACCAAAAAAATACTTAAAAGCAATTCTTGATACATGTATATATGTACCAAAAATTTCTCACATGCTCTTTGGTCGTGTCAGATAAAATGATCAAGACATGTACTTCCACTTTGACTACCATGCCTGTCGCACCTTGTTGAACACCAGAAACAACTTTTACATGGTCTCCGGGATTGAAATGTTTGCAAAGATCTGTTGCATTGAAGGCAAGAGTTCTCTGCATGTCACAAAAGGATGTATCAACTCTATAGTCCAGTAGTCCACTTGTTAGCAGTATAATAAATCATTGCAAGTAATTACCGGAAGACCAGACTGTTTTGGTCGGATGTGTACAGTAGCATCCTCAACTTTCTCCACAGAACCCTCTAAGTTCTTGAGATCACCTTTAACAACAACTACAGCATCACCTTTCATGAAATGCCCTTTTTTCCTGTTTGTAAATAGTGTGGACAAGCTAGCCACATCATCATTAATGTCATCTCCAACTCTCCTGAATTTCTCCAATTCATCAAGTGATGGATGGACATTATGTGTGCTGATTGATTTTATCGAGACAGTCTTGCGCAAAAAACCATCTTCGAACATTAAACCATCAACCACCTCAAAGTACTCCCCAGAATCTCTATGTCTCCTCCGTTCTACAGGAATGTTCATCTCCCTGTGTTCATTTGAGTTAGAAAAAACAGGAGCCAAAACAAATAAATATGAACTACCATTTGATAGTAAAGGGATGAAAAAGCACCTCGCCTCACAGACACTGAACAACCTTGGAGGTGGAACAAACGACTTCTTCTTCTTCTCAACCTTAAGACCATTCTGACAATAGACAAGTAGTGTCATGCTAACCCGTCCAATAAGTAAGCACGGTACAAAGTATAAGCATGCAGTATCAAGAACATAGATTGATAGTCAGAAAGTCCTTCAATAAGTCAAAGGCTACTAATTCCATTTTTTGACAAAGCAGTGCATGAAAGTAAGTGAAATATGGGAAAGAGAGCCCAAACTTGAGTTACTACGTTTACAGTGGCTGCAACAGCATAATATAAAAGGGCATGACAGCAATGAGCTCAACTTACTGATTAAACTGTATATGTTAGGTTGAAAGGTGACAAGTAGATATTCAGGATTGATGGCAACTAACAGATAACTTACCAGTTTATTTGCCAATTTATCTGTCAAAGCTTGTAAATCTATTCTAGGAATGAGCTTCACAGTAACCCTTTGATTCACATCATCGACATCGACAACCTGAGGATAATCAAAATAAATAATTGACAAATATATATTAACATCTACCAAGAAAAATGACGACCATACCTTAGCAAGATCCCCTTTATATATACCAAGCTTAACACGGACCCATGTATCACTTGAAAGATCACCAGACTTAGTCGTGACAGAGAGAACATCAGTCATTTCTTTTGTAGGAACCAGAGTTATTTTTGCTGAAGCAAAGATGTTCCGCAGACCTTTGCAAGCCTGCAACGAAGTTCAGTAAACATCCCTTATCAGAAAGACTATAATGAAAAGTTAAGCACTGGTTACCTCCTTGACATGGGCTTCTTTCTCTGCTTCAACATATATGTAATTCTTCAGGTGTTCCAGTGCAACCACAGATTTAATCTGGAGATCTTGCCTATCAATGAACTTCTGCATTAGACAAATGGCTGTCTCTCGCTCATGTCCAATCTGAAGTCATAAATAGACAACAAATGAGGTTCAAAAGAAAAAGGTACAAAGAACACATAGCAGAGCAGAGGCGGGGCGCTTAATTTCCCTACAATTTGCAACCTACCGCACATTTCACCATCCACAGTTTTGG
This sequence comes from Avena sativa, assembly GCA_916181665.1. Taxonomy (NCBI): domain Eukaryota; kingdom Viridiplantae; phylum Streptophyta; class Magnoliopsida; order Poales; family Poaceae; genus Avena; species Avena sativa. The sequence continues at coordinate 271,658,102 of OV702298.1, read as the reverse complement.
ATCCTTCACTGATGGCAGGAGAGCTTGCTGATCAACCTCGGTGAAATCCTCTTCAACATAATCAGACTCTGACTGCTTTCCATATTTATTTGCTAGGTGCCGTAAAATCATATCTGTGTCATCTTCTTCCTCCATAGGAATAGAATGGCGTCTAGAGCTCATCCTATTCTCGTCAAGATTGTCGGGCCGATCATCATCATCAATAAAGCCTGCCCAAGCAAAGATAGTCCAGCATTAACACAAATTGCCTTGCGTTTGCATACTACACAACTAGGCAAGCAGAGAAATTTGTTGATCCCAAAAGAAAAGTAACGATGTTTACGAACATCCATAAGATTATCACTCAGGGCCAAAGGCTAGTACATCCAAACAGAAAATGTCATGGATGATCAATTAAACATCACATTCTGCACCACCCAATCTTAAGAATCATTGGTTCATTCGCCAATTGAGTGTTGTCTATTTACTTGAAGCAACAAGAGTAAGGAATAGCACTAACATACATCAACAGACAACAGATACATTGAAAAACTTAGTCTCGTGGAACATGCCATCTGAATATCCCTAGTAATTTCTGGAGGATATGATTTTAGTCTAGCATCATGATGACAATGTCGACAGAACCAGACTGTTGATTGTAACAAATTTCCCAAGCATATCTTGGGTAGGTCGAGCCATAAGTGGCAGTAAGTGATGAATTTTAATGGAACATGGATTTTGGTCCTTCGTTCAACAAGATCTCCCACCCATTCATGACAAAATCCCGGGGTTAACATAGTTCACCACTAAATCCCACTGATGGTGATGGTTCACAACAGCAAAAATAAGAAGCTTTAGCACAAGGCTATATATCGAACCCAAGCCAGCATTGAAGTTAGAATACAATGTAACCAAGCCAGACTGGTGAGCAAGCGAGACAATTAAGCATACCCTCGACGTTTCTAGCAGGGTACACATATTACTCCCAAAAGCAAGCACGGCCCAGGCCAATCCGGACCCAGGAAAGGAACTAGTGTCGGCGATCACACAAATCCGTCCTCGATCATATAGAAATGCTAGGGAAGCAACAATTCGAAAGCGAAAACATACACGAAATCGGCACGAACTTCTGCGAATTTTGGTACGGGACATCGATTCGACGGTTCTACCATGGTGTACGGCCGACGCTAGGGCATGGCAAAGCGGGGCGGGGGGGCAACTCACCGGCCTCGTACTCCCCGTACTCCTCCTCCTCGACGTCGTCGTCGACCTGCGCCATGTCGTCGATCAGGATCGACGCCCGCTTCCTCCTCTTGCCTTCCTTGCCGCCGCCGCCGTAGTCCTCGTCATCCTCGTCGTCCTCTTCCTCATACTCCTCCTCGTCGTCGTCCTCGCTGGCCGCGTCGTCGATGAAGCTCTCGACGCCCGACCGCCTCCCCCTGCCGCCGCGCGACCTCTTGCCGCCCCTCTCCTCCTCCGAATCGTAGGTCTCCTCCTCATCCTCCTCATCCTCGTCCTCGCGGCCGCGGCGAGACATTGCGGCGGCTAGGGTTTCGAGCGAGCCCTCCTCGCGGCCCGCTGCGGCTGGGAGGGTGGCCCCGCGTGGCAGAGCGGAAACCCTCGGGAGTCGAGGCGCGGGCGAGCGAGAGCCGGTGCCTCGGCAAGGTCGGGGTCACGGGGTGGGTGGTTTCAGAGCGGGGAGTTTTCGATTGCCGGCAAGGCGACGGGTATTTTGCGGCGAGTGTCTACTTATAAGAAGGCGATGGAGTTGGGTAGGTTGGGCCGTACGTTTTCATTGAGCTAAGGCGGCCGTGCTCGGGGGCTTTAGAGCATCTCCACTTATTGAACACAGGCCGAAATTCAGATTTTTTTTTGGTTGGACGGGATTTAATTTTGGCCCGGATACATTTAGTTTTTAGTTGTGTTTTCAGGTCGAGTTCCTAGACGAATAGAAAACGGCGATATTTGAATTTTTAATGTTCCCGCCGACGAGAGCTCGGCCAAAAGGTGTTCGACAAAATTAACGCCCAAATGTTCGGCGACAGATTATTACAGAACAGTGAAAATGACTTGGCCATCTCTCAATCGTCGACGGAGATGAGCTCCTGCGGCGTGGTGGACGCGGTAGGGTTGGCCGTCTCGCCGGCGGATGCCGACTGGTTGGAGGAGGTGGAAGCCGAACGCATTCGGCGCAGGGTCGTTCGGCGCAGGCGTGATCTCGCCCTGGAAGATGGCCTAGTGTTGCGCCATGTACCAGGCCTTGACCGGCGAGCTCATCTTCGACGTGTCCTCGCCGCCCATCAAGAACTTGAGATTCGTGTTCCGTTTCTTGGCGGCGTAATTGGCCTTCTTCTCGGCTTAGTTGGCCTTGATGAGGGCCACTTTTTCTTGTGTCTCGATCAGCTACTTCCAATGCTCGTCGGTCTTCTCGGCCCTCTTCTCGGCATGCGCCCTCGTGTCGGCGATGCATTCCTCGATCGAAGCCTGTAGACGCTCGGCGGGAGGTCCGGTGGCTTTGAGCATCTTCGCCTTCTTCTGGCCGATCTCTGGTCTTCCTTCGCCGGCAGCAGTGGGAGGGGCCTTCGGGTTGGACGAAGCTCTTGGGCGGCATGGTGGGCGGGAGCTCGGCGGAGTGGCGGAGGGGAATGGGGAAGAAAGGCGGGAGGGAAGAAAGAAAAGGGCGGGAGCTCGGCGAAGTGGCGGGAGTTCAGCCTTCTCTCGCCGATAGAGCTGGCCCACGCCCATTTTCGCTTCGTCCGGCGTTTCCAGGGCGTACCCAGGAACCTGGGTTCGGCCTGGGAAGCCCGGACCAAAGTTCGCCCAAATTCGGACGAAAATCGGTTCCTGGGTACGCGACTGGGCCGATTTTCGTCGTCCGGACGTAAATTCGATGTCCGGATCGGCGTCCTGGGTAGGCGAGTGGAGATGCTCTTAAGCGGCAAGGCTTGACTCTAATGGGCCGGTCCGGAAGTCGTTCGCCTCCATCTCTACCGGGCAGACGCATCTCGTTCGAGTGTGTTTGAACTCGTCCGTGTGGACGTGCGGGCATGCGCGGCGCCCCAGCGGACCGATCCATTCAGACAAACGTGTCTGGCTCAATTTATCCATACATTTAATCTAGGCCTTGGTGCGTCGACCCGGACAGCGAACTTATCCGAGCGCGTTCTCCCTTTATGTTTAGCGGCCCTGCCCGCCAGTGGCACAGAAACCACACAACTTCTTCCTCTAAAAAACCTCTCCCAATTTTCATTGGCGGGACCGGGATGGAAGGCGATGGATCCCGCCGCCATGGTCAATGTTGCGCCCTCCGGCGTTCCCGCCGCCAAGAAGCGCGGCCGGACGGAGAAACTCGCAAAGGACCAGACGCCGGAGGAGTGGAAGATCGAGTCGGACAAGCGCGCTGGCCGGTGAGCAGCGGCGAGAAATCGACGCGTCGCTGCTAGGATCGAGAGGGAGCGTCGGGAGGAGAACGAGCACTTAATCGCCACCCAGAACAGGGTCGACACCAATGAGCTGGCAGCGAATGCCGCCAAGCGCGCCATCAACATGATCAAGCAGGAGGCGATGACCGTCGTTTTCAGCAGAGCCGTCTCTCTTCCCGGCCTGGCCACGGCAGACATGTTCTCTACCAGCTCTGTCACTTTCACGCCTACCGGTCGGCCACCAGCTCAGTCCAGGACGACATGGACGCACACGCCCTCACTTGGAGGCCACCAGCTGTCCCGGTTCAACCATCCCCGCATGGCATTGTCGGAGGCGGGAGAGCCCATCATTGACCTGAACCACACTCCAACCATCGCGGATGCAACCCCGGAGGCGTCGACGAAGCGGCACGCCATCTCTGCCACAAACATGCCTACGCCAGTCAACCTGTTCGGCAAAATGCTCGCCGAGCCACAGGCCGCCGACGACATGGTATGGTTGCCACATTTCTTCGCCATTGCCATTATACTTCTCCCACCGCTTTATGATGCCCAATTTGTGTGTAGTATTTCATGGGAAACGACGACGAGAGCGTCCTCCAAGACATGATCAACGAGGGTGGTGGCGACGGATATGCCGACGACGTCGAGGCCGAGCCGGAGAGGCAGCAAGAGACCCAGCAAGATGCCTGCAATATTGCGGACGAGGCATTGTTTGGAAAAAATGGCACTTCCATGGGAGAGGGCGCCACGGTCGCGTCGTTGGCCGCTTCACTCGCGGCCTCACTTGCCGCCGGCAAAAAGTTGAGCCAACGAACCTCGAGCTACACCCCCGACGAGGACAAGCTCCTATGCAAGGCATGGATGGAAATTTCACAAGATCCACTATGCGGCGCCGAGCAAAAGGGCTTTGCCTATTGTAAAAAGGTGGGAAGGTTCTTCCACGAGCATAGGAAATTCGGGAAGGACGCCTTCTTTAGCGTGAGGAACAATCTCTCTCTCTCCAAGCGTTAGGGAACCATCCATGCCGAGTGTAGCAAGTTCCAAGGCTCCTACAAGGCGGTGATGAAAAGGAAAATAAGCGGCCTGCGGCCGGTTAACATGGTACAACCTTTACCTATCTTTTGCCAATGTCTTGCATTTCCGTTGAGCCATTGTTGGCATTCATATGTGTAGGTCTTGAAGGCAATGGAGCACTTCAACATGGTGAATGATAACAAGGCATTCACCTTGTCCCATTGTTGGTTGTTGATCAAGGACACCAAAAAATGAGAGACTAGCTATGCCCTTTGGAGAGAAATGAACAAAAAGAAGGGCAAGAGCAATGCTTCGACGGGCGGCGTCGTCGACCTAGACGACGACAATGACAAAGGCTTCGTCACCTCTGCAATCGACGGGACTGTCGGTCGTGCCCGCCTCCCTGGTGGCCACAAGGCCACGAAGGCCAACCTCAACCACTAGGCTAGTTCCTTGGCGTTCCAGGAGACCTTGAAGAAGATCCTTGAGAAGAAGGAAGAGGCCATCATCGAGAGAGAGGAGAGCGGCACAAAGAGAAATAGGTTGCCGCCAAGACATTTGTTGAGCTGCAGACGAGGTCCATTGAGGTGGAGGAGGACAACGCCAAGGCTAGGCTAATGGAGATCGAGGCCAAGGCCAAGACGACGGAGGCCGAAGCCAATGCCAAGGAGGCCGAGGCCAGGTCTAGGGTGCTGGAGGCCGAAGCCAAGATCATGGGCGAGGACAACGCCATCATTCTCACCGACTTGGATAGCATCACTGCCCCCGATCGCAGGGCTTGGGTTGCGAAGAGGTAGCAGGCCCTCGGGGCTTGCGATGCCTGAAGGGCAATGGCAACGGTGGATGCAATTTTTTGGGCAGGGAAGCTGCCATTTTAGGAATATTTGTGTATGAAAATATCCCCTTCTGTAATTTCAGAACCAATGGCCACTTATTGGCGATGCCCAGAGGGCGATGGCGCACGCCTGCCATGTTATTTGCTAGTTAATATGTGTGTCTTTGGCTTGTCAATTCAACATTTTCAATTGTTTTGCATCCCTTGCCAAGCGATAGCACCAATGCCCGCCTACGCAGACAAATGGATCGCGCCGCTGGGCGCGGCTGGCCGGACAGGCCGGACCCCCTTCCCATATCGACCACGGCCTGACCCAAACGGACATTTGGGGCGACCGGATGGGTCGGCCCGGTGGAGATACCCTTAGGGTATCTCCATAGCCATGACCCAAACAAACGATTTAAACGGTCTAATTTTGTCAGTTTTGGTCGGGCCATGGACAATTTTAGGTCGTGGTCTAGTCTGTCGGCCAGCTACAAGAGTGTCTCTTGTGTCACTGATGAGAGGACCCGGACGGACTACGGGAGGACAAGCGCGTTGTCTGGGTCGACGCAACCGAGGAACAAATTTGGTGCATGGATGAGTCGGTTCGCACAAGTCGGTCCGGATGGGTCGCCCCGCTAGGTTGGCACGCACCTGTCCACTAGTCCGTGCAGACTAGTTCGTATGCGTTTGGAGTGTTTGGGTTGTGACAGTGGAGGGCATCTCCACCGGCGCGACCCAACTGGTCTGCTAGCGTCTGAACATGTTCGAAAAGATGTGTGGGTTGGCGGTGCCCCCTCCAGCGGGGTGACTCATCCGGACCGACTCATCCGGCCCGATTCATTCGTGCACCAAATTTTGGCAATAAAGCGTTAGAGCGGATAACGGTCGTGTCTGATATGTTGTAAACGTATCTATAATTTTTTATGCTCCATGCTTGTTTTGTACCAACTATCTTATGTTTTGTCTACACTTTGAGGCATTTTTATATATTTTTCTAGAACTAACATATTAACAAGATGCCATAGTGCCAGTTCCTGTTTTCTGCTGTTTTTTGTTTCAGAAAAGCTAGTAAAGAAATATTCTCAGAATTGGAGGAAACAAAAGCCAAAGTTCCTATTTTTACCCAACACAACACGGAGTCCGAAGGGGAGACGAAGAGTAGCCTAGAAGCAACCACACCAGGTGGCCGCGCGGGCCCCCTGGCCGCGCCACCGTATGGTGTGGGCCCCTCGGGCGTCCACCGACCTTGCCCCTTCGCCTATATATTCCACCCGAGGCAAAAACCCTAAACACCAGATGAGAGATCCACGAAAAGTTCCGCAACGCCGCCGCCACCGAAGAGGAGATTCGGGGGACAGAAGTCTGTTCCGGCACCCTGCTGGGATGGGGAATTGCCCCCGGAGCCATCTCCATCGACTCCACCGCCATCTCCATCGCTGCTGCTGACTCCCATGATGAGAAGGGAGTAGTTCTCCCTTGAGGCTAAGGTCTCTACCGATAGCTATGTGTTCATCTCTCTCTATGCGTGATGTTATTGTGATCATGAGCTTTGTAATTTAGTTGAATAAGTAGATCTACTCTGCTACTCAAGTGCTTTAATTAATCTAAACTCCGCTTATCCCCACGTGTGTGAAGTTGACAGTGTGCACACCGTGTGGCACTTGGGCTAAAGTTTACAGAAATACTTATCATGATTTATAATTTGAGTTGGATGTCTCTATGAGATTGTGGTGTTTGTTGGAACCATCTAGCACTCAAGGTGACGGTGTGGGGTTACCTAGATGGGGAATGTGAACTTCAAGGTGTGTTGTTATAGCCCTACACCATCCAACCGGAGAATAGTTTAGGGTAGCATAGTGAAGAGAAGATATTATATGTTTATTGAGAGTGTCCACTAGTGAAAGTATGATCCCTAGGCTTTGTTTCTAAGCATTGAAACACCGTTTACAATCAGTCCTGCTATATGTTTGCTTGCTGCCATTTTTATTTCAGATTACAATTACCACTTCCATATTACTTGTATTTCACTATCTCTTCGCCGAACTAGTGCACCTATACACCTAACAAGTGTATTGGGTGTGTTGGGGACACAAGAGACTTCTTGTATCTTGATTGCAGTGTTGCTTGAGAGTGATATCTTTGACCTCTTCTTTCCTGAGTTCGATAAACCTTGGGTTGTCCACTTAAGGAAAACTTGCTACTGTTCTACAAACCTCTGCACTTGGAGGCCCAACATTGTTTACAAGAATAGAAGCGTGCGTAGACATCAAGCTCTTTTCTAGCGCCGTTGTCGGGGAGGTAAGGTAAAAGGTACTCACATTCTCTAGCTACTAAGCTATCTTCTAGTAATGTTGCTGGTGTGTGAGTGCTCGAAGTTATTTCCTTTATATTCTGCAATTATATCTTTTTGTTTCTTGTTTTTATATTCACTAGTTAGGCTTAATGGAAAACAAAAAAAATTACAGAGCTTTATAGTATTTTCCTAAGTTAGAATTGTGTGAAGAGAAAATTTAAAAACCTATGGAACTTTATTTGCATGCTAATAGCAATGCTATTAGTATGAAATTTTTGAACACCATTGTTGCTAATGCTATGGAAATGTCTAAGCTTGAGGAAGCTAGTTTTATAAAAATGATCTTTTTAGTTCCTCAGTTTTAGAGGAGAAAATTTGTTATAATGATACTATACCTCCAATATATGATGATTACTATGATGAATATGTTATTTTCAGTCCACCTACTATAGAGGAGAAAATTTGCTATGATGATACTATAACTCCAATATATGATGATTACAATGATGAATATGATATTTTCAGTCCACCTACTATTGAGGAGAAAATTAATTATGATTATAATATGCCTCCTATAATTGATGATTATGGTGATGATAATAACAGTGATAGCTATTTTGTTGAATTTGCTCTCACTACAATTAATAAGAATGACTATGCTTATGTGGAGAGTAATAATTATTATATGCGTGTGGCTCATGATAAGAATGTTTTATGTGATAGTTATATTGTTAATTTTATTCATGATGCTACTGAAAGTTATTATGAGAGAGGGAAACATGGTTTTGTTGGAATTATGCCCTAGAGGCAATAATAAAGATGTTATTATTATAATTATTGTTCATGATAAAGTTTATATTCCATGCTAGAATTGTATTAAGCGGAAACTTTGATACTTGTGTGGTTTATGAACAACACCGTGTCCCTAGTACGCCTCTATGGACTAGCTCTTTGATTAATGATGGTTAAGGTTTCCTAACCATAGACATGAGTCGTCAATTAATAATGAGATCATGTCATTGGGAGAATGATATGATGGACAGACCCAAATCAAGCAGAGCAATTAGATCGTGTCATCATGTTCATCTTTGCGAAGCTTTTTCTTATGTCAAATATTGTATTCCTTAGACCATGAGATAATGCAACTTCCTGGTATCGGAAGAAAGCTTTGAGGTCATCAAACGTCATCCTATGAGAGGGTGATCATAAAGGTGTCTCTCAGGAGATCGGAAAGTACTTGTTGGGTTGTATGTATCGAGATGGGATTTGTCCCTCCCAAGTCGGAGAGATATACTTCGGTCCTACTCGGTAATCAATATCAACACCGCTTGCAAGCACGTGGTTAAGGAGTTAATCACAAAGTGATATCGGATTACGGAACGAGTAAAGTACTTGTTGTGAACGAGATTGAACTAGGTATGCCGATACCGACGATCGAATCTCGGGCAAGTAAAATATCGCGCGACGAAGGGAATATATATATGGGATTAATTGAATCCTGGCATCATGGTTCATCCAATATAATCATCGATGAATATGTGGGAGTCAATATGGGTTTCCAGACCCCGCTGTTGATTATTGATAGAAGATCATGTCTGCATATTCTCGAACCCGTAGGGTCACACACTTAACATGTCTCGATGCTAGGATATAATGGATAATTGGTTTATGAGTTTTTGTTCGGAGTCTCGGATAAGATCCAGGACATCACGAGAGGTTCCAGAATGGTCCGGAGAATAAGATTCATATAAGGGAAAGCAGTTTTTGGATTTCGGAATTGTTTCGGATTATTCGGTATTGTACCGGAAGCTTTTAGAACCTTCCGGAGTGGGACCAACGTGGCCTCAGTTGTCGGGAGGGGGCGTGGGCCTACGAGGGAGTGCCCTGGCGGCATTGGGCCAGGGGCACAAGGCCCCATAGGCCCAGCCAGCCAAAACCCTAGGGAAACCTTCTAGAAGGAGGGGGAAAACTTGCCCCCCACTCCAACCCTTGGGGCCGCCGCCCTAGGACTTGGAGGAGGGGCCAAGGGGGCCGGCCAGCCCCCTATATATAGAGGGCAGGTGCGCAGCCCTCCTCCACCACTCCTTGAACCCTAGCCGCCTACCTGCTGCCCTCCAGATCTCTCTCTCTCTCTCCCGACTGCGCGTAGGTGAAGCCTTGCCGCAGAAACTCTCCACCTTTGCACCACGCCGTCGTGTTGTAAATCCAATCTATCTCTCCACCCCACTTGTTGGACCGAGGAAGGAGGAGACGTCGAGGTGCCGTACGTGTGCATCTCTCGGAGGCATCGCCACTTGCGGTGTTGGATCGGATCGGATCACGGGGAGGAGAAGCTAGTACGACTACATCAACCACGTTCCGTTGAACGTTCCGCCGTGCGAACCTTCAAGGGTATGAAGATCTCATCTATCTCATCTTGGCTTTCCTGTTCGCATCCGTAGAAATTTTTTGATTTACTATGCTGCGAAACCCTTCAGTGGTATCAGAGCTAGATCTATGCGTAGATGTGTTTCACGAGTAGAACGCAACATGCTTGTTGCGGGCGTTGATGTTTTCTGTTGCAAGCCTCTTGTTTGTGTACTTCTTATGACGTGGGATAGTGAGATCGAAGCGGTCCAGGCCAACTTTACGCGACCTCGTTCACGAGACCGGCTCCGCACTTGACGTGTGGTTTGTTCCACACATGCGGCTGGTGGATGCCAGTTTCTCTCACTATAGTTGTCATGGGATTTACACCGGATGTTGGCAACCATAATATCACCGTTGTGGCTTTCCGTAGGTAAGAATTGTTCTTAGCTTGTTACTCCCATAAGCCACGTAAAACATGCAACAACAAAGTAGAGGCGTCTAACTTGTTTTTACAGGGAGTGTTTTGTGATATGGTATGGCCCAAGATATGATGTGTATGTTGTATGGAATGATCATGTTTTGTAATTTTTCACGACTTGCATGTCGATGAGTACACAACTGGCAGGAGCCATATGGTTGTCTTTATAATTGTGTATGACATGTGTGTCAACTTCTTATACACCATGTAATAGCTTTACTTTATCGCTAAGTAGTTAGCAATAGTTGTAGTTGCTATTCGTGGTGGAGGCAATCATGGTGGGGTGATGGAGATCATGCTGGCACGCACAAGATGGAGATCATTGCGCGGAGATTGACTATACCATGTCACATAAAATTATATGCATGTGATGTTTATCCTTTTATGTATCTTATTATGCTTAGATCGCGACGGTAGCATTATAAGATGATTCCTCACTTAAAGATCAAGATAAAACTGTGTTCTCCCCATGTATGCACCGTTGCGAAAGTTCGTCGTGTTCAAGCATCACGTGATGATCGGGTGCTATAAACTCTACGTTCACATACAACGGGTGCAAGCCAGTTTTGCACACGCGGAAATACTTGGGTTTGACTTGACGAGCCTAGCATGTACAGACATGGCCTCGGAACACATGAACCGAAAGGTTAAGCATGAGTCATATGAATGATATGATCGACACTTCGTTGTCCACCATTGAAACCACATCTCTTCTCGTGAAGATCGGATTAGGTGTGGTGAATTTGGATCATGTTCACTAAACAACTTGAGGGATGTTGAATTTAGTGGGAGTTCATCTAGTAATTTGATTAAGTTAAGCTAGTTATCATGAACATAGTCTAAATTGTACTTGCAAATTTTGTAGATCAAATGGCTAAGTCCAACTTCAACTTCAACGTTTTTGCTGAGAAAGAAAAGCTTAAGAATAATGGGTCTAACTTCACCAACTGGTTCCGCAATCTGAGAATCATTCTCTCTGGCGGACAAAAGGATTATGTCCTTGAGAAAGCGCTAGGGGGCGCCCCTGCTGTAGATGTGCCGGCTGATGAGAGAGCTGTTTATTAATCGCGCAAGGATGATTATGGTGTGATTAAGAGCACCATGTTGTTTGCTATGGAATCGGACCTTCAAAATTGTTTTGAGGAGTTCCCCGGGCCCTTTGAGATTCTTGAGGAACTGAAAACTATGTTTCAAACTCAGGCCCGTTCTGAGAGATATGAGATCTCTGAGAAATTCTTAAACTACAAGATGGAGGAAGGGAGTTCCGTTAGTGCGCACGCCATTAAGATGTCGGGCTACACTCAACGCCTTGAGCAACTGGACTGCAAGATTCCAGAGGAGCTCAAGATTGACAGAGTTCTGGAATCACTCCCTCCTAGCTACAAAGGTTTTGTAGTTACTCATAATCAGATTGGTTCCACTGATACGATCACTGAGCTCTTCGCTAAGCTGAAAGCTATGGAGGTGGACATCAAGAAAGATAATCATGTGTTGATGGTCAACAAGCCCCCCAGCTTTAAGGAAGGTAAGGGTGCAAAGAAGTCCTTCAAGAAGGGCAGCCGCAAGCGCGTTGCCCCTGCTGAGAAGAAGCTCAAGTCTGGTCCTAAGCCGGACACTGAGTGCTTCTATTGCAAGGACAAGGGTCACTGGAGGCGCAACTGTCTGAAGTACTTAGCGGACAAGAAGGCTGGCACCATCAAAGGTATATTTGATATACATGTTATTGATGTTTTCCTTACTAGCCCTCGTTGTAGTGCCTGGGTATTTGATACTGGTTCAGTTGCTAATATTTGTAACTCGAAACAGGAGCTACGGAATAGACAGCGGCTAGCAAGGGATGAGGTGACGATGCGCGTTGGCAACGGATCAAGAGTTGATGTGATGGACGTCGGCACGCTCTCCTTAGTTTTACCTTCGGGATTAGTTTTAAACCTTAATAAATGTTATTATGTGCCTGTGTTGAGCATGAACATCATATCTGGATCGTGTTTATTGCAAGACGGTTATTCATTTAAATCGGAGAATAATGGTTGTTCTATTTATATGAGTAACATCTTTTATGGTCATGCACCTGCTGTGAATGGTTTATTTCTTCTGAATCTCTAAAGCAATGAAACACACATCCATAACATTGAGGCTAAGAGATGCAAGGTAGATAGTGATAATACAACTTATTTGTGGCACTGCCGTCTAGGTCATATTGGTGTAAAACACATGAAGAAACTCCATTCTGATGGACTTTTGGAGTCTCTTGATTTTGAATCATTTGACACGTGCGAGCCATGCCTCATGGGCAAGATGATAAAAAACCCGTTCTCCGGAATAATGGAGCGAGCAACAGACTTGTTGGAAATCATACATACCGATGTATGCGGACCAATGAGTGTTTCGATGCGCGGTGGATATCGCTATTTTCTCACTTTTACTGATGACTTAAGTAGATATGGGTATATCTATTTAATGAAACATAAATCTGAAACATTTGAAAAGTTCAAAGAATTTCAGAATGAAGTGGAAAACCATCGTAACAAGAAAATTAAATTTCTACGATCCGATCGTGGAGGTGAATATTTGAGTTATGATTTTCTCACGCATCTTAAAGCAAGCGGAATCATTTCGCAACTCACGCCACCCGGAACACCACAGCGCAATGGTGTGTCTGAACACCAGAATCGAACTTTATTAGATATGGTGCGATCGATGATGTCTCTTACAGATTTGTCGTTATCATTTTGGGGTTATGCATTAGAAACCGCTGCATTCACTTTAAATAGGGCACCATCTAAATCCGTTGAGACGACACCGTATGAACTGTGGTTTGGTGCTAAACCTAAGTTGTCGTTTTTTAAAGTTTGGGGATGTGAAGCTTACGTCAAGAAGTTGATGCCGTACAAGCTCGAACCCAAAGCGGAGAAATGCGTCTTCATAGGATACCCTAAGGAAACGATTGGGTATACCTTCTATCACAGATCCGAAGGCAAAGTGTTTGTCGCAAAGAACGGATCCTTTCTTGAGAAGGAGTTTCTCTCGAAAGAAGTGAGTGGGAGGAAAGTAGAGCTAGACGAGGTAATTGAACCTTCTCTTGAGTTGGAGAGTAGCACAGCACCTGAAATTGTTCCAGTGCCATCTGCACCAACATTAGAGGAAGCTGATGACAAGGATCATGAAGCTTCGGATGATGCTACTACTGAACGTCGCAGGTCGACAAGGTCGCGTGCCCCTCCTGAGTGGTATGGCAACCCTGTCTTAACTGTCTTGTTAGTAGACAACAGTGAACCTGCGAACTATGAGGAAGCAATGATGAGCCCAGACTCTGAGAAATGGCTAGAGGCCATGAAATCCGAATTGGGATCCATGAGCGAAAACCAAGTATGGACTTTGGTGGACCCTCCTAGCGACCGAAAGGCCGTTGAGTGCAAATGGATTTTCAAGAAGAAAACGGACGCGGATGGTAATGTTACTGTCTATAAAGCACGGCTTGTCGCGAAAGGTTTTCGACAAGTTCAAGGTGTTGACTACGATGAGACTTTCTCTCCCGTAGCGATGTTTAAGTCCATTCGGATTTTATTAGCAATTGTTGCGTTTCATGATTATGAAATATGGCAGATGGATGTCAAGACTGCGTTCCTCAATGGCAACATTGATGAAGAGTTGTATATGATGCAACCAGAAGGTTTTGTCGATCCTAAGGATGCTGATAAGGTGTGCAAACTTCAGCGTTCCATTTATGGACTGAAGCAAGCATCTCGGAGTTGGAACCTTCGTTTTGATCAAGTGATCAAGAGCTTTGGATTTGTTCCAAATTGCTACGAAGCTTGTATCTACAAGAAAGTGAGTGGGAGCTCAGTGACATTTTTGGTACTATATGTGGATGACATATTGATTATTGGAAATGACATTGACATGCTTAACGATGTGAAGAGTTATTTGAACAAATGTTTTTCAATGAAAGACCTAGGGGAAGCTGCTTATATATTAGGCATCAAAATCTATAGAGATAGACAAAGACGCCTAATAGCTTTAAGCCAAAGTACATACCTAGACAAAGTTCTAAAAAGGTTTAGAATGGATAAGGCAAAGAAAGGTTCAGTGCCTATGTTGTCAGGTAAGATATTGAGCAAGGCTCAGTGTCCAGCTACGGTAAACGATAGAGAAGATATGAGCAAAGTGCCTTATGCCTCGGCCATAGGTTCTATCATGTATGCCATGTTGTGTACTAGACCGGATGTGTCCAATGCTCTTAGTTTGACGAGCAGATACCAAAGTGATCTAGGAGTGGAACACTGGACAGCCGTAAAGAACATCCTAAAGTATTTAAATAGGACTAAAGAAATGTTCTTAGTCTATGGAGGTGATAAACAGCTTACGTCGATGCTAGTTTCGACACCGACAAGGATGATTCTAAATCTCAAACAGGATACGTTTATATTTTGAATGGAGGAGCTGTGAGCTGGAGAAGCTGCAAGCAAAGCGTGATCGCAGGATCTATAGTAGAAGTGGAATACATGGCTGCTGCAGAAGCGTCAAGTGAAGGAGTTTGGATCAAGAACTTCATCACTGAACTAGGTGTGGTTCCAAGTGCCTTGGACCCACTAGAGATATTGTGTGACAACACTGGCGCCATAGCACTGCCTAAGGAACCAAGATATCATCCAAAGACCAAGCATATCAACCGCAAGTTTCATATAATTCGAGATTATATAACAGATGGAGATCTGAAGATTAGCAAAGTACATACGGATCTGAATGTCGCAGATCCGTTGACTAAACCTCTTCCACGAGCAAAACATGATCAGCACCTTAGTGCCATGGGTGTTAGATTGTTGCCAGATGTAAACTAGATTATTGACTCTAGTGCAAGTGGGAGACTATTGGAATTATGCCCTAGAGGCAATAATAAAGATGTTATTATTATAATTGTTGTTTATGATAAAGTTTATATTCCATGCTAGAATTGTATTAAGCGGAAACTTTGATACTTGTGTGGTTTATGAACAACACCGTGTCCCTAGTACGCCTCTATGGACTAGCTCATTTATTAATGATGGTTAAGGTTTCCTAACCATAGACATGAGTTGTCAATTAATAATGAGATCATGTCATTGGGAGAATGATATGATGGACAGACCCAAATCAAGCAGAGCAATTAGATCGTGTCATCGTGTTCATCTTTGCGAAGCTTTTTCTTATATCAAATATTGTATTCCTTAGACCATGAGATAATGCAACTCCCTGGTATCGGAAGAAAGCTTTGAGGTCATCAAACGTCATCCTATGAGAGGGTGATCATAAAGGTGTCTCTCAGGAGATCGGAAAGTACTTGTTGGGTTGTATGTATCGAGATGGGATTTGTCCCTCCCAAGTCGGAGAGATATACTTCGGGCCCACTCGGTAATCAATATCAACACCGTTTGCAAGCACGTGGTTAAGGAGTTAATCACAAAGTGATATCGGATTACGGAACGAGTAAAGTACTTGTTGTGAACGAGATTGAACTAGGTATGCCGATACCGACGATCGGATCTCGGATAAGTAAAATATCGCGCGACGAAGGGAATATATATAGGATTAATTGAATCCTGGCATCGTGGTTCATCCGATATGATCATCGATGAGTATGTGGGAGGCAATATGGGTTTCCAGACCCCGCTGTTGAATATTGATAGAAGATCATGTCTGCATATTCTCGAACCCGTAGGGTCACACACTTAACGTGTCTCGACGCTAGGATAGAATGGATAATTGGTTTATGGGTTTTTGTTCGGAGTCTCGGATGAGATCCAGGACATCACGAGAGGTTCCGGAATGGTCCGGAGAATAAGATTCATATAAGGGAAAGCAGTTTTTGGATTTCGGAATTGTTTCGATTGTTCGGTATTGCACCGGAAGCTTCTAGAACCTTCCGGAGTGGGACCAACGTGGCCCCACTTGTCGGGAGGGGGCGTGGACCTACGAGGGAGTGCCCTGGCCGCATTGGTCCAGGGACACAAGGCCCCATAGGCCCAGCCGGCCAAAACCCTAGGGAAACCTTCTAGAAGGAGGGGGAAAACTTGCCCCCCACTCCAACCCTTGGGGCCGCCGCCCTAGGGCTTGGAGGAGGGGCCAAGGGGCCGGCCAGCCCCCTATATATAGAGGGCAGGGGCGCAGCCCTCCTCCACCACTCCTTGAACCCTAGCCGCCTACCTGCTGCCCTCTAGATCTCTCTCTCTCTCCCGACTGCGCGTAGGCAAACCCCTGCCGCAGAAACTCTCCACCTTTGCACCACGCCGTCGTGTTGTAGATCCAATCTATCTCTCCACCCCACTTGCTGGACCGAGGAAGGAGGAGACGTCGAGGTGCCGTACGTGTGCATCTCTCGGAGGCATCGCCACTTGCGGTGTTGGATCGGATCGGATCACGAGGAGGAGAAGCTAGTACGACTACATCAACCACGTTCCGTTGAACGTTCCGCTGTGCGAATCTTCAAGCGTATGAAGATCTCATCTATCCCCCCCTTGTTGTTTTCATCTCCTAGATTAGATCTTGGCTTTCCCGTTCGCATCCGTAGAAATTTTTTGATTTACTATGCTGCGAAACCCTTCAGGTTTTATGTATCTCAACAATATTAAGTTCCCCTCTTTATGTTGAAAATTTTGAAGTTGCACTTGTTTTACTTTCCTATGCTTGTTGCTTTGTGCTTTCATGACTTGTTTTTTACAAGATTATTTTTATAGGAAGTGGGTTAGACTTAAATTTGTTTTATATTTGCTTCTTGATGCTCTCTTTTACTTCAATTCATATTTCTTATGTGAGCATCATCAAAATTATCATGCCTATCTTAATGGCTATAAAGAAAGAGCTTTTGGGAGACAACCCATTATATTTTTGCTTTCAGTTTATTTTTATTTATTTGAGTCTTGGAAGTTGTTACCTCTGTAGCAACCTCTCCTTATCTTTTTGTTTGGTTTTTGTTCCAAGAATAGCATCTAATGAGAGGGAAGTAAGATTTAGGGAAGTTGTTGTCCCGAAACATATTTCTATGCTTCACTGTAAAAATCGTGAAAAATCCCAGTACGTCAGATGGAGCTCAAAGTTTTTGTGTGCATGCCCCTGGTATTTACCCAACTTTTATTAGTTTTGCACTTTTTGATTTGAGCGACAGAATTTTTCTAAAAAATCAGTCTTTACCTGCTTGTCTGTTTTGATAGATTTCTGTCATTATTTGCATTTGCCTCTTAATCGGTTTCTTTTTGAATTCTCTTTGATCACTTGAGATTTTAAAAGGAGTTGCTATAGTAGCTTATGTTTAATGGATGATTTACTTGAGTTGAAACTGAACCCAAGGTTTATCATGTTGCATACACTAATGTTGCTAATGAAGATTGTGTGAAGTTTTGTATGAAGGAAGTTTTTAAGTGTAGGGAGAGAATGATGTGATGAGATGAAGTATGGACAGATTATCAAGCTTGGGGATGCCCATGTCACCCCAGAAATATCCAAGAAGTACAAGCGTCAAAGGTTGGGTATGCCCAAGGCACCCCCATCTTCATCAACAAAAATCTCAGGTCTTCTTTTGAGATACTATACCTTTATTGCTTCATGCACTATGTGTTATTTTTGGAGCATATTTGTTTTTGTTTTTAGTTTTATTTTGTTTTGTTTGCTACAATAAGTTGGTTGGATCCCAGCACACTTCTTTTGGAGAGAGACACGCTCCATTTTCATTGCTTAGAACACTCTAGATTTCACTCTTAATGTTCTCCAAGTGTTCTCTTTTGCTAGGACTTCGTTTAGCTTTAGTATTCTTCTGCTTTTTGCTTAGAACTTTTTAGTTCTTCTTTGTAGTTAGGTGAGACATGATCCCTGGTCTTTATTGATTATTATCTTTGTGAGTTGTTTCAAATAAGTTTATTGGTGTTGGAAAAGAGTAGAATGTTTCATACTTATAGTGGTACAAAAGGAAGCTTGTTTTGACTGTGGCTTAGACTTTATCATGTCATGTTAGATGTTGCTTTGACCATATTGAAAGAACATTTTATAATCCCTAGTGTTTTGTGTGTTAGATAACAATATCAAGGATTATTTAATGTGTGTTGAAGTGTTACAGCCAGCTATGAGAAAAAGGGAAAGGATTCTGTTTTTGGGGGGACGGATAATCCGCCCCTCCCTCTTCCCAAGCAGGCGCAAGCCCCAGAAGGGGGGTGGAATTTTGGCTGTATTTTCTGGCCCCGCCGGATAATCCGCCCCTCAGGGGGGCTGGATAGTCCGCCCCCCTGCTCATCGCCAAGGCGCAAGCCCAGAGATGGGGCAGAGTATTGGCCGGACTTTCCGGCATGGCCGGATAATCCGCCCCTTAGGGGGGCCGGATTATCCGCCCCCCAAGATCTTCACCAAGCTTCACCAAGGCGCACGCCCAAGAGAGGGGCGGATTTTTCCCCGGATAATCCGCCCTTGGGGCGGAGTTTTCCCAGGGGCGGATAATCCGCCCCCAAAGTTGTGCAACGGCCAGATCTGGGGAGGGGGGTATTTAAGCCAGCCTTCCCCCTCCTGCCAGAACTCTTGATTCATCTCGAAAAAGACTAGATCAGATCTGAAAGCTTCATCCAAGAGTGCTCCACCTAGATCCACCCAAAGGCCCCATCCCTTGGGGAATCGAAGGAGGAGAACTCGATCTTCATCATCAGCAATCAAGCGCTTCATCTCCTCTCCATTCATTTGGAGAACCCCCGATCTAGTATTTCTTGCAAATACCTAGATCCTTGTTTTTGTTTATATTGATAAACCTTGTTCTTGTGGCAGCTTGTTGTCATCTCGGGAGCCCCCAATTCGGTTGTGGGTGTGTGCCCCGATAGTGTTGTAAAAGGCACCGGTTCCCGCCTCGAAGGGATCCAATAGTGGAGAAGGTGGATCAGGCCTCTCGTGGCGAGGTCCATCGGAGAATAGGGTGAGGCCTATTGTGGCGTGGTGGTCTTAGAACCGCCCACCCCTCCAACGCAGATGTACTTCCCTTAACAAGGAAGGAACCGCGGTAAAACAAATCCCTGTGTCTCCGCGTGCTCCACTACGGTTTCCTCGCTCCTCTTTTACGTGCTTAGTAGTTAGGGTTACATATAGGGAAATTCTCATAGTTGCATATCTAGAGAATTTACTTTGTGTCAAGACTAAAATTGAAAAAGTATTAAAAATTGGTTAGCACCTATTCACCCCCCCCCTCTAGGTGCCCATACGATCCATTTCAATTGGTATCAGAGCCTCGGCTCTTTTTTCAGGCTTAACCGCCTAAGAGAAGTATGGGTTCCAAGGGAGATGGGAGTGATGCTCCGGAGGTAGTCACCATGAACGATCTCAAGACGTTGGAAACAACCTTGGTGAGTTCAATGGAGGCTAAGATGGAAGAGATGCATCAATTGATAATGCGTCTCTCCACATCCGCAGCATCACCTCCATCTAACTCTGAGGATACCACTCCGCAATCCAAGGAAACGTGTAAAACTGTTTCCAAAGATAACGAAGTGGTTGGTGATGATACTAGCAAGAGCTCCTCCTCGAAAAAGGATAGCGGTAAGGATGGATACAATGAGGTTTCTCATGTGTATTCCCCTGATCCGCCTATCCCTCACCCACATATACATAATAGGGGTGATCCACCCAAACTTTCTGCATCTACTTTCTCTCAATGGCAATTTTTGATGAAATCTCATGTGTGCAGTTCCTCCATAGAGTTGTGGAAGATCATCGAAAATGGTCTTCATGTTGGAAACCCCAACAATCTCACAAGAAGAGAAGTGGTAGATAGCCAACTCAACGCTACTGCTTACACATGATACAGCTTGGTGTGGGTGACAAAGACATGCCACACATTCAGCATCTTAGCACAGCTAAAGAAGCTTGGGATGCCCTCACCGAGCTCTTCATCGGAAATGAAAGTATGAGAAGGAATAGATATGATGCCTTGAGCAATGAAGCTGAAGGATTCTATATGCTGGATGGAGAAGACCACGAGGACATGTATAGGAGGCTCAAGGCAATAGCCACAACCTTCAGAAACCACGGTGCAGCTCATGTTGATGATGCTTGGATCAAGCGCAAGTATGTCAGTGCTCTTATTCCATTTGAGCCCACAGTTTTGAAAAGTCTCCAAGGTAGGCATAACTATCACCTGATGTCATCCAATGAAGTAATGCAACAAATGGCCGCTTTCAAAGTGGCTGCCAAGAATGCCGAAGATGCTCGTGCTCGAGCTATGGGGATGAAAAAGGGGGTCAACATGGCCTTGAAGACTAGTGTGATTGATCATGATGAATATGCGGTAGAAGGTCTGGACTGTCCCGAGGATATAAAAAGGATCCATGGACAATACTTGGCTCTTTATGCAAGAAACTTTTGGAAATATCCAGCCAAGGCTAAAGCTGAACTAGATCGCAAGAGTGGAGCCTATGGAAGAAAGGAAAATGGTCCCAAGCTGAGAACATGCTTCAATTGTGGTGACCGGCTGCACTACGTAGCCGAGTGTCCATATCGAAGTAGAGAGGATAATGGAGGAAGACTCATTTTCAAGGACAAATCAAAAGCTCCACGTAAGAAACAATTTGTAAAGAAGAATGCTCCTTTCAAGAAGCAACCAAAGATTGTTCTAGTGGCTCAAGAAGAATATTCATCGGGGAGTGAAGATGAGGACGAGGACGATAGCTCTCAAGAGGTGGATGCTATAGCCACCACATCTACATCAACATCTCTCTTCGACTCTCCGAACAAAAACATCATCAACAAGAATGCTACTTGCCTCATGGCAAGAAGCTCCGAGGTAATTTCTTCTAACTCTTCTTTTCCCAAGGCTATGATAGACATGGATGATCCTACTAGTCTTAAGGTTAAAGAAAAGATTATTGCTTTGGATTATTTCTACACTAACTTGCAAGGTGAGCACAAAGTTTGTTTTGAAGCCCTTATGGATCAGCTGGCCCAAAACGAAGCACTCCTCGAAGAAAAGGGCAGAATTGAAAGGGAGGATGCAATGGAAATTGCATCCCTAAAAAATGCTATTGAAGAAGAAGAAGCTCGGGTCTCTCTTGAAGAGAGGCTCGAGTCTATGGAAGAGTCACATGAAGAAATTGTGACTAAACTTGTTAAGGAACGTGACAATGCTGTCACCAAGGCAAAGAAGTTAAAGAAGGAAAGGATTGACTTTGGGGCTGCTCATGATAGACTCTCCGAGGAATTGGAGAAACTTGAAAATGCTCACAAGGCATTGAAAAATGAGTTCTCTATTCTCAATGAGTCACATGATCAGCTTCAAAGTCGATTGGCCAAATATGATACTCCTAGCTCGTCAAACTCAACATATAGTAACAAGGAAAATGCTAGTGTGGAAAAAGAAGTGATCAAGGACATCACTACCAAGGACAAAGGTGTGCTAGATGAAGTCCTTGGCAAGCAAAGGTCAAATCATGGTAAAGAGGGACTTGGGTATGTCACCAAGTCCAAGAAGAAGAAAACCAAGAAGAACAAGACCAAGAATGTGCAATTAAAGACAAGCACCGCTGAGAACAATGTCACAAAAGACAAGACTAATGATATTGGTTTTGCAGGGTCTCACAATCCGAATTATGAACTCTTTTGTGATGACTATGGCGATGTTTATGCTTATTATGTTGGTCCTTTTGATGAATATATTGCTTGGTCTATTTGGGTCCCAAAGACCCTTGTTACTAACATGAAAGGACCCATTGGAAAATGGGTACCTAAAACCAAGAAGTAATTTTCTTGCAGGGCTATGCTTCCTGTGGGTCAAAATGGGTGCTGGATAGTGGCTGCACTAGTCATATGACCGGAAGCAAGGAGATCATCACGGAGATGCATCCAAATCATGATAATATCACAGTCTCCTATGGTGATAAGTCTAAATCTCAGGTATTGGGTCTTGGCAAGGTTGTGGTTGCCCATGATATCTCTCTCGTGGACGTCATGCTTGTTGAGACCCTAGGTTACAACCTTCTTTCTGTTCGTGCCCTTGGCAAGATGGGTTTTGCTGTTTTTATCGATGATGATTTGGTGGTACTCTTGTAGAGCAAGTCTCTAAAGGTCGCTTTTGTTGGATACGTCGAAAATGACCTGTATGTGGTGGACTTCTCGGGGAAAACCACTTCGGGTCCGATGTGTCTATTCAGAAAGGCCGACGTGGGCTGGCTATGGCATCGCCGTTTAGCCCATGTCAACATGAGAACTTTGCAAAGTCTCCAGAAGGGTGGCCACATCCTTGGACTAAAATACAATGTCTCTTTTGCCAAAGATCGTGTTTGCAGGGCTTGTGTAGAAGGAAAAATGCATGACTCTCTCCACAAGAGGAAGACTATTGTGTCATCAAAGAGGATCTTGGAATTACTTCATGTGGATTTATTTGGTCCTCCTTCTCATGCAAGTCTTGGTGGGAAGAAATATTGCTTGGTCATTGTCGACGATTACTCAAGATATACATGGGTCTATTTCTTCAAGCTGAAAAGTGAGACTCAACAAACTGTCATCGACTTTGCCAATGAAGTTCAACGTCAACACAATGTTCCTATCTTGGCAATTAGAAGTGACAACGGCTCCGAATTCAAGAACTACACTTTAAATGAGTTTCTTAGCGAAGAGGGGATTAGACATCAATATTCCGCTGCGTACACCTCTCAACAAAATGGTGTAGCCGAGAGGAAGAACCGGACTTTGATGGATATGGCAAGATCTATGCTAGCTGAATTCAAGTCTCCTTATAATTTTTGGGCTGAAGCCATATCCACTGCTTGTCACTCATCAAACCGGCTCTACCTTCGAAAGATTTTGGACAAAACTCCATATGAAATCCTTACCGGTAATAAGCCCAACATCTCATACTTCAGGGTATTCGGGTGTAAGTGTTTCTTTCTTATTAAAGGTGTCCGTTTGTCAAAATTTGAGTCCAAGTCTTTAGAAGGTATTTTTGTTGGTTACAGTGCCGAATCCCACACTTATAGAGTCTACAACAAGCTCACTGGGATTGTTGTAGAATCTTGTAGTGTGGAGTTCGATGAAAATAACGGCTCCTTTGTAGGGCAAGTTGATGTTTGTGATGCAGATGTTGAAATACCCTAAGATGCCATAAGAAGAATGGGTGTGGGATTTTTCCGCCCCATTGAGGAACCCCTTGTGGCGGATCGGGAAGGACAATGTTCCACACATGTGGAGCCCTCATCTACACAAGATCAATAAGCTCCTACTGTTGGAGAAAATCCTGCATCAACACCGCAATCTGTCGAAGATCAACTGTACCCTGGACAAGTTGGTAGTCCCAGGCCGGACTATCCGCCCCCTCCAAGGGGCGGACAATCCACCCCTGGCACTCCAACTCGTTCTAGTGGATCTGAAGGAGAAGTCAACAACTCTGAAGCTCCCAGGCCGGATTCTCCGGCCCCCGATGGCGGATTATCCGTCCCTGGGTCTCCAACTCTCGTCAGGCATTCTCAGGAAGATGGTTCTGGTACTTCACCTCCCAGGCCGGATAGTTCGGCCCCTCCAAGGGGCGGATTATCCGGGCCTGAAGAAAATGTTCAGCAACAATCTTCTGGCCTTAACAGAGACCAAGATCAAGGGCAGGGCAGTAATCAAGACAAGGATACAACTATTGAATCAACTCCTCCTAGAAACAATAAGGACATTGAGGCTCGTCGCAAGGCTCGTGCTGATCGGAACCTTGAACTAAGAGGCCACACTCTTGACAAGGTTGTTGGTGATCTACGACGAAGGGTATCCACTAGAAGAGAACTTGCAAGCTTCTGTGATCATCAAGCTCACATTTCCATGGTTGAACCGAAGAAGGTTTTTGATGCTCTTGAAGACCCCGATTGGGTTGTTGCAATGCATGAAGAACTAAATAACTTCGAACACAACAAAGTTTGGAAGCTCGTAGAAAAACCAAAGGATTGCCGCAATGTTATCGGCACCAAGTGGATCTTCAAGAACAAACAGGATGAAAATAGCATTGTTGTGAGGAATAAAGCACGACTAGTGGCTCAAGGATTCTCTCAAGTGGAAGGAATTGATTTTGGCGAGACTTATGCTCCTGTGGCTCGTCTTGAGTCCATCTGTATCCTTCTTGCATATGCTGCCCATCATAATTTTAAATTACAACAAATGGATGTTAAGAGCGCTTTCCTTAATGGTCCTCTACATGAGTTAGTATACGTCAAGCAGCCCCCGGGGTTTGAGGACCCCAAATTCCCGAACCATGTCTACAAACTCGATAAGGCGCTCTATGGCCTTAAACAAGCCCCACGTGTGTGGTATGAGCACCTTAAAGAGCTTTTGCTAGACCGTGGTTTCGAAGTTGGGCAAATCGATCCCACTCTTTTTACTAAGAAGGTTAATGGGGAGCTTTTTGTATGCCAACTTTATGTAGACGACATTATTTTTGGCTCTACTAACCAAGCATTTAACGATGAATTTTCAAAGCTTATGACTGACAGGTTTGAGATGTCCATGATGGGTGAGCTAAGGTTCTTTCTTGGATTTGAGATCAAACAACTTAGAGAGGGAACCTTTATCAATCAAGCTAAGTACATCCAATACATGCTCAAAAGGTTCAAGATGACGGATCTCAATGGCGTTGCTACACCAATGCAAACAAAGTGTCATCTTGAGCTCAATCCCAAGGGTAAAGACGTTGATCAAAAGGTATACCGATCCATGATCGGCTCTCTCCTTTACCTCTGCGCATCTAGGCCCGATATCGTGTTAAGTGTAGGAGTGTGTGCAAGGTACCAAGCCACTCCTAAAGAAAGCCACTTAGTGGCGGTCAAGCGAATCTTCCGATATTTGGTTCATTCCCCAAATTTTGGGTTATGGTATCCCAAGGGTTCAAGTTTTTCTCTATGTGGCTACACTGATTCAGATTGGGCTGGTGACAAAGATGATAGGAAATCAACCTCTGGTGCCTGTCAATTCTTGGGCAGGTCTCTAGTGTGTTGGTCATCAAAGAAACAGAATTGTATTTCACTCTCAACCGCCGAAGCTAAATATGTTGCTGCTGCAAGTGCTTGTACACAATTGTTATGGATGAAGCAAACTTTAAAGGAATATGGTGTCAATTGTGACAAAGTGCCTCTATTATGCGACAATGAAAGTGCTATCAAAATTGCTTACAATCCCGTGCAGCATACAAGAACAAAACACATAGAGATTCGCAACCACTTTATTCGGGATCATGTTGCTCGTGGAGATATTGCTCTATCCTTTGTGAGCACGAAGAACCAACTTGCTGATATTTTCACGAAGCCTCTTGATGAAGCAAGATTCTGTTATTTGAGGAATGAGCTAAATATCATAGATTCAAGGAGCTTGGCTTGACTATCCTTGCACATTCACTTGCTCTTATTCATGTATTTGGTTTAGATGCGGGCATAGACATAGGGGGAGTGTGGTCCTAATTGATTGGGCCAACCCTCCCCCCATAATGCCGAAAGCAAGTAAAATCATTTCCCTTAATATCATTTTGTGATATGTGGGTCATCGATGAGCATTGGTTTTGAACTCAAGATACATCTTCGCGGTGTCATGCCATGCGCTCCAACATGGTGGCTTCGGCCACCGCCCTCTTCCTTGAGAAGAGTTGGTTTTTCATGGGTCTCGTTGGATTTTCTTGCATATCTCATGTTCTTATGGAAAACACACTCAAATTCGGCTTTTGATTGATTTGATTTTTGCAAATTTGGGTGTGTAGTACCATCTCAGTTTGATGCTCTCAACCCAAGCCTTTATCTTCCCCCTTGAACCATCTATTCTTTCACACAAGTCCTCCAAAACACCATCGAGAGGTTTGCTAGGTTGCTCTGGCCTGATTCTGCACTTTACAGAATTTCTGGGGGGGGGGCGGATTATCCGCCTTAAGTTGGGGGCGGATTATCTGCCCCAGGCGAAATCAGCCCCTTATAGGCTGGGTCGGGGAGGGCAGGCTCAAACAGAGCAGCCAGTCCTCCCCCAACCCTACCTCTGCCCCCCCAGCCGCCACCGGAGCATCCGCCTCTACCGGAGTCGATTCGACCACCGGATTCTCCGGGCTCTCCCCGGATCTTCTTCACCTCGCCTCCGGGTATCTTCTCCTCCACGATTTTCCTCCAATGAGTGAGGATAACTCCCTCATCTCTCCCCTTTTGTATGGGATGTATTTTATTTGGTGGAAATCTCGTTGTAGAAGGTTCTTGGTGTTGTTCCTTACATGCTAGAATCAGTAGACTTGCAACCCTAGTACCCGATCTGTTTTGCCATGGTAGATCTGAGCCAATCCAGAAATTTTCTGCGGGGGGCGGATTATCCGCCCCTGCCAGGGCCGGATAATCTGGCCTGGAGAGTAAAATCTGGTCTGTTTTGGTTCTGCTTCTGCACATGCATATCTTTGGTTATGGGGTTGCATTGCTACTCTTTCTCCGTGTTTTTCTCCTGGACTTATGTGTATGCTTATCTCCATGCTATCCCTCTAATGCTTTTCACAGGTGGTTCCAAGCCGACCAAGACCTTCGCCCCTCGTTCCCGTGCCCGTTATCTCAAGCCCACTGCAGACGGGAAGTTCATTGACGAGACCGAGGTTAGCAGAGCAGCAAGAGAGGCTGAACGGATGGCAGAGGCAAGTAAGAAAACTAAGAGGACCGCATCTCGCAAGGGCAAACAGTCTCGGCCCAATTACAAGGCTATGGACAGTCTTCAGTATGCCACCATTCGTCAGACTGATTATTTTGATGAGGCTGACAGTGATGGTCCCCCCGAGGACGAAATGTTTTGGAATGCCCACTTTTGGGCTATTCATGATGATGTCTATGATACTCTCAAGATTCGCCCCATGCGTCCCATCAATTTGACTGAGGCTCAATCTAAGACAAGGCTCATTGAGGCACTCGATGTGACCAACAAGATGGGGTTGCACCGCCTCATGACTATCCAATGCAACTATGATTCCTCTGTGGTGCGGCAATTCTTCTCAACTCTGGTGATTTGCGGTGATGAGCGCCGCACTATGAAGTGGATGACAGGGACAACCATGCTTCAGTCGGACTTTCGCACCTTTGGGCAGGTTCTTGGTTATGCATTCCATGGCCGTGACACTCCTTCGGGCCACCGTATCATTTCTCCTCTGAAGCCATCCAAGGATACTGCACTTGCTCCTTGCCTTTCCTCTGATGGGGTTGCTGGTACTTTCGCTGGTCTCTCTCCCTTGTATGCAGCCCTTGTTGGCATTTTTAGGGACTGCATCGCTCCTAGTGGTGGCAACGATGGTAGGATCCGTGGCCACCTGGTTCCACTTCTTGCGTTTGCTCACGAGTGTGCCACTAACTCTGGATCAGCCGCATGTTACAAACTGGATGTCATGGACTATATTTATCATGAGATGACGGATGATATGATCAACAGGCTCTCTATTCCTTATGCTCCATTCATAATGATGCTCGTCAGGCATATGTTGCCACATGAGGATTTTGGCACTGCTCTGGATGGAATTCACAAGCCCAAGAAAATCTACAACAAGGCTCAGAAGACCCATCACCCTTCCACTGCCCCGGAGTCCTTCATGCGTGATGCTCGGGCTAGTGGTCGTTGTTCCACGGTGTCCCCAATGGCACACGAGGTCAAGCAGCTTACTTGGTTCCAGCGGAACATTCTATGCATGGGTATTGACATTCACAAGGGCCAATATGAGGCGTACGGCAGGGATCATGAGAGGGATCACACGCAGCAGCTTATCCTCCACCATGTCTCAGGTGCCACTGGCCATCCACCTCCTCCTACTGCTCCGGATCCGTATGCTTAGTGGAACACCTCAGGGATCAACTATGGCGAGCTCGAGAGTTGCCTCTTTCCTCCTCCACCGAGGGCACCCACTCCTCCAGCTGATGACGATGATGATGAGTATGATGAAGAGGAAGGGGACGGGAATGACTACGACGAGGATGAGGAGGAGTGATCTCCAGGGGCGTTAGCATCGCTCTTCTTCCTTTTTGGCGTTTCGATGCCAAAGGGGGAGAATTAGTTCTATTAGGTCTCGTGGATTTGCAAGGGTCGGGCACAAGATTTTCTCTTTTAGTCGTTTTTATTTGCTTGCTTGTGCCTTTTCTAGCGTGAACTCTTTTGCTATTTGTGTTTGTCTATGTAAGACTATGTCGTACTTCACTATGTTTGGTATTCATGGAATTCTGGATCTATCTATTATGGACCTCATGGAATTCTGGAATTATGGAGCATATTTGATGGCATATGGATTCATGGGATTATCTATGTATGCTTTGGCTATTTTCTCATCCCGGTGGTATGACCTTGTTTCCCAAACCACCTCGTTTCAATTATCTTGGTTATGGAAGTAGTGCACACATCTAGGGGGAGCGTCTTTCATTATTTGAGGTGGCATTTGCCGGTTTTATTGCAAATCCTAATATTGTCATCTAACACCAAAAAGGGGGAGATTGAAAGAACATTTTATAATCCCTAGTGTTTTGTGTGTTAGATAACAATATCAAGGATTATTTAATGTGTGTTGAAGTGTTGCAGTCACCTATGAGAAAAAGGGAAAGGATTCTGTTTTTGGGGGGATTTTGGCCGGATTTTCCGGCCCCGCCGGATAATCCGCCCCTCAGGGGGGCCGGATAGTCCGCCCCCTGCTCATCGCCAAGGCGCAAGCCCCAGAGATGGGGCGGAGTATTGGCCGGACTTTCCGGCATGGCCGGATAATCCGCCCCTCAGGGGGCCGGATTATCCGCCCCCCAAGATCTTCACCAAGCTTCGCCAAGGCGCAAGCCCCAGAGAGGGGGCAGAGTTTTCCCCGGATAATCCGCCCTTGGGGCGGAGTTTTCCCAGGGGGCGGATAATCTGCCCCCAAAGTTGTGCAACGGCCAGATCTAGGGAGGGGGTATTTAAGCCAGCCTTCCCCCTCCTGCCAGAACTCTTGATTCATCTCGAAAAAGACTAGATCAGATCTGAAAGCTTCATCCAAGAGTGCTCCACCTAGATCCACCCAAAGGCCCCATCCCTTGGGGAATCGAAGGAGGATAACTCGATCTTCATCATCAGCAATCAAGCGCTTCATCTCCTCTCCATTCATTTGGAGAACCCCCGATCTAGTATTTCTTGCAAATACCTAGATCCTTGTTTTTGTTTATATTGATAAACCTTGTTCTTGTGGCAGCTTGTTGTCATCTCGGGAGCCCCCAATTCGGTTGTGGGTGTGTGCCCCGATAGTGTTGTAAAAGGCACCGGTTCCCGCCTCGAAGGGATCCAATAGTGGAGAAGGTGGATCAGGCCTCTCGTGGCGAGGTCCATCGGAGAATAGGATGAGGCCTATTGTGGCGTGGTGGTCTTAGAACCGCCCACCCCTCCAACGCATATGTACTTCCCTTAACAAGGAAGGAACTGCGGTAAAAAAATCCCTGTGTCTCCGCGTGCTCCACTACGGTTTCCTCGCTCCTCTTTTACGTGCTTAGTAGTTAGGGTTACATATAGGGAAATTCTCATAGTTGCATATCTAGAGGATTTACTTTGTGTCAAGCCTAAAATTGAAAAAGTATTAAAAATTGGTTAACACCTATTCACCCCCCCTCTAGGTGCCCATACGATCCATTTCACATATGCTTAGTAATTATTGTTGTAGCATGACTTGTGTCAAACAATTGAGATTCCTTAATGTGTCATGAAAGAATCATGAGTTGTTTTAGCATACAAAAGCATAATATTATGGTATTCTCCTTTGATGATTTATTTCGGTTGACTTGGCACATGCTTACACCATGTTAAAACTATGAACGAGTCACCTTATCCTCTATGATCATTTAGTTTTTGACTTGTGATATCACTTTATGCTTTGATTAATAATGTTTTGTCGCTCTGCATGATTATGGCCATTATTGCTCTCTTAGTTGGTCGCTCCCAGTCTTTTGCTAGCCTCCACCTATACTGAGTATGAGCCCTACTCGTGCATCAAACTCTCAAGAAACCAAGTTATTCCAAAGAGTCCACTATAAACTCCTCTGTATGGTGTGTTACACCATTCTAAGTATATTCATGTTTTTATCTATCTTCCAAATTAAACTTTTGTTGTGTGAAAATTAGTGATTAAAGCTCTCACGAACTTGATGGCACACTTTATTTTCTTGCACTTAATAGACTTGAACCATTGTGCCCATATATGTTGCTTGTATGCTTGCAAATTATAAGTTGGGAGTTAGCAGAACCATGTTGTCAACACCCGGATTTTTAATCCCAGATGCATGTTATGATATACATCGCAATCCCAGGATTACCATTTTTGCGAGACATAACAGATTGGATATCACAGTACATCATCCATTACAAACCATAATATAGGTCTTACAAAGAAAGGATCTCATGATCCAGTCTTAATACAATCAACACAGCGGAATAACGTAATAATAGTAGCATGGGCGAAGCTCCATCTTCATGGTCACAGGCAATGCTGACGATGGGAGATGATCCTAGTTGTCGTAACCTTCCTGTGGTCCATCCTCCTGATAGTCCTCTTCATAGTCTGGCCACGGGAATAGCCAGGAACAAAGCCATGAGTACTCTTTAAGTACTCGCAAAATATCACTAACAAGTAAGTGTTTTGAGTAGGAATACTAAGCTCTAGGTTATTTTGCAAAAAGCCAGATTTATCTCTAACTGAGTTTAGAAGTAAAGAAAACTAGTTTAAGGTTTTATAACACCTAAGTGGGAACTTGAGTTTCATATCACAACCCTGTTGTGGTCAAGTCAAAGTCATGATTCATTTCACAGGTCATTTTGAAAACATCTGACAACGGAACAGTATGTCCACTCCAACTGTCCATAACCGCGAATGCGGCTATTCGAATAGTTTGACACTCTGCAGAGGTGATACACTTTCACCACAACATTCGATACATCCGTTAGGAGCAATCCTGATTTCACCATACTCAGTATGCGGATAATCAATCCTAACCTTTCAATTACACACCCTAGTATAGGCACCTCTCCTATGAGTTTGGCCTCCCAACCATGACCATCCGTCATCTTGGGAACTACACAGGTGGACAATCATCACGAGGTAGCCTCATCTCAAACCTCGGCCGCAAGGGAACCCATACTAAGATATATAAACTTCCAGTCAAGCCTACCCAAATTCGGGTATTGTGGTTGTACGGTAAAATTGGAATGGTATCGCATCCAGACACAACCATCAGTTTTATAAAAGGGCTAAGTCTCATGCCTCAACATTTTCATCATCTGGTGTTCAAGAACACATGTCAAAACATCTCATTAGAATGACTCATCATTCTAAGGTTTTCATAACCATTTTCACCAAGTATTCCCATCTAAAAAAATCAAGTTTTATGCTTAGCACTAGCAACTACAACTGGGGGTAATCACTAATGAGGGGTGGTAATCAAGTGTGACTTATCTAAGTTCAATCTCATGCCTCAGTATGACATCAAGATCTAACTAACTTAGGCCAAGTTTTATGCTCTTTATGCTACCTGTAAATATCTTCCCAACACTTCACAAGTCACTAGGTAAGCATAACCAAGGAGCTTTGATAAAGAAATAAAAGAATCAAGCTTACAAGTAAAACTGGGATTTGGTATAATCAAAGTTGCAAGTGTTAGCTTGCTAGGATGGCTTGCTAATGGTAGCTTGCATTAGATAGCTTGCTAGGTAAGGTAACTTGCAAGTTTTAGCTTGCTAAGTCAACTTATAGTGTTAAGCTTGCTTAGTTAGTAACTTGCCTTGTGCAGTGCAGTGGTTGAAGTTCTCCTCTGCTTCTTCTTCGTAGTAGTCTCCTTCCTCTTCATATCCTTGGTTGGTACTAGCGTCTATAAATAAATACGAGGTACACAATCACCAAACAATACTTAACTACTTCTATTAGGCAAACAAGGGTTTACACTAGATGATCTAGCATCATCACAATCATCACAAGGATTAAGACAATAGTTTTATTTATTTTATTTTAGAAGAGTAATTTCTACTCATTGAAAAACTAATTAAGATTTAATATTCTCCAATCAAAACATGGGATCACGTTGACACATGTCATCACCACATATTTGAATACTTGGGAATGTGATTTAAAGTGGTGTCATAATTTAATAAGGTTTAACCTTTTTATTTTAATTAATTAAAGTGACTAGAAATGCCTATGGGGCATTCTTTTATTACTTGTACATTATTACTGCAAGTAAACTTAGATATTTTTATATATTCAGAAAGGTCTTGTCAAATGTGATTTTTGAGAGTTGGAATCAACTCAAAAGCATTTATGGTTGAATTTTGAAAAATGTTTGAATGTAGAAAAGTCTCTGCCTTGTTATTTTTACTATAGGTGATCTATAATTTCAAATGGTTTGAATCCAACAGGCTTGGATTAAGAATTTCCATATCTTTCTAGCAAAATTGGTTTCCTGCATTTTGGTTCAGTGAATCTCTCTGAATTGATTTTTGAATCTACTGCCAGAACTAGGTTTGAAACTAAATAGATAAATCTAAATTCAAATGAACTGGGTCACGCGGGAAATCTAACTGGGCCGGCCCAATGCGCACAGCGCGCGCGGGGGCTGGTTAAGTGGTTGTCCCCACTAGTCAGTGAGACAGGGGGTGCGAAGGAGTACGGGGCGATTACGACCGTAGGATTAGATCAAGGATCAACAGCTCACGGCCATCATCCTCGTCTAAACAGAACTCGACGGGTTCGGGACCCTAGCGCGGCCAGTGGGGGTCTGTGGCGGCTCACCGGGGCTTAGGCGATGGTCGGCGATGGGGGCGAACGACGAAGTCGACAACGGCGATTCTCCTGGTAATGGCGGCTCCTCCTGGGGTGGCTCCAATCGACGGCGCCCTTCTCCTCCAGAAGCGGCAGGCTCCGACGAGATTCCAGCGATGCTGCGCTCGCCTTGCTCCGAGAAGAAGTGGGAACGATTAGTGAGAGGTAGGCAGTGGAATGGTGTGAATAAATCGAACGGGGAATGCCTCTATTTATACTTCGATGAGGGAACCGAAGGGTGCGGGCAGAGCTCGTCGGGGTCGGGGTTACAGCGAGCTATGGCCATGGCTGACGGTAGGGGATGATGCGCGGTCTATTGGCGATGCTCAACATCTTGATGGCTAGGCAAGGGGCGGTGTGGTTCGATCGGAACGCGTCGACGCTCTGAGCGGCACTGACGGTGGTTTTGATGGCGCACAGTGGCTACGGGTCGTGCAGTGGCGAACGGGGTTGTCTAGGAGGTTCCTGGGACGATGGTGATCACGTACGCAGGCGGCAAAGGCGGGGCGTGGTTTGTGCGAGTGTGTCGAGCGCGGCGCTCTAGACATGGTCGCAGAGAAATGGGCGCGTGCGGTTCTCGGTGGTCCAATGCCTGGCAAGGGTCGAGGGCTGGACAGCGGGTGGCGGTGGACGGTGGCGTGTTTCCCAGACACGGTGGCTAGGAGCGGCGCTTGCTCTGGTTAGCTTGCCATGGTCGGCCGGCAAGGGTGCTCTCGGGCAGGCTCGGCATGGCGCATTGAGTAGGGGATAGGTTGGTTCTATGCATTTGTTGGCACTGGGGAGACATGGATGATCAATGGTGAACAATGTTTAGCCAAATTACTGCTGAAAACAGTGAAGTTTGGCCAAACTTGATTTCTGTCTCCAAGTATCTGATGAAATGGCCGCAAGAAATTCATATTTGAATTTTTGGATGAAACTTGGTGGGTGCAATGGTCACATACTAGGTAGTCTCTAGTTGATTGGATTTGTCAAGGTGCACTGGTTTGGTTAGGTTTTGAGAAATGGTGATCTTCCCATATGAACTAGATTCAATTTTCAAATGTCAATTGAATAGGGTTGCCAAATGTTTCTGTGGGTTTGCAAGGTGGGCTTGGGTTCACTTTCACTTGGTCTAGCAAGGGGTGAAAAGAAATGGATTTGTTTCTGTTTGAAATCTTGGACTAGAAACACTCAAAGTGGTCTAGTGGGCAAGATTGGCAAAAATGACCATTTGCTTATTTTGTTTGTTTTTGAATTTCTATTGATTTGGTTCTGCTTGGAAATGATTTAGATGATGTTGTTTTCATCTTTAAACCAATCCTTGTCATTCATATTAATCACACGAGTCCATTCAAGCATTCATGCATTCATCACATACACACATGCATATGAATTTTAATTAACAAAGTTTTTGTTAACCCTAATTTTGGGTGATTAGAACTTGATAACCTTGATTAATATTTTTGGGATGTTACAAACCTTCCCTCCTTAAACAAAATCTCGTCCCGCGATTTGAGAAAGAGAGAACTAAGATTTAAAGAGATCTGGAAACTCCGTCCTAATGTAGTCTTCTCGCTCCCACGTAGCTTCTTCTTCAGTGTGGTTACTCCACTGCATCTTGAGAAATTTGATACTCCGGGTCCTGGTGGTTCTCTATGATACACATATACTTAAAATGACAAGAACTTACTTGTGACTAAAGTTGAGTAGCATGAGGAACGGCCCTCGTACTCAAGGGGTATGAGATTTTCAACTTGTGATTTGTGAAGCATATAACTCATATTTGCCTCACTTTAACCTTAATCACTTCAAGATGCTTAGATAGGGGCAATGAGAGCTCAAAGCTAGTAAGTACCATAATTTTTGGAAGCTCTTTATGAAACTTGAAATCCCTACTTCCCTCTGTGAAGGGCCTTTCTTTTTAATTTTTGTTGAGTCTCCATCTTCTATCTTTCTGCACCAATTAAGAGAGCATAGTTGTCATTCTAAGTTCAATGTGCATTGTCGCAAAACTTGTTGATTGATTCATAATTATGGTATTGCTTGTTCTTAAATTATTTGTATCTAGTCACCCTTATGAACTTTGAAGGTGTCCTATGCATTTATGTTTTTCTATTCCATGAAGGACAAGCTGAATACCACTCTTGCTATGTTTTCTATATGTGAAACAAAATAAATTCTTTCAACGCATTGTTATTTATGATCTTTTGTTGTGTTGCCTTTCATGTTGCAACATACTTGCTATGTCTTATTGTTAGGAATATATCTTTCCTGCTATCAATGCTTTACAATACCTTGATCAAGATTGTGATGGTGCATGTCACCTCAAAAATTATTCTTTATATCACTTACCTACTCAAGGACGAGCAGGAATTAAGCTTGGGGATGCTGATATGTTGCAAATGTATCTATAATTTTTGATGCTCCATGCTTATTTTGTACCAACTATCTTATGTTTTGTCTACACTTTGAGGCATTTTTATACATTTTCTAAAACTAACCTATTAACAAGATGCCATAGTGCCAGTTCCTGTTTTTTGATTTTTTTTTGTTTCAGAAAAGCTAGTAAATAAATATTCTCGGAATTGGATGAAACAAAAGCCAAAGTTCCTATTTTTACCGACACAACACGGAGTCCGAAGGGGAGACAAAGAGTAGCCGCGAAGCAACCACACCAGGTGGCCGCACGGGCCCCCTAGTCGCACCACCATATGGTGTGGGCCCCTCGGGAGTCCATCGACCTTGCCCCTTCGCCTATATATTCCCCCTGAGGCAAAAACCTTAAACACCAGATCAAATATTCACGAAAAGTTCCGCGGCGCCATCGCCGCCACCGAAGAGGAGATTCGGGGGACAGAAGTCTCTGTTCCGGCACCCTTCTAGGATGGGGAATTGCCAACGAAGCCATCTCCATCGACTCCACCGCCATCTCCATCGTTGTTGCTGACTCCCATGATGAGAAGGGAGTAGTTCTCCCTCGAGGCTAAGGACTCTACCGGTAGCTATGTGTTCATCTATCTCTCAATGCGTGATCTTATTGTGATCATGAGCTTTGTAATTTAGTTGAATAAGTAGATCTACTCTGCTACTCAAGTGCTTTAATTAATGTAATCTCCGCTTATCCCCACGTGTGTGAAGTTGACAGTATGCACACCGTGTGACACTTTGGCTAGAGTTTACAGAAATACTTATCATGAGTTATAATTTGAGTTGGATGTCTCTATGAGATTGTGGTGTTTGTTGGAACCATCTAGC
This sequence comes from Avena sativa, assembly GCA_916181665.1. NCBI lineage: Eukaryota > Viridiplantae > Streptophyta > Magnoliopsida > Poales > Poaceae > Avena > Avena sativa. The sequence continues at coordinate 271,621,742 of OV702298.1, read as the reverse complement.
GCTAAAGGTGACAGGTGTGGGGTTATCTACATGGGGAATTGATGTCTACACACTTCTATTCTTGTAGACAGTTGTTGGGCCTCCAAGTGCAGAGGTTTGTAGAACAGCAGCAAGTTTCCTTTAAGTGGATTACCCAAGGTTTATCGAACTCAGAGAGGAAGTGGTCAAAGGTATTCCCTCTCAAGCAACCCTACAATAAAGATACAAGAAGTCTATTGTGTACCCAACACACCCAATATAGGTGCACTAGTTCGGCGAAGAGATAGTGAAATAAAAGTGGTAACGGTGCCAGAAAATAGCTTGACGGTGAGGCAAACACTAAAGGCGACAAGAAGGAAGCAAGCAAACATGCAACAGATCTAGTAGCAAACGGTGTTTCAATGCTTAGAAACAAGGCCTAGGGATCATACTTTCACTAGTGAACACTCTCTCATATAAATATCCTCTCTTCATGATACTACTCTTAACTACTCTCCGGTTGGACACTCTAATCCAAGGTAGGGCTATATCGGCACACCTCAAAGTCCGCCTTCCCCAATCTAGATAACCCCACACTGTCACCTTGAGCGCTAGATGGTTCCAACAAACACCACAATTTCATAGATACATCCAACTCCAAATATAACTCATAACAAATAATCAATCTAGCCAAAGTGCCACACACGGTATGCCCGCTGTCACTTTCACAAACATGGGGAAAAGCATAGATCTATTAAACCACAGAGTATTTATATAGACTCAAGCCTAGGTGCCACCATGGCGTGCACGCTGTCACTTTCACACACATGGGGAGAGCAGAGATCTAATGAAGCACTTGAGTAGCAAGGTAGATCTACTTGATTACAAAGCTCATGACCACAACAAGATCATGCATATAGAGAGAGATGAACACATAGCTACCGGTAGAGCCCTTAGCCCTGAGGAAGAAATACTCCCTCCTCATCATGGAGATCAGGAACAGTGATGAAGATGGTCATGGAGATAGATGGAGATGGCTCCGGGGGCACTTACCCGTCCCGGCAGGGTGCCGAAACAGAGACTTCCTGTCCCCCGAATCTCCCCTTCGGTGGCGGTGGCGCTGTGGAGGTTTTCATGGATGTTTCTGGGATGCCCTAGGGTTTTTGGATCGGGTGATTCTTATAGGCGCAGGAATCAAGGTCGGTGGGGGTCCAGGGGGCCCACACCCCCTGTGGGCGCCCCCAGGGCTTTCCCGCGCCTAGGGGGTGCGGCCACCCAGGGGGCCCCCGTCGGCTCTGCTTCGTGGTTCCGTGTTGCTCCGGGAAAAATAATAACTTTGGCTTTTGTCCCATCCAATTCCGAGAATATTGATTTTATGCCTTTCTGGAACCAATAACAGAAGAAAACAGGCAACTGGCACTTTGGCAACTTGTTAATAGGTTAGTTCCAGAAAAGATATAAAAACACCTAAAAGTGTAAACAAAGCAAAGCAAAGTAGATACTAAACAAGCATGGAACATCAAAAATTATAGATACGTTTCTGATGTATCAACATCCCCAAGCTTAACTCTTGCTCGTCCTCGAGTAGGTAAGTGATAAACGAATAATTTTTTAGGTGACATGCACCCTCACAATAAAGATCCAACCATTTGCAAGCATTGAGAGCTGATATCAAAGAACTCTAAACATGTGCATGAAAGAATGGAGTTCTAACAATAGGACATAATAACTATGCATGCAACATGAAAGGCTACAAACAAAGATCATGAATAACATGCATTGAAAAACGTTTGTTTGTTTCACATACATAAAACATGGCATAGTGGAAATCAGCTTGTCCCTCATAGAGTAGCAAATAGATGCATAGGACACCTTCAAAGTTCACAAGGGTGACTAGAAACAAATAGCACAAGAACAAGTAATATCACAATATGCATCAATCAATAAGTTTTGGGACACTGCACATAGAACTAAGAATGGCAACTATGCTCTCTTAATGGTGCCTAAAGGTAGAAGGTGGAGACTCAATAGTGGTGGAAGAAAGGACCTTCATAAAGGGAAGCAGGGATTTCATGTTTCAAAAAGAGCTTCCAAAAAATTATGGTACTTGTTAGCTTTCAACCCGCATTGCCCCTATCATAAGCATCTTGAAGTGATTAAGGTTAAAGTGGACAAACTATGGAGTATATGCTTGACAAAGTATAAGCTGGTAATCTCAAGTCCCTTGAATATGAGGGCCACACCTCATGCTACTCAACTTCAGGCCCAGGTAAGTTCTTGTCATTGTAAGTATTTGCATATCACTGAGAACCGCCAACGGGGTACCCCTTGCACCTGGTACAGGAGCTTTCCCATAACCAAAATGACAAGGCAAGCAGACAATGAGCATCTCAGCAATCTTTTTATTTACCATATGCATAGCTTTTTATTGAGGATGCTTCATAGATAGCTCACTATGGTGATGCTGCAAGTTTCCACCATGATTAGGCATGGCTTAGGCTAGCGGCCCAGGCGTTTCTCTAACACGGAATACAAACTCCATGGACTTACAAGTTCCCCCTTTATTTCACACCGGTGACATTCATAGACAAAAGAGCATGATATCAACTGAGTACAAAGTACAAGTGCAATGTTGAAAACGGTCCCCGTGATAGCACGGTTCTGCTAATTCCAACGTATAAGTACAAGCATATACAACATAGACGACACAATGGTTCAAGTTTATTAGGGGCAAAGAATATAAAGTGTGCCATCAAGTTTGTGAGGGCTTTAATCACTAAGTTTTCACATAACAAAATAGTTTTTAATTGGAAGATAGATGAAAACAAGAATATACTTGGAATGGTGTAACACACCATGCATAGGAGTTTATAGTGGACACTTTGGAAACAAACTTGGTTTCTTGGGAGTTGGAAGCATAAGTAGAACTTACTCATACAAGTGGAGGCTAGCAAAAGACTGGGAGTAACCAAATAAGGGAGCAATAGTGGCCATAATCATGTAGAGCGACAAAACATTACTAATCAAAGCATAGAGTGGTACTACACGTTAAGGACTAAATGATCATAGAGGCTATGATGACTTGTTCATAGTCATAACATGGTGTGAGCATGTGCCAAGTCAACCCAAACAAAGCATCAAAGGAGAATACCACAATACTATGCTTTTGCATGCTAAAAAAACGCATAATTTCTTCAAGGCACACTAAGCAATCCCAATTGTTTGGAACAAGTCATGCTACAGCAATAATCACTAATCATAAGGTCAAAACAATATCTAGAATGACATGATAAGTCTAAGCCACAGTCAAAACAAGCTCCCTTTTGTACCACTATAAGCATGAAGCTTTCTACTCTTTTCCAACACCAAACAACTTATTTGAAAACAACTCACAAAAGTAATAGTCAATAAAGTTCAGTGAGCTTGTCTCACAAATCCACAAAGAAGAACTAAAAATTTCTAAGCTCAAAGCACAAGAAAACTAAGGCTAAACATAGTGCTAGCAAAAGAGAACACTCGCAAGACAATAAGAATGAAAACTGGAGTGTTCTAGGCAATGCAAACAGAATGTGTCTCTCTCCACAAGAAGTGTGTTGTGATCCAACCAACTTACTCAAGCAAACAAAAACCAAAAACGAAAACTAAGACGCTCCAAGAACAACACAACAGTGCATAAAACAATAAAAACGAAGTGTCTAGACAGACCTGAGATTTTTATTGATGAAGAAGGGGATGCCTTGGGCATCCCCAATATTTGACGCTTGTACTTCTTGGATATTTCTTGGGGTGACACCGGGGTGGCATCCCCAAGCTTGAGCTTTTTTCCATTCTTCATCTCATTACATTATTCTCTCTCTACACCTGAAATTTTTCCTTCATACATAACTTCACACAATCTTTATTAGCAACATTAGTGTATTCAAAAGATATTAGACCCTTAGGCAAAGCTTTGGAACAGCAAAACTTTTCACTAAAAACACAATCTATTGTAGTAAATCCTTCAAAAATCTCAATTCCCCAAAAGAGAACTCAAAAAAGGAATCAATAAGAAGCAAATGGAAATAATGGCAGAAATCTGTCAAAACAGACCAACAGGTAGAAACCGATTTTTTCGAAAATCTTTTGTTGCGCACATCAAAAAGTGTTAAACTAACGAAAGTTAGCTAACATACTGGGGGATTTATTCATAAATTATCAGCTCAATCCGAGTTACATAGACTCCTCACGAATTTTTATGATGGAGCACAGAAATCTGTTTCGGGACAACAACTCCCCAAATCTTACTTACCTCTCATTAGAGGTTATTTTTGGCACAAAAAGCAAACAAAAAGGATAAGGAGAGATCATTACTGAAGTAATAACTTCCAAGACTCAATAAAACTCTTGGGTTATCTCCCAACAAGTACTTTTCTTTAACGCCTTTAAGTTGGGCTTGATAGTTTGAGAAGATGCTCAGATAAGAAATATGAATTGAAGTAAAAGAGAGCATCAACAAGCAAATTCAATACACATTTAAGTCTAACTCACTTCCTATTCATAGGAATCTTGTAAAGAAACAAGTCATAAAAGCACAAAGCAACAAGCATAGGAAAGCAAAACAAGTGCAACTTCAAAACTTTCAACATAAAGAGGGGAAACTTAATATTTTTGAGATGCATAAAACCATGTTTCCCTCTCTCATAATAACTTTCAGTAGCAACATGAATAAAATTAACAATATAACTATCACATAAAACATTCTTATCATGAGCCACATGCATAAAATGATTATTGCTCTCCACATAAGCATAGTCATTCTTATTAATTGTAGTGGGAGCAAATTTTAAAAAATAGCTATCATTAGTATTCTCATCACCATAGTCATCAAATATAGGAGGCATATTTTAATCACAATCAATTTTCTCCTCAATAGTAGGTGGACTGAAAATATCATATTTATCATTGTAATCATCATATATTGGAGGTAAAGTATCATCAAGGTAAATTTTCTCCTCCGTGCATGGGGGACTAAAAAGATCATTTTCATCAAAACTAGCTTCCCCAAGCTTAGACTTTTCCATAGCATTAGCAATAATGGTGTCCAAAGGATTCATACTAATAACATTGCTATTAGCATGCAAATAAAGTTCCATACGTTTTTTATTTTTCTCTTCAAACACTTCATGTCCTAACTCAAGATAAATGCTATAGAGCTCTCTAATTTTTGTTGTTGTTTTCCATTAAGCCTAACTAGTAAAAACAAGAAACAAAAAGACAAAATTGCAGAATCTAAAGGAAATAACTTCGAGCACTCACACCGGAGGATGTGAGTACCTTTTACCTTACCTCCCCGGCAACGGCACCAGAAAAGAGCTTGATGTCTACGCACTTCTATTCTTGTAGACAGTTGTTGGGCCTCCAAGTGCAGAGGTTTGTATAACAACAGCAAGTTTCCCTTAAGTGGATTACCCAAGGTTTATCGAACTCAGGGAGGAAGTGGTCAAAGGTATTCCCTCTCAAGAAACCCTGCAATCAAGATACAAGAAGTCTCTTGTGTCCCCAACACACCCAATATAGGTGCACTAGTTCGGCGAAGAGATAGTGAAATACAAGTGGTAACGTTGCCAGAAAATAGCTTGACGGTGATGCAAAGACTAAAGGCAACAAGAAGGAAGCAAGCAAACATGCAACAGATCTAGTAGCAAACGGCGTTTCAATGCTTAGAAACAAGGCCTAGGGATCATATTTTCACTAGTGAACACTCTCTCATATAAATATCGTCTCTTCATGATACTACTCTTAACTACTCTCCGGTTGGACACTCTAATCCAAGGTAGGGCTATATCAGCACACCTCAAAGTCCGCCTTCCCCAATCTAGATAACCCCACACTGTCACCTTGAGCGCTAGATGGTTCCAACAAACACCACAATTTCATAGAGACATCCAACTCCAAATATAACTCATAACAAATATTCAATCTAGCCAAAGTGCCACACATGGTATGCCCGCTGTCACTTTCACACACGTGGGGAAAAGCATAGATCTATTAAAGCACAAAGAGTATTTATGTACACTCAAGCCTAAGTGCCACCATGGCGTGCACGCTGTCACTTTCACACACATGGGGAGAGCAGAGATCTAATGAAGCACTTGAGTAGCAAGGTAGATCTACTTGATTACAAAGCTCATGACCACAACAAGATCATGCATAGAGAGAGAGATGAACACATAGCTACCGGTAGAGCCCTTAGCCCTGAGGAAGAAATACTCCCTCCTCATCATGGAGATCAGGAACGGTGATGAAGATGGTCATGGAGATGGCTCCGGGGGCACTTCCCCGTCCCGGCAGGGTGCCAAAACAAAGACTTTCTGTCCCCCGAATCTCCCCTTCGGTGGTGGTGGCGCTGTGGAGGTTTTCTTGGATGTTTCTAGGATGCCCTAGGGTTTTTGGGTCGGGTGCTTCTTATAGGCGCAGGAATCAAGGTCGGTGGGGGTCCAGGGGGCCCACACCCCCTGTGGGCGCCCCCAGGGCTTGCCCGCGCCTAGGGGGTGCGACCACCCTGTGGACCCCCTCCGGCTTTGCTCCGTGGTTCCGTGTTGCTCCGGGAAAAATAATAACTTTGGCTTTTGTCCCATCCAATTCCGAGAATATTGATTTTCTGCCTTTCTGGAACCAAAAGCAGAAGAAAACAGGCAACTGGCACTGTGGAAACTTGTTAATAGGTTAGTTCCAGAAAAGATATAAAAACACCTCAAAGTGTAGACAAAGCAAAGCAAAGTAGATACTAAACAAGCATGGAACATCAAAAATTATAGATACGTTTCCGACGTATCAGGAATGCGAACTTCAAGGTGTGTTGTTATAGCCCTACACCGTCCAACCAGAGAGTAGTTCAGGGTAGCATAGTGAACAGAAGATATTATATATTTATTAAGAGTGTCCACTAGTGAAAGTATGATCCCTAGGCCTTGTTTCTAAGCATTGAAACACCGTTTACAATCAGTCCTGCTACATGTTTGCTTGCTGCCATTTTTATTCAGATTGAAATTACCACTTATAATCATCCATATTACTTGTATTTCACTATCTCTTCACCGAACTAGTGCACCTATACACCTGACAAGTGTATTGGGTGTGTTGGGGACACAAGAGACTTCTTGTATCTTGATTACAGGGTTGCTTGAGAGGGATATGTTTGAACTCTTCCTTCCTGAGTTCGATAAACCTTGGGTGATCCACTTAAGGGAAACTTGCTGTTGTTCTACAAACCTCTGCAATTGGATGCCCAATACTGTCTACAAGAATAGAAGCATGCGTAGACATCAGTGTCCTCATGAGTCCTCTTGCGGGGGCTGAGGGCTCTCATGGTAGCAACCCATCTGCCTTCTTCCACTAGCCATTAATGGAGAGAGGTAGACTGCTCCAAAGGCTGGCTGCACTGCTAATGGCTGCAAGTGTACAGATCATTTGTAGCTAGTTTCAAAGTTAAGATGTAGATCCCATAGGGAGCCCAAAGGTAAGTGTTTATTAGTCAAGTCTCTGTCACACCAGAAGTTGCCACAGGTCTTCGAGTGAATTGACTGCAAGTGTTGAAAATGAGAATAGGATTTGGATTAAACGAAAGTACTTAAATAAAACTTGAATGTAAACTTCAGAAATAAAAAACCTAAAAGTAAAGAACGATTTGTTTGTTGTTTTCTGCAGATGACAAAGTAGGCGCGATGAGTTTCAGTTAATGGTGATAGTGAATGTGAATGTGCCAGGTGGATGAGTGATAAGTGTAACAATTATAATCATATAAGTATGTGTGTAGGTGAGCAACTCATAATTAGCCGGGACTCCTCTTGGTAGATTTCATCCCAACTTCAATAATCCTACTAGCCTGTTTACCACAACCATGGTCAGTCACTAGACGGTTAAGATCCTTCAGGTTGCTTAGCAATAAAGCTCCTTGGATCAGACTAATACAATAAGCTCGGTGGTTCCTTGTTATCCTCGAGTCAAACTAGTTTCCCATTGATATCCCCGTGTCACTCGAGGGTTGTCGGTCTGCTAGCAAACAAGATTCTATCTATGTAGAACAAAGCATCATGTTGTCTGAGCCCTTAATTGGACAACAGGCATCAAGCATCCCACAGATAGTCAAGCACACATAATATAGTAATTAAAATCAACCACAAACTTAATGGAAAATATATAGGCACATCACATCTTACCAATCCCCTACATCTCCCATGCCCAAGGGAACTTACTCACACATGAGAGAAGAAAGCATCATCAATATAGTTAAATAAAGGGAGTTCTTCTTGATATTACCGTGGAGATCCGCAATAAGAAATAGAAATAAATCCAACACAATTCAAGATGGGAAGAACAATCTCAAACCCTAGTCTTGCAAGGTGGAGATCTCTCTCTCTCTCTCAAGTACAAGTAATGGATATGGAGGTGTGGTGTCTAGGAGATCAAAGATCATGGAGCGAAATGAAGAACGTCTTCTCCTTCTTCTCTGGATCTCTTCTTTCTCCCTTCTGGATGGTATGGTGGCTCGTGTGTTCTATCTTCGATCTTGGCCTCTTCACAAAAGTTATCCCTTTTAATAAGACAAAGGAGATGGAACCTATATGGCGGGAACTATACGGCTAGAAAAATATTCCCACCGTATAGTTGCTCATTAAAGCTGCAATAAATTCCCTTCGATTGCTTCCAAAAAGAGACTTGCTTGTTTTTGTCTGAATATTTTGTTTTTGCTGTTAAATCCCTCTGTTGATGTTCAAAACCTGAAACACTCATTAAAAACCAAGTTTTCTTCGCTACCTAAGTATTAGCGTTAGGTAAATCTAGAAAACCATCAAATCCAAACGAAAACCATCGATAGAAACCATAAAAAATGTGTAGAATCTCATAGCTATCAACTCCCCCAACCTTAGATGTTGCTCGCCCTCGAGTGACAAGGAAATAAGAAAGGATAGCGGAGATTCAAAACTGAAATAAAAGAACATACAAGCTTGAATTGGTGTCAAAATCTTTTCTTCACATTTCCTGTAATCTTAAATATGATCATACAAATATTCACAAGATTGCACTGAGTTCACTTCCTAACCACGTATATCTTGCTAGCAAATAAATCATATGCACGATCAAGTGCCGAGAGTTTAGCTAGGAAAGTGAAACAAATCTTTTCGGTTTCTCTCTTATTGAGAGATGAAACCTTTTTGTTCTTGTTCCTTTAATCAATTAAGAGTACTCAAGTTTGCACTAAAAACATTCAATTTAATAACAACTCATCTACTCCCACGTCAAAATTTCAAGGCTCTCAAAGCACCTTTTTTCTTTCCTTGTTTTTAAAAACTTCAACTTTTTCATAGATAAATCATGCCACTCTTTTTAACATGTTTATTGGGGTTGTGTTACGCACTCGTGACCATGCCAATAGATAGTTGTTGAGCAATAGTGGGTCTTAGGAGTACTACAACTTCACTTGGAACGTAAAACCATGAGGAGACTAATTTTTTTACACGTCATAGCATTACAGCTACAGACGTTTACATAACTCAATAGCCGAAATCAAGTGGTTTCCCACATTTAGATTGTTTGTTGGCCAGCGAAGTTAATAGTTCCCCCATGGAGTACGACAGTGTTTGTAGTGACACGCTAAAGCAATATCCTACTGTAATTATTAGAAAAAACAGTGGCATAATATCTACTACTTCGAAGTATCAATTTTATTAGACAATTTCATTCAAGGGTGTTATCGAGTCTATTTACATTAAGCTCAATGGGGTTGAGTAGTTTCTAAAATCAAATCTTTTGGGCTAAACATGGACTCAAGTCATCTCTTGGATGCTTTTTCTTGTTGTAAAAATGTCGGAAATATTTTAACCAAGTTCATTACTCATTGTTTCAAAGCTAAAAGAGGACACTAGCAAGGGAATATAATTTATAGGATAATAAGCTAGGTGGGGAGTGACTCAAGTGCAAGCAAGTAAATAATTGCAGGATCAATTTAAAGTTGCAGGAGAGGTGATGAAAGGAGTGCGATACTTCCTCTTGCTTGCTCAGTTCTCGTACTTGAGTCGAATCCTCTCTATATTTCCCTATTGCCAAGTCACCTGAAATTGAGCAATCTCCGAGAGAAACAAAGAAAACAAATTGCAATGAAAGTAGCAGCTATTTTTTGTGTTTTCGGTTTTAATAATGAAAACTGAAAGTAAACATGCTATTCTTGGAAAAGAAAACAAATCAAAAGAAGAAGAAAATATGAATGCAAGTTTGGAGGTTTTCGAAACCTCCCCCAAGCTTAGGTTGTTGCCATCCTTAGTTGTTGCCATCGTTCGGCGCCGGTTGATGGTGCTGCTAGGTACTGAAGGTGTTAGTTAAAGCACTCACATCTTCACTTACTCCATGTAGAGTCTGGTCGATTTCCCCAACGCGCTGGTTGAGCTGCAGAAAAATCTTGTTAGGGGACATTGTTGAACCCCTATTGCTGTTGTGGCTGATTGGGCCATTGGTGCTAAGGCTGCTCCTCCTCCTATTGTCGTTGCTATCCCTCCCAGGCTGGGTTGTACTCCTGCTCCTGCTGCTGCTCCTGCTCATCCTGTTGCCTTCTTTCTTCCTCTTCATCAGAGTCGGGATAGAGCTCCGCCATGATTTCAGTCACTTGATCCTTGGTGAGGATCCAATGGTCCCTTCCCTGAACCTCGAAGGCTTGCGAGCAAGGCAGTGGCACCTGACCATCTTGCACATCATTAAGATAACCAAATTGATAGGCTTGGAGCCTCCTGTTAGCTCGGTAAACACCGAGGAAGCCACAAGCAGTTATATATCTGACATCCATAAGTATGGAGCCATCAACAGGTTGCTCAATAGGAATCGCAATTTCAAGGGCTTTGATTAGGTGGGTTACCATTCCACTGATACTAATATCACCTTTCCTTTTGTTGCTCCGGTGGCGAAGGTGCTAGAGAAATAGAGCTGCAGGAGTGGGACTCTGTGGCTCATTAGGGAAGAGCGCCTTGGTGATCATGGCCATGTCTGCATTGGCCATCGAGCCGGTATCTCCTCTTCCTAACAAAGTGTTAGCAAGAAACATAGCAAAGTAACGGATGGTTAGGTTCTGAATGGTGGACATCTTCTTCTAGTAGAAGTCCCTACCACCATTAACAGAAACAGCCTCACAAGTATTTGCACTCGAGACGCTGTAAGTTTGTAACAGTTGGTTCCCCTTCTTGAGGGAATCCATAAGAATTGCAGAATTGTTGATAGGTAATTTGATATGGTCATTGGTTAACGGTGAAATTTATCATGCATGCATTACCTTTCTCCCTATAGTCATCGTAGAAGGAGGCAAGGAACTCATGGGTGATACCTTCGTAGGTGTAGTGGTTGGCATTGGCGAGGTTAGAGAGCCCTGCATTTGCACATAGGTAGTCGAAGTCCGCCTTCAACTCTACTGAGTTGAGAAAGCCACTATTGCCCCATCGTGTGGGTAGCACCTTCCTTGCCAAAACCATGGCGTACTTATTGTCGAGCTCATCCCGGAGCCCCGAGCCCTCACCACATTGGCGCTTGCTCTTGCGAAAAATACTACCGAGCTTGTTCATCTTGATGCACTAAGAAATTTCAACATAAAACCTTAGGCATATAGTTTCTACATGATATATGAACGATTCTACGTGGAGGAATTCAATCCTAACGTGAGAAATCAAAAGAGAAAATCAATCAAGCTTGAGTTCATCCACTAATTCAATGAGAGGATTTCAACCATGCAATTCTGAAAATAAAGCATGGATAGAGAGAGAAACATACCGATCTATTGATTCTCCCACTCAAATGAATGAATTCGCGAAGAATTGAGAGATCTTGAGAGGTTTTGAGAGTTTTGGAGAGAGGGTTTGAGAGAAATAATGAGAGGAGGAAGAACCTTGCCCTGACCCGACCCATTTAAATGGTCGGGCCAAACTATACGGCGGGAGCTATACGACCGAGCCAGGTAGCTCCCGCCGTATAGTTGTGGCGGCGATGAGGGTTAGCGTTTCCCAACGCTAGATCACAACTATACGACCATGATGGCGCCTAGAAGCGCTTCGTCGGGAAACCCCAACAGCAAGGTATGGAGCTTAGTTTAAAAAAACGGACCGGTGATCGAGCTGGTGAGGTCCTCGTTCCGCGGTTCACTAGTTGGACGGCTGGTTCAAACCGGTTCGGTGCTGGTTTATTAAGGAAAATAATATGGATGGGAAAGTACAAATATGTTAAAAAATAGATAAATATTTAAAGTATACATGAAGTACTTTGATATAAACACTGGTCGACCCAGTTGGCTAGCCCATTGAAGTATTTGTTAGCGCGAGCTGGGAGGTCTTGGATCGAATCCCGATCACAGCGCCATATTTTATTCCGTGAACGGTTTCTACTGGTCGGACCACCGACTAGTTTCCATTAAACCGCTGGTTCAACCGCCTTTTGTCTGGTTTTTTCTGGTTTGTTAGCTGGACGGTCTAGTGCGTTTAAAAAGCCGATGAGGCCTCTAGTTTCGGTTTTTCCGGTTTAACCATTGAACCGGTCCGGTTTTTAAAACTATGGTATGGAGCGGCACAATAGCAAGTCTTCCCTCAATAAGAAACCAAGGTTATCATACTAGTAGGAGGAAGGAAACGTCACACAGGTGTTGCAAGCAACATGGCAACTTGCACAACACAAACTCAAGACTTTGCCCCAACGAATAGTGAGGTTATCAATCTCACCGGTTGCTGTAACAAAGGATTAACTGTATGGTGTGGAAGGTGCTGATGGTTTGCAGCAAGTAAACAGTAACAGTGGAAGATGTATCAATGGTAAAGATTGGACCGGTGTCCATAGTTCACTAGAGGTGCTCTCCTTAGATAAACAACATGGAATGAAGGGTAAACAAATTATAGCAGGGCAATTGATAGGAACTGAGCAAGGCATAACAATGCAATACTAGACAAAAAGATCCTATGATATTTGATTGGGCAATACAACAATATACATAGACCGCCATCCAACTGCATATATGACTAGAAGTCCACCTTACGGTTATCATCTGAACCCCTCCAGTATTAAGTTGCAAGCAACAGACAACTGCTTTAAGCAAAGTGTGTAAGGTAAATAATCCACTTGTTCCATGAACAAGAGACCATTGTTTTCTCCCTAGTAGCAACAACACATCTACCATCGAAGAGATTTCTGCCACTTCCCTTAAAAGTAGAGGCACTATCGAGCATAAATACCCCCTCTTGGAGTCACTAGCAACTACTTGGCCAAGATAGCTACTAACAACGGAGAGCATGCAAGATCACAAACAATACAGACATGATAGAATCAAATAGACAAAACCATTAATCAATCTGACATAGTAATCTCAATATCCATCGGATCCCCGCAAACACAACATGGATGATTACAAATAGATTAGATCTTGATCATGAACGGAGCTCACAAGATCTATACATGAAAGCACAAGGAGGAGATACAACCATCTAGCTACTACATGGACCTGTAGTCCAAGGTGGAACTACTCATGCTTCATACCGAAGAAGAAGGCCTCCGGGATGATCTCCCCTCCTGTAGGGTGCCGGGAAGAACTTTAGATCCCCCTCCCCCCGATCTAGGGACGATGGTGGCGGCGGCTATAGACGGTTTCATGGAATATTGATCGAGTCTTTAGGGTTTTGGCATCGGGGAGACATTATAGGCGAAGAGACGAGGCAGGGGGGCCACCAGGGTGGCTGCATCCCCTAGGTGCGGCCAGCCCTAGGGCGCGCCGCCAGGGGTTGTGGCCCCCTGGCGAGCCTCCTCCGTCTCGTATTCTGGCTTCGTGTTGCCCATGGTAAAATATTGACTTTGTCTTTTGTCCCGTTCAATTCTGAGAATATTGATTTTCTGTCTTTCTGGAACCAAAAAAAGAAGAAAACAGGCAACTGGCACCGTGGCAACTTGTTAATAGGTTAGTTCCAGAAAACATATAAAAACACCTCAAAGTGTAGACAAAGCAAAGCAAAGTAGATACTAAACAAGCATGGAACATCAAAAACTATAGATATGTTTCCGACGTATCAAGCATCCCCAAGCTTAACTCCTGCTCGTCCTCGAGTAGGTATGTGATAAAAGAATAATTTTTGAGGTGACATGCACCATCAAAACCAATATCAAACCATTTGCAAGCATTGAAAGTTGGGATCAAAGAACTCTAAACATGTGCATGAAAGATGGAGTTCTAACAGTAAGAGAAAGTAACTATGCATGCAACATGAAAGGCTACAAACAAAGATCATGAATAGCATGCATTGAAAAATGTTTGTTTGTTTCACATACAGAAAACATGGCATTAGTGGCAATGAGCTTGTCCCTCATGGAGTAGCAAATAGATGCATAGGACACCATCAAAGTTCATAAGAGTGACTAGATACAAATAGCACAAGAACAAGTAATATCAACAATATGCATCAATCAATAAGTTTTGGGACACTGCACATAGAACTAAGAATGGCAACTATGCTCTCTTAATGGTGCCTAAAGGTAGAAGGTGGAGACTCAATATAATAGTGGAAGAAAGGCCCTTCATAAAGGGAAGCAGGGATTTCAAGTTTCAAAAAGAGCTTTAAAAATTATGGTACTTGTTAGCTTTTAACCCTCATTGCCCCTATCATAAGCATCTTGAAGTGATTAAGGTTAAAGTGAACAAGCTATGGAGTATATACTTGACAAAGTATAAGTTGGCAATCTCATGTCCCTTGAATACGAGGGCCACACCTCATGCTACTCAACTTCAGTCACCTATAAGTTCTTGTCATAGTAAGTACATGCGTATCATAGAGAACCGCCAACGGGGTACCCCTTGCACATGGTACATGAGCTATCCTATAACCAAAATGACAAGGCAAGCAGACAATGAGCATCTCAGCGATCTTTTTATTTACTATTTGCATAGGTTTTTATTGAGGATGCTTCATAGATAGCTCATTATGGTGATGCTGCAAGTTTCCACCATGATTAGGCATGGCTTAGGTTAGCGGCCCAGGCGTTTCTCTAACACAAAATACATAACTCCATGGACTTACAAGATCCCTCTTTATTTCAGACCGGTGACATCCATAGACAAAAGAGCATGATATCAACTGTATATAAAGTACAAGTGCAATGTTGAAAACGTTCCCCAAGACAGCATGGTTCTGCTAATTCCAACGTATAAGTGCAAGCATATACAACATAGACGACACAATGGTTCAAGTTTATTAGAGGCAAGGAATATAAAGTGTGTCATCAAGTTCATGAGGGCTTTAATCACTAAGTTTTCACATAACAAAATACTTTCTAATTGGAAGATAGCTGAAAACAAGAATATACTTGGAATGGTGTAACACACCATGCATAGGAATTTATAGTGGACACTTTGGAATAACTTGGTTTATTGGGAGTTGGAAGCGTGAGTAGAACTTACTCATACAAGTGAAGGCTAGCAAAAGACTGGGAGCAACCAACTAAGAGAGCAATAATGGCCATAATCATGCAGAGCGACAAAACATTACTAATCAAAGCATAGAGTGGTACTACAAGTCAAGGAATAACATGGTGTGAGCATGTGCCAAGTCAACCCAAACAAAACATCAAAGGAGAATACCAAAATATTATGCTTTTGTATGCTAAAATAATGCATGATTCTTTCAAGGCACTCTAAGCAATCCCAATTATTTGGAACAAGTCATGCTACAGAAATAATCACTAAGCATAAGGTCAAAACAACACCTAGCATGACATGCTAAAGTCTAAGTCACAGTCAATGCAAGCTCCCCTTGCACTTCCAAGCAAGAATTTCTACTCCTTTCCAACACCAATCGACTTATTTGAAACAATACAGCGAGAACGGGGGTCCAAACTACTTTATTCAAGCAAACTAAACAAACAAAGCAAAGCAAATGAAAACTAAGACGCTCCAAGAACAACACAATAGTGCATGAAACAATAAAAACGAAGTGTCTAGACAGACCTGAGCTTTTTATTGATGAAGAAGGGGATGCCTTGGGAATCCCCAAGCTTTGACACTTGTACCTCTTGACTATTTCTTGGGGTGACACCGGGGTGACATCCCCAAGCTTGAGCTTTTGTCCATTCTTCATCTCATTACATCATTCTCTCTCTACAACTGAAATTTTTCCTTCATACAAAACTTCACACAATCTTCATTAGCAACATTAGTGCATTCAAAAGATAATAGACCTTTAGTCTTAGATTTGGAACAGCAAAACTTTTCACTAAAAACACAAGCTACTGTAGCAACTTCCTTTAAAAAGCTCAATTCCCCAAAAGAGAATTCAAAAAGAAATCAATAAGAAGCAAATGTAAATAATGGCAGAAATCTGTCAAAACAGACTAACAGGTAGAAACCGATTTTTTCGAAGACCTTCTGTTGCTCAAATCCAAAAGTGTTGAACTAACGAAAGTTAGCTAACATACTGGGGGATTTATTCGTAAATTTTCAGCTCAATCATACTTATAGAGACTCCTCGCGAATTTTTATGGTGGAGGACAGAAATCTGTTTCAGGACAGCAACTCCCCAAATCTTACTTCCCTCTCATTGGAGGTCATTCTGGGAACAAAAAGCAAACAAAAAGGATAAGGTGAGGTAATTACTGAATTAATAACTTCCAAGACTCAAGAAAACTCTTGGGTTATCTTCCAACAAGTACTTTTTTTAATGCCTTTAATTTAGGCACAAGAAGCAAGAAAATCAAGTATTTTCAAATGAAGAATTAAGATAAATACTTGCAAAGTCTTCAAATATGAAAGGTATCTCATCCAAATGAGTTTTGGAGGATCCCTTCTCATTTCTCTTTGGTTTGCTACTTTCATCAAAAAGATTTTCAGGAGCAACCCAATCAAAATTCTTTTCAAAGGCCTCATGCATTCCAACAAGCTTAAAGGGTATGGGTATCTTGAATTCTTCTCTAGGTTTGGTTTTATCTGAAGTACCCACAACATCTACACATGAGCCTAGCATATTGAAATGCTCAAATACCTTTTTGGCTTCCCTACAACATCATGGAACTCTTTTAGTAAAGTTTCAAGAATGAAATCTCTCTTTTCAACATTCTTTTCTTCTTTTAGTTTTAGGAAAAAAATTTGCATCATGGGGTTAAGGCTAACAAACCTAGCCTCCAACATATGAACTAAAGAAGCTGCAGCAATCTCATAATTAGGAGCAAGTTCTGCTATAGATCTATCCTTAATATCCTCATGCTTGCTAACATGATTAAAGAATTCTTCAATATTATCTTTCCCAATTATGGAGCCACTATCTATTGCAAGATCCTTCAGAGCGAACTTGGGGAATAACATGGTGAGCTAGAGCAAGGTGGCGACTAGAGTAAGAACTATTTTTTTTGTTTTTTTGAATGGAGAAAGCAAAACAAACTAAACTAATTTTTTTTGGAGTTTTTGATAAAAAGAGGCAAACAAAACCAAGCAAAAGAAACTAACTAAACTAAAAACAAAGTAAAGAGAAAGGTTGAGGAGGACTCCCCTTGTGAAGACGTCCTTAGCCTCCCCGACAACAGCGCCAGAAAAGCTTGTTGATGGCGCCTAGAAGCGCTTCGTCGGGAAACCCCAAGAGCAAGGTATGGAGCAGCACAACAGCAAGTCTTCCCTCCGTAAGAAACTGAGGTTATCGAACCAGTAGGAGGAAGGAAAAATCACACGGGTGTTGCAAGCAACGTGGAAACCTGCACAACACAAACTCAATACTTTGCCCCAACGAACAGTGAGGTTGTCAGTCTCAGCGGTTGTTGTAACAAAGGATTAATTGTATGGTGTGGAAGGTGATGATGGTTTGCAGCAAGTAAGCAGTAACAGTGGAAGATGTATCAATGGTAAAGATTGTACCGGGGTCCATTATTCACTAGAGGTGCTCTCCTTAGATAAACAACATGGCATGAAGGGTAAACAAATTACAGCAGGGCAATTGATAGGAACTGAGCAAGGCATAACAATGCAATACTAGACAAAAAGATCCTATGAGATTCGATTGGGCAATACAACAATATACATAGACCGCCATCCAACTGCATCTATGACTAGAAGTCCACCTTCAGGTTACCATCTGAACCCCCTCCAGTATTAAGTTGCAAGCAACAGACAACTGCTTTAAGCAAAGTGTGTAAGGTAACAATCCACTTGTTCCATGAACAAGAGACCGTTGTGTTCTCCCTAATAGCAACATCACATCTACCATCGAAGAGATTTCTGTCACTTCCCTTGAAAAGTAGAGGCATGAACCCACTATCGAGCATAAATACCCCCTCTTGGAGTCACTAGCAACTACTTGGCCAAGATATCTACTAACAACGGAGAGCATGCAAGATCACAAACAACATAGATATGATAGAATAAAATAGACAAAACCATTAATCAATCTGACATAGTAATCTCAATATCCATCGGATCCCCGCAAACACAACATGCATCATTACAAATAGATTAGATCGTGATGATGAACGGAGCTCACAAAATCTATATATGAAAGCACAAGGAGGAGATACAACCATCTAGCTACTACATGGACCCGTAGTCCAAGTTGGAACTACTCACGCTTCATACCGGATAAGAAGGCCTCCGAGATGATCTCCCCTCCGACAGGGTGCCGGGAAGAACTTCAGATCCCCCTGATCTAGGGACGATGGTGACGGCGGCTACAGACGGTTTCGTGGAATATTGATCGGGTATTTAGGGTTTTGGCATCGCTGGGACTTTATAGGCAAAGAGGCAAGGCAGGGGGCCACCAGGGTGGCTGCACCCCCCAGGCGCGGCCAGCCCTAGGGCGCGCCGCCAGGGTGTGTGGCCCCTGGTGAGCCTCCTCCGTCTTGTATTTTGGCTTCGTGTTTCCCACGGTAAAATATTGACTTTGGCTTTTGTCCTGTCCAATTCCGAGAATATTGATTTTCTGCCTTTCTGAACCAAAAACATAAGAAAATAGGCAACTGACACTGTGGCAACTTGTTAATAGGTTAGTTCCAGAAAACATATAAAACATCTCAAAGTGTAGACAAAGCAAAGCAAAGTCGATACTAAACAAGCATGGAACATAAAAAATTATAGATACCTTTTCGACGTATCAGACCACAACTATACGGCTGGACCAAATGTTACCTTCGTATAGTTGGTCGTCAAACTTTCTGTATCCGAACCCAAGTTTTGAGAATTTTGTCGATAACTATACGGCCGCAAATATACGACTGGATGAATATACTCGTCGTATATTCACTTCGCCTGTCCACTTCGCCTGTCCTGGTCAAGCCAAAGGAGCGGGAGCCCCTGCTGCTATACATTGTAGCTACACATCAGGTGGTAAGTATCGTACTCGTGGTCGAACGACCCGAAGATGGCAAGACCCACGGGGTACAACGCCCAATCTACTACCTCAGCGAGGTACTAACTCCAACAAAGTAGAGGTACCCTCACTACCAAAAGCTCGCCTACGGCGTATTCATGACGACTCGCCGGCTGAGCCACTACTTCCAAGAGCATCAGATCATGGTCGTCAACGACGCCCACTGTCAAACATCCTGAATAACCCCGAGGCCACGGGGCGTGTAGCCTTGTGGGGCATCGAGCTGTCCCCTCTGGACATAGTCTATGAGCGGCGCAAGGACATCAAATCTCAGGTCCTCCCTGAATCTCTCGTCCACTGGATGGAACTCCAGCTGCCAGACACTCCGGACATGTCGCAATCATGGACGATGCAATTCTACGGCTCCAAGCGCAAGGCTGGAGCAGGGGCCGACATCATACTAACGTCCCCTCAAGGCGACAAGATGAAATACGTCCTTCGGATGAAATTTCGCGCCTCCAACAACGAGGCCGAATATGAGGCGCAACACGCAACATCATCTACGGCGCAACACGCATCATCATCTACGGTGACTCGAATCTCGTCGTCCAGCAGTCGATGAACGAGTGCGACGCTCACAGCGCCAACATGATCGCGTACGGCGCGCTCTACAACTCACTCGAAGGGGACTTTGACGGCTTCAAGCTTTGGCACGTTGGAAGAGAAAGCAACGAAGAGGCCAATAGACTCGCCAACATCGGCTCCACCTGCGCACGGGTGCCACCAGGTGTGTTCCTCGAACAAATCTGCGTACCCTCTATCAAGAAAAATACCCAAAGGGTTCAACTGAAGAAGAAGAGCACTCGGGGGCTACCACCCGAAGGACAGGAGGGACCTGAAAAGCTCGACACCGAGGCCGAGCTAGTCAGCCTGATGCAGGTCATGGCAGTTGAAGAGACATGGACACAGTCGTACCTTTGGTACCTAATAAACAACAAACTGCCCGATGACCTGACAGATGCCCGGCGCATATCTCGTCGATCAAAAGCTTTCACCATAATCAACGGCGAGTTGTACAAGCGCAGCATTTCGGGTGTACTCCAACGATGTGTCACCATCGGTGACAGCAAAAGCATCCTCTAGGACATCCATGAGGGTATCTGCGGTCACTACGCAGGCAGCCGTGCCCTAGTTGCCAAAGCTCTACGAGCTAGGTTCTACTGGCCAACCGCCATGAATGACGCCAAGGACATCGTTGCAATGCCTATCAAAGATACGCGGATAAGCCGCATGCACCAGGATCCGAGCTAAGGCCCATACCGTTGGCCTGGCCCTTCGCCCAATGGGGCCTTGACATGATCGGCAAACTACCAAAGTCCTCGCCAGGAGGCCACGTCTTCCTCCTGGTCACAGTCGACAAATTCACCAAGTGGATCGAGGCCATGCCCGTCACCAACCAAAGCGGCAAAATTGTCGTCAAGTTCTTCGAATCCATTGTCTACAGATTTGGCGTGCCTCACATCATCATCACGGACAACGGCTCAAACTTCATCTCGAAGGAATTCCAAGCCTTCTGCGGGAACCTCGGTATCAACATATCCTACGCATCAATGGCACACCCGCAGACAAACGGACAGGTCGAGAAAGACAACGGCCTCATAGGGAACATCATCAAAAAGCGTCTGTTGTGCCCACTCGAAAGGCTTGCGGGAGCCTGGGCGGATGAGCTACCCTCTGTTCTCCGGAGCCTGCGTACAACGCCAAACAGCTCAACCGGCTACACGCCTTTCTTCATGGTGCGCAGAGCCAAAGCCGTGCTGCCGGCCGAGGTACGCCACAAAGCCCCACGGGTCGTCACCTACAACGAAGCCGAATCATCGTCCGCACTCAAAGACGCCGTCAACACACTCGATGAGGCACGTGACATCACTGCGGCTCGCTCAACAGTCTATCACAACCGTAGGTTGCGCCCAAGGTCCTTCATCGAAGGAGACCTCATCCTCCGCAACTACCACAACCGTCGGTTGCGCCCAAGGTCCTTCATCGAAGGAGACCTCATCCTGCGACTCAAGCAAGAACGACCCAAAAAGCTCGAGTCACCCTGTGAAGGACCCTACAGCGTCATCGAAGTCATCCCTGGCGGAGCCTATCGCCTCATGGACGTCGCATCAGGAGTCGAATACTCCAACCCCTAGAACATCGCATAACTGTGACGCTTCTACCCCTAGTTGCCCTTTACTTTCAATAAGGATACTCAGCCGAACAATGTACCTCCTCGTTTGCTATGAATAAAAGCTAAGTTCATTGGCCCAAATATCGCTAAACATGCTCGGGGGCTACGCCTCACCCGACGACTACGTTAATTGAAAACAAACGCATACAACCCGAGTAGCTGATCATGTCAGGCTAATGAAAGGGACATGCAAACTACAGAGCACTGTGTGCCAATAACACATAACACTTTACAAAAGGGCACTATGAGCCCACTCAAATAAATACAAATTTTACATTAAGTTTTTTCTTTACAGGATCTACCTATTCTGGAGCATTACATTCGCCCGCTACTCGAACAGATCTACGATCTCCTCAGCATGCTGTGCTACAGCCACATAATGTGGGCGCATGTCCCATAGACTTCCATCTGGTCAAAAGGGTGACCCAGTCGCCACCTCTGCAAGATTGACATCACGGCGATGCAGCCGAACAAGCGACAAGGCAGCCTTCATCCCAGTAATCAGTTGATGCTGCACCAACTCTTTGACGTGGCCCACGTTCTGAAATTTCGCAAGAAGGCCCTAAAAGGTGGAAGGTGCCGCATCCAAGGGAAACATGATGGACCAAATGGACGCGAAAGAAGTCCTCGCCTTCCTAAGCACCCGAAGAACCTGATGCATGCGATCTTGCACCATCGCAAGGACGATGGCCCAATCGCGGTCCATCCAGAAGAAGCCACCAGCTTCCAGGTCCTATTGCATCAAGAAGTTCATGCGAATTGCGACGCGCTCCTTCTCTTCCCTCGGAACGAGATTGACATTTGCACCAAGCACGGAATGAGATGGCATACAATTAGGGCGCACCCGAAAGAACATCGGCTGTCAAAGACTTACATTGAAGTTGCTCCCCCATCGGCCGCAAATCCCCAAGCAAGAACTCCTCCCTAGCCATGGCTCGCTCAGCTTTGGACTTCCACACATCCGCGTGGCCTCGAATGCCAAGGATGTCCTTTTCCAAGATGAGGACACGATCGCGAAGAAAAGTCAACTGCGATGCATCATCCAAAGATGGTCTTGGATTTGGAGCAGTCGGAGTGACAATCGGAACCTCACCTGAAGGACCCTAAAGGAAAATAAATCAAGCATGAACATCACAAGCATTTCTGGCAGCAGCTCGAAATGACAAACTTATATACATCAATAAAGCCACCTCGTGGCATAGTTGGGTTCGTTCATCAGCAAATTGTTACAGAAGGAAACAAAAGAAGAAACTACAACATCTACATTACAAGGGTCTAAGCACCCGCATCCGGGGTGGCCTCAGAGCCAGACTGCCTGCTCTTCACCTCCTGCTGCTGCTTCGCCACGTAATCAGCTAGGAGATCAATGAGCTTAGGCCCATAGCGCTTGCAGTGAGAAGCAAAGAGGGCAAAAGCTACCTCAGATCCATCAGCAGCCGTCGGCGTCCGGGACGTGATCTGAGGCAAGTCCAGCTCTGCTTCGGACGCCATCGCCATGGCCAGCCCCATTGAAGCACCAAGGCCCTTCTGCTTGCGCTTGTACTCCGCCGAAGCCTCCTCTAAAAGAGCATCCGCTAGGGCATCGACGTAGACAAGGAAAACGCCCTTGGGGACGACCTCCTTGTAGAAGCGTGCACGCACTTTTCTAGCCTTCTCCAAGGAGCCAGCGGCGGTGGCACAGCGATCTTCGACCGTAGTGGCAGCATCACCCAAAGCATCTCCATGGTCCAGCGCATCATGATCAAACGTGATGCCTGAGGCATCTGAAATAAATAAGGAGAAGGACTCGAATGAGAAAAGTCAAGCCATAGCCAAAAAACACAACACACAAACAATGCAAAATAAACTCACCAAAAATAGCTTTGGCTGTAGCCATAAGCTTATCCGCCATCTCCTTCTCGCGGGCGGCCGCTGCGGCCACGATCTGCTGCTCGCGATCGGCAGCCTCCTTCTGCAGGCGCTCCTTGGCTTCAGCAGCATCAGCTGCCCTCTTCTCCGCCTGGCCGAAGCTCTTTTCAAGAGCCTTCAACCTGCGGAGCATGTCATTGTTTTCATCTGCAACATGAAGAAACACCTGATCAATACAAACAAATCCTTGGGGCAGACGAACAAAAATAGGGTGAAAAGTCACGCACCTTGAAGCTGCTGCAAGTTAGCCTCCAGCGCCAGGTGCTGCTGAATAAGGAGTTTGGAGCCATGCACAAAGGGCTACAGAGGGAAACAAAACGCACAAGACGATAAATAAAGGGCTCGGGGGCTCCCCCCACAAACCAAAAACGATCAACAAAATCAAAACAAAAAGGGCTCGGGGGCTCCCCCTAGGGAGTATGCAGGATAACACTTACGTGTTCAGGAGTGGACTCCGAAGGTTTGCGAGCTGCCTTCTGAGTCACGACTACCCGAGCTTCTCGCTTAGAGGAGTTCGGGCCATCATCCTCAGAGTCGGCCACCACCTGGGGGATAGAAGTCGTCGGCTTCAACTCTGCTATAACTTCTTGAGTGTCCCCGTCAAGGGACTCCTCTGAAGAATTGCTGCATGCAAAGATCAGATTAGCAACATAGTGAGACTACACAAACAGGCAATAGAAAAAGGACTCATACGAAGCAACTTAAGACTTGATGTCCGATAAGTTGAAGACGGGAGCCGCCCTCTCCTTCTTCTTCTTGGCCGGCGGCAGCGGAGCCATCACCCAAATAGGCACGGCAGGGATAGGCACGGACGACACGCCTTCTTCCTCGCCATGCTGCTCAAGGAACGACGGACCCCTTGGAGTTGGCGCAGTATACGCATCAGAAGACTCACTCCGGGTGTGCTTTCGGGTCCGCCCTTCGCTTGGCTCGGGGGCTTCCAAGGTCGAAGATTGCGCCGGACAAAGATCGGACTCAGAATCCACCTCCTGATTGTCCGGCGCTTCCGCAAAATTCTCAGGCAGAGGAGGCATAGACCCCGTTACCTTGAGGAGCTGCAATCGAAAGGAAAAAAGCACACAAGATAAGTAACAAACATCAAATAGCGAACACTTGAAAAAGCGCTACGCGCACGAACAAGTATCACCTGGGAAACCACTTTCTTGGCGCTAAAAGAAGTGGTCAAAGATTTCCCCGGGAGGTCCTCGTCGGCCTTGGCCTTCAGCAGGGGCCGCAGGGCCCTATCCAGGTCACCTGAAGACAACTCCTCGGATGAGACCCTCGTTGGATCGTTGGGGCCGTCGTAGAGGAACATTGGGTGCACCCTCGCTTGGAGTGGCTACACCTGACGCTTGAGGAAGGTGCGGATGATGTCGACACCATTGACCTCTTTGCCCGGCACCAGCTGAAGAACCTCCACCCGTTGGTAGAGCTCCTCCACTTCTTCGGATTCACCTTCCAGGATTTGGTTCTTCCATGATCTCTTTCGGATGATCTGCTGGGTAGAATCGAAAGGGGCAAGGCCATAGTGCTGACCGTCTAGCTTAACATCACGGATGTAGAACCACTTCTGGTGCCATTGCTGGACGGACTCGCAGATAGAAAAAGAGAAGAATTGGACGGAGGAGCGGATGGAAATGATACATCCGCCGAGTGGATAAACACCACCGGTGCCAGATTTCCTCTTCAAGGAATATAACTTCCAAAAGAGGCCAAAGTGCGGCTCGATGCCGATCCAGCACTTGCAAGGAGTGATAAAACAAGCAGTATGGAGAAGAGAATTGGGAGATAGGTTATGCAACTGAATCCCATAACAAAAGAGGAGTCCACGAAGGAAATCATGGACAGGAAGGGAAAGACCGTAGATGACAAAGGCTAAAAACATCACCCGAAACCCTTCGGGTGGGCGGGGGATTACCTCAGCACCAGGGAGGATGGCGTCCTCCTTGTTCTGGGGGATCAACCCAACATTGCGCAGCTTGCGCAGATCCCCATCACGCATATCCGTGCGCCTCCACCCGCCATCAGTTATGCGGGCCGTACATGCGACCTTCTTGCCGCCGGCCGCGGCACTCGAACTAGCTCCGGCAGTGGTCTTCTTCGGCTTGCCCATCAGGCGGCCACGAGTGCGGCGGTACACGCGGAGAAAAGAAGAGGGAAATGTGCGAAGAACTTCCAGTGCGCAGTGGAGAAAAGCAAAGCTCGTGAAAATGACGGCAATGGAGATGAGAAAATGATGAAGGGTAAAAGAAAATCATTGTTTACCTACCGTATAAAAGGAGAAAGACGACGCACACGAGCCATTGATGCATAATCCCTAGCGCGCACCTCAAATCTAACCCTACACGTGTCAACACTACACCAAAACGTCGCTAGCACGCCGTCCACTACGCGCGGAAATCGAGGAGACGCCGTAATTTTCGCCACGTCTGTGCGTGACTAGTCAACTTGAAGTCAGGTGGTGGGACCCACGATCATCTCGTCACATCATCTCTGCTACTGCAGACGTTTGAGATCACCAATCGTCAGCACTGACGTAATCAAGGCAAAGCCAGCAACAGCTCAAAATTTTTGGCTGATCAATCAAGTACTTACTCGAATCTACGATTCGAGAAATTACTCGGGGGCTAATCCTATCAGGAGCGCTGGCCGCACACCTGAGAAATGACTAAGGTAACTATACCTCACAAATATCTTCGAGTCCTACGTCGAGTCTGTGACTCTACTATGGACTCGGGGGCTACTCCCATAGGGAGGATTGGTTGAGCATCCGAAAAAATTGTGTCCTTCGGACCTAAGCTGAAAACGACTGAACTAAAGTCTCCGCTCGATTCTACTACTCGAACAGACACTCGAGGGCTACTCCTATAGGGAGCGCTAGTCGCGCACCCTATGAATTCTTCGACTACGATCCTTCAGATCAAATACGACAAAATAATTTTGGCAACTTTGCCCAAACCAACGCTAAGTGAGAAGCATTCTCCTTGGCCACCTGAAATACATCCGCGGTGATAAATTTCAGATGATGTGTCTACGACACAAAGATAAGCCCTACAGATATCATCTGATGGCCTGATAACGCACCTGACTGCGTTCTGCCAGTAAACTCCCGTGTCAACTGGCACGATGAAAAATCCCGACGGACGTGTTGGGTACATCACTTTAAAATCACTGGTATTTGACTCATGTAAGACCACAACGGCCTGAGTCAAATCACACCAGTAATCGTTCCGAATTCGAGTCTGGGGACTCGAGTTTGATGAAGATCGTGTTGTTTGGTCCTATGATAGTTAACTGGCCCTGATCCGTCGGGTGAGCCAGACACACGCATCAACAATCACTATGAACTAAAATGTTTCTTTTTAAAATAACAGGCTCAACTGCATCCGAAAAATTGAAGAGTCCTTAGCCAAATCTATGATTTGACTGAACACTCGGGGGCTACTGACATGGATATACCCCATGAGTACATAACATTGGTATACCTGGTCCGGTCCAAGGAAGGCCCACGTCAAGACACACGGCCCATGAAGACTTTGGGTGGCCCAAGCCCATGCCGTTTTCGACTCCTTTGAGGACAAGTCAAGACTAGATAGAATTTTAAAGGGTACAAACCCTAATTTGTAACCGACTCGACCTAAGCCTGGGACCTGCCTATCTATATAAAGGCCAGGAGGGTACGGCGAGAAGGATCTATTCCACCATAGCATACACACCTCACGTCAGATTGCATCTGCGTACCCCTGTAACCTTCGGTTCCGCCATAATCAAGAGCAGACAAGCACGAGTAGGGTTTTCCCTCCGGGGGCCTGAACCTGGGTAAATCTCGTGTCCCTGTTTCTTGTTTATTAACCGTTCCGCGACTTCCAGCATCCCCATCTTCTCCAAAACCCAAGTCCATAACAATGGGCATTGACGAAATCGAACCTCGTCAAGAGGTGTCTGTGAATCTCAGATCTCAGATCCGTCTTCGCATGGTGAAAGTATTTGATGAGGCAGCCGTTCTGGCAGGCAGTACGGGGCGGACTTCGGTCGTGCTGAGATGACCCAGCATACCACTTCATGATATAGTACACTATGGTCATTGACATAACACCAATGAAACACTGTTCCACTAGTATTACATCCCTCGGAGTGGTATAACAGAAACAAAGCAGCTCCAAGACATGACTATAGATTATAACTCGACTCTTTACAAAAGATCCAGAGAACACTCTAGGTTATAGAGAGAATGCAACTTCTTACAAAAAAGAACCAGAAATAACAACTCAAAACTATCATACTAATAGACTAGTATCTAAACTATTTGGCTAGCAATTGTTGCTATAGCAATGCTCTACAGAAATATGTTCTATGGTTAAAACTAATACTCCTATCTTATTTGGAACTTCGCCTTCACTTCACAGTTGATGAATATGTTGTTGACTTCATTGAATAACTTGAACTTTCGGTGACGATTCCCTTGAGCATAAGTTGATGTAGACGCCGTCTTTATTGGCTTCAAAATCTAGCAAGGGTTAATAAGGTATGATTGAGTACGAGCAGACTCATCAAGTTTACTAAAAAGGAGTGTTTGATGCACTATCTATAGCCACAGACCATAGGTTGTAGGCTATATAGGTTTTCATAAACATTTCTTCAAATGTTGCTTTTATTCTAAAAAGCTATGTTCGTCAGTCTTCACAGGTTTACTAGAACTTCATGGAGTTCCTTTTCTGTCGCGTTCATAGCTCCTTCCGGAAACAGGGAGTAACATGTCACAGTTTTGTACACTCCGTAGATGTGCGTTACTTTACCCATGAGAGATCTTAAGCCTTGTTGCACATTCGGGCCACGAATCCTGTTCACACTTTCTTGGTATGAAGCTCAGTCTAAGATCCAAGCCGATCAGTTTCCTTCTCCGCGACCCCAGATGCATCCTTCGGACCAGCCACATCTCTGTTAATCCCCCTTCCGAGAAAGCTACAACTCTGATAGGTTCCCGAAGATTCTATGATCTAGTGATGCCCTTGGCAGGCTCCATAACAATGGTCTGTACGTACCTCTGGCAGCCGTTCACAGATAATCTAGACACCAAAATCGTGGGGCCTAAGGGTGCCCACCCATATGCTGAATCCGCACAAGGAATCACAACGTCACGTTAAGGTCGTCCACTAACACACGAAAGAAAGAAGATCCAGCTGACTTCTCCGTCATATTTCAGATCTCATGGTTAACACGTATTATACGACGCAAGAATTACATGCGATATTGGTTATTTAAATCTTAGATAATATGTTCCTTTATCACCGGAACTTTCATAGTAGATTATTACCACTTGGTAAATAAACCATAATCATATCATTATGAAAATAGCGTTTTCTGACCTTTTTGAAATGCAGGTGATGAAAACATTGGATTTGCAAATAATTGATAGAAAATAACCAAAGGACATGAGCAAGTATGAATTTGCCTTTTGTGATTGCAATATTATGCACTCACTGTCTTTAAGACAATAGAAGATCTAATATCTAAAAACAACATCATTTGTTCGGTAAGGACTAATGTTTAAAGAGGCAAGATGCTATTATGCATAAATAATGCAATGCAACTTTGTAAACTCGAATATCCCGGAGTAACGTCAATAATATAGGTTTTGGAAATTTGTGATGATTCTTTGAAATGTGTTATCCTTTTATATCAATTTCACACTTGTGCTTCTTATTAAGGCTTGTGAGTGTGTGAGAAGTAATTTGCAGGTACAATAAAGTAACACACAATGATATAACACCCAAGGTTTTGATAATTGGTAAAAGCTTATTCTATACAAGTTTTCTATTAAAACTTGGAGACTTAAAGATATGATTAGAGTTTATTTGTAATTACTTTAAAAGAATAACTTTTGAAGAAAAGCATACTTGTAATACCTCAGAATTTTAGATGTTCATTTTCTTAACAAAGCTAGAAAGAGTGGGCCAAATTTTGACTTTTAGATAGATAAGTCGTATGGAAACCGAATACATGGTCATGTTGATTTCGTTGACCTAATCAAAATTGTCTTTAGAATTTTTCAATTCCCAGTTTAGAACAAACCGTGTAAAATTTAGTTAATCTAGATATATATTTTTTCCTTAGCATATAAAGTCCATATCTATTCCAACCGAAAATAAAAAAATACACAAATAAATATGAGGTCCAACCCAGTTGCCTTACTTAAGGCATCTCCACTAGACCAACACATCCCGTTCGAGCGTGTCCGAACCGGGCGTGCGCGGCCCAGCGGGCCGACCCATCTGGATAAATGTGTCCGGTTCGACCCATCTGGATAAACGTGTCCGGCTCGACCCATCCATGCATCTAATCTGGGGCTCAGTTGCGTTGGCCCGGATGCGCGTGAACGCGCGGGTGTGCCCCCAATAATTTGCCCGGGCCCTCTCGCCAGTGGCAGAATAGACGCTCTCCTCCTCCAAACCCTCGCACTCCATATCCTGCGCCTCGAGCATGCGCAATCTTTGCAGCCGCCACTGCCGCTCGTTGTCGCCGACGCCCCCGCGATATCAAGTGCCACCGCAGGCCACGTGTGTTGTCGGAGTTGTGTGGAAACGCCGCAGGCAATCCCACCGCCCTCGGCCTCCGCCTGTGGACTGGACGCGCGACACCCTCTGCGTGGTGCACAACCTGCTCGATCATTTGCCTGAGGTATGTTCGCCGGTTCTTTCTAGGTTTTATCCGGCCCGCTGCAGGAGTTGGCATCACCATTGACGTCCGCATACTTTGCAGATGGGCAGCAGCCGAAGGGCAATGGAGTCATCATCCGAGGAGGAGTCCGACGGTGAGACCGAGATTCTGCTGGCGGCTGCACAGATGGTGCACGACCACTACCTCATGCCGCCGCGCAGAGGTGGCTCATCCAAGCGGCGCGAAGCCAATCAGGAGCGCGACCGAGAAGGTGGCCACATACGCCTTTACAAGGACTACTTCCATCCAACTGATCCAGTCTTTAAACAGAAGGCATTCCGTCGCCGCTATTGGATGTCGAGGAACCTGTTCTTGCAAATTCTCAATGGTGTGACGGAGTACGATAAATACTTCTAGGCCAAGTACGATTGCACCGATAACATTGGCTTCTCCTCTTATCAAAAATATTCTTCTGCCATTCGGCAGCTTGCATATGGAGTTCCCGGTGACCTCCTCGACTAATACATGCGCATGAGCGAGTCCACATGTCATGAGGCTATGTACCGGTTTTGCAGTGCGGATATTGCGGGTGTTTGGCAAAGTTTACCCGAGAGAGCCAAACGTCGAAGACACTGCCCATCTTTTGTACATCAACGGGAGAAGGGGGTTTCCTGGTATGCTTGGCAGCATCGACTGCATGCATTGGCAGTGGAAGAACTGTCCCTTTGGTTGGCAGGGACAGTTCAAAGGACATGTAGAGGGGTGCACCATCATACTAGAGGCTATTGCATCACATGATCTCTGGATTTGGAACTCCTTTTTGGCATGGCTGGATCAAACAATGATATCAATGTGCTGCAGCGGTCTCTGGTGTTTGCTAGGCTGGCAGAAGGCAATGCCCCACAGATTTTTTATCAGATCAATGGCAATTCATATAATATGGGTTACTATCTTGCTGACGGTATCTACCCTTCTCGGACCACCTTTGTGAAGACAATCCGCAATCCTGGAAATGAGAAGTGCAAGAGGATTGTGAAAGAGCAAGAGGTCGCTAGGAAGGATGTCGAGCGAGCATTTGGTATGCTTTAGTAAAGATGGGCTATTGTTCGATACCCTTCTGGAACCTAGAGCACAGAGAGAATGTGGGATGTGATGACTGCTTGTGTCATCATGCACAACATGATCGTCGAGGACGATCGTGATGATGGCTTCTTGGACCAAGGCTAGGACTTTCAGGGTCAGTTGGTTAAGCCAGAGCCAGGTCTAGCCTCTTGGAAAGATTCCATGCAAGTGCATAAAAATTTGTGTCACAGACAAATCCATGAACGACTTCAACTGGATTTGGTTGAGCATATATGGCCTCGTACGAGAAATCTCAATGTTTAATCCTTTATTTATTTTGTGTAATTTGAATAATAGTTTAGTTGTTTTATATCGAACCATGCGAGCCTAAACTATTTATATGTAAGCACTATTTAATTTTCATTGCCTACTCTAATTTATTTACATCCCAAAAATTAATTTTGTGACAAAATTTGCAAACATATAAAATCCCCGACCAGCTCTGACCAGCACTGGCCAAGCACGAACAAATGGGTTGCGCCACTAGACGTGGGCGGCAGGACAGGCCAGACCACGGCCCTAAATCAACCACGATCCGATCCAAACGGACAAAAATAAACCGTTTAAGTGACCGGATAGGTCGGTCCGGTGAAAATGCCCTTGCCCCAAACCCCTCTGGCCTAATCCATCCGCCACCAACGGCGCCTCCACGCCAACCTGCTGCGTACGCCGCCACCACCACAGCAAGGGTCGCCAATAGCCATCGCCACCGTCCGATTATTGATCCTAGGCTGGAGCCTCGCCAGATTCCTTGCCGCACCATCTTGTATTCGACTCACGACTAGAGGTGATGCTCCTCTATTGAATTCCTTGATTCCTTCTGTTTATGTTTGTACATGTTTAGCACTAGTACATACATAGGCTATTTTGCTTCAGTCTTAAAATCAGTGGTATATGCGTATGGGATCGATTTGTAGTTTGGTTCACAGTCATGTTTGTTTATATTTTACAAATCTGAGTACCAATTGACCGTACCAAGTTGTTATTCTTGTCTCCAATTGATTCTTGTAGCACGGCATCTGATGGTGTATCAGCTAGGAAATTTGCATGTTCTTATACCTTGAAGAAGGCACAGTCCACGTACTAGTGTTGGTTAGTTTTGCCCACTATGTATAATTGAAACCACTCCGTTTTAGTAAGAATATGCGCCTGCATCCTGATGGTACTCACGGTAGAAGGACAAATGCGTAGGATTTGAAAGTACTACTGTTACCTCTGAGCGTGGTTTCATCTAAGGTGTGAGGATTTCCGGTGGCGATATTAATTCATCCGTTCCTCCTTCTCGAAACAGGCTTACGCCCAATTTTATAAATAAAGCAACGTCCATACAAGATTCAAGACAAATCGACTACAAAGAGGTCCACACACACAACACACAAAAGCAGCACCCCTCCGTGAATACAAGGCAAAACCTAGGATCAGCGAAGGCGAACACATGCACACACGCACGGAAAAACAAGATACATCAGCTTCCGGGGGGAGCCCTCAGTGGCCAGATGGAGTAGCAAGCCGGCGAGCCGCCACGATCAAGTGCTCCAACGTCTCATCCAGCCGCTCCCTCTCGTGATGTCTACACAACGGGTACCACTGCTGCAAAAAAGCCAGAAAATTGAAGATCGAGTCAGAGGCCCGACATAGAAAGACACGCTCGATGACCATCTTATTCAGTATATTCCATAGAGTCCAGGTCATCGCCGCAAACACCAACCAGAAGAGACGCCTCCTCCTACCAGTACGATTTGCAGCGGCTACCAGGAACTCCCCTAGGTCCGAGGCCTGCCACTCAAGCCCCAGAGCCTCATGGGTGAAGTTCCAAAGGAAGCGACCAGCGGGGCAAGAGAAAAAGATATGCAGGCATGTTTCTGGGACCGCACACAGCGGGCACATGCCATTGCCAGGGCCATGACGTTTGGCCACCTCTACACGCGAGGGGAGCCGGTCATGCAGCAACTACCAGACAAAGATTTTAATCTTCAAGGGCAGGAGGACCTTCCAAAGTGGAGAGACCCAAGGCAGAGAGGGCCCACTAAACAGGGCCATGTACGACGAACCAACCGAAAAGGTCTCCGAGGGGACCAACCTCCAAAACGGGGTATCTGGGGCCTGAGCCAGGGGCGGGAGGTTGTCTCTCAGCTCATCCCAGGATACCCTCTCAGTCTCCCCGAGGTTCCGCCGAAAATCCACCTGCCACTCCCCGTCCTGGCAAGCCTCCCCTACCAGGAGCATGGGGTTTGTGCAGATTGCAAATAGCTCTAGAACCTCGTGGCGCAGGGGGAGCGTGCCACGCCAAGGGTCCAGCCAGAAAAGGGTGTCCATCCTATCGCCTATGGAAATGGACAACCTTTCCGAATTGCTGGCTTGATGTCCTGGATGGCTCTCCAAAACTGAGATCCCTCCTGGCGTTCACAAGCCAGCAGAGGCCGGCCTCGGAGGTATTTAGCTTTTATTAACTACAACCAGAGGCCTCCATCATCCTTCAGATTCCTCCACACCCATTTGAGCATCAACGCCACATTCATGTGACGGGAGGAGATGATACCTAAACCCCCCAGCTCTTTGGGGGAGCAGATGTCAGCCCATTTAACCATATGATACTTTTGGTGGCCATCATTGGCCATCCATAAGAATCGGGAGAGCTCCTTGTTGAAGTTAGCATGAACCCCTTCCGGGAGGAGGTACATCTCCATCATATACATGGGGAGGCTGGAGAGGCACGAGTCAATAAGGATAGTCTTGCTCCCCTTGGAGGTGAACCTCCCCTGCCAGGGTTCAGATTTCGCCTTAACCCGACCCATGAGGGCTCCAGGTCCCTGATCAAGATCCTGGTGTCCCTCACTAGCATCCCTAAGTAATTTAGGGGGAAGACGGCCAGCAAGACAGTTTAGGTTATCCGCGCTGATCAGCCTCGGAGTAACCCAGCACCATAACTTCACTCTTATCAAAGTTGATCTTGAGGCCCGACATGGCCTCAAAGCAGAGGAGCAGGAACTTCAGGTTAATGGTATCCTGTTCCGATCCCTCCACCATGATCATAGTATCATCAGCATATTGGAGGTGGGTCACCCTCCTCCAGGGATAAGATGCCTAACCACACCCGAGATGTGGCTAGAATTCTTGGCCTTCTCCAAGATTTCTGCTAGGGCATCGACCGCGGCATTAAACAAGATCAGAGAGATCGGGTCCCCTTGTCTAACCCCACACGAGGGTTTGAAGTAGGGGCCCACCTCACCATTTATGGTTATAGCCGTGTTCCCGCTCATGACGATCTACATGATCTAACCTATCATGCGATCATCAAGCCCAACGCTGGAGAACCTGGCGAAGAAAGGCCCAGTCTAGCATGTCATACGCCTTCTGAAAATCTAGCTTCAGAAAGACACCCCTCTGGTGTCTCACTTTTACCTCATGAATAATTTCATGAAGCGCTAGAATCCCGTCGTGGATATATCTTCCTTTTAGAAAGGCAAACTGATATGGATGTGTCAGGCGCTCCATAACTGAGGCCAGACAACGCGAGCATACCTTGGAGATGATCCTTTGAATCACATTTATTACAGTGATTGGTCTGAACTGGCGTATATCCGTGGGCCCCACAATCTCGAGGATTAGGGTAATCACACCAAAATTCAGACAAGCCATCACAAGGGTCCTAATATACAGCTCCTGGAACATTGGCATAATGTCCCCCTGTATCTTGTCCCAAAACCTCTGGAAGAAAATAACCAGGAGGCCATCAGGACCAGGGGCAGAGTTCGGCTATAAACATAAATGGAATAATGGCCCCCTGTATATCCGTGCCCCCCCACAATATTAATTTATCCGTTGACTATCAAAATTAAGCAAGTGCGACAAACCCCTATTTCTTCTATGAATGTCAATTGTGTGATTGCTTGTTCTCATTTGGTTCAAGATTCTCTCAATCGATTGTTCAATTCAAATGTGTTTCATTATGATTTTGTGTTCGTGTTCAACATTATCGTACTTCTTATTTGAAAGCTAACTCGGTGAGAAACTATTCATAAGTGGCTACTGCGATAAAGTTTGGTGAGAACGGTTTGCTCATGGGCTAGTCCGAGGGCTACTCTTGTTAGTCCGGTGAGAAACTGTTCCAAGAGGCTAGTTCCGAATTAAGTTCGGTGAGTACTCTTAGCTCGTGGGCTAGTCCGGGCAACATATTTTGATATCTGGTTTCAGACTTCATGTTAACAATGAGATTGTCAATATTCTTTCATGGTTAATCATTCGCATTGTTCTTATGGTTCTAACTGTACTTGCTGAGTATTTGTGTACTCACTCTTGCATTTCCATTTGGTTTTTGGGTACTAAGTAAGCAACATATGCATGGAAGACAGGTGTAGTGCGTCTACCACATCACTCGATCACATATTGTAGATAATACTTAGAGAACACTCATCTAGCAGTCCTAGTCTATTAGTTGCCTATCAAATTTGCTTATTTGTGCATTTTGTAATTATTACAGTGTGAGCCTTTGGTCGCTCAGATCGTTATCTCTATATCTTCCAGCTTATTTGGGAACTATATTGATGATAGATGATGAATATCCTTAAATTGATGGTCGTTAAACAAGGAAGTTGCTGCCTAAATCTACATTTTTTTTCTATACTAAGTGTTATTTAGATAGTGTGGTAGCATCACCAGGTATGGGAAAAACCTGGGGTATTACAATTGGTATGAGAGCCTAGACTTTAGATCTCTGGGTTAGGTTATTGGTAAATTATAATATAATAATCCAAACTTGTATTTTTTTGGACAAAACTAACTTTATGAGCTATATATAGTGTGTATATTTATGTGTATAAATGGTGACCAATGTTTTGGATATGTTATTTGCACTTAAATTGGCAAAAATAGATCTGGGGTATTTTAGATAATTCATGTGTTTACAACCAAACATCTAGTCAAGTTGTCAAAGAGCAAAAGATAGAAACGAGTTTTCTGCGCAGCATAGAGTCCTAAACAAAGTTTTCTGCACAATACATTTCTCTACAGCAGCACAGAGTCCTAAACAAAAGGGCATTAATTCTATCCAGAATGACTAGGGGAGGTGCATGTTTGTGCGAAACCTTTTGCTCGTTTTAAATTTCCAAGTGGTGAGCAAAGCGAGAGAAGCCATGACCTTACAATTTAGTATTGGGACCTCTGATAATATAGACCACCAAGATTTGATGTTAAGATCCGTCCATTATTGAGAAGGTTGAAGTGCACGAAGACACGTCCAAGCTTTATATATTCCCAAATTCTAATTTGCGGCGGCATTTGACGAAGAGATGGGAGATAGATTCCGTTGTTTGCTTGCTTAGGGGGCACACAACGCAATCTGGCCATCTTTTTTTAAGCGATGTTAAAAGTCTATTTTGAGTTGTAAGCCAAGAAAAAATTGTAAGCCAAGAATTTTGAGTTGTAAGCCCAGAAAAAATTGTTTTGGGGGAGCCCAAGCTTTTCAAACCATATTGGAGGTGGTAGATTGTAAGCCAAGCCCGTCAGTTTTATTGACCATTGTTCGTAAGCTTCCAACAAAAATTGTCTTCCATGTTTGCATCAAGTTGCATGTCATGAAGAAGCGTCCAAAGCTCCAAATATTGTGCAAAGTGATCCATGGAAAATGCATGGTCCAACTTCAAGGACCTCGCCCAAGCATAGTTGTGCAAGGCATGACAAACTTTCTGTTGGGGGAAGGATGCACAACCCTCGCTGCTTGCGGTGAGCCCCGAGGATAGTTTCAATCAACATATATGCAGCGGAAATAAAACAATGAGCACATGCACAGGTGACACAAGGATTTACGTGGAAAAACCTTATCAAGATGAGAAGGAAAAAACCACGGGTACGGACCAACCGGTCCACCAAGCTTCACTATGAGCAACCTAGATACAGAGTCTTCTCTAAAACATCTAGAGATGTACAACACACTCAACACGTTGCCAACCAGGAACAACAACTACAATCACTTGAGAGAAAGATTACAACAAAGCAGAGTATCTTAATTTATGTCCCCTTCGGTAATCAGCAAACTGCTCTTAAACCGTAGATCCAATCATCACCAAACTTGGTATACAAGATGACATACGAGTACCCAATATACATGCCAAATTTTAGGCCAATCGGACTTCATTTGCCTGCCAAAAATGTTCGTCTACCAAAACTGCTCTATGCTAAAACTGCAGCAGTTCGAACTGACTAAACGGCTTCCAAATCTGATGCTACACTAACCCAAATCTCAAACCAGCTGACCAAATTGAATTACTCAAAGTAAGGAACAAGCTCACCAAGTTTGGAGCCAATCCAAGCACGTTTGAGCCTCCAAACACCAGCTTGAAGACCGACCGGTCAGATCTCAGAAATCTGGACAGAAATCACCTCTCCTTCTTCCTCTCTTATCACTAGGTTGTGGTGTTCTTGTGTGTTCTCTCACCCTCTCTCTTGCTCAACTCACACACACTCACACAGTGTGTGTCACATAGCCACCAGGCTAGGGTTTTCTTTTCTACTCCTTTCCCAAGGAGCACCTCGGCCGTTGGATACGAATATCGATCAACAATTGAAACGTGTTGGACTTTTACGGGCTAAGGTTGGACTGCCAACACACCTCTATGTGGAGGGACTTGGCCCAACACTTTCCACTTCTACCTTTTTATATGGCAAAGAGCAATGGCACAATTTCCTTAGGCTTTCTTCCATTCAACGGGGCACGATAAAACGGAGTCACGTTTCGATTGCCAAGCATGATGGCAATGGCGGCATGGAAGATATTCATGTCCTACTCGGTGCAAGGATTCCTGGACCCAACCCAAATTTTCCCGACCTATTCAAGCCAAGGCTAATGTAAATAAAGTGTAGTCGCAAATTTATCCATGTTGAGAACCCCAAGACAACCAAGTTTTGGAGGCGGCACACGGTCTCCTAGACCTTGCACTTGCCACCTGTAGTAGAATCTTTTGCCAACCTTAGGAAAGCCCTTTCTAATTTGTTGATATTTTGAAGTTCCCAACGGGACGTTAAGTAAGTTAAGTGATAAATAGCTTGAGATGAGATGACCAATTTAACAAGGGTGGCTCTACCGGCCATGGTGACAAACTTTTCATTTCAAGTTAGAAGCTTAAATCCACACGTGTGAGGCAGCGTACATTTGTCTTCCGAGGTATTGAAAATCTACACCCGTGTGGCGCCACACCAAAAGTTACCGCAAGGAGGAGGTTCTTGTTCCCAGAATGCCCTCCAGGATATCATCAAGATTGATACCCACACCTAATTGGGATAACGTAGCTTTTTTGAAAGTTGGTGTCACTACTCGTGTGGTCTAAGCTATAAAGCAAGAATTACTAACTATTTGATGAATGTCCGAAACAACAGACATAAACCATGCAGTAAAAGCCACTATTACTACGCCTGGAGCAAAAGCCAAAGAAAAATCCAAACGGAGCAAATAGGCCACTGTTAAGCCGCTATTATTACACTATTAATACAAATAGGCCACTGATTCTTCTCGGAGCAAAATCTGGACCGTCCAGATTTTTTAACAAATACTCCAAAAATCCTAACGGCTAGAGCAGTCGGTTTTCAAAATGGACTCTAATGCAGCTGCAGCCAGGAACATAAAAAAACCATAAACCCAGAAAATATCTAGACTGTCTGGTCTGACCAACTGTTTCATAAACAGGTGCCTCCAAATAAAACTGGGCAGCCTAGCTTAGTGGATGAATTTTTGCTCTCAAAAAAATAATATCAGTTTGCACCCCTAACTTAGGGTATCAGCTCGCACCAGGCCACACCAGGCCACAGGAGACAGTGAAGATGAAGATCCTTCATCAAAGAGGCTACGTTTGATGAAAAATAAGGAGTCGAACCAGGATGCACATTAACATGTATGAAGGCAGCTGTTTCCCAACATGTAGGCTGTCATATCTGGTTTTTAGATACGCCAAACAGGTATATCCTGTGGCATAAAATTAGGTGAGTTCTTGACCAACTACGAGTCAAGTAGTGTTAATAAAGATATGTTAAATATGATGAGTCATGCTTTGGATAAAAACGTTATATTGGGAAGAAGGGATTCATTCGTAGTACAGAAGGGCGGCACCTAGTCGGTGTTTCTTTCAGCCGTTGTAATTCCTATACAAATGATGAGGGTCTGGACAATGAAAGAAAAGCAACAGTAGAATATCTAGAGCAAGTCTCCCATGTTCTTATATCCATGTTAGCCAGCACCACATATGTGTTTTTCCCGAGTGTGCACCACATCAATAGACCTGAGAGGCTTCAAGAAGACAAGACACTGGACAAGACATGGCGCCTAGGCTGATTTTTGGAAATTCCTTATCATTTGCGAAGTCCTTTTCAAGGTCAGTTTCCTGTCAAGCGCTGAGCCGCTGAGGAACTCGCATCCATGCCAATTTTCCAATAATTATATACAAGAGAAGGATCTTACTTCCAAAAATAAACTTGGCGAAAAAAATACATTTTGGTTTTCCTTGGGTAGAATAAACAGATCAGTATAGATACTATAAATGCACACACATGAATGTACTAATGAATTCAAGTTGCAGAAATGTGTTTTAATTGAAGAAATGGTATTTCTTTTATACTACAGTACTGACAAGAGAATGCACTATACAGCAGAAATCAGAAGCTATGATCCTATGATATCATGACTCTCCAATATATAAGTTTTAGAGTTTTCCACTTCTCAAGAAGGTAGAACATACTACCTCTGTCCCAAAGCTTAAGGCTTACATTTTTTTGAAAAATCAAGTTATTGGAAGTTTGACCAAACTTTTAGAAAAAATATCAAGAACTATGATATTATATAGATACCATGTGAAAATATGTTTCATGACGTATCAACGGGTATAGATTTCGTATTGTAAATATTAATATGTTTTTTCTAAAAACTTGGTCAAACTTTATGTAGTTTGACTCTTGTAAAAAAATATAAGCCTTAAGCTTTGGGACAGAGGTAGTAGGAGTCAGGTAATTTGGATGATAGAGAAACAACAGCAGTTACACAAGGCTAAAAGTAACGTTGAATGTAGATGGAGAGTCGATATTGGAAAAAACAACAGGTTCTGACTTGCCTCTGATAAGTCAGGTAAGCACAAAGGTAGTAATAATATGCTTTTGAGTAATATATAATGAATCACATAACAAAAAAGGGTCATAAGACATGCATATCAACAGGTCATTTTCTTGGACAGAAAATAATAAACTGGAATAAACCATAGAAATCGAAACATGTCCAACCTGAAATTCATAGCCAAGTGGGCCATTACAATAGATGCACGAAGGGGTATCAGTCAGAGACCCAGTTGATACTGCCCAAAGAGGTTTTGCATTTTTTCCCGCACAGTACCTGCATGAAAAAATAATTAAACTTATGGCTAACTTTTTTTTTGCAAGGAGTGCTCAACCTAATCGTATCCAGATATCTAAGCAACAGTTTTGGCTGACAAACTAATCAAAGTAGAAACGTTAAATATCATCACATCAAAAACATGCTTTTTATTGACAACACACGTCCAACATCTCAGAAGGCAGTGTGATCTTATTCTTCAAAGACTACTTTCTCCAGTACACATATCTCTCTATCTCCCTTCTCCCATAAAAAATATATCTATCTCCTTCCCCTTGTCCTTAAGGCGCGCTGCATATTCACCTTTCTCTATCTATCTCTCCAGAATATAATGCTGCCCCAGCCCACCGCGCCGGTCGTGGCTCTACATGTCACCAGACCAATTTCCTCGTTCATCTTGCTGCACTCGGACTATGCTCCTACTGGGCAGACTATTTTCCACCAGCAGAGCTTGGCCAGCCAAAAATTCCGCCACACTAGAGGCAACAAATGGCCATGGGCTTGGGAGGAGAGGCAACGTTAGATCTCATTGAAGGACACTCAAAATACTCACCATCATGGAGCATGGCGAATAAGGAGAATGGAGCCAACATAGCATTAGTGGTGAAGTTTTACTAAGGATTAAGGACATTCCAGTTTCATCGCATTGTGTACTAGTTCTACAAGCGGAAGAGCTAATTTACAACTTCATGAGCATCTATTGGATGACAAATAATAAATTATAAATGTTTTTTATTTGGAAAGATAGCTCTGCAAGTCACCTCACCATGGCCATGGAGGAGACACAAGCCACAAGGGGAAGAAAGATATGCATGGGGATGGGGATATTGATGGATAAGATTTTCTATTGTTGTGTACTAAGATTTTTAATATTACAATAGTTTATTTTGTTTTCGTTGCGCATGTTGCGAAGCCATAGAAGTGTATTGTCGTTGCAATTTCATGAAAGAAATTCTTACAAGAATTGATGGTTCTTGTGGAAGAATTTTTTATTTTGCTATACATTTCTAATTCATTTACTGCACACATTTAACACTCTTGGGGCAATCGTGTAAAAAGTCATTGCATAATTGTTCATTTTTATTGCAATGGGCTAAAAATCTTCTTGCTATACTAAATGGATGAAGAAATTGTGATCAGGGGGGGTTTAGCACAAGCCCTAACTCTAGGTTTCTCAATACAAAAGGGAAAACACAATTTACGGGAACAGAAGTCTAGAATTGTTCACACAACTCAAAAGACAGAAATAGAAGTTGATACTCATTCACACTCACCTCAAGACTTGAGGCTGTCTTGAAACACGGTCTATGAAAGATGCCCAGCATGTGTTGTCATCATCAGCCTGCACACAAGTTGTGGTATTGTACTTAATAAATACTAGCATGTCATTACAAATATGGAAGCATGGGCCATAGCACAAAGAAAACCTCAAACTGATCCATGAATAACTGCATCATGGCATCTGGTTCGACTTCCCCTTCTACCACCATCAGTTTTGAATTATCCTTGACAGAACTAGTCAAACATGAAGGCTCGGGTTCATGATCCATCACATATTCAGGCCATGTGTGGCCAGGAAATACTGCAAATAGTCCAAACGGCAACAAATTACATGGGATGTAAGACGAAAACTTAAATAACAGTGAAATAGGC
Source organism: Avena sativa (assembly GCA_916181665.1). Taxonomy (NCBI): domain Eukaryota; kingdom Viridiplantae; phylum Streptophyta; class Magnoliopsida; order Poales; family Poaceae; genus Avena; species Avena sativa. The sequence continues at coordinate 271,579,519 of OV702298.1, read as the reverse complement.
AACAACCTTTCGCTGCATCTGGCAGAATAAAAGCATCTGGTGAACCTGGTATTTGACAGCAATCATTCTCATGACTAGTGCGCCAATGCAATTCCTGAATAACATTACAGATAGATTCCCACCAAAACAGAGATCAATATTTAAGCAGGAGAGGTAGACAGATAATGCTAAATAGATATGGCGAGAACCTGTTTAGTACCTGATGCTTCCTAGAACAATAGCTTGCTTCCCTACAGTGGCTGCACAAAATTTCACCTTTCCATGTACCACACCAATCACAAAGGCGGGCACGGAATGCTACCAGAAAAATACACGATTCAGTGCTATACAGTACGCCAATTCAACGACACAAGCACATCGATGAATAATAAACGTAACAAGGTTTGTGATCAAAGGTGTAGTGAATTATGCAGGGGAAGTTGTCAATAATATTAAGGAAAACTTGTGTTATACAGCAGGTATACTCAGTAGCTGTCTGCACAACTTCAACAGCTAGTTTTGTATAGATGAAACAAGGAGTATTGCAGCTCAATTGCACAAACATGTAGAACTAAAAGCAAAATTACCTCCTGAACATTGTGATCCCATGCACCCCTTAGGCTCTTCAGCTGCATAAAATGCATTAAGTCTGGGCAGCTGGCACCTGAAGACCTTCACACTGCAGCACAAATTCACCACAAGCGATCATGACAAGAAAAATGTGAAATTTTGGGCTAACACACTAGACAATGAACAGCTATGCTATCGATACCTCCTCCTAGGATTTGCTGTCCTGTCCTTCCCCTGCTCACGCTGGTCTAATTGCAAGCATGACATGGATGAACACATAAACACAAAGAATGCGCGGTGGTAGGTCGTCTCCTTCCACCCATCTGGTACATAGACCTGCACAAGTGTGACCAAATTTTGTTGGCAATCCTAGACATAAACGGCCAGGCAGAGTTAAAGCTTTGGGAATGAAACAAAACCTGCAGGACAAAACGCAGTGGGTCACCACAGAAGTCACAGCATCTGGATTGTCCAGATGGCAAATTGACAGGATCAAGCCAGGCCTGAACAGTGCAATATGTTTCTCACGATTAAAGAACAGTTCAAATGGCATCACGATGTAAGGCCCATGTGAAGTAAAACTATAGTCATACGCACCGGGGCACCGCCAGCTTTACTGGGGAAGTGTTGGGGGAGAAGAAAATGCCAGTCTTGTGGTTCCTGTGGTTTCCTCAAGAGACCTAATGTTACTTCAGGCTCCAAGTCCTCATCATCGTCTAGGTAGTCCCTTTCAGATATGGCATCAGGCTCTGTTTCCACCTTGGTGCCATCGTCCATCTTTCCGGGCACATCTGAGATTATGTTAAGATTTTGAAGCTTGTTGGTGCAAACTTCCATGTTTCCTGGCACTTGGCGGCAGGGCAACTGACATGGGAGGGGATGAATGTCACCAGAGTAGCTGATAAAAGAAGAATAAGAAAAATATCACACACAAATCTCACGAGATTTCTCCAAGGACATTTGAGCTGCAAAAGACCAGAGCAAGTAAATCTGGAAATTGACACTAAAATTGTGCAAAATAAACTCCAACCCCACCCTGGGTTGTTTTCTAACATATGCATATGAGGGCGATTCGCATAGATCTTGCGCAATATCGGGTCACGGGAAAAGTACGATTTTGGCTTATTGCTCACAGCAGAGAAAGTTCCAACTGAAAAGAATTCACTATTTGAACAATCACAGCCTGCTACGGTCTCCTTACCAACGAGAACGAGGTGGCTCCATTCTTTCTTGCGTGCTTCGCAGGGGGGCGGCGGCGCTGGTCGGGCGAAGAGACCAGAGAGAGGTGGGTTATAATGTTGTCAATTGGGCCGAGACTCTAAGGCCCGTTGGGAAGCCATATAATATAACGGCCGAGCTGGGAAGCTGGGTGGTATATAGGACTGCCGCCAGCGGGAGGTGGGCTGCTCGACGCGGCACGACCCCGGACGAGTTACACGCATGGTCAGCGTCGTGGGCCACGGCCCATCTACATTGTCTTCTTCCTACTGCCACCACAGTGAGCACCACCTCCTTCCTCCGGTCGTCTTCTTCCTATTACGAGCACCACCTTCTTTCTCTGGTCGCCGGCGAGCATCCCCAAACCCTAAGATCTCTTCCTCGCCTTCGCCTGCTATGCCGCGGCCAGCCGCGTCGCCCCCGTCTCCTGCGAGGTACAGGCCTCACCTCCGTCGGCGATGCCGTGGCCAGCCGCGTCGTCCCCGTCGTCGGCGAGGTCCTGATCGGTCGGCCGACCATCCTTCTAACCCCTCCCTCCCCCGACCTGCACCCTAGCCCTAAGTTCGGCCGCCGGCGACATCCCTCACCCCTAACTCTAAGTCCGACGAGCTTCCCGCCCCCTTCCCGTCAAGTTTCCTTCCTCACCTCCGTCGGCGACGCCGTGGCCAACCGCGTCGTCCCCATCGTCGACGAGGTCTGCCCGTCGCCTTCATCATTAGCTCCGACGGTCCGGCCTCGTTGCTTCGTCGTCGTCCTTGTTGGTGGGCCAGCCCACATGCGACCGTAAAGGGAAGAGGGGGTGCAATAAGCAGCAATTAGCATTTGGCCTGTCGCCATGGAAGCTGAGTGAGGTTCCGCCTACACCATCTGACAACGCCTGTAGCAGATCTTGGGTGGGCCGGCGGCCCATGTAGCAGTTTGTCTCAAATTGTTCAAATTCAAAAAATCGCACTCTAGGAGAAGGTAGGTCCAAATTCCAACTTCTGCGCCGCCAACCACCTCGGTCCCGGCGGCCACCAACACGCGTCGTCTGCTAGTCCGGCCCCGGCACTCTTCCCCCTTTCTTGTCTTCTTCCCGCATGACGGGTTCCTCCTCGTCGTCAGGCTCGGCTACTGGGCGTGCAAGCGCTGGCGGCGGCCAGCGTTACCCGGGTCTGCGTCCTCGGCGAGGCCCATCGTCTCCAGACTCCGCTTCTCTTCATCCTCTGCGCGCCCGGACAGCCCGCCACAGATCCAGTCGAGGCCCTCCTGGAAGTCAGCAGAGGCTGCGCCGGAGGCCCATGCGGGGACGACGGCGGTGGAGGGACACCGACGAGTTCATGACCGCTTGGACTGGCAACAACCGCGTCTTTCCCGCATGCCAGACGAAGTGGCGGCGTCGCAAAGCAGAGCAGAGGGCGGCAGAGTTTCGCCACGACGGTGGGTGGATCCAGGGATGAATGGCCTCTACTTCAAATGACTGCGTCCCGGCCACCGCAAGAAGGAATGCACCAATGATCCAAGATGTTTCAGATGCAGCGAAGAGGGGTGAGTCGAAGGACTGCAAGAGTCCTAGGATCCCGGATTCGGAGGAGGAACTCCAGCGCCAAGAGCTAGCCAAGATGGCAAGGCACGACCCACAACCCACGGCTCGCTCCCCTTCGCCGCCACAGTTGTCGAGAACACGATGGAGAAAACTTCCAACACTGCACCGCAATAAAACAGGTGTCAAGAACACGCGAAAGTAACCACGAGGGATCCATAAGGCGCGAGTCTCATGGGATCGTTTGTGCAGGAGCGACTAGAGGATGCATACTTTGCTGTGGCTCTAGATTTTGAAGAACATAGCTATGTGTTCCACTATTGATATTATCGAAACTCAGTTACTGACTGAAGTTGAGATGTTCCTCTTACGTATTCAGACCAGGAAAAATTTATGTAAACAACTTCTTTTTGCATGTCATGGCATGCATCCAGTTGGTGCTTTTTATTCACTCAAAGCAATACTTGTACATGACAATAGCTTCACTCAGATAGTAACACTGGTAAACATGCACTGATCTTCTAATAGCAACACTAAGTGTGGGTTCTCTTTTGTGTTCTTCGGGCACCTGAACCAACTGCCCTGAACCTGGACTCAACTGCATCTTCCAGCCACACCCTTCCAAGTGAGGTGATGACTCCTTGATGGCGCCAGAGAACTTGGCGCTTGACGTGGAGTCTGTTGGAAACCCCAAGAGCAAGTTGTGAAGCAGTACAGCAGCAAGTCTTCTCTCAGTAAGAAATCGAGGATATCGAACCAGTAGAAGGAAGGAAACATCACACAGGTGTTGCAAGCAACGTGAAGACCTGCACAACACAAACTCAAGACTTTGCCCCAACTAACAGTGAGGTTGTCAATCTCACCGGTTGCTGTAACAAAGGATTAAACGTATGATGTGAAAGGTAATGGTTTGCAGCAAGTAAACAGATAACAGTGAAAATGTATCAACGGTAAAGATTGGACCGGGGTCCATAGTTCACTAGAGGTGCTCTCCTTAGATAAACAACATGGCATGAAGGGTAAACAAATTACAGCAGGGCAATTGACAGGAACTGAGCAATGCATAATAATGCAATACCAGACAAAAAGATCCTATGAGATTCAATTGGGCAATAGAACAATATATAGACCGCCATCCAACTGCATCTATGACTACAAGTCCACCTTCAGCTTATCATCATCTGAACCCCCTCCAGTATTAAGTTGCAAGCAACAAACAACTTCTTTAAGCAAAGTGTGTAAGGTAAACAATACACTTATTCTATGAACAAGAGACCGTTGTTTTCTCCCTAGTGGCAACGACACATCTACAACCGAAGAGATTTCTGTCACTTCCCTTGGAAACTAGAGGCATGAACCCACTATCGAGCATAAATACCCCTTCTTGGAGTCACTAACAACGGAGAGCATGCAAGATCACAAACAACACAGACATGATAGTATCAAATAGACAAAACCATTAATCAATCTGACATAGTAATCTCAATATCCATCGGATCCCCGCAAACACAACATGCATGATTACAAATAAATTAGATCTTGATCATGCACGGAGCTCACAAGATCTACACATGAAAGCACAAGGAGGAGATACAACCATCTAGATACTACATGGACCCATAGTCCGAGGTGGAACTACTCACACTTCATACCGGAGAGAAGGCCTCTAGGATGATTTCCCCCTCCGGCAGGGTGCCGGGAAGAACTTCAGATCCCTCCCGATCTAGGGACGACGGTGGCGGCGGATACAGAAGGTTTTGTGGAGTTTTGATCGGGTCCTAGGGTTTCTGCATCGGGGGCTTCTTATAGGCGAAGAGGCGAGGCTGGGAGGCGGCCAGGGCCCCACACCCTACCCAGCCAAGGGGTGGGCTCACCCGCGCCTAGGGGGGTCTGGCAGCCCTAGTTCGCTTCTCCGTCTCATCTTCTGGCTTCGTGTCCCCCATAGTAAAATTTTGACTTCGGCTTTTGTCCCGTCCAATTCCGACAATATTGATTTTCTGCCTTTCTGGAACCAAAAAGAGAAGAAAATAGGCAACTGGCACTGTGGCAACTTGTTAATAGGTTAGTTCCAGAAAAGATATAAAAACACCTCAAAGTGTATGAAAGAGCATTTTCCTATCTCTCTGATTTTGATGTTTGATAACAACACACTTATCGGTTTAATCGTGTGCTAAGTGTATCACAGGTTTGATAAGGATGTGGCACAAAGCTTGGCATATCAATGCCCCTTGCGAAAAACCAATGTGCCAACCGGTAGTACCGGAACTACGACCGGTACTACCGCTTGGCACCGGTACTACCGGTTCCAGTACCGGTTGGCACCGAGCAAAACTAGTAAGGGCGTGTGCTAGTCAGTACCACACGGTACCACGGAGCGGAACTACCGGTCCAACCGGTAGTACCGCTTGGTACAAGCGGTACTACCGCTTGACACAGTCGTACCACTCGACAGTACCGGGCCATACTGACTAACACTCACCCCTCTCCGTTTTGGTCAGCACCAAGCGGTACTTGGGACCGGTACTACCGCCCAGACCGGTAGTACCGCGTCTCATGACCGGTACTACCGCTTGGGGGTAGTACCGCAAGGGCGATACCGCCCAAAACTGAAGATTGCTGATGAACTAAAGCACCACTGGTACTTGGTCTGGTACTTGACCGGTAGTACCGCTTGCAAGCGGTACTACCGCTTGAGTACCGGTACTACCGGTACATTAAATGCTCCAACGGCCATAAATTGTGGAGGGGTCCTACCTTGGGACAAAGTGCTCAGCTCATTTAAGTCAAAGACCACCATTGGAGTCCATTGGAGCCACCAAATCTCAAGATCTTCTCATTCCACCACCCAAAGTCCTTGATCTTTGGGGAATCGAAGGAGGAGGCCCCGATCTACTACTTCACCAAAAGAGATCTTCATTTCCCCCTCATTTCATTGAGGGCCCCTTTGCTCTAGTGTTTTCTTGGAAACCCTAGTTCTTGTTTTGGTTCTTACAAGCTTGTCTTTGATTGCTTTGACAGCTTGCTTGTATTTGGGAGCCTCCGATTAAGTTGTGGATGTGTGCCCCAAACTTGTAACGGTGCCGGCTTCCACCTTGAAGGTTGCCGATATAGTGGAAGGTGAATCGATCCTGTTGGGGTGAGATTCATCGGAGAACAAGGGAGTCCTTTTGTGACGTTGGTGGTTTGAAACCACCCCCTCTCCAAACGTAGACGTACTTCCCCTCAAAAGGAAGGAACTACGTGAAACAAGTCCTTGTGTCTCCGCGTCCACTCTTCGGTTACTTCTATCCTTTACCGCATCTTACTTACTCGTTACTACTTTGTGGTGTGGTATCACTTGCATAATTGTCATATAGGTAAATTCACCATAGTTGCATTATCTAGAGAATTTACCTTATTGTCAAACCTTAATTTGAAAAAGAAGAAAATTTGAAGTAGCACCTATTCACCCCCCCCCTCTAGGTGCCCATACGATCCTTTTAATTGGTATCAGAGCCTCGGCTCTTTATTCGGGCTTTACAGCCTAAGAGAATATGGGTAGCTACGAAGGGGATGGTGGTAGTGAGCCAACACCCATGACCATGGAAGATCTCAAAAACTTGGAAATAAGATTGAGCTCTTCCTTGGTCAACGAAGTCAAGGAGATGCTCGAGCAACTTCTTAAAGACAAAGGAGGCTCATCACCCCCATCTCCTCAAGAGGATCAACCATCCATTCTACCTAAAGGGAATACGTCGGTATCCCCCGAGGGTATGATGGTGGGGGTTAAACAAGACCACGCTAATTCCTCCACACAACATGATGGGGGAAGGGTGAGCACCGTGATTCTTGGTACTCTCCCGATCCTCCCATCCCACACCCTCATGTGTACAATAGGGGTGACCCACCTAAGCTTGAAGAGTCTGCTACTTTTGCTCAATGGCAATCACTAATGAGAACTCATGTGCGCAGCTCTTGCATTGAACTATGGAACATCATCGAGCATGGACTCTTTATCGGGGATCCAACCAACTTGACAAGAAGAGAGATTGTCAATAGTCAACTCAATGTCACTGCTTTGCATATGATTCAACAAGGTTTGGGGACAAAGGATTATCCACACATTGAGCACTTTAGCATTTCCAAGGAAGCTTGGGATGCTCTCACTGTGTTGTTTGTTGGAAATGAGAGTATGAGGAGGAACCGATATGATGCTCTAAGCAATGAAGCCGAAGGCTTCTACATGAAAGAAGGTAAATATCACGAAGACATGTATCGAAGGCTCAAGACCACTGCCACCGCTTTTAGAAATATGGGTGCCTCACATGTGGATGATGCATGGATAAAAAGGAAATATGTGAGTGCACTCATGACTTTTGAGCCCACCGACTTGAAGAGCTTACAAGGAAGACACAACTACCATCTCATGACCTCAAATGAAGTTATGCAAGAGATGGCCGCTTTCAAGGTTGCCGCCAAGAATGCCAAAGATGCCCATGCTCGTGCCCTTGGTATGAGCAATGTGGTCAATGTAGCTTTGAAGGCCAAATTTGTGGACCTTGGAGATGAAGATGATAGTGATGAAGGACTCTCCATGGACCATCCCGATGAAGTCAAGATTGCTCATGGTCAATATATGGCTTTCTATGCAAAGAACTTTTGGAAGAACCCCGCCAAGGCCAAGATGGAAATGCAACGAAGAAGCAATCCAAATGGGAAAAGAGAGAATACCACTAGGTTGAGAACTTGCTTCAATTGTGGTGACTGCTATCACTTTGTGGCAAGATGCCACTATGAGAAGAGAGAAGATCATGGTGGTAAGCTTGTGTTGAAGAAGACGCTCAAGGCACCTTACAAGAAACCATTCATCAAAAAGAATCCCCTCAACAAGAAGTCGGGTGAAATTGTCTTGATCACTCATGAATAATACTCCTCCGACAATGAAGATGATGAAGATGAGGAAGAAGAAACTTCACATGGTGTGGCTGCTCTAGCCACCACCTCTACTCCGACACTCTCACTCTTCGATTCTCCAAATGAGAACTCTTCCACCAAGAACGTCACTTGCCTTATGGTAAGAGGAACGGAGACTTATGCTTCCGGAGGGTCAAAGTGGGTGCTTGATAGTGGTTGCACATGTCATATGACTGGAATCTCATCTATTGTCAAGGAGTTAAAGCCTAATGATGATCAAATCACCGTGACATATGCCGACAAATCAAAGTCTAAGGTAATGGGTTTTGGCAAGGTTGTGGTTGCTCACGACATTACACTCGTGAACGTCATGCTTGTTGAGACCCTTGGATACAATCTACTTTCTGTCCTTGCTCTTAGTAAGATGGTCTTTGCCGTCTTCATTGATGTAGATATTGTGGTCCTCTTGTGGAGCAAGTCTCTCAAGGTCGCTTTTGTTGGGTACGTCGAACATGACTTGTATGTGGTTGACTTTTCGAAGCAAACCACTACCGGTCCGATGTGCTTATTCGGGAAGGCCGATGTGGGTTGTCTATGGCATCGCCGACTAGCCCATGTCAATATGAGAACTTTGCAAAGTCTCCATAAAGAGGGCCATATAGTTGGACTAAAAGAAAATGTTTCCTTTGCCAAAGATCGTGTTTGCAGGGCATGTGTTTTAGGGAAGATGCACGACGCTCCTCACAAGCCCACGAACCAAATCAAGTCTAACAAGATCTTGGAACTTCTCCATGTGGATATATTTGGTCCTCCATCTCATGCAAGTCTTGGTGGGAAGAAATATTGTTTGGTGATTGTTGACGACTTTTCAAGATACTCTTGGGTTTATTTCTTCAAGTTGAAGAGTGAGACTCAAAAGACCTTTATCGACTTCATCAACTTGGTTCAACGGTAATACAATGTTCCCGTGTTGATTATAAGAAGTGACAACGGCACCGAGTTCAAGAACTACACCTTGAATGATTTCCTTAGTGATGAGGGGATTAAACATCAATATTCCGCTGCATACACCCCTCAACAAAATGGTGTGGCTGAGAGGAAGAACCGGACTCTTATTGAGATGGCTAGGACCATGTTGGTGGAGTTTAAATCTCCATACAACTTTTGGGCCGAAGCCATCTCCATCGCTTGCCATGCTTCAAACCGACTCTACCTCCGCAAGAAAATCAACAAGACTCCATATGAGATACTTACCGGTAACAAGCCCAACATATCTTATTTCCGGGTGTTCGGTTGTAAGTGTTTCTATCTCATCAAAGGTGTTCGTTTGTCTAAATTCGAGTCTAAAGCATTAGAGGGTATTTTTGTTGGCTATGGTCTCGAATCTCACACTTATAGAATCTATGATAAGCTCTCCGGAGCCGTCATAGAATCTTGTAGTGTGACCTTCGAAGAATATGATGGTCCCCAAGGGGGGCGTGTTGATGCTTGTGATGCAGATGATGAAATGCCTCAGGATGCCATAGGAAGAATGGGTGTGGGATATATCCGCCCCGTTGAGGAACCCCTTATGGAGGATCGAGAAGAACTATGCCCCACTCAAGTGGATCCCTCATCTTCACAACCTCAACATGCTCCATCCACCGAAGAGGACAATGACCCAAGCCAAAGACAAGATGTGGACCCTCAACATGATGATCAATGTGTGAACTCTAGTCAAAGGGATCTTGGTCCATTTGACGGGTTGTCAAGTGGTGCTAAATCAATTTGTCAAGGAAGATCCATCCAAATTGTTTTGAGACAAGCTCAAATTGATGCTAGAAGAGCACTTGATCAAGACCAAGGTCAATCCTTGCCTCCCAATGAAGAGGATGATTCTAATGATGATCAAGGTCAAGATGATGGTCAAGACGAGGATCAAAATTATGAAGAGGGTCCTCCAAGAAACAATATGGAGATCCACGCTCGTCACGAAGCTAGAAAGGAAAGAATGTTGGAAATAAGAGACCACACCCTCCAAAATGTTGTTGGAGATCTAAGGAAAGGTATTTCCACAAGAGCACAATTGAAGAGGTTCAGTGAACACCAAGCACACATCTCTATGATTGAACCAAAGAAAGCGTGGGAAGCTCTTGAAGATTCGGATTGGTTAGAATCTATGCACAAAGAGCTCAACAACTTTGAGAGAAACAAAGTATGGAAGTTAGTTGATAAGCCAAAGGATTGCCGCCATGTTATTGGAACAAAGTGGATATTCAAGAACAAGCAAGATGAGCATGGAATTATAGTAAGGAACAAGGCTAGATTGGTTGCACAAGGGTATTCTCAAATTGAAGGCATTGATTATGGAGAGACTTATGCACCCGTGGCTCGCCTTGAGTCCATCTGTATCCTTCTTGCTTATGCGGCACATCACAACTTCAAGTTGCAACAAATGGATGTAGAAAGTGCATTCCTTTATGGTCCTTTAAATTAATTGGTATATGTTAATCAACCCCCGGGATTTGAGGACCCCAACTTCCCAAACCATGTCTAAAAACTTGATAAGGCGCTCTATGGGCTCAAGCAAGCCCCACGCACGTGGTATGAGCACCTTAGAGAGTTATTGTTTGACCGTGGCTTTGAGGTTGGGAAAATCGATCCCACTCTTTTTACTAAGAGGGTCAATGGGGAGATTTTTGTATGCCAAATATATGTTGATGATATTATCTTTGGCTCATCTAACAAAGCTTTTAATGATGAATTCTCAAAGCTTATGACTAGTAGGTTCCGGATGTCCTTGATGGGGGAGTTGAGAGTATTTCTTGGCTTTGAGATCAAGCAAGTTAGAGGAGGAACATTCTTCAATCAAGCCAAGTATACTCAAGATATGCTCAAGAGATTCAAAATGCAAGATTTGAATGGAGCTCCTATTCCCATGGCTACCAAGACTCATCTTGAACAAAATCCAAATGGTAAAGATGTGGATCAAAAGGTATACCGGTCTATGATTGGTTCTTTGCTTTACCTTTGTGCATCTAGACCTGATATTGTGTTGAGTGTAGGTGTGTGTGCAAGATATCAAGCGGCTCCTAAAGAAAGCCATTTAATGGCGGTCAAGAGAATCTTTCGATATTTAGTTCATACCCCATTTTATGGTCTTTGGTATCCTCAAGGCTCAACATTTGCTCTTTGTGGATACACGGATTCGGATTGGGCGGGGGACAAGGATGATAGAAAATCAACATCCGAGGCTTGCCAATTCCTTGGTAGGTCCTTGGTATGTTGGTCTTCTAAGAAGCAAAATTGTATATCTCTCTCCACCGCCGAAGCCGAGTATGTTGCTGCCGCTAGTGCTTGCACTCAATTGCTATGGATGAGGCAAACTTTAAAGGAATACTGTGTCCATTGTGACAAAGTGCCTCTTCTATGTGACAATGAAAGTGCCATCAAAATTGCATACAACCCGGTGGATCACACAAGGACAAAGCATATTGAGATTCGTCATCACTTCATTAGAGATCATGTTGCTCGAGGTGATATTGATCTATCCTATGTCTCAACCAAAGATCAACTTGCCGATATCTTCACGAAGCCACTTGATAAAGCAAGGTTTTGCTACTTGAGGAATGAACTAAATATCGTAGATTCAAGAAGCTTGACTTGATTCTCTTGCACTCTCACCTAATACTCGACCCATATTTGGTTTAGGTGTAGGCATGGACATAGGGGGAGTGCGGTCCTAATTGATTGGACCATCCCTCCCCCCATTATGCACAAAGTAAACAAAATCATTCCTCTTAATATCATTTTGTGATATGTGAGCTTAAATGACGAGTTTTGGTAATGGACCCAAGATATATCTTCGTGGTGCCAAGCCAAGTATACTCAAATATGGTGGCCTAGGCCACCGCCCCCCTCTCAATTGAGAGGTTGATGTGCTTACTCGTGTTTGTCACCTTGAATTGGCGTTCACTCATGGTTGTCATCTATTTGAATTGTCTTCATCGTTCTTTGTCTCATGCACTCTAGTTTGGTGTTTATTTGTTTCTTCCAATTTTTTAGAGTGCATGTGCTTCTCAGCTCACTTGTCTTAACCCAGGCCTTATTACTCCCTCAAGAAAACCCTCTATCTATCCGCACAAGAATCGTCCTTGATCCCTGACTTTGAATCAGATGGGACCGGTACTACCGGATGTGCGAGCAGTACTACCGGACCTGGATTAGTTCCCAGGTCGTCTCCTGGAAGAACTGCTCCAGGAATGGTACTACCGCCCACATGTCCGGTCCTACCGGTCACCGGTACTACCGGTTGTGGAACCGGTACTACCGCTTGCAAGCGGTACTACCGCTCCAACAACCGGTACTACCGGTTGATGGTTTCCAGGTATATATTGGATGCACGGGGAGAGGCACCCCTCGGTGCCTCATTATTCCCCACGTCCTCCACTCAAACCTGCGCCGCCACCGGAGATCTTGAAGCAACCGGAGCCCTGCCGCTCCCTCCTCTCTCCGGATTCCCCTTGGATTCGGCCTCTTGGCAGGCTCCCACTCCTTTCCACCGCCATGGATCCCGGTACAACCGCCCTTTCTCTTTTCATTTGATTTCCCCATTAGATCTAGGTTTGGCTTAGATTTGTGGAGGAATTGACACTTTGAAAGGTTGTACTGCCATATGCTTCCTTGTTACCGAGTAGAATCATCTATTTGCAGTTTAATGCCGTTGTTTTGGTCCATTCCCATCAGATCTGACGAACTTGTGCCGCTCAACCGGTAGTACCGGAACTTTTTCCGGTACTACCGCCAACAAGCGGTACTACCGCTCGTCAGGTCCGGTAGTACCGGCCCCAACTGACTGCATTTTTTGTTCAATGTTTGATTCTCTCGTCTGCTTCTTTTGATTCTTGTGCCCTTACCCCCTTGCTATCCTCCCTCGTGCTTTCACAGATGCAGGTGGTTCTCGGGGTGCGCGCAAGCGTTCCAAGACGAGCCGTGATATTGTTGAGAAGGAGACTGAGTCTGAGGAAGAGGTTATGCCACAGCCAAGACACCGTTCCAAGCTGCCTGCCACTCGTGGTGGTCGTGAGGGGGTTTCCAAGCGTTCTGTTGGACGTGGCCACGCTCCTCCCCCTCGCCCCCCGTCTTCTGGGCGTACCAAGAGTCTCAGCTCAGGGCCATCAGGGCCAAAGAAACTGTCAGACATCTCAGATGCAGAGTTCAGGGCTCTTAGTGTTGACAATGCAACTCTCGCAACCGGGATGAGGACAGAGCTGACAGCCTTTTCTTCAATGATTTCCAAGAGCGTGTTTACCATGAGGTTCTTTTGACCAATATTCATATGGTGGTGCCCCAACAGTGTATAGACATGGAACACATGAACAAGAATCTTGACTACTTTGCAGAGGCTAAGGAAATCTGCTCTCACCTTGGCATGTTCCCCATTATGGAGTTCCAGCATGACTATGAGCCACTCCTTATTGCACAGTTTTATGCCACCGCACACTTCTCTGGAAGATTACCTGGATGACTCAAGGTGCAATCAAGGAGGCCACCCTTGTGGAGTTTGCTGCAATATTGGGGTATGAAGATCGTGGCCGGGACATTCCTTGTGGCTTTCGCTGTCACACTCGGGAGCAACCCTCCAAGAAGGATGTTCTTACACCTCTATATATCCAGGGCCACGGTATTGCTGGCAAGATCAAGGATCTTCTCCCCACATATGACATTATCCATCGCATTTTCCGTGAGACGGTTGCTCCACGTGCGGGCAACAAGGATGAGATACATGGATTTTCCGTAGACTTGTTGTTCAACACTTTCCTCAACCGTGACTCTGACACTCCTCTTGATGTGGCATACTATATATGGAATGAGATGGTTGCTGCTGCCTACACTCGGAGGGTTCCCCCATTTGCTCCATATATCATGGCACTCATTGTGTCAAAGTGCCCTCCCATTGCTAGGACTCTCTCCACTCGCCCTTTCATTGTGCACAGGCCCAAGGCGCTCAAGATCAAGAAACATGCTAAACCCCGCGTTGTGGCGGGTGAGGAGGAAGAGGATGACTCTGAGGATGCTGACAGTGGTCATGACTCTGACTATGTTGTCTCCCGGCGCAAGAATGCTAAGCCCACGTGGGCCAAAAGGACAGAGACCAAGCTCAAGAAGATCTTCTGCTTCCAGATGGACAACCAGAAGCGCATGTATGAGGCACATGTGTATGCCAAGAAGGCTAGTGCTCGGCAGAAGGAAATAATGTCTGCTCAGGGTTTGACTGTCTCCGAGGGATCCGAGACCAACATCACTCCAGAAGATCAGTGGATCTCTCAGCACATCTGTTGGGACGATGATGTCTCTTCCTCGCACCACGCACCACCACCTTACGAGGAGGACCCTGAGGATGAGGAGGATTGACTGTCGGGACGGTAGTCTTGCACTTGTCCCTTTTTGGCGTCTTGATGCCAAAGGGGGAGAAGTTGCACTTTAGGCACGGGTGTTGCATGGGAAGTCACAAGCTCGTTCTTCTTTTTTGATCCTTTATTGCTTGTGAACTTAGATTTCCCTCTATTTATGTGTGTGAGACTATGTGGTTACTACGTGGTTTATTTCATTGGATCCATCTTGTGATGTTATGCGGTATCTATTGTCTATATATTCCTCATCACATGTTTTGTGCAAATGTATGATTTCAAATGCTAGTATCCATATTTGTGCACCCATGTTGGGTTTGTAAAATAGAGGGGGAGGTTTGTTTCTACACATCTAGGGGGAGTCCCGTATCTATTTTACAAATTCCATATGCTTTCTATTAAAATCATCTTGTAAAAAGTGTATTGTCATCAAACACAAAAAGGGGGAGATTGAAAGAGCATTTTCCTATCCCTCTGATTTTGATGTTTGATAACAACAAACTTATCGGTTTAATCGTGTGCTAAGTGTATCACAGGTTTGATAAGGATGTGGCACAAAGCTTGGCATATCAATTCCCCTTGTGAAAAACCAATGTGCCAATCGGTAGTACCGGAACTACGACCGGTACTACCGGTTGGCACCGGTACTACCGGTTCTAGTACCGGTTGGCACCGAGCAAAACTGGTAAGGGCGTGTGCTAGTCAGTACCACACGGTACCACGGAGCGGAACTACCGGTCCAACCGGTAGTACCGCTTGGTACAAGCGGTACTACCGCTTAACATGGTCGTACTGCTCGGCAGTACCGGGCCATACTGACTAACACTCACCCCTCTCCGTTTTGATCAGTACCAAGCGGTACTTGGGACCGGTACTACCGCCCAGACCGGTAGTACCGCTTCTCACGACCGGTACTACCGCTTGGGGGTAGTACCGCAAGGGCGATACCTCCCAAAAATGAAGATTGCTGATGAACTAAAGCACCACCGATACTTGGTCCGGTACTTGACCGGTAGTACCACTTCTCCAACGGCCATATTTCGTGGAGGGGTACCACCTACCTTGGGACAAAGTGCTCTGCTCATTTAAGTCAAAGACCACCATTGGAGTCCATTGGAGCCACCAAATCTCAAGATCTCCTCATTCCACCACCCAAAGTCCTTGATCTTTGGGGAATCGAAGGAGGAGGCCCTGATCTACTACTTCACGAAAAGAGATCTTCATTTCCCCCTCATTTCATTGAGGTCCCCTTTGCTCTAGTGTTTTCTTGGAAACCCTAGTTCTTGTTTTGGTTCTTACAAGCTTGTCTTTGATTGCTTTGACAGCTTGCTTGTATTTGGGAGCCTCCGATTAAGTTATGGATGTGTGCCCCAAACTTGTAACGGTGCCGGCTTCCACCTTCAAGGTTGCCGATATAGTGGAAGGTGAATCGATCCCGTTGGGGTGAGATCCATCGGAGAACAAGGGAGGCCTTTTGTGGCGTTGGTGGTTTGAAACCACCCCTCTCCAAACATAGATGTACTTCCCCTTAAAAGGAAGGAACTACGGGAAACAAATCCTTGTGTCTCCGCGTCCACTCTTCGGTTACTTCTATCCTTTACCGCATCTTACTTACTCGTTACTACTTTGTGGTGTGGTAGCACTTGCATAATTGTCATATAGGTAAATTCACCATAGTTGCATTATCTAGAGAATTTACCTTATTGTCAAACCTTAATTTGAAAAAGAAGAAAATTTGAAGTAGCACCTATTCACCCCCCCTCTAGGTGCCCATACGATCCTTTCAGTGTAGACAAAGCAAAGCAAAGTAGATACTAAACAAGCATGGAGCATCAAAAATTATAGATACGTTTCCGACGTATCAAGCATCCCCAAGCTTAACTCATGCTCGTCCTCGAGAAGGTAAGCGGTAAAAAGAATAATTTTTGAGGTGACATGCACCATCAAAACCAAGATCAAACCATTTGCAAGCATTGAAAGTTGGGATCAAAGAACTCTAAACATGTGCATGAAAGATGGAGTTCTAACAATAGGACAAAGTAACTATGCATGCAACATGAAGGGCTACAAACAAAGATCATGAAGAACATGCATTGAAAAACGTTTGTTTGTTTCACATACAGAAAACATAGCATAGTGGCATTCAGCTTGTCCCTCATAGAGTAGCAAATAGATGCATAGGACACCTTCAAAGTTCACAAGGGTGACTAGAAACAAGTAGCACAAGAACAATTAATATCGGAATATGCGTCAATTAATAAGTTTTGTGACACTACACACAGAATGACAACTATGCTCTCTTAATGGTGCCTAAAAAGTAGAAGGTGGAGACTCAAATAATGGTGGAAGAAAATCATTTCATAAAGTAAGAAGGGATTTCAAGTTTCAAAAAGAGCTTCCAAAAATTATGGTACTTGTTAGCTTTCAGCCCTCATTGCCCCTATCATAAGCATTTTGAAGTGGTTAAGGTTAAAGTGAACAAAGATGGAGTATATGCTTGACAAAGTATAAGATGGAAATCTCAAGTCCCTTGAATACGAGGGCCACACCTCATGCTACTCAACTTCAGTCACCTACAAGTTCTTATCATTGTAAGTACATGCGTATCATATAGAACCGCCAACGGGTACCCCTTGCACATAGTACAGGAGCTATCCCA
Organism: Avena sativa; assembly: GCA_916181665.1. Classification (NCBI taxonomy): domain Eukaryota; kingdom Viridiplantae; phylum Streptophyta; class Magnoliopsida; order Poales; family Poaceae; genus Avena; species Avena sativa. The sequence goes on along the minus strand of OV702298.1, from coordinate 271,562,289 downwards.
TAACCAAAATGACAAGGCAAGCAGACAATGAGCATCTCAGCAATCTTTTTATTTACTATATGCATATCTTTTTATTAATGATGCTTCATAGATAGCTCACTATGGTGATGCTGCAAGTTTCCACCATGATTAGGCATGGCTTAGGCTAGCGGTCCAGGCATTTATCTAACACAAAATATATACTCCATGGACTTACAAATTCCCTCTTTATTTCACACCGGTGACATCCATAGACAAAAGAGCATGATATCAACTGAGTACAAAGTACAAGTGCAATGTTGAAAACGTTCCCCATGACAGCACGGTTCTGCTAATTCCAACATATAAGTGCAAGCATATACAACATAGATGACACAATGGTTCAATTTTATTAGGGGCAAAGAATAAAAGTGTGCCATCAAGTTTGTGAGGGCTTTAATCACTAAGTTTTTACATAAAAAAATAGTTTTTAATTGGAAGATAGCTGAAAACAAGAATATACTTGGAATGGTGTAACACACCATGCATAGGAATTTATAGTGGACACTTTAGAATAACTTGGTTTCTTGGGAGTTGGAAGCATGAGTAGAGCTTACTCATACAAGTGGAGGCTAGCAAAATACTGGGAGCAACCAACTAAGAGAGCAATAGTGGTCATAATCATGCAGAGCAACAAAGCATTACTAATCAAAGCATAGAGTGGTACTACAAGTCAAGGACTAAATGATCATAGAGGCTATGGTGACTTGTTAGAGTCATAACATGGTGTGAGCATGTGCCAAGTCAACCCAAACAAAGCATCAAAGGAGAATACCACAATACTATGCTTTTGCATGCTAAAACAACGCATAATTCTTTCAAGGCACACTAAGCAATCCCAATTGTTTGGAACAAGACATGCTACAACAATAATCACTAAGTATAAGGTCAAAACAACACCTAGCATGTCATGCTAAAGTCTAAGTCACAGTCAAAGCAAGCTCGTCTTGCACTTATCAAGCAAGAACTTACTACTCCTTTCCAACACCAAGCAACTTATTTGAAACAACACAGCGAGAACAGTGGTCCAAACTACTTTATTCAAGAAAAATAAACAACTAAACAAACCAAACTAAAACTAAGACGCTCGAAGAATAACACAACTATGCATGAAACAATAAAAAACGAAGTGTCTAGACAGACCTGAGCTTTTTATTGATGAAGAAGGGGATGCCTTGGGCATCCCCAAGATTTGACGCTTGTACCTCTTGTATATTTATTGGGGTGACACCGGGGTGGCATCCCCAAACTTGAGATTTTGTCCATTCTTCAGCTCATTACATCATTCTCTCTCTACACCTGAAATTTTTCCTTCACACAATCTTCATTAGCAACATTAGTGTATTCAAAAGATAATAGACGTTTAGGCAAAGTTTGGAACAGCAAGACTTTTCACTAAAAACACAAGATACAGTAGTAACTCCTTCAAAAAGATCAATTCCCCAAAAGAAAACTAAAAAAGGAATCAATAAGAAGCAAATGCAAATAATGGCAGAAATCTGTCAAAACAGACCAGCAGGTAGAAACCAATTTTTTCGAACATCTTCTGTTGCTCAAATCAAAAAAGTGTTAAACTAACGAAAGTTATCTAACATACTGGGGGATTTATTCGTAAATTTTCAGCTCAATCCGAGTTATAAAGACTCCTCACAAATATTTTTGGTGGAGGACAGAAATCTGTTTCGGGACAGCAACTCCCCAAATCTTACTTCCCTCTCATTAGAGGTCATCCTTGGCACAAAAGGCAAACAAAAAGGATAAGGAGAGGTCATTACTAAAGTAATAACTTCCAATACTCAAGGAAACTCTTGGGTTATCTCCCAACAAGTACTTTTCTTTAACGCCTTTAAGTTAGGCACAAGAAGCAAGAAGAATCAAGTATTTTCAAATGAAAAAGTGTTAACCCTCTTGTTCTTTCCTTTCTTACCTTTCTTCTTCTCTTTAGGGAACATATGATTGCTTACCGGAGGAGAAAAATTCATAATGCCTTTTTCCACATCTATTATTGCTCCTAGGTGTTTCAGTAGGGATCTTCCAAGTGTGATATGTCCTTTGCCTACACATTCAATAACAAGGTAATCAGTAGACACCATTTTCTGTGAGATTTTTCTAAACACACCTTCAGCTATTACAATGGGCAATAAAGGGGCATTATTAGTAAGATAGATTTCCTCTCCTCCTTCAGAAATCCTCCAAAGACTCAAAGAATCATAAATATCTTTAGGCATTAGACAAAATTCAGACATGATATCACAGCGAGCATAAAAAATTGTAGTATTTATAGAGACTTTGATTGTGGGAAACCACTTTGAAGGCTCGGAATTTATAGGAACATAATCATGGTAAGCCCTAAGCGTGTGATAGCAACTATTCATAGCAGCAATACTGGTCTCAAGAGTGTCCAACCTAGCAAAAATATTTGTGAAGGAGGAATCAGACTTGCCAGGTGTATCATAAATTATAATCAATTTCTTTATGGCATCAAAAGCTTCATCCTCAGTACATAGCAAAATATCTTTCTCAGCCACGGCATCCAAAGCATATCTAAAACGAAGAGCAATACTGTGGTAGAAACTATCAATAACCAAGCTAAGACTCATCTTAGGCTCAGTTTCCCTCTATAAAGCGGAGATTCTAGACCAAGCTTCTTTAAAACTCTCTTCACTTTTTTGCTTAAAAGTGGAGATCTCTTCCATAGGTGAAATAAAGATTGTTCCAAAACCAGACATCGAAGCAACTAGGGTAGGAACTAATTTTTTTTGTTTTTGAATAAAGAAAGCAAATCAAACTAAACTAAACTAATTTTTTTTTGAGTTTTTGAAAAGAGGCAAAAAAACCAAGCAAAAGAAACTAAGCAAACTAAAAACAAAGTAAAGAGAAATAAAGTGGAGGACTCCCCTTGTGAAGACGTCCTTAGCCTCCCCGGCAACGGCGCCAGAAATCTTGATGGCTTACGTGGAGCCTATTGGGAACCCCAAGAGCAGGGTGTGAAGCAGCACCGCAGCAAGTTTTTCCTCAGTAAGAAACCGAGGTTATTGAACCAGCAGGAGGAAGGAAACGTCACACAGGTGTTGCAAGCAATGCGGAGACCTGCACAACACATATTCAAGACTTTGTCCCAACGAATCAGTGAGGTTGTCAAGCTCACCGGTTTGTTGTAACAAAGGATTAAACGTATGGTCTGGAAGGTAATGGTTTGCAGCAAGTAAACAAGTAACAGTGGAATATTTATCAATGGTAAAGATTGGACCGGGGTCCATAGTTCACTAGAGGTGCTCTCCTTAGATAAACAACATGGCATGAAGGGTAAACAAATTACAGCAGGGCAATTGATAGGAACTGAGCAAGGCATAACAATGCAATACCAGACAAAAATATCATATGAGATTCGATTGGGCAATACAACAATATACATAGACCGCCATCCAACTGCATCTATGACTAGAAGTCCACCTTCAGCTTATCATCCGAACCCCCTCCAGTATTAAGTTGCAAGCAACAGACAACTGCTTTAAGCAAAGTGTGTAAGGTAAACAATCCACTTGTTATATGAACAAGAGACCGTTGTTTTCTCCCTAGTGGCAATAACACATCTACAACCGAAGAAATTTCTGTCACTTCCCTTGGAAACTAGAGGCATGAACCCACTATCGAGCATAAATACCCCCTCTTGGAGTCACTAGCAACTACTTGGCCAAGATAGCTACTAACAACGGAGAGCATGCAAGATCACAAACAACACAAACATGATAGTATTAAATAGACAAAACCATTAATCAATCTGACATAGTAATCTAAATATCCATCGGATCCCCGCAAACACAACATGCATGATTACAAATAGATTAGATCTTGATCATGAACGGAGCTCACAAGATCTATACATGAAAGCACAAGGAGGATATACAACCATCTAGCTACTACATGGACCCATATTCCAAGGTGGAACTACTCACGCTTCATACCAGGGAGAAGGCCTCCGGGATCATTTCCCCTCCAGCAGGGTGCCGGGAAGAACTTCAGATCCCCCGATCTAGGGACGACGGTGGCAGTGGATACAGAAGGTTTCGTGGAGTTTTGGTCGGTGTCTAGGGTTTCTGCATCGGGGGCTTCTTATAGGCGAAGAGGCGAGGCTGGGAGGCGGCCAGGGCCCCCACACCCTACCCATGCGAGGGGTGGGCCCACCCGATCCTAGGGGGGTCTGGTGATGGTGACTCCTTAACAGCGAGTCTGTTGGGAACCCCAAGAGTAAGGTGTGAAGAAGCATAGCAGGAAGTTTTCCCTCAGTAAGAAACCGAGGTTATCGAACCAGTAGGAGGAAGGAAACGTCACACAGGTGTTGCAAGCAACGCGGAGACCTGCACAACACAAACTCAAGACTTTGCCCCAACGAACAGTGAGGTTGTCAAGCTCACTAGTTTGCTGTAACAGAGGATTAAACGTATGGTGTGGAAGGTAATGGTTTGCAGCAAGTAAACAAGTAACAGTGGAAGATGTATCAATGGTAAAGATTGGACCGGGGTCCATAGGTCACTAGAGGTGCTCTCCTTAGATAAACAACATGGCATGAAGGGTAAACAAATTACAGCAGGGCAATTGACAGGAACTGAGCAAGGCATAACAATACAATACCGGACAAAAAGATCCTATGAGATTCGATTGGGCAATACAACAATATACATAGACCGCCATCCAACTGCATCTATGACTAGAAGTCCACCTTCAGCTTATCATCCGAACCCCCTCCAGTATTAAGTTGCAAGCAACAGACAACTGCTTTAAGCAAAGTGTGTAAGGTAAACAATCCACTTGTTCCATGAACAAGAGACCATTGTTTTGTCCCTAGTAGCAATAGCACATCTACAACCAAAGAGATTTCTGTCACTTCTGTTGGAAACTAGAGGCATGAACCCACTATCGAGCATAAATACCCCCTCTTGGAGTCACTAGCAACTACTCGGACAAGATAGCTACTAACAACGGAGAGCATGCAAGATCACAAACAACACAGACATGATAGAAGCATAAAGACAAAACAATTAATCAATCTGACATAATAATCTCAATATCCATCGGATCCCCGCAAACACAACATACATGATTACAAATAGATTAGATCTTGATCATGAATGGAGATCACAAGATCTATACATGAAAGCACAAATGAGGAGATACAACCATCTAGCTACTACATGGACCCACAGTCCAAGGTGGAACTATTCACGCATCATACCGGAGAGAAGGCCTCCGGGATGATCTCCCCTCCGGCAGGGTGCCGGGAAGAACTTCAGATGCCCCCTCTGATCTTGGGACGACGGTGGCGGCGGCTACAGAAGGTTTCGTGGAATATTGACCGGGTACTTAGGGTTTCTGCATCGGGGGCTTCTTATAGGCAAAGAGGCAAGGCTGGTAGGCGGCCAGGGGCCCCACACCCTACCTAGGAGCACGGCGGGGCCCACCCGCGCTTAGGGGATTCTGGCCGCCCTAGCTTGCGTCTCCGTCTCGTCTTCTGGATTCGTGTCCCCCACGGTAAAATATTAACTTTGGCTTTTGTCCCGTCCAATTCCGAGAATATTGATTTTCTGCCTTTCTGGAACCAAAAACAGAAGAAAACAGGCAACTGGCACTATGGCAACTTGTTAATAGGTTATCTCCAGAAAAGATATAAAAGACCTCAAAGTGTAGACAAAGCAAAGCAAAGTAGATACTAAACAAGCATGGAGCATCAAAAATTATAGATACGTTTCCGACGTATCAAGCATCCCCAAGCTTAACTCCTGCTCGTCCTCGAGTAGGTAAGTGATAAAAGAATAATTTTTGAGGTGACATGCACCATGAAAACCAAGATCAAACAATTTGCAAGCATTGAAAGCTGGGATCAAAGAGTTCTAAACATGTGCATGAAAGATGGAGTTCTAACAATAAGACAAAGTAACTAAGCATGCAACATGAAAGGCTACAAACAAAAATCATGAATAACATGCATTGAAAAATGTTTGTTTGTTTCACATACAGAAAAATGGCATAGTGGCATTCAGCTTGTCCCTCATAGAGTAGCAATATAGATGCATAGGACACCTTCAAAGTTCACAAGGGTGACTAGAAACAAGTAGCAGAAGAGCAAGTAATATCATAATATGCATCAATCAATAAGCTTTGGAACACTGCACACATAATGACAATTATGCTCTCTTAAAGGTGCCTAAAGGTAGAAGGTGGAGACTAAAATAATGGTGGAAGAAAGGCCTTTCATAAAGGAAGGAGGGATTTCAAGTTTCAAACGGAGCTTTCAAAAATTATGGTACTTGTTAGCTTTCAGCCCTCATTGCCCCTGTCATAAGCATCTTGAAGTGATTAAGGTTAAAGTGAACAAAGATGGAGTATATGCTTGATGAAGTATGAGTTGGCAATCTCAAGTCCCTTGAATACGAGGGCCACACCTCATGCAACTCAACTTCAGTCACCTGTAAGTTCTTGTCATTGTAAGTACATGCGTATCATAGAGAACCGCCAACGGGTTACCCCTTTCACATGGTACAAGAGCTATCCCATAACCAAAATGACAAGGAAAGCAGACAATGAGCATCTCAGCGATCTTTTTATTTACCATATGCATAGCTTTTTATTGAGGATGCTTCATAGATAGCTCACTATGGTGATGCTGCAAGTTTCCACCATGATTAGGCATGGCTTAGGATAGCGGCCCAGGCATTTCTCTAACACAAAATACAAACTCCATGGACTTACAAGTTCCCTCTTTATTTGACACCGGTGACATCCATATACAAAAGAGCATGATATCAACTGAGTATAGAGTACAAGTGCAATGTTGAAAACGTTCCCCGTGACAGCACGGTTCTGCTAATTCTAACGTATAAGTGCAAGCATATACAACATAGAAGACACAATGATTCAAGTTTATTAGGGGCAAAGAATATAAAGTGTGCCATCAAGTTTGTGAGGGATTTAATCACTAAGTTTTCACATAAAAAGTAGTTTTTAATTGGAAGATAGCTAAAAACAATAATATACTTGGAATGGTGTAACACACCATGCATAGGAATTTATAGTGGACACTTTGGAAAAACATGGTTTCTTGGGAGCTGGAAGCATGAGTAGAGCTTACTCATACAAGTGGAGGCTAGTGATGACCCACAAGTGTAGGGGATCACAACAGTCTTCGCGGGTAGTATTATCCAATTTATTGATTCGACACAAGGGGAGCCAAAGAATACTTGCAAGCCTTAACAACTGAGTTGTCAATTCAGTTGCACCTGGAAATAGTTCTTGCTCACAGAAGTTTATCAGTAGCAATAGTTTGGTAGTAGCAATAGCAAAGCAACAGCAATAGTAACATTAACAGTAATAGTAAATAGTGGGATTCGAGTGCGGTAGGCATAGGGATAGATGGACGGGCGTTGCATGGACGAGTCTAAACATGTAACTTCAAGATCTAGGGCATTGCAGATAAATAATAACAAGTATCCAAGTACTAAACAATCCTAGGCATGTGCTCCATATATAGTCATACGTGCTTGCAATGAGAACTTGCACAACATCTTCTGTCCAGCCAGCCCGTGGCAGCGGGGCCTCTGGGGAACTACTGGCAATTAAGGTGCTCCTTTTCATAGAGCACCGGAGCAAAGCATTAACACTCCATGAACACATGTAATCCTCACACCACATCCATCCCCTCTGGTTGTCCCAATTATTGTCACTTTGGGGCCTTTGGATCCGGACAATGATATGTGTACACAACTTGCAGATAAGATCACAAACAATACTATCATAATGATTCAATAATAAGTTCAGATATGAGATCATGGCACTCGGACCCTAGTGACAAACATTAAGCACAACAAGTTGCAACAAAGTCAAATAGCACTACTAGAGATACTAGGCACTATGCCCTAACAATCTTATTCGATTACATGATAGAACTCATCCAATCCCTACCAACCCTAAACCTACAACGGGGGATTACTCACTCATAGATGAGGGAAACATTTATGGTTGATGGAGAGGCGTTGGTGATGACGATGGCGATGATCCTCTCCAAATTCCCCGTACCGGCAGGGTGCCAGAACGGAGTTTCTGGATCCGATCTTGGTTTCTAATGGTGGCGGCGGAGCGGAACTCTTCTCTAGAAAACGTCGACCCCCCCCCCTGGGTTTTTAGGTCAAGGGGCAACTTATAGGCGTCGAGGGAGCCCGAGGGGGTGCCTGGGGTGGCCGCACCCCCTAGGCGCGGGGCAGGTCCCACCCGCGCCTGGCAGGGGTGTGGGCCCCCCAGGCCTCCACTTTGTTTTTTCTTCTGGCTCCGTGGGTCTTCTGGTGAAATATAATTTTTGGCATATTTTCCGGGATTTTTCCTGATAGTTGATTTTCTGCACAAAAAATAGACACCAAGGTAATTCTGCTGAAAACAACGTCAGTCCATGTTAGTTGTATCCAAATCACACAAGTTTAGAGGAGAAACAATAGCAAAATTGTTCGAGAAAGTCGATACGTTTTGGACGTATCAGCTAGCAAAAGACTGGGAGCGACCAGCTAAGAGAGCATAATGGCCATAATCATGCAGTGCAACAAAGCATTACTAATCAGAGCATAGAGTGGTACTACAAGGGAAGGACTAAATGATCATAGAGGCTATGGTGACTTGTCATAGTCATAACATGGTGTGAGCATATGCCAAGTCAACCCAAGCAAAGCATCAAAGGAGAATACCACAATACTATGCTTTTGCATGCTAAAACAACGCATAATTTCTTCAAGGCACACTAAGCAATCTCAATTGTTTGGAACAATACATGCTACAACAATAATCACTAAGCATAAGGTCAAAACAATACCTAGCATGTCATGCTAAAGTCTAAGTAACAGTCAATGCAAGCTCCTCTTGTACTTACAAGCAAGAACTTACTACTCCTTTCCAACACCAAGCAACTTATTTGCAAAACAACACAACAAGAACGGGGGTCCAAACTAGTTTATTCAAGCAAACTAAAAAAAAATTAAGACGCTCCAAGAAAAATACAACTGTGCATGAAACAATAAAAAACGAAGTGTCTAGACAGACCTGAGCTTTTTATTGATGAAGAAGGAGATGCCTTGGGCATCCCCAAGCTTTGACGCTTGTACCTCTTGGATATTTATTGGGGTGACACTATGGTGGCATCCCCAAGCTTGAGATTTTGTCCATTCTTCATCTCATTACATCACTCTCTCTCTACACCTGAAATTTTTCCTTCATACATAACTTCACACAATCTTCATTAGCAACATTAGTTTATTCAAAAGATATTAGAACTCTGGCAAAGCTTTGGAACAACAAGGATTTTCACTAAAAATACAAGCTACTGTAGTAACTCCTTCAAAAAGCTCAATTCACCTAAATAGAACTCAAAAATAAATCAATAAGAAGCAAATGCAAATAATGGCAGAAATCTGTCAAAACAGACCAGCAGGTAGAAACCGATTTTTTCAAAAATCTTCTGTTGCTCAAATCAAAAAGCTTTGAACTAACTAAGTTAGATAACATACTAAGTTATTTATTCATAAATTTTAAGCTCAATCCTAGTTATAGAGACTCCTCACGAATATTTTTGGTGGAGGACAGAAATCTGTTTTTGGACAGCAACTCCCAAAATCTTACTTCCCTCTCATTAGAGGTCATTCTTGGTACAAAAAGGAAACAAAAAGGATAAGGATATGTCATTACTGAAGTAATAACTTCCAATACTCAAGAAAACTCTTGGGTTATCTCCCAACAAGTATTTTTCTTTAACGCCTTTAAGTTAGGCACAAGAAGCAAGAAGAATCAAGTATTTTCAAACGAAGAAGCATACACATCAAACCTTGCTTTCAAAGGAGGAGCAAAAAGCAACTTCTCTCTCCTCATAGGGAAGTGTTCAATACCTTTATTGTATGGAAAATGATATTTAATGGTGCCTTCTTTCATATCAATGATGGCACCAACTGTTCTAAGAAAAGGTCTTCCCAAATAATAGGACAAGAAGCATTGTATTCAACATCCAAAACATAGAAATCCACATGGACATAAGCATTGTTAACCATAATGAGAACATCATTAATACTCCACTTGAGTTTCTTATTAGCATTATCATTAAGTGGGACATCCAAATAACAATCTTCCAATGGTGGCAAATCAAGCATTTCATAAATCTTCCTAGGCATAATAGAGACACTAGAACCAAGATCACATGAAGCTTTGAGATCAAAGTCATTCACTTGCATATTAATAATGGATTCCCAACTATCTTCTACTTTCCTAGGAATAGAAGCTTTGTGTTTTAGCTTCTCTTCCTTAATTTTCATAAGAGCATCTGTAATATGTTTGGTGAAAGCAACATGCACATCACTAGCATCAGGACTTCTAGCAAGCTTTTGTAGGAACATGATCACTTTAGAAATATTGCAACCATCAATATCAAAATCAAACTTAGCATCACTAGTATTAGGCTCAATAGGCTTATGCATAGTAGGAGGAGGAATAGGGACTACTTGTGGTTTAGTGGTAATAGTGCACACACTATTGTTTCTATCAATTTCATCTTCCCTTTCCCACTTAGCGTGAAGTTGAGCTAACAGCCTAACATTTTAATCAATAGTAACTTGTATGGCATGAGCAATAGCAAAGGTATTGTCCATAGTTTTGGGTTTAGCAGCCATTTTATTAATCAAGGAAGACTGAGCTTCAGACAAAGAGGATATATTTTTCTCAGCACTCAAAATTTTTGACTGTAAACTAGGAATTTATCTATTCAGATTCTCAAGCTGACGACTAATGTTTTTCAAGATAATAGATTGTTCCTACATAGTTTTAGTGAAAATCTTATTTTGCTCATATTGCATCTGCATAAAATTCTTAGTGGACCTCTCTACTTCTAGAATCCTTTCCTCACTAGGCATTCCAGATCTACCATGATAAACATTTCCACTAGGAGGATAAGGCTTATAATTGTTGTTACCACCAAAATTATTCCTATAGGAATTGTTGTTGAAATTGTTGTTTCTAATGAAGTTCACATCAACTTGCTCTTCTTGAGCAACCAAAGAGGCTAAGGGAACACTATTAGGATCTAGAGGAGCTTTCCCATTAAACAAACATAGCCATAATAACATCAATCTTATCACTCAAAGAGGAAGTTTCCTCAACAGAATTTACCTTCTTACCATGTGGAGCTCTCTCAGTGTGCCATTCAGAGTAGTTAACCATCATATTATCAAGGAGTCTAGTTGCAGCACCCAAAGTGATGCTCATAAAAGTACCTCCAGCAACTGAATCCAACAGGTTTCTTGAGAAGTTCAAACCTGCATAAAAAGTTTGGATAATCATCCAAGCAGTGAGTCCATGAGTGGGACAATTCTTAACCAAAGATTTCATTCTTTCCCAAGCTTGAGCAACATGTTCATTATCAATTTGTTTAAATTTTATAATGTCACTTATCATAGATATAATCTTAGCAGGAGGATAGTATTTTCCAATAAAAGCATCCTTGCACTTAGTCCAAGAATAAATACTATTTTAGGCAAAGATAGCAACCATTCCTTATCTTTTCCTCTCAAGGAGAAAGGAAAAAGCTTGAGCTTAATAATATCTCCATCTACATCCTTATACTTCTGCATCTCACAAAGTTCAACAAAGTTATTGAGATGGGCAGCAACATCATCAGAACTAGCACCAAAAAGTTGCTCTCTCATCACAAGATTCAACAAAGCGGGCTTAATTTCATAAAAGGTAGCATCAGGAGCAGGTGGAGCAATAGGTGTGCTAAGGAAATCATTGTTGTTGGTGCTAGTGAAGTCACACAACTTGGTGTTCTCAGCAGAGTTCATTTTGGCAAAGGTGGGCAAGCCAAAAAACAGCAGCAGCTAGAGCAGGAACTATTTTTTTGTGTTTTTGGATAAAACAAGCAAACCAAACTAGACTAATTTTTTTGGGTTTTTGAAAAGAGGCAAACAAAACCAATCAAAAGGAACAAAGCAAACTAAAAACAAAGTAAAGAGAAAGGAAGTTAAGGACTTTCCTTGTGAAGACGTCCTTAGCCTCCCCGGCAATGGCACCAGAAAAAGCTAGATGGTGACTCCTTAATGGCGAGTCTGTTGGGAACCCCAAGAGCAAGGTGTGAAGAAGCACAGCAGCAAGTTTTTCCTCAGTAAGAAACCGAGGTTATCGAACCAGTAGGAGGACGGAAACGTCACACAGGTCTTGCAAGCAACGCAGAGACCTGCACAACACAAACTCAAGACTTTGCACCTACGAACAGTGAGTTTGTCAAGCTCCCTGGTTTAATGTAACAAAGGATTAAACATATGGTGTGGAAGGTAATGGTTTGCAGCAAGTAAACAAGTAACAGTGGAAGATGTATCAATGGTAAAGATTGGACCGGGGTCCATAGGTCACTAGAGGTGCTCTCCTTAGATAAACAACATGGCATGAAGGGTAAACAAATTACAGCAGGGCAATTGACAGGAACTGAGCAAGGCATAACAATGCAATACCGGACAAAAAGATCCTATGATATTCGATTGAGAAATACAACAATATACATAGACCGCCATCCAACTGCATCTATGACTAGAAGTCCACCTTCAGCTTATCATCCGAACCCCCTCCAGTATTAAGTTGCAAGCAACAGACAACTGCTTTAAGAAAAGTGTGTAAGGTAAACAATCCACTTGTTCCATGAACAAGAGACCGTTGTTTTATCCCTAGTAGCAACATCACATCTACAACGGAAGAGATTTCTGTCACTTCCCTTGGAAACTAGAGGCATGAACCCACTATTGAGCATAAATACCCCCTCTTGGAGTCACTAGCAACTCCTCGGCCAAGATAGCTACTAACAACGGAGAGCATGGAAGATCACAAATAACACAGACATGATAGAATCATAAAGACAAAACCATTAATCAATCTGACATAATAATCTCAATATCCATCGGATCCCCGCAAACAAAACATGCATGATTACAAATAGATTAGATCTTGATCATGAACAGAGATCACAAGATCTATACATGAAATCACAAAGGAGGAGATACAACCATCTAGCTACTACATGGACCCATAGTCCAAGGTGGAACAACTCACGCATCATACCAGATAGAAGGCCTCCGGGATGATCTCCCCTTCGGCTGGGTGCCGAGAAGAACTTCAGATCCCCTCGATCTAGGGACGACGGTGGCGGCGGCTACAGAAGGTTTCGTGGAATATTGATCGGGTACTTAGGGTTTCTGCATCGGGGGCTTCTTATAGGCGAAGAGGCGAGGCTGGGAGGCGGCCAGGGTCCCCACACCCTACCCAGGCGTGGGGAAGGGCCCACCCGCGCCTGGGGGGGTCTGGACGCCCTGGCTTGCATCTCTGTCTCGTCTTCTGGATTCATGTCCCCCATGGTAAAATATTAACTTTGGCTTTTGTCCTGTCCAATTCTAAGAATATTGATTTTCTGCCTTTCTGGAACCAAAAACAGAAGAAAATAGGCAACTGACACTATAGCAACTTGTTAAAAGGTTAGTTCCAGAAAATATATAAAAACACCTCAAAGTGTATACAAAGCAAAGCAAAGTAGATACTAAACAAGCATGGAGCATAAAAAATTATAGATATGTTTCCGACGTATCACCTGGCCGCCCTGGTTCGCTTCTCCGTCTCATCTTCTGTCTTTGTGTCCCCCACGGTAAAATATTGACTCTAGCTTTTGTCCCGTCGAATTCCGAGAATATTGATTTTCTGCCTTTCTGGAACCAAAAACAGAAGAAAACACGCAACTGACACTGTGGCAACTTGTTAATAGGTTAGTTCGAGAAAAGATATAAAAACACCTCAAAGTGTAGACAAAGCAAAGCAAAGTAGATACTAAACAAGCTTGGAGCATCAAAAATTATAGATACATTTCTGTCGTATCAGTTGCCGGGGAGGTAAGGTAAAAGGCACTCACACACTCTCTCCCACGTCAATAGCAAGACAGAAAGCTATTTTCTGCCACCATTGTCGGGGAGGTAAGGTAAAAGGTACTCACATCCTCCGGTGTGAGTGTTTGAAGTTATTTTCTATAGATTCTGCAATTTTGTCTTTTTGTTTCTTGTTTTCACTAGTTAGGCTTAATGGAAAACAACAACAAAATTAGAGAGCTTTATAGTATTTATCTTGAGTTAGGACATGAAGTGTTTGAAGAGAAAATTAAAAAACCTATGAAACTTTATTTGCATGCTAATAGAAATGTTATTAGTATGAATTCTTTGAACACTATTATTGCTAATGCTATGGAAACGTCTAATCTTGGGGAAGCTAGTTTTTATGAAAATGATCTTCTTAGTCCCCCGACTTTGGAAGATAGCTATTCTATTGCTTATGATGATACCAAACCTCCAATTTATGATGATTACAATGATGAATATGATATTTTTTAGTCCACCTACTATTGAGGAGGAAGTTAATTGTGATTACAATATGCCTCCTATATTTGATGATTATGGTGATGAGAATAATAATTATATCTATTTTGTTGAATTTGCTCCCACTACAATTAATAAGAATGACTATGCTTATGTGGAGAGTAATAATAATTTTATGCATGTGGCTCATGATAAGGATGTTTTATGTGATAGTTATATTGTTAATTTTATTCATGATGCTACTGAAAGTTATTATGAGAGAGGGAAACATGGTTTTATGCATCTCAATAATATTAAGTTTCCCCTCTTTATGTTGAAAATTTTGAAGTTGCACTTGTTTTGCTTTTCTATGCTTGTTGCTTTGTGCTTTCATGACTTGTTTCTTTATAAGATTCTATGCATAGGAAGTGGGTTATACTTAAATGTGTTTTGAATTTGCTTCTTTATGCTCTCTTTTACTTTATTCATATTTCTTATGTGAGCATCTTCTCAAACTATCAAGCCTAACTTAAAGGCGTTAAAAAAGTACTTGTTGGGAGATAACCCAAGAGTTTTCTTGAGTCTTGGAAGTTATTACTTCAGTAATGACCTCTCCTTATCCTTTTTGTTTGCTTTTTGTGCCAAGAATAACCTCTAATGAGAGGGAAGTAAGATTTGGGGAGTTGTTGTCTTGAAACAGATTTTTGTGCTCCACCATAAACATTTGTGAGGAATCTCTGTAATTCAAATTGAGCTGATATGTTACAAATAAATCCCCCAATATGTTATATAACTTTCATTAGTTCAACACTTTTTGATTTGATCAACAAAAGGTCTTTGAAAAAATTGGTTTCTACCTGCTGGTCTGTTTTGACAGATTTCTGCCATTATTTGCATTTACTTCTTATTGATTCCTTTTTGGGTTCTTTTTGGGAAATTGAGATTTTTGAGGGAATTGATACAGTAGCTTGTGTTTTTAGTGAAAGTTTTTCTGTTCTAAAGCTAAACCCAAAGGTCTATTATCTTTTGAATACACTAATGTTGCTAATGAAGATTGTTTGAAGTTTTGTATGAAGGAAAATTTGCAGGTGTAGAGAAAGAATGATGTAATGAGATGAAGAATGTACAAAAGCTCAAGCTTGGGGATGCCACCCCGTGTCACCCCAAGAAATATTCAAGAGGTACAAGCGTCAAATACTAGGGATGCCCAAGGCATCCCCTTCTTCATCAATAAAAATCCCAGGTCTTTCTAGACACTTCGTTTTATTGTTTCATGCACTGTTGTGTTGTTCTTGGAGCGTCTTAGTTTTCATTTTTGGTTTTATTTTGTCTAGTTTTCTTGAGTAAGTTGGTTGAATCACAACTAACTACTTTTGGAGAGAGACACACTCTGTTAGTTTTCATTCTTATTGTCTTGTGAGTGTTCTCTTTTGCTAGCACTGTGTTTAGCCTCAGTTTTCTTGTGATTTCAGCTTAGAACTTGTTAGTTCTTCTTTGTGGATTTGTGAGACAAGCTCACTAATCTTTATTGATTATTATCCTTGTGATTTGTTTCAAATAAGTCGATTGTGTTAGAAAAGAGTAGAAAGTTTCTTGCTTAAGTGGTACAAAAGGGATCTTGTTTTGACTTTGGCTTAGACTTTATCATGTCATGCTAGATGTTGTTTTGACCTTATGCTTAGTGATTATTGCTGTAGCATGACTTGTTCCAAACAATTGGGATTGCTTAGTGTGCCTTGAAGGAATCATGTGTTGTTTTAGCATGCAAAAGCATAGTATTGTGGTATTCTCCTTTGATGCTTTGTTTGGGTTGACTTGGCACATGCTCACACCATGTTATGACTATGAACAAGTTACCATAGCCTCTATGATCATTGTCTACTTGCCTTGTCATTTTGGTTATGGGATAGCTCCTGTACCATGTGCAAGGGGTACCCCGTTGGCGGTTCTCTATGATACACGTGTACTTACTATGACAAGAACTTGCAAGTAACTAAACTTGAGTAGCATGAGGAGCGACCCTCGTATTCAAGGGACATGAGATTTCCAACTTATACTTTGTCAAGCATATACTCCATAGTTTGTTCACTTTAACCTGAATCACTTCAAGATGCTTATGATAGGGGCAATGAGGGCTGAAAGCTAACAAGTACCATAATTTTTGGAAGCTCTTTATGAAACTTGAAATCCCTACTTTGCTTTGAAGGGCCTTTCTTCCACTTTTATATTGAGTCTCCACCTTCTATCCTTATGCACCAATTAAGAGAGCATAGTTGTCATTCTTAGTTCTATGTGCATTGTCCCAAAACTTATTGATTGATTCATATTGTTGATATTGCTTGTTCTTGAACTATTTGTATCTAGTCACTCTTATGAACTTTGAAGGTGTCCTATGCATCTACTTGCTACTCCATGAGGGACAAGCTGAATGCCACTATGCTATGCTTTCTATATGTGAAACAAACAAACATCTTTCAATGCATTGTTATTCATGAATATTTGTTTGTATCCTTTCATGTTACAACATAGTTGCTATGTCTTATTGTTAGAACTACATCTTTCATGATCATGTTTAGAGTACTTTGATCCCATCTTTCAATGCTTGCAAATAGTTTGATCTTGATTTTGATGGTGCATGTCACCGCAAAAATTATTCTTTTTATCACTTACCTACTCGAGGACGGGCAGGAGTTAAGCTTGGGGATGCTTGATACGTTGTAAACGTATCTATAATTTTTGACGATCCATGCTTGTTTTGTATAAACTTTGCTATGTTTTGTCTACACCTTGAGGTATTTTTATACACTTTCTAGAACTAACCTATTGACAAGATGCCACAGTGTCAGTTGCCTGTTTTCTGCTGTTTTTGGTTTTAGAAAGCTAAAAAATGAATATTCTCGAAATTGGATGGGACAAAAGCCAAAGTTAATATTTTTCTCTGAACGATACGGAAAATCGAAGACGAGACGGAGCAGGACACCAGGGTGGCCACACCCTAGGTGGGCACGGGTCCCACCCTGGCCATGCACACAGGGGGTGTGGGACCCTTGGCCCTCCATCGACCTTGACTCCTTCGCCTATAATAAGCCTCCGACCCAAAAACCCTGAAGGATCGACCAAAAAGCCACAAAAAGTTCCGCAGTGCCGCCACCACCAAAGGGGAGATTCGGGGGACAGAAAGTCCCTATTCCGGCACCCTGCCGGGACGGGGAAGTGCCCCCGGAGCCATCTCCATCGATCTCCACCGCCATCTTCATCACCATTGCTGGTTCCCATGATGAGGAGGGAGTAGTTCTTCCTCGAGGCTAAGGGATCTACCAGTAGCTATGTGTTCATCTCTCTCTCTATGCATGATCTTGTTGTGGTCATGAGCTTTGTAATCAAGTAGATCTACTCTGCTACTCAAGTGCTTCAATAGATCTCTGCTCTCCCCATGTGTGTGAAAGTGACAGCGTGCACGCCATGGTGGCACTTAGGCTAGAGTCTACATAAATACTCATCGTGATTTAATAGATCTATGCTTTTCCCCACGTGTGTGAATGTGACAGCGTGCACACCGTGTGTGGCACTTAAGCTAGGTTACATATATATTCATGAGTTATATTTTGAGTTGGTTGTCTCTATGAAATTGTGGTGTTTGTTGGAACCATCTAGCGCTCAAGGTGACAGTGTGGGGTTATCTAGATTGGGGAAGGCAGACTTTGAGGAGTGTTGTTATAGCCCTACCATGGATTAGAGTGTCCAACTAGAGAGTAGTTAAGAGTAGTATCATGAAGAGAATATATTTATATGAGAGAGTGTTCACTAGTGAAAGTATGATCCATAGGCCTTGTTTCTAAACATTGAAACACCGTTTGCTACTAGATATGTTGCATGTTTGCTTGCTTCCTTCTTGTTTCCTTTAGTCTTTACCTCACCGTCAAGCTATTTTCTGGCACCGTTACCGCTTGTATTTCACTATCTCTTCGCCTAACTAGTGCACCTATACACCTGACAAGTGTATTGGGTGTGTTGGGGACACAAGAGACTTCTTGTATCTTGATTGCAAGGTTGCTTGAGAGGGAATACCTTTGACCACTACCTCCCTGAGTTCGATAAACCTTGGGTAATCCACTTAAGGGAAACTAGCTATTGTTCTACAGACCTCTGCACTTGGAGGCTGCGGTGATCCAGCATACCACTGCATGTGTAGTACACTATAGTCGTTGACATGACATCCACAGAACATCGTTCCGTAAATATCACATCCCTCAGAGTGGTACAACAGAAACATTGCGGGTCCATATTACAAACATACACACGTTATTATTATTACAATACCGAAAGTTCAAGACTTCCCAAAGATTCAACTTACAAACCAAAATATAAGTATTTCAGCGGAAGGTTCAATTTAAAACTTAAACTCCAAATTGAGCTCAACAACTTATTGCTATATATTGTTCATGTTGCTCGGCTCAAGTGGCTACTAGAACTATAGTAACTATTGTAGGGCTCACAGCATAGAAAACAAAAAAATTCCTACGATGGGAACTATGTACCAAGATCTATCTATTAGATACAAACAATGGGCGGATGTATAACCATAGAGAACATACCCTTGAAGACCGACAAATCTTAACGAGTTGAACCCGTGGTTGATGTAGACGATCTCTTGCCGATCTCAAGATCGAGAGGAAGTCCTAGCGCCGCAAAGCAGCAGTGCATCCGTGCTCGCACACACGTACAAGACACCGAGCAACCTCCGCCTCCTCGCTCCAGCGATGCAGCGGAAGAACAATCCTTTCTTGCCGAATAGCCACCGGGAACATGTATCTCGCTAGTCCGAGACCATGGGGGATAAATTCTAGAGGGGGAGAGAGATCCTTCACGAGGAGGTGTGAGTGAGAAGTGAGGAGAGGGGTGCCTTTTATAGGAGAGGGGGAACCCCAAGGGGGTGTCCGACGCATGGGGGATGCCCCCTTGCCCTCCCCTCATTCATGTCGGTGGACACTCCACTCACAAAATCCTCTTCAAATCCCTCCACTTAAAATCCCACTCAAACTTGCTATTAAATTTCCACCAAATTTAATGCAAACTCTCATTAAATAAAACTATTTTTATTTATTCAGAATTTTGTCAATTACTTTAATGACAAACATTCACATATAACCCCTTGCTAGAATTCCATTTCACATGCAAAAACACTTTCTGCAATTTCACCCAAAAACCTGTTTCGGTATCTAGTGAAATAAATTCCTGCGCTTGTTATTCTTTCCGGCATGAAACATTTGATCCAACTGGATGTCAGTGTCCCTTAAGTGTGTCACCCTACGGTTCACGAATAATGCGGACATGATCGAGACCCTTCTCCGATCAATAATTAGTAGCGGGACCTAGAGATCCATACTGACTCCCACACATTCAATGATGACTTTCCTGTGATCGTCGAAACCTTTTATGCTTGTATCTTAATCCCTTTGTTTCACGATATATTACATGTCCGAGACTCAATCATCGGTATCTCCATACCTAGTTTGATCTCGTTACTGACATGCACTCTTTTCTCGTTCCCGTGATATAATATTCTAGTGATCAAATCACTTGCTTGCAAGCTAACCAATGTGATATCACCGAGAGGGCCTAGAGTATATCTATCCGTCATCGGGATGAACAAATTCCACTCTTGATCCATGAGTCTCAACATAACACTTTAGTAGTTTTGAAGCCATCTTTATAATCACCCAATTACGGTGTGACGTTTGATGTCAACAAGAAACTCTTCCGGTGTTAGTGATAGGCATGATCTCATGGTCTAAGGACTAGGATAAATTCATAAGTTGTTTATAGCAATATAATCTAAATGACTTTGATAGTAATGCTATACTTCAGATAAATGTTCATCACATCATTACACTAATGTTGTGATCTCGTTATTAACAACATCCAATGTCTATGATCAGGCAACTGTGATCATCTTGTTAATCAATGAGCTAGTTTATTAGAGAGGCGTAACTAGGAACTTTCTGTTTGTTTATTAAACACACATGTATTAACGTTTCCATATTAATACAATTATAGCATGCAAAATAAACATCTATCATATACTTGGAATACACATAATAAACACTTCACTATTGCCTCTCAGGGCATATTCCCTTTAGTCTCCCACTTGCACTAGAGACAATAATCTAGTTACATAGTGATGTATCTAACACCCATGGAGTTCTGGTGTAAATCATGTTTTGCTCTAGGGAGAGTTTTAGTCAATGGATCTGCTACATTGAGATCCGTATGTACTTTACAAATCTTTATATCTCCATCCTTGACATGCTCGCGGATGGAGTGAAACCGGCGCTTAATATGCTTGGAATGCTTGTGAGACCTTGGTTCTTTGGCATTGACAATAGCACCATTATTGTCACAATAGATCACCATTGGGTCCAATGCGTTTGCAACCACACCTGGTTCGGATATGAACTCCTTCATCCAAACTGCTTCCTGAGCCGCTTCCGAAGGAGCAACATATTTGGCCTCCGTTGTTGATCCCGCCACCATAGGTTGTTTGGAACTCCTCCAACTAACTGCTCCACCATTCATGAGAAATACATATACGGATTGAGACTTAGAGTCATCCAGATCGGTGTCAAAGCTAGCGTTGACATAACACTTAGCGACGAGCTCTTCTTCACCTCCGTATACAAGAAACATATCCTTAGTTCTTAGTAAGTACTTAAGGATATTCTTGACCGCTTTCCAGTGTTCCGAACCTGGATCCGATTGGTACCTACTAGTAAAACTAATAGCATGTGCCACATCCGGTCTTGTACATAGCATGGCGTACATTATAGAGCCTATGGCTGAAGCATAGGGGACTTTGTCCATTATCTCTCTTTCTTCCGCCATAGCCAGACTTTGAGTCTTACTCAATGTCGTGCCTTGTGTCATAGGTAAGAACCCCTTCTTACTATCTTCCATTTTAAACTTCTTTAAAATCTTATCAAGGTATGCACTTTACGATAGCCCTATTAGGCGCCTAGATCTATCTCTATAGATCTTTATGCCTAATATGTATGACGCTTCACCTAGGTCCTTCATTGAAAATTTGTTGTTTAGATAACTTTTAACGCTGTTTAAAAGATCTATATCATTTCCGATCAATAATATGTCATCCACATATAATATCAGAAATGCCACATTGCTCCCACTCACTTTCTTGTAAATACAAGCTTCTCCATAAGTTTGGACAAATCCAAACTCTTTGATCACCTCATCAAAGCGGAAATTCCAACTTCGTGATGCTTGTTTCAATCCATAGATGGATCTCTGAAGCTTGCAAACCTTGTTAGCATCCTTAGGATAGACAAAACCCTTTGGTTGTATCATATACAACTCTTCTTCAATATTACCATTGAGAAACGCGGTTTTGACATCCATCTGCCATATCTCATAATCGAAATATGCAGCAATTGCTAACATAATACTAACTGATTTTAGCATCGCTACTGGAGATAATGTCTCATCATAGTCAACTCCTTGAATTTGTCGAAACCCCTTTGCGACAAGTCGAGCTTTATAGACGGTCACATTACCAGCAGCATCAATTTTCCTTTTGAAAATCCATTTGTTCTCTACGGCCTTTCGGTCGTGAGGTAAGTCCACCAAGTTCCAAACTTTATTTTCATCCATGGATTCCATCTCGGATTTCATGGCTTCTAACCATTTGTTGGAATCCGGGCTCATCATCGCTTCTTCATACGTCGTAGGGTCATCATTTTCATCAACCATGAAATTCATGACAGGATTTCCGTACAGCTCGGGAGCTGCCCGCGTCCTGCTAGACCTGCGAGGTTCGGTAGTACTCTCTTTCGGAGTTTCATGATCATTATCATTAGTTCCTTCTTCAACTGGTGAAGCCAACTCCGGAACGACTTCCGGCGCTGCGCTACCCGCCATACTTTGAAGAGAAGGTTCAATAACCTCTTCGAGTTCTACCTTCCGACTACTCACACCTTTCGCGAGAAACTCTTTCTCTAGAAAGGATCCATTCTTGGCAACAAAAACCTTGCCCTCAGATCTGTGATAGAAGGAATACCCAATAGTTTTCTTAGGGTATCCTATGAATACGCATTTTTCCGCTTTGGGTTCGAGTTTATCCGGTTGAAGTTTCTTCACATAAACATCGCAACCCCAAACTTTAAGAAATGATAGCTTAGGTTTGTTTCCAAACCATAATTCATATGGTGTCTTTTCAAAGGATTTAGATGGTGCCCGATTTAAAGTGAATTTAACAGTTTCTAGTGCATAACCCCAAAATTACAATGGCAAGTCCGTCAGAGACATCATAGATCGAACCATATCCAATAAAGTACGATTACGACGTTCTGACACACCATTTCGCTGTGGTGTTCCGACAGGTGTGAGTTGTGAAACAATTCCACACTCTTTCATGTGAGTGCTAAACTCGTAACTTAGATACTCACCTCCACGTTCGGACCGTAGAAATTTGATCTTTCTATTACGATGATTTTCCACTTCATTTTGAAATTCCTTGAACTTTTCAAAGGTTTCATACTTGTGTTTCATCAAGTAGATATAACCGTATATACTCAAATCATCCGTGAAAGTAACAAAATAACAATATCCACCTCGCGCCGACACACTCATTAGACCACATACATCAGAATGTATGATTTCCAATAAATCTATCGCCCGTTCCATTGAACCGGAAAACGGCGTTCTAGTCATCTTGCCCATAAGGCATGGCTCGCATGTATCAAATGATTCAAAATCAAGTGATTAAAAGTCCATCCGAATGGAGCTTCTTCATGCGTTTAACGCCAATATGACCTAGACGGCAGTGCCACATATATGCGGATATATCATCATTTAGTTTAATCCTTTTAGCATCAACATTATGAATATGTGTAACATTATTATCAAGATCCAATAGAAATAAACCATTCATCATCGGTGCATGACCATAAAAGATTTCATTCATATAAATAGAACAACCATTGTTCTCAGATTTAAATGAATAACCACTTTGCATCAAACACGATCCAGATACAATGTTCATGCTTAGTGTCGGCACCAGATAACAATTATTCAAGTTTATTACTAATCCCGATGGAAAGTGGAGAGGTAGCATTCCAACAGCGATCACATCAACGCTTGATCCATTGCCGACATGCATCTTTACCTCACCCCTTGCTAGCGGTCGCTTGTTTTGCAGCCCCTGACCCGAGTTACAAATATTAGCAAATGAACCGGTATCAAATACCCAGGTGCTACTGCGAGCACTATGTAGGGTTTCGTAGCATGGAAAACAAAAAATTTCTATCGCATACAAACAAACAAGCCAAGATCTATCTACTAGATTGTAGCAACGAGTCGATGGAATAACTCACCCTCGAAGATTCCAAAGTGTTTAACGAGAGCGGATTCTCGTGGGTGATGTAGTCGTACTCTTCCCGATCTCAAGATCGCGTAGACGATCCTTCCGGCCCTGCGTTCCGGCAGCGCTTCCGCAGTCGGTCACACGTTCGGTACTCGATGAAGATCTTCCTCTCCCTTGTTCCAGCAGGCAGCGGAGGTTGTAGCACTCTCCTCGCGATTCCGGCAGCACAACGGCGTGGTACCGGAAGTAGAGGGGAGATCTCGCAGGGCTTCGCCTTAAGCCGGAGCGAGTATGGTGGACTATGAGAGAGATCCTCGGTGATCTAGGGTTGAGCAAGGCCGGTGGCTAGGGTTTGCCTAGGCGGCAGCGGCTTGCCCTAGGCGGCGGCAGCAGGAGGTGGCGGCGCCGGCGGCTAGGATCTAGGGTTTTGGGTGGAGGTGTTGTGTCCTTGGAGGGGCAGCCCTGCCCCTCCTTATATAGGTGGAGGGGGCGCACCAGGGGAGGGGAGTCCCTCCCCAACTCGGATCCCAAGTGGGCCGGCGGTGGAGGGAGGGAACTCCTCCCCAAGTAGGTTTCCTACTTCCCCTCCACCTCACAAAATAGTCGTTTGACTTTGCAAACTAGGATTTGATTAAACCCTTTATTTTGTTCAGCGATGACACCTAGTACATGATGCAATCATTCCAACTTGTTATGACACATTCATGTACCCTTCCCCTCCGAAGCGCCGGACATTCCGGAACCTTCTAGAACATTCCTGATGAAAACACCGGAACCACTCTCCAACCCCGAAACAGGACTTTCCTTATATGAATCTTATTCTCCGGACCATTCCGGATCTCCTCGTGATATCCCGGATCCCATCCGAGACTCCGAACAACATTCGGTCTCTTACTCATCATTCCATAACTACTCAAACAACGTCGAATCCTTAAGTGTGTCTCCCTACGGTTCGTGAATTATGCGGACATGATCGAGACACTTCTCCGAACAATAACCAATAGAGGAATCTGGAAATTCATATGGTTCCCACATATTTCTACGATTACTTTGCGATCGAATGAACCACTTACATACGATACCAATTTCCCTTTGTCTCACGATAGTTTACTTATCCGAGGTTATGATTGTCGGTATCTCTGCATACCTAGTTCAACCTCGTTACTGATAAGTACTCTTTTCTCGTTCCCGTGATATGTGATCCCTTGTGAGCCAGTCACATGCTTGCAAGCTAATTGGATGACATTCCACCGGGAGGGACCAAAGTATATCTATCCGTCATAGGGATGGACAAATCCCACTCTTGATCCATGTGTCTCAACCAATACTTTCCGAACACTCAATGCCACCTTTATAGCCACCTAGTTACGGTGTGGTGTTTGATGTCATCAAAGCATCCTTCCGGTGAAGGTGATATGCATGATCTCATGGTCAAAGGAATTAGGTTACTATGTATCAGAAAGCATATAGCAATTGAACTATTAAAATGACTTGATCTTTATGCTACGCTTATCTATAGGAGTATGTCCACCATATCATTCTCCTAACGATATGATCTTGTTGTTAATAACATATCAATGTTCATGATAGGGAAACCACAATCATTTATTAACCAACAAGCTAGTATTATAAAGAGGCTTTACTAGGGACTCTATTTTAGTTTACAAATCACACAAGTATTAATGTTTCCTTGTTAATACTATTATAGCATGAATGTAAACATTTATCATAAACACAAAGATATAATAATAACTACATTTATTATTGCCTCTAGGGCATATCTCCAACACACTAGTCAAGTACACATCAATAACATGTATATCATATATACCTTTGTTTGCCTTGCCGACCTTCTTGTCTACCAAATACTTGGGGCAGTTGCGCTTCTAGTGGCCAGTCCCCTTACAATAGTAGCACTCGGTATCAGACTTAGGGCCAACTCGGGGTTTCTTTTCAGGCACGGCAACTGGCTTGCCGCCCTTACTTCCCTTCCATTTTCCCTTCTTGTCTTTCTTGAAACCAGTGTTCTTATTGATCATCAACACTTGATGTTCCTTTTTTATCTCCACTTCTATAGTTTTAAGCATTGACAGAACCTCGGGGAGAGACTTCTTCATGCCTTGCATATTATAGTTCATCACGAAGCTCTTATAGCTAGGTGGCAGAGACTGGAGAACACGATGGATGCCTAAGTCAATGGGAATTGATATTCCCAAGAACACAAGCTTATCGGCATAACCCGACATCTTGAATACATGCTCACTAACGGAGTTGTGCTCTTCCATCATGCAGCTAAAGAACTTTTATGAAGCATTGTAGCTCTCTACAGCAGCATGTGTGTCGAAAATCATTGTCAACTCACCCATTGTATCAAATGCATTGCCGTTTTCGAAACGCTTTCGAAGTTCCGGCTCTAGCCCATACAATATGCTGCAATGAACTAAGTTGTGGTCCTCCTGACGAGTCTGATAGACATTATTCTCCTTGTCAGGGGCATCATCAAAAGGTGGGGGGCCTAGCGGCGCTTCTAGCACATATTTCTTTTGTGCAGCAGAGAGGAGAATCCTCAAATTCATGGGCCATTCGGTAAAGTTGCTACCGTTCGTTGCGAGTTTCTCTTTCTCCATGAACACATTGAAATTAAAAGCAGGTGGTGCCATCTACAACAGAATTTTTAAAGTTTAGACTAAGTTTATGATAGATTGAGTTCAACTAATCCATATTACGAATGAACTCCCACTCAAAAACGACATCCCTCGTGCCTTTTTGGTGATTACATGAACCAAATCCACTACACCAAGTCCGATCATCACGTGAGTCCGTGTAGCTTAAAAGGCGAGCATCAAATGGGCATCATATCTACTATATGACTCATGCTTAACCTTTCGGTCTGTGTTCCGAGGCCATGTCTGTACATGCTAGGCTCACTAAGTTAGAACCTTAGTATTCGCGTGTGTAGCTGTCTTACACCCGAAATATGGTCGTGGATCCAAGAACACCCGATCATCACGTGATGTCTTGGAGCAACGAAAACATAATCGGTGCATACTAAAGGAAGAACACATTCTTATCTTGATATTTAAATGAGGGATCATCTTATTATGCTAATAAAGTTCTAAACAAGCAATATAAGATGCTATCAAACATCACATGTTTATTAGTGAAATGATATGGTTCCCGCATATGATCTCTATCATGTGCACCATGGTATGATCACTATCATACCTTTATGTGTAAGGCCAAGGTATATGTAACTTACACGCTATGTCTGTTGTAAGAGTATCATCTCATACTTCTACTTACAACATCACCATATCATAACACTAGCCCAACAACAATCTAAACTAGACGCCTCTAATTTATCCATTGCAAGTTTTACGTGGCTTAGGGCTTTCGAAGATAGAACCGTTCATACCTACAAACATGAACCACAACGAGGATAACCAAATTGTTGAACTCGTTGCAAAATATATATTGACTATAGTAGGAGAGACAGACACCCGCTAGCCACTTATGCAAACTAGTTGCATGTCAAGCATGGAACAGGTCTCATGTGCGAGGACATGTAAAGTTTGTCCGGGCCGCTTCATCCCATTATACCACCAATATCCAAAATTACAACTAAGAAGCAACAACATGATCATCATCGCCCACATACTCATATGTGTACTACCCGTGTAAAGCATCTACGCATAGATCCGGCTCTGATACCACTATAGGGTTTGCAGCATAGAAAACAAAAAATTTCCTACGATGGGAACTATGTACCAAGATCTATCTATTAGATACAAACAATGTGCGAATGTATATCCGTAGAGAACATACCCTTGAAGACCGACAAAGCTTAACGAGTTGAACTCATGGTTGATGTATACGATCTCTTGCTGATCTCAAGATCGAGAGGAAGTCCTAGCGCCGCAAATCATTAGCGCATTCGTGCTCGCACACATGTACAAGACACCGAGCAACCTCTGCCTCCTTGCTCCAGTGATGCAGCGGAAGCACAACCCTTTCTTTCCAAATAGCCACCGGGAACATGTATCTCGCTAGTCCAAGACCATGGGGGATAAATTCTAGAGGGGGAGAGAGATCCTTCACGAGGAGGTGTGAGTGAGAAGTGAGGAGAGGGGTGCCTTTTATAGGAGAGAGGGGAACCCCAAGGGGGTGGCCGACGCATGGGGGCTGCCCCCTTGCCCTCCCCTCATTCATGTGGGTGGACACTCCACTCACAAAATCCTCTTCAAATCCCTCCACTCAAAATCCCACTCAAACTTGCTATTAAATTTCCACTAAATTTAATGCAAACTCTCATTAAATAAAACTCTTTTTATTTATTCAGAATTTTGTCAATTACTTTAATGACAAACATTCACATATAACCCCTTGCTAGAATTCCATTTTACATGCAAAAACACTTTCTGCAATTTCACCCGAAAACCTATTTTGGTATCTAGTGAAATAAATTCCTGCGCTTGTTATTCTTTCCGGCATGAAACATTTGCTCCAACTGGATGTCAGTGTCCCTTAAGTGTGTCACCCTACGGTTCGCGAATAATGCGGACATGATCGAGACCCTTCTCCGATCAATAATCAGTAGCGGGACCTAGAGATCCATACTGACTCCCACACATTCAACGTTGACTTTCCTGTGATCGTCGGAACCTTTTATGCTTGTATCTTAATCCCTTTGTTTCACGATATATGACATGTCCGAGATTCGATCATCGGTATCTCCATACCTAGTTTGATCTCGTTACTGACATGCACTCTTTTCTCGTTCCTGTGATATAACATTCTAGTGATCAAATCACTTGCTTGCAAGCTAACAATGTGATATCACCAAGAGGGCACAGAGTAAATCTATCTGTCATCGGGATGAACAAATTCCACTCTTGATCCATGATCTCAACATAACACTTTAGTAGTTTTGAAGCCATCTTTATAATCACCCAGTTACGATGTGACGTTTGATGTCAGCAAGAAACTCTTCCGGTGTTAGTGATAGGCATGATCTCATGGTCTAAGGATTAGGATCACTTCATAAGTTATTTATAGCATTATAACCTAAATGAATTTGATCGTAATGCTATACTTCGGATGAATGTTCATCACATCATTACACTAATATTGTGATCTCGTTATTAACAACATCCAATGTCTATGATCAGGAAACTGTGATCATCTTGTTAATCAACGAGCTAGTTTATTAGAGAGGCATAACTAGGAACTTTATGTTTGTTTATTAAACACACATGTACTAACATTTCCGTATTAATACAATTATAGCATGCAAAATAAACATCTATCATATACTTGGAATACACATAATAAACACTTTATTATTGCCTCTCAGGGCATATTCCCTTCAATTATTCGGACTCTTGGAACTCTCCTCTGTAGACGATGCCGTAGTCCTCCCCTTCTACGGCTCCATACAGGTTGGGCTCTTCATAGAAGACCTCCTCTTGACTCTCAGATGCATGCATTGGAGTATCTTTGGGATTCTCAGAGTCTAAGTAAGGATTCAGAGGAAAGGATGAGTAACAGCGTTAGCCAGCAAATTCATTATATGCAAGGTAGGAAGTTTGATGCTCTATCTACCACCTCGGACTATCAGTCTTTGGCACTATGCAATTTTCGTAAATCTTTCTTCAAAGGTTGATTTTATTATAAAAATATATGACCATCAGCCTTCAGAAGGTTGACCAGAACTTTCATGGAGTTCCTTTCCTGCCGCGTTCGTATCTCCTTCCCAGAACAGGGAGTAACAAGTTACAGTTCTTACACTATGCAGAGGTGCGTTACTTTTCCCATGAGAGATCAACTCCTTGTTGCACAACCGGGCGTACTTTCCCGTCCACAATTCCATGATGTGGGGCCCAGTAGTTGGTCCAAGCCAATCACTGCCCTTTCCGTGACCTCATATGTCTGCACGATCCTTTGGGGTTGGCTCACCTTTGTTAAGCCCCCTTTTTGGGCAGGCTAAAACCCTGATGAGTTCCTGAAGACTCTATGACCTAGTGATGCCCGGAATAGTACCATTTACATGCACTATATCCCTAAACACCATTCATAGATAATCTAGACACCAAAAGTGTGGGGCATAAGGGTGCCCACCCATATGTTGGATTTGCACAAGGAATCACAACGTCACGTTAAGGTCGTCTTGCTTCCATATAAGAGGAAAAGGATACAGCTGACTTCTCCGCCCCATTCCAAATCTCATGGTTAACGCGTAATATACGGCGGTAGAATCACTGATGACATGGGTTATTAATCCCTAATTGTTCATCATTATTGCAATTAGAACCCTAAGTTCTATTGCTCCATCATATTATCACTTAGGATGATATCTAAGATTTAGTATCTTGAGAAAATAATGTTTTCTTTTGCAAATAATTTGATAAAGACTCTTCAAAGGACATGAGAAAGTGATGAACTTGCCTTGTGATTGCAAGGTAGTGAAGTTTGATGCTTGCACTGGACCTTGAGCTTCTCTGTCTACAAAAACATCATTATTGCCCGGTAAGGACAATATTTAAAGAAGCAAAAATGATTATGCGAAGTAATGTAATGCATCATTTAACTTTATATGTATTCTCCCCCATTATTTAAATTATAGAAAAAAATCCTTTTTAATAATTAAGGATTTATAAATATTTATTGAATATTGTATTCTTTTATTTTATTTCCTTTTTATTTACTTAATTTTTCCTTTAAGAATTATCATTAAATACCAAACATTGGTATTAAATATTTGTTTAGTATTTTTCTAAAATACTAAAATATTAATATATAATGAAAGTGATTTTTATTTATTTTTATCATCTTTCAATAATTTTGTAAAATTACACAAGGAATATATATATATATATATTACAAAATTCTTAATAAAATTTATATGTCTTAAATTTGACTTCTTAATTTATTTGGATAGTCTGGATTATTGTGAATCCAAAAATATTTTATTTATAATTTTTTGATTTTTATTTTATTTTCTAGAATTTATTTAAGTTTAGGGGCATTTTGGTCTTTTCCTTTTTATAAAAATAGCCTTTAGGTAAATGGGCTGCTTGTTTGGTTTATTGGGCCCTGGTGGCCTAATAGGACAGAACCAAAACCACACCTCGTAGGGGTTTTGGCCCAATCCAGCCCACTCCCTCTGTTACTCGCTCGACCTTATCCTTCTCTTCTCCTCCTCGACCCCGTGGTCGATGGCGCCGCCGCCGTGCTCTGCTCGCCGCCGTGGTCCTCCCTGGCTGCTGCCGTGCTGCTGGGCGAGGTTGTCGACCACGCGCTACCCTTCTGTCCAATTCGATTTGGCTATGGAGCTTTCCCGTGGCCAAACTAGTCTCATCCCGAACCCTAGGGTTTGAGGTGATACGGTTGCTGTCGCCGCCATTGCTGCCATTTGCTGTGGTGGTGCTCCTCACCTCCAGGCGTGGCTATGGTCCCTGTTGTGGTGTTGTGTGGGTCGCAGCGCCCCCTTGGGGGTGCTCCCCATGCCGCCGTGTTCGCCGGCCTTCTCTGCTTCCTCTTCTATTCTTCAGCGAGGACCATAGTTAAGTTGTTCCTCTCCCCTCGTGCTCTCTGTGCTAGGACATCCCATGCTAAATGTTGGTAGTGGCCATTCCTGGCTAGTGTCATATCCTGATTAAGATTATTTGTTCTGATTAGGGTTCAAATCTCTTTGTTAATTGAATATCTGATAAGTTGGATCATGTATTGCTGATCCTTAAAACTGTTGAGTGGTGACTTGTTGTGGATTACTGATGATGTTAGCTCTGATGATGCTAGTGGCTTATCAACTGGGTCCCATTGTTAACCTTGATATGGGTCAGATGATAAAGTTGCTTTGGAATTGTTGTTTGGAGATTCTAGTGGTTTGAGAGCTCATCTCTTACATTACTTAGGTGCTGACAGTGAGCTCTGAGTGATGAGGTCACTGTATATTTAGTTATTGGCTTATAGATTCATATAAAGTTTGAGATCAAATGGTCTATTACAGTGATGATATATATATATGAATATTCCTGGTTATGATTCCTATGATTAAGAACAGGAAAATGATTTATGGTTGGTTGGTTGTATCTGTGAAGATTGGATGCTTAACCTGCTTAATTCAGAACTGTTCTTGTGACACCATTCTAATATGGCACACAAGACTAGATTCTATTACTTAGCTTGGTTTTGTTCAAGCTTAAGATAAGTTTGGCATTAAAAAATAAGTAGAAACTTCTTTCCTTAAATCCCTAAGACCTATGATGTTGGTCTGAGGTTTAGGGATTAGACCCTTCTCTTATTATTTCTCATGGATTGGTTCTGGTAGTGATACCAGCTATTGATTCCTGAGTTAAAGTTTGGGAAAAATGATTTGTAAGCTTGATGAATTATATGAATTCATAAGATGAATTTCTATGGTGTTACTCCTATTTAAGAGGTGTGCCTAGAAGTTTAGCTTTTTGGCTATATTCATTCTTGAAATTTAAGTTGTAGCCTAATAACTAGGATCAATGATGTTGTCCTAAGATCCTAGGTAGATCTATATAATTTTCTGGTTGCTTTAATATTTAAAACTTCCATGATGGATTCACCCCACTTGGGTGTTTTTCTGAGAAGTGGAGTATGAGACAGCTCATAAATATTTGTCTAGCTTAGACAGATAGATTATGTGATGGTCTATTACTACTCACCACACTTGGTTGTTGTTGTTGTTGATCTTGTGGCTAGCTTGATCTGGTGCTCCCCTTGGTACTTCCAGTTTCTGGCTTGTCCTTGATCTATCCCTCCATCTCCTGGTCCTGGTGGCTTGATCTTGTCCTTGCTATCCACCTGTTCTACCCCCTCCTTATGTCACCATCTTGGTGAGATGGTCCAGGGTTTAGTTGAGGTGATCTTGCTTGGCTTTGGCTTGGTTTAGCTGGGCTGCTGTTCTTGGTGTGTATGAACAAGGAACTGGTGTGGGGATGCCTCCCATGGCTATGCTGATGGTTTTGTGTGTTTGGAGCTGTTGTTGTGGTGCTGACAGCACACACCATGCAGTTTGGTGTGTGTGTTGCCTGTGTGCCTGCTGCACACCTTGTGGATATGCTCTGGATATGAAGTTACTTCTATCTGGTTACATTTACTTGTCTTGGTGAAATTTGCCCCTCCTTGCTGTTTATTTTGCTTATGACTTGGAATTATGAAGGATTTATTCTTTCATATTGGTGAAACTTGCCCCTTTAAAAGATTACTCAATGATGATCTTTGAACAATGCACTTCACTGTCAAATCTGAGAGTACAATAATTCTAATCCTTAATTTTCTTTCTTTTTAGTTTATGTTTATTTTGCAGGTACCAAACTTGAAGATCAAGACTTTAGTTTAGGTTTTCTTTCTTTGTAGAATAGTCACTTGTAATATTTCTTTCATTCTTTTGTAATTTTATTTTTATTCTTTTGTAATAAAGATTGTACTATTATTCAATAAGTAAAGATTCTTCTTTTGTCTCATGTACTATTGTAAAGACTCCAATAAGTTACATTTTGTAACTCATTTATTGAATAAGTTAATATTCATTTTATTGATTAATTTATTTCATTTAAAAGTTTGAGTTATTATTTGTTAACTCTTGATTAAATCAAATTACTCAAACATAATTCTAAATCCTTTTGAATTATAATTCAAACACTCAAGTTTTAAATTGAAATTTCATTTCCCAAAACACTCTAATCCACAAAGATCATATCGAAGTCTATAACAATCAACCTTCAAGACTATACCTAATCTCAAAGCATGAAAGAAACTTTGATCACTATAGGTTTTTATTTGGCAAAAAATTTACCCACATTTTCACAAATGAATGCATGTGATATCATAGATTCCTAAATCTACCCTTCATTGGTTCCTAAATGCTGGGATGTTAAAGAGGCCCAACAACTGTCTACAAGAATAGAAGTGCGTAGACATCAGGGATCAAAGTACTCTAAACATGAGCATGAAATATGTAGTTCTAACAATAAGACATAGCAACTAAGTTGCAACATGCAAAGGTACAAATAAAGGATCATGAATAACAATGCATTGAAGGACGTTTGTTTGTTTCACGTATAGAAAACATAGCATGTGTGGTATTCATCTTGTCCCTCATGGAATAGCAAAACATAAATTCATATGACACCTTCAAAGTTCATAAGGGTAACTAGATACAAATAATTTAAGAACAAGCAATATCATTATTATCAATCAATCAACAAGTTTTGGGACAATGCACATTGAACTAAGAATGACAACTATGCTCTCTTAATTGGTGCATAAAGATAGAAGATGGAGACTCAACAAAAAGTAAAAAAGAAAGGCCCTTCACAGAGGGAAGCAGGGATTTCAAGTTTCATAAAGAGCTTCCAAAAATTATGGTACTTATTAGATTTCAACTCTCATTGCCCCTATCATTGGCATCCTGAAGTGATTAAGGTTAAAGTGAAACAAATATGAAGTATATGCTTGACAGATCATAAGTTGGCAATCTCGTGTCCCTTGAGTACGAGGGTCGTTCCTCATGCTACTCAACTTTAGTCACAAGCAAGTTCTTGTCATTGTAAGTATATGTGTATCATAGAGAACCGTCAACAGGGTACCCCTTGCCCCATGACACAGGAGCTATCCCATATCAAAATGACAAGACAACAGACAATGAGCATCTCAGTGATCTTTTTATTTGCTATTTGCATAGGTTTTTACTGAGGATGCTTCACAAATTGCTCACTATGGTTATGCTGCAAGTTTCCACCATGATTAGGCATGGCTTAGGCTAGCCGCCCAGGCGTTTCTCTAACACATATACAATACTCCATGGACTTACAAGCTCCCCTTTTATTTCACACTGCCGACATCCGTAAACAAAAGATCATGATATCAACTAGATAATATGTACAGGTGTTGAAAGCATTCCCCATGACAACATGGTTCTGCTAATTCCCAACATATAAGTGCAAGCATATAAACAACATAGATGACACAATGGTTTAAGTTTATTAGGTGCAAGAAAGTAAAGTGTGCCATCAAGTTTGTGAGAGCTTTAATCACTAATTTTCACATAATAAGTTTAATTTGGAAGATAGATAAAAACATGAATATACTTGGAATGGTGTAACACACCATGCATAGGAATTTATAGTGGACTCTTTGGAATAACTTGGTTTCTTGGGAGTTGGATGCATGAGTAGAGCTTACTCAGTACAAGTGGAGGCTAGCAAAAGACTGGGAGCGACCAACTAAGAGAGAAATAATGGCCATAATCATGCAAAGCGACAAAACATTATCAATTAAAGCATAAAGTGGTATCACAAGTCAAAAACTAAATGATCATTGAGGCTAAGGTGACTGGTTCATAGTCATTACATGGTGTAAGCACGTGTCAAGTCTATTGGGGATATGCTATATGGGTATCCTCATAGCATGTCTCTTATCCGGATAACCCGGGTGGCCCATAGTTGGTAGCATGGCCCATGGCCTGCTGGACGGCCCAGTTAGATGGATCCATAAGGGAGGCCCATGCCGGATAAAGGAAGGCTACGGTGGAGTCACCGACGTACCCGGAGCCTTGCAGTGCAAGACACGTTAGACTATTATATACTATGTAGGACTCTGTAACCTGTCCGGCTAGGACTTTCCCTGTAACCCTAGGACCTGGCGACTATATAAGTCGGGCCTATGGGAGCCTTTAGGGCACAAGTTAGATAACTCAACTCATACCTCGCATAGCGAACCGATCCCTGTAACTCGGCGTATTGCCATTATAGTGATTTATAGGAGGAGTAGGATTCCGCCACCGTTGTGGGATCTGAACCTGGGTAAGCTATGTTACCTCGTACCCGTCAACCGTCCGCCTTACCCACGTCTCTAATCATGCACTGTGAGGACCCCTCCATGGCGTACTTGTCGGCAATACCACGACAGTTGGTGCCCACCGTGGGGCCAGAGGCGCTTCAGGCTCTTCAGCGGGCGAGGTCCAAGATCTTCGCGGGAATCGACGAAACCGTAGCCATCGGTCGCGTTCTCTTCTTCGGCAATGTTCCGATTGTCCCTCCTGACGAGTTCTGGACCCTGGCGAAGACGAACCCTACACAGTGCTCGATCGTCCCCATCGGAGATATCCACCTCTTCATCGGCGAAACAGACTTGGGCAATAGTTCCCTGGGAGTTGGAGGAGTATCAAGACCCGTACGGACCGCCTATAGGCAGGATACGTTCGCGGAAGGATCGATGTCGGATCCCTCTTTGGAGTTTGCCGATAAAGATCAGAAAAATTCAAGGCCCACCCAAACCGCCCCTATGCAGGATATAATGGTCGAAGATTGCTGCGAGTCTGCCGGCTTCGTCCGTCTGGACAACAGAGATCCAAGTTCGTTAGAGTGGTGACCATCTTTGATCTGGCGCGTTGCGTTCAGAAAGAGGGCTTACCTTGCCAGGTGGCTCATTACCCCAATGATGATGCTATGTATCACTTTGTGGCAGGACTGGACCAAGGCACGCTTCTCCGACATACGCTAAGGCGGCAGCAAGCTTTAGGGCGCCTCACCTTCGAAAGCATGGTGAACACCGTCAATAGCTATGCGGGGGCTGAGGAGGAGGCTCAGATAGAACTTGTGCTCATTGGCGGAGCACCTCCGCCTCAGCCGCCACCACCACCGCCGCCTCCGGTCGTCGCCGTCGTAGCTGCGCCACCACCTCCAGTCATCATCGCTGCTGTTGCACCTCCACCGCCCATCATCGAGGAAGCCCCGACACCCTCCGACTCTGTGCTTGACGCGTTCTACGCCAACATCAGCGCTGACTCAGAGGAGATAGACTTCAGCCCAGAGGAGCTAGACTCTGCCATGCAGTAGATGGAGGAGGATTACAAGCGCGACGAGCAGGCCAACAACACTGTCACGTCCCGAGAGGTGTTCGTCGCCATTGGGACGGTGATGGATGAAGATTAACTTGGACGAGCTCCGCCTATAGCGCTGGACAAAGGGAAGGGACCACTTGTTGCTGCCGATAATGATCACGCAAAGGTCATGCCCTCTCTGCCTAACCCAGTGCAAGAGCCTCAGGAACTCGGCACCGGTCCGAGCAACACCGCAAACCTGCCGCCTCCGGCATCTACGTCGGCCGCTGCCCAAATTACTCCAGCTGATAGAGTGATGTACGACAACTTGCTCATCGATCCCATGACCGTGGACCATATATGGAATGTAGTCCGACTTTACGAGAAGCACCAGCAGCTGCTGTAGGACGCGCAGGCCATCGCGGAGCAGGGCGCACAGCTAGATCAAGATCTGGCCAACGCGCAGAAGTCGATAGAGAAAGCTAGAGCAATGGAGGCCGAGTACAAGACTCTGCTCAAGCAGCAGAAGGCTAATAAAGCTCTGGCTCGCGTCATCGACGACCCTGGCGTAGGCTGCAACCTAGGATGGGCTCCCTCGAAGCCGGCACAGGCCAAGCCATACATTGACAGTGAAGGAAGGTAGGTGATGCCCACCCCTCTCCTCAACCTCGCCGTTGCCAAGACCCTTTTGGAGAAGGATAGATCACCCGCAGCGGTGGGCCAGGTCTATGACCTTGTGGCCAAGGCGGTGAAACAACAGGAAAAGGCCACCTCTCAGAGGCTTGAGTCTGACCCAGCGTTCTGCCAGTCTAGCCAGCACAAGCCACCAAGGGATCGATCTCCTCATGATGTCGGGTCCCAAACGTGTTCGTCAGAACGAAGACGGAGGGATGCACGCAACAGGAAGGACGTTATCCCCATATCCTCCAACCATGGAGGCAAGGCTCAACCTCGTCGCCCATCTCCATCGCCCCGGTCTCCCCGACATCGCGAAGATACCAAGGCTCAACGTCGTACGGATATTCCTCCGCCAAGTCAGGGCGGCAACGTCATCCGCGACAACACGGAGCAGACTCATCATGACGAAGAGCGCAACCAAGGACACAAGAGCAGGTCGCGCCATGACCCTCCTCGTTCGACAAGCAACCGCGACAAGCGTGAGGAGTCACAGGAGGGCAACAGCAAGAAAGCTAACCCACCGCCACCTCCGCCTCCATCACCACCAAGCAGCCACCATGGCGGAGGAGGCCTGCGTCGTTCACGCGGCCCATTCCCTGATGGCAAGAAGAAGAAAAGAAGCCCGAAGCCATACGACGCACGTTCACGTCTGGACAAGATCCACGAGGCCCGGGAAGGACCATACTTGGGACCATGTTGCTTTGGACCTATGATATGGTCCGCAACTTACCCCATGGGTTTCCGGATTGACAAGACCATCAAGCCCTATGATGGCACCGCCAAGCCAGCTACATGGTTGCAGGATTACGGTAACGTAGTGGAGATCGCCGGGGGTAACCCCAACATCACCGTCAAGTACCTCCCATTGATGTTGGCGGGCACGGCCCGACAATGGATTGATGACTTGTCGGAAAGATCCATCTGTAATTGGTTGGACATGCAAGAAGCATTCACCAAGAACTTCGAAGGTACATACAAATGTCCCAGTACTGTTGGCGATCTACAGCGGTGCGTGCAGGAGAAAGATGAGACATCTCACGCCTACCTCTCCCGCTGGCTAGATATGAAGAATTCCTGCGTAGGAGTGCACGCTCAGACTGGCATGGCCGCCTTCATTGATGGGTTGGAAAGGGGCATGTTGCTCCAACATAAGTTGAAGCGCCTGCAGGACAATCACCAGCTAGATCTTAACCAGATGATCTAGTTGGCCAGTGAGTTCGCGGCTGCCGATGACGATGCTTGCGGCTCCTTTCCGGCAACATCCGTCCCAACTCAGGCTCAGAGGAACAGCGGCACCAAGCGGAAGACCGTGCCAGAAGAAAAGCAAATCTCCGACATGGTCGCTATGACTTTTGCAGGACTACGTGATGGCGGACAACATGGCCGAGGACGGGGAGCTGGTCGTGGGCAGCAGCGAGGAAGTGAAACTACCTTAGCAGCGCTCCGCGTTCCCCAAACCTACGAGGAGTACCGTGATATGTCGTGCCTCGTACACCTCAACGCCAACGGCAAGGCCACTCACACCAATCGCCATAGCAAGTTCGTCAACGATCTCAAGGAGGACCCGGAGTCCGACTACAAGCAAAGTCGGAAGAACAGACCGCGAGGCAAGGGCAAGGGGAAGAAGAAGGACGAGGAGTCCAAGGATTCAAGTGACATGGATGAGGATGTTGACCCCAAGAACGCCGCCAAGAGCGATGGCAAGGGCAAGAACCCCTTCGAGAAGAAGGCGACCGTTTTCCACACTTTCCTTGGGACCCCCACTGTCCGACAACAAAAGACATCTATGAGGATACTGATGGCCACTCTACACCCAGTTCCCCAGTACCTGTGCTAGTCGGAGATTCCAATTACTTGGGACAGGAAGGATCACCCAGACCTCATCCCTACGGAGAACCAATACGCCATGGTCATCAACCCCCTGATTGACGGCAATGAGTTCACCAAATGTATGGTGGATAGTGGAAGCAGCATCAACATCATGTATCTAGATACACTGCACAAGATGAACTTGACGGAGGCTAACCTAAGGCGGACCAGCACCATCTTCCATGGCGTAGTTCCTGATCGGGAGGCTCGGTCCCTTGGGTGCATCACACTTCAAGTCGCTTTTTGCGATGTTAATAATTACCACCAAGAACGCATGACCTTTGAGGTGGTCCCCTTCAAGAGTGTGTACCACGTCATATTCGGACGCGACATCTTCCACGCCTTCGTGGCCAAGCCATGCTTCGTCTACAACAAGCTCAAGATACCCGGACCAAACAGAGTCATCATCGTATCCGGAAGCTTTACCAAGGCAAGGGACTGCGAGATTGGAGAAGCAGCCTACACGAAGTTGTCCTCTACAGCGACGAATTCAAGGAGATCCAGAGCAAGGTCGATGACTCAGAGATGCCCGCGTCAAAGAAACAGATCTCTGGCTCCGCTCCAGCATTCAAGACCGCCATCGAGACCAAGCCGGTGGAACTTGTGGTAGGTGATGCCTCCAAGACCACCGCCATTGGGACGAACCTGGATCCCAAATAGGAAAGCGCGCTCGTCGAGTTCCTCCGTGAGAATAGGGACATCTTTGTCTGGCAATCTGCCGACATGAAAGGTGTACCTAGGGAACTTGCCGAGCACAACTTCAACATTGATCTAAAATGCAAACCAGTGAAGCAACCTCTACGACGCTTTGGAGATGAGAAGAGACGCGCCATTGGCAAAGAGATAGCTAGGTTACTTAAGGCTAGTTTTATCCGAGAAGTCCTTCACACCCAATGGGTGGCCAATCCTATACTTGTCCCCAAAAATGGAACCAAAGAATTAAGAATGTGTGTTGATTACACCAGCTTGAACAAAGCATGTCCCAAAGATCCGTTTGCTTTGCCTCGCATTGACCAAGTCATTGACTCGACGGCTGGCTCAGAACTTTTGTGTTTTCTCGATGCATACTCAGGATACCACCAGATCTAGATGAGGAAGTCGGACCAATTGGCCACTTCATTCACTACACCCTATGACACGTTTTGCTATGTTACGATGCCTTTTGGGCTGAAAAATGCAGGTGCTACATACCAGCGGACAATGCAACGTTGCCTACACGATCAAATTGGTCGGAACATTCACGCCTATGTGGATGATATAGTGGTGATGTCTAAAAAGTCAAATGACTTAATCTCCGACTTAAAAGAAACCTTTGATAATCTCCGTAAGTACAACATGATGCTTAACCCTAAGAAGTGCGTCTTTGGGGTTCCAGCCGGGAAAGGGATCCCGTGCTTGTCTATAATTTTTGATGTTCCATGCTTGTTTAGCATCATTTGTCTTATGTTTTGTCTACACTTTGAGGTATTTTTATACACTTTCTGGTACTAACCTATTAACAAGATGCCACAGTGCTAGTTGCCTGTTTTCTTCTGTTTTTGGTTTCAGAAAGGCAGAAATCAATATTCTCGGAATTGGACGGGACAAAAGCCAAAGTCAATATTTTACCGTGGGCAACACGAAGTCCAGAGGGGAGACGGAGAGGCGAACC
Source organism: Avena sativa (assembly GCA_916181665.1). Lineage (NCBI taxonomy): Eukaryota > Viridiplantae > Streptophyta > Magnoliopsida > Poales > Poaceae > Avena > Avena sativa. Next base: position 271,521,445 of record OV702298.1, on the reverse strand, counting down.
AGGGCCACCTGTCGTGGTATTGCCGACGAGTACACCATGGAGGGGTCCTCACAGTGCGTGTTTAGAGACGTGGGGGACGGCGAACGGTTGATGGGTACGAGGTTACACAGATTACCCAGGTTCAGATCCCACAATGGTGGCGGAATCCTACTCCTGCTATAAATAACTATAATGGCAGTACATCGAGTTACAGAGATAGGTTCGCTGTGCAAGGTGTGACTAGAAATTCTAAGTTATCGTGTGAAGTTGTGCTCTAAAGGCTCCCATAGGCCCGACTTATATATTCACCAGGTCCTAGGGTTACAGGGAAAAGTCCTAGCCGGACAGGTTACAGAGTCCTACAACATCTATTACTAGTCTAGCGTGTCTTGTACTCCAAGGATCTGGGTACGCTAGTGACTCCATCGTAGCCTTCCTTTATCCGGCATGGGCCTCCCTTCTGGATCCATCTAACTGGGCCGCCCAGCAGGCCATGGGCCATGCTACCAACTGTGGGCCACCCGGGTTATCCGGATAGAGGACATGCTATGAGGATACCCATGTAGCATATCCCCAACAGTAGCCCCCGGAGAACTCCGAGATCTTGCGTCGTCTTGCCTCTTCAGGTTGAATGCTCCGTCTAGATGGATGTCGGCAAATCGTCAAGCAATATCTTGTAGTCCTCCCAAGAACCCTGCAATTCTCTCCGTCTTCAACTTGTAAGTCGGAGAAACGATGAATCTTCCATCGTACTATTCTCGTAGTCAGACTATATCCGTCCATGCTGGAATATTACGATGTTATGGTTCACCTGCTAGTGACAGCTAGGACGACATAGACATAGGTCAGTAGCACCTCGTAACTCACACATGCAGAGAACACAATCATGTCCGTTTTTCCCGCGCAAAGGATACAAACTGTTGGCGGTGACGGTTGGGAACATGGCGAAATTTCCGCGCACGCGCCCGCACACGTCGTCCACGCGCCGACCATTCGATCACCTTGCACGAATCTTGACGCATGAGGTTATAAATCACATTTGCGGTGAATTTTTACTTTTCACCTCATTCATCCTCTGCGTCATCTTCTTCCTCCAGCGAGCACCTCCTCGAGTCCTCCCCGCGACACACGAAAAAACCCTAGCCTCCCAATCTTTCCAGTCCCCACTTTCCCTCTCGAATGGCGAGCAGCAGCTCTACTCCCTCCATGGCGGCATCAGGCGATGCCGCGGCGAAGCCGGCGAGCACTGTCTACGTGCCCCTAGAAGGGCTAGTGCTACCCAAGTCCGCTGTGGTTGAATCCACCGGCGGCAACCATAATCCAGCGGCGTGATGTCTACGCACTTCTATTCTTGTAGATAGTTGTTGGGCCTCCAAGTGCAGAGGTTTGTAGAACAGCAACAAGTTTCCCTTAAGTGGATCACCCAAGGTTTATCGAACTCAGGGAGGAAGTGGTCAAAGGTATCCCCTCTCAAGCAATCCTGCAATCAAGATACAAGAAGTCTCTTGTGTCCCCAACACACCTAATACACTTGTCAGGTGTATAGGTGCACTAGTTCGGCGAAGAGATAGTGAAATACAAGTGGTAACGGTGCTAGAAAATAGCTTCTGACTTGTTGTTGACGTGGGAGAACGTGTGTGAGTGCCAGAAAATAGCTTGATGGTGAAGTAAAGACTAAAGCAAGCAAACATGCAACAGATCTAGTAGCAAACGGTGTTTCAATGTTTACAAACAAGGCCTAGGGATCATACTTTCACTAGTGAACACTCTCTCATATAAATATCCTCTCTTCATGATACTACTCTTAACTACTCTCCGGTTGGACACTCTAATCCACGGTAGGGCCTTCCCCAATCTAGATAACCCCACACTGTCACCTTGAGCGCTAGATGGTTCCAACAAACACCACAATTTCATAGAGACATCCAACTCCAAATATAACTCATAACAAATATTCAATCTAGCTAAAGTGCAACACACGGTATGCACGTTGTCAACTTTCACACACGTGGGGAAAAGCATAGATCTATTAAAGCATAAAGAGTATTTATGTAGACTCAAACCTAAGTGCCACCATGGCGTGTGTCGTGGTATTGCCGACGAGTACGCCATGGAGGGGTCCTCACGGTGCGTGTTTAGAGATGTGGAGGAAGGCGGACGGTTGACAGGTACGAGGTAACACAGTTTACCCAGGTTCAGATCCCACGACGGTGGCGGAATCCTATTCCTGCTATAAATCACTATAAGGGCAATACGCTGAGTTACAGGGATTGGTTCGCTGTGCGAGGTTGTGTGAAGTTGTCTATGATCGTCTGAGATTATGCCCTAAAGGCTCCCATAGGCCCGACTTATATAGTCGCCAGGTCCTAGGGTTACAGGGAAAAGTCCTAGCCGGACAGGTTACACAGTCCTACACTGTCTATTACTAGTCTTGTGTATCTTGAACTCCAATGCTCCGGGTACGTCGGTGACTCCAACCGTAGCCTTCCTTTATCCGGCATGGGCCTCCCTTCTGGATCCATCTAACTGGGCTGCCCAGCAGGCTATAGGCCATGCTACCAACTGTGGGCCACCCGGGTTAGCTGGATAAGAGACATGCTATAGGGATACCCATATAGCATATCCCCAACCGTAGCCCCCGGATAACTCCAAGATCTTGTGCCGTCTTGCCTTCTCACGTGGAATGCTCCGTCTAGACGGACGTCGGCAAATTGTCAAGCAATATCTTGTAGTCCTCCCAAAGAACCCTGCAAAGCTTTCTCCGTCTTCAACTTGTAAGTCGGAGAAATATTGAATCTTCCATCGTACTCTTCCATAGTCGGATCGGATCCGTCCATGTCGGAATCTTCGATGTGATGGCTCATCTGCCTATGTCAGCTAGGACGACGTAGGCTTAGGCCAGTGACGCCTCGTAACTCACATATGCAGAGAACGCAATCATGCCCGATTTTTCCGCGCGAGCAATACGAACCGTTGGCGGCGACGGTTGGAGACGTGGCAAAATTTCCGCGCACGTTCGCGAACACGTCGTCTACGCGGCAACCGTCCGATTAAGCTGCATGAATCTTGACGCTGGAGATGATAAATAGTAACCGCGGTGGAATTTTCCACTTTTTACCTCATTCCCCTCGCGTCATCTTCTTCCTCTAGCGCACGCCCCTTCGAGCTCTCCGCGCCTGACTCGTGAAAAAACCCTAGCTTCCAATCTGCACCAATTGCGCCCAGCTTCACTCCATGGCCAGCAGTAGCAGCGCTTCTCCTTCCATGGCGGCGTCGAGTGAAGCCGCGGCGAAGCCGGCGAGCTCCATCGTCGTGCCTCCAGAGGGCCTAGTCATTCCCGCATCGGTGGTCATCGAGTCCACCGGCGGCGACCTTAATCTGGCGGCGCTGGAGCCGCTGGAGGAGGAACCAGACTCGCACAAGGGCGACTGGTGCGGCTCGGATATCATTGATCGTGATATCCAAGAGATGATCGCCGAAGGCTACCTTCCTGCGACGGAGGGGCTCGTCTGGCGGGCGGCGCCGGCCGGCAAGGTGACACCTTCTCCCAAAGCCGGAGAAAAGGTGTACCTCAAAGCTCAGCTGGTACGCAGCGTCTCTCTGCATATCTCCAACTTCTTCCTCTCCGTCTTAAATCACTATAGGGTCCAGCCCTAGAACCTTTCCCCCAACAGTATCTTAGTGCTTAGCAACTACGCGGCGCTCTGCGAGGGATACTTAGGGATAAGGCCTAGGTTAGACCTCTTTGTGTACTTCTTCACAGTCAAACGTGAAGCCGGACATAGAAAGGAAGAGCTTAGGAACTACGGCACCATAAGCTTCAAGATTCGACCTGGCTGGCGGTTCCCCGACATCGTCGGCCATGAGTCCTGCAAAAATTGGCAGCGGGCATACTTTTATGGCCCAGACATTCCTCTGGTTGGCCGAGAAGTAACGTACCCGGACTTCGTGGATGGAGCCGCCGCTGAAGTTTCCACATGGATATCCCAAGCCTCCCTTCCCTCCGACCTCGACGCTTCTCGTGCTATAAGGTGGATTGAATGGTTTGTAGAGACGGGTTTGACCGGCTTGGACCTAGCCATGTGCTGGTTCATCAGGCGAATCCAACCTCTGCAACACCGCGCGAAGTTCATGTACGAGTATACCAGCGACAGAAGGGATAGTCTCCGCATCTTCGTGGACAACTTCTCGAGCGACTCTGTCAAGCTCTGCCTTAAGGACATCGTCAAGGTGAAGGATACGAAGCATGGCTTCACCATCACCTACGACATGTATGTAGATGGCAAGTGCCCAAAGGTAGGTATTTATTTTCCGTGTATGACATATACTCCAGTTCTTCCGTCTTGCAAATGTCATTTTATCTAACACGGTGATTTCTCACTTAACAGCTTAGCGATCTAGAGGAGGGCAACCTGGCTGCCCAAATCTATGATCCAAAGATGAAGGAAGTCACGGTCGTGTCTGACGACGAAGCTCCAGTGGCGCGAAAGCGGAAGAGCTCCACCTCTGACGCTGCCGACGGAGGCAAGAAGAAGACGGAGGGTGGAGCCTCCAAAAAGACTACCGCCGACCTGGAGGCAGAGAAAAGAAAAGCCATAGGGATCCCTTTTGCTAAAGCACCCCCACTTGTGTAAGCTTCTTTTCTTCCGACATTGTCTATTTATTCATCTTGATCATGTACTTATGCATTTTGCACGTTTCAGGAAGAAAGCCACGACCAACCTCAAGAAGACCTCCAAAACATCGGGGGCTTCTCCGAATATCAAGGACATGCTGCATTGCGACGCCTCTCCCGCCATCGCCCTTGCCACTCCTGCCGTCAAGCCCTCGTCTGCCCCGACAAGCTCTCAGGCTAAGGAGGCATCAGGCCCTTCCGCCATGGAAGTGGACTCCGGTACCTCTACTTAGCTTGCTGTTGTCGGCGAGCAGGCGATGCAGGAGAGTAGCGCCCATCAAATGGCTAAAGCTCCGGCTAAGGATGCCATCGGTGGCGGTAACGCGGTGGTGGAAGCTGGTACTTCTGCCGAAGGCGGCGCCCTTGCTCCCCAGAAACCCTTTGAGTTCCCAAAGATAGTCTACCCGGCGCTTACACCGAGTAGCACATCTGTGGTTCCTGGAGCAGCGCCGACATCTCCGACGTGCAGTCTTGAGGAGCTCCTCCGACAAGGAGACATCTTGCGAGGAAACAGTATCTCCTTTGGCAAGATGCTAGCCGAGAGTGCTACCAATCTCAAGATCATTGCACTGGTAAGTTTTATTTGCCTTTTTGCATTTCATATGAGTATCCCACTATAGCCCCCGAGGATGTAGACAGAAAACCATAAGATTTTGCGTCTAGATGCTCTAAGAGTGACTAAGCTAGAAAACTTCTCACTGTAGCCCCCAAGCATTTAGATGGAATGAAATGTTCCGACTAGATGCTTTAAGAGTAGCATACGCAGTGTTTATAAATTTCAGCATTGTAGCCCCCAAGCTTCTAGTTGTAACTGAGTCAGTTCCGACTAGATGCTTAAAGAAAGCTAAACATATAGCTGAGTTAAAAACTTTATACTGTAGCCCCCAAGCCTCTAATCGGAAAATGAATTAGTTCCGACTAGATGCTCAAAGAAAAGCTAAGCATGTTGCTATGTTAAAAACTCTCACTGTAGCCCCCGAGCGTCTAGGTGGAGGATTTCCGGCTAGATGCTCCAAGCAGACTAATCAACGTTTTAACTTTGTCCTTTTTTTCCACAAAACGAGAATGCTCGGAGGGGCATGGCCAATGATAAGTACCAGAAGATGCGTGCGGATCTTGAAGCCGAAAAGGGTAAAAATGCCTTCTTGAAGGAACAGATCATCAAAAACAAGAGTCTGTTTTCTTTTTGCGCATTCCTTCTTGTTTATGTGCCTACATTCTCCGAGTACTCACTGTGTACTTTGTTTTCTCCGACTTTACAGAACATGTTGCCAAGGCCAAGGACATTGTCGAGCAGTCCAAGCATATCCAGCAGATGGACAGTGAGAACAAGATCCTTAAGGAGGAGAGGAAAGACATGCTGATAATGCATGAGGATTCAATGAAGGCCTTGCAGGACTCCGCCACCACGGAAATCGATCGCTTGAAGGAGGAGCTTGCGATCTTAAGAGATCAGAAGCAAGCTGCCGATGAGCAAAATCAACGCCACAGCGAGGCGTATAAGCTCCTCCAACAAGAGAAAGAATCCTTGGCGGACATCCTCTAGCAAGCTGAAGACAGCATCTTCAGCTCCGTCTTGGATTTTTGTAGTCCCAATACTTTGAATTGTTGAACTCATGCACTCCTTGTCAGAATTTTCAGCTCCTCTGGGTTTGACCCGTTCACCTCCTCCGGCCAAGGAATGCATGGTTCTTGCCGGCAACTTTATAAACACCGCCATCATGCAAGCCAAGGAGATCGCCAAGCCCCTCCAGATAAATATCAAGGCATCAGACTCTACGGTGAAGTACTCGGAGATTCTGCGCCGAGCCCCCGAGCGTATCACGAGCTGGAAAGCTTCTTGTGCACGGGCTGGCGCAAGGATGGCACTGTCGATGGTGAAGGCACACTATGAAGATGCCGACATCGACACGGTGACCTCTGGCATTCTCGACGCAGACGATGATGGCAAAGAGATTAATCATGAAGCCATCTTGTCATCGCTCGCGGGTTATGACACCAGAGTTGTCGAGTTGGTGGACGTCGACGTCTTCGTACCGATGAACACCATTGATGGCGGCAACCAAAGCTCCTCCGAGTCTCTTCATACTGCCGACTTCGAGGGCGGTTCTCCTGTTGGTGATGACGCTGCTTCCAAGTCGCCTGCACCAAAGGAATGAAAGACAACTTTGTAATATTTGTTTCACCTTTGGTGTGCATGCGGAAAAAACTTATTGATGTAACTTAAGGCGGAAAACAATGTTGCATGTCCTGCTACTTAAGAATCAGTTTCCAGCATGTATATATATTTTTTAAGCAAGTGTTGGCTTATCCATTACTTTGGTTCTTATGCTTGACCTTTCGTGAGTCGGAAGACTCGTTGTCGGAACCATGCGCCCAGGTGATGATGCCCAATGGCACCGTCAATAACCTAAGCACAAAATCGCCAACAATAAGTGCCAAAAGTCACTACTCCAGAATCCACATAAAAACAACAAAGAACGTGTAGACCAAAAAACTTAAGCTAACGCCCTTGGGCGGAATTTTCACAAGTGCAATCACAAAACTTGTGCATAGAGTTTTTACATGATCCAAAAATGAATACTAAAGGAGGTAAAAGACTCAGAAATATGAGTGAACCAGAGAGCTTTATTTCATTGATCATATAAGAGGTACACAATTAGATAAAAAATGCTAAGTGTAAAAAGGACGTAGTTGTGCTATGTTTCATGGCCGATCAAGCTCTGGGTAGTCATCATCCGGGTCACGTCGCTTACGCTTATGATCCTTGTTGGGTCTATCCTTCAGTTCATGATTGTCAACGAGGTAGTAAGACCCATTGAGTAGCCTCTTGCTTATGATGAACGGTCCTTCCCATGGCGGGGATAACTTGTGTGACTTCTTCTGCTTAAGTCGGAGCACCAAATCCACCTATTTAAATGAGCGATGCCGGACGCGGCGACTATGGTAGCTGCGTATCTTCTGCTGGTAGATGGCAGATCTTTGGCATGCCAAAACGCGCTCCTCCTCGAGAAGGTCCACATCTAGGCGTCTAGATTCTTCAGCGTCATCTTCGTCGTAGGCGGCAACTCTTGGCGCATCGTGAAGTATGTCGGAAGGCAGGATGGCTTCTGCTCCATATACCATGAAGTAAGGGGTGTAGCCGGTGGATCTGTTGGGTGTAGTTCGTAAACTCCACAACACAGATGGCAATTCTTCCGCCCAGGCTCCAGCTACTCTATGTAGCGGTGCCTCAAGACGTGGCTTGATTCCCTGTAGAATTAATCCATTGGCTCGCTCAACCTGACCATTGGATTGTGGGTGTGCCACAGATGCAAGATCAAGTTGGATGCCTTTCTCCCAACAATAAGCCTCCACTTCTTCGAGTGATAAATTGTTGCCATTGTCGGTGATAATGCTGTGTGGGAGACCAAATCTCACCACTATATCCCGGACAAACCTGAGGGCAGTTGCCCCGTCAAGCTTTCTAATGGGTTTAGCTTCTATCCATTTAGTGAATTTATCAACTGCTACAAGCAGATGTGTAAACCCACAGGGTGCCGTCTGTAACGGTCCCACCATGTCTAGCCCCCAGACTGCAAACGGCCAAGTTATTGGTATTGTTCGTGGTTCTTCAGCAATAACATTTGGTTGTCGGGCGTAATACTGGCATCCCATGCATGTCTCAACCAGCTTGTCGGCGTCCTCCTTCACGGTCAGCCAGTAGAATCCTTGCCGGAAGGCTTTCGTGACCAACGATCGAGGAGCGGCGTGATGCCCGCAATCTCCGAGGTGGATTTCGCGTAGGATTTCCATACCTTCTAGCTGGGAAACACACTTTAGGTATACACCAGTAGTGCTCCTTTTGTAGAGTTTCCCATTGATTATGGTATAACCCTTTGCTCGTCGTACTATTTGTCGTCTTTCGACTTCGTCGTCGGGCAATGTTCCGTGTTCGAGATATTCCATGAATGGTTTTGTCCAAGCCAGAGGGGCCTTAGTCACCATGTTGACGAAAGAGTCAGCTCTATCCGGGTTGTCGATGTCGGCTCCCTTCACAGATGGTGTGCGCAAATGCTCTAAGAAAACTCCTGGCGGAATTTTCTTGCGCCCTGATCCAAGCTTAGATAGCAGATCAACCGCCTTGTTTTGCTCCCTAGGTACATACTTGACTTTGTATCCCAAGAAGCTCTTGGCTATCTCGTCCACTTCGTCTCGATATGCCGCCATCATAGGGTTCCGCGCATTCCAGGTGCCAGCCACCTGCTGGGCAACCAAGTCGGAGTCTCCACAGCAAACTATGCGCTTGATGCCAATATCCTTGGCTACACGTAGTCCGTGAATGAGTGCTTCATACTCCGCCATGTTGTTTGTAGCCTCGAAGTGGATCTGCAGAACATAGTGTAGCTTGTCTCCTATTGGTGACTATAGCAATACACCAGCCCCCGAGCCGTTGAGCAGCTTTGATCCATCAAAATGCATCACCCAGTATACTGGTTCCGGCAACGAAGTAGCATCTGGCATCTCCATCCAATCTGCAACAAAATCCGCCAAGGCCTGTGATTTGATAGCGTCGTGCCTTTTTTAGGTGATCTCGAAGGCGGCAAGTTCAATACCCCACTTTGTGACCCTTCCTGTAGCGTCGCTGTTGTTGATAATGTCGGACAGCGGAGTCTTGCTCACCACTGTGATTGGGTGCTCCTGAAAATAATGCCTCAGCTTCTGTGAAGCAAGGAATACTCCATAAGCTATCTTCTGGTAGTGTGGGTAACACTGCTTGGACTCCGTCAAGACCTCGCTTATATAGTAAACTGGTCGTTGAACTCCGTGCCTAGTTCCTTCCGCTCTACCGCGACGACGATGATGATTACCCGGTTGGTTGCCTCCATGTAGATTAACAGGGGCTCTCCAGGCTCGGGTGCTGCAAGGATGGGCGTTGAGGAAAGAATCTCCTTGAGCTGCTTCAATGCTGCATCTGATTCGTCTATCCATGTGAATTTGTCCACCTTTTTCAGCAACTTGTATAGCAGCAGAGCCTTCTCTCCAAGTCGGCTGACGAACCGACTAACTGCTGCAACGCAACCTGTTAGTCGTTGAATGTCCTTTAGGCATGTCAGACAGTTTATGTTTAAGATGGCCTTGATTTTCTCCGGGTTGACCTCGATTCCGCGTTGGGAAACGATGAAACCCAACAATTTGCTGGCTGGACCCCGAAGACACACTTATTAGGGTTAAGCATCATGTTGTATTCCGGAGATTATCAAAGGTTTCTTTTAAGTCGAAGATTAAGTCGTTTGATTTTTTCGACATCACCGCGATATCGTCCACATAGGCGTGAACGTTCCGACCAATTTGGTCGTGGAGGCATCGTTGCATTGTCCACTGGTACGTAGCACTTGCGTTTTTCAGCCCAAAGGGCATCGTAACATAGCAAAACGTGTCGTATGGTGTAGTGAACGAAGTGGCCAATTGGTCCGACTTCCTCATCTTGATCTGGTGGTATCCTGAGTATGCATCGAGAAAACACAAAAGCTCTGAGCCAGCCATCGAGTCAATGACTTGGTCAATGCGAGGCAAAGCAAACGGATCTTTGGGACATGCTTTGTTCAAGCCGGTGTAATCAACGCACATTCTTAATTCATTGGTTCCCTTTTTGGGGACAAGTATAGGATTGGCCACCCATCGGGTGTGAAGAACTTCTCGGATAAACCCAGCTTTAACTAACCTAGCTATCTCTTTGCCAATGGCGCATCTCTTCTCATCTCCGAAGCGTTTTAGAGGTTGTTTCACTGGTTTGCATTTTGGATCGATGTTTAAGATGTGCTCGGCAAGTTCCCTAGGTACACCTTTCATGTCGGCAGGTTGCTAGGCAAAGATGTCCCTATTCTCACGGAGGAACTCGACGAGCGCGCTTTCCTATTTGGGATCCAGGTTCGTCCCAATGGCGATGGTCTTGGAGGCATCGCCTACCACAAGTTCCACCGGCTTGGTCTCGATGGCGGCCTTGAACGCAGGAGCGGAGTCGGAGATCTGCTTCTTCGACGCGGGCATCTCTGAGTCATCGACCTTGCTCTGGATCTCCTTGAATTCTTCGCTGTAGAGGACAGCTTCTACAACGGCTGCTTCATTAATCTCGCAGTCCCTTGCCTTGGTAAAGCTTCCGGATACGGTGATGACACCATTTGATCCGGGTATCTTGAGTTTGTTGTAGACGAAGCATGACTTGTCCATGAACGTGTGGAATATGTCACAGCCAAATATGACGTGGTACACGCTCTTGAAGGGGACCACCTCGAAGGTCATGCGCTCTTGGCGGTAATTGTTAACATCGCCAAAGGCAACCTGAAGTGTAATGCACCCAAGGGATCGAGCCTCCCGACTAGGGACTATGCCGTGGAAGATGGTGTTGGTCCGCCTTAGGTTTGCCTCCATCAAGTTCAACTTCTGCAGTGTATCCAGGTACATGATGTTGATGCTGCTTCCACTATCCACCATACACTTAGTGAACTCCACGCCGTCAATCAAAGGGTTGATGACCATGGCGTACTGGTTCTCCGTAGGTATAAGGTCTTGGTGGTCCGTCCTGTCCCAAGTTATTGGAACCTCCGACCAGCGCAGGTACTGGGGAACTGGGGGGAGAGTGGCCATCAGGATCCTCAGAGAGGTCTTCTGTTGTCGGACGGTGGGGGTGCCAAGGAAAGTGTGGTAGACTGGAGCCTTTTTCGCAAAGGGGTTCTTGCCCTTGTCGTTGCTCTTGGCAGCGTGCTTGGGGTCAACATCTTCATCCATGTCACTTGAATCCTTGGACTCCTCCTCCTTCTTCTTCCCCTTGCCCTTGCCTCGTGGTCTGTTCTTTCGACTTTGCTTGTAGCCGGACTCCGGGTCTTCCTTAAGGTCGTTGACGAACTTGCAGTGTCGATTGGTATGGGTGGCTTTACCGTTGGCATCGAGGTGTACGAGGCACGGCATATTGCGGTACTCCTCGTAGGTTTGGGGAACGCGGAGCGGCGCTGAGGTGGTTTCATTTCCTCGTTGATGCCCACGACCAGCTCCTCTTCCTCGGCCACGTTGTCCGCCTTCGCCTCGTCCTGCAAAAGTCATAGCGACCATGTCGGTAGATTTCTTTTCTTCTGGGGCGGTTTTCCGCTTTGTACTGCTATTCCTCCGAGCTTGAGTTGGAATGGATGTTGCCGGCAAGGAGCCGCGAGCATCGTCGGCGGCGGCTGCGAACTCACTAGCCAACTGAATCATCTGGTTTAAGTCAAGCTGGTGATTGTCCTGTAAGCGCTTCAGCTTATGCCGGAGCAACGTGCCTCTTTCCAATCCGTCGATGAAGGCGGCCATGGCGGTCTGAGCGTGCACTCATGCGTAGGAATTCTTCATGTCCAGCCAGCGAGAGAGGTAGGCGCGAGATGTCTCGTCTTTCTCTTGCACGCACCACTGTAGATCGCCCACAGTACAGGGACGCTTGTATGTACCCTCAAAGTTCTTGCTGAACACTTCTTGCATGTCCAACCAGTTGTAGATAGATTTCTCTGGCAATTCGTTGATCCATTGACGGGCCGTGCCCGCCAACATTAACGGGAGGTACTTGACGGCGACGTTGGGGTTTCCACCAGCAATCTCCACCGCGTTGCCGTAGTCCTGCAACCATGTGGCTGGCTTGGCAGTGCCATCATAGGGCTTGATGGTCTTGTCAATCTAGAAACCTTTGGGGTAAGTTGCGGATCGTATTGTAGGTCCAAGGCAACGTGGTCCCAGGTATGGTCCTTCCTGGGCCTCGTGGATCTTATCGATCCTTGAACGTGCATCGTATGGCTCCGGGCTCTTCTTTTTCTTGTCGACAGGGGATGGGCTACGTGAATGACGCGGGCCTCTTCCGCCATGGTGACTGCTTGGTGGTGACGGAGGTGGAGGTGGCGGTGGGTTAGCCTTCTTGCTGTTATCCTCCTGCGACTTCTCACGCCTGTCACGGTTGCTTGTTGGACGCGGAGGGTCATGGTGCGACCTGCTCCTGTGCCCTTGGTTGCGCTCTCCGTCATGACGGGTCTGCTCCGCGTTGTCGCGGATGACGATGCCGCACTGCTTTGGTGGGGGCATATCCGTACGATGGTGAGCTTTGTAATCATCGCGATGTCGGGGATATTGGGGCGATGGAGACGGGTGATGAGGTCGGGCCTTTTCTCCGTGGTCGGAGGATATGGGGATGGCATCCTTCCTGTTGCGCGCGTCCCTCCGTCTTCGTTCTGATGAACCCGTCTGGGACCCGACATGAAGAGGATATCTGTCCCTTGGCAGTTTGTACTGACTAGACCGGCAAAGCGCTGTATCAGACTCGAGCCTCTGAGAGGTGGCCTTTTCCTGCTACTTCACCGCCTTGGCCACTAGGTCGTAAACCTGTTCCACTGCCTCGGGTGATCTATCCTGCTCCAGAAGGGTCTTGGTGATGGCGAGGTTAAGGAGTGGGGTGGGCATCACCTGCTTGCCTTCACTGTCAATGTATGGCTTGGCTTGTGCCGGCTTCGAGGGGGCCCATCCTAGGTTGCGCCGTACACCAGGATCGTTGATGACGCGAGCCGGAGCTTTCTTAGCCTTCTGCTGCTGCAGCAAAGTCTTGTACTCGGCCTCCATTGCTCTAGCTTTCTCTATAGATTTCTGCGCGTTGACAAGATCTCGATCTAGCTTGGCGCCTTGCTCCGCAATGGCCTGTGCTTCCTCCAGCAGCTGCTGACGCTTCTCGTCAAGCTGGGTCACGTTACGGATATGAGCAACGGTCAGTGGCTCGACGAGGAGATTGCCGTACATCACTCTATCAGCTGGAGTAACTTGGGCTACTGCAGACGTGGATGCTGGAGGCGGTACGTTTGCGGTGTTGTTGTTGCTCGGGCCGGTGTCGAGTTCCTGTGGCTGCTGCACTGGGTTAGGCGAAGGAGGCATGACCTTTGTGCGATCATCGTCAGCAGCAATAAGTGGCCCCTTCCCCTTGTCCAGTGCTGTAGGCGGAGCTCGTCCGGGTTGATATTCTTCCATCGCCATCCCAATGGTGACGAACACCCCTTGAGATGCGATGGCGTTGTTAGCTTGCTCGTCGCGCGAGTACTCTTCCTCCATCTCTTGCATAGCGGAGTCTAGCTCTTCTGGACTGAAGTCTATCTCCTCAGAATCTGCACTGAAGTCAGCATAAAGCGCGTCAATGACAGAGTCGGAGGGTGCCAGGACTTCCTCGATGACGGGCGGTGGAGGTGCAACGGCCGCGACGATGACTGGAGGTGGTGGTGCCGCTGCGGAGATGGCGGCCAGAGGCGGTGGTGGCTGAATCGGAGGTTCTCCGTCGATGAGTGCGAGTGCTTTCTGGGCTTCCGCGTCAGCCTCCGCGTAGTTGTTGACAGTGCTCACCATCTGTTCGAGGGTGAGGCGTCCTGTTGCCTGCTGCCGCCTTAAAGAGTGTCGGAGAAGCGTGTCGCGGTCCAGTCCTTCCACGAAGTGATACAAAGCGTTATCATCGGGGTAGTGGGCCAGATCGGCTCGTATACGGAGCCACCTGGCCAGGTAATCGCGGGGTTTTTCGCCTTCTCTCTAAACACAGTGTGCCAGATCGAAGGTGGTGACCACGGCGACGAACTTGGATCTCTGCTTTCCAGACGCACGGGCGAAGCCGGCGGATTTGCAGTGATCTTCCACCTTTATATCCTGCACAGGGGCGGTTTGGGTGGGCCTTGAATTTTTCCGATCTTTGTCGGCAAACTCTGAAGAGAGATCCGACATTGATCCTTCCGCGAACGTATCCTGCCCGTAGGCGGTCCGTGCGGGTCTTGATGCTCCTCCGACTCCCAAGGAACTAGTGCCCGAGTCGGTTTCGCCGATGAAGAGGTGGATGTCTCCGATAGGAACGATCTAACACCGCGTAGGGTTCATCTTCGCCGGGATCCAGAACTCGTCGGGAGGGACGATCGGAACATTGCCAGAGAAGAGAACGCGACCGATGGATATGGTTTCACCGATTCCCGCGAAGATCTTGGTCCTCGCCCGCTGAAGAGCCTGAAGCGCCTCTTGCCCCACGGTGGGCGCCAACTGTCATGGTATTGCCGGCGAGTACGCCATGGAGGGGTCCTCACAGTGCGTGTTTAGAGACGTAGGGGAAGGCGGACGGTTGACGGGTATGAGGTAACACAGTTTACCCAGGTTCAGATCCCACGACGGTGGCGGAATCCTACTCCTGCTATAAATCACTATAAGGGCAATACGCCGAGTTACAGGGATTGGTTCGCTGTGCGAGGTTGTGTGAAGTTGTCTATGATCGTCTGAGATTATGCCCTAAAGGCTCCCATAGGCCCGACTTATATAGTCGCCAGGTCCTAGGGTTATAGGGAAAAGTCCTAGCCGGACAGGTTACAGAGTCCTACACTGTCTATTACTAGTCTTGTGTATCTTGCACTCCAAGGCTCCGGGCACGTCGGTGACTCCAACCGTATCCTTCCTTTATCCGGCATGGGCCTCCCTTCTGGATCCATCTAACTGGGCTGCCCAGCAGGCCATAGGCCATGCTACCAACTGTGGGCCACCCGGGTTAGCCGGATAAGAGACATGCTATAGGGATACCCATATAGCATATCCCCAACAGCGTGCATGCTGTCAATTTCACACACGTGGGGAGAGAAGATATCTAATTAAGCACTTGAGTAGCAAGGTAGATCTACTCACTTCGGCTTACCGGGAAAAACCTCTGCACTTGGAGGCCCAACAATTTTTTATAAGAATATAAGTGTGTAGATATCACCGCGCCGCCACAGGGTGTGGCCACCTTGTGCCCCCCTTCGGCTTGCCTTCGGACTCTGTGTTCCTTCTGGTAAAATATTGAATTTGGCTTTTGTCCCGTCCAATTCCGAGAATATTTCCTTACTAGCTTTTCTGAAAGCAAAAACAACAAAAAACAGGCAACTATTTCTGGAAATAGGTTAGTTCCGGAAAATGTATAAAAATACCTCAAAGTGTAGAAAAAACATAAGAAAGTCAATACAAAACAAGCATGAAGCATACAAAAATATAGATACATTTACGATGTATCTAACCACTAGCACTTATTTCTAGAAAACCGAAAGCACGACAATTATTCTAGAACAGAGAGTGACGAGGTTTAATCTCGTCAATACCCATTGTTATGGACTTGGGTTTTGGAGAAGATGGGGATACTGAAGATCACGGAACGGTTAGCAAACAAGCAACATGGGGACACGAAGTTTATCCAGGTTCAGGCTTCCGGAGGGAAAACCCTACTCCTGCTTGTCTGCTCTTGATTACGGAGGGACTGAAAAGTTACAGGGGTGGGCAGATGCAATCTGGCGTGGAGGTGTGTATGCGGTGAGAGGTGCCCTCCTCGCCGTGTCCTCCTAGCCTTTATATAGATAGGCAGGTCCCGGGCGTAGGTCGAGTCGGTTATAGATTAGGGTTTGCCCTTTGAAATTCTATCTACTCTAGTCTTGTTCTCCAAGCATCCGAAGGCGTCATGGGCTTGGGCCACCCGAAACCTCCACGATCCGCGTATCTTGCAGTGGGCCTTTCCTTGGGCTGGACTAGGTATCCTGATGTTGTGTACCCATGGGGTATAACCATGTCAGAGAGTACCTCGGAGTCAAGGCTTTTGTAACTGCAACTTTGTTAGATCAGATAGAAAAAAACACTAAAAAGGCAAGGCTCCCCTATTTCTCTTAACGCAAATAAAAAATTTATCAAATTAGTATTTCTCTCTTTAGGATATTTGTCCTCGGTGAGCTGATAATTGGCTTTATGTTATTTATCGGTTAGCACATACACTTCGAATTATAAGATGATTTTTAATACTCATGTGATGACCTGAAGAATAGGAGCGTTTAGAGGACAAATTTTTGTGATGAGTGTTTTTGCATATCATGCATTTGAAAAAAGGGAAAAAAATGAACTTTGTTTCAAAGGTTACAAGTGATTTAGGTTGAACTCTAGTGTTGAAGTTTGACTAAGGTCAACACTAGGATTTGAATTTTAATTTTAAAGTGAACTTGTGATTTCCAAAATTTAGGATTTTAAAATGATTTAGCATCATATACTGAGTGTATTGCTTAAAAAAACATTCACTTACATTATGTTCACTTAATAAGTAATAGTGACTATTGAGTTCAAAATTGAGGTTTGAATAATTCAAACTTGAATTCATATATTCAGAAGCAAATTAAAAATAATTCATACAAATACAAAGTAATGGAGACAACGCTGATAGGAGGAATCTTTATTGATATCAATATTGAGAAGATTCTTTACAAATAGTATTACAAAGTGATGTAAACCTATTACAAACTACAAAAGAAAAATAAAGGGAAAACCTAAACTAAAAACCTAAACTACATTCTTATCTCATTCTTGCTCTTCTTGCTTTTCTAGAGCATCTTGACCTGTAAAGGCAAACAAATACACAAAGAAACCAACTTTGGTTTAAAATTGGATCCACCAAGTGGTGATCCCATTTGTTATAGAATCTATTTTTTGGACAAGGTCTAAGAACTTGTCCCGAACCTCACCAGTTTGAGGTTTTGTAACAAAAGAGAACTAGTAATAATAATAAACCATATTTCAATGTATAGGGAAGCCACAATAGAGAAGTAGATACATTAGGAATAGTAGTTCACGGTACCTGAACCCAAAAACACAAGACAATAGTGAATACAACTTAATGGGTAACCAGATGACAGTAACACGTCAATGACTGGTGTCATGCCAGGGGAAGAGGCGGTGACGAAGGCGGTAGGAGGCACGAGCGGTTCTCCGCTGCGATGTGGTCAATGACGGAGGCTAGGGTGGCCTGACACGCTCCACTAGAACCTACACCCTTTATTGTTGTTGTCCGCGGACGGGGTACATCCGACGTAGTACCAGGCGAGCTTCCTATCCTGATGATTGAGGAAGAACTCGATCTAACTGTTGCACCGCATGAACTACAACGCCCACTCGTGTAGGATGGCCACATGCAACTCCTCACAGTGCGGCACCGGTGGAATCGGAGTGCCGCCTCTTCTCAGTGCGCACCTGCTGGGCAAGACACAGTCAAGAGGTGTCGGATAGCTCTTCACGTACAAGGCACGTGCCTCCCAATCGTGAAGCCAACGCACATGATGGCGATCATGTGGTTGGTTGGGCAGGCAAGAAGGGCAGATGCTAGGAGCAGAAGGGTGAGGAGACGATGGTCGCGGGGTGTTGTTTTAAAAGGAGAGGGATACTGGATGCCAACACGGAGCCTAGTAGTTAGCGTCGCGACGGGTGTAGAGAGGAAGAGGGTGTCCAGTGTTGTGCCGCTAGTCCACGTGGCTCGCCCTTTTTTATAGGGGCGTGGCCGCGCTGGTGGAAAAGCCCGCACGCCAGGTCACTGCCAGACGGGCCCATGCGTGGACGTGAGGACACGTGCTCTGTCCGCGGCAACGCATTCCGAGCGCATATTTGCGCTAGGAATAGGTCACCCCGAACAAGCATGATCGTTTGGATCAGGCCGGTTGTAGCGGGTTTTTCACCGTCAAAATGTCCGCGTGGACATT
Organism: Avena sativa; assembly: GCA_916181665.1. Taxonomy (NCBI): domain Eukaryota; kingdom Viridiplantae; phylum Streptophyta; class Magnoliopsida; order Poales; family Poaceae; genus Avena; species Avena sativa. The sequence goes on along the minus strand of OV702298.1, from coordinate 271,503,256 downwards.
TAGATAGACCGTGGTCGAATTGGATCGTTCCGGTGGAAGTCGTAGTAGGATTAACTTAGGTGGTAATATATACCCACATGCAATACCAACTAGGTATTTTGATGACATGTCATATCAATTAATAAGAAAACAGAGCCTTGAGTTAACTCGCTACTCCAAGACAATATGAGTCTATGGATTAATAAATAACTCTCTAAGTTAGTACCACTAAGATTCTACGCACCATAATCCTAGTCATAGTGGGAGTAACTTAGATGGTAACATATACCCACATGCAATGCCAACTAGTTATTTTGATGACATGTCATATCAATTAATGAGAAAAGAGAGCCTTGAGATAACTAGCTACTCCAAGGCATTGTGGGTCTTTGGATTAATAAATAAGTCTCTAAGTTAGTACCACTAAGATTCTATGCACAAGGCTAATCATAGTGAGAGTAATTAGGGTAGTAACATAGTCCAACTTATATTGCCAACTAAGAATTTTAGATGATATGACATGCAATTAAATAATGAGAGAGGCTTGTGGTAACTAGCTATGTTACCATAACATCACACATTTTAAGAAAAATGAGTCTATATTGCAATAAATAAGATTTTACATGATAGCACTCCTATGTTATTTTCAACTATGAATATAATAACTTAGACTAGTAATATATGCATGTTACTACTCTACGCTTACTCTCCACTATGACCAACCTAAAGATGACAACCTAGAATAATACTCCCTCCGTTTGGGATTATAGGTCCGCACGGTTAACTAAATATGCTAATTTGACCAACAAAATATAAGTAAAATTATACAATCAAAAACTTTAGATTCTGTATTTTCTAATAGTACAATTTTTATATTTATAACTTATATTTTTTAGTCAAATTAGCGACCTAGGTATACGCGTAGGACCTATAATCGCAAACAAAGGAGTATCATCTTAGTCTGGTCATACTGGGAGTATCATAATAGTATCATGTAGTGTATGATATTATGTCTCTAGTGCATTGTATCATGTAGTAGTATCGTAGTGGTATATTTATTGATTTGTAAAATCTCTATGTAAAATATGTGTATAAGATTTACTTGTCATTATGATTTCTAGTTTTACGTGTTATGATACGGTGTCTACTTATGATACTCTAATCACTTCTCTTTTCATTAATTGTGATACCACATTAGATTTTTGCTAAGTTGACATGCATGATACTAGCACTAGGACCAGCCTTAGAGCATCTCCACTCGCCTATCCAGGAGGCCGATCCGGACGCCGAGATTACGTCTGGACGCTGAAAATCGGCCCAGTTGCGTACCTAGGCACCTCTTTTCGTCCGGATTTGGACCAACTTTGGTCCGGACTACCCAGGCATAACCTAGAATCCCGAGTACGCCCTGGGAACGCCAGACGCAGCGAATTGGCCGAGTGAACCAGCCTGTCAGCGATAAAAGCCGAGTCGTCGCCATCCTTCCTGCCGTTTTCCTTTTCCCGCCCTCGCCGCTACACCCCTCCCGTCCTCGCCGCCGAACTCGGCCTATAAAAGGCGTACATCTCGTCGTCTCTCTTCACAGTCTCTCACACCATTCCCAACTCCGGCGAACTCCGCACGCTCGCACCTTTCTTCCTCCTCAACTCCGCCGAAAAGCCATGGCCGAGGGATTTCCCGGCTGACGCACGATGCAGTCGTGGGAAGCCCGACTGATCCACGAGGCGCGCTATACGGCGTCGCCGGACACTCGTCTCCCCTTCGCCTGGCAACTCAGCGCCGGCGGGATCCCTGTTCCGCCGGTGCCGGCCGACGAGGACCTCGCCGAAGAGATCCAGGCAGCTATCGCCGCCATGCAAGACCCGGATCTCGCCGAGGATCCTGGCAACCTGGTCTTCTGGAGGCAGTTTTTCGCCGACAGGCGCCTCGAGGAACTCGCCCGACACGACGAACCGCCGGGCTCGCCGCCGCCGCGTCACAATGTGGCTTTCCGTCGCCGCTGGTGGAGCATTCCAGGGCGAACTCTCGCCGGCGTCATGGAGCACATCCAGGCCGACAACCACCCCCGCCTCGGCCTGTAGTTGCGGCGTCCGGCGTCGACCACGGCAGCGGCAGCCTTTTCCTAGTTATTAAATTCGATATAATATGTGCGTCTTTGCCCTAGTTAATGAAATCCGCACGCCGAGTTTAACTGAATTTCGCCGAACCTGTAAATCGATCTGGGTACGCGAGTGGGAAGCTCAGCGGACCCAGGCCAAAAACGCGTTACCTTCGGCCAAAAAAGCCCAAATTTCGGTTTAGATTCGTCCAACGAATGGAAAGACTCTTATGTTACTTCCTTCAATACCTTAAAGTTAAGTAATATGAGTCGGAGGGAGTACTTCTGACTAGCCGCTCTGTTTTACCGAAACAGGCCCACGCCCCCATTGACTGCTTCTGGCCAACTCTAGCGTGCTGCCGCCGTAGGCCAGTAGCAATAATTATCGTCTGAAATAAAAATCCGTTACGCGGCGCTCGAGGCGTCACACCCACGCCGTTCTCCATCCCGCTCGCGTGTCCCCCCTCCTACACGAGATCGCCGCCGTGCACCTGTCCGAACACCCAACACCACGTCACCGCATCGCATTCCCGCTCCCCCAAAGAGCCACTCGACACGCGTCGGTACCAGAATCGCATCCAGGGCGCCGACGTGTCCCTCGTCGGCGCAGAGGATCATCGCAACCCTTGCCGACATGTGGGTCAATTTTCTATGGGACCCGCGAGTCATTGGCAGCGTGGCAGCCGCGTGTGGGCGAGCGAGCAACTAGTATCCCGTTTGCTTCCGCGCGGGGGCAAGCAAGCAGAAACGGCCCCAACGAGGATGACGCTGCGCGACGCGCTGCCTTGTGTGCGGGAGCACGCGACGGTGGGGCCCACCGGCCAGTCACGCGGCGGCTGTTCGCGAGAGATCGCGGCCTCGCGCCATCGGCATCGGCATCGCCCCGCGCGGAACGCACCCGCCTCCGGAAAAAGAATCGTAACGCCCCGACACCCGGGACCCGCTAGGAGCAGGGCCCATCTGTCATCCGGGCCAGATATCCGAACCGTCTCGCCCCACACGGCCAGAGGTTGTTGGTTTTACCCACGGAGAGGGAGGACGGCTCCCACCAGAAGATACCCGCGCCGCGTGTGTGTCTCTGACGCCCCGCCCCCGCCGTCGGATGGTTGCCTAGCTTCTCCTCCTCCTCCTCTCCCGCGGAGGCGCCTCGCCGCGCCGCGATCCCGTCCGGCTCATCGCCGGCGGAGCGCGCCTAGCTCTCGCGGCTGCAGGTGGCGCTATTTAAAGAGGCCGTTGGCGATTCGTGTCGCGTAGGGAGGGAAGGGGAGCGGGGAGGAGCAGACGCGGTAGGCGGCGGTCTTTAGACTTTGGGAGCTGCCATTAACGCTGCGGCTCTGGCCACCTTGGCATGCGGACAAGCGCGCCCACGTCTCCAGGTATTATTTGCACACACACACAAACACCGATTCTCCTCTGCTCCCTTCGCGTCTGGTTTCTGGTTCCTGGCCTCTGATCTGACGCTCGATGTGGGAATTCTGCCGCGCGCTCGCGTGTGCGATTCAGGGACCCGGAGGCGAGATGGGGGACGGCGGCGCCAGGCGGCATTTCTTCCCGCTGACCAGCTTGCAAATCGGGTATGTACTATCACGTTTCGGCGCGGGGACTTGATTTTGTTGTCTGGGGGGGATGCTTATAGAGCTTCTGATCCTTCTTGCGGTGGAAATTTCTCGCCTGGCTGTCTCTCGTGTTCAATCGCAACGCGCATTGCGATAGAATTCGAGATTGATTCGCCCAAATTTCAGCTCTTACTTTCTGTACTGAACTATCTACTGATGTGGGTGGAATATGTTGTTTGGGTGGTTAATAGAGCAAGGTAGCGAAAGAAGCAAAGGGGGATGCTCCCTCGATTACATTTACTGGGTACAGTCCATCTTTCGTTGTGACAGTTCCTAACGGCATGGAAACTGCCAAGACTCCCGAACTACTGATTATCTGTTTGGATTGCTCGGGGAAGAAACTTCCAACATGCTATTCTTGACAAATAGACAAGAAACCTCCCAGGCGAGGAGTGGGGTAGCTGAATTCTCTGATGGAGATGTTTCATTCTGTACTGCTCTTCAGAAATAGCATTTACTTTCGTAGTTCTGGGACAGGGTAAAACAGTGACAAGGTAGTCTCGTAGAAAGGACACCGGTTGTTGGGAATTTTTGCCATATAAAGCAACTGATGGTCGAAATTGTGTAGCAAAGGGAAGGTGTTAATCCATAACATCTTATACTACAATTATACACTTTTACCACCTTTCATCCTGCCTGTGTTCAGAGATACGGTACTTTGTAGCAAAGCCAAGGCGCAATACCGTCAATTTCTCAGCATCGCTAGGGGTTACTTTTAGTCCTCTTACTTGTCTGTAACCTTCTTTCCTTTACAGATTCAAAAGTGTGCACTGCTTGTGAAAACATTCCTTTACAGATTCAGAAGTGTGCGCTTCTTGTGAAAACATAGGAATTATGTCATTTCAAACTCTTTGGGATTAACAACACTGGAATATGTAATAGAAATTGTTTGGTTGCACCACATAAAAACTGAAGAATTTTCTTGAAGGATTAGGTTATTCTACCATAGTTGTCATAGATACAAAGGAAAGATTCTACGAGGTTGGACAGTTAGATTAAATGGTACTCCATGTCAAAATATAGTGCTTGTTAGTTTTGTCCCAGGTCAAACTTTGACCAAGTTTATAGGAAAAATAGTTAACATCTTTAATACCTAATCAACATTATTAGATACATCATGAATTATTTTTTATTTGGTATGGTTGATGTTGATAGTTATTCCTGTAAACTTGGTCAAACTAATATGTGCTGTATTTTGACAAGGAGGGAATAAATTTTGCATTAAAAGTAGTCCATAGGTAATTTTCATACTCCCTCCGACCCAGATTAGTTGACTTCAATTTGGATGTATCTACCACAAAAACTTGTCTAAATACATCCAAACTGGAGTCAACTGATATGGGTAGGAGGGAGTATGTTTTTTGCTATTGCAGTTGCAACTATTTTAAATATGCCGAGGTGTAGGGTTTTCACAAGATATGCGTCCTAAAAGCTGTTTTTTCTCCTCCACACAGCATCTTCTAACCTGATTATAATGAACGGTTGCTTTCTTCCACATGCAGTGATTTACAGTCATATCTTGCAGAACTCACTATATTTCTGTGCCCTGATACCAAGAAGTTCCTCATATTTCTTGACAACCGCCCATGGTTGCTAGACCAGAACACAAAACCTGCTCACCTGTGGCAATTGATGGTTACAAAGGTCCACTTTAGTTTTTTATGCACCACCACCTCTTTAATCGATATTATAATTGTATTTTCGTAAGCTCACACCTGTGAAAAGTTCTTCTTACTGTTTCCATTTTGTGCTTCAGTCAAGATTTTCTCCATTTGCAAACACTAGAGCTAGGAGAAAGAGAGATGAAGCTGGAGATAAGCTTGTATTTTCAGAAGGCCCAATATCTGCTCCACATTCACGGAATCAATCATCCAGATGGTATACTCTGATTGATGATGCCATGCGGAATAAGAAGCTTCAAGTCAATAAATTGAAGGATTCTCGCCTGCTGAATAGGGAGTTACATCGAACATTATATGGTTTTATCGTTTTTGAGGTAGACTGGGCTGATGTACGTGGCATTAATTATTTGAATGAACTTCAGGTATTGCTGTTTATTGTTAATAGTTTTCAGTGAATATGACGTTGATGACTTTAAAGGAATCATACATGCTTACTTCCCTTCGTGCTGTTGTAGACTGATACATCAATGGTTGTGGAAGCCAAAATAATGAAACGATGGGAATTTGATAGTGTCAATCAAGCTTCATCTTTAATCACTTCTTGGTTCTCAGGAAATTACTCCGAGTGTCAGATCTTACAAGATTATTTGAACAGCATCTCTCCTAAAGGTAAAAGTTCGAACGCGATGTCTTTTGAGATCCTTTATTCTTGCCTGCAAGTACAATCTGCTTATATGCTTGCTGTTGCAGGTGATGTATTTTATGATGCCCTGAATGACTTGACACCTGAATGGGACAGTGAGAGTGTGCAGAGCGATGGTGATGATTCTGGAGATGTTCAATGTGTTAGGGTATCATCAAGTTTGACAAGCTCATTATACACCCCACCTCCTTGCTTTGGGCCTTACAAGAGAAGAAAGATAATAAGATCTGATGCTGAAAGTAATATGTCCGAAGAATCATACTCAGAGTTTGTGACATCGCCAAGATATTCATCATATTCATCTTCATCATGTTGCAGCGATAATGACTGTGGCAAGCCACTGGTTGAGCCTAGCACATACAAGGATGTGTTGATCTTGTTTCGGTTCAGCGACCATGATCTGCCTTTCAGACTAAAAGAAGTTATACTGTCTGATGTGAGGCTGTTAACATTACTTGAGTATGGCCTTCCTTCATGGGTTATTTTTCTTCAGTCATATCCAGTGTTCTGCAAGATATATCGCCCATGGATGTGTCCTCTCGCCAGAGCATTATATGTCTTGATTTCATTAGTTACTGTTCTGATAGGATTTTATGACCTCTACAAGAATGTCCCAATGTTGAAGGCAACTGCCTCAAGATTATTTGGTCCGTTGTTTGATTGGATAGAGACATGGGAAATGATCTCAAGGCTTAAGTATCTCGGAACCATGCTTTTTCTGCATAATTTCGAGCAGGCTTTTACATGGTCTCTTAAGATTGTACGTGCTACTAAGTCTGTTCTTAGTGTTTTGACAAGGCCGGTTATGGGTCCAGTTTTGGAGGTTTTTGAATTTACCCTGCCACTATGGAACCTTTGTGCTGAAACAGTAGAATATCTGGGTTCAGCTATAATGATAGTGATGGAGACATCATGCAGTGCTGTTATCAGTACAGTACAAACGATCATGTGGCCGTTTTGGTTTATCTTCAGGACTATGTTTAATATCGGTATGGTTGCTATAACCTCCCAAACGTCTGTTCCATTTTTCCTTTGTGTATGTGTTTTGATACCTTACTATTACTTCTGTTTACTGCAGTCAATTCAGTTCTGTACCCTGTAATTTGGTTCTTTGGAGAGATACTAGGTGCACCTTTCCGACTTGTTGCTGCGCTAGCAAGTTTTGTAGCAGACTTCTTTGATGACATTGTTGATGTCTTGAGGCAGACCTGGTCAACACTAAGTTCATTGTATCAAGTTGGGTCTGCATCCAGAGCACCTGGGCTTACATCCGAAACTACCATTTGGGGGACACTCTGGAAAGATCTTCTGTATCAGGTAACATAAATTTGTTGGCATGGCTAATTATCTTGTTAGTATTTCTACTGAACCAACTTTTTTCAAGTAGTATAATATGCAACTGACTTTGGCTCTTTTTCTTAGATTTTCCGTGCAGTCCGGAGCATTTTGTATGGTTTTGTTGCCTTCTTTTCAACATGCAACAGGCATCGGCTCAGGTAATCTTCCCTGTCGTTTATATGCGGTGCAGACAAACTGAACGATGAGAAAACCTGTGTTTTCCTGTTGAGTTCAGAAAGTCATTTTACAATCTTCCTTATCGCTTGTTTTTCATTCCTGTCCAAAGGAAATTGTAAAATCATGTAATCTAGCACATTATATCTTCATGTGTGCTATGTGCTAACTGCAACTACATGCTGCAGTATTTACAATCACATAGAAGTACTTCTCCGGCGCCTATCCCGTGCCTTAACTGGGACACGGCATACCGCCTCTTGTGAAGGAGCCCGGAAGTATGCTACTCAAAATCATCCTGTAAGTACTTATGTTTCGTACTTATCTTTGAGGTTTGTATTCATTCGACAATGTTTCTGCGTTTAGGAGGAGAAGTACACTTCCCTTGAGAATGAATAACTTGCTTATATAACTGGCATTATTCATTTTGTTATGATACTCCTTGACATTTGAATACAAAGTAACCATAGTTCATTCCAGTACCAATTTACTCTGGACTATCTTTAGTGTTGTTTAATGTTTAATGGTAGCTATATAAGAAAGTTTAACCGCCTTTTCTCACTATATATATATACTTGGACCATTATATTCTTGTTTGTTTTGGCAGCTCTATTCCTTGTTAAAACTAACAAGTCAACATTTATTCACACAGAAATTGCCCTCCTACTAAAATTCCCGTCTTTGTTTCTCGTGCAGCAAAGGAAAACCAAGGAATACTGAGGCGAGATGAGTGTGGATTTATAACAATTTAACATACCAAGTAAGTAGCTAATTCAGAGACCTCAGGAAGGCTGAGACGAGATAACAGTGGAAGCTCCACTCGTATGGACCTCCGCAAGGAACTTCCAAGGGTCATATGTACAGGACCCATAGATCAAGGTTCGGTGAATCCCCGCTGTTTGCAGAGGGCAACTGGTGAAGCAAGAAACTCCACAAGTGTACATTTCGCGGAATCTGTTGTTGTTTGTCCATTGTAATGTAGTAGTAATATAGTAGGTTGTTGTATAGCAGTAGTAGGTTTGTGCATATCCTCTGGCGACTGGACGAGAATTTTGCAAGTATAGATATACAAGTATTTCCTTTGGTCAGTGGCGGTGATGTTGAAAAAGTTCCCTGAATTTAGCTGCCTGAACTAGACACACACTGATGCACTGAACATCAACATTACTGCAACACATGGTTGCATGCAGCTCTGTTGCCCTTGATCTGTATGGAGGGGAGAATCCGGTGGAGCAACATGTTCTAAACTGGAAACAAAAATTGATTAGCCTGATGCCCTGATCACCTTTAGGAATCCCTCTCATTGCTCAGATCTCATCTCACCTACTCTTTCTTCCCCACTGTGACTTAGTACCTCGCAGGCTGCACATAGCATAGGGCTGGCGTAGCATGTTCCAAGGAAGTTAGCAGGTTGAGACGAGAAAACATTGGGATTCCACAAGGAACTTAGATGGGTCATGTACACAGGTCCCATATATCAACGTTCGATGTTAAATCAACTTAGATGGGTAATTCTAATCGGTGTGTTCGCTCAACTAGTGAAGCAAAAAACATCCCAAACCGTACATCCGTGAACCTGTTCTTTTTTGTTCATTGTAATGTATACTTAGCTGAAACAGAATTTTTTAAGTAGTACTAGCACATAAGTGTCTACTCTGTTCAGTGACAGTACTGTTCAAAGCTCCATCAACATTACTGCTGCAACACATGATAGTTTGCAGTTTTGCTGCCCTTGGTCTGTGGGGAGAGAAGAATCTCGCGGAGCATGAGGTTTTTCAACTCCGAAGAATGATTAGCTTGATCTCGCCTTTTGAATCCCCTGTCCTTGCTCTCAGATCTCATCTTACCTGTTCTTTCTTTCCCCGGTGTCACGTACTGCGCAGAGGCTGCACATGGAGTTGGCGCAGCATGTTACATGTTACGCATTCACGGACGAGGCATGAGTTCGTGCATGTGGGGTTGGTACACGCCTGCAATCAACAGTGCAAGATCTAGGCATGGTTCCCAGTTTTAGCACCGCGATGAAAAGGGAAAAGTTCAGAGAGACAATCAGCCGGTCATCGATAAGGTCACTGATGAACCCATACGGGTAGGGATCTTATCCTACCGTCGGGAAGAAAGAACCCGACGCGTTTGCAGCCATGTGAAATCCTGCGCGGCGAAATTTGCCGAAGCTGGCATCATGTGTGTGAGTCAGCACTCAGCAGACGTGACATGTCCTCTTCGTCGTCGTCTGAATCTGCTGCGCCGTGATCCGTGGCCTGAATATGCTCAAAGGTCCGAGTGGGTCATGAGTGAGTGAGTGAATGAGTGTGGACTCCCTCAACCGAATAAAGTGCCCCTCTGGTTCACGTGCCAGCAGTAGAGAGCGAGCACACTCTCCCGAGTCTTGGCATTTCGTCGTTGTCGCACTAGCTGCTGCCGGAGTTGGAGGGCGGTGGCGCACGCATAATCCGTCCATCCAAGCACCGATCACCAAGCCAGGTGGTCCAAGGATGACGTTCTCATGACGATCAGCATATGGACTCGATGTAAAAATACGTTGCCAATGAAGTGAAAAAATCGTCAATGTTGCCGACAGAGATGCCCCTGTGGGAATGGAAGACCGGGTCGATCTCGAATATGCTCCCGAGGCCCGAGCCACATGGGAACCCCAGCGAGCTGCGTGCTGCTCGCCATGCGCAGGAGTGATGATAGCCTTGGTTAAACTAGACTATACGGATTAGATTAGTGGTTTTTCCTTGCGTATGTCCAAGACCCGAGAGATATTCTATTATAGGGGGATTAGATTAGGAAGAAGCTAGATCGATCGCCACCCTAGCTTGCCACATGCTTGGAGCTCGATGGGTGTGAAGGTAGCACCGACCGGGGTGATGATGCAGATCTAATCTAACCCAGCCCTGAACTCAAGAAACGGGTCCATTCTCGCTTAGCACCTGAGTTGACTGTACTCGCGGCCAAACTTGGGCATTACCGGACAAGCAGTTCCCGGTGAACCAGAGCGCCGACGTCGTCGTCACTGGCGCACCCACCGGCCTGCCGGTGGACGACGACGAGTCCCCGTCGCGTCTCGCTGCCCCAGCTGCACGCGCTCCCCTCTTTCCCCCCAGCATTGCTTGCCGCGTACGCGCGGGCACCCATCGCGCTCGTCTGTTCGCCACCACGCCGATGCCATCACGCTGTACGGTACCAGTAGAGCAGTACTATTAGTTCCGGGCCGTGACAAAAAACTGTACTAGTAGTAGTTTGGGCCTAGGGAACGCGCTCGCTGTTCTCCACCGAGTGAGTAGTACCTTTCGTCTTGAGCATGAGTACATCGTACACTACGAGCTCGTAGTACCCTCTACCTACTCCGACCAGCGCCGCTGTCCCGTTGTTATGAGCCGTTCTCGATCGCAGCCTCACCTAAAAGGCTAAAAGTCGCCCTCCCCTTCACCTGCAACGCACGCTCCGTCCCATGCATGCTTGTCCTCGGCACGACGTAACCATGGGTTGTAAAAACTGTGTACGAGTACCTCTTCCATTAATAAGTAATCGAAGTTGAAATAAACCAGAAAAGCTACTACCTTTTGCACGTCCTGCTTTCCACTTTAGATTAATAACTGCGATCCGTTAATTCATCTCGGCTGCCCACTCTGTCCTGTCCAGCAATTAACCCCATATACATCCTGCAGTGCTGGCCAACACGGCCCGCCACAACGTACCGCGAACCAACGGCATGAAACCGAGCTCGCGAGAGCTCGCTCGCCGGATCACTGCAGTGCCAGCGCAAGCAGCAGTGTCGCGTCTTCAAGCGCAGCGGGAAAGTGGCGGAACCCAAAAGATCTTTGCTTGCTTGCGTTGCCCTGTGTCCCGTTGTGCATTCATTCAGGCGTTGCTAGCTGAGCTCGTCGATTGTCTGCACTGATCAGATGGTCCACTGGACACGAATGAATGCTGCGAAGAGTCCAGTGACAAATGAATCGAACAACCGTTGTACTCCGTTGATGATTAGGAGGGAGTATATACAAGCCGAGCATACACGTTAGAGAGATCTTAAAACTTTTGAGTAATAAAGCGATCCTTATCAGAAAAAAAACACGTTAGAGAGATGCTTCCGTCTGTGAGGAACGTCGCCACGGCCGCCTCTCGGCAAACCGCAATTGAGTTGCATGTAGAGGAGACACTCTCCTAATTCTTGCTTGTCCTTGCAACCCGATTATCCTAGGAATAATCTCCTACAGAAATAAAAATAGAGAAAAAAAATACGGTACACCATGAAAAACTCCTAAAAATCCAGCGAGAAAATAAAGATAAAATGGCATATGTATCCCATACTTGTACATATATTGCCTCATTAGAAACCTTGGACGATAAACCGTTAGGAATAAACTAAGAAAAAAAAGAGTGCACCGTCAAACTTCTATGATCTTCAACAACTCATAACTTGGGAGATATATTCGCACTTTGCAAGTCACGGAATCTCCCAATACCAATTTCATTTAGATATTTATAGAACAGTAAACTTATTAAGGACATGGTAAACAAATCAGCGAGTTTATCAATGACTTCGTTTGCAAAAATACATATCTTCCCACTCTTCTCTAACTCTCGGGGATAAAATATCTGAGGAGCGACATTTTGTAATATTGCTCTTAATATAACAGGTTCGCATCTGTATAATACAAGCATCATTATCTTCATAGATAATGGTGAACGATTCAATCAAACCAATCATTCTTAAACCTTTGACAAAGTTTATCATTCTGTGAAGCCATACACATTCATATGATGCTTCATATGAATCAATTACTTCATAATGATTCGTGAACGTAGCCACCAATATTTTCTTTGTCGACTTTCAAAAGAAGGCCTTACCTCCATGTAAGAAGACAAAACGAGTCTGCGATCTTGCATTATGAGATTAGATAAGTATCCGACATCTCAATACCCCACCATGGTTCTCTCTTATTTTTTTTTGATAAAACAAACCAAGACATTTGTTCTCCTGAAAATATCCTAGCATATTCTTCACGTCGACCCAATGCCTTTTCACTGGGGACGCGTTATATCTAGCCAACAGATTAACTCCCAAAGATATATAACATCTCATGCAGTTTGCTACATACATTTGTACACCAATCGCTCCTCATCGTCATCTTAGGGCTAAAAGGGCCTTTATCTCAATCAAGAGATCTAACAACCATAGTATTTTTTACGGGTATGGTTTATCAATATTAAATTTCTCCAATAACATTTGGATATGAGCGGACTGATCAACCGATACTCTAGAAGAAATATGTTCGAGTTGCAAACCGAGACAGGCATTGGTTTTACCCAAATCTTTCATCTGAAGTCTTGATATGATAACTTGCGTTATGTATTTCTTGTGTAGTGCCAATGATATTCAAATCATCCACATACATAGAGATTATACAAAATCTATTAGTAGATTTCTTGATGAACACACATGGGTAATCATCATTGTTCAAGTATCCTTTCTACAAAAGGATCTCGATTAGTTGGTTGTACCACATTCTAACCGACTATATCAAGTCGTATAGCGACTTATGTAGCTTTATATAATACATTTTGCGATCAACCTTTGGATCTTCATTCCCTCATGAAATTTCATGTAGATGTTTGTATCGAGCGGACCATATAAACATGTGGCCACCACATCCATCAATTGGACGTACAAATTCATTTGCACTCCTAGCGATATCAAGTGATTTCAATCACCATAGGAGAATATGTTTCATCGTAATATATACAGAGTTTATTTGTAAACCCATGCGCTGCAAGTCCCGCCTTATATCTCAGCACCTCATTAATTTCGTTCGTCTTTCAGACGAAAACCCTTCTCGCCCAGCGGGGGAAACATGTTGAGGAGTAGGTATTAGTGCGGTAAATACCACTCTTCTAGAAAGTGAACGCAATTAATCCTCAATTGCAACCTTCTTTTTGGACTAGTCTAAGTGTTCCATACACTCTGTCATGGTATTAGGTTCACGGTGCAATATCAGCTACTTTGCAATCTTTGAAGAGAAAAATATGTCAACATTTGTAGTATTTGTAGAGATTGATTCTCTTTCTAAAAGAGTGGTATTTACCACACTAATCAATACCTTTTGTGGAAAATCTAATCAATACCTTTTTACTCATCATGATTTATCTCAATGATCGAATCAAGGTGTTCCGATGTCCCATCACCTATATGTGTATGCACACTTGTTTTGGGTCATGGATAATGAACATCCTTGAGGTGTCCATTTTCAAAACTTGGTTGAATGTCAACTTGCAGTTGACCAACATTTACTATTTGAAAGTTTCTCAGTTCTCGCAGACGCTTTTGAGAAGTCTTGTCCTTTTTTCCAGCCTTCTCCCCCTTTTGGGCGGTTTAGTGGTCTTAATTATCTCAACTCTTGTTGGAGATATGCCATAGAGGCAATAATAAATGTAGTTATTATTATATCTTTGTGTTTATGATAAATGTTTACATTCATGCTATAACAGTATTAACCAGAAACATTAATACTTGTGTGATTTGTAAACTAAATTAGAGTCTCTAGTAAAGCCTCTTTAATAATACTAGCTTATTGGTTAATAGATGATCGTGGTTTCTTGATCATGAACATTGAGATGTTATTAACAACGAGATCATATCATTAGGAGAATGGTATGATGGACATACTCCTATAGATAAGCGTAGCATAAAGATCAAGTCATTTTAATAGTTCAATTTCTACAAGCTTTCTGATACATAGTAACCTAATTACTTCGACCATGAGATCATGCTAATCACCATCACCGGAAGGATGCTTTGATGATATCAAACACCACACCATAACTGGGTGACTATAAATGTGGCATTGAGTGTTCGGAAAGTATGGGTTGAGGCACATGGATCAAGAGTGGGATTTGTCCATCCATATGACAGATAAATATACTCTGGGCCCTCTCGGTGGAATGCCATCCAATTAGATTGCAAGCATGTGACTGGCTCACAAGGGATCACATACTACGGGAACGAGAAAATAGTACTTATCAGTAACGAGGTTGAACTAGGTATGCAGAGATATCGACGATCAAAACCTCGGATAAGTAAACTATCGTGAGACAAAGGGAAATTGGTATCGTATGTAAGTGGTTCATTCGATCGCAAAGTAATCATAGAAATATGTGGGAGCCATATGAATTTCCAGATTCCTCTATTGGTTATTGATCGGAGAAGTGTCTCGGTCATGTCCGCATAATTCACGAACCGTAGGGAGACACACTTAAGGATTCGATGTTGTTGTGTAGTTATGGAATGATGAGTAAGAGACTGAATGTTGTTCGGAGTCTCGGATGGGATCCAGGATATCACGAGGAGATCCGGAATGGTCTGGAGAATAAGATTCATATAAGGAAAGTCATGTTTCGGAGTTCGGGAATGATTCCGGTGTTTTCACCAGGAATGTTCTAGAAGGGTCCGGAAGGTCCGGCACTCCGGAGGGGAAGGGTACATGGATGTGTCATGACAATGTGGAATGGTTGCATCATGTACTAGGTCACTTGGCTGGGCAATATGGAGAGAGAAATCAAATCCAAGTTTGAAAGTCAAACGCCAATTTGAAAAGTCAAATCTGAAGTTTGCTTGGTGGAGGGAGAGTAGGAAACCTACTTGGGGAGGAAGTCCCCTCCCTCCACCCGCTGGCCAAGGAGGAGGAGTTGGAGGAGGACTCCCTCCTCCCAACCGGCCCCCTCCCACCTATATAAGGAGGGGTAGGTGTTGCCCCCTACCCTCACACCAAAAACCCTAGCTCCTGCACACCACCACCTCCAAGTGCTGCCGCCGCCACCGCCTAGGGTTCCTCCCAAGTCGCTGAATTGGGGCTTCCCCAAGCCCTAGTCGCCGGCCACACCACCCCCCTTGGTGCCTCTAAACCCTACATCGCCAAGGACCCTCTCTTACTCCACCATACTCGCTCCGGCTTAAGGCGAAGCCCTGCGAGATCTCCCCTCTACTTCCGACACCACGCCGTCGTGCTGCCGAAATCATGAGGAGAGTGCTACAACCTCCGCTGCCTGCTGGAACAAGGGAGAGGAAGGTCTTCATCGAGTACCGAACGTGTGACCGACTGCGGAAGCGCTGCCGGAACGCAGCGCCGGGAGGATCGTCTACGCGCGATCTTGAGATCGGCAAGAGTACGACTACATCACCCACGAGAATCTGCTCTCGTTAACCGCTTTGGAATCTTCGAGGGTGAGTTCCTCTATCTACTCGTTGCTACAATCTAGTAGATAGATCTTGTCTTGTTTGTGTGCATGCGGTAGAAATTTTTTGTTTTCCATGCTACGAACCCCTACAGTGGTATCAAAGTCGTGTCTATATGTAGATATGGTGCACGAGTAGACCACAATGGTCATTGTGGGTGGTGGTGCTTTTATTATCAATTGCTTTTTGTGTACTTTGCATCTTGCGGTATGATGGGATGAAGCGGCCCGGGCTAACCTTACATGACATCGTTCATGAGACTTGCTCCACGCTCAACATGCAACTTGTATTGCATAAGTGGCTTTGCGGGTGCATGTCTCTCCCATCATAGTATAGATTCAATTTACAACGGGCACTTGATAGTTCAAGCATCAACGTTATGGTTCTTGTTCATAAGTTAGAACGACACTTAAAGCCCCAAACCACGTAAAATATGCAAAGAAAATTAGAGGCGTCTAACTTTGTTTTGCAGGAGTGTGCTGTGATGTGATATGGCCATGATTGTGATTATATATGATGTATGCAATGTTCCTTATTGTAAGTTGGCAACCGGCAGGAGCCATATGGTTGTCTTTAAATTCCGTTAAGACCTGCGTGTCTATTCAAAGTAGTTGTAATAGTTGAAGCTGGTGGACGACAACCATGAAACGACGCCGTTGACCTTGACGCCATACCGGTGATGATGGAGATCATGTTTGTGCTTGAAGATGGAGATCGGAAGCACAAGAAGAAAGGCCATATCATATCACATATTATGATTTGCATGTGATTTTAATCCTTTTATGCATCTTGTATTGCTTAGTTAACAACGGTAGCATTATAAGATGATCTCTCATGCACACAAATTCAAGTTTTAAAGTGTTCATCCTTAGTAAGCACCGTTGCTAAAGATCGTCGTTTCGAAGCACCACGTGATGATCGGGTGTGCTAGATTCTGCGAGTGTATACAACGTGAGCAAGCCAGATTTGCTCATGCAGAAGCTAAGGTTTGATCTTGACGAGCCTAGCATGTACAGACATGGTGTCGGAATACGGATCACGGAAAGGTAAAGCATGAGTCATATAGTAGATATGATGAACATGTTGATTGTTCGCCATTGAAGCTACATCAACTCTCGTGATGATCGGTTTTGATGTGGTGGATTTGGTTCGTGTGATCACTAAAACAATGTGAGGGATATTGTTTTGAGTGGGAGTTCACCTAGATTAATTTAACTATTAATTAGAACTCAATTTGTCATAAACTTAGTCTAAACTATTGCAAATATGTTGTAGATCAATGGCGGCCCCTACCATCAATTTTAATGCGTTCCTAGAGAAAGAAAAGTTAAAAACAATGGAAGCAACTTCGCGGATTGGTTCCGCAATTTGAGGATTGTCCTCAATGCTGGTAATTTGACCTATGTGCTGGATGCACCACTGGGTGACCCGCCTGCAGCTACTGCTACCGATGAAGTAAAGAATGTTTACCTCACTCGGAAGAATCAGTACTCCACAGTTCAGTGTGCTATCTTGTATGGTTTGGAATTGGAGCTTCAGAAAAGGTTTGAGAACCATGACCCACATGATATTGTCCGTGAACTTAAAATGATATTTGAGGCTCACGCGGCAGTTGAGAGTTATGAGGCTTCTAAAAAGTTCTTTAACTGCAAGATGGAAGAGAGCAGCTCCGTCAGTGAGCATGTGCTTAAGATGTCTGGGCACGCAAACAAACTCCAAAGTTTGGGTAAAGTGATTCCTAATTCTTTGGGGATTCACCGTGTCCTCCAATCACTACCACCAAGTTACAAGAAATTTGTGATGAACTACAATATGCAAAACATGGACAAGACGTTGCCAGAACTCTTCTCCATGTTGAAATCTGTAGAAGTGGAGATCAAGAAAGAGCACCAAGTGTTGTTGGTCAATAAGACCACCAAATTCAAGAAACAAGGCAAGTCCAAGCAAAAGGGAAACTTCAAGAAGGGCGGTAAGAAAGTTGCCGCGCCGGCGAAGAAGACCAAGGCTGGGCCTAAGCCTGATACTAAGTGCTTTTACTACAAGGGAGAAGGTCACTGGAAGCGGAATTGCCCAAAGTACTTGGCGGATTTGAAGAACGGAAACATCAAGAAGAAAGGTATATCCGATATACATGTTATTGATGTGTATCTCACTAGTACTCATAGTAGTGCATGGGTATTTGATACTGGTTCGGTTGCTCATATTTATAACTCGAACAGGTGCTACAGAATAAAGGAAGCTAGCGAATAACGAGGTGACGATGCGCGTTGGAAATGGATCAAAGGTTTATGTGATCGCGGTCGGCACGCTACCTCTTCATCTACCATCGGGATTAGTTTTATACTTAAATAATTGTTATTTGGTGCCTACGTTGAGCATGAATATTATATCTGGATCATGTTTATTGCGAGACGGTTACTTGTTTAAGTCTGAGAATAATGGTTGTTCGATTTATATGAGTAATATGTTTTATGCACATGCACCTTTGATAGATGGTCTATTCTTATTGAATCTCGATTGTAGTAATACACACATTAATAACATTGAGGCTAAACGTTTGAAATTGATCGATAACACGACATATATGTGGCACTGTCGTCTTGGTCACATTGGAGTGAAGCGTATGAAGAAACTCCATTCCGATGGACTTCTTGAATCACTTGATTTCGAATCACTTGAAAGATGTGAAGCATGTCTGATGGGTAAAATGACTAAGACTCCATTTTCTGGTATGATGGAGCGAGCTACAGACTTATTGGAAATCATACATACCGATGTGTGTGGTCCAATGAGTGTAGCATCGTGCGGTGATTATCGTTATGTTCTTACCTTCACGGATGACTTAAGTAGATATGGGTATATCTATTCATGAAACATAAGTCCGAAACTTTCGAGAAGTTTAAGGAATTTCAAAGTGAGGTAGAGAATCAACGTAACAAGAAGATTAAATTTCTATGATCTGATCATGGAGGTGAATATCTAAGTTACGAGTTTGGCGAGCATTTAAAGAAATACGGAATACTTTCACAATTGACACCGCCGGGAACACCACAGCGTAATGGTGTGTCCGAACGTCGTAATTGAACTCTCTTAGATATGGTTCGTTCTATGATGTCACTTACAGATTTACCGCTATCGTTTTGGGGATATGCATTAGAAACAACCGCATTCACTTTAAATAGGGCACCATCTAAATCCATTGAAACAACACTGTATGAATTATGGTTTGGAAAGAAACCTAAATTATCGTTCCTTAAAGTTTGGGGTTGCGAAGATTATGTAAAGAAGTTACAGCCGGACAAGCTTGAACCCAGAGCGGAAAAATGCGTCTTCATAGGATACCCAAAGGAAACTATTGGGTATACCTTCTATCATAGATCCGAGGGCAAAATCTTCGTTGCCAAGAATGGATCCTTTCTAGAGAAGGAGTTTCTCTCGAAAGAAGTGACTGGAAGGAAAGTAGAACTCGACAAGGTTGTTGAACCTTCTCTCGAACTTGCGAGTAGCGCAGCACCGGAAGTAGTTCTTGTGGCGCCTGCACCAATAAGAGAGGAAGCTAATGATGTTGATCATGAAACTTCAGTTGAAGTTACTACGGAACCTCGCAGGTCAACGAGAACTCGTACCACTCCTGATTGGTATGATCCCGTTATGAGTGTCATGTTGGTGGACAACACCGATGACCCTGCGACATATGAAGAAGCGATGATGAGCCCAGATTCCAATAAATGGCAAGAAGCCATGAAATCCGAGATTGGATCCATGTACGAAAACCAAGTATGGACTTTGGTGGACTTACCAGATGGCCGGAAGGCTGTTTAGAACAAATGGATTTTCAAGAAGAAAATAGATGCTGATGGTAATGTTACTGTCTATAAAGCTCGACTTGTCGCAAAAGGGTTTCAACAAATTCAAGGAGTTGACTACGATGAGACTTTCTCACCGGTAGCGAAGCTAAAGTCTGTGAGGATTATGTTAGCAATTGCTGCATATTATGATTATGAGATATGGCAGATGGATGTCAAAACGACATTCCTCAATGGATATGAAGAGTTGTATATGATGCAACCCAAAGGTTTTGTCGACCCTAAAGATGCTAACAAGGTATGCAAACTTTAACGGTCCATATATGGATTGAAGCAAGCATCCCGAAGCTGGAATTAACGTTTTGATAAGGTAATCAAAAGCTTTGGTTTTATACAAACTTATGGAGAAGCTTGTATTTACAAGAAACTGAGTGGGAGCTCTGTAGCATTCTTAATACTATATGTAGATGACATATTGTTGATTGGGAATGATGTAGACCTTCTTAATAGTGTTAAGGATTATTTGAATAATAGTTTTTCAATGAAAGATCTTGGCGAAGCAGCTTACATATTAGGCATAAAGATTTATAGAGATAGATCGAGACGCCTAATATCATTGTCACAAAGTACATATTTGGACAAAGTTCTAAAGAGGTTTGGAATGGAAGATGGCAAGAAAGGATTCTTGCCCATGTTGCCCAATACGACCTTGAGTAAAACTCAAAGTCCAACAACGGCAGAAGATAGGGAAAGGATGAGTAAGACTCCCTATGCCTCAGCCATAGGATCTCGAATGTATGCCATGCTATGTACTAGACCCGACATTGCATATGCTGTTAGTTTGACTAGCAGATATCAAAGTGATCCAGGAGTGGATCATTGGACAGCAGTCAAAAACATCGTTAAGTACTTGAGAAGAACTAAGGATATGGTTCTTTCTTATGGAGGTGATGAATAACTCGTTGTTAATGGTTACACCGACGCTAGTTGGAACACCGATCCGGATGATTCTAAATCTCAATCTGGATACGTATTTACTTTGAATGATGCAGCAGTTAGCTGGAGGAGTGAAAAGCAAAGCGTTGTGGCAAGATCTTCAACTGAATCAGAATACATAGCTGCTTCGGAGGCTCCACAAGAGGCGATATGGATGAAAGAGTTTATTACAGAGCTCGGTGTGGTTCCAAGTGCGCTGGACCCAATGTCTATCTACCGTGATAACATGGGCGCCATAGCCAATGCGCAAGAACCAAGGTCACACAAGAAGCTGAAGCATATCAAGCTACGTTTTCACGCTATTAGAGAACATGTCCAAGATGGTGACATAAAGATTTGCAAAGTACACACAGATCTGAATGTGGCGGATCCATTGACTAAACCTCTCCCGAGGGCAAAACATGACCAACACCAAACCGCCATGGGTGTTCGGTATAGTACCATGTAATCTAGATTAGTTGACTCTAGTGCAAGTGGGAGACTGTTGGAGATATGCTCTAGAGGCAATAATAAATGTAGTTATTATTATATCTTTGTGTTTATGATAAATGTTTACATGCATGCTATAACAGTATTAACCAGAAAAATTAATACTTATGTGATTTATAAACTAAATTAGAGTCCCTAGTAAAGCCTCGTTAATAATACTAGCTTGTTGGTTAATAGATGATCATGGTTTCTTGATCATGAACATTGATATGTTATTAACAACGAGATCATATCATTAGGAGAATGGTATGATGGACATACTCCTATAGATAAGCGTAGCATAAAGATCAAGTCATTTTAATAGTTCAATTGCTATAAGCTTTCTAATACATAGTAACCTAATTCCTTCGACCATGAGATCATGCTAATCACCATCACCGGAAGGATGCTTTGATGACATCAAACACCACACCGTAACTGGGTGGCTATAAAGGTGGCATTGAGTGTTTGGAAAGTATGGGTTGAGGCACATGGATCAAGAGTGGGATTTGTCCATCCATATGACGGATAGATATACTCTGGGCCCTCTCGGTGGAATGTCATCCAATTAGCTTGCAAGCATGTGACTGGATCACAAGGGATCACATACTACGGGAACGAGAAAAGAGTACTTATCAGTAACAAGGTTGAACTAGGTATGCAGAGATACCGACGATCAAAACCTCGGATAAGTAAACTATCATGAGACAAAGGGAAATTGGTATCGTATGTAAGTGGTTCATTCGATCGCAAAGTAATCATAGAAATATGTGGGAGCCATATGAATTTCCAGATTCCTCTATTGGTTATTGATCGGAGAAGTGTCTCAGTCATATCCACATAATTCACGAACCGTAGGGAGACACACTTAAGGATTCGATGTTGTTGTGTAGTTATGGAATGATGAGTAAGAGACCGAATGTTGTTCGGAGTCTCGGATGGGATCCGGGATATCACGAGGAGATCTGGAATGGTCCGGAGAAGAAGATTCATATAAGGAAAGTCCTCTTTCGGAGTTCGGGAATGATTCCGGTGTTTTCACCAGGAATGTTCTAGAAGGGTCTGGAAGGTCCGGCACTCCGGAGGGGAAGGGTACATGGATGTGTCATGACAATGTGGAATGGTTGCATCATGTACTAGGTCACTTGGCTGGGATATATGGAGAGAGAAATCAAATCCAAGTTTGAAAGTCAAACGCCAATTTGAAAAATCAAATCTGAAGTTTGCTTGGTGGAGGGAGAGTAGGAAACCTACTTGGGGAGGAAGTCCCCTCCCTCCACCCGCTGGCCAAGGAGGAGGAGTTGGAGGAGGACTCCCTCCTCCCAACCGGCCCCCTCCCACCTATATAAGGAGGGGTAGGTGCTGCCCCCTACCCTCACACCAAAAACCCTAGCTCCTGCGCACCACCACCTCCAAGTGCTGCCGCCGCCACCGCCTAGGGTTCCTCCCAAGTCGCCGAATTGGGGCTTCCCCAAGCCCTAGTCGCCGGCCACACCACCCCCCTTGGTGCCTCTAAACCCTAGATCGCCAAGGACCCTCTCTTACTCCACCATACTCGCTCCGGCTTAAGGCGAAGCCCTGCGAGATCTCCCCTCTACTTCCGACACCACGCCGTCGTGCTGCCGAAATCATGAGGAGAGTGCTACAACCTCCGCTGCCTGCTGGAACAAGGGAGAGGAAGGTCTTCATCGAGTACCGAACGTGTGACCGACTACGAAAGCGCTGCCGGAACGCAGCGCCGGAAGGATCGTCTACGCGTTCTTGAGATCGGCAAGAGTACGACTACATCACCCACGAGAATCTGCTCTCGTTAACCGCTTTGGAATCTTCAAGGGTGAGTTTCTCTATCGACTCGTTGCTACAATCTAGTAGATAGATCTTGTCTTGTTTGTGTGCATGCGGTAGAATTTTTTTGTTTTCCATGCTACGAACCCCTACAACTCTATCTGGGACATTCATAGCGGGAACATGAGACTCATTGACCCCTTTATAGTCGGTAAATGCTTATGGAAAATTATTTTCAATTTTGGCAAATTCATGATCTTCTGAATCTTTAGTTCAGGTTTACTCGTACATGGAATTAAGTATTAAATGCCTTCAACTTTTCAATTATGGTGACGCACGCTGCCCGGTACGACTTACCCGTGGTGTCTTGTTAGTAGCGTGGGGTTTGGCCGCTGCTAACGGCAATTTTGCAACGCTATCGATGAGGCTTTTTCTACTAGTGTAGACAACCGATGAGGCTTTTTATACTAGTGTAGGCAGTAGTCATTGAATGCTCATGAACTAAATGTAGCAGCATTTCCATTCTATCGATGAGGCTTTTTCTTGTTAGTAGATGTTATCATATGTTCATGACGATCTGCTCTCGGTTTTATGAATTGAGTGATTAGCTTTGGACAAGTATGGTTAATTGTTGATATGAGGCACACGACGGATCATCTTCTAGGTGCATCAATGGACACCGCAAAATATTTGAATTGTCCCAATAACGATTGAATTGGACCACACATATATATATATCCTTGAATACGTTCAAGAAAATTAAGTGATTCACTCTTGATCTTCATGTATGAGGGTTTAGTAATTAATTGCCTAGTTGCATGTGTGATGCATAGGAAATTATCGTGTCCAATTGAATCATCGATAATTTTTCCCATCATCCCGACACTAGAATGGCCCAGACAATACATGCCATATCTTAAACTTGTCAAGATTCTGAAAAATTATTTTATACATCAAAGGTGGCTCTAACTTTATGTATGTGTAATACAATCCAGATAATAGAGCAAGTAGTTTCTCAAGGATTTTTCCTTCGAATGCCTTCTTTTGAGTTATTAGTGGGCCTTTAACTTCATCCACTTCATGAGTTTCAATGTGGTAACCGTTCCTTAGTATATCTTTAAAGCTCAGCAAGGTACAAGTTGAATCTAGATACAATAATGCCTCCTCGATCACAAGCTTCATACCATTTGCGAGTGTAAATGTGGCCTTACCAGTACCAACAATTACAATGTACCACCAACTGTCATGATACTCCACTTACTCTTTTCTCAAAGTTGGAAGTATTTAACTTCACGTAATATTGTGTTGGAGACACCACCATTCGCTAAACAAATTCCTCATGCATTGGATATTTTAAAAGATTTATTTTCTTCTTCTTTCCTCTTGTTCTTCTATGTAGCTTCTTATTCTGGTGACCGAGTGGGTTTGCCAATTGCTGTCCATTGACAGTGCAAGGTGCTGATAACTGAAGCGTCGAATGACAAATAAACATAATAACCAATGTATTCCCTCATCGGTGTTTGGCGGGAAGCAAAATGCTGGGGACGGGCTCGCAGAGGCGGTCCTAGGGATCCTCCCGCGCCAGGATGAAGATCTGTTGGCTGCCTGTCCTTGTTGATCTGGCATGGAGTAGCATGTTTCGGAAGGCTCCGTCCGTGAGCTCCAACAGACGCATTATGCTTGGAGATTTTTGGATTGGAAGAAATGCGACCATGTGCATCCATGTTTTTTTGACCGTTTGGTTTCAGAGAGAGCGTTACAAAGCTCGTCTATTTGTTACCATCATGTGTCATGTCCTTAACGATACATGGTGAATTGGATGCAGACATGAGGGCTAGTGATGGTAGTTTGAGTCTTTGTAGCGATGAGAAACGGGCTTGGTGATTTGTGACTCGTAGCAGCGGCTGTTAGTAGGGACGACATCACGGTGGAAGTTCATAATCTTACTCTACATGGTGAAAATCCAAAGTCTGACCTTAATTGGCTATGTCTACCAATTACCTTATTGAAATGATTGTTTTGCGTGTGAGGCCTTTGTCCAGGGTGAAAACCTGTGATCTTTTGATCGGTCGACGACGGTGCTTGTACACTCTTTCTTAAATGTGTCGCTAAAGGAGAGGTTGAACATGTGGTATTGTTCTGGTGGTGTTAGTGTCGCTGCTACAAGAAACTGGCCATTGTAGCGGGACTTTTTTTTTTGTAATTATTCTTTTTGTTTCAAGTATGTGTGTATCCGTAAGACCACTAGGACAATACTCCCTCCGTTTGGGATTATAAGTCCCACGCGGATAACTAGGTTGCCAATTTAAACAATGAAATATAAATAGTATAGCATAAAAATTATACCATTAGAAACTTTAAAGGTTATATTTTCTAATGATATAACTTTTGTGATATATAAGTTATATTTTGTTGGTCAAATTAACAACATATGTATGCGCGTAGGACCTATAATCCCGAACAGAGGTAGTACATTGTTGTAGAGGCTGGTGTAATTAATATCTTTTCGATATTAATATATACTATTCATAAACAAATATATAATATAAATAAATCCTAACAAATGCAATGCTACTAGAGCGTGCAGGAGAGGCCGACAAAGGGCGAAGGCCAACAGTGTCACGCGTTGTTTTCATCGTCTTGAAAATGTGGTCTTAGAAATCGTCGGTTAGCTCCCGAGCTCTAGTACTCCTTTTATTTTTTTAATTATAAAAAGTTTTATATGTATAAATTTCAGAAAAATCAAAAAATAATGGCACAAGCATGCAAAACCACAACACCAAATTCTTTGTATCTTAAGCTACATGAAACGACAATTTTGATAAAGTTTAGGGATTTGAAAAATACATGCACACATTTGTCATTTTTGTGTAGCTCAGAATATAAAGTATCTAAAACTGATATTTTCATGTTAGTAAAAACATATTTGGCTACATCCGAATATTTCTTTTCAATATTTTTTTAAAACTCAAAAATATGATTACCCAATTTGAAAATGGCAGGAGCACCAGTTCGCGGGAGCACGAAATCTCCATTCGAACCTGGAAACGACTGAAAGAAAACTATAGTCACCATAAAATACATCTCAAACGACCATACAGGTCGCACTACCGCGCCATGCATAGTGCTATCGAGCCGAACGATATCTCATCATAAAAATAGTATAACTCACTCTGTAGTGCAAAAGAAAATCTCACCAAAAGATCTGTCAAAAAGGGACGGGGAGCGGAAGAAAGATCCACGGCCTCAGAGCCGTTGAGACGAGTTATTAACCCGCACTAACAATCGTACCCGCATTGATGACCCCACTAACCACACACCCAGCTCAGCTGAAACGTCCGTGCGCCGGGCCCCAACGCGCAGGCAGCAACGGTCGCCCGAGGGCGCGGCCAGGACCCGTTCCCAAACTCGCACACCCGGCTCTTCCCGCGGTCGTTCCACCAGCCGTGCGCACCCGACCGATCCTCTGCCCGCGCCAGCATACAAGCCACCCAGATGAACCCACGTAGCCCCATCTCCCCCACGAACCCAACTTCCCCGTGTCGTGCGTCACCGGCGTCCCCGCATACCCGCCACTTCCCACTCGTACCCGCGGGCCCCGCGCTTCCCCCGCCATAAATCCCACGCCCCGCCCTTTCCGTCATCCCACAACACCAGAACGCTTCGTTCCTCGCCGTGACACACTCCCTACTCTGCTCTGTCGCTGCCGCCCGCAGCAGAGCATCATGGCGCTAGCCCGCGGCCTCCTCCTCGCCGCGGCATTGTCGCTGCTCTTCCTCGCCGGCGCAGGTAACCTCCACCGCAATGCGTGGCATTTGACATTTGGGCAGCAATGCCGGTTCGTTTCACTCACGAAAACGCTGACATTTCCCGTGTAAATTGGCCGCAGATGCGGGCACGGTGGGCGTGAACTGGGGCCGGGTGGCGAACGACCTCCCCAACCCGGCATCCGTGGTGCAGCTGCTGAAGCAGCACGGCATCGGGCAGGTGAAGCTCTACGACACGGAGCCGACGGTGCTCCGCGCGCTGGCCAACAGCGGCATCAAGGTCGTGGTGGCGCTCCCCAACGAGCAGCTGTCCGCGGCGGCGAAACGCCCCTCCTACGCGCTGGCCTGGGTGCGCCGCAACGTGGCGGCCTACTACCCAGCCACACAGATCCAGGGCATCGCCGTGGGCAACGAGGTGTTCGCGACGGCGGCCAACGTGACCTCCCAGCTCGTCCCGGCCATGGCCAACGTGCACGCGGCGCTGGCGAGGCTGAACATGGACAAGGCCGTGAAGGTGTCCTCCCCGATCGCGCTGACGGCGCTGGCGGCCAGCTACCCGCCGTCCGCGGGCGTGTTCCGGGAGGAGCTCTCGCAGGCGGTGATGAAGCCGATGCTGGACTTTTTGTCGAGCACGGGGTCGTACCTGATGGTGAACGCGTACCCGTTCTTCGCGTACGCGGACAACGCGGGCGTGATCTCGCTGGACTACGCGCTGTTCCGGCCCAACGCCGGGGAGCTGGACTCGGGCAGCGGGCTCAAGTACTACAGCCTCCTGGACGCGCAGCTGGACGCCGTGTTCACGGCTGTCGGGAAGCTCGGGAATAGCTACAACGGGGTGCGCGTGGTGGTGTCGGAGACCGGGTGGCCGTCCAAGGGTGACGCGAAGGAGGTGGGCGCGTCGGCGGCGAACGCGGCGGGGTATAACGGGAACCTGGTGCGGCGCGTGCTGTCGGGGAACGCCGGCACCCCGCGGCGGCCGGACGCGAACGTGGACGTGTACCTGTTCGCGCTGTTCAACGAGAACCAGAAGCCCGGGCCGACCTCGGAGCGCAACTACGGCGTGTTCTACCCGAACCAGCAGCAGGTGTACGACGTGGAGTTCGTCCTCGGCGGCAGGCCTGCTGCCGGTAAGGGCACCGGCGGCGGAGGCCTCGGGTGGCAGGACAACGGCAATAATGCGCCAGCGGCAGGAGGAGGAGGAGGGGGCGGGGTGAAGGCGGCGGTGGCGCCCGGGGACGCGTGGTGCGTGGCGAACGCGGTGGCGGGGGAAGGAAGGCTGAAGGCGGCGCTGGACTACGCGTGCGGGCCCGGCGGCGCGGACTGCAGGGGCATCCAGCCCGGCGCGGCGTGCTTCGAGCCCAACACGATGGTCTCCCACGCGTCGTACGCGTTCAACGACTACTACCAGCGGAAAGGACGGTCCATCGGCACCTGCGACTTCGCCGGCGCCGCCTACGTCGTCAGCCAGGCACCAAGTGAGTTCCCTGCTCGTGCATCATCTTTGCTCAATGTGGTCGTTTCTTGCTTTGCTTTGCAGTTTAATTTCTCGTACTGTACCACCCGTGCAACCGAAATGTGCATGAATTGCTTGCATCGCGAAGCAAAATGTAGGTGATGGGTACACGATTAGTGCCAATCCGAGCAAAATGTAGGTGCTACGCGCACAATATGTCTGATCCGGTACATCTATAGATAAACGTTTGTTTGGGTAAAAAGGTAGTAGCAGTAGTACTAGTAGAGTGGGCGCCAGCACCAATCAGGAAGCAGCCCGTACCACTCCACGGCAATCTGCAACAGAGAGATGGGGGCATAGTAGTGACCACGGTTGGTTCAAATCAAATCAAAATGGAACGAAAGCCGCTTTTGTGTTTTGTACGGGAACGATTCCCCGTTCTTTTTCCTTGTTGCCCCACAGACAGAGAGAAAAACACGCGCTGTCACGCACGCTTTCCTGCCCCTAGGTTAAACACAACGTTCTACTCGTACTTCGTACTAGTACTTCATACTACTACTACTAGTAGTACGGCCGGAGCAATTAATCCAAGGACAACAACGGAAACTGCTGCAGCCCTTAAATCCGTTTGATGATCTGCGATCGAAACCTGTACTGCTGCGATTTGCATGCTATTCCTACAGTTGCTCAT
The DNA here is from genome assembly GCA_916181665.1 of Avena sativa. Classification (NCBI taxonomy): domain Eukaryota; kingdom Viridiplantae; phylum Streptophyta; class Magnoliopsida; order Poales; family Poaceae; genus Avena; species Avena sativa. The sequence continues at coordinate 271,474,521 of OV702298.1, read as the reverse complement.
TGAAGCTCGCATTGGATTCGAGCTGTCCGTCCGTTCGGCCTGGGCTGTTGCTCGTCACTGTCTCGAGTTTACTCCTCCGTGACGGGGACAGGCGTCAGCCCTTGCTGCGCGGCTCGACGCGACATGACCCGTCCTCCCTCCTGCGTTCTTTACTCCTCGCATCGTAATGCGTGCCATGGCTGGACGTCCTGGTGGCCGCCATTGATTGATTGATTGATTGCCGCTTCCGGTTCGTCTGCCGCATGCGGTTCGTGGGCCTCGCGCATTGTTTACTCTTTCATGTTCTTGTAGTAGTACTAGGTCTCCGTGGAGTACGTATGTTCACATTGGAGAGCCTACTGTAGTGTTTTAACCCAGTGGATATGGATGGACGGATGGATCTAACTGGGTGCTCGTGTTTTGTTCTGCAGAGATGGGCAAGTGCGAGCTCCCCTCCACCGTCTGATCAAGTCTGAACTCAGCATCGGCGACGACGGAACAAAGGACGGCGTTCATGCATCTAACATGAGTACCTATCTATCGCAGGTCGGCAAACCCCAGAGTGTGCAGGGAGGAAAAGAGGGAGGGATCTAGGCTCGTGCTTTCTCGCTTTCTTTTACCTGCATCTGTGCGCCCCCTGGCCCCGCTGCTTGACTACTGCCGCATGTTTGCTGCAACGTACTAGGAGTATAGTATTAGAATCAATCACTGTAGCTATAGCTGTGCGCCTTTTGCAGCTTTGGGGATACCTTTGTTTAGTTTCGTCTCTGTAACTACGCTATTAATTTACAACTATGAGATCTGTTTAATTACTGGATTTACAATTATGTACTTTTTCAGTCACAGTTTGGAGGACATCTTACGAAAGTCATGTATTTTCAAAACTCCTGTTTTCCTAGGCGTGTTAGACTTAATTATTGTTTTTTCTTCTCATTTCTTACTTCATGCAGCCAACGAATTAATTCTTTCATGCAACTCTACGAATACATGCGTCTAAACTCCTTGTTTCCATTAAGTAATTACGTTTAACTGATAAACGCATGTTTTTATACAAATCTAAACTCAATCAGCGTCTATCAAGATTTTAACAATCTCTAAGACGTCCTCCAAACCCTCTCTAATTAAGCCATGTGACATCGTGACATTGTTGTCTCAGACTCTCTCTCGAGTGCTCGATTGTTTTCGTTTGACCCGTGTCTCTTGAATCATCATAACCTCGGGTGTTTGTCCACCGGAAATGGTGCTTGCCTTTCAAGCCAGTTCCGCAATCAATCGAGTGTCAGTCAACTCATGGTGGTGGCAGGCAGGCAGGCAGCTCCTCTAGATCGTGCAGTGCCATTGTTTTGCCTTTTAGTACAGGCACGCACGCTCGCTCTAGTGCTAACTGTTATCCCAAAAAAAGTGCGCAATTTAGTCTAACTCATCGGGAGAAATTTCGTGCTAGCTGCATTGGAAAGCTTGCTTAAGGGCGCCACAAAGCGGCATTGCCTTTACTTTGCAAAATTCATTTTCCGTTGGATCGGAGTCCTGTTTGAAACCTCGGGTGTTACTTACGGCTAGCTGACCGAATCGAGCAGGTCGTCGATCTCGGGAAAACCTGCCGCTAGCAACCAGCAGTGCTTTGTTGATGCTCCATTGTCTTGATCAGTTGATCTGATCATGGGTGCACCTGGGTAACCCGGTTCTGCAGTACGTACCCAGAGCTCGCGTGATCTGCTGCGTTTCTCCATCGCGGGACACGTTCTCCGGCACATTTTGACGAGCACGCAGTGTGCCGCCGTGCCACGGACTGGGATCATCACTTGGGAGACGTGCGGGTGGGTGACCTCGGTCCTCCGGCCATGAGCTCTGCTGCCTGAGACCGACCGACCGACCGACCGCGCCCTCCTCCGAGTGTGGATGTGCGCGCATGTGAAGGAAGCTGCCAATTGGGAGGAGGACCACAGACCAAGGGCAAAGAGATCGAACGGAATATCATCGGACGTCGTCTCGGCATTTGTTTCTCGTCGATCGAGATGAGATCTTTGTTTGGCACAGCGTCACTCCGCGGTGAAAATCCGTGCATATGCACATGCCACAAGGGCAACAGCTCAGCTATACTGACGCCCCCTCCTCCTTTTCTGGCTCAAGCTTTGACTGAAAGTCGAGCTGCCCGAAAAGGGGTGGTGCGGCCCCACGACTTCGGTTGTTTTCTTCTGGCCGACGTCTCTGTACGGACTGGCTTGTGCTAATGACGACCATGTGGGCTTCAGCCCACCTACAGTAACGCCTGTTTGTGGACTGTGTACTGTGGCAGAAGTTAGTGCGCCTCGCCTCAAGCGTGTGGTAACTGGGTCGGCCCAGTTGGGCGGAACTAATTTTTTTCTATTTTTTTGTTTCTTTTTTATCCTGTATATCTTATTCTCTGAACGTTCTAAAATTATGATTTAAAAGCAGTGATTTTTTTTTAAATATCTGTGAAGATTTTTAAATATCAAGAATAAAATTTCAAGAGTCATGAACAAAATTTTCAAAAACCATGTTTTTAATTTTTCTCTGTTTTTTGACTTTTTTTGAATTGGGTTTTGCTTTGCCGTCCACTTTAGATCGGCATGCATGGCTCAACTGTTTTCTGGCGTGCGTAAAAGCTCGTCAAAGTTTGGAGCGCTTGAAAGCTGGTGGGATGAATCTACCGGGCTCTCCTTCCCCACTTAGCCATGGCCGAGCGCTTTCCCATCGACGGTGCGGGGACGAACGGCTTAGCGAACTCACAGCTCTCCTTCCCTACTTATCCGGTTACTAATGGCGTCGCCGGACATGCGGAACCCGCCGGGGTGGAAGCTTAGCGTCAGCGGCATCCCAATCCCACAGGCGCCGACGCCGGACGAACTACCCGACGAAATCCTGGCCTTCATTGCGGCCATGGACGATCCCTCCGACGCCTAGAGCCCCAACAACCTCCTATACTGGGAGACTTACTTCGCTGACCGCCGCGTCCAAGAGCTCGCCCGCCACGACGGTCCGTCCGACTCACCACCGAAGCGCAAAAACGCGGTGGGTCGTCGGCGTTTTTGGAGTGCCAGGCTGGATGCTCGCGGTGCTGCTGCAACACATCCATGCCGGGAACACTCCGCATCTCGGCTTCCCGCGCACATCCACGTCGGCGGCCAGGTTGGGGCGGCGCCCTCCGGCGAACTGGCTGCCGAGTAGGATGGCCAACCTGAGCTCCTCCTCCTCGGCCTCCTACTCCTCGGGCTCCACGCCGCTCCGTACGCCGACGGGGCCTTTGTCGGTGCTGCAAGCGCGAGGCGGTCTCGCCGGTCCGCTCGCCGCCGCGGACATGCTCGCGGGGCATCGTAATCAGCGAACACGCGTGCCGTCGCAGTCGGCTCCTACTGGCCGCCTTCGCCTTCACCGACCGAAGCCTGAGCCAGTGGACTGGTCGGCGCCGCCCGCCGAGGATAGCGCCATGAGGATGGCGATGGAGCAGTTGCTCCACGACTCGGCGCCGCAACCGCGGTGGAGCCGTCGACGCCGGATATCCTAGCTTGGTCCAGGACGGATTGGGAGGAGCAGGAGCGCCTCCGCGTCAAGAGTAAAATTTCAAGAGACATGAACAAAATTTCGAAAACCATGTTTTTAATTTTTATTTGTTTGACGTATTTTGAATTGGGTTTCATGATCTCAAAAATTTTAGTTGGAACACTACAAATTAAATCGCCCAAATTGATGGTTCAGACCAAACTCCTGGGAACAACCCCGGATGGAGGAGGGATGAACTAGGTTTTGCTCTGCCGTCCATTTTAGATCAACATGCATGGCTCGACTGTTTTGGCGTGCGTGAAAGCTCGTCTAAGTTTGGAGTGCTTGAAAGCTGGTGTGCCGAATCTACTGGGCCAGATGAGCTGCACCGTCAATCAATCTAGACCGCAAATGCTATACACCACCCGTTGGCGGCACGAGCAACAAGTGTATACGTTTTGCATACAACGTCTCGCATGGGCTGGTCCACCAATATGGATAAGGAAGAAGTCAGAGCTGAAGAGGATGGTGGATGGCAGTTCTTTCCCACGACGAAGACGACGCGGCTGACGGAGGTGAGTCCAGGACCTCAGACGGGGACAAGGATGAGGAGGCGTCACCGGAGACAGGGATGACGCGCCGCGTCGTCACGGGCGAAGGAGAGGAAAGAAACTTAGGGTTAGGGGTGGGTGGGTGCTCGCCGACGTCCGAATTTAGGGCTCAGGGTGTAGATCGGGGGGAGGGGGGGTAGAGGGTTAGCCGGTCGACCGGGACCTCATCAACGATGGGGACGACGCGGCTGGCCATGACGTCGCCTGTAGAGGCAAGGGAAGAAACTTAGGGTTTAGAAGCACTACAAGAGGACCCCCCCTACACCAACATGTTTATGTGTATCTAAATGCACATATAGGCGTAGGCGTTGCTAGCAACTATACCAACAGATAAAAATGTGTTGCGTTTTTGGACGTTGCAAGGGTATAATGCAACGCATATAGGTTCGTTGGTAAGCCTTGGGATAAGCGTTGTAAAATAGCTACAGATTTCAAGCAACTATTAAATGCGTTGCTAGAGAGATCCTGCACGGATTGCAATTTTTGCTTTATTAAAATACTATTTTTAGATATCCTACACGGATTGCAATTTTTGCTTTGGAAAAATACTATTTTTAGACTAGATGGTTTGACCGTTTATAAGATGATGGATTTCTTCTTAGCTGGAGAAGGTAGTTAAGTCATGACATACCACAGTACAAAAATTGTAGAATGCGAATGCATCGAGTGACAAAAGAATTCAACATTTATATTATTAGAATAACCATGTCATACATGATAATCAATTGAATAGTAGACATTTTACAATCTTGCATCAAAATATGATATTCTACGGTCCTATAGATAGAGAGAAAGAACAGTTACAATCTTCCGTGAAAACATGATAATGTACATGGTCCTATATCTCTGTTCTAATATTGCCTAACACGTTCAGAGTTGATATCCGAATATGGCAAGTCTTGTTGATGTATGGACCTGTAGATACAAATATTTAATTCAGTATAAAAGTAGAAAAAGACAGTGAAGGGTTATAGTGAACTCTACTAAGTAAACACGTACAAAATTGTTGCTATCATGTGCATCTGAAATAGCTCGTCAGCCCCCACATGTCATAATGGTTAAATACAAAACAAAATCTGGAGAAAAAACCACGATGGGATCTTACAAATCTGTCAAATAGAAGATAAAAATCCTTCAAGAAATTAGACCATCCATCTAACAACAGATCAAACTTACTAATTAATCTTGCAGCAAAAGTAGAAGTTCACACAAAGTGGTGGATTCATTTCAAAAAATGAAAGTTTGCTGGGGCGGACATTTAAAATCTATGTTCTGTTAAGGCTCAATTACAAGTGTACTTAACAATATAACAAGTAATTTTTTAAAAAATGCTTAAGAGAAACTACTAACATGGGATCCTGTCACTTGCAACTCTATTGGTTGCCACAGTGCGATTCCAATTTCAAGAGAGACGTACATCATCAGAAGCAAAATAAAAGTAATGAATCGAAATCTTATCACAAGCACGATGAGAGTCATAGATTTTAATAATTTTTAATTTTATATAAGTAGCACGAGGGAGAAGTTAATAAATGCTGGTCATGAGAAGGAAGTAACTAAAAACTCTACTTAGAGTCATATCAAGTGTTATACGGTAGATTCTGTATATGACACCCGCTAAAACTACTTCAGCCATACAGAATATTTGGCACTAGCATCGACCAGTTAAAATAGAAAAAAGGTTCTGCTTGAATAATAAAAGCATACCTTTAGTAAGATATCATCAATTCCCTTTGTGGTAAATACAACGTTGGCAGCACCAGCCTTGAGGTCTTTCTCATTTATCTCCTTTCTTATGTCGGATTCTCTGTGATACCATAAAAAATTAAGGGACCAAAGGAATGGAGATCTTTCACAAGAAATGAGAAATAAAAAGGATATTGTCTTGTTCCTCAGTAAAAAAAGGAATAATTCTAATTCCAAAACAGAAAAATACACATACCTTAGATAGATCTTCTTTGGTTCACTTGAATAATATACAAGAACAGGAACACCCATTTGCATTTTGTATTTTAAAAATGGGAGTTAGAACTATTCCTTGAGTTTCACGGCCTGAATTTGTCCAACTTCACTGCCAAATAACTGGTCGATGCTAGTGCCAAATACAAGACAGGTATTAATCAAGACAAACAGTTCAAGCAGCGGTCTCTTTAGTAGGCATTATTCCTTGAGCTTCACGACCTGAATTCACGGACCATTGCAAGCAAAAGTTTATTTTAAACATCGCATGGGAAGGAACTAGATTGGATGTGAGATAAATCGACAAAATGGGAGTAATTAATACCTGTGTCGTCCAGCTGCAGGCTGTTGCTGTTGATGCGCGCATACTTGGGGCTTCTTCCTGTGCAATCTCATGTCAATGCCGTTTGCGCTGCTGCCTTCTTGCTGTGCAATCTCATATCAATGCCGTTTGCGCTGCTGCCTTTACGGCTCTGCATCTAGCGCCATCAGACTTGTACCTTGATCCCATAAAGTTCCTAGAAAAATTGTGAAACACGGGGGTGAAGCTAGAAAAAGGGGAGATTAATCTGACGGGGAAAAGAAAAAATTGCACCTCGATCCCAAAACTCTGTCGTGATGTTCCGCCACCGCGTCCCCTGTGCTCCAACTCGCCGCCATGACCCCTGTGCTCTGACTCGCTGCAGCGGCTCTTCGACAAACATCCGCATGATGCAGTAGCCCAAATCCAAGTCAGATGTACCAGCGTTTCCAGGATTCAGGATATCTCATGCTAGGAGGTGTCAGCTGGACCTGCATCATCGATAATAATGGTCGTCGGCGAGGGAGATGCTGCTCGGCAGCGGTCGATTGGCATCTTGGCGGCTAGGATTGGGGAAGGCTAGGAACGGGATTGGATTCGCGAGCGTCCGTTCGTGGTTGGGGGAGTTAACCTAAGGGGATCGTGCTAAGTGGGCTGGGCTCCTATTTGTTATGTACTTGGAGTCATAGTATAATGGACAACGAAATAGCCTACAACGCATGCATGTGTATCTATGGTAAAATTTTGCAACGAATATTTACAGCGTTGCCGAGTATGCATTCCTATACAAGGGGTATTCTTGTAGTGAAGGATGGGTGGATGCTCGCCGGCGCTAGAAGAGGTGGGTTCTCGCGTGCGGCGGAAGTGTTGGCAGCGAAGCAAGGAAGATGACGATCATGGTGGGCCACAACCCACACTAGCGCTGCTGTCAAGCGGTGTATGCTGCTTGCGTGTCGCCTCAAGCGTGCGGCAATTGGGTCAACCAAGTTGAGTGTTTTTTCTTCTATTTTTCTATTTCTTTTTTATTTATCTTATTTAAAAATCTGAACATTTCTAAAATTATGGTTTAAAAGATGTGAATATTTATGAAGATTTTCAATTATCATGAATAAATATTCAAATGTCATGAACAATTTTCTAAAAGTCATGAACAACATTTCAAAAATCATAAATATTTTCAACACTCGTGAAAATGATTTGAAATTCTTAAACCAAATTTCAAAAGTTGGGATTTTTTCAAAGAAGGAACCAATTTAGAAAATCATAAACCAAAATTTAAACAAACATGAAATTATTTCCAAAAATTTATGAATATTTTTCAAAAATAGTAAAAAAAAAGAAATCTAGAAAAAAAACGAAAAAATATCACCACTGCAAAATGGGCTAGCCCAACAGGAGGAGGCCCATAGAGCACAAACCACCCATGTCGCAGAGGGCGACATTTAGCATTACCACACCCAGGCTCCTAGTTTGAGCGCAGTAATTCTGTCAGTTTTCCCAATGTCGCTAATAGGCGGAAATCGAAGGTGTCACAAATTTAGGCTCTATGTATTTTAGGGTTTTGTCGAGTCTAAATCTTTGCTCTGTGTATTATTTTTAGTTTTTACCAAGTACAATTCTTTGCCGTGTGTTTTTTGGGGATTCTTTCGAGTATGATATCTTTTCCAAGTGTTTTAGTGGATTTTGCCGAGTATGAAATCTTTGCGGAGTATTATACTCGATAAAGCCTATCTTTGCCATGCTTCGGACAAAATACACTCGGCAAAGGCACACTTGGTAGCGTTGCATTTTCCAGTAATGATTTAGCTTATTTAATTTCGAGTCGGTCTCGAGTCAAGCTAAAATATATGTTGTTCACGAGCATTGGAATTTTCTCCAGGCCCTATAGCCACACAGAAACACACATTGGCACGTTCTTTAAAAATACACACCTATTGGCACCTTGCCAAATCGTAGTGCAGTTGCACGGTTGCTTCATCGCACGGTCATAATATACGGTGATGCCAACGAGCAAAAACACTACATACACACGAAAATATCTACACTACGCAGCACACAGTACTGAAAAATACTCTTATCTGGATATCGATCCTGGCAGGACTGTCACTACTGATCAGGCTGTGGCGATGGGCGCGGCGTCCGACTTCATGGCTTGGAAGCGCGGCTCCTTGGCCTCGAACTTGTGGCGCACGTACAGGCTCATGTAGTCCTCGTACACGAACCTCGGGTACACGGCCGCGCCGCCCTCCTCGCCCTCGTTCTCCTCGGCGGTGCCATCGGCGACGAGCGCCGGCGCCGGGAAGATGACGGCGTCCGCTCCCGGGTTGTAGAAGGACGCGATGGACATGCGGTTCCCGTCGGTGCGCGTCATCACGCGGTGCAGCACGCTCTTGTACCGCCCGTTGGTGATCACCTCCAGCTGGTCGCCGATGTTGACGACGACGGCGTGGCGCATGGGCGGCACGTCCACCCAGGCCCCGTCCTTGAGGAGCTGCAGGCCGCTCACCTGGTCGTCCTGGAACAGCAGGATCACGCCGCCTGCGTCGGTGTGCGCGCGGAGGCCGTCGACGAGGTCCGGACGCGGGCACGGCGGGTAGCTGCTCACCTTGGTGCCGAACGTCGGCGAGCCCTTGGAGCCCGCGAAGGCTTGTTTGAGGTAGCCCTTCTCCAGGCCCAGGTTCTCGCACAGCAGGTCCAGGACGCGCTCCGCCAGCTTCTTGATCTCCGACGCGAATTCCTTCATCACTTGCCTGCAGTATCGACGACATGAGGAAAGAAGGCAGCTTTGTTAGGAATATTTGCTCGTTCCGACAAGTGTCACTGGCTAAAAGGTGACTCCACTCGTGTTGGTTACTGCTGTCTAATTAGGATTCTGATGTGTGCAATCTTATCTCCTGTTGATATCCCAGTTCTATATTTGTCGTCAGCAGTCATAGAATGGCACTCAGAGATGCTCATTGGATGGTAGTAGAAAATGGGGAGTTTCTTGTGATGATTGGGTTTCCTTGGAACATGTATGGTCTAGCTGCAGTAACAATTAGGCAGTCGAGTAGGATTGTGTTTTTAAGACCTGTTGACTTCGTTCAGACGAGTACAGGCAGGCCTAACAAATAGACTGCCTCGTCAGCCTTTCTACTTTGGACTAGTATAAAACGCAAGAAAGACAGGGCTCAAAGCTTCAGATTGGAGTTGAATTATAGACCAGAATCTCCCGATTAAAAAACTACAGTAGTACGTAATCAACTCGGTGCCTTTTCCGCTAATTAATTCCCGTCAAAGCTGATGCTGGGCCTCTGCTTTTTCTTCAGAGAAGCTATAGGGGAACCAACAGTCTACTGATATGAAATTGCAGTTAATTAACTAACTAATCACGCGTGTAGTACATACCTGTAGTGGTCGTGGAGGTCGGGCAGGTCGGCGAGGTTGGAGTTAGGGAGGTGGCGGACGAAGAAGGTGCTCTCCCAGTCCACGTCCTTCACGTCGTCGCCCTTCTCGCCGGCCTCCAGCGTCCTCGCCGCGAACTCCTTGAACTTGTCCTCCCTGCGGTCCCTGTAGTGTGCCTTGCTCACCCGCTCCACCTCGTCCATCAGCTCGTGGGAGATGCCATGGTTCAGAAGCTGCACACACATATACCAGTTAATCAAGAATCGTGTCCCTGGAGTCCTTATACTATCAAGAATCATCAATCATTCTAGTAGTAGTAGAAGTCTATATGTGTGTGGGGGAAGTGGAACCTCGAAGAATCCCCAGTTCTCGCAGGCGTCGCGGATGACCTCCATGGCGACGGCCCTCTCCTCCGTCTCCAGCTTCTCCATGCTGATCACCGGGAAGCTCAACGAGGCGGCAGCTGCGGTCTCCATCTCGCTCTGATCTCTCTCCCTCTCGCTATCTGTATGACCTCGTGTGTACATACCTGTAGTAGTCGTCGAGGTCGGGCAGGTCGGCGAGGTTGGAGGCGGGGAGGTGGCGGACGAAGAAGGTGCTCTCCCAGTCCACGTCCTTCACGTCGTCGCCCTTCTCGCCGGCCTCCAGCGTCCTCGCCGCGAACTCCTTGAACTTGTCCTCCCTGCGGTCCCTGTAGTGTGCCTTGCTCACCCGCTCCACCTCGTCCATCAGCTCGTGGGAGATGCCATGGTTCAGAAGCTGCACACACATATACCAGTTAATCAAGAATCGTGTCCCTGGAGTCCTTATACTATCAAGAATCATCAATCATTCTAGTAGTAGTAGAAGTCTATATGTGTGTGGGGGAAGTGGAACCTCGAAGAATCCCCAGTTCTCGCAGGCGTCGCGGATGACCTCCATGGCGACGGCCCTCTCCTCCGTCTCCAGCTTCTCCATGCTGATCACCGGGAAGCTCAACGAGGCAGCAGCTGCGGTCGCCATCTCGTTATGATCTCTCTGGCTCTCGCTATCTGTATGTGTGTTGTCCTCTGTGCTGATCGATGCTGTTGGGTAGCTTAAGCCGCCTGAGTGTGAGTGCGCTCTGAAGCCGGCCTCGAGCCCCCAATTTATAGGCCAGCGCTTAACTGGAACACGAGTCATCGTATGACTTAGCCGCTACGTATGAGATTACGTCGACACAGATTAATTCGCTCACAGATGGAATATGGAAAAAGCAGTCTGGACGTATGCAGCTAATTGCAAAGCGTGCACATACATAGCTAGCTAGCTAGCTAGATAATCGGATTAGTGTGCGCGCCGAAACTTCGTGTGGGTTACCGGCCAGACATGCTTAACTATATTCTTCGTTCTGGAGAAAAAAATAGCAAAGAATATTGCTTCTTGCTAATGACTGCTGATATTCCTGATTGAGACCGATGAGGAGAGTATAATATATACCTAACCTACGTCATGATAGACTGATAGTCTATGTCAGCCTGTATTCTACTGTATACCTAACCTAGCTATAAGTGTTGAACTGATCGATCTCTCTATGGCGTACGGATCGAGTTGTTGTCCCTTACTTTATGGCTTGATAATGACTAGATTAGGCGTAGTACACCTGACCCTGCCGCATATAGTATTGGCTGTCAACAGTCGTAAGCAACATCACTCGATCGATCATAGGGAACATGGCACGCGATCAATCTAGCCATCCAAAGATCGATCGCTAGTGGTAATTTCCGACGTGTACATGACCGGTGCCCTTCCTAGTCAGCAGCTGCCTGTTTAATTTACAGTAGATGAATTGAGTAGCAAATACAGTGTGCAGTGCACTTATTGTCCTGACTCCGCATGTGTAGCCTGATCTTAAAGTTGGAACAGGAGCACGTAGATGTGCTTGGCCGAGACCCTGTCCTGTCCAGACCTTGGCCGAGATCATATCGATCTCGATGGACAGATCGACCGTACCATCGTGTCGCCTCGATCACCGTCAGAGTAGGCGCCGGCAGGGTTAATGTCCTGGGTCTCCGGTCATAGTACATTGTCGACATGAAAACTCATCTCGTGTTGACAGCGTGCGTGCAGTAGCTAATTTTTACACCCGTACTGCTGGCCCGTGTACACGCATGCAGGACTACTGGTACCGATCGATTTCAGTGCGCGAGTGGAGCTACTTTTCGATCCCATTGTCGACCCAGTTTTGGACTCGCTAAACAGGTGAACCTGCCTAGCTTCCAGGATCGGTCCTAAGATTTCGGGACCCGGACGAAACTAAATTTTTAGGTTCTTTATTATAATTTTTTATGCATATATGAGATATGAGATGACGAAAAATAAATATTATAAGTGTACTTTAACTATAATATTCATATAGAAATAACAACGTTTACATGATACCTTAAAATTTCCTCCGGAAATTTTTAGAAGCAAAGTCCGAAAATTACAATGGAGCTTAAACGGGAAAAAGTTTAGAAACATTAGAAAACAATCATGATTACTACTGAAACACAATTTTAGTCTGGAAGAAAAATCGCAAGAGATTAAAAAATTAGAATAAGCAGAAACAATGTTTAGAGACATGAGGAACAAAGTCATAAAAATTTAAATCTAATTTAAACATGATAGAAGGTAAAGAAAAAATAAAATTGAAAGGAAAAGGCGTGAAAGAAATATACCAAAGAAAAAAAACAGGAAAATGATGAAAAGGAATGAAACAGAAAGAAAATACGTAATGGAACTTATGTAAAAAAATAAAAAGAATAAAAAAATAAAGGAAAGAGCCATGCATTGATGTGTTGAAAAGAAACCGTCGCATATATCTCTGATCGGTATGCTGATACCTGTTCGAGTGGATGCGGGGATCGATAATCTGACAACACCCGAAGCTATATGCTCTAAACAGGCCGAGACCACTATCGATTTTCTTTAGCGAAACCGTACTAGGAAACGCTCGCACGCTAGCGAGCAGTTTTCTGGGACTCGGAAAGCAAACGGGGCGATCGATGAATCGATCAATGTCTAGATCTGGCCACTGGGAGTACGAACGTTGCCCACAACTTAATAAAAAGTCTTTTTCTATATGTATACTAGGCTTATAATTTTTCGGGTCCCTAATTTTATTGGGCCCGAGACAGCTGCCCCGCCGGTCCCCCCAAGGACCGGCCCTACTAGCTTTGTACCGTCGAGAACCAAATGGAAAGCTAGCTACACATCACCGGAGAAATGCGGGTGCTTCAGTACTCCCTCCGATCCTAAATAAAAGTTAGTTTAAAACTGTGACGTTTATTGTGGATTAGAATGCGTATTATTGTCAAAAAAGCATGCCAAAAAAAAGAATGAGTATTATTGTTGGGTATTAGACATCCAATTTAATAAGGTAAATACTATGTAACGGAGGCCGATGAGAGCCAATTCGTCGGACCACTCGAGGACGTCCATCAAGTTTCCAATCGCACGGCTCCTGGGCCTATTTATTCGCTTTAACTCCGCATGGTAACGTCTCCCTGATCAACGCCTCCAAAATCTTCCATGCCGCCGAGCGACACTCCCCCCTTGTCGCACTGCTCCCGGTCGACCTCTGCTCCTCTCCTATCGCCCCCATTCTCCCACCACGCTGCTTAATCTAGGTAGAGCAATGGCAGCGGCAACAGGTTTCTCTCAGTGCGCCGGCGACACAAATGACGCTTTGGCCGCATCATTGACCGGTGGCTGACGCAGTAGTGGTGCGTGGCTCAATCCAATCGAAGCAAGGGCCAGAGGCTGCTTCCACCCCCTCATGGTCACCGGCTCGATACTTTCAACATGGCCTACGCTATCCATGTAGAAGGTAGTAGCTAGACCTAGGCCGCCATGAATATTTCTGAATTTTCTGACATTAAATCATTATAGTCATTTACTATTTGGTATTGTGAATCAAATTTTCCATCCGAATCATGTGTTCAATTTATGGTCATATATCGCATCACCTGCTCATTTTCCCAATTTCGTAGTGTGAACCTAGTTTCTCATCCCCCTTTTTCATGTCCATATGCTCTCTTGGCTGCACCGAATAATATCACTTGTAGCGGAAGCAACCTTCAATACAGTTTGAAATAAACTTTTGTTATATGGAAGCTCGGTGTGTAAGTTGCTTCCCGCTTGCAGATTACATGCTCAATACCACGTACATATTTGCTTCTCGCAATGCTTCTACTAATCATAAGTTTTCATTCATACAATGTTGATCATGGTCCAATGTGTGTGAGTTTTTATTATAATTTTCTATTGTACAATAGACAATCTTTGACATAGACATCAAGTTTGAAGGTGGAATCAATGGACCAGTACGAGTCACCGTCTGCTATGCTAATGATCCTGGTCCTGGAAAAGTTGTAGCCCGCAACACAAACGACGACATTGTTATTCGTGATGTCCATGACGATGCAAGCAACCATCAAGACATGGGCTTCGTGTGGCCTAGTCGGCGGATCATACAACACCGAGCTCCGACTTGTGTATGCAGTGTACAATTATGTTTGAGAAACTCTATTCCTCTATGTAGGAAGCAAGTAGCATGAACAATGTAATATATGTCGCATTTGCCTATTAAATAATTGTTTATGAAAACAAACTCTAGATGTATAGGAAGCAAAGTATGGTAACACTGGAGACAGTATGTGCTCCATAATGAAGCAAGCTATATGAATATTTGTGCTAAATTTAAAGAAATTTATTTCACATGGAATCTGATTCTTCACATTAAGGAAACATAATTTTGGTGTGGATAGATAGAATTACTCCAATAGGAAGCAAAGGGGAGTAACATTGGGGAAAATGTGATTCATTAGGGCAAAAATATTTCTGCTAACCGAAGCAACAGAAGCATAAATTTGTTGTAATCAAAGCAAACATCAATTACGTTGGAAGCAAAATATTGATGCTTCTATGTTTCCATGCTTCCAAATTTTACAACTGATTCACATATCTATAGGTTCTCCTGTACCGGCACGTCGCGATTTTTCCATGTTTCAATGAATCGTACTTTAGAACCATTTTGTAAACATGGGAGAAAATTGGACGAACACTGGAAACAAGATTAGAAAGTTACCTAAAAAACTGCTTCCTTAATATCTGTAATTTTTTCCTAAAAATCAGCAACTCATAGAGGCTACCGAAAGCACCTACGCGGATGAATACAAGAATAAAAAAGAGAACAAAATCAGCGGTCATGCATTACGAAAACGCTACATGCGGAAGCATGCAATCAGAACAATTAAGACCGAAGCAATCAATTCCCCACAAATTCCTCGAATTAGACGCGGGACTCTGTTTAAGATCGTACGGTCCGACGGCGACTGATCCGATGGATGAATAGTGGTCCGACGGGAAGCTCATATCGGCATCCGATTCCTAGCAGTGCCCATTTAATAACTGCATCCGTGCCACATCCCAGCCGCTCGGCGGAAACTTCCCCTCCCACTCCGCGTGAAAACACGCTGCCCTGTGTCTGATTCCCGCCATCATAGCCCCTTCGCACATCCGCCGTCAATATGCCGCCGTCCCGCGCTGACTCTCGGGTATAATACTTCCTCTGACCCATATTACTTGACTTGAATTTGTCAAAATTTAGATGAACCTATATACTAAAGTGTCTAGATTCATCCAAATCTAGATAAATTTGAGTCAACTAATATGGGTCGGAGGAAGTAGCAAGTTTTGGCTGGTTTGGGTAGTTTGAACGGTTTTACTTTTTGCACACCCTGAGCCATCGTCGTCAATATGCCGCCGTCCCGCGCTGACCGTCACTCAATCGGGTTCCTCGACGTCCATGATCGCACGTCTGGCTACTTCGTGGCCGAAAATCACGTGCAACGACAAATGACTTTTGCTCGGCTCGTACGAGTTGACGCACGACACCACCCACACCTTCGATCGTCCAAGGGCCAACCTCAACTTCCTGGAGATCGAGATAAGCTTCGACGCGGAGAGGCTCGCGTCCAGCCATGGATCATGTTTGGTTCAATCATTCCTTCACCAATGGAGATGTGTTCAACGTACGGCGTTGCATCAAAAGGTTGCGAGTATATTTGGTTGCAGAAATTACTCTAGTACTTAGTAGTGCTCTTGCTTTGCAACAAGCTGCTCCTAAAAATGGAGCATACTTTGGAAGCAAGGAACTCACAAGTAGAGATGGGCAAGTTGCCTAGCTTAGCTAACTAGCCGATCTACATGCCAAGATGTACTTATTGGGAACAATGATATTGGCCGCAATGAAGGCACCAGATGAGATATCCCTTGCACACAATACACTCACCCGAATTAGAATTACTAGCTTGTAGCAGGTTGCTATTATACCCGAGAGGCTCTTTCTCGTAACGAATCGTGCCATTACTACTCCCTCCGTCCTAAGATTTTAGGTTTAGTAGCCATGTACGCTAATTTTTTTTAAATAATACATTTTTTTATTGAATTGCACAAATAATATATAAAACGGATAAATTGCAAATCTGTTGTACTCGTTTCGTCCGTCAACACTGACTTCGTCCGTTCAACGGACGACACTCTGCCTTCGTGCAAACCCCTCCTTTACCAAACAGCCGACAACAGGTGTGTCGTCCGTTGAACGAACGAAGGCAGAGTGTCGTCCGTTGAACGGACGAAGACAGTGTTTCGTCTGTTGAACGGCCGACCGACCAACAGATTTACAATTTGCCCGTTTTATGTATTATTTGTGAATTTCAATAAAAAATGTATTATTTAAAAAAATTTAGCGCCATGTACTATAGTTTGCCTGTTTATGAATGAATGATGGGGAAGCAGGGGCATGGAAGACACTAGTGGGCACATGTCGCCTCAGATGGATGGACCGATCGGGACGTACGCCTGCCAGGGCGCCAGTGTCAGTTGCCCGGTCGATTGATCAATGGAGACATAGGCAGGGGAACCGGTCGAGAACAACTGGCGCCCGCGCCGTCGCATCGGCGTTGAGGGCCGTTGTCGTCAACTCGAGTATTTTTTGCCAAATCTGAAAACTTCAACTGGATCTGATTCTTTCTCGGAATCTGACATCTGGGATCGGCACTATTTTAAATGAAACCGAAGTTGTACAGGTCGGCATCAATAAATCAGAAAACCGAACCGAAGGAGATCGGCTCCATTTAAAATGGTGCCGACGTCGGCTCCATGTTAAATGCTGCCGACCCCCCTAGGTTACCCCCTGTTGTCACGTGTTGGCGTCGACCTTTATAACTTTGTCTTCGTTTAAAATGACGCCGACCACAGGAATCAGACTCTGAATTAGTTTCAAAAAAATGTCGGATTTGATTAAAGTTTTAAAAAAAGTTCAAATTTGGAAAAAAAAAAACTCTACTTGATCGTGAGCCTGGCATTGATGGTACTTCTACTGGACACGTCCCGTCCGGCAGCTTTGGAGTTTGGACTGGCTTGCTAGCTAGTGAGAAGTGGAGTGGCGATCGACGTCGACAGAAAAGCACACGCACTCGCGCGTGTGTCAGCACACCACTGATGCCACGATAGAATGTGTTGCATGGGCTTGCAAGTTGCAAAAGTCTCTGGTCGGTAAAAGTTATGCATGCGCGTGCATGGCTATCTATTTCGTAGTACCACTAGCTTAGATGATCTTTATTTATGGCGTGAATCCCGTAATTTTCCACGTGCGCATGACCAGCAGCCTGAGAAAAAGATCGATTCGAGCTAGCCTGAGAAAAAATATTTTTTTATTTTTTTCTCACTTTTTTTAATCTCTGAATTGTTTGACTCATTAATCTCTCACTTGGAACATTTTTAATACCAATTATACTTAATATTTGATTAAATTGCAGTCTTGGTCAAACTTCCGAGCCGGTCACCCATCTTAATACTACTCCAGCACGCATAACTTCCTCGTTCCTTCAGGATCTGTTTCCGCAAAGTAATTCATACATTGTTGTCAATACTATGATATGAATCTTATTAACTCTTATATCATCATGTCACATGTTTGTATTTTTTGAAATACAAACAATTATTTAAGTAAATATTAATGAATAAGTAAAAATATTATTAAATTCAAATAAAAATATAATAATTTTACTTTTTGTATTTTTCTATTTAATATGGAATAATTAATATCTTTAAATCCGTAAATTGGAATTCGATAAATAATATGTCTAAATTGATCAGAAAAAGGAGAGGAATCCAAATATGATATCCATATCAACTAATCACAAACCCTCCGTTTTTGAATTAGCTATTTGGTGGTTGCTTCACAAAATGCCTTTTTTGCGTTCGGAAAATAAAAAATGGCTTTTTGGTGCGATAAAAAGGAAAAACTTGCATTGGATCTTTGATAAAATAGCATATTGTGAACCTAAAAATGATTTTTATAAAAAAACATGAGTATCTGATCATGTACCTGTAGTTCATATCTAACCCACTTCCTACCGATTCGGCAGAAATTTATCTTTTTTACCAGAGGTGGACGGAAAGGTTTCGGATTCCCCTGTTGGGACATTGTCCATATAAGGTGGTATAGTATTTTTGAAAAATATGATGATAACATTTTAAATTACCCATTTGGTAGTTGCTTCACAAAACCGTCAGTTTTTTGTGCTCGGAAATTAGGAAATGGCTTTTTGGTGCGATGAAAAGGAAACTTTCTCCTGCAACATTGTTCAACATCCCATGATGCACGTGTATGCATAATATGGGCACATTATCATAAAATATGCCTTGATTCTAGCCATAACATTGGTCATTTGACCCGAAAGCCAATAAACCTCGAATGAGATAGGTTATTTTGTGAAGGTTTTTTTGAGACATAATCAATATACCAAGTTTGATATTTTTTCTTCTAAATATGTCACATAATATAACACCACGTGAAGGTTTCTCTCTGTTTCGATCGTTTTTGAATTTTTTATGGCCGTTTTAAACTATCGTCGAACTTTGTCGAACGGCGGGCATGAAGATTTTTAGCTCGGGGCCGAGCCTCGCTAAACTTACATTGGATCTTTGATAAAATAGCACATTGTGAACCTAATAATGATTTTTTTTAAAAACACATGAGCATCGGATCATGTACCTGTAGTTCATATCTGACTCACTTCCTACCGATTCGGCAGGAATTTGTCTTTTTCACCAGAGATGGACGGAAAGGTTTCAGATCTCCCTGTTGGGACATTGTCCATATAAAGTGGTCTAGTATTTTGGTAAAATGTGGTGGTAGCATTTTGAATTAGCCATTTGGTGGTTGCTTCACAAAACCGTCCGTTTTTTGTGCTCGGAAAATGGGAAATGGCTTTTTGGTGTGATAAAAAGGAAAACTTTCTCCTGCAACATTGTTCGCCATCCCACGATACATGTGTATGCACAATATGGGCATATTATCATAAACTATGACTTGTTTCTAGCCATAACATTGGTCATTTGACCCGAAAGCCAAGAAACCTCGAATGAGATAGGTCATTTTGTGAAGGTTTTTCAGACATAATCAATATACCAGGTTTGATATTTTCCCTTATAACTATGTCACATAATATGACAGCACGCGAAGGTTTCACATTGTTTCGATCCTTTTTAATTTTTTATGCCCGTTTTAAACTATCGTCAAACTTTGTCGAACGACGGGCATGAAGATTCTTAGGTCGGGGCCGAGCCTAGCTAAACTTGCATTGAATCTTTGATAAAATAGCATATTGTGAACCTAAAAATGATTTTTGTAAAAAAACATGAGCATCGGATCATATACCTATAGCATCTGACCCACTTCCTGCCGATTCGGCAGGAATTTGTCTTTTTACCAGGGGTGGACGGAAAGGTTTCAGATCCCCCTGTTGGAACATTGTCCATTTAAGATGGTCTAGTATTTTTGTAAAATATGGTGGTAGTATTTTGAATTAGCCATTTGGTGGTTGCTTCATAAAACCGTCTGTTTTTATGCTCGAAAAATAGAAAATGGCTTTTTGGTACGACGAAATGGAAAACTTTCTTCTGCAACGTTGTTCGCCATGCCATGATGCACATGTATGCACAATATAGACACATTATCACAAACTATGCCTCGATTCTAGCCATAACATTGGTCATTTGACCCGAAAGCCAAGAAATCTCGAATGAGATAGGTCATTTTGTGAAGGTTTTTTAGACAAAATCAATATACCAGGTTTGATATTTTCATTTGTAACTATGTCACATAATATGACACCACGCGAAGGTTTCGCATTGTTTCGATCATTTTTAAATTTTTTATTTCCGTTTTAAACTATATATAATAATTTATGTTTCACTTAATTTTTATTTACAAATATATAATATTTGAGTATAAATAGACAGATCTTATTTTTATGCAAATTTTGATATATTATTTGTATTTTTCTGAATTAGAATGATTTAGTTATGTATTTTTAAAGTTTAATGAGATAAAAGAAAAAATAGCTATGCTGAGGGCATCCGTCGGCGTATGCTACGCCGATGGCAGCCGTCGGCGTAGCATAGGATACGCCGAGGGCAATTCTAAGCCGACGACTGCTTGGCGGGGCTGGTTTGGACGATGACTATGCCGACGACCCTAACGTTTGGCCATCGGCGTAGCGACTGGCCGTCGGCGTAGCTTCCTATTCCTATAGTGGATCTGATTTCCTGGCACCATATCACGTCACTGTAGATCGAGCGAGGAAGAGTCAAAAGATTCATATCACGCGAGAATTCAGGAAAAATGCTCAAGGCGATACCTCAAGAGTCAAGTCTGCAATTGCGGTTCAGATGAACAAAACAAAGGGAAGATCTAGTTGTGGCGACGGCCAAAGATCTTCCCTAGGAATCCACAACAAGCAAGGCGATTGCAGCCGAACGAGATCGACGACATGGCAATAAGTTGATGGCTTGACAGCCGAAAATATCTCAAAAACATAATTAACTACATATTTTAGGCTAATATTTGAACCACAAACAAAAGATAATTTACTCCACTGGTAAAGGGGTTTCAGACATAGCAGCCCACTCATTGCCACGCATGATAATGGGCCGATTCGTGACAGTGTATTCTCTCTGTTTCGGTTTATAAGCCCTATACGTATATCTAGATAATCAATTTGATCACTAAATCTAAAATTTCTAACGGTAAAGTTTTTTGTGCTTATAATTTATATTTAATTGATTAAATTAACGATCTAGGTATACGAGCAGGACATGTAAACCGAAACTGAGGGAGTACTTGGGTCTGATGACTAGCAGACGTTGAATAGTGAGACCGCGTATTATAAATTTTCTTTTATTGAAGATTTTATTTGGGGTTGTTTCTCTTTTTTCTAGCAAATAACATGAATGTTATTTCTTTATTAGGTAGAAAAAAAGAGCTAGCCAGTTTATTAGAAAATCCAAGAAGAATATTAAATGGTGCTCAGCCACCTATGTTATAAACACGACAAGTAAATAACGCAGAACAAAAATAAAATCATAACAAGGGACATAGAATTTTACGTAAAAAACCTCTCCAACAAAGGGAAGAAAAAACCACAGACGCCAGCTAGCGAAACTTCACTATATAGGAGTGTTTACACAACGCCGAGATTATTTCAGATACGACTTCTCGCAGCCGGTGGCATAGAAGAGGTAAATATATCTATGGAAACCTAGGTCTTCAACGATCCGTACCTCAGGGGAGCTCCCCCTCCCACCCGAACCCCCCAGGCGTCCCTGTTGGGCACGGTATGGGGCTAACTTCAGACTCTGCTACGCTTTGGCCCAAGCCTATCTGGCGATGGTCTTTGATCCTCTTATCAAAAGTTAGCCTCCTTAGTAATTTTGGGTTATACTTCAACAACCTAGATGTAAAACCTTGAATCCGTTTGCTAGGCGAGTAACCAACAACACGAATACAAGCAACAAACGAAAACACAAACTAGCTACGGACATGTTTGGTTCCTAGAAATTTCATATGAATTTTGCAGGATTCTATTCTTGAGAAAAATTTCCTATAGTCTTCTTTGGTTTGTATGATTCGAAAATTCCTATGCAAATTTCAGGCTAGCTACCTCGCATGCAACCCCATAGGGAATTTTTCCTTAGGTCCAAACTCATGAAAATTTTCCGGCATGCAGCTATTCCATCAAATAAATTGCTGCATTTTTTCATGTGATGCAACCAAATAACTACTGATACAGATTCATGCGTTTAAATTTCCAATAGGATTTCATATGACGTGTGTCATGTTAATCCTATCTTGCGTACCACAAGACCTAAATGAGAGTTGTGTTGTTGCTTGTGTGATGCGCATTTCTTTACAACCAGATGGTCCAGAAACAAATCCGATCCCTATCAACACCTTTCTATTATATTGTTCCAGCAGAAAAAAATAAAACAAGTACTTTCGGTTGCTGGCCAAGTATAAGCACGTGATCTTTTCGATTGGTATTCTAGGTATATATGCTATGCTAAGCTTTCCGGTAGCTGCTTGGAAAAACTTTTGAAACGGCCGGGAATCAAGATCTAATAATCGGTCCTTCTACCAGTGTCCTTCCCAGATCGCACACCTACACAACCTTAATAGGCCAACGTTAACTGATTGTTAAAAGGAAATTCGTTGCATATTTCTACGACAGATCGCTTTACAAAAGTAGAATTCTGCGATACCAAGATTGTTCCTCTTATGAACAAGCCCGGCAGCTTCGTCGAACTGTATTGTTATTATCTGTGTGGGATGTGCTAGCTCGAATTATTCTGCCACTGCATTGTATATTTGGGTTACCATCTAGCAGACGCATGCTAGATTATATCTGCATATATGCTCCTGTTAACCTCTCGGCGGAATTCCAGATAGGGATCGAGAAAAAGTAGTAATTAAGTACCCGATGGTGACAAAGTAGGAATTTTGCATTTGCACCGGTGTACGTCTACACATTTCTTTGGCAGAAGAACTTTTAATCCTTGTTTAAGATAGGCTTTTTCATTTATTTTTGTAAGTAATATTACATATAAAACCAAATAAAATACAGCAGAGAATTGTTGCCTGCCTAAAAGGAATAAAGCAGTCACAACGATCTGTTGTGAAAGATAGACGAACAGTGTTGGATCATTTTGTTAAGTAGGCAATCAGGAACTCGGCTGAATTGTATCATGAGTGCATGGGCTACATGGATTAGCACATAACCAAACTTTGACCAGCCAAACATATCTCTTCAACATTTTGCACACAACTGCAGCTTCACAGATGGTGGCCCTCATGATAGAACTGGAGCTAGCTGATCAGGAATCAAAATCTGAACGCGTGGCAAAGTTGTGTAACTTCAGAAACCAGACCAAAGCAAATTATATATAGGGGTATTTATTGTGATCCGTCTCATCATCTCATCTTATCCTCGCACCAACCAGGCCTAACTTTCTTGCCATGCCCTTTTTGGAAACCATCAATCATCGCTCCCAATTTCCGAACTCAACTCCAGGAAATTAAATTTTATAATCTCTGTCGATCGATCCTCCAGGAAAGCTGGAAGGGAGGCGTACAAGCAGAGAAGAGCACTGCTACAAGACGGGCGCCTTCTAAAAAAAGGGCTGAGGAGATTAGATAGATCCGCAGCCCATCCACGAGGAGGAGCTGGAACTGGAGCTGGAGCTCGACGACGACGCAGCAATGGAGCTCGACGACGCAGCAATGGAGCTCGACGACGCAGCAATGGCTCCGCCGAAACACTCATGGGTGTTGACTGTTGAGTGAGATTTACAAGTGTACGGATATGATTGGTGCAGTGTCCTTTTGTTATGGAGTACTGTAGCGTTCATGTGCGCGATGGGCAGCATTGCTACACACCATGCGTGCTGCACGGATTAATGGTTACCCTGTTGAATGACTTTGTCCCATTCTTCCAGTTGAATCACGAAAGCTGTAGCTGCTTTCGTGTATGCAGGAACTAACATAAGCTATAGTTCTATGCATATTATGAGATTTCATTCTATATACTTGGATGGACGGTTTGTGATTGATTGGTTTTTAAAGTTTCTCCCTCAATTTGAATTGAAAATTCAAACTGTAGATCAGTAGGTAAAATATATAGCATTGTGTGCACTGTGGAAAAATATCTGTCTATTTAGACGTACGGTTTGTGAGTATGGGCAATTATTAATTTTCTATCACACCTTTCCAGAATTTCTTGCTGAATTCTAGTTTTCAGCTTATACAAAATTCCGTCTTAATGGGGAATACTCTCGAAAAGATTTGGTAGAGAGGGATTTCAATGCATCGTCGATGCTGTTAACATTATTGGTGCCTTGGTAGTCGTGCTTGACATCGACAAGTTCTCGCGGGCTACCTTTCGTGTAGTGGCTGCGCGCTGTTATATATGGGCCTGTCGATCTCATATCTCGGTAGTTCTCGACCAAGTGATGTCATCAAGCGTTGAACTACGATAAAAAAAGGTTGTACTACCTT
This sequence comes from Avena sativa, assembly GCA_916181665.1. Lineage (NCBI taxonomy): Eukaryota > Viridiplantae > Streptophyta > Magnoliopsida > Poales > Poaceae > Avena > Avena sativa. Next base: position 271,450,382 of record OV702298.1, on the reverse strand, counting down.
AACATTTGTTTGGTACTACATGAATATGTTTTTGTATTGTCTGGACAATTTTTTCTCGGTTGCAGACGTAATTTTTTTTAGTATATGAACATTTATCGTGCTGCACAAATAATTTTGGTGAGTTAAAACCCACTTACAACTAAAAAACCTAGTTACAATCCACTTACAACTAAAGGGGGCGCGAATAATGAAGCAACCACCGAACCCTAACTAAATCTCAATACGATGAGATCTAGCAAAACAGTTTAGGGCCTTTGGTCTTTCCTCACTAAAACTTCACATATACACAAACTACGCGCCAATACCGATTGTACTTGTTGGAGGGCGAGGCACCAGACTTTATCTCTGTCTTGGAGGGCGTGGTCCTTATGCGTAATTTTCCTTTGAATTCGTATTTAAAAGTTATGAATGTTTTAATAGTGTCAGGAACTTCCGTTTATTTTTTTGTCAAAACATGAGGACCTGCATGCAAAACAGCAAACGACACGCAGTCTCGCGCTGCCACGTCAGCCAGACGGGTCGGACCGCCCGTCTTAAACCGTGTCAATTTGTGTTTAAACATCAAACCTTTTTGCGACAACCAGGATTCAATGAGGTAGTTTTATGCGATTTTGAAGACGAGTGATAAAATTAGAAAAATCGACATACAAAGTGATAGTTTTATGGTAGTGCAGTTGCATGACCATAAGTCCATAATATACCGGTTAACACACGCCATCGCGGCATAATATACGGTGATGCCAAGGAGCAAAACATTACATACACAAAATATCTACATTACACACCACACAGTACTGAAAAATACTCTTATCTGGATATCGATGCTGGTTGCTGGCAGGACTGTCACTACTGATCAGGCGGTGGCGATGGGCGCGGCGTCCGACTTCATGGCCTGGAAGCGCGGCTCCTTGGCCTCGAACTTGTGGCGCACGTACAGGTTCATGTAGTCCTCGAACACGAACCTCGGGTACACGGCCGCGCCGCCCTCCTTCTCCTCCGCGGCGCCATCGGCGAGGAGCGCCGGCGCCGGGAAGATGGTGGCGTCCGCTCCCGGGTTGTAGAATGACGCGATGGACATGCGGTTCCCGTCGGTGCGCGTCATCACGCGGTGCAGCACGCTCTTGTACCGCCCGTTGGTGATCACCTCCAGCTGGTCGCCGATGTTGACGACGACGGCGTGGCGCATGGGGGGCACGTCCACCCAGGCCCCGTCTTTCAGCAGCTGCAGGCCGCTCACCTGGTCGTCCTGGAACAGCAGGATGACGCCGCCGGCGTCGGTGTGCGCGCGGAGGCCGTCGACGAGGTCGGGGCGCGGGCACGGCGGGTAGCTGCTCACCTTGGTGCCGAACGTCGGGCTGCCCTGCGAGCCGGCGAAGGCTTTTTTGAGGTAGCCCTTCTCCAGGCCCAGGTTCTCGCACAGCAAATCCAGGACGCGCTCTGCTAGCTTCTCGATCTCCGCCGCGAATTCCTTCATCACTTGCCTTCAAAAACGGCACGACGAAAATTTCTTAGTAGGAATATTTGCTCGTTCCGACAGGTGTCAATAGCTAAAAGGTGATTCCAGTCGTGTTGGTTACTGCTGCTCAATTAGGATTCCGATGCGTGCAATCTTATCTCCTGTTGATATCCCAGTTCTATATCTGTTCCAGGATGCCTTTTATTGTCATAGAAATGGCACTCAGAGATACTCATCGGATGGTAGAAAATGGGGAGTTTCTTGTATTGATCGGGTTTCCTTGGAACATATATGGTCTAGCTGCAGTAACAATTAGGCAGTCGAGTAATATTGTGTTTTTAAGAGCTACTTAGTGTGTCAGGTGTGACATCGTTCAGGCAGGCCTAACAAATAGACTGCCTTGTCAGCCTTGCTACTTTGGACTAGTAGAAAAGGCAAGAAAAGACAGAAAAGACAGGGCTCAAAGCTTCAAACCGGAGTTGAATTATAGACCAGAATCTACAGTAGTACTACGTAATCAACTCGATCGGTGCCTTTTCCGCTAATTAATTCCCGTCAAAGCTGATGCTGGGCCTCTGCTTTTTCTTCAGAGAACTAATCACGCGTACGTGTGTTGTTGACTTGGTGTGTATGTAGTTCTCAAAAAAAGACTTGGTGTGTACGTGCCTGTAGTGGTCGTGGAGGTCGGGCAGGTCGGCGAGGTTGGAGGCGGGGAGGTGGCGGACGAAGAAGGTGCTCTCCCAGTCCACGTCCTTCACGTCGTCGCCCTTCTCGCCGGCCTCCAGCGTCCTCGCCGCGAACTCCTTGAACCTCTCCTCCCTGCAGTTCTTGTAGTGCGCCTTGCTCACCCGCTCCACCTCGTCCATCAGCTCGTGTGAGATGCCATGGTTCAGAAGCTGCACAGAGTCTCGTACAAAAAGCTTATATTAAGAATCATCAAGCACTGCGATCATCAATCATTCTACCACTCCTAGAATTCTAGTAGTATATGTGTGTGGCAGTACGCTTTACCTCGAAGAATCCCCAGTTCTCGCAGGCGTCACGGATGACCTCCATGGCCGCGCCCCTCTCCCCCGTCTCCAGCTTCTCCATGCTGATCACCGGGAAGCTCAACAAGGCAGCAGCTGCGGTCGCCATCTATCTGATCTCCCTCTCTCTCTCTCTCGCTATCTGTATGTGTGTTGTGCTCTGTGCTGCTAGTACTGTGGGTAGCCTAAGCCGCCGAGTGTGAGTGAGTGAGTGCGCTCTGAAGCCGGCGTTGAGCCCCCAATTTATAGGCCAGCGCTTAACTGGAACATGAGTCATACTATGGCTTACTTAGCCGCTACGTACGAGATTAGTGGACAGGGATTAATTCGCTGAGATGGAATATGGAAAAAGCAGTCTGGACTCTGGAGCTGCAGCTAATTGTAAAGCGTGCACACAAAACATAACATTCCCGTCGCAAAGCTAGCTAGTTAGATAATCGATCGGATCAGTGTGCGCGCCGAAACTTCGTGTGGGTTACCGTCCGGACATACTTAACTAAATTCTTCTTTCCGGAGAAAAGAATACTCGCAAAGTTGTCTCGAGAATATTGCTTCCCTTTGCTAATAGCTGCTGATATATGCCTGATTGAGACCGACCAGTGCAGTATAATAGTAGCAGCTAGCTACATCATGATAGACACATAGTTGTCTATGTCAGCCTGTATTCTACTGTATACCTAACCTAGCTATAAGTGTTGAACTGATCGATCTCTCTATGCAGTACGGATCGAGTTGTCGTCCCTTACTTTATGGCTTGATAATGACCAGATTAGGCGTAGTACACCTGATCGATCATGCCGCATATTAGTGTGGGGTTTGGCTGTCAACAGTCGCAAACAACATCACTCAATCGGCTGTCAAAAAAAGAAATCACTCAATCGGCTTATGTCCAGCCGGGGAACTTTTTTTTTAAAAAAAGTATATATTAATATCACAGGATACCAATTACACCCAGCCTCTGCAATAACGTATGCCCTAGTGGCCCTACGATGCACACATCCTAGAAAAAAAAGAATTATAAAAAAGAAAAGTCCCGCTACAGAGAACTAATCCTCAAAACAACGACACTGACACCATCAGCACAACACCAGTAGTCCTCCACTCCAATAACAACGTCTTCAAAAGGAAACAGTGCCCAAGCGCCGTCGTTGCCCGATCAAAGATCATAGGTTTTCACCCTGGAGAAAATCCTCGCTCACAAAGCAATGCCTTCAACAAGGTCATTGTGAGGCACAACCAGTTAAGGCTAGACATTAGATTTTCACCCTGCAAGGTAAGACTGAGAACTCCCCATGTGTTGTCTCCCGCACCAACAGTCGCTGCAACGAGTCCCAGATCATGCAGACAGATCTCCGTTGCCACAAGAACTAAAATCAGCATCGCTGCCCTCATATTTCCGCTTTCATGACATTCTCCGCGTCTGACTTCACCATGGCTCTAAGAATGACACTTGGTGGGAACAGATAACAGAGCTTCGTAACGCTCCCGCTGAAACCAAACGGCCAGAAAAACAAGGTGCGCACGACCGAATACCTTCCGATCCAGCAATCTCCAGGCATGATACACCCATGGGAGTTCGCCGACGGAGCCTTCCGAAACCCGCCTCTCCAGACCAGATCAACGAGGGCAGACATCAAGCAGACCATCGTCATCATGCGAAAGAAACCAAAGGACCACGTCCTTTATTAGATCCGACATAGTGATCTTCACACCATCGGCCGGTTTTCGGAGAATGGATCGAGCAGACCGACCATCGGTGCCGATGAGCACATGCAGCCAGCGCGCGAGGAGGACCACTCGATCTCGCCGGGGAGAGGGCCAGGCCACGGCACGCCGCTGCACCACCTCCCACACGGCCAGGCTAGCCCCGGCCAGCCTGCATGGCGCCGCCGCAGAGAGGCGCCGCGTCCCGAGCCTCCTTCTCCAGCTTCCTCCGCCGCTGCGCCGAGCTGCCACCGCCAAACCCCTCCCTGTGCCGCCCAGGAGAAGCTCCACCTCCGCGCGAAGGGACTGCCTCAAGGCACGCCCGCCATCTTCATCGGCCAGGCGTGGCCGCCACCACCCGTAGTGGCGGGGGAAGCGGCCGGGAAGGAAGGCCGGCGGTGGCTTCTAGGGTTAGGAGGTGGGGAGCCTTCAGAGCCCTCTCGCGCGAGAGGACCCGGGACGGTTAGACCGGGCACCACCGACTATCTCTAAAATGGAGGGAGAATTTCACTTCTCGGCATCTGCACCAACTAGGGATGCACAAAACCATTAAGTATGAGTACCAGCATTTTTAAACTTGGTTAAACACCAAGCCTGGTCCTCAGGATAAAATTGCATGAGTACCAGGAGAGCCTGGTCCTCAGTATAAATAGGAACCTTAATTCACTTTCGTGAGGATTTGAACTCAGGTGTCGGGTTTGTACATCCACTCACCCAACCAGTTGAACTAGGCTCACTCCCCTTAAAATGGAGGGAGGATTTCACTTCCCCGGCCTCTGCACCAACTAGGGATGCACACAGCTATTAAACATGAGTATCAGGATTTTTAAGCACCAAGCCTAGTCCTCAAGATAAACTGCATGAGTACCAGGAGAGCCTGACCCTCAAGTATAATTAGGAACCTTAATTCGCTTCTGTGAGGATTTGAACTCAGGTGTCGGGTTCGTACATCCACTCCCCCAACAAGTTGAGCTAGGCTCACTCCCCTAAAATGGAGGGAGGATTTTACTTCACCGGCTCTGCAGCAACTAGGGATGCACACAATCATTAAGCATGGGTACCAGTATTTTTAAACTTGATTAAGCACCAAACCTGGTCCTCAAGTTAAAATGCATGAGTACCACGAAAACCTGATCCTCAAATATAAACAGAAACCTTAATTCGCTTTCGTGAGGATTTAAACTTAGATATTGAATTTATACATCCACTCCCCCAATTAGTTAAGCTACGACTCGCTCCCCCAACCAGGTGAGGAACATGGCACGCGATCAATCGATCTAGCCATCCAAAGCTCGATCGCTAGTGGTAATTCCCGAAGTTTACATGACCGGTGTCCGTTCTACTCAGCAGCTGCACTTATTGTCCTGACTCTTGTGTAGCCCGATCTTAAAGTTGCAACAGGAGCACTAGCACCAAGTCCTGTGTATATCTGGATGCATCGATCGGCATGGTGCTTGGCAGCTGGATCACCGTACCAGTCCAGACCCCGGCCCATCTGGTATTGACAGCGCGCACTTCTAATTTTACATCCGGACTGTTGGCCCGTGTACACGCATGCATGCTGTTCCTAGTGGCATGCATATGCATGCAGGACTGGTACCGATCGATTCAAGTGCGCGAGCCAGTGGAGCTGCTTTTTTCCATCCATTTGTCGACCCAGTTTTGACCTAGCCGAAACAAAGTGAACGTGCCTAGCTTTGCACTGTCGACAACCAAATCGAAAGCTAGCTAGCTACTTCTGTTTAGGTGTAACCATCCAATTTCTAAAGGGTTTTGCTAATTCTTAGGGCACGTTCAAACGCGGGCGTTAAGAGCAGGCGCTAGGATCGTAATCCTGACAGTTACCCTCGGTTCTGGCCGAATAGGGGAATTCATCTAGCGTCGATGTCTCAATACTCGGCGGGCGCTCCACTATTTTCGGCACGTAGCAAATGATTTTCCTAACAGCAGAATCTGTCCTCACACGGGAAAACAAAACAGATTTAGCGTCTCGTTTAGCGGCCGGCGTTGGAGGATGCTGCGCTCCACCGGTCTCTTTTTTGTTTATATTATTTTAAATCACTTAAACGCCTAGCTAACAGTCTAGCGATATACATGTCCTTAGTTCTTTTTTCTCGCGGGATGCTAATTCTCAGTCATTCACCTAAAATTAATTTAGAGCTCAGTCAGGTCCTAATACATTAAATTTGCAATGCGATTGCATTCTGATGCGCACGGCGAAAACAACAGACAGGTGGTTTATTGCACTTTTCGGAAATCAACTTAGATATAGGAAAATCCAAGCCATGCTATAATAGATTTTTTTTTCAAATAAACAGTATAAAAGAGTTTCGGTGTAATAAAAAAAGTACGCGGGTTGAGATGAATCCAAATAGACGTTCTACTATGCATGCAGTCAGCTGGCATCTACAAGTTGTGCATTGGCTGCATGCATGACTAGCTCTCATTGCTGAAATTGGAAAAGTAAAAGATAAAGCATGTCTCAAGTTCAATCATTCGGCTACCAATGGAGGAGATACGTTGCATCGGAAGCCTGCGAGTATATTTGGTAGCAGACGAAAATCTACCTTTTACTAGTGGAGAGCTTGGTTTGCAACAAGCTACTCCCGAAAATGGAGTACTTTGGCACTAAGGAACTCACAGATGGGCAAGTTGCCTAGCTCAGCTGGCTAGCCAATACTTACATAAGCTAAAAATGTTTGGCCATCAGGCAGGTAACTAAATACCGCCACCAGGCAGGTAACTAAAAATGTACTAGTCTTAATTTGTTGATGTTATCGGCATGAAGCAATTCGTCGCATCGCCACCCACCCGTGTTTTGTTACTCTTGGTCTTCTTCTAATACACGGTTTTCTTTCTCATGCACACGTGTTGCTACTCGTATGTCTCTTAGAGCATCTCTGCTCGGGGCCCTAAAACCCCTTAAAAGGCTATCGAGGGTGCCGGCGCTCAAAATTACTCCCAGCCATCCCCTGCAATCCTTTTTCGCATCGGCATGGCCTGTTTTGTTATCCGGCACCCCGCTAACCCCCGCATCGGATTGAGACGAAAATGACGCGGGTCAGTCCTGGCAATAAGATAGACGGCTCATTCTCATGTCGCCGGCCGCGCGTCAGCGAAATTGCTCACACACACACGGACGCAACGCACGCACGCACGCGCGCACACACACACACACACACACACACACACAAACACAAACACCTCTTTTGGGGGGACGTGACCATCTATTCACATAACCCTACAGGGTTGGGGAGTCATGGAGAGGTGGATTCTTTTGGGTTCCAAAATGTGTTGTATATAACACTCCCTCGGTCCCGAAATGTGATGTATATAATTTTTACTGAAAATCATTTTTTAAGAGTTTCACCATGGTTGTCGATGTTGTGATGTGGGAAGATGGCCGCGGGTGGCCTGCTTGAAAAGGCAAACCAACGATTGCATTGGATGCCGGGGCGGAGACCGAGAGGCTGGCAATGAAGTCCAGCGGCCAGCAAAGGCGGCAGGCGCCCGGCTAGCGCAAGTGTCAGCTACCCATCGATGAGTCGGGTAGAAGGTCAGTGGCCGTTGGATTGCTGCAAGGTGGGCCTGGACTGGGCGAGTGAGGATAGAATCGTACTCGCGCGCGGTCCTCGACGCATCGGCCAGACGCATTTCTAGCCCAAATTTTGGCCACAAATGGATCGTTTGGGCCGACCCGCTGAGACCTTTTTTTCCAGTTTACATGTCCATTCAGACTATTATTTATAGATCATGGTCTAACGGATTGACCCGATGGAGATGCCCTTGACGGCGAGACTGTGCGGCGGCTCATGTGCAGGGATGTCTCATTTGTTACCTATGTAAACAATCCCATATAGTGGACTTTCATTGGGTGGTGTCCGTGGTTTTCTCTCTCTTTATTAGAGAGATTTTTCACGTTAAATCATGTGTCCCAGCTGTGATTTTGTTTTTAACTTTTATTATTTGCTTGTCGCGTTTATAACATAGTTGATTGAGCAATGCTGCCTGCCGTGCACTACTTTTGCTTTGGTGCCCCTCTCTTCTTCAATTTCTGATAAACAAAAACTCGTGGATGACCAGAATTGCACGATACCGATTCGTTTCGAAAAATATATAAATCTAACCGATGCTTGTATGGTCCGCTTAGACGTATACTCATACACATACACTCAAGTGCCTATGGGAGGCAAAAAACATAAGATATATAACAGCAACAACAAAAATTTAAAACGTATCATATAAAAACATGGATCGTGATAAAGGGATGTGTGATCGGCCCGGGGGACATGATATATACCCAGCTCAACCGAGTAGCTATACAGAGACATACATGGTCTAAATATAAATTTTGACATGTCAAAAGTAAATCGCACGATGCGGATTTAAATTTAGAAGGGGACACGAAAACGCACTTGGCCGTGCACATGAACTACAGTAGTCCATAACAAAAGGACACTGCACCAATCATATCCATACATTTGTAAATCCCACTCACTGAACAGTCAAACACCCATGATCATCGCATGGGATAAGGGTACTTGGACCACGCGACCGACGCCCTTCGCATGTGCATGCAGCATGCGACACGGGCGACCTGCATGATAGTTTCGGCGGTGCCATTGCTGCGTCGTCAAGCTCCAGCTCCTCCCCTGCTTTGATTCCTTGATCAGAGCCCCTCGTGGGGATCGGCCCTACTGCACGCGAACTCTGCATGGGCTGCGAATCCGCCATCGATCTATCTAATCTCCTCAGCCCCTTTTTTTAGTAGGCGCCCGTCTTGTAGCAGTGCTCTTCTCTGCTTGCACGCCTCCCTTCCAGCTTTCCTGGAGGATCGATCGACAGAGATTACAAAATTTAATTTCCCTGGAGTTGAGTTCAGAAATTGGGACCGATGATTGATGGTTTCCAAAAAGGGCATGGCAAGAAAGTTAGGCCTGACTGGTGCGAGGATAAGATGATGATGAGACGGATCACAATAAATACCCATTTAATTTGGTTTTGTCTGGTTTCTGAAGTTACACAATTTTGCCACGCGTTCCTCTCAGATTTTGATTCCTGATCAGCTAGCTCCAGTTCTATCACGAGGGCCACCATGCATCTGACAAGCCGCAGTTGTGTGCAAAATGTTGAAGAGATATATTTGTCTGGCAAAAGTGTGGTTATGGGTTGGAGAGAGGTGGCCAGAGTAAGCTGCCCAGACTCGACCCCTCCCGTGCCGCCCCGGCGAGGCGACGGGGAGGAAACCCTAAATTGCCGCTGCCAGGCCCACCTCCACCTCGCTCCTCCTCCCTCGCCACCGTCGGGGGCACGGCCGAGCAAATCCTGGTAGGTGCCGGCGGCGGCGGGGCCCTGCGTCCTCTTGCTCGGTGGAGCGGTCGCGGGTCTGCGCCACCGGGCCAGGGCGTGGCCCTTTCGTCGGGGACCGCAGTGAGGCGGAGCTCAGGCGAGCATCCTCGCGACGGGCAGTGGGTGGGCGGTGTCGTGCCAAGTTCTAGGCGATAGGGACCATGGGTGGCGCGGGCCGAGGTCGGACTCCTCTGCAGCAGGTGGTGGGGGAGGTGGTGTGGGCTCGACCGGTGGTGGCTGGTCTGAGGCGGCGGGGTGCTGGACGGGCGCAGGTGGGCAGGGCTCGACGCCGGAGGGTGGCGGCGGACGCCAATCTGCACGGTGGCTAGGCTACACGGGCCAGATCTGAGCCAGTATGGGCCTGATCTAGGCCTGGCGGGCCACGGCCGCAGACACCATTTGCAGATCCCCTGGCCTATAGTGTATCGGCGGAAACCTTAGGACCAGTCCGGGCAACATCGTCGTTGTCGTCGCTTCCTTCTTGGAGGTCCTGCTTGATACGCGATGCTTCGGAGTGCTAGGAACAGGGGGTAATTCTCCGGAGGGCGCAGTGGTTGTGGGTCTTCATCGTTCGTCGAGTCACTGTTGTCGGCTTTGTTTTCTCTTCTTTTTCTTCTTTGCTTTCTTTGTTGTTTATTTTGGGCGATGTGTTTCTGCCTAACAACGGTCTTAAACGGTTGCTATATTAATATAGCTGAGCAAAAGACTGTTTGGAAAAAAATGTGGTTATGTGCTAATGCATGTAGCCCATGCACTCATGATACAATCCCGCCGAGTCCGTGATTGCCTACAAAATAAAATGATCCAACACTGTCCAACTATCTTTTTTTTTTGTTTAGTTGTGACTGCTTTATAATTCTTCTTATGCAGGCAACAATTCTCTGCTGTATTTTATTTGGTTTTATATGTAATATTATTTAAAAAAATAAATGAAAAGCCTATCTTAAACAAGGATTAAAAGTTCTTCTGCCAAAGATATGTGTGGACGTACACCGGTGCAAATGCCAAATTCCTACTTTGTCACCATCGGGTACTTAATTACTACTTTTTCTCGATCCCTATCTGGAATTCCGCCGAGAGGTTAACATGAGCAAATATGCAGATATAATCTAGCATGCGTCTGCGAGATGGTAACCCAAATATGCATAGCAGTGGCAGAGAATAATTCGACCTAGCACTACGTACGTACTCCCTCCGTTTCAAAATATAAGATGTTTTAGGTTTGTGAAGAAGATGAATCTAGACTTATTTTAGTATATAGGTTCACTCAACTTTATGATGAATCTACACACTAAAAGAAGTTTAGATTCATTTTCTTCACAAACCTAAAACATCTTATATTTTGAAATGGAAGGAGTACTAGTGTGTGATAGCACATCTCCACATCCCCACAGATGATAACAATACAAATCGACGAAGCTGCCGGAACAATCTTATCCTGGGGGTATCGCAGAATTCTGTATACTTTTGTGAAGCGATCTGTCGTAGAAATATGCAGCGAATTTCCTTTTAACAATCAGTTAACGTTGGCCTATTAAGGTTGTGTAGGTGTGCGATCTGGGAAGGACAGCGGAAGAAGGACGGATTAGATCTTGATTCCCGGCAATTTCAAAAGTTTTTCCAGGCGCTACCGGAAAGCTTAGCATAGCATATGTACCTATAGAATAGTAATGTCAAAAGCTCACGTGCTTATACTTGGCCAGCAACTGAAAGTCCTTGTTTTATTTTTTTGCTGGAATAATAGAAAGGTGTTCGCAGGGATCGAATTTGTTTCTGGACCATCTTCTGGTTTGTAAACCAAAACAAAAGTACTAAATGCGTATCACACAAGCAACAACACAACTCATTTAGGGCTTGTGGTACGTAGGATAGGATTAGCATGACACATCATATGGAATCCTACTGGAAATTTAAATGCATGAAACTGTATCAGTAGTTATTTGATTGCACCACACAAAATAAATTGCAGCAATTTATTTGATGGAATAGTTACATGCAAGGTAGCCCGAAATTCGAAACCATAGGAATTTTCCAATCATACAAACCAGACAAGCCTATAGGAAAATTTTCTAAGACTACAATCCTGCAAAATTCCATGATTTTTTTAATTAGAAACCAAAAATGCCCTTAGCTAGTTTGTGTTTTCGTGTGTTGCTTGTATTCGTGTTGTTGGTTACTCTTCTTGCGAACAGGTTCAAGGTTCTACGTCTAGGTAGTTGAGCACCATTTCGTTTTCTTCCCAGATTTTCTAATAAACTGGCTAGCTCTTTTTTTTTACTTGAAATAGGCTTTCGCCCCGCACTACAGGAATGAGAAGCTACGCCGACGGTCGCTACGCCGACGACCAAACGTCGGGGCCGTCGGCGTAGCCATCGTCTAGGCCAGCTCAAGCAGCCGTCGGCGTAGAATTTCCCTCGGCATATCCTATGCTACGCCGACGGCTGCCCTCGGCGTAGCTATTTTTTATTTTATCTCATTAAACTTTGAAAAATCATAACTAAATCATTCTAATTCAGAAAAATATAAATAATATATCAAAATTTGCAGAAAAATAAGACTTATCTATCTACACTCAAATATTACACATTTGTAAATAAAAATTAAGTAAAACATAAAACATTATATATAGTTTAAAATGGGCATAAAAAATTCAAAAATGATCGAAACAATGCGAAACCTTCGCGTGGTGTTATATTATGTGACATAGTTAGAAGGAAAAATATAAAACTTGGTATATTGATTATGTCTCAAAGAAACCTTCACAAAATGACCTATCTTATTCGAGGTTTATTCTTGGCTTTCTGGTCAAATGACCAATGTTATGGCTAGAATCAAGGCATAGTTTGTGATAATATGCCCATATTGTGCATACACATGCATCATGGGATGGCGAACAATGTTGCAGGAGGAAGCTTTCCTTTTTGTCGCACCAAAAAGGCATTTTCCATTTTCCAAGCATAAAAAACGGACGGTTTTATGAAGCAACCACCAAATGGCTAATTCAAAATGGTACCACCACATTTTACAAAAATACTATACCACCTTATATGGACAATGTACCAATAAGGGGATCCGAAACCTTTCCGTCCACCTCTGGTGAAAAAGACAAATTCTTGCCGAATCGACAGAAAGTGGGTCAGATATGAACTACAGGTACATGATCCGATGCTCATGTTTTTTTTACAAAAATCATTTTTAGGTTCACAATATGCTATTTTATCAAAAATCCAATGCAAGTTTAGCGAGGCTCGGCCCCGAGCTAAGAATCTTCATGCCCGGCGTTCGACAAAGTTTGACGATAGTTTAAAACGGGCATAAACATTTCAAAAATGATCGAAACAATGCGAAACCTTCGCGTGGTGTCATATTATGTGACATAGTTATAAGTAAAAATATTAAACTTGATATATTGATTATGTCTCAAAAAAACCTTCACAAAATGACCTATCTCATTCGAGGTTTCTTGGCTTTCGGGTCAAATGACCAATGTTATGGCTAGAATCAAAGCATAGTTTATGATAATGTGTCCATATTGTGCATACACATGCATCATGGGATGGAGAACAATGTTGCAGGTGGAAGTTTTCCTTTTCGTCGCACCAAAAAGCCATTTCCTATTTTCCGAGCACAAAAAATGGACGGTTTTGTGAAGCAACCACCAAATGGCTAATTCAAAATGCTACCACCACATTTTACAAAAATACTATACCACCTTATATTCACAATGTCCCAATAGAGGGATCCGAAACCTTTCCGTCCACCTCTGGTGAAAAAGACAAATTCCTGCCGAATCGGCAGGAAGTGGGTCAGATATGAACTACAGGTACAAGATCCGATGCTCATGTTTTTTTACAAAAATCATTTTTAGGTTCACAATATGCTATTTTATCAAAGATCCAATGCAAGTTTAGAAAGGCTCGGCCCCTAGCTAAGAATCTTCATGCCCGCCGTTTGACAAAGTTTGACGATAGTTTAAAATGGGCATAAAAAATTCAAAAACGATCGAAACAATGTGAAACCTTCGCGTGGTGTCATATTATGTAACATAGTTATAAGTAAAAATATCAAACTTGATATATTGATTATGTCTCAAAAAAACCTTCACAAAATTACCTATCTTATTCGAGGTTTCGAGGCTTTCGGGTCAAATGACCAATGTTATGGCTAGAATCAAGGCATAGTTTGTGATAATGTGCCCATATTGTGCATACACATGCATCATGGGATGACGAACAATATTGCAGGAGGAAGTTTTCCTTTTCGTCGCACCAAAAAGCTATTTCCCATTTTCTGAGCACAAAAAATGGACGGTTTTGTGAAGCAACCACCGAATGGCTAATTCAAAATGGTACCACCACATTTTACAAAAAATACTATACCACCTTATATAGACAATGTCCCAATAAGGGGATCCGAAACCTTTCCGTCCACCTCTGGTGAAAAAGACAAATTTCTGCCGAATCGGTAGGAAGTGGGTCAGATATGAACTACATGTACATGATCCGATGCTCATGTTTTTCTACAAAAATCATTTTTAGGTTCAAAATATGCTATTTTATCAAAAATCCAATGCAAGTTTAGCGAGGCTCGGTCCCGAGCTAAGAATCTTGATGCCCGGCGTTCGACAAAGTTTGACGATAGTTTAAAACGAGCATAAAAAATTCAAAAACGATCGAAACAATGTGAAACCTTCGCGTGGTGTCATATTATGTGACATAGTTATAAGTAAAAATATTAAACTTGATATATTGGTTATGTCTCAAAAAAACTTCACAAAATGACCTATCTTATTCGAGGTTTCTTGGATTTTGGGTCAAATGACCAATGTTATGGCTAGAATCAAGGCATAGTTTGTGATAATGTGCCCATATTGTGCATACACATGTATCATGGGATGGCGAACAATATTGCAGGAGGAAGTTTTCCTTTTCGTCGCACCAAAAATCCATTTCCCATTTTCCGAGCACAAAAAACAGACGATTTTGTGAAGCAACCACCAAATGGCTAATTCAAAATGCTACCACCATATTTTACAAAAATACTATACCACCTTATATGGACAATGTCCCAACAGGGGTATCCGAAACCTTTCCGTCCACCTCTGGTGAAAAAGACAAATTCCTGCCGAATCGGTAGGAAGTGGGTCAGATATGAACTAGATGTACATAATCCGATGCTCATGTTTTTTTACAAAAATCATTTTTAGATTCACAATATGCTATTTTATTAAAGATTCAATGCAAGTTTTTCTTTTCATCGCACCAAAAAGCCATTTTTCATTATCCGAGCGCAAAAAGGGAATTTTCTAAAGCAACCACCAAATAGATAATTCAAAAAACGGAGGGTTTGTGATTAGTTGATATGGATATCATATTTGGATTCCTCTCATTTTTCTGATCAATTTAGACATATTATTTGTTAAATTCCGATTTACAGATTTAAAGATATTAATTATTCCATATTAAATAGAAAAATAAAAAAGTAAAATTATTATATTTTTATTTGAATTCAATAATATTTTTACTTATTTATTAATGTTTACTTAGATAATTGTTTGTAATTTCAAAAATACAAACATATGACATGTTGATATAAGGGCTAATAGGATTGATATCATAGTATTGACAACAATGTATGAAATACTTTGCGGAAACAGATTCTGAAGGAACGAGGAAGTTAAGCGTGCTGGAGCTTGAGTAGTATTAGGATTGGTGACCGGCCGGGAAGTTTGACCAAGAGTATAATTTAATTAAATATTAAGTGTAATTAGTGTTAAAAATGTTTAAAGTGAGAGATTAACGAGTCAAACAATTCGAAGATTCAAAAATTGAGAAAATAAAATATTTTTTTTAAAAAAATGTTTTGCAACCTGTCGACAAGCTATGCCGACGGCCGCTACGCTGAGGGCAATGCCCTCGGCGTAGCATACGCCTACGGCATTTTGATACGGCATTTTGATACGCTGACGATCTCTACGTGCTCCGCCGAGGGAGCCCTTTGCCGAGGAGGCTACGCCGAGGGCAGCCGTCGGCGTACCATACGCCGAGGGCATTTTATCCTATGTCGACGGCTTTTTGCCCTCGGCGTAGCGCGCGCGTCCTGTAGTGCCGCTTTATAAATAAAACATACAGGTGAGAGACCGTTGTCGGGCCAGACAGCACAACCCACTGTTGGGTCCGACGGCACAAATACACCCAAAAAAAAAAAGAACGAGAAAGAAAATAATGCACAACAACATTGGATCGACACCGCTGCGCCCGCCATAGTAATCCCACCGCGCTCTTATGCCACCGAATTGCCGTGTACCAAGCAACACCTTTAAGAAGGAGTACGATGATGGCGAGGTTGTTGCCCGGATTTTTCCAAGAATTTCTCCCGATACACGTAGGGGAGTAGGGAGAGTGTACACCGAACGTCCTTCAAGAAGGAATGTAGCACCCACAGGTGTCACCGCATCAGCGCCGGCGTAGCCATCAAGGATTTCTTTCGACCCTCAAAGGACCACAATCCCATCCAATTCTTGCACTCCACCAAACTTGTCGTCCACCAACATACGCCACCCCGGTCTTGAATGCACCATCTTCGTCTCACCAAGACAAACACCGCAGGACCGGCTAGACCGCAAAACATGAAGATAGCTCCTTAGCCGCGTGGGAGAGAACAGCCTCCTTAGCTCTCTTTTTTCTCCCTAATAAATAAACATTGGTCATGCTATCTATTATATACTAAAAGCAATATAAGGTTGTTTTTCGAGACACCACATTGATCCACATCATCGAAATAATTTTAGCTATTAGATCTATAATTAATGGTGAAGATGTAGTCTGAGATTAAAAGATAAGTAGTGTTACGTAAAAGTAAATGCGTACAAAAAAGTGTCCCATGTCACGTTACCAGTTATGGACAGAGTCCGTCTCTTTTGTGTTTGATAGGGTACGAACCTAAAACCTCCCGATCAAGAACGCGGCTCCAGCAACTCAAAAAAAAGACGCGGCTCCATAGAGACTACAGCCAACACGTTGGACAGAGTCTGTCTCAAATAACTGTAGAACGTAAAAATCCACTTCCATTAACGGCAGGAACGTGGCCTTTAAGATATACCTTCCAGGCTGGGCTATAACACACCAAAGCTAACGATTCGGTTGATCAAGCTAGCTAGCTTTGTGCAGACAGCTAGCTGTATGAACCAAATTGATCAGCTAGCATACTAAAAGCAATATACAAGGAATCAAAGTAATGCACATCATATATTAATTAATACTCCCTCCATTCCACAATATAAGATTTTTTTAGCAAGACATTGTGAAACATAGGTAGTAGTTATTTAGACAGTTAGATGTGTAGATGACGGCAAGGTTTTAACAAAAGATTACCTCATTTTCCGTTCGACACGGAAAGATCTTAGCACCTTGTGGTTCAAGTTTCATGTAAACAGAGTCCATCTCTCCTACCAATAGCATTTTCTTTGAAGGGCATATCGTTCTAATTGTAGGTATACCACTTCTGATACTTCCTGATGATCCTGCTAGAATCCTTGCAGCTACCGATAAAGGGCGTTCATCTACATGAGAGCGTACGGGTGTATGATGGATATGACAATGACAACTATAGAGCCGAGGGAGCGTTGTAGTCCGGCCTGCCGATGTCTATCGAGGAGGAGAACAGAGGCAGTAATCTTGAAATCAAGGATAGAAAGAGCTATTGTGGTAATTCACCAGGTAAACCAACCTATAGTACTCATGTGCTAAATCAGGGTTAATACTTCATATCAAGTGATGGAAAAGTTACTGTCAATCATGGAGTCAACGTTGCCCTATGTTTTTCACTTAATATAAGCATGCAATTTCCGTAATCAGGCCATGATAGTTTTTCAGTTGGAAATTAGGCATGTTTATCCACGTGAAGGGCAAATTATTTCTCAATATTCATGTGTAGTAGTTATTAATAATCCCGTCTTATCCATAATAAGTGCCGCTAATTTATTATAACATTATCCTAAATCATCAATATTTATTATGGACCGAGGGAGTACATTAGTTTGTTACTTCTCCAATGAAAGGATGGAGTAGAGATCAACATTAGCTTTTCAAAGGAGTGCAAGTACAACAATGTATGTTGGAAGAGATAAAAATTGAAGAAAATAAGGGAACGATGGGGATATAATGTGATATAAATTTATATTCTCACATCTGTTACTTTGTTCAAACTCATTGAATTAAAGAACAACCTGGCACTCATACCATCATTTTATAACACTATATTCGTGGAATGGTAGGAGCGAGGTGAACCGATACAAACTACAAGACACTAGACTTCCATAGGTATTTATCCAAGAATTGTTTAAAAAAATTATGTTGATTTGAAAGAAAAGTTATAATACCACTTCAGATATCATGCCAAAATATTTTTCAATTCATCCATTTAAGCAAAGAAGATCACAAGCATCATGTGTGAGTGGAGTAGAGATTTAGTGAAATAAAATGAGGATTAGGGAGAAGAGGACAAATGGTTTCTAATGAGTCCTACTCGAGAGTAGAAAGGTACCCAATAAGATCGGGTCCCACATGGCCCACTCTCTATATTTTTTTATAACCTAGATGTTAGCATGAGTGAAACTTCTGAATTCACAATACCCTATTTGTCAACCTATAGACTCTGCCATATTTGCATATTTTTATATGGCTGTCTCTTTAATCTAAGTTTTTATGAGTTGTAGATTCCATGGGAAGTCAACTTAAAGATATTCTTCCATTGTATATGCAAATTATAACTTACAACACCAAATTAACATATATATATATATATTAAAAAAATAGGCATGTTGCTTACAAGTACACCCTCCATTTCAATATTTGAAGTGTACTTTTTTGCTCAATAATTAGTCAAATAAAAGTATGCAGTTTATGATAGAGAAAATAATATGGTGTTGCATTTGTATTTACCAAAGTTCTTATAATTCAATTATTTAACTAGAAATATAATATATGTAATATATGATAGTTATGATCCTGGAAGAACATAATAAACTTGAAAGTATTTTAAACAGATGGGTTAAAAATATATATTCCATGTCACTTGAAATTCAATTCGGAATAACTAGGCCACTCTAAATATGTTACTCACACATATTGGTGTGCCAATTTTATTCAAATTATGGAGGACACCATCATGTTAAATTTCCTTTGTAATGGTAGTGAAGGAAGTATATGCCCAAATATTCGATACTTCACACCATTATTTCGAATTTTTTGATAGTGATAATTTAGAGAATAGGGTAAAATTTGATAAAAGAGTGTGGTCATGTAAGAGATCGTTTATATATCCGAACAACAATGCCCACTCAGCCTATGCAAACAGAGGAAGTACTAATACACAAGAGCCTGAGGATGGAATGATTGAAACTGTGGGAGATTTAGCCCCTTCCGCAAGAGTAAGAATGTCACTTTATTTTTTTCGAATCTGGTCGGGTATCTAATGTGAGAAATTTACTCTCTTCCAATCAGTGAGATGAATTGTATATAAGGATCAGAATACTAGAACTTTATTTTTTTTACTTTTTTATTTTATATAGTTCCATGTGTAAATAATCATAAGTAAATCACTGAAATTGTAATTTTAGATGAATAACAATCACTAAGGCACGAATTATATGTATCCATTCTTACAAAATTATGAAACCAAACTATTAACTTCCAGTATCAAGACAGGAATATCTATGAAACTATAAATTTATGTTTTAAACACTGTCAAATAAACAAACATGATGCCCTCGCATTTGCGAGGGCCACAATGCTAGTTTGCTAGAAAAAAACAAAAACAACCCAAAGAAGATCTTCAATAAAAGAAATTTTGTAACTATTCAACCGTCTACTAAAGAATTGTCCTTTTTAGAGTCAATATTAGTCGTCAGACCCAAGTACATCGTTACAAACCGGCTCATTTACCACGTGTGGCACCCCACCAGTGGGCAGGTATATCCTGAAACACTGGCACGACCGGAATAAATTGTTTTTGTTTGTGGTTGAAATCCTAGAACAAATAGTTATGTTTTTGAGATATTTTCCTAAAAAATATGATTACCTCCTTCGTCCTAAAAAAAGGGTGTCACAGATTTGTCTAAATTCGAATGTATCTAAATACTATTTTAGTATATAGATTTATCCAAATTCATACAAATTTGTGACATAATTACTGAGGAAATACTGAGAATTCCTTATTTGACACTACTAAAAAATATGATTTTTTATTTGACACCGAAAAAGTATTTCTTCCTTATTTGACACTTGGGCTATTTCTTTTGTCTTATATGACACTCTAGTTCATTTTAAGGACTAACAGTGTTAAAAAGGGATATGAAAATACACTTCTACCCTTGCTGCATCATTTGACCAAAATCTCTTGATCTTTGTTCTTCTATGAATAATTCTTCGATCCAATATATTTTTGCTTCGTGCATGTATTTTAAATCCTTCTTATCTGTCCAAGCATCTTTGCTGCTCCAAAAAGAACTCCCTTTTGTTTTTGGCATTTTCTGGTCACTTCTTGCAAAAATTCAGTCAAAACCATTGCATCGGTGCCAGAACACAAGGTACTCAGTGGCGGAGCTTGGCAGAAACAGCAGGGGCGAAACACAAAATCTGAGAGTTTGGAGGGACAAAAGACTATTTTTTCCATATAATCGTTTTCTTAAAAAGTTTCTTTAGGATTTGGTACAAAGCTGGGGGGACGGTGCCCCCCCCCCCCTTGACTTGTACTAAGCTCCGCCACTAAGGGTACTGGTACGGGCTACGTCTGGCCATGGTGTAGGCGTTGTAGGTGACCCGCGTGCTCTTCATCAGGACAAGGACGAGAGGAACATGTTCGGGGTTTTCCCTTATACTTTTCCATTTGTTGACATAAGGGTAGTTTTGTCCAGGATGAAAAACATTAACGCTAGACTGTAACGGGATGGATGCTAGTGTCATACAAGGCAAAAAGTTTGGACAAAGCGTCATATAGGAAAGAAATATTTTTTTCAGTGTCAAATATGGAACTATATTTGAAAGCGGTGTCAAATAAAAAAAATTCTCTCTAGGATCTATTCTATCTATTATATACTAAAAGCAATATAAGAGTGTTTTTCGAGGCACCAGGTTGATCCACATCATTTGAATTAATTTTAACTGTTAGATCTATAATATACGGTTAAGATTTAGCGAGCTATTGCGTAACTTTTGTGTCAGCCTAATAAACATATCCAGACTTATGTCTACGTGTCACCAACATGTGTACAAGATTATTTACAAAATAAATGTGTACAAAAACATGAGAAGTGCACGGCCGGCCTACACATTTGCTTAAACGGTCTTTTACTTCTGACGTGTCATATAAGGAGACCATGCATGTGGGCCTGTGGCGAGATGAAAAATAAAATAAAAAGTCGTTACATAAGCACCGGCTGCAAATAATTGTACGATACAAAGTTTAGCAATCAGCCTAATAACTTTAAGGCGGAGAACGGACACGAACGATTCCAAAATATACTTGGTACATCATTATTTTTTTCTGAACGGTGAATATCCAACTCTCAACCTTGCTATGTACGTACGTATGCTATGAACGTAGCCATATTTATTTAAGATATACGTGGCCATGTTTAGGTGTACACAAATTGTGTTTGTCATTTAATTCCATTTGGCAAGTTTTTTCCTTGAGGAGTCCGTGTTGAATACTATAAATGGAAACAACATTGAGTTAATTGCTAGATTTTGGTCTCTACATCGAATATTAAAATGAAAACAAGACCAAGTTGATCTCTAGATTATGTGTCATCAAGTAGTGTCCCTTTCTTTTCCAACTTTTTTTTGTCATATATAACTATATAAGCTACTTCATCTAGAAAAAGTAAACATGCACATCTCAAATTAACCGTAGAGTCGTGTGCCATGTGAAATGCCCAAGCTATTTTTTAAAATAGTAGATGGTACATGCTAGGATATAAAAGTGCCAATTAGATACAGATCAATGAGTATATATACAAAATAATCTGGAAAAGTATTACTGCCTATAACCGGAAATAAGTAATTTGAATTTGTCTAGATTCACATGTATTTGGACATATTTTAGTGTATATATATATACACTAAAGCATTTAGACAAATGCAAGTTTTCACGAGAAGTGCTCATTGATTGGAGGGGAGTATTAATTAGACTGCTTAGCGCAAAACTAATAAAGCATTTTGAAAACTAACTGATAAAACATTTTCTCATGTTTTCACGATCCTTTCTTTTTAACACATATCCAATTTTAGCGATTCATGAAATAACGTGCTCTCATACCTTAAGTCGTCGTAGAGTAGAGATTGGAGGGGAGAGCGATATATGCAACTATTTATCTTATTGTCACTAGGAGAAGGTTCAAAAGCTGACATTGATGATCAAGCATGTAGGAATCAACGGATGGTGATCAAGATGCTCTATATAACCTTAAGATTTAATGTCAAAAGGTGAACTAATGAGCTTCACAGTCACTCATAAGGTATTTGAACAATTACTGCAAAAAGCATGCAAGGGAGAGACAAAGTGAGAGATCAAGAGAGCTGGTGGTAGCTAATTAGGCATGTAAAATCGCAAGGGAGAAGATTGATATCATTAAGAAAGAACAATATCAGCGTCAATGGCTTATGAGTTTCTATATTTTTCCTACGAAACATTCACTCAAATTTAAAAGGACATTTATTCAAATCAATGGCTAATTGGTAATGTTAAAACTATATTGTTCATTATAGCATAGTCATGATACATTAAAAAATATAAATACAAGTGAGAGATTAGAATAAATGTTTCAAATATAGGGGATATATAGGCAAAGAGTCAACCAAAACCGAAAAATGCTATGCTACCTCAGTTTCAAAACAAATAACTATCTAGAAAAATATTGTTAAACTTCTCTAACTTTTATAGAAATGTCCATACATAAAACTATGGTCAAAGTTGTATCCTCGAGAATTTTAATGTCCTATGCATGATGTATACTGTAACAAATGGAACTTTACACTGTCATATGTGAAATTGATTCGACAAAGTTTTATGGGTGAATGATACACCAATCCATTTATATTATTCTCATCAGAAGAGATTCAAAGTCAAGGAATGACTTGAGCAAACATCTAGGTAATTTAATGTCAAAAGGTAAAATCAGTCAAATATTTTATAGGATATGAGCTTCACTATCACTCATAAGGTATTTATAGAATTAGCAGCAAATACATCCAGGAGAGGGAAAAATAGAGAGAGAGAGAGGGAGGGAGAGAAATTAAAGAGTCAGTGGTAGCTAATTAGGGATGTGCTTTCCTAAGAGAGAACATCAGTACAATTAAGGTAGATCAATATCGGGCAATATTAGCGGCTTATTAGTTTCTAAATTTTTCTTATGATGTGGTAAGAAACATATGCGTTTGCGTTAACTTCAGTGGTTCGTAATACGTTTATAATTTAAGAGGACATTCACTCAAATTGACCGATTAGTATATTTAAACTATGAGTTGTTCATTTTAACATAATCATGTCACATTACACAAAAAATATATACCGGAGAGAGAGCTTGGAATGATTGTCTTAGGTAGAGGGGATATCTAGGCAGATAGTCAAGCAAAATAGACAACCACAATGCTATCTCGGTTTAGAATAAATGAGAATCTAGAAAAAATACACCGTAAAAAATGAACAATGCACTCTAAATACTCTAACTTATTACTAAAATATTCATAAGTACAATTTTGGTCAAACTGGAATGCATTAACTTAGGTATAATAGCACAAATGGATAAGTTCACATATTTTAAATCAAAATAAGATGCTCATTCATTTTATGGTGGAGGAAATAAAACAGATTTGAATTTGGCACAGAGTATAATGATAACTCTTACTTTCGATTAGGAATTGGAGGATAAGTTATTTTCATTTAGTTTATTTTGTGATCATTATAAATATCATCTAGACATCATATGAGAAACTATCTGGTAGACCCTAATTATTATATATAATTTTTATATACATCTGAATACATCAAGTCCCTAATTTGAATGTTAACCCGGAAACTAATAATCTAACAACTCATAAAACTACTGAGTTGATCATGGCATAATTTATTGTAATTTTATATGACTATAAAAATGTATTATTTCGTTCATATAATGTGAATATTTGTGAAAAAATAATTTTATTTCTCAAACCTTTAAAATTATAAAGATGATGCCCTCGCATTTGCGAGGGCCACCCTGCTAGTTATATACTAAAAGTAATATAAGGATGTCTAATAGAGCGATTAGGTTGATCCACATCATCTTAATTATTAATGGTTAGATCAAAAATTTATGGCTAGAAGTTTAAATCACAGCCGTAAGATTTATGTAACAAACATGACACACCTATTTTAATTAGCTGAACGTCTTGAGTCCAACACGTCACGTTGACTTCAACACGTAACACGCACGTCACGATTGCTAGCTAATTCATGCACACCCGTCGTTATATATCAAGATTAGTTTCCATCCAATAGGATTTCTTGAGGACTTCCAATTTCTAGGGTATAATTAGCCCACGTTCAGGCTCTCACCCTCCTACAGCCGCCATTGTCCACAAACAAGAGTACTCGGGTACATCGAAGTGTGCGGCCGGAGTTGATGAATTGGCCATCTAGGGAGTACGATGTCAGGATCTGCCGGGCGTGCCTCCAGATAGCTGAGCATATTGAAGCGTTGTTCCAATCAAAGTGCCGCACCACCCCTTGGTATGTAGAAAAATACGTGGAGCACAGCCATGGACAAGGTACATATCTATCAATCTGGGAAAGGCAGATCGGAAGAGGTCTTGCAGATGCATGTTAACGATTATGGCAGACGGAAATTTATTGTCATGTAAATTCACATAAGATAAGACCAGAATCTCTGTAATTGATCCGGTATGTTTACTCTGATTGCTTATTAAGAAATAATTATTTTTGTTTCAAAGGTACTTCTATTTTCACTAATATAAGACGTAGTTTGACAAAACATTTTCTTTACTATTAAAAGAATGTTGGTGATCGTAGATCGTCCTCAAACATCAAACATTGGAAGCATCTGGACTGTTCAATCTAATCTCAAACTCTCCAAATGGTGAATCTTCCCTCCTTTCGCTTGTTGACGCTAATTATCGCTGATTATGGTAAGATTTGTTTTGCCAGATGTGTCACTCCCGGAATACAAATAAAACGGACGTTCCTTCGTTTCCACCACTAAGCACTGATCACGGTAGCAAATCAGAATCTTTATTTACTATTGGAAGAGTCATAGCCCTTTGATCGCCCATCCATGAATTATTGCTATTTATTAGTCAATCATGCTAATTGATCGCTGCAATTGCATGCATTGGCCACCCGTCCAGTAAAAATCCCACTGAAAAAGGGAGGGATTATGCCCTAACTAATCGCTCCAATTAATGCTAATGCTACGTTAGAACTCTCCAAGGACATAGAGCCAAATCGCGATTAAAGCAGATATTTACTCTCCCCTGTTACAGTTAGAGAAAAACGGGAGTTATTTGCCATAAATAACATCTCGCATGTATTATGGGGACTCTCTCATGTAAATTATTGATGGAAAGAAAAAATGGAGTAATTTTAATTACCCGAGAATGCATGTATTGGTGGAGATTCTTGTATACTGTACCATGAGATTGACGCTATAATTTAGGTTTTTTAAAAAATTAACTACATATTTCATTAATGAAAATTCAAGTTATAAAAAGCAACACACGTGGAAACTAAAATACAGTTTGGGATAAAATGATTATCTTGGAAACTTTACAAAATGATAAATACAAAATGATCTCTAGGATTTCTCGCAACCACCGAAGCCAGCGGCCGCCGTCCAACTCCAGCGCCACCAAGACACACGCCGGAAGGGACTCTGAGCCTCCACCATTGGCAGATCCCAAAGAAACACCATCACCAACGAGGCTTTGTGAGTCGATGAACAAGCCTCTTGCACGCAACAAGGCACATGTCACTATGGCACGTCGACCGGGGGATGTCCCCGTTCTGTCTTGAACCAAGATCCCCCGCCTCCCATCAACGCAGTCAGAGAAGAACGACAAGTCCACCACTCCCGGACCAATATCCTCGCTCTAGAGCAACCATCTTGCCCCGGTCGCTAGCGCCATTGTGGATAACAACGAATGCTAGCAACACACCGAGAAACAAATCTGAAGAACTGCGATAAGACCAAGTTAGATCGACCAACACATGTTGCCATCAACTCCGAGGCGTCGTTGTGAAGGTCGTCGCCAGTGTGGGAGTAGAGTTGAGACAGATTTATTTGCTTGGGCACCGCTCCCACCACCCCAACGGGCACAAGTGCAGACTGACCCTAACCGTAACTATTACACAGAGAAACAAGGTCACCTCTCCCTCCCTTCGCTGAAGCAGCAAGCGGAGGGAGAGGGGTCCAGCGCTCTCGTCGTCTTAGATCTGGAGGAGGGAGGGAGATGCGCTGCCGCCTGTACCGTTTTAGACAAGGGAGAGCCGGATCATCCTCTTTCGGGGAAAGTTGGTATGGAGTGCTTTTCTAAAATAAGACAGACTTAGATACCCGAGCAGATGGCGAACATTCTTCAAACTCACAACTTGTGGGTGCCCGTTTGTAAGATAATAAGTTGTATTTCATGCAAGGGAGACCACAAATTCATGACTTATATTGCTATAAAACAAATTCATAGCTCATAAAAAATATATAATAATGCCTGTTTTGTGTTTTGAACTTGGCTTCCGCTAAAGCTAATAAAAAGTTGGTTTGGTGGAGTAAAAATTTGACAGAACGTGACGTCTATTGTAAAATTGGTATATTGACAATAATTGGTATATTAACAAAAAGAGGTGGAGGATACACACATTTGGGATAAATCCTATTAAGAACATGTCGCCATAGCCACATAAATTCGTGAAAATAGTATATTTATTTATGCACATATATACACTTTCCTATTGTTCTAAAAAAATAAGTTTTTCAAAGTGACTTTAGGTGGAACGATATGATAAAGTAGCAATGTCAAGACCCAAGGTGGCGTCGAGACGGGCGTGCAAAAAAACATGCAGGACAAAGACCGTGCTACCTCTTCTCATGTTGTACCATGCAGGACAAAGAATTCATGATCCGTAGCAACGCACGAGCACTTAGCTAGTATACCGTAATAGTGAACATTTTACTAGGCACGCATGTATCCATGTTTCAGTGTATGGAAATATGCAAATGTAGACAAAATTGTGATATTCAGTTTGGGCATAGGGAGTACTAGATTTTCTTGGGAACTATTCAATATGTCTAACGGAACTTGCAGCTCTATACTTCACCCCACAAGTTTCATGCATAAATTGTTTTAATTTCTTCTAAGAAACTTCTAGATACTTTTTTTTTTCTAAAAATGGAGCACGGTTAAATTTCTCTAGCATATATTTTTCAAAGTACTCCATCAGTTCCAAAATAGGAGTCGTGTATTTATATGAATTAGCATGTATTTAGACACTAAAACGCGTCTAGATATACGAGATTTTAGACAAATCTATGACATCTAATTCATGACAGAGGACGTATATACATTTTTATTGGATTAAATATGTAATAGATATGATTGTTTATGCCATTCGAAAGGAGGGCAAGTTGGTATGAATACTAAACCACACTTTTGTAGTGTTGAGCTCGAGAAGATTTATCTTTGATAAACTATCCTCAGTATATATTATCCTTTTTTGGCATGCACCCCCTCCATCCAGAAAAATGTTACTTCTAGGAGAAGGTCATTGTCCAACTTCCATATATCTTCAACTTTTAGTACCTTCGTAGATATTATGCGCAGACTTATCCCAAATGGAATTTACACTATATTACATTTGTGTTGGATTTTTAACCATACTAAATTTTCCATGTAAGTGTCAAATATATGTTTTGTAAAGCAGAAGGAGTATCATAGTACACAACAAAACAGAAAGAGATGTATGGAGAAAATTTGGCGAAAAAACCAAGTTAATTAAATGCATATGATCAGCTCTTTTCGTCTGAACAAAAACTAAGAGATATTTTTATTTTTTCTAACCCAATTCAATAAACATTATGAGCCATTTGATTTTATCAGACACTATTCAATTGATCTTGACATAAAATTATCATAATATTATGAATGTTACTCCTGCATATTGATGTAACATCACATAGAAACTTCAAGCTGGCTCATGGTTTAAACTCCAACTGTGGATGGAAACTTAATCTGGTGCAAAATTTTCAAATATCTTTGTTAACATAGTATTTTCAAAATATTCTAATGATCTCTCACCAGAAATTAAATATGATTAAAGATCCGGTATATAAATGTGATATCTACTTTGCATATAGATACAAATGGTGTCTTTATAATGTATTACTTCCAATCACATAATGCAAGTTCATGAATTCATAAAGGTATTTTCTCACCAATTTTGACACACTAAAGACAATGGTCTTCTATAAAAACAACTACCGGTGATGATGCCCTCGCATTTGCGAGGGCCACCGTGCTAGTTGAAGAAACAGTGCAACGGCTGTCCATGGAGGGATTTCTGTAACTGACCACTTGTACCTTGCCGACAACACAGGTTTTCAACGTCTGAGGTCCGATCCTCAGACCGAACGCACGCGCGCGCGAGGCATGCAGCTAGCACGCGCGCCGTTTCCTAATTCAAAACAGCAACAACCAACACGGCTTGTCACGGTTCGCTGTCAAGCATCCTCGTTCTACATGAAGTTTCATCGTCTCGTGTGCCGCTCGATCTGCCACGGCCGGTTGGCGAGGGCAACTAGTCAGCGAGCGTGCCTGGAGTTTGTTAACAATTAGTGGCACGTTGTCGATCTCTTTAATTTCGGCTGCCATGGATTCCAAGGGCGGAAGATCTTTGGCGGTCGCCATAACTAGATCTTCCCTTTGTTTTGTTCTTCTGAACCGCAATTGCAGACTTGAGGCCGGTACCGCCTTGAGCATTTTGCTGGAGGTGATCTGAATCTTTTGACTCTTGCTCGCTCGATGTGTGGCATGATATGGTGCCAGGAGATCAGATCGCCGCAGGTCTACGTAGTCACGCTAGATCGATCGATCCTTTTCTCAAGCTGCTGGTCATGCGCGCGTGGACAATTACGTACGTCAAGATTGATGATTCCTTATTTAAGCAGAATAATAGATAACTTTATTCTCTAGCGAGAAATAAAGATCTAAGCTACGAAATAGATAGCTATGCACGTATGCATAACTTTTACCGGCGTCCAGAGACTTTTGCAACTTGCAAGCCCATGCAACAGCTTCTACGTGCACGATCGAGTGCGTGTGCTTTTCTGTCGACGTCGATCGCCACTCCACTTCTCACTAGCTATAGCTAGCTAGCTAGCCAGTCCAAACTCTAAAGCGGGACGTGTCCACTGGATCGAAAGTACTCCCTCCGTTTTAAAAAATAAGATGTTTTAGATAGATTTATCCAAAAGTTGAGTGAACCTACATACTAAAACAAGTCTGGATTTATTTTCTTCATAAACCTAAAACATCTTATATTTTAAAACGAAAAAAGTACCATCTATACCGGGCTGACGATCAAGTAGACGGCCCTCAACTCCGCCGATGCGACGGCGCGGGCGCCAGTCGTTATTCTCTACCGGTTCCCCGCCATTGTCACGATCGATCGACCGGGCATGCTGCAATCGGTACACTGGCGCCCCGGCGGGGCGTACGTCCTCATCGATCGATCCATCCATCTGAGGTAACACGAGCCCACTAGTGGCTTGGATATACAAACAGTACCTACATATATGCCCCTGTCTCTCCAGAATTTATTCATGAACCGGCAAACAGTACCTACATAGTTTTTTTTATCGGATTTGCTAGTTCTCAGACGCCTGAGAACTTCTTAAGTCTCAGTTGCCTCTTTCACCGTTTGATTTACCTCGTGATTCGTGCTATACATAAGTTACAACTTGGGTGTAACTGAGAATTTAATGAGTTGCAACTAGGTTGTAACTGAGAACTAGTACAAATCTTAGAATGACATCAGCAACTTAGACATAACTAATTCTCAGGCGCCTGAGATCTAGACACTCCCCTTATATATATATATATATATGGGTTTATTAGCTATATATAAAAAGTCTGTAAAAAATGCATAGCTAAGATGGCGCGAGCTCCCTAACTTTTTTTGTGTGAAAAACACAGTACAAACGCAGACACTCATAATGCGTACATACACTCACCCCTATGACCACGCGCACGCATATCCTACCCCTATGAGCACCTCCGAGAGACTGAGCCGGCGGGTCTTGAGATTGACGAAGTCACCGCAGGCGTCCCGCTATCGACGGGAACATCGTCTCCCACTGACGCCTGTATGAGACACCAAAGCATCAAACCTGGGATTTAAACTCTGGTGGTCTGGGAATACCACTGTCCTCCTAACCATCCAACCACGGGTTGGTTCTCCGAGCTCCCTAACTAGTTGCAAATTAACCACATCTGGACTCCACTAAATTGCTCGATCAAGATGTGTAACCATGAGAAACCCGATGGAAATTCAAAACAACACACCATAAGCGATCCATTACATCCGCATATGTAGGCAGTTACATTGCAGGTAGATACATTTGAATTAAACAAATTTGCGACATTATTTTTAGGACGAAGGGAGTACCACGATTCGTTACTAGAAAGAGTCCTGCAAGAAGCTGTGCAAAGGAACGTCTCATCTTGTGACTTCCCGGTGGCCAATATTATTGTCCCCGGTAAGTACATTTTTAGCATATGTATTGGCTAGCCAGCTAAGCTAGGCAAGTTGCCCACTTCTCTACTTCTGACTTGTGAGTTCCTTGCTTCCAAAGTATGCTCCATTTTTAGGAGCAGTTTGTTGCAAAGCAAGCTGAGCACTACTAAATACTGGAGTAATTTCCGCAACCAAATATACTCGTGACCTTTTGATGCAACGCAGTAAGTGAACATATCTACACTGGTGAAGGAATGATTGAACCAAACATGCTATATCTATCTTTTGCTTTTCCGGCTCCGCGGATGAGCTAGTCATGCATGCAGACAATGCATACAATGTAGCTGCCAGCTGACTAGCAGAATAGAACTTCAATTTTGATTGATCGTGACTTGTGTATTTTTTTACTATACGGAAACTATTCTATTTAAGGGTTTGGGTATTAAGACGGCTTGGATTTACCTGTGTCTGGGTTGATTTCGAACAAGTGTAACTTGCAGATTTTTAGACCTGGTGAAATGTGTAACTTACCACTAAACTGAAGTTGCACCTTTTAATGAGGGAGTGTCTAGATCTCAGGCGCCCGAGAACTTTTTATGTCTAAGTCGCTGACATCATCCTACTATTTATGCTAATTCTCAGTTGCAACCTAGTTGCAACTTGTATAATTTGTATTAATTCTTAGTTGCAACCTAGTTGCAACTCATTAAAATCCCAGTTACAACCTAGTTGCAACTCACGTGAAAGTCCCACGTTGCACGAATCGCGAGGTAAATCCAATGGCGAGAGAGGTGACTGAGAAGTAAGAAGTTCTCAGGCGTCTGAGAAATAGCAAATCCGTTTTAATAAAGGTCGTATGCATCTTTTCAATGCATAGGCCGAGAGTCTCAACCTTCTTTTCGGAAAAAGAAAATCATACTTGCATCTTTAAAACTGCCTTAAATATAAAAAATCGTTGTCAACTTAGATGGACCCTTCTTAATATAATGTAGTAAAAAACTATTATGTTTGCTAACAAAAGTGTTCCTCCCATCTCAAAAAATAGAACATATTTTTTGATTCATTAAGACATGACATTGATTAGCAATTGCTCGATCTATTAATACGGGGTTTGTGTGACATATAATTGAATGCCAGATTTATATTCACTCCCTCCCGTGGATAGCACCAAGGCGATGCATTATCTTCATTTTTTTTACGAATAAGGACTTTGGCATTAAAAGAAACAGTAAACAATATAAAACACATAAAAAATGAAAATTACATTGAAATTAATGTGATGCCCTTCATCTTCAACCTCCAGACCGTGTCGACGGCGCGCCGCTGCTGCCGCTCCTCTTAGAGCCGGCCTAACGTTGTCGGTTGCAGACGGAAAGTCGCCGAACAGGCCTAGAAAACCAGATCCGTCCTGAAGACGAAGAAGAAGGATGAACCGCCGATGAAGCTCCTTGACGATCCAAAGATCCCCACAGCCAGAAGAAGTCCTTGGAGACCACACCACTCCCACAAGCTTCTCGATGTTGTCGTCAAGATGGGGCTGAAGCCGAGAAGACTTTATTGGAGAAGACGGCCGCCACCACGTAAGCGCCGCCCCACCAAACCTTTATCCTAAAAATAGAAAAACAAAGCCCTCCCGCCGAAGAAGGCCAAGAACCACCCTGCCTCCATGGCCCGAAGGCCACAGAAGCGGGGCAGATCGCTGGCGGCACCGACGAGAGGCATGAAAACCCTAATCGCCTCCTCAGGCTCTTGGAGGCGAAGGGGTACGTACGGTCGACCAGCAAGATAAAAAATCTTCATTTTTATTTTAACTATGAGTTTCGCTAATCTTTCTCGACTTGTACACCATGGTGTTCATGATAATGGTTCAAATCATAATAAAAGTTTCCCGGTAGAATGACGGGATTTTTCAACTTTTGCTTGTGGACGATACTTTGCTCTTCTTTCTCCTGGATGTCTATAAATCGGTAATTGTGTAACATATTTTGAGTATTTACTCAAGATCAACGGGATAACTCATCGACAACTCCAAGTACTCCATCTTATCTTGTATGGTGCGACAACTGCCAGGAAGGACATCTGCACCATATTAGGAGGATTATTGGTGTGTGTCAATCAACTTTTGATCCTATGTTTTATATTCTTGTCGATCACTCGGGGGAGAAAGGACAAGAGAAGGTCTAAGACACTATAAGCAAAACTCGGTAGTGTCTAGTCTACTTGGGCGAATGCTAGCTATCTTTAGGACGAAAGGAAGTTTTGATCAAGGTGAAAACATAAGCTCTAACCACAAGTTAGTAAAGGAGTTCCCAAGTGAAAGTGCAATGGATGTTGCTTAGAGGGTGTGAAAAGACTTTTAAATTTTTTACGATTTAGGCTCAAACAAATGCCATATGAATTTAGACAAAGTTGATGCCATTAATTTGGATCGGAGGGAATAGGTTCAAACAAGATAGTTCAAAACATTCAAACATAAATAGTTTAATACATTGAGACATAGATAATTTGATAAATGGAACACATAGATAAAAGTTCATGGACATTAGCACTACTCTTTATCGCTGCTACTAGTCTAGAAGAGATTCAACCACCTCTCGGAGTTGGGGTCGAGCATTGAGGGACTAGATAGGTCCCTCTCAATCTCGTCTTTCTTCATTGTGTTCTCTTCCTACTCCGCCTTCCTCTGTGCGTCCCTAGTAGCGAAGAACTCCAACTACGACTGAACATCTTCGGGATGTTCCTTGGTGTGCTTCTTCATGGTGGCTCCATCAACCTTGGCGATGGTAATATTCGCATTGTCTGCTTGTGCTTCTTTTTTCCACACATGTTGCAATCCATGGCTGGGCACGAGCCTCTCCGCTGTTAGGAATAGGCAACTTGTATTCCTCTGGGGGCCAAAGGCCACAATATATAGTACATGTACCGGTGGAAATATGCAGGAAGACCCCCTAACAAGTGGGGACATACAATATACAAATATACATCTAACACCCCCTCCCCCCCCCCCCCCCTCAAACTCATGGTGGCTTCACAACACTGAGTTTGGAGAGAAAAAATGTATGCTGCGCAATGGTCTATGCCTTCATAAAGAAATCCGCCAACTGTAACTCTGAAGGCACATACTGAAGCGCAACAACCTGAGCCTGCACCTGAGCACGTGTATAGAAAGCATCAACACCAATATGCTTGGTAAGCTCATGCTTGACCGGATCACGTGCAACACTAATAGCACATGTACTGTCAGACAAAACCAGAGTTTGTGTGGTAATAGAGACCCCAAAATCCGCAAGTAACCACCGTAACCAGGTCACCTCAGCATTCAACAAGGCCATAGCTCGCAACTCAGCCTCAACACTCGAACGGGAAATCGATGTCTGTTTCTTCGTCTTCCAAGCAATGAGCGAACCACCAAGAAACACATAGTAAGCAGAAAGTGAACGACGATCCGTAGGATCACTCACCCACGTAGCGTCCGAATAGCACTGGAGCTGGAGGGAGCTGGAACGAGGAAAGAAAAGGCGACGAGTGATCGTACCACGAAGATAACGAAGAACACGGAGAAGATGACTATAGTAAACAGTGGTAGGAGCAGAAACAAACTGACTCAGAATATGAACAGGATAAGAGATGTCAGGACGAGTGATAGTAAGATAAACAAGACTCCCAACAAGATGACGATAACGTGTCGGATCAGGAAGAGGATCACCATCAGTAGGGTGAAGCTTAACATTAAGCTCCATAGGGGTCTCAACAGTGCGCTCATCCCCAAGAGCAGCACGAGCAAGAAGATCCTGAATATACTTTTCCTGGGAGATGCAAAAGCCATCTGAAGTGGAGGAAACTTCAATCCCAAGAAAGTATCGAAGAGGACCAAGATCAGTCATAAGAAACTGATCACGAAGACGAGCCTTAACAAAGGCGATATACTCAGAATCATCACCAGTAATGATCATATCATCAACATAGAGAAGAAGAAGAGTGCGTCCACGAGGAGAAGTGTGAACAAACAGCGCGGGATCATGAGCACTAGGGGAGAAACCAGCAGCAGTCACTACAAAGGCAAAGCAATCAAACCAGGCACGAGGAGCCTATTTGAGGCCATAAAGCGAACGGCGAAGACGACAAACCATCCCCGCGGGAACAGAATAACCAGGAGGAGACTGCATATAAACCTCCTCACTCAACTCACCATTGAGGAAGGCGTTCTGAACATCAAGATGGGACACAGACCAGTGACGAACAGAAGCAACAACAAGAAGACTACGCACAATGGCCATATGAGCTACAGGAGCAAAGGTCTCATCATAATCACGACCATGCTCCTGCTGAAAACCACGAGCCACAAGACGCGCTTTACAGCGCTCAAGAGATCCATCAGAGCGGGTCTTAATTTTATAGACCCACTTATAAGTGATAGGACGAACAGCGGGAGGGGGAGAAACAAGATCCCAGGTTCCAGTGCGCTCAAGCGCAACAATCTCCTCGGCCATGGCCATCTGCCATTCAGGATGATGCTCAGCATCCCGATATGAAGTCGGCTTAGAGGCAACAGAAAGACCATACTGACTAGGAGAGTAACGGTTGGGGGAACGACGATGACGAACAGGACGAGTAGAGGGAAGCTCATCAGAGGAAGACGACTCATGAGACGACGATGAAGAAGAAGGAATATCAGAGGAAGGCTCCGGAGAACGAGGAGAACTAGGGGAACTAGACGGAGCAGAGGAGGATGGTGTCGAAGAGGAGACATCAGGGAGAGCGGGTCCTGAAGAAGACACGATAGGAGTAGAAGGAGGTGTGTCAGGAAAAAGAAGAAAAGAGATATCTTCCACCGAGTAGGTACCAGCGGTGGGACGAGGATAGAAAGGGCGCGTCTCATCAAAGGTAACGTCGTGAGAGATATGCATCCGACGACCAAAGGGATCCCAACAGCGATAGCCCTTATGCTCATCACTGTATCCAAGAAAAACACACTCAACAGACTGAGCGGTCAGTTTGGTGCGTCCGCGAGGGGCAAGGAGAACATAGCAAACACAACCAAACAAGCGAAGCATGGAGTAGTCTGAAGAATGACCAGATAGGCGCTCAAGAGGGATACCACCCTGCAGAGCGGCATAGGGCTAAATATTGATGAGGTAAGCCGACGTAGAGTCTCAAGAAGATGGCCGTGCTTGCGCTCAGCAATGCCATTCTGGGCATGCGCGCCAGGACAGGAGAACTGAGCAAGGGTACCCTGCTCAACAAGAACACCTCGCAACATCTAGAAGATATACCCACCCGCAGAATCAGCACGAAACACAGGAATGGGTGTAGAATATTGAGTACGGACCATGGCCGCAAAACACTGATATATGGAGAGCACTTCACTTCAAAAGCGCATAAAATACAACCAAGTGTACCGAGAAAAATCATCGATGAATAAAATATAGTAGCGATGGCCTCCTTTCGAAGCGAAAGGAGCCGGACCCCAAACATCCGAATGAACTAAATGAAAAGGTCGCTGAGATACAGACACACTAGTAGGGTAGGGAAGCTGAATCTGTTTCCCCAACCTACAACCCTGACAATGTAAAGACCCATCTCCTGAGATAGACCCCAGAAGACCACGATGAACTAATGACGATAGGCGAGAGTCACAAAGGTGACCAAGACGATGATGCCACTGCTGAAAGGAGCTGATAGCAGAGGCGACGACCGGTGAAGAACTGGCAAATGAAGTGGCAGCGGAAGGAACACGAAGCCAGTCTAACTCCCAAAGCCCTGAAGAATCACGGCTGCGAGGGCCAGCTCCAACCAGGGCCTGTGTGCGACGGTCCTGAACAACACAAGAATCAGCATCAAGAATGACGCGACAACCAGAGTCAGTAAGTTGGCTAGCAGAGAACAGATTCATCTTAAGACGAGGAACATGAAAAATATCAGGAACAGAAAAGGAAGAAGTAGAAAGGGTGCCCAGACTAGAAACAGGAAGAGAGGTACCATCGACCGTGAGAACACGGACAGGAGAGGGGAGAAAAGGAAGAGCGGACAGAAAAGAAGACTCAGACGTTATATGAAAAGAAGCTCCAGAATCCAGATACCACGGAGACGTACCTGACTATGTAGAAGGTGTAGGGTTTCGTAGCATGGAAAACAAAAAAAATTCTACCACATACAAACAAACAAGCCAAGATCTATCTACTAGATTGTAGCAACGAGTCGATGGAATAACTCACCCTCGAAGATTCCAAAGTGTTTAACGAGAGCGGATTCTCGTGGGTGATGTAGTCGTACTCTTGCCGATCTCAAGATCGCGTAGACGATCCTTCCGGCGCTGCGTTCCGGCAGCGCTTCCGCAGTCGGTCACACATTCGGTACTCGACGAAGACCTTCCTCTCCCTTGTTCCAGCAGGCAGTGGAGGTTGTAGCACTCTCCTCGCGATTTCGGCAGCACGACGGCGTGGTACCGGAAGTAGAGGGGAGATCTCGCAGGGCTTCGCCTTAAGCCGGAGCGAGTATGGTGGACTATGAGAGAGCCTTGGTGATCTAGGGTTTAGACACACCAATTAGAAGGGGCTAAACCAGCGGCTAGGGCAATTAGAAGCTCTAACTCGGCGGCTTGGGAGAAATCCCTAGGCTGTGGCTAGGGTTTAGGTTTAGAGGGAGGCAATTTGTGTGTCTAGGAGGGGAGCCCTGCCCCTCCTTATATAGGTGGAGGCGCCGACCAAGGGGAGGGAGTCCCTCCCCAACTCGGATCCCTAGTGGGCCGGCGGTGGAGGAGGAACTCCTCCCCAACTCGGTTTCCCACTTCTTCTCCACTTTCCAAAATAGTCGTTTGACTTTTCAAATTGGCGTTTGACTTTTCAAACTAGGATTTGATTAAACCCTTTATTTTGTACAGCGATGACACCTAGTACATGATGCAATCATTCCAACTTGCAATGACACATTCATGTACCCTTCCCCTCCGGAGTGTCGGACATTCCGGAACATTCTAGAACATTCTCGATGAAAACACCGGAACCATTCCCCAACTCCAAAATGGGACTTTCCTTATATGAATCTTATTCTCCGGACCATTCCGGATCTCCTCGTGATATCCTGAATCCCATTCGAGACTCCAAACAACATTCGGTCTCCTTCTCATCATTCCATAACTACTCAAACAACGTCGAATCCTTAAGTGTGTCTCCCTACGGTTCGTGAATTATGCGGACATGATCGAGACACTTCTCCGAACAATAACCAATAGAGGAATCTGGAAATTCATATGGCTCCCACATATTTCTACGATTACTTTGCGATCGAATGAACCACTTACATATGATACCAATTTCCCTTTGTCTCACGATAGTTTACTTATCCGAGGTTATGATCGTCGGTATCTCTGCATACCTAGTTCAACCTCGTTACCGATAAGTACTCTTTTCTCGTTCCCGTGGTATGTGATCCCTTGTGAGATAGTCACATGCTTGCAAGCTAATTGGATGACATTCCACCGAGAGGGCCCAGAGTATATCTATCTGTCATATGGATGGACAAATCCCACTCTTGATCCATGTGTCTCAACCAATACTTTCCGAACACTCAATGCCACCTTTATAGCCACCCTGTTACAGTGTGGTGTTTGATGTCATCAAAGCATCCTTCCGGTAAAGGTGATATGCATGATCTCATGGTCGAAGGAATTAGGTTACTATGTATCAGAAAGCTTATAGCAAATGAACTATATTAAATGACTTGATCTTTATGCTACGCTTAACTATAGGAGTATGTCCATCACATCATTCTCCTAATGATATGACCCTGTTGTTAATAACATCTCTATGTTCATGATCAGGAAACCATGATCATATATTAACCAACAAGCTAGTTTAACAAGAGGCTTTACTAGGGACTCTTTTATGTTTACAAATCACACAAGTATTAATGTTTCCGGTTAATACAATTAAAGCATGGTATGTAAACATTTATCATAAGTATGAAGATATGATAATAACCACTTTATTATTGCCTCTTGGGCATATCTCCAACAGTCTCCCACTTGCACTAGAGTCAATAATCTAGTTTTAAACCTTTGTGTATTCAACACCTATGGCTTTCTGGTGTTGTATGTACACGATTGCTAGTGGTCAACTGATCTCCGGATCTGACACTTCCAGGTCCGTGTGTAATTGCATGT
The DNA here is from genome assembly GCA_916181665.1 of Avena sativa. Lineage (NCBI taxonomy): Eukaryota > Viridiplantae > Streptophyta > Magnoliopsida > Poales > Poaceae > Avena > Avena sativa. The sequence continues at coordinate 271,411,903 of OV702298.1, read as the reverse complement.
CTTTGCGTCTCTACGCATCACTCATTCTCTAATGAGATGGCTTTGTATAATTTCGGTCCTTCGGTGAGACCTTTAGTTCTTTGGGGTTAAAACATGCTGATAATATTGTCGTACAATATATCTTCATAGTATTATCCCGCTGTGAACTACACCTAGTTTGACAACAAACTACTTGACACAAATGCCCTCTTTAGCTGCTATTATAGCAGTCATATACTTAGCCTTTTGTTGTAGTATCTGTCACAATGTCTTAACTTTGGAACTCATCCAAATCCATTATGGAACTTACTTTCCATTATATTGTGCCACCCTTAGTTTAGATTGAGATAAACTTAATTTGTACTCTGTGACAAAACTAGTATCAATGTAGTACTTTTACAATGAACTAACCATCTATTTGTCACTTCTACAAATAACATACTCTTAGTTCTTCCAAAAGATCATAAGAATATCCTTACTATCGTCCAATGATCATCTTATGAATCATTCTGGTATATGCTCATAACATTTAGAGCATAGGACATATCTGGATTTGTACATATCACAGTATGATTGATATAAATACTCTTTTTGATTTCATACATCAAGTATCAATCTATACTTGAATCTTTGTTTCACTTACCAAGTGTCAATACACTTGAATATATCATCAATATTGAAATCATTCAATCCTTTCTGTGTGACAAGAACCTTTCTTGTAGTTTCTATATTGAACTCATTCAATACATCATCTATGTACTTTCGGCACAACCATATTAGCGTCTATTGATGCCAAATATTTGGGTTTTGCCTAAGTCTTTCATCAGGATGAAATTCTTAATATGTGTTAATAAAAGATACATCATTTCTAATCAATAATATGTCCTCCACATAATGTATTAGAAATATGTCTTAGCGCTCCCACTTAATTTCTTGCAAATGCAAGCATCTTCATTGTCTCCGATGAAATTAAACTCTTTTAACAGTTTCATCATAGTGAAGATTCCAACTCCGCTATGCTTACTTCAACCATTGAAGTTTGCATATGCATTTAGCATCCTTTGAATTAACAAAACCCTTTGGATCGTGTCATGCACACGTCCTAGGTAACCCTTCTATTAGAAGAACTTGTTTTGTTTATTCAACTACCACATAACAAAAATGTAGTGGTTGCTACATTAATCCGTCTAGACTAAATATCGCTATAAAAGATCAAATCTTGTCATAGTTAACCTTTGAACAATTTTGTGAACTCTTTCCCAACATGTCGACTATTTCATAGATGTGAAACATCCATGTCTACTTCTTTATAGATCCAAACACAATTGTAAGGTCTTACATCTTTCTCGAGGGTCCTTCAAGTTCAAAACGTGATTTCTCGTGTATGGAACTATCACGGATTTTATGGCTTCAAGCCATTTGACGGAGTCAGGGCCCATCGTCGCTTCTTTGCATGTAGTCCGTTCATTATTCTCAAATAATGATTCAACCCTCAAATCTTGGTATTTGATTGTTTACTCGACCTACTTGGTTCAATAGAAACTTAGACCTCCGTGACCGCAACCTTTGAGGCACGTGAGCCATGAGCATTATTGCTGCCTCCGGAACACTTTTCGGCGCTGCGCAACTTTGCACATATAGCTAAGGTTCCTTTAACCTTATCAAAGTTCTATTGTCCTCCCACTTATCTTTTCACGAAAAATTCCTTCTCAAAGAAACTTGACGTTCTAAGCGACAAACACTTTTGTCTCCGGTGTTTATGGAGGAATACTTAACAGTAATACAAAGACAGGTTTATCCGACTTTGGTTGCAAACATCTTTCTTATGCATAGCATACCAATGTTTAAGAAAGGACTACTTGGGTTTTATACCAAACCATAACTTTATATGGTGTCATTTCAGCGAATTATGATGGAGCTCTTTTCAGTGGAAAACGGTAGTCTCTAAAGCTTTTAATCTTTAAAATATAATGGCAGTTTTGTGTATTACACCTTCGATCTTACCATGTCAAACAAGGTTTAATTACATATCTCGAACGCTCCATACTCTTATGGTGTTTTGGGACATTCAAATTCACAGAACGATTCCTTAAATCTTAGGTATTATGCTAAACTTGTAACTCAAATATCTTCCTTTATGATCTTATCATAAACTATTTACATTCTTGTTACAATGATTTTGCACTTCATCTTGAAAGTCTTTGAACTTTTCAAATGTTTCATACTTCATCCTTATTAAGTAAATATTCATATATTCACTCAAATTTTCGGAGAAAGCATATGAAGTTGAAATCCATCGCTCTTGACTACACATAATGGATTTCGTACAACAATATGTACAAGTTCCAATAAGCTAGTCATTCGTTCCCTTTTGGCCTATGAACGAAGTTTTAATTATCTCTAGGAAAGTTTCACAAGCGTCATGTGATCAAAAATCAAAAGACTCCAAAATTCCATCCACATGGAGTTTCTTCATGTTTTCTTTCCAATATAATTTAAACGGCGATGTCACTTCCTAAGTGATCTTTCAATCAATTTGTCTTTCGACATTTTTAGCACTAGTTTTATGGATGTGATTTCTCCAACGAGATTTGTGAATCATCCATCTTTTATGGATTATGGCAATTATTTGAACAACCCTTTTGTTCTCATAATACCTGATAAAACAAATCTTGAAGGCAAGCTTTGATGTTTAACGAGCAACACAATAATCCTTTATTTGTTCTCGATGAACATCATCACATATTCTTTTGCTAGTTACTTAGGCCATTGTAGTTCATGAATTGTGTTGTTTCGTATGACGATTCACACCAACAAATTCAGTATCAAATACTTAAGAACCACATTGTTTAATAAGCAAAGAATATAGCCATAACATGTATATCATCTATATACTTAAACTGAACAATTCTAGTCTTTTCTTTTCTGCCATATATTTATGAGATTCTCTTTCAATATTTATTTTCTGTTTGAAAGAATCTATCAACATCAACAGTGGAGTCATACATATGACACATAGTCCAAAGCGTGTATAATTAAATACCAATGGCTTTGGACTTGCACTTTGAAATAGATCACCATCATCAAATGTTTGGTGTTCTTTCAAATTCCTTTCTTTATAATCTATTGGTGTAGTAAACACTTTACCTACATCAAATATTCACCCTTATCATGGAATTATCCATGATCAAGCTACTTTTAGCTTATAACGGTGAACTGCGAGTATAATGTTGCTCTCCAAAACATTTTGGAGGATTAGGACAACTAGTGTCTTCAACCTTTTGCAAATTCTCATCAAATACGAGAACATGACTTTTGCCATATTATACTCTATCATGTTGTAACCAAAACTTTGTTTCAGATATCACAATATCTTCCACACATCATGGTTTCTGAAACAACTCTTTCAGATCCTAGATAACCTTGATATTAAGACAATCCTTTGAATATCAAGAATCATGGAGACAAACATGATACTCATACACTAACACTTGGAATTGTCACTCTTGATTTAATACTAATTATTAAACTTCATGGAGTAACCGGAACTTACTGAAAGTTTGCAATAGGACTTTTAAACTTTAGATTAACACTTCAAAACAATACGATACCAGTTCGTAAAGTAACTAACCAGAATTCTATAGTTCTATCATCTCAATTAAAACTAAGCGCAAGGTGGTAAACGGATGGCAATGACTACAACAACTACGCAAATTCACTTTGATTTAATTTATGATAAATAGTGTTCAACTTTTAATCATATTGCCGTTGAACTCCCACTCAAAACAATATCCCTCACATTGTTTTAGTGATCACACGAACCAAATCCACCACATCAAAACCGATCATCACGAGAGTTGATGTAGCTTCAATGGCGAACAATCAACATGTTCATCATATCTACTATATGACTCATGCTTTATCTTTCGGTGATCCATGTTCCGAGACCATGTCTGTACATGCTAGGCTCGTCAAGATCAAACCTTAGCTTCTGCATGAGCAAATCTGGCTTGCTCACGTTGTATACACTTGCAGAATCTAACACACCCGATCATCACGTGGTGCTTCGAAACAACAAGCTTTAGCAACGGTGCTAACTAAGGGTGAACACTTTATGATTTGAAATTGTGTGCTTGAGGGATCATCTTATAATGCTACCGTCGTGAACTAAGCAATACAAGATGCATAAAAGGATTAACATCACATGCAATTCATAATATGTGATATGATATGGCCTTTCTTCTTTGTGCTTCCGATCTCCATCTTCAAGCACGAACATGATCTCCATCATCACCGGCATTGCATCAAGGTCAATGACGCTGCTCCATGGTTGTCGTCCACCGGCTTCAACTATTACAACTACTTTGAATAGACACGCGGGTCTTAACAGAATTTAAAGACAACCATATGGCTCCTGCCGGTTGCCAACTTACAATAAGGAATATTGCATACATCAAATATAATCACAATCATGGCCATATCACATCACAGCACACCCCTGCAAAACAAAGTTAGACGTCTCTAATTTTCTTTGCATGTTTTACGTGGTTTGGGGCTTTCAATAAGTGTCGTTCTAACTTACGAACAAGAACCACAACATTGATACTAGTATTGTTAATCACGTTGTAAATTGAATCTTAACTATGTTGGGAGAAACAGGCACCCGCAAAGCCACTTATGCAATACAAGTTGCATGTCAAGCGTGGAGCAAGTCTCATGAACGATGTCATGTAAGGTTAGCCCGGGCCGCTTCATCCCACCATCCCGCAAGATGCAAAGTACACAAGAAGCAATCGACAACAAAAGCATCAATGCCCACAATGACCATTGTGTTCTACTCGTGCAACAGATCTACATATAGACACGGCTCTGATACCACTGTAGGGTTTCGTAGCATGGAAGACAAAAAAATTCTACCGCATACAAACAAATAATCCAAGATCTATCTACTAGATTGTAGCAACGAGTCGATGGAATAACTCACCCTCGAAGATTCCAAAGTGTTTAACGAGAGCGGATTCTCGTGGGTGATGTAGTCGTACTCTTGCCGATCTCAAGATCGCGTAGACGATCCTTCCGGCGCTGCGTTCCGGCAGCGCTTCCGCAGTCGGTCACACATTCGGTACTCGATGAAGACCTTCCTCTCCCTTGTTCCAGCAGGCAGCGGAGGTTGTAGCACTCTCCTCGCGATTCCGGCAGCACGACGGCGTGGTACCGGAAGTAGAGGGGAGATCTCGCAGGGCTTCGCCTTAAGCCGGAGCGAGTATGGTGGACTATGAGAGAGCCTTGGTGATCTAGGGTTTAGACACACCAATTAGAAGGGGCTAAACCAGCGGCTAGGGCAATTAGAAGCTCTAACTCGGCGGCTTGGGAGAAATCCCTAGGCTGTGGCTAGGGTTTAGGTTTAGAGGGAGGCAACTTGTGTGTCTAGGAGGGGAGCCCTGCCCCTCCTTATATAGGTGGAGGGAGGCGCCGGCCAAGGGGAGGGAGTCCCTCCCCAACTCGGATCCCTAGTGGGCCGGCGGTGGAGGAGGAACTCCTCCCCAACTCGGTTTCCCACTTCTTCTCCACTTTCCAAAATAGCCGTTTGACTTTTCAAATTGGCGTTTGACTTTTCAAACTAGGATTTGATTAAACCCTTTATTTTGTACAGCGATGACACCTAGTACATGATGCAATCATTCCAACTTGCAATGACACATTCATGTACCCTTCCCCTCCGGAGTGCCGGACATTCCGGAACATTCTAGAACATTCTCGATGAAAACACCGGAACCATTCCCCAACTCCGAAACGGGACTTTCCTTATATGAATCTTATTCTCCGGACCATTCCGGATCTCCTCGTGATATCCCGAATCCCATTCGAGACTCCGAACAACATTTGGTCTCCTTCTCATCATTCCATAACTACTCAAACAACGTAAAATCCTTAAGTGTGTCTCCCTACGGTTCGTGAATTATGCGGACATGATCGAGACACTTCTCCGAACAATAACCAATAGAGGAATCTGGAAATTCATATGGCTCCCACATATTTCTACGATTACTTTGCGATCGAATGAACCACTTACATATGATACCAATTTCCCTTTGTCTCACGATAGTTTACTTATCCGAGGTTATGATCATCGGTATCTCTGCATACCTGGTTCAACCTCGTTACCGATAAGTACTCTTTTCTCGTTCCCGTGGTATGTGATCCCTTGTGAGCTAGTCACATGCTTGCAAGCTAATTGGATGACATTCCACCGAGAGGGCCCAGAGTATATCTATCTGTCATATGGATGGACAAATCCCACTCTTGATCCATGTGTCTCAACCAATACTTTCCAAACACTCAATGCCACCTTTATAGCCACCCTGTTACGGTGTGGTGTTTGATGTCATCAAAGCATCCTTCCGGTAAAGGTGATATGCATGATCTCATGGTCGAAGGAATTAGGTTACTATGTATCAGAAAGCTTATAGCAAATGAACTATATTAAATGACTTGATCTTTATGCTACGCTTAACTATAGGAGTATGTCCATCACATCATTCTCCTAATGATATGACCATGTTGTTAATAACATCTCTATGTTCATGATCAGGAAACCATGATCATATATTAACCAACAAGCTAGTTTAACAAGAGGCTTTACTAGGGACTCTTTTATGTTTACAAATCACACAAGTATTAATGTTTCCGGTTAATACAATTATAGCATGGTATGTAAACATTTATCATAAGTATGAAGATATGATAATAACCACTTTATTATTGCCTCTTGGGCATATCTCCAACAGAAGGTGGTGGTCGCGCAGTGCCTGAAGAATTAGTCACAGAACCAGCAGTGCCCGTCGAAGAAGAGCCTGTAGCAACAAGCAGGCCGCGAAGACTCTTGATAATGTCCTCATCAGAGAGAGCAACTGCTGAAGATCCGGAAGGAGCCGACTGCCCACGAGCCTGGTGCTGCTGACGTAAACTGGGATCCCATGTATAACAGGTGGCCCAAGTGTGGCCATCCTTGTTGCAGTAAGAACAGTGACGAAGGGAACCACAGCGACCCTGACCACGAGCCTACTGGAGCTGACTCTGACCCTGAGACTGCTGGTGCTGAAGCTGACCCTGAGACTGCTGGTGCTGAAGCGGACCCTGACCTGGAGGAGTGGGTAGTATCGGCGGCAGCACAGAGGACTGCGGCTGAGAAGGCGGCAGAGGAGGACCACGAGTAGCAAGCACAGACGGTACCGCAAGAAGACCAGCAACACGAAGACGAGTGTCCTTAGCCCGAAGCTCAGACAACACCTCAGAGATCGAAACACGACCACGAGCATTCAACTGAGCATGGCGGGGCTCGAACTCCTGGCGGAGCCGAGACAGAAACTCATAGATGCGATGGAACTCCAAATCCGAGCGCACGATCTGGCAGCACGGACATGTGCCACAAACAGCAATACAGAGAGAATCAAGCTGACGCCAGATAGCAGCACTCTGAGTATAGAACTCATCAATAGTGGAATCACCATGCTGAAGAGCATGCTCCTGGCGAACCACAGACAGGTAAAAAGCATCCCCAGACGACTGATAGCGCTGACGAAGATGTGACCACTGAGCGGCAACAGTAGGAAGACTCATGAACTCAGCAGCATACTGGGCAGAACACTGGAGGTGAGGACAGCAGCAGCACGAGCATCCTCATCGACCCACTGAGTGTAGGCAGTCAGATCGTGGCGGTAGGTGTCGAGATCAGCAGAGTACTGCTTGAACTTCAGGTCATAAGCAGCAACAACACTATCATCGGCACTCTGAGCAGCATCCTTGGCCTCCTGAGAAGCATCAGCGCCGAGAAAAATCGGCGTCGACGGAAGAGGAGCCACAGGAGCAGGGGGCACGGCGGACAGGAGACCTCGTCGGAGAGCACACCCCAAAGACGGAGACCGTGCATGTGAACACGCATAAAGGCAGCGAAATTAGGGTAATTCGCTCCATCGAAGATCACTGGGCAGCGAGGAATCGCAACATAGCCCGATGCAGAAGACCTCTCTTTCTCTCTCTTTTTTTACAGATCTAACAATCCGCACCTGCAGGCAAAGACCGGCAAAATTCTGGCCAGCTGGAGCAAGGGGCGGGAGAGGCCAATTCAGGCCGCCAGGGATCGATTCCCGGCGGTGACAATGGACGGCGGCGGAGGTCCGACGACTTGAGGACGACGGCGGGAAGCTCCTATCGGGTGGAGGCAAGCGTCCGGGGAGGTGGAGGCAAGCGTCCAGGAAGGCGTCGGGGGAGAGGCCCACAGGCATCGGGGAGGCGTCGGGGAAGATCGGGCCTGGGGGAGATCGGATCCGCAGGCGTCGGGGAAGGCGGGGGAGATCGGGCCTAGGGCGATCGGATCTGGAGGCAGGCGTCCGGTGACCGCCCGTGTGCGCTTAGAGAGATCGGGCCTGGGGGCGTCGGGTGGAGGCAGATCGAGGCAGGCAGACGCGCGGGTGGAACAGGGTGGAGGCAGACGGCGCACAGGTGGAGGCAGATCGAGGCAGATCTGGCAACGGGAAAATCAATCCGGATCGATCTGGACTCGGCCAGATGTGGATCGATCTGAATCAAAATCGGATAAAAAACGGGCGGCGACCGGCGGTGACGACGGCAAGACCGGCGGCGACAGGGACGGTGGCGGCTCCAGCGAAGTTGCAAGGAAGAGGACGGGGCTAACGTGGCTCTAATACCATGTTAGGAATAGGCAACTTGTATTTCTCTGGGGGTCAAAAGCCACAATATATAATACATGTACAGGTGGAAATATGTAGGAAGACTCCCTAACAAGTGGGGACATACAATATACAAATATACATCTAACACCCACGTCCTAGCGGGTCCCGATCTCTGAGAAGTTGAGGTTGTCCCTCGGACGGCCAAACCTCCACGTGGCAGCATTGAAGGCGCGGGTGGCGTTATGCGTCAACTCGTACGTGCCGAGCCACGGCCATTCATCGCCACCGGTGATTTACGGCTACCAAGTAGCCAGACGCACGCTCGCGGACGCCGAGGAACCCGATTGAGCGCAGGACGGCGTCATATCGATGATGATGACTAGGGTTTGATGGTGTAGGACAAACTCGCCGGGGAAACGGAGCGGCGGGGCTTGGCGGCAGCGGGAATCGGGCGGATGTGCGGAGAGGCTATGGCGGCGGGAATCGGCCCCAGGGCAGCATGGTCGTGCGCGGTAGGAGAGTCGCGGGAGGAAGAGGAAGTTTACGTGGGGCGGTTGGGATGTGGCACAGATGCGACTGCCCTATCGTGTGTTTTAGGGACACACTATTTTACATTATCCGTTAAACTAGATGTATAAGCCCCAAAAATAGTACTCACACGGATCCATAAACTGACTCTGGTTCAAAATTACGACCCTTATTTAGGATCGGAGGTAATACTAAAGCACTCGCATTTCTCCGACGATGTGTAGCTACTAGTTTTTTCCATTTGGTTCTCGACAGTAGAAAGCTAGCTAGGCACGTTCACCTGTTCAGCGAGTCCAAAACTGGGTCGACAAAGGGGGATCGAAAAGTAGCTCCACCCGCGCTGGAATCCATCGGCACCGATCCTGCATGCGTGTACACGGGCCAGCAGTCGGGATGTAAAATTAGCAAGTGCAGGTACGCTGTCAACACGAGATGAGTTTTCAGGTCGAAATTGTACTCTAACGGTCCTAGTGACTTTAACCCGGCCGGCCCCTACTCTACTCTGACGGTGATCGAGGCGACACGATGGTACGCTCGAGATCTCGGCCAGGGTCTGGCCATAGGGTGGTCCAGCTGCCAAGCACCATGCTCCTGTTTCAACTTTAAAATCAGGCTACACAGGAGTCAGGACAATGAGTGCAGTGCACACTGTATTTGCTACTCTAAGAGCAAGGGCAATAGTAGAGCCGACTGCTGGCTATAAGCCATGTCCATGTCATCAAGAGTCAATCTAATAGCCAATATGTATAATAGATAGACATAAAAATGTACTAATTTATCAATGTATGTCCCATTTTACACTCTTACATAGTGCCTACGAGCACGTGCTGCAGTTGGCTCTTAACTAAGAGTCCATTCCTCTTCTCTCTCCTCTTCTCTCTCATTCAACTAAGCATAAATATACTAGTTTAAGTCTTATAGCCTGTTGACTGGATCTTATTGTACTTGCTCTAAACCGGCAGCTGCTGACTAGGAAGGACACCGGTCATGTAAACGTCGGAAATTACCATTAGCGATCGACCTTTGGATGGCTAGACTAGATTGATCGCATGCCATGTTCCCAGCTGGACACATAAGTCCATCGAGCGATGTTGTTTACGATTGTTGACAGCCTAATCTAGTCATTATCAAGCCATAAAGTAAGGGACAACTCGATCCGTACGCCATAGAGAGATCGATCAGTTCAACACTTATAGCTAAGGTTAGGTATATAGAATACAGGCTGAGATAGACTATCAGTCTATCATATAGCTAGTACTAGTATTATACTGTGCTCATCTGTCTCAATCAGGCATATATCAGCAGCTATTAGCAAAGAGAAGCAATATTCCAGAACGAAGAATTTTAGTTAAGTAGTATGTCCGGCCGGCAACCCACACGAAGTTGCGGCGCGCACACGAATTTTAGTTAAGAATTTTAGTTAGGGAATGTTATGTCTGTGCACGCTTTACATTTAGCTGCTTAAGTCCAGACTGCTTTTTCCATATTCCATCTGAGCGAATTAATCTGTGTCGACGTAATCTCATACGTAGCGGCTAAGTCATACGATGACTCATGTTCCAGTTTAGCACTGGCCTATAAATGGGGGCCTCGACGCCGGCTTCAGAGCCCACTCACTCACACACACTCGTCGGCTTAAGCTACCCACAGCAGCAGCACAGAGCACAAGACACATACAGATAGCGAGAGGGAGAGAGATCAGAGCGAGATGGAGACCGCAGCTGCCGCCTCGTTGAGCTTCCCGGTGATCAGCATGGAGAAGCTGGAGACGGAGGAGAGGGCCGTCGCCATGGAGGTCATCCGCGACGCCTGCGAGAACTGGGGATTCTTCGAGGTTCCACTTCCCCCACACACATATAGACTTCTACTACTACTAGAATGATTGATGATTCTTGATAGTATAAGGACTCCAGGGACACGATTCTTGATTAACTGGTATATGTGTGTGCAGCTTCTGAACCATGGCATCTCCCACGAGCTGATGGACGAGGTGGAGCGGGTGAGCAAGGCACACTACAGGGACCGCAGGGAGGACAAGTTCAAGGAGTTCGCGGCGAGGACGCTGGAGGCCGGCGAGAAGGGCGACGACGTGAAGGACGTGGACTGGGAGAGCACCTTCTTCGTCCGCCACCTCCCCGCCTCCAACCTCGCCGACCTGCCCGACCTCGACGACTACTACAGGTATGTACACACGAGGTCAAGAACACACGCACGCGTGATTAGTTCGTTAAAACTGCAATTTGATATCAGTAGATGGTTGGTTCCCCTATTGGCTTCTCTGAAGAAAAAACAGAGGCCCAGCATCAGCTTTGACGGGAATTAATTAGCGGAAAAAGGCACAGAGTTGATTACGTAGTACTGTAGTTTTTTAATTGGGAAGATTCTGGTCTATAATTCAACTCCAAATTGAAGCTTTGTGCCCTGTCTTTCTTGCTTTTTTTACTAGTACAAAGTAGCAAGGCTGACAAGGCAGTCTATTTGTCGACCTCTGAGTGTCATTTCTTTGACAAACAGAAGCCTGCAACAGATATAGAAGTAGGATATCAACCAGGAGATAAGATTGCACACATCGGAATCCTAATTAAGCAGCAGTAACCAGCACGAGTGGAATCACCTTTTAGCTAGTCGGAACGAGCAAATATATTCCTAACAAAGCTGCCTTCTTTCCTCGTGTCGTCGTCGCTGCAGGCAAGTGATGAAGGAATTCGCGTGGGAGATCGAGAAGCTGGCGGAGCGCGTCCTGGACCTGCTCTGCGAGAACCTGGGCCTCGAGAAGGGCTACCTCAAACAAGTCTTCGCGGGCTCCAAGGGCTCGCCGACGTTCGGCACCAAGGTCAGCAGCTACCCGCCGTGCCCGCGGCCCGACCTGGTCGACGGCCTCCGCGCGCACACCGACGCCGGCGGCGTCATCCTGCTGTTCCAGGACGACCAGGTGAGCGGCCTCCAGCTCCACAAGGACGGGACCTGGGTGGACGTGCCGCCCATGCGCCACGCCGTCGTCGTCAACATCGGCGACCAGCTGGAGGTGATCACCAACGGGCGGTACAAGAGCGTGCTGCACCGCGTGATGACGCGCACCGACGGGAACCGCATGTCCATCGCGTCCTTCTACAACCCGGGAGCGGACGCTGTCATCTTCCCGGCACCGGCGCTCGTGGGAGATGGCGCCGCCGCCGAGGAGAACGAAGGGGAGGAGGGTGGCATGGCCGTGTACCCGAGGTTCGTGCTCGAGGACTACATGAACCTGTACGTGCGCCACAAGTTCCAGGCCAAGGAGCCGCGCTTTGAGGCCATGAAGTCGGATGCTGCGCCCATCGCCACCGCCTGATCACTAGTGACAGTCCTGCCAGCATCGATATCCAGATAAAAAGTATTATTCAGATGTGGTACTGTGTGGTGCGTACTCGTAGATATTTCGTGTGTACCTATAAGCTGTTTGGTTTAACTTTGGTATTGTAACGTAATTGGTACTTCTTCGTTCTAAAATATATAATCTTTTTAGCAGTTCATTTGAATTGTTATGAAGACTTACATTGTGAAACGAAGGTAGTATTACATGGCGTATTAGCTCTGGAATAGAAAATTGGCAGTTTTGTTTGGTTCGTGTGTAACAGAAACAGGTTACAATCCATTGTTTGGTTATCCAAGGTGCAGCACGTAATTAGGTATACATCGAATCACACTGAACTATGTAACAGTAACACACAACAAATTTAAACGGTACTACAAATTGAACCTGAACATTCAAGTTCCTAATACCACAAATTAACCAACACTTGATAATAAACAATGTCCTAATAATTTAAATGCATCATAGCACTTGTAGAAAAAAGGCTATCCGTTCGTGCCTCCTAACAGCATTAGTCCCGGTTCCGCCACGAACCGGGACTAATGCTGGCACGCGTCCCGGTTCGAGCGGACACGGGGCCCGGAGGCATGCATCCCGGTTGGTAGGGGGGATACGACCCGGTTGGTAACACAAACCGGGACTAAAGGTTGGGCGTCAGCCACGTGGCGTGGCACACACCTTTAGTCCCACGTATGCTCCCGCCATCTATAAATGCAACGCCCCAGCCCTCTGCCTCCACTCTGTTTTTTCTTGGTGGAAGGTGTGAAGGGTGTGCTAGTTTTTTTCCCCTATGCATGCATTCAAGATGTTTGATGAAATGTTTGAGTGAATGATCCCGTTCAATTTCTCATAGAACAAAAATATAGAAGGTGTCCGAGACGCACTTGAGCTTTCTCCTCTTTATTTTCCTCGATCGAGGTTAGCAATCTTATCTTTTCTCTGTCATTGATACAATGCATGTGTCAATGTGAATTGGTCATTTCACTATTTATGATGTCCTGTTTTTGATAAACTTACTTATATGATGCAGATGAACGGTCGGGAATGGATGTACGGTGACCGGTGTGTAACCGGGTATATGAAAGGCGTGGATAAATTTATCGATGTGGCTACGGCAAACAAAGAGAATGGTTTTATACATTGTCCATGTGTTCAATGTCGGAACAAAAAGGAGTACTCTTCCTCGAAAATCATTCGCGGCCACCTGATTATGAAAGGTTTCATGCCCAACAATAATTGTTGGACCAAGCACGGGGAAAGAGGGGTTATGATGGAAGATGGTGAAGAAGAAGATGATAATAACAACTATCATCATATGTTTCCTGAATACAGTGATACTGCAATGGAAGACAATGGAGAGGAAGGAGGTGAAGAATGGGCATCAGATGAGCCGGCTGATGAACTTGGTAGGGTCATTTCTGATGCAAAGCGAGACTGTGAAACAGAAAATGAGAAGTTGAAGTTAGAGGGCATGTTAGAAGATCACAAGAAATTGTTGTACCCAAATTGTGAAGATGGCAGCACAAAGCTCAATACCACACTGGAATTGTTGCGATGGAAGGCAAAGTATGGTCTAACTGACTCCTCATTTGAAAAGATGCTGAAAATAATGAAGCCGAAGTTTCCAAAACATAACGAACTTCCTGAAAGTACCTACGAAGCAAAGAAGACTCTCTGTCCTCTAGGATTAGATGTGCAAAATATACATGCATGCATTAATGACTGCATCCTCTACCACGGTAAGGAGTATGAGAATTTAGATAAATGCCCGGTATGCAATGCATTGCAATATAAGATCAGACGAGATGACCCTGGTGATGTTGAGGGAGAGCCCCTCCGGAAGAGGGTTCCTGCTAAGGTTATGTGGTATGCTCCTATAATACCAAGGTTGAAATGCATGTTCAGAAACAAAGAGCATGCCAGGTTGTTGCGATGGCACAAAGAAGACCGTAAGAAAGACGGGAAGTTGAGACACCCTGCTGATGGGTCACAGTGGAGAAAAATCGAGAGAGACTTTCCAGACTTTGCAGGTGACGCAAGGAACTTATGGTTTGGTCTAAGTACGGATGGCATGAATCCTTTTGGGGAGCAGAGCTGCAGTCACAGCACCTGGCCCATGACTCTATGTATCTACAACCTGCCTCTTTGGTTGTGCATGAAGCGTAAGTTCATTATGATGCCAGTGCTCATCCAAGGCCCGAAGCAACCGGGCAACGACATTGATGTGTACCTTAGGCCATTAGTTGAAGAACTCTTACAGTTGTGGGGCAAACCAGGTGTACGTGCATGGGATGAGAACAAATAGGAGCCATTTGATCTACGAGGGTTGCTATTCGTAACCATCAATGATTGGCCTGCTCTTAGTAACCTTTCAGGACAGACAAACAAGGGATATAAGACATGCACACACTGTTTAGATAAGACTGAAGGTACATATTTGCATAAATGCAAGAAGGTTGTGTACCTGGCGAATCGACGATTTCTTCCGACCAATCATCCCGTAAGAAAGAAAGGCAAGCATTTCAAAGGTGAGGCAGATCACCGGAAGAAGCCTGAACTCCCTGCTGGTGATGATGTATTTGGTATGGTCAAGGACATAGAAGTAATCTTTGGAAAGGGTCCCGACGGTCAATCAGTTCCGAACAACGTCGCTACAGGACACGCACCCATGTGGAAGAAGAAATCTATATTTTGGGAGCTGCCATATTGGAAAGTCCCGCGTGTCCGCTCTTCAATCGACGTGATGCACGTGACGAAGAATCTTTGCGTGAACCTGCTAGGATTCCTAGGCGTGTATGGGAAGACAAAAGATACACCAGAAGCACGGGAGGAACAACAAATTATGAAAGACCCAAAGAACATGCATACACAGAACAAGACGGATAAATGGCGTCACTTAAGTCGTGCCAGCTATGCTCTTACCAAAGCAGAGAAGGAAATCTTTTTTGAAGTCCTTTACAGTATCAAGGTGCCGTCTGGCTTCTCATCTAATATAAAGGGGATAATAAATATGGCAGAGAAAAAGTTCCAAAATCTAAAGTCTCATGACTGTCACGTGATTATGACGCAGTTGCTTCCGATTGCATTGAGGGGGCTTCTACCGGAAAATGTTTGAGTACCCATTGTGAAGCTGTGTGCATTCCTCAATTCAATATCTCAGAATGTAATCAATCCAAATATTCTGCCAAGGTTACAGAAGGATGTGGTACAATGTCTTGTTAGTTTTGAGTTGGTGTTCCCACCATCCTTCTTCAATATTATGATACATCTCCTGGTTCACCTAGTGAAAGAGATTGCCATTCTCGGTCCGGTATTTCTGCACAATATGTTCCCCTTTGAGAGGTTCATGGGAGTCTTAAAGAAATATGTTCATAACCGTGCTAGACCAGAAGGAAGCATCTCCAAGGGATATGGAACAGAGGAGGTTATTGAGTTCTGTGTTGACTTTATTCCTGACCTTAAGCCGATTGGTGTTTCTTACTCGCGGCATGAGGGAAGACTAAGTGGAAAAGGCACGCTGGGAAAGAAAGCAATGATATATAGGGACGGGGATTCTTTCACTAAAGCACACTACACAGTTCTACATAATTCCACCTTGGTAGCTCCGTATATCGAGGAACACAAGAATATTGTACGCTCCAAAAACCCGGGGAAGCCTGAATCATGGATTACAGATGAACACATGAAGTCTTTCGGTGGTTGGATGCGGACACATCTCTTGAATGACGCCACTGTTGGAGATCAGCTATACTTGTTGGCCACGTCACCATCTTTTACTGCATTGAATTTCCAAGGGTACGAAATAAATGGGAATACATTCTACACGATCGCCCAAGATAAAAAGAGCACCAACCAAAATAGTGGTGTCCGCTTTGATGCAATAGACGAGAATGGACAAAAAGACACATACTATGGTTACATAGAGGAGATATGGGAACTAGACTATGGAGTCTCTTTTAAGGTCCCTTTGTTTCGCTGCAAATGGGTCAACCTGAATGGGGAAGGGGTAAAGATAGACCAGTTGTACGGAATAACAACAGTGGATCTCAACAATCTTGGTTATAGAGATGAACCATTCGTCCTAGCCAATGATGTGTCTCAGGTTTTCTATGTAAAGGACATGTCCTCCAGATCGAAAAAAGAAAAAAATATGCAAACGAATACATCATATGATGAGCCAAAGCGTCACATAGTTCTTTCAGGGAAAAGAAACATCGTGGGAATCAAGGACAAGACAGACATGTCAGAAGATTATAATAAGTTTGATGAAATTCCGCCCTTCACAGTGAAAACTGACCCAAGCATTCTGTTAAGTAAATAAGATGCTCCATGGTTACGTCTGAAGCGATCATAAGGAAGGACATATGCCAAGAAGTTCATGCTCATATTATGTAACTCTAGTTCATGTCTTTCGCGGTTTGTGGCTTCACCGAAGGATATCTTTCGTGGTTTGTGGCTTGACCGGGACTATATATAGGGGGGCATTTAGTCCCGATTTTGTAGTCTCAGTTTTTAATATTAATAAATGTCTTGAGTGTTAGTCCTGTTTTGTGGCTGGATCGGGACTATGAAGAAGTTGTCCCGATTCGTACTTACCATTAAGATCTGATCTCCAAACGCGCGCGGTCACATATTAGGGAGTGCCTCTATGACTAGTTTCTTGGAGATGCCGGAGGACTGGGATCCGACAGCATCTCCCTGAAACTGGTCGTAGTGGTGTCCCTGCTCTCGAAAACCATCTTGCAGCTTGTAACTTTTCTAACTAGATCAATGCACCTGGGAGCTAACTAATTTCACATATTAGGGAGTGCCTCTATGACCAGTTTCTTGGAGATGCCGGAGGACTGGGATCCGGCGGCATCTCCCTAAAACTGGTCGTAGTGGTGTCCCTTCTCTCGAAAACAATATTGGAGATGCCTCAATCTGGCTAGAGGACTGGACTCACAAGGATGCATATTTATAGTACAAGCAGCTCGGCATAGTGTCGACACTTACGAAATAATGTCGACACTCACCCCTATTATTAGTGCTGACTCGTGTTTTGTCCCGGTTGGTGTCTCCAACCGGGACTAAAGGTTCATCTTTAGTCCCGGTTGGTGACACCATCCGGGACAAGGTACACGCCGCACGACATAATGTCGACACTCACCCCTATCATTAGTGCTGCCTGGCACAGCCTGCCGAAATCCCTCCAACCGGAACTAAAGATGAACCTTTAGTATATTGAAAATCTGAACAATGAAAATCCTTCGCGTGGTGTCATATTATGTGACATAGTTAAAAGGAAAAATACCAGACTTGGCATATTATGTGGCATAGTTTGTGATGATGTGCCCATATTATGCATGTATGTGGATATTGGTATGGAGAACAATGTTGCAGGAGGAAGTTTTCTTTTTTGTCGCACGGAAAAGCCCTTTTCCATTTTCCGAGCGCAAAAAACGGGTCGTTTTGTGAAGTAACCACCAAAATGCTGTTTCAGAATGCTACCGTCCCATTTTCCTAAATACTAGACCACCTTATATGGACTATCTCCCAACCGGGATATCTCAAACCTTTTTGTCCATCCCGGGTAAAAAGGACAAATGTCTGCCGAATCGGTAGGAAGTGGGTCCGGTTTGTACTACAGGTACATGATCTATCGCCCGTGATTTTTTCAAAAAATCATTTATAGACTCGCAATATGTGGTTTCTTCAGAGATCCAATGCAAGTTCTAACGATGCTCGTCCCCTATCTTCATGCACGCCGGTTCGACCATAGTTAGAAATTCAGAAAATTCAAAACGGGCATAATAAATTCAAAAAAAATCCGAACAATGAAAATCCTTCGCGTGGTATCATATTATGTGACATAGTTGAAATGAAAAATACCAGACTTGGTATATTGATCATGTCTCGAAAAAACCTTCACAAAATGACCTATCATGTTCGAGGTTTCATGGCTTTCGGTCCAAATGACCGATGTTATGTGCTGAATCACGACATAGTTTGTGATGCTGTGCCCATATTATGCATGCATGTGGACATTGGTATGGAGAACAATGTTGCAGGAGGAAGTTTTCCTTTTTGTCGCACGGAAAAGCCCTTTTCCATTTTCCGAGCGCAAAAACGGGTTGTTTTGTGAAGTAACCACCAAAATGTTGTGTCAGAATGCTACCGTCCCATTTCCCTAAAATACTAGACCACCTTACATGAACTATCTTCCAACCGGGATATCTCAAACCTTTTAGTCCATCCCGGGTAAAAAGGACAAATGTCTGCCGAATCGGCAGGAAGTGGGTCCGGTTTGTACTACAGGTACATGATCTATCACCCGTGATTTTTTGAAAAAATCATTTTTAGACTTGCAATATGTGGTTTCTTCAGAGATCCAATGCAAGTTCTAACGATGCTCGTCCCCTATCTTCATGCACGCCAGTTCGACCATAGTTAGAAATTCAGAAAATTCAAAACGGGCATAATAAATTCAAAAAATTCTGAACAATGAAAATCCTTCGCGTGGTGTCATATTATGTGACATAGTTGAAAGGAAAAATACCAGACTTGGTATATTGATCATGTCTCGAAAAAACCTTCACAAAATGACCTATCATGTTCGAGGTTTCATGGCTTTCGATCCAAATGACCGATGTTATGTGATGAATCACGGCATAGTTTGTGATGTTGTGCCCATATTATGCATGCATGTGGACATTGGTATGGAGAACATTGTTGCAGGAGGAAGTTTTCCTTTTTGTCGCATGGAAAAGCCCTTTTCTATTTTCCGAGCGCAAAAAACGGGTCGTTTTGTGAAGTAACCACCAAAATGCTGTTTCAGAATGCTACCGTCCCATTTTCCTAAAATACTAGACCACCTTACATGGACTATATCCCAACCGGGACATCTCAAACCTTTTCGTCCATCCCGGATAAAAAGGACAAATGTCTGCCGAATCGGTAGGAAGTGGGTCCGGTTTGTACTACAGGTACATGATCTATCGCCCGTGATTTTTTGAAAAAAGAATCATTTTTAGACTCGCAATATGTGGTTTCTTCAGAGATCCAATGCAATTTCTAACGATGCCCGTCCTCTATCTTCATGCACGCTGGTTCGACCATAGTTAGAAATTCAGAAAATTCAAAACGGGCATAATAAATTCAAAAAAAATCTGAACAATAAAAATCCTTTGCGTAGTGTCATATTATGTGACATAGTTGAAAGGAAATATACCAGACTTGGTATATTAATCATGTCTCGAAAAAACCTTCACAAAATGACCTATCATGTTCGAGGTTTCATGGCTTTCAGTCCAAATGACCGATGTTATGTGCTGAATCACGACATAGTTTGTGATGTTGTGCCCATATTATGCATGCATGTGGATATTGGTATGGAGAACAATGTTGCAGGAGGAAGTTTTCCTTTTTGTCTCACGGAAAAGCCCTTTTCCATTTTCCGAGCGCAAAAAACGGGTCGTTTTGTGCAGTAACCACCAAAATGCTGTTTCAGAATGCTACCGTCCCATTTTCCTAAAATACTAGACCACCTTACATGGACTATCTCATAACCGGGACATCTCAAACCTTTTCGTCCATCCCGGGTAAAAAGGACAAATGTCTGCCGAATCGGTAGGAAGTAGGTCCGGTTTGTACTACAGGTACATGATCTATCACCCGTGATTTTTTGAAAAAATCATTTTTAGACTCGCAATATGTGGTTTCTTCAGAGATCCAATGCATGTTCTAAATGAGCCATTTTTCTTCCCGCCATTTTTTCCCGGCCTTTCTCCCGCGATTTCTTCCCGCCAGTTTTTCCCGCCAGTTCTTCCCACCAGTTCTTCACTCCAGTTATCTTCCTATCATTTCTCACTATATATATGTAGGGTTGGCCTCCATTGTCATTGCACATCTCTAGACTCATATCTGCAACCTCATCACTCTTTCCCATGACTTCCACCATAGCACTAACTCCCAGGGAGGCGGAGGCGCTTTGCGCCTCGAACTACCCCTGCCCGCTGGGCTACTATGTCCCCGTCGGCTGGATGCTGAGCGCCGGAGGCGTGCCGGTTCCTCCTGTCCCTCTAGGTGTGGCGCGTCGGATGGCCATCACGAACCACTACTACTTCGAGCTCACGTCGGAGCAGCGGAGGAATCCCAGATGGCATCCCGACTATTTCCCGACTTGGGAAGCCTTCTTCGTGGATCGGCGTGAGATGGCGCTAGCCAGGCATGAGGAGGACGGCCCACCTCCTCCGAACTTCAACGAGGTCGGCCGTCGGTTGTGGTGGCGCGGTCGGACTCTCTAGAGCGTCATGGCCTACGACACGGCTGCCGATTCTAGCCTCCGCCTGCGCTACCCTCAAGTCCAGCCCACTCGTACTCAGCCTTCAAGGTTCAACTACGGCGACCCCGACGACGACAGCGACGACGGCTGCGACGAGTACGACGACTACAGTGGCGAGTATTACAGGTGTAGGCAGGAGCATGACTGAATCACTCCAACATTGCAAAACAAGTTCGGCCGATTGTGGCTTAATCTGGCCATGTATCTTAATTTTTAGTTCTTCTATGTAACTTTGTGTTAGTTGCGTTATGTACTTTAATTCCAGTTCTATCCTAATAAAATTTTCTTTCCGCCCATTATTTCCCGTCCTTTTTTTCCCGCCCATTAATCTATAAAAAATATAAGTTAATTCAAATCCAAATTTAAAACAAAAAATGGTTTTGAATTATTTATTCAAATCCAAACACTTTTTATGTTTAAAGTTTTTCTAAATTTCGAATTAATATTCAAAAATATAAGTTAATTCATTTTTAATTTTAAATGGTTCATAGTTTAAATGGTTACATTAATTATTTTTTAAAAATAGAAAATGGTTTTGAATTAGTTATTCAAATCCAAACACTTTTTATGTTTAAAGTTTTTCTAAATTCCAAATTAATATTCAAAAAATATAAGTTAATTCATTTTTAATTTTAAATGTTTCATAGTTTAAATGGTTACATTAATTATTTTTAAAAACAGAAAATGGTTTTGAATTATTTATTCAAATCCAAACACTTTTTATGTTTAAAGTTTTTCTAAATTCCAAATTAATATTCAAAAAATATAAGTTAATTCATTTTTAATTTTAAATGGTTCATAGTTTAAATGGTTACATTAATTATTTTTAAAAACAGAAAATGCTTTTGAATTAGTTATTCAAGTTCAAACACTTTTTATGTTTAAAGTTTTTCTAAATTCCAAATTAATATTCAAAAATATAAGTTAATTCATTTTTAATTTTAAATGGTTCATAGTTTAAATGGTTACGGTAATTATTTTTTAAAATAGAAATGGTTTTGAATTAGTTATTCAAATTCAAACACTTTTTATGTTTAAAGTTTTTCTAAATTCCAAATTAATATTTAAAAAATATAAGTTAATTCATTTTTATTTTTAAATGGTTCATAGTTTAAATGGTTACATTAATTATTTTTAAAAACAGAAAATGGTTTTGAATTAGTTATTCAAATTCAAACACTTTTTATGTTTAAAGTTTTTCTAAAGTCCAAAGTAATTATCATTTTAAAAAATTACAAATTTAAACCCAAAATAAAAAATAAGGCTGAAACAGAGAGAAAATTCCTGATTTTTTTTGAAAACAGGGTCATATGTCCCGGTTGGAGCCACCAACCGGGACTAAGACTAACAGCACCCTTACTCGTGCAACCCTTAGAACGCGAGTAAGGGCTCCCAAAAATGAATTTAAGGGCCGAAAAGGAGGCGGCGGAGATCAGTGCCCTTATTCAAACCCTTAAAAGAGAATATTCTCTTTTACCGTTTGCAAATAGGGGCACTGGTAGCCGCACCATGCGACCCTTACCCGTAAAAGGAGGGTTTTAGGCAGGTATTCTTGTAGAACAGCAATGCAAACATTTGCATAGTTTTAACAACAAATTAATAACATAGTTCGCATCAAATCCATACGCACAACAGTTCACAACAAATCGAAATGCATAATTCAAAGGTCTACCAACAGGCAAGGGAGAAATCAAGCCGCGAGGTTTTGTTCATCGTGCGCAGTTGAGCTAAAATTCGGCATCGTGGATGAGATTATGTGAAGTCAGACGTGGCGGAGACGGGGAAAATTTAACATACCTTTCGGGCAGCGGCTCGCACGAATTCGGAGTGGGGATGGCGTCGGGCGACTCGGCGGGAGGCGGAGAGGGAGTGACGGACTTCGGTTCGCGGCGAGCCGACTTCTTCAGCTTCATCGCCTTGGCTCCATCGGACATGGTTTTCGGTCGTGGAACCCTCTTCCCTGTCAGAGCAGACGCAGGGACAGAAGCCGGTGCCGGGGCGGTAGCCGGCAACGGCGCGGGCTGGACGAGGTGGGTGCCCGTCCTCTTCCTCTTCTTCACGAGGTGGGTGGCCGCGACGACATCCGCGACCTCGGCGGATGTCGGAACCCCTCCGGCGGGCTGAGGTGTCGATTGGAGGTCCATGCCTTCGGAATCGGGCCGCGGTGGTGCACGAAAGGGCGGGGCCGCGGAGATCGGCGGTGGCGGCGGCGGGAGCTGAAGGAAGGAGGAGCTGAAATCCGTCGCGCGCAAACGAAAAGGTGGAGTGCGGGCTTCCTTCGGGTCGCCCTAGGAGCCCTTGTTTGTACAGGCTCCACAAAGATTCAGGGGCCGGGCCTGGAAACATTTCACGGGTTTGAGCCGTTTACGGACGCTGTTCTGCGTCGCGCTTCGGCCCGTACCCGTAAAAAACGGTTAAATCGGCCCAACTGCCGTTTTACGGGTGCTGTTAGTCATGCTCTAAAGACCCTGCGCGCGCCAACCCTTGGTCTACTGAAAAAAGTGGAGTATACGTCCCGGTTGGTGGCTCCAACCGGGACGTATGACTCTTTAGTCCCAGTTGGAGCCACCAACCGGGACGTATACTCCCCCTTTATAACTTGCGGGCCTCTTCTTCTTCTTCCCCATCTCACTTCTATGCTTCTTCTCTGCTTTCATCGACGACGCCGCCAGGCTGCCCGCGCCCGCTGTCGTCGTCAGCGCCGCCGCCTCCGTCTCCAGCCGCGCGCCCTCGACCGTCTCCGTCATCCTCGCCACAACCGCTCCGGCCGCCACCGCCGCGCGCTCCGGCCGTCACTGCCGCCTGTGTCCAACGCCGGCCCTCCGCCCGCGTCCTTCCCCGACCGTGCCGCCCGCGTCCTTCCCTGACCGCGTCGAGAGTGTCCTTCCCCGACCGCCGCCCGTCTCCCTCTCGTCCTTCCCCGACCGCGCCGCCCGCATCCACAGCGCCGGTATACCACCCAAGAGATGTGTATATACTGTGTATATAGATTTGTTTTGACATGTGTATATACTGTGTATTTTTTTGACATGTGTAGATGTATTTATATTTTAGGTGTGTGTATGCATATATAATTTTATTAGGTGTATGTATATATTATTTTAGGTGTATATTATTCTAGGTGTATGTATATATTATTTAGATTTTAGGTGTATAGTTGTTAGATGATTTAGGTGTGTATTTAGATGATATAGATCCCGACGCGCGCGTGCACTAGTGATGATATTTAGTTGATGATTATTTTAGTTGATATGATCCCGACGCCTGCGCACATGGAGACGTCGCCGGCCGCCCCGCCGTCAGGCTGCCCGCCGTCATCTCTGTCGGCCGTCCTGCATCGTCGTGCATTCTCTCCCTCTTTCTCCCCCTCACGTGTGTTATCTCCCTCTCTGGCCAAACCCTAGCCGGCCCTAGTAGCCGGCCGTCGTGGTGAGCTGCTGGTTCTCGTGGACCCTATCTCTCGCCCCCTCTCGCTCTTGTTCCTCCTCCCTGTCGACCACCTGCCACCACTGCCGCTCACCGTCGTCGTGCTCCCCTCTCCGGTGGCCTTTTCGAGGCGGCGCCGCTACTCTTTGGCTCGTCTCAACCTCCTCTCTCTAGCACGCACACGCACACGACCTAGCTCGCGCTCAACCGCCGTCCCCTTTGTCGTTTTGAGGCTCACCGGCGTCAATGCGACATCACGGTGACGTCACCCCCGTGTCGGCACGTGGTCAACCCCCAGTCAACCTGGCCTAGGTCCCACCCTGCCCACGTGGAGGATGAGTTGGCCTAGGGCCCAACTGTCTGTATCTCTGGCTAGCTATAGCCCGGTGTAAAAAGTATATAAGTTGGTTTTAATAATTCAAGAAAATGATTTAATATTATAAAATCAATAACTTATTGTTTATAAGTCAGAAAAATACAAATAATATATCAAATTATTCAGAAAAATGAAACCTATCTATTTAACCTATAATAATGCATTGTTCAACAACTTAAATGACAAGTATAATTAGAAGAACAAATGCACCCCTCTCATATGTTCTGGAGTTTCCCCGAGTTAGGGTTTTCACCCCTCGGAACCCCGATTAAATCGTCGAGCATGTCTTAGGGTTACATTCCAATGCAAATTAACTTGTCATATCATCATACTTGCTTGAGCATTGCATCGATGCCATGTGTTGATTGTTTCCCTTTCTTTTCGGTGTTTGGTTCTTCCCGGTAGAATACATTCCAAGTCATTTTTATTATTATGTATGTATATATTAGGGTTTATCTGAATTAGGGTTTATATCTCTAAACACCGTACCTAACATTCTCCCTTAGCCGCTTTGACTTATTCGTTTTCCACCTATGCAGAAAATATGGAATCGAGAAGACGACCGCTCTGGCGAGGTGCATGTAATATAATTAATTCATTAATTAATCATCTGCTATCTATATAGAAATAGTAACGACGATATTTCTTCTTTTAGCCCTCCGGATCGAACAAATCTACTACAAATAGCGGACGAGGCCCAACCAAAAAGTTGGAAGACCATGAGAGGTTCAGGATCGAAGATATCGCTGAAGACGGCAAACCGACGGCTCCCGAAGTTGTCGCAATCAAATTTGTGGCACAATGCGGAGTAATCGTTAGGGACTTAATCCCGATCACCATTCAAAATTGGAATAGGCCTGCTGATGCGGAAGAAGAGGGAACATGTTTGTTTGTCCCTAACAAGGCCAAAGATTTACTGTGGAAGAGGCCCATGCTTAATTTCAAACTACCAAAGATAGAGCTGGATCCAAATGCGGAGGATCCAGTTGAGGACGCCTTAGAACATGGGAGAGCCATGTAGGCTAAGGTCAGGGAGCAGGCTTTGAAGAAGATGGCCCATTGTTTCACCAACTAGAAGAAAAGATTGCACCTTGACTATGTCGTGAAAGAGAAGACTCCAGATTTCAAGAATATTCAGTTTGAGAAGATAAAACCATTCTGGGCTGAGTTTGTGAAATACAAGACATCAAAAAAAGCTAAGAAAATGTCTGCAACGAATAAGCTGAATGCTGCTAACAAGAAGTATCACCATACTATGGGGCAAGGTGGCTACATGGCTGGCATTCCTAAGTGGGAGAAACTTGAGGATGAACTGCGTGCTAAAAAGATCATCCCAGAGACAAACGATTGGATCGAACGTGCAAGAAATTGGTTTTACGGGCATGGGGGCAAGTTGGACTCAGAAGGTAAGTGTATATATAACATACGACATAAAGAAGACCCCTTGCCAATCGAGAAGATGAGAAAAGCAGTAAAGGCTGTTAAAGATGGGGACTTCATTCCCGATAGAGAGAATGATGAGCTCACACTCGCCCTTGGAAATAAGGAACATGATGGACGAACACGAGGCACAAGCGGCTCCAAACCATGGAGGACTGAGTTTCCCGAAGAGAGGAAGAAATATCCTGATAGAAGCCGTCAGAGGAGAAAGGACAAGGCGGAAGTTGAAGCAGATATTCAGAAAGATTAAATGCGTATAATTGAAGAACGAATAAAGCAACAACAAGATGAAATTAACACACTTAAAGAGCAAAGTACTACCGGCCCATCTCAGCAGCACAATGCATTCGATGCTACCGGCCTATCGAATAATCAAAAAAGCAGTGTGGCTTCCACCGAGGTCCCGGGTGATGACAATGACGATGACGATGGTGCACCGACGATGGCTCCTGTTGGCTACCCAGTGGATGATATCACACAGATGACACACTGCGAGCTACATGTCAAAGTTGTGAACATATCAATGAAGGTGGCGGTCGGCTATGCCTTACCAATTGGACCCACACCAACTTACCACTGTCGTCCGGTTCCACAGGGCTACGCTGTTGTCGGGGTGGATGAAATCATGCCCACCTTTGAAGTTTTGAAGCTTGACTACCCTGTAGGTGAAGGGGATGTGACTGAACTGGGAGACGCAACAAACGTCACCATTCTATGGCCAAAGGAATGTATCGTGCTTCGAAATCACACGCCAAGGCCATCTTCGCCGCCGCCTCACCCGTCTCAAGCGAGGTCGTCGCCACCGCGGCAGCCGTCTTCGTCGCCTCACCCGACCCCGTCGCCTCACCAATCTCCGGCGCAGCCATCGCCGCGGGAGCCATCGCCGGCGCCTCAGGATAAAAAGCGTAAGCGTACCGCTACTCTGCGTCGTGGTAAGCGATCGCCGAAACATAAACAAGAGCCTCTTCCAAAAGTACCAAAAGTTCCTCCCAAGAGAGCTTATGACTGTACTGAAAAGAAGACTACGGCGATCGTTGATGCGGAAACGACAGCGTTTTCGCTAAGCTGAGGCGGCCGAAAGAGCCAGAGTTCCCTAGCACCAAAGAAGAAAAAGCCAGAGTGTTGAAAATGCTAAATACTCTTCATCAACCCAAGCCAAAGCTGTCATCAGACTATGAGCGTTCTATTCTCAAGTCACATGCGGCACAACAAGCCTCGAAGAGCAGTACTGATGCAAGCGAGAAATCTGTTGCCCAGCTCGAAGAACAAGCAAAACAGTCTTGCGCCCCTCTCAAGGTGATTTCCCATACCAATGTGGGGTCGAGCAAATTTGGGGCCGAAGAGCAGTATGATCCAGAGGTAGTTGCACAATACGGAGAAGCTGCCGCTGCTCAAGGTATGAGTATTGCCTAGTACTTATCTCAGTTAGAGTACTTCCCCGTGAGTGAAGTAGCATACAAATACCAGTATGACAAACCTCTCGTCAAACCTGAGGAGGTAAATAATCTTCCAAAAAAATGCGAAGATTGCATAACTTGTACATGCATGCCACAAAGGCCGGGGCTAACTGGATAGTGCTGAAGGTTACAAAAAAGCATTATGAGAAAGAAATAGATGACATGATATCCATTGAATTTGATGTACTATTTCAATTATTTAATCAAGATGCCTTGGACAAATCGATCATCAGTGCCTATTGTCTGCAAGTACTAATTCTGTAATTAATTTAGTCTCCAGCTATCTCACCTTATTTATTGCATGTATATAATCATACTGTAATATGCAGAATGAAGATTCTCGAATGCAGCAGAGGAAAAATCTATGACATTGGCTTCATTGACCCATATTGGGTTCATCAAGCTAATCTCAAAACAAGCCCCCAGGATACGGAGGATAATATAGTACACGCCTTAAGGTTTCAAGAAACCAGAAGGGAAATACTTTTTCCTTACAACTTCGATTGAGTGTTATTGTCTTGTATACACTTTCTATTTCGCTTACTCGATGTTAAGTATATAATTGATTAGTTATGCATTCGCAGCTTCCACTATATTCTGTTAATCATTCAACTTGACAAAGGGCGTGTACTAGTCATGGACTCGAAACATTAACCCCTTGAGCAGTGGAAGAACATGCAGATGCTTCTCCAGCGGTAATTCTAATCATTACGACACTATATCGGCAACGTTCGTAAATTTTATGATATCAAGTAATTAATAACTTATTTTATTCGTTTTCTTCGCCGGACAGCGCTTGGAAACGGTTCACCAACAAGGCTAGGGGTGTTTGGAAAGCAGAGCTTACATTTGAAGCACTAGATGTAAACACCACTAGCTATATCCGCGCATCTCTTTGATTCTAGTTTTGATACAGTTATTATCATGCTTAATTATTATTTTGATTGAACTATGTTCTCGTAAAGTGCCTGACGCAGGGACCAGGTAACAATCTATGTGGATACTATGTTTGCGAGTTCATCCGGCAGACGTGCGATGAGAAGGGCAGAAATTTAGAGCAACTCCATGTACGTAAACAATTTCTATAGTTTTTAATTACAATCAAATTGTGTTTAGTTTCATTCATATAGGCTGACTCCTTTTTAAAATCAGATCGAACGTCTACGGGACGGTCTTCTACCAAAGGATCGCGTACGAGCAATTCAGGAGGAATTGGCGGGATTTTTGGATGCAGAAGTCCTAAACCCAAAAGGGGAATACTATTCGGCTGTGTATAAACAATAAGGATTGTAAGAACAACTTTTGTATGTAGTGCATGAACTCGATCCGTGTATCGAATGTAATATTATCATGATGATCTTGTGTAATATAATGGTTCCTTCATTGATGAGTGCAAAACAGTAAATAAACAATAAAACAACATAAATGAATTCTCTGCCCCGGCACAAATAGTGGCCAAAATGCTGCCGCGGCAACAAAAGTTGCCAAAATGAATTCTCTGCCGCGGTAGAGAAATGTGTCAAATCTCTGCCGCGGCAGAAGGTTATTTGTCCCGGTTCGTGTTACGAACGGGGACGGTTGCTCCTCCCCCCTCGCACGGAGCAGCGGCCACGTGTACGCTCTTTTGTCCCGGTTGCCCTCCCGTCCTGGTTGGGGAACCGGGACTAAAGACCCTTACCAACCGGGACATATGGGCCGTTCTGCACTAGTGTAGGTTGAAGAGCAGAGCATAAATATAAGTTCCGAGTTTCATTAATATTGCGCTACAAACTGGATGGTATACTTCAAACCAATTCATAAGGCAAAACAAGTTTCATAATTGCACTACCGAATAGTCTTGGTTCATAGTCTTCCAAATCAGCTAACCTTGTCCTTGCAAAAAAAATCAGCTATCCTTGTCAATGTCTCCTGTTCTCCTCATCTCTGCCAATAAATAGAAGGGCATGTATAAGCGTGAGCATAACAAGTACAAATGCATGATCATGACCAATTTATTAAAGGAGTGCTACGATTTAGCAAATAAATTTCAGCTTTTGATGGTTCGGTCAGAAAAAGAAAAAACTATTGCCTCTGCAGGAACTTAGTCGAGATCTCTCCGGAGACTTTATAGCAAAAAAGATTGCGCTAATGTAGCAACCATGAATTTGCTAGAGACTAGCTCGAAGACCTCGCTGGAGACCTCGTAACAAAAACTTTGCACTATTGTAGCAAAAATAGAAAAGTGTGGTAGAAAAATAATCAACAAGTATAGCAAAAAAAACTCTGTTCGCTTGAGATTCTGGTCGAAGACGTCATAGCAAACAATTTATACTATTGTAGCAAACCTACATAATGGTTGTAGAGAAAACAATTGTGACATTTTAGCATCATGTGAAACATTTTTCCACAGTGAGTTAAGAACATACAAAAACATTGTAGACTTCGAGACCAGTAAAGTAGAAAAACAAAAAAATGTATGTAGCAAGATTTTTTTTCAATGTAGCAATACAAAAATACAAGTAACATCCCATCACCATCACCCCCATCTCTTTGTAGCATGCAGCGGGATGCGCAAGGGAGCATTGCCATCATTCAGGACCGATGCTAGATGTCTTGCTGCTCCGGTGCTCCCCTTGTAGGGCGGCGTGCTCTGGCCGACAAGAAGGGAAGGGGGCTAGCTTCGGTGGCACGTCGATATGGGACAACAAGCGGACGTTGCGAGTTCCGGCAGCGAGGTCAATGAGCAGGCGCAATGAGCTTCGACGGTGCGCGGCCATACGGGGCAAGGAGCAGGCGTGGTGATCTCTGGCGGAGCACGCCGAGCTGCGGACGACAAGCGGCTGGACTACGGGAATATATTCCAGCCGCGTCGCTCCTCCAGGGAAAAATAGCTTTCTACCCTCTCCCCCACCCCAACCCCAAACATTGATCCGGCGCACGTTACATGAGCTACCAATCATGGAAGTGCAAGATTGAATCAAGTCACAAGCATATTTAGGGCGTGCTTGCTCGCTCTTAGCCTTTTTTTCCGCTGGTGCAACTTGCATGCGTGGATCAGGCTATAGGACAAAATGTCCCGGTTATTTGCTTGTCCGCCTTGACACTATTCTGGACAAAACTGAGGCCCATCGTTTGGCGGGATGTATTAGGCCCGGGAGAAATGAAAATGTGTGTTCGATTTCATCCCGATCATCTGGTCTGATAACCTCTTCTTCAGATGGTGAGCTTACTAGACATCACAAATAAGCCTGAAACCTCCCAACAAACATACACTAAGCATAATTCACACACTGCAATATATGGAAACACGACATAAGATTATAGCAAGTTAACTGTACTACATTATGACAATTTCATAGCAAACACATACTTATTGTACAATAGCAATAATCTTCTAGTCATCAATCATGACAAGGGCTGGATCATTCTCTGGACACTTCTTAATCACTTCAGTCATGGTGTAGTCGAAGATGGTGACCTTGAACATGTCACCTTTTAGCATCTTGAAGGTCATGAAGTACCCTATCTTGATCTGGTGGTCAATGGTGAAGGTAGGACACCACTGGTCAAGTGCCGCTAACATTCATGAGCTTCACGATCGAGTTGCATCTAGTGTTGGTCTTCAGCACGATCGTTCCTAGGATAGTGCCAGGGAAAGGCCTGAAGCCATTTGTAAAGGGGAGAACGTCCAACGTAGGTGCCAAGATCACCTTGGTGAAATCCTTGATCCTCGCAGTTGATCTCCTCCTCGATCTCCTTCATGGCAGTCGAGCTCTTTCGGGTTGACGTCGATCTCCTCCGAGTCTACGCTGATGTCGGCATAAAGCGCGTCTAGAACAGAGTCGAAGGGTGCATGAGCTTCTTCGATGGTGCAAGACGATGCTAAGGAAGCAGGACCATTGGGCGGCGGCGGTGGCCCAGGTAAGGCGATAGGGCCGGCCTAGGCCACGTCATCAACAGCGACAAAACTGTTAACAATGTTGATCATCTGCTTGAAAGTAAGGGCCCCTGCAGCCTGCTGCCTCCTGAGCGCATGCCGGAGAAGTGTGCCACGCTCAAGCCCTTCGACGAAGTGGTAGATTGCGTCATTATTTGGGTAGCCCTCTAGGTCAGCTTATATTCAGAGCCATCTGGCGAGGTAATATCGTGGGCTTTCACTATCACATCCCAACATTTTGGAAATTGGGACTAGAAAAAAATTTGCATTTGCATGACATTCACGAGCATTGCATTGCATATTTGCATCAAGAAAATCCCTAAATATAAATAAAGTATTAAAACCCTAAATAGTATATGCCACTTTGTTCCTAACGGGAATTAAATTGGCTTTATAAAAACCCATTGTTGATAAGGCATAGATTATTGATAATTATATCCTAAAAAGATCCAATTAATATTACAAAATTTTAGAAACAAAATTGAGCTCATTTGGAGCTATTATGAAAAAGTTATGGAATAAATACAAACAAATAAAGATATAAATAAAATGAAATATACAAGATTTATGAATCCACTATTTGCAAACTAGTAAAAAGATTATAAATATGATTCTACAATGATATATTCGATTTTAGAAAAATTTAGAAACAAGAATCATATCATTTGAAGTTCGTATGCAAAAGATATGAGGAAAACAAGTAAATAGAAAAAGAAAAAGAAAAAAATCTAAGCGGGCCGGCCCAGCTAGCCAGCCAACCGGGCCCAACCAGTCACGCACCTACGGATAAAAAAAGATTGATCCCAGACCTGCTTTAAAAAGCGTGCAAAACAGTTTTTGTCAAACCTATCTCTATTCAAACTCCTATATCTTTTTATCTACAACTCCGAATCGACTTCCGTTTGTTTATACTTGTTCCCTACTCCAAGACCTATCTATACACCATCCTCAATCTTAATATAAACTCGTGGAGCCACAGCTGTACGAGTTTCCCTTCTCGAAATCCCGAATCTACACATGCCCGAATCTTATTTCGCTTTTTAACCCATCTAGACTTTGTTGTTTGCCTTCGGCCAAAAAACGAAAGTTGTAGATCTCGTCAAAATTTTTCAATCTCGACATACCTCACCTCTTTTCATCCACCATAGCCGGAGAATTTCGCACCACAATATTTCAGATATGACGGTGTAAATCCAAGATGTACTCGTGCTCGTTTCTTCAAATCCAAATTCCTTTGGTGAGAAGGTAGGACTAATGATTCCCCACAACTTTCATGTTCTAAGTTTTTCAATTTGACCTATGGATTTGTCTCTCTAATACAGATCTATTTGATGGGGATATGCCTACCGGGGTATACCCAGCAGGACGTTTCCGTCCGGCCCACGAACTGGCGAGTGGGCCTGCAGGACGGCGACTGGATCAAGACCAGGCATGGATTCAAGCGACTGGAAGCTGAAGGCCTAGGAGAGTAGATAGGTCCAGTCGGGTTAGGTTAAACGATTACCGAAACCTTAACTGATTCGGTTGAGATATGTAAACCCTAGGGGGGTGAGTCTATATAAACCTCCCTAGAGGGCGAGTAGAGGAGACGTTCCATCATCCACCCCAGCGACTCGCTGCCTAGCCATCGAGCTCGCCCCTTTGTACTTCCATCATAATACAATCTAGCAGGAGTAGGTCTTTACCCTCCGGGGGGGCGAACCTGGGTAAAACCCTGTGTATCCGCCCTCATCTCGCACCGCAGATGGCTGGCCGCCCTTGCCCCTCGTTCTACTACTCGCTACCGATTGCAGCATCTGTCGTGGTCATTCCCACGACAGTGGCGCCCACCGGGGGGCCTGGCCGGTCTGGCCGGTGTTCTACGGCGAGATCCAATCTGCCCATCAACGAGTCGGTCGCCACCGGCCGCATGATAGCGATCGGCGAGATGCTCCAAATCTTGCCGAGTAGCTATGTCCCGGCGGCACGACCCGTCACGCATAGCATGATCCTGCCGGTTGGCATGATCAGCCTCTTCGTCGGCCTCACCGACGTCATCGTCTCGGAGGACTCGGCTCGCATCCGCGAGTCGCCGCCACGCGAACCGGCTCTCCGAGAACCAAGTCCGCACGACCCACCGCCTCACCTCCGAGTACAACTCGGCCCACAGCGGCGTGGCCGAAACCACCGCAGCCGCAGAAGACGCGGCCCTCAACGACGACGCCGACTCGGCGACCCCGACGTCACTCGCCGGATCGATCATCGCGGCTTCGCCCGCGGGCTCCATCACCCAGGTCTCCAACGTCGGAGACTTCGAGGACCCCTCCATCCTTGGGATCTTCGACTTCGACTCCGAATCGGAGAACTCCACCGACCTCCGTGACGGTACCAACCGCCACGCCGCGGCCTACATGGCGACTGGCACCGACCCGTCGGAGGATCCATTCTCCACCCTGATCCCTCCCAACGCGACGGCGACGGAGGTCGAGGAACTCCGCGTAAAGCTGGCGGAAGCAGTCCGCAAGGAGCAAGCCGAGCGCGAAAAATTTCGCCTCGAGCAGGCGACGGCGCGGGAGCTGTCGCAATATCACCAGCGCCGAATCAGGTCGCGCCTGAACCCCACCGTCCAGGGGCGCGCCCTGAACTTCGACGACGAAAGCGACCCGGCCCGCGTGGCCGAATGCGCGATCTGTGAGAACGCGCCTCCAGGAGGGAGCGCTCGGCCACCGCCAGGGTCAACGGCCAATGGCGCACCGCCACCACCCAACCGCACACCCCCCAGGGACCAACCGCGGATCGTAGTCTCCTCATGGGAGCGAGACGCGAATGGCCTACCCCTATTCTCCACTCCCATGGACAATCTCGTCGCGGGCCGCGCGGCAATCGACAACATCGTAGCCGCCGACGAAGGCACCCTGCAGATCCAGTACGCCAGGGCCCTGCTCGCAAAGGCGGTCGAGCAACAAAATGCAGGCGTCGACTCCCAGGGTTGGATGTACTCGCGTTCATCGGGAAGCAGAGCGGCCTCAAGCGGCCGCCCCATGGCGGCAAATACCCTCAACTGCCCGCCACCCGAACCACTACAGCTCCAACACCGACCCACGAACGCGGCACTCTCCACCAACGACCCCAGGCCGGCGACCAACTTCGTCGCCGCCAACGGTCAGCCTGTCGACGCCCGTACCCACATTATCAACAATCAGAGCTGGTGCGCACGTTAGCCCGACGACCTGCGACACACCCTAACCAACCGCCGCGACAGCGAGTCGAGGGGGTCGCTAAGACGACTCGTGCCCCGATGCTTCAGACCAATGATCCGAGGCAAAAAATACTCGGCGAACTTCAAAGCACCGAAGTCCGAAGGAAATAGAGAAGTACGATCCTTCGTACGACCCCTCCGTGTGGCTAGATACCTACCTCATGGCGATGGGGATCGCCGGCCACACCGATCTGCTCGCCGCCCGCTACCTCCCCCTGATGATGGAGGGAGCGTGTAGGCAGTGGATCAACACTCTCCCCCCGGACAGCACCGACTCCTGGGAAGAGATGCGCGATGCCTTCGTCAGGCACTTAGAGGGTTCATACACCCACGCCACCACCATCGAGGACCTGGAACGATGCGTCCAGGGAACTCGTGAGTCGACCCGCAGCTGGGTCCAACGGTGGCAAGAACTATGGTACAACGCGGTCGGCATCCACCCGGACACCGCAATCCACTGCTTCAAGACCTCGTGCCGCTACGAGCCCCTGGTCTCCAAGCTCAAGCGAGCATACCGCACACTCGACAATATACCGGACCTCCTCGAAATCGCTAAAAGGTACGTGGAGGAAGACCCAAATCAAGAAACCGACGACGAGTCGGGAGGACAACGCCGCACGGTCGGCAGTGACAATGGACGACAGTCCGATCTATGCTACAGCAACACTCTCCTCACCGGCAAGCGCCACAGTGACGGGCGAGTCGACTTCGTCGCCAACGCCGGATACGCGCAGCGCGAGCCCAAGAGCTTCCGCCGCGACGGGGGGCAATGCCGTGACGGCGGCAACTACAAGGGGAAGCCAAGGTTCGACCCCGTGGCCCTCCTTAACCAACCTTGTGTATTCCACAGCAGGAAAGGAAAACCCGCCACGCACACGACCGCCGACTGCCACTCTCTCAAGGAGATCGAGAAGGCGAGGCGAGCGCAGGGAGACCGCGACGACAACCCGCCAAACGGCGGAAAATTCGGCAGCGTGGCAGGGTCGCTCCACACCTTCACAGGCTTCAACACGAAGCGCAAGAAGAAGGTCATTGCCCGCGCCGTCGCCGTCAACGCGGTGGCTCAAGTGGACGTCCCTCAGTTCCTCAACTGGTCTGAGCAACCAATCACGTGGAGCCGCCAGGACCACTCGCCACGCATCGAGTACCCAGGTCGAGTCGCCTTGGTGGTCAAGCCCAAGGTGGGAGACTACTGGCTCCCCAAGACACTGATGGACGGCGGCAGCTCCATCAACATTCTGTACCTGGACACCTTCAGGCGACTGCGGCTCCCGCAGTCGATGATCGAGACGACCTACACCATGTTTCACGGCATCGTCCCCGGTCGGAAGGCGTATCCGATCGGCAAGGTCACGCTGCCGGTCAACTTCGGCACACCAGCAAACTTCCGCACTGAGCGTATCGTCTTCGAGCTGGTACCCTTCGACAGCCCCTACCACTGCGTCTTGGGGCGCCAGACGTTCGCTAAGTTCATGGCAGCGCCCCACTATGCGTACAACGCGATGAAGCTCCCCGAGCCGCGCGGCGTCATCACCATCCACGGTGACCCCGACATGGCCGCCGAGTGCGAGGCCAAAGGAGCCGAACTCGCTGACGCCGTCATCGTGGCAGAGGCCAATCATGCCGACGAGCTCGCCAAGTACGCGAGCGGGGTCAACAACGACGACCCCACCATACTCAAGAAGCCCAACTCGGAGGGTGGCAACACCTCAGCCTTCGAGGCAACTGTTGGAATTATGTCGTAGAGGCAATAATAAAGATGTTATTATTATAATTCTTGTTCATGATAAAGTTTATATTCCATGCTAGAATTGTATTAAGCGGAAACATTAATACTTGTGTGGTTTGTGAACAACACTGTGTCCCTAATATGCCTCTATGGACTAGCTCATTGATTAATGATGGTTAAGGTTTCCTAACCATATACATGAGTTGTCGATTAATAATGAGATCATATCATTGGGAGAATGATATGATGGACAGACCCAAACTAAGCGAAGCAATTAGATCGTGTCATCGTGTTCATCTTTGTGAAGCTTTTCTTATGTCAAATATTGTATTCCTTAGACCATGAGATAATACAACTCCCTAGTATCGGAAGAAAGCTTTGAGGTCATCAAACGTCATCCTATGAGAGGGTGATCATAAAGGTGTCTCTCAGGTGATCGGAAAGTACCTGTTGGGTTGTATGTATCGAGATGGGATTTGTCCCTCCCAAGTCGGAGAGATATACTTCGGGCCCACTCGGTAATCGATATCAACACCGCTTGCAAGCATGTGGTTAAGGAGTTAATCACAAAGTGATATCAGATTACGAAACGAGTAAAGTACTTGCTGTGAACGGGATTGAACTAGGTATGACGGTACCGACGATCAAATCTCGGGCAAGTAAAATATCGCGAGACGAAGGGAATATAAATATGGGATTGATTGAATCCTGGCATCGTGGTTCATCTGATATGATCATCGATGAATCTGTGGGAGTCAATATGGGTTTCCAGACCTCGCTGTTGATTATTGATAAAAGATCATGTCTGCATGTTCTCGAACCCGAAGGGTCACACACTTAACGTGTCTCGACGCTAGGATAGATTGGATAATTGGTTTATGAGTTTTTGTTCAGAGTCTCGGATGGGATCCGGGACATCATGAGAGGTTCCGGAATGGTCCGGAGAATAAGATTCATATAAGGCAATGCAGTTTTTGGAGTTCGGAATTGTTTCGGGTTAATCGGTATTGTACCGGAAGCTTCTAGAACCTTCCGGAGGGGGACCAACGTGGCCCCACCTGCCGGGAGGGGGCATGGGCCTATGAGGGAGTGCCCTGGCCGCATTGGGCCAGGGGCACAAGGCCCCATAGGGCCCAGCCGACCAACCTAGGGCAAAACCCTAGGAAAGCTTCTAGAAGGGGGGGAACTTGCCCCCACTCTTCCCTCCTTGGCCGCCGGCCTAGGCTTGGGGGAGGGGCTAGGGTTGGCGCCCACCCCTCTATATAAAGAGGGCTGGGGGGCGCACCCCCCCCCACACCTCCTCCTCAAGCCCTAGCCGCCCTGCTGCCCTCCTCTCTCTCTCCCTCCCGACTGCACGTAGGCGAAGCCCTGCTGCAGAAACTCTCCACCACTTGCACCGCGCCGTCGCGTTGTAGATCCAATCCGTCTCTCCGCCATACTTGATGGACCGAGGAAGGAGGAGAAGTCGAGGTGCCGCACGTGTGCATCTCTCGGAGGCATCGCCACTTGCGGTGTTAGATCGGAGCGGATCGCGAGGAGGAGAAGCGAGTACGACTACATCACCCACGTTCCGACGAACGTTCCGCTGTGCGAATCTTCAAGGGTATGAAGATCTCATCTAATCTCTCTCGTTGTTTGCTTCTCCTAGATTAGATCTTGGCTTTATCGTTCGCATTCGTAGAATTTTTTTGATTTACTATGCTGCAAAACCCTTCAGTGGTATCAGAGCTAGATCTATGCGTAGATGTGTTTCACGAGTAGAACGCAACATGGTTGTTGCGGGCGTTGATGTTTTCTGTTGCAAGCCTCTTGTTTGTGTTCTTCTTATGATGCGGTATAGTGAGATTGAAGCGGTCCAGGCCAACTTTACGCGACGTCGTTCGCGAGACCGGCTCCGCACTTGACGTGTGGCTTGTTCCACACATGCGGCTGGTGGATGCCTGTTTCTCTCACTATAGTTGTCATGGGATTTACACCGGAGTTTGGCAACCATAATATCACTATTGTGGCTTTCTGTAGGTAAGAATCATTCTTAGCTTGCTACTCCCATAAGCCACATAAAACATGCAACAACAAAGTAGAGGCGTCTAACTTGTTTTTGCAGGGAGTGTTTTCTGTGATATGGTATGGCCCAAGATGTGATATGTGTATTGTATGCGATGATCATGTTTTGTAATGTTTCACGACTTGCATGTCGATGAGTACACAACCGGCAGGAGCCATATGGTTGTCTTTATAATTGTGTATGACCTGTGTGTCAACTTCTTATACGCCATGTAATAGTTTCACTTTATCACTAAGTAGTTAGCAATAGTTGTAGTTGCTATTCATGGTGGAGTGATGGAGATCATGCCGACACGCACAAGATGGAGATCATTGCGCGAAGATTGGCTATACCATGTCACATAAAGTTATATGCATGTGATGTTTATCCTTTTATGTATCTTATTATGCTTAGATCGCGATGGTAGCATTATAAGATGATTCCTCACTTAAAGATCAAGATAAAACTGTGTTCTCCCCATGTATGCACCGTTGTGAAAGTTCGTCGTGTCCAAGCATCACGTGATGATCGGGTGCTATAGACTGTACGTTCACATACAACGGGTGCAAGCCAGTTTTGCATACGCGGAAATACTTGGGTCTAACTTGACGAGCCTAGCATGTATAGACATGGCCTCGGAACACATGAACCGAAAGGTTAAGCATGAGTCATATGAATGATATGATCGACACTTCGTTGTCCACCATTGAAACCACATCTCTTCTCGTGAAGATCGGATTAGGTGTGGTGAATTTGGATCATGTTCACTAAACAACTTGAGGGATGTTGAATTTAGTGGGAGTTCATCTAGTAATTTGATTAAAAGTTGAACTAGTTATCATGAACATAGTCTAATTTGTACTTGCAAAAATTATAGATCAAATGGCTAAGTCCAACTTCAACTTCAACGTTTTTGCTGAGAAGGAAAAGCTTAGAAACAATGGGTCTAACTTCACCAACTGGTTCCGCAATCTGAGAATCATTCTCTCTGGCGGTCAAAAGGACTATGTCCTTGAGAAAGCGTTAGGTAAACCCCCTGCTGCAACTGCGCCGGCTGATGAGAAAGCTGTCTGTCAGTCGCGCAAAGATGATTATGGTGTGATTAAGAGCACCATGTTGTTTGCTATGGAATCAGACCTTCAAAATCGTTTTGAAGACTATCCCGGGCCCTTTGAGATTCTTGAGGAACTGAAAACTATGTTTCAGACTCAGGCCCATTCTGAGAGATATGAGATCTCTGAGAAATTCTTTAACTGCAAGATGGAGGAAGGGAGTTCCGTTAGTGAGCACGCCATTAAGATGTCGGGCTACACTCAACGCCTTGAGTAACTGGACTGCAAGATTCCAGAGGAGCTCAAGATTGATAGGGTTCTGCAATCACTCCCTCCCAGCTACAAAAGTTTTGTAGTGACTCATAATCAGATTGGTTCCACTGATACGATCACCGAGCTCTTCGCAAAGCTGAAGGCTGCGGAGGTGGACATCAAAAAGGATAATCATGTGTTGATGGTCAACAAGCCCCCCACCTTCAAGAAAGGTAAGGGTGGAAAGAAGCCCTTCAAGAAAGGCGGCGACAAGCGCGTTGCCCCTACTAAGAAGAAGCTCAAGTCTGGACCCAAGACGGACACTGAGTGCTTCTATTGCAAGGACAAGGGTCACTGGAAGCGCAACTGTCCGAAGTACTTAGCGGACAAGAAGGCTGGCACCATCAAAGGTATATTTGATATACATGTTATTGATGTTTTCCTTACTAGCCCTCGTTGTAGTGTCTGGGTATTTGATACTGGTTCAGTTGCTAATATTTGTAACTCGAAACAAGAGCTACAGAATAGACGGCGGCTTACGAGGGATGAGGTGACGATGCATGTTGGAAACGGATCAAGAGTTGATGTGATGGCTGTCGGCACGCTCTCCTTAGTTTTACCTTTGGGATTAGTTTTAAACCTTAATAAGTGTTATTATGTGCCTGCGTTGAGCATGAACATTATTTCTGGATCGTGTTTATTGCAAGACGGTTATTCATTTAAATCGGAGAATAATGCTTGTTCTATTTATATGAGTAACATCTTTTATGGTCATGCACCTGCTGTAAATGGTTTATTTCTTCTGAATCTCGAAAGGGATGAAACACACATCCATAACATTGAGGCTAAGAGATGCAAAGTAGATAGTGATAATACTACTTATTTGTGGCACTGTCGTCTAGGTCATATTGGTGTAAAGCGCATGAAGAAACTACATTCTGATGGACTTTTGGAGTCTCTTGATTTTGAATCATTTGACACATGCGAACCATGCCTCATGGGCAAGATGATCAAAACCCCGTTCTCTGGAATGATGGAGCGAGCAACGGACTTGATGGAAATCATACATACCGATGTATGCGGACCGATAAGTGTTTCGACGCACGGTGGATATCGCTATTTCCTCACTTTTACCGATGACTTAAGTAGATATGGGTATATCTATTTGATGAAGCATAAATCTGAAACATTTGAAAAGTTCAAGGAATTTCAGAATGAAGTGGAGAACCATCGTAACAGAAAAATTAAGTTTCTACGATCCGATCATGGAGGTGAATATTTGATTTATGATTTTCTCACGCATCTTAAAGCAAGCGGAATCGTTTCGCAACTCACGCCACCCGGAACACCACAACGCAATGGTGTGTCTGAACGCCGGAATCGAACCCTATTAGATATGGTCCGATCGATGATGTCTCTTACTGATTTGCCGTTATCATTTTGGGGTTATGCATTAGAAACCGCTGCATTCACTTTAAATAGGGCACCATCTAAATCCATTGAGACGACACCGTATGAACTGTGGTTTGGTGCTAAACCTAAGTTATCGTTTATTAAAGTTTGGGGATGCGAAGCTTACGTTAAGAAGTTGATGCCGGACAAGCTCGAACCTAAAGCGGAGAAATGCGTCTTCATAGGATACCCTAAGGAAACTATTGGGTATACCTTCTATCACAGAACCGAAGGCAAAGTGTTTGTCGCAAAGAACGGTTCCTTTCTTGAGAAGGAGTTTCTCTTGAAAGAAGTGAGTGGGAGGAAAGTAGAGCTAGACGAGGTTGTTGAACCTTCTCTTGAGTTGGAGAGTAGCGCAGCACCTGAAATGGTTTCAGTGCCGCCTGCACCAACAATAGAGGAAGCTAATGACAAGGATCATGAAGCTTCGGACGATGGTGCTACTGAACGTCGCAGGTCGACAAGGTCGCGTGCCCCTCCTGAGTGGTACGGCAACCCTGTCTTGACTATCTTGTTGGTAGAAGACAGTGAACCTACGAACTATGAGGAAGCGATGATGAGCCCAGACTCTGAGAAATGGCTGGAGGCCATGAAATCCGAATTGGGATCCATGAGCGAAAACCAAGTATGGATTTTGGTGGACCCTCCTAGCGACCGAAAGGCCGTAGAGTGCAAATGGATCTTCAAGAAGAAAACTGATGCAG
Organism: Avena sativa; assembly: GCA_916181665.1. Taxonomy (NCBI): domain Eukaryota; kingdom Viridiplantae; phylum Streptophyta; class Magnoliopsida; order Poales; family Poaceae; genus Avena; species Avena sativa. The sequence continues at coordinate 271,369,945 of OV702298.1, read as the reverse complement.
ATGGTAATGTTACCGTCTATAAAGCACGGCTTGTCGCAAAAGGTTTCCGACAAGTTCAAGGTGTTGACTACGATGAGACCTTCTCTCCCGTAGCGATGTTTAAGTCCATTCGGATTTTATTAGCAATTGCTGCGTTTCATGATTATGAAATATGGCAGATGGATGTCAAGACTGCGTTCCTCAATGGCAACATTGATGAAGAGTTGTATATGATGCAACCCAAAGGTTTTGTCGATCCTAAGGATGCTGATAAAGTATGCAAACTTCAGCATTCCATTTATGGACTGAAGCAAGCATCTCGGAGTTGGAACCTTCATTTTGATCAAGTGATCAAGAGCTTTGGATTTGTTCCAAATAGCTACGAAGCTTGTATCTACAAGAAAGTGAGTGGGAGCTCAGTGACATTTCTGGTACTATATGTGGATGACATATGGATTATTGGAAATGACATTAACATGCTTAACGATGTGAAGAGTTATTTGAACAAATGTTTTTCAATGAAAGACCTAGGTGAAGCTGCTTATATATTGGGCATCAAAATCTATAAAGATAGACAAAGACGCCTGATAGCTTTAAGCCAGAGTACATACCTAGACAAAGTTCTGAAAAGGTTCAGAATGGATAAGGCAAAGAAAGGTTTAGTGCCTATGTTGTCAGGTAAGATATTGAGCAAGGCTCAGTGTCCAGCTACGGTAAATGATAGAGAAGCTATGAGCAAAGTGCCATATGCCTCGGCCATAGGTTCTATCATGTATGCCATGCTGTGTACTAGACCGGATGTGTCCAATGCTCTTAGTTTGACGAGCAGATACCAAAGTGATCCAGGAGTGGAACACTGGACAGCCGTGAAGAACATCCTAAAGTACCTAAATAGGACTAAAGAAATGTTCTTAGTCTATGGAGGTGATGAACAGCTCGTCGTAAAGGGTTACGTCGATGCTAGTTTCGACACCGACAAGGATGATTCTAAATCTCAGACAGGATACGTTTATATTTTGAATGGAGGAGCTGTGAGCTGGAGAAGCTGCAAGCAAAGCATGATCGCGGGATCTACAGTGGAAGCGGAATACATGGCTGCTGCAGAAGCGTCAAGTGAAGGAGTTTGGATCAGGAACTTCATCACTGAGCTTGGCGTGGTTCCAAGTGCATTGGACCCACTGGATATATATTGTGTGATAACACTAGCGCCATAGCACTCGCTGAGGAACCAAGATATCATCCAAAGACCAAGCATATCAACCGCAAGTTTCATATAATCCGAGATTATATAGAAGATGGAGATCTGAAGATTAGCAAAGTACATACAGATCTGAATGTCGCAAATCCATTGACTAAACCTCTTCCACATGTAAAACATGATCACCACCTTAGTGCCATGGGTGTGAGATTGTTGCCAAATGTAAACTAGATTATTAACTCTAGTGCAAGTGGGAGACTGTTGGAATTATGCCCTAGAGGCAATAATAAAGATGTTATTATTATAATTCTTGTTCATGATAAAGTTTATATTCCATGCTAGAATTGTATTAAGCGGAAACATTAATACTTGTGTGGTTTGTTAACAACACCGTGTCCCTAGTATGCCTCTATGGACTAGCTCATTGATTAATGATGGTCAAGGTTTCCTAACCATAGACATGAGTTGTCGATTAATAATGAGATCATATCATTGGGAGAATGATATGATGGACAGACCCAAACTAAGCGAAGCAATTAGATCGTGTCATCGTGTTCATCTTTGCGAAGATTTTCTTATGTCAAATATTGTATTCCTTAGACCATGAGATAATACAACTCCCTAGTATCGGAATAAAGCTTTGAGGTCATCAAACGTCATCCTATGAGAGGGTGATCATAAAGGTGTCTCTCAGGTGATCGGAAAGTACCTGTTGGGTTGTATGTATCGAGATGGAATTTGTCCCTCCCAAGTCGGAGAGATATACTTCGGGCCCACTCGGTAATCGATATCAACACCGCTTGCAAGCATGTGGTTAAGGAGTTAATCACAATGTGATATCGGATTATGGTACGAGTAAAGTACTTGCTGTGAACGAGATTGAACTAGGTATGACGGTACCGACGATCAAATCTCGGGCAAGTAAAATATCGCGAGACGAAGGGAATATAAATATGGGATTGATTGAATCCTGGCATCGTGGTTCATCCGATATGATCATCGATGAATGTGTGGGAGTCAATATGGGTTTCCAGACCCCGCTGTTGTTTATTGATAAAAGACCATGTCTGCATGTTCTCGAACCCGAAGGGTCACACACTTAACGTGTCTCGACGCTAGGATAGATTGGATAATTGGTTTATGAGTTTTTGTTCGGAGTCTCGGATGGGATCCGGGACATCACGAGAGGTTCCGGAATGGTCCGGAGAATAAGATTCATATAAGGCAATGCAGTTTTTGGAGTTCGGAATTGTTTCGGGTTAATCGATATTGTACCGGAAGCTTCTAGAACCTTCCGGAGGGGGGCCAACGTGGCCCCACCTGCCGGGAGGGGGCATGGGCCTATGAGGGAGTGCCCTGGTCGCATTGGGCCAGGGGCACAAGGCCCCATAGGGCCCAGCCGGCCAACCTAGGGCAAAACCCTAGGAAAGCTTCTAGAAGGGGGGGACTTGCCCCACACTCTTCCCTCCTTGGCCGCCGGCCTAGGCTTGGGGGAGGGGCTAGGGTTGGAGCCCACCCCTCTATATAAAGAGGGCTGGGGGCGCACCACTCCCCCACACCTCCTCCTCAAGCCCTAGCCGCCCTGCTGCCCTCCTCTCTCTCCCTCCCGACTGCACGTAGGCGAAGCCCTGCTACAGAAACTCTCCACCACTTGCACCACGCCGTCGCGTTGTAGATCCAATCCGTCTCTCCACCATACTTGCTGGACCGAGGAAGGAGGAGACGTCGAGGTGCCACACGTGTGCATCTCTCGGAGGCATCGCCACTTGCGGTGTTAGATCGGAGCGGATTGCGAGGAGGAGAAGCGAGTACGACTACATCACCCACGTTCCGACGAACGTTCCGCTGTGCGAATCTTCAAGGCTATGAAGATCTCATCTAATCCCTCTCGTTGTTTGCATCTCCTAGATTAGATCTTGGCTTTCCCGTTCGCATTCGTAGAATTTTTTTGATTTATTATGCTGCGAAACCCTTCATACCCTTGAAGGCAACACCTCAGCCTTCGAGGCAACGACACATACCCGCACCGTCGAGCTGGTCCTAGGCGACTCCAGCCAGACGGTGACGATCGGGACGGGCATGATCCCAACATAGGAAGGCGCGCTCATCGGGTTCCTCCGTGAGAACAGGGACATCTTCGCATGGAAGCCCTCTGACATGCCTGGTGTCCCTAGGGAACTCGCTGAGCACAAACTCAACGCCGACCCCAAAGCGCGACCCGTCAAGCAGTCGCTGCGGCCCTTCAATGAAGAGCGCCGCCGAGCCATAGCCGAGGAGGTGCAGCGTCTACTCGCCGCAGGCTTCATACGGCCAATAAAATACTCCAAGTGGCTGGCAAACCCAGTCCTGGCCGAGAAGAAAAATGGGACATGGAGGATGTGTATCGATTACACAAATTTAAACAGCGCCTGCCCGAAGGAACAATTCTTCCTCCCGCGGATCGACCAAATAATCGATTCCACCGCGGGGTCAGAGTCGCTGTGTTTTCTCGACGCCTACTCTGGGTACAACCAGATCAAAATGGCCGTCGAGCACGAAGAAAAGACGGCGTTCATCAAGCCATTCGGAGCCTTCTGCTACACCGCCATGACCTTCGGCCTGAAGAACGCCGGGGCAACCTACCAGCGGTGCATGCAGGAGTGCCTTGCGAGCCAAATTGGCTGCAATATCCACGTCTACATCGACGACGTGGTAGTGAAGTCCGCTCGCCAGAGCGACCTACTCGCCGACCTGGCGGAAACATTCGCCAACCTACGGAAATACAAGATAAAGCTAAACCCAGGCAAATGCACCTTCGGTGTACCAGCAGGGCAACTACTGGGATACGTCGTCTCCAAGCGCGGGATCGAGGCAAACCCCACCAAGATCGACACGATCGCTCGACTCGGCAAACCCGAGTGCCTGCACGACGTCCAGAAACTGGCCGGGCGAGTCGCGGCTCTCAGTCGCTTCATCCCCCGATTGGGCGAAAAGGCGATGCCCCTATACGGCCTGATGCGCAAGAACCCCACCTTCCAGTGGGACAAGGAGGCGGACGACGCGCTCCGCGACCTCAAGAAGGTGCTACTTGCAGCACCGCTACTCGCCGCCCCTATCGACAAGGAACCCATGCTGGTCTACGTCGCGGCTTCCGAGCGTGTCGTCAGCGCCGTCATGGTCGTCGAGCGGCCAGAGGAAGGGAAGGAGCGCCCAGTACAGCGACCGGTGTACTATATCAGCGAAGTCCTCACTGAGTCGCGCCAGCGATACCCGCAATACCAGATGCTGGTATACGCGGTCTTCAGAGCACAGCGGCGACTGCCACACTACTTCCAGGAGCACCCGATCAAGGTCGTCTCCTCAGCACCGTTGCAGGACATAATCTGCAACCGCGAAGCGACCGGGCGAGTCGCCAAGTGGGTCGTCGAAATCAGCGTCCACAACATCAAGTATGAGCCACACAAAGCGATCAAGTCGCAGGCCCTCACGGACTTCATCGCCGACTGGGAAGAGGCCCAGCAGCCGGAAAAGCTGCCGTACCTCCACTATTGGAGCCTGCACTTCGACGGTTCCAAAAATGCAGATGGCGCAGGAGCAGGAATCGTGCTGACTTCCCCGAAGGGCGACAAGCTCCGCTACGTCCTCTGCCTCGACTTCACTCCCTGCACCAACAATATGGCCGAGTACGAGGCACTACTCCACGGCATGCGAGACGCCAAGGAGATGAATGTCAACCGCCTACGCTGCTACGGAGACTCCGACCTCGTCGCTGGGCAGGTCGCTGGTACCTGCGACGCCGTCTCCCCCACCATGGCGGCATACCGCCAAGCAGTGGACAAGCTGGGCGGACACTTTGCAGGCTATTCCGTCGAGTGGATCGATAGGCAGAAAAACGAGGAGGCCGACGCACTCTCTCGCATCGGCTCGGCTCGACTCGCACCACCCGCCGGTGTCGTCCTCAACACCATCACCAAGCCTTCCGTCTCCCCCCCCCAAGGGAGATCGACATCGGAGTCCCGCTGCAACCAGAGGTAGCCCTGGACGCACTCATCGCCGAGCCAGAAGACTGGACTACACCGTACATCGCCTACCTGGAGGGAGGCACCTTGCCAGCAGACGAAACAGAGGCCCGGATGATAGCGCGCCGCTATAAATCCTTCGTCATCATCGACGGCGAGCTCCACAAGCGCAGCGTGACCGGCGTGTTCCAACGCTGCGTCCAACCCGCTAAAGGACGGAAAATCCTCCACGACATCCACTCCGGCGACTGCGGCCACCACGCCGGCGCCCGCTCTCTGGTCGCGAAGGCTATGTGACACGGCTTCTACTGGCCCACCACACACGCAGACGCTGTCGACATTGTCCAGCGGTGCGCCGGGTGCCAGAAGTACGCCAACCAGACCCACGTGCCGAGCTCGGCGCTCAAGACAATCCCCATCACCTGGCCATTCGCCGTGTGGGGTATGGACATGGTAGGCCCTTTCAAAAAGGCCCCCTCTGGCTTCACCCACCTCCTGGTCGCGGTCGACAAATTCACAAAGTGGGTGGAGGCCAAGCCAGTCCAGAAATGCGACGGGAAGACCGCCACCAAGTTCCTACGCAAGCTCATCTATCGCTACGGGTTCCAAAACAGCATCATCACGGACAACGGCACCAACTTCGCCAAAGGAGCCATGGCCGAGTTCTGCGAAGAACATCACATTCGACTCGACCTTGCTTCAGTCGCTCACCCGGAGTCCAACGGCCAGGCGGAACGAGCCAACCAGAGCATCCTCATGGCCTGAAGCCACGGCTCCAAGTACCACTCGACCGCACCGCCGGGTGCTGGGTCGAGGAGCTACCCTCCGTCATCTGGGGCATCCGCACCTCTATCAACAGGTCGACAGGGTTCACCCCCTTCTTCATGGTGTATGGCGCCGAGGCAGTCATGCCCACCGACTTAGAGCATGACTCGCCAAGGGTTGTCCACTACACGGAGGCCGCAAACGAACTTGTGCGCCAGGATGGAGTCGATCAACTCGACGAGGCACGCGACCTAGCTCGCTCCCGCACTGCCATCTACCAGCAAGGACTCCGCCGCTACCATAGACGGCGAGTGAGGACTCGCACTTTCTAGGAAGGCGACCTGGTGCTGCACCTCATCCAGGACAAGAAGGGCATGCACAAGCTCTCCCCCCCGTGGGAGGACCGTTCGCCATCGGGCGAGTACTCGGCAACGACGCCTACTACCTCACCGACGTCCGTGGAAACGGGAAACTCGACGTCAAGCGACCGTGGAATGTAAACCTCCTACGAAAGTTCTACTCTTAGAACTCCATACATGTACCCCCCACCCGCTATGAAATAAAACATATTGGTTATCGCAAATTGCGTCTACTCTCCGTGTCTTGTGCCACTCGCACTCGTAACAACAGCGTCAAGCTAACTGCAGAAGTCAGCCTCTGGTATAGCGACCGGCATGGACAAGTAGTGCGTTACGAGGGCACTGGGTTACCCTAGGATTTGTAACGTCCACGAAAAACGCTTACCCGGAGCCCCATTGGAGTCGCCTAGCTCGACTGGCTTAACGAGCCAAGACTACTACCTTTGCTCCTCACAGCGACCACAACCCTCCGCATCCTAGGCACAACGACTCAAACGGCCAAGTACCACGCTCGGGGACTGATGACCAGTCAAACACGAGCGACTAGGGGAAAACGCCAAGTATGAGAGCGTGCCCAGGATTTGCCATGCGACTGACCTTACGGGTCAGGCAGGAGTGGTGCGTTCACTCTAACGCGCGAAGTCCTCACCCACCCTAGAGCCGCGACTAGAACCATCAAGTACCACGCTCGGGGACTCGGCCGCCCGACCTCGTTCGCGTCCAGGGAAAACGGTCAAGTAAAGAGCACTCTCGGGAGTCGCCTAGCGACTGGCTTTCCAAGCTCGGGCGAGTCGACCTCAATATCACAAAACTGACAAAACATTCTAAACCACAAACACATAACAAACGAGGCAAACCCCATAAAAAGGGCGGACGCGCTCGGGGACTCGTCCAGTTAACAATCAAAATCGCAAGATAATTCACAAAATAACATGAGACTCAATTACAGCAGAACAAAGTCATTCAAAATACAAGTTGAGCCCAATGGCCAATTGCTACTAATGCCCCAGGGCACAATATTTCTATTCCGCAGGCTTCGACGGCGACTCGCCGCCACCCCTGCGGTTGCGGATGACGAGCGTGTACGGGTTCGACGGATAGGTCGTCAACTCACCCGCCATCGCCGCACGGAAGGGTTGCTCGACCTTCAAGTCCCGATGCGGCGGCTCAGGATCATTAGGGGCAACAGTCGTCTCCTGATAGGGGAGGAGGTCACCCATTGCCTAGACGCGGTCGGAGTGCACCGCAGCCCGGTCCGTCAGCTTCAGCACCTCAGCGATCTCCACCGAGCCCGTCGATGAGGGGTAGCCACTCGTCACATCGTCCAGATCGAAATCCTCTGGGAAGTGGGCAAGCCCAAGGCTAAGCGTCGTCGCCGCCCCACGCCGGAACGCGGACCGCGTCATAAACTCGACGACCGTCGGCGCCTTTTCCAGATATCGCCATACTTCGACGAGGTCGCTGGGAATCACTTCCGTAGGTGACATATCCTGAAGATATGCCCGAATGCAAGCCGCTGACAACATGGCCGAGTCGACCAGAGTGGTCACACACTGCCGCGCGTCATACGACTGCGCCTCCTCCGAGCTGTCGATAATCCGACCTGTGGATAGAAGGTGGCAGTGAGTACAACAAATATTACATAATGCAGCTACTACAAGAAGAGGCGGCAAATTTACCAATTAAAGGAGGGAAGAGGCCCGTGATGAAGCTTTGAAGAGAGGAGAGGTCGTCCTGTAGCCCAGCAACGAGGGCGTCAGAGACCTTCCGCTCTTCAGTAGCAGCCGTAACAGCAGCTCTGGCTCGCCCATCCGACGCACTCGCCTCCGCCTTCGCTTCCTTAAGCTCGCGCTCAAGATCAGCGATCCGCTGCTCAGCTGTACTCAAGGCAGACTGAGCCGCCGACAGTTCGCATGCCGGAACAAGACCCTGGCGGACTTCCTCCGCCTTGGCAGCAATGGCCTGGAGTCCTTTGTTTGCCTCTTGGACGGTAACAAGCTCCTTTTCCGCACGAAACTTCACGGCAAGCCGATCGGCTGACTCACGCTGCAAGCCCTGCGCACAAATCAAACAGTCAACAACAATGAAATCCTAAGTGCCCACCCGCTGAAATTCAGCGACTAGGCACTAGGGGACTGGAGATCAAAAATCCTAAGTGCCTACCCGCTGAAATTCAGCGACTAGGCACTCAGGGACTGGAGATCAAAAATCCTAAGTGCCCACCCGCTGAAATTCAGCGACTAGGCACTCGGGGACTGGGTGCTACAAATAAAAGCAAACACTATGATAATCTGACCACTGAAATTCAGCGGCCCGATCCTCGGGGACTGGACATACCTGGATGGCTGTGCCCAACATGCCGTGAAGCTGCAGCGCGTCTACCGATGCGAGAAGAGCTGGAGTGTGTCCGCGACGCTGCTCAACCTCCGTTTTGGCGACCCTAGGCGCAAGGCTCGATGGCGCTGTACCACTCGTTGTGGCCACTTTGGTCATGAAGCGGGGGAAGGTCGCGGCGGACGCCCCAGCACCAAGAGGGGCTGGCTCGGTCATCCTAGGCGAGGAAATACCCTCCTTGGCCTTCGAAGCCGCCTCCGTCGCAGTCAGAGGATCACTCGGAGCAGCCGCCGTGTCGTCAGAGACCGTGACAACATCGTCACCCTTGGCCTTCTTAGCATTGTCTGCGGGGGCAACGACTTCATCGGCTTTCCTCTTCCGTGAGGCGCCCTCCTCGGCGATGACTGGTGGCACCTTGGCCACGGACGGGTGGCCTATCTTCTTAGCTCCAGTTCTACGAATTGATTATATGAGCAAAGTGGTCTGAATACAACGAAAGGCAAGCAAATGAACGAAACTTACTTCGTGACTGGTATAAACCGCAGTCCCGTGCGGATGCCGGCCGGTTCTCCAGCTCGGGGCCCAGTTTCCGACTAAGGCCCATCTCCAAAACAAAATGTGCCCAAGACACGGAAGGCCTCTTTGACGACGAGGCCACGACATGAGCTTCAGGAACACCTTCGGCAGGAGCTCTCCTGGTAGGTGAAGTTGCCGCGGCTGGAGCAACCCCCAACCCAGAGACTGGGGCAAATAGGGGGGAAGCGAGGCTAGAGGTGCCTCATCCAGAGCCACAGTGGCATCCGGTGCTGCTGTCGTCTGCGGCGCTTCATCCTTGGCCAAGCTGGTGGCGTCGGAACTACTCACCGAACAAGGTGGAGATGCCTGTCTCACCGGCCTTGTCTTCTTCTTTGGTGGAGCCTTCACTTCCTTCTTCTTTTTCGACGGTGTGGCCTCGCGACGCGAGGTGTGCTCGGGAAGCTCGTCGTCGTCGTCGTCATCGTGATGTTCGAGGCTTTTACTCACCTCGAGTTTGCGCTGATGTTGCCCGCGAGTTTTGTGAACCATCGGGGTGGCTTCTTCCCTGGGCTCATCGTCATCGTCGTCGTCATCACTTGCGTCGCTCCCGACGCCGCCCTTGGCAGGAGGCGACTCGCCCCCGTCCTGGACGGACGAGCTCGAGTTCTCGTCATCCGCGGGTGGGAGCCATCCTTCCACCACTTGAAATAACTGCAGCAATCATGAAACAATATCAATACAACTGCGACAGCATCACCCGCGGCTGCAAACGGTGGCAAAAATAGCGACTTACCGTTGGAGCTGGATGCTTCGCGGTGTAGGGGGCGACCCCGGCCTTCGAGTCCAGGTATACCGCCTGGGTGATCTTCTTCAACGCCAGGGTGTAGTCTTCAAGTTTCCAATCGGCAAGGCAGGATTTCGTGAAGTCTTCCCTGCCCGTGTACTCGTACATGTAATGTTCGCGGCGGGCCAGGGGAACAAGTCACCACCCGAACCAGCAGTTGTACAGGTTGATGGTCTGCAGGTCTTTCTTCTTTAGGCCGCGGATGGTTTGAAGCATCTCATCCACGACATTCGCTGGTCTAATGGGAGCTTGCCGACCTGGAGACGGCACGGTTCGGGCCGGTCGGCGGAGTACCTTGGGATCGCTATCTCGCCATCTGGAGTCGCCTCGGTGACGTACAACCAGGACTTCTTCCACTCGCTTGCCGCCTTGGCAGGCAACATCAGGTCGAAGAAGGAGGCCTTCGACTTCAACTGGAACGTCAGGCCACCCGCCGCCAGCATTGGGCCGCCTGACTCTTCACGACTGATCCTCCCGTGGAACAGATCTTGCCACAAGGGGAAGTAGGGCCTGCAGCCCAGGTAGCACTCGCAGAACGCCACAAAATGGTGAGCTGCTCGATGCTGTGCGGGCCCAGGTCCGACGGCTGGATCCCGTAGAAGGCGCAGAAGCGCCGGAAAAAGAGGGACGTGGGGAACCCTAGCCCCCGCTCCAGATGGCTGGTGAAGCAAACAAACTCTCCCTCGCGCGGATCCGGAGTCACCTCTCCGGCCGCGGGGATGCGCCACCTGCCGGCGCGCAGGATCCAAGCCTCCTTGAAGGATGCCAGTAGCGCCCTGGTGCATTTGGACCTGCCCCATGGTTCGCTGGAGGGGGCCATTGGCTGAGAAGTTCGTGGAGGTCGAGGGTTACTGGATCGGTTGGATCGCGAGGCGGAGGAGAACGGAGGTGGGCGAAATCGGAGGAAAGATGAAGGAGTGGTTTCCCGATCGCCTGCCATTTCCCTTTTATAGCGGTTGTTACCCGCCAATTTTGGGAGCCGTTACTACGTGTTGATTACGCCAAAAGTTACCGTTGGATTACCCCAACGGCTAGTTTGACCTCATCTAACGGTCCAACTTCATCCATTCGCCTCGCCGACCCGATCACTACAACAGTGACTGCATATTTGCCGACCCGTTCGCAGAGCTGCGACCCAGCTGACCGCTATCATTGCGACTAGAATAACTGGATTTTCCTTTAAACAGGAGTCCGCCGCCGATTTGACTGGGCGTTCGCCTTGGACCCGTAAACTCCGACTGCCAACGAACGCCTGCAACTAATCAACGACGGCCTCGGGGACTACTGATGGGGATATGCCTACCAGGGTATACCCAGCAGGACGTTTCCGACCGGCCCAGGAACTGGCGAGTGGGCCTGCAGGACGACGACTGGATCAAGACCAGGCATGGATTCAAGCGACTGGAAGCTGAAGGCCCAGGAGAGTAGATAGGCCTAGTCGGGTTAGGTTAAACGATTACCGAAACCTTAACTGATTCAGTTGAGATATGTAAACCCTAGGAGGGTGAGTCTATATAAACCTACCTAGAGGGCGAGTAGAGGAGACGTTCCATCATCCACCCCAGCGACTCGCTGCCTAGCCATCGAGCTCGCCCCTTTGTACTTCCATCATAATACAATCTAGCAGGAGTAGGTCTTTACCCTCCGGGGGGCCGAACCTGGGTAAAACCCTGTGTCTCCGCCCTCATCTCGCACCGCAGATGGCTGGCCGCCCTTGCTCCTCGTTCTACTACTTGCTGCCGATTGCACCATCTGCCGTGGTCACTCCCACGACACTATTTCTTGTCTATTCTGAGTCAAAATCGGGTCAATCACCTCTCCTAACCACTGGATCTCATCCCATCGGCCAGGATGAGATCCATTCCACGAAGGGGTACGAGCCAACCGGAGCTCGCCACGTGTCAACGCCAGGTCAGCCCCGTTTCCCAGTCAGCATAGAATATTCCCAGGGAATATTCCCTGTAGATTTGAAATAGAATTTAATTTACAAAAAATTGTGTAAAATTGCAAAAATCATATAAAAAGATCCGTAGATCCAAAAATAGCAAATAATATACAATAGATTCAGAAAAATGTGTGGAATATTAATATGACATTAGAATCAACCTTTACAGTATGTGTTTACTGCAGTAACTTAATTAGTTTTAATGGTCTTTTAGGTTAATAAATTCATAGGAAATTATCCGTAATTCCAAAAAATATGAACAATATATCAAATTGAAGCTACTATAATGTAGATTAATAATATCTAGTTGGATACAGCCTTTGCGGATTATTTACCCCGTAGTACTTTAATTAGTTTTAATGGCTTTAGAAATCATTAAATTCATAGTAAATTATTTGCATATCACAAAAATATAAATGATATACCGATGGAAAGCTGGTTCCATGTAGATCATCAATATGCAATTAGTTGAGCCTTTGACTGTAAGGATTTGCCGTGAAGATTTAAATGGTTGAATGGCCTATTTAGAGTAATAAATTCATAAGAAAATAAATATTGCTTAGAAAATTACAAATAATATGTCCTTGGAATCACAATTCTGTTTAGATTACAGATCTAATTTTAGTTTGATTTTTAGGCAACAGAAACTATGTGAATCATTTAAAACCCATAAACACTATTTAAATCATAAGAAAAGATTTATAACTCCGATTAAGGTTGAAAGGATACGGATGTCGCCTAGAGGGAGGGTGAATAGGCGATTACAACTTTTCCTAGAGTGGCTCAACAAAGGCGGAATAAAACTAGTGTTTACTTTGTTAAGCACAACCTAGAACAACTAAGGTTCACCTATGTGCACCAACAACTTATGCTAAGCAATACAAGCAACAAAGTGATAGCAAGATATATATTACTTCAAGCACGAAGGCTATCACAATGTAAAGTACATAAGTAAAAAGCTCGGGTATAGAGATAACCGAGGCACGCGGGGATACCGATATTATACCGAGTTCCTCCCAACACGGAGTATGTCTCGTTTGGAGAGGGGGTGGTATCAAACCACCAACGCCACAAAAGGCCTCCCTTATTCTTCGGTGAATCTCACCCCAATGGGATCGATCCATGCTTCCACTATCGGTGCACTTGTCGGTGGCAACCGGAACCTCTCAGAAGGTTGGGGAACTTCTCCACAACTTAATTGGAGGCTCCCAACAAACGCCACAAAAGGCCTCAACAAATGCCACCAAGGCCACAATGCCACCAAGGCCACAAAACCTTCTAGGGTTCCAAGAATCCAAGAGGGACAAGCTCCAATGAGCAACTCAAACCAAATCCTCCGGGGAGAACTCAAACCGATGCACCAAATGCAAATGGCAAGAACACCACAAAGATGCTCAAATCCCTCACTCTCAAGTTCCAACAAAGCTACTAAATCTATTGGGGGAACAAGAGAGGAGGAATCAAAGAGAGACACAAAATCCCCCAAAATCTAGAGCCCCAAAGATGCACTCACAAAGAGATGAATCGGTTAGGTCAAAATGTGAGTCTAGATCTCCTCTCTCTTCCACTCAAATATGGGCAAGAATCATCGGAGGGAAAAGATTAGGCAAGCTTCAAGATCTAGAGCAAGTGTGGACAATGCTTAGCCTAATAGATGAGAGAGGAACTTTCTAAACTAAAAACGGGCAAAGCCTTAAATAGGGGCCCAGAAAAACTAGCCGTTTGGGGTGTTTTTCGGTCAGGACCGGTAGTACCGGTTTTGACCGGTACTACCGCCCGAATACTAGCGCAAGGGGAAAGTCAACAGATGCGATGAGAGAGAAGCATCAGCCAGCGCAGTTAGCCAGGAAACGCGCGCGGGGCCAGCAGCTGGGCAGCAAGGCGGCAGCTGCAGCACAACGCGCATGCAAGCGCAAGGGAGCAGGCCTGCCAGTGCTGCAGGGGCCAATTACACGCGCGCGAGCGGCGGCTGCAGCGAGGCATGCGCGCGGGGCGAGCGGGCCACGCTGGCGGCAGTGCGCGTGCGAGGCAAGCGGCGCGCGCGCCAGGGCAACAAGCGGCAGCGAGAGCAAGCGCCAACGAGCGCTGGGCGACGCGCGGGCAGGGGCCCAGCAGACGCAAGACAGCAGCAACGGCGGCTGGGCCGATCCAGCCAACTGGGGAGGCGGGGCTGCAGCGTGCGGGAGTTGTGGGGTGGGCGCCTAGGCCGGCCGGTAGTACCGGCCCACCGGGCGGTACTACCGGGCCAGGACGGTAGGGCCGGTAGCCACAGCCGGAAGGCTCTGATAGCTGGGCCGCGCACTGGGTCGACCGGTACTGGGCTGTGGTAGTACCGGTCGGCCCAGAAAAATAAAAGGCCCTTCTTTTTTCTTTTTAAACAGAAAAACAAACAAAATTCAATCTGCGATAACTTTTCATTGGGAGCTACGATTGACCCAATTCCAATTCCGTTGGATAGAGGACGACAAGTGCATCCCTCACTTGGTGAGAAACCGGAGAGCCGTCAAGATCAAAATCGCAACGAGATGTAAACGGAAGATCCGATTTTGATAAACAAGAGCTTGTTATGGAGATTACCACAAGCTCTAAATCCTCACATGGATAAGACCAGATAGCAACCAAATATGATGATGCAAGTATGCAAAAGGTTTGAGCTCTCTCCGAACGATGTGACCAAATTACTCATTCGAGAGCCCCTCTTGATATTACGGTTGTCTATCCTAAACCCGGTCTCACACACAAAACGTGAGACCGGCAAAAGGGAAAACCTATCAAGATTATACCTTTGCCTTGAGCATTCCACTTGAGCTTGATGTAGACAGTCTTGCCCTTCTCAAGATGGAACGCCTTTCTTAATTCCTCATCATCGACCTCGCATATTGAGCTTGCACAACATATCTTCTTTGCATTTCATCGACCTTGAAGCCAACACATGCTCCAAGCGATGCCAATGGACAAATCCTATAAGTATAACTTAATACACACATTAGTCCATAAAGATTGTCATTAATTACCAAAACCACACATGGGGGCCCAACATGTTCTTTCAAAGGTGATTCCAGGGTCATAAATCTTTTCTTATGATTTAAATAGTGTTTAATGGGTTTTAAATGATTCATATAGTTTCTGTTGCCTAAAAATCAAACTAAAATTATATCTGTAATCTCCATGAAATTGTGATTCCAGGGACATATTATTTGTAATTTTCTGAGCATTATCTATTTTCTTATGAATTTATTACTCTAAATAGGTCATTAAACCATTTAAATCTTCACAGCAAAACCTTACAGTCAAATGCTGAAATAATTGCATATTGATGATCTACATGGAACCAGCTTTCCATCGGTATATCATTTATATTTTTGTGATATGCAAATAATTTACTATGAATTTAATGATTTCGAAAGCCATTAAAACTAATTAAATTACTACGGGGTAAATAATCTGCAAAGGCTGGATCCAACCAGATATTATTAATCTACATTATAGTAGCTTCAATTTGATATATTGTTCATATTTTTCGGAGTTACAGATAATTTCCTATGAATTTATTAACCTAAAAGACCATTAAAACTAATTAAGTTACTGCAGTAAACGCATACTGTAAAGGTTGAATATAATTCCATATTAATATTCCACACGTTTTTCTGAATCTATTGATATATTATTTGCTATTTTTGGATCTACGGATCTTTTTATATGATTTTTGCAATTTTACACAATTTTCTGCAAATTAAATTCTATTTCAAATCTACAGGGAATATTCCCTGGGAATATTCTATGCTGACTGGGACGCGGGACTGACCTGGCATTGACACGTGGCGAGCTCCGGTTGGCTCGTACCCCTTCGCAGAATCGATCTAATCCTGGCCGTTGGGTTGGGATCCAGTGGTTAAGAGAGGAGATTGACCCGATTTTGACTCGGAATAGACAAAAAATAGATCTGTGTTAGAGAGACAAATCCATAGGTCAAATTGAAAAACTTAGAACATGAAAGTTGTGGGGAATCATTAGTCCTACCTTCTCACCAAAGGAATTTGGATTTGTAGAAACGAGCACGAGTACATCTTGGATTTACACCGTCATATCTGAAATATTGTGGTGCGAAATTCTTCGGCTGTGGTGGATGAAAAGAGGTGAGGTTTGTCGGGACTAAAAGATTTCGACGAGATCTAGAACTTCGTTTTTTGGCCGAAGGCAAACAACAAAGTCTAGATGGGTTAAAAAGCGAAATAAGATTCGGACTTCGGGATTTTGAGAAGGGAAACTCGTACAGCTGTGGCTCCACGAGTTTATATGAAGATTTAGGATGGTATAGAGATAGGGCTTGGAGTAGTGAACAAGTAGAAATAAACGGAAGTCGATTCGATGTTGTAGATAAAAAGATATAGGAGTTTGAAGAGAGATAGGTTTGATAAAAACCGTTTTGCGCGCTTTTTAAAGCAGACATGGGATCAATCTGTACGTGCGTGGCTGGTTGGGTCCGGTCGGCTGGCTAGCTGGGCCGGCCCGCTTAGATTTTTTTCTTTTTCTATTTACTTGTTTCTCTCATATCTTTTACATATACTCCAAATGATATGATTCTTGTTTCTAAATTTTCTAAAATTAAATATATCATTGTAGGATCATATTTATAATCTTTTTACTAGTTTGCAAATAGTGGATTCATAAATCCTGTATATTTCATTTTATTTATATCTTTATTTGTTTGTATTTATTCCATAACTTTTTCATAATAGCTCCAAATGAGCTCAATTTTGTTTCTAAAATTTTGTAATATTAATTGGATCTTTTTAGGCTATAATTATAAATAATCGATGACTTAGCAACAATGGGTTTTTATAAAGCCAATTTAATTCCCTTTAGGAACAAAGTGGCATATACTATTTAGGGTTTTAATACTTTATTTATATTTAGGGATTTTCTTGATGCAAATATGCAATGCAATGCTCGTGAATGTCATGCAAATGCAAATTTTTTTCTAGTCCCAATTTCCAAAATCTTGGGATGTGACATTCACCCTCTCTCTAAACGCAATGGGCCAGATCGAAGATGGTTACCACATTGACAAAGTGCGATCGCTGCTTTCCAGACACGCGGGTTAACCCCACGGATTTGTAGTGATCTTCCACCATTATATCATGTACAGGGGCGGTTTGGGTGGGCCTTGAATTTTTCTGATCTAAGTCGGCAAACTCCGATGGGAGATCCGACTTCGATCCATCCGCGAACGTGTCCTGCCCGAAGGCGATCCGTGCGGGCCTTGATGTTCCTCCGACTTCCAGGGAACTAGCGCCCGAGTCGATTTCGCCGATGAAGAGGTGGATGTCCTCGATTGGAACAATCAAGCAACGGGTGGGATTCATCTTCGCCGGGTCTAGAACTCGTTAGGAGAGACGATTGGAACATTGTCAGAGAAGAGAACATGACCAATGGCTACGGTTTTGCCGATTACCGCAAAGAGCTTGGACCTCGCCCATTGTAGAGCTTGAAGTTCCTCTTGCCCCACGGTGGGCGCCAACTGTCATGGTATTGCCGATGAGTACGCCATGGAGGGGTCCTCAGTGCGTGTTTAGAGACGTGGGGTAAGGCGGCAAGTTGGCGGGTACGAGGTAACATAGCTTACCCAGGTTCAGGCCCCACGACGGTGGCGGAACCCTACTCGTGGTACAAATCACTATAAGGGCAATACGCCGAGTTACAGGGTTTTGTTCGCTGTGCGAGGTGTGTGATTCGATGTGTTGAGTTGCTGCCCTAAAGACTCCCAGAGGGCTGGCTTATAAAGACGCCAGATCCTAGGGTTATAGGGAAAAGTCCTAGCCGAACAGGCTACAGAGTCCTGCACTAATACTAACTAGTCTTCGTGTCTTACACTCAAAGGCTTCGAGTATGTCAGTGACTCCATCATAGCCTTCCTTTATCCGGCATGGGCCTCCCTTCTAGATCCATCTAACTAGGCCGCCCAGCAGGCCATGGGCCTTACTACCAACTATGGGCCACCCGGGTTATCCGGATTAGAGACATGCCACGGTGATACCCATTTAGCATATCCCCAACACTGCTGTGACCGCTGGCCATCGGTGGTACATGGGGTCGGCGGTGATGTGGCGGCCAACCACTAGTGCTACATGGAGCTTGCGGCACTGCTGCAAAGGTTGACCGCATGTGCTACTAAGGATGGTTGTCTTAGGTACCTTGGGCGACTAGCTCGGTGTCAGGATGACATGATATGCTACATTAGGCGTCTGTCTAATGTAGCACGAGAGCTTGGGTGGCTGTTGCGAAGCTTGAGTGCCCTAATTACAAACTACATCTCAAGTGTATATCAAAGCTCGCACAGGAGACAAAGAGAGAATTGGATACACAAAGAAAGTAATCTAAAACGCATAAACAAACGTCTTCTCATGGGTTTAACAAGAGTAGAAAGTTTTTGCCGTCGTCTTCAGCTCGTGTATGATTACGAGAATCGGGACTAACTGTGTGGGTTACAAATTGACAGAAAAAAGGAAACCCCGACAAGAATACCATTGTTGCCTAATCGTCAGAGTTAACCGATAAGGATAGCTTGCCAAGAATGAAAGTATAAGCCTCATGCAGAAGTATTGTTGTCGTCGGCCAAAGTTGTAGGAGAGTTCACACAAAAATGAATCTGCGACACATTTGACCTTACCATAGAATGTACATTCATGTTTGTTGGTTGTCCGACATCCATGTCATTGTCACGATAGGGTTATAGCCAAGGACGACCCAAGGCATATCCGGATCACTCCGGGCCAACCAAAGCCACCTCAAGCAAAGGGCATGCGAGAAACTTGTTGATGTGAAACTTTCTCTGTCGTAAGATTGGACATGATTCGATTAATGTACTCTCGCTCGCTGCCCCTGGCCGCCGGCGACCGGTAATCGCCCTCCTCTCTCCGTCTCCGCCCCCGCGCGCTCTTCCTTTCCCCGGCCGCCCCATGCCCTAGCCGCGGAGGGACCGCTCGCCGCCGCTCCGGTGGCTAGCGGTGGCCACCTCGATCTTCCCTGGATGCCGCCAGGAGGCGGAGCGAAGATCGGCGGCTGGTCCTCCTCAAAGGCGCTGAGGTGGTCATTGACGCCAGGCCGCTGGCGCGGGGGGAGTTCGTCGGCCCCGGCTCCGTCGTCCTCATGCCGGCGCATCGCGTCTCCGTCGAGGCTCAGGTGCGCCCCCGCTGCCCTCCCCCTCGTTCTCCCTCCTGCAGGTCTCCCCAACCTCCCGCCGGAGGACAAAGTTGCCCCCTTTGAGATGCTCCCGCCTCTGTCACCGACGGAGCTTTGTGCGGCTGGCGACCTCCAAGGGGGTCGCTGGGAGGACGTGGACGACGAGCCCGTGACGGAGGTGCCGGACCTGGTCACGCCGGCGTCTCCCCCCTGACGGAGTGGTCCCGTGACGTGCCGGAGAGGGGTGTGGCGACCCCCCGCTGCCTCTCCGCCCTCCGCCCGCCTCAGCTAGGGGATTTCCTTCCCTCGGCGCGGCCGGCGCGGGATGGTAGGCGGCAGGGGCGTCCCCGTCCCCGTCCCCTTGGCGCGCGGCGCCCCTCGCCGGCGGTGCCTGTTGGGGTTCGTAGCATGGAAAACAAAAATTTTCTATCGCATACAAACAAACAAGCCAAGATCTATCTACTAGATTGTAGCAACGAGTCGATGGAATAGCTAACCCTCGAAGATTCCAAAGCGGTTAACGAGAGCAGATTCTCGTGGGTGATGTAGTCGTACTCTTTCCGATCTCAAAATCGCGCAGACGATCCTTCCAGCGTCACCTTCCGGCAGCGCTCCCGCAGTCGGTCACACGTTCGGTACTCGACGAAGACCTTCCTCTCCCTTGTTCCAGCAGGCAGCGGAGGTTGTAGCACTCTCCTCGCGATTCCGGCAGCACAACGGCGTGGTACCGGAAGTAGAGGGGAGATCCCGCAGGGCTTCGCCTTAAGCCGGTGCGAGTATGGTGGAGCTTATGAGAGAGGCTATTAGTGGTCTAGTAATTAGACACACCAATTAGAGGGCTCTAAACCAATTAGAAGGCTCTAAACCGAAATAGCTCTAAACCGGGGTTTAGATCTAGGGTTTAGATCTAGAGGATAGGAAGTAGTGTTGTGTGTACTAGGAGGGGAGCCCTGCCCCTCCTTATATAGGTGGGAGGGGCTGGCCGGCCAAGGGGAGGGAGGGGAGTCCCTCCCCAACTCGGCTTGGTGGGGCGCCGGCTTGGGGAGGAGGACTCCCTCCCCAACTCGGTTTCCTCCTCTCCTCCCACTTCCCAAAATTGCCGTTTGACTTTCAAACTGGCCGTTTGACTTTTCAATTTAGGTTTTAAATAAATCCTTTATTTTGGGCAGCGAAGACACCTAGTACATGATGCAATCATTCCAACTTATAATGACACATTCATGTACCCTTTCCCCCTCCGGAGTGCCGGACATTCCGGGACTTTCTAGAATGTTCCCGATGAAAACACCGGAACCATTCCCCAACTCCGAAACGGTACTTTCCTTATATGAATCTTATTCTCCGGACCATTCCGGATCACCTCGTGATATCCCGGATCCCATCCGAGACTCCGAACAACATTCGGTCTCTTTCTCATAATACCATAACTACTCAAACAACGTCGAATCCTTAAGTGTGTCTCCCTACGGTTCGTGAATTATGCGGACATGATCGAGACACTTCTCCGAACAATAACCAATAGAGGAATCTGGAAATTCATATGGCTCCCACATATTTCTACGATTACATTGCGATCGAATGAACCACTTACATACGATACCAATTTCCCTTTGTCTCACGATATGTTACTTATCCGAGGTTATGATCGTCGGTATCTCTACATACCTAGTTCAACCTCGTTACTGATAAGTACTCTTTTCTCGTTCCCGTGATATGTGATCCCTTGTGACCCAGTCACATGCTTGCAAGCTAATTGGATGACATTTCACCGAGAGGGCCCAGAGAATATCTATCCGTCATATGGATGGACAAATCCCACTCTTGATCCATGTGTTTCAACCAATACTTTCCGAACACTCAATGCCACCTTTATAGCCACCCTGTTACGGTGTGGTGTTTGATGACATCAAAGCATCCATCCGGCAAAGGTGATATGCATGATCTCATGGTCGAAGGAATTAGGTTACTATGTATCAGAAAGCATATAGCAATTGAACTATTGAAATGACTTGATCTTTATGCTACGCTTATCTATAGGAGTATGTCCACCATATCATTCTCCTAACGATATGATCTTGTTGTTAATAACATCTCAATGTTCATGATAGGGAAACCACAATCATCTATTAACCAACAAGCTAGTGAAGTATAGAGGCTATACTAGGGACTTCAATTTAAGTTTACAATTCACACAAGTATTAATGTTTCCTTGTTAATACTATTATAGCATGAATATAAACATTTATCATAAACACAAAGATATAATAATAACTATATTTATTATTGCCTCTAGGGCATATCTCCAACAGTCTCCCACTTGCACTAGAGTCAATAATCTAGTTTCAAACCTTTGTGTATTCAACACCTATGGCTTTCCGGTGTTGCATGTACACGATTGCTAGTGGTCAACTGATCTCCGGATCTGACACTTCCAGGTCCGTGTGTAATTGCATGTCTTTGCGTCTCTACGCATCACTCATTCTCTAATGAGATGGCTTTGTATAATTTGGTCTTTCGGTGTGACCTTTAGTTCTTTGGGGTTAAAACATGTTGATAATATTGTCGCACAATATATCTTCATAGTATTATCCCGCTGTGAACTACACCTAGTTTGATAACAAACTACTTGACACAAATGCCCTCTTTTGCTGCTAACATAGCAGTCATACACTTAGCCTTTTGTTGCAGTATCTGTCACAATGTCTTAACTTTGGAACTCATCCAAATCCATTATGGAACTCACTTTCCATTATATTGTGCCACCCTTAATTTAGATTGAGATAAACTTAATTTGTACTCTGTGACAAAACTAGTATCAATGTAGTACTTTTACAATGAACTAACCATCTATTTGTCACTTCTACAAATAATATACTCTTAGTTCTTCCAAAAAGATCATAAGAATATCCTTACTATCGTCCAATGATCATCTTATGAATCATTCTGGTATATGCTCATAACTTTTAGAGCATAGGACATATCTGGATTTGTACATACCACAGTATGATTGATATAAACACTCTTTGCGATTTCATATATCAAGTATCAATCTATACTTGAATCTTTGTTTCACTTACCAAATGTCAATACACTTGAATATATCATCAACATTGAACTCTTTCAATCCTTTCTGTGCGACAAGAACCTTTTCTTGTAGTTTCTATATTGAACTCATTCAATATCTCGTTTATGTACTTCTGGCACAACCATATTAGCATCTATTGATGCCAAATATTTGGGTTTTGCCTAAGTCTTTCATCAGGATGAAATTCTTAATATGTGTCAATAAAAGATACATCATTTCTAATCAACAATATGTCCTCCACATAATGTATTAGAAATATGTTTTTAGCGCTCCCACTTAATTTCTTGCAAATGCAAGCATCTTCATTGTCTCCGATGAAATTAAACTCTTTTAACAGTTTCATCATAGTGAAGATTCCAACTCCGCTATGCTTACTTCAACCATTGAAGTTTGCATATGCATTCAGCATCCTTTGAATTAACAAAACCCTTTGGACCATGTCATGCACACGTCCTAGGTAACAATTCTATTAGAAGAACTTGTTTTGTTTATTCAACTACCACATAACAAAATTATATGTAGTGGTTGCTATATTAATCCGTATAGACTAAATATCGCTATGAAAGATCAAATCTTGTCATAGTCAATCTTTGAACATTGTTGTGAACTCTTTCCCAACATGTCGACTATTTCATAGATGTGAAACATCCATGTCTACTTCTTTATAGATCCAAACACAACTGTAAGGTCTTACACCTTTCTCGAGGGTCCTTCAAGTTCAAAACTTGATTTCTCGTGTATGGAACTATCATGGATTTTATGGCTTCAAGCCATTTGACGGAGTCAGGGCCCATCATCGCTTCTTTGCATGTAGTCCGTTCATTATTCTCAAATAATGATTCAACCCTCAAATCTTAGTATTTGATTGTTTACTCGACCTACTTGTTTCAATAGAAACTTAGACCTCCGTGACCACAACCTTTGAGGCACGTGAGCCATGAGCATTATTGCTGCCTCCGGAACACTTTTCGGTGCTGCGCAACTCTACACATATAGCTAAGGTTCTTTTAACCTTATCAAAGTTCTATTGTCCTCCCACTTTAACTTTTCACGAAAAATTCCTTCTCAAAGAAACTTGACGTTCTAAGCGACAAACACTTTTGTCTCCGGTGTTTGTGGAGGAATACTTAATGTTTATACAAAGACAGGTTTATCTGACTTTGGTTGCACACATCTTTCTTATGCATAGCATACCAATGTTTTAAGAAAGGACTACTTGGGTTTTATCCCAAACCATAACTTTATATGGTGTCATTTCAGCGAATTATGATGGAGCTCTTTTTAGTGGAAAAGCGGTAGTCTCTAAAGCTTTTAATCTTTAAAATATAATGGCAGTTCTATATTTTACACCTTTGATCTTACCATGTCAAACAAGGTTTTAATTACATATCTCGAACGC
The DNA here is from genome assembly GCA_916181665.1 of Avena sativa. Taxonomy (NCBI): domain Eukaryota; kingdom Viridiplantae; phylum Streptophyta; class Magnoliopsida; order Poales; family Poaceae; genus Avena; species Avena sativa. The sequence continues at coordinate 271,346,341 of OV702298.1, read as the reverse complement.
TCCATACTCTTATGGTGTTTCGGGAAATGCAAATCCACGGAACGATTCCTTAAATCTTAGGTATTATGCTAAACTTGTAACTCAAATATCTTCCTTTATGATCTTATCATAAACTATTTATATTCTTGTTACAATGATTTTGCACTTCATCTTGAAATCTTTGAATTTTTCAAATATTTCATACTTCATCCTTATTAAGTAAATATTCATATATTCACTCAAATTTTCGGAGAAAGCATATGAAGTTGAAATCCATCGCTCTTGACTACACATAATGGAGTTCGTACAACAATATGCACAAGTTCCAATAAGCTAGTCTTTCGTTCCCTTTTGGCCTATGAACGAAGTTTTAATTATTCTCTAGGAAAGTTTCACAAACGTCATTTGATCAAAAATCAAAAGACTCCAAAATTCCATCCACATGGAGTTTCTTCATGTTTTCTTTCCAATATAATTTAAACTGCGATGTCACTTCCTAAGTGATCTTTCAATCAATTTGTCTTTCGACATTTTTTTTAGCACTAGTTTTATGGATGTGATTTCTCCAACGAGATTTGTAAATCATCCATCTTTTATGGATTACGGCAATTATTTGAACAACCCTGTTGTTCTCATAATACCTGATGAAACAAATCTTGAAGGCAAGCTTTGATGTTTAACGAGCAACACAATAACCCTTTATTTGTTCTTGATGAACATCATCACATATTCTTTTGCTAGTTACTTAGGCCATTGTAGTTCATGAATTGTGTTGTTTCGTATGACGATTCATACCAACAAATTCAGTATAAAATACTTAAGAACCACATTGTTTAATGAGCAAAGAATATAGCCATAACATGTATATCATCTATATACTTAAACTGAACAATTCTAGTCTTTTCTTTTCTGCCATATATTTCTGAGATTCTCTTTCAGTATTTCCTTTTCTGTTTGAAAGAATCTATCAACATTAATAGTGGAGTCATACATATGACACATAGTCCAAAGCGTGTATAATTAAATACCAATGTCTTTGGATTTGCACTTTGAAGTAGATCACCATCATCAAATGTTTGGTGTTCTTTCAAATTCCTTTCTTTAGTAATCTATTGGTGTAGTAAACATTTTACCTACATCAAATATTCACCTTTATCATGGAATCGTCCATGACCAAGCTACTTTTAGCTTATAACGGTGAATCGCGAGTATAATGTTGCTCTCCAAAACCTTTTGGAGGATTAGGATAACTAGTGTCTCCAACCTTTTGCAAATTCTCATCAAATATGAGAACATGACTTTTGCCATATTATACTCTATCATGTTGCAACCAAAACTTTGTTTCAGATATCACAATATCTTCCACACATCATGGTTTCTGAAACAACTCTTTCAGATCCTAGATAACCTTGATATTAAGACAATCCTTTGAATATCAAGAATCATGGAGACAAACATGATACTTTATATACTAACACTTGGAATTGTTACTCTTGATTTAATACCAATTATTAAACTTCATGGAGTAACCGGAACTTACTGAAAGTTTGCAATAGGACTTTTAAACTTTAGATTAACACTTCAAAACAATACGATACCAGTTCGTAAAGTAAATAACCAGAATTCTATAGTTCTATCATCTCAATTATAACTAAGCGCAAGGTGGTAAACGGATGCCAATGACTACAACAACTATGCAAATTCACTTTGATTTAGTTTATGATAAATTGAGTTCTAATTAATAATTAAATTAATCTAGGTGAACTCCCACTCAAAACAACATCCCTCACATTGTTTTAGTGATCACACGAACCAAATCCACTACATCAACTCCGATCATCACGAGAGTTGATATAGTTTCAATGGCGAACAATCGACATGTTCATCATATCTACTATATGACTCATGCTTTACCTTTCGGTGATCCGTGTTCCTGAGGCCATGTCTGTACATGCTAGGCTCGTCAAGATCAAACCTTAGCTACCGCATAAGCAAATCTGGCTTGCTTACGTTGTATTCACCCGCGGAATCAAAGACACCCGATCATCACGTGGTGCTTCGAAGCAACAAGCTTTGGCAACGGTGCATACTAAGGGTGAACACTTTAGAACTTGAAATTTTGTGCATGAGGGATCATCTTATAATGCTACCGTCGTCTACTAAGCAATACAAGATGCATAAAGGATTAACATCACATGCAATTCATAATATGTGATATGATATGGCCTTTCTTCTTTGTGCTTCCGATCTCCATCTTCAAGCACGAACATGATCTCCATCATCACCGGTATAGCATCAAGGTCAATGACGCTTCTTCATGGTTGTCGTCCACCAGCTTCAACTATTACAACTATTTTGAATAGACACGCAGGTCTTAACAGAAATTAAAGACAACCATATGGCTCCTGCCGGTTGCCAACTTACAATAAGGAACATTGCATACATCAAATATAATCACAATCATGGCCATATCACATCACTGCACACCCCTGCAAAACAAAGTTAGACGCTTCTACTTTCTTTGCATGTTTTACGTGGTTTGGGGCTTTCCATAAGTGTCGTTCTAACCTACGAACAAGAACCACAACATTGATACTAGCATTGTTGATTACCCGTTGTAAATTGGATCTTTACTATGCTAGGAGAAACAGGCACCCGCAAAGCCACTTATGCAATACGAGTTGCATGTCAAGCGTGGAGCAAGTCTCATGAACGATGTCATGTAAGGTTAGCCCGGGCCGCTTCATCCCAACATACCGCAAGATGCAAAGTACACGCAAAGCAATCTACAATAAAAGCATCAACGCCCACAATGACCATTGTGTTCTACTCGTGCAACAGATCTACATATAGACACGGCTCTGATACCACTGTTGGGGTTCGTAGCATGGAAAACAAAAATTTTCTATCGCATACAAACAAACAAGCCAAGATCTATCTACTAGATTGTAGCAACGAGTCGATGGAATAGCTAACCCTCGAAGATTCCAAAGCGGTTAACGAGAGCAGATTCTCGTGGGTGATGTAGTCGTACTCTTTCCGATCTCAAAATCGCGCAGACGATCCTTCCAGCGTCACCTTCCGGCAGCGCTCCCGCAGTCGGTCACACGTTCGGTACTCGACGAAGACCTTCCTCTCCCTTGTTCCAGCAGGCAGCGGAGGTTGTAGCACTCTCCTCGCGATTCCGGCAGCACAACGGCGTGGTACCGGAAGTAGAGGGGAGATCCCGCAGGGCTTCGCCTTAAGCCGGTGCGAGTATGGTGGAGCTTATGAGAGAGGCTATTAGTGGTCTAGTAATTAGACACACCAATTAGAGGGCTCTAAACCAATTAGAAGGCTCTAAACCGAAATAGCTCTAAACCGGGGTTTAGATCTAGGGTTTAGATCTAGAGGATAGGAAGTAGTGTTGTGTGTACTAGGAGGGGAGCCCTGCCCCTCCTTATATAGGTGGGAGGGGCTGGCCGGCCAAGGGGAGGGAGGGGAGTCCCTCCCCAACTCGGCTTGGTGGGGCGCCGGCTTGGGGAGGAGGACTCCCTCCCCAACTCGGTTTCCTCCTCTCCTCCCACTTCCCAAAATTGCCGTTTGACTTTCAAACTGGCCGTTTGACTTTTCAATTTAGGTTTTAAATAAATCCTTTATTTTGGGCAGCGAAGACACCTAGTACATGATGCAATCATTCCAACTTATAATGACACATTCATGTACCCTTTCCCCCTCCGGAGTGCCGGACATTCCGGGACTTTCTAGAATGTTCCCGATGAAAACACCGGAACCATTCCCCAACTCCGAAACGGTACTTTCCTTATATGAATCTTATTCTCCGGACCATTCCGGATCACCTCGTGATATCCCGGATCCCATCCGAGACTCCGAACAACATTCGGTCTCTTTCTCATAATACCATAACTACTCAAACAACGTCGAATCCTTAAGTGTGTCTCCCTACGGTTCGTGAATTATGCGGACATGATCGAGACACTTCTCCGAACAATAACCAATAGAGGAATCTGGAAATTCATATGGCTCCCACATATTTCTACGATTACATTGCGATCGAATGAACCACTTACATACGATACCAATTTCCCTTTGTCTCACGATATGTTACTTATCCGAGGTTATGATCGTCGGTATCTCTACATACCTAGTTCAACCTCGTTACTGATAAGTACTCTTTTCTCGTTCCCGTGATATGTGATCCCTTGTGACCCAGTCACATGCTTGCAAGCTAATTGGATGACATTTCACCGAGAGGGCCCAGAGAATATCTATCCGTCATATGGATGGACAAATCCCACTCTTGATCCATGTGTTTCAACCAATACTTTCCGAACACTCAATGCCACCTTTATAGCCACCCTGTTACGGTGTGGTGTTTGATGACATCAAAGCATCCATCCGGCAAAGGTGATATGCATGATCTCATGGTCGAAGGAATTAGGTTACTATGTATCAGAAAGCATATAGCAATTGAACTATTGAAATGACTTGATCTTTATGCTATGCTTATCTATAGGAGTATGTCCACCATATCATTCTCCTAACGATATGATCTTGTTGTTAATAACATCTCAATGTTCATGATAGGGAAACCACAATCATCTATTAACCAACAAGCTAGTGAAGTATAGAGGCTATACTAGGGACTTCAATTTAAGTTTACAATTCACACAAGTATTAATGTTTCCTTGTTAATACTATTATAGCATGAATATAAACATTTATCATAAACACAAAGATATAATAATAACTATATTTATTATTGCCTCTAGGGCATATCTCCAACAGTGCCCAGGTGGGCGGCATCGTGGCGCAAGCCGGCGGCGGTGGATCGGCCAGCTCGAGGTTGGCGGGCTGGATCAGGGAGGAGGCCTGCCAGGGGCCCATGGGCGGTTGATGGGCCTCGGCCCGTTAACAGCCACTGCGGGCCTCCAGCGGGTCTAGGGTTGGACCCCGGGACCCGACCATCCCCGTCCTCCCACTTCCCCCCTTCTGCCCCGTCCCCCCCTCCCCTTGCCAGCTGCCGCCTCCCCCCGCCGGTGCGTCACTCCCCTCGACGACGCCTCCACGCCAAGGCCCCGCGCCGCCCCCGCCTGCCTCCTACAGGGAGGTCCTGATGGCGCCCAAGCGGCCCCGCAATCCCCCTGCGCCGCGGGAATCCTCCCCCCTGCGCAGGCCGGTGTTCCCCCGTCATCGGACCTCTCCTCCCCCCGCCGGTCTTCTCCCCCGCCTCGACGGTCCTCCCCGCTTCGACAGCCCGCCCCGGTGCACGCCCACAGGGGCTACTCCCGCCACTCTCCGCGGTGCCAGGACCCCCCAGGGGCCAGCGGGAGGCGCCCCCACCACTGCTGGACCGCTCGCCGCCCAGGGCCAGGGGCTTCGCGGCGCGGAGGCTCTCCCGGTCTCCTCCTCGGCAGTACCGGCGGGCACAGGACCCAGCCCCAGCGCCTGCCCAACAGCATCCTTCCAGGGCCCCCTCGCTAGAGGCGGCTCGGCAGGAGGCGCAGCTGCGGCAGCAGGCCTTGTCCTCTCGCGGGGCTGCGCGGGGCGAGCCGTCCCGCGAGGACGCGCCCAACTGGCGCATTCCGCCTGGCCCCCGCCCTGACCACCTCTCTCCGCCTCGGGCTGGGGTAGCCGTCACAGGCCTGACCGGGATCCCGTCGAAGAAGAAGAAAAAGAAGCCCAAGAAGAAGAAGCCGTCCTCCGCCTCTGCCCCGTCGGTTGGTGGGTCCGCTGGTGTGGGTCAGGCCCTCGCGCCCCGGTCGGGTTGTCAGTGCCTCGAGTACTACGGCCACAGGGTCAATGGGGGTTTCTACTACATCGACCTGGGGGATGTTCATATGGCCGTGCCTGAGACCCTCGCGACGGTGACCCTCCTGCCTCAGGACCCCCCTGTGCAGGTCGAGGTGTCCGAGGAGCTCATCCACAGGGAGTTCTGCGAGGTCCTCCCTGGCCATGATTGGCCGGTGAGGAAGATCTCTGACTCAGAGTTCGCTGTGCCATTCCCCTCGGTGGCGACCCTGCGGATGTGTGCCATTGGCGCGTCCTTCACCCTGCCGGTGCACCAGCTGCAGGTTCTAATCAGACCGTCGTTGGCAGACCAGGGGATTTCGGCGTCGCTGTCCGAGGTCTGGCTTCGGCTGTCTGGCGTCCCCCCGGAGGCTAGACGGGCCGAGGTCGTCTCCCTTGTGGCCCAGACGGTGGGGAAGTGCTTGGAGGTGGACTTGAGTTCCCTGGCTGGCTTCGGAGCGATCCGTCTGCGCGTCCTGTGTCCTGACCCGGCCGTGTTCCCGGTGACTATTGAGCGCTTCTTCTTCGATCGCGCTGGGCGGGACCTGCTGATGGAGTTGGACGGCTCCCCCTCCCCTGCTGAGGAGGGCTCCCCCTCTCTGTCCCCTCCCCAGGATGACGACCCTGGGGCGGGACGGTGGGGGTGGAGGTTCTGAGGAGGACTCGCTGGGAGAGGACTCCCCGGCGGCGGTCAGGTCTCCTGGCCATGAGGCCTAGGCCCCGGCCCCTCCTCCTCAGCGTCCTTCCGCAGGTGGGGACCCGGGCGGCCTCACGGCCTCGGGCGTGGGTCCCTTCTTCCCAGACCGTCAACCGCTCTCCAGGAGTGCCCCGGCCAAGCTTGGTCCGGTCGCCCCTCCTCGCTGCGCCCGTCCTATCCTTCAGGAGCCTCTCGCCTTCGACATCGCCCAGTACGGCTCCAACATCGGCAGTCCCCAGCTGTTCTCGGGGGGATCCTCGGGGTGGGCAAGGGGGACTCCCTCCCTCTCTCTGGGCCCACCTTCCCGGTTTCCTCAGGGAGTGTGGGCCTTGAGGTGTTCCCTCAGTCCTCCCCGCGCTCCCCGGGGATGGTGTGCTACTCCCTCGCCCTGGACACCCAGGACCTCGACGCTGGCGGCGCGTCCTCAGCCGCCCTCGCCTCGCCCGCTCCGGCTTCCGCGGGGCGTCGTGGCAGGGCCCCCCGCCAACCGCCCCTCCCCCTTCTCGCCACAGCGAGCGTCTTGCGGGGGCTAGGCGCGGGGGTCCAGGCCCTAAGCTGACGATCGCGGAGCGGGCAACCATAAGGGTGACAGCCCGTGATGAGCTTCTAGGTACCTCCCGTCCCCCGTCTCTCCCCTCGTCTAGTCCCTTCCCCCGCTCGGGGTCTATATCCTTTGTTCTGGACAAGGTTCCCGTGGATCATTTGGCTTTGGTGGCGGATGATTGTGGCATTGTGTTTCGTGGAGAGAAGGGCCCCCGTCTCGCGCAGGTTGAGGCCATCAAGGCTCGAGAGGTGTACGAGGGCCAGATCGCCGCTGCCCGGGCACGCGATGCTCGGGAACGGGAACGGGCCCTCCTGCTGACTGACCCTGGCCCAGTGGTGGCCAGGGACGGCTCAGCTCCACCCCTTGAGCCTGATGGCGACCCTCCCCCTATGAGGTCCCCTGGCTCTGGGAGACCTCGGGGGCGGCAGCCTAAGGCCCCGTCCTGCGCCCCCTCTGCTAGTTGCCCCCGTTCGCCCCCCAGACAGGGGGGCCCCTGGAGTGATTGTTCAGATGAACATCCTCCGGGCCTTCCGGGTGTTCATTTGGAACATCCGGGGGTTCGGGCAGGACGGGCGGCGTCGCCAGATCAAGGAGTACTTGCGCCAAGAGGATGTGAACATTGTAGGCTTCCAGGAGACGATTCGTCAGGACTTCTCGATCCAAGAGCTGGAGGCTCTGTCCAGACATAAGTTTGTCTGGACATGGCTACCGGCTTCCGGTCACTCAGGAGGGCATTCTCCTTGGGGTCAAGGAGGATATCTTCGAGGTAGAGGATATGGACCGCGGGGACTTCTTTGTGAGCATGGATCTCATCCATAGACAATCACGCCTTAGATGGGAAGTCGTGATTGTCTATGGCCTCGCGGATCATAGGAGGTCCCAGGAGTTCTTGCTCGAGCTCAAGACCAAGGTGGAGAGGACGGAGACCCCGGTCATGGTGGCAGGGGACTTCAACCTCATCAGATCCGCCACGGACAAGAGCTCAGCAAACGTGGACCTTAATAGGATACAATTGTTTAATGATTGCATTTCTGATCTCGCTCTCAGGGAGATTGCTAGGGTGGGTGCGAGGTTCACTTGGACCAACAATCGACTCGATCCGGTCCGTAGCGTTCTGGATCGAGTCTTTGTGTCGATCGACTGGGAACTGGCCTTCCCTCTATGCTCTCTCCGGGCGGTCACCCGGGTGGGCTCTGACCATACCCCCCTCCTTCTCTCTTCGGGAGGGGGCAGCGGCCTAGGCTGAACCGCTTCCACTTTGAGAACTTCTGGCTCCACCAGTAGGGCTTCGTGGATGCGGTGCGAGCTAGGTGGGCTGAGGCAGCCGCCTCTCCACCCCGTGTGTTCTGCGCGATTGATATCTGGCACCATTGTGCATTGCTGTCGCGTCAACTCATGCGGGGCTGGGGAGCGAACTTGGGCGCCGCGCTTAGAGGCCAGAAAGCGAGTATCCTGCTTGAGATTCAGGCCTTAGACCGAGAAGCGGACCAGGTGGGCCTCTCGGCGGATGCCTAGGCCCATAGATACTCCCTTGAGACCTCCATTATGGAGATCTATAAGGGAGAGGAGGCTTTCTGGAGGCAGCACAGCCGTCAGAACTGGACTATCCAGGGGGAATCGAATATAGCCTACTTCCACGCCATTGCTAATGGCCGTCGTAGGAAGTGCTCGATCCCCTGCCTCTGGGCCGAGGACTCTCTTCTGGAAGACCACAGAGATATCTCGGCCCATATTTATTCCTTCTACCGGGAGCTGTTCTCGGCTTCCCCGAGATCGGGCCTAGCGTTGAGTTTGGACTTCTGGCCCCAGGATGCCAGGGTGACCATGGAGGAGAACGGGGACCTGACTCGGCCGTTTCTCCAGTCTGAGGTCGCCACGGCTATCAAAGCGATGAAGTCCAACTCGGCTCCAGGCCCGAACGGGCTATCGGTGGTGTTCTTCCAGACCTTCTGGGAGCAGTTGTGCCCGGTGATCATGCGCATGTTTCAGGAGCTCTATATTGGGACACTGGTCATGTCTAGGCTAAACTTTGGCGTGATTACCCTGATCCCCAAGGTAGTGGGGGCCATGAACATCCGCCAATTTCGACCTATCACGGTGATCAACGTCATCCAGCGGATTTTTGCCAAGGTCCTCGCAGTCCGCCTGGCCCCTGTTATGGAACGCTTGACCACCCTGCTTCAGTTTGCCTTCTTGAAGGGACGCCTGATCCATGATGGCATACTAGCACTTCATGAAATCATTCATGAGGTGAAGGTGAGCCATCAGAAAGGCGTATTCCTCAAGCTAGACTTCCAGAAGGCATACGATAAGCTGGATTGGGCCTTCCTGCGACAAGTTCTCGAACGTCGCGGTTTTGAGGACCGGGTGATTGCGTGGATCATGCAATTTGTTATGAGTGGCAGCACGGCGATCAATATTAATGGGGAGGTGGGTCCTTATTTTAGACCCTTCTGTGGTGTTAGGCAAGGGGACCCGATCTCACCCTTGCTCTTTAACGCCGCGGTGGATGCCCTAGCAGAAATCTTGGATAAAGCCAAGGTTGCTGGCCACCTGTCAGGGGTGGTAGGGCAACTTATCCCCGGAGGTGGCATCACCCACCTCCAATATGCCGATGACACGATGATCATGGTCCAGGGTTCGGACCTTGATATTATTAACCTCAAGTTCCTGTTGTTGTGTTTTGAGTCCATGTATGGACTCAAGATTAACTTCGACAAGAGTGAGGTAATGGTCCTGGGTTTCCCGGAGGTGGAGCGTTAGTTGATTGCCGACAGGCTCAACTACCACCTTGCGGATTTCCCCATTACCTATTTGGGGATGCCTATGCGGGACTCACGGGTATTGATCAGGGACCTGACCCCCATGGTCTCGAAGGTCCACTCGCGTGCTGAGCCATGGCGGGCTCGCCTTACGACCAAGGGATCCAAAACGGTACTGATCAATTCCTGCTTGTCCAGCCTCACCATGTATCAGATGGGTCTGTACCTGTTGCCTGAAGGGGTCCATGCAGACTTTGCGAAAGAGCTGTCTAGATTCTTTTGGGCGGCAGGGGATGGTCACCAGAAATACCACATGGTGAAATGGGCAGATATCAGCTCCCCCAAAATCCTTGGGGGCCTAGGGGTTCTCGATTCTCGCCGCTTCAATGTGGCCTTGCTGCTGAAATGGGTTTGGCGGATTCTGCGGGACGAGGGGGGTTTGTGGCTGCAGCTCATCAAAGCCAAATACCTCCGGGGCCGTCCCTTGCTGGCTTGCGAACGCCGGGAAGGTTCTCAGTTTTGGCGGGCTATCCAGGACATAAAGCACCTCATCCGCCGCGGTTCTAGTTTTAGGGTAGGGAACGGGCAGGGAGTTCAGTTTTGGATGGACCCCTGGATGGACCCCGTTCAGACTGGAATTCCCGGTGTTGTTCGCTATCTGCGCAATCCCCACGATGTTAGTGGTCGAGGCTATGCAGGAGGCCCATTGGAACATCCCGTTCTGGAGGACCTTCAACGATGCCGAGGCGGCGGACTTCGTGAGATTGCGAGGCTCCTTGCCTCTTGCCCTCTCAGCTGAGAGTGATGAGATTTCTTGGAGCCAGTATCCTTCGGGAGCCTTCACGGTGGGCTCCGCTTATCGGACCCTCTTCCAGGGTCCTGAGCTCCCGTGGGCGTCGCATCTTTGGAGGCCCCCCTTCCTCTAAGCGTCCGTATCTTTGTGTGGCAGCTGCTCCGCGATCGCCTCCCCTCTGGGGTGGAGGTCGCTAAGCGGAATGGTCCTGGTGATGGTTTGTGTCCATTATGTGGGATCTCAGAGTCTTGCACCCACATAATGTTCACCTGTTCTGCTGCTCAATTCCTATGGAACTTTATCCGGGAGGCCCTGGGTCCTGCGTGGCAGGCCCAAGACCTCAGGGAGTTCCTGGAATCTGAGGCAAACCGTCCTGGAAGAGGGCGCCACCTCTTCTGGATGGTGTTCGCAGCCATCTCGTGGTCTCTTTGGAAGATTAGAAATAAGATGGTGATTGAGCGAATTTTTCCTAGCCGGGCCTCTGACTCTGTGTTTTCTTTGCTTGCCCACCTTCAGCAGTGGTACCCCCTCTCCAGGCAGCGTGATCGAGACCGCGTGGACGGCATCTTGCAGGCTATCAGGGCGTCGGCGCAACGCTTTGCGGTGCCTGCTAGTGCCCCCCACTAGGGGAGCTCTCTTCTGTTTTTGGTCGCCTTGTCTTTTTCCCTCTTTTTTTTGCGCTTATTGTGCTGTTGCCCCAGCGGACTATGCTTTTTATTTCTCTTGGGACGCCTGGGCGTCGTTGACTTTGTACTACTTGTTGGTGTTATTTTATTTATAAAGCTGGACGTAAAGCCTGTTTCCAGAGAAACTTGTTGATGTAAAGCACGACCACTAATCGCGTTAATAGTAGCAGCAATGCACTGAAATCCCTCCGTACCGAAGGTTTTCGAGAGCATTCCACAGAAAGACGTAAATTTGTATAGGGTGAAAAAATGGGATTAGGCAAGAAATTCTGAAAAGGTGTGATAGAAACTTAATAAGAACTGTATTCACAAACCATACGTTCCAATAGGCTGATATTTTCACAGAATGCACAACACAATATATTTTATTTACTGATGTTTTTAATTTTTTCTGGTCGGTAATAATTTCAGTTTATTGTGGACAAAAACTCTAAAAAAAGTTCATCCAAATAGAATGAAATATCATAATATACATAGTACTCCCTCCGTCCAAGAATAGATGTCTTAAGTTTTTTAAATTTTAAATGAATCTATATATACTAAGTAGTGTCTAGATTCATCAAAATTTTGATATATTTGATACATCTATTTTGGAACCAAGGGAGTACGTAGAATTATATGTGCTGTTGTACTGAACCGGTTCCTGCATGATAGTACATGAAAGCAACTACTACATCATTCATGGTTCAGCCGGAAGAATGGGACCAAGTCACCGGGGTAACCATTAATCCGTGCAGCATGCATGAGTTTGGGCATGGCCACGCTTCGGTCGTGCACATGAACCCTACAGCACTTAATAACAAAAGATATTGTAGCAATCATATCCGTACACTTGTAAATCTTATTCGCTCAACAGTAAACATGGTATATCGTTGCATGGGATCGGGGGTACTCGGACCACGTGAGACATGCATGATGCTCTGGATGAAACAGCTCCTGCCTTCCTTTGGTTCTTTTCGAGAGCCCTCGTGGGGTACGGACCTACTGCACGAGAACCCCGTATGGGCAATGGATCCGCCGCCGATCGGTCCAATCTCCTCGGCGATTTTTTAGTAGGCGTCGATCTCGTTTACTCGTACTCCCTTCGTCCTAAATTACTTTGCATTCTAGATTTAATCAAAGTCAAATATTTTAAAACTTGTTCAAACATATTCTACAACAACATTTATAAAATCTATTACATACAATATAAAAGTATGTTTTATGATGAGTCTAATTATATTTATTTTATATTTTAGATGTTGATAGTTTTCCTGATATATGTAGTCAAAGTTTATAAAATTTAACTTTAACTAAATACAAAACGTAGAGTAAATTGAGACTGAGGGAGTAGCTAGTGGTCTTTGTCTGCTTGCAAGCCTCCCTTCCAGCTTTCCTGGAGGGATCGATCCACATATTATAAAATTTCCCTAGAGTTGAGTTCAGACATCGGAAGCGATGATTGATGGTTTCCATAGTTAGGCCTGGTTGGTGGACCAAAGACAGGCTCGCTCCTGCGTTGCCCCCCGCGGGCGAGCAGGGGCTCCAAACCCTAACAGCCCCCGTCCCACCTTTTCCCCTCACCCCGTCGCCGCCGTCGGCGCTCGCCGACGGGCAAAGCCCGTGCGGTGCCGGCGGCGGCGGTCCTTCCTTGGTTGGCCGGGCGCTTGGAGGGCGGCGCGGGGTGGCTCTGTCAGGCGGCGGCGAACCTCAGCCACGACCCTATCTCCCCCAGCACGGCGGGCCGGCGAGCTGCGGCTGCGGAGGGCTCTCGTGGTGGAGGCGGCGGGGCTCTGTGGCGCGGCGACCATCTCCCATGGACGAAGGCAGCGGCGGCCGAAGCTTCTTCGGGAGACCCTTGTCTGCGGGCTGGCAGGGCCTACGGCGGTCTCCTCCATCGGAGTCGGAGACGGGGACTGGGTCGGACAGCAACCAGCGATGGCGGGCGAGCGGAGCTGGCCTGGGTTGCGCCGGGCCTGCCTCGGCCCAGATCCAGGCCTTTCGAGCCCGATCTGGATTGGCGGGCCTGCGCCCCATGCAGGTTCCAGGGGCATCCAGCGCGTCTGGGAGCCTACCCCCTAGCCACGGAGTGGTTGGGGTGCCGGATCCGGGCCCGGAGGCCTGGTTCTGGTGACCGCCTGGCAAACCCGTTTCTCGGGTGTTGCGTGTTCCATCGGCGGGTATGTCATGCTAATTAAACCCCTGTTGTCCGCGTGTTGTCGAGTTGCCTCGGTCCCTTGTCCACTTTGCTGGAAGTTCTGCTGTAGCGCATATGGTTCCGTGGGCGAGATCTCGGATGCCGGGGTGGCGGCCTCGGAAGGTGGTCCGCACGTGCGGCTCGACGACGGGCGACGTGGCGGTGGTGATGGCCGTCTCCTGGAGCCATGAGGGTGGCGAGGAGTGGGTGTCGGGGATTCCTGGTGTTGGCGGCGTCTTAGCGTAGTCGATGCCCAGATCATGTGGTGGAAGCTCAGCTCGGGGATGGCTGTAGTCTGAGGCCCTAGATGTGGCGAGGGTTTTTCCGGGAGAAATCCCAGCGCTCCGACGCCAACGGTGGCGATGCCTGCGGGTGTCGTGACCCTCTTGAGGGCACCGTTGCGGCTACCTTCTCTGCATTTGGGCTCCGGGTGAAAACCCTAGACTTCTTTGGTCTCGGCGACGGCGGCGCTTGTTGTGTCGTCACCCTCTTGGGGGCGTGGCCGTGGAGCCCAGGTTTTCTTAGTCTCTCGTCGTCTTCGGTGGCAAGCTCGATGCTTTCTAGTTTTTGTTATGTATCTTTTGATCTGCTTGTAAGAGGAATTCCTCATCACTTTGTATCTGTTCGGCCGTTGGCTTTATTTATAAAGCGAGCGAAAGCCTGATTCGAGGCCTGGTTGGTGTGAGGATAAGATGATGAGACGGATCACAATAAATACTCCTATAATTTGGTTTGGTCTGGTTTGTTGGTTTGTGAAGTTACACAATTTTGCCACGCGTTCATATTATATAATTCCTGATCAGCTAGCTCCAGTTCGATCACGATGTTTCCCGGGCAACAGATGTTTCGTCGTGACTGTTTTATTCTTTTAGGCAGGCCACAACTCTCCGCTGTATTTTAGTTGGTTTTATACAAAAAAATTATTTGCAAAAATAAATGAAAAACCTAGAGTTAAACACCTGTGTGGTCTATCAAGTTGCCACGCACGAGCGTATTGGTCACCAACTAGAAAATTTTAAACTATCGGTCACGAAGTTGTGTGGACGTGCCCCCTTAGTCATTCTGTCATGTTTGTCATTAAGTCACCGGTCTTGGTTATATGTTATTTTCAAATACCCCTTTACAATGTTATTTCCTCTAATTACTAGGTCACTTTTTTCACTATCCTATTGTTGGGCCGTCAAAATAGATGTAGGCCCACCTTTCGGCCTCTACTCTCCCGATTCTCTCCTAGATATTGTATCAAATATCTCCTGTGCGTGAACCCATCAGGGAAGCCACCTGTCAATCGTCGTGGCCAGCAGGGCTGCGCTAGTCGGATGCGATCCAGCCACGCAGTAGCAAGGCCATCCTCCCCGCCAGTACGGTCTGTGAAAATATAGGAAAAAGGAGTAGATTGGTTTAAGCCTCGATGCAAACCTCATCGGGCGCTCATATATTTATAAGCCACAGCCATAGCGATGGCGGGCGGCGCACGCACAGCGTGCTGTACAAGGAGTCCAGAGATTACAAGATTGTTACAACAACTCATGTTTATCTACAGCCAACATGTTTATCTACAGCCAGCTACAACCACCGTAATCCTACCAAACCTGAAGCCTATCTCGTACATGCTAAATCTTGTACGTTAACATCCCCCCTCGATCGAAACATGGGGAGCACATTGAGATCGCTTCGAAAACGCTGAAATTGCTGAACCATTAGTGGCTTGGTAAGAACATCTGCTAGCTGGTCATGGGTTGAAATATGTCTAATCTCGAGCGCCCTTTTTGCCACCTGCTCACGCACGAAGTGATAATCAATCTCAATATGCTTCGTGCGGGCGTGAAACACAGGATTAACAGAGAGATATGTTGCGCCTATATTGTCACACCATAAAGAAGGTGGACGCTGAAGACCAAGTCCCATCTCATGCAATAGCGCCTGGATCCACATAAGTTCTGCAGTGGCATTAGCAACAGACTTGTATTCAGCCTCTGTACTGGACCTAGAGACGGTCGGCTGCTTTCTGGAATTCCAAGCAACAAGGTTACCTCCAAAGAAGACTGCATGCCCTCCTGTAGATCGCCGGTCATCTGGGCATCCAGCCCAGTCAGCATCTGAAAATGCACTAAGATCCATTGAGGAAGATCGACGAAGAACTAGACCATGTGTGGCTGTACCCTGAAGATATCGGAGAATGCGCTTTACCGCAGTCCAATGCAGATCAGTCGGCGAATGCAAAAACTGACAAACCTTGTTGACATTGTAAGATATATCAGGCCGTGTCAAGGTAACATACTGTAGAGCTCCTACTACACTCCGATACTGGGTAGCATCCGCAGGAGACAACATACATCCCGACTCCTTTGAGAGCCTCTCTGAAACAGCCATGGGAGTGGTACACGCCTTAGCCGAAACCATGTTAACCTTTTTCAGTAAATCAAGTATGTACTTCCTCTGACAAAGAACCAAACCATCATCAGTAGCATGTACCTCAATACCCAAAAAATAGCTGAGGTTGCCAAGGTCTTTGACAGCAAAATCTCGACGAAGCTGAGTAAGCAATCGATCAACAGCTGCAGAAGACGAACTAAGAACAATGATGTCATCGACATAAATGAGGAAATACATACATATGCCCCCTTTCCGAAAGAAAAAGAGAGACACATCAGCGGCGGAAGCAGTGAAACCAAGATCAAGCAACCGAGAACTCAGACGAGAAAACCATGCACGAGGGGCTTGTTTCAGACCATATAGAGACTTGTGGAGCTTGCATATATGACGAGGATAGCGCGAATCAGCATACCCAGGAGGCTGGTACATGTAGACATCTTCTGCAAGAATTCCATGCAAGAAAGCATTTTGCACATCCAATTGACGCACAGACCACTGCTTGGAGATTGCCAAAGACAGAAGAACACGGATGGTGGTGTGCTTGACGACGGGAGAAAATGTGTCATCATAATCAATACCTTCACGTTGCTTAAATCCCTTTGCAACAAGTCTGGCTTTGTAGCGATCAACAGTACCGTCAGGCTTGTACTTCAGTTTGAACACCCATTTGCTGTCAATTACATTCAGACCAGGACGAGGAGGAACCAAATGCCAGGTTCCATTGCGGTGCAAGGCAGCCATCTCATCATCCATGGCGGCTTTCCAGGGAGGAAACTGAGCCGCATCAGTGTAGCTGGAAGGCTCAGCAGGAATAGGAGACATCGTCTGGCACGCGTACGTGACAGTCCCATCTGTATGTTCCAGTTTCTTGACAATGCCAGAGCGAGAGCGAGTGTGTGGGCGATCAATAACAGCACCTGAACCATTCGGTGAAGCAGACGAGACGCCAGGAGCAGAGGCGGGCGGCGGCCCGCGAGGCGGAGCCACAGATGGCCGAGACGAACCACTCAGCGGCGAGTCAACCGACCCAGAAGTCGCGGAGGGATCCGTGCGCGGGGGCGAGGAAGAACGCGGCCCAGACATGCGCGCGCGCCCGGCCGGTGTAGACGACGCGTCGTCCTGGGATCCCGTGCCATGTGCATGATCCATGCAGGGAGACGTTCCTGGTGATAGCGCCTCTGAGCTAGACGTGGTTCCTGTAGATGGATCAAATGACAGAAAATGCTCATCGCTGATTAGATCATTAGTCCTATCAACACTTCCGCTAGGAACAGGTAAAGAGGGCATTGGTGGTGACAGGAGCTGGACGGGAGAGGATGGGGAGGAATCGGATGGAGCAAGTGACACCTGAAACTTGCGAGAAAAAGGGAAAACCGATTCATCAAACACAACGTCCCTGGAAATAAAAATACGTCCAGTAGAAGGGTCTAAACATTTATACCCTTTGTGATGCGAGCTATAGCCAACAAATACACATTCTTTGGAGCGAAAAGCAAGTTTCCGATTATTCATGGGTCGAAGATGAGGCCAACATGCACAACCAAAGGATTTGAGCATATTGTAGTCGGGTTTGGCTTGAAAGAGTCGCTCGATGGGAGAAGCATTGTCTATAACACGGGTTGGAAGACGATTAATAAGAAAGGTTGCAGTGAGAAAGGCCTCATCCCAAAAGCAAACAGGCATGCATGAGTGTGCTAATAGAGCTAGCCCAGTTTCGACTATATGCCTATGCTTGCGTTCGGCCGCACCATTTTGTTGATGAGTGTATGGACACGACACATGGTGTGCAATGCCATTTGTTTGGAGATATTTATGAAGGCGTTGGTATTCTCCTCCCCAATCGGATTGAACACAGAGAATTTTACGATTAAGTTGGCGTTCAACATGGGTTTGAAAACGAACAAAGATTTGTTCAACTTCAGATTTTGCACGTAGGAGATAAATCCATGTGAATTTGCTAAATGCATCAATAAAGGAAACAAAATACTTGTAACCACCAACCGAAACAGTGGCTGGCCCCCAGTGGCGGACCCAGGATTTGGGAAAGACCGGGGCTAATTTCTAATGCCCAAAACTATGAATTGTTTTGCCTTCTACTTCCCTTTTGATAACATAATATATCAGCCAAAATACACTAAAAGCGCGTAGATGGATTTTTTTACGTGAAACATATGTTTGATGCTTAACCAACTAACAATAAGAAAAACACAAAAAAGTGCGATGACATAATCATATAATCAAGGCTGGATTTTAATACCTAAACAACTGAAGCTTTGCTCTGATCTTAACCTGCCATTTCCTCATAATTTATAGGAGAAGAACCAGAACCTAGAAATACAAGAGAAAATTGTATGGATGGATACCTGATACATACTTTCTATTGGTAACAAAGTAACTTACCACTAGAAGTATCTCTCACGTTTACATCAAGCTCCCCAATCAGTTTCTGAAGGTCGGGATTCATGTCCAAAAACTGTCCACTTTCATTGATATTTGTATCAAATTCAGCCCCTGCACTAGAAAGAGATTGGTTCGAATTGGCAAGTACCGATAGAAAATCAGATGACACCCATCTTGAAGAATGCGTGTCCTCTTCATATTCTGTGTAATCAGATCAAATAAAATCAGTTAAAATTCACAATCAACTTGGCAGTTCTAGCATCGGCGACTCTATAGTGGAATCAAAAGGATAGTCAACAAAGAAACTACTTACGACTAGAGAGCCATAGAGGGGAAAAAGCGGGCCAGGAAGGCAGATGAGAAATTATACGGCGCGGTGGCGGCGCGATCGAACGGGCCAACAGCCAAACTCACGAACCTAACAGGTTTAATTATTTCTAACGCGGACATGTAGCTAGTTGTGTCTCTCGATCCAAAATTTACGGCCGGGCGGAAGTGATTGTGCGAGCTGTGAGTTTCCGTTACTGGATCGTTTCCTTGTTGGGCTTGTATAGCCCTGGTCATTCTCAGCCCAAGACACGGGCTGGACTGCCTCTGGCCTATATTTTCTGCAAAATTCATAAGAGATGCAAAGGAATAAGGTGGGCCACGACCCGGGCTGTAGCCCGGGCTGCCCTGGGCCCAGGTCCGCCCCTGCTGGCCCCCATACATCGGAGTAGACAAGCTCTAGAGGGAATTTTGCAACAAAACTAGATGGACCATAAGGAAGTTGGTGACTCTTTGCCTGTTGGCACGCATCACAAACCGATGCGTCATGTACTTCACTACATGAGAGTTTATTCAAGCTAATGATAGACCGAACTACTTGTGAAGACGGATGGCCAAGACGGTGATGCCATTGCTTTTTATTGACTGACGTAAGCATGGCGGCCTTGATATGATGGAGTGTGGACGGCGGGAAAGGGTAGAGACCAGCCCTACATGTTCCTCGGAGCAGGCTTTTCTTCGTTGCTAGGTCCTTAACAACAAAAAAGGAAGGGTGAAATTCAACAAACACATCATTGTCATTGGTCAAGCGGTGGATGAAAACAAGATTTTTTGTAATTTGGGGGACATGAAGGACATTGCGAAGGGCAAGAGTTTTAGCGGAAGTATTAATAGAACTTTGACCAATATGCTTGATGTGCAAACCTGCGCCGTTGCCGACTTGGACGTTGTCGTTGCCGTTGTAGCGCTCGCGGAAGGAGAGACGATCTAGATCACTTGTGATGTGATCGGTTGCACCCGTGTCCGAGTACCAGTTCGGATCCACCTGATAGCCGGTGCTAGTGCCAGCCACGTTGGCCGATGGCTGCTCCTCCTCTCCATGGAACGTGGCGTCAAAACGCCTAAAGCACCTGAGAGTTGCATGGCCCGTCTTGCCGGAGAGCTGACAGACAGGCCGGGGCCCATTGCCGTTGCCGCCGCCACCGCGATGACCACCACCACCGTTGCGGCCTTGACCGCCACCTTGGCCGCCGTTGTTGCATCCGCCACGGCGCCCATAGCCACCTCCATTGCGGCCATGACCGCCTTGGTAGCCGCCTCCGTGCCCACCTTGGTAGCCTCCGCCACCGCCGCCGCGTCCCTGCTGCCGGCCGGAGCCGACATAGTTGGCGGAGGAGTTCGACCCAATCTGTAGATCAGGCGGGTTGTAGATCGCTTGGCGGTGCTCGAACCTGACGAGGTAGGAGTACAGGTCGTCGAGTGTTAAGTCGGCCTTGACGTTGAGCGAGGAGACGAGGGACTCATAGTCCGCGCCGAGGCCGGAGACGATGTAGGCGATCACTTCGTCGGCGTGGAGAGGATGACCGATCGCGGCGAGGGTGTCCGCCAGCGTTTTCTTCAGCTTGAAGTAGCTTTGGCCAGACATGTCGGGCCTCTTCGGGGTCGCCAGTTGCGCGCGGATCTGGTTCAGGCACGCACGGGAGCGCGATGCGAACATGCGCTCCAGTTGCCCCCACGCTTCAGCGGCGGACGCCGCAGCCATGACGTGAGGGAGAAGATCCTCCGAGACGGTGGCAAGGATACCGCTGAGGATAGCCTGGTCCTTGGTGTACCAGGCGGTGTAGGCCACGTTGGCCACCTTGGTGGTGATAGCATCAGCTCCGGTGCCGGTGGTGGTGTCGATGGTTTTCGCGGGAGCAGCCTCCTGCCCATTGACGATGCCGAGGAGTTGGTGTGTGCGGAGATAGGCGAGCAGCTGGGCTTTCCACATGAGGTGGTTTTCAGTGGTGAGGCGGACGGTGACTACAGAGGAGATGGGCGGCATGGCAGCAAGGATCGAGGAAGAAGAAGAGCTCGACATTGGTCAGATTGGCTCTGATACCATGTGAAAATATAGGAAAAAGGAGTAGATTGGTTTAAGCCTCGATGCAAACCTCATCGGGCGCTCATATATTTATAAGCCACAGCCATAGCGATGGCAGGCGGCGCACGCACAGCGTGCTGTACAAGGAGTCCAGAGATTACAAGATTGTTACAACAACTCATGTTTATCTACAGCCAGCATGTTTATCTACAGCCAGCTACAACCACCGTAATCCTACCAAACCTGAAGCCTATCTCGTACATGCTAAATCTTGTACGTTAACACGGTCTAGTTCGGAGCGCTTGTTTGCCACCATGACATGGTAGAGGTTGGCGAGATCAAGGACGTGCGCACGTATCCACTCAGGATGCACCAATAATATGTACCGCTTCTGACTTCTAAGCATGATAAAGTTATTGAGCTTTTTTAAAAATAATCATCTCAAAATCATGTAGATCAACGTGGAGCTTCTATCTATGAAGAGAACAAAGCAGGATTAATTACCTCTTGATCTTTTCCTGCCTTCCTAGCAATTAGAAGATACTAAATTTTGAGAGGATATTTCAAAAAACAGACGATCACATCAATAACTTAGCGGTGGACGTGACAGAATGACTAACCGGGCACAACCACACAACTTCATAACCGATAGTTTGTATTTTCCCAGTTAGTGACCAATGCGCTCATAGATGACAACTTGATGGATCACTCAGGTGTTTAACTCAAAACCTATCTTATACAAAGATTAAGGAAATTCTCTTGCCAAATGATATTATAATTGGCCCCGGTACAAATGCCAAAGTCCTACCTGTCACCATCCGGCGGTACTTAATTACTTTCTCTCGATCAATCCCTATATGGAAATCCACCAAGAGGTTAACAGGAGCATATATGCAGATATAATCTAGCATGCGTCTGCGAGATGGTAAGCCAAATATACAATGCAGTGGCAGAATAATTCGAGCTAGCACTATGTAGTGTGTTAGCACGTCTGCACATGCCACATAGATAATGAAGCTGCCGGGCTTGTTCATAAGAAGAACAATCTTATCCGATCCGGAGGGCATCGCAGAATTCTACTAGTACTACCTTTGTAAAGGGATTTGTCGTAGAAATATGCAGCGAATTTCCTTCTAATCAGTTAACGTTGGCCTATTCCTTCTAATCCGGCAGCAGGACGGATTAGATCTTGATTCCCGGCCGTTTCAAAAGTTTTTCCAGGCAGCTACCGGAAAGCTTAGCATATTATATGTACCTAGAATACCAATCGAAAAGATCACGTGCTTATACTTGGCCAGCAACCGAAAGTTCTTGTTTTATTTTTTTTCTGCTGGAACGATATAATAGAAAGGTGTCCGTAGGGGGATCGAATTTGTTTCTGGACCATCTCGTTGGTAAAGCAAAACCAAAGTATTAAATACGTATCGCACAAGTATAATTTTAGGACAGGAGGAATTTGCATTTTTTTTGTCCGATGGTGAAAACAACGCAACTCATTTGGGGCTTGTGGTAGGCAGGACAGGATTAACACGACAGGTCATATGAAATCCTACTACAAATTTAAACGCATGAATAGGTTACAATAGTTATTTGGTTGCACCACGGAATAAAATGCAGCCATTTGTGTGAAGGAATAGCTGCATGCCAGGAAATTTTCAAGAGGTTGGAACCAAGGAAAATTTTCCTACGGGGATTGCATGCAAAGTAGCCTGAAATTCAGAACCATAGGAATTTCCCAGTGTTACAAACTAGACAAGCATATAGGAATTTTTTTCTCAAGAATAAAATCCTGCAGAATTTTCTTTGAACCAATTTTACAATGTCGCTAAAGAACAATTTTGAGACGCAAATTTACAAGGACAGGGCCGTTAGGGCATCTCCACCGGGACTACCCAAACGATCCGAGCGTATCTAAATGGGTCCGCGCGGACGCGCGGGACGTGCGTGACGCCCCAGCGGTACCACCCATCCGGACTGACGCATCACAGACCGACTCATCCAGGCATCAAATTTGGGTCACGTATGCGTCTGCCCGGACTGGCGCGGACATAGGTTGGATGCAGACGCATATGGGCCTTCTGGCCTGTTCATTTTCATATGTTTGGGTTGCGCTGCTATGCTCGGTCGGCCGAATAGGCCGGACCATGACCCTAAATCGTTTGTGACACGACTCAAATACTCCCCCGTCCCATAATAGATGTCTTAGATTTATCAAAATTTGGATAAATCTATATACTAAATAGTGTCTAAATTTATTCAAATTTTGACAAATCTGAGACATCTATTTTGAAACGGATGGAGTAGATATATCGGACCGTTTGATGTCTCCTCGGTGGAGATGCTCTTACTTATAGGATTGAAGAAACAGTCCATGGAGTTCTTTTGAGGTTTTCTGTAACTCACCACTTGTACCTTGCCGATAACACAAGTTTTCAAGTTCATTCTGACATCCGATCATAACATCCCTAGACGTACGGCAGTTGTAGGCATGCCAGACCGAACGCACGCGTGCGAGGCGTGCCACTAGCACGCGAGCCGTAATTTAAAGCAGCAGCTGCCAACATGCATGGCGTGTCACGGTTCGTTGTCGTTCTCCGGTAGGAACGAGAGCCGCGCGCACAGGCCAAGTACCACGTGAAGTTTCTCCGTCAGATCAGTGCGTGGCGTCTCGTGTGCCGCTCGATCTGCGACCGGTTGGAGAGGGCGACGCCCCGATCTTACTGTGCTGGTCAGCGAGCGTGCCTGGCGAGCTTGGCATGTACTCCCTCCGTTTCAAAATATAAGATGTTTAGGTTTATAAAAAAATGTACCTAAATTTATTTTAGTGTATAGATTTATTTTAAACTTAGATGAACCTACGTATTAAAAGTAGTCTAGATATATTTGCTTTATAAATTTAAAACGTCTTATGTTTTGAAACAGAGGGAGTACTAGTCATCTCGATCTCTTTCGGCTGCGAGCTTGCCGTGGATTTCAAAGGAAAGATCTTTGGCCGTCGCCACAACTAGGTCACCTCTTTTGTTTTGTTCTTCTGAACCACAATCAATTGCAGACTTGAGCATTTTCTGCACCCGTGATCAGAATCTTTTGACTCTTGCGCGCTCAATCTGACGTACGTCTCGCTAGATCGATCGATGCCTTTTCTCAAGCTGCTGGTCATGCGCGCCTGAAAAACTAGCGAGAGGATGATTAAAGATTCATGGCCAACCAAAGCGGATTCGGTCGAGTTCTCTTCTCTAGCTAAAAAATAAGGAAGTGTCTAGATCTTAGGCGTATAAGAACTTCTTATGTCTAAGTCGCTGATGTCATCCTAATATTTCTGCTAATTCTCAGTTACAACCTACTCCCTCCGTTTCAAAATATAAGATGTTTTAGGTTTGTGAAGAAAATGAATCTAGACCCCTTTTAGTGTGTAGATTCATCCTAAAGTTGAGTGGACCTACATATTAAAACAAGTCTAGATTCATCTTCTTCACAAACCTAAAACATCTTATATTTTGAAACGGAGGGAGTAGTTGCAACTCATTAAATTCTCGGTTACACTCTAGTTATAACTTATGTGTAACTTTTACTTTGTACGAATCACGAGGTAAATCGAATGACGAAAGTGACGACCGAGACCTAAAAAGTTTTCGGACGCCCGTAGCAAAGCCGAAAATATAAAAAATAGGTAGCCATGCACGCATGCATAGCTTTTACCGGCCAGAGACTTTTGCAAACCCGTACGTGCACGTAGTGGTGGTGGTGGACGGTCGCCACTCCACTCCCCACTAGCTAAGCTAGCCCAAACTCCAAAGCAGCCGGACGGCCGGGGCTAGCCACCGGGACGTATTCATCCTAAGAGCATCTCCACTCGCCTACCCAGGACGCCGATTCAGACGTCGAATATTTCGGTCCGGACGCCGGAAATCGGTCCAGTCGCGTATCAGGGATCTGTTTTCGTTCGGATTTCGGCGTGTTTTGGTTCGACCTACCCAGGCCGTACCCAGGATCCCGGGTACACCCTGGGAACGCCGGACTCAGCGAAAACGGGCGTGGGCTAGCTCTGTCGGCGAGAGAAGGCGCCACTCCCGCTACTTCACGGAGCTCCCGCCCTTTCCTTCCCTCCTCCCGCCTTTCTTCCCCATTCCCCCACCCCCGCCACTCCGCCGAGCTCCCCGCCCGACATGCCGCCCAAGAATTTCGTCCAACCCAGATCGACCCTTGGCGAGGGTCCGGCGGAGAAGAAGGCGAGGAAGCCGAGAGCGTTGCCGACCAAGCCGGAGGGCATATCCTCCGCCGAGTGGGAGAAGAGGGAGCACGCCAGGCAGATCTCATCGGCCGAGCGGAAGGACAGGAAGGAGAGGCCAAAGCTCCGGCAACAGCAAGCGGAGGAGGAGAAGGCGATGGTGAAGGCGGCGGCGGAAGAGCAGGCGATGGTGAAGGCGAAGAAGGCGGCGGCGACGCGTTCGGCATTGATGGTCGCGCCGTAGCCACCACACTGGGGAAGCCAGGCGAGCGTCGGCTCACCCGCCGGATTCTCGCCAATATTTCCGGCCGGCTTCCAGGAGATCCAGGCGACTGCTCGGCAGAGGTACTCCTCGTCGCCCGAGTTCGACGGCGGCTTCAACCCCAACGTGATTTTCCCCTGCCCGGCGTCGCGCCCTCCTTCAGCCTTCGACGTGGACATCAACTTCCCCTACTCCGCCTCTCCGGCGTACGCAAGCCCCGCTCTTTGCCGCGGACCGCTGCCTTTCGACGGAAGCTCGACACCCTTCGGCGAAGCCGACGCGCACAACCTGTTCGGCGCAATGCCGGGCACCCTTCCGGCCGGCATGTCGGCCGAGGCGTACATGGAGGACCTGATCGCAACAGGCTCGGCCTCCAACCACCCCTCCTTCTTCACGGAAGAGCAGACCCAGGCCAACGCCGAGCACGACATCGAGTCCCAGGACCTCGCCGACACCGATGCCGAGGAGACGCAAGCCGATCAGACGTAGCCAGAGGACGCCGAGGCTGAGGCGAAAGGCAAGAAGGGGAAGAAGAAGCCGGGCACTTCGGCGGACGCTCGGATCAAGTGGACCGTGGCCAAGGACACCTGCCTCGCTGAAGCTTGGAAAACGGTGAGCATGGATCCGATCACCGGTGCTAACCAGAATTCAGACAACTATTGGCGGCGCGTGAAGGCAGCGTTCAACGAGCGTAGCATGTGCGACCCAAAGTATCGCAAGATCGACATGGAGCGAGGGGAAAATGCTATTACCAATCATTGGGCGATCATCCAGACTGCCTGTAGCGAGTGGCACAGCTGCGCGGAAGAGGTCGACCGCACACAAGCCAGTGGAGAGAACATGGACAACAAGGTACTCGGGAACACTAGCTTTGTCGTGCACTCTCTTCCATTTTTACAAACTTGGCACACTTTCATTTTGTAGCTGCGTCGTGCACTTTCTCTGTTTCGAGAGGACATGAAGATGGAGTTCAAGTTCCATCACGTCTTCGAGAAAATCGAGCATTGCGAGAAGTGGCGGGACACTCTCCTAAGTCTCTCCAAGAGCAAGGACGGCGTCTGCAACCCCGAGGTCCCCGCCGCTGCTGCCAGCGAAGAAAGACCTGAGCTCGGCCAGAAGAAGGCGAAGATGCTCAAGGCCGCCGGACCTCCCGCCGAGCGTCTCCAGGCTTCGATCGAGAAATGCCTCGCCGATACGAGGGTGCAGGCCGAGAAGAGGGCTGAGAAGAGCGAGGAGTGCTGGAAGAAGCTGATTGAGACACAAGGGGAAAATGTGGCCATCATCAAGGCCAACCTCGCCGAGAAGAAAGCCAACCTCGCCGAGAAGAAGGCCAACTACGCCGCCAAGAAAGCGCAAAACAGACCTCAAGTTCCTCATGGACAGCGAGGACACGTCGAAGATGAGCTCGCCGGTCAAGGCCTGGTACATGGCTGAAAGAACATGTTGGGCCCCCCATGTGTGGTTTTGGTAATTAATGACAATCTTTATGAACTACTGTGTGTATTAAGTTATACTTGTAGGATTTGTCCATTGGCATCGCTTTGGCTTCAAGGTCAATGAAATGCAAAGAAGATTTGTTGGGCAAGCTCAATATGCGAGATCGATGATGAGGAATTAAGGAAGGCGTTCCATCTTGAGAAGGGCAAGATCGTCTACATCGAGCTCAAGTGGAATTCTCAAGGCAAAGGTATAATATTGATAGGTTTTCCCTTTTGCCGGTCTCACGTTGTGTGTGTGAGACCGGGTTTAGGATAGATAATCGTACTATCAAGAGGGGCTCTCTTATGAGTAATTCGGTCACATCGTTCGGAGAGAGCTCAAACCTTTGCATACTTGCATCATCATATTTGGTTATTATTTGGTCTTATCCATGTGATGATATAGAGCTTGTGGTAATCTCCATAACAAGCTCTTGTTCATCTAAATCGGATCTCCCATTTGTATCATGTTGCGATTTTGATTTATGCGGCTTTTCGGTTTCTCACCAAGTGAGGTATATCACATTATTCTACTTGATACTTTCTCACTTGGTGATAATCAATATTTCCACTTTTTATTGGGAAGCCCTTGTCCCGGTGTGGGAGAAGGGCGCGGACATGCAAGCCTCGAGATCGGAAGCAGAAATCCTTCGCCCCCAGTGGAAAGGGCTTGCGCTTCCGCGCAGCGGTGGTCGGTAGTGCCACAGCCCCTAGTTCATGCCCTACTAGTTCGCTGGTTGCGGAATCATGGCCGCCGATCCCTTCGGGCGGTCCCTTCATTCCTGCTCCTGCGTGGCCCAAGCCGATGGCAGAAGCGCCGGTGCCGTAGAAGGATGGGGCTCTTCCGACCTCGCATTCGGAGCTGTGGGTGGATCGAGATGTGGATCCAGCGGGCCCTAGTGTAGACCCTGTAGGCAGGGCCGGCCCTGAGGGGGGACGGGAGGGGCAGCCGCCCCGGGCCCAAAATTTTGAGGGGCCCTTCGCAAATATATACTGCATATATGGACTATAATAGATATTAAAAAAATAAAAAATAACGGTTTTAAGCTTTCTATTGGGCTAGATTGGGCCCTCTATTTTGCTAGACACACATATGTTTTAGATGTGTCCATCACATCAGCACGTACATAACCTACGATCAGATCAGCTATCGATCTCTTTGATCGTATCATACGAAGACAGGCCGCATGCCAGTTCCTGCCTCGACCTTGTCGCCCTCTATCCAACGCAATTTGAATCGGATCAATCGGAGCTTCCGGTCAAAAGTTATTGCCGTTTGAATATTCGCATGTCGGTCTGTTTTTCTGGGCCGAGCGGTAGTACCGCCCGGGCCTAAAAACGGCACGTTTCTCTGTCTGGCTAGGTACCTTTTCCCGGTACTACCAGCCAGCCCCGTAGTACCGCCCGGGTAGGCCGGTAGTACCGGCCGGCCCAGATTCGATTACATTTTTAGATCCAGATCGTCCCACCTCGCGCTGCGCACTGTTGCGTTGTCCTGCGCGCTGCTCCGCCTCACTGCACGCTGCTGCAGTGCGCTGGCTGACCCGCGCGTCTGCATCTCGCTGCGCGCTGGGCCCGCTGCGCAGCTCGCCTAGCTCGCCGCTCGCGCGCGCCCTGCCGCTTGCATGCGCCGCTGCGGCTGCTGTCTGCTGCCACATGCAGCAGCTGCTGTGTGCCC
This sequence comes from Avena sativa, assembly GCA_916181665.1. Classification (NCBI taxonomy): domain Eukaryota; kingdom Viridiplantae; phylum Streptophyta; class Magnoliopsida; order Poales; family Poaceae; genus Avena; species Avena sativa. The sequence goes on along the minus strand of OV702298.1, from coordinate 271,318,142 downwards.
CACTCCGCCTGGGCCCCGCGCCGCTGCGCCCGCTCGCCCCGCACAGCACGCGCACGCGCGCTGCCTCTAGCCGCGCTAGCTGCTGTGCCTGGCGGCTGGCCCCGCCTGGCCCCACCGCTGCTGCGCGCGTCCGCCTACGACCCGCCTGCTGCTCTGCCATGCTGCGGCTGCTGCCTGCCCCACCCCGCGTGGGTCCCGCGCCACTCGACCGCACGCGCGCGCCCTGCCGCCCGCTGCTTCTACTGCTTGCATCTGCCATGCATGCGCGTGCGCTGCTGAGCGTCCGCGCCTGCGCTTGGCCCCACCTGCTGGCGCTGCTCACTGCTGCTGCTGCGGCTCACTGCGCGCACCTAGGGGTGGGCATAAAAACCAATAACCGAAGACCAAAACCGAAAAGACCGAGACCGAACCCAAATAGGCCGAAACCGAAAAGACCGACAAGAAAATTGGGTAGTGAATTTTATAGACCGAATTTAGTTTGGTCTATTCGGTCTTTAGTTCCTAAGTAACCGAATAGACCAAACTAACCGAATTTTACATGAGACTATCTAAAACTCCAAATTTGTGTGATGTGCATGAATTATAGCATTGTTGAATGGTCATCAAAGTGCTATTGTAGAGTTGCTACATTTTATTAGGATTGTTGCACGTTTATTTCTTCCACTAAATGATAACATATGTATTAAAATATTTAAAATATAGTTGAAATATTGTCATATTTTTAATAAGTACCGTCTATATTTTGTGTTGACAATATTTACCATGTTATTCGGTCATGACCGAACCCGAACCCGAATTAGTAGGTACCCGATTTTTTCGGGTAGTAAAACTATCAAGTATAATTCGGTCTTTATTTTTTTAAGGACCGAATTTAAAATAGACCGAAATACAAAGACCGAATTGTCGGTCATGACCGAACGCCCACCCCTACGCGCACCTGCGTCAGCTGCTGCCGCACTTGCTGCTGGCCCACACCACCGCACGCTCGCCCCTTGACCCACAGCTGCTCTGCCTTCATCGATTTAGCTAGCCCAGGTGCGGTAGTACCGGTCCGTTTCGGTACTACCGCTCCGTCCAGAAAAATTGCCCCAACGGGCAGAATTTGCCCATATCTTTAAGTAGCTTTGCCCTTTTTTCATTTAGGGTTACCTCTTCCTCCTTTTCTTGCCCAAGCTTTGCCCCATTTGCTCTACTCTCTAAGCTTGATTTCTACACACCCCTTCATTGATTCTTGCAAATATTTGAGGGGTTGTTGGAGGAGATCTAGATCTACGTTTTGACCAAACCAAAACATCTCTTTGTGAGTGTATCTTTGGGGATCTAGATTTTGGGGAATTTTGTGTCTCTCTTTGATTTCTCCTCTCTTGTTCCCCCAATAGCTTTGGTAGCTTTGTTGGAACTTGAGAGTGAGGGATTTGGGCATCTTTGTGGTGTTCTTGTCATTTGCATTTGTTGCATCGGTTTGAGTTCTCCTCGGAGGATTTGGTTTGAATTGCTCATTGGAGCTTGTCCCTCTTGGGTTCTTGGAACCCTAGATAGTTTTGTGGCCTTGGTGGCATTGTGGCCTTGGTGGCATTTGTTGAGGCCTTTTGTGGCGTTTGTTGGGAGCCTCCAATTAAGTTGTGGAGTTGTGCCCCAACCTTGTGAGAGGTTCCGGTTGCCACCGACAAGTGCACCGATAGTGGAAGCGTGGATCGATCCCATTGGGGTGTCACCGGAGAATAAGGGAGGCCTTTTGTGGCGTTGGTGGTTTGATACCACCCCCTCTCCAAACGAGACGTACTCCATGTTGGGAGGAACTCGGTAAAATATCGATGTCCCCGCGTGCCTCGGTTATCTATATACCCAAGCTCTTTACTTATGCACTTTACATTGTGATAGCCTTCGTGCTTGAAGTAATATATATCTTGCTATCACTTTGTTGCTTGTATTGCTTAGCATAAGTTATTGGTGCACATAGGTAAACCTTAGTTGTTTCTAGGTTGTGCTTTACAAAGTAAACACTAGTTTTATTCCGCCTTTCTTGAGCCACTCTAGGAAAAGTTTTAATCGCCTATTCACCCCCCTCTAGGCGACATCCGTATCCTTTCAATGGCGCAACGTCAGGCCATCCTGCAGGGCATGATCACGGCTTCCCCTTCCTCTGCGCCGAACGGTCCCACGACGAGCTCTGCTTCGATTTCCTCCAACCCGAAGGCCTTCACCGGTGAGACGGACGACAACGCCGCGTCGGCCACGCCGTAGGATCCCATCCCCATCAACGACTGAGAGTTGTTTCCCCTATTATGTAATAAAAATCTGTCGCCGAACTTGTGGGCGTATCTGTCGAACACCTTGTGGCCGAGCACTCGCCGGCGGGAACGATAAAGATTCAAATATATCGCCGTTTTGTGTTCGCCTGGGTACTCGGCATGGGTACGCGAGTGGGAAACTGGGCGTACCCAGGCCGAAAACTTGCGCCGTCCGGCCAAAAAAAGGTCCGAATTTCGGCCTGGGTTCGGCCAACGAGTGGATATGCTCTAAGTACCAGCCATGCCGGGCTGACGATCAAGTAGACGTCGACAACAGCCCTCAATAGCGATGCGATGACGCGGACGCCAATTGTTCTCGACCGGTTCCCATGCCCGTGTCACCCATGACACCATCGGTCGATCGGTTATCGGGCATGGCGTCCCGGCAGGCGTACGTCTTCATCGATTTTAAGGCATCTTGACTGGCCGTCCTTCCATCTCCGAACTTGTTTGAACAGACTGGCGGACTGATGCGTGAAGGTCTAGCATGGCAACCTATCCGGACAAAAGTGCGTGGATCGGATTATCCATGGATCAAATCTAGGCCTCGCTTAGATCGGCCCGGATAGCGCGCTTGTTCTCACGCGTCCTCCCTTTACCTTTGGTGGTCTCTTTCGTCAGTGGCACAAAAACCACACCACTTTTCTCTTCAAAAAACCTCTCCTAAATTTTCACTTGCGGGAGTGGGAGGGAAGGTGATGGATCCCGCCGCCATAGTTGGTGTTGCGCCCTCTAGGGTTCCCGTCGTCAAGAAGTGAGGACCACCAAAGAAGCTCGGCAAGGACCTGACGGCGGAGGAGCAGAAAATTGAGTTATGTTCATAACAGTCGTCTATACATCAACCATATGCATAGGCTGGGGTTTTACCCCTTTTAAAAAAATAGTCGTCTATACATGGTGGGATTGAACTCGAGAGAAGACTTCAGCGGAAATGTGTCTAACGGCTAGACATGCTCCCTGCCAGAGCGCCTCTCCGGGTGTTGCGCAGCCGTGCACTTCCACCGCCGACACCATAGTTTCCTATTTGCGACCTTCTCCCTCGTCTTCGTCGGTGGCTCCGCGACTGTCCGACCTTGGTTCTAGGTTTTGGTGCCTTGCCAGGGATAGCTCAGACGGGGAGGAGGACCCTGTCCCTGCCACGAGCGAGCTTGGGGTGGCTAGATCTAGTATTGCTTCGGTAATGTTGGGCGATTTCTTGCTCCCGGTGTGGGAGAAGGGCGCGGACATGCAAGCCTCGAGATCGGAAGCAGAAATCCTTCGCCCCCAGTGGAAAGGGCTTGCGCTTCCGCGCAGCGGTGGTCGGTAGTGCCACAGCCCCTAGTTCATGCCCTACTAGTTCGCTGGTTGCGGAATCATGGCCGCCGATCCCTTCGGGCGGTCCCTTCATTCCTGCTCCTGCGTGGCCCAAGCCGATGGCAGAAGCGCCGGTGCCGTAGAAGGATGGGGCTCTTCCGACCTCGCATTCGGAGCTGTGGGTGGATCGAGATGTGGATCCAGCGGGCCCTAGTGTAGACCCTGTAGGCATGGCCGGCCCTGAGGGGGGACGGGAGGGGCAGTCGCCCCGGGCCCAAAATTTTGAGGGGCCCTTCGCAAATATATACTGCATATATGGACTATAATAGATATTAAAAAAAAATAACGGTTTTAAGCTTTCTATTGGGCTAGATTGGGCCCTCTATTTTGCTAGACACACATATGTTTTAGATTTGTCCATCACATCAGCACGTACATAACCTACGATCAGATCAGCTGTCGATCTCTTTGATCGTATCATACGAAGACATGCCGCATGCCAGTTCCTGCCTCGACCTTGACTCGACATTGCGCTCTCGATCCTAGGAAGGCCCGCACGCAGCAAGTAGCAAGCCGTCGCCCGTCGGGATGGTCGCAAATCGCCTCACACCCTCGCCCTCTGCCTGTTGCCTGCCTCTCGTCTCGCCTTGTCCGTTAAGCGTCTGTGGGTCTGAATTCTGAATTTTTATCCCAGTCTTCTGCAGTCTAATGTTGCCCTTAATTTTATTCTGATTAGTAATTCTTCTTTATATTTTTAGTGTGGTTAATTAGTTAAGGCACCTGATTCTGGTGCTAAGAAAAGGAAAAAGAGGAAGGAAGAACAAAAGTTAATTAACTCACATAGAGGATCCCTTTATAAATATTTAAAGAGTAACACGAGCACTTAGAGGAATCCCGTTGAGTTAGCACTAGTTCTTGTTAGAGAACAGAGTAATATTGATCTAGAGGATGATATTGGTACGGAGGAGAACGATGAAATCAACACGGATAATAACAATGTAAGTGATCATGATATCTCATTTGATTCATCTCCTACAAAATCTGCTAGTGTTGATTTGGAACCAATTAGTGTGGATATTTCCGGCATCGAGAAAAAGTTTTTGAACGAGATTGATATTGATTCCATTGTCACCGACTTCGCTTCTAGGAATACACAGAGAAATTTTAAAGGTAATATATAAACATTGTCATTTTTATATAAATATTGGAAATAGGTATACTTGAAATATTTATTCTTCATTATTTTACACGTGTATATAAAAAAAAATAGCAAGGGGCTCTAAATTTTAGTTTCGCCCCGGGTCCCTAAAATCTCAGGACCGGCCCTGCCTGTAGGGACCCATGGTGGATCAGCCTGAGAAGCTGGTAATTGTAAGTAGTGTCAGCCCAGTGTTAGTGCTCATAGGTGGTGCCACCCTGGCAGTCTCCCGCGCAGTAATGGAAAGTACTTAAATGGTTATGGGTGAGGGTGGGAACCATATATCTCACAAGTGGTTCTCCTGCCTCCCTCTCAGACATGCGGCGATGGTTCAGATCTGAATTTGGATCTAACCATCTCTCTCCTCTCTCGTCCCCTTTCCTGCAATCCTCCCTCCCATCCTCCACTAGTACACGGTCCAGCTTCTCGTTTATAGGTTCAGAAAGACTGTTACCCCAAGTGAACTCCTATTATTGAAACCTTACTTAAATCGAAACGTATCAGTTACTACATTAAATAAGAAATACCAATAATTATCAAAATGATCTCTACTCTTCTCGAATGGAAATCAAAGCAAATTTTATCAATTTAAATCCCCCAATAAAAATAGGGTATGTGTTACCTTTTGCTAGATTGACCATATCATGAAAAAAAATCTGCTTTAAACTTATCCTGTCCGGCATCATAAACTACGACAAGACTTCATGTAAAATAGATCGGACCACCAGGCGGGAGCTACTAGAAACTCTATTCCTAGCTGGCTTGCTGCTACTCGTGGCAGTGGATCCACTGTATTGCAATATTATTGATTCCAGTGACTACATTTTTTGCATATGTATTGGCTAGCAGTAGGGTTGCAGATGCGGGGCCCGCTTAGGCCCACAAAACATGATAGTTAGTTTAAATTGTACTATGGAGGCAGATTGAAATGAGTCCACAATTTATACTAGCGCTCGTTAGCTCAGGCTGAATCCGGTGCCGCTTACCCGCCCCGCTTGCAGCCCTAGCTAGCAGCCAGCTGAGCTAGGTGAGGACGAGACATGTAGATAGTCGTCGAGGGAGTGGATCGGTGGAAGGAATAGGAATGAGATAGGTGTTTGGCTGAGGCGGGATGATTTTCAAAATTTGAATCTCGCCGACGACGCTCTCTGCTTGTGCCGGCCGGTGCTCCGGTGAGCCCCTCACCCATGGCGCCCGCCCATCACCCCGACCCGGACCTTCCGCCGCTGCGCTAGAGGGCGTTCGCATCCTTCGTGTTCGCCGGCTGCCGGCCGGGCTGGTCGGCGGCAACCGTCGTTCTCCGACCAGCCGAAGGTCGGCTCGTCCTGCTCAGTGCCGACGGTGTCGTCGTTGACGCTCGTGACCGCCGCCGCGGGGAGTTTGTGCGACAGGGCGCACGTAGTGAAGGTTGGGGCCCGCGTGTCGCCCGTGGCCTCGCCGGTGACGCGTCCGGTCGGTGCTTGTCGTTGCCAGCCCCCAGGCCTCTCCCGCCGGAGCGAGTGGCAGAGCTCGCCGACCTCCACGGGCTCGCTTGGGAAGACGTTGAGGATGAGGCGTTGGCGGCCATCGCGTCGGAGGCTTTGCCGGCACCGGAGCTCAGGGTGCGGACGGCGGAGGAGCTCCCAGACGGCGAGCGCGGCGTCCCCCTGCCCAGATGCCCATCTCTCCTCCTCCTCTCGTCCCTGGGCGACTTCCTCCCCCTGGCCAGGGCTGCCTCATGGCGGCCTTGCCGGCGGGGAGGGTCCCCGGCAAGGGCAGCCCTGGCGGCGCCCCAGCAAGGGCTCGGGGTTTGGGGAGAGGGCAGAGGTGGGCGGCCGCTGGGCTGGCAAGCTGGACCGTCTGTGGGCCACGGCCTGCGGGTGATCTGGCCCAGCCGGCCCAGGGTTGCGCTGCGGATCCGGAGGGAGACCGCGTGGGCCTTCGTCCGCGTCGGCCCACCTCGGCCCAGGTGGCGGAGCCCTTCTCCAGTGTTCTCGTCCCCGTCAGCCCCAGATCCCACAAGTCTGTCCTCGTCCCCGACCCTGCTCCGCCGCCACCCCTTACCCCCACTCCCCGCCGATCCTATCTTGCCGCGCTGATGGCGTCGCGCCCCAGGAGCCCGCTGGCGGATCTGCGCCCGGCCTCCCCTCGTTGCTCCTCCCTGCCCTCGCGTCGGATTCCCTTCCCCGACCGCGGCCGTCGGCAGCCTCCCATGCGTGGCCAGCACGGGGCATACAGGCACCCCGTACGCCGCTCGCCGCCACCGCTGCGTGCTCCGGCCGCCCGCCAGCAATCTCGGTCCCCTCCCCGTGCCAGGCGCCACTTGGAGGATCCCAGGCGGATGCCCCCGAGGCCATCTGCGGCGGAAAGGGACCGTGAAGCCCGTCTCAGGACGGCGGCGCTGCAGTCGGTGATGGGGCGGCTCCTCCCCAGCAGGGTGCTGGTCGCACTGATGCAGGCCCATGGCGTGAAGAGATCCCACCGACCCTTCCCGCGAGTGATGAGCCGACGCGGCTCGAGGCCAAGGCGGTTGAGGCGGCGACCCCCAAGAAGAAGAAGAAAAGACAAGAAGAAGAAGGGCCCAACTGCGGCGGCCGCGGGCACCACGGGGGCCTCGGCTCCCGTCACCGGTGCTTCGTCGTCCCGGGGGGTGGCCGCTTGCTCGCAGCCGCCATCCCGCATCCCAGGGAGGCTCTGGAGTACTATGGTCACGGTGTCGACGGAGTGTTCTACTACATTGACCTAGGGGTGTGCAGATGACGGTGCCGGAGACCCTGGCGAGGGTGTCGGTCCTGCCGGACCAGGTGCCCCCTCTCTCGGTGGCGGTGACGGAGGCCCTACTCCAGGAGGAGCTCAGCGCGGTCCTGTCAGGCCATGAGTGGTCGGTCCACCGCATCTCTGACTCTGAGTTTCCTTTCCCTTTGTGGCGATTCTGCGCATGTGCGCCGTCGGCTCCTCCTTCACGCTACCGATACACCAGCTGAAGGTGGCCATCTAGCCATCCTCGGCGACACAAGAGACGGTGGCCACCCTCTCGAAGGTATGGGTTCGCCTCCACAGGGTCCCGTTCGAGGCTCGGACCACGGAGGTGGTGGCGCTTATCTCTCAGGCGGTGGGCAAGATGACGGAGGGGATGACGGAGGTTGACTTGGAATCACTGGCAGGTCACGGGGCGATCAGGATGCGCCTGCTTTGCCCGGACGCCTCAGTGTTCCCTGTCTCGCTTCCCCGGTTCTTCTTAGACCGCGTGGGCCAGGATCTCTTGGTGGAGCTCGACGAGGAGGTGGTAGCCCCGGAGGTCAGCCCCCCACCCAGCCTCCCTCCCGCGGCCGGTGACGACCAGGGGGTGGGAGGAGGAGGTTCGGGGGTGGAGCGCTCGAACGACAGTGACTCGGGGTCGGACCCAGAGTCACCTCTCACCACCGGCGTGTCGCCGCCGCCGCCACTACCCCCGCAAGGGGTCACTGGAGGCTGGTCGGCCCCCTCTCTAGCGGCTGAGCTCTCCGGTGGAGGTCCCTTCTTCCCGGGTAGACGCCCCCTGTCTCTGAGCGCTCCAGCCAAGCTGGCCCCTGTGGATCTCCCCCGCTGCTTCCGCCCCGACCCCCTTGTAGGGGTTCGTAGCATGGAAAACAAAAAAATTCTACCACATGCACACAAACAATCCAAGATCTATCTACTAGATTGTAGCAACGAGTCGATGGAAGCACTCACCCTCGAAGATTCCAAAGCGGTTAACAAGAGCAGATTCTCGTGGGTGATGTAGTCGTACACTTATCGATCTCAAGATCGCGTAGACGATCCTTCCGGCGCTGCGTTCCGGCAGCGCTTCCGCAGTCAATCACACGTTCGGTACTCGATGAATAACTTCCTCTCCCTTGATTCAGCAGGCAGCGGAGGTTGTAGTTCTCCCCTCGCGATTCCGGCAGCACGACGGCGTGGTGTCGGAAGTAGAGGGAAGATCCCGCAGGGCTTCGCCTAAGCCTGTGCGAGTTATGTGGATCTAGGGTTTCCCGGTGGTCTAGTGTTTAGAAGACCAGGATGAGGAGGAGGTGTCGGCGGCGGCTAGGGCGACGGTGACGGGCCGACGGCGGCGGCTCGGGTGGAGAGGGGCTGGTGCTTGGTCTTTGGGGCAGCCCTCCCCCTCTATTTATGAGAGGGGGGCAACCTTGGGAGGGGTGAGTTTGAATCCACTTCCAAACCCAAGTTGGAAGGACTCTTTCCTACTTCCACTAGGAAAAGATTGTTCCAGTTTGACTTTTCAAACCTCCCGTTTGACTTTCAATTTAGAGCTTTAATTCTCTCTCACAAATGACCACACCAAGTGACATAGGATATGATCTAATCATTCCACTTACCCATGACACATTCATGGACCATTCTCCTTCCGGACCGGTGAACCTTCTAGAACCTTCTAGAACATCTCCGATGAAAACATCGGAATGTTTCCTGAACTCCAGAATCGGACTTTCCTTATATGAATCTTAATCTCCGGACCATTCCGGATCTCCTCGTGATATTGTTGGAATTATGCCCTAGAGGCAATAATAAAGATGTTATTATTATAATTCTTGTTCATGATAATGTTTATATTCCATGCTAGAATTGTATTAAGCGGAAACTTTAATACTTGTGTGGTTTGTGAACAACACCGTGTCCCTAGTACGCCTCTAAGGACTAGCTCATTGATCAATGATGGTTAAGGTTTCCTAACCATAGACATGAGTTGTCAATTGATAATGAGATCATATCATTGGGAGAATGATATGATGGACAGACCCAAACTAAGCGAAGCAATTAGATCATGTCATCGTGTTCATCTTTGCGAAGCTTTTCCTATGTCAAATATTGTATTCCTTAGACCATGAGATAATACAACTCCCTGGTATTGGAAGAAAGCTTTGAGGTCATCAAACGTCATCCTATGAGAGGGTGATCATAAAGGTGTCTCTCAGGTGATCGGAAAGTACCTGTTTGGTTGTATGTATCGAGATGGGATTTGTCCCTCCCAAGTCGGAGAGATATACTTCGGGCCCACTCGGTAATCGATATCAACACCGCTTGCAAGCATGTGGTTAAGGAGTTAATCACAAAGTGATATTGGATTACAGAACGAGTAAAGTACTTGCTGTGAACGAGATTGAACTAGGTACCGACGATCGAATCTCGGGCAAGTAAAATATCGCGAGACGAAGGGAATATATATATATATATGGGATTGATTGAATCCTGGCATCGTGGTTCATCCGATATGATCATCGATGAATGTGTGGGAGTCAATATGGGTTTCCAGACCCCGCTGTTGATTATTGATAGAAGATCATGTCTGCATATTCTCGAACCCGCAGGGTCACACACTTAACGTGTCTCGACGCTAGGATAGATTGGATAATTGGTTTATGAGTTTTTGTTAGGAGTCTCGGATGGGATCCGGGACATCACGAGAGGTTCCGGAATGGTCCGGAGAATAAGATTCATATAAGGCAGTGCAGTTTTTGGAGTTCGGAATTGTTCCGGGTTAATCGGTATTGTACCGGAAGCTTCTAGAACCTTCCGGAAGGGGACCAACGTGGCCCCACCTTCCGGGAGGGGGCTTGGGCCTATGAGGGAGTGCCCTGGCTGCATTGGGCTAGGGGCACAAGGCCCCATAGGGCCCAGCCGGCCAAAGAGGGTTTAAACCCTAGATAGAGCTTTTAGAAGGGGGGTTTCCTTGCCCCCCACTCCTCCTCCTTGTGGCCGCCGGTTTGGGCTTGGGGGAGGGGCTAGGGCTGCCGCCCCCTCTATATAAATAGGGGTGGGGGCGCACCACCCCCGCCACACCTTCCCCTCCAACCCTAGCTGCCCTGCTGCCCTCCTCTCTCCCTCCCGACTGTTTGTAGGCGAAGCCCTGCTGCAGAAATTCTCCACCATATACACCACGCCGTCGTGTTGTAGATCCAATCCATCTCTCCACCATACTTGCTGGACCAAGGAAGGAGGAGACGTCGAGGTGCCGCACGTGTGCATCTCACGGAGGCATCGCCACTTGTGGTGCTAGATCGGATCGGATCGCGAGGAGGAGAAGCGAGTACGACTACATCACCCACGTTCCGATGAACGTTCTGTTGTGCGAATCTTCAAGGGTATGAAGATCTAATCCAATCTCTCTCGTTGTTTGCATCTCCTAGATTAGATCTTGGCTTCCCTCTGTTCGCATCCGTAGAAAATTTTGATTTACTATGCCGCGAAACTCTTCAGATATCCCGGATCCCATTCGAGACTCCGAACAACATTCGGTATCCCTACTAACATTCCATATCTACTAAACAACATTGAATCCTTAAGTGTGTCTCCCTACGGTTCGTGAATTATGCGGACATGACCGAGACATTTCTCTGATCAATAACGAATAGAGGAATATGGAAATTCATATGGCTCCCACGTATTTCTATGATTACTTTGCGATCAAATGAACCACTTACATACGATACCAATTTCCCTTTGTCTCGTGATAGTTTACTTATCCGAGGTTTAATCGTCGGTATCTCTACATACCTAGTTCAACCTCATTACCGATAAGTACTCTTTTCTCGTTCCTGTGATATGTTTCCCTTGTGAGCCAGTCACATGCTTGCAAGATAATTGGATGACATTCCACCGAGAGGGCCCAGAGTATATCTATATGTCATATGGATGGAAAAATCCCACTCTTGATCCATGTGCCTCAACCCATACTTTCCGAACACTCAATGCCACCTTTATAGCCACCCAGTTACGGTGTGGTGTTTGATGTCATTAAAGCATCCTTCCGGTGATGTTGATTAGCATGATCTCATGGTCGAAGGAATTAGGTTACTATGTATTAGAAAGCTTATAGCAAACGAACTATTGAAATGACTTGATCTTTATGCTACGCTTATCTATCGGAGTATGTCCATCATACCATTCTCCTAATGATGTGATCTTGTTGTTAATAACATCTCAATGTTCATGATCGAGAAATCACGATCATCTATTAACCAGCAAGCTAGTATTAAAAAGATGCTTTACTAGGGACTCTAATTTAGTTTACAAATCACACAAGTATTAATGTTTCTGGTTAATATTGTTATAGCATGAATGCAAACATTTATCATAAACACAAAGATATAATAATAACCACTTTTATTATTGCTTCTAGGGCATATCTCCAACAGTCTCCCACTTGCACTAGAGTTACATGGTAATATACCGAACACCCATGGCGGTTTGGTGCTGGTCATATTTTTCCATCAGGAGAGGTTTAGTCAACGGATCCGCCACATTCTGATCTGTGTGCACTTTGCAAATCTTTATGTCACCATCTTGGACATGCTCTCGAATAGCGTGAAAACGTAGCTTGATATGCTTCAGCTTCTTTTGTGACCTTGGTTCTTGCGCATTGGCTATGGCGCCCATGTTATCACAATAGATGGACATGGGTCCAGCGCACTTGGAACCACACCGAGCTCTGTAATGAACTCCTTCATCCATATCGCTTCTTGTGAAGCCTCCGAAGCAGCTATGTATTCCGATTCAGTTGAAGATCTCGCCACAATGTTTTGCTTTGCACTCCTCCAGCTAACTGCTGCACCATTCAAAGTAAATACGTATCCAGATTGAGATTTAGAATCATCCGGATCGGTGTTCCAACTAGCATCGGTGTAACCATTAACAACGAGTTGTTCATCACCTCCATAAGAAAGAACCATATCCTTAGTTCTTCTCAAGTACTTAAGGATGTTTTTGACCGCTGTCCAATGACCCACTCCTGGATCACTTTGATATCTGCTAGTCAAACTAACAACATATGCAATGTCGGGTCTAGTACATAGCATGGCATACATAAGAGATCCTACGACCGAGGCATAGGGAGTCTAACTCATCCTTTCTCTATCTTCTGCCGTTGCAGGACTTTGAGTTTTACTCAAGGTCGTATTGGGCAACATGGGCAAGAAGCCTTTCTTGCTATCTTCAATTCCAAACCTCTTTAGAACTTTGTCCAAATATGTACTCCATGACAATGATATTAGGCGTCTCGATCTATCTCTATAAATCTTTATGCCTAATATGTAAGCTGCTTCGCCAAGATCTTTCATTGAAAAACTATTATCCAAATAATCCTTGACACTATTAAGAAGGTCTACATCATTCCCAATCAACAATATATCATCTACATATAGTATTAAGAATGCTACAGAGCTCCCACTCACTTTCTTGTAAATACAAGCTTCTCCATAAGTTTGTATAAAACCAAAGCTTTTGATCACCTTATCAAAACGTTGATTCCAACTCCGGGATGCTTGCTTCAATCCATAAATGGACCGTTGAAGTTTTCATACCTTGTTATCATCTTTAGGATCGACAAAACCTTTGGGTTGTACCATATACAACTCTTCATCAATGTCTCCATTGAGGAATGTTGTTTTGACATCCATCTGCCATATCTCATAATCATAATATGCAGCGATTGCTAACATAATCCTAACAGACTTTAGCTTCGCTACTGGTGAGAACGCCTCATTATAGTCAACTCCTTGAATTTGTCGAAACCCTTTTGCGACAAGTCGAGCTTTATAGACAGTAACATTACCATCAACATCTGTTTTCTTCTTGAAAATCCATTTGTTCTCGACAGCCTTCCGGCCATCCGGTAAGTCCACCAAAGTCCATACTTAGTTTTCGTACATGGATCCAATCTCGGATTTCATGGCTTCATGCCATTTATTGGAATCTGGGCTCATCATCGCTTCCTCATATGTCGCAGGGTCATCGCTGTTGTCCATCAACATGACATTCATAATGGGATCATACCAATCAGGAGTGGTACGAGTTCTTGTTGACCTGCGAGGCTCTGTAGTAACTTCAACCGAAGTTTCATGACCGTCATCATTAGCTTCCTCTCTTATTGGTGTAGGCGCCACATGAACTACTTACGGTGTTGCGCTACTCGCAAGTTCGAGAGAAGGTTCAACAACCTCGTCGAGTTCTACTTTCCTTCCAGTCACTTCTTTCGAGAGAAACTCCTTCTCTAGAAAGAATCCATTCTTGGCAACGAAGATTTTTCCCTCGGATCTATGATAGAAGGTATACCCAATAGTTTCCTTCGGGTATCCTATGAAGACGCATTTTTTCGCTTTGGGTTCAAGCTTGTCGGGCTGTAACTTCTTTACATAAGCTTCGCAACCCCAAACTTTAAGAAACGACAATTTAGGTTTCTTCCCAAACCATAATTCATACGGTGTCGTTTCAACGGATTTATATGGTGCCCTATTTAAAGTGAATGCGGCTGTTTCTAATGCATAACCCCAAAATAATAGCGATAAATCTGTAAGTGACATCATAGACCGAACCATATCTAAGAGAGTTCGATTATGATGTTCGGACATACCATTATGTTGTGGTGTTCCCGGCGGTTTCAGTTGTGAAAGTATTCCGCATTTCTTCAAATGCTCGCCAAACTCGTAACTTAGATATTCACCTCCACGATCAGGTCATAGAACTTTAATCTTCTTGTTACGTTGATTCTCTACCTCACTTTGAAATTACTTAAACTTCTCGAAAGTTTCAGACTTATGTTTCATGAAATAGATATACCCATATCTACTCAAGTCATCCGTGAAGGTAAGAACATAGCGATAACCACCATGCGATGCTACACTCATTGGACCACACACATCGGTATGTATGATTTCCAATAAGTCCGTAGCTCGCTCCATCATACCAGAAAATGGAGTCTTGGTCATTTTACCCATCAGACATGCTCCGCATCTTTCAAGTGATTCGAAATCAAGTGATTCAAGAAGTCCATCGGAATGGAGTTTCTTCATACGCTTCACTCCAATATGACCAAGACGATAGTGCCACATATAGGTTGAGTTATCACTTAATTTCAAACGTTTAGCTTCAATGTTATTAATGTGTGTATTACTACAATCGAGATTCAATAAGAATAGACCATCTATCAAAGGTGCATGTGCATAAAACATATTACTCATATAAATCGAACAACCATTATTCTTGGACTTAAACAAGTAACCGTCTCACAATAAACATGATCTGGATATAATGTTCATGCTCAACGCAGGCACCAAATAACAATTATTTAAGTATAAAACTAATCCCGATGGTAGATAAAGAGGTAGTGTGCCGACCGCGATCACATCAACCTTTGATCCATTTCCAACGCGCGTCGTCACCTCGTTCTTCGCTAGCTTCTGTTTATTCTGCAGCACCTGTTTCGAGTTACAAATATGAGCAACCGAACCAGTATCAAATACCCAGGCACTACTACGAGTAATAATGAGATACACATCAATAACATGTATATCAGATATACCTTTCTTCTTGATGTTGATGTTCTTCAAATCCGCCAAGTACTTAGGGAAATTCTGCTTCCAGTGACCCTCTCCCTTGCAGTAAAAGCACTCATTATCAGCCTTAGACCCAACCTTGGTCTTCTTCGCCAGCGCGGTAACTTTCTTACCGCCCTTCTTGAAGTTTCCCTTTTATTAGATTTGCCTTGCTTCTTGAATTTGGTGGTCTTATTGACCAACAACACTTGGTGCTCTTTCTTGATCTCCACTTCTGCAGACTTCAGCATGGAGAAGAGTTTCTGCAAGAAGAGTCCGTGCAACGACTTGTCCATGTTTTGCATATTGTAGTTTATCACAAAGTTCTTGTAACTTGGTGGTAGTGATTGGAGAACACGGTGAATCCCCAAAGCATTAGCAATCACTATACCTAAGCTTTGAAGCTTGTTTGCGTGCCCAGACATCTTAAGCACGTGCTCACTGACGGAGTTGCCCTCTTCCATCTTGTAGTTAAAGAACTTTTCAGAAGCCTCATAACTCTCAACTGCCGCGTGAGCCTCAAATATCATTTTGAGTTCACGGACAATATCATGTGGGTCATGGTTCTCAAACCTTTTCTGAAGCTCCGATTCCAAAACATACAAGATAGCACACTGAACTGTGGAGTACTAATTCTTCCGAGCGAGGAAAACATTCTTTACCTCATCGGTAGCATCAACTGCAGGCGGGTCACCTAGCGGTGCATCCAGCACATAGGTCAAATTACCAGCATTGAGGACAATCCTCAGATTGAGGAACCAATCCGCGAAGTTGCTTCCATTGTTTTTCAACTTTTCTTTCTCTAGGGACGCATTAAAATTGATGGTAGGGGCCGCCATTGATCTAAAACATATTTGCAATAGTTTAGACTAAGTTCATGACAAATTGAGTTCTAATTAATAGTTAAATTAATCTAGGTGAACTCCCACTCAAAACAATATCCCTCACATTGTTTTAGTGATCACACAAACCAAATCCACCACATCAAAACCGATCATCACGAGAGTTGATGTAGCTTCAATGGCGAACAATCAACATGTTCATCATATCTACTATATGACTCATGCTTTACCTTTCGGTGATCCGTGTTCCGAGACCATGTCTGTACATGATAGGCTCGTCAAGATCAAACCTTAGCTTCTGCGTGAGAAAATATGGCTTGCTCACTATACACTCGCAGAATCTAACACACCCGATCATCATGTGGTGCTTCGAAACAACGAGCTTTAGCAATGGTGCTTACTAAGGATGAACAATTTAAAAACTTGAAATTTTGTGCTTGAGGGATCATCTTATAATGATACCGCCGTGAACTAAGCAATACAAGATGCATAAAAGGATTAACATCACATGCAATTCATAATATGTGATATGATATGGCCTTTATTCTTTGTGCTTCCAATCTCCATCTTCAAGCACGAACATGATCTCCATCATCACCGGTATGGTGTCAAGGTCAATGGCGCCACTTCATGGTTGTCGTCCACCAGCATCAACTATTACAACTACTTTGAATAGACATGTAGGTCTTAATGAAATTTAAAAGACAACCATATGGCTCCTGTCGGTTGCCAACTTACAATAAGGAACATTGCATACATCATATTTAATCACAATCATGGACATATCACATCACAGCACACACATGCAAAACAAATTTAGACGCTTCTAATTTTCTTTGCATGTTTTACGTGGTTTGGGGCTTTCAATAAGTGTCGTTCTAACTTATGAACAAGAACCACAACGTTGATGTTTGAACTATCAAGTGTCCGTTGTAAATTGAACCTATACTATGATGGGAGAGACAGACACCCGCAAAGCCACTTATGCAATACAAGTTGCATTTTAAGCATGGAGCAAGTCTCATGAACGATGTCACGTAAGGTTAGCCCGGGCCACTTCATCCCATCATACCGCAAGATGCAAAATACACAAAAAGCAATTGATAATAAAAGCACCACCGCCCACAATGACCATTGTGTTCTACTCGTGCAACAGATCTACATATAGACACGGCTCAGATACCACTGTAGGGGTTCGTAGCATGGAAAACAAAAAAAATTCTACCGCATGCACACAAACAAGCCAAGATCTATCTACGATTGTAGCAACAAGTCGATAGAAGCACTCACCCTCGAAGATTCCAAAGCGGTTAACGAGAGCAGATTCTCGTGGGTGATGTAGTCGTACACTTGTCGATCTCAAGATCCCGTAGACGATCCTTTCGGCGCTGTGTTCCGGCAGCGCTTCCGCAGTCGGTCACACGTTCGGTACTCGATGAAGACCTTCCTTTCCCTTGTTCCAGCAGGCAACGGAGGTTGTAGTTCTCCCCTCGCGATTCCGATAGCACGACGGCGTGGTGTCGGAAGTAGAGGGAAGATCCCGCAGGGCTTCGCCTAAGCCTGTGCGAGTTATGGTGGATCTAGGGTTTCCCGGTGGTCTAGGGTTTAGAAGATCGGGATGAGAAGGAGGTGTCGGCGGCAGCTAGGGCAACGACGACGGGCCGGCGGCGCGGCCGCGGCACGGCGGCGGGGTAGTGGCGGCGGCTCGGGTTGAGAGGGGTTGGTGCTTGGTCTTTGGGGCAGCCCTCCCCCTCTATTGATGAGAGGAGGGCAGCCTTGGGAGGGGTGAGTTTGAATCCACTTCCAAACCCAAGTTGGAAGGACTCTTTCCTACTTCCACTAGGAAAATATTGTTTCAGTTTGACTTTTCAAACCTCCCGTTTGACTTTCAATTTAGAGCTTTAATTCTCTCTCACAAATGACCACACCAAGTGACCTAGGATATGATCTAATCATTCCACTTACCCATGACACATTCACGGACCATTCTCCTTCCGGACCGGTGAACCTTCGAGAACCTCTCCGATGAAAACATCGGAATGTTTCCTGAACTCCAGAATCGGACTGTCCTTATATGAATCTTATTCTCCGGACCATTCCTGATCTCCTCGTGATATCCCGGATCCCATCCGAGACTCCGAACAACATTCGGTATCCCTACTATCATTCCATATCTACTAAACAACATCGAATCCTTAAGTGTGTCTCCCTACGGTTTGTGAATTATGTGGACATGACCAAGACACTTCTCCGATCAATAACCAATAGAGGAATCTGGAAATTCATATGGCTCCCACATATTTCTATGATTACTTTGTGATCGAACGAACCACTTACATATGATACCAATTTCCCTTTGTCTCACGATAGTTTACTTATCCGAGGTTTTGATCGTCGGTATCTCTGCATACCTAGTTCAACCTCATTACCGATAAGTACTCTTTTCTCGTTCCCGTGATATGTGATCCCTTGTGAGCCAGTCACATGATTGCAAGCTAATTGGATGGCATTCCACCGAGAGGGCCCAGAGTATATCTATCCGTCATATGGATGGACAAATCCCACTCTTGATCCATGTGCCTCAACCCATAATTTCCGAACACTCAATGCCACCTTTATAGCCACCCAGTTACGGTGTGGTGTTTGATGGCATCAAAGCATCCCTCTGGTGATGGTGATTAGCATGATCTCATGGTCAAAGGAATTAGGTTACTATGTATCAGAAAGCTTATAGCAAACAAACTATTGAAATGACTTGATCTTTATGCTACGCTTATCTATAGGAGTATGTCCATCATACCATTCTCCTAATGATATGATCTTGTTGTTAATAACATCTCAATGTTCATGATCGAGAAACCACGATCATCTATTAACCAGCAAGCTAGTATTAAAAAGAGGCTTTACCACGATCAGGTACCACTTCTAACTCCTTAGTCTCCTCCCATGACCCTCGTCCTTCGGGTTTGCCTGGTTCTCCGTTATGTGTGCTTTCATAGGTTTCGCTCGCTCACCTGGGCGAGGTGGCTGATGACTGTGGGATTGTGTTCCGGGGCGAGAAGGGGCCGCATCTCAAGCAGCTCGCGGCCATTAAGGCGTGGGAGGGGTATGCGGGGGCGATCGCTGCTGCCCGGGCGCGTGACGCCCGGGAGCGGGAACGCTCCCGGATCCTTGCCGGGGACAGGCTCGTTGGGCCTGGCCCCAGCAGGGATCCCCCTCCTGCCCCTGATGAGAAGGATATCACTCACAAGCCAACCCCCTCGGGTAGGCCACGTGGGAGACCTCCCAAGGCAGTTGTGTCTCGCCCCTCCCTCCCTCGTGCCCGTTCGGTCCCCACTAAGGGGACCACCCTGGCCTGAGGTTTCTTGATGGACATCCTTCGAGCCTTCCGGATGTTCATTTGGAACATCCGGGGGTTCGGTCACGAGGGCCGATGTCGCCAAGTCAAGGATTACATCCACATGGAAGTACCTGATATTGTCGGCCTTCAAGAGACAATTCGCCAAGACTTCTCCATCGCCGAGTTGGAGGCCCTTAGCCGCTGCAAGTTCTCCTAGTCCTGGCTTCCAGCATCTAGCCACTCTGGGGGATCCTCCTAGGGGTGAAGGAGGATACCTTTGAGATAGATGATATGGACCGCGGGGATTTCTTCATGAGCATGGCCCTCACGCATAGACAGACTCGCTTCAAATGGGAGGTGATTATTGTCCATGGACCCATGGATCATAGGAGGTCCGCTGAGTTCTTGCTTGAGCTCAAGTCGAAAGTGGAACGGATCGAGATCCCGGTGGTAATCGCCGATGATTTCAACCAGATCCGTTCTGTGGAAGACAAGAGCTCGACGAATGTGGACCTCCCTAGGATGCGTATGTTTAACGACTACATCGCTGATCTGGCACTCCGCGAGATTGTGTGTGTGAGCGCTAGATATACATGGACAAATAAGCAGCTGCACCCTATCCGCAGCATCCTCGACCGTGTCTTTGTTTCTGTTGAGTGGGAGGTAGCCTTCCCCCTGTGTGCGCTAAAGGCGGTCACTAGGATTGGGTCCGATCATACCCCTCTCCTCTTCTCTTCCGGAGGGGATCGCCCACCAAGACTGAACCGATTCCACTTTGAATCCTTCTGGCTCCAGAAACGAGGCTTTGTGCAGGCGGTTCGGTCTACGTGGCTGTCAGCGGCCGCCTCGATTCCTCGAGTTTACTGTGCAGTGGATATCTGGCACCATTGTGTCAAGTTACCCCGCCAGTTCATTAGGGGTTGGGGGGCTAATTTGGGGGCGGACCTCCGGTCCCAGAAGGAGGCCATCCTGGGGGAAATCCAGGCCTTGGATCGGGTGGCCGACCAGCACGGCCTCTCGGCCGAGGCTTGGTCCCATAGGTACTCCCTTGAGACCTCCATTATGAAGATCTATAAGGGGGAAGAGGCGTTTTGGCGGCAGCGGAGCCGCCAGAACTGGACTATCCAGGGGGAGTCGAACACGGCCTATTTCCATGCCATTGCTAATGGCAGGAAGAGGAAATGCTCGATCCCCTGCCTCTGGGCTAGCGAGGACCTGTTGGAATCCCCACAGGCCCTATCAGCCCATATTTATGCCTTCTACCGGGACCTTTTCTCGGCGTCGTAGCCCTCGGTTCTCTCGCTTGCACCGGACTTCTGGTCTGGTGAGGCGCTGGTCTCCCAGGCGGAGAATGCGGAGCTCACCCGCCCTTTTCTCCCGGAGGAAGTGTCGGCTGCCCTGAAGGCCATGAAGTCTAGTTTGGCCCCGGGCCCAGATGGTCTGCCCGTGAGCTTCTTCTAGACTTTCTGGGTCCAGCTTCAGCCGGTGATCCTCCAGATGTTCCAGGAGTTCTATATAGGGATCCTGGTGATGTCTCGCCTAAACCTCGGCGTTATTACCCTGATCCCCAAAGTAGTGGGAGCCACGGACATCCGCCAATTCCGCCCTATCACAGTGATTAATGTTGTCTAGCGTATGTTCGCCAAGGTCTGTGCCCATCGTCTCGCTCCGGCCTTGGAGCGGCTTACCCATCCTCTCCAGTTTGCCTTCTTGAAGGGACGCCTCATTCACGACGATGTCCTGGCCCTCCATGAAATTATTCATGAAGTCAAGGCGCAACGTCAGAAAGGGGTGTTTCTCAAGCTGGACTTCCAGAAGGCCTATGATCGTTTGGACTGGGCCTTCTTGAGGCTAGTGCTGGAGAGGAGGGGTTTCGACGACCGTGTGATCTGCTGGATTATGCAGTTCGTGATGAGTGGACAGACGATGATCAACATCAATGGGGAGATTGGCCCATACTTTAGTCCATCCCGCAGGGTTAGACAAGGGGACCCGATTTCCCCCCTCTTGTTTAACGCTGCGGTGGACGCCCTGGCGGAGATTTTGGATAGGGCCAGAGTAGCTGGCCACATCTCTGGGGTGGTGGGCCACCTGATCCCTAGAGGTGAGATCTCCCACCTCCAATATGCGGATGACACCATGATCATGGTGCAGGGTTTGGACCATGACATCATTAATTTGAAGTTCCTTCTCCTTTGTTTCGAATCCTTGTCTAGGCTGACGATCAACTTCGACAAGAGCGAGGTGATGATTCTGGGTTACTCCGAGGAGGAGCGCCAGAGGATAGCTGATAACCTGAATTGTAAGCTAGCTGACTTCCCCATTACCTATCTGGGGATGCCCATCCGGGAGACTAGAGTTTTGATCAGGGACTTGGCCCCCTTGGTCACGAGGGTGCGCTCGAGAGAAGAGCCTTGGAGAGCGCGCCTTACGTCTAAGGGGAGAAAGTCGGTACTGATCAACTCTTGTCTCTCGAGCCTGCCCATGTACCAGATGGGCCTATACCGTCTACCGGAAGGGACCCATATCGACTTCGCCAAGGAGTTGTCTAGGTTATTTTGGGTGGCACGGGATGGCCATCAGAAATACCATATGGTCGAATGGGCAGATGTTTGCGCCCTCAAGTGCCTTAGGGGCATAGGTATCCTCGACTCTCGGCGCTTTAATGTGGCGCTAATGCTGAAGTGGGTTTGGCGCATCCTAAGGGATGATGGAGGGCTCTAGCTTCAGCTTATCAAGGCCAAATATTTCCGGGTCGCCCCTTATTGGCCTGCAAGAGGCGTGAAGGCTCTCAATTCTGGAGAGCCATCCAGGAAATTAAACACTTCATTGGTTTGGGTGTGTCTTTTGTGGTGGGGGTGGCCAGGGGGTGCGGTTCTGGCTTGACCCGTGGCTACTCCCAATCCCGTTGGGGGTCCAATACCCCGGTCTCTTCGCCATATCCTCCTCCCCATCGGCGCTGGTGCCGGAGGTCTTTCACGAGGGCCGTTGGAACATCTTGTTCTGTCGCTACCTTAGCGTGGAGGAAGCCGCGGACTTCCTACAGCTCCTTGGCTCTCTCCCGGTGACCTTAGCGGAGGCCCCGGACTCGTCCGCTTGGCAGCTGCATCCTTCGGGGGAGTTCTCGGTGAGCTCGGCTTATCGGGCCCTGTTCCAGGGCCCGGTGCTGAACTGGACCTCTCCCCTATGGAAGGCCCCCCTTCCTCTTAGTATTCGTATTTTCGTTTGGCAACTTCTTCGGGACAGGCTTCCCTCGAGGGTCGAGGTGGTCAAGCGTTACGGCCCGGGCAATGGCTTGTGTCCCCTGTGTGGGATTCCGGAGTCTTGTGCCCATATTATGTTTCCCTGTTCGGCTGCGCGTGCTCTTTGGAGCTTTGTACATGAGGCACTGGGGCCTGCCTGGCAGGCGCGGGAGCTCGGGGAGTTCCTGCAAACCCAGGCAAACAGGGCCGGAGGAGGGCGCCGCCTCTTCTGGCTCGTGTTTGCAGGCATCTAATGGACCTTGTGAAATGTGCGTAACAAGATGGTGATTGAGAAGGTCTTTTCTTCCCGCGTGTCTGACCCAGTTTTCTCCTTTCTGGCATTCCTGCAGCAGTGGTCTCCCCTGGTGCGGCAGCGTGTCCGGTCGGCCTTCGACGACACTCTTCGGGCCTTGAGGACGGCGGCGCTCCCCCTCTCGGCTCCTGCCTCGCCGACCCCGTTGGTGACCTGAGTGTTCCCTCCGTCGCTTCGTCGTGGTTTTTAGTTTTCTCTTGGGCATGCTTGTGCTGTGACCCCAGCGGACTGTCGTACCTTTTTCTTTTCGGTTTGGCTGTGGCCTTTTTGGATGGTGTTTGAACCTTGTATATGGATGCTGCTTTATTTATAAAGCGGGGCGAAAGTCTATTTCAAGCTGAGCTAGGCAACTTTACTTGTGAGTTCCTTACTTTCAAAGTACTCCATTTTCGGGAGCAGCTTGTTGCAAACCAAGCTCTCCACTAGTAAAAGGTAGATTTTCGTCTGCTACCAAATATACTCGCAGGCTTCCGATGCAACGTATCTCCTCCATTGGTAGCCGAATGATTGAACGAGCCATGCTTTATCTTTTACTTTTCCAATTTCAGATTTGAGCTAGTCATACATGCAGCCAATGCACAACTTGTAGGTGCCAGCTGACTGCATACTCGCGGCAGTACATTTTTATACTCATCCTAGGCGGCATCATAAACTGTGTACATTTTTACACTACACCGAAACTCTTTTATACTGTTTATTTTTTAAAAAATCTATTAGTATGGCTTGGATTTTCTTGTTTCTAAGTCGATTTCCGAAAAGTGCAATGCACCACCTGCCCGTTGTTTTCCCAACGTGCATCAGAATGCAACTTACCTCGAAATAGGCTTCCGCCCCGCTTTATAAATAAAGCCACGTCGGCCGAACTGATACAAGGTGATGGGGAGACCCCTTACACAGCAGAGCAAGATAAACAAGAGAAAAACACGGAAGCCCACGACCCGCCACCGAAGACAATGCCCTGGGATCAAGAAGAGCCGGGGGCTCCACGACGACGCCCCCAAGAGGGTAACGACGCATCACGCCGCCGCCATCGAGACCGATAGTCAAAGGTTTTCACCCGGAGCCTTAACACGGAGAAGGTAGCTGCATCGGCGCCCCCAAGAGGGTAACGATACCCGCAGGCACCGCCGCCGATGGTGCCAAAGCACTGAGCTTTCGCCCGGAAAAACCTCCAAGCCGCTCCCGTCACCCGTCCATGCCCACCGTCCCCGAGTCTGGCTTCCGACACGCGATCCGGGAACTGTCGAAGCCAAAACGACGTCAGCACCAAAGTCTCCCAAAGTCCGCTCCTCGCCATCCACATGGCCGAAGAGGGGAACCATCACCACTACCACGGGGTTCGCCGAAGAACCGACCGCAGTCCACCTTCCGGAGCCGCCACCCCGGCGTCCACGAACTCGAGCCCGGTCTCCGAACAACGCCACAACGCACCGACGAGGAGGAAGAAGAAGGTCAAGCGCCGACCTGCCGGAAGGAAGCCACCTGACAGCTTAGGGGAGGGGGACATCCCTCCATCACACATGGTGATTGCCGTCCGGGCGCAGCAGCCGTACTGACTAGGCCTAAATCAGGCCCGGCCAGGCCCAGATTAGGCCCGGCCAGGCCCAGATCGGGCCCTGTCAGTACCGCCGCCACGTTGCTGCAGCTAGGCCATCGGAGTCGCCGTCCTTCGCCGCAGGGTCGCACCTACCCGCTCTGCCTCGCTCGTCATGGCGCCCTGGCTCGCCCCCGGAGGCCTAGCTGCGCCGCTGCAGCAGCTCCCGTCCCCGGTCGGGCGACGGCCAGTGAGGGCCGCCAGCCAGAAGCACCGACGCCGGGGGAGGGTGCCGCCACCGCGCCGCACCGAGGGCCGCCAGCCAGAAGCCCCGCCGTCGGTCGAGTCCACGCCACCCGATCTGCACCGCCGCCAAGAGCCGCCGCCCGCGAGGGAGCCCCAAGCGCCGGGTAAAGGAGATCCCGCCGCCGCCGGCACCTGGCGGACTTTGCCGCGCGGCGCTCGCCGGCGGCGACGGGGGAGGGAGGGGAGGAGGTGGGGAGAGGAGGCGGCGGGCTAGGGTTGCGCCTCGGCCGCCCTCGCGGGGGCGACGCGAGACGCGAGGTTCCAAAGGAGACAGGTTCAGTTCGGTTCGTTTCCTCGGCACTGCGAATGCAACTTACATTACACACGAATTCAATGGATTAGGACTTGACCGAGCTCTAGCTTAATTGTCGGTGAACCCTAAACTCTAAACCCTAAACTAGCAAAACTGATTAAAAAATAGATGGTTACACCCAAACAACAGAAGTAGTACTCCCTCCGTTCCAAAATAGATGTCTCAAATTTATTAAAATTTAAATAAATCTAAACACTATTTAGTATATAGATTTGTCTAAAATTTGAAAAACCTAACACATGTATTCTTAGACAGGGAGTAGTACTAATAAAGAGCGAGTATTTTGCTGTGCCTGCTAGCTAGCTTGCGGCTGAGATCTCGACAGTACTACAAAGCTAGGCACGTTCACTTTTGTTTCGGGGCTTAGGCCAAAACTTTTTTTTTTAAAACGGGCTATGGGGGCAAAAGTTTTGCCCAATCTATTAATTAAGAAGAAAGGAATTGTCCAGTTAATTAACGAAAAACTGGGCAAAAAACCGGTACAACAACAACACAAACAACACCGAAAGCTCCGACCAACAAGACAACCAACAAGCGCTCTCAATCTACAACAACCACAAAATTGACGACACAAAAAGCACCACACCGCAAAGAAAACCAACTAAACTAACCCGCCAACTCAAATGGGGACCATCAATCAAGCAGCTGTGGAAACTTCCCAGAGACGACCCTCTTCTTTCTTTTGCTCCTGAGAGACTTCTCCACCTTTCTTATCATGTCCTCGGATGCCTTACCCACTAAGACGCAAGCAATCTCCATGCCATATCCAGGACTAACAGCCTCTAAACTGATGAGTAAGTCGGACAACTCTTTTGCAAAGAGAGCCTCGGAGTTAGGTGCTAACACACCTATCTCAGCAATCTCGTCACTCAAAGGCATCACATGCCCAATGTCCATGGACGGGAGTGAGTCTGGAGCATCCAAACCTCCACTATCCACATGGGCGAGCGTCTGGCAAGGCTCAGATGGCGGTGGTGAGGGTGTCGTGCACACCACCACCAAAGAAGGTTCCCCACACAAGACATTAAGCTCTGGTGTGATCTGCAGCAGCGGAGCCAAGATCTTAGCCATGCCATCGCTCTCAGAGGCAGGTTGCGGGGACGTGCAAGGATAGCCACGAGGAGAGAAACAACCATGGAGATGTTCTTCCTCAACCATAGAAGACTTCTGCTCAATGGAGTCAAGCGGAAGAGAATCCTGTGCGAGGGCAATCCCTATGCCACCAGAAGTACATGGCTCAGTCGGCTCCAAGGAATCAGCAGCACGCGCCAATAACAACTTGAGAGCTGCCACCTCTTCACGAAGGGGGCGAGAAGCCTCCTCCACGCGGACGTCGACCAACTGAAGAAGCTGCATGCGCATCAATGCAACATGGGACTGCACTACGGCACACATGCTCTTTGCCGTGTGGGCAAAAGACACGGCAAAGGCCATTCGGAACACGGCAAAGCCTTTGCCGTGTGTATACACATGGCAAATGCCACACGGCAATGTTCGCCACAGCAAAGGCCATTTGCCGTGTGTTTTCTAAATAAGACACGGCAAAGACTTTGCCGTGTGTCTTACGCATAGACACGGCAAAGTAAAGTAAGATGACGGTTTTGTGGAGATGACGATGTATATTCTTTGCCGTGTGTCTTCTCGAAAAGTACACGGTGTGTCCCCTCGAAAAGTACACGGCAAGAAGCTGTCTTTGCCGTGTGTCTCGTGGAAAAAATACACGGCAAAGAAACTGCATTTAAAAAAAATAAAAAATTCAATTGTGTTTCAAACTGTTTTGAATATTACTTACTTGATAATCTCATATAGGATATTTTAACCCTTTGAATGTTTAATATTAGGTCAAATTGCACTCATAATCAAACTTCTCCTTTGGTCACCCATCCTAGCACTACTCTAGCTCTAGCACGCTTAACTTCTTCGTTCCTTCCGAATGAGCTTCCAAGAAATAAATCATACCTTATTGATAATACTTTCATATCAATCCTATTAACTCCTGGACCATGATGTCACACATCTCAGTTTTAGATTCTAAATAATTATTTAAGTAAACAATAATGAATAAGTAATAATAATCTTGAATCCAAATAAAAAATAAAATAATTTTATTTTCATTCATTTTTCTATTTAATATGGAATAATTCATATATTTAAATCCGTAAATCAGAATTTGACAAATAAAATGTCTAAATCGATCATAAAAATGTGAGGAATCCAAATATGACATCCATATAATCTTGTGAAAATGGGGTGGTAGCATTTTGAATTATCTATTTGGTGGTTGCTTCATAAAATCCCAGGTTTTTTACGATCGAAAAATGGAAAATGGCTTTTTTGTGCGACGAAAAGGAAAACTTCCTCCTACAATATTGTTTACTATTCCATGATGCACATGCATGCACAATATGAGTATATTATCACAAACTATGCCTTGATTTTATCCATAACGTTGGTCATTTGACCCGAAAGCCAGGAAATCTCGAATGAGATAGGTCATTTTGTGAAGGTTTTTTTGAGACATATTCAATATAACAAGTTTAATATTTTTCCTTGCAACCATGTCACATAATATGACACCAAGCGAAGGTTTCGAATTTTTTTGATTGTTTTTGAATTTTTATGACTCTTTTAAACTATCGACAAACTTTGTCGAACGACGGGTATGAAGATTCTTAGCTTGGAGCTGATCCTCTCTAAACTTTCATCAAATCTCTGATGAAATAGCATATTGTGAAACTAAACATGATTTTTGTAAAAAATCATGCCCATCAGATCATGTACCTGTAGTTCATATCTAACCCACTTCCTACCGATTCGGCAGGAATTTGTGTTTTTCACCTGGAGTGGACGAAAAGGTTTGAGATTCCCCAGTTGGTACATTATCCATTTAAGGTGGTCTAGTATTTTTAAAAAATGGGGTGGTAGCATTTTGAATTAGCCATTTGGTGGTTGCTTCATAAAATCCCTCGTTTTTTACGTTCGGAAAATGGAAAATGGCTTTTTAGTGCGACGAAAAGGAAAACTTCCTCCTACAACATTGTTCGCCATTCCATGATGCACATGCATGCACAATATGGGCATATTAGCACAAACTATGCCTTGATTCTAGCCATAACATTGGTCATTTGACCCGAAAGACAGAAAACCTCGAATGAGATAGGTCATTTTGTGAAGATTTTTTGAGACATATTCAATATAACAAGTTTGATATTTTTTCTTGCAACCATGTCATATAATATGACACCACGCTAATGTTTCACATTGTTTCGATCATTTTTGAATTTTTAATGCATGTTTTAAACTATGGTCAAAATGGCGAGCATGATGATTCTTATTCAATATAAATATCTAATATTTGAGTGTAGATAGATAGATCTTATTTTTCTGCAAATTTTGATATATTATTTATATTTTTCTGAATTAGAATGATTTTTTTATGATTTTACTAAGAGTAATATGATAAAAGGGAAAAAAAGACTTTGTCATGTGTACTGCGGAATACACACGGCAAAGGACCAGTGAGGGCACACGGCAAAGAGATCACCGTCTGTAGCCGTTAGCTCCTCCCGTCAAATGGACATGTGGGGTCACGGGTCCCACCTTGTTGCCCTGACAGCACCTATGATGTGTGCCGTTGTCGACTTTGCCGAGTGTATTTTCTTTGCCGTGTTTCTTTATTGTTCTTTGCCGTGTATATTTCTTTGTCGTGTTCTTTTTCAGAAATTTGTCGTGTTCACGTACTTTGCCGTGTACTTTCTGAGTTACACACGGCAAAGACATACTTTGTCGTGTTCCGGTATGTTTGGCACAGGACAAAGGCGTGTCTACACGGCAGCGATATTTTTTCCCGTAGTGTGAATGAGAGAGTCCAAACTGGCGTTGACATTGAACTCCTCGCAACCCCTGGGAGAGAGTCCTGGCGGCGCAGCTTCACGCAACGACGAGTGGCACACGTCCTCATCCCAACTCCGAGACGCCGAGGAACGACGAGGCCGAGAGCAACTCTGTTGGCAAGGAGAATGAGCCCGAGTGTCCAGAGAGCAAGAGCGAGCAACAGGAAAGAGTGCATGACAGAAACGCTCTCGATGACCAGGACGATGACAGCGAATGCATCTATAGAGCCCACGACACACGCGGACCTGGTGTCCATGCTCGAGGCACCGAAAGCACCTTCCTTGAGCCCAACGTTTAAAGGCGAGACTACGCTCAAGACCTTCTTTTCCAAGCAAAGACGATGGCTCGCGACCGTGACGGCCGCCTCGACCCACCTACACCCAGCCTTCTTTGTCTTCTAGAGTGGTAGCAGCAGCAAAGAGGCCGCCACAAGCACCTGGTGGCACATGTGCACATCATCGGTGCCGAGGACATCATCTTTGGAGAGGCCAATGGCGTCTGCGGAGCCAACACCTCATCATTGTCGTCCTCATCGGAGCTCAAAGAAGCAACCCAAAGCAAGCTTGGAGCCAGCGGCGCTACACCATCAGAAAGAGGCATGTCGGACACGGCGCCATCCAAGGCCAAAACTGGGTCGACAAATGGATGGAAAAGCAGCTCCACTCGCTCGCGCACTTTGAATCGATCGGTACAATAGGAACCCGCATGCGTGTACACGGGCCAACAGTCCGGGGATGTAAAATTAGAAGTGCACGCTGTCAAGACCAGATGGGTTTTCAGGTCCTAGTGGAGTCTGGAGACCGGGACTTTAACCCGGCCGGCCCCTACTCTACTCTGTAGACAGGTCGACAATGGATTGATCTGGGCCGGCCGGGGTCTGGACTGGTACGTACGGTGGTCCAGCTGCCAAGCACCATGCCGATCGATGCATCCAAGATATACACAGGACTTGGTGCTCCTGTTCCAACTCTAAGATCGGGCTACACAAGACTCAGGACAATAAGTGCACTGTACATACTGTATTTTCTATAGTACTCTATTTGACAGTCACCGGTCAGGTAAAACGTTGGGAATTACCACTAGCGGTCGAGCTTTGAATAATGGCTAGATTGATCGCATCATGCCGATGTCACCGGCCAGCAATCGATCGATCGAGCGATGTTGTTTAGGATTGTTGACAGCCAAACCCCACTATATATGCGGCATGCTCAGGTGTACTACGCCTAATCTAGTCAGGACAATAAGTGCACTGCACAGACTGTATTTGCTAGTACTCTATTGACAGTCACCGATCAAGTAAACGTCGGAAATTACCACTAGCGGTCGATCTTTGGATGGCTAGCTAGATTGATCGCGTGCCATGTTCCCTTGCCTATGATCGATCGAGCGATGTCCCCAGCTGGACATAAAGTCGATCGAGTGATGTTGTTTACGGCATGGTCAGGTGTACTACGCCTAATCTAGTCATTATTATCAAGCCATAAAGTAAGGGCAACTCAATCCGTACGCCTAATCTAGAGAGATCGATCAGTTCAACACTTATAGCTAGGTTAGGTATACAGAATACAGGCTGACATAAACTATCAGTCTATCATGATATAGCTGATATAGCTAGTACTATTATACTGCACTGATTCAGCAGCTATATATTAGCAAAGAGAAGCAATATTCTTTTCTCCAGAACGAAGAATTTAGTTTTAAGTATGTCCGGCCGGCAACCCACACGAAGTTGCGGCGCGCACACGAATTTTAGTTAAGAATTTTAGTTAGGGAATGTTATGTCTGTGCACGCTTTACATTTAGCTGCTTAAGTCCAGACTGCTTTTTCCATATTCCATCTGAGCGAATTAATCTGTGTCGACGTAATCTCATACGTAGCGGCTAAGTCATACGATGACTCATGTTCCAGTTTAGCACTGGCCTATAAATGGGGGCCTCGACGCCGGCTTCAGAGCCCACTCACTCACACACACTCGTCGGCTTAAGCTACCCACAGCAGCAGCACAGAGCACAAGACACATACAGATAGCGAGAGGGAGAGAGATCAGAGCGAGATGGAGACCGCAGCTGCCGCCTCGTTGAGCTTCCCGGTGATCAGCATGGAGAAGCTGGAGACGGAGGAGAGGGCCGTCGCCATGGAGGTCATCCGCGACGCCTGCGAGAACTGGGGATTCTTCGAGGTTCCACTTCCCCCACACACATATAGACTTCTACTACTACTAGAATGATTGATGATTCTTGATAGTATAAGGACTCCAGGGACACGATTCTTGATTAACTGGTATATGTGTGTGCAGCTTCTGAACCATGGCATCTCCCACGAGCTGATGGACGAGGTGGAGCGGGTGAGCAAGGCACACTACAGGGACCGCAGGGAGGACAAGTTCAAGGAGTTCGCGGCGAGGACGCTGAAGGCCGGCGAGAAG
Source organism: Avena sativa (assembly GCA_916181665.1). NCBI lineage: Eukaryota > Viridiplantae > Streptophyta > Magnoliopsida > Poales > Poaceae > Avena > Avena sativa. The sequence continues at coordinate 271,286,825 of OV702298.1, read as the reverse complement.
GGCGACGACGTGAAGGACGTGGACTGGGAGAGCACCTTCTTCGTCCGCCACCTTCCCGCCTCCAACCTCGCCGACCTGCCTGACCTCGACGACCACTACAGGTACGAACGTAGACCACCACAGTACGCGTGATTGGTTACTCCGTAGCTAATTTGATATCAGTAGATTGTTGGTTCTCCTATTGGCTTCTCTGAAGAAAAAGCAGAGGCCCAGCATCAGCTTTGACGGGAATTAATTAGCGGAAAAGGCACCGAGTTGATTACGTAGTGGTACTATAGTTTTTTAATCGGGAGATTCTGGTCTATAATTCAACTCCAATTTGAAGGTTTGGGCTCTGTCTTTCTTGCTTTTTCTAATACTCCAAAATAGCAAGGCTGACGAGGCCTGCCTGACACTGCTATCTGTAACGAAGTCATACCCGACACAGTCAGCACAGCTCTTAATACACAAGTTTAGACTGCTCATAAAAACACAATTTTAGTCGATCGACTGCCTAATTGTCACTGTAGCTAGACCATACATGTTCTAAGGAACTCCCCATTTTCTACTTTGAGTGCTATTTCTATGAGTGCTGCCTGCAACAGATGTAGAACATCGGAGATATCAACAGGAGATAAGATTGCACGCAACGGAATCCTAATTGAGCAGCAGTAACCAACACGAGTGGAATCACCTTTTAGCTAGTGATGACACTTGTCGGAACGAGCAAATATATTCCTAACAAAGCTGCCTTCTTTCCTCGTGTCGTCGCTGCAGGCAAGTGATGAAGGAATTCGCGGCGGAGATCGAGAAGCTGGCGGAGCGCGTCCTGGACCTGCTGTGCGAGAACCTGGGCCTGGAGAAGGGCTACCTCAAACAGGTCTTCGCGGGCTCCAAGGGCTCGCCGACGTTCGGCACCAAGGTGAGCAGCTACCCGCCGTGCCCGCGCCCGGACCTCGTCGACGGCCTCCGCGCGCACACCGACGCCGGCGGCGTGATCCTGCTGTTCCAGGACGACCAGGTGAGCGGCCTGCAGCTGCTGAAAGACGGGGCCTGGGTGGACGTGCCGCCCATGCGCCACGCCGTCGTGGTCAACATCGGCGACCAGCTGGAGGTGATCACCAACGGGCGGTACAAGAGCGTTCTCCACCGCGTGATGACGCGCACCGACGGGAACCGCATGTCCATCGCGTCCTTCTACAACCCGGGAGCGGACGCCGTCATCTTCCCAGCGCCGGCGCTCGTCGCCGGTGGCGCCGCGGAGGAGAAGGAGGGCGAGGAGGGCGGCGCTGCCGTGTACCCGAGGTTCGTGTTCGAGGACTACATGAACCTGTACGTGCGCCACAAGTTCGAGGCCAAGGAGCCACGCTTCGAGGCCATGAAGTCGGCCCCCGCCGCGCCCATCGCCACAGCCTGATCAGTAGTGACAGTCCTGCATGCCAGGATCGATACCAAGATATGAGTATTTGTCAGACGTGATATTTTGTGTGTATGTAATGTTTTCGCTCGTCGGCATCACCGTATATGTATATGCCGTGGTGCTGGCGTGTGTTACCGTGTGAGATGAAGCAATGTAGTAACCGCGTGTACGATACTCCCTCCGTTCTGAAATATAAGACATCCGGATTGTCAAGTACAACTTTTTTCATATATATCTATAGAAAATTCCCGAGTTTACTGTTTTGCCACGCACATTCCGGTCTGTTACTTCGGATTTCTTCAGCCTGGCTTCATGGCGGCATACTAGTAGATTGACTACTAGTAGATTGACTGTTGCCTAGCTGTTTTATTCACTCTCGTATGAGGGCCTCTTATTTTATCAGATGGTCAATCTGCACATCTTTCCATCTATCTTATGATTGTAATGCTTTGACGATAATAGTACTTTAAACTTTAATAAAGGGTTATATGCATCCCAGGATGCAGAGGCCGGGGTTTACCCCCTTTTCGAAAAAAAAACATTCCGGTGGTGTGTCCCTTACCGCTCACACAGCTCGCTCTCTTCCCCTCCCTTCCCGCACCGCTCCATGGCACCGTCGCCCGTGTCGTCGTCGCCCTCCCCTCCCCTTCCCATCACCGGCATGTTCCTATCGCTCCCCACCGTCAGCCCTCCCCTTCCCTCCTGCAGGAATCCGCTAGCCGTCGCTTGTGCCAGCGATTTTGAGGTTAAAGCTGGCCCTTTTATGCGCCAACGCTGGATCTGTGGGTCACCGGCTCAAGAGCGGCATGCCGGAGTAGAAGAGGCCGTCGCGCGTAGGTTTCGAGAGCGGCATGCCGGAGTAGAAGAAACCGGCGGCAACGTTGCTCCCTCCCCCCCCCCCCCACACACACACACACACCCGCGTGGTGCACGACGGGATCGGCCGGTCCATGTGCTGCGACGCCATGGTGGACATGCCGAGCGGGACTAGAAGGGCCTCCGTTGTCAGCGTTGTTGAGGCGCTGGACCGGGAGCTCCGCCTCTAGGGAAACCTACAGGCAGCGCCTAGCTACCAATATTGTTCTCTTCTTGCACATGTACTCATTGATTCTCCATCTATCTTGTGTAGTATTTTTTTCTCTAATTGATTCTCCCTCTTTGCCATGATAAATTAAGGTAGCTCATCGTCAATAGTTTTGTGCACTCAATGTAAAGCTAGGGAAATTCCAGCGCGTAGTGAATCAGGAGTGTTCCGGGTGTTCACATTCAGTTAAAGATTAGTCATATATTGTACTACTCCATTTACAAAAATATATTGTACTACTGCCCAATTTGTTGCTTGTTTCGGTATAGTATAGTCTTGCTTAATCTTGGTGTGAATTTCTTTGATGGAGTACTACTCAGTGACATGGAGTACAATAATCTTGCTTAGGATATTCTGATCAAATAAATGAAGGAATTCCGATCCTTCCAGAATTCTGCAGAATTTGGTTCATGAGTTGGACTAAAGTAATTTCAATCTTGTGTTGAATGCCACATCTTGCTGAAGATTATCTCTCTGAATTCGTTTGAAGTCTGTGTAGAGGGATGAGTTCAACAAGCATTAAAGGAGTAGAATTTAACTATTGTATTTCATATCTGACAAGAATGAGTTCAACAAGCAGGAGTAGTAAGGCAGTTAGGAACATTAGTTTTCCGATGCAATTTTTGTTGTGAATAGATCTTGTAGGTACATCTTCCTCCGGGAGCAGGTAGTAATTTCTGTCTTTCTTAGTCATGTAGAACCGTTTTTCGTTGATATGCACAATATTGTGCATATAAGTGAATTTTGGAGCTGCGTCTCTAGTTCTTTCATCAATCATTGACAAACAAAATTCTAGCATCTCCTTCTTATTCTTTTCTTTTAACACTGGCTTCAACGAATTTGATTGCCTCTTTAAATGCTCCAAGGTGAATCTTGTAAACAATGTAGTAGGGCTTACTGCCAAACAAGGGATCTAATTGTTGATCTCTGGTTTAGTGGGATGGTGCGGACCATGGATAGATCAATATTTATCGATTTTCTTCCACATCTTCCTTTCCTCTTGCTAGAAACATCCACCTCCAAACCCTCGACGATCTGTCTCATAGCAACTTTCCAAATCCTTTGTATGATTTGTATATCTACATTGAAAAATGATGCTATATACTTCTTGTCATTTCTGTCAAACTTGCCGCAATACTTCATGCACTGGAAATGCATTGCTACATAAGCAGCAAATCTGTCCTTGTCACTTAGTGATTTTCTCCGCTTAACTGCTTCGCTGACCACGTTGTTCTTCTTGGACATCCATTTGTACATATTGTTCTTCTTCTACATGCCCTCATGCATCAAAGTAGAGTACAACTAAATTTATTGGCACAGTACCAAAGAGTACAACTAAACTGAGTTGATGCATACTAACAACAAAGGAGACACAAGGTAAATACAGTGTGTTGGAGTAGATTATCATGCAATAGTATATTACTGTCAACATGAAACTGTCAACATATTGTAGCAACATGGTCAATTAATAGATCAACAAGTGGATTATATTTTTGGTTGTTCTCTAATTTGTTACCCATGAGCAAATAGTAGCAAAATTTTCTTCATGCTTTTCTTGATGAAATTGATAAGATCTGTGAGGCTTCTCTGAATAGTGCTACTCTGAAATCTATACTGAGTAATGATAGTAATTCTAGATGCTGAATAATGATACTAATTCTAGATGATGAAATTGATAAGATCCATGAGGCTGCTCTGAATAGTGCTACTCAGAAGTTTGCATGGTTATCTGAAATTCAACATGGTTAACTACATATCGCTAGCTTTTTCCTTGTGCACTAGTGTTCCTACTGAAATTCAACATGGTTATCATTGATTTTCTGGTTGTTAGTATGATCCCAACAGCGAGCATGTCTATTTACCAAAGGAAAAGTCATTCTCTCACTGACAGTGTACATGTATGGGAAGGGAAAGCAACTTGAAGGATCAGATGTACTCAATGTATATATAACGAAGATGCCACTGATCAAACTAGAACTGCAGTGAGTACATGTGCAGGGAGTGCAAGAATAGCAGCAGCGGGAGGAGGCGAGAGCTATCCGTGCAGCAGCACCAGGAGTATGTATCAGGTTTTAGGCGCAGGCTAAACTTTTGTTTTTTGCATATCTTATTCTAGAGAAGCAACCATCAGTACAAATCAAATCACCAGGACTACCTGCAATTTGATCTTCAGGTATGATGCCTTCTTCAGGTGGATGATGACCCACAAGTATAGGGGGTGTATCGTAGTACTTTCGATAAATAGGAGTGTCGATCCCAACGAGGAGCAGAAGGTGTTGAACAGTGGTATGGAGCAGGAAATTCCTGTGAATACTTAGCAAATGGATTTTTAGTGGTTTTCTGACAAGGCAACAAAACAAAGAGCAAGTAACAGAATTAACGAACAAACAAAGCAAGTGGCCCAATCCTTTCTTAACAAAGGACAATCCGGTGGAAATACTTATAAGGACCAAATATTCTCTAGGACACATGGGAATTATGTCAAGTGCTTTCGCTTCAAATAGCTGAGTACTCTTCGCTGGTGTTTGTAAGTGTTGTGTGGGTGAACCTGTGCTAACATACCGTCCTTCCTAGGATTAATACATACTTGTGATTAAACCCCCTGCAAACATCCGTAACTACAGGAAAGTAATTAAGATATAAATCTAACCACAACCTTAAACTCTGAGATCCTACGCTCCCTTGTGCAAAGGTGTCCTAACGGGGGTTCAGGTTTCTGTCACTCCGGCAACCCCACGATTAGTAGCCAAATAAATAATGCATCCCCCTAGGCCCATAAATGGTGAAGTGTCATGTAGTCGACGTTCACATGACACCACTAGAAGAATAGCACCACAACTCAAATACTAAACCATTGAATAATAACTCATCACAGATCCACTAATAACAACATGACTTCTCCCATGTCCTCAAGAACTAGACAAACTACTCACAAGACATCATATGGATCAAGATGAAATATGATATGATAATGGATAACAATTTGAACATAAACAATAATCCAATGGTTCCACTCACAAGAATCAACTACAATAATAATCAACACCGGGAAAGTTTCCCCTAAGAACTAAAGCAATATCCAACACAATTGTTACAGCGGGACGGATGGTGGTGATGGTGCTGGTAGAGATGATGGTGTGGATGATGATGATGATCCCGATGAAGCCTAGCTTGATGACGGTGTTGATGGCGGCGGTCTCCCCTCTCCGGGAAGGAATTCCCCCTGGCAAAAATCTGTCTGCCAGAGAGATCTTTCTCTCTCGGTGTTTTCCGCCCCCCACAGGCGACGGAAATCTAACTGTGGTCGCTCCATCGGTATTAGGGTTCCGAAGGGAATATATAAGCGAAGGGACGGAGTCGGAGGCCGGGCAGGTGGGCCACACCTGCCCTAGGCGCGGGGTTAGGTGAGCCTGCGCCTAGGGGGGTGTGGGCCCCCTGAGGCCCATCTCCGTCCCTCCTTCTGGCTTCCTTCGTCTTCTGGTAAAATAATATGTTTCCATATTTTTCTGGTATTTTTCTGATCTTCGCGAAATTGCACCGAAACGCCTTCTTTTTCATCAGAATCCAGACTCCGGCAGTCCATCCTCCAAGAATCATCCAACATGCATAAACAGATGAAAAGCCATAAGAATACCTCATAATAAGACAAATATCAATGAATAGAGGTAAATTATGATATAGAATGGTGATGCAAATTGGGCGTATCAACTCCCCCAATCTTAGACTTCGCTTGTCCCCAAGCGAATACTGAGCTCAGTAAACATGTCCACAGGTTTATGGAGTGAAGTGTCGATAAAAGAATACGAACAAGAAGCATCACACTTACCATTGAACAACTCATAGAAGAAAGCAACTCACCATTATATAACTTAGCTTGCAACCAAGTACAACAGTCACAATAGAGATGCATAAAGATAAATCATAATTGGAATTGGCAAACTTGTTCTTGGTCAGAGAACACCTGGCAAACAGTTTCACAAAAGCTTTTTATAGAGGTTTCAAAACAGGAACACTCTTTGCTCAAAAAGGTTTTTCACAAGTGAAGGCTTTCAAAGTAATACTCAATAGATAAGAGTCTTGTGCAAACAAGATAAAGAACATGATTGAATAAATCACCGTATGAATGCTTGAAACACAACAACTCAAAAGCTTGCTGGATATAGAGAGGAAGTAGGTTTACTGACTCAACTAGTAACTAGGAGAAAGGTCCCTTCTTAGAGGGTAGCAGGTATTACAAGTCATAAAGAGATTCCAAAAGATTATGATACTTACTAGCTTTGAGCCCTCATTGCCCCTATCATAAGCATCTTGAGATGATTAAGGTTAAAGTGAACAAAGATGGAGTATATGCTTGACGAAATATAAGTTGGTAATCTCATGTCCCTTGAATATGAGGGCAACTCCTCATGCATACTCAACTTTGGGCCCAGGTAATTTCTTGTTATTGTAAGTATTTTCATATCATTGAGAACCGCCAACGGGGTACCCTTTGCACATGGTACAGGAGCTTTCCCATAACCAAAATGACAAAGCAAGCAGACACTGAGCATCTCAGCAATCTTTTTATTTACCATATGCTTAGATTTTTATTGAGGATGCTTCATAGATGATTCACTATGGTGATGTTGCAAGTTTCCACCATGATTAAGCATGGCTTAGGCTAGCGGCCTAGGCGTTTCTCTAACACAGGATACAAATTCCATGGACTTACAAGTTCCCTCTTTATTTCACACCGGTGACATCCATAGACAAAAGAACATGATATCAACTGAGTACAAAGTACAAGTGCAATGTTGAAAACGTTCCCCGTGACAGCACGGTCTGCTAATTCCAACGTATAGATGCAAGCATATACAACTTCGATGTTCACAATGGTTCAATTCTATTAGGGGCAAATAAATAAAGTGTGCCATCAAGTTCGTGAGAGCTTTACTAACTAGTTTTCTCATAACAAAATACTTTTTAATTTGAAAGGTAGATGAAGCTTGAGAATTTGCTAGGAATAGCAATTATGCTACTAGGTAGATATGGTGGACACAAATGGCAAACGTTTTGGTTCAAGGGGTTTGGAAACATGAGAAGTATGCCTTCTCAAAACAGGTTTTTGTCTAGCAAGGCTGGGTAGCAAGCAAGAGAGTTGAAAGAAACAAGCAAACATACAAGTAATAAAGCCAAACATGCAATCTTCCTTGAAGACACAAAAGAATCTTAAATAAAGAATACTAAGCTTATGAGCCAACAAGAAAGAAAACAAATGATACAAAATACTTGTAAGCTTTTTCTTTCTTTTTCTCTTTCATAGTAATGCTACTGACCAGAACGCGGTTTGCCAAAACCAATTTAGATCCACTTGATGATCCCAAATTGGTGCCAATACTGATCAACAAGATCCATCATATAATAGAGATTGCAAACTAAAATAAGAAGTGCAAAAAGTAAAAGACGAGACTTCTCATTAATATTCCAATAAAGGCACTCACACCAAGGGATACATAGATAATCAACTAAAGGAGAGATACTTCCACATGCAAACCAAACTATAAGATAATCCCTCTACCACAGATATGAATCCACTAAAAAGGTAAAAGATAAAAGATAATGGTGGTGATAACGCAGCACTCCCCCAAGCTTGGAACAAGCCAAGGGGATGCCAAACCTGATGATGAATTACTCCTTCGGTGGTGGTTGTGTTTCCCCCTTGTTTAGAATAAGAAAACCCTCCTACATCTTACGAAGCTTATTGTTCTCCTCTTGAAGTTCATCCACCTTTATCCTCAAAGCACGGTATCTTTCACAAAACTCGTTGGTGGTTCGAAGGGCTTCCGCTGCTTTAGGGCAGTATACGAGTTCTGGACCGAAGGCTATGATTCCCTGCATGTGACGAGAAAAAGCATCCGCAGTGTTAATTGCTCCTACAACAATAGGTTTTCTTCCCCTTGCTCTTGTTGTGGTTTGTTCTTCCAACTCTATCTCCATGGGCTTATTTCCTTTGTCGTTGGCGGAAGCCATGGTGCTCTAACTTGAAAAGATTTACTGACAGAAACAGATCGAAACGAAAATACGACAAGAACACGATGCACGAACCTCGGGGTATCCGGGGGGTTATATATTACGAAGTTTCAATGCATAAGGAAGGTTTTGACACGGAAACAAAGCGGAGACAGAGTTCGAGGGGGTTAAACCCCCTCTAGGCGCGACCAGGCTGGGCCCGCGCCTGGGGTGGGTTTGTCCACCCCGGACTCCAGTTCCTCTTCAGTTTCGTCTCGTAACTTCCCTTATGTATTGAAAACGCCAAAAATATAAAAATATCGGGGTTTCACGAACCTTCTGTTTTCACCACTTTTACCTATTCAAAGACGAACTCTGCAGATTGCTTTTCTCTTTCTCCTGAAAATTTCCTTCTTACAAAACACTTGCACAAACTCAAAGACAACATTAGTGTAAGCAAAAACAATAAACCTTTGGTAAACACTTCAACTGAAAATCCATCAAAACAAAAGCTTCTGTAAGAGGCAAATGCAAATGATGGCAGAAATCTGTCAAAACAGACCAGCAGGTAAAGATTGATTTTTCCGAAGACCTTCTGTTGCTCAAATCAAAAAGTTCTAAAATGATGAAAGTTGGGTAACAACCTGGAGAACAAGCACAGAAAAATGCATCTCCATCCGAAGTACTGAGATTCCTCATGAATTTTTACAATGCAGCACAAAAATCTGTCCCAGGACAACCACTTTTCACAACTCCTCTACTTCACAAAAGTAGTTGAACTTGACACAAAAACCAAAACAAAAAGGATAAGGAGCGGTTATTATAGAGGTAATAACTTCCAAGACTCGACAAAACTCTTGGGTTATCTCCCAACAAGTACTTTTCTTTAATGCCTTCAAGTTAGGCTTGAAACTTCCAAAGATGCTCACAAAGGAGATATATATTTGAAGTGAAAGAGAGCATCAAGAAGCAAATAACCAATACACTTGAGTATAACCCACTTCCTATGCATGGGAGTACCATGATAAAACAAATTGTTGAAACAAAAAGCCACTAGCATAGGAAGACAAAACAGATGCAACTTTAAAGCTTTCAACATAAAACGGGGAAAAATTAACATCATTGAGATGCATAAAACCATGTTTCCCTCTCTCAAAATAACTTTCAGTAGCACTTTGAATAAAGTTGACAATATAACTGTCACTGGAAACAACTTTATCATCAGAATAAGCATACTTACAGTCATTAAAAAGAGGTCCAAGTTCATAGACTGGATCAATAGAGGGAAGTTGTTCCATCCTGAAATCTTTATTAGGCAAGCTATTTTCACAAGGAGCTTTAGCAAATTTGGAAAAGTTAAACTCATAAGAATCTCCATCAAACTTAGTTAAAACTTTTTCCTTCTTACAATCAATAATAGCTCCACAAGTGTTCAAGAAAGGTCTACCAAAAATTATAGGACAAGTCTTGCTAGCTGCTGAATTAAGTACTAGAAAATCAGCAGGATACTTAATCTTACCACACAGAGCCTCCACATCTCTTACAATGCCAATGGGGCAAATGGTATCCTTATTATCAAGGTGAACAACCACATCAATGTCCTCGAGCTCACAAGGACTAATCTCATGCTTAATTTCCCTGTAAAGCTCATAAGGAATAGCACTAGAACTAGCACCAATATCACATAAACCATAGTAGCAATGATCACCAATTTTAACAGAAATCACAGGAACACTAGCTTTTCTAGCCTTACTAGGATGAGAGATAATATTAGAAGCGTCTTCACAGAAGACAATGTGCCCATCCTCTCTACTTGTAAGCTACCACAGGTTCAACATTCAATTGCTTACCAGGCTCCATAGTTTTCATTGTACCTTTGTTATTTGCACTAATAATCATATAATACTCCTTTACCTTAGCTGGGAAAGGCATTTTCTCAACATGAGGTTCAGGCACAATATGATTAGTAGTACAAACTTGAGTACTTCTAACTGGAACATGACTAACAACATCTTTATACGGAGCATGGTACTTATTCCACTTCTTCTTGGGAATTTCTATGTAAGAGGCAAAGGCCTTAAAACAATTGGCAATACTTTGGGAATCAAGACCAAACTCATTGCGAATATCATGGAAGTTATCAGTACCCATGAAAGATTTAATGCATTCATAATCATGGTTTATACCTGACTTTCTTCCTTTGTCATTCTCCCAAGCCTAAGTGTTATCTTGAATACGGTCTAAGAGGTCCCATTTAGCTTCTTCCTTCATACATGTGACTGATCCAGCACAAGAAGCATCTAGTAAATATTTATCATGAAGAGAAAGCCTAGCATAAAAGTTATTGAGAATAATATTGTTAGGGAGTTCATGAATAGGACATTTAAGCATTAGTAACTTCAATATCCCCCAAGCTTGAGCTGTTGATGGCACCCACCACTTGTCGTGGGACGCTTCATTGGAAACCCCAAGAGCAAGGTATGAAGCAGCACAGCAGCAAGTTTCCCTCGGTAAGAAACCGAGGTTATCGAACCAGTGGGAGGAAAGAAACGTCACACAGGTGTTGCAAGCAACATGGAGACCTGCACAACACAAACTCAAGACTTTGCCCCAACGAATCAGTGAGGTTGTCAAGCTCACCGGTTTGTTGTAACAAAGGATTAAACGTATGGTGTGGAAGGTAATGGTTTGCAGCAAGTAAACAAGTAACAGTGGAAGATGTATCAATGGTAAAGATTGGACCGGGGTCCATAGTTCACTAGAGGTGCTCTCCTTAAATAAACAACATGGCATGAAGGGTAAACAAATTGTAGCAGGGCAATTGAAAGGAACTGAGCAAGGCATAACAATGCAATTACTAGTCAGAAAGATCCTATGAGATTCGATTGGGCAATACAACAAGATACATAGACCGCCATCCAACTGCATCTATGACTAGAAGTCCACCTTCAGGTTATCATCCGAACCCCCTCCAGTATTAAGTTGCAAGCAATAGATAACTGCTTTAAGAAAAGTGTGTAAGGTAAACAGTCCACATGTTCCATGAACAAGAGACCGTTGTTTTCTCCCTAGTAGCAACAACACATCTACAACCGAAGAGATTATTGTCACTTCCCTTGGAAACTAGAGGCATGAACCCACTATCGAGCATAAATACCCCCTCTTGGAGTCACTAGCAACTACTTGGCCAAGATAGCTACTAACAACGGAGAGCATGCAAGATCACAAACAACACAAACATGATAGAATCATAAAGACAAAACCATTAATCAAACCAACATAATAATCTCAATATCCATCGGATCCCTGTAAACACAACATGCATGATTACAAATAGTTTAGATCTTGATCATGAACGGAGGTCACAAGATCTATACATGAAAGCACAAAGGAGGAGATACAACCATCTAGCTACTACATGGACCCATAGTCCAAGGTGGAACTACTCACGCATCATACCGGAGAGAAGGCCTCCGGGATGATCTCCCCTTTAGCAGGGTGTCGGGAAGAAGTTCAGATCCCCTCGATCTAGGGACAATGGTGGCGGCGGCTACAGACAGTTTCGTGGAGATTTGATCGGGTCCTTAGGGTTTCTGCATCGGGGGCTTTTTATAGGCGAAGGGGGAGACCGAGGAGGCAGCCAGGGTTGTCAAACCCTAGCCAGGCATGGGGCTGGGCCCACCCGCGCCTGGGGTGGGTCTGGCCCCCCTGGCTGGCCCCTCTGGCTCTCCTCTAGACTTCTTTTTCCCCAAGGAAAGTAATTAACTTTGACATTTGTCCCGTCCAATTCCGAGAATATTTCTTTACTAATTTTCTGAAACCAAAAACAGCAGAAAACAGGCATCTGACACTATTGCAACTTGTTAATAGGTTAGTACCAGAAAACATGTAAAAAGCACCTCAAAGTGTAGACAAGTAAAGCAAAGTAGATACTAAACAAGCATGGAGCATCAAAAATTATAGATACGTTTTCAATGTATCAACATCCCCAAGCTTAACTCCTGCTCGTCCTCGAGTAGGTAAGTGATAAAAAGAATAATTTTTGAGGTGACATGCACCCTCACAAAGATTCAACCATTTGCAAACATTGAAAGTTGGGATCAAAGAACTCTAAACATGTGCATGAAAGATGGAGTTCTAACAATAGGACATAGTAACTATGCATGCAACATGACAAGCTACAAACAAAGATCATGAATAACATGCATTGAAAAACATTTGTTTGTTTCACATACAAAAAACATAGCATAGTGGTAACCAGCTTGTCCCTCATAGAGTAGAAAATAGATGCATAGGACACCTGCAAAGTTCAAAAGGGTGACTAGAAACAAGTAGCACAAGAACAAGTAATATCACAATATGCATCAATTAATAAGCTTTGGAACACTGCACACAGAATGGAAACTATGCTCTCTTAATGGTGCCTAAAGGTAGAAGGTGGAGACTCAATAATGGTGGAAGAAAGGCCTTTTGTAAAGGAAGCAGGGATTACAAGTTTCAAAAAGAGCTTCCAAAAATTATGGTACTTGTTAGCTTTCAACCCTCATTGCCCCTATCATAACCATCTTGAAGTGGTTAAGGTTAAAGTGGAAAATCTAGAGTATATGCTTGATGAAGTATAAGTTGGCAATCTCAAGTCCCTTGAATACGAGGGCCACACCTCATGCATACTCAACTTTGGGTCCAGGTAAGTTCTTGTCACTGTAAGTATTTGCATATCATTGAGAACCGCCAACGGGGTACCCCTTGCACATGGTACAGGAGCTTTCCCATAACCAAAATGACAAGGCAAGCAGACAATGAGCATCTCAACAATCATTTTATTTACCATATGCATAGCTTTTTATTGAGGATGCTTCATAGATAGCTCACTATGGTGATGCTGCAAGTTTCCACCATGATTAGGCATGGCCTAGGCTAGCGGCCCAGGCGTTTCTCTAACACAGGATACAAATTCCATGGACTTACAAGTTCCCTCTTTATTTCACACCGGTGACATCCATAGACAAAAGAACATGATATCAACTGAGTACAAAGTACAAGTGCAATGTTAAAAATGTTCCCCGTGACAGCACGGTTCTGCTAATTCCAACTTATAAGTGCAAGCATATACAACAAAGTTGTCACAATGGTTCAAGTTTATTAGGGGCAAAGAATAAAGTGTGCCATCAAGTTCGTGAGGGCTTTAATCACTAAGTTTTCACATAAGAAAATAGTTTTTAATTGGAAGATAGTTGAAAACAAGAATATACTTGGAATGGTGTAACACACCATGCATAGGAGTTTATAGTGAACACTTTGGAAAAACTTGGTTTCTTGGGAGTTGGAGGCATGAGTAGAGCTTACTCATACAAGTGGAGGCTAGCAAAAGACAGGGAGCAACCAACTAAGAGAGCAATAATGGCCATAATCATGAAGTGCAACAAATCATACTAATCAAAGCAAAGAGTGGTACTACAATTCAAGGACTAAATGATCATAGAGGCTATGGTGACTTGTCATAGTCATAACATGGTGTGAGCATGTTCCAAGTCAACCCAAGCAAAACATCAAATGAGAATACCACAATACTATGCTTTTGCATGCTAAAACAACGCATAATTTCTTCAAGGCACACTAAGAAATCCCAATTGTTTGGAACAATACATGCTACAGCAATAATCACTAAGCATAAGGTCAAAACAACACCTATCATGTCATTCTAAAGTCTAAGTCACAGTCAATGCAAGCTCCTCTTGCACTTCAAGCAAGAACTTACTACTCCTTTCCAAACACCAAGCAAACTTATTTGCAAAACAACATAGCGATAACGGGGGTCTAAACCACTTTATTCAAGCAAACTAAACAAGCTAAGCAAAGAAAACAAAAACTAAGACGCACACAACTATGCATGAAACAATAAAAACGAAGTGTCTAGACATACCTGAGATTTTTATTGATGAAGAAGGGGATGCCTTGGGCATCCCCAAGCTTTGACGCTTGTACCTCTTGGATATTTCTTGGGGTGACACCGTGGTGGCATCCCCAAGCTTGAGCTTTTGTCCATTCTTCATCTTATTGCATCATTCTCTTTCTACACCTGAAATTTTTCCTTCATACAAAACTTCACACAATCTTCATTAGCAACATTAGCTTATTCAAAAAATATTAGACCTCTGGCAAAGCTTTGAAACAGCAATGATTTTCACTAAAAACACAAGCTACTATAGTAACTCCTTAAAAAAGCTCAATTCACCTAAAGAGAACTCAAAAAGGAATCAATAAGAAGCAAATGCAAATAATGGCAGAAATCTGTCAAAACAGACCAACAGGTAGAAACCGATTTTTTAGAACATCTTCTGTTGCTCAAATAAAAAAGTGTTAAACTAAAGAAAGTTATATAACATACTAGGTGATTTATTCATAAATTTTCAGCTCAATCCGAGTTACAGAGACTCCTCACGAAGTTTTTGGTGGAGGACAGAAATATGTTTCGGGACAGCAACTCCCCAAATCTTACTTCCCTCTCATTAGAGGTCATTCTTGGCACAAAAATCAAACAAAAAGGATAAGGAGAGGTCATTACAAAAGTAATAACTTCCAAGACTCAAGGAAACTCTTGGATTATCTCCCAACAAGTACTTTTCTTTAACGCCTTTAAGTTAGGCACAAGAAGCAAGAAGAATCAAGTATTTTCAAATGAAGAAGAATTAACATATATATTTGCAAAATCTTCAACTATGAAAGGTATCTCATACAAATGGGTTTTGGAGGATCCTTTCTCATCTCTCTTTGGTCTACTACCTTCATCTAAAATATTTTCAGGGGCAATCCAATCAAAATTCTTTTCAAAGGCTTCATGCATTCCAACAAGCTTAAAGGGTATGTGTATATTGAATTCTTCTCCAGGCTTAGTTTTATCAGTGTTGGGGAGGTAACCCCAGATAGGGTAAGGATGGGGAAAGACGAAAGGTTATTCCCCGTCCAGTTTCCGAATTATATTCTAAGCTGGCCGAGTCTTGTAAAGGTCGGCCGGGATAGAGAAAGGCAGGACCTCAGTAGTAATGGCAAGGCATTACCCGGCCGAGATATGGCGTAAGTCGGCCGGGTTGGCCCGAATGATCTTAATGTAGGTGAAGGACAGGCCGAGTTACGCGAGGAAGGGCCGAATGATACAAAGCTTGCAAGAGAAGGATAAGCCTAAAGTCAAACCCTAGTCGCGGAATCTGAGCAGAGCCAAGAGCTAAAGACAAATGTGCAGAACGACAGAGGGGCAGAAGGAGGTCATGGGGGTGACAGTTCTGGAGCCCGAGGCACGCGGGAGGGGCCCTCTGGAACCTTGCCGCAGTTAGAAGGGCGACAGGGAAAGAGGGGCGCCGAACTACTATATTGGGACAAGCATATTCCTCGAATATGCTTGCCGCGTCAGCCCTAGAAGAACCCAAGGCTCTCCTTTATAAGGGGAGGCTTGGACCCTGATGAAGGGATCGGCTCATTCTTAGTACCGTTAGGCTGGTAAAGTTCTCTCTTTTCTCCTTGTATACAGCTCAAGGAGCGCTTGTAGCCCAAGGAAGGAGAAATAAAGATCTTTGCATTAGCTTTCTGTGTGTAGAATCAACTACATCTTCCCTCCCCAGATCCCACTAGTATCCATTGGCCCCAAACTTTAGCCTACCCATGGCATCTGCCGTGCCACCACCACAACAGTTGGCGCCCACCGTGGGGCTGGCAGCGGTGCTAGCTGGAGTCATGATCCGGACGGGAAACTTCATCAACACTAGCGAGCGCGTGGTTTCTGGCCTAGTCCGGAGATTCGATCTCTGTGACTACGTCAGCGACAACGCGGGCAGCTTCAGGAGAAAAGCTCCCCCGAGGAACGGCATCTTCATCGGCCTGGGCGAGCACAAGGTCTACGTCGGTGTTGACATCTCCGGCATTTATCCTCACCAAGTCATTGTTGCAGGAGAGCCACCCCTCGGCACTGCGTGGCGTACGGGCAAAGCGCGTCCGTTGAGCAGCGTCGAGGTGATGGTCGTAGCCGGAATGCAGAAAGGAATAGCAGGGGCCGGATCAACCAGAGATCCCGACGCAGGCGTGCAGATCGCGCCTGGACAGACGGCACCACCAGCTGAGGTAATCCCTCTAGTAACCAAACAGACCGAAGCACAGGACACTACCCCAAAGGCACCAAGGGTAAGAGGACCACCTCTGGAAAGGCCAGAAAACATCCTTCAGGCAACCATAGAGAATCTTACTACTCCTGTAGCACCGATACTTGATCCGGCTAATGCTCAGGCAGAGTTGGAAGAAACCAGGCTAAAAGTGCTGGTAGAGGCAAAAAAGGTGTCGGCCCTGTGGGAGTCTTTGAATAGGACTCTGCGGGAATACGCCAAAGCTAATAAGCTTGACGTCGCCCCCGAACGGGTGGACGAGTTGATATTAAGAGGGAAAAACCTCATAGATGATATCAACAAGGAGCATGATGCTCGCAGAGCCGAGTCTGTTGATTTGGGCTTGCCGAGATACAGTACCCCGACAAAGAACCTAAGAGCGGCAAATGCCGCAGCATTAGAATTAGAAGGATTGACCGGCGAAGCCCGACAGAAACAGCAAGAAAGAGTAAATGAGCTGGTGCGCATCGCGAACCAGCAGAACGAAGAGATGCTCAGGACAGACCCGGCGAGGCCGGGAGCCTCGCGAATGGTTCACTCGGCTAGAGCAGCACCTGCCTTGTCCGTGGCAGCAGCATCTTCACCCGGAAATAATGCACGAAGGGACAAAGCAGTAACTTCAGGAAAGAGAAACAAGCAAATTGTTCCATATGATCCGGCGATGGCCGGAAAGGCAAATGAGAACAGAGGCAATGCAAGCCGAGGTAACAGTGGGGAGAGGAACCCCGGCCGTATTGAGAAAGACGGCGGAAGCCGAGGCAATGGAGATCTCGGCAGAAGAGAACCCGGAAGAGGCAATCATGAGAACAATACCCCAGTCAAAGTAAGGAGAGAATTGCCACTCAACCCCCAACCGAGGCACGAACCCCGGCAGGAAAGAGAAATGAGGCCAGCTCGCCACAATCAAATTAATGAAAGATACAATGATGGTTATTCCGAGATGGAATATGCGATCCATGGAGGAAACAACCACTATGGAATACAAGACAGAGTTCTCTACAGAGATTTGCCATCAAATGATGCAATAGTAAAGCTGGATCAGCTATACCGGTCCGAACTATTGGAAGAATAGGGTCCACCAGGTCCGACGTGCTTTGGACCACGGATCATGGGCGAACCACCTGTGCCAAACTTTCAGCTAGCAAGGGGTACGAAAACATATAATGGAAGTACCAAGCCACAAGATTGGTTGATTGATTATGCCACTGCTGTGAAGATAGCGGGTGGAAACTTGCGATGGGCAGTAAGGTATGTTCCACAAATGTTGGAAGGACCAGCTAGGGTGTGGCTGAATAATCTACCAGCAGGCAGTATCAACTGTTGGTTAGATTTTGAGGAAATGTTTGTCAGTAACTTTACCAGCACATACAAGAGGCCAAACAGGCCACAACAGTTAGCCATGTGCAAGCAGAGGCCGAATGAGACAGATAGAGAATTTTTAACTCGATGGTGTAACCTGAGAAACTCGTGTGAAGGAGTTATAGAGTCCCAAGCAATAGCGTGGTTCGCTCAAGGATGCCGTTATGGCAGTGTATTATGGCAACGACTGCAAAGAGATATGCCGACCACATTGGCAGAAACTATCAGAATAGCGGACTCCTATGCACTGGGAGATCCGACACAACCAGAGTTAATGTCGGCAGACCATCGGGAGCAACAAGACCAGTATGCGAGAGATTTGGCCGGGTCATCCAGGCGCAATGTGTTGGAGATATGCCCTAGAGGCAATAATAAAAGTAGTTATTATTATATCTTTGTGTTTATGATAAATGTTTACATTCATGCTATAATAGTATTAACAAGGAAACATTAATACTTGTGTGATTTGTAAACTTAATTTGAAGTCCCTAGTAAAGCCTCTATATAATACTAGCTTGTTGGTTAATAGATGATTGTGGTTTCCCTATCATGAACATTGAGATGTTATTAACAACAAGATCATATTGTTAGGAGAATGATATGATGGACATACTCCTATAGATAAGCGTAGCATAAAGATCAAGTCATTTTAATAGTTCAATTGCTATATGCTTTCTGATACATAGTAATCTGATTCCTTCGACCATGAGATCATGCATATCACCTTTACCGGATGGATGCTTTGGTGACATCAAACACCACACCGTAACTGGGTGGCTATAAAGGTGGCATTGAGTGTTCGAAAAGTATTGGTTGAAACACATGGATAAAGAGTGGGATTTGTCCATCCATATGACGGATAGATATACTCTGGGCCCTCTCGGTGAAATGTCATCCAATTAGCTTGCAAGCATGTGACTGGATCACAAGGGATCACATATCACGGGAACGAGAAAACAGTACTTATCGGTAACGAGGTTGAACTAGGTATGCAGAGATACGACGATCATAACCTCGGATAAGTAAACTATCGTGAGACAAAGGGAAATTGATATCGTATGTAAGTGGTTCATTCGATCGCAAAGTAATCGTAGAAATATGTGGGAGCCATATGAATTTCCAGATTCCTCTATTGGTTATTGTTCGGAGAAGTGTCTCGATCATGTCCGCATAATTCACGAACCATAGGGAGACACACTTAAGGATTCGACGTTGTTTGAGTAGTTATGGAATGATGAGAAAGAGACCGAATGTTGTTCGGAGTCCCAGATGGGATCCAGGATATCACGAGGAGATCCGGAATGGTCCGGAGAATAAGATTCATATAAGGAAAGTCACGTTTCGGAGTTGGGGAATGGTTCCGGTGTTTTCATCGGGAATGTTCTAGAATGTTCCGGAATGTCCGGCACTCCGGAGGGGAAGGGTACATGATTGTGTTGTATCAAGTTGGTATGATTGCATCATGTACTAAGTGTCATCGCTGTACCAAATAAAGGATTAATTCAAATCCTAGTTTGAAAAGTCAAATAGCTAGTTTGAAAAGTCAAACGGCTAAATTTGGAAAGAGGAAAAGAGGAGGAAGGGGGAAACCGAGTTGGGGAGGAGTTCCCTCCTCCAACCGGCGGCCCACCTCCAAGCCGAGTTGGGGAGGGACTCCTCTCCCTCCCCTTGGCCGGCCGGCCCCTCCACCTATATAAGGAGGGGCAGGGCTCCCTCCTAGAGACACACAAGACCCTCTCCTCCAAACCCTAGCCCCAAGCCGCCGCCGCCTCCATAGCCGCCGCCGGCCCTAGGGCAAACCGCCGCCGCCGCCTAGCTAAACCCTAGCCGCCGGCTTGCCCCCTCCTTGGTGTG
The DNA here is from genome assembly GCA_916181665.1 of Avena sativa. Taxonomy (NCBI): domain Eukaryota; kingdom Viridiplantae; phylum Streptophyta; class Magnoliopsida; order Poales; family Poaceae; genus Avena; species Avena sativa. The sequence continues at coordinate 271,266,991 of OV702298.1, read as the reverse complement.
TCTAAACCCTAGAACACTGAGGGACTCTCTCATACTCCACCATACTCGCTCCGGCTTAAGGCGAAGCCCTGCGAGATCTCCCCTCTACTTCCGGTACCACGCCGTTGTGCTGCCAGAATCGCGAGGAGAGTGCTACAACCTCCGCTGCCTGCTGGAACAAGGGAGAGGAAGGTCTTCGTCGAGTACCGAACATGTGACCGACTGCGGGAGCGCTGCCGGAACGCAGCGCCGGAAGGATCGTCTACGCGATCTTGAGATCGGGAAGAGTACGACTACATCACCCACGAGAATCCGCTCTCGTTAAACACTTTGGAATCTTCGAGGGTGAGTTATTCCATCGACTCGTTGCTACAATCTAGTAGATAGATCTTGGCTTGTTTGTTTGTATGCGGTAGAAATTTTTTGTTTTCCATGCTACGAAACCCCTACACAATGATTTTAGAGGAAGAAGAAGAGAAGAAAGGCCGGATTACAGATATAATTCGGCCCAAGTGGCAGCGGTAGCACAGGATCAGCCGAGTCACGGAACAACTCAACGGCAAAAGAATGGTCCTCAGCAATGGACACCAAGGAATGAAGGGAAAAGACAGTGGACCCCAGAACAAAAGAAGCAATGGCAGGAGAGGCCGAAGTACACGTTCGAATCTATGTTAGATCAGCCGTGTAAGTTTCACACGTCAAACCCATCCAGACCAGCCAGCCATACAACCCGCCAATGCGCATGGATGAAAAATGCAATGGGAAACCCCGCAGGCATTCAGCCAGCACCCCCTCAAGGGCATCAACAGCATCAGCCACAGTTGACTGGTGCAAATGCACAGCAGCTGATGTTGCCGCCTCCCCCCCCCCCCCCGAGATATGATAACTCGGACCGGAGGGATGCGGTACATCAAGTGATGAACCTAGGCCAGGATGGAAGGGCAAATCCAGAAAATACTGGACGCAATGATTATAGAGAGCATCATCAGTCTTATTGTGTGTTCACAACGGAACAACAAGACAAGCAAAGTGTGCAACGCAGGCATATGGAAGTAAATGCAGTTATGCCCGCAGTGCCAAGATATGTACCATGGTCAGATCAGGAAGTTACTTGGAGCATAAAGGATCACCCCAGAATAATGCCGAGTCCAGGGTCGTATGCACTCGTATTGGATCCGACGTTCTTTGGACCAAGCATTAATGTAAAGTTCTCAAAAGTTCTCATTGACAATGGGAGCAGTATCAACATCATGTACAAAGATACCATGCATAAACTCGGAATATCGCAGAACATGCTGCAATCCACGAGGACCACTTTCCATGGGATCGTGCCAGGGCTTTCGTGCGAACCCATTGGTAAAGTCCGAGTCGATATGTTATTCGGCACAAGGGATAACTGCAGGGCAGAAAACTTAGAGTTTGAAGTAGTGGATTTAGAGAGTTGTTATCATGCTTTACTCGGACGACCCGCGTTAGCCAAATTCATGGGCAGCTGTCATGTAAATTATCTGAAGATGAAGCTACCCGGACCACAAGGAGTGATAACGGTAGCAGGGGATTACAAGAGGTCAATGGAATGTGCTTCAGCCGGATCAAATTTTGCCGAATCATTGGTTATAGCAAGAGAAAAAAGAAGGATTCAGGAGGTAGCAGCCCTCGCCCAGTCGGCACAGCTGAATATGCCGGCACTAGCCAATCCACATGGAAGTGTCTCCTTTCAGCCGACCAAAGAAACAAAGAAGTTCCAGATAGACGAGCAATTCCCAGAGCGCACAGTTACTATTGGTGCAGGCCTAGATGCTAAATAGGAAAGCGAGCTCACCAACTTCCTCCGTGAGAATCGGGATATTTTTGCATGGTCAACTCATGATCTGCAAGGTGTTCCGAGGGAGTTGGCTGAGCACTCTCTGAATGTAAGGCCAGGAGCAAGGCCGGTGAAGCAACCTCTCCGCCGCTTCGCCGAAGACAGGAGAAAAATAATAGGGATGAAATAGCTCGGCTCCTCGCGGCCTGGTTCATCATGGAAGTGTTATACCCGGATTGGTTATCAAATCCGGTGCTAGTAGAAAAGAAGAAAGATGATCCGAATGTAGCCATTGTATGGCGAATGTGCATCGATTACACGAACCTGAACAAGGCATGTCCAAAAGATCCTTTTCCATTACCTAGAATAGACCAAGTCATTGATTCGACCGCTGGTTGTGAGTTATTGTCATTTGTAGACGCGTATTCTGGTTTTCACCAGATACCGTTAAATCCGGCCGACCAAATAAAGACTGCGTTTATTACCCCGTACGGGGCTTATTGCTATCGCACGATGCCATTCGGCCTGCGAAACGCAGGAGCAACATATCAGAGATGCATGCAGAAATGTCTACATGACCAGATAGGAAAAAATGTACAAGTATATGTGGATGAAGTGGTCATCAAAACCAAGGAGAGCAGAACACTGCTGGATGATATACGGAAGACTTTTGCGAACCTGAGAAGATTCCGAATGAAACTTAACCCGGAAAAGTGCACATTTGGCGTGCCAGCAGGAAAATTACTCGGTTTTCTGGTATCTAGCCGAGGTATAGAGGCCAATCCAACGAAGATAAGGGCAGTAGAAAGGATGGAACTGCCGAGGTGTCTAAATGACGTACAAAAGTTCATAGGATGCTTGGCTTCGCTCAGTAGGTTCGTATGTCGGCTGGGAGAGAAAGCACTACCACTTTATCAACTGATGAAGAAATCAGATAAGTTCATTTGGACTCCACAGGCAGACAATGCATTTCATGAGTTAAAAAAGATGTTGGTTACAACACCCATTTTGGCTTCTCCATTATCAAAAGAGCCTATGTTACTCTATGTAGCGGCAACCAACAGAGTAGTAAGTGATGTAGTCGTTGTAGAACGATTCGAAGAAGAAAAGTCGATACAAAGGCCGGTGTACTATTTAAGCGAAGTGTTATCTGCTTCGAAGCAAAATTATCCACATTATCAAAAGATGGCTTACGGAGTGTATATGTCGGCAAATAAACTCAAACATTACTTTGAAGAGCACCCCATCAAAGTGATCTGTGAAGCACCCATAGCCGACATATTGAGCAACAAAGACGCAAGTGGCCGAATAGCAAAATGGGCAATTGAGTTGTCACCATATGCTCCACAATTCGATAGGAGAGATGCAATCAAATCTCAGGCAGTCGCCGATTTTTTCGTAGACTGGGCCGAGGTGCAGTATGAGCCACCACTTCCAGACCCAAATTATTGGATGATGCATTTTGATGGTTCTAAACTAAGAAATGGTTTGGGAGCAGGAATAGTATTAACCTCGCCCAAAAAAGATCAGCTGAAATATGTGCTGCAAATACACTTTGCCGCGTCGAACAACGTAGCCGAATATGAAGCACTGGTCCATGGATTGAAAGTCGCAAAGGAAATTGTCATACGCCGAATCTTATGCTATGGAGACTCGGATCTAGTAGTACAGCAAGTCTCAGGCAATTGGGACGCGTTGGATGATAATATGGCCTTGTACAGATTTCATGTGCAAAAGATCAGCGGATACTTTGAGGGGTGTGAATTTCACCACATACCTAGGGCAGAAAATGATGTCGCGGACACGTTGTCAAAGCTAGGATCAACCAGGCAGTCAATTCCCCCAGGTATTGCCCTAGAGCACCTCAGGAAACCATCAATAATTCCATCCCCAGAATCCGAATCCATCTTCATTCCGGCATATCCAGCAGGAAATAAGGTGTCGATGGAAGTAGACCAGCAATATAACCCGGAACTCCCCAATAGGAGGGTATCAGAAATAAGAATGGATGAAGCCGAGGTAGCTATGTCGGCGGAAAACATGGAAATAGACAGTGAAACCACACCAGAGAAAATCACACCAGCATGGGCACAACCCATATTCTCTTTCCTCAAGGATGCGATTTTGCCGAGTAATGAAGTATTAGCAAGACAAACTGTAAGGAGAGCAAAAGCTTATACAATTATAAACAATGAGCTATATAAAAGAAGCGTCACAAGCGTATTGCAAAAGTGTGTGAGTTCGGCAGAAGGCCAAGAAATCCTCCTAGATATACATCAAGGAGAATGTGGACACCATGCCTCATCTCGTGCCTTGGTAGCCAAAGCATTCAGGCATGGATTTTATTGGCCGACGGCGTTGAAAGAAGCCAAAGAAATAGTTGTGAAATGCAATGGTTAACAGAGATATGCGACCAAAATACATACGCCATCGGCCGAGTTAAAAACAATACCCATCACTTGGCCATTTTCTGTGTGGGGCTTAGATATGGTGGGACCATTTAAGCCGGCCCGAGGGGGAATGACCCACATATTGGTTATGGTGGACAAGTTCACAAAATGGATTGAAGTGAATTCAATAAAAAAATGCGATGGGCCCACAGCTGTGAAATTCCTCAAAGATATTATTTTGCGATATGGGTATCCGCACAGTGTTATTACAGATAACGGCACAAACTTTGCAGAAGGAGCCTTCGCTAGATTTTGCCAAGAAAAACACATAAGATTAGATATTGCCTCTGTGGCTCACCCAGCATCTAATGGGCAAGTGGAAAGGGCTAATGGGCTAGTATTGTCCGGAATAAAACCACGACTCGTCGAACCATTGCAAAGCTCGGCAGGATGTTGGATTGAGGAATTACCAGCAGTATTATGGAGCCTCAGAACTACTCCAAACAGATCAACAGGTTACACACCGTTCTTTCTGGTATACGGGGCAGAGGCTGTCCTTCCAGCCGACATAATATATGACTCGCCAAGAGTTACTCAATATACAACATCAGAAGTAAATGAGGTAGCTCGGCAAGATGCTGTTGATCTGCTAGAAGAAGCTAGAGAGCTCGCGCTATCACGAACGGCTATTTATCAGCAGAACTTGCGACGATATCACAGCAAGAAGGTGAATCCAAGAGTGTTCAAAGAAGGGGATTTAGTTCTCCGACTGGTTCAACGCACGGCCGGCATGCACAAGCTGTCACCTCCATGGGAAGGACCATTCGTCGTGAGCAGGGCATTGCACAATGATGCCTATTATCTAATTGATGCCCAACCCCCTGAAAAGCACAGGGCAGACAAAGCCGGCGAGGAAACGAAGAGGCCATGGAACGTAGCTTTACTTTGTCCATTTTATTCTTAGTGGTCATTTGGTCACACATTGCAAAGTAGTATCTTGAGATCAAGCACCAGCTATGTATTAAAACTTCGGCATCCAGAGCTGTGACTCGGGGACTGCCATTTGTTACTTCAATTTTATATTATGTTAAACTTCGGCATCCAGAGCAGTAACTCGGAGACTGCCACATGGTATTTCAATTTTATGTTGTATTCAAATTTCGGCATCCAGAGTAGTGACTCGGGGACTGCCATATGTTATCTCAATTTTATGTGGTATTTAAACCTCGGCATCCAGAGCAGTGACTCGGGGACTGCCATATGTTATCTTAATTTTATGTGATATTTAAACCTCGGCATCCAGAACGGTGACTCGGGGACTGCCGTACGTTACTTCAATCTTATATTATGATTGGACCTCGGCACCTTGAGCAACAGCTCGGCAATCGTCTCATATCAATTTTTGAGATCTGGCCTCCACACCAAATCTCGTGTAATATTTGAAATCCGTGCCTAGATCAATGGGCTAAAACGCGAAAATACAAAGACAAGCACATGTCCCAAAATTAAAAATTGCAAGCAACCAAAGCAAGGATTCGGACGAACAAGATCACTTAGATAAGATGATAACAATTACAAGCATATGTGTCCAAGAAGCACACGGCAAAAGGAAATTTTTACCACACAAAAGACGGACAAAGGTTCCACGTACATCATACGCCTGACATACCAGGGATAAGAACAAATTTAAAGGTTTTTAGCAGGAGAGGCAGTAACTTGGTCAGGGGCTAGGCACTCCGAGGTAAGCGCAGCTTCGGCCGAGGTCGCCTCACCTTCCACTGAACCAGGTGCGACTTCGGCGGAAGCCCGAGGCTGCTGAGGAGCATCGGTTTGTGCAATTGAATGCCCAGTACCTTTGGAAGAGGATCGCGCGTCGCCATTGCCATCCGAGCTCGAACTAGAATCACCAGAAGTAGCCGAGTTATCCTCATCTTCTCCTTGTTCAGCCGAATTATCATCCGAGGCATCCTCGACTACGACCTCATCGTCCGGGTTCGGAAGAAAACTCGGACCTTCGTGCCAGGTATGCACGTCGGCATACTCAACGAGCTGGAAAGCACGAGCTTGCCGCAGAGCGACGAAGGCGGAGTCCTCAACCCAACGGGAACCAGTGCGCAGATTTCTCAAAATATCAAGAGATATGTCTTCATACCATGACAGGATAACAGTGAGAGCCATGTCAGCCCCAGCTCGTCCGGCTGACTCCCTCCAAAGACTCAATTGCTTCTCGGACGCCATCAACCTTTGCACCAGCAATTGGATCTCATTAATATCAGGAGTCCCAGAAGTATTCGGCCAGAGAACATGGTAGGCTCGGATAGCTGCCTGCACCAAATCCCTGCCCATAATCTTCATCGGACCAACCGCAGCGCCGACAGCAACCAAGAAATCTTCCATTGAATACTCAAAGTCCACGTCAACAGGGAGACCTCGGCGCGCACGAGCAGCAAGGACCGCTTTAGAGCTCACGGGTTTAGCTTCTGGAAAATGATCTGCGCAAAAAAGGGAGGCGTCAGAGGGCAGCAGAAAAAAGGAAGAAAGATAATCCGGCTGTGTTAAGATGCTTACGATGAATGTAACTCATCATTATCTGAAGGTCCTTAGCCCAGTCAATCTTGCTCTTCTCAAAGCGAGCAATTTCCTCGCCCATTCCCCGAGTTTTTAGCTCGGCAGCCTCAAGGAGCTCTTTATTCTTCTGCAGTTGCAGAGCTAGCCGATTTTTCTCCTTGGAGAACTCTTGGTTGACCTTTTCTAGTTCGGACCTTTGAGAGAGCTTAAGGGCCTCCACCTCGGTGCTCAGGCGAGCTATTTCTTCATCCTTTTCTTTCAGCTGTGCCGAATGAGTAGCGCTTTGTTCTAAAAAATGCAGCATTACATCAGGCATGGGCGTGCAATCTTGGTGAGATGCTACAAAGGTTTGTAACTCGGCTTTACCAAAGCCAAACAAAGTAAAAGAAACTTAGCGCACATTTAAAGAGGGAAAAGTACGAGGAGAATGAAGAACTAACCTTCCAATTTCTTGACTTTCTTCTCAAGACGAATGTTGAGATTATTGATATTACCTGTCAACCAATAAGTAAATTGACATCCCGCATACAAATCAATGAAAATATCAGAGATGACAAGGAAAATGGTCGACTTACCCGCTTTTTTCACCACAGGAATAACTTTTTCATATTTTTCTTCCAATTTCCTGTGTGAGAAAAGCAATCTTTGAAACTCGGCAGTCCGTCGGTCATGTGCAATCTGAAGCAATAGAGCAAAGGATGAGTGGATATTCAGATCTAAACCAGATCCGAGTTAAGCAAAAACTTGACCCGGACCTAGGTGGCTGGATATTCAGATCTAAACCAGATCCGAGTTAAGCGAAAACTTAACCCAGATCTAGGTGGCTGGATATTCAGATCTAAACCAGATCCGAGTTAAGCGAAAACTTGACCCGGACCTAGGTGGCTGGATATTCAGATCTAAACCAGATCCAAGTTAAGCGAAAACTTGACCCGGACCTAGGTGGCTGGATATTCAGATCTAAACCAGATCCGAGTTAAGCGAAAACTTAACCCAGATCTAGGTGGCTGGAAATTCAAAGTTAAAGCAGATCCGAGTCAAGCGAAAGTTTAACCCAGATCTAGGTGGCTGGAAATTCAAAGTTAAAGCAGATTCGAGTCAAGCGAAAGCTAAACCCAGATCTAGGTGGCTGGAAATTCAGAGGAAAAACAGATCCGAGTCAAGCGAAAGCTTAACCCAGACCTAGGTGGCTGGATATTCAAGGAACAACTAGATAAAATTTGAGCAAAGTTTAAGATAGATCTACTCAGATATAGGTTCGACCCCTAAAATTAAAGTCGAATTAAGCAGAGCATTATAAAAACTTCCAAGCGAATAACAAATTACTCGTTTGCAAGTTTCGGGGACTAATGTATATATAATAGCATATGGAGAATCAGTCAAAACCCCGAGAAACAGCAATTACCTCGTTCTTTTGTTGCTATCAAGAATGATCTTGGCAGCTTGATCCAAACGGCTGCTGATGTCGGAAAGTTGAAACGGCTGACTGATTGGATTGCCCTCAAGCTGATCGGCAGCATTCCAGTTATGAGCATATTCCACCAGTGAGCCGAGGCTGTTTCCACTGGCCGTCCGAGTAAGGACTTTACCCCGGACGTGCTGTGTAACTATCGAAGCAGCAGGGCTCTTATGAAGAGCAACCTGGGTACCGGCGGCCGGAGTGACGGAGGCCTTGGTGGGAGCAATCCCTTTGCACAGCACGTCGGCAATACTCAGCTGAGAAGAGCCGGCTAGACCTTTTTGGGAAGTGGAAACCTTGGTGGCAACAGTTTTTCTTACTGTAGAGGAGGCATCAACAGAAGCCGATACCTCGACAGTGGGAACGGTGCCTTTAGGAGCAGGAGGGTTCACAGGCGCAGAGGACGCCGAGATATTGACGACCGCGGCTAGGGCTGGAGTTACTATAGGAACTACCGAAGTAGAAAGAGGCTCGATGGGTATGCTCGGATTCAATGGAGGGGCGACTGGTTCGGTAGAAATCTCGGAGGCACGAGTAGAATCAATGTCGAAAGGAGTATCAGGCACATTGTGGAGAGGGGGTGACAGATGCGGAGCTGGAGGAGACGCAGCATGAGCAGGACTGGGGATCCTGGTATCTTCAACGGGCGGAGGGGATGGCTGCCGAGTCACAGGGCCAGTCATGCTAGGACCGCCGGGCTTAACAGAAAGAGGAGCACTGCGAAAATGAGAAAGAAAAAAGAATGTCAGCTTGAAAAGCAAAAAGAGAGAAACAAGAAATAAGAGGAAATGGAAATTACCCTGCAACTCCTGGCATGGTCTTGCGCCTGGGAGGATTCGGAGCGGATCTCTTCACTCGCTTCTTGGGGACCGCCTCCGAAGTACCAACGGGAGCCCCACGTTTCCCCGAGGTAACTGGGGGCCGGGAAGCAATAGGCTCGGCGTCGTGAACCTGACCGGCCGGATTAGCTGGGAAAGTAGAAGCCGGAAATGCATAAGAAAGAGGCATTGCGGCAACTACCTCAAGAACTTGGACCTCGTCCGAATCACCTTCCTCCTCATGGACCGAGGTCTTGCCACGAGCGCGGGCCGGAGCGAGATCCGACTTGGGGACGAATTCTTCAGAGTCCGTCTCCCCAACATCCGGGGTATTCCGGTCCGCAGTCCACGGAAGCGACAAAACCTCGGCATCCTCGTCCTTTTGCTCTGCAAATCTCTGTGAGGCGAAAAGAAGGAAAGTTAGCGAAAACAGCTATGAAAACAATAGAAAATTAAAGCATTAATGGTTAAACTTACTGCGGGAGGGGGATGCTCGCGGGTAAACGGCTTCAATCCCCAAGCCCAATCTTCAGGCATCTCCGTCTTAAAGATAGCTCGGACACGCTTGAAGACAAGATAGTTGTCCAACTCCACGGTCGAGACTCGGTTGGGGTCAAGTGGACCACTCATGTAGCAAAGTTTGTGCGTCCTTTTCTGGAATGGGCAAATTCGGCTACTGATGAAGGTAGCCATCAAGTCCTCACCGCGTAACCCGGCCCGGATCAGCTCCTTGAGCCGAGCCTTGAAAAGCTCGGCCAAGACGTGACTCCTCCTCGGATTGTAAGTCCAATTCACCTTGGAAGGCGGACCAATGGAGAAGGCAGGGAGCCGAATCTTGTCTTCCGTCCCTCTGTTCTTGACGTAAAAGAAAGATTTATGCCACTTCTTGCACGACTCTAACCCGGTGACACGAGGAAATACGGACTTCCTCCGAGGTGTAATGGACGCTGCCCCGCATTGAGTAAGCAGTTTCTCGGAAGGGTGCAGAGACTTGTCAGGGACTACGTTAGAACGAATCTGGAAGAACTTCGACCAGACGTGCACGGACGGCCATAGGCCGAAGTATCCCTCCGGGGCGGAGATAAAGGCAGAAAGAGAAGCGATGGCATTCGCAGGAAGATGATGCGGCTGAAGGCCGAAGTAGTCGAGAAACTCTCTTGCAAAATCGCTAAGAGGGAGACCAAAGCCGCGCGAGAAATGTGACATAAAAACTACATACTCGCCCTCCTTAACGTCCGGAGATAACTCGTTGCCGGGTAAACGACAAGAGACCTCGGCGGGAATCCTCCGAGTTCGGATGAGCCACTCGATCTCCCGCCGGGTAACTGAGGAGCCCTGCCACGAGCCTCGCTCGGGCCTAGAGCCAGCATCATCATCCTCTACCAGGGCACCGCTAAAGGAACTAGACATGGTTCCGCCAGAAAGATCGACGGAGGAAGAACTGGCGGCGGAGGAAAATTTAGAGCTACGAGGCCCCGTCGCAATTCTACGCAAAAACGGCGGCAGAACCGCGGCACAAGAACAAAGGGGAAACGAAGGGATCTAGAGGAAAGCCTAGGCGACGAGGCCGAAAAGAACTCACCGGCGACGACGCCGGATCTAGTGAGCAGCGACGAGGCAGACGGAGCAGCGCGGCGGAGTCCTCCTCGTCGCAGAACCAGTTGAGCGCGCGGCAGCGGAACCACAAACGAGCGCAGAAACGCGAGGAAGAAGAAGGGTGCGGGCGAGCGAGAAGGGGAAAGTAAACTCCCAGGCGCCGCGCCCCTCTTTATAACCGAGCCACCTGCGAGGTAGTGGGATCGTGGGTGTGGCAGTTCGTCGTGTAGATCGTGTGCGCCGCACGACCACGCGTCGCTGAGCGGAACCGCACCAAGGACCACACGATTGACCAAGGAGCTCACGATCCCCAACGAGAACGGCGCACGAGGCGTTGCAGAAACGGCGCGACAGGCGCGGCAGTAACTGTTGCTTGTCAGTAAATACTGTATAGGAACAAAAACCTAGAGAAACAATGATGAGGATGACACGTAGGACGAGGCGTGCACTAGTAAATATGAAGTTACCTTGAACGAACAGGAGATAACTCGGAAAGAATGCATAATAAGTATCATGAAACTGATATGACCCGGCCGAGGTAATCGGCGGGACCATATCAGCTTCGGGGACTAATGTTGGGGAGTTAACCCCGGATAGGGTAAGGATGGGGAAAGACGAAAGGTTATTCCCCGTCCAGTTTCCGAGTTATATTCTAAGCTGGCCGAGTCTTGTAAAGGTCGGCCGGGATAGAGAAAGGCAGGACCTCAGTAGTAATGGCAAGGCATTACCCGGCCGAGATATGGCGTAAGTCGGCCGGGTTGGCCCGAATGATCTTAATGCAGGTGAAGGACATGCCGAGTTATGCAAGGAAGGGCCGAATGATACAAAGCTTGCAAGAGAAGGAGAAGCCTAAAGTCAAACCCTAGTCGCGGAATCTGAGCAGAGCCAAGAGCTAAAGACAAATGTGCAGAACGACAGAGGGGCAGAAGGAGGTCACGGGGGTGACAGTTCTGGAGCCCGAGGCACGCGGGAGGGGCCCTCTGGAACCTTGCCGCAGTTAGAAGGGCGACAGGGAAAGAGGGGCGCCGAACTACTATATTGGGACAAGCATATTCCTCGAATATGCTTGCTGCGTCAGCCCTAGAAGAACCCAAGGCTCTCCTTTATAAGGGGAGGCTTGGACCCTGATGAAGGGATCGGCTCATTCTTAGTACCGTTAGGCTGGTAAAGTTCTCTCTTTTCTCCTTGTATACAGCTCAAGGAGCGCTTGTAGCCCAAGGAAGGAGAAATAAAGATCTTTGCATTAGCTTTCTGTGTGTAGAATCAACTACATCTTCCCTCCCCAGATCCCACTAGTATCCATTGGCCCCAAACTTTAGCCTACCCATGGCATCTGCCGTGCCATCACCACGACAATCAGAAATACCCACAACATCTACACTTGAACCTAGCATATTGAAACGTTCAAAAACCTTTTTGGCCTCCCTAGCAACATCATTAAATTCTTTTGATAAAGTTTCAAGGATGAATTCTCTCTTTTCAGCATTCTTTTCTTCTTTTAGTTTTAGGAACAAGAATTGTATGAAGGGGTTAAGGCTAACAAACCTAGCCTCCAACATATGAACTAAAGAAGCTGCAGGAATCTCATAATTAGGACCAAGCTTTGCTATAGATTTATCCTCAATATCCTCATGCTTGCTAACATAATTAAAGAATTCTTCAATATTATCTTTCCCAATTATGGAGCCACTACCTATTGCAAGATCTTTCAGGGCGAACTTGGGGAGAAACATGGTGACCTAGAGCAAGGTGGCAACTAGAGCAGGAACTAATTTTTTTGTGTTTTTGAATAAAGAAAGCAAACCAAACTACACTAATTTTTTGGTTTTTTTTTGGAAAGAGGCAAACAAAAACAAGCAAAAGAAACAAAGCAAACTAAAAACAAAGTAAAGAGAAAGGAAGTGAAGGACTCCCCTTGTGAAGACGTCCTTAGCCTCCCCGGCAACAGCGCCAGAAAGAGCTTGATGGCACCCACCACTTGTCGTGGGACGCTTCGTTGGAAACCCCAAGAAAAAGGTATGAAGCAGCACATCAACAAGTTTCCCTCAGTAAGAAACCGAGGTTATCGAACCAGTAGGAGGAAGGAAACGTCACACAGGTAATGCAAGCAACATGGAGACCTGCACAACACAAACTCAAGACTTTGCCCCAACGAATCAGTGAGGTTGTCAAGCTCACCGGTTTGCTGTAACAAAGGATTAAACATATGGTGTGGAAGGTAATGGTTTGCAACAAGTAAACAAGTAACAGTGGAAGATGTATCAATTGTAAAGATTGGACCGGGGTCCATAGTTCACTAGAGGTGCTCTCCTTAAATAAACAACATGGCATGAAGGGTAAACAAATTATAGCGGGGCAATTGACAGGAACTGAGCAAGGCATAACAATGCAATTACTAGTCAGAAAGATCCTATGAGATTCGATTGGGCAATTGTAGGGGTTTGTAGCATGGAAAACAAAAAAAAATCTACCGCATGCATACAAACAAGCCAAGATCTATCTACTAGCTTGAAGCAACGAGTCGATTAGAGTACTCACCCTCGAAGATTCCAAAGCGGTTAACGAGAGAAGATTCTCGTGGGTGATATAGTCGTACACTTGCCGATCTCAAGATCGCGTAGACGATCCTTCCGGCGCTGCGTTCCGGCAGCGCTTCCGTAGTCGGTCACACGTTCGGTACTCTATGAAGACCTTCCTCTTCCTTGTTCTAGCTCGCAGCGGAGGTTGTAGTTCTCCCTCGCGATTCCGGCATCACGACAGCGTGGTGTCGGAAGTAGAGGGAAGATCCCGCAGGGTTTCGCCTAAGCCGGTGTGAGTTATGGTGGATCTAGGGTTTTCCGGCGATCTAGGTTTAGAAGGCCATAGAGGAGGAGGAGGAGGTATCGGCGGCAGCTAGGGCGATAGCGACGGCCCGGCGGCGGCGCAGGGCGGCGGCTGGCGGCGCAGGGCGGCGGCTGGCGGCACGGCGACGCACGATGGTGAGGGATTGGTGTTATGGTCTTGGGGCAGCCATCCCCCTCTTTTTATGAGAGGGGGGCAGCCTTGGGAGAGGGGAGTTTGAATCCATACCCAAACCCAAGTTGGATAGAAGGAATGACTCTTTCATTCTTCCACTAGGAAACCATTGTTCCAGTTTGACTTTTCAAACCTCCCTTTTGACTTTCAATTTAGAGCTTTAATTCTCTCTTGCAAATGCCCAACCAAGTGACCTAGTACATGATCCAATCATTCCACTTACCCATGACACATTCATGGACCATTCCCCTTCCGGTCCGGTAAACCTTCTAGAACCTTCTAGAACCTCTCCAATGAAAACATCGGAATCTTTCCCAAACTCCGGAATCGGACTTTCCTTATATGAATCTTATTCTCCGGACCATTCCGGATCTCCTCGTGATATCCGGATCCGATCCGAGACTCCGAACAACATTCGGTTCCCTACTTACATTCCATATCTACTAAACAACATCGAATCCTTAAGTGTGTCTCCCTACGGTTCGTGAATTATGCGGACATGACCGAGACACTTCTCCGATCAATAACCAATAGAGGAATCTGGAAATTCATATGGCCCCCACATATTTCTACGATTACTTTGCGATCGACTGAACCACTTACATACGATACCAATTTCCCTTTGTCTCGCGATAGTTTACTTATCCGAGGTTTGATCGTCGGTATCTCTGGATACCTAGTTCAACCTCATTACCGATAAGTACTCTTTTCTCGTTCCCGTGATATGTGATCCCTTATGATCCAGCCACATGCTTGCAAGCTAATTGGATGACATTCCACCGAGAGGGCCCAGAGTATATCTATCCATCATATGGATGGACAAATCCCACTCTTGATCCATGTGCCTCAACACATACTTTTCGAACACTCAATGCCACCTTTATAGCCACCCAGTTACGGTGTGGTGTTTGATGTCATCAAAGCATCCTTCTGGTGATGGTGATTAGCATGATCTCATGGTCAAAGGAATTACGTTACTATGTATCAGAAAGCTTATAGCAAACGAACTATTGAAATTACTTTATCTTTATGCTACGCTTATCTATAGGAGTATGTCCATCACACCATTCTCATAATGATATGATCTTGTTGTTAATAACATCTCAATGTACATGATCGAGAAACCACGATCATCTATTAACCAACAAGCTAGTATTATAAAGAGGCTTTACCAGGGACTCTAATTTAGTTTACAAATCACACAAGTATTAATGTTTCTGGTTAATACTATTATAGCATGAATGTAAACATTTATCATAAACACAATGATATAATAATAACTACTTTTATTATTGCCTCTAGGGCATATCTCCAACAGTCTCCCACTTGCACTAGAGTCAACTAATCTAGATTACATCGTAATATACCGAACACCCATGGCGGTTTGGTGCTGGTCATGTTTTGCCCTCGGGAGAGGTTTAGTCAACGGATCCACCACATTTACATATGTGTGTACTTTGCAAATCTTTATGTCACCATCTTGGACATGCTCTCGAATAGCGTGAAAACGTAGCTTGATGTGCTTCAGCTTCTTGTGTGACCTTGATGCTTGCACATTGGCTATGGCGCCCATGTTATCACAATAGATAGACATTGGGTCCAGCGCACTTGGAACCACACCGAGCTCTGTAATGAACTCCTTCATCCATATCGCCTCTTGTGAAGCCTCTGAAGCAGCTATGTATTCCGATTCAGTTGAAGATCTCGCCACAACACTTTGCTATGCACTCCTCCAGCTAACTTCTGCACCATTCAAAATAAATACGTATCCAGATTGAGATTTAGAATCATCCGGATCGGTGTTCCAACTAGCATCGGTGTAACCATTAACAACGAGCTGTTCATCACCTCCATAAGAAAGAACCATATCATTAGTTATTCTCAAGTACTTAAGGATGTTTTTGACCGCTGTCCAATGATCCACTCCTGGATCACTTTGATATCTGCTAGTCAAACTAACATCATATGCAATGTCGGGTCTAGTACATAGCATGGCATACATAAGAGATCCTATGGCTGAGGCATAGGGAGCCTTACTCATCTTTTCTCTATCTTTTGCCGTTGCAGGACTTTGAGTTTTACTCAAGGTCATAAATACAACAAGATACATAGACCGCCATCCAACTGCATCTATGACTAGAAGTCCACCTTCAGGTTATCATCCGAACCCCCTCCAGTATTAAGTTGCAAGCAACAGACAACTGCTTTAAGCAAAGTGTGTAAGGTAAACAGTCCACATGTTCCATGAACAAGAGACCGTTGTTTTCTCCCTAGTAGCAACAACACATCTACAACCGAAGAGATTATTGTCACTTCCCTTGAAAACTAGAGGCATGAACCCACTATCGAGCATAAAATACCCCCTCTTGGAGTCACTAGCAACTACTTGGCCAAGATAGCTACTAACAACGGAGAGCATGCAAGATCACAAACAACACAGACATGATAGAATCATAAAGACACAACCATTAATCAAACCAGCATAATAATATCAATATCCATCGGATCCCCGCAAACACATGCATGATTACAAATAGATTACATCTTGATCATGAACGGAGGTCACAAGATCTATACATGAAAGCACAAAGGAGGAGATACAACCATCTAGCTACTACATGGACCCATAGTCCAAGATGGAACTACTCACGCATCATACTGGAGAGAAGGCCTCCGGCATGATCTCCCCTCTAGCAGGGTGCTGGGAAGAAGTTCAGATCTCCCCGATCTAGGGACGATGGTGGCGGCGGCTACAGACGGTTTCATGGAGATTTGATTGGGTCCTCAGGGTTTCTACATCGAGGGCTTTTTATAGGCGAAGGGGGAGACCGAGGAGGCAGCCAGGGTTGGCAAACCCTAGCCAGGCGCGGGGCTGGGCCAACTCGTGCCTGGGGTGGGTCTGGCCCCCTGGCTGGCCCCTTCGGCTCTCCTCTAGACTTCTTGTTCCCCACGGAAAGTAATTGACTTTGACGTTTGTCCCGTCCAATTCCGAGAACATTTCTTTACTAACTTTTCTGAAACCAAAAACAGCAGAAAACAGGCATCTGGCACTGTTGCAACTTGTTAATAGGTTAGTACCAGAAAACATGTAAAAAACACCTCAAAGTGCAGACAAGTAAAGCAAAGTAGATACTAAACAAGCATGGAGCATCAAAAAATATATACGTTTCCAACGTATCAGCTGTACTCTCTCCATCAAGAGGCCAAAAGTTATATATAAGATTTCTATCCTTATGAATCTCACTGGGAGGATAAAATTGAGAGTAAAAGAGAGATGCCATCTCCTCCCATTCCATGGATTTTCCATTCT
Organism: Avena sativa; assembly: GCA_916181665.1. Taxonomy (NCBI): domain Eukaryota; kingdom Viridiplantae; phylum Streptophyta; class Magnoliopsida; order Poales; family Poaceae; genus Avena; species Avena sativa. The sequence goes on along the minus strand of OV702298.1, from coordinate 271,250,052 downwards.
TCAACAGCTTATACCATTCTCCGGTTCTCCCTTTCAAGGATATGGAGAATAACTTCTTCTTCACCTGTTCAGTTGTGATACATGCACACTTAAATAACCTGCATAATTCATGGATAAAAAGCAAGTAATCACCAGGATGGACAGTTCCATCCCCAAAATAATAATTATCCATAACACGATTAACAATACTTGTAGGTATCTTAAAAGGATCTATCTCAACGGGAGGTGGTTCATCTACTACCCTAGCAGCGGTAGTATTTTTCCCAAACAGAAAACCAAGTGGGTAATCCATATTGGAAACAAGTAACAAGCAGTAACAAAAGCAATACTCATAGTAAAAGTCTCCTTTACCAGTTCCACTCTTTAATAGTGCTTCACTCCCTGGCAACGGTGCCAGAAAATAGTCTTGATGACCCACAAGTATAGGGGGTGTATCGTAGTACTTTCGATAAATAGGAGTGTCGATCCCAACGAGGAGCAGAAGGTGCTGAACAGTGGTATGGAGCAGGAAATTCCTGTGAATACTTAGCAAACAGATTTTTAGTGGTTTTCTGACAAGGCAACAAAACAAAGAGCAAGTAACAGAAGTAACGAACAAACGGAGCAAGTGGCCCAATCCTTTCTTAGCAAAGGAGAAGCTGGTGGAAATACTTATAAGGACCAAACGTTCTCGAGGACACATGGGAATTCTGTCAAGTGCTTTCGCTTCAAATAGCTGAGTACTCTTCGCTGGTGTTTGTAAATGTTGTGTGGGTGAACCTGTGCTAACATACCGCCGTTCCTAGGACTAATACATACTTGTTATTAAACCCCTTGCAAACATCCATAACTACAGGAAAGTAATTAAGATATAAATCTAACTACAGCCTTAAACTCTGAGATCCTACGATCCCTTGTGCAAAGGTGTCCTAACGGGGGTTCAGGTTTCTGTCACTCCGGCAACCCCACGATTAGTATCCAAATACACAATGCATCCCCCTAGGCCCATAAATGGTGAAGTGTCATGTAGTCGACATTCACATGACACCACTAGAAGAATAGCACCGCAACTTAAATTTTAAACCATTGAATAACAACTCATCACAGATCCACTAATAACAACATGACTTCTCCCATGTCCTCAAGAACTAGACGAACTACTTAGAGGACATCATATGGATCAAGATCAAAGATGATATGATAATGGATAACAATCTGAATATAAACAATAATCCAATGGTTCCACTCACAAGCATCAACTACAATAGTAATCAACACCGGGAAAGTTTCCCCTAAGAACTAAAGCAATATCCACCACAATTGTTACAGCGGGACAGAGTGGTGGTGATGGTGCTGGTGGAGATGATGGTGTGGATGATGGTGATCCCGATGATGCCTAGTTTGATGACGGTGTTGATGGCGACGGTCTCCCCTCTCCGGGAAGGAATTCCCCCGGCAGAAATCTATTTGTCGGAGAGATCTTTCTCTCTCGGTGTTTTCTGCCCCCCAGAGGCGGCGGAAATCTATCTGTGGTCGCTCCCTCGGTATTAGGGTTCTGAAGGGAAGATATAGGCGAAGGGGCAGAGTCGGAGGCCGGGCAGGTGGGCCACACCTGCCCTAGGCGCGGGGTCAGGTGGGCCCGCACCTAGGGGTGTGGGCCCCCTAAGGCCCATCTCCGTCCCTCCTTCTGGCTTCCTTCGTCTTCTGGTAAAATAATATGTTTCCATATTTTTCTGGTATTTTTCTGATCTTCGCGAAATTGCACCGAAACGCCTTCTTTTCTATCAGAATCCAGACTCCGGCAGTCCATCCTCCAAGTATCATCCAACATGCATAAACAGATGAAAAGCCATAAGTAATACCTCATAATAAGACAAATATCAATGAATAGAAGTAAATTATGATATAGAATGGTGATGCAAATTGGGCGTATCAGTGGACTGAAATTTAGGTCGGGAAGAACCATCTTGGTGATCTGATGCTGCTGGGGACCCGAGGAGAACGAGCTGACGAGGAGGAGCAGTTGGCGAGGAGCACTGATCTTAGAGGTGCTCTCCCTGGCCTTCTCCCTTCTCCCCTGGCGAGATCGGTCCAAGTAAAGCGGTCTTGGGCAAGGAGGCCATGGGTGACACATGGAAGAGATCACAGTGTGCTAGGCGAGGAGGACATAGGCGATGCATGGAAGAGATCCGACATGCTAGGCGAGGCTGGTCCTGGGGGCTGACACGGGGGAGAAGGGAGGCGCGCTGCTAGGCCGGCAGATCTTGGGCGGAGACACGGTGAAGAAGTAGGCAAGAAAGTCCGGGAGGAGACGCAGGGAGATGTCAGCGAGCAACTCTGGGCTGCAACATGGGGAAGAAGGTCGCGACCGAGAAGAACCGATCCCGATCACATTGAAATAATCAGTGGCAAACTTGTACTTTTATACCTTTTCACCTGGTCGGAAAAAACAAACCCAGTGTCTTATATTCCGGAACGGAGGGAGTATATGGCAGTCGTCGTGTAACCACGCTATGATTGTGCAACGTGCCAATGTGTATGGGTTTTTTTTTAATTTTTATCGAATCAATGTCTGTTTTTATATGGGTGTGGTTGTCAGGATGGAAGCGGATAGGCCATCTCCAACGGGATCTATTTCAGATACCGAATAGTTTGTTTGGGTTTGTCCGGAGGGCAACATCTGATGGGTTGTCACCCTGCCCGCATGTGCTATTAACACGACATATATTTGCCGTGCCATTTCAACCTTCTTGGCTAGTTTCTTGTGCTAATTTCCGCCATCTTAGTCATTTGAAAGGCCACACCGACCACACACAAATAGTTTAAATAAAATAGATTTATTTAAATCAAAGAAGTTCAAATAAGACCATTGTTGTCCTGCGTGATCCCATAGCTCAACCAAATGCCATTAGAAGTGCACCGTGAGTTGCAGGATGACGAATTTCATGATGTGCGTGAAGAAACTCTTGAAACATTGTCGCTTTGCACTGGGGCTCAACCAGCTCCCCATGGCACTTTCACCTGTGGTCAAAGTTCCTCTCATCACGCTCGTCCTCAATAATCATGTTGTGCATGATCATGTAGATAATCATCACCTCGGACATCTTTTCGGTGCTCCATGTTTTTGCAGGATGCCGAACAACCGACCTCGGACATGCCTCTTGTTTTCTTTAGCAAACTTGTGGTAAACGAATTGTCTTCACAAGTGGAAACAACTCAAGATAGGTACCATTGCATAGTTAGTATCCACTAGAAAATTAGAAGACGAAGGTTAGGGATGTATAAGATTCTGGAGAACTTTGTGTGCGTAGGGGGACATCGAAACAAAAATGGGCAGATTTGAAACAAATGGTGGAGGCAGTGCAGTTGAATGATGAGACTAGTAGGGTTACGTTGAAGAGTGGATATGCTAGTCGGTTCATAGTCGAGGGCTATGCTTGCATCGGAGATTTATGGTGTTTCCCTTACAAATTTCTATGGAAAATAAAAATTCCCCTTCAAGTAAAAAAATTATCTGGTTAATAGTGAATACCAGTGTACTTACCAAGTGCTCACTAGGTAAGTTGGTCTGGCAAGTTGTGTTTCGTGCTATGAATTTATTTAGACCTCCCGATAGTGCAGTGGATCTAGTTGGTACCTAGATCCAGTCGTTTCCTACATCTTGGTGGAAGCTTATGCTTAGGGGGAGTGTAGTTGTTTGCTGGGTGATTTGGAAAAGTAGGAATGATGCTTGCTTCAATAACAAGTTTCTATATGAATCAGCTAGTGTGATATACGAATTGTGTAATATGATTAACTCCTAGGCATGATGTTGCAGAAAAATCGAGGGCAATAAAATCTTGAAGACACTGTGGAGCGAACCATGATGGTGATGTGCGAGGTGTTTCAACGACGTCTGGCTGGGCTTCTACCTCCGCGAGGGTCACTGGTTGAACATTTGACCTCTTCATCTAGATGTGGAGTTGATTTGATTACCAAGCTTGGTTTTTTAAAATTTAATAAGCTTGTTTTTAATTCTAGGTTTTAGAGTTGTGTGACCTTTTTCCTGCATGTGCTAAGCTATAGCCCTGCTTGAATTTGGTTTAGACTGTGTTTTTGCCTTCTCTTTATTTTGTTTTGTTTTTGTGTTGTAAGATAAGCTAACATTTTCTTCAATGCAAATCAAAGGGAGGCTCATTTGGTCATAAAAAAGCTAGTCGCTTAGTGGGTTTATGTCTTAGCTAGATACTATTTGCCGGTTCACGAGCAAGAGCGGATTTACCACATGTAGATTGGTCCCCCTGTATCTTCTCTGCCACACGATTGTTGGAGATTCATGTAGAGTCCATGAAGTCAGCAGCGGTCACACATTTGCATCTAAGACCCCAAAAAGGTTGGAAATTATCTAAGGTCTCCATAACAGTGAATAACGGACGACCCGACCCTATTGTGAGGTCTCCCAGATCTCAAGGCTGTCCCCCAACCCTCCTCCTCGTCGCGCCCCTGCACCACCACCGCCTCATCCCGCCCCCTCCCACACACACACAAACTCCAGCAACGCCACAGATCCCATCTCCACCCCAAGCTCGACCCCCTCCCTCAAATCGACGACCGACACGCGAGGGGAGGCCACCTCTTCCTGCAACGCGACTTAGATCACCGTAGTTGGAGGCCCCTCCGCAAGCCCTGCTCGACTCCATCCCGCCTCATTGGCGGCCAACACGATCCGTGGGAGTGAAGCCCGCAACGTCGGCGGCCACTGCCATCCCCACCGAGGCGACTAAGCCCCTTCCTTCCCTATATTCCCATGCAGGCGACCTTCTCAAGCGCATCGCGCCCATGGATGCGAGTTGTTCCCCTTGATGGCGGCGCCAATCGAGCCAGTAGTGTTTCTTGATTTTTTTTCTTGTTCTGTGGGCTACAATGAGTGCCTATTTCATTTTTTCCTCCTAGATTCAGATCCGAAATCCAAAAGAATCTATATTTTTATGTTTGTTACTTTGAATTTGCGTTGATACATAGAAGAAACATCGATGAGAAAGTTCATAATAAAATGTGGGGAGGAAGTTTCTATTGGATTGGCAAGGTTCTAGAATGTTTGCTTTTTTCTTCACCTTTTTTTACGGATCTGCTCGATTTTTTCTGAATCGTGTTGTAGATGGAAACATGTATGTAACTTGGTTGAATTTATTGTCATTTTGTTTAGTATTTTGGAGTGTATGATTCTTATATGAATCTGTATGCATCTTGACTATATTAAACCATGTGCGAAATAATCTTGACACCTCTATGGATCCGGGAATAGGGGTGAATATTGCTAGTACCAAAATGAAACAAAGAATTTTTCCTATTTCTTGCAGTTAGTTTTGGGTCTTTTTCCTATTTGCTCTACCTTGTTATTGAATCTTACATGAATCTCCCAAGATTCGGTTCAGTCTCATATGAATATATATATGTTTTGTTCATGAATCTGTGATGAAACCTTGGATATTATTTCCACCATTAAATTTGTTGATACAATTTTACAAAAAAATGTTGATATTTTGTGGAAAAAATTATTGATACGATTTCCGAGGGAAAAAATACATTATTGATATTATGTGAATAATATTTTCCTGAAGTAACTATGATGAACTGCATATGAAACATCCTAAAAACAGTGTGAAAATAGCGGATTTGATTATCTTTGAAACAATTATTTGATTTATGCATGAAACAAACAACAAAATATGTTGAAAATATTTTGGGTCCCGTTAAATCTAATGAAACATGATAAACCTTATCAATATTCGCCTAGAAATACTATATGAATTTTCACAATTCTTTGAAAAACATGTCACAACTATGCATTTTAACTTTTAATTAGATTGGCTAATTAAAACTAGCTAATTAAATAAAGAGAGAATCATACGTGACTCAAGTTTGTCTCTTGAAGAATCCCAAACAAGAACATGAGAAACCTTGAAAGGACAGGGGGCGTTGTGCAAGATTTGATTGGACTTGAAGAATGAGGTAGAAAAGGTATCCTGTGAAACCGTTAACACGAATATCCAACAAATCGACGGTAAAGATGTTGCCGGGGTCTCAATTTACATGTGGTATTGCATTTCTCGTTCACGGGCAAGGGAAGAGGAAACTGCGCGCAACTGCGCGCTGACACCTTAAATCGATCTGCCTCTCTGCCCATCTGGAAGCACAACAGACACCTATACTAGTTGCTACTTGGATCGAGACACGGGACAGGGAACCGGTCGTTCGGGAACGACTGGCTAGGGGCGCGCATCTTGTTGCATCGGCGCCACGAGTACATACCACGAAAATAGGCGTTGCACATGTTGGAAATGGTAGGTACGCCGGTTGAGGTTTCTTGTAAATAAAAGAATCTTAACTTTTTATCTAAAAAAGAATCTTAACTTCCTTAGGTCATGTTCGGTTAATCCACCCCACATGTGGATTGGAGTGGAATGAATGAGATTTGCTTGGATTTTGACTTAGATTGGATTTAATCCCTCTCAATCCACCTCAGTCCATTGCAAACCAAACAGGCCCTAACTGATCCCATTGTTATACCAAAGCTAGCTATCAACAATTCCATTTCAATTGTACTACTACCTACTCCCTCTGCTTCATAATATAAGATGATTTGGCTTTGTGAAAGAAGTGTATCTAGACCTCTTTTAGTGTATAGATTCGGAGTGAACCTACACACTAAAAGAGGTCTCGATACATTATTTTGAAAAATCTAAAACAATTTATATTATAAAATAGAGGGAGTATGTTCTAGTATAATATAAGCATTTCTAGCCAGGGCGGATCCAAGATTTGACCATACGGAGGCCAAGATGATGGTGACGATAAAATAGGTATATAACAAAACTAAATGAAATCTTAAATATATGTAGTTTTGTTATCCGAACGAATGTGTATTAATAAAAGCTTCATTTTATTTACTTTACGAGTACAAATCCATCAAACAAGTCTATGATCTCATGAACATTAAAATTTATATAATTTTTCTTTATAAATACGAATAACTATATAAGTTTGTATAAGAATACTAAATAAATAAAGGAGCGATCTAGTATATGAGCATGTGGGTCAAATAATAAATTCACCATAAAGAAGATAAACATGAAAATATATCAAGTCTTCTAGTACTCCCTCCGTTTAGAAATATAAGATGTTTTAGGTTTGTGAAGGAGATGTATCTAGATATCTTTTAGTGTATAGAAATATAAGATGTTTTAGGTTTGTGAAGGAGATGTATCTAGACATCTTTTAGTGTATAGGTTCAAATGAATCTAAACACTAAAAGGTGTAGATATATTTCATTCACAAACCTAAAACATCTTATATTTTTAAACGGAGGGAGTATACACTATGGATATCAAGCTATAACATTGTATGTTTTTTGATAAAAAACAAACTACATTCTACTAGTTTGAGTGTAGGTCTATGCCCAGATCTATCAAATAAATCAATAACACAATAATTAGTTAATCACTAAATAATTTGTAAAAAATGCTAGTGTAGATAATCTGCAGTTGGTCTGAACGAAACAATTTATATTAGATAGGATAATCAAACTAGGAATTCTAGTAGCCAACATGCAACATATTTGGAATCACACCTTAGGGTGATCGATTAACGAATTGGGCATGGCGTGTGGTGGCGGCATGCCGTATTTGATAGTTCCTAGACGCACGAGAGTTGTGCTTTGTGTCGTCGCTAATCTGTAATGACAGAGATGACGACACCTTGTAATGACAGACATGACGACGCCTGAATATAAAATCCCGATCCTGGTAAAGGCGCTCAACCAACGACACCCTGACCCAGGGTAGGCGCCGCCACGGTGGAGACGGAGAAAGAAGAAATAAGCCGACTAGATCGTTGAGGAAAACCGAGTAGAGCACAAATCCAGACACGTCTCATAGATCAGTCGGTCGATCTTTGGCCTTGTTGATGCTTCAATATGTATGTATTACCTTTTAATGGCTAATTCTTTAGACTTGGCCCATAAAGCTTCAGCAATCAGCATAATGCACACATTGGTCCAAAATAGATAGAGTATTACAATTAGCATAGTATCAAAACTATGCTTGCTCCCGCTATATATCTTTGAGGGTGGCTGAGCCATAGGGGGCCTGGCCACCCCTCACCCCTCGCTGAATCCGCCTCTGTTTCTTGCAGTTTAGAAGGGAGGCAGTAACGTACTTAGCTGCCTATGTGGTGATACATATAGAACTCGATCACCCATCGTTATTTCGGAGGCACGGATTACCAATCCAATCTACACACCGAATCACACATTCACACATTCACCAGACACACGATTACAAATTTATAGCCTAGAAGATATGCTAGCTAAGAACGCATTAACCAGCAGTAATTCAAAATCTGTCAGAATAATTCCTTTCCGATCACCCTTGATCGCTGTAATCTTTTCATCCGATTCTCCATCACTATAAGACCGCCAGTCGTATATCATCCTCCCCTCCTTTCATCCCCGCAACACACCGTCAATTTTCTAGCTAGCAAACCTTGCTCCCCGTAGCTAGCGATCCGCGCGCGTCCATGGCTCGCAAGAAGGTGAACGTGGCGTACATCCCGAGCGACCCGACCCGGAAGGCGACCGGGAAGAAACGCGCCGTGGGCGCGATAAAGAAGGCCGGCGAGCTGTCCGTCCTGTGCGGCGTCGAGGCGTGCATGGTGATCGTGCTCGAGGACGGGACGCTGCAGGCGTGGCCGTCGCTCCCGGAGGCGATGGCCACCATCGACCGCTACAGGTCCATGCCCGAGGTCGGCCGCTGCAAGAAGAGGATGGACGGCGAGGGCTACGTCCGGGAGCGCATCGCCAAGCTGCAGGAGCAGCTGCGCAGGGCGGAGCTCGACAACCGCCTCCGCGAGACCACGCTCCTCCTCCACGACGCCATGGTCGGCCGCCGCAAGGACCTCGCCGGCCTCACCGTCGAGCAGCTCGTCGGCATAGGATGGACCACGGAGAACCTTGTAAACAAGATCAAGAACTGCATCACGCACCGCAGTGGGCAGCCGGCCGCCAGCGTGAAGGGTAGTAGTGAAGGGTTGCCTGCTTATGATCCCACCGTCTCCGCCGACGTGGAGGCTCCCCACCTGATGCAGATGCAGTCGGGATGGGTCATGGAGGTGGTCAAGGCTGGATGGGACATGGACACCTTAGCGTGCAATGGCAATGGCAGCAGCAGTGGTAGCGGGAGCGATGGCAGTACTGTCGGCATCGGTAATATGGACGCAGGATGTGCGTGGGCTGATCCGGCTAGTTTTTTTCCTCATGCTTAAGGAGGGTGCTTATTAGAAGTAACGTTGGCGACAAAATAATTCCGTTGTGTTGCAAGAATCATCGTTTATGTACTTATATGACTTATTATCCTTAGATTGTTAATGTTATGGACTTGATCGTTGTAATTTGCATCAATGTTATGCGCTACCGTGGGCATGCATTAGAATCCATGGCGAAAGACAAGGAAAGATCATATGGCGACTCTGGATGATCTTCACTTGGAATCCACGCGACAGAGACCACAACCAAAAAGATCAAGATCAATCGACGTCATGAGAAGCCGTTAATCCCGTTGAGCGAGGCGACGGATAGAAGCAGGCGAGACGAAGCCATTTCGTGCGTCTCACCATACGAAGAACGACAAAGATTTCCTTTTTTGACGATAGTTTTACCTCGGCTGCAGCTCGTTGTCAGGTCCCTGCTGACGGTGAAGACGAGCATCGGACAAGCTGAATAACAAGCAGGCGAAAATAGGAATTCGCGCAAAAGGTCGGCCTGGCCAAGAAGCCCAACGTCATGTTCAGCGGTCGGAGCTGGATCTTGTAGCACACTACATATTCTACGGGGCAGCAAACCGCTGCTTGGACACGTACCAGCACAAAGCCTGTATATTTGTCTTGGAACTGACCCAAATGGCCCATCTGCGAAGCGGCCAAGTGACCCAAGTGGCCAGGAGGAAGGTCTCTGTCTGACCCAAATGTCTTGGACTTCTTGCATTACTGTGTCGATCGCACTCACGTCAGAGATGGTAAAAAACCAACTAGGTCTATCAAACACCGCCGGTATTCTTTCTCCGTGACACATCACATTCTTTACACCATGTTTCTTGTCTTACCAGAATTGCTCACTCGTGGTCCTTATTCACGAGAGTAAATTACAAAAAACCACCACAATTGGGGCCAGGGTAACAAACACCCACCAAAATGCATGTTTTTCAGTGGTTTTTTTGTGAAGGATTGTTACCGTCGTCCCAATTGTGATGGTTTTTTGTAATTTACTCTTATTCACGAGGATATCTATTCAAGCGAGGATGGTGTGGGGCTTCTTTTGCATCTGCGCTACATTGCAGATCTTGTGATTAGAGCGGCGCCTTTGAGCACCGGTTTAGATGCCGATGTTCATGGACAGGTTATTAGGTTCCTATCCGTCACTTGACATAAATCCATGTTGGGTTCTTGGTTTCATTTTTTTTTTGGAGCCAGAATTGTGGTATATATGCTAGCTCCGGCAAAAACCTTGGTCCCTTTCTGAAAGATGGCACTTAACGAGTGTTTTGAATGTTTCCAACAGCTTTCCGTGGTAAACAAGGGGATGATGCTCAGCGAGCAAAGGCTGGCGAAAGGACGGAACTTCCATTTTGAAGTGAAGGAGAATGGCGCGGAGTTCTTCTACCCAGAAAGCAGGCAATAGGATTTTTTGCCACGGGCTCACAGTGCTTGGTTTCGTGCGTGCACCGATGGATCTTCCAAAAGTGATTTAAATTAGCTCCCGATCTTGGTAGGCTGTGGCATTGAAGGACGAAGGGTAAGGTTGTTGGAAATGCCATGCCAACCAGGCGAGAGATAATGTAAGATACTGCCGTTGTTGGTAGCTAACCGAGCAGCCACCACCGGCGCAGCAGCAGCTAAATCTGGTTTCTCTTCAGGTTCTCCGTTTGGATCAAGCTCACCAAGCTTGAGATTGCTTCAGTTGTACTGTGACGGTACCAGTGGCGGACCTAGGATTTCATCTATGGGTATGCCGGACAAAAATTTTAATAAAATTTGACAGTCATTTTGATAAAATTTGGCAGTCATTTTGATAAAATTTGTTTACCAATTCAATAACTAATTTAAAATTTGAATCAGATAGAAGCAATAAAAAAATAAACATGAGAGATTAAGTTGGAAAGTTGCATAAATTAACCATTCTTCGATGCGTGTTTGTGAAAAAAGAGACACACAATGATATGTATCTGTTTCTCGTCATAGCTAAACCTACAACAATTGGCAACATGTACATCACGTTTAACAAAACTTACATGTGCTGGTAGAATCATAGTTCGTAGATTGCCGTGCAGCCTGCCCGCGTGCGGATCTGCATGTCGTGATCCCGGCCAGCGGAGGACGAACGTGACTGAACCTAGACGACTAGAACTAGCTAGCAGGGTCGGGCGGCGTGTCGCTTGGCGCCGGCGACCTGCCATCCGTTGGACCTAGCTAGTTTGGTGTGGCGGCGTGGCCGGTGACCACCGGGCGACCTTGCGTATGCGCTTGTAGATCCAAGCGAGGATGAGGCGAGCGGAAACTACAAAGTCGTGGGATCAGGACGGGCAGTTAGGCAAAATCGTACTGTCCTATACTTTTTTCTCTCTCGATAAAACATAATTAGCTACCTTACCTATACAATGCGCGACTGGACTGCAGGGTATGCCACGGCATACCTGGCATACCCTGTAGATCCGCCACTGGACGGTACTGCAGCAATCATTCTGTCAGGACTGAATGTCTCTGTTTCCTGGCGCACCTTATTTCAGACCAAACGCACCCGAGTTGCCCCGTCCAGCCACACACTTCTTCAGGGCTCGCGCTTCGTCCCATCTATTGGCCCGTTTGATATCTTTCTTGCACTTTTGCATCTTGGCATGGTCATTGGGCATTGCCAGTATGTAAAGAGCAAAACCAATTTTACAGGGATTGAGTAGATGGAGATAACAGAAATGTGCACTGCTTTCTACTGAAAACGAGGACTCAAGAGTTCGCACGCAACGGGACTCGTTCTCTGTCAAAAGGAATGAACCTGTAATTTCGTTTTATGCGGCAAACGCCATTATCCTCTCCTGTAGGTCTTTCGTTTTACTAGTAATATACTAGCAAGATCTGGAGTCCAGGTAACTCAAATCACTGGTTACCACGCTCTGATGACGATGGAAACCTTCTGCGACCAGTAATCTGTTGGCTAAATCGAAAGTGCAGAAAAATGATATCTGCAGGTTACATAAAGTAGTGCTAATTATGCACCAGGTAGCTAGCGAGTTCTCTTTAATCTTGCAATAATCTTCGATGCTTTCCATCTTCTAAAATTTTGATGAATGAACAACAACCGTTTTAGGTAGGTAAGGTGGCCCATTGTTCAATGAGAGGCTCACACACACGAACAGGTTAATTAAAAAGCTCATCGGGGAGACAAATAGGGGTTCCGCAATGAGGAATCCCTTTGCCAAGCTACAGATTAGTAGTGGCCTGACGATGCAGCAGCGGCGGCGGCAGGTCTGCATGGAGGTTGGTTCTATCTGCTCTGCACTATACTCGAACGCCACTGGTGGGCTGCTGGCAACGAGAGCTAGCACTGCTGGCCTCCAGACTTGGCCTAAAAACCCAACCTAACAAAATAGGAAACTTAGGAGGGGACTCTGCAATGATAATGCCTGATTGGCATGGGGTATGCAAATTCCATATACCGTAAAGAGATCAGATAATCCACCAAAACCGACCGTACGTGTGTCTTGTCATTAGATATTGTTCACGCTATGCTTAGTTGGTGGAGGGGGCCTGTAGCCACACTGAAAAACTCCGCTGGCCCTTTATTTTCAAAAACTCGAGAACCATATTTTGAATTTTTGTATTTTTGAAAAAAAAACTAGATGTAGTCAATGAAGTATAATACAAGTGTGCAAAATCTTAATACGAACTATTTTGTACTATAGGATACATAAAAGCTGACAAAAGTGTGAATCTGAATATAATGAATAGTGCATTTTTTAAAATATGCGTATTTCAAAGCTATAATTTTTTTCTTCAGATTTTTTTTCATTTTTGTTTAGCCCAGAATACAAAAACAATTATATAAATATTTTGCATGCTTGTGGAAAACATCATTGTTTGCATCCACACTTTTATCAGAACTTTTTGAAACTTGTAAATATGATTTTTTTTAAAATTAAATAAAGGGCTCCATGGAGCCTTATCTCCATGTATTCGCACTCGTCTGTAAGCTCGATTTCAACCACCGCCACTTCACATGAGCACTGTTGCGCCATCGGTCAAGTATTGAGTTTCAGCTAGTATATCAAACTCTACACTGATACGGTCATTTCGCCGGATCGACCTTGTCAGAAGTTGTTGAAGACGCAACAGGCGCTTTATCAATCCTTCCTAGCTCCTCAAGCTTGCACACGTCTCACGCATGTACAGACTTTGGTACAATTTTTGTCTTGTTTTGGAATGCATCAGCAGTTTCTGCTCTCAAATCAAATGAACGGATTGGTTTGTGATCAAGGCGTATACAATGGTCTTATCTTAATTAGTTGGGCCATACTAAATGATTGATGAGTTGGAAGAGAAAGATAGGAAAAAATATTGTCTTCTCTTGTCTAAGAGATGTTATTGATATTTTGGAAAAATAACAACTTGTATTGATTATGGTCTCAATGAGCTGTTTATATAGAGTACAAAACTTGGGGAGGAAGAACGCTGGCCACATCTTTGATGTGGTGGGGCATCTTATTCCTGGAGGAGGTATCACCCACCTTCAACATGCGAACGATACCATGGTTATGGTATAGGGCTCGGATCTCGACATTATTAACCTCAAGTTTCTGCTTCTCTACTTCGAATCCATGTCAGGGCTGATTTACTTCGACAAGAGTGAGGTTATCGTTCTAGGGTACTCCGAGGCGGACGGACAATGCATTGCCGATAACCTCAACTGTAGACTGGAGGACTTCTCTGCTACCTACCTAGGGATGCCCATCTGTGAAACTAGGGTCTTGATTAAGGATCTTCCACCCCTGCTGTTTTTCTAGTAGTGTAGCTAGCTAGTTGTGTCGACTGTCCTATTTTACTCTGTTGTATATGTGACTAACATTTTTTTTTGATGATATACCAGTGTGTCGATGAAAGCATTTAGAGCTAGACAAGGAAATGATCGCATCAACTATTTTTAGAATCAGCATACAAAATTTATTCAGCCAAAAGATTATTGTAGAAATAATGAGACAATTATTTGAGCTTGGGTATGTCGAGCTTATATTTAAACCTGTATTCATGAAGTCTATGTTGAGATGTTAGAGCCCAATCAAAGATTAATTTTTATCACCTGATATGGCGGATTGATGTTCTTTCAATGTGATGATGTTATTTTTTATCACCTGATATGGCGCCCAATGCAATTGTTCTTTCATTATATTTAAACATGTATTCATGAAGTCTATGTTGTAGGTGTAAATTTTCTCTTTTTATCACCTGATGATAATCTGACGATGTTAATTCTCTCCCGTCCCCTCTCATCCCCAAAATTTAAAGTAAACAAGTGAGTGATTGAGAAGTGAGAGGAAATGTTGGGAAATGATAGGAAATGTGGGGATTGGGTGAAAGGAGGGATTCACCAAATCCCCTACTATCCCCAAACTCCGAGGGGGTGAAATTACCCTAGAAGTAAACAAGGCCTAAAGTAAGAAGTGAGGGAAGAAGGCAAGGGGGGGAAGAGAGAAATTAAGACAGCTTTTGAAAGAGAGGTGATATTGTTTGGATCAAAGTATAGTATAATCACTTTTTGCTCTTTTCTATCCCTAGCAGCACCTAACACTGTCTCCATAAATCGTGCTCTAACGACGTCCTATCCAATATAAAATCCAAAGATAGCCCGAGTTTTGCAGAGGCATTAAACTGTCCATGATCGACGTCTTACACCTCTCTTGGCGTACCCAAATAAGGCTCCGAGGTTTCACACGACACCGGATCGAAACCGTTTTATTTGATAGTAGTATAATTTTACTTCCTGTAATTTATAGTGTTTGACATTCCTAACTCTACGTGGTGAAAATATGTGCGACTCGCATTGTGACGTCAGGTTGTTTGTTTCTCTAGATCCACCTACATACTGCAGTACGGCTGCCATTATTGAATTTGACCTCTGTCAGGAACAAATGGACGAAAGATTTTGTTAAGGGTCAAACAAACCAATGCAAGTTCATAGCGTGTACGCCGAGAAGATTGACCTAAAGGGGCGTCATTTCGCGCAGTTGATCCCGTTTATCCCACAGATAACAGAGGTTGCTTTCTGTCGGTACCAAACAATGGACCGGCCGGTTGATGGTGAAGGACACACGTATAGGCCATGCCCCATGCATGGTCCGCCGAGCTGGGCAAACCGGGAGGTCTTTTTTGAACTAGTAACACCTGCTAGTACACAGCCTCTAGCTACTACTCTGGTGTCCTGTTTGAACTGAACTGGGTAAAACGACCTTCATTACTTCCTGACAGTCACTCGGCCAGATAGACATTTACAACAAACCAGCTGGGGCATCTGACCACCAATTATCATCGGAGGCACATCGTCGGACCCCTCTCTCGTCAGAAACAGAAAGTGGCTGCTGCTGCAACATCTCGAGACGAGAGGTGTGTTCATGTCACTTTCACCTAAAATTTCCCCTCTCGATCGCCAATCACCATCGGTCACATGGCCCGCCCTTCTCTTCTCCATGCTCGCACCGTCACAACTCACACGTACACGCAGGTCATGTTCTGGCGGTATAAATATCCAGCAGTCCCGCGGGCTCACTCCACACACGTACGTACACAGCCACGCTCAACAGCACGCTGACTGACACCTCCCGCCGCGCGCGCCATGAAGCTGGATGCCTCGCCGAGACAGAGGACCACCCACCAAGATGAAGCGGAGCAGCAGGAGGAGGGCGCCATCGTTTCCGTCGAGCTACGGAACCGCCACCCGAAGAAGCTCCCCACCAGCCGCGCTCCGGGCTACGATGACGAGGACGAGGAGTCGTCGCCGCTGGTGGCGCCGCTCAACTTCGCCATGGTGCACGACGGCGTCTTCCGGTCGGGGTTCCCCGGCCCAGCCAGCTTCCGGTTCCTGGGCTCCCTCAAACTGCGCTCCATCGTGTGAGTTGCCTGCGACACCGCGATCGACGAGCGAGCGGCTACCTGAACTACGTTTCTTACCGGCGGTGACGCCGACGCCGTGGCTGGCTGTTGATTCTTCCATTCCATCGTGCAGGTACCTGTGCCCGGAGCCGTACCCGGAGGAGAGCGCGCGGTTCCTGGGGCGCAGCGGGATCAAGCTCCACCACTTCGGTATCCAAGGCCACAAGGTACGTAAACGAGACAAAGCTCACTCTTTCGTTTCACGCGGAGGGGCAAAGAATAATCTTAGCTTTTCACAGCTCCAATTTGCCTTTTCCGTGCGTGCTGCGTCAGTATGTCACGCGTGTCTTATCAGACAGACTGATACTAATTTGGGCACAGCATCGGGGCAACTGGGGCAAATCCCTGCCTGCTTAACTCTATAGCCTGTCTCTTTCATTAGCAACCCATTAATCTACTTTACTGACAGGACGCGTGTGTATATAGCGCACATATAGCTGCATATTTTCTTTCTGAAATTCTAGCCTTTCACTAGAGCATTGCTGTAATTTATCTCACCTTTTTACCTGCCATGCTACTATCTACTACACTATTACATGTCCCAGTATGTGAAAAAGAGATGTCTGCTTACCAATCTTCATTTCTCAACTAGTATATAGTAGCCCCCAGTACCCCACTAGAACGATGACTCGGTAAGAACATATTCCATTGCTCTTTTTCATGAAGCCATGACCTGCTAGCTAGCTAGTGGAATGCTAAAGCCTAAAAAATAACGATCACCGATGCGTGCAAAACTCCCCACTCTCATCGATCAAGATAACTACTCCAAAGTGTACGTGTTCTGCCTGGAAAAAAAATACTAACTGAAACCCACCTGCTTGTGTTGATGCAGGAACCGTTCGTTGGCATCCCCGAAGAAACAATCCGTGAGGCGCTCAAAGTCATCCTCGGTACATATCTATCTATCTATCTATCTATCTATCTCCTGCATTGCCAAAGATCTTCATACTGAATAAAGACGCTATTTCTGAATCATACCCACATGTATTTTTACAGAGATTCCACCAAAATTAACCACTTGAAACCGATCTCTAACTTTTTCTCCTCGTTTCAATTAATTGGTCCAGACGTAAGAAACCACCCGGTGCTCATTCACTGCAAGAGAGGCAAGGTACGTACCTAGGCACTGATCATTCTGCAGACATGGCATTCCAGATTGCTACTAGTATAAAATTGGACAAGAAGTTTCATGACGACTATTCATTTTCTACGACATTTCAGCACCGAACCGGCTGCGTGGTGGGGTGCCTGAGGAAGCTCCAGAGGTGGCGCCTATCCTCGGTCTTCGACGAGTACCTGCATTTCGCCGCGGCCAAGGCGAGGAAAACCGACCAGAGGTTCATGGAGCTCTTCGACACGTCGAGCTTGGTGCACCTGCCGGCCTAGCTAGATCCCCTCCCTGTGTTTAGCGAGAGGGGGTCGATCTTTCTAGTTGTTTTAGCCTGCCCCCGGTCATGCGGCTGCGTCTAGCAACCTGTTTTTGCTATTGTGTTTGTTGGTTGGTTTCCACGGATTCAGCGGAGAATAACGTTCTTAGAACCACCACTATTATGTTTGTTGTTTGTGGGTTCCATGACTCCGTGGGAGCTTCCGCTAATTGGTGTTTGAACAATTTGAGTTGAGCAAACGCATGGGTACATGCATGAATGACGAATCTGGCAAGAGATTTGCACCATGATCATCTTAAATTCCAGCTGTGGGGAAATTATTACAAAAAGACCCGTTTCAGGACAAAAATATTTGAAAGTGCTGTGTTGGGCTGGATGCTTACTACTAGTATCAGATGGCAATTACGCGGGCCTTTTTTGATTGGTTCCATTGCTCCAGACTCGTTGGTCATGAGAAATGAAGATGGGCCTTTAGACGCAAACGAGAGAGGAAAACGGCGACACGGCCCATCTGGCAGTTGTAAGCCCGAGAAAAGGTTTCTTTCTTAAATAACCCCCATTCTCAGCGACAGAAACCCCCGACTCCGCCGCCGCCGCAGACAACCACCGTTTCCCCCTAGTATTCAGCCCTAGTCTCCGGCGATGGCCCCCAAGCGCGCCGCCAAGAAGGCAGCGGCACCACCGCCTCCTCCGCCTCCGCCGGCCGAGTCCTCTGATGACGATACCCGCTCGGGCTCGCGCTCGCGCTCCGACGAGTCGGAGGACGAAGAGGTCATCGCCGATTCCCCTGTGCCCGCCGCCACCCCCGCCCTCAAGAACGCACCTGCGCCGTCGCAGAAGGGCGGGGAGTCGGAGTCGTCTGAGGAGGAGTCTGATGAGGAGGAAGAGGAGCCCGCCCGCGCGGCCCCCAAGAACCAGCCCCCGCCGCCGCAAAATAAGGAGGACTCCGGCAGCGACGATGAAGAGGAGGAAGAAGAGGAAGATGAAGAGGAGGAGGAGAAGGAGGAACCCGCTCCGAAGAAGCAGCCTCCTCCCGTTCTGAAGAACCAGCCTCCCCCTGCTCCGAAGAAGAGCGAGGCATCAGATGCCTCCGAGGAAGAAGATGAGGAAGAGGAAGAGGAGGAGGAGAAGGAGGAACCCGCTCCGAAGAAGCAGCCTCCTCCCGCTCTTAAGAACCAGCCTCCCCCTGCTCCGAAGAAGAGCGAGGAATCGGATGCCTCCGATGAGGAAGACGAGGAGGAGGATGAGGCGCCGCCGCCGCCGAAGCTGATTTCGAAGAAGAACCTGAAGCCCCTGGCGGTGGCGGCGGCCGAGACCAAGAAGCCAGGCGGTATCCAACGCATCTGGTCCACAAACGACGAGATCCGAATCCTCGAGGCCCTCACCGCTCACCAAAAGCAGCACGGCACCATCCCGCAGCCTGAGGCTCTCATAGACGTCCTTGCTGGGAAGCTCGACAACCCTGCCTACGGCAGCAAGGAGCTCCAGTCCAAGGTCAGAAGCCTGAGGAATCGGTACCTCACACTCAGCAGGAGGGGCGAAGTCCCGAGCAAGGAGCACGACCGCCAGCTCTTGCACCTCTCCAAGCTCGTCTGGACCACAGGCGACAAGATCGCCTCGCCGGTTGCCACCACAGGCACGGCCAACAACGGCCAGGAGCGGCGGAAGGGATTCGAGGAGATGTGTGAATTGTACCCGTACCTAGCAGAGGAGGTGAAGGAGCTGGAGGCGGTGCACCAAGGCTTGTGCAAGAGGGAGTTTGGGAAGATGGATGACGACAAGGCGCGTGCCCTGGACGAGAAGGTCAAGAGGCAGAGGGTGGCGCAGATAAGGTTGGAGATGCGTCGCTCTGACCTGGCCAAGGAGGTGACCAAGGCTCTCGTCGACCTGATGGATGGATGATGAGCTTACCTGAGCCGTATCGATGATCCCCTGAATTCAGTTGCAAACTGTGGCTGTCTTGGTGATGTTTTTTGCGTGGCGATGGCATATGCTAGAATGTTGAGTTTCTTGGTGATGGAAGTATGTTCCACGGTTGCAAATTACTGGTCTTATATGGTGGCTGTAAGGATGTTTTTCCATGTCGTGAGCATTGCTCGGATTGCAAACTGCGGCGACTTGATGGCTAAGAATGTTCCTTTTGTGATGACGAGACTTTAGAGTATATGCTAGAATTGCAAATTATGTGTCTTGATTGTGTTGATGTCGAATTGCACACTGTGGCATCTTGATTGTGTAAAAATGTTTTTCCCCATGATAGCATCGGTAGAATTTCAAATTTATGGTGTTAGTGAATGTGTGAGGATGTTTTTGTGTGACCACAGCATTATGCTTGAATCACGAGTAGGTATGTTCTGGTAAGTATTGCAAAACTGTGGCGTTTTAGTTGAGTAACCTGGAATGTCCATGACGAGAGCTTTGCTGGAATGGCAAATTGTGACGTGCTGATGATCCAGGAGTGTTTCTATTTGATTGAGGTTATGAAATGTGCGCTGGATGTGTTTGTTCACTAGCGGTTTTCTGTTGTTTTAGCTGTTGCGGTTCTTTTTTTTAACATTCTGATGGCATATGCTAGAACTGTAAATTGCGGTGTCTTGATTGTTCCTTCATGACGAGAGCATTGTCTAGAATTGCAAAATTGTGGCATGCTGGTGGTGTAGAGGAATGTTCTTGTGACATGAGGTTACGAAATTGCTCTCGCTGCATGGGTTTGTTCAGTAGAGGTTTCTGTTCTTAACCTTTGCAGCTGCTTTTAGTATTTTCACATCAGAATTTGGGTGTAGGCTGGAGTATAGTGAGTCTGAGATCATGATTGTGACAAGTCTTGGTGGTGTAACAGACGATGTTTCTTGTGTGATACTGTACTAGAATTTCAAACTTATGGCGTCCGTCCTGGAGGTGCGAGTATGTTTCTCTGTTACTAGAGCGTATTACTACAATCACGATTTTCCAGACGGCATAAGAATGTCCTGCAATCGCAGACTGCATCGTCTCGATGGTGGAACCTCGTTTTCTTCACGAGGAGAGCTTTGCTAGAACGACAAACTGTGGGGGTGTCGATGAGGTATATTGAGTGCTTTTGTGTGAGGTTATGAAATGCTCGCTGAATGCGCGTCTGTTCACTAGAGGTTTCCTAGTGTATTTCTTATTAAATGCTGCAGCTGATTCTAGCACACTTTCTCAATTTTGGTGCAGGCTGGAATGGCACTCGCGAAAGAGCGCCGGATACCTTAGATCGCTTCAGCACCCCGGACATCGCCACCTCGTGTTGATGATTTTGGAATGTTTAGAGCATCTCCACTCGTTGGAGCTCCCAGGACGAAATTTGGCGAAGATTTTTGCTGGATTGGGCGAACACTTGGCCTGAAGTACGCCATTTACTAGCCGTGATCCCGGTTGTATACCTCTAGGGTCCGCGAATTTGGCAAATTTCGTCCAAGTTTGACATAGTTCGGCCATTCTTCGTCGAGTTTTTCCTTAAAGCAAATAGTTCATAGTTCGGTCATCAAATAGTTTTACACAAAGAAAATTGTTGAACAAAGTAATGTCATAATTCAACGAGTTTTTCAAACACAAAAACACTTCAAACTAGGTCCTTTGAGGCACCATAGGTGCTTCACTAGATCATCCTGTGCGTCTCGAATCTCCTGACGCATAGCGACAAAGGCAACACATGATGCCACCACCTGGTGATCAGGCTCTGCAAGAGGGGCCCTGTTTGAAATATGGTTGCGCCGTCTCATTCTCATCAACCACTGGCTCGTCCCGCTTATCATGTTGTGCAAGATCACATAGGATTCGAGCAGTGTCTTCAATAGTGGGTGATCTCAGATATAATGGTCCAAACACTGCAATCACTGTCATGTAGAACCTGTATAAACATATAGTCATCTTGCGTGTCACCTCAAGCTCCGTATGCAAGCATTATCATAGCCATCGTGTACTTCTGGAGCAAGAAAAATCCAATCATACTGGTGCAGTCCTTCTTGCATCCTGAAATAGATGTCAAAGTCCCGGATGTCATACACAATTTTGAGAAAGAGCTTTCGGCCCATCATGAACTGGCTCTGAAAGACTGCATCGCCGTGCAATGGATCGTCAGCAAAGTAGTCGGCGTACAAAATGCAGTAGCCCTCCATGCGCTGCCTCGGCTTGCACTTCTGGCGTCCTGGCACCATGGCTTTGTCTCCCACGCATACAAGCCGGCCAGGCAAGTGAGGATCATCATATGCTCCTCGTCATCGGTGGCGGTGGAGGCCTTCTCTTCCTCCATCAGCGCGGCGAATATCCGCTCCTCGTCGTCGGAGTCCATGGGTGAGCTAGGAAAAACGCCGAGCACCTACTGGACGTGTTCGACACGCAACTGCCGACGGAACACCCGACGATGAATCACTGTGCCAGAAACTAGGCGCGGAAGGAGGATATGGGCGGCGGCTGGTTCTTTCTTATGGAGGCGTGTTTGCGACAGAGCGAAGAGGGGTGGTGCCGGCGGCGAAACAACGACGAGGGGCAGAGGAGTGAGCAAAGCGCCAGGTAAATGAATCTGAGAGTGGAATGCGTCTTCTGTCGCCGACAGAACTGGCCCACTCGGCTTTTTCGCTTTATCCGGCATCTATAGACGAACCCATCACGCTGAGTTCATCAGGTGTTTGCCGAATGGATTTGGGCTAAATCCGAATGAATTCAGGGAGCTAGGGGCGCGGCTGTGCAGATGCTCTTAGGGTGTGTTCGGTTCTGGAATTTGGTGGAACAGAACCGGTCCGTTCCGTGCTTAGCGTCCGTTCGTGTGTTCGGTTGAATGAAAGGAACGGAACCAAGTAGTCCATAGGAACGGAATATTCCTCTAATATGCGGAACGCACTCGTGCGACCGATTCGACCGGATCGCGAGGAACACGTTGCTAACGGGCGCTCTGCACAGGAGTGGAATTCCAGTGATTTTAAATGATGTACCCAGCGCGTCCGTCGGGATTTGTCATCGTACCTGCTGGTACGGATTCATACTAGCAGAGCGCAGTCAGGTGCGTTGCCAGGCCATCAGATGATATCTGTAGGTCTTATCTTTGCGTCGCAGACGCAGCATCCGAACATTTATCACCTCGGAGGTGCTTCGGGTGGCCAAGGAGATTGTCGCTCACTCAGCATTTTGTTGGGGCAGAGTTGCCAAAAAAGTTTTTGCATGCGGATCCGGAAGGTCGCAGTCGAAGATTTCATAGGGTGCGCGACCAGCGCTCCCTATGGGAGTAGCCCCCAAGTGTCTGTTCGAGTCGTAGACTCGAGCGGAGACTTTAGTTAAAGCATTGCTTCAGTCATTAGGTCCGCAGGACTCGAAAATTTTCGGATGCTTAAATCCATCCTCCCTATGGGAGTAGCCCCCGAGTCCGTAGTGGAGTCGTAGAATCGGCGTAGGACTCGAAGATCTTGTGTGCGAACGACCACCGCTCCAGTTTGGAGTAGCCCCCGAGTGTCTGGCGGAGTCGTAGACTCGGACAGAGACTCGAGTCTTGTATCATGCAACTGTAGTAGGAAATCTCGTGGGCGTACCGCTGACCCGGAAGTACATCGGGTGCGCGACCAGCGCTCCTGATAGGAGTAGCCCCCGAGTGTCTAGTCGAGTCGCAGACTCGAGTGGAGACTCATGCGAGGACAAATCACTGACCCGAAAGTGCATCGAGTCAGCGTCTCATGCATAAGGAGCCAAGAATCGATGATGCAGTCGGAGTTGACGTGGCGGAGTCGTGCGGCGTTTAGCCGGAAGGACTCGATGTTGCGGATGAAGTCGACGCCGTTGCTTCTGTGAGGTGCGCGACCAGCACTGCGCCTTTGTAGCATCAAGCGATGCAACCATCCAAGGAGGGACTCGACTCGGGTCTTGAGTTTATGGCGTAGCCAGTTGTTTCGTCGACTCCTGTTGGAGGACTAGATAGAATATCTCGGCACAGTCGGCGTCTTTGTAAGCTGCAGAAAAACATGACGAATTGTGAAGTACTTGTATCTTGTAAAGAATATTTGTCTTTCGGCTTGTATATCAAGATTCTGGTGCCGATCGAGTCGACACTTTTGCACTGTATGCTAGGCCTTTTCGTTAGCCTGATTACCGTTAGTCTCAGTACCTTGCCGAGGCACTCGGAGTTCAAGGATTCGACGATCAGGCAGAATCAGCTACTCGGGCTCTCGCGTTCGAGGTGCTCGAGTGCGTGGAGCCGATGGCACATTAGGTTATTCGAAGAGGGCGCAACCCCCGAGTGTTTCGAGTGCGAGTTAAAAAAGGAAAACAATTCTAAGTAGAGGGAAACTTAGCTTTGTTGGTTGTCGTGGCGAAGTTGACGCGGTAGCGGGTCACGCAGCGGACGTAGTCGACGCGGCGAACCATAATCATAGCGGCGACGGGTTTCCGAAGTTGATGGTGGTAGAGAGCTCCGCATCCGAAGATTGCCGGCATCTGAAGGATGTATTGAGTCATCGCAGCCGAAAGCCGCATCGGGTTACTGATGCCGAGGGAGCCCCCGAGTCGTGGTCGCTGAAGCCAATGCGGCCAGTTGCGGCAATCAAAGATTCCCACAGACGGCGCCAATTGACGAGGTTTAATCTCGTCAATGTCCATTGTTATGGACTTGGGTTTTGGAGAAGATGGGGATGCTGGAGATCGTGGCACGGTTAACAGACAAGCAACCAGGGGACACGAGATTTACCCAGGTTCAGGCCCCTGGAGGGAAAACCCTACTCCTGCTTGTCTGCTCTTTGATTACGACGGAACCGAAGGTTACAGGGTGCGCAGATCCGATCTGGCGTGTGCGAAAGTATGAGTCGAGAGAGTTCTAGGTCTATTGCGTACGTCGTGCCTCTCTCGTTGGACCCTCCTAGCCTTTATATATGGGAAGGCTAGGTCTCAGGTACCGATACGAGTAGGTTACAAGTTGTATTCAAACTCTAGTCTTGCTCTCCAAGGATCCGAAGACGTCATGGGCTTTGGCCACCCGAAAATCTTCATGGGCCAGCGTATGTCTGCCGTGGACCTTCCTCGGGCTGAACTAGGTATGCTGAAGTTACGTACCCGTAGGGTATAACCATGTCAGTACTGACATGGTTATGCCCTACGGGTACCCGATGTTAGCCTACCTGGTCTAGCCCGACGGAAGGCCCACTCAATGATCTGCCCGGGTCCATGACGCCCATGACAGTTCGGCTGGAACGAAGCCCATATGGACACGGAGTCCCAAGCGTACAAGACAAGGATACCTCAAGACTAGAGTTTGAATACAACTTGTAACCTACTCATATCGGTACCTGAGACCTAGCCTCCCCATATATAAAGGCTAGGAGGGTCCAACGAGGAGGGTACCCCCGACGCACGTACGCAATAGACCTAGATCTCCCTCGACTCATACTTTCGCACACGCATCCACGCCACATCGAATCTGCGCACTCTGTAACCTTCGGTTCCGCCGTAATCAAAGAGCAGACAAGCAGGAGTAGGGTTTTCCCTCCGGGGCCTGAACCTGGGTAAATCTCGTGTCCCCTGGTTGCTTGTCTGTTAACCGTGCCACGATCTCCAGCATCCCCATCTTCTCCAAAACCCAAGTCCATAACAATGGGCATTGACGAGATTAAACCTCGTCAATTGGCGCCGTCTGTGGGAATCGGGGCTACTGATTGTGCGGTTGTGACGGTTCCGACCCGATCGATCTACAACTCCGCGGCGACGGAGAATCACCTCCTCTTCGACCGCAGCGACCCGATACGATCCTCGGCTCCAGCGACTTGGGGGCTCCATCCGCTCTGGTGACCCACTATGGCCTTCGGCTGCGGTGACCTGCTGCATCTTTCGGATGCGTCGACCCGACGTGATCTTTGATTGCCGCAACTGGCCGCATCGGCTTCAGCGACCACGACTCGGGGGCTCCCTCGACATCGGCGACCCAATGCGGTTTTCGGCTGCGATGACCCGATACATCCTTCGGATGTGGCGACCCCGTGCGGTCTTCGACCGCGACAATCTTCGGATGCAGAATTCGCTGCCGCCATCGACCCCAGGAACCCGTCGCTGCTATGACCGTGGTCCGCCGCGTCGACTACGTCCGCCGTGTGACCCGCTACCGCATCAATTTCGTCCACGACAACTACCAATCAAGCTAAGTTTCCCTCTACTCAGAGCTGATTTCCTTTTTTAACTCGCACTCGAAACACTCGGGGGCTGCGCCCTCTTCGAGTAACCTAATGTGCCATCGGCTCCACGCACTCGAGCACCTCGAACGCGACAGCCCGAGTAGCTGATTCTGCCTGACCGTCGAATCCTTGAACTCCGAGTGCCTCGGCAAGGTACTGAGACTAATGGTAATCAGGCTAACGAAAAGGCCTAGCATACAGTACAAAAGTGTCGACTCGATCGGCACCAGAATCTTATTGTACAAGCCAAAAGGCAAATATTCTTTACAAGATACAAGTACTTCACAAATTTTTATGTTTTCTGTAGCTTACAAAGACGTCGGCTGCGTCGAGCTATTCTATTGGGTCCTCCAACATGAGTCGACAAAACAACCGGCTACGCCATAAACTCAAGACCCGAGTCGAGTCCCTCCTCGGATGGTCGCATCTCTTGATGCTACAAAGACGCGACACTGGCCGCGCACCCGACAAAAGAAACGTCATCGACTTCATCCGCAATGTCAAGTCCTTCCGGCTAGAATGCCGCATCACTCCGCTACGTCAACTCCTGGCTTCTTATGCGTGAGACGCTGACTCAATGCACTTCCGGGTCAGTGGTTTCTCCTCGCATGAGTCTCCACTCGAGTCTGCGACTCGACTAGACACTCGGGGGCTACTCCTATCAGGAGCGCTGGTCGCGCACCCGATGTACTTCCAGGTCAGCGGTATGCCCACGAGATTTCCTACTACAGTTGCATGATACAAGACTCGAGTCTCTGCCCGAGTCTACGACTCCGCCAGACACTCGGGGGCTACTCCAAACTGGAGCGATGGTCGTTCACAAACAAGATCTTCGAGTCCTACGCCGAGTCTACGACTCCACTACGGACTCGGGGGCTACTCCAAACTGGAGCGATGGTCGTTTACAAACAAGATCTTCGAGTCCTACGCCGAGTCTACGACTCCACTACGGACTCGGGGGCTACTCCCATAGGGAGGATGGATTTAAGCATCCGACAATTTTTGAGTCCTGCGGACCTAATGATTGAAACAATGCTTGAACTAAAAGTCTCCGTTCGAGTTCACGACTCGAACAGATACTTGGGGGCTACTCCCATAGGGAGCGCTGGTCGCGCACCCTATGAACTCTTCGACTGCGATCCTTCGGATCCGCATGCAAAAACTTTTTTGGCAACTCTGCCCCAACAAAATGCTGAGTGAACAACGACCTCCTTGGCCACCCGAAACACCTCCGCGGTGATAAACATTCGGATGCTGCATCTGCGACGCAAAGATAAGACCTACAGATATCATCTGATGGCCTGGCAACGCACACGACTGCGCTCTGCTAGTCAAAATCCGTGCCAGCAGGTGCGATGAAAAATCCCGACGGACGCGTTGGGTACAACAATTAAATTCACTGGAATTCCACTCCTGTAAGTCCTCCGCGGCCTGAGTTGAATTACGCCAGCATATGTTCCAGTTTCGAGTTGAGGGACTCGAACCTGAAGAAGATCGTGTTGTTTTGTCCTAAGACAGTTAACTGACCCTGATCCGTCGGGTGAGTCAGACACACGCATCAACAATCCCTACACACTTTTCTCTTGAAAAACAGAGTTGCACCCGAAGGATTGAAGAGTCCTCAGCTGAATCTACGATTCAACTGAACACTCAGGGGCTACTGACATGGTTATGCCCTACGGGTACCCGATGTTAGCCTACCTGGTCTAGCCCGATGGAAGGCCCACTCAATGACCTGCCCGGGTCCATGACGCCCATGACAGTTCGGCTGGAACGAAGCCCATATGGACACGAAGTCCCAAGCGTACAAGACAAGGATACCTCAAGACTAGAGTTTGAATACAACTTGTAACCTACTCGTATCGGTACCTGAGACCTAGCCTCCCCATATATAAAGGCTAGGAGGGTCCAACGAGGAGGGTACCCCCGACGCACGTACGCAATAGACCTAGATCTCCCTCGACTCATACTTTCGCACACGCATCCACGCCAGATCGAATCTGCGCACTCTGTAACCTTCGGTTCCGCCGTAATCAAAGAGCAGACAAGCAGGAGTAGGGTTTTCCCTCCGGGGGCCTGAACCTGGGTAAATCTCGTGTCCCCTGGTTGCTTGTCTGTTAACCGTGCCACGATCTCCAGCATCCCCATCTTCTCCAAAACCCAAGTCCATAACAATGGGCATTGACGAGATTAAACCTCGTCACAGAGGGTCACTAACCGCATCGCTAATCCTGCGCAGGCGTCGCTAACCGCCGCCGCTCCCTATTGTCAGCCTTGACCCGTGCAGGCGGTGCAAGCAGGGGCAGCCACGGCGACGGTGCGAGGCGGCCGAGGAGCTGTGCGCGATCAGCCAAGCATGGCGGCGGTGTAGGGCGGGAATCGCGGCGGTGCGGGGCGGCCATGTCGGAGGTGCTGGGCGGCCATGGCGGCGGTGCGAGGCGGCCAGGGAGCATCGCCGCGGTGCGCGGTGGCCATGGCGGCAGGGCGAGGTGGACGCGACGACAGTGCAGGCCGAGCGCGGCGACGGCGCGGGGAGCTGACGCGGCGGCCGGGAGCTAAGCGCGGTAGCCATGGAGCACTTAACAGTGACAATTTTGCCTCCGATTTTGACATATAGTTCCCGATTTTGATCTCAATTCATTCTAATTGGTCTCTGTCTATTCCAGTTTGTCACCATTAATTATATTTAGAGAGAGGATTAAGTTTAGACTCAAATCAATAGAATATTTAGCAATATTTTATTGGAAACATTTGCTGTGCAATCAGCCGACTCGTGTAATGTTCGAGTCGTGTAATGGCACAACTTGTAGATCGGATGTCTTGGGTCGGCTGATTGTACGAGTCGGCTGATTGCACAACAAATATTCCCTATTTTATTTTCAGGTTCTTCATTCCACGAACCGAGAACAAGAAATAGAACCATTCTGTTTCTTGATTTTTTCTGAACCGAACACAGGGTCACAGTTCCATAACTTTGGAATGGAACCATTCTATTCCGTACCCTCCAGTTCTATAACCGAACAGAACACACCCTTAGAGCATCTCCACTCGCCTACCCAGGACGCCGATCCGGACGCCAAAATTCAGTACGGACGCCGAAAATCGGCCCAGTCGCGTATCCAGGGACCTATTTTTGTTCGGATTTCGGCGTGTTTTGGTCCGGCCTACCCAGGCCGAACCCAGGTTTCCGGGTACGCCCTGGGGACGCCGGACGTCGCAAAAAAGGGTGTGGGCCAGCTCTGTCGGCGAGACAGTCCCATTCCCACCCACTCCACTCGCCCAAACTGCCGGGAAGAGCTCTATCGCCATGACTTCGCCGGCGGAGCTCCCCCGTGCCGAGACATGCCCACGCCTCTAGCTACGCTCTCCGTTGTTGCCGTCCACCTCCACGCCTTCTCTGCCGCCACTTTCGCCGACCTATCCTCGCCGTAGCTCTGCTTCGGCTCCGTGCGCCACCACCACGCCTGCCAGGTGTTCGACATTTGGCCGGATTCGGCCATGGACTCCGACGGAGACGAGGTACTGTCCACTGACTCTGACGAGGGCGAGATACTCGCGATGGATTCCGACAACGAGGAGTTGCTCGCCGTACTCCTGGAGGAGGAGAGCGCCGAGGTCGCCGAAAGTGAAGAGCACTTGCAGATCCTCGCATCGCTCGCCCAGCTGTACATGCAGATGGAGAAGCCGAAGCGCGGTGGTTCGGCGCCAGGTCGCATGAAGTGCAAGGCGAGACAGAGGATAGAGGGCTATTGCATGTTGTACGCCGATTACTTCGCCGACCAGCCACTCCATGGAGAGGACGTGTTTCGCCGCCGTTTCAGGATGAGCCAGAAGCTCTTCCTCAAGATCGTGCATGCCATCCGGAAGTTCGAACCATATTTCCTTTGCAAGAAGGACTGCACCGTCTTGGTTGGGTTTTCCTCGCTTCAGAAGTGCATCGTGGCGATGAGGTTGCTTGCATATGGAGCGCCAGCTGATGCTGCCGATGACTATCTCCGCATCACCGAGTCCATCGCCCTTGATTGCTTGTACAGGTTCTGCAGGGCAGTGATTGCAGTGTTCGGGGAAGAGTACTTGAGATCACCCACTGCCGAAGACACTGCTCGGATCCTTGCAGTCAATGAAAGTAGAGGATTTCCTGGTATGCTTGGAAGCATAGATTGCATGCATTGGAAGTGGAAGAACTGCCCATTTGAATGCAAGGAATGTACAAAGGCCACAAAGGAGGATGCAGTGTAATACTTGAGGCAGTTGCAACACATGATCTTTGGATCTGGCACTCCTTCTTTGGTATGGCAGCATCGAACAACGACATAAACTTTCTCAACTCCTCAACTGTCTTTTCCAAGCTTGTTGAGGGTCATGCTCCCCCTGTGGAATTTGAGATCTGTGGGCACCACTACAACAAGGGATAGTATCTAGCAGATGACATCTATCCAAGATGGATAACATTTGTGAAGACTATCTCAAGCCTAATGCTCCCCAAGCATTCTCACTTTGCCAAGGAACATGAAGCTTACAGGAAGGACGTGGAGCGGACATTTGGTATGCTCCAGCAGAGGTTTGCAGTTGTCCGATTCCCTGCTATGACTTGGTCGAAAGATCAGATGTGAAAAGTGATGAACTGTTGTGTGATCTTGCACAACATGATCATTGAGGATGAGAGGAAGGATCCATGAGTTTGCTCGAGGAGGACGAGCCATACTATCTACAGGGTCCTCTTGCCCAGCCTGATCATCAGATGCCTTCAACATGGGCTGCATTCATCGCAATGCGTCAGGAGATCCGACATCCGGCGATGCATCAACAGCTGCAGGATGATCTTGTCGAGCACTTATGGATACGCAGGAGCAACACGACGTAGATGCTGAGCATAAACTGGCCGAACTTGGCCGAAATATGTTGTACTTTTATTGCAGGCCGAACTATGTTTATATTACGCCGAACTCTGTTTAAAATTTCGCCGAACTTTGGTATTAAAGTGTTCTGTATTCATCGTATGACGAACTCCGAAATTTGGACGAACTTGAGCAGAATTCGAGCGGAAACTCGATCTGGGTACGCGACTGGGAAACTGGCCGTACCCAGACCGAAAGCTTGCGCCGTCCGGCCAAAGTTTGGTCTGGATTTCGGCCTAGGTTCGACCAACTAGTGGAGATGCTCTTAGATGACCAAGATCGTTTCAGTCCTCCGTCGTTGCTTGTCTGTCCTCGCCGGAGTGGTGACTTGGCCTAACCCTATTTATTTCCTGAAAACAACGAAGCAACGTCTCATCATACAGACACGCACGCAAAGCCCAGTGGCAGCACGTTTCAGGCCACCGTCACTGGTGGTGGTGGTGGTATCCTGAAATATGATGAAAATCGTGGCCAGTTTAGCCCGATCAGGGCTACGCCGAAACCACACATTTCTTGTATCTCTACTAATTTGATGTCCATTTCCTGCTGTATTAAAATCAATCTCCCTGTCAGGGGATGACAGACGGAGCGGGGAGCGGGGGGCGGCGAGCGTGAGCGATTTTGATTCGGGTTGCCGTCGTGGACCTAGCGTGCAGCGGCGACACTCAGGCAGGCAGGGCACCCTGCTTTGGCCCAGCACGGCCGGTGGGTCGGTCTTCTCCGACGTGGTCTCCTCCCACCCATACACCCTCCCGCTCCCAACACCCACAGAACCCAATTCCCTCCCCCCTCCCCCCGCACACACACACACATCGCGCATCCATCCCACCACCACCACCACAACCCGCCCCCGTACGCAAATTATTCATTCCAAAACCGGCCACCGCGTCTCGTCTCCCCCATGGGCGACTCCTCGGTCGCCGCCGGCGCGCTCGTGCCGTCGGTGCCCAAGCCGGACTCCGCGCCGTCGGGCGGGGACGCCGCCCAGGCCCAGCACCACCCGTCCCTCGCGGAGGACGCGGGGGCGTCGCCGTCGCCGTCGTCCTCGCCGCGGCAGCAGCAGGACGAGGAGGATGGGGACGGGGCGGAGGCCGCCGCGGCCGCCGACAGGGAGCTGCTCTGCCCGATCTGCATGGCGCTCATCAAGGACGCCTTCCTCACCGCCTGCGGACACAGCTTCTGCTACATGTGCATCGTCACGCACCTCACCCACAAGAGCGACTGCCCCTGCTGCAGCAACTACCTCACCAAGGCGCAGCTCTACCCAAACTTCCTGCTCGACAAGGTTTGCTTCGGTTAGGCGTCACTGCGCTATGGATTCAGGTTACGCTATTTGCTTTAGATTTAGATGTGATTTTGGCTGTGAGGGCCGGTAGAGCTGGTTCCAACAGAATGTATATAGTCTGCTCTGTGTTCTGTGTAAGTCACAAGGTTTTAGCTACTACGTCTTGAGCAATTATTATCAAACAGTACATACTGTTTCTACTACACTCTGCAGTGCTTCTGCAGATATTGGAAAGAAACCCTGGTCAGATAGTTCTATTCATTTAACTTGTGTCATGCATTGCAGTTTATTGTAAATGTCAGGTCTCTTCACTAGTAACGTTTATTGCTTTTGTGTTAGTTCTGCTTGTCAGTGCTTTGCTATGGCGACGGTGATTCTGTAGTTCTCTTAATATCAGATATGTCTCTGTGTATGGTTTCCTTGGCACACATTAGAGCTCCCAATCATGTTATTTTTGTTCATGCTCATTGGATATTTGTTCAGCTTTTGTGTTTGTTCTGCGGTTCTGCTTGTCAATCATTGATATGTAACCCTTGCTATTGCTATGATGATTCTCGAGTTCTATTAAAATAGGATATTTCACATTCATGCTGCCAATCATGTTATATTTTTTCATGCTTATTGGATATTTGTTCAGCTTTTGTGTTTGTTCTGCAGTTCTGCCTGTCAATCCTTGATATGTAACCCTTGCTATGGCTATGATGATTCTCGAGTTCTATTAAAATAGGATATTTCACATTCATGCTGCCAATCATGTTATATTTGTTCATGCTTATTGGATATTTGTTCAGCTTTTGTGTTTGTTCTGCGGTTCTGCCTGTCAATCCTTGATATGTAACCCTTGCTATGGCTATGATGATTCTTGAGTTCTATTAAAATAGGACATTTCACATTCATGCTGTCAATCATGTTATATTTGTTCATGCTTATTGGATATTTGTTCAGCTTTTGTGTTTGTTCTGCGGTTCTGCCTGTCAATCCTTGATATGTAACCCTTGCTATGGCTATGATGATTCTTGAGTTCTATTAAAATAGGACATTTCACATTCATGCTGCCAATCATGTTATATTTGTTCATGCTTATCTGTTACTTGAAACTGGCATTACAGAGAAAAATCACTAAGGTTTCTTTTTTGTACTTGGGCCTACATAGGTCTTGAAGAAAATGTCGGCCCGGCAAGTTGCAAAAACAGCATCTCCGATTGAGCAGCTTCGACATGTTGTGCAACAGGTCAGTCACTCCACATGTTTTTCCTTCCACGTGGAATTTTTGGCCACTCCAGAAATATAGTTACAAAATTTCAGCTTCTTTCATGCTCATTGCAGTATGTGGCCAATGGGTATCCACATTGTTCTGAGCAAAGATAGTTAGTAGAACTTTCACTGTTTATGCACCTCTAGTTCTATCTTCAGGTTGCAACTATTCTCTGTAGTGAACAGGCTATCTCCATCCATTTCACTACCAAGAGCTCAAATCTAAGTACTGCAATCCTTTACTTAGTATCTGAACAGACCTACCTCCTTGCACATTGCAACTCTGTGAACCTATATAACCACCGATCCATATATAAGTATAGATCAAGAAAAGTTATAGGACCTACTGTACCTGTCGTACACCAACCTGTTCCCTTTGGGGGACACCTCCCTCCTCACTGGTACAAAAAATCTTCAGATGATAAATCAAGCACCACAGAAGATGAACTGCTACTAACATGGTTGAGCTGGCGTTGTGATAATAATTTAGTAATGAATTTGCAAATTCCTACAAATACTAAAATGGGCCTTGCTGGTTCTCTGCTATCACATACCAACAACTGTACTAGTTCTTAAATTGTTGGGACAGGACCCGATCATCATATAGTCATGCTTTTCAAAGTCACAAACTCACAATTGCTCTTATATTTTCATTTATGTTCTGGCTTGTACTCTCCAACTCTCTATGTTTATCATAAAAACATAACTTCCATAACTCTTAACCAATTTATCAATGCTCTTGTTTTATACACACACACACACAAGAAAAGTTACTGAAGAATGATGACATATTACTAGTATATTGAGTTTAGTTCTTCTTATTTATAGGGAAATGATATGTCGGTTAAAGAGCTAGACAGCCTTATGACTTTGATTGCTGAGAAGAAGAGGCAAATGGAACAACAAGAGTCCGAGACAAATATGCAAATATTGCTAGTCTTCTTGCACTGCCTTAGAAAGCAAAAGCTGGATGAGTTGAATGAGGTTTGTTTCAATTCCTGCTAATATAGATATGGGAGTTTATCTTCTGATGATTCCTCTTACCATATGTACAAATTTTTGTTCATGTTCCATTTTATTTTTAAAAACAGTTACTTCTTTTGTTGTAGCTTTTTGCATGAATTTTGTCACTGTTAATAATGTTGGCTTCTTTTATACAGATTCAAACTGATCTACAGTACATCAAAGATGATATAAACAGTGTGGAGAGACATAGATTAGATTTGTATCGAACAAAAGAAAGGTACTCCATGAAGCTGCGCATGCTTTTGGATGAACCTGCTGCATCAAAGATGTGGCCCTCACCTATGGACAAACCTAGCAGTCTCTTTCTCCCCAACTCTCGGGCACCACTTAATGCATCATCTCCAGGGGGTTTAAATAATCGGAAGCTTGATTTGAGAGGTCAAGTAAGTCATCAAGGATATCAAAGAAGAGATGCCCTTGCTTGCCCAGACCCTCCTAGCCCCCCTATACACTCGAGTAATGTTGTTGCTCGGAAGAGGCGAGTTCAAGCACAGGTTTATATCTATCTTTAAGCAATTTTTGTACTCTTCTACATTCTAATGGATCGTTGCTCACTCCAAGTAGGTTATTACCATATAATGCAAATAAGTAGTTTAACATATAAACTAGGTACCATTGGCCATGCATTTTTTGTTATCTAATACAATGGGGTAAATTACAGTTTAACGAGCTTCAAGAATACTATCTGCAAAGACGGCGTACTGGAGCACAGTCCCGCAGGCAGGAGGACGTTACGATGAATAGAGAAGGTTATCATGAAGGTCTTGAAGATTTTCAGTCTGTGCTAACAACATTCACTCGATATAGGTCTGCTTTTATTAACATAATATGCCTACAGTAGTGTTTATGCCTTCATGGTATTCATTGAGCTTATCATGTTTTTTGTTCTGTGTCATGTATGGATCAGTCGATTACGTGTAATTGCGGAACTTAGACATGGAGATCTGTTTCACACTGCAAACATTGTATCCAGGTGAGTGTTTTGAAAATATCCAGCATCATTATGTACTATCAGAGTGCAGTTTACTTCATGTGCACAGTTTATCTGAGTCTATAGTGCAGTAGCAGAACCGCACAACTGGCATAGGGGAGAGTTAGTGGTTTAGAGAGGTGGCAAAGTTACAGTGCCCCTATTGATCAACATTAGGACTGCTCCGTTAGCAAAAAAATCTATTTGCAAAATGTACTGCTGACATTACAATATATATTAACGGACAAATCTAGTAAAACGTCGATTGCTGACATAATTTTAGTATTTGTCTGGCTTGAGGGTACATAAGTCACTGCATTTGTTTTGATTGTATGTAGTCCTTTATGTACATGGAAAATTAAGATGATTTTGATATTCCTTCAATGCAGTATAGAATTTGATCGTGAAGAGAGCTATTTGCTACTGCTGGAGTCTCTTGTATGTAGTCCTTTATGTACATGAAAAATTTAAAAGATTTTGATATTCCTTAAATGCAGTATCGAATTTGATCGTGATGATGAGCTATTTGCTACTGCTGGAGTCTCGAAGCGTATTAAAGTCTTTGAATTTTCTACAGTAAGTGAAAAATTTCGGGGCACTTTCTTTTGTTGTAAGCCCATAACTAGAATTTTGAATTACTCAAATTTGACTTATCCTACTTCTTAGGTTGTTAACGAGCCATCAGATGTCCACTGTCCAGTTGTTGAAATGGCTACCAGATCTAAACTCAGCTGCCTTAGCTGGAACAAGTACTCAAAGAATATTATAGCAAGCAGTGATTATGAGGGAATAGTTACTGTCTGGGATGTCCAAACCCGCCAGGTAACCTTGCTCTGTTCTGCAATTTATTTTGCAAAATTCCGTAAGTTCACTAAAATTAATGGTATTTGTATTGCTTTTTGACAGAGCGTGATGGAGTATGAAGAGCATGAGAAAAGAGCATGGAGTGTTGATTTTTCGCGTACAGAGCCCTCAATGCTAGTATCTGGGAGTGATGATTGCAAGGTATTTGAGAACTGAAATGGTTCAGTTCTTTTTGTTATTCCCAAAGGAAAGAAAGCTTGAACATAACCTTCTGGGTGGATACGTTTTCATCGGATGGAAATCAGTGATTGTTGCTTATCTGTGTAGTAGTTCTGTGGTGCTTTTCTAATGTCTAATCTGAATATATTGCTGTCTATGCCAGGTCAAAGTGTGGTGCACAAAACAGGAAGCAAGCGCCATTAACATTGATATGAAGGCAAATATTTGCTCGGTTAAATATAATCCTGGATCGAGCTACTATGTTGCTGTATGTTGCGTCCATTCCCTCGACTTGTATTCAATGAATGATTTGTTTTCTCACAGATACTACAACATTTCAGGTCGGATCTGCTGATCACCATATTCATTATTTTGACTTGAGAAATCCAAGTGCGCCTCTCCATGTTTTTGGTGGGCACAAAAAAGCTGTTTCGTATGTGAAGTTCTTATCGAATAATGAGCTTGCATCTGCATCGACCGATAGCACATTACGGTTATGGGATGTCAAGGACAATTGCCCAGTATGTCTCACTGTGATCATCTGTGCCTTGCTTTTATGTTATTTTTTCCTCTCGTGCTAGTATAACATAGGGGTAGTTGCGTGTTTTGGTGTGCTCCTATCTTCAAAGTAACAAAAAAGGATATCTGTGGTATTCTAAATTTCTCCAGACCTCATGGGTCAAAATCATGAATTTTTCTGCTATAGAATAAGTTGCTGAAAAAATGACAGAGACTACCAGTGACA
Organism: Avena sativa; assembly: GCA_916181665.1. Taxonomy (NCBI): domain Eukaryota; kingdom Viridiplantae; phylum Streptophyta; class Magnoliopsida; order Poales; family Poaceae; genus Avena; species Avena sativa. The sequence continues at coordinate 271,213,095 of OV702298.1, read as the reverse complement.
TATGTATTACCAAATGTCAAATTAGCAAATTGACTTTTCATGTGACATGAGGGCTTTTCCTTAGATTTGTAATTAGCTTACAATGCTTATTACTAATTGGCCCCATTTAAGTAAGCTGATATGTCAAGTGATTGATCATAGTACTCCCTCCGACCCATATTAGATTATTAGTTGACTTAGACTCATCTAGATACGAATGTATCTAGTCAAGTTTTAGTGCTAGATACACCCGTATCTAGACAAATGTGAGTCAACTAATATGGGTCGGAGGGAGTATTTGTTTTCACTTTTATCTCTTAGTGTGTCCAGTGGCCTGGTTCAGCTATTATGGCATGCTAGACTTGAAAGAAAATTGTACTATACAAATAGTCTGTTGTTGACCTTATCCTTAAACTGGTAATATTTTGCAGGTAAGGACGTTCAGAGGTCACAAAAACGAAAAGAACTTTGTTGGGCTATCGGTAAATAACGAGTATATTGCTTGTGGGAGTGAAACAAATGAGGTTTTCGTCTACCACAAGGTAATTGTGAGCTTCTAGCGTTCCTCTTCTTCCCTGTCACATGGTTGATGTGCTGTGATGCTGCTTAACCGAGCACATAGATCAATTTCTCTCTCTGTCTAACTTGAAGCAACTCTGCATCAATTGCAGGCCATCTCGAAACCTGCTTCCAGCCATCGGTTTGTATCCTCCGACCTGGACGACGCCGATGATGATCCTGGGTCTTATTTCATTAGCGCTGTCTGCTGGAAGAGCGATAGCCCTACCATGTTAACTGCTAACAGTCAGGGGACCATTAAAGTTCTTGTTCTCGCCCCTTGATGTGACCAAGGGCTTTGGTGGGATCCATAGCTAGCCTGTATATCCTATATGTCCCGTCGTATCATTGTTGTGCCGTTATATGTCCCAAAGTGGGAGTGGAGGCATATTGATCTCCATTGCAGGGCGCGGAATTTTTGGAGGTAATCTTCTGACGTAGGGGTTCGATGGCTCGGAATGTGTGCATAGTTGGTGATTCTGTTGTATAGGCGCAAAGCAGCCAGCTTGTCTGTCGGTTACATGTGTAATGTGAGAGAATAGAACTTAAATAAAGGTGCAGCTTGGTTTCTAATAAGTGACTTTATTATATTGGACTGTGGGAAGACACGCTACAGAGCTGCTGAGTTGGGCCAAGAAAAGAAGAGGCCAATACTGCTCGATAGTACTGAATTGGCTAATTTTGCTTACCTGCATTGGTTAATCACGCTTCAAAATCACCCAGTTGTAACTTGGAAGTTGAAGATTGCTGCTGCTTCATGCAAGTTTGCTGGTTTCCAAGTACGTATTTCCCTGCGATGGGTTCTAGTGGACTCGCTTTCCTGAGGTGTTTCTCCTTGTTCAACTGGGACAATCAGAAGATGAGGGCAGAAACAGCACAAGGCCATTCACTTGCCTATTTTCATCTTGTCTTGGCCGTTCTCCGTTGAAACCTGAAACTGGTTTGTTTGTGTTCTCCCGGCTGTATCTATTCTCCTGTCGTAGCTCCGTTGGTTGATATACCTGAAACCTGACTGTCCGAGTGGCTTCTTGTGATCAGTATGTTGGTCTGGTCTGGTCTTTCATCTGCGCGACCTCTTGGTGATGTCCTCCATTATTCCACCGTATATACAATGCAACCAATGTCTGTCCGTCACGCAAAGGTCGCATCTTTTGTTTTATGCTACGATGGTGAGGTTCTGTTTTATTATTCTCTTTATAGATCCGGATTAAACAAATGTGTTTTGGATGTAGTCGGCTGGATGAACTGGATCCGGTGCGAGCCGAACTATTTTTTAACTCTGAAGTCTGAAGCACCCCAATCACCCGCTGTGGCTGCGGGGGAGAAAGTCCCATGCTGGCTGCAGCGCAATGCAGGCAGCGTGCCGCGTCGCAGTTTTTCACCAAAGCCGCCGGCGCCGGGTCGGAGAAAGAGAAGAGAAAAGCAGCGGCGAGAAGAGTCGGGGTTGGCCTTTCGGGCGACCAATGGCCTATTGGATTTTTGCAGCCGAACCAACGGAGCAGCGCGGTCGCGGACAGACACAAGCTACTAGTCACTCAGTGCTTCCTCGTGCGTGCAAGGTAAACCAGCTACTACTACTACTTTGAGTAAAACTACTACAGTATACGTATATAGCGCGTCTCAGTCGGTTTTAAAAGAATAACTACGCGTTTCAGCATTGGCACGTCGTGATCGGATCTACTAGGAGTTGTCCCTAAGATGAGATGAGTGCAGCGCATCAAGTGGAACATCATATGCCGTGTGGTGTGCTACAGGGGGTACATGGCCTTTGGGACTTTTCACCGTGTGTGTGTGTGTGGAAAGTGGGCGCGTGTGGGTGCCCGGGGGTGGTGACTACGGGCTCTCAGTGCGGCCAAGGAAACAGCGCATTTGAAGGCGTGCTTGTTAGCCATTTTCCCATTTCTCGCATGGGCCTCCGGGAAAAAATAAGGGCGTTTGGTGTGTTGGACCGTATGTGTTTGTTGTATCGCACGAGTTTTAAAGCAGGCTAAAAATTTGCTCGCTGAAAACGCTGATTTTATGCGTTTCTGCGGGGATAGGCCCCGCTTGTGTAAAAGGGGAAGGGAAGTTACGCCGCCCGTGCGAGCTCGGCGATGACGCGAGCCGCGGGTTTCCCCCAAAAGCTGGCGGTAGAAATTTCGTCACTGCCCGCTGCAGCACGGCGATATATATCACCACCCGCCACACCAACGTCCCTTGCCACCATTTTCCCCATTCTTCGAGCTCTCAAACTGGCGAGGTTATTCATCGGCCAACAGGTAAGCGACGGTAGCGGAGGTGGTGGTTATAGATCGGCCGATGCAGGCGTTCTTCTCCAAGATCTTCAGCGACGACGTGCTCCGCTCCTATGATGCCGGTGAGTTCCATCAAACCCTAGGTGTAGTAGCTTTGATCTGTTAGCACCTCGTAGATCTGATTGTAGTTTGCGGTAGATCTATGTTAGTATGCCGAATAAACTGCTAGGTATAGTCATAGATCGATGTCTTTGTGGACTCGTTGCATGTTTAAGCTTGTGTTCATGCCTAGTCTAGGTCCTGATATGTGCGACTGTAAGATCTGTAGGACATAACCGCCGATGAGTTCAGCCAGGCCCTCATGGATTCTCAGGAGACCTTTGTCGCTGAGACCCAATACCATCTCCTGTCTCTGAGGCTCACCTATCCTCAGCGCGCGAAGATCTTGTCTGCTCCTCCGATGACCGGGTACACGATGGAGAAGATTGCAGAGCAAGATGCCAAGATCTTGGCCAAGAAGAAAGTCATCAAGGCTGGCAAATCTCATAACACAGGCTAGTGCAAGGGGTGAAGGGCACCATGAAGTGGGAACCGTTCCTCTCGGCGTTCGTGCTCAATCAGATGTGCGAGATCATCAAGAGCGGCGTGAGAACGGAGAAGGGGTTCAAAGAGGTGCACCTCAATACTGTTGTTCGCAAGGTGTTTGAGTTTTGTGGCATCGAGGTGTCCTCACAGCAGGTGTATAACCACCTACATAAGTGGAGGACCAGGTGGATCCATGTCTCCAAACTCAGATACCTAAGCAGAGCTAGCTGGGACGAGGAGACCTGCACTATCATCTTGGAGGACGCCCACTATAGGGGACATATCTCGGTATTAACTAATTTCAGTAACATCCCTATGATTCCCTTGTGTAACCTTGCCAACCTCCCTGCAATTCCATGTCTTAGGATCACCCCAAGGATGCCGAGTATCTAAACAAGCATGTCGCCAACTATAGGCAGATGGAGGCCATCTTCTCCTACGACCTTACAACTGGCAGGTTTGCAATGGGCTCTAGTGAGCCTCTTGGCGAGCCAAGCCTTGAATACATGTAGACCCAGGAGTCAGAGACAGTGGTGCTTGATGAAGAGGCCAAGACCAATGGCGCCGCAGGTTCTCCTGCTACCGGCGTTGGTCAAGGTAGCAACACAAATGACTACGTTGTTGCTGGCTTCGATCCTTGCAAGAAGAGGAAGAGGTCACTGCTGGGAGAGGAGGACGTTGTCGCCATCACGTGCATGACCGAGGACATGAAAGCGGTGGAGACCGCCATCTCCACTGCTTCCCCTCCCGATGTGCACCCAACTCTGTACGACGCCATCATGGCCGCTAAAGGCTACAACCCCGAGGCTCTGATGGTGGCACTCAGCCACCTGTTCGACAACAAGGCTATGGGCAACGACTTTTTTCAGATGGCGGAGGACCACAAGGATCTCTGGATCAGGACCTTCCTGGCCAAGCACTACTACGTGTAGTGCTTGCTCCCTGATCATGGAGATGGTGCCAGTAGTGCATGCATGATGAAGAAGTTGTATATTGTGAAGTAGCCAGGGACTTGATGAAAACTTATGCCTGTTTTTTTTGAGGTGGTATATACTAACACCTCATATGATGGAGAACTTATGCGATGGTAGGATTGTATCCCTTTTGATGTGGTGGTAGGATGATACCATAGGTGTTGGTGGTGATCGGTTGGATCACACTAACTTGGTAGGTTGGAACTGCTGATGCTTGTGCCCGTATGATCATGTATGCTTAACTAGTTTATGTTTATTGCCTTTTGTTATTTGTGAACTTGATCTTCCTGCTTTAGTTGTGATTCTTATATAGTTATATATGTGTTATGTCTTATAGAAATACAACTGGTATGTGGTGTACTACGGCAAGAAGCCGGGAATCTAATAGAAACACAACTGGTATGTGATGTACTACGACAAAAAGCCAGGAATCTACCAAGACATGGGAGGAGTGCAGCCAACAAGTGACAGATTACCAGCACAACCTTTATAAAGGGTTTGAGACTCTAAAGCAGGCACAAAAAGCCTACTCTAAGTTCTTAGCAGAGCGCCCACAGAAGGCACAACCGTCACAAGATATAAACATCAATTTCACTCCACCGCCATCAGTTCATCAACAAGTTCGTCCACATGAGCAGTTTTCACCTACGAAAGATGCAAGTATGATGAAAGACATCATCATCGTCGGCCTGATCGTGTGGATCGATCATGTAAGATCTTAAATTCTAACGACTACTTGGTAAACTCACCATTTTGCCATACGAGGTAACCACATCGGACCGGATGCGGGCTCCTAAACGTGCAATTTTGCACCAGCCGAGCTTAATCTGGAAAACCAAATAAAGTGGTCATATAAGCTCTCCTAGTGGAAAAACGAAAATACAGCCAATCAAATAAACTGTCCATCCTGGCCAAGGACAATCTCCCCAATACAGCATTCGCTTGGGTCAAGTGGAAAAAACGTAGAAATTCCGACCAAAGCAACAAACACGCCGTGAATGAATTCGTAGTGGTACTGGCTCGAACTGTTGGCGAAGAGCTAGCTAGCATATGTTGCCCCGCCGCCACCAGCCAGGGAAATCGGCGGCCCGTGCATCGGCCAAACGAGCAAAACAAAAGCATAGCATGCTGCATACGGCAGGCCAAGGGTGCTCAAAACAAATATGAAAGCATGGCCGAGATTTCATTGGCATGTCTCGGGGATCTACGATTTGGCCGTCCGGGTCCCCAGCCTACGCGCTATACGTGCTCCATTTCCAGCCTTGGAGAAAGTGTGTCTTGAACACATGAAGTTTTGGTGTCTACTGTATATATGGCACGCCTCTACTCTCAACTTGTTCGTGCCTTTTTTTATTATTGAACTGTAATTTTTTTAAACAAAGAAAAAGATTTGCAATTTTTAATTAATTAAGAAGAGGCTTTTAGAGGTCTTACAAACCCAGTCCTGGCAAAAGCCGAGGTACATAAAGAACACAGGACTACTCACATGGCATCATATTTCACAAGTCTTTTGTGGCGGCAAGGCACCATAGGGGTAAATTCATCTTTTATTTTGGAGAAGAGTAGAGTAGCATTGTTATTGGTGTTGCTTGATTTCGGAAGACGCGGATATTTTGTTCCTTCCAAACTTTAAATGAGATCAACATCACAAGCAAAGCTATTGCTTTCCTTGATCCTCCTCATTTGTGGATCCCTTCGACCCACCAATCCTTGCCTGAATGCATAGCATGCCAATCCCTCGGTTGCATATTATCTAAGCCTAGCCAAGTCTTACAATGCACAGTGAACCGGCTTTGGAACAATAGGTGAGTGGCCTATTCTTGCATTTGGTTGCAAAGCTTGTATAAGTCACAACTTTGCCAACCTACTTTTTTTTTGCAGTCTATCCGCTGACCATACACGGTTTTAAATGACCAACCAAGTGAAAATGTTGCACTTGGGGGTGCGCATGGTTTCCACACCAATCAACGAGGGCATGGTGTTGGTTGTGAGGCCAAGGAATTGCATCTTGTAGGCCTATCGAGCCGAATATCACCAACTATTTGTGTGCTTACAAGTTATTGAGTCCAAGAGTTCATTGTTGTGGAGTACTAGCTCCCAAAGCTTGTAGAATTGAAGGAGACATGTGGTCTACTGAACTGCATCTTGTTTGTGCTTTTACTTGGCAATGAAAACAATCCGCAACCATTCAGATCAAAGCATGCCGATAACGAACTCGGGTGGCGTCAAAGAAAACTAAGCCGGCACGAAAAACATTAGCTACCTGAATCCCCTATTAAGCCCGCGCTTTATCACTTTTATGATGCCCTTTGCGGCTTTGTATCCAGTGTAGCAGCTGTTTAGCTGCTCCGAGAGGTCGTCCGTCGTCCGTCGTCAGAGCCGATACGCCGCTTTCAGCACCCCAGCTCCACTCCACCATACATATCTCCATTGGTCTGGTGTGGACGTCATCACCATCTCCGTTTCTTCGATCAAGACAACAAAAGATCTTCTTTCTGAATAGTGAAAAGCGAGAATATTCTAGCCAACTAAAGAACTCTCCTTCCCTTTCCTTTATGAAATGAATCAAGTAGCTAGGTGATGGTGACGGGACGGGTGCATATGTACTAGCCAAAGAGCCAAGGCTTTTTGTTAAGCGACCCTGAGCTTTCGTGGTGCCATCGAGCTGGTGATTTCTGATCGATGGGCATCTTTCGCATATTCTGGTTCAAGTGGAATCGGTCAGTTGCATATAGTACATTGGACAAGTTCGATGGACTGGTGAATGTGATGTGCTGATGGATCCAGTCCAAGAACAGCGATGTCTGCATTCTCTAATGCTGTACTAGCTGTGTCCGCTCTGCCTGGTGCCGGGATATTTGGTCGTTTGTCACACTTTACTTTAAAATTTGATTATTTACCACATTGACCACCACATGTCAGTGATACAGTGTGTGGCAAATAATCAAATTACAAAACAAAGTGTCGCAAATTATCAAATTCCACGGTTGGTGTATGCATGTATGCATGCCGGCCGATCGTTTGCATGTCTGAGCTCGATCATGCGGAACTACTTCGGTCCTAATACGGTGTATCCCGAGCAATTATTTCTCTACCGGTATAGGATGCCCACCGAGTTGTTCAATGCCCAGTGATGAGCGTGTGAACATGCATGATCGCTTCTTTGAGCAGAGGAGTGCTTCTAGAGAACTTAGTCATAACACCTACCAAAAGGTGACAGCCGCATTCCTGCAGACGGCATATGGCATTCCAACAGATCTTGTCGATGATCACTTGGCTATGAGTGCGAGCCAGAGCATCAAGTGTGCCAAGTGACTTTGCAGTTGCGATGGTCGAAGCGTTTGGCCCCAAGTATTTGAGAGCCCCTAGTGTGAAGATATACCTAGGATTTTGGAGAAGAACATCTAAGGTCTGGCCTTAATTGGTTGTGCCTGACAATGGCCTTATTGGAGCCATTGTTTTGTGAGCGAGGACTTTTTCGAGGGTGAAAACCTATGATCTTTGATCGGGCGATGATGGTGCTTGAGCATTGTTACTTCTTGAAGGTGTCACTATTGGAGTGGTTGGACTTCTGGTGTTGTTCTGGTGGTGTTAGTGCCACTACTAAAAGGAATTGATCGTTGTAGCGGGACTTCTTATTTTCTGTAATTATTTTTTTTCTATAATGTGTGCATCCGTAAGGCCTCTAGGGCAATGTGATGTTGCAGAGGATAGATGTAATTGGTATCTTAGCGATATTATTGTATGCTATCTGTCAAAGAAATGATTGCATGCGCTAGAGGTGGTAGAACTGTCCCGTGGCATGGCTCAGACAGTTGAGAGGGCACAAGAAGGATTCCGGTATCATTCTCGGTGACCATGAAACTTGGGTATGGCATGCATTTTATTGGGATGCACGGTCCTTGGAATGACATCAATGTTCTTCAACGGTCTACTCTTTGCTAAGCTAGGATTTTTGTAATGAACGCCATGATGTTTGTGTGTTTATTTGTGGCCTCCTTGATGAACCATTTGATAAAGAAATTTGTATTGTGATATAGTAATTAAGTAATATTTGGGTTTTCTTTGTTTACTTTCATTTGAGACCAAGTTTCATATGAATATGTATGCAAATGGGGAGAACAAACAAAGGTCGTGGCCCCCAGTAGACGTGCCCTATTTTACATCATCAACTGATGTGCTACAAAAATATATCATCTAAGCACCTGTTAGAGATGCTCCGCTCGAGCAAGCATGAATGGGATGTGCCAGCTTTGTCAGCTCTGTCTCGTGCATGCATGCACCCTAATGACCAACATTAGACATGTAATATATCGGTAGTATACGAATACACCATATCGTATACATACCAAATTGTATTAGCCACGTGAGGGACTTTTCCTCATATGATATAACACGCAACCGGTGCCTCGAGAGAGGTTACACCACTCCACCTACGATTTATACATGGTATCTAGAGCCCCTTCTCTCCCTTCTAGTTAGTCGTCGCCGCCGGAAGTTCCATCCGCGTCGCCACCAGGAAACAAATTGCTAGAAGAAATCGTCAGGACAAGGACCTTCCTCATCGACAAGGGATTAAATTCCCTCAACCCCCTCCGTCTCTTCTAAAGTATCCGATCTAGATCGTCGTTGTAGGACCTGATCTTCATAGCCAACACCATGACCCAACTTTTTTCTTCCCGCCAGGATCCATGACGACCTCTTTGTCCTCTGCAGTGTCGGGTTGCATTGGTTCACCGCCCGCAATCAAACTCGCTTGGGAGAATTTTCTCTATTAGCAGGCCCTTGTGCTGCCCACCCTTTGTGCCTCCCGTGTCATGGGCCTCCTTGAGGGGATCGACCGTGCAACGCCTGAGGGACTGGAGGCTGAAGATGAGAATAAGAAGAAGGTTTCGATCCCTAATATGGAGTACGACGCCTAGGCCACCAAGGATTAGCAGGTTGTGAGCTTCCTCATCAACTCCCTCTCTGAGGATGTGCTGCCTCATGTTTTTGGCGTAGGGAGTGTGCTGCATGCCATGTACTCCACCCAGTCCAAGTCTCGGGTTTCCACCCTTCGTGGTGCCCTCATGTAACATTCCAGCATTAGAGATTAGAAATAAGCTGAACTCAGATGTGTGTATTGCATTTATGCATAGAAAATCTGAATAATTTTTGCGCTTTTGAACAAAACTTGTCAAAGTGATTGAAGCTTCTCTTAACTTGATGGAATTGAAGTATATCATCAAGTTGACCGCGATAAGTTTCAATATGACCATTGTTAAAACCTTATTTTGGGTAAATAAGATTTGATCTAAGGGTAGATCAAATGTAATAAAACTAAACCACAACACATTCCTTAATGATTAATATTTTATCCTTAAGAGACCATGATGGTGCTGATGTGGAGCACTTCGTTGGAAACCCCAAGAGCAAGGTGTGATGAGCACAACAGCAAGTCTTCCCTCAGTAGAGACCGAGGTTATCGAACCAGAAGGAGGAAGGAAACGTCACAGAGGTGTTGCAAGCAACGCGGAGACCTGCACAACACAAACTCAAGACTTTGCCCCAACGAATCAGTGAGGTTGTCAAGCTCACCGGTTTTCTGTAACAAAGGATTAAACGTATGGTGTGGAAGGTAATGGTTTGCAGCAAGTAAGCAAGTAACAGTGGAAGATGTATCAATGGTAAATATTGAACCGGGGTCCATAGTTCACTAGAGGTGCTCTCCTTAGATAAACAACATGGCATGAAGGGTAAACAAATTACAGCAGGGCAATTGACAGGAACTAAGCAAGGCATAACAATGTAATTACTAGTCAGAAAGATCCTATGAGATTCGATTGGTCAATACAACAAGATACATGGACTGCCATCCAACTGCATCTATGACTAGAAGTCCACCTTCAGGTTATCATCCGAATCCCCTCCAGTATTAAGTTGCAAGCAATAGACAACTGCTTTAAGCAAAGTGTGTAAGGTAAACAGTCCACAAGTTCCATGAACAAGAGACCGTTGTTTTCTCCCTAGTAGCAACAACACATCTACAACCGAAGAGATTTCTGTCACTTTCCTTGGAAAATAGAGGCATGGACCCACTATCGAGCATAAATACCCCCTCTTGGAGTCACTAGCAACTACTTGGACAAGATAGCTACTAACAACGGAGAGCATGCAAGATCACAAACAACACAGACATGATAGAATCATAAAGACAAAACCATTAATCAAACCAACATAATAATCTCAATATCAATCGGATCCCCGCAAACACAATATGCATGATTACAAATAGATTATATCTTGATCATGAACGGAGCTCATAAGATCTATACATGAAAGCACAAGGAGGAGATACAACCATCTAGCTACTACATGGACCCATAGTCCAAGGTGGAACTACTCACGCATCATACCGGAGAGAAGGCCTCCGAGATGATGTCCTCTCCGTCAGGGTGCCGGGAAGAACTTTAGACCCCCCCGATCTAGGGACGATGGTGGCGGCGGCTATAGACGGGTTCGTGGAGATTTGATCGGGTGCTTAGGGTTTATGCATCGGGGGATTCTTATAGGCGAAGGGGGAGGCCGAGGAGGCGGCCAGAGGGGCCACACCCCTCCCAGGCGCAGGCCCACCCATGGTCGCGCCTAGGTGGTTTGGCTGCCCTGGCACGCCTCTCCGTCTGCCCTCTGGACTTCTTGTTCCCCACGAAAAGTTATTGACTTTGGCTTTTGTCCCGTCCAATTTCGAGAATATTTCCTTAGTAGCTTTTCTGGAACCAAAAACAGCAAAAAACAGGCAACTGGCACTGTGGCAACTTGTTAATAGGTTAGTACCAGAAAACATGTAAAAGGCACCTCAAAGTGTGGACAATCAAAGCAAAGTAGATACTAAACAAGCATGGAGCATCAAAAATTATAGATACGTTTCCAACGTATCAAGCATCCCCAAGCTTAACTCCTGCTTGTCCTTGAGTGGGTAAGTGATAAAAGAATGATTTTTGGGGTGACATGCACCCTCACAATAAAGATCCAACCATTTGCAAGCATTGAAAGCTAGGATCAAAGAACTCTAAACATGTGCATGAAAGATGGAGTTCTAACAATAGGACATAGTAACTATGCATGCAACATGAAAGGCTACAACCAAAGATCATGAATAACATGCATTGAAAAACATTTGTTTGTTTCACATACAGAAAACATGGCATAGTGGCAATCAGCTTGTCCCTCATAGAGTAGCAATATAGATGCATAGGACACCTTCAAAGTTCACAAGGGTGACTAGAAACAAATAGCACAAGAACAAGTTATATCACAATATGCATCAATCAATATGCTTTGGAACAGTGCACACAGAATGACAATTATGATCTCTTAATAGTGCCTAAAGATAGAAGGTGGAGGATGCTATATGCATAGCTTTTTATTGAGGATGCTTCATAGATAGCTCACTATGGTGATGCTGTAAGTTTCCACCATGATTAGGCATAGCTTACGCTAGCGGCCCAGGCGTTTCTCTAACACAAAATACAAACTCCATGGACTTACAAGTTCCCTCTTTATTTCACACTGGTGACATCCATAGACAAAAGAGCATGATATCAACTAAGTACAAAGTACGAATGCAATGTTGAAAACGTTCCCCGTGACAGCACGATTCTGCTAATTCCAACGTATAAGTGCAAGCATATACAACATAGATGACACAATGGTTCAAGTTTATTAGGGGAAAATAATATAAAGTGTGCCATCAAGTTTGTGAGGGCTTTAATCACTAAGTGTTCACATAAGAAAATAGTTTTTATTTGGAAGATAGCTAAAAACAAGAATATACTTGGAATGGTGTAACACACCATGCATAGGAGTTTATAGTGGACACTTTGGAATAACTTGGTTTTTTGGGAGTTGGAAGCATGAGTAGAGCTTACTCATACAAGTGGAGGATAGCAAAAGACTAGGAGCAACCGACTAAGAGAGCATAATGGTCATAATCATGCAGAGCAACAAAGCATTACTAATCAAAGCATAGAGTGGTACTGCAAGTCAAGGACTAAATGATCATGGAGGCTAATGGTGACTTTTCATAGTCATAACATGGTGTGAGCATGTGCCAAGTCAACCCAAACAAAGCATTAAAGGAGAATACCACAATACTATGCCTTTGCATGCTAAAAGAACGCATGATTTCTTCAAGGCACACTAACCAATCCCAATTGTTTGGAACAAGACATGCTACAACAATAATCACTAAGCATAAGGTCAAAACAACACCTAGCATGTCATGCTAAAGTATAAGTCATAGTCAATGCAAACTCCTCTTGCACCACAAGCAAGAACTTACTACTCCTTTCCAACACCAAGCAAACTTATTTGCAAAACAACACAACGAGAACGGGGGTACAAACTACTTTATTCAAGCAAACTAAACAACCTAAGCAAAGAAAACGAAAACTAAGACGCTCCAAGAACAACACAACTGTGCATGAAACAATAAAAACGAAGTGTCCAGACAGACCTGAGCTTTTTATTGATGAAGAAGGGGATGCCTTGGGCATCCCCAAGCTTTGACGCTTGTACCTCTTGGATATTTCTTGGGGTGACACCATGGTGGCATCCCCAAGCTTGAGCTTTTGTCCATTCTTAATCTCATTGCATCATTCTCTCTCTACACCTAAAATTTTCCTTCATACAAAACTTCACACAATCTTCATTAGCAACATTAGTTTATTCAAAAGATATTAGACATCTGGCAAAGCTTTGGAACAGCAAGGCTTTTCACTAAAAACACAAGCTACTGTAGTAACTCCTTCAAAAAGCTCAATTCCCCAAAAGAGAACTCAAAAAGGAATCAATAAGAAGCAAATGCAAATAATGGCAGAAATCTATCAAAACAGACCAACAGGTAGAAACCGATTTTTGTCGAAGACTTTCTGTTGCTCAAATCAAAAAGTGTTGAACTAACGAAAGTTAGCTAACATACTGGGGGATTTATTTGTAGATTTTGAGCTCAATCCTAGTTACAGAGACTCCTCACAAATTTTTATGGTGGAGGACAGGAATCTGTTTCGGGACAGCAACTTCCCAAATCTTACTTCCCTCTCATTAGAGGTCATTCTTGGCACAAAAAGCAAACAAAAAGGATAAGGAAAGGTCATTACTAAAGTAATAACTTCCAAGACTCAAGTAAACTCTGGGTTATCTCCCAACAAGTACTTTTCTTTAACGCCATTAAGTTAGGCACAAGAAGCAATAAGAGTCAAGTATTTTCAAATGAGGAAGCAACCTTCTTGTTCTTTCCTCTCTTACCTTTCTTATTTTCTTTAGGGAAGATTTGATTGCTTACCGGAGGAGCAAAATGCATGATTCCTTTTCCCGAATCTATCACTGCCCCAAGGTGTTTCAGTAGAGATCTTCCAAGTGTGATCTGTCCTTTGCCTACACATTCAATAACAAGATAATCAGTAGTCACCATTTTTCCTGAGATTTTTGTAAACACACCTTCAACTATTCCAATGGGTAATATAGTGGCATTGTTGGTAAGAGAGATTTCCTCTCCTCCTTCAGTAAGCCCCCAAAGACTCAAGGAATCATAAATATCTTTAGGCATGATACAAAATTCAGACATGATGTCACAGCGAGCATCAAAAAGTGTAGTGTTTATTTAGACTTTGATTGCGGGAAACCACTTTGAAGGCTCAGAAATTATGGGAACATAATCATGGTAATCCCTAAGCGTGTGGTAGCAAATATTCATAGCAGCAATACCAGTCTCAAGAGTGTTCAACCTAGCAAAAATATTTGTGAAAGAGGAATCAGACTTGCGAGGTGTACCATAAATCTTGATCAATTTCTTTATGGCATCAAAAGCTTCATCCTCACTACATAGAAAAAAATCTTTCTCAGGCACAACATCCAAAGCATATCTATAACGAAGAGCAATACCGTGGTAGAAACTATCAATAACCAAGCTAAGGCTCATCTTAGGCTCAGTTTCCCTCTGTAAAACAGAGATTCTAGACCAAGCTTCTTTAAAACTTTCTTCACTTTTTTGCTTAAAAGTGGAGATTTCTACCATAGGGTAAATAAAGGTTGGTCCAAAACCAGACATGGTAGCAAGTAGAGTAGGAACTAATTTTTTTGTGTTTTTGAATAAAGAAAGCAAACCAAACTAGACTAATTTTGGGGGTTTTTTTGAAAAGAGGCAAAAAAAAACCAAGCAAAAGAAACAAAGCAAACTAAAAATAAAGTAAAGAGAAAGGAAGTGGAGGACTCCCCTAGTGAAGACGTCCTTAGCCTCCCCGGCAACGGCGCCAGAAAACTTGTTGATGGTGCTGACGTGGCGCACTTCGTTGGAAACCCCAAGAGCAAGGTGTGATGAGCACAGCAGCAAGTCTTCCCTCAGTAGAGATCGAGGTTATCGAACCAGAAGGAGGAAGGAAACATCACACAGGTGTTGCGAGCAACGCGGAGACCTGCACAACACAAACTCAAGACTTAGCCCCAACGAATCAGTGAGGTTGTCAAGCTCACCGGTTTGCTGTAACAAAGGATTAAACGTATGGTGTGGAAGGTAATGGTTTGCAGCAAGTAAACAAGTAACAGTGGAAGATGTATCAATGGTAAAGATTGAACCGGGGTCCATAGTTCACTAGAGGTGCTCTCCTTAGATAAACAACATGGCATGAAGGGTAAACAAATTACAACAGGGCAATTAACAGGAACTGATCAAGTTATAACAATGCAATTACTAGTCAGAAAGATCCTATGAGATTCGATTGGGCAATACAACAAGATACATAGACCGCCATCCAACTGCATCTATGACTAGAAGTCCACCTTCAGGTTGTACACATGTTCCATGAACAAGAACCGTTGTTTTCTCCCTAGTAGCAACATGTTGTGACCCAGCATGCCACTGCATGATGTAGTACACTATAGTCGTTGACATAACACCAATGAAACACCGTTCACTAGTATTACATCCCTCAGAGTGGTACAACAGAAACACAGCGGGTCCAATACATGGCTAAAGGTTACAACTCACTCTATACACAAGATCCAGAGAACACTCTAAGGTAAAGAGAGAGGAAGAACTTCTTACAAGAAGAATCAAAGATAAACAACACAAAAACTATTATATTATTAAGACTAGTATTTGAACTGTTGGCTTGGCATTGCTGCTATTGCAATACACTAAAGAAATAGGTTCTATGTCTAGAGATTATATTCCTATCTAATCAGCAGCTTTGTCTTCACTTGAGTTGATATATATATTGACTTTCTTGATTTCATTGAAGAACTTTAGCTTTTGATGATGACTCCTGGAGCATAACTTGATGTAGACGTCGTCTGTCTTGGCTTCAGAATCTAGCAAGGGTTAAGAAGATACTTTGAGTACGAGCTTCCTCAGCAAGTTCACTAGAAAAGGAGTGTTTGATGCACTATATCTACAGCCACAGACCATAGGTCATAGGCAATGCAGGTTTTTGTAAACATTTCTTCAAAGGTTGATTTTATTCGGAAAAACTATGTCCGTCAGCCTTCATGGGTTTACCAGAACTTTCTTGGAGTTCCTTTCCCGCCGCGTTCGCAGCTCCTTCCCAGAACAGGGAGTAACAAGTTACAGTTCTTACACTCTACAGAGGTGCGTTACTTTACCCATGAGAGATCAACTCTTTGTTGCACAACCGGGCAGCTTATTCCCATCCACAATTCCATGATGTGGGGCCTAGAAGATGATCCCAGCCAATCACTGCCCCCTTCGCGACCTCGCATGCCTCCTTGGTGTACACCATGCCCACATATTGAATTACGGCAATGGTTTGTACAGATCGTTAGATGCCAGAACTATCATGGAACGTTGAGGGTTCCCACCCATATGTTGCATATCCTCTATGAATTACCAATTAATATGCACGCTACGAGTGATAACAGCCACAACCTGCACATCCGGCTACATGCGAGAGGAAGAAGATACAGCTGACTTTTCTGTCCCATTCCAAATCTCATGGTTAACGCGTGATATACGGTGCAAGAATCTCTGGCGACATTGGTTGTTAAGTCCTAGATAATATGTTTCCTTACCACCGAAACTTTCATAGTATGTTATTACCTCATGGTAAATAACCCATAATCAGATTATTATGAAAATAGTGTTTTCAGACCTTTTTCAAATGCAGGTGATGACAACACTGGATTTGTAAAATACTTTACAGAAAATAATCAAAGGACATGAGCAAGTGTGAACTTGCCTTTTGTGATTGCAATATTATGCACTCACGGTCTTCAAGACAATATAAGATCCAATATCTGAAATCAACATCATTGGTCCGGTAAGAACTAATGTTTAAAGAAGCAGGATGCTCTTATGCATAAGTAATGTGATGCATTTTATAAACGTGGGTCCCGGGGATAACATCGTTTTAGGGTTTGGATACTAGAAATGATGTCTTTGGAATGTGTTGTACTTTTAGTTAAGTTTCACACTTGTGCTTCTTGTTAAGGCTTGTGAGTGTGTGAAACAACCTATAATTATAATAATATAAAACAATGAGATACACACCGACGTGAAACGTTACTCAAGATTACTTACATTATAATTATTTATCTTTAAATTTTTACCTTACAAGTAATGGCCTTAATAAGGAACTTAAGTGTTTACAATCCTAAGTATACAAGTAAAGTTTGAAACAATGTGATTGTGATTAATTGTCATCTGTTTATTATGAGGATAATTCCTTGAATTTTAATTTGTTAAGAGTTGGAAATATTATTATAAAGTTTGTGGATTAATGTGGCAAAACGAATAACTTTTGAAGAAAAGATTTCTTTATTAAGGTTTAAACAATATTTGTGGTTTATCAATTGTGGTCGAGATTGTTTGTGCTTGCTTGAATAGTTCGGACTTGAGATGCTTTATGACTTAACTATAACAAACCAAAGTTAACTATAAAACATATAACAATGTCTTTAGTATTATATTTAAAGTCTTGTGGACTAAAGTTAACTTTAAAAACATGGATGGTTTGAAAGTGTAATGCTTATGATATTTGTACCTTGTGTACCTTGTAATGTTTCCTTAAAGTTACTTAAGAATGGTTATTCTCCTATTTAAGTAGCGGTCTCTTAATTTTATAATGGAACAAGATCATTTATTTCCTTATAAAGGTGTGATTATAGTTTATGGTAGTAAATAGTACTAGTGACTACTCATGAATTATCTCTAGATTCAGTCCATTATAAGATTCTGAGTGGAATAATGGTAAAAGGTTGTATTTGATTAAAATATCATTTTTGAAGGTTTTATAATTGCTAAGGATCCTTTTTAGAAAATAATTTACACTTATGGTTGAAAGATAATTCAATAAAATGGCATTTATAATGTTTTGAACTATTATGACTTCATATTATTAATATTTGAGACTAATACTATTTATTAGACTCCATTGACTAATTTTTAGAAATATTAACACATTTTATTTACCCTTATCTTAATTATCAATTAAGGAAATAGGTTTAAATTTAAGTTGTTAAAGTGTTTTAAATTTTTATTTACCTCAAAAGTGGAATGTGATATTTTTAACATGTAAGTATTATTTTTGTGATCAATTTGGTATATTACATTTATTTTTATGATTTATAAATAATAATATATGATTTTTATAATATTTATTTCTTTATAAATACTTAATGCATAATAGATATTTATTTAAGTGAAATAATAATGTATGTTTATAGTTTTAAATTATAGTTCTTATTTTTCTAAGATTTTTGGTATCTTATTTATATTTTTTAATATTTACCATTATTAAAATATGAATTATCAAAGTTTTATTACTTATAAAACCTTTATTAAATAATATTTAATTAAATGATTATCATAAAAATGTTTGATAATAGTTTTAGTTTATAGATTTTATTTTTCTAAACATTTTCATATATTACACATATTTTCTAAATTATAAAACAAAAGTTATTAATTTAATAAGGTTTAATGATTTTATTTTATTTCTGGAATATTGATATTTGGGTTTATATCATTTCTTTATTTCCTAAACAGAAAATAACCTTTTGTACCGAGGCTAAGCCTACCCAAGGTCATTGACCAGTGGGCCAGTGGCCACATCATCAGCCACGCGTGCAAAGACTAGGTCAAACTGGCTGACTAGGCAGAGGGTGATGTGAGCATGACGTCATCGGATCTTGATCCTCTCAGATCGATGGTTGATCTTGCATTTTGGTGCGCGCGCGGGGCTGCGGTTTGGCTTGTTGGAAAGAGGACGACATGAGGAGCCTAGGAGTGGTGGCGCCGCTAGCAAATGGTCACCGGAAGTTGGGCAACGATGGTGGACAACGGCGGCGGTGTCAGGTGCTCATGGTGGAAACGATCTAGAGCGAAATACAGAGAAATAAAGGTATTGGAAGAACCGGTGGCTCACCAGGATGCTTGTAGTGATGATGGCGAAGGGAGGCGAGGTTAGACGGTGTCGCCATGGTTGGACGAGCGGCGGACAGATGCGTTCGATGCACATGATTGCGGCCTCCCCGACTCGATTCCTTCTCAGAGCAGACGAAGTCCACAACGGTGGAGCTTGTGGTATCACCAGTTAGTCTTGGGGTGATCTCAAACGGCGACGGCAAGCGACTCTGGCGAGCTAGGGTTTCGGGTTCTATGCGAGAGAGAGAGCGATAGGAGATGAGATAGGTATGAGAGGATAGAGGAGGACGCAGCGATCTTATCTACACCCCTTAGGGTCGGCGGCAAGCATCACATCGGTCGAATTTTGATGACGACGGCGGACGACATCGACGGTACACACGCAGGTGCCTGTGTGCGTGAGGATGACGATGATGATCATTTTGCAGAAAACCCCTAAGCTTCTTCAAAACAAACCTGCAGTCCCTCGTCGGTCCCACCCGTCAGCCAGAGAAGGGAACAAGATGGGCTGGCTGCTGGGCCTTTGCAAAGTGAGCGGTAGATAGAGAGATGAGAGAATGGGCCATGGCCAGAAACTGTTTTTTATTTGTTTTTATTTTCTATTTTCTGTTTTGGTTTTCAGATTTGTATTTTAATCTTTGATTTGAACTTTTCTAACAAAGTTTATTTGCTGAATACTTGCAGCAACAATTGATATTGATTGAGATTCATTTTGTAAACCTTTATGAAAAATATTTTTATATTTCTTTATTTTCTTTATATGAATCCCTTTTAATATTTTGTAGAAGCCTTTGTTATTGATTTTCTTTCTATACTAAACCATGGCTTTATTATATGATATTTCCTTATTTGTTTATAAAACTTAATTCTAGTTAGCTCATAGTTTGAATGGAAATTTTTATATAATGATCCTATATCATTATTGGATGCATGATATACAAAGGAAATTATTTAGTTAATATTACTCTCATCAATTTAGGAAATAGCAATGTATAGATTCTATTATAATTAACACAGAAGTTAGGGTTTGAATTGTAAGTGCTTACCCTAGAGTTTAGGGTTCTTAATATACTTATATTCTTTTGTTGATAAAAGTTTATGACTAAGCATACTGTGTTTTTGTTTGTGATCTTTAATGATATCACCTTTTAAAATAGAAAGTTATTAACAGGAATGTCTGATGGAAAAGAATTGATAAAGATAACTCCTAAGCACATCTAGTTATGATAATTGGAATTGACAGGGATGTGCTTAAGTGATTTGCTATAGGAAATATTCCTATAAAGCATTGTGGAAATAATATGATTTATCCAACAGATGATATGGATGTTAAGCTTGATCATAGATTTAGGGTTTAGTGTTTACCAAGAATTCCTATCTTCCATAATTCATAATTCTGGACTTATGATTAAGGAATTCCTTTCCTAGATATTCTACTCCTTCATATCCATTATCATGTGCTAACATGATGAGCTTTACTTCACAAGAATATTCTTATCCACCTTTTATTCTTCTAAACTCATTGATGAATCCAATGAGTTTGACACTAAAGCATTTCATAATCTTCACCTATCCAGACTTGGTTATATCAACTATTCTTCTGTTGATAACCCCCAATCCAACAATAGCTACTTCTAACTCCATTCCCATTCTTCCATAATCATACACCACTAATATTACTTCAGTAGATGTATTTATAATTAGATATACATCAAATCCTAATTCACCTCAAGTGTTTACTCTTTTTCCAGAGGAAAATACTAACTCTATAATTCAATGCTGCTCTAACATCATCTTAATCATACAATCTTATCTTTACTTGACTCCACTATCTCATATTAGAGTTCAATCATGTTTTACCCACCAATGTTAGTTATACAAGATATAAGCATTCAATCTTGGTGACTAAAGCCTATTTATTACAATCCCTTGATCCTTTATGGATTTGGTTTCCAATTGGCTAATCAAGATTTCATTCTTACAACATTATAGTTGTATTATAATTATCTTCTGTTTATATCTATTGGACTAAAATATATAATTCATTGAGTATACATACTTGATCCCATAAGATTACTCCTATTAACTTTCTTTAATATTCATCCTTGTAATCTTTATCTCAGATACCCTTCTATCATTTCAGGAGTGAGTTAACTCCATCAATTATCATATTGATCTTATTCACTTCCAACACTCCCATCCTATAGATGATATTTGAATCTAGCATTACCATATACCTTTCCTTACCTCCTTATTTAAAGGATTTTAAGTGAATGCTATGATAAGAACAAGAGGTAATAGATCAAGAATTGATAGGTTAAGAATTGGTGAATCAATAATTGATTACTCAACTTTGATGAACAACAGATATTAAGATAAGATTCAGTAGAGATGATAAAGATTGATATGGAAAGAAAGATATGTGGTAAATGAGCTTAACTTGATTTCCTTGCTACTTAATCTCACTAAAGGGTTAAGGTTAGATATTACCATGATACTCATAGTAAGAATAGATAAGAATAAGATATGTCAGAATTAGTTATTACATTCTTATTACTTGAGTTGTAATCTTAACTTGGTATTCATGAGTTGTTGTGATGAATATTATGATATGATCCCTTAAGGATCAGATATCAATCAATAAGCAATGCATTATGATTTACATTTTATTATATTTGATCTACCCTTAGATCAAATCATGTTTACCCAGATAAGGTTTTAGCAAAGGTCATATTGAAACTTATCGCAGTCAACTTGATGATCTACTTCAATTCCATCAAGTTGAGAGAAGGTTCAATCACTTTGACAAGTTTTATTCAAAAACACGAAAATTATTCGGATTTTATATGCATGAATGCAATGCACACATCTGGGTTCAGCTTATTTCTAATCTCTAATGCTGGGATGTTACAGACTCTCCCCCTTAAAATAAACTTCGTCCCCGAAGTTCGCAACTCTCACGTCTCGGAGTAAGGAATTGACTTATAGTGGTTGCTACATTTGTCCACTCCATGGTAACTTCAAATGGGAATAATTGTAGTATTCCATATCCAGATAGTTTTCTCGTATTCTCATCATACTTGGAATCTCCAATTTGTTGCCTCAATCCTTCAAAGTTTCTTTTTCAATCCTCCTTGAGAGATATGCACTTATTATAACTCCTTAGTTTTTTGGGTCTCTTCTTTAGTTCCATATCCTGATTAGGTATCCTAATCCAACTCTTTTTATTTAATCATCGAACTTTCTTACTATGTTATATAAGGTCTAGGAAGTCTCCCTAAAACAGGTTTTAAATTTCTATTTGCCAATAGTTGTGGTCAAAAGACTATATTTTTGTTCTTGTCACAGTATGGTTGACACTGGTATTCCTTCCAAAATTGGATTTGAATTCATTTAATTCATACCTATTGGAATTTCTTGTTCATCTACACCTATCCAATTGGATGTGCTTTATTCTCTCTTATGAATCACTTAAGAGTTGTTTCTTCTAGAATTAACCTATTAAAATTAATCTATTTTACTCTCTTCAAGTTTCTACTTTAACAAACTTTAGATATTTTTTTATTATTATCTTAAATTCTTCTAGGAGTACTTTTATAATGATGACTTCTTTTAACCCTATAAAAATAAGGCTTAAGTTGTCATAGGTTAGTATTTCTTTCCTAGCCTTTACTCTAGGATTCAGATAACAGTACTTCTGTTTACTGTTTTACTCTCCCCCTTAGGGTTTACTAGTAGTCTCTAAACTACATATATAGTAACCATTGGCTTTATAGTTAGAATGTTGGTATTTGCTCAGCTTATATTCTACCTAGTTAGAATCTCATGAAAAATTGTATGGTGTATCCACACAATTGTGGATCTCCGAAGCAAATCCTTTAGCATTATTAGTCTTACTTATTATTTGGATATTTTCGCTTTGATAGATCAATTTTCGCGAAGAGTCTCGAAAGACGATCGCTTCAAATTTTATACTCCTCTAAGTCTTACTTAACTTAGGCCAAATTTTATGCTCTTTATGCAAATTTTAAAATGATCTGATTAACTATTTTAACCGATACCTGCTGCGGCAAGTTACCGACTGCGGACCATCCTAGGGTGTATGTATTACCCTACGATTTCCAACATATTTCTAGTATTCACTCTAACTTATTCGAGTTTGGATACCATCCACTTCTGGTGAACTTATTTTCACTACATCTTGTTGTTTTATTCTACATGTAAACCTCCTTGGTATACGGAATTCGTCCCTCTCTTACACGGATTCCCATTCCTATCTAGGTCTATAATATCAAGTAATAACTGGGTGTTACATGATGCATTTGCACACCTAATTAAACTCCATGTACAGATCTAGCCAATCAAGAAGATTCAAGAAAATCCAAAAGTCGATAAACAACAAAACATATACCTTGTATTTACATAGGTTTTAGATAATTTACAGATGACTGGCCGCTCCAACGGTTTGCCCCTCATATACATTACACAACTATCTTACAAGAACTTGTGAGTATATCCTCACTTATTTTGACAAACTCTTCAAACTACAATACACATTACCCTCTATGTACATTATTCAAGCACTCATCCCTTGGGATGTCGTTCCTTTCTTACTTTCATCTTCCTCTAGTGCTTCCTGGAGTTCCGTCCATGATGACGTGAAGTCCTACGACTGCCTTCTGGAGCGTAAGAGCATCCAGGAGGTGCGTATTCTTGATTAGAAGTATCGAGACTGAGATTAGTCATTGAAAAATGACTAGAGTTGGCATAGTCTTCTACAGGATATACCTGCATTTCCAGCAATGCTTCCTCAAAGTAAGATGGCTCCTTAGCCTTTTCTTGGATCCATTCGTACATATTGGTATAGTAGCTACCGGAATACTCTTCTAAGTCGATTGGATTGGTATCACCCCCATATGGTCCATAAGGCTCTCTATGGTTATAGTTGGTCTCTTCTCCGATACATGTATCACAAGTTATAGGATTTCCTATGGTTCCACCTTGAGATTCTACTCCCCATTCATATTGGTTTTGCTCAAGGTTACTGGGAATAACTCCTGCCCATTCCTTTTGATCAGAGTTGTACTTGGTCCATAGATCTTCAGGTGGCTGGGGTTTATTTTGGTAGTAGGCATAGTTTTCTGAGTGTGGATCATCAAACTCAGTTTCCTCATACACTTCTCCTGAAGGTATGTATTTGGGATGCCTAGCTTCTTTATCTAACTTCTTCCTACGTGCCATTGCCTTATCAGGATCAGTAAAATCCTCATGGTAATACCTAACTTTGGCTGCCCTGGCACGCCTCTCTGTCTCCCCTCCCGACTTCTTGTTTCCCATGGAAAGTTATTGA
The DNA here is from genome assembly GCA_916181665.1 of Avena sativa. Lineage (NCBI taxonomy): Eukaryota > Viridiplantae > Streptophyta > Magnoliopsida > Poales > Poaceae > Avena > Avena sativa. Next base: position 271,188,999 of record OV702298.1, on the reverse strand, counting down.
CTTTGGATTTTGTCCCGTCCAATTCCGAGAATATTTCCTTACTAGCATTTCTGGAACCAAAAACAGCAGAAAACAGGCAACTAACACTGTGGCAACTTGTTAATAGGTTAGTACCAGAAAACATGTAAAAAGCACCTCAAAGTGTAGACAAGCAAAGCAAAGTAGATACTAAACAAGCATGGAGCATAAAAAATTATAGATACATTTCCGACGTATCAGACCATCTCATAGTATTCATTACAACAACTCATGAATACCAAGTTAAGAATATAACTCAAGTAATAAGAATGTAATACCTAAATCTTGACCTATCTTATCCTTATATATTTCTACCATGAGCATCATGGTAATACCTAACTTTAACTCTTTAGTTGTATTGAGTAGGAAGGAAATCAAGTTAAGACCATTCACCACATATCCTTCTTTCCATATCAATCCTTATCACTCTATTGAACCTTATTCGAATATCTATTGATCATCAATGTGGAGTGATCAATCCTTGATCTATCAATTCTAAACCTATCAATTCTTGATCTATCAAATCTTGTTCTTATCATAGCATTCACTTTAAAGCCTTTAAAGGGAGAAGTAAGAAGATATGAGTAGTTATGCTAGTTTTAGATATCATCTATAGAATGGGAGTGTTTGAAGAGAATCAAATCAATATGATAATTGGTGGAGTTAACTCAGTCCTAAAGGGAATAGAAGAGTTATCTGGAAGACATGTGTATATGGTAACAAAGAAGATTATAAGGATGAATTCTAAAGATAGTTACCAAGGAGTAATTTTATCAGATCAAGTAGGCATAGTCAATGAATAATATATCTTAGCCAAACAGAGGTACTAAGAAGATAATTATAATACAATTGTGATGTTGTATTAATGGAAACCTTGATTAGCCAACTAGAAACCTATGCCATAAATGGTCAAAGGATTATAATGATCATGCTTTAAGTCACTAAGAGTGATTGATTATATGATGCATAAGTGACATTGGTGGATAGAACATGATTAAACCCTAGTATAGATATGTTATCCTAGGTTAATCATGACAAGTCACAATGGTATAATGTGAAGTTGGAATATGAGTTACTGGAGGTAAGTAGAGATAAGATAGTATGATTAAGCTAATGCTAGAGCAACATTGAATTATAGAAGTAGTATTATTCCTCTTAAAGAATAGTAAACAATAGAGGTGAAGTAGGAATTGTTATTAACATCCATTGGATAAATATTAGTGATGAATGGGGACAAAAGTAACTACTTGTTGGATTAGAGGTTATCATTAGTAGTTTGATATAACCAAGTGTAGATATAAGAAGATTATGAAAAGCTTCAGTGACAAGCTTCTTAGATTTATAAGTGAGATTACAAAGTAATTTGTGAAGTAAGAGAGTAATAATTCAAGTGAAATTGGATTCACTAAAAGTATTCTAGAAGTGTGAAATTATCTCTATGAAGATAACATGTAGAGCTTTAGTGTCAAGCTAATTGGATTTACAAAGGAATTTATAAGGAGGAAGTATTGGTAAGAATATACTTGTGAAGTAAAGATCATCATGTTAATACATGATGATAAATATGAAGAAGTAGTATATCTAGAAAAGGAGTTCTTTGGTTTGAAGCAAATACTTATGAAGCAGGGAAAGATAGGAATTCTTGATAAACATTCAACTATAGCTCTATAGCAAGATTGATATCTATTTCATATGCTTGATCAAAAATTCTATTTTCACAATGACTTGTAGGAATATCTTCCTATAACCAATCACTTCAGCACATCCTTTGTCAATTCAAAACATCAAAATAATATGGGCTTAGAAACCATAATTATCAACTCTTTCTCTTAAGCCATCCTAGAGAACAACCCCATTATTTTACTTTAGATGGTGATATCATTCATGATCACAAACATGAAGGCAATATGTATTAAACCTTAATGTTATCCATATCTATAAAATAATATAAGTATATTGAATCTCCTAAAACTCATGGTAAACATTTAAAATTCAAAACCCTAACTTCTACTTCAGTCATAATTATCAATATATATGGTGATATAACCAAGGCTATTGCAATCATTATTCACCACCACATTAAGGCATTAACTACATAAAGTAATCATTATATGAAGCCTTCACTAATGATTTTATAGATATCTTAAAAACACACTTATCAATAGATAAATAAAAACATAGCTTAAATAAAGTTTCTAAATAAGAAACAAAATCTTAAACCCTGAAGTTATTAACGAGTTTTCTCAAATATAACTCACAAATAAATAGGATTTGTACAAATATATAAAATAATTCAAAATAAAATAGTTGTAAGGAACCCTGCGATACTTGGGATATTATACAATGATTTTGAGCATTTAAAACTTTATGTAAATCAAACATCAATAGTTAAATATATAAAAAGAAATCTGGAAAAAATACAGAAAAAGAAAAAGGAATGAAGAAAAACAAAACAGGGCCAGCAAACCTCCCGGGTCGGCCCAAAGCTTCTCCTCTCCTATCTACCGCCCGTGCGCATTTCCGTAGCCCGTTCCGGCCCGCGCGCATCCCATACTGCTTCAAGTTTCTTTTCTCGACCGCCTCGACGCCACGATGCACGCCACCACTTCTCGTCGCCTATAAATAGCCTTGCGTCGCCGGAGGAACCTTGTCGTGCCCCATTTCTTCTCTCTCTCTGTTCCCCTCTTTCTCTAAAACCCTAGATGACCTCGTTGCCGGTTAACCGACTTTCCTAACCTTCCCTCTCTCAATAGAGATGACCACAGTGTGTGTAGTGCTCGCCTCAATCGATTGCCCCCTCTCTCGGAAGCCAGAGAGCTCCCTCCCGAACCAATCGAGACCTCATTTTAGCTGCAAGTCACTGTCAATCACCATTGATTCCGAGCTCGCCTCTTCTCTCCGACGACTCCACGAGCTCCCTGGTAAGCTTCTAAGCATCATAGTGCTTTTTCCTTCCTCAGTTGCTTCCTAGATTAGGTTCCCGACATGAATCGTCCATCGCTACCGCAGATACTCGTTGATGTTGTCCCTCCGATGACCAAAAACTATCGACAACAACCCTACTAGCTTTGCCTTACCTCACTCGGTCGAGCACACCACTCAGTTTCGCCTCGAGAGCTCTCCAACATCGATACCATGCTCGATATGGGAGTTTCATCCCTCGCTGACGTCATCATGGCATCATGGTTGCGTTGCGTCAATCCAGTCAACGAATTTGACTTAGTCCTCGCCCAGTTGGCATCTGACGTGGCCACGGGCCCAGCCGTCGGTAATTGGGGCTAGAAATAGTCCCAGTGCAAAACAACCCCATTCCATGCTGACATCAGCATGACCTAATAATAGGTTTAAATCATTACAGAAAATTCAAAAGTGAACAAACATTATAAATTCAATATCTTTTGTTTTACTATTTAGAAAATATGTTTAATATATGAAAATGTTTAGAAAAATAAAATCTACAATTTAAATCTATTATCATACATTATTGTGTTAACTTTTTAAATAATTGTTATTTAATAAAGATTTTATAAGTAAGAAAATTTTGAAAATTCATATTTTAATAATGGTAAATGACAAAAATATAAATAATATACTAAAATTCTTACAAAAATAAGAACTACAATGTAAAACTATAAACATAAAATATTATATCACTTAACTAAATATTTACTATTTATTAAGTGATTAATAAAGTAATAAAATTTAAAAAATCATATCTTAATATTTAAAATAATAAAAATACATATAATATATCAAAATGATCACGAAAACAATATCTACATTATAAAAATATAACATTCCACTTTTCAAGTAAGTAAAAATTTAATACCCTAATAACTTGAATTTAAACTTATTTCCTTAATTGATAATTCATATAAGGATAAATAAAAATTGCTAATGTTTCTAATATTATACATCTAAGGCCTAATAATATTATTTGTCTTAAGTATTGATAATATGAAGTCAAAATATTCCCAAACATCCAAAATGCAGTATTTGTTAAATTATCATTCATAAATAAGGATTCTTATGAAATATAAAGTCCTCAAGAATGATATTTGAACTTAATAAAACCTTTTACCATTACTTCAACCACAAGTTTATAAACATACTAAAAATCCAAAGATAATTCAGAAAGTAGCTAAATAATGTATTTTCCATATTTATAAATCATAACCACTTATTTTAAAAGAGATAAATGATTCTATTCAATCATGATGTTAAAAAAGAATCACTCAAATAGAAGTGTTACCACTCTTAATTTAACCTCTAGGAAACATTATGAAGTGAACAAATCATAATACCATCCAAGGGTGATAAGTCTCAACTACTAATGATGCCATGATTCAAATGAAGTAAATATTTCTTCCTTGATAACTATAGTTATTTAGAAACCCTAAAAATATTAACTAAAGGTTTAAATGCTTTTGTTTAGTTAAGTAAACTTTTCTTCAAAAGTTATTATTTTAAGATACATTATAAAGCAAGACATAAGCATTCCTATGAAAGCTCTAAATGATGAAAAAATACTTATATACACAGTTTTTGGATACATTCCACACTTGAGTATTCTATTATTTGTGTACTTTATTATACCTACATGTTGTTTCACACACACTCACAAGCCTTAATAAGAATCACAAGTGTGAAACTTATCTAAAAGAACAACACATTCCAAAGACATCGTTTCTAGTTTCCAAACCCTAGATCAACGCTTATTCCGGGGATTCGAGTTTACAAAGTTGCATTAAATTACTTATGCATAGTAGCATCTTGCTTCTTTAAACATTAGTCCTTACCGAACCAATGATGTTGTTTCCAGATATTGGATCTTCTATTGTCTCGAAGACCATGAGTGCATAATCTTGCAATCACAAAAGGCAAGTTCACACTTGCTCATGTCCTTTGGTTATTTTCTATCAAATATTTTGCAAATCCAATGTTGTCATCACCTGCATTTCAAAAAGGTCAGAAAACATTATTTTCATAACAACATGATTACAAGTTATTTACCAACAGGTAATAACCTACTATGAAAGTTCCGATGGTAAAGGAACATATTTTCTAGGACTTAACAACCAATGTCGCCAGTGATTCTTGCACCGTATATTACGCGTTGGCCATGAGATTTTGAATGGGACAGAGAAGCAGCTGTATCTTTTCCCTTTTGCATGTAGCCGGATGCACATGTCGTGGCTGTTATCCTTGTAGTGTGCATTAATTGGTAATTCGTAGAGGATATGCAGCATATGGGTGGGAACCCTCAATGTCCCACGGTAGTTCTAGCATCAAAACGGTATGTACTGTCCATTTCCATAATTCAATAGGTGGACATGGCGTACACCAAGGAGACATGCTGGGTCGCGGAAGAAGGAAGTGATTGGCTTGGATATTATGTTGGGCCGCAGACCATGGAAGTTTGAATGGGGACATACTCCCGGCCGTGCAACAAAGCTTAAGATCTCTCATGGGAAAAGTAATGCACCTCTGCAGAGTGTAAGAACTATAACTTGTTACTCCCTGTTCCGGGAAGGATCTACGAACGCGGCAGGAAAGGAACTCCGCGAAAGTTCTAGTAAACCTGTGAAGGCTAACGGACATAGCTTTTCAGAATAAAAGCAACCTTTGAAGAAATGTTTACAAAAACATTCATAGCCTACGACCTATGGTCTTTGGATGTAGCTAGTGCATCAAACAATCCTTTTTAGTGAACTTGCTGAGTGCGCTCGTACTCACCCGTACCTACTTAACCCTTGCTATATTCTGAAGCCAATAAAGACGACGTCTACATCAACTTATGTTCAAGATGATCGTCATCAAAAGCTCAGATCCTTCAATAAAGTCCAAGAAGTCAATATATAAATCAACTAAAGTGAAGACAAAGTTGCTGATTAGATAGAAGTATAATCTCTAGCCATAGAACATATTTCTGTAGAGTATTGCAATAGCATCAATGTAAGCCAAATAGTTATATGCTAATCTTATTAGCATGATAGTTATGAGTTGATTATTTCTAGTTCTTCTTTGTAGAGAAGTTTCATTCTCTCTCTTTAACCTAGAGTGTTCTTTGGATCCTTTGTAAAGAGTCGACTTGTAACCTATAGGCATGTCTTGGACCTGTTGTGTTTCTGTTGTACCACTCTAAGGGATGTAATACTAGTGAACGGTGTTTCATTAGTGTTATGTCAATGACTATAGTGTACTACATCATGTAGCGGTATGCTGGGTCACTGCACCTCACAAACACACACAAAACTCGACATGACTGCTTAGCAATACATCACCAAGATGAAAGGATATGCCTCTGAACTTGCTGCTGCAGGAAATATGGTTGATGATGAGCTCAAAGATTACATCCTGAATGGCCTCGATGGCACGTATAACTCTCTTGTTGATGCCATCAACGTTGTGCCCACCACCAGTCTCAATGATATGTGCTCCCAACTGCTATCCTACAAGAACCGTGATGTCATGCTCCTCTCTACTGGTCAAGCTCCTAGAGGTTTTACATCTTCGGTCAATGCCGCTACGCGCACTCCCCCTCCCCTCCCAATTATGGTGTTGTGCCCCCACGCCAACCATCACCTCAGCCTTACATGCCGCCAACACGCACATATCTACAGCCCTATCCACAGCACTACGTGCCTCCTACACGCACATATCAGCAGTCGTGCATGCCTCCCTCCTACCCGCAGCAGCCCCAGTATTTCATGCCTTCTCCATACTCTCCACATTATATGTCCCCTGCTCTAGGTCCCTACAGGATTCCTCCGATGCGTCCTCCTCCTCCAGCGCTCCCACGCCCTCAGACTTTTCTGAACCATGGTTCGCCCAAGCCTGACCAGCAGCGTCGGCCTAAGGGAGGCGAGGGAAGAACAGGGATCATGGTTGATACATCGTAAACATATCTATAATTTTTTATGTTCCATGCTTGTTTAGTATCCACTTTGCTTTGCTTTGTATACACTTTGAGGTATTTTTATACATTTTCTAGGAATAACCTATTAAAAAGATACCACAGTGCCAGTTGCCTGTTTTCTGTTGTTTTTGGTTCCAGAAAAGCCAGAAAATGAATATTCTCGGAATTGGACGGGACAAAAGCCAAAGTCAATATTTCACCGAGGGGAACACGAAGCCAGAAGACGAGACGTAGGAGGGCCACGAGGGGCCCACACCCCCTGGCCACAAGGCCAGGCTTGGCCCGCACCTAGGGGTGCGGCCGCCTCGAGCACCCCCTCGGTCTCCCCCTTTGCCTATAAGAAGCCCCCGATACCTAAACCCTAAGAACCCGATCAGATCTCCACAAAAAAGTCCATAGCCGCCACCACCATCATCCCTAGATCGGGGGGATCTGAAGCTCTTCTCGGCACCCTGCCAGAGGGGAGAGATCATCCCGGAGGCCTTCTTCATCACCACGACAGCCTCCGGTATGATGCGTGAGTAGTTACACCTTGGACTATGGGTCCATACAGTAGCTAGATGGTTGTTTATCCTCATTTTTGCTACCATGTTTAGATCTTGTGAGCTAATCATGCATGTTGTGTATGCGGGGATCCGCTGGATATTGAGATTACTATGTCATATTGGTTAATGGTTTTATCTTATTGATTCTATCATGTCTGTGTTGTTTGAGATCTTGCATGCTCTCCGTTTCTAGTAGCTATCTTGGACAAGTAGATGCTAGTGACTCCAAGAGAGAGTATTTATGCTCGATAGTGGGTTCATGCCTCTATTGAATCTGGGGAAGTGACAGAAATCTCTAAGGTTGTAGATGTGTTGTTGCTACTAGGGAGAAAACAATGATCTTTTTTTCATGGAACAATTGTATTGTTTACTTTACACACTTTTCTTAAAGCAGTTGTCAGTTGCTTGCAACTTAATACTGGAGGGGGTTCGGATGATAACCTGAAGGTGGATTACTAGTCATAGATACAGTTGGATGGCGGTCTATGTATATTGTTCTAATGCCCAATCGAATCTCATAGGATCATGAATGTCTAGTATTGAATTGTTATGCCTTGCTCAGTCGTGTCAATTGCCCCGCTGTAATTTGTTTATCCAACATGTTATGTTGTTTATCTTAGGGAGAACACCTCTAGTGAACTGTGGACCCCGGTCCAATCTTTACCATTGATACATCTTCCACTGTTACTGATTACTTTCTGCAAGACACCATTACCTTTCACACCATATGTTTAATCCTTTGTTTTCAGCAAACTGGTGAGATTGACAACCTCACTGTTCATTGGGGCAAAGTCTTGAGTTTGTGTTGTGCAGGTTTCCAAGTTGCTAGCAACACCTTTAAATCGTTTCCTTCCTCCTACCGGTTCAATAACCTTGGTTTCATACTACGGGAAGACTTACTACTGTGCTCATCATACCTTCCTCTTGGGGTTTTCCAACGAAGCTCTACAGTGATCTGAGCCGCATCAGTGGTCGTGTTGCAACATCTTGGCAGGAGGGTGTGATTTATTAGATATGCAAGAAGGAAGGACATCCCGCCAGCAATTGTTGGTAGCGTCATGATGATGATGAGGATGACACCCCCACTGATAGCAAAATGTGCATATGAAGTAGATTCCAACTGGATCATGGACACTGGTGCTACAAATCATACAACAGGACAACTCAACAAGCTTCAGGTTCATGAAAACTTCCATGGCCGTGATCAAGTTCATAATGCTAGTGGATAAGGTATGGAAATTGCTCATATTGTTCATTCACTTTTGCACACCCCACATTGTTCTTTACAACTTAAAATTATTCTTCATGTTCCTTCATCTTCCATGAACTTTTTTCTGCACACAACCTTGCCCTAGATAATAATGCTTTTATTTAAATTCACCCATTCTTTTTCTTGATTAAGGACCAGGCCATGCAGAAAATCATGTTTAGAGGTCCTTGTCATGGTGGCCTCTACCCTCTTGTTCCTGTTTCAACAGGGTCATCATCCAAGCATACTCTTGTCAGCATCAAGCTTTCATCATCCACGTGTCAACGTCGTCTAGGGAATCCATTATCTTTTATTGTTGAGCAAGTTCTTAGGAAGAATAATTTATCGTACACTTCAGAAATAAATTCTTACATATGTGATCCTTGCTAATAGGCTAAGAGTCATCAGTTACCTTATCATGTTTCCACAGTTCCTTTAGAACAAATATTTTCTGATGTATGGAGTCCTTTTCCTCTGTCTGTAGGGAAACATGCTTATTATGTAGGATTTATTGATGATTTTAGGAAATTTACTTGGATATATTTGCTTAATAAACGTCCTAAGGTTTATAAAATATTTCTTAATTCCCAAAAATATGTTGAGCGCAAATTTGACAGAAAGATCATCACCATGCAAACTGATTGGGGTGGTGAATATGGAAAACTCAATGGTTTCTTAAAAAAATAGGAATTACTCATCATGTTTCATGTCCTCATGTCCATCAACAAAATAACTCTACTAAACGTAAACATCGTCATATTGTTGAAGTTGGTCTTACTTTACTTGCTAATGCATCCTTGCTCTTAAAATACTGGGATGATGCTTTTCTTACAGCCATGTTTCTCATAAACTTACTCCATACCAAAGTCCTCAATTTTGAGACCCCTACGAAAAAACTCTTGCAAGTCAAGCCCAACTATGAACCACTACGTGTCTTTGGCTGTGCATGTTGGCCAAATCTTCGCCCCTACAATAAACACAAACTCTCTTTTCATTCAAAATAGTATGTTTTTCTTGGTTATAGTTCCAAACATAAAGGAGTAAGGTGTCTTGATGTGAACACTGGCTGTGTTTATGTTTCTCGTGATGTTGCTTTTGATGAAAATATTTTTTATTTTATTGATCTTCATCCTAATGTTGGTTGACGTCTTCGTGAAGAAATTCTTCTCCTTCCACAAGATGATCTCTCGTTAGTATCTCATGATGGGGGTGTGCAAGCTAATGAACATTATTTGTAAGTTTTTCTTGTTGTTGATCCTCCATAGGTTATTCCTGAAGATTTCACATCAAAATGCTGCAAAAAATAATGGAAATAGCACACCCAATCAAATTCCAGATCAGGAGAAAAGGACAGAAACGGATCATAGCGATCCCGAGGTTGATTCTGCCCAGAAATTCGCTCGGATCACTCCCCGTCAGGTACTGATGCGCACGCCGAAGCATCTCCCACCCGTGTGCGCGCGAGCCCATCCGCTGTTGACATGTCATAGCTGGACCCCTCTTTGCCTACGCGTGCACCCACCACGCCTGACCCGAGCCAACCCGCTGATGCCACGTCGCCCCAGGAATCCGTCGAATGCATCGCCCTAGATTCCTATGCTTTCGCGGTCCCCACCGCTATCACTATCACCTCCCGACCATTCAACAGGAAGCAGCAACAACATGAGCCTGGGATCTTGCGTTGATTTGTCTATAGCGTCCAGGCAAAGTCTGCATTTCTAGAATTTTCTGTGCATCCCACGCCTGCACCACCTCATGCCATCAGCGTCCAAACTCGACTGCAAAAAGGTATTAGTCATCCGAAAAATATATCGATGGTACTATCAGATACGCTTTACTCACATATACAAGTGAACCAACAAATCTTTCTGATGCTCTAACTGATGAAAACTGGAGGCATGCTATGCAGGATGAATATGATGCTCCTATTGCTAACAACACATGCCACCTCGTACCTCCGAGCTCCAATGAAAACATCATCGAGTGCAAGTGGGTATACCGCATCAAGAGACATGATGATGATACTATTGATAGGTATAAAACACGTCTTGTTGCCAAAGGATTCAAACAACAATATGGTATAGACTATGAAGATACTTTTAGTCCTGTTGTTAAGGCTTTTACAATCAAGCTTATTTTATCTATATCAGTTTCTAGATGATGGAGTTTACGAAAGCTAGATATCAAGAATACGTTTTTACACATGGTGTTCTGGAAGAGGAGGTTTACATGAAACAATCACCTGGTTTTAAGTCTTACGCTACTCCACACTACATTTGCAAACTTGACAAGGCATTATATGGTCTTAAATAGGCCCCTCATGCTTGGTACTCTCGTCTCAGCTCCAAGCTACATACCCTTGGTTTCCTTCCATCCAAGGCTGATACCTCACTATTCGTTTTTGACAAGTCAGGTATTACCTATTTATTTATGTTGATGATATCATAGTAACGAGCTCTTTTGATTGTGCCATCAAAGCTCTTCTTCATAACTTGAGTTCTGACTTTGCTCTCAAGGATCTTGGGGTTTATTTCTTTCTGGGTCTTGAAATTCATAAACAATCAAATGGTTTGATCTTAACCCAAGAAAAATATGCTACAGATCTGCTGACTCGTGTTGGTATGAATGATTGTACACCTTGCCCAACACCACTCTTCACGATAGATACACTGGCCTTGACAGATGGTTCTCCTCTTGGCCATGAGGATATCACTCGCTACAAGAGTATTGTAGGTGCACTTCAATATTTAACACTGACTAGGCCTAATCTTTGTTTCTCGGTTAACAAGGTATGTTAGTATCTTCATGCTCTCACAACTGCACATTAGACAACTGCACATTGGACGACTGTCAAGAGGATTTTAAGGTACATCCATGGCACACGCAAGGTTGGTCTTACTTTTTAGAGGTCCAATTCCACTTTGCTTAGTGCCTATTCAGATGCAGACTGGGCATGTGACTTAGATGACAGACAGTCTACTGATGGTTTTGCTATATTTTTTTTTGGCTCCAAATCTTATCTCTTGGAGTGCCATAAAACAGCCTACCGTGTCTCGCTCCAGTACAAAGGCCGAATATAAGGCTCTTGCAAATGCTACCGTAGGGTTTATTTGGGTTGAAGCACTAGCTCGTGAACTTGGTGTTTCACTCAAGGAGAAACCGTGTTTGTGGTGTGATAACTTCGGTGCCACTTTCCTGTCAGCTATTAACCCATTTTTTCATGCACGTGCCAAATATATTGAGATTGGTTTTTATTTTGTTAGAGAACGGGTTGCTAGCAAGCAACTTGATGTCAGGTTTATTTCAAGTAAGGATCAGATTGCAGATGGCCTCATCAAAACTCTATGCTCCAAGAAATTAAATGAGTTTAAGCGTAATCTAAACCTCTCTCAGGTCTAGATTAACGAGAGGGGAAAGGATTAGACATGTAATATGTAGTATACTAATCATGTACATACCAAACTGTATTAGCCACGTAAGGGGCTTTTCCTCACGTGAGGGGCTTTTTCTCATGTGATATAACACGCAACCGGTGCCGAGAGAGAGAGGTTACACCATTTCACCTATAATTTCTACAGCCAGACGCATGTCTATGTTCGGTTTGACATTAAGTAGTAGTGCAAAAGAGTCGAATGTAGAAAAATGCAGAGAGAAGTGTGGCAATTGATGGATGCTACTGTCCGAAATGTGTCTCCACGACTCTGTAAACGATGTTTTTGAACTGAAGAAAGAAAGCTGAACCGATTTTCTCAGCACGCACGGTTCTGCGTGACGATCCCAGCCGCTCGCTCACTCGATCAAAGTGCCAGCCTCAGAGAGAGTCACAGGCAAAACCATGGCCGGCACCACACGTTTCTGAACCCTGATGGCGACCCGAAGGTGAGAGTGGTGGCCGCGGCCGGACGGTTGCAGAAGCTAGCTAGGTAGCAAGACACCAAATATAACCCATAAAAGCGAATGAGATCTCGAGATGGCAAGCCGTGCCACAGTGTCAAATTAAGTTCCCAACCGGGGAAGGCTCCAACTGTCTCCAGAAGCAGCCAGCCATCCGCTGCCTGTGCACTGCTCACTGAAACGCATCGCACGCGATCGTACATTCGTACGTGCTGCCTACCTTGGCTATTAGCTACGTAGTACATCTCCAGCCCTGACCCTTGGCGTCCGCGAGAGCCGAGAGGCAACCAACCCCCGGCCCTCCCCCTGCTGGATCTCGAGAAGATGCCTGCTACGTACCAAGTCTCTGCTGGAGGAGCCTCTGCTAGCTGGGATCTGAGTACGTACGTGAAGCTAAGCTAGCATGTAGTACTATACCCCTCCTGGGCTGGCTCCTCGACCACGGCCAGTCCAGTCTAGTCTGGCCATTGGAAAACGCCATGCGCCGGAGAATTCTTAATTACCGCTTCCACCTGCTGTCCTGCTGCTACTACTTTCAATGTTATAACTTTCTGTGCTTATTAGTCAATCATTTAGTTTCATACTAGTATCTTTTCGGGGTGGGAAAGTATCTTGTTATATCTTAATGTCGTGCGATAAGATACGGTCCGCATCATGCTTAGTTTAATTAACATCTGTGTTGCCAGCCAGGTTGGTGGGATAACTGGAGTACGTAGTAGTCGTGTTTCACTTTGCGGTTTGACTTTTGGCTTAGTTTTTTGTTTGATTGGGGTTGTGAGAAAAATATGCAGGCAGGCACTGCCCTTACGGTTGTTTACAAGGGTCAAGAGATGGTTGTTGGTTAGCAGCTAGTAGCACTGTAGAGGTCACTTGACTTGAGCGATCTCCGTCAGTCGCAAACTTGCTCATCGTCTAGGGCTAACACTGAGTCAATTGATTAACCTCATTTCCCCCTGCACGACGCGTACGTCTAGGACGTAGCGCGAAAGATAAGACAGTCAGTATAGTACTCAATCATGGAAAATTCACCAATCATCGGTAATAATGGAGGTCGGCTGGTTGGATTTCGGCGACCATCGTGTGTTGGATGAAGCGAAAAGGAAGCAGGGGAGAAGCCACGATATCATGGAGAGGCGCAGGGTCCATCGATCTCCTCCGACGGGGGGGCGACACTTTATATGCATGCATGGTGTCCGTGTCCCGGCCCCCGTGCCGTCGTGCGTGGATGGATTCACCTGGGCAAGGTCACTTCTAGGGCGAGCTGCATTCGGGGTCGGCGGTGACTGCACCGACCCGGTCGGCAACTTCTCCTCTCCTTTCGATCTTGCAAACCATAGCCGGGACCATTATGACACGCCCACTGATTTTCCACGCCACAAGTCCAGCTGCACGTTTCCAAATTACACGCCTCGCGTTGGAGACAACACTTTGGTTGAAACAAACTTCTGCATTGTTTAATCTAACAACACTCTAGTACAAGTGTGCTAACGAAATTGATCAGAAAATGCACACATGTGATAGACTACTAAGCAATAAGCATACATATCTAGATAGCTAGGCCGAGACTCAAACCTAGAAGAAGGATGAGCAAAACCGGGGTTGTGTTTTTTTTTTGGGTCAAGAGAAATTCCTGTCGGTTTGGCCGGCACTCACGTGGTGAGGCCTGTGGGCACCTCCTTACCTTCTTGAAGGGCATCAGGTGTATCTCTTTCCCTTTTCCCTCCATGTAGAGTTTTGATAATATGACGCTTAATTATTTAATAAAGGGGTACAAGGATTTATATAAAACAAGAGGGTCGGCCGGCCACCCTAAACCCTAACTTGCATTATAAGTAAACAATATAATCTAACATCTCCCGCAGTGTTTCGGTGGTTTAACAACGTTGAGACTGAATCGAATATCAGGCACTATAGCAAGCCCTTTGGTGAAGATGTCGGCGAATTGAGCTGTAGACGAGACATGTAGAACACGGACATGTCCCAAAGCAACGTTCTCACGTATAAAATGGGTATCAATTTCAATATGTTTGGTACGTCGATGTTGAACCGGATTGCCGGACATATAAACCTACTGTCACAATAAACAATTGTGGCCTGCAGAATTGGACGGTGAAGCTCTTCAAGCAATTGGTGCAACCAAACTGTTTCAGCACCTGTATGATCAACAACACGATACTCTGCCTCGGCTGACGAGCCTGAGACCGTAAGCTGGCATTTCGAGGACCAAGAAATCAAATTGTTACCTAGAAAAACACAGTATCCCGAAGTAGAATGACGAGTGTCTGAACAACCAACCCAGTCTGCATCAGAATATATTGTCAATGAAGTGGGTGATGAGAAAGTTATGTGTAAACCATGATCAATAGTACCTTTGAGGTAACGAAGAATGCATTTGACATGATTAAAGTGAGGAAGTCGAGGATCGTGCATAAATAGACAAGCTTGTTGAATAGCATAAGAAAGTTCAGGTCGTGTAAGTGTAAGATATTGGAGAGATCCTGTGAGGCTATGGTAAAGAGTTGGATCAGAAAATTGTTCATCGTCAGAGGTAAGTTTGGTGAAGGTATCTCTGATGCTTTTCTCAATTACTATTTTTTAGAAAAGAAAATTTATGACCGAAGGTTTGACATCATGACTTTTAAGCAAAGCAGCAACGAATATTTAATGCCGGCTTATAATAGGTTCTTAAATCTATTGCGTGATTGTCTGCCTCATAATTTAGATGATTGGTTATTGTTGAAAATATTTTATGGAGGCTTAAATTATACTTCTAAAGATAAATTAGACATGACGTCTAATGGTTCTTTTCCTAGCAAAACTATGGATGAAGCTTGGCAGCTTTTGAATAAAATACAGAATAATTTTCATCAATGGCATGTTAATATTGTGCATGAGGTGAAACCTCTCCCTACTGATCTTGGAAGTTTGGCCAATGATTTCTTCAAAGATGAAAATAGTAGAGAAAGGATTCCTTATGGTGACACCATAGTTATAAATGTTCTTTCTGAAGCAATACCTTTCATAGATAATTATGTAAATCATATTAAAACTGCTATCACTAACAATGGAGAACAACTCTCTATTGTTATTCCTATATCTTCCACTTGTTCTACTATTGAGGCAGGAAAAAAGGTTAAAACCAAGAAGCCTAAAACCAAGAAGCCTTGTGTTGAACATATCATGCCCGCGACAAGCTCTCGAGAAGGCAAGGAGAATCATGAATTAACTGAATCTGATAAGTTGTATACACGTGGGGAGTATGAGGCGGGATTACGGTGGGTTACTCTTATGAATGGAAGAGATCCAGAAACCAGCAAGAAAGAAGAAAAAGAAGATTTGGAAGAATGGGAAGTAAAGTATCCCGCTCTCAAACCTTACCCATGTCCTTATTCTACATATTATGATGTATATGACTCTAGTGATGATGCAGACTTATATAATTTTAGAATTCTTGATGTTTGCCCTGAAGAAATTTTTGATGATTCTAGTAGTGTTTGTTTAAATACTCTTTTTGGGAATACTATTGATGATGAACCCAATACGAAATCTTGTATGCCTTCCATATCTGTTTTCTATACCCTTTGTTTTACTAATGAGGTGCAAGAAAGTCCGTTGCTACAAGGAAAACTACTGGCTCCAGAAGAATATTATAAACTATATCCTAAAAACATTAGCCAAGGTAAAGATTCGAAGATTGATCATAAATCCTTAACCTTATCTTAGCATAAAAATAAGAGTACACGCTCACCACACCTTGTGTATGAATTCTCGCTAACATGTGGATACATGTTTATTTATATGATGCCAATGCACCACAAAAGGGTTCATCTCCGACTATAGATGGTTCTTGTAGCCTAGCTCTATGGCTTCAAATTGGGCTCTTCTTGGGAGACAACCCGAAAGTCATTAGGTGTCTTTCTTAATTTTCTGTATTTAATTAGTTGCATTCATGTTGCATTGGCACTTGTATATATTTGCATGATTCTCTATTAGAGTTGGCTTGGGACTATTTTCAAAAGGTAGGATTATTTGTTACTCTAATCATATGTTGCATATTTTGGTTAAATCTTCTCAACAAAAGAGAGAGAGAGAGAGAGAGAGAGAGAGAGAGAGAGAGAGAGAGAAGACAAGGTGCAGTACGGGTGGAGTCCGTTCGTTCCATGCTCCCGTACCAAGAGGCAGCACGACGTAGTAAGGGCAAGCACGAGTACAAAACGGTTATATCCCCTTCAATATTTTTTATTTTGACAAGCTCAGGTCAGTGGATTACCTTCCACATGTTCCATTATACTTAATTTTCTTTTACCTAACTTCGAAACTCCCTATCCTATAATTCTCTATAGTATTTTATGTTTCTTTTATTTTTCTTTTCATGGTTGGGTGAACGAACTCCGTTCGCACACCGAATTGTTTGCTTTTATTTCCTTTACTATTTTTGCAGGGACTTGAACCTTGTGTGATGACGTGCATGATTTTTGCCAACTGTATAAATACTTGCATAGGCCACTTGGTTGTTTCAACTCAACACTTTAACAAGGAAGTATTCGTTGAATCAAAGGTTCATGTCCATCGAAATTGAGGTTATTCGTACCTCTACAGTAAAGTGTGTCACCCTTGCTTTATTCAAACTTGGGGAGGTAACCACTTCTCACACTCTCTTTTGATAACTGTATTTTCTCCTTTCTTATGGTAACCTTTTCAAGTTTGGTTCCTGCAAAAGTTATTGCTTGGGGAAGTTACTTCTACATGTGTAGAGTCTTGTGCAATGTTCTTGTTCAATGAAATTTTTTGTGCAATCATGTATCCCGTTGTTTTTGAATGCTTGCTTAGGTAAGTTGTGTTTCATGTTTATATAATAGATGCACTTGCTTTCGTCGTTGGGATTCATAAGAGTTGAGTTAGAGCTTTAATTCACTTTGTTAAAATCTTTATCTAGCTTGATAAGAGCTTTGTGATCCTCTAAAATACATTGTCACGATCTCTACACTTAAATCCTATGTCTCCCACTTTTAAAGTTTGAATTGTTTATCTTAGTTGGTTTGATTTGTGAAGATGCCATGCTAGTGGAAGTAATTCAAAATAGTTAGAGTACAACTTTTTATTTGAATGAATGATTAGTTGTGGAAGCTTTTTCTCTAGTTCCTTTAGCTAACTGAGTTTTGCCTTTGAAATAATATTGCCAAACAAGTACAACAAGAAAAATTCTAAAATTTATGACTTGTTTGATGAATGATTGTCTAGGGAGTTTACCTTGAAGATACCTAACACCATATATGTTTTGATAGACTTGACGACACTCTTGAAAGGAGTTGTTTGATTGAAATGAAGTCTAGCGATAATTGTGATGCATGCCAAAGCTAACCTTGTAGATAAAACCGTGATACCATTTAAAGAGTTCTATGTTTTGATGCACACCTTGGGATGCCAACAACTCCGCTGGCCTACGAACGATCTATGGTAAAACTCCTAATTTTGGCCGTGAGTTGACGACATGACTGGCATAAATGTCACCGTAATGGGGAAAATATTGGTACTCTCAAAGGTTATGCAAATGATTGTTTATAAAGAATAACTCAACGATCCTTGTTGAGAATCATACTTCAAGGAAGGAAGAAAAAATATGAAGATCCACATTGTAGGGTTCGCAGCATAGAAAACAAAAAAATTACGATGGGAACAACTAAGTACCAACATCTATCTACTATATACAAGCAACAAATAGATATACATCCATAGAGAATATACCCTTGTAGACCGACAAAGTTTAACGAGGTTGTACTTATGGATGATGTAGACAAACGCTTGACGATCTCAAGATCGAGAAGAAGTCTAGCGCCGCAAATCAGCAGCGCATCCGTGCTCGCACACACGTCCAAGCCACCGAGCAACCTCCGCCTACTCGCTCTAGCGATGCAGCGGAAGCAACAACTCTTTCTTATCGAAAATCCACCGGGAACATGTATCTCGCTAGTCCGAGACCATGGGGGATAAACTAGAGGGGGAGAGAGATCCTTCATGGGGAGGTGTTAGTATGAGAGGAGGGAGAGGGGGTCCTTTTATAGGAGGAGGGGGTCAACCCCTCCCCATGACCGGCGCACCATGGAGGGTTCCCCCTCCCCTCCTTCATTCATGTGGAGGAAGATCCACTCACATAAAGATGACCCCTCACTTCTCTACCCAAAATCCCACTCATATTCCATTAAATTTCCACCAAATTTAATGTAATCTCTCTTTAAATAAAACTCCTTTTATTTATTTATTCAGAATTTTGTCAATTAATTTAATGGACAAACATTCACTTAAAACCCCTTGCTAGTATTCTATTTCACATGCAGAAACACTTTCAACAATTTTAACCGAAACAATTTCGGTGTCTAGTGAAATAAATTCCTGCGCTTTGTAAATCTTTTTGACAAGAAACTATTTGTTCCAAATGGTGTCGGTGTCTCTTAAGTGTGTCACCCTATGGTTCGCGAATAATGCGGACATGATCGAGACCCCTCTCGGATCAATAATCAAAAGCGGGACCTGGAGATCCATACTGACTCCCACACATTCAACAATGACTTCTTGTGATCGTGAGAACCTTTTACACTAGAATCTTAATCCCTTTGTCTCGCGATATATTACATGTCTGAGATTCGATCATCGGTATCTTCATACCTAGTTTGATCTCGATGCCGACATGTACTCTTTTCTCGTTCCCGTGATATAACATTCTAGTGATCAAATCACTTACTTGCAAGCTAACCAATGTGACATCACCGAGAGGGACTAGAGTATATCTCTCCGTCATAGGGATGGACAAATTCCACTCTTGATCCATGGGCCTCAACATAACACCTTCGTAGCACTGAACCCATCTTTATAATCACCCTGTTATGGTGTGACGTTTGATGTTATCAAGATACTCTTCTAGTGTTAGTGATTGACATGATCTTATGGTCTAAGAATTAGGATTACTTCGTATGATGTTATAGCAATATAAACACAATGACTTTGATCGTAATTCTATACTTCAGATGAATGTTCATAACACCATTCCAATAATGTTGTGACCTCGTTATTAACAACATCCAATGTCCATGATTAGGAAACCTTGATCATCTTGTTAATCAACGACCTAGTTCATAAGAGAGGCATAACTAGGAACTTTCCATTTGTTTATTGAACACACATATATTAACGTTTCCGTATTAATACAATTATAGCATGAAAAATAAACATCTATCATATACCTGGAATATAAATAATAACAACTTTATTATTGCCTCTCAAGGCATATTCAGTCTCCCACTTGCACTAGAGAAAATAATCTAGTTACATAGTGATAAATCTAACATCCATGGAGTTATGGTGTTGATCATGTTTTGCTCTAGGGAGAGTTTTAGTCAACGGACCTGCTACATTGAGATCCGTGTGTACTTTACAAATCTTTATATCTCCATCCTTCACATGCTCGTGGATGGAGTAAAACCGGTGAAGGGAATATGCCCCGAGAGGCAATAATAAAGTGTTTATTATGTGTATTCCAAGTATATGATAGATGTTTATTTTGCATGCTATAATTGTATTAATACGGAAACATTAATACATGTGTGCTTAATAAACAAATAGAAAGTTCCTAGTTATGTCTCTCTCATAAACTAGATCGTTGATTAACAAGATGATCAAGGTTTCCTGATCATGGACATTGGATGTTTTTTAATAACGGGATCACAACATTAGTGTAATGGTGTGATGAACATTCATCCGAAGTATAGCATTACGATCAAAGTCATTGAGTTTATATTGCTATAATAACTTACGAAGTGATCCTAATCCTTAGACCATGAGATCATGTCAATCACTAATACCGGAAGAGTTTCTTGATAACATCAAACGTCACATCGTAACAGGGTGATTATAAAGATGGATTCAGAACTAACAAAGTGTTATGTTGAGGCTCATGGATCGAGAGTGGAATTTGTTCATCCCGATGACGGATAGATATACTCTGGGCCCTCTCGGTGATATCACATTGATTAGCTTGCAAGCAAGTGATTTGATCACTAGAATGTTATATCACGGGAACAAGAAAAGAGTGCATGTCAGTAACGAGATCAAACTAGGTATGGAGATACCGATGATCGAATCTCGGACATGTAATATATCGTGAAACAAAGGGATTAAGATACTAGCATAAAAGGTTCCGACGATCACAAGAAAGTCATCGTTGAATGTGTGGGAGTCAGTATGGGTCTCCAGATCCCGCTTCTAATTATTGATCCGAGAGGGGTCTCGATCATGTCCGCATTATTCACGAACCGTAGGGTGACACACTTAAGAGACACCGACATCCAATTGGAGCAAAATTTTCATGCCGAAATAATGAACAAGCGCAGGAATTTATTTCACTAGATACCGAAATAGGTTTTCGGGTGAAATTGCATAAAGTGGTTATGCATGTGAAATATAATTCTAGCAAGGGGTTATTTGTGAATGTTTGTCATTAAAGTAATTGAAAAAATTCTGAATAAAATAAAAGAGTTTTATTTAATGAGAGTTTGCATTAAATTTGGTGGAAATTTAATGGGAATTTGAGTGGAGAAAATTGAAGGGCCATTTTGTGAGTAGAGTGTCCACCCACATGAATGAGGGAGAGGTGGGGGAACCCTCCATTGCCGGCGGCCATGCCCCCTTGGGCTACCCCCCCTCCCCTATATAAGGAGCCCCTCCTCTCACTTCTCACTCACACCTCCTCGTGAAGGATCTCTCTCCCCCTCTAGAATTTATCCCCCATGGTCTCGGACTAGCGAGATACATGTTCTCGGTGGCTATTCGGCAAGAAAGAGTTGTGCTTCCGCTGCATCGCTGGAGTGGGGAGGCGGAGGTTGCTCGGTGCCTCGAACGTGTGTCCGAGCATGGATGCGCTGCTGATTTGCGGCGCTAGGACTTCCTCTCGATCTTGAGATCGGCAAGAGATCGTCTACATCAACCACGAGTTGAACTCGTTAAGCTTTGTCGGTCTTTAAGGGTATGTTCTCTACGGATATACATCCGCCCGTTGTTTGTATCTAATAGATAGATCTTGGTACATAGTTCACTTTGTAGGAAATTTTTTGTTTTCTATGCTGCGAATCCTACAGTGGTATCAGAGCCGGATCTATGCGTAGATGCTTTACACGGGTAGTACACATATGAGTATGTGGGCGATGATGATCATGTTGTTGCTCCTTAGTTGTAATTTTGGATATTGGTGGCATAGTGGGATGAAGCGGCCCGGACAAACTTTACATGTCCTCGCACATGAGACCTGTTCCACGCTTGACATGCAACTAGTTTGCATAAGTGGCTAGCGGGTGTCTGTCTCTCCTACTATAGTCAATATCTATTTTGCAACGAGTTGTCAACAATTTGGTTATACTCGTTGTGGTTCATGTTCGTAGGTAAGAACGGTTCTATCTCGAAAGCCCTAAGCCACGTAAAACTTGCAATGGATAAATTAGAGGCGTCTAGTTTAGATTGTTGCTTGGCTAGTGTTATGATATGGTGATGTTGTAAGTAGAAGAATGAGATGATACTCTTACAACATACATAACGTGTAATCTCCATATACCTTGGAATTACACATATAGGTATGATAGTGATCATACCATGATGCACATGATAGAGACCATATGCGGGAACCATATCATTTCACTAATAAACATGTGATGTTTGATAGCATCTTATATTGCTTGTTTAGCGCTTTGTTAGCATAATAAGATGATCCCTCATTTAAATATCAAGATAAGAATGTGTTCTTCCTTTAGTATGCATCGATTATGTTTTCGTCGCTCCAAGACATCACATGATGATCGGGTGTTCTTGGATCCACGACCATATTTCGGGTGTAAAACAGTTACACACGCGAATACTAAGGTTCTAACTTGGCGAGCCTAGCATGTACAGACATGGCCTCAGAACACGGACCGAAAGGTTAAGCATGAGTCATATAGTAGATATGATGTCCATTTGATGCTCGCCTTTGCAGCTATACCGACTCACGTGATGATCGGACTTGGTATAGTGGATTTGGTTCATGTAATCATCAAAAAGGCACGAGGGATGTCATTTTTGAGTGGTAGTTCATTCGTAATATAGATTAGTTGAACTCAATCTATCATAAACTTAGTCTAAACTTTACAAATTCTGTTGTAGATGGCACCACCTGCTTTTAATTTCAATGTGTTCATGGAGAAAGAGAAACTTGCAACGAACGGTAGCAACTTTACCGAATGGGCCATGAATTTGAGGATTCTCCTCTCTGCTGCACAAAAACAATACGTGCTAGAAGCGCCACTAGGCCCCCCACCTTTTGAGGATGCCCCTGACGAGGAGAAGAATGTCTATCAGACTCGTCAGGAGGACCACAACTTAGTTCATTGCGGCATATTGTATGGGCTAGAGCCAGAACTTCGAAAGCGTTTCGAAAACGGCAATGCTTTTGATACAATGGGTGAGTTGAAAATGATTTTCGACACACATGTTGCTGTAGAGAGCTACAACGCTTCAGAAAAGTTCTTTAGCTGCATGATGGAAGAGCACAACTCTATTAGTGAGCATGTACTCAAGATGTCGGGTTACCCCGATAAGCTTGTGTCCTTGGGAATAACGATTCCCATTGACTTAGGCATCCATCGTGTTCTGCAGTCTCTACCACCTAGCTATAAGAGCTTTGTGATGAACTATAATATGCAAGGCATGAAGAAGTCTCTCCCCGAGCTTCTGTCAATGCTTAAAACTGCAGAAGTGGAGATCAAAAAGGAACATCAAGTGTTGATGATCAATAGGAACACTGGTTTCAAGAAAGACAAGAAGGGAAAACGGAAGGGAAGTAAGGGCGGCAAGCCGGTTGCCGTGCCTGAAAAGAAACCCCGAGTTGGACCTAAGTCTGATACAGAGTGCTACTATTGTAAGGGGACTGGCCACTGGAAGCGCAACTGCCCCCAAGTATTTGGCAGACAAGAAGGCCGGCAAGGCAAACAAAGGTATATATGATATACATGTTATTGATGTGTTCTTGATAGTGCTCGCAGTAGCACCTGGGTATTTGATACCGGTTCATTTGCTAATATTTGTAACTCGAATCAGGGGCTGCGGAACAAGCGACCGCTAGCAAGGGGTGAGGTCAAGATGCGTGTCGGCAATGGATCAAGCGTTGATGTGATCGCCGTCGGAATGATGCCTCTCCATTTGCCGTCGGGATTAGTTATAAACTTGAATAATTGTTATCTGGTGCCTGCACTGAGCATGAACATTGTATCCGGATCATGTTTGATGCGAAGTGGTTATTCATTTAAATCTGAAAACAATGGTTGTTTGATTTATATGAATGATATCTTTTATGGTCAAGCACCTGTGATGAATGGTTTATTTCCGTTGAATCTCGATAATAGTGTTACACATATTCATAATGTTGATGCTAAAAGGATTAAACTTAATGATGATATATCCGCATATATGTGGCACTGCCGTCTAGGTCATATTGGCGTTAAACGCATGAAGAAGCTCCATTCATATGGACTTTTGGAATCACTTGATTTCGAATCATTTGATACATGTGAGCCATGCCTTATGGGTAATATGACTAGAACGCCGTTTTCCGGTTCAATGGAACGGGAGATAGATTTATTGGAAATCATACACACTGATGTGTGTGGTCCAATGAGTGTGTCGGCGCGAGGTGGATATCGTTATTTTGTTACTTTCACGGATGATTTGAGTAGATACGGTTATATCTACTTGATGAAACACAAGTCTGAAACCTTTTAAAAGTTCAAGGAATTTCAGAATGAAGTGGAAAATCATCATAATAGAAAGATCAAATTTCTACGGTCCGACCGTGGAGGTGAGTATCTAAGTTACGAGTTTAGCACTCACATGAAAGAGTGTGGAATTGTTTCACAACTCACACCTGCCGGAACACCACAACGAAATGGTGTTTCGGAACGTCGTAATCGTACTTTATTAGATATGGTTCGATCTATGATGTCTTTGACGGACTTGCCGTTGTCATTTTGGGGTTATGCACTAGAAACTGCTGCATTCACTTTAAATCGGGCACCATCTAAATCCGTTGAAAAGACGCCGTATGAATTGTGGTTTGGAAACAAACCTAAGATGTCATTTCTTAAAGTTTGGGGATGCGATGTTTATGTGAAGAAACTTCAACCGGATAAACTCGAACCCAAAGCGGAAAAATGCGTCTTCATAGGATACCCTAAGGAAACTATTGGGTATTCCTTCTATCACAGATCCGAGGGCAAGGTTTTTGTTGCCAAGAATGAATCCTTTCTAGAGAAAGAGTTTCTCGCGAAAGGTGTGAGTAGTCGGAAGGTAGAACTCGAAGAGGTTATTGAACCTTCTCTTCAAAGTATGGCGAGTAGCACAGAACCGGAAGTTGTTCTGGAGTTGGCTTCACCTATTGAAGAAGGAACTAATGATAATGATCATGAAACTCCGAAAGAGAGTACTACCAAACCTCGCAGGTCTAGCAGGACGCGTGCAGCTCCCGAGCTGTACGGAAATCCTATCATGAATTTCATGGTTGATGAAAATGATGACCCTGCGACGTATGAAGAAGCGATGATGAGCCCGGATTCCAAAAAATGGTTAGAAGCCATGAAATCCGAGATGGAATCCATGTATGAAAATCATGTTTGGAACTTGGTGGAATTACCTCACGACCGAAAGGCCGTGGAGAACAAATGGATTTTCAAAAGGAAAACTGATGTGATAGTAATGTGACCGTCTATAAAGCTCGACTTGTCGCAAAGGGGTTTCGACAAATTCAAGGAGTTGACTACGATGAGACATTCTCTCCCGTAGCGATGCTAAAGTCAGTTAGGATTATGTTAGCAATTGCTGCATATTTTGATTATGAGATATGGCAGATGGATGTCAAAACCGCGTTTCTCAATGGTAATATTGAAGAAGAGTTGTATATGATACAACCAAAGGGTTTTGTCTATCCTAAGGATGCTAACAAGGTGTGCAAGCTTCAGCGATCCATCTATGGATTGAAGCAAGCATCACGAAGTTGGAATCTTCGCTTTGATGAGGTGATCAAAGAGTTTGGATTTGTCCAAACTTATGGAGAAGCTTGTATTTACAAGAAAGTGAGTGGGAGCAATGTGGCATTTATGATATTATATGTGGATGACATATTATTGATCGGAAATGATATAGATCTTTTAAACAGTGTTAAAAGTTATCTAAACAGCAAATTTTCAATGAAGGACCTAGGTGAAGCGTCATACATATTAGGCATAAAGATCTATAGAGATAGATCTAGACACCTAATAGGGCTATCGCAAAGTACATACCTTGATAAGATTTTAAAGAAGTTTAAAATGGACGGAAGTAAGAAGGGGTTCTTACCTATGTTGCAAGGCAAGACATTGAGTAAGACTCAAAGTCCGGCTTCGGCGGAAGAAAGAGAGATAATGGACAAGGTCCCCTATGCGTCAGCCATCGGCTCTATAATGTACGCCATGCTATGTACAAGACCGGATGTGGCACATGCTATTAGTTTGACTAGTAGGTACCAATCGGATCCAGGTTCGGAACACTGGATAGCGGTCAAGAATATCCTTAAGTACTTATGAAGAACTAAGGATATGTTTCTTGTATACGGAGGTGAAGAGGAGCTCGTCGCTAAGTGTTATGTTGACGCTAGCTTTGACACCGATCCGGATGACTCTAAATCTCAATCCAGATACGTATTTCTCATGAATGGCGGAGCGGTTAGTTGGAGGAGTTCCAAACAACCTGTGGTGGCGGGATCAACAACGGAGGTCGAATATGTTGCTGCTTCAGAAGCGGCTCAGGAAGCAGTTTGGATGAAGGAGCTCATATCCGAACTAGGAGTGGTTACAAACGCGTTGGATCCAATGGTGATCTATTGTGACAACAATGGTGCCATTGCTAATGCCAAAGAGCCAAGGTCTCACAAGCATTCCAAGCATATTAAGCGCCGGTTTCACTCCATCCGCGAGCATGTCAAGGATGGAGATATAAAGATTTGTAAAGTACATACGGATCTCAATGTAGCAGATCCGTTGACTAAAACTCTCCCTAGACAAAACATGATCAACACCAGAACTCGATGGGTGTTAGATTTATCACTATGTAACTAGATTATTGTCTCTAGTGCAAGTGGGAGACTGAAGGGAATATGTCCTGAGAGGCAATAATAAAGTGTTTATTATGTGTATTCCAAGTATATGATATATGTTTATTTTGCATGATATAAATGTATTAATACGGAAACATTAATACATGTGTGCTTAATAAACAAACAGAAAGTTCCTAGTTATGCCTCTCTCATAAACTAGCTCGTTGATTAACAAGATGATCAAGGTTTCCTGATCATGGACATTGGATGTTGTTAATAACGGGATCACAGCATTAGTGTAATGGTGTGATGAACATTCATCCGAAGTATAGCATTACGATCAAAGTCATTGAGTTTATATTGCTATAACAACTTACGAAGTGATCCTAATCCTTAGACCATGAGATCATGTTAATCCCTAACACCGGAAGAGTTTCTTGATAACATCAAACGTCACACCATAACAGGGTGATTATAAAGATGGATTCAGAACTAACAAAGTGTTATGTGGAGGCTCATGGATCGAGAGTGGAATTTGTTCATCCCGATGACGGATAGATATACTATGGGCCCTCTCGGTGATATCACATTGATTAGCTTGCAAGCAAGTGATTTGATCACTAGAATGTTATATCACGGGAACGAGAAAAGAGTGCATGTCAGTAACGAGATCAAACTAGGTATGGAGATACCGATGATCGAATCTCGGACATGTAATATATCGTGAAACAAAGGGATTAAGATACTAGCGTAAAAGGTTCTGATGATCACAAGAAAGTCATCGTTGAATGTGTGGGAGTCAGTATGGGTCTCCAGATCCCGCTTCTGATTATTGATCAGAGAGGGGTCTCGATCATGTCCGCATTATTCACGAACCGTAGGGTGACACACTTAAGAGACACCGACATCCAATTGGAGCAAAAGTTTCATGCCGAAAGAATAAACAAGCGCAGGAATTTATTTCACTAGATACCGAAACAGGTTTTCGGGTGAAATTGCATAAAGTGGTTATGCATGTGAAATAGAATTCTAGCAAGGGGTTATTTGTGAATGTTTGTCAAAAATTAATTGACAAAATTCTGAATAAAATAAAAGAGTTTTATTTAATGAGAGTTTGCATTAAATTTGGTGGAAATTTAATGGGAATTTGAGTGGAGAAAATTGAAGGGCCATTTTGTGAGTGGAGTGTCCACCCACATGAATGAGGGAGAGGTGGGGGCACCCTCCATGGCCGGCGGCCATGCCCCCTTGGGCTGCCCCCCTCCCCTATATAAGGAGCCCCTCCTCTCACTTCTCACTCACACCTCCTCGTGAAGGATCTCTCTCCCCCTCTAGAATTTATCCCCCATGGTCTCGGACTAGAGAGATACATGTTCCTGGTGGCTATTCGGCAAGAAAGAGTTGTGCTTCCGCTGCATCGCTGGAGCGAGGAGGTGGAGGTTGCTCGGTGCCTCGAACGTGTGTGCGAGAACGGATGCGCTGCTGATTTGCGGCGCTAGGACTTCCTCTCGATCTTGAGATCGGCAAGAGATCGTCTACATCAACCACGAGTTGAACTCGTTAAGCTTTGTCGGTCTTCAAGGGTATGTTCTCTACGGATATACATCCTCCCGTTGTTTGTATCTAATAGATAGATCTTGGTACATAGTTCACTTCGTAGGAAATTTTTTGTTTTCTATGCTGCGAACCCTACAACCGGCGCTTAATATGCTTGGAATTCTTGTGAGACCTTGGTTCTTTGTCATTGGCTATGGCTCCATTGTTGTCACAATAGATCACTATTGGGTCCAACGTGCTAGCAACCACACCTAGTTTGGTTATGAACTCCTTCATCCAAACTGCTTCTTGAGCCGCTTCCGAAGCAGCAACATATTCGGCCTCCGTTGTTGATCCCGCCACCACGGGAACTCCTCCAACTAACCTCTCCACCATTTATGAGAAATATGTATCCGGATTGAGACTTAGAGTCATGCGGATTGGTGTTGAAGCTATCATCGACATAACACTTAGCGACGAGCTCTTCTTCACCCCCGTATACGAGAAACATTTCCTTAGTTCTTCTTAAGTACTTAAGGATATTCTTGACCGTTATCCAGTGTTCTGATCCTGGATCAGATTGGTATCTACTAGTCAAACTAATAGCATGTGCCACATCCGGTATTGTACATAGCATGGCGTACATTATAGAGCCTATGGCTGAAGCATAGGGCACCTTGTCCATTATCTCTCTTTCTTCCGCCATAGCCGGACTTTGAGTCTTACTCAATGTCTTGCCTTGCAACATAGGTAAGAACCCTTTCTTACCTTCGTCTATTTTAAACTTCTTTAAAATATTATCAAGGTATTAATACCCCTATTAGGCGCATTGATCTATCTCTATAGATCTTTATGCCTAATATGTATGACGCTTCACCTAGGTCCTTCATTGAAAATTTGTTGTTTAGATAACTTTTAACACTGTTTAAAAGATCTACATCATTTACGATCAGTAAACCACATATAATATCAGAAATGCCACATCGCTCCCACTCACTTTCTTGTAAATACAATCCTCTCCATAAGTTTGGATGAATCCAAACTCTTTGATCACCTCATCAAAGCGGAGATTCCAACTCCGGGATGCTTGCTTTAGTGATGGATCACTGAAGCTTGCATACCTTGTCAGCATCCTTAGGATTGACAAAACCTTTTGGTTTTATCATATACAACTCTTCTAAACCTTGCCATTGAGGAACGCAATTTTGACATCCATCTGCCATATCTCATAGTCGAAATAGGCAGCAATTGATAATATAATCCTAACTGACTTTAGCATCGCTATGGGAGAGAATGTCTCATCGTAGTCAACTCCTTGAATTTGTCGAAACCCTTTTGCGACAAGTCGAGCTTTATAGACGGTTATGTTACCATCAGCATCATGTTTTCTTTTGAAATCCATTTATTCTCCACGGCCTTTCGGTCGTGAGGTAAGTCCACCAAGGTCCAGACCTGGTTTTCGTACATGGATTCCATCTCGGATTTCATGGTTTCTAGCCATTTTTTGGAATCCGGGCTCATCATCGCTTATTCATACATCGCAGGGTCATCTATTTCATGGACCATGAAATTCATAACAGGATTTCCGTACAGTTCGGGAGTTGCACGCTTCCTACTTGACATGTGAGGTTTGGTAGTATTCTCTTTCAGAGTTTCATGATTGTTATTATTAGTTCCCTCTTCATTTGGTGAAGTCAACTCCGGAACAACTTTCGGTGCTGTGCTACTCGCCATATTATGAAGAGAAGGTTCAACAACCTCTTCGAGTTCTACCTTCCGACTACACACACCTTTCGTGAGAAACTCTTTCTTTAGAAAGGATCCATTCTTGGCAACGAAAATCTTGCCCTGGGATCTGTGATAGAAGGAATACCCAGTAGTTTCCTTAGGATATCCTATGAAGACGCATTTTCCTGCTTTGGGTTAGAGTTTATCAGGCTGAAGTTTCTTCACATAAACATCGCATCCCCAAATATTAAGATATGACAGCTTAGGTTTGTTTCCAAACCACAATTCATATGGTGTCTTTTCAATGGATTTAGATGGTGCCCGATTTAAAGTGAATGCGGCAGTTTCCGGTGCATAACCCCAAAATGATAGTGGCAAGTTAGTCAGAGACATCATAGATCAAACCATATCTAGTAAAGTACAATTACGACGTTTCGACACACCATTTTGCTGTGGTGTTTCGGCAGGTGTGAGTTGTGAAACTATTCCACACTCTTTCATATGTGTGCTAAACTCGTAACTTAGATACTCATCTCCATGGTCAAACCGTAGAAATTTGATCTTTCTATTATGATAATTTTCCACTTCATTCTGAAATTGCTTGAACTTTTCAAAGGTTCCAGACTTGTGTTTCATCGAGTAGATACAATCGTATCTACTCAAATCATCCGTGAAAGTAACAAAATAACGATATCTACCTCGCGCCGACACACTCATTGGACCACACACATCAGCGTGTATGATTTCCAATAAATCTATCTCCCGTTCCATTGAACCAGAAAATAGTGTTCTAGTCATATTGCCCATAAGGCATGGCTCACATGTATCAAATGATTCGAAATCAAGTGATTCCAAAAGTCCATATGAATGGAGCTTCTTCATGCGTTTAATGCCAATATGACCTAGACGACAGTGCCACATATATGTGGATATATCATCATTAAGTTTAATCCTTTTAGCATCAACATTATGAATATGTGTAACACTATTATCGAGATTTAACGGAAATAAACCATTCATCACAGGTGCTTGACCATAAAAGATATCATTCATATAAATCAAATAACCATTGTTTTCGGATTTAAATGAATAACCATTGCACATCAAACATGATCCGGATACAATGTTCATGCTCAGCGCAGGCACCAAATAACAATTATTTAGGTTCATAACTAATCCCGATGGTAAGTGGAGAGGTAGCATTCTGACGACAATCACATCAACACTTGATCCATTGCCGACACGC
Source organism: Avena sativa (assembly GCA_916181665.1). Classification (NCBI taxonomy): domain Eukaryota; kingdom Viridiplantae; phylum Streptophyta; class Magnoliopsida; order Poales; family Poaceae; genus Avena; species Avena sativa. Next base: position 271,157,724 of record OV702298.1, on the reverse strand, counting down.
ATCTTGACCTCACCCCTTGCTAGCGGTCGCTTGTTCCGTAGCCCCTGATTCGAGTTACAAATATTAGCAACCGATCCGGTATCAAATACCCATGTGCTACTGCGAGTACTAGTCAAGTACATATCAATAACATGTATATCAAATATACCTTTGTTTGCCTTGCCAGCCTTCTTGTCTGCCAAATACTTGGGGCAGTTGCGCTTCCAATGGCCAGTCCCCTTGCAATAATAGCACTCGGTATCAGACTTAGGGCCAACTTGGGATTTCTTTTCAGGTACGGCAACCGATTTGCCGCCATTCTTTCCCTTCTATTTACCCTTCTTATCTTTCTTGAAACCGGTGGTCTTATTGATCATTAACACTTGATGTTCTTTCTTGATCTCCACCTCTACAGTCTTAAGCATTGACAGAAGCTCAGGGAGAGACTTCTTCATGCCCTGCATGTTATAGTTCATCATGAAGCTCTTGTAGCTAGGTGTCAGAGATTGGATAACACGATGTATGCCTAAGTCAACAGGAATCGATATTCCCAAGGACACAAGCTTATCGGTGTACCCAGACATTTTGAGTACGTGCTCACTAATGGAGTTGTTCTCTTCCATCATGTAGCTAAAGAACTTTTTTGAAGCACTATAACTCTCTACGACAGCATGGGTGTCGAAAATCATTTTCAAGTCACCCATTGTATCAAAGGCATTGCCATTTTTGAAACGCTTTCGAAGTTCTAGCTCTATCCCATACAATATGCCGCAATGAACTAAGTTGTGGTCCTCCGAACGAGTCTGATAGACGTTCTTTTCCTTGTCAGGGGCATCATCAAGTGGTGGGGGCCTAGCGGCGCTTCTAGAACATATTGCTTTTGTGCAGTAGAGAGGATAATCCTTAAATTCATGGCCTAGTCGGTAAAGTTACTACCATTCATCGCAAGTTTCTCTTTCTCCATGAACATATTGAAATTAAAAGCAGGTGGTGCCATCTACAACGGAATTTGTAAAGTTTAGACTAAGTTTATGATAGATCAAGTTCAACTAATCCAAATTAAGAATGAACTCCCACTCAAAAATGACATCCCTCATGCCTTTTTGGTGATTACATGAAACAAATTCACTACACCAAGTCCGATCATCACGTGAGTCGGTGTAGCTTCAAAGGTGAGCATCTATATGGGCATTATATCAAATGCCAAACAAGCAATATAAGATGCAACAAACATCATATGTGAAAAGTGAAATGATATGGTTCTTGCACTTGATCATCATCATATGCATCGTGGTATGATATTTATCATTCCTTTGTGTGTAAGGCCAAGGTCTATGGAACTTACACGTTAGGTGTGTTGTAAGAGTATCGACTATACTTTTACTTACGACATTACCATATCATGACACTAGCCCAGCAACAATCTAAACTAGACGCTTCTAATTTATCCATTGCAAGTTTTACGTGGCTTAGGGCTTTCGAAGATAGAAACGTTCTTACCTACGAACATGGAACCACAACGAGGATAACCAAATTATTAACAGCTCATTGTAAATTAGATATTGACTATAGTAGAAGAGATAGACACCCGCTAGCCACTTATGCAAAACTAGTTGCATGTCAAGTGTGGAACAGGTCTCATGTGCGAGGACATGTAAAGTTTTTCCGGGCCGCGTCATCCCACTATGCCACCAATATCCAAAGTACAACCAATAAGAAATAACATGATCATCATTGCCCACATACTCATATATGTACTACATGTGCTAAGCATCTACGCATAGATCCGGCTCTGATACCACTATAGGGTTCGTAGCATAGAAAACAAAAAATTTCCTATGATGGGAACAACTAAGTACCAAGATCTATCTACTAGATACAAGCAACGGGTGGATATACATCCATAGAGAACATACCCTTGTAGACCGACAAAGTTTAATGAGGTTGTACTCGTGGATGATGTAGACGAACGCTTGCCGATCTCAAGATCGAGAAGAAGTCTAGCGTCGCAAATCAGCAGCGCATCCGTGCTAGCACACACGTCCAAGCCGCCGAGCAACCTCCGCCTCCTCGCTCCAGCGATGCAGCGGAAGCAACAACTCTTTCTTGCCGAAAATCCACTGGGAACATGTATCTCGCTAGTCCGAGACCATGGGGGATAAACTAGAGGGGGAGAGAGATCCTTCATGAGGAGGTGTTAGTATGAGAGGGAGAGAGGGGGTCCTTGTATAGGAGGAGGGGGCAGAACCTCCCCATGGTCGGCGCACCATGGAGGGTGCCCCTCCCCTCCTTCATTCATGTGGAGGAAGCTCCACTCACATAAAGATGACCCCTCACTTCTCCACTCAAAATCCCACTAATCTTTGGAAATGATTTCCTTTCATTAGGGTTTTTGGGTTTTGGTTTAACTTTTCCAAATGTTAAAATTTAATGATACATTCATTGATGAATGCATTTCACTTAATTGAAATTTGTTGGATTCCCTTTTCATTCAAAATTTGTTCAAGTAGGGTTTTGATGTTTCCATTTAGAAACAAAAAGTTTCTTTTCACCCTAAATTTCAACAATTATTTCTTTTGTTTATTTATTTTTCACATTTCAAAATTTGGGATGTGACAGGCTACCACCCTTAAAAGAAATCTCGTCCCGAGATTTGGGAAGGCTAGAGGTTACAAGTTGGCTTCAAGACAACTAGGGTACTACCACCCTTAAAAAGGTTTTCAACTAGATTACATCTTGGCTTACTTGGAATCTTGATGTATTTTCTATAGGAACTTGTTTGCATAATGTCCTAGCTCTTTGCATTTGAAACACATCACTTGGCTAATATCCTTATTTTCCTTTGGTATCATTACCTCTTGTTTGTTTCCTTGGTTCTTCTTCTTTTTTGGGCAATCACTGGCATAGTGTCCCATCTCTTTGCAATGGTAGCATTGTACTTGGCTTTTGTCCTTCTTGTTCTTTTTGGGTCTCTCCAAAGCTATGAATTCTTCTAGTTCATGCTCTTCATATTTCACCACAAAGGTGGGAAATCTTTCTCTCTTCTTGGGGCAGTTACTAGAGATATGACCTTCTTCTCCACAAGAGTAGCAACACTTTGTGGTCACTTTGGATATGGCTCTATGAGGCATGGTTATGACTTTGCCTTCATCCTTCTTGGTAGAAGTTGCTCCCTTATGGAGTTTTCCAAACATTTGATGCATTCCATCTTGCTTCATTTCTTGGACTCTAGGATAGATGGGGCATTGGATAGGGACATGATCATTTCCTTCACATAGGAAACAAGTCACTTGGGATGTGGGGCATTTTTTAGTTGGATGTTTCTCTTCACAATTAGGGCATTGATCCTCATGCTCTTTGTAGGTGTGTCCTATGTCTCCACAAATATTGCAAGCTTGAGTTCCTTCTATAATATCATCCTTGATATCATTGTTGTCACAATATCCTTGGGAAGAGTTGCTTATCATGTTGATCATTTGATTGGTCATCCTTTGCAACAATTGGGATTGGGTTTCCAACAACTTTTGCATGGTTGGGTCTAACTCATTGTTGTTGGCTAAAAACTGAGTTGTCGCTTGACTCAACTGGGCTTGGGTTGCTAGAAGTTGTTCTCTCATGTGCATCTCTTGGTTGTTGTTGTCACCATCCTTGATGTTGGAGTCTCTTGGAGAAGTCATCTGTTTGGGTTGGATTGGGATTATAATAGGCAAAAGATTTCTAGGGGAGAAGTCTACTCACACACAACAATTCACACAAGCAATGAGCAAGCAATCACAAACAAACATTCCACTCAAACAACAAGATTCAAGCACATTTTTAGGCAACAAAATATTTTTGCTACACCACATAAGTTGGTGTGTTTGATCTAAACTAAACATTAGTATGGTGGTCCAACTATATGGTTTTATTGAGATCATTCCATTCTTCTTAGTTGTTTCTTCATGAATAAGATCTTGGTATCCTTGGAAAAATTCTTGCATCTTGGTCACAAAACTTCAAAGGTGATGATGGTTCCTTCTAGGTTGTGTTTCTTTAGTCTTCAAGTCTTGGGTAATATTTCTTGTCTCACTTGTAGTCCTTAGTGATGTCCAAGTTGAAGTCCTTGATGAAACTAAAGTTGAAGTCATTGGTGATGTTGAAGTTGAAGTCATTTGAGTTGGTGAAGTCCTTGCTCATGTTGAAGTCTTTGTTCATGTTGGAGGTTTTGTCCATCAAGTTTGAAAATAGAAGAGATGTAGATTCAAAAACAAAATGTTGAGGAAAGAGTTTACAAGATTGTTTGTAAATAATTTTTGAACAAATACAACTCCTATTTTTCTAAGGGGTTTTGTCCAATCCTAGGGTTACAATCCTACAGGAAACACAGTGCTCTAATACCATCTGTAGAGGTCCCAACCTGATAAGGTAGAGATCCCTGTGTTTACAATGCTAGTCCCTGGATCAATAGCTAGCATCCATAGTTTAAGATGTAATATCAAGAAACAAAGGTCATAATACAACTTTATAACCAGGAATAAATATTTCATTACATCTTACATAGCTCATTTGGCTATCTCATTACAATGTAGTTGAAATTACTATATAGCATGGAGTCCTTCATCTTCAAAGTGCCACATGCAATCATGTTGGTTGTAGACTTGTAATCCTAATCAACACACTTCACTAACATCAAACAAACCTGCAACATAATAAGTTACAGCCACAAGGGTCAATACATCTGAATTGTATTGGCAAGTGATACTATGGTAGAATAGTGGTATCTATCATTTATATGCATTTGGCTAAGTGGAGCTTAGGCTTGATTTGCTCAAAATATATTTTCCTTATCATTTGAAAACACTAAGTTTTTGTTTGTCAAAATCACCCAAGGCATCTACCAATCAATGATTGAAGATCCTTTAACCCTTGTTCAACCACAAGCTTTTAACTTAGAAATTTGGATGAGGAGATCCTTGATAGCTTCCATGTCTTGATGCTCAAATTGTCCATTGCCGGGGACACGGCTAAGTACTTAGATTTTACTCTCTCGAGAGGTGGTGCACTTTCCCCACAAGACTCGACATGTATCGAGACAAGATCTTTCAGAAGTCTTCCCTTAGACCAAAATGGACGCGCTCCAAACCTATCACCCCCTACCACCAACTGTCCATTTGGCTAAGTTATTGCAACCTATATGATCCAGGCAGAGCCCATATTGCCATGTGGCTGCACTTGAAGCTTCTCAACATTTGAATCTCAAATCTCTTTGTTCCTGGGTGGCTTTCCACAAGTGAGATACACTAGGGTAGGCCATGAATATGGGCACTCAACACAAACCATTCACACCATTCGACCCAGGTGATTCATTCACATAGTTGTTTTATTAGACAAAACACAAGTCATTGACTTAGAAATATCACATAACATGAATATATTCCACCCTTGTTTTCTACTAGCTAACCTAAGCATCATCTACTAAGGCATAATCTACTAGGATTTCCCATGGCATAGCATACTTAGTAAAAATTCCATGCAAGTCCTACTCAAAACATCACTAATGCATAGTGAAAATAATAGGACAAAAGTATGAAGCATCACTTTTTGGTAGGGAATATACATTCACTCCTTGATCTTGAAATAGTCACACTCTTCAAATTTCACTATAATTTAATCAAGCAAGCAAACATTCAAACTAGCATTCAATAATTCATCACATAAAATGAATAAACAAGGCAATGCATGCAAGCATGCAAAAGATTATTTTATTTGGAAAGGTGGTTTCTAATAGGGAATAAACATTTTTAAAACACCTATTGGTCATTTATAAAAGTGGCAAAACCATTTTAAATCAAGTTAGTGAAAATGGCAATTTAGATCATTTTTGTTTTGCTAGAATTGATTTAAATCAAAGTAATAATTTCTAGTGTTTGACAAATATATTTTTAAACACAAATGTTAGTGTTTTAAGGTCAAGTGTTTAATATTAAACCATTTTCAAAAGGTTTCACCTAAAAACCATTTTTAAACCAAAGCAATATTTTATTTTGTTAGAAATGTCTTGAAATAAAGTAATAATTTTCTAGGGTTCATCAAATATATTTTTAAATCCCAAAACTTGGTGTTTAGGGTCAGAGAGTTTAAATCAAACCATTTTCAAAAGGTTTTACTCAAAAATCATTTTTAAATCAAGCACCATTTTTATTTAACTAGAAAAGCTTCTTATTCAAAGGAATAATTCCTTAGTGTCACAAAATATATTTTTAAATCCAAAAGTTGGTTTTTATGGTCAGTAGGTTCAAAACAAATCATTTACAAAAGATTTTACCCTAAAATCATTTTTAGAATAAATTTTATACACAAAATAAGCCTAAACATGTTTCTACAAAAAAAACTAATTTTCCAGAAGCAAAACACTAAACAAAGGGCATGGTTGCAAAGGTTTCTTTTTGCTGATTCCATTGATATAAAATTTGCAAATTTGGACATGCGGATTAAAAGTTATGGATTTTACAAAATCTAGCATCTAATAGAAAAGTTTCTGTTTTTAAAAGAAAGCCTGAGCCACATGTCTGTTTCTAACTAGACGATACCGTTTGCGTGGATCGATCGATACTGGCTGTTAGATCTAAGTTGCATCCCACGACACAGGACGCATGATACTGTTTCGCTAGTTGTTCTATCCTATCCGCCAGATCTACATCCAACGATCCAGAGTAGCTTGACCATGGATGGGTGGCACTGCGACGGCGGACGGCGGCGGCGCGCTCGGGCAGGAGGGCTCCAGCGAAGCTAGGAAGTGTGGGAGAGGGAGGAGACCATTACCAAACTCGCCGTGACATGCTGAAGCTCGAGGTGGTTGTAGTGGACAAAGGGGCGCACGAGGACGATGACAATTACTCGCTGGAATTCCTTCTGGCAACGGGCACACTCTGTCGAAGACAGAGGCGAGGCTACAGTGCATGCCAGCGCAAATAAAAGATGCTATTAGATGCGCAAGATCGTGGCGAGTACGAGGGCATCAATGAGAAAGAGAGGGGAGGACAGAAACTACCTGGAGAGTTCGCCGGAGCGGATGCAGGCGACGGTGGCACTCAGTTGTCATCGTTGCCGAGGCTTCAGGGCACACGTGGGCGAGCTAGTGCTACTGGGAGGTGCGCAAGAAGATGGGGAGCAGGCTCGTGGGAACTGGGGGTAGTGGGGGTGACAGTGTTGGCCGGATTTCATCGATGAGCTCGTTGGAGCAGTGGGCGTCTCGAGCAACAATTGTAGCAGCCTGATGGCTCATAGGCAGAGAGGTTTGAGGGGAAAGGTAGAGGAGGGGAGGGCGCTTATGAGGGCGTGATCACTGGCGGAATTACTCACGGCATTTAGGTGAATTTAATCGGCGAAATTAGAGGCAGAAACGACGACGAGGAAGAGGGGAACGGGTCGCGCGGGGTAGACGATGATGAGGTGGCGTAGTGGGACAGCGTTGCCAGCGAGGGAGAAGGGTTACGGTAGAGTCGCAGAGTCCGTAACTGAGGGGGTTAATTGCGCGGTGTGAAACGTTTTCTGCGGGGAGAAAGAGAGGAGCTAAGTGGGCTGGTTACTGGGCCTGGGGCTTGTTGGGCTGGCTGGGCTACTTTTTTCTATTTTTTCTTCTCTAAATCTTTTTCTATTTCTATTTTTCTGTTTTGAATTCAAACTCTTATTTGAAATCAGATTTATTCCTCAAATCTTTTCAAAACATTTCAGTAGGTTTTAAAGTCCATTTTAGAATAATTTCTTTTATTCCTTTATGGTTAATTATTTATTTAAAATAGACATTTGTCTTTATTTAAATAGGATTTTAAATATGTTTTCAAACTTCTATTTGAATTCCAATTTTTACCAAACCTTTTTCAGTAGGTATTATTTAGTGCAAATAATTCACTTTGAATTATTTAAAATATTTGAATATGATTTATTAATCATTTAATTTGGGCATTTGTCTTTATTCAAATAAAATTGATTTTAGTTAAAGTCCATATAATTTTAATTGAATAATGTTTATCCCTTTATTTTATTTGGATTTGGATTATCTTTGTTCCATTTGCTCATGGATTTAGTTCAAGGTTTTAATTTTTCTTCTAAATAATTTTATTATTATTTAGTTTAGGCAATTTCTCTTTATTTAAATAAAATTGGATATTGTTCAATCCTTATGATTTTATTTAAATAATCTTTTACTCCTTTTTATTATTCAACAACTTTCATTCCATTTGTTTGGCCAAGATTTAATTTGGCTTTCAAATATTCCTTATTTATTTTCTTTCTTTCTTTGTCTTATAAAATCCATATCTCTTTATTTATAGATCCAAAATGGGTGATTCCAATTTGTATATTTTTATTTGATATTTGTTTATCTTTTTAAATCCTTTTAGGATTATTTTTCTCAAGATTTTGGTATGGATTTTAGATAGGAGCTTTATTAGCTTTGGAATTTATTTTCCTTTTATCTTAATAAATTCATAAGTTTTTATCTATGGCTCCACATTAAGTGAAACCAATTTCTATGGTTTTATAATATTTTTATTTGTCATTATTGATCATTTAAAAATGTTTGTTGCTGAATTTTTATATGGATAAAATTCATAGTCTTTGGGAGATCTTTGGAAATGATTTCCTTTCATTAGGGTTTTTGGGTTTTGGTTTAAATTTTCCAAATGTTTAAATTTAATGATACATTCATTGATGAATGCATTTCACTTGATTGAAATTTGTTGGATTCCCTTTTCATTCAAAGTTTGTTCAAGTAGGGTTTTGATGTTTCCATTTAGAAACAAAAATTTTCTTTTCACCCTAAATTTCAACAATTATTTCTTTTGTTTATTTATTTTTCACATTTCAAAATTTGGAAAATTTTGGGATGTGACATATCACCGAGGGGGCATAAATTATATCTCTCCATCATCGGGATGGAAAAATTCCACTCATGATCCATGAGCCTCAACATAACACCTTTGTAGCACTGAACCCATCTTTATAATCATCCTGCTAAGGTGTGACGTTTGATGTTATAAAGATACTCTTCTAGTGTTAGTGATTGACATGATCTCATGGTCTAATAATTAGGATTACTTCGTATGATGTTATAGCAATATAAACACAATGACTTTGATCATAATGCTATACTTCGGATTAATGTTCATCACATCATTCCAATAATGTTGTGACCTCGTTATTAACAACATTCACTGTCCATGATCAGGAAACCTTGATCATCTTGTTAATCAACGACCTAGTTCATAAGAGAGGCATAACTAGGAACTTTCCATTTGTTTATTGAACACACATGTATTAACGTTTCCGTATTAATATAATTATAGCATACACAATAAACATCTATCTTATACTTGGAATATACATAATAACAACTTTATTAATTGCCTCTCAGGGCATATTCCCTTCACACATAACAAGTCCCTGGAATTGTATCATTACTACTTTATGAATTTTCTTGAAAAACAATGATTGGATCAGAAGTACGTGTTTTGATAGCCTTGATTTACTGATGTGGGTGTCGATAAGACACTTCACTGTTATGCTACTTAGGACATGAACTCTCTTACTCAATTTTCCTATTAAAACATCCTAGTGTTCCTTGGCAAGCTGAGAGTTAACTTGAAGAATTGGATTGATTGTTACACTTCTAGCTATCTATACTAATATTAAACTATACTTTGATTGTCTTGATTTACCAAAGCTTGTATAGTGTTCTGGTCATCTCTCTAACTTTGATGAGCCTTTTCAATGGATGAAGTGCTGAACACATATGACTGCCAACCATAAGTGAATTCATATTCTCATTAAAGCCCTTACTTTACAAAAGTAAGGAGATATAAAACATAAAAGGCGCAATAGGAGGATCACAAGTTTGCTTCAAAGCTAGATTCTCTTTTGACATGGAGAATTGAAGTTTTAATTGATATTTTATGGATTGACATAACTAGGCTTGTGTTTCCTTGTATGAATATGTTCTTTCTTACTTTGACCTTGTAGGGAAAATAAGGATACAAGGCAACAATCTTCTACATCCAATATTATTACTTTTGTTTCAATTTTGCCTCATTTATGTTATTAACTCGTGCCTCATGAACATGATGACCTTGTCCATAAGCCACCTTATTGCTCGAGGATGAGCAAGAGTCTAGTTTGGGGAAGTTGATGAGTCCAAAATTGGATCATATTTAAGTATACAAAATTATTTATATTTTCACTCATTACATGCTATATCTAGCTATAGCTATGCCTATTATGTATGATTATTAGTTCTCATTCATTTTTACGTGGACTTTGCACAACTAGTAATTTTTAGTAGGATTTTACTTTTCTTGCCTTTGACTTGTGTGTGGGTGTTGTGATGGATTATGGATAAAGAAAGGCAAAAGGAATCAAGAGGATGCAATATGGAGGAGGTGTAGTCACCAGACTTAGCCATTCAAGGGGTGGTAGAAGTGATTTTTTGAACTCTAAATAAAGATCCAAGGCCATGGTGTTGTATCCCTCGTCTATACAAATCCAACGAGCTGAAGAACGCCCAATTCGGAGTTCGTATGAAGAAATGGAGACCAAAATATGAAAGCATTCAGTGCCTCTAACGACCATTGGTACGAACGGGTACGGTCATACCGTCTGCCCGTACCATGGGTCTGGACGCAGGGAAACTATGTTTCTAGACAGAATCCATCTCGGTTTGTTCCTAGACCTTCCTTAGGTCATAAGGAACGTATTGGGGACTATTGGAGGCTCCCTTAGGACTATATAAAGAGGTGAGGAGCCAAGGGAGAAGGATCTCTCTATACATACCTCCATGGCGGAGCCCTGCGATCGTGCCATATCCATAGCCGCCACACCTCCAAGGTCCAGATTTCCATATACACCCCCACACCATTCAAGCAAGAGGAAGAAGAGAAGGAGGCCATCACCATCACCACCACCACGCATCGAGCGCCGACTCCATCAACATCTCCATCTCCATCAACTCTTCCATCTCCTTCTCTCTTATATTTAGTATTTGTAGGATTGAAAATGATGATGATCTCCATGAATTCTTATTTGAGTTATTGTTCATCTATGATTGAGTAATTGATTTGGTTTTAGGTTGAGGTATGATCTAGTATGTAACCCTAGAGTTTGTGGCTTGATCTAGTGACAAGGAGGAGATAGATGAGTTCATGTGATCCTTCGGTCCGGAGTGTATTATTGACTTGCACAAGTGACAGCGATGCGAGGCTCTATGTAGTACACATGTGTGCAAACTCAGGATCATTGGGGATCATTTATTTATCTAAAGATGTATCTTGTATAATTACAATAGATGGATACATAGTTGCCCCTCTAGTACTAGTGAAACCGAAAGCCTAGATGCCACTTTACTCTAGTGAATTCCACATCTACAACCCCTCTCGTTTACTTTTACTTTTAGTTTACTTTGTTCTTATTTAGCTCCTTGTTCTTACTTACTTCAAACCTCACTCATTCATTGCCATTCTAGTAACCTATAGAGTAGACTATTTCCAAACAATGTTTTGGGTGCGAACGTGGCCACATTGATAATGTGGCTGCAGGGTTGTGTTGTTGCCATTTGCAAACTTCCAAGGGACGAACTTTATAAATAATATTTGTTTCTACAAGTACTGCAATAACCCTGTTATTGATCATAGAAAAACCCAGGCATCAATAGGTAGTGTAGGTTTAGCAAGATCAAGATGAGATGAAGATTAGAATATAGATAAGAAGATAGACATGTTTAGTCTTTAGGTTTTTCTTCATTTATTTGTAATTTTCTTTTTCTTTGTATCAAACTTGTATCCATTTGGTTTCTGAATAAAGTTCAATCTACTTGAGTTTGATGAGACTCTACTTGTGTTAATTATTTATTTTATTGTTATAACATGAACTTGCGAACTCAAGTTTGAATTATTCAAACCTCAATTTTGAATTCCAAGTGTAGATGTGTATTATTCCATTTACTTACTTAATCATAATTGTGTGTGGGGTTATGAACATGTGTTTTAAGTTTGATGAAACTATTCACTCAAATGACTCTCAAACAATTCATATATGAATTTGAATTCAATTCCTAGGGTTGATTTGAGTCAAACTCAACTATAGCTCAAATTCTCAAGTGTTAACATTCAAAGCATAAAAATTTCAAATTCCCCCTCAATTTCATGTCCTAAAATGAAATGCACAATTTCAATATCAGTCCTTAGCCCTTTCATATTTCTTTGGGTCACTACAATATCCGTCCTCTCCTGTCGTACAGGATCCATCTCTGTGTCGTATCAAATTCACGTCCACCGTCGTGGTCATGGGACCAATGGACGGCTCAGCTTCTCGCTTCTATCATCCTCACAACGCTAGGACAGGTCATGACAGGAAGGAGAGAGAGAAGGGAGGGAACAATATCGAGGTGATGAAAAGAGGCCAGATGGAGGGCAATGGAGGTTCGGGGCAGTGCACGACAGAACTGTGTGGCGGGGGAAGGGACGAGAATAGTGGAGCGTAGCGAGGCGGTGGAATGGGGAAATATGGGAAATTACAGAGTAATGCGGGTTCGGATCTTCGAACCTGGGATGTGCGTGGTCGATAGCTCAAGTTTCGAGGCCCGCTTGTCGATAATTTCCAGAAATAACGGTTGCGCATGATGGGACCTACATGTAAGAACCGAGTCAACTAGATGACAAGTTTTTTTTGCGAAATTTCACAATCTAATATTAATCATCAACATTAGTACAAAGAGACTCAAAAGTAATAAAAATTACAAATAGGTCGCTGGACCACCTAGCGACGACTACAAACACTAACACGAGTCTAAGGCGCGCCGCCATCCTCGCCCCTCCATCACCGGAGCCGGGCAAAGCTTGCCGTAATAGAGCTTGTTGCAGTAGACAGAAGGGAAGTCGTCGTGCTAAGGACACAAAGTACCAGCACACTAGAGCCACAACCATAGCCAATAATGACATCCGTAGATCAGAAGAGACTGACCTGAAAACAAACCGACGAACACAAAAACAGACAAAATCCAAGTTAGACAAAGAAAACGATGACCGACATAAAACAAAACCACGAGTACGAACGTAATGTGACGCATATGTTGGAATTTGATGAGTTTTGGGATGTTGGCCCATTAGACAAATTCTGAAATTCTCTTTAGCCCACTTGTGCATGGCAACATATGGCTGTGCTAGTGGTGCTAAAGTTTAGTCCCACATTGCTAGTTGAAGGAGAGTTGGACCACCTTATATAGTAGAGTGTTGAACCACTCACTAAGGTGTGACAAGGAGAGAAGCCCTCGCACACTCCTCCTCCAACGCCGCTCGCCTCGCCTCGCCACTGAAAGAACATTTCTTAATCCCTAGTGTTTTGTGTGTTAGATAACAATATCAAGGATTATTTAACGTGTGTTGAAGTGTTGCAGCTCTCTCTAAGAAAAAGGGAAAAGTATCTGCCTTTGGGGGCGGATAATCCGCCCCTACCAAGGGCGAATAATACGCCCCTCCCTCTTTCCAAGAGTGCGCGACCCCTAGAGAGGGGGGCGGAGTTTGTGGCTGGATTTTCCGGCCCTGTCGGATAGTCCGCCCCTTGGGGGCGGACAGTCCGCCCCCTCGAGGATTTCCTTCAAGCCAAGGCCTGCGTCGCTCTCAGTATGGGGGGTGGAGTTTCCCTCGGACTTTCCGATCCTTGGGCCGACTTTCTCCCAAGGGCGGATAGTCCGCCCCTGGCGGGGGCGGATAATCCGCCCCCTCTAGAAATTTCTTCAAGTCAAGGTTGTGTCGCTCTCTGTATAGGAGGCGGAGTTTTCCCCGAAGTTTCCGTCCTAGGGGCGGATTTTCTCCCCAGGGCGGATAGTCCGCCCCAAAGGGGGGCAGATAATCCGCCCCCAAACTTTTCCAACGGCTTGCTCTAGGCAGGGGGTATTTAAGCCTGTCTTCCCCCTTTGGCCAGAACTCTTGATTCATTCAAAAAAGAAAAAACCTGATCTGCAACCTTCATCCAAGAGAACTCCACCTAGATCCACCCAAAGGCCCCGTTCCTTGGGGAATCGTAGGAGGAGAACTCGATCTTCATCATCAGCAATCAAGCGCTTCATCTCCTCTCCATTCATTTGGAGAATCACTGATCTATATTTCTTGCAAATACCTAGATCCTTGTTTTTGTTTATATTGATAAACCTTGTTCTTATGACAGCTTGTTGTCATCTCGGGAGCCCCCAATTCAGTTGTGGGTGTGTGTTCCCCGGTAGCGTTGTAAAAGGCACCGGTTCCCGCCTCGAAGGGACCCAATAGTGGAGAAGGTGGATCAGGCCTCTCGTGGCGAGATCCATCGGAGAATAGGGTGAGGCCTATTGTGGCGTGGTGGTCTTAGAACTTCCCACCCCTCCAACGCAGATGTACTTCCCTTAACAAGGAAGGAACTGCGGTAAAACAAATCCCTGTGTCTCCGTGTGCTCCACTACGGTTCCCTCGCTCCTCTCTTTACGTGCGTAGTAGTTAGGGTTGCATATAGGGAAATTCTCGTAGTTACATATCTAGAGAATTTACTTTGTGTCAAGCCTAAAATTGAAAAACTATTAAAAATTAGTTAGCACCTATTCACCCCCCCCCCCTTCTAGGTGCCCATATGATCCATTTCAATTGCTATCAGAGCCCCGGCTCTTATTTCGGGCTTAACCGCCTAAGAGAAGTATGGGTTCCAAGGTATATGGGAGTGATGCTCCGGATGTAGTCACCATGAACGATCTCAAGACATTGGAAACAACCTTGGTGAGTTCAATGGAGGCTAAGATGGAAGATATGCGTCAATTGATAATGCATCTCTCCCCATCCACAACATCACCTCCATCTAACTCTGAGGCTACCACTCTGAAATCCAAGGAAACTGGTAAAACTGATTCCAAACAGAACGAAGTGGTTGGTGATGACACTAGCAAGATCTCCTCCTCGAAAAAGGATAGTGGTAAGGATGGATACAATGAGGTTTCTCATGTGTATTCTCCTGATCCACCTATCCCTCACCCACATATACATAATAGGTGTGATCCACCCAAACTTTCTGCATCTACTTTTTCTCAATGGCAATTTTTGATGAAGTCTCATGTGTGCAGTTCCTCCATTGAGTTGTGGAAAATCATAGAAAATGGTCTTCATGTTGGAAACCCCAACAATCTCACAAGAAGAGAAGTTGTTGATAGCCAACTCAACGCTACAGCTCTACACATGATACAACTTGGTGTGGGTGACAAAGACATGCCACACATTTAGCATCTTAGCACAGCTAAGGAAGCTTGGGATGCCCTCACCGAGCTCTTCATCGGAAATGAAAGTATGAGAAGGAATAGATATGATGCTTTGAGCAACAAAGCTGAAGGATTCTATATGTTGGATGGAGAAGACCACGAGGACATGTATAGGAGGCTCAAGGCAATAGCCACAACTTTCAGAAACCACGGTGCAGCTCATGTTGATGATGCTTGGATCAAGCGCAAGTATGTCAGTGCTCTTATGCCATTTGAGCCCAGAGATTTGAAAAGTATCCAAGGTAGGCATAACTATCACCTCATGTCATCTAATGAGGTAATGCAAGAAATGGCCGCTTTTGAAGTGGCTGCCAAGAATGGCGAAGATGCTCATGTTCGCGCTATGGGGATGCAAAAGGGGGGTCAACATGGCCTTGAAGACTAGTGTGATTGATCATGATGAATATGTCGTAGAAGGTCTGGACTATCCCGAGGATATAAAAAGGATCCACGGACAATACTTGGCTCTTTATGCTAGAAACTTTTGGAAAGATCCAGCCAAGGCTAAAGCTGAACTAGAACGCAAGAGTGGAGCCTATGGAAGGAAAGAAAATGGTCCCAAGCTGAGAACATGTTTCAACTGTGGTGACCGGCTGCACTTTGTAGCTGAGTGTCCATATCAAAGTAGGGAAGATAATGGAGGAAGACTTATTTTCAAGAACAAGTCAAAGGATCCACGCAAGAAATAGTTTGTAAAGAAGAATGCTCCCTTCAAGAAGCAACCGAAGATTGTTCTAGTGTCTCAAGAAGAATATTCATCGGGAAGTGAAGATGAGGACGAGGACGATAGCTCTCAAGAGGTGGATGCTATAGCCACCACATCTACATCAACATCTCTCTTCGACTCTCCGAATGAAAACATCATCAACAAGAATGCTACTTGTCTCATGGCAATAAGCTCCGAGGTAACGACTTCTAACTCTTCTTTTCCTAAGGCTATGATTGACATGGATGATCCTACTAGTCTTAAGGTTAAAGAAGAGATTATTGCTTTTGATTACTTCTACACTAACTTGCAAGGTGAGCACAAAGCTCGTTTTGAAGATCTTATGGATCAGCTGGCCCAAAACGAAGCTCTCCTCGAAGAAAAGGGCAGAATTTAAAGGGAGGATGCAATGGAAATTGCATCCTTAAAAAATGCTCTTGAGGAAGAAGAAGAAGAATAAGAAGAAGCTGGGGTCTCTCTTAAAGAGAGGCTTGAGTCCATTGAAGAGTCACATGAAGAAATTGTGGCTAAACTTGTTAAGGAACGTGACAATGCAGTCACCAAAGCAAAGAAGTTAAAGAAAGAAAAGATTGACTTTGGGGCTGCTCATGATAGACTCTCCGAGAAATTGGAGAAACTTGACAATGCTCACAAGGCGTTGAAAAACGATTTCTCTATTCTCAATGAGTCACATGATCAGCTTCAAAGTCGATTGGCCAAATATGATGTTCCTAGCTCATCCAACTCAACATATAGTCACAAGGAAAATGCTAGTGTGGAAAAAGAAGTGGTCAAGGACATCACTCCCAAGGATAAGGGTGTGCTTGATGAAGTTCTTGGCAAGCAAAGGTCAAATCATGGTAAAGAGGGACTTGGGTATGTCACCAAGTCCAAGAAAAAGAAAAACAAGAAGAACAAGACCAAGAATGTGCAATCAAAGACAAGCACCGCTGAGAAGATTATGGTTTTGCAGGGTCTCACAATCCAAATTATGAACTCTTTTGTGATGATTATGGCAATGTTTATGCTTATTATGTCGGTCCCTTTGATGAATATATTGCCTGGTCTATTTGGGTCCCAAAGACCCTTGTTACTAACATGAAAGGACCCATTGAAAAATGGGTACCTAAAACCAAGAAGGAATTCTCTTGCAGGGCTATGCTTCCGGTGGGTCGAAATGGGTGCTGGATAGTGGATGCACTAGTCATATGACCGGAAGCAAGGATATCATCACGGAGATGCGTCCAAATCATGATAATATCACAGTCTCCTATGGTGATAAGTCTAAATCTCAGGTATTGGGTCTTGGCAAGGTTGTGGTTGCCCACGATATCTCTCTCGTGGACGTCATGCTTATTGAGACCCTCGGTTACAACCTTCTTTCTGTTCGTGCCCTTGGCAAGATGGGATTTGCTGTTTTTATCGATGATGATTTGGTGGTACTCTTGTGGAGCAAGTCTCTAAAGGTCGCTTTCATTGGATACGTCGAAAATGACATGTATGTGGTGGACTTTTCGGGGAAAACCACTTCGGGTCTGATGTGTCTATTTGGAAAGGCAGACGTGGGCTGGCTATGGCATCGCCGTTTAGCCCATGTCAACATGATAACTTTGCAAAGTCTCCACAAGGGTGGCCACATCCTTGGACTAAAACACTATAACCTATTATGATGGCCGGATGTTATCCAAGTATCCTGTGAGTATCCAACTTCCAGAGGAGCTTGGATTATATCACGATCTACCTATAGGTGAAGGTAGGAGTCACTTAGCAGCATATCATGTTGCTGTTGTGGAGGCGATAGCTAATATCCGGGAGCATAAAGCCAAGGAGTTAGAAGGTAGCACATTTTCTGTGATACCTCATGATTTTATAGACTCGGAGACGGTACCAGATCATCTTACTTTGGTTAAGAAGCATCCTAAGTTAGCTTCCAAGTTTATGGATAGATATCAAACACTCGTTGCGTCTTTTTATAAGACACATCAGGTGATTGTCGAAGATAAAAATGACATGTTAGAGGATCTAACTGATTCGGAAAGGAGGAAGCAGTTAGCATTCCAGTTGGAGAAGGAAGCAAGTAGTAGTGCAACACCTATCTTTAAGGATATACCTATAGATCCTGAATCTTTTACACCATATCCTTATTCACCAAGGCATGAACCTATATATGATCCTACTGTGGATATGAGGTATGCAGTACCACAGGGTTCAGAGGATGGTTCTGATTTAGAACTTCCTACTGAGAATTCTGATGGTTGGAGGATGGGATCATATGAAGGATCTCATGAACACCAGATGTCCATAGACGGTTCTGACAGAAATGTTGGACAATCTAGCTGGATGGGTGCAAGAATTAACCCTAGTAGCAGTAGTAGAAATGCCATGTTCATAGATAATCAGGATGAAGAAGAAGATCCTGAGGACAGAGTGTTTGAATCATCAACATCTTCTCAGAGCTCAGGGAATATACATTATCTGGTGTTTAACTATCTTGCCCAAAGGAGCACCTGGGGATCAACAGGATCTGCGTAACCTGTTGACAACTCAAGGAATGAAGCGCAGGAGATGCAAGTGGGAGATAATGTTGAATATGTTTCTAAAGACTTTTCAGCTGAGCTGGAGGGAGTCAATGCGCTTAGGTTGAGTAATGACTCAAGTCCTGACACTTCAGATACTGAGTATGTTCCTTCTGGAAGGCCATTTGTTCCACAAACTGTGCGATGAACGTCACGTAATCACGGTTGGACATCAGGCATGTATGATGAGCATAGTTACTACTAGAAGTAGGCAACTATTTAGAGGTATCAAGTATCGTGTATTATAATCCAAGTGACATGGTTGTACCCTACGGGTGCGTGACCTCAGCATACCTGGTCCAACCCAAGGAAGGCCCACGGCAGACGTACGCTGGCCCATGAAGATTTTCGGGTGGCCAAGGCCCATGACGCCTTCGGATCCTTGGAGAGCAAGACTAGCGTAGATAGGAAATTCAAAGGGGTAAAAACCCTAGGACTTGTAACCGACTAGGTCTTTGCCCGGGACCTGCCTAAGTCTATATAAAGGCCAGGAGGGCACGACCTAGATCCCTCGACTCATACTTTCACATACACACCTCCACGCCAGATCGAATCTGCGCACCCCTGTAACCTTCGGTTCCACCGTAATCAAGAGCAGACAAGCAGGATTAGGGTTTTCCCTCTAGGGGCCTGAACCTGGGTAAACCTCATGTCCCCGTGTTGCTTGTTTGCTAACCGTTCCACGATCTCCAGCATCCCCATCTTCTCCAAAACCCAAGTCCATAACAATGGGCATTGATGAGATTAAACCTCGTCAATTGGCGCCGTCTGTGGGAACTGGGGCTGCTGATTGTGCGGTCGTGACGGTCCCGACCCGATCGATTTACAACTCTGCGGCGACGGAGAGTCACCTCCTCTTCGGCGCTTTCAACTTCATCGCCCACTCGCCGGCCACCATGAAAGATTTCGAGCCCGTAGGCAACGGACTCGAGATCCTGTTCGGGAGTTTCTGCTTCCAGGTGGGCCAGACTGGCACCCTCCACCTTCCTGAGCGGGTGCCCCTACCATCAATCAGGCCCGCCTCATGGGCTCCACACCCTGTGCTACGCACATCATCATCAACAGATGAGTTCTACGATAGCAACAGCTGCAACTCCGATCTGTGCGATCCACCTTCGGATGAAGGGACCTACGGTTCCGGATCCGAAAGCTGCTGCAGTAGAGGACCAATCTACGAGCGCTACCAATGCGCCGTAGTCATCCAGAGCGACGTGGAACAGCAAACGCCTAACCCGCCGCCCAACCCGAACCCCAACCCGCAGGACAGAAACGGCGGAAACGGCGGGAACAGAAGAAGCCAGTCCCCCCACCCGACGAGGAAAACAACGGCCACGTCATCCAACTTAGCAAAGAAGGATGGTTCCAAGCACGCCGCGCCGTAGCAGGCGACATAGTCCTCCCTGCAGACGCCTCACGTGAACTACTGATGGCATACCACTTCCTCCTCATCGAGGAGCACAAGAAGCAAGTCAAGATGCAAGAAACACTTGACAAACGCAAGCAAGCAGCCTCCGAGTCCAGCGCGCGACGAGCTGCGCTCTCTGCCATGGCCCCCGGCTCTAGCACGAACAGAAACCAAGGAAACAAGCACCGCTCTCGGGTGGAGAACATGGATCCCAAGGAGCGTCGTGATGTGACCCGAACTCTCCACACATCGTTCATGGAGATGGATGCCGACGGCAATGTCATCCCAAAGACGCTGCAAGCTGTGATCATGGCAGCCACTGCGTATCTCGCGGCCCACCCACCTCCGGAAGGGAACCCGAAAAGATCCATGCATAAGTCCGCACTCACCGGACTCGGACTTGTCGGAGCTGCGCTCCACCAAGATGCTCCTGCGGAGCCGAAGAAGAAAGCTCCGGCCAGGCACGACCAGAGCCCCACCCCTTCATCCGAAGAGGAAGAGGAACATGACCTTCCTCGAAGGAAGAAGAGCTCGCGTCACCATAAACGCGACTACAATGCCAGAGACGCACTTACACAGCGCAAAATCGACAAAGCGCGAGCCAAATGCGCATGCTCGTCTGAATCCGAGATGGACGAAGACGAAGGAGAACTCTGTGGAGCCCGATGCTTCAGCAGATTTGTTCGGCGAACACGGATGCCATGCAATTTCAAGCTTTCTTCGGATACTCCGAAGTTCGACGGCACGCAAGATCCAAAATCCTGGCTCAGTGACCATCTGTCATCCGTCAAGCTGCACGGCGGTAACAAAGAAACCGCCATGCAATGCCCTCAGCTGCAGCTGACAGGCGCGACACAGATCTGGCTCAGCAGCCTATCATCAGGATCCATCCGAAGCTGGGAGGAGCTAGCTTAGAGCTTCATCCGAAATTTCAAGGGCACCAGCAAGAGGCCCGCCTCAATCGAAGAGTTGCGGGCCTGCACTCAGAGAACGGGCGAATCTATTCGCTCGTACATACTACGCTGGTCTAACACCAAGAACTCTGCAGCACACATCTCCGAAGAGAGGGCCATCGACGCCTTCAGGGACGGCGTCAAGCGCCAAGATTTCAAGGAAGAACTTGGGCGTGTCAAGCCCAAAACACTCGACCACCTCATGGACATCGCCAACAGGTGGGCCGACGGTGAAGATTCCATTCACCGAGCACAATCGGATGAAGAGGACGACTACGGCCGAAGACGAGAACGCTGTAGCAAGAGAAGATTGCGCGTCTACGACGATCGCGACGGACCCGACATGGTCGCGGCAGGCTACGCCGACCGTCGCAACGACAACAGCCGCAACAACGGAGGATACCGTGGAGGAAACTTCCGTGACGGTGGATGCCCAGCGCAGTCGTGGCAGCGCCGCGAACGCGACAACGGACCCTCAGCATACGACAAACTTTCGGGTCCATGCACCATCCACTTCTACATCGACAAGCAGGACGGCAAAAAGAAAGCCAGCCACATGCTCAAGGACTGCCGTGAGTTCCAGAAACTCAGCGAAAGCATGGTGCAGATGAGGCAGCAAGCCCCAATCCCTGCGTTCGGCAACGCACCTGTGTCAGGTGAAATAGCGCATGGAGCTCCCCCACAGCCGCCTATCGGAGGACCAAACCAACCAGTCGCACCAGCACAGAACAACGCTGGGAACGGGTACCCCCACCAAAAGGAGCACTGATGATCCAGAAGGGACGCCCAACGAATAGGGTGCAGAAGAAAATCACTCGCCAGATCAACTTGGCCGTAGCAACTCCACCCGCCATCCCTGAGTACCTCAGTGGATCGGAGTCATGCATCACGTTCAGCCGTTTGGATCACCCCCGCCAGATCCCTCACCCAGGTCATGCTGCCCTAGTGCTTGAAGCACAAATCGGAGGCTTCGAGATGAGCCGCGTCTTCATGGACGGCGGCAGCGGCATCAACCTGATGTTCGCAAGCACCCTCGCAGCAATGCGGATCCCGCAGTGCAGCCTGGAGCAATCAGACACTACGTTCCACGGCATCGTCCCAGGAAAGGGCATATTCCCTCTGGGCAAAATTTGGCTTGATGTCATCTTCGGCAGGCCTGATAACTTCCGACTGGAGCGGCTCGAATTCGAAGTGGTGGACTGGCCATCATAGTACCACGCCATCCTCGGGCGTGTGGCATTCGCAAGGTTCCTGGCAGTCCCGCACTACGCATACTTACTACTGAAGATGCCAGGACCAAAGGGCGTCATCACAGTCCACAGGAGCTTCACCCGATCGGACCAATGCGACAGGGATTTCAACAAAATCTCCCAGTCTTTCGGCATGCAAGACGAGCTCGTAAGGCTCCGTGAGGTGACGGACAATGGGGCACCCCCAGTCACAACGCAAAACACACCCGACATGTCCTTCGACTCCACGGTCAACACCAAAAAGGTCCAAATCCATCCGACGGACGCATCCAAGACGGCGCTGATCGCCAACGACCTCAGCCCCACATAGGAAGGCGTGCTCGTCGAATTCCTCCGTGAGCGCTGGGAAATCTTCGCCTGGTGTCCTGCGGACATGCCAGGAGTTCCCAGGGAATTCACCGAGCACGCACTCAATGTCTTTCCAGACACCAAGCCCGTCAAGCAGTCCATCCGGAGACTGTCCGAGCCACGGACGAAGCCATCGGGAAAGAAATCAATAGACTACTCGCTGCAGACTTCATCAGGGAGATCGAAGAAAGCGAGTGGCTTGCAAATACAGTGATGGTCCCAAAGGACACGGACATCCTGCGGATGTGTGTGGATTTCACGTCACTGAACAAGCACTGCCCAAAGGACCACTTCCCTCTTCCTCGGATCGATCAGATCATCGATTCGACTGCAGGATGCGAGAAACCCTCCTTCCTTGACGCCTACTCAGGCTACAACCAGATTCGACTTAAGGTCGAAGATCAAGAGAAAACGGCGTTTATCATACCATTCGGAGTATTCTGCTACAACACAATGCCCTTCGGGCTAAAGAACGCAAGTGCCATGTACCAGCGATGCATGCAGGCCTGCCTCAAGGACCAGATCGGTCGCAACGTCCAAGTCTATGTGGATGACATAGTGATAAAAACCAAGGAGGCAAGAACACTTATCGACGATCTCCGCGAGACGTTCGACAACCTCGATCGCTACAGGATCAAGCTCAACCCCGAAAAGTGCGCCTTCGGCGTCCCATCGGGTCAGCTGCTTGGGTACTTCATCTCTCAGCGAGGGATCGAGGCGAACCCGAAGAAAATCAGATCCATCATGGCGATGGAGAAGCCGAAAAACCTCAAAGGCGTCCAGCAGCTCGCAGGATGAATAGCGGCGCTAAGCAGATTCATCAGCCGCATGGGCGAGAAGGCCCTACCATTCTACCAGCTGCTACGCAAAGCAGATAAATTCGAGTGGACGCCCGAAGCCAACAACGCATTCGAAAGCCTCAAGCGGCTTCTCTCCACCTCGCCCGTCTTGGTCACGCCAAAGGAGCGCGAACCTCTGTTGCTGTACATATCAGCCACGCACCAGGTGGTCAGCACCGTGCTAGTGGTCGAACGACCCGAAGAGGGCAAGACCCACGGGGTCCAACACCCAATCTACTACCTCAGCGAGGTACTCACGCCAACAAAACAGAGGTACCCTCACTACCAGAAACTCGCCTACGGCATGTTCATGACGGCTCGGCGGCTGAGCCATTACTTCCAGGAGCACCAGGTGATGGTCGTCAACGAGGCACCCCTGAACAGCATCCTGAATAATCCAGAGGCCACAGGACGCGTGGCCCTATGGGGCATCGAACTGTCACCCTTGGACATCGTCTACGAAAAGCGACTCGCAATCAAATCTCAACTCCTTCCGGACTTCCTGGTACATTGGATGGAGCTGCAGCTGCCAGACACCCCAGACATGTCGCAGTCATGGACGATGCACTTCGACGGCTCCAAGCGTGAAGCTAGAGCAGGAGTCGGGGTCATACTGACCTCCCCGCAAGGTGACAAGATGAAGTACGTCCTTCGGATGAAATTCCGAGCTTCTAACAATGAGGCCGAATACGAAGCCCTCATACACGGCATGAGGATGGCAAAAATCTGCGGCGCAACGCGCCTGGTCATCTACGGTGACTCCAACCTCGTCGTCCAGCAGACAATGAACGAGTGCGATGCACACGCCGAAAACATGATCGCGTACCGCGCGCTCTACAACGCACTCGAAGGAGAATTTGACGGCTGCGAGCTTCGACACGTCAGAAGAGAAAGCAACAAAGAAGCCGACAGACTCGCCAACATCGGCTCCACCTGCGCAAAGGTGCCACCAGGTGTGTTCCTCGAACAGATCTGCGTGCCATCTCTCAAGCGAAAATTCCCCAAGGGATCACCCGAAGAAGCAGAACACTCGGGGTCTACGCCGCTCGAAGGACATGAAGGACCCGAGAAACTGGACACCGAGGTCGCCATGGTCAACTCTGATGCAGGTCATGGCAGTCGAAGAAACTTGGACGCGACCATACCTCCAGTTCTTGACAAACGGAGAACTGCCTGACAGCCCAACAGATGCCCGACGCATATCTCGTCGGTCAAAAGCCTTTACAATCATCAATGCCGAGCTGTACAAGCGCAGTATTACGGGTGTACTACAACGGTGCGTCACCATCGACGACGGAAAAGCCATCCTCCAAGACATCCACGAGGGCATCTGCGGCCATCACGCAGGCAGCCGCTCCCTTGTCGCCAAAGCTCTACGAGCCGTATTTTACTGACCAACGGCCATGAGCGACGCAAAGGACATCGTCCGAAGATGCAACGGGTGCCGACGGTTCGCCGACAAACCGCACGCACCCGGGTCCGAGCTCAGACCCATACCCATAGCCTGGCCTTTTGCTCAATGGGGCCTCGACAGGATCGGCAAACTGCCAAAGTCCTCGAAAGGAGGACACGTTTACCTCCTAGTCGCAGTCGACAAATTTACCAAGTGGGTCGAGGCCATGCCGGTCACCAACCAGAAATGCAAAACTGCCGTCAAGTTCTTCGAATCCATTGTATATAGGTTCGGCGTACCGCACAGCATCATCACTGACAATGGATCGAACTTTATCTCCAAGGAGTTCCAGGACTTCTGCGAAAACCTTGGGATCAACATCACGTACGCCTCAGTGGCACACCCGCAAACGAACGGGCAAGTGGAAAAGGCCAATGGCCTAATCGGCGCTGGCATCAAGAAGCGCCTCATGAGTCCACTCGAATGGAAAGCTGGAGCCTGGACGAAAGAGCTACCATCCGTCCTGTGGAGCTTACGGACTACGCCAAACAGCTCCACCGGCTACACGCCGTTCTTCATGGTGCACGGAGCCGAGGCCGTGCTGCCAGCCGAAGTACGCCACCAGGCCCCCGGGGTCGTCGCGTACAGCGAAGCAGAATCGACGGCTGCACTCGAAGACGCCATCGACACACTCGACGAAGCAAGAGACATAGCAGCAGCTCGATCAGCGGTGTACCAGCAGAGTCTCCGTAACTACCACAGCCGCCGGCTGCGCCCAAGGTCCTTCGTCGAAGGAGACCTCATCTTGCGACTCAAGCAAGAGCGACCTAAGAAATTCGAGTCACCATGGGAAGGACCCTACGTCATCACCGAAGTTATCCCAGGTGGCGCCTATCGCCTCAAGCACGTGGAGTCTGGAGTAGCATACTCCAACCCATGGAACATCGCACACCTGCGATGATTCTACCCCTAGCTACCTACCCCTCTTTACGTTCAATAAGGCTTTTCAGCCAAGGCTATTCAGCCGAACAATGTACTTCCTCCATTACGATATGAATAAAGCTAAGTGTCTCGCCCCAAATTTCCGTTTCGCTATTTGCAACATTACTTTATACTACAAACGCACTCGGGGGCTCCCCCCACCTCACGATTTCATCGACTGAGAATCACGCGTGTACACCTGAGTAGCTGACAACGTCAGGCAAACGAAAAGGACACGTACTCAACCAAAGCACTGCGTGCTTACAACAAACAAACCTTTACAACAAAGGGCACAACACGTCCAGTCGAAATATACAAATTTTACATCTATCTCTTTTACAGGTACTACCTATTCTGAAGAATAACTTGAGCACGCTGCTCAAATAAATCTACGACCTGTTCGGCATACTGCCTCACAGCTGCATAATGTGGTCGCATGTCCCACTCATCACCATCCGGCCGAGGAGGTGGACCAGTCGCCACCATAGACAGATCTACATCAGGACGATGCAGCCTCACAAGAGACAAAGCAGCCTTGACTCCGGCGACGAGTTGTTGCCGCACCAACTCCTTGACATTGCTCACGCTCCGAAACTTTGATAGAAGACCCGCAAGACTCGTCGGCGCGGCCTCCAAAGGAAACATGACATTCAGCACCGAGGCAAGCGACGTCTGGACCTGGCGAAGCACCCGCGAAACCTGGTGCACACGATCCTGCACCGTCGCCAGAGCCATGGCACGGTCACGATCCATCCAGAAGAAACCACCGGCCTCCATGTCCTGTTGAGTCAAGCAATTAACCCGAACAGCGACACGCTCTTTCTCTTCCCTCGAAGCAAGGTTAGCACATGCGACAATGGTACAAATTAAAAGGCAAGGCCAGTAGGCTCATCCGAAGAACTGAGCTACAGCTCGAAATAAAAGAACAACTTACATTGAAGCTGCTCAGATAGCCGAAGTAGTTCCGTCATCAAGTACTCCTCTCTGGCTGCACCGCGATCCGCCTTGGACTTCCAAACGTCGGCGTGACCACGCAACCCAAGCAACTCCCTCTCAAGAATACGAACACGGTCCCGAAGAAAAGCGAGTTGCGAAGGATCATCCAAAGATGGCCGCAGCTGCGCTGCAGGCGAGGTGTCAACAGGGTCAGCACCTGAAGGAACCTAGAACAGCAGAAAAGCAAAGGACACAAACATTCAGACAGTGGTAGAGCACAACTCAGACGAATTCATTAAGCATATAAAGACCACTACATGGCACAAGAATTGTGTTCCTCAAAATACAGACAGCAAAAGCAGACTACAAACTATCCTACATCTACAACACCTAAGATGCGGCACCCTGAGTCGCCTCGGAGCCGGATTGCCTAGCCTTGGCCTCGCCTTGCTGCCGCAGCGCATACTCAGACAGCAAATCAATGAGCTTCGGCCCATATCGCTTGCAGCGAGCAGAGTAGGCAACAAAGGCTACCTCGGATCCATCAGCGGTCGTCGGCATCCGGGAGGTCATCTGGGGCAGGTCCAGCTCCGCTCCAGCCGCCAAGGCCATTGCCATCCCGACGGACGCGTCGATGCCCTTCTGCTTGCGCTTGTACGCCGCAGGCGCTTCGGCCGACAAAGCCTCCGCCAGGGCATCCACATCATCAAGGGCCGCGCCCTTAGGGACAAGCTCCTTGTAGAAGCGGCCAAGGACCTCCTTCTCCTTGGCAAGGGAGCTGACGACGGTGCTGCAACGATCTTCGACCGCTGCAGTAGCATCATCTAGAGCACTCCCGTGCTCTAGAGCGTCGCGGTCAAACTCGATGCCTGCGGCATCTGAGACAAAAAAAGAGAAGACATGAAGAAAAGCAGCACAGAAGAAGATAAGAAACACGAAGAAACAAGCACAAATACAACACTCGCCCGAAACAGCCTTGGCGGCAGCCATGAGCTTGCCCGCCACCTCTCTCTCACGCGCAGCTGCAACAGTGGCCAGCTGCTCCTCACGGTCCGTGGCCTCCTGCTGCAGACGCTCCTTCGCTTCGGCTGCCTTAGTCAGCTCTAGTTCGAGGCGCTCATTCGCACCAACAGCGGCCTCGGCCTTCTTCTCCGATTGACCAAGGCTCTCCTTGAGAGCGTCGACCTCACGAAGAGAAGTATTATGCTCCTCTGCATCCAAAACAAGCAAACGTTAGAGAGAAGGACCGGAATACATGAATAAAGCACCAAAAGCAAACAGGTACCTTGAAGCTGTTGGAGGTTAGCCTCTAGCACCAGGCGCTCCTGCACCAACCGCTTGGCTTCCTGCACAAAAGGCTGCAGAAAAAGAAACACCAGTAAGAAAAGGACTTGGGGTTGTCGCCAACACAAAGGAATAAAAGCAAAATTCGCACACGAGGACACTCGGGGGCTCCCTCCCGAAGATTCGAAAAAAGAACAAAGACAAGAAATTATTCAGACACCCGGGGGCTCCCCCCGTGGCACGAAGCAGAGGTACTCACATGCTCTGATGACGACTCCGAAGGCCCGCTGGCGAAATTCTGAGGCGCTACCACCTGCACCTCCTGCAGAGGAGGATTCGGAGCGGCACCTCCCGACGTCGCCACCGTTTGAGGAGGAGGAGACTCAACTTTCGACTCCCCCATCATCTCCCGAGCACCATCGCTGGAGGAGTCGTGGGAAGAATGCCTGTATACGAAGCAATTAGCAAAAGTACAAAGTCAACAAGGAAAAAGGACAACAGTGTAACAAGAAACTTACGAGTCCAATGAGCTCAGGTCGAAGATAGGAGGAGTCCTTCGGGCTCTCTTCTCCCCCTTCTTCTCCTCCTTTTTCTCTTCCTTCTTTTCTTCCTTCTTCCGCTTTGCTGGCGGGTGCGGTACTACAGCCCGCACAGGAATGGTAGGAATGGGAGAAGAAGAATCCCCATGCCCGTCGCCGTGACAATCAAGGCACAGAGGGTTTCTGGGAGTCGGAGGAGTCGATGCATCCGAAGATTCACTGGAGCTCCGCGATCGTTTGCGAGTATGGTCCTCGCTCGACTCGTTGACATCTTCAGCTGGTGATCGCGCCGAAGGAAGTTCGGACACGGAGTCCACCACTTCATTATCCGGCGCATCCGGAAACAATTCAGGCAATGGAGGTACCATGCCCGGCACCTTGAAGCTCTGCCAATAAGAAAGGAGTTTGTTAGCAAACAAAAGAAAACAAACACGCAATCAAAGAAAAGTGCTACGCGCACGAATCCACACCTGTGGAACAGCCAGCGTCGAAGAAAATGGCGGAGTCAACGACTTCCCCGGGATATCCTCTCCAGCCTTGTACTTCAACAGCGTACGAAGGGCCTTATCGAGATCACCCTGGGAAAGCTTCTCGGCCGAAACTCTCGTCGGGTCACGGCGCCCAGCATAAAGAAACATCGGGTGCGCCCTAGCCTGGAGTGGCTGCACCCGACGCTCGAGAAACGTGCGGATAATATCCACGCCGTTCACTTCTTTATCAGGAGTCAACTGGAGATCCTCCACCCGACGGTAAAGGGCCTCTATCTCCGCTGACTCGCCGTCCAAGATATGATTTTTCCAGGACCTCTTTGGCTCGATTATCTGGGAGGAGTCGAAAGGGGCAAGCCCAAATTGCTGCCCAGCCACTGTGGAGTCGTGAATGTAAAACCATCGCCTCCGCCAGTACTGGACAGATTCGGACATAGAGGAAGAAAAGAAAAGAATATTGGCCCTAAGAGAGATGATGCAACCCCCAATGGGATACACACCATCCGAGCCGGATTGCCTCTTCACGGAATAGAGCTTCTGGAAGAGGCCAAAATGCAGCTCGATGCCGAGCCAACACTCGCAGAAAGTGATGAAACAAGCAATGTGAAGAAGAGAATTGGGTGAAAGATGATGCAGCTGGATGCCATAGAGAAAGAGCAGGCCACGAAGGAAGTCGTGGACTGGGAAGGAAAACCCACGAATAACGAAGGCAAGAAACATAACCCGATACCCAGCGGGGGGAGGGGGGATTACCTCGTTGCCGGGGAGTCTGGCAGCCTCTCTATCCTGCGGGATCAAGCCCCGCTCGCAAAGCCTGCGGAGATCACTCTCCCGCGTCTCTGATCGCCGCCAACCACCGTCGGTGACACAGGTGGTGGTGGCGCCTTTCTTCCCTCCGGCGGCGCTGGTACCAACCGCAGATGATGACTTCTTCGTCTTCCCCATCGCGCTCCGGCGGCACCGACGGTGAGAGTGCGGACGGGAAGAAGGAAATGTGCAAGAACCTAGCAGCGTGCAGCAGGAACCTTTGGAACACAAGGAGGCAGTGAAAACAAGAGTAGATGCGGTGAAAACAAACTGCAGCTTTCCCCAATGATTATAACGGTGAAGACGACGCACGACAGCCGTCCATCCAGAAGACCTAACGCTAACGGCAGATCTGGCCATACACGTGTCAGCATCACAACGAACCGTCGTTACCACGCTGTCCACTACGCGCGGAAATCGAGGCGACGCCGTGATCATCTCCACGCCGCGCGTGGCCGGTCAATTCAAGGTCAGCAAGTGGGACCCACGTTCGTCTAGTCAAATCATCTCTGGCATAGCAGACGCTTGAGGTCATTGATCGTCAGCACTGATGTCATCAACAAGCTATACTAGCACCTACTACAATTCTTTGGCTTCAAAGCTAAGAGTACTCACTCGAATCTTCGATTCGACTAAATACTCGAGGGCTACTCCTATCAGGAGCGCTGGCCGCGCACCCGAAAGACGAATAAAGGCAAAATATTTTCTTCGAGTCCTACGTCGAGTCTACGACTCTACTGCGGATTCGGGGGCTACTCCCATAGGGAGGATGGATTTAAGTATCCGAATTTTTTTGTGTCCTACGGACTTAAAAATGAACAAAGTGCTTGAATAAAAGTCTCTGCTCGAGACTACGACTCGAACAGACACTCGGGGGCTACTCCCATAGGGAGCACTGGTCGCGCACCCTATGAATTCTTCGACTACGATCTTTTGGATCAAACACGCAAAAACTTTTTGGCAACATTGCCCCAGTAAAATGCTAAGTGATCAATGTTTTTCCTTGGCCACCCAAAACACCTCCGCGGTGACAAATGTTCGGATGCTGCGTCTGCGACGAAAAGATAAGACCTACAGATATCATCTGATGGCCTGGCAACGCACCTGACTGCGCTCTGCTAGTATAAATCCATGCCAGCAGGTGCGATGAAAAATCCCGACGGACGCGTTGGGTACACCTATTAAAATCACTGGAATTCCACTCCTGTAAGTCCTCTGCGGCCTGAGTCGAATTACGCCAGCATATGTTCCAGGTCCGAGTTGAGGGACTCGAACCTGAAGAAGATCGTGCTGTTTTGTCCTAAGACAGTTAACTGACCCCGATCCGTCGGGTGAGTCAGGCACACGAATCAACAATCCCTACATGCATATACTATTAATACATAGTTGCACCCGAAGGATGGAAGAGTCCTCAGCCGAATCTACGATTTGACTGATCACTCGGGGGCTACTGACATGGTTGTACCCTACGGGTGCGTGACCTCAGCATACCTGGGCCAGCCCAAGGAAGGCCCACGGCAGACGTACGCCGGCCCATGAAGATTTTCGGGTGGCCAAGGCCCATGACGCCTTCGGATCCTTGGAGAGCAAGACTAGCATAGATAGGAAATTCAAAGGGGTAAAAACCCTAGGACTTGTAACCGACTAGGTCTTTGCCCGAGACCTGCCTAAGTCTATATAAAGGCCATGAGGGCACGACCTAGATCCCTCGACTCATACTTTCGCATACACACCTCCATGCCAGATCGAATCTGCGCACCCCTGTAAACTTCGGTTCCGCCGTAATCAAGAGCAGACAAGCAGGAGTAGGGTTTTCCCTCCGGGGGCCTGAACCTGGGTAAACCTCATGTCCCCGTGTTGCTTGTTTGCTAACCGTTCCACGATCTCCAGCATCCCCATCTTCTCCAAAACCCAAGTCCATAACAATGGGCATTGATGAGATTAAACCTCGTCACCAAGAAATAAGATAGTTAGATAAATAAGGTAGTGTTGTGATTATACCTATATGGTATATGTTGTAATGACTTTGTATTATTATGATATTGTAATGTATAATATGTGAAATGCATATTTGGATTTTATTTGGATCTTCATGGTGTGACTAGTTCTATGTGTAAAGTAGAGCTCAGAACACATGTGCATGATGTAATTATGAGTATTCGCTTTATGTGCAGGACTAGAGGGTCATGGATACGGGTGTAGAGACCGAAGCTGAACAACAGCGGATGGAATATGAGGCCAAGGAGAATGCCGATGCAGATGCAGCAAATCAGGGAGCATTACCACCACCAATGAGGTCGTTAATGGAGCAGAACTTTATGCAATGTATGCAAATGATGCAAGAGACCCAGAACAAGTTCATGGAGGAGTTGCTGGGACGAGCAAATCAGAGGGCACCTGGAGGTGGAGGAGTAAGTCTTTCTTACTTCCAGAATGCAAGGCCATTACCTTTTGCATCAGCCCCTGAACCAATGGATGCAGAAGATTGGCTAGCAGATACAGAAAGAAAGCTGAAGACTATAGGTTGCAATGATGAGGAGAAATTGAGGTATGCAACTCATCTTCTGACTAGACCTACAGCATCCTGGTGGGAGAATCGGTTAGCCATGAAACAGCCAGGAAGGGAGTACATCTGGGAAGAGTTTAAGCAGAGATTCCGTGAATATCATGTTCTGGAGAGTGTTATGGAACTGAAGCAGAGAGAATTTGAGGAGCTTCAGTAGGGATATACTAGTATCATGCAGTATATCCGGGAGTTTAGTCAACTGTCTCGTTATGCAGAGGAGGATGTTAACACAGAAGAGAAGCGGAAGAAGCGTTTCCTGTGTGGGTTAAATCCATTTGTGAAGATGCAGTTAAGGTTGGCTAATAAGCAAACTTATTACTTTCGAAGATAACTACAAGAATGTCCAAGAGGATAGGAGGAAGATAGCCAAGAAGGAAACCAAGAGAATTCAAGCAAGTAAACCTAAACCCAATCTGGAGTTCAAACCCCGGAACAAGGCCTATGGTAATAATAACAATAACAATAACAAGGGCAGTGGTGGAAATCAATCCAATCCTAGAAGGAATGTTATTTGTAACAACTGTGGAATTTCAGGGCATTTCTAGAGGGAATGCAAAAAGCCCATAGTGATCTGTTATGGTTCTGGTCAAAAGGGGCATATCAAGCCCGATTGTCCAAGCAAACCACCAGGAGGTTGTCCTACCAAGGGAGGAGGACAAGCCAGTGGAGGAAATGGACAGACCAATCGAGGAGGAAATAATGTCAAGAACAACAATGGCAAGAGGAACAGACCTACCGGGAAGCTGAATTGCGCAACCCTAGAGGAGGTGGATAATTCGAAGCATGCAGTGATAGGTACGCTCAATATCCTTACCAATCCCGGCAAAGTTCTATTTGATACTGGTGCAACTAATTCATGTTGGAATTATGCCCTAGAGGCAATAATAAAGATGTTATTATTATAATTCTTGTTCATGATAAAGTTTATATTCCATGCTAGAATTGTATTAAGCGGAAATTTTAATACTTGTGTGGTTTGTGAACAACACTGTGTTCCTAGTACGCCTCTATGTACTAGCTCATTGATTAATGATGGTTAAGGTTTCCTAACCATAGACATGAGTTGTCGATTAATAATGAGATCATATCATTGGGAGAATGATATGATGGACAGACCCAAATTAAGCAGAGCAATTAGGTCGTGTCATCGTGTTCATCTTTGCGAAGCTTTTCTTATGTCAAATATTGTATTCCTTAGACCATGAGATAATGCAACTCCCTGGTATCGGAAGAAAGCTTTGAGGTCATCAAACGTCATCCTATGAGAGGGTGATCATAAAGGTGTCTCTCAGGTGATCGGAAAGTACTTGTTGGGTTGTATGTATCAAGATGGGATTTGTCCCTCCCAAGTCGGAGAGATATACTTCGGGCCCACTCGGTAATCGATATCAACACCGCTTGGAAGCACGTGGTTAAGTAGTTAATCACAAAGTGATATCGGATTACGGAACGAGTAAAGTACTTGCTGTGAACAAGATTGAACTAGGTATGCCGGTACCGATGATCGAATCTCGGGCAAGTAAAATATCGTGCGACGAAGGGAATATATATATGGGATTGATTGAATCCTGGCATCGTGGTTCATCTGATATGATCATCGATGAATGTGTGGGAGTCAATATGGGTTTCCAGACCCCGCTGTTGATTATTGATAGAAGATCATGTCTGCATATTCTCGAACCCGAAGGGTCACACACTTAACGTGTCTCGACACTAGGATAGAATGGATAATTGGTTTATGAGTTTTTGTTCAGAGTCTCGGATGAGATCCAGGACGAGAGGTTCCGGAATGGTCCGAAGAATAAGATTCATATAAGGCAAAGCAGTTTTTGGAGTTCGGAATTGTTTCAGATTGTTCGGTACTGTACCGAAAGCTTCTAGAACCTTCCAGAGTGGGACCAACGTGGCCCCACTTGTCGGGAGGGGGCATGGGCCTACGAGGGAGTGACCTGGCCGCATTGTGCCAGGGGCACAAGGCCCCATAGGCCCAGCCGGCCAAGCCCTAGGGGAAACCCTAGGGGAGCTTCTAGAAGGGGGAACTTGCCCCCCACTCCTCCCTCCTTGGCCGCCGGCCCTAGGCTTGGAGGAGGGGCAAGGGGAAGCCGCCCACACCTCTATATAAAGAGGGCTGGGGGCGCACCCTCTCCCCACCACCTCCTCAAGCCCTAGCCGCCCTGCTGCCCTCCTCTCTCTCTCCCTCCCGACTGCGCGTAGGCGAAGCCCTGCCGCAGAAACTCTCCACCGCTTGCACCACGCCGTCGTGTTGTAGATCCAATCTATCTCTCCACCCCACTTGTTGGATTGAGGAAGGAGGAGACGTCGAGGTGCCGCACGTGTGCATCTCTCGGAGGCATCGCCACTTGCGGTGTTGGATCGGATCGGATCGCGAGGAGGAGAAGCGAGTACGACTACATCAACCACGTTCTGTTGAACGTTCCGCTGTGCGAATCTTCAAGGGTATGAAGATCTCATCTATCCCCCTCGTTGTTTGCATCTCCTATATTAGATCTTGGCTTTTCCCGTTCGCATCCGTAGAAAATTTTGATTTACTATGCTGTGAAACCCTTCACTTCATTCATTTCTAAAGAATTCTGTGATAAATTCAGGATTAGAAGGGCAACGTTAGAAAACCCTATGACCGTAGTTACGGCGGGGGGAAATGTGATTGTACGCCACATTAAACAAGATCAGGTTTTCTCGATGTGTGGTTGTACATATTTTGCAGACCTTTATGTGATTCCTTTGAAGGGAATTGCAGTAGTGCTGGGGATGGACTGGATGATGGAACATGGGGCTCAGATAAATTGTGAGAAGAAAACTGTCTCAATCAAAACTCCAAGTGGAGCAAGGATAGTTTACCAAGAAGATAAGCATAGTCATATCATGGTGGATCTGTAGTTGAACTCAATGAAAGAGGTCAAATTGGAAGATATTCCTGTAGTAAATGAATTTCAAGATGTTTTTCCAGCAGAGCTACCTGGAATGCCACCAGATCGGGAGATAGAGTTCACTATTGATCTAATTCCCGGTACAACACCAATAGCTTAAGCCCCATATAAGATGGAACCAAAATAACTAAAAGAACTCAAAGAGCAAATTGATGAATTAGCCAGAAAAGGATTTATTCAGAAAAGTGTATCCCCATGGGGAACACCAGTAATCTTTGTGGATAAAAGGGATGGTGGAAGAAGGATGTGTGGAGACTACAGAAATCTAAACAATGTTACCATAAAGAATAAGTATACTTTACCAAGGATTCAAGATTTGTTTGATCAAGTGAAAGGAGCCGGAGTATTTTCAAAGATCGACCTAAGATCTGGATACCATCAAATAAAAATCAAGCCTGAGGATGTTCCAAAGACAGCATTTGTCTCAAGATATGGACACCATGAGTATCAAGTAGTAACATTTGGTTTGACCAATGCACCAGCAATATTCATGAATCTGATGAACAAAATCTCCATGCCATATTTGGATAAGTTTGTCATAGTTTTTATTGATGATATTCTGATATATTCCAAGAATAAGGAAGAGCATGCTGATCATTTGAGAATAGCATTGCAGACTTTAAGAGAACATAAACTTTATGCTAAGTTCAGTAGGTGTGAATTCTAGCTAGATGAGGTAGAATTCCTCGGTCATGCGATCAGTAAAGATGGAATTGCGGTAAATCCATCTAAAGTTCAATCAGTACTGGAGTGGATTGCACCAACCAATGTGAAACAAATTCAAGGTTTCTTGGGGATGGCTGGTTATTATCGGAGATTCATTGAAGGTTTCTCCAAAATAGCTGGACCAATGACCAAATTGTTAAGAAAGAATACACCATTCAATTGGGATGAGAAGTGTGAAGCAAGTTTTTAGGAGTTGAAGACCAGGTTAACCACAGCTCCAATCTTAGCAGTTCCAGAAATAGGGAAGACTTTACAGAATACTGTGATGCATCTAAAAAAGGTTTGGGTTGTGTGCTAATGCAGGATTGGAAATTGATTGCTTATGGTTCAAGGCAACTGAAACCACATGAAGTCAACTATCCAACTCATGATTTAAAGTTAGCAGCAGTAGTCTTTGCGCTGAAAGGATGGAGGCATTTTTTTTATGGAGCCAGATGTGAGTTATACACTGACCATAAAAGTCTTAAATATTTTTTCACTCAAAAGGAGTTGAATAGGAGACAAAAGAGTTGGTTGGAACTAATCAAAATTATGATTTAACAATGAACTATACTCTAGGGAAAGCAAATGTTGTAGCAGATGCTTTAAGCAGAAACAGTGCAGACATTCAGCCTAGCAATCGGGAGCTACCAAAAGAGTTACAAATGGACTTGGAAAGATTAGAGCTTCAATTCATTAGAACAAAGGTTCTTAGAGGATTAGCTACTATGCAGGTAGTTGCAGAGCAGGACAGTGATCTTAAGCACGAAATTTTTAGACTTCAAGCTGAAGATCCTTTCATTGATGAGGAAATTCGGAGGATATATCAAGGCAAAAATCAGTTTTTTGCCTTGGAGAATATGAGTCTTTGTGGTTCCAAGATCGTCTTTGTGTTCCAGATGTGACTGAGATTCGAGATGTCATACTCAGAGAAGCGCATGAAACACCATATTCTATACATCCAGGAAGTACTAAGATGTATATGGACTTGAAAGAACTATTCTAGTGGAATAACATGAAAAGGGACATTGCTAAATATGTATCAGAATGCCATACTTGCCAAAGGGTGAAGGCTGAACATCAAAGTCCAGCAGGACCAATGCAACCTTTGGAAATTCATCACAGGATTGCCCATGACACCTAAACGGAAGGATATGATATGGGTAATTGTGGATAGAATCACTAAAAGTGCACATTTTATTCCGGTAAATCAGAAAGATAATGCCGAGAAGTTAGTAGAAGTTTACGTCAAAGAGATAGTAAGTAAGCATGCAGTGCCCAAAAATATCGTAACTGATAGGGGATCCGTGTTTACTTCAGCATTTTGGAAGCAATTACATGAAGCACTTGGTTCCAAATTAGATTTTAGCACAGCTTATCATCCAGAGACAGGGGGTCAAACATAAAGAACAAATCAAATACTAGAAGACATGTTAAGGGCTTGTGCATTAGATTTTGGAGGTACACGGGAAGATCATCTACCATTGGCAGAATTTTCCTACAATGA
The DNA here is from genome assembly GCA_916181665.1 of Avena sativa. Lineage (NCBI taxonomy): Eukaryota > Viridiplantae > Streptophyta > Magnoliopsida > Poales > Poaceae > Avena > Avena sativa. The sequence goes on along the minus strand of OV702298.1, from coordinate 271,120,213 downwards.
TAGCTATCAGAGTAGTCTGAAGGCAGCTCCATATCAGGTTCTGTATGGAAGGAAGTGTAGATCACCAATATGTTGGTATGAGCCTGGAAGCAGCAAAGAATTTGCGCCAGACTATATCCAGGAAAAACAAGACATAATTGATAAGAGCAAGGATAGACTGAAAATAGCTCAGAGTAGGCAGAAAAGTTATGCTGATCAATGTCGAAGATCATGGCATCCAGAAGTGGGAGACATGGTATATTTGAAAGTAAGTCCAATGAAAGGGGTGAAAAGGTTCGGAGTTAAAGGAAAATTGAGTCCAAGATATATCGGGCCATTCAAGATACTGAGTCAGAACAGAACTATAGCTTATGCTTTAGAGCTATCGTCAAGATTGGCTCAAGTGCATAATGTTTTCCATGTTTCGCAACTTCGTAAATGTTTGAAAGTTCTGGATGATGCAATCACACATCAAGAGATAGAACTACAAGAAGACTTGACCTATGTTGAAAAACCCTACAAAATTTTGGAAGAAAACTGGAAAAGATTGAGGAACAGGGCAATCAAATACTGCAAGGTACAGTGGGAAGATCACCCTGAAAGGGAAGCCACTTGGGAGAAAGAAGAGGATTTAAGAAAAGCATATCCAGAACTATTCAGGTACACTTCAACAAACTTCGGGACGAAGTTTAATTTAAGGGGGGAAGCCTGTAACATCCCAACATTTAGGAATCATCGAAGGGTAGATTTAGGAATTTGTGAAATTGCATGCATTCATCTATAAAAATGTGGGTAAATTTTTCGCCAAATAAAAAACCTAAAGTGATCAAAGTTTCTTTCATGCTTTAAGATTAGGAATAGTCTTGGAGAATGATTGTGATAAACTTTGATATGATCTTTGTGGATTAGTTTGTTTTGGGAAAAGAAATTTGAATTTAAACTTGAGTGTTGGATTTATAATTCAAAAGGATTTAGAATTATGTTTGAGTATTTTGATTTAGTCAAGGGATGATAATTAGTAGCTCAAACTTTAAATAAATAACATAATAAATAAAATGAATATTTATTCCATAATTTTATTCAATAAATAAGTTACAAAAATGCAACTTATGCAAATGTTCAGCAATCTTTACAATAGTAATTAAATAAAAGAATAATCTTTATATATTGAGTAATAGTACAATCTTTATTACAAAAGAATAAAATAAAGATTACAAAAGAATAAAAGAAATATTACAAATGACTAATCTATAAAGAAAAAGAAAACCTAATCTAAGTCTTGAATCTTCAAGTCTAGTACCTGCAAAACAAACACAAACTAAAAGAAAGAAAGTGAAGGATTAAAAATGTTTTACTCTCAGAATTGACAGTGAGTTGTACTGTTGAAAATTTCATCATTGAGTAATCTTTAAAGGGGCAAGTTTCACCAATATGAAAGAACTGAATCTTTCATAATTTAATCCAGAAGTCAAATAACTCCAAACAACAAGGAGGGGCAAGTTTCACCAGACAAGTAAGAGTAACCAGATAAAAGTAAATTTCATATCCAGAGCATATTCACAAGGTGCAGCAGACACACAAGCAGCACACACACCAAACTGCATGGTGTGTGCTGTCAGCACAACATTAACAGGCCACACACACAAAACTACTCAGCACAACCGTGGGAGGCATCTCCAACACCATTCTCTGGTGCATACACACCAAGCACAGCAGCCCGGCTAAACCAAACCAAAGCCAAACCAGATCACACCAACCAAACTCATGATCATCTCACCAAGATGGTGACATAAGGAGGGGGTAGATCAGGTGGATAGCAATCACAAGGTCAAGCCACCAGGACCAGGAGGTGGAGAGCTAGATCAAGGACAAGTCCAGGAACTGGAAGTATCAGGAGGAGCACCAGATCAAGCTAACCACAAAATCAATAACTTGTAACCCCAACAACAACCAAGTGTGGTGACTAGAAAAGACCATCACATGATTTATCTGTCTAAGCTAGACAAGCATTCATGAGTTGTCTCATACTCAAAATTCTCAGAAAAGCACCCAAGTGGGGTGAATCCATCATTGAAGTTTTAAACATTAAAAGCAATCAGAAAACTATATAGACCCAACTAGGATCTCAGGACAACCTCATTGATCCTAGATATCAAGCTATATTCTAAATTCCATGACTAAATATAGCCAAGATCTGAACTTCTAGGCACATCTCTAAAACAGGAGTAGCACCTAAGAATTTCATCCTATGGATCCATATAAGTTATCAAGCCTACAACCCAACTTTGATTCCAGAAGCAGTAGCTGGTATCACTACCAGAACCAATCCATGTGAAACAACAAGATAAGGACCTAGATCCTAAACCTCAGACCAACATCATAGGTTTTAGGGATTCAGGGAAAGAAGTTCCACTTATCTCTGATGCCAAGTTAATCTTAAGCTTAAGCAAAAGCAAGCTAAGTAATAGAACCTAATCTTGTGTGCCATACTAGGATGGTGTCACAAGAACATCTTCTAAACTAAGCAGGTTAAGCATTCAATTTTCACAGTTACACTCACAACCAACTATAAATCATTTTTCTGATACTAATCACAGGAATCATTTCCAGATAGATCCATATACATATCATCATTGTAAGAGACCAATTGATCTCAGCTATATATGTGAATTCTTAAGCCAATAGTATAGATACAGTGACTCCATCACACAGAAATCACTATCATTTACCAAGCAATGACATTGGTGAGCTCTCAAACCACTAGAATCCCCAAGTAATGATTCTAGAGCAACCTTATTATCTAAAACATATCAAGTTAATAGATGGAATCAATCTGGTAAGCCACTAGCATCACCAAAGCTAACCATAAGCAGTAATCCACATCAAACAACCACTTAGTATGCTTAGGGATCATCAATACATGATCCAAATCATTAGATATTCAATCAACAAAGGGATATGAACCCTAAGCAGAACAAAAACCCTAAGTAGGACATAATCACAAGCCAGGAGTAGCTACTACCAACACATAGCATAGGGTGGCCTAGCACAGAGGACACAACGGGAAGAAGAACAACTTACTGATGGATGTTGCTGTGGGTGAGAAGAAGAACCAGAGGTCGATGACGAGCACGGTGGCACGGGGAGCACCCCCAAGGGGGCGTTGCGACCCACACCACGCCGAAGTGGTGACCCTAGCCAAGCCTGAAGGCGAGGAACACCCCCATGGCACACGGCAGCAGCGGCGGCGACAGCACCAGCACCACCCCAAACCCTAGGGTTCGGGATGGAGCTAGTCTGGTCACGGGGAGCTCCAGATCCAAATCGAATTGGACAGAAAGGTAAAGCGTGGTCGACAACCTTGCCCTGCACAACGGCAGCGGCCTGGGAGGACCACGGCGGCGGTGCCATCGACCACGGGGTCGAAGAGGAGAAGAAGAGAGATGAGGCCGAGAGAGTGACAGAAAGAGTGTGGGCTGGGTTGGGCCAGGACCCCTTCGGGGTATCGTTTTGGTTCTGTCCTATTAGGCCACAAGGGCCCAATAAACCAACACAGGCAGCCCATTTACCTAAAGGCAGTTTTTAATAAATAAGAAAATACCAAAATGCCCCTGAACTTAAATAAATTCTAGAAAATAAAATAAAAATCCAAAAATTATAAATAATTTTTTTTTGGATTCACAATAATCCAAACTATCCAAATAAATTAAGAAATAAAATTTTCGACATATAAATTTTATTAAGAATTTTGTACAATATATATATTCCTTATGGAATTTTATAAAATTATCGAAAGATGATAAAAAATAAATAAAAAACACTTTCATTATATATTAATATTGTAGTATTTTATAAAATACTAAACAAATATTTAATATCAATTTTTGGTATTTAAAAGATAATTCTTAAAGGAATTATTAAATAAATAAAATTCAAATAAAAGGAAATATAATAAAAGAATACAATACTCAATAAATATTAAAAAATTAATATTTATAAATCCTTTATTATTAAAAAAAATATAATAATGGAGGAGAATACACATAAAGCTAAATAATGCATTACATTACTTTACATAATCATTTTTCTTCTTTAAATATTGTCCTTACTGGGCAATAATGATGTTTTTGTAGACATAGAAGCTCAAGGTCCAGTGTAAGCATCAGACTTCACTACCTTGCAATCACAAGGCAAGTTCATCACTTGCTCATATCCTTTGAAGAGTCTTTATCAAAGTATTTGCAAATTGTGTGTTATCATATATACTCCAAAGAAAGAAAATATTATTTTCACAAATAAAGAAATCTTAGATATCATCCTAAGTGATGATATAATGGAGCAATAGAACTTAGGGTTCTATTTGCAACAATGATGATCAATTAGGGAATTAATAACCCATGACATCAGTGATTCTAGCGCCGTATATCACTTGTTAGCCATGACATTTGGAATGGGATAGAGAAGTCAGTTGTATCTTCTTCCTCTCGCATGTAGCCGGATGTGCAGGTCATGGCTGTTATCCTCGTAGCATGCATATTAATTGGTAATTCATAGAGGATATGCAGCATATGGGTGGGAACCCTCAACGTCCCACGATAGTCCTGGCATCTAACGGTCTGTACAAACCATTGCCGTAATTCAATATGTGGGCATGGTGTACACCAAGGAGGCATGCGAGGTCGCGAAGGGGGTAGTGATTGTCTTGGATCACCTACTGGGCCCCACATCATGGAATTGTGGACGGGAAAGTACGCCCGGTTGTGCAACAAGGAGTTGATCTCTCATGGGTAAAGTAACGCACCTCTGCAGAGTGTAAGAATTGTAACTTGTTACTCCCTGTTGCGGGAAGGAGCTACAAACGCGGCAGGAAAGGAACTCCATGAAAGTTCTGGTCAACCTGTGAAGGCTGATGGTCATAGATTTTCATAATAAAAATCAATCTTTGAAGAAAGATTTACAAAAACTGCATAGTGCCAAGGACTTATAGTCTGAGGTGGTAGTTAGAGCATCAAACTTCCCACCTTGCATATAATGAATTTGCTGGGTAACTCTGTTACTCATCCTTTCCTTTGATCCCTTGCTTAGACTCTGAGGATCCCGAAGATACGCCAATGTATGCAGTCGAATGCCAAGAAGATGTATTCTACGAGGAGCCTGACCTATCAGGAGGTGTTGAAGGAGTGGATTACAAAATCCGCTATGGTGTCGATGACAACGAGTACAACTAAGTATCCTAGTTAGTAGTAACCGACAGAGCCGAGCAGCATGAACCATACCGAATAAGCTGCTGAGCTCAACTCCTAGTTGGAGTTGCTACTTTTGAATTCCGTTGAAACACTTTATATTTTGGTTTGTAAGTTGAATCTTTTTGAAGTCTTGAACTTCTGGTATTGTAATAATAATAATGTGTGAATGTTTGTAATATGGACCCACAATGTTTCTGTTGTACCACTCTGAGGGATGTGATATTTATAGAACGGTGTTCTGTGGATGTCATGTCAACGACTATAGTGTACTACACATGCAGTGGTATGCTGGGTCACCGCGGATACCTACTCACCTGTAGCCAGATTGACCACTATTCGAGTACTACTTTCCTTGGCTGCCTCACATGGTCTTCTCGTTCATCAAATGTATATTAAGACAACTTTTCTAAATGGAGAGCTAGATGAGGAAATTTATATAGAGCAGCCTGACGGATTTGTAGTAGATGGTCAAGAAGGAAAGATTTGTAAGTTAGTGAAGTCTTTGTATGGTCTTAATCAAGCTCCTAAGCAGTGGCACGAGAAGTTTAAAAGAACTTTAACTACTGAAGGTTTTGTTGTAAATGAAGCTGACAAATGTGTGTACTATCACCATGGTGGGGGCGAGGGAGTTATTACGTGTCTCTACATTGATGACATATTGATATTCGGGACCAATCTCGTTGTTATCAAGGAGGTCAAAGAGTTCCTATCTCGATGCTTTGAGATGAAGGATTTGGAAGTGGCTGATATAATATTAAACATCAAGCTACTAAAGGATGACAATGGTGGGATTACACTTCTTCAGTCTCACTATGTGGAAAAGATATTGAATCGCTTTGGGTATAGCGGCTGCAAGTCTTCTCCAACGCCTTATGATCCGAGTGTGCTACTTTGAAAGAATCGAAGGATTACTAAAGATCAATTGAGATATTATCAAATTATTGGCCCTCTCATGTATTTAGCCAGTGCTACTAGACCTGACATCTCCTTTGTTGTAAGCAAACTGAGTCGATTTGTGTCAAATCCTGGAGATGATCATTGGCATGCTCTTGAAAGAGTTTTGTGCTATTTGAAAGGCACTGCGAGTTATGATATTCACTATACTGGGTATCCACGGGTACTTGAGGGTTATAGTGATTCAAGCTGAATATCTGATGCTGATGAGATTAAGGCCACAAGTGGTTATTTGTTTACACTTGGTGGTGGCGCTGTTTCCTAGAAGTCTTGCAAGCAGACCATCTTAACGAGGTCAACAATGGAAGCAGAACTCACAGCGTTAGACACAACCAATGTTGAAGCAGAGTGGCTTCGTGAGCTCTTGATGGACTTACATATGGTTGAAAAACCAATACCCGCCATCCCAATGAACTGTGATAATCAAAGTAAACAGTTCTAAGGATAATAGGAAGTCATCAAGGCATGTGAAGAGGAGATTGAAATCTTTCAGGAAACTGAGAAACTCCAGAGTTATTGCGTTGGATTATATCCAAACATCTAAGAATCTGGCAGATCCTTTCATAAAGGGATTATCACGTAATGTGATAGATAATGTATCGAGGGAGATGGGTTTGAGACCCACACTATGAGTTGATCCCAGTGGCAACCCACTCTATGTGATCGGAGATCCCGTGAATTAGAGTTGGGAGACAAGTTGTTGGTGAGCTGAGAGGAGAGTATCCCCATATTATATTTACATCTCCATAAAGATGCAATACTTTCTTAATATGCATGGCAGGTTGATATTTATCTTAATATGTTCCAAGTGGCTTCTATAAGCGGAGATGTTGTCCTACAGAACATCTCTTGAGGAACATACCTATATGAGTCTGACTGTTAAACGTCGCAATCCATGAGAGTTGGATGCTCTTTAATAAACTCATGAAAGGACCTGGAGTATGACACATAAGCTCCAAACCGCGGGGAAGCCGACAGCAGCCCTGTACCGGTCTAGACTTTGTGTGAAACTAGCGCGCAGAAAACTTGTAGTTCAAGGCATAATCCACTATTCAAGTTGCTAGCTAGTGTAGCATAAAGTTTAACGTGGAAGTTCAACTTAACAGTCTTCACTACACACCGGTATATAAAACAATGTTCTGGAATAAAAGTGATGTGATGTGCCAATGAGAATTAGTGAGGGATTGTTGAAATTTGATGAGTTTTTTGTTGTTGGCCCATTAGACAAATTCTGAAATTCTCTTTGGTCTACTTGTGCATGGAAGCATATGGCTGTGCTAGTGGTGCTAAAGTTTAGTCCCATATTGCTAGTTGAAGGGGAGTTGGACCACCTTATATAGTAGAGTGTTGCACCACTCACTAAGGTGTGACAAGGAGAGAAGCCCTCGCGCACTCTTCCTCTGACGCCGCCCGCCTCGCCTCATCACGACACGCGCGCGTGCCGCGGATTGCGGGAATCTCGCCGAGCCGAGCTTTATTTTGCTGGTTAGAAAAACTGATTATGAGTCATTAACGGACGCGTTAATTACAACCGTTTCCAGTTTTTATGGACGTGGATTGTTACCGACTCGGACGTGGGCTGAGCTCCAAGATCTTCCTAACCTGCACTATATAAGCGGCTGCGCTAAACCTAATCGGTGGATCAATCCACACACACGCCTATCTCCAGAACCTAGCGTCGCCGCTTTCGTCTTCCCGATCTCGGCTTGCGGCGTGCACTGCAGATCGGCACAGTAGGCCTCCGGAACCCCGTCTCTCGTGAACCTGTACGGGTGAGGGGCGATCGGGTTTTTGGGGAGCGCTCAAGCGCGACTACTGGCAACCACGACGTCGTCCGACGACGAGTTCCCGAACGACGACTTCTTCCCAGACGTCAGCGACCTCTTCGGCAACCTCAACATGGGCGACAGTTCTGCTGCTGCTACCGCCGCGGCTACTGCCGCAAGTGCATCGTATGTGTTCTCAGTCTCTCTCTTTCGGATTATGCTAGAGTTTCTAGTTCTAGCGTTTGGTATAGATATGTCTTGTATAGATGTAATCTGTTCATCTACTTTGTTAATCTGTATGATTGGTTTTAGTACCGTTTGTATGATTATGCTTTATCAGTTTATTATTCGGATTAAATCATATGGATTATTGCTTATATTTTCAAGATCATATCTCCAATTACCCGATTCATAGTGGCACAATACGAAATTTCCGAATGAACTGAGTCCACAATAGTAATAAACCCTAAATTAAATTAATTTAACAAACGATGTCACCAGCCGTGAACAGACGTTTGTTTGGAGCACGGAAGAGAAAAGAAATGTCTCCCTAAATCCAGACGAATCCAGACAAAATCGCCTGTGCGTGTGGTGACGTCAACTCCTTGGTTGATTGAGTACCACCAAGAGTGCGTGCATCAGCAGTGGCAATTGCAATTTGGCACCACACGTACACAGTAGTAGTGTCAATTAATACCATGCGTGAACGTCTCTTTCCTTCCCTGCCGTTTCCGTCGCTATATAAGCCCCCTGCCACCACCTCCACACCTTCCAAGAGCAGAGCAGAGCGCCATCCTGAGCTTGTGATCGAACACACCAATACCTTGACTTGTATCACTCACCTGCCCCTGCAAGGCTACAACAATGGCCGCTTCCGTCGACTACAAGCGTCAGGTGTCCGCCCACCCGTGGGCGAGCAATGCGCAGCCCATCAAGGGCGCCTTCGACCTCTTCTCCTCCTCCAACTCCGGCGGCGGCATCAGGCGCCGTCCGGGCCCGGACTCGGACTCCGACGACGAGGACAGCATCCCCCCGGACTGGCGCTCCCTCTACAGCCCGCGCCTCGACGTGGAGCCGTCCGTCAAGGACCCGCGCGACGAGGCCACCTCCGACGCCTGGGTCAAGCGCCACCCGGCCCTCGTCCGCCTCACCGGCAAGCACCCCTTCAACTCCGAGCCGCCGCTCCCCCGCCTCATGTCCCACGGCTTCATCACCCCGGCGCCGCTCCACTACGTGCGCAACCACGGCGCCGTCCCCAAGGCCGACTGGTCCACCTGGACCGTCGAGGTCACCGGCCTCGTCAAGCGCCCGGCCCGGATCACCATGGAGCAGCTCGCCACGGAGTTCGAGGCGGTGGAGCTGCCGGTCACGCTGGTGTGCGCGGGGAACCGGCGCAAGGAGCAGAACATGGTGCGCCAGTCCGCGGGCTTCAACTGGGGCCCCGGCGCCGTGTCCACCTCCGTGTGGCGGGGCGCGCGCCTCCGCGACGTGCTCAGGCGCTGCGGCGTCATGGGCGAGGCCGCCGGCGCCGACAACGTGTGCTTCGAGGGCGCCGAGGACCTGCCCGGCGGCGGAGGGTGCAAGTACGGCACCAGCCTCCGGCGGGGCGTCGCCATGGACCCCGCCCGCGACGTCATCCTCGCCTACATGCAGAACGGCGAGCCGCTGGCGCCCGACCACGGCTTCCCCGTGCGCGTCATCGTGCCGGGCTTCATCGGCGGCCGCATGGTGAAGTGGGTCAAGCGCATCGTGGTGGCGTGCAACGAGTCGGAGAGCTACTACCATTACCGGGATAACCGCGTGCTGCCGTCGCACGTCGACGCAGAGCTCGCCAATGCCGAAGGTACTTTTTACGTTGCTCGATTGAATTCGATCCCGATCGAAAAGTATTATTGCAGCTTATTTTGGATGTTTTTTGGATGTTTGCTTATTTTGGACGGATTAATTCAGCTTGGTGGTACAAGCCGGAGTGCATGATCAACGAGCTCAACATCAACTCGGTGATCGCCACGCCCGGACACGACGAGGTGCTGCCCATCAACTCGCTCACGACGCAGAAGCCGTATACGATGAAGGGATATGCCTACTCCGGTGAGTGAATCCCCCCTTCCTCCAACTCCAAACCCACATCGTCATCCGTGTGACGTCACTCCTGCCGTATACATTGCCTTTGTCTATATCCGCCGTATTATACGGGTTCATGTTGTTTCATTCGCCAAAAAAAGTTTTTTGTTCTGGAATTTATTTTGGGCCTGGCCTTGCAGCCTGCACGTCTCATAAACCCAGCTCACAGCCTGTTTGGTTTGGGCCTGACTTTGGCTAACCAGTTCCATACCGTTTCAAAAAAAATAAACAGTTCCATTTGTAATAACTCCACTAAAAAAGGTTCGATTTGTACTGACTGTGGTTCACTATTTTGTAACCAGGCGGTGGCCGGAAAGTGACACGTGTGGAGGTGACCCTGGACGGCGGCGACACGTGGCAGGTGTGCGAGCTAGAGCACCCGGAGCGGCCGACCAAGTACGGCAAGTACTGGTGCTGGTGCTTCTGGTCCGTGGACGTGGAGGTGCTGGACCTGCTCGGTGCCAAGGAGATCGCCGTCCGGGCCTGGGACGAGTCCCTCAACACCCAGCCGGAGCGGCTGATCTGGAACCTGATGGGCATGATGAACAACTGCTGGTTCCGCGTGAAGATCAACGTGTGCCGGCCCCACAAGGGCGAGATCGGGCTGGTCTTCGAGCACCCCACGCAGCCGGGGAACCAGTCCGGCGGCTGGATGGCGCGCCAGAAGCACATCCAGACCACGTCCGAGACCACGCAGGGCACGCTCAAGCGGAGCACCTCCACGCCATTCATGGCCACCGCCTCCACGCAGTACACCATGTCCGAGGTGCGCCGCCACGCCTCCAAGGACTCGGCCTGGATCGTCGTGCACGGCCACGTCTACGACTGCACCGGATTCCTCAAGGACCACCCCGGCGGCGCCGACAGCATCCTCATCAACGCCGGATCCGACTGCACCGAGGAGTTCGACGCCATCCACTCCGCCAAGGCGCGGGGGCTCCTCGAGATGTACCGCGTCGGCGAGCTCGTCGTCACCGGCCCCGACTACGTGTCGCCGCAGAGCAGCCACGCCGACCTCACGGCCATCGTCGAGGCTCCTCCTCTTCCCCTTCCCCATCCCACCGTCGCGCTCGCCAACCCGCGGGCTAAGGTGCCTTGCCGGCTCGTGGACAAGAGGAGCGTGTCGGACAACGTGCGCCTGTTCCGGCTCGCGCTGCCGTCGCCGGACCAGAAGCTCGGGCTGCCGGTCGGCAAGCACGTGTACGTCTGCGCGTCCATCGGCGGCAAGCTCTGCATGCGCGCGTACACGCCGACGAGCTCCGTGGAGGAGGTCGGCCACGTGGAGCTCCTCATCAAGATATACTTCAAGGACGAGGACCCCAAGTTCCCCGCCGGCGGGCTCCTGTCGCAGTACCTGGACTCGCTGCCGCTCGGCGCGCCCGTCAACATCAAGGGTCCCGTGGGACACATCGAGTACGCCGGCCGCGGCAGCTTCACGGTCGGCGGCGAGTCTCGCCGGTTCGCGGGCCGGCTCGCCATGGTCGCCGGCGGGACAGGGATCACACCGATTTACCAGGTGATCCAGGCCGTGCTGAGGGACCAGCCGGACGACGAGACGGAGATGCACCTTGTGTACGCGAACCGGACAGAGGACGACATGCTCCTGCGGGAGGAGATCGACGCTTGGGCCGCCGCGCACCCGGCGCGGCTCAAGGTGTGGTACGTGGTGAGCAAGGTGGCGCGCCCGGACGAGGCGTGGGAGTACGGCGTCGGGAGGGTGGACGAGCGGGTCCTCAGGGAACACCTGCCGATGGGAGGCGACGGCGAGACGCTCGCGCTCGTGTGCGGGCCGCCGGCGATGCTCGAGTGCACGGTGCGGCCGGGCCTCGAGAAGATGGGGTACGACCTTGACAAGGACTGTCTCGTCTTCTGAGAAGATGGGGTACGACCTTGACATAGTACTACATAGTAGCATAGTAGTCAGAATTTTCTCAGAGTTCTGCTGGTACATAGTATAGTGGCGGTGGTCGATCATCGGGTGGTGATGGCCAATTTGAACATGGGGAAGGAGCACGTTGTAGGTGATGAAACTGCTATCTGCCTAGAGCAATAAAAAATTCAACATATAATCTGCCAACACAAATGTGTAAAGTGAAACGAGTTCAATTTCTACTGAAAACACGAACAACCCTGACAGCGTCGACGGCAACAACGATCCATGTGAACACAAGTCGGGGATTGCTCCAGAAACCTGCTGTGTTTCTGTTTCGAGAGCTATATATGGGTTTTATTTCTTCGATCAGGATGGGCCTGTTCAGGAAACCTGCTAGCTGTGCAATCGATTATTTTCTGCTGAAAAAAGTCCAAAATAAACCCTGAATTCGTAGACCAAAGCTAAATCGAACCCTAAACTTGCAATCCTTGAAATTGGCACTCTGAAGTTATAAATCCCGGTCTATTTTGGACCATGGAACTGTTTGGCACACCGGGAAAAAGAAGATCCCGGCCAGGAATACAGATTGTTTCACCGACTACATGGGCCCACATGTCATATTCATCTCTGTCCCCAATTCATCTACCTCAAATCGACCCCCATCCTTTGACTTGAGCTGATCTCGTGCTTGCTTGTGGTGGCAGAGGAGCACCGGAGCTGGCAGCAGGAGGGGGCGACTAGTGCTCGCGTGCGACGACGGAGGAGGAACGACGTCTTGGGGCGCTGTGCTTGGCGAGGTTGTGCTGCCGGTGGTATACGACGCAGGAGGAAGGAGTAGCTGGGGGTGGCGACGTGCAGTCCGACAAGGACGGCGAGAAGGCGCGGAGGCAGGCACAGGGAGAGGGAGCTCGACCACAACGTCGGGCACGGGCGGTTGTGCGCGTATGGAGACAAGTTGCTGCTGATGATGTACTGGTGTATGTGATGGACTGCACGGGTAACATCGGTGACGTTTGCTGGCGCAAGAAGCTGAAGGCCGCGACGCACAGGGCTCGCGGACTTGGCGGCTGCCATCGCTCGAGCGGGTGGAGGCAGAGGCGTGTGGCTTCAGTTGGGAGATATCGGAGGTGGGAGATGTATATGCCATGTGGGCCCACTTAGTCAGTGAGAGCCAACAAATATTTATTTGAGGATTTTTTTTATTTCTTTACATGCCAAACAGTTCCAGGGTCCAAAATAGACCGGGATTTATAACTTTAGAGTGCCAATTTCAGGGATTGCAAGTTAGGGGTTCGATTTGGGTGCAGCCAGAAGAATGTACAACCGAGAGTCTGGCATATACATATCATCGTGAACACATGAAGCTAATTACTCCCTTGTATTCAAATTACTCGTCTCAACTTTATCTAGCTAGATACACATATATATTTAGAAACATTTGGATGTGTAGATATATACGCGAACGAAAACAAAGCCGAGACGAGTAACTTGTACTCGGTCGATTGCGTTTTGCGAGTCAAAGCCCCCACACGTAGACGTAGAGTGTTTATAGGCAGAAGAAGGGGTGGACCGCGAGGCGGAGCCGGATTAATTACTTCCAGTCCATGTCGACCACAGAACCAACACGACCGCGTCGTGCAGACGCTGTGCTGGCCTGTCGGGCCGCTCTGGAACCTGATCGGAATTCCTGTTGGGCTAAGCTGTGCGACTATGTGGCACTTGACTCCGCCGCCGCGACGCCCCCATGATCATGATTCTCCCCGGCTGCTCCTGCTCTGAAGGATTATATGAACCATCGGCACGACGTTGTGACAAGTCCCTCTCAAGTCTCAAGGCCGTGTTTGCGCCGAGGATGTGAAGGTGTTGACGTTTCAAGCTCAAAAACTCAACTTAAAATAGAACAAATATATATACTCTGCTAGTATGATTATATCAAAAAAAGAAGTTTGAAATGGGAAAGATCACACATGCTCTGCATGACACAACTTTTTTAATTAGATTATTCACGACACTTTACAACAGGTATTAAAATATCAGACTAAAACCACCAACCGACAGCTCGCTAAACCAACAACACTAAAAAAAATGGGGTGTTCATGAACATGGCCAACACCCTAATATCCCATCAACACGAATAATCTAAAAACCGAAGGGATCGATAAGTGGCCCAACGGCAAGCAAGTGGCACAACCTGCCCGACAGATCCTCAATGCGTACCAGTATACACGCTCCAGAATTCCTCGCCACAATCATCTTCCGCATATCCGTCTTCTGGAGAAATCAATGCAATGACCTTGCGGGGTCTAACGTCAACGTCACCATGATGCCAAGCAGCACTGCCACCCCGCGTGCATCCATCATCGAGACTCTGCTGCACCATGATGCCGAGACTCGCCATGTCGACGTGGTAGATAAAAAGTGCTCCACCTCCTGACCACTCTAGCCGACGTCTGCTCCAAAAAAAAAGGTACCGTCAAGAGGGGTAACGATGCTAGGTGCCGCCATCATCCGAACCGGGATACCCACATCTAGGGTTTCTCCGGGAGCAGTCTAAGTGGAGAGACAAGGCCAGCTATGACGATGCCTTCAACAAGGAATTTTCCGATGATTAACATTCTATTTCTCCAAAGATTTTTCCAAACATTTGGAGCGTATATACACCAATATGCAAAATCCAAATATAGATTATCTTATGAAAATTAACATTCTTATTCTCCAAATATTTTCCCTGCATTTGGAGCATATAAATACGGATACATAAAATCCAAGTATGGATTTGGTCTATCTAAAAATTTAACATTCTCATTCCCGAAAGATTGTTCCTGCATTTGGAGCATATAAATATGGATACTCGAAATCCAAGTGTGGATTTTCTCTATCTAAAAATGAACATTCTTATTCTCCAAAGATTTCCATGCATTTGGAGCATATATGTATACATGAATACTGAAAATCCAATATGGATTCAAAATTAACATTTTTAATTGCCCAAAGATTTTCCCTGCACTTGGAGCATATTTATACCGATGGTCAGAATCCAAATATTGGCACAACAATTAAGACCTTCCAAATAATTCTCTGCTATAAAATGGGTCATGCTCTCTTTCTTGTTCTCACACAACAAATAACATATATAAGCAATGGGTTGTAAGGGGAGGGGAAGTGGGAGGCTGAAGATCCAATGGATCATGGACAACAGGAAGCGCAAGGTGGCGCTACAGAGACGCCTCCCTATTCTTGTGAAGAAGGTCCGTGAGCTTGCCATCCTATGTGGCGTGCCCGCGTTCCTTGTGGTGTACTGCCCCGGCGAGGTCCAACCGGTGGTGTGGCCATCGCCCGAGGGGGCCTCGAAGGTCCTGCGCAAGTACAGAGACGTGGACTGTGGGAGGCTCAAGAACAAGCTGGACGGCCTCGACTTCCTCAAGCAGAAAATAGAGAAGATGGAAGTGAGACTGTCAAAAGTTCAGCGGCAAACCCGCGACGAGGAGGTCAAGCTCGTCATCCACGACTTCCTCATCGGTCGCCGCAGAAGCTTCAACGACGTGTCCACTGACTTTTGCGCCTCCATCGAATCGAGGGTGGAGACTAAACTTGATGCCATCAAAGCACGACTCCAAGAGCTCCGTTCGGGTGGCACACCGCCTCCCCGTGTGCTCGAGTACATACCTATGTTGCGCCGGCCACGGGTACCTCCTCCGATGGTAGCAACTACTCTTCTACCTTGGAATTATGGCCCCGTTTCCATGACTTTGTATAGTGATCCATGCGATGGTCGCTACCTCTTTGGGACGCTGGACGCCTTCGATGTTTTTCGTGAAGGCAATGCCCTCCCTAACACTCGAGGAAGGAATGCAGCCTTCGTGCAGTCGGGGGTATTCTCCTGGCCGCCGAGCCCTTTTGAACCCTAGAACCCTTGCGGGCTTCTTCGTCTACTCGTGGTGCATGCGCTAGTTTATTTTTTGGGACGAAAAGTTGTTGCTGCCATGTCTTATTAGATTACTCGTGGCTGGTTGCTTCCACTATTCTTTGAGCGAGCCATGCTGGCCGATCATCTACCGTGGTGTGCATGCTCTGCATGAACGACATCGTCAAGATTGTGTCCATTGTACTCCACCATGGCTTTATGAGCAAATCTTGCCATATCATTAATTAACAGGGAATATATATTGTTGTCATATACGATGATGGGTATGCGTGCGACTTGTGCTACACTCGAACCCTAACAACAACATGGCCTTAGAGCCAAATTAATATACTTCTACCGTCTGTCTAATATATGCGAATCTAGCCAAATCTTTGATGGAGGTGGTGCTTTGACTCATAGGTGTAAATGCATCTATTATAAAAACTAGATTTAGAGGTACACATTGGCGCATGACCCCATGATTTTTGCACTAATTTATATCGTGTGTTGCGATGATAAAAACCGAGTGGGGAAAACATTCATTGTGCAATTGCCAGGAAAAAAAATCTTATATAGAGAAACATGTAATGAGATGTGATCACAAATTCTTCATGGACAATGTTAAATTTTGTAGTGTAGTGTTAACGCATGACCAGTGGCGAAGCCAGCGGGGTGGAACTAAGATTTGGCTAAGCCCATATTATATATACTAGTTGAATGCCCGTGCGTTGCTATGGACATATAATTATATGCGTTACCATCTTATTTTGAAATGTCTTGGAATTTCACCTCTCGTCTTGTAAAAAATAAACATCCAAAGAAATAAATATAAATAATTAATCATTAAACATAAATAAATTTATTAGTCGGAATGAGTCATCGTGATGCCTTAAATCCTGCCCATCCATGTCGCATGCACCTCTACCACCCCTTTTACGCTTGGTCTCATGCGCGCACCACTTGAACTCGCCAACGTGGCAGATGATAACTTGACTTATGAGATAAAGCATGTCGTGTCAAATAGAATTGGAGTAAAAAGCACACTATTTAGCAATGCTATAGCATGTACAGAAGGACCACGCTAACATAAATAGCACGGTATATAGTGTCGAGTAGAGCCTTAGTAGGAATATGTCAATATGTGAGAAGATTGTAGCTGAAACGGCAGCGGTGTGAGACTTGCCATTGAGAACGGTGAGAGGAACGGGGCTAGTTGGTAAGAGTTCGAAGGATTAATGCTCGATTAGCAATTTAATTTAACGGGCATTTTCGAAAATAATGTAGAGGCCGGGTTTTTTCTCCCCTTTTTAAAAGAAAAAAAGTTATGGTTACATGTTTTTGTTTACTATATTTTTGTGTTTTTGTTTACTCTATTTTTTGTAACTTAGATGGCGAAAATTCTTCAAAATTATACTGTTACAACCACCATGTTCCTAAAACTTGTTTTTTAGAAAAAATATCTGCTAGAGTTTCTGAACGTTGCGTTGTGATGCCCTTCTGGTCCTCCATGTGAATCTATTGAATGAGGAAGAAAAACAAACTCGTGAAAGGAAATTCATCAAGCTAGCTTGCACGCAGCATGCTGACGCGATGGGCTAATCCTCAACCAAAACGTCGCAGGACGCAGGTAAAAGACTGCCGAGCCAGACCATATCAATCTCCAGCTGCACCACGAGTCCACGACCCATATCCGCTCTGCCGCCATGAGGCGAGCCAAATCCGCCGGCATCCCCAGCCCTGCGGCTCTCACGTTCACCGCCCAACCAGCCTTCTTTGTCGTCAGACGGAAGTGTGGCGTGCACCCACACGAGCGAGCGGGACGCCAACGCCGTCACCACCGCCATGGCACAGCTCGTCGCTCCGTGCGCCTGACCGCCGGCAACCTGGTTTGAGGGTAAGCCTACACGACCATCAGGAAGAACCGCTCCAGGGAAGCTACCATAGGGACCCCGCCATTGACGAGCCAGTCGTCTCCTTGCCGATGAAAATAGGGGCACCTTGACTTATACAAAACTTTCTCAGATCTGATTAATAAGGAAAACCTGGAACTGCTGAAAAACAAATAGGAGATGGCCGGACCTCCATCCCTCTCTCCTTCGGCCGGATCAGATGAGGGCGCGTCGTTCCGGCCGGCCGCCTCACCTTCCTCCGCTTGCCAAGCAACCGCCGCTCCTCTGCTTTAGCATGCCTTGTTCCTGTCTGAACCTCAGCAGCCGCCGTCTGCGCACCGGCCTCCTCAACCTTCAGAAGGGGCAAGCATTGCGACCATGCCCTCTTGCGCCCGGTCAATCTGTACGTCAATGGCGTACCTCATCCAAGTAGTCGTATCTTCCCTCCCTGAGCACCGCCGCTTCTGCCCAGGAAGACGCTGTCGCTGTGCGCCTATTCGCCTCCGAGATCGGCCCCGCCTACTCGACCGTGCGTGTCTCTGGAATTTCTCGCTGACAAAGCGCAGCTCTTCCTACAAACGGCGATCGCGATGCCTCGCTGGTTGCGCTCTACGAAACCTTCCGACCCTGTGCGTCCCCGGACGCAGCGATCGTCTCGTGGAGATCTCATGGAGATTTATCTGGGAATCATAAGCGGAGGAGAAGGGCTACATATGGATGGATTTTTGTGGGGAAAGGGCAAGAGATTAAACAGAAATAAAGAGTTGGATTGTAACTTGGGTAATTACTAACCGAGTTTGGTATGAACTCGTTTAATACATGGTTGTCGGGCAGAAGTTGGGCGACGGACGAAAATCTGTGGCAGACGAAAACCACCGCAACATAAATTATATAGTAAAAAAATAAGAAAACAAAATAAGAAAGCCCAGCCCAATTAAGTATGCCCACCCTAGCAAAATGGGCTAGATTCGTCACTGTGCACGAGCCTAGATCTGCGGAACAGATAAGGTAGCCTTTTCACTTGTTGCCACTCTCGTCCACACATTGCCGGTATTGAATTTCACTTGCGTTCACCGTCCGCACCACTGCTTCCCTCCATTTGCCGACACCATTTCTCGCCTAAGCTCCAAGGCTGCTCTATAGGTGATGCATAAACTCTATATCCGCCACAGGGCCAAAATCTTTGTCTTTCGCACTGATAAACATTTTCTATGACATGATATAATAAGCTGAGAAAATGAGGAGAACGGTCGTACACATAATTATTTGAACCACAATTTATACGGTTTTGCTAGTTCTCAGGCGTCTGAGAATTAGTTAAGTCTTAGTCGTCTATTTATCCGTTGGATCAGATGCTTTACGATTTGTGCAACAGGAGTTTCCGTCTTCCTGTCGCGAGCGTGTTGCGTTGCGGCCTGGGCGTTGTGGGCTTTTTTCTCCGTGGACTGTTTCCTATAGGCTGTACTGTGGACTGTTTTCTCTTTTGTTAGCTGATTTTTCCTGTGTGCTTTTTTCTGTGGCCTGTTTTCTAGCAACGCGCGCTGGATTGCGGCTGTGTTCCATGCGAACGCACGCGGCTGGGGCGGGATTGCAGCTGTTATTCTATGGGCTGGTGTTGTTTGTCTGTTTTTTGTACCCTTTTTTTTTCTAAACATGTGTTGTGTTTTTGTAGTTGTTATTCGTGGTTCTTTTATTATGAGCGATTATTATTATTATTTTTATTATTTTTTCACTGGCAACATAAATATATGAAGCTAGACTGCTAGGACATTTTTCTTTTCTTTTTTGTGGTTGTTTTCTTTTTGTGAAATTAAATTTATCTTTTACGGAATTGCTAATTCTCACACGCATGAGAATTATTTAAGTCTCAGTCACCTAATACATAGTCGGATCTTTTGCTTTATGATTAGTGCAAACCAGGTTGTTTTTTTCGTGTTGTGTCTTCGCGCGCCGTGTTGCTTGTGTCATTGTGCCCACGCGTCTGTGTTATTTCTGTCGTTGAGCGCGCGCGCCACGTTGCTGTTTTCGCCGCGCGCGTTTTGTTTCTGTGTATTTTCGTGCGCTCCTTCTATATTTATCTATGGCTGTTTTCTATTGGTTGTCACCGATTGGTGAGTTTGTTTTTTTTGTTTTTTTCTTCTTTCTTTTTTGTGGTTGTTTTTCTTACCGGCATTTATTTTCTTTTCTTTTCTTTTCTTTTCTTTAGATCAAATTTTAAGATTAGCTTAATTTTGAGTTGGTTGGTCAATCGAGTTTCATTTGAGTTTTAATTTTTTAATTTTTTCTTTGCTGGTTGTATTTTCTTTTTTTATTGTTTTTTCCTCTCCAGATTTTATAGTTATCATTGTTGTACTGCTAGGATGACATTTAGACTACAACATTTTTACTAGATCTAACTTGTACTAGTAACATGTACTTCCTCTGCTTCATAATATAACATGTTTTTAGCTTTTTAAATGTATAGATTTGAAGTGAACCTACACACTAAAATAGGTCTAGACACACTTTTTTAGAAGCGAAGGTATTTCATCGTAGCTGAGAATTTTTTTTAAAACTTTTGTTGGACTTTTTTTATTTTTGTCGAGGTAGCTATATCTTGGTTGTTACTCTTTTAAAGCCAGATGCAATTTTTTGTTGAAAGAGAGTTGTCACTGAGCCCCTGATATGGGCCAGATACAACTAGGCCCCCTACCGAGGGTCAGTTGCAACTTGCATGCAACTGAGCTCCGTAGGGGGAGCCCCGTTGAGAGGAGGCCAATTGTCTGAGCCCCTGGTGAGGGGGTAGTTATAACTTTCTTATAATCCCCCCCCCCCACACACACACACACAGGGGCCAGTCTCAACTTGATTACAACCGAGGGACCCCCAGGACCAGTCTCAACTTGATTACAACCGAGGGACCCCCATGGGTGGGACAGTTGAGACTTGCTTTTATAACTAAGCACCCGTCGGGAGGGGGGCATTCGCAGATTGTAATTGAGGCCTCGCCGACAACTTGATTGCAACCAGGGGACCCCATCGGTTTGTAATTTGATTGTAACTGAGCTCCGGAGGGGGGCCGGTTGCAACTTGATTGCACCCGGGGGTGATGGCCCATCGGTTGCAACTTGGTTGTAACTGAGCTCCGTCGGGGTCCATTTGGAACTTGCTTCTAACTAAGAACCTGTCGGAAGGCGGCGGAGGCATTTTAAACTTTGCTTGTAATTGAGCGCTCGGCACGGGGCAGTTTCCCTGAGCGCCGGTTTCAACTTGCTTCTAACTGAGCACCAGTGGGGAAGGGGGAATTTGCAACTTGCTTGTAATTGGGCCCCCGCCGGGTGCCAGTTGCAACTTGCTTGTAACTGACCTCACGTCGGTTCCCTGCCGAGGGCCAGTTGCAAATTGATTGCAACTGATAACCCGTCGAGGGGAGGAGCATTTGCAACTTGCTTGTAATTTGAGCCCCCGCCGAGGGTTAGTTGCGACCAAGGGTCCCAGTTGTAACTTGCTTGTAACTGAGCTTCGCCGGGGGCTATTTGCAACTTTCTTGTAACTGGGCACCTGTTGGGAGGGGGCATTTGCAACTTTTCTTGTAATTGAGCCCCACCGTGGGGCAGTTGCCCCGAGGGCCAGTTTCAACTTGCTTGTAACTGAGCACCCATCGGAAGGGGGCATTTGCAACTTGCTTGTAATTGGGCCCCCAGCGTGTCCCAGTTGCAACTTGCTTGTAACTGACCTCCTATCGGTTCCCTGCCGAGGGACACTTGCAACTTGATTGCAACTGATAACCCGTCGAGGGGAGGAGAATTTGCAACTTTATTTGTAATTTGAGCCCCCGACGAGGGTTAGTTGCGATCGGGGGTCCTAGCTGCAACTTGCTTGTAACTGAGTTCCGCCGAGGGCTATTTGCAATTTGCTTGTAACTAAGCACCCGTCGAGAGGGGGGCATTTGCAACTTTGCTTATAATTGAGCCCCTGTCACGGAGCAGTTGCCCCCGAGAGCCAGTTTCGACTTGCTTATAGCTGAGCACCCATAGGAAGGGGGGCATTTGAAACTTGCTTATAGTTGGGCCCCCGGCGGGTTCCAGTTGCAACTTGCTTGTAACTGACCTCCCGTCGATTCCCTGCCGAGGTCCAGTTGCAACTTGAATGCAACTGATAACCCGTCGAGGGGAGGGGCATTTGTAACTTGCTTGTAATTTGAGCCCTCGCCAAGGGTTAGTTGCGACCGGGGGTCCTAGTTGCAACATGCTTGTAACTAAGCTCCGTTGGGGGCTATTTGTAACTTTCTTGTAACTGAGCACCCATCGGGCGGGGGGCATTTGCAGCTTTGGTTGTAATTGAGCCCCCATCATGGGGGAGTTGCCCCCAAGGGACAGTTTCAACTTGCTTGTAACCGAGCACCCGTCGGGAGGGGGCATTTGCAACATGCTTGTAATTGGGCCCCGGCGGGTCCCAGTTGCAACTTGTTTGTAACTGACCTCCCATCGGTTACCTACCGAGGGCCAGTTACAACTTGATTGTAACTGATAACCCGTCGAGGGGAGGGGCATTTGCAACTTGCTTTGTAATTTGAGCCCCCGCCGAGGGTTAGTTGCGAACGAGGTTCCCAGTTACAATTTGCTTGTAACTAAACTCCGCTAGGGAATATTTGCAACTTTCTAGCACCCATCGAGAGGGGGCATATGAAAATTTGCTTGTAATTGAGCCCCAGTCGCGGGGCAGTTGCCCCCGAGGGCCAGTTTCAACTTGCTTATAACTGAGCACCCATAGGGATGGGAGCATTTGCAACTTGCTTGTAATTGGGCCCCCGATGGGTCCTAGTTGCAACTTGCTTATAACTGACCTCCTATCGGTTCCATACGAGGGCCACTTGCAACTTGATTGCAACTGATAACCCGTCGAGGGGAGGGGAATTTGCAACTTGCTTTGTAATTTGAGCCCCCGCCGAGGGTTAGTTGCGATTGGGGGTCCCAGTTGCAACTTGCTTATAACTAAGCTCCGCTGGGGGCTCTTTGCAACTTGCTTGTAACTAAGCACCCGTCGAGAGGGGGTCCCAGTTTCATCTTGACTGCAACCGGGGGAAGGGGAACCCCCGTCGGAGGGCCAATCGCAACTCGATTGTAACTGAGCTCTGCTCCGAGTTGCAACTTGATTGTAACTGACCATCCCGTTGGTGTGGAAAGGGGGCCAGTCGCAACTTGATTATAACTGAGCACCTGTCGGTGTGGAAGGGGGCCAGTCGCAACTTGGTTGTAACTAAGCACTGTCGGTGTGAAAGGGGGGCCAGTCGCAACTTGATTGTAACTGAGCTCCTAGCTGGTCCAGTTGCAAGTTGCTTGTTACTAGGGCCTCGTCGAGGGGGGACGGGGTGTCAGTTGCATCTTGATTGCAACTGGGGGAAGGGGAACCCCCATCTGAGGGCCAGTCGCAACTTTATTGTAACTGAGCTCTGCCCAAGTTGCAACTTGATTGTAACTGAGCATCCCGTCGGTGTGGAAGGGGGCCAGTTGTAACTTGATTGTAACTAAGGACCTGTCGGTGTGGAAGAGGGGCTAGTCGCAACTTGATTGTAACTGAGCTCTGCTCCTAGTTGCAAC
Source organism: Avena sativa (assembly GCA_916181665.1). Classification (NCBI taxonomy): domain Eukaryota; kingdom Viridiplantae; phylum Streptophyta; class Magnoliopsida; order Poales; family Poaceae; genus Avena; species Avena sativa. Next base: position 271,096,899 of record OV702298.1, on the reverse strand, counting down.
TTGATTGTAACTGAGCACCCGTCGGTGCGGAAGGGGGGCCAGTCGCAATTTGATTGTAACTGAGCACTTGTCAGTGTGCAAGGGGGGCTAGTTGCAACTTGATTGTAACTGAGCTCCTAGCGGGTCCCAGTTGCAAGTTGCTTGTTACTAGGGCCTCGACGAGGGTGGGAGGTGGCCATTGCATCTTGATTGTAACTGAGCACCTGGAAGACCCCATTGAAGGGCTAGGCGCAACTTGAATGCAACCGGGAGACCTCGTTGGCAAACAGTTTGCAACTGTCGGCATGACGAGTCCTGTCGCAATTATATTTGTAAAATTAGATGATTTTTTTGTTTGATTTTAACTACCGGTGGCCCTCGTCGTCTTCGAAATTGTTTGGTATGAAGTTTTTCGGCTCTTTTTCTTTTTCTAATTTGTTTTATTGTTTTGACAGTTTATCCATCGTCGTTGTCGAAATTGTTTTTCCATTTTCCCAGTTGCAACTTGATTGTCACTAACCTACTGTCGGTTCCCCGCCGAGGGGCTAGTTGCAACTTGATTGCAACTGAGCACCCGTCCGGAAGGGGCATTTGAACTTGTTTGTAATTGGGCCCCCGTCGGGTCCCAGTTGCAACCTGATTGTAACTGACCTTCCGTCGGTTACCCGACGAGTGGCCAGTTGCAACTTGATTACAACTGAGAACCCGTCGGGGAGGGGCATTTACAACTTGTTTGTAATTGGTACCCCGACGGGTCCCAATTGCAACTTGAATGTAACTGACCTTCCGTCGGTTACCCGACGAGTGGCCAGTTACAACTTGATTGCAACTGAGAACCCGTCGGGGGAGGGACATTTGCAACTTGTTTGTAATTGGGACCCCGACAGGTCCAAGTTGCAACTTAATTGCCTTTTCTAACTTGTCTTTTATAACTTAACTTATTGTTGCATTTTTATTGCAATTAATCCTTGAGAAACATTTTTTCATGAGACACTAGATGTTTCACATAACAAGCAATATTTTCGTGAGAAAAATATACTACCATCGTCTCAAAATAAATGTTTTTATACACTAAATACATCCAAATTTGTAAAAAATTAAAACATTTAATTAAAGACAGGGAAACTATTATTTTTTGAATTTTTATACTCCCTCCAATCCATATTAGTTGATTTGGATTTATCAAAATTTAGATAAACCTATATACTAAATAGTGTCTAGATTTATCCAAATCTAGACAAATTTGAATCAACTAATATGGATCGGAGAAAGTAGTTTAATTTGTTGCTTTTTATTTTGGGACCGTAATGTCAACGACCTTTTGACCAGGTATCTGAAATATCGTGAAATAGCCGTAGCTGTATCACCTCGCTGTACATGTGTTTGGCCAAGAGAACAGAGAGAGAAGAAGCGATACGGAATAGAAAGAAGGAATAGGAATTGAAACGCGGGTTGATTTTTGAGTCTGACGTCAGTCACCTGAGACCTAGACAAGCCCCAATTTATATGGGGTGTCAAAAGCAACAATTAGCTGAATTGAAGAGGCTATAAACAACCGTACACTACATGAGTGCATAACAATTCTCATCGGTAAACCTTGAGTCTAAGTTTAGAAACGGGAGTTCATCTTATTTTTCTTGAGTTAGTTAATAACCCTCCGGAGACACTAACTTGCCGCGACGTGCATTTTCAGAAACAAACTTACAATGCAACATGCGATGCGTATAGTACGCTGATACACCAGGTTATAATTCGGATTGATATAGGTCCATGAGCCTATGAAGCCGATCGACATATGTGGTGCCACGCTGGCTAGTGGCACGTGCCGGCCGTGTGTCTAGTTTTTCAATACCCCCTAGTGTTCCTAGAAATTACAGATAAGTTCATGTAAAATAGTCCCAAATCGAGACAGATCAGTTGGCTCGGGCGGCGGTGGTCTTTGGGTCTTCCACGGCAGACGTACGGGAGATTATGTGCGGCTGACGGGTGGATGAGCATGAAGATGCCCCAAACGCAGGCAGAAGACACAAGACTTGCAAGTGGAGCCAATTAGCCATCGTTTATCCGTTGACAACACAGACTTGAAAATCCTGCATTTGCAATACTAGAGGTGCCTCTCCCGACAGACTGTCTAGCTTATGTACTTGAGCCCTGAGGTTGAGGAAAAATGAGCATTGAGTCCTTCCTGTTAAATCTGACAGAGATGTTGCCACGATGTCATCCACCTCTGGTGAACCGACCTGAACAGCGGGCGGGCAGAAGCATCTGATTTCAAGCACCACAAACTGGCTGTGCTCAAGATCTTTGGGTTTCAATTTGAGGACAAGTTTGTGAATTATGTCCAAAGTATCATGGAATTAGCCGTCAGTTTCAAGGACATGTACCTGTATGAGAGGCAATATGTGAGCCATCTAAGTGCAAAAGCGATACCCATGGATAAAGAAGCAGAGGAGATCTCACTTATCAACAGTTTTGACATGGATGCCCACCCGCTTTTAAGGATTCACTTTCCGAGTTTAAGAACCGGATGGTAATGAAATTCAAGTCATAGCGAGCTATCATGAGTGTTAGGTTGATCTCCCGTTCGGCCCAACGGCCCAAACAACTTGGTCTTGCGCCCTGATCGGGGACGCCCAACCCTCACATGGTTGGTGGGCCCCCGTGGTAGCGTTATAAAGAGGAGATGGGGGTCGGGGCACGCAACACGAGGTTCGTCTGTGCCGCCGCTCTTCCCACCTACACATCCCTACCGATCTAGGGTTAGCGCTAGTCACGGGAAGCTCCGCCGCCGCTCTGCCTAGCCGTTTTAGCCACGCTCTCGCCGTCGACCAAGATGGCCAACGGGTCCTCGAGCTTCATCACCGAAGAAGGTATAGTCTCTCATCTCTCTCTCTCTGCAAGATCAAACCCAGAGCCAAGCCTACCGATTAGATCTAGAGCAAAATAAAGTCAACAATGGTATCAGAGCCCATGCTTTGTAGATCTACTCGTGCAGAATTGCAAAAGGCAAAGAAAAAATAGAGGTCTAGGGTTTCTAGAAGCGCCGCCGCGAGGCCGCGCCGTTCCTCTCGATCCCGACGCATCGGCAAGCCGAAGTCGGGAAGAAGAACCTCCCAACAGATCGAAACCCTAACCCCTAAGATCCAACCGAATCCTTTTCGGGAAGAAAGAACAAAAAAAAACCAAATCCCACAGAAAAGCCACAGATCCCGTGTTCCCCTAGTCCCTTTCCTCCCTAGTTCCTCCCAAATCAAAGAAATAAAAGGCAATCAGAAAATCCCCAAAGGAATCCTCACCGGGCCGCCGCTGGGGAAGGGCGTCGCCATTTCACCGTTTGACGGTGGTGCGCCCACCCTAGGGTGGACGCACAGCCGGCAAAGGGGGCAAGGGAACGCCGCCGCTCGCTGCTGTATCCCTCTCTGCGCCGCTGCTTGCGGGGTCGGGGTGGTGTATGAGCAGAGAGAAGAGGAAAGGGGGGCGACGTTTGCAGAGAGGGAGGGGCCCGTCGTCAGCTGTGCCGGGCGGCACCGCCTCGCCTCACGCCGCTCGAGCGAGCGGAAAGTGCTGCCAGAGAGCCACATATCATGGGTCAGAGAGTGGGGAAAGGGGGTGAATGCGTCTTAGGGTTTCCAAGGGCTCGCGGGCGACGGGTTTTGTTCCGCCGAAATGTGTGTTGGGCCACAGGATCTAGGGTACACATGATGGACGGCCAGGATCTGTCGGCGTGCTCTCAGATCCGCTGGGCTGGGCTGTTGCTGGGGCCAGCCGTGGGAGGCTTTGGGCTGCGCGGCTGGGCCATGGGCCATGGCTGCGCAGAGGGAGGCAGCGCGCGAACGTCGCGCAGTAGCAGGCCGCACTGATAGGCCGTGGGCCGAAGCGGACCGCGACAGAAGCTGTAGCGAGCGCGCGTGCGTACTAGATAGAGGGGCAGCGCCCCGCCACTACAGGCCATGGGCCGCGTGGGCCGCACGCGCCAGAACTTTGCCGGTTTATTTCCTGTTTTTTTATTTACAGAGACTTTTTTACTGTTTTTTTGCTTAGTTTTTTCGGAGTTTTTTTTCTATAGCATTTTTTCCAATGAAAATCTTGCTTAGAAAATTGTAAAGTAACATTAAATTTTTTTGTAAAGAAGTAAAGTTGATGTTTTTATTCATGTCATTCCGCTGCAAGAATTAATTACTAAAATGCAACAAATTTTTTAATAGTGTTTTACTATGAATAGTAAGTTTTATCTATATTAGTTATATTTGTGCCCAACGGTGATGTAGTATTAATATGGAGAAGTTTCATGTTTTAATTTGACCAACGTTGAATTAACTCATTTTGATGATATTTTGCTTTCAGGCAATCCTATGAGTTTCATCTCGGCTATTGAGCCCCTCAATGGAGGGAACTACGGCTCATGGCGAGAGAAGATTGAGATGGGGCTTGCTCTGCTTGACCTCGACTTGGCACTGATTGAGACTTGTTCCAAAGAACTTGTTGACCCCGTGAGGGGCGAAAAAGAAAGTGAAGAGGACTTCAATAAAAGGGTTTGTGACCATGCACCAATAAGAATGAAGTACGACCTTGAGCGTGCAAAGTGGGACCCGTCCAATAGAAAGTGCTTAATGTGATTAAGAGCTCCATCATGGAAGCTATAAGGGGAGCAATCCCAGAGTGCGCCACCGCCAGTGAGTACCTGAAAAAGGTAGAGAGTCAGTTTATTGGGTCCTCAAAGGCCTATGCAAGCTCTCTCATTAAGAAACTTCTTACTACAAGATACACTGGTGGTGGAGTTAGGAACCACATATTGCGAATGAGCAACATGTCTTTCAAGCTTAAGCCTATGGGCATGGAGCTTCCAGATGAGTCCATCATTTATCTGATCTTTGCCTCACTGCCAAACCAGTTTGAAGCTTTTGTTGTGAACCACAATGCATAGCCAGAAAAGTGGGGCATTGAGAAGATGATGGCCATGTGCGTTCAAGAAGAAGAGAGACTTAAGGGGCAGTCTGGTGATTCTGTGAACTACCTAAGCCCAACCAAGAAGAGGAACTTTCAGGGTTCCAAACCCCAAGAGAAACCTCAAGGGCATCCCTCTTCTTCTAGGCCGCATGGAGAGGCTCCTGATCACCAGGCACAGGAGGTGGACAAAGACACCTGCAAGTGGTGCAAGCAGAAGGGCCACTACATAAGTGATTGTGTGGCTTTCTTGAAGTATCTGTGCAAGAATAGTGAGGATTTAATTACTTTTGTTGATGAATCCTTATTTTTAAGTTATGCAAAATCTACTTGGTGGATTGACTCAGGTACGACTGTTCATGTTGCCAATTCATTATAAGAATTCCGTATGAGAAGGACCCTGCAAAGAGGAGAAAGAAGTATTAAAGTTGCAAACAGCGTTCAAGCTGAAGTCGAAGCCATTGGAGATCTTCCATTAGAGTTGTCGAATGGCTTTGTACTTTTATTAGTAGATGTGCTTTAGGTATCCTCTTTGTATCGAAACTTAATAAATGTATCGCGCTTAGACGATTGTGGTTTTGCTTGCCATTTTAGCGATGGACAATATAAGATCAAGTTTAATAATCAGATTGTTGGTCTTGCCTTCAAACAAGACAAGCTTTATTTGTTATCACTTTGTGAGAATGTGGGGATAGGGAGTAACGATAGTGGGGAATCAATTTTTTCTATTCCATTTTTTCATGTAGCCTATCAATGTGTACTTTGCCTATGTTTTTAAGTCATGTACAGTAAAAATGCCGAAGGAATTATAATGCTTTAGTTTTTCTTTTTGTGAAAATAATGTTTTAGATTTCGTCCGATCTTAAATTGTTTCCGTCCCCCGTCACTGCGCGAGGGTCGGCTCTAATACCACTCGTCCGGAGCTGCTCCAAGACCTCCGCCCGGTGGTGGACCTCGCCGCCGCCGCCCGGAGTGGCTAGAGCTGCACTAGCTGTGGGCGACGGTAGGGCGCACAAGCAGCAGCAGCAGAGTACCTCCTCCATGTCCAGCTCTCGTCCGGAGCTGTAGCAGATGATGCGCAAGCCCGGCGGTAGCTAGGAGAGGTGGCTGGACCCGAAGCTCCTACGGCAGCGACGGCAAAGCTCCATTCCGGTGACGAAGAACTCCATTTTTTCGAACAAAGCATAAACCACGGTACAAGGTTACATGGCTCTGTAGGACAGAGCAGGAAGCAGAAGTGCCTAGATGCACACAATACAAGAAGATGCCCCAAACGCACGCAGAAGATACAAGACTTGCAAGTGGAGCCAATGATCCATCGTTATCCGTTGACAACACAGACTTGAAAATGCAGCATTTGCAATGTTAAAGGGCCTCCGGGTGTCAGTTGATGCCACACGGGTGCCTCTCCCGACGGACTATCTAGCTTATATGTACTTGAGCCCTGAGGTTGAGGATAAATGAGCTGCAGTACTCATTGAGTCCTTCCTGTTAAATCTGACAGAGATGTTGACATGATGTCATCCACCTCTGGTGAACCGACCTGAACAGCGGGCGGGCAGAAGCATCTGATTTCAAGCACCACAATCTGGCTGTGCTCAAGATCTTTGGGTTTCAATTAGAGGACAAGTTTGTGAATTATGTCCAAAGTATCATGGAACTAGCTGTCAGTCTCCAGGACAGATACCCATGGAAAAAAGAAGCAGAGGATCTCAACAGTTTAGACATGGATGCCCACCCGCTTTTAAGGATTCACTTTCCGAGTCTAAGAACCGGAAGGAGGCTCAGATGTTATCTGAATTTTCGTGTGTCCCTCTCTGGGATTCCTTGAGATGGTAATGAAATTCAAGTCACAGCGAGCTATCATGAGAACTTAAGCCTGCTTATTATTTATTACCACTGTTTAGTCAGGAGCATGCGCTTGATGTTGTAAGCTGGCATCACAATCCGTTTGAGAGATATATGTAGTAAGAAGGACCATCCCTGAAGTACAAGTGTTGCTGCTAAGGGAGAGGGTTACAGTGATATCTCAGGTTTCCACCTTCATATCAAATACCTCACCTGCAGCATTCACTGAGCCATGCTATTGCTTCAGGTTCTGCTTGCCGAAAATGATGCTTGTAACTCTTTGCTTCAGGTTCTGTTTGACGGAAATGATAATTGTAACTCAATGGTCTTGGTCCAGGTTGCATGAATGTGGTGTCAATCATCTTTTTTCCAATATCTAGTACTACTGCATAATCTTCTCTGGGTTTGGTCGGCAATTGGTTCAGATGTTTGCATGATGATTGTTATACGGCTATCAGCTGTAAAATAAAAAGTTTGTGCTGTAAAAAAGTGTCATTTGCTGAAGTGCTGCATGATTTACAAAAACAAAAAAATCCTGGGGTAGTGATGCAGAAAACGAACATCTGGCCTAACTAGAGAGAATTCGGTAGAATGACACCGAAGTTACTGCAGCAACTATACGGTTGAGAAAGAGGAAAGATGACTTCCAGATCAAAGACATGCTCTCAAAGAACCATATCAACCAATGCGTCCATCACCAACACAACGAACAGTTACACATAATTGGATCCAAATCCGATATAACTTCACAAAAACTTGGTCTAGAATTTCTTGGGTACAACAGGACTAAGTCATTCTTGAATTCAGGAGACGATTTGCGATAGTGCCACAGTTACTTTCAAGTAATTTTAATTGTACAAGCGTTGCAGCTACGAAATAAGATCGAACAAGAAAACCTGGCAGAGGTCATAGAGTACAAGCATTATGCGGTCTGGACCATTTTCTCTTAGAACAGACCGGTATTACATAGACTGCCTGAAAACGCTACGGTATCCTTGCATTATGATCAGTGGTATCCTTGCATTATGATCAGCGCTCGCTTCGGCGGGGTCCAGGAAGTGAATTCTAGCAGGTGACTCAATGCCCTCTGTCAGTAGATTCTTCGCTGAACACCTCTGCTTCTCTGTCTGCGGGAACCTTGTCGGCTTCTCCATGGGAACACAGTTCCTACATGCCAGTCTATTGTACAGGTACACATCCTTTAGGTTCACGGCTGCTTTCAAGACACGCCTGACAAGACTCACCATGTACACTTCAGACTCAAAGCAGAAGATGATGAGCTTGGTTAGACGGTGGTGCTTGAAATTTGATGTAGACGATTCCCACTCCACACCCTTGTTCTCGCTATACGAGTATGCCCTCCTCTTCTCCTTATCTGTTTGCATTTCACACGGATGATCAATTACCTGCATTCCACCCATGGGACATAGGTAAATCAAAGAAACAGGTTAGTTCTGCCGCTGGCATCTGTTGTCCAAGTGAAAGCATAGGTTGCGTGTAACCATGCAAGGAATAATAGAGCAACTTCTCAAACAGATTAAAACAAGCTTTGGGTGCGAACATACTCTCATGTATTAGAAGTTTAGAACAACACTTTAAAAAGAACAAAACGCTTTTTTTTTTTTTGAAACAGGCTTTAGAACAAAACGCTTTAGGTAAGAACATACTGTCATGTAGACCCCCTCCAGGGACGGCGCAGCTTCCACAATGAACATTGTCCAGGTGAGATCATACCCTTCAGGAATGTTAACTAGATTGACGATCTTTAGTCGGTGAAACACATGTGCCAGCCCTTTGGTCAGACACTCTGGTTGAACCCAAATCTGCAATAATAAACACATTATGGGATGGGTAGAGAACAAGTGAAGCAAGAACAAAGCATTCATCCCTGACTTACCTTTTCACATTTAAACCCCAACCACAGGTCTCGTACAGAGGTCTGAAAGAGCAACGTACTTAACTTGACCATTTTGTGCCAGCTACGAGCAATATTTGTAAGCCTCAAAACCTCGAGCAATGGGACATGACCAAATGACAGCGGTGATTCATCGAAAAACATCCAACACCCGAAGGTTGTTTGGGTGAGCCTTGGGAGCCACTTGAGTTCGACTTTGTCAAAATGGCAATTGACAATAAGGAGCTCACTGAGTTCTGCGTGTTCAAGTTGTAGTGTTGTAAAACTCGCTGTGTCGCAATTGAGAAAACCTATATTTTAATTGCTTGCAAGTGACGATGATGTTGGAGACGAAGTCAGATTCAGCAAATCTCAAATTCTCCATGTAGAGGCGTGTCAGACCAGCAAATGCATTCGGACACTGCTTAAAAAATGACACAAACTCTGTCCCGTAGTTCACTACATCATCAGGAGTGCACTGTCGGCATTCCTTCACTGTCAAAACTATGAATTCTGCTTTCTCAATCTTGTGTGTCGCCATGGCATTGCCAACAGTATGCCCAATGGATATGGGGGCGTCGGCTCTCAAGTAGAACTCCATGCTCAAGAGGCGGATGGTGCGACAACCCGGATCCCTGCGTGCCAGCATGCTCTTTGTCGCTTCAGCCACGGCTGCATTGATCCGACGCAATTCACCATCAGACGCGCTAGTTCTTGAGTGCAGGAAGTGTTGGACACTTATTTTAAGTCGCGAGAGAACGGCAGGAAGCTGACTCCACCGTCTGGATAGGATGCTGGTTCTTGCAGCGTCACGGACGTAGAGTCGGTCCAGAATGTTGACCAGAATGTCGTCGGGCAAGGTGCTGATTCTATCATCTCCATTGCCGTCCTGCATTTGGCATGGGAAGAAATCAGAGTAAGATAAAATAAGCTGAAGGTAAACAGAAATGCTGCAGGATATCCACAAGTGATAGCTACACTCGGTCTGTAACTACTAATCCTATGTTTTGCTATAGATATATGATGCCGAAAAGGGCGAAATTTCGTGACCGCTTGGCAGCTTGAACGCGCTATGAAGAAAAGGGGAAACTTACGGTAGACATCGGATGCGCGCCTTCTTTGCTGCCAGGTCGAGGTCCAGGCCAGCCTGGGGATGCACTTGTGGTGGCTGCGGGCGGTGGAGGCTGAGGCTGCACTTGTGGTGACTCGTCGTTCCCCTCTTCACTCGTTGCGCCCGGCATCTGCTCCCCAAATTCAGAAGCAAGCCAAGAAGATGGCGAACGGGCGGCGTGGGGGCGCAATCGGATACGAGAGGAGGAGCGGCGCAGGCGGTGGTGATGAGCGACACGGCGCAGACGGAGACGAGAGGTGCAGCGGCAGATGGTGGCGACGAGCGGCCGCAGGCGGCGCCGCTAGTGTTGCGCCGTGTCCCTGTGTCTGTGTGTGTGGGTAAAGCTGCACAGACCGCTGAATTTTTGTTACTGGTCCGTCTCATAACATACGCGGCGCTAGCGCTAGTCAATCCACCGTGTTGTCAACAAAGCTATCTATAAAGAAAAATAGTAAATAAGTTACATATTTAGTGAAGACTATCAATAAGCTATTCATAAGCTCAAAACCTTAAGGGTGACCCTACAACCTTGTGGGTTATCTATAAGCAATAGAATATTATTTTAGTTTCTCCTCTCTATTACATGTGTGCAACTTTAACTGACACGTGGGTTCAGCTTATAGACAAGTTTAACTAGATACATTGTGATGCAATCAATAAGCTTGTGGTGTGGTACGTGGGTTCTAGCTTATGAACAAGTTCTTTTATATACATAGGTGATGTCCTAAGACAATTTTGGAAAACTCCAAGAAAAGGCACCCCTGGAGAACCGAACTCTGTCTCTGATGATTGAGAAGAATTTAATTTATAGGTTTGACATCTCATAAAAATATGAAATATTTTTTAGTGGATGGCGATGTTTCGGTTGATAATGAGTTGACTGTGACGACTTTATCAATCTGGACACCCGTCGGATCAGTCTCTTAGACTCTCGCATGTAAGATATGTGTGTGTGCATTCACAGGTACTCACTTCGTTTCATAATATAAAAGAGCACCCTCAAAACCTTTTGTCCCCCTCAAAAACAAAAGTATTATTATTTGTCAGAACCTTTTAACTTAACATGACAATGCTAACAATAAGATTGCACCCTCAAAACCATTTGTGCCCCTCAAAAAGAAAAGTATTATTATTTGCGGGAACCTTTTAACTTAACATGACAATGCTAACAATAAGATTCCTGCTAAGAAGAGCAAGCACCGAGAAATAAAACCAGTACATTAAGCTTGGTAGCATTACAATTCAGTACTGTACAAATCTACCAAATGAATAATTGCAGTTTACAAAGAAGCATTTATTGATTATTACTCTTGTTAACTATATATTTACAACTGATCAAATTTACCAACGTTGTAGTACGGCATTAAGGGAACTATATGACTAACCAAATACACACCTAAAATACTTTACCAGCTGATGTGCTCGTTCATGTTCGTCTTGCATTGCTTGCCGTGTGGAATTCGTTTGGGTAATTCTGGTCCGATGCTGATACAGAGTCTTCTATGTACCTATCCTTTGTCCTTTTTGTAGGGGTTCGTAGCATGGAAAACAAAAAAATTCTACCGCATGCAAACAAACAAGCCAAGATCTATCTACTAGATTATAGCAACGAGTCGATAGAAGAACTCATCCTCGAAGATTCCAAAGCGGTTAACGAGAGCGGATTCTCGTGGGTGATGTAGTCGTACTCTTTCCGATCTCAAGATCGTGTAGACGATCCTTCCGGCGCCGCGTTCCGGCAGCGCTCCTGCAATCGGTCACACGTTTGGTACTCGATGAAGACCTTCCTCTCCCTTGTTCCAGCAGGCAGCGGAGGTTGTAGCACTCTCCTCGCGATTCCGGCAGCACGACGGCGTGGTACCGGAAGTAGAGGGGAGATCTCGCAGGGCTTCGCCTTAAGCCGGAGCGAGTATGATGGACTATGAGAGAGGCCTTGGCGATCTAGGGTTTAGAGGCACCAAGGAGAGAGGTCTAGGCCGGCGGCTAGGGCAAGGGGAGGGCCCCAACTCGGCGGCTAGGAGGAAACCCTAGGGCGGCGGCGGCGACTTGGTGGCCGGCGGCTAGGGTTAGGGTTTGGTGGGGCAAGGTGTGTGTCTAGAGGGGCACCCTTGCCCCTCCTTTTATAGGTGGGAGGGCGCGGCCAAGGGGGAGGGAGTCCTCCCCCAAGTCGGCCTCCTTGGCCGGCGGTGGAGGGAGGAGGACTTCCTCCCCAAGTAGGTTTCCTACTCTCCCTCCACCAAGCAAACTTGTCGTTTGACTTTTCAAATTGGCGTTTGACTTTTTCAAACTAGGATTTGATTTATCCCTTTATTTTGCTCAGCGATGACACCTAGTACATGATGCAATCATTCCAACTTGTTATGACACATTCATGTACCCTTCCCCTCCGGAGTGCCGGACCTTACGGAACCTTCTAGAACATTTCTGATGAAAACACCGGAATCATTCTCCAACTCCAAAACAGGACTTTCCTTATATGAATCTTATTCTACGGACCATTCCGGATCTCCTCGTGATATCCCGGATCCCATCCGAGACTTCGAACAACATTCAGTCTTTTACTCATCATTCCATAACTACTCAACAAAATCGAATCCTTAAGTGTGTCTCCCTATGGTTCGTGAATTATGCGGACATGATCGAGACACTTCTCCGAACAATAACCAATAGAGGAATCTGGAAATTCATATGGCTCCCACATATTTCTACGATTACTTTGCGATCGAATGAACCACTTACATACGATACCAATTTCCCTTTGTCTCACGATAGTTTACTTATCTGAGGTTTTGATCGTCGGTATCTCTGCATACCTAGTTCAACCTTGTTACCGATAAGTACTCTTTTCTCGTTCCCGTGATATGTGATCCCTTGTGAGCCAGTCACATGCTTGCAAGCTAATTGGATGACATTCCACCGAGAGGGCCCAGAGTATATCTATCTGTCATATGGATGGACAAATCCCACTCTTGATTCATGTGTCTCAACCCATACTTTCCAAACACTCAATGCCACCTTTATAGCCACCTAGTTACGGTGTGGTGTTTGATGTCATCAAAGCATCCTTCCGGTGATGGTGATAAACATGATCCCATGGTCGAAGGAATTAGGTTACTATGTATCAGAAAGCATATAGCAATTGAACTATTAAAATGACTTGATCTTTATGCTACGCTTATCTATAGGAGTATGTCCATCATACCATTCTCCTAATGATATGATCTTGTTGTTAACAACATCTCAATGTTCATGATAGGAAACCACAATCATCTATTAACCAACAAGCTAGTATTATGAAGAGGCTTTTACTAGGGACTCTAATTTAGTTTACAAATCACACAAGTATTAATGTTTCCTTGTTAATACTGTTATAGCATGAATGCAAACATTTATCATAAACACAAAGATATAATAATAACTACATTTATTACTGCCTCTAGGGCATATCTCCAACAGTCTCCCACTTGCACTAGAGTCAACTAATCTAGATTACATTATAATATACCGAACACCCATGGCAGTTTGGTGTTGGTCATGTTTTGCCCTCGGGAGAGATTTAGTCAACAGATCCGCCACATTCAGATCTGTGTGTACTTTGCAAATATTTATGTCACCATCTTGGACATGTTCTCGAATAGCGTGAAAACGTAGCTTGATGTGCTTCAGCTTCTTGTGTGACCTTGGTTCTTGCGCATTGGCTATGGCGCCCATGTTATCATAGTAGATAGACATTGGATCCAGCGCACTTGAAGCACACCGAACTCTGTAATGAACTCCTTCATCCATATCGCTTCTTGTGAAGCCTCCGAAGCAGCTATGTATTCCGATTCAGTTGAAGATCTCGCCACAACGCTTTGCTTTGCACTCCTCCAGCTAACTACTGCACCATTCAAAATAAATACGTATCTAGATTGAGATTTAGAATCGTTTGGATCGGTGTTCCAACTAGCATTGGTGTAACCATTAACAACGAGCTGTTCATCACCTCCATAAGAAAGAACCATATCCTTATTTCTTCTCAAGTACTTAAGGATGTTTTTGACCGCTGTCCAATGATCCACTCCTGGATCACTTTGATATCTACTAGTTAAACTAACAGCATATGCAATGTCGGGTCTAGTACATAGCATGGCATACATTAGAGATCCTATGGCTGAGGCATAGGGAGTCTTACTCATCCTTTCTCTATCTTCTATTGTTGCTGGACTTTGAGTTTTACTCAAGGTCGTATTGGGCAACATGGGCAAGAACCCTTTCTTACTATCTTCCATTCCAAACCTCTTTAGAACTTTGTCCAAATATGTACTTTGTGACAATGATATTAGGCGTCTCGATCTATCTCTATAAATCTTTATGCCTAATATGTAAGCTGCTTCGCCAAGATCTTTCATTGAAAAACTATTATTCAAATATTCCTTGACACTATTAAGAAGGTCTACATCATTCCCAATCAACAATATGTCATCTACATATAGTATTAAGAATGCTACAGAGCTCCCACTCACTTTATTGTAAACACAAGCTTCTCCATAAGTTTGTATAAAACCAAAGCTTTTGATTACCTTATCAAAACATTGATTCCAACTTCGGGATGCTTGCTTCAATCCATATATGGACCGTTGAAGTTTGCATACCTTGTTAACATCTTTAGGATCGACAAAACCTTTGGGTTGCATCATATACAACTCTTCATCAATGTCTCCATTGAGGAACGTTGTTTTGACATCCATCTTCCATATTTCATAATCGTAATATGCAGCGATTGCTAACATAATCCTCATAGACTTTAGCTTCGCTACTGGTGAGAAAGTCTCACGTAGTCAACTCCTTGAATTTGTCGAAACCCTTTTGCGACAAGTCGAGCTTTATAGACGGTAACATTACCATCAGCATCTGTTTTCTTCTTGAAAATCCATTTGTTCTCGACAGCCTTTCGGCCATCCGTTAAGTCCACCAAAGTCCATACTTGGTTTTCGTACATGGATCCAATCTCAGATTTCATGGCTTCTTGTCATTTATTGGAATCTGGGCTCATCATCGCTTCCTCATATGTCTCAGGGTTATCGGTGTTGTCCACCAACATGACACTCATAACGGGATCATACCAATCCGGAGTGGTACGAGTTCTCGTTGACCTGCGAGGCTCTGTAGCAACTTCAACCGAAGTTTCATGATCATCATCATTAGCTTCCTCTCTTATTGGTGTAGGCACCACATGAACTTCTTCCGGTGCTGCGCTACTCGCAAGTTCGAGAGAAGGTTCAACAACCTCGTCGAGTTCTACTTTCCTTCCAGTCACTTATTTCGAGAGAAATTCCTTCTCCAGAAAGGATCCATTCTTGGCAACAAAGATTTTGCCCTCGGATCTATGATAGAAGGTATACCCGATAGTTTCGTTCGGGTATCCTATGAAGACGCATTTTCCGCTTTGGGTTCAAGCTTGTCCGGCTGTAACTTCTTTACATAGGCTTCGCAACCCCAAACTTTAAGGAACGACAATTTAGGTTTCTTCCCAAACCATAGTTCATATGGTGTCGTTTCAAATAACCCCAAAACGATAGCGGTAAATTCGTAAGTGACATCATAGAACGAACCATATCTAAGAGAGTTCGATTACGATGTTCGGACACACCATTACGCTGTGGTGTTCCCGATGGTGTCAATTGTGAAAGTATTCTGCATTTCTTCAAATGCTCGCCAAACTTGTAACTTAGATATTCACCTCCACGATCAGAACGTAGAAATTTAATCTTCTTGTTACGTTGAGTCTCTACCTCACTTTGAAATTCCTTAAACTTCTCGAAAGTTTCGGACTTATGTTTCATGAAATAGATATACCCATATCTACTCAAGTCATCCGTGAAGGTAAGAACATAACGATAACCACCGCGCGATGCTACACTCATTGGTCCACACACATCGGTATGTATGATTTCCAATAAGTCTGTAGCTCGCTCCATCATACCAGAAAATGGAGTCTTAGTCATTTTACCCATCAGACATGCTTCGCATCTTTCAAGTGATTCAAGAAGTCCATCGGAATGGAGTTTCTTCATACGCTTCACTCCGATATGACCAAGACGACAGTGCCACATATAGGTCGAGTTATCGCTCAATTTCAAACGTTTAGCCTCAATGTTATTTATGTGTGTATTACTACAATCGAGATTCAATAAGAATAGACCATCTATCAAAGGTGCATGTGCATAAAACATATTACTCATATAAATCGAACAACCATTATTCTCGGACTTAAACAAGTAACCGTCTCGCAATAAACAAGATCCTGATATAATGTTCATGCTCAACACAGGCACCAAATAACAATTATTTAAGTATAAAACTAATCCCGATGGTAGATGAAGAGGTAGCGTGCCGACCGCGATCACATCAACCATTGATCCATTTCCAACGCGCATCGTCACCTTGTTCTTCGCTAGCTTCCGTTTATTCTGCAGCACCTGTACCCAGGCACTACTACGAGTACTAGTGAGATACACATCAATAACATGTATATCGGATATACCTTTCTTCTTGATGTTTTCGTTCTTCAAATCCGCCAAGTACTTTGTGCAATTTCGCTTCCAGTGACCCTCTTGCTTGCAGTAAAAACACTCAGTATCAGGCTTAGGTCCAGCCCTGGTCTTCTTCGCCGGTGCGGCAACTTTCTTACCGCCCTTCTTGAAGTTTCCCTTTTGCTTAGACTTTCCTTTATTGAATTTGGTGGTCTTATTGACCAACAACACTTGGTGCTCTTTCTTGATCTCCACTTCTGCAGATTTCAACATGGAGAAGAGTTCTGGCAACGTCTTGTCCATGTTTTGCATATTGTAGTTCATCACAAAGTTCTTATAACTTGGTGGTAGTGATTGGAGGACACGGTGAATCCCCAAAGAATTAGGAATCACTATACCCAAACTTTGGAGTTTGTTTGCGTGCCCAGACATCTTAAGCACATGCTCACTGACGGAGCTACCCTCTTCCATCTTGCAGTTAAAGAACTTTTCATAAGCCTCATAACTCTCAACTGTCGCGTGAGCCTCAAATATCATTTTGAGTTCACGAAAAATATCATGTGGGTCTGAATTCTCAAACCTTTTATGAAGCTCCGATTCCAAACCATACAAGATAGCACACTGAACTGTGGAGTACTGATTCTTCCGAGCGAGGAAAACATTCTTTACCTCATCGGTAGCATCAGCTGCAGGCGGGTCACCCAGCGGTGCATCCAGCACATAGGTCAAATTACCAGCATTGAGGACAATCCTCAAATTGCGGAACCAATCCGCGAAGTTGCTTCCATTGTTTTTCAACTTTTCTTTCTCTAGGAATGCATTAAAATTGATGGTAGGGGCCGCCATTGATCTACAACATATTTGCAATAGTTTAGACTAAGTTTATGACAAATTGAGTTCTAATTAATAGTTAAATTAATCTAGGTGAACTCCCACTCAAAACAATATCCCTCACATTGTTTTAGTGATCACACGAACCAAATCCACCACATCAAAACCGATCATCACGAGAGTTGATGTAGCTTCAATGGCGAACAATCGACATGTTCATCATATCTACTATATGATTCATGCTTTACCTTTCGGTGATCCGTGTTTCGAGACCATGTCTGTACATGCTAGGCTCGTCAAGATCAAACCTTAGCTTCCGCATGAGCAAAACTGGCTTGCTCACGTTGTATACACTTGCAGAATCTAACACACCCGATCATCACGTGGTGCTTCGAAACAACAAGCTTTAGCAATGGTGCTTACTAAGGATGAACACTTTAAAACTTGAAATTTGTGTGTTTGAGGGATCATATTATAATGCTACCGTCGTTAACTAAGCAATACAAGATGCATAAAGGATTAACATCACATGCAATTCATAATATGTGATATGATATGGCCTTTCTTCTTTGTGCTTCTGATCTCCATCTTCAAGCACGAACATGATCTCCATCATCACCGGCTTTGCATCAAGGTCAATGACGCCGCTCCATGGTTGTCGTACACCAGCTTCAAATATTACAACTACTTTGAATAGACATGCGGGTCTTAACAGAAATTAAATACAACCATATGGCTCCTGCCGGTTGCCAACTTATAATAAGGAACATTGCATACATCAAATATAATCACAATCATGGCCATATCACATCACAGCACACCCCTGCAAAACAAAGTTAGACGCCTCTAATTTTCTTTGCATGTTTTACGTGGTTTAGGGCTTTCAATAAGTGTCGCTCTAACTTACGAACAGGAACCACAACGTTGATGCTTGAACTATCAAGTGCCCGTTGTAAATTGGATCTATACTATAATGGGAGAGACAGACACCCGCAAAGCCACTTATGCAATACAAGTTGCATGTTCAGCGTGGAGCAAGTCTCATGAACGATGTCATGTAAGGTTAGCCCGGGACGCTTCATCCCATCATACCGCAAGATGCAAAGTACACAAGAAGCAATTAACAATAAAAGCACCACCGCCCACAATGAACATTGTGTTCTACTCGTGCAACAGATCTACATATAGACAGGCTCTGATACCACTGTAGGGGCTCGTAGCATGGAAAACAAAAAAATTCTACCGCATGCAAACAAACAAGCCAAGATATATCTACTAGATTGTAGCAACGAGTCGATATAAGAACTCACCCTCGAAGATTCCAAAGCGGTTAACGAGAGCGGATTCTTGTGGGTGATGTAGTCGTACTCTTTCCAATCTCAAGATCGTGTAGACGATCCTTCCGGCGCCGCGTTCCGGCAGCGCTCCCGCAGTCGGTCACACGTTCGGTACTCGATGAAGACCTTCCTCTCCCTTGTTCCAGCAGGCAGCGGAGGTTGTAGCACTCTCCTCGCGATTCCGGCAACACGACGACGTGGTACCGGAAGTAGAGGGGAGATCTCGCAGGGCTTCGCCTTAAGCTGGAGCGAGTATGGTGGACTATGAGAGAGGCCTTGGCGATATAGGGTTTAGAGGCACCAAGGAGAGAGGGCTAGGCCGGCGACTAGGGCAAGGGGAGGGCCCCAACTTGGCGGCTAGGAGGAAACCCTAGGGTGGCGGCGGCGACTTGGTGGCCGACGGCTAGGGTTAGGGTTTGGTGGGGCAAGGTGTGTGTCTAGAGGGGCACCCTTGCCCCTCCTTTTATAGGTGGGAGGGCGCGGACAAGGGGGGAGGGAGTCCTCCCCCAAGTCGGCCTCCTTGGCCAGCGGTGGAGGGAGGAGGACTTCCTCCCCAAGTAGGTTTCCTACTCTCCCTCCACCAAGCAAACTTGCCGTTTGACTTTTCAAATTGGCGTTTGACTTTTTCAAACTAGGATTTGATTTATCCCTTTATTTTGCTCAGCGATGACACCTAGTACATGATGCAATCATTCCAACTTGTTATGACACATTCATGTACCCTTCCCCTCCAGAGTGTCGGACCTTCTGGAACCCTCTAGAACATTCCCGATGAAAACACCGGAATCATTCTCCAACTCCAAAGTAGGACTTTCCTTATATGAATCTTATTCTCCGGACCATTTCGGATCTCCTCGTGATATCCCGGATCCCATCCGAGACTCCGAACAACATTCATTCCCTTACTCATCATTCCATAACTACTCAACAACATCGAATCCTTAAGTGTGTCTCCCTACGGTTCGTGAATTATGCGGACATGATCGAGACACTTCTCCGAACAATAACCAATAGAGGAATCTGGAAATTCATATGGCTCCCACATATTTCTATGATTAATTTGCGATCGAATGAACCACTTACATACGATACCAATTTCCCTTTGTCTCATGATAGTTTACTTATCCGAGGTTTTGATCGTCGGTATCTCTGCATACCTAGTTCAACCTTATTACCGATAAGTACTCTTTTCTCGTTCCCGTGATATGTGATCCCTTGTGAGCCAGTCACATGCTTGCAAGCTAATTGTATGACATTCCACCGAGAGGGCCCAGAGTATATCTATCCGTCATATGGATGGACAAATCCCACTCTTGATTCATGTGTCTCAACCCATACTTTCCAAACACTCAATGCCACCTTTATAGCCACCCAGTTACGGTGTGGTGTTTGATGTCATCAAAGCATCCTTCCGGTGATGGTGATAAGCATGATCTCATGGTCGAAGGAATTAGGTTACTATGTATCAGAAAGCATATAGCAATTGAACTATTAAAATGACTTGATCTTTATGCTACGCTTATCTATAGGAGTATGTCCATCATACCATTCTCCTAATGATATGATCTTGTTGTTAATAACATCTCAATGTTCATGATAGGGAAACCACAATCATCTATTAACCAACAAGCTAGTATTATGAAGATGCTTTACTAGGGACTCTAATTTAGTTTACAAATCACACAAGTATTAATGTTTCCTGGTTAATATTGTTATAGCATGAATGTAAACATTTATCATAAACACAAAGATATAATAATAACTATATTTATTACTACCTCTAGGGAATATCTCCAACACTTTTATCTACGGATAAACGAGGAAACAATTAAGGGCAAATACCAACCGAAACACAGGCACAATAACCGAGAATTAAGATCAGAGGCGACACCCATGGTTGGTTGAGTTGATGGCCTCACAAAATTGCTGCTAAGGTTATTGGGTATTTTCCTCTAAAAGAAAGGCTAAAGAGGATTTTTTGTGTCTAACAAGACGGAAAGTAATGCAACATGGCATGCAAATGAGCGTACAAATGATGGTCTGCTTTGGTATCCTACTAATGGCGAGAATTAGAAAACCTTGGACAGGTTGCATCCACTGATCGGAGACAATCCTCGTAACAGCAGGTTGGGATTGGTACATATGTCTTCAACCCATTTGGTGCAGCTAGCATGTCTCATAGCACTTGGCATGTGATTTTTATTCCATACAACTTTCCACCATGGATATGCATGAAGCCTAAAAAATTTATTATGTCCCTGTTGATCCCTAGTCTGAGATCTCCTGGAAATATAGGTGTTTACCTAAAGCACTTAGTTGAAGAACTTGAAGAGATGTATGACACAGGTGCTACAACATATGATGCAGCCATAGGTGACTATTTCACCCTCCATGTTGCATTAGTAGGGACTATTTGTGATTACCCTAGTAGTGCAATGGCATATGGTAGGAAAACCAACAAGAATGTTATGTGTGCTACTTGTTTCCTTAATACTTATAACTACAAATTAAAGCATGAGAAGAAGACTTATTACAGGGGACACCGTGGGTTCCTACATTTTGATCACCCGAATAGGGCTGAGGCTAACGATTTTTGTACACATGCTAAGGATAGGGTACCTCCGACACCAATTACTGGATTGACATTGATGTGCAAACCATTGGTTTGAACACAGTGTTTGGAAAGTAAAAAAAAACAGAATCGTGCAAAGGCAGCTGAAAAGCAAAAACGTAATATCCCTGTGGAGGACAACCCTTGCATGTGGCACAAGAGATCATGCTTTTTTAGACTTAAGTACTAGAAGGACCTTCATGTACAACATAATCTGGATATAATGCATATTGAGAAAAACATCTTTGACAACATTGTCGACACTCAACTAAATGTGAAAAATAAAATAAAGTACAACCTTGCATCTAGGCTAGATATGCAGGTCCTCAACATGAAGGAAACACTTCACGCAAAGGAGGTTAAAGATCCTCAAGAAGATAAAGTGGTCAAAACTTATATGAGGGCAACGTGCTACAACTTGGACACAATCAAGAAAAGATGTTTATGTCGAGTCTTGAGAAGTGCCCATTTCCCATATGGGTGTGCGTCATGTTTATCCAGCAAGATGAAAGTAGAACAAATGAAACTAGTTGATCTAAAGAGTCATAACCGCCATCTCATAATGCAATAGTTGCTTTCACTAGCCATCAGAAAAATTCTTCCATATCATGTTTGCATAGCTTTGGTTAGTATGAGCATCTTCTTCAAACAGATGTACTCCAAAGGAATTCACGTCGATGATATGGTGAAGTTGGATTTTGATATTGCCAAAACACTTACTTACAGAGAAGTTTTTTCCACCCTCCTTTTCTGATGTCATGGTGCATTTGTGTGTGCACCTACCAAGGGAAGCTAAGCTAGATGGTCTTGTGCAATATCGAAATATGTGGTCAGTTGAGAGGTGTGTTCGTAACCTTTATTTTGTCAAATGCATTCTTGTTCGCTAGTTGTAAATTTTTGTCTAGCTAGCTATAATTTTGTCTCATTTTTGTAAGTATTTGAAGAAGTTGAAACTGATGATGAGGACAAGGAGTCACCTAGAATAATCTATAGTTGAAGGTTTTGTCCTCGTTAATAGCCTTACCTTTTGCTCGTGGTACATGAATGGTTATCTTATCAGGTATAACTGAAAGACTCGTAATTATGAAAGTGATGATGAAGATGAAGATGCCACAATCCCATATCTTCGCAGAAGGTGCTACAAGTTGGTTGGAAATACTATCATAGTACTAGATGGCAATACTTAGATTCAGACTCACCAATATGTTTTATGCAGCTACGGACACATTTTTTTTCTATATAAATAGTATGTGTGATATTTATATATCGTCTTTTTATAGTAATAATCTCTATAGGTTAACCACTTGTATTATAATTGTTTGTATGCAGAAAACGTCTACAAAATCTGGATGTCGGTAGAACTATGACCAGTAAACACCATCGACACAAAGAGACTTTTCACACATGGCTCACGGAACATATGAGACATCAAGGTTTCGTGCAAGATACTACCGTGTTACATAGTGGTCTAACTCTGATGTACAATTTTGTTACTGTGCATAGGTCTCGAAAATCTGAAAACGACGATGACATTCTTTGAGAACTAAGAGCCCTGACTAATCAACCTTATAGAATGGTGAACGGATCGATACGGTTCTTATAGTTTAACGGATAATTTTTTGCACAAAACCTTATGGACTGCAGAAGGCTATCATAAATTACGATTTAGCTATCTGTCGCAAGAATGGAAACAAAAAGACTGCTTATTATGGTATAATCATATATATTATTAAACTTAATTACGCTAACAATGGATCGGTCGTACTGTTTATATGTGATTGGATTAGTACTTCTCTTAGAGGTTCCAACACGGATGAGTATAAAATCAAACTTGTGAACTTTACACATGATACACACAGGGAAACAACTCATCGACGAGTCATTCATTCATGTCTGCCAAGCTAGACAAGTCTACTACGTCGTAGAGGATATATGAGTTATGAGGCTCTGATGAGGATACAAAGGACGGTGACATACCCATGACATCAAGTGTTGATGGTCTTAATATTGATTTTTATTAACCCGACATTTCTGATGAGCCGGATCCACCTTATAGGGGCAATATGCCTTGGTAGTTTCTTGATATGTCACTAAAAGATGCAATAGCATTGTTAAGGTAAATATTTTCAGCTTCAAAATAAATTTACAAAATTCAGTCTACATAATAGTCAGTGTAACACAATATTATCTTTTTGTATAAATGCAGCAACCGTTAGCAAAAGAATAAAGTAAGGGCTAATTGGTGGAAGATACCAACACAATGGAGCTATACCAATAATGGTAGATATATGTATGGTTGTGTATGATTTTTTTCTTAGGTGGAAGTTGTGTGATCGATTAATTTGTATGTGTTTGTAAAACTGATATCTACCTATATATTGTTGTACTAGTACGTCATATTCGTATGTGATGTGAACTTGTGATGATATTTGGAAACAACATGTGTGATTTTTGTGATTTAGTGTAAATTAGGAGAACCCTAAATATAGAAACTATTGGTTAAATTGTTGCGCTAAAAAAGATCACTCGGGACAGTAAAAATTATGACGTGCATGGGTACGTAGGACGGCACCATATTGTGATGTCATCTCTCGGCTTCCATGGCATGTACGTAGTGCCGGCCTATAATGTACCTAGGTGCACCCTCTATCACGCCGTAAAAGCACTAGATCGGCGAATGATGTTGTGCCGAGCCAAAAAAAAACATGGTTACACTTTCTCCGACGCATTTATCTTTGACGGGTTTTTTTGTCGCGCCAGCACGAGCACGGCGACTAGACGTGTACTTCGGCATCTATAAGCGTCAGGACTCAATGTTCGTGTTGTAGTGAAAGGTAAACTCATACGACCAAACATGTTATAATCGCTCCTCTTGAAGGCACACAACAATGGCAAGAAATGCGTGTACGAAGCAGGATCTTTTTGCAAACGGTTAGTGATACGTCGGAAACGTATCTATAATTTTTTATGCTCCATGCTTGTTTTATATCATTTGTCTTATGTTTTTTCTATACTTTGAGGTGTTTTTATATCTTTTCTATAACTAACCTATTAACAAGTTGTCACAGTGTCAGTTGCTTGTTTTTTTCTGTTTTTGGTTCAGAAAGGCAGAAAATCAATATTCTCGGAATTGGACGGGACAAAAGCCAAAGTCATTATTTTCCCGGAGCAACACGAAACCACGAAGCAGAGCCAGAGGGGGGCCACAGGATGGCCGCACCCCCTAGGCGCGGGCAAGCCCTGGAGGTGCCCACCGGGGGTGTGGGCCCCCTGGCCCTCCACCGACCTTGCCTTATTCGCCTATAAGAAGCCTCCGACCCAAAAAACCTAAATCATCTGGCGGAAATCCATGAAAACCTCCACAAAACCGCTGCCACCGAAGGGGAGATTCGGAGGACAGAAATTATCTGTTCCGGCACCCTGCCGGGACGGAGAAGTGTGTAGGGGTTCGTAGCATGGAAAACAAAAATTTTCTATCGCATACAAACAAACAAGCCAAGATCTATCTACTAGATTGTAGCAACGAGTCGATGGAATAACTCACCCTCGAAGATTCCAAAGTGTTTAACGAGAGCAGATTCTCGTGGGTGATGTAGTCGTACTCTTTCCGATCTCAAGATCGTGTAGACGATCCTTCCGGCGCCACGTTCCAGCAGCGCCCCCGCAGTCGGTCACACGTTCGGTACTCGACGAAGACCTTCCTCTCCCTTGTTCCAGCAGGCAGCGGAGGTTGTAGCACTCTCCTCGCGATTCCGGCAGCACAACGGCGTGGTACCGGAAGTAGAGGGGAGATCCCGCAGGGCTTCGCCTTAAGCCGGTGCGAGTATGGTGGAGCTTATGAGAGAGGCTATTAGTGGTCTAGTAATTAGACACACCAATTAGAGGGCTCTAAACCAATTAGAAGGCTCTAAACCAAAATAGCTCTAAACCGGGGTTTTAGATCTAGGGTTTAGTTTAGAGGGTAGGAACTAGTAGTGTTGTGTAGAGAGGGGAGCCCTGCCCCTCCCTTTATAGGTGGGAGGGCCGGCGGCCAAGGGGAGGAGTTCCTCCCCAACTCGGCCTTGGGAGGTGCGCCGGCCAAGGGGAGGAACCCTCCTCCAACTCGGCCTCCACCTCTCCTCCTCTTTCTCCTCTTTCCGAAAACTGGCAGTTTGACCGAAAACTGGCAGTTTGACTTTTCAATTAGGATTTGAATTAACCCTTTATTTCGGACAGCGAGAACACTTAGTACATGATGCAATCATTCCAACATGCAATGACACATTCATGTACCCCTTCCCTCCCGGAGTGCCGGACATTCCGGGACCTTCTAGAATGTTCCCGATGAAAACACCGGAATCATTCCCGAACTCCGAAACGGGACTTTCCTTATATGAATCTTATTCTCCGGACCATTCCGGATCACCTCGTGATATCCCGGATCCCATCCGAGACTCCGAACAACATTCGGTCTCTTTCTCATAATACCATAACTACTCAAACAACGTCGAATCCTTAAGTGTGTCTCCCTACGGTTCGTGAATTATGCAGACATGATCGAGACACTTCTCCGAACAATAACCAATAGAGGAATCTGGAAATTCATATGGCTCCCACATATTTCTACGATTACTTTGCGATCGAATGAACCACTTACATACGATACCAATTTCCCTTTGTCTCACGATATGTTACTTATCCGAGGTTATGATCTTCGGTATCTCTGCATACCTAGTTCAACCTCGTTACTGATAAGTACTCTTTTCTCGTTCCCGTGATATGTGATCCCTTGTGACCCAGTCACATGCTTGCAAGCTAATTGGATGACATTTCACCGAGAGGGCCCAGAGAATATCTATCCGTCATGTGGATGGACAAATCCCACTCTTGATCCATGTGTTTCAACCAATACTTTCCGAACACTCAATACCACCTTTATAGCCACCCTGTTACGGTGTGGTGTTTGATGACATCAAAGCATCCATCCAGTAAAGGTGATATGCATGATCTCATGGTCGAAGGAATTAGGTTACTATGTATCAGAAAGCATATAGCAATTGAACTATTGAAATGACTTGATCTTTATGCTACGCTTATCTATAGGAGTATGTCCACCATATCATTCTCCTAACGATATGATCTTGTTGTTGATAACATCTCAATGTTCATGACAAAGAAACCACATCATCAATCAACCAACAAGCTAGTGAAGTATAGAGGCTATACTAGGGACTTCAAATTAAGTTTACAATTCACACAAGTATTAATGGTTTCCTTGTTAATACTATTATAGCATGAATGCAAACATTTATCATAAACACAAAGATATAATAATAACTATATTTATTATTGCCTCTAGGGCATATCTCCAACAGTCTCCCACTTGCACTAGAGTCATCTAATCTAGATTACATGGTAATATACCGAACACCCATGGCAGTTTGGTGTTGGTCATGTTTTGCCCTCGGGAGAGGTTTAGTCAACGGATCCGCCACATTCAGATCTGTGTGTACTTTGCAAATCTTTATATCCCCATCCTGGATATGTTCTCGAATAGCGTGAAAACGTAGCTTGATATGCTTCAGCTTCTTGTGTGACCTTGGTTCTTGCGCATTGGCTATGGCGCCCATGTTATCACAGTAGATAGACATTGGGTCCAGCGCACTAGGAACCACACCCAGCTCTGTAATGAACTCTTTCATCCATATCGCTTCTTGTGAAGCCTCCGAAGCAGCCATGTATTCCGATTCAGTTGAAGATCTCGCCACAACGCTTTGCTTTGCACTCCTCCAGCTAACTGCTGCACCATTCAAAATAAATACGTATCCAGATTGTGATTTAGAATCATCCGGATCAGTGTTCCAACTAGCATCGGTGTAACCATTAACAACGAGCTGTTCATCACCTCCATAAGAAAGAACCATATCCTTAGTTCTTCTCAAGTACTTAAGGATGTTTTTGACCGCTGTCCAATGATCCACTCCTGGATCACTTTGATATCTGCTAGTTAAACTAACAGCATATGCAATGTCGGGTCTAGTACATAGCATGGCATACATTAGAGATCCTATGGCTGAGGCATAGGGAGTCTTACTCATCCTTTCTCTATCTTCTGCCGATGTCTGACTTTGAGTTTTACTCAAGGTCGTATTGGGCAACATGGGCAAGAACCCTTTCTTGCTATCTTCCATTCCAAACCTCTTTAGAACTTTGTCCAAATATGTACTTTGTGACAATGATATTTGGCGTTTCGATCTATCTCTATAAATCTTTATGCCTAATATGTAAGCTGCTTCGCCAAGATCCTTCATTGAAAAACTATTATTCAAATATTCCTTGACACTATTAAGAAGGTCTACATCATTCCCAATCAACAATATGTCATCCACATACAGTATTAAGAATGCTACAGAGCTCCCACTCATTTTCTTGTAAATACAAGCTTCTCCATAAGTTTGTATAAAACCAAAACTTTTGATTACCTTATCAAAACGTTGATTCCAACTTCGGGATGCTTGCTTCAATCCATAGATGGACCGTTGAAGCTTGCATACCTTGTTAGCATCTTTAGGATCGACAAAACCTTTGGGTTGCATCATATACAACTCTTCATCAATGTCTCCATTGAGGAATGCTGTTTTGACATCCATCTGCCATATCTCATAATCATAATATGCAGCGATTGCTAACATAATCCTCACAGACTTTAGCTTCGCTACTGGTGAGAAAGTCTCATCGTAGTCAACTCCTTGAATTTGTCGAAACCCTTTTGCGACAAGTCGAGCTTTATAGACAGTAACATTACCATCAGCATCTGTTTTCTTCTTGAAAATCCATTTGTTCTCGATAGCCTTCCGGCCATCCGGTAAGTCCACCAAAGTCCATACTTGGTTTTCGTACATGGATCCAATCTCGGATTTCATGGCTTCTTGCCATTTATTGGAATCTGGGCTCATCATCGCTTCCTCATATGTCTCGGGGTCATCGGTGTTGTCCACCAACATGACATTCATAACGGAATCATACCAATCTGGAGTGGTACGAGTTCTCGTTGACCTCCGAGGCTCTGTAGCAACTTCAACCGAAGTTTCATGATCATCATCATTAGCTTCCTCTCTTATTGGTGCAGGCACCACAGGAACTTCTTCCGGTGCTGCGCTACTCGCAATTTCGAGAGAAGGTTCGACAACCTCGTCGAGTTCTACTTTCCTTCCAGTCACTTCTTTCGAGAGAAATTCCTTCTCTAGAAAGGATCCATTCTTGGCAACGAAGATTTTGCCTTCGGATCTATGATAGAAGGTATACCCAATAGTTTCCTTTGGGTATCCTATGAAGACGTATTTTTCCGCTTTGGGTTCAAGCTTGTCCGGCTGTAACTTCTTTACATAGGCTTCGCATCCCCAAACTTTAAGGAACGACAATTTAGGTTTCTTCCCAAACCATAATTCATACGGTGTCGTTTCAACGGATTTAGATGGTGCCCTATTTAAAGTGAATGCGGCTGTTTCTAATGCATAACCCCAAAATGATAGCGGTAAATCTGTAAGTGACATCATAGAACGAACCATATCTAAGAGAGTTCGATTACGACGTTCGGACACACCATTACGCTGTGGTGTTCCCGGCGGTGTCAATTGTGAAAGTATTCCGCACTTCTTTAAATGCTCGCCAAACTCGTAACTTAGATATTCACCTCCACGATCAGAACGTAGAAATTTAATCTTCTTGTTACGTTGATTCTCTACCTCACTTTGAAACTCCTTAAACTTCTCGAAAGTTTCGGACTTATGTTTCATGAAATAGATATACCCATATCTACTCAAATCATCCGTGAAGGTAAGAACATAACGATAACCACCGCGCGATGCTACACTCATTGGACCACACACATCGGTATGTATGATTTCCAATAAGTCCGTAGCTCGCTCCATTATACCAGAAAATGGAGTCTTAGTCATTTTACCCATCAGACATGCTTCGCATCTTTCAAGTGATTCAAAATCAAGTGATTCAAGAAGTCCATCGGAATGGAGTTTCTTCATACGTTTCACTCCAATGTGACCAAGACGACAGTGCCACATATAGGTCGAATTATCGCTTGATTTCAAACGTTTAGCTTCAATGTTATTAAGATGTGTATTTCTACTATCGAGATTCAATAAGAATAGACCATCTATCAAAGGTGCATGTGCGTAAAACATATTACTCATATAAATCGAACAACCATTATTCTCTGATTTAAACAAGTAACCGTCTCGCAATAAACAAGATCCCGATATAATGTTCATGCTCAACGCAGGCACCAAATAACAATTATTTAAGTATAAAACTAATCCCGATGGTAGATGAAGAGGTAGCGTGCCGACCGCGATCACATCAACCTTTGATCCGTTTCCCACACGCATCGACACCTCGTTCTTCGCTAGCTTCCGTTTATTCTGCAGCTCCTGTTTCGAGTTACAAATATGAGCAACCGAACCAGTATCAAATACCCAGGCACTACTACGAATACTAGTGAGATACACATCAATAACATGTATATCAAATATACCTTTCTTCTTGATGTTGCCGTTCTTCAAATCCGCCAAGTACTTTGGGCAATTCCGCTTCCAGTGACCTTCTCCCTTGCAGTAAAAGCACTCAGTTTCAGGCTTAGGTCCAGCCTTGGTCTTCTTCGTTGGCATGGTAACTTTCTTACCACCCTTCTTGAAGTGTCCCTTTTGCTTAGACTTGCCTTTCTTGAATTTGGTGGTCTTATTGACCATCAACACTTGGTGCTCTTTCTTGATCTCCACTTCTGCAGATTTTAACATAGCAAATAGTTCTGGCAACTCTTTGTTCATGTTCTGCATGTTGTAGTTCATCACAAAGTTCTTGTAACTTGGTGGTAGTGATTGGAGGATGCGGTAAACTCCCAAAGTATTAGGAATCACTATACCCAAACTTTGAAGTTTATTTGCGTGCCCAGACATCTTAAGCACATGCTCACTGACGGAGCTACCCTCTTCCATCTTGCAGTTAAAGAACTTTTCAGAAGCTTCATAACTTTCAATTGCCGCATGAGTCTCAAAAATTAATTTGAGATCCTCGACAATATCATATGGATCTGACTCTTCAAACCTTTTCTGAAGCTCCGATTCTAAACCATACAAGATAGCACACTGAACTATGGAGTACTGATTCTTCCGAGCGAGGTAAACATTCTTTACTTCATCGGTAGCATCAGCTGCAGGTGGGTCACCTAGCGGTGCATCCAGCACATAGGTCAAATTACCAGCTGTGAGGACAATCCTCAAATTGCGGAACCAATCCGCGAAGTTGCTTCCATTGTTTTTCAACTTTTCTTTCTCTAGGAACGCATTAAAATTGATGGTAGGGGCTGCCATTGATCTACAACATATTTGCAATAGTTTAGACTAAGTTTATGACAAATTGAGCTCAAATTAATTAATGAAATTAAACTAGGTGAACTCCCACTCAAAACAACATCCCTCACATTGTTTTAGTGATCACACGAACCAAAACTACTATATCAACACCGATCATCACGAGAGCCGATATAGTTTTAATGGCGAACAATCATCATGTTCATCATATCTACTATATGATTCATGCTTTGCCTTTCGGCGATCCGTGTTCCTGAGGCCATGTCTGTACATGCTAGGCTCGTCAAGATCAAACCTTAGTTACCGCATAAGCAAATCTGGCTTGCTTACGTTGTATTCACCCGCGGAATCAAAGACACCCGATCATCACGTGGTGCTTCGAAGCAACAAGCTTTGGCAACGGTGCATACTAAGGGTGAACACTTCAGAACTTGAAATTTATGTGCATGAGGGATCATCTTATAATGCTACCGTCGTCTACTAAGCAATACAAGATGCATAAAGGATTAACATCACATGCAATTCATAATATGTGATATGATATGGCCTTTCTTCTTTGTGCTTCCGATCTCCATCTTCAAGCACGAATATGATCTCCATCATCACCGGCATAGCATCAAGGTCAATGACGCTTCTTCATGGTTGTCGTCCACCAGCTTCAACTATTACAACTATTTTGAATAGACACGCAGGTCTTAACAGAAATTAAAGACAACCATATGGCTCCTGCCGGTTGCCAACTTACAATAAGGAACATTGCATACATCAAATATAATCACAATCATGGCCATATCACATCACTGCACACCCCTGCAAAACAAAGTTAGACGCTTCTACTTTCTTTGCATATTTTACGTGGTTTGGGGCTTTCCATAAGTGTCGTTCTAACCTACGAACAAGAACCACAACATTGATACTAGCATTGTTGATTACCCGTTGTAAATTGGATCTTTACTATGCTAGGAGAAACAGGCACCCGCAAAGCCACTTATGCAATACAAGTTGCATGTTAAGCGTGGAGCAAGTCTCATGAACGATGTCATGTAAGGTTAGCCCGGGCCGCTTCATCCCAACATACCGCAAGATGCAAAGTACACAAAAAGCAATCTACAATAAAAGCATCAACGCCCACAATGACCATTGTGTTCTACTCGTGCAACAGATCTACATATAGACACGGCTCTGATACCACTGTAGGGGTTCGTAGCATGGAAAACAAAAATTTTCTATCGCATACAAACAAACAAGCCAAGATCTATCTACTAGATTGTAGCAACGAGTCGATGGAATAACTCACCCTCGAAGATTCCAAAGTGTTTAACGAGAGCAGATTCTCGTGGGTGATGTAGTCGTACTCTTTCCGATCTCAAGATCGTGTAGACGATCCTTCCGGCGCCACGTTCCAGCAGCGCCCCCGCAGTCGGTCACACGTTCGGTACTCGACGAAGACCTTCCTCTCCCTTGTTCCAGCAGGCAGCGGAGGTTGTAGCACTCTCCTCGCGATTCCGGCAGCACAACGGCGTGGTACCGGAAGTAGAGGGGAGATCCCGCAGGGCTTCGCCTTAAGCCGGTGCGAGTATGGTGGAGCTTATGAGAGAGGCTATTAGTGGTCTAGTAATTAGACACACCAATTAGAGGGCTCTAAACCAATTAGAAGGCTCTAAACCAAAATAGCTCTAAACCGGGGTTTTAGATCTAGGGTTTAGTTTAGAGGGTAGGAACTAGTAGTGTTGTGTAGAGAGGGGAGCCCTGCCCCTCCCTTTATAGGTGGGAGGGCCGGCGGCCAAGGGGAGGAGTTCCTCCCCAACTCGGCCTTGGGAGGTGCGCCGGCCAAGGGGAGGAACCCTCCTCCAACTCGGCCTCCACCTCTCCTCCTCTTTCTCCTCTTTCCGAAAACTGGCAGTTTGACCGAAAACTGGCAGTTTGACTTTTCAATTAGGATTTGAATTAACCCTTTATTTCGGACAGCGAGAACACTTAGTACATGATGCAATCATTCCAACATGCAATGACACATTCATGTACCCCTTCCCTCCCGGAGTGCCGGACATTCCGGGACCTTCTAGAATGTTCCCGATGAAAACACCGGAATCATTCCCGAACTCCGAAACGGGACTTTCCTTATATGAATCTTATTCTCCGGACCATTCCGGATCACCTCGTGATATCCCGGATCCCATCCGAGACTCCGAACAACATTCGGTCTCTTTCTCATAATACCATAACTACTCAAACAACGTCGAATCCTTAAGTGTGTCTCCCTACGGTTCGTGAATTATGCAGACATGATCGAGACACTTCTCCGAACAATAACCAATAGAGGAATCTGGAAATTCATATGGCTCCCACATATTTCTACGATTACTTTGCGATCGAATGAACCACTTACATACGATACCAATTTCCCTTTGTCTCACGATATGTTACTTATCCGAGGTTATGATCTTCGGTATCTCTGCATACCTAGTTCAACCTCGTTACTGATAAGTACTCTTTTCTCGTTCCCGTGATATGTGATCCCTTGTGACCCAGTCACATGCTTGCAAGCTAATTGGATGACATTTCACCGAGAGGGCCCAGAGAATATCTATCCGTCATGTGGATGGACAAATCCCACTCTTGATCCATGTGTTTCAACCAATACTTTCCGAACACTCAATACCACCTTTATAGCCACCCTGTTACGGTGTGGTGTTTGATGACATCAAAGCATCCATCCAGTAAAGGTGATATGCATGATCTCATGGTCGAAGGAATTAGGTTACTATGTATCAGAAAGCATATAGCAATTGAACTATTGAAATGACTTGATCTTTATGCTACGCTTATCTATAGGAGTATGTCCACCATATCATTCTCCTAACGATATGATCTTGTTGTTGATAACATCTCAATGTTCATGACAAAGAAACCACATCATCAATCAACCAACAAGCTAGTGAAGTATAGAGGCTATACTAGGGACTTCAAATTAAGTTTACAATTCACACAAGTATTAATGGTTTCCTTGTTAATACTATTATAGCATGAATGCAAACATTTATCATAAACACAAAGATATAATAATAACTATATTTATTATTGCCTCTAGGGCATATCTCCAACAAAGTGCCCCCGAAGCCATCTCCATCGATCTCCAACACCATCTCCATCACCGTTGCTGATTCCCATGATAAAGAGGGAGTAGTTTTTCCTCGAGTCTAAGGGCTCTACCGGTAGCTATGTGTTCATCTCTCTCTATATGCATGATCTTGTTGTGGTCATGAGCTTTGTAATCAAGTAGATCTACTTTGCTACTAAAGTGCTTCATTAGATCTCTGCTCTATCCATGTCTGTGGAAGTGACAGTGTGCATGCATTGCCAAAATAGTATTTTCAAATTAGCTAGACATGTAGATATGTTTACGGACCCAATAATATTAATTTATACCTATTAACTTTAAGAGCAAATTCTAGTTTTTACCCTCTAGTTTGATATTTTTACACTAATTATCCCATTTAGCAAAACATGTGCCAACTTTTACCCCATCTAAAATTTTGTGAGCATTTTTATAGGTGGGTCATGCCGTCACATACAGTAGCAGGGATGCCCTGGCGACGAAAGCCGCTAGGAACAACAACAACGAAGAATCAGTGACTCTTGCGGCTGCAGGTGCTGAAGCTTGGTCGACACGGAGGCATGTGCTGAAGCAGAGTAGTAGAAGAAGCTGAATGGGCTGCGCCTGCGCTGTTGAGTGTGTCCTTCTATTCATGAGAGCATCGATATGGCGTCCGGGAGCCCTTTTTTTGGAAAGTTCAAAATTAAAGTTTTACAAAATTTTCCGTCCTCTAAAGCCATTTTCCGTGGATGGTATTGGTAAGAGTAAGACCCTCACTCGTAGATCACATTTGCTGGGCATTTCTTGGTCATGTTGTAGGGGTTCGTAGCATGGAAAACAAAAAATTTCTACCGCATGAACACACAATCAAGATCTAATCTATGATCAAGCCAAAATCTATCTACTAGATTGTAGCAACGAGTCGATGGAATACTAACCCTCGAAGATCCAAAGCGGTTAACGAGAGCAGATTCTCGTGGATGATGTAGTCGTACTCTTTCTGATCTCAAGATCGCGTAGACGATCCTTCCGGCGCTGCGTTCCGGCAGCGCTTCCGCAGTCGGTCACATGTTCGGTACTTGATGAAGACCTTCCTCTCCCTTGTTCCAGCAGGCAGCGGAGGTTGTAGCACTCTCCTCGCGATTCCGGCAGCACGACGGCGTGGTACCGGAAGTAGAGGGGAGATCTCGCAGGGCTTCGCCTTAAGCCGGAGCGAGTATGGTGGACTATGAGAGAGGCTTGGCGATCTAGGGTTTAGACACACCAAGTAGAGGGAGCTAGGCCGGCGGCTAGGGCAAGAGGATGCCCCAAGTCGGCGGCTAGGGTTTAGCCCTAGGCGGCAGCAGCAGGAGGTGGCGGCGCCGGCGGCTTGGAGCTAGGGTTTGCGGGGTGCAAGTTGTGTGCTTGGAGGGGCAGCCCTGCCCCTCCTTATATAGGTGGAGGGGGCGCGCCAAGGGGAGGGGAGTCCCTCCCCAACTCGGTCTCCAAGGGCCGGCGGTGGAGGGAGAGGGACTTCCTCCCCAAGTAGGTTTCCTACTCTCCCTCCACCAAACAAAATAGTCGTTTGACTTTTTCAAATTGGCATTTAACTTTTCAAACTAGGATTTGATTTATCCCTTTATTTTGTTCAGCGATGACACCTAGTACATGATGCAACCATTCCAACTTGTAATGACACATTCATGTACCCTTCCCCTCCGAAGTGTCGGACATTCCGGAACCTTCTAGAACATTCCCGATGAAAACACCAGAACCATTCTCCAACCCCGAAACAGGACTTTCCTTATATGAATCTTATTCTCCGGACTATTCCGGATCTCCTCGTGATATCCCGGATCCCATCCGAGACTCCGAACAACATTCGGTATCTTACTCATCATTCCATAACTACTCAACAACATTGAATCCTTAAGTGTGTCTCCCTATGGTTCGTGAATTATGCGGACATGATCGAGACACTTCTCCGATCAATAACCAATAGAGGAATCTGGAAATTCATATGGCTCCCACATATTTCTACGATTACTTTGCGATCGAATGAACCACTTACATACGATACCAATTTCCCTTTGTCTCACGATAGTTTACTTATCCGAGGTTTTGATCGTCGGTATCTCTGCATACCTAGTTCAACCTCGTTACCGATAAGTACTCTTTTCTCGTTCCTGTGGTATGTGATCCCTTGTGAGCCAGTCACATGCTTGCAAGATAATTGGATGATATTCCACCGAGAGGGCCCAGAGTATATCTATCCGTCATATGGATGGACAAATCCCACTCTTGATCCATGTGTCTCAACCCATACTTTCCGAACACTCAATGCCACCTTTATAGCCACCCAGTTACGGTGTGGTGTTTGATGTCATCAAAGCATCCTTCCGGTGATGGTGATAAGCATGATCTCATGGTCGAAGGAATTAGGTTACTATGTATCAGAAAGCTTATTGAAAATGAACTATATTAAATGACTTGATCTTTATGCTACGCTTAACTATAGGAGTATGTCCATCACATCATTCCCCTAATGATATGACCCTGTTGTTAATAACATATCTATGTTCATGATCAGGAAACCATGATCATATATTAACCAACAAGCTAGTTTAACAAGAGGCTTTACTAGGGACTCTTTTATGTTTACAAATCACGCAAGTATTAATGTTTCCGGTTAATACAATTATAGCATGGTATGTAAAAATTTATCATAAGTATGAAGATATAATAATAACCACTTTATTATTGCCTCTTGGGCATATCTCCAACAGTCTCCCACTTGCACTAGAGTCAATAATCTAGTTTCAAACCTTTGTGTATTCAACACCTATGGCTTTCTGGTGTCGTATGTACACGATTGCTAGTGGTCAACTGATCTCCGGATCTGACACTTCCAGGTCCGTGTGTAATTGCATGTCTTTGCGTCTCTACGCATCACTCATTTTCTAATGAGATGGCTTTGTACAAATTTGGTCCTTTGGTGTGACCTTTAGTTCTTTGGGGTTAAAACATGTTGATAATATTGTCGTACAATATATCTTCATAGCATTATCCCTGCTGTGAACTACACCTAGTTTGATAACAAACTACTTGACACAAATGCCCTCTTTTGCTGCTATAATAGCAGTTATATACTTAGCCCTTTTGTTGTAGTATCTATCACAATGTCTTAACTTTGGAACTCATCCAAATCCATTATGGAACTTACTTTCCATCACATTGTGCCACCCTTAGTTTAGATTGAGATAAACTTAATTTGTAGTTCGTGACAAAACTAGTATCAATGTAGTACTTTTACAATGAACTAACCATCTATTTGTCACTTCTACAAAACAATATATTCTTAGTTCTTCCAAAAGATCATAAGAATATCCTTACTATCGTCCAATGATCATCTTATGAATCATTCTGGTATATACTCACTGTTGTAATTATGCCCTAGAGGCAATAATAAAGATGTTATTATTATAATTCTTGTTCATGATAATGTTTATATTCCATGCTAGAATTGTATTAAGCGGAAACATTAATACTTGTGTGGTTTGTAAACAACACCGTGTCCCTAGTACGCCTCTATGGACTAGCTCATTGATTAATGATGGTTAAGATTTCCTAACCATGGACATGAGTTGTCGATTAATAATGAGATCATATCATTGGGAGAATCATATGGTGGACAGACCCAAACTAAGCGAAGCAATTAGATCGTGTCATCGTATTCATCTTTGCGAAGCTTTCCTTATGTCAAATATTGTATTCCTTAGACCATGAGATAATACAACTCCCTGGTATCGGAAGAAAGCTTTGAGGTCATCAAACGTCATCCTATGAGAGGGTGATCATAAAGGTGTCTCTCAGGTGATCGGAAAGTATCTGTTGGGTTGTATGTATCGAGATGGGATTTGTCCCTCCCAAGTCGGAGAGATATACTTCGGGCCCACTCGGTAATCGATATCAACACCGCTTGCAAGCATGTGGTTAAGGAGTTAATCACAAAGTGATATCGGATTACGGAACGAGTAAAGTACTTGCTGTGAACGAGATTGAACTAGGTATGACGATACCGACGATCGAATCTCGGGCAAGTAAAATATCGCGAGACGAAGGGAATATATATATGGGATTGATTGAATCCTGCCATCATGGTTCATCCGATATGATCATCGATGAATGTGTGGGAGTCAATATGGGTTTCCAGACCCCGCTATTGATTATTGATAGAAGATCATGTCTGCATATTCTCGAACCCGCAGGGTCACACACTTAACGTGTCTCTACGCTAGGATAGATTGGATTATTGGTTTATGAGTTTTTTTGTTCGGAGTCTCGGATGGGATCCGGGACATCATGAGAGGTTCCGGAGTGGTCCGGAGAATAAGATTCATATAAGGCAGTGCGGTTTTTGGAGTTCGGAATTGTTCCGGGTTAATCGGTATTGTACCGGAAGCTTCTAGAACCTTCCGGAAGGGGACCAACGTGGCCCCACCTTCCGGGAGGGGGCATGGGCCTATGAGGGAGTGCCCTGGCCGCTTTGGGCCAGGGGCACAAGGCCCCATAGGGCCCAACCGGACAGCTAGGGTAAAACCCTAGATAGAGCTTCTAGAAGGGGGGGTTTCCTTGCCCCCCACTCCTCCTCCTTTGGCCGCCGGCCTAGGGCTTGGGGGATGGTTAGGGCTGCGCCCACCCCTCTATATATAGAGGGCTAGGGGCGCACCACCCCCCACACCTTCCCCTCCAACCCTAGCCGCCCTGCTGCCCTCCTCTCTCCCTCTCGACTGCTTGTAGGCGAAGCCCTGCTGCAGAAATTCTCCACCATATACACCACGTCGTCGTGTTGTATATCCAATCCGTCTCTCCACCATACTTGCTGGTCCAAGGAAGGAGGAGACGTCGAGGTGCCGCACGTGTGCATCTCACGGAGGCACCGCCACTTGTGGTGCTAGATCGGATCGGATCGCGAGGAGGAGAAGCGAGTACGACTACATCACCCACGTTCCGATGAACGTTCCGCTGTGCGAATCTTCAAGGGTATGAATATCTAATCCAATCTCTCTCGTTGTTTGCATCTCCTAGATTAGATCTTGGCTTCCCTCTATTCGCAACCGTAGAAAGCTTTGAATTACTATGCCGCGAAACCCTTCAGTGGTATCAGAGCTAGATCTATGCGTAGATGTGTTTCACGAGTAGAACGCAACATGGTTGTTGCGGGCGTTGATGTTTTCTGTTGCAAGCCTCTTGTTTGTGTTCTTCTTATGACGCGGGATAGTGAGATTGAAGCGGTCCAGGCCAACTTTACGCGACGTCGTTCGCGAGACCGGCTCCGCACTTGACGTGTGGCTTGTTCCACACATGCGGCTGGTGGATGTCAGTTTCTCTCACTATAGTTGTCATGGGATTAACACTGGAGTTTGGCAACCATAATATCACCGTTGTGGCTTTCCGTAGGTAAGAATCGTTCTTAGCTTGCTACTCCCATAAGCCACGTAAAACATGCAACAACAAAGTAGAGGCGTCTAACTTGTTTTTGCAGGGAGTGTTTTCTGTGATATGGTATGGCCCAAGATGTGATGTGTATAATGTATGCGATGATCATGTTTTGTAATGTTTCACGACTTGCATGTCGATGAGTACACAACCGGCAGGAGCCATATGGTTGTATTTATAATTGTGTATGACCTGTGTGTCAACTTCTTATGCGCCATGTAATAGTTTCACTTTATCGCTAAGTAGTTAGCAATAGTTGTAGTTGCTATTCGTGGTGGAGGCAATCATGGTGGAGTGATGGAGATCATGCCGGAACTCACAAGATGGAGATCATTGCGCGAAGATTGGCTATACCATGTCACATTAAAGTTATATGCATGTGATGTTTATCCTTTTATGTATCTTATCATGCTTAGATCGCGACGGTAGCATTGTAAGATGATTCCTCACTTAAAGATCAAGATAAAACTGTGTTCTCCCCAAGTATGCACCGTTGCGAAAGTTCGTCGTGTCCAAGCATCACGTGATGATCGGGTGCTATAGACTCTACGCTCACATACAACGGGTGCAAGCCAGTTTTGCACACGCCGGAAATACTTGGGTCTAACTTGACGAGCCTAGCATGTACAAACATGGCCTCGGAACACATGAACCGAAAGGTTAAGCATGAGTCATATGAATGATATGATCGACACTTCGTTGTCCACCATTGAAACCACATCTCTTCTCGTGATGATCGGATTAGGTGTGGTGAATTTGGATCGTGTTCACTAAACAACTTGAGGGATGTTGAATTTAGTGAGAGTTCATCTAGTAATTTGATTAAAAGTTGAACTAGTTATCATGAACATAGTCTAATTTGTACTTGCAAATATTGTAGATCACATGGCTAAGTCCAACTTCAACTTCAACGTTTTTGCTGAGAAAGAAAAGCTTAAGAACAATGGGTCTAACTTCACCAATTGGTTCCGCAATCTGAGAATCATTCTCTCTGGCGGTCAAAAGGACTATGTCCTTGGGAAAGCGTTAGGTGACCCCCCTGCTGCAACTGCGCCGGCTGATGAGAAAGCTGTCTATCAGTCACGCAAAGATGATTATGTTGTGATTAAGAGCACCATGTTGTTTGCTATGGAACCGGAACTTCAAAATCGTTTTGAAGACTATCCCGGTCCCTTTGAGATTCTCGAAGAGCTGAAAACCATGTTTCAGACTCAGGCCCGTTCTGAGAGATATGAGATCTCTGAGAAGTTCTTTAACTGCAAGATGGAGGAAGGGAGTTCCGTTAGTGAGCACGCCATTAAGATGACGGGCTACACTCAACGGCTTGAGCAACTGGAATGCACGATTCCAGAGGAGCTCAAGATTGACAGGGTTCTGCAATCACTCCCTCCCAGCTACAAAAGTTTTGTAGTGACTCATAATCAGATTGGTTCCACTGATACGATCACCGAGCTCTTCGCAAAGCTGAAGGCCGCGGAAGTGGACATCAAAAAGGATAATCATGTGTTGATGGTCAACAAGCCCACCTTTAAGAAAGGTAAGGGAGCAAAGAAGCCCTTCAAGAAAGGCGGCGGCAAGCGCGTTGCCCCTGCTGAGAAGAAGCTCAAGTCTGGTCCTAAGCCGGACACTGAGTGCTTCTATTGCAAGGACAAGGGTCACTAGAAGCGCAACTGTCTGAAGTACTTAGCGGGCAAGAAGGCTGGCACCATCAAAGGTATATTTGATATACATGTTATTGATGTTTTCCTTACTAGCCCTCGTTGTAGTGCCTGGGTATTTGATACCGGTTCAGTTGCTAATATTTGTAACTCGAAACAGGAGCTACGGAATAGACGGCGGCTTGCGAGGGATGAGGTGACGATGCGCGTTGGCAACGGATCAAGAGTTGATGTGATGGCCGTCGGCACACTCTCCTTAGTTTTACCTTCGGGATTAGTTTTAAACCTTAATAAGTGTTATTATGTGCCTGCGTTGAGCATGAACATTATTTCTGGATCTTGTTTATTGCAAGACGGTTATTCATTTAAATCGGAGAATAATGGTTGTTCTATTTATATGAATAACATCTTTTATGATCATGCACCTATTGTGAATGGTTTATTTCTTCTAAATCTCGAAAAGGATGAAACACACATCCATAACATTGAGGCTAAGAGATGCAAAGTAGATAGTGATAATACTACTTATTTGTGGCACTGTCGTCTAGGTCATATTGGTGTAAAGCGCATGAAGAAACTCCATTCTGATGGACTTTTGGAGTCTCTTGATTTTGAATCATTTGACACATGTGAACCATGCCTCGTGGGCAAGATGATCAAAACACCGTTCTCCGGTATGATGGAGCGAGCAACGGACTTGTTGGAAATCATACATACCGATGTATGCGGACCGATGAGTGTTTCGACGCGCGGTGGATATCGCTATTTTCTCACTTTTACTGATGACTTAAGTAGATATGGGTATATCTATTTAATGAAACATAAATCTGAAACATTTGAAAAGTTCAAGGAATTTCAGAATGAAGTGGAGAACCATCGTAACAGAAAGATTAAGTTTCTACGATCCGATCGTGGGGGCGAATATTTGAGTTATGATTTTCTCACGCATCTTAAAGCAAGCGGAATTGTTTCGCAACTCACGCCACCCGGAACACCACAGCGCAATGGTGTGTCTGAACGACGGAATCGAACCCTATTAGATATGGTCCGATCGATGATGTCTCTTACTGATTTGCCGTTATCATTTTGGGGTTATGCATTAGAAACAGCTGCATTCACTTTAAATAGGGCACCATCTAAATCCGTTGAGACGACACCGTATGAACTGTGGTTTGGTGCTAAACCTAAGTTGTCGTTTCTTAAAGTTTGGGGATGCGAAGCTTACGTCAAGAAGTTGATGCCGGACAAGCTCGAACCCAAAGCGGAGAAATGCGTCTTCATATGATACCCTAAGGAAACTATTGGGTATACCTTCTATCACAGAACCGAACGCAAAGTGTTTGTCGCAAAGAATGGTTCCTTTCTTGAGAAGGAGTTTCTCTCGAAAGAAGTGAGTGGGAGGAAAGTAGAGCTAGACGAGGTTATTGAACCTTCTCTTGAGTTGGAGAGTAGCGCAGCAAATGAAATTGTTCCAGTGCCGCCTGCACCAACAATAGAGAAAGCTAATGACAAGGATCATGAAGCTTCGGACGATGCTGCTACTGAACGTCGCAGGTCGACAAGGTCGCGTGCCCCTCCTGAGTGGTACGGCAACCCTGTCTTGACTGTCTTGTTAGTAGAAGACAGTGAACCTACGAACTATGAGGAAGCGATGATGAGCCCAGACTCTGAGAAATGGCTAGAAGCCATGAAATCCTAATTGGGATCCATGAGCGAAAACCAAGTATGGACTTTGGTGGACCCTCCTAGCGACCGAAAGGCCGTTGAGTGCAAATGGATCTTCAAGAAGAAAACGGACGCGGATGGTAATGTTACCGTCTATAAAGCACGGCTTGTCGCAAAAGGTTTTCGACAAGTTCAAGGTGTTGACTACGATGAGACTTTCTCTCCCGTAGCGATGTTTAAGTCCATTCGGATTTTATTAGCAATTGTTGCATTTCATGATTATGAAATATGGCAGATGGATGTCAAGACTGCTTTCCTCAATGGCAACATTGATGAAGAGTTGTATGTGATGCAACCCGAAGGTTTTATCGATCCTAAGGATGCTGATAAAGTATGCAAACTTCAGCGTTCCATTTATGGACTGAAGCAAGCATCTCGGAGTTGGAACCTTCGTTTTGATCAAGTGATCAAGAGCTTTGGATTTGTTCCAAATTGCTACGAAGCTTGCATCTACAAGAAAGTGAGTGGGAGCTCGGTGACGTTTCTGGTACTATATGTGGATGACATATTGATTATTGGAAATGACATCAACATGCTTAACAATGTGAAGAGTTATTTGAACAAGTGTTTTTTAATGAAAGACCTAGGTGAAGCTGCTTATATATTGGGTATCAAGATCTATAGAGATAGACAAAGACGCCTGATAGCTTTAAGCCAGAGTACATACCTAGACAAAGTTCTGAAAAGGTTTAGAATGGATAAGGCAAAGAAAGGTTCAGTGCCTATGTTGTCAGGTAAGATATTGAGCAAGGCTCAGTGTCCAGCTACGGTAAATGATAGGGAAGCTATGAGCAAAGTGCCTTATGCCTCGGCCATAGGTTCTATCATGTATGCCATGCTGTGTACTAGACCGGATGTGTCCAATGCTCTTAGTTTGACGAGCAGGTACCAAAGTGATCCAGGAGTGAAACACTGGACAGCCATAAAGAACATCCTAAAGTACCTAAATAGAACTAAAGAAATGTTCTTAGTCTATGGGGGTGATGAACAGCTCGTCGTAAAAGGTTACGTCGACGCTAGTTTTGACACCGACAAGGATGATTCTAAATCTCAGACAGGATACGTTTATATTTTGAATGGAGGAGCTGTGAGCTGGAGAAGCTGCAAGCAAAGCGTGATCGCGGGATCTACAGTAGAAGCGGAATATATGGCTGCTGCAGAAGCGTCAAGTGAAGGAGTTTGGATCAGAAACTTCATCACTGAGCTTGGCATGGTTCCAAGTGCATTGGACCCACTGGAGATATTGTGTGACAACACTGGCGCCATAGCACTCGCTAAGGAACCAAGATATCATCCAAAGACCAAGCATATCAACCGCAAGTTTCATATAATCCGAGATTATATAGCAGATGGAGATCTGAAGATTAGCAAAGTACATACAGATCTGAATGTCGCAGATCCATTGACTAAACCTCTTCCACGTGTAAAACATGATCAGCACCTCAGTGCCATGGGTGTGAGATTGTTGCTAAATGTAAACTAGATTATTGACTCTAGTGCAAGTGGGAGACTGTTGGAATTATGCCCTAGAGGCAATAATAAAGATGTTATTATTATAATTCTTGTTCATGATAATGTTTATATTCCATGCTAGAATTGTATTAAGCGGAAACATTAATACTTTGTGGTTTGTAAACAACACCGTGTCCCTAGTACGCCTCTATGGACTAGCTCATTGATTAGTGATGGTTAAGGTTTCCTAACCATGGACATGAGTTGTCGATTAATAATGAGATCGTATCATTGGGAGAATGATATGGTGGACAGACCTAAACTAAGCGAAGCAATTAGATCGTGTCATCGTGTTCATCTTTGCGAAGCTTTCCTTATGTCAAATATTGTATTCCGTAGACCA
This sequence comes from Avena sativa, assembly GCA_916181665.1. Lineage (NCBI taxonomy): Eukaryota > Viridiplantae > Streptophyta > Magnoliopsida > Poales > Poaceae > Avena > Avena sativa. The sequence continues at coordinate 271,052,651 of OV702298.1, read as the reverse complement.
TGAGATAATACAACTCCCTGGTATCGAAAGAAAGCTTTGAGGTCATCAAACGTCATCCTATGAGAGGGTGATCATAAAGGTGTCTCTCAGGTGATCGGAAAGTATCTGTTGGGTTGTATGTATCGAGATGGGATTTGTCCCTCCCAAGTCGGAGAGATATACTTCGGGCCCACTCGGTAATCGATATCAACACCGCTTGCAAGCATGTGGTTAAGGAGTTAATCACAAAGTGATATCGAATTACGGAACGAATAAAGTACTTGCTGTGAACGAGATTGAACTAGGTATGACGATACCGACGATCGAATCTCGGGCAAGTAAAATATCGCGAGACGAAGGGAATATATATATGGGATTGATTGAATCCTGCCATCGTGGTTCATCCGATATGATCATCGATGAATGTGTGGGAGTCAATATGGGTTTCCAGACCCCGTTGTTGATTATTGATAGAAGATCATGTCTGCATATTCTCGAACCCGCAGGGTCACACACTTAACGTGTCTCGACGCTAGGATAGATTGGATAATTGGTTTATGAGTTTTTGTTCGGAGTCTCGGATGGGATCCAGGACATCACAAGAGGTTCCGGAGTGGTCCGGAGAATAAGATTCATATAAGGCAGTGCAGTTTTTGGAGTTCGGAATTGTTCCGGGTTAATCGGTATTGTACCGTAAGCTTCTAGAACCTTCCGGAAGGGGACCAACGTGGCCCCACCTTCCGGGAGGGGGCTTGGGCCTATGAGGGAGTGCCCTGGCCGCATTGGGCCAGGGGCACAAGGCCCCATAGGGCCCAGCCGGTCTAGAGGTGTTTAAACTCGAGATAGACCTTCTAGAAGGGGGGTTTCCTTGCCCCCCACTCCTTATCCTTTGGGGCCGCCGGTTTGGGCTTGGGGGAGGGTCTAGGGCTGCGCCCCCCCCTCTATATAAAGAGGGGCGGGGGTGCACCAACCCCTCATACCTTCCCCTCCAACCCTAGCCGCCCTGCTGCCCTCCTCTCTCCCTCCCGACTGCTTGTAGGCGAAGCCCTGCTGCAGAAATTCTCCACCATATACACCACGCCATCGTGTTGTAGATCCAATCCGTCTCTCCACCATACTTGCTGGTCCAAGGAAGGAGGAGACGTCGAGGTGCCGCACGTGTGCATCTCACGGAGGCACCGCCACTTGTGGTGCTAGATCGAATCGGATCGCGAGGAGGAGAAGCGAGTACAACTACATCACCCACGTTCCGACGAACGTTCCGCTGTGCGAATCTTCAAGGGTATGAAGATCTAATCCAATCTCTCTCATTGTTTGCATCTCCTAGATTAGATCTTGGCTTCCCTCTGTTCGCAACCGTAGAAAATTTTGAATTACTATGCCGCGAAACCCTTCACTCACATCATTTAGAGCATAGGACATATCTGGATTTGTACATATCACAGCATGATTGATATAAATACTCTTTGTGATTTCATACATCAAGTATCAATCTATACTTGAATCTTTGTTTCACTTATCAAGTGTCAATACACTAGAATATATCATCAATATTGAACTCATTCAATCCTTTCCGTGCGACAAGAACCTTTCTTGTAGTTTCTATATTGAACTCATTCAATATATCATCTATGTACTTTCGGCACAACCATATTAGCGTCTATTGATGCCAAATATTTGGGTTTTGCCTAAGTCTTTAATCGAGATGAAATTCTTATCCTGTGTTAATAAAAGATACATTATTTCCAATCAACAATATGTCTTCCACATAATGTATTAGAAACATGTCTTAGCGCTCCCACTTAATTTCTTGCAAATGCAAGCATCTTCATCGTCTCCGATGAAATTAAACTCTTTTAACAGTTTCATCATGGTGAAGATTCCAACTCTGTGATGCTTACTTCAACTATTGAAGTTTGCATATGCTTTTAGCATCCTTTGAATAAACAAAACTCTTTGGACCGTGTCATGCACACGTCCTTGGTAACCATTCTATTAGAAGAACTTGTTTTGTTTATTCAACACATAACAAAATTATATGTCGTAGTTGCTACATTAATCCGTCTAGACTAAATATCGCTTAATGAAAGATCAGATCTTGTCATAGTCAACTCTTTGAACATTGTCGTGAACTCTTTCCCGACATGTCGATAATTACATAGATGTGAAACATCCATGTCTATTTCTTTATATATCCAAATACGACTGTAAGGTCTTGTACCTTTCCAGAGGGTCTTTCAAGTTCAAAGCTTGATCTCTCGTATATAGAACTATCACGGATTTTATGGCTTCAAGCCATTTGACGAAGTCAGGGCCCATCATCGCTTCTTTGCATGTAGTCGGATCATTATCGTTAAATAATGATTTAACTCTCAAATCTTGGTATTTGATTGTTTACCCGACCTTCTTGTTTCAATAGGAACTTAGTCCTCCGTGACCACAACCTTTGAGGCACGTGAGCCATGAGCATTGTTGCTGCCTCCGGAACACTTTTCGGCGATGCGTAACTCTGCACATATAGCTAAGGTTCTTTTAACCTTATCAAAGTTCTATTGTCCCCCACTTAACTTTTCACGAAAAATTCCTTCTTAAAGAAATTTGACGTTCTAAGCAACAAACACTTTTGTCTTTGGTGTTATGGAGGAATACTTAACTATTATTCAAAATAACATACAAAGATATGTTCATCCGATTTTGGTTGCAAGAATCTTTCTTATGCATAGCATACCAATGTTTAAGAAAGGACAACATGGGTTTTATCCCAAACCATAACTTTATATGGTGTCAATTCCACAGATTATGATGGAGCTCTTTTCAGTGAAAAAAGGGTAGTCTCTAAAGCTTTTAATCTTTAAAATATAATGACAGTTTTATGAATTACACCTTTGATCTTACCATGTCAAACAAGGTTTAATTACATATCTCGAACGCTCCATACTGTTATGGTGCTTCGGGAAATGCAAATCCACAGAACGATTCCTTAAATCTTAGGTATTATGCTAAACTCGTAACTCAAATATCTTCCTTTATGATCTTATCATAAACTATTTATATTCTTATTACAATGATTTTGCACTTCATCTTGAAAATCTTTGAACTTTTCAATTGTTTCATACTTCATCCTTATTAAGTAAATATTCATATATTCACTCAAATTTTCAGAGGAAGCATATGAAGTTGAAATCCATCGCTCTTGACTACACATAATGGACTTCATACAACAATATGTACAAGTTCCAATAAGCTAGTCATTCGTTCTCTTTTGGCCTATGAACGAAGTTTTAATTATCTCTAGGAAAGTTTCACAAGCGTCATTTGATCAAAAATCAAAAGACTCCAAAATTCCATCCACATGGAGTTTCTTCATGTTTTCTTTCCAATATAATTTAAACGGCGATGTCACTTCATAAGTGATCTTTCAATCAATTTGTCTTTCGACATTTTTAGCACTAGTTTTATGGATGTGATTTCTCCAACGAGATTTGTGAATCATCCATCTTTTATGGATTACGACAATTAATTGAATAACCCTTTTGTTCTCATAATACCTGATAAAACAAATCTTGAAGGCAAGCTTTTAACGAGCAACACAATAAACCTTTATTTGTTCTCGATGAACATCATCACATATTCTTTTGCTAGTTACTTAGGCCATTGTAGTTCATGAATTATGTTGTTTCGTATGATGATTCATACCAACAAATTCAGTATCAAATACTTAAGAACCACATTGTTTAACAAGCAAAGAATATAGCCATAACACGTATATCCTTTATATACCTAAACTGAACAATTCTAGTCTTTTCTTTTCTGCCATATATTTATGAGATTCTCTTTCAGTATTTCTTTTTTATGTTTGAAAGAATCTATCAACATCAACAGTGGAGCCATACACATGACACATAGTCCAAAGCGTGTATAGTTAAATACCAATGTTTTTGGACTTGCACTTTTGAAGTAGATTACCATCATCAAATGTTTGGTGTTCTTTCAAATTCCTTTCTTTAGTAATCTCTTGATGTAGTAAACATTTTACCTACATCAAATATTCATCCTTCTCATGGAATTATTCATGATCAAGCTACTTTAGCTTATAACGGCGAATCGCAAGTATAATGTTGCTCTCCAAAACTTTTTGGAGGATTAGGACAACTAGTGTCTCCAATCTTTTTGCAAATTCTCATCAAATATGAGAACATGCCTTTTGCCATATTATACTCTATCATGTTGCAACCAAAACTTCGTTTCAGATATCAAAATATCTTCCACACATCATGGTTTCTGAAACAACTCTTTCAGATCCTAGATAACCTTGATATTAAGACAATTATTTGAATATCAAGAATCAAGGAGACAAACATGATACTCATACACTAACTCTTGGAATTGTCACTCTCGACTTTAATACCAATTATTAAACTTCATGGAGTAACCGGAACTTACTAAAAGTTTGCAATAGGACTTTTAAACTTTAGACTAACACTTCAAAACAATACGATACCAGTTCGTAAAGTAACTAACCAGAATTCTATAGTTCTATCATCTCAATTATAACTAAGCGCAAGGTGGTAAACGGATGCCAATGACTACAACAACTATGCAAATTCACTTTGATTTAATTTATGATAAATAGTGTTCAACTTTTAATCATATTGCCGTTGAACTCCCACTCAAAACAATATCCCTCACATTGTTTTAGTGACCACACGAACCAAATCCACCACATCAAAACCGATCATCACGAGAGTTGATGTAGCTTCAATGGCGAACAATCAACATGTTCATCATATCTACTATATGACTCATGCTTTACCTTTTGGTGATCCGTGTTCCGAGACCATGTCTGTACATGCTAGGCTCGTCAAGATCAAACCTTAGCTTCCGCATCAGCAAATCTGGCTTGCTCATGTTGTATACACTCGCAGAATCTAACACACCTGATCATCACGTGATGCTTCGAAACAACGATCTTTAGCAACAATGCTTACTAAGGATGAACACTTTAAAACTTGAAATTGTGTGCTTGAGGGATCATCTTATAATGCTACCGTTGTGAACTAAGCAATACAAGATGCATAAAAGGATTAACATCACATGCAATTCATAATATGTGATATGATATGGCCTTTCTTCTTTGTGCTTCCGATCTCCATCTTCAAGCACGAACATGATCTCCATCATCACCGGCATTGCATCAAGGTCAATGATGCCGCTCCATGGTTGTCGTCCACCAGCTTCAACTATTTCAACTACTTTGAATAGACACGCGGGTCTTAACAGAATTTAAAGACAACCATATGGCTCCTGCCGGTTGTCAACTTACAATAAGGAACATTGCATACATCAAATATAATCACAATCATGGCCATATCACATCATAGCACACCCCTGCAAAACAAAGTTAGACGCCTCTAATTTTCTTTGCATGTTTTACGTGGTTTAGGGCTTTCAATAAGTGTCGCTCTAACTTACGAACAGGAACCACAACGTTGATGCTTGAACTATCAAGTGCCCGTTGTAAATTGGATCTATACTATGATGGGAGAGACAGACACCTGCAAATCCACTTATGCAATACAAGTTGCATGTTGAGCGTGGAGCAAGTCTCATGAACGATGTCATGTAAGGTTAGCCCGGGCCGCTTCATCCCATCATACCGCAAGATGCAAAGTACACAAGAAGCAATTGATAATAAAAGCACCACCGCCCATAATGACCATTGTGTTCTACTCGTGCAACAGATCTACATATAGACACAGCTCTGATACCACTGTAGGGGTTCGTAGCATGGAAAACAAAAAAATTCTACCGCATGAACACACAATCAAGATCTAATCTATGATCAAGCCAGGATCTATCTACTAGATTGTAGCAACGAGTCGATGGAATACTAACCCTCAAAGATCCAAAGCGGTTAATGAGAGCAGATTCTCGTGGGTGATGTAGTCGTACTCTTTCCGATCTCAAGATCGCGTAGACGATCCTTCCGGCGCTGCGTTCCGGCAGCGCTTCCGCAGTCGGTCACACGTTCGGTACTCGATGAAGACCTTCCTCTCCCTTGTTCAAGCAGGCAGCAGAGGTTGTAGCACTCTCCTCGCGATTCCGGCAGCACGACGGCGTGGTACCAGAAGTAGAGGGGAGATCTCGCAGGGCTTCGCCTTAAGCCGGAGCGAGTATGGTGGACTATGAGAGAGGCTTGGCGATATAGGGTTTAGACACACCAAGTAGAGGGAGCTAGGCCGGTGGCTAGGGCAAGGAGATGCCCCAAGTCGGCGGCTAGGGTTTAGCCCTAGGCGGCGGCAGGAGGTGGCGGCGCCGACGGCTTGGAGCTAGGGTTTGCGGGGTGCAAGTTGTGTGCTTGGAGGGGCAGCCCTGCCCCTCCTTATATAGGTGGAGGGGGCGCGCCAAGGGGAGGGTAGTCCCTCCCCAACTCGATCTCCAAGGGCCGGCGGTGGAGGGAGAGGGACTTCCTCCCCAAGTAGGTTTCCTACTCTTCCTCCACCAAACAAAATAGCCGTTTGACTTTTTCAAATTGGCGTTTGACTTTTCAAACTAGGATTTGATTTATCCCTTTATTTTGTTCAGCGATGACACCTAGTACATGATGCAACCATTCCAACTTGTAATGACACATTCATGTACCCTTCCCCTCCGGAGTGCCGGACATTCCAGAACCTTCTAGAACATTCCCGATGAAAACACCGGAACCATTCTCCAACCCCGAAACAGGACTTTCCTTATATGAATCTTATTCTCCGGACCATTCCGGGTCTCCTCGTGATATCCCGGATCCCATCCGAGACTCCGAACAACATTCGGTCTCTTACTCATCATTCCATAACTACTCAACAACATTGAATCCTTAAGTGTGTCTCCCTACGGTTCGTGAATTATGCGGACATGATCGAGACACTTCTCCGATCAATAACCAATAGAGGAATCTGGAAATTCATATGGCTCCCACATATTTCTACGTTTACTTTGCGATCGAATGAACCACTTACATACGATACCAATTTCCCTTTGTCTCACGATAGTTTACTTATCCGAGGTTTTGATCGTCGGTATCTCTGCATACCTAGTTCAACCTCGTTACCGATAAGTACTCTTTTCTCGTTCCCGTGGTATGTGATCCCTTGTGAGCCAGTCACATGCTTGCAAGCTAATTGGATGACATTCCACCGAGAGGGCCCAGAGATATCTATCCGTCATATGGATGGACAAATCCCACTCTTGATCCATGTGTCTCAACCCATACTTTCCGAACACTCAATGCCACCTTTATAGCCACCCAGTTACGGTGTGGTGTTTGATGTCATCAAAGCATCCTTCCGGTGATGGTGATAAGCATGATCTCATGGTCGAAGGAATTAGGTTACTATGTATCAGAAAGCTAATAGCAAATGAACTATATTAAATGACTTGATCTTTATGCTACGCTTAACTATAGGAGTATGTCCATCACATCATTCCCCTAATGATATGACCCTGTTGTTAATAACATCTCTATGTTCATGATCAGGAAACCATGATCATATATTAACCAACAAGCTAGTTTAACAAGAGGCTTTACTAGGGACTCTTTTATGTTTACAAATCACACAAGTATTAATGTTTCCGGTTAATACAATTATAGCATGGTATGTAAAGATTTATCATAAGTATGAAGATATGATAATAACCACTTTATTATTGCCTCTTGGGCATATCTCCAACACATGCTACCTAGTACACGTTGCACGTGGCGTTAAAATGAAATTAAAATTTGTAGTATTGTTGTAGGTTGATGGAAGCTCCTCTAGTGGTTTGTTTGGTGTCCAGTGCGTCGAGGGTGTTATGATGACTGTGAAGGGTTTCGCGGCATAGTAAATCAAAATTTTCTACGGAAGCGAACAGAGGGAAGCCAAGATCTAATCTAGGAGATGCAAACAACGAGAGAGATTGGATTAGATCTTTATACCCTTGAAGATTCACACAGCGGAACGTTCGTCGGAACGTGGGTGATGTAGTCGTACTCGCTTCTCCTCCTCGCGATCCGATCCGATCTAGCACCACAAGTGGCAATGCCTCCGTGAGATGCACACGTGCGGCACCTCGACGTCTCCTCCTTCCTTGGTCCAGCAAGTATGGTGGAGAGATGGGTTGGATCTACAACGCGACGACGCGGTGCAATTGGTGGAGAATTTCTGCAGCAGGGCTTCGCCTACAAGCAGTCGGGAGGGAGAGAGGAGGGCAGCAGGGCGGCTAGGGTTAGAGGGGAAGGTGTGGGGGGGTGGTGCGCCCCCAGCCCTCTATATATAGAGGGGTGGGCGCAGCCCTAACCCCTCCCCCAAGCCCTAGGCCGGCGGCCAAAGGAGGAGGAGTGGGGGGCAAGGACCCCCCCCTTCTAGAAGCTCTATCTAGGGTTTTACCCTAGCTGGCCGGTTGGGCCCTATGGGGCCTTGTTCCCCTGGCCCAAAGCGGCCAGGGCACTCCCTCATAGGCCCATGCCCCCTCCCGGAAGGTGGGGCGACGTTGGTCCCCTTCCGGAAGGTTCTAGAAGCTTCCGGTACAATACCGATTAACCCGGAACAATTCCGAACTCCAAAAACTGCACTGCCTTATATGAATCTTATTCTCCGGACCACTCCGGAACCTCTCGTGATGTCCCGGATCCCATCCGAGACTCCGAACAAAAAAACTCATAAACCAATAATCCAATCTATCCTAGCGTCGAGACACGTTAAGTGTGTGACCCTGCGGGTTCGAGAATATGCAGACATGATCTTCTATCAATAATCAACAGCGGGGTCTGGAAACCCATATTGACTCCCACACATTCATCGATGATCATATCGGATGAACCACGATGGCAGGATTCAATCAATCCCATATATATATTCCCTTCGTCTCGCGATATTTTACTTGTCCGAGATTCGATCGTCGGTATCGTCATACCTAGTTCAATCTCGTTCACAGCAAGTACTTTACTCGTTCCGTAATCCGATATCACTTTGTGATTAACTCCTTAACCACATGCTTGCAAGCGGTGTTGATATCGATTATCGAGTGGGCCCGAAGTATATCTCTCCGACTTGGGAGGGACAAATCCCATCTCGATACATACAACCCAACAGATACTTTCCGATTACCTGAGAGACACCTTTATGACCACCCTTTCATAGGATGACGTTTGATGGCCTCAAAGCTTTCTTCCGATACCAGGGAGTTGTATTATCTCATGGTCTAAGGAATACAATATTTGACATAAGAAAAGCTTTGCAAAGATGAACACGATGACACGATCTAATTGCTTCGCTTAGTTTGGGTCTGTCCATCATATCATTCTCCCAATGATATGATCTCATTATTAATCGACAACTCATGTCTATGGTTAGGAAACCTTAACCATCATTAATCAATGAGCTAGTCCATAGAGGCATACTAGGGACACGGTGTTGTTCACAAACCACACAAGTATTAAAGTTTCCGCTTAATACAATTCTAGCATGGAATATAAACATTATCATGAACAAGAATTATAATAATAACATCTTTATTATTGCCTCTAGGGCATAATTCCAACAGACTGGTAGGTGTGGCAGCAGTAGGAAGAAATTGGGGCGAATGAAGATATCAAAGCAATTGACAAGGAGTTGGGAAGATCAAGATGGAGCTTAGTAAGGTGAAAAGAAGAATAAGACTGCCTTACTTCTTGCCCAGATTGTCTTTGCAGTTGTTGTCTATGTTCCTATGTATTATGGCAACAATTGATCAACAGTAATAGTGTACTGATGTTAGGTTCTTTTGTGGTATTTTTGTTGTAAAGATCCAATGCTAGCTTAACTAGGTTGTCTATGTCACGCTCGCGTCGGCCTAACTAGGTTGGTTGTGTTGGGATCGCGTCGGCTGAGACAGGAAAATACAAATAAATCGTCATATGTACCTAGCGACCGTGACTCACATGTCAAAACATGTACAAAATTTTAGAGGGGGTAAAATTTGGCAGTAGTTATGCTAAATAAGGTAATGATGATGAAAATTTGCTAAATGGGGGCAATTAGTGTAATAAAAGCTAGAATATACTCTAACTTTAAACATATATGTGATAATATAGGTATATGGATACACATAATTTGCAGTTAACTAAACAAACCATTTGCAATTAAAAAAATAAATCCACAAAGTTGTGGGATATTGGATGGTGAGCGACTTCAAGCTAGATATAGTTACTGGCTGAATTCATAAATCTTTATTACGAGAAGGGGGTCCTAGGTGTCGGGTGGTATGTCTCGCAAATATTCCTATCTAGCTAACTCCATAAATTAATTTCTACGAACAAGACAGTCAAGACAGGGTTGTCGTACCACTCAGGAGGGGCACGCGACCTTGTCGACCTGCGACGTTCAGTAGCAGCATCGTCCGAAGCTTCATGATCCTTGTCATTAGCTTCCTCTATTGTTGGTGCAGGCGGTACTGGAACAATTTCAGGTGCTGCGCTACTCTCCAATTCAAGAGAAGGTTCAATAACCTCGTCTAGCTCTACTTTACTCCCACTCACTTCTTTCGAGAGAAACTCCTTCTCAAGAAAGGAACCGTTTTTTGCGACAAACACTTTGCCTTCGGTTCTATGATAGAAGGTATACCCAATAGTTTCCTTAGGGTATCCTATGAATACGCATTTCTCCGCTTTGGGTTCGAGCTTGTCCGGCATCAACTTCTTGACGTAAGCTCCACATCCCCAAACTTTAAGAAACGACAACTTAGGTTTAGCACCAAACCATAGTTCATACGGTGTCGTCTCAACGGATTTAGATGGTGCCCTATTTAAAGTGAATGCAGCGGTTTCTAATGCATAACCCCAAAATGATAACGGCAAATCAGTAAGAGACATCATTGATCGGACCATATCTAACAGGGTTCGATTCCGGCGTTCAGATACACCATTGCGCTGTGGTGTTCCGGGTGGCGTGAGTTGTGAAACAATTCCGCTTGCTTTAAGATGCGTGAGAAAATCATAACTCAAATATTCGCCCCCACGATCGGATCGTAGAAACTTAATCTTTCTGTTACGATGGTTCTCCACTTTATTCTGAAATTCCTTGAACTTTTCAAACGTTTCAGATTTATGTTTCATTAAATAGATATACCCATATCTACTCAAGTCATCGGTAAAAGTGAGAAAATAGCAATATCCACCGCGCGTCGAAACACTCATCGGTCCGCATACATCGGTATGTATGATTTCCAACAAGTCCGTTGCTCGCTCCATCATACCGGAGAACGGGGTTTTGATCATCTTGCCCATGAGGCATGGTTCACATGTGTCAAATGATTCAAAATCAAGAGACTCCAAAAGTCCATCAGAATGGAGTTTCTTCATGCGCTTTACACCAATATGACCTAGACGACAGTGCCACAAATAAGTAGTATTATCACTATCTACTTTGCATCTCTTAGCCTCAATGTTATGGATGTGTGTTTCATCCCTTTCGAGATTTAGAAGAAATAAACCATTCACAAGAGGTGCATGACCATAAAAGATGTTACTCATATAAACAAAACAACCATTATTCTCCGATTTAAATGAATAACCGTGTTGCAATAAACACGATCCAGAAATAATGTTCATGCTCAACGCAGGCACATAATAACATTTATTAAGGTTTAAAACTAATCCCGAAGGTAAAACTAAGGAGAGCGTGCCGACGGCCATCACATCAACTCTTGATCCGTTGCCAACGCGCATCGTCACCTCATCCCTTGCAAGCCGCCGTCTATTTCGTAGCTCCTGTTTCGAGTTACAAATATTAGCAACTGAACCGGTATCAAATACCCAGGCACTACAACGAGGGCTAGTAAGGAAAACATCAATAACATGTATATCAAATATACCTTTGATGGTGCCAGCCTTCTTGTCCGCTAAGTACTTCGGACAGTTGCGCTTCCAGTGACCCTTGTCCTTGCAATAGAAGCACTCAGTGTCCGGCTTGGGACCAGACTTGAGCTTCTTCTCAGCAGGGGCAACGCGCTTGCCGCCGCCTTTCTTGAAGGGCTTATTTGCTCCCTTACCTTTCTTAAAGGAGGGCTTGTTGACCATCAACACATGATTATCCTTTTTGATGTCCACCTCCGCAGCCTTCAGCTTTGCGAAGAGCTCGGTGATCGTATCAGTGGAACCAATCTGATTGTGAGTCACGACAAAACTCTTGTAGCTGGGAGGGAGTGATTGCAGAACCCTGTCAATCTTGAGCTCCTCTGGAATCTTGCAGTCCAGTTGCTCAAGGCGTTGAGTGTAGCCCGACATCTTAATGGCATGCTCACTAACGGAACTCCCTTCCTCCATCTTGCAGTTAAAGAACTTCTCAGAGATCTCATATCTCTTAGAACGGGCCTGAGTCTGAAACATAGTTTTCAGCTCCTCGAGAATCTCAAAGGGCCCGGGATAGTCTTCAAAACGATTTTGAAGGTCCGATTCCATAGCAAACAACATGGTGCTCTTAATCACACCATAATCATCTTTGCGCGACTGATAGACAGCTTTCTCATCAGCCGGCGCAGTTGCAGCAGGGGCGTCACCTAACGCTTTCTCAAGGACATAGTCCTTTTGACCGCCAGAGAGAATGATTCTTAGATTGCGGAACCAATTGGTGAAGTTAGACCCATTGTTCTTAAGCTTTTCTTTCTCAGCAAAAACGTTGAAGTTGAAGTTGGACTTAGCCATGTGATCTACAATATTTGCAAGTACAAATTAGACTATGTTCATGATAACTAGTTCAACTTTTAATCAAATTACTAGATGAACTCCCACTAAATTCAACATCCCTCAAGTTGTTTAGTGAACACGATCTAAATTCACCACACCTAATCCGATCTTCACGAGAAGAGATGTGGTTTCAATGGTGGACAACGAAGTGTCGATCATATCATTCATATGACTCATGCTTAACCTTTCGGTTCATGTGTTCCGAGGCCATGTCTGTACATGCTAGGCTCGTCAAGTTAGACCCAAGTATTTCCGCGTGTGCAAAACTGGCTTGCACCTGTTGTATGTGAGCGTAGAGTCTATAGCACCCGATCATCACGTGATGCTTGGACACGACGAACTTTCGCAACGGTGCATACTTGGGGAGAACACAGTTTTTATCTTGATCTTTAAGTGAGGAATCATCTTATAATGCTACCGTCGCGATCTAAGCATGATAAGATACATAAAGGGATAAACATCACATGCATATAACTTTAATGTGACATGGTATAGCCAATCTTCGCGCAATGATCTCCATCTTGTGCGTGCCGGCATGATCTCCATCACTCCACCATGATTGCCTCCACCATGAATAGCAACTACAACTATTGCTAACTACTTAGCGATAAAGTAAAGCTATTACATGGCGTATAAGAAGTTGACTCGCAGGTCATACACAATTATAAAGACAACCATATGGATCCTGCCGGTTGTGTACTCATCGACATGCAAGTCGTGAAACATTACAAAACATGATCATCGCATACATTATACACATCACATCTTGGGCCATACCATATCACAGAAAACACTCCCTGCAAAAACAAGTTAGACGCCTCTACTTTGTTGTTGCATGTTTTACGTGGCTCATGGGAGTAGCAAGCTAAGAACGATTCTTACCTACGGAAAGCCACAACGGTGATATTATGGTTGCCAAACTCCGGTGTTAAACCCATGACAACTATAGTGAGAGAAACAGGCATCCACCAGCCGCATGTGTGGAACAAGCCACACGTCAAGTGCGGAGCCGGTCTCGCGAACGACGTCGCGTAAGGTTGGCCTGGACCGCTTCAATCTCACTATCCCGCGTCATAAGAAGAACACAAACAAGAGGCTTGCAACAGAAAACATCAACGCCCGCAACAACCATGTTGCGTTCTACTCGTGAATCACATCTACGCATAGATCTAGCTCTGATACCACTGAAGGGTTTGGCGGCATAGTAAATCAAAATTTTCTACGGAAGCGAACAGAGGGAAGCCAAGATCTAATCTAGGAGATGCAAACAACAAGAGATATTGGATTAGATCTTCATACCCTTGAAGATTCGCACAGCGGAACGTTCGTCGGAACGTGGGTGATGTAGTCGTACTCGCTTCTCCTCCTCGCGATCCGATCCGATCTAGCACCACAAGTGGCGATGCCTCCATGAGATGCACACGTGCGGCACCTCGACGTATCCTCCTTCCTTGGTCCAGCAAGTATGGTGGAGAGATGGGTTGGATCTACAACGCGACGGCGCGGTGCAATTGGTGGAGAATTTCTGCAGCAGGGCTTCGCCTACAAGCAGTCGGGAGGGAAAGAGGAGGGCAGCAGGGCGGCTAGGGTTGGAGGGGAAGGTGTGGGGGGTGGTGCGCCCCCAGCCCTCTATATATAGAGGGGTGGGCGCAGCCCTAACCCTCCCCCAAGCCCTAGGCCGGCGGCCAAAGGAGGAGGAGTGGGAGGCAAGGAAACCCCCCCCTTCTAGAAGCTCTATCTAGGGTTTTACCCTAGCTGGCCGGTTGGGCCCTATGGGGCCTTGTTCCCCTGGCCCAAAGCGTCCAGGGCACTCCCTCATAGGCCCATGCCCCCTCCCGGAAGGTGGGGCCACGTTGGTCCCCTTCCGGAAGGTTCTAGAAGCTTCCGGTACAATACCGATTAACCCGGAACAATTCCGAACTCCAAAAACTGCACTGCCTTATATGAATCTTATTCTCCGGACCACTCCGAAACCTCTCGTGATGTCCCGGATCCCATACGAGACTCCGAACAAAAAAATCATAAACCAATTATCCAATCTATCCTAGCGTCGAGACACGTTAAGTGTGTGACCCTGCGGGTTCGAGAATATGCGGACATGATCTTCTATCAATAATCAACAGCGGGGTCTGGAAACCCATATTGACTCCCATCGATGATCATATCGGATGTACCACGATGCCAGGATTCAATCAATCCCATATATATATTTCCTTCGTCTCGCGATATTTTACTTGCCCGAGATTCGATCGTCGGTACCGTCATACCTAGTTCAATCTCGTTCACAACAAGTACTTTACTCGTTCCGTAATACGATATCACTTTGTGATTAACTCCTTAACCACATGCTTGCAAGCGGTGTTGATATCGATTACCGAGTGGGCCCGAAGTATATCTCTCCGACTTGGGAAGGACAAATCCCATCTCGATACATACAACCCAACAGATACTTTCTGATCACCTGAGAGACACCTTTATGATCACCCTCTCATAGGATGACGTTTGATGGCCTCAAAGCTTTCTTCTGATACCAGGGAGTTGTATTATCTCATGGTCTAAGGAATACAATATTTGACATAAGAAAAGCTTCGCAAAGATGAACACGATGACACGATCTAATTGCTTCGCTTAGTTTGGGTCTGTCCATCATATCATTCTCCCAATGATATGATCTCATTATTAATCAACAACTCATGTCTATGGTTAGGAAACCTTAACCATCATTAATCAATGAGCTAGTCCATAGAGGCATACTAGGGACACGGTGTTGTTCACAAACCACACAAGTATTAAAGTTTCCGCTTAATACAATTCTAGCATGGAATATAAACATTATCATGAACAAGAATTATAATAATAATATCTTTATTATTGCCTCTAGGGCATAATTCCAACAGACTGGTAGGTGTGGTAGCAGTAGGAAGAAATTGGGGCGAATGAAGATATCAAAGCAATTGACAAGGAGTTGGGAAGATCAAGATGGAGCTTAGTAAGGTGAAAAGAAGAATAAGACTGCCTTACTTCTTGCCCAGATTGTCTTTGCAGTTGTTGTCTATGTTCCTATGTATTATGGCAACAATTGATCAACAGTAATAGTGTACTGATGTTAGGTTCTTTTGTGGTATTTTTGTTGTAAAGATCCAATGCTAGCTTAACTAGGTTGTCTATGTCACGCTCGCGTCGGCCTAACTAGGTTGGTTGTGTTGGGATCGCGTCGGCTGAGACAGGAAAATACAAATAAATCGTCATATGTACCTAGCGACCGTGACTCACATGTCAAAACATGTACAAAATTTTAGAGGGGGTAAAATTTGGCAGTAGTTATGCTAAATAAGGTAATGATGATGAAAATTTGCTAAATGGGGGCAATTAGTGTAATAAAAGCTAGAATATACTCTAACTTTAAACATATATGTGATAATATAGGTATATGGATACACATAATTTGCAGTTAACTAAACAAACCATTTGCAATTAAAAAAATAAATCCACAAAGTTGTGGGATATTGGATGGTGAGCGACTTCAAGCTAGATATAGTTACTGGCTGAATTCATAAATCTTTATTACGAGAAGGGGGTCCTAGGTGTCGGGTGGTATGTCTCGCAAATATTCCTATCTAGCTAACTCCATAAATTAATTTCTAGTCACTATGTATAGGGAAAGTGAATATTCAGGATGTTACTCGAACATGATTAATTATTTTCTCTTCCCTGCTAAAATAATTTTGCTACTTTCCTTAAATCTTGTCCCTCTAAGTAAATCTATGAGAAAGGGGAGGGGGGTGCGGATGGGGAGATGAAAGTGAATGCATGGATACAACATAGAAAAATATAGATTTGGCATGTGAGTCGAGAGGGTACGATTGGCATATAATGTTTTTCCATAAATAGTTTTGTCAATGTTATCCGTGCAACAAACCCTCTTAAGATATGTTTGGTTCACTGGCTATTCCCTAAATATGTGTTTGGTTTAGTGGCTATCCCCTAAGTGGTTGGGATAGCCACTTTTCAAGTGATTGACCCGTGTTTTTTTTAGGGTGTAGCGTGGTTAGAGGTAGCTAAATTTTGAACAAAAGCTGGTTGAACTCCACCACCCGAAAACTAGTGATTGAGGCCATCCACTCGTGGGCAAGCCGCTACAATCACCCGCGAAACGTTTCTGCGGTACTCACCTTCCCTCCAAGACAGAAAAAACCAGCGAACCATACCTACCTTTGTCCTTTTTGCCTCGTCTTCTCCCCGCCAAAATAGATAAGCGACGGCAGATCGGGACTCCATCAGGACAGATCAGGTACATCGACGACCGAAGGTGAGAACAGTCTGTGTCCTCCCTAACCATTCTCCTCTCGACCTCTCTTCCTCGCTATGCGACGGAGCAGTCTGGGCTTGAGGCGGCAGCATCTACGCGTGCGGCAACGACGGAGCGGTCTAGGCCTAAGGCGGCAGCATCTAGATGGGGGCGTGGGTGCTGGTGCAAAGCGCTTGACTGCATGCGGCAGAGCAAGCTCGGGTCCGTTGTTGCAACTAGCTTTCTTTAGCTAGCCGATATACTAGGTAGGAACGCGTGGCTTGCCGCACACTTGCCCGCCTAAGTAGATACAAACAAGTAAGTGGATTTAGCATTAGTTTGGAACAATCTAAAAATAAAGATTAACTACTTTGCTGGCTACCAATTTGCAACTTAAATTCATGTGTTAATAATTATGTTCGTGTAGTATAAATATAGGCTCAAACTATTTTTATTTTCATGTTACGTGAACCAAACCGGGAGAGGTAGCCTACAATGAAGATGCTCCAGATGTTGAAGTTACCCAATCACACAATGGAGGTGAGTCATCGGCTTCCAAACCAAAAAGGGTCAAAACTAATCCTAATGTGGAAGATGGGCTACAAGCAACTCTCTTGGCTTGCAGCGAAAGGCTCGCTATTGCCATAGAGAAGACTGTTAACAAGGACCCCTTGGAGGGACTTTGGGATGTCATGAAAACACTCCTAGGCTTTGGTTTGGATTTCCTTGCACATTACTATGTCTACTTGGTTGAGAATCCACATTTCGCAACAGCGTTTCAAGTGTTGGAGAATGCTCAGAAGATGGTTTGGGTTGCTAGGTATGTGAAGAAGACGTTCCCTGAAGCCATTGATCTTGGAGGTTCAGTTGGCGATGAGTGATTGCTTGTCTTGTTAGACTTATACTTGATATATGAACTCGAACATTGAACTACTGGTTGTCTCCTTGTGATTTTGTTGTGGACCGTTTAACTATGGCTTGTATAACTTGTGCAATTCATGTGCTTACTATGTTGTTATGACATAATGACATGTACTATTTACAAACTGACTATAATATTTAGTCTATTATTATTGTGATATATTTGAACTTTGATTGATCTATGTAACCAAAAGCTCATGTTATGGGGGTATTCTCACCATCATAACAAAAAGGGTGACCATATCACCCCAACCATCTTTTACCCCTCAAACCGAACACAAATATGGCTATCCCTAACCACTTTCCCGACCCATTAACAAACAGGAAAATTTGTTAACCACAACCATGTGGTTGGGGGTACCCACGGCCACCTTTTCGTATCCACAAACCAATCAAATTCTTAATCCATGTGCAAACATTTTGGGACGGGGGTGTAGTAGCGTGTATCCTTTTGGCTTGCAATTTTTCCAAGGCGAATCTAGACGCCAACATAGAGAAATGCTAGAATTTTGCTAGCACATGGAGGAGCTCCTATTTGCTAGCAATGTTGGAAGGGGCGTGTACCACTAGAAAAATAGATCAACGAATTTGGTTGCATGTGTTCTCTCATGTTCTTGGTACGAGTTACTTTCATATATGGCGTATGATGAAATATAGAATAATCGGAAATTCTCTATATACGATATGACTCTCTAACGACTGACCACGCCCACAATAAGCATGTGTGCTAGAAGGGTGGCCTTAGGGGGGCCACCATCCCCATCTCTTGTTGTAATACTATCAACATTATATGTCCCCACTAGTCTATCCTCTCTCGCGACCACCTCTCCCTCTTTATCACTTGTTTTCATTCTCACCACGGCTATGGTAAATCCTCTCCCCCCCTAAACTGAGCCATAGTCAAGCCTTGCATGGCTATCCACAGTGGAGCTAGGACTGAGCCGGAGGCAAAGCTGGCGTAGCTAGATACGATAGCGCGGACACTAGCGAGGAAGAGATTTAAGGTTGGGAGGGTGATGGTCGTTAGCGATGAACTTAGGGGTGGGGGTGCAGGTCACCATCACCAGAGAAGATGTTGAGCGGTAGGATGGCTTATATGGAGGACGGAGGTGGTGAACCGATGAGGAGGTGCTCGGTCAAGGCGGGGAGGCAAGGCATTCTGGCAACGCGGAAGTGGGTGGCAAGGCGGGGCATGCAGGTCAAATTCGTCGTAGGGGGAGAATGGAATGGGGTGGCGATTTTGTCCGCTTTCCTGTCGGAATTGATCGTGTGTGTTGGGCGTGCGTGATTAGGTTACACGTAACAACATAATCCTACTTAGTCATATATGGTACTTGTGTGCCACACTCTTCGCGGGTAACAATGGTTAGAGGGCGAAGCAGGGGCGCTAGACCCCCTAACATCCAAAAATTTCTGTTAGGTCCTTGCTTATTTACCCTAAAATATACCTATTTTTCTGCTCCGCCCCCACCGACCACCACACACACATATAATAAATGATAGTACTAAACCATGTAACAATAATTTGTAGTAGTGATGTGGATATCTTGATATAAATAATCTTCTTAAATGCACCGCAAACATATCTCTTTGAATTAGCTAGTCATGTAGATATGGTTGTGTCTTGTGAGGCCAATATATGGATACAACTAATCTCATTAGAGCAGGTATAATAACGTCTAGTCAGCAGGCTATAGGATTTAAAATAGTAAATTTATGCTTAGTTGGATGAGAGAGAAGAGGAGTGGACTCTTAGTTAAAAGCCAGCTGCATCACACTTTGTGGGCTCTAAGTTACTACTTTTATAGTGAAAAATAACTTAGATGTTATCTATCTCTTCATTAAATAATTATCACATAAACAGAAATGCTGATTTAGACTTTTAGTTACTGATGAAGTTATCCCACTATGATCAGCCTTACCGTAAAATATACCTATATTTCTGCTTCCCCGTTTCGACTGACCACCACACATACACACTATAATAAATGATAGTACTAAACCATGTACTACTAACATTTGTAGTAGTGATGTGGATATCTTGATATAAATAATCTCATTAAATGCACCGCAAAAATATCTCTTCGAATTAGCAAGTCATTTACTCATTAAATGCACCACCAAAATATTTAGATACGGTTGTGTCTTGTGAGGCCAATATATATATGGATACAACTAATAATCTCATTAAATGGACCACCAAAATATTTCTCTTTAAATGATCCAGTCAGTCCTCACTCTCCTCGCACCATCTGAGAAATTTTCCAAACTCCAACAACTTCAAGGCAGGACATAGCCGCGCCTAGCAACCATGATGAGGATGAGCCTTCTCGTCTTTCTCCTCATCGCCGGCGCAAGCGCCCTTGACGCCGCTGCCACGCCCAGCGAAGGGATTGTCGGGAAATGGCTACCGATCAAGAACATCACCGACACGCACGTCCAGGACCTCGGCAGGTGGGCGGTGGTGAAGCACACATGGGTGTCCAACGACGGGCTCAGGTTCAGCAAGGTGGTGAGCGGCGAGATGCAGATCATTGAGTACGGCATCAACTACCAGCTTAAAGTCCAGACGCTGCTGCTCAACGGCAAGGACGCCATGAACACGACGAAGGTGTTTGAGCAGGACTCGCCGACCAGCACCACCCGAAAGCTTCTGTCTTTCGGCCCGGCCAACTGAGCCATTGTTGGTGTTTTTTCTGCTGTTGTAATTAATAAAGTTCTCGAGGACCAGGTGCCCTTTTTGCATAAGACTTTAGAAATTCGGTTTTAGTAGAATATTGGAGTACTATATGGTCTTGAGCAACTCCTGCTAGTGTGGGGCGAAAATGTTTCTCGTGATCATTCTACCGCTGTTCCAAAAAAGCTTGTTGTTTCTTCACCTGATCTTGTTGAGTCCTTATTAATCCCTCTCTCTCGCCCGTCAAGATCTAAAAGCTCCTTCACCTGATCTTGTGTGTAAGATGAAACAAGAGAGAGATCTTTGTGTTCCTCGGTCTAAATGGCCCCGAAATGTTCTTGTTGATTCAGTCTAGTATACCATATTGCTGTGCGCGTGCTGCCATTGCCGGTGTACCGAATCCGGCAAGATCCCAAGGCCAGGGCCACTAAAAGAGCCAAATCCTCTTCTTCAGCGGTGAACCGCCGAAATGGGGCATCAATTTTTCGTATTGTGCGAGTATGCAGTCAAAATAACTTACTGCTATGGCGGAGGATCAAAGCAGGTATGCATCCATCCATCAATTAATTGGCACTAAATCAAAAAGAAATATGTAGAACCAAAGAAGTGTTGGGTTTTTTCAGCGATAACTAATTATTTGATACTTCATACTCAATAGTTCTTTTTTCTTCAAAACATAGGATGCAACTTGTCTGTCTAAATTAATCTGAAATTTGATATTAGTTATATTGTACTCCCTTCGATCCATATTAGTTGATTTAGATTCATTTAGATACGAATGTATCTAATCAAGGTTTAGCGCTAGATACATCTTTATCTACACAAATTTGAGTCAACTATTATGGGTTGAAGAAAGTACAAATTTTTGTTAATAGTCACATGTCACGGCCTCATGTCTCTTTGGATCCTTATCGCTTCGGTGGTACCTCTTGGGGTCGATCTCTCTAGTTGAACCATTTGGTATGACCAGCAGAGCCCGTTTCACGCAGCCTCCATCTGTATGAGTCACGGGTTCTCCCGACTTATGCTCTAGGTCAATCCAACTGACTGGTTGCAATCAATTTCGTCCAATCACCTTGAATGACCGCTTGTCGCAAATGCAGGTTTTGACCTACATCGCAGGTCAATCAAACTAACAGTGCTTGCCAACCGGATCGATTTTATGTGACCACCTGCAATGATCTTTGTTTCAAAGGCCGGTTTAGGTAACCCCTCAGGAGTCCTCAGCGCCTGACTGCCTCGTGCACCTCTATCTATGCCATTTCTTGTCAACACTATTCTATTACTGCTAGCCACTCTTACGACTCTGGATAATGATTCATTCTTTTCTACCTCCCAGGCCTTGCAGTGCTTCATCATAAGTTTGCCTCTCTTCCGAAACATCATCACCCAATTGTCCTCATTTATGTTGGGATATCCTTCTCGTGTGGTTTGTGAGGAGATGGCCAAAATAAAATCTCCTAGACAACCCAAACATGTGCAAGAGTCCACCACCCATTAGGGTTTCTTGCTATTTGTTGCGACAGATCAAGAGATATGTGGGTATTTCATTAAGTTTATTTTATTTCATGAAAAATGTGTCAAGACCATTAAGCACCCGGGCATACTTCCCATCTCCACCTACTCTCCCCCCTCCTATTTGAGATTGAGAGTGTGCCCCTGCCTCGGTCCCTGCTCCCCCAGCGGCGTTGCCGTCTGGCATGGACATGGGAGGTCGATGCGGGTTGTACTGAGTAGTTGTAGGGTTTACGACAGTCTGCAAGTAGTTGGGAGTAGGGCATCGGTGTCTTTCTATCGAATCTTGTCACTATAACACGTATCATGTGTCTCGACGCGTATAAACGCCGAGGCACAGGCCTATTTGTTGCACTTGCGCTAACGTGGCAAAAAAAATCCGCCAGAAATAACCGCATCGAGAAAAGTTTTTACGCGATGCTTTTTTGGATCGGCACATCGTCGGCCCGTCGAGCTAGCGCTACCGCTATAGCAAGGCATTAACGCCGTAGTTCATTGTAGATGCTGACTAGGTGTCGTTGCAGCTGTGCGTGGCCGGCACAATATGGTGCCATCATCGTACGTGCCCATGCACGGATTTTTATTGTCCCAAAATCTTTCTAGGCGCAGCAATTTAGCCTGATTTTTCTATATTTTGCTACGATTTCCCTCATTTTTTGGACCACTTTACTGTAGGAAAAGTGTAACTTTATAAATTAATGAAATTCCAACATCACAAGGTTACCAACAGATTTTACATCGAGGGAAAAAAGAGAAAAAGAAAGACATAGAGTTACACAAAAGGTATTAAGCAACCAGTCAATGAGTGGTTGAACAATAGCTGCTTTACTAGTGAACGAGCAAATCACTCCGAAATCTCACCCTCCAACGTTTAAATGATGGTCGTTAGCTCTGAAAATTAAGTCATTCCTCTCTTTTCAAATATTCCAAGCTACGCAAGCAATAGCCTCCATTAAATAGTGCCCATCAAAATGTTGTTGGACAATAGTAAACGATCGCTCAAGGGCCTAGCCAAATCCCAAACAATACCCAATTTTACCCAGCACCTCCTAGCGAAAGGGCAGTCAGACAGTCAAAGAATAGATGATCTCTAGTCTCAAGTTATTGTGTACTCCCTTTATTTCAAAATATAAGATGTTTTAGCTTTATGTAGCAAATGTATCTAAACTATTTTTAGTACGTAGGTTCACTTAAGTTTGGAGTAGGATTTAGGGTTCACTCAAGTTTGACATGAATCTACTCCGTTTGAAAATATAAGATGTTTTAGGTTTATGAATGATATGTATCTACACACCTTTTAGTGGCTAGATTCATTTGAACCTATACACTAAAAAGTGTCTAGATATATCTCCTTCACAAACCTAAAATATCTTATATTTCTAAACAAAGGGAGTACACACTAAAACAAGTCTAGATATTTTTTTTTCACAAATCTAAAACATCTTATATTTTGAAATAGAGGGATTAGTACATATGGCATGAAGGTTTAGAATTTAAATTCCAATGTTTGCGAAGCATCAGATCCCTTGTATTCAATCGGTCATGAAAGAGCAGCCAGACAAATACTTTGAGTTTAGGAAGCGCCTTGGATTTCCATAGTTTTGAATGCATTGTCTTGAGGCAGCTAGCCAAATAAGAAGTTATAAAATTTTGACGGAGTGTACCAGTCACTGCCCCAAGCAAAGGTCCTCTTAACCGCACCAACATCAATCTGTGTACCATGTAAGATCTAAGACAAGCTATTTAGCTCCTTGACCGCCGCAATTGATAGAGGTAAGAAAACAGAAAGAGCAAGATTAGTAAAATTAACCACCAAAGAATCCTCATCAAGGACATAAGAGAAGAGACGCGGCACGCGGGGATTTATCATATAGGAGCTGTCCTTCTGACCAAAAATCTTTCTAAATTAATATTGAGCCATTTACAACTGAGCATCGAGTGATGCTACGATATTCTCCAACTAATTTGAAATATCACGTCACCAAAATGACCCTCTCTTGGATTGGGCATGAGGAACCGTATCACCATAGAGAGACCAAACCAAATTAACCCACCGCACGTTAGCTTTCGTGTAAAATTTATGCAATTGTTCAACAAGTAGGGCTTTTGTTAGAGTATTGTACGTATGCGATTGTTATGGTAGTTTAGGATAGTTAGGACTCTAGTCTAACTTGACTTGTACTCCAAAATAATCCATGTACGTCTATACATACTCGCTCATGAGGCTCAATAATACATCCAACATATTACGCCAATCTCATAATCTTACATGGTATCAGCCTAAACCGATCCAAAACCTAGCCGCCGCCGGCACGCTTCCGCCGCGCCCGCCCCCGGGGAGGTCGATCTCCATGATCTCCGCCGGGGGCCGCGCAACCCGTATGCAGGGTTCGTCCGTCGATTCGTGATCGACTGTCCTGTAAGTTTTTTTTCCGATCTCTTGATCCGTTTTCTTTTTTGGTTTACCGATCTTAGATCGGATTGCGTCGCCCATTGCCATCGTCATCGCCGCGCCTCTACTCCGACCATCGGCACCGACGATCTACCGCGGACGGCTGTTACGCCTTCCTTGGAAGGCTGTCGCGGCTGCCCCCCTCGGATCGTCTTCGTCGTTATCGTCCGGGACTTCACCGACAACGCCGCCATCGACTCCGATCTACGCGTCGTCCACGCCATGGCGCATACGGCGCATCGTCGGTCTGATCAACCGATCCCGCGTCTGTCTATGCCAAGCACGTCCCCGAGCACGCGTCTACCACCGATCGAGCTACGGGCTGCCGCTGCGCCGCCCGAGGTTTGGTCCATGCTACCAGGCTTCCAACGCGCCTTCCTTGGCATGTACGTCGTTGGTGGTCTCCCAGCCGCTGTACCGACTTGTGCCCTACAGCTATGCCGCCCCCTCGGGTCATAACATCGCTGCACGCAGTCTACTTCGCCGTCCCAGTGCATCGACGTTCTCGGCTTTTACCGCGCCTACTCCTACAGGCGTGGATCGCCGCCGTCTGCACGTGGTCTTCGTCACGTCGCCGGGTTCTTCTTCGCCTACTTCGAGTACCGTCGTCGTGCCTCTCTAGGCGTCCAGCATGACCACTTCAGGTCGCCGTTGGTTTCGCCGCCTTCTATGTCTTCTCCACATCGAACTCGTCAGCATTGTCTTACGATACTGGCGCTCAGGTTCATGATGGCAACTACCCCTGCACGCCTGGTACTGTCAACACTTGTGCGTGCCTTTGTCCCCGACGTGTTCCCGAGTCTAGCAAACTCGCGTCGGACGCCTCGTCTTCGTCGGCATGATAACGTCTTCTTCGGCATCGACACCTTCCTCTACGACTGCCTCGACCGCATCAGTGACGCATTCTTCTTGGCATACTAGGTTCTGGCAGAACCAAGATGTGCCTTCGTCCCCGACGTGCGCCTAGTTCTGGCAAAACTTTGGCGCCGATCGTACCCGACGGCTCAGACTGCATCGACTCCGGCATTGATCGACACCTTCGACCTGCCTCGACGCGTCTCTGTCATCCTCTTCGCGTACTATGCGCTTGCGGCTTCATGTGCGGCTACATCGACACCGGCAACCCCGACCACGATATCAACCACGGCGACCCTTCGCACGGCTACATTGACCTCGGCACCGCTCCACGCTCTCTGCTTCCTCGACATCGGCACAAGGGCTTCCACCTCGCTTGAGCATCATCAGCCTCCTCTACAGTCCAAGCATCCGCGCTGCGACATCGTCTACGACACTCCCGCTGCGACTGCGGGGGGATGTGAGCCTACTGGTCTACTTCGGCACTCCAGTCTGACCGTTTGCGACGTTCTTGTTGTTCACGACGCTACCGCTACGACTGCGGGGGAGTGTTAGAGTATTGTACGTATACGATTGTTACGGTAGTTTAGGATAGTTAGGACTCTAGCCTAACTTGACTTGTACTCCAAGATGATCCATGTACGTCTATATATACTCGCCCATGAGGCTCAATAATACATCCAACATATTACGCCAATCTCATAATCTTACAGCTTTATTTTGAAGTTCCAAGTTTAATAGCCTAGTTTACTAGAATTCATAGAAAATCATACTCCCTCTGTCTTAAAATATAAGGCGCGTAAGCATTAGTCAAAAGTCAAATCTTGCTCGTTTTGACCAAATATTTAGGAAAAAAATATCTATATCTATAATATTGAATGAAACTATACTTTATAGCGAATCTAATGTTATTTGTTTTGTATTGTAAATGTTTATATTTTTATATAGAATTTTGGTCAAACTTAGAAAATGTTGACTTTTGATTAATTCTTAGACGCCTTATATTTTGAAGAGGGAGTAATGGAAATCATACATAATGCTTTCAAATATCATCAACACATATGAATACTACAAATCGATCACACAACTGCAATCTAGAATAGGTACAGCAATACAGATACATATACAAATAGGTATTTTGAGAAGAGAGAGTATGGCATACCAGTACAGCAAGGTAGCTATCAATTCCACAAACATATGCACAAATCGATTACACAAGTGCTATCTAGAAAAGTGTCTCATAGGTGACCAAACATATACAGATAGGCTCCGTTGTGGTGGTATCCAGCCCAGCCCAGCCCAGCCCAGCCCAGGAACTTCTAATCTTCCGCCATACGCTTCCCGTGTCCTGACTCCTGACCCGATCTGCCGCTTGTGCGAAAACCCTGGACCCTTTCCCGCCCATTCCCGCCCCTCCTCCGCCCAAACGGCCAGAAAAATTCCCCACACGGCTCCGCTCCGACCACCCGCACACGGCGATGGAGGCCGCCGCCGATGACCTCCTCGCCGCCCTCTCCTCCCCATCCTCTCGCGCCGGCCTCCACTCCCGCTTCGCCGCCTACCTCCAGCCGTTCTCCCCCCACCTGCCCGCCGCGAACCCTAACCCCACAAAGCCACCGCCGAAGAGGACGACGAAGCAGCCCAAGCAGCAGCCGCCGCCGCCCCCCGACGCGGCCGCCGTGCGCCCTCTCGCGAAGCGGTTCCTCCCGTTCCTCTGCCGCGCGCTCCAGCTCCTCCCGCCGCTCCTCCGCCCGAACCCTAGCTCGGTCGACGCCGACGAGCTGCTCGAGATCTACGCCCTCGTACTCGACTGCCTGGAGGCCATCTCGACGTGCCTCGCCGGGAAGCCCTACTCCGTGCTGCTCCAGCGCGGCCGCTTCGTCGTTTGCCTCGAGTCGAGCGGTCACTACGCGCGCGCCGAGGTGGAGGCCGCCGCCACCCTCGATGCCCTCCGCTGGGCGCTCTCGCCGACGCCGACGGCCGCCAAGCCTAGCCGTGGCGCAGCGAGTGCTGCTCCACTCCTCCCCGAGCCTGGCGTTGCAGGGGAGGCTGGCGCCGACCCTGAAATCACCACACTCGCGGTTGAGCTCACCGTGTGCCTTGCTAATTGTGCCAGCAAAGGCAAGGTGAAGGAGACCGCCCCGTACGAACGGGTCCTGCTCCTTGTGGAGCAGCTCCGGCCATGGCTCAGGTGAGATTATGGACTCTGCTAACTCTGCATTTTTGTTTTACTAAAGAAGGCAGACACGGAGTGTGAATATGATTTTTTCCGTTTGCAGGATTCTGACTGAGGATTCCAGCAGGAAGTATCTTACCCTGCTTGTGAATGCACTGAGCCGCTGTGCCATTTTCCTTGCCGCTGAGTCTGAATGTTTCAACGCTAACCTTGTGCGTGATTTCTGTGTTGCAACTTTAGGGGAGTGTGAGAAGGCGCAAATGATTGAACGTTTGCCCACTGTACGTGTTACTAGCAAATTGATTGCCATTGGAACTCAACAAATATAGCTTAATTATATCAGTTTGCTAATGCTTTTACTACTTATTCTGGTTGAAGGTTGCACGGAAGATCTGTTCCTCTGTAGATCTGAGTTGGGGAGGGAGCACACAGCTTTTGCACGACGTGTTGAAAACTGCTGTTCAATCTATTTCACGTGTCAAGGTAACATCCTGCTGGAACATGTTCTATTTCACTAAAATTCAGAAGAACATTAAACTGCAAGAAGTTCAGCAGTAAAAGTCGCCACTTGACTATACCACATGACTGTGAAGCTAGATATAAGGCTTGCCAATAGTTGACTTTGTAAATCTCTCTTACTAAACATTGTTTCCTAGCTATGGTTTACACTTCTGGACACCACATTTGTTCTTTAGTTTAGACTGGACATTAATTTGCACTAAGGCTCAGTTGTGGGTGCTGAACTGTGCCATGCTGTGTTTATTCAATAATATGCTGTGGGAAATCTGACACACAAGTTGGCAAAAGCAGGTCAAACAAATACTAAAATGAACAAAAGCAGTTTGCAAACAGTATTATGATAATCCACCGCAGTACCAAACACAACTTAAGTTTAGCAGTAAAAAGTAGTGACTTGACAAAATCACATGAACATGTAGCTGAAGTATAGTTCATTTTTTTTTTCAAAATTTAATTATTAGTGTGATTCCTTGTTTCGGAGATGCTTGGGTTTGATTCAAAGTGAATAATGCTTGTAAATAGCTCAACTTCGTAAATCTATCTTAGTAAACATTGTTATTACTAGGTGAAAATGCGAGCTTCGCCTCGCCGCCTACAAAGCATGACTATTGGACTGAAAGTTGGACCAACCTAATAATGATAATGCACTGGCCGTCAGTGCTACACATACAAAAGTATATACTTGAGCCTCCATATCTGTTCTAATGAAAAAGAACCAGCAATAGAATCTGTTAAATAGTCCTGTGTTAGAGAATAAAGATTTTTTTCAAGCATTGAACAATCCAATTTTATAAAAAATAATCTATCTGATTCCACGTATAGGAAACATGTATTTCATCCTCTAAATATTGGTGCAAATTATGAATGCTTACCATGAATTGTACATGCCAAAAAATTAGTGGCAGACGGGATTCTCCTTTTGGAGTGTCAAAAAATGGCTACGGTTGATTAGTCGATCGATACAAAGCAAAAATGTGGTCAAGGAAGGATTAGGAAAAGGCAATTTTCTCAAAAAATGGCTACTGTCCTGCCAAGTTAAGGAAGGATTAGAAAAAGGCGGTTTTCTCTATTTTTTTTTGTTCAAGATATGAAAGCGATGAATAAGAAAATTGTTAGTCTACATATTTTCTTTTCATGCAATCCCAACTTTTCAAACAGAGTTAATAGGTAATATTTTCTTTATCAATCCAAAAGCTCGTTTATACAAGCACTATACATTATGACCTTCAACTTATTAACTGAACCTATTAACCTGATGACACATACAGTGTGCCAGGAAAAAAAGTATATACCGATTTATTCAGCATATCAGAAGATTGTTTCAATATTAACCCAATATCCAGAGCAAGAACTACAAACTTACAAACTAAGGAAAGGTTAAGCATTATTGGATCCAAAACACTCGTTATCCTTCCCGTGATTGTTTCTGTACCTCTTTTTTGTGCTGAATATTGCACTCACAGTAGGTTCTGCATGCCACCTGAAAATCGACCATTCAACTCAAACATTGAGGAAGTAATGGGAGATAAAGTTTATAAGCAGTACAGCATCCGTAGCACAAAGTCCCATCCAAGAACTCAAATGTTCCTATGTGCTCATATTCAAATCTGGACCACCAATGCACCATGAAATAGAAATTTAGAAGTTAAAAGGTCAGAAATTTTATCTTCTTTGTAGGGGAGTCAGCCCTGCAGTCAGAGGGCATGACTGTCTGCCACAAATCACTATCAAATATCAATATCTACCTGTATCACACGCATCAACCATATGAAACAGCAGCCGATGCCGAAGTATAACTGGATGATACATGGAGCAAACTTTGAAACTGAGAATTCATAAGCAAAGTTTTATATCCAGCATAGGCTGCCTGTCCAGACCTACAAATAAAAGAAACTCATATGTGATGAAAAGAAATAGAAAGATGCCAAAATAAAAAAGAAAGCACATGTCAGAAAACATTGGCTGATGTTGGACCTGATCCTGAAGAACATCTGTCTGAAAAAGGGTAATAAACGGAACTGTCCTAAGATTATTAAGTAGAATTAGTAAAATCAGGACCACCTGCAAAAACGACCAAACACATCCAATAAGCTTAGATGAATTGTGAGCCTCCAAGCACCATATCAACAGGAATATCGCAGGCTAAACCAGCATGCTTTGGCCAAGAGAAAATGGCTCGACAACGGACCGAAGTAGCGGCAGAACAAATGGTTCTGGCCAACATAATGTAGCAGCAGGAGAATCGGCTCACATAGTCAGAAATGTGCCTTAAACATGGACACCTAACACACATGCAAGGCGGGGCAGGCCACCGATGACCATGTTTTTCTTATCAGTCCCACTGTCGACCAATTTTTCATGTATGGATTTGGGAGAATAGCTGAGATAGGAGGTGACTTTTTTTTAGATAATAGATAGGAGGTGACTTGTGCATGTGCAATCATAAGTTACTAATTTACTACCAGTAGGTAGTATTAAACAACATTTTCCAATTAGTTATAACTGCTGCTAGGCACTCAACTTTTGAAGGGTTAGCTATGTCTGCTATTTTACTTGAAACTGTATGTGAGCAAGAGTTTCAGTTAATAAAGATTTTTAGTGTTGGGAAAATTCTGTCTCTCTGCTGCAAACCGAATAATCTGTGTTAACATATAGGTTTAACATGGAAACTCCAACAACATAATCAGGTAGGCTATATGGAAACAAACTTAATTAAGTTGGAATACAATGAGTTCTGATGTAGAGAAATAAACTTAACAAATCAATAGCTTGGATCATACGATGAACTTTGATGAAATGGCTCATCTCTACAGCTACGTGCATTCCTACAAACTTATGTTCTTTAACACCGCAATACCCTAATCCATCAAAGCAATTGCAGTCACAACAAAACACGGCTATAATAGACCAAAATGCCACAAGGAAAAGAAAACAACTCCTTGTTTGACCTCCGAAGGAAATTAAATATTTTTCAGAGGACCCAAGTTACCATGTGTCCATTCCTCGGACGCAGATTAAGCATGTCAGATGAAGAACACCTTCAATGATCAAATGCATCTCTCAAATTCTGCTTATTTTACTGCAAGCTATAAAATGTGCTCGCACAAATATGCAATGCAAAAGAATTATTGCTCTCTACACCCAACGAAATTAAAAGATGATGTAGTTTGTTGGTTTCTTCATTGACTCCTCTTTACTAAAAATATTTTTGCAAATTATATCCAGGGCACTTTTAAGCATCATAGAAATAATCTGAAACGCCTCATCAGAGGCACTTCTTTAGCATTTCACTCTTCTATTTCTATATTTTTACGTTTTGTCCTGAAATTTTGCTCAAGCTAGACCATTGTATATGATTGCCAGCGGTCTTGCTAATCTGACAGAGAATACATCACTGTTTGAATCAATACAAAAAAAATAAACAATGGTAAGAGACAAAATATACAAAGTATCTGCGGACACCCAAAAACAAATACTATGTGTATACTGATTTGTAGGGAAAAATAAAGTTCAGAATACCGTACGGAGGTATTTATTTACCTCTGACCAACCTCGCTGAGCTGCGGGAACTCCTTGATTAAGTCGTCATTGCAATCTGTGTAACGATGGTGTTCATCGAGGCACTCACGAAGCGGCTGCAGTGGTAGCACCGGTATGGCACCGGAGTCCGGAGATGACAACTCTCTTTTGTTGATGACGAAGGCATCCTGTGTGGAGAGAGGAAGAATGTAAAGAGGGAAAAGAGAGGCTGGTGGAGATGGATATCTCGGCTGAGGACGCATCGTGGACTGATTCATACCTGTCCTCCAGAACCATTGCTGTAGGTTGACCCCCACAGTCACCACATCTTCCAATTCCAGATGCAATCCTGCTCCTCCTTCTCTTGCTCGCGGCCACACTGTCCGAGGACAACCCCGATCAGGGGTGGGGCTGCTAGAGGTGCAAGGCCACCTCCATCCTGGCACCGGCGGCGCTCTTCTCGCTGGGATCTCAGGGAAGGGAGAGCCGACAACGACATCCTTGTGGGGAGGGAGGGAGGCGCTCCCTGCGGGTCCACTGGTGCGCCAGCCGTAGCAGTCATGGCATCAGCATCCATCTAGACGGCCTCCACATTGTCATCGTGCACCTCGTGCTGGTACTGCCCACTCCCTCGGCTTAGTCGTCCTCCTGACCTCCTCCATAACCGCCGCCTCTTACCCTTCTCCAATTTCTCCCCATCCATCTCCATCTCCAGCTCGAGGTCCTCCTCATACGTGTCCATCGCTTCTGCATCGTGCTGGTGCCGGCCCCGCCGAGCCAAGATCCCACCTAGCACACGGAATAACCAGGAAGAATCACACCACCACCGAGAAATTCATGGCCGCCAGAAAACCAGGAACAACCACAACGCCACCGAGAAATCCATCGCCGCCGGAAATCCAACACATCCACCCCGGTCAAATCAATGGAGATAACCAGAAGTACTCCCCAACCCCACGACATAAGGTAAGACAGACAAATAGAGCCTATTTGCAGGAGACTGACAGATAGGGGGCCAAAGAGCACGGGCCACCCGTCAGGTGCTGAAAAAACCCACCACCCACCCACACTACCATGGATCCAACGCGTGTTCAAGCACCTGCCAGGTTGATGCGAACGAATCGGATCCACATGCAGACACACGAACGGGCAGAACTATCCGCAGAGGCCCCCAAATCGCTCGAAACTCACCGCGCGGGGGTGTTTGTTTGGGCTTTCTATAGCTTTCTAGTAGAAAAAGCAGCCAAATCGAAACAAACGGGATGCGGCTGTGGGCTTTTCCAAAGCCACCAACGAAAATAGGCATATGCGGGGAAGCACCTCCGGACGTGCTTCCCGCAGCTTCCCGTGGCTTTCCACTTAGGAATCAAAACGTTTTCGTAATAGGGTCATATAGTTCAGCTATAATTACGAGTAGAGTGCCACCCAGCCCTTTGTTTCCTTTCTGGCCGATTTTCTCACCCGTACGAGTGGATAGAATAGTGTACGGTGTACCTGCTGCTGCTTGCTTGCTCCCTGGCATGCACTGCTGCGGTCGACTGTTACTTTGGCTTTCTCGCTGATGTCGTTTGCTCAGTTGCTGCCAACTAGTACAAAGTACTGCTACTGAATAGTACTTTTTATACACGTAGGAATTAATACTAATGGACCCGATTTTTGCTATGGAATAGTACTGCTACCGAATAGTACCGCTAGTCGCTAATGTTTTTTGCTATTGCAAACGGCTTATGTAGAAATTAACACTAGTGGATGTAATTTTCTAGTGCAAATGAACTGCTCTCGAAATAATTAGAAAACTATACTAGTGGACGTGATTTTCTAGTCCCAAACTAACTAACTAAACTATGTCTAAATACACATGTATATAGACGTATCTAGATAAACTCGAGTCAATTAATTTATTGTATTATTTGGTTTTTTATTTATTTATGTTATTATGAAGTATGTTATTATAAAGTGATTCACATGTTATTTAGACATTAATCAATAAAAAAATTACGATTTGTGAGCATTCAAACAATCTCTCATTTTACAGCTAGACAGCCAGTCAAATTACCAAACAGTGAAACTTAGAACAGCAGCTTTCCCTGCACAGCAGCTTTTCCTGCACAGCACCACAGCCAGCCAGCCACAGCCCAAACAAACAGGCCCTTAAGCTTTTAAAGAATTGCTTACCTATGGTTTACATTTCTCTGTTGACAGAAAGAGTGCCAAAAATACTATAGTACAATGTTTTTTTACCAAAAATACTTCCTTAACTGTTGTAATATCATGTAAATTTTTCAGGCTGACTTACCTAAATCTGTAAACGAGTTCCTGGAATTTGTAGCAGTTTTTTCTCGGAGCTTTCTTTCTTCAAATAGGAATGTACATGCTGGTGTTTCCGAACTACTTTATGGACAAGGCGGTTACTTTTCTGAGGTACATTCTGCACTGTTTTTCTTAGCATTGCTTGATGTTATAATGCATACTATACAGTGCATTATTATTTTTGATTATTTTTTCTTGCAAATTATAGATTTCCCCACCCATCACCTCAGTTCTCCATCTGTATGCCACCGGCTTACACTTCAGTGCACAGCAAATAGAAAGTGAAGATCACCCCACTATGTCAGTGGATTTTCTCAAGAATGAAAAGAATCTACAGACTTTGAACACTGCACTTCGCACACTAGCACGGATCCGACCAACAGACGCTGGCCATGCCAATAAGAAACACAATTGTAGTTACTGTCAGTCACATGAGCATATTTCTTCTGTGGCATATTTTGATTCTTTGGAGTTCGTTTGCAAGATACTAGTGCAGCATGCAAATTTATTTTGGAAGAATTTCTCTGAAGGAAAAACAGTCCCCAATTCGGGAAACATGACTTGTGCCTTAATGGCACTGGATCAATTCATTGGTTCCAGTCTTGTTGCTTATAGGTAATAAAGTCCATAAAACCATAAGTACTATCACTGCAATAAGTTTGTGATTTCTGATTATGCAAACTGTTCTTTGTGCTGTAACAGCTGTACCAAAAGGTCTGAAGAAGAGAAGGAGCGATTGCATGAACAACGTGGAACCTTAATGAGATCGCTAGTTTCAGCAATCAAAATTTCCTTTGTGACCAACGAGGTTATCCAGGTAATTAAGTCACTTGTTCTATACTTTTATTGATATTTATTAGTTTGAGCAGAGACTATTTAGTCATTTATAGCTGGTAATCTGGTATTATGACATGCATTTCAGAACCTCTGGATTCAGCCTGTTATTGTAGAGTGTCATCATTTTGTTGCATGTATAAATTATTAAATTATCATGAACTATGAATAAACATATTTGTGCATTCTCCTATACCAGTGCCATTTGTGAAGAATTGTTGTTAGATTACTGATTTACTATTTTCTAATACTAATATACTATCCTTATTATTAATGCATTTTGCTTTCATAGTCCAGAAGAGCTTGTTTTCTATCTGCCATTTCAAGTACATGGATAAAGCTCGATGAGCTCAATTTTTTGATGTCTTCTATCGGTAACATTGGTGTAACACTTTATAATGTTGGACATCTTGAAAAGGTACCCTTCTGAGGTGTTGGTTTATTACTTAAATTTGCTTTTAACTATTGACATATACGATTGACCATTGTAATTGCTTCAGGCACCGAAGGCATTAGAACTATGCTGTCAAGCAACATGGGCACACGCCAAACTTTCTTACTGTAGACTATCAGGAAGAATGGAAGGTCATATCATTACTGAGGATCTTCCAAAGGATACACTGAAGAATATCATTACGGATGCTTTTGCAAGGATAGCAAAGATGGTTGACATTCTCCATAGATGTGGCTCAAAAGTGATACACGGTATTGTTGTGAAGAGCCTGTCTGAATTGTTGGCTTATGGTGACACATCTGATTATCACAAGAGCTATTTGGTTCTGATCAAGTTATGGGTGAAGGTATTGACATAAGAAACTATAGAAACAATCGCGCTTAAAACACTTTGTTGATATGGTTTCATTTATTTTCTTATGCAAACTTTAGATAACAGTTAAAGATTTTGAGAAAGAACAACATGTGGATAGTGCTCCACTTCTTTATCAATCTCTTGTGGGCTACCCGTCTCCCTTGCCAAAGAAGTCAATTGGCTTAATCTTAGAGCAGGTATAGGATTATATTTTGTTAAGATCAATAACAATGGTGTATCTGTATTTTGATCTCATTCTGATGCAAAGTGCTTTGGACATGCATTGTTTTTTGCAGGAATTATTAGCATATGGAGCAATGGAGTCTCGTGCCGCCATGCTCTGTGCAAATATGCAAAATAGGATTATAGATATTCTCTTGAATGAAATATATTGTTCAAAAGAATATTATCTGGACAGATCAAAGATGTTAGTTAGGAAGGCAGGTACACTCCGTGCATCTGGGGTGCAAAACATAAGCAGCTGTCTCAAGTCCTTGTCTGAAGCCATATCTTTACTGGTGAGCCCCCCACTCCCCTTCCTGTCATGTTTTCTTATGTATAACAGAAGGGAGATCTAAGATCCATTTTCATCCCTCGAACTAGCGAGACATCTTATTGGATTCATCTCAAGGCAATGCTGTTGTGATCCATGAATTGACTATTGCATACTGCTTGCATGCACAATGTGCCCAAGAAGCCAATCATGACGACAAGGTAATTGCTTCATATGAATTGCTTGTGTAGTCACTTGTGTATTAGCTATAGCATGCCTTCACTTTGATTTCTCATGGTTATTTGTTTCTTCAAACAGGTAATCTTTGAGAATAGGAGTGCTGAACAGGTAATTTTTGAGAATGCTAGGAGTGCTGTTGGCTTGTGGTCAAAGATGGGTACTTTGCATCATTGTTCTCCTGGTGTTATCTTTCAGAAGCCATCAGAAACTCTTGTACCACTTCTTTGTTCTCTGGTTGATCTGTTGGCGATGAAGGTAAGGCCATGCTAAAACTTATTAGGTCCGATAAGATGCAGCTGCTGGCCTTTAGCAAGATAATCATGTGTTTTTTACTTTATGCCAGGGCTGCTTTGAGCTTCAGTTTGAGCTATGCAAGCTTATGATAATGATATGGAAGAAAGAAAGCTTACCCCTAGAAAAGTTATTCTCCATGTTATTTATCAACGGGCGCCTTAATCATGCATGCTGTCATCTCCCAATGGATCAGAAACTTGTTTCTTATGTGGCACAGCATCTTGGTGTCGATTGCCACAATAGGATATTTTGGAGAAACTGTTTCAAAGGAGATTATCCTTCCCTTATTATCTTTCTCCAGCGGTTGTGGCCTGTTGATTTCTTTTCTCAATCATGCGAACACTTCATTGGAAATGAGTTTGGTTTCAGTGCTAGTGTTGATGAGATTGATAAAGTTGCATCATCTCTTGCTTCTGAAGTAAGCTCTTTTACTTGCATGGTGGTAACGTGGTATGCATTGTCTTTTTGATTTTTATGCATCTTGTATTGTTTGATTTTGCAGGTTCCTTCGAGTAGCCAATCAACATATCTGGCTGGCTGTATATACTATGATTTGTCAGAAAGACTTCTGTCAAGTGGACAAGTTCTCCAAGTAATCGGCATTATCAGTTTACCTTGGTGGAAAATCTCCAGTTATTATGAAACTTGTTTGACTGGAGCTGCTTTATAGTTTAGCCTCCCTGTAATTGAAACACCCTTTGTTTTTATTTTTGCAGGCCATTTCATATGGAAGAGAAGCCCTCCAATTGCGCAAGAAACTACTAAAAAAGAAGTTCAAATTTAATTTGGGCAAGTTTGTAGGCCGGGAAAGCCAATGTTCTGGTGGGCAAGGCTTTGTCTCACTTGAAGCATGGGGACCAACGATGGCTGAAATCTGGCCAGATTGCGCAAAGCCAAGCAGCATGAGAGATTCTTTCCTCACCCCATGGAATGTACTTAGATGTTATCTTGAAAGCATATTACAGGTATGTCAATAGTGTGGCATGGGTTAATTTCAGTACCAGCAAAATGATTGAAAGAGTTGGTGGAATATGTGTACCACCATAGCCACCTCACGTGGTAATATGAGTCCAACCTACCTATGAGTGAACCACCATAGCCACCTATCACGTGGTAATATGAGTCCAACCTACCTATGAGTGATGGCTTGTGTTGACACTGCTCTGTCTGTTGGCAGTATCGCAATCATTTCCATAGTGTAAACCTGGCTTCAAGTGGGCTACAAACATTCTCATATTATTCATTTTTTCATTATGTAATCAGGTTGCTGTGATGCATGAATTGATTGGCGATGGTGTGGAAGCAGAAATTTTATTACAGACAGGAAAGGAAATATCATGTTCCCAAGGATTACCAATTTTTGCTGTTAATTTTACATCAGTATTAGGTATGTACATCTATTGATGATCTATCTATTACTTGATTGTTCATTTGTTCATGTGTCCATTCGGTCTAATGTTTTAGGTCAACTCTATTGCAAGAGACAGCTATGGGATGCCGCAGATGGTGAACTTAAACATGCTAGGAAACTCCTTGCAGATAATAATGAATTCATTTCATGCAAGACATGCAAGTCAACTCTAGAGATATCAGTTGATGTCCAAGCAGGAGATTTGTTTTGGAATCTCTATGAGAAAGACTTGCAGAAACAGTCAACATGCAATTTGTCTAGTGCTTTAGGCATGTACCAATCTTCCATGGAGAAATTGAACAACACTGGTTTCGAATTTTCTGCTGGATCCTGTGATAAACTTAATACTAGTTGTATCTTGGGCAGCAAATATTGTATTGCAGAAACCAAGTGTGGAACTTGTAATCAAGGGAAAGAACCTTTAGTAACCAAGGATGTAATATTACCTCCATGTGCTCCTTGTTTGTTGTTCAGTCAGGTACCTATTGACCAGTACGATGAACTTGTGGGATTACACTCTGAAAGGGAAAACTTGAAGGATGCCAAAAGTGCTCCACCATTGGATAACGTTAAGAGGACATCCAGAACTTCATCACGTTTAGCCAAAGAACAGAATGTGGCAGCTCATGCAAAGACTAGAACCACCCGATCTAGTAAGAGAACTGCACAAGTGAAAAGTGAAAAAGATTTAGCTGAAGTGAATAGCAAAAATGAGATATCTTGCAGTAATGAATTGTCCATAGAGGCTTTGGTCTATGGGAAGGTAAACTGTTCTCTTGATGGTGTTGACCACAGCAGAGATGACATGTGCAATATGTTTGGGTGTTGGAACTGCCTTTTTGTTAATTCACTCAAATTTGAGTGTGTTGAGAATATATTGCAATTAAGAAAAGAATGCATCCGTCGACGCCATCTTGTGTCGCTTCTGTTAAAAACAGGTATCATTTTTGTTCATGATCTGTTATGTGCCAAATCAATCCATGTTATACTGCAGTTATGAGACACACAATTGGGTGTTTTACATGGCTATTGAGGTTAAGGGACCTCATTGTTTGCTGACATGGTGCTTACGTATGTCAAAACTAAGGTAGCCAAATTGTGCCTCGCCACAAAAGGTGTGGCCAACACAGCGGGTGCCACAAGTGTGACGAGGTTAGCTAAATTATTAGTCCATGAATGTGGTCCATGGAGTTAGAGAAGTGTGACGAGCCTCAACTGTGCCAGTGAAATAAACAGCATATGCAAATTGTACAAGTAGGCACTATCTGAAAGCTCTTACAACACAGTAGCATATGCTAATTGTACAAGTAGGACTACCTGAAAGTTCTTACATCACAAAAATAACACTCCATCTTTGTACATGTGATACTTGGAAATTGTATGTATCCTTTAGCTTAAGTAGTTTGATCTAATTTCTTACTTTGCGATTGAGCTACCTGCTGATTATTACTTGGTTAGTTTCTTAATTCTTTTATATTGTTCAGTCCTGACGTGTTGCCTTTTGCAGCAAGAGCCTTGGGAGCTCAGGGTGGAAAGCATGGAGCTCATGAAGTTCATAGTATCTACTTGCAGTGCATATCATTGTTGTATTTCAGATCTCTTCCTCAAGGTTGTTTTAAAACCTATGGGTCTAATTTAATTGGACTAATCATGAAAGAAAGTACTGGTGATTTTCTTTCTTTAGAGCGTGCAGAAATACTATGTAGCATGAGTTTCTTTTCGCTGAAGGGTTTCCTTTCAGAACAGTCGAGGTTTGTCGCATCAACTCCCAATCATGCATCAGTCACATGGATAACATTCTGATAGCAGCATTTCACTACCCTTGCTAAACTGTCATCATCTGATCACTATCTGCAGGGATGGTTGCTGCAGCTTCTCTAGTTTACAAATGTCTGATGTTGTTTCGTGGTTGCTGAAAGCTTTTGTGCTATCTGGAGAGAGTCCTTCACTACTTCAGGAGGTCTGCGATGCCATTCAGTCATGTGTTTTTGTAATTTTAAATGCTTAGTGCGTATGTACATTCTCCCTTTTTGCGAGTGGCCGCTAAAATAAGGCTATTTTTCTTTTTGTGGCTCCTGTGCTGAAATGCAACTCCCCTGTTGCAGGTTTGCAGGCTACTTACATGCATATTCTTACTCTCAACAATAGATTCCCCGGTCCAATTACCTCTGTATTCCAAGGGATCTCTCTCTTTGAATCATTGGGCCGCTTACTTTCACCAAACTTCTGTCGGAACTCATCTCAATTGCCATTACCTTGCAAGCTTACAAGCAGTGCCCAGAAAAACAGATAAGAAGGTTTGTACCATTCCATCTTCTCAACCGGATTAAAAACAGTCGCATACTTCATTTTTCTAATAATTCCCCCTTTGCGTTAATAGGTAGTCGCTGGAGATTCCACAAACGAGGTTCCGAAGTTTATAAGGTTTAAATTTTAAATATTTAATTTGCTAATTTATTGTTTCATACGGTGCATGTACATATATAATTTAACTATAATTTCTATATCAGGTTTTCATCGGCAGACATGGAACATCTTGAAAAGCATGTAACAAAATTCTTCCATGAGCTTCCTGATGTACCGATTGTGTGCATTAGTATGCTTGGAGGTGATTTTGTGAATGTTCTTGGGGAAACACTTCTTCTCCCTGCCCTTTTTCCTGCTTGGATGTTGATCTCGAGGTTTGATTCAACAAACAAGCCTACAACGATGCTTCTACCAGTGGATCCTATTTCCAAAGGTGTGTAGATTTCTTGCTGTGATCGCATACTGTACTATAAGTTGACATTGGATCTCTTGTTTTATGCACATGCTTATTGTTTGAC
Organism: Avena sativa; assembly: GCA_916181665.1. Taxonomy (NCBI): domain Eukaryota; kingdom Viridiplantae; phylum Streptophyta; class Magnoliopsida; order Poales; family Poaceae; genus Avena; species Avena sativa. The sequence continues at coordinate 271,011,790 of OV702298.1, read as the reverse complement.
AGAAGCACAGAATGGAGACTCTCCTATCAAAGAACTGGATAATCCAACCGGAGGATCAGATAAGAAATGGAAGTGCCCTTGGAGCTACACTATTATAGACTATGTGGCTCCAACTTTCAAAAAGTTACTTGAGGATAACTTTAGATCCCTCTCGGGTGCAACCCACATTGCAAAGGATGGACAAGCAAATACCAGAAGGTGGTGGTCAGATAGAATGAAGCTCAACAACGACCTTGATGAGATACTTGAGTAAGATTTCTTTTGTCTATTATGCCTAAACTGTAAATGTTTGACGACGATACTCTAGATATATCTTTCTCAAATATATTATTGAAATTTTGAGTTGTCATAATAGAAATCCCATTTTAATAACCATTATTCCTTTGTTCTTATATATTGTTCGCTGTTTTGAACAGAGACATGGAAAAATTGTGGCTAGGACCCTGGAAATGCCTTCTCCTGGGCCACCAATTAGCTGACCACCTTAGTGAGGCAGTGCTGGGAAATCTAATCACTGGTCTGGAGTCAGAATTTGAAATTGAAGTAGATCCAGCGCTTATCAAGGCCATCCTTGGTGGGGCTGCATCAGTAGATGAATTGAACGAAGGTGTTTCTCAACTTATATCATATAAAGGTTACTTTGGCAGGGGAGGGTGTTGCGGAAGAGATAGACTTAGAGCCTTCTGTTGCCAGATTGATGCTGAAGGTCTGGTGACCCTCGAGCATTTATGCAATGGTCTAGTGAATGAGCTGTCTGAGCCAGTTGATAGAAATCCGGTTATTTTAGTCCTGGATACTGATGTGCAGGTGAGCAGAATGACATCCTTAGTTGGCTATTTATTCTGTTATTATAAGTCTTTTTTAGCTTTGCTTTATAAGTTTTGATAGATGTGCTTTACTGATTAGCTGCTGGAAGGGACAAGTATCGTGAATGCTGCATCATTTGCATCTAGCCTGACGTGGTCTACTATAATTCATTTTTGTGATAAGTAATTAATAATGGATGCAATTAGCATCGTAAGGCTAGATTTTTCATGGGTAAAGTTTAGTCATATTAGCATATATGTTGCTTGTCTACAACCTATACTGTCTTCTTGAAGTTACTACATCATTCTCAAAAGGATAGGTTCTACTTCTAGCTTTCTAGTATTGTCTGTCTAGCAATATTGCCAATAACAGTTTTTTTATCCCCATCATATATTTTCTTTAAACTCTGCTTATAATGGCTGAATGCAGATGCTTCCTTGGGAAAACTTGCCTGTGTTAAGGAATCAAGAAATATACCGCATGCCATCAATACGAAGCATCTTTCTAGCATTGACTAGAAGCACTAATCATCACGAAGATGCCAGTGCCATAGCCCCTCCTTTCCCTGTTATTGACCCTTTCGATGCATTCTATGTGTTGAATCCTAGTGGTGATTTGGTCAGCACACAAGAAGAATTTGATCAGTTGTTCAAAAACTACGAGTGGAAGGTAATGATGATCTGTTAACTAGTTAGAAATATTTAGTGCTTCTTATTCAAACAACCTTTGTCTCACTGAATATTGCAAAAGAATAATAATTCTATTACATGTCGTATAAACAAATACATGGTTTGGCATGCAAAAGTGGTACCTTATGTTTTTTACATTCTATAAATGATAGTAAATATAAATAGCTGGAAATCTGGTGTAGCGTCCATCTCAGTGTATTGTCAGTTTTTCATGGCTCAGACGTGTATTAAGTTAGCATGTTACATATACTCCCTCTGTTTGGGATTGTTAGTCCGGAGAGCCAATTTGGCAATACCAAGACGTGGGCTTGCAAAACCGGAGTTATCTCGGGGAAGTTGTAGATTCTTATTAATTGCACCTTAAAACTCTCTGGGTAATCAGGCCAGCCGATCTCTTCGTTCTTTCCTTGTGCATCACATGGCTGAAACAGAGCGATCCGCGAGAACAATAACTCACCAATCAAAGGCGAGAAAAAAGGACATGCATTGGGTCGTCCTCTGCATGCTCCACCTACTTTGCTCGCATGAGAATTAACTCACACGGGAATTAAGGAAAATTAACTCTAAACATGAATTAACTCACACAGGAATTAAGGAAAATTAATAGCCCAGCCTATAATCTCAAATATCTGAAAACCCTCTCCGGACTAGCAATCCCAAACAGAGGGAGTAGATGATACTACTCCCTCCGTTTCAAAATATAAGATGTTTTAGCTTTGTGAAGCAAATGTATCTAGACTACTTTTAGTATATAGGTTCACTCAGGTTTGGAGTGAATCTACACACTAAAACAAGTGTAGATACATTTTTTTCACAAACCTAAAACATCTTATATTTTGAAACGGAGGGAGTACCTGCTAAAAATCTTTTAGGTTCTGTTTGGTTTGGTGCCCCAACTAGCCTTGCCAAAAGTTTTTGTCTGCCTATCAATTTTTGGTCATTGTTTGATTTGTAGCCAATATTTTGGTTGACAATGGATGTCCACCCCTTCCTCTCACATATTCTTGCCAAATAGTTGGCCAAATGAGGGTATAGGATTCCTTGGCCAAAAATTTGGCAAGCCAACCCTTGCCAAAGTAAGGGTAGTATGGGCACCAACTAAACACACCCTTAACATCTGTCACGAGTAAACAGGCCATGAATCCAAGAATCCACAAGTGAAGGATAATTTTGATTCTTCTAAAACAATCACCAGCATATAATTGTGATGCTTTGATGGTATGCAGGGAAATGCTGGGAATGCTCCAACAGCTGAAGAGCTTGTCTTGGCCTTGAGGAATCATGATCTTTTTCTCTACTTTGGACATGGAAGTGGTAATGCACTATGCATATGGATATTGATTGTTTTGTCATTTCGTTGACTTTTGCATTTACTATGCTTGTGTCGGAGTCATTAGAACTTCCATGGCTTCAGCCTTTGAAACTATCTAAGTGTAGTGCACTACTACCATAATATCCACCTTACAGGATACAAGTAATTAGCACTTGCTAACAAACACTGTCTGATACCCCATTGTCTATTACAATCTGCTATCAGCATAGCTACCCATGTGAATTTATTTTGTACGAAATACTCACCCATCTTTACTGAAAGCTTCCACAGGAACATTAACTAGATGGCACCATAATTTTAGGCTATAAAACTTATCGCTTATAGTAGTAGTGGCATATGTATCAGTAGAAACTACTGCTTGTGATGCTAGTGCCAACTAATGTCTCAAGTATATGCTATTACTGTCTAGGAATATGAACTCCAACCACCAAGAACTGTCCAGTATCCATATACTGCTCAGGTAGTTGTTGTACTAACACAGAGTGTTCTAACTAGTCTTGAAAAAAATGTTGCAGGAAGTCAGTATGTATCTGGAAAGGAAATTGAGAAGTTAGATAATTGTGCAGCTGCTCTTCTTATGGGCTGCAGCAGTGGGACACTTCATTGCAAAGGAGGTTATGCTCCTCAAGGGGCACCTTTGTCTTATTTATTTGCTGGTTCTCCTTCCGTCATTGCAAATCTATGGGATGTCTCAGATAAAGATATCGATCGATTTAGTAAAGCATTGCTCAATTCATGGTTGCAAGAAAATTTTGTGGCTGCCAAGAATTGCTCAAAATGTTGTCCGTTCACACAAGAATTTGAGTCCATGACCATTGCCATGAAGGATAATGGCAGGTCAAGACGAAAAGGCACACGAGGTCAGAAGCAGCAACAGACTGTGCGGATAGATGACAGTAGTAACTGCTGTAATTGCGGGCACAGGCGAATAGCTTCACATATAAGTGAAGCTAGACGTGCTTGCAGGCTTCCGCTTATGATCGGCGCATCTCCTGTTTGTTATGGCGTGCCTACTGTCATCAGGAAGAAGTAAATGGTTTTCTGAGCTTTGAACCATTGATTACAGTCGCATGTCACCGACGGAAGTGCCATGATAGGCATGTCATTGCACAGGCTCAAATGTGCTCATGACATGTTTATGCTGTTGTTTGTACTTAGCAGCAAGTGCAGAACTAACAAGATGATGCTGACTGGCACATGCCCTGGATCTGTTGTTTTACTCGAGGACTGGCCCTGTGATTCCGTCCATTCTTATGAGATTCAGTGCTTTGCCACACAAAGGTACATATGAATAGAAGTTATTATTGTTATACATGTGCTTCAAATTGTAATTCTGAGCACAGATGTAATCTTATGTTATGGGAAATCAGTAGCATGTAGAGCAAAGGAGCCTTTCCAAAGACAATCGGTAATTGTTTGTATTGTTTTGTACACACTACAGTTCTGATTCTTCTTATTATATACTGGTTCATTTGTGTATCAATTCCTTTTCTAAAACATGTTCTACATGTTGGGGCATGTAATAAATATATTTACTTCTGCAAGTATTGTTTGGAAACAACTAGTGCTCTATTGAGAGTTCAGTGTTGTATTTAGGGGGCTTTTGGTTCCAGCCATTCATAATGCTAGGCTTTGCTACAAATTTCTAGTTGTGGCTTTGGTTTTTGTCGTAGTTGTGGCTTGCCACGTTTTATTGTTTTGCTGGTCCATGCGTCATAGACAACTTTTTTGCCAAATGGCCACACTTGCGTAAGGTTAGTTGTGGCAAAGTTAGTTACGAACCAAACATGTCCTTAGAACTGAACATTGCATGACAAATGGACTAGCTGAACAAGACGGTAACTAAACACAGCATCTGATTAATTGCACAGAAACAATCGCAAAACTACACAAACGACAATACCCAATAAGCATCTGATTAATTGCCCAGAAACAATTGAAAAACTACACAGACCGCACGAGATGGATGCGGCATTTCCCTTTTCAACAAAGAATGTGAGATGATACATTGATGGAAAGCAATGGGCTGAGGTTAAGACAACTACTTTGGTACATGATCATGAACAAGTAAATTTAGGTTTGAAATCGATGAATGCTAAGGCACCGGGGAATCAGCTGTGCATGTGCCTCCTCTGGTGGCCAAGCCCCTGCCATCTTAATTAGAGTCTAAAAACAACCTTCCACGGTTCCTACGGCGTCGCCGGCGACGCCTATCTGGTCTCAGCATGCCTGCGCCTCTCCCTTCCGCCAGATCCATATCATCCTCATCGTCACCTTCCGAGGGGTAAGGGTAAGGATTGGTTCCATTGGCACCACCACTAACCACATAGTCTTCCTCAGCATTTCCAGGTACGCCGCTTGGACTCTGGAGCCTTTGGGTTCGATGCCGCTGAGTAACTTGACGCATCATAAATATTATCAACCTTCGGGCGTTGTCCGCCTCCCGGCCATTGCCATGATCATCATCGTCACTCTCTTCATCATCCAAGTCCACTCCATCTTCTAAGTCCAACACATAGTCGCCCCAGACCACAGCTCTCCCCATTTGTGAAGTAACCGTGCTGAGTGCGTCTTCCCTCTCTCTTTCAAACTCAAGTGATCTCCACTTCTGTTCAACAGCAGGATCTACTTCCCTTGGCTGTACAAGAGGGTGCTCTGACTTCACATGCTTGCGGAGTTCCTTGTACGTCCCCACAAACGAGCAGCCATCCTGCATGCATGTTCTCCTTTTTCCGTTCAGATAACCTCGAGCTGGTTCTACCACAGTCCACCCCTTCACTTTGCCACGACATAATGGACATGCAAGGTCAACAGACCCAGTCTTTTCACCTGCAGCCAATGGCACAAACTCCAAGTTACTGCCAACAGAGTTTGCAGGCAGTTCCTCGAGCAATGCCCCCTTGGTGTAGGCCTTCTTGAACTGATCAAGGCAATTCGAGTGCCGGTAGCTAGTTCCACACATGTAAGGGCGACAGCCCTTGTCATGAGATGAACAAAGGAGAAGCACAGCATTGTGTGGGTATTCCATGCACACTGAGCAGTTGGCATCTTCCCAGTCCATCTTTGGCACAGCTGGCAAAGCTTTCTTCCGGTTGGCTTCTTTCATTGCCTTCCAGCGGTAAGAGGGAATGGGGTATGGCGCGGCCCTGAGACGACGAGCCACATGCCTCCTTGCCCTTGCAGTTCTTGCCATTTTCCTCGGAAACCTGTCAGAAAAGAGGTGACATATCAGAAGCACACCAGAAACATGAACAAACAAACGAAAGACCCTTCCAATTACAGTGACAATCGAAGTAATACGAAGGGAAAAACAGGCAAGGGGGGCTTGACAGCATGAAACAGAAACATAATCACAAGTGGCATAATGATCTAAAGGTGGCAATTTCTTTAGGTTCTGGGATCCTACACTGCCAAGACCATCAGGAGAACGGTGTCTACTCTGAAGAGAAAAATGAATACGCGATGCCAGGATGACCTGAAAAATCCTTGACCTGTATCATTCATGATGTCCCAAACAATGAAGGACATGATAGATCAGAGTCCAGAGACAATGTCGAAGGTTGTGAATTGTCACAAAAGAACACAAGTAACAAAGAGGTATCTACAGAATCACTGTCTCCATAAGTCGTAAGATGAAGCATATTGTTGATGAAAATGTAGCAACAGATTGCCAATATATAACCAAGAAGCGCAACAACCAAGGCAAATGAGAATTTTCTTTCCTAAACAAAACGACCCTTCCTTCCCCAGAACTCATAATGATATAAGAAAAACTCTTGAGCAACATTACCACCCAGTTGCAGCTTTACTCTTGCAGCAGCTTTCCTTCTTAGACAGGCTACCAAACTTCAGATCCACAACAATGGCTAACAATCAAAGGCCAAAGGCACCAGAAGTCAGAAATAGACTTTCTGGATCCAATCACAGATGGCTAGGCACATAAAGAAACAAGGAGCTGGAACAACCAGGAGCATTAAACAATCAAACCAAACTACTAGATGTGATCTACATTCCCCATTAAAAAAAGTCACACCTAAGAGACAGATAAGACTAGCTAAAGGGAAAACTAGCGACTCACATGGAGCATCTCAGCTCATCTCAGATCTGCCAGATTAGATTGGGAAAAAACAAGGAACCACACATACTTTTTAATTGGAGAGAATCATTTGATACTGGACTCGGGCCAAAGATTCCATCCTTTGAGGACATGCTAAGGTTACCAGCACACGGAATGGATTTGAAGCAAAGGTAGCTCTTCACTTTGCTCCTGGTCCTGCCTCCATGATAAATACAGATTGCAAGCACATGGAAGGAGGTTGGGAAATTATCTTTTGCCACAACATGGCGTCTTGGACCCAAATTCGCCATTTTTCAAACCAACGCTAGTGGCAAAAGGATGTAGTATATTTTCCCCCCCTCCATCTAAAAGCAACATATATCCACTAAACGGTGCGCTGGAAACTAAGCAAGATCTCTCTTCCTGCACTCCAGGCAAAGTAGCATACAGCCTTTAACCTGAACCGCCTGCCAGAATGCTGATCTTCCTATATTTACGATCCAAGCAATTACTAACAAAGATGGCGTCTGGAAAATGGAGCTCTGCTGCTTCACTTAAGATTCCCAAGTACCTATTCCTAGGGGAAATGAGCATCAACAGACAGCCTATATAGTCTTTTTATTCCTTTCTTTTGACGCAGGGAAAACTTCCTAGACACAGCGGCAGCTGTTGCAATTACAGATGCACGTCAAATTCACGGACACTTATCTTGGTTACTACGCCACTGCGGCACACAGTTCCAATCTATCTACGCGCACAGAAAATTACCCTGCTCCATTGACTCGCAATCGGTGGGTAAGAAGCCTCCTTTGCTCAGGTAATTTCAAATTCAGGCCAAGGAAGCAAGCAATTGTGACGAGCACGCAAAATCCTGACTGTCCCGGGCGAAATTCGCACGGGTAGGATCGGTTATGGCCTCGCCACGAGAGATCCCTGCCCGCCCAGACCATTCCCCGGCCGGATCACCGCCGGGAATCCCTAAATACCGCTCCAAGCCGGCTCGTTTCCGCCGAGACAAGCCGCGGAACACTCAAATCGGCACCGGAACACCCGGAATTCCGCGGAACGGAGCCATTTCCCCCCGCAATTCCCAGCGCAAGACGCGAGCGTGGCAGACAGGAAGCACGCCCCCTACCATTCCACGCCCAGGGCCTCGCCCGCTCTACTCTACCCAAACGGAACAAGGTAAATCAAGCAGGCGACCGAATCAGAGGCGCCCGAATCAAGGGGGAGGCAGTGAGGGGTATGTGTAGGCACGCACCTAGACCGCGGCGGGGTCGCCGAGGAGAGGAGCGCGGGTGAGGGCGGGCGGGCGGTGCCCGGCGGTGTGCGCGAGGGCCGCGACGGAGTTGCTGCAGACGACGGGGCCGAGGGGAGGGACGACGGGAGCAATGGAGCGCGAGGGTGGGGGAAGAGACAAGGACGCAAGTTATGGCGAGCGATTTCCTTCCCTCGCTTGATGAAAAAAAAGAAAAGTGGCGCAAAAGGGAATAAGATAAGGGGAAAGAGAAGGGAAGTTGGGAAATGGACGCGAGGAGGGTTGGGGGGACTGGCCGGCGGGCCCGGGGCCGCGGGTAGGGGGAGGTGCAGGTGCGGGGTTCCCGTGGCAATTACGGCTGTTTCGATGCGTGGCCCGTGGGGATGGTCCATGGACGGAGCGACTCGTGGGCGGACACGTGAGTATGGCCACGCCGACGAGGGGAGGCGGCGTGCGTGGGCGAGGTTCAGGCGAGAGTTTGGCGCGCGGCTGGGGGTGGCGCCACTGTGACGCAACCGACGGGATAGGGGACGGTGGCTTTTTACGGGAGGGACGTGCCGCGCTCGCCGTACATGTGTTGTGCTGCGTCGAAACGACGAGGAGGAATATTCTCCCGTGCAGTCGATCTGACCGATCTATCGCGGGAGCGGCCCAGCTATTTTTATCCCGAGTTTAAACGGATTCTGATCCCCTCGCGCGTAAAAGATGTTGTGTGTGGTTTTTACGTGTCATTTCTTGACCGGTTAATGACGTGCCACTCGTTGGTGCACAAAAGAATTTTGTGGATTTAAAATCCTCAACAAAATAAAACGTGCAAAGACATAAGCAAAGTGTATAAGATCAAACGAACAAACAAAGACAGATGTAGAACTAAATGTTACATCGATGTCCTCCGAAGTCGCCATGTCGAGCTTGAACCTTTTTTTTTTTTGCATCGCGACGCTCTATCGTTAGACCGGCGAAGATATTAGTACAGAAGACCATGCATGGACAAGAACCTTGGTTTTTAAAAGATGGACGAGACACCCACTCCATTAGGAGGGAGCATAGTCACGCTGAAAACGCTCTCGCCGGGGCACACTCCTTGCAATGTAAGTTGTCCAAATCGCAACTTCAACGTCATATTGTTGGGGGAGAAAAACGGGAACACAAATCATTAAAACTGGACGATAACCTGCCAAACTGAATTTGACACGATCATCATGACAAAGCCAAGACAGATCGAAGCATCGGGATACAAACTATGAGATCGAGGGTCATTTACTAGTAGGACCAAAACAACGCATATTTTCTGAATGGACAGATTGTATCACAAGAGACTTTACAAATATTTAATACAAGCCATTTTGCATCCATTTTCGAAATAAAGATTTCTGTTGAGCTCAACATCTTGAAAAATAACTATAAGTTTTTCATTCTTGTTGGCTACAGGAAGGTCATTGTAATATAGCAGTTTTGTCGTGTATGTGAAACGCCCCTAATCAAGGTGGTGTTGAATGAGTTGTAGCCGGAAGCACCAAGTGTGTTTTCTTTGTTAATGAACAAGTTACAAATTAGTGCATGTTTGGCGCCTAATTATCGCCGACATATTGGTGTGTAAGCAAAAATGTGCTAGACCAAAAGACCGCCAAACTATTATATTAGATTTGTGTGGATCTTTTTGCTCCAAATACCCCCTCAATCCCATCGAGTCACTATTGGCTTATTGGTGTCATACTGGCTACCCTAATAATCTTTGCATTGAGAAGTATAACACAACGTTCCACCACATTCTCCGGAGCCATGCAAATTATCGATTTTCATTCAATCACCTACTGGATCTACGATATGATCATCGCCTACACTGGTCAATCCCCGTTCTCGTCGAGGGACATGTGTACTAGTCACCCTCCATATCGACCTGGACGATATGAGGGTTGGCCTTCCGATCTTCTAGAGCACATGCTAGATCTCGCTCACTTCTCTCATCCCTCCCACTCCTTGACTATCATAGTCAAGATGAAAGAGTTTTTTCTTTGAGGGGAGTCGGGAGGAAAGAGTTTATAGTAGTCCAATGTGACATGGAAACATCAACATACCTAGCTAACCACTGATGCAACTGCCGCATCCGACATCGAAACCCCTTTGTCATTTTCTTTTGAAAATAGTAGTAACATACATATGCATTGTTGTAAAAATTGTGTTTTAAATTCGATTCAGAACTCGAGAAACATAAAAAGTAGGAATCGTGCCACCTACGGTAGTTAAATTTAAACTGGGCTATGAAACCGGACCCAATTGGGCTATGAACCGCACCACCAAAACTCAATTTATTATTTTTTGTTTCTACCTTCATGATTCGAATTTGGGTTTCAGGTCTGTTGACATGATATATGTATACTGTGTCCATGCCCTTATAATTTCTAGTAGTAAATTTTGAGAACTTTTATCGAGGTTTCCGACTTAAAGTGCACTTCTTCCACCATACATCTCCGTTGAAATCTTCTTTTGAGGACTTTACGTGATACATTGTCTAGAAAAATAAAATTGTACTTACTATACGAGCCGTGTGTATTTTTGTTAGTCTTTTTTTCCCAATGTGGTTTAGTAGTGCCATAAGAAGAGGTCACGGTCCTCTGCTTGACTAGACAGACTTTCACATGAGCAAGTAACAGGAAGAGTGAAAACAACCGCAACCAGAGGTTTCTTGCGCGATCTGGCCACCGAGCGCTGGCTTCCGGCCGGTGGGAGATCAAGGGAGACTAAGCTGGAAGATTCCTGTAAAATAATAAGCAAGGGGGGGGGGGGGGGGGGGGGGGGGGGGCGTCCGGAGGATCAAATCTGGATTGGGGATAGGGTCTGGATGGGGCTCGTGCCGTTCGGATGGACCGCCAAGAGCGCGGCACGCGCGCGCCAGATTTGGGGGTTGGCTGGCTGGCTGGCTGGCGTCGGTCGCGACCACGCACGCACGCGGGGTCTGTTCTTGCGCTCGCCCTGGAAACTCCGGTGGAGAATAACTGGTGTTCGGTGGCACGTCACATGATCGGTGCTGCGTGGTGGTGGTCCTCTGTTCTCTCTGCTTGGTGGTGAGAACCGTGAGGCTTTGAGTTTTGTGAATTGTTTTGTCCCAAAGCTTGGCAAAAAAAAAAATGTTGGTGATGCTTTACCCTTTTTGGAGAAAGCATGGCAGGCTCGAGAAGAGCCTACGTAGCTTTATACTTCCTATGTTGCATTCTTGTATTTTCGCACCAGAGGGAGTATTAATAAAAGCCATCACCGGCCAGACGTTCACAAGGTTTACAGACATGATGCACCATCATCGATACAATAAGGCAAAGGGGCACATGTGCCGCTACACGAGGTGTCCCCAAACACAATAGGAAAGGCTACAAACAGGAATAAGAAGCTAGTCTCGGACTGAGCCATTTTCTCCATGTGTTGTCGCTTAGCCACGAGCTTCCATATACTTGCAAATATGTGGAGATTTTGAATAAGGCATCAGTTGGGTGCGATGGGAAGATGCTATCTATCGCGAGTTTGTTCCTAACGACCAAAGGTGTCAAGCATAGAGCCACACATCTCATCCATAACAATCTTCTAGCTTGACCCGCGGACCTACGGATAGGGATTCACAAACATGGCAACAATTTCTAACTGCGGTCCACATGAATTTGGCTAGAGTACATCGAAAGAAGATGTGTTCTCTATCTTCATACTCCCCACACAAGGCACGATTGCCATTGGATGGATCCTACCATCGTTCGATGTTATCATTAGACGGTAGTCTCTTTCAAATTAATTGCCATAGAAACACCCTGATTTTGAGGAGGATAGAGATCTTCCAAATACCATTGAAGTGTTCCATCGCTGTTCCATGGCAAAGCTCGCGGCACACGAACTGGATAGAAAATTTGCCCGAGGGCTCTAGAGCTCAGGAGAATTTGTTTGGTTCCGGGGTAAGCTGAAGGGTACCAATCTCCCGGAGGAGGTTGCAAAGCTCGATTTTATCCACTGCCCCTAGTTCATGGAGAAGGGGAATCTGCCATGTGCTATTGTGCCTTTGCATGCGCGATAGTAGCCTCGGGCTAGACAACAACAACAAGCAGCACAGTGAATTATCCCTCAAGGGTGGGCCATTTACGTTTTGTTGACCAAGTTGGAGAGCCTGCGCTCTAAGGGGACTAAGTTGACCGTTATCGTTTAGAATGGCCGAAAGTCGTTGGGCAATTGTCAAGATGGATATTTTCGGGGTGAAATCGATCAAATACAAATGCTATCGTTTGGGCTCACGAAAAAGGTTGAACATGGTTAAACCAAAATATGTCCGTCTCGTTATCTTTTGTTTGACCCACCTTAATTGTCAGTTTCCCGTTGTTCTTTGCCGATGTGGACTAGTTGACCCGTTTGAGGACCAAATCTACTCTTCTTCCCCTTTCCTTCTCTCCTGAATCCCTAGCTCAACTCCGACCGCTCCTCTCCACATCGGAGCTCTCTGTCCCTTTCCTAGCATCTCCGCCATGAGCAGTAGCTCTCCCACGCCCCTAATCAGAGTTGTCCGTCGCCTCCTCTGTCCCACTCGCTAGATCGGAGCTCATAGTCCCCATTGTAGCATCCCCCCTTGGAAAATCGCTCTCCCTCGGAAGTTAATGGTCAAGCAGGTGATACAGAGCGTCGTTCGGCCTCGGGTTGGTGTGTTCTTTCATGCACCCTAGGCATGGTAGCTTTAGCAGCGGAGTTCGATGGCCACACTCTCATGGCAAACATGCGAAGGATACGACCCAACGTGTCGCTGGCGGACTTGCTAGCATCGTTAAGGTCTTAGTTCAAGATCAGACAAAAGGTAGTAAAGGTTGAGGTATGTGCGCCGCTGACAAATTATAACATCCTGCATGCACTCGTGCTATCTAGACATGTATAACATCCTGCATCCGTGCCCGCACAATAACATGTGAAGCAATGTCTTCATCCTCTCAAGACTTCACCTCCACCAATACCTTTTAATCTTCCGATCACAACATCTTGACATTTCCTGCCTCTGTCGACATCGTGGAAAATGCAGACATCAACGTGTCCCATGGTGTTATCGAGAAGTAGAGCTTCGTGACCCATCCCCTTGAAATCACACAAAATAAAAGTTGCAGCATGCATGATCGGGTCCCATCCACCAACGGTCCAGGAGCACCGTAGTCGATCCGTAAACACTGCCGACGGAGTAATCTAAAACTCGTTGGCAACCAGATTTTGGATGATCGACAACAGACAATATAATAATTGGTCAGATGAAGACCACTAGGATCACCATCTAACTCCTTTATATGAGCCACATGAATGTCATGAGTCATGCACGAAGCACATGGATCCCCAACCCGATTCACTAATTTTGTCATCACCACGTTGTCAGGTACGACACGCCACCATAGCCGGAGGGCTCCTAACGTGAGCGCTTCCTTCATCGACCAGGCAGCCTTTGCCCGTCGGCGTCCTCCAGAGACAGTGGGGGGAGAAGGTTGTGAGGGTGAGGGTAGCGGCGGCTAGGGTTTCTGCATAGCCAGCCATGACACACATATCACATTTTGGTGAAAGAGAACTATTTTCTGATACAAATACACCAAACACGACCTTGAGTAGCGTAGTGTAGTATGTTGCTGCCTCCATTTTTTTTTACAGATTCGGAGGGCCTTGGCGCTGGGGCCAGATGATATTTTCGATCGCTCCACTGTAATCATTTTTAAAATTGTTTCTCTTCCGATAATAACTCCCCTAATCCTTTCCCACCCTTCCTTCTTTTTCTAGCCCGATTAAATCCGCGTATGCAATCCAGAGTGTGTCTCTACGGCAAATGAAATAGCCACAAGAATCGCATGGATTGGCTGTTGCCATAACTCACGGATCAGCAAGACAAATCCTCGAATTTTGAGGAGACTAATTTGTTTTTAGAGGTAATAACACCCCTAGTCCCACAGGTTGCACACTAGATGCAGATTAGTCCTAGACAGGGCCGGCCCTAGAGGGGGTCTGGAGGGGCGGCTGCCCGGGCCTAGAAAAATTGGGGGCCCTTGTAACATTCCAGGATTAGTACCTAGAAATAGAGAGGACACATGTTTGTGCATTTCATTCATGCAAAAGAAAATCCGGGAAATTTTCGCGCAAAACTAAAAGAGCTATAGAGGGATCGAGATCTCTTTTGTACCGAAGGAAACTTCGGAGCAAGTGCGATAGATTTCAACATGACCTTTGTAGAATTCTTTGTTTCGAGGAAAATTTGTTCAAACATGTATTTGAATTTCAAATATGAAATTCAAATGAATTTATAAGATTCACAAATAGGAATTAGAAATATTTTAATAACTTGAAATAAAATGATTACATAAATAATATAACAAGGATTCTTTATTAATATAAATATATATGCATATAGTATTATTCTACAATAGATAAATAAAAGAATTCTTTATATAAGACATTGTCTTTACAATTAGGAAACAAATAAGTAGGAAAAAGAATTACATAATTGAAATAAATAAAAGAATTCTTAATTACAACAATATATTTATATATACATGACATTGTCTTTACAATCAGGATTTACAAAGGAAGAATTAATAAATAAATAGTTCATTATTTACAATCACAATAATAATACAAAATCTTTACACTTGTGAATAAAAAAGAAATTACAACAAGATTAAAGATAAAACCTAACTAAGTTTCTTTTCTTCTTCTTGATCTTCATTTCCTGCAAACACAACAAAAAGAAAAGAAAACAATACAAAAATTAAATAAAAGAAGGATTAGTGGTTAGAGTTTTGCTCTCAGATTTGACATAGAAATGCTATGTCTAATTCATCATTGAGCTAAATTTTAGAAAGGGGAAAGTTTCACCAAAAAGTAGCATCTGTTCATATCAGTATTTTTGCCTCGGTACAACATCATTGGCTATCTAAGAATCCACTTGGCAACATCCAAAATGATAGCTCAACTTAAGATAATACCAAACTTCCAGCCCAAGTGATCCATAGAAAATATCTTCCAACCAAGCTCATCCATAGGCACAAGTTTCCCAAATGGAAACCTGCACCATATGGGGCCCAGCTATAAGCATCTTACACATACATGCATGTTGATGTGTTGTCAAGCATCAGAGGCATCACAGGTAGTACAAAGAAGAGAGCACAGCCGTAGCTGGTAACTAGAAGCTTCTCTGAATACCTCCACACACCTTATTTATCTCAAAAGAAAACCACCCCAGTTCACCCTAGTTCATCACCAGATTCTTCTCAACAAATCAGCCAATACCATTATAACCAGCATGGTTACTTAGAGGAGTTTAGAAAACAGGCCAAGACAGGAGCACAAGAAGGAGGGAGCAGGAGAAGACCAAGTTTATCAAGAATAAGTTGAGCAACAGCAATACAAGGAGATTCCTTGGTAGCACATCCACAAGACAAGGTGCACAGCCACATACCGGCATATCTACTGGCATCAGGTTGTTAGACCACAACTCAATCAACACATGATTTAATCAGATTTAAACATAGAGTTTTTGTTGAGGTTTGGAGAACTCTCAGACTAGCATAGAAGTGCTATGCTAGTCTCATCATTGAGTTAGAAAGATAAACTGTAGCATCTGTTTCAATCATCATTAGGGCCTCAGCCTTTGCATCATTGGCAGGAGCAAGGGCATCAGGTCATATACACTATGATCATACCACTGTGCACACTCCCAGGTGAGGCACCACAGTAGTAGGATCACAACCAAAGAAAATATCATTAATCCTTAATCATCCCAAGCCCAGGTCTCAGTCTTTGCATCCTTGACCTAGTCTACAGCAAGGAGAAGATATAGCCAAGCAGAAAAGTTGTCACACTTATTGGCTAGCTAATACTGGGCACAATCCAAATGTGGGAAGCACCTCAGTAGTAACCTAGCCATGAGTGCCACTAGAGCCTGGGTTTACTAACTTGAGCTATAGTTTAGCATTCACCAACAATCTATAGATGAAGGGTCTCATTTAAATCATTTTCCTAAAGATAAACCTTAGGAATCAGACAGATATGTATTCACTGCTCAACATAACTGGAAGCTAGAATATTATCAACTTAATCATATTTTCCACACAGCTAATCACAACAGTGATAACCAGGCACCATTGTGCATGCTTGGTTCAGGTGCTAGTTAACAGAGATCCTTTAGGGCCATTCAAGATCCTCCTCAGCACAAAATCATCTTTTACTTAACCAACAACTAGAAACCATGTGAACACTGTCTTGCTGACAGTAGGCTAGGAAGTAATTAAAGTAGTCACCAAGCAAATGATTCCAGGGTAGCAACTATACTCAATCAATTATTCCTCCAAAAGATTTAGGAATCAATCCATCATATTTCCTTTCTGCCATACTAGTAGCATAAACTTAAATTCATACTGAATGAAGAATCAGAGTTAAATCACTTAACAAATATATATTTATTTGAGACTATAGCCAACTCATTTGAATTCATATTGTCATATGAATTCTATAAAATATATGCACTGTTCAAATTCCAACATCACCATGGTATCAAGATTACAATGGAGCCAAGGATACCAGGAGAAACTGGACACTTACTTATCCAGATAGAGGAACCTCCACTAGCAAAAGATCAGCAGCACACAACCATAGCAATACCAGATCTTGTACATGAGCTCTGGAAATTATTATGCCAGGTTAAACAACCTAGAAAAGCATCTCCTATATTTCAAAGCACATTCTCATGTGTACATGCTAATTATCAGGAACAAAATCACCTAATCCTTTCCTTGATCATACCAGAACTAAAAGCATAATACCAGAAACCTATTTAGTCATTTAATCATCTACCTATGATTATTAGAATGGTAGAACAAGACTTATCCATCCGCACCTAACTACACAGCCAGTAAACGAACTAGATCAAACAATCGGTGCATACTCTCATAACCTGAATCAACACGAAATCGTCACTACAAGTCCACAAAGAGATTTATCAAAACGTCCACCTAAATCAATAAGGATCCCAAATCCACATCAGAGGAGTCCATTGGCTCAAATGCCGGTCACACAAGGATTACCTGCACTTGAGTGGAGGAAGAGGTGGCAGGAGCACAGCAGGTTCGGCGCCAGGGTTGCACAGCCGTAGCACCATCCCACCGGTGCCAGAACCGAGATAGCTAATTCCCAACACACCATTAGTACAGCAGCAATCAAAGCGAAGGGGCACCTATAGGGTTCGCAGCATAGAAACCAAAAATTTTCCTACGATGTGAACTATGTACCAAGATCTATCTACTAGATACAAACAACGGGCGGATGTATATCCGTAGAGAAAATACCCTTGAAGACCG
Organism: Avena sativa; assembly: GCA_916181665.1. Taxonomy (NCBI): domain Eukaryota; kingdom Viridiplantae; phylum Streptophyta; class Magnoliopsida; order Poales; family Poaceae; genus Avena; species Avena sativa. The sequence goes on along the minus strand of OV702298.1, from coordinate 270,994,305 downwards.
ACAAAGCTTAACGAGTTCGACTCGTGGTTGATGTAGATGATCTCTTGCCGATCTCAAGATCGAGAGAAAGTCCTAGTGCCGCAAACCAGCAGCGCATTCGTGCTCGCACACACGTTTGAGGCACCGAGCAACCTCCGCCTCCTCGCTCCAGCGATGCAGCGGAAGCACAACTCTTTCTTGCTGAATAGCCACCGGGAACATGTATCTCGCTAGTCCGAGACCATGGGGGATAAATTCTAGAGGGGAAGAGAGATCCTTCACGAGGAGGTGTGAGTGAGAAGTGAGGAGAGGGGTGCCTTTTATAGGAGGAGGGGGGAACCCCAAGGGGGTGGCCGACGCATGGGGGCTGCACCTTGCTCTCCCCTCTTCATGTGGGTGGAAACTCCACTCACAAAAATCCATTCAAATCCCTCCACTCAAAATCCCACTCAAACTTGCCATTAAATTTCCACTCAAACTTGCCATTAAATTTCCACCAAGTTTAATGCAAACTCTCATTAAATAAAACTCTTTTATTTTATTCAGAATTTTTTTCAATTACTTTAATGACAAACATTCACAAATAACCCCTTGCTAGAATTCTATTTCACATGCATAACCACTTTATGCAATTTCACCCGAAAACCTGTTTCGATATCTAGTGAAATAAATTCCTGCGCTTGTTTATTATTTTGGCATGAAACTTTTTCTCCAATTGGATGTCGGTGTCTCTTAAGTGTGTCACCCTAAGGTTCGTTAATAATGCGTACATGATCGAGACTCCTCTCAGATCAATAATCAGAAGCGGGATCTGGAGACCCATACTGACTCCCACACATTCAACGATGACTTTCTTATGATCGTCGGAACCTTTTATGCTAGTATCTTAATCCCTTTGTTTCGCGATATATTACATGTCCGAGATTCGATCATCAGTATATCCATACCTAGTTTGATCTCGTTACTGACATGCACTCTTTTCTCGTTCCCGTGATATAACATTCTAGTGATCAAATCACTTGCTTGCAAGCTAACCAATGTGATATCACCGAGAGGGCCCAGAGTATATCTATCAGTCATCGGGATGAACAAATTCCACTATCGATCCATGGGCCTCAACATAACACTTTATTAGTCCTGAACCCATCTTTATAATCACCCTGTTACGGTGTGACGTTTGATGTTATCAAGAAACTCTTCCGGTGTTAGTGATTGACATGATCTCATGGTCTAAGGATTAGGATCACTTCGTAAGTTGTTATAGCAATATAAACTCAATAAATTTGATCATAATGCTATACTTAGTATGAATGTTCATCACATCATTACACTAATGTTGTGATCCCGTTATTAACAACGTCCAATGTCTATGATCAGGAAACCTTGATCATCTTGTTAATCAACGAGCTAGTTTATGAGAGAGGCATAACTAGGAACTTTCTGTTTGTTTATTAAACACACATGTATTAACGTTTCCGTATTAATACAATTATAGCATGCAAAATAAACATCTATCATATACTTGGAATACACATAAGAAACACTTTATTATTTCCTCTCAGGGAATATTCCCTTCAGCACCGGCGCATCTGATACAGGCGAGGCATAGAGTTAGGGTTCGCCTTGGGTGCGCAAAGAGGATGCAGGCGCAGGCTACAGCGGTGAATAAAAGAGGGAGGAGGTCGAGGCGGAGCGGGAACGATGAGTGGCGGTGCTGGACTTAGCCGGCGATTGGCCGGAGGAGCAACGGAAGGCGGCGTTGGCGGTGGTGGTAGTACCCATGAACACGACAGAGAGATCGAGTGGAGGAGAGAGGCTTCGGGGGATGAGGTGAGTGTGGGCTGGGTCGGTTTGACCGATCCAGTACCCCTCTGCTGGGCTAATTTAGCCCAATGTTGGATACTAGGCCCATTTCAAAATAAAATAAGAAATGAAATAAAAGAAAAATAAATAAATTACCAAAATAACCTTCAAACATTTTCAGCTATAGAAAATTATAGAAAAATCATAAAAATATATTTAATATATTAAAATTATCACAAAAATAATATCCACCTAAGAAAAATATAATTTTACTTATTTAAGCTAATAAAATGCAAATAAAGAGTAAACACTATTAAATCTTAAGTGAAATTTCATTAAATAAGGAAAAATCCTAAAAATAAATAAAAATCATTTTTGTGTATAAAAACAACTTTACTATTTTATAAAAAATACTAACTTAGAGTTTTTAGAAATAAAATATAAATCAAATATTTAAAGACACTTAATTATTTGAAGAATTTTATAAAAATAAAGATAAGACTTAAAAATAAATAAAATTCATTTTTAAGATCTTTAATAAGTATATTTCACCAGAAAAATACTATGTATATTATTCAAAAACATTTTAAGATAAATAAAATTCATTACTGATTATACTCAGATAAAATAACCACTTTGTTAAATCTTAAAATTATTCCTTAAGTAAGAAATAATCACATTTTCTTATAAAACACTAAATCCTTTAAAGTTTAATTCCTAAGTCTAAATCCATAATTAAAATAAAACTTATATATAAATATTAGCCTTTAAATGTGTTTAAATCTTAAATTCAAATTAAACTCTTTTTAGATAAATATTATATATCACTCATGTATAAGGGGGGTAAATAATATCCATTCCTCAACCACTCTTAAAAATGACTCTAAACTCAAATAAACTTGTAAGATCATCTAATTATGCTCCCATTAATAAATTGCATATTATTAAATTTATCTTTCACTTAAATTAAAAGGGATCATCCTTAATCATATTTGCCAAAACCCTAAAGCTAGATGCTATTCTAAAACTCATCATATCTTACAATTCACTTCTATTTTTATAGTTAACTTTGGTTTAAACAATCATAAACATCTCATTTGAAGTTTATTCATGTTTTAAAGTTAAATTTAGTCACTTGTATCATCAATTAAAATATGATAACTTAACACCATTCCTAACCATCACAAACCCTAATGTAAAACCTAATAACCCTTAAGGCTAATTAACCTTAACTAATACTAGTTTCTTCAAATGTTATTCTTTTTGCCACTTCACACAAACAAGTCTATATTAGTTCCTTCAGCTCTTAAGAACTCAACTCAAGGACTTTTTATCCCAATCACTAGATAACAATTAATCATAATCACATTATTCTATTAGTATTTGTATATTTTGGTCTGTTAACACTTAAGTTCCTTATCAATGTCATTGCTTATAAAATAAACTTAAAGATAAACCCAATATTAAAGAAGATACCTAAGAACAACTTATTAAAAATACTAAGGGTTTCACTTTGGGAATTATAAAATTGCATAGCATTATTTATGCATAATGGCATCTTGCTTCTTTAAACATTAGTCCTTACCGGACCAATGATGATGATTTTAGATATTGGATCTTCTATTATCTCGAAGACCGTGAGCGTATAATCTTGTAATCACAAAAGGCAAGTTCACACTTTCTCATGTCCCTTGATTATTTTCTGTAAAGTATTTTGCAAATCCAGTGTTGTTATCACCTGCATTTGAAAAAGATCAGAAAACACTATTTTCATAATAATATGATTATAGGTTATTTATCATGAGGTAATAATCTATTATGAAAGTTCCAGTGGTAAAGGAACATATCATCTAGGACTTAACAACCAATATCGCCAGTGATTCTTGCGCCGTATATTACGCGTTAACCATGAGATTTGGAATGGGACGAAGAAGTCAGCTGAATCGCCTCCCTTTCGCATGCATTAGACATTGTTCTGGGCATTTGTAAGTTGCATATCGTGGGTATAGCCGTTTTATACAGGGGAAGTCTACCGTGGATCTGGGCTTACAAAAGACAGATATCTAGTGTTAATGGTTGTTGTGTGTATCCAACTAAGGTATAGCCGTTTTATACGGGGAAATGTCTACCTTGAGTTTGGACATCCAACTATTGTGGTGTATGCGGGGTCGCTGAAAGAACATTTCTTAATCCCTAGTGTTTTGTGTGTTAGATAACAATATCAAGGATTATTTAATATGTGTTGAAGTGTTGCATCTCTCTCTAAGAAAAAGGGAAAATTATCTGCCTTTGGGGGGCGGATAATCCGCCCTCCCTCTTCCCAAGCAGGCGCTAGCCCCAGAAGGGGGGCAGAGTTTCAGCCGGATTTTCTGGCCTCGCCGGATAATCCGCCCCTCTGGGGGCCGGATAGTCCGCTCCCTTGCTCACCGCCAATGCGCAAGCCCCAGAGAGGGGGCGAAGTGTTGGCCGGATAATCCGCCCCAGGAGGGGGCCGAATTATCCGCCCCTCCAAGATCTTCACCAAGTCACACAGGCGCCATCCCCAGAGAGGGGGCGGTTTTTCTCCCGGAATATTCGCCCTTGGGGCGGAGTTTTCCTAGGGGGGCGGATAATCCGCCCCCAAAGTTGCTCAACGGCCAGATCTGGGGAAGGGGTATTTAAGCCAGCCTTCCCCCTCCTTCCAGATCTCTTAATTCATTCGAAAAAGACAAGATCTGATCTGCAACCTTCATCCAAGAGAGCTCCACCTAGATCCACCCAAAGGCCCCGTCCCTTGGGGAATCGAAGGAGGAGAACTCGATCTTCATCATCAACAATCAAGCGCTTCATCTCCTCTCCATTCATTTGGAGAATCACCGATCTAGTATTTCTTGCAAATACCTAGATCCTTGTTTTGTTTATATTGATAAACCTTGTTCTTGTGACAGCTTGTTGTCATCCCGGAGCCCCCAATTTAGTTGTGGGTGTGTGCCCCGGTAGCATTGTAAAAGGCACCGGTTCCCGCCTCGAAGGGATCCAATAGTGGAGAAGGTGGGTCAGGCCTCTCGTGGCGAGATCCATTGGAGAATAGGGTGAGGCCTATTGTGGCATGGTGGTCTTAGAACTGCCCACCCCTCCAACGCAGATGTACTTCCCTTAACAAGGAAGGAACTGCGGTAAAACAAATCCCCGTGTCTCCACGTGCTCCACTACGGTTCCTTCGCTCCTCTTTTTACGTGCTTAGTAGTTAGGGTTGCATATAGGGAAATTCTCATAGTTGCATATCTAGAGAATTTACTTTGTGTCAAGCCTAAAATTGAAAAAGTATTAAAAACTGGTTAGCACCTATTCACCCCCCTCTAGGTGCCCATACGATCCATTTCAATTGGTATCAGAGCCCCGGCTCTTATTTCGGGCTTAACCGCCTAAGAGAAGTATGGGTTCCAAGGTAGATGGGAGTGATGCTCCGGATGTAGTCACCATGAACGATCTCAAGACGTTGGAAACAACCTTGGTGAGTTCAATGGAGGCTAAGATGGAAGAGATGCGTCAATTGATAATGCGTCTCTCCCCATCCACAACATCACCTCCATCTAACTCTGAGGCTACCACTCCGCAATCCAAGGAAACGAGTAAAACCGATTCCAAAGAGAACGAAGTGGTTGGTGATGACACTAGCAAGAGCTCATCCTCGAAAAAGGATAGTGGTAAGGATGGATACAATGAGGTTTCTCATGTGTATTCTCCTGATCCACCTATCTCTCACCCACATATACATAATAGGGGTGATCCACCCAAACTTTCTGCATCTACTTTTTCTCAATGGCAATTTTTGATGAAGTCTCATGTGTGTAGTTCCTCCATTGAGTTGTGGAAAATAATAGAAAATGGTCTTCATGTTGGAAACCCCAACAATCTCACAAGAAGAGAAGTTGTTGATAGCCAACTCAACGCTACAACTCTACACATGATACAGCTTAGTGTGGGTGACAAAGGCATGCCACACATTCAGCATCTTAGCACAGCTAAGGAAGCTTGGGATGCTCTCACCGAGCTCTTCATCGGAAATGAAAGTATGAGAAGGAATAGATATGATGCTTTGAGCAACGAAGCTCAAGGATTCTATATGTTGGATGGAGAAGACCACGAGGACATGTATAGGAGGCTCAAGGCAATAGCCACAACTTTCAGAAACCATGGTGCAGCTCATGTTGATGATGCTTGTATCAAGCACAAGTATGTCAGTGCTCTTATGCCATTTGAGCCCACAGATTTGAAAAGTCTCCAAGGTAGGCATAACTATCACCTCATGACATCCAATGAGGTAATGCAAGAAATGGCCGCTTTAAAAGTGGCTGCCAAGAATGCCGAAGATGCTCGTGCTCGAGCTATGGGGATGCAAAAGGGGGTCAACATGGCCTTGAAGACTAGTGTGATTGATCATGATGAATATGCCGTAGAAGGTCTGGACTGTCCCGAGGATATAAAAAGGATTCACGAATAATACTTGGCTCTTTATGCTAGAAACTTTTGGAAAGATCCAGCCAAGGCTAAAGCTGAACTAGAATGCAAGAGTGGAGCCTATGGAAGAAAAGAAAATGGTCCCAAGATGAGAACATGTTTCAACTGTGGTGACCGGCTGCACTTTGTAGCTGAGTGTCCATATCAAAGTAGGGAAGATAATGGAGGAAGACTTATTTTCAAGGACAATTCAAAGGATCCACGCAAGAAACAGTTTGTAAAGAAGAATGCTCCCTTCAAGAAGCAACCAAAGATTGTTCTAGTGGCTCAAGAAGAATATTCATCAGGAAATGAAGATGAGGACTAGGACGATAGCTCTCAAGAAGTGGCTGCTATAGCCACCACATCTACATCAACATCTCTCTTCGACTCTCCGAACGAAAACATCATCAACAAGAATGCTACTTGTCTCATGGCAAGAAGCTTTGAGGTAACGACTTCTAACTCTTCTTTTTCTAAGGCTATGATTGACATGGATAATCCTACTAGTCTTAAGGTTTAATAAGAGATTATTGCTTTGGATTACTTTTACACTAACTTGCAAGGTGAGCACAAAGTTCGTTTTGAAGCTCTTATGGATCAGCTGGCCCAAAACAAAGCTCTTCTCGAAGAAAAGGGCAGAATTGAAAGGGAGGATGCAATGGAAATTGCATCCTTAAAAAATGCTCTTGAGGAAGAAGAAGAAGAAGCTCGGTCTCTCTTGAAGAGAGGCTTGATTCCATTGAAGAGTCACATGAAGAAATTGTGACTAAACTTGTTAAGGAACGTGACAATGCAGTCACCAAAGCAAAGAAGCTAAAGAAGGAAAAGATTGTAACATCCCAGTATTAGAGCTTAGAAATAAGCTGAACACAGGTGTGTGCATTGCATTCATGCATAGAAAATCTGAATAATTTTCGCGCTTTTAAATAAAAACTTGTCAAAGTGATTGAAGCTTCTCTTAACTTGATGGAATGGAAATAGATCATCAAGTTGACTGCGATAAGTTTCAATATGACCTTTGCTAAAACTTTATTTTGGATAAACATGATTTGATCTAAGGGTAGATCAAATGGAATAAAATTAAACCCTAATACATTACTTAATGATTTATATTTGATCCTTAGGTGATCATATCATAGTATTCATTATAATCACTCATGAATGCCAAATTATAAAAATATACGGGAATTCTACGTTCAGGGCGGTATGAAATTGGTCAATCCCGGCGGACTCATGTGAATCGTACGATTAGAGTTGTGCGATCGGGATCCCATCCACCACAGTACGCGATCGCAGGTCCCCATCTCATTCGATCCCAACCTCCCCTCCTTCCTCCCTCCGCGCGCCGTCCAGGAGATCTTCTGGCGGCTGGCGCACCGCCCCCGACCTCTCTCCTTACTCGAGCGCGGCGACCTGGCCTTGACGGCGCCGTCCCCGGCGTCCCTCCTCCACCGCGCCATCCCACCGGTGTTAGGCTGTCTCGCGGGTCTCCGCACGCTGCCTAGGAGATCTCCCAGCATGCCGCGACCTGGCCTCGATAGCGCTGCCCCCGGCATCCCACCTCCACTGCGTCGCCCCACTAGTGCCAGGCCGTATCTGCGGTGCCTGCGTAGTGGTGGTTTGGCTGGCGTCTTCAAGATACCAACGCGGGGATGTTGTGTCCTGAGCTGGCCTCCACTGGCGCAGGCTCTACGAGAAAACCTCCCCGACCTCCAATGGCACAGCACGAGCGGCAGACAGAGAGGAATCTACGATACTCTTCCTCTACGCCGCGCTTCGTCCAGGCGGGGTGGGCGGCCGTACCCGTATTCCGAAGGTCGATAGGCGCTCGAATAGTAGGCCCAACTTAGCAATGGTGCATCCCCTTCCTCTCACTCTTGTCGTGCTTTGTCTGCTCAGCAACGTCTTACGCTGCTTTCTGGGAAGATGTTCGCTAGCATGTAGTAGAAAGGAATACACGGATCTAGGATGCTCACTGAGTCACTGCCTTCAACGCAGCTTTCTATCGGGAATTGCCTTGTGTATGTGTATCGGGAATTGCCTTGTATATGTGTACATCACTGACGAGTGGATCTAAGTTTTTGTATGTAACCTAAAATGCAATCTCAAAACGATGGTTTCGTGTGCTAATATGAGAATTCAGGGGTTCAACCACTACAAGCAAATCAGAGTTTTCTCCCTAAAAGATTGTGTCTTTTATTCACACTTCTATTTTTTAACTGGAATGATGTTAGTGTGTTCTTAAAGCAAGTGTGATAGTGTTAACCACTTATTACTCTGTAGTGACCGTACTTGTCTATTTCTAGTTAAATCCAATATTAGTAATGTTGAGTGATTGATTTTTTGTGATTTACAGTACTAGCTACCGTAATTTTTGAATCAAAAAGCCGTGCATATGGAAATGAGGCAAAGAAAGTGTATAGTGTTAGCTGGGTGGATAACTTATACTCATATGCTTGGATAACTGCAGTGTTAGCTGTTGGATAACTTGTACTCATATGGCTGGATAACCGCTATATAAACTGATGGATAACTTGATTTTTATACCCCATGTGTGATTTCCTATCTATGTTTGTGTTTTTTCACTTTCTTCCTACCGTTAAGTTTTTAATGTAGTTGGCTAGTCACACACAACACTCCTGGATATATATCTATTGATGATTTATGGGATAACTTTTACATATAAGCATGGATAACTATAGCGGTAGCTGGTGGATAACTTGTACTCATATTTCTGGATAACTATAGTGTTATCTGGGTAGATAACTTATACTCATATGCCTAGATAACTGCAGTGTTAGCTGCTGGATAACTTGTACTCATATGACTAGATAACCTCTATATAAACTGATGGATAACTTGATTTTTATACCCCATGTTTGATTTCCTACCTATGTGCTTTTCCACTTTCTTCCTACCGTTAAGTTTTTAATATAGTTGGCTAATCACACACAACACTCCTGGATATATGTTTATTGATGATTTATGAGATAACTTTTACATATAAGCATGGATAACTATAGCGGTAGCTGGTGGATAACCTATACTCATATTTCTGGATAACTATAGTGTTAGCTGGGTAGATAATTTATACTCATATGCCTAGATAACTGCAGCGTTAGCTGTTGGATAACTTGTACTCATATGGCTAGATAACTGGTATATAAACTGATGGATAAATTGATTTTTATACCCCCATGTGTGATTTCCTATCTATGTTTGTGCTTTTCCACTTTCTTTCTACCGTTAAGTTTTTAACGTAGTTGGCTAGTCACACACAACACTCCTGGATATATGTCTATTGATGATTTATGGGATAACTTTTATATATAAGCATGGATAACTATAGCGGTAGCTGGTGGATAACTTGTACTCATATTTCTGGATAACTATAGTGTTAGCTGGGTAGATAACTTATACTCATATGCCTAGATAACTGAAGTGTTAGCTGTTGGATAACTTGTACTCATATGGCTAGATAACTGGTATATAAACTGATGGATAAATTGATTTTTATACCTCCATGTGTGATTTCCTATCTATGTTTGTGTTTTTCCACTTTCTTCCTACTGTCAAGTTTTTAATGTAGTTGGGTAGTCACACACAACACTCCTGAATATATGTCTATTGATGATTTATGGGATACCTTTTAATATAAGCATGGATAACTATAGCGGTAGCTGGTGGATAACTTGTACTCATATTCCTGGATAACTATAGTGTTAGCTGAGTGGATAACTTATACTCATATGCCTGGATAACTGCAGTGTTAGCTAATGGATAACTTGTATTCATATGGCTGGATAACTGCTATATAAACCGATGAATAACTTGATTTTTATATCCCCATGTGTGATTTCCTACCTATGTTTATGATTTTCCACTTTCTTCCTACTGTCAAGTTTTTAATGTAGTTGGCTAGTCACACACAACACACCTGGATATATGTCTATTGTGGGATAACTTCTACAGATGAGTATGGATAACTATAGCGTTAGCTCGTGGATAACTTGTACTCATATTCCTGGATAACTATAGAGTTAGATGGATGGATAACTTATACTCATATGCCTGTGTGGCTCCATGTGAGAATTAAACTTGATAACTCGGTGATAGGACGACAGACGGCGGCAGTGTGGGGTGTTCATTGTCGCGACATGGGGACCTGTTTTCCGTGCTTTTGGTCGGACGCCCGCCAATTTTTTTATCTATAGAACGATAGCTGTGTATAGTCTGAATAACTCATGTATTATAGGTGGATAACTTCCTTGCTAGCAGATATACTCTCGCGCGAGTTCTCAACTCGCGTAATTTGTTGGCATCCTCGGTATTCATGGCTCACCCATGCGGTCTATTTGGTATCGGAACCTCACGTGCATATGTCATATCAATCGTTGTCCGATTCGCCAGAGTTTATAATCCATAGAACGTCTGCCAGTTAGCAAAGTAATTTCGAAGATCTAGCGATGACTTGTTCAACGGTTAAAACAGATCACAAATCAAATAAACGGTTTATCCTATAGAATATTTTGAATTTTTGTTTTCAATCTACTCAATTTGTCATTTACCGAATAGTCTTTGAGCTAAATCATCACGACTCAATCATGGCGCACAGAAAAGATGTATGATCAACTTTTTGTCTTTAGCAGTTAGACAAACCGGCGTTCGTCCTTATTGTCCACGTCCATCAGAATTACGAATCGGTAGACAACCTGCCGGGTAGCATGGTACTATCTTTAACCGGGTTATTCCATTCCACTTCTAGATAAAAAAAACGAAAGAAGAATACTTAATGATACGACGAAACATTTATACAAAACATTGATCCCAAGCACATGCAAGAATGTTATCATTTTGTCTTTTTTCTGCATGCATATAGGCAAGGCTGTATAGACCATTCTATATATGTGGGTAACTTACATGTTATAGCATGAGTATATTACATGTTACACCCTAGATAACTCATTTCTTACATGTGACTAACTTTTGAGTAAAAAAAATTGTCAAAATATATCAACCAAGGATCTAGTTTTGAAAATCTTGTCACGACTTTTCTAACTGAAAAAACGGATCCTAAATCAGATGAACGGTTTATCCTATAAAACATTTTGAATTTTTGAATTTTCGTATTCTATCCACTCAGTTTGTCCTTTACCAATTAGTTTTTGAGCTGTATCATCACAAGTTCACTACCAAATCATTGTGGGTCGCTCGCGCATGAAAGAAATGCATCATCAACTTTTGTCTTTTAGCGATTAGACAGGCGCGCGTATACGCGGGGCTGGTGCTAGCTGCGCTGTACGACGTCCGCCAGGATTGCGAATCGCTAGACCACCTGCCGGGTAGCACGGTCCAAAATATAACACAAATAACAAGAATGTAACAACTATATCTTAATCTCATTTACTTATACCATGAGTATCATGGAAATGCCTAACTTTAACTCTCTAGTGAGAATGAGTAGGAAAGAAACCAAAGTCAATACCATTCACCATATATCCTCCTTTCCATATCAATATTTGTCATCTCTATTGAATCCTATCCTTATATTTGTTGTTCACCCATATTGAGTAATCAACTATTGATTCACCCATTTTTAACCTATCAATTATTGATCTATCAACTCTTGTACTTATTATAGCATTCACTTAAGGCCTATGAAAAAGAAGTAAGAAGAAGTAAATAGTGATGCTAGTTCTAGATGTTATCTATCGGATGTGAGTGATAGGAGGAAATCAAATCAATATGGTAACAAATAAGATTACAAGGATGAAGTCTGAAGATAGTTACCAGGAGTAGTCCTATTGGATCAAGTAGGTATAGTCAATGAATTATATCTCTTAATCCAATAGAGCTAAACAGAAGATAATTAGAATACAACTGTAATGTTGTATTGATGGAGCCTTGATTATCCAACTGGAAACCTAAACCATAAAGGATCAAAGGATTATAATGATCATGCCTTATTCATCAAGATTGAATGCTTATACCATGTATAAGTGACATTGGTGGATAAAACATGATTGAACCATAGTATAGATATATTATCCTAGGTTAGCCATTACAGGTCACATTAATATCATGTGAGGTTTGAGTGTTTGTTACTAGAGTTAAGAAGAGACAAGATAGTATAATGAAGATGATGTTAGAGAAACATTGGATTAAAGAAGTAGTATTTTCCCTTTGGAAATACTAAGTACTTGAGGTGAAGTAGTTTGATATAGACATTTACTGAAGAAATATTAGTAGTGGATAATTAAGGAAGAGTATGATTGGAGTTATAAGTAACCACTTATTGGATTGGAAGTTATCAGCAATAGAGTAGTTGATATAGCCAAGTATAGATATAAAGGATTATGAAAGGCTTTGATGACAAGCTCATTGGATTTATAAATGGCTTTAGAAGCATAAAAGGTGGATAAGAATATTCTTGTGAAGCAAAGCTTATCATGTTAACACATGATGATGGATATAGAGAAGTAATATATCTAGGAAAGGAATTCCTTAATCATAAGCTTAGAATTATGAAGTATGGAATATAGGAATCCTTGTTAAACACTAAACCCTAAATTTAAGACCAAACCTAGTATCCACTTACTATGGTTGATCTATCATCTTGTTTCCACAATGCTTTATAGAAATATTTTTCCATAGCTAATCAATTAAGCACATCTTTAACATTTTCAACCATCATTATCAATTCTTTCTCATAAGTTAGCTTAGGAAACAATTCAACTCTTTTACTTTAAATGGTGATATCATTTATGATTATAAACATAAAGATAATAGGTCTTACCATTCAACTTTATTCACAATTTTAAAAGGATATAAATATATTAAAACTTCCATAATTCATGGTAAACATTTTACAAACTTCATCACTCCAAATAAAAGTGAAAACAATATTATAGAAAGATTTTAAGGTTTTAAACAAAATTCTAAAAACCTAGTCCTTAATTATTTTACTTAATATATAATTTTGAATAAAATTATGGGTATTGAAAAATACTAAGATAAGTAGAGCAATCTATTAGTATAATTACCTCTGGAATATTTTAAATGCTGTATAGAATTATGGTATTTAAACATATGGAAATACAAATCTAAAAACAAAACAAAAAATGAAAAAAGGAATAAAACCAGGAAAAAACAGAGGGAACACCCAATTTGGCCCATGGCCCATTCCCTCTTCTCTCTATTCAACGCCCGCTGGTCACAGCCAATCTTCGTCGCTCACTCCGCGACAGCCCATGGAGGCCCAACAGCAACCCATACCCCTTCGTTGTCTTTTCCCCATCTTCCTCCTCGCCGACGGATGGAGCAAGCAGCTCGCTATCGAGCTCCGCCGTGCCGGCGTGCGCCAGGATTCGAGCCGCCGCCTGCCGTCGCCTACAAAACCCCTTGCCTCACCAAGGACGAACCCTAACATGCCACTTCTTCTCCTCCCTTCTCCAGCGCGCAAACCCTAACTCCAGAGCTCTCAGACGCCATCGAGCCCTGCTGTCTCCGGCCGCCCCGAGCCTCACCGTGGCTCCTGGAAGCTTCGCCTCGCCGCGGTGAGCAGCCTCGCAGGAGGAATCGATGCGGGAAGCTTCCAATCGTCGACAAGGACACCGCCTTCCCGAGCTCCGGCCACCGCTTCCTTCCTCGATTCCGGCGTTCCACGTGCTCGCCTTGCCTCGGCACCACCACCATCATTCTCCTGGTCAGCCACCGGTGCTCAAGCACCCTTCTATTTTCTCTCTTTTCCTCTGAATCGACCTTCCCGCGAGAGACCGCCGCCGCCGCCGCTCGCCGTCGTTGCATCGCCGTCACCAGTGATCGTTCCAAGGCAGCGCCGCCACTTTAATGCACCCCACGACGCCCTCTTCCTGTCTAGCCCAAGCATAGCCCCGCGCACACAGCCGATTCACGAATCCAAGATCTGAGGATGAACTTTGAGTGATGTCAGCGTGACGTCACGCTGATGTCATATTCCGATTTTATTTATTTTAGAATTTGGAATAATGTTTCTGTATTAAATAAAAGCATAAAAGTGACATGGCATATGTCCCACTAGTCAGTGACTGGGGGTAGGTTAGGCTCTGGTGAGAAAAACCTTTCAGTCTATGCTGACATCAGCATTACCTAATAAACACATTTAGTTATTTAATTAAGAAGTTCATAAAATGATTAAATTTTGTAAATTTGATATCTTTTGTTTTGTAAATCAGAAAAATACATATAATATATGAAAATGTTTAGAAAAATAAAATCTACAACTTAAAACTATTATTAAATATTATTATGATGATTATTTAAATAAATATTATTTAATAATACTTTATAAAGTCTTAATACTTTGATAATTAATATTTTAATAATAGTAAATGTTAAAAATCTAAATAAAATACTAAAAATCTTAGAAAAATAAGAATTAGAGTTTAAAACTATAATCATGCATTATTATTCATGTTAATTAAATATTTATTATTTATTAAGCATTTATATAGTAATAAACCTTATTAAAATCATATCTTATTATTTATAAATCACAAAAATAAATGTAATATACCAAAATAATCACAAAAATAATACCTACATGTTAAAAATGTGGTATTCCACTTTTGAGTTAAATAAAAAGTCAAACACCTTCTTAACTTGAATTTAAAACCTATTTCTTTAGTTAATAATTCATATCATGTCAAATAAAATTTGTTAATATTTCTTAAATTAACCAATTAAATGTAATAAATAGTATTAATCTTAAATACTAACATTATGAGGTCAAAATGATTTAACACCATTTAAATGCAATATTGTTGAATGATCCTTCAACCATAAGTATAAATTATTTTATAAAAGAATTCTTATTTAATATAAAATCTCTACGAATAATTTGTAAAAGAAATAAAATCTATTCCTTTACTTTAACCACAAGTTTATAAACAAATCAAAACACTATAGGTGAGTTCATAAGTAATACATAATATTGTTTACTTATTCACAAACCATAACCACATCCTTATCAAAAAATAAAGCCCTTTATACATTTACAATACAAAGAAACCACTACCAAATAAAAGTATAATCCTTCCTAAATAACTCTAAAGGAAACATTATAAAGTAAATAAGCTACAAATATTATAAGCATAATACCTTAAGTCCATCTATGTCTTTAAAGTTAACTTTAGTCTATAATACTTTAATTAATGCTAAAAACTTTAATATATACTTTATAGTTAACTTTGGTCTGCTATAATTAAATTGCAAAGCATCTTAATACCAAACCAACCCAGTTAAAAACCAAGATAGATAAGTCTCAAATACTACTAATTTCATTATTCCAGTAAAGGCAATTCTTTCTAACTTAAAGACTATAACTAGAAAGAACACCTCATAAGGTTAACTTAAAAGCTTAAATGCTTCTGCTTAGTTGAGTAAGATTTTCTTCAAAAGTTATTCATTTTGCCACTTCAATCAACATATGAAATTTAATAATAAACACCTTACTTTATACTCTACTTGTATAATAAGATTGTTCATACTTAAATTCTTATAAGTGCCATTACTTGTAAAGTAAAACTTGAAGATAAACAATTAAAATGTAAGCAACCTTGAGTAGCATTTCATACTGTGTATTTTGTTGTTGTATAAATACATGTTGTATTACACACACTCACAAGCCTTAATAAGAAGCACATGTGTGAAACTTAATTTAAAGGGGCAACACATTCCAAAGAAACCCTTTCCAGTATCCAAACCCTAGATCAACGTTATCCTCGGGATTCGCATTTATCAACTTGCATTACATTACCTATGCATAAAAGCATCTTGCTTCTTTAAACATTAGTCCTTACCGGACCAATGATGCAGATTTCCGTTATTGGATCTTATATTGTCTTGAAGACCGTGAGTGCATAATCTTGCAATCACAAAAGGCAACTTGCTCATGTCCTTTGATTATTTTCTGTAAAGTATTTTACAAATCCAGTGTTATCATCACCTGCATTTGAAAAAGGACAGAAAACACTATTTTCATAATAATGTGATTATAGGTTTATTACCATGAGGTAATAACCTACTATAAGAGTTCCGGTGGTAAAGGAACATATTATCTAGGACTTAACAATCAATGTCGCCAGTGATTCTTGCGCCGTATATTACGCATTGACCATGAGATTTGGAATGGGACGGAGAAGTCAGCTGTATCTTTTCCCTCTCGCATGGAGCTGGATGTGCGGGTCGTGGCTGTTATCACTCGTAGCGTGCATATTATTTATGGTTATTCGTAGAGGATATGCAACATATGGGTGGGATCCCTCAACGTCCCACGATAGTTCCGGCATCTGGACGGTATGTACTGCCATTGCCGTAATTCAATAGGTGGGCTGGCGTACACCAAGGAGACATGCGGGGTCACGGAGAAGGCAGTGATTGGCTTGGGTCTTAGTCTGGGCCTCACACCAAGGAAGTGTGAACGGGTTCTCGGCCCGGATGTGCAACAAAGCTAAGATCTCTCATGGGTAAAGTGACGCACCTCTGCAGAGTGTAAGAACTGTAACTTGTTACTCCCTGGTCCGGAAAGGAGCTGCGAACGCGACGGGAAAGGAACCCCATGAAGGTTCTAGTAAACCCGTGAAGGCTGACGGACATAACTTTTCAGAATAAAAGCAACCTTTGAAGAATTGTTTACGAAAACTTGCATTGCCTATGACCTACGGTCTGTGGCTGTAGTTATAGTGCATCAAACACTCCTTTTCTAGTGGACTTGCTGAGTACGCTCGTACTCAAAGTATCTTCTTAACCCTTGCTAGGTTCTAAAGCCAGTACAGACGATGTCTACATCAAGTTATGCTCCAGGAATCATCATCAAAAGATGAATCTCTTCAAGGAAGCCAAGAAAGTCAACATATACATCAACTCAAGGGAAGACGAAGTTGCTGATTAGATAAGAATAGAATTTCTAACCATAGAACCTACTTCTATAGAGTATTGCAATAGCAGCAATGCAAACCAGTAGTTCAACTACTAGTTCTATAAGTACGGTAGCTATGAGTTATTTATTCCTGATTCTTCTTCATAAGAAGTTTCTTTCTCTCTCTTTAACCTAGAGTGTTCTCTGGATCTTGTGTAAAGAGTTGAGTTGTAACCTATAGTCATGTCTTGGACCTGCTATGTTTCTGTTGTACTACCCTGAGGGATGTAATACTAGTGAACGGTGTTTCATTGGTGTTATGTCAACGAAGTGTACTACATCATGCAGTGGTATGCTGGGTCACCGCAAAGATTGACTTTGGGTCTGCTCATGATAGACTCTCTGAGGAATTGGAGAAACTTGACAATGCTCACAAGGCGTTGAAAAACGATTTCTCCATCCTCAATGAGTCACATGATCAGCTTCAAAGTCGATTGGCCAAATATGATGTTCCTAGCTCATCCAACTCAACATATAGCCACAAGGAAAATGCTAGTGTGGAAAAAGAAGTGATCAAGGACATCACTCCCAAGGATAAGGGTGTGCTTGATGAAGTCTTTGGCAAGTAAAGGTCAAATCATGGTAAAGAGGGACTTGGGTATGTCACCAAGTCCAAGAAAAAGAAAAACAAGAAGAACAAGACCAAGAATGTGCAATCAAAGACAAGCACCACTAAGAAGAATGTCACAAAAGACAAGACTAACAATATTGGTTTTGCAGGGTCTCACAATTCAAATTATGAACTCTTTTGTGATGATTATGGCGATGTTAGTGCTTATTATGCCGGTCCCTTTGATGAATATATTGCTTGGTCTATTTGGGTCCCAAAGACCCTTGTTACTAACATGAAAGGACCCATTGAAAAATGGGTACCTAAAACCAAGAAGTAATTCTCTTGCAGGGCTATGCTTTCGGTGGGTCGAAATGGGTGCTGGATAGTGGATGCACTAGTCATATGACCGGAAGCAAGGAGATCATCACGAAGCTGCATCCAAATCATGATAATATTACAGTCTACTACGGTGATAAGTCTAAATCTCAGGTACTGGGTCTTGGCAAGGTTGTGGTTGCCCACGATATCTCTCTCGTGGACGTCATGCTTGTTGAGACCCTCAGTTACAACCTTCTTTCTGTTCGTGCTCTTGGCAAGATGGGTTTTGCTATTTTTATCGATGGTGATTTGGTGGTACTCTTGTGGAGCAAGTCTCTAAAGGTCGCTTTTGTTGGGTACGTCGAAAATGACCTGTGTGTGGTGGACTTCTCGGGGAAAACCACTTCAGGTCCGATGTGTCTATTCGGAAAGGCCGACGTGGGCTGGTTGTGGCATCACCATTTAGCCCATGTCAACATGAGAACTTTGCAAAGTCTCCACAAGGGTGGCCACATCCTTGGACTAAAAGACAATGTCTCCTTTGCCAAAGATCGTGTTTGAAGGGCTTGTGTTGAAGGAAAAATGCATGACTCTCCCCACAAGAGGAAGACTATTGTGTCTTCAAAGAGGATCTTGGAATTACTTCATGTGGATTTATTTGGTCCTCCTTCTCATGAAAGTCTTGGTGGGAAGAAATATTGTTTGGTCATTGTCAATGATTACTCAAGATATACATGGGTCTATTTCTTCAAGCTAAAGGGTGATACTCAACAAACAGTCATTGACTTTGCCAATGAATTTCAACGTCAACACAATGTTCCTATCTTGGCAATAAGAAGTGACAACGGCTCCGAATTCGAAAACTACACTTTGAATGAGTTTCTTAGTGAAGAGGGGATTAGACATCAATATTCCGCTGCGTACACCCCTCAACAAAATGGTGTAGACGAGAGGAAGAACCGGACTTTGATGGATATGGCTAGATCAATGTTGGCTGAATTCAAGTCTCCTTACAATTTTTGGGCTGAAGCCATATCCATTGCTTGTCACTCATCGAACCGGCTCTACCTCCAAAAGGTTTTGGACAAGACTCATTATGAAATACTTACCGGTAACAAGCCCAACATCTCATACTTAAGAGTATTCGGGTGTAAGTGTTTCTTTCTTATTAAAGGTGTCCGCTTGTCTAAATTTGAGTCCAAGGCTTTAGAAGGTATTTTTGTTGGTTACGGTGCTGAATCCCACACTTATAGAGTCTACAACAAGCTCACTGGGATTATTGTAGAATCTTGTAGTGTGGAATTCGATGAAAACAACGGCTCCTTTGTAGGGAAAGTTGATGTTTGTGATGCAGATGTTGAAATACCCCAAGATGCCATAAGAAGAATGGGCGTGGGATTTTTCCGCCCCATTGAGGAACCCCTTGTGGCGGATCGGGAAGGACAATGTGTTGGAGATATGCCCAAGAGGCAATAATAAAGTGGTTATTATCATATCTTCACACTTATGATAAATGTTTACATACCATGCTATAATTGTATTAACCAGAAACATTAATACTTGTGTGATTTGTAAACATAAAAGAGTCCCTAGTAAAGCCTCTTGTTAAACTAGCTTGTTGGTTAATATATGATCATGGTTTCCTGATCATGAACATAGAGATGTTATTAACAACATGGTCATATCATTAGGAGAATGATGTGATGGACATACTCCTATAGTTAAGCGTAGCATAAAGATCAAGTCATTTTAATAGTTCAATTGCTATATGCTTTCTGATACATAGTAACCTAATTCCTTCGACCATGAGATCATGCATATCACCTTTACCGGAAGGATGCTTTGATGACATCAAACACCACACCGTAACAGGGTGGCTATAAAGGTGGCATTGAGTGTTCGAAAAGTATTGGTTGAGACACATGGATCAAGAGTGGGATTTGTCCATCCATATGACGGATAGATATACTCTGGGCCCTCTCGGTGGAATGTCATCCAATTAGCTTGCAAGCATGTGACTGGCTCACAAGGGATCACATATCACGGGAACGAGAAAAGAGTACTTATCATTAACGAGGTTGAACTAGGTATGCAGAGATACCGACGATCATAACCTCGGATAAGTAAACTATCGTGAGACAAAGGGAAATTGGTATCGTATGTAAGTGGTTCATTCGATCGCAAAGTAATCGTAGAAATATGTGGGAGCCATATGAATTTCCAGATTCCTCTATTGGTTATTGATCGGAGAAGTGTCTCGATCATGTCCGCATAATTCACGAACCGTAGGGAGACACACTTAAGGATTCGACGTTGTTTGAGTAGTTATGGAATGATGAGAAAGAGACCGAATGTTGTTCGGAGTCTCGGATGGGATCCGGGATATCACGAGGAGATCCGGAATGGTCCGGAGAATAAGATTCATATAAGGAAAGTCCCGTTTCGGAGTTGGGGAATGGTTCCGGTGTTTTCATCGGGAACATTCTAGAAGGTTCCGGAATGTCCGGCACTCCGGGGGGGGGGGAAGGGTACATGAATGTGTCATTACAAGATGGAATGATTGCATCATGTACTAAGTGTCATCGCTGTCCAAAATAAAGGGTTTATTCAAATCCTAGTTTGAAAAGTCAAACGGCTAGTTTGAAAGTCAAACGACAAGTTTTGGAAAGAGGAGGAGAGGTGGAAACCGAGTTGGGGAGGGATTCCCTCCTCCAACCGGCGGCCCACCTCCAAGCCGAGTTGGGGAGGGACTCCCCTCCCCTTGGCCGCGCCTCCCACCTATAAAGGGAGGGGCAGGGCTGCCCCTCCTGGTACACAAGTCCCTCTCCTCTAAACCTAAACCCTAGCCACAGCCTAGGGATTTCTCCCAAGCCGTCAAGTTAGAGATTCTAATTGCCCTAGCCTCCGGTTTAGAGCCTTATAATTGGTGTGTCTAAACCCTAGATCACCAAAGCTCTCTCATACTCCACCATACTCGCTCCGGCTTAAGGCGAAGCCCTACGAGATCTCCCCTCTACTTCTGGTACCACGCCGTTGTGCTACCGGAATCGCGAGGAGAGTGCTACAACCTCCGCCGCCAACTGGAACAAGGGAGAGGAAGGTCTTCGTCGAGTACCGAACGTGTGACCGACTGCGGAAGCGCTGCCGGAACGCAGCGCCGGAAGGATCATCTACGCGATCTTGAGATCGGCAAGTGTACGACTACATCACCCACAAGAATCTGCTCTCGTTAACCGCTTTGGAATCTTCGAGGGTGAGTTCCTCTATCGACTCGTTGCTACAATCTAGTAGATAGATCTTGGCTTGATCATAGATTAGATCTTGATTGTGTGTTCATGCGGTAGAATTTTTTTGTTTTCCATGCTACGAACCCCTACAGTGGTATCAGAGCCGTGTCTATATGTAGATCTGTTGCACGAGTAGAACACAATGGTCATTGTGGGTGTTGATGCTTTTATTGTCGATTGCTTCTTGTGTACTTTGCATCTTGCGGTATGTTGGGATGAAGCGGCCCGGGCTAACCTTACATGACATCGTTCATGAGACTTGCTCCACGCTTGACATGCAACTTGTATTGCATAAGTGGCTTTGCGGGTGCCTGTTTCTCCTAGCATAGTTAAGATCCAATTTACAACGGGTGATTAATAATACTAGTATCAATGTTGTGGTTCTTGTTCGTAAGTTAGAATGACACTTATTAACAGCCCCAAACCACGTAAAATATGCAAAGAAAGTAGAGGCGTCTAACTTTGTTTTGCAGGGGTGTGCAGTGATGTGATATGGCCATGATTGTGATTATATATGATGTATGCAATGTTCCTTATTGTAAGTCGGCAACCGGCAGGAGCCATATGGTTGTCTTTAATTTCTATTAAGACCCGCGTGTCTATTCAAAGTAGTTGTAATAGTTGAAGCTGGTGGACGACAACCATGAAGAAGCGTCATTGACCTTGATGCTATGCCGGTGATGATGGAGATCATGTTCGTGCTTGAAGATGGAGATCGGAAGCACAAAGAAGAAAGGCCATATCATATCACATATTATGAATTGCAT
This sequence comes from Avena sativa, assembly GCA_916181665.1. NCBI lineage: Eukaryota > Viridiplantae > Streptophyta > Magnoliopsida > Poales > Poaceae > Avena > Avena sativa. The sequence continues at coordinate 270,972,159 of OV702298.1, read as the reverse complement.
GTGATGTTAATCCTTTATGCATCTTGTATTGCTTAGTAGACAACGGTAGCATTATAAGATGATCCCTCATGCACATAAATTTCAAGTTCTAAAGTGTTCACCCTTAGTATGCACCGTTGCTAAAGCTTGTTGTTTCGAAGCACCACGTGATGATTGGGTGTGTTAGATTCCGCAAGTGTATACAACGTAAGCAAGCTAGATTTGCTTATGCGGAAGCTAAGGTTTGATCTTGACGAGCCTAGCATGTACAAACATGGTCTCAGGAACACGGATCACCGAAAGGTAAAGCATGAATCATATAGTAGATATGATGAACATGTCGATTGTTCGCCATTGAAACTATATCAACTCTCGTGATGATCGGTTTTGATATGGTGGATTTGGTTCGTGTGATCACTAAAACAATGTGAGGGATGTTGTTTTGAGTGGGAGTTCACCTAGATTAATTTAATTATTAATTAGAACTCAATTTATCATAAATTAAATCAAAGTGAATTTGCATAGTTGTTGTAGTCATTGGCATCCGTTTACCACCTTGCGCTTAGTTATAATTGAGATGATAGAACTATAGAATTCTGGTTAGTTACTTTACGAACTGGTATCGTATTGTTTTGAAGTGTTAATCTAAAGTTTAAAAGTCCTATTGCAAACTTTCAGTAAGTTCCGGTTACTCCATGAAGTTTAATAATTGGTATTAAAATCGAGAGTGACAATTCCAAGTGTTAGTGTATGAGTATCATGTTTATCTCCATGATTCTTGATATTCAAAGGATTGTCTTAATATCAAGGTTATCTAGGATCTGAAAGAGTTATTTCAGAAACCATGATGTGTGGAAGATATTGTGATATCTGAAACGAAGTTTTGGTTGCAACATGATAGAGTATAATATGGCAAAAGTCATGTTCTCGTATTTGATGAGAATTTGCAAAACGTTGAAGACACTAGTTGTTCTAATCCTCCAAAATGTTTTGGAGAGCAACATTATACTCGCAGTTCACCGTTATAAGCTAAAAGTAGCTTGATCATGGATAATTCCATGATAACGGTGAATATTTGATGTAGGTAAAGTGTTTACTACACCAATAGATTACTAAAGAAAGGAATTTGAAAGAACACCAAACATTTGATGATGGTGATCTATTTCAAAGTGCAAGTCCAAAGACATTGGTATTTAATTATACACGCTTTGGACTATGTGTCATATGTATGACTCCACTGTTGATGTTGATAGATTCTTTCAAACAGAAAAGGAAATACTGAAAGAGAATCTCATAAGTATATGGCAGAAAAGAAAAGACTAGAATTGTTCAGTTTAAGTATATAGAAGATATACATGTTATGGCTATATTCTTTGCTTATTAAACAATGTGGTTCTTAAGTATTTGATACTGAATTTGTTGGTGTGAATCGTCATACGAAACAACAATTCATGAACTACAATGGCCTAAGTAACTAGCAAAAGAATATGTGATGATGTTCATCGAGAACAAATAAAGGGTTATTGTGTTGCTCGTTAAACATCGAAGCTTGCCTTCAAGATTTGTTTTATCAGGTATTATGAGAACAAAAGGGTTGTTCAAATAATTGCCGTAATCCATAAAAGATGGATGATTCACAAATCTCGTTGGAGAAATCACATCCATAAAACTAGTGCTAAAAATGTCGAAAGACAAATTGATTGAAAAATCACTTAGGAAGTGACATCGCCGTTTAAATTATATTGGAAAGAAAACATGAAGAAACTCCATGTGGATGGAATTTTGGAGTCTTTTGATTTTTGATCACATGACGCTTGTGAAACTTTCCTAGAGATAATTAAAACTTCGTTCATAGGCCAAAAGGGAACGAATGACTAGCTTATTGGAACTTGTGCATATTGTTGTACGAAATCCATTATGTGTAGTCAAGAGCGATGGATTTCAACTTCATATGCTTTCTCTGAAAATTTGAGTGAATATATGAATATTTACTTAATAAGGATGAAGTATGAAACATTTGAAAAGTTCAAAGACTTTCAAGATGAAGTGCAAAATCATTGTAACAAGAATGTAAATAGTTTATGATAAGATCATAAAGGAAGATATTTGAGTTACAAGTTTAGCATAATACCTAAGATTTAAGGAATCGTTCTGTGAATTTGAATGTCCCGAAACACCATAAGAGTATGGAGCGTTCGAGATATGTAATTAAACCTTGTTTGACATGGTAAGATCGAAGGTGTAATACACAAAACTGCCATTATATTTTAAAGATTAAAAGCTTTAGAGACTACCGTTTTCCACTGAAAAGAGCTCCATCATAATCCGCTGAAATGACACCATATAAAGTTATGGTTTGGGATAAAACCCAAGTAGTCCTTTCTTAAAACATTGGTATGCTATGCATAAGAAAGATGTGTGCAACCAAAGTCGGATGAACCTGTCTTTGTATAAACAATTAAGTATTCCTCCATAAACACCGGAGACAAAAGTGTTTGTCGCTTAGAACGTCAAGTTTCTTTGAGAAGGAATTTTTCGTGAAAAGATAAGTGGGAGGACAATAGAACTTTGATAAGGTTAAAGGAACCTTAGCTATATGATCAAAGTTGCGCAGCGCCGAAAAGTGTTCCGGAGGCAGCAACAATGCTCATGGCTCACGTACCTCAAAGGTTGTGGTCATTGAGATCTAAGTTCCTATTGAAACAAGTAGGTCGGATGAACAATCGAATACCAAGATTTTAGAGTTAAATCATTATTTGACAATAATGATCCGACTACATGCAAAGAAGCGATGATGAGCCCTGACTCCGTCAAATGGCTTGAAGCCATAAAATCCGTGATAGTTCCATACACGAGAAATCAAGTTTTGAACTTGAAGGACCCCCGAGAAAGGTGTAAGACCTTACAGTTGTGTTTGATCTATAAAGAAATAGACATGGATGTTTTCACATCTATGAAATAGTCGACATGTTGTGAAAGAGTTCACAAAATGTTCAAAGGTTGACTATGACAAGATTTGATCTTTCATAGTGATATTTAGTCTAAACGGATTAATGTAGCAACCACTACATATAATTTTGTTATATGGTAGTTGAATAAACAAATCAAGTTCTTCTAAAAGAATTGTTACCTAGGACATGTGCATAACACGGTCCATAGGGTTTTGTTAATTCAAAGGATGCTAAAAGCATATGTAAACTTCAATAGTTGAAGTGAGCATCGCGGAGTTGGAATCTTCACTGTGATGAAACTGTTAAAGGAGTTTAAAAGTTCATTAGAGACGATGAAGATGCTTGCGTTTGCAAGAAATTAAGTGGGAGCGCTAAGACATGTTTCTAATACATTATGTGGAAGACATATTGTTGATTGGAAATAATGTATCTTTTATTAACACATATTAAGAATTTCATCCGATGAAAGACTTAGGCAAAAACCCAAATATTTGGCATCAATTGACGCTAATATGGTTGTGCCAGAAGTACATAGACGAGATATTGAATGAGTTCAATATAGAAACTACAAGAAAGGTTCTTGTCGCACAGAAAGGATTGAAAGAGTTCAATGTTGATGATATATTAAAGTGTATTGACATTTGGTAAAGTGAAACATAGATTCAAGTATAGATTGATACTTGATGTATGAAATCACAAAGAGTATTTATATCAATCATACTGTGATATGTACAAATCCAGATATGTCCTATGCTCTGAATGTTATGAGCATATACCAGAATGATTCATAAGATGATCATTGGACGATAGTAAGGATATTCTTATGATCTTTTGGAAGAACTAAGAGTATATTATTTGTAGAAGTGACAAATAGATGGTTAGTTCATTGTAAAAGTACTACATTGATACTAGTTTTGTCACAGAGTACAAATTAAATTTATCTCAATCTAAACTAAGGGTGGCACAATATAATGGAAAGTAAGTTCCATAATGGATTTGGATGAGTTCCAAAGTTAAGACATTGTGACAGATACTACAACAAAAGGCTAAGTATATGACTGCTATAATAGCAGCTAAAGAGGGCATTTGTGTCAAGTAGTTTGTTGTCAAACTAGGTGTAGTTCACATCGGGATAATATTATGAAGATATATTGTACGACAATATTATCAACATGTTTTAACCCCAAAGAACTAAAGGTCTCACCAAAGTACCAAAATTATACAAAGCCATCTCATTAGAGAATGAGTGATGCGTAGAGACGCAAAGACATGCAATTACACACGGACCTAGAAGTGTCAGATCCGGAGATCAGTTAACCACTAGCAATCGTGTACATACAACACTGAAAGCCATAGGTGTTGTATACACAAAGGTTTGAAACTAGATTATTGACTCTAGTGCAAGTGGGAGACTGTTGGAGATATGCCCAAGAGGCAATAATAAAGTGGTTATTATCATATCTTCACACTTATGATAAATGTTTACATACCATGCTATAATTGTATTAACCGGAAACATTAATACTTGTGTGATTTGTAAACATAAAAGAGTCCCTAGTAAAGCCTCTTGTTAAACTAGCTTGTTGGTTAATATATGATCATGGTTTCCTGATCATGAACATAGAGATGTTATTAACAACATGGTCATATCATTAGGAGAATGATGTGATGGACATACTCCTATAGTTAAACGTAGCATAAAGATCAAGTCATTTTAATAGTTCAATTGCTATATGCTTTCTGATACATAGTAACCTAATTCCTTCGACCATGAGATCATGCATATCACCTTTACCGGAAGGATGCTTTGATGACATCAAACACCACACCGTAACAGGGTGGCTATAAAGGTGGCATTGAGTGTTCGAAAAGTATTGGTTGAGACACATGGATCAAGAGTGGGATTTGTCCATCCATATGACGGATAGATATACTCTGGGCCCTCTCGGTGGAATGTCATCCAATTAGCTTGCAAGCATGTGACTGGCTCACAAGGGATCACATATCACGGGAACGAGAAAAGATTACTTATCAGTAACGAGGTTGAACTAGGTATGCAGAGATACCGACGATCATAACCTCGGATAAGTAAACTATCGTGAGACAAAGGGAAATTGGTATCGTATGTAAGTGGTTCATTCGATCGCAAAGTAATCGTAGAAATATGTGGGAGCCATATGAATTTCCAGATTCCTCTATTGGTTATTGATCAGAGAAGTGTCTCGATCATGTCCGCATAATTCACGAACCGTAGGGAGACACACTTAAGGATTCGACGTTGTTTGAGTAGTTATGGAATGATGAGAAAGAGATCGAATGTTGTTCGGAGTCTCGGATGGGATCCGGGATATCACGAGGAGATCCGGAATGGTCCGAAGAATAAGATTCATATAAGGAAATTCCCGTTTCGGTGTTGGGGAATGGTTCCGGTGTTTTCATCGGGAACATTCTAGAAGGTTCCGGAATGTCTGGCACTCCGGGGGGGGGGGGGGGGGAGGGTACATGAATGTGTCATTACAAGATGGAATGATTGCATCATGTACTAAGTGTCATCGCTGTCCAAAATAAAGGGTTTATTCAAATCCTAGTTTGAAAAGTCAAACGGCTAGTTTGAAAGTCAAACGGCAAGTTTTGGAAAGAGGAGGAGAGGTGGAAACCGAGTTGGGGAGGGATTCCCTCCTCCAACTGGCGGCCCACCTCCAAGCCGAGTTGGGGAGGGACTCCCCTCCCCTTGGCCGCGCCTCCCACCTATAAAGGGAGGGGCAGGGCTGCCCCTCCTGGTACACAAGTCCCTCTCCTCTAAACCTAAACCCTAGCCACAGCCTAGGGATTTCTCCCAAGCCGTCAAGTTAGAGCTTCTAATTGCCCTAGCCTCCGGTTTAGAGCCTTCTAATTGGTGTGTCTAAACCCTAGATCACCAAAGCTCTCTCATACTCCACCATACTCGCTCCGGCTTAAGGCGAAGCCCTGCGAGATCTCCCCTCTACTTCCGGTACCACGCCGTTGTGCTGCCGGAATCGCGAGGAGAGTGCTACAACCTCCGCTACCTGCTAGAACAAGGGAGATGAAGGTCTTCGTCGAGTACCGAACGTGTGACCGACTGCGGAAGCGCTGCCGGAACGCAGCGCCGAAAGGATCGTCTACGCGATCTTGAGATCGGCAAGTGTACGACTATATCACCCACGAGAATCTGCTCTCGTTAACCGCTTTGGAATCTTCGAGGGTGAGTTCCTCTATCGACTCGTTGCTACAATCTAGTAGATAGATCTTGGCTTGATCATAGATTAGATCTTGATTGTGTGTTCATGCGGTAGAAATTTTTTGTTTTCCATGCTACGAACCCCTACACAATGCTCCACTCAAGTGGAGCCCTCATCTTCACAAGATCAACAATCTCCTACTGTTGGAGAAATCTCTGCACCGACACTGCAACCTGCTAAAGATCATAAGTCTCCTGGACGAGATGGTAGTCCCAGGCCGGACTATCCGCCCCCTCCAAGGGGCGGACAATCCGCCCCTGGCACTCCAACTTGTTCCAGGGGATCCGAAGAAGAAGACAGCTGACAAGAAGTTCCCAGGCCGGATTCTCCGGCCCCTGAGGGCGGATTATCCGGCTCTGGTTATCCCAGTTCTGTCAGGCATCCTCAAGAAGAAGGCACTGGTGCGTCATATCCCAGGACGGATAGTCCGGCCCCTCCAAGGGGCGGATTATCTGGCCCTGAAGAACAAATTCTGCAGCAACCTCCTGTTGTTAACTCTGATCAAGATCAAGGGCAAGGCAGTGGTCAAGACAAGGATACAAATACTAAATCAACTCCTTCTAGAAACAATAAGGACATTGAGGCTCGTCACAAGGATCATGCTGATCGGAACCTTGAACTAAGGGGTCACACTCTTGACAAGGTTGTTGGTGATATACGAAGAAGGGTGTCTACTAGAAGAGAACTTTCAAGCTTCTGTGATCATCAAGCTCACATTTCCATGGTTGAACCGAAGAAGGTCTTTGATGCTCTTGAAGATCCCGATTGGGTTGTTGCAATGCATGAAGAGTTAAATAACTTTGAACGCAACAAAGTTTGGAAGCTCGTAGAGAAACCCAAGGACTGCCGCAATGTTATCGGCACCAAGTGGATCTTCAAGAACAAACAAGATGAAAATGGCATTGTTGTGAGGAATAAAGAAAGACTCGTGGCTCAAGGATTCTCTCAAGTGGAAGGAATTGATTTTGGCGAGACTTATGCTCCTGTGGCTCGTCTTGAGTCCATTGGTATCCTTCTTGCATATGCAGCCCATCATAATTTTAAATTACAGCAAATGGATGTTAAGAGTGTGTTTCTTAATGGTCCTCTACATGAGTTAGTATACGTCAAGCAGCCCCCGGGTTTTGAGGACCCCAAATTTCTGAACCATGTCTACAAACTCGATAAGGCGCTCTATGGCCTTAAACAAGCCCCACGTGCGTGGTATGAGCACCTTAAAGAGCTTTTGTTAGACCGTGGATTCGAAGTTGGGCAAATCGATCCCACTCTTTTTACTAAGAAGGTTAATGGGGAGCTTTTTGTATGCCAACTTTATGTAGATGACATTATTTTTGGCTCTACTAACCAAGCTTTTAATGATGAATTTTCAAAGCTTATGACTGACAGGTTTGAGATGTCAATGATGGGTGAGTTTAGGTTCTTTCTTGGATTCGAGATCAAACAACTTAGAGAGGGAACCTTTATTAATCAAGCTAAGTACATCCAAGACATGCTCAAAAGGTTCAAGATGACGGATCTCAATCGCGTTGCTACTCCAATGCAAACAAAGTGTCATCTTGAACTCAATCCCAAGGGTAAAGACGTGGACCAAAAGGTATACCGATCCATGATCGGCTCTCTCCTTTACCTTTGCGCATCTAGGCCCGATATCGTGTTAAGTGTAGGAGTGTGTGCAAGGTACCAAGCCGCTCCTAAAGAAATCCACTTAGTGGCAGTCAAACGAATCTTCAGATATTTGGTTCATTCCCCGAATTTTGGGTTATGGTATCCCAAGGGTTCAAGTTTCTCTCTATGTGGTTACCCTGATTCAGATTGGGCTGGTGACAAAGATGATAGAAAATCAACTTCTGGTGCATGTCAATTCTTGGGCAGGTCTCTAGTGTGTTGGTCTTCAAAGAAACAGAATTGTATTTCACTCTCAACCGCCGAAGCTGAATATGTTGCTGCTGCAAGTGCTTGTACACAATTATTATTGATGAGGCAAACTTTAAAGGAATATGGTGTCAATTGTGACAAAGTGCATCTATTATGTGACAATGAAAGTGCTATCAAAATTGCTTACAATCCCGTGCAGCATACAAGAACAAAACATATTGAGATTCGCAACCACTTCATTCGGGATCACGTTGCTCATGGTGATATTGCCCTATCCTTTGTGAGCACGAAGAACCAACTTGCTGATATTTTCATGAAGCCCCTTGATGAAGCAAGATTTTGTTATTTGAGGAATGAGCTAAATATCATAGATTCAAGGAGCTTGGCTTGACTACCCTTGCACACTCACTTGCTCTTATTCATATATTTGGTTTAGATGCGGGCATAGACATAGGGGGAGTGTAGTCCTAATTGATTGGGCTAACCCTCCCCCAATAATGCCGAAAGCAACTAAAATCATTTCCCTTAATATCATTTTGTGATATGTGGGTCATCGATGAGCATTGGTTTTGAACTCAAGATACATCTTCGCGGTGTCATGCCATGCGCTCCAACATGGTGGCTTCGGCCACCGCCCTCTTCCTTGAGAAGAGTTGGTTTCTAATGTTTCTCTTTGGATTTTCTTGCATATCTCTTGTTCTTATGGAAAATACACTCAACTTTGGCTTTTGTTTTATTTGATTCTTGCAAATTTGGGTGTGTAATACCATCTCAGTTTGTTGATCAAATTTGAGTGGTCTTTAGGGGCGTTCGCATCGCTCTTCTTCCTTTTTGGCATTTTGATGCCAAAGGGGGAGAAGTAGTTCTATTAGGTCTCGTGGATTTGCAAGGGTCGGGCGCAAGCACTTGTCTTTCCGTTGTTTTTATTTGCTTGCTTGTGCTTGTTTTAGCGTGAACTTATTTGCTATTTGTGCTTGGATTATGTAAGACTATGTCGTGCTCGACTATGTTTGGTACTATGCTTAGTATTTATGGAATTTTGGATTTGTATGGAGCATATTTGATGGCATATGGAATCATGGGATTATCTAATGTATGCATCAATAGTGTTGGGATGTGCTTGGAGGCTATCAAGCTAATTATTTTCTTTGGCTATAATCACATCTTGGTGGTATGACCTTGTTTCCCAACCCACCTTGTTTCAATTATATTTGCTATGAAAGTTGTGTTCTCTCTAGTGGTGTATTTGTTTTCAAATGCAAAGTTTAAATATGCACACATCTAGGGGGAGCATCTTTCATTTTTAAGGTGGCATTAGCCGGTTTCATTGAAAATCCTAGTATTGTCATCTAACACCAAAAAGGGGGAGATTGAAAGAACATTTCTTAATCCCTAGTGTTTTGTGTGTTAGATAACAATATCAAGGATTATTTAATGTGTGTTGAAGTGTTGCAGCTCTCTCTAAGAAAAAGGGAAAAGTATCTGCCTTTGGGGGCGGATAATCCGCCCCTCCCTCTTCCCAAGTAGGCGCTATCCCCAGAAGGGGGGCGGAGTTTTGGACGGATTTTCCGTCCTCCCCGAATAATCCACCCATCTGGGGGGCCGGATAGTCCGCCCCCTTGCTCACCGCCAAGGCGCAAGCCCCAGAGAGGGGGCGGAGTGTTGGCCGGACTTTCCGGCTTGGCCGGATAATCCGCCCCAGGAGGGGGCCGGATTATCCGCCCCCAAGATCTTCACCAAGTCACGCAGGCGCCAGCCCCAGAGAGGGGGCGGATTTTCTCCTGGAATATCCGCCCTTGGGGCGGAGTTTTCCCAGGGGGGCGGATAATCCGCCCCCAAAGTTGCTCAACGGCCAGATCTGGGGAGGGGGTATTTAAGCCAACCTTCCCCCTCCTGCCAGATCTCTTGATTCATTCGAAAAAGACAAGATCTGATCTGCAACCTTCATCCAAGAGAGCTCCACCTAGATCCACCCAAAGGCCCCGTCCCTTGGGGAATCGAAGGAGGAGAACTCGATCTTCATCATCAACAATCAAGCGCTTCATCTCCTCTCCATTCATTTGGAGAATCACCGATCTAGTATTTCTTGCAAATACCTAGATCCTTGTTTTCTTTATATTGATAAACCTTGTTCTTGTGACAGCTTGTTGTCATCCCGGGAGCCCCCAATTCAGTTGTGGGTGTGTGCCCCGGTAGCGTTGTAAAAGGCATCGGTTCCCGCCTCGAAGGGATCCAATAGTGGAGAAGGTGGATCAGGCCTCTCGTGGCGAGATCCATCGGAGAATAGGGTGAGGACTATTGTGGCGTGGTGGTCTTAGAACCGCCCACCCCTCTAACGCAGATGTACTTCCCTTAACAAGGAAGAAACTGCGGTAAAACAAATCCCTGTGTCTCCGCGTGCTCCACTACGGTTCCTTCGCTCCTCTTTTTACGTGCTTAGTAGTTAGGGTTGCATATAGAGAAATTCTCGTAGTTGCATATCTAGAGAATTTACTTTGTGTCAAGCCTAAAATTGAAAAAGTATTAAAAATTGGTTAGCACCTGTTCACCCCCTCTAGATGCCCATACAATCCATTTCAGTCGCGGAGAAGGACAGTGATTGGCTTGGATCTTAGTCTGAGCCTCATACCAAGGAAGTGTGAACGAGCCTATAACTCGGATGTGCAACAAAGCTAAGATCTCTCATGGGTAAAGCAACACACCTCTGCAGAGTGTAAGAACTGTAACTTGTTACTCCCTGTTCCGGGAAGGAGCTACGAACGCTGCGGGAAAGGAACTCCATGAAAGTTCTGGTAAACGCGTGAAGGCTGATGGACATAGCTTTTCAGAATAAAATCAACCTTTGCAGAAATGTTTACGACAACTTGCATTGCCTACGACCTATGGTCTGTGGCTGTAGATAGTGCATCAAACACTTCTCTTTAGTAAATTTGCTGAGTACGCTCGTACTCAACGTGTCTTCTTAACCCTTGCTAGATCTCGGAGAAACCAAATGACGTTTTCAGGAAATAAGTCACTTGAAGAGTTGAAGAAATCTTAAGGAGATCAACGGAGTCGAAGATCTTACCAGAATCTATCAAAGACAAGCTGAAGCATAGAATAGAAATAAAACTCCTAGAATCTATAACCTACTTCTGTAGAATAATACTATAGTAGTACTTTCAAGGCTTATACATATATTAATAGTAGTACTTCTAAAGTAACCCCAAGTGGATCTTTCTGGTTCTTTCTATATAATATTCCTCACTGTCCAAGGAAGCTCTCTGGATCTTTTGTAATATGCTATATGTAATATAAAGTGTTGTCTTGGACCCGTGATGTTTCTGTTGTACCACTCTAAGGGATATAATGCGGATGGAACGGTGTTCCATTGGTGTTATATCAACAACTATAGTGTACTACACCATGCAGTGGTATACTGGGTCACCGCAGCCCCCCCCAGATATGTCCCTAGGAAAAAAATGAGACTGCATTTTTATGTTTTCGATTGGGCCAGATTGAGCCTTCTGATTGCCTGGACGTGTATGTACCTACAAGGTCGATCGTCTTGGACCTGATCTAGCGACCGATTCCTTCTGTAACTCCTACTCTCAAACTCCCGATCGGAAATAGGAACGCTCCATCGCACGTCTCACCGACCTCTCATCTCGAGTGTCCCTCTCTCGAGACCGAGATTCGCTAGGAGGCTGTTCCTTCTATTCAAATCCTATCCCAAGGATGGCCACCCGTCCAATCCTGTGTAGAAGGTATCAAAAAGTGTGTACCGATTCTCCGTGGATTTCAGTTCTAGTTTATGCCATAATTCTAGTTTTGATTAGTAATTGTTGTTTTATTTCCAGTGCAGTTAACTAAGTAATGTCTCTCAACGTAAAGACTTGCACTAAATTTAGAGAAACTTTCTCTTGACTTGGTTCATCTGGTACATCCAATTTGAGTTAAGTGATCTTATTTCTGATCTAAGTCACTTTGCTTGATAGATCCATGGATGATATGGAGATTTCTACATTTGTTAGAGAAGTGGATTTCTATCCTAATATTTTTATCGTTTATTGGATCTTATTTACTATACTTGTGATTTTCATATGCTGAAAGAAGCTTTTAAAAATTTAAATTATCTAAGAACTATTTGAGATTTGTGGTCTCTCTCGAGCGGTTAACTGGTTTAGCAACTCTATGCGGGAAGAAGTTATTGGATAAGATTGACATTGATTCCATCAATACCCGACTTCCCCTATTAATTTATGCATAAAATGTAAACATTGTTATTATTGTATGAGTATTGCAATTGGGTACACTTGAATTCATATTTTTCATTATTCATAGACATATATTTAAAAAATTATATACTAGTATGGACCCTAAATTTTAGTTTCGCCCCGGGCCTCCGAAATCTTAGGACCGGTCCTGGTCCTAGAACTAGTCTAACTCTGACTACACCGTCCCACATGTTGCTATTCGGGAACGAACCTGTCTGAACCGTCGTAAACAGTCTCATATAGCAAACGAACATAGCAAACCAGGCCTCGATGGCATTTTTGCAGTCAGGTACGTAGGACAACAACTGTAGTAGGTCAAGGCCTTCCACGATTTTTGGTGGGCGTGGCGAGAATACTGCAACTGTTTCTGCATGCTCGCTGATTTGTGGGTAGCTTCCTTCTCTTCGTTTTTGGTCTTCGTTAGAGCCGCCGTGCCCGCTGACGACACAGACGGCGCCGCCTCCTTCTCCCTGGTATTCGTGGCAGCTTTGACGGTGAGATGCCGCCGCACCTGCACTACCGCGAGTGGACGAAGATCCTCTGCAATATGGTAAGCTCGAATTACCTCTTGTTTTTAAGGCAAACTTTGAGCAATAATTTAGTCAACCAAATATGAGTTACATGTTATCCAAAAATATATCATCGGCTGCATATTTTCAAGAACTTTTCAATGATAAATTTTTTAAGGACATATAACTTATGTTTTATTGGCTCAATTACTAATCAAAATTTGGCAAAAGTGGCCTTGTATAGGGAGTATCATATTGAGGGGACAAATAAGTTGCACGAGTACTCATGTATGCTCCAAAGGGGAAAGTATCCAGTGAAACAAAGGAATTGATACACCCGATGCACCTCAACTTCAATTGACAACCTGAAAAGTTCTCGAAAAATCTGAAAACAAGTCTTTGCATAGATAGTACTCATATGTAACATGCACAGAATATCAACTCGATAGTCATAACACAGATCAAGAAAAAATATAGACAAATCTGGTAATGAATAGTGCAAAATACAAGATGGTCTTTGAATTTGGCCCATTATCACTAAGCTACAACAAATTTGTTATTTTCTATTTTGATGTTGTGTCTCGAATTTAGACTTGATTTTTTGTGACAATGTATATTTATGTCGTGTCAATAGCCTAATTTGTTCTGTACTCCTTCCGTCTCAAATTTAGACTCGATGTACACCTAAATTTAGACAAATTTTCAACATCTATTTTGAGATGAAGGAAATAGTTTTTTTTTTGATTTTTTAAAAAGTTGTTGACCAGAGCCGGATGCACCGGACCGGGTGCACCAATTCGTTGGTTTCATGGATACGTTCCCTGACACAAAGCACCGACTTGTGCCATTTTCCCTGCACCGACCTAGGTTTTTTTTTTTTTTTGAGAACTCTGCACCGACCTAGGTGATTGAGTCCGTGGAGACATATTTTTAATCAGGAAAAAAAGCCCAATAGGCCACCACGCAAAGGTCAAAATAGGAGGAAGTATCATGACTTTTGATCGTGGTCCGTGATCGGCTGATCAATCACTTCTACAGTACTCTCCAATTCCGCATGTTCCATTTCCCTGTGACGTTTTCTCAAAAAAAAAAAAAAAAAACTCCCTATGAGGCGTTGACGCTAAAGCTAGAAAGACTCCCGTAGGCCGCAACTTCACGACTGCTCCCTGCCCTACCGCCGCACCCTGCCGGCCTGCAATCGTGCTGACGGCCGACGCGTTCTCCTCGCTCACCAAACGCATCCTAATACAACGAGTCTCCATCTTTAGTCCTTTTCTCGTCATCCAGTCTTCAACTTTTTCAGTACTTAATCGACAATTTTGCGATCTTTAAACAAGGATCTAATTCAAGTTTTGATCTCCTTTTGTTTTATTACATTGCTAAACCTAATGTGTTCTTAGACAGAAAGCAGCAAAAGTGCTGATTTCATTCATGTGATAGGAGTAAAAGAGTACATATGACTGAAAAAAGGAAAGAAGAAGAAGAAAACAACTCAACCTCCCTAACAAAGAAAATGATATAAAACAACAACAACCTTCATGATGCTCGACTTTAGAAATATCGGAGGGTCAACCAAACAGGAGAAGGCTTTCAGGTTCCATCGCCGTCTAACAAAGGAAGAGAGGTTTTATATCATCCCAGTGAAGTAAAAACAAGATAATTACCAACCCCACAACTATCTTTCACGCGTAAAATTCACACGCAGCGACTCTCACACCCAAACACCGAGTTTGAAAACAGTCCACTCTATCGATTGCTAGAATAACAGTAATAAATAGTTGGTTAAAATAACTACCGATTTGGAACAGAAGTAGAAAAAAGTAATGTAAAACAGAAAGTAAACTATGAGGTAGTAGGGGAATCTAGATTCAACATTATAATTGTTGATGATCATATTGGTTCTTAAATGTATATTGTGCATGGGCGGAGGCCCACATAAAGATGTGCCTAATGCCTTGGTCACACATCCCGCACCACCACCACTAGCCCTTCAAAGACCACCGGTGTAGTACACTAACAATTAAGGGTTAGTAAGAACTCGGATCTCTATTATTCCCTTATTGATGGTCAACAAAGGATAGGGACAATTTAGCACTTCTATGCCCACTAATCCTGTCTTGCACAGATAGAAATATATTTCGTGTCCATAAGGTATCGACGTTTGCATATTATGACGAAGAATATTACCACAATTTATGCTATTAAAATGGAATACATTCTCGCATATAATTTATGTAAATACTAGCGTCCATCCATATCCTCGACTTAACTAGTCTAGCATGTGGCATAAGACAAATAATCATATGAAACATGGATGGATGATTAAAGTAATACAGTTTGGGTTACGACGAGATGGATGGATGATTCAATGACGAGGTATTTGATGGAGATTGATGTCGTGCCTCCAAGTCTTAAGCTTATCTTCATCTCTCGTGGATGGTGTGGTGGTCTTGAAGTTATGAAGATAGAGGTGGAAGAGTATCATCGTGGTGGAGATGGAGAGGATGGCTCTCCGAGGCGGCAACCCTCTCCTTTATGTAGAATTCTAGTGTCTGAATCTTGGTAGGGTGAATCATCGATAGTTTGGCCCAATGCCCAATACACATTTTGCCCGGTTTAACCATCTGGAGCTGATCACATATGGTATGGCCTCACATGTACATACCGTTAGTCGTTAAGTCTTCTCGAAGTACGTCTAGTGGCCTAGTTTATATGGAACTGATCATCTCTTGATGTAGCCTTCATATAAACCCCCTTCAAATATACCTTTATATTCATTGTCCTAATCCTCAAGAATTCCACATCACCTACACACACAAAATACAAATGAAAAGTAATAAAATCCTAATAAAAACTAAAGACTATGCAATGATCTTATTAAAATGAGTAGAAACTAGTAATTCACACATAATGGATGAAAGTGGGTTGATGGAGCATGCGATGAGAGATTTTATATGCAACAAGTAGTCTTAAACACTATATAGTGTTTTTTGAATGAGCTAAGATGAAAAAGGAGCTATGCCACACATGTAATGTTGCAATTGGTTCCTCTTCTCCTAGTGGGTTCGTTCAAATTATTCCTCTTCATATCTCTAGTGGATCAGTTCTCATTCTGGTTTGTCTATAAGAGGTTGCTCCTTAGTTAACAAAATAGAAGCAACAAATGATGCAACACCGATTCTAGAGCATTAGGATGCCACACACATCTTCCTCAACCTGTATTCTAGTGTGCACCAAGAGACAAGATAGTAGGACTCTATTACACTGCTTCTCGTGATCGTAGGAATGAGAGAGGCGATCAAGTTTTTGAGAAATGCTCTAGAGTGACTATATGCATATTATCTGACACTGTAGCATAGGACTACTTCCTGATCATAAAGAACATCCTTGACAACAAATGTACTCCTAAAAACACTGCCAATATGATTTTTTTCCCTCTTCATCATACATGTTTTCATTTTATATGCTCTAGAGTTTATTGTTCTAACAATTAGTTTACCTATGCTCTATTCATCTTCTCTAGTAGTTTGCATAATTAGTTTAATATCTATTTATATGGTCATGATTTATCTATTTTTTTCATGGATTAGATCTTATGGAAATCATAATGTGATTAAAGAGGTCAATGATTTCTTATCTTAGTGCTTTGAGATGAAGGATTTAGGAGTAGCTGATGTTGTCTTGAACATCAAGCTATTGAGAGATAACAATGGTGTGATTACTCTACTTCAATCTCACTATGTGGACAGAAAAGATCTTGAGTCGTTTTAGGTATAGAGACTGCAAGCCTTTTCTAACACCGTGATGCTAGTGTGCTACTTTGAAAGAACCAAAGGGTTGCTTGAGATCAATTGAGATGCTCTCAATTTATTGATTTACTTATGTATCTGGCTAGTGATAAGAGGCATGCTAGCTCTTTCATTGTGACAAAACTAATACATTTTTTCAAATCCAGGAGATAATTATTAGCATGTGATGCATGTAAAATGCATGCATGAACTTTGTAGCTTGTTGAAATGAATTCCCACTTATTGGCAACATAAATACTGTCATATCCATATTTTACATTGATTTTTATGGATTTACCAATGATCTACTTTATTTTGGTTCTAACTCTATAGGACAGGAAAACCCTATTTTGTGTATATTTAGCTTTTTTGGGGACCTAAACAAAGTTAAATGGACTTGGGATTTCTGGAGCGTCAATATTTCATCAAGATAAGGACATGGAGCACTTGGATTACACGAGGGGAGCCTTGAGGCCCAAAAGAGTCCAGGTGGCACGCCCAGGTGGGGTGGGCGCACCACCCATGCCATCTTTCGACTCGGTCGTCCGATTCACTTGATTTTTTTCACCCACAGACTTGTTTTAACCTAAAAACATCTATATAAATATCCTCAGAGGATTCCTCGGCATGGAGCATTGTAGAAACGCGAAACACCAAAACAGAGCCAGAACCAACAAAGATTGGAGGGGGAAACTCCATGGGAGCCGCCACTAGAGGGATCTATACCTTCTCCAATGTCTCCACCATCATCACCATGATGAATAGGGAGTAGTCCACCTTTGTACTATGGGTTTGTGGCAGTAGATTAATCTATTTATCTCTTGTTCTTCATAGATCTAGTACCATCTGAGCCCCTCAACATGATTATGGTCATATATGTAATTCCTATGTGATGGATATTTATTCTATGATTTGATATATAAGATTGGAACCTATTATGTGTAAGATGTATTAATAGATGCATATCATGTACCCTGTTGTTAAGTACTTGTTCTGATCCAACTTGTATGCAAGAGCATGTGTAGGGAGAAGTGTTTATTAGATGGAGTAGCATGATGGTAGTGATTGAATAGTGACAAAAAAAATTAAGATCTACTATGGTATTTACCTTTGCTGCCTCACTAGGGATAAAATGAATTCATGTGCTATAATTATCTTGTGATAGCTTGATAATCTTGTTTGGTCAAGGTAGCATATGTGTTATTCAAACATCATGTCAAAATACCTAAGGCTATACTCTGTTGATTCTTAATTCAAGATTGCTTGGAGTTTTCCCTTTCTTGAGGAGTATAAGACAGATGTATTGCATCATCTCTATGTTAGGACGCGATGCCCATATGAATTCTTATCAAAAACATGCTGAAGTTCCACCAATATTATGTCTTTGATGAATTATTTGTGTCCACTACAACCCAAAAAGAGAGTAGACAAGTGAACCCATGAACCCCGACCCATTTTAAACCATAAGTAATACCTTTCCAACACAATTATCGTACTTTACATTTTTTGCAATTTATTATTTCAAAAATACAAAAATACCTTCTTCACTTGCAAACACACACAAAACCCCAAAACAACTATCTTTTATTGATTTTATCTTGCTTGCCTAGTTTTACTTGTTTACTTTACTTTGTTTACATTTATATTTCATATTAATAATACGAAACCTTGTGCCTGACAACCACACGATGGAGTTGGGAACACAAGACAAAAACTTTGCTTTGCAGGTTGCTAGAAGAGGAGAAGAAGAATTAACCTCTTAGTCAATTCTCGAGAGTTTGATATAAACCCTCGAGTCACCCTTGTGGGAAAAATAAGTTTACTACAACACTCTGCACTTGGACTTCCACCGAATTGGTACAAGGATTTTTTTTCCATCAGCATGCTCTTGAGAGAGTGATGCACTACCTAAAAAAGGTATTATAAGCTATGAAATTCACTATACTAGGTATCTAAGGGTACTAGATGGATATAATGATTCAAATTAGATATCTGATGTTGATGAGATTAGTTCCACAAGTGGATATCTGTTTACGCTACATGGTGCTATTGTTTTTGAAAGTTTTGCAAGAATACCATCTTAAGGAGGTCAACAATGGAAGCGAACTCACAACATTGGAAACATCCATTGTTGAGACAGAGTGGCTTCTTCAGCTCTTGATGGACTTTCACGTGGTTGAAAAACCGATGCTCGCTATCCTGATAAACTTTGATTATCAAGGTAAACGATTTCAAGATAATATGAAGTCATTAATTCATGAGATGATTAAAATATTTTAGAAAAATGTTGAACTCCAGAGTTATTGTGTTGAATTATATCCAAACATCTATGAAGTCAGGTTGAACCCTTTACAAAAGGTTTATCACAAACTATGATAGACAATGCATCAAGTGAGATATGTATGATGAGACCCACAATATGAGTTTTCCATAGTGTTAACTTATTGTATGTGATCGGAGCTCCCTTGAAGTAGAATTTGTTGGAGATATGCCCAAGAGGCAATAATAAAGTGGTTATTATCATATCTTCATGCTTATGATAAATTTTTACATACCATGCTATAATTGTATTAACCGGAAACATTAATACTTATGTGATTTGTAAACATAAAAGAGTCCCTAGTAAAGCCTCTTGTTAAACTAGCTTGTTGGTTAATATATGATCATAGTTTTCTGATCATGAACATAGAGATGTTATTAACAACAGGGTCATATCATTAGGAGAATGATGTGATGGACATACTTCTATAGTTAAGCGTAGCATAAAGATCAAGTCATTTAATATAGTTCACTTGCTATAAGCTTTCTGATACATAGTAACCTAATTCCTTCGACCATGAGATCATGCTAATCACCATCACTAGAAGGATGCTTTGATGACATCAAACACCACACCGTAACTGGGTGGCTATAAAGGTGGCATTGAGTGTTCGGAAAGTATGTGTTGAGGCACATGGATCAAGATTGGGATTTGTCCATCCATATGACAGATAGATATACTCTGGGCCCTCTCGGTGGAATGTCATCCAATTAGCTTGCAAGCATGTGACTGGCTCACAAGGGATCACATATCACGGGAACGAGAAAAGCGTACTTATCAGTAACGAGGTTGAACTAGGTACGTAGAGATACCAGCGATCAGACCTCGGATAAGTAAACTATCGCGAGACAAAGGGAAATTGGTATCGTATGTAAATGGTTCATTCGATCACGAAGTAATCATAGAAATATGTGGGAGCCATATGAAGTTCCAGATTCGTCTATTGGTTATTGATCGGAGAAGAGTCTTGATCATATCTGCATAATTCACGAACCGTAGGGAGACACACTTAAGGATTCAATGTTGTTAGTAGATATGGAATGTGAGTAAAGAGACCGAATGTTGTTCGGAGTCTCAGATGGGATCCGGGATATCACGAGGAGATTCAGAATGGTCCGGAGAATAAGATTCATATAATGAAAGTCCAATTTTGGAGTTCGGGAATGATTCCAGTGTTTTCACCGGAATGTTCTAGAAGGGTCTAGAAGGTTCACTGATCCGGAAGGGGAAGGGTACATGGATGTGTCATGACAAAGTGTAATGGTTGCATCATGTCCTAGGTCACTTGGCTGGACACTTGGAAGAGATAAATCAAACTCTAATTTGAAAGTCAAAAAGGCAGTTTGAAAAAGTCAAATCCCAACATGGTTTCCGAGTTAGGGAGGGTTTCTGAGTTAGGGAGGGTTTCCACCTGGGTTGGGAACACCCTTGGACTCCCCCCACCTATATAAGGAGGTGTAGGGGTGCACCCCAAGGTATCCCCCTTGCCCTAGGCGCCCAAGAAACCCTAGGTTGGCCGCCGCCCCCCTCTCTAGTTGCGACCAATCTAGATCTCCTCTAAACCGCTACCGACTAGCTAAACTCTAGTTGCTAGCTACCTCTAAACCTTGGCCCTCTAAACCCTAGATCGCCGGGGCTCCCTCTACTCCACCATACTCGCTCCGGCTTAGGCTAAGCCCCGCGGGATCTCCCCTCTACTTTCGACACCATGCCGTCATGCTGCCGGAATCGCGAGGAGAGAGCTACAACCTCCGCTGCCTGCTGGAACAAGGGAGAGGAAGGTCTTCATCGAGTACCGTACGTGTGACCGACTGCGGGAGCGCTGCCGGAACATGGCGCCGGAAGGATCGTCTACGCGATCTTGAGATCGGCAAGTGAACGACTACATCACCCATGAGAATCTGCTCTCATTAAATGCTTTAATCTTCGAGGGTTAGTACTCTATCAACTTGTTGCACCAATATAGTAGATAGATCTTGTCTTGATCATAGATTAGATCTTGATTGTGTGTTCATGCGGTAGAATTTTTTTGTTTTCCATGCTACGAACCCCTACAGTGGTATCAGAGCCGTGTCTATATGTAGATCTGTTGCACGAGTAGAACACAATGGTCATTGTGGGCGGTGGTGCTTTTTATTATCAATTGCTTCTTGTGTACTTTGCATCTTGCGATATGGTGGGATGAAGCGGCCCGGGCTAACCTTACATGACATCGTTCATGAGACTTGCTCCACGCTCGACATGCAACTTGTACTGCATAAGTGGCTTTGCGGGTGTCTGTCTCTCCCATCATAGTAAAGATTCAATTTACAACGGGCACTTGATAGTTCAAGCATCAACGTTGTGGTTCTTGTTCGTAAGTTAGAACGACACTTATTGAAAGCCCCAAAACACGTAAAACATGCAAATAAAATTAGAGGCGTCTAACTTTGTTTTGCAGGGGTGTGCTATGATGTGATATGGCCATGATTGTGATTATATATGATGTATGCAATGTTCCTTATTGTAAGTCGGTAACCGGCAGGAGCCATATGGTTGTCTTTTAATTTCGTCTAGACCTGTGTGTCTATTATTCAAAGTAGTTGTAATAGTTGATGCTGGTGGACGACAACCATGGAGCGGCGCCATTGACCTTGACGCCACGCCGGTGATGATGGAGATCATGTTCGTGCTTGAAGATGGAGATCGGAAGCACAAGAAGAAAGGCCATATCATATCACATATTTTGAATTCCATGTGATGTTAATCCTTTTATGCATCCTGTATTGCTTAGTTCGTGACGGTAGCATTATAAGATGATCCCTCTCAAAAAATATCAAGTTATAGAGTGTTCGTCCTTTGTAGGCACTGTTGCCAAAGCTCGTTGTTTCGAAGCACCACGTGATGATCGGGTGTGTTAGATTCTGCGAGTGTATACAATGGGAGCAAGTCAGATTTGCTCATGCGGAAGCGAAGGTTTGATCTTGACGAGCCTAGCATGTACAGACATGGTCTCGGAACACGGAATACCGAAAGGTAAAGCATGAGTCATATAGATGATATGATGAACATGATGATTATTCGCCTTTGAAACTATATCATGTCACGTGATGATCGGACTTGGTGTAGTGAATTTGGTTCATGTGATCACTAAAACAATGTGAGGGATATTGTTTTGAGTGGGAGTTCAATAACAATATGATTAAAAGTTGAACACTATTTATCATAAATTAAATCAAATTAAATTTGCATAGTTGTTGTAGTCATTGGCATCCGTTTACCACCTTGCACTTAGTTATAATTGAGATAATAGAACTATAAAATTCTGGTTAGTTACTTTACAAACTGGTATAGTATTGTTTTGAAGTGTTAATATAAAGTTTAAAAGTCATATTGCAAACTTTCAGTAAGTTCCGGTTACTCCGTAAAGTTTAATAATTGGTATTAAATCAAGAGTGACAATTTCAGTGTTAGTATATAAGTATCATGTTTGTCTCCATGATTCTTGATATTCAAAAGATTGTTTTAATATCAAGGTTATCTAGGATCTGAAAGAGTTGTTTCAGAAACCATGATGTGTCGAAGATATTGTGATATCTGAAATGATGTTTTGGTTGCAACATGAGAGAGTATAATATGACAAAGTTTATGTTCTCATATTTGATGAGAATTTGAAAAAGGTTGGAGACGCTTGTCGTCCTAATCCTCCAAAAGGTTTTGGAGAGCAACATTATACTCGTGATTCACCTTTATAAGCTAAAAGCAGCTTGATCATGAATAGTTCCATGATAAGTGTGAATATTTGATAAAATGTTTACTACACTAAAAGATTACTAAAGAATGGAATTTGAAAGAACACCAAATATTTGATGATGGTGATCTACTTCAAAGTACAAGTCCAAAGACATTGCTATTTAACTATACATGCTTTGGACTATGTGTCATGTGTATGGCTCCACTATTTATGTTGATAGATTCTTTCGAATAGAAAAGGAAATACTGAAAGAGAATCTCAGAAATATATGGCAGAAAAGAAAAGACTAGAATTGTTCAGCTTAGGTATATAGAGGATATACATGTTATGGCTATATTCTTTGCTTATTAAACAATGTGGTTCTTAAGTATTGGATACTGAATTTGTTGGTGTGAATAGTCATACGAAACAACACAATTCATGAACTACAATGGCCTAAGTAACTAGCAAAAGAATATGTGATGATGTTCATCGAGAACAAATAAAGGGTTGTTGTGCTGCTCGTTAACATCAAAGCTTGCCTTCAAGATTTGTTTTATCAGGTATTATGAGAACAAAAGGGTTGTTGAAATAATTGTCGTAATCCATAAAAGATGGATGATTTACAAATCTCGTTGGATAAATCACATCCATAAAAATATTGCTAAAAATGTCGAAAGACAATTGATAAGAAAGATCACTTAGGAAGTAACATCGCCATTTAAATTATATTGGAAAGAAAACATGAAGAAACTCCATATGGATGTAATTTTGGTGTCTTTTGATTTTTGATCAAATGACGCTTGTGAAATTTTCCTAGATATAATTAAAACTCCGCTCACAGGCCAAAGGGAACGGATGACTAGCTTATTGGAACTTGTACGTATTGTTGTATGAAGTCTATTATGTGTAGTCAAGAGCGATAGATTTCAACTTCATATGATTTCTCCGAAAATTTGAGTGAATATATGAATATTTACTTAATAAGGATAAAGTGTGAAACATTTGAAAAGTTTAAAGACTTTCAAGATGAAGTGCAAAATCAATGTAACAAGAAAATAAAGAATTTATGATAGGATCATAAAGGAAGATATTTGAGTTATAAAGTTTAGCATAACACCTAAGATTCGAGGAATCGTTCCATGGATTTGCGTTTCCCGAAACACCATATGAGTATGGAATAATCGAGATATGCAATGAAACCTTGTTTGACATGGTAAGATCAAAGGTGTAATTGATAAAACTGCCATTATATTTTAAAGATTAAAGCTTTAGACACTACCGTTTTTCCACTAAAAAGAGCTCCATCATAATCCGTTGAAATGACACCATATAAAGTTATGGTTTGGGATAAAACCCAAGTTGTCCTTTCTTAAACATTGGTATGCTATGCATAAGAAAGATGTTTGCAACCAAAATCGGATGAACATATCTTTGTATGTTATTTTGAATAATCGTTGAGTATTCCTCCATAACACCAAAGAAAAAAATGTTTGTCGCTTAAAACGTCAAGTTTCTTTGAGAAAAGAATTTTCCGTGAAAAGTTAAGTGGGAGGACAATAGAACTTTGATAAGGTTAAAAGAACCTTAGCTATATGTGCAAAGTTGCGCAGCACTGAAAAGTGTTCCGGAGGCAGCAACAATGCTCATGGCTCATGTGCCTCAAAGGTTGTGGTCACAGAGGTCTAAATTCCTATTGAAACAAGTAGGTCGGGTAACCAATCAAATACAAAGATTTGAGAGTTAAATCATTATTTGATAATAATGATCCAACTACATGGAAATAGCAATGATGGGCCCTGACTCCGTCAAATGGTTTAAAGCCATAAAATCCGTGATAGTTCCATATACGAGAGATCAAGCTTTGAACTTGAAAGACCCTCTGAAAAGGTGCAAGACCTTACAGTCATATTTGGATCTATAAAGAAATAGACATGGATGTTTCACATCTATGAAATTATCGACATGTCGGGAAAGAGTTCACGACAAGGTTCAAAGATTTGACTATGACAAGATTTGATCTTTCATTAAGCGATATGTAGTCTAGACGGATTAATGTAGCAACCACTACATATAATTTTGTTATGTGGTAGTTGAATAAACAAAACAAGTTCTTCTAATAGAATGGTTACCTAGGATGTGTGCATGACACGGTCCAAAGGGTTTTGTTAATTCAAAGGATGCTAAAAGCATATGCAAACTTCAATGGTTGAAGTAAGCATCATGGAGTTGGAATCTTCACTATGATGAAACTGTTAAAAGAGTTTAATTTCATCGGAGACGATGAAGATGCTTGCATTTGCAAGAAATTAAGTGGGGGCACGAAGACATGTTTCTAATACATTATGTGGAAGACATATTGTTGATTGGAATGTTGGAATTATGCCCTAGAGGCAATAATAAAGATGTTATTATTATAATTCTTGTTCATGATAATGTTTATATTCCATGCTAGAATTGTATTAAGCAGAAACTTTAATACTTGTGTGGTTTGTGAACAACACCGTGTCCCTAGTACGCCTCTATGGACTAGCTCATTGATCAATGATGGTTAAGGTTTCCTAACCATAGACATGAGTTGTCAATTGATAATGAGATCATATCATTGGGAGAATGATATGATGGACAGACCCAAACTAAGCGAAGCAATTAGATCGTGTCATCGTGTTCGTCTTTGCGAAGCTTTTCTTATGTAAAATATTGTATTCCTTAGACCATGAGATAATACAACTCCCTGGTATCGGAAGAAAGCTTTGAGGTCATCAAACGTCATCCTATGAGAGGGTGATCATAAAGGTGTCTCTCAAGTGATCGGAAAGTATCTGTTGGGTTGTATGTATCGAGATGGGATTTGTCCCTCCCAAGTCGAAGAGATATACTTTGGGCCCACTCGGTAATCGATATCAATACCGCTTGCAAGCATGTGGTTAAGGAGTTAATCACAAAGTGATATCGGATTACAGAACGAGTAAAGTACTTGCTGTGAACGAGATTGAACTAGGTATGACGGTACCGACGATCGAATCTCGGGCAAGTAAAATATCGCGAGACAAAAGGAATATATATATATGGGATTGATTGAATCCTGGCATCGTGGTTCATCCGATATGATCATCGATGAATGTGTGGGAGTCAATATGGGTTTCCAGACCCCGCTGTTGATTATTGATAAAAGATCATGTCTGCATATTCTCGAACCCGCAGGGTCACACACTTAACGTGTCTCGACACTAGGATAGATTGGATAATTGGTTTATGAGTTTTTGTTCGGAGTCTCGGATGGGATTCGGGACATCACAAGAGGTTCTGGAGTGGTCCAGAGAATAAGATTCATATAAGGCAGTGCAGTTTTTGGAGTTCGAAATTGTTCCGGGTTAATCGGTATTATACCGGAAGCTTCTAGAACCTTCCGAAAGGGGACCAACGTGGCCCCACCTTCCGGGAGGGGGCATGGGCCTATGAGGGAGTGCCCTGGCCGCATTGGGCCAGGGGCACAAGGCCCCATAGGGCCCAGCCGGCCAAGAGAGGTTTAAACTCTAGATAGAGCTTCTAGAAGGGGGGGTTTCCTTGCCCCCCACTCTTCCTCCTTGGGGCCGCCGGCCTTGGCTTGGGGGAGGGTCTAGGGCTGCGCCCACCCCTCTATATATAGAGGGCTGGGGGCGCACCAACCCCCTACACCTTCCCCTCCAACCCTAGCCGCCCTGCTGCCCTCCTCTCTCCCTCCCGACTGCTTGTAGGCGAAGCCCTGCTACAGAAATTCTCCACCAATTGCACCGTGCCGTCGCGTTGTAGATCCAACCCATCTCTCCACCATACTTGCTGGACCAAGGAAGGAGGAGACGTCGAGGTGCTGCACGTGTGCATCTCACGGAGGCACCGCCACTTGTGGTGCTAGATCGGATCGGATCGCGAGGAGGATAAGCGAGTACGACTACATCACCCACGTTCCGACGAACGTTCCGCTGTGCGAATCTTCAAGGGTATGAAGATCTAATCCAATCTCTCTCATTGTTTGCATCTCCTAGATTAGATCTTGGCTTCCCCTCTGTTCGCATCCGTAGAAATTTTTGATTTACTATGCCGCAAAACCCTTCAGTGGTATCAGAGCTAGATCTATGCGTAGATGTGTTTCACGAGTAGAACGCAACATGGTTGTTGCGGGCGTTGATGTTTTCTGTTGCAAGCCTCTTGTTTGTGTTCTTCTTATGACGCGGGATAGTGAGATTGAAGCGGTCCAGGCCAACCTTACGCGACGTCGTTCGCGAGACCGGCTCCGCACTTGACGTGTGGCTTGTTCCACACATGCGGCTGGTGGATGTCAGTTTCTCTCACTATAGTTGTCATGGGATTAACACCGGAGTTTGGCAACCATAATATCACCGTTTTGGCTTTCCGTAGGTAAGAATCGTTCTTAGCATCTACTCCCATAAGCCACGTAAAACATGCATCAACAAAGTAGAGGCGTCTAACTTGTTTTTGCAGGGAGTGTTTTCTATGATATGGTATGGCCCAAGATGTGATGTGTATATTGTATGCGATGATCATGTTTTGTAATGTTTCACGACTTGCATGTCGATGAGTACACAACCGGCATGAGCCATATGGTTGTCTTTATAATTGTGTATGACCTGCGAGTCAACTTCTTATACGCCATGTAATAGCTTTACTTTATCACTAAGTAGTTAGCAATAGTTGTAGTTGCTATTTGTGGTGGAGGAAATCATGGTGGAGTGATGGAGATCATGCCGGAACGCACAAGATGGAGATCATTGCGCGAAGATTGGCTATACCATGTCACATAAAGTTATATGCATGTGATGTTTATCCTTTTATGTATCTTATTATGCTTAGATCGCGACGGTAGCATTATAAGATGATTCCTCACTGAAAGATCAACATAAAACTGTGTTCTCCCCAAGTATGCACCGTTGCGAAAGTTCGTCGTGTCCAAGCATCACGTGATGATCGGGTGCTATAGACTGTACGCTCACATACAACGGGTGCAAGCCAGTTTTGCACACACGGAAATACTTGGGTCTAACTTGACGAGCCTAGCATGTACAGACATGGCCTCGGAACACAGGAACCGAAAGGTTAAGCATGAGTCATATGAACGATATGATCGACACTTCGTTGTCCACCATTGAAACCACATCTCTTCTCGTGAAGATCGGATTAGGTGTGGTGAATTTGGATCGTGTTCACTAAACAACTTGAGGGATGTTGAATTTAGTGGGAGTTCATCTAGTAATTTGATTAAGTTGAACTATTTATCATGAACATAGTCTAAATTGTACTTGCCAATACTGTAGATCACATGGCTAAGTCCAACTTCAACTTCAACGTTTTTGCTGAGATAGAAAAGCTTAGAAACAATGGGTCTAACTTCACCAAATGGTTCCGCATTCTGAGAATCATTCTCGCTGGCGGACAAAAGGACTATGTCCTTGAGAAAGCGCTAGGTGACGCCCCTGCTATAGATGCGTCGGCTGATGAAAAAGCTGTTTATCAGTCGCGCAAGGATGATTATGATTTGATTAAGATCGCCATGTTGTATGCTATGGAATCGGATCTTCAAAATCGTTTTGAGGAGTTCGCCGGGCCCTTTGAGATTCTCGAGGAGCTGAAAAACATGTTTCAGACTCAAGCCCGTTCTGAGAGATATGAGATCTCTAAGAAATTCTTTAACTACAAGATGGAGGAAGGGAGTTCCGTTAGTGAGCACGCCATTAAGATGTCGGGCTACACTCAACGCCTTGAGCAACTGGACTGCAAGATTCCAGAGGAGCTCAAGATTAACACTCCTAGCTGCAAAAGTTTTGTAGTTGATCACAATCAGATTGGTTCCACTGATATGATCACTGAGCTCTTTGCTAAGATGAAAGTAGCGGAGGTGAACATCAAAAAGAATAATCATGTGTTGATGGTCAACAAGCCCCCCACCTTTAAGAAAGGTAAGTGTGCAAGGAAGCCCTTCAAGAAAGGCGGCGGCAAGCGCGTTGCCCCTGCTGAGAGGAAGCTCAGGTCTGGTCCTAAGCCGGACACTGAGTGCTTCTATTGCAAGGACAAGGGTCACTGGAAGCGCAACTTTCTGAAGTACTTAGCGGACAAGAAGGCTGGCACCATCAAAGGTATATTTGATATACATGTTATTGATGTTTTCCTTACTAGCCCTCGTTGTAGTGCCTGGGTATTTGATACCGGTTCAGTTGCTAATTTTGTAACTCGAAACAGGAGCTACGAAATAGACGACGGCTTGCGAGGGATGAGGTGACGATGCGCGTTGGCAACGGATCAAGGGTTGATGTGATGGCCGTCGACACGCTCTCCTTAGTTTTACCTTCGGGATTAGTTTTAAACCTTAATAAGTGTTATTATGTGCCTGCGTTGAGCATGAACATTATTTCTGGATCGTGTTTATTGCAAGACGGTTATTCATTTAAATCAGAGAATAATGTTTGTTCTATTTATATGAGTAACATCTTTTATGGTCATGCACCTATTGTGAATGGTTTATTTCTTCTAAATCTCGAAAGGGATGAAACACACATCCATAACATTGAGGCTAAGAGATGCAAAGTAGATAGTGATAATACTACTTATTTGTGGCACTGTCGTCTAGGTCATATTGGTGTAAAGCGTATGAAGAAACTCCATTCTGATGGACTTTTGGAGTCTCTTTATTTTGAATCATTTGACACATGCGAACCATGCCTCATGGGCAAGATGATCAAAACCCCGTTCTCCGGTATGATGGAGCGAGCAACGGACTTGTTGGAAATCATACATACCGATGTATGCAGACCGATGAGCGTTTCGACGCGCGGTGGATATCGCTATCTTCTCACTTTTACCGATGACTTAAGTAGATATGGGTATATCTATTTAATGAAACATAAATCTGAAACATTTGAAAAGTTCAAGGAATTTCAGAATGAAGTGGAGAACCATCGTAACAGAAAGATTAAGTTTCTACGATCCGATCGTGGGGGCAAATATTTGAGTTATGATTTTCTCACGCATCTTAAAGCAAGTGGAATCGTTTCACAACTCACGCCACCCGGAACACCACAGCGCAATGGTGTGTCTGAACGCCGGAACCGAACCCTATTAGATATGGTCCGATCAATGATGTATCTTACTGATTTGCCGTTATCATTTTGGGGTTATGCATTAGAAACCGCTGCATTCACTTTAAATAGGGCACCATCTAAATCCGTTGAGACGACACCGTATGAACTATGGTTTGGTGCTAAACCTAAGTTGTCGTTTCTTAAAGTTTGGGGATGCGAAGCTTACGTCAAGAAGTTGATGCCGGACAAGCTCGAACCCAAAGCGGAGAAATGCGTCTTCATAGGATACCCTAAGGAAACTATTGGGTATACCTTCTATCACAGAACCGAAGGCAAAGTGTTTGTCGCAAAGAACGATTCCTTTCTTGAGAAGGAGTTTCTCTCGAAAGAAGTGAGTGGGAGGAAAGTAGAGCTAGACGAGGTTATTGAACCTTCTCTTGAATTGGAGAGTAGCGCAGCACCTGAAATTGTTCCAGTGCCGCCTGCACCAACAATAGAGGAAGCTAATGACAAGGATCATGAAGCTTCGGACGATGCTGCTACTGAACCTCGCAGGTCGACAAGGTCGCGTGCCCCTACTGAGTGGTACGGCAACCCTGTCTTGACTGTCTTGTTGGTAGAAGACAGTGAACCTACGAACTATGAGGAAGCGATGATGATCCCAGACTCTGAGAAATGGCTAGAAGCCATGAAATCCGAATTGGGATCCATGAGCGAAAACCAAGTATGGACTTTGGTGGACCCTCCTAGCGACCGAAAGGCCGTTGAGTGCAAATGGATTTTCAAGAAGAAAACGGAAGCGGATGGTAATGTTACCGTCTATAAAGCACGGCTTGTCGCGAAAGGTTTTCTACAAGTTCAAGGTGTTGACTACGATGAGACTTTCTCTCCCGTAGCGATGTTTAAGTCCATTCGGATTTTATTAGCAATTGCTGCGTTTCATGATTATGAAATATGGCAGATGGATGTCAAGACTGCTTTCCTCAATGGCAACATTGATGAAGAGTTGTATATGATGCAACCCGAAGGTTTTGTCGATCCTAAGGATGCTGATAAAGTATGCAAGCTTGAGCGTTCCATTTATGGACTAAAGCAAGCATCTCGGAGTTGGAACCTTCGTTTTGATCAAGTGATCAAGAGCTTTGGATTTGTTCCAAATTGCTACGAAGCTTGTATCTACAAGAAAGTGAGTGGGAGCTCGGTGACATTTCTGGTACTATATGTGGATGACATATTGATTATTGGAAATGACATTAACATGCTTAACGATGTGAAGAGTTATTTGAACAAGTGTTTTTCAATGAAAGACCTAGGTGAAGCTGCTTATATATTGGGCATCAAAATCTATAGAGATAGACAAAGACGCATGATAGCTTTAAGCCAGAGTACATACCTAGACAAAGTTCTGAAAAGGTTCAGAATGGATAAGGCGAAGAAAGGTTCAGTGCCTATGTTGTCAGGTAAGATATTGAGCAAGGCTCAGTGTCCAGCTACGGTAAATGATAGGGAAGCTATGAGCAAAGTGCCTTATGCCTTGGCCATAGGTTCTATCATGTATGACATGCTGTGTACTAGACCGGATGTGTCCAATGCTCTTAGTTTGACGAGCAGGTATCAAAGTGATCCAGGAGTGGAACACTGGACAACCGTGAAGAACATCCTAAAGTACCTAAATAGGACTAAAGAAATGTTCTTAGTCTATGGGGGTGATGAACAGCTCGTCGTAAAAGGTTACGTCGACGCTAGTTTCGACACCGACAAGGATGATTCCAAATCTCAGACAGGATACATTTATATTTTGAATGGAGGAGCTGTGAGCTGGAGAAGCTGCAAGCAAAGCGTGATCGCGGGATCTACAGTAGAAGCAGAATACATGGCTACAGCAGAACATCAAGTGAAGGAGTTTGGATCCGAAACTTCATCACTGAGCTTGGCGTGGTTCCAAGTGCATTGGACCCACTGGAGATACTGTGTGACAACACTGGCGCCATAGCACTCGCTAAGGAACCAAAATATCATCCAAAGACCAAGCATATCAACCGCAAGTTTCATATAATCCGAGATTATATAGCAGATGGAGATCTGAAGATTAGCAAAGTACATACAGATCTGAATGTCGCAGATCCGTTGACTAAACCTCTTCCGCGTGCAAAACATGATCAGCTCCTCAGTGCCATGGGTGTGAGATTGTTTCCAAATGTAAACTAGATTATTGACTCTAGTGCAAGTGGGAGACTGTTGGAATTATGCCCTAGAGGCAATAATAAATATGTTATTATTATAATTCTTGTTCATGATAATGTTTATATTCCATGCTAGAATTGTATTAAGCGAAAACTTTAATACTTGTGTGGTTTGTGAACAACACCGTGTCCCTAGTACGCCTCTATGGACTAGCTCATTGATCAATGATGGTTAAGGTTTCCTAACCATAGACATGAGTTGTCAATTGATAATGAGATCATATCATTGGGAGAATGATATGATGGACAGACCCAAACTAAGCGAAGCAATTAGATCGTGTCATCGTGTTCGTCTTTGCGAAGCTTTTCTTATGTCAAATATTGTATTCCTTAGACCATGAGATAATACAACTCCCTGGTATCGGAAGAAAGCTTTGAGGTCATCAAACGTCATCCTATGAGAGGGTGATCATAAAGGTGTCTCTCAGGTGATCGGAAAGTATCTGTTGGGTTGTATGTATTGAGATGGGATTTGTCCCTCCCAAGTCGGAGAGATATACTTCGGGCCCACTCGGTAATCGATATCAATACCGCTTGCAAGCATGTGGTTAAGTAGTTAATCACAAAGTGATATCGGATTATGGAACGAGTAAAGTACTTGCTGTGAACAAGATTGAACTAGGTATGACGGTACCGACGATCGAATCTCGGGCAAGTAAAATATCGCGAGACGAAGGGAATATATATATGGGATTGATTGAATCCTGGCATCGTGGTTCATCCGATATGATCATCGATGAATGTGTGGGAGTCAATATGGGTTTTCAGACCCCGCTGTTGATTATTGATAGAAGATCATGTCTGCATATTCTCGAACCCGCAGGGTCACACACTTAACGTGTCTCGACGCTAGGATAGATTGGATAATTGGTTTATGAGTTTTTGTTCGGAGTCTCGGATGGGATTCGGGACATCACGAGAGGTTCGGGAGTGGTCCGGAGAATAAGATTCATATAAGGCAGTGCAGTTTTTGGAGTTCGGAATTGTTCCGGGTTAATCGGTATTGTACCGGAAGCTTCTAGAACCTTCCGGAAGGGGACCAACGTGTCCCCACCTTCCGGGAGGGGGCATGGGCCTATGAGGGAGTGCCCTGGCCGCATTGGGCCAGGGGCACAAGGCCCCATAGGGCCCAGCCGGCCAAGAGAGGTTTAAACTCTAGATAGAGCTTCTAGAAGGGGGGTTTCCTTGCCCCCCACTCTTCCTCCTTGGGGCCGCCGGCCTTGGCTTGGGGGAGGGGCTAGGGCTGCGCCCACCCCTCTATATATAGAGGGCTGGGGGCGCACCAACCCCCTACACCTTCCCCTCCAACCCTAGCCGCCCTGCTGCCCTCCTCTCTCCCTCCCGACTGCTTGTAGGCGAAGCCCTGCTGCAGAAATTCTCCACCAATTGCACCGCGCCGTCGCGTTGTAGATCCAACCCATCTCTCCACCATACTTGCTGGACCAAGGAAGGAGGAGACGTCGAGGTGCTGCACGTGTGCATCTCACGTAGGCACCGCCACTTGTGGTGCTAGATCGGATCGGATCGCGAGGAGGAGAAGCGAGTACGACTACATCACCCATGTTCCGACGAACGTTCCGCTATGCGAATCTTCAAGGGTATGAAGATCTAATCCAATCTCTCTCGTTGTTTGCATTTCCTAGATTAGATCTTGGCTTCCCCTCTGTTCGCATCCGTAGAAAATTTTGATTTACTATGCCGCGAAACCCTTCATGGAAATGATGTATCTTTTTATTGACACATGTTAAGAATTTCATCTCGATGAAAGGCTTAGGCAGAACCCGAATATTTGGCATCAATGTCTATATGGATAAATTGAGACGCTAATATGGTTGTGCTAGAAGTACATAGATGACATATTGAATGAGTTCAATATAGAAACTACAAGAAAGGTTCTTGTTGCACATGAAGGATTGAATAAAGATTCAAGTATTTTTGATACTTGATATATAAAATCACAAAGAGTACTTTATCAATCATGATTTGATGTGTACAAATCCAGATATGTCCTATGCTCTAAATGTTATGATAATATACCAGAATGATTCATAAGATGATTATTGGACGATAGTAAAGATATTCTTATGATCTTTTAGAAGAACTAAGAATATATTATTTTGTAGAAGTAACTAATAGATGGTTAGTTCATTGTAAAAGTATTACATTGACACTAGTTTTGTCACAAAGTACAAATTAAGTTTATCTCTATCTAAACTAAGGGTGGAACAATATGATGGAAAGTAAGTTCCATGATGGATTTGGATGAGTTCAAAAGTTAAGACATTGTGACAGATACTACAACAAAAGGCTAAGTATATGACTGCTATAATAACAGCAAAAGAGGGCATTTGTGTCAAGTAGTTTGTTATCAGACTAGGTGTGGTTCATAACGGGATAGTACTATGATGATATATTGTACGACAATATTATCAACATGTTTTAACCCCAAGAAACTAAAGGTCTCACCAAAGGACCAAATTTATACAAAGCCATCTCATTAGAGAATGAGTGATGCGTAGAGACGCAAAGACATGCAATTACACACAGGCCTGAAAGTTTCAGATCCGGAGATCAGTTGACCACTAGCAATCGTGTAAATACAACACCGGAAAGCCATAGGTGTTGAATGCACAAAGGTTTGAAACTAGATTATTGACTCTAGTGCAAGTGGGAGACTGTTGAAGATATGCCCAAGAGGCAATAATAAAGTGGTTATTATCATATCTTCATGCTTATGATAAATGTTTACATACCATGCTATAATTGTATTAACCGGAAACATTAATACTTGTGTGATTTGTAAACATAAAAGAGTCCCTAGTAAAGCCTCTTGTTAAACTAGCTTGTTGGTTAATATATGATCAGGGTTTCCTGATCATGAACATAAAGATGTTATTAACAACAGGGTCATATCATTAGGAGAATGATGTGATGGACATACTCCTATAGTTAAGCGTAGCATAAAGATCAAATCATTTAATATAGTTCACTTGCTATAAGCTTTCTGATACATAGTAAACTAATTCCTTCGACCATGAGATCATGCTAATCACCATCACTGGAAGGATGCTTTGATGACATCAAACACCACACCGTAACTGGGTGGCTATAAAGGTGGCATTGAGTGTTCGGAAAGTATGTGTTGAGGCACATGGATCAAGATTGGGATTTGTCCATCCATATGACGGATAGATATACTCTGGGCCCTCTGGGTGGAATGTCATCCAATTATCTTGCAAGCATGTAACTGGCTCACAAGGGATCACATATCACGGGAACGAGAAAAGAGTACTTATCAGTAACGAGGTTGAACTAGGTATGTAGAGATACTGACGATCAGACCTCGGATAAGTAAACTATCGCGAGACAAATGGAAATTTGTATCATATGTAAATGGTTTATTCGATCACGAAGTAATCGTAGAAATATGTGGGAGCCATATGAATTTCCAGATTCCTCTATTGGTTATTAATCAGAGAAGAGTCTCGATCATGTCTGCATAATTCACGAACCGTAGGGAGACACACTTAAGGATTCGATGTTGTTAGTAGATATGGAATGTGAGTAAAGAGAACGAATGTTTTCGGAGTCTCAGATGGGATCCGGGATATCACGAGGAGATCCGGAATGGTCCGAATAATAAGATTCATATAAGGAAAGTCCAATTTCGGAGTTTGGGAATGATTCCAGTGTTTTCACCAGAATGTTCTAGAAGGGTCTAGAAGGTTCACCGATCCGGAAGGGGAAGGGTACATGGATGTGTCATGACAAAGTGTAATGGTTGCATCATGTCCTAGGTCACTTGGCTGGACACTTGGAAGAGAGAAATCAAACTCTAATTTGAAAGTCAAAAAGGCAGTTTAAAAAAGTCAAATCCCAACATGGTTTCCGAGTTAGGGAGGGTTTCTGAGTTAGGGAGGGTTTCCACCTGGGTTGGGAACACCCTTGGACGGCCCCCACCTATATAAGGAGGGGTAGGGGCGCACCCCAAGGTATCCCCCTTGCCCTAGGCGCCCAAGAAACCCTAGATTGGCCGCCGCCCCCTCTCTAGTTGCGACCAATCTAGATCTCCTCTAAACCGCTACCGACTAGCTAAACTCTAGTTGCTAGCTACCTCTAAACCTCGGCCCTCTAAACCCTAGATCGCCGGGGCTCCCTCTACTCCACCATACTCGCTCCGGCTTAGGCGAAGCCCTGCGGGATCTCTCCTCTACTTCCGACACCACGCCGTTGTGCTGCCGGAATCGCGAGGAGAGAGCTACAACCTTCGCTGCCTGCTGGAACAAGGGAGAGGAAGGTCTTCATCGAGTACCGTATGTGTGATCGAATGTGGGAGCGCTGCCGGAACGCGGCGCCGGAAGGATCGTCTACGCGATCTTGAGATCGGCAAGTGAACGACTACATCACCCACGAGAATCTGCTCTCGTTAAACGCTTTGGATCTTCGAGGGTTAGTACTCTATCAACTTGTTGCACCGATCTAGTAGATAGATCTTGGCTTGATCATATATTAGATCTTGATTGTGTGTTCATGCGGTAGAATTTTTTTGTATTCCATGCTACGAACCCCTACAGAATTGGGAGACAAGTTGGTGATCAACTAATAGGACAATATCCTTACTTTAGTAATACCGTTATGCGAGGATGTAATACTCTCCTAATCTATTTGCATGTTGATTTTTAAGTTAATGTGTTTCTGAGTGGCTTATTCAAGCATATATTTTTTCCTATAGAGTATCTTTTGAAGAACACGCCTATATGAGTCTAAATATTAAGAATCATAGACACATGAGATCTATGTGCTCTCTAATAAAATTATTAAAGGCCTTGGAGTATGATGTATAAGATCCCTTCACGGATAAGCCCTACGGTACTACAATATCAAGAATTTATGTGAAATTGGTGTCATAGAAAACTTGTAAACTAGTGTAGCATAAAGTTCTAGGTATGGAGTTCAAGTTAAGAGTCTCCAGTGAAGCACTGGTATATAAACAATGTTTTGAAACCATATGCAAACTCTATGTGTCTCTAATATATGATGTGGGATTATTGAAATAATTGCTATTTGTGCCAGTACACTCTTGGTATTTCAATAACCCTTATAAAAAATCTCAGAGGATCATGTAGTCCATCCATGCATGTTAAGGGGTGTGATTAAAGTTTAGTCCTATGTTACTAGTTTACAAGGAGTTAAACTGATTATAAGGAAGTTTCTTCTACCACTTATATAAGCATGAGAAGATGACACCTGCATGCGTGCTCCTCCTCTAGCGCTTGCCTCCTCACGACACACATGCGCCATGTTTCGTGAATGAACTTAGGTAGGACATATGCCACGTGTATGTGTTGTATTTTTTGCCACACATGACATGAAAATTCAAACAGTCATAAGTTGAAATGATATTCTGCATGAGTGGGAGTTTCATCCGAATGGTTGGGGAGGTTACTCTTCATATCCCTAGTGGATCAATTCAGACTGTTCCTATTCATCTCCCTAGTGGAACAGTTCCAACTAGCATGTATATCAGAGGCTGCTCCTAAGCGCACATAACATACATAACACATTAGAATACCACACGGTTCCAGAGCTTTGTGCCAGCACTCACATCTTCCAGCATTCCAGCATGCACCGAGAGACGGGACAGTAGGCCACCAGAACCCTGCTTCTTGTGATTCTGTACAGGAGATAGGCAGCCAGATTTTCGTGAGCGCTCGCGTGCCACTACTAGAATTTTCTCCGACACTGCAAGAAAGGACTACTTACCAACAACAACAACAACTTCCCGGATGTCAACATCTTCAATGACATGGATGCTCCTAACAACAGCACCAACACGATCATTTTTCCTTCCTCTGCACCGTGCGTGTTTCAATTTCATCTGTTTGAAATCGTGCTAGAGTTTAGTGTTCTAGCAATCGGGTTGGATATGTTATGTTTATCTTCTCTTATAGTTCACATAACTAGTTTAATGTCTATTTTTATTTTCATGATTTATCTATTTTTTCATGGATTAAATCTTGTAGAAATTTGTTCATATTTTCAAGATAGCTCCACCTTGCATGTTAGGTTATCATTTAGGCGCTTAGAGGAGAACACTATGTTGTGATGAATTGAGGAGGGAAGGGAGGAGGGATAGTTGAGGACCAGACAGTAATGGCGAGGGAGGGGTCTTGGATGCGATGACTTTTCTTCACAGGCTGTTGTTCGAACAAGGTATGCAGGATGTTGTTCCCGTCCATACTGGACACAATTTTATGTGAGCATGGTGGTTGCTAACTTGAAGTAGCAGCCTCCGCAAGTGGGGGTGACATCACGGGAGGACTCCATTATTGGTGGTGCTCCTCGAGTACCAAGTCAGGATTTTTAGGGCGAAAACCTAAGGTCTAGTCTTTAATTAGTTGTACTTGGCAATGGCTTTGTTGAAGGCATTATTTTGGATACACGGTCTTTTTTCATGGTGAAAATCTAAGATCTTTGATCATACAATGATAACGCTTGTGTATTGTTTCCTTTTTGGAGGCATTGCCTTTGGAGAACCTCTTTTGTAGGCCGAGTGGTGTCTTTGGTGGTGGTTAGAGTGTTGCTGCTGTGGGAGATTCATCACACTTGGTGGGTCTCTTTTCTCCTTCTCTTTTTATTTGGTTGTGTGCATCCTGGGTGTCTTCAGACATCTTGTTGGTGCAGCGGCTAAGTCTGATTGGTATATGCGCAATATTAATATTTTCTCTTTATAAAAAAATTGTTAGCCTATTTCGGAAATAATCATTAACTAGTGGTATACTATTTGTCATGAGTATTACAGTATACTAACTTTGGCTCCACCCATTAGGAACAAATAAACTGGTTATAAAAAACTAGTATGGAAATCTTTAACTTGGAATTATCCAATCTTCCTCAAGAACATTTAAGCTTATTAACTGTGATAATGGATTTATCCTAAGCTAATCTTCTGGATTTGTCCATATCTAAACATCATTTTTCTATTTTTAATTATATTCTAAAGTTCCACGATATAAATACCACTCGAAGTGTGATTTTCATATGAAATTCCTTTCACCTCATTGGGTTTGACATGTTTTTGGACTTCCACGGTATGAACCAAAACTTACTACCTCTGATACAAATTAGTTGTCACAAGTTTATTGAATTTAGACAACACTTTTCCTAAATCTTTGACAAGTAATTTGGATCGGAGGGAGCACTAGTTTCACATATTTACTTTCCAATATCCCAAATTTAGTAGGAGATTCTAAATAACAATCGGTGATGTATATTCATATGATGGTTGTTTTATTTTACATGGAAACTACTTTTCCTAGCCTTTGGATTAACATCGAACCATTATTTATCTCACCTCACTTCACATATAAAGTAATAATGACTAAATACTGCACCAACCTAATAACCTTCTTAAAACTCTGAAGAATGAAATTTAAGCTTTCAAATTATGTGCAATTTGAGGTTATTGAGATTTACTAAAATTTCTCCTAAAAGGAGATTTACTAAAATTATAGGAAACTGAAAATTAGCAAAAGTGGCGGTCATTTCTTTTGAGAGAGGCTTGGTTACATGTTACAGTACATGTTACGCCCCTGGGTAAGGCGCAAGCTTTGGTTGGTTGACGTAATGTTGACTTGATGAGACAATGAACTAATATCTCTCTACATTAACGGTTAATAAAAAACAATTGAATCTGTCCTCAAAAGAACCTAGTAAATTTTTTCTCCAATGTGTGTATACCCTCCTAGCTTTGATCTGTTTACACACAAGAATTCTAACCAATTTCACCCTGTAATTAATCCGGTCACAATTACCTAGTTCACTCACATACTAATCATGGGGTGGAAGTGATTCAACCACGCCCCACTTGTTGCTACTCTCCCCCTCCTTGTTGCCTCCGGCCACCTGCCCGTCCTTCCCCGTTAAGTTGCTGATCGCGGCAGCAACGGCCGCGGATAACCTGTTTTGGTCCGACGCCATGGTGCCGGCATTGTTGGGAAACGCCGCCGGCCTGACGTCGTCGACGCCTCCGGTGCTCCAAAACGGCCTCTTGCCCCCTCCTAACCCAGCCGCACTGCCGCCGAGCGAAGGGTTCGGAGGCCACGGGTACTTGAGATGCGGCGATGTCTGAGCGGCCAGTGCAGAGGAATGCCCGAACAGGTTGAGGTGTTGTGCGCCGCCGGCTGACATGGCGGCCGATGAGTGGTACTGGGAGTGGGAGGTAGAGTTGTGCTGCATGTAGGGGCTGAGGTAGGAGGAAGATGAGGAAGGCGGAGGTCCAGCGGAGACGGCTGCGTCGGAGCTGGTGCTGGAGAGCAGCATGAAGGTGGCGGCGGAGGCGGAGGTGGCCGTGGACGCCATGGCGGTGGCGCCGACGGGGAGCGGGTGGTTGTGCGTGCCCTCGTACGTCGTGATCAGGATCGTCATGTCCTCCTGGCATCTCTGCACCTGCACACCCACATAACAAATCGATCAGATCCATGCATAGATTTAATTCACAGTATCGATCGGTCAAGCTCACAATCTGAAGCAACCGTACCGGTGCAACTGTAACGAGAAATCAAATGAGTAGGTTTGAATTGCTCACCTGCTTGCGCACCGGGCACGCCGGCGCGACGGTGCACCGGTAGTAGGCTCTCGGGCACGGGTTCCCCTTGGCGACCTTCTGCCCGTACTTCCGCCATTGGCACCCATCGTTCATCTGCAACCATCATCGACCAAATCGTTAATCAAGAATAATGATGAAAGAAAGGTGTAGCGCGTGGTGATCGAGAATGATGCGTCGTGTGCATCGATTCTTACGGTGGGGCCTGGGCACCGGACGCGCACGGAAACCCTAGTCTTGCGGTTGGCCGGGTTGACGCCGCCGCCCTGGCTACCGATCCCGGCCGCGGCGAGGTCTTCGGCGGCCGCCGGGGCATGCATCTTGCTGCTCTCCAGCAGCGCGTAGCCTCTTTCGCCGCCGTCGCGGACGATGTCCAGCGCCGCCCCACCGTTGTGCCTTGCTTCCTCCTCGTACGACGACGCGCCGAGGGTGAGAGACAGCCCTAGACGACCCTCCCCGCCGTCGTCCGTTTCGTCGCTTCCCACTGAAGCAGGTCGCCGCGGCGCCGCCAGCTCCGCCTTGCTCTTCGCCTCCGTGAACAAGGCACCGGCCGCGGGCGCCGTGCCGCCGAGGGTGAGGAACACCTCGGGTTCCTGTACATACAAGGACGCAAATCAAATCAATTCGATCGTATCAAGAATCCAGATGGGAGTAATTATGGCGTGTCACGTGGAGGAATAATTAACGGCATGCACGAGACTAGCTCTAGCGCGCGCTAGCTATAACATGCGTAGACTAATTGGGTAATGGCCTATAGCTAGCCAGCTAGCTAATGAATCGAAGCTTAATTATGTTGCGATGTTAACATGACTAGTATAGTTATGGTTACCTTAGGCTCATCATCTGCCGGCTGCTTCTGGTAGGCTGCCAGCTTGGTCTGCAGGTCGTTGTACTCGCGCACCGTCCGGTCGACGAATCGCCGGAGCATCCTGTTCTCCTCCTTCATCTTCTCCATCTCCTCCTGCATCGTGCTCAGCTGAAGACACAAACATAATATAAATGAGAAGAAACAAAATTTACATCTATCCTGGATACTTGTTGCACCACATCAATGTCTAGCTAGCTATTGAGTGTCTGAGTTTATGGATACATACCTCGTCGTGCGCCATGGCCGCATGGTTCTCGGCGCCGTCGCCTTCGCCAGGGGCCGCCTCTACCATGTGCTTGTCTTCTGCACGAGTTCCCACCCCATCATCGCTCTCTTCGTCGCCGTCGCCGTCGTGGTCAGCAGCCGATTGCTTGTCCTCCTCCAACTCTCCTCCTTGTGGAGTACCATATTTGATCTCCTCCTTTCTGCCGTCTCCTCCCCGGTCCACAACCACTCCAGCCACCTCCTTGGCTGATGCCTCTCCTTTCTTGACTTGTCCCTCCTCCTTCCCTGCTGCCGGCGTGCCCTCTTCCGCCCGGCCATGGCTGCCACCGCTTCCGTCGCCGCCGCCGCTGACGTCGTCCCTCCTCTCGAGATCTATCGCCTCCCTCTTCCTCTTGGAAGATGACATGATCGGCCCTTGACCGGTTTCTTGTGTGTACCTTTGTCTTTCTTTCTTTCTTTCTCCTAGACTGCTACAGCTAAAAGGACGAACGGTCTTTAAATCCTAATGCCGCTTCTCCCGAGGCATCCAAGTCAATGTCTGGATGTCTAGAGCGTATTAAAGGGGTTAATGAGGGAGGGGGAGACTCCCTTCTTAATCCTGTTATCACATGTCACTATAATTTTTCTATTCAACTAAATTGACTCAAGGTACATGTATACGCCTGGTACTGCGTATCAGGCACACTTGTCAGTGACACATCATGGAATACGGGTCAAGCTAAGGGTACGTACGTATGATCGATGAATTAATGACCAAGGATTAATTTGGAGGTTGTGTGCAGTGCAGTGGTGAAGGGTGTTGTGATCCAAATGATAAGGTTACCAAGGTCAAGTTGGGGCTGGATCATGTGATGCGTGGAGCGCTTCTGGCGCCAGGGATTAGTATTGTATGGAGCCCAGGTCAACTCTTTGGAATTTCTTCACAGGTCTGCTATCATCACCCACCGTAATCGCCCCCATCACCAAAATGGCAAAATACATTAGTGGAGAGTCAATTTCACTTCGTACATACTAAATGTCAACTTTCTAGCTATTGTATGCAAAACGCAGCCGGACCTATATCATAACTGGCCGGCCATTGATCTAACTTAATTACCAAATACTATTGAGTTATTGGTTTACGGTGTGGATTAAAATTTCAACAAATATTTCAGCAAAAAAATTGAAGTTTCGCTGGATACTGAAATGTATCCGTCTTCAAAATTTTCGAACTATATTTAGACCAACTACAAACTTAATTCAAGTAAATTTGAATTTTATTTAAATTTGATGACATTTGAATGAGAAAAATCCGGAATAATTTCTAAAATATCCGA
Organism: Avena sativa; assembly: GCA_916181665.1. Classification (NCBI taxonomy): domain Eukaryota; kingdom Viridiplantae; phylum Streptophyta; class Magnoliopsida; order Poales; family Poaceae; genus Avena; species Avena sativa. Next base: position 270,929,179 of record OV702298.1, on the reverse strand, counting down.
AACTTCGGGAGTTTTGGTGGGTTTCAAAATTTTCTATTTCCTATTTTTTCATTGGGTGAATCTACACCTTGTATTCTTCTAGATATTTCTAGTGTACAAAAATTCCAAAAGAAATTATAAGCATTATAACACTAAAATTACATTGACACGTAAATATATATGTCGTGTTGTCTGGTAGAAACAAAAAGAGAGTGAATTCTATGAAACTATATTCATATAAATTTGCTATCTCTTATTCATATCTGCTACCATCGTTTTTCCTCCCATTCATTTTTGTGTAACATTGTACAACATAATAGTACGACGGTACCTTTTTGTATATCTTAATGTCCCAAAATTGTGCCGAAAGTTAATTGGTGTACTTGCACCCGATCTCATTACAACTTGTCCGACTTAAAATATGTACCTGCTAATTAACATAGTAAATTTTGATGAAAACGATAGCTCTAATAATGAACTCGTCGTATAAAAACAAACAATAGCAACATGCAATGTTGCTTTGGTGAAATATGTTAAAAGTCTGATCTTTTTGAGACGGGACATGCCTATGAACATTTGGGTTGCTTTCAGGGGCAAGCGACGACTCTTGACTAGGACACACATATTAGTATTTCCAGTCTTTTTTTGTGGATTAATGCACTAATTTTTTCCATGAGTGGCCCCAAAGTACTTATATCCAATTTAGCGGTTTATATAGGACCAATGGCTTACTTGCTTTTTTTATTTTGTCCATATATATGTAGTACCATGGTTGTAGCCATAGGAGAAAATCCAATGTGATAAAACTAAGGCATGCCTATTTTGTTTCCTAAGCCATTGTAATTCACACAACTCATGCATATAGAATTGCTTTGATATCTCAATTTGGACCTCTGCAATGGCTCATGGCACATGTCATCGTGCATCCTGGAAATGCCATAGTCGTCTGAGTGTGCCCAATTGCATCTAGCTTCCCCTTCTAACCCACTGACAAGTTGAACACCTCCCCAAATTAATGGGAACTAACAAGGCGGTATGCCACAAGGAGAGTGAATTCTATGAAACTATATTCATATAAATTTGCTATCTCTTATTCATATATGCTACCATCGGTTTTTCCTCCCATTCATTTTTGTATAGCATTACACAACATTATAGTACCATGATACCTTTTTTCTATATTTTCCATTGCAATTGTATTGTTCCAAAATCATACCTAAAGTTAATGGGTGTACTTGAACCCGATCTCATTACAACTTGTCCAACCTAAAATATGTACCTGCTAATTAACATAGTAAATTCTGATGAAAACGATATCTCTAATAATGAACTCATCGTATAAAAATAAACAACAACAACATGCAATGTTTGTTTGTTGAAATATGTCACATGTCTGAACTTTTTGAGAGAGGATAGGCCTATAAATATTTGGGTTGCTTTAAGAGTCAAGCGAACACTCTTATAATGACTAGTACGCACATATTTAGTATTTCAAGTCTTTTGTGTGAAGTAATGCACTAATGTTTCCATGTTAATTAAAGAGGCCCCATCTCAAAAATAATAATTAAAGAGGCCCCAAAGTCCTTATGTCCGGTTAAGCGATTTATATAGAAGCAATAGCTTACTTGTTTTTTGATTTTGTCCATATATATGTAGTACGATGGATGTAGCCTTAGCAAAAAACCTAATGTGATAAAACTAAGGCATGACGATTTTGTTTTCTAAGCCATTGTGATTCACACAACACCGGCATATACAATTGCTTGGATATCTCAACTTGGACCTCTGCAATGGCTCATGGCACATGTCATCGTGCATCCTGGAAGGCCATAGTCGTGTGAGTGTGTCCAGTTGCATCTAGCTTCCCCTTCTAACCCACTGCCAAGTTGAACGCCTCCCCAATTTAATGGAAACTAACAAGGCGGCATATGCCACAACACGCAAATAAAATCACGAGTCAACTTGCTTGGGCCCACACAGAATTTCACTAACCATGCCCCATGTTGTTATATCATCAACTATCCTCACTTGCCCAATAACTTGCACCTTTGATCTTGATCTGGAATAAGAAATATGCTTCCTCATGATGATTATTGAGGTCAACTGGTTGTTGGAACCAAAAAACTGGCCTATGATGCTCCGTGTTGACGTTGGACTTGGAATAGATCTCAAGATTCTTGTGCATTATTAACGCCAGCAACAAACTACTCTGTGATTAAGTATATTGTGTTACATTAATTACGTTTATCTCGCAGCTAATTAATTTGGACGGAAGCTAAATTAGTTTGCTTACGGCATCATCGAGTGCTGACTTGTGCCGTGGTGTATAAGTAACATTTTTTGTTGGAAATTAGCAGCTAGCACCCAGTCGGAAGAATTGGAGGAACTTGATCAACATTTCCACAGACTGCATAAATATATAGTATCAGACTGGACTTGATCAACATTTCCACAGCAAGAGATATGCACGTACTAGTACATACTAGTATCAGACGTGACGACCTAGCCAACGTCAGTTATTTCGGCGAGCACGGCCCAGGGGCGAAGCCAACAAAATAAATCAATGGGTTCATTTCTACTAAACTTTGTGGTCTAACTAAGTGACAAAAGTAATGTGTAGCAATTTAGTGAAGATTAGCACAAATTCATTGGGTTCACTTGAACCCAATCCTTACAAGGTGGCTCCGCCACTGGCACGGCCGGCGGCACTGACGACCGGATTGGACCAGCTGTGTGCTGGCTAGTTATTACACACACGCGTCGTTTCACGTGGTCTGCATGGCGATTATCCAGTCGAGCGATCGATTTCTTGATCACAGAATTTCTTCGATCTTCCTTTTTATCAATGAATCGAACACAAAAATTTGCGTTTTCGTGAAAAAGTTGATATTCTTCAGTGCACCGGTCTTCAGTGCACCTGTCACCGGTGTATTTGTTTTCCTGGCCGGCTTACATATGTATTATTAATCTGAATTGTTCTGCATGTCAAATCCGTGGCATACCGAATGTGTGTACCAGAAAATACTACTACTATCTCCGTCCAAAAAAGACGTCACAGATTTATCTAGATTCCTATGGATTAATACACTAAAAGGTATTAACATACTTGCGAGTCTAAACAAATATACGACATCTTTTTTGACGGAGGGAGTACCGGTGGTTTTGACCGCGAAACAGTGAGCCTAAGCTTACGGTCAGAGATGTAATATTTCGTCGACAAGTTTGATCGATCGACCGTACGCCCTATGAATGCTTGACATATATTTTTCACCATTTGGCCCAACCAAGGCCGAAATGCTTGACCTGATGCTAGAGCTTCTTCTCTCCGCGTGCCTCTGTGGAGACAAGGGGGTCGATCGATCGGTCGGTAGATAACTCGGACTGATCTTAATGTGACCACAAACCAAGTTCAGTTTCACATCTTTTGGTGTTAATTAAGTTTATGTTCAGCTCTTGCGGCTCAACACGTACGTATGCATCGTTCTCTGTGGCAACCGCAATGAAAAATTCACCCAAACCTGCGCACATGAACGGAAAGATCGTAAAAGCTCACGAGACAAGACCGCGCGAGAGCGCGATAACCCATGCATTTGAACGAAACAACGTTCAACCTGCACAATGTTCATGGTTACCTCCACGTACGGCAAGAAAAAGCCGTGCCATGACCTTTTGTCTTCATTTAATTTCATTCACTATTCTATCTACAGCCGTCACGTCCAACACACCAAGATGTTAGCAACAAGACTAGCTAGGGATATTTCTTTCGAAGAAGAAAGTTGACTTCGACAAATTAATATTTGCTGATATTTGGGCCCCAACAAGGAAGCGTGAAGCAGAGTTTCTTTCAGGAGACAGACTACCCCATCTCTAACCTCACTCTAGTCGAGGTGACTTGGGCTACGCCGAAACCCTATCTAGCCGCTTTCCATTCCCCGGCTCTTCTCCTTGCCCACCACCATAGAGGATTGTCGGGGAAGCCCGTATTGCTACCAAGGAGGTGGGGCGAGGCCCTCACCACTTCGCCTCCTCACGGGGCTTTGAAGCCAGGAACGACGGCCTGTGAGGGTGACGCGGTACGAGTTCAGCGGAGAGATGCGGGTGTAGGTATTGCTCCTCCTCCTCGGTTATGTGGCGCAAAGGATACTACTGGAAAAACCATCTTCGGTTCGATGTGAACAAGGCCAGCAGTCCCGGCCTGGCACAGCCCGCGACTAGTGGGAGCACTAGTCCCGGGCCGTGAGGCCTCTAACGCCAACGGCCGTAGTCACTAGTCCCGGGCCGGACCAGGTCAATAGTCCTGGTCCGTAATACGGCCCGGGACTAATAACCTGGAGCAGGCCAGCTGGTCCTTTCGTGGACTATTAGTCTCGGGTCGTATCACGGCCCGGGACTAGTTGTCCACCACTATATATTCTGTCTCATGTCCTGCTGCCCTAAAGCATATGGTGGCCATTTTTCTCAAAGAAGCAAGAGAGTTCATGCCATTTTTTTCTCAAGATTTGTCAAGATTTAGTTTGCAACACCTAAATCCAAAGATTTAAAAGGTTAGAACTTCATTCTTTCATCTCTTATTGCTACTTTAGCTCTATAATGCTCTAGAAGTATAGAGATATGGATCAATGCATGCATGCTCTAGAAGTAGCTAGAAGGATTTTGATATATATGTGTAACAAATTTTGATTAGGCACATGGTTACTGAAAATTGAAATGTGTAATTTTAGAGTTTCAAAGCTTAGAATGGAATGAGGTTTTCACTGATAGAACAATAATAAAAAACTTCACATTTATCATGTTGATTGTTTTCTCCAATTCACAAATTGGTGCGTGTAAATTTTTCGAAATTCAAAATTAATGCTCTAGAAGCTCTCAATATAACTTGTAATGATTTTATCATGTTGTGTAATGGTTTTTGATATACTTTTACTATAATGCAGATGGTCCGGGAATGGATGTACGGTACTGACCGACGCTATGGCGAGTTCATTAATGGCGTGCATGAATTCATCTGTGTTGCTGATGCAAACAAGCGCAATGGTTTTGTATTCTGTCCATGTAATGGATGTAGAAATCAGAAGGATTACTCTGACTCAAAAACCCTTCACAGCCACCTGTTGAAGTCTGGCTTCATGCCCAGTTATAATTGTTGGACCAAGCACGGAGAGAGAGGGGTTATAATGGAAGACAATGAAGAAGAGGAGGAGGATAACAACTATCATGGTTTCCCTGAGTACGGAGATACTTCCATGGGGGATGCTGAAGGGGAGGATGAAGAAGAGACACATGATGAACCCGCTGATGATCTTGGTCGGACCATTGCTGATGCACGAAGAGATTGTGAAACTGAAAAGGATAGGGAGAAGTTCAATCACATGTTAGAGGATCACAAAAAGTTGTTGTACCCAAATTGCGAAAATGGTCTGAAAAAGCTGGGCAGCACACTGGAATTGCTGCGATGGAAGGCTGAGTGTGCTATACCTGACTCCTCATTTGAAAAGTTGCTGAAAATGATGAAGAATATGCTTCCAAAAGATAACGTATTGTCCGCCAGTACGTACGAAGCAAAGAAGGTTGTCTGCCCTCTAGGTTTAGAGGTTCAGAAGATACATGCATGCCCTAATGACTGCATCCTCTACCGCGGTGAGGAGTATGAGAATTTGGATGCATGCTCGGTATGCACTTCACTTCGGTATAAGATTAGACGAGATGACCCTGGTGACGTTAAGGGCGAGCCCCCCCGGAAGAGGGTTCCTGCCAAGGTGATGTGGTATGCTCCTATAATACCACGGTTGAAACGCTTACTCAGAAACAAAGAGCACGCCAAGTTGTTGCGATGGCATAAAGAGGAACGTAAGTCACACAGGATATTGAGACACCCCGTTGATGGGTCGCAATGGAGAAAAATCGATAGAAAGTACCCGGACTTTGCAGATGACGCAAGGAGTTTAAGGTTTGGTCTAAGTACATATGGCATGAATCCCTTTGGGGAGCAGAGCTCCAGTCACAGCATCTGGCCCGTGACTCTATGCATCTATAACCTTCCTCCTTGGTTGTGCATGAAGCGGAAGTTCATTATGATGCCAGTGTTGATCCAAGGTCCGAAGCAACCCGGCAAAGATATTGATGTGTACCTAAGGCCATTAGTGGAAGAACTTTTACAGTTGTGGCACGAACCCGGGATACGCGTGTGGGATGAGCACAAGCAGGAAGAATTTAACCTCCGAGCATTGCTTTTCATAACAATCAATGATTGGCCTGCTCTTAGTAACCTTTCAGGACAGTCAAACAAGGGATACAATGCATGCACACACTGTTTAGATGAGACTGAAAGTATATATTTGAAACATTGTAAGAAGAATGTTTACAATGAGCATCGTCGATTTCTTTTGGCCAAGCATCCCTTAAGAAAGAAAGGCAAGCATTTCAACGGTCTGGCATGTCACCAGATGAAGCCTAAGGAGCATACTGGTGCTGATATATTTGATATGGTCAAAGATTTGGATCAAATGGTAACCTTTGGAAAGGGTCCTGGAGGAAAATCTGTTCCGAAGGACGCTGAAGGACACGCACCCATGTGGAAGAAGAAATCTATATTTTGGGAGCTACCATATTGGAAATTCTTAGTGGTCCGCTCTGCAATCGATGTGATGCATGTGACGAAGAATCTTTGCGTGAACCTGCTAGGCTTCTTGGGCGTGTATGGGAAGACAAAAGATACACCGGAAGCATGAAAGGACCATCAATGTATGAAAGACCCAGATGTCCTGCATCCAGAATGGTTTCAAGGCCATGCCAGCTACGCTCTTACCAAACAAGAGAAGGAAATATTTTTTGAATGCCTAAGCAGTATTAAGGTCCTGTCTGGCTTCTCGTCGAATATAAAGGGAATAATAAATATGGCAGAAAAAAGTTCCAAAACCTAAAGTCTCATGACTTCCACGTGATTATGACGCAAATGCTTCCGATTGCATTGAGGGGGCTTCTACCAGATAATGTTCGAGTACCCATTGTGAAGCTATGTGCATTTCTCAATGCAATCTCTCAGAAGATAATCAATCCTGAAGATCTACCACGGTTACAGAATGATGTGGTCCAATGTCTTGTCAGTTTTGAGTTGGTGTTCCCACCATCCTTCTTCAATATTATGACGCACCTGCTGGTTCACCTAGTCGAAAAGATTTCCATTCTCGGTCCTATATTTCTACACAATATGTTTCCCTTTGAGAGTTTCATGGGAATCTTAAAGAAATATGTTCGTAACCGTGCTAGGCCAGAAGGAAGCATCTCCAAGGGCTATGGAACAGAGGAGGTCATTGAATTTTGTGTTGACTTCATTCCTGACCTTAGGCCGATTGGTCTTCCTCAATCGCGGTATGAGGGGAGACTGAGTGGAAAGGGTACTCTAGGAAGGAAATCAATAATATGTAGGGACGGACATTCTTACACCGAAGCACATTACACCGTTCTACAGAATTCTATCTTGGCAGCCCCATATATCGAGGAACACAAGAAAATATTACGCTCCAACAACCCTGGAAATCATGACTCTTGGATTAGAGATGAACACATGAAGAGTTTCGGCGGTTGGTTGCAACATCTCATAAAAAACAACACTCTTGGAGATCAGCTATACTTGTTGTCTAGGTCACCATCTTCGACTATATCGACTTTCCAAGGGTACGAGATAAATGGGTATACATTTTACATGATAGCCCAAGATAAAAAGAGCACCAACCAAAAACAGTGGTGTCCGCTTTGATGCAACAGACAACAATGGGTCAAATACCACATATTATGGTTACATAGAGGAGATATGGGAACTTGACTATGGACCTACTTTTAAGGTCCCCTTGTTTCGGTGCAAATGGGTCAAGCTTACAGGAGGAGGGGTTGAGGTAGACAAGAAATACAGAATGACATCGTTGGATCTCAACAATCTTGGGTACTTAGACGAACCATTCGTCCTAGCCAATGATGTGGCTCAGGTTTTCTATGTGAAGAACATGTCTACCAAACCTAGAAAAAGGAAAAATAAGAAAAAGAATACATCAGCCGATGAGCCAAAGTGCCACATAGTTCTTTCAGGAAAAAGAAACATCGTGGGAGTGGAGGACAAGACAGACATGTCAGAAGATTGTGATAAGTTTCATGAAATTCCGCCCTTCACGGTGAAGGATGACCCAAGCATCATGTTAATGAATAAAGATGCTCCATGGATACGACGGGATCAGAAAGGAACACATGCGAAGAAATGATATGTAATAATTGTAACATTTTATGAGTGAAGATGCTCCATGTGTCCATTTTTGTAGTGTTGTCTGCAAACAATCTTGAGTGTGTTAGTCCCTTTTTTGGCTAGACCGGGACTAAAGGAGGGACTTTAGTCCCGATTCATACTTACCATTAACATCTGATCTCCAAACGCGTGAGGTCATATATTAGGGAGTGCCTCTATGACCAGTTTCTTGGAGATGCCGGAGGACTGGGCTCCGGCGGCATCTCCCGGAAACTGGCCGTAGTGGTGTCCCTGCTCTCGAAAACCATCTTGCAGCTTGTAACTTATCTAACTAGATCAATACGCCTAGGAGCTAACTAATTTCACATATTAGGGAGTGCCTCTATGACCAGTTTCTCGGAGATGCCGGAGGACTGGGCTCCGGCGGCATCTCCCTGAAACTGGCCGTAGTGGTGTCCCTGCTCTCGAAAACCATCTTGGAGATGCCTCAAACTGGCTGGAGGACTGGACTCACAAGGATGCCTATTTATAGTACAAGCAGCTCGGCATAATGTCGACACTCACCCCTATTATTAGTGCTGACTCATGTTTTGTCCCGGTTGGTGTCTCCAACTGGGACTAAAGGTTCATCTTTAGTCCCGGTTGGTGACACCATCCGGGACAAGGTACAAGCCACACAACATAATTTCGACACTCACCCCTATTATTAGTGTTGCCTGGCCCAGTCTGCCGCAATCCCTTTAGTCGCGGTTGGTTTCTCCAACCGGGACTAAAGATGAACCCTCTCTTTATAGGCATTTCCCTCTATTTATAGGCTGCTCGATCCAGCCTGCTCTATTTATAGGCCTTTTCCTCTAAATACAACATCTTCATATTTAGGTAACACTCAAGACATTTATTAATATTAAAAACTAGGGCAAACCGGGACTAGCTCACACTCGGGACTAAATCCGCCCCCTTTAGTCATAATCATGCCTAGTCCTATAGTACGCAGCTTCAGGGGTCTTCTTTGTCATCGTCATCATCATCGTCATCGTCACCTGCCACTCCGGGGATCCTCAGCCCATCCATGGCATATACCAGGGGCCATTCCAGCCTCGGATTCACGACGGGCGGGGAAGGGGTCTCCTAGAAGACGATGCCGCTACCGCCGAGCGGGTATGGGCCTTTTTGTGGCTCTGTGGCGGGTGGACTCGTGGGCACCACAGGCGAGGATGGTCTCCCCGGTGATGTAGCGCATCACTCTGATGATAGTACGGTTCGCCCACCACAGACGACAGCCGGCTTCGTTGTGGTTCACCAGGGGCGGGCCATCACCCTCGTACCTGGCGAGCTCCCTTTCCCGCCTATTAGCGAAGAAGGCATTCCAGGTTTTATTTGGATTATTACAATTAAATATATGATTTTCCAAAGTTTTATATTTGATTTGAATTAAAAAAAGAAAATTTACAAATGAAATAATTTATAAATGATGCAAACAGATAAATGGATATTATATTAAGATTCTTTATATTTTTCTAATAATAATAGACATATTATTTGTTTTATCTGGATTATTACAATAAAAGATATGATTTTCCAAAGTTTTTATATTTGATTTGAATTAAAAAAAGAAAATTTACAAATGAAATAATTTATAAATGATGCAAACAAATAAATGGATATTATATTAAGATTCTTTATATTTTTCTGATAATAATAGACATATTATTTGTTTTATTTGGATTATTACAATAAAAGATATGATTTTCCAAAGTTTTTACATTTTTTTTGAATTAAAAAAAGAACATTTACAAATGAAATAATTTATAAATGATGCAAACAGATAAATGGGTATTATATTAAGATTCTTTATATTTTTCTGATAATAATAGACATATTATTTGTTTTAATTGGATTATTACAATAAAAGATATGATTTTCCAAAGTTTTTATATTTGTTTTAAATTAAAAAAAGAAAATTTACAAATGAAATAATTTATAAATGATGCAAACAGATAAATGGATATTATATTAAGATTCTTTATATTTTTTGATAATAATACACATATTATTTGTTTTATTTGGATTATTACAATAAAAGATATGATTTTCCAAAGTTTTAATATTTGTTTTGAATTAAAAAAAGAAAATTTACAAAAAAACAATTAGTCGCGGGTCGTGGCTGGACCCAAGACTAAAGGGTGCCTGCGCGCGCGAAAATGAAGCGTCCAAAAAAACCCTTTAGTCTCGGGCCCTGGCTTAACCCGCGACTAAAGGGGGGTCTTTAGTCGCGGGTTAAGCCACGGCCCGGGACTAAAGACTCTTTAGTCCCGTCCCGTGGCTTAGCCCGGGACTAAAGGGTTGACCCTTTATATACCACGCGCTCGCCCCTGGCGTACCCAGCCAGCACTTAGCAAGATTTGACGACGAAGACGAAGACGAGGCGCCATCGACTTAGAGTACAGGGGAGGTGTTGCCCGCCGGCCGATTCCCGCACCGCCGCCCTCGTCTCCGGCCGCCCCTCCGTACCGCACAGCCGCCGCACGCCGCATCGTCGAGCCTCCGTGCCGCCCGTCGTACCTGTCGCGCGCGCCGTGCCGCGCCACCCGCCGTGTCACGCCGTCCTGCCGTGTCGCGCCGCCTCGCCGCGTCGTTGGTCCTCCGGCTGCCCACCTCGCCGGAGGTGGTTATTTAATTATATAGTCTAGTATTAATTATATATTTAGGTTTTTGTATAATGAGTCTAGTATTAATTAGTCTAGTGTTAATTAGTAGTATATTTAGGTTTTTGTAGTAATATTTATTATTATTATTAGTAATATTTAGGTTTTGTATAAAGTTAGGAAATGTTAGTATTTATATTATTATTATATTATTAGGAAATGTTAGTACTTTTTATAGTTTTTTTATAGTTTCTTGTTATATTTTTTCTATAGTTTTTAGGATTAGTTATTGTTTTAGTTATTAGGATTAGTATTAGGATTATTATAATTAGGATTATTATAATTAGGTTTATTAGGTTTTTTTGTTATAGTTTTTTCTATAGTTTTTTTTATATTAGGGTTTTTTGTTTTAGTATTAGGATTATTGTTTTAATTAAAATATTAGAATTAGGATTAGGATTATTGTTTTAGTTATTTTTTTGTTTTATTTATTAGGATTATATTGTTTTATTTATTGTTTTATTAGGGTTATTTTTTTTTGTTTTAGTTATTATGATTATTGTTTTAGCACAAATAATATTAGGATTATTATAATTAGGATTATATTGTTTTAGTTATTAGGATTATTGTTTTTTCTAACCTGTTTAACTCTCTTTTTGTTATAGATAATTAAGTCATGGATCGATCCGAAGATCCTGGTCGCATCGGTGAAGGTTTTCTTCAGGGCATGATAAGAGGTGAAATTCCTCTTAATATTACTATCGGTTAAGATATTTTGCTCGAGGAAGAGATATTCTCATATCTGAATCCATCCGATGATGGACTAGAGGAAAACCTAATGTACCAAGGGGAAGACCAGATGGACGAAGGGCAAACAAATAACAACAATAATGATGGCCCCTCGACAGGATCCGACGAGGTACATATATATATATATAAAGTCTCGTGTTACCTATGTTCATTAACTGATCTAGATATATATATTAATCACTCTCTCTTCTTATTTTAGCCCACCGGATTGAAGCAATCGACAGCTCGAACGAAACAAGGGCCGAACAAAAAGTTGGATGGTAATCAGAGGTTCACCATCGAAGAAATAGATGATGATGGTGAACCGATTGCTCCAGAGAAGCACCAGAGGATGTTTATAAATCAATGCGGGGTGCTTGTTAGGGACAACCTGCCGATCACCATCCAAGAATGGAATCAGTAAAAGAAATCTGGTGAAGAATCTAGCTATGTCATCGATGATGCCAAAGATGACCTTTGGCAGAAGCTCATAGCGCATTTCATAATACCTCCAGAGTATGAAGAATTTGAGGTAGATGGTATTACCCCAAGGCCGGGTGGGCTTGAAAATAGAGCGAAAGTGAAGGAGTGGGCTCTGAGCAAGATGGCTGAACTATACCGGAACCACAAGAAAAGTTTATACGTGAAATATGTCACGAAAAAAAAACTCCAGACTTCAAAGGAGTAAACGAGAAGTTGAGAGAACAGTGGCCCGATTTTGTACAGTACAAGCAATCTGATAAAGCAAAGGCAAAGTCGGCAAAGAACGCGTTAAATGCCGCCAACAAGAAATACCATCATAAAATGGGGACATGTGGCTACAAGAGTGTCGTCCCTAAGTGGGAAACTATGGAGAAGAACATGAGGGCTAGAGGCGTCACTCCTGGTATAGATGGATGACCCGAGAGGTCAAAGCACTGGTGGTACGGGCACGGGGGATCCTTGGACCCAGAAACAGGGAAGACATTATTTCATGATAAAATTCTAAAACCCTCCCAAGACCTTATTAAAGCAATGAGCGATGCTCAATTGGGATTGTTCCGTCCCGAGAGAGAGAACGACGAGCTGACACGTGCCCTAGGAAATCCTGAAAAGGGAGGACGAACACGAGGCAAAGGCGCCAGTGTCTCGTGGAAGAAAGGGTTTCCTTAGTACGATGCCAGTTACAGAAGCCGTCAGAGAAAGAAGGACCGAGAGGCAGACCGGATCTCCAGGGTAGAGCAGGACCTTAGCTGATCTGAAGAACCTCATGCATGAAATTAGCCAAAGGCCGCCATCGTCAACTCACCCGCGGTCTGATGATCCTGCATTGGATCTTAGCCAGCGGAGAAGCAGCGTGGCTTCCACGGAGGTCCGGGCTGATGATCAAGCACTGCTGGATGATGCACCGGCTCCTCACTACCCCGTGGATGATGTCAGAGAGATGGCACAATGTGAGGTACATCAGCCAATGAACAACCTGTCCTTCAAGGTGGCGATCGGCACTGCTTTACCTTGTCTACCTAGAGCACTCCACCATTCACTTCCGATTCCACCAGGCTATGCTCGTGTAGGGGTTCGTAGCATGGAAAACAAAAAAATTCTACCGCATGCACACAAACAAGCCAAGATCTATCTACTAGATTGTAGCAACAAGTTGATAGAGGAACTCACCCTCGGAGATTCCAAAGCGGTTAATGAGAGCAGATTCTCGTGGGTGATGTAGTCGTACACTTGCCGATCTCAAGATCACGTAGACGATCCTTCCGACGCTGCGTTCCGGTAGCGCTCCCGTAGTCGGTCACACGTTCGGTACTCGATGAAGACCTTCCTCTCCCTTGTTCCAGCAGGCAGCGGAGGTTGTAGCACTCTCCTCGCGATTCCGGCAGCACGACGGCGTGGTACCGGAAGTAGAGGGGAGATCTCGCAGGGCTTCGCCTTAAGCCGGAGCGAGTATGGTGGAGTAAGAGAGGGCCTTGGGGATCTACGGATTAGAAGCACCAAAGGGGATGGTGTGGCCGGCGGCTAGGGCTTGGAGAAACCCTAATTCGGCGGCTAGAGGATCCCTAGGTGGCGGCAACACTTGGAGGGGTGGTGGCGCCTAGAGCTAGGGTTTTGGGTGGAGAGAGGTGTGTTTTGGAGGGTCAGCCCTGCCCCTCCTTATATAGGTGGAGGGGCGCGCCAAGGGAAGGGGAGTCCCTCCCCAACTCGGTCTCCAAGGGCCGGTGGTGGAGGGAGAGGGACTTCCTCCCCAAGTAGGTTTCCTACTCTCCCTCCACCAAACAAAATAGCCGTTTGACTTTTTCAAATTGGCGTTTGACTTTTCAAACTAGGATTTGATTTATCCCTTTATTTTGTTCAGCGATGACACCTAGTACATGATGAAACCATTCCAACTTGTAATGACACATTCATGTACCCTTCCGCTCCGGAGTGCCGGACATTCCGGAACCTTCTAGAACATTCCCGATGAAAACACCGGAACCATTCTCCAACCCTGAAACAGGACTTTCCTTATATGAATCTTATTCTCTGGACCATTCCGGATCTCCTCGTGATATCACGGATCCCATCCGAGACTCCCAACAACATTTGGTCTCTTACTCATCATTCCATAACTACTCAAACAACATTGAATCCTTAAGTGTGTCTCCCTACGGTTCGTGAATTATGCGGACATGATCGAGACACTTCTCCGAACAATAACCAATAGAGGAATCTGGAAATTCATATGGCTCCCACATATTTCTACGATTACTTTGCGATTGAATGAACCACTTACATACGATACCAATTTCCCTTTGTCTCACGATAGGAATTAGGTTACTATGTATCAGAAAGCTTATAGCAAATGAACTATATTAAATGACTTGATCTTTATGCTACGCTTAACTATAGGAGTATGTCCATCACATCATTCTCCTAATGATATGATCCTGTTGTTAATAACATATCTATGTTCATGATCAGGAAACCATGATCATATATTAACCAACAAGCTAGTTTAACAAGAGGCTTTACTAGTGACTCTTTTATGTTTACAAATCACACAAGTATTAATGTTTCCGGTTAATACAATTATAGCATGGTATGTAAACATTTATCATAAGTATGAAGATATGATAATAACCACTTTATTATTGCCTCTTGGGCATATCTCCAACAGCTCGTGTCACGGTGGATGACATAGTGGAGGATTTTGCGGACCTAGAGATTGAAATCGCTACGCCTGAAGGCCTTACGAAACTAGGAGATGTCAAGCGCAACATCATTCTATGGAATAAGAAGTACATTAAGTTTCCAGGATCGGCGCCAAGGCCACCGACTCCGAGGAATCCAAGTCCACCCCAACCCGATTATCGTCAACCTCCAAGTCCACCCCGCCCCGCTGACGATCGCCGCAGCAGGAGTACATCAACTCGATCTCCGCCTCCGTGCAATACTCGATATCCGCCTTCGCCTCCATGCAATACTACTATCTCATCGAAGAAACGGAAGTTCGACGGTCCCCCGCGCCCCACATCGAAGAAAGGTCAAATGGCGAAGATAGTCGACATCCCGCCGGCTCTTCCAAAGAGACCTTATGACAAGACCGATGAGGAAACTAACGCGGATGTGGCTGCCCAAGTTAAAGCGCATTTTGCACCCAAAAAGCCTAAGCCAAACCCGGTATATAATGAAAAAACCAAAAAGTGGGCTAAGTCCTTTCTTGAGCAACCATCCCAGATATCGATGAATCTGGAATCAGACTATGACCGGGAGATTATTAAGCAAGCACAGAAGAAAAAAATCACAAGTGCAAAAAGCGGGAAGCAAGTTGCCCAGCTCGGAGCACAGAAGAATCAATCGGTTGCCCCGCTCAAAGTCATTTCAGACCTCGACAAGGCCTTCAGAGCTGAAATGGATATGGAAATGCAAATAATGGACCCTAGAGCCCGTAATAATGCTGCACTTATGGGAATCACTGTATCGCAGGCCAAAGCACTTGCTAACGAAGCAAATATGTCTCTTGGTCAATATTTACGCTATGAAGATACGCCAGTGGGTCAGATAGTACGGCAGTATGTCCAAGGGGAGCCTCTAGCCAGTAATGAGGAGCTCGCGCGTCTATCCACACATATGCGAAATCTGCACGAATGGTACATGTCGTAAGCAGAAAAAAAGCATCAGAAAGATTGGTTTCCGGTAGACGTTAGAAAGGAGCATCACTTCAAACCATACTCGATACAGGTTCAAATGACCGAACTGTTTCAGTTATACAACCAGCGCGCCCTCGACAAATCTATCATTGGTTGCTACTGTCTGTAAGTTATTTATTTCTATAATTAAGTTTGTAGCTCAGCTCGTTCATTGCATTTAATATATTATCCTAACTATATATCCTTTCGTATGATGATATTATATTCTGCAGAATGAAGATGCTTGAATGCAAAAGAGCTAAAAGATACGATGTTGGGTTCATTGACCCATATATCATTAATGAATATACGTTAAAGAATCACCCCAAGGACGTGGAGGAAGACCTGTGCAGGTTCTTAACCGAGAATAATTTTGTTAAGGAAATACTATTTTCTTACAACTTCAAGTGAGTGTTTATATCTTGTACACATTTTATTTTTGCTTACTCGATGAGCTATGCATGTATGCTTATGTAAACGTCCGCAGATTCCACTGGATCTTGCTAAACATTCAAGTTGACAACTCTCTAAATGAAGCCCACGACTCATTAAGTTGGGACCAAGAGCAGTGGAGCGACATGAAAGCAATGCTCCATAAGTAATTTCAATCATTATCGCATTATATCGTCCTCTTTCATTCATTTCCTGATATCAAGTAACTAATAACTCCTTTGTTCATTTTCTTTGCCGAGCAGGTGTTGGACACGGTTCAGACAGAAAATACCAGGTCCATTCAAAGAGGAGTTAACTTATAAAATGGTGAAGAGTTTACAGTAGCCACCGGGAACTCATTTATGTGGATACTACGTCTGATTATACATCCGCGAGTTGACCAGTGAGCGGAAAGTTGACTCACATTATATTTATGATTTGCGGGAGAAACTATAGCCAGACCATCGCATAAGAGAAATTCAAGAGGAGCTGGCGGGATTTATGATGAAGGAAGTCCTTGATGTACATGGAGAGCATTATGCGGATGACGTGGAACTCGATTTGCCTTAGTCATCTTCATGTAGCTAATATGATATATATATATTTATCAATGACCATGTAATTTCAAAACATTTCTTCCTTTTGATATGATTGATTATATGTATGATTGCAAGGGATCAATTAATTATATAAATGCATTGACGTGTAGTGTGTATGTAGTAGCGTATAATATGTATACTGAAATATATGTTTGAATTATAGTGAAACACAAAACGAAAAAGGAACGAAATGGCAAAAAAAGGGAAATACACAATCTCTGTCGCGGTAGAGAAATGTGTGTTTCTCTGCCGTGGCAGGAAACCTTTTAGTACCGGGTGGTGTTACGGCCTGGGACTAGAGGGTTTACGCCCCCCGCGACGCTGAAACAGCCACGTGGCTGTTATCAGTCACGGGCCGTAGCGAGCCGGGACTAGAGGGGGGGCCTCTAGTCCCGTTTTCGCAGTCCCGAGCCCAAAACCGGGACTAGAGCCAGTTGCGGCCCGGGACTGGAGGCCCTTTTTCCACCAGTGGGTGGTGGTTGTGGTGTGTGGTCCACTCTATACATCCAATCAAAAGGCCATACCGGTGCCTCCTCTCCAGCGCTCTACACTTCCACAGAATTCACATATGTGTGGCTTCTTGATCCCAAATCTGGCAAAATTCTGAGTGTTGGTGGCGGGGCTCGGTTTCGGGAGAGATCAATTTCTAGTTTTTCCTTCCGCAATGCTAGCAACGCTAGTGGTGCAGTTTCCCTCCTTGCAGGGGCCTTCGAGGTACCTGCCCCTCCCTTCCTCCGCACATTTGCTGGCAAAAACATGAGCCTTGTTTGGATTGGGTGATGGCACTGAGTGTGTCATCACCTCCTTGGAGGTGTCTTCTTGGGTGAGGTTGGGTTGTGAGGGTATTGTGAGTTGACTATCGAGTGATTTCCTGTGTTGTGGCTCTAATTGTCGCCTTAGAATATAGACTCGTCTAACCGCACCATCTTCTGGTTGCTTGCCGCTTTATCTATGTGTGCCTATTCACCGATAGGTCGGCGCCTCAATCCTAGACGAGAGGGTATAGGGTACCTCTACCCTAGGTGTAGAAACATGGCAGGAATGGCATGGCAACATGCCAACTTATGTTGGCCTTGTTCAGCTCTTTGAGTGTTGGTTGTGACAGGTCCTATACATCTTCTTATTCAATAGCCTTGCCTTGTAGCACTTTCTTCATGGATGGATCCATGAGTTTCATCTTGACTTTTCGTGTAGTGAACTTTACGAGGAAAAGCGTTTATCTTGAGAGTCCTCTATGGTGTGTGGATATCAGTGTCGGAAATATGCCCTAGAGGCAATAATAATATTTTTATTATTATGTTTCTTGTTCATGATAAATTTTTATACTTCATGCTATAATTGTATTAGCCAGAAACAGTATACATGTGTGGTTTCATAAATAACATTGTGTCCCTAGTAAGCTTCTTCTTGACTAGCTAGCTTGTTGGTTAATGATGGTTATGGTTTTCTAACCATGGATATGTGTTGTCAGTTAATAACGGGATCATGTCATTAAGAGAATGCCATGATGTATAGACCCAACTAAGCAAATCAATTAGATCGAGTAAGAAAGTTTAAATTGCTAAATTTGATAAATGTCAAGTATCCTAATCATTAACCATGGGATTATGCTACTGACTAGTGCGAGAAAGAGAATACTTTGGGGGCATCAACAATCACACCGTAATAGGGTAAGAATGAAGGTATATTTGAAGTATTTTGTAAAGTACTTGTTGATGCAAGACTAGGATTTGTCCCTCCATGTGATGGAGAGGTATACTCCGGGCCCACTTGGTAATACACCATCCTATATCACGTGCAAGCAAGTGACTAGTGAGTTTGTTTACAGGGATATTGTATTATGATACGAGTAAAGAGTATGTGCTGGTAACGAGATTTAACTAGGTATTGTGATCAAGGTGTTGATCATGGAGTATCGATAATCATATCTCGGGCATGTAAAATACCACGAGACAAAATGAATGGTATATGGGATTGTTACAATCCTCAACATCATGGTTCAAATCGATAAAGATCTTCATTGAATATGTGGGAATCATTAAGGACATCTAGGTCTCACTAATGGTTATTCAATAGAGAGGTGACTCGGTCATGTCTGCATGTTCTTGAACCCGTAGGGTCACACACTTAACTTTCGGTAACGCTGCCGAGGAACTTCAAAGAAGTCCGTACAAAAAAAAATTATACAAGGAAAGTGGATTTAGGGTTTCGGAAAATTCTATACTTTTTCCGCAGCATATCAAAATATTCTAGATGTTCCAATGGGTCCCATGGTAGGGACCACCTGCCTCGGAGGGTCCACATGGACCTAAGGGGGGGCGCACCAGCCATACATGGGTCAGGGTGCCACACCCTTCTTCGCCCATGCAGACAGGTAGGGGAAACCATAGGATCTTAAAATAAGGAAAGGTGATTCCTTGGGAGGCAAGCCCCCCTCCTCGTCCGCTGGCCACATACGTTGGGGGCAAGGATCCCCCTTGGGAACCCCCATGGGTATATAAAGAGGGGAGGGATGCATGGGCATAACACTCCAAACCCTGGCCACCACCCCTCTATCTACTTCTCCTCCTCATTCCATGCCCGCTAGAAAAGCCTTGACCATGAGTACTGTTGTGGTGGACCATTTGGATCACAAGGAGGACATCATCAACCAAAATTATAAATGTTTCCCACTCTTGTTCGTCAAGGGTATGATGGTATTACTTATATCAGTATTTGCATCTACCTTAGATTGTATCTTGGTTTTTGCATGTGCTCTTGAGATAAGTTTTTGTTTTGTATTACACGTTTAATGCATTTAAAATGCATCTATGTTATCTGTAATTGATTGTGCCATATTCCATCATAATTGCATCATATATATGGTTATAATCATGTTCTAGAATGATTTTGTGGTTTTTTCTAAAAGATTCTCTTTATTTGGATTATAACTCTACAGATAGAAAAACCCTATTTTGTGTACTTTTTTTACTTCTAGGGACCCTCGAGAACTCAAAAGGACATGAATTATTTCCCATAAAAGTTTATGCCAAGATCTAGAGCACCTGGATCTTATCTAGGCCAGCACGAGGGCCGTGAGAAGGGCCCACGCATCATGATACCATTGTCGAGCGGTTGGTCCCACCTTCCCCTTGTTGTTTCGATGTCACTAATCTTTGCGTCCCTGGCTTATTATTGGCCTAAAAACGCCTACATATAATGTCCTGATCGTGATCCCAAAACACGTCTCACCATGGAGATAGAAACACAAAATAGAGGAGACCTTGTGAAAATTGCGGCAGCGGACGGCTACCCCATATTTACAATATTTGGGGCTGTTTTTATTGCATGCCCCCCAAAATATAGGACAACGGGGCTATAGGGCATCCATTGGAGGACGGTTTTATCCCTCCTCTGCCCTATAAAACAAGTTTTTTTTACATTGGGGCTATTTGTAGGCATCCATTAAGGATGCTCTTAGTTGATATTTTCACTATTTGTTTGCTCGTTGTTTGTAAGTAGCACCATGCATGCAGTACCCTTCATTTTGAGGTATAATTAATTTAAGGAAAGCTTAGACCAACTTTAATAAATGCCCTATTATAGGGCATGCAAAAAACGTTTTATGACAGCCGTTTTAGCATTTTGGGGGCATAGAGATGTTTTTTCTTTTTCTAGATGATTTTATTTAGGGCAACGACTATCTACCAGACAATGAAAACTAAGACAAATTTGCATTCAAACATTGATTCCAAACATAGCTCAAACTTCGATTACAAACACTACATAGCAACAAACATATACTAGTAACTAGTCCTCCCACTTGTACTCTTCATTGGACCAGAAGAAATCAAAGCCGAAGTCCTCCTTATTTGTCATCGATGGTCCGGCCTCATCTGCTGTGGCGGCCTTCTTCTTCTTCTCCGCCTCAGCAGCCTCCGTCGCGGCGTAGAAGGCATCCTCCGCATGCACATGCTTGGGATGCGTCTCCGTGAATCGCTGCGGCCAAGCTTCGTCGATATCATGAGAAGCGAGCTGCCGCCACGCACGACGCTGCTCCTGCTCGTCCCTGCGACTGAGTATGCGCGTCTCCGGCACATTCGCGACAAGCTTGGCCTCCTGCAGTTTGGAGACATCGTCGAAGTTGCACATTGACCGCGGCAGGCCGTGCCACCACAGGGTGGCGACAAACACACTTGTGGCCTCCTCAGCTGTCTTGAAGGTCCTGATCTAGTTGCGGTAGCTGTTGACGGTGAACTCAATGGCGAAGTGGCCGAAGGCCTGTTGCCGCACGTCGTGGTAACCAGTGGAGCTCCGCAGGCATCTACACAGAGGCATACATGCAGCAGGTGATGAGCGGCGACGGGCCGACGACACGTCGATTTGATGGGGAATAGCAAGTCGAAGGGGCGGGAATCTGGTGGCGGTGTGGCGGGCCGGCGACGGAATCGGCGGATTTGCATCGGCTCGGGGTGGGAGAGATGCAGGAAGGGAAACACGGATAGCTGGTGGGTGCGTGTTCTCTTATGGACGATATTGGGCGGGCGGCCAGCTGTCCCAAATTTACATCACAAGGGGGTCTTTTTGGGGCATGCCCAAAAAAATTAGGAGAGAAAAGGTTTTGGGCATTAGTTGAAGATGGTTTTTTCCCAAAAATGATCCCACTCCCCCGGGGATATGGGACGGTTGCATCGTTCGGGTCTTCCATCTCGCACGCGTGACGCATGGTCCCACCTCCCTCCATAGCGGTTTTCTCCTTTCGCAGAGCCTCGCGTCCTCCAGTATACCACCGATCAGGGCACCGTCGCCGGAGCTGGTCTTGCTTCCGGATTGAGCCACCACCATTGACAAGGTCGACCATGCTTCATCAGATCTGCGCCACGGTCCACTCCCTCACATGCCGCTAGCCCCTCCAATCTCCGCCCCACATGTCACTGTTGCGACCGTCTCCTTGCTGCCTGATTAAGCTATCGCCGTCGGCAAGGTCATGCGTGCGCCGCCGGATCTCCGCCGCCTATCTCACACGTCGTCTGCCCTCCCATATTAGCCCCCACATTACTGTTGCTACCGTCGCTCTTCTCCAACGAATCCTTGAGCTAGCCTTCAGGCCGACGCCAAGGCGACTCCAGCAGGGGCCTCGTCAGACCGCCTCGTCGCTCTCCTCCCACCTCTGGCAGGACCCGTGGTTTGAGGATGTCTCCTCTCATGCATGCTACTTACGACATGAAGATTTGCTACCTGCAGTCGGCGTCATTGCTGCAAGGGTACGAGCGTGCTATTACCATTGGTCTGCGTCGTTACCACCGACGGTCGACAAATTTTCACGTTGGGGATTATTTGCGCAGCCACGGGGATTTGCTACATATCTAAATTTATTTTGCTACATTTGTTGTTCTCGAATTGCTATGATAACATATATTAGCACAAACAATACAAAGTGGAAGAGGTGAAATGACCCTCGCGTCGTCCGCTCTGGGGGACTCGGGGGAGATAGGGTTTTTAGCGCCGCCACCCTCTTTTTCCTCCTCCCCCCTCTCCGATGTTTTCGGCGGCCACCGGCCGGCCCGCGGCGGCGAATGGGCCTTCCATGCCGCCTCTTCCTCTCAGCCTTCTCCTATCTCGCGTGGTGTCCCCCATTTGTACCACTGAAGGACGCAGGTCCGTGAAACCAATGGTGATGGTGGCGTCCTTTCCTTGTCCATGGAGACACGTCTTCCCCCGATGCAGGTCATGTCGGGTGATACCATTGTGGACGCCGCTCCAAGCTTGTGTGGGTGCAGTGGGCTAGGCAACACCCCAATGCTTTCACGGGATCTCAGGTCGTCGGTCCGCTGGATCCGACTAGGGGTGTCGGTCCACGGCCATGGAGGACGACGACCGTCCGTGCTACCCATTGGTTCACCTGCTGAGCCCTAGCATGCCTTGTTGTGCGGATCTGAGCAGCGTCTCTTTGTTGTTATTTGCGGGCTTGATGCCATCTGGGTGTGATGCAGGTGTTGGGAGGAGCACACGAGTGGCTGCTGGAGCGGCCGACAGCATGCTCGTGGCTGGTCTCACATAGTAGACTAGCAACTCTGGCGAGGCTGGTTTCTCTTGGTATGCTGGGGCGGCGGCCCTGGGTAGGTGGTTGCAGCATGGATCTTTCGGGGGGCTCGTTGCGTGCGAAGCTGGCCGGCCGTGTGGGTGGCGGTTGCGGTGTGGTTTCCGGTGGATGGTTGTTTAGGGAGGGTGCTGGAGTTTACATGCCCGGTGTTGGCATGCTGCTGGAGCTTCCATCGGTGTGGTCTCTGGTGGATCGATGGGGAAAAGTGCATCTGCCGTCTAGGTGACTCGCCAGGCCTTTTGGTGTCGGAGCAGGGTGTTCGCAGCACCCCACCCTTCCTTTCCCGCAACCCGTAGGTGCTGCTCGTTGATACGTTGGAAACATATCTATAATTTTTGATGCTCCATGCTTGTTTAGTATCTACTTTGCTTTACTTGTCTACACTTTGAGGTGCTTTTTACATGTTTTCTGGTACTAACCTATTTACAAGTTGCAACAGTGCCAGATGCCTGTTTTCTGCTGTTTTTGGTTTCAGAAAAGTTAGTAAAGAAATATTCTTGGAATTGGACGAGACGAAGGACAAAGTCAATAACTTTCCGTGGGGAACAAGAAGTCCAGAGGAGAGCCCGAGGGGCCAGACCCCCCTACCCCAGACCCGGGTGGGCCCTAGCCCGCGCCTGGCTAGGGTTTGGCCGCCCTGGCGGCCGTCTTGGTCTCCCCCTTCGCCTATAAGAAGCCCCTGATACAGAAAACTCTCAGAACCCGATCAATATTCCATGAAACCATCTGTAGCCACCGCCACCATCGTCCCTAGATCGGGGGGATCTGAAGCTCTTCCCGGCACCCTGCCGGAGGGGAGATCATCTCGGAGGCCTTCTCTCCGATATGATTTGTGAGTAGTTCCACCTTGGACTATGGGTCCATGTAGTAGCTAGATGGTTGTATCTCCTCCTTTGTGCTTTCATGTATAGATCTTGTGAGCTCCGTTCATGATCAAGATCTAATCTATTTGTAATCATGCATGTTGTGTTTGCGGGGATCCGATGGATATTGAGATTATTATGTTGGTTTGATTAATGGTTCTATCTTTATGATTCTATTATGTCTATGTTGTTTGTGATCTTGCATTTTGATTTATCTTTATGGAATTCCTTTGCTAATACTTGCAGCAATGATAAATGGTATTTAAAATCGTTTTGTGAGTTTTTATTATATAGTGCTATAGTTTCTTTATTTTCTTTATATATATATACTTGTCCTATTATTATTTGTAAGGGCTTTTGATATGCATTTAATTGAGCTAATATCCATAAACTTATTATAGAATGCATTACTATTAACTCCATGAGTTTTGATTCTTATTGATTTATAATATCAAGGAAATTTTTATATGGTGATCCTTTATTGTTATTTGATGCATAATATCCTAAGGTTTTAATATGGTTAATATTACTCCCATGAATCTAGGGAATAACAAGGTATATATATTTTATTATATCTAACAAAAGAGTTAGGGTTTGAATTGTAACTACTTACCGTAGGGTTTAGGGTTCTTAATTTACTTATACTCTTATGTTGATGTGAATAAAGATTAATGGCTAAATGAATTGTCTTCATGTGTTTGATCTTTAATGATATCCCTTTAAAATAGAAAGTAATTTTCTGGAAGGTCTTATGGAAAAAATTTGATAAATATAACTTCTAATCACATATGGTTATGATATTTGGAAATGACAGAGATGTGCTTGAATGATTTGCTATAGGAAAATATTCCTATAAACCATTGTGGAAACAAGATGATAGATCAATCAGATGAAATGGATTTTATGTTTGGTTAAAGATTTAGGGTTTAGTGTTTTATCCAGAATTCCTATCTTCCATACTTCAATAATTCTTGACTTCTACTTAAAGAATTCCTTTCCTAGATATACTACTTCTTCCTATCCATCATCATGTTTTAATATGATGAACTTTATTTCACAAAAATATTCTTATCCACCTTTTATTCTTCTAAATCCACTTATAAATCCAATGGGCTTGACACTAAAGCTTTTCACAATCTTCACCTATCCAGACTTGGTTATATCAACTATTCTACTGCTGATAACCTCCAACCTAACAAATGTTTACAGTTACTTCCATTCATACTCTTCCCTTATCATCCTTCACTAATATCACTTCAATAGATGTATACATCAAATCCTACTTCACCTCAAGTGCTTAGTATTTCCAAAGAGGAAAATACTACTTCATTAATCCAATGTTGCTCTAGCATCATTTTAATCATACTATCATGTCTCTACTTAACTCCAGTATCTAACATTCCAACCTCACATTGTATTAATGTGACTTGTAATGACTAATCTAGGATAATATATCTATACTAGGGTTGAATCATGTTCTACCCACCAATGTCACTTATACATGATATAAGAATTCAATCTTGGTGAGTAAAGCATGATCATCATAATCCTTTGATCCTTTATAGTTTAGGTTTCCAGTTGGCTAACCAAAGTTTCATCAATACAACATTACAGTTGTATTGAAATTATCTTCTTAGTATCTCTATTGGATTAAGAGATGTTATTCATTTACTATGCCTACTTAATCCAATGGGATTACTCCTTAGTAACTAACTTCAATATTCATCCTTGGAATCCTCTTTGTTACCATATGAATATGTATTCCATTTAACTCTTCTATCATTACATGAGTGAATTAACTCCATCAATTATCTCATTAATCTTATTCTCTTCCAACTCTCCCATCCTATAGATGATATTCAAATCTAACATTACTATTTACCCCTTCTTACTTATTTCTTTATAAGCCTTAAGTGAATGCTATGATATGTTCAAGAGTTGATAGATCAAGAATTGATAGTTTAAGAATTTGTGAATCAATAGTTGATTACTCAACATTGATGAACAATAGATATCAAGATAGGGTTCATTAGAGATGATAAGAATTGATATGGAAAGAAAGATATATGGTGAATGATCTTGACTTGGTTTCTTTCCTACTCAAACTCACTAAAGAGTTAAGGTTAGGTATTACCATGATACTCATGGTAGGAATAAATAAGGATAAAATAGGTCAAGGGTTAGTTATTACATTCTTGTCACTTGAATTATATCCATAGCTTGGTATTCATGGATTGTTGTGATGAACACTATGGAATGATCACTTAAGGATCAAATATAAATAATTAAGTAATATATTAGGGTTTAATTTTATTACATTTGATCTACCCTTAGATCAAATCATGTTTACCCAAATTAAGGTTTTAGCAAAGGTCATATTGAAACTTATCGCAGTCAACTTGATGATCTACTTCAATTCCATCAAGTTGAGAGAATCTTCAATCACTTTGACAAGTTTTGTTCAAAAGCGCGAAAATTATTCGGATTTTCTATGCATGAATGCAATGCACACATCTGTGTTTAGCTTATTTCTAAGCTCTAATACTGGGATGTTACAGACTCTCCCCCTTAAAATAAACTTCGTCCTCGAAGTTTGCATACTCTCATGTTTTAGAGTAAGGAATTGTCTTGCATTGATTACGATATGTCTCAACTCCATCGTAACCTCAATGGGAATAATTGTAATATACCATATCCAAATCTTTTCCTTGAATCCTCTTCATACTCAACAATCTTTAACTTGGTGTCCCCAATACTCCAAAGTTCCTTTTACTTTACTCCCTTAGGGATTTCTCCTTATTATGAACTGCTTAAATTGGGGTCTCTCCTTTAGTTCATTTCCCTGATCAGGTATCCTAATCCAACTCCTTTTATTTAACCATCAAAATTTCTTACTATACTATGTAAGGTCTAGGAAGTCTCACTAAAACAGGGTTTTAATTGTTATAACACAATAGTTGTATCCAAAAGACTAAAATTTTGTATTGCCATTTTATGATTTATAATGGTGGTTCTTCCGAAGGTTGGATTTGAACTCATTTAGTCCATAGCCATTGGGATTTCTTGTTTCTCTATACTTGTCCAATTGGGTGTGCTCTATTACTTATTAAGGGTCACTTAAGAGTTGTTTCTTTTAGAATTAGTCTGTTAGGACTATCCTTTTTATTACTTCAAGCTTTTACCCTTTCAGGCTTTAGACAATCTTTTGTCATTTTCTTAAGTACTTTTATAATAATGACTTTCTTTTACCCTTATGAAGAAAAGACTTATTGTTGTTGCAGGTTAGTCCTTCTTCTCCATCCTTTATTCGGGAAGTCAGATAATAATACCTTCATTTCTAATGTTTAACTCTCCCCCTTAGGGTTTACTAATAGTCTTCAAACTGTCTATATAGTATTTATTGGCTTTATAACTAGAATGTAGGGATTTGTCTAGCTTATTCTCTACCTAGTTAGGGTCTCATGAAAGATTGTACGGTGTATCCACACAATTGTGGATCTCCGAAGCGAATCTTTCATCATTATTAGTTTTACTTACTATTTGGACATTTTCAATTTGATAGGTCAATTTTCGCGAAGAGTCTCGAAAGACGGTCGCTTAAAATCTTATACTCCTTTAGGTCTCACTTAGCTTAGGCCAAGTTTTATGCTCTTTATGCAACCATTAAGCTGATCTGGTTATCTATGTCAACCAACACCAGCTGCGGACAAGATACCAACTGTGGATCAAATACCAGCTGCGGATCACCCTACGGTTCTTCAACGTACTATTGGCATTCTCTCTGAATTGTCAGAGCTTGAATACCAGTTTGGTTCCAAAACTTCTTCTTTGCACTTATTCATTATACTTCCATGAACTAGTACAATTACTTCATTAACTTCTTAGCAACATTACCTAATTTGATTGAACACTGAGTTCATCACTTCTTATTGCTCCATACATTTCCTACATTAATGTTTCTTCTTATAGCTGGCTAAGAATGATCTGAACTTGATCCATCCTCCAAACTGAGTTGATACTCCTAACTCTTTGCTTCATTCTTCATGTAAGTCTTCATCTTGGTCTTTGGAAATCGTCACTCCCTTACACGAATTCCCATCCCTATCTAGGTTTATAACATCAAGTAGTAACTAGATGTTGCAACATGCACTTGCACACCAAGTCAAACTTCATGTACAGATCTAGTCAATCAATAAGATCCAAGAAAAACAAATAAATCCAAATGTGGTACATATAACACACAATATTCTAAGCCCGGAACATAGTAGTTGAGTATAATATCTCTAGAATTCAGGCTTAGTTGTGTAGTATATGACACCTCTTCATAAAGGTTTACATTGTGATACTTAGCACTTAGGGTCAAACTATACTTTGTCTCAATATTTACCCAAATTGCTCAAGTGCAACAAGATAATTTTTAACAAAGTGGTCTCAATTTGGTTTTGACTAACCTTTAGTCTCACTCTTGGAATGGCTAATATAACCAACCTATCATTATTTAGTAAACTAACCTCACATGATCACTCCAAATGACTCATCAGACTTTATTTGATAACTTAAACCAAATGTTATTAAAAAAATTAGCACCTATGACTTCTATCATAGCTCTACCATGTTATTTTCATACTTCTACTTCAAGTTAATTCACTAAGTACTTGTCATACTTACATTTACATCATGGTTTTGGGGCTGATCTCACCATGATCTTGTTATGTTTTACCTATTTACATGTTTCAAGAGCTAATCTAACCATGATAACTTTACTTCTCACTACACTATTATTAAGTTATAACATACTTGCAATTCATCACGTAGAATTCTCAAGTGAATCCCACATGATTACTACTCATTACATCAACATTTATCCTGATGATATTCATCATGTTGTCTTTGATTATCAACTAACCATAAGATTTTACTACTCTTACTAAAATTCTAGGGTTAAGTTATACTATTAGAACTACTTCAATTGATGTCTTGCACCTTCCTACAGTATCTTGGTGGTTTATGTCTCCCTCGGAAGACACTAAAGAGCACTATACTTAGAAAAGATAATATAATTACTCCTAAGAAAGAATGACTTAAGCATCTCACTTAGGTGTGACAAGGTTATCCTCAAGTGGATACTCATCACAAGTCATATGAATATTTGGTTTAGATAAGATGGCTCCTATAGTCACTATCCAACCTACAAATCTTCCTAAAAGGGTTTTAATCCTAAGGTCAAAGCATATGCTCTGATACCAACTGCGGTGACCCAGCATACCACTGCATGATGTAGTACACTATAGTCGTTGACATAACACCAATGACACACCGTTCACTAGTATTACATCCCTCAGAGTGGTACAACAGAAACACAGCAGGTCCAAGACATGACTATAGGTTACAACTCAACTCTTTATACAAGATCCAGACAACACTCTAGGTTAAAGAGAGAGAAAGAAACTTCTTACAAAGAAGAATAAAAAATAAATAACTCAAAAACTATCATATTATTAAGACTAGTATTTTAACTAATGGTCTGGCATTGCTGCTATCGCAATACACTACAGAAATAGGTTCTATGGCTAGAGATTGTATTTCTATCTAATCAGTAACTTCGTCTTCACTTGAGTTGCTGTATATGTTGACTTTCTTGACTTTATTGAAGAACTTTAGCTTCTGGTGATGATTCCTGGAGCGTGACTTGATGTAGACGTTGTATTAATGGCTTCAGAATCTAGCAAGGGTTAAGAAGATACGTTGAGTACGAGCGTACTCAGCAAGTTCACTAGAAAAGGAGTGGTTAATGCACTATATCTATAGCCACAGATCGTAGGTCGTAGGCAATACAAGTTTTCGTAAAAATTTCTTCAAAGGTTGCTTCTACTCAAAAAATCTATGTTCGTCATCCTTCACGGGTTTACCAGAAATTTCATGGAGTTCCTTTCCCACCTCGTTCGCAGCTCCTTCCCGGAACAGGGAGTAACAAGTTATAGTTCTTACACTCTGCAGACGTACGTCACTTTACCCATGAGAGACCTTAGGATTTGTTGCACGGTCGGGATTATGTTCCCGTTCAAACTTCCTTGGTTTGAGGCCTAACCTAAGATCCAAGCCAATCACTGCCCCCTTCGCGACCTCGCATGCCTCCTTGGTGTACACCATGCCCACATATTGAATTACGATAATGGTTTGTACAAACCGTTAGATGCTAGAACTATCGTGGGACATTGAGGGTTCCCACCCATATGCTGCATATCCTCTACGAATTACCAATTAATATGCACGCTACGAGTGATAACAGTCACGACCTGCATATCCGGCTACATGCGAGAGGAAGAAGATATAGCTGACTTCTCTGTCCCATTCCAAATCTCATGGTCAACGCGTAATATACGGCGCAAGAATCATTGGCGACATTGGTTGTTAAGTCCTATATAATATGTTCCTTTACCACCGGAACTCTTATAGTAGGTTATTACCTCATGGTAAATAACCTATAATCATATTATTATGAAAATAGTGTTGTATGACCTTTTTCAAATGCATGTGATGACAACACTGTATTTGCAAAATACTTTACAAAAAATAATCAAAGGACATGAGCAAGTGTGAACTTGCCTTTTGTGATTTCAAGATTATGCACTCATGGTCTTCGAGACAATATAAGATCCAATATCTGAAATCAGCATCATTGGTCCGGTAAGGACTAATGTTTAAAGAAGAAATATGCTCTTATGCATAAGTAATGTGATGCACTTTATAAACGCGAATCCCGGAGATAATGTTGTTCTAGGGTTTAGATACTGGAAATGGTTTCTTTAGAATGTGTTGTCCTTTTAGATAAGTTTCACACTTGTGCTTCTTATTAGGGCTTGTGAGTGTGTGTGAAACAATATGTAATTATATTATCATACAACAGTAAGATACAAAGTTGTGGAATGCTATTCAAAGATTACTTATATAAGAATTGCCTTATCTTTAAATCTTGCTTTACAAGTATAGGCATTTTTAAGGAACTTTAAGTATTAACAATCCTAAGTATATAAGTAATGTATAAAGTAAGGTGTTTACTATTAATTGTCATATGTTGATTGAAGTGGCAAAACAAATAAATTTTGAAGAAAATATTCCTTTATTAAGGTTTAAACAATCCTTGTGGCTAATCAAAGGTGGTTGATGTTGTTTGTGCTTGCTGGAATAGTTTGGATTTGAGATGCTTTATAACTTACTTATAACAGACCAAAGTTAACTATAAAACACATAATAAAGTTTTTATTTTAATATTTAAATTCTTGTAGACTAAAGTTAACTTTAAAGACATGGATAGACTTAAGGTGTATTTCTTATGATACTTGTATCTTGTTCATTAAATATTGTTTCCTTAAAGTTACTTAAGAATGGCATTACCTCTATTTGAGTAGTGCTTTCTTAATTGTATAATGGAATAGAATCATTTATCTTTTTATTAAGGTATGGTTATGATTTGTAATCAAGGTAATAATATTACTTAACTATTTATGGATTCACTATAGTGTTTTGTTATGTTGATAAATTTGTGGTTAAAGTAAAGGAATAGGTTTTATTTCACTATAAATTATTCTTGGAGATTTTATATTGGATAATAATCCTTTTATAAAATAATATACACTTATGGTTGAAGGATAATTCAATGAAATTGTATTTAAAGTGTGTTAAACCATTTTGACTTCATACCATCAATATTTAAGACTAGTATTACTTATTAGACTTAAATTGGCAATTTTAAAATATTAACAAATTTTACTTACCCTTATAAGAATTAACAACTTAGGAACTAGGTTTTAAATTCAAGTTATTAAAGTATTTAAATTTTTTATTTAACTCAAAAGTGGAATATTCTATTTTTAATATGTAGGTTTTATTTTTATGATCATTTTGGTATATTACATTTATTTTTGTGACTTATAAATAATAGGATATGATTTTAACAAGGTTTATTACTTTATAAATACTTAATAGATAATAAATATTTAATTAAGTGAAATAATAATGCATGATTATAATTTTAAATTATAGTTCTTATTTTTCTAAGATTTTTTGTATTTTATTTATATTTTTAACATTTACCATTATTAAAATATGAATTATCAAAGTTTTATTACTTTTAAAATCTTTATTAAACAATAATTATTTAAATTGTTAACATAATAATGTTTGATAATAGTTTTAAGTTATAGATTTTATTTTTCTACAAATTTTCATATATTATACATATTTTTCTGAATTACAAAACCAAAGTTATTGAATTTATAAGGTTTAATCATTTTAGGATTTTTTAATTAAATAGTTAAATGTGTTTATTAGGTAATGCTGATGTCAGCATGAAGTGAAGGGTTTTTCTCACCAGAGCTAATCCTACCCCAGTCACTGACTGGTGGGACCTATGCCATGTCATTTCCATGTTTTTTATTTATTATAGAAAACATGATCACAAATTCTAAAATAATAAAAACATGAATATGACATCAGCGTGATGTCATGCTGATGTCATTCGCGTCTGATCCTCTCTGGTTGATGATCAATCCAGATATTGAACGCGCACGCGGAGTTGTACTTGGGTTTATTGGAAAGAGGGAGATGCGGGGACTCTAATAGTGGCGGCGCCGCTCAATTTAGGTCGCTGGAACAGTGGTTGCGACGGTGGCTAACGGCGGCGGAGACAGACGTTCGCCGGGGAAGCGAATGAGGAAGCAAGGAGGAATTTGAGAAGGTGTGTGAGCACCGGTAGCTCACCGTGAAGCTATAGGGCGTGACGGCGTGACCAGATGAAGTCTGTGGTGGCAGCGATTGACGATGAACGGCAGCGTCTAGCGGTGGAGATGAGGTGTCGATTTGCTCGACAGAGAGCTCCCCAGCCACCATGAGTAGGGGCAAACGACGGAGAAGATCATGGCGCATCTGATAGACACCTCCGCAGATTAAGGGGAGGTCGGAGATGGCGAGGAGCTTGGACACCTGTGGCTAGGGTTTGCTGGTCGGAGCTCAAAATGAAGAAGGAGAAGAGAAATGGCATGCTAGGGTTTGCTCGGCGGCGTCCATGGCTTCTTGTAGTCGGCCGGGAGCGGTGGCGCGGATCTTGACATGGCCGATGACGGGGTGGCCGCCAGCGAGCTGCTTCGCCGCATCGGGAGGTCACCGGTGCCGCGAGGAAGACGACACGGATAGAAGGTCGAAGGGGTACGGGCCAGTGTCGGGCCGCACTTGGGCCAGATGAGCTGCATTTGGCTGCTCGTGAGCGACGAGTAAGAGAGAGGGGAAATGGGCCATGGGCCAGGAGCTGATTCGTCTATTTTTTCTCTCAGTTTGTTTTTCTTTTTCTTTTTCGATTTATATTATCTGTTTTATTTTCTAACCTTTTTATTTAAGCAATAATTTTGATATATCTTTATGGAATTACTTTGCTAATACTTGCAGCAGTGATAAATGGTATTTAAAATCATTTTGTGAGTTTTTATTATATAGTGCTATAGTTTCTTTATTTTCTTTATATATATACATTTCCTATTATTATTTGTAAGGGCTTTTGATATGCATTTAATTGAGCTAATATCCATAAACTTATTATAGAATCATTACAATTAACTCCATGAGTTTTGATTCTTATTGATTTATAATATCAAGGAAATTTTTATATGGTGATCCTTTATTATTATTTGATGCATAATATCCTAAGGTTTTAATATGGTTAATATTACTACCATGAATCTAGGGAATAACAAGGTATATATATTTTATTATATCTAACAAAAGAGTTAGGGTTTGAATTGTAAATACTTACCCTAGGGTTTAGGGTTCTTAGTTTACTTATACTCTTATGTTGATGTGAATAAAGATTAATGGCTAAATGAATTGTCTTCATGTGTTTGATCTTTAATGATATCCCCTTTTAAAATAGAAAGTAATTTTCTGGAAGGTCTTATGGAAAAAAATTGATAAAGATAACTTCTAAGCACATATGGTTATGATATTTGGAAATGACAGAGATGTGCTTGAATGATTTGCTATAGGAAAATATTCCTATAAACCATTGTGGAAACAAGATGATAGATCAATCAGATGAAATGGATTTTATGTTTGGTTAAAGATTTAGGGTTTAGTGTTTTATCCAGAATTCCTATCTTCCATACTTCAATAATTCTTGACTTCTACTTAAAGAATTCCTTTCCTAGATATACTACTTCTTCCTATCCATAATCATGTGTTAATATGATGAACTTTACTTCACAAAAATATTCTTATCTACCTTTTATTCTTCTAAATCCACTTATAAATCCAATGGGCTTGACACTAAAGCTTTTCACAATCTTCACCTATTCAGACTTGGTTATATCAACTATTCTACTGCTGATAACCTCCAACCTAACAAATGTTTATAGTTACTTCCATTCATACTCTTTCCTTATCATCCTTCACTAATATCACTTCAATAGATGTATACATCAAATCCTACTTCACCTCAAGTGCTTAGTATTTCCAAAGAGGAAAATACTACTTCATTAATCCATTGTTGCTCTAGCATCATTTTAATCATACTATCATGTCTCTACTTAACTCCAGTATCTAACATTCCAACCTCACATTGTATTAATGTGACTTGTAATGACTAATCTAGGATAATATATCTATACTAGGGTTGAATCATGTTCTATCCACCAATGTCACTTATACATGATATAAGCATTCAATCTTGGTGAGTAAAGCATGATCATCATAATCCTTTGATCCTTTATAGTTTAGGTTTCCAGTTGGCTAACCAAAGTTTCATCAATACAACATTACAGTTGTATTGAAATTATCTTCTTAGTATCTCTATTGGATTAAGAGATGTTATTCATTTACTATGCCTACTTAATCCAATGGGATTACTCCTTGGTAACTAACTTCAGTATTCATCCTTGGAATCCTCTTTGTTACCATATGAATATGTATTCCATTTAACTCTTCTATCATTACATGAGTGAATTAACTCCCTCAATTATCTCATTAATCTTATTCTCTTCCAACTCTCCCATCCTATAGATGATATTCAAATCTAACATTACTATTTACCCCTTCTTACTTATTTATTTATAAGCCTTAAGTGAATGCTATGATATGTTCAAGAGTTGATAGATCAAGAATTTATAGTTTAAGAATTTGTGAATCAATAGTTGATTACTCAACATTGATGAACAATAGATATCAAGATAGGGTTCATTAGAGATGATAAGAATTGATATGGAAATAAAGATATATGGTGAATGATCTTGACTTGGTTTCTTTCCTACTCAAACTCACTAAAGAGTTAAGGTTAGGTATTACCATGATACTCATGGTAGGATTAAATAAGGATAAAATATGTCAAGGGTTAGTTATTACATTCTTGTCACTTGAATTATATCCATAGCTTGGTATTCATGGATTGTTGTGATGAACACTATGGAATGATCACTTAAGGATCAAATATAAATAATTAAGTAATGTACTAGGGTTTAATTTTATTACATTTGATCTACCCTTAGATCAAATCATGTTTACCCAAAATAAGGTTTTAGCAAAGGTCATACTGAAACTTATCGCAGTCAACTTGATGATCTACTTCAATTCCATCAAGTTGAGAGAAGCTTCAATCACTTTGACAAGTTCTGTTCAAAAGCGCGAAAATTATTCGGATTTTATATGCATGAATGCAATGCACACATCTATGTTTAGCTTATTTCTAAGCTCTAATGTTGGGATGTTACATTGAACATGGCTTGAAATTCCTCGTTCTTTTTTTCAACCACCTCCAACCGTGTTGCCTCCTCCGCCTTCTGCCGGTTCGTTTTTTTGGATCGGCTTCTATAAGTGTCGATGTCCTCGGGAAACCCTGTCTTCCCTGGAACAGATGGGCCAAAGCCTCGTGTTCGTCCGAATTTTTCAGGATTCCCGAGGGCATATGTCAGCTCATTGTTCTCTCTGTCGGGAATGAACTTTCCATCTTTTCTCAGTTGTATCACTTTAACAAGTTCATCTTTGGGTTTAGTAATGGCCTTCTTTGTAACAATAATCTCCCCGGTTTCAGTGTCATACGACCCCCCATGCCCAAGGAGCCAATTTTTTGACCTCACGGGCCACTGATTTGTAGCTGGCGTGACCCTTTTTGACACATTTCATTCTTGGTTTTTGCCCACTTAGGCACGGCCGTCTTGTAGCCACCTGTCCCCATAGTATGGTGATATTTCTTTTTGGCTGCATTTAACTTATTCTTTTCCGACTTGGTCGTAGCTGCTTCTGATTCCTTATATGTCACAAATGGGGCCCAGTTATCCCGTTGCTTCTCCAGCGGGCCAGTGAATGGTGGAGTCAGCCCCTTCTTGGCAAAGTTGTTGTACAATCTTTTCTTCTAGTCCTTGAACTGTCCGCCCATCTTCTTATGGGACCACTTTTTGACTTTCAACCTCAATGCCTCACTAAGTTCACGACTGTCCAATTCAGGCAGAGATAAGTGTGCCATGAGTGAATTACAAAGACCCTCTTTGGCTCTGTCATCGACAAAAGTTTCTCCAACTCGATCACTTTTCTTTCCTGGCTTATTCCACTTCTGAGTGGTGATCGGGATGGCGTCCCTGACTATTGCTCCGCATTGGCATACAAATACACTTGCGGCCTCTTTCGGCTCCAAAGGTTCACAGAACTCAGACACTAGATCAATAGTGAAACGCGCACCATCGACCAACTTTTTGGTCGGGCCTCGTTTCCTTGTAGAAGATTCGCCTGATGCGGAGGTCTAAGAGAATAAACAGTCGTTAGTACATACATATATATATGAATCAACTAATGCATCTACTAGCTCGTGATCAGTAGAGGCTTTATATACCTCGCCGGTCTTTGCTATGGTGTCTCCACTGTCAGTTCCACCATCGTCTCCACCAAAGAATTCATCATAGTCGTCTCTTCCGTCGGTTTCATCCAAGTTGAGGTATTGGGCTCCATCATCATATCCATCACCGTCTGCTCCATCGTAATGATAACCTCATGTACCCTCATCTATCATGTTGTACATGATGTTCTCTTCGTTGTCTCTACCGTCCATAACTTAACTAATACAGAACAAAGATAAAACCATTTTGCTTAATGCGATAAAATAAAGGAATATAAAGTAATTCAGCTTAAACAATGCGATAAAGAAAGATGAAGTATCAATTAAACAATAATACATCTCGAATAATCCAGCTAGTATAATAATAAAGTACCAATTAAACAACAATACATCTCGAATAAAAGATGGTACCCTATTACACATCTAGCTCAGCGAAGACGTCGAGCCCCGGCTACTCAGTCGCGGGAGGTGTGCACCCAAAGAGTAGGAACCATCACCGGAGAATATCTCGGGTAAGGTGCCTGAAGAAGCTGCCAGGTATTGGCAACCCGGACTTCTAAAATGTACATATACCGTCGGACGTGCTCGTCCTCCTCCCTGACACGACGCTGTACCACCTCGTCGGGGCCGGCTCCCTCTGCACCGCACCTAGACCACATGGCCGCCACCACAGAAGATCCGGGTCGAGGACGACACCCGGATTCCTCACCAGACCACGTCCCCGGCTGGTAGCACCTCCCAATGCCAGCCCGACGGAGCCCAGTCCCGTGGATGTCTGACGACAGAATCTAGTAGTGCCCCGTTGTTCACGCTAAGTGAACGAGTATGAGGAATCGACATAATTTCCTAAACACTAAAATTAAACCTATATACTTTAAACATGACGAAAATAAATAGTATCAACTAAAATAAACTATATTAAACACTCTAGCACTAGCAAAATTACACTAACAAATTACACTAACTAAACTATATTAACACTCTAGCACTAACAAAATTACACAACAAAATACACTAACAAAATACACTAATAACACTAAATACACCAAATACACTAATAACAAAATACACTAACAAATTCACTCTAATTCACACTAACAACAAAATACACTAACAAATTCACACTAATAACAAAATACACTAACAAAATACACCAAATACACTAATAACAAAATACACCGTTGGAGAGAGGCGGTGCTACAGGCGTGGGAGGCTCACCTGGGCGTTGGTGCGGGTGGCGTGGCGGTCGGAGAGGCGCGGGGCAGCGCGGGGGAGGGGCGGCAGCGGTCACCGGGGCGACACGGGGGCGGGGCGACACGGGGAGGGGCAGCGCGGGGAGGGGCGGCATGGGCACGGCGGCGCGGTGGGCGGAACAGGCGGCACGGGCGCGGCGGCGGGGTGGACGACACGGGGGCGGAGGCGCTGGGGATCGCGAGGAGGAAGACGCGTGCTTCAGTTCACTGCTCATACCGGGACGCACGGGGTGGGAATATACCCACCCCCGACCTTTAGCCCCGGTTTGTACTACCAACCGGGGCTAAAGGGCCCCTTTAGCCCCGGTTGGTAGTACAAACCGGGGATAAAGGTCTATTTTTCAAACCTTTTTTAAAAACAAAAAAAGGATTGTGGGTTTAGGGTTTAGGAAAATTAATTATTATATATAAAAATTTGTAGAAATAAAATTTACATCTAATCTGTTATATAGATGTAAATAAAATAATTGTTCTCAAGATTTACATTGTTCGGACCTTTTTTTAAAAATTTATGCCCGTTTTGAATTTTTTTCCCGTTTCGAACTTAGGTTAAAACGGCGTGCATGATGATACGGGATGAGAATGTTGGAACTTGCATTGGATCTCTGAAAAAACAACATATTGTGAGTCTAAAAATGATTTTTTTCAAAAAATCACGGACGTTAGATCATGTACCTGTAGTTCAAACCGGACCCACTTCCTACCGATTCAGCAGACATTTGTCTTTTTCACCCAAGAAGGACAAAAGGGTTCGAAATCCCCCGGTTGGGAGATCCCCGGTTGGGCGATAGTTCATGTAAGGTGGTCTAGTATTTTAGAAAAATGGGATGGTAGCATTCTGTAACTGCATTTTGGTGGATGCTTCACAAAACGACCCGTCTTTTTGCGCTCGGAAAATGGAAAATGGCTTTTCTGAGCGACAAAAAGGAAAACTTTATCCTGCAACATTGTTCCCCATCCCAATATCCACATGCATGCACAATATGGGCACCATATCACAAACTATGTTGCGATTCAACACATAACATCCGTCTCTTGGACCGAAAGCCATGAAACCTCGGACATGATACGTCATTTTGTGAAGGTTTTTTCGAGACATAATTAGTATACCAAGTTTGATATTTTTCCTTGCAACTATGTCACATAATATCACACCACGCGAAGGATTTACATTGTTCGGACCTTTTTTGAATTTTTTATGCCCGTTTTGAATTTTTCCCGTTTTGAACTTAGGTTAAAACGGCGTGTGTGAAGATAGTGAATGAGAATGTTAGAAATTGCATTGGATATCTGAAGAAACAACATATTGTGAGTCTAAAAATGATTTTTTCAAAAAATCACAGGCGTTAGATCATGTACCTGTAGTTCAAACTAGACTCACTTTCTACCGATTCGGCAGACATTTGTCTTTTTCACCCGGGAAGAACAGAAAGGTTTGAGATCCCCCGGTTGGGAGATAGTTCATGTAAGGTGGTCTATTATTTTAAAAAATGGGATGGTAGCATTCTGTAACTGCATTTTGGTGGCTGCTTCACAAAACAACCCGTCTTTTTGCGCTCGGAAAATGGAAAATGGCTTTTCCGAGCGACGAAAAGGAAAACTTCCTCCTGCAACATTGTTCCCCATCCCAATATCCACATGCATGCATAATATGGGCACCGTATCACAAACTATGTCGCGATTCAACACACAAACATGCCCGTTTCGAA
The DNA here is from genome assembly GCA_916181665.1 of Avena sativa. Lineage (NCBI taxonomy): Eukaryota > Viridiplantae > Streptophyta > Magnoliopsida > Poales > Poaceae > Avena > Avena sativa. Next base: position 270,889,570 of record OV702298.1, on the reverse strand, counting down.
TTTTTCCCGCCATATCCCACCGCTTCCCGCCATGTTTTCCCGCCCTTTCCCTCTGAAAGGTGCTTTTAGTCCCATTTGTAGACACTAACCGGGACTAAAGATATTTCCCGCAATATCCCACCGCTTTCCGCCATGTTTTCCCGCCCTTTCCTTCTGAACGGTGCTTTTAGTCCCGGTTGTAGCCACTAACCGATACTAAAGATATTTCCCGCCATATCCTATTGATTCCCGCCATGTTTTCCCGCCCTTTCCCTCTGAACGGTCCTTTAGTCCCGATTGTAGCCACTAACCGGGACTAAAGATATTTCCCACCATATCCCACCGCTTCCCGCCATGTTTTCTCGCCCTTTCCATCTATATATAGGCCGACCACAACATGGCTATCCATACATCCATACCTTCCTCTCTCACAACAATGGACAGTGCCTACTGGGCCATTCTGACCCTCGAGGAGACCGAGGCGCTGTGCGCCTCCAACTACCCTTGCCCGCCGGCTGGATGCTAAGCGCTGGAGGGGTTCCTGTCCCTCCTGTGCCTCAAGGCTCCGCCCGACAGGCGGCCATCACGAACCACTTCTACCACGAGCTCACGCCGGAGCAGCGGATGGATCCCTTGTGGGATCCCGACAACTACGACACCTGGAATGCCTTCTTCGCTAACCAGCAGGAAAGGGAGCTCGCCAGGTACAAGGGTGATGGCTCGCCCCCGGTGAACCACAACGAAGCCGGCCATCGTATGTGGTGGGAGAATCGTACTGTCATCGGCGTGAGGCGTGATGCGCTACATCGCCGGGGGAGACCATCCTCGCCTACGGTGCCCACAAGTCCACCCACCACAGAGCCACAAGAAGGCCCCTCACTCGCCCGGCGGTAGCGACATCGTCTTCCAGGAGACCCCTCCCCCGTCTGCCGTGAATCTGAGGTCCGAGTGGTAGGTGCCCCCGGTATATGCCATGGCTAGGCTGAGGATCCGGAGTGGCAGGTGACGATGACGATGACGAAGAAGACCCTGAAGCTGCATACTATAGGACTAGGCATGATTATGACTAAAGGGGGTGGCTTTAGTCCTGGGTGTTAGCTAGTCCCGGTTTGTCCCCGAAGTGCTAGCCGTGAAGGACTCTTGAGGAAGAGTATTCCTTCTGATTCCGACACCCACCACATGGACAACACATAAAACCATTCCGCTTGTTTGCCTCTGCCACAACGAGAAAAGAACACACACCTTTAATGAACTCGTTAGAGATTCTGTCAGCGTACATCCATTGCCGTCTCATCTGCATTATATAAGTTCATCAAAGAAAATCACGATGCTAAGAGTAGTACTAGTCTAAAAATAAAAAAACATATCGTATACATCAAACAACTATGCACTAATTTAAAAACTTTCTACTACATCTTTAGTCCCGGTTGGACACACCAACCAGGACTAAAGGGGTTGCGGCAGGCTAGGGCCGACCTGATTCCATTTAGTCCCGAATGGTGTCTCCAACCGGGACTAAAGGACACTCTAATCGAGACTAAAAGTGAGTGACAACACTATATGTCGTGAGTGGAGACACTATGCCAGTGAGTGGCGACACTGTTTCAGTGGGTGGCGACACTATGACAGGGGTGAGTGTCGACATTATGTCGTGAGTGTCGACACTATGTTGTGCTGCTTAATCTATAAATAGGCTTCCTTGTGAACTATCAACTGCAAGGAAGCATCGTGTGCGAGACCAGGGACACCACTACGACAGAGCTTCTTGAAGATGTCTTAGGACCTCGTCCTCAGACATCTTCGAGGAGCTCGCCGTAGAGGCACTCCCAATATGTGAAATTAGTTAGCTCCACCAGCATACTGATTTAGCTAGAAAAGATATGAACTGAAAGATGGTGTGCGAGAGCAGGGACACCACTATGGCAGAGCTTCTCGAAGATGTCTTAGGATGCATCGTCCTCAGACATCTTCGAGGATCTCGCCATAGAGGCACTCCCTAATTTAATTTGGTAGCTCCTCGGCGTGTTCATGTTTTTTTCTTACTTGCTTAACTGGCCGATGATTAACTAAAATGCTAGGGCGCCATTATATATATGTGTGCCTTCATAGTTTTGGTACTTATTTTTGTTGCAATAGATTTTATGACGACAGGTAGAAGAAAGAAGAATATTTTGTTGCTCGACGGTGACATGATGCACTGTGAACCGTCTGAATTTTAAGACTACGTGCCAAACCAAGATATGTAGATAGGATGAACTCATGTATCTATGTGCTTCGATGAATCAAATGAATTTCGAGAACTATATGTGTCAAATTAACCAGATATATAGAGATAGAATTCACACAAATCTATCCATTTCTAGAGCATGAAATGAGCTAAAACAAGCAATGAAAGATGAAATGATGAAGTTGCTAACCTCTTAGGACCCTTGATAGATGTGGAGCCAAAAAATCTTCACAAATCTTGAGAAAAATTGGGAAGAACTCGAGCTTGAGGGGAGAAATTTGAGAGAGATACTTGTGTGAGCTTGAAATGGCTCGGGCTAGGAAGGGGAAGAAGATATAGTCGGGGACTTTAGTCCCGGTTTGAGAAACAAACCGGGGCTAAAGGTGCACGCATCTGCTCTTTTCCAGCGCCAGACCCTTTAGCCATGGTTTGTTAAATGAACCGGGACTAAAGTTCCCATACGAACCGGGGCTAATGCTCTGGACCAAAGATCCGTTTTCTACTAGTGGCACTAGTCAATTATCCCAAAAGACCGATCTGATGGAAAGAGGCTAACCAGTATATTTATATTCAACATACTCACCCGGTTTGATCCAACGGTTGAGGATGCCTAGCACTCCATTTTTTCCCTCGTCTACCCTAAAAAGCTGTTTTTAGATACACAAGAGGTGTTTTTGACGTCCATCATAGTTGCTCTTTGCATAACGTGTTTCGTCTAAAAAGCAGGGTTTCTGCGTGTCCGCGCACGCACGTACGGCCGCTGATTGTCATCCTTGGTCGTCCTGGGATGGAAAATCACAAGTAGAGTGTCGAGGGCTGGTCACGATCTACTACACGTGACGTTGGCTGGCCATGACGCCATGTCGCCATGTGTTGGGAGTAGACACCGATCTGGATCTTGTCACCCGCTCTCAGTTAGCTCGAGCATCGATGGTCGTGCAAGGTAAACCAGCCGGCCTTGCCAGTTGATCCGATCGAGGAAGGTTCCGGCGGGTCGATCGGGACATGCATACGTACAGGGGCCCGTTTGACCCTTGTTTAGCCTATTGGAGCTAGCTAGCACTGATGGAAAAAAGGGCCTCCAGTTCCGGGCCACAACGAGCTCTAGTCCCGGTTTTGGGCCTGGGATTGCGAAAGCGGGACTAGAGGCCCACCCCTCTAGTTCTGGCTCGCAGCGGCCCGCGACTGATAACAGCCACGTGGCTGTTTCAGCGTCGCGGGGGACGGAAACCCTCTAGTCCCGGGCTGTAACACCACCCGGGACTAAAAGGTTTCCTGCCGCGGCAGAGATTGTGTATTTTCTTTTTTTTGCCATTTTGTTTCTTTTTTGTTTTGTGTTTCACTATAACAAACATATATTTCAGTATACATATTATACGCTACTACATACACACTACACGTCGATGCATTTATATAATTAATCGATCCCTTGCAAGCATACATATAATCAATCATATCAAAAGGAAGAAATGTTTTGAAATTACATGGTCATTGATGAATATATATATCATATGAGCTACATGGATATGACTAAGGAAAATCGAGTTTCACGTCATCCGCATAATGCTCTCCATGTACATCAAGGACTTCCTTCATCATAAATCCCGCCAGCTCCTCTTGAATTGCTCTTATGCGTTGGTCTGACTCTAGTTTCTCTCGCAAATCATAAATATAATGTGAGTCAACTTTCCGCTCACTGGTCAACTCGCGGATGTACTCGCAGACGTAGCATCCACATAAATGAGTTCCCGGTGGCTGTTGTAAACTCTTCACCATTTTATAAGTTAGCTCCTCTTTGAATGGACCTGGTATTTTCTGTCTGAACCGTGTCCAACACCTGCTCGGCAAAGAAAATGAACAAAGGAGTTATTAGTTACTTGATATCAGGAAATGAATGAAAGAGGACGATATAATGCGATAACGATTGAAATTACTTATGGAGCATTGCTTTCATGTCGCTCCACTTCTCTTGGTCCCAACTTAATGAGTCGTGGACTTCAACTAGGGAGTTGTCAACTTGAATGTTTAGCAAGATCCAGTGAAATTTGCGGACGTTTACATAAGCATACATGCATAGCTCATCCAGTAAGCAAAAATAAAATGTGTACAAGATATAAACACTCACTTGAAGTTGTAAGGAAATAATATTTCCTTAACAAAATTATGCTCGGTTAAGAACCTGGACAGGTCTTCCTCCACGTGTTTGGGGTGATTCTTTAACGTATATTCATTAATGATATATGGGTCAATGAACCCAACGTCGTATATTCTAGCTCTTTTGTATTCAAGCATCTTCATTCTGCGGAATATAATATCATCATACAAAAGGATATATAGTTAGGATAACATATTAAATGCAATGAACGAGCTAAAGCTACAAACTTAATTATAGAAATAAATAACTTACAGACAGTAGCAACCAATGATAGATTTGTCGAGGGCGTGCTGGTTGTATAACTAAAACAGTTCGGTCATTTGAACCTGTATCGAGTATGGTTTGAAGTGATGCTCCTTTCTAACGTCCACCGGAAACCAATCTTTATGATGCTTTTTTCTGCTTGCGACATGTACCATTCATGCAGATTTCGCATATGTGTGGATAGACACGCGAGCTCCTCATTACTGACTAGAGGCTGCCCTTGGACATACTGCCGTACTATCTGACCCACTGGCGTATCTTCATAGCCTAAATATTGACCAAGAGACATATTTGCTTCGTTAGCAAGTGCTTTGGCCTGCGATACAGTGATTCCCATAAGTGCAGCATTATTACGGGCTCTAGGGTCCATTATTTGCATGTCCATATCCATTTCAGCTCTGAAGGCCTTGTCGAGGTCTGAAATGACTTTGAGCGGGGCGATCGATTGATTCTTCTGTGCTTCGAACTGGGCAACTTGCTTCCCGCTTTTTGCACTTGTGATTTTTTTCTTCTGTGCTTGCTTAATAATCTCCCGGTCATAGTCTGATTCCAGATTCATCGATATCTGGAATGGTTGCTCAAGAAAGGACTTAGCCCACTTTTTGGTTTTTTCGTTATATACCGGCTTTGGCTCAGGCTTTTTGGGTGCAAAATGCGCCTTAACTTGGGCAGCCACATCCGCGTTAGTTTCCTCATCGGTCTTGTCATAAGGTCTCTTTGGAAGAGCCGGCGAGATATCGCCTATCTTTGGCGTTTGACCTTTCTTCGATGTGGGGCGCGGGGGACCGTCGAACTTCCGTTTCTTCGACGAGGTAGTAGTATTGCACGGAGGCAGAGAAGGATATCGAGTTGATGTAGTCCTGCTGCGGCGATCGTCAGCGGGGCGGGGTGGACTTGGAGGTTGGCGATAATCGGGTTGGGGTGGACTTGGAGGTTGGCGATAATCGGGTTGGGGTGGACTTGGAGGTTGACGATACTCGATGCGGGGTGGATTTGGATTCCTTGGAGTCGGTGGCCTTGGCACCGAGCCTGGAAACTTGATGTACTTCTTATTCCATAGAATGATGTTGCGCTTGACATCTCCTAGTTTCGTAAGGCCTTCAGGCGTAGCGATTTCAATCTCTAGGTCTGCAAAATCCTCCACTATGTCATCCACCGTGACACGATCATAGCCTGGTGGAATCGGAAGTGAATGGTGGAGTGCTCCAGGTAGACAAGGTAAAGCAGTGCCGATCGCCACCTTGAAGGACAGGTTGTGCATTGGCTGATGTAGCTCACATTGTGCCATCTCTCTGACATCATCCACGGGGTAGTGAGGAGTCGGTGCATCATCCAGCAGTGCTTGATCATCAGCACGGACCTCCGTGGAAGCCACGTTGCTTCTCCGTTGGCTAAGATCCAATGCAGGATCATCAGACCGCGGGTAAGTTGACGACGGCGGCCTTTGGCTAATTTCATGCATGAGGTTCTTCAGATCAGCTAGGTCCTTCTCTACCCTGGAGATCCGGTCTGCCTCTCGGTCCTTCTTTCTCTGACGGCTTCTGTAACTGGCATCGTACCGAGGAAACCCTTTCTTCCACGAGACACCGGCGCCTTTGCCTCGTGTTCGTCCTCCCTTTTCAGGATTCCCTAGGGTGCGTGTCAGCTCGTCGTTCTCTCTCTCGGGACGAAACAATCCCAATTGAGCATCATTCATTGCTTGAATAAGGTCTTGGGAGGGTTTTAGAATTTTATCATGAAATAATGTCTTCCCTGTTTCTGGATCCAAGGTTCCCCGTGCCCGTACCACCAGTGCTTTGACCTCTCGGGCCATCCATCTGTACCAGGAGTGACGCCTCTAGCCCTCATATCCTTCTCCATAGTTTCCCACTTAGGGATGGCAATCTTGTAGCCACCTGTCCCCATTTTATGATGGTATTTCTTGTTGGCAGCATTTAACACGTTCTTTGCCGACTTTGCCTTTGCTTTAGCAGATTGCTTGTACTGTACAAAATCGGGCCACTGTTCTCTCAACTTCTCGTTTACTCCTTTGAAGTCTGGAGTTTTCTTTTTCACGACATATTTCGCGTATAAACTTTTCTTGTGGTTCCGGTACAGTTCAGCCATCTTGCTTAGTGCCCACACCTTGACTTTCGCTCTATTTTAAAGCCCACCCAGCCTTGGGGTAATACCATCTACCTCAAATTCCTCATACTCTGGAGGTAGTATGAAATGCGCTATGAGCTTCTACCAAAGGTCATCTTTGGCATCATCGGTGACATAGCTGTTGGATTCTTCACCGGCTTTCTTTGACTTATTCCATTCTTGGATGGTGATCGGCAGGTTGTCCCTAACAAGCACCCCGCATTGATTTATAAACATCCTCCGGTGCTTCTCTGGAGCAATCGGTTCACCGTCATCATCTATTTCTTCGATGGTGAACCTCTGATTACCATCCAACTTTTTGTTCGGCCCTCGTTTCGTTTGAGCTATCGATTGCTTCGATCCGGTGGGCTAAAAGAAGAAGAGAGAGTGATTAATATATATCTAGATCAGTTAATGAATAGAGGTAACACGAGACTTTATACATACATACATATATATATATGTACCTCGCCGGATCCTATCGAGGGGCCATCATTATTGTTGTTATTTGTTTGCCCTTCGTCCATCTGGTCTTCCCTTGGTACATTAGGTTTTCCTCTAGTCCATCACCAGATGGATTCAGATATGAGGATATCTCTTCCTCGAGCAAAATATCTTCGGCGCCGGTAGTAATAAGAGGAATTTCACCTCTTATCATGCCCTGAAGAAAACCTTCACCGATGCGACCAGGATCTTCGGATGGATCCATGACTTAATTATCTATAACAAAAAGAGAGTTAAACAAGTTAGAAAAAATAATAATCCTAATAAATAAAACAATATAATCCTAATTATAATAATCCTAATATTATTTGTGCTAAAACAATAATCATAATAACTAAAACAAAAAAATAACCCTAATCCTAATCCTAATTCTAATCTTAATAAATAAAACAAAAAAATCACTAAAACAATAATACTAATCCTAATTCTAATATTTTAATTAAAACAATAATCCTAATACTAAAACAAAAAACCCTAATATAAAAAAAACTATAAAAAAACTATAGAAAAAAAACTATAACATTTCCTAACATTTCCTAATATTAATTATGGTAAAACCTAATATTATTTGTGGTAATACAATATATTAATTGTGGTAAAACAATATAATCATAGCTAATAACTAAAACAAAAAAATAACCCTAGCTAATTATAATTGAAACAATAATTTAAAAAATAACCCTAGCTAATTATAATTAAAATAACCCTAGCTAACTATAATCCTAATCCTAGCTAATTATAATTAAAACAATAATTAAAAAATAATATAAAACAGATTTGTATTTAAAAATACAAAGAGAAAAGGAAAACAGATAAAGAATTTTTTTTAGAAAAAAATCAGTAGCCCGACCCCAACCAGGCCGGCCCATATCTCCCCTCTTCCTTTAGTGTTGCCGGCCGTCCTTCCCCCAACTAGCAACCCAACACGGCCCACCTCGCCGGCCGTCCTTCCCCCTGTCGTCCTCTGGCCAAGCGTCGGTGTGGCGCACGACGCCCTCGCTGGCCGTGTCCGTCGCTGATCCGCGCTGCCGCCGCCCTGGAGAGCACGCCTCTCCCTCTCCCCTATCCTCTCATTCCCCCCCCCCCAGGCTCGCTCCCTCTCTCTTGTTTCCTTTCCTAGCCGAACGCTAACCGTCGCAGAGGCGCCGTCGTTGCGGAGCAGCAGCGACACGACGGAGCGGCACGTCCTGGAGAACCATCTCACCTGTGGAGCGGCGGCGGCACGACGGAGCACGTACGCACGGCGGAGCAGCGGCGGAATCGGACAGCACCTCCCCTGCTTTCGTCCTCGTTTGTGCTTCGTCTTCGTCTGTGCTTCGTCTTCGACGAGAAATGCGAAGTGTTGGGGCGCAGCACCTCCGTTGGCGCCAGAATATAAAGGGACAGACCTTTAGTCCCGGGCTAAGCCACCGTCCGCGAATAAAGACCCTTTAGTCGCGGGCCGTGGCTTAACTCGCGACTAAAGACCCCCCTTTAGTCGCGGGTTAAGCCACGGCCCGGGACTAAAGGGTTTTTTCGGCCGCTTCGTTTTCGTGCGCGTAGGCACCATTTAGTCCCGGGTCCACGCACAACCCGCGACTAATTGTTTTTTGTAAATTTTCTTTTTTTAATTCAAAACTAATATAAAAACTTTGGAAAATCATATCTTTTATTGTAATAATCCAAATAAAACAAATAATATGTCTATTATTATCAGAAAATATAAAGAATCTTAATATAATATCCATTTATCTGTTTGCATCATTTATAAATTATTTCATTTGTAAATTTTCTTTTTTAATTCAAAACTAATATAAAAACTTTGGAAAATCATATCTTTTATTGTAATAATCCAAATAAAACAAATAATATGTCTATTATTATCAGAAAAATATAAAGAATCTTAATATAATATCCATTTATCTGTTTGCATCATTTATACATTATTTCATTTGTAATTTTTCTTTTTTTAACTCAAAACTAATATAAAAACTTTGGAAAATCATATCTTTTATTGTAATAATCCAAATAACACAAATAATATGTCTATTATTATTAGAAAAATATAAAGAATCTTAATATAATATCCATTTATCTGTTTGCATCATTAATAAATTATTTCATTTGTAAATTTTCTTTTTATAATTCAAAACTAATATAAAACTTTGGAAAATCATATCTTTTATTGTAATAATCCAAATAACACAAATAATATGTCTATTATTATCAAAAAAATATAAAGAATCTTAATATAATATCCATTTATATGTTTGCATAATTTTATAAATTATTTCATTTGTAAACTTTCTTTTTTAATTCAAAACTAATATAAAAACTTTGGAAAATCATATCTTTTATTGTAATAATCCAAATAACCCAAATAATATGTCTATTATTATCAGAAAAATATAAAGAATCTTAATATAATATATATTTAGTCCCGATTGTAGTCACAAACCGGGACTAAAGATATTTTCCGCCACTTCCGACCGCTTCCCGCCAAGTTTTCCCGCCCTTTCCTTTCTACGAGAGCTTTTAGTCCCGGATGTAGTCACTAACCGGGACTAAAGATATTTCTCGCTATTTACCAAAGCTTCACGCCAAGTTTTCCCGCCCTTTCCCTCTATATTTAGGGCGATCGCGCCATGGCTATCCACACATCCACAACTTCCTCTCTTAGAACAATGGACAACGCCTACTGGGCCATTCTGACCCTCGAGGAGACCGAGGCGCTGTGCGCCTCCAACTACCATTGTTCGCCGGGCTACCGGCCGCCCGCCGGCTGGATGCTGAGCGCTGGAGGGGTTCCTGTCCCTCCTGTCCCTCAAGGTTCTACACGCCAGGCGGCCATCACAAACCACTTCTACCACGAGCTCACGCCGAAGCAGTGGATGGATCCCTAGTGGGATCCCGACAACTACGGCACCTGGAATGCCTTCTTCGCTAATAGGCGGGAAAGGGAGCTCGCCAGGTACGAGGGTGATGGCCCGCCACCGATGAACCACAACGAAGTCGGCCGTCGTCTGTGGTGGGCGAACCGTACTATCATCAGAGTGATGCGCTACATCGCCAGGGGAGACCATCCTCGCCTACAGTGCCCACGAGTCCACCCGCCACAGAGCCACAAAAAGGCCCCACACCGGCCCGGTGGTAGCGGCATCATCTTCCAGGAGACCCCTCCCCCGCCCACCGTGAATCCGAGGCTGGAATGGCCCCTGGTATATACCATGGATGGGCTGAGGATCCCCGGAGTGACAGGTGACGATGACGATGATGATGACGATGACGATGAAGACCCTGAAGCTGTGTACTATAGGACTAGGCATGATTATGACTAAAGGGGGCGGCTTTAGTCCTGAGTGTTAGCTAGTCCCGGTTTGTCCCTAATATGTGACATCACGCGTTTGGAGATCAGATCTTAGTGGTAAGTATGAATCGGTACTAAATGCCCTCCTTTAGTCCCGGTCCAGCCACAAAACGGGACTAACACACTCAAGATTGTTTGCAGACAACACTATAAAGATGGACACATGCATGGAGCATCTTCACTCATAATATGTTACAATTATTACATATCATTTCTTCGCATGTGTTCCTTTCTGATCCCGTCGTATCCATGGAGCATCTTCATTCATTAACATGATGCTTGGGTCATCCTTCACCGCGAAGGGCGGAATTTCATGAAACTTATCACAATCTTCTGACATGTCTGTCTTGTCCTCCACTCCCACGATGTTTCTTTTTCCTGAAAGAACTATGTGGCGCTTTGGCTCATCGTCTGATGTATTCTTTTTCTTATTTTTTCGTTTTCTAGGTTTGGTAGACATGTCCTTCACAAAGAAAACCTGAGCCACATCATTGGCTAGGACGAATGGTTCGTCTAAGTACCCAAGATTGTTGAGATCCAACGATGTCATTCCGTATTTCTTTTCTACCTCAACCCCTCCTCTTGTCAGCTTGACTCATTTGCACCGAAACAAGGGGACCTTAAAAGTAGGTCCATAGTCAAGTTCCCATATCTCCTCTATGTAACCATAATATGTGGTCTTTGACCCATTCTTGTCTGTTGCATCAAAGCGGACACCACTGTTTTGGTTGGTGCTCTTTTTATCTTGGGCTATCGTGTAAAATGTATACCCATTTATCTCGTACCCTTGGAAAGTCGATATAGTCGAAGATGGTGACCTAGACAACAAGTATAGCTGATCTCCAAGAGTGTTGTTTTTGATGAGATGTTGCAACCAACCGCCGAAACTCTTCATGTGTTCATCTCTAATCCAAGAGTCATGCTTTCCAGGGTTGTTGGAGCGTAAGATTTTCTTGTGTTCCTCGATATATGGGGCTGCCAAGATAGAATTCTGTAGAACGGTGTAATGTGCTTCGGTGTAAGAATGTTCGTCTCTACATATTATTGATTTCCTTCCTAGAGTACCCTTTCCACTCAGTCTCCCCTCATACCGCGATTGAGGAAGACCAATCGGCTTAAGGTCAGGAACAAAGTCAACACAAAATTCAATGACCTCCTCTGTTCCATAGCCCTTGGAGATGCTTCCTTCTGGCCTAGCACGATTACGAACATATTTCTTTAAGATTCCCATGAACCTCTCAAAGGGAAACATATTGTGTAGAAATACAGGACCGAGAATGGAAATCTCTTCGACTAGGTGAACCAGCAGGTGCGTCATGATATTGAAGAAGGATGGTGGGAACACCAACTCAAAACTGACAAGACATTGGACCACATCATTCTGTAACCATGGTAGATCTTCAGGATTGATTATCTTCTGAGAGATTGCATTGAGAAATGCACATAGCTTCACAATGGGTACTCGAACATTATCTGGTAGAAGCCCCCTCAATGCAATCGGAAGCATTTGCGTCATAATTACGTGGCAGTCATGAGACTTTAGGTTTTGGAACTTTTTTCTGCCATATTTATTATCCCCTTTATATTCGACGAGAAGCCAGACAGGACCTTAATACTGCTTAGGCATTCAAAGAATATTTCCTTCTCTTGTTTCGTAAGAGCGTAGCTGGCATGACCTTGAAATCATTCTGGATGCAGGCCATCTGGGTCTTTCATACGTTGATGGTCTTTTCGTGCTTCCGGTGTATCTTTTTTCTTCCCATACACGCCCAAAAGCCTAGCAGGTTCACGCAAAGATTCTTCGTCACATGCATCACATCGATTGCAGAGCGGACCTCTAAGAATTTCCAATATGGTAGCTCCCAAAATATAGATTTCTTCTTCCACATGGGTGCGTGTCCTTCAGCGTCTTTCGGAACATATTTTCCTCCGGGACCCTTTCCAAAGGTTACCAATTGATCCAAATCTTTGACCATATCAAATATATCAGCACCAGTACGCTCCTTAGGCTTCGTCTGGTGACATGCCAGACCGTTGAAATGCTTGCCTTTCTTTCTTAAGGGATGCTTGGCCAAAATAAATCGACGATGCTCATTGTATGCATTCTTCTTACAATGTTCCAAATATATACTTTCAGTCTCATCTAAACAGTGTGTGCATGCATTGTATCCCTTGTTTGACTGTCCTAAAAGGTTACTAAGAGCAGGCCAATCATTGATTGTTACGAAAAGCAATGCTCGGAGGTTAAATTCTTCCTGCTTGTGCTCATCCCACATGCGTATCCCGGGTTCGTGCCACAACTGTAAAAGTTCTTCCACTAATGGCCTTAGGTACACATCAATGTCGTTGTCGGGTTGCTTCGGACCTTGGATCAACACTGGCATCATAATGAACTTCCGCTTCATGCACAATCAAGGAGGAAGGTTATAGATGCATAGAGTCACGGGCCAGGTGCTGTGACTGGAGCTCTGCTCCCCAAAGGGATTCATGCCATGTGTACTTAGACCAAACCTTAAACTCCTTGCGTCATCTACAAAGTCCGGGTACTTTCTATCGATTTTTCTCCATTGCGACCCATCAGCGGGGTGTCTCAACATCCCATCTGACTTACGTTCCTCTTTATGCCATCGCAACAACTTGGCGTGCTCTTTGTTTCTGAATAAGCGTTTCAACCGTGGTATTATAGGAGCATACCACATCACCTTCGCAGGAACCCTCTTCCGGGGGGCTCGCCCTCAACATCACCAGGGTCATCTCGTCTAATCTTATACCGAAGTGAAGTGCATACCGGGCATGCATCTAAATTCTCATACTCCTCACCGCAGTAGAGGATGCAGTTATTAGGGCATGCATGTATCTTCTGAACCTCTAAACCTAGAGGGCAGACAAACTTCTTTGCTTCGTATGTACTGGCGGGCAATACGTTATCTTTTGGAAGCATATTCTTCATCATTTTCAGCAACTTTTCAAATGAGGAGTCAGGTATAGCACACTCAGCCTTCCATCGCAGCAATTCCAGTGTGCTGCCCAGCTTTTTCAGACCATTTTCTCAATTTGGGTACAACAACTTTTTGTGATCCTCTAGCATGTGATTGAACTTCTCCCTATCCTTTTCAGTTTGACAAACTCTTCGTGCATCGGCAATGGTCCGACCAAGATCATCAGCGGGTTCATCATGTGTCTCTTCTTCATCCTCCCCTTCAGCATCCCCCATGGAAGTATCTCCGTACTCAGGGAAACCATGATAGTTGTCATCCTCCTCCTCTTCTTCATTGTCTTCCATTATAACCCCTCTCTCTCCGTGCTTGGTCCAACAATTATAACTGGGCATGAAGCCGGACTTCAACAGGTGGCTGTGAAGGGTTTTTGAGTCAGAGTAATCCTTCTGATTCCTACATCCATTACATGGACAGAATACAAAACCTTTGTGCTTGTTTGCATCAGCAACACGGATGAATTCATGCACGCCATTAATGAAGCCAGAGCATCGGTCAGTACCGTACATCCATTCCCGGACCATCTGCATTATAGTAAAAGTATATCAAAAACCATTACACAACATGATAAAATTATTGCAAGTTATATTGAGAGCTTCTAGAGCATTAATTTTGAATTTTGAAAAATTTACATGCACCAATTTGTGAATTGGAGAAAACAATCAACATGATAAATGTGAAGTTTTTTATTATTGTTCTATCAGTGAAAACCTCATTCCATTCTAAGCTCTGAAACTCTAAAATTACACATTTCAATTTTCAGTAACTATGTGCCTAATCAAAATTTGTTACACATATATATCAAAATCCTTCTAGCTACTTCTAGAGCATGCATGCATTTGATCCATATCTCTATACTTCTAGAGCATTATAGAGCTAAAATAGCAATAAGAGATGAAAGAATGAAGTTCTAACCTTTTAAAGCTTTGGATTTAGGTGTTGCAAACTAAATCTTGACAAATCTTGAGAAAAAAATAGCATGAACTCTCTTACTTTTTTGAGAAAAATGGCCACCATATGCTTTAGGGCAGCTGGCCAGGGAGCTGTATATATAGTGATGGACAATTAGTCCCGGGCCGTGATACGCCCGGGACTAATAGTCCCCGAAAAGAGTTGTTGGCCCGCTCTAGCTTATTAGTCCCGGGCCGTATTACGGACCGGGACTAGAGCTCTGGTCCGGCCCGGGACTAGTGTCTTTGGCCATTTCTAGCCGTTGGAGGCCTCATGGCCCGGGACTAGTGCTTGCACTAGTCGCGGTTCGTGACGGGCCGAGACTGGTGACGTTGTTCAGATCGAACCGAAGGCCTGTTTTTCAGTAGGGTAGCCACGTCCGTCCCAGGTGTCTATAGACAATTCCCGTGCTGTGTAGGTGTGCAACATACACGCACGCACACGCTTGGCTTAAGGGGCCCACCGTGCAGCGACTCCCTTGAGGCATTACACCATGCTTCCTAGGCATTAGTCTCGATCTCGCGTCCATACGCCCATTCGTGTGTGTGCTTAGACGTACGTGGACCTGCAGGTGGAGATGACAGATCAAAGATGCCCAAGGCTTAAAATTTCGTACGTCATACTATACCACTCTGCCAGCCAAAACATGGAAGAAGCTCGAGAAGAGGAACGCGGCGGCGAATCTCATCTCCACGGGTTAACCGTTGATCCCGTGCTTTAAGAGTCAAATTAGGTTTTATCTTTGAGTTTCTGTCAACCGCAGGGAATTGGACTGAATGAATCTGAAAAAAAAAACAAGCGAGACATGCATGGGGGGGAGACATTTCTCACGAAAAAAAAAACAAGCGAGACATGCATCGTGATGGGCCTTACGGCTTTGGAAATGGATCTCAAACCCAGCCAGACACGTAAAAAGGTTCACCGTTTAGGCAACAACAAACCAAGCCCCCAAAATGGTACTGGTAATCGGGCCAGCCCAGCCCAAACAAGAACGTACACTCTCCTTACGATAGTTGTGTACTTCTCATGTTTTGCTTGTGTACACTTCCCCTTGCAAGTGACCAAATTCGGTGGATACCAGAAGGTTGGGGCATCTCTAGCGGGCCGACACAAACGGATCGAGGTTGTCCTATTTGGTCCTATCGGATAGGAGGACTCCCAAAACCACCCCCAACGGCTAGACGTGAGATTTGTACATCCAATCCGGTCAAGAACCAAGAGATTTGGGCCCCGGGAGCCTAGATTGGACCGCAGTGGTGGGCTTCCCGGCACCTCCTATGGTGTGATGCTGCTGCCGGTGAGGGACCTCGGGGTGGTGGTTGGCCGATGAGGCGGTGGCGGGAGGTCGCGAACAGGAGCCGACAGTCAATATGGAAGCCACCACATGTGGTCATTGTCGGGAACGACCACATGAGGTGGGTTAGGCGGCAGCGCTGGGGAAAGGGAAGGGCTCACGTGGAACATGGGAAGTTAGTGTTGGACGGGGTATGCGCATCTAGGGTTATCTACTCCAAGGTGTACTATATGGGTTGATTCAGAACTATTTGAGTGTCCTATGAAAAATGTGTTACAAGTATTGTCGTGTATTGCCGTGTACATGTGATAAATCCGCACTTCCTAAAGACTAATAAATGAAGTTGCGATGGTATCGGTGGTGACGTGGTAGCTTGTGAAGAAAGGGCTGAAAACTTACATGCTTCTGTCAAAAGAGCTCACAAAAAAAGATTGTGGAGACCCTACACAAGTCAAGGCTGAAAATGGATTACTGAACACACCTTTTGTTCACAAAATAACTTTTGATGTACTCGTGCCATGATCTAGGTCTTCATTCTTTAGTGCGCCTGGTCACTGAAACAAGATCATCATGTGTGTACTCAGCATTTCTACTTTTTTGCATGCAAGGGGGAAATATGTAGCTTCTGCAGGTGTTGCCAAGCTGACAGAGCCAGCGTGGAGCTTGCATTGTCCTTTGACGTCGTTTGGTGCAATCCTAAGCGTTGTAGATTGTGTCACGAAATTTTCTCCAAGATTCAATAGTCGGCGTGGCGCGCAGCTCCATTCCCACCAGTCTGGCCGCGAGAGGCGACTTGTTGAGCTTGGCGGCGATCTTCGCTCCGATAACTTGGAGTATATCCCGGTCCGGGTGTTCCTCTACTACGCCGTCATCCCCAAGCGCGCAATGCATGAACAGGCGAAGAAACACATCGTCCTCCAGCTCGCGGATCGGAATGCAACCGGATTTCGTGGCGCCGAGATCCCGGAGCGCGTCGACGGAGCGGGCGGTAAGGAGGACCTTGCTCCCGGATGCCACGACGTCGAGCGACGAGAGAATCTTTTTCAGTTCGTCGTTGCCGTCGCAACGGACGTCGTCGAGCACCAGGAGGAGCCGCTTCCCGCGCAGCTCGTCCTCGAGGTTCCTCCTCAGCAGCGAAACGATGTCGTCGTTGTCGCCGTGGCCGTCGCGGTCAAAGAGAGGATAGCGCCCCGTGGCCTCCTTCATCATCTCGTCGGTGTCGGTGTCGCTGTCGGAGAGAGGATATGACGGTGGTCGCCCCGTGTCCTGGTGGCTCTTGATGTCAGTGTCGTTGTCGCGGTCGAAGACTTGATCATCATGTCGTCGCTGCATGACCGCCTGCTTCATCATGTCGTCCAAGACTCCGTGCGGCGGGGTGGGATGATGGCGGCGGACCTGGACCCAGATGAAGAGTTCGAAGAAGCGGGAGCCGTCCTCCTCGTTCTTATCCTCTTTCGCGTGATCGTAGGCGCGCTGGGCGAGGGTCGTCTTCCCGGACCCGGCGGCGCCATGGATGCCCATCACGGCGTAAGGCCGACGACCGCGGCTTCGGACGTCGTCGTCGTCGTCGTCGTCATCCTGCTGCGTGCCGTAAAGCGCGGCAACGATCTTCCCGCACTCCGCGTCACGGACGATCACCTCGTCGATGCTTGGCAGGTCGAGCTGGAAGTCCTTCCACGCCTTCTCGATCAGGTCCTCCACCTCGAGGCGTTTTTTGTTGAGATTCTTGATCTCCGGCGCCTCGACACGGCTCTGGAGCTTCCTCCCCACCCAGCTCGGCTCGAAGAAAGGGTTGCGCCTCTCCGGGAGATACGGGATCTGGCTCTCGCGCTCCAAGACGTAGTCCAGCATCTTCTCGGCTTGCGAGAGCCTAGGCCGGATGGTCTCCATTCTCTTCCTGTGGCGGCGAAGGGCGACCCCGCTCGCTTCCAGCTCTTCTATCTTCGCGGCTGCAGGTGTTAGGAATAATAATCCCGATAGGACAGGTGTCGTATGCATGTGTGTTTCGAGTAGGACTAGTAGTCCAACACCTATTCGTATTAACGTCGTGTCGTCTTGCCGGGTATATATATACTCATATAATAGTCTTGTAAGACAACCGTGAGATTTAATACAAACAACAGGACCGAGAAGGCCCTGTAGCCATCAACATTGTTTTTCCCCGTACGTACTCGTGTGAGTTGAGAGAGCTAGTTCTTTTGATCAGGCTAGATAGCTAGCTTGCTGATCGTTGTTAGCTAGTTCTTATACGTGCGCGCAACTTGTTGGAATACTTCGTCGTCGTCACGCCGGACTGCACTCGGTGTTTGGGGCTGCGCCAACAATTGGTATCAGAGCCTCGCGGAGGATCTCCTAGTAACGGGAGGTCATGACGGGCAAGGAGCAAGGCGAGTACTCCGGTGCGGCTGTGGGTGCACCGGTGTCGTCGCAGTACCCGCGGTATGATCGCGGCAACTACACGACATGGGCGAAACGGATGGAGTGGGCCATGGAGGGCAACGACATCTGGGAGGC
Source organism: Avena sativa (assembly GCA_916181665.1). Lineage (NCBI taxonomy): Eukaryota > Viridiplantae > Streptophyta > Magnoliopsida > Poales > Poaceae > Avena > Avena sativa. The sequence continues at coordinate 270,871,216 of OV702298.1, read as the reverse complement.
TGTCGATCCCGACGGCGACGAGTTCAAGAAGGGCGCGTTGAAGTATCGCAAGGACCGACAGGCACTCACGGCCATCGGCTTCGTGGTGCCGGCGGACGTGATGCAGCACGTGATCTCGAAGGATTCTGCAAAGGCGACGTGGGAGACACTCAAGACGTTGATCCGAGCGCGTCCGCAGGGCGACCCTACAAACCTTGCAGAAGAAGTACGAGAACCTGGAGATGGAAGGAGATGAGACGCTGGACGCTTTTGCCTCGAGGGTAGCCACAATTGTCAACGGAATTCGCGTGCAAGGTGAGAAGCTAGAAGATATCTCAATCGTAATGCGTTCCCTTCGCGCAGCGCCGCCGCGGTACATATCTGTGGTGTCGGCAATCGAGCAATGCGTTGATCTCACCACCCTCACGATGGATGACCTGGTTGGACGGTTCAAGGCGCATGACGAGCGGATGAAGATCACCTACGGCGACGCGAATCAAGATGAGCATCTCATGCTTACACGTGCCCAGTAGCAGGCAATGGTCGCCAAGGATAGGAGCGATAAAGCATCTGGCAGTGGCGATGGTTCGGTCCCGGCGAAGAAGTCAGACAGCAAGCCGAAGAAGCCAAAGAAGAAATTCGACAAGAAGAATCTTCGCTGCCATAAGTGCAATCAGCTCGGGCACTTCAAATTAGAGTGTCCTAACCGTTCAAAGGAGAAGGCTCTCATGGCGAAGGAAGGAGATGATGGACCGATGATGCTCATGCTCGAAGCTTGCGAGTTAATGACCACCAAGGAATCAACTCCTCAGGAGTCCGCTACGGAGATCGTCACGCTCGTGGAAGAGAAGGTCTTCCCGCGGAGGATACAGGCGGCTCACGACGTTTGGTACCTCGACACAGGCGCTAGCAACCACATGACCGGCGACAAGGCTCAGTTTTCTAAGTTGAACCTCACGGTTGGTGGCTCCGTTCGATTCGGCGATGGGTCGAAGGTGGAGATTGCAGGACGAGGCACTGTCCTGTTTGAGTTGAAGGATGGAGGTCACAAAGTACTCACTGACGTGTACTATATTCCCAAGCTTAAGACCAACATTATCAGTCTTGGTCAGATCGCGGAGCGTGGATGCAAGATCGTGTTGGAGGACGAGTTCCTGTGGGGATATGACCGCCAAAGGCAGCTCATCATGAAGGTCGAGAGGTCGAAGAATAGACTCTACATCCTCAATCTCAATCGGGCGGATCCAGTATGTTTGATGACAAGCATGGAAGACTCGGCGTGGAAGTGGCATGCACGCTACGGACATCTAAATTTCCAAGCTCTACGACAACTTGGACAGAAGGAGATGGTACGTGGCTTACCGTGTGTTGATCATGTTGAGCAGGTGTGCGACGGTTGTCTTATTGGGAAGCAAAGGCGAGCCCCGTTTCCAAGGAAGGGACAATATCGAGCAAGTAAGGTTCTTGAGTTGGTGCATGGAGACTTATGCGGACCAATCACGCCGGCGACCCCCGCCGGGAACAAGTACTTTTTGCTCATCGTCGACGACTTCAGTAGATACATGTGGGTTGTGTTGCTGAAGAGTAAGGATCAAGCTTTGCAAGCGTTCAGGACTGTGAAGATGGCAGCCGAGGTGGAGTCCGAGGCAAAGTTGAAGGCCCTCCGTACCGATCGGGGTGGGGAGTTCAAATCCAATGAATTCAAGGCATTTTGTGAAGCTCATGGGATCCGGCGGTATCTCACCGCACCATATTCACCGCAGCAAAACGGTGTTGTGGAAAGAAGGAACCAAACCGTGGTGGCCATGGCACGCAGCATGATGAACAGCAAAGGCATGCCAGGCAGGTTTTGAGGTGAGGCAGTTAGTACAGCTGTCTATTTGCTGAACAGGACGCCAACTAAGAGTGTAGTTGGTATGACGCCGTACGAAGCATGGTACGGGCGCAAGCCCTCGGTTGATCATCTTCGCACTTTCGGGTGCGTGGCGCATGTGAAGACGGTGACCGGGCATACTAGCAAGTTGGCGGATCGAAGTACTCCAATGGTCATGATCGGCTATGAATACGGTTCGAAGACGTATCGTGTGTACAATCCAGTGAACAAAAAGTTGGTGGTGACACGTGACGTCGTCTTCGAGGAGGAGAAATACGGGAATTGGGGCTCTGCGGAACCGGTACAATCAATTTCTGATGAAATATTTACTATAGTCAACAGTGATTCGCATGCAGATGATCAAGAAACGGCGTCCCGTGGCGTTACGGATTTAGGCGTTGGTTCAGAAGATGGAAGTCCGGAAGTGAGCAGCAGCAGCGCTACGCCTGGAGAGGTATCTCCGCATGGGAGTCCCGGCACGAGTAGCAGCTCACGCGCTGCACCTGGAGGCTCGGCGTCGCCATCCAGTCCACGCGCGGACGAGAGCCCTGGCGCAAGTGGCCCATCAGCTGCACACTCCCGTCCAGGAGGGACTAGCGGCAGTCCAGAAGTGGACGCGGGCAACGATGTCACATCGCCAACATGCAGTACACCGACAGAAACTGCAGGAAATTCAGTAAACGCTGATACAAGTACTACGTCAGCTTCCACGTCTCCTCCAAGTGCACGGGAAGAAAGGAGACGGCCACCTACTCCAGAAAAATTCCGAAGTGTACTGGAGTTGTATCCGCCGGAGACCCTTCGTACGGCGCGTGCGCGAGGGAGAGGACAAGGTCGGTGTTTACTCACCGAGGAGCCGACGAAATTCGAGGACGCTAATACGAAGGAGTGTTGGCGTCGTTCTATGGATGAGGAGTTGGGATCGATCAAAGACAACGATACATGGGAGCTTGTCGATCTACCCAACAATCACAAGGCCATAGGGCTCAAGTGGGTGTACAAGATCAAGAAGGATGCCGAAGGGAAGTTGGTGAAACACAAAGCTCGGCTAGTTGCCAAGGGGTATGTGCAAGAGCAAGGTGTGGATTTCGAAGAAGTGTTCGCTCCCGTTGCAAGGATGGAATCGGTAAGATTACTTATCGCTCTCGCAGCTCAAGAATCTTGGAAATTGCATCACATGGATGTGAAATCCGCGTTTTTGAATGGGGAGTTAGAAGAAGAAGTTTATGTGAAGCAACCACCGGGATACATCAAAGAGGGAGAATAACACAAGGTTTTGAAGCTACACAAGGCGTTGTACGGGCTACGGCAAGCCCCTCGGGCCTGGAACATCAAGCTTGATCGTACATTGATCTCTCTCGGATTCGAGAAGAGCCCACTGGAGCATGCGATGTATAAGCGAGGTAAAGGAAGGGATCATCTACTAGTTGGCATCTATGTTGATGATCTATTGATAACAGGAGCGGATGAGAAGGAGATTGCAAAGTTCAAGCTACAGATGAAGGAGTTATTCAAGATGAGTGATCTAGGCTTGTTGAGCTACTACCTTGGGATCGAGGTACATCAAAAGCTGGGTGAGATCACGCTATGCCAAGAGGCATATGCAAAGAAGATACTCGAGAAGTGTGGCATGGAAGAATGCAATCCAACTCATGTTCTCGATGGAACCTCGTCTTAAACTGAGTAAAAGGAGTGAAGCACCTGCGGTTGATGCGACGGAGTATAGGAGTGTGGTCGGAAGTTTGAGGTATCTCATTAACACAAGACCCGACTTGGCCTATTCCGTTGGCTATGTGAGTCGCTTCATGGAAGCACCCACAATGGAGCATTGGACAGCCGTGAAGCATATACTCAGGTATATCAAAGGGACAACAAACTTTGGTATTGTCTACTCGAAAGAGAAGGAGGAGGTGAAGCTACTTGGCTACAGTGATAGCGACATGGCAGGATATATTAACGACCGTAAGAGTACCTCGGGCGTGGCATATTTCTTGGGAATAAGCATAGTAAGTTGGCTATCACAAAAGCAAAAAGTGGTGGCACAGTCATCCTGTGAAGCTGAGTATATTGCGGCTGCAACTGCGGCGTGTCAAGGTGTGTGACTAAGAAGTCTACTCGGTGATCTCACCAATCGAGAGCCGGAACAAGTGGTGCTCAATATTGACAACAAGTATGCAATTTCATTGTGCAAGAATCCGGTGCATCATGACAGGAGTAAGCACATTGATACGAAGTATCACTACATATGGCGGTGTGTAGATGAGAGCAAGATTGAAGTCAACTATGTTTGCACCGATGATCAGCTTGCGGATATAACTAAATCTTTGGGACGAGTGAAGTTCGCGGAGATGCGAGGAAGGATCGGCGTCCAAGCTGTGAAGATGGGCACATCGTGCTTATGGGGGTGATTGTTAGGAATAATAATCCCGATAGGACACGAAACGGTGTCGTGTGCATGTGTGTTCCGAGTAGGACTAGTAGTCCAACACCTATTCGTATTAACGTTGTGTCGTCTTGCCGGGTATATATACACCCATGTAGTAGTCTTGTAAGACAACCGTGAGATTTAATACAAACAACAGGACCGAGAGGGCCCTGTAGCCATCAACATTGTTTTTCCCCGTACGTACTCGTGTGAGTTGAGAGAGCTAGTTCTTTTGATCAGGCTAGATAGCTAGCTTGCTGATCGTTGTTAGCTGGTTCTTATACGTGCGTGCAATTTGTCGGAATACTTTGTCGTCGTCACGCCGGACTGCACTCGGTGTTTGGGGCTGGGCCAACAGCAGGCTCGAGTAGCTTCAGCCTCCACAGAGCCTCGTCGGGGAGGAGGGATCCGCCCTTGGCGATCAGCCTGGAGACGATGGATGAGACGGTGGCGTCCCCCCGTGCGGCCACCTGAAGCCCCTCCTGCGGCCACATAACTCACGTCGTCCTGATCTATCCCTCCTAGGGTTCTGCTGCTTGCTGTGTTGTGTGCAAATAAATCGACGCCGAGAGTTGACGTCGAATTCCTTTCCAACTCGATCCAATATACAGTATATGGTATCCTCCAATCGTCCATGGATTGGAATCCAACTAGACTGTCGTTGCTGGAAATGGAATATGATCGATCGGATCCGATTGAAATACTAGTACAAGGTGATCTATTTTTTAGCTTATACTAGGAGAAGTGAACGGTTTTCTTATCTTGACGAACCTATTCACAGAGTTATGTCACAACTTAGAAATTATTTCTACTATCTATACCCAGATGATTTGTTGATTTTTAGATAAAGCATACTCCAAAATATAGTATCCTCTTACAATCATAGGGATTTCACGTAAAAGGACAGACGTATTCGTTTGGCAGAGCTTAATAGGGGCGCATGCATTTTTTTATTTTGTAAACCCGGATTGATACAACATATGATTTCAGCTAGGGACGGTACGTGTCAGACCAGAGGACGCGCCACCGTGTTTGTCAGCTGGAGGTAAGGTGTTAACTCGGGCTGGCGCTGGGCGTCCGAGCCCCCGGCCGCGGCGTCGTCGTCGATTCCGGCCATGATCCGCAGCTAGGTCTAGTGGCCCGATATTTTATTTATAGGTGTAGTCCCGTCAGCCATGCGTCACTGAGAACGAAAACATTGGCAGGACTGGTCATTGTGAGGACCCGAGGACGAACGTGAGAAAGCGAATGAATTCTATCTGTAGAAAACGAATGGTGGAATTCCCCGAGAAGAACCAACTCCTAAAAGTCAACATGCCAAAAAAGTGTTTTTTTTTCTTTTTTCATTTACCGGTGGCATTGGTGGGTAATTTATTTTTATTTTTCACTTACCGGTGGCATTGGTGGGTAATTTTTCAATTATCGATGGCATTGGTGGTGGTGGGTAATTTACTTTTCTTTTTTACTTACCGGTGGCATTGGTGGGCAATTTTTCACTTATCGGTGACATTGATGGGTAATTTATTTTTCTTTTTCACTTAACAGTGACATTGGTGGGTAATTTATTTTTTGGTCAAAGGGTAAAGTCGTCCAAAAAAGTAAGAAACACTTCTTCCTTTATTATTATGCTAAAAAGTGTTTTTTTCTTTTTTACTTACCGGTGGCATTGGTAGGTAATTTATTTTTCTTTTTCACTTACCGGTGGCATTGGTGGGTAATTTTCACTTATCGGTGGCATTGGTGGGTAATTTATTTTTCTTTTTCACTTACAGGTGGTATTGGTGGGTAATTTTTCACTTATCGGTGGCATTGATGGGTAATTTTTTTTCACTTACCGGTGACATTGGTGGGTAATTTATTTTTTGATTAAAGGGTAAAGTCGTCTAAAAAAGTGTAGGTACTACAAGAAACACTCCTTTCTTTATTATTAGGTATATATATATATAAATAGATATAGAGTATAGATATAGATAAGTCAAAGTTATTTCCCTTTTTTGCTGAAACATTATTCCTCCCGCGCGCGCGTATTAGGGGGTCTGCCCAATGAGTTATGGTGCTGCACGCCCGGCTGAACGGATCGATCCTGTTGTTCATAAGCAAAGCAGATAATAAGTAGAAGTCGAGAAGTGACTTCTGTGTACATCAATATGAATTAGAGCTTCAATTCTTTGCTTCGGTCTTTTCTCTTTCATCCAAGGCATCTCATTCGTCCGATCTTCCTCACTTTGCTATCAGTGTATTTTTGTGGACCTATGTTGTATAGCATCGAGAAGAGAGCGTGCTTTCTATCTAGTTTGAGAGTGCAAACCTATTCCATCTATGATGACCGATCCCTTCGCAATTAAGAAATAAGTCTAAGGTAAATTAGCAAGGATCTGTATTGGAACTCCAGTTTTTCCAGGCTAATCCAGACGGACCAATTTGAGTTAGAAAGTTGGTATCGGTACCTCTCAAGGCAAACCACTATCAAAAACAGATCTGGTGATCGGAGAACTTCTAATGAAAACGGAGAGTTTGAAGAGAAAGATATAAGCTTGGGGTCTATAGTGTGTGCTTGGAAGCATTCCTCCACTTCTGATTTGACTACCAACAATATAGGAAGACCTTCCAAGAACGGTATCCGTCCGGACGCATGTCGTTGGGTAGGGTCACCCCTAGCACAAGTTCGTCCTATTTGTATACTTGGCTATCAAAAGAGTCTTCTTTTCTTTCTTTGCTCAAGATCAACGGTTAGATAAGTTAAGATCATCTATTTTTGAAGATGAAAGAAGAGAAATCTAACAAAAAGTAGATACAGATTCCAAATTCTAGGCCAGACTAAAGCAAATACCAAGTTCCATTGAGCATCATGTGCCAATAGGACATCATGGAAGAGGATTCGGCCACTACGCAACTAGCATGCAAGTGTTTCTTTACATAACTTCAATCTTCTTCCCCATCTTCATTTTTGGTAGGTCAGATAACTGAGCTATAAAGGAGAAGAACTGTTCGCCGTACCTGTAGTGTAACAACACAACAAGATCCTGTCTAATTTGGAAAGTGTTGGGCTAGGACGTTTGTTCGAGTAGGTGAAGAGTCGTCCTAGTAGGGGTACCGTATTCAATTGCAGTTCTTGAATCATGTTATTTCAGAGGGTGGTGTGATTTTTGGACCTACTCCGTCAGCAAATAAGTGTACTTTTACATTTTGCATAAGTCAAATTTTATTAAATTTGACCAACTTTATAGATAAATATAACAACATATATTACATAAAATTGTCATATTATGAAACTAAATTTGTAGATAGATCTACTGATACCAATTTAGTGTCATAAATATTGCAACGTTTCTTTATAAAGTTAATCAAATTTTACTAAGTTTGATTTAGGATAGGACTAGAAGTACAAGGGAGTACATCTTGATCTACAGTAGGATAATTCTTTTTTTCTTGCATATGTTTTTTATTTTACATTATCTCTTCATTGTTAATTTCTCGAGGCAAACATTATCCCTCATCTCCCGATGCATCGCCTCCATAAGAGGCCAGCATGAGGGAGCGCTAGCTGCTAGAGCCGGACGTCTTATGGTCTTTAGATTTCATATTTTATTGGTAAAAATTAGTGGTCAAAGATTTTTTTAAACTAGGTACGTGTCTAATAAACTGGACCAAAAAAAGTACACTTTATCACACGTGACTTTAAGATTCATATACCGTTCATAGAGCAGTATCACAAAACTTTCAGTAGTGTCAGTAATTGTAGATTAATTAGGCTAATTCCAGATTACTAATTACTAGGTTAATTAAACCTAACTACCAGATTTAATTAGATTAATTCAGCTCGTTGCCAGATTACGAACTTCAGGATTAATTAGGTTTGATTGTCACTCTCAAAACATTATTAAACTGCCAGATTAATTAGTCATGATTGCCAGAATAATTAGGCTTAGCTGCCAGGTTCAATCGCTAATAACTGCATATTAAATTAGTTCTTGTTCCCATATTAACTATATATAAGAGCATCTCTATTCACCGTTCCCAGGCCGAAATCCGGACATAAATAGCGCTGGACGAAGCTAATTTTTGGTCTGAAAATGCCCATTTTCCCACCCGCGTTCCCGGACCGAGTTCCCAGGCGAAGCAAAAACGGCAAAATATACAAATTTTCTTGTTCCCGCCGGCGGATTCTCGGCCAAATATGTTCGATAGAAGTATGCCCAGAAAGTTTGGCAACAAAATTATTACAGAACTAGATAAAATGGCTCGGCGATCAATCGTCGATCGGGATGGCCTCCTCCGGCGTGTCCGGTGCAACGGGGATGGGTGCATCGGCGGCGTGGTCGGCCGACTGGTTGGAGGAGGTGGAAGCAGAGCTCGGCGAAGCCGTGGCGGCGGAGGCGGTCGACGCAAACGTCGGCGTGATGGCGGCGTTGTCCTCCTAGAGGATGGCGTTGTGGCGCGCCATGTACCAGGCCTTGACCGGCGTGCTCATCGCCGAGGTGTCTTCGCCGCCATGAGGAACTGGAGATCCGTGTTCCTCTTCTTGGTGGCGTAGTTGGCTTTGAGGAGGTCGAGCTTGCGGTCTTGGTTCTGGAGCAGTTGCGCCCACCTCTCATCGGCCTTCTCCGCCCTCTTCTCGGCATGGAACTTGGTTTCGGCGATGCACTTCTCGATTGAAGCTTGGAGACGCTCAGCGGGAGGTCCTGTGGCTTTGAGCATCTTCGCCTTCTTCTGGCCGATCTCCGGCCTTCCTTCGCCGGTAGCATGGGGTGGAGCCTCCGGGTTGTACACACCGTCCTTGGTCTTGGCAAGGCTCACGCGAGTGTCCAACCATTTATGGCATTTCTCCATCACGGTAAACACATGGTGAAATTTGAACTCCGTCTTTGTGGCGTCTCGGTACAAGCCGAGTGCACGAAGGATCTGCAAATGCAAGACAAAGTGTGTCTGGATAGGCTTGAGCTCGTCATACCTTTGCTAGTGTTCGGCGAAGTACCTTGTTGTCCATGCTTTCACCGTTGACGGGTGTGCGGTCGACCTCCTTGAGACAACTATGGCACTTGTTGCACGCCTGCTGGATGAGCCCCCAATGGTTGATCATGGCTTCCTCCCCTCGCTCCATGTGAATCTTGTTATACTTCGGGTCGCAAAGGCTATGCTCGTCGAACGCTGGATTCACGCGCTTACATTAATTGTCCGAGTTTTGGTTGGCACCAGTGATGGGATCCATGTTCACCGCTTTCCAGGCGTCGGCGAGGCAATGATCCTCAAGCGTCGTCCACTTGATCCGGGGCTTCGGCGCCGACGTGCCGGGCTTCCTCTTGCCTTTTCCTCTGGATTTCGCCGGAGCCAAGGCATACCCTTCGGCGTCATCCACGTCCTCGGCCTGCGTCTGTTCGTCTTGGCCCTCAGAGAAATCCCGAGACTCGATGTCGTGTTCAGCATCAGCCCAGGACTGTTCTTGAGTGAAGAAGGAGGTGTTTTCGGCAGCCGAACCTGAGGCGATGATGTCATGCATGTACGCCTCGGCCGACATTCCGCCAAACACGTTGTGGGCGTCGACCTCGCCGAAGGTTGTGGGCGACGGGCTATCGCTGAACGGAAGTGGGCCGAGACGCATGGTCAACGAAGGGCTGGCGTACGCCGGAGAAGTGGAGTAGGGGACGTTGATGTCGACTTTGAAGGCCAGAGGAGGGCGAGGCGCGGGTCAAGGGAAGATCATTTTCGGGGTTAACCCATCGTCGAACTCGGGGGAGGAGTGATGAGTCCAAAGTTGATGCATATTTAAGTATATAATTACTCATATTTTCATTCATTACAATGCTACATCTATTTAAAACTATGCCTATTACGTATAAATGCTAGTTCTCATTCATTTAGACACGGGCTTTGCACATTAGTAGTTTTATTAGGATTTTATTACCTTTTTATTGTCTTTGACTTGTGTGTAGATGCTATGAACAATCATAGATAAAAGGAGCCAAGAGGATTCAATATGGAGGAGTTGCATGCACCAGACTTGGCCATTTGAGGGGAGAAAGAAGTGAATTTTTCCACCAACTCCAAATGAAGATCCAAGGCCATGCTATTGTATCCCTCGTCCATATGAATCCAACGAGCCAAAGAACACCTCAGTCAGAGCCCGTATGAAAAATGGCAGCCAAAACACTACGGAGTACTGCGAGGGTAACAACCATGGTACGGGCGGGCCGCCCGTACCATACGGCCATACCACCCTCCGACAGCTTTGTTTCGTCAAACGGAACAATATTTATGAATGCCCAATGGGCATAATCGGCCCCAGCTCTGTCGTTTCACGAAACCGACCTCCAGAATGTCTATTTAAAGAGGGGAAACCCTAAATGAAGAGGGAAGAGTCCACACACGCCATTGGGGTGGAGCCCTGCCGCTCCACAGCCTCCATAGCCGCCGCACACAAGATCTACATCACCATAGCACTCAAGGGAGAGAGGACACTTGCATCTTGAAGGGCTACACATCGATCTTCATCAACATCTTCATCAACAATGTCTCTAACTTCGATCCCCTTAGTTTACTTTGTTTTTTGAATTTTATTAAACTAGCATTTTGTCGGCTTGGGCCAAGCCGATTGAGCCATTCGGCGTGGAGCAAGCCGATGCCCTTTCGGCCACGAGGCTGTCGGCCAAGCCCAGACCGACTGGACCAATTGGTCAGACCCAGTCCGACTGGACCAATCGGTCTGGCCCAGGCCAACTGGACCAGTCGGTCAGGCCCCAGCCGGTTGCCTACGCCGAATGAAAGGACATGCAAGTTACAAGCGGGCCAAAAAGCTTGCTATCGGACACACACATACCGATTGAGCTGGTTAATTGCCGAGGCGCTGCATGTGAATGAGCTGCATGCGATACAATCGGTGTCCAACGGCCGACCGAGTTAGCTGGATTGCATGGTGGCGCACATAGGCCTAGATGTATGTGAATGAGCTAGCTTCCAAAGTCCCGATTGGATAGAAGCAGTCGGCTTTCTCCACGCAGATTGGGGTACTCGGCCTGACGCTGACCGATTGGCCGACGCTCAGTCGACTTGCTCCACGCCGACTGGCCTAATCGGTCTCGCTCAGGCTAACAAAGTGCTAATTCTGAAAAATCCAAAAACATATAATAGATTAAAAAGATTTTAAAAAAGTGTATTATTTTAAAAAATATCGCGAGAACTGGAGGAGTCACGCCCGCGCGCTGGGTCAGGCCCATGTACCTGAACGACATGGAGAGACGTGAGCGAGCCAGCTGAGCCTTGCGACTCGCGCGGGCGAGGCGATACATAGGGCGACCCGAGCCCGGAGCGCCCGGGCGCTACCGAGCCATTTCCAGAAAACCCCCAGCTAATTCGGAATTCCCCACACCGCTGCTCAGTTCCTTCTTCCTCAGTTCCTCTTCCTCCTCAGTTCATCTAAGAAAAAAGTTATGCCCCAATGGCTGATCCAGTGCGCTCTTTACATCCTTGTTTTTGTCTTCCATCAAGTCGGGGAGGCCCTCCTCGTGGAAGCCACCCACTGTTGGCCCCTCAACCTAATCGTCGAGCCCTGTCCCCATCCTCCCCCGCTGCAGCCTGTGTTGATTTTTCTAGCAGATGTTGTGCTGGAGCGTCTGCAGCACCTCCGGTCAGCGGCGGATGCGGCAAAGGCGGAGGAGGAGGCGGCAGCGGCGGAGGCGGCAGCGGAAGCGGCGCAGGCGGCAGGGGCGGAGGCGCTGCTGCAGGTTGTGCTGTTTATGCTAGTACATGCTGCGCTGGAGCGTGTGCGTCAACTCCGGGAGGCGGAGGCGGAGGCGGCAGCGGCGACTCACGCGGGAGTCTCCGGCCCGTGACGCTGGTCCCGTCCCTGGAAGCCGAGGAGCGAGCCCAGGCCGATGGGTTCACTCCGTTCCTTTTTTTGGTAAGCCGTTCCTAGGGTTTTGGTCCAAATTGTACGGAAGGGGGATTTTGGGGATTCCATCGCCATGGGAGAGGGGGGAGGGGGATTTTAGTCATTTTGAACTGATGGCACCCTCATTAGTTTTCTCGTTGGACTCATGCTACATTGTCACCTGCACACACTTGAATTAGTCAATGCCCCTGTCACGTTAGCGTTAGGAACTGCTTCTCAGTACAAGCAGTCTGGGAATAACCTTGAGACCTGCAAGGTTACGTCCTTGTAAAATATGCTCCTTAATTTATATTTTGTCCTGATTTTCTAATTTCCTGTTTTATCTTTTCAGATATCAGGAGGAGGAGTCAATGGAAGCTCCACTTTCAGAGGAACACTCACCAACCGTATCTCAAGTGTTGTTACTGGCCTCAATGGTTCACTGTCATGGTAATGTTTGATTTCTCTGTTATGACGATATCTACCTTATGTTTTCGCGTGGAATGCATGAAAGTGTAACCACCTACGAAAGAGGAGAATATGAACTAGGAATATAACCATGAAAAAATCATTGCATCCTGTAGAAGTCCATTGAGATATTCCTCGCCACTTTTCAGTCATATACACCAATAGTGATCTAATTCTTTGTACACAAACTTCTAACTCAGTTGATGTTTGGAGCTCTTGTTGTCCTATGCTTAGAGTGGTACTTACTGAAATGCTTAGTGGCTGTACTCTTTTCTTCCAGTTACGAGAATAATGATTTGAAGATGTTTTATCTTTTTTGTTGTCTTTTTTTTTTCTTTTCAGTGGGCGGGTAACCTCAGCAAGGTCTTTCTCAAGTAATGCAGGTACTCCCGCTGTTGAATGTGCCCTTGAATAGAAGAACTTCATTTGGTAACTAGAAATTGCAAATATTGTAAAACAGCTTAATCCTTCTTCTGTAACTATTATGCAAGGATGGTTTCTTCCCTGAATATCTAAGCATCGCAATACTAGGATTTTTGTCCACATATGTTCTAATGTAAATGTTCTGGGTAGTTCTGTTTTGTGCCATATCTAGGCATTTTATTCTACAGAAAATTTAGTACCTTGAAATCTGGCTCCTATATCTCACCATCCTTTTGGTTCCTGTTTTAAAATTCTCTGTGAACTCCAGTCAGTATAGCACAAGCAAGGTACCATGTTACATGTCTTAACATATTGCACTTATTACAGACCTACAGGCACGTCACGAAATTGGGATGCCATCACTTTCTCCTACGGTGGCTGAGGTACTTGTCACCCAAAGCTATTAGTATGAATAGAATAATTGGATAACTGTTCTTTAAAATCACATGTAGTACAACCTGATACTTGTATTGTCTGCAGGGAAACATTGCCAAGTGGGTGAGGAAGGAAGGGGACAAAGTCTCACCTGGTGAAGTTCTGTGCGAGGTTGAAACGGTAAGATTTCATCTGTAATGTTTTTTTTTTCATCTGTAATGTTAGCTTTGATATTTTTAGTAAGTATTTTCTCACAACTGCAGCAGAAGATAAATAACATCTGGATGCATTTCTTCTTATTAGGATAAAGTCACGGTAGAGATGGAGTGCATTCAAGATGGCTATCTTGCTAAGATTGTTCAGGGTGATGGTGCCAAGGTGGTTAAAGTTGGCGAGGTATGTATTTACTGTCTAAAGAATGTACACTTTTTTCCACATTATTTCATATTGTTATCCGATGCTTGTAATTGTATGTTTAATTGTTTACTGACATAATCTTGGTTGTATTGTGGCCTATGCTGCCTCCTTAGATCATCTGTCTGACCGTGGAAGAAGAGGGTGGTATCGAGAAGTTTAAAGATTATAAATCATCATCTTCAGATGCACCTGCAGCTCCTTCCGAATCAAAGGCTAAATCTGAACCTGCGGAGCCAAAGGCAGAGGAGAAAGTGCCTGCCAAGGCTCCTGAGCCAAAGGCCCCAAAGACCGAAGAAGCTTCTCGACCTGCCCATAGAATATTCTTCAGCTCCCTTGCAAGAAAATTAGGAGAAGATAACAATGTAAGTCTTTATTTGAGCTAGTATAGATACTTGCTGTAGGCAGCCGCACGGTGCAGTCAAATGAATACATGAACGTGTTCTCTCAAACAGGTCCCACTGTCAAGTGTAAAAGGCACTGGTCCTGATGAACTTATTCCGAAGGCAGACATTGAAGAATACTTGGGTATGTTATTTTCTCCTCTGATTGCATCCCTGACACTGATTGAATATTGATTGATGTAATCTGGTTTTTCTTGCCTGTAGAAACTTAGTATACCCTGATTGATTGAGTAAATCTTCAGTATTGACCATTAAATCTAACTGATTTTTAGCTAGATCTCTTTCTGGCTATGCACGTGCTCTTAAATCTTAATGTGAATGTTGATATGGATGCTTTCCGGTTGCAAATCCATGTCATTGGTTGTTGACTTGCTCTGTAGTGTTTTTATTTTGTTAAGTGTGCATTTCTAGATCTCTTGAGAATTGATATTTGAGTCATTTGACACATTAAACTGCACATGCATGTAGTCTGAGATCTCATGTTTCTATTTGCATACCAAATTAGATTATTCTAGGTATACAGAAGAAAATTTACTACTTTCTGACGCTTCCAGGCTATGCTGCTATTTGCAACCACATCGCATGCGTTTCAGTCTTGATAATATACTTGCAACATGACCGGTGCATTTCATTTCATGCTTGCTTAGAAAATAGAAATCCTTAAAGCTGGGTCTGTTCTCCAAAACAGTACACATAAAGAGTGCCTATGGTGCATGATTTTACATGTTTCCCAACATTTACTAATCATCCGAATCCTACAAATGGAAGCAGTTGGGAGTGGGTGAGTGGGGAATCTTTTATGGGAAAATATGGTCAAAAATAAATTTTAGATAAACGTAGTCATCCATATCCATTATAAATGTATTGCCTAGACGCGTAGTATTGTCCAAACTCTCTTTGTGTGCTTGTGTTTTCTTGTATACATGCACATTATCAACACGTAAATTTCAACAAATGTTCAGAAACTTTTGCCTTCTTGTGATCTTAAATCTTTTGATTGATGTTTAAGCTTTATAACTGAAAAAATCATTTGTAGTCTGCTGTTGCTCAGTAAGGTGATCAGATACGCAATTGAATATTGTGTGATACATGCTGTCCGATTCACGTCAATTGGATATCCTAATGAGACCACTATACTCGGTTCTTGTAGAAAACAACTCCAGGCTTTACTTTGTGCTGTTCTTTTCTGTTTCCTTTTTCCATTTCATCATTTTAGTTTTTCTACTCTAATTTTTTTGCACTAACTGCATAATATCTATTTTTACCAGCATGAGAACCAAGTAAAAAAATCATGCGATGTAGCACATTATGCCATGCATGATTTGGCTTCTGCTTTTCTTCTATTGTGTGAACTAAATGAAATCCAACCCGGTGTCTAATGATTATATATTTGCTTAACAAAGCTTCTTTAGCCAAGGGTGGCAAGAGCGAGACTTTTGCAGCTTCAGGATTAGATTACACGGATATTCCAAATGCGCAGATGACAAAGGTATGTTTCTACAGTGCAGAACGCTGGTGAGACTCTTTTTGGTTGATCATATCTGCCTTTGTAGTGTTTTCGAAGTTCTGTTCTTTTCAGGTTACTGCGAACCACCTCTTAGCCTCTAAACAGACCATCCCACATAACTACTTGACAGTTGATACACGCATCGATAATCTTATCAAGTATGTTTGAGACCCTATTTGTAAAACATGCAATGGATCTCTATCACGTTAGTACTGCTGCACCTACATAACTTTTTTCTAAAGAAGGGTTTCCCATTTTGTTCTGATACAGGCTGCCAAGGGAACTGAACCCACTGCCGGTAGCTTCTGGTGGAAAGAAGATATCACTTAATGACTTTGTTATAAAGGTAATCGATGTTCATGCCTTTGTGCCTTTATGGTGGTCACCTCACGTACATTGTTTCTTAGTTCAAGTTCGGTTCCTGTGGAGTCTGTGATCTCCAGCTGGTTTACCTTCATGTTTTTCGCAGGCTGCAGCTTTGGCTCTTCAAAAGGTTCCGCAGTGTAACAGTTCTTGGATTAATGATTTGATCCGCCAGTAAGTTTCCAGGAACATTTGTACTCAGCACTTCAATTATATTGGAAAGAAATGTGAAATGACAACTGTACTTCTCATGCAGGTGCAACGATGTGAACATACATGTGGCTGTACAAACTGAGCATGGATTGTTTGTTCCAGTAGTTAGGGTAAGTTGGTCTAGACAAGTTCAGTTTGTGGATCTTTTTCCTCGCTCTAACTTGTTCTTGTGTTGCAGGACGCAGACAAGAAGGGACTTGGTACAATCGGCGCGGAGGTGAAGCAGTTGGCTCAAAGAGCAAGTGATAACAGCTTAAAACCAAAAGATTACGAGGTATGCATTGGATAGCAGGGTGGCACATTCACGGTTTCAAACTTGGGATGTCTTTTTTGGAATTGAACAACTCTGTGCTATCATAAATCCTCGTCGGTCAGCAATCTTGGCAATTGGTTCTGGTAAGAACTCATGTTAGCTTTTCCAGCATGTATCGCTATTCACTAATAAGTTGTTCCTCAACTCGCACTGTGTAGAAGTAACATCTGCAGTAGCATTCTACATTTACCCGTATTTTTCCACTATTTTCGAAAACATATGCTCTGAGTTGTGCTGATCTGGTATGTGAAATTTTGAATCTGCTACTGGGAAATCCAGTACTTCGACCCAAAAATACTAGTACATGATCTTTACACGTCTACATTCTGTATCCTATTCAGGGTCTTCTGCCTTTTCGTTTATGTATTCTACTTTGTAGTAACCGTAGATTCAGCTTCTGCTTACTACGATCCTTGTGCTATCAGGATATCTTATGGACATTACGAAAATGTATTCTGTTTTCAGCTCCGGGACTGGAGAGTCGCATGGGACTGAACCTGCGAATGCACCCATGTGTAAGGTGCTTTCAGTTGAGAAGCAATTGATAGATGGTTTGATTGAGATACTGAGACCTCTTCTATGGTACTAAACTGAAGGTTGTATATAAACTGAAGAACGTAACGTCAGTTAAAAGTGGCTGATGATGGGACATGGGATAGAACACTGGATGCGATACATACTGCAATACAATCACTTGTTTTGTATGCTTGGAAAAGACGTGCTATCTTGATTGTTGCATTGCTGGAGTGCTATACACTCCCATATACGGAATATACATCAGTAGCAAAGTTGCGTTCTTTACTGATCCGATGCAGAGGTGGGACAAGTGGGATACCACTTTTAGTCTATTAGACTAACTCTAATTTAGGTGGGATAAGTGAGATATGTCAAATCTAGCTTATCCCATTTGTCCCACTTAGTTTTGAGTTAGTCTAGTAGTCTAAAAATAATATTCCAGTTGTCCCAATTGTCCCACTTCTGCATCCCCGCCTGCCATCCCTCCTCTCACTGTCCCCTGTAATCCCCGCCGTTGTCACGATAGCGGCATGGTTTTGTAAATATGTCTGCCTTCGGTACGCTTTAGTGTACTATCAATTTTTTTTTTGTGTCCGTCTCTTTTGCAAATGTATCTTCTGAACTTACACCTGAAGTTTAATGGCATTCGCCACTGTGGCTCCATCTATTTTAAAAAAACGGCGGCGTGCAGCTGCCTTCAGGTTTACTACCCTTGGTTCAGATCTCGTTCTCCGCCTCTTCTCCAAACGTTTTGCTTTGTTGCGTGTCTTCCTCGGAACATTTATTTATTTATTTTTAGGATGTGTCCTCAAATTTGGATTGAGAAAAAACAGAAGAAATTTCCGTAATTGATGGATTGCGTTCCTCGTGTCCCCGCATAGGGTGGACCAATTTGTAGATAAAGAATATCCCACAAGGACATCTCTAACCGATTCCTATAGTTAAAGCAGTAAAACGGTCCAGCATGGTAGCTAAAACTGAAAACAACAAAATGACCTTCCAGCAGTTCTCCAGTCGATTTCCCTATTCTTCTGACTCTTCTATTCTTCTCCTCAACTCCCTCATCTATAGGGGGACTGGAGGGCTCCCCTATCCATCTCCCGAGCACAGTAAAACTTCTTCCCGAGCATGGTAGCCATTTATTTTTAAATGGTAGTTATACAAAAACAAATAGAATAGGAAAGAACTTTAGGGGGAACTGCTGAAGTCGGACAACATTTAGTAGAAAATATCTTTAGGGGAGTCTAAGATTTTGAGATATAGGGAAGAAATTTTCGGAGAACTGCTGGACTTGCTCTAGAACCCAGGCTCCAGGTAGCTCGGTGTTTTTCTTCTTTTTCCCAACTTCAAAAAATTGAATTCAAAAGTTTTAAGGAAATTCAGAAAAAACGTACTGAGTGTAGCCAACTATGTGTTCTAGCAGAGTGTAAATTTTCAGCTCAAAATACTTTGTATTTTAGGCTTAGCAAAAAAGATAAAATTGCAAAAAAGACAAAATCTTCACTTTCATGTGCTGTGAGGCACTGTTCACCAACGACAAAAACTCAATTAATCATTTTTTCTGAGCCTAAAATACAAAGAATTTTGAGCCAAAAAAGTTACACACCGCTAGAAAACTTAGATGACTACGCGCATGTATTTTTCTGATATTTTTGAAACTTTTGGATTCAAAATTTTGAAGTTCCAACAATCGGGCTCAGTTGAGCCCGATTTCCATTATGCCGCTCTCTAAAACCGGCTCCCTATCCTTTAGAGAAGTATTTCTACTTCTCTAAAAAAAACGTGGTTTCTAACTGAACCTTTATAACTAGAGGAGTAAAAGTTTTTTGTCATCAAACTATTGAAAGCCAAACACTTGGCGTAGTTAAAATACAATGAAATCACATGTTTATGAAAGAATAAAATTTAAGTTTACAAACCAAATAATACAAAGCCAAACACATGGCAAGGTTTAGTAGAACGAATAACGAGAATAGTTCAAACACAACTAGGTAGCATAATGGAGACGCCAATGATGCTCAACAAAATCATGTTGCAGCTGAACATGCACCTCCTTGTTCTTGATGCGCTTCGAGGTATCGATGTATCCTGTTTCCATCATGTGATGACTCTACAGGATCACCATTGGAAGAGACTCATGTGCATGCGGAATTGCTGGCGAAAATATTTCTCCTCATAGGTGGCACCTTTGTTGAAGTAGTCTCGCATGATCTTGGCATGGCCCTCCGCTCTATTCCGGTTGATGTAGAGGCAGCCAAATTGTGATCCTAGTATCTGTCGTCTAACTTCATCACCATCTCGACATCATCGTCATCTTCCTCCTACTACAATGACGACGATGATGAATTGTCCATGATGTACTCCCTCAGCCTCTTCGTCTACAAAACGGCTCTGGTCAAAATTGAAAATATAAGCAAACATAAAAAAGAACCTAGAGAACTCACCTGGTAATTCAGTCGAATAGTTGGAGAGCGAAGGAGGTGAAGTGGGTGGCGGACGACGTTTAGTTATCGCCGAGGCACCTTAAGGGGCGGCGTGGCTGCATGACGAGCCGACAGTCGATGGTGGGGTTCGGCCAACGAAAAATTGCCACCAACCACGGTCTGCCATCGACATTGACCTCATCTTGGCCACAGACCCTTGTCATTGGGATATCGTTGGCCTCCCTTGAATCTGGCGCAGCCTAGCTCCCGTGCAGGCCTTCTACCACCCTTACATCCTCCGACTGCTCCGTTTTGCAAGAAATCAAGCTCGGTGGTGAAATCCCTATTTACAAGTTCATTCATGCTATTTGAAGTATATTTCTCATGTGAATCTTATTTATATTCGAGAATGGAGAAGTGAGACGTGGGTGTTCCACAAACTTGATAAGGCATAAACTTACTAAGGGAAATCAAAATAAGTGTTTATAAATGTTAAAAACTGGGTTTTGAAGGAGAGATATTTTGATTTTTTTAATGTTAAGCATTGTGTTCTAGTATTGCAGTCATGGTCTTGAAAAAACTCAAAGGTGAAGCTTTCCTTGTTGCCGAGTTTGAATTCTCCATTTCTGTCGCTCTGAATATGAACAGCAGCCAGTAACGGAACAATGACTCTATTTTTGTTTATGTTATTTTAGTGTGCTGGTAAAAAAAATTTGGTTCAGCATAGTGGTAGTATTTAGTAAGTATGTTAGCAGCCACTATCTCCCTCAGCTTCTCCCCCCTACCCTCTCATGTCTGAAAAATTTGAACATTAGTACAGGAAACTGAACCTACAGTTGCACTCTGAAAATTAATTAGCTTGTGTGCATATCTAACTAGTGTTTTCATCTTTAATTAAACTTTCAACAACAGATTCCATTTTTTTTTTTGAAAAAAGTATATATTAATATCATAGGGATACCAATTACATCCAGCCTCTGCAACAACACATTCCCTAGCGGACTTACGGATGCACACAACCCAGAAGAAAGAAAAAAGAACTACAAAAAAGAAAAGTCCCGCTACATAGAACTATTCCTCACAGCAACGACACTGACACCACCAGAACAACACTAGTAGTCCTCCAATCCAATAACAACGCCTTCAAGAAGGAAACAGTGCACAAGCACCGTCGTTGCCCGATCAAAGGTCATAGGTTTTCACCCTGAAGAAAGTCCTCGCTCGCAAAACAATGCTTTCAATAAGAACATTGCCAGGCACAACCAGTTAAGACCAGAACTTGGATTTTCACCCTGTAAGGTAAGACTGGGAACTCCCCCTGTGTTGTCTCCCCCCACAAACAATCGCTGCTGCGAGTCACAGATCACGTAGCCAGTTCGGCACCGCCACAAAGACTCAAATCACCATCGCTTCCCTCATGTTTCCACTTTCCTGACATTCTTCGCATCTGACTTCACCATGACTCGATGAATGACCCTTGATGGGAACAAACAGCAGAGCTTCGCCACGCTCCCGCTGAAACCAAACGGTCAAAAAAACAACGTACGCACGACCGAATACCTTTCGATCCAGCAATCTCCAGGCCTGTGCACCCATGGGAGTTCGCCGGCGGAGTCTTTCAAAACTCGACACTCCAGCCAGATCCACGAGGTCCAACATCAAGCAGATCTTCTTCTTCGCGCGGGAGGAACCCTAGGACCGCCTCCATTATTCAAGCACACTAGCAGGCTCCCACGCCACTGATTAGAACAACGAAGGAGAAGGCAAGGCAGCGCCGGAGACAAGTTCTAGATCAGACATAGAGGACCAGATCGAACCCATCTCTCATCGCGCCCCGCGACCTCACTTTGCGGCTCCGGCTCGCGCCCACCATGGACAGAAGGACCATGGCCTCGCCTGGATCCCACCGTTAATCAGGGTTAGAGGGCAGATCTAGGTCTTCTAGAGGAATCCCCAATTCCAGCGCCTCCTCCACCAGATCGCCGCCACGGGGAACCGCCATGTCCACCCCGACGCAGGGACGCTGCCTAGGTCGCAGCGCATCGACCTCCGTGGCCGCCGCCCCAGTAGCTCCGGCGATCGCCTTCGTCACACCACCATCCTAGCCACCTTCGATAGCTAGGCCCGCCACCACCGTGACGGCCGGTGGCAGCGGCGAAGATGATCCAGCGGTGGGGGGAGGGGGATTTGGCGATGAGTAGATCGCCCCCGGTGCCGCCCTGGGGTGTGACACGGGGAGCCTCCCTGGGGGATTCCTTCTTTGTGGTGTGCACTATCTTTGTTCAACTAATTTTGTGAGCACCAAGGATGTGTAACCTTTCATATGTTCTAATTCTTGAAACTAAACAACATCTTGCTTGATTGAGATTTTGCTTGGTTACCACTTACCATGACTGAAATTTTCCCTTGGAAAAGGTGGGAGATTAGTAGGACCATGTATCGACGATGAGGATCTTGGTTGTTTGAAGACCATGGAAGGCGGCATCGAGCTTGAGCGCTTTGAATGGAAAAGATCATAGGAGTGGAGCAAGCCGGTCGTCGAAACGAGGCTAAGTTTGTCATTGGAATTATGTAGAGTTAATGGTCAGCACATTAATGGTTAGCACATTAATGGTCAGTCATGGTCAGCACAATACTATACCTTCTTGTTACCACGGTAATGATCAGCACATTAGCATAGTAATGGTCCATCTGCTTGTTATCGTAGTAATGGTCAGCACATTACTTAAGGTCTTTTGAATAGATCAAGGCTTTAATCTTGATGGTTCCTGATGCCGCTCAGATCACTGTAGAGCTTCGTTGGGAAACCCCAAGAGGAAGGTATGATGAGCACAGTAGCAAGTTTTCCCTCAAAAAGAAACCAAGGTTATCGAACCAGTAGGAGGAAGCAAACGACTCAAAGGTGTTGCTAGCAACTTGGAAACCTGCACAACACAAACTCAAGACTTTGCCCAAACGAACAGTGAGGTTGTCAATCTCACTAGTTTGCTGAAAACAAAGGATTAACTGTATGGTGTGGAAGGTAATGGTGGTTTGTAGAAAGTAAACAGGAATAGTGGAAGATGTATCAATGGTAAGATTGGACCGGGGTCCATAGTTCACTAGAGGTGTTCTCCTTAAGATAAACAACATAACATGTTGGGTAAACAAATTACAGCGGGGCAATTGATAGGACAAAGCAAGGCATAACAATGCAATACTAGACCTTCAAGATCCTATGAGATTTGATTGGGAAATACAACAATATACATAGACCGTCATCCAACTGCATCTATGACTAGTAATCCACCTTCAGGTTATCATATGAACCCCCTCCAATATTAAGTTGAAAGCAATGGATAACTGCTTTAAGCAAAGTGTGTAAGGTAAACAATCCACTTGTTCCATGAACAAGAGATCGTTGTTTTCTCCCTAGTAGCAACAACACATCTACAACCTTAGAGATTTCTGTCACTTACCTAGATTAAATAGAGGCATGAACCCACTATCAAGCATAAATACTCCCTCTTGGAGTCACTAGCATCTACTTGGCCAAGATAGCTACTAGAAACAGAGAGCATGCAAGATCTCAAACAACATAGACATGATAGAATCAATAAGATAGAACCATTAACCAATCTGACATAGTAATCTCAATATCCATTAGATCCCCGCAAACACAACATGCATGATTACAAATAAATGATCTTGATCATGAACGAAGCTGATATGTCGGAAACGTATCTATAATTTTTGATGCTCCATGCTTGTTTAGTATCTACTTTGCCTTGCTTTGTCCACACTTTGAGGTGTTTTTATATGTTTTCTGGAACTAACCTATTAACAAGTTGCCACAGTGCCAGTTGCCTGTTTTCTTCTGTTTTTGGTTCCAGAAAGGCAAAAAATCAATATTCTCGGAATTGGACGGGACAAAAGCCAAAGTCAATATTTTACCGTGGGCAACACGAAGCCAGAAGACGAGACAGAGAAGGCTCACCAGGGGGCCACAAACCCTGGCCGCGCGGGTGGGCCCACCCCGCACCTGGGGGAGGTGCAGCCGCCCTGGCTCACCCCTTCGCCTATAAGAATCCCCCGATGTAGAAACCCTAGGCACCCGATAAAAAACTCCACGAAACCGTCTGTAGCCGTCGCCACCATCGTCCCTAGATCGAGGGGATTTGAAGTTCTTCCTGGCACCCTGCCAGAGGGGAGATCATCTCAGAGGCCTTCTTCTTCATCATGCCAGCCTCCGGTATGAAGCGTGAGTAGTTCCACCTTGGACTACGAGTCCATATAGTAGCTAGATGGTTGTATCTCCTCCTCGTGCTTTCATGTATAGATCTTGTGAGCTCCGTTCATGATCAAGATCTAATCTATTTGTAATCATGCATGTTGTGTTTGCGGGGATCCGATGGATATTGATATTACTATGTCAGATTGATTAATGGTTTTGTTTATTTGATTCTATCATGTCTATGTTGTTTGTGATCTTGCATGATCTCCGTTGTTAGTAGCTATCTTGGCCTAGTAGTTGCTAGTGACTCCAAGAGGGGGTATTTATGCTCGATAGTGGGTTCATGCCTCTAGTTTCCAAGGGAAGTGACAGAAATCTCTTCCATTGTAGATGTGCTGTTGCCACTAGGGAGAAAACAACGGTATCTTGTTCATGGAACAAGTGGATTGTTTACCTTACACACTTTGCTTAAAGCAGTTGTCTGTTGCTTGCAACTTAATACTGGAGGGGGTTCGGATGATAACCTGAAGGTGGACTTCCAGTCATAGATGCAGTTGGATGGCGGTCTATGTATATTGTTGTATTGCCCAATCAAATCTTATAGGATCTTTTTGTCTAGTATTGCATTGTTATGCCTTGCTCAGTTCCTGTCAATTGCCCTGTTGTAATTTGTTTACCCTTCATGCCATGTTGTTTATCTAAGCAGAGCACCTCTAGTGAACTATGGACCCCGATCCAATCTTTACCATTTATACATCTTCCACTGTTACTATTTACTTGCTGCAAACCATCATCACCTTCCACACCATACAGTTAATCCTTTGTTACAGCAACCGGTGAGATTGACAACCTCACTGTTAGTTGGGGCAAAGTCTCGAGTTTGTGTTGTGCAGGTCTCCACGTTGCTTGCAGCACCTTTGGGACGTTTTCTTCCTCCTACTGGTTCGATAACCTCGGTTTCTTACTGAGGGAAACTTGTCTGCTGTACTGCATCATACCTTCCTCTTGGGGTCTCCCAACGAAGTGCTGCTGCACTCATCAAGGCTTTTTATGGCACCATTGCCGGGGAGGCTAAGGACGTGTAACATCCCTAAAATCACATTTCAAACTTATGCATATCATCCATGCATCCATAATCATTTAGGGCTTCATTTCAGAAAACCATTTCAAAACAGGAGCATATGAGCTCATTATTTTATGTGATCAGCATTTGAAACAAATGCTACTCTCTAATGAGAGATTGTTGTTCATAAAACCAAACTTTGTTGTCTTATTACTCTCAGGTTGTTTTGCTAGATTGCTAAGGTTCAAACCAAAAATTCCAAAGCAAATACAATTTGAAAACCAATTTCAAAACCAATATTAAACAAGTGCTATGACACTGTTTATTTTATTTTATTCCAAATGACCAAGCCAATTCAAAGTGACCACTTGATTTTATGCCCAGAAGTGTGAATGTTGCACCCTACAAAATCCTGGAAAAAGTTTGAATTCAAAAGCTTTTGAAATCATTTGAAAATCATTCCAGAAAATCAAAACAGAAATAGAAAAGGAATAAAGAAAAGAAAAAGGGCCGGCGCTACTATTCTAGCCCAACAGAGAAACCAGCCCATATAGCCCACCCGGGTCCCCTCTCTCTCTTTCACTCGCAGACGCACCCACAGAGTCGCTGACGCCAGGACCCCACCCCACTCTGTTTCTCTCGCAGACAACTGGGCCCCGTCCACGTCACCGTCGTCTTCCCCAAATCTCGCAAAGAACACGTCGCACTGGCCGTTGCTGGCGTTGATTCCGCGGCGTAATTGCCATTGATTATGCAGGCGTTTCTTGTCGAGTCCTTGCCTACTTAAACTCCTCTGCACCGCGGCCATTTCCCCTCACTCAATTTTCTCTCCACGCCACCAGGCTGCTCACAACTCGCCAAACACCGCCACAGCTCCGACGACCTCCGGCGTGCGATTCCGGTAAGACCCCGTCGCCCCTTGCTATCTAAGTTGGCCAGAATGATCACAACATCCATGTGCATCTTCTCAACCTATTGGTGCATGCTAGGACCATCTGGAGACTCGCCAACGACGACGACTGCAAGCACCCGACGCCTTCTTCTTCTCCGGCGATCGATTGCGGTAAGCACTGCGCGCCCTTGACCTCTCTCGCATACGACTAGGTTCGCCTTGTCCTTGCGCAGCTACTGATACCTCTGGTTGGTGCTAGGAAGGCCCAGAGCGTCGGCAACAACTTCGTCTGCAACCACCCGACACCGTGCACAACTCCGACGAGCTCCCTTAGCCACTACAGCGCGCCCCTTGACCAGCCATCACCACCTTGAGCATCAGCATCACACAACGAGCTCGGTAAGCCCCTTCCCCCTCTCCCGCGCGACCTGGAACGCCAGTAGCAGTTCTGACAGAGGCGCCGCCGCCTGTCGCCGCCGTTAGTGCCGCCACTAGATGGTCAGGCTGCTAAGGATCGTTAGATCCAGATCGTGCGGATAGGATAGAACGCGAGCGAAGCGGTAAGATTAGATATGAGCCACGCGATTAAGTTAGATCCAGCGGCTCAGAAGCGTGATCCGACGTGAAACGGTATGCGCGAATCAGAGCGTGACGCGTGGCTAGGGTTTAGATTTAAAACTGGATTTGAATCTGATTGTTATTCAAATTTGATTTGGCTATAACTTTTGATCCCCACATTAGAATTTGACAAATTTTATACCGTTGGAATCAGGAGAGCAAGCTCTTTCTGATTATGCAATGTGTTTAAAGATTTGCTTCTGTTAAAAAGGTTTTATTTGCAGAAACATGTGTAGGGCTTATTTGAGTATATGAAATGTTTAGGAATTGTTTTTAGTGTTAAATAAATTTGGTTTGGCAAGTTTTTGACTTGTTTAGGATTCAGTACTATGCACTTGCTTGGTTGAGTTTTAAAAATCATCACTTAGCATTTTGCATGCATGCATATATTTTTGTTTGTATATGTTTTGTGTGTAATTTGTTGCTACCAACCTTTGTGTAGATTTTGGCGCTAGTGATTGTGATTGTGAGGAGTGCTACTCTCTCAACTACCAAGGAAAGTGGTACTTCATGAATATTTCTATCCCTATGTTTTATACTAAGCATTAGAAATATTTTGCCAAGTCTTGCATGTAAATATTTTTGCCTATATGCCATGTTGGGAAATCCTAAGTAGTTGTAGAAATGCTAGGGAATTTCTAAGTTAAGTTACTATCTATGCCATGCTTAGCCTAGCTAGTAGCAAACAAGGGTTGGTGAAATATACATGCTATGATGAAAATATTTCTAAGTCTTTTGGACTTGTGTTTTGCCTAATAAAACAACTAAGTTAATGAAACACATGGGTGGAATGGAAGGCTTGGTTTATGTTGAGTGGTTACACAAGGCCCATTTTTATGGTTTACCTTGTGTATCTCACTTGTGGTAAGCCACCCAGGAACAAAGAGATTTTAGAGACCAAGTGTTAAGGAGCTTCTAGTGCAGCCACTTGGCAATATGGGCTCTGCCTGGATCACATAAGTTGCTAGGACTTAGCCATTTGGACAGTTGGTGGTAGTGGGATGATAGGTTGGAACGCGTCCATTTGGTCTAAGGGAAGGCTTCTGAAAGGTCCTGTCTTGGTGAAACCAAGTCCATGGCAATGGACAACTTGAGCATCAAGACATGGAAGCTATCAAGAATCTCCTCATCCCAATTTCTAAGTAAAAATTTGTGGGTGAACAAGGGTGAAGGACCTCAATGTCTATTGGTGGTTCCTTCGGAAAAGTTTTGACAAAGAAAAACTTAGTGATTTCAACTAATAGGCAAAACCTATTTTGAGCAAAGCAAGCCAAGCTACACTTAGCCAAATTGCATATAGTATCTAGTCCACTTAAAATTTTACTAAGGTATCACTTGCCAATACTATTCCAAAGTATTGACCCACTGTGGTTGTAACTTGTGATGTTGCAGGTTACTCTGATGAGGATTTGGTGTTATGAGTCTACACTCAACATGTTTGCCTATGGCACATGAAGATGAAGACTTTTGTTTATTTACTTAATCAAACTCTTGTATTAGGCCTGTGGCCTTGGAGTTGTAAAAAGACTATGTTTATCTCTGGAATGGATGTAATAAATGACCTTTGTATCTGTGTACTTCATCTTAAACTGTGGATGCTAGCAATGATCCAGGGACTAGCATTGCAATCACAGGGATCCTTTTTCCTTTATAAAGGAGGGATCTTACAGATGGTATCAGAGCCCTGTGTTGCCTGTAGGATTATGACCCTAGGATTGGAAACCACTAAGGAAAAATTTTCAGCAAGTTCTACACTTGTCTATTCTTCTCGTAAACTTTTCTAATCTTCTTTCTCATCTCTATTTGTAGATGAACTCCATCAACAAAGCCGTAAGGAAAGGACCACTCATGACAATGACTTTGGAGTGTGAGACAGAATTCCCCAAGGCTCTCAAGGACCTCATGGTTGCATTAGAAATACAAGGTGCAGCTGTGTACAAGGGTTTTCCTGTGATGGATGAAGGAGTGGAATACTGGTGGGTGCAACTTCACTTGTATAAAAACAAGGAAGACAACCATCAGGAAAAAGGATTCTGCATGTTCACCAATTCAGTGGTGCACACTACATTCTTTGAATCAGCAAGGGATGCAGCTTGGAAGACCATCAAAGAACTTGGTGATAGAGTCAAGTGCAGAATGCTCAACCTCCAAAATGATCTCAAGAAAGAGATGTAGGGTTCGCAGCATAGAAAACAAAAAATTTCCTACGATGGGAACTATGTACCAAGATCTATCTACTAGATACAAACAACGGGCGGATGTATATCCGTAGAGAACATACCCTTGAAGACCGACAAAGCTTTACGAGTTCAACTCGTGGTTGATGTAGACGATCTCTTGCCGATCTCAAGATCGAGAGGAAGTCCTAGCGCCGCAAATCAGCAGCGCATCCGTGCTCGCACACACATTTGAGGCACCGAGCAACCTCCGCCTCCTCGCTCCAGCGATGCAGCGGAAGCACAACTCTTTCTTGCCGAATAGCCACCGGGAACATGTATCTCGCTAGTCCGAGACGATGGGGGATAAATTCTAGAGGGGGAGAGAGATCCTTCACGAGGAGGTGTGAGAGACAAGTGAGGAGGGGGGCTCCTTTTATAGGAGGAGGGGGGAACCCCAAGGGGGTGGCCGGCGCATGGGGGTTGCCCCCTTGCCCTCCCCTCTTCATGTGGGTGGACACTCCACTCACAAATCTCCTTTAAATTCCCTCCACTCAAAAGTCCACTCAAATTCCCATTAAATTTCCACCAAATTTAATGCAAACTCTCATTAAATAAAACTCTTTTATTTTATTCAGAATTTTGTCAATTACTTTAATGACAAACATTCACAAATAACCCCTTGCTAGAATTCCATTTCACATGCATAACCACTTTGTGCAATTTCACCCGAAAACCTGTTTCGGTATCTAGTGAAATAAATTCCTGCGCTTGTTCATTCTTTCGGCATGAAACATTTGCTCCAATTGGATGTCGGTGTCTCTTAAGTGTGTCACCCTACGGTTCGTGAATAATGCAGACATGATCGAGACCCCTCTCGGATCAATAATCAGAAGCGGGATCTGGAGACCCATACTGACTACCACACATTCAACGATGACTTTATTGTGATCGTCGGAACCTTTTACGCTAGTATCTTAATCCCTTTGTTTCTCGATATATTACATGTCCGAGATTCGATCATCGGTATCTCCATACCTAGTTTGATCTCGTTATCGACATGCACTCTTTTCTCGTTCCTGTGATATAACATTCTAGTGATCAAATCACTTGCTTGCAAGCTAATCAATGTGATATCATCGAGAGGGCCCAGAGTATATCTATCCGTCATCGGGATGAACAAATTCCACTCTCGATCCATGAGCCTCAACATAACACTTTATTAGTTCTGAATCCATCTTTATAATCACCCTGTTACGGTGTGATGTTTGATGTTATCAAGAAACTCATCCGGTGTTAGTGATTGACATGATCTCATGGTCTAAGGATTAGGATCACTTCGTAAGTTGTTATAGCAATATAAACTCAATGACTTTGATCGTAATGCTATACTTCAGATGAATGTTCATCACACCATTACACTAATGTTGTGATCCCGTTATTAACAACATCCAATGTCCATGATCAGGAAACCTTGATCATCTTGTTAATCAACGAGCTAGTTTATGAGAGAGGCATAACTAGGAACTTTCTGTTTGTTTATTAAACACACATGTATTAACGTTTCCGTATTAATACAATTATAGCATGCAAAATAAACATCTATCATATACTTGGAATACACATAATAAACACTTTATTATTGCCTCTCAGGGCATATTCCCTTCAGTCTCCCACTTGCACTAGAGACAATAATCTAGTTACATAGTGATAAATCTAACACCCATTGAGTTCTGGTGTTGATCATGTTTTGCTCTAGGGAGAGTTTTAGTCAACGGATCTGCTACATTGAGATCCATATGTACTTTACAAATCTTTATATCTTCATCCTTGACATGCTCGCGGATGGAGTGAAACCGGCGCTTAATATGCTTGGAATGCTTGTGAGACCTTGGCTCTTTGGCATTGGCAATGGCACCATTGTTGTCACAGTAGATCACCATTGGGTCCAATGCGTTTGCCACCACTCCTAGTTCGGATATGAACTCCTTCATCCAAACTGCTTCCTGAGCCGCTTCTGAAGCAGCAACATATTCGGCCTCCGTTGTTGATCCCGCTACCACAGGTTGTTTGGAGCTCCTCCAACTAACCGCTCTGCCATTCATGAGAAATACGTATCCGGATTGAGACTTAGAGTCATCCGGATCAGTGTCAAAGCTAGCATCGACATAACACTTAGCGACGAGCTCTTCTTCACCTCCGTATACAAGAAACATATCCTTAGTTCTTCGTAAGTACTTAAGGATATTCTTGACCGCTATCCAGTGTTCCGAACCTGGATCCGATTGGTACCTACTAGTCAAACTAATAGCATGTGCCACATCCGGTCTTGTACATAGCATGGCGTACATTATAGAGCCTATGGCTGAAGCATAGGGGACTTTGTCCATTATCTCTCTTTCTTCCGCCGAAGCCGGACTTTGAGTCTTACTCAATGTCTTGCCTTGCAACATAGGTAAGAACCCCTTCTTACTTCCGTCCATTTTAAACTTCTTTAAAATCTTATCAAGGTATGTACTTTGCGATAGCCCTATTAGGCGCCTAGATCTATCTCTATAGATCTTATGCCTGATATGTATGACGCTTCACCTAGGTCCTTCATTGAAAATTTGCTGTTTAGATAACTTTTAACATTGTTTAAAAGATCTATATCATTTCCGATCAATAATATGTCATCCACATATAATATCAGAAATGCCACATTGCTCCCACTCACTTTCTTGTAAATACAAGCTTCTCCATAAGTTTGGACAAATCCAAACTCTTTGATCACCTCATCAAAGCGGAGATTCCAACTTCGTGATGCTTGCTTCAATCCATAGATGGATCGCTGAAGCTTGCACACCTTGTTAGCATCCTTAGGATCGAAAAAACCCTTTGGTTGTATCATATACAACTCTTCTTCAATATTACCATTGAGAAACGCGGTTTTGACATCCATCTGCCATATCTCATAATCGAAATATGCAGCAATTGCTAACATAATCCTAACTGACTTTAGCATCGCTACGGGAGAGAATGTCTCATCGTAGTCAACTCCTTGAATTTTTCGAAACCCCTTTGCGACAAGTCGAGCTTTATAGACGGTCACATTACCATCAGCATCAGTTTTCCTTTTGAAAATCCATTTGTTCTCCACGGCCTTTCGGTCGTGAGGTAATTCCACCAAGTTCCAAACTTGATTTTCATACATGGATTCCATCTCGGATTTCATGGCTTCTAACCATTTGTTGGAATCCGGGCTCATCATCGCTTCTTCATACGTCGCAGGGTCATCATTTTCATCAACCATGAAATTCATGACAGGATTTCCGTACAGCTCGGGAGCTGCACGCGTCCTGTTTGACCTGCGAGGTTCGGTAGTACTCTCTTTCGGAGCTTCATGATTATTATCATTAGTTCCCTCTTCAACAGGAGGAGCCAACTCCGGAACAACTTCCAGCGCTGCGCTACTCGCCATACTTTGAAGAGAAGGTTCCACAACCTCTTCGAGTTCTACCTTCCGACTACTCACACCTTTTGCGAGAAACTCTTTCTCTAGAAAGGATCCATTCTTGGCAACAAAAACCTTGCCCTCGGATCTGTGATAGAAGGAATACCTAATAGTTTCTTTAGGGTATCCTATGAAGACGCATTTTTCCGCTTTGGGTTCGAGTTTATCCGGTTGAAGTTTCTTCACATAAACATCGCATCCCCAAACTTTAAGAAATGACAGCTTAGGTTTGTTTCCAAACCACAATTCATACGGTGTCTTTTCAACGGATTTAGATGGTGCCCGATTTAAAGTGAATGCAGCAGTTTCTAGTGCATAACCCCAAAATGACAACGGCAAGTCCGTCAGAGACATCATAGATCGAACCATATCTAATAAAGTACGATTACGACGTTCCGACACACCATTTCGCTGTGGTGTTCCGGCAGGTGTGAGTTGTGAAACAATTCCACACTCTTTCATGTGATTGCTAAACTCGTAACTTAGATACTCACCTCCACGGTCGGACCGTAGAAATTTGATCTTTCTATTACGATGATTTTCCACTTCATTCTGAAATTCCTTGAACTTTTCAAAGGTTTCAGACTTGTGTTTCATCAAGTAGATATAACCATATCTACTCAAATCATCCGTGAAAGTAACAAAATAACGATATCCACCTCGCGCCGACACACTCATTGGACCACATACATCAGAATGTATGATTTCCAATAAATCTGTCGCCCGTTCCATTGAACCGGAAAACGGCTTCTAGTCATCTTGCCCATAATGCATGGCTCACATGTATCAAATGATTCATAATCAAGTGATTCCAAAAGTCCATCCGAATGGAGCTTCTTCATGCGTTTAACGCCAATATGACCTAGACGGCAGTGCCACATATATGCGGATATATCATCATTAAGTTTAATCCTTTTAGCATCAACATTATGAATATGTGTAACATTATCATCGAGATCTAATAGAAATAAACCATTCATCATCGGTGCATGACCATAAAAGATTTCATTCATATAAATGGAACAACCATTGTTCTCGGATTTAAATGAATAACCACTTCGCATCAAACACGATCCAGATAGAATGTTCATGCTCAGTGCAGGCACCAAATAACATTTATTCAAGTTTATAACTAATCCCGACGGCAAGTGGAGAGGCAGCGTTCCGACGGCGATCACATCAACGCTTGATCCATTGCCGACACGCATCTTGACCTCACCCCTTGCTAGCGGTCGCTTGTTCTGCAGCCCCTGATTCGAGTTACAAATATTAGCAACTGAACCGGTATCAAATACCCAGGTGCTACTGCGAGCACTAGTCAAGTACACATCAATAACATGTATATCATATATACCTTTGTTTGCCTTGCCGGCTTTCTTGTCTGCCAGATACTTGGGGCAGTTGCGCTTCCAGTGGCCAGTCCCCTTACAATAGTAGCACTCGGAATCGGACTTAGGTCCAACTCGGGGTTTCTTTTCAGGCGCGGCAACAGGCTTGCCGCCCTTACTTCCCTTCCGTTTTCCCTTCTTGTCTTTCTTGAAACCAGTGTTCCTATTGATCATCAACACTTGATGTTCCTTTTTGATCTCCACTTCTGCAGTTTTAAGCATTGACAGAAGCTCGGGGAGAGACTTCTTCATACCTTGCATATTATAGTTCATCACGAAGCTCTTATAGCTAGGTGGCAGAGACTGCAGAACACGATGGATGCCTAAGTCAATGGGAATCGATATTCCCAAGGACACAAGCTTATCGGCGTAACCCGACATCTTGAGTACATGCTCACTAACGGAGCTGTGCTCTTCCATCATGCAGCTAAAGAACTTTTCTGAAGCGTTGTAGCTCTCTACAATAGCATGTGTGTCGAAAATCATTTTCAACTCACCCATTGTATCAAATGCATTGCCGTTTTCGAAACGCTTTCGAAGTTCCGGCTCTAGCCCATACAATATGCCACAATGAACTAAGTTGTGGTCCTCCTGACGAGTCTGATAGACATTCTTCTCCTCGTCAGGGGCATCATCTAAAGGTGGGGGGCCTAACGGCGCTTCTAGCACGTATTTCTTTTGTGCAGCAGAGAGGAGAATCCTCAAATTCATGGCCCATTCGGTAAAGTTGCTACCGTTCGTTGCTAGTTTCTCTTTCTCCATGAACACATTGAAATTAAAAGCAGGTGGTGCCATCTACAACAGAATTTGTAAAGTTTAGACTAAGTGTATGATAGATTGAGTTCAACTAATCTATATTACGAATGAACTCCCACTCAAAAACGACATCCCTCGTGCCTTTTTGGTGATTACATGAACCAAATCCACTACACCAAGTCCGATCATCACGTGAGTCGGTATAGCTTCAAAGGCGAGCATCAAATGGGCATCATATCAACTATATGACTCATGCTTAACCTTTCGGTCCGTGTTCCGAGGCCATGTCTGTACATGCTAGGCTCGCCAAGTTAGAACCTTAGTATTCGCGTGTGTAACTGTTTTACACCCGAAATATGGTCGTGGATCCAAGAACACCCGATCATCACGTGATGTCTTGGAGCGATGAAAACATAATCGGTGCATACTAAAGGAAGAACACATTCTTATCTTGATATTTAAATGAGGGATCATCTTATTATGCTAACAAAGCGCTAAACAAGCAATATAAGATGCTATCAAACATCATATGTTTATTAGTGAAATGATATGGTTCCCGCAGATGATCTCTATCATGTGCATCGTGGTATGATCACTATCATACCTATATGTGTAAATCCAAGGTCTATGGATTTTACACGCTATGTGTGTTGTAAGAGTATCATCTCATACTTCTACTTACAACACTACCATATCATAACACTAGCCCAGCAACAATCTAAACTAGACGCCTCTAATTTATCCATTGCAAGTTTTACGTGGCTTAGGGCTTTCGAGATAGAACCGTTCTTACCTACGAACATGAACCACAACGAGGATAATCAAATTGTTGACAACTCGCTTGCAAAATAGATATTGACTATAGTAGGAGAGACAGACACCCGCTAGCCACTTATGCAAACTAGTTGCATGTCAAGCGTGGAACATGTCTCATGTGCGAGGACATGTAAAGTTTGTCCGGGCCGCTTCATCCCACTATGCCACCAATATCCAAAATTACAACAAAGGAGCAACAACAACATGATCATCATCGCCCACATACTCATATGTGTACTACCCGTGTAAAGTATCTACGCATAGATCCGGCTCTGATACCACTGTAGGGTTCACAGCATAGAAAACAAAAATTTTCCTACGATGGGAACTATGTACCAAGATCTATCTACTAGATACAAACAACGGGCAGATGTATATCCGTAGAGAACATACCCTTGAAGACCGACAAAGCTTAACGAGTTCAACTCGTGGTTGATGTAGACGATCTCTTGCCGATCTCAAGATCGAGAGGAAGTCCTAGCGCCGCAAATCAGCAGCGCATCCGTGCTCGCACACACGTTCGAGGCACCGAGCAACCTCCGCCTCCTTGCTCCAGCGATGCAGCGGAAGCACAACTCTTTCTTGCCGAATAGCCACCGGGAACATGTATCTCGCTAGTCCGAGACCATGGGGGATAAATTCTAGAGGGGGAGAGAGATCCTTCACGAGGAGGTGTGAGAGACAAGTGAGGAGGGGGGCTCCTTTTATAGGAGGAGGGGGGAACCCCAAGGGGGTGGCCGGTGCATGGGGGCTGCCCCCTTGCCCTCCCCTCTTCATGTGGGTGGACACTCCACTCACAAATATCCTTTAAATTCCCTCCACTCAAAAGTCCACTCAAATTCCCATTAAATATCCACCAAATTTAATGCAAACTCTCATTAAATAAAACTCTTTTATTTTATTCAGAATTTTGTCAATTACTTTAATGACAAACATTCACAAATAACCCCTTGCTAGAATTCCATTTCACATGCATACCCACTTTGTGCAATTTCACCCGAAAACCTGTTTCGATATCTAGTGAAATAAATTCCTGCGCTTGTTCATTCTTTCGGCATGAAACATTTGCTCCAATTGGATGTCGGTGTCTCTTAAGTGTGTCACCCTACGGTTCGTGAATAATGCAGACATGATCGAGACCCCTCTCGGATCAATAATCAGAAGCGGGATCTGGAGACCCATACTGACTACCACACATTCAACGATGACTTTATTGTGATCGTCGGAACCTTTTACGCTAGTATCTTAATCCCTTTGTTTCACGATATATTACATGTCCGAGATTCGATCATCGGTATCTCCATACCTAGTTTGATCTCGTTATCGACATGCACTCTTTTCTCGTTCCTGTGATATAACATTCTAGTGATCAAATCACTTGCTTGCAAGCTAATCAATGTGATATCACCGAGAGGGCCCAGAGTATATCTATCCGTCATCGGGATGAACAAATTCCACTCTCGATCCATGAGCCTCAACATAACACTTTATTAGTTCTGAATCCATCTTTATAATCACCCTGTTACGGTGTGACGTTTGATGTTATCAAGAAACTCATCCGGTGTTAGTGATTGACATGATCTCATGGTCTAAGGATTAGGATCACTTCGTAAGTTGTTATAGAAATATAAACTCAATGAATTTGATCGTAATGCTATACTTCAGATGAATGTTCATCACACCATTACACTAATGTTGTGATCCCGTTATTAACAACATCCAATGTCCATGATCAGGAAACCTTGATCATCTTGTTAATCAACGAGCTAGTTTATGAGAGAGGCATAACTAGGAACTTTCTGTTTGTTCACACATGTATTAACGTTTCCGTATTAATACAATTATAGCATGCAAAATAAACATCTATCATATACTTGAAATACACATAATAAACACTTTATTAGTGCCTCTCAGGGCATATTCCCTTCAGTCTCCCACTTGCACTAGAGACAATAATCTAGTTACATAGTGATAAATCTAACACCCATTGAGTTCTGGTGTTGATCATGTTTTGCTCTAGGGAGAGTTTTAGTCAACGGATCTGCTACATTGAGATCCGTATGTACTTTACAAATCTTTATATCTCCATCCTTGACATGCTCGCGGATGGAGTGAAACCGGCGCTTAATATGCTTGGAATGCTTGTGAGACCTTGGCTCTTTGGCATTGGCAATGGCACCATTGTTGTCACAATAGATCACCATTGGGTCCAATGCGTTTGCCACCACTCCTAGTTCGGATATGAACTCCTTCATCCAAACTGCTTCCTGAGCCGCTTCTGAAGCAGCAACATATTCGGCCTCCGTTGTTGATCCCGCTACCACAGGTTGTTTGGAGCTCCTCCAACTAACCGCTCTACCATTCATGAGAAATACGTATCCGGATTGAGACTTAGAGTCATCCGGATCAGTGTCAAAGCTAGCGTCGACATAACACTTAGCGACGAGCTCTTCTTCACCTCCGTATACAAGAAACATATCCTTTGTTCTTCGTAAGTACTTAAGGATATTCTTGACCGCTATCCAGTGTTCCGAACCTGGATCCGATTGGTACCTACTAGTCAAACTAATAGCATGTGCCACATCCGGTCTTGTACATAGCATGGCGTACATTATAGAGCCTATGTCTGAAGCATAGGGGACTTTGTCCATTATCTCTCTTTCTTCCGCCGAAGCCGGACTTTGAGTCTTACTCAATGTCTTGCCTTGCAACATAGGTAAGAACCCCTTCTTACTTCCGTCCATTTTAAACTTCTTTAAAATCTTATCAAGGTATGTACTTTGCGATAGCCCTATTAGGCGCCTAGATCTATCTCTATAGATCTTATGCCTAATATGTATGACGCTTCACCTAGGTCCTTCATTGAAATTTTGCTGTTTAGATAACTTTTAACACTGTTTAAAAGATCTATATCATTTCCGATCAATAATATGTTATCCACATATAATATCAGAAATGCCACATTGCTCCCACTCACTTTCTTGTAAATACAAGCTTCTCCATAAGTTTGGACAAATCCAAACTCTTTGATCACCTCATCAAAGCGGAGATTCCAACTTAGTGATGCTTGCTTCAATCCATAGATGGATCGCTGAAGCTTGCACACCTTGTTAGGATCCTTAGGATCGACAAAACCCTTTGGTTGTATCATATACAACTCTTCTTCAATATTACCATTGAGAAACGCGGTTTTGACATCCATCTGCCATATCTCATAATCGAAATATGCAGCAATTGCTAACATAATCCTAACTGACTTTAGCATCGCTACGGGAGAGAATGTCTCATCGTAGTCAACTCCTTGAATTTTTCGAAACCCCTTTGCGACAAGTCGAGCTTTATAGACGGTCACATTACCATCAGCATCAGTTTTCCTTTTGAAAATCCATTTGTTCTCCACGGCCTTTCGGTCGTGAGGTAATTCCACCAAGTTCCAAACTTGATTTTCATACATGGATTCCATCTCGGATTTCATGGCTTCTAACCATTTGTTGGAATCCGGGCTCATCATCGCTTCTTCATACGTCGCAGGGTCATCATTTTCATCAACCATGAAATTCATGACAGGATTTCCGTACAGCTCGGGAGCTGCACGCGTCCTGTTTGACCTGCGAGGTTCGGTAGTACTCTCTTTCGGAGTTTCATGATTATTATCATTAGTTCCCTCTTCAACAGGAGGAGCCAACTCCGGAACAACTTCCGGCGCTGCGCTACTCGCCATACTTGCCGAATAGCCACTGGGAACATGTATCTCGCTAGTCCGAGACGATGGGGGATAAATTCTAGAGGGGGAGAGAGATCCTTCACGAGGAGGTGTGAGAGACAAGTGAGGAGGGGGGGGGCTCCTTTTATAGGAGGAGGGGGGGAACCCCAAGGGGGTGGCCGGCGCATGGGGGTTGCCCCCTTGCCCTCCCCTCTTCATGTGGGTGGACACTCCACTCACAAATCTCCTTTAAATTCCCTCCACTCAAAAGTCCACTCAAATTCCCATTAAATTTCCACCAAATTTAATGCAAACTCTCATTAAATAAAACTCTTTTATTTTATTCAGAATTTTGTCAATTACTTTAATGACAAACATTCACAAATAACCCCTTGCTAGAATTCCATTTCACATGCATAACCACTTTGTGCAATTTCACCCGAAAACCTGTTTCGGTATCTAGTGAAATAAATTCCTGCGCTTGTTCATTCTTTCGGCATGAAACATTTGCTCCAATTGGATGTCGGTGTCTCTTAAGTGTGTCACCCTACGGTTCGTGAATAATGCAGACATGATCGAGACCCCTCTCAGATCAATAATCAGAAGCGGGATCTGGAGACCCATACTGACTACCACACATTCAACGATGACTTTATTGTGATCGTCGGAACCTTTTATGCTAGTATCTTAATCCCTTTGTTTCACGATATATTATATGTCCGAGATTCGATCATCGGTATCTCCATACCTAGTTTGATCTCGTTATCGACATGCACTCTTTTCTCGTTCCTGTGATATAACATTCTAGTGATCAAATCACTTGCTTGCAAGCTAATCAATGTGATATCACCGAGAGGGCCCAGAGTATATCTATCCGTCATCGGGATGAAAAAATTCCACTCTCGATCCATGAGCCTCAACATAACACTTTATTAGTTCTGAATCCATCTTTATAATCACCCTGTTACGGTGTGACGTTTGATGTTATCAAGAAACTCATCCGGTGTTAGTGATTGACATGATCTCATGGTCTAAGGATTAGGATCACTTCGTAAGTTGTTATAGCAATATAAACTCAATGACTTTGATTGTAATGCTATACTTCGGATGAATGTTCATCACACCATTACACTAATGTTGTGATCCCGTTATTAACAACATCCAATGTCCATGATCAGGAAACCTTGATCATCTTGTTAATCAATGAGCTAGTTTATGAGAGAGGCATAACTAGGAACTTTCTGTTTGTTTATTAAACACACATGTATTAACGTTTTCGTATTAATACAATTATAGTATGCAAAATAAACATCTATCATATACTTGGAATACACATAATAAACACTTTATTATTGCCTCTCAGGGCATATTCCCTTCAAGAGAAGGAACATATGCAAGAGTTGGAAGCTACCAACCAAACCTTAAGAGGAGACATAATAGACTTAGTGATGGAGTCATGTGAGCAAGATAGGCTGATTGCTTCTAGAAACATTGTGTTAGCCAACAGATCAAGTGAGATAGGATTGTAAACGTACTTCGTTAGTTGGACCACCACTTATCACCTTATTTTCCAAAATGTGACTTTAAAATAAGTTGAACCTTGGTTGTTGTAATGGATCCATGTATGCCATGACTTGTGTGTTTTGATTTCCAAGGATATGTATGTGATGTTTTGTCTTTTGTTTTATCTTGAATTGTGTAGTTCTAACTTTTCTATCTTATAAATAGATGCCTACTGTTACCATCAGCACTGTTGAGGAGTTCCAGGTTACCCGTTTTGGTCCTCGTATCGTTGAGCTTACTACTTTGCTCAATCTCCCTCTTCCTACCATCATGGTGCTTCCCCTCACCAAGTTTGAGAGGAAAGACCTCTGGGGCTTCAAGGTCAACCAGCCTGGACGCCAGACAGAGCCTACCACGGAGGCCATCATCTTCAAGCTCATGCATGATGACAAGGAGAGATGCCTTGAGGTAGTTATGCAGGATCTGATAGGACGTCTGCTAGGGAGACACTCCTGACAGGTTAGAGGTACTCACTTCCACGTCTTCGGTAGACGTGATGAGGATGGAGAGTCCATCGACTTCGAGGACGATTCGAGGGACACAGCAGAGCCGATTCGTCTGTACCTCCAGGACTTAGAGTCTCTCATTAGGCACGTGGACACTGACATGACCAACGTCATGCTCAACAATGACGAGCTCCAGGTGCAGCTTCGCGAGAAGGACAAGCTCTTTGCGGAGCAAGATGAGATAGTCAAGGAGATGGAGGCGAAGTTCGAGAGCCAGGACAGGAAGTTCAAGAGTCAAGAGAAGCGAGTCCAGGATAGGAACAAGAAGATCCGGGACATGACTGAAGAACTGCAGACCAAGGACTTTGAGCTCGAGCAGCAGCAGACGGTGATTGAGAGACTTCGTTCCCAGAAGAGGGCTCTCAAAGCCAAGATAGAGACCTTGACCACTAGTGTCGAGGAATACAAGACCGCGATGGAGAACGCAGGTCTTACCTTTGTCGAGGAGGAGGTCGATGCCGAGGAGTAGATTTGACTACTCAATTATCATTTATTATCATACTTGTTGCTTGAGAACTTGTTATTGACCATCCGACATGTGGATGGCTTGTTATTTGTGTGTGTTTTACTTTGCGAACTTGTTGTCTTGTTGTTGAACCTTTATCTCTTTGTTGCATGCTTTGTGATTGATTATGTGTTGTATTGTGCATGAAAACATATATGGGTATCTCATTCTTATTTCTATTGAACAAACCACAGATGCCTCCTCGTCGTGCAAACCCCAACCCCAATAATAACAACAACATCACTCCAGAAATGCAGCAAATGATGACCGCTCAGACTCAGCTAATGCAGATGATGACGACGTTCATCCAGAACCAAAACAACAACAACAACAATAACAACAACAATAACAACAATAACAACGACAACAACCCACCTGGTTTTGACATGCTTACCAGGTTCTTGAGATTGAGGCCAGCAAAGTTCTCAGGAACAACTGATCCCATGGTGGCCAATGATTGGCTACGCTCGGTAAACAAGGACTTGGTAACCGTGGGCTGCACTGATGCAGAAAAGGTCAGATTTGCAGCACACTTGTTGGAAGGACCAGCCGCCACTTGGTGGGATAACTTCCAGATCACCACTCCCATAGAAGATGTGACATGGGCTATCTTTGAGGATGGCTTTCGTACTGCTCATATCTCATTTGGAGTGATGAGTCTGAAAAAGAAGGAGTTCCATAACCTGAAGCAGCGCCACCGCAGCGTGGCTGAATATATTGAGGAGTTCAACAATCTGGCGCAATATGCACCGGATGAAGTTGACACAGATGCTAAGAGGAAAGAAAAGTTCCTCGAAGGGTTAAATGATGAACTGAACCTGCAGTTGGCTGTGGCCTATGTTCCCTTATCAGTCTCTCTGTGACAAGGCTGCTATTTTGGAGAACAAAATGAAGCAAGTTGAAAGCAGGAAGAGAAAGCACTCAGACAAGCACAGCTCGGGATCGTCACACAAACGTTCCCATTATGATGACAGTGGAAGCTCAGGATCCCACAAGCATGGGAAATTCAACAAGCACCACAACCACAACCGTCATGACAACAAGCATCACCGTAGTCATGACAATGACAAGTACAAGAACCACAAGGGTGGATACAAGAGCCACCACAGTGGTAATGGAAGTGGAAGTGGAAGCCAGCCTGTCAAGAAAGACATAAGTCAGGTTGAATGCTTCAAGTGCAAGAAGATGGGGCATTATGCAAATGAATGCCCAGAAAAGAAAGTTGAAGGACCCAACAAGCCCAACCCTTTTCAGAAGGGACAAGTGAACCACATCAATGTGGAGGAAATCTATGAGGAGCCTGATGCTGTTGCTGGTAAGTTCAAACTCAATTCTGTTCCAGCATTTGTTCTCTTTGATACTGGTGCATCTCATTCATTCATATCAAGAGCATTTGTTGAAAGAAATGAACTGCCGGTAGAAACTATTGGGTGTCCTATAAAAGTAAGTTCTCCTGGTGGAGAAATGATAGTGAATTCAGGATGTCATGATCTAGTCATAGAATTTGGGAAGTATAAGTTTCCCGTTAACTTGATAATTCTAAACTCCCAAGGATTGGATGTCATTTTGGGAATGGACTGGATGACTAAGCACAAGGGAGTGATAGATTGTGCCAACCATACTGTCTCACTCACAACTCCAGAAAATAAAAGGATCAGATTTAAGACCAACTTTGAAGCAAAAAGGAGTATGCTAAATTCTCTTAAGGGGGTTAGCATAGACAGTGTGCCAATTATGAGTGAATATCCGGATGTGTTTCCGGAAGAACTGCCAGGAATGCCACCAGATAGAGATGTGGAGTTTCTTATAGATTTGGTACCAGGATCTGGACCAATAACAAAGAGACCTTATAAAATGTCAGTTGATGAACTGAAAGAACTCAAGAGACAACTTGGAGAACAGTTGAAGAAAGGATTTATTCAACCAAGTTCTTCATCTTGGGGAGCCCCAGTTTTGTTCGTGGAGAAGAAAGATAGAAGGCAAAGGTTATGCATAGATTACCGTTCACTCAACAAGGTAACTATCAAGAATAAATACCCTTTGCCTAGAATCAATGACTTGTTTGATCAGCTAGAAGGAGCATGTGTGTTCTCAAAGATTGATCTCCGGTCAGGTTATTTTCAACTCAAGATAAGGGAACAAGACATACCTAAAACAGCTTTCACTACAAGGTATGGATTGTATGAGTATACCGTAATGCCTTTTGGTTTGACCAATGCTCCAGCATACTTCATGAATATGATGAACAAGGTGTTCATGGAATTCTTTGACAAGTTTGTTGTCGTCTTCATCGATGACATTTTAGTCTACTCCAAGAGCAAAGAAGAGCATGAAGGACATTTGCGTTTGATACTTGAGAAGTTAAGAGAACATAAACTTTATGCCAAATTCAGCAAGTGTGAATTCTGGTTGAATGAAGTTGGATTTCTTGTTCATGTTATGACAAAGGATGGTGTAGCAGTTGATCCTGCTAAAGTTTCAGCTGTAACGGAATGGGAATCTCCCAAGTCAGTAAAGGAAGTTCGTAGTTTCCTTGGCTTAGCAGGTTACTACAGAAGGTTCATTGAAAATTTCTCCAAAGTAGCTAAGCCTATGAC
The DNA here is from genome assembly GCA_916181665.1 of Avena sativa. Lineage (NCBI taxonomy): Eukaryota > Viridiplantae > Streptophyta > Magnoliopsida > Poales > Poaceae > Avena > Avena sativa. Next base: position 270,827,387 of record OV702298.1, on the reverse strand, counting down.
TGAATTGCTAAAGAAAGATAAGAAGTTTGCTTGGTCTGAAGGTTGTGAACTCAGCTTTCAGGAATTGAAGAAGAGACTTGTGACAGCACCAGTCTTGTGTCTTCCAGATTTGGAGAAAGATTTCCAAGTATATTGTGATGCATCTCATCAGGGTTTGGGTGCAGTACTTATGCAAGAAGGAAAAGTTGTGGCGTATGCCTCGAGACAACTCAAAACTCATGAAGTGAACTATCCTACTCATGATTTAGAGTTAGCCTATATTGTCCATGCACTCAAAACATGGAGACACTATCTTTTGGGAAAGCGTTGTGAAGTGTTCACAGATCACAAGAGTTTGAAGTATATCTTCACCCAGAAGGAAATTAATACGAGACAAACAAGATGGCTAGAACTTATTAAAGATTACGACTTAAGTTTGCAATACCACCCCGGTAAAGCAAATGTTGTAGCAGATGCTCTAAGTCGTAAGGTTTTTGTGAATGGCCTTACCAAAGGATAATTGCCAGATGATCTGTGTACCCAATTTAGAAAACTCAGATTGGAGATTGTGCCTGAAGGACATCTCATGTCTTTGGATGTTCAACCCACTTTGTTGGACAAGATTAAAGAAGCCCAGAAAATTGATAAGGAAATCGAAGAGATTAAAGAAAAGATTGGCAAAGGAAAAGCCAAAGGATTCCATGAAGACGAACATGGTACTTTATGGCATGGGAAACGTATCTGTGTTCCACAAGATCCAGAGCTTTGGAAACTGATTTTGCAAGAAGCACACAACTCACCGTATTCCATTCATCCGAGTAACACCAAAATGTACATGGACATGAAGGAAAGATTTTGGTGGAATAATCTCAAGAAGCACATCGCCCAACATATTGCTTTGTGTGATGTGTGTAGTAGAGTGAAGGCGGAACATCAGAAACCAGCAGGTTTACTTCAACCACTACCCATTCCTGATTGGAAGTGGGACAAGATTGGTATGGATTTCATTTCCGGATTACCAAGGACCCGGTCAGGATACGATTCTATTTGGGTAGTAGTGGATCTCCTAACTAAAGTGGCTCATTTCATACCCATAAAGACAACCTATACAAGTGCTAAGTTAGCCAGAATTTACATGAGTAGAATTGTATGTCTACATGGAGTGCCCAAGAGTATTGTGTCTGATAGGGGAACTCAATTCACTTCCCATTTTTGGAGACAGTTACATGAGTCATTGGGAACGAGGTTGGAATTCAGTACCGCTTTTCATCCTCAAACTGATGGACAAACAGAAAGGACTAATCAAATTCTTGAAGACATGTTGAGGGCATGTGCCCTAGACTATGGAGCCAGTTGGGATGAAAGTCTGCCTTACGCAGAATTTTCTTATAACAACTGCTATCAAGCCAGCATTGAGATGGCACCATTTGAGTTTCTCTACGGAAGAAAGTGTACCACCCCATTTTTATGGAATGGTGTGGGAGAAAGAAGTTTATTCGGACCAGATCTTATCAAAGAAGCCGAAGAGAAGGTCAAGTTGGTTAAGGACAAATTGAAGATAGCACAGTCCCGACAGAAAAGCTACGCAGATCCTAAGCGTAGAGAAGTCACCTACGAAGTTGGTGATAGAGCCTATCTTAGAGTGTCACCACTTCGTGGAGTGAAGAGGTTCGGAGTCAAAGGAAAATTGGCACCAAGATATGTTGGACCATTCAAGATTCTGAGTCGTAAAGGAGAAGTTGCCTATGAGATTGAACTGCCAGAATCTCTGTCAGCTGTCCATAATGTGTTTCATGTGAGTCAACTTAAGAAATGTCATCCAGAAATGGAAGAAACTTCTTTGAAGGATACCATACCTTTGGAAGAGGTTCAACTGGAAAGTGATCTCACTTATGAAGAGAAACCTATCAAGATTCTTGAGACTGCAGAAAGAGTCACACGGACTAAGACTATCAAGTTCTGCAAAGTGCAGTGGAATCATCATTCCGAAGAGGAAGCAACATGGGAAAGAGAAGATGATCTTCGGAAAGACCACCCTCACCTATTTGCTAGCCAATCCGAATCTCGAGGGCGAGATTCACCTTAAGGGGGTTAGATTTGTAACATCCCTAAAATCACATTTCAAACTTATGCATATCATCCATGCATCCATAATCATTTAGGGCTTCATTTCAGAAAACCATTTCAAAACAGGAGCATATGAGCTCATTATTTTATGTGATCAGCATTTGAAACAAATGCTACTCTCTAATGAGAGATTGTTGTTCATAAAACCAAACTTTGTTGTCTTATTACTCTCAGGTTGTTTTGCTAGATTGCTAAGGTTCAAACCAAAAATTCCAAAGCAAATACAATTTGAAAACCAATTTCAAAACCAATATTAAACAAGTGCTATGACACTGTTTATTTTATTTTATTCCAAATGACCAAGCCAATTCAAAGTGACCACTTGATTTTATGCCCAGAAGTGTGAATGTTGCACCCTACAAAATCCTGGAAAAAGTTTGAATTCAAAAGCTTTTGAAATCATTTGAAAATCATTCCAGAAAATCAAAACAGAAATAGAAAAGGAATAAAGAAAAGAAAAAGGGCCAGCGCTACTATTCTAGCCCAACAGAGAAACCAGCCCATATAGCCCACCTGGGTCCCCTCTCTCTCTTTCACTCGCAGACGCACCCACAGAGTCGCTGACGCCAGGACCCCACCCCACTCTGTTTCTCTCGCAGACAACTGGGCCCCGTCCACGTCACCGTCGTCTTCCCCAAATCTCGCAAAGAACACGTCGCACTGGCCGTTGCTGGCGTTGATTCCGCGGCGTAATTGCCATTGATTATGCAGGCGTTTCTTGTCGAGTCCTTGCCTACTTAAACTCCTCTGCACCGCGGCCATTTCCCCTCACTCAATTTTCTCTCCACGCCACCAGGCTGCTCACAACTTGCCAAACACCGCCACAGCTCCGACGACCTCCGACGTGCGATTCCGGTAAGACCCCGTCGCCCCTTGCTGTCTAAGTTGGCCAGAATGATCACAACATCCATGCGCATCTTCTCAACCTATTGGTGCATGCTAGGACCATCTGGAGACTCGCCAACGGCGACGACTGCAAGCACCCGACGCCTTCTTCTTCTCCGGCGATCGATTGCGGTAAGCACTGCGCGCCCTTGACCTCTCTCGCATACGACTAGGTTCGCCTTGTCCTTGCGCAGCTACTGATGCCTCTGGTTGGTGCTAGGAAGGCCCAGAGCGTCGGCAACAACTTCGTCTGCAACCACCCGACGCCGTGCACAACTTCGACGAGCTCCCTCAGCCACTACAGCGCGCCCCTTGACCAGCTCGATAAGCCCCTTCCCCCCTCTCCCGCGCGACCTGGAACGCCGGTAGCAGTTCTGACAGAGGCGCTGCCGCCTGTCGCCGCCGCTAGCGCCACCACTAGATGGTTAGGCTGCTCAGGATCGTTAGATCCAGATCGTGCGGATAGGATAGAACGCGAGCGAAGCGGTAAGATTAGATCTGAGCCGCGCGATTAAGTTAGATCCAGCGGCTCAGAAGCGTGATCCGACGCGAAACGGTACGCGCCAATCAGAGCGTGACGCGTGGCTAGGGTTTAGATTTAAAACTGGATTTGAATCTGATTGTTATTCAAATTTGATTTGGCTATAACTTTTGATCCCCATGTTAGAATTTGACAAATTTTATACCGTTGGAATCAGGAGAGCAAGCTCTTTCTGATTATGCAATGTGTTTAAAGATTTGCTTCTGTTAAAAAGGTTTTATTTGCAGAAACATGTGTAGGGCTTATTTGAGTATATGAAATGTTTAGGAATTGTTTTTAGTGTTAAATAAATTTGGTTTGGCAAGTTTTTGACTTTTTTATGATTCAGTACTATGCACTTGCTTGGTTGAGTTTTAAAAATCATCACTTAGCATTTTGCATGCATGCATATATTTTTGTTTGTATATGTTTTGTGTGTAATTTGTTGCTACCAACCTTTGTGTAGATTTTGGTGCTAGTGATTGTGATTGTGAGGAGTGCTACTCTCCCAACTACCAAGGCAAGTGGTACTTCATGAATATTTCTATCCCTATGTTTTATACTAAGCATTAGAAATATTTTGCTAAGTCTTGCATGTAAATATTTTTGCCTATATGCCATGTTGGGAAATCCTAAGTAGTTGTAGAAATGCTAGGGAATTTCTAAGTTAAGTTACTATCTATGCCATGCTTAGCCTAGCTAGTAGCAAACAAGGGTTGGTGAAATATACATGCTATGATGAAAATATTTCTAAGTCTTTTGGACTTGTGTTTTTCCTAATAAAACAACTAAGTTAATGAAACACCTGGGTGGAATGGAAGGCTTGGTTTATGTTGAGTGGTTACACAAGGCCCATTTTTAATGTTTACCTTGTGTATCTCACTTGTGGTAAGCCACCCAGGAACAAAGAGATTTTAGAGGCCAAGTGTTAAGAAGCTTATAGTGCAGCCACTTGGCAATATGGGCTCTGCCTGGATCACATAAGTTGCTAGGACTTAGCCATTTGGACAGTTGGTGGTAGTGGGATGATATGTTGGAACGCGTCCATTTGGTCTAAGGGAAGGCTTCTGAAAGGTCCTGTCTTGGTGAAACCAAGTCCATGGCAATGGACAACTTGAGCATCAAGACATGGAAGCTATCAAGAATCTCCTCATCCCAATTTCTAAGTAAAAATTTGTGGGTGAACAAGGGTGAAGGACCTCAATGTCTATTGGTGGTTCCTTGGGAAAAGTTTTGACAAAGAAAAACTTAGTGATTTCAACTAATAAGCAAAACCTATTTTGAGCAAAGCAAGCCAAGCTACACTTAGCCAAATTGCATATAGTATCTAGTCCACTTAAAATTTTACTAAGGTATCACTTGCCAATACTATTCCAAAGTATTGACCCACTGTGGCTGTAACTTGTGATGTTGCAGGTTACTCTGATGAGGATTAGGTGTCATGAGTCTACACTCAACATGTTTGCCTGTGGCACATGAAGATGAAGACTTTTGTTTATTTACTTAATCAAACTCTTGTATTAGGCTTGTGGCCTTGGAGTTGTAAAAGACTATGTTTATCTCTGGAATGGATGTAATAAATGACCTTTGTATCTGTGTACTTCATCTTAAACTGTGGATGCAAGCAATGATCCAGGGACTAGCATTGCAATCACAGGGATCCTTTTTCCTTTATAAAGGAGGGATCTTACAGGACGTCTTCACAAGGGGAGTCCTCCTCAACCTTTCTCTCTTCTTTGTTTTTAGTTTGCTTTGTTTCTCTTGCTTGGTTTTGTTTGCATCTTTTTTATCAAAAACTCCAAAAAAAAAATAGTTTAGTTTGGTTTGCTTTCTCTTATCAAAAACACAAAAAATAGTTCCTGCTCTAGCTGCTGCTGTTGTTTTTGGCTTGCTCCACCTTTGCCAAAATGAACTCTACTAAGAACACCAAGTTGTGTGACTTCACTAGCACAAACAACAATGATTTCCTTGGCAGTCCCATTGCTCCACATGCTCCCGATGCTACCTTTTATGAAATTAAGCCTGCTGTGTTGAATCTTGTGATGAGAGAGCAATTTTCTGGTACTAGTTCTGATGCTGCTGCTGCCCATCTCAATAACTTTGTTGAACTTTGTGAGATGCAAAAGTATAAGGATGTAGATGGAGATATTATTAAGCTCAAGTTGTTTCCTTTCTCCTTGAGAGGAAAAGCTAAAGAATGGTTGCTATCCTTGCCTAGAAATAGTATTGATTCTTGGACTAAGTGCAAAGATGCTTTTATTGGAAAGTACTATCCTCCTGCTAAGATTATATCTATGAGAAGTGACATTATGATATTTAAACAACTTGATAATGAACATGTTGTTCAAGCTTGGGAAAGAATGAAATCTTTGGTTAAGAATTGTCCCACTCATGGACTCACTGCTTGGATGATTATCTAGACTTTTTTTATGCAGGTTTGAACTTCTCTTCAAGAAACCTGTTGGATTCAGCTGCTGGAGGTACCTTTATGGGCATCACTTTGGTTGCTGCAACAAAACTCCTTGATAATATGATGGTTAACTACTCTGAATGGCACACTTAGAGATCTCCACATGGTAAGAAGGTAAATTCTGTTGAAGAAACCTCCTCTTTAAGTGATAAGATTGATGTTATTATGGCTATTGCTTGTTAATGGGAAAGCTCCTTTAGATCCAAATAATGTTCCCTTAGCCTCTTTGGTTTCTTAAGAAGAGCAAGTTGATGTGAACTTCATTAGAAACAACAATTTCAACAACAATGCCTATAGGAATAATTTTGGTGGTAACAACTATAGGCCTTATCCTCCTAATAACGACAATACCTATGGAAACTCTTACAACAATGCTAGAAGTGCCCCCTCTGAACTTGAAGTTATGCTCAAATATTTTATTAGTAAACAAACCGCTTTCAACAAGACCGTGGAGGAAAAACTTTTAACTGTTGAGAAAAATATTTCCTCTTTGTCTGAAGCACAGTCCTCCTTGATTAATAAAATGGCTGCTAAACCTGAAACCATAGAAAGTACGTTTGCTGCTACTAATGCCATACACGTTACTATTGATGAAAATGTTAGACTAAGCTAAAATTGATAGAAACAATAGTGTGTGCACCATCACTAGAATGCATACCACTAAACCACAAGAAGTCCCTATTCCTCCTCCTACAATGCCTAAGCCTAATGAGTCTACTACTAGTGATGCTAAGTTTGATTTTGATATAGATGGTTGCAATATTTATAAAGTGATTATGTTCCTGCAAAAACTTGCTAGAAGTCCTGATGCTAGTGATATGCATGTTGCTTTCACCAAACACATTACAGATGCTCTTGTTAAGATTAAGGAAGAGAAGTTAAAACACAAAGCTTATATTCCTAAGAAAGTTGGGAACCCATTATTAATATGCAAGTGAATGACTTTGATCTCAAACTTCATGTGATCTTGGTTCTAGTGTCTCTATTAGACCTAGGAAGATTTATGAAATGCTTGATTTGCCACCTTTGGAATATTATTATTTGGATGTCCCACTTGATGATAATGCTAAGAATAAACTCATGGGGAGTATTAATGATGTTCTCATTATGGTTAACAATGCTTATGTCCCTGTTGATTTCTATGTTTTGGATGTTGAATACAATGCTTCTTGTCCTATTACTTTGGGAAGACCTTTTCTTAGAACTGTTTGTGCCATCATTGATATGAAAGAAGGCACCATTAAATATCAATTTCCATTCAAGAAAGGTATTGAACACTTCCCTATGAGGAGAGAGAAGTTTCTTTTTGTTCCTCATTTGAAAGCAAGGTTTGATGTTAATGCTTCCTCATTTGAAAATACTTGATTTCATGCTTCTTGTGCCTAACTTAAAGGCGTTAAAGAAAAGTACTTGTTGGGAGATAACCCAAGAGTTTCCTTGAGTCTTGGAAGTTATTACTTCAGTAATGACCTCTCCTTATACTTTTTTGTTTGCTTTTTTTTGCCAAGAATGACCTCTAATGAGAGGGAAGTAAGATTTGGGGAGTTGCTGTCCCGAAACAAATTTCCTGTCCACCACCATAAAAAATTGTGAGGAGTCTCTGTAAGTCAGATTGAGCTGAAAATTTACAAATAAATCCCCCAGTATGTTACCTAACTTTATTTAGTTCAACACTTTTTGATTTGAGAAACAGAAGATTTTCGAAAAAATCGGTTTCTACCTGCTGGTCTGCTTTGATAAATTTCTGCCATTATTTGCATTTGCTTCTTATTGATTCCTTTTCAAGTTCTCTTTTGGGGAATTGAGCTTTTTGAAGGAGTTTCTGCAGTAGATTGTGTTTTTAGTGAAAAAAAATTCTGTTCCAAAGCTAAACCCAAAGGTCTATTATCTTTTGAATACACTAATGTTGCTAATGAAGGTTGTGTAAAGTTTTGTATGAAGGAAAATTTTCAGGTGTAGAGAAAGAATGATGTCATGAGATGAAGAATGGACAAAATCTCAAGCTTGGGGATGACACCCCGGTGTCACCCCAATAAATATCCAAGAGGTACAAGCGTCAAAGCTTGGGGATGCCCAAGGCATCCCCTTCTTCATCAATAAAAAGCCCAGGTCTGTCTAGACACTTCATTTTTATTATTTCATGCACTGTTGTGTGGTTCTTATAGCGTCTTAGTTTTCATTTGCTTTGCTTAGTTTGTTTAGTTTGCTTGAATAAAGTAGTTTGGACCCCCGTTCTCACTGTGTTGTTTCAAATAAGTCGATTGGTGTTGGAAAGGAGTAGAAAGTTCTTGCTTGGAAGTGCAAGAGGAGCTTGCATTGACTGTGACTTAGACTCTAGCATGAAATGCTAGGTGTTGTTTTAACCTTATTCTTAGTGATTATTGTTGTAGCATGTCTTTTTCCAAACAATTGGGATTGCTTAGTGTGCCTTGAAAGAATCATGCGTTGTTTTAGCATGCAAAAGCATAGTATTGTGGTATTCTCCTTTGATGCTTTGTTTGGGTTGACTTGGCACATGCTCACACCATGTTATGACTATGGGCAAGTCACCATAGACTGTATGATCATTTAGTCCTTGACTTGTAGTACCACTCTATGCTTTTATTAATAATGTTTTGTCGCTCTGCATGATTATGGCCATTATTGCTCTCTTAGTTGGTTGCTCCCAGTCTTTTGCTAGCCTCCACTTGTATGAGTAAGCTCTACTCATGCTTCCAACTCCCAAGAAACCCAGTTATTCCAAAGTGTCCACTATAAACTCCTATGCATGGTGTGTTACACCATTCCAAGTATATTCTTGTTTTCAGCTATCTTCCAATTAAAAAGTATCTTGTTATGTGAAAATTTAGTGATTAAAGCCCTCACAAACTTGATGGCACACTTTATATTCTTTGCCACTAATAAACTTGAACCATTGTGTCATATCTATTGTATATGCTTGCACTTATATGTTGGAATTAGCAGAACCATGCTGTCATGGGGAATGTTTTCAACATTTCACTTGTACTTTGTACACAGTTGATATCATGCTCTTTTGTTTATGGATGTCACCGGTGTGAAATAAAGAGGGAGCTTGTAAGTCCATGGAGTTATGTATTTTGTGTTAGATAAACGCATGAGCCGCTAGCCTAAGCCATTCCTAATCATGGTGGAAACTTGCAGCATCACCATAATGAACATTCTGTGAAGCATCCTCAATAAAAAGCTATGCACATAGTAAATAAAAAGATCGCTGAGATGCTCATTGTCTGCTTGCCTTGTCATTTGGTTATGGGATAGCTCCTGTACCATGTGCAAGGGGTACCTCGTTGGCGGTTCTCTATGATACACATCTACTTACTATGACGAGAACTTACAGGTGACTGAAGTTGAGTAGCATGAGAGGTGGCCCTCGTATTCAAGGGACATGATATTGCCAACTTATACTTTGTCAAGCATATACTCCATAGTTTGTTCACTTTAATCTTCATCACTTTAATATGCTTATGATAGGGGCAATGAGGGCTGAAAGCTAACAAGTACCATAATTTTTGGAAGCTCTTTTTGAAACTTGAAATCCCTGCTTCCCTTTATGAAGGGCCCTTTCTTCCACTATTATATTGAGTCTCCACCTTATACCTTTAGGCACCATTAAGAGAGCATAGTTGCCATTCTTAGTTCTATGTGCACCGTCCCAAAGATTATTGATTGATGCATATTGTTGATATTGCTTGTTCTTGTGCTACTTGTATGTAGTCAATCTTATGAACTTTCAAGGTGTCCTATGCATCTATTTGCTACTCTATGAGGGACAAGCTGATTGCCACTATGCCATGTTTTCTGTATGTGAAACAAACAAACGTTTTTCAATGCATGTTATTCATGATGTTTGTTTGTAGCCTTTCATGTTGCATGCATAGTTACTTTGTCTTATTGTTAGAACTCCATCTTTCATGCACATGTTTAGAGTTCTTTGATCCCAGCTTTCAATGCTTGCAAATGGTTTGAACTTGGTTTTGATGGTGCATGTCACCTCAAAAATTATTCTTTTATCACTTACCTACTCGAGGACGAGCAGGAGTTAAGATTGGGGATGCTTGATACGTCGAAAACGTATCTATAATTTTTGATGCACCATGGTTGTTTAGTATCTACTTTGCCTTGCTTTGTCCACACTTTGAGGTGTTTTATATGTTTTTTGGAACTAACCTATTAACAACTTGCCACAGTGACAGTTGCCTGTTTTTGGTTCCAGAAAGGCATAAAATCAATATTCTCGGAATTGGACAGGACAAAAGCCAAAGTCAATATTTTACCGTGGGCAACACGAACCCAGAAGACGAGATGGAGAAGGCTCACCAAGGGGCCACACCCCCTGGCCGCGTGGGTGGGCCCACCCTGCGCCTGGGGGAGGTGCATCCGCCCTGGTGGCCCCCTGGATCGCCCCTTCGCCTATAAGAAGCCCCTGATGCAAAAACCCTAGGCACCCGAAAAAAACTCCACGAAACCGTATGTAGCCGCCGCCACCATCGTCCCTAGATCGGGGGAATCTGAAGTTCTTCCCGGCACCCTGCCAGAGGGGAGATCATCCCAGAGGCCTTCTTCATCATGCCAGCCTCCGGTATGAAGTGTGAGTAATTCCACCTTGGACTACAGGTCCATGTAGTAGCTAGATGGTTGTATCTCCTCCTTGTGCTTTCATGTATAGATCTTGTGAGATCCGTTCATGATCAAGATCTAATCTATTTGTAATCATGCATGTTGTGTTTGCGGGGATCCAATGGATATTGAGATTACTATGTCAGATTGATTAATGGTTTTGTCTATTTGATTCTATCATGTCTATGTTGTTTGTGATCTTGCATGCTCTCCGTTGTTAGTAGCTATCTTGGCCAAGTAGTTGCTAGTGACTCCAAGAGGGGGTATTTATGCTCGATAGTGGGTTCATGCCTCTAGTTTCCAAGGGAAGTGACAGAAATATCTTCGGTTGTAGATGTGCTGTTGCCACTAGGGAGAAAATAACGGTCTCTTGTTCATGGAACAAGTGGATTTTTTTTACCTTACACACTTTGCTTAAAGCAGTTGTCTGTTGCTTGCAACTTAATACTGGAGGGGGTTCGGATGATAACCTGAAGGTGGACTTCCAGTCATAGATGCAGTTGGATGGCGGTCTATTTATATTGTTGTATTGCCCAATCAAATCTCATAAGATCTTTTTGTCTAGTATTGCATTGTTATGCCTTGCTCAGTTCCTGTCAATTGCCCTGCTGTAATTTATTTACCCTTCATGCCATGTTGTTTATCTAAGGAGAGCACCTCTAGTGAACTATGGACCCCGATCCAATCTTTACCATTGATACATCTTCCACTGTTACTGTTTACTTGCTACAGACCATCATCGCCTTCCACACCATACAGTTAATCCTTTGTTACAGCAACCGGTGAGATTGACAACCTCACTGTTAGTTGGGGCAAAGTCTTGAGTTTGTGTTGTGCAGGTCTCCACATTGCTTGCAACACCTTTGGGACGTTTCCTTCCTCCTACTAGTTCGATAACCTCGGTCTCTTACTGAGGGAAACTTGCCTGCTGTACTGCTTCATACCTTCCGCTTGGGGTCTCCCAACGAAGTGCTGCTGCACTCATCCGGAGCTCACAAGATCTAAACATGGTAGCATAAATGAGGAGAAACAACCATCTAGCTACTACATGGACACGTAGTCTAGTCCAAGGTGGAACTACTCACGCATCATACCGGAGGCTGGCATGGTGATGAAGAAGGCCTCCGGGATGATCTTTCCCCTCCGGCAGGGTGCCGGGAAGAGCTTTAGATCCCCCCGATCTAGAGAAGATGGTGGCGGCGGCTATAGACTGTTTCGTGGAAGATTGATCGGGTCCTTAGGGTTTAGGTATCGGGGGCTTCTCATAGGCGAAGAGGGAGGCCGAGGCGGTGCCCAAGGCGGCTGCACCACCCTAGGCGCGGGCTAGGCCAGGCTGCGCGGCCAGGGGTGTGACCCCCTCGAGGCCCTCCTCCGTCTCATCTTCTGGCTCTGTGTCCCCCATGGTAAAATATTGACTTTGGCTTTTGTCCCGTCCAATTCCGAGAATATTCATTTTTTGACTTTTCTGGAACCAAAAACAGAAGAAAACAGGCAACAGCCACTATGGCATCTTGTTAATAGGTTAGTCCAGAAAACATATAAAAATACCTCAAAGTGTAGACAAAGCAAAGCAAAGTAGATACTAAACAATCATGGAACATCAAAAATTATAGATACGTTTACAACGTATCAAGCATCCCCAAGCTTAACTCGTGCTCGTCCTCGAGTAGGTAAGTGATAAAAAGAATAATTTTTGATGTGACATGCACCATCAAAATCAAGATCAAACCATTTGCAAGCATTGAAAGCTGGGATCAAAGTACTCTAAACATGAGCATGAAATAAGAAGTTCTAACAATAAGACAAAGTAACTACGCTGCAACATGAAAGGATACAAACAAAGATCATGAATAACAACGCATTGAAAGACGTTTGTTTGTTTCACATATAGAAAACATAGCATAGTTGCGTTCATCTTGTCCCTCATGGAGTAGCAAATAAATGCATAGGACACCTTCAAAGTTCATAAGAGTGACTAGATACAAATAGTTCAAGAGAAAGAAATATCAACAATATGCATCAATCAATAAGTTTTGGGACAATGCGCATAGAACTAAGAATGGCAACTATGCTCTCTTAATTGGTGCTTAAGGATAGAAGTTGGAGACTCAATATAAAAGTGGAAGAAAGGCCCTTCATAAAGGGAAGAATGGATTTAAAGTCTCATAAAGAGCTTCCAAAAATTATGGTACTTGTTAGCTTTCATCTCTCATTGCCCCTATCATAAGCATCTTGAAGTGATTAAGGTTAAAGTGAACAAACTATGGAGTATATGCTTGACAAAGTATAAGTTGGCAATCTCATGTCCCTTGAGTACGAGGGCCGCTCCTCATGCTACTCAACTTTAGTCACCGATAAGTTCTTGTCATAGTAAGTACATGTGTATCATAGAGAACCACCAACAGGGTACCCCTTGCACATGATACAGGAGCTATCCCATAATCAAAATGACAAGGCAAGCAGACAATGAGCATCTCAGAAATCTTCTTATTTACCATGGGAAAATGGTGTTTTTTATCTCTTTCCTCTTTTCAATATGTCTCTTTTTTATAAGAAGAAAGATTCATAGATTGCTCACTATGGTGATGCTGTAAGTTTCCACCATGATTAGGAATGGCTTAGGCTAGCGGCCTAGACGTTTCTCTAACACACATACATAACTCCATGGACTTAAAAGCTCCCCTTTTATTTCACATCGACGACATCCGCAAACAAAAGAGCATGATATCAACTGTGTACAATGTACAAGTGCAATGTTGAAAGCGTTCCCCATGACAACATGGTTCTGCTAATTCCAACATATAAGTGCAATCATATACAACATAGATGACACAATGGTTCAAGTTTATTTAGGGGCAAGAAAAATAAAGTGGGCCATCAAGTTTGTGAGAGCTTTAATCACTAAGTTTTCACATAACAAGTTTAATTTGGAAGATAGATAAAACAAGAATATACTTGGAATGGTGTAACACACCATGCATAGGAATTTATAGTGAACATTTTGGAATAACTTTGTTTATTGGGAGTTGGATGCATGAGTAGAGCTTACTCATACAAGTGGGGGCTAGCAAAAGACTAGCAGCGACAAACTAAAAGAGCAATAATGGCCATAATCATGCAGAGCGGAAAAACATTACTAATCAAAGCATAAAGTGGTGCCACAAGTCAAAAACTAAATGAGCATAGAGGCTATGGTGACTGATTCATAGTCATAACATGGTGTGATCATGTGCCAAGTCAACCCAAACAAAGCATCAAAGGAGAATACCACAATACTATGCTTTTGTATGCTAAAACAACGCATGATTCTTTCAAGGCACATTAAGAAATCCTAATTGTTTGGAACAAGTCATGCTACAACAATAATCACTTAGAATAAGGTCAAAACAACATCTAGCATGACATGATAGAGTCTAAGTCACAGTCAAAGCAAGCTCCTCTTGTACTACTGAAGCAAGAACTTCCTACTCCTCTCCAACACCAATCAACTTATTTGAAACAACACAGTGAAAACGGGGGGTCCAAATACTTTATTCAAGCAAACTAAAACCAAAAAGAAAACTAAGACGCTCCAAGAACAACACAACTGTGCATGAAACAATAAAAAAACGAAGTGTCTAGAAAGACCTGAGATTTTTATTGATGAAGAAGGAGATGCCTTGCGCATCCCCAAGCTTTGCCGCTTGTACCTCTTGAATATTTCTTGGGGTGACACGGGGTGGAATCCCCAAGCTTTAGATTTTGTCCATTCTTCATCTCATTACATCATTCTTCCTCTACACCTAAATTTTTTCCTTCATACAAAACTTCACACAATCTTCATTAGAAACATTAGTACATTCAAAAGATAATAGACCTTTGGGGTTTAGTTTTAAAACAGAAAAACTTTCACTAAAGACACAAGATACTATATAAATTCCCTCAAAAAGCTCAATTTCCCAAAAAGAACCCAAAAAGTAATCAATAAGAAGCACATGCAAATAATGGTAGAAATCTGTCAAAACAGACCAGCAGGTAAAAACCGATTTTTTCGAAGACCTTCCATTTCTCAAATAAAAAAGTGTTGAACTAACGAAAGTTATCTCACAACCTGGGGTATGTATTCATAAAATTACAGCTCAATCTGACTTGCAGAGATTTTACACGAATTTTTACAGTGGAGCACAAAAATGTGTTTCGGGACAACAACTCCCAAATCTTACTTCCCTCTCATTAGAGGTTATTCTTGGCACAAAAATCAAATAAAAAGGATAATGAGAGGTTATTACAAAATTAATAACTTCCAAGACTCAATAAAACTATTGGGTTATCTCCCAAGAAGTACTTTTCCTTAACGCCTTTAAGTTAGGCACAAGAAGCAAGAATCAAGTATTTTCAAATGAAGAAGCATTAACATCAACTTTTTTGTTCCTACCTTTCTTACCTTTCTTCTTATCTTTAGGGAATGTATGATTGCTTATTGGAGAAGCAAAATGCATAATGCCTTTTCCCACATCTATTATTGCTCCAAGGTGTTTTAGCAGGGATCTTTCAAGTGTAATTTGTCCTTTTCCTACACATTAAATAACAAGATAATCAGCGGACACCACTTTCCCTAAGATCTTTGTAAACACACCTTCAGCTATTCCAATGGGTAATAAAGTTGCATTATTGGTAAGAGATATTTCTTCTCCTCCTTCAGAAAGTCCCCAAAGATTCAAAGACTCATAGATATCTTTAGGCATAAGGAAAAATTTAGACATGACATCGTAATGAGCATCAAAAGTTCCAATGTTTATAGCAAATTTTATTGTAGGAAACCATTTTGAAGGCTCAGAATTTATTGGAACATAATCATGGTGCTCTCTAAGCATGTTATAGTAATCTTTCAAAGTAACTATATGGGTCTCAAGAGTGTTCTACCTAGCATAGATGTTTATAAAGGAAGAATCAGACTTGCTAGGCATATTATAGATTGTAATCAACTTCTTTATGGCATCCAAAGCTTCATTCTCATTACATCGAGAAATATCTTTCCCAGCTACAGCATCTAAAGCATATCTACAACAAAGAGCAAGACCATGGTAGAAACTGCTAATAACTAGGCCTAGACACATTTTAGGCTCAGTTTTTCCTTGTAATTCAGAGATTCTAGACCAAGCTTCTTTGAAACTCTCTTCACTTCCTTGTTTGAAAGTAAAGATCCTTTCTATAGGTGACACAGTGATTGGAACAACACCATACATGGTAGCAACTAGAGTATGAACTATTTTTTTGTGTTTTTGATAAGAGAAAGCAAACCAAACGAAACTATTTTTTTTTTGAATTTTTGATAAAAAGAGGCAAACAAAACAAGGAAAAAGAAACTAAGCAAAACAAAAACAAAGTAAAGAGAACGGTTGTGAAGGACTCCCCTTGTGAAGCCGTCCTTAGCCTCCCCGGCAACGGCACTAGAAAACAGCTTGATGCAGCTCAGATCATTGTAGAGCTTCGTTGGCAAACCCCAAGAGGAAGGTATGATGAGCACAGTAGCAAGTTTTCCCTCAGAAAGAAACCAAGGTTATCGAACCAGTAGGAGGAAGTAAATGACTCAAAGGTGTTTCTAGCAACTTGGAAACTTGCACAACACAAACTCAAGACTTTGGCCCAACGAACAGTGAGGTTGTGAATCTCACCGGTTTGCTGAAAACAAAGGATTAACTGTATGGTGTGGAAGGTAATGGCGGTTTGCAGAAAGTAAACAGGAATAGTGGAAGATGTATCAATGGTAAGATTGGACCGGGGTCCATAGTTCGCTAGAGGTGTTCTCCTTAAGATAAACAACATAACATGCTAGGTAAACAAATTACAACGGGGCAATTGATAGGACAGAGCAAGGCATAACAATGCAATACTAGACATTCATGATCCTATGAGATTTGATTGGGCAATACAACAATATACATAGACCGCCATCCAACTGCATCTATGACTAGTAATCCACCTTCAGGTTATCATCCGAACCCCCTCCAGTATTAAGTTGCAAGCAATGAATAACTACTTTAAGCAAAGTGTGTAAGCTAAACAATCCACTTGTTCCATGAACAAGAGATCGTTGTTTTGTCCCTTGTAGAAAAAACACATCTACAACCTTAGATATTTCTGTCACTTCCCCAGATTAAATAGAGGCATGAATCCACTATCGAGCATAAATACCCCCTCTTGGAGTCACTAGCATCTACTTGGCCAAGATAGCTACTAGAAACGGAGAGCATGCAAGATCTCAAACAACACAGACATGATAGAATCAATAAGATATAATCATTAACCAATCTGACATAGTAATCTCAATATCCATCGGATCCCCGCAAACACAACATGCATGATTACAAATAGATGATCTTCATCATGAACGGATCTCACAAGATCTAAACATGGTAGCACAAAGGAGGAGAAACAACCATCTAGCTACTACATGGACCCATAGTCCAAGGTGGAACTACTCACGCGTCATATCGGAGGCTGGCATGGTGATGAAGAAGGCTTCCAGGATGATCTATCCCCTTCGGCAGGGTGCCAGGAAGAGCTTCAGATCCCCCCGATCTAGGGACGATGGTGGCGGCGTCTACGGACTGTTTCATGGAAGATTGATCAAGTCCTTAGGGTTTAGGTTTCAGGGGCTTCTTATAGGCGAAGAAGGAGGCCGAGGGCCCGAGCCGGCTGCACCCCCTAGGCGCTGGCCAGGCCAGGCCGCGCGGCCAGTGGGTGTGGCCCCCTCGAGGCCCTCCTCCATCTCGTCTTTTGGCTCCATGTCCCCCACGATAAAATATTGAATTTGGCTTTTGTCCCGTCAAATTTTGAGAATATTCATTTTCTGACTTTTCTGGAACCAAAAATAGAAGAAAACAGGCAACTGGCACTGTGACATCTTGTTAATAGGTTATTCCCAGAAAACATATAAAAATACCTCAAAGTGTAGACAAAGGAAAGCAAAGTAGATACTAAACAAATATGGAACATAAAAAATTATAGATACGTTTACGATGTATCAGTTCCTTGTTTATCCTCGAGTAGTACTAGCTCCTCTTTGATATAGGCCTTGTCACTTGGGGGTCCCCTATTTTCTAGTAAACCAATTCATATCTATGAGATCTCGGGATCATATTATCTAGACCCTTAAATTAGACAACAAGCATTAGGCAAACATAGATATTCATTCTTATAATATAATAACCATGACAACAATCACAAATTAATGAAAGAGAGACACGTCACATCTCACCAATACCCTACATCTTCCATGCCTATGGAGATTTACTCACTACTAGGAAAACAACTATAGGTAATCTAGACATCCGTAACACTTATGCTAGTGGTGCCCTACAGGTAAATAGCCGTGGTGCACGGCTACCAAGTGCCCTACGGCTAAGTCGTGTACCCGTGGCGCACATGCCACATGTGCATCATGTCTACATGTGGGCCAGGGCACATGTGGTCGCATGCCACTTACCCGTAGGGCATCACATAGTGGTGGACCACGGCTATGTTTCCTACCCGTGGGGCACCACTATGTGGCGCCTTACGGCTAAGTGGTCTGCACCAACTCCACCCCTCCCCGATGGATCGCCTTTTAAGTTATGTATAAAATAAAATAAAATGAAAAAAACTTCAAATTCAAAAATATTTTCACATGTAGTAGATAATGCGGTCTAGCTTGTAGGAAAATTAACAAACATGAATTTTGACTTTTTCTAAAAAAAGGTTATGCCATGGTAAAACGGCCATAACTTTTGCATACGAATTCTAAAAAACGTTTAATATATCAAAGTGACGAGAACGAAATTTCGCATCCGCTCGCAACTACCTTTGGTCGTTTTGCGATTTTTTAGATTCTCAAAATTCAAAAAGTGTAAGTTACGGTCAAAAAATCATTTTTTCCTGCAGAAAAAAAGGAGGCCACTTACCCGTGGCGCACCACCATGTAGTGTGCCACGAGTAAGTGTGGGCGAGATTCTAAATTCGAATCACCACCTCGGCCACCTAACCCTCCTTATCTTCCACTTACCCTTCTCCTTCATATCCACTTCCACACTTCTTCTCCTCCCTTCTCCACGTCTCCTCTCCTCTCCTCTACTCTTTCTTCGGACTCCTCTCTCTGGATGCACCCACCTCTGGTGGCTCCCTCCTTCGACCATATTCGTACGTGACCACCTTCAACCACGCCCTCCTCCGTGCACCTCCTTCCGCGACATTCTCCACCTCCCACCACCTTCGACACCTTCTTCGCCCACCTACTATCGCGCCCTCCTCCGTGGTAGGTTGTGGACACGGCCTCCCGCACCTCCTTGTAGTGGTAGGCTATGTCCACGACCTCCCGCACCTCCGATTAGGCGACAACATCGACAACAATGGTGACGGCAGCGGCGCGATCTAGATCTAGATCCATATCCCGCTTTTTTTGAGTTTTGAAATTCATACCCGTGGTGCACCATGTACCTCTACCCGTGGCGTACCACGACTAATTTGTTTACCTGTGGCGCACCACATAGTGTGCTATGGGTAACTTTTACACGTGGCGTGAGCTTAGTGGTGCACCCCTAGTGCGCCACAGATGGAAAAAACTAGTGCGCCACGAACTAGATTTTTCCTAGTAGTGACTCAGACATGATAGGAAGATAGATCAAAAGCATAATAATATTGCAAAGGGAAATTATCTCAACTTTACCATACAAAGCCAAAATACCGTTTGAGGGTCAAATCAAATACAAATCAAGAAAGATCAAAGTACCAAACCCTAATATTACAAGTGCCAATCTCTCTCTCTCTCTCTTAATACAAGTGGGGATGATGATGGAGTGAATGGGTTTGAGGCTAGAGATCTTCGAATAATGAGGTGACGTTCTTCTCCTCCTTTAGATCTTTTTTAGGGTCAAACAGTAGGGGAAAGGACCCCCACTGCAACTTTTTTATTTATTATAATAATTCAAGTCTACAAGTTACAAGATATAAGGCTACAAATTTACAAGGTTATAAGTTGGAACCCTCTAATGTACTTGTCTCTGAAACCAACATTGAACTGAAGGCAGTATTTCTTGTTCATACT
Source organism: Avena sativa (assembly GCA_916181665.1). NCBI lineage: Eukaryota > Viridiplantae > Streptophyta > Magnoliopsida > Poales > Poaceae > Avena > Avena sativa. The sequence continues at coordinate 270,807,707 of OV702298.1, read as the reverse complement.
GAATTTAACCCATCTCATCTCTTGCACGAAAATGGCTTCCCAATTTGTAAAGTCTGGCCTTACATGCATCTTCAAAGATTTTTTGGTTTATGCAAATCCAAATACCCCAAGCAATCAGAATCATTATCTCCATGGTAAAAGGAAGGTTTAGTTTTGTTTTGATATCTTGGAAGGCTTCAAAAATAGACAATCTTTGATCTCTCTGGGGGTAGATATAATCACAACATTCAGAGGCAAATGGACATGTCCAGAAAAGGTGGACAAATGTTTCTTTAGTGGTGCGACTAAAAGTTGCACGGTTGTATTCAGGCAATGGACAGTTTTTTCCTTCTCAGAAGATTCCTTGTATTGAGTCTGTCCAAGAGTATAAGCCAGAAGAAATATTTGTGTTTAGCTTGACATGAGGATTCCTAGATCCATGTGAAATGAGGTGGAGCAGGCTGAGAACCAGCTAGCACCACGTAAGACTTTTTAACAGTAAACTCATCAGAGCCCCAAATGTAATTCCAATTATCAGGATGGCCCAGTTGACTGTTGGTCAAGGATTGTTGACAAATATCCTCTAGATCTTCAAATTTAGAGAAAGCCTATTAAGACAAAGGCAGATTAAAAAGATCCTCAAGATATTCAGTATGAATGCTTCCTCTACTGTGATTTTAGTGTTCTTTGCATAGGACAAAAGAGGAGGCATTTTGAATTGAAGGCATTCATTCCTCCAAAGACCAGTCCAAAAATAAGCAGTTTTTCCATTCCCAAGCTGACACCTTGCCATAGATTTATAAGTATCAATGAGCTTTAGGTGTGCCTTCCACCAAAAAGACCCTTCCATTTGATATCCTAGTAATTTACCCTCTGAATAATAAGTATCCCAGATAAGATATACCCAAGGAATATCATGATGATTGAAAAATTTATCCAGGTTCTTAAGCAGTAATGCAGTATTTTGTATATTCCAATTTAGGACCCCAAGCCTCCCTGATTTTTAGGTCTACACACTTTTGTCCATGCCACAAGTGTTGAACCTTTGGCTTGTACATCAGCAGTTTTTTCCTCCACGGACAATGCCTCATGTATGTTACCACTTGTTTCTTGATGGAAATGGGCACATCTAGACAACTCATGAAGAAGAGTGGTAATGAAGATAAAACAACTTTAATCATTTGCAGCTTTCCTCCATAATTCAAAAAATCTGCAATTCCTCCAAGTCTAGATGTGATCTCCCCTCTTCTATAATGGTTTGCGGCGACTGTGTTGTGTTTTTCGTCTCGCCCCCAATACCAAAGTTGCTTGTGGGTCGTACGGGTGGACGGTACGGGCGCACTTCGATCGTACCAGTGGTCTTTACACACCCTGGATGCCTCTCATGAAGAGGGCTTCAGTTGGGGATTTTCTTATTTAATCATAAATAGTTCATAAATGCTCCAAGATCTTCCAAAATTGTTTATTACCTGAAAACCATTGCAAGAAACTAAGGTTTCGCTAATTCACAATTTTAACAGTAGTTGAAAGATAAAATCCAATGACACCCGACAAAAACCAAAGGAAAATCATCGGTAAAAAGTGTCAAATTTTGGAGATATCAATAACGTTCCTGCAAACAAACGTGGTTGGTGTAGATGTACACGACCATCCTCAAAGAAGTGCAGATGATTAACGCTACAAGAGGGCAGCGCCTCCATAATCGGTCACACGTATGGTGTGCCGACGACCTCCAGTAGCAGTATGGCATGGTAGAGGTGGTGGAGGGGAAGATCTCGAATAGGGATTCGTCTAAGCACCTTTCTCTTAGCAATGGATAAGGCTAGCAAGGAGGGGACGATGCCATCCAAAGGGCATATGAGAGGAGAGGGAGAGTGGGTGAGAGAGGGGGAAGTATCCACCTCCTTTTTAGGGGGAGGGGGCAACCCCTTCCCATGGATGGCAGCAAGAGGGTGCCCCCTCTCCTCCCTTATTCATGTGGGTGGACACTCCACTCACAAAATTGATTCTCCACTTTCTCCATTCAAAAACCAAAGGTCTTTCTATTAAACCACTTTTCTTGCTTTAATGCAAATCAATTTAATGAACACTTCATCTAATGAGTACTTCATTTAATGAACACATTAAAATTTTATTCCCTTGCTTTGTTTTGATACACCGAAACCATTTCAGCAGATTCGACAGAACAATTAATGCGATGTCCAGTATCTTCTCATGCATTCTCTGTCCACTCAAATGAGTCAGACTAACCTTTAGTGTGTATCCCTATGGGTTCGAGAACTATGTGGACATGATCGAGACTTTTTCCGATCAATAGTCATTAGCGGGACCTAGAGATCCATAATGACTCCCACTAGCTCAACAAAAATCCAATGATCGTTTGAACCTTTTTCGCAGTAATCAATTCCTTTTGTCTCGCGATATTTTACTTCTCCGAGATCCGATCATTTGGTATCATCCATACCTAGTTCAATATCATTACCAACATGTACTATTTTTATCGTTCCCGTGATATGACATTCTAGTGATCAAATCACTTTCTTGCAAGCTATGTTAATGTGATATCACTGAGAGGGCCTATCAACACCCGGATTTTTAATCCCAGTTGCCTGTTATTCCATACATCGCAATCCCAGGATTACCATTTTTACGAGACATAACAGATTTGGATATCATAGTACATCATCCATTACAAACCATACATAAGGTCTTACACAAATAAGGATCTCATGATCTAGTTCTTAATACAATTGAAGAAGCGGAATAACGTAATAGTAACGATAGCGTAGGCGAAGCTCCATCTTTAGGGTCACAGGCAATGCTGACGATGGGAGATGATCCTAGTTGCCGTAACCTTTCTGCGGTCCTTCATCCTGGTAGTCCTCTTCATAGTCTAGCCACGGGAATAGCCAGGAACAAAGCCATGAGTACTCTTTAAGTACTCACAAACTAATACTAATAAGTGAAGGGGTTTTTTGTAGTAGGATGCTAAGCTCTAGGGTTGTTTTGCAAAAAGCCAGATTTACCTCTACTAAGTTCAGAAGCAAAGAAAACTAGTTGAAAGTTTTATAACACCTAAGTGGGAATTGGAATTTCATATTACAACTCTGTTGTGGTCAAGTCAAAGTCATAATTCATTTCACAAGTCATTTTGAAAACATCTAACGGGGCAACAGTATGGCCACTCCAACTGTCCATAATCGCGGACGCGACTATTCGAATAGTTTGACACTCTGTAGAGATTGTACACTTTCACCACAATATTCGATACATCCGTCAGGAACAAATCCTGAATTCACCATACTCAGTATGCGGATAATCAATCCTAACCTTTCAATTACATGCCCTAGTATAGGCACCTCTCCTGTGAGTCTGGCCTCCCAACCATGACCAACTGTCATCTTGGGTACTGCACAGGTGGACAATCTTCACAAGGTAGCCTCAGCTCAGGCCTTGGCCGCAAGGGAACCCATACTAAGGTATATAAATTTCCAGTCAAGCCCTACCCAATTTTCGGGTATTGTGGTTGTACGGTAAAATTGGAATGGTATCGCATCCAAACAACCATCAGTTTTATAAAGGGCTAAGGATCATGCCTCAACATTTTCATCATCAAAATCATCTGGTGTTCAAGAACACATGTAAAAACATTTTTGTAGAATGACTCATCATTCTAAGGTTTTCATAAACATTTTCACCAAGTATTCCCATCTAAAGTTGATCAAGTTTTATGCTTAGCACTAGCATCTAAAAGTGGGGATAAATACTAATGGGGGGTGGTAAACAAGTGTATCTTATCTAAGTTCAATCTCATGCCTTAGGATGACATCAAGATTATCTAACTTAGGCCAAATTTTATGCTCTTTATGCCACCTTTAGTTATCTTTCTAGAATCTACAAGTCACTATGTAATCTCTAAGAGAAAACTTTGATAAAGAAAATATAGTACTTAAGCTTGCAAGTAAAACTAGGATGGGGTATCATTAAATGTATCTAACCAAGCATGCTTAATGCAATGCATAGGTTATCTAACTTTCACAGTTGCAAGTGTTAGCTTGCAAGGTTTCAAGTATTGGCTTGCTAAGATATCAGTATAAGCTTGCCTTGTGCAGAGTAGCGGTTGAAGTTCTCCTCGGCTTCTTCCTCGTAGTATCCTCCTTCCTCCTCGTATCCTTGGTCGGTACTAGCATCTATAAATAAATACGAGGTACACAATCACCAAACAATACTTAACTATTTCTAATCATCACACAAAAGTTCACACTAGATGATCTAGCATCATCACTATTATCACAAGGATTAAAGTACTTGTCTTATTTATTTTATTTGAGAAAAGTAATTTCTACTCATTGAAAAACTACTTACGATTTAGTATTCTCCAACTCAAACATGGGATCATGTTGACACATGTCATCACCACATATTTCAGTACATGGGAATGAGATTTAAAGTGGTGTCACAATTTAATAAGGTTTAACCTTTTTATTTTAATTAAATAAAGTGACTAGAAATGCCTATGTGGCATTCTTTTATTACTTGAACATTATTTATGTAAGTAAACCTATATATTTTTATATATTCTGAAAGGTATAGTTAAATGTGATTTTTGAGAGTTGGAATCAACTCAAAAGCTTTTGTGGTTGAATTTTGAAAAATGTTTGAATGCAGAAAAGCTTCTGCCTTGTTATTTTTACCATGGGTGATCTACAAATCCGGGGTTGGATTAAGCATTCCAGTACCTTTCTAACAAAATTGGTTTCATGCATTTTGGTTCAGTGAATCGAGCTGGGTTGATTTTTGAATCTATGCACAGAACTGTGTTTGAAACTAAATGAATAAAACTAAATTTGAATTGTTGGGTCGCGCGGGATGTTTGCTGGGCCGGCCCACTATACACATCGCGTACACGGGCTAGTTAAGTGTCTGTCCCTACGTGTCAGTGAGACAGGGAGGGGCGAAGCGATACGGGGCAACGTGAACCGTGGGATCTAGTTCTAATCGAACGGCTCTGGTTCATCGTCCACGTCGGGCAGCGCCGGCGAGACAGAACCCTAGCGCGGCAGGTGGGGGTCATGGGAGGCTCACCGGGGCTCAGGCGAGGGTCGGCGACGGGGGCGAATGACGAAGTCAACGATGGCGGTTCTCCTGGTACCGACAGCTTCTCCTGGGGCGGCTCCAATCGACGGCTCCCTTCTCCTCCAGCAGCGGCGGGCTCCAGCCAAATTCCGGCGATGCGCTGCTCACCTTGCTCCGGGAGTGAGGTGGGGTGGTTCTTAGGTGGAGGGGAGTGAACTGGTGTGAAGAAAACATGTGGTGAAGGCCTCTATTTATAGTGGCTGAAGGGGACCGACAGGCGCGGGCTGAGCTCGTCGTGGTCGACAGCACAGAGGGCTACTGGCATGGGCGACGATAGGGGGCGGTGCTCTGCTCCCTGGCGAAGCTCAACGGAGTGGTGGCGAGGCGTGGGGCGGTGCTGATCGGTCAGAACGCGTCGATGCTCTGGGCGGGTCCGACGGGAATTTTAATGGCGCACGGGTGCTCCTGGTCGCGCGGCGGCGAACAGGCATGTCTGCGGGGTTGCTGGGACGGTGGTGATCATGCACGCACGCGGCGAGGGCGGCGCGCGGTCAGTGGGTGCTGGTCGGGGGTGGTGCACTGGCGCACTCTTGAATCGCACGCAGAGAAGTTTGGCATGGTCTTGCCGTGTGGTCCAGTGGCTGGCTGTGCTCGGGGCTGGGACAGGGAGTGGAGGTGGACGGTGGGGTGCCTGCTAGACATGCTTGCTAGGTTTAGTGCTTCTCCTAGCTTGCCGTCGACAATGGGGTGGCAAGGTGAGGCTCGTCCTGCTTGCCATTAATTGCATGGTTCGGTTTTCAATGAGCTAGGGGGGTTAAACAGGTTAGATGATCTACTGAGGGTGTAGTGTGAGCTAGATAGGGAACAAGTTAGGCCGATTTTACTGCACACTATAGTGTTTGAGGTTTGTTTGATTTGAATCTGCTAGGTGTTTGATGAAATAGCCGCAAGAACTTTAAATTTGAATTTTGGATTCAAACTTGGTGGGTTTTCTAGGCACATACTAGGGAGTGTCTGGTTAGTTGGATTAGTCAAGGGGCACTGGTTTGGTTGGGTTTTTAAAAAGGGTGATCATCACATATGATAAAGATTCAATAGTGAATTGTCATTTGAATGGGGTTGCTAAATGTTTCTATAAGTTTGAAAGGTGGGCTTTGATTCACTTTTACTTGTTCTAGCAAGGGGTGAAAAGAATTGGAAAAGTTTCTGTTTTAAATCTTGGACTAGAAACACTCAAAGTGACCTAGTGAGCAAGATTGGCAAAAATGACCATTTGCTTTATTTGCTTTGTTTTCGATTTTCTCTTGTTTCGTTTCTGCATGGAAATGTTTTATATGATGTTATTTTCATCTTTAAACCATTTATTGCTATTTAGGTTAATCACACAAGTCCATTCATGCATTTATCAAATTATCACATACACACATGCATTCATATGATTTTAATTAATCAAAGTTTTTGTTAACCCTAATTTTAGTGATTAGAGTTTGATGATCCTTGTTTTATATTTTTGGGATGTTACAGGGCCCTGGGTATATATCTCCGTCATCTGGATGAAAAAATATCACTCTTGATCCACGAGCCTTAACTAACACTTTCCAAGTATCCGATGACACCTTTATAATCACCTAGTTATGGTATAACGTTTCATGGAATAATACTTTTCTAGTGAAAGTGATTGACGTGATCTCATGGTCTAAGAACATGACTTACTTTGAATGAGATAGCAATATAAACTTGAGGACTTGATCATATTTCTAAATCTACTGTGGGTGACTGTTCATCATATCATTCTCCAATGATATGACCCTATTATTAACAACATGCAATGTTCATGATCAGGAAACCTTGATCATCAATTAATCAACAAGCTAGTATGAAGAGAGGCATTACTAGGAACCTTTTATTTTGTTTATAAATCACACATCTATTAATGTTTTCTATTAACACAATTACAGTATGAAAATAAACATCTATTATAAACCTAGAATAGCATAATAACCATTTTATTATTGCCTCTCGGGCATATTCCTTTCACAAAAAACTTGTTATCAAGAACACTCAGAACACGTCCCACAAATGCAAGATTCGTTTTCTTGAACTTGTTACAAACCTTGTCAGATGTAGTTCCTTCAGGTAAACCCTCTCTAGCATTGAATACTTTCAGAGCTTGCAGCCACATAGTGGTCTTATACCGCCATCTCTTAAAATGAACATCGGTAAACTTTTTCGGCTTCATTGCATCAACCAAAATTCCCATGTTTAACTCAGAAAATTGCCTATAATAAGGTTTTTGGATTGATGGAATATTAGGCATAATTTTCACAATTAATTCCAGAATATAAATCATGACAACAATAGCTACAATCACGTAAAACTCTAAAATAGTAGATGTACTAATCAACATGAGCAGCAGTAGTGCATACGCAATAACAGCCATAGTATAGCAATAGATCGGATCATAGTATATGTACTGATAGGTTGCCAATAAAGTCACCGTTGGTGCAACGGTTGTCGTATCCTGTCAAAGAAGACGACATTTAAGTCGATTCAACCATGGACTAGGAGATCACCCAAGAAGATGCGTCGTGATGACGAACTTGAGCAGGCGCGTGAAGCGCTTTCCAAAAAACTTATTCACCCTCTCCCGTGGGCTTGTTACTTTGCGGCCCAAAAGTTCGCAGGTGAAGGCATCGTGGGATCCAAATTGCGTGTAATCACCGTGATTCAAAAAGTTGGGAGGGGTGTAATTACCGACAGGGGTATTTTGAGTGAATGGTGGCCAAACCAAATATTTTCGAATCTTAGCCGTTATGTCAGGATATTATGTTACATTAGTATCTATCGTGCCCCTGTCATGCCCCTTCTAAGTCACCCTGCATGTTTCGCATGGGCAAATCCATTTCTGTACTTTTCTAATCCCCGACACTGAATCCGGCAACGGCGGCTGTGATGGTCCTTTTTCTCCCACCCCCCACACTGAATCCGGTTCGGCAATGGCGGAGATAGTTTTCCTCCCCGTCCCCTCCCGTAACCACACCCCCCCACCCCCTCCCCACCCACACACACACACTAAATCCGGCAACGGCAATGCCTTTTCTCCCTGTCCTGCCATAGCCATGCCCAACATGTCTAGCGAGGCCAAGGTGATAGTTACATCGGTGATTGTTTTAGCTCCGTCAGAGCCAGCATCTCGGGTGCACCGCTAGACAAGCGAAGCAGCGGTGGGGTCCGCAACCCATGTTAGCGAGGAGGTCATCTAGAAGTCTGCTAACAGGGTACCTACGAGTATCGGGCTGAAGAGAAAATCTAGGCCGATGGCGGAGTGTGTTTGGCTGCACTGCGGGGTCGTGCAACCCAGATTTGGAAGAAAACCATCCGAGAGAAGAGCGAGAGGTGAAATTTTATTCTATGTTCCTTGTCTTGCAAGTAGACTAGTTACTGCAAAGTAGAATCGAATGAATTTAAAGGTCCCATTTTTAATCAAATTAGGAACAATTCGATGCAGCGGACCTATATGATTTCATGGTTCATGTCCGTCAGTACACTGCAAAACTAGATTTTGGTTGCGAGAGGGTTGTGTTCGGGCAGGATATGCGTCTTCTAAACAATGCCCCACATCTCAAGTGACTTGTTTCCTATGTGAAGGGAATGATCATGTCCCTATCCAATGCCCCATCTACCCTATAGTTAAACAAATGAAACAAGATGGAATGCATCAAATGTTTGGAAACGTCCATAAGGGAACAACTTCTACCTAGAAGGATGAAGGCAAAGTCAGAACCATGCCTCATAGAGCCACATCCAAAGTAACCACAAAGTGTTGCTACTCTTGTGGAGAAGAAGGGTCATATCTCTAGTAACAGCCCCAAGAAGAGAGAAAGATTTCCCACCATTGTGGTGAAATATGAAGAGCATGAACTATAAGAACTCCTAGCTTTGGAGAGACCCAAAAATAAGAAGAAGTACAAAATCCAAGTGCAATGTTACAATTGCAAAGAGATGGGACACCATGCCAGTGATTTCCTAGAAAAGAAGAAGAACCAAGGAAACAAACAAGATGCAATGATACCAAAGGAAAAGAAGGATATTAGCCAAGTGATGTGTTTCAAATGCAAAGAGCTAGGACATTATGCAAACAAGTTTGCAGAGAAGATACATCAAGATCTCAAGTAAGCCAAGATGTAATCTAGTTGAAAACGTTTTTAAGGGTGGTAGTACCCTAGTTGCCTTCAAGCCAACTTGTAACCTCTAGCCTTCCCAAATCTTGGGATGAGATTTCTTTTAAGGGTGGTAGCCTGTCACATCCCAAAATTTTCCAAATTTTGAAATGTGAAAAATAAATAATTGTTGAAATTTAGGGTGAAAAGAAACTTTTTGATTCCAAATGGAAACTTCAAAACCCATGTTGAACAAAATTTGAATGAAAAGGGAATCCAACAAATTTCAATCAAGTGAAATGCATTCATCAATGAATGTATCTTGAAATTTAAACATTTGGAAAAGTAAACCAAAACCCTAAAAACCTAATGAAAGAAATCATTTCCAAGATCACCCTAAGACTATGGATTCGTTCCATATAAAAAATTGTCAACAAACATTTATAAGTGATCAAAATGACAAATAAAAATATTATAAAACCATAGAAATTGGTTTCACTTAATTTGGAACCATGGGTAAAAACTTATGAATATGATAAGATAAGGAAATAATTTCTAAAGCTAACAAAGCTCCTAACTAAAATCCATACCAAATTATGAGAAAAATAATCCTAAAGAGATTTAAAAAGTATAAACAAATATTAAATAAAATTATACAAATTGGAATCACCAATTTTGGATCTATAAATAAAAAGATATAGATTTTATAAGGCAAAGGAAGGAAATAAATAAATAAGGAATATTTAAAAAGCCAAATTAAATCTTGGCCAAATCCATAAACAAATGAAAGTTATTGAATAATAAATAAGGGTAAAAGAATATTTAATAAAATCATAAGGATTGAACAATATCCAATTTTATCTAAATAAAGACAAATTGCCTAAATAATAAATCCCAATAAAATTATTTAGAAGACAATTTAAATCTTGAATTAAATCCATAAGCAAATGGAATAAAGTTAATACAAATAAAATAAAGGGATAAATAATATTCAAAATAAAATTATATGGCATTAACCAAATTCAATTCTATTTAAATAAAGACAAAATCCCTAACATAAAGGATTAATTAAATCATGGAAAATATTTGAAATTGCTAAGTGAGATAAAAGTTACTTAATTAACTTAAATGGAATCAAAGAATTATTTGAATAAAATTTATATGGGATTAAAACCATAATTGATTTTATTTGAATAAAGACAATTTAAATGATTAATAAATCATATTAAAATATTTTAAATAATTCAAAATGAATTATTTAACACACTATTGAATAAATAAAACCTACTAAAAAAGGTTTGGTGAAAATTAGAATTCAAATAAGAGTTTGAAAATACAATTAAAATCTTATTTGAATAAAGGCAAGTGCCTATTATAAATAAATAATAAACCATGGATGAATAAAAGAATTATTCCAAAATGGTCTTTAAAATACATTAATAAAACAGTATTAAAACTTACTAAAAGTTTGGAAGAATTTTGAAATAAAATATGTGTTTGAAACATTTGAATAAATTCAAAACAGAAAATAAAAACAGAAAAAGAAAAAGGTTTCAGGAAGAAAAAATAGAGAAAACAACCCAGCCCAGGAGCGAACCCACTAATCTGGCCCAGGCCCAATAGCCAGCCCACTCCCTCCCTCCCCGAACCATTTTCTCTCACCCACAGAACGTCCCGTGCAGTCACTAACGCTTGGACCCCACAGCATACCCCCTCTCTCTCGCTGACAACACTGCCCAACTGCCCTGTCATCGTCTTCAACCCGTAGACCCCGCCCCTAGTTCATCTCTGCCGTTTCCGGCCAGGAGTTAATCGTTTAAATTCGTGTTAATGATTCATCAATTCTTCCCCATGACCATGCTCTATTAATCGCCCAGTCCCCCTCTCCATTTCCCCTCGCTCGCCATCCTCCCTCTGCCCCTAGGCTGCCCGAATTACTCGCCCAAGCATCCACTGCTCCGACAAGGTTATTGGCCAATTCCGGCGATGACGACCCTCCCCATTGCCCTAGAGCAAACGAGCGTGTCCCCCATTGTGTCCTGCACCTCCCAGTACCACCCACTTGACCACGCGTGCACCCTAGCATCGGCAACCTCGACGACAGAACGCCACCGCCGCCTGCCTCCACTCCGACGAGCTCTACTGGTGAGCCCTGACCTCCCCTTCCCCTCTCTTTGATGCTCCTGTGCACGTGACACTCTTGCGCATCTAACGGTGCCCCTCGCTTGTCTTAGCGTGCCTTCAATCCTTGCCTCCGTCGACAAACAGACGAGCCCGACGCCTTCCTGAACTCCGGCGAGCAATCCCCTTCGTTCTCGTGCGCCCCTTGGACAATTGCGACCACCTCGAGCTTCAGCACGCCACGGCAAGTTCGGTAACGATCTCCTCCCTCTCCCGCGCTTGCTAGTATCACCGAAACGCGTCTGCCCGAGCGCCGCCGCCACGCAGCCGTCGCCAGCGCCGCCCATCTGTGGTCGCTGCGCTTTTAACCTTAGGATGAAGATCTGTTGGCTAGGATTAGATTTAGATGAAGGGGTATCTATTGCTCAGATCCGTGCATTGCCACTTAAATATGACGGCTCACAATGATCGATCCGTGCGAACTGGTACCAGCCAGTAGAAACGCTCCATGTGGCCTGTGTTTTGATTTAAAAACAGAAACATGTCTATTAGATGTTTAGATTTGAAAAAATCATAACTTTAAATCTACATGTCCAAATTTTACAAATTTTATATCATTGGAATCAGGAAAAGGAATAATTTCCAACCATGCCCTTTGTTTAGTGATTTGCTTCTCTAAAATTGTTTGTTTTTGCAGAAACTTGTTTAGGCCTATTTTGAATATAAAATTTATTCTAAAAATGTTTTTAGGGTAAAATCTTTTGCAAATGGTTTTTTTGAACCTACTGACCATAGAAACCAACTTTTGAATTTAAAAGTAAATTTTGTGACACTAAGGAATTAATCCTTGAATAAAAGCATTTCTAGTTAAATAAAAATATTGATTATGGTTTAAAAATGCTTTTTGAGTAAAACCTTTTGAAAATGGTTTGATTTAAACTTTATGACCTTAAAAACCAAGTTTTAGGATTTAAAAATATATTTGGTGAACCCTAGAAAATTATTACTTTGTTTAAAGGCATTTCTAGAAAAATAAAGTGATGCTTTGATTTAAAAATGATTTTGGGTGAAACCTTTTAAAAATAGATTTGTTTTAAAATACTTTGACCATAAACATTAATATTGGTGTTTAAAAACATTTTGGCTAACATTATAAATTATTACTTTGATTTAAATCATTTCTAGCAAACAAAAATGATTTGAACAACCCATTTTCACTAACTTGATTTTAAATGGTTTTGCCACTTTTATAAATGACCAATAGGTGTTTTAAAATGTTTATAGCCTATTAGAAACCACCTTTCCAAATAAAACAATCTTTTGCATGCTTGCATGCATTGTTTTGTTTTCTTTATTTTATGTGGTGAATTGTTTGAATACTAGATTGAATTTGTGCCTTGATTGAATTGTAGTGAAATTTGAAGAGTGTGACCATTTCAAGATCAAGAAGTGAATCTATATTCTCTTCTAAAAGGGCAAGTGGTGCTTCATACTTTTGTTGTCGTGGTGGTGGCACGGCAGATGCCATGGGTAGGCTAAAGTTTGGGGCCAATGGATGCTAGAGGGATTCGGGGAGGGAAGATGTAGTTGCTTTTACACACGAATGACCAACAAGCTGATCTTTATTTCTCCTCTCTCGGGCTACAAGTGCTCCTTGAGCTGTTTGCAGGAAGAGAAGAACTTCACGAGCCTAACGGTGTAGAATGAATCGATCCCCTTCTCAGGAACCCATGCCTCTCCTTATAAAGGGGTGCCTTGGATCCTCTAGGGCTGACGTGGCAATCATATTCGAAGAATATGCTTGTCCCAATATAGTAACTCGGCGACCTCCTTTCCGTGTGCCCCTTCTAATGATGGCAAAGTTCCAGAGAACCCCACCTGCACGCCTCGGGCTCCAGGACTATCACCTCCGTGACCTTCTTCTGCCCTTCTGCTTCTCTGCGCCTTGTCCTTTGCGCTTGGCTCTGTTCAGATTCTTCCTATCCTGTGGCTAGGGTTTGACTATAGGCACCTCCTTCTCCTGCAAGCTTCATGTCATTCGGCCCTGTCTCGCTTAACTCGGCTTGGCCTTCACCTGCATTTAGGTTATTCGGACTTACCCGGCCGACTTAACTCGTATGTCAGTTGGGTAATGTACAACTCCTCCCATAGGTGTCATGGTCGTGCTTATCTCGGCCGATCTTTACATGATTCGGCCGATATAGACAGTAACTCGGCATATGACAGGGGAAACTCCTTTTATCTTCCCCTGTCTTGACCCTACCCGGGGTCACCTCCCCAACATTAGTCCCCGAAGCTGGTGTGGTCCAGCTCGTAACCTCGGCCGTGCCACATCAGTTTCCCAATATTTATTTCTCCTCATCTCCGAGTTACTTTTTCCTGTTCGAGGTACCCGCGCAGCTTCTCGCGCACGCCTCGTCCTACGTGTAACACTCATCATTATTTCTCTAGTTTTTTGTTCCTCTACAGTGCCCACTGACAATGCTACAGTGATTACTGCGCCTGTCACGTCGGCGCTGCGACGCCTCGCGCACCGCATCGGTCAGGAGGCCTAATCCTCTCCTGCGTCGTGTGGTCTTTGGTGTGGCTCCACTCAGTCGCGAGCAGTTCCGTTGCATGCACGATATACACGGTTAATGCTCGCACGCACGATCCCACTACCGCCAGGGCTGCGCGGTTATAAAGAGGGGCACGGGGCTAGAGGGTTCACTTTCCTCCTTCGATCGCCATTTCTCTTCTTCATCCTCGCGCCCGTGCGTCTGTTCGTGCTCCTGCGGCCGCGCGCTCGTCGAAATCTTCGACGGCGAGGCCACAGTTCCTCTGCTCCGTCGACCTCATCCCCGCGTGCTTGCTCCGGCGCCGTCGCCGATGAGTTCTTCTGTGGTCCCACTGCTAAGATTTCTCTCTAGACGCATCTGCCGCTTTCTAGGCTTCCCGTGGCGGTTCTTTTCCGCTCTGCCGCCGTCCTCGCTTAGAGCCACGACGGGGCCCTACGCCTATAAGCCTTGCTCCGCTGTTAGTTTTTCTTCCGTTGATTCCTCCGGTGACCCTATGTCGAGTTTAGTTAGTGGCACGCTCGTTGAGGACAACGGCATAGCGTCTAGTCTAGAGCGGGGCTCCTGGCAGGGTTCCTCGATCACTCGTCGTGAGATCGAGTGGCTAATTAGGACTCACCGGATTCCTGCCGAGGTAGGCTGTCGCTTACCCGGCAGCAAATCCTGTCCTGTACTCAACGATGGCGAGTATGTCGTCTTTATGTCCCACTTTGCCCGTGGGTTCGGTCTTCCCCTTAGCAATTTCGCTAGGTAATTTCTTGATTACTTCGGCCTTCAGCCGCATCACCTTCTGGCTAATGCCATCGCCTCCTTATCTGCTTTTATCTCGGCCTCGGAACGATACTTCGGCCTCTGCCCGTCTGTGCACGTATGGTCCAAATTCTTCCAGATCCGATCTAACGTCGTTCCAGACAAATCCCTTCACCCCTCTAAGAAGTTGCTTACTCAGTGTGGAGCCGCGTCCATCACTCCTCGGAGAAAATCCGAGTTCCCTCGTGTTGCTGGTCTCGAATCTTGCAAGAAATGGCATGGATCGTTTTTCTATGTCAAGAATACTGGAAAGGAAGACAATATTCGGCTCCCTGCTTTCTCCATCGGCCCCCCTTCCAAGAAGAACTGGACCTACAACCCCAGGAAGAGCCATGCTCTGGCCGAGGCCTTCGAGATTCGGCTGAAGGAGTTGATCTGCGCCGGGCTACGCGGCAAGGATCTGATGACCACCTTCGTCAGCAGCCGAATCTGCCCTTTCCAGCATCGCACGCACAAGCTCTGTTACATGAGCGCTCCCCTCGATCCCAACCGAGTCTCAACGGTCGAGATCAATGATTATCTTATTTTCAAGCGTGTCCGAGCTATCTTCAAGACAGATATGCTGGAGGACTGGACCTAGAGACTGAAGCCGTTCACCCGCGGGAATCCCCCTCCCGAGGTAAGTTCACGTATTTGTGTTTTGCCCCCTAATTGCGTTTGTGATTCCTTTTGCTAATTTCTCTTTGTCTCTTTTCTTGCAGAGATTTGCGGAGCAAAAGATCAAGGATGCCGAGGTTCTGGTCGTCCCGTGGACTGCAGATCGGAATACCCCGGACATCGGGGAGCCTGACCGGTAGGAGTTTGTCCCCAAGTCAGACATCGCTCCGGCTCGCACCCGTGGAAAGACCTCGGCTCACGGGGAGGAAGGTGATTCGTACGACATCCAAATTCTTGAGGTAGTCGCCATAATGCCTATCTCTTACGCATTTACGGCTTTCTACGTCCTCAGCTAATCAGGCTGGTCAGGTGCACGACGCCGAGCCTCTCGCCTCCCAACCTCCTGCTACCTCGAGGAAGCGTACCGCTCCAGCAGGTGTCTCCGAAGCCGCTCCCAAGAAGCGAACAAAGAAGTCAGCCCAGCACCTTCCGAAGCGTAAAACTATGCCTAGAGTTACTGGGTGAGTTCATTTTCATTTGTATTTCTTGTTTCTCTTTTTCTGTCTTTTGATTTGACTTTCTATGCTTTTGCAGCGCTCCTCTTTCTGTTAAGCCCAGTGGTTCAAGTATGACGACTCACACAACTCGGCTGCCTTCACCTCCGCCTCCTGAAGATGCCAAAGTTCCTAGTCCTGCCCGCGTTGACTCTCCTCCTGCTCCGAATCAGACATCACCTCGGCAAGATGCACCCGTGGTTTCCATTGCTGACGCTGATATAACTCGGCCAATAGATCCTCCTACCGAACCTGTTGCCTCTGTTGTGAACCCTAGAGTTTCCCCCGAGATTCCTTTGACCCCCACAATTTCAACCGCAACTCCTACTCCGGCCGAGGATATCACCATCTCGGCGCCCTTGGAAACCATAATTCCTCCGGCCCCCAAAGATGCCACTCCAAGTGCCGAGGTTGCGGCCCCTGCTGACATCTCTTCTAATGCTAAGAAGGTTGTTGTTACCATACCTTCATCATCTAAAAAAGGACTTGCCAGCTCTTCTCAACCCACCATTGCTGTTGCGGTCCGCAAGGGGGTTTCCTCTGCCAAGACCGTTGTCACCCCGACCGCTTTTACTCAGCTTTCTCTCCACAAGAGTCCCGCAGCGGAGGTGGTTACACAACGGATCCGAGGTAAAGTGCTGACCCGTACTGAGAGTGGGAACAGCCTCGGCTCTCTGGTGGAGTATGCCAATAATTGGAACGCTGCTGATCAGCTTGAGGGCAATCCGAGCAACCAGCCATTTCAGCTCTCCGACATCAGCACTCGTTTGCATATGGCTGCTAAGATCATTCTTGACAGCGACAAGATGAACGGGGTAATTGCTTCCGTTGATATCTGGTGAGTTATTCAAATGATAGTATATATATCCTACTCCCCGAAGCTTGCAACCGAATAAATTGTTGCTCGTTTGGAAGCTTTGTTAAGCTTTAAGTGCGTTATTTGCCTAGTAAGTTTCCTGTATGATTTTGACTCATTGTCTTAGCTTTGTTGTTCGTCTTAGCTTCGAATATGCAGCCACCTAGATCCGAGTTAAGATTTGCTTGATTCAGATCTGTCTTATCTTTGAATATCCAGCCGCCTAGATCCGAGCTAAGCTTTGCTTGATTCGGATCTGTCTTAGCTTCGAATATCTAGCCGCCTAGATCCGAGTTAAGCTTTGCTTAATTCGGATCGGTCTGAGCTTAGAATATCCAGCCACCTAGATCTGACTTAAGATTTTCTTGATTTGGATCTGCCGTAGCTTCGGGTATCTGACTATGTAATTTACTTTGTCGCTTAGGTTGCCCATGATCGGCGGACAGCCGAATTCCAAAGGCTGCTTTTCACGCACAAGAAGTTGCAAGAAAAGTATGAGAAAGTTCTTCCCGTGGTGAAGAAAGCTGGTAACTTAACAAATCTTTGTATTATCCCTTAAGGTCTTAATATTTTCGACTTGAGGTATTAACTCATTTTGCTGGTAAACAGGTAATATCAATAATATTAATATCCGTCTTGAGAAGAAAGTCAAGGCTCTGGAAGGTTAGTTATTCTTTTCCTCTATTAATTTTCGCTCAAAACTTATCCTGGGTTTCTTATAACCTTCTGGCTTTGGTATAGCCGAGTTACAAACTCTTGCAGCGTCGCATCAAGAGTGCATACCCATGCCTGATATGATGCTGCATTGTTTAGAGCAAGCCGCCACTCATTCGGCGCAACTGAAAGAGAAAGATGACGAGATAACCTGATTGCGTGCCGAGGTGGAGTCCCTCAAGCTTTCTCAGAAATTCGAGTTAGAGAAAGTTGATCAGGAGTTCTCCAAAGAAAAGAATCGGCTAAGTCTACAACTGCAGAAAGATAAAGAACTCCTCCAGGCTGCCGAGCTAAAGAATCGGACGATGAGCGAGGAAATCACCCGCTTTGAGAAGACCAAGGTTGACTGGACCCAGGATCTCCAGAAATGTTGAGTTACATTCATCGTAAGTTTTTGATCGTGGCCGAGTTATTTTCTCCTCTTTCTTACCTTTAACTGATACGTTTGCCTCTTATGTAGATCATTTTCTGGAAGCTAGGCCAATGAGTTCTAAGGCAGTGATTTCTGCTCGTCAACGCCGAGGTGTCCCTGTAGATTCGGATCCTGAATATTCAATGGAGGATTTCCTGGTTGTCGTTGGCGCTGCCATTGGGCCGATGAAAATTATGGGCCGAGATCTAGTGCAAGCAGCTATTCGGGCTTACCATGTTTTGTGGCCGAATACTTCTGGGACTCCTGACATCGACGAGGTTAAAGTACTTGTGGATAGACTGATGGCATCTGAGACCCAGTTAAATCTCTGGAGGGAGTCTGCTGGGAGAGATGGTGCTGATATGGCGCTTACAGCCATTATGTCTTGGTACGAGGACAT
Source organism: Avena sativa (assembly GCA_916181665.1). NCBI lineage: Eukaryota > Viridiplantae > Streptophyta > Magnoliopsida > Poales > Poaceae > Avena > Avena sativa. The sequence goes on along the minus strand of OV702298.1, from coordinate 270,789,473 downwards.
TTTGCTCGATACCTTGATAAACTTGCGCACTGGCTCTCGTTGGGTTGAGGATCCCAAATTCGTCGCTCGCCGCCAAGCTCGTGCCTTCCAGCTTGTTGAATATGCTGATGTGCATAAATGGATTGAAGGGTCGAGTTTTCTTCCCAATCCAGCGGATAACGTCAAAGTCGAAGATGCCTCTGATAATGATTCGGCCGACCAGGATGAGGGTGAGGGCGACTCGGACAACTCTGGTGATTCTAGCACAAGCTCGGATGAGGAGGATGACGCGCGATCATCTTCTAAAGGGACTGGGCATTCTCAAGCTCAAACTAATGCCTCTCAGCAGCCCTGGACGTCCCCTGAGGCTACTATCGCTCCTATTGAAGGCGAAGTAACCTCGGCCGAGGCACCGTCTACCTCAGAACGCCCACCTTTTGGAGATGCCCCTACACAGGAGACCGAGGTCGTGCCGTCGTCATCTGAGACAGCCATTCCTGATGCCTCGGGTCATGCTGCTGCCCCTTGAAAGTGCTCTGGCCGTTTTCGTTGTTTATGCTTAAAAAACCTCTTAAGTTATTCTCAGTCCCCGGTATGCCGGGCGTATGATGTCTTATGAATCAATCGTCTGTCGTGTGATGCGAACCTTTTTGCCTTTTGCTGCTAACGCATGGGTGATGGTAATCATTATGACTTTTTTTTAAGCGGGTCTCATTGCCTTGTATCTTTGTTTTGGCGACCTTTTATTCTGTAGATTCGGATTGTATTTCTCCACGTGGCTGGCCTTAGTTCGGCATATAACCTGTCTATCTTTTGAAAACAGTGGGTTATATCAAATAGTCCCCGAGTTATTACTTGGGGTGTCGAGTTCTCTGCATGATCAAAGGAGTTATTTTGGACCATGTGGTAGTCCCCGAGCTAATGCAGAGAATACTACAGGGTATTTCCCGAGTTGTTGCTCGAAACGCCGAAGTATTTTATGAGCAAGCAACACTCGCAGGGCAGTCCCCGAGTTGTTGCTCAAGGTGCCGAAGTTTAATACGTAACTCAAAAATAATAAATACCATAGGGCACTCCCCGGGTCACCGCTCAAGGTGTCGAGGTTTAATACACAACTCCAAATAAGAAATAACATAGGGCAGTCCCCGAGTCACTGCTCAAGGTGCCGAGGTTCAATACATAACTCAAAAATAATAAATACCATAGGGCAGTCCCCGAGTCACCGCTCAAGGTGTCGAGGTTTAATACACAATTCCAAATAAGAAATAACATAGGGCAGTCCCCGAGTCACTGCTCAAGGTGTCGAGGTTTAGTATATAGATCAAAATAATAAATAACATAGGGCAGTCCCTGAGTCACTGCTCAAGGTGCCGAGGTTTAATACATAGTTGATACTTCGACTTGAAGCGTCATATTACAACATGCCATAGATGGCTCCTACGAGTAAAATGGACGAAGTAAAGCAATGTTCCATGGTCTTTTCGATTCTTCGCTGGCTTTGTGTGCCTTGTTCTTTTCTGGCAACTGAGCATCGATTAGGTTATATGCATCATTGTGCAATGCTTTACTCACGATGAATGGTCCCTCCCATGGGGTGATAGTTTGTGCATGCCGGCTGTGCGTTGCACTAGCCGAAGAACCAAATCTCCTTCTTTAAACACTCTTGGATTGACTTTCTTGCTGTGATATCGTCGTAGGTCTTGCTGATAAATAGCTGACCTTGATAGTGCCAACTCCCTGGCCTCTTCTAGCAAATCGACATCGTCTTGCCGAGATACCTCATTTACCTCAGCAGTTGTATACTGGGTTACTCTTGGCGAATCATGTATTATGTCGGCTGGAAGCACGGCTTCTGCTCCGTATACCAGAAAAAATGGGGTATACCCTGTTGACCTATTTGGGGTAGTTCTGAGGCTCCATAGTACTGCTGGTAGTTCCTCGATCTAGCATCCTGCCGACCTTTGCAGAGGTTCGACGAGTCGGGGTTTTATTCCGGACAATACTAGTCCATTAGATCTTTCTACTTGCCCATTTGATGCTGGATGAGCCACTGAGGCGACATCTAGTCTTATGTGTTTTTCCTGGCAAAATCTAGCGAAAGCACCTTCAGCAAAGTTTGTGCCATTGTCTATAATAACACTATGTGGATAGCCATATCTCAAGATAATATCTTTGAGGAATTTTACTGCTGTTGGTCCATCACCTTTTTTTTATCGGTTTTACTTCAATCCACTTTGTGAACTTATCCACCATGACTAAAATGTGGGTCATCCCGCCCCGGGCCGGCTTGAATGGTCCCACCATATCCAAGCACCATACAAAAAATGGCCAAGTAATTGATATCGTCTTTAACTCGGACGATGGCATATGTTTCTTGCTGGCATATCTCTGGCAACCATTACATTTTTCTACCAATTCTTTGGCCTCTTTCAACGCCGTCGGCCAATAAAATCCATGCCTAAATGCTTTGGCCACTAAAGCTCTGGACGAGGCGTGATGCCCGCATTCTCCCTGATGTATATCTAGGAGGATTTCCCGGCCTTCCGCCGAGTTAACACATCTTTGCAGCACGCTTGTGACGCTTCTTTTATACAACTCATTGTTTATGATTGTATAAGCTTTTGCTCTTCTCACTGTCTGTCTAGCCAGTACCTGATTACTCGGCAAAATTGCATCCTTAAGGAAAGGAAATATGGGTTGCGCCCATGTTGGCATGATTTTCTCTGGGATAATTTTACTATCTATTTCCATATTTTCCGCTGACATAACAACCTTGGATTTTTCCATATCCATTCGTGCGACGGCTGGGTTCACTTTCGGAAATTCCGGGTTACTTTCTTTGTCAATTTCCATTGGCATACTATCTTCTCTTGATTTTCCCGGCTAAAAATGGATTCGGACTCTGGTGATGGCGCTATTGATGGTTTTCTCAGGTGCTCTAGGGCGATACCCGAGGGAATTGATTGCCTGGTTGATCCGAACTTCGACAGCGTGTCTGCAACGTCATTTTCCACCCGAGGTAAATGATGAAATTCACATCCATCGAAGTATCCACTGAGTTTTTGCACATGGAATCTATATAAGGCCATATTCGCATCTAGCGCATCCCAATTGCTTGATACTAGCTGTACTACTAGATCTGAATCCCCGTAACATAGGATCCGACGTATGCCAATCTCTTTTGCCACCTTTAACCCATGGACAAGTGCTTCGTACTCGGCTACATTATTTGACGCGGCGAAATGTATTTGCAGCACATATTTCAGCTGATCTCTTTTTGGCAAGGTTAACACTATGCCTGCCCCCAAGCCATTCCTCAGCTTGGAACCATCGAAGTGCATTGTCCAATAATTCGGATCTGGTAATGGCGGCTCATATTGTACCTCGGCCCAATCCACAAAGAAGTCGACCATTGCCTGAGATTTGATTGCATCTCGCCTATCGAATTGCGGAGCATAAGGTGACAATTCAATTGCCCATTTTGCTATTCGGCCGCTTGCATCTTTGTTGCTCAATATGTCGGCTATGGGCGCTTCACAGATCACTTTGATCATGTGTTCTTCGAAGTAATGCTTAAGTTTCTTTGCCGACATGTATACTCCATAGGCCATCTTTTGGTAGTGTGGGTAGTTTTGTTTTGAGGCTGATAGTACCTCACTTAGGTAGTATACCGGCCTTTGTATTGATTTATCATCTTCATTCCCTTACACAACGATCACCGCAGTTAACACTCTATTTATGGCGGCTATGTAAAGTAACATAGGCTCTTTTGACAATGGAGATGCCAGGATTGGTGCTGTGACCAACATATTTTTCAGTTCATGAAATGCATTATCTGCTTGCGGTGTCCAAGTGAATTTATCAGATTTTTTCATCAGTTGATATAGTGGTAATGCCTTCTCTCCCAGCCGACATACAAATCGGCTAAGGGAGGCCAGGCAACCCGTGAACTTCTGTACGTCATTTAGACATGTCGGCAATTCCATCCTTTCTACCGCTCTTATTTTAGTTGGATTGGCCTCTATACTTCAGCTGGATACGAGAAAACCGAGTACTTTCCCAGCTGGTACACCGAAGGTGCATTTTTCCGGGTTAAGCTTCATTCGGAACCTTCTCAAGTTCGCGAATGTCTGCCGAATATCATCCAATAGCGTTTTGCTCTCTTTGGTTTTTATAACCACATCGTCTACATATACTTATACATTTTTTCCTATCTGGTCATGTAGACATTTTTGCATACATCTCTGGTATGTTGCCCCTACGTTACGCATGCCGAATGGCATGGTGCGATAGCAATAAGCCCCGTACGGGGTAATAAACGCAGTCTTTATTTGATCAGCCGGATTTAACGGTATCTGGTGGAAACCAGAATACGCGTCTACAAATGATAACAGCTCACAACCAGCGGTCGAATCAATTACGTGGTCTATCCTAGGTAAAGGAAAAGGATCTTTTGGACATGCCTTGTTCAGGTTCGTGTAATCAATACACATTCGCCATACGATGGCTACATTTGGATCATCCTTTTTCTTTTCTACTAACATCGAATTTGATAGCCAATCCGGATAAAGCACTTCCATGATGAACCCGGCCGCAAGGAGCCGAGCTATCTCATCCCCTATTATTTTTCTCCTGTCTTCGGCGAAGCGGCGGAGAGGTTGCTTCACCGGCCTTGCTCCTGGCCTTACATGCAGAGAGTGCTCAGCCAACTCCCTCGGCACACCTTGCAGGTCTTGAGTTGACCATGCAAAGATGTCCCGATTCTCACGGAGGAAGTTGGTGAGCTCGCCTTCCTATTTGGCATCTAGGCTGGCACCAATGGTGATGGTGCGTTCTGGGAACTGCTCATCTATCTGGACCTTTTTCGTTTCTTTAGTCGGATGGAAAGAAACACTTCCATGTGGGTTGGCCAATGCCGGCATATTCACTTGTGCCGACTGAGCGAGAGCCGCTACCTCTTGAATCCTTATTTTTTTCTCTTGCGACCACCAGTGACTCGGCCAGGTTTGATCCGGCCGAAGGACATTCCATCGACTTCCTGTAATCTCCTGCTACTGTTATCACCCCTTGTGGTCCGGGTAGCTTCATTTTCAAGTAAGTGATGTGGCAGCTGCTCATGAATTTGGCCAATGTTGGCCGCCCGAGTAAAGCATGATAGCAACTTTCTAGATTGTCACATCCCAAGATTTTCCAAATCTTGTTATGTGAAAATTATTGAATAAAATAAAACTTTGTGATTTTCAGGGTGAGAAGAAACCTTTTTGATTCCAATTGGAAACTTTCAAACCTGTTTGGATCAAATAAAATCCTAAAGGGATTTAAAAAGATAAATAAACAATAAAGTTAAAAATATTTGGAAATTACTATTTTTGGATCTTTTAATAAAAAGATTTGGTTTTCAAATGAAAAGGAAGAAATATAAATAAGGATTATTTTATAAGCCAAATTAAAACTTGGCCAAGCCTTTGAAATAAAATATTTCTATTTGATAAAAATGGTAAAAGGTTTATTTAAAGAAAATAATGGGGATTTATTAATACCCAATTTTATTAAAGTAAAGGTTTTTCCCATTTTAATAAAACACTAAAACTTATTAATTTATTTTAAATAAGTTTTCCAAGTATTCTATATTTTCAAATAAAACCTACTGAATTGTTTTTGATATTATTTGGATTTCAAATGGAGATTTTAAATAAATCAAATCCTATTTGATTTAATAACTAAGGACTATTTTATTTAATTATTAATGGACCCTAAAATAAAATTATTATTTTATTTTGGGACTTGGATTATTTCTGTTAAACAGAACTAAAATCAATGCAAAGTTTGGTGGAAGTTTGATTGATTTGAGTGTTTGATTTGTTGTTTAAATTTCAAAACAGAAAATCAAAATAGAAAAAGAAAAACAATCAGAACAGAAAAAAATATGGAATCGGACCTGACCCAACTCACCTGGCCCAGCAGCCCAGTCCAACCCAACTAGCTCTCGCCCCGCAGAAAACGATTCACACCTACTTACTGACCCACGCAGACACCGACGAGTGGATCCTCTCCCTATCTATCTCCCTCGCTGACAGCAAGGCCCCACCCCTCCTGTTCATCGTCTTCAAACCCGCGCCGATTACTCCTCGCCGTTTCTGTCTTGAATTGCAGCGATCAATTCGCGTCAATGGAGGCATTAATCTCTCCAGCATCTACGCCCTTTTAATCGCCTCTGTCTCCTCCTCCTTTCCCCTCAAACACCACTGCACGAGAGCCACCAGGCTGTCCTGAATCGAAATTGCACCGCCGCTGCTCCGACGAGCCTCACCGAGCAATTCCGGCCAGTAGACACCGCCCCTTGCCTCATCAACCAAGCTCACACACTCCCCAGCCTCTGGCACTTCTCCCTGTGCCTTTCGTTCGCCCGCGCTCGCCCTAGAGCCTCGGCTTCGACAACCTCTGAGCGCCGCCGCGTCTGCTTCTTTCTCCGACGACCTCCCCCTGGTAAGCCAGACCGCCCTGGCACCTCCTATTGATGCTCACTTCATCAGCAGATCAAACCGCGTCTAACCATGCCCTTATTCTTCCTCGGGGTGATCTGCAACGTCGCCTTCGACGACCTCCAGAGCCGCCTGACGCCTCCAACCGCTCCGGCGAGCAATCCCCATCGCGTCTGAGCGCCCCTCGACGAACCGACCATGCCTCGAGCTTCACCGCCACCCTGCAAGCACGGTGAGCACCTCCACTTCTCTCCTTGCTTCCTGTAACAGCTGCTAGCACACCGTCTGACCGCGCGCCGCCGCTCACCGCCGCGCAGCGTCGCCCGTTATTGACCAAGCAGTCGTGTCCGTAGGATCTTGATCGGACGAACGCGATAGAAGCTAGACGAAGGGGTAAGTAGCATCTCCGCGCCGTGCGATCTGTTTAGATCCAACGTCTCACAGAGGCCGATCCGTGCGAACCGGTACCGCCCAATAGTATTGCGCCGCGTGGCACTAGTTGATTTAAAACAGATTTTAGAATCTGATTTAGATGCAAATTTGTAAACCTCATAACTTTTGATCCACACGTCCAAAATTTGCAAATTTTATATCAATGGAATCAGTGGAACAAGCCCTAGCCAACCATGCCATTTGTTTAGTAAAAAGTTTCTGTTAAATGGTTTGTTTTTGCAGAAACATGTGTATGCTTGTTTAGGTTATAAAAATTATTCCAAAATGATTTTGAGGATGAAATCTTTGAAAAATTGGTTTGTGGTGAACCTACTGACCCTAGGAACCAACTCATGGATTTAAAATGTTTTTGGTGAAGATTAGGATTGATTAATTGAATTAGCCCATTTCTAGTCAAATAAAAATATTGAATTTGCTAGGGAAATGAATTTTGAGCAAAATCTTTGGAAAATGTTTTGATTCAAACCTACTGACCATAAACACCAAGTTTTTTGATTTAACAACTTATTTGGTGAACATTATAAAAATTATTACCTTACCAAAAGCATTTTCACCACATGAAATAATGATTTGATTTAAAAATGGTTTATATATGAAACCCTTTTGCAAATGGTTTTGCCACTTTAGGAAATGACCACTTTGGACTTTACAATGTTTAGAGCCTAGTATAAACCACCTTTGAAAATAAAACTATCTTTTGCATGCTTGCATGCATGACTTGGTTTCTATTATTTTATGTGTACTAAATTGTTTGAATATTGGTTGGAATGATAGTTGAATCTATGTTTGCTTGATTGATTTGTAGTGAAGTTAGAAGAGTGTGAGATTAGCCAGATCAAGAAGTGAACCAACATTCCCTACCAAAAAGGCAAGTGACACTATCATCCAAAGTCCTACTATTTTCATTATACTTAGTGGATTTTGAAACATGCATGAAAAAGATTTCTATACTTTATGCTATGCTAAATCCTAATAGGATACCCTTATATATTCCTTAGTGAAAACAATGTAGTTGTAAAATGCTTAGCCATGCTATATATTTTGAGAAAAGATACATGTTGAGATTTTATGAAGTTGAGAAAAGACTTGTGTTTTTATATAATAAAACAAGTACTCAATGAACCACCTGGGTGGACAAGGATACTCAAGTTTTGGAAAAGGTGGCAACAAGAGGAACCATGTTTATATGGCAATCTCTTTTTGTTGTGCACCAGATGAAAACCACCCAGGGACTTAGAGATTGAACATGTTTCTCGAACAGTGGCTTTCGTGTACAGCCACATGCTAAATGGGCACTGGCTTAGTCAACTACATTGGGAAGACCCATGCATTGGTCTTCAGGTTAACTGGAAATGAGGGAACTAGGAACCCTACATTGGTGCCTGAAGATAAGCTAGCATTGTGTATGGGAGGACCCTATGGAAAGACTTCGTCACATTCTCAATCTGCTAGTACTCCATCTTGGTGAGTACTTATCCAGCGGCCACTGGTGGTAACAAGATGAGATTGTGTCATGTGGGTAAAGTGTACAACTTCTGCAGAAGATAAAAATCTAAGTACTTAGCCGTGTCCCCGGTTATGGACAATACTGAGCAACTAAAGCTTGAAGCTATGGGAAATATCGACATTCCAATTTCTAAAAGCAAAACTTTAAAGTGACAACAAAAGACTTGAAGCACTTGGGGTGTACCAAGGAGCTCAAGAGATTTTGACTAAAGACTTGAAGCACTTGGGGTGTACCAAGGAGCTCAAGAGTTTTTGACAAAGACCTGAAGCACTTGGGGTGTACCAAGGAGCTCAGAAAGATTTTTGACAAAAGGTCAAAACTGTTTTTGAAAAGATAGGATAAATTATTGCTTTCTGCAAATGAGCCTAAAACCCTACTCAGCCAAATATGCATGTAATGGTAGGATCCACTTATATTTCTACATAGTAGTGAAACTTGCCAATACAATTCAAATGTATTGACCCTTGTGGCTGTAACTTGTTATGTTGCAGGTTTGTTTGATATTAGTGAAGTTGATTGTTTAGGATTACAAGTCTACAACCAACATGTTTTCCTGTGGCACTTTGAAGATGAAGGACCCCATGCTTATAGATATTCTGCTGCAATGTAATGTAATAGCCAAAAGAGCTATGTAAGATGTAATAAAATTATGTTATTCCTGGTTATAAAGTTATATTATGGCCTTTGTTTCTTGATAATACATCTTAACTGTGGATGTTAGCTATTGATCCAGGGACTAGCATTATGAACACAGGGATCTCTACCTTATTAAAGGTTGGGACCTCTACATAGATCCACCACCTCAAACTTCAAATTTTCTGCTCTGCAGTTATCCCTTGTGCCGAATAATACATCTACTCGAACCTTCCCAATGGGTTCGCATGAAAGTCCCGACACTATTCCATGGAACGTGGTTCTTGTGGATTGCAGCATATTCTGCGATATTCCGAGTTTATGCATTGTATCTTTGTACATGATATTGATACTGCTCCCATTGTCAATGAGTACTTTTGAAAATTTCACATTAATGCTGGGCCCGACAAATGTCGGATCTAGTACGAGTGCGTATGACCCGGGATTCGGCATTATTTTGGGATGATCCTGTATGCTCCAAGTTACTTCTTGATCTGACCAAGGCACATATCTCGGTACTACCGGCATAACTGCATTCACTTCCATATGCCGGCGCTGTACACTTTGCCTGTCTTGCTGTTCTGTTGTGAACATGCAATATGATTGATGATGTTCCCTGTAATCATTGCGTCCGTTATTTCCTGGGTTTGTCCTTCCTTACTGACCCTGATTTATCACTTGATGCACAACATCTCTCCGGTCCGAGTTATCATACCTCGGGGGAGGAGGGGGTAACATTAACTGCTGTGCATTTTCCCTAGTCAACTGCGGCTGCTGCTGCTGATGTGCCTGATGGGAAGGTGCTTGCATGCCCGCCGGGTTCCCCATTGCATTTTTCATCCAGGCACATTGCCGAGTTGTATGATTAGCCGGCTTGGCCGGGTTTGGAGTGTGAAACTTACACGGTTGATCCAACATGGATTCAAACGTGTACTTCGGCCTTTCCTTCCATTGCTTCTTCTGTTCTGGTTTCCACTGTCTCTTCCCTTCATTCCTTGGTGTCCATTGCTGAGGACCATTCTTCTGCCACTGACTGTTTCCGTGACTCGGCTGATCTTGCACTACTGCTGCCACCTGATTGGAGGCATACATGTAATCCGGTCTTTCCTCTCTTCTTCTACCTCTGAACTCGTTGCGCCTCGATGATCCGGCCACATCTCTTGCATATTGATCTTGATTCTCCGGATGGTCCGCCGACATTAGTTCTGGTTGCGTCGGATCTCCCAATGCATACGAATCCGCTATCCTGATGGTTTCTACCAAAGTGGTTGGCATATCTCTTTGCAGTCGCTGCCACAAGACACTGGCATATCGGCATCCTTGAGCGAACCAAGCTATCGCTTGTGATTCTATAACTCCCTCGCATGAATTCCTGAGGTTACACCACCGAGTCCAGAATTCTCTGTCCGTCTCATTCGGCCTTTGCTTGCACATTGCAAGCTGCTGTGGCCTGTTTGGTCTCTTGTAAGTACTGGTGAAGTTGCTGACAAACATCTCTTCAAAATCTAGCCAGCAGTTGATACTGCCCGCTGGCAGATTATTCAGCCATACTCTGGCCGGTCCTTCCAGCATTTGCGGGACATATCGTACTGCCCATCGCAGGTTTCCGCTAGCTATTTTTACCGCAGTAGCATAGTCAATTAACCAATCTTGTGGTTTGGTACTCCCATTGTATGTCTTTGTGCCCCTTGCCAGCTGAAAATTCAGCACAGGCGGCTCGCCCATGATCCGGGGTCCGAAACATGCTGGACCCGGTGGACCTTGCTCCTCTAACAACTCGGACCGGTACAACCTGTCCAGTTTTAGGCTTGCATCATTTGATGGCAAGTTTCTGTACATGACTCTCTCTTGCATTCCATAATGTTCATTTCCACCATGCCCTGCATACTCCATATCTGAGTAGCCATCATTGTACCTCTCGTTTGCCTGATTATGGCGAGCTGGTCTCACTTCTCTTTCCTGCCGAGGTTCATACCTCGGCTGAGGATTGGGCGGCGGATCCCTCCTTCCTTCTGCCGGGATATTGTTCTCATGATTTCCTCTTCCGAGGTCTCCATTACCTCGGCTTCCGTTGCCTTTGATGGCACGGTGGGGGTTTCTTTCGCCACTGTTACCTCGGCTTACATTGCCTTTGTTATCATTGATCTTTTCAGCTACCGCCGGATCATACGGTACAATCTGCTTGTTTATTTTTCCTGAGGTTACTGCTCTATCTTTTCGCGCATTGTTTCCGGGTGAAGATGCTGCTGCCACTGATAGGGCGGGTGCTGCTCCAGCCGAATGAACCATACGTGAGGCACCAGGTCTTGTCGGGTCTGCCCCAAGCATTTCTTCTTCTGCTGGTTCGCAATGCGCACCAGCTCATTCACTCTTTCTTGCTGTTTCTGCCAGGCTTCGCCGGCCAGTCCTTCCAACTCTAGTGCAGCGGCATTCGCCGCCCTTAGGTTCTTTGCCGGGGTGCTATACCTCGGCAAGCCTAGATCGAGTGAATCTGCCTTATGAGTCTCATGCTCTTTATTGATATCATTCATGAGGTTTTTCCCTCTTAATCTTAATTCATCAACCCGCTCGGGGGCGACATCTAGCTTATTTTCCTTAGCATATTCCCGCAGGGTCCTGTTTAAGGATTCCCGCAATGCCGACACATTTTTTTGCCTCTACCAGTACCTTTTGCCTGGTCTCTTCTAACTCTGCCTGAGCATTAGCCGGATCAAGTATCGGCGCTACATGCGTAGTCAGATTATCTATAGTTGCCTGGAGAATATTTTCTGGTCTTTCTAGAGGTGGCCATCCTACCCTTGGTGCCTTCGGAGTTGTCTCCTGCACCTCGGCTGGCTTTGCTACTGAAGGATCTACCTCGGTGGGCTGTGGAGCTGCCTGCTTTGTGGTCACCTATCCTCCCGTCGTCGGGTCCTTGCTTGATCCGGCACCTCCTGCTGCTGCCTGCACCCCTACTGCGACCATCACCTCGACACTGTTGGCGGGGCGTTCTCCACACGGACCGTTGGTAGCGCTGAGGGAGGGGGGGCTCTCCTACAACAATGAATCAGTGAGGATAGACGCAGGAGGTGTCGATGCCGACGTAGATCTGGTGCATGCCCAAGTTGATGAAGGCGCCGTTGCACGGAGGAGCTTTTCTCCTGAAGCTGCCTGCGTTATCGCTGACATAGTCGCAGAGATCAAATCTCTGGACTAAGCTAGAGACAACGCGCTCGCCGGTGTGGATGAAGTTTCCCGTCCGGAACTTGACTCCAGCTAGCACCGTTGCTGGCCCCACGGTGGGCGCCAATTGTCGTGATGGTGGCACGACAGATGCCATGGGTAGGCTAAAGTTTGGGGCCAATGGATGCTAGAGGGATCCGGGGAGGTAAGATGTAGTTGCTTCTACACACGAATGACCAACAAGCTGATCTTTATTTCTCCTCTCTCGGGCTACGAGTGCTCCTTGAGATGTTTGCAGGAAGAGAAGAACTTCATGAGCCTAACGGTGTAGAATGAATCGATCCCCTTCTTAGGAACCCATGCCTCTCCTTATAAAGGGGTGCCTTGGCTCCTCTAGGGCTGACGTGGCAAGCATATTCGAAGAATATGCTTGTCCCAATATAGTAACTCGGCGACCTCCTTTCTGTGTCCCCCTTCTAATGACGGCAAAGTTCCAGAGAACCCCACCTGCATGCCTCGGGCTCCAGGACTGTCACCTCCATGACCTTCTTCTGCCCTTCTGCTGCTCTGCGCCTTGTCCTTTGCGCTTGGCTCTGTTCAGATTCTTCCTAGCCCGTGGCTAGGGTTTGACTATAGGCACCTCCTTCTCCTGCAAGCTTCATGTCATTCGGCCCTATCTCGCTTAACTCGGCTTGGCCTTCACCTGCATTTAGGTTATTCGGACTTACCCGGCCGACTTAACTCGTATGTCGGCCGGGTAATGTACAGCTCCTTCCATAGGTGTCATGGTCGTGCTTATCTCGACCGATCTTTACATGATTCGGCCGATATAGACAGTAACTCGGCATATGCCAGGGGAAACTCCTTTTATCTTTCCCGGTCTTGACCCTACCCGGGGTCACCTCCCCAACATTTGTCCTATTATTTTCACTATGCATTAGTGATGTTTTGAGTAGGACTTGCATGGAATTTTTACTAAGTATGCTATGCCTTGGGAAATCCTAGTAGATGATGCCTTAGTAGAATTTTCCTAAGTTAAGATCCCTACTACTATCATGCTTAGCTTAGCTAGTAGAAAACAAGGGTGGATTATATTCATGCTATTAAATATTTCTAAGTCAATGACTTGTGTTTTGTTTAATAAAACAACTATGTGAATGAATCACCTAGGTGGAATGGTGTGAATGGTTTGTGTTGAGTGGTTAACTAGGGCCCATATTCATGGCCGACCATAGTGTATCTCACTTGTGGAAAGCCACCTAGGAAAAAAGAGATTTGAGATGTCAAATGTTGAGAAGCTTCAAGTTCAACCACATGGCAATATGGGCTCTGCCTGGATCATATAGGTTGCAATAACTTAGCCAGATGGACAGTTGGTGGTAGGGGTGATAGGTTTGGAGCGCGTCCATTTTGGTCTAAGGGAAGGCTTCTGAAAGATCTTGTCTCGATGCATGTAGAGTCTTGTGGGGAAAGTGCACCACCTCTCAAGAGAGTAAAATCTAAGTACTTAGCCGTGTCCCTGGCAATGGACAATTTGAGCATCAAGACATGGAAGCTATCAAGAATCTCCTCATCCCAATTTCTAAGTTAAAAACATGTGGTTGAACATGGGTTAAAGGATCTTCAATCTTTGATTGGTAGATGCCTTGGTTGATTTTGGCAAATAAAAACTTAGTGTTTTCAAATGATAAGGAAAATCTATTTTGAGCAAAGCAAGCCTAAGCTCCACTTAGCCAAATGCATATAGATGATAGATACCACTATTCTACCATAGTATCACTTGCCAATACAATTCAAATGTATTGACCCTTGTGGCTGTAACTTATTATGTTGCAGGTTTGTTTGATGTTAGTGAAGTGTGTTGATTAGGATTACAAGACTACAACCAATATGATTGCCTATGGCACTTTGAAGATGAAGGACTCCATGCTATAGTTATTTTTGCTACATTGTAATGAGATAGCCAAATGAGCTATGTAAGATGTAATGAATTATTTTATTCCTGGTTATAAAGTTGTATTATGACCTTTGTTTCTTGATATTACATCTTAAACTGTGGATGCTAGCTATTGATCCAGGGACTAGCATTGTAAACACAGGGATCTCTACCTTATCAGGTTGGGACTTATACAAGGAGGTTGTGTCTATTTCACAACTGATAGATATTCTTCATGCTAGGATTCCTTGGGGATCCGGAAAGAGAGAAAAATTGGTGTGGCGTAACATGAGTGATACCTATATGCAAATTAAGCACTCCCATGAGGTTTAGATGCTTTGGGATTGTTCTGCAGCTGGTCGTAAGGTGAGAGTTTAAGAGATGATTGATGATATGTATGTAGATACTGGAGATCTTGCTGCCAGAGCTTTTGCTGCTCGAGTTTATGGACCACCAGATGCTGATGAAGCTAAGTTTAGTATACACCTAGACGTGGATTTATACACGACAAAACTTGATGGCACAGTTAATAAGCCAGTTTCATCATGTACTATGGAGATAGCCGTCGATTCCAAATACATAACTCTTGTTGAATTGAGAGAGATGATTGGTAAGGAAATCATTATTGGCTGTAAGCAGATGGCATGACTCTAATGATGGCATCATAAGAAGCAGGAATTCATAGAGGTTTTAGTTACCGATGATCTGATGCAGATTATGCGATGAAAGAAGCAAACCAGGAAGGTGTTCTTCCTGGCTTCCATTTCTGGTGTTGTTGGATAGGTTGTAGTAGATGAAGAGGCTCCTCTTGTGGCTGAATAGAAAGAGGGCGTTGATCAGATCTGATAAGAGCTGCTACCCAATGATTGTTAGGGTTTCCCTGCCTGTATTTGTAATAAATATTGTTGTTGCTTTGAAACCGTGTTGCTGTGGTCGTGTTTGTTCAGAGATTGCAATCCGATGTTCTGTGAGTTGTTGAGATATTCGGACATATCACTCGATTTAAACCATCGTTGTTGTAATAAGACATAAGTACATTGTAGTTAACATGATTATGTTTGCTAAGATGATGTGATATACTTGTTTCTAAGACTATGATTGTTGAGAGATTGTAATATAATGTTCTATGAGTTGTTGGGATTTTCGTACATATCAGTCATTGAAACCATCACTGAACAACGTGATACATAAGTACCTTGTAGTTGACATGATTATGATGTAATGTAATACTCTATGAGATCAGTAATTTGACTAATCGTTTGTAACACCCCTAGTTTTATTAAATGCTAACTAGGATTTGGTTGTGCATTCATGAGCATCATCTACTAAAATGTGCATTAAAGAAGTGAAGAAAAACCCTAAACCCTAATTTCCTCTCTCTCTCTCTCTTAGAAAAATCAATTCAAATAGTTCCAAATATTTTGAAAACCCAAAATATATGGATCCCAAATTGTTATAAGGGCCCCTTAGTGTTTTCAAATAATTTATAAAGCCTCTTGTGTTTTGGAAATATACAAAAAAGATTTGAAAATATAAATACAAAGAGAAAATAGAAAGCAGAAAAATAAAAAGGAATTCTAGGAAAGAAATCTGCAGCTAAACCTAATCTAGGCCGCAGCCCATCCCTCTCTTCTCCCTTATTGCCGCTCGCGCGCGCAACCAGCAGCCCAGCGCGGCCCACAGCGGCCCAATACCGCTTTGCCCCTACCATTGTCGACTTGCTCGTGGAGGCAAGCTCCTCCGTGTCACCACCTCTGCCGCCCGATGACGCCGGTCGCACCGCGATCCCTGCAGCCGCCTAGAGTAAGGAAAAGGACCCAGACACGCCTCTCCCTCTCATCCCTACCCTCTCACTCTACCTTGTGCCCTCTCTCACGTGCATTCCTCTCTCTGGCCAAAACCATAGCCGGCCAGGCGCCGCTCGTCATCATGGCTCCCGGCCTTCCCGAGCCCCACTGAGAAGCCCAGAAGCTCCGCCTCGCCACCCTCATTCTTCCTATCAAAGCGTGCAAGCCGTTGAGGCTCCAATCACTATAATTGTCACCTCCGTCCCGAAGTCCGGCCACCACCCTCGCCGTCGATTCCGACATTGCCCTGCCTCCTCGAGCCCTCCTCTACACTTTCGGTGAGCTCTTAAGGCTCAGAGTGACCTTCGCTTGTCCGTTTGCTTGATAGGTTAGCTGCATGCCGTCGACCTGTGAGCACCGCTGCCTCCACTCATCGCAGACATTGCTCCAGTGACAAAATCCGATTGGCGCCGCCTCTAACTTGCTCGCCTTGCTTCGCTGGTTCGAGCGCGCCTACACCCGCAGCCCCGCGCGCCCTCCTCCGCCGTCACCGGTGACCACCCGATGGTGGCTGTCGTGGTGATGTCACTGTGACGTCATGCCAACGTGGTCATGGACCCCGTTGACCACTAACCGCCACCGTGGCAATCCGATGTGGCTCGGACCCCACCTGTCCGTGTCTGAGGCTAGCCCCTCCCTAGTGTAAATAGGTTCTAAGTCCTATGCTGACGTCAGCCTTGCGTAGTAAATGTTATAAATTTCTTTAACAATTTTAGAAATTGGTTTAATCTTATAAATTCAATAACTAATTATTTATAACTCAGAAAAATATGTATAATATATCAAAATGATCATAAAAATGAGATCTACCTCTTTAAGATATAATAATGCATTGATAAGCAACTTACATTACAAGTATAATTAGAAAAACAATATAACCCCTCTCATATGCCTCCGAGGTTTTCCTGAATTAGGATTTTCACCCCTCGGACCCTACTTAAAATAGTCGAGCATGTTTTAGGGGTTCATATCAATTCTATTTAACTTGTCATATCATCATCCTTGTTTGAGCATTGCATCGATGCCATGTGTTGATTGTTTCTCTCTCTTTCCGGTGTTTCTGCTTCTTCCAGATAGTATTCGAAGTTGAATGTGAGCAGCGATTCAAGATCGAAGACCGAGGTATTGAAGAACAAGTTAAGATGATGTACCTGAAGATCTATAGTTGGGTATCAACTTACAAAGGCAAGCGAAGCCCCACACATAATATAATCCTATGTTTTCAAGCATTTCAATTCTTGCCATGTGCATATGATTCTAAACTCTTTTATCGATAGATAAAGTAATCCTATCTTATGCATGTTACCTTTGAAGACTATAACCCCTGATCCACTGCTCCTAGCATAACTAGGGCTTGGCTTGTGAAGCGTTGCTAGAGCTATTACATCTGTTCTGCTTAACCATGCTTAGCTGTTACCGCTGGTCCATCCGGTTGATGAATCATAGATACGAATGAACCTAGTTTGACAGGATGACGTGGTATGATCAGAGATGAAAGTTAAACATGCTAAGGCTTGTATGGGACGCCATGGTGGGTTATGGTTTTTGCAGTCCCATACTTGCCATTACTAGGACCTGAGTTCTTGCCTCTTGAACCAAGACAAGCGTACAGCCACACGGGGGCCTGGAAACCCCCTCGACCAACTAAATTGCCTAGTAGATTCCATGAGTCACATAGTTTGGGCGTTCCGTTCGACATATGCATCTTGGTTGTTCTCGAAGAAGGTGAAGGAGGTGCATTCATAACAGGTAGGTAAGCATGGCCGGGAACAAGAGAGGCATGGCCTCTGTAATCTTGAACCCTGCGCACATGATTAGGGACCGTCTTTAGGACTCGACCCTTATGGCGGAATCTTCCTAGTGCGTGACTCATGGTCTCAGCGAAATAAAGGTAAAGGTCATGGTCAATCACTCTCTATCGGCCTTCCAAGGAAGAGGGCTAATGATCTGGAATTAAGAAGCGGTTGGTATGTGTGGGTAAAGTTGTACACCCCTGCAGGTATTATTCTTTTCGAAAAGCCGTGTCCACGGTTATGGACGACTTGGGAATGGATGTTGTGATCATAGAGAACTTGAACCTAATCGTAAAACTTGGCAAGTTGAGTAACGTGTGCTTAAGGATGCTTCCTCAGGGATCGAGGGGGTGATCCTAGTTGGTAGGTTCAGCTGATAAGGATTCAGTGGATATCAAGACATGATCAAAGCTAGAGATGCCGCTCTCTTATCACTTTTTAAAATATTCTGATTAGTCGAGCTTCTTCTTCCTCTTGTTTTATCAACAAAGATGGATTTATGAAAAATAACTCCACCAGCCATAAGTCTTGTGGAGTACACCATGTACTCACCCTTGCTTCATTGATAATTTTGCAGCAGAGTAAGTGTTACCATAAAAGATGAGTTCTTTATGGCATAGACATTGACGAGTAGCTTGGGGTTCCCATTCGTAGTATGGGATCTATGGACTGGACGTCATCGCTATACTTCAGGCCTCTTAGGCCATTTTTTGAGTTTACTATACTTAGTAGCATAATTTGCCTTCTGTTGTTTGATGTTTGTGGTTAGTGACCTCTGCTTGTAATATTTTGGTTCTCTACTCAGTTATGAGCTTGCTGTAATATTTTGTGTCGTAGGGTCACTGTTGTGTTACCAATTCTCTCTCTATATGCTTTCGAGATTAGGTTAGACTTATGTTCAGAAGAAGGTCTGGGATTTGTCTAGCCTTAATCCCGTGGGTGTCACAGGTTTTGGTATTAGAGCAGTACCGACTGTAGGAAACCCTTTTTACTAGTCGATGTTGAGTCTAGTACTTGTGAAAATTATTTTCAAAGATGAAAATTATGTGCGAAAACTCAGGTATGCTTCTTTTTACTCCTTATCAAGTTTCGCTCTAACTCTGGTCACCTTATCTTGTGTTGATTTGTAAAAGTTTTGTTATCTCGTCTCATCTTTCAAAACTTAGGTGCCTTCTTAGCATGTTGTTTCTCAACTAGTTGACCTAGTGTTAAGTTCTCTAGAGTCTGGTGTGTATGTTCCTTGTTTCCCTTGTTTCACTTCAGTTGAGAGATTTTCCTCCATCATGATCGCTCTATTTTATGGGACCACAACCTCATGTTCATGGTTCCATAATGTTCTGTTCTAGGTATCGAGGTTTCCTTTCGCCTTGTGTGCCTCCTTTTTATTCTTTTGGGTACTTCAGAAGTTATTTCTTCTCTTGGAAGTTACTCGTGATTGCTAGCTTGCAGTGTACGCTTTGTTACTCAAGTAGTAGTTACTTCTTTCTCTGGGTTTTAACCCTTGGACTTGAAGGTAATATCCCCGATTGTGCTAGATTCTGGTGCTGTGAATCTTGTACATGAAGCTGACCTTTAACCCAAGATCCATTTTGTTGAACCCTGTTGTTAATGTTCACATGTTACTTCAGGATGGCTAGTACCTTCTACGCTAGCCTTCAAGCTTGTGGATATTGTCGCTATTGAATAATGACATTAAAGGACTTCCCCTACCACATGCTATGGCAGATGTTCTTTAATGGAACCAACTAGATCACGACAAGAGCTCCTCATGAGTCTCGCATCAATACTTGTGACTCTGCCACACCTCCCTTTTCTGCATCGGTCTTCGGAAGATTGTTGACTTATGCATCCACATCTCGGGATTCTATCCTGAGCATGTTCCTTTTTCCTTGTTGTTTTCCAGCCTTTAAATACCAGTTGGTATCCAAGTAGTATATGTGCATTGGTGTATTCCAATGAAAGATACTCTTGTGGTCCATCATGACAAACCAGTTCGGGATGTCAAGAGAAACCAACTCCAGTACCTCGTCATTTCTAGGACCAGGTCAAAGTGTTGTAATCCGCAGATCAATAAGCATTGATTAGTTTATGTTCTGTTCTACCTTAAAGTGTCACACCCTTTCTATACTAAGAGTTCATGCTGAGATTCATGACCCTCTTAATGAAGTGATGCTCTTACACATATTTACCCACCTTTCCTCTGAGTTATTCATGCTCGGGAAGGTTGCGTGTGCATAATGATGTGGCCATCTAAGATTCTTAGAAATTCTTATTTCTTTGAACTTTAAGGACATTTGTATCATTCCTAGCGTGTTGGTTAACCCTATCACTAATCAAGGGATGATTGTGCTACCAAGTCCGATATTCTGGTACACCCTCTTTAGTCAAAGAGTTAGGCTCATGCCGAAGCTCTGAGACTATGTCATCTTGCCTTACCAAGCAAGTTACCTCTCGAACGAAGTGACATATCGGTGGTTCGTGATATTATAGATGTCTACTAGAAGTATCGCCATGTTGCCACATGACCGTGTTGTCAAGTTCTTGAGAAAGTTAGTTCTCTGAACTACTCTTTTCTCCAAGGATCCGTACTGGATACCCCTGAGCTAGTTGGTTGAGCTTAAACAATAACTTGGAGAGTTGTAATACAAAAGTTTTATCCAACTATGTTCCTCCTTAAAGGGATGTCTAGTGATGTTCGTGTCGAAGCAAGATAATACGTCCTTTGTGGATATGTTATCTTTTTATGCCTTTGATTTGATTTGGGCAATTGTCAAATCAAACTCAGTTCTGGGGACTATCTTGATGGTGTATCCACTTGTGATGTCTCACTTAAGTACATCTTCAAGTCCTCTGGTCTGACCAATGTCTATGCCTTGTTCATACAACATGTGAGTCCGTCTTCTTGGAGTGTACAGATAAGTTTGTTATTGAGCCCATCAATGACGTCCTTAACTTCTCCATGCTAGAAAAGATTCATGTGGAACAATTGGCATTAATGTTGGAAAATTTTGAGAACCATCGTTGTGTTATATTGAAGTATGTGTTCTAGATGTTAGAAGTAACCTTCTCCGATTCAGGAGGAAAATGTTGAAAGATATCATCGTGGATTCGAGTAGAGTTGTCTTTGTTTCCCTAGGAATCATTTCAAGTTAGCCAAGCATGTGCAGAGAATTCTTGATATGGTAGGTTTATACCTTCACATCTCGAGAAGATTCTCCAAGCATCTTAAGCCACTTACTGATTTGTCATGGAAGAAAAGAAGTACTTAAAACTTCGATATCCTCCTAAATGTTTCCCAACAAGGATTCCGTTGTGTTTCGTTGCAAACAATTCTTGTAGGTGCAATTATATTTTGATAACTTGCTAACACATGTGTTCCGCAATCTAGCTCATATTTTGGAGCTTGACATTGAAGTCCATGTCTTCAGAATCTAGTAGCTTTACCTTTGCGGTAAGTTGATAACTTTCTATTCAGATATTCTGAGTCCGAAGTATCATTCCACTTAACCAAAGCTGAATTTCAAGCATTAATAATGGTTGGTGTCCCTCAATGTTTTGACATAGGTCTCTGTGTAACTCTGGCAAGATTGATGTAATGGTTGACACACTTAGCCGGAAAGACCTTTTGTCATAATCTCTTAAAACAGCAATAACAACCATTTTTCATAAGGCTTCTTGTGTGACTTACTATTGTGCTCATGGTTTCCTTTGTAATCGAAGTCCAACCTGTACCTGATGACTGGTTAAAAGCTTGTTAGTAGCCTGATATCAGTGTTTCAAACATCAAGGAGAGCATTTAAAGTAGAGTTGCTAAATGTCTCTCGGTCGCTCCTCCAGATCCTTTTACGTTGGTAAGAATTTGGTTATGCCAAGTACTTGGAGTCTTAGAATGCATTTTATAGAGGCAATAGCCCTCTTTTGTGCAGCTATGCCATATTGTAGTATGGAATTAGTTCGGAAGTAATCAAATACTATCAAGATGTATCTATTTACTCAATTACTACAGGTGGTTGAATTCAATTTACTGTCATACTTATCCGAGGCAAACAAGATTCAGACAACATTTTATGAACTGATCTTGGATGGTTTACTCATGAAAGTTCCATACAGAATCACGCACTAGCTCAAACAAATATATGTAAAAATTGTTCGAGTCATACAAACTAACCGCATTTCTTGTCTTTCGGATCGCTCACTAGCAGTATTTTTCTAGCAACGGGGACATTGATCATTTCCATCCCACCCTCTTTTCAGGAGGTAGCCTTGGTTATTCACACAAATTTATTAGCCACACATACTACAAATTTATTAGCCACACATACTACAAATTTATTAGCCACACAAACTACAAATCGTTAGCCACACATACAACGAATTCATTAGCCACACATTACAACAGTTCAAACTATTACAAAAGGCATACTACGTGCTTGAATCTCAAGTCAGCAATCTTTTAGATTCAATAAACCGCTGTCTTCACTCGAGCAAAATCAGAACCACCAGCTTGTCCACGACCGGTCCCCCCACCAAAACCATGCACTCTGTCGTGGAATGGTGGTGGTCCTGTGCCACCGATCCTTCTAGGCCAACACTGCAGGCGACGAGGATGCTTTCTGGCCGTCTCGTCGGGGTCCTGAATGCCATGTACCGATTCCAGAACCTCCTGTAGGTGGATGATCACCAGGTGCTTCTAGCGAAGCTGTCGTCTTGGCCTGCTCGGAATCTCCACCTCGTACATCTTAGGAATGGTGTTTGGATCTTTCAGCCACGCCTTTACCTCAATGATCCATCTGTCGCTCGATGGCACAATCTCCACTAGCTCGCCGCCAAGGCTACTGACGACCTGCTTAAGGGCCTCTGGTTCCCAAGCATCCAAAGGGAGGTCATCAAAGCCGAGTTTTGAGAAGAGACAAAGCTGCCCCAACCGATCGTCCCACCCACAGGCGTGATGCCAACACATGAAGCTCATTTTCTCCCCACATCACCTGAAACAATGGGAATAATTCAGAACACGCTCAATGTCTGAGTGGTGGGCGAATCAGACAACAAAATCGAATGGCGGCACACATACCTCAATATTGACCACTTTTCGTCTGATCCCAAACAAGAACTAAAAGTCGACAGAAAGTCAGCCGGCGACACGGTGGGATGCGTGCCCAATACGCTGGCCATGAGAGCATTGTCGTCGAACTCCTCTGCCAGGGCTACCATGCTTGGGGTGCGCGACAACACGCAACTGCCCGAGGCTGGTCACCTGTCCGGATTGCCCATCCGAACGCGCTCCACCGTGCGAGAAGGTCTAGGTAGCAGCAAGAGGCTAGGCTGAGGACACAAAGCTCCAACACAACGACTAGGAAAAACGAGGCGAGGGTGATGGCGGCGAGTTTCAATTAAGGGCGTGGGAGGTTGACCGGCCATGGAGGGGACACAAGGAGAGCAATGGCGAGATCTGATCTGGAGACCAGTAGCCGAAGCTAAGAAAGGTAATGGAGAGGGGAATAATAGGGGAGAGAGAGTAGATCAGAGAAGAAGATCTAGTCCTCGTAGGGTAAACCAGTCCACGACCGCAAAGGATAATGAGGAATACTGACAGGGCTGGGCAAGAAGAATTTACCTATGGTTGGATTTGAGTTCAACCTTTTTTGATTGATTCAAACGATCGTTTGGCTGTTAGATTTGTATTCACCCCCCATTTGGCCCCTCTCAACAATCGGCGAAGCTACTATAGCCCCTCCGCGAGATTACACGCAACTCGGGCCCCGCGATGCCTTGGCGTCTGAACTTTTGGGCCGCATATTAAAAACCTCCTCTCCCGTACAGGATCGCAAAGGAGAGTGGTTCCGAAGACCTACTCTCTCGTTCGCCGGTGCAGACCGGCAAGCGGGGTGGAGTAGACTATGGTGGAACACAAATAGAGAGGCTGGAAAAAACCTAGATTGGTTTTAGTGCCTTGTGGTGGTAGCCGCGCATGACTTCATATAGAGCGGCTCAAGAAACCCTAACGAAGGAGAACATGGGCCGTGTCCACATTGACCCGAATAGGCTGACTGTTGACACCTCTGTCAAAACCTCACAATTTTCCTGAGCAGCAAAATAAAACCCGACTCAGTGAGATTCCCACAACCCGCGAAGCGCATGTCGTGACGAGATGGGTGGTGGTGCGTGCATGCGAGCGTGCGCCGTCGTCAGAGGAGGAGCGCACGTGTAGCTCTCTTACTGTCACTCACTTACAAAGTGGTGCAACACCCCACCTTATAAGGTGGTGAACTCTCCTTCAACTTCCCATGTGGGACTAGACTTTAGCTCTTACTCCACCCCCATGTGAGCTGCCCAAATCATGGACCCAAACACATGTGAGCTGCCACAAACATGGACTTTGAGATTCAGGGAAAGTTTGAAATATATATGGGCATTTTTAGTTTAGCCCCTTATTTTTAACAGTTTGGTGGTTATTCAATGCTTTAAGGCGTCGAAATTATCTATATAATAATCGAGAAGTATAAGAACCTCATTTTGGGTGAAGAGATTATGGAGAAATATTTAACTGGACTTGATGTACAGAAGGTGAACTCAATCAAAACTAGACACTACCATTATATAGTTATACCATTCACCACTTAAAAACTCTATTAAAATATGGGCCCTACTGAAGGGTTTCGCGGCATAGTAAATCAAAATTTTCTACGGATGCGAACAGAGGGAAAACCAAGATCTAATCTAGGAGATGCAAACAACGAGAGAGATTGGATTAGATATTCATACCCTTGAAGATTCGCACAGCAGAACGTTCGTCGGAACGTGGGTGATGTAGTCGTACTCGCTTCTCCTCCTCGCGATCCGATCCGATCTAGCACCACAAGTGGCGGTGCCTCCGTGAGATGCACACGTGCAGCACCTCGACGTCTCCTCCTTCCTCGGACCAGCAAGTATGGTGGAGAGATGGATTGGATCTACAACACGACGGCGTGGTGTATATGGTGGAGAATTTCTGCAGCAGGGCTTCGCCTACAAATAGTCGGGAGGGAGAGAGGAAGGGCAGCAGGGCGGCTAGGGTTGGAGGGGAAGGTGTGGGGGGTGGTGCGCCCCAGCCCTCTTTATATAGAGGGGTGGGGCGGCAACCCTAGCCCCCTCCCCCAAGCCAAGGCCGGCAGCCAAGGAGGAGGAGTGGGGGGCAAGGAACCCCCCCCCCCTTCTAGAAGCTCTATCTAGAGTTTAAACCCTCTTGGCCGGCTGGGCCCTATGGGGCCTTGTTCCCCTGGCCCAATGCGGCCAGGGAACTCCCTCATAGGCCCATGCCCCCTCCCGGAAGGTGGGGCCACGTTGGTCCCCTTCCGGAAGGTTCTAGAAGCTTCCGGTACAATACCGATTAACCCGGAACAATTCTGAACTCCAAAAACTGCACTGCCTTATATGAATCTTATTCTCCGGACCACTCCGGAACCTCTCGTGATGTCCCGGATCCCATCCGAGACTCCGAACAAAAACTCATAAACCAATTATCCAATCTATCCTAGCGTCGAGACACGTTAAGTGTGTGACCTTGCGGGTTCGAGAATATGCAGACATGATCTTCTATCAATAATCAACAGCGGGGTCTGGAAACCCATATTGACTCCCACACATTCATCGATGATCATATCGGATGAACCACGATGCCAGGATTCAATCAATCCCATATATATATTCCCTTTGTCTCGCGATATTTTACTTGCCCGAGATTCGATCGTCGGTACCATCATACCTAGTTCAATCTCGTTCACAGCAAGAACTTTACTCGTTCCGTAAACCGATATCACTTTGTGATTAACTCCTTAACCACATGCTTGCAAGCGGTGTTGATATCGATTACCGAGTGGGCCCGAAGTATACCTCTCCAACTTGGGAGGGACAAATCCCATCTCGATACATACAACCCAACAGATACTTTCCGATCACCTGAGAGACACCTTTATGATCACCCTCTCATAGGATGACGTTTGATGACCTCAAAGCTTTCTTCCGATACCAGGGAGTTGTATTATCTCATGGTCTAAGGAATACAATATTTGACATAAGAAAAGCTTCGCAAAGACGAACACGATGACACGATCTAATTGCTTCGCTTAGTGTGGGTCTGTCCACCATATCATTCTCCCAATGATATGATCTCATTATTAATCGACAACTCATGTCCATGGCTAGGAAACCTTAACCATCATTAATCAATGAGCTAGTCCATAGAGGCATAATAGGGACACGGTGTTGTTCACAAACCACACAAGTATTAAATTTTCCGCTTAATATGATTCTAGCATGGAATATAAACATTATCATGAACAAGAATTATAATAATAACATCTTTATTATTGCCTCTAGGGCATAATTCCAACAGTCTCCCACTTGCACTAGAGTCAATAATCTAGTTTACATCTGGCAACAATCTCACACCCATGGCACTGAGGTGCTGATCATGTTTTACACGTGGAAGAGGTTTAGTCAATGGATCTGCAACATTCAGATCTGTATGTACTTTGCTGATCTTCAGATCTCCATCTGCTATATAATCTCGGATTATATGAAACTTGCGGTTGATATGCTTGGTCTTTGGATGATATCTTGGTTCCTTAGCGAGTGCTATGGCGCCAGTGTTGTCACACAATATCTCCAGTGGGTCCAATGCACTTGGAACCACGCCAAGCTCAGTGATGAAGTTCCTGATCCAAACTCCTTCACTTGACGCTTCTGCAGCAGCCATGTATTCCGCTTCTACTGTAGATCCCGCGATCACGCTTTGCTTGCAGCTTCTCCAGCTCACAACTCCTCCATTCAAAATATAAACGTATCCTGTCTGAGATTTAGAATCATCCTTTGTCACATCCCAAGATTTTCCAAATCTTGTTATGTGAAAAATAAATGAATAAAATAAAACTTTGTTGATTTTCAGGGTGAGAAGAAACTTTTCGAATCCAATTGGAGACTTTCAAAACCTATTTTGGATTAAATAAAATCCTAAAGGGATTTAAAAAGTTAAATAAACAATAAACTTAAAAATATTTAAAAATTACTATTTTTGGATCTTTTAATAAAAGATTTGGTTTCCAAAAGAAAAGGTAAATTTATAAATAAGGATTATTTTATAAAGCCAAATTAAACCTTGGCCAAGCTTTTGAATTAAAACATTTTGTTTTGATAAAAATAGTAAAGGTTTGTTTAAATAAAATAATAAGGATTTAATATCCAATTTTATTAAAGTAAAGGCTTTTCCTATTTTAAATAAACACTAAAACTTATTAAAATTATTTTTAAATAAGTCTTTCAAGTATTTTATATTCTCAATTAAAACCTACTGAAGTGTTTTTGGTTTTATTTTAGATTTCAAAATAAAAAATTTAATAAAACAAATCCTATTTTGATTTAATAACTAAGGTCCATTTTATTTAATTATTAATGGACCCTAAAATAAAAATGTTATTTTATTTTAAACAAGTCTTCCAGGTATCTTATTTTTTTCAAATAAAACCTACTGATTTAGTTTTGAAAATATTTAGATTTCAAAAGGAGATTTTATTAAATAAATCAAATCCTATTTTGATTTAATAAACAAGGTCTATTTATTTAACTAATAATGGACCCAAAAATAAAAATATTATTTTTGTTTTTGGGACTTTGGTTTATGTTGTTAAATAGAACCAAAGCTCAATGCAATGTTTGGTGAAAGTTTGATTTGATTTAGTTGTTTGAATTGTTGTTTGAAATTCAAAACAGAAAATCAATTAGAAAAAGAAAAAGAATACTGAACAAAAAAAGGGGAGAAACAAACAGCCCAACCGGCCAGCCCAATAAGCCCAACAACCAGCCCACTCCCTCTCTCCTGAGGAAAACGATTCACACTCAGTTTTTAACCCGCGGAGACGCTGACCAGTGGAACCTCTCCCTGTCTCTCTCCTTCGCTGACGAAGCGGACCCACGCAGCCAGCTCACTTCCTTCTTCCTCGCGCCGATTACTCCCTGCCGTTGCAGCCAGTAAACGCCGGCGATCAATTCGCGTTTATGGCCGCATTACTCCACCCTGCGACCACGCACTTTTAATCGCCTGCGCCTTCTCCTCCTTTCCCCTCAAACCCCGTTGCACGAGCGCCACCAGGCTGCCCTGAATCGAAGCAGCACCGCCACTGCTCCGACCACCATCCCCAGCCAATTCTGGCGACTCTGCGCCACCCCTTGCCTCATTGACCAAGCACACACACTCACCAGCCTCTGACGCTTCTCTCTGTGCCCTCCGTTCAACCGCGGGCGCCCCAGAACCTCGACTCCGACAACCACTGAGCGCCGCCGCGTCTGCTTTCTTCTCCGGCGAAGTTTCCTGGTAAGAACCGACCACCCCGCGCCCTCTCCTTCACGCTCGCAGCTTCGCCTTGATCCTGCGCATCTAACTGTGTCCTCATTTTCCCTCGGGGCGAACCACAACACCGCCCTCGACGACCACCAGAGCCGCCCCACGCCGTTCCCCACTCCGGTGAGCAATCCACGTCGGACCAGAGCGCCCCTTGACTCCTCGAGAACACCTTGAGCTTCCCCAGGCTTCTGCGAACGCGGTGAGCATCTCCCCAGCCACTCTAGCTTCCTGTATCGCCGGAACCGCCACCATCTGGCCGCTCCGCCGCCAGCCACCGCCACAGCGCCGCTCGTTTTAGGTCAAGCTCGCAGCAGCCGTCCGATCTCGATCTAGTGGATAGGATAGAACCACTTAAAGCGAAGGGGTAAGCAATCTGATCCGTGCGATTTAATTAGATCCAACGCGCCAGAGCAGTCGATCCAACCGAAACGGTATGGACAAATCAGAAACAGCCACGTGGCTCAGGCTTCGATTTAAAACAGATTTGAATCTATTAGATTTGTGATTTTGTAAATTGCATAACTTTAGTTCTACACGTCCAATTTTTACAAATTTTATATCAATGGAATCAGTGGAACAAGCCCTAGCCAACCATGCCATTTGTTTAGTAAAAAGTTTCTGTTAAAATGTTTGTTTTTGCAGAAACTTATGTATGCTTGTTTAGATTATAAAAATTGTTCAAAAATGATTTTGGGGTTAAAATCTTTTGCAAATGGTGTATTTTGAACCTACTGACCATAGGAAACACTTTGTGGTTTCAAAAATGTATTTGGTGAAACAAAAGAATGATTCTTTGATTTAAAACCATTTCTAGTCAAATAAAAATATAGTTTATTTATTAAAAATGTTTTTGGAAGAAAACTTTTGGGAAATGTTTTGTTTTAAACTCTCTGACCCTAAACACCAAGTTTTATGATTTGAAAATATATTTTGTGAATCCTATAGATTAATGCCTTAGTAAAAACATTTCTACACCACATAAAATGATACCATGTTTTGAAAATGGTTATGAAGTGAAATCTTTTGCAAATGACTTTGCCACTTTATAAAATGACCATTAGGTGTTTTCAAATGTTTATGACCCATTAGGAACCACTTTTTCAAATAAAACAAAGCTTGGCATGTTTGCATGCATTACCTTGACTTTGTTATTTTATGTGATGTTTTGCTTGATTGGTAGATTGAGTTTGTGCCTTGCTTGATTGAATTGTAGTGACTTGAAGAGTGTGATTGTTGCAAGGACAAGGAGTGAACTTATACCCTCTACCAAAAAGGCAAGTGATGCTTCATACTTTGTCCCATTACTTTCACTATGCATTAGTGATTTTTCTAAGTAAAACTTGCATGGAATTTTGCTAAGTATAAACCTTGCTATAGGAAAACCTAGTAGATGAAACCTTAGTGGAACATTTCCTAAGTTAAGATTCCTACTACTATCAAGCTTAGCTTAGCTAATAGAAAACAAGGGTGGATTATACATTCATACTTTGGAAAAATTTCTAAGTCTGAGGACTTGTTTTTTTTTTAATAAAACAACTAAGTTAATGAAACACCTGGGTGGAATGGTAATTGCTTGGTGGTTTTTGGTTGAGTGGTTCACAAGGCCCATGTTTATGGTTGACCTTGTGTATCTCACTTGTGGATGGCCACCCAGGAACAAAGAGATTTGAGATGTCAAATGTTGAGAAGCTTCAAGTGCAGCCACTTGGCATTATGGGCTCTTCCTGGATCATATAGGTTGCAAGAACTTAGCCATATGGACAATTGGTGGTAGAGTTTGATAGGTTGGAACGCGTCCATTTTGGTCTAAGGGAAGGCTTCTGAAAGATCTTGTCTTGGTGAAACCAAGTCTTGTGAGGAAAGTGCACCACCTCTGCAGAGTGTAAAATCTAAGTACTTAGCCATGTCCCTGGTAAAGGACAATTTGAGCATCAAGACATGGAAGCAATCAAGAATCTCATCATCCAAATTTCTAAGTTAAAAACTTCTGTTTGAACAAGGGTTAAAGGATCTTCAATCTTTTGATTGGGAGAAATGATTTTGTCAAGCAAAAACTTAGTGTTTTCAAATGTTAAGGAAAAATCTATTTTGAGCAAAGCAAGCCTCAACTCCACTTAGCCAAATGCATATAGATGTTAGACTCCACTATACTACCATAGTATCACTTGCCAATACAATTCAAATGTATTGACCCTTGTGGCTGTAACTTGTTATGTTGCAGGTTTGATTGATATTAGTGAAGTTTAATGATTAGGATTGCAAAGTCTACAACCAACATGTCTGCCTGTGGCACTTTGAAGATGAAGGACCCATGCTTATAGTTATTCTGCTGCAATGTAATAGCCAAATGAGCTATGTAAGATGTAATAAAATTATGTTATTCCTGGTTATAAAATTGTATTATGACCTTTGTTTCTTGATATTACATCTTAACTGTGGATGCTAGCTATTGATACAGGGACTAGCATTGTAAACACAGGGGACTCTACCTTATTAAAGGTTGGGACCCTTACATCCTTGTCGGTGTCGAAACTAGCATCGACGTAACCTTTTACGACGAGCTGTTCATCACCCCCATAGACTAAGAACATTTCTTTAGTACTATTTAGGTACTTTAGGATGTTCTTCACGGCTGTCCAGTGTTCCACTCCTGGATCACTTTGATACCTGCTCGTCAAACTAAGAGCATTGGACACATCCGGTCTAGTACACAGCATGGCATACATGATAGAGCCTATGGCCGAGGCATAAGGCACTTTGCTCATAGCTTCCCTATCATTTACCGTAGCTGGACACTGAGCCTTGATCAATATCTTACCTGACAACATAGGCACTGAACCTTTCTTCGCCTTATCCATTCTGAACCTTTTCAGAACTTTGTCTAGGTATGTACTCTGGCTTAAAGCTATCGGGCGTCTTTGTCTATCTCTATAGATTTTGATGCCCAATATATAAGCAGCTTCACCTAGGTCTTTCATTGAAAAACACTTGTTCAAATAACTCTTCACATCGTTAAGCATGTTGATGTCATTTCCAATAATCAATATGTCATCCACATATAGTACCAGAAACGTCACCGAGCTCCCACTCACTTTCTTGTAGATGCAAGCTTCGTAGCAATTTGGAACAAATCCAAAGCTCTTGATCACTTGATCAAAACGAAGGTTCCAACTCCGAGATGCTTGCTTCAGTCCATAAATGGAACGCTGAAGTTTGCATACTTTATCAGCATCCTTAGGATCGACAAAACCTTCGGGTTGCATCATATACAACTCTTCATCAATGTTTCCATTGAGGAAAGCAGTCTTGACATCCATCTGCCATATTTCATAATCATGAAACACAGCAACTGCTAATAAAATCCGAATGGACTTAAACATCGCTACGGGAGAGAAAGTCTCATCGTAGTCAACACCTTGAACTTGTCGAAAACCTTTCTCAACAAGCCGTGCTTTATAGACGGTAACATTACCATCCACGTCCGTTTTCTTCTTGAAGATCCATTTGCACTCAACGGCCTTTCGGTCGCTAGGAGGGTCCACCAAAGTCCATACTTGGTTTTCGCTCATGGATCCCAATTCGGATTTCATGGCTTCTAGCCATTTCTCAGAGTCTGGGCTCATCATCGCTTCCTCATAGTTCGTAGGTTCACTGTCTTCTACTAACAAGACAGTCAAGACAGGGTTGCCGTACCACCTAGGAGGGGCACGCGACCTTGTCGACCTGCGACGTTCAGTAGCAGCATCGTCCGAAGCTTCATGATCCTTGTCATTAGCTTCCTCTATTGTTGGTGCAGGCGGCACTGGAACAATTTCAGGTGCTGTGCTACTCTCCAATTCAAGAGAAGGTTCAATAACCTCGTCTAGCTCTACTTTCCTCCCACTCACTTCTTTCGAGAGAAACTCCTTCTCAAGAAAGTAACCGTTCTTTGCGACAAACACTTTGCCTTCGGTTCTGTGATAGAAGGTATACCCAATAGTTTCCTTAGGGTATCCTATGAAGACGCATTTCTCCCCTTTGGGTTCGAGCTTGTCCGGCATCAACTTCTTGACGTAAGCTTCGCATCCCCAAACTTTAAGAAACGACAACTTAGGTTTAGCACCAAACCACAGTTCATACGGTGTCGTCTCAACGGATTTAGATGGTGCCCTATTTAAAGTGAATGCAGCGGTTTCTAATGCATAACCCCAAAATGATAATGGCAAATCAGTAAGAGACATCATCGATCGGACCATATCTAATAGGGTTCGGTTCCGGCGTTCAGACACACCATTGCGCTGTGGTGTTCCGGGTGGCGTGAGTTGCGAAACAATTCCGCTTGCTTTAAGATGCGTGAGAAAATCATAACTCAAATATTCGCCCGCACGATCGAATCGTAGAAACTTAATCGTTCTGTTACGATGGTTCTCCACTTCATTCTGAAATTCCTTGAACTTTTCAAATGTTTCAGATTTATGTTTCATTAAATAGATATACCCATATCTACTTAAGTCATCGGTAAAAGTGAGAAAATAGTGATATCCACCGCGCGTCGAAACACTCATCGGTCCGCATACATCGGTATGTATGATTTCCAATAAGTCTGTTGCTCGCTCCATCATACCGGAGAACGGGGTTTTGATCATCTTGCCCATGAGGCATGGTTCGCATGTGTCAAATGATTCAAAATCAAGAGACTCCAAAAGTCCATCAGAATGGAGTTTCTTCATGCGCTTTACACCAATATGACCTAGATGACAGTGCCACAAATAAGTAGTATTATCACTATCTACTTTGCATCTCTTAGCCTCAATGTTATGGATGTGTGTTTCATCCCTTTCGAGATTTAGAAGAAATAAACCATTCACAACAGGTGCATGACCATAAAAGATGTTACTCATATAAATAGAACAACCATTATTCTCCGATTTAAATGAATAACCGTCTTGCAATAAACAAGATCCAGAAATAATGTTCATGCTCAACACAGGCACATAATAACATTTATTGAGGTTTAAAACTAATCCCGAAGGTAAAACTAAGGAGAGCGTGCCGACGGCCATCACATCAACTCTTGATCCGTTGCCAACGCGCATCGTCACCTCATCCCTCGCAAGCCGCCGTCTATTCCGTAGCTCCTGTTTTGAGTTACAAATATTAGCAACTGAACCAGTATCAAATACCCAGGCACTACAACGAGGGCTAGTAAGGAAAACATCAATAACATGTATATCAAATATACCTTTGATGGTGCCAGCCTTCTTGTCCGCTAAGTACTTCGGACAGTTGCGCTTCCAGTGACCCTTGTCCTTGCAATAGAAGCACTCAGTGTCCGGCTTAGGACCAGACTTGAGCTTCTTCTCAGCAGGGGCAGTGCGCTTGCCGCCGCCCTTCTTGAAGGGCTTCTTTGCTACCTTACCTTTCTTGAAGGTGGGCTTGTTGACCATCAACACATGATTATCCTTTTTGATGTCCACCTTTGCAGCCTTCAGTTTAGCGAAGAGCTCGGTGATCGTATCAATGGAACCAATCTGATTGTGAGTCACTACAAAACTTTTGTAGCTGGGAGGGAGTGATTGCAGAACCCTGTCAATCTTGAGCTCCTCTGGAATCGTGCATTCCAGTTGCTCAAGGCGTTGAGTGTAGCCCGTCATCTTAATGGCGTGCTCACTAACGGAACTCCCTTCCTCCATCTTGCAGTTAAAGAACTTCTTAGAGATCTCATATCTCTCAGAACGGGCCTGAGTCTGAAACATGGTTTTCAGCTCTTTGAGAATCTCAAAGGGCCTGGGATAGTCTTCAAAACGATTTTGAAGTTCAGGTTCCATAGCAAACAACATGGTGCTCATAATCACACCATAATCATCTTTGCGCGACTGATAGACAGCTTTCTCATCAGCCGGCGCAGTTGCAGCAGGGGGTCACCTAACGCTTTCCCAAGGACATAGTCCTTTTGACCGCCAGAGAGAATGATTCTTAGATTGCGGAACCAATTGGTGAAGTTAGACCCATTGTTTCTAAGCTTTTCCTTCTCAGCAAAAACGTTGAAGTTGGACTTAGCCATTTGATCTACAATATTTGCAAGTACAAATTAGACTATGTTCATGATAACTAGTTCAACTTTTAATCAAATTACTAGATGAACTCCCACTAAATTCAACATCCCTCAAGTTGTTTAGTGAACACGATCCAAATTCACCACACCTAATCCGATCTTCACAAGAAGAGATGTGGTTTCAATGGTGGACAACGAAGTGTCGATCATATCATTCATATGACTCATGCTTAACCTTTCGGTTCATGTGTTCCGAGGCCATGTCTGTACATGCTAGGCTCGTCAAGTTAGACCCAAGTATTTCCGCGTGTGCAAAACTGGCTTGCACCCGTTGTATGTGAGCGTAGAGTCTATAGCACCCGATCATCACGTGATGCTTGGACACGACGAACTTTCGCAACGGTGCATACTTGGGGAGAACACAGTTTTTATCTTGATCTTTAAGTGAGGAATCATCTTATAATGCTACCGTCGCGATCTAAGCATAATAAGATACATAAAAGGATAAACATCACATGCATATAACTTTATGTGACATGGTATAGCCAATCTTCGCACAATGATCTCCATCTTGTGCGTGCCGGCATGATCTCCATCACTCCACCATGATTGCCTCCACCACGAATAGCAACTACAACTATTGCTAACTACTTAGCGATAAAGTGAAACTATTACATGGCACATAAGAAGTTGACACACAGGTCATACACAATTATAAAGACAACCATATGGATCCTGCCGGTTGTGTACTCATCGACATGCAAGTCGTGAAACATTACAAAACATGATCATCGCATACATTATACACATCACATCTTGGGCCATACCATATCACATAAAACACTCCCTGCAAAAACAAGTTAGACACCTCTACTTTGTTGTTGCATGTTTTACGTGGCTTATGGGAGTAGATGCTAAGAACGATTCTTACCTACGGAAAGCCACAACGGTGATATTATGGTTGCCAAACTCCGGTGTTAATCCCATGACAACTATAGTGAGAGAAACTGACATCCACCAGCCGCATGTGTGGAACAAGCCACACGTCATGTGCGGAGCCGGTCTCGCGAACGACGTCGCGTAAGGTTGGCCTGGACCGCTTCAATCTCACTATCCCGCGTCATAAGAAGAACACAAACAAGAGGCTTGCAACAGAAAACATCAACGCCCGCAACAACCATGTTGCGTTCTACTCGTGAAACACATCTACGCATAGATCTAGCTCTGATACCACTTAAGGGTTTCGCGGCATAGTAAATCAAAATTTTCTACGGATGCGAACAGAGGGAAAGCCAAGATCTAATCTAGGAGATGCAAATAACGAGAGAGATTGGATTAGATCTTCATACCCTTGAATATTCGCACAGCGGAACGTTCGTCGGAACGTGGGTGATGTAGTCGTACTCGCTTCTCCTCCTCGCGATCCGATCCGATCTAGCACCACAAGTGGCGGTGCCTTCGTGAGATGCACACGTGCAGCACCTCGACGTCTCCTCCTTCCTCGGACCAGCAAGTATGGTGGAGAGATGGATTGGATCTACAACACGACGGCGTCGTGTATATGGTGGAGAATTTCTGCAGCAGGGCTTCGCCTACAAACAGTCGGGAGGGAGAGAGGAAGGGAAGCAGGGCGGCTAGGGTTGGAGGGGAAGGTGTGGGGGGTGGTGCGCCCCCAGACCTCTTTATATAGAGGGGTGGGGCGGCAACCCTAGCCCCCTCCCCCAAGCCAAGGCCGGCGGCCAAGGAGGAGGAGTGGGGGGCAAGGAAACCCCCCCTTCTAGAAGCTCTATCTAGAGTTTAAACCCTCTTGGCCGGCTGGGCCCTATGGGGCCTTGTGCCCCTGGACCAATGCGGCCAGGGCACTCCCTCATAGGCTCATGCCCCCTCCCGGAAGGTGGGGCCACGTTGGTCCCCTTCCGGAAGGTTCTAGAAGCTTCCGGTACAATACCGATTAACCCGGAACAATTCCGAACTCCAAAAACTGCACTGCCTTATATGAATCTTATTCTCCGGACAATCCGGAACCTCTCGTGATGTCCCGGATCCCATCCGAGACTCCGAACAAAAACTCATAAACCAATTATCCAATCTATCCTAGCGTCGAGACACGTTAAGTGTGTGACCCTGCGGGTTCGAGAATATGCAGACATGATCTTCTATCAATAATAATTAGCGGGGTCTGGAAACCCATATTGACTCCCACACATTCATCGATGATCATATCGGATGAACCATGATGCCAGGATTCAATCAATCCCATATATATATTCCCTTCGTCTCACGATATTTTACTTGCCCGAGATTCGATCGTCGGTACCATCATACCTAGTTCAATCTCGTCCACAGCAAGTACTTTACTCGTTCCGTAACCCGATATCACTTTGTGATTAACTCCTTAACCACATGCTTGCAAGCGGTGTTGATATCGATTACCGAGTGGGCCCGAAGTATACCTCTCCAACTTGGGAGGGACAAATCCCATCTCGATACATACAACCCAACAGATACTTTCCGATCACCTGAGAGACACCTTTATGATCACCCTCTCATAGGATGACGTTTGATGACCTCAAAGCTTTCTTCCGATACCAGGGAGTTGTATTATCTCATGGTCTAAGGAATACAATATTTGACATAAGAAAAGCTTCGCAAAGACAAACACGATGACACGATCTAATTGCTTCGCTTAGTTTGGGTCTGTCCACCATATCATTCTCCCAATGATATGATCTCATTATTAATCGACAACTCATGTCCATGGCTAGGAAACCTTAACCATCATTAATCAATGAGCTAGTCCATAGAGGCATAATAGGGACACGGTGTTGTTAACAAACCACACAAGTATTAAAGTTTCCGCTTAATACAATTCTAGCATGGAATATAAACATTATCATGAACAAGAATTATAATAATAACATCTTTATTATTGCCTCTAGGGCATAATTCCAACACCTACTACTCCCTAGTTGACATCAAATTTTCTACATTCCAATCGAGAAACACAACAAAAATGTCTACATTCCAATCGAGAATTACTGAATCTCGTCAAGCGCTGCACCTCGAGTGTTGGAAAGATCAATAGGCTTGTTCTCGCAGCGGATTCCAAACACTTTCCTTACCATATCCCTGGTAAACATCATCTAGTTCTTCCGAAGTTTGTACTCACGCAGACGAGGAGTTGTATGACCAACAACAAAATCCATAAGCTCATTAGGAATCCTGAATGGTGCCATATTCAGCAAAGCTCGGAATGCACTCTTTGCTTCAATAATACCTCTCTTCGTTGGAGAAAGGTTGTCTGCAATGGTACGGAACCATTTGGCACCGAACCGGTCCTTCGACATCCATATGTCCTGCTTGACCTTGTTCACACCCACACCCTTTTTCTTGCGGCTCATAATAACCTTCTTCCCCTTACGAACCTTGCTCTTACCATCTGGAGCAACCTGTAGCACAACATTAGAATCCAAATATGGTTAACATGACAACTTCACCTCCAAAAAAGCTACATGTAGCATGCCAACCAAATATAGCATGCAAATGAAAAGAAGCTACATGTTACTACATGCAGTAAACCAACCAAAAAAATCTACATGTAGCATCCAAACCAAATTTAGCAAGCCAACTAAAAAATCTACATGTAGCATGTCAACAAAGTCTCGTAAATTCTAGTGAACATGGTACCAGATCCAAGCATAAAACTAGCAAAATCCTACTAAAAGGGTACATGTAGCAAATCAAAGCAATTATCTAGCAACTATGTAGCAAATCATAGCAATTAACATATATAGCAAATTCTACTCCTGAAAGAGCACAACTAGCAAATCATACTACTGAAAGAGCACAACTAGAAATTCCTACTCAAAGAGCACAACTAGCACAACATCTAGAACCCACGCAACATCTAGTCCCCACGGGTCCCCCGTGCAAGCAACATCTAGCTACATGTAGCATCACCTAGTCCCCACGGGTCCCAAGCACAAGCAACAACTAGAGCAGCATGAACGGAAATGGAAGGCGAAATGATGAATTAGTACCCACAGCAACATTTCCGCCGTCGGATGTGCTCCCTCCTACCGCATCGGTTGTCGGTGGTGGTACCATCCTCCTTTTTTCCATACGACTCCCATAGAGCCGGGTTCCATTACCAACAGATAACAGAAAAACAGTCTTAGAACCCCAAGTAGCAAAGCAAAATAATAGAAAAGAACTCCAAACTAAAGAGTAGCCTGATAACCACAAACCACAGCTATAGGACTCCTAAACATAGCAAAATCAAAACCATAGAACCAACATCTAAAGAAAGCACTAGAAATAGTCAAGACATCATCCTGAAACAGCCCCGAGACTTCCTGACAACTCCCAGGCGATCTATTTATCCTTTTTCCTCGCTCAATCCATCAGGTGCATCAGATTCCACACCATCTCCAGAGTTCTTGATCCTCATCAAGAAGGCACGACTTGCCATATCATGCACCTGGGTAAACAAGTTCTGAAGGAGGTTATTACCCTCCTCCAAGGTGGCCCGGTCTTCCTTCACTCTGCAGACCTGCCCAATATCGCAGAAAGGCACACATGTAGCAGATTAGACCCAAAGGGGAAGATGGCAGCTTCCCTTCAAAACAGGCATGATTCCTACTCTTCCACAGTACCTAGCAAAGAGCAGCAATACAAACAATGTGAAAATTAAATCCAAAGGGAAGAAACTTCACAATCCACCAGAAATATTGAGTAAAGCAAGAGGGCCTAGATTATGCACCTAACACACAAGCAACCGAACTCCACATATAAACAACAACAGGGCAAGTAAAGAATAGATGATTGATAGTTTCATCTAAAGGACAAAAACGACAAACATAACTACCAACCCACTTTCTCCTCTTCATATTATCTTTGGTCGCAATTGCATTGTGCCAAATTAACCACAACCAGATTTTAATTTTCAAGGGGAATTTAGCTTTCCAGAGATGCCGAAAGGATCTATCAGGACCCACATCAGATAATTTGATGTACATGGATTTAACAAAAAAACCTAATTTGCTATACTTCCATTTAGGTTTGTCAGCCTACTCATTAAGTCTCAAGCTAGCCAACAACCCTCTCAACTCCTGCTGTTGGTTAGTCAACCTAGGAGATAACCATCTCCTAAAGTGAGGAACCACCCCAAGTCACTCATTTCACTAATTGTGCCAATATGCTGATTACACACCCCATAAAGCTCAGAGAATTTCTAACAAAGAGATAAATCACCAAGCCATTGATCATGGCAAAAATCAGTTTCCCTTCCCCCCACACACTTCCATTTTTTCCTAGATAAATAGATCTGCCTGATTCTCATAAGGTCTTTCCAAGTAGCAAAATCATTCTGTTTAACTTTAATTCTCCAAATACCATGTGAGATTCCATACTTTGCCTTAACAATTTTTTGCCATAAGCCATCTTCCACTTCCAACTTCCACCGCCATTTGCACATTAAACAGATATTAAACAGCTTCAAATTTTTGACTCCCAACCCCCACCCCTTATTTTTTGGTCTATACACCAAGGACCATCTAACCCTATGATACTTCTTTTTATCACTTGATCCTTCCCAAAAGAACTTCCTAATAATCTTAGTATACTCTTCCAGGTTAGTATCCGCCATGATATACATAGACATATGATAAATGAGAATGGTGCTAAGAGAAGACTGAATTAGAGTAAGTCTACCCCCAATTGATGAAGAATTACCAACCCAACCATCAAGTTTTTTCCTCAGCTTATCATCCAAAGGACAAAGATCTTCCACATGAAGTCTGGTGCCACAAACAGGGACACCTAGATACTTAATGGGCCAATGACCAAGTTGGCACCCAAACATATATGTATACAACACACCCTTATTACTATCTTCCAGAACCATCATAATTTCGCTCTTAGCAAAGTTGATTTTTAACCCTGACATCGCTTCAAACATATACATAATTAATTCCATATGAGTCATCTGTTCCAAAACATCTTGAATCAAAATGTTAGGATCATCTGCATACTGCATAATAGCTACCCCATGATGTACAAGATGGGGAACCAAACCTGTCAACAACCCAGCATTCTTTGCTTGATTGATCATGTTGGCCAGACTTTCTACAGCCATGTTGAAAAGGAAGGGTGAGAAGGGATCAACCTGTCTCACCCCTATATGGCTACCAAAATCATTCCCCCTCCTATCATTGATCTTAACACACAAAGTACCATCTTTTAAAATAGTACCAATAATCTTACACCAGAGGTCACTAAATCCTTTCTAAGAAACACATTTTAACAAGTAATCCCAGTCAACTTTATCATAAGTATTTTCAAAGTCCGGTTTCAAAACCACCTCCTGACATTTACTCCTATGAGATTCATGCAGAATTTCATGCAAGGACATTACCCCATCCATAATGTTCCCGCCTTTAATAAAGGTAGTTTGGCAACCAGAAATCAACTTATGCATGAAAGGCTCAACTCTAACAGTAATAAATTTAGTAATCATCTTATATAGGACCTGAATCAAACAAATGGGTCTATATTTGGAAATAACATCAGCATTAGGAGTTTTCTGAAGGAGGATTATCATACCAAATGTAAGGTTACCAACCTTTAATAAGGTAGAGATCCCTGTGTTTACAATGCTAGTCCCTGGATCAATAGCTAGCATCCACAGTTAAGATGTAATATCAAGAAACAAAGGTCATAATACAACTTTATAACCAGGAATAAAATAATTTATTACATCTTACATAGCTCATTTGGCTATCTCATTACAATGCAGCAGAGTATAACAATAGCAAGGGGTCCTTCATCTTCAAAGTGCCACAGGCAGTCATGTTGGTTGTAGACTTGTAATCCTAATCATTAAACTTCACTAATATCAAACAAACCTGCAACATAACAAGTTACAGCCACAGGGGTCAATACATTTGAATTGTATTGGCAAGTGATACTATGGTAGTATAGTAGAGTCTATCATCTATATGCATTTGGCTAAGTGGAGCTTAGGCTTGCTTTGCTCAAAATAGATTTTTCCTTATCATTTGAAAACACTAAGTTTTTGCTTGATAAAAATCACCCAAGGCATCTCCCAATAGAAATTAGTGATCCTTCAACCCTTGTTCAACCACAAGTTTTTAACTTAGAAATTTGGATGAGGAGATTCTTGATAGCTTCCATGTCTTGATGCTCAAATTGTCCTTTACCAGGGACATGGCTAAGTACTTAGATTTTACACTTTGCAGAGGTGGTGCACTTTCCCCACAAGACTTGGTTTCACCAAGACAAGATCTTTCAGAAGCCTTCCCTTAGACCAGAATGGACGCGCTCCAACCTATCAATCCCCTACCACCAACTGTCCATTTGGCTAAGTTATTGCAACCTATATGATCCAGGCAGAGCCCATAATGCCAAGTGGCTGCACTTGAAGCTACTCAACATTTGACATCTCAAATCTCTTTGTTCCTGGGTGGCCATCCACAAGTGAGACACCAAGTTTTCCCCAGCATACTGGACTTGGTGATTCCCAAGTTTTCCCCAGCATACTAGACATGCATGACCACTCAACACAAACCATTCTTTCCATTCCACCCAGGTGATTCATTCACTTAGTTGTTTTATTAAACAAAACACAAGTCCTTGACTTAGAAATATTCCATAGCATGAAATATAAACCACCCTTGTTTTCTACTAGCTAAGCTAAGCATGATAGTAGTAGTAATCTTAACTTAGGAAATTTCTACTAAGGTTTCATGTACTAGGATTTCCCATAGCATAGTTTATACTTAGCAAAAATTCCATGCAAGTACTACTTAGAAATATCACTAATGCATAGTGAAAATAATGGGACAAAAGTATGAAGCATCACTTAACTTGTTGGTAGAGGATATACGTTCACTCCTTGATCTTTGCAATACTCACACTCTTCAAATCACTACAATTCAATCAAGCAAGCAATATTTCAATCTACCATTCAAGCAAAACATCACATAAAATGATAGAAACTAAACAATGCATGCAAGCATGCCAACGATTGTTTTACTTGTAAAAGTGGTTTCTAATGGGTCATAAACATTTGAAAACACCTATTGGTCATTTTATAAAGTGGCAAAACCATTTGCAAAAGATTCTATCTATAAACCATTTTTAAACCAAAGCATTATTTTATGTGGGGGAGAAATGTTTCTAATAAGGTAATAATCTATAGGGTTCACAAAATAAGTTTTCAAATCATAAAACTTGGTGTTTGGGGTCAAAGAGTTTAAATCAAAACATTTCCCAAAAGGTTTTCTCCCAAAATGATTTTTAAACCATAATCAATATTTTTATTTGGCTAGAAATGTTTTAAATCAAAGATTCATTCTTTTGCTTCACCAAATACATTTTTTAAACCACCAATTGATTTCTAGGGTCAGTAGGTTCAAAATAAACCATTTTCCAAAGATTTTATCCCCAAAATCATTTTAGAACAATTTTTATATCCTAAACATGCAAACACAAGTTTCTGCAAAACCAGTCAATTTAACAGAAGCAACTTACTAAACAAAGTGCATGGTCAGAAAGTACTTGTCCTGCTGATTCCATTGATATAAAATTTGCAAAATTTGGATGTGTGGTTAGAAAGTTATGAATTTTTCAAATTGGAACATCTAATAGATCAATTCTGTTTTAAATCAAACCAACAGGGCCACGTGTCTTGATTCTATTCGCTGGTACCGGTTCGTCTGGATCACGCTCTCTGGTGCGTTGGATCTAATGACGATCGTGCAGCACAGATCTATCCGTAACGGTTCAGTTAAGTGATCTATCGTATCCCTTCGATCACGATCCTACAGTCCTAATTGTTTTGACCACCAAGCAGCGGCGCTGGCGGCGGCAGGTGGCGGCGCTGACTCTGACTACGGCGTTGCTGGCGATGCAGGAAGCGAGGAGGAGAGGAAGGAGGCTCACCGAGTTCGCCTTGACATGCTGATGC
Organism: Avena sativa; assembly: GCA_916181665.1. Lineage (NCBI taxonomy): Eukaryota > Viridiplantae > Streptophyta > Magnoliopsida > Poales > Poaceae > Avena > Avena sativa. Next base: position 270,746,283 of record OV702298.1, on the reverse strand, counting down.
TCAATGTGCTTGTGAGAAGGCAGGGGGCGCACGAGGTTCACGGCAATCGCTCGCCGTAGTTCGTGGAGTCGTCGGGCGTGCTCAGGCGTCGACGGGGACGAGGCTAAAGGCCACGGGAAGGCAAAATAATGATAGCGTTAGATGCGTAGAAGATTAGGGAGTGCGGGAGCATCATAGAGAAGGAGCGGCGCGGTCAGAGACTTACCAGAGGCTTCGCCGGAGAGGAAACAGACGGCAGCGGTGTCGGTTTTGGTCGTTGTCGAGGTTGTGGGTCAAGCGCGAGCACAATAAGGCCACTGGGAGGCGCGGTGTTTGATGGGGAACAAGTCAGTGTGGTCAAGGAGGCAAGGGGAGGCGAGGTCTGGTCGGATTCGTTGCCAGAGTGTCGTCGGACAGAGGAGCTTCGAGGTCAAAATTGTAGTAGCCTGGTGGCTCCTGTGGGGTGTGGTCTAGGGGAGAAGGGAGAGGAGAGCCTGGCGATTAATACTGCATGGTCACGGCGAGGAATTAACATGGCATTAAGGCGGATTCAAGCAGAGGAATTAGTGCAGCAAGGACAGCGGCGTTGGGGGAAGAAGGGGTCGTCGCGGGGTAGGAGAGAAAGCTGACAGGTGGGGCGTGTCTGTCTACGTGAGAGAGAGAGGGGGGAGTGGGGTCCAGTAGTTAGGGAGTGAGCGGGTGAGAGTAGTGGTGAGAAAACGATTTGCTCGGGGTGAGAGGGAGAGGTGGGCTGGACTGGGCTTAGTTGGGCCGGCTGGGCTGGGTCGACCTTGTCCATTTTTTTTATTCAGAAAGATTTTCTCTTTTTCCATTTCTAATTTCTGTTTTGATTTTGTTTAAACATTTCAAACCTCTATTTGAATTCAAACCTTAGCCAAAATTTGTGGAGATTTAAATATTGATTAGTATTATAATCTGAAGTCAATTTTGGAATAAAACTTTTATTCCTTTAGTGCCTTTTTAATTATTTAAAGTAGGTCCTTGTATTAGTTCATTCAAGATTTAATAATGTTTTTAATTTCCATTTGAATTCTAAATTCTTCCAAAACCTTTCAGTAGGTTTTATTTACTTAAATTAGGGTGTCAAATAATTCACCTTGAATTATTTGGAATGTTTCTGATATGATTTATTAATCATTTAAAATTTGATTTGTCTTCATTCAAATGGAATTTGGTTCAAGCCATTTTATTTTATTTTGGAAATTCTTTATCCTTTTATTTTTATTTGGATTTGGATTATAATCCATTCCACTTGCTTATGGATTAGGCCAAGATTTGATTTGGTCTTTAAACATTCCTTATTTAAAAATTCATTCTTCATCTTATAAAATCCATATCTTTTTATTTAGAGATCCAAACTTGGTGATTCCAATTTGTGAAATCTTATTTGAGATTTATTTATCCTTTTAAATATTTTTAGGATTACTTGCTCACCATTTGGTATGGATTTATAGATAGGTGCTTTATTAGCTTTGGAAATTCAATTTCCTTATCTTATTAAATTCATAAGATTTTATCCATGGCTCTAAATTAAGTGAAACCAATTTCTATGGTTTTATAATATTTCTATTTGTCTTTCTTGATCTTTTGTAAATGTTTGTTGACAAATTTTTATATGGATCAAATCCATAGACTTGGAGATAACTTGGAAATTATTTTTATTCCATTAAGGTTTTAGGGTTTGAATTTATTTTCTAAGTGTTTAAATTTCAAGATACATTCGTTGAGGAATGCACTTCACTAGATTTGAATTTAGTTAGATTCAAACTTTAACCAAAGTTTGTACAAGATGGGATTTTAAGTTTCCAATTAGAAACAAAGTTTCTTTTCACCCTGATTTTCATCAATAATTTATTTTGTTTATTTATTTTTCACATTACAAGATTTGGAAAATCTTGGGATGTGACAGGCTACCACCCTTAAAATAAATCTCGTCCCGAGATTTGGGAAGGCTAGGGTTACAAGTTGGCTCAAAGCAACTAGGGTACTACCACCCTTAAAAAAATTCAACTAGATTACTTCTTGGCTTGCTTGGGGTCTTGATGATACTTCTCTGGGCAAACATCTGCATAGTGTCTTTTGTTTCCACATTTGAAACATGTGACAAGGCTGAGATCCTTCATAGGCTTTATCTTGTGCTTCATCTTTTCTGGACAATTGCTTGCATAATGTCCTTGGTTACTACAGTTGTAACATGTGATAAGATTGAGTTCATCACGTATCTTCTATGGACAAGTTGCTACATAATGGCCTAGCTCTTTGCAGTTGTTGCACCACACTTGGTTAATCTCCTTATATTTTTGCTTCTTCTCTGGACATTCATTGGCATAGTGTCCCATCTCTTTGCAATGGCAACATTGCACTTGGCTTTTGTCCTTCTTCTTCTTGGGTTTCTCCAAAGCTAGGAGTGCTTCCAGTTCATGTTCTTCATATGTTATCTCAAAGGTAGGAAAAGTTCCTGGTCTCCTTGACTTTTTCCTTGGATAATACATATGTCTCCTCTTTGGTCCTTTAAATTGAGGCATATTGCATGGAGGTGCAAGCTGAGATTTTCCTTTGTCTTCATCCTTATTGGTAGACTTTGCTCTCTCATGGTAGTCTTCAATCAGTTGTTGCACTCCACCTTGTTTTCTTTGTTGAACTATGGAATAGATGGGGCATTGGATAGGGACATGATTATTTCCTTCACATAGGAAACAAGTAGCTTGAGATGTGGGGCATTGGTCAATTGGATGTTTCTCTTCACAATTGGGGCATTGATCTTCATGCTCCTTGGAAGTGTGATCCTTGTCTCCACAAACATTGCAAGCTTGGGTTCCTTCTAGAATATCATCATTGTCATCCTTGTTGTCATAAACTCCTTGGGAAGAGTTGTTTCCCATGTTGATCATTTGATCTGTCACCTTATGCAACTATTGGGTTTGGGTTTCCAAAAACCTTTGCATGGTTGGATCTAACCCATTGTTGTTGGCTAAAAATTGAGTTGTCACTTGGTTCAACTGGGTTTGGGTTACTATGAGTTCTCTCATGTTGTCCTCTTGGTTGTTGTTGTCCTCATTCTTGATGTTGGAGTCTCTTGGAGAAGTCATCTGTTTGGGTTAGATTGGGATTAGAATAGGCAAGATATTTCTAAGGAAATATTTCTAATCACACACATCACAATTCATACAAGCAATGTGCAAGCAATCACAAACAAACATTTCACTAAAACAACAAAGTTCAAGCACATTTTTAGGCAACAAAATATTTTTGTTACACCACATAAGTTGGTGTGTTTGATCTATACTTAATATGGTGGTTCATCTATATGGTTCACTATATATCTTCCCATCCTTCTTGGTGGATTCTTCTTGAATGAGATCATGGTTTCCTTTGGGAAAATTCTTGGTCTTGGTCACTAAATTCCAAAGGTGATGATGATTACTCCTAAGTTGTGTTTCCTTAATCTTCAAGTCTTGAGCAATATTTCTTGTCTCACTTGTAGTCCTTAGTGATATCCAAGTTGAAGTCCTTGGTGGAAATAAGGTTGAAATCACTTGAAGATGTTGAAGTCATTAGAGTTGAGGAAGTCCTTTGCTCATGATGAAGTCTTTGGCCATGGGGTAGGCTTTGTCCATCAAGTTTGAAATAGAAGAGATGTAGAATCAAAACCAAAATGGTTGAGGAAGGAGTTTACAAGATTGTTTGTAAATAAGTTTTTGAACAAATACAACTCCTATTTTTCTAAGGGGTTTTGTCCAATCCTAGGTTTACAAATCCTACAGGAAACACAATGCTCTGATACCATCTATAAGGTTCCCAACCTTTAATAACGTAGAGATCCCTATGTTTACAATGCTAGTCCCTGGATCAATAGCTAGCATCCACAGTTAAGATGTAATATCAAGAAACAAAGGTCATAATACAACTTTATAACCAGGAATAAAATAATTTATTACATCTACATAGCTCATTTGGCTATCTCATTACAATGCAGCAGAGTATAACAATAGCAAGGGGTCCTTCATCTTCAAAGTGCCACAGGCAGTCATGTTGGTTGTAGACTTGTAATCCTAATCATTAAACTTCACTAATATCAAACAAACCTGCAACATAACAAGTTACAGCCACAGGGGGCAATACATTTGAATTGTATTGGCAAGTGATACTATGGTAGTATAGTAGAGTCTATCATCTATATGCATTTGGCTAAGTATAGCTTAGGCTTGCTTTGCTCAAAATAGATTTTTCCTTATCATTTGAAAACACTAAGTTTTTGCTTGACAAAAATCACCCAAGGCATCTCCCAATAGAAATTGGTGATCCTTCAACCCTTGTTCAACCACAAGTTTTTAACTTAGAAATTTGGATGAGGAGATTCTTGATAGCTTCCATGTCTTGATGCTCAAATTGTCCTTTACCAGGGACATGGCTAAGTACTTAGATTTTACACTCTACAGAGGTGGTGCACTTTCCCCACAAGACTTGGTTTCACCAAGACAAGATCTTTCAGAAGCCTTCCCTTAGACCAGAATGGACGCGCTCCAACCTATCAATACCCTACCACCAACTGTCCATTTGGCTAAGTTATTGCAACCTATATGATCCAGGCAGAGCCCATAATGCCAAGTGGCTGCACTTGAAGCTTCTCAACATTTGACATCTCAAATCTCTTTGTTCCTAGGTGGCCATCCACAAGTGAGACACCAAGTTTTCCCCAGCATACTGGACTTGGTGATTCCCAAGTTTTCCCCAGCATACTGGACATGCATGACCACTCAACACAAACCATTCTTTCCATTCCACCCAGGTGATTCATTCACTTAGTTGTTTTATTAAACAAAACACAAGTCCTTGACTTAGAAATATTCCATAGCATGAAATATAAACCACCCTTGTTTTCTACTAGCTAAGCTAAGCATGATAGTAGTAGTAATCTTAACTTAGGAAATTTCTACTAAGGTTTCATGTACTAGGATTTCCCATAGCATAGTTTATACTTAGCAAAAATTCCATGCAAGTACTACTTAGAAATATCACTAATGCATAGTGAAAATAATGGGACAAAAGTATGAAGCATCACTTGCCTTGTTGGTAGAGGATATAAGTTCACTCCTTGATCTTTGCAATACTCACACTCTTCAAATCACTACAATTCAATCAAGCAAGCAATATTTCAATCTACCATTCAAGCAAACCATCACATAAAATGATAGAAACTAAACAATGCATGCAAGCATGCCAAAGATTGTTTTATTTGGAAAAGTGGTTTCTAATGGGTCATAAACATTTGAAAACACCTATTGGTCATTTTATAAAGTGGCAAAACCATTTGCAAAAGATTCTATCTATAAACCATTTTTAAACCAAAGCATTATTTTATGTGGGGGAGAAATGTTTCTAATAAGGTAATAATCTATAGGGTTAAAAAAATAAGTTTTCAAATCATAAAACTTGGTGTTTGGGGTTAAAGAGTTTAAATCAAAACATTTCCCAAAAGGTTTTCTCCCAAAATGATTTTTAAACCATAATCAACATTTTTATTTGGCTAGAAATGTTTTAAATCAAAGATTCATTCTTTTGCTTCACCAAATACAATTTTGAAACCACCAATTGATTTCTAGAGTCAGTAGGTTCAAAATAAACCATTTGCCAAAGATTTTATCCCCCAAATCATTTTAGAACAATTTTTATATCCTAAACATGCAAACACACGTTTCTGCAAAAACAATCAATTTAACAGAAGCAACTTACTAAACAAAGTGCATGGTCAGAAAGTACTTGTCTTGCTGATTCCATTGATATAAAATTGGCAAAATTTGGACGTGTGGTTTGAAAGTTATGAATTTTTCAAATTGGAACATCTAATAGATCAATTCTGTTTTAAATCAAACCAACAGGGCCACGTGTCTTGATTCTATTCGCTGGTACCAGTTCGTCTGGATCACGCTCTCTGGTGCGTTGGATCTAATGACGATCGTGCGGCACAGATCTATCCATAACGGTTCAGTTAAGTGATCTATCGTATCCCTTCGATCATGATCCTACGGTCCTAATTGTTTTGACCACCAAGCAGCGGCGCTGGCGGCGGCAGGTGGCGGCGCTGACTCTGACTACGATGTCGCTGACTCTGACTACGGCGTCGCTGGCGATGCAGGAAGCGAGGAGGAGAGGGAGGAGGCTCACCGAGTTCGCCTTGACGTGCTGATGCTCAACGTGCTTGTGGGAAGGCAGGGGCGCACGAGGTTCACGGTAATCGCTCGCCGTAGTTCGTGGAGTCGTCGGGCATGCTCAGGCGTCGACGGGGACGAGGCTACAGGCTACGGGAAGGCAAAATAATGATAATGTTAGATGCGTAGAAGATTAGGGAGTGCGGGAGCATCACCGAGAAGGAGCGGCGCGGTCAGAGACTTACCAGAGGCTTCGCCGGAGAGGAAACAGACGACGGCGATGTCGGTTTTGGTCGTTGTCGAGGATGTGGGTCAAGCGCGAGCACAATAAGGCCACTGGGAGGCGCGGTGTTTGATGGGGAATGAGTCAGTGTGGTCGAGGAGGCAAGGGGAGGCGAGGTCTGGTCGGATTCGTCGCCGGAGTGTCGTCGGACAGAGGAGCTTCGAGGTCAAAATTGTAGCAGCCTGGTGGCTCCTGTGGGGTGTGGTCTAGGGGAGAAGGGAGAGGAGAGCCTGGCGATTAATACTGCGTGGTCACGGCGATGAATTAACGTGGCATTAAGGCGGATTCAAGCAGAGGAATTAGTGCAGCAATGGCAGCGGCGTTGGGGGAAGAAGGGGTCGTCGCGGGGTAGGAGAGAAAGCTGACAGGTGGGGCGTGTCTGTCTGCGTGAGAGAGAGAGGGGGAGTGGGGTCTAGTAGTCAGCGAGTGAGCGGGTGAGAGTAGTGGTGAGAAAATGATTCGCTCGGGGTGAGAGGGAGAGGTGGGATGGACTGGGCTTAGTTGGGCCGGCTAGGCTGGGTCGACCTTGTCCATTTTTTTTATTCAGAAAGATTTTCTCTTTTTCCATTTCTAATTTCTGTTTTGATTTTGTTTAAACATTTCAAACCTCTATTTTGAATTCAAACCTTAGCCAAAATTTGTGTAGGTTTAAATATTGATTAGTATTATAATCTGAAGTCAATTTTGGAATAAAACTTTTATTCCTTTAGTGCCTTTTTAATTATTTAAAGTAGGTCCTTTTATTAATTCATTCAAGATTTAATAATGTTTTTAATTTCCATTTGAATTCTAAATTCTTCCAAAACCTTTCAGTAGGTTTTATTTACTTAAATTAGGGTGTCAAATAATTCACCTTGAATTATTTGGAATGTTTCTAATATGATTTATTAATCATTTAAAATTTGATTTGACTTCATTCAAATGGAATTTGGTTCAAGCCATTTTATTTTATTTTGGAAATTCTTTATCCTTTTATTTTTATTTGGATTTGGATTATAATACATTCCACTTGCTTATGGATTAGGCCAAGATTTGATTTGGTCTTTAAACATTCCTTACTTAAAAATTCATTCTTCATCTTATAAAACCCATATCTTTTTATTTAGAGATCCAAACTTGGTGATTCCAATTTGTGAAATTTTATTTGAGATTTATTTATCCTTTTAAATATTTTTAGGATTACTTGCTCACCATTTGGTATGGATTTCTATATAGGTGCTTTATTAGCTTTGGAAATTCAATTTCCTTATCTTATTAAATTCATAAGATTTTATCCATGGCTCCAAATTAAGTGAAACCAATTTCTATGGTTTTATAATATTTCTATTTGTATTTCTTGATCTTTTGTAAATGTTTGTTGACAAATTTTTATATGGATCAAATCCATAGAGTTAGAGATAACTTGGAAATTATTTTTATTCCATTAGGGTTTTAGGGTTTGAATTTATTTTCCAAGTGTTTAAATTTCAAGATACATTCATCGAGGAATGCACTTCACTATATTTGAATTTAGTTAGATTCAAACTTTAACCAAAGTTTGTTCAAGATGGGATTTTAAGTTTCCAATTAGAAAAAAAGTTTCTTTTCACCCTGATTTTCATCAATAATTTATTTTGTTTATTTATTTTTCACATTACAAGATTTGGAAAATCTTGGGATGTGACACCAAAATTGATTCGAAACAAGTCCAAACTACCAGAATTCAAATCATTAAACAAGGACATAACATCATGTTTGATAGTCGAACAACAAGATTGGTAAAACTCCACAGGCATCCCATTAGGGCTAGGAGCTTTATTTTTAACCATGATATCCAAAGCAAATTTAACCTCTTCTTCACAAAAAGGTCTATCCAAAACAACATTATCCTCACTATTCAGTTTTTCATTAACAGACCAAATACCAGCATCCAAACCCAGCAAGTTCCCTTCCCCTTTACCAAATAACAACTTGTAATACTCAGTAGCATGGGATAGGAGATCAGAGGTCCCCTGAATCACCACATCATTAATTTTTAAAGAATACATCATGTTTTTCCTTTTCCACCCATTAGCAATACGATGAAAATAAGCAGTATTATTATCCCCCTGTAAGAGCCATTTAGCACTAGATCTACTAAATCACAACTTGTCTTCCTCTTCATACATCTGCATTAACCTAAACTAGATATAACTTTTTCTCTAAAATTGCTCTCCAAATAACAGACAAACCTCCTCTTCATTCTCTAAAATTTCCAATTCAGCTAAAAGAATTTTTTTCTCTTTAATGAAATTTCCTATAACATTAATCCCCCATCCTTTTAAACTATTATTCACCATTTTAGTTTTCTGCTACACGATACTAACGCTATTAGACAACCTTACAGAGGAGTTCCAAGCTTTATTAACTCTATCTTGGAACCCAAGATGAAAAATCTAGGTTTTTTCAAATCTAAACTCTCTAGATTTAAATTCCACACATTCAAAAGTATTAATCACGAAGGGATTGTGATCAGACATCACCCTAGGAATCTTCTTAACTTGCGACAAAGGAAACAACTCCTCCTAATCACCATTAAATAACACCCTGTCTAACTTCTCCAGAGTAGGCACTTGCTAATTATTAGACCATTTGACTCCCAGAAAAATTAATCTCCCTAAAAGCATAAGTTTTAATAATGGAATTAAAGGAGTCTGTGAATTTAGAACAAAACTTAGGTTTGTTATTTTCACAAGAAAAACGGATAATGTTAAAATCACCACCAATCAGAGAAGGAATATCAAGGTTATTACAAATCCTAGCAAATTCAGAGAGCAACATCTCCCTATCCCCAATCCGAGCAGCTCCATAAATAAGAATAACAATAACAAACATATCCCTCAACAATTTGTTATAAAATACTCTGGCTTTAACAAAATATCTACTAGTAATCACCTTAAGGACCTTAAATCTAGATGATTTAAGACCACACACAATTGCACCAGACTTGCCCACAGAGGGAGCCTGGAGCCAAATATAACAATTATTAGGATTAAATTTCCTACAAACCTAGTAATCAAATTTCTTCTTCATAGTTTCTCGGAGCCTAATAAAATCAAAATCATAATCAACAATTAAATCTCTGAGACAAAAGGCAAAACCTTTCTTCCCCACACCCCTATAGTTCATAATCAATCCTATCATAAATATTTATTGTTCTTGTTCCTTAATCTTGGCCCAGAAAGGATATCACACAGAGGGTGATTTTTCTCTGCCCAACCACTCTTTTTGGTACCACCAAGGGATACCCCACCGGACTTTTTAACAACATTATTGTTCTTTTTCCTCATTTGTTTTTTAGTTTTCCTAGATAAAAAAGGAGTGACATCATCATCATCATCAGCCAAGCCATCACTAACATATTCTACATCTTCCTTATTCTCCTCAATAGCTAGCAAGAATTTTTTTTTCTGACTCACTGACACCCAATCAATAGCAAGTACACCATCCTTTTTATTTTCCAAATTAGTTCTAGCATTTTCTATATATTTTAACAAATGAACAGTAGACATAGGCATAGTTTTTAAAGAAATACCAATTTCCAGAGATTTATCAACAATGTCATTATCACTCAAATCTGAAAAATAATTAGCAAAAGCAATGATACTATTACCTTCATTATCCCTCGCATTGATATGCTCCATTGCCCTGGTCAGGACATGCAAATTAGCAGTGCTAGAAGCCTGAATTCTCACACTGGCCCCTTGTAGGCACATGCTTCTTAGGATTTGGAATGGTAAGCATAGGGCCGAACCACAGAAGAAGTAGACACAGATTCAACAAAGTCTGATGGCATCTAAGTGATACTGATCACAGAAGTTCGAATGATGTGAGGTGGTGAATTTTCTTTAGAATCCCATCACTTTTAGCAGACAAGCTCACACTAGCCTCCATTTCACTTCCTGAGGGAGATTCCACCACAAGTTCCAAATTTGCACCAGGTAATCTTGACAAGTGTTGTATCCATTCATGCTTTTTATCACTGCTTGTTTCCAGCAACTGCTTCAAGAATTCTTCATAAGTAAGCTCATTCTTCAAGGGTTCATCTGGGTTTTCAACCACCCCAGGAGCCATGATCCTGGGCCTCCTAATGAATTCCACATACTGATCATAGTAGTCTAGTGCCATAGGAGGTTTCACAGTGGCACTAGAAGAAGATTCATTACCAACATCACAATATTCAGGAAGTAAACCTTTCTCTCTCAACATGTGTTCCAGGGAAGGAGCATCCTCATCACTGTCACTGCCCACCTCATCCACAGTATCAACAATTGCTTTTCTCTGGCCCAACTTGTCACTCTCCTCACCAGCTTGCACACCAGTACGAGGAACTGATCTAAAGCCAGGTCCAGCATTATATGAGCGACGAGCATCACCAATAAAACCTCCAGAGTTCCCACCAGTAGCAGATTCAGTCCTGGGCATTTGGGAGTATGCTAAGGATTCTGAGAGGGCCTAACACCATCTCTAATGTCAGTAGACACAAGCTCTTTATCAGCAACATTTTTTCCTCTTGGGATTTCTCTGGTAATCTCAATATCATAGAAATATGAACCAGTGTTGACATTGGATACAACAGGAGGTACTAAGGACACATCCATGTTGCCAATCTTGATTCTTACATAGTCAACATTATTCATGCTATGATTGTCAATGGCCAAAGTTCTACCAACCATACTGCCAACAAAGGCAGCGGTAGGGCAGTTCCTATTGCTCAAGGGAATACCTTTGACCTGAAACCAAGCAATGTCCAACTCACCAGTAGCACCATAGCTAGGAAACTAGTTATCAACCTGAATGGTAACATTCCTCACAGTTCTCAACTATGTCTTTCCAAAGTGCTTCCAAGCATCTATATATCTTGGGCTAGGAAATATCATCAAGAATCTTGTTGTAGTAATAGGTTTTGCATACCATCTCTAGATACACTTAGGACCAGCCCATTGACTAAACTCTTCTTGAATTTTTCTAGAGGAAACATTACCATCCACCACCTGAATCACAGCCTGGTAAATTTCTTTAGCAGGAGCAGCATTTCTGATATCAGGAACACCAAAAAATCCATTTCTAGGGAGAGCTGCACCCACAAAAGGAGTTGCAGTCTCCCATGGTTTCTATTCATTGAAGATAAATTTGTCCACATGGACCTCCCCACACATTAAGCACAAATCACCAGCCTCCAAAGAATTATTCAGATTTTCCCTAATAAGGAGACATCTTGTCTGCTCATTCTGATTCCCCTGCCTATTGTGTTCTGCCGGAAGAACATGAATCTGTTGCACTGGCTGTTGTTGCTACAAAGGAGCAAAGTTCAAACTACATGTAGGGTTCGCAGCATAGAAAACAAAAAAAATTCCTACGATGGGAACAACTAAGTACCAAGATCTATCTACTAGATACAAGCAACGGGTGGATATACATCCATAGAATACATACCCCCAAAGACCGAATAGTGTTAACGAGGTTGTACTCATGGATGATGTAGTCGAACACTTGCCGATCTCAAGATCGTGATGAAGTCCATCTGGTCCAGCCGGTCCAGCACAATCAAGTCTAGCACCACAAAGCAGTGATGCATCCGTGATCGCACACACGTCCGGGTACCCCGACAACCTCCGTGCCCTCGCTCTAGCGAAGCAGTGGAAGCAACAAATCCTTCCAGAAAAATCCACCGGGAACATGTATCTCGCTGATCCGAGACCATGGGGAATTCTAAAGGGGAGAGATATCCTTCACGAGGAGGTGTGAGTGAGAAGTGAGAGGAGGGGCTCCTTATATATGGGAGGGGGCATCCCAAGTGGGCATGGCCGCCGGCCATAGAGGGTGCCCCCACCTCTCCCTCATTCATGTGGTGGAAGCTCCACTCACATAAAGGTGACCCTCCATTTTCTCCACTCAAATTTCCATTAAATTTCCACCAAATTTAATGTAATCTCTCTTGAAATAAAACTCCTTTTATTTATTTATTCAGAATTTTGTTAATTAATCTAATTAACAAACATTCACATAAAACCCCTTACAACATTTCAATTTCACATGCAGAACCAGGTTTAGCAATTTCAACCGAAACAGTTCCGGTGTCTAGTGAAATAATTCCTGCGCTTTGTAATTCTTTCTCTGGCATATTATTTGCTCCAAATGTTGTCGGTATACCTTAAGTGTGTCACCCTATGATTCGCGAATAATGCAGACATGATTGAGACCCCTCTCCGATAAATAATCAGCAGCGGGACCTGGAGATCCGTACTGACTCCCACACATTCAACGATGACTTTTTGTGATCGTGTGAACCTTATACGCATGTAACTCAATCCCTTTGTCTCGCGATATATTACATGTCCGAGATTCGATCATCGGTATCTCCATACCTAGTTTGATCTTGTTACCGACATGTACACTTTTCTCGTTCCCGTGATATAACATTCTAGTGATCAAATCACTTGCTTGCAAGCTAACTAATGTGATATCACCGAGAGGGCCCAGATTATATCTCTCCGTCATCGAGATGTACACATTCCACTCTTGACCCATGAGCCTCAACATAATATCTTCGTAGCACTGAACCCATCTTTATAGTCACCCTGTTACGGTGTGATATTTGATGTTATCAAGATACTCTTCTAGTGTTAGTGATTGACATGATCTCATGGTCTAAGGACTAAGATTACTTCATATGATGTTATAGCAATATAAAGACAATGACCTTGATCGTAATGCTATACTTCGGATGAATGTTCATAACATCGTTCCAACAATGTTGTTACCTCATTATTAACGACATCCAATGTCCATGATCAGGAAACCTTTGATCATCTTGTTAATCAACGAGCTAATTTATAAGAGAGGCATAACTAGGAACTTTCTATTTGTCTATTAAACACACATGTATTAACGTTTCCATATTAATACAATTATAGCATGAGAAATAAACATTTATCATAAATAAGGAATACGATAATAACCACTTTATTATTGCCTCTCGGGCATATTTCCTTCACTACCACCATGACGATCAACATTAGAAGCAGCTACCGAGGAGCCACTAAGATTATCATCCCTATAAGCTGAATAATTTTCACTCCTATCATTGGTCGAGTTATCTGAACCCTCCTCCCTCATATTAGGCCTATGCGCCCATCTGTCCCTACCACCAGAACAATTGAACTCACATTGAAAGCCACGATCCGGTGAAGCAACATCACCTAGCCTAGTACTATTTCCGTCATGAGAGGAACGAAAATCAGTACGAGGAGCATCACGGCTGCGGGATCGATTATCCCCAAGATTCCTCCTCAAATCACCAGGAGCATCAGAAGGGACATGATACAAAGGATGACACCGAAACTCATCACGACCCCTATTCAAGGGTTTCTAGAACGAACCTAATTCGGCTGTGGTAGGTTAGAATCAAAAGCACCAGAAGCGAAGCCGCCAGGCGGACGATAAGGAGGGTAGTTAGATCGAGAACCCCTTCCCCTCGCACCACCTCCCCGCCCATAGTTGAACGGCATCGGTGGTGGTAAAGAGACCACAGATGCGAAGCTCCTACGATCCCCCGACTGCATCCTAGCCCAAGGAACAAAGTACATAGGACGAAGAATTGAGCGCAGAACCGTCTTGTCGACGAACACCACCCGCGGCGGACCAACCAACTCCTCTCTCTCCCAGATATGGTGGAATCTAGAAACCACCGTCGAGGAAACAGAAGTGGGAGGAGCAGCCGCACGAGAGACAAAGAGATCAGATAATATAGGATATTTTTTCACTCCCTCACCATGGCGGCCCACACACAAAGGGTGTGGCCCATGGCCAGGAACAACCCAAACAACCGTCCCAACAAATGAACCGGCCCTCCTCGCAACACGCGACGAAACAGAGGAGTTCAAATTCGTTGCAGCACTAGAACCAATCCTCCCCGGCTCCAGCGATCGCCAAAAAAAGCGTGAGGCCCCAACTTGCGCAGCAGCCTCAAAGGAGACACACATGAAGACACGGGAGCATCAACCAACCTAATACGAGCCTCTGGAACAGCAACATGAAACGGAAAAACCAACTTCGAATCAGAATGAATCTCTTCCCCTTCAATCAGTTGGCAAATATCAACAACAATTCCGTCCTCACCAACAAGAACTACACGACGCTCGGCACATCTAAGGATGACCTCCCCAAGCATACGAACCAAAGAATTTCCACTCGTATATGTGGCCACCCAATGAATCGATTCAGGTGACACATGCCAAATTGAACCCCCCCTCTAGATTTGGAGCCCAAAGCATCGAAATCGACGGGGAGACTGGTCTATCCAAAACACGGACCAAAAATTTGGGGAACAGCAAGGTACTCCCACCCCCAACCTGTAAATCCATGCCCCAAGGGTGCCCATCCAGAATCGAACCAGAAGAATGCCGAAGGACGAAACGACGAACACTCGGATAAGAAATCAGAAATCCATCCATGAACGAGTGATTCTGGCGCACCCCACCCCAGGGATCGAAGTAAAGCATACCTTCCATCTAAAAGTCATGGAAGGAAGCAAAGGATCGACAAAACCGCCTTTAGATCTACCCTCTCCCGAACTCACCACGCCACCACAACCACCAGCGCCAGTATGATCTTCAACACAAGGGTCCGGAGGAGCAAACGAGCGCGGGGGATGGTTCTTGGCCAGAGAACGGAAAGGGTACGGTGGTGGGGAATGCGGCGGAGGAAGCGAAAGAGAGCAGCGCACGAGAAGCGAGCGAGCAAGACATCTTAGGAAACTATGATTTCTACTACGTTTGTTAAGTGGTCCCATACTCCTGCTGGCCTAGTATTGGGGGGATGACCCCAGGTAGGGTCAAGATAAGTAAAAAGAGGAAGGATCCCTCATGAACTGGACCGGGTCAAGGAACGATCTGGCCGAGTCATGTAGGAGTTGGTCGAATAAGGTCCAACTTATTTCAAGTTAGGTAGCTAAAACCTGGTTCGGCCGACATACGAGTTATGTCAGCCTACAACTATTACGCATCATACATGCAGGTTAAGGTTAAGCCGAGTCATGCATAGAGAGGCCGAGTCAAGGGAAGCTTGCTCGAGAAGGAGAAGGCGAACCCCGAAGTCAACACTAGTCACTGTCTCTCCTCAGGAATCTGCACAGTGCCAAGCGCTATGGACAAGAGATAGAGCGGTAGAGGAGCAGAAGAAGGTCATGTAGGTGACAGTCCTCAAGCCCGAGGCTCACATGTGGTATTTGCCATCGATAGGAGGGGGACACGGAAAGAAGCCCGCCGAGTTACTATTTTGGGACAAGCATATTCCACGAATATGCTTCCACGTCATCCCTAGAAGGAACCATGCCACTCCTTTATAAGGAGGGGCAGGGATTCCTGAAGAGGGGATCGCCTCATTCTTTACTTTGCACTAGTGGTAGCTTCTTCCTCTCCTCAAACAGCTCGAGGAGCGAGTGTAGCTCCATTTGTGTAGAATAAAGATCCAGTTCTTGTGTTCAGAGTGTAGAAACCACTACATCTTCTCTCCCTGGATCCCACTAGCATCCATCAGCCCCCAACTTAAGCCTACCCATGGCATCTGCCGTGCCACCACAACGATAGTTGGCACCCACCATGGGGACAGCAATGGCGCTAGTTGGAGTCAAGATCCATACGGGAAACTTCATCAACACTGGCGAGCGCATCGTCTCCGGCTTAGTCCAGAGATTCGACATCTGGGACTACGTCACCGATAACGCTGGCAGCTTTGGAGCAAGGCCACCCCCGCGCAACGGTGTCTTCATCAACCTTGGCACCCACAAGATCTACGTTGGCGTCGACACGTCTCGCGTCTACCCATGCCGAGTTATCCTCGCAGGAGATCCTCCCCTCAACGCTACTAGCGGCCCGCGTATCGCTTGCCCCGCAGGCAACGTCGAGGTGATGATGACAACACCAGCAGTAGGAGCAGGAGCAGGAGCCGGACCAAGCAAGAACCCAACGACGGTAGATCCGGCAACGACTAAGCCGGAAGCTGCAAAGTAGGCAGCAGTAGATCCGCCAGCGGCAAATGCGCCCGAGGTGCATGAGGTAACCCCCAAGGCAGCAAGAGTAAGGTGGCCACCTCATGAAAGGCCAGAGAATATATTGCAGGCAGCCATAGATAACCTGACAACACCTGTAGCACCCATCATAAACCCAGAACGCACATGCCAAGTTAGAAGAAACTAGGTTAAAAATGTTAGAAGAGGCTAAGAAAGTATCAGCCCTACAGGAGTCCTTTAATCGGACCTTACGAGAATATGCTAGGGAAAACAAGCTAGATACCACTCAGACTCGGATGGATGATGTGAGAATGAAGGGGAAGAACATCCTTAGTGACATTAACAAGGAGCATGAATCTCTACAGGGTGATTCGGCTGACCCGGGGCTGCCGAGGTATAGTACCCCAGCAAAGAACCTCAGGGCAGCGAATGCCGTAGCTTTAGAGTTGGAGGGATTGACCGATGAAGCCCGGCAAAAGCAACAAGAAAGAGTGAATGAGCTGGTGCGCATCATGAACTAGCAAAATGAGGAGCTACTCAGGGCTAATCCGTCAAATTCGGGAGGTTCGCGTTTGGTTCATTCAGCTGGAGCTGCCCCGACATTGTCAGCTGCCTCGGCATCTTCACCCATAAATGGACTACGATAGGATAAGGCAGTAACCTCGGGGAAAAGGAACAAAAAGATTGTTCCCTATGATCTGGTAGTGGCCGGAAAGGCAAATGAGAACGGAGGCAATGGAAGCCGAGGTAACAGTGGGGATAGAAACCTCAGTTGCGGCAAGAAGGAACATGGGAACCTCGGAAGAGGGAATCCCAAAAATAATAACCCAACTGAAGGGAGGCATTACCACCCATAAGATCATCAGCCGAGGCATGAACCCCAGCAAGGAAGGGATGTAGTGCATATTCCACATAACCCAGTGCAAAACAGATACAATGATGGTTATTCAGAAATGGAGAATGACGGATTTGCTGGGCAAAACCACCATATGGTGGAAAAAAGGGCTGCATATAGACATTTGTCGCTGAATGATGCAAGGATGAAACTTGATAGGCTCTACAGGTCCGAGTTATTGGAAGAACAAGGTCCTCCTGGTCCAGCTTTTTTGGGCCCCGAATCATGAGCGAACCACCTGTCCCAAACTTCCAGTTGGCGGGAGGCACAAAAACATATAACGGAAGTACCAAGCCACAAGACTGGTTGATTGAATATGCCACTGTAGTAAAAATTGCAGGGGAAAACTTGAGATGGTCTCTGAGATATGTGCCCCAAATGTTGGAGGGGGCGGCCAGGGTGTGGCTGAACAACTTGCCAGCAGGTAGTATCAATTGCTGGCTGGATTTTGAGGAGATGTTTGTTAGTAACTTCACCAGCACGTACAAGAGGCCAAATAGGCCTCAACAGCTGGCAACGTGCAAGCAGAGACCGAATGAGACCGATATAGAATTACTGACACAGTGGTGTAACATCAGAAACTCTTGCGAAGGGGTGATCGAGTCACAAACAATTTCTTGGTTTGCCCAAGGTTGCAGATATGCAAAGGCTACAAAGAGATATGCCGACTATGTTGGCCGAGACAATCAGAATAACCGACTCATATGCACTGGGTGATCCGACTTAGCCCGAGATCATGTCGGCAGAGCATCATGAATAGCATGACCATTACGCTCGCGTTGGCGTCGGATCATTCAGGCGAAATGAATTCTGATGTATAAGAAGAGAGGACAGGCCGGATTATAGATACAGTTCAAGCCATGTAGCTGCCGTGACTCAGGATCAGCCAGGAGCAGGGAGCAATCAACGCTAGAAAAACGGTCCTCAGCAATGGACACCGAGTAATGATGGAAAAAAGTAATGGACTCTTGAACAAAATAAGCAATGGCAGGAGATGCCGAAGTACACGTTTGAGTCGATGCTGGATCAGCCGTGTAAATTCCACACGCCAAACCCGGCAAAGCCAGCCAACCACACAACTCGTTAGTGTGCATGGATGAAGAATGCAATGGGAAACTCGGTAGGGATACATGCACCACAACAGCAACCGCACCACTCACAACAACCGTAGCTTACAGGAGGAAATGCGCAACAATTGATGCTAATCCACCACCTCCGAGGTATGAGAGTAATGACCAAAGAGATGCGGTTCACCATGTGGCGAATAAAGGCCAAAATGGCAGAGGAAACCCCGGTAACAATGGGCACAATGAGTATAGAGAGCACCATTAGTCATACTGTGTATTCACCACGGAACAACAAGACAGACAGAGCGTCCAGCACCAGCATATGGAAGTGAATGCAGTTATGACAGCAGTTCCGTGGTATATGCACTGGTCAGATCAAGAGATAACTTGGAACATCAGGGATCATCCCAAGATCATGCCAAACCCCGGGTCATATGCTTTAGTGCTTGACCCGATGTTTGTCAGACCCAGTATCAATGTAAAATTTTCAAAGGTGCTGATAGATAACGGCAGCAGCATTAACATTATGTACAAAGATACGATGCACAAACTCGGCATTTCTCCGAACATGCTACAGTCAACCAAGACAACTTTTCATGGAATAGTCCCAGGACTGTCCTACGAGCCCATTGGAAAAGTCCGAGTAGACGTCTTATTCAGCACAAGGGATAATTGCAGAGCAAAGAATTTGGAATTTGAGGTGGTAGATCTGGAGACTTGTTATCACGCATTACTCGGACGGCTGGCATTGTCAAAATTTGTGACCAGCTGTCACATTGGTTACTTAAAGATGAAGATGTTAGGACCACAAGGAGTAGTCACAATAGCCAGGGACTACATGAGATCGATGGAGTGTGCCTCGGCCGGATCAAATCTGGCTGAGTCTTTGGTGATCGCAAGGGAGAAAAGGGGAATTCAGGAGGTCGCAGTGTCAACACCCGGATTTTTAATCCTAGATGCCTGTTATGCCATACATCGCAATCCCAAGATTACCATTTTTGCGAGACATAACAGAATTGGATACCATAGTACATCATCCATTACAAACCATATATAAGGTCTTACACAAATAGGGATCTCATGATCCAGTTCTTAATACAACTTCAAGCAGCGGAATACGTAATAATAACGGTAGCGTAGGCGAAGCTCCATCTTCGGGGTCACAGGCAATGCTAACGATGGGAGATGATCCTAGTTGTCGTAACATTCCTGGGGTCCATCCTCCAGGTACTCCTCTTCATAGTCTGGCCACGGGAATAGCCAGGGACAAAGCCATGAGTACTCTTTAAGTACTCGCAAACTAATACCAACAAGTAAAAGGGTTTTTGGATAATAGGACACTAGGCTCTAGGGTTGTTTTGCAAAAAAGCCAGATTTATCTCTACTAGTTCAGAAACCAGAGAAGCTAGTCACAATTTTATAACTCCTAAGTGGGAACTTGTAACTCATAACACAACCTTGTTGTGGTCAAGTCAAAGTATCAACTCATTTCACAAGTCATTTTGAAAACATCTGACGGGGGAACAGTATGGCCACTCCAACTGTCCATAACCGCGGACGCGGCTATTCGAATAGTTTGACACTCTGCAGAGATTGTACACTTTCACCACAACATTCGATACATCCGTCGGGAACAAATCCTGAATTCACCATACTCAGTATGCGGATAATCAATCCTAACCTTTCAATTACACACCCTAGTATAAGCACCTCTCCTGTGAGTTTGGCCTCCCAACCATGACCAACTGTCATCTTGGGTACTGCATAGGTGGACAATCTTCACAAGGTAGCCTAAGCTCAGACCTTGGTCGTGAGGGAACTAATACTAAGGTATATAAGTTTCCAGTCAAGCCCTACCCAATCTTCGGGTATTGTGGTTGTACAGTAACATTGGAATGGTATCGCATCCAGACAACCATCAGTTTTATAAAAGGGCTAAGGCTCATGCCTCAACATTTTCTTCACCAAAATCATCTGGTGATCAGAAACATATGTTAAAACATCTCAGTAGAATGATCCATCATTCTAAGGTTTTCATAACCATTTTCACCAAGTATTCCCATCTAAAGTTGATCAAGTTTTATGCTTAGCACTAGCATCTACAAGTGAGGATAAGTACTAATGAGGGGTGGTAAACTAGTGGAGTTTCAACTAAGTACAACCTTATATCTTAGGATGATATCAAGGTTTCTAACTTAGGCCAAATTTTATGCTCTTTATGCAACCTTCAACTATGTCTTTCTAGAATCTACAAGTCACTTAAGTAAACTCTAAGGAGGTAGCTTTGATAAAGAAATAAAGTAGAAGCTTGCAAATAAAACTAGGATTGGGTTCTCAAGTGGGTATGATCACATATGCTTAAGGCATATAGTTGGCATGGTAACAAGCAAGTATTAGCTTGCATAGGTCAACTTGATTAGTAAGTCTTGCAAGTATGGGCTTGCACAACATCAGTATAAGCTTGCTAAATTGCAAGTGTTAGCTTGCCTTGTGCAGAGCAGTGGTTGAAGTTCTCCTCGGCTTCTTCTTCGTAGTATCCTCCTTCCTTCTTGTATCCTTGGTTGGTACTAGCGTCTATAAATAAATACGATGTACACAATCACCAAACAATACTTAACTACTTGCAATCATCACACAAAAGGGTCCTATAGATGATCTAGCATCATCACTAACATTACAAGATTAAGGCTTGGTTTAATTCCCTTTTATTTTTAGAAAAGTAATTTCTACTCATTGAAAAACTACTTAAGATTTAATATTCTCCAAACCAAATATGGGATCATGTTGACACATGTCATCACCACACATTTTAGTACATGGGAATGTGATTTAAAGTGGTGTCACAATTTAATAAGGTTTTACCCTTTTATTTTAATTAAATAATGTGTCTAGAAATGCCTATGTTGCATTCTTTTATTACTTGGTCATTATTTATGTAAGTAAACCTATATATTTTTATATATTCTGAAGGGTATGGTTAAATGTGATTTTTCAGAGTTGGAATCAACTCAAAAGCTATTGTGGTTTAAATTTGAAAAATGTTTGAATGTAGAAAAGCTTCTACCTTGTTATTTTTACCAAGGAAGATCTACAGATCCAAATGACTTGAATCCAACGGGATTGGATTCAGCATTCCAAGACCTTTCTAACAAAATTGGTTTCATTCAATTTGGTGCACTGAGTCGACCTGGGTTGATTTTTGAAACTGGATAGAGAAGTGTGTTTGAAATAAAATGGAAAAGGTTTAATTCAAATAACTGGGCTGCGCGGGAAGCGATACTGGGCCGGCCTGCTAAGCGCAGCGCTTCCGCGGGCTGTTTAAGTTGCAGTCCCCACGCGTCAGTGAGACAAGGGGTGCAAAGCGGTATGGGGCGATGTGGTGCGTTCGATCTGGTTCTAATCCAACGGCTGAGGGTCATCTTTGACGTTGGGCAACGCCGGCGAGACAGAAACCTAGCGCGGCTAGTGGGGGTCGTTGGGGGCTCACCGGGGTACAGGCGAGGGTCGGCGAGGCAGACGAACAACAAAGTCGACGACAGTGAACCTCCTGGTACCGGCAGCTTCTCCTGGGGCGGATCCAATCGCTGGCGCCCTTCTTCTCCAGCAGCGTCGGGCTCCGGTGAAATTTCGGCGAAGTGCTGCTCGCCTTGCTCCGGGAACAGGGTGGAACGATCAGTGAGGAGAGGGGAGTGAGATGGTGTGCTCAATTCGGCTGGGGGTGGCCTCTATTTATAGTCGCGACGACGAGACCGAACGGGATGGGCAGGCGACGGTGGCGACATGGCTACGGGCTGCTAGAGGCATGGCCGGCGGTGGCGATCGCTAGGTGGTCTCCTGGCGATGCTCTACGGCTTTAATGCGCGCGTAGGGGCGGTACGGTTTGGTCAGGAATGCGCCATGCTCTGCACGGCAGAGGCGGCGTCTTTGACGGCGAACGGGGATGTCTAGCGGTCTCCTGGGTCGGTGGTGATCGCGTATGCACGCGGCAAGGGCGGCGCGCGGTCTGTGGGCGTTGGTCGAGCGTGGCGCTCTGGCGCATGCTCGGCACGGTTGCTGGCGAGCTAGGCGCGGTCCGTGCGTGTGGTACAGGGGTTGGCAAGGTTCGAGCGTTGTACAGGGGGTGGCGGTGGACGGTGGGCTGCCTCCTAGACAAGGTTGGCATGGCTAAATCTCCTCCTAGCTTGCTGTCTCCACTAGGGTGTATGGTGAGCTTCGGCTGTTCACCATTGATGTCATTGCCCAGCTTACAGTGAGGCTAGTGCTTGGTTTAACTTGCTAGATGATCTACTGAGATGGTTGTGAGCTAAATAGGGAACAAGTTAGGCTTCAATCACTGCTCACAATAGTGTTTAGGATTTTGATGATTTGTGTCTGCAACCTGTTTGATGAAATGGCCGCAAGAACTCAAGTTTTGATTTTTGAAAAGATTTTTGGTGGGTGTGCTAGGTTGATGCTGGGGAGTCTGCAGATGCTTGGGTTTTGAAAGTTGAGCTAGTTTGAGTGGTTTTTGAAAAAGTGGAATCTTCCCATATGAGAAAGATTCAATTTTGAATTGTCATTTAAACTATGCATTTGAAAGTTTCTGGATGATCACAAAGTGGGCCATGATACTTTGTTATGAGTACAATCAAGGGGTGCAAAGATCCAGAAAATTTTCTGTTAGGTTCTGAAAGTTTGAGACAGCCAAAGTAGGCATGGGAGTTAAATTGGTCAAAATGACCATTCCCTTATTTTATTTGTTTTGATTTACTTGTCTTTAGGAAAAGTGAAATGTTTAGATGATGTTTATTTCACCTAAGCATCCATTTACAAGCAATGGAACACACAAACAAGGTGGTTCAAAAGAATTCAAAATGAAATGCATACTCACATGCATGCTTCCATAATTTTATTTAAAAAAGTTTTTGTTAACCCTAATTTTAATGACTAGAGTTTGATGATCCAAGTGTTGTATTTTTGGGATGTTACAAACCTTCCCCCCTTAAACAAAATCTCGTTCCAAGATTTGAAAAAGGACAAAAAAGATTACCTAGGATTTGAAGAGATCGGGAAACTCCGTCCTGATGTGATCTTCACGCTCCCAGGTAGCTTCCTCTTCTGTGTGGTTGCTCCACTGAATCTTGAGAAACTTGATGCTTCGGGTTCGGGTAGTTCTGAAGGCTTCTTCCAAAATACGGATGGGTACTTCGGGATAGGTCAGGTCATCGTTGATCTCTATGGTCCGATGATCTATATTCTTGAACACTTCGGTGTTCTCTGGAACTTCGAGACACTTGCGAAGTAACGAGATATGGAACACATTGTGCACTGCTAACATCTCTTTGGGTAGTTCCAATTGATACGATACTTCTCTGCGACGGTTCAAAATCTTGAAAGGTCCGATATATCTGGGGGCTAACTTTTCTTTGAGTTGGAAACGCTGCATTCCCTTCAATGGCGACACTTTCAAATAAACAAAATATCCTATGTTGAAGGTGAGGTCTCGACGTCTCTTGTCGGTGTAACTCTTCTGTCTGGATTGGGCGGTCTTGAGGTGCTCACGAATCTTGTGAACCTTCTCTTCTGCTTCTCGTAGGATGTCGGGTCCAAAAATCTGACTCTCTCCTACTTCCGACCAATTCAAAGGGGTGCGACACTTTCTTCCGTACATGAATTCAAATGGGGCCATTTGCAAACTGGCTTGATAACTGTTATTGTATGAAAATTCTGCAAACGGCAGACAGTCTTCCCACTTGGATCCATATTCCAACACGCATGCTCTCAGCATATCTTCGAGTATTTGATTTACTCGCTCCGTTTGTCCATCTGTCTGAGGGTGATACGCGGTACTGAAATCTAGGCGGGTTCCTAAACCTTCTTGGACTTTCTTCCAGAATCTCGAGGTAAACTGAGTTCCTCGATCCGATACGATGTTCTTGGGGACTCCATGCAAACTAACTATTCTAGCGATGTACAACTCCGCTAGCTTCGAACTCTGATAGGTGGTCTTGACGGGCAAGAAATGGGCGACTTTGGACAATCGGTCCACTATGACCCAGATAGAGTCATTTCCCCTACTAGAAGTAGGCAATCCGGTGATAAAGTCCATTCCAACGGAATCCCATTTCCATTCCGGAATCTGCAAGGGTTGCAACAATCCAGCGGGTCTTTGATGTCCTGCCTTGACTCGCTGACATATATCACACTTGGTGATATAGCTTCCGATTTCTCTCTTCATCTTATGCCACCAAAATTGCTCCTTCAAATCTTGATACATCTTAGTTCCTCCGGGGTGCATAGAATAAAGAGTATCATGAGCCTCCTTCAGAATAACTTCTTTCAACTCAGAATCTGCTGGTACACATAGGTGTCCTTTGTACCACAGCACTCCTTCTTCGTCTTCGGTGAATCCGGGTACTTTGCCTGTACCGATACGACGCTTGATTCTGTCGATACTAGCATTTCCTTTCTGTGCCTCTTTGATCTGGCTGATCAAAGTGGGCTGAAGTTCTATACTAGCCAAAAATCCTTCACTTACTAATTCTATTCGAAAATCCTCCATCTCCTTGTGCAAGCTTGGTTGCTCCTTCAAAATCATGGAGTTCAAGAGGCATGGCAATCTGCTAAGGGCATCTGCTACCACATTGGCTTTACCAGGGTGATAGTGAATGTCCAGATCGTAATCCTTGACTAGCTCAATCCATCTCCTCTGTCTCATATTCAGCTCCTTCTGAGTGAATATATACTTCAGGCTCTTGTGATCCGCATAAATCTCACAACGATTTCCCATTAGGTAATGTCTCCATGTCTTCAGGGCTAGAACTACGACTGCGAGTTCGAGGTCATGGGTTGGATAATTTTACTCATGTTGCTTCAATTATCGAGATAGATAAGATATAACTTTGCCTTCTTGCATTAGCACACATCCGAGACCGATCTTGGATGCGTCACAATACACATCGAAGGGCTTCGTGATATCCGGCATGATCAAGATTGGGGCTAAAATCAATCTCCTCTTGAGTTCTTGAAAACTCGCTTCACATTTGTCCGTCCATTCAAACTTCTTGTCCTTCTTCAGCTATTGGGTCATAGGTCAGGTGATACTCGAGAATCCTTCTACGAACTTGCGGCAATATCCCGCCAATCCGAGAAATGCACGAACTTGGGTTTGAGTGGTTGGGGATTGCCAATCTTCTACATCTTTTACTTTGGCAGGGTCAATGGTTATTCCTCCGGCTGATACAATGTGACCGAGGAATCCTACCTCCTGTAACCAGAATTCACATTTGCTAAACTTGGCATACATCTGATGCTCTCTAAGGGTTCCAAGAATGGTCCTTAGGTGTAGCTCATGTTCTTCTGATTTGGAGTAAATCAGAATGTCATCGATGAAAACAACGACAAACTTATCCAGGAAGTCCATAAAAATCTTATTCATGAGATTCATGAAATAAGCGGGGGCATTGGTTAATCCAAAAGACATGACAGTATACTCGTATAATCCATATCTGGTGGTAAAGGCAGTCTTTGGAATATCCTCTACACGAATCTTGAGTTGATGATAACCAGTTCTAAGATCAATCTTAGAAAAAACTTTGGCACCGGTCAACTGATCAAACAAATCTTCTATCTTGGGCAAGGGGTACTTGTTCTTGATGGTGACATCATTCAACTTCCGATAATCCGTACACAAACGGTTACCTCCATCTTTCTTGTCCACAAACAAGACAGGTGATCTCCATGGTGATGCACTTGGTTGAATCAATCCAATTTCCAGCATGGCATTAAGTTGCTTCTTCAGTTCTTCTAGTTCTGACGGGTTCATACTATAGGGTCTCTTGGCTATGGGTCCAGTTCCGGGGATTAGTTCGATGATAAACTCTATATCCCGATCTGGGGGCATACCGGGCAAAACATCTGGAAATACATCGGGGTATTCACAGACTATCCGGACTTGGTCAATGGTAGGTTGGGCTATACTCTTGTTGCACTTGAATTGACGAGGTAAGGTTTCAGATATATGCTCGACTGATATTCCGGCTGTACTGGTCATGGTGATGGCTTTCTTGGAACAGTCAATCAATCCTTTATGTTTGGACATCCAATCCATTCCTAGTACTACTTCCAAACCTTTAGTTCCGAGTACTATCAGATTAGCATAAAAATCTATGCCATGGATTCGGATAGGGACGGCTTTGCAAATTTGCCTAGCCTTGGTGGTTGATCCGGGAATTTGAACAATCATTATATGCTTCAGTTTGGTTGGTTGAATTTTACTAGTGCATGCAAATTCTTCAGTGACAAATGAATGCGATGTACCAGAATCAAACAACACTCTTGCAAGTACTGAATTAACAGAAAACATACCCAGCACGACGTCTGGCGCTTCCTGAGCTTCTTCAGCATGCATGAGAAAAATACGGCCATTGCGGTTGAGTAAATTCCCTGGGGCAAACCTTCTTCCGGGCTGAACACGACGTTGCTGCTGAGCTGGGGCATTGGCATTGGGGGCTACGGCATTCTTCTTGTTGGGGCACTCGTTGGAGTAGTGACCCTTATTTCCACAGTCATAACAAGTCACTTGGGACTTGTCCTTTGCTGCTACAGGCACAACATTGCTTCCAGTCCTCGGGGCAGTGTTGGTGTTGGTGGAAACATTGTTGTTGTTGAACTTGGGTGGGGCACTATTGAAATTGCTAGAGTTGCCGGGGTTTTTGTGGTTCCCTCCGGGTCTAGGGTTTCCACGGTTGGGATAGGTGGGACGGTTCATCGGGGGTCTGTTGGTTCTTGGGGCAAATCCGGGAGATGGGTTAGGGCGATACTTTGGGGTCTGATGGGTTCCTGGCTGATGCATCATGCGACGCTTGCGGTTCTCATTGGCTTGGTTGATCTTTCCTTCCATCTGGATAGCAGAGTCGACAAGGGCTTCAATATCAGCAAAGGGGATATTGACTAACACTGTCTACATCTCATCATGCAGACCATTCAGGAATCTCTCTTTCTTCTTGGCTTCCGTGTCGATCTCATCCGGGGCATACCTAGCTAATGACAAAATTTTGTCACGGTATTCCACTACAGTCATCCTTCCTTGCTTCAGTTCTCTGAACTCGTCTCTCATCCTCTTGATCAAACCCGGTGGCACATGGGTTCTGCTGAACTTGACCTTGAATTCCTCCTAGGTCATCATCTGTCCTCCGGTCATTGCACGAACACTGTTCCACCATGCCCTGGCATCTCCGGCTAGATAGTGGGTGGCGAACAGTACTTTCTCGTTCGCTTCCACTCCGGCGACTTCTAGGTTATTTTCCATGGTTTGCAACCAATCATCGGCATCTAGGGGCTCTTCTGACTTAGTGAAAACAGGTGGGTTGGTATGCTAGAAATTCTTGAGCTTAGATCCATGGTTATCCTGATTTCTGTGGCCTTGGTTGTTGTGGGCAAGATGAGCTATCTGTTGCAGAGTGGCTAGGTTGGCTTGACGTTCCTCTCTTTCAGCTTCACGGTCAGAAGTCAACATTTGCAGGATCTGCAACATCGGGTCCGGGGATGAACCACTTCCTCCGCGTGGCATCTGAAGTTTGAGATGGATCATGAGAAAAGAGGGAAATTTCTAAGGTTTCGGGGACTTTGAAAAGTTTTTAAAGTTTGACTCAGAGTTTTCTAGCAACTTGCTTTTCATTCATTCATTCACACGATACAACACACACCACAAAACAAGAAAAACAGATGGTTTAAAGAACCATTCTGAAATCTACGATACAGTGGGACCGAATACTACTCACTACGCTAGTGCTCAAGTGCTACTACTCCTCGGAATTGGTGGCTTCATCATCTTCATCATCATCGATGAAGGAGAAATCATCCTCATCGGTGAAGAAGTCCATAGCCTGATCCTCCAGAAAATCATCATCATCGCTGAGATAGGAGTAGGGGTCTCCACGAAGATCCTCTCCAGCATTCTCCCTTTCCTCCAACTGCATGTCTCTCTCGTGGATGGTCTCTTCCAAAGATGAGATGCGGTGGCGGAGACGGGCAATAATGCGCTCCTTCTTGTCGAGCTGACAGCGGCGAGACTTGCAATCCTTTGCTAGCATGGCGATGGTTTGATCCTTCGTATTGATGATGGCAGACTTGTGGTTGGAGTAGTCACGGCAGTTATACAACTCCTACTGATGATCGTACATCATGAAGCTAAGGTGGTCCAATTGAGTCTTCAGCTCGAAATGGTATGGGGCTTCCAGTGGTTGTCCATTTGCATCACGCCTTGGGCAGAACTCAAAGCAGGTTCCCTTGATCTGATTGATGCTTTGCCCACACAGATGAGCAAGACTTTCCTGCATGGCCCTGGCAAGTCCATCGAGCCAGTTGTTCTCTCTTAAGCTAAACTGAATTCCCTCATCAGTGGGAGGTTCAATCTTTCCTCGGAGACTTGCAACAATTAGCCGCTGCAGATCTTCTCCTCCTTGATCATTGAGCTGAGCTCCGAAGAACTTGGGGTGTGGACGCTCCAGAAGTTCCGAAAGCTGGTCCAAATCCCTCTCAAAGATAAGGTCTCCTCCATTCCCCAACTGATAAAACTTGTTGTACTTCACGTCCATCTATAAGAATATAGGATAAGTAAGTTAATAGAGTGATCAAGTGTGTCAAAATTTTATGTATTTGGCAAGAGTTCTTGAGGAACATGAATTTTCATGAAAGAATCAAAGGGATAAGAATGAGAATAAGTTTTTGTAAATATTTGATTTCTTTGGTTTTGAAACTAAGTTTTTGATTCAAACGTCCAGTCTAACTAGGGTCTCCTATGGTCAGGATGGCTCTGATACCAACTTGTCAACACCCGGATTTTTAATCCCAGATGCCTGTTATGCCATACATCGCAATCCCAGGATTACCATTTTTGCGAGACATAACAGAATTGGATACCACAGTACATCATCCATTACAAACCATATATAAGGTCTTACACAAATAGGGATCTCATGATCCAGTTCTTAATACAACTTCAAGCAGTGGAATACGTAATAATAACGGTAGCATAGGCGAAGCTCCATCTTCGGGGTCACAGGCAATGCTGACGATGGGAGATGATCCTAGTTGTCGTAACATTCCTGGGGTCCATCCTCCAGGTACTCCTCTTCATAGTCTGGCCACGGGAATAGCCAGGGACAAAGCCATGAGTACTCTTTAAGTACTCGCAAACTAATACCAACAAGTAAAAGGGTTTTTGGATAATAGGACACTAGGCTCTAGGGTTGTTTTGCAAAAATCCAGATTTATCTCTACTAGTTCAGAAACCAGAGAAGCTAGTCACAATTTTATAACTCCTAAGTGGGAACTTGTAACTCATAACACAACCTTGTTGTGGTCAAGTCAAAGTATCAACTCATTTCACAAGTCATTTTGAAAACATCTGACGGGGGAACAGTATGGCCACTCCAAGTGTCCATAACCGCGGACGCGGCTATTCGAATAGTTTGACACTCTGCAGAGATTGTACACTTTCACCACAACATTCGATACATCCGTCGGGAACAAATCCTGAATTCACCATACTCAGTATGCGGATAATCAATCCTAACCTTTCAATTACACGCCCTAGTATAAGCACCTCTCCTGTGAGTTTGGCCTCCCAACCATGACCAACTGTCATCTTGGGTACTGCATAGGTGGACAATCTTCACAAGGTAGCCTCAGCTCATACCTTGGCCGTGAGGGAACTAATACTAAGGTATATAAGTTTCCAGTCAAGCCCTACCCAATCTTCGGGTATTGTGGTTGTATGGTAACATTGGAATGGTATCGCATCCAGACAACCATCAGTTTTATAAAAGGGCTAAGGCTCATGCCTCAACATTTTCTTCACCAAAATCATCTGGTGTTCAGAAACATATGTCAAAACATCTCAGTAGAATGATCCATCATTCTAAGGTTTTCATAACCATTTTCACCAAGTATTCCCATCTAAAGTTGATCAAGTTTTATGCTTAGCACTAGCATCTACAAGTGAGGATAAGTACTAATGAGGGGTGGTAAACTAGTGGAGTTTCAACTAAGTACAACCTTATATCTTAGGATGATATCAAGGTTTCTAACTTAGGCCAAATTTTATACTCTTTATGCAACCTTCAACTATGTCTTTCTAGAATCTACAAGTCACTTAAGTAAACTCTAAGGAGGTAGCTTTGATAAAGAATTAAAGTAGAAGCTTGCAAATAAAACTAGGATTGGGTTCTCAAGTGGGTATGATCACATATGCTTAAGGCATATAGTTGGCATGGTAACAAGCAAGTATTAGCTTGCATAGGTCAACTTGATTAGTAAGGCTTGCAAGTATGGGCTTGCACAATATCAGTATAAGCTTGCTAAATTGCAAGTGTTATCTTGCCTTGTACAGAGCAGTGGTTGAAGTTCTCCTCGGCTTCTTCTTCGTAGTATCCTCCTTCCTCCTCGTATCCTTGGTCGGTACTAGCGTCTATAAATAAATACGATGTACACAATCACCAAACAATACTTAACTACTTGCAATCATCACACAAAAGGGTCCTATAGATGATCTAGCATCATCACTAACATTACAAGATTAAGGCTTGGTTTAATTCCCTTTTATTTTTAGAAAAGTAATTTCTACTCACTAAAAAACTACTTAAGATTTAATATTCTCCAAACCAAATATGGGATCATGTTGACACATGTCATCACCACACATTTTAGTACATGGGAATGTGATTTAAAGTGGTGTCACAATTTAATAAGGTTTTACCCTTTTATTTTAATTAAATAATGTGTCTAGAAATGCCTATGTGGCATTCTTTTATTACTTGGTCATTATTTATGTAAGTAAACCTATATATTTTTATATATTCTGAAGGGTATGGTTAAATGTGATTTTTGAGAGTTGGAATCAACTCAAAAGCTATTGTGGTTTAAATTTGAAAAATGTTTGAATGCAGAAAAAGTTCTGCCTTGTTATTTTTACCAACGATGATCTACAGATATAAATGACTTGAATCCAACGGGCTTGGATTCAGCATTTCCGGACCTTTCTAACAAAATTGGTTTCATTCCATTTGGTGCACTGAGTCGACCTGGGTTGATTTTTGAAACTGGGTAGAGAAGTGTGTTTGAAATAAAATGGAAAAGGTTTAATTCAAATAACTGGGCTGTGCGGGAAGCGATACTGGGCCGGCCTGCTAAGCGCAGCGCTTCCGCGGGCTGTTTAAGTTGTTGTCCCCACGCGTCAGTGAGACAGGGGGTGCGAAGCTGTATGGGGCGATGTGGTGCGTTCGATTTGGTTCTAATCCAATGGTTGAGGGTCATCGTCAACGTTGGGCAACGCCAGCGAGACAGAAACCTAGCGCGGCCAGTGGGGGCCGCTGGGGGCTCATCGGGGTGCAGGCGAGGGTCGGCGAGGCGGGAGAACGACGAAGTCGATGATGGCGAACCTCCTGGTACCGGCAGCTTCTCCTGGGGCGGCTCCAATCGCCGGCGCCCTTCTTCTCCAGCAGCGGTGAGCTCCGGTGAAATTCCAGCGAAGTGTTGCTCGCCTTGCTCCGGGAACGGGGTGGAACGATCAGTGAGGAGAGGAGAGTGAGATGGTGTGCTCAATTCGGCTAGGGGTGGCCTCTATTTATAGTCGCGACGACGAGACCGAACGGGATGGGCAGGCGACGGTGGCGACATGGCTACGGGCTGCTAGAGGCATGGCCGGCGGTGGCGATCACTTGGTGGTCTCCTGGCGATGCTCTACGGCTTTAATGCGCGCGTAGGGGCGGTGCGGTTTGGTCTGGAACGCGCGATGCTCTGCGCGACAGAGGCGGCATCTTCGACGGCGAGCGGTGGTTGTGCGGCATGGGGCGGCGAACAGGGATGTCTAGCGGTCTCCTGGGTCGGTGGTGATCGCGTATGCACGCGGCGAGGGCGGCGCACGGTCTATGGGCGTCGGTCGAGCGTGGCGCTCTGGCCCATGATCGGCACGGTTGCTGGCGAGCTGGGCGCGGTCCGTGCGTGTGGTAAAGGGGTTGGCAAGGTTCGAGCGTTGTACAGGGGGTGGCGGTGGACGGTGGGCTGCCTCCTAGACAAGGTTGGCACGGCTAAATCTCCTCCTAGCTTGCTGTCTCCACTGGGGTGGCATGGTGAGCTTAGGCTGTTCACCATTGATGTCATTGCCCAGCTTACAGTGAGGCTAGTGCTTGGTTTAACTTGCTAGATGATCTACTGAGATGGTTGTGAGCTAAAGAGGGAACAAGTTAGGCTTCAATCACTGCTCACAATAGTGTTTAGGATTTTGATGATTTTTGTCTGCAACCTGTTTGATGAAATGGCCGCAAGAACTCAAGTTTTGAATTTTGAAAAGATTTTTGGTGGGTGTTCTAGATTGATGCTGGGGAGTCTGTAGATGCTTGGGTTTTGAAGGTTGAGCTTGTTTGAGTGGTTTTTGAAAAAGTGGGATCTTCCCATACGAGAAAGATTTAATTTGAATTATCATTTAAACTATGCATTTGAAAGTTTCTGGATGATCACAAAGTGGGCCTTGATACTTTTTTATGAGTACAATCAAGGGGTGCAAAGATCTAGAAAAGTTTCTATTAGGTTCTGAAAGTTTGAGACAGCCAAAGTAGGCATGGGAGTTAAATTGGTAAAAATGACCATTCCCTTATTTTATTTGTTTTGTTTTACTTGTCTTTAGAAAAAGTGTAGGAAATGTTTAGATGATGTTTATTTCACCTAAGCATCCATTTACAAGCAATGGAACACACAAACAAGGTGGTTCAAAAGAATTCAAAATGAAATGCATACTCACATGCATGCTTCCATAATTTTATTTAGAAAAGTTTTTGTTAACCCTAATTTAATGATTAGAGTTTGATGATCCAAGTGTTGTATTTTTGGGATGTTACACGCAGCTTTGGCTCAGTCGGCACAACTTAACATGCGGGAACTTGCTAACCCACATGGAAGTGTGTCCTTCTAGCCGACTAAGGAGAGAAAGAAAATCTAGGTTGATGATCAATTCCCAGAGTGCACCATCACCATTGGTGCCGGCCTGAATGATAAATAGGAAAACAAGCTCACCGACTTCCTCCGTGAGAATCGGGATATCTTTGCATGGTCTACGCAAGATCTACAAGGAGTACCAAGGGAGTTGGCTGAGCACTCTTTGCATGTAAGGCCAGGAGCAAGGCCGGTGAAGCAACCTCTCTGCCGCTTCGCCGAAGATAGGAGAAAAATCATAGGGGATGAAATAGCTCGTTTCCTTGCAGCCAGGTTTATTATGGAAGTGCTTCATCCGGATTGGTTTTCTAATCTGGTGTTGGTTGAGAAGAAGAAGGATGATCTGAACGTAGCTGTCGTTCGGCGTATGTGCATCGATTACATGAACCTTAACAAGGCATGTCCCAAAGATCCTTTTCCTTTTCCTAGGATAGACCAGGTTATTGATTCAACCAAAGGTTGTGAACTGTTATCATTTGTAGACGCGTATTCTGGCTTCCACCAGATATCGTTAAACCCGGCTGATCAAATAAAAAATGCATTTATCACCCTGTATGGGGCTTATTTCTATCGTACCATGCCATTCGTCCTACGCAATATAGGAGCCACGTACCAAAGGTGTATGCATGATCATATTGGAAAAATTTCCAAGTATATGTTGATGATGTGGTGATAAAAACCAAAGAGAGCCATACGCTCCTGAAAGATATCCAACAGACATTTACAAATCTAAGAAGATTCCGAATGAAGATTAACCTGGAAAAATGTACCTTTGGTGTACCAGCCGGAAAGTTACTCGGTTTCCTTGTTTCTAGCCGAGGCATAGAGGCAAATCCGACTAAAATTCGGGTAGTAGAAAGGATGGAACTGTCGAAGTGCCTTAATGATGTACAAAAATTTACTGGATGCCTCGCATCTTTAAGTCGGTTTATGAGTCGACTAGGTGAGAAAGCATTACCTTTGTATCAGTTGAAGAAAAAATCCAATAAATTTACCTGGACACCTTAGGCTGATAGTGCCTTCCATGAGTTAAAAAAGATGCTAGCCAGGGCGCCAATTTTAGCCTCGCGCTATCAAAAGAGCCTATGTCGCTCTATGTAGCACCAACAACCCGAGTTGTAAGCACTTTAGTAGTTGTCGAGCGAGATGAGGAAGGTAAGTCGGTACAAAGGCCAGTTTATTACCTAAGCGAGGTACTGTCCGCCTCAAAGCAAAATTATCCACATTACTAGAAAATGGCCTATGGAGTGTATATGTCGGCTAAAAAGCTGAAGCGTTATTTTGAAGAATACCCCATCAAGGTGATTTATGAGGCACCGATATCCGAGATAATGAGCAATAAAGATGCAAGCGGCCAAATAGCAAAATGGGCAATTGAATTATCCCCTTATGCTCCGCAATTTGATAGACGAGATGCAATCAAATATCAAGCAGTGGCCGACTTTTTTGTCGATTGGGCCGAAATGCAATATGAACCTCCACTGCCTGACCCGAATTATTGGACGATGCATTTTGATGGATCCAAACTAAGAAATGGATTAGGAGCATGAATATTATTAACCTGTCCAAAGAAAGATCAACTGAAGTATGTATTACAAATACACTTTGCTGCATCAAACAATGTAGCTGAATATGAGGCACTTGTCCATGGCCTAAAAATGGCAAAAGAAATTGGCATACGTTGGATTTTATGTTTCGGTGATTCGGATCTCGTAGTCCAAAAGGTATCAGGCAACTGGGATGCATTGGATGCAAACATGGCCTTATATAGATTTCATGTACAAAAGATTAGTGGTTATTTTGATGGGTGCCAATTTCATCATGTATCTCGGGCAGAAAACGACGTTGCAGATACCTTGTCTAAGATCGGATCGACCAGACAGTTGATTCCACCTGGTATCGCCTTAGAGCACCTAAGAAAGCCATCAATCATACCTTCCCTAGAATCTGAATCAATCCTTCTCTAGTCAGATCAAAGATCTGAGATTGCCCCAATGGAAATTGACAAAGGAAATGAGCCGAATAACTTGGGGATTGACTCGGCGAACCCGGGACTGACTGGGGAAATTCGGTAAAAATCATGTCGATGTGAAGTAATGGAAATTGATGAAACAGTTACCCCGGCGCACAAAGTGCCGGAATGGGCACAACCAATATTTCTATTCCTCAAAGATGAGATCCTACGGAATGATGAGATCCTCGCTAGGCAAACAGTAAGAAGGGAAAAATCTTACACGATAATCAATAGAGAGTTATATAAAAGAAGTATAACGAATGTACTGCAAAGATGTGTTAGCCCGGTGAAAGGACAAGAAATCCTTTTAGACATACATCAAGGGGAATGTGGGCATCATGCTTCGTCCAGAGCCCTTGTGTCCAAAGCATTTCGACACAGATTTTATTGGCCGAATACGCTAAAGTAAGCAAAAGAATTGGTAGCAAGATGCAATGGTTGCCAGACATATGCCAGCAAGATACATATGTCCTCTTCCGAGTTAAAAATAATACCCATCACTTGGCCATTTTTTGTATGGTGCCTAGATATGGTAGGTCCGTTTAAGACAGCTCGCGTTGGAATGACTCACATTTTAGTCATGGTTGACAAATTCACAAAATGGATAGAGGTGAAACCAATAAGAAAATATGATGGGCCCACAGCGGTGAAATTCCTTAAATATATCATTCTAAGATATGGATATCCACATAGTGTCATTATAGATAATGGCATAAATTTCGCTGAGGGGGCCTTTGCTCGATTTTGCCAAGATAAGCACATAAGACTCGATGTTCCATCAGTAGCACATCCAGCGTCAAATGGACAAGTGGAAAGATCAAACGAACTTATATTGTTCGGAATAAAACCTCGACTCATAGAGCCACTCCAGAGGTCGGCGGGGTGTTGGATTGAGGAACTACCAGCCGTGCTATGGAGCTTAAGAACCACCCCAAATAGATCAACGGGATACACTCCATTTTTTATTGTATATGGGGAAGAAGCTGTGCTACCAGCCAACATAGTGCATGACTCGCCTAGAGTCAGCCAGTACACAAACGCCAAGGTAAATGAAGTCTCGGCAATACGATGTCGACTTATTAGAAGAAGCAAGAGAGTTGGTATTATCCAGATCAGCTATTTATCAACAAGACCTCAGACGCTACCGTAGCAAGAAAGTAAACCCAAGAGTCTTTCAGGAGGGGGATCTAGTGCTTCGGCTCGTGCAACACAAAGCCGGCATGCATAAGTTGTCACCTCCATGCGAGCATGTTCATTGTGAGCAAATCATTGCATAATGATGCATACTATCTTATAGATGCTCAAGCACCAGAGAAAACTAAGGCGGACAAATCTGGAGACGAATCAAAAAGACCATAGAATGTAGCTTTACTTCGTCCATTCTACACTTAGAGGAAGTGTATTGTATCTCGTACTATTGTATGTCGGCTTTGTATGTCAGAAATGAATCAATGAATGAAACCTCGGCACCTCGAGCAGTGACTCGGGGACTGCCCCATATTATTTGTCCTTGTGTTATACATTCGATATGTCGGCTAGTTTATATGTTCCATACCAAATCCGAGTTATTAATGTGTGGACGCCAAAGGCCGAATCTCTGACTTATTGTTGTTCATAAAAGGACTTCACGATAAGCAAGATAAGTGCTAGCATAAAATCAATCACATGAAAAAACAACCGCGGAATGAATCATACGCGAACTGACTCATGTTTTATTATCTTTTTATGACTGTTGTAGTGTATGGACCCAAACGTTCATCTTCAAACATCACTCGTAATCTCTAAATCATGAATAATCAGATCTATTCGTTTTGAACCCACAAATTAGAAATCGAAAATAGTGATACACGCCAAATAATTCACTCAGAATAGTAACAACTTAACGACTAGCATAACATATGAAAGATTCCGAACTTATACAGATCACACAGTACCAAAAGGAGCAGATTGTCTTCAAACAACATACGCCCGGCATACCGGGTACTTAGCAAGTAAAAAGTTTTCCAACTCAAGCATTGGCCACAGCCGGGTCATCGGCAGGAGGAGACACGGTAACCGCCGGGTCATCCACTAGGTCCTTACCCATAACATTCATGGGCTTGATGGCAGCAGCAACAACAATTAGGAAATCTTCCATGGAATATTCCTGATTTGGCTAATTGGGAACACCTCGACGAGCACGGGCGTCAACCACAACCTTACTGCTCACAGAGGTAGATTCCGGAAAATGATATATAATACAAAGCATAACATAAATCAATACAAGCAATAGTCAAAAATAATCTGGCTACTTGCCACAAGATGAAAACAGAACTTACAATGAATATATCGCAGAATTTTCTGAAGATCGTCGGCCCATTGAACTCGTTTATTTTCAAACCTAACAATATCGGCAGTCATGGATTTATTTGATGACTCAGCTGTGTCGAGAAGCTCCTTATCTTTCTGGAGCTGGAGAGTCTGATTCTTCTCCTCGAAGAATTCTTGGTCGATCTTCTCCAATTCGGGTTTATGTGCCAGTTTTAAGGAGTCAACTTCAGCACGAAGCTGAGCTATCTCATAATCTTTTTCCTTCAGTTGTGTCGAATGAGTCCCGGCTTGTTCTAAAAAATGCAGCATCATATCAGTCATGGGTATGCACTCTTGATGCGATGATGTGGAATTTTATAATTTGGCAGAGCCGAGGGAAGGGTACTATAAGATACTCGAGAAAAATTCGAGAATGGAGGGAAACGAGGAAAAGAGGGTGGACGACTAACCTTCTTCTTCGTCAACAAAGTATTTTGAGTGTCAATGTTGGCTCAATAAAGACAAATCACGAGTCAGTTGAGAACCAAACACTTGAACAAAGAATTTCAGTATATACGGCGAATGATTTACCTGTTTTCTTTAGAATAGGAACCATCTTATCATACTTGACCTGTAATTTCCTATGAGAAAAGAGTAGCTTCCGGAATTCGGCGGTGCTTCGATTGTGAGCAACCTAAAATAACAACGCGTTATACAGGAAAAAATACGCAAAGTTAAACTTGGAAGATCTGAATCAAGTAATACTTAACTCGAATCTGGGTGTCTGGATATTTGAAGTTAAACCTCAAAGATCTGAATCAAATAAAACTTGACTTGGATCTAGGTAGATAGATATTCAAAGCTAAACCCAGAAGATCCGAATCAAGTAAAACTTAACTCGGGTCTAGGTCGCTAGATATTCACAGCTAAACTTAAATCCGAGTCAAGTAAAAACTTAACTCGGATATAGGTGGCTAGATATTCAAAGATAAACCCAAAAGATCCGAATCAAGTAAAATTTAACTTGGATCTAGGTGGCTAGATATTCAAAGCTAAACTTAAAAGATTCGAGTCAAGTAAAAACTTAACTCGAATCTAGGTGGCTGGATATTTGGTACTAGACCTCAAAAATCCGAATCAAGCAAAACTTGACTCAGATCTAAATGACTGGATAGTCAAAGCTAAATAATCCGAATCGAGTAAAACTTGACTCAAACCTAGGTGGTGTAATTTATGTATAAGTAAATATGCTTTAACAGTAAGAACTTCCGGCCGAATAACAAGGTAATTCGGTCGAAAGCTCGGGGACTAGTGGGTAAATCATATATTATGCGCAGAAAATAAAGCATAGACTGAAGCACCCACCTTGTTCATTTTATCACTCTCAAGAACAACTTTGGCTGCCAAATGCAAATGACTGCTAATGTCGGATAGCTGGAAAGGCTGATTATTCAGATTATCCTCGACCTGGTCAGCTTTGTTCCAATTATTGGCATATTCTACCAAAGATCCAAGACTCCTGCCGCTCTCCATGTGCGTTAGCACTTTACCTTTGGCCTTTCACGCCTGTTGGGCAGCTACCTCGGTCGTCGGGCTCTTATGAAGCACAATTTGTGTGCCGGCAGCGGGGGCAAACCCGGATTTAGAGACGGAAGCTCCCTTATGAAGCATATCAGTGACGCTCGGTTGAACGGAGCTCGGCTTAGCTTTCTGGGCCGGATTTGGTTTAGTAGTTGTATCCTTCTAGGCCTTAACGGAAGCCTCAACAGCAGATCGAGACTGGGCGGGCTAAGCTGAACTGGGAGCACTGGTCTATAAAGCCGATCCAGCAACAGCAGGAGCAGGAGCCGAGGGAACAGCAACCTCGGTAGGAGTTGCCTTAACGGGAGAAATCTTGGAGACATCGTTAGTAGGTGTCGGATCATTTGATTGATCCGGCATAGCAACATCAGCGCCTTGATCAGATGCAACCTCAACCCCCTCCCGCCGAGGTAGACTGTTAGTCATCATTGGAGGAAGATCGTCGCGAGCAGGACTCGGGGCCTTGACATTATCTTGTGCAGGTGGCGACAATGGCCGAGTAACCTGAGAAGTCATACTCGGGCCACTTGGTTTGGCAGAAAGTGGGGCCCTGACGAGATAGAAAAGATAACAAAATCAAAAACAGAAAGAAAGAAACAAGACATACTGATCTAGTCCGAATAAAGTGACTTACGCGGAAACTCCGGGGATGACTTTCCGCAACGAATGTTTCTGGGCGAACTTCTTGATTCATTTTTTGGGATCTGCTTTGGAGGGATCGTTCGGAGCAGCACGTTTGTTGGACGGAGGAGGATCTTCGGTGTCAAGGGGCTCGGCCTCGTGCACCTGGCCAGCTGGGTTAGCTGGGAAAGAATGAGCCAGGAATGCGAAACAGATAGGCATCATGACAACTACCTCAAGGATTTGTATATCGTCCGAGTCACCTTCGTCGGCACGGGCAGAGGTTTTTCCCCGAGTATGATCGGGAGCAGCTTCGGGTTTGGGTATAAACTCCTCCAAATCTGGTTCCCCATTATCTAGGGTGACATGATCGTTGCTCCAAGGAAGAGCGAGCATCTCGGTATCTTCCGAAGCTTGTTCATCAAATTTCTGTGAAAAGGATGAACAAAAAATTAACAAAACGATCAACAGGGCAAAGGAAAATAACTCGGGTAGAGCAACTCAAATTCAAGTTACCTGAGGAGGGGGGTTATCACGGGAAAAGGGTTTCATTCCCCATGCCCAATCTTCGGCCATTTCAGTCTTAAAGATAGCTCGGACGCGTTTCTGAATCTGAGCATCTTCAAATTCAACTGTGGAGACTCGGTTGGGATCCAGAGGACCACTCATATAGCAAATCTTATGAGATCATAGATAAAAAGGGAAGATTCGGCTGTTGATAAAAGCAGCCAGCAAGTCTTCACCGTGGAGCCCCGCCCGTATCAACTCTTTAAGTCGGAGCTCGAATGCCTCAGCAAGAGCATCGGTCCTCTTCAGATTATAGTTCCAGTTTTGCTTAGAAGGAGTGCCGACTAAGAAGGCAGGGAGCCGGATCTTATCCTCCTTGCCAGTATTTTTCACATCTAAGAACGATCTATGCCATTTATTATAGGACTCTAAGCCTGTGACTCGGGGGAACAAAGAAATTTTTCGGGGTGTGATGGACTCAGCCCCGCATTGGGTCAGAGATTTCTCAAAAGGATGCAAAGATTTATCTGGCACGATGTTGGATTGGATCTGGAAAAATTTAGACCAAAATACTACAGAAGGCCAAAGTCCGAAGTATCCTTCAGAAGCTGAAATGGAGGCCGACTTAGAAGCAATGGCATTAGCGGGCAAGTGATGAGGCTGAAGGCCAAAGAACTCTAGGAAACCTTTGGCAAATTCGATGAGGGGGAGGCCGAATCCTCTAGCAAAATGTGACATAAAGACTACGTATTCACCATCCTTAACTATGGGAATGGACTCCTTGCCGGGTAAGCGACACTGTACCTCGGCGGGTCTTGCAGAGCCATTCAATTTCTCGACGGGTGACTATGGATCCCTGCCATGAGCCCTGCACTAGGTCCACAGCAAGATCTTCTTCTCCGACGAGGGCACCGTTGTGCGAGCTCGACATGGGCTCATCGAAGAAGCCAACCGAGAAAGAATCCCTAGCGGCGGGAAGCGGTCTGGAGGTCTGTCACAACCCGGGATCAGGGCTAGATAAATACCAGATCCTCATCTGATATAAGCCTAACCTAAATTCTGAAGTGCACAGGGAAAGATCGGTAACATTACAGAACATACAAACCATACATTAATAAGGTAAACTCTTAACAGAGTTACAAACCAGTCATACAAGACAGGGGTCACGGACCCATCATTACAACAAACAACGAAAGCAAACAAGTTGTTCTAAACAACAAACTTAGCAAAGGGCCTAAGAGGCCTTAAACAGAAGTAGCGACCCTTCCATAGATCCTAGGCTGCTGCCCGGGAACCCCGACTACTCGTCGACTTCGACGTAGAAACCACCTTCAGTTGGAGTAGCATCATTTGTAGAAAAACATCAACGAATCAAGGCTGAGTACAGGGTGTACTCCGCAAGACTTGTGGCTAGTGGAGTTGTTTTGCATAAAGCCATATTTTGTTTTTAGAACAAGAGGAAGGAGAAACTCGTCTAGTCAGATCATTTTCAAAAGGGGATAAGAAGACTACAACTCTAGCTCTTAGAGTCATCTTTGATATCCACCAAGTACCATCATCAACTGATCCTCTCTTCCCGGACTACCCCCTCAAACAACCCCGAGGAAGTACTCCGGATCTCACATTAGTTGGCAAGTTTTATCATTCGGTTATAGTTCTCTATGATCTTCATGTCCGTTCCCAAGTCATCCATAACCATGTACACAGCTTTTCAAAAAGATTAATAACCCTGTAGTGGTGCACAACTTTACCCACACGTACCAACCGATTCTTAATGCCAAATTATTAGCCCTCTTCCTTGGAAGGCCGGTAGAGAGTGGTTGACCACGACCTTTACCTTGCTTTCGCCGAGATCATGAGTCACGCACAAGGGAGATGCCGCCGTAATGGGTCAAGTCCCGAAGCCGGTCCCTAATGATGTGCGTAGGGTTCAAGATTATGGATGTCAGGCATATCTTGTTCCCGGCCACGCTTACCTACCTGTTATGAATGCACCTCCTTCACCTCCATTCAAGAACAACCAAGATGCGTATGTCGAATGGAAAGCCTGAACTATGTGACTCATGGAATCTACTAGGCAAGTTAGTTGGTCGAGGGGGTTTCCAGGCCCCCGTGTGGTTGTATGCTCGTCTTGGTTCAAGAGGCAAGAACATCGGGTCCTAGGGTGGCAAGTATGGGACTGCAAAAACCACAACCCACGTGGCCTCCCATACAAGCCTTAGCATGTTTACTATTCATTTCTGATCACATCACCACATCCTTCCATACTAGTTTCATTCGCATCTCCGGTGCATCACCTGAATGATTAGCATCGTACCACAAAGCATGGCTAAGCTTGACTGAACTATGGCACTAGCGATGCTCATAAGCCAAACCCTAGTTATGCTAGGAGCAGTGGATCAGGTATTTAGTTCACAAGGGGAAACATGCATCAGATAGGATCACTTTATCTACTGATAAAGGATTGTTGAACCGAATGCATATGACAAGAATGAAATACTTTGTAAACATAGGATTCATATATATGAGTGGGGCTTCGCTTGCCTTGTCCGTTGTTGGACTGGTACTGCTCTTCAGTGGCGTTGACTTCAGCTTCGGGTTCGGTTCCTATTCGCGAGAACCAATCACCAGAAAAGCAAAAGCAACACTCAACATATGGCATGTGCAATACTCATACAATATGGATGATATGAAAAGTTACATAGTGTTGAAAAGAACCCTAGAACATGCTTGCTCATTTTAAATGGGGTCCGAGAGGTCCAAACCCTAGAACAGGGGGATCCTCGGAATCACCTGTGGGGTTCAATTGGTTCTTCTAATTAAACTTGCCATCAAAGTTGGTTAACAATGTATGATTATAGCTTAGTTAGATAGGTTTCATTTTTTGATTATTTTGGTATATTATTTGTATTTTTATCATTTAAAATGAATTAGTTATGATTTTCTCAAATTTTAATTCATTTTAAACAATTTTTGGAATATTTAAAATAATTTCCAACTTGGGCCCACATGTCATAGATTTAATCATTTCAGAAAATATTTATAGAAAATATTAAAACCCTGACAGGCAGGGCCCACCTGTCATAGATTTCTTAATTACGAAAATAAATAAAAGAAAAAGAAAAAGAGATATGACATCAGCATGACATCATGATGATGTCATCAATGGATTTGCTCCTAGGTCGAGCTCGAATCCAGCGATTCCGAGCGCGCCTGGATGCGAGGTTGGGGGCGTTGGACATAGGTGACGACAGGGAGTCGATTGGTGGTGGCGCCGCCTATTCTTGGTCACCGGAGACGGCGGCGCAATGACGGCAAGCGGTGGCGGCGTCGGGCTCAAGCGGGGAGGAGGATACAGAGGTAGAGGGGACCAACGGAGGGGTACGTTAGCACCATGGGCTCACCGCGAGCACGGCAGGGTTGGTGGCGAGAATCGGGGAGGCCAGACGGAAACGGATCGACGACGTGAACTGTGGCGGCCGTCGGTGCTTCGAGCTCGATTCCGGGGAGAGGAAGGCGTCCCAGCACACGAGCTTCGAGGGGAAGGACGAGGGCGGCGAGGCGCATCCAATAGTGGCGTCGGCTTGAGATGGGGTGGCCGAAGACGGCGGGGACGAGCGGCGGCAGAACTAGGATTCGTCGGCCATGGCGAGAAGGTGAGGAAGAGAGGGGAAAGTGGCGGGCTAGGGTTCTCCGGCGGCAAGGCGGGGTACTTATAGGCGTTGGCGGGCGGCGGTGCGAATCACAGCACCGGCGGGCATCGCGACGCCGGCGAGCGGCAAAGGCAGCGACACCGAGCTGCCTGTCTGCAAGGTGGAAGACGACACGAAGAGGTAAGTTGGGCTGGGCCGCGCTTGGGCCCCAGGTGGGCTGGCTGCTGGCTATTGCGTGCTGCGCTTGGCGGCGGAGAGAGAGGGGAGAGGTGGGCTCGGTCCAGTAGAGATAGGCTAGCTAGTTTTTTTCCAGAAACTGTTTTTCTTTTTCTATTT
The DNA here is from genome assembly GCA_916181665.1 of Avena sativa. NCBI lineage: Eukaryota > Viridiplantae > Streptophyta > Magnoliopsida > Poales > Poaceae > Avena > Avena sativa. The sequence continues at coordinate 270,701,888 of OV702298.1, read as the reverse complement.
TTCTGATTTCCTTTTATATTTTGAATTCAAATCTGTTTTGAATATTTTCAAATTACAAAAACTTTTATATAATATCTGAAAACACAAAGGGGCCCTCAACACTATTTGGGCTCCATTTGTTTTGATAGTTTTCAAAATATGAAAACCATTTGAATGGTTTTGAGAGGAAGCAAAATTAGGGTTTTATTTGTGTTTGTTTGTTTAAACCAAGGTGCAAGTATAATGCATGCATGCAATGCTCAAACATGTCTTTATTTAATATTACATAAAAGGGTGGTATGTTACAAGGTCCAGGGCTCCGTCGCAGCGATGGTGGGCATGTCGGCGACAGAGCGAAGGATCCGCAGTAGGGACCAGAGGCGGAGACAAGGCACGGCGAAAGAAGACCAAATAACGACGGCGTGGTCGCGTGAACTGGAGCATTGCGACGGCGGCGCGAGGAGGAAGATGAAGAGGATGAGAATGGTAAAGTGAACGAACCCTTTCCCCTCTCCCCCCATTTATAATCGCACACATGGAGCGATAATGGGATCGCAAGTGCGTCGCGGTTACCGCATAAACACGTGTATCGTGTGTTGGCGATCGACGATTGGAGCCACAGGAAGGGTCACACGGTGTAGGAGGAGATCCCGCCGACATGATCGTTGCGGAGATTGAAGAGTCACTGTGTTGATATGACTGCCCGCAGTAATCACTGTAGCAATATCAGTGAACACTATAGCGGTACAAAAAATGAGACAAAAGGTAATGATTGAGACACGTAGAACGAAGCTTACTAGAGAAGCTAAGGAGATGCCTCGGATAAGAATAAATGACTCAGGCAATGACTAGTACCTCATAATAAGAAAAAGACTCAATAAAAGATAAATCGAGTGAGGCACCGACTAAAGAATGAGTCGGAGTCATGAACGTGGTGACCGAATATCTGGAAACTGTTGTGATCTAGCCGAATGATATCGACAAGACCGCACCAGCTTCGGGGACTAATGTTGGGGGATGACCCCAGGTAGGGTCAAGATAAGTAAAAAGAGGGAGGATCCCTCATGAACTGGACCGGGTCAAGGAATGATCCGGCCAAGTCATGTAGGAGTCGGCCAAATAAGGTCCAACTTATTCCGAGTCAGGTAGCTAAAACATGGTTCAGCCGACATATGAGTTATGTCGGCCTACAGCTATTACGCATCCTACATGTAGTTTAAGGTCAAGCTGAGTCATGCGGTGTGAGGCCGAGTCAAGGGAAGCTTGCTTGAGAAGGATAAGGCGAACCCTGAAGTCAACACTAGTCACTGTCTCTCCTCAAGAATCTGCATAGTGCCAAGCGCTACGGACAAGACACAGAGCGGCAGAGGATCAGAAGAAAGTCAAGGAGGTGACAGTCCTCAAGCCCAAGGCTCACATGTGGTCTTTTCCATCGATAGGATGGGGACACAGAAAGAAGCCCGCCGAGTTACTATTTTGGGACAAGCATATTCCACGAATATGCTTCCACGTCAGCCCTGGAAGGAACCAGACTACTCCTTTATAAGGAGGGACAGGGCTTCCTAAAGAGGGGATCGCCTCATTATTTACTTTGCACTAGTGGTAGCTTCTTATTCCTCTCCTCAAACAGCTCGAGGAGCGAGTGTAGCTCCATTTGTGTAGAATAAAGATCCGGTTCTTGTGTTCAGTGTGTAGAAACCACTACATCTTCCCTCCCTGGATCCCACTAGCATCCATCGGCCCCCAACTTTAGCCTACCCATGGCATCTATCGTGCCACCACCACGACACCTAGGGTTTCTGTGGGATCAGAGAGGAGAAGAGGGAGATTTCTGCGGGAGGAGGAGGAGTGGAGATGGGGGAGCACGAACCGGAGGAGGAGCGCGGTCGGCGGTAGTCGCGGATGAAGCGGTCGGTGGTGGCAAGTGCGTCGCACCGCAGTCGCCTCTCGCTCTGTTGTGGTCGCGTCTGTATCGTGGGTGGAACCCATGAAGCGATGTGCGCGAGGCGGGGGTTTGTGTATCAAGTGGTTGTGTGCGAGGCGGGGCGGGTGTAGCAAGTGGTTTGTGCACGAGGCGGGGGCAGGACATGGGGCAAGCTACTGACGGCGTGACCGCAATTGATCCAACGACGCGCGACCAGGAGGACGCGACGACTCGATCCCCTGAGGGACTTGTATCATTGTTTTGAAATAATCCCCTCCGATCCGCACGAGCACACTACCAAATAACAGAGAAGTAAACAAAGCCTAACGGCGGGTCTAGTTTTTAATTACTCACTCTCTGATCCATATTACTTGTCACAGAAATAGATGTATCTAGACATGTTTTAGTGATAGATATATCCAATCCAGTGACAAGGTAGTATGGGTCGGAGGGAGTAGTTGTCAAACCGTGAATTTGCTTGCCCACTACCTCTTCCACAGTGTAACGAACGATCTTCAGATATCCTCAATGCATGGTGGGGAACCGTCAAATATATACTAGATGAAATCCCACGTGTTGCAGCGGGATTTATAGACTAAAAAATTGAGCGACTAACCCATGTGAAACAAACTACTGTGTGAGAATGTATCCCAAGATGCATTCGATCCATTAATAGTAAACGTTCAGAAAATCTGATTATCAAACCTGCAATATTCTATATTACAAATACTGAAGTAAACACCGATCTTACTATTTTCAAGATAAACCAAATTGTTGCATGCTATCCTTATAGAAACTACTATATTCTATTTTATTAAGATATATAGTATAAATAGATCATCAAAAGGTGATAACAGAAACATGAAATATGGGATCATCCATAGTCATACATTTAGATCGAGACTCTCTTCCAAATGACCTCCTTGTGGCACCTTGACTACCGAAGAGAAAATCTTGTGAAGAACTATTAACAGCTTATTTTGTAGCACTTGCCTCCGAATGGACTTACTAAGTTGGCATAAAACTCCAAATCCACACATTAGCTAGGCTTTCATATGTGTTAACACACATACTACTGACTTACCACACAGGGATTTGTAACCGAGAATATTGACATTAATCTCCTATCTGATGTTGTAACAATGTACAACATATGGCCGCACGCATTCGCCATACATTGTTCCTAAAAATTAAAACCATTAAAAAGACAATTTTGTGGCAGTAATTGTCATACATCATACAGAAAGAAACAATATAGTTTTCAAGGTATGATTTCCCCTCTCAGCTCAGTTTCCTAAAAATACATTGGTCGAGTTAGAAGAGAACGACCCAAATCAAACACGCTGTGTAGGTCAACAAACCTGATCAGAAACATATTATGTGCATGTAGATATGTACTGAATATCAATCTCAATAAATATGCTCATACAGCCTAAGTTTTAAGTTACGATTACCTGGTAGGCCATAATCTTCAAGAAAAAAACAGCAGTCAACAAATTAGCTATTTAACAGTTGATAGCAGCTTAAAAGAGGTAACGAAAAGGATATGAAAATGTAGGTGGTCACATCCGTTCAATTGGTCAAGAATTTCACCAATAAATAAATTGATCTAGGAAATTCCCAGATGGATCAAAGAATCTGCAAGATTAAATTTTATGAAACAATCAACTGAGCTGAGACCTTACCAAGAAATATTTCTGCGGCAGACTGCTTTGTCCAACGCTCGTGTTAGTTTCTCGCCTCTAGTCAACCCTGATAGCATGTGAAGGGATATGGCTTCTCTATGGGGTGGTCTTGGCAGAGTATGGAGGACGATGGGGAAGGGGATGTGCACATTGTTGAATAAAAGAGCAATTTACCAAGCGAATTACCCATAATAAACGCTAGATAAAATATGATTAGAATAATAGACAATATACTAATCATGTGAAATAGCGAATACATATTAAGGCAGATAACCAAATAGACTGCAAGGCTAGAACTTGAGATGTGATCAGAACAAGGTTGAGAAAGAAAATATACACGGCAGCAGAAGAGGAACCACCGGCGTTCGCGTTGGCACCGTCGTTAGCCATGTCGTCGAGGAAGAGGGTGCTGATGGCGGGGAAGAAGTCCTCGTTGAGGAAGACGTCGGCACAATAGCTATCCGTGAGGGAGTCCATGATGAAGCCAGTAGTCGCGCCAATAGCGCTCCCTAAAAATCTTATCGCCCTTCTCCCGTACAGGACTCGAAGCAGCGGGGTCTCGGTGGCCTACTGTCCCGGCTCACGGTGCACACCACAAAACGGGATGGAGAAGACTAGGTAGCGCAGTGCTCTGGAAGTAGAGGCACAAAGGATGTGTGGCAGTGTGTCTGAGAGGAGGAGCGACCTCTCTCTTATAGGCACAGAGGGTAAGGCAGTCAGGCTGCGCAGGAGATGAAACGAATGGACAGAAGTTGAAGCGAACAGGCGGCAGCCCACCGGACAGCCTCCACTCAGTTCGTATTCATTTAGCTCGTATTAAAAGTCCACTCGAGAAAAATGTTTCAGATTCTGTACAACAGTTCATATACCATTCATGCGTGGCAAAATAAAACTCAGCTCGGCGAGATTCCCGCAACCCACGGCGCGCGCGACGTGACGAGGCGAGGCGAGGCGAGGAGGAGGAGGAGCGCGCGTGTATATGTCTTCTCTTCTCAAGCTCATACAAGTGGTGGAAGATCTCTTCTCATAAGCTGGTCCAACTTCCACTCAACTAGCAATGTAGGATTAAACATTTGTCTCAGCTCTTACCTTGCATGAATGGGTCAAATTGGGCTCTAGGATTTCAGAAATTTATTGGCATATAAATGGGTTGGGCCTATTTAGACAAAAATTCCAACAATCACCCACTAGATCCTAGAAGCACATGAAGTTTGTCTTTGGTTCCAAAACATTGTTTATATACCGGTACTGTAGTGGAGACTGTTAAGTTGAACTTCCACCTAGAGCTTTATGTTATACTAGGCTGCAACTTGTATAGTGGACTATGCCTTAAATTGCAAGTTTGCTGCGAACCTAGATTCACAAAAAGTCTTGACCGATACTAGGCTACCGTGAGACTTCTCCGTGGGTGGAGCTTATGCGTCATACTCCATGACCTTTCATGAGTTTATTAGAGAGCACCCTACTCTCATAGACTGTGACGTTTTAACAGTCAGACTTATATAGGTGTGTTCTTTAAAATATGTTTTGCAGGACAACATCTTTGCTTAGGATAAGCCACTTAGAATATATTAAGATAATAAATCAACCTGCCGTGTAGAATAGAAAAATGTTGCATCTTTATGGAGTGGTGTTTATTAAAATAGGGATACTTTCCTCTCAGCTAACCAACACATTGTCTCCCAATTCTAATTCACAGGATCTCCGATCACATAGAGTGGTTTACCACTATGGAAAGCTCAAATTGTGGGTCTCATACCCATCTCCTTCAATGGATTTTCTATCACGTTGCGTGATAGACCCTTTGTGAAGGGATCTGCTAAGTTTTTAGATGTTTGGATATAATCCAATGCAATAAATTCGGAGTTTCTCATTTTCCTGACATATTTTAGTCTCCTCTTCACATGTCTTGTTGACTTCATATTATCCTCAGAACTATTTTCCTTGAAAATCACAGTTTGATTATCGCAGTTCATAAGGATTGCGAGTATTAGTTTTTCAACCACAGGTAAGTTCATCAAGAGTTCACGAAGCCACTCTGCTTCAACAGTGGCTGTGTCTAATACTATGAGTTCTGCTTCCATAGTTGACCTCGTTAATATGGTCTGCTTGCAAGACTTCTAAAAAACAGCGCCACCAGCAAGTGTGAATACATATCCACTCATGGCCTTTATCTCGTCAGCATCATATATCCAATTTGAATCACTATAACCCTCTAGTACCCTCGGATACCTGGTATAGTGAATGCCATAGCTCGCAGTTCCTTTATATTGCGCATAACTCTCTCAAGATCATGCCAGTGATCATCTCCTGGATTTGAAACAAATCAACTGAGTTTGCTTACAGCAAAAGAGATGTCAGGCCTCATGGAACTAGCTAAATACATAAGAGAGCCAATAATTTGAGAGTATTTCAATTGGTCTCTAGCATTTCCTCGATTCTTTCGAAGTAACACACTAGGATCATACGGTCTAGGAGAAAATTTGAATTTGCTATACCCGAAACGACTCAAGACATTTTCCACATAGTGGGACTGAAGCAATGTAATCCCACCGTCATTATCTCTCAATAGCTTGATGTCCAAGATGACATCAGCTACTCCTAGATCCTTCATCTCAAAGGAACGAGCTAAGAAATCTTTGACCTCCTTAATTGCATTAATGTTGGTTCCGAAAATCAGTATGTCATCAACATACAAACAAAGGATGACTCCCTCACCCCCACCATGGTGATGGTACACACATTTATCAGCTTCATTTACAACAAATCCTGTAGCAGTTAAAGTTCTTTCGAACTTCTCATGCCACTGCTTAGGGGCTTGTTTTAGGCCATATAAAGACTTCAATAACTTGCACGTCTTTCCTTCTTGACCATTTACCACAAAGCCATCTAGCTGATCCATGTAAATTTCCTCATCCAACTCTCCATTAAGGAAAGATGTCTTAACGTCCATTTGATGAATGAGAAGACCATGAGAGGCAGCCAATGAGAGTAATACTCGAATGGTGGTCAATCTGGAAACAGGTGAGTAAGTGTCAAAGAAGTCTTCACATTCTTTTTGAGTATATCCCTTGGCCACAAGTCGTGCCTTGTACTTCTCAATAGTACCATCAGGTCTAAGCTTTTTCTTAAACACCCACTTGCATCCTACAGGTTTGCATCCATAAGGGCGATCAGTGATCTTCCATGTTCCATTAGCTAAGATGGAATTCATCTCACTATGGACGGCTTCCTTCCAGTAGTTAGCATCAGGAGATGCATATGCTTCTGAAATGGAAGTGGGAGTGTCATCCACAAGGTACACAATGAAATCATCACCAAAGGACTTTGCAGTCCTTTGTCTCTTGCTCCTTTTAGGAATTTCATTATCATCCTCCTTAGGTATTTCAGAGTGTTCAATTGGAATGGTAGGTTCATAAAATGTAGCAAATTCCTGATTAGATGAACTAGGTATCTCCGGATTTGATGAGTTAGGTTTATCCTTCATAGGAAAGATATCCTCAAAGAAAGTCGCATCGGTTGACTCCATGATTGTACCGACATGAATGCCAGTTACTTCAGATTTTACTATCAAGAATCTATAACCAATGCTATGAAAAGCATAGCCCAGAAAAACACAATCAATGGTTTTTGGTCCAAGCTTGCGCTTCTTGGGGATTGGTACATTAACCTTTGCCAAACAACCCCAAGTACGCAAGTAAGAGAGTTTTAATCTTTTCTTCTCCCATTCTTCGAATGGAGTAATTTCTTTGTTCTTTGTGGGAACTCGGTTTAAGACATGACACGCAGTCAATAGTGCCTCCCTCCACCATTCCTTGGAGAGACCCGATGTGTCTAACATGGCGTTAACCAAATCCGTTAGAGTACGGTTCTTTCTTTCGGCTACTCCATTTGACTGGGGTGAGTAGGGAGGCGTCCTCTCATGAATTATGTCATGTTCCACACAAAAGAAATCAAACTCGTTGGAAAAATACTCTCCACCACGATCAGACCTAAGCCTCTTAATCTTTCGATCAAGTTGATTTTCTGCCTCAACTCTAGAGATTTTGAAAAAACTTAAAGCCTTATCTTTTGATTTCAGAAGATACACATGATAATATATCGTAGAGTCATCGATCAAAGTCATGAAATATTTTTTCCACCTTTTATCAACATACCATTCATCTCACAAAGATCAGAATGTATGAGCTCTAGTGGTGTTAAATTTCTCACTTTTGCAGTCGTATGTGACTTGCGAGGTTGTTTAGGTTGCACGCAGACTTGGCACTTAGATCCCTTAACAGTTGTGAAATCAGGGATTAAATTCATTTTGGCTAGACGCGTCATACAACCAAAATTAATATGACAAAGACGAGAGTGCCAGACGTTTGATTTAAAATTCGTGTAAATATGATTAACAACTTTATTACAAATTTCTAACAGATATAAGCGGAACAAGCCTCCGCACTCATAGCCTTTACCAACAAAGGTTCCATAATTCGAAATTACAAATTTATTGGACTCGAATACAATCTTGTAGCCATATCGGTATAGAAGAGATCCGCTAACAAGATTTTATTTATTGAGGAAACATGGTGCATGTTATTCAGGCGTACGGTCTTTCCTGAAGTGAACTTCAGATCGACCGTACCAACACCATGAATAGAAGCATGCGAGCCGTTCCCCATCAGCACGGTTTGAGTCCCTCTGACCTGATATAAAGAAAACATGGAAATATCAGAACAAACATATACATTAGCGCCCGTGTCAATCTACCAATCAGAAGAATGACATAATAAAAGAACAGTAAGTAATATGCCATACCCAACATCTTTCATATCAACGTCGCCCATGACAACATTAGCAGTCTTGCTGCCCTTCCCATGCTGACGCTTGTCAAATCGGTTGGGACAAGCAGGAGTCCAATGATCAGGATCACCGCACACATGACAAGCACCTTTCTTCTTATCAGTCTTCTTCTTGAAGCTGGTAGACTATGAGGCCTTGTTCTTTCCATTGAACTTTCCTTTGCCGTCAAACTTGCCTTTGTTCTTGAACTTATGAGGCTAAAAGTTCCTTTTTTGTACCAGATTGGCATTAGAACCTCCCTCGGTACCTCGAGCACGTGTGTCTTTTGCTCTCGCCTTCTCTTCCACATCAAGAGTCCCAATGAGATCTGTCACGGAGAACTCTTGTCTCTTGTGCTTTAGAGAAGTAGCAAAATTCCTCTATGACTGGGGAAGTTTGGCAATAATGCCTTCGGCAACAAACTTGTCCGGTAATACACAAGTGAAGTGCTCAAGCTCCCTGGCAAGTAACTATACCTTAGCCTGCTCCACATGGGGCGGTCATTAACCATCTTATAGTCATAGAATTGTTCCATGACATACAGTTCACTGCCAGCATCGGAGACTCCAAATTTTCTCTTGAGCGCATCCCACATATCCTTGCCATTGCTAAATGACAGATATTAATCGATAATATTGTCGCCAAGAATGTTGATCAAGGCAGCCTTGAAATTGGCATCAAGTTTTTGGAACGCCTCTTCCTGAGCGGGATTAAGATGTCCCTCAGGTGTGCCATAGATGGCGTTATAGCAGCTCATGGTCTAAAATCAGAGCACTGCTCTCGCACACCATCGTTTGTAATTGACACCTTCGAACACAAGTGGCTTCATAGAAGCAACAAAGCCACTTGGGGCAAATTGCCTGAAATAAGGTTTTTGGATTGTTGAATAAAAGAGCAATTTATCAAGCGAATTACCCATAATAAACGCTAGATAAAACATGATTAGAATAATAGATAATATACTAATCATGTAAAATAGAGAATACATATTAAGGCAGATAACCAAACAAATTGCAAGGCGTAGAACTTGAGATGTGATCAGAACAAGGTTGAGAAAGAAAATATACATGGCAGCAGCAGCAGAGGAACCGCCGGCGTTCGCGTTGGCACCGTCGTTAGCCATGTCGTCGAGGAAGAGGGTGCTGATGTTGGGGAAGAAGTCCTCGTTGGGGAAAGACGTCGGTGCAAACGCTATCCATGAGGAAGTCCGTGATAAAGCCAGTAGTCACGCCAATAGCGCTCCCCAAAAACCTTATCGTCCTTCTCCCGTACAGGACTCGAAGCAGCGGGGTCTCAAAGGCCTACTGTCCCGGCTCGCGATGCACGCCGCGAGACGGAATGGGGAAGATTAGGTAGCGCAGTGCTCTGGAACTGGAGGCGCAAGCCTCCACTCAGTTCGTATTAAAAGTCCACTCGAACAAAACGTTTCAGCTTCTATACAATTGTTCATACATACCATTCATGCACGCGTCGTGACAAGGCGAGCAAGGAGGAGGAGGAGCACTCTTGTATATGTCTTCTCTTCTCAAGCTCATACAAGTGATGGAAAAGCTCTCCTTATAAGCTGGTCCAACTTTCACTCAACTAGCAATGTGGGACTAAACATTTGTCTAAGCTCTTGCCTTGCATGGATAGGCCAAATGGGCCTTTAGGATTTTAGGAATTTATTGGCATATAAATGGGTTGGCCTATTTAGACAAAAATTCCAACACATATGATGTGGTTGAACGCGGAGCATATATGCAAGGAGTTAAGGAGGATGGGGAGATGAATTGGCTGGTTCGTCCCGAAGATAAAATCGGAGAAATGCAATTGATTGCAGATTCCATGCAGATTTAATGTATTCCGTTACTAATTGGGCGAGGAGATAGAATGAAATATGCGGCAGGACTGATGAAGAAGGAGAAGTGGGACTGCTGAATCAAATTATGGTGACCTGAATGTGGTGACTGGATTTTTTCTCACGAGAATACCCAGGCGTTACTAACTGACCCAAAGTACAAAGTGGCCAAACTATTAAGGTGACATGGCTGCACCAAATTGCAGAGAACTTGTGGTCGGGGTTTACTAACTGACCCAAAGTACAGAGTGGCCAAACTGTTAAGGTGGCATGGCTGCACCAAATTGCAGAGAACTTCTTGTAGTGGGGGTTTACTATTTAGATATAGAAGATTCCCGGTCTTGGCCAATTCCGATCTTTAGCTTCCTGGTGGCGATTAATGCATCCAGGTGCGCTCGTGGCCTAGACGGACTCGGCTCGGCGTCGATCCTATATCCCGTGCCGTTTCGGCTTCCAAACCGATAGACCCTTGTGTATCTATAAGTAGTCCACGATAGGCCGGGGGGCTCTGGACACGCAAACCACACAATCGATCGACCAAAAGGCCGTTTCGTTTGATTCCGACGAGGAGCGAGAGAACGAGATGTGGGCATGGGCGGCGAACCTGAAGGCAGCGGCGCGCCGGAGCATCATCGATCCGTACCTACACCGGGAGGACGCTGGCTTGAGGGCTTTCGTTATTCTAGGGACTGCGGCCATGGTCGCCCTTTTAAGGATGGGAATCAAGCTACATCGGGAGAAGGATGGAGCTGTCCCAGGCTACTACGCCTTCTACTATGTTTATATCCCGATCGTATTAGCTGTGTACTTCATCAAGACCCGCGCCCCTCGTATCAACTGAGACGCCAGCTCTAGCCGCGTTTCATGAGAAAAAGGAGCTCTAGCCGCGTTTCATGAGAAAAAGGACGTACTCCCTATTACTATTAGGTTAGTGAAGCTAGGAGTAGTGAGTTTTCTGTCACAGCTTCTTCACGATCGTGTTCGTGTCTTTGTACTCTTTTATTATTTGACGAAAATAGTGTTACCATTGTGCTTTAATACATGAGTTCATTCGGATCTGTTTCTCTTTTTTTTCCCAAGTGCTAAAAAGTGCACGGTGGCCGGTTTGCTCAATCGAGCCATCGGTTCATGTCCGTTGGATCTGGACGGATCGAGTCGATCACGCGCGGGGGCGCGTCTCCATCCCGACAACTTTCACCTGAGGCCCACCCCGCCCGCCTCGATCCCCTTTTCTCTCGCACGTGAGATGCTTGCGGTAGCCGGTATCCGGACGGCATTCCCCATTCCAGTGGTCATGGCTCCATCAATTTCTTGGCTTGCAGGCTGCAGCCCTTAGCGGCGATAGTGAAACGCGGCGGCCTGCGGCCGTCAGCGCTTTGTGTGGATGAGGCGGAGAGAGGCCATCGGTCAGGAGAGCCCGATGTTGGCGGGGTGGATCCGCATCTAGCCACGGCTTCGACGACCACAACGGCGGGTTGGGATAAGTTGGAGCGGTACCTCGTCGTGGCGGCAACTACTACAGATCTGAAGGTTTCTCACGCTCGATTCAGTGTTGGAGCAGTCTAGCGAGCCTCCTTTCATTTTCTTTGATCTGGTGCCAACTCGTGGAGCTAGGGACCTACCTGGCGTGGTTGAGGTTGCCGCCATGGTAGTATCAGGAGCTGGAATAATGCCGCGATGTACTTCTTGGGCTCTCCCATCCTCTCTTCCATCTAGATCTTCTTCAGGTAGTAAACAGGTACCCTCGTTTACCAGCTCCACTCCATAGTTTTGACTTCCTGAATGCGTATAGTGCAATTTTACTTGGGTGTTGCGGTTTGTTTAAGTAGAAAGCTAGCTAGCAGCGGAGCCATCATCGATTTAGCTTTTTGGGTTTGCTTTCCCACTAGTGGAATTTACTAATGTGGGCAATCTGTCTTTTTTGTTCCCCCTCAAGCAATTTTCCCATGTTAAGTTGGTGTGTAGGTTTGATTTTCCATTTTCTGTACTACCTTTGTTTAGGACTGACTCATTGGGTTACCCTTCTAGTGACTGATAAGTGTAGAGAAAAAGACGGCCACATCGACTGATTTTAGTGGTGATGCAGCGTTTCTCCAGTGGTGGCGCTGGCGTGTGCAACAAATCGTTCTGTGGTGCTAGAAAGTCATATGTTGTGGAGTTCTTAGCTAATGCTTCTGCTTGCTTTTTTTTAGGAATCCCTCTGCTTGCTTGGGTACGACCTAATGTATCCTACACTAATCTCTTCATACATGGGATAGGTTCACCATGGCTTCAACCCAAGCTATCAGATTGGATTCTACGTCTCAGTTTCAGTTACCATCTGATATACAAGTATTATCTGCATACTAGTAGTACTTTACTCAGTTCAGAAAAATTGCAATACTACCTAATTACTTTTATAGTACTGAAGTATCAGTCAAAACATCGTTTTAGATTCAAGGAAAGACGTGCATGGGGTAGTGGTCGATGAAGACGATGATTTACCTCGGTAGAAGGAACGGCTTCCTGCTCCGCACTGATACTGAGTCCACGGTACAGAGGCCTAGCATTTAAAATGGCTCGGGATGGTCTTCGAACGATCTTTGGAAGACATAGTTAATTTATTATTCCATTCAATTAACTTTGTTTACAACATTTAACTGGGTGCATTACTTAGATTAAGTTTGCTTTGCAACATAATTGAGCTAGTTTTTGGCAAAATAGCTAAGTTGCTAGCAGCATTTAATTAAGTTGAATAGGTATATTAGTCTAAGTTGCACTGTAATTGTATGGAGAGTTGGTTTGCTTCTATACCTTACTTTTCTCCTTTTTTAGTTTGATTTTCCGGTATACTTAAGTTACTTTTTGTACCATTTCAGTTGAGTAGATTAGATAGATTACTTACACAACTGTACAGGGAAAGTTGGTTTGCTTTGATTCGCCGTCCCTTTTTCCCCAGTAAGTTGTCCTATCACCGTAGTTAAGTTGATTTCAACATAGAACTATGTTGATTAGCGAGATTAGCCTAAGTTGCATTCTGATGTTTTGTAGGGTGAATTGTTTTGCTTCAATTTTACGTCCCTTTTTCTTAATTTAGTTCACTTGTCACCGTAGTTTAGTTGGTTTTCAGCATAAAACTAAGTTGATTAGCCAGATTAGTCTAAACTGCATTCCGATTTTTATTGGGGGAATTGTTTTGCTTTGATTCATCATACCTTTTCCCAATTAAGTTGTCTTGTTACTATAGTTAAGTTGCTTTCACCATAGAACTAAGTTAATTATCCTAATTAGCCTTAGTTGCATTCTAATTTTTTGTAGGGGCTTTTATTTTGCTTTAGTTCACTATCCCTTCCTAATTTAAGTTGTCTTGTCACCGTAGTTAAGTTGTTTTCAGCATAGAACTAAGTTGAATAGCCAGATTAGCCTAAGTTAGCCAGATTCATCTCATCGATTTTTCATCTAGTTGTATTTACTTTACACCTTAGTTGCATTTGGAATCATATTGAGTTGTATGGTGATTTCTGGTTAGTTGTTTTTTCTGAAATCCAGGCAACCAAGTTGAGTCTTATCCAACGCTTGTCTCATCCCGTAGAGGGTGTTTGTTTTGCTTCACTGTCCTCTTGTTTTTAAGGGCATACTCAACCTACTTTGTAACATGCACAAATTGTTATATTCCGTATTTAGGTTTTGCATTCAAATACTCACACTCGATATGCACAAGCGCAACATGCGCTTACCATAATCTGAAGAATTTGGAGGGACTCGCCCTACAACTCGGTTACAAGTGGAAGTGGATCAGCAAGTGTGTGACATGGAGGGTACACATTTTTTTGGAGTTTATGACATGTTTTACCTCCACACTAATGCATTTTTCCTTTTATTAATCAACAACCATCTGCTGCAGATAGTGGGCATCAGGCTGCTACATCAAACGCTAGCATGGTTGCACCTAAAAGTAATGTAGGCGCACATGTAGACTATGGCTGTGCCAAAATACACCTGCAGCAATAAATCGTCCTCACACACGATGGAAAGTTGACAGCAAAACAATGGCTCCTTTTTTGACATCAGCTTTGTTGTCTACTGGTTGTACCTAAGTTGCTGATCTGGTTATGCACCCATCTATTTTGTATGGAGGATGGATGCACTACTAATTTTTGTATTACTATAAAATTGTTTTTCTCGAATGTTAAGTTGTCTACTAGTTGTAGTTAAGTTGTCTTTTGTTTCCTGTTAACTTGCATGTATAAACCCTATTGTTGTTTTCAGATCAGTTTTAATTTACATGATTGTATGTCCTATATATTGCTGCAAGCGGTGTTTCTGTCAAGGGGATTTTCTGTGTTTTTTATTACCTCCTTTTGATTCCTCTAGAGCTAAGCCTTTTGGTTCGTAAAAATTTGAAGAATATGGAAATCTGCATGAGAGGAAGGAAAGCTGTCTTGGAGAGCGTCACGTGACTTTGGGAGTGGTTGGCGCATGCAGATTTGGTGCAGGAGTTGTCGCTGGGGAAGCGCGTGCCTGGGCTCGGGGAAATCCTTCCTGATCGGTCAGTGGCTGGTTTTGACTAACCAGACACGGATTGCTGCCTATACATTCCTTTTTTTGTATATACAATGTCAATCAATGTATACTCATATGTCAATGCTTCCTTACTCGGTTATCGGTTTCATCAAGGTCTCTTCCTCTCTCCACCCTAGACTACAGATAATCTACACTTCTGCTTCTCTTTTAAATTAAAGAGAGAGCACAAATAACAATTGAATAAAATCACAACCTTTTTCTTACAAGAAACCAAACCTCCTGGCGACGAGTCTCGCTCCGTCAAAAGTTAACCTTTATAGAATTCAGATAACATCTCAACACTTTTAGATAAACCTTTTTTTTAAAACACAACTGCCTCTTCTTTAAGATAGATAGAAAACAAAACATTTACAGAGAGGTTACAACACGGCAACCTCGCACAACATTTGAACCACTCCCAATTTTGGATCACAGTAGTACACATCCTAAAAAGCTATGTGGGCAACCTAATGTAAGTGACCCGGGGGCGTTGAACGGGATCTCAACGCATCTTGCTCCGAATTGCGAATGATTTCATCCCACCGTGAGTCGATGGAGTCGAATGCATGGTGTTGATGAGGGATCGTATCCTCGGACCAACTGTGAATGGATAGTCTTTGTAGGTGGGTCGCTGCTTCTCGATTGGAGAGCCAAATTTTGTTATAGTTGCGACAAGAAGATAATGAAGAACGAAAAGAAAATCACAGCAAGGGGACACAAATTTAACGTGAAAAAACCTCTCCAACAAAGAGAGGAAAAAAACACGGGCACCAGCCAGCAAAACTTCACTATATCGGGGAGTGTTTACAAACGCCAGGAATTTCACAGATACAACTCATCCCAACCGATGGCTTACAAGAGGTTTATATAGCGGTGGAAACCTAGGTATTCTACTCGGCCCAAGCCTCCGGCGACGGGACTCGCTCCACTCGTCAGAAGTTGGCCTATACTTTATAAAATTTGGATCAACATATAACAAAGTTGACATATAGGGTCGTGCAGCCAAACCTTAGGCCCAATTCTTTTGGGCTCCGGCTTGTGCAGAAACCGTTGTGGCTTGAGCTGCCGAGAAACAGCCGTGAAAATAAGCTCCTAAGAAATTGTAACCCAGTTCTTTTCGGCATCCTGTGTTGCAGCTTGTTGTTTGAGTTGTCTGTTGAAATGTCTTAACACCCCTAGACTAAATTAACCAAAATCAGTAGCAGAGCACGATCCAAACACCCAAGTTCAGCAATGTTTTCTTTCCAACAAAGAGTAATAATTCTAAGGGAAGAAACGGAGTAGGCTTGCCCGTCCTTGCTGCATCGGCATACTGTGGGGATTCAGGCCCTATCTTCTCAACGACAACAGGAGAGCAGTAGGAGGACAACCACCTAGCACGATTGGACAATGATGTACTGCAGGGAATCAACAGGCGGAGAAAATGGGAGCAGATGGTCGGAGGTGGCTGTGCTGCTGGACGGCTGCAGCAGATCGAGCCCCAGCCGGCAAGCTCGAGCTCGGCTCGATTCGGACTGACGAGCTATCAGATGGCCGAGGGATTTACCTCCGCCATGGACTGGAACCTTGGACGGAAATGGGTCTTTTTCTCGACGTCATGGGGTGACAGGGGGCAGCAGCCGGAGTGTTTCGTGGTGGCACAGGAGGCAGAGGAACCCTAGCTCAGGATTGTTTCTGGGAGAGAGAGAGGACCTCCTGGTAACGGTTCGGGGAACCTGTGCTGCAGCACGGTGGCAATTGCTTGTAAATACCATGTGAAATAGGGGCAAAGTGGAATAACGATTCATTCGAGCTCGGGAAGCTGCGAGAAGCTGGGTACCGTGGTTCCCCACACTGTGAAGGAATCACATAAGTCGGCTGCCACCCACAACGGCTTAAATTCGAGTTCTTGTTAGCTCAGGCTTATTTTCACCTCTAAGTTGTTTAGAAGATCCGAAAGAACCGGGCCTTATAGCGAAGGTCGGTAGTGTCGATGCACTTGCGCACGACCAACCATGAGAAAAGCTTGGACTTAGAGCATCTCCACTCGTTGGAGGCCCCCAGGCCGATTTTCGGATAAAAATTTGGTCCAATCTGGACCTGTTTTGTCCCGGGGTCAAAAGATTCCCAGCCGTGTGCACCCAGGTGGTTGGTGGGTGAGAGGGAAAGGAGGAGAGATGGTCGGTGGGTGGGGGGAAGGAGGAGAGTGGGCCGATGGGGGAGAAAAGGAGAAGAGAGAGGTTGATAACTACACCCGTAGCCCCCAGGAGAACCTCGGCGGGCTATGGGTGGTCTGAGTTTGCCGGATGGAAAATAGGCCAAATCCGAACAAAATCGAGGTCTTGGGGTGTGGTTTGGTCCTTTTTTGCCATCCGGATGAAAAAAAAGTGGTTTTGAGTGTCTTCCCGCGGGTATGAGTGGAGATGCTCTTAGGTTCAGCGTACCTGCTTAGTCCTTCCATATTATTTTCTTGTCTGAAACTTTGGAAGGATCCCACAAAGGTAGGCCGAGGCCGCGGAGTACACCCCATCCTTGGTGGGGACCGAGCGGATAGTGTTGTGCTCGCGATCGTCCAACTCTGTCTTGTGCAGAATATTTGCAAGGTCCAAAAACTAGGCCAGCCGAAAACTATCTTTTACAGGTAACGGTACGTGTGGGTGTCCTATCCATCGTCTAGTTTTTCTTTGAGATCGGTGCGCTGGTCCGCCCTTTTCCCCGGACACAACATGGCCATGACGTCACTAAGTGAAATTGAATTGAAACCGGACTAGAACTTAACGGAAATATTGAAACATTTGTGAAACAGTTTGTGAATATTACAAAATGTTTAATAAGTTTCAGTCAAGTTTTACAAGTTTCAAAATTTTGGTCAGCACATAGGTGACCTCATCGCTGACGTGGCACTCTGGTGCATACCATTCACCGTAGAAAAATCCCTGTTCTGTGCCAGCTGACTAACTATTTCATTCAGGTCAGGTCTTCTGGAAGCCACACACTCTACAGCTCTGCTCTTTCCACTGCCATATTGCTCTGCTCTTCCCCTTCCTTTTCGTCTATCTCTGCCCCGTCACCGTTGTCGGGCAGCACCGCATCCTGAACTAGGAGCTGGCTCTGATCCTACCTGGTTGCAGTGTCCTTCATCGGTAACTTCTTGCGGCAGCCAGGGGTTTGACGGGTTGGCGGTAGGCCTCCTGCTGGGGCTGGTTTTCCCCGGGGAGGACCCGTGGCGAGGAGCATCATGAACGCGCTCGCGATCCCGCTGCACGCCCTCGCCGTGCCCTTCTACTCTTGGACCATGTCCAGCGCCGTGGTCGTTCAGGTTCCTAGGCATGCTGCTCACCGACACCGCCAGCTTTAGCATCCTCCTCAATATCAGGACCAGGTCAACGTGATCGGCATCGGCATGAGCTTCCCCAGTTCCGAGGGGATCTGGGCCGAGCAGGCTCTAATGTCGACGGTGGTCGGGAGCATTATGAGCATCGTCATCACCTGGCCGGTGTACATGCGCAGCGGAAATGCTAGCCCAGCCCCGCGCGCCGAGTACTCTCCGGCGTCAGCGATGAAGTGACCCGATCGATGCGATGTAGCGACTCAGGCGACGAACCAAAGAAAAAAATAGCGTGCTAACTTAAATAGCGCGGACTTCAAAAAAATGCTATGAACGCTATAGCGTGCTACAAAATAGCGTTTCATATAAAGTATAAAAAATCAAGATAGTTCACATAGTTTATAACTCCATATCACAGGTATAAAATTATAGATATAGCATTCCGCGGCTATAAAACCACAGGTATAACATTCTGTAGCCAAACATCAACTATAGATAGTTCACATAGTTTATAACTCCATATCACATAGCCGAAATCACAACCATAGTTCAGAATTCACACACTAACATAGAGTCAGACACATAGTTGACATTCGATGCAGGGATTATCGATGACGGATTGAAGGAGGGGAACGGAGGTAGGGTTAAGGCGTGAAGCACCGAAGCTAGACGTGAAGGCATCCAAGGCGGAAGCGATTCTAGACGGAGGCATGTTGATTCCAGGCGGAGACGCCGTATCCGTCATCGCGACGTCGCCTCTCTAAGGAAGTGGAGGAGACGAACAGGGAATTGACGTTATGTGTGTTACCATGTTGCCCTATTATGGTTAGTTGGATTAGGGTAGGCCACTAGACCAAAATGGTTCAAAATGGGGAATGGACTACTAAAAAAACGAACAAAAAAATAGCGCCGCTACGACGTAACGTTAAATAGCGCGTATAGCGCCGTATTTAGCGTGCGTAGCGCCATAGCGCCCCTGGAATGCATAGCATAGCGTCCAGCTCCCGAAAACGTTATAGCGACGCTAATAGCGTTAAATAGCGCGCTATTTTTTTCATTGCGACGAACCAAAGCTAGATCTTTTAGTACTAGTACTAGTAGCATTGTCTAGCGACACACGCGCGCGCACGACGCTAGAGACGGATTTGATGACAACAGGACTCTGCGGCGAAGTGATTACACGTCTAGGACGGAACTCGTGCACACGACGTCGTGGCGATGTATCATATGCTGATTTTGTTAGCCTAGCTAAGCTCAATGTTACGGAGTACTTAATTTAGTTAAGCAAATAACTCTGAACCTGCTGTCACGGTTCAGATTCAGTAAGTAGTAGTTTTTAGCTCGTGCTTAGTTGTTTGAGGACGCGGTTTCTGCGATCCATCCTGAATCGCTTTGGCGCACACTTGGGTCGGGTGATGGCACGACCCAATGGTGAGGCGATGCCCACGATCACCGCTATGAATACAAGGAAAAAAACCGAGAAAAGGCAGTAAGTTTTACACTGCCCAAAAACTCTGTCTCTTGCCTGTTCTTACTTTCGTCAGAAAAATTCAGAGAGAGGAAGAGAGGGATCGCAACGACACATGTACTCCATCCGTCTTAAAATAGATGTCTCAAATTTATTAAAATTTAGATGAATCTAGACACTATTTAGTACAACGATTTATTCAAATTTTAAAAAATCTAAGACATCTATTCTTAAACAGAGGGAGTACTATATATTGCTCACATGTGTGCACGGCGCGCCACGGTGCTAAGGCTGGCCATAGTGGGGAGTAACTTAGACTAGTAACAGTATATGTTACTAGTCTAAGTTACTATCTTCATAGTGCAAAATAACATAGGTGTGGTATCATGCAAGCCTTATTTATTATAATATAGACTTATTTTATCTAGAAATGTGTGATGTTATGGTAACATAGCTAGTTACCACAAGCATCTCTCTCATTATTTAATTGCATGTCATGTCATTCAAATGCTTAGTTGGCAATACATGTAGGACTATGTTACTACCCAAGTTACTTTCACTATGACTAGCCTAAGCACGTTTTGCACCTGCACGACGTCGCGCGCCGGCACCGGCCGGCGGTACCAAGCGCGACCACGAGCAGGTCCAGCTCGACAGTGGAAAGCACGTGGACCGCGCCTCATGCCGCCGCCACGTAGGTGAACTGGCACTCTGGCCGGCGCTGCGTCTCCTCGAGCACCTTCTTCCGGACCACCAGCTACAGCTAGCGACGCGGTGCGCGACATTCGCGGCCACGACGGGGGCAGGGCAGGCCCATAGGGTGAGACAGAGGGGGCTCGCCCTAGGGCCCCACAAAGTAGGGGCCGTAATAAGGCCTAATAGTTTAGAGTAGATTTAAGAAAATACATATGGTCCAAGGTACAGCCTATCATGTCTCTACTTTTATTACTTTTATTCTAAAAAATACACTCCAAAATTACTGAATAATTTCTTTCGATGCCATGGCATCAAAAGAAATCATGGCTTGATAGAGTTATATGATAGTGTTATTAGTCTCCACTAATAAATACTGACAACCTTGGAAGAGCACATGAGTGCAATCCTAATGTGCTTTTTTCAAGATTGTAAGTATTTATTACTCGAGACTAATAGCGTAATCATGTAACTCTACCATGTTGCAAACAGCTCTCCTCCGATTTCCAATAATTGTACTTGTGCCCATCATATGTTTGAGAGGCCATATATTCCATATTATTATTGATTTAGTGTTAACTATGTTTATACTCTTCTACTCATTTTTGCACATGCATATGTTACTCCGTGTGGGTGTGGGGTGATTAATTCTAAAGGTACATATTTATATAGACGTGCATATAATGAGTAATTGGTAAAAAATAAGTATCATGAAATATAGTTTTCTCGATCAATAGAATAAATTGTTTTGGATGCCTTCACCGAGATTCCAAAGACCATGGATGTGTAAAATATAGGAATTATTCAATTTGTTATTGCATAACAGTAATATTACTCTGATGAATACTAATATTTTTTAATACCTTTTGTGTGAGCAAGTGGTGGAGGTTGATAAACATTGTTGATGATTGTGCTTAAACCTCAAATAATCTTTAAAATTTAGCATAAATATTAGCAAAAACTATACTTTAAAGATTTTTCTAGAGTAGGGGGCAATTGCCCCCCCCCCCCCCCACACACCATTGACCCTAGGAAAATTCCCCACAGTGAACAAGGGAACCTTCGTGTCATATTGTCCTAAGGCCCCTAAAATCAATGGACCAGCCCTGGGCAGGGGTGCCAAGGGCGGAGCTAGAGTCCGTTGCGCACGCCGTGCTGCCCAAGCTCATGGCGGAGTTCATCGAGCTCGCGGCGTTCAAGGCATGCCAGAGGGGGCGGGTCGTGGTGACGCGCGACTTGCACATTGCCGAGGGCGGCTGACAAGGAAATCGCCAACGCGTGTGTCTGCTCTTCACCGACGACGAACGGACAGACCTCGGTTTCAGATTGTCGGACATAGCGCATTCCTCCCTCCTTGTCCTTCTACAAGGTGCGCTAGCTAATTTTTAGGAGAATTCCAAACTAGCACGTTTGCCCGTGCATTGCTACGGACTGGATTTTCTAGCGCGCATGCTAAATTGCGTGCATGTTTCCACCATTGATCTACTACTTTAGGATTCATGTTCCATGGTTTCGTAAGTTCTATTATTTTTTATCAATCTGAGTCAAATTGAATTGCAATAATATAGACTGAAACATTTCACTTGAAATAATCGTGCATCCTAGAATCTCCTTTCTGGCATTGCTACGGATTGACTTTTGTTAGAAATATTTTGACAGTCCTTCGTTTTTCCAAAGTGGACCTGTAAAAAGCATCTTGGTTAACCAAAGTGTCTCCTTAGAGTCTCCACACGTCTCCAACTTTCTTCCTTCCACATACCCACAACCAAAGCGTCTCCTCCGACGCTCCAGCCCTTCCAAATCTCTTCCTTCTAAGACTCAACGCCAGTGACGACCATGGCATCAGAGCACGGGGCCAGGAGCAGATCGGAGCTGCTGAGTCTGAGAGTTCCGAGAGACTCAAGGGCCACTAGTAGAAAACAGACCATCCGTTCGCGCCCCCTCAGATCATTAGTCTCGGTTGCGCCACCAATCGGGACTAATGCTGGCACGCGTCCCGGTTCGAGCGGGCACGGGGCCAGGAGGCATGCGTCCCGGTTGGTAAGGGGGCATACGTCCCGGTTGGAGCCACCAACCGGGACTAAGGTTTGGCCACAGCCACGTGGTGTGGCACACACCTTTAGTCCCGGTTGGTGGCTCCAACCGGAACGTATGCTCCCGCCCTCTATAAATGCAACGCCCCAGCCTCCTCTGCCTCCACTCTGTTTTTTCTCTTGGTGGAAGGTGTGAGGGGTGTGCTAGTTTTTTCTCTCCTATGCATGCATTGAAGGTGTTTGATGAAATGTTTGAGTGAATAATCCCGTTCAATTTCTCATAGAACAAAAATATAGAAGGTGTCCGAGACGCACTTGAGCTTTCTCCTCTTTATTTCCCTCGATCGAGGTTAGCAATCTTATCTTTTCTCTGTCATTGATACAATGCATGTGTCGATGTGAATTGGTCATTTCAGTATTTATGATGTCCTGTTTTTTGATAAACTTACTTATATGATGCAGATGAACGGTCGGGAATGGATGTACGGTGACCGGCGCGTAGCCGGGTATATAAAAGGCGTGGATAAATTTATCGATGTGGCTACGGCAAACAAAGAGAATGGTTTTATACGTTGTCCATGTGTTCAATGTCGGAACAACAAGGAGTACTCTTCCTCGAAAATCATTCGCGGCCACCTGATTATGAAA
Source organism: Avena sativa (assembly GCA_916181665.1). Lineage (NCBI taxonomy): Eukaryota > Viridiplantae > Streptophyta > Magnoliopsida > Poales > Poaceae > Avena > Avena sativa. The sequence goes on along the minus strand of OV702298.1, from coordinate 270,678,942 downwards.
GGTTTCATGCCCAACTATAATTGCTGGACCAAGCACGGGGAAAGAGGGGTTATGATGGAAGATGGTGAAGAAGAAGATGATGATAACAACTATCATCATATGTTTCCTGAATACAGTGATACTGCAATGGAAGACAATGGAGAGGAAAGAGGTGAAGAACGGGCATCAGATGAGCCGGCTGATGAACTTGGTAGGGTCATTTCTGATGCAAAGCGAGACTGTGAAACAGAAAATGAGAAGTTGAAGTTAGAGGGCATGTTAGAAGATCACAAGAAATTGTTGTACCCAAATTGTGAAGATGGCAGCACAAAGCTCGGTACCACACTGGAATTGTTGCGATGGAAGGCAGAGTGTGGTCTAACTGACTCCTCATTTGAAAAGATGCTGAAAATAATGAAGCCGAAGTTTCCAAAACATAACGAACTTCCCGAGAGTACCTACGAAGCAAAGAAGACTCTCTGTCCTCTGGGATTAGATGTGCAAAAGATACATGCATGCATTAATGACTGCATCCTCTACCGCGGTAAGGAGTATGAGAATTTAGATAAATGCCCGGTTTGCAATGCGTTGCGGTATAAGATCAGACGAGATGACCCTGGTGCTGTTGAGGGAGAGCCCCTCCGAAAGAGGGTTCCTGCTAAGGTTATGTGGTATGCTCCTATAATACCAAGGTTGAAACGCATGTTCAGAAACAAAGAGCATGCCAGGTTGTTGCGATGGCACAAAGAAGACCGTAAGAAAGACGGGAAGTTGAGACACCCTGCTGATGGGTCACAGTGGAGAAAAATTGAGAGAGACTTCCCAGACTTTGCAGGTGACGCAAGGAACTTATGGTTTGGTCTAAGTACGGATGGCATGAACCCTTTTGGGGAGCAGAGCTACAGTCACAGCACCTGGCCCATGACTCTATGTATCTACAACCTGCCTCCTTGGTTGTGCATGAAGCGTAAGTTCATTATGATGCCAGTGATCATCCAAGGCCTGAAGCAACCGGGCAACGACATTGATGTGTACCTTAGGCCATTAGTTGAAGAACTCTTACAGTTGTGGGGCAAACCAGGTGTACGTGCATGGGATGAGAACAAACAGGAGCCATTTGATCTACGAGGGTTGTTATTCGTAACCATCAATGATTGTTCTGCTCTTAGTAACCTTTCAGGACAGACAAACAAGGGATATAAGGCATGCACACACTGTTTAGATAAGACTGAAGGTACATATTTGCATAAATGCAAGAAGGTTGTGTACCTGGCGAATCGACGATTTCTTCCGACCAATCATCCCGTAAGAAAGAAAGGCAAGCATTTCAAAGGTGAGGCGGATCACCGGAAGAAGCCTGAACTGCCTGCCGGTGATGATGTATTTGGTATGGTTAAGGACATAGAAGTAATCTTTGGAAAGGGTCCCGGCGGTCAATCAGTTCCGAACGACGTCGCTACAGGACACGCACCCATGTGGAAGAAGAAATCTATATTTTGGGAGCTGCCATATTGGAAAGTCCTGCGTGTCCGCTCTTCAATCGACGTGATGCACGTGACGAAGAATCTTTGTGTGAACCTGCTAGGATTCCTAGGCGTGTATGGAAAGACAAAAGATACACCAGAAGCACGGGAGGACCAACAAATTATGAAAGACCCAAAGAACATGCATACACAGAACAAGACGGGTAAAGGGCGTCACTTAAGTCGTGCCAGCTATGCTCTTACCAAAGCAGAGAAGGAAATCTTTTTTGAAGTCCTTTACAGTATCAAGGTGCCTCTCATCTAATATAAAGGGGATAATAAATATGGCAGAGAAAAAGTTCCAAAACCTGAAGTCTCATGACTGTCACGTGATTATGACGCAGTTGCTTCCGATTGCATTGAGGGGGCTTCTACCGGAAAATGTTCGAGTACCCATTGTGAAGCTGTGTGCATTCCTCAATGCAATATCTCAGAAGGTAACCAATCCAGATATTCTGCCAAGGTTACAGAAGGATGTGGTACAATGTCTTGTTAGTTTTGAGTTGGTGTTCTCACCATCCTTCTTCAATATTATGACGCATCTCCTGGTTCACCTAGTGGAAGAGATTGCCATTCTCGGTCCGGTATTTCTGCACAATATGTTCCCCTTTGAGAGGTTCATGGGAGTCTTAAAGAAATATGTTCATAGTCGTGCTAGACCAGAAGGAAGCATCTCCAAGGGATATGGAACAGAGGAGGTCATTGAGTTTTGTGTTGACTTTATTCCTGACCTTAAGCTGATTGGTGTTTCTGACTCGCGACATGAGGGAAGACTAAGTGGAAAAGTCACGCTGGGAAAGAAAGCAATGATATGTAGGGATGGGGATTCTTTCACTAAAGCACACTACACAGTTCTACATAATTCCACCTTGGCAGCTCCGTATATCGAGGAACACAAGAATATTGTACGCTCCAAAAACCTGGGGAAGCCTGAATCATGGATTACAAATGAACACATGAAGTCTTTTGGTGGTTGGATGCGGACACATCTCTTGAATGACACCACTATTGGAGATCAGCTATACTTGTTGGCCGCGTCACCATCTTCTACTGTATTGAATTTCCAAGGGTACGAAATAAATGGGAATACATTCTACACGATCGCCCAAGATAAAAAGAGCACCAACCAAAATAGTGGTGTCCGCTTTGATGCAATAGACGAGAATGGACAAAAGGACACATATTATGGTTACATAGAGGAGATATGGGAACTAGACTATGGAGTCTCTTCTAAGGTCCCTTTGTTTCGCTGCAAATGGGTCAACCTGAATAGGGAAGGGGTAAAGATAGACCAGTTGTACAGAATGACAATAGTGGATCTCAACAATCTTGGTTATAGAGATGAACCATTCGTCCTAGCCAATGATGTGTCTCAGGTTTTCTATGTGAAGGACATGTCCTCCAGACCGAAAAATAGAAAAAATATGCAAACGAATACATCATATGATGAGCCAAAGCGTCACATAGTTCTTTCAGGGAAAAGAAACATCGTGGGAATCGAGGACAAGACAGACATGTCAGAAGATTATAATAAGTTTGATGAAATTCCACCCTTCACAGTGAAAACTGACCCAAGCATTCCGTTAAGTAAAGAAGATGCTCCATGGTTACGTCTGAAGCAATCATAAGGAAGGACATATGCCAAGAAGTTCATGCTCATATTATGTAACTCTAGTTCATGTCTTTCGCGGTTTGTGGCTTGACCGAAGGATATCTTTCGTGGTTTGTGGCTTGACCGGGACTATATATAGGGGGTCTTTAGTCCCGGTTTTGTAGTCTCAGTTTTTAATATTAATAAATGTCTTGAGTGTTAGTCCCGTTTTGTGGCTGGACCGGGACTATGAAGAAGTTGTCCCGATTCGTACTTGCCATTAAGATTTGATCTCCAAACGCGCGCGGTCACATATTAGGGAGTGCCTCTATGACCAGTTTCTCGGAGATGCCGGAGGACTGGGCTCCGTCGGCATCTCCCTGAAACTGGCCGTAGTGGTGTCCCTGCTCTCGAAAACCATCTTGCAGCTTGTAACTTCTCTAACTAGATCAATACTCCTCAGAGCTAACTAATTTCACATATTAGGGAGTGCCTCTATGACCAGTTTCTCAGAGATGCCGGAGGACTGGGCTCCGTCAGCATCTCCCTGAAACTGGTCGTAGTGGTGTCCCTGCTCTCGAAAACCATCTTGGAGATGCCTCAAACTGGCTGGAAGACTGGACTCGCAAGGATGCCTATTTATAGTACAAGCAGCTCGGCATAGTGTCGACGCTTACGAAATAATGTCGACACTCACCCCTATTATTAGTGCTGACTCGTGTTTTGTCCCGGTTGGTGTCTCCAACCGGGACTACAGGTTCATCTTTAGTCCCGGTTGGTGTCTCCAACCGGGACTACAGGTTCATCTTTAGTCCCGGTTGGTGACACCATCCGGGACAAGGTACACGCCGCACGACATAATGTCGACACTCACCTCTATCATTAGTGCTGCCTGGCCCAGCCTGCCGAAATCCCTCCGCGTGGTGTCGACAATGAAAATCCTGTTTCAGAATGCTACCGTCCCATTTTTAGAACAATCCGAACAATGAAAATCCTTCATGTGGTGTCATATTATGTTACATAGTTGAAAGGAAAAATACTAGACTTGGTATATTGATCATGTTTCGAAAAACCCTTCACAAAATGACCTATCATGTTCGAGGTTTCATGGCTTTCGGTCCAAATGACCGATGTTATGTGCTGAATCACGACATACTTTGTGATGTTGTGCCCATATTATGCATGTGTGTGGACATTGGTATGGAGAACAATGTTGCAGGAGGAAATTTTCCTTTTTGTCGCACGGAAAAGCCCTTTTCCATTTTCCGAGTGCAAAAAACGGGTCGTTTTGTGAAGTAACCACCAAAATGCCGTTTCAGAATGGTACCGTCCCATTTTCCTAAAATACTAGACCACTTTAAATGGACTATCTCCCAACCGGGACATCTCAAACCTTTTCGTCCATCCCGGGTAAAAAGGACAAATGTCTGCCGAATCGGTAGGAAGTGGGTCCGGTTTGTACTATAGGTACATGATCTATCGCCCGTGATTTTTTGAAAAAATCATTTTTAGACTCGCAATATGTGGTTTCTTCAGAGATCCAATGCAAGTTCTAACGATGCTCGTCCCCTATATTCATGCACACCGGTTCAACCATAGTTAGAAATTCAGATAATTCAAAACGGGCATAATAAATTCAAAAAAAATCCGAACAATGAAAATCCTTCGCGTGGTGTCATATTATGTTACATAGTTGAAAGGAAAAATACCAGACTTGGTATATTGATCATGTTTCGAAAAATCCTTCACAAAATGACCTATCATGTTCGAGGTTTCATGGCTTTCGGTCCAAATGACCGATGTTATGTGCTGAATCACGGCATAGTTTGTGATGTTGTGCCCATATTATGCATGTGTGTGGACATTGGTATGGAGAACAATGTTGCAGGAGAAAGTTTTCCTTTTTGTCGCACGGAAAAGCCCTTTTCTATTTTCCGAGTGCAAAAAACAGGTCATTTTGTGAAGTAACCACCAAAATGCTGTTTCAGAATGGTACCATCCCATTTTCCTAAAATACTAGACCACTTTACATGGACTATCACGTCCTGCTCGTCCCCTATCTTCATGCACAGCGGTTCTAACGATGCTCGTCCCCTATCTTCATGCACACCGGTTCGACCATAGTTAGAAATTCAGATAATTCAAAACTGTAGCACTAACTCCCAGGGAGGCGGAGGCGCTTTGCGCCTCGAACTACCCCTGCCCGCCGAACTCTCTAGAGCGTCATGGCCTACGACACGGCCGCCGACTCTAGCCCCCGCCTGCGCTACTCAAATTCCAGTTCTATCCTAATCAAATTTTCTTTCCGCCCATTATTTTCCGTCCTTTTTTTCCGCCCATTAATATATAAAAAAATAAGTTAATTCAAATCCAAATTAAAAACAAAAAAATGGTTTTGAATTATTTATTCAGATCCAAACACTTTTTATGTTTAAAGTTTTTCTAAATTCCAAATTAATATTCAAAAAAATAAAAGTTAATTAATTTTTAATTTTAAATGGTTCATATTTTAAATGGTTACATTAATTATTTTTTAAAAATATAAAATGGTTTTGAATTAGTTATTCAAATCTAAACACTTTTTATGTTTAAAGTTTTTCTAAATTCCAAATTAATATTCAAAAAATATAAGTTAATTAATTTTTAATTTTAAATGGTTATATTTATTACTTTTTAAAAATAGAAAATGGTTTTGAATTAGTTATTCAAATCCAAACACTTTTTATGTTTAAAGTTTTTCTAAATTCCAAATTAATATTCAAAAAATATAAGTTAATTCATTTTAAAATTTAAATGGTTCATAGTTTAAATGGTTACATTAATTATTTTTAAAAACAGAAAATGGTTTCGAATTAGTTATTCAAATTCAAACACTTTTTATGTTTAAAGTTTTTCTAAATTCCAAAGTAATTATCATTTAAAAAACATTACAAATTTAAACCCTAAAATAAAAAATAAGGCGGGAAGAGAGAGAAAATTCCTGAAAATTTTGAAAACAGGGTCATATGTCCCGGTTGGAGCCACCAACCGGGACGTATACTCCCTCCCCTTTATAACTTCTCTTCTTCTTCTTTCCCATCTCACTTCTCTGCTTCTTCTCTGTTTCATCGACGACGCCGACAGGCTGCCCGCGCCCTCCGTCGTCGTCAGCGCCTCCGCCTCCGGCCGCCACCGTCGCGCGCTCCGGCCGCCACTTCCGCCCGCGTCTCCTTCCCCGACCGCGCCGCCCGCGTCTCCTTTCCCGACTGCGCCTCTGCCTCTGCCTCCGCCTCCGGCCGCCACCGCCGCGCGCTCCGGCCGCCACTTCCGCCCGCGTCTCCTTCCCCGACCGCGCCGCCCGCGTCTCTTTCCCCGACCGCGCCGCCCGCGTCTCCTTCCCCGACCGCGCCGCGTCGTCCCCGGCTAGCAGCGCCACCATCGCCGCGCGTCATCGCCTCCAGAAGGTATGCCCCCTCTCCCTGCCTCTGTCCTCCCCCTCCCTGTGCCGCCAACGGGCACCGACGGGCTTTCTCTCGTGGCGTGGTGCGGTGGGTGCGGGGGAAATTTCTTCAGTGTCGGTGGCGGCGTAGTTTGCTTCTAGGAACAACAACACTCTGCGGCTGGAGACGACGGACGACGGTGGATCTTCGGCACGACTCCGACGAGAAATCACGAGCTCTGCGGCGATCTACAAAGGGGAAAAATGTCAGAAAGAATATGTGCTTCGAGGGTAAGAGGGGGTAGGAGATCAAAACCGAGACGGGCAGGGGAATCGATCGGAAGTTCGTCCTGTACAATCTCGAGACGGGAGGTGGGGGATGACGAGTGGTCCCCGCCTGTCAGTGGCACTGGGAGAGGAAAAAAACATCAGGGGGTGGTCCCCGCCTGTCAGTGGCCTGGCTGCTGCTGCGCGCTTGCGGTAGATAGGAGGGCAAGGTGGGCTGGGCCGGGGCGCGCGGCTAGGTTAGTTTAGTCAGGTGTTTTTTTGTTATTTTCTTTTCTTATTTTCTGTTTTAGTATATTCTTCATAGTTATTCCATAATAAGTCCAAATGAGTTCAAAATTGTAAAATTCATATAAAATTGAATATTGATTGTAAAAATACATGTGATATATCCCTGGATTCAGAATAATGTATAAAAACTATTTGCCTTTTTGTTTTTAATTCCAAAAAATGATTTAATATTGTAAAATCAATAACTTATTGTTTATAAGTCAGAAAAATACAAATAATATATCAAATTGTTCAGAAAAATGAAACCTATCTATTTAACCTACAATCATGCATTGTTCAACAACTTAAATTACAAGTATAATTAGAAGAACAAATGCACCCCTCTCATATGTTCCGGAGTTTCCCCAAGTTAGGGTTTTCACCCCTCGGAACCCCGATTAAATCGTCGAGCATGTCTTAGGGTTACATTCCAATGCAAATTAACTTGTCATATCATCATACTTGCTTGAGCATTGCATCGATGCCAATATGGTATTTTGTTAGTATCTAGTGTTACCTATCTGCTGGATATATAGTTTCCCTTTTGTAGCCTTATACTCATGTTCCCCTCTCATATGCATCCGAGGTTTCTCCGAACTAGGTTTTACACCCCTCGGAACTCCGGAATATTGATTTTAGGTAGAGTTACCTATCTACTACACAGTTTCCTTTTTGTAGCTAGGTTTAGGGTTTAGGGTTTCTCTTCGTTTTTATTATTGTGTATGTATATATTAGGGTTTCTCTGAATTAGGGTTTATATCTCTCAACACCGTACCTAACTTTCTCCCTTAGCCGCTTTGACTTATTCGTTTTTCCACCTATGCAGAAAATATGGACCCACACATCAGAGACGAAGAAAAGGTAGAGTTGATCCAAGGTGTGATCCGCGGGGACGAAAATTTAGATGTATCAACGTTTCTGAACAACTCCGGTGAGGGTGATCCTCTTTTTACCGGAATAGACGACTTGTTTGAGGTTGAAGGTGTTGCCTTCCGGAGGGAGAAGGCGATGCCTTGTGTAATCGAGAAGACGACCGCTCCGGCGAGGTGCATGTAATATAATTAATTCATTAATTAATCATCTGCTATCTATATAGAAATAGTAACAGCGATCTTTCTTCTTTTAGCCCTCCGGATCGAAGGAATCTACTGAAAAGAGCAGACGAGGCCCAACCAAAAAGTTGCAAGACCATGAGAGGTTCAGGATCGAAGATGTCGCTGAAGACGGCAAACCGACGGCTCCCGAAGTTGTCGCAAACAAATTTGTGGCACAATGCGGAGTAATCGTTAGGGACTTAATCCCGATCACCATTAGAAATTGGAATAGGCCTGCTAATGCGGATGAAGAGGGAACATGTTTATTTGTCCCTAACCACGCCAAAGATTTACTGTGGAAGAGACTCATGGTTAATTTCAAACTACCGAAGATAGAGCTGGATCCAAATGCGGAGGATCCAGTTGAGGACGCCTTACAACATGGGAGAGCCATGGAGGCTAAGGTCAGGGAGTGGGCTTTGAAGAAGATGGCCTAGTGCTTCACCAACTGGAAGAAAAGATTGCACCTTGACTATGTCATGAAAGAGAAGACTCCCGATTTCAAGAATATTCAGTTTGAGAAGATAAAACCATTCTGGGATGAGTTTGTGGAATACAAGACATCAGAAAAAGCTAAGAAAATGTCTGCAACGAATAAGCTGAATGCTGCTAACAAGAAGTATCACCATACTATGGGGCAAGGTGGCTACAGGGCTGGCATTCCTAAGTGGGAGAAACTTGAGAATGAACCGCGTGCTAAAAAGATCACCCTGGAGACAGACGATTGGGTAGAACGTGCAAGGAATTGGTTTTACGGGCATGGGGGCACGTTGGACTCGGAAGGGAGGTGTATATATAACATACGATATAAATAAGACCCCTTGACAATCGAGAGGATGAGAAAAGCAGTAAAGGCTGTTAAAGATGGGGACTTCATTCCCGATAGAGAGAATGATGAGCTCACACTCACCCTTGGAAATAAGGAACATGATGGACGAACACGAGGCACAATAGGCTCCCAACCATGGAGGACTGGGTTTCCCGAAGAGAGGAAGAAATATCCTGATAGAAGCCGTTAGAGGAGAAAGGACAGGGCGGAAGTTGAAGCAGATAGTCAGAAAGAGCGAATGCGTTTAATTGAAGAACGATTAAAACAACAACAAGATGAAATTAACGCACTTAAAGAGCAAAGTACTACCAGCCCATCTCAGCAGCACACTGCATTCGATGCTACAGGCCTATCGAATAATCGAAAAAGCAGTGTGGCTTCCACTGAGGTCCCGGGTGATGACAATGGCAATGACGATGGTGCACCGATGATGGCTCCTGCTGGCTACCCAGTGGATGATATCACAGAGATGACACACTGCGAGCTACATGTCAAAGTGGTGAACATATCAACGAAGGTGGCGGTCGGCTATGCCTTACCAATTGGACCCACACCAACTTACCACTGTCGTCCGGTTCCAGAGGGCTATGCTGTTGTCGGGGTGGATGAAATCATGCCCACCTTTGAAGTTTTGGATCTTGACTACCCTGTAGGTGAAGGGGATGTGACTGTACTGGGAGACACAAAAAACGTCACCATTCTATGGCCGAAGGAATGTATCGTTCTTCGAAATCACACGCCAAGGCCATCTTCGCCGCTGCCTCACCCGTCTCCAGCGAGGTCGTCGCCGCCGCGGCAGCCGTCTTCGTCGCCTCACCCGGCTCCGTCGCCTCACCAATCTCCGGCACAGCCATCGCCGCGGGAGCCATCGCCGACGCCTCAGGATAAAAAGCGTAAGCGTACCGCTACTCTACGTCGTGGTAAGCGATCGCCAAAACGTAAACAAGAGCCTCTTCCAAAAGTACCAAAGGTTCCTCCCAAGAGAGCTTATGACTGTACTAAAGAGGAGACTAGGGCGATCGTTGATGCGGAAACGACAGCGTTTTTCGCTAAGCTGAGGCGGCCGAAAGAGCCAGAGTTCCCCAACACCAAAGAAGAAAAAGGCAAAGTGTTGAAAATGCTAAAGACTCTTCATCAACCCGAGCCAAAGCTGTCATCAGACTATGAGCTTTCTATTCTCAAGTCACATGTGGCACAAAAAGCCTCGAAGAGCAGTACTGATGCAAGCGAGAAATCTGTTGCCTAGTTCGGAGAACAAGCAAAACAGTCTTGCGCCCCTCTCAAGGTGATTTCCCAAACCAATGTGGGGTCGAGCAAATATGGGGCCGAAGAGCAGTATGATCCAGAGGTAGTTGCACAATACGGAGAAGCTGCCGCTGCTCATGGTATGAGTATTGCCAGTACTTATCCCAGTTAGAGTTCTTCCCCGTGAGTGAAGTAGCATACAAATACCAGTACGGCAAACCTATCATCAAACCTGAGGAGGTAAACAATCTTCCAACAAAAATGCGAAGATTGCATAACTGGTACATGCATGCCACAAAGGCCGGGGCTAACTGGATAGTGCTGAGGGTTACAAAAAAGCATCATGGGAAAGAAAAGGATGACATGATATCCATTGAATTTGATGAACTATTTCAATTATTCAATCAAGACGCCTTGGACAAATCGATCATCAGTGCCTATTATCTGTAAGTACTAATTCTGTAATTAATTTAGTCTCCAGCTATCTCACCTTGTTTATTGCATGTATATAATCATACTGTAATATGCAGAATGAAGTTCTCGAATGCAGCAGAGGACAAATCTATGACATTGGCTTCATTGACCCATATTGGGTTCATGAAGCTAATCTCAAAACAAGCCCCCAGGATACGGAGGATAATATAGTACACGCGTTAAGGTTTCAAGAAACCAGAAGGGAAATACTTTTTCCTTACAACTTCGAGTGAGTGTTATTGTCTTCTATACTCTTTCTATTTTGCTTACTCGATGTTAAGTATATAATTGATTAGTTATGTATTCGTAGCTTCCACTATATTCTGTTAATCATTCAACTTGACAAATGGCGTGTACTAGTCATGGACTCGAAACATAAACCCCTTGAGACGTGGAAGGACATGCAGATGCTTCTCCAGCGGTAATTCTAATCATTACGACACTATATCGGCAACGTTCGTGAATTTTATGATATCAAGTAATTAATAACTTCTTTTATTCGTTTTCTTCGTCGGACAGCGCTTGGAAACGGTTCACCAACAAGGCTCGGGGTGTTTGGAAAGAGGAGCTTACATTTCAACCACTAGATGTAAGCACCACTAGCTATATCCGCGCATATTTTTTATTCTAGTTTTGATACAGTTATTATCATGCTTGATTATTATTTTGATTAAACTCTGTTCTCGTAAAGTGCCTGACGCAGGGACCAGGTAACAATCTATGTGGATACTATGTTTGCGAGTTCATCCGGGAGACGTGCGATGAGAAGGGCAAAAATTTAGAGCAACTCCACGTACGTAAACGATTTCTATAGTTTTTAATTACAATCAAATTGTGTTTAGTTTCATTTATATAGACTGACTCCTTTTTTAAATCAGATCGAACGTCTACGGGACGGTCTTCTGCCAAAGGATCGCGTACGAGCAATTCAGGAGGAATTGGCGGGATTCTTGGATGCAGAAGTCCTAAACCCAAAAAAGGAATACTATTCGGCTGTGTATAGACGATAGGGATTGTAAAAATAGCAACTTTTGTATGTAGTGCATGAACTCGATCCGTGTATTGAATGCAATATTGTCATGATGATCTTGTGTAATATAATGGTTCCTTCATTGATAAGTGCAAAACACTAAATAAACAATAAAACAACCTAAATGAATTCTCTGCCGCGGCACAAAAAGTGGCGAAAATGCTGCCGCGGCAACAAAATGTGACAAAATGAATTCTCCGCCGCGGCAGAGAAATGGGCCAAATCTCTGCCGCGGCAGAAGGTTATTTGTCCCGGTTCGTGTTACGAACCGGGACTAATGCTCCAGCCCCCTCGCCCTCTGCCGCTGCCACGTGTGCACCCATTTGTCCCGGTTGGTGGGGCAACCGGGACTAAAGGTTAGGACTTTAGTCCCGATTGCCCCGTCTCGGTTGGGCAACCGGGACTAAAGCCCCTTACCAACCGGGACGCATGGCCCTGTTTCCACTAGTGGGCTTTCCACATTTAATATGTACCTCAGGACCTGCTGATCACGGGTAATCCAGGCGGGGCGGTGTACTTAGTGTTTTCGATTTTTACCTTCTTGCCATTGGTATCCTAAACTTCGATCGCCTCCATCGGTGCTGACTCAAGTCCTTTTAGCAAGTTCAGAACCCGAGCACCACGAAGCGCAGGGATGGCTAGTGCTTTCCAGGTCAGGGAGTTCTCACGCGTAAGGAGCTGGACAGGGGGTGCATCGAGAGTAGCAGCCAACGCGGTGACAGATGATGAAGAGGACGTCATTGCGGCGGAAGCAAAAATGGGATGTGGCGGCCGCATGGGTTTTCGGTATTTTTTGTGGTATTGATTTGTGGGCCCAGCAGTAGATCACTGCAGCGATTTTGGCTTTGTATCTAGGGTTTTTGGTTTTGGTTTTGGTTTTGTGTGTAGAGGTTTTGGCTGCGGCGACAGAGATGTTCTGCGGCGGCGAAGTTTTTGGTTTTGGTTTTTATGGAGGGTTTTGTTGTTGCGGTAGCCAGACTACGACGATGGTAAGGTTTCTGACAGCAGCGGACGCAGGGGGACTACGGCGGCGGCGGCGAGTTTTTTTCGACGTAGCTATGGAAGAGCCAGGACGATACCATGTCAATTTCTTAGGATGCAACGAAGCTTGGAGATTGCATCGGTCGCGTGTTGATTTATATCCGAGGCATAACCACTCAGTTTCAGAATACAAAGGGAGGAGACGTATACTCCACTTGGTATACCCCTATTATCGCTAACAAAAGCTACCTGGGAAGACGTCAAGTTCATCGAGGCCACCTTCCTGGCCTTCAAGCCGTGAAGTCTTGATTCAAGCGCAGAGCCGGCTCTAACCCATGACAACCATGTGCAAGGGCTTAGGGTCCATGTATGTGGGGGGCCCATGAATAGTAGCATCCTTTAGTATTCCTGCTAAGCCATTGTTTATTTGGATTAAAAATGCAACGAGAGAATAGGCGTGTGGGGGCCCTGTAGTTCATTTCGTGTTTGGTTTTTCTTGTCCGGCCCGGCCGCTCCGATCCTACTTGTAGTCTCTAGACTAGAGATCGATATTTTCTACCAAGAATTGATCAAGTGAACTAGGCAATCCATCTAAGCCTCGCTCTGCTCCCCCGTGGTCTTGCTCGCCGCTGCCCGACAACGGGCACATTCAATCATTGCTTAAGCCGATTCTAATGTTAGATTAGATATTTAGGGTTTCTAGTTTCATGTACTCTATCTGTTCAAAATTAAATGGTGTAGATTTGTCTAGATTGACATGTATCTGGACGAGTTTTAGTGTTTAAGACACATAGAAACTAGAGAAGTTCTGAGTAACAATTCTGAACGGACGAAGTATTTTGTCCTTCTCACAATTATAGGTGCTCCAATGTTGCCCCAAAAAAAATACAAATCTAGTGCCAGGAAGAGAAATGAAAGAGAATTTTTAGTTTTTCGGTCTTTTAGTGCTTAACAATCATTTTTATCCCATTCAATCTAAGAGTGTGTGGTTCGATATACTTCTTCATATTTTGCGAATGAAAATAGCACGTATAGGTTTATATATTTATATGTGATACATATATAGCCGTTGGGGCCCACGTGTAGGCTTCGCCTTAGGGCCTTCCAAAATATAGAGCCGGCCCTGTTCAAGCGGCGGGCATTGTCAGGAGCCTATCATGTTCTGATATGAACTGACGATGTGGCCACTGCTGAAGGGCACAACTGGGTCGTTGGATGCATCATCAAAGGCGCCGGTTCAACTTACCATTTTAAGCAAAGATTAGCGCCAAGTCTCGTTTACTATTAATTAATGAACCGTTTAATGCCTAAGTGCGGTTACTGTAATAATGCTACTATAAATTACCTTATCTTTCTTAGTTCCTACCTAGTTTTATCTGCTTAGATCTGTTGCTTCTGTGTAGTTCTTGCCCAAACAATTCCAAATCTCCAATTCCCCTAGGGAAGTCCTTGACAGGAACGCGGCGATACCAGGAGGAAGGAAGGTGGCTGGCAAGGGAGTGGCAGAGTAGGCGGCACGGGCGCGGACGAGGGCACGGTGGCCGGCAGAGTAGGTGTCGAAGCAGGAAGCGGAAATAGGGAATTGCTCGGGTTAGTCAACGAGAGAGACAACACATAACACATCAAACTATAATATGCTACTAAGATTTTAGAGGTACATACAGTTTTAGTCCTACATCTTGCAACCCGAGAGCAGTTTAGTCCCACAATTTGCAAACTGAGCAAAACTAGTCCCACAACTTGCAATCTGAGAGCCGTTTAGTCCAATTTGATCAAATTTTAATAAGTTTGACCAAATTTGTCCATGTTTGCACTGTCTGAGCTGTAGTTTAAAAAATCGAACTGATACAATCTAAATAAACCAAAAATCGTAGACCTCAATCAGCGTTGTTAAAAATATATTCGCGAAGATGGGGGTTCGTATCCTGCACCTAGAACCGAGCAGGCATGACCAGCTAAGCACTTCACGGTTTATGGAAAAACAAGTGACAAATGATATTTGTACATACTACTTACAGCAGTATTAGAATTTTTTTTGCAGGTATTAAAAATTAAATAAATACAAAAATTAACGGGCTTGCTAGCATGCAGCTAGGACTAGATTACGTTTTGGAGGCAAATTGCTGATCGTTATCTCAATTGTTATGTCAGACGATCGTCAATTTTGTTATGCCAAACTGTGATTTTAAAATACTTTGCATATACAATTATTTACTTATTGCATTATTTATAAGTAAAAATTATAATACTTCAAAAATTAAAAACCAGACAATGAACCTGTGGTCCGACCGGTAAAAATGTAACCCAACAGCCTCATAGGTTCAATCGCCGGTCTGGTTTTTAAACTATGGTTTGAACACGTGACTTGCATAAAAGGCTGTCATGAACCCGCTTGCTAACCCTCATTTCCAATCTGGCTAACACCATATGTCTTTACGCATGTTGAATGCAGAACGGCGGCATGACAACGGTCCTCGCCGTGCTTACGGTAGTGCATTGCCAGCGGGATCAAGCGTGAAACGACGACACAGATGATCATGTGGTTGTTCTTGCGCGACTGATATACATTTTAACCGTGTATGGTTATTTAAGATATAAAGTGTTATATTTTTACATATTAGTGATGCAATAAGTAAATAATTGTCTCTGCAAGATATTTTAAAATTACTGGTTGACCTAAATTATTTTACGATCGTTTGGCATAATAATTAAGATAATAGGCTGCAATTTTCCTTCCAAAACATAATGTAGTAATAGCTGCGTGCCAGCAAGCCCGTTAGTTTTTGTATTTGTTTAATTCTAATACTACTACATATCTCCTGAGGCAGCCGTAAGGCGATCGACGACTAGCTAAACCCATCTGGGGCTCCGTCCCCTTGCCGGCGACATCACCGGTTCGCTCTACCTTCGATGGCCTCAGGGTCTTGGAGGTGTGGCATACCATGGCCTCTCGCTGGCGGAAGGGTTTTTATTTTTTTAGCCTTTTTCAGTGTCCTTTTCAGGATATTGAGGCGGCGACTGCGTCCTAAACTTAGAATAAGGTTCTTTCCCGTCATATCCTCGCTCCACTGACGCGCCTAGCGCATGCGGAGAGGGCTTGGAGTCGTGTGTCCGTCAGATCTCTTGGGATCCGATCATTTTTCATATTCGTCGGTATGGTTTGAGGTCAGTCTCATTCGATCTACGATTGTTATTCTTCAACGATGGTTGCTGCTCTAGTACGCTGGTTCTATGGGGCCTTAGCACGACGACTTTCCGTCTGGCTACTATAAAAAGCTCAACTATGATAAGCTTTGTCCGGCTCTAGTCATAGAGGGGCGAGGACGGCGACACACTTTTGGCTTGTGCTAGTGTCTATAGTTGTCGCTAGGTGGTCCAATGAGCTATTTGTAATTTCTATTACTTTTATGGCTCTTTGTACTACTGTCGATGATTATTAATAGATCGGTGAAATTTCACAAGAAAATATAATACTACTGTGAACAGTATGTTTTTCGATAAAGGGCGCTTTTATTACTTAGACAGTAACTTACACCCGGCCTCTGCATATAAATGCACACAGCCGACACCAATCCACATGGTCCAAAACATGAGAAGGGAAATACAGGCGAATTACATATCAAACTGAGAAATTGTAAAACGCCTAGGGTGCAGAGGGCAAGTCAATCCGAAGATTATGCTGTCATCCATGTCTGGTAAAAAAGTCCCGTGCCGTATCCTCCATCCGCGTGCACACCTCTATGAAAAGATCGCGATATTCCGCACGATGCAAAGTCGACCAGACCCAAAGGGTATGAGTACACCTGTAGAGAACCTGCAGAAGAGAGCAGTTTATATCATTAAAAACCTTATTATTTCTACGTAGCCATAGCGACCATATAATGGCTAACGCTCCGACCCTAAGAAGATTTTTGTACTTGTTATCAATACCATGTAACCAATTCCCAAAAATGTTGGCAATAGAACATGGTGGATACAAGCCTGAAGTTGCTTGGGTGATTGACCATATAGACCGGGCAAAACTACATTGAAAAAATAGGTGTTTGATTGTCTCATCATGATGACAGAACACACATCCAGGATTTCCATGCCAATTTCGCTTAATAAGGTTGTCCTTTGTAAGGATAATCCCACGACGAAGATACCAAACAAAAATTTTGTTTTTAAGAGGTATCTTCATCTTCCAAATCATCCTATTATCCACCGCCGGAATAGACGGCTGGATTAAAGCATCATACAAAGAGCTAACAGAAAAGGACCCGTTCATAGTTAGATTCCAACGGAATTTATCTGGCTCATTCGACAGTTGTACATGTGCCAGGCGATGTAGCAACATGATCCAAGAGTCAAATCTAGAACCAATTAGATCCCTTCTGAACGTTATATTAGGCGGAAACGATTCGAGCACTGTGGCAACCGTTTCCTCCTTATAACGAACAATAGAATATAACGAAGGATATTGTTCTCGAAGGGTAACATTATCTAGCCATTTATCCTCCCAGAACCTTATCTGCGTCCCATTATTAATAGAGAAAGTCCCGAAGCGTAAAAAATGTTTTTTAGACGCCATTAGACCAGCCCAAAAGTGAGAGTCACCAGGTTTCCAAACCATTTGGAACAATGCCTTTGAGCCAATATACTTCCTTTTAATAATAGTTTGCCAAATCCCTTCCTCATTTAATAATTTGAAGAGCCATTTACTAAGGAGGGTTGTATTCTTAACCTGTAGATCATGAATAACGAGCCCACCCTGTTCTTTGGGTCTACATAAAACACTCTATTTAGCCAGTCTATACTTCTTTTTCTCATTATCTCCCTGCCAAAAGAATCTTGATTGGAAATAATCCAACCTTTTTAAGACACCTTTTGGAAGTTGAAAAAAAGAAAGCATATACAAAACCATATTACTAAGGACTGAGTTGATGAGTACCAGTCTTCCCCCTATAGAGAGAAGTTTGCCTTTCCAACTACTCAAACGTAACTGTAATCTTTCCTCGACAATCTTCCACTCAGAATTTGTAAGCCTTCGGTAGTGTACCGGAATACCCAAATATCTGATCAGAAAAGTGCCATGACAACAGCCGAAGAGTTCGTTATAAAGGCCAACTTCCTCTTGAGCCTCGCCGAAACAAAACAATTCACTTTTATGGAAATTAATTTTTAATCCCGAAAGATGCTCAAAAGCCGAAAGTATGAGTTTCAGATTCTTGGCTTTTTCAAGATCATGTTCCATGAAAAGGATTGTATCGTCTGCATATTGAAGTATAGATAACCCCCCATCTACAAGATGAGGGATCACCCCTTCAATCTGGCCATCAGACTTAGCACGCTCAATCAAGATAGATAACATATCAGCTACTATATTAAAAAGCATGGGTGATAATGGGTCCCCTTGTCTTAGCCCCTTCTTAGTCTGAAAGTAGCTGCCAACATTGTCATTGACTTTGATGGAAACACTACCACCGACTACAAAGCTTTCGATCAAGGAGCACCAATCCGCAGAAAAACCTTTCATTCTGAGAGCTTGTTGTAAAAATGACCAATTAACTTTGTCACAAGCTTTCTCAAAGTCAATTTTAAGAATTACCCCATTCAATTTCTTTCTGTGGAGTTCATGAACCGTTTCATGTAAGGTAGCCACACCATCCAGAATGTGTCTCCCTTGCATGAAAGCGGTTTGTGAAGGCCTAACAACATGATCAGCCACAGAGTTCAACCTGATAGTGGCAACCTTGGTAAAAATCTTGAAGCTAACATTAAGAAGACAGATCGGTCTATATTGTTGGATCCGTTCTGCTTCATTAACCTTAGGCAGTAATATGATTTCACCAAAGTTCAATCGAAACAGATCAAGTTGACCCTCATGTAAAGCACTAAACATATTCAAGAGATCTGGCTTGATTACATCCCAAAAAGTTTGGTAAAACTCAGCAGGGAAACCATCCGGACCAGGTGCCTTATTATGCTCCATTTGGAAAATAGCTAATTTGACTTCCTCCTCAGAATAGGGAGCAGTAAGATATTTGTTTTCCTCCACAGAAACTTGGGGTATATCATTAATTTGGGACTCATCCATTGAGAAAGTGCCTTCCTCTGGATCCCCAAACAAACCCTTATAATACGTAATGTAAGACTTTAGTTGCTCATGTCCTTCAATCAGCTCGTCATTATGCTTTAAGGAATGAATACGTTTCTTCTTGTGTCTGCCATTGGCAACACTGTGAAAGTATCTAGTATTCGAATCCCCATGCAAAATAAATTGTGATTTAGAACGTTGATACCATTTGAGTTCCTCCTCGCGCAGTAACCGGGCAATCTCCGCATTTGATTGGCTTTTTAGCTCAATTTCCTGCGGAGTGAGCAACCGGGTTTCTGCTAAAGCTTCGAGATCATCAATAGTAGCAGAAAGTCTAAGTTTTTATTTTTTAAGAATACCAGCAGTGTGACGCGCCCAACCCCCGAGATGTTTTCGTGTCAAACGCACTTTATTATTCCATCTCTGGGTTGGGGTAGCACCAGCAACCGGTCTTTCCCAAACTGCTTTCACCATATCATGGAAACCATCCCGAAGCAGCCATCCAAGCTCAAATTTGAAAGGACGGCCACAACATGGTAATGGTAAACCAGTGGTTAGCAAAATGGGAGCATGATCAGACAGAGACTCAATACGTTCTAGAGCGCGTACCAAAACTAGAGGGAAGTGCTCTTCCCATTCTGAGTCCATCAGTACTCGATCAAGTTTTTCGTATGTTGGTTCCGCCAAAGAATTAGCCCAAGTAAATTGTCGACCAATCATGTTTACTTCCTTCAAATCAAGACTGTCAATGACAACATTAAAAAGGAAGGACCAATGATCGTCAAAGCGGCCTTTGCTCTTCTCAAATGGAAACCGAAGCAAGTTAAAATCCCTCCCTATAAGGATAGGGTACGGATTGTCCTTTGCTAAGTTCACCAATTCTCGAAGGAAATCGGCCTTGAAAGCCTCTTGAGCCTCACCATATACAACAACCAGAGTCCACACGAAATTATCAGCTTTGTTACGGATGTATAGTTTAATATGAAACTCCCCGTCCGCAACAGCTAATATATCCATTGTGTCTGCCCGCACGCCAAGTAAAATGCCCCCAGACCGTCCCCTGGGTGGATGAGAATGCCACATAAAATCTATACCGCCTGATAGGTGATCTAGTATAGTCTGTGAAAATTCTCGTCTACCTGTTTAGCCAAGTCTCGAAGACCTCTGCTATTCAAAAACATGCCATTCATTGGGAAACAATAATAGATTTAGGCGCAAGTTCTCGTTTACGAGATTTATTACATTTTTTTTCCAGAATTTGATTTACTACCAGAAGCAGTTAGCTCATAAATTGAGCTTAATCTATCTTCGTCCAAACCAACTTCAAGAACTTCATGTACTAGATGAGATAGGATCAGACCATCTGTTGAGATGTCTGTATCCTCATCATCAGAGTAGGTGGAAATATAAGAGGCCGAGGCTTTTGGAACAACCGTTAACCGGTCAAATTCCATCCGATTCAAGACCTTAGCAGAAATAGAAACATCACTTACGTTCTTGTCTAAACTAATTCCAACAGAATTAAGCTTAGAATTAATGCAAGTCGATGAAAAAGGAATAAAAGACTTGGATGAAGAGGGGTTACCAGCCGTGTCCAGATTCTTCTCCGCCTTCCTGAGCATAGCCTTCTCTAAAGAATCCATGTCAGTAGACGAAGCACCATCGGTACTCACTGGATGCCTTGCACTCCTGCGCAGCACTGGTATCTGAGAGACCTTGAGAACCTGCAAATGTTGATCATCCTCCACAGCTGCATCCGTCACCGATCCCAGCTCGACCAGCGCATCCTATGTCGAAAAATGCCCATGGCCCTGGCCATCATGTGGCCCAAAACCATCAGCCTCCTGGCCCAACGCAGAACTCTCCTGAGGTGCCTGCCACGTAGTGGGCTGAACCTCCTGTGTCTCCCGCGCAGCAGAAGGTGAAGAGGTAGTCGATGAGGCCGGCTGAGAAGAAGTAGGTGATGCTGGCCGGCCCACGGCATCCAAGTCCACGAGTGTCCCCACACCTAGAAGCGGAGACGCATCGGCGTGCTGCACCACAGGCGGTGCAGGAGAGGAGGCCGGCGAACGAGACGTGGCTCCAGAAAGATCCGCCTCAACCAAAACCAAAGATGCAGTAGTAGAGAACATAATAGGCCGCTGAAAGCAAGAGCGAGAGCGTCGTGCAGCGTCAACAATAGCTTTACCCCTGGGAATTTGGGGACTAGGATTGAAAGGCGTGACCGCAAACACAGGCAAAGTAGAAAGCTTGTTGGTCTGAGGACCACCCACAACTGTCTGAGAACTCCCCTGAGTCCGAGTAGTGGTATCATCAGTAGATGGGTCCTTCCCCTTCTGTCCAGTACCATCGTCCTCATCTAAATCATCTCCCTTACGTCTCCAGAACATAGGGGTGAACGTAGGATCAGGGGAGAAATCTGGGGACTCCGGGCGAAAAGTAAATCATAGCCCTTCAACTTCAGAGTAGCAGTAGTACCAATGTAGGGACCTCTAGCATCCACACACTTCTGAAGCGCATTTGGATTCATCATTTTCACACAAATACGCACAATATTGCGACTGTACAGCGTCGACAAATCCACATCCACTGTCGTACCCAGAAGAGAGCCAACCGCCCACAAGCCATGGAAGTGTCTGATGGTATGAGGAACACCCTCCACATGAACCCACACCTGAGGTAGTACAAAACTCGGCTGGATATCCTGCATCTCCCAGACATTGATAACAATCCGAGCATTATGAGAAGGGACCGGCATCTGTATGCCATCGACACGCTGTAAATCCTCGAAAGAAGGGAAGCTAACAAGGAAAGAATCATCACCATGCGGAAGGGCCTCCCATTTCCACTGAGTACTGAGAGGGCATATCCTTGTCATATGAGACTCAATGACAGACGCAGGCACCACTGCACCCACCATAGTCACCTTAGCTGTCGGTGTACACTTTGGAGCCAAGTTTGCCTTGAAAATGCTATCAGGCAACTGATTGAAAAGAGTATCTTCGGTACCATTACCTGCCACAATCATCGTAGGCTTGGGAAATTTCAACGTTGGACACTTGGCGGTGGGGTGAGCAGAATTATTACAAACCAAACAGTAATGCTGAACCGGACAATTTTTGGAAGCATGAGTATCAGCAGAGCATTTCCAGCACTTCACCATCTTCTTGGTCTTTCCAGTATCAGCCTGACCAGAAGAATCCCCAATAGCAACCACAGCTGTAGAGACAGCAGAAACTAGCGGCTCTGGCATGCTCACGGCCGGCGGAGGACCATACATCATGCCCGGTGTGAGCACCGGTGTAGGTTGAAACTGAGGCTAAAAAGTCTGCTGCGTAGGCACCGCAGATGGCTGCGGCTGTGCTCCCTGAACATTCTTCTTTTTCTTACGTTTATTCCGTGGCACCACCGGATCAGCAACAGCAGCGGCAGGTTGCGCAAATTGCGGAAACATCTGCGCATATTGCTGAGGCGGGATGATTGGTGGGAAAACCGGCCTAGCAAAATTCATCTGTGGCTAGAAGAACTGCCCCATGGGCTGAGCATTGAACCCCGATGGACCCGCAGGACGGAACGGTGGCTGAAGAGGCCTGAAAGGAATTTGACTAGCCATCCCTGGTTGTCCTCCACCAGGTAGAACCGAGAGCAGCGCTGGATTGGCAGACGTAGCAGTAGCTCCTCCCGTCGGCGCAGCAGCAGTACCTCTCGCCGACGCAGCAGCAGTTCCTCCCGCCGGGGGCATGGATGGTGCAGCCGGCGCAGCAGATCCTCCCGCCGACGTGTGAGGCTGGGGCACCGCAGCCATCACTGCACGGACGAAAGAAGGTGACCCCGGCGTCCAGAAGCGGGCTTTAGGGCAGAGCAAGGTCGATGGCGGCGCGGAGGAAGCAGGCGCAGCAGTCGAGCGACGAAGCGAAGAGGTGTCGAGGGAAATCGGTCTCCGAAGGCACGGAGCACGCTTACGGCCCGACCCCGACCCCGACCCCGCCAGGACTCCCGCCCGCGACCGAGTCCCACCTGGCCCCGATACCAGAGAATCCGCGCCAGTGGGTCCACCCGTCTCCGCCACTTTCGCCGCAAAAGAAGGAACGAACTCCGCGAGCGTAGGAGGCGGCGTAATCCGACGCCTCGGCAGAGGGCCTCGCCACGTGCCCATGCGCGGACGATGCGACAGCCGCAGACCCGACGGCGACGACGAGGAACACCGGCGATCACCCGGCGCCAGACCAGTCGTCGGGGGCGATGAAGATCTTGCATGTCGAATCCGGGGAGGGGATCCTACCCCAGACGACCGACGGCCCTTCCGAAGCTCCCAGTAGCGCGAGGTCTGAGAGGGATAGCCCGCCTCCTCCCAGAAGGCCTGCAGCGAACTCCGGTGATCCTTACGACGAGACACCGTCGTCCAATCTCCTTCGTCCAGGGCCTCTTCTGCCATCTGGATCGCGACATGGTTCTCCCCGAGATCCATCAGCCCGCCGAAGCGACTGCCGAGGACGGCGCCAGCAGCAGGCCGCGCCTCCATGGTGGCCACCGGCGGTGGCAGATGGTGGCCAAGATGGCGGCTTGTTGGTTGATCGCCTCCCCGTTATAATGTTACTTAGTACTAGTGCATCATGTATAGCCTGCTCGTTCTAGGAGCAGGGTTCGAACCCTGCCTCTGCCGAATAACTTACGGTTCATACAGCAAAAACGTGGAAAAATTTGGTCAAACTTGTTAAAACTTGATTAAATTGGACTAAACTGTTCTCATATTGCAAGTTGTGGAACTAGTTTTGCTCAGTTTGCAAGTTATGGGACTAAACTGCTCTTAGGTTGCAAGTTGTGGGACTAAAAGCTTATATGCCTTAAGATTTTACTTCTTATAATTCAATCAATTATCTATGGGAACTGCCGGTTGCGTTGGGTAAACATGGAGGCGGTTTTCAAAAAAAAGGTCGCCACGAGTTCAAACGGACCGGAGGGAGTGGGACAAAGATATAAACATAGTGGAACTGACAGTAGATGGGAAGGAAAGAGTACAAAACCACGTGCATCGTCATGAAGAATTTTAACATATACATTCCCCTTTCACTAAAATAAAATAAAATAAAATAAAAACTCTGCGGACATCCTTTTTCACACATAAAACGGCTGGAGCGGTATCAGTTCATATGAGGGGCATGGTACTTGTAGTACAGAAGCGGTAGGACAAAGAGAGAAACATAGTAGAAGGCGTAGTAGATTTGGTACAACTCCATCGTCTTCTTGATGCATGGCGACCCCCGGCCCATCTTGAAAAGGGTCTGCATCACCTAATTCCTACAAAAAAAATACTCCCTCCGTTTCAAAATAGATGTATCAAATTTGTCAAATTTTAAATAAATCTAGACACTTTTTAGTACTTCCTCTCACCCATATTAATTGACTTGGATTTGTCAAAATTTGAATGAATCTGGACACTATTTAGTATATAGGTTCATCCAAAATTTGACAAATCCAAGTCAATTAATATGAGCCGGAGGGAGTATATAGATTCTTCTAAAATTTGAAAAACCTAAGACATCTATTCATGGACGGAGGGAGTAGAACCTTCAAGATGGGATCCTCCCATACAGACCAATGCCCCGGCCGCCAACGCGCCGCTGCCCTCACTGTCTCGGTCCACATCTCCTTCGTTCTAGCTCCGCCTCTAAACGTTTTTCTTTTGATGATGATGCTCTCTTCGAAACTTCGACTAGGAACGAAACAGCCATTGCCGTAGGGTGTCAAATGGGATCCCATCAAAATCCTACTTCTAGTTTATTTGTTAAAATCTAGTTTAAATTTTGAGAAAAAAATTATACGAGATTTTAGCAAATGAACTAAAAGTGAGATTTTGATGGGATCCCATTTGACACCCTACATTGCCGATCGATTGTGGTCTGCGAGTCCAAGCATCCACGTATGCCAGACTAACTCAGATGAGGGAGGAGAAGACGTGGACGAACTAATAAGCAAACAGGGATAATAGAGAATTGTCGAAATACTAGTAGTGTCGATTGTCATTGTAAAAAGAAGCATCCAAAGAACTTCTTCTCGTGAATGAACATATACTCTCTCTGTCCAGAAATAGCTGACTTGAGTTTGTCTAGATTTGAATGCATCTAAAGTTCTAGACACATTTTAGTATATAGATACATTTGAATCTAGACAAAACCCAGATCAGTTATTCTTGGACGAAGGGAGTAGTTAAGAAGGGTGAAACAATATTTCTCAAAGTAAAGAGTACAAAGACATATTCATCATCGTGAACAAGTTTTAACAGAAAAAACTAGTTACATCAATTTCTCCTTCACGAGAGGAACACTGGTCTTGTTGTACCTAGATACTATGTCTGCGATATAAGCTTTGATAGACACGTAGCTGATTGGGAAAGCTCCTGTTTACCCCTTGTGATCTAGCAACTCGAAAGAAGGCGAACAACCTTGCAATACAACACAAGACTTGGCAAACAACTTGTACAAGGCGACAATCATAATAATATATAAGTACATCCAAGGTTCAGATTTGCTTTCAAACCAAAACACTAGCAGCTGCAGTCGTTTACGCAATCTTCTTTGCAAGGAAACAAGATGATAACGGTTATCCGTTATCTAGGAGGGAAAAGCTATATACTTCTGAATTTTGCAGAGCTATCGCAGCAGACTAGCACGGTTACCCTATAAGCCGACAGGCAGCTTCATGCTAGCCGTGTGTTGAGATGCATGCACGATGTCAATCTGATTCATGTCACTCCATGGCATATCATATGGATGCACTTCCCGCTGCCTCCTCCTCCAACTCCAGCACTAGTAGTATATGATTTATTTACTATGGATCTCTCATAACCACGCCCTCCACTTGTCAAGTGAATTGGTGTATGGATAATCCTATTATGTCTCCTCCTTTCCCCTCGACTGAGTTGGTCCCTTTGTATCATGGTTGTGGTGTCCCTTCTCTTCTTCCATTTATAAAGAAGTGAGTGTGCATCGTCTTTAATTCTTGCCAGTGTTGTACTGCTGCAGTAAACACGAAGGGTTCATGCACTAGGTTGGCTATTGGTGCACTGAATAAGTTAAGAAAATAATTTATTTTCATGAAAGAAGAAATTGTTTGGTAACAAAAAAATCATCACAAAACACAACAAGTAGTGAAGAAACTAGTGATCATTTAAAATGCAACCTACCAATAAATTTTTATAATAAGTTCTCAAAACATATTTTAGAAGACCAATTCTTTTGCACATTTAAGAACCATGTTGCACGATGTGAATGTGCAACAATATACAACCGGCCGGCTTTTGTTTGGAAAAAAGCTAAAAACAATGGAACAACACATTTAAATGACTAAAATAATGTATATGTACACTATAAATACAAGGTGTGTACTTTCAAGATTTTCAATTAGTGGAAATTAAAAGTGCAACCGTGGAAGGAAAAAATAAACAACTCATTTCACACACAAAAAAGAATTAACTACATAGGGGAGAGGGAAATTGATTAACAGAGCAACAAAGAACAGTCCTAAAGAAAAATATAATCCCTCTTTCCCACAATTGGAACAGCACACTAGTCTCCAACAAACCCGTCAAGAAAGTATTATCATGGTATAACATCTGTAGGTGTACCTAGGAGCGGGGCTACTTAGGGGAAGGGATAATTTTATATTATTTTTGTACAGGAGAACCATCCATTGTTTGACAAAAAATTTCCTGGATCAATTAGTTTTAAAAAATTGAGCTTGCTTATCTTAGCATGTTATCATATGACAAATAAATATTTAAGAGACAACCTCTTCAATGCATTGTCTCTTGAATGTGTTTCTATATTCAATTATTTGGGGAGGCTTCCATGCTTGAGATTGGACTAGAATTTTTTTCTTCCTATGACACCATGCAAGAGTCATATCTTAACTAAGAAGTGACCCTAGATCACTTGGTTAGGGAAGTGGATGTTTAATCCAGCCACCCAGGTTCAAGTCCTCGTGGACGCAAATTTGGGTTCTTAAAATTTCAAAAACAAAATCTCTGTAGACGCTTCTCCTACCGCATTTCCTTTATAAAAAAAGTTGTACATTCACTAAGATATAACACCAACCTCTCACATCATTACGTATAGTGCCACATAACCATTTTGACTAAGAAACCACACTAAGAGTCTAGCATACTTAGGGAAGGTGATATATGTAATTTAATTAAGATACAACTATTTTATTTCACACCAAAGGGACCCTATCCACAAGGATGCACCATTGTGGCCTTCTACTATTAACTAGGTTTTTATTTGCGGGACAATGAGGTTAAGATATACTACCCTTTGTTTCAAAGCTTAAGGCTTTTTTTCTAAAAGTCAAGTTTGACCAAGTTCTTAGAAAAAAGTATTAACATTTATAATACAAAATCCATACACTCTGATACATTATGAAACATATTTTCACATGGTATCTATATATTATCATAGTTCTTGATAGTTTTTATGAAAATTTGATCAAACTTTCCGTATCTTGACTTAAAAAAAATTAAGCCTTAAGCTTTGAGACGAAGATAGTATGTTCCTTGTACCCTTTTTCTTTTTCGCCTAGGGCAAAAGATTCCTAGCTGTGTACACCCCAGGCAGTTGGTCGGGGATAAAAGGAGGAGAGAGAAGGAAAAGAGGAGGAGAGAGAGGGAGAAAAGGAGAAGAGTGGGATGGTGGGCAGAAAAGGAGGAGAGAGAGGCTGATAGTGGGACAAAATTGGCGAAAAGACTACATCCAGATCCCCCAGGAGAACGTTGGCAGGCTATGGGTGGTCTAGGTTTGCTAGATGGAAAATAGGCCAAATTCGGATGAAATCGAGGTCTTGGGGGTGTGGTTTAGCCGCGTTTCACCATCTGAATGAAAAAGGGTGGTTCCGAGGCCTTCCTAGGGGCGTGAGTGGAGATGCTCTTAGGTTCATATTACCTGCTTAGACCTTCCATATTTTCTTGTTTGAAACTTTGGAAGGGATCCCACAAAGGTGTGCATAGGGTGGTGGTGCATGAGGGAGGGGGATGGGGTGGATAGGGCGGTGGAGCGGCGAGGGAGGGAGGAGCTAGGTGGCGAGCTCGACGGCGAGGCCAGTGCTGGTGAGGTGGAGGAGAGCGAGGTTGGGAAGGCGTGGGCCGGTAGGAGGTAGGTGGGGCAGAGGTGGGAGGAAGGTGGTCCAGTAGGACGCGCAACACGATTTTTGATACTATCGATTTAGCCGGCACCACAAGTTGTCTCCCTGTGGCCTGGGGTGGCCAAGGGACGTCGGATAACCAATTTATGTGCCCCAGATGAAAAACTAAATTGGAGGAGACTGTTGGGAGCCGTTTTGCATCGACGCCTCTATTTTGTGGTTTTAATGGTTTTAGGCCTGGAGGAGGGACGGGTGGAGACCTATAAACATATGCCAAAAGGGGGCGCATGCGACGCCAGATAAAGGAGAGGGCGTTTCTAAACCGCGATCGACACCGAGCCAGAACGGGACTAGTGACTCCAGTCCATCTCGGCCATGGAACCGACACGTACAAGCGCGCCGTGCAAACGCTGACCTGAGGCTGAAACCACCGACCATCTCATGTTTACCCCTTGTGATCTAGCAACTCAAAAGCAAGGAAAGCTTAATTTTTCTGTTTCTGCAAAATCATGACTCAAGTGTCTGCTAAGAAGATGTGCAATACAACACAAGAGACTTTGGCAAACAACTTGTACAAGGCGACAAACATAACAAGCACCCCAAGGTTCAGATTTTCAAACCGAAAACACATGATTCACAGGTTTTAGGTCTCTAGCAGCTGCAGTCGTCTACGTGATCGTCTTGCAAGGAAACAAGATGGTAATGGTTAGCCGTTAGATGGGAGGAAAAACTACGTACTTCTGAATTTTGCAGAGCTATCACACGCTTCGCAGCAGACTAGCACGGTTACCCTAAAAGCCGACAAGCAGCTTCAAGCTAGGCTGCTAGCCGTTTGTTGAGAATCATGTCCGATGTGCAGTCTGATCTACAGCTTCAGGAGAATTCTCGACTTGTAGTTGATGTGATTCATCTCACTCCATGCCATATCGTATGGATGCACTTCCCGGTGCCTCCCCCTCCAACTCCAGCACTAGTATATGATTTACTATTTACTATGGATCTCTCATCACCACGCCCTCCACCTGTCAAGTGAGTTGGTGTATGGGTAGTCCTATTCTGGCTCCTCCTTTCCCCTCGACTGAGTTGGCCCCTTTATATCATGTTGTGATCTCCCTTCTCTTCTTCCATTTATAAAGAAGTGAGCGCAACGTCTTTAATTCCAGCCAGTGCTGGACTGCTGCAGTAAACAAGGGATCAAGGTTGGAAATTGGTGCACCGAATGAGCTAAAAAATAATTGATTTTTATATGAAAGGAGAAATTGTTTGGTGGGTATTCAATGCTTCAAGACGTCGAAATGATCCATATAATAATCGAGAAGTATAAGAACCTCATTTTGGGTGAAGAGGTTATGGAGAAATATTTAACTGGACTTGATGTCAGAAGGTGAACTCAATCAAAACTAGACACTACCCTTGTACAGTTATACCAGTCGCGACTTAACAAATCTATTAAAATATGGGCCGGCCTACTGCCGGACAATCACTTTGGCTCCCTTACTCCATGTGTGGACCTTTTTTGAATTTTTCAAAAGGCATCAAATATTTTCGAAAATGGGTATTCGTGTAGCCACCAACACAAAATACAAGTCTGCAAAATTTCAATGAAAACTTTTAAAAGTTGGAAGGAAAAAAAGAAACAACTCATTAAAAAAACTGATTAACTACATAGTGGAGAAGGAAATGGATTAAAAGAGCAACAAAGAACTGTCCTAAAGAAAATTATACTCCATCTTCCCCATAATTGGAATAATAGACTAGTCTCCAACAAATCCTTCGGAAGAATTATCATGGTATAACATCTGTAGGTGTACTGGACTACTTAGGGAAAGAGAGATTTCAATATTATTTTATACAGTAGAACCATCCATTGTTTGATAAAATTTTCATTGGCTTAATTAGTCAAAACAAAATTGATCTTGAGTATCTTAGCATGTTATCATACAAAAAAAATATTTAAGAGACAATCTCTTCAATGCATTGTCTCTTGAATGTAGATTCTATATTTAATGATTTCGGGGCTCTCGTGCTTGAGATTGGACTAGAATTTTTTTTCTACCTATGGCTCCGTGCAAGAGTTGCATTTTAACTAAGAAGTGAGCCTAGATCACTTGGTTAGGAAAGTGGATAGACAATTCAGCCACTCAGGTTCAAGTCTAGATTTGAGTTCTTATTATTTCAAAAACAAAATCGTTGTAGGGGCTTCTCCTACCCTATTCCTTTCAAAAAGAGAGTTGCATCTTAACTAAGATACAACACCAGCCTCTCACATCATTAACTATAGTGCCACTTCTGAATTTTGCAGAGCTATCGCGAGAGACTACCACGGTTACCTACAAGCTCACAAGCTTCAAGCTAGCCGTTTGTTTAGAAGCATGCCCGATGTGCAGTCTGATCTACAGCTTGAGAATAATTATCGACTTGGAGTCCACATGGTTCAGGGCCGTCTCCAGAAATTTGGGGCCCTAGTGCGAAGTGTCGTAGGTCCTGTATTTAAAATTTCTAAATAACTAAAGTAAAAAACATAATATCTTAATTATATAACTTCATTATGTGTTATTTGTTGAAATGTAATAATATCATTAACACCAAAACAGTAAATGTAGCACTGAAGTAGTAAACTAATTCCATGTTCTACTGAAAAAATGATATAGTTGGTATTTCTTGAAATGAATTATAACAAATATTCGCCAAGATACCATTTTCATATGTCTAATATTTCTTTAATTCTCCCCCGCAATAAAAAATATTTCTTTAATTCTGAGTAAGCAACTATCTTTGCCAACTTAGATAATTAGATTCCTAACAGCTTGAGAATTTAGCCCAACTATCTTAGAAAAAAAATCGATTAAATAACAATGGGCTTAATTAAAAGTTATCGTCAGAAATTCTCCCACTACTAGGCATGGAGTCGCCCACTTAGGCGAGCCAAGAGATAATGGAAGTCACGGTCTCGAAGAACGGGCACTGGGCGTGCTACAGCGGAATGGAAACATAATGTGACACCGGTGCCATGCGCGCCACAGAGAGCACAAGCATCGCGTCACATATGCAGGAGACACACATATGCAGCAGCGTGCTGGGGGTTGGCCTGCTAGGCGCTGGGCTCCTGGCCTAATTGATTGGCCTTTTACTCTCTTAATTAAGTCTATAGCTCTATACTCGTATACTCATACCACACAAAGCAACTATGACATGGGGCCCCAAAAATTCTAGGGGCCCTGTGCCATCGCACAGCTCGCACTGCCCTATGGACGGGCCTGACATGGTTCATGTCACTCCATGGCATATCATATGGATGCACTTCCCGGTGCCTCCCCTCCAACTCTGGCACTAGTATATGATTCATTTTGTTTTGGTGCATCTCCTCCGCATTAACAAGCAACCTTCAGATTAACTTGTACATATACTGTATGGTATATATACATATACTATGGATCTCTCATCACCACGCCCTCCATCTGACAAGTGAGTTGGTGTATGGATAGTCCTATTATGGCTCCTCTTTTCCCCTCGACTGAGTTGGCCCCTTTGTATCATGTTGTGATCTCTCTTCTCTTCTTCCATTTATAAAGAAGTGAGTGCATCGTCTTTAATTCCAGCCAGTGTTGCACTGCTGCAGTAAAACGAAGGGGTCGGACACAAAGGTTGGAAATTGGTGCACCGAATGAGTTAAGAAAATAATTGATTTTTATGAAACAATAAATAGTTTGGTGGTTATTCAATGCTTCGAGACGTCGAAATGATCCATATAATAGAGAAGTGTAAGAGCAAGGTTAATAATAGAGTCGGCAGTCGGCTTTACACATATGCCATGTCATCTAGCGCCATCAAAAAGCCCAACAGTACAATAGGCTAGCTATTTGACTGACTATTAAGTGGGCTCTAATTAAGAATTAATTACTCAATACATGCAAACGATTGGGCCTAGGCTGCATGCAGCAGGACCTTTTCTCGCTAGCTGTGCTGCAGCCGGGCGATAAAACAAGCACCCGCTTTCCTCCCTCTCCTTATTTATTTCTCTTCCATGTATGATTTTGATGACATGGCGTGTACTATAGCCTGCTGATTAGGATTATTGTACTTGCTCTAAGAACCTCATTTTGGATGAAGAGATTATGGAGAATTATTTAACTGGACCTAATGTACAGAAGGTGAACTCAATCAAAACTAGACACTGCCCTTGTACAGTTATACCAGCCGCGACTTAACAACTCTATTAACATATGGGCATACTGCCGGAAAATCACTTTGGCTCCCGTACTCCATGTGTGGACCTTTTTTGAATTTTTCAAAAGGCATCAAGTATTTTCGAAAATGTGTATTCGTGTAGCCACCAACACAAAATACAAGTCTGCAAAATTTCAATGAAAACTTTTAAAAGTTAGAAGAAAAAAAACAACTCATTAAAAAAATGATTAACTACATAGGGGAGAAGGAAATGGATTAAAAGAGCAACAAAGATCTATCCTAAAGAAAATTATACTCCATCTTCCCCATAATTGGAATAATAGACTAGTCTCCAACAAATCCTTCGGAAGAATTATCATGGTATAACATCTGTAGGTGTACTGGACTACTTAGGGAAAGAGAGATTTCAATATTATTTTATATCAGTAGAACCATCCATTGTTTGATAAAATTTTCATTGGCTTAATTAGTCAAAACAAAATTGATCTTGAGTATCTTAGCATGTTATCATATAAAAATATATATTTAAGAGACAATCTCTTCAATACATTGTCTCTTGAATGTAGATTCTATATTTAATGATTTCGGGGCTCTCATGCTTGAGATTGGACTACAATTTTCTTCTACCTATGGCTCCATGCAAGAGTTGTATTTTAACTAAGAAGTGAGCCTAGATCACTTGGTTAGGAAAGTGGATAGACAATCCAGCCACTCATGTTCAAGTCCATATTTGAGTTCTTATTATTTCAAAAACAAAATCGTTGTAGGGGCTTCTCCTACCCCATTCCTTTCAAAAAGAGAATTGCATCCTAACTAAGATACAACACCAGACTCTCACATCATTAACTATAGTGCCACTTCTGAATTTTGCAGAGCTATCGCAGGAGACTACTGTTATATGTTGATCCAAATTCTACAAAGTATAGGCCAACTTCTGACGAGTGGAGTGAGGCCCGTCACCGGAGGCTTGGCCGAGTGTAACGATACGGATCGTCGAAGACCAAGGTTTCCACCGGTATATAAACCTCTTGTAAGCCGCCGGTTGGAATAGTTGCATCTGTGAAATCCCCGGCGTTTGTAAACACTCCCCGATATAGTGAAGTTTCGCTGGCTGGCGCTTGTGGTTTTTTCCTCTCTTTGTTGGAGAGGTTTTTCCACGTTAAATCTGTGTCCCCTTGTTGTGATTTCGTTCTCATTCTTGTCGCAATTATAACAACTACCACAGTTACCCTACAAGCCGACAAGCTTCAAGCTAGACGTTTGTTGAGAAGCATGCCCGATGTGCAGTCTGATCTACAACTTGAGAATAATTATCGACTTGCAGTCCATATGATTCATGGCACTCCATGGCATATCATATGGATGCACTTCCCGGTGCCTCCCCCTCCAACTCTGGCACTAGTATATGATTTATTTTGTTTCGGTGCATCTCCTCCGCATTAGCAAACGATCTTCAGATTAACTTGTGCATATACTGTATGGCATATATACTATGGATCTCTCATCACCATGTCCTCCACCTGTCAAGTGAGTTGGTGTATGGATAGTCCTATTCTGGCTCCTCCTTTCCCCTCGACTGGGTTGGCCCCTTTGTATCATGTTGTGATCTCCCTTCTCTTCTTCCATTTATAAAGAAGTGACCGCAGGGTCTTTAATTCCAGCCAGTGCGGCACTGCTGCAGTGACACGAAGGGATCAGACACAAGGATGGAAATTGGCACATGAAATGAGTTGAGAAAATAATTTATGAAATAAGAAATTGTTTGGTGCTTATTAAATGCTTCAAGACGTCGAAATGATCCATATAATAATCGAGAAGTATAAGAACCTAAATTGGGTGTGACTTGTTTTGGGCTTCTGAACTGGCTTATAGGTTTCTCACATCATAAGCCTAAAAAAGTGCCTGCTTCTAGATAGTTTCTTCCCATCGCTGATTTGGCTTATAGTGTAAAATTTGCATGCTGGAGAAGTAACCGGAGGGTAGCTTCCCGAGCTTATCAACAGTGAAATCGAATCGGTACCCTCGTACCCCTTGTGAAGAGATTATGGTGAAATTTTTAATTGGACTTGATGTATAGAAGATGAACTCAATCAAAACTGGACACTGCCCTTATACAGTTATACCAGTCACAACTTAAAACTCTATTAAAATATGGGACCTACTTCTCCCTAGTTGACATCAAATATTTTACATTCCAATCGAGAAACACAACAAAAAGGGGAAATGCAAAAAAATAAAAACTTACCGGTAACAAAAAAATCATCAAAAAACACAAATAGTGAAGAAACCAGTGATCATTTAAAATGCCACCTACCAATATCTTTTTAATAAGTTCTCAAAACATATTTTAGAAGAGCAATTCTTTTGCACATTTAAGAACCATGTTGCATGATGTGAATGTGCAACAATATACAATCATGCTTTTATTTAGAAAAAATCTAAAAACGTAAGTAAATGATAAAATAATGTAGTTGTACACTATAAATACAAGGTCTGTACTTTCAAGATTTTCAGTTAGTGTCAATTAAAAGTGCAACCGTGGAAAGAAAAAAAAACTCATTTCACAAAAAATAATTAACAACATAGGGGAGAGGGAAATTGATTAAAGGAGCAACAAAGAACAGTCCTAAAGAAAAATTTAATCCATCTTTCCCACAATTTGAATAGTAGACTATTATCATGGTATAACATCTATAGGTGTACCTGGGAGCGGGGCTACTTAGGGGAAGGGAGATTTCTATATTATTTTTATATAGTAGAACCATCCATTAGTTGATAAATTTTTTATTGGCTTAATTAGTCAAAACAAAATTGAGCTTGCCTATCTTAGCATGTTATCATATGATAAATAAATATTCAAGAGACAACCTCTTGATGGCGCCTAAGAGCGCTTCGTCGGGAAACCCCAAGAGCAAGGTGTGAAGAGCACAGCAGTAGGTCTTTCCTTAGTAAGAAACCGAGGTTATCGAACCAGTAGGAGGAAAGGAACGTCTCAAAGGTGTTGCAAGCAACTTGGAGACATGCACAACACAAATCCAAGACTTTGCCCCAACGAACAGTGAGGTTTTCAATCTCACCGGTTGCTGTAACAAATAATTAACTGTATGGTGTGGAAGGTAATAGTGGTTTGCAGAAAGTAAACAGTAACAGTGGAAGATGTATCAATGGTAAAGATTGGACCAGGGTCCATAGTTCACTAGACGTGTTCTCCTTAGATAAACAAACATGGCATCCTGGGTAAACAAATTACAGCAGGGCAATTGACAGGACTGAGCAAGGTATAACAATGCAATACTAGACAACATGATCCTATAAGATTCAATTGGGCAATACAACAAGATACATAGACCGCAATCCAACTGCATCTATGACTAGAATTCCACCTTTGGGTTATCATCCGAACCCCCTCCAGTATTAAGTTGCAAGCAACAGACAACTGCTTTAAGCAAAGTGTGTAAGGTAAACAATCCACTTGTTCCATGAACAAGAGACCGTTGTTTTCTCCCTAGTTGAAACATCACATCTACAACCTTAGAGATTTCTGTTACTTCCCTTAGATTAAATAGAGGCATGAACCCACTATCGAGCATAAATACCTCCTATTGGAGTCACTAGCAACTACTTGGCCAAGATAGCTACTAAGAACAGAGAGCATGCAAGATCACAAACAACACAGACATGATAGAATCAATAAGACAAAATCATTAATCAATCTGACATAATAATCTCAATATTCATCGGATCCCCACAAACACAACATGCATGATTACAAATAGATGAGATCTTGATTATGAACGGAGCTCACAAGATCTAGACATGAAAGCACAAAGGAGGAGATACAACCATCTAGCTACTACATGGACCCGTAGTCCAAGGTGGAACTACTCACGCTTCATACCGGAGGCTGGCATGATGAAGAAGAAGTCCTCCGAGATTATCTCCCCTCCGGCAGGGTTCCGGGAAGAGCTTCAGATCCCCCTGATCTAGGGACGATGGTGGCGGCGACTACAAACGGTTTCGTGGAATATTGATCAGGTACTTAGGGTTTAGGCATCGGGGGCTTGTTCTAGGCGAAGAGGGAGGTCGAGGGGTGCCCGAGGCGGCTGCACCCCCCAGGCGCGGGATGGGCCCACCCGTGCGACCAGGGGGTGTGGCACCCTCGAGGCCCTCCTCTGTCTCATCTTATGGCTTCGTGTTCCCCAACGTAAAATATTGACTTTGGCTTTTGTCCCGTCCAATTTCGAGAATATTAATTTTTTGCCTTTCTAGAACCAAAAACAGAAGAAAACAGGCAACTAACACCGTGGCATCTTGTTAATAGGTTAGTACCAGAAAACATATAAAAACACCTCAAAGTGTAGACGAAGCAAAGCAAAATATATACTAAACAAACATGAAACATAAAAAATTATAGATACGTTTCCGATGTATCACCTCTCTAATTCATTGTCTCTTGAATGCGATTTCTATATTTAATTATTTGGGGGCTTCCATGTTTGAAATTGGACTAGAATTTTTTTCTGCCTATGGATCCATGCAAGAGTTGTATCTTAACTAAGAAGTGATCCTAGATCACTTGGTTAGGAAAGTGGATGTTCAACCTAGCCACCCAGGTTTAAGTTCTCACGAACACATATCTAGGCTCTTAATATTTAAAAACAAAATCTCTGTAGAGACTTCCCCTACCACATTCTTTTTTTTAAGTTATATCTTCATTAAGATAAAACGCCAACCTCTCACATCATTACTTATAGTGCCACATAAACATTTTGACTATGAAACCGCACTAAGAGACTAGCATTGTGAAATAACTTAGGGAAGGTGATCTATGTAATTTAATTAAGATACAACTATTTATTTCACACTAGAGGGACCTTATCCACAAGGATGCACCATTGTGACCTACTATTAACTATTTTTTATTTTTGGGACAATGGAGTTAAGATATATGTTCTTTGTACACTTTTTAAAACACCGAACACAACGTATATTGGACACACCGATAACATATCTACTTAAGACCAGAGTTGAGGTGATTTATGATTAACGAAGTTGCCTACACCTCACCATCTAGAGGAGCACTATCTTACACCAAATGAACACACACTATACATCAGATATAAGAGTATGTGGTAGGATAGAAGCATAAACCACCTTCCTAACCATCAAACAAATGATTGATTCTCACACGGTTCTGAATCGTCATTGATCTGGTAAACTTCTCTAATAGTATTATTGTTTGGCAACCAATAAACAACACATTATGTTTTTTTCCAATAATGGGCAATTTATTTATCTCGGCCTCTTCGGACCAGCGGTTGTCACTCCTGGCAGCTCAATAAGATCTCTAGACTAGTTCCACAAACAAACACTAGTTTTTTCTGCGCACTTTGTCCTCACTCGTGTGCATCCGATACCCACTTTCCGGTCGGTCACCCATCCTCAATTTTTTCTAGGTAAGCAAGCTTAACTGGAGGTTCTTTTTGAATGAGATTCCGAAATTTTTTGCAACTTGTTGGTATGAGTATGTTATCAATCCTATTAAGTCATGCGGAAGGGTCTCGCATACACCCACCCTTAGAAGATCGACGTCCTCATCGATCAACCACAAGCCAGGAACGTCCCTCTTGGCATACGTCTGTTCCCTAGTGTTGGCACATGTGCCATGATGTGTCCACTCCGGACCACATGCGCCATATGCTCCACATGTCCGCCACTGATCCGCACACGCCCATGTAATCGCAAGGATCGGCTCTAATACCACTTGTAACACCCAGGCCTCTCCGGACCAGTGGTTGTCACTCCTAGCAGGTCAATAAGACCTCTAGACTAGCTCCACAGACCAACACTAGTCTTTTTTACGCACTTTTTCCTTACTCTTCGCACCCGGTACTCACTTTCCGGTCGGTCACCCATCCTCAAATTGCTCTAGACCAAGCACGCTTAACCTGAAGGTTCTTTTTGAATGAGATTCCGGATAAGAAGTTGCAACTTGTTGGTATGGGTATGCTATCAATCATATTAAGCCATACGCCAGAGTCTCACATTTATTACTTAAAATGTTTAAGCATTTCACCCGATCTCTACATAACTAAGATGCACGCAACCGTAACATGTTGAACATGGAAAAGTAAGAGGCAACATGTAATCAACCAGAAACTTCATAACACCTAAGATAATGGAGGACAAATCCATTTTGGATAAAAATATCCATCACCATGTCCTCCAACCATGTAGACACCTTCTTTTTTTATAGAGGTTGCGGTTCTCCACGTGTTATAGAGACGTCCATAGATGAGTATAATGTTGCACCGGTAGATAACCTACATATCCAAAACGACCAAATAACAACAAGCGTTCCTATTCTAATAAGAATTCTAAACCTAGGATCAATACCATGTAGTTAGTTGTCAAAAATATTGACAACACGGAATTATGCACTCACATTGCAATAAACATTTTCCGGGTTCAAATTTCAAAGTGAATGCCAAAAGAAAGTAGAAACAAAGGAAATAAACATATGTGAATCATAATGGAACATAGTCACGATCTTTCAAAATGCACTTCCTCATATTTGTTGTGATTGATCTGAGTGCTAACTTAGCCGTGAATGCCACCTCTTACTTGACACCTTGACACTGCTGGAAAATTTCTTGAACGAAGACATTGTGATACATGACACCTCCCTTAAAGAAGTTGCCCTCGAATCCCAATCTTTGATGAAATATTCAAGGTGAAATATAAAGAACACATTATTACATGTAAAAAGTTTGTGAATAGACATAATAATGTGTGTGATGTGAGGGACATGACACACGTCCTTTTGAAGGGTTGTGACGAGAAGAATGGATTAACGAACACCATGCATGATGTGCATGCCAGATCCATACCATGCATGATGTGCATGCCCGATCCATTGGTGGCATGCACTTTGAAAGTACCGACTTGATACGACTAGAGGGGGGTGAATAGGCGTCTACCCAATTTTAATTTGTTTCTCACTTTTAGGCTCAACGAGAAAGGAATTTATCTAGAGATGCAACTAAGTGAACAACCTAAATGCAAGAAAACAAACACCAACAACAAAAACAGTAAATAGCAAGGAGTAAAGGAGGGGAACGAAGTAACCGGAGAGGGGACACGGAGATGTAATTCCTGTAGTTCACTCCCAAGGAGCTACGTCTATGTTGGAGAGGTGTCGGGGCCACACAAGGTCACCCGAGCGCCACAAAGGCCTCACCTTCTTCTCCGGTGAGCTCCCCCACAAAGGAGGCCTCACAATCCACTAACCGGTGACCTTTAAGGCGCCAACCGAAATCTTTACACCAAGGTTGAGGGAGAGACTCCACAACTCAATTGGAGGCCCTTAACGACACCTCGAAGCTTTACAACGCACGCCTTAGCTCCGAGGATGCCCTACACCGTCTAGGGTTCCAACAAACCCAAGAGCAACAAGATCCACAAAGGATGGGTGGGGAAATCAAATCTTCTTTGGTGGAAGTGTAGATCTAGGTCACCTCCCTCACCTCTCAAAAGATCAAGTCATTTGAGTGGCTAGAGGAAGAGATCTAGTGAGGTGAAGCTCAAGCATTAATGGAGGAGAGAGAAAAATTCGAGAGAAAGTGGGAGGAAGAAGAGGGGTGCCTTAAATAGCCCCCCCCCCCCCGTGCTGAACCGTTACAGCCCTGGCGACCTCACCTGAAGTTCCGGTGAGAGGCCGGAAGTTCCGCCTAGCCTGGCTCCAACGGTCATCAGACCATTGACGCCCGCTCCAGAAGCGCAACCGGAAGTTCCGGTCAAAACAGACCGGAAGTTCCGGTGAACTTCCGAGCAAGTTCCGACCAAGTTCCGGCAAATAGCACACTTCAAAACAGAAGGTTACTGAGCCGTCACTGGAACTTGGGGCGGAACAAGAGGCGGAACTTTTGGGTCACGAAGCGAGTCTGACCGGAAGTTCCGGCTTCTGGCGGAAGTTCCGCTCAGGAACTTTTGGCAGGACAAGTTCCGATGCAAGTTCCGGCCAAGTTCCGGCAAATAGCACACTTCAAAACAGAAGGTTACTGAGCCGCCACCGGAACTTGGGGCGGAACTAGCGTCGGAACAAACTGTAGAACAGACCGCGGAAAAAGTTTGAGCGGAACTTCCGGCCTATGACCGGAAGTTCCGGTGAGACACAAAAGGCTCCAACAGAACAGGAACACGCTCTCTCACGGGATAATGGGATGGCTGTGGTGGTGCATATAGGTTTGTGCAAGAACAAGTGATTTCCCACAGCCTTCCAAAATGGACCCCCTATTAATAGTACGGTGACCTAAAAACAATAACCGGAGAGAAACTAGGAGAAGACTAAAAAGCCACCGTCTTCAAGAGATCCCAAGAGAGCATCCACCACTATAGAAGGAGACATCAATAACGTTTCCCCTAAAACTCAAGCGCACAATTAAAACACATTTGGGATTGTCATTTAACACCAAAAACATCATGGGAAGATATAGTCCTTTCAATCTCCCCCTTTTTGGTGTTAGATGACAATCCCACAGATTTGCATAGAATCAAGGCATTCTTTGCAATTGTTACGGGGCAAGCTCCCCCTGTATGTGTGCAAGGTAGAGAGAAGACCTCTAAGGACATGACTAGCACACATACACGGAGGCTCCCCCTAACAATTGCAAAGATAGCACAAGTGCAAGGTACAAAAAGGGATAGAGATCATACCAGAACCAACCAAATGAGGTGGAGACAAAAGGAGTAATAATAACACTAAGAGCAATGAGGCTCCACCACCATAAGCAACAACTCATAAGTTGACAACAAGATACCACACTCACGGCATTGTATAAGATACCACAAAGATACCACATAGTCTCAAACATAGCATACCACATGGTCCACAAGCACACATAAGTTCACGGACATAAAACCATAATCACACAAATAAACTAGAGAGTTCGCGAGCAAGAAAAGATCAAAGGCAAGAACAGGCTCGCGACTCAACCCATGCAAATCCCGTAGACAACCTAATAGACATCTTTCTCCCCCTTTGGCATCGAGACACCAAAAAGGAAGAAGAGATCAATCTACTCGTCCCAGCCACGAGAAGGGGGGGGAGGAGAAGACTCAGGGACCCAGTGACCCCACTCAGGCTGACTAGTGACCTCCTCCTCAGACTCATCCTCGGACCAGTGGCAGTTGTTGCGAATCCAATCATCCTTGGGAACAGTGACAGAGCTAGAGACCGGAGAGCAAGGAATGTTGAGAGCAGTCATGATAGCCTTCTAGCGCTGAACATTGTGACGCTGATCGACATAGGCCTGATACTCACGTTCCTGCAGAAAGCAGAAAGTTTTCTTCACTTTCCCAAGCAGCTTCTTTGCCCAAGACGGCTGCCTCTGGAGAGAAGGACCACCAGCACTAGAGCCACCAGGAGCAGAGGAGGGACCACTAGCAACATCTTTAGCCTTCTTGAGGGCAGCTTCCTTTTCTTCTTGAGAGCGAGGCTTTTGGTGCTTCATCACACGTAGCTTCTTCTCCTCATGAATGGTGATGTTGTCTTGAGGAAAGCGGGTGCCAGTCGTCTCAAGCCACTTGGAATTGATGAGAGTCTGAATGTAAGGAGCATAGATGCAGGAGCGCTTTTCAATGAGAGCCGCCCACATCTCTGAGTAGATGAAGTGCATAATATCCATTGACCTGACAGTGTCCCGGCGAAGATAAGTCTGATGCATGAGGTCAACCTGATACCCATGAAACTAATCAAAGTTGCCAGCCTTGGGAGAGATGGTGTTCAAGTACACCCTGCGCATGATGTCAAAAACTGGCAGCTGATGATTCACAAACCCAACAGTTTCCCACCCTTCAATGTAGAGAGGCTCCAGGACCTCAGGATCAGCAGCTTCAGGACCATGAACATGCCAACCATTTGCCCCGCGGCCAGGCTGAATGGGATAGCCAAGAAGCTCAGCAAACTCAGCCCAAGTGGCAGTAAGAAACACGTCCCTGGTCATCCACTTCATCACATCTTCAGTAGAGGACTGCATGTGAATAAATAGAGTTGAGTAAAACTGAGCAATAGCAGTCACATCAAAGTTCTGACGGTGCTCCATGAGGGGAACCAGCCCAAACTTTTGGCAAATATCAAGAGCCTCGCCAAAGTAAACTTGCTTCTCTTCCATGTGAGCCACATTGATGTACTTTTGAGGAGCAACCACGAACTTCTTCTTCGATGCATAAATTTCTTCATAAATCTATTCCTGACGGCAGGTGTGGAAGTGAGGGTCCAAGAAAGAACGATCACGAGGCACGAGGTAGGGATCTGTAGCCCTGAATGCAGAGTAAGCTTTCTGAGACCACTTGGAAATCTTGGCTCTGGTCATGTCTGGCCCAGCAGCAGTGGCCTTCTGAGCAAGAGCAAGCCTCTTCCCTGCAGCAGCACGGCGAGCAGCAGCATCCTTCTGACGAGTAGTCTGAGCAGTCGGACGCACAACCTCAGCATCTTCCTCATCAATCTCAGGAGGAATGTCAGAGGATGGTCGGCGGGCACGCTTGCCTTGACGGGTATCTCCTTGCCCTGAGAAGAAAGCACAAGAGTAGGGAGGGAAGGTGGGATAAGTGCACAAGTTCGGAAGAGGAAACAAAAGAAATAGATTGGAAAAATACAAACAGAAAAAGTTGCATTGTCGCCGGAACTTCCGGTGAAAATGGTCCACCGGAAGTTCCGGTCGTGGCTCACCGGAAGTTCCGGTGAGGCCACGAACTGACGGTTCCAAACAGGAGTTCACTAGATGTAGATCTAAAAGCCACAAGTGCACAGATTTTTCTAGGATGTATTGGACCAATCTACTCAAGCATGATACCCTAGGCCTACCAAGATCTTCCAACAAGTTCTAGCCAAAGAACTAGCCTAGACAAGGCGTGCCCTAACTCAAGCCATGGTGAGAGCAAGATCTCCATTAATGGAGGGAGTTGAGGGCAAATACCGGAGTCCATGGCGGGAGATCGAGGTGGGAAGGATCCCACGGAGCAGATCTGCGGAGGAGAGGTTGGAGACGAAGGGGCCGGAGCACCTTCGTGGAGAGGTCCTGGCCAGCGGCGCTCCAAATAGAAGATGGGTCTTGGGGGGAAAAAGGAAGAAGATCTCGTTTTCCCCCAGGGCCCACCTTATATAGGACAGGAAGCACCACCGGAAGTTCCGGTCAGGGACCAGAAGTTTCGGTGGACCAGAACTTTCGGGTCAGACTGACCGGAAGTTCCGCTGACGCCAGGAAGACCATCTCAGGTTAGGAAGACAACAAGGAAGAACTTGTGTAGGGAATATAGAGGGCTTGAGGTAAGGAAAGGCTTAGGATAGATAGCTCAAACTGTGAAGAACCAAAGCCAACAAAAACTAAGAAAAACAAAAAGGTCAAAGACACAAATAAAAACGAGTCGGTGGCCGAAGCCACCTTATATAAGAGTAAATGGCTTGACACCGCGAAGATATATCTTGGGTTCATTACCAACACTCATCATGAAGCTCAAATGGTCTCCTTTAGAGACTATAGAGTATGAAAACTTTAATGTGCGCATAATAGGGATAGTGTTTGTTCATAAGAGGAACTACACTCCTCCTAAATCCATGCCTACATCCAAACAAGATACACATTGAGACGCGGGTAGGTGTGCAAGGTGCTCAAGCAACATTGCTCGAATCAATGATATTTAGCTCATGCCTTAACTCTCGAAACCTTGCTTCATCAAGAGGCTTTGTGAAAAGATCCGCAAGATTTGCCTTGGTGGGAACATACTCCAAAGAAATGTCTCCTCTAGCAACATGGTCCCGAATGAAATGATGACGAATCTCAATGTGCTTGGTCCGGTTGTGTTGCACGGGATTGTGAGCAATAGCAATGGCACTCTCATTGTCGCAAAGAAGAGGCACCTTGTCAAAAGATAGTCCAAGATCCTTCAAAGTTTGCTTCATCCATAGCAATTGAGCAAAGCAGCTTGCGGCAGAGATGTACCCAGCTTCGGCAGTGGACATAGACACACAGTTTTGCTTCTTCGAGGACCAACAAACGAAAGATCTTCCGAGAAACTGACAAGCTCCGGAGGTTGACTTTCTTCCCACTTTGTCACCAGCCTAGTCTGAGTCCGTGTAACCAATGAGATCAAAGCTGGCTCCCTTGGGGTACCACAACCCAAAGTTTGGGGTATGAACTAAATATCGAAAGATCCTCTTGACAGCCACCATGTGACTTTCCTTTGGTGCGGCTTGAAATCTTGCACACATACCCACACTCAACATAATATCCAGTCGGGATGCACAAAGATAGAGCAAAGAACCAATCATCGATCGATAGAGTTTTTGATCCACCTCCTTACCCTTGGGACCGAGATCAAGATTAACCTTAGTTGGCATGGGAGTCTTGGCACCTTTGACTTGATCAAACTTGAACTTCTTGAGCATGTCTTGGATGTACTTGGCTTGGTTGATGAAAGTCCCTTTCCTCAATTGCTTGACTTCAAACCCAAGGAAAAACTTCAACTCCCTCATCATGGACATCTCGAAGCGGTCGGTCATGAGCTTGGCAAAACCCTCATTAAAAGTTTTGTTAATAGACCCAAAGATAATATCATCAACATAGATTTGGCATACGAACAAGTGGCCTCCAACTTTCTTAGTAAAAAGAGTGGGATCAATGAGGCCCACTTCGAAGCCACGGTCTAATAAGAGCTCCCTAAGGCAATCATACCACGCACGTGGGGCTTGCTTGAGGCCATAGA
This sequence comes from Avena sativa, assembly GCA_916181665.1. Lineage (NCBI taxonomy): Eukaryota > Viridiplantae > Streptophyta > Magnoliopsida > Poales > Poaceae > Avena > Avena sativa. The sequence goes on along the minus strand of OV702298.1, from coordinate 270,634,062 downwards.
GTACCTTATTGAGCTTGTAGACATGGTTCGGAAAAAGTGGATCCTCAAAACCTGGAGGTTGCTTGATGTATACCAACTCTTTCAAAGGACCATTAAGAAAAGCACTCTTAACATCCATTTGATGCAGCTTAAAGTTATGATGGGTAGCGAAGGCAAGAAGCATACGAATGGATTCAAGGCGAGCAACAGGGGCGTAAGTCTCACCGTAGTCGATGCCCTCAACTTGTGAGTATCCTTGGGCAACTAACCTGGCCTTGTTGCGCACGACAATTCCATTCGCATCGCTCTTGTTCTTAAAGACCCACTTGGTTCCAATGACGTTCTGACAGTCTTTGGGCCGCTCAACAAATGTCCAAACATTGTTCCTCTTGAAGTTGTGAAGTTCCTAGTTCATAGCATCAAGCCAATCATCATCTTCAAGGGCTTCGAAGACTTTCTGTGGTTCCACAAGAGAGATAAACGCATGGTGAGAGCTAAAGGAGGCTAGTTGCCTCCTAGTAGTGGAACCTTTATTGAAATCTCCATAGACATTATCAAGGATATGGCCATCTTGAACAAGCTTGGCAAGACGATAGGCTTGACGGTGGGATTGTGCTTCAATTCGAGATTCTTGAGCTACCACTTGGTCATTTCCACCAATTGAGCCACCCTCTTGACTATAAGCACGAACACGAGGGTCATCTTCATCAATTTCCACTTCGGGGGAGTCATCACTTGGAGAGGATCCTTGAGGATCATTGACTTGCTCTTGATCTCGACGAGCTTGACCTTGTGGAGAAGCGTGACCTTGAGGAGGAGCCCCTGTAGGGTTTCCTAGCATGGAAAAAAATTCTATCGCATACAAACAAACAAGCCAAGATCTATCTACTAGATTGTAGCAACGAGTCGATGGAATAACTCACCCTCGAATATTCCAAAGCGTTTAACGAGAGCGGATTCTCGTGGGTGATGTAGTCGTACTCTTCCCGATCTCAAGATCGCGTAGACGATCCTTCCGGCGCTGCGTTCCGGCAGCGCTCCCGCAGTCGGTCACACGTTCGGTACTCGACGAAGACCTTCCTCTCCCTTGTTCCAGCAGGCAGCGGAGGTTGTAGCACTCTCCTCGCGATTCCGGCAGCACAACGGCGTGGTACCGGAAGTAGAGGGGAGATCTCGCAGGGCTTCGCCTTAAGCCGGAGCGAGTATGGTGGAGTATGAGAGAGCCCTCGGTGTTCTAGGGTTTAGACACACCAAGGAGGGGCAAGCCGGCGGCTAGGGTTTGCCCTAGTGCCGGCGGCGGCTATGGAGGCGGCGGCTTGGGGCTAGGGTTAGAGGCGTAGGAGTTGTGTGTCAAGGAGGGGAGCCCTGCCCCTCCTTATATAGGTGGAGGGGGCCGGCCAAAGGGAGGGGAGTCCCTCCCCAAGTCGGCTTGGTGGTGCTCCCACGGTGGGGAGGAGGGACTCCTCCCCAACTCGGTTTCCTCCTCCTTTCCCACTTCCCAAAAATAGCCGTTTGACTTTCAAACTAGCCGTTTGACTTTTCAAACTAGGATTTGAATAAACCCTCTATTTTGTTCAGCGATGACACTTAGTACATGATGCAATCATACCAACTTGATATAACACATCCATGTACCCTTCCCCCCGGAGTGCCGGACATTCCGGAACCTTCTAGAACATTCCCGATGAAAACACCGGAACCATTCCCCAATTCCGAAACGGGACTTTCCTTATATGAATCTTATTCTCTGGACCATTACGGATCTCCTTGTGATATCCCGGATCCCATCCGAGACTCCGAACAACATTCGGTCTCTTTCTCATCATTCCATAACTACTCAAACAACGTTGAATCCTTAAGTGTGTCTCCCTACGGTTCGTGAATTATGCGGACATGATCGAGACACTTCTCCGATCAATAACCAATAGAGGAATCTGGAAATTCATATGGCTCCCACATATTTCTACGATTACTTTGCGATCGAATGAACCACTTACATACTATACCAATTTCCCTTTGTCTCACGATAGTTTACTTATCCGAGGTTATGATCGTCGGTATCTCTGCATACCTAGTTCAACCTCGTTACTGATAAGTACTCTTTTCTCGTTCCCGTGATATGTGATCCCTTGTGATCCAGTCACATGCTTGCAAGCTAATTGGATGACATTTCACCGAGAGGGCCCAGAGTATATCTATCCGTCATATGGATGGACAAATCCCACTCTTGATCCATGTGTCTCAACCAATACTTTCCGAACACTCAATGCCACCTTTATAGCCACCCAGTTACGGTGTGGTGTTTGATGTCATCAAAGCATCCATCCGGTAAAGGTGATATGCATGATCTCATGGTCGAAGGAATTAGGTTACTATGTATCAGAAAGCATATAGCAATTGAACTATTAAAATGACTTGATCTTTATGCTACGCTTATCTATAGGAGTATGTCCACCATATCATTCTCCTAATGATATGATCGTGTTGTTAATAACATCTCAATGTTCATGATAGGGAAACCACAATCATTTATTAACCAACAAGCTAGTGATGTATAGAGGCTATACCAGGGACTTCAATTTAAGTTTACAAATCACACAAGTATTACTGTTTCCTTGTTAATACTATTATAGCATGAATGTAAACATTTATCATAAACACAAAGATATAATAATAACTACATTTATTATTGCCTCTAGGGCATATCCCCAACAGTCTCCCACTTGCACTAGAGTCATCTAATCTAGATTACATGGTAATATACCGAACACCCATGGCAGTTTGGTGCTGGTCATGTTTTGCCCTCGGGAGAGGTTTATGTCCCCATCTTGGACATGTTCTCGAATAGCGTGAAAACGTAGCTTGATATGCTTCAGCTTCTTGTGTGACCTTGGTTCTTGCGCATTGGCTATGGCGTCCATGTTATCACAGTAGATAGACATTGGGTCCAGCGCACTAGGAACCACACCCAGCTCTGTAATGAACTCTTTCATCCATATCGCTTCTTGTGAAGCCTCCGAAGCAGCCATGTATTCCGATTTAGTTGAAGATCTCGCCACAACGCTTTGCTTCGCACTCCTCCAGCTAACTGCTGCACCATTCAAAATAAATACGTATCCAGATTGTGATTTAGAATCATCCGGATCGGTGTTCCAACTAGCATCGGTGTAACCATTAACAACGAGCTGTTCATCACCTCCATAAGAAAGAACCATATCCTTAGTTCTTCTCAAGTACTTAAGGATGTTTTTGACCGCTGTCCAATGATCCACTCCTGGATCACTTTGATATCTGCTAGTTAAACTAACAGCATATGCAATATCGGGTCTAGTACATAGCATGGCATACATTAGAGATCCTATGGCTGAGGCATAGGGAGTCTTACTCATCCTTTCTCTATCTTCTGCCGTTGTCGGGCTTTGAGTTTTACTCAAGGTCGTATTGGGCAACATGGGCAAGAACCCTTTCTTGCTATCTTCCATTCCAAACCTCTTTAGAACTTTGTCCAAATATGTACTTTGTGACAATGATATTAGGTGTCTTGATCTATCTCTATAAATCTTTATGCCTAATATGTAAGCTTCTTCGCCAAGATCCTTCATTGAAAAACTATTATTCAAATATTCCTTGACACTATTAAGAATGTCTACATCATTCCCAATCAACAATATGTCATCTACATATAGTATTAAGAATGCTACAGAGCTCCCACTCACTTTCTTGTAAATACAAGCTTCTCCATAAGTTTGTATAAAACCAAAACTTTTGATTACCTTATCAAAACGTTGATTCCAACTTCGGGATGCTTGCTTCAATCCATAGATGGACCGTTGAAGTTTGCATACCTTGTTAGCATCTTTAGGATCGACAAAGCCTTTGGGTTGCATCATATACAACTCTTCATCAATGTCTCCATTGAGGAATGCTGTTTTGACATCCATCTGCCATATCTCATAATCATAATATGCAGCGATTGCTAACATAATCCTCATAGACTTTAGCTTCGCTACTGGTGAGAAAGTCTCATCATAGTCAACTCCTTGAATTTGTCGAAACCCTTTTGCGACAAGTCGAGCTTTATAGACAGTAACATTACCATCAGCATCTGTTTTCTTCTTGAAAATCCATTTATTCTCGACGGCCTTCCAGCCATCCGGTAAGTCCACCAAAGTCCATACTTGGTTTTCGTACATGGATCCAATCTCGGATTTCATGGCTTCTTGCCATTTATTGGAATCTGGGCTCATCATCGCTTCCTCATATATGTCTCAGGGTCATCGGTGTTATCCACCAACATGACATTCATAACGGGATCATACCAATCTGGAGTGGTACGAGTTCTCGTTGACCTGCGAGGCTCTGTAGCAACTACAACCGAAGTTTCATGATCATCATCATTAGCTTCCTCTCTTACTGGTGCAGGCGTCACAGGAACTACTTTCGGTGCTGCGCTACTCGCAAGTTCGAGAGAAGGTTCGACAACCTCGTCGAGTTCTACTTTCCTTCCAGTCACTTCTTTCGAGAGAAATTCCTTCTCTAGAAAGGATCCATTCTTGGCAACGAAGATTTTGCCTTCGGATCTATGATAGAAGGTATACCCAATAGTTTCCTTCGGGTATCCTATGAAGACGCATTTTTCCGCTTTGGGTTCTAGCTTGTCCGGCTGTAACTTCTTTACATAGGCTTCGCAACCCCAAACTTTAAGGAACGACAATTTAGGTTTCTTCCCAAACCATAATTCATACGGTGTCGTTTCAATGGATTTAGATGGTGCCCTATTTAAAGTGAATGCGGCTGTTTCTAATGCATAACCCCAAAATGATAGCGGTAAATCTGTAAGTGACATCATAGAACGAACCATATCTAAGAGAGTTCGATTACGACGTTCGGACACACCATTACGCTGTGGTGTTCCCGGCGGTGTCAATTGTGAAAGTATTCCACATTTCTTCAAATGCTCGCCAAACTCGTAACTTAGATATTCACCTCCACGATCAGAACGTACAAATTTAATCATCTTGTTACGTTGATTCTCTACCTCACTTTGAAATTCCTTAAACTTCTCGAAAGTTTCGGACTTATGTTTCATAAAATAGATATACCCATATCTACTCAAGTCATCCGTGAAGGTAAGAACATAACGATAACCACCGCGCGATGCTACACTCATTGGACCACACACATCGGTATGTATGATTTCCAATAAGTCCGTAGCTCGCTCCATCATGCCAGAAAATGGAGTCTTAGTCATTTTACCCATCAGACATGCTTCGCATCTATCAAGTGATTCGAAATCAAGTGATTCAAGAAGTCCATCGGAATGGAGTTTCTTCATACGCTTCACTCCAATGTGACCAAGACGACAGTGCCACATATAGGTCGAGTTATCGCTCGATTTCAAACGTTTAGCCTCAATGTTATTAATATATGTATTTCCACTATCGAGATTCAACAAGAATAGACCATCTATCAAAGGTGCATGTGCATAAAACATATTACTCATATAAATCGAACAACCATTATTCTCGGATTTAAACAAGTAACCGTCTCGCAATAAACAAGATCCCGATATAATGTTCATGCTTAACACAGGCACCAAATAACAATTATTTAAGTATAAAACTAATCCCGATGGTAGATGAAGGGGTAGCGTGCCGACCGCGATCACATCAACCTTTGATCCGTTTCCAACGCGCATCGTCACCTCGTTCTTCGCTAGCTTCCGATTATTCTGCAGCACCTGTTTCGAGTTACAAATATGAGCAACCGAACCAGTATCAAATACCCAGGCACTACTACGAGTACTAGTGAGATACACATCAATAACATGTATATCAGATATACCTTTCTTCTTGATGTTGCCGTTCTTCAAATCCGCCAAGTACTTTGGGCAATTCCGCTTCCAGTGACCTTCTCCCTTGCAGTAAAAGCACTCAGTATCAGGCTTAGGTCCAGCTTTGGTCTTCTTCGTCGGCGTGGTAACTTTCTTACCACCCTTCTTGAAGTGTCCCTTTTGCTTAGACTTGCCTTTCTTGAATTTGGTGGTCTTATTGACCAACAACACTTGGTGCTCTTTCTTGATCTCCACTTCTGCAGATTTTAACATGGCAAAGAGTTCTGGCAACGTCTTGTTCATGTTCTGCATGTTGTAGTTTATCACAAAGTTCTTGTAACTTGGTGGTAGTGATTGGAGGACACGGTAAATCCCCAAAGCATTAGGAATCACTATGCCCAAGCTTTGAAGTTTGTTTGCGTGCCCAGACATCTTAAGCACATGCTCACTGACGGAGCTTCCCTCTTCCATCTTGCAGTTAAAGAACTTTTCAGAAGCCTCATAGCTCTCAATTGCCGCATGAGTCTCAAAAATCAATTTGAGATCACGGACAATATCATGTGGGTCTGAATTCTCAAACCTTTTCTGAAGCTCCGATTCTAAACCATACAAGATAGCACACTAAACTGTGGAGTACTGTGTATTTCGAGTGAGGTAAATATTCTTTACTTCATCGGTAGCAGTAGCTGCAGGTGGGTCACCCAGCGGTGCATCCAGCACATAGGTCAAATTACCAACTGTGAGGACAATCCTCAAATTGCGGAACCAATCCGCGAAGTTGCTTCCATTTTTTTTCAACTTTTCTTTCTCTAGGAACGCATTAAAATTGATGGTAGGGGCTGCCATTGATCTACAACATATTTGCAATAGTTTAGACTAAGTTTATGACAAATTGAGTTCAAATTAATAATAAAATTAACCTAGGTGAACTCCCACTCAAAACAACATCCCTCACATTGTTTTAGTGATCACACGAACCAAATCCACTACATCAACACCGATCATCACGAGAGTTGATATAGTTTCAATGGCGAACAATCGACATGTTCATCATATCTACTATATGATTCATGCTTTACCTTTCGGTGATCCGTGTTCCGAGACCATGTATGTACATGCTAGGCTCGTCAAGATCAAACCTTAGCTTCCGCATGAGCAAATCTGGCTTGCTCATGTTGTATACACTTGCGGAATCTAACACACCCGATCATCACGTGGTGCTTCGAAACAACAAGCTTTAGCAACGGTGCTAACTAAGGGTGAACACTTTATGATTTGAAATTCATGTGCATGAGGGATCATCTTATAATGCTACCGTCGTCTACTAAGCAATACAAGATGCATAAAGGATTAACATCACATGCAATTCATAATATGTGATATGATATGGCCTTTCTTCTTTGTGCTTCCGATCTCCATCTTCAAGCACGAACATGATCTCCATCATCACCGGCATTGCATCTAGGTCAATGACGCTTCTCCATGGTTGTCGTCCACCGGCTTCAACTATTACAACTACTTTGAATAGACACGCGGGTCTTAACATAAATTAAAGACAACCATATGGCTCCTGCCGGTTGCCAACTTACAATAAGGAACATTGCATACATCAAATATAATCACAATCGTGGCCATATCACATCACTACACACCCCTGCAAAACAAAGTTAGACGCCTCTACTTTATTTGCATGTTTTACGTGGTTTGGGGATTTCAATAAGTGTCGTTCTAACTTACGAACATGAACCACAACATTGATACTAGTATTGTTAATTACCCGTTGTAAATTGGATCTTAACTATGCTAGGAGAAACAGGCACCCGCAAAGCCACTTATGCAATACAAGTTGCATGTCAAGCGTGGAGCAAGTCTCATGAACGATGCCATGTAAGGTTAGCCCGGGCCGCTTCATCCCAACATCCCGCAAGATGCAAAGTACACAAGAAGCAATCGACAATAAAAGCATCAACGTCCACAATGACCATTGTGTTCTACTCGTGCAACAGATCTACATATAGACACGGCTCTGATACCACTGTAGGGTTTCGTAGCATGGAAAACAAAAAAATTCTATCGCATACAAACAAACAAGCCAAGATCTATCTACTAGATTGTAGCAACGAGTCGATGGAATAACTCACCCTCGAAGATTCCAAAGCGTTTAACAAGAGCGGATTCTCGTGGGTGATGTAGTCGTACTCTTCCCGATCTCAAGATCGCGTAGACGATCCTTCCGGCGCTGCGTTCCGGCAGCGCTCCCGCAGTCGGTCACATGTTCGGTACTCGACGAAGACCTTCCTCTCCCTTGTTCCAGCAGGCAGCGGAGGTTGTAGCACTCTCCTCGCGATTCCGGCAGCACAACGGCGTGGTAACGGAAGTAGAGGGGAGATCTCGCAGGGCTTCGCCTTAAGCCGGAGCGAGTATGGTGGAGTATGAGAGAGCCCTCGGTGTTCTAGGGTTTAGACACACCAAGGAGGGGCAAGCCGGTGGCTAGGGTTTAGCTAGGCGGTGGCTAGGGTTTAGCTAGGCGGCGGCTAGGGTTTGCCCTAGTGCCGGTGGCGGCTATGGAGGCGACGGCGGCTTGGGGCTAGGGTTAGAGGCGTAGGAGTTGTGTGTCAAGGAGGGGAGCCCTGCCCCTCCTTATATAGGTGGAGGGGGCCGGCCAAGGGGAGGGGAGTCCCTCCCCAAGTCGGCTTGGTGGTGCGCCGGCGGTGGGGAGGAGGGACTCCTCCCCAACTCGGTTTCCTCCTCCTTTCCCACTTCCCAAAAATAGCCGTTTGACTTTCAAACTAGCCGTTTGACTTTTCAAACTAGGATTTGAATAAACCCTCTATTTTGTTCAGCGATGACACTTAGTACATGATGCAATCATACCAACTTGATATAACACATCCATGTACCCTTCCCCCCGGAGTGCCGGACATTCCGGAACCTTCTAGAACATTCCCGATGAAAACACCGGAACCATTCCCCAATTTCGAAACGGGACTTTCCTTATATGAATCTTATTCTCCGGACCATTCCGGATCTCCTCGTGATATCCTGGATCCCATCCGAGACTCCGAACAACATTCGGTCTCTTTCTCATCATTCCATAACTACTCAAACAACGTCGAATCCTTAAGTGTGTCTCCCTACGGTTCGTGAATTATGCGGACATGATCGAGACACTTCTCCGATCAATAACCAATAGAGGAATCTGGAAATTCATATGGCTCCCACATATTTCTACGATTACTTTGCGATTGAATGAACCACTTACATACTATACCAATTTCCCTTTGTCTCACGATAGTTTACTTATCTGAGGTTATGATCGTCGGTATCTCTGCATACCTAGTTCAACCTCGTTACTGATAAGTACTCTTTTCTCGTTCCCGTGATATGTGATCCCTTGTGAGCCAGTCACATGCTTGCAAGCTAATTGGATGACATTTCATCGAGAGGGCCCAGAGTATATCTATCCGTCATATGGATGGACAAATCCCACTCTTGATCCATGTGTCTCAACCAATACTTTCCGAACACTCAATGCCACCTTTATAGCCACCCAGTTACGGTGTGGTGTTTGATGTCATCAAAGCATCCATCCGGTAAAGGTGATATGCATGATCTCATGGTCGAAGGAATTAGGTTACTATGTATCAGAAAGCATATAGCAATTGAACTATTAAAATGACTTGATCTTTATGCTACGCTTATCTATAGGAGTATGTCCACCATATCATTCTCCTAATGATATGATCTTGTTGTTAATAACATATCAATGTTCATGATAGGGAAACCACAATCATTTATTAACCAACAAGCTAGTGATGTATAGAGGCTACACTAGGGACTTCAATTTAAGTTTACAAATCACACAAGTATTACTGTTTCCTTGTTAATACTATTATAGCATGAATGTAAACATTTATCATAAACACAAAGATATAATAATAACTACATTTATTATTGCCTCTAGGGCATATCCCCAACAGCCCCATCTTGGGGAGGTTGATGAGGTTGATGAAGAGCTTGTCCGTGGGAGGTGCCTTGAGGAGGAGCCCCATCGTGGGGAGGTTGATGTTTTTGATGAAGAGCTTGTTCTTTAGAGCTTGGAGAGTCATGAGTATGGGAAGCTTCGGAAGAGCTTGAGGGAGCTTGTGCCAAGAAAGTAGGTCCTTGAGGTGCAAGATGATCTTGTGAGAGTGAGGGCTCCACTTGAGTAGAGCTTGGTCCTTCTCCTTCGTCCATAATGGGATCCTCAATGGGGAGGTGGAAACCCACACCCATTCTTCCTATGGCCTTGGGAGGAATTTCATCACTTGGATCACAAACACCATCTTGCCTAACAAGAGACTCATGATTTTCATCAAACTTCATGTTGCTCGTCTCTTCAACTCTTCCATTGGCTTTGTTGTAGACTCTATAAGCATGGGACTGATTTGAGTAGCCAACGAAAATTCCTTCTTGAGCCTTGGATTCAAACTTGGACAACTCAACTCCTTTCTTGAGAATGTAGCACTTGCAACCAAACACCCGAAAGTAGCTAACATTAGGCTTTTCCCGGTGAGAAGTTCATAGGGGGTCTTGTTCTTATTCTTGCGGAGATAAAGCCGGTTGGTTGCATGGCAAGCGGTGGAGATGGCCTCGGCCCAAAAGTTGTATGGAGACTTGAACTCAGCTAGCATAGACCTAGCCGCATCCATCAATGTGCGATTCTTCCTTTCGGCAACTCTGTTTTGTTGAGGGGTGTAGGGAGTGGAGTATTGATGCTTGATTCCTTCATCACTGAGAAACTCATCCAAGGTATAGTTTTTGAACTCGGTGCCATTGTCACTTTGAATTGAGAGAATAGTTGCATTGTGCTTCCGTTGAACCTCATTAGCAAAGTCAATGACGGTTTGTTGAGTCTCACTCTTGTACTTGAAAAAGAACACCCAAGTGTATCTTGAGAAATCATCCACAATAACCAAGCAATACTTCTTGCCTCCAAGGCTATCATGAGAGGGAGGACCAAAGATATCCATATGCAAGAGCTCCAAACACCTCTCGGTAGTGATCTGATTGAGTGCTTTGTGAGGAGTTTCATGCATCTTCCCTTCAATACAAGCCCTGGAAACGCGATCTTTGGCAAAAGAAACATCGTTAATTCCAAGGATGTGGCCCTCGGAGTGAAGTCTTTGCAAAGTCCTCATGTTAACATGGGCTAGGCGGCGATGCCACAACCAGCCCTTGTCGGCTTTAGCATAGAGACATAGAGCATGAGGAGTAGTGGTCCCTGAAAAGTCCACCACATACAAGTCATGTTCTACATATCCTACAAAAGCCACCTTGAGAGACTTGCTCCACATGAGGACCACAGAATGAGAATTAAAGAAAGAAGAAAGACCCATAAGAGCAAGAGCACGAACTGAGAGTAAGTTGTAACCAAGAGTTTTGACAAGCATGACGTCAACCAAGGATACATCCGGGGTTACCACCACTTTGCCAAAACCCAAAACCTGAGAGCTTGTTTTGTCACCGTAGGAGACCATGGTGTTGGCAATATTGGGTCTCAATTCGGTCATTATAGACTTGCTTTCGGTCATATGACTCGTGGCACCACTATCAAGCACCCATTTTGATCCGCCGGAAGCATAGTCCTACAAGAAAATCAAGCCTTGGTTTTAGGTACCCATTTTGCAATGTGTCCCCTTTTGTTAGTGACAAGAACCTTTGGCACCCAAATGGCCCAATGATAATCATGCGTGTAAGATGTTCCCACATATCTAGCATATACATAGCCATCATAAGATTTGCAAAGAATATAAGAGGGATTGTTCTTTCCGGCAAAGTTGTCACTTTGCAAGAGGGTTAGGCCATTTGGTACTCCTTGGGCCATGCCCTTGTTCTTTTTCTTCTTGTTGTTATTCTTCTTCTTCTTAGTCTTGGCAAGTTGATCCTTCAAAATCTTGACTTCCTCTATGAGATGCTCATGCTTGCAACAAGGGTTAGGAGAGCTAGACAAGTCTATAATTTGCACAGCGGAAGACTTAGAAAGATCACAAGTTAATTGAGTTTGAAGCTGTTCATGAGCTTCAAAAAGATTTGAGAATTTACTCTCCAAGGCTTTGTGTTCCTCTTTGAGTTTCTCAAGATCCTTTTGAGTCCTATCATGACCACCCACAAACTCAGCATTTTCTTTCTTGAGAACCTTAATCAAAGCAAGAGCATGGTCACGTTCTTTAATTGTAGAGGTCAAAGTGTTGTTATGATCATCTACAAGCTTAGACACATTTTCTTCAAGATTAATTCTCATATTTTGTTCATCCTCAAGACTTTGAGTGAGAGAGGTAATTTCATCGGCGGCATCTCTTTCATTTTTACTTAGCAAGTCAAGAAGTTCTTCCTTTTCATCTAAGGCATCTCTAGCATTGTCAAGTTGTGCAAGTAAGGACTCAAAGCAGTTTTTAGTTTCTTCATCTAAGGTAGCAACAAATTCACACATGTCAATCATCTCTTTCTTCACCTCTAGACCAACAAGATCAAGAGAGGAAGGCTCACTAGAGATAGGTTGAGGAGTGGGTTTCGGTGATACCTCGGTGTCCTTGGCCATGAAGCACTTTTGGTTGGAGGAGATGAAATTTTCATTTGGCAAGTCGAAGAGGGATAGACGTGGAGTTGAGGAAGTGGCAATAGCAGCAACCCCCACAATCTCTCCACCATGAACTTCATCATCATCATCTTCATCCGTGCCCGAAAGATATTCTTCATGGACCACAATTGCTCGTTCCTTGTTAGTGGCGTTCTTGACGGCGTAGTTCTTATTTAAGGGATGAGGAGGTCTTGACTTGATCTTGCGAATGAGACGACCACCATTGTCTTCACGGTTCTCAAAGGGACACTTGGCAACGAAGTGACTCTTGTCGTTGCAATTGTAGCATGACCTTGCTTTGGGAGACTTGTTGGGTGAGTTGAATCTTGAGTTGTCCCTTGATCTTGACTTGAAACCGGACTTGTTCCAAAACGCCCTTGAAGCGAGAGCAAGATGTTCGTTGAAGGCACATTTGAGATCCTCTTGAGACCACTCACTTGATGTATCATCATCATCAACTTCAATAGCCTTGGCCTTCAAAGCAAGGTTCACTTTTGTTGACCCAATGGCTCTAGCTTGAGCGGACTCCGCATTCTTCTTGGCAATAGTCATGGCAATAACTTCACTCAAGACTTCTTGGGAGGTCATTAAGTGAAAGTTGGTTCTCCCCTTGATAGAGTTGAGCTTTTGTTCTTCAAATGGGAGAAGAGCTTGAATGAACTTCCTCTTCATAAACTTGTCATCAACATAGTGAGCCCCAAGGTCCCTCATAGTGGAACAAAGGACCTTAAGGCGCCTATACATGTCTTCAGGGGTCTCATCATCTTGCATTGCGAAACCATCGCACTCGTTGTTGATCTCATCAAACTTGGAGCTTTGGATGCTAGCATTCCCAACAAAGAGCTCGGTGAGTTGATCCCAAGCTCCTTTGGCAGTGTCAAATTGGCGAATGTGAGCAAAATCCTTTGGAGTCAAGGCCTTTTGAATCATTCCCAAAGCTATGGCATTGATTTGCTTGTCCACCACTTCACCTCGTGTCAATTTCTTTGGGTCAAATGGAGAGAATCCATCCTCCACAATCCTCATTAACTCAATGGATGAGTTGGAAATATGTGAGCGCATTAGATATTGCCAATTGGCGAAATTAGACGTATCTAGCATGGGTGGTGCTCCTTGAGGTATAATGTGTGGCATGGGGATGGGTGGATCCGGAGTGTACTTCGGCGGTGGGGGTACCGCCGAGTAGTCCTTTCCTCCATTTTCCTCTTTGGAAGTTGGGTTCTCGGGCTCCTCGATGTTCTCACTTGGAACCTTGGTAGAGGTTTGAGCAACAAAACCAAGTCCCAAGTGAGTGGTGGCAGTCGCGGGAGTTACCCCGGGGGCGGACACCGTAACGGTGGGAGGAACCTCGTTGGGTTGGGGTGTGTCAATAGCAACCATGGGGTTTGTCTTGAGAGACTGCAAGAGAGTCATCATTTCCTCGAACTTGGACATCATGGATGACTCCAATTGCTTGAGGTCATCCATAGTGGCCAAGTTCTTGGATTTTTCGGTTTCACTACCCCCTTCGTCGGCCATAGTCTCTTAGGCGGTAAAGCCCGAAATAAGAGCCTGGGCTCTGATACCAATTGAAAGTACCGACTTGATACAACTAGAGGGGGGGGTGAATAGGCGTCTACCCAATTTTAATTTGTTTCTCACTTTTAGGCTCAACGAGAAAGGAAGTTATCTAGAGATGCAACTAAGTGAACAACCTAAATGCAAGAAAACAAACACCAACAACAAAAACAGTAAATAGCAAGGAGTAAAGGAGGGGAACGAAGTAACCGGAGAGGGGACACGGAGATGTAATTCCCGTAGTTCACTCCCAAGGAGCTACGTCTATGTTGGAGAGGTGTCGGGGCCACACAAGGTCACCCGAGTGCCACAAAGGCCTCACCTTCTTCTCCGGTGAGCTCCCCCACAAAGGAGGCCTCACAATCCACTAACTGGTGACCTTGAAGGCGCCAACCGAAACCTTTACACCAAGGTTGAGGGGGAGACTCCACAACTCAATTGGAGGCCCTCAACGACACCTTTACAATGCACGCCTTAGCTCCGAGGATGCCCTACACCGTCTAGGGTTCCAACAAACCCAAGAGCAACAAGATCCACAAAGGATGGGTGGGGAAATCAAATCTTCTTTGGTGGAAGTGTAGATCTAGGTCACCTCCCTCACCTCTCAAAAGATCAAGTCATTTGAGTGGCTAGAGGAAGAGATCTAGTGAGGTGAAGCTCAAGCATTAATGGAGGAGAGAGAAAAATTCGAGATAAAGTGGGAGGAAGAAGAGGGGTGCCTTAAATAGGCCCCCCCGCGCTGAACCGTTACAGCCCCCGCGACCTCACCGGAAGTTCCGGTGAGAGGCCGGAAGTTCCGCCCAGCCTGGCTCCAACGGTCATCAGACCGTTGACGCCCGCTCCAGAAGCGCAACCGGAAGTTCCGGTCAAAACAGACCGGAAGTTCCGGTGAACTTCCGAGCAAGTTCCGACCAAGTTCCGGCAAATAGCACACTTCAAAACAGAAGATTACTGAGCCGCCACCGGAACTTGGGGCGGAACAAGAGGCAGAACTTTTGGGTCGCGAAGCGAGTCTGACCGGAAGTTCCGGCTTCTGGCGGAAGTTCCGCTCAGGAACTTTTGGCAGGACAAGTTCCGATGCAAGTTCCGGCCAAGTTCCGGCAAATAGCACACTTCAAAACAGAAGGTTACTGAGCCGCCACCAGAACTTGGGGCGGAACTAGCGTCGGAACAAACTGTAGAACAACCAGCAGAAAAAGTTTGAGCAGAACTTCCGGCCTATGACCGGAAGTTCCGGTGAGACACAAAAGGCTCCAACAGAACAGGAACACGCTCTCTCACGGGATAATGGGATGGCTGTGGCGGTGCATATAGGTTTGTGCAAGAACAAGTGATTTCCCACAGCCTTCTAAAATGGACCCCCTCTTAATAGTACGGTGACCGAAAAACAATAACCGGAGAGAAAATAGGAGAAGATAAAAAGCCACCGTCTTCAAGAGATCCCAAGAGAGCATCCACCACTATAGAAGGAGACATCAACAACGTTTCTCCTAAAACTCAAGCGCACAATTAAAACACATTTGGGATTGTCATTTAACACCAAAAACATCATGGGAAGATATAGTCCTTTCACACTTGATCCTTCCCTGGTGATACTCCTTGAAATGAACTTGTCCAACATGTTGGTGACGCTTGTAGCTCTGGTATTGGCATACCAACAGGAATCAACTGAAAAGGATGGTGTGTGTACTTCATTAGACTCCGCCACCTACCACTCCAAACCAACATTTCCAGCATACCAGTACCGAGGAAATGGTGATGGAAGCATTTGAAGCAGCGAGAGGTAGCATGACGGGCAAAACTAAAATGTGTATTGTGTGTAACATCTGTGCATATTGCCATAGTTGAGCACATCTTGGAGTCAAGGTGTTTGTATTATCTTAGATTCATGCCACTCTATACATCTGAAAACCGATGCATTTCTCGGTGCCTCCTCCTCCCAACTCCAATACTTTACATATTGACCAGAATATTGCTGGTGATGATGTCCTTGACATGAATAAATACCTTCAAAATTCAAACATATGGTATATATACTAAAATATAAATAATCCAGACCCTCGACCTATCAAGTGAGCTGGTGTATGTGTATTTGTGTTATGTATCCTCCTTTGCCCCAAGCTGAGTTTTGGTCCCTTGGGATCATGTTGCGACGATTTATTAGCATAAATCCACCACATTTGTAGCCAAATTAATCAAATGGTACCAATTTTCGTTTTCGGGACAAAAAGACACCAGAAATTTGTAAATTTTTGGCAAAAAGTAAAACACTAACACAAAAACTGTCAGGCTAGACCCACTTTTCAGGGTTGAGTTAGTAAAATATGATCAATTTTCGTAGGTTGACTGAGTCCCACTTGTCAAACTACATTAAAAATCCAAAATATCCCAAAAAATAGTATAGTAGTATTTAGCATGTGATTGCACATGGAATTGCACATAGCATGCGATTGGTAAAAGTAGTACATGAATTGTAGCGTAGCAATTTTGAACTTTATATGTAATATTTTTTGTTTCATTTTTTCATGTTAACTTGTAACTCAAAATTGTAGGTGTTTGCATCTTAGCACATATGTGTGCAATTGCACATGGATGTGTAATTCCCTACATATGCGCATTTTAAATTTTGTATATAATCTCCTTTTCTATTTGTTTCTTCATGTTAACTTGTAGTTGGTTCTGTAGTTTTTTATTTTGTAAGCTTGTTATCGGGATTCTAATTGCTAATATAAAAGTCAAATCCCATAACACAAACAGAGGAGGGACACGAGGAGGGATAGGATCAGAGATATCGATCGATCAAGAATAAAGGAGATTCTTGGTCGGTCGATAGCTAGGCGCAGCCATGTAATTTGGTGACAGTGTTTAGCCGAATTAATTATTTTGTGTTCCACGATTTACCCTGGATTTGTTTCAGTGTGTCAAGTTATAACTCATTTAACCCTTTGCCCCCGTTTTTAACATGGTCCACATGTCACACTAATGTGTACATCAACAAGAACACCACTCTATGTTGGCATCATACATACCTATCGTTCTACTATTAATTTGTATGAGTGTCATATGTGTAGACATGCTAGATCATCGTAATATTTGTATAGTGTGCTGCATATGATTATTTTGATCAGTGTGTATGTTACACTCTTTATCGAGATTAAATATATTAGAAAATTGCACACCAACTCTATACGACCATAGCAGTAGACTTAACAACTCTGCTTAGGACCTCTTTGATAGGAAGGACTTGCAAATAATTTTTTGGAGGATTCAAATCCTTAGGAAGTTTTCCTATGGTGGCTTTTGATTTGTAGGATTGAACCATATATGATTTTTTTCTAATGAATCCTTTGTACTAGTTTTCATAGAAAATGTAACATTCACTCAACCACCTTTTCAGAATCCTTTGTTTTCCTACGCTGGAATAAAAAAATTATATTCATTCAGAATTCTGTAGGATTGGAGTGGGCAAGACATACCAGCCATGCGTTCTTCTACTCCTACATTTCAAATCACGTGAGCCAAAGATACCCTAAAATAGGGTCGTACTGCTTCCTAGTGGACTAGAATTATCTTTCATTCTAGTTGAGTAGAGTTTTTCCACATTTTAGTCAAAAAACACACATAAAAACTAATTTTTTTGCGGGGACATAAAAACTAGTTGTAAGAAAATAAATTTGCGCATTGCAAACCGACAACTTCATCCCAAAATATAAACGTGGCAAAAATAAAAATGAAAACATACTCTCCAACAAAAAGAATCATTCACACATTTCAAAAACACAAGTTGCACATTTTGAAAATGCAAACCAAGTGTATATTTATAGTAGTACAACCGACCAAATACTGTTTATAGAAGTTCTAAAAAAAGAATTTAGAATCAAAACTAGCTATGAAAACAAATTTTAGTAGCGGGAAAAAACTTATTTTGCACATTTAAGTACCACATTACACATTGCTAAAACACTACTAATTGCACAAAATGCGCAACTGGGATATATCTAAAGTGCAACGACAATTTTATTTTGAAAAACCAAACAATATCAGTAAAAGAACAAAAAAAAAGTTCAGTTTTAATCAGACATACGAGAGTATAACCAGTAGCCACCTTGCTAACCATCCAAACGAGTGGTTTGATTCTCTCACAGTTCCGAATCACCGTCCATAAACATCTTCCAAGTTCAGAATTTCGCAGATAGGACTAGTGTATGCACACGCCTTCCATAAACACCTTCCAAGTTCAGAGAATTCGTACCAATGTCGAACAATAGGAAGCCAAAAAACAGGAAAGAAACAGATGAGACCGCGTAAACAGCACAGAAGCAACAGGGCTGTACGCGCACAAGTTCACCATAGTTTCCGCGATTGCTCCAACGGCTAACTTAGCCTCAGTACCACGCCGTCTCGCCCCGTGTTCCCACTTCGACCTTCCTCTTTCGTAGATCTCCCTGCCCCCGTTAAGTCATCGCGCCCACTGGGAAATCGAACGCGCGGCGCAGAAGAACGGGGGAAGCAAAAAACTTAACCCTACTCCCCCCTTCGCCACCGGGCCCCCTTTCGATGGAGGACGGGGCCCATGTCGCCGGCGACTCCACGGAGGCGTCCTCCTCGGCCTCGTCTACCGGCTCGGCCTCCCGGCTCTCCGGGAAGCAGAAGGGGATTCACCTGCGGCCGCGGCGACGCCGGCCGTTGTCCGTCAGGGGAGGAGGGGCCGGCGGCGGTAGCGCAAGCACAAGCAGCAAAGGAGCCACCGGTGACGGCGTGCAGGACCTCGCGCTGCCCCTCGGGATGTCCTTCGCGGCGGTTCTCGCTCAGGTCAGCGTTTCCCCTGCTTCTTGGCTTCGTGCTTATCTTTCTTGGTTGGTAGGCGCGGCGGCCCAAAGATTCGATTTTTACGCCCCCTCGCGAGGAATTACCGATTACTGCCTTGTTTAAATGTTCTAAACAGGTTGCGAAATTACTATTGTCAGTTAATTTTCTTCTTCGTGGACTCGGGACGCTCTTGCGATCAATTAAACAACAAAGTCTAAATTGGCAGCTTTGATGAAGTTCACAGGAGTTCCTATGTCTTCTCGCATGTACTACTGGCCGTAGTTCTTTTTTGTTTTGGTAGACGAGCAGAAACGTTTGATATTGTTGGGGGGGGGAAAACAATGCTCTGTTCTGGTCACAGTTTATTGAAATGATTATTGTGTTGTGGAAAACGTGTGTAGATCATGAAATTTCGAAAAAATGCCCATTTTGGACCACCACTCAGAGAAATTGTGGTAGAATGGATCACCAGAAGATTAAATGGGTGATATTGTTGCTGTGAGGATATCTCAACACATCACATTATTCTGTTTTTAGTATGGTTTGTCAGTGCCTAGTTATATTTTGCCAGTCATTGTACAATTTGTTCTTCTCAAACACACGTTTAAATATGTGTGATTGTATATTACAAGAAGAACACCAAATAGGGCGCAGAACGAAGCCAAAAAACAGGGCAAAATCTCCCTAAACCAAGCTGCAAAGGCAAACTAAAAACTGGCAAACAAATAACAAAATCCCTAATCTAGGAAGCTACAGGTGTCTGGTGGGACCAACTGACGAAGTTCTTTCCTTCTGTAGTACATTTTGTAAGATGTGTTCTTCCGGAGGATGCTGCTCCTACTGAACACACACAAAAAAAAGCTCAGTGTGTTGATTATTGTTAATGTGGTCCAGTGCAAAAGTTATTTATTTATTTTGCTATTGTGGTTCATGTCTTGCTTAAGGAAAGAAACATAACAAGTTGTTAGGGTGTCCCTCAGGGCATAAAAAATGCAAATGTAATATAGTTCCCTTTTAGGACTAGAAATAGCATGTGATTTCCATGTTTTGATAACAAATACCCAGTTTTACATTGCTCTTTCTCAGCTGGCTAGAAATGTTTGACAATTAAATGTACCTTCTGAATTGTCAAAATAACTACCTAGCGACTCGCTAGTTTTGAATGTTTATCCTTCAGAATAATGCTATTTGACTTGGTGCTTTCAGTGTTTAAGAATAGCCTGTTGTGAACTGTACTGCACTCTACTTATTTATAACCTGTTGTGAAAGAATAGCCACAATAAAATATTTTTTTTTGGCTAGCCAAACTGTAGGCAAAAGTTGGCAGGACAAGTGGGATTATCATCATCTACCACAATGCCAAATGCAGCCTAAGAGTGATTTTTATCTGCATAATTCTGATTGTTTTGGAAATTGGAGCATGAGCATCTTAGTTAGTGTTGCTGACATGTACAGATTTTTCGATAAAGTGCTGATATGTACCGATATGAACATCTCAGTATTTGTTAGTTGATAGAGTTCGCTCACATATTTGTTATGATATGCATAGATATAAACATCTCAATATTTCCTAATTGATAGAGTTCCATCACATATTTGTGGAGTATTTATTATGGTCTGTTAGGAGTAAGTGCATTACACAACTATTCAACCAAAGTTAATTAGTTACCGAAATGAGCAAGTGAAATTTCCTACGAGTTGGAATACGAGAAATCAGCTGCTAATTCTCGTGTGTGTGTTCTCATAATCATGGACTTGGCTTGTCATTTCTAATCTTCTTATTCAGTATTTAACCCTTAAAGAAATTTACTAGTTACAGTACTCAGTCCTGACTGCTGAATAACAATGACACATCTTTCCCTGCTGTAGGTTCTGAATAAAAGCAGCGGTTCTGGAAGCGGATTACAATCTGATTACCTTTCAAAGGTGTGTACTCCATCTCTCTAGTCTTTCTACTCTTTTCCCAAGTGATTGCTTCAGATTAGAAATTAACAACGGATTCTGGAACACTGAATCTTGATGCAGATGTGTACATCAGCGGTGAAGGAGTCTTTAACAAATGTATGACTGGCTCAACTTGTTCCTAGCTCTGCTTTGACTGGTTTGGTATACATCTGACATAAATTTTCTGTAGATATATGGAGACAGATTTGATAGTTTCATGGGAAACTTCGAGAAATCATTTGGCAGTACACTGAGGACCCTTCATTTACTCAATGAGGCACCTGTCTATGAGCAAGATATCCCTCAATGTTCTCACGGTGATGGTAGTCCTGTGGCTGAGACCAAATTGAGTGGCGCTGATTCAGAAGGCCCGATACATGTTGTCCAGCAGAACCCACTCTTGAATTCCATGGATAAGCAGATTATTCTTCATGCTGGTGTCAATCAACAACTGGTTCAGCTACCTCGTAGCAGATCTAGCCCAGAGTGTGATCAGGACATCCTTAATGTATTTGAGAGATCTCTGAATGAGCAAGTTCGTTCAAATGAGCTCAAAGAACTTGAAATAGGGCTTAATATGAGAAGGTTACAGCTAAAGCAATCTCATTTAGCTCTCAGCTCCTACTCACACATGCTAGAGAAGATCAAGATCTCTATGGGATTTCAGAAAGCTGCTTTCAGAGAGGAGAAATTGAAGACTCAAATGGAGGACACAAGACATGCAGAACTCCTCCAGAGGCTTATAGATATGCTTCTTACAGCAGTGGTTTTTATGTCTGCCTGTTTCGGATATGGAACATATATTTATTCGTATCAGCGGATAACCGCTGTTACGAATGCATGTGCAGCCGCTTCAAGGGTATGTGTTATTGTCTTTAATAATATATTTTATACTGGGAAAAAATAAGCTCATTTGCTTTTGTTTTGACTTGTTTTGCAGGAGTCCAAATCTTGGTGGATGCCAAATTCTGTATCAGCTTTCAACTCAGGATTGCAGTTTTTCAGATGTCATGTAATTGCAGCAACAAGGATATTTTTCGGCATCTTGATGATTCTATTGATTGCTTGGTTGATATTCCAGCGTTCTGCAATGACTGGACCCAACATGCCGATAACATTCAATCTTGTGTTATTGGGAGGTGTTTGTGGTTTTGTTGGAAGGTTCTGCGTTGACACACTGGGTGGGGATGGAAATGTTTGGCTCATCTTCTGGGAGATCCTTTGTGCCATCCATTTACTTGGAAACAGTTATCCATCTCTTCTGCATCGTGGTCTTTACGGTCCTATTTCTGTGACACACAGACCAAAGGCTGTCGGTTTGCCATATTGGGTTCGCCGGTACATGTTTTACGCTGCGCTGTCCGTGATCCTTCCATGCTTGGCTGGTTTGTTGCCATTTGCATCTGTATCAGACTGGATGGAACATGCAGTTGAGTCTATAAAGTCTAGATTCACTGGAAACGAGATTGAAACTTGAAGAGATTAAGATGAGGTCATTCCCTGGAGAAGTTCTGTCAGGCGGAACAATAACAAGGCACCTGTGCTCTGAAGATGAAGTTTGCCCCACTGTTGTCCAAGATGAAGCTTGCCCCACTGTTGTCCAAGATGAAGCATGTCACTTGGATAGGGGTTGATAGTAGGCCTGCAGGCGGATGTGTGCCAGCGTTCCTGCGCTTGTCCGCCTCTGTTTCCTGTAGCGTATACTGCCTGGATGCTGGTGGATGTCCACCCTGTCCGCCGGACAGTCCACTTGCATCCTGAGTTGGTAGAGTAAGAATATCAGCTGTGTGTTTGCCTCACTCAGCCGCTGTTACTATTTTGTGTTTAAGGTTGAAACATCTGATGAACCGGGTTTTGGCAGTTGTTCTTTTGTCACAACAGTTGTCAAGAGTGAGGTGCTTCATTTCGCCCATGTAATTTCTCTCTGCTGGGAATGCTCAATATATCATGTAGGTAGGAGTTACCTATTTCTGGCCCTTGGTGCATCCATTGTTTCCTTTATTTGTCTCCACCATGCTGTGATGTTTGTTGTATTTTTATTTTGTTGGCCGGCTGCTGTTATATCCAGTCCTTATAATTCACTTGGTTGACCAGTTGTAAATTGTCACAATTCATTTTGTACATAAGTAGTAAATTGTAATGTTAACAAAGCTTTATGCATTCATTGCATTCCAGTCCTTGGGTATCTCTTGTAAATAGTTGTGTTTTTTTTTGAAGTAGTAAATAGTTGTGTTAATTTCAATCCTGTCTCTGATGTTTATAAATATGGACAAATTTTATGGCAGTGATCTACATAATGCCAGGATATGTCAACTAAAAGAGCCTGCAACCGGGCTACGTTCCCATTTTGCAGCATTGCTGTGCACCAAAAACGTGTACCCTACTTACTGAAGATGTTCTTGAAAGAAAATAAAAAGTTCCTGAAGATGTTCTCAAAACAAAACAGAAGTTCCTGTTGCCAATGATAGTCAACATGGTGCAGTCGCCATCTGCTGCATAGCTTGGGCATACTTCTTCGAGCTCGACTCCATCTCTTCCATCTCGACGTCCAAAGCCCTCATAGCTTCCTTTACAGTTGCCATCTTCGACTTGAGGGTTCTCATCTTCTCCTCGGCACGGTCCTTCTCGAGCTTGACCTCTTCGTATCCCTCACACTCCACTGACGATTGATCTGTCGATGACTTAGCAGTGATGCCAAGGAAGTCATTGACACGTTTGCGTAGGAAACCGACGTCCATTCCTAGGAGCTCGAAGGACTCCAGGATCTTCTTCCACGCCGCAAGGTCCTCGCGAGAAGCAGAAGCACTGACGCCCTTGGCAATGTTGGTAGTCTCCATGATCACTCCCACAACCAGTGTAGGGGGTATATTCTTGAGCAGATTCCTGTGGAGCAATACCTTCCGGTCGCAGCAGAGCTCGTAGTATGTCCCACGCAGACAGTCGGGGCATAATTCAGGGTTGATGAGCAAACCATCGATGAGGATGTTGAAGTTCTTGAAACTCGGCACACCATCGAAGATTTCGATGGCTGGATTTGGAGATCTCATGCCGTCGACATCGCCTACGGCTTCTTCACTGGCTACCTTGTTGGCAACATCGTCTGGTGCTGAGCTGCTGGCTCCAGTAACCTCTGTACCCTCCTTAGACTTGACATCATCATCAGTTGTTGTGGAATCATTCTCTCTTCTTATATACACCTGGAAACAATAGACAAATGTTAATCATATCACTAGTGAATTCATGGTAGTGCTCCTGCCGTGCATTTGAAAAGAAAGAAACTATCAAGGAGGTCTCGCCTTAAATATTGTCGGCATCACGAGCTCAAAGACCACGGTGTCGCCGACCTTCAGACTATGATTTGTCGCAAACCCTCTCCACCCGCCACTGAGACCGTAACTGCCACTTAGGTAGTTTGCATAATCCCTCCGCCCATCCTCATCTTCTAATGTCATTCTAGCATCACACTTTGGAAGATACGTTCTGCAGAAGTCATTCGAGAGATGCTGGGAAGGAACACAAAAGTCAAAAGACAATGCAGAATAAACCGAAATAAGAAGCTAAATTAGCTGTTAATAAAAGGTTGTGTGCATCAAACCGATGCAGAGGCCAGGGTTATACTCCCCTTTTTGAAAAAAGAAACTAGTAAACATAGACTTACCAGCCAAAAAACCCTAAGAACATTCGATGGCACCATACGCTTGGTGAAGGTTGGATATTCTCCTGGAAAATTATCCTGTACCCCCGAAGTTCTTTTGAAAGCAGGGTGACGTCTGGCCTGAACCCTATAATATTTTAAAGATTCAGGTGTGCTTAAGTCAGACAAACTTGAGAGATTTTAACACAGTCTACTCACGAAAAAAAGGACAAGAGTTGAAGTACCTTGCATGTTTCTTTTGGCCATCCGCATCGGGTACCTGTCAAGTCAGAACCTATCCATAGTTAGTCTATTGCTCCAATAAGAAGAAAATTTACAAGAAAATGAATGTGATATAGGAACATGCCGATTTTTGCCCCATCTTGCTCTTAGTAGATTTGGAACCTGCTGGCCTCCCTCTCTTCTCCTATAATGCAGGCAATCAAATCCGAACAACTTATTCGTAGTTAGTCTATTTCAATGCTAAGTGTGACATATTACCTCTGTTCCAAACTAAAGTTTTGCTACCTATTTTAGCCTACTAAAACATCTTATATTTAGGAATAGAGGTCGTACATGCTGATCTGCTTATACTCAGTTATGCTATGATATTTTCCATATTTGCAAAAATATAATTGAGCACGATATGGACATGTGTTTCCTTCACGTTTGATTATTTCGTTTAGGACCTTACCATTGGCACAAAATTATCATCCTTGCTATTCTTGGCAAACTTGGAGCCTGCCGGACACCTTCTCTTCCTCTTTAACACAAACAATCAGAGCAGAGCAAAGAATTTAATAGTTTATATATTTCAATATGTGGTTGAAAATTCGAGAATATTCTATGTAGGACCCTTACTGTCGGGTTGAAATCATCATCTTCGTCCTTCTCGCTCTCACTATCAGTACTGGGCGCTGTAAGCCAACGCCGGTTTCCGCCCCATCTTGCTCTTAGCAGATTTGGATCCTGCTGGCCTCCCTCTCTTCCTCTATATAATGCATGCAGTAAGATCAGAGAAAATTGTTTATATTTAGTCTATTCCAATGCTAAGTGTGACATACATATTGATCTAACTCGATTATGGTAGTATATCTCTCATTTTCCAAAAGAAAAAAAAGGCATGATATATAGACATGTAATTTCATTCAAGTTCGATATATTTCGTGTAGGACCTTACCGTCGGAACAAGATTATCATCCTTGTCTCTCTTGGCAGATTTAAAACCTGCTGGCCACATTTTCTTCCTCTGTAACATAACCGATCAAAGCATTGTAACGAATTTAGTTATATATATTTGGCTGGAGATAGCAAATAATCTGAGTTGTGGATGAGCCAAGATCTCTGAAGCACTATGAGTTCATAAATAAAAACTGGAAGCTCTGGTTATTTGTTCTAATTTCCCCTGACAAGACATGTTTATAAAAAAAGTATAGACACAAAGGTGTAATTAGGAAGAGTATCATCTCACTTTGTAAGTTTTAGTTCTCTGTGCTCTATGTTTAAAACGACCGGCAGAACACTTTATTGGCCCGCTCTCCATGTTCTCTGGCCTCACAACCTGCCATAATGAAACAAGATCAATGTATGCTTTATAAAATTATGACCGAGATGGAAAGGAATAACTATTGTATCAATGAGAAGATATCGTTTCTTATATCGGTAGGTAGTGGTGCCCCTGAATGGAGATATGTCTCTGCTCTATTTAATTTATGTACGAAATAAAGCAATTGAACACCTAATTTCAAAGGAACATAATCGACCTTGCTGTCTGGATGATTGGAGTCATCAACTCCTGTTGACTGTTGACAGTCACCAACAGCGATCCCCTCATCCTGTGATTGCAATTTTTTTTACTGTTGTGTCAGAAGTTCAAATTTATAACAAGACCAAAAAACAAACATATGCATAGTGTAATAACATGGAGAATGCATAGTTACGGTGCTAATGTGCACTACAGGGAACAATTCAAACCTATAACTTTTAGCTTGTCGACACGCAAGTGTGACTGGTGATTCAGAAAAAAGAGAGCGAAAAAGCTAAAGAAATTGCAGAACAAAAGGCTACTGAAGGTGGCCTCATGACAATCTCAGTGGGAGACTTCCAAGAAAACGTCTACACATGTAGTAAGACTAGCTCACTTGGTTGGGAGACTGGGCAGAAATTTGTGAGACACAAGTCCTCTTGTTCCTACCGTATGGGTCTAGCTCACATTTTTCCTTTAGAAACAAGGGTTCTACACACACTTCGTCAACACATTTGAATAATTTTTATGAAGTGACGAACTAAGGTGTTCAACTCATGGACCGACCGATGTATGAGAAGTTGCATTTGATACTCTGGAGAAAAGCGACGCCTTAAAGTCAGTAATGTGAGATCAGATGGTTCAAGCACATATCAGCTAAACCCTCCGGGCCTGAGGACAACCATACCTCCGTACGTTCACTAGTCCTAGCATAATTAGCCATGAAGTGGCTACTAGTATTCTGAAATCTGCTAATATGCGATATACAAGTTTGGCGAACCTTAACCAGGAATTTAATCTCTTCTATGATGGTCATATACACTGACCTATCCAGCTGATTGTTCTCAACCATGCATCTTCACCATCTCCAGACAGTCGACCTCAATCATAATAGGGTGATTGCACCAGTGGAGCGTCATAAAATAGTTGAATCTTCTAGCCAATATTTTGATATAAAGCTTTTCTTAGGGATATTTTG
The DNA here is from genome assembly GCA_916181665.1 of Avena sativa. Lineage (NCBI taxonomy): Eukaryota > Viridiplantae > Streptophyta > Magnoliopsida > Poales > Poaceae > Avena > Avena sativa. The sequence goes on along the minus strand of OV702298.1, from coordinate 270,606,964 downwards.
ATATAAAGCTGCCAGAGAGCCCCAAGCTCAAGAAAAATATAGAATCTCCGCGCAAGAGACTTTCATCTTGATTTTCAGACGATCTTCATCAAATAAATGAATGGTTAGAAGTATTATGATTTTTTTTAGGATTAAATCATACATGAAGTTTTTCTATGGATTCATGTCCGTTGTATTTTTAAGAGGACGTATTTATCAGCCGCTTCTTGAAGGCATTTCTTTGACGGATCATTCACATATATCTTGTTCCCATGACGACTTTTTTCTATGCCATGACGCGAATCATGGTTCCATATGCGTTATTCTTAATTTTACTGATTTATTAAAATATGTATTAAAACATTGGGTGGGTTTTACCTTCCATTATGTTTCAAATTTATTTTTGAGTGTTTTTGGCAACCGGATCAAACACCTCATTTGCCCTTTCTGCACGTTGTTTGATCAGTATGCGGAACTACCGGGTATATCGTAAGCTTCAAATGTGTCTGCTTGTTTTGAAGTATAACGATAACAATCTCTTTTTCTATACTAGATTACCTTTTTAAGCCAAACTTACCGGTGCATGTCAAAATACAACAATTATTTTTTGTTCCACGGGATAATAAATTTAGGGACAATTTGGAAATAATACATGAAGGAAACTTTAAGGGCATAAGATCAACTCCAACAGTTCTCCTATTTCTCCCTTATGTATTCATGTAGGGGACTGCCCAATAAGATTCCTCCTCTGTTTTTTTTTCATCTCCAACATGTCCTCTATACCCTTTGCCTATATTTATATTCTAACAATATTTCACAGCTACATTCATAGCATTGGGCTAGGGACGCCAATAATACGGGGGAGGGGGCGGGGAGGGGCTTGTTTCGAAAAATGGGTTTGGAGCCGGTCCACCATGGTCGACTTTTTAATTTTTTTGAAAAAGCATTAAATATTTTCGAAAAAAATATGTTTAGGTAGTCCACAATACAAAATACAAGTGTGCAAAATTAAAACATTGGGTGGGTTTTACCTTCCATTATGTTTCAAATTTATTTTTGAGTGTTTTTGGCAACCGGATCAAACACCTCATTTGCCCTTTCTGCACGTTGTTTGATCAGTATGCGGAACTACCGGGTATATCGTAAGCTTCAAATGTGTCTGCTTGTTTTGAAGTATAACGATAACAATCTCTTTTTCTATACTAGATTACCTTTTTAAGCCAAACTTACCGGTGCATGTCAAAATACAACAATTATTTTTTGTTCCACGGGATAATAAATTTAGGGACAATTTGGAAATAATACATGAAGGAAACTTTAAGGGCATAAGATCAACTCCAACAGTTCTCCTATTTCTCCCTTATGTATTCATGTAGGGGACTGCCCAATAAGATTCCTCCTCTGTTTTTTTTTCATCTCCAACATGTCCTCTATACCCTTTGCCTATATTTATATTCTAACAATATTTCACAGCTACCTTCATAGCATTGGGCTAGGGACGCCAATAATACGGGGGAGGGGGCGGGGAGGGGCTTGTTTCGAAAAATGGGTTTGGAGCCGGTCCACCATGGTCGACTTTTTAATTTTTTTGAAAAAGCATTAAATATTTTCGAAAAAAATATGTTCAGGTAGTCCACAATACAAAATACAAGTGTGCAAAATTTCGATAGAAAATATTATGTATTGCGGGCACAACAAAAAAGACAAATATGACAAAGTTTGAAAAAATTGGAGGCTCATTCAAAATTCCACTGTTCACGTCTAGATCTACATTTTTGTCTTTTTACAGAGATCAGAATACCAAGTTTTTTCACAAGATGTTTATCATGCGTGTATTATAAATCATTATATACTCGACCTTGTTTTCCCTTCTCTCTCCCATATCTTTCGTGTCAGGGACGATATAGAGCTACTACTAGACTTGTATAAGGATTACTAGAGGAGGGAATCCACCTACCACAATCGGGTGTTACTGACCAAGCTAGCCGACTAGGGCCCACATGCCTCCATCACATCACCAACGACACTAATTTCATTATGATGAATCATGGCATGACTCAAGATCACTCATGGCTAGTGGAATCATATAAATTGATATATGTATGATGATTGGTGATTTAGAAACAAAAGAAATGAAGTCATTCCTCTTATTTTAGCTAAGAGGATGATCTCTTATTGAGAAAGATATGATTTTTTTGTCCATTATACGAGATATCTTCTCTTAATCAAAAGTTCTCTAATTCAAATTTAATGACCATATAAACTTTAGAAACCATGTGCACTAATCGAAAAAATAACATTAATAGACAATCCTTTGTAGTCTAACAAGTTTTTCAGGAGAAAGATTTGCGGCACCCAAGCTCCAGTGCTCCCTATGTTTAATTTTTTTGGAATTTATACATTTGAGTTTCAAAAAATCACAAAAAATATTGCATGAATACGTGCACATGCCATGAATATTATTGTTAAGTTTTGGTAGAAACTGAGTTGTATTTTTTGAGCTATAGAAATAAAAAATGGCTGTATATAGGACTATAAAAGTCATTTTTTGGAAATTTATCTTTTTTGTCTATCCCAAAGTACATTGTACACGATTTTTCTACCATGCCTTCAAAATATTTATTTATACATGGTATTTTTTCAGATTTTTAGTCCTAGAAATGTGTTTTCGAAATTTTCAAATATCAGGAGCAATGGAGCTCCGATGCTCCCTCCACTTCCCCTTTTTTCAGTCATTTTCTCTTTATTTTAGGTTATATGGAAAACATAGAAAAACTGATAAACCTGGAATAAATAAGACAAGATCAGCTTATAAGATTGTCGTACACACCCTTAGCGAAATAACCGGCTCTCCTCTCTGTTCTCACCCCCCCACCTCGCGACTCTCGTTCTCGTCAGATCCGGGCTGGTTTGGCCCCTCCCCTTCCCTTCTCCAGTGCTCGCCGGCGTTGTGATGTGGTGAGGGACCCTCCCCCCCTGTACAGCAGTAGTTTAGGGTTAGTCTAGTGTCTGTCTCGGCTTGTTGCCGGAGTTGGGCGCCATGCCCGTGTCTCGGGTGCTCTGGCTGTTCCCGAGCATCAGCCTGGAGGTGATGAGCCTTGTTCTGCTCGTGGTGCTCCTGAGGTGGGAGCTGGCGGCGGACGGGGTTGGTCAAGGATCCCGCTTCAATAAGCTCGAGGTTGGTCCTATGGATCCCCATCTGGAGGTGTGCTGCCATGCGACCTTGGTGGATGCTCTGCTTCAACCGTTCTTCTTCAGCCATCAAGGAGGTGGAGTGGGGGAGTGGCGTGGTGGAGATCTGCAGTGGTTCGCATGGAGTGGAGCTGCTAATTTCTTTGGAGATCATCAACTGGGGCTAGATGGCGCCTCGGTTATCTTTGGTCGTTGTGACCTCTCCTGGCTGCGGTGTTTCCACCGCCGTGTATTCAACCTCCTGGCCACTGAGCCGTTGTGGAGGCCTTTCTGCTTCTCTGTTGCGGCGCTCAACGCCCACCTTCCGCCAAGTGGTTTCGTCCCCGGCGGCGGTGCGGGTGGCCGTGATGTCGAGAGCTTCGTCAAGCTCGGTGGAGAGGGACCTGATTGGACTGCCTCTTTTCTGTTTCAGGTCCTAAATGTAAAAGATAGGGACTTGGTTATAATTTTATTTTCTTTCAGAGTCCTCTATGTAATTTCTTTACCCACCGATTAATGCAGCTTTGGACCCTTCGAGGTCCTTCTTTTGTTCAAAAAAAAAAACCTTAGCGAAATAATGGGAGTAAGATATTAAGTTTTAAAGCTGCTAACAATAGTATTATTGAAGTGGATTAAACTAGAAAATATCAACTAGGTGGACTGGCCTTAGCGTGGAGTGCAGACATGTGGTTCCCTAGCTACAAGTAGCTCTTTATTCTTTTTTTAAATCTTGTTTTGCATTATATAGAAGACAAACACTTCTATATATGTTTTGCATTAATTCAAATTTGCGTTTGATGTTTGTATTCTAGCCTTTACAGCTTTATTACTTTGATAGCAGCAGCCGTCAACGGGAGCGCCCAGAACCTGAGAGCATCTTCACTTGCAGAACCTGACAGCATCTTCACTCGTCTACCCAGGAGCCTGATTCGGACACCAAAATTACGTCCGGACGTCGAAAATCGGCCCAGTCGTGTATTTAGGAACCTCTTTTCGTTCGGATTTGGACCAACTTTGGTCCAGACTATCCAAGCCGAACCCAGGATCCCGGGTACGTCCTGGGAACGCCGGACGTAGTGAATTGGCCGAGTGGACCAGCCTGTCAGCGACAGAAGCCGAGTCGTCGCCATCCTTTCCGCCGTTTTCCTTTTTCCGTCCTCGCCGCTACACCCCTCCCGCCCTCGTCGCCGAACTCCGCCTATAGAAGGTGTACATCTCGCCATCTCTCTTCACAGTCTCTCACACCACTCCCAACTCCGGCGAACTCCGGCTGCTCCACGAGGCGCGCTATACGGCGTCACCGGACACTCGTCTCCCCTTCGGCTGGCAACTCAGCGCCGGCGGGATCCCTGTTCCGCCGGTGCCGGCCGACGAGGACCTCGCCGGAGAGATCCAGGCGGCTATCGCCACCATGCAAGACCCGGATCTCGCCGAGGATCCTGGCAATCTGGTCTTCTGAAGGTAGTTCTTCGCCGACCATGGCGGCGTCGGCCTTTTCTTTGTTATTAAATTTGATATAATATGTGCGTCGTTGCCCTACTTAAGAAATCCGCCTATATTCGCCCATATTTCGCCGAGTTTAACTGAATTTTGCCAAACCTGGGACTCGGCCTGGATACACGAGTGTGAAGCTCGGCGGACCGAGGCCGAAAACGTGTTTCGTCCGGCCAAAAAAAGTCTGGTTTTGGACTGGGTTCGCCCAATCGAGTGGAGATGATGTGAGAAGGAGCAGAAACATTCTTCAGTTGAGCGGTACATCAACAGCGGACTGCAGAGCTCGGTCAGGTTCCACGTCCGCTGTTCTGCCGAAAGCTTCTCGGCCATGGCAGTGGCCGCCTCATCATCTCTCAGCCTCCCCCCACCTGCGCGGCGCGCCGCCCCGAAACCGACCCGCCGCACGCCGCCGCTAGATGTGGTCTCGTGGACGTCCGCCATCGCGCGCCCGGCGCGGGAGGGCGACCTGCCGGCAACGGCCGCGGCGCTCTCCGCCATGCTCTCCTCCCCCGCCGCGCCTGCGCCCAACGACGTCACCCTCCTAACCGTCCTCTCCGCCTGTGCCGGCGCCCCCTCCTCCCCGCTCGCCCGGCCCCTCGCGCTCTCGCTCCACGCCCTCGTCATCAAGCTATTCCCCAGCCACCTCCTCCTCTGCACCTGCCTGGCACGCTTCTACCTCGCGTCCGGCCTTCCCCACCTCGCCCTCCAGCTGTACGGCTCCATGCCCGAAAGATCCGTCGTCACCTACAACACCATGATCACTGGCATCATGCGCAACGGCCTTGTCGCTGCCGCCCGCGAGGTGTTCGACGGAATGCCGGCACCGGACAAGGTCTCCTGGACGGCGCTGATTGACGGGTGCGTCAAGAACGGGCACCACGAAGAGGCGATCGACTGCTTCCATGCCATGCTGCTGAACGGTGTGGAGCCAGACTACGTCACACTGATAGCAGTCATCTCTGCTTGTGCTGAGGTCGGTGCTCTCGGGCTTGGGATGTGGGTTCATCTGTTCGTCATCAGGGAGAGGTTGGAGCAGAAGGTCCGGGTCGCCAACTCGCTGATCGGCATGTATGCACGGTGCGGTCAGGTGGAGTTCGCGCGACAGGTGTTTGGGAAGATGAGGAAACGGACTGTGGTCTCTTGGAACTCGATGATCGTCGGGTTCGCTGCCAATGGACGGTGCACTGACGCACTCGAGCATTTCGAGGCAATGCGGCGGGCAGGGTTCAAGCCGGACGCGGTGACATTCACCGGCGTGCTCACGGCATGCAGCCATGTCGGTCTTACTGACCAGGGGCTTCGGTACTATGACACCATGAAGGCAGAGTACAACATCGCGCCGAGGATGGAGCACTATGGATGCGTGGTGGACTTGCTCGGTCGGGCTGGGCGCCTCGACGAAGCGATGCAGGTGGTGACGACCATGCCGATGCGGCCAAACGAGGTGGTGCTCAGAGCTCTGCTTGCAGGGTGCCGGATGCATGGGGATGTGGACATGGCCGAGCAGCTGATGCAGTACCTCCTCGAGCAGGACCCCGGTGGCGACTCCAACTACGTGCTGCTGTCGAACATCTATGCTGCCGACGGGAAATGGGGCGGCGCGGGCAAGGTCAGGAGCCTGATGAAAGCCCGGGGAGTGAAGAAGACGCCAGGATACAGTGCCGTGGAGATCACCGGCGATGTGCATGAGTTTGTCTGCGGAGATCGGTCGCATCCTCAGGCTGGGGAGGTGTTTGAGATGCTTGGCCTGCTCGGTCATGAGATGGCAGGGTGTGGAGCTGTGAATGAGCATTGAAGCGGCTGACTGGATGAATGAGACTCAGAGCTGCAAGAATTCTATAGGCTGGAGACCTCGAGCATTTGGAATGGCTAATGTCGATAAGATGAAAAGCACCAACTTTAGGTCAGAAATTTTGTGTGTTGATATGTTATTTTAGGAACAGTGACTCCCATTGTATGTACTATATCTCGAGAAAATGTATCCAACATGTACAGTGATACAGTATAGATGACGAGATGAATCTTTTCATTTTGACATCTTTCATCTCAACATGTACGCCTTGTCTCATTGCAAATCTTGAAGAAAATCCACATGCACCGAATTTCTAGAGACCCTAGTTTCAACGTGCATCAAACAACTAACAACATGGGAAATACAGCCAGATTGCACGGGCAACAGAAAGTGAATTGCACAGGTATGACCCTGAGCTCTAGAACCACTTCACAGTCCACACATTAATACCTCCACTATCCATCTTTGAATTCGCAATCTGACACAGAGCTGCTATTTCCAGTATGTTCACTATATCAAATAACGAACACAAACACTTGTGGCAGGTACTTGGACATAAGAAGAAAAGGATAGACCAAGAGAAATGGGGCAAGTACAACATTCTGGCAAAATGCCACTCATTGTCCATTTAAACGATTTCCCTTGTTTTCCTTCAAGCACATTACTCACACTGATGGATCACACTGGAACTCGTAATTATGCCCAAATAGCATTCATAATGTTAGCCAATTCATGGTATGTACATAGTGCCACAGGTTTCCACCCACACAATCATATGGGCATGGAGACAACACGCCAAACGAGCCCCAAAACAATCAGATCCTACAAGCCAACAAGGTATCTCTTTGTAAGGTATGTCTCAGTGGACATATCTTATCCGTACTGCAGAGTTACCTTTTAACTGAATGTCTCTATATGTTCCCCAGGTTGGAAGGATTCCAGTGTTCAGACCTCTGACCAACAGTGAACATGGGACTGTGAGCAAGGAACACTTTCGGGATGGGATCATCCTCATTCTTCAGCATCACCCACGGCTTTCCACAGGTAAAATTAGAATCTACAACATGCAATGTATGACAACTCATTATGTTTGCAAATACAGTCAACTCAATCGTTGAGTTAGAGGAGATAGAACCACCACTATTTCTTAACTTGAAAAGAAAACGTGGAAGACTTACCAGCTTATGTACAAGCAAATTTGTTAGCAACACAATCAGATGCCTTAATGTTGCAATGGTCTCTTTACAAACGGGTGGTCCAACAACTCAGCAGCAGATGGCCGGTCCTTTGGATTTGCTTGGACACATCTCGTGATGAAATCCCGTGCATCCTCTGATAACGTATCGGGGATTTTTGGTGGTATTCCTCTACCAATTTTGAGCAAAGCATGTGTCTACACAGTAGAAGATTGTATCACAGACAGTAATAATACACACCTCCAGTTCGAGAAAATCACAAGAGGCGAATACAGGGAATCGGTCTGGTGTATCATCAAAATAGACATGAACAATATTACACAGATTTCGTGGGGGCATGCTATGCACTATGCTTTATGATACTTGCAGATACAGATGCCATGTAGTTTGTAGTGTAGATTTTAGAAAGTATTACCCTGGGGAAATAGCCATCAATCTTTCCGTTTTTAGTTTAATGTAGTACGCAGTCCCTGATGTCAGCACATTTAAATTTCATTTCTTGTAGTATTTATTATTTAATGTTTACATGATGTTCAAGAAAACAAAGTTGACAGAGCCACGCACCCATTCCATGTCTGGATACGGTACTTTGCCGGTCAGCATCTCCAAAACCGTGCAACCAAGACTCCATATATCTGCTGGAGGCCCATGAGGCTTAGCCTTAGCAACCTGAATGAGAACAGACCATTACAAAACATACATATTTGGTACAGAAAAAAAGATAAGTATTGTGTGAAACGCAAATCATCGATTTTTATTGATGTTCCAAATGTAACAGTACAAAGTCTTGCCATACTTAATCTGACAGTAGTTAATGTTCAAACCATTTGCACTCTTAGGATGTTTGAACTCCCCATCAAGTACGGTTCATGCAACCAGGCAACCTACACAGCTATCAGTTAAGGTCGCACTTCCAAGATATTTGTAACTGGTTCACTACTTGGACCATAGACTTATATTCTGGATCGTTTAGGTCATAAAGATATACATTTCAACTGTAATGATACAAAAGTCAAAATTTGAATATAGTAGACTAAACACACAGATATGTTAAAAACTTGTGAAACGAACAAGTGAAATTGTAAGCACACTCTGGATATGAGTATCAACAAGATGCCTTTGTTTCTCTCAAAAAAAAAAACAAGATGCCTTTGTTTCAAAAACAAAGTAAGAACAAGATGTTGTAGAAAAGGCACAATAGCACAAGTGCATAAACTAACCTCAGGGGCCATCCAGTAAACAGTTCCCTTGCTAGATCTTGCCTGGCTCAGAATTGACATCTGCAATGTGGCAGAGTTAGTACAACATGGAGGACAGCGGTAATACAAAGGATGTTTGGTAAAGCAAGTACCTCCTTCGCAAGCCCAAAATCTGCCAATTTAACCAATCCATTTGAGTCAACTAGGAGATTTGCACATTTGATGTCTCTGGTAATGTAGCGAATGAACATCAATAGCCAGCAGAAACATAATACTGATAAGTAAATACCCAACAACTGAAGAAGTCTAATGTAGAGTTCTGTGGTGACTAACCTGTGCAGCACATTTCTCTGATGTAAATAGTTCAAACCATGCAAAATCTGCCTTGTGTATGCTGAGACCTGTGAATCTTGTAAACAATATTTTTGATATAAAGCTGCCAAAGAGCCTTGAGTCACAAGTTCAAGAAAAATATAGAATTTTCCATCTTCCTGCGAGCCCACCAGAAAGTAAACATGTAGAATCAGCACTTCATGTCAGACAAGTATTGTTTACTCAGAGAAATCATGCATAGGAAATACAGCATAAAATCCAGCCAAGAAATCTCTACCTTGGTCAAATCACAAATTGTGCAATTCCCAGAAGGATAACATCAATAATTAATTAAAAGTGAATAGTGGTACTAATTACTCCCCCATTTCTAAATGTAAGGCGTATTTTGACTGTCCAAGTACAAGCATTGACTGCAAAGTATTATGTTAGTGGTTACAAAACCACAATCATAAGAACGTGTTTTTAAGAAAAATCCAGCAACATCAATTTTGTGTAACATAAGTACATGACACTCGTATTATCGGATTCATTCTTGGTCAAAGCTTGAATTTGGGAAGTCAGAATACACCTTACATTTAGGAACTGAGGGGGCATTACTCTGTAATAGATTTGCAAGGCATAAGTATTTAGAGAACTACCTTGTCTGTTCCATAATACTGAACTATATTGTCATGTTCCAAGCGACTCAAGAGAGATACCTCCTGAAAACAAATGATGCACAAGTAGTCTCAGTGAACCATGAGAGAAATGAATATTTGGTTGAGTGTTGAATATAACCAGGGTAGAGTAATAAAAAACATAATTTCAAACCAGTGTAACCGACATAAGTTGCTCAAGCATGTCATAATCCATAACTTACATGCTCAAGCTGGACGATACGCTGTTTTGCATTGATTCCTTGGTCAACTAATGACACTTCTTTGACAGCAAAGAAAAACCCATCGCTGCAAAAGTAATGTTCAAAACCAGTCAGTGAAGCATTTTGTTGCAGAGCATGAGGACATGCTTTCTACTTCTATGCCAAATGCTCAATAGCTGAAGTGTACATTCTTGTGAGTCATGACATGGCGTAGTTGGTATCTACCCATCCAGGTATTATAACAGAGTTGTGCAGAGGTTCACTTGACTAATTCAATTCCTTCATATGAAGGGTAAAAATAGTGTAAGAATTTTCATAAAGGTTGCAACAGAAATTATTTGGTTCACTCAACCTCTGATAGCAGCGGCGGAGCTCGACGAAGATTGCTGAGGGGGAAACCATATTTGGTAAGGCCAACAGAACAAGTTCTGCTTAATTTTAACTAGATTTTAGAATTTAAGCCTAAAAAAGAGTATCCTTAAAAAAATCTGGAATAGGAGGGCCATGGCCCCCCTTGGCCCTAGGGAAGCTCCCCTACTGTCTCTAACCAGTTGCAATAGATCAAACCAATATGGGAAGTTTAAGTGGCTGCCCCTAAATCAAGACAAAGTGTAGCGCATTCAGCCAATTATGGAATATATATATTCTGATTTCTCTCCATGGACCAAAACAAGCATTGTTCGTACTATGTTATATTGTGTAGTACTCCCTCCGTTTTAAAATATAAGATGTTTTAGCTTTGTGAAGAAAATGTATCTAGACTTGTTTTAGTGTGTAGATTTTTTTTTTTGAGCATGACTACGGCGGGCTTACGCCAGCCTGAACCATTTTATATCTCAAACCTGGTGGTTACAACAGATTACAAGGAGGTGGCGAGGATAGGAGAAATGAGGCTCAGGGCACTCTAAACTTGAATGAACCTACACACTAAAACAAGTCTAGATACATTTTCTTCACAAAGCTAAAACATCTTATATTTTGAAACGGAGGGAGTACTATACAACCAGGCTTTACCAAATATCAAATTTGACAAATCAACATCTACAAATACAACTGATCGCCTTGTAGACTAGTTAAAATTAAGCAGGCACATGATGAAAACTAACATGACAAAATGAAATGTGTAATCTTCACCAAAGTACTATTGATGCATTGCATATATTAATGAGAAAGATTTATGAAGTGTATTGATATTAGCAACTTGGCCCTTAGGACTAATAATCTCAAACAGAGGTAGTACTATACAACCAGGCTTTACCAAATATCAAATTTGACAAATCAACAGCTACAAATACAACTGATCGCCTCGTAGACTAGTTAAAATTAAGCAAGCACATGATGAAAACTAACATGACAAAATGAAATGTGTAATCTTCACGAAAGTAGGCAGAGAAATGATGAAGACTTACTCGCTGATCGCCTCGTAGACTGACCCAAACGATCCGCTGCCGATATGCCCTCCCTTGATCCAGGGTGTGATGGTCCTCCTGAACCGCCTATTTGGCGACGGCGAGACGAGATGCTCAATGTCAGCTGAAGTGGACTCTGCAACGACGAGAGCCAGCGCACCACCACCACCAGTGGTCTTCCTTGTCGCCTCCACAGTCACCTCCCTTGTCCTCCCCTGTCGTAATGTTTCTACTTTGGCCGATTTGTCACTCTCATTCTGTTCGCCTGCATTCTCCTGCTCAGAGGCAGAGGCAGAGGCAGAGGCAGCGGCAGCCTCTCGTGTAGCAGAGGTTTCCACTAGTATCTCCTGTTGGACGAATTTGCTTTTCGATTCAGTCGCTAATTCTTGGTATGTTGGTGCGGAGACCTGTGTAATCTCCGATTGGACCAATTCGGTGGCTAACACAGCTTCCTCCCCTTCTCCGGCTGTGTGTAGCCTAGTCGGCACGACGACGTCGCGCCCAGAAGTTTCTGGAATCTCCGACGGTGAGGAGGAGGAGGAAGATTCGTCTCCCGCTCTAGGGGACTCGTCCAGCGAGGCGCGGCGTCGGGTGGCGCTGGGGAGGTGGGACATGGCGGCGGCGTAGACGGCGGGCGGGATGGCGAAGTCCTCGGGGCCGGAGAGGCCGAGCTTGCGGAATAGCTCGGCGACCTCCTCGGCGCCGCCCCGGCCGCCGCGGATGCGGAAGCTGGTCTGCGACGCGAACCCGCCGCCCCCGACGGCGGCGTAGGCCACGAAGTCGTCGTCTCCGGCGTCGGCGCCGCCGTCGGCGGAGTAGGAGGAGTTCCTCATGGCGTTGGTGCGCGCCAGCTGCCGCGGGCGCGGGCGCCGCGGCGTGCCCATGGCAGCGGTGGGTGCTCCGGCGGCGGGTGGTACTGGAAAGTGGAACCGGTAGGCTTGCGTGGAGGAAGCGAGCGCAGCCGAGCAAGGGAAAGGGAGGGGAGGAAGCGAGAGACGGAGACGCGTCCGCGCGTGAGTGGGGGTTTGACCTGAGATCGGGGGTTGCGAAGTGCGACGGCGACCGCAGGCCGCTGACCTGGCGCGGTTTTTGTCGGGGAGGGCCGGGGTCGCCGTGCCTGCGCGCGTGGCAGATATAACGGCGACTCGCCGAGAGGGTTGGACTTGGCTTTGGCTGGCAGCGCGGTGCCGGCGCGGCGATGCGATTGGCGGCGGCGGTGGGTGGAGAGCAGAGCACGGCTGACCATGGCCATTCGGTCAGCGAAGGCAGGTGGTGCACAAATATGATACCGAACCAGAGGCGTCCGTGCTACCTGACGGTCAAAGATGGATGTTTCGTTCCAGACAAAATTACTCGACGACGCATGAAGTTCGCTTGGCGCACAATGAGCCAAGCGGGAACGTTACATCGTTCAAGAGTTTATCAAACAAAAATCCAGGAAATTCATCGATCCAATCACAAGAAACTTTAAGGGAAAAACACTTCTCAGCTAAAACATGAGCTACTTGGTTTGTTTTCATCGGACAATAACAAAAAAAGCCTATTGACAAGAAATGAAGTTACTTCAATTTTTGAATCACCGACGACTCATGCTCATTGTCGAATCTAAACTTTTTGCAAATCCAAAAGTTCAATACTACCTTCCTACAAGTGTGTCCCTGGCCAAGTGATTGATACTACACCCTTGGGCCAAAACTTCTTGTTTCGGAGGGGGAATTCTTTCATTTCACTTCCTTGCTTCTGCTACCAGCAGGAAACGTTGAACGGTTACTTAGAGCATCCCTCGACGACGCATGATGTTTCATTACGGACAAAATTACTCGGTGACGCATGATGTTGGCTTGGCGCAAAATGGTTCCTTGGCGACCATGTCCCTCTGCTTCCTCGACGACGGCCTACATGACGTCGGCGAGGCATGAGCCAAGCGGGAACGTTACATCGTTCACGAGTTTATCAAGCAAAAATCTAGGAAATTTATCGACCCAATTACAAGAAACTTTAAGCAAAAAATACTTCTTATCTAAAACATGAGCCACTTTGTTTATTTTCCTCGGACAATAACAAAAAAAACTATTGATAGCACCGTGTCGGTGCAAATTGCAAACAATGCCACTGATTCGCTCCACCAAGCCTCCTCTCTAGAACATGCTTCAATTATTTCAATTGAATCTAGTTCTGCTTGTATATTTACTGCATCCCATCCTATCTGTGAGCTCAAGATCGTCCTTCATGGTCATCGCGATGTTGAAGCCACGTGAGCCAAAAACTTGGGGACATGTTTGTCTTTTTTAAGAGAAATAGCAGGACTTTGTTTTTTTATAAGTTCACGAGTTGAGATTTGGTGCACATGAGCACCGGTGATCCTATTTTAAAAACAAAATTCACATTTTTGAGTTTTAAAAAATTATGAAAATAAATCGAGGTAGAACCAGTGATATATATGAAAAACTTGCAAAATATCAATTAAAAATAATGTCTAATTTGAGCTACACAAAAATAACAAATTTGTAAATCTAAGTATAGTGGTTTCAAATAAAAAAATCCTAACTTTATCATTTCTGTGTAGCTTAGAATATAAAACATTTTGAATTGAGATTTTGCACGTTTATGGGAGACATCATTAGATACTTTTCAGATTTTATTTCATAATTTTTAAAACTTGTAAGTATAGTTTGTTTTATATCTTCTTATGTTGTTTTTATTGATTAAATCATTTAGTAAATTTCTCATATTTCCAACAGATGCGACTCCGCTGCAGGACATGAGGTGTGGAAGCGCACGCGGTGTGGCAGCAACTCCTACGCACTACTAGAAAAAAGCTTATACGAGGCGCATGTAGGGGTTCGTAGCATGGAAAACAAAAATTTTCTATCGCATACAAACAAACAAGCCAAGATCTATCTACTAGATTGCAGCAACGAGTCGATAGTGGAACTCACCCTCGAAGATTCCAAAGCGGTTAACGAGAGCAGATTCTCGTGGGTGATGTAGTCGTACTCTTTCCGATCTCAAGATCGCGTAGACGATCCTTCCAGCGCCGCGTTCCCGCAGCGCTTCCGCAGTCGGTCACACGTTCGGTACTCGACGAAGACCTTCCTCTCCCTTGTTCCAGCAGGCAGCGGAGGTTGTAGCACTCTCCTCGCGATTCCGGCAGCACAACGGCGTGGTACCGGAAGTAGAGGGGAGATCCCGCAGGGCTTCGCCTTAAGCCGGTGCGAGTATGGTGGAGCTTATGAGAGAGGCTATTAGTGGTCTAGTAATTAGACACACCAATTAGAGGGCTCTAAACCAATTAGAAGGCTCTAAACCGAAACAGCTCTAAACCGGGGTCTAGGTCTAGTTTCTAGTTTAGAGGATAGGAACTTGTGTGTCTTGTGTTGTGTTGGGAGGGGAGCCCTGCCCCTCCCTTTATAGGTGGGAGGGCTGGCGCGCTAGGGGAGGGAGGGAGTCCCTCCCCAACTCGGCCTAGGGCTGGCCGCCGGCTTGGGGAGGAGGACTCCTCCCCCAATTCGGTTTCCTCCTCTCCTCCCACTTCCCAAAAACTGCCGTTTGACTTTCAAACTAGCCGTTTGACTTTTCAATTTAGGATTCAATTTAATCCTTTATTTGGGACAGCAAGAACACTTAGTACATGATGCAATCATTCCAACATGCAATGACACATTCATGTACCCCTTCCCCTCCGGAGTGCCGGACATTCCGGGAACTTCTAGAATGTTCCCGATGAAAACACCGGAACCATTCCCCAACTCCGAAATGGGACTTTCCTTATATGAATCTTATTCTCCGGACCATTCCGGATCACCTCGTGATATCCCGGATCCCATCCGAGACTCCGAACAACATTCGGTCTCTTTCTCATAATACCATAACTACTCAAACAACGTCGAATCCTTAAGTGTGTCTCCCTACGGTTCGTGAATTATGCGGACATGATCGAGACACTTCTCCGAACAATAACCAATAGAGGAATCTGGAAATTCATATGGCTCCCACATATTTCTACGATTACTTTGCGATCGAATGAACCACTTACATACGATACCAATTTCCCTTTGTCTCACGATATGTTACTTATCCGAGGTTATGATCGTCGGTATCTCTGCATACTTAGTTCAACCTCGTTACTGATAAGTACTCTTTTCTCGTTCCCGTGATATGTGATCCCTTGTGACCAAGTCACATGCTTGCAAGCTAATTGGATGACATTTCACCGAGAGGGCCCAGAGAATATCTATCCGTCATGTGGATGGACAAATCCCACTCTTGATCCATGTGTTTCAACCAATACTTTCTGAACACCCAATGCCACTTTTATAGCCACCCTGTTACGGTGTGGTGTTTGATGACATCAAAGCATCCATCCAGTAAAGGCAATATGCATGATCTCATGGTCGAAGGAATTAGGTTACTATGTATCAGAAAGCATATAGCAATTGAACTATTGAAATGACTTGATCTTTATGCTACGCTTATCTATAGGAGTATGTCCATCACATCATTCTCCTAATGATATGATCCTGTTGTTAATAACATCTCTATGTTCATGATCAGGAAACCATGATCATATATTAACCAACAAGCTAGTTTAACAAGAGGCTTTACTAGGGACTCTTATTTTAGTTTACAAATCACACAAGTATTAATGTTTCCGGTTAATACAATTATAGCATGGTATGTAAACATTTATCATAAGTGTGAAGATATGATAATAACCACTTTATTATTGCCTCTTGGGCATATCTCCAACAGTCTCCCACTTGCACTAGAGTCAATAATCTAGTTTCGAACCTTTGTGTATATAACACCTATGGCTTTCCAGTGTTGTATGTACACGATTGCTAGTGGTCAACTGATCTCCGGATCTGACACTTCCAGGTCCGTGTGTAATTGCATGTCTTTGCGTCTCTATGCATCACTCATTCTCTAATGAGATGGCTTTGTATAAATTTGGTATTTCGGTGTGACCTTTAGCTCTTTAGGGTTAAAACATGTTGATAATATTGTCGCACAATATATCTTCATAGTATTATCCCACTGAGAACTACACCTAGTTTGATAACAAACTTCTTGACACAAATGCCCTCTTTTGCTGCTATAATAGCAGTCATATACTTAGCCTTTTGTTGTAGTATCTGTCACAATGTCTTAACTTTGGAAATCATCCAAATCCATTATGGAACTCACTTTCCATTATATTGTGCCACCCTTAGTTTAGATTGAGATAAACTTAATTTGTACTTTGTGACAAAGCTAGTATCAATGTAGTACTTTTACAATGAACTAACCATCTATTTGTCACTTCTACAAATATTATACTCTTAGTTCTTTCAGAAGATCATAAGAATATCCTTACTATTGTCCAATGATCATCTTATGAATCATTCTGGTATATGCTCTCAACATTTAGAGCATAGGACATATCTGGATTTGTACATATCACAGTATGATTGATATAAATACTCTTTGTGATTTCATACATCAAGTATCAATCTATACTTGATTATTTGTTTCACTTTACCAAATGTCAATACACTTGAATATATCATCAACATTGAACTCATTCAATCCTTTCTGTGCGACAAGAACCTTCTCTTGTAGTTTCTATATTGAACTCATTCAATATCTTATCTATGTACTTCTGGCACAACCATATTAGCGTCTATTGATGCCAA
Source organism: Avena sativa (assembly GCA_916181665.1). Taxonomy (NCBI): domain Eukaryota; kingdom Viridiplantae; phylum Streptophyta; class Magnoliopsida; order Poales; family Poaceae; genus Avena; species Avena sativa. The sequence goes on along the minus strand of OV702298.1, from coordinate 270,589,857 downwards.
ATATTTGGGTTTTGCCTAAGTCTTTCATCGGGATGAAATTCTTAATATGTGTTAATAAAAGATACATTATTTCCAATCAACAATATGTCTTCCACATAATGTATTAGAAACATGTCTTAGCGCTCCCACTTAATTTCTTGCAAACGCAAGCATCTTCATTGTCTCTGATGAAATTAAACTCTCTTAACAGTTTCATCATAGTGAAGATTCCAACTCCGCTATGCTCACTCTAACCATTGAAGTTTGCATATGCTTTTAGCATCCTTTGAATTAACAAAACCCTATGGACCGTGTTATGCACATGTCCTAGGTAACGATTCTATTAGAAGAACTTGTTTTGTTTATTCAACTACCATATAACAAATTATATGTAGTGGTCGCTACATTAATCCGTCTAGACTAAATATCACTATGAAAGATCAAATCTTGTCATAGTCAACCTTTGAACATTGTTGTGAACTCTTTCCCAACATGTCGACTAGATGTGAAACATCCATGTCTATTTCTTTATAGATCCAGACACAACTATAAGGTCTTACACCTTTCTCGAGGGTCCTTCAAGTTCAAAACTTGATTTCTCGTGTATGGAACTATCACGGATTTTATGGCTTCAAGCCATTTTACGGAGTCAGGGCCCATCATCGCTTCTCTGCATGTAGTCGGTTCATTATTCTCAAATAATGATTCAACCCTCAAATCTTGGTATTTGATTGTTCATCCGACCTACTTGTTTCAATAGGAACTTGGATCTCCGTGACCACAACCTTTGAGGTACGTGAACCATGAGCATTGTTGCTGCCTCCGAAACACTTTTCGGCGCTGCGCAACTCTGCACATATAGCTAAGGTTCTTTTAACCTTATCAAAGTTTCTATTGTCCTCCCACTTAACTTTTCACGAAAAATTCCTTCTCAAAGAAACTTGACGTTTTAAGTGACAAACACTTTTGTCTCCGATGTTATGGAGGAGTATTTAACAGTTATTCGAAATAACATACAAAGACAGGTTCATCCGACTTTGGTTGCAAACATCTTTCTTATGCATAGTATACCAATGTTTAAGAAATGACAACTTGGGTTTTATCCCAAACCATAACCTTATATGGTGTCATTTCAACGGATTATGATGGAGCTCTTTTCAGTGGAAAAACGGTAATCTCTAAAGCTTTTAATCTTTAAAATGCAATGGCAGTTTTATGAATTACACCTTTCGATCTTACCATGTCAAACAAGGTTTAATTACATATCTCGAACGCTCCATACTCTTATGGTGTTTCGGGAAATGCAAATCCACGGAACGATTCTTTAAATCTTAGGTATTATGCTAAACTTGTAACTCAAATATCTTCCTTTATGATCTTTATCATAAACTGTTTATATTCTTGTTACAATGATTTTGCACTTCATCTTGAAAGTCTTTGAACTTTTCAAATGTTTCATACTTCATCCTTATTAAGTAAATATTCATATATTCACTCAAATTTTTGGAGAAAGCATATGAAGTTGAAATCCATCGCTCTTGACTACACATAACGGACTTCGTACAACAATATGTACAAGTTCCAATAAGCTAGTCATTCGTTCCCTTTTGGCCTATGAACGAAGTTTTAATTATCTCTAGGAAAGTTTCACAAGCGTCATATGATCAAAAATCAGAAGACTCCAAAATTCCATCAACATGGAGTTTCTTCATGTTTTCTTTCCAATATAATTCAAACAGCGATGTCACTTCCTAAGTGATCTTTCAATCAATTTGTCTTTTGACATTTTAGCACTAGTTTTATGGATGTGATTTCTCTAACGAGATTTGCGAATCATCCATCTTTTATGGATTACGGCAATTATTTGAACAACCCTTTTGTTCTCATAATACCTGATAAAACAAATCTTGAAGGCAAGCTTTGATGTTTTAACGAGCAACATAATAACCCTTTATTTGTTCTCGATGAACATCATCACATATTCTTTTGCTAGTTACTTAGGCCATTGTAGTTCATGAATTCTGTTGTTTCGTATGACGATTCATACCAACAAATTCAGTATCAAATACTTAAGAACCACATTTTAATAAGCAAAGAATATAGCCACAACATGTACATCATCTATATACTTAAACTGAACAATTCTAGTTTTTTCTTTTCTGCCATATATTTATGAGATTCCCTTTCAGTATTTCCTTTTCAGTTTGAAAGAATCTATTAACATCAATAGTGGAGTCATACATATGACATATAGTCCAAAGCGTGTATAATTAAATACCAATGTCTTTGGACTTGCACTTTGAAGTAGATCACCATCATCAAATGTTTGGTGTTCTTTCAAATTCCTTTCATTAGTAATCTCTTGGTGTAGTAAACATTTTACCTACATCAAATATTCACCCTTATCATGGAATCGTCCATGATCAAGCTACTTTTAGCTTATAACGATGAATTATGAGTATAATGTTGCTATCCAAAACCTTTTGGAGGATTAGGACAACAAGTGTCTCCAACCTTTTTGCAAATTCTCATCAAATATGAGAACATGACTTTTGCCATATTATACTCTATCATGTTGCAACCAAAACTTCGTTTCAGATATCACAATATCTTCCACACATCATGGTTTCTGAAACAACTCTTTCAGATCCTAGATAACCTTGATATTAAGGGAATCCTTTGAATATCAAGAATCATGGATACAAACATGATACTTATATACTAACACTTGGAATTGTTACTCTTGATTTAATACTAATTATTAAACTTCATGGAGTAACCGGAACTTACTGAAAGTTTGCAATAGGACTTTTAAACTTTAGATTAACACTTAAAACAATACGATACCAGTTCGTAAAGTAACTAACCAGAATTCTATAGTTCTATTATCTCAATTATAACTAAGCGCAAGGTGGTAAACGGATGCCAATGACTACAACAACTATGCAAATTCACTTTGATTTAGTTTATGATAAATTGAGTTCTAATTAATAATTAAATTAATCTAGGTGAACTCCCACTCAAAACAATATCCCTCACATTGTTTTAGTGATCACACGAACCAAATCCACCACATCAAAACCGATCATCACGAGAGTTGATATAGTTTCAATGGCGAACAATCGACATGTTCATCATATCTACTATATGATTCATGCTTTACCTTTCGGCGATCCGTGTTCCTGAGGCCATGTCTGTACATGCTAGGCTCGTCAAGACAAACCTTAGCTTCCGCATAAGCAAATCTGGCTTGCTTACGTTGTAGTCACCCGCGGAATCAAAGACACCCGATCATCACGTGGTGTTTCGAAGCAGCAAGCTTTGGCAACGGTGCATACTAAGGGTGAACACTTTAGAACTTGAAATTTATGTGTATGAGGGATCATCTTATAATGCTACCGTTGTCTACTAAGCAATACAAGATGCATAAAGGATTAACATCACATGCAATTCATAATATGTGATATGATATGGCCTTTCTTCTTTGTGCTTCCGATCTCCATCTTCAAGCACGAACATGATCTCCATCATCACCGGCATAGCATCAAGGTCAATGACGCTTCTTCATGGTTGTCGTCCACCAGCTTCAACTATTACAACTATTTTGAATAGACACGCAGGTCTTAACAGAAATTAAAGACAACCATATGGCTCCTGCCGGTTGCCAACTTACAATAAGGAACATTGCATACATCAAATATAATCACAATCATGGCCATATCACATCACTGCACACCCCTGCAAAACAAAGTTAGACGCCTCTACTTTCTTTGCATATTTTACGTGGTTTGGGGCTTTCAATAAGTGTCGTTCTAACTTACGAACAAGAACCACAACATTGATACTAGCATTGTTGATCACCCGTTGTAAATTGGATCTTTACTATGCTAGGAGAAACAGGCACCCGCAAAGCCACTTATGCAATACAAGTTGCATGTTAAGCGTGGAGCAAGTCTCATGAACGATGTCATGTAAGGTTAGCCCGGGCCGCTTCATCCCAACATACCGCAAGATGCAAAGTACACAAAAAGCAATCGACAATAAAAGCATCAACGCCCACAATGACCATTGTGTTCTACTCGTGCAACAGATCTACATATAGACACGGCTCTGATACCACTGTAGGGGTTCGTAGCATGGAAAACAAAAATTTTCTATCGCATACAAACAAACAAGCCAAGATCTATCTACTAGATTGCAGCAACGAGTCGATAGTGGAACTCACCCTCGAAGATTCCAAAGCGGTTAACGAGAGCAGATTCTCGTGGGTGATGTAGTCGTACTCTTTCCGATCTCAAGATCGCGTAGACGATCCTTCCAGCGCCGCGTTCCCGCAGCGCTTCCGCAGTCGGTCACACGTTCGGTACTCGACGAAGACCTTCCTCTCCCTTGTTCCAGCAGGCAGCGGAGGTTGTAGCACTCTCCTCGCGATTCCGGCAGCACAACGGCGTGGTACCGGAAGTAGAGGGGAGATCCCGCAGGGCTTCGCCTTAAGCCGGTGCGAGTATGGTGGAGCTTATGAGAGAGGCTATTAGTGGTCTAGTAATTAGACACACCAATTAGAGGGCTCTAAACCAATTAGAAGGCTCTAAACCGAAACAGCTCTAAACCGGGGTCTAGGTCTAGTTTCTAGTTTAGAGGATAGGAACTTGTGTGTCTTGTGTTGTGTTGGGAGGGGAGCCCTGCCCCTCCCTTTATAGGTGGGAGGGCTGGCGCGCTAGGGGAGGGAGGGAGTCCCTCCCCAACTCGGCCTAGGGCTGGCCGCCGGCTTGGGGAGGAGGACTCCTCCCCCAATTCGGTTTCCTCCTCTCCTCCCACTTCCCAAAAACTGCCGTTTGACTTTCAAACTAGCCGTTTGACTTTTCAATTTAGGATTCAATTTAATCCTTTATTTGGGACAGCAAGAACACTTAGTACATGATGCAATCATTCCAACATGCAATGACACATTCATGTACCCCTTCCCCTCCGGAGTGCCGGACATTCCGGGAACTTCTAGAATGTTCCCGATGAAAACACCGGAACCATTCCCCAACTCCGAAATGGGACTTTCCTTATATGAATCTTATTCTCCGGACCATTCCGGATCACCTCGTGATATCCCGGATCCCATCCGAGACTCCGAACAACATTCGGTCTCTTTCTCATAATACCATAACTACTCAAACAACGTCGAATCCTTAAGTGTGTCTCCCTACGGTTCGTGAATTATGCGGACATGATCGAGACACTTCTCCGAACAATAACCAATAGAGGAATCTGGAAATTCATATGGCTCCCACATATTTCTACGATTACTTTGCGATCGAATGAACCACTTACATACGATACCAATTTCCCTTTGTCTCACGATATGTTACTTATCCGAGGTTATGATCGTCGGTATCTCTGCATACCTAGTTCAACCTCGTTACTGATAAGTACTCTTTTCTCGTTCCCGTGATATGTGATCCCTTGTGACCAAGTCACATGCTTGCAAGCTAATTGGATGACATTTCACCGAGAGGGCCCAGAGAATATCTATCCGTCATGTGGATGGACAAATCCCACTCTTGATCCATGTGTTTCAACCAATACTTTCTGAACACCCAATGCCACTTTTATAGCCACCCTGTTACGGTGTGGTGTTTGATGACATCAAAGCATCCATCCAGTAAAGGCAATATGCATGATCTCATGGTCGAAGGAATTAGGTTACTATGTATCAGAAAGCATATAGCAATTGAACTATTGAAATGACTTGATCTTTATGCTACGCTTATCTATAGGAGTATGTCCATCACATCATTCTCCTAATGATATGATCCTGTTGTTAATAACATCTCTATGTTCATGATCAGGAAACCATGATCATATATTAACCAACAAGCTAGTTTAACAAGAGGCTTTACTAGGGACTCTTATTTTAGTTTACAAATCACACAAGTATTAATGTTTCCGGTTAATACAATTATAGCATGGTATGTAAACATTTATCATAAGTGTGAAGATATGATAATAACCACTTTATTATTGCCTCTTGGGCATATCTCCAACAGCGCACCTAAAAGCTTATGCGAGGCGCATATCATATGCGCGTCTACCTTTGAGCCTCGGCTATTTTTTATGCGAGGCGCTATGCGCCTCCTATACTTCACATATGCGAGGCGCATATCGATATGCGTCTCCTATATATTATAGGAGGCGCATATATAGGAGACGCATATCGATATGCGCCTCGCATATGTGAAGTATAGAAGGCGCATATCATCGCATATATTTCACAATGCGCCTCGTATATTTATAGTATATGCGCCTCCTATAGTGTTCTATATGTGCCTCCAGTAATATTTTTGAAATTCAAGTTTTACAGACCACTATAAATAATAAGATACAAATATTCAAATATACAATATAGTCTAGAATACAGTATAAAGAGCACAGAATTTTTCAGAAACTTGCAATTTGCCAAAACATAATAGAACCAACATGAATACAATACATTACACGTCAATCATGACATACAAGTTCATACATCAAGTGTTTGTGCCACAAGTTCACACCTCCGAGTACAAGTTCACAATCACATTACACCTCCGAGTACAAGTTCACAATCACATTACAACTCCAACGACGTAGCTCTACCTAGATGAAGTAGAACACATAACCTACGATGCTGCCTCTGCTGCAGTCTCTCTCCCGCTGTTGTTGCTGCTGTAGTCCATTTTCCCGCTCATGGCCTCGAAATTACAGCCAAGCACCATGTCCTCATACAGCTGCAATGCGTCTTCCCGTGTCGCTACCTGCATAAAGAGAGATACTTTGAATGAAGAGGAGAGATTTAACAACTGGGTACATAAGGTTACCAAGTTTTCATATACAAGCATGTCGTGTTCTGAACATTAAAAATCATCCAGTATTTGACAATTGAGAAAATAATGCTCCCAATTTTTCACATACAACCGTAATTAGCCTTCTGCAACTACAACATTTCAAGCTGAAATTTCATGACCGTGACAAAAAAAATCCAACAGATCAGCATCTCCACTTTAGCTACTACATATATCAGTTAACTTAATCATGAAAAATGGAATCATGCTACATCATTTGTATGCAAGAAAAAAATAAGGCAGTCATATTTTACACGTCAGTTCAAGTATGATAGAAATCTTAATAATGTGCGTCAGAAATATCTCGATCTTTAGAACAGAACATCATGCTGCCTATGTACTAAAAGCAACACTAGGGAAACATGTCAAATCTGATTGTAGAGAATTATCAAATGATGGATCTGATTATATATAAGTACGCTGCAGCTAGGTCTTGCTTTGCCTAGTTTGTACGACTATGCTAGATGGATTTCAAATCAGGTACATATATAAGGATTGGATTTAGTTACTGGAGGCAACAACAAAATTAACATCACAGCAAAGTTTGGTCATTTATCACAGAAATGCACTTGCTAGTCAATGTAAAACTTTGAATGACCACTGTTCTATAACTTATCTCAGAAAATAAAATCATGTTATTGCACCGAACTGAAACTTCCTGAGAATAACTATCAACGATTGTATCATCCACTGAACTAAGTAATTGCTTGAAAGAAATATACCAACAGTTCAAACACAAACCCTCTGAAATGAGGGCAGGCAAGATCCTTGCAGCAGCAGGAGTAAATTTTTTAACCCAGTAGTTGAGACACGTAGCCATTACCCCCCAACATAGTTTCAATCTCAAGAACTAGACTAACGCCCTCCCCTTCAACTTCTCTGTCTCCCACATCAACTCACCGGTGTAGCAACCGCAGATCTGAGGCGAGGGTTCGGTGGAAGCCGCACTGGTGATGGGGAACGAGGAGGAGGAGGACCGGGCGGAGATGCAGGCACCTCGATGCCCGGACACGCTTGCCGAAGCTCCACTCTGGCAGGCTGCTGCTCTTCAGCTTTCAGAAACGTGACCTGCATCCCCTCTACCTGGAGCAGAGTCCCATCCGAGTATCCAGAACTGGGGAATCTGCAAGCAAGCAGATGCACATCTTGTTGCATCTCCTTTCGTAGTACTACATACAAAGGGATGCTGATGACTAAGTTCATCCACCAATTCGTCTCCCCAATCGCAGGGGAAGGGGAAGAGGGATAGGGGGAAGGGGAAGGAGAGGGGAAGGGGGTCGGGGCTCACCTCGACGACGGGCTGCTGCAGGCGCGGACGGGGTGGCCGGCGACAGGCGCTGTCCACGGGCAGCAGGTCTTCAAGCAGCAGCGCCAGACTCCTCCTCGACGGGGCGGCGGCGGGCTCCTCCTCCACGAGGCGGGCGGCGTCGGGCTCCTCTTCCACGGGGCAGGCGGGTCGCGAGGGCGAGGTGCTCCTCCACGGGTCACAGGTGAGGTGCTCGTCGACCCCTGTGGATGGTGGCCGAGATGTCAGGGAGAGGGAAGGGGAAGGGGGTCGGGGCTCACCTCGACGACGGGCTGCTGCAGGCGCGGACGGCGGGCTGCTGCAGGCGCGGACGGCGGGCTGCTGCGGGCATGGACGGCGGCAGGAAGGGGACGACGGCGGCACGGCAAAAATGTTAGGTTACTGTGTGCGTGAGAGAGAAAGAGGAATCTCGTTGGTCCTTATTATGCGAGGTACCAGCTTATGCGAGGCCCATCTGGCAATAATGCGCCTCGCATATTCTACAGACCGATTCAAATAGAGCAGTGCCCTCTTTTCTGTCAAGAAACACATAGGAGCCCATTGGTTACATGTCTTGTGCTAATCTAAACCATGGCCACCCAGGTTCGAATCCTGGTGGCAATAGATTTTTTGGAAATTTATTAAGAAGCCATTTTTCTTGTAAAAACATTGTCCAAACATAATATAAACTATAAAATATACTACTCATTTTTTGGAATTTTTTTAAAATCCATTTTTCTTGTAAAAACATTGTCCAAACATAATATAAACTATAAAATATTTGTCTTGGTGGAGGAGGAAGAAGTGACACAAGTGAGTGGGGTGGTAGTTGACTCCATGTGCAAAAAGCTAGAAAAAAATGGTGCCAGGTTATAGGAGGCGCATATTGCACAATATGCGCCTCCTATAATTCAAACTATAGGAGGCACATATAGCAATATGCGCCTCGCATATGCGGCCACCTACCTCCGCCCGGGCCCGCAGGAGTTACTTATATGCGCCTCGCATATTCGTGCATCTACCAACACGCAGGCCCACACAGATTATGCGAGGCGCATTCTGCCCATATGCGCCTCGTCTATCTAATATATAGGAGACGCATATGACTGGAATGCGCCTTGCATAATATGGGGCTGCTAGATTTAGTCCGTACAGAGATTATAGGAGGCGCATTCTTATCATATGCGCCTCGCCTATTTTTATACTAGAGGCGCATGGGGAAGGAGCGTGCCTCGCCTATTTTATAGGAGGCGCATATGGTCTAAATATGCCTCGCATAAGCATGTCTCCTATAGCCTTTTCTCTAGTAGTGACGGTGACGGGAGTTCCATTGGACGGTTTTACCTGGCTTTAAAAAAATTTCTGGGTCTGCCACTATATACCACCAAGTCTCTTTTGTCGGCATTCATCGCTTGGTGTGGTAGGTTTGAGGGAAGTAATGCTACACTTACATGTTGCAAATCCCAGAATTTTCTTATGGAATGACGTGGGGGAAAAATTTGTGGGTTACCATCCTGTAATCATGAGATGCGTGAGGTTTGAACCAACCAACAACATGCACATAATCCTGTGAGTTCATTATACCGAAGTATAGCATTATTGGTTTGAGAGCCTCATATCCTGCCATTTTTGGGCAGAAGCTTTTGTTGTTCTAGGAGGCGAAGAAACTAGTGGTGCCAATGAACTTGGACATGTGGCTTTCCCCGAGACTGTTTGAAGCTACTGCTTCTCCGAGATATTCCTCGCTATTTAGGGCCTTGCCAGAGTTTATTTTAGTAGGTTGCCCAAAAGTTCGTAATAATACACGTACTGCATTATTTTCCCGTGTCTCTCATTCCCAAGATGTCTCCAAAGTCCAAACCAACTTATGTAGAGGCCTTATTGTTTCGCTCTCAGCCATGCCAACACAAGGGAATTGCATGCTTGGGTTTACTGTCTCTAACTATATGTAGGTTTGGGACATGCTTTGTCTACATGTAAGTATCCATCTGATGGAAGCCACATACCTATATATATATATATAGAGAGAGAGACAAAACTCTTTGTGTGTCCATCCTCGCCGGAGGAAGCATCTCACGCCGTTGACTGTTTGGAGATTCGTGTTGGCTGAGAAAAGATTCTCCCTTTTATTCATTAACAACGATATCGATTATAGACCAAAGTGGTATTTCCGTGCTTCCTTTCCGCTGCGCACTGTGTGTCTCTGCGCTGAGCGTGTCAGGCGCTTGCCCGGACTGACTCTCCGCCATTGCTGTATAGCTCACGGGATTTCACCGTCATAGGGCGTCGTTGCCCGAGAGTAGGCTCTATCGATCCCAAATAAATAATAGTACTAGTAGCCAACACCCCTCGTCCCAGATTCCACCGCCGGCCACCCCCTCCCGCCCCCCTTCCAGATCCCTTCCAGAATCGTCGCCACCGCCGGCTTCCCTGGCGACCGGCGCCGTGCTCCCTACCCCCGCCTCCATTCCTAGCCGAGGGAGCTACCCTCCCTACCCCCGCTTGGCCACACGTCGTACACCACCAGGTGGTCCTGTGCGCGCGGCGGGGATTCGTGGAGGAATACCTGCCGGTCGTCTCCCTTGGGCTGTTGCTACCGGCGTCCAGCCTGAGGCCGCCGGGGGAACGGAGCTGCTGCCGGCGACCACCACCTTGAGCTGCTGCCGGCGTCTATCCGGTGCCACCCCCTTCCTGATGTCTAGCCGCACCGCTCTTCCCCTCCTGCTAGTCGGCCCCTGCTCTCCCGCCCGATCTGCTGCACCGGCGCCGTCACCGACTTGACCGCCACCCCTTGCTTCGTGGTTTCCTGGACTGGGAGCGCCAGATCCAGGCTCCCATGTCTCCGCTCCAGCTCGTCTCGGCGCCGTCGGTGGTGAGGCATGATGGGTGCGTGTCGGTGTGTCTCCAACCATGGCGGTTGGTATGTACTTCTAGCCGGATCCAGCAACAATACACATACGAGTGCTGGGTGTGGTCGTTTCAGCACCTCCAAATTTTGCACAATTTGTGATTACCATCTCTATTTGGCTAGGTACTGACACATCGTTAGATTTTCTCCTCCTGCTGTGCATTGGTGCTTTGCACGGTGATGATGTCCTTGCTTTGCCCATAGTGTACAGCTCCTGTTCGAGGGAGTAACTGACTGAATCTAACTTATTTTCCAGTAAATCATGAGTTAAGTTGCTAACAGAGCTTGCCGCTATGTTGAATCTAACTTATTTTGGTGCTGTGATTACTCAGCGGCGCAGTTCCGCCGCGCAGAACCCGATTATTTGCCGGAGGGATTTGATCTTGCAGGCGGAGATGAAGCCTGTTGTGGGGATCGTGGTCTCGAACAAAATGCAGAAGTCGGTAGTGGTGGCGGTTGACCGCCTCTTCCACAACAAGGTGTACAACCGCTTTGTCAAGCGCACCTCCAAGTTCATGGCTCACGGCGAGGCGGACAAATGCAACATCAGCGACATGGTCAGTAACCGACTGCTCGTTTGACACCCTCTCTCTGTTACCTGTGATGCTGCGTTTAATTAGGCTATTGCATATGAAGCCATCTGTTTTTCCTATCGCTAATCATTTCCTTATCACGACTGATTTTCGGCGTCACCGAGCGAGATTCAGCGTTTTGTTCTGTAGGTCTGTCTGAACGATGTAAATTGTAATGGGTGTTTGAATTCAACTTCTTCAAGTCTAAAGTAGTTCAAATTCAGTGCATGATTATTTAATGGTATAGAAGGTAATTTTATTGTGCTCTTGGTTGGACCCATGGTTCATATGTATGATTATTTAATGGTATAGAAGGTAATTTTATTGTGCTCTTGGTTGGACCCATGGTTCATATGTAAAGACAGGCTAAAATTTGAAGCAGTTTCAGTGTTCGTGTATACTCTACTCTATAAATTTTAGAAAATCCCGCCAGTTAAGCTGGCTTGATCTATAGTTCATACTTAAAGAGAGGCTAAAGTTGTTGATTTATAAATCTACGTTCCTGTTGACTCTCTTTTTTATTGTTCAGCTGTTGATTTATTCATGATGTTTTGGCTCTGCAGTGCTTCACCTGGATCTGTGAGGAGCGCTTGATGAATTTCGTTAATGCCATTGTTCGGAGGCGCACCGGAGAGCTCAAAGGTGAGATGGGGGATGCCAAGATCCACTACGGGTGGAGGATTCATCAGCTGTAGCACAAGATGGACGGTGCCATCCGGACGAGCGGGTCTGCGCATGGTTGTTTGGTGCGGCTGCTGCCAGACGAGTGGGTCTGCGGATCCATCAGTGATTGATTAATAATGGTAGTCTAGGTACTGAATAGTTGTCGTTGATTAGTGTTGATATTGGTCCGTTTTCTGCCATATGGTGGAAATTGATGGTACATTGTGAGATTTTTGGTCATGAATTAAATGCTTCTTGTTCTATTAATCTGATATTTGGTTTGACACCGCCTATTCTGAACTAAAAACACACACAATCCAAAGTTTGTATTCCATGCCGCTGCACTGCTGGTAGTTAATATTCTTTGGCTAGTTTGCGCTTGTATGCGTGCTTAACATGACGTCTAGGTATTGTTAGGATGGTGTGGTGATAAATTATTATAGCAACTCTAGTAGACTCATTTGAGGAGTACTGAACTGACCAATTGGCGAGGACTTGAGCTTCTTTTAACTTGTTCATCAGTCTGGTTCTCTAGCATACCAAAATCAGTCTGTTAATTACACTTTGTGTGCCATAAATTGCTGATGCCCACAAATTGTTCGTGTAATGCCTAGAGCAGTACTGATCTAACCAATTAGTTTCAAACGGCATGTAAACCAAAGGAATTTGGGTGCTGAATGCTTCTATTCTTGGTGTTGAACGGGTTAGCCGTGTTCATTCCATAGGGGCATAAAACCCATGACAAGAGTAGGTGCCGAAGTTTTTTATGCTCGGTGCCAAACGGGATTGACAATCGCATCGGGGTATTTCGCTCTCGACATGTCTCGTAATTTGTGTTGGTGGTTTTGGATCCATATTTACATGCTCCAGCTTTTCAGTTCGATGGTGCCGGATGCTTTTGCCTTCGATGCCGAATGGGTCAGCTTTGTTCTAAACGGGCATGTAAACCAAAGGAATTCGGGTGCTGAATGCTTCTATTCTCGGTGTCGAACGGGTTAGCCGTGTCCATAAGGGTCATAAAACCCATGACAAGAGTAGGTGCCGAATGTTTTTATGCTCGGTGCCAAACGGGATTGACAATCGCATCGGGTATTTCGCTCTCGACATGTCTCGTAATTTGTGTTGGTGGTTTTGGATCCATATTTACATGCTCCAGCTTTTTAGTTCGATGGTGCCGGATGCTTTTGCCTTCGATGCCGAATGGGTCAGCTTTGTTCTAAACGGGCATGTAAACCAAAGGATTTCGGGTGCTGAATGCTTCTATTCTCGGTGTCGAACGGGTTAGCTGTGTCCATAAGGGTCATAAAACCCATGACAAGAGTAAGTGCCGAATGTTTTTATGCTCGGTGCCAAACGGGATTGACAATCGTATCGGGGTATTTCGCTCTCGACATGTCTCGTAATTTGTGTTGGTGGTTTTGGATCCATATTTACATGCTCCAGCTTTTTAGTTCGATGGTGCCGGATGATTGCCTTTGGTGCCGAACGGGTTAGCCGTGTCCAACATTTACGTGTCTTAGTGGTACCGAATCAAATGGTTTGTCGCCCCTCTTCCCCCACCGGAGGCGCCCCTCTCTCTCTCTCACCTGAGATGCTTATGCATCCCCATCCCCTCGCCGCGACGCCCCGATCCTAGCCTCCTGCGTCCCCCCGCTCCCCCGACGCGCCGCCCTAGTTCCTGGCCTTTTTATAGGGTGCTTAACAAGGTATGCCACAGTGTCGAATCAAATGATTTGCATAGGGTGCCGAACAAGATATGTCGTGGTGCTAAATCAAATGGTTTGTGTAGGGTGTTGAACAAGGTATGCCGCAGTGCTAAATCAAATGGTTTGCATAGGGTGCCACAAGATATGTCATGGTGCTAAATCAAATGGTTTGTGTAGGATGTTGAACAAGGTATGCCGTAGTGCTGAATCAAACAGTTTGTGTAGAGTGCTCAACAAGGTATGACACGGTGCTAAAATCAAATGGTTTGTGTAGGGTTCTTAACAAGGTATAATGCGATGCTGAATCAAATGGTTTGTGTAGGGTGCTTAACAAGATATACCCGCGGTGCTGAATCAAATGGTTTGTGTAGGGTGTTTAACAAGGTATGACGCGGTGCCGAATCAAATGGTTTATGTAGGTTCTAAACAACGTATGCTGCGATGCTGAATCAAATAGTTTGTTTAGTGTGTTTAACAAGGTGTAACAGATATCGGAACAATGGGGATGTACGCATGACGCCGAACCGGTAGGGTCGGAGCCACGAGACAATCCCCAATAGGACGGCGACCAAGCATATCTTTCGTCTCAGGGTACCAAGCACGAAGAACGCGAGGCGCCGAACAACCACGCTAGTTCCGATATGGCGTATTATGGGAATCGGCGACCGCATAGCTAACGTCCCCAAGAGGAGATGGGGAGGGGTCGCCAAACGGCTACCCCTAATACCAAGACGATCATCTTGGTACCGAGCGTTTGGGACCGAGGCACCGAACCGTACTTGTTAGTACCGAATCGCTTGCCTTAGAAAATATGGTCCTGGTACCGAGCTTGTTAACCCTAATACCAAGACGGCCATCCTGGTACCGAGCGTTAGGGACCGAGGCACCGAACCGTTTTCTCATTGTACCGAATCGGTTTCCTTAGAAACTACGGCCACAAGACGTGATGGGCAAGGTCGCCCAACGGCTAACCCTAGTTGCAAGACGACCAGCCTGGTACCGAGCGTTTAGAACCAAGGCACCGATAACATCGTGTAGGCTTTTTTTTCTACTCTGTCTATAGGCGCCTAGGCATCATCGTTTTTTTAACGTCCTAGGCATCATCGTTAGAGAACGTTGTTCGATGATGGGCAAGAAAAAAAAGAATTGGAGTCGATGGTACCGACCCGCCTAGTCCAGCCATGAAACGGCTAAGAGAGAGAGCCCATGTTCCCAATCATCTCACAGCGAATTTTTTATTTTGGCCCACGTTAGGTACCATGACACAGCAGTGAACCCATGTGGCAGGGGTGGGTACCGAAAGTTTGAAATTTGAACTCGGTGGCCCAATTCGCTGACCCGTGTGCAGCTCCGACGTAACATGTCCAGCCCATGGGCACCGAGCGAAGCATTTGACTAACAGTTAGGTACGACGCACTTAAACTAGCTGCCAGCCCACGTGATGTGATGGACAGGTACCGATCGACTGTTTTCAAAATGAGGCCGTGTTTTGAATCCATGTGCGCAGCACCACCTACTGGGCGGTCAGAGCAAGCAGGCCCACTGACCGGAACAGTAATTGGTTTGCCTTTCTTTGCATCAAATTCAAACAGCCATTCAAACACTACCTGCAAACCATGCAAAAATAGAACCTGCCGGCAGGGCAAGTTTCCTCAAATGCTTGGAGCTGACACGCTGCATGTTTGAGAAAATCATTTTATATATAGGTGGTGAAAATAGGAAAACAAAAGAAGGGTTATTGGGTACCAATCTTAAAGCACATGTGTGGTGATAGATGCATACTCTAGTGAGGATGGACGTACCATATCCGCTATATATATATATATATATATATATATATATATATATATATATATATATATATATATATAAGAATGCACACAAATGAGAATGTATGTTGTCCATTCTTTGAGTGAGAGAGGAGTAGGTGAGCCACAACATGATGTTCGTTAATAGCTAACTGGAGCAAGTAGGTGAGACAATACTAGGGATCTTACAAAATAAATAGGCATTAAGTGGTCTCTAACAAGTACTCCCTCCGTCCTAGAGTGTACGTCACAATCCTCTAATATCGGCCCAAGGCTTAACATGATTAGGGCTGAAATTGTGACTAATTAGGCCGGACTGTGATGCTTCGTATTTGGTACAACCAATAAAAACAGCCCCATAATTACTGCATGCATGATGGATGTGCCAAACCGATGCATGTGGAGGATAGAAAGGTGCAGGCTGCATGTGCTAATTAACTCCAATTAATGCAAATTGTGCCTTATTTGCTTTATATGCGGGACAATCTGAAAATAAGATTGTGACTTACACTCTAGGACGGAGGGAGTACAAGTTTTCATGGTAGCAACAGCCAAGAGGCAAGAGTTACATTCACTTGCACACCAACGTTGTTCTAGTGTTTTTTTTAAGTTGTTCTAGTGTTGGCAACGAGAGGAACACAAGCCACTATTTCTTTTTTCCTGGGCCTGCATCAGTCGATGCAACAACCTCTTTTATTGCATAGTTTGAAAATTTAATAAAGCTTACAATTCATGGGTCACTCATGATTGCTACAAAAAATGAGCCGTTGAAAGATGAAAAGCAATCAGTGCTTAAGCAACATCTATCTTATTAGAACATTGCCGGCTAACCCTGGTGCATATAGTTCACAACCATCTCCACACGGCTACTCTCTCTGTTTCATAATATAAAATATTTTAGCTTTGTGAAGATAATGTATCTAGATCCCTTTTAGTTTGTAGGTTTGGAAAACACTCCAAATCTACACACTAAAAGGTGTCTAAATACATTACCTTCACAAACCTAAAACCTCTTATATTTTAAAACGGAGGAAGAAGTACATCTAAAACCCAAAGTTGTCAGTTGCCCATCCGACAATAGATAAGACCACACATAGATCAAATGTGAAGCTTTTTGAATAACATGCAAGTAACATTTTCAATCTTGTTAAACACCAATTGATTCCAACAATTCCAATTTATGATTATTTTAAGTTTAGTCATCCCATGCTACAAATTACCAAAATAATTCGTAATATTAGTTGGTGTTGGAAGATTAGAAGTAAATCCAACGAGTTTCCAAACAAGACAAGGGACAAGTAATTCAACCACTTTTCCTCTGAATTACAAAACTACATCTGTTACAACCATATACCATTTTCGCTTGGCTAAATTAGATTGGCTTAATTGGATATACGTTCGTTCTAGGGTTCGTTGGGTCGTGGACCGGAGAGAAGCGAGGTGAAGAAATGCAGCCTGTTATTGTGGTTGAACCTGTGCAAGTACACATTCTAAACTGATCCGGGCAGATTCCTTACAAAAAAAGGCAACTCTTGTGGGGCCCATCGTATGTAATGTACGAGTTCGTATGTCTGTTTCAGTAGCCATAATGACATCTAGGGAATATACACAGTGGAGTTTTTCAAAAGACAAAAAATATAGTGGTGTTCTTCAAATAGCCGAAAATTGCAGCAATTATCCAATTTAACCCGATTATCATTAGATAGGAGTACTTTCATGCCATTGATTATATTGTCGTGTCGATGACGAGACCACCACAATTTGGGTTAACTGTTCCACTGGCCGGACCTTGTCACATTTTGACTGGCGTGTTGAGAACCACCTCGGTTCATTTGTGTACACCATCTTAGCATCATAGTGAGCTTTCTATACCCTCGTCGTTCAATTGGGTTATTATGTATTTTGGACGGCCTCGTGACAACCTGCCGCCACCGCTTCCGAAGCTCGTGTCCGGCCATCTTCCGGTGCTCCACCAAGTTACCCGGACAGCAACCGTTGGTGACATAACGATTCCCCTAGAGTCTCTGGTTTCTTTTGTCTGTCTCCCAGACACATCTTTCCCATCTCCAACGAGTGTGACAACTGTTATAATCGCGATAAGAAGATAATGAAGAACGAGAAGAAAATTACAGCAAAGGGACACCGATTTATCGTGAAAAAACACCTCCAACAAAGAAAGGAAAAAACCACGGGCGCCAGCCAGCGAAACTTCACTATAATGGGAAGTGTTTACACAATGCCGGGGATTTCACAAATGCAACTTATCCTAGCCGATGACTTACAAGACGTATATATAGTGGTGAAAACCTAGGTCTTCAGACTTCACTATGCTTCGGCTCAAGCCTCCGGTGATGGGCCTCGCTCCACTCGTCAACAAGAACCACTCTATGGTCTCTCTCTGTTTGTGTGTGCAGAACTAGAAGATGTCCCTTCAATTTATGAGAATGCTATCAAGGGCTAACATGTTATTGCGTCAACATTTGGGACCCAATTGCACTAAACCTACCATCCCGGCTATTTGGCGCAAGCTTCTAGGTTAACACCCGGACAGGAGCCATGCGACACCACCGAGCGCGAGTATGAACCGAGGCCCTCGTGTCTCAAAACCGAGAAAGTGTGGAGATAATCCATTTTGAAGAGTTTTTTGGAACCATGCAGGGGAATAGCATGTAACATTAGGGTCCCCTTGGAATGTTGTTTTCTAGCCAAAACCCTCGGATTACACTGAGATCCCCTGCTTAGCATGTTCACAAAATTAAAACGACCAGATTACAAAGCGACAATCCAAGTGGGACCTTAAGCAATAGGTAGAGCCTAGGAACGGTTAGAAAACAAACAGAAATCACATCTGATGAAGAACGACCGGAAAGTAAAACTAACTTAAACTCTACCACCGAAGGACGACTAAGGGAATAGGGAGCGGATATAACAGATCAAGCCCTATATATATGTTTTGAAGTGATACATAAAATGATTTAGAATTGATGGTGATGCTTGTGACACATCAAAAGATTGCTGCACCGCTGCAGATCGGCCTAGGAGTAAGTTGACGATCGGCACAAAACGAAGTGAAGAGGATGGATAAACTGGACTAGTTTTTCACTGCTTCCTTTCTAAAATACAGAAAGGAACTACTGATTTTGACTTGTCTCAAGAGTCACAATAATTCATCGATCTATCCAAAACACGCATTAATTGACACCCGCTAGGCGCTACGCTCCTGAGAAAACGATATCAGACAGATCAACTAGCTTGTCCACAAGGATCAACAGCAAGAAAGACACTATTTCCCGAGGCCACTCATTCCAAATTAGTTAGCTCTAGTCCAAACCATATATATGTCCTACGACGACACTTCTAGTTTCTCCCGCGCGCAAAAGGAATCTGCTCGATCAATCGTGGCAGTCTAAATGTTCTCTCTTTCTGGATGTAGCTAAACAGTACATTTTATAGGCGAGCAGAAATGATTTTCAGTGGTGAAGACCGTGTATCAATTGCTTTGTTTCTTTATCTTTGAGTGAGGTGTAAGCCGCCCTCTGCGTCCAAATATAATCTTCTGAGTATGAGTAATAAGTGAGACATCACAACTAGCTACCTATGTTTCACATGCATACAAAAAGGTGACCTGAGCCTAGCTAGGTAGATGTTTTGTTACTTTGTTATAGCTCCCATGTGGATCTTGCTCATATTTAAATATACTCCTTCCATTCACAATTATATAGCGTTCTTGGTTTATTCAAATTCAAAATCTGTAAAGTTTCACCAAATATTTAGGAAAAAAATTTAGATCCACAACGTAAAATCGTAGTATTAGAATCATTGTAAAATATATTTTTATATTATATGCATTAGTTATTATGAATGTTGATGTTTCTTCTTATATCTTTGATCAAATTTGACAAAATTTGACTTTGACTAAAGCTTGAACGCAAACTAAATAAAAAAGAGGGAGTACATGTAAATGTCAGCGTGAAATGGAGAAATTTTAGTGCCTCCATCAGGTTGTACTCCATGCACAATGATGGACTATGGGTGAAACAACTGCAAATGTTCCGGAATTTATATAAGAATGCAATTTTCAAGTACAAGATTTATATAAGAATGCAACTTTCAAGTACAAGATAGAAAAATGGTCGTTGCTCGCACCTCGAGAGGGAAAGTGAGTTGCATTTTGTTGGCACCCACCACCTGCTTTACCACCCGCCCCGCACAAAGATAAAGATCCTACATAATGATTGCTTGTAAGAAGGTACTCCCTCTGTTCGGGATTATAAGTCCCGCGCGGATAACTAGTTTGCCAATTTGAACAACAAAATATAAATAGTATAGCATACAAATTATATCATTAGAAACTTTAGAGGTTATATTTTCTAATGGTATAACTTTTGTGATATATAAGTTATATTTTGCTGGTTAAATTAACAACCTAGGTATGCGCGTAGGACCTATAATCCCGAACAGAGGGAGTACCACGCAGATTACAGACCTGGTCTTTCATTGATTAGACTAGTGGATCATTGATTCCATTATTTTAGTACTATGTTTTTCAAAGGAGTAGGAAAATGCAAAGAGGCTTTCATTCCCAGCATGTACTCCAAACCAGCTCCCGGTAGAAGGCTTATTGTTTATCTTCCGTGCAAGCATGAGGCATATGCTTTGCTTGGGTCGACTGCCTAACTATATGTAGGTATGCTCGATGCGTTGCTCACACTCAAATTTCCAGACATTTCTAATTAAAATTAACTACTCCGCTGAGTGAGACGGCCACCATGGAGAAGCTACCTCTGCAATTTCCGATACATGGAAAAGGGAACCCAAAGGGGCAGACTCAAGTCATAACCACATGATGAATATGTCTACTGTATTTACAAGGACATGCATTGAAGAAGTTGAATTTATGCATGTTATGAACTTACCATTAGTTTCTCAATTGACGGCGGTAATGTATCTTGATCCATCATTTCAACCGTGCAGTGCTCCTAGGTGACACGGGCGCTTCTGTCAAGCCAGTCCACGCGACCTTAATTCTAGACTTACAGATAAAAAAACCTTGCTACTAGTTTTGAGTAAAAAAGTAAGAACAAATCGTGAGTTGGAGTTTATTTCGACAGCATCATGAGTTGGGTCTCGTCACTTCAAAACATTGAGGCAGTTGTGCACCACTGATTGAGAAAAAAATATCAGCGAAATATTATATTATTTTTCATGTTGTTTCCTCCAGCACAAGTGCAAAACTTGCGCCAACCACCACCTCCAGCAACGAGTGTAGATGGCAGCCAGTGCAAATAATGCAAACATTTAAGAACGCATTAAAGTTTCAAATGTGGAGGTATTTGTAGTATTTAGACAGAGGGAGTGCACAACTTTAATTTGGTTCAATACCGATGATCATCAAGTCATCATCTTATCCCTAGACAGATCTGCAGTAGTGCACCTTACTCTTTGGGTGCCGTGACACCTCCATCAGCTCGGAAGCACTTTAGACGCTGTGAGGATTCTCGTTGCGCCTCCTCCTTTACAGACAAGAGGGGCCGGCACCGTAAACCCATAAGCTCATGCTCGGCATCGCTCAGGAGGCACTGGAAGACTGAGAGGATGACCTACTAGTCGATGCACTGAAAATTAGATGTGTCACATAATGCAACAATGCATTTTGCTAGTGGGACAAGTTGAATAAGAATCCTAAAAGGTTAAATTGTAGCCCATAAAGCTCAGACAGATAGAGAAACATTTCCTGATGCCACTCATTTCAAGTTATAGTCCAAATCAACAGAAATGGAAGCTTCTAATTTCTCTCGGGGGAAATGAAGAGAAACTTGCTGCATTGATCAGATGTGACAAACTAATTCTTACTTGCAGACTGAGGTAGCTAGTACGTTTTATATGGAGGAAAATTCATGTGGAATGATTACATGTGCTTATTTTTCTTTATTTTTTCTCTTTTTCTTGTGGGGATTTCCTCGTAGTTAGGTGTAGGCCAGGGCGCTCAGACACAATCTTGTGGCAACAATGATCAACAAGCAAGTATCCCCTCCTTTACAAAATATAAGATATTTTAGCCTTTTTATAAAACACATGTCTCTAGACAGTTTTTAGTGTGTATAGATTCACTCATTTTGATCCGTCTGTGCACTAAAAAACATAGATATGTGCGTTTCAGAAAAAAAGTAAAACATCTTATATCTTTTTAAAACGGAGGGAGCAGTTGAGAACTACAACTAGTCTCTAGAATACACACATGTTGAACAAGCATCTATCAACTACATTGATCAACTTACAATATGGTTTGCAAAACATCAGTTGGATAGTACAGAAGACGTTTTCTCTGGAAAGGATAAGATCGCTCAAAAAAAAGAGCCCTCCATTAATTAACTGCATGCATGAGGCTCAGTATGCAAACCTAGAGTAGAAGGAGGCTCAGTATATTCGGATTTGCTAGTTTTTATGCGCTTGAGAACATGCTAAATCTCAGTCACCCCTCTCACTATTGGATCCATCTTGCGATTCGTGCGATTTGAGAGTTACATATGGCTTGCAACTGGTAAAATGTTTAGGCAACACAAAAAATTTGTTCACGCGGTACAATTTTTTGTTCATGCAGTACATATTTTTTGTTCACGTAATTTTTTGTTCATGAGGTTAAAAATTATTCACATCTCACAAATGCTAGGATGACATCAGCCGAGTTCAATCTCAGTTGACTACAAACAGAATATTACTCTCATTTTGAAAAGAAAATGCATAAGTTCTCCAATCACATTGACATACCTTGGGTATATCTGGTCACTACTATAAGTCTATAACTAAGCTAGGAACCACCTACTTCTCACCAAATTGATGCGGAGTAGTCTCCTATGGTGCAAAAGGCTTAATTAAGAAAATTGATGAAAATCAGTTATTTTGGTGGAAACACTCGATTATAATTTTACTTCAGTTTTCTTTTCGCATGACAGTTGGATCTGCCACGTGCTTAGATGTCAAAGGTTAGAATTGTACTCATTTTCTTTGTGACGCAACAGTTACGCAATCAGGTGGATTTGAGTCACTTTTTTATGCTACCTTTGTCTGAGAAGCTTATACACAATTCAGCAGATTCAGGGAATATTGCAACAGCTGTCCACGGACAATTATTTATGAAGCTATAGGCATGTCCAAGGAAGCTGTCCAGCCTGCTACGTACAAGGCCTCACCAAATCAACGCGTAATGATGGCGATCACTGATCAACAGGTCATCAAAAAGTGTCCTTGTTTGTTCGCGGATCATCCAAAGCTACGGTGTTGGTCAGGGCCGTACTCGAGAAAATGGAGGCCCGGTGCGAAAAAAAAATTGGCCCTCGTATAGCCATTGGCAATTAGCAAAACATGGTGCAATTTTTGAAAGAATGACAACTTATCAGATATTGATAACAGAGATTTCAAAAAGAAAGTGATAACATAATGCAAAAGTGCCCCTTAAGAAAAAACATTTACTAGAAACATGCCATCCTTCTAGCATTTCTTGAGATGAAATATTCAATTAGTTCTTCATAAGAAACTTTCTCCAAAATATCGTATTTAATTGTTATTATAAATGTAGAATGGATCTGCTTTGAGAAAATTATGGTGAAATTAAGAGTTGGATTAAGAGGTGTAGACTACAACGGACGTTGCATTTACTCATTGCATGCATCAACGCATCTGTTCTAGAAAAATCGCGACAAAATTAAACCCAGGAAAGAGCTGCGATTGGAGCTATGGAAGAACTGCACTAGCTGGATGAGAAAGAGAAGGAAGAGAGAAAAGGGAGGCCTGCGCTAGGCAAATTCCTAACCGGTGAAAATGGAGTTAATTTTGGACAAATACCAAGCGGTGGATGGTTCAATGGATTTATTAGGCCCAATTAAATCTATCATTAGTAACACTAAATAATAGTTTAACATAAAAAATTAGAGGCCCTCCTATTTTGGAGGCCCTGTGCGTTGAACCTCCTGCACATGCATGTCAAACGGGTCTGGTGTTGGTAAACCCTCGGGTTCAAACTGGGAGTGTTGTCTGTTGTATTAGCAAGTTTTTCATCGGATCATATCTCAATTTTATGAGGACACTAGTAGTTTCTCAATTCTAAAACACACGATACAGGTATCTATGTGTGGTCTATGTACGATACGGTCGTACACGCCCACAATTTGACATAGTGTTATCTGCATGTTTCCGGTAAAACCTAGCCAGCAGATCAAATGCAGGAGACCGTTTCCGTTTGTTTCCTTTCTGAAAGTTCCGAAAATGATCAAGGTTGGCATTTGGGTGATGCAATTACAACCGCTTTTGATGCCAAGCTAGCTTGTTTTCCATCTCTAAGGACATCTGATTTTTGTAACTATAACTTGACAGGTTCTGTCAAGTCACCAAAAGTCGCATTCATATTCTCCGTTTGTTTCAGATTGTTTCGAGACTGGATTTTTCTTTCAAAGTTTGAGTTAGCTACAGGTACGTGCATCGATGTGTTTGTAGATCGAACACCTTTAGTTCTATGGTAGGACAACGGGTAAGTGCAGGGGCAGTAAACACTGGGAGACGGCTGGAAGAGATATTCAGGGGCAGTAAAGGTGGGATTCTATGGTGCCGTAACTTTCAGGTCTCTCTGCTTTTAAGACATCCCAGAGATTTTTGGTTTCGCAAGATCGGTGCATTTCACGAGCCAAAATAGGATGAAACAAGACTATCATTCTTGAGATTAAAAGATTAAATCGGGAACACATTATATACTGTAAAAGATTAGAGCATGAGCATATATAGTATTGCAGCTGTGCACTGTACCTGATCTTGGTAATTTTTTACTCATATGTAGTCACGATTAATTTATAGTAAATAAATGTGCATGTTCTCCGCACGAGTAGCCCGATAAAATACATGATATAACTTCACCCTGATATGGTGAGCCTGTGAATATAATCCTAATACCACTAGTGAAAAACATGTCTTCGGTTCGATCTGAATAAAACCAGTAGTCCCGGTCCGTCACGAACCGCGACTAGTGCTAGCACTAGTCCTGGACCGTGAGGCCTCCAACGGCTAGAAATGGCCATAGACACTAGTCCCGGTCCGGACCATAGCTCTAGTCCCGGTCCGTAATACGACCCGGGACTAATAACCTGGAGCGGGCCAACTGCTCTTTTCGGGGACTATTAGTCCCGGGTCGTATCACGGCCCGGGATTAGTTGTCCATCCGTATATATACAGCTTCCTGTCCACCTGCCCTAAAACATATGGTGTCCATTTTTCTCAAAGAAGCAAGAGAGTTCATGCCATTTTTTTCTCAAGATTTGTCAAGATTTAGTTTGGAACACCTAAATCCAAAGCTTTAAAAGGTTAGAACTTCATTCTTTCATCTCTTATTGCTACTTTAGCTCTATAATGCTCTAAAAGTATAGAGATATGGATCAAATGCATGCATGCTCTAGAAGTAGCTAGAAGGATTTTGATATATATGTGTAACAAATTTTGATTAGGCACATAGTTACTGAAAATTGAAATGTGTAATTTTAGAGTTTAAGAGCTTAGAATGGAATGAGGTTTTCACTGATAAAACAATAATAAAAAACTCCACATTTATCATGTTGATTGTTTTCTCCAATTTACAAATTGGTGCATGTAAATTTTTCAAAATTCAAAATTAATGCTCTAGAAGCTCTCAATATAACTTGTAATAATTTTATCATGTTGTGTAATGGTTTTTGATATACTTTTACTATAATACAGATGGTCCAGGAATGGATGTACGGTACTGACCGACGCTCTGGCGAGTTTATTAATGGCGTGCATGAATTCATCCGTGTTGCTAATGCAAACAAGCGCAATGGTTTTGTATTCTGTCCATGTAATGGATGTAGGAATCAGAAGGATTACTCTGACTCAAAAACCCTTCACAACCACCTGTTGAAGTCCGGCTTCATGTCCAGTTATAATTGTTGGACCAAGCACGGAGAGAGAGGGGTTATAATAGAAGACAATGAAGAAGAGGAGGAGGACACATGATGAACCCGCTGATGATCTTGGTCGGACCATTGCCGATGCACGAAGAGATTGTGAAACTGAAAAGGACAGGGAGAAGTTCAATCACATGCTAGAGCATCACAAAAAGTTGTTGTACCCAAATTGCGAAAATGGTCTGAAAAAGCTGGGCAGCACACTGGAATTGCTGCGATGGAAGGCTGAGTGTGCTATACCTTACTCCTCATTTAAAAAGTTGCTGAAAATGATGAAGAATATGCTTCCAAAAGATAACGTATTGCCCGCCAGTACGTACGAAGCAAAGAAGGTTGTCTGCCCTCTAGGTTTAGAGGTTCAGAAGATACATGCATGCCCTAATGACTGCATCCTCTATCGCGGTGAGGAGTATGAGAATTTGGATGCATGCCCGGTATGCACTTCACTTCCGTATAAGATTAGACGAGATGACCCTGGTGACGTTGAGGGCGAGCCCCCCAGAAGAGGGTTCCTGCGAAGGTGATGTGGTATGCTCCTATAATACCACGGTTGAAATGCTTATTCAGAAACAAAGAGCACGCCAAGTTGTTGCGATGGCATAAAGAGGAACGTAAGTCAGACGGGATGTTGAGACACCCCACTGATGGGTCGCAATGGAGAAAAATCGATAGAAAGTACCCGGACTTTGCAGATGACGCAAGGAGTTTAAGGTTTGGTCTAAGTACAGATGGCATGAATCCCTTTGGGGAGCAGAGCTTCAGTCACAGCACCTGGCCCGTGACTCTATGCATCTATAACCTTCCTCCTTGGTTGTGCATGAAGCGAAAGTTCATTATGATGACAATGTTGATCCAAGGTCCGAAGCAACCCGGGAACGACATTGATGTGTACCTAAGGCCATTAGTGAAAGAACTTTTATAGTTGTGGCGCGAACCCGGGATACGCATGTGGGATGAGCACAAGCAGGAAGAATTTAACCTTCGAGCATTGCTTTTCGTAACAATCAATGATTGGCCTGCTCTTAGTAACCTTTCAGGACAGTCAAACAAGGGGTATAATGCATGCACACACTGTTTAGATGAGACTGAAAGTATATATTTAGAACATTGTAAGAAGAATGTATACAATGAGCATCGTCGATTTCTTTTGGCCAAGCATCCCTTAAGAAAGAAAGGCAAGCATTTCAACGGTCTGGCATGTCACCAGACGAAGCCTAAGGAGCGTACTGGTGCTGATATATTTGATATGGTCAAAGATTTGGATCAACTGGTAAACTTTGGAAAGGGTCCTGGAGGAAAATCTGTTCCGAAAGACGCTGAAGGACACACACCCATGTGGAAGAAGAAATCTATATTTTGGGAGCTACCATATTGGAAATTCTTAGAGGTCCGCTCTGCAATGGATGTGATGCATGTGACGAAGAATCTTTGCGTGAACCTGCTAGGCTTCTTGGGCGTGTATGGGAAGACAAAAGATACACCGGAAGCACGAAAGGACCATCAACGTATGAAAGACCCAGATGGCCTGCATCCAGAATGGTTTCAAGGTCATGCCAGCTACGCTCTTACCAAACAAGAGAAGGAAATATTTTTTGAATGCCTAAGCAGTATTAAGGTCCCGTCTTGCTTCTCGTCGAATATAAAGGGAATAATAAATATGGCGAAAAAAAAGTTCCAAAACCTAAAGTCTCATGACTGCCACGTGATTATGACGCAAATGCTTCCGATTGCATTGACGGGGCTTCTACCAGATAATGTTCGAGTACCCATTGTGAAGCTATGTGCATTTCTCAATGCAATCTCTCAGAAGATAATCAATCCTGAAGATCTACCACGGCTACAGAATGATGTGGTCCAATGTCTTGTCAGTTTTGAGTTGGTGTTCCCACCATCCTTCTTCAATATTATGACGCACCTGCTGGTTCACCTAGTCGAAGAGATTTCCATTCTCGGTCCTGTATTTCTACACAATATGTTTCCCTTTGAGAGGTTCATGGGAATCTTAAAAAAATATGTTCGTAACCGTGCTAGGCCATAAGGAAGCATCTCCAAGGGCTATGGAACAGAGGAGGTCATTGAATTTTGTGTTGACTTTGTTCCTGACCTTAAGCCGATTGGTCTTCCTCAATCGCGGTATGAGGGGAGACTGAGTGGAAAGGGTACTCTAGGAAGGAAATCAATAATATGTAGGGACGGACATTCTTACACCGAAGCACATTACACCGTTCTACAGAATTCTATCTTGGCAGCCCCATATATCGAGGAACACAAGAAAATCTTACGCTCCAACAACCCTGGAAAGCACGACTCTTGGATTAGAGATGAACACATGAAGAGTTTCGGCGGTTGGTTGCAACATCTCATCAAAAACAACACTCTTGGAGATCAGCTATACTTGTTGTCTAGGTCACCATCTTCGACTATATCGACTTTCCAAGGGTACGAGATAAATGGGTATACATTTTACACGATAGCCCAAGATAAAAAGAGCACCAACCAAAACAGTGGTGTCCGCTTTGATGCAACAGACAACAGTGGGTCAAAGACCACATATTATGCTTACATAGAGGAGATATGGGAACTTGACTATGGACCTACTTTTAAGGTCCCCTTGTTTCGGTGCAAATGGGCCAAGCTGACAGGAAGAGGGGTTGAGGTAGACAAGAAATACAGAATGACATCGTTGGATCTCAACAATCTTGGGTACTTAGACGAACCATTCGTCCTAGCCAATGATGTGGCTCAGGTTTTCTATGTGAAGGACATGTCTACCAAACCTAGAAAAAGAAAAAATAAGAAAAAGAATACATCAGACGATGAGCCAAAGCGCCACATAGTTCTTTCAGGAAAAAAAACATCATGGGAGTGGAGGACAAGACAGACATGTCAGAAGATTGTGATAAGTTTCATGAAATTCCGCCCTTCACGGTGAAGGATGACCCAAGCATCATGTTAATGAATGAAGATGCTCCATGGATACGACAGGATCAGAAAGGAACACACGCGAAGAAATGATATGTAATAATTGTAACATTTTATGAGTGAAGATGCTCCATGCATGTGTCCATTTTTATAGTGTTGTCTGCAAACAATCTTGAGTGTGTTAGTCCCGTTTTGTGGCTGGACCGGGACTAAAGGAGGGCCTTTAGTCCCGATTCATACTTACCATTAAGATCTAATCTCCAAACGCGTGAGGTCACATATTAGGGAGTGCCTCTATAACCAGTTTCTCGGAGATGCCGGAGGACTGGGCTCCGTCGGCATCTCCCTGAAACTGGCTGTAGTGGTGTCCCTGCTCTCGAAAACCATCTTGCATCTTGTAACTTCTCTAACTAGATCAATACGCCTGGGATCTAACTAATTTCACATATTAGGGAGTGCCTCTATGACCAGTTTCTCGGAGATGCCGGAGGACTGGGCTCCGTCGGCATCTCCCTGAAACTGGCCGTAGTGGTGTCCCTGCTCTCGAAAACCATCTTGGAGATGCCTCAAACTGGCTGGAGGACTGGACTCACAAGGATGCCTATTTATAGTACAAGCAGCTCGGCATAATGTCGACACACACGACATAATGTCGACACTCACCCCTATTATTAGTGCTGACTCATGTTTAGTCCCGGTTGGTGTCTCCAACCGGGACTAAAGGTTCATCTTTAGTCCCGGTTGGTGACACCACCCGGGACAAGGTACAAGCCGCACGACATAATATCGACACTCACCCCTATTATTAGTGTTGCCTGGTCCAGTCTGCCGCAATCCCTTCAGTCGCGGTTGGTTTCTCCAACCGGTACTAAAGATGAACCCTCTCTTTATTAGGTAACACTAAAGACATTTATTAATATTAAAAACCGGGACAAACCGGGACTAGCTAACACTCAGGACTAAAGCCGCCCCCTTTAGTCATAATCATGCCTAGTCCTATAGTACGCAGCTTTAGGGTCTTCTTCGTCATCGTCATCATCATCGTCTCCTGCCATTCCGGGGATCCTCAGCCCATTAACGGCATATACCAGGGGCCATTCCAGCCTCGGATTCACGGCGGGTGGGGGAGGGGTCTCCTGAAAGACGATGCCTCTACCGCCGGGCCGGTGTGGGGCCTTTTTGTGGCTCTGTGGCGGGTGGACTCGTGGGCACCATAGGCGAGGATGGTCTCCCCCAGCGATGTAGCGCATCACTCCGATGATAGTACGGTTCGCCCACCACAGACGACGGCCGGCTTCGTTGTGGTTCACCGGGGGCAGGCCATCACCCTCGTACCTAGCGAGCTCCCTTTCCCGCCTATTGCGAAGAAGGCATTCCAGGTGTCGTAGTTGTCGGGATCCCACTGGGGATCCATCCGCTGCTCCTGCGTGAGCTCGTGGTAGAAGTGGTTTCTGATGGCCGCCTGGCGTGCGGAACCTTGAGGGACAGGAGGGATAGGAACCCCTCCAGCGCTCAGCATCCAGCCGGCGGGTGGCCGGTAGCCCGGCGGACAAGGGTAGTTGGAGGCAGACAGCGCCTCGGTCTCCTCGAGGGCCAGAATGGCCCAGTAGGCGTTGTCCATTGTTCTAAGAGAGAAAGGTGTGAATGTGTGGATAGCCATGGCGCGATCGCCCTAAATATAGAGGGAAAGGGCAGGAAAACTTGGCGTGAAGCTTTGGGAAATGGCGGGAAATATCTTTAGTCCTGGTTAGTGACTACATCCGGGACTAAAATCTCTCGTAGAAAGGAAAGGGCGGGAAGCGGTGGGAAATATCTTTAGTCCCGGTTTGTGACTACAATCGGGACTAAATGGATATTATATTAAGATTCTTTGTATTTTCTGATAATAATAGACATATTATTTGTTTTATTTGGATTATTACAATAAAATATATGATTTTCCAAAGTTTTTATATTTGATTTGAATAAAAAAAAGAAAATTTACAAATGAAATAATTTATAAATGACACAAACAGATAAATGGATATTATATTAAGATTCTTTATATTTTTTTGATAATAATAGACATATTATTTGTTTTATTTGGATTATTACAATAAAAGATATGATTTTCCAAAGTTTTTATATTTGATTTGAATTAAAAAAGAAAATTTACAAATGAAATAATTTATAAATGATGCAAACAGATAAATGGATATTATATTAAGATTCTTTATATTTTTTGATAATAATAGACATATTATTTGTTTTATTTGGATTATTATAATAAAAGATATGATTTTCCAAAGTTTTTATATTTGATTTGAATTAAAAAAGAAAATTTACAAATGAAATAATTTATGAATAATGCAAACAGATAAATGGATATTATATTAACATTCTTTATATTTTTTTGGTAATAATAGACATATTATTTGTTTTATTTGGATTATTATAATAAAAGATATGATTTTCCAAAGTTTTTATATTTGATTTGAATTAAAAAAAGAAAATTTACAAATGAAATAATTTATAAATGATGCAAACATATAAATGGATATTATATTAAGATTCTTTATATTTTTGTGATAATAATAGACATATTATTTGTTTTATTTGGATTATTACAATAAAAGATATGATTTTCCAAAGTTTTTATATTAGTTTTGAATTAAAAAAAGAAAATTTACAAAAAAACAATTAGTCGCGGGTCGTGGCTGGACCCGGGACTAAAGGTTGCCTACGCGCGCGAAAACGAAGCGGCCGAAAAATACACACTAGTCCCGGGCCGTGGCTTAACCCGCGACTAAAGGGGGGGGTCTTTAGTCGCGGGTTAAGCCACGGCTCGGGACTAAAGACCCTTTAGTCGCGGGCGGTGGCTTAGCCCGGGACTAAAGGGGTGGCCCTTTATATTTCGCGCGCCACCGCCCCTGCCCAACATTTGCATTTCTCGACGAAGACGAAGCACAGGCGACGAACGCAAAGACGAAGAAGAGACGAGGTGCTGTCCGGCCGCCGCTTCCACCGCGCCGTCGTGCCACGCTCCGCCGTGCCGTGCTCCGCCGCCGCTCCGCACGCCGCCGTTTTGCCGCCTCGCCGTGCCGCGCGCAACCGCTCCGCGCCACCTCGCAGTCGCGCCGGCGTCGGTGAGCGCCGCTTGATCGATCGAGGCCGGGGTGGTTTTTTTATTTTAGTTAGGATTAGGATTATTATTGTTTTAGTTAATTATTAGGATTAGTATTAGGATAATTATTAGGATTATAATTATTGTTTTAGTTATTAGGATTAGTATTAGGATTATATTGTTTTAGTAGTTATTAGGATTAGAATTATTGTTTTAGTTATTAGGATTAGTATTAGGATTATTGTTTTAGTTAAAATATTAGAATTAGGATTAGGATTATTGTTTTAGTTATTTTTTTGTTTTACTTATTAGGATTATATTGTTTTAGTTAATTTTTTTGTTTTACCACAAATAATATTAGGATTATTGTTTTATTACTGTTATTTTTTTGTTTTAGTTATTATAATTATTGTTTTAGCACAAATAATATTAGGATTGTTATAATTAGGATTATATTGTTTTAGTTATTAGGATTAGTATTAGGATTATTGTTTTAATTAAAATATTAGAATTAGGATTAGGATTATTGTTTTAGTTATTTTGTGTTTTATTTATTAGGATTATATTGTTTTAGTTATTTTTTTGTTTTACCACAAATAATATTAGGATTATTGTTTTATTAGGGTTATTTTTTTGTTTTAGTTATTATGATTATTGTTTTAGCACAAATAATATTAGGATTATATTGTTTTAATTATTAGGATTATTGTTTTTTCTAACCTCTTTAACTCTATTTTTGTTATAGATAATTAAGTCATGGATCCATCTGAAGATCCTGGTCGCATCGGTGAAGGTTTTCTTCAGGGCATGATAAGAGGTGAAATTCCTCTTAATATTACTACCGGCGCCGAAGATATTTTGCTCGAGGAAGAGATATCCTCATATCTGAATCCATCCGGTGATGGACTAGAGGAAAACCTAATGTACCAAGGGGAAGACCAGATGGACGAAGGGCAAACAAATAACAACAATAATGATGGCCCCTCGACAGGATCCGGCGAGGTACATATATATATAAAGTCTCGTGTTACCTCTATTCATTAACTGATCTAGATATATATTAATCACTCTCTCTTATTCTTTTAGCCCACCGGATCGAAGCAATTGACAGCTCGAACGAAACAAGGGCCGAACAAAAAGTTGGATGGTAACCAGAGGTTCACCATCGAAGAAATATATGATGATGGTGAACCGATTGCTCCAGAGAAGCACCGGAGGATGTTTATAAATCAATGCGGGGTGCTTGTTAGGGACAACCTGCCGATCACCCAAGAATGGAATAAGTCAAAGAAACCCGGTGAAGAATCCAATATCTATGTCACCGATGATGCCAAAGATGACCTTTGGCAGAAGCTCATAGCGCATTTCATACTACCTCCAGAGTATGAGGAATTTGAGGTAGATGGTATTACCCCAAGGTCGGGTGGGCTTGAAAATAGAGCGAAAGTCAAGGAGTAGGCATTGAGCAAGATGGCTGAACTGTACCAGAACCACAAGAAAAGTTTATACGCGAAATATGTCGCGAAAAATAAAACTCCAGACTTCAAAGGAGTAAACGATAAGTCGAGAGAACAGTGGCCCGATTTTGTAAAGTACAAGCAATCTGATAAAGCAAAGGCAAAGTCAGCAAAGAACACGTTAAATGCTGCCAACAAGAAATACCATCATAAAATGGGGACATGTGGCTACAAGAGTGCCGTCCCTAAGTGGGAAACTATGGAGAAGGAAATGAGGGCTAGAGGCGTCACTCCTGGTACAGATGGATGGCCCGAGAGGTCAAAGCACTGGTGGTACAGGCACGGGGGATCCTTGGACCCAGAAACAGGGAAGACATTATTTCATGAGAAAATTCTAAAACCCTCCCAAGACCTTATTAAAGCAATGAACGATGCTCAATTGGGATTGTTCTGTCCCGAGAGAGAGAACGACGAGCTGACACGCGCCCTAGGGAATCCTGAAAAGGGAGGACGAACACGAGGCAAAGGCGCTAGTGTCTCGTGGAAGAAAGGGTTTCCTCAGTACGATGCCAGTTGCAGAAGCCGTCAGAGAAAGAAGGACCGGGAGGCAGACCGGATCTCCAGGGTAGAGCAGGACCTAGCTGATCTGAAGAACCTCATGCATGAAATTAGCCAAAGGCCACCGTCGTCAACTCACCCGCGGTCTGATGATCCTGCATTGGATCTTAGCCAACGGAGAAGCAGCATGGCTTCCACGGAGGTCCGTGCTGATGATCAAGCACTGCTGGATGATGCACCGGCTCCTCACTACCCCGTGGATGATGTCAGAGAGATGGCACAATGTGAGCTACATCAGCCAATGAACAACCTGTCCTTCAAGGTGGCGATCGACACTGCTTTACCTTGTCTACCTGGAGCACTCCACCATTCACTTACGATTCCACCAGGCTATGCTCGTGTCACGGTGGATGACATAGTGGAGGATTTTGCGGACCTAGAGATTGAAATCGCTACGCCTGAAGGCCTTACGAAACTAGGAGATGTCAAGCGCAACATCATTCTATGGAATAAGAAGTACATAAAGTTTTCAGGCTCGGCGCCAAGGCCACCGACTCCAAGGAATCCAAATCCACCCCGCATCGAATATCGTCAACCTCCAAGTCTACCCCAACCCGATTATCGCCAACCTCCAAGTCCACCCCAACCCGATTATCGCCAACCTCCAAGTCTACCCCAACCCGATTATCGCCAACCTCCAAGTCCACCCCGCCCCGCTGACGATCGCCACAGCAGGAGTACATCAACTCGATCTCCGCCTCCGCCTCCATGCAATACTACTACCTTGTCGAAGAAACAGAAGTTCGACGGTCCCCCGCGCCCCACGTCGAAGAAAGGTTAAACACCGAAGATAGTCGATATCCCGCCGGCTCTTCCAAAGAGACCTTATGACAAGATCGATGAGGAAACTAACGCGGATGTGGCTGCCCAAGTTAAGGCGCATTTTGCACCGAAAAATCCTGAGCCAAAGCCGGTATATAACGAAAAAACCAAAAAGTGGGCTAAGTCCTTTCTTGAGCAACCATCCCAGATATCGATGAATCTGGAATCAAACTATGACCGGGAGATTATTAAGCAAGCACAGAAGAAAAAAATCACAAGTGCAAAAAGCGGGAAGCAAGTTGCCCAGCTCGGAGCACAGAAGAATCAATCGGTCGCCCCGCTCAAAGTCATTTTAGACCTCGACAAGGCCTTCAGAGCTGAAATGGATATGGACATGGAAATAATGGACCCTAGAGCCCGTAATAATGCTGCACTTATGGGAATCACTGTATCGCAGGCCAAAGCACTTGCTAACGAAGCAAATATGTCTCTTGGTCAATATTTAGGCTATGAAGATACGCCAGTGGGTCAGATAGTACGGCAGTATGTCCAAGGGGAGCCTATAGTCAGTAATGAGGAGCTCACGCGTCTATCCACACATATGCGAAATCTGCACGAATGGTACATGTCGCAAGCACAAAAAAAGCATCAGAAAGATTGGTTTCCGGTGGACGTTAGAATGGAGCATCACTTCAAACCATACTCGATACAGATTCAAATGACCGAACTGTTTCAGTTATACAACCAGCGCGCCCTCGACAAATCTATCATTTATTGCTACTGTCTGTAAGTTATTTATTTCTATAATTAAGTTTGTAGCTTTAGCTCGTTCATTGCATTTAATATATTATCCTAACTATATAACCTTTTGTATGATGATATTATATTCTGCAGAATGAAGATGTTTGAATGCAAAAAAGCTAGAAGATACGACGTTGGGTTCATTGACCCATATATCATTAATGAATATACGTTAAAGAATCACCCCGGACGTGGAGGAAGACCTGTGCAGGTTCTTAACCGAGAATAATTTTGTTAAAGAAATACTATTTCCTTACAACTTCAAGTGAGTGTTTATATCTTGTACACATTTTATTTTTGCTTACTCGACGAGCTATGCATGTATGCTTATGTAAACGTTCGCAGATTCCACTGGATCTTGCTAAACATTCAAGTTGACAACTCCCTAGTTGAAGTCCACGACTCATTAAGTTGGGACCAAGAGCAGTGGAGCGACATGAAAGTAATGCCCCATAAGTAATTTCAATCATTATCGCATTATATCGTCCTCTTTCATTTATTTCTTGATATCAAGTAACTAATAACTCCTTTGTTCATTTTCTTTGCCGAGCAGGTGTTGGACACGGTTCAGACAGAAAATACCAGGTCCATTCAAAGAGGAGCTAACTTATAAAATGGCGAAGAGTTTACAACAGCCACCGGGAACTCATTTATGTGGATACTACGTCTGCGAGTACATCCACGAGTTGACCAGTGAGTGGAAAGTTGACTCGCATTATATATATGATTTGCGGGAGAAACTAGAGCCATACCAACGCATAAGAGCAATTCAAGAGGAGCTGGCGGGATTTATGATGAAGGAAGTCCTTGATGTACATGGAGAGCATTATGCGGATGACGTGGAACTCGATTTGCCTTAGTCATCTCCATATAGCTCATATGATATATATATTCATCAATGACCATGTAATTTCAAAACATTTCTTCCTTTTGATATGATTGATTATATGTATGCTTGCAAGGGATCGATTAATTATATAAATGCATCGACGTGTAGTGTGTATGTAGTAGCGTATAATATGTATACTGAAATATATGTTTGAATTATAGTGAAACACAAAACGAAAAAGGAACGAGATGGCAAAAAAAAAAGGAAATACGCAATCTCTGCCGCGGCAGAGAAACACACAATTCTCTCCCGCGGCAGAGAAACACACAATTCTGTCCCGCGGCAGAAAACCTTCTAGTCCCGATTGGTCTTACGGCCCGGGACTAGAGGGTTTCCACCCCCGCGGCGCTGAAACAACCACGTGGCTGTTATCAGTTGCGGGCCGTAGCGAACCGGGACTAGAGGGGGCTCTAGTCCCGTTTTCGCAGTCTCGGATCCAAAACCGGGACTAGAGCTAGTTGCGGCGCGGGACTGGAGGCCCTTTTTCCACATGTGTACGGAGTACTAGCAAAACAATTCATATGTCTCTCTGCTTACATGCTTTTCAGATATCCCAGAAACTTTGGTGTCACAGGATAGGTGCATTTCACGAGGTAAATAGGATGAAATCAGACTATCATTCTTGAGATTAAAAGATCCGACCGGGAACACATTATGTACTGTATGTATTCATCAATTCGAGCATGAGCGACATCTTTTGGTCATCTTTTTACTCATATGTAGTCATCATTGATTTATAGTACTTTCTGATCCGACCCATATTACTTGACTTGGATTTGTCAAAATTTGGATGAACCTATATTCTAAATAGTGTCCAGATTCATTCAAATCTAGACAAATTTGAGTCAAACTAATATGAGTCGGAGGGAGTAAGTAAATATGCATGTTCTCTGCACGAGTAGCCCGATAAAATACATGATAAATTAACTTCACCCTGATATGGTGAGCCTGTGTATATAATCTTAATACTAGCAAAGAATTCATATGTCCTGGATTTTGGCCAGGTTTAATCACTATCTAAGCGAGAAAAGGAAATGTAGTTTAAGCTCTGATCACATCACATTGCTAACAAAATCTCAAGCACTTATAACGAGGCAAAAACACATAATATCGGATTTTTTCACTCGTCCAACATCAAACAAGAACTACTTTAGAAACTGGCTGGCAGAACATCCCCCAAAGAACCTATAAATGCACCAAGCGTTGTTCGCAGCGCTTCCAATAGCAGCTGGCCTCTATTAGTCACCCTTTCTTCCAGCAGACAGCTAAGTGTTCATGACGATGCACGACGTTCCGTGAACATCGAGCTGTCTCCTGAAACATGGTTCCATGATCGATCAGAATCCACAGCCCAAGCATCTCAGGGAACCTAAAGAGACTGTTTCCTGATGCCACCTATTCTCTAATAGACAGGGGCAGTGCTTTCTCGTTTCTCATGTCTAGGTGCAGGTTGCACCGTGTTCTCTTCAAGCTGAAGTAGTTAGCTGTATGATGTCGCCATAGCTATATATAGGTGGAAGAGTCTACATATACATGAATGTTTTCACCTTGGCTTTGAAAGAAGAGTAGGTGAGTTCAAATATACAGGTGGAAGATTCTGCATATATATGAATGTTTTCACCTTGCTCTGAAGCAACACGGGTACGAGAGCATGTAGGCGAGATGCTACAAGTGATTTCTGAGTAGTAGTACTACGTTGATTTCTTGAGTGCGCGCTTTCACGAGTGTGTAGAACGACGACAAAACCAAAAGGGACATGTGTTGTTTCCCTTACATAATTTTGCGACGACGTTTTCTTATTGTTGTCTTTGAAGAAGTTTCCTTTTGGAAAATCTCTTTTGTCTAGGAATTGTCTTTGATGGTGGTTAGAGTGTTATTGATATGAGTGACTGATCATCTTGGGCAGGACCTTTTTCTCTTTTTCTTTTCCGGTTGTGTGCATCCTTGATGTCTTCAGCCATCTTGTTGATGCATCGGATGTAATTGATATCTTCGCAATATAAATATATTCACTTTATAAAAACTAGAAGCAGTTAATAGATAATTAAAACATTCATGCACGTCTCAAATAAAGAGAATCTTTTAAGTACTTCCTCCGGTCCAAATTAACTATTACATATTTACGAAAAAATGTTTTCTAAAATCTGTCTATGTTCAATGAACCTGTGAAAACTATTTTGTATCAGAGGTAGTACTTAGAATAGTACCGAAATTAACAAACAACCACAACCATCCATATGAACTAGAGAGAACTTCTACAAATGTTCGGCGATAAAATCAACCGTGTGCTTCAATCAGCAAAACCGTCGTACACAAATCGGGCATAAAAAATTCATGTGCACATCATTTCCTTGGACAAAATTATTTGGTCCATCCATTAAGGTATATTTGCTAAGATCATCATGATGTTTGTGGATCAACACGTTGTGTTTCACCTTTTCTCCTTTTCAGAAAAGGGAAAGCCCCAATCGATGCCTATAGCTATATATAGAGCCTTATTTAGGTTCAAAGTGTTTATAGCTCAAAGGTCGGACAAAGTGGATATTGAATCAACCAGTCGGAGAATAAGTAATATGAAATATATTTGCATCAACATGTAATTATATTGTTGGACTGTTATCCGCACTTGTTGAACAAATCTCATGCAACCGTTTCCAAATGGATGCACCCAAAGTCCATGGTCCTCCCCTTCTCCGCTGGCTGTATAATGGCATCCTTTTCGTTTTATTCTCCTCTTTTTTGGGTTTATTTGGGAATTTTCTCCTTTTTATTTCCCTTCGAGTGAGGTGTAGGCCACGGTGCAAATACAATCTCATGGCAGCTGGGATCAATACGAGCAGGTAGGTGAGAACTATAACTAGTATTCTCTACAATACATCATGATGGACAAACATTTGTCAACTACATTGATTGGCATACATTATGAGTTTGAAATCATCAGTTGGACAAGTACAAAAGGCGTTTTCTCCGGAGAGCACATGATCCCACAAAAGAGAACCATCTACCATTTGCATTTGTCTTAGTATACAAACCCTAAAGTAGAAGGAGGCTCGAGCATTATAAATCTTCAGAAATAGAACATAGTTCTCCTTTTCAAGCATTTCGATAACTTCTACAATTACCTTGATCTCCAGCTACATTGATCCGAACAATACAAGGCTAGGGACAACCTACTTCCTACCAAATTGTTGTCGAGTATAGTTCCTTGGTGGAAAACAGAGTAAAGCAAATTAGTGTTTTTGAAGATTTTGCAAGATGTGAAATACTATAATCAGTTCACTTTTTGCATGATATATAACTAGACCTCTGTTGTTCTTAGCTTTTAAATGTCAGAACGATACTCATTTGCTTTGGACATCAATAGTAGTACTTTTAATGAAATATAACTGACCAGGAGGATTTAAAATTGTTATAAGGGGGCCGTGTGTAACTCTAGGATTGAGATAGATCTCGTGTCTTGTCTTGTACTCCAAGATGATCCTTCTACGCTTATATATGCTCGCCAATGAGGCTCAATAATACATCCAACATATTCTGCAAATCCCTCTCTATCGTTTATATGGTATC
Organism: Avena sativa; assembly: GCA_916181665.1. NCBI lineage: Eukaryota > Viridiplantae > Streptophyta > Magnoliopsida > Poales > Poaceae > Avena > Avena sativa. Next base: position 270,549,983 of record OV702298.1, on the reverse strand, counting down.
AGACTAAACCGGCCCTAAACCTAGCCGCCGCCACACGCTTCCGCCGCACCGCCCCCGGGAGGATCGATCTCAATTATCTCCCCCAAGGGCCGTGTGATCCATAGCAGGACTCGTCCGCTAATCCATGATCAGCTGCCCTGTTGAGTCTTCTTTTCCGATCTATAGATCGGTTACGTTTTTCTCTCCGCCGGTCGCTTGGCCGGTTTATCGAATTGAGTAGCCCACCGACGTCGTCATTGCTGCGTCTCTACTCCGACAACGACATCGACCTGCATCAGCCATCTTCATCAAACCGTGTGGCACGGATGCACGGGACGCACATGGGACACACCTACGTGGGTCGCAACAGGTTGTTCTCGTCCGTGCGGTCTCCATCCCCTGTACGTTTTATCGTCATCGTCCGAGACTTCACCGACAATGCTGCCATTGACTCCGATCTACACGTCATTCATGCCATGACACATACAGCGCCCCATTGGTTTGATTGACCGATCCCGCGTCCATCTACGCCAAGCACGTCCCCGAGCTTCTATCATCAAGCTACGATCAGCCCCTGCGTCGCCCTTTCGGGCCGGAGCGCCGCCGCTTTGGTCCTCGCCTGGCTATTGAGAGGCCGGGTGTAATACTTAAACCTTTTAAGTAATAAAGAGTCGTTTATCGAAAGAACAAATATATTTCTTGCTAAAATAATGACCATCGTTCGGCATATCAGGACACAAAGTAATTCAGGTATCCAAAACATGCATTGCTATCCGCTAGGAGCTACGGTCCTGTGAAACGATGTCGCACAAATCAATTGTCTTGCCAAGACGGATCAACAGTATGAAAGAAACTATTTCCTGAGGCCACTCATTCCAAAGTTAGCGCTAGTCCAAACCATATTTCCTAGGACGACCAAGCCCCGACGATGAAACTTCTAGTTTCTCCCATGCGCAAGCAAACTTTCTCGATCAATTGTGACGATCTAATTATCTAAATGTTCTCTCTTTCTGGATGGAGCTAAATAGTGTAGTACATTTTATAGCTAAGCAGAAATCAGTCGCACTGGTGAAGCCCGTGTGTCACTTGCTTTGTTTCTTTATCATTGAGTGAGGTGAGCAAGTCTCTCACGAGTAGTACTATAATGCACCCTTGTATTTTTTAACCTTTACTATATATATAAGGAAACATATGTACAAGGATATTTATAACTTATTAAGGCTTTGTCTTTACACCATGAGGGATTCCATGATATGGTCAAATTGGTATGAGAAATACATGTTGGTTGTACCTCAATACAAATGTGGAGATAATAAAATGTGTGCGACACGTAAATACCTTGCTGGTTGGGCACGACATATACAAGTATCTTTAAATTAGAAAAACAGTGACTTTAATTGAGGACCTCGAAGCTATAGCAGAAGTTTGACCTCTTACTGACCATGAAATTGAGCTCAAGAGCCAATCAAATGGAGAGATAGCACAAATTCTACGTGGGGAGGAGCTCAAATGGCACTAACGTTCTAAATCTCAATTCATACTGGAAGAAGATTCGAATACAAGATACTTCCATAGTGTTGCCAATGACATTCATAAAAAGAAACTTATTCACTCTCTAGTTCAGGATAAAGGAACGATTGAGGGACATGAGCAACTGAAGTTGTATATTAAAAATTACTACAAAGGTTTGTTCGGGGCTCCTGAAGAAGGTAATTTCTCAATGGATGAGTCTCGAATAGACGGTATACCCCAAGTTTCCAAGGAGGAAAACAACTTACTCACTTCCCCTTTACTCTCGGGAGGAAGTGAAAAAAGCTGTTTTTCAAATGGAACACAACAAAGCTCCTTGTCCAGATGGTTTCTTGAGCAGAGTTCTACAAGAATTTTGGGGATGTCATTAAATCGGACCTTCTAGATTTGTTCAGTTCTTTGCATGCTAGACAACTAGAACTATTTCGCCTAAATTTTGGTGAGATTATTTTATTACCTAGGTTAATGATGAAAAAATGATCCAACAATAGTGGCATATTTGTCTTCTTAACGTTAGTTTTGAAATTTTCACCAAGTAGTAACAATCAGGCTGAACACAACAGTTGATCCCATGTGGTCAGTGCTTCTCAGACTACCTTCATGCAAGGCTGGAACATTCTGGATGGGGTGGTTATCCTTCATGAAATAGTACACGAACTACATAAGAAAAAGTTGAATGGTGTTATTGTCAAAATAGATTTTGAGAAGGCCTATGACAAAGTCAGGTGGTCTTTCCTCCAACAGACTCTCAGAATAAAAGGTTTTTCTACAAAGTGGCGTGTGATACGCCCAATTTGCATCACCATTCTATATCATAATTTATCTCTATTCATTGATATTTGTCTTATTATGAGGTATTACTTATGGATTTTTCATCTGTTTATGCATGTTGGATGATTCTTGGAGGATGGACTACCGGAGTCTGGATTCTGATGGAAAAGAAGGCGTATCGGTGAAATTTCGCAAAGATCAGAAAAATACCAGAAAAATATGGAAACATATTATTTCTCCAGAAGAATGAGGGAGCCAGAAGGAGGGACGAAGAAGGGCCTCAGGGGGCCCACAGCCCCTAGGCGCGGGCCCACCTGACCCCGCGCCTAGGGCAGGTGTGGACCACCTGCACGGCCTCCGACTCCGCACCTTCGCATATATCTTCCCTACGGAACCCTAAGCCCCGGGGAGCGACCACAGATAGATTTTCGCTGCTTCTGGGGGCGGAAAACACCGAGAGAGAAAGATCTCTCCGGCAGATAGATTTCTGCCAGGGGAATTCCTTCTCGGAGAGGGGAGACCGTTGCCATCAACACCGTTGTCAAGTTAGGCTTCATCAGGATCATCATCATCCACACCATCATATCCACCAGCACCATCATCACCACTCCGTCCCGTTGTAACAATTGTGTTGGATATTGCTTTAGTTCATTAGGGGAAACTTTCCCGGTGTTGATTACTATTGTAGTTGATGCTTGTGAGTGGAACCATTGTATTATTATTTATGTTCAGATTGTTATCCATTACCATATCATCTTTGATCTTGATCCATATGATGTCTTTTGAGTAGTTCGTTTAGTTCTTGAGGACATGGGAGAAGTCATGTTGTTAGTAGTGAATCTATGATGAGTTATTATTCAATGGTTTAGTATTTAAGTTGTGGTGCTATTCTTCTAGTGGTGTCATATGAACATCGACTACATGACACTTTACCATTTATGGGCCTAGGGGGATGCATTGTGTATTTGGCTACTAATTGTGGGGTTGCCGGAGTGACAGAAACCTGAACCACCGTTAGGACACCTTTGCACAAGGGAGCGTAGGATCTCAGAGTTTAAGGCTATGGTTAGATTTATATCTTAATTACTTTCCTGTAGTTACGGATGTTTGCAGGGGGTTTAATCATAAGTATGTATTAGTCCAAGTACGGTCGGTACATTAGCACAGGTTCACCCACACAACACTTACAACACCAGAGAAGAGTACTCAGCTATTTGAAGCGAAAGCACTTGACAGAATTCCCATGTGTCCTCGAGAACGTTTGGTCCTTATAAGTATTTCCACCGGCTTGTCCTTTGCTAAGAAAGGATTGGGCCACTTGCTCCGTTTGTTCGTTACCTTTGTTACTTGCTCCTTGTTTTGTTGCCTTGTAAAAAAACCACTAAAAATCCGTTTGCTAAGTATTCACAGGGATTTTCTGCTCCATACCACTGTTCAGCACTTTCTGCTCCTCATTGGGATCGACACTCTTATTTATCAAAAGTACTACGATACACCCCTTATACTTGTGGGTCATCAAGACTATTTTCTGGCGCCGTTGCCGGGGAGGGAAACGCTATTGAAGAGTGGAACTGTTAAGAGAAACTTTTACTGTGAGTATTGCTTTTGTTACTGCTTGTTTCTTTGTTTCCAATATGGATAACCCGCTTGGTTTTCTGTTTGGGAAAACTACTACCACTGCTGGGGTAGTAGATGAACCACCACCTGTTGAGATAGATCCTTTTAAGATACCTACAAGTATTGTTAATCGTGTTATGGATAATTATTATTTTGGCGATGGAACCGTCCATCCCAGTGATCACTTGCTTTTTATCCATAACTTATGCGGGTTGTTTAAGTGTGCAGGTATCACAACTGAACAGGTGAAGAAGAAGTTACTCTCCATATCCCTGAAAGGGAGAGCTGAAGAATGGTATAAGCTGCTGAAGAATGGACAATCCATAGAATAAGAGGAGATGGCATCTCTCTTTTACTATAAATTTTATCCTCCCAGTGAGATTCATCAGGATAGAAATTATATATAACTTTTGGCCTCTTGATGGATGATGGCGCCCACCACTTGTCGTGGGACGCTTCGTTGGAAACCCCAAGAGCAAGGTATGAAGCAGCACAGCAGCAAGTTTCCCTCAGTAAGAAACTGAGGTTATCGAACAAGTAGGAGGAAGAAACGTCACATAGGTGTTGCAAGCAACGCAGAGACCTGCACAACACAAAGTCAAGACCTTGCCCCAACGAATCAGTGAGGTTGTCAAGCTCACCGGTTTGCCGTAACAAAGGATTAAATGTATGGTGTGGAGGTAATGGTTTGCAGCAAGTAAACAGGTAACAATGGAAGATGTATCAATGGTAAAGATTTGACTGGGGTCCATAGTTCACTAGAGGTGCTCTCCTTAGATAAACAACATGGCATGAAGGGTAAACAAATTACAACGGGGCAATTGACAGGAACTGAGCAAGGCATAACAATGCAATTACTAGCCAGAAAGATCCTATGAGGTTGATTGGGCAATACAACAATATACATAGACCGCCATCCAACTGCATCTATGACTAGAAGTCCACCTTCAGGTTATCATCCGAACCCCCTCCAGTATTAAGTTGCAAGCAATAGACAACTGCTTTAAGCAAAGTGTGTAAGGTAAATAGTCCACATGTTCCATGAACAAGAGACCGTTGTTTTCTCCCTAGTAGCAACAACACATCTACAACCGAAGAGATTATTGTCACTTCCCTTGGAAACTAGAGGCATGCACCCACTATCGAGCATAAATACCCCTTCTTGGAGTCACTAGCAACTACTTGGCCAAGATAACCACTAGCAACAGAGAGCATGCAAGATCACAAACAACACAGACATGATAGAATCATAAAGATAAAACCATTAATAAAACCAACATAATAATCTCAATATCCATCGGATCCCGCAAACACAACAAGCATGATTACACATAGATTATATCTTGATCATGAACGGAGCTCACAAGATCTATACATGAAAGCACAAAGGAGGAGATACAACCATCTAGCTACTACATGGACCCATAGTCCAAGGTGGAACTACTCATGAATCATATAGGAGGCTTCCGGGATGATCTCTCCTCTGGCAGGGTGCCGGGAAGAGCTTCAGATCCCCCTGATCTAGGGACGATGGTGGCGGCTACAGACGATTTCGTGGATTTCTGATTGGGTACTTAGAGTTTCTGCATTGGGGGCTTCTTATAGGCGAAGGGGCGAGACCGGGAGGCGGCCAGGGCCACCAAACCCTAGCCAGGCGCGGGCCCACCTGCCCCCATGCCTGGGGTGGGTCTGGCCCCCTGGTCGGCCCCTCCGGCTCTCCTCTGGACTTCTTGTTCCCCACGGAAAGTAATTGACTTTGACATTTTTCCCGTCCAATTCCGAGAATATTTCTTTACTAACTTTTCTGAAACCAAAAACAGCAGAAAATAGGCATCTGGCACTGTTGCAACTTGTTAATAGGTTAGTACCAGAAAACATGTAAAAAGCACCTCAAAGTGTGGACAAGTAAAGCAAAGTATATACTAAACAAGCATGGATCATCAAAAATTATAGATACGTTTCCAACGTATCAGCATCCCCAAGCTTAACTCCTGCTCGTCCTCGAGTAGGTAAGTGATAAACAGAATAATTTTGAGGTGACATGCACCCTCACAATGAAGATCCAACCATTTGCAAACATTGAAAGCTAGGATCAAAGAACTCTAAACATGTGCATGAAAGATGAAGTTCTAATAATAGGACATAGTAACTATGCATGCAACATGGCAAGCTACAAACAAAGATCATGAATAACATGCATTGAAAAATGTTTGTTTGTTTCACATGCAGAAAACATAGCATAGTGGCAATCAGCTTGTACCTCATAGAGTAGCAATATATTGCATAGGACACCTGCAAAGTTCACAAGGGTGACTAGAAACAAATAGCACAAGAACAAGTAATGTCACAATATGCATCAATTAATAAGCTTTGGAACACTGCACACAGAATGACAACTATGCTCTCTTAATGGTGCCTAAAGGTAGAAGGTGGAGACTCAATAATGGTGGAAGAAAGGCCTTTTTGTAAAGGAAGCAGGGATTACAAGTTTCAAAAAGAGCTTCCAAAATGGCACTTGTTAGCTTTCGGCCCTCATTGTCCCTATCATAAGCATCTTGAAGTGGTTAAGGTTAAAGTGGCAAAGCTGGAGTATATGCTTGACGAAGTATAAGCTGGCAATCTCATGCCCCTTGAATACGAGGGCCACAACTCATGCATACTCAACTTTGGGTCCAGGTAAGTTCTTGTCACTGTAAGTATTTGCATATCATTGAGAACCTCCAACGGGGGTACCCCTTGCACATGGTACAGAAGCTTTCCCATAACCAAAATGACAATGCAAGCAAACAATGAGCATCTCAGCAATTCTTCTTATGTACCATGGGAATATGGTGTTTTTTTCTCTCTTTCCTCTTTTCTCAATGTGTCTCTTTTTTATAAGAAGAATGCTTCATAGATGTCACTATGGTGATGCTGCAAGTTTCCACCATGATTAGGCATGGCTTAGGCTAGCGGCCCAGGCGTTTCTCTAACACAGGATACAAACTCCATGGACTTACAAGTTCCTTCTTTATTTCACACCGGTGACATCCATAGACAAAAGAACATGATATCAACTGAGTACAACAAGGTACAAGTGCAATGTTGAAAACGTTCCTCGTGACATCATGGTTCTGCTAATTCCAACTTATAAGTGCAAGCATATACAACAAAGTTGTCACAATGGTTCAAGTTTATTAGGGGCAAAGAATAAAGTGTGCCATCAAGTTCGTGAGGGATTTAATCACTAAGTTTTCACATAACAAAATAGTTTTTAATTGGAAGATAGATGAAAAAAGAATATACTTTGGAATGGTGTAACACACCATGCATAGGAGTTTATAGTGGACACTTTGGAATAACATGGTTTCTTGGGAGTTGGAAGCATGAGTAGAACTTACTCATACAAGTGGAGGCTAGCAAAAGACTGTGAGCAACCAACTAAGAGAGCAATAATGGCCATAATCATGCAATGCAACAAAGCAAACTAATCAAAGCAAAGAGTGGTACTACGAGTCAAGGACTAAATGATCATAGAGGCTAATGGTGACTTTTCATAGTCATAACATGGTGTGAGCATGTGCCAAGTCAACCCAAGCAAAACATCAAAGAAGAATACCACAATAATATGCTTTTGTATGCTAAAACGACGCATAATTTCTTCAAAGAACACTAAGCAATCCCAATTGTTTGGAACAAGACATGCTACATCAATAATCACTAAGCATAATGCGAAAACAACACCTAGCATGTCATGCTAAAGTCTAAGTCACAGTCAATGCAAGCTCCTCTTGCACTTCAAGCAAGAACTTACTACTCCTTTCTAAACACCAAGCAAACTTATTTGCAAAACAACACAGCGACAACGGGGGTCCAAACTACTTTACTCAAGAAAACTAAACAAACTAAGCAAAGAAAACAAAAACTAAGATGCTCCAAGAACAACACAATTGTGCATAAAACAATAAAAACGAAGTGTCTAGACAGACCTGAGCTTTTTATTGATGAAGAAGGGGATGCCTTGGGCATCCCCAAGCTTTGACGCTTGTACCTCTTGGATATTTCTTGGGGTGACACCCTGGTGGCATCCCCAAGCTTGAGCTTTTGTCCATTCTTCATCTCATTGCATGACTCTCTCTCTCTATACCTGAAATTTTTCCTTCATACAAAACTTCACACAATCTTCATTAGCAACATTAGTGTATTCGAAAGATATTAGACCCCTAGAAAAGCTTTGGAACAGCAAGGATTTTCACTAAAAACATAAGCTACTGTAGTAACTCCTTCAAAAAGCTCAATTTACCTAAAGAGAACTCAAAAAGGAATCAATAAAAAGCAAATGCAAATAATGGCAGAAATCTGTCAAAACAGACCAGCAGGTAGAAACGAATTTTTCGAACATCTTCTGTTGCTCAAATCAAAATGTGTTGAACTAACCAAAGTTAACTAACATACTGGGGGATTTATTCGTAAATTTTGAGCTCAATCCGAGTTACAGAGCCTCCTCACATTTTTTTTGGTGGAGGACATAAATCTGTTTCGGGACAGCAACTCCCCAAATCTTATTTCCCTCTCATTAGAGGTCATTCTTGGCACAAAACGCAAACAAAAAGGATAAGGCAAGGTTATTACAGAAGTAATAACTTCCAAGACTCAAGGAAACTCTTGGGTTATTTCCCAACAAGTACTTTTCTTCAACGCCTTTAAGTTAGGCACAAGAAGCAAGAAGAATTAAGTATTTTCAAATGAGGAAGCATTAACATCAAACCTTGCTTTCAAAGGAGGAGCAAAAAGCAACTTCTCTCTTCTCATTGGGAAGTGTTCAATACCTTTCTTGAATGGAAAATTATATTTGATGGTGCCTTCTTTCATATCAATAATGGCACCAATTGTTCTAAGAAAAGGCCTTCCCAAAGTAATAGGACAAGAAGCATTGTATTCAACATCCAAAACATAGAAATCAACAGGGACATAAGCATTGTTAACCATAATGAGAACATCATTAATATTCCCCATGAGTTTATTCTTAGCATTATCATTGAGTGGGACATGCAAATAACAATCTTCTAATGGTGGCAAATCAAGCATTTCATAAATCTTCCTAGGCATAATAGAGACACTAGAACCAAGATCACATGAAGCTTTGAGATCAAAGTCATTCACTTGCATATTAATAATGGATTCCCAAATATCTTCTAATTTCCTAGGAATAGAAGCTTTGTGTTTTAACTTCTCTTCCTTAATCTTAACAAGAGCATCTGTAATGTGTTTGGTAAAGGCAACATGCATATCACTAGCATCAGGACTTCTAGCAAGCTTTTGCAAGAACATAATCACTTCGGGAATATTGCAACCATCAATATCAAAGTCAAACTTAGCATCACTAGTGGTAGGCATAGTAGTAGGAGGAATAGGGGCTACTTGTGGTTTAGTGGTGATAGTGCACACACTATTGTTTCTATCAATTCCAGCTTCCCTTTCCCACCTAGCATGAAGTTGAGCTAACAGCCTAACATTTTCATCAATAGTAACTTGTATGGCATGAGCAGTAGCAAAGGTGTTTTCCATAGTTTTAGGTTTAGCAGCCATTTTTATTAACCAAGGAAGTTTGAGCTTCAGATAAAGAGGATATATTTTTCTCAGCACTCAAATTTTTTGACTGTAAACTAGGAATTTCTCTATTCAGATTCTCAAGCTGATGACTAATATTTTTCAAAATGATAGATTGCTCCTCCATAGTTTTAGTGAAAATCTTGTTTTGCTCATTTTGCATTTGCATAAAGTTTTTAGTGGATCTCTCAACTTCTAGAATCCTCTCTTCACTAGGCATTCCAGATCTATTCTGATAAGTATTTCCACTAGGAGGATAAGGCCTATAATTGTTATTGCTACAACAATTATTCCTATAGGCATTGTTGTTGAAATTGTTGTTTCTAATGAAGTTCACATCAACTTGCTCTTATTGAGCAACCAAAGAGGCTAAGGGAACAGTATTAGGATCTAGAGGAGCTTTCCCATTAACAAGCATAGCCATAATAACATCAATCTTTTCACTCAAAGAGGAAGTTTCCTCAACAGAATTTACCTTCTTACCATGTGGAGCTCTCTCAATATGCCATTCAGAGTAGTTAACCATCATATTATCAAGAAGCCTTGTTGCAGCTCCCAAGGTGAGTCCCATAAAGTACCTACAACAGCAGAATCCAACAGGTTTCTTGAGGAGAAGTTCAAACCTGCATAAAAAGTTTGGATAATCATCCAAGCAGTGAGTCCATGAGTAGGGCAATTTTTAACCAAAGATTTCATTCTTTCCGAAGCAGGAGCAACATGTTCACTATCAAGCTGTTTAAATTTCATAATTTCACTTCTCATAGCAATAATCTTAGAAGGAGGATAGTACTTTCCAATAAAAGCATCTTTGCACTTAGTCCAAGAATCAATACTATTTTTAGGCAAAGGTAGCAACCATTCTTTAGCTTTTCCCCTCAAGGAGAAAGGAAAAAAGGCTGAGCTTAATAATATCTCCATCTACATCCTTATACTTTTGCATCTCACAAAGTTCAACAAAGCTATTAAGATGGGCAGCAGGATCATCAGAACCAGCACCAGAAAATTGCTCTCTCATCACAAGATTCAACAAAGTAGGCTTAATTTCATAAAAGGTAGCATCAGGAGCAGGTGGAGCAATAGGTGTGCTTAGGAAATCATTGTTGTTGGTGCTAGTGAAATCACACAACTTGGTGTTCTCAGAAGAATTCATTTTGGCAAAGGTGGGCAAGCCAAAAACAGCAACAGCAGCTAGAGCAGGAACTAATTTTTTTGTGTTTTTGAATAAGGCAAGCAAACCAAGCTAGACTATTTTTTTTGGGTTTTTTGAAAAGAGGCAAACAAAACCAAGCAAAAGAAACAAAGCAAACTAAAAACAAAGTAAAGAGAAAGGAAGTGAAGGACTCCCCTAGTGAAGACGTCCTTAGCCTCCCCGGCAACAGCGCTAGAAAATAGCTTGATGGCGCCCACCACTTGTCGTGGGACGCTTCGTTGGAAACCCCAAGAGCAAGGTATGAAGCAGCACAGCAGCAAGTTTCCCTCAGTAAGAAACTGAGGTTATTGAACCAGTAGGAGGAAGGAAACGTCACACAGGTGTTGCAAGCAACACGGAGACCTGCACAACACAAACTCAAGACTTTGCCCCAACGAATCAGTGAGGTTGTCAAGCTCACCGGTTTGACGTAACAAAAGATTAAATGTATGGTGTGGAAGGTAATGGTTTGCAGCAAGTAAACAAGTAACAGTAGAAGATGTATCAATGGTAAAGATTGGACCGGGGTCCATAGTTCACTAGAGATGCTCTCCTTAGATAAACAACATGGCATGAATGGTAAACAAATTACAACGAGGCAATTGACAGGAACTGAGCAAGGCATAACAATGCAATTACTAGCTAGAAATATCCTATGAGGTTGATTGGGCAATACAACAATATACATAGACCGTCATCCAACTACATCTATGACTAGAAGTCCACCTTCAAGTTATCATTCGAACCCCCTCCAGTATTAAGTTGCAAGCTATAGACAACTGCTTTAAGCAAAGTGTGTAAGGTAAACAGTCCACATGTTCCATGAGCAAGAGACTGTTGTTTTCTCCTTAGTAGCAACAACACACCTACAACCAAAGAGATTATTGTCACTTCCCTTGGAAGCTAGAGGCATGAACCCACTATCGAGCATAAATACCCCCTCTTGGAGTCACTAGCAACTACTTGGCCAAGATAACCACTAGCAACGGAGAGCATGCAAGATCACAAACAACACAGACATGATATAATCATAAAGATAAAACCATTAATCAAACCAACATAATAATCTCAATATCCATCAGATCCCCACAAACACAACATGCATGATTACAAATAGATTAGATCTTGATCATGAACGAAGCTTACAAGATCTATACATGAAAGCACAAAGGAGGAGATACAACCATCTAGCTACTACATGGACCCATAGTCCAAGGTGGAACTACTCAGGAATCATACCGGAGAGAAGGCCTCCGGGATGATCTCCCCTCCGGCAGGGTGCCGGGAAGAGCTTCAGATCCCCCCGATCTAGGGACAATGGTGGCGGCGGCTACAGACGGTTTCGTGGATTTATGTTCGGGTACTCAGAGTTTCTGCATCGGGGGCTTCTTATAGGCGAAGAGGCGAGACCGGGAGGCGACCAGGGCCACCAAACCCTAGACAGGCACGAGCCCACCTGCCCCCATGGCTGGGGTGGGTCTGCCCCCCTGGCCGGCCCCTCCGGCTCTCCTGTGGACTTTTTGTTCCCCATGGAAAGTAATTGACTTTGACGTTTGTCCCGTTCAATTCCGAGAGTATTTCTTTACTAACTTTTCTGAAACCAAAAATAGCAGAAAACATGCATCTGGCACTGTTGCGACTTGTTAATAGGTTAGTACCAGAAAACATGTAAAAAGCACCTCAAAGTGTGGACAAGTAAAGCAAAGTAGATACTAAACAAGCATGGAGCATCAAAAATTATAGATACGTTTCCAACGTATCAATGGAGAGAGTACAACTCAAGCTTGGGGGAGATTGAAGTTAGTAATGCTTAAGTGTCCTATCCATGAACTCCCTAACAATATTATTCTCAATAACTTTTATGCTAGGCTTCCTCTTCATGATAAAGATTTACTAGATGCTTCTTGTGCTGGATCATTCACACGTATGAAGGAAGAAGCTAAATGGGATCTCTTAGACCATATTCAAGATAACACCGAAGCTTGGGAGAATGACAAAGGAAGAAAGTCAGTTATAAACTATGATTATGAATGCATTAAATCTTTTATGGGAACTGATGACTTCCCTGATATTAGTAATGAGGTTGGTCTTGATCCCCAAGTGCTTGCAAAAAATTTTAAGTCCTTTGCCTATTATATTGATATTCCCAAGAAAGAGTGGGACAAATACCATGCTCCTTATAAAGACATTGTTACCCATGTTCCTGCCATCGTAGAGGTTTGTACTATTGATCCTATTTTGCCTGAACCTTATGTTGAGAAAACTCCTTTTCCTTCCAAGGTAAGAGAGCATTCTATTATGGCTAATGTGGTTAGAAAAAGCGCAAAGAAAACTGTAGGGTCCGATGAGATTATTGATATTGAACCTGTGGTAGCTATTGTGAAATATCTTGTCACTGGAAATATAGAGGATGAGCATATTGTCTTCTGTGAAGACGCTAATAATATTGTTTCTCATCCTAAGAAAGTTAGAAAAGCTAGTGTTCCTGTGCTTTCTGTTAGAATTGGTAGTCATAGCTATTATGGTTTATGTGACATTGGTGCTAGTTCTAGCGCTATTCCTTATGAGCTTTACAGGGAAATTATGCATGAGATTGGTCCTTGTGAGCTTGAGGACATTGATGTGGTTATTCACCTTGCTAATAGAGAGCAAGTTTGCCCCATTGGCATTGTAAGAGATGTGGAGGTCCTTTGTGGTAAGATTAAATATCCTCCTGATTTTCTAGTACTTGGTAAAGAAGATAGTAAAACCTATCCTATTATCTTTGGTAGATCCTTTCTGAATACTTGTGGGGCTATCATAGATTGTAGGAAGGAAAAAGTTTTGACTAATTTTGCTGGAGAGTCTTATGAGTTTAATTTTTCCAAATTTGCCAAAACTCCTTATGAAAATAAACTGCCTGATGAGGATTTCAGGGTTGAACAACTTTCTGCTATTTCTCTTGCTCCTAACAATGCCTTGCAGCAATTTATGGAAGATCATGAAAGTGATGTCTTCCTGAAGGAAAGAAATGAGATTGACGAGGCTTTCCTTCGTCAGCCTGAGTTACTTAAGCATAATCTACCTGTGGAAGATTTGGGTACCACACTACCACCTAAAGGGGATCCTATTTTTGAATTAAAACCTTTACCTGATGATCTTAAATATGCTTATCTTGATGATAAGAAAATATATCCTGTTACTATTAGTTCTAAACTTTCAGGAAAGGAAGAAGAAAGGTTATTAGAGATATTGACGATTTAAAGGGGATTTCTCCTACTATATGTCAACATGCTATTAATATAGAGCCTGATGCAAAACCACTTGTTGAGCACCAATGCCGTCTAAATCCTAAGATGAAGGACATGGTAAGAAATGAGGTATTAAAACTCCTTGATGTTGGTATTATTTATCCTATTGCTGATAGTAAATGGGTTAGCCCTATTCATTGTTTTCCCAAGAAAGGGGGAATAACTGTTGTGCCTAATGAGGATAATGAGATTATACCCAAAGAGTAGTGGTTGGGTATAGAATGTGCATTGATTTTAGAAAGATTAATAAAGTTACTAAAAAGATCACTATCGCTTGATGCAGAGGCCGTGGCGATGCTCCCATTTCGAAAAAAAACTAAGAATGATCACTATCCTTTGCCCTTTATTGATCAAATGCTTGAGAGGTTCTCCAAAAAGACTCACTTTTGCTTTCTTGATGGTTATTCTGAGTTTCCTCAAATTGCTGTGAAATCACAGGACCAAGAGAAAACTACTTTCACTTATCCTTATGGTACTTATGCTTATAGGCGTATGCCTTTTGGTTTATGTAATGCTCCTGCTACCTTTCAGAGATGTATGTCTGCTATCTTTCATGGTTTTTGTGAGGAAATTGTGGAGTTTTTAATGGACGATTTTTCCGTCTATGGAACTTATTTTGATAACTGTTTGCACAACCTTGATAAAGTTTTGCAGAGATGTGAAGAAACCAACCTTGTTCTTAATTGGGAGAAATGCCATTTCATGGTTAATGAAGGGATTGTTCTTGGACACAAGATCTCTAAAAGAGGCATTCAAGTTGACAGAGCCAAAATTGAAGCAATTGAGAAGATGCATTGTCCTAGGGATATCAAAGGTATTCGTAGTATCCTTGGTCATGCTGGTTTCTATAGGAGGTTTATTAAAGATTTCTCCAAAATTTCAAAGCCTCTTACTAATCTTCTTCAAAAAGATGTACCTTTTGTTCTTGATGATGATTGTAAGGAAGCTTTTGAAACTTTGAAGAAAGCTTTGACAACTGCTCCTATTGTCCAACCACCTGATTGGAGTTTACCTTTTGAAATTATGTGTGATGCTAGTGATTTTGCTGTGGGTGCTGTCCTTGGACAATGTGTTGATAAGAAGTTGAATGTTATTCATTATGCTAGCAAGACTCTTGATGCTGCTCAAAGGAATTATGCTACTACTGAAAAATAGTTCTTAGCTGTAATCTTTGCTTGTGATAAGTTTAGACCTTATATTGTTGATTCTAAGGTTACTATTCATACTAATCATGCTGCTATTAAGTACCTTATGACAAAGAAGGACGCTAATCCTAGGCTTATAAGGTAGGTGTTGCTTTTGCAAGAGTTTGATCTGCATATTATGGATAGGAAAGGTGCTAATAATCCTGTTGCTGATAATTTATCTCGTCTAGAAAACATTTCTTTTGACCCATTGAGCAGTTAGATGCAATAAGGGTAAGTCCACATGAAAGTCCTCGGTATGATGATTATGCTAACTTTATTGTTTCCAAGTATTTGCCTCCAACCTTTACAGCTCAGCAAAGAAGGAAATTCTTTTATGATCTAAGGCATTACTTTTGGGATGACCCACACTTATATAAAGGAGTAGATGACATTATGCAAAGATGTGTTCCAGAATTTGAACAATAAGAGGTATTGAGAAAATGCCATTGCAGTGCTTATGGAGGACATCATGCTGGGGATAGGACCGCACAAAAGGTTTTACAATCTGGATTTT
Source organism: Avena sativa (assembly GCA_916181665.1). Lineage (NCBI taxonomy): Eukaryota > Viridiplantae > Streptophyta > Magnoliopsida > Poales > Poaceae > Avena > Avena sativa. The sequence continues at coordinate 270,534,317 of OV702298.1, read as the reverse complement.
ATTGGCCCACCCTTTTTAAAGATGCAAGGAAGTTTGTCTTATCATGTGATGAATGCCAACGAGTAGGTAACATCTCTAGACGCAATGAAATGCCTATGAATTATTCTCTTGTTATTGAACCTTTTGATTGTTGGGGATTTGACTTTATGGGGCCTTTTCCTCCTTCAAACGGGTATACTCATATTATTGTTGCTGTTGACTATGTTACAAAGTGGGTATAAGCCATACCTACAAACAGTGCTGATGGTAAGACTTCTTTGAAAATGCTCAAAGATGTCATTTTTCCTAGGTTCGGTGTGCCTAGATATCTCATGACTGATGGAGGCTCTCATTTTATTCATGGGGTTTTTAGAAGAACTCTCGCTAAGTATGATGTAAACCACAGAATTGCTTCAGCTTATCACCCCCAAACTAGTGGGCAAGTAGAACTTTCCAATAGGGAAATTAAATCTATCTTGTAGAAGACTGTCAATAGATCTAGGAAAAATTGGGTTAAAAAGTTGAATGATGCTTTGTGGGCTTATAGAACTGCTTATAAAAATCCTATGGGGATGTCTCCTTACAAAATAGTCTATGGGAAAGCTTGTCACTTGCCTTTAGAATTAGAACATAAAGCTTATTGGGCAGTGAAAGAGTTGAATAGAGATTTTAGACTTGCTGGTGAGAAAAGACTGCTCGATTTAAGTAATCTAGATGAGTGGAGAGGGGAAACTTACAAAAATTCTAGGCTCTTTAAGGAAAAAGTAAAAAGATGGCATGATAGGAGAATTCTCAAAAGGGAGTTCCATGTTGGTGAGAAAGTTCTTTTGTATAGGTCTCGTCTCAGATTTTTTGCACGAAAACTACTCTCCAAATGGGAAGGACCTTTTATTATCAAGGAAGTGTACCGTTCAGGTGCCATCAAAATTTCTTCTCTGAAGGATGACACAACACAGGTGGTTAATGGTCAAAGACTAAAACATTATATTTCTGGAGATTCTTATAATGAAGATGTGGATGTTATTTAAATGGTGACTCCAGAAGAATTTATCAGAAGCCAAACACCAGAAACTGCAGAGTTCGTCCTTGAATAGGTAGAAGTGGTGAAAGCAGAAGGTTCGTGAAACTCCAATCTTTTATATTTTTGATGTTTTTAATACATAAGGGAAGTTACGAGACGAAACTGAAGAGGAAACGAAGCCCGGGGTGGACAAACCCACCCCAGGCGTGGGCCCAGCCTGGCCGTGCCCCCCTCAAACTCCGTCTCCGCCTCGTTTCCATGTCAAAACCTTCCTTATGCATTTAAACTTCGTAATATGTAACCCCCGGATCTCCCAAGGTTCATGCATTGTGTTCTCATTGTGTTTTTGTTTCAATCTGTTTTTGTCAGGAAATCTTCTCAAGTTTAAAGCGCCATGGCCTCTGCCAGCGACAAAGGCAAGAAGCCCGTGGAGATAGAGTTGTAAGAACAAACCGTCGCAGGAACAAGGGGAAGGAAACCTACTTTTGTAGGAGCAATTAACACCGCGGATGCTTTTTATCGTGACATGCAGGGAATTGTAGCCTTTGTCCAGACTTCAGATACTGCCCCGAGGCAGCGAAAGCCCTTCCAACCACTGATGAGTTTTGTGAAAGATACCGTGCTTTGAGGATAAAGGTGGATGAACTTCAAGAGGAGAACAACAAGCTTCATAAGATGCTAGAGGGTTTTCTTATTCTAAACAAGGGGGCAACACCACACCGAAGGAGTAATTCGTCATCAGGTTTGGCATCCCCTTGGCTTGTTCCAAGCTTGGGGGAGTGCCGCGGTATCACCACCATTATCTTTTATCTTTTATCTTTTACCTTTTTAGTGGATTCATATTTATGGAGGGGTTATCTTATAGTTTGGTTTGCATGTGGAAGTATCTCTCCTTTAGTTGATTATCTATGTATCCCTTGGTGTGAGTGCCTTTATTGAATATTAATGAGAAGTCTCATCTTTTACTTTTTGCACTTCTTATTTTAGTTTGCAATCTCTATTATATGATGGATCTTGTTGATCAGTATTGGAACCACTTTGGTATCATCAAGTGGATCTAAATTGGTTTTGGCCAACCGAGTTCTGGCCAGTAGCATTACTGTGAAGGTTTAATTGGATCTATGCCACTCCAATTTCCATAACTTGGAGAAATGTCATTACAAAAAATAAAGTTGGAGATATGCCACTCCAACTTTCTCATACCTCTATGTATGCCACTCCAACGGTTCATAAATACATGTATTTCATTGTGTACATCAGTATTTACCATACTGCCCTTGTTTTGAACTTTTGGCAGCATTTTGGCCTTTTCAGGACGCCAAACAATTCAAACAATTCAAAAAATTCAAATTTCGCTGAAATTTGAACTGCTCGGAAAAATATGAAAAAATTACAGAAAATCAAAACGGTAATATTAGTCTACTGTTTTAATTTCAGTCATTTCTGGGCAGTTTTGGACCTCTAAACTGACATTTTAATGCCTCTACAAGAACTTGACAAATTTTGGCCAAAAATTTGAACTTTTTTTAAAAAATCTGAAAAAATTACAGAACATCAATAACACTAATATGAGTATACTTTTCTAATATGAGCCATTTCTGAGCACATATGGTCCCTTAAACTGATGTGCAAATATCTGTCCAGGAACTTTGACACAAAAATTCGGCAACATTTCCTTAGAATTTATCATACATTAACAAGGACAATAGTTCACATAATAGGTTCATAAGCATGACTGAATAAACAGGTTCAGAAGTACGTTTCAGTAGAGGTCCATGGAAAATAGTTCACACAACTAGTATCAAAAGCACCAAAAGCAATTTAAAGGACATAAGTTCACAACCGAATCAATCGTTAACCACCAAGCCAATAAAGAAGGCTTATATTTGCACCAGATGTAGGCTGCACTGCTAGAGGTGTATGTGGAGGTAAAACAGGCACAAATGGAACATTTTTCTTGGCCTTTCCCCCTTTAGACAAGGTTTTTTTCATCGGGCTGGTTTTCTTGTTCTTCTATTGTGCAGTAGGTTTCCTAGCCTTTTCTTATGATGTAGCTTTCTTTACGGGAGTTCTCTTCTTGGCCTTTTCTTGTGTTGTAGCTATCTTCACAGGTGTCTTCTTCTTATCATGTGTGTTGGGCTTTTGTGGAGTTGTTCTATCCCTTTTCCTGCATTGGAAACAAACAAATTCAGATTGAGTAATAAAGACTAGGTTAAGTGCAGCATTTTACCTTACAAGGTTGATAAGTATTTCATCATATGATGCATCACCATCCGTTGTAGGAGTTGTCTCATCATCTTTCTTCCCGCAACAAGAATAAGATAGACCAGTCTTATGTATAAGTTTTGAAAAGAGGATTTCAAAATAGAATTAACTACTGAATCACCTTTTTGTTGTCGGTGTAGATGGATCTGGTACACCATCATGTATGTCATCATCTACAACCACATACTTAGGATCAGGAACTTTGCATGTCTTTTCCATATGCCCAGGTTCCTTGCATCTCTTACACTTGACTATTTTCCTTCCAGGTTCTAGCCATCCTCTTATCCTTTGAACTCTTGGCCTACCAGCCACTGCCTTCTGTAAAGGAGGGTGCACCTTGAATCCCAAATCCACATGTGTCCACTGTGACTTGTCTGTCATTGTAGGAATTCTCCCAGCATATGCTGCCTTGAACTTCTCCACTGAATAGTAATCATCCACATATGTCTGAATCTCAGCACCATGAATGCTACAAATGAAAGCAAGTGCATGCATGCATGGCTTTTCAGAAACTTGCCAAACTCTACAAGTACATGTGTGATTTTGTAAGTTGACAATGTGCCTTTTGATAAATTTGAGATCTAGCAAAGTAACCTCTGCCTCATATTAGTGGTCCAAAGAATCTTGTTTCGGCCAATTGTTTTGCTAAGAGCATTTAGATGCTTCATGGCATGAGGAAGAATTCTGCTATTTATTTTTTCACTTATCATTCTTCTAACACAAAACTTTTCTGTGACAAGCTCCCGAATTCTATCAAAAAGGTTGCAAACATTGAGCCCTTTGAAGTCTTTAATTTGCTTGTTGAAACTCTCAGATATGTTGTTTGTCAAATAGTCAACCTTGTTGTACTCTACAAAACCACATCTATTCCATAACCTATGGTGATACATATCTCGATATTCAACAGCTGCTGGATTTGCTCCTTTAATTATGTTCACATGATGCCTAAACTTACGATATGAGAAAGTCCTTGTTGCTGGATACAAATTATCCGTGTACACTTTACCATGGAATTTCTTCATGAAATTTGAATACAAATGCCTCATGCACTCTCGGTTTTCACACTCGGGGAACACAAGATCAATGGCAGTTTCTAATCCTTTGGATGCATCACTAGAAATGACAAGTCCAGGTGGGGAACCTATAGGCTCTATGCAATTGTTTCATGAACCATTCCCAATTGTCATTAGTTTCAGAATAAAAAACGACAAAGGCTACGTAATATAACCAGTTGTGTCCATCTATAGAAGTTGCTGATGCTAGCTGTCCCTTAAATTTCCCATTCAGTGTCGTTGAGTCGACACCAACATAAGGCCTACAACCAGCTAAGAAACCATCAATGCAAGGCTTAAATGCAACAAACCTTCTGTTGAAGTGGTATTTATTTCCATTTTTTAGTAGCTCTATCTCTACAATGCTCCCTGGGCTTTTTTGTTCTATCTCAGCTTTCCAATTAAAAAGCAATGGAAAACTATCTTCATAACTATCATGAATTTGATTGAGAGATACTTTCATACCATACCAAGCCTTGTTGTACTCCAGTTTGATGTTGTACTCATCTTGCAGCTTTGATCTAGCGGATTTTGCACCAACCCCAGGATTTTTCTTCACCTAGTCCCCAATCCTATCAGCAATCCATCCCTGCGAAGCCATTGTGCAATTTGCCAGCTTCGTAGTTGTACAAATGTGCTCAAATGGAAGTGTTTTTATCTGTGAATGAGAAAAAACTACATAAGTATGGTGCAACAAAGAAACCTTGCAAATAAATAATAAACATGTAAACAACCCATACCATGACTGTCTTACCATCCTGGAGTACCAATGCATGGATGCGCCATTTACATGTCACATGTGCGCACCGAGCAATAAATCTAGTGGAGTCGGTTTTAATTTTTGCCAACTTAAACCCAACAATAATAGCTAGCTGCCTTACAGCTTTTCTACAAGCCACAATGCCAGTAAAAAGAGCCCCAACTCTGATGTCTGGGTTCTCGGGGTCATGCACCACACTATAACCAGCAGGGTCAATGTCATCCACTTCTTCCTCTTCATGTTGCGCAAACATATCAGCATAATTATCTTCCCCCTGTATATCACCGCCCTCCTCATCACATGTTGCTGAGACATCCACATGGACATCATACAAGTACTCATCATCTACCCCGACATACTCCTCAACTATGTCAAATGGGGCAGTTTCTATAACAGCGGCAGATGGCACCACTTGTGCAGATTGCTTTAATGGCGAGGTTGAATTAGATGCTGCAGCCTTACTAGGAGTTAGAGGGCATCCTTGGAAACTCACCAGCAGCACGTCATTATCAGGAATTGTAGGCTCAGTCCCATAGTCATCATTGTCAATCATAGGCACAAGATTTTCAGAACAAGAGTTATCAAGCACAACAATAGCAAGTGCAAGCTTCCTCTCTGCTCTGTACATGTCAAACATCAATTGAAATTGGTCATTTTCAGTTAGTCTAACATCTTGCGCCATGATCACGTTAAAATACCAAACAGCCATACTCTGATCCCTACCAACTCTAATCTTTGTACTTAATCCATCCATGAGCACATCCATGGTGAAATCATTGGATTTTACATTCCATCTAATTGTTTTCCCCTTCACATAAGATTTCCTACCGTTCGGTTCCTTCAGCACAAACCCTTGAACAACAAGGTCTATGCTAAAAGTATTTGTCAATTCGAGCCTACAAATTCATGACAAATTGCAATGAACAGAGAGTCAATTCAAGCCTACAACTATCTATACATTCAAGAACAGACAACATAGACAGAGAGAGAAGTGAGATACTCACTCGTATGGTGACTCCAGGGTCGGCGACCCCATGGACGGGCAGTCCGTCATCGGCTTCATCCTGCTGCATCGCCCTCCTTTGGACGCGTCGACCACGCCAACTTGCCTCCTACAACATCCGCTACCGCTCGCCTCCTCCAGCAACCTCCCCCTAGCCGCCGCCGCTCGCCTCCCTCTAGCCGCCGCTACTCGCCTCTAGCACCGCCGCCACCACTCGCCTCCCTCTAGCCGCCGCCAGCTAGTTAGGGTTAGAGGCGCGCAACTATGTTAATTTGGGGGAGGGCATAGTATCACGAGCAGGGATATGGGTTGACCGGGAGAACTAAAAAAACTATTTAGATAACCATGTATACATCCGTATATAGACCATATATGTTCATGTATTAGATATAATGGCATATGTAGAGGTATGGGAAAGTTGGAGTGGCATATCTCCAACTTCATTTTTTGTAATGGCATTTCTCCAAGTTATGGAAATTGGAGTGGCATAGATCCAATTAACCCTACTATGAAAGAGAAAAAGAAAGAAAAAAGGCTTACATGTATTTTGTATCATTTGTTTTCTTTCTTCTTGGCTCATAAGCTTAGTATTCTTTATTTAAGATCTTTTGTGTCTTCAAGGAATATTGCATGTTTGGCTTTATTACTTGTATGTTTGCTTGTTTCTTTCAACTCTCTTGCTTGCTATCCAGCCTTGCTAGCCAAAAACTTGTTTTGAGAAGGCATACTTCTCATTTTTCCAAATCCCTTTGAACCAAAACTTTTGCCATTTGTGTCCACCATATCTACCTAGTAGCTTTTGCTATTCCAAGCAAATTCTCAAGCTTCATCTACCTTTCGAATTAAAAAGTATTTTGTTATGTGAAAACTAGTTAGTAAAGCTCTCACGAACTTGATGGCACACCTTATTTACTTGCCCCTAATATACTTGAACCATTGTGAGCATTGAAGTTGTATATGCTTGCATCTATACGTTGGAATTAGCAGAACCGTGCTGTCACGGGGAACGTTTTTAACATTGCACTTGTACTCTATACATAGATGATATCTTGCTCTTTTGTCTATGGATGTCAACGGTGTGAAATAAAGAGGGAACTTGTAAGTCCATGGAGTTTGTATCCTGTGTTAGAGAAACACCTGGGCCGCTAGCCTAAGCCATGATTAATCATGGTGGAAACTTGCAGCATCACCATAGTGAGTCATCTATGAAGCATCCTCAATAAAAAGCTATGCACATAGTAAATAAAAAGATCGCTGAGATGCTCATTGTCTGCTTGCCTTGTCATTTTGGTTATGGGAAAGCTCCTGTACCATGTGCAAGGGGTACCCCATTGGCGGTTCTCAATGATATGCAAATACTTAGAATGACAAGAACTTACCTGTGACCAAAGTTGAGTAGCATGAGGAGTGACCCTCATATTCAAGGGACGTGAGATTGCGAACTTATATTTCGTCAAGCATATACTCCATCTTTGTCCACTTTAACCTTAATCATCTCAAGATGCTTATCATAGGGGCAATGAGGGCTGAAAGCTAGTAAGTACCATAATATTTTGGAAGCTATTTATGACTTTTAATCCCTGCTACCCTCTATGAAGGGACCTTTCTCCTAGTTACCAGTTGAGTCAGTAAACCTACTTCCTCTCTATCTCCAGCAAGGATTTGAGTTGTTGTGTTTCAAGCATTCATATGGTGATTTATTCAATCATGTTCTTTATCTTCCTTGTTTGCACAAAACTCTTACCTATTGAGTATTACTTTGAAAGCCTTCACTTGTGAAAAACCTTTTTGAGCAAAGAGTGTTCCTGTTTTGAAACTTCTACAAAAATCTTTTGTGAAACTGTTTGCCAGTTTTTCTCTGGCCAAGAACAAGTTTTTAAATTCCAATTATGATTTATATTTATGCATCTCTATTGTGACTGCTATACTTGGTTGCAAGCTAAGTTATATAATGGTGAGTTGCTTTCTTCTATGAGTTGTGCAATGGTAAGTGTGATGCTTCTTGTTCGTATTCTTTTATCGACATTTCACTCCATAAACCCGTGGACATGTTTATTAAGCTCAGTTTTCGCTTGGGGACAAGCGAAGTCTAAGCTTGGGGGAGTTGATACGCCCAATTTGCATCACCATTCTATATCATAATTTACCTCTATTCATTGATATTTGTCTTATTATGAGGTATTACTTATGGATTTTTCATCTGTTTATGCATGTTGGATGATTCTTGGAGGATGGACTACCGGAGTCTGGATTCTGATGGAAAAGAAGGCGTATCAGTGAAATTTCGCAAAGATCAGAAAAATATGGAAACATATTATTTATCCAGAAGAATGAGGGAGCCAGAAGGAGGGACGAAGAAGGGACTTAGGGGGCCCACACCCCCTAGGCGCGGGCCCACCTGACCCCGCGCCTAGGGCAGGTGTGGCCCACCTGCCCGGCCTCCGACTCTGCCCTTCGCCTATATCTTCCCTATGGAATCCTAAGCCTCGGGGAGCGACCATAGATAGATTTCTACCGCCTCTTGGGGGGGGGGGCGGAAAACACCAAGAGAGAAAGATCTCTCTGGCAGACAGATTTCTGCCGGGGGAATTCCTTCCCGGAGAGGGGAGACCGTGGCCATCAACACCGTCATCACCCACACCATCATCTCCACCATCACCATCATCACCATCCACACCATCATCTCCACCATCACCACTCCGTCCCGCTGTAACAATTATGTTGGATATTGCTTTAGTTCATTAGAGGAAACTTTCCCGGTGTTGATTACTAGTTGATGCTTGTGAGTGGAACCATTGGATTATTGTTTATGTTTAGATTTTTATCCATTACCATATCATCTTTGATCTTGATCCATATGGTGTCTTGTGAGTAGTTCCTTTAGTTCTTGAGGACATGGGAGAAGTCATGTTGTTAGTAGTGAATCTATGATGAGTTATTATTCAATTGTTTAGTATTTAAGTAGTGGTGTTATTCTTCTAGTGGTGTCATGTGAACGTCGACTACATGACACTTCACCATTTATGGGCCTAGGGGGATGCATTGTGTATTTGGCTACTAATTGTGGGGTTGCCGGTGTGACAGAAACCTGAACCCCCGTTAGGACACCTTTGCACAAGGGAGCGTAGGATCTCAGAGTTTAAGGCTGTGGTTAGATTTATATCTTAATTACTTTCCTGTAGTTATGGATGTTTGCAGGGGGTTTAATCACAAGTATGTATTAGTCCAAGTACGGTCGGTACATTAGCACAGGTTCACCCACACAACACTTACAACACCAGAGAAGAGTACTCAGCTATTTGAAGCGAAAGCACTTGACAGAATTCCCATGTGTCCTCGAAAACGTTTGGTCCTTATAAGTATTTCCACCGGCTTGTCCTTTGCTAAGAAAGTATTGGGCCACTTGCTCCGTTTGTTCGTTACCTTTGTTACTTGTTCCTTGTTTTGTTGCCTTATAAAAAACCACTAAAAATCTGTTTGCTAAGTATTCACAGGGATTTTCTGCTCCATACCACTGTTCAGCACCTTTTGCTCCTCGTTGGGATTGACACTCCTATTTATCGAAAGTACTACGATACATACTCTATACTTGTGGGTCATCAGCGTGCTTTAATTCATAGCTATGTTTCTGATGGTAGTGTAGCCATTAAAGTCAATGATAACATTGGAAAATACTTACAGATAAAGAAAGAGCTAAGACAAGGTGACCCATTATCACCAATGCTATTCAATATAGTGGCTGATATGCTAGTCATGATTGACCGTGCTAAGTATGATGGCCAAATTGAAGGTGTGATTGCTCATATGGTTGATGGTGGATTGTCTATCCTACAATATGCTAATGATACAATTCTTTTTATGGAACATGATGCCAAAAAAGCGATAAATCTGAAGTTAATTCTTTAAGCGTTCGAGCAACCTTCGGGTCTAAAAATTAATTTCCATAAGAGTGAATTATTTTGCTTCAAAGAGGCTCAAGATGAGGCCAATCAGTATGCTGAGCTATTTGGCTGCGGACAAGGCCAGTTTATAATTAGATATTTGGGCATACCGATTCATTATCAAATGCTGAATGGAAACTTGTGGAGTACATGTTAAAATTAAGATTAAGCATTTGAAAAGGTAAATTGTTATCCTTGGGGGGACGATTGGTTCTCATTACCTTAGTACTAAGTAATATGGTACTATTTATGATATCCTTCTTTCAACTGCCAAAAAGAGTTTTAAAACGATTGAATTACTTCGGCAAGGTGACAGTGAGAAAAATAAATATTGACTTGGCAAAATGGAGTATAGTTTTTCATCCCAAAGACTAGGATGGGCTAGGTATTCATGATCCCGAGGTCAAGAATTCAGCCCTCCTTAGTAAATGGCTCTTCAATTTACTTACAGAAGATGGGATATGGCAAACTCTCCTTAAATGAAAATATGTTAGCTCGAATGCTTTATCTCAGGTATATTGGAAACTTGGTTATTCACATTTCTGGGTTGGTTTAATGGCTACGAAGAAATATTTCTTCCTCTTTGGATCTTTTTCAATTAAGGGTGGATCAGAAATACGTTTCTGGGAAGACATGTGGCTAGGCAATGCTACACTTCAGGATTTCATGTGATGCTTGGAAGCATTGATTGCATGTATTGGGGATGGAAGAATTATCCATTCGCTTGGCAAGGGTTGTATGAAGGTCATACATGAGAGTGCGGTGTTTACTTAAAGTTGTGGCAGATTATGACATATGCATTGAACACACTTTGTTTGACATGACGGGTATCACATTGACGTGAATGTGCTATAGAGCTCTGAGGTGTTTGAAAGACTTATTGAATGCCATGCTCTAAAGATAATATTTAATAATCAATGGACACCCATATATCAAAGTGCACCACCTAGATGATGACATATGTCTAAAACGACCAACTTTTTAAAGAGAATCTCCAGCCTTTTATTGAGAAAAATCTTGGTTTGCTCCGTGCCAAGAGAGTTGTAGGAAGAATGTCGAGTGGGTATTTGGTGTGCTGCAAGCTCATTTTTCTATTGTTTGGTACCTTACTCTTGCGTAGTTGACATCTAAGATGCGGGAGGTCATGAATTATTGCGTTATCATGCACAACATGATCGAGAGTGAGCGTGTGGTTCCACTGGCCTTGCATAAGTTGCTCACTATAGCCCTTTTGCAAAAGTTGATCACCAAGTGCAAACCAAGTTTTTTTATTTTCTTTCCATGCATCAGTAGATCCATGACCGTGACGAGCACATTCATCTCCTAGTGCAAAATGATCTAGTGAAGCATTTGTGAGTGCTCAAAGCAAACGCTCCTAACGGAGTTTGTCTCGAGCTGCTGCTGGACATACTGTTGCGCAGGTGGATACTCTTTCATATCATGGCATGTCATGTTGGGAAACAACTTTTGAAACTCGAAGAGGTGGACAAACAAGTGGTGCCCAAGCATTCCTAGGTTGTAGCTTCACCTGCAACCATTGTGAGCTACAAATATCGGCATCAGTTGTCAGCCCCGCGAGAGGCTACCGCTCCTCACAGCTATACCTCGCCATCGTGGGACTCACTAGAGTTATTTTAGTAGGTTACCAAAAAGTTCATGGAAATGTAAGGATATTATTTTCCCATGTCTCTCATTCCCACCATGTAGTCCAAACGGGCCTTATTGTTTTCTGCCATGCATTTTCTAACTATAGGTTTGTGCCATGCTTTGTCTTCCCCTAAATATCCGGTGATGGAAGTCACATGCCTATATATAGATGAGAGGAAATGTACATGTATGATAGCGCGTGAGCCACAACATAATGTTCTTTTAGTAACTACCGTGGGAGCAAGTAGGTGAAAAAAATTAAGAACGACCTTACATGCAAAATAAATAGGTACAATTCAAGTTTTCATAGTAGAATGAGCCAAGAAGCAGGTGTTGCATGCACTTTCACGCCAGTGTTGTTCTAGTGTTCTCTTCACCTTCTTTGCCTAACAAAGATAGGTGTAATAAAATACTACTCTCTCCGTTTTAAAATATAAGATGTTTTAGCTTTGTGAAGCAAATGTATCTAGACTACTTTTAGTATATAGGTTCACTCATGTTTGGAGTGAATCTACACACTAAAATAAGTCTAGATACATTTTCTTCACAAACCTAAAACATCTTATATTTTGAAACGGAGGGAGTACTAACATATCGGTTGTGCCTCCATATCAACACACGAGGAAGACAAGCTGTTTACTACTCCCTCCGTTTCGAAATATAAGATGTTTTAGGTTTGTGAATGAGATGTTCTAGACAGCTTTAGTGTCTAGATTCGTTTGAACCTATACACTAAAAGGTGTCTAGATACATCTCTTTTATAAACCTAAAACATCTTATATTTTTAAACGGAGGGAGTACATTGTTTGTCCACCTCCTCGAGCTTTAAGTTGTTTCCCAACATGTCAGGCTAGACCTTGCTGCATTTTTTTCTGGCATGTTAAGAACCACTGAACCACCTCGATTCATCTTGACTAGTACAACATCTTAGCATCATTAGTGAGCATTTACCGCACCATCTTTCACTTTGGTTATTCTGTCCCTTGAACGGCCTCGCTCAGTCGAGCTGCTCCCATTGCTTCTGAAGATCAGCGCCGGTCAGCTTACGGTGCTCCACCGATGTCTTTTTTCTTTTAAGAATCTACAGCAGGATTTAGGGATGCAGAAGTGGGACAAGTGGGATACTATTTTTAGACTATTAGACTAACTTAAAACTAAGTGGGACAAGTGGGATCAGCTAGATTTGACATATCCCGCTTATCCTATTTATCCCACCTAAATTAAAGTTAGTCTAATAGTCTAAAAGTGGTATCCCAATTATCCCGATTGTCCCACCTCTGCATCTTAGCGGGATTAAAATCCAGTCTGAACTATTTTCTCAACAAAGTATTACAAAGTCAAAATATAAAGCCATCCAAAGGCAACCAGAACAAATAGAAAGCAAACCATTAGCAAAAAACAAGATGGACGCTACACTCCTCAGAAACAAACTATTCCCGAGGCAAACTCATTCCAAAGTTCTAGTTCGAACTATATATCCTAGTGCGGCACTTCTGGTTTCTCTCATGCACAAAAAAACTTGTTCGATCAGGTGTGATAACAATCCAAATATTAATTAAGCATGCATAAGTATGTTGATTAGGCATGTGAGAAAAATATTATTGTAGTATATGTTTAGCTAGTTTTTCATTAGTATGAAATTACTAAGAATTACAACTTTACAAAGAAACGATAAGAATTTTTTATGTCAACAAATATATTTCTTGCTAAAATGATGACCACCGTTCGGAATATCAGGAGACAATGTAATTCAGGTATCCAAAACATGCAATGCGATCATCTGGCGCTGCGCTCATGAGAAAATGATATCGTGCAAATCAACTGTCTTTCGCAGACGGATCAACACGATAAGAAAGAAACTATTTCCTGAGGCCACTCATTCCAAAGTTTGCGCTAGTCCAAACCACATATCCTAGGACGACCAAGCCCTGACGACGAAACTTGTGTTTGCTCGACCAATTGTGACAATCTAAATGTTCTCTCTTTCTGGATGGAGCTAAATAGTATACATTTTATAGCTGAGCAGAAATCATTCGCACTGGTGAAGACCGTGTGTCAAATGCTTTGTTTCTTTATCATTGAGTGAGGTGAGCTAGTCTCCAACGAGTAGTACTATAATGCACCCATGTATTATATTTTTTGAACCTTTACTGCGTGGGGGAGCCCCAGCAGCCTCACTTTACTATGTAAAGAAACACATGTACAAGGATATTTACAGCTTATTAACAAAGAAACTACTGTAGTCAAGCCACGATGACAGTACAGGAACAACTGAACTTTTCGTCCCATATTTAAGCAAGGTAATCTCCTGAAAAAAGCAAGCCTTCCAAGGTAGGTCTATTTTTTTAGAAAAGGGGAATAGTGCCCCAGCGTCTTGCATCGAGCGCCTTTATTCATTATTAATCATCAAGGGTTGGCAAAAGTCATACGAAGATCGTACAAGCCAAAACCGCTAATACAACACCACTAAGCATGACGATAGCAGTCTATCCCAAGCTCCACGACGAGACATAGAAAACACACAACCGTCCCATGGAAGACACGCGTCCAGATCCGCCCAGCATATCCGCGTACCTATGCCAGTACACTCGCTCCGGATGTCGCCGCCTCCTCTATCTTCCGCTGACCCATCGTAAGACTGTAGATCTAATGACTAATGTCCTTAAAGATCCAACCATTTCTCTAATTCTATATGCCTCAACAAGCTAGAATAACAATCTTTGTAAATCATGGTCCTGTGATTCAGTAGTGCATCTATGACTCCATGAGATTCACAAATATTTTCATATCCTTGCACTGAAAAACACAGCTTGAAACCTAGTGATATTTACTTCTAGAGTACTAGTGATTTTACTTGGAAAATAAATAGACATTAAGTGATATCTAACAAGTACAACTCAAGTTTTCATGCTAGCAAGATCCAAGTAGTGTATGCACTTGCAGGGCAGTGTTGTTCTAGTGTTCTTCACCCTTCTTGCCTAACGAAGACATTTCTAATAAATTATTATGACTCAACAAGACATTTCTAATTAATAAACTATTCCGCTGAGTGTGACGGCCACCATGGAGGAGCTGTTCCGGTATATTGAAAAGGGAACAACCCAAACGTGCACACTCAAGTCATTACACCAGAATCCAGAATTCAGTTCTAGACTTCTAGTATTACTGTATTAGTGGCAAACTATAACCACATGATGAATATGGCTACTGTATTAGGACAAGGACATGCATTGAAGAAGTTGAATTTATACATGTTATGAACTTATGATTAGTTTCTCATTGACGGAGGTAATGTTTAGCTTCATCCATCATTTCCCTAGGTGACACCGGCGCTTCGGTCAAGCCAGCCCGCGCGACCTTAATTCTAGACTTACAGACTAAAAAAACTTGCTACTAGTTTTCAGTCAAAAAGTAAGTACAAATCGTGAGTTGGAGTTTATTTTGACAACATCATGAGGTTGGTCTCGTCACTTTAAAACCTTGAGCGAGTTGTGCACCACATCGATTGAGAGAAAAAATCAGCGAAATATTATATTTTGCATGTTGTTTCCTCCAACACAAGTGTAGAACTCGCGCGAACCACCTCCTCCAGCAACGAGCATAGATGGCATCCAGTGCAAATGCAAACATTTAAGAACGAGTGAACAGTGTGTCTTAGCACAATCTCCAATTCACTATTTTAATTACAATTTTCACTTATAATAGGTGTAATAATTAGTAAAAGTATATACCAAATGGAAGTGTTATCCAAGGCAAATACAATAACATTCTTCTCAGATGCCTAACTCACATACTTTTGCACAAATTAATGGTTAAAGTTTCAAATGCTAAACTGATTGTATTTAGGCGGAGGGAGTGCAAAACTTTGGTTCAATGCCGATGATCATCATCTTATCCCTTAACCGATCTGCAGCACTGAACCTTACTCTCTGGTACCGTGACACCTCCATGAGCTCTGAAGCACTTTAGACGCTGTCAGGATTCTCGTTACGCCTCCTCCTTTAGAGCCAAGAGGGGCCGGCACCGTAAATCCGTATGCTTGTTCTCGGCATCGTTGAGGAGGCACTGGAAGAACGAGTGGATGGCCTACTAGTCGATGCACTGAAAATTAGATGTGTCACATAATGCAACAATGCATTTTGCTACTAGGACAAGTTGAACACGGATCCTAAAGGTTTAATTGTAGCCCATAAAGCTCAGCCAGATTGAGAAACATTTTCTGATGCTACTCATTTCAAGTTATAGTGCAAATCAATGGAAATGGAAGCTTCTACTTTCTCTCGGGGGAAATGAAGATAAACTTGCTGGATTGATCAGATGTGACAAACGAATTTTACTTGCAGAGTGCAGACTGAAGTAACTATTATGTTTTATATGGAGGTAAATTCATGTGGAATGATTCTATGTGCTTATTTCCCCTTTTTTTATCCTTTTCTTGTGGGATTTCCCCATTTTTCTCATAGTTAGGTGTAGGCCAGGGCGCTTAGACACAATCTTCTGGCAACAATGATCAATACAAGCAAGTACTCCTCTCATTCCAAAATATAAGATGTTTTAGCCTTTTTATATAACACAAGTATCAAACATACGCAATAAAAGACATCTAAATACATGCATTTCAGAAAAAAGATAGAACATCTTATATATTTGAAATAGAGGGAGTAGTTGAGAACTAAAACAAGTCTCTAGAATACACTCATGCTCAACAAGCATCTATCAACTACATTGATCAACTTACAATATGGATTGTAAAACATCAGTTGAATAGTACAAGACGTTTTTTTTGAAACCATACAGAAGACGTTTTCTCTAGAGAGGATAAGATCGCTCGAAGAAAAAAGCCCTCCGTTAAATGCACGAGGGTTAGTATGCAAACCTAACGCAGAAGGAGCCTTAGAATATTCGGAATTGCTAGTTCTCAGACGCTTGAGAGCTTGCAAAATCTTAGTCACCTTTCTCACCATTGAATCTACCTCGTGTTTTGTGCGATCTGAGAGTTACACATGTCTTGCAACTAGGAAAATGTTCAGGCATCACAAAAAAAATTCATGCAGTGATTTTTTTGTTCACATAATTTTTTTGGTTCATGAGGTTAAAAATTGTTCACATGTCACAAATGCTAGGATGACGTCAACCGTTGAGATTTATTTAAATCTCAGTCGACTACAAACGGAACATAACTCTCATTTTGAAACAAAACAAATGCATAGGTTCTCCAATTACCTTGACATTCCTTGGGTACATCTTGTCACTACTATAACCAAGCTAGGAAGTAGGAACCGCCTACTGCTTACCAAATTGATGCGGAGTAATCTCTTATGGTGCAAAGACTCATTTAAGAAAATTGATGAAATCAGCTATTTTGGTGGAAACACACGAATTATAATGTTACTTCGGTTTTTTTTCGGATGATAGTTGGATCTGTCATGTGCTTAGTTCTCAAATGTCATAACTGTACTCATTTGCTTTGGGACGCAACAGGTGTGTTAATGCAATCAGGTGGATTTGAGTGACATTTTTACGCTACCTTTGTCTGAAGAAGCTTAGAGCAACTCCAACAGCTTATCCATCTATAGGTAAGAGGGTAAAAAACTGCTTTTATAGGTAAGATGAATAAAATGACAGCTCCAACAGCTTACCCATAAGTGGCCCCCCACTGAATTTTTTTAGGTAATCACCCATATTTTGTCATCTCCTACCCATATATGGATAGAAAGACACAATTTTTGGGTAAGAGGCAACCCTACCCATATCCACGCGGGAACGACCAAACCGCTCACGCAGATATTTCCCTGACCCGCACGGACGCTGGCGGCGCCTCGCCGCGGTTCCTCCGACCGCCTCCGCACCATGGATGAGTTGCCGCTCCTCCCCCATGCCTCCGCCGAACACCCGCCCGCCCATCCCGTCCTCCAAGTGACCGCGCGGGGCAAGCCCGGTGCCGCCAGACGGCTTGGTTTGGCCTCGCCGCCGCGGGCTCCTGCCATCACTGGATGCACGGGCTTCGACCCGTCGCCCCTGCAAGCTCCTCCGGCGAGCGTCGAGGGACTCCTGGGCGCACCTATGCCCGCCCCCTCGAAGAAACCCATGCGGAAGAGGGCCACAAAGGACCCTGTGGTCGCTGCTGCGCGTGCAACAAAGAAGACGATGCAGAAGGCTCTGGCCGCGCCTCCCCAGCCTGCTCCAACCATGGAGGCCCCGCCTCCACCATCTCCTGCAGGTCCTGCAGCACCCACGCCGCCGTCGGGGCAGGCAGCAGCTCCGCAACTCGCCGGCAGCACCGGCGCACTCACGGTGTTCGATCAAATGGCCCCAAGGTCCGATTTCGATACTTAGATTTTCTCCGCTGCATCTTTCTGTCAATTTTTAATATGTATCCAAGTTTAGGCAATGGCACACTTTTTTGCAATTGATTTGCAAATTCCGTGGCATAATTGAGAATGTTTATTTGCATGTGTATCCAAGTTGTCATAATTGATTTGAATGTGTATCCAAGTTGTCATAATTGATTTGCAAATTCTATCTAATTGAGAATGTTTATTTGCATGTATTATGGATAATGAGTCCTTTCTCAATTATACTTGTGGTCAACAATTTGCTCAAAATGGCCCATCTCAAGAATTTCCACAAGATGATCCATCTCAAGAATTTGCACAAGACGATATTATGGGAGATGAGAGAGATGGCGAGGGTTTTGTTGGTGATGGAGATGGTGAGGGTTTTCTTGGTGAGGCATATGGTGAGGGAGATGGTGAGGGTTTTCTTGGTGAGGCATATGGTGAGGGTTTTGTCAATGATCCAACTCCACGGAGGGCTAGCCGAGGAGCTAATTTCACTAAAAAGGAAGATGAGACCTTGTGCCATGCATGGATTTTTATTGGTGTCAATCCCATCACCGGGAATGAACAACAAAGCAACACATATTGGGAGCATATCCATGAGTATTACCGGCAACACTCTAAAAAAGCTAGGACTATCATTTCCCTACAACATCGTTGGTCAACCATCAACTCCGAGTGTTTCAAATGGTCCAATTGCTTAGTCGAACTTGATCGTCTCCATCCAAGTGGGACTAGTCCCGTAAACAAGGTATGCACAAATAAACTTGTTCTCTTGTTCTTATTGTAGAAAATAAACTTGTTCTCTTGTTCTTATTGTAGAAAATAAACTTGTTCCCTTGTTCTTATTTGTAGCAAATAAACTTGTTCCCTTGTTCTTATTTGTAGCAAATAAACTTGTTCCCTTGTTCTTATTTATAGCAAATAAACTTGTTCCCTTGTTCTTATTGTAGCAAATAAACTTGTTCCCTTGTTCTTATTTGTAGCAAATAAACTTGTTCCCTTGTTCTTATTTATAGCAAATAAACTTGTTCACTTGTTCTTATTTGTAGCAAATAAAAATTGTTCCCTTGTTCTTATTTGTAGCTCAATATTATTCAAAAATTGTTCATGGGAAAACCAAAAAAGGAAGGTGGCAAACCGGGGAAAGCTTTCACTTTGTTCCATTGTTTTACCATTCTTGAGAAGGAAGAGAAATGGAAGAATCGTCTCTCCAACGAGATTCCAAACAAAAGGAAGACACCAACTACCACGGGTGGAGAAGATTTGGTTGTTGGCACCGATGATGAAGGCTCAAGTAGCCCCACTCCTCTCTCTTCGGTCAATAGGAAGAGGCCCGTCGAAGGTAGAAAGAAAGCTAAAGAAGCAAGGGCAAAAGGAGGTGAGAATATGCAGAAGGACTCTTTGGACAACATGATGGCGGTGAGGAAGGAGCTCGCCAACGAAAGGAGGGAGATGAGGCACAAAGAGATTGAAGAGAGGAAGTTGTTTGAGGAGAGGAAGGTGGCCACCGAGGAGAGGAGGGCGGCGACCGAGGAGAAGCGTCTTGAGCTCGAAGAGAGGAAAGTGACAAATGAATAAATGCTCAAGAGGATGGAGCAAGAGCAAAATATCATGTTCATGGACCCAAGTAGTCTAGATGAAAAGGGTCGAGCTTATTGGGAGCTTTGCCGTGACCAAATATTGATGGCAAGAGGCTATGGTGGTGATGGCAATGGTGGGGGTGGCGGCATTTGAGAGTGATGGTCTAGTATGCATCGATGAACTATCTATTTTGTGGTGTTGTTTTATGCACCGATGAACTATCTATTTTGTGGTGTTGTTCTATACACCGATGAACTATCTATTATGTGGTGTTGTTCTATGCACCGATGGATTATCTATTATGTGGTGTTGTTCTATGCACTGATGGACTATTTTCCTACTACTTTTATAATTGACGATGCACTTTTATTACGTTGGATTTATAATATTTCTACTTCTGATGAATAGTTTTAATTATCTTGTGTTAATTCAATTGATATATGTCATATGTGTGAGAGTAGTATAGAGAAAAAAATGTTGCAAACCAATTTTGCGTAAGCTTATATGGGTAAGCTGGAAAAGCAAGACATATTTTGCTTACCTATACCTTCTCTCTCCTCTTACCTTAATGGTTTTTGCTTATCCATAAATGGGTAAGCTGTTGGAGTTGCTCTTATACACAAGTTTAGCAGATTCAGGGCATATTGCAACAGCTGTGTCCACGGACAATTATTTATGAAACCATAGGCATGTGTCAAGGAGGCTGGCCAGCCTGCTACGCACGAGGCCTCACCAAATCAACAAGTAATGATATCCTTGTTTATTCGGGGATCATCCAAAGCTACGTTCTCTAAACCCTCAGCTGAAATTGGAAAATGTATGGTCTATGTACGATACGTACACACCCACTCTTTGCCATAGTGTCATCTGCATGTTTCCAGTGAAACCTATCCTGCAGATCAAATGCAGGAGACTATTTCCGTTTGTTTCCTTTCTGAAAGTTCCGAAAATGATCAGGTTGACATTTGGATGATGCAGTTACAACCGCTTTTGCTGCCAAGCTAGTTTGTTTGCCATCTCTAAGGACATTTGATTCTTGTAACTATAACCAAAAGTCGCATTCCTATTCTCCGTTTGATTCAGATTGTTTCTAGATTGGATTGTTCTTTCAAAGTTGGGCCTTGAGTTTTGGGGGAAGGGGGTTGTACTGGAGCAGCATCGATGTGTTTGTAGATCGAACACCTTTAGTTCTATGGTAGGACGACAACGGGTAAGTGACTAAGTGCAGGGGCAGTAAACATGGGAGACGGCTTGAAGAGATTCAGACAGATGGGGTTCTATGTTGCCATAACTTTCAGGTCTCTCTGCTTACATGCTTTTCAGATATTCCAGAGACTTTTGGTGTCGCAGGATAGGTGCCATTTCACGAGGTAAATAGGATGAAATCGGACTATCATTTTTGCGATTAAAAGATACGACCTGGAAAGCATTATGTACTGTATGTATTCATTAATTCGAGCATGAGAGACATATTTTGGTCATCTTTTTACTTATACGTAGTCATTATTGATTTATACTACCTCCGTTCCAAAGCTTAAGGCTTATATATTTTTTAAAAAGTCAAGCTACGAAAAGTTTGACCAAACTTTTAGAAAAAAATATAAAAAACTATGATATTATATAGATACCATGTGAAACTATGTTTCATGATGTATCAAATGGTATGGATTTCATGTTGTAAATATTAATATATTTTTTAAAAAACATGGTCAAACTTTACATAGTTTGACTTGTTTTTAAAAAAAGCCTTAAGCTTTGGAAGGCAGGGAGTAGTAAGTAAATATGCATGTTCTCTGCATGAGTAGCCAGATAAAATACATGATAAATTAACTTCATCCTGATATGGTGAGCCTGTGTATATAATCCTAATACTACCAAAAAAATCATGTCCTGGGTTTTGGCCAGGTTTAATCACTATCTAAGCAAGAAAAAGAAATGTAGTTCAAGCGCTGATCACCTCACCATGCTAAAAAAGTTTCAGACACTTATAACGTGACAAAAACACATAATACCGGAAACTTTCACACGCCCAACAGAAAACAAGAATTACTTCAGAAACTGATGGATAGTGGAGCTGCGAACAAAAGTGGCGGAACATCCTCCCTAGAACCTATAAATGCACCAAGCGTTGTTCGCAGCGCTTCCAATAGCAGCTGGCCTCTATTAGTCACCCTTTCCTCTAGCAGACAGCTAAGTGTTCATGACGATGCACGGCGTTCCATCAATATCGAGTTTTCTCCTGAAACATGGTTCAATGATCGATCAGAAGCCACATCCCAAGCATCTCACCTAACCTAAAGAGACTGTTTCCTGATGCCACCCATTCCCAGTATCTACTCGAATAGACAAGGGGCAATGCTTTCTCGTTTCTCATGTCTAGGTGCAGGTTGCACCGTGTGTTCTCTTCATGCTGAAGTAGTTAGCTGGATGATGTCGCCATGGCTATATATAGGTGTGAAGAGTCTGCATAAACATGAATGTTTTCTCCTTGGCTTTGAAAGAAGAGTAGGTGAGTTCACATATTATCCTCTGAAGCAACATGGGTACGAGAGCATGTAGGCGAGACACTACAAGTGATTTCTGAGAAGTAGTCACTACGGAACGTACCAGGACGCCGACAGTGATTTCAATACCGATGGTGATATGTTGGGACCGTCGGCACTGCTTCAGAATGTCCACAGCCAGAAAAAATCGTCAGCACAAGTCCACCGTCGGCGTAGATGGCTCTGTGCATATGGTCTCTGTCAGCGTTGTCATGCGCTCACGGTTTTATGGGTTCAGCTTGGAGCTTCTTCCTGTAGTGAGTACTACGTTGTTTCTTGAGTGTGCGCTTTCACGGGCATGTAGACGACGACAAAACCAAAAAGGACATGTGTTGTTTCCCTTACATGATTGTTGCGACGATGTTTTCTTATTGTTGTCTTCTTGAAGGCGTTTTCTTTTAGAAAACCTTTTTATATGGGAATTGCCTTTGATGGTGGTTAGAGTGTTGTTGCCGTGGGTGATTGATCATCATGGCAGGGTCTCTTTTCTCTTCTTCTTTTTTTCGGTTGTGGCATACTTGATGTCTTCAGGCATCTTGTTAATGCACTGAATGTTAATTGGTATCTTCACGATATGAATATATTCATATAAATAATTAAAATATTCATGAGCATCTCAAATAAAGAGAATATTTTAAGTACTTCCTTCGACCCAAATTAACTTTTTTTTTGAGAATGGGTGAGCTTTATTGATTAGGCAACAATGTTATTACAATCACGCAAAAGGGAGTCCAACGCGCAGGAAGGAACTGCCTCATGCAAAACACCACACTCACGCTTGCCTAATTGCGCGAGATCATGCGCTACTTTATTACTCACCCGAGCAACCTTGCTCAACACTATCTCAGGTATGAGGCTTAAAAGTGCCCTCGCCTCATCGAACACTGCCCACTGGTTTGATTGGTCTCTTCCTGGAGAGCTGATAGTACATTGATAACCCTAGCACACTCAGACTCCAGAACTCCAGGTTGTTGCAGATGACCTGTTAGATACTGAATACCTTCTAAAAAAGCCAGTATTTCTGTTTCCTCTGCACTTGCACAAGCCGTCAACGTCTTTCAAGCAGAGTACATAGGTGTCCCACCCGCATCACGGACCACCATGCCTACACCGCCAGAGGCCGTGGACTCATCCCATCCAGCATCCACGTTGATCTTGACCCACCCAGCCCTTGGCGGCAACCATTGTGTCACCCTTTTTTCCGTTGCCTCCACATCAAGAGTTTTAGGAGCATCCAAGATAGCTTTCCCCTTAATGGACTTGGTGTCAACGCCCAGCCTGATCGACTCAACATAATTTTGCAGAAACGGTCTTGAAGCTGAGAACGAGGCTGTACCGTCGCCATGAACCACATTGTTTCGGTGATGCCAAGTGCGCCAAAGTCGGAAAATGATCTTCACTCGCATGTCAACTGTCGCTTTGTCGAGCAGGTGAAAGAACCATTCCTTATTGGTCTCTCTGAATTTGTCCTCATCCGGGAGATGCCATACCTTGCGCATCTCATCCCGAAGCGCTCGATCAAGTGTGCATCGGACCATCACGTGGTGACCATCCTCCGCCTCTCTTCCACAAGCAGAACACGTAGGGTTGATTCTGGAAATTCTGCGATGCAAACTAGAAGTGACAGCGAGAGAGTCGGTAGCAATGCGCCAGGCGAAGACCCGAAGCTTCTGTGGTACTGGGGCCTTCCAAACAAGGTTCCAAACGCTGCGATCACCAGTCGATTCAGTGCTGCTCTCCCCTCGACCGAGTTCCTGGATTTTTGGAGCTAGTCCGAGCCTGTATGCGCTCCGCACAGAAAAGATTCCAGAATTTTCGAACTGCCAAGCTATGAAATCATCAGTCTGGCGCTGTGGCAATTTAATTTGGAGGATAGCTTCAGCATCATGGCAGTATTAGTATTTCCGGATGATTGCTTCATCCCAGCTGTGCGTCACAGGATTGATCAGCTGCGACACCCACCGTAGTCTGCAAGTTCTTTTCATTCCTGAGAGTTTAAGAGAGTCATTCCTTGGAATCCAATTGTCACGCCAAATTTTGATCATTGAGCCAAAGCCAACACGCCATATGACACCACGCTTGAGAAGCTCTAGCCCATGCACCACACTACGCCAGGAAGAGGACATATTTTGGATGAAAGTTGTGTCAAGTAAATGGCCTGACGGATGATACTTTGCCTTCAGAAGACGGGCGCATAGACTGTCGAGGAACTGCAGTAGGCGCCACGCCTGTCTTGCAAGGAGGGCCTGGTTGAATATTTTGAAATCTCGGAAGCCCATGCCGCCACACTGTTTTGGGCGCGTCACCTTGTCCCATGATAACCAGTGCATGCGCCGTCGATCATGCTCATCTCCCAGAAGAAGTCATGGACCATTTGGTTGAGCTCCTCAATCAGAGTCGCAGGAAACTGGAAGACGCTCATCGCATAGGTCGAAAGGGCCCGCAGAACTGCCTTGATCAGCACCTCCTTCCCACCACTTGACAAATATTTCTCCATCCAATCAGTCAGGCGCTTACGAAACCTTTCCTTTAGAGTTTGCAGCTTCCCTTTCTTCATTCGACCCTCTAGGATTGGCAGTCCAAGATACTTTTCCTCAAAGCTTTCGGTCTCATACTGAAGCAAATCTCTTATCGCAGTTTGGGCACACTCGGTAACCCTACTGTCATACATAATTGAGCATTTCCCGAGGCTAACCAGCTGCCCAGTTCCCCGCTTATATTTGTCCAAGATACCCTTTACCACTTGTGCCTGCTGAACTGAACCTTGGAAGAACATGAGACAGTCATCAGCAAAAAGGAGATGAGAAATCCCTGGTGCTCGTCCGCATATTGTGAAAATTAACTATTACAGATTTATGAAGAAATGTTGTCTAAAATCTATCTACGTTCAATGAACATGCGACAACTAATTTGTATCAGAGGTACGTACTTAGAATAGTACCGAAATGTACCAAAATTAACAAATGACCACAATCATCCATATGGACTAGAGAGAACTGCTACAAATGTTTGACGATAAAATCAACAGTGTGCTTTGATTGTTTGACTATCTGACGTTATAGTGAAACTATCGTACAACATTAATGCAAAAATTGATATGCACATCATTTTCGTGGACTAAATTATTTGGTCCATCGATAAAGTTGTATTTGCTAACATCATCATGATGTCCGTGGATCAACACATTGTGTTTCACTTTTTCTCTTTCTTGGAGAAGGGAAAGCCCCAATCGATGCCTATAGCTATATAGAGAGCATTATTTAGGTTCAAAGTGTTTATAGCTCAAGGGTGGGACAAAGTCTATATTCAATCAACCAGCGGAAAATAAGTAATATGAAATATCTTTGCATCAACATGTTATTATATTGTTGAACTGCCATCCACACTTGTTGAATTAATCTCATGCAACCCTTTCCAAATGGATGCACCCAAAGTCCATGGTCCTCCGCTTCTCCACTGGCTGTATAATTGCATCCTTTTGGTTTTTTTGGGTTTTTTCTCCTTTTTATTTCCTTTTGAGTGAGGTGTAGGCCATGGTGCAAATACAATCTCCGGGCAGCAAGGATCAATACGAACAGGTAGGTGAGAACCATCACTAGTAATCTCTACAATACATCATGTTGGACAAACATTTGTCAACTACATTGATTGACATACATTATGAGTTTCAAAACATCAGTTGGACAAGTACAGAAGGCATTTGCTTCGGAGAGGACATGATCTCACAAAGGAGAACCATCTATCAGCTGTGTTTGTCTTAGTATACAAACCCTAAAGTAGAAGGAGGCCCTCAGGCATTATAAATCTTAAGAAATAGAACATAGTTCTCCTTTTCAAACATTTCGATAACTTCTGCAATTACCTTGATCTCCCGCTACATGCATCCGAACAATACAAGGCTAGGAACAACCTACTTCTTACCAAATTGTTGCCGAGTAGTTCCTTGGTGAAAAGGCATAGTAAAGCAAATTAGTGTTTTTAAGGATTGTGCAAGATGTGAAATACTATAGTCGGTTCACTTTTTTCATGATATATAAATGGACCTCTACTGTTCTTAGCTGTTAAATGTCGGAACGATACTCATTTTCTTTGGACATCAATAGTACTCTTAATGAAATATAACCGAATAGGAGGATTTTAAATGGTTATATTATGCGGAGGCTGTGTGTAACTCTCATGTTTATATCATCACGATGTGATTTTCATTTAACGAAAAACCCTTTATCAAAAAAAATACCGGAAGATTTTAGTGAAATTTTCCATTTAGCATGCTAAAGAAGCTCATACATAACTTTAGCAGATTCAAGGCACACTGCAAAAATGATTTATCGAGTTAACTTGGAAATCACTTGGCTTTTAACCTAGCGAGATCACGTGATACTTATAGGTAACATTATATACATGTGGCTTTGCACTTGCATCGAAAGTCATGTTTTTAGAGAAATTGTCTTGTGTTTTATTTGTGCTTGTGGATACGCTAAACATCTAGAGATATGCTTCAGAGGAACAAAATCTTCTCGCCATCCCCTATGCATGTGTAATCGTGTACTATCAGTGACATTTTTTTTTGTCAATTTGGTAAGTCCTTTTGGTACTATCTCTTCACTTCCATGGTAACATTCATGCAAATCTAAAGAGCCTCAAGCAAGCTTGGAAGGTGACGTTCTCTATTTAGATATCATGATGACATGTTGGTAGATTGGAGGATCCAGGTGCGCGAAAATGACCTAATTTTCACGAACATCCTGCTTAATCTCCACGTATGGAAAGAAAAATTTCAAAATAGAGTTGGTTTCAGTTTCTCATAGATTAAACAAGATATTTTATTCAGGAACCTGTAACTGGCTAGCTACCTCTACGTAGCTGTATGTTCCCACTTGGGTTTTCTATTTATCTTTTTGTACATATCCTATTAAATTTACAGAATTTGCAGCAGGTCACTCACCTACTGTTTTCTGTAAAAAGATGATTTTCAGAACAAAACTTGCCTCATTATTGATCGGAGCAGCTAGCATTATCGATCTATTAACCACGTCGATATAACAATAACTAACTATGATAATCTGAAACGTTGTAATAAAAGACTGCATCTACTTATGCAGAGGCCAGAGTTTCATCCCCATTTCGAAAAAATGAGGTTTTCAGCTGATATTAATACAGGCAAAGCCCTTTGTTCTTCGTATTATACTACCCATTTGGTTTTGGTATCATTTTGACATGCACAGTCCTAATTAAGTTAGAGTGTATCAATATGTTCTCTATGTACGGAACACCTTCAGAAATAATACTCGCGGTTTTCAACTGAAAGAGGCAAGTCACAAACCATTTTGCAAAGCAAAGTACTTGCAATGATCCCAACAGGCCATACACATCTGGTTATTGTGGTTGCAAAAGACAATATGTATGATAATTGTTCAAGAAAGTGCTACATGAACAAAAACGACAAAACCTATACACAAATACAGATGCCAAGCTACAAATTCTTCAACAAAACATAACTTCAAAGTTACAGTCAACAATGGAAATTAATCAGATATAACATAAGATAGAGATGATATACAAATCACGCAACATAACTTCAAAGTTACGGTCGATAACAGAATACAATCAGATAATTACACGAATAGTTGAACATCTTACATCTTTTTTTTTTCGAAATGGGGAACATCGCCCCGGCCTCTGCATCATCTGATGCACACAGCCCTTTTTATTGCATTATTCAAACGTAATCAAAGTTTTACAATCATGGATCAGATAAGGTTGATACATGTATCAACCATCTAAAAATAAGAAGCAAAATTGCTCTATCCATTTTTCAGCCTATTAATATGACGCCACCCAGTAGCCTGGAAAAAACAGTCCTGTGCAACCATAAGCAGGTGGTTGCATCCAGATTCCATATGCTTCCTCTGATCCTCCGGGAGAAGCATAGACCATTGTTGAATCCAACATGTAGCTCGGCGAATAACCTGTAAAAAATTTGTACCATTCTGTTTGTTAAAAACAAAATCATTTCGAGTATTCCAAATAGCCCAACATAGTGCTGATACTCCAATACGAATTCTAGATTTATTTTGCTTGTCCACCCCATGAAGCCAATTTCCAAACATATTATTAATATTCGTTGGAGGGGTAATATCAAAAGCGAAGAACATCATTCGCCAAATAATTCGTGCAAATGGACAATATAAAAATAAATGTTCAATCGATTCCAAAGAATCACAAAAACAACATTTTTGACATCCCATCCATTGCCTTTTTGCCAAGTTATCCTTTGTCAATAAAACTTTATTTTTAAGGAACCACATAAATATTTTTATCTTCAACGGTAATTTCAGCTTCCAGAGATATTTGTGCAAGTAAACAGTGTGCCCGTTCATTTGTTCTGAGTATAAAGATTTAACAGAAAAAGATCCCGAGGTGGTTAGTTTCCAAACAAACCGGTCTTTATCCTCATTCAAAGGAACATTCATAAGCCTCCGACATAGATGCAACCAGCGCATCCACTTATCACCGGTTAAACTTCTCCTAAAAGCAATATTAAGAGGAGTTTGACTAAGAACCTCAGCCACTCGGACATTTTTCCGTTGAAAAATATTATATAAAGTCAGGTATTGTTGTGCCAGGGAATGTTCTCCCAACCAAACATCTTCCCAAAAACGAACACTCTGCCCATCCCCAATTTTAAAAAATCCATGGGAGAAGAACAAATCCTTTACCCGCATTAATCCTTTCTAAAAGGGAGAATCAGTTGGTTTAGCTTCTATCTGAGATAAAGTTTTATCTTTTAGATATTTATTTTCTAATAGTTGTTGCCATATACCATCATCGGTAAGCATTTTAAATAGCCATTTGCTAAGTAAACACTTATTTTTTATCTCTAGTACCTCAATCCCTAAACCCCCTGGTCCTTTGGACGGCACACAATATTCCACTTTGACAGTCGGTATTTCTTCTTATTACCATCGCTTTGCCAAAAGAAACGGGATCGGAAAAAGTCAAGTCGTTTCCTCACCCCTTTTGGAATTTCCATAAAAGATAGCATAAACATTGGAAGGCTGGTCAAAACCGAATTTATTAGAACTAGTCGATCCCCATACGAAAGCATTTTCCCTTTCCAACATCCAAACTTAGATATAAAGCGAGCTTCCACGGGATTCCATTCTGAGTTCCGTAGTTTTCTATAGTGAATTGGCACACCCAGGTACCTAAAAGGTACAGAGCCCGACTCACAACCCAAAATTTGCTTGTACTCGTGCTCACTATCTTTAGCCTTTCCAAAACAAAAGATTTCACTTTTATGGAAATTAATCTTGAGCCCTGAAAGTTGTTCGAATATACATAGAAGCAACTTCATATTAACAGCCTTCTCAAGATCGTGTTCCATAAACAATATGGTATCATCGGCATATTGTAAAATAGAAACACCCCCATCCACAAGATGAGGTATACAGCCACCAATTTGGCCATCTTCCTTCGCAACATCTTACATCTATTATATACTAAAAGCAATATAAGAGTGTATTTCGAGGCATCAGGTTGATCCATATCTTACGGCTAAGATTTGAAGATTACTTAGATTACGATAAAACTGTGATAGGTACATAAAATTTACAATGTCATGTTTGTACATGCATGCTCCAAACGATCTGATCAGAACAAAAAAAAAAGATTAAGATTTAGCGAGAGATTGGGAGTCCCGGACATACACGTAGGAAGCAGGCTGAAACGTGTTTTAATTGGACAACATAATATTGGTAGTCTACCACACAAAAAAAGATTGGGAGTCCATGCGAAAACATGCAGGCTGAACCAAAGGTGTCCTAAGAAAAAAATAACGATGGTAGCTACACAATATATAGCATACACACCAGTCACAAGAATGGTCAGAAAGTATTTTTTGCATAGGGCCGGTCCCGAATGACCGAGAAGCTAGATTTCATTATTAGCGATGGATGTACAATTTACAAATAGGACATGCAGAAAGTAAGAGTGTACACCTAGGTCCTTACAATTTGCACAAAATATCCTAGATCTAAAATGAAAAACGTCATCGGGTCATGCTCCATCCCCACCATGATGCAGCCTCGACGCACAGCCAACCGCTTCGTCGCCGGGGACGCGACAACTTGGGACGGAGCGGGAGCTTGCTATGCCGAAACCAGAGGGTCTCCGAGTTGGCATGACTGCCTGGAGGTTGAGTAGCGCCTTCAGCCACCGGACAGGAGAGGCTGTCGTTGACGAGGAAGGTGGGAGTGGTCGTCTTTCGACCAGCGGAGACAGCGGCAAAAACAAGGCCACCATGAATGCACTCCTAGGAGAAGCTACAAGTACCCTCTGTCGGAGACCCGTCGAACCGCCACTAGCATTGTCGGGACCTCCCTCCTAAACACCACCACGTTGGGAGGGGAGCAGCTTCAGATCTTGACTGCAGTGGACTGGCCCACAGAACCTACCTGTGCTTATTGTAGGAGAGGCCAGCGCCGCTCCTCCTAGCCACCCACAGCACCTCGCTGCCAGTTCCATGAATAGCAACACCGCAAGCCTTCAGGGACAGCTCGACAACACCCAAGACACGCTCCAGACCAGCATATAGCCAAAAAACCCTAAACCTAGACTCAAAATCTAACCTTTAACTGTACAGAGAGGGGTCCCTCACCCACCTCAACACTAGGCGATCACCGGAGAAGGGAGAGGGGGAGCGCTAATGAAGAAGGGGTGTTTGAGATATTGAATTGACTCTAAATCTTAATTCCGCCTACCTCCCAGAAAGTATTATGCACGTACTATTAGTCAGAATAGGTTTACTCTGTTCCAAATTAGTTGAATCAATTTTGTCTAACTACTTGTATATTTTGAGGTGTTTTAGTATCTAGATATGTGTATATTTATACAAAGTTGAGTAAATTAATTTAGAAGGGATTGAGTATTAGTTATACATACAAAAATATATTAAAGGTGATAGTATTGCAAACTAAAGGAACACAATCTAAATGATACTACCTCCGTCCCAAGTCTTAAGGCCTATAACTTTTTTCAAAAGTCAAACTACCGAAAGTTTGATCAAATTTTTAGAGAAAAATACTGAAGTATTTGATTCAACTAATTTGATGTAAAGTTGATCAAGGCTTAAGGCCTATATAACTTTACATGGCTTGACTTTACATGAATTGATCAATGCAGCCTATATCCTTATCTTT
Organism: Avena sativa; assembly: GCA_916181665.1. Classification (NCBI taxonomy): domain Eukaryota; kingdom Viridiplantae; phylum Streptophyta; class Magnoliopsida; order Poales; family Poaceae; genus Avena; species Avena sativa. Next base: position 270,502,984 of record OV702298.1, on the reverse strand, counting down.
GATGTATAGATGACTTGTGACGCACCCATAAGAGCATCAGAGGAGGACCATAAAAGTTACCTTTGCTCTACGGTGCCAAGAGAAAGCTACTAAAGAGTGTTGACAAGCCTAGATATAATCAGTTTGTGCAATGGATTGGGAAAATATTACATGCCTGAAAAAACAATAACTAATTATAATGCTCAAGCTATACCACTCAAACTGGTGTGTATTGCACGATACAAGACCTACATGTGAAAAGGCATGTTTAAGATACGTGAGTGGGATATGAATAGTCAAACTTTTCTAACTTTGATTCAAAATACAAGATCCTTCATACATATTATACACAACCTTTTCCAAGTTTGAAATCAGATATGAATAGATTAATAAATGAGCAAATATATTAACATATATTCAAATAGTATCTTATATTTCTAACCATGATTTTTCCACTTTGAAAATTTATATTACTTATATAATCATACAACACAATCTGTACTACATATTAAAAATACATATGGGCAACTATAACAAATCTAACAATGACGGAAAATATCAAAGTGAAGTAAGACAGAACGGGACAATAGGAATTTTAATAGTTACATGTATCCTTTCGAGCATATTATTTTATGAACTAGAGAGGCACGTCTTCATTAATTCACATACATACCTCACAACTGATCTAATTTATTTTATTATAGTGGACATATACGCGTTACTTGCAGGGATAATGGATCATGGTCGATTGGCTTCCTATCTAAACAACCCATCATAATTTTGTTGAACCCTTAGTATCAGTTGCATTAAAATATATTTTTTATTAAGTGTACATATAATGAGTAATAGTTTGAGTTCCAACTTTGTATACTGATATATAGAAAATGTAGGTTAGCTTGCCATGCGAACTTTCATTCTAGGTACTAATCTAATATCATGTAAAAAGGGACACATATAGCTGGTAGTCCTGTTTTAGAAACAATGAGAGAAACATAGACACCACTTCCATATGCACACAATGCCTACTCGAGACGGGAGTTGTGGAACATAAAGATGGACGAAGTCACTGCAAATCCCTCGCCATTCACCAAATGTCGCATCCACCTATCAATATTCCACCTTAGTGAGAGACATAGAGCGTCAAGGATCCCTGGTGGGTTGGGAGTATAAATCCTAACCCATCCACATGTAGGTTCTCATGGTTAGTTATGTAGTGTTTTACAAATGATACAAATCGTTAATAGCCAACATTTAAATAGTGTTTACCACACGATATTTTATTCAAAATAACATTTACGCTGACTAAACAACCACTTTATATATTTTTGAGTTTATTCACCTTTATGCATAAAATCGTAAATTTATTTATACATTACTTATTATGCACTAAAGATGGCGCCCTCACAATTGCGAGGGCCACTGTGCTAGTTGATAACTAAAACTAAAGACAGTTAAACAAGCCAAAATGGACACATCAAATGTTTGATTGTCCTTTAAGCTTTGCCCTACCCTCCTCGTTGAAGCACCACATCAGTGATCTAGATGGGAAGTTTCAAACACCCACCCCTTGTTCCGTGATATCATGCCTGTTCTCAACAAGAAGGGACCAAGCAATAGTAATCTCCACACGAGAGTCACCAACATAAAAAAAAATCCTGACTTACGCTGCATGTTTTAGGTGTGAAGGAGACATGACCTTGTGCAGCGACATCACCGGATACTGAGTAGGCGTGTATGGCAAATTCCAGGCTTCCATCAAGTTGTATAGAAACAACACGCCGGTCCAAATCAACATATCCATCTGAAACCCTCAGACATTACTGGACAATGTGAATTAAGCATCACAACTTCAGCAGATGGGGCATCAGTAGTATAAGTGGTTTTACCATCGACGAGCTCACATGAACATGATGTCGTCGAGCAAGCGAGTCGACATCCATATGTAAAAAGTTGTGACCCCTGTTTGAGAGCACGTACACTGCAGAAAGTGGCCTGGACCGTCTCCACAACTCGCTCTAAGCATAACTCTATCTTGTAGAAGCAGTTCTCAAAGCAAATCATATTTACACCAGGACCACGCCCAGCGTAAAGGTATGTCCCACTGATCAATGTTATATCTTGAGACAGTGCTCCAAACTGAACTTTCAGTTGAATTTCAAAGTCAACAGGATCCGTGAACACAATTGCACGAGACGGACCAATCAATCGCCTCATTTACTACTAACTAATCAACAAGAGATATGACCCAGGGATGCAAAGATACCGTACTTACTCTTGCTTGATTTTTTGACTCCTCCTCCTATTGCGACAGAAGAGAAGGTTGCGATTGTGATCGACAGCATCCCGGGAAGCAACCACACCGTACACAGACAACGGCCTTTCGAAGCCACCTTTAATTTCTCTGAGTTTGATGGAGAAAATCTGCAAGGTGGCCCTCCATGATACCATTCTCTAAGCTGTTGCGTCGAGGTGTCAAGTGCGTGTGCATGGAACTCACTTGCGCTGTGCAGATTGTCGTGCTCCACCGTTGCATGAACCTCCTAAACTGCCTGCTTTTTTTCTTTTAGCGACTAGGAGCTCCGTATTTTTTTTTTCCGAAAAATCCACCTATCCATTAATTATATATCATCAATAACAGTACAAAAAGTTCTAAAAATAAAAAAAAATAGGTCCATAGACAACCTAGCGACGACTACATATACTAGCGCGAGTCGAAGACGTGCTGTCGTCCTCGTCCCTCTATCACCGAAACCGGATAAAACTTATCGTAGAAGAGCTTGTTGTAGTAGACTGACAAAATGTCGTCGTGCTAAGAACGCTGCCTTTTAAAATAGAAGAGGAAAATGATCTAAAAAAACTAGAAGAGGAAAAACAAAATGGACGCCACCATACACAAGGCGTGTTTGTATTAAGGTGGAACATGCCAAAAACAACACAAATGGGAAAAAACTTAAAATTAAACAGGCTCAGCTGGAATAGTTGGCACGAAGACGCACGAGCGCTCTCTCGCTGAAGAATGTCCTCTGTGGTAGAGATGGGTGCGACCTCAACATAAGTTAGACGTTGTCATGTGAATATCATGCAGTTTCTTTCTTTTCAGGCATTCCATCAAACATAGAGAAGGCGGCCACTGAGGTGTTGTTGCTCTTTTTTTTTGGCTTTCCCTCTATTAAGTCATCCCACCATTCTGGAATGGAGAGGAAGTTGTGGCCGTGGCTCCCCAATTCATCATTGTCCCAACTTTGAGTGGTCTTTCAGACCGCCACAGTGAAGGGACATTCCTTGCAAAGGTGACCCGGACGTTTCTGGATCGTTTCAACAAAGCATGCATATAGGGTCATGGGGCCACCCCCAATGGCTAACATATCCACGATGAGTAATTTTCTGTGAAGGGACCACAAGGAGAAAAGTTTGCACTTCGGCTTTGTTGGAGATATGCCCTAGAGGCAATAATAAATATAGTTATTATTATATATCTTTGTGTTTATGATAAATGTTTGCATTCATGCTATAATAGTATTAACAAGGAAACCATTAATACTTGTGTGATTTGTAAACTTAATTTGAAGTCCCTAGTATAGCCTCTATACTTCACTAGCTTGTTGGTTGATTGATGATGTGGTTTCTTTGTCATGAACATTGAGATGTTATCAACAACAAGATCATATCGTTAGGAGAATGATATGGTGGACATACTCCTATAGATAAGCGTAGCATAAAGATCAAGTCATTTCAATAGTTCAATTGCTATATGCTTTCTGATACATAGTAACCTAATTCCTTCGACCATGAGATCATGCATATCACCTTTACCAGATGGATGCTTTGATATCATCAAACACCACACCGTAACAGGGTGGCTATAAAGGTGGCATTGAGTGTTCGGAAAGTATTGGTTGAAACACATGGATCAAGAGTGGGATTTGTCCATCCAGATGACGGATAGATATTCTCTGGGCCCTCTCGGTGAAATGTCATCCAATTAGCTTGCAAGCATGTGACTGGGTCACAAGGGATCACATATCACGGGAACGAGAAAAGAGTACTTATCAGTAACGAGGCTGAACTAGGTATGCAGAGATACCGACGATCATAACCTCGGATAAGTAACATATCGTGAGACAAAGGGAAATTGGTATCGTATGTAAGTGGTTCATTCGATCGCAAAGTAATCGTAGAAATATGTGGGAGCCATATGAATTTCCAGATTCCTCTATTGGTTATTGTTCGGAGAAGTGTCTCGATCATGTCCGCATAATTCACGAACCGTAGGGAGACACACTTAAGGATTCGACGTTGTTTGAGTAGTTATGGTATTATGAGAAAGAGACCGAATGTTGTTCGGAGTCTCGGATGGGATCCGGGATATCACGAGGTGATCCGGAATGGTCCGGAGAATAAGATTCATATAAGGAAAGTCCCGTTTCGGAGTTCGGGAATGGTTCCGGTGTTTTCATCGGGAACATTCTAGAAGGTCCCGGAATGTCCGGCACTCCGGAGGGGGAAGGGTACATGAATGTGTCATTGCATGTTGGAATGATTGCATCATGTACTAAGTGTTCTCGCTGTCCGAAATAAAGGGTTAATTCAAATCCTAATTGGAAAAGTCAAACTGCCAGTTTTCGGTCAAACTGCCAGTTTTCGGAAAGAGGAGAAAGAGGAGGAGAGGTGGAGGCCGAGTTGGAGGAGGGTTCCTCCCCTTGGCCGGCGCACCTCCCAAGGCCGAGTTGGGGAGGAACTCCTCCCCTTGGCCGGCCAGCCCCTCCCACCTATATAAGGAGGGGCAGGGCTCCCTCCCAACACACACAAGTTTCCTACCCTCTAAACCTAAACCCTAGATCTAAACCCCGGTTTAGAGCTATTTTGGTTTAGAGCCTTCTAATTGGTTTAGAGCCCTCTAATTGGTGTGTCTAATTACTAGACCACTAATAGCCTCTCTCATAAGCTCCACCATACTCGCACCGGCTTAAGGCGAAGCCCTGCGGGATCTCCCCTCTACCTCCGGTACCACGCCGTTGTGCTGCCGGAATCGCGAGGAGAGTACTACAACCTCCGCTGCCTGCTGGAACAAGGGAGAGGAAGGTCTTCGTCGAGTACCGAACGTGTGACCGACTACGGGAGCGCTGCCGGAACGTGGCGCCGGAAGGATCGTCTACGCGATCTTGAGATCGGAAAGAGTACGACTACATCACCCACGAGAATCTGCTCTCGTTAAACACTTTGGAATCTTCGAGGGTGAGTTATTCCATCGACTCGTTGCTACAATCTAGTAGATAGATCTTGGCTTGTTTGTTTGTATGCGATAGAAAATTTTTGTTTTCCATGCTACGAACCCCTACAGTGGTATCAGAGCCGTGTCTATATGTAGATCTGTTGCACGAGTAGAACACAATGGTCATTGTGGGCGTTGATGCTTTTATTGTAGATTGCTTTTTGTGTACTTTGCATCTTGCGGTATGTTGGGATGAAGCGGCCCGGGCTAACCTTACATGACATCGTTCATGAGACTTGCTCCACGCTTAACATGCAACTTGTATTGCATAAGTGGCTTTGCGGGTGCCTGTTTCTCCTAGCATAGTAAAGATCCAATTTACAACGGGTAATCAACAATGCTAGTATCAATGTTGTGGTTCTTGTTCGTAGGTTAGAACGACACTTATGGAAAGCCCCAAACCACGTAAAATATGCAAAGAAAGTAGAAGCGTCTAACTTTGTTTTGCAGGGGTGTGCAGTGATGTGATATGGCCATGATTGTGATTATATTTGATGTATGCAATGTTCCTTATTGTAAGTTGGCAACCGGCAGGAGCCATATGGTTGTCTTTAATTTCTGTTAAGACCTGCGTGTCTATTCAAAATAGTTGTAATAGTTGAAGCTGGTGGATGACAACCATGAAGAAGCGTCATTGACCTTGATGCTACGCCGGTGATGATGGAGATCATGTTCGTGCTTGAAGATGGAGATCGGAAGCACAAAGAAGAAAGGCCATATCATATCACATATTATGAATTGCATGTGATGTTAATCCTTTATGCATCTTGTATTGCTTAGTAGACGACGGTAGCATTATAAGATGATCCCTCATGCACATAAATTTCAAGTTCTAAAGTGTTCGCCCTTAGTTAGCACCGTTGCTAAAACTTGTTGCTTCGAAGCACCACGTGATGATCGGGTGTCTTTGATTCCACGGGTAAATACAACGTAAGCAAGCCAGATTTGCTTATGCGGTAGCTAAGGTTTGATCTTGACGAGCCTAGCATGTACAGACATGGCCTCAGGAACACGGATCGCCGAAAGGTAAAGCATGAATCATATAGTAGATATGATGAACATGATGATTGTTCGCCATTGAAACTATATCAACTCTCGTGATGATCGGTGTTGATGTAGTGGATTTGGTTCATGTGATCACTAAAACAATGTGAGGGATGTTGTTTTGAGTGGGAGTTCACCTAGTTTAATTTCATTAATTAATTTGAACTCAATTTGTCATAAACTTAGTCTAAACTATTGCAAATATGTTGTAGATCAATGGCAGCCCCTACCATCAATTTTAATGCGTTCCTAGAGAAAGAAAAGTTGAAAAACAATGGAAGCAACTTCGCGGATTGGTTCCGCAATTTGAGGATTGTCCTCACAGCTGGTAATTTGACCTATGTGCTGGATGCACCGCTAGGTGACCCACCTGCAGCTGATGCTTCCGATGAAGTAAAGAATGTTTACCTCGCTCGGAAGAATCAGTACTCCATAGTTCAGTGTGCTATCTTGTATGGTTTAGAATCGGAGCTTCAGAAAAGGTTTGAAGAGTCAGACCCATATGATATTGTCGAGGATCTCAAATTAATTTTTGAGACTCATGCGGCAATTGAAAGTTATGAAGCTTCTGAAAAGTTCTTTAACTGCAAGATGGAAGAGGGTAGCTCCGTCAGTGAGCATGTGCTTAAAATGTCTGGGCACGCGAATAAACTTCAAAGCTTGGGTATAGTGATTCCTAATACTTTGGGAGTTTACCGCATCCTCCAATCACTACCACCAAGTTACAAGAACTTTGTGATGAACTACAACATGCAGAACATGAACAAAGAGTTGCCAGAACTATTTGCTATGTTAAAATCTGCAGAAGTGGAGATCAAGAAAGAGCACCAAGTGTTGATGGTCAATAAGACCACCAAATTCAAGAAAGGCAAGTCTAAGCAGAAGGGACACTTCAAGAAGGGTGGTAAGAAAGCTACCATGCTGACGAAGAGGACCAAGGCTGGACCCAAGCCTGATACTGAGTGCTTTTACTGCAAGGGAGAAGGTCACTGGAAGCGGAATTGCCCAAAGTACTTGGCGGATTTGAAGAACGGCAACATCAAGAAGAAAGGTATATCTGATATACATGTTATTGATGTGTATTTCACTAGTATTCGTAGTAGTGCCTGGGTATTTGATACTGGTTCGGTTGCTCATATTTGTAACTCGAAACAGGAGCTGCAGAATAAACGAAAGCTAGCGAAGAACGAGGTGACGATGCGCGTAGGAAACGGATCAAAGGTTGATGTGATCGCGGTCGGCACGCTACCTCTTCATCTACCATCGGGATTAGTTTTATACTTAAATAATTGTTATTTGGTGCCTGCGTTGAGCATGAACATTATATCGGGATCTTGTTTATTGCGAGACGGTTACTTGTTTAAATCCGAGAATAATGGTTGTTCGATTTATATGAGTAATATGTTTTATGCACATGCACCTTTGATAGATGGTCTATTCATATTGAATCTCGATAGTGGAAATACACATATTAATAACATTGAAGCTAAACGTTTGAAATCAAGCGATAACTTAACCTATATGTGGCACTGTCGTCTTGGTCACATTGGAGTGAAGCGTATGAAGAAACTCCATTCCGATGGACTTCTTGAATCACTTGATTTTGAATCACTTGAAAGATGCGAAGCATGTCTGATGGGTAAAATGACTAAGACTCCATTTTCTGGTATGATGGAGCGAGCTACGGACTTATTGGAAATCATACATACCGATGTGTGTGGTCCAATGAGTGTAGCATCGCGCGGTGGTTATCGTTATGTTCTTACCTTCACGGATGACTTGAGTAGATATGGGTATATCTATTTCATGAAACATAAGTCCGAAACTTTCGAGAAGTTTAAGGAGTTTCAAAGTGAGGTAGAGAATCAACGTAACAAGAAGATTAAATTTCTACGTTCTGATCGTGGAGGTGAATATCTAAGTTACGAGTTTGGCGAGCATTTGAAGAAATGTGGAATACTTTCGCAGTTGACACCGCCGGGAACACCACAGCGTAATGGTGTGTCTGAACGTCGTAATCGAACTCTCTTAGATATGGTTCGTTCTATGATGTCACTTACAAATTTACCGCTATCATTTTGGGGTTATGCATTAGAAACAGCCGCATTCACTTTAAATAGGGCACCATCTAAATCCGTTGAAACGACACCGTATGAATTATGGTTTGGGAAGAAACCTAAATTGTCGTTCCTTAAAATTTGGGGGTGCGAAGCCTATGTAAAGAAGTTACAGCCGGACAAGCTTGAACCCAAAGCGGAAAAATGCGTCTTCATAGGATACCCGAAGGAAACTATTGGGTATACCTTCTATCATAGATCCGAAGGCAAAATCTTTGTTGCCAAGAATGGATCCTTTCTAGAGAAGGAATTTCTCTCGAAAGAAGTGACTGGAAGGAAAGTAGAACTCGACGAGGTTGTCGAACCTTCTCTCGAAATTGCGAGTAGCGCAGCACCGGAAGAAGTTCCTGTGGTGCCTGCACCAATGAGGGAGGAAGCTAATGATAGTGATCATGAAACTTCGGTTGAGGTTGCTACAGAGCCTCGGAGGTCAACGAGAACTCGTACCACTCCAGATTGGTATGATTCCGTTATGAATGTCATGTTGGTGGACAACACCGATGATCCCGAGACATATGAGGAAGCGATGATGAGCCCAGATTCCAATAAATGGCAAGAAGCCATGAAATCCGAGATTGGATCCATGTACGAAAACCAAGTATGGACTTTGGTGGACTTACCGGATGGCCGGAAGGCTGTCGAGAACAAATGGATTTTCAAGAAGAAAACAGATGCTGATGGTAATGTTACTGTCTATAAAGCTCGACTTGTCGCAAAAGGGTTTCGACAAATTCAAGGAGTTGACTACGATGAGACTTTCTCACCAGTAGCGAAGCTAAAGTCTGTGAGGATTATGTTAGCAATCGCTGCATATTATGATTATGAGATATGGCAGATGGATGTCAAAACAGCATTCCTCAATGGAGACATTGATGAAGAATTGTATATGATGCAACCCAAAGGTTTTGTCGATCCTAAAGATGCTAACAAGGTATGCAAACTTCAACGGTCCATCTATGGATTGAAGCAAGCATCCCGAAGTTGGAATCAACGTTTTGATAAGGTAATCAAAAGTTTTGGTTTTATACAAACTTATGGAGAAGCTTGTATTTACAAGAAAGTGAGTGGGAGCTCTGTAGCGTTCTTAATACTATATGTGGATGACATATTATTGATTGGGAATGATGTAGACCTTCTTAATAGTGTCAAAGAATATTTGAATAATAGTTTTTCAATGAAGGATCTTGGCGAAGCAGCTTACATATTAGGCATAACGATTTATAGAGATAGATCGAAACGCCAAATATCATTGTCACAAAGTACATATTTGGACAAAGTTCTAAAGAAGTTTGGAATGGAAGAAAGCAAGAAAGGGTTCTTGCCCATGTTGCCCAATACGACCTTGAGTAAAACTCAAAGTCCGACATCGGCAGAAGATAGAGAAAGGATGAGTAAGACTCCCTATGCCTCAGCCATAGGATCTCTAATGTATGCCATGCTATGTACTAGACCCGACATCGCATATGCTGTTAGTCTAACTAGCAGATATCAAAGTGATCCAGGAGTGGATCATTGGACAGCGGTCAAAAACATCCTTAAGTACTTGAGAAGAACTAAGGATATGGTTCTTTCTTATGGAGGTGATGAACAGCTCGTTGTTAATGGTTACACCGATGCTAGTTGGAACACCGATCCGGATGATTCTAAATCACAATCTGGATACGTATTTATTTTGAATGGTGCAGCAGTTAGCTGGAGGAGTGCAAAGCAAAGCGTTGTGGCGAGATCTTCAACTGAATCAGAATACATGGCTGCTTCGGAGGCTTCACAAGAAGCGATATGGATGAAAGAGTTCATTACAGAGCTGGGTGTGGTTCCAAGTGCGCTGGACCCAATGTCTATCTACTGTGATAACATGGGCGCCATAGCCAATGCGCAAGAACCAAGGTCACACAAGAAGCTGAAGCATATCAAGCTGCGTTTTCACGCTATTCGAGAACATATCCAGGATGGGGATATAAAGATTTGCAAAGTACACACAGATCTGAATGTGGCGGATCCGTTGACTAAACCTCTCCCGAGGGCAAAACATGACCAACACCAAACTGCCATGGGTGTTCGGTATATTACCATGTAATCTAGATTAGATGACTCTAGTGCAAGTGGGAGACTGTTGGAGATATGCCCTAGAGGCAATAATAAATATAGTTATTATTATATATCTTTGTGTTTATGATAAATGTTTGCATTCATGCTATAATAGTATTAACAAGGAAACCATTAATACTTGTGTGATTTGTAAACTTAATTTGAAGTCCCTAGTATAGCCTCTATACTTCACTAGCTTGTTGGTTGATTGATGATGTGGTTTCTTTGTCATGAACATTGAGATGTTATCAACAACAAGATCATATCGTTAGGAGAATGATATGGTGGACATACTCCTATAGATAAGCGTAGCATAAAGATCAAGTCATTTCAATAGTTCAATTGCTATATGCTTTCTGATACATAGTAACCTAATTCCTTCGACCATGAGATCATGCATATCACCTTTACCAGATGGATGCTTTGATATCATCAAACACCACACCGTAACAGGGTGGCTATAAAGGTGGCATTGAGTGTTCGGAAAGTATTGGTTGAAACACATGGATCAAGAGTGGGATTTGTCCATCCAGATGACGGATAGATATTCTCTGGGCCCTCTCGGTGAAATGTCATCCAATTAGCTTGCAAGCATGTGACTGGGTCACAAGGGATCACATATCACGGGAACGAGAAAAGAGTACTTATCAGTAACGAGGCTGAACTAGGTATGCAGAGATACCGACGATCATAACCTCGGATAAGTAACATATCGTGAGACAAAGGGAAATTGGTATCGTATGTAAGTGGTTCATTCGATCGCAAAGTAATCGTAGAAATATGTGGGAGCCATATGAATTTCCAGATTCCTCTATTGGTTATTGTTCGGAGAAGTGTCTCGATCATGTCCGCATAATTCACGAACCGTAGGGAGACACACTTAAGGATTCGACGTTGTTTGAGTAGTTATGGTATTATGAGAAAGAGACCGAATGTTGTTCGGAGTCTCGGATGGGATCCGGGATATCACGAGGTGATCCGGAATGGTCCGGAGAATAAGATTCATATAAGGAAAGTCCCGTTTCGGAGTTCGGGAATGGTTCCGGTGTTTTCATCGGGAACATTCTAGAAGGTCCCGGAATGTCCGGCACTCCGGAGGGGGAAGGGTACATGAATGTGTCATTGCATGTTGGAATGATTGCATCATGTACTAAGTGTTCTCGCTGTCCGAAATAAAGGGTTAATTCAAATCCTAATTGGAAAAGTCAAACTGCCAGTTTTCGGTCAAACTGCCAGTTTTCGGAAAGAGGAGAAAGAGGAGGAGAGGTGGAGGCCGAGTTGGAGGAGGGTTCCTCCCCTTGGCCGGCGCACCTCCCAAGGCCGAGTTGGGGAGGAACTCCTCCCCTTGGCCGGCCAGCCCCTCCCACCTATATAAGGAGGGGCAGGGCTCCCTCCCAACACACACAAGTTTCCTACCCTCTAAACCTAAACCCTAGATCTAAACCCCGGTTTAGAGCTATTTTGGTTTAGAGCCTTCTAATTGGTTTAGAGCCCTCTAATTGGTGTGTCTAATTACTAGACCACTAATAGCCTCTCTCATAAGCTCCACCATACTCGCACCGGCTTAAGGCGAAGCCCTGCGGGATCTCCCCTCTACCTCCGGTACCACGCCGTTGTGCTGCCGGAATCGCGAGGAGAGTACTACAACCTCCGCTGCCTGCTGGAACAAGGGAGAGGAAGGTCTTCGTCGAGTACCGAACGTGTGACCGACTACGGGAGCGCTGCCGGAACGTGGCGCCGGAAGGATCGTCTACGCGATCTTGAGATCGGAAAGAGTACGACTACATCACCCACGAGAATCTGCTCTCGTTAAACACTTTGGAATCTTCGAGGGTGAGTTATTCCATCGACTCGTTGCTACAATCTAGTAGATAGATCTTGGCTTGTTTGTTTGTATGCGATAGAAAATTTTTGTTTTCCATGCTACGAACCCCTACAGGCTTAGCATGAGCGTTCCAGATCTTCTTGGCCTTGACAACTAGGGAAGCAGCCGAAGAATTGCGCATGATACGTAGAGCTAGCGATGTATGATCCTTATGCACTACTAGAAAAACAGCTACCCGTGGTGCACCGAATTTGGTCATCCGTAGCGCACTACCGGTGCGCCCCAAGGCCCATGCTAGGGGTAAAAATTACCCGTAGCGCACTATGTGGTGCTTCACGGCTAAAAAACCTTAGCATGGTGCGCCACGGGTAGAGTATACGGTGCGCCACGGGTATGAATTTGAAATTTCAAAAAAGGTAGGATCTAGATCTGGATCACGCCGCTGTTACTGTCGCCATTGTCGCCTAATTGGAGGTGCGAGAGGTCATGGCCATAGCCTACCACCACGAGGAGGTGCGGGAGGCCGTGGCCACAACCTACCACGGAGGAGGGCACGTTCATAGGTGGGTGAAGAAGGTGTCGGAGGTGATCGGAGGTCACCGTAGGAGGTTGCCGGAGGTGGAGAAGGTCGCGGCAGGAGGTGGTCGAAGGAGGTCACGTCCGAACGTGATTGGAGGAGGGTGCGTCCGGAGGTGGTCGGATCACGGCGCCATCAAAGGTGGGTGCAGCCGGAGAGAGGAGGCCGAAGAAGGAGAAGGAAGGAGAAGGAGATGAGAAAGAGAAGTGTGGAAGTGGAGGAGTAGGAGAAGGGGAAGAGGAAGATAAGGAGGGGTAGGTGGCCGGGGTGGTGATTCAAATTTGAATCCATCCCACACTTACTCGTGGCGCACTACATGGCGGTGCGCCACGGGTAAGTGGCCTCCTTTTTTTTAGGAAAAAAATGTTCTTTTTAGCGTAAATTTTTATCCTTTTCGAATTTTTAGAATCTAAAAAATCGCTAAACAACCTTGCGAGCAGATGTGAAATTTCGTACTCGCCATTTTGATATATTAAACGTTTTTTATATCGAAGGCAAAAATTATGTCCGTTTTACCATGACATAACCTTTTTTTCAGAAAAAATCAAAATTGATGTTTGTTAATTTTCCTAAAAACTAGACCATATTACCTCCATATATCTGACAAGATTTTATTTTTTCAAGTGTTTTTTTTAAGTGATCCACGGGGTGTTGGGGGTGGAGTTGGTACAGACCACTTACTAGTAGGGCACCACGTAGTGGTGCGCCACGGATAGAAAACATATCTCTGGTGCACCACTATGTGGTGCCCTACAGGAAAGTGTTCTATGACCACCTGTGCTCGCACACTTGTGGCATGCGTGCCACGGGTACGCGACTTATCCGTGGGGCACTTTCCAGCTGTGCGCTACGGCTATTTATCCGTGGGACACTGTCTACCATATGCGGCATGGGAATGTGGATTACCTATAGCTGTTTTTCTAGTAGTGGTGAATTCAGAGCCCGGGTGATGGAGTCCGGATGTTGTGGGGTTAGCATGATGTCTTAGGATGTCCCAGACCTCTAAGTAATGGGACAGTTGGATAGGAGTGTTGAGCCTAGCATTACAGTGGATCTAGTTATTATGCCTTACATCTTTTGCCACAAAGAGATTTTTTCCGGAAGCGATCTTGTATAGATTGGGCGTCCAAAATCTGAGAGGGTCGCGATAGCACTAGTTGTCATGCTAGAAGGAGGTGGTTTCCCCATCACCACGCCATATCCGTGGCATCGTAAGGCAGTTTTGACCTAGCCCGGCTGTGATGTGGGTCTTTCCGTTGCAGCCATGGTCATATAAGCCTGGGAGCTCGTCCACTACGCTCGGGATTGGGGATGCTGAGGCCGCCCAAATTCTTGGGTCTGCAAACAGTTTTCCAGTTGACCAATGCATGACCTCCAGCAGAAGATTATGTAGAAAATACAAGACATATGAAGAAAAAGCGGGATTTTGGATAAAAATTAAACATGTGCTTGGCTAAGGACCCGGGTATCCGAAAAAACGGGATTTTGGATAAAAATTAAACATGTGCTTGATCCAGGGAGATGAAGAGCACAGTGCTATGCCTAAAGACCGTGGACAGTTTCCATGCACCATCCTCCTCCTCCTCGTCATCGGCAGGCTGAAAGAGAAAAGGTAAGGATGAACTCGTGTCCTTGTTTTGGTTGATAGTTACAACTTGTCATGACAATTAATTGTTTTCACGCAAAGGAATTCACGAGTACGTGTAGGTTTGTACTCCCGCCATTTAGAAATATAAGATGTTTTAGGTTTGTATAAAGCAAATGAACCTTTACACTAAAAGATGTTTAGATACATTTGAACCTACACACTAAAATATGTCTAGATACATTTGGTTCACGAACCTAAAACATCTTATATTTCTAAACAGAGGAAGTATATTCTACTGCTACGCGTTGAGTGATTATGAGATTTATTAGAAGCTTCTCTGAGATGCTTGTGCTGAGGTTGAGGTTTTTGGCCTGTGAGGAGAGACCTCGTAATGGAGGCCATGTGTGGTCTGGTCCCGTATAGACGTTTTTTAGCGGCAGCAGAAGTGTTCCCCGACCGCATGCTGGTGATTTTTTTATCTGTTTTTTTCGAAACGGGGAACAATCAAACAGAAGAACAAGGAGATTACAAGAAAATGGTATCCAAGTTTCCGAGAGGCTGCCACGTCGTTCCATCCTACTATCGAGGCGTGTAGCATGCGGCTCCTACGTTGTCGGACGGGAGCACAGAGTCCACGACGTCGTCCAGCTAAACTGCTAACTGAAACTAGCTAGGAAAGAGCTGACTGAATAACCAGCTATCTAACTGAAAACTAACAGCTAATCTTCTCTTTGTCTAACTGAACTGACTGAACCTTCTTCTATAGCCGATATTGACCAACACTGTAGTCGAGTTGTTATCATTGATATGGTTCCATGAGCTCCAATACATGCCAAAACATCTCAGTCGACCCAAAGAGATATTTTCCTGACGCCGCTCATTCTCGACTAGACGAGTCTATGTAGAGAAAGATTTCCTTTTGCAATAATGGAAACAAGGGCTACGGTTGCTCGTGTGGGAAGTCCAAGTGACTAAGTGAATGCAGGTTGTTGCACTGTGATTCCTTCACACCCATGTAGCTAGCTCATTGAGGCCTTCATGGAGTACCCTTCTTATATAGGTGAGAAATAAGTGCACAAATACGAATGCTCTTTGTCCTTCGCTTTTAAATAAGAGTGGGAGAGCTCCGATGTGATTTTGTGACAACGAGTACTAGAGCATTTAGAGAAGACACTAATAAGTAGGAGTACTTTATCTAAATGCTCCATTCCCGTCCACCGCCAACTTGGATTATCTAAGTAACTTGAATGCATTGACACTAGAAGCATTCGTGGACATCTCAAATCAAGGGAACTTCTAATAGAATTAAGATTGAAATTATGTTTCTCGTGCGTTTACTCCATTCCTGTCCACCGCCAATAATGTTTGTTAAAATCCAGTCGTGCACTGCTATTTTACCCATCCAACACTATTGAGTTCTGGTGGTGGTGCCCGTTGGAGACCAATAAACTCCTTTCCTTCCTCTATCGTCATCTCACCGCTTTAGCTCCACCTTCAGAGTCCAAAGGTTTGCGAGTATCCATGTGTTAGGACTTAGGACCAACCAGTATGAGGGTAGATTTCCAAAAAACAATATTCGAAGGGGAAACTTGGCTCCAGCCTCTGCATCCACGGATGCATACGATTTTTATTATTTTATTAAAATTAATGTCTTATAAATATTATATCATGGGTCGCACAGGGTTGATACATGGATCAACCTAAGATCAAAATTCCAGCTGCACTGTCGATATAAGTCCCGTGTAACCTCCTCCAAACGGGTGCACCAAAACACCATATCCTTTTAATTTTCCATAGGTTATAGGAAGAACCAGATATGGATCCAATGAGTAGCCAACAAGATAACCTGCATAAAGAGAATTGTTTGACGTTGTTAAAAATATAATCATTGCGAATATTCTACATAGCCCAAAGTAAAGTACAAACACCCACTCTGTTGTGGGCTTTTTCATGCTTTGTCACTCCAATATACCAATTTTCCAAAAAGATTTGTTATGCTTGTGGGCGGAGTGATATTAAAGGCTATGTGTAGGATGCGCCAGACAACTTTAGCTAGCGGGCAAGAAATGAATAAATGTTAAATGGTTTCTTCTTGATCACAAAAAAAAAACAATTTTTACAGCCTTGGAAGTTCCTTTTTGTAAGATTATCTTTAGTCAATAGAACTATATAGTGCAAGAACCACATGAAGATACTAATCTTTTGTAGTACTTTAATTTTCCATAAATATTTTCTAAGAAATATCATATGGCCATACATAAAGTCTATATACATTGATTTGACTGTAAGCGTCCCCAATGTCGTTAACTTCCAAACGAAAGCATCCGACTGATTAGTAAGGTGAATTTCTATTAATCTGTTGCAAAGGTGCAGCCACGTTTCTCCCCTCATACCCGTCAAAGCCTGTCTAAAACCTATGTTTAGAGGCGTTTGTGACATAACATTTGCAACCGAAACATGTTTTCTTTGCACTATGTTGTAGTGAGAAGGATATTGCTGGGAGAGAGGCGTGTTTCCTAGCCACGTATCCTTTCAAAACCGTTCTATTTCTCCATTACCCACTTTAAAAGACCCACGGTCATCAAAAAAATCATGTTTTAATTTCATGAGACCTTTCCAGAAGGTGTCCGTTGGTTTTGACTTTACTTGTGTCAAAGAGTGAGTGTGCATGTATTTATTTTGGATAAGTTCTTGTCATACCCCTTGTTCGGTCAGGAGCTTAAATAACCATTTACCTAACAAGCATTTGTTCTTTACTTCCAGAACCTCGACACCTAGACCCCCTCTGATCTTTCGGTCTACATATGATGTTCCACTTAGTAAGTCTATACTTTCTTTTGTGGCCATCACTTTGCCAGAAAAACCACGACCGAAAGCAATCCAGTCTTTTTCATACTCCTTTCGGTAGATTTCCCAATTGAGATAACTGTGTTTTCCCAAGTAAGTACCCTGTATGGATCCATTGTGTAGCTTCGAAGTTAACCAGGAAAACAGTACAAACTGTTTTGCGGTCCATCTAGGCTACAATCGTGACCAATAGATTGTACACAAAATACAACAAATATTGCATGATTCTACTCGTTCCCAAGTTTTGGTCGAGAAACTGCTGAAGTATAAGTGTATTGCCCTCCTTTTCTCATAAGCTTGAGATTTTGGATGAACTGATTTGGCGCATGCAATTCTACAGAAACCATTGCTCCTACGCAGATATCAAAGTTTTCTTCGTGTGCACCACACCCCCCAAACAAGAAAAAAAATGCTTAGCCACCCGATTATGGAGACCAGCATATATATCTAAATTTGGATATACCTAATTCATTCATTGGTTCATGGATTGATTGATCACAGGATGCGCTCATGCATGATTGGATTAGATTCAGAAATAATCATGGGAAACTCTATTTGAAGGAGATGGTCGATCATGAAGAAAGGTAATTTGAGACTGGGCACGGTAGAGCTAGAGAGGAAGGCCAGCTATAGCTACATTAGTTGGTGCAGAGGCTCGGGGAAGTGAAATCCTCCCTCCATTTTATCTCCTCCTCCATGTTCGGTGGTCAATATATTTGGCAACTAGCTGAATGGAATTGAGAATAAATATGAGACTTTATTTAGGATGAGAGCGTTTGCCATTATTTGTTCGCTTTGACTATGTAGAAATGACAAGATTTTTAATAATATTGTGTCTTCTCCCTTGCAGGTTATCTATCGAGTCACGACCATCCTCCGATCATGGACCTCTCTACACTACAACGTATGGAGTTCCACGACTTATTTGTGAAGGGTTGTATATGATTGAAGGACACAGCGAGGGATATTTTCTTCCGACATGGATAGCAGCATGATCTACGGTTAGAGCTGTCATAGCGCGTTATGGAGGATTTTCATTATTTTCTCAACTATTTGTAATTTTTGTACTTTCGCTTTGAACTCGAGTTTTGTGTTTGTTTGACTGTGTGCATCCTAACTATGCAGAGGCCCAGTGTAAACTTATGTAAGTAATAAAGCGTTCATTTCTAAAAAAAAGCTATAGCTACATGCGGTGCCTGGCCAAATCAACAGGTAATGATGATGACCATCACAAGCTTGTCGGGCCAACATTCACATGCGTGGGAGCCATACTTACTGTCGAAAATCTACCCACGGTCAATCGTGTGGGGGTTGAGGTGGTACTTAGAAACAAGCTTTATAAATAAAGCCAAATTCATACAAAGTACACCCTTCGAAAAACTTTTAGCTAAAACATCTCAGTCGACCCAAAGAGATATTTTCCTGGTGCCCCTCATTCTCAATAATGATTTACTGGAACTATACGAGTGTATGTAGAGAAAGATTTCCTTTTGCCATGGAAACAAGGGCTACCGTACGGTTGCTCGTGTTGGAAGTCTAAGTGAATGCAGGTTGCACCGTGATTCCTTCACACTCATGTAGCTAGCTAATTGAGGCCTTGTATATAGGTGAGAAAAAGGTGAGAAGTACTCTTATATATAGGTGAGAAAAAGGTGCACAAATACGGATGCTCTTTGTCCTTGGCTTTTAAATAAGACTAGGAGCCGCTCCCGTATGAATTTCTGACAACAAGAAGTACTAGAGCATTTAGACAAGACACTAATAAGTACTATATCTAAGAAGTAGTCCTAGTACTAATCCATTCCTTTTGAAAACTCGACAAGCATCAATGCATTGAAGTAATTAGCTAAACCAGACTCAGGGGGATGCACACCAACAAGGAAAATTGTGTTGTTCGTCTTTACATAAGGAACGAGTTGCATTTGTGGACATCTCAAAACAAGGGAAGTTTTAAGAGAATTAAGATAGAAATAATGTTTCTCGGGTATTTATTACTTCATGAGCTTTGCTAACTGAGAATGAAGTTAGAGCTTTGTGTGTCCTGTGAGTTACGAGTGGGGTTGCAACCGGGATTTTTTTACTTCATTCCAGTCCACTGCCAAAACACGCTAAGATCTAGTCATGCACTGCTATTTTGCCCATCCAACACTACTGAGCTCAAAAGGGTGGTGGTGTCCCTTGGAGACCAATAAACTCATTTCCTTCCTCTAACCTCATCTCGCCGCTTTAGCTCCACCGTCAGAGTCGAAAGGTGCGTGAGTATCTGTGCGTTAGGACCAACCAGTTTAAGGGTAGACTTCCCATTTGAGATAACATGTGTACATTTCCCAAGTAAGTACCCTGCACGGATTCATTGTGTAGCTTCGATGATAAAGAGCTAGAAATTACAAACTGTTTTGCGGTCCGTCTAGACTATAATCGGGAAATACAACAAACGTATTTCGCTCCAAGGAAAAGTCTATTTACCCTTGTTGCCTAGAAATCTCTAAAGGACAAAATAAAATATTTCATGATGCTACTCGTTCCCAAGGTTTGGTCGAAACTGCTAAACTAAGTGCATTGCTCTGCTTTTCTCATGAGCTTGACATTTTGGATTAACTGTTTCGGCGCATGCAGTTCTACAGGAACCAAGATATCAAAGTTTTCTTCGTTTGGCCCCCCAAACACGAAAAAAATGCCTACGAGACAGCATTACACCTATTCATTAATTATCATCAATAACACCTACTCATTATCATTAATAACAATACAAAGAGTTCTAACAATAATATAAATCCTAATAGATACTTAGACAACCTAGCGACGACTACACATACTAGCGCGAGCCGAAGGCGCGCCGTCGTCCTCGCCCCTCCATCACCGGAGCTAGATAAAACTTTTCGTAGAAAATCTTGTTATAGTAGACAGACAGAAGGTTATCATGCTAAGAACACCAGAGCGCTGCCTTTTAAACTAGAAGAGGAAAATGATCTAATAAAAACTAGAAGAGGAATAACAAAAATGGGAGAGACTGTACAAGAGGCATGTTTGTATTAATGTGGAACATGCCAAAAACCACATAAATTAATGAGAAAAACTTAAAAACTAAACAGGCTCAGCTGGAATAGTTGGCACGAAGACGCATGAGCACGCTCTCACTGAAGAATGTCCTTTGTGGTAGAGATGGATGTGACCTCAACATAGTTAGAGGTTGTCCTATGAATATCATGATGTTTCTTTCTTTTTAGACATTCCATCAAACATAGAGAAGACGACCACTGAGGCGTTGTTGCTCTTTTTTTGGCTTTCCCTCTATTAAGTCATCCCACCATTCTGAAATGGATAGGAAGTTGTGTCCGTGGCTCCCCGATTCATCATTGTCCCAACTTTCAGTGGTGTTCCGGACCGCCATAGTGAAGGTATTCCTTGCAAAGGTGACCAGCCGTTTCTGGACCGTTTCGACCAAGCATATGCATGTAGGATCGTGGGGCCACCCCCGATGGCTAACATATTCACGGTGAGTAATTTTCTGTGAAGGGCCCACCAGGAGAAACGTTTGCACTTTAGCTCAGCATGAGCGTTCCAGATCTTCATCTTTGACCTAGCCTGGTTGTGATGCAGGTCTTTCCATTGCAGCCATGTCCATCTAGGCGTGAGGGCTCGTCCAGTGCACTCGAGATTGGGGATGCTGAGGCCGCCCAAATTCTTGGGTCTGCAGATAGTTTTCTAGTTGACCAACGCATGACCGCCCGCAAAAGATTATGTAGAAAATACAAGACACATGAAGCAAAAGCAGGATTTTTAGACAAAAATTGAACACGTGTTTGGCTGAGGACCCGGGTATCCGAAATTTTGATCCAGGAGGACGAAGAGCACGGTTGCTATGTCTAAAGACCGTGGACAATTTCCATGCACCATCCTCCTCCTCTTCGTCGTCATCAGCAGGCTAAAAGAGAAAAGGTAAGGATGAACTCGTGTCCTTGTTTTGGTTGATAACTACAACTTGTCATGACAATTAATTGTTCTCACGCAAAGGAATTGAGTACGAGTGCGCGTAGGTTTGTATATTCTACTCCTACACATTGAGTGATTATGATTAATTAGAAGCTGCTCTAAGATGCTTGCGTTGAGGTTGAGGTTTTGGCCTCTGAGGAGAGACCTCATAATGGAGGCTATGTGTCATGTGTGGTCTGGTCCCATATAGAATTTTTTTAGCGGCAGCAGAAGTGTTCCTCAACATCACGCAGGTCATCTAGTTTTTCATGTATTTTTTTCGAAACGGGGAACACAGTCTTCTTGTTGCTTGTACTTTCTAGACCTGAGGGAACCGAAGAACAAGGAGACTAGGAGAGAATGGCATTGCGTTGTTGTGCTGCTTTTACGCTTTGTTTCTCCATTTATTCTGAGAGACTGCCACGATGATCACGGCATCGCTCCGTCATACTACCGAGGTAGTCAGCTAGGAAAGAGCTGACTGGATAACCAGCTAGCTATCTAACTAAAAACTAACTGTCTACTCTCTGTCTAACTAAACTAACTCAACCTTCTTCGGTAGCAGAGATTGACCAACACGACTAGTTGCCTCAGCTGAAATCTCTGCCAAAACGTCTCAGTCGACCCAAAGAGATTTTTTCCTGGTGCCGCTCATTCTCAATAATGATTTACTGAAACCATACGAGTGTATGTAGAGAAAGATTTCCTTTTGCCATGGAAACAAGGGCTACGTACGGTTGCTCGTGTTGGAAGTCTAAGTGAATGCAGGTTGCACCGTCATTCCTTCGCACTCATGGAGCTAGCTAATTGAGGCCTCCATAGAGTACTCTTCTTATATAGGTGAGAAAACAGTGCACAAATATGAATGGCCTTTTTCATTGGCTTTTAAGAGTAGGAGCCGCTCCCTTATGATTTTCTGACAACAACAAGTACTAGAGCATTTAGACAAGACACTAATAAGTACAATATCTAAGAAGTAGTCCTAGTAATAATCCATTCCTTTCGGAAAACTCGACAAGCATCGATGCATTCAATTAATTAGCTACACACCTACAAGGAAAATTGTGTTGTTCTTCTTTACATAAGGAACGAGTTTTGCATTTGTGCACATCTCAAATGAAGGGAAGTTTTAAGAGAATTAAGATAGAAATTATGTTTGTCGGGTAATTACTTCATGGGCTTTGCTAATTCTCAGTCAATTGAGAATAAAGTTAGAGCTTTATGTGTCATGTGAGTTATAAGTGGGGTTGCAACTGGGATTTTTCTTACTTCATTCTAGTTCTCACTGCCAAAATATGCTAAGATCCAGTCATGCACCGCTGTTTTACCCATCCAACACTACCGAGCTCAAAATGGTGGTGGTGTCCCTTGAGGACCACTAAACACCTTTCCTTCCTCCAACCTCATCTCGCCGCTTTAGCTCCACCTTCAGAGTCAGAAAGGTGTGTGAGTATCTGTGCGTTAGGACCAACCACAACCAGTATAATGTAGACTTCCCATTTGAGATAACATGTGTACATTTCCCGAGTAAGTACCCTGCACGGATTCATTGTGTTGCTTCGATGATAACGAGCAAGAAATTACAAACTGTTTTGCGGTCCATCTAGGCTATAATCTTGAAATACAACAAATGTATTTCGCTCCAAGGAAAAGTCTGTTTGCCCATATTGCCTAGAAATTCTAAAGGCTAAAATAAAATACGAGTAGTATTTCATGATATGATGCTACTCGTTCCCAAGTTTTGGTCGAAACTGCTAAACTAAATGCATTGCTAACTGGTTTGGCGCATGCAGTTCCACCGAAACCATTGATCCTACAAAGATATCGTAGTGGGAAAAAAATTCCCCCAAGACAAAAAAAAATGCTTACTCACCTGATTATTATTTTCAAAACGAAAAAGTTTGCTACACCTAATTCATTCACTAGTTCATGGATCGATTGATCACACAACACGCTCACGCAAGCTTGGAGTTCAGGCTGCAAGTGGGAGTGGGACTTCTGCAGCGCCACGACGCCCGCCCCGCATAAAAGCGTCGATGGACACCCGCAGATGAGGAAAAAATTAAGCGATATTTGCGGGCTTCCCCACTAATCCCACTTATCATGCATAACGGACGAAGTCTTCCTTAGATGTATCGTCTTGTTCAACTAGGAGGCAGGATTAACGAGAGGGAAAATCAGGAAAATACTGGGAGAGTTCAGGTTCGCGCTGGCGTCAACGTGAACCGACCAGCAACCGCCCGCCACAGGCCATAGCAGTCCAATTTGGAGTAGTTTCAGAAATAATACTCATGGCTCACGGGGAACTCTACTTGAAGGAGGTAGTCGATCAGGAAGAAAGGTAATTTGAGGTTACGCAAGGTAGAGCTAGGGAGGAAGGCCTGCTATAGCTAATCCCTAGCTACGTGCGGTGCCTGTGGCCAAATCAACGGGTAATGATGATGATCATCACAAGCTTGTCGGGCTACCATTCATATGCATGCAGCCAAACTTACTGCCGAAAATCTAGGAGCGGTCAATCAATCGTGTGAGGCTGGGGAGTACTACGAAAACTCCTTTTGAAAAGTGTTTGGCATTTCGGGGATGGAGTTACACACCGCTTTTTCTGGCAAGCTAGCTAGCTTGCCGTCTCTAGGGACACTCTGATTCTTGTAGCTCGAACTTGTGTCAAGTCAGTGAAGTCCCATTCCTATTCTCCCTTCTTTTCGATCGAGACTGAAACGCTATGTGGAAGTTTGAGCTAGCTAGCTACATATATATATATACTCCTACGGATACAAGAACAAGACCTGTAATTTTGGGGCAGGGTACGGGGTGTACCTGCAGTAAACAAGACATTCTCGAAATAGTCTTTCGCCCAGTTTTATAAATAAAACAACCATCCATACAGAGTTTCAAGTGTTTCACACACACACACACACACGGAAAGCAGAAAGCTGGGAAGACATCACAAACACCCCACACCACACGGATACAACGAAGCTATGAAAACGACCAACAAGCGGGGGTCCCATAGCCGAACTGGCTCAGGATCGGGTGTGCGGCGAAGCTATGCAGCGTGCCTTCTCGATCAGATGACGGAGGATGGCATCAAGCTTCTCCTGGTCCTGGCGCCTACCACTGCTGCAAAAACGCGAGGAATTTAAAGATCGAGTCAGTGACACGACGTACGAACACTTTTTCTATCACCGTTTTATTGCAGACCGTCCATAGGGTCCATGTCAGCGCGGAAAAACGATCCAAAAGAAGCGTCGACCCTTAGTAGGTCCGTTTGCGCGGGACTCTAGGAATTGTCCAAGATCCTGGGCATCCCAATCGGGGCCTAGGGCTTCTCGGACAAAGTTCCATAGAAATCGGGCCACATGATAGGTGAACGTTATGTGTGCTCCCGTTTCTAGGATCAAGCATAATGGACATAACCCGTCCCCCGGTCCCTGACGCAGCGACACCTCTATCTCCGAAGGAAGGCGATCGCGAAGAAATTAGCTAGCCAAATTTTTGAAGAGGTATTGCTTGTCCATGATTTGGCCAATGTTGGCTAGAAAAATGAACTAGGGAAGCTAAATTAGTATTGGCATATCTTAAAGTTAACAACTACCGAAACATAAACCAATTTTTTATTTTTGAGAACTAGCAGGGTGGCCCTCGCAAATGCGAGGGCATCATCTTTATAATTTTAAAGGTTTGAGAAATAAAATTATTTTTTCACAAATATTCACATTATATGAACGAAATAATACATTTTTATAGTCATATAAAATTACAATAAATTATGCCATGATCAACTCAGTAGTTTTATGAGTTGTTAGATTATTAGTTTCCGGGTTAACATTCAAATTAGGGACTTGATGTATTCAGATGTATATAAAAATTATATATAATAATTAGGGTCTACCAGATAGTTTCTCATATGATGTCTAGATGATCTTTATAATGATCACAAAATAAACTAAATGAAAATAACTTATCCTCCAATTCCTAATCGAAAGTAAGAGTTATCATTATACTCTGTGCCAAATTCAAATCTGTTTTATTTCCTCCACCATAAAATGAATGAGCATCTTATTTTGATTTAAAATATGTGAACTTATCCATTTGTGCTATTATACCTAAGTTAATGCATTCCAGTTTGACCAAAATTGTACTTATGAATATTTTAGTAATAAGTTAGAGTATTTAGAGTGCATTGTTCATTTTTTACGGTGTATTTTTTCTAGATTCTCATTTATTCTAAACCGAGATAGCATTGTGGTTGTCTATTTTGCTTGACTATCTGCCTAGATATCCCCTCTACCTAAGACAATCATTCCAAGCTCTCTCTCCGGTATATATTTTTTGTGTAATGTGACATGATTATGTTAAAATGAACAACTCATAGTTTAAATATACTAATCGGTCAATTTGAGTGAATGTCCTCTTAAATTATAAACGTATTACGAACCACTGAAGTTAACGCAAACGCATATGTTTCTTACCACATCATAAGAAAAATTTAGAAACTAATAAGCCGCTAATATTGCCCGATATTGATCTACCTTAATTGTACTGATGTTCTCTCTTAGGAAAGCACATCCCTAATTAGCTACCACTGACTCTTTAATTTCTCTCCCTCCCTCCCTCTCTCTCTCTCTCTCTCTCTCTCTCTCTCTCTCTCTCTCTCTCTCTCTCTCTATTTTTCCCTCTCCTGGATGTATTTGCTGCTAATTCTATAAATACCTTATGAGTGATAGTGAAGCTCATATCCTATAAAATATTTGACTGATTTTACCTTTTGACATTAAATTACCTAGATGTTTGCTCAAGTCATTCCTTTACTTTGAATCTCTTCTGATGAGAATAATATAAATGGATTGGTGTATCATTCACCCATAAAACTTTGTCGAATCAATTTCACATATGACAGTGTAAAGTTCCATTTGTTACAGTATACATCATGCATAGGACATTAAAATTCTCGAGGATACAACTTTGACCATAGTTTTATGTATGGACATTTCTATAAAAGTTAGAGAAGTTTAACAATATTTTTCTAGATAGTTATTTGTTTTGAAACTGAGGTAGCATAGCATTTTTCGGTTTTGGTTGACTCTTTGCCTATATATCCCCTATATTTGAAACATTTATTCTAATCTCTCACTTGTATTTATATTTTTTAATGTATCATGACTATGCTATAATGAACAATATAGTTTTAACATTACCAATTAGCCATTGATTTGAATAAATGTCCTTTTAAATTTGAGTGAATGTTTCGTAGGAAAAATATAGAAACTCATAAGCCATTGACGCTGATATTGTTCTTTCTTAATGATATCAATCTTCTCCCTTGCGATTTTACATGCCTAATTAGCTACCACCAGCTCTCTTGATCTCTCACTTTGTCTCTCCCTTGCATGCTTTTTGCAGTAATTGTTCAAATACCTTATGAGTGACTGTGAAGCTCATTAGTTCACCTTTTGACATTAAATCTTAAGGTTATATAGAGCATCTTGATCACCATCCGTTGATTCCTACATGCTTGATCATCAATGTCAGCTTTTGAACCTTCTCCTAGTGACAATAAGATAAATAGTTGCATATATCGCTCTCCCCTCCAATCTCTACTCTACGACGACTTGAGGTATGAGAGCACGTTATTTCATGAATCGCTAAAATTGGATATGTGTTAAAAAGAAAGGATCGTGAAAACATGAGAAAATGTTTTATCAGTTAGTTTTCAAAATGCTTTATTAGTTTTGCGCTAAGCAGTCTAATTAATACTCCCCTCCAATCAATGAGCACTTCTCGTGAAAACTTGCATTTGTCTAAATGCTTTAGTGTATATATATATACACTAAAATATGTCCAAATACATGTGAATCTAGACAAATTCAAATTACTTATTTCCGGTTATAGGCAGTAATACTTTTCCAGATTATTTTGTATATATACTCATTGATCTGTATCTAATTGGCACTTTTATATCCTAGCATGTACCATCTACTATTTTAAAAAATAGCTTGGGCATTTCACATGGCACACGACTCTACGGTTAATTTGAGATGTGCATGTTTACTTTTTCTAGATGAAGTAGCTTATATAGTTATATATGACAAAAAAAAGTTGGAAAAGAAAGGGACACTACTTGATGACACATAATCTAGAGATCAACTTGGTCTTGTTTTCATTTTAATATTCGATGTAGAGACCAAAATCTAGCAATTAACTCAATGTTGTTTCCATTTATAGTATTCAACACGGACTCCTCAAGGAAAAAACTTGCCAAATGGAATTAAATGACAAACACAATTTGTGTACACCTAAACATGGCCACGTATATCTTAAATAAATATGGCTACGTTCATAGCATACGTACGTACATAGCAAGGTTGAGAGTTGGATATTCACCGTTCAGAAAAAAATAATGATGTACCAAGTATATTTTGGAATCGTTCGTGTCCGTTCTCCGCCTTAAAGTTACTAGGCTGATTGCTAAACTTTGTATCGTACAATTATTTGCAGCCGGTGCTTATGTAACGACTTTTTATTTTATTTTTCATCTCGCCACAGGCCCACATGCATGGTCTCCTTATATGACACGTCAGAAGTAAAAGACCGTTTAAGCAAATGTGTAGGCCGGCCGTGCACTTCTCATGTTTTTGTACACATTTATTTTGTAAATAATCTTGTACACATGTTGGTGACACGTAGACATAAGTCTGGATATGTTTATTAGGCTGACACAAAAGTTACGCAATAGCTCGCTAAATCTTAACCGTATATTATAGATCTAACAGTTAAAATTAATTCAAATGATGTGGATCAACCTGGTGCCTCGAAAAACACCCTTATATTGCTTTTAGTATATAATAGATAGATGCATAAATATAAAGCATTTATTTGGTCACGACCAACAAGTTGATAGGGCACAAGTTGGCCACGATCCTAACGCGAGACGCTTCAGTAATTTCTGGTTCCATGATCGGAACCAACGAAGGACTTTGTGATGCCTCTCATTCTGATCGAATATCCATTCCCCAGTGTTGATCAGAACCAACAATCCTACACAGAGATTAAAGTCATCTTTTTTTTTAGCTGTGTTGCCACACAAACAAAGGCGACAATGCTCGATCTTATGATTATGCAGAGCAGCGTATTTGAATTAGGCTACACACTTGATTCAATCCATGCATTGGATCCAGCTCACGCAAATCGTGCTTCCCCAGCAATATTGCTAGCTTCGGAAGGTCGTATAGCGCGATACTGAGGCAGTCGATCAGGTAGAAAGGGTAGGGCAGGGTTAGATGGGAAGCTACCAATGATAATAGCTCTCATGTGGCACGTGCGAGAGAGGCAAGCTACTAGGTGGGGCTGGACAAATAAACAGGCAATTATGGTGATCATCACAAGCTCTGTCGGGCTACCATGCATAGTGGTGGCCAAACTTTCTATCGCAAAGCTACAGGTGGTCAATCCTGTAAAGTTGACCGGGAACATATACTGCATGCATGTCCGTGATTTCATATCTCCGTGAATTAGTGTACTTCTAAGATTGTCT
This sequence comes from Avena sativa, assembly GCA_916181665.1. Taxonomy (NCBI): domain Eukaryota; kingdom Viridiplantae; phylum Streptophyta; class Magnoliopsida; order Poales; family Poaceae; genus Avena; species Avena sativa. The sequence continues at coordinate 270,474,138 of OV702298.1, read as the reverse complement.
TAAGTTACAGATTTTAAAACTTGACAAACTTTATTGTATATAGTAGCAACATATATAATATCAAATTGATACATTATGAAACTTCACTTCAAAACGGATCGGGTGATATTATTTTGGTATCATAAATGTGGCTATGTTTTTTAAAATAATTGATTAAACTTTAAAAGATTTGAGACAATGGTAAAAATACACTTATTTGCGGACGGAGGGGGTATGCTCCTTGTACGAAGTTACACATCCATACACATTTACTGTGCACCTCAGGACTGGGTGTAGTACATCCATGTCTCCAGAGCAATGACAAAAACCGTAACTTTATGAGGTAATTTTGAGTTTGGAATTATCGAGGACATTTGCATGTCTGTGTGTGAGCTATATTTGCACCCATACCTCTAGAGGCTGTAGTGTCATGTGCACGTCTCAACCAGAGTACCAGATACAAATGCAGCCAAGCATTCCCTCAAAAGCGGTTGACATTTCGGGGATGCAGTTACACACCGCTTTTGCTGCCGAGCTAGCTAGCTTGCCATCTCTAGGGGACACCCTGATTCTTGTAGCTCGAGCTTGTGTCAAGTCAGGGAAAGTCCCTTTCCTATTCTCCGTTCTTTTCGATCGAGAATGAAAAGTTCTATAGAAGTCTGAGCTAGCTAGCTACATATATACTCCTACGGGTAGAAGTATGTGTACAAGAACAAAGACCTGTAGTTTTGGGGCAGGGCAGCTGCTCTCAGTGAACACCCCTGCTGTGGATCAGGGATTTACAGAGAGAGAGATGGGTGATGTAGTTATGAGCTCTCTCTGTTTACATGCTTTCTACATATCCTCCCTCCGTCCCGGTTTAAAGGACATAATTTTTAATTCTCTTGGTCATAGGTATTCTCTAATTGGTCCATTTTATAGTGTAGAAAAGAACATGCGTGAGAAGAAAAAACGTCATCAAAGCGTTCACATTTGTTCACACATGTGCATGTAAGCATTTTGTTCTTTTCATACAAAAGTAATTATAGATATTAAATGCTTTTGTGTCTAAATATTTTAGGATTACATGTTTTGCAAATTGTGTCCTTTAAACCGAGACGGAGGAGGCAAAAGTATGTACTTCACGGCCCACACGGCACTAAGTTCACTGAATTGTCGCAGTTCACAAGGCAAAATAGACTGATATTATAGATTATTTCTGAAAAGAGAGAGAGAGCGGCAAAGAATCAGCCAAACATTCTCTTGAATGTGCTCAACAAATTTGTTTTTTTTTTCTATACCATAATTCACACTTTATAACCAAAAGAATCATGTGATTGATTTCATCATGGAGATGTTCAACAGATGTCCAAAACTCTACTTGTTAGTACATGAAGTCCTACAACACGTGCAGTCAAACTACTCTTCTCTGTTTTTTACAAGAAATTTGTTTATGAAAAAAGTGGCGAAATGAGGGTCAAATTGTGAAGAAAAAACCATCCATGCTGTCATTTATGCCAATATTAATGTGCAATTTGTGTCGCTCTTCACCTTTCTTGCCTGAACGTGTTGTACTTCCCCTTCTGAAAATAGGCTTATAGCTCTCATACGACGTCTTTATGTGGAATTAGAAAGAACACTACATCGTTGCAAAGAATAGCTCTCATGCGACGCTTCTGAAGCAGCAAATAGCTCCCGTGTGACATCTCCACTTAACCTCACGAGACCGTCAACGAATTCGAATCAGCTGAGAAGACCAGGACCCACGGCCTGTCCACGTCACGGCGAGACCCACCTGATGTCCACCTCATATCGTGGGACCCACATTGTGGTAGAAGAGAGCCGTTGGCCCGATCCGTCCCCGCACCACTGTGCCAGCATCTCATCCCCTTTCTTTTTCTTCTCCGACAAGCAAGCGCGGCAACACCAGCGAGGGATGTCGAACTCCGCTTCAGCCTCCCTCCGCTCATGGCCTCGGTATGGTGCGGTGCCAATGACAAGGTGCCCCGATTGCCCCCGTACCACGCCCCTAAAGCGTCTTGTCACATCCACCGATAAGAACGGCAACATTGCCCGGGAATTTATAAAGTGTGAGAGCAAGCCTGAGCCGGGGAATGTGAGATCTGAGTGTTCCGAGCGCCAATTTCTCGCTTTTCTTTCGAAATTTCAGTCATTTCATCAAATTTGGGATTTAGGGTTCATCTCTCCGATTTCAGGAAATGCCAAAATGTGGGCATTTTGAGTAGCTTGATGAGTACATCGAGCGAATTAGGGTGGAGGTAGCATCCCGGGATCTCGAAAACCCGTCTGTGGTAGAGCAATTGGGATCTGGCCGAGCTACGGTGGATGCGGAAGTGAAGGTCGAGCTAAAGAAGATGAACAAGCAGCTAAGGCAAATCATCGAATTGAAGAAGCAGGACTATCTGATGGCCGGTTTTTTTATTTTTGTGTAATTTTTCTCGGATTTGTTTATCTCCTGATCATTAGTCATGAGACGACGTGATGCTTTGTTATCGTATAACCTATGGAGATGGATGTAATGGTCTATGTCTTTGGCTTGAACAAAATGCAACATAAATTTGGCCAAATTTTGAGCTGCTCTGTTTTGTTCCTTCAGTTCGTCAGTGTGCGGGAGAGGGGTTGAAAAGTTAAAAAAAACAATCGACGAGGGGTGATTGAAAAGGCTAGGCCCAAATAGAACTTAGCCAGGCCAAAATAGTCGTATTCAGGCTCAATAGTAACTACTTGTAGATTGGGCAAAAAAATAGTACTCACGTTACAATCTAACTAGAGACGTGTGGATCTGCAGATACTCGTGCTCATGTCACAATCTTTTATTTGTTGCAAAAATAAATATATAAATGAAGGCCAATGGCATCCATTTAACTTACAAGTCGAGCACTTTAACTTGGGCGCCCGTTTAACTTATATAAATATGTTGTTTGAAAACGAACCATGTGTTGCATGTGTTGTTTGAAACTAATCAACCATCATAACGTTAACTTATTCTTCCTTTTGAGATTTTCTAATTCCGCTCATTTTATAAATATTGCATGACTCTTATATGAGAACTTTTTTTTGTGTCTTTTATTTTATACACTTGTTGTTTTGGGTGTTTTGACAAATGACAATACAATAAAAACAAGTCAATCACATAGATAATATATTATAAGGGGTACAATATAGAGAGGGGCCCCACATTACATATAGAGGGCCCCACATTATATAAACCCTAAGGGAACCCTAGCTACTACGTCTAGGGTTGCCGGCCAACCTCGCCGCCGGGAGGCTTCCCTACTCCATCGGCGGTGGGGGCGGTTCCGCTGGGGCAAACGTCGCTGCCGCAGCCCTCCAGTCCTCCGCCTTCTGCCGTCTTTGGGCCTTGTCGAGGGCCCAGAGAGCTGTCGCCCGTTGCTCCTTCTCCTCTTGTTCCCGCCTTTTCTTCCGGGTGTGTTTGGCCTCCTTCTCCGCCGCCCTCTCGGCAGCAGCCAGCTCCTTCTCCTCCGCCATGAGGTCCTCGTCAGAGGGGCCCGAGTCGGGGAGGTTGTCGACGCGGCGGGGGCGGGGGTTGTAGACAAAGGGCCCGTGGGGCCAGGGGTCGGTCGGGGCTTTGCGTCGCGTGCATCGCTTGCGACGCCTCGGGGGCGTGGCCAGCAGATGGGGGAGGTCGCCATGGTCGCTCGGCGGAGAGGTTTTTTTGGGGCTGGGAGGAGGCAAAGGGGCTTCTTTTTGACTCGAGGTTGAAGATGAGGAGGCAAAGGCGTTGCCACAATTTATTGAGGGCCGGAACCATGAATCAGCGGGGCTCAACTTGAAGGGCGACGTGGGAATCATGCGTTGCATAGCCGCGTGCGCGATCAATGCGATCAGTGCAAAAAAATGCTAGGATGTGACGTGACCCTGCCCTGCATCGTCGCCCCCCCCCCCCCCGCATGCATACATGCATTAATAGAAAAGAGAGAAAAAAAGTCCAAAATCAGGCGGGCGCCCAAGTCGCGCTGAGTCCAAAGTCCCACGCACCGCGTCGGAGCCCACAGCATTCACAGTCTGACAGTGCAAAGTCACACGCACCGCGCAAATAAGTTTACTTCTAGGTTTTGTCTAAGCCAAACTTTGTCAAATTTGACCAACCTTGTAGATAAATATATGAACATATATTACACAAATTTGTCATATTATGAAACTAAGTTTAAAAACAAATTAAGAGTTGTCATCGCATGCAACCTTGTTCACACTTCATGCAGAGTAGCGTAAGGGAAGAAGAAACACTTAGTCTTTATTAGTCGCATGTAATTACAAGTTCACACCGCATGCAAAAGAAAGTCCCACTATTTTTACACCGCATGCATGCATGAAAAAACAACCGGAGAGGAAAATAGACCATTTAAGTAATTGCAGGGTAGTAAAAATCAGGGCAATAAATGCATAAGTTAGCCTACTCGAAAAATTATTAGAATGGAGGCAATTAATGCATAAATCATAAAGTATTTTTTTGGAATTGCATGTTTTCTATGGCACATGAACCGGAGGGGAGTAAGTTGACTGAAGACAAACTTAGACGTACACCTATTTAATGCGACGGAGGGAGTTGCTGCGTCGGTTGGTTGCACTCAAGATAGCTAGACTGCGACGCGAGAAGCGGCTGCATGACATGCATGCATGGTGCAGCCCACCCCACGCAATGCCCTCGCATGCCACGCTCGGTCCAACGGTCAATGGAGTGTGTCACGCTGTACCTTATCAGTTTATGGAAAAAACGATGCGAGCCAATCCGATTCCAGAATCATCCATCCCACGGATCGCCAAGAGCTAGCCGCGAAATCCTTCTAAGAGACGCCAACCAATCAGGTTGCAGAACAAGCCCTCCCACGGATCGCCCAGAGCCACCCACGAAATCCTTCTAGAAGGCATGATCGGACGGCCATAGTGTTGCGCTAGGGTTAGATCTACGTTCCTCATTCGGCCTTAGGGTTAGCTGGTTTATGATGCAGTCAACGGGGTTTGCACAAGTTTAACCAGACATTCAAACGTGCATAACTAATTAAAAAAATCAAAAAATACAAAACCTTCGCATGGTGTCATGTTATGTGACATAGTTGTGAGGAAAATATCAAACTTGGTATATTGATCATATTTCAAAAAACCCTTCACAAAATGATCTATCTCCTTCGAGGTTTTTTGGCTTTCGGGTCAAATGACCAATGATATGGCTAGAATCAAGGCATAGTTTATGATAATATGCCCATGTTGTGCATGCATGTGTATAATGGGATGACTAACAATGTTGTAGAAGGAAGTTTTCCTTTTCGACGCACAAAAAATCAATTTCTATTTTCTGAGTGCCGAAAGGGGGGATTTGTGAAACAACCACCAAATTGAAGTCTCAAAATGGTAACGTCCTATTTTTCAAAAATACTAGACCACCTTGCATGTACAATGTCCCAACCTGAGTATCTCAAACCTTTTATTCCATCCCTGGTGAAAAAGACAAATCCTGCTGAATCGGTTGGAAGTGGGTAAGATATGAACTATAGGTACATGATTTTATGCTGATGGTTTTTTGTAAAAATCATTTTTAGATTCACAACATGCTATTTCATCAGAGATCCAATGCTAGTTTAGTGAGCCTCAGCCCCTATCTAAGAATATTTATGAAAATCCTTCACAAAGTTTGACCAAACATTCAAATATGCATAACTAATTCAAAAAAATACAAAAAATACAAAACCTATGTATGGTGTCATATTATGTGACATAGTTGTGAGGAAAAATATCAAACTTGTTTTTAGAAATGGCCGAAAAAAACTTGGTTAGAAATGGGGTGGTTTACCCTAGCTTTGGAGCCCATTTATACCATATTTTGTGTGAGGGTGAGTTGTACTTCACAAAAGGGATCAGTGTGAGGATGAGTTGTACTCCACATATGAGAAAAATGTTGGAAGCTCATACAAACATAGAAAAGTACACATAGCTACATTGGTTGAAATTCAAATTTACCATCATATTTGAATTTTAGCCAAATTATTACAACAAGTGCCCAATTATTACAATAAGAAATGTTTACAATAACAACAAGTGCCAAATTATTACAACAACAAATGCCAAATTATTACAATAACAACAAGTGCCAAATTCGAAGTCTATTTCTTTTGGCTCTTCTTACCCCTCGATTTTTTCTCCTTCACAAGTTTCATACCACACAACAGGTTTATGCTCTTCTTTTTCTTACCATAACCATCTGGCCTCCCCACAGCACGTCCAAGAGTCTCCTTCACCTCCTGCACCTTCTCAACGGCACAATCTGGTTCAGAATGTGCAATAGCGTGCAACTCAAGAGCTGGCACCAAAGCCTCATACATGTTCATTTTGCACCACGGCCTCATCAACATGCTCATTTTGCACCAGAGCCTCAAAAACATGCTCATTTTGCACCCGAGCCTCAACAACATGCTCATTTTGCAACAGAGCTTTCAAATCAGAATTGGTGTGCCCTAAAGCCTCAAAAGCATTAACATGTTCACTTTGCACCTCAATAGTTTGCACATCATCCTCCAAAACAAGTTCAGATTGCACCTCGGCAGCACCAAACATGATCTGGTTAGTTCTCTTCTTTCTTTGGCCATTGATTCTTGCCCTTTTCACTGGCAGCATTCTTCAACAACAAGAGGTGGGCCTTTTTCTCCACGCTTCCTCCTGAAAACAAGTTAGTTGGGGGATAAAAATCATCAACAAGAAATACATAGATTTTGGATGAACATACTTTGGCTTTTCAGCAGTGTATCTGCACTTAGTAGAGCCAGCTCGGTGTCCAAGTTCTTCACAGAGTTTGTATCTATTCTTGTTACCTTTTTGGACCCTTTTTGGCTTGGCATCTTTCTTTTCATCTTTTTCCCCTTCTTGCTGCTCCCACCTTTCTCAAACCAAGCCTTGAATCTACTCTACTTGGGCCTGCCAGCCTTTCTTTTCATCAAAGGAGGACACAAGGAGAACTGAATGTCCACTTCAGGCCACTGAGACTAGTCTGTAAGTGTTGGAATTGGTGTTCCATATGCAGCCTTGAATTTTTCTACAAAATAATACTCATGCAAATATGGGTGCATATTTAGCTTGTGTTTGGAGGCCAAGAATATGACAGCATGCTTTTCTTGAGTGGCTCACAAGTCTTCCCATTGTGTTGCCACTCAAGGCATGTGCATTCATGCAATTGAGTGTCAACAACATGCCTCCTGCCAGTCTTTGTATCTCTGACTTCAGCACCCCACAATGAGGATTTCTCAACACGCAAATGTGCAAGATTTCTGCTCCTATTGACCACCTGCTACACAACATCAGGAAGCTTATCTCCTTGAAGAACATCACCAAGCCTTCTTCTCAATTCCCACAACCTCATGATCATGATCCTAATCTTGTCAACCATGTCATGGACAGGCAAGTCTTTTAACTCCTTCACTTTGTTGTTGAAACTTTCTGCCAAATTATTGTTGATATAATGACATTTGATGGCAGTGTTAAAACCTGACCTATACCATAAAAGAGAATGGTAGGTTTCCAACCATGTACAAAACTTGACCCTATCCTCCTCAGAGCATGTTGCCTTAATCTTGTCAAGGTGATATGAATGTGTTTGTCTGGTGTAAGATATTGCTGCTGGCCACATGCGTCCAAAATCATCTCCTCTGAATTTTTTGATCAAATTCATCCACATATGGCCGAAGCACTCCCTCTGCTCAGCATGAGGGAAAACAATCTTCACTGCATTTTCTAAACCTTTACATGCATCCGTGTGCACTGCCAATGGAGAGACTGGCCCTATGCATCTTTTCAACTACATCATGAACCATGTCCATGATGCCTCTATCACAGACTGAAACATGCCAATAGCTACAGGGAACATCCAGTTGTGTCCATCTAAAGCATTGCATGCTGTTAGTTGACCATTCTACTTTCCAGTCAAGAAAGATGAGTCTATACTCAAATATGGACGGCACCCTGCTTTGAAGCCATCGATGCAAGGCTTTAAAGCTATGAAGAATTTAGAGAAGAAGACTTTCCCATCAGCTGTTACCTCAGTATCTATCTCCACAACACTGCCAGGTGACCTCTTCTCTACTTCTGCTTTGAAGTTATAAATCATTCAAAAGGTATTTGCCCAATCACCATATAGCTCCTTCATTGCCCTTTGCTTTGCCTTCCACACTGTAGTATAATTCAGCTTAATGGGGTACTGCTTTTCCAAGTCTATTTTCAGTCTCTTTGGAGTGTTGTTTGGTGTTGTGGCTAAAATAGGCTTGATTTTTTCTGCAACCCATAATTGTGATGTTATCTTTGTAACTGTTTGAGAACTTGTAATGCAAGTATGAGCTTTTGGAATTTGATTCACTCTTATTGTCCTTCCATCAGGTTGGCGTCTAGCAGATATATACCACTTGCAAGGCCTGACACCACCATCATAACCTATGCATTTTGCATAGAACTTATTTTTATCAGTCCACAAAGTCTTGGTAGCAAACTCACGTTTGACTGCATATGTCCTGAAACACATCCTGAATCCATCCATGCTTGGAAACAATCTCCCAACTTTAATAACTGGGTCCTCTTTGTCATAAACTGTTACTAGCTCATCATCATGTGCATTATCTGCATGAACTGCAGCATTTTCCAACAACTCTGGATCTATATCTGCATCTTCATCTCTTAAATGATTGTCACCATCATTTGCACCTTCATCCCTCTCCTTCTGTTTGTCTCTTTCATTTATAGGAATGCCAAAAAGCTTTGCCATTTCAATATCATCTATTGGTGCAATGACCAAATCAGTCCGGGCACGTATCTCAACTGAATTCCAATCAACAGTTACAATCTTTTGTGTGGCCCCTTGTGCATTAGCATCTGCATCCACTATGAACAGTGCCAAATCAGTAAGTATAGGAATTACTTGCCTTTGTGCAGCCCAATCATACTCGACCATCTGAGCAGCCAGCTTCGAGGCCACATATCTAACCCTCGAATCAGGTTCCAGATCAATGAGATGTGCTAAAAACAGAATGGTTTTGCTTGTCCAATCATTTCGCACATCGATTTCATCAACTATATGTTCCCTGTCTCAATCCTAACATAGTCACATTTCCAATCATCAAATCGTAACAAAGAAACTTCTTGCTCTGGCCCCCAAACCACACTATGCCCAAATTTTTCCACCATATTCCTCACCGCCTCCTCTCCCATGTTTATTAGCTCTTGGGGATCAACATGTTCTAATTGCACCTCCCATTTAACAACCGTGTCTCTCTCAATGAGCTATGTGCTGCCATCAACTAAAACAGCCCTAGAGGGAAAGAATTTGATGCAAAATTCGAATGTGTGTTGCGCAACATCGTCTCCCCTATTTTTGGCGGGCACTGTGAGCTAGCGGAAGCGAACAAGGAGCCAAACCTTATAGAAATTAAGTGTAGAGATGCGGGATATACCGATTAGAAGTCCCCTCTCCCGGCTCCATCTCGTTCCCCCTCGCCCCGTTCAGCACACCCGCCCGGCCTCCACAATCTAGCATCAATTGGCACGCTCATATCTCGAATCGAGAAGAATGAGAGAGGAATTAGGTTTCAAATGGCACTCACCACCTTCGCCATCGAACGAAAGTGCTGCCGCCTAAAAGAATTGCCATGCCGCCGCCGGCGCCGAGAACGATAGGTGAGGTCCGCCGCCTCCGTCAGGGAAGCTACAGTAAGTGTGACACGCGCTCTCGGTCGGAAGCGATTGGTTTGACTGGCTGTCCCAACCGACCGGTTTGGATTAACCCTAATCTTGGAACAAAGTTAAATGTGTCCTTAATGACCGTTTTATGGCCCGTGTGGCCCTGGGCTATTAGCTGCCTCTGAAGCGTTGCATGCGAGCTATTCTTTGCAACGATGTCGTGTTCCTTCCAATTCCGCGTAAAGACGACACATAGGAGCTATAAGCCCTCTGAAGATATATGACACATTTTGATTGATTAATAGAAGAGTTAAGCAATGATTAGTTTTGTACCATGTAGTTATGTTATTACATAAATCACATATCTAGCGAGTAAATCCTGGTCCAAGTTTTTTCTGGGTCAATCAAAATAAGCTCCACGTTTTAAAACAAAGGGAATAGTATCAAAAGTGTCACTACAAGGGTTATGCATTTATACTTGACAATCTAACTCTTTTAACTGAAGCAAGTAATTTGTGATGGTAATTATCAATTAATAATTGCTCCTTTCTCACTGCTCGATCTCATCTAGTTTGTTAGAGAAGATAGTTGGCTAGTTGTTCATGTTGTCACACCTATTTGGTATATTTTTAAATATTGCGCAAAATAATGGATATTATAGGTATATAATTACGATTTTTCTACGCCGCAGGCGCCTGTTAGATTGCGGTGTACGGCGGCACGTCGATCTCTGATTGAACGTCCCCGATCGACGCGGGCGGGCGGCAGCAGTTCACGTACACGTCGCGAAAAAAAACTGATTGCCCACTTCCGTCGCGGCCCGGGCCCACATGTCATTGGCACGATAGTCTTTCCTCTTCCCGACCGTTTCGAAGCGAGGGCAGAGAAGAGGAGCTGTTCATCATCGTCTTCTCCGCTGATTTTGCGCCATCCCTCGGTGATTCCGCGACGAATCCTGGCCGATTGGCGGGCCTCCGGCGAGTTCTCCGGCGGATAGTTCGCGAGCGCAGGTGTGGCCCTCCTCCCTCTCTCTCTCGCTCCATTTTGTTCTCGCTCGAGTTCCCAAACATAGCAGCAGTTGACGCTCGTCGTTTGTTCTCTTTTCAGCACCGAATCTCGCACGATTGGCGAGCCTCCGGCGAGTTTTCCGGCGTCAAAACTGCGAGCGTAGGTATGGCCCTCCTCGTTCCTCTCCCTTACTCCATCTCCTCTCCGTTCTATGATGCTCGGCAGTAGGAATGGCTTAGTGTCGTTGGGGCTCGTCGTGTTTTTGTGTTGCTGCTTGGGTGGGGTGGTGGCGGGGACATGATTCAGGCGTCGTACTTGCCGATGGAGGCGCGTCGCGTGTGTGGGTAAGGGATGGGGCCGCCGCCCTCTTCCTTCCGTTCTGATGGATTTCTGTCGCCGTTAGAAACCCGGCGGGGACATGATTCGGGCGTCATACTTGCCAACGGAGGCGCGTCACGTGTGTGGGTAAGGGATGGGGCCGCCGCCCTCTTCCTTCCTTTCTGATGGATTTCTGTCCCTGTCAGAAACCCGGACACACCTCTTCCTTTCGGTCGCCCCATTTCATCCTCGTTTTATTTCGCTTGTCATTTAGGAATGCCGTAATTGTTGTTTTGTGTTTCTGTATGCGTGTGGTGGTTGTTGGGAGGGAATGGGGGCACCGTATTTGGCGGCGGAGCAATGCCTGATTCCGATGGATTTAAGCTGTGGATGTCTATGTCGGCGTTAATGGGCTTGTTCTGTTTGGGAGCATCGTAGGTGGGTGTCGAGTTCAGGCGGCGGTGCATGTCGTGGTTAGTAAGTTTTTTATAGGCTGATGGTGTGGCTGTGTTTCCGGTATAACTGTATGGTGTGATTTTCGGTGAAGGTTTGTGTGCTGTTATATGGACGGCTGAGGCGACGCGGTGCATTTCATGGTTTCAGTTGTGTAATGCCCATGGTATGAATGTGTAGAGGTGGTGTGATGTGTACTGGTCTGCTGTGTCCCGCAGCATTGTCCTGCAATCTGTATATTTAGTGTCATCATTTTTTGTTGATGTTTTCAATGGTTCTGATTTTTCTTACTTGTTGTTCTGTTTTGCAGGAGGTGCAATGGCACCTAAGAAGAGGAATGCAGTCGTAGCTCCTATTGATGATGGTGATGGACATCGTGCGATGAATAAGCGTATTCGTAACAGGGCTTCGCCCTCTGCGTTTGTTAAGATATATGAAACATTGACGGTCGACCAGAAGGCAGCGGTGGTTGCGATGGAGCTTGATAGCATGCTTGATATCAAATGTTTCTACCTGCATTCTGGTTTGATCAAGTGGCTGGCGAGTTTGTATAATCCTAGTAGTCATGAGTTTGTCATCCCTGGTCGTGGAAGGATCCTGTTGGATGATCGTTCAGCCTTCCGCACCCTCGGTTTACCCATTGGCAGCGAGGAGGTTTTTTATGGTGTCGATTCTGATGCTGAAGCTAGTTTGGGTCCTACATTGTTTCCTGATGATGTGTCCACCCCTTTTGTTTCTCGGGTGTGTGAGATTTTGATGGATATGACTGCTTCAGATGATAAATTCAAACAGCTGTATTTGATGTTCCTTGTTTCCACAATCCTTAGACCTACGACGAGGAACCGTGTCAGCAACAGGGTCTACCGTGTGATGGTAAGGTTTTTCTTTTTAATTGTTTTTTCACTGGTTTGCAATAGTGGATAACTTATTCACATCTCTGTGGATAACTTTTAGGTTTTAGTGTGGGTCACTTTTTGTATTATCTATGGGTAACTTATCTATGCATGATTTTTTATCCTTTTTTGCTTTATGTTACATATGCTTGTTTAGTGGATAACTCTTATTGCACTACTTGGGTCATTTCAGCAAAGCTTGATGGGTAAGTTTATATATGTTTATGTTTTGTAGGCGAATATCGACAATGTGACTAACCTAAACTGGTGCAAGTTCGTGGTCGACGAACTCCATAATGCACTTTCTGAGGGGAAATTTAACAAGGGTTGTCTGTTCCATCTGCAGGTATATTCATGTAATATAAAATTTATTTATTGTTAGATATACTTGTGTTATTTTATGGTCGGAAGTGATAAATTTTTTGTTTGTGTTTTATGTTTCTGTTTTCTTATCTTCGTGCAGCTACTGTATGTTGACTCTCTTGATACTAGCGGCCTGGACATTGATCTTCCAGAGGGTCGTTACGCAGTCAACATCTGGTCTGCTGAGAATATTGACAAAGTTTTGGCTGCTGATTTGAACCGAGATGGAACGTATGGCAAGCTCGGGGTATATTTTTGTCTTCCTTCTTACCTTTTGTTTCATGTTTTCCTCTCCATCTTTTTATCTTTTTATGTTTGCTACTTAATACTCATTTTTATTGTTACCTGTGCAGCTCAAACCTGAGTTTGGTGTTAATCATTCGTTGTTTGGAGGTGCCGAAGGTTTTGATAGGTGGTTCAACACTAACTCCTACCCAGCTTGCCCCAATCAGGTGTGTTGTCGGCCATTAGTTTTCACTAGCTAACATAAATAAATCATGTCTTTTAAATATACAATCTAAGTTGCTCTTTCCTTATTCTGTTCTTTGGTGGGTAACTTTAGGTGTATGTTATGGGTAACTTTAGTTGCATTGTGTGGGTAACTTTTATGCTACTGCATGGGTAACTTTATATGTTTCAGTTGGGACTTTTGTTATGCTAAGTTTTCTTTTGTGGGTCACTTTATATTGTTTTGCATGTTTTACTTTTTTATGTCATGTTTGCCATTATTTTTCGATTAGTCTTCACTAGTTAACATAAATAAATCAAGCTAAGTTAGTCTTTCTTTATTCTTTTTTTGTGGTTAACTTTAGCTGTATGTTATGGGTAATTCTAGTTTCACTATGTGGGTAACTTTTGTGCTACTACATGGGTAACTTTATATGTTTCAGTGTGTAGCTAAGTTTTTTTTTGTCACTGTTATATTGTTTTGCATGGGTTACCATTTTTATGTCATGTTTGTCATTCTTTAGATTTTTATGTCGTAATTTGTGTACTTTTTTTCAGCATAGAGCACATATTTCCAATCTGATTAGCAGGTTTGCATCTGATATTGTTGGAGCGCTGAGCTCGCTTGTACAAGGATGGACAACCCTTCAAGGGGAGGGGGTGTCTGAGATGTCAGATCAGTTTGTTGGTGTTGCTGCTGATATTGTTAGCAGTATGTCGTCCCCAATCCCTACTGGTGGAGTTATTACACGCGCTGCAGGCGGTCGTGGGAGGGGTGCGGAGGCCAGACGTTTTGGGGCAGCATAGAAATCTGTTGCCCCTGCTACGTGCTCTCCAAGTGGCCGTGAGAAGGGTATTCAAGACAGAGCTCCGGGGTCTCTGAAAATATCTGATCTTCCCCGAATGGATGCAGACTTTCCTGATAATGATGATGACAGTGATGACGAAGATATGGACAATTATATTTTTGTTCAGAGGAATGGAGAGGGACAGTCTTCACGCTCTGCCGCGGCTCTTTCTCCCCGTCATGCGCCTGTTGTTTCTGATTTGATGCCACTGCCGGAGCTGACAGCTGACCCTGATATTACTCGCATTGAAGGAGGAGTCAGCGGTGTAAATGTTGCTGATGCGCCGGTTGGTGATCCATCTGCAGCTGCTGTTGTGTTTGATGAATCTTCTCTAGAGGTGACCAACACTCTTGTTGACACCCCTACAGCTGCTGTAGCAGCACATCGCGTAGTTATTGATGGCGGTAAAGGTCTTGATGTGCCTGTTAAGAAATTCTTCAGGCGCACAAAGAAGAAGTCCCATATGGTTCAGTCTACTGCTAAAAATGATGAAGTGCCGGTATTGGCTGATGTTCTTGTCGAGAATCTCAATGATGGGAAAAATAAAAGGTTGCAGTCTGCTGGGTCCATCGACAAAGCCATAAAAGCTATTGTTTTGGATGAGCTTGGCATCACCCTTGGTGAGGCAGCAACTGTGATGGTTGGTGTTCCCAAATCAAAGGAGTCGTCATCTAAAGTGTACGAGCCATTTTTTACTGTTTTGTTAGTTTTGTTTATGGATTACTTTTTGTGTCTATGTTGGATAACTTTACCTGTTCTGTATGGGTAACTCTATATATACTTTGTGGGTTACTTTTATTTACTTTGTGAAGTTTTTATCCTTTTTTGTGTTTATGATGCATATTTTTTGGTGGATTACTTATGTGTGTTTGCATGGGCAATTTTCTATTTTGTTTAGGAATGACACTCCAAAAAAGAAGCCAGTCGTGTTGAAGAAGAAATTGGATCCTGTGAGGTCATCTCCCCGTTTAGGAAGAAAATGCTATGATCCTGTTGTCGATGCCCCTCCAGAAGTTGTATCCATGGTGTCGGTGGCCCCTCCAGAAGCTGTATCTACTGTGGCCCCTCCAGAAGCTGTATCTATTGTGGCCCCTCCAGAAGCTGGATGCACGGTGTCTGTGGCACCTCCACTTTCCGACGCTGGTGATGTTAGTGCTGTTGTAAGTTCGGTTCCACTAGTGGCTGTTGCAACTGAAGCTGTCACTACTACAGCATCCAGGGTTTCGTATGATATGACTGGTTTTGTGAATGCGTCAACACTCTTTGCGACTATGTGCCGCCGACCGTTCATGCTGATATGCAGTCGCAAGGAGAATCATCTCAAGTATCAGACGGTATATGTTTCTGTTACCATTGTTTTAAGATACTCATTATTTCTTTATCATGTATAATTTTGTGGTGTGTGTGTGTGTGGGTAACTCTTGCTTGTAGCTGTGTGTCACTTTTGTTATGACTGGTGGGTAACTTCTGTGTTGAAGATATATATATATTTTTTGTGTTCTCAATCTATCATGTTAGTGTGTGTTGTGTTGAGTGTGTGATCCTATTTAGTGATATGAAGTGGTTTAGTATAGTGTTCATAGGGGGAGGGGGTAACTGTGTGCTATTATGTGTGTTTGCTATTTTGTTCAAACATCTTTTGTGGTGAAATATATAGGTTATTTCAGTTATAACAATGGATAAGTTTACTGTCAACATATGGGTCACTCTACTGAAAGCATGTGGGTAATTTTTAGTGTCAATTTTCTTCTTTGCATCATACCTTTAGCCTGTGGGGTGGAGTGCGCAGCATCCTCGTCATTGTCGTTTCCCCCTCCCTCATCTGACCCTGGTGTGATAGTTTGGTTCCTCAATTGTATCTCATGTTGCTTGTCCATATTTGTGTGCAGTATCAATGTTGTGACTCACATTATGAACATGGTGTGATCCATCCCCTGTAATATAGCAAAAAACAGCAGTCAATATCAGCCAAAGTGTGGGTAACTTTTATTGTGTACAGTAGATCACTTTAGATCATATGTATGGGTAACTTTTTGTAGGAAGTGGCTGCTGCACATTCTTTTTCCAAACCTAATGTTACTGTGTTGTGTTTAGTGATATGAAGTGGTTTAGTATAGTGTTTATAGTGGGGTAACTGTGTGCTATCATGTGTGTTTGCTATTTGGTTCAAATTTGTGCTTGTTAAATATATGGGTTACTTCAGTTATAGCAACAGATAAGTTTACTGTCAACATATGGGTCACTCTACTAAAAGCATGTGGGTAATTTTTAGTGTTAATTTTCTTCTTTGCATCATACCTTTTTGACGAGGAACTTGAACAATTGCATTTGTGTTTGTTGCACTGTATTCGTCTGCCTGCTCTTCTTGTTGTCCAAGGTCGATATTAAGGTCGAAAACCATAATTTCTTTCTGCAAGATCAAACATGATTCATTACAGTTATATGTAGGAACTAATTTTTTCATTTTCTATGCAGATTGTGTGCTAGAAGCTGATTCAGTAGAGGAAATTTTATACAATGCAGCAATTCATAAGTTTTGATAGTCAAATTTGTGTCGGATTTAGAAGAACGGAAGTGATCCATCATCCATCAGATGCATAGTTGACCGGAAACAGAATAGAAATCAAAACAAACCCTATGTTTTCAGATATAAGTAGTAGCCATAAGTATTTTTTTCATGTTTTCATAGTTATCTCTATGGATTTTTAGTCATTTTATTTGCTGAAATAGAATATTGATGCCTCAAATCTGTAGCAAACATTGTAGAAATCAAAAAAATCTCTGTGTTTTTCACAGATCAGGAGTAAGATCAAGTTTAGGTTTTAAAGGATCTATGTGCATTGTTTTTGCTGAAACAAGAAGAATGTTCAGATGTTTCTATAGGTTTAGCAGAACGAAATTACCTTTGTTCAGGTGGGTAACTTCATATCAAGGTTTAGCTGAAGATTTCTATGTCCTTTTTGAAGAGGTTGAGGAGGAAGGAAGAAGGGGGATCGATCTAGCTGATGGAGGAAGGAAGAGATCGAGGACGACAGGGGGCGAGGGTGATTCTTTTCGTTCTGATTTGTCTCCTTTTTCTTTCTGGAGGGGGAAGTTGATGCTGGGGAGGAGATATCTGCCGGGAGAGGTGGTTCTAGCTGGGTTGGTCACGCGTCGTGCGTGACTGTACGGATGCGCGCGGTAAGAAGAGGTAAGAGGAAGGAATCGCGGGGGGGGGGGAATCGGTCCGATGCCCACCGGATGCGGGAAATCTGGCAGGCGCCAGCCCCCTAGTCGCGTCCTATAATTAAGTGGAAATATATACCTTAATCATATGAAATTTTCAATGTTTAGGGGTTCATTTTGCATTTTGCTCCAGGGACCCAAATTTTTGGAGGAGGACCCTTGCACCACGACACCCTTATGCTCTTAGTGCCGATCCACCGTATCACCCTCTTGAAGCTGTCCGGCTAGTTGTGCCTTTCACTGAAAAAAGTATTCCTCCGACGAGTGTGACAATGATGACATGTCATCATTGTCGAGGACAACCACAATGTTGAGCTTCATATCACTCCAGCAAGCGGGGAGACACGACGAGCAAGCTATGTACACGAATGAGCAGGACTATAGATGAGACCGGTGACCTTTAGCGTCAAGGATGAGCAGACGGTGACACAAACTAGCCTAGCCACATAAAGTGTGGACTTTGGTTGGTTTGAACAGATAGATTCTGATTGTTAGGAATAGGCAACTTGTATTCCTCTAGGGCCAAAGGCCACAATATATAGTACATGTACAGGTGGAAATATACAGGAAAAACCCCTAACAAGTGGGGACATACAATATACAAATATACATCTAACAGCCCCCCTTAACCTCATGGTGGCTCGACAACTCTGAGTTTGAGAGAAAGAAAGTATGTTGCGCAATAGTCTGTGCCTTCGTAAAGAAATCCGCCAACTATAACTCTGAAGGCACATACTGAAGCGCAACAACCTGAGCATGTATCTGAGCATGTGTATAGAAAGCATCAACACCAATACGCTTGGTAAGCTCATGCTTGACCGGATCACGTGCAATACTAATAGCACCTGTACTGTCAGACAAAACCAGAATGGGTGTGGTAATAGAGACCCCAAAATCCGCAAGCAACCACCGTAACCAAGTCACCTCAGCAGTCAACAAGGCCATAGCACACAACTCAACCTCAACACTAAAATGGGAAACCGCTGTCTATTTCTTCGTCTTCCAAGCAATGAGCGAACCACCAAGAAACACACAGTAAGCAGAAAGTGAACGGTGATCCGAAGGATCACTCGCCCACGTAGCGTTCGAATAGCACTGGAGCTGGAACAAGGAAAGAAAAGACGAAGAGTGACCGTGCCATGAAGATAACGAAGAACACGGAGAAGATGACTATAGTGAATAGTGTTAGGGGCGGAAACAAACTGACTCAAAATATGAACATGATAAGATATGTCAGGACGAGTGACAACACGATAAACAAGACTCCGAACAATATGGTGATAGCGCGTCGGATCAGGAAGAGGATCACCACCAGTAGGGTGAAGCTTAACATTAAGCTCCATAGGGGTCTCAACAGTGCGCTCATCCCCAAGAGCAGCACGAGCAAGAAGATCCTAAATATACTTTTCCTGGGAGATAAAAAAGCCATCAGAAGTGGAGAAAACCTCAATCCCAAGAAAATATCGAAGAGGACCAAGATCAGTCATAAGAAACTGATCACGAAGACGAGCCTTAACAAATGCAATATACTCAGGATCATCACCAGTAATGATCATATCATCAACATAGAGAATAAGAAGAGTGCGTCCATGAGGAGAAGTGTGAACAAATAGCGCTGGATCATGAGCACTAGGAGAGACACCAGCAGCAATCACCACAGAGGCAAAGCGCTCAAACCAGGCACGAGGGGCATGTATCAGGCCATAAAGAGAATGCCGAAGACGGCAAACCATCCCAGCTGGAACAGAATACCCAGGAGGAGGCTGCATATAAACCTCCTCACTCAACTCACCATTGAGGAATGAGTTCTGAACATCAAGCTGGGACACGGACCAGTGACGAACAGAAGCGACAGCAAGAAGAGTGCGCATAGTGGTCATATGAGCCACATGAGCAAAGGTCTCATCATAGTCACGACCGTGCTCCTGGTGAAAACCATGAGCCACAAGACGCGCTTTATAGCGCTCAAGAGATCCATCAGAGCGGGTCTTAATTTTATAGACCCACTTACAAGTGATAGGACGAACACCGTGAGGGGGAGAAACAAGATCCCAGGTGCCAGTGCGCTCAAGCGCAGCAATCTCCTCAGCCATGGCCATCTGCCATTCAGGATGATGCTCAGCATCCCGATAAGAAGTCAGCTCGGAGGCAACAGAAAGACGATACTGACTAGGAGAGTAACGGTTGGGGGCACGACACTGACGAACAGGACGAGTAGAGGGAAGCTCATCAGAGGAACACGACTCATGAGACGATGATGAAGAAGAAGAAATAGCAGAGGAAGGCTCCGGAGAACGAGGAGAACTAGGGGAACTAGACAAACCAGAGGAGGATGGTGTCGAAGAAGAGACATTAGAGAGAGTGGGTCCTGAAGAAGACACAATAGGAGTAGAAGGAGGTGTGTCAGGAAAAAGAAGAAAAGAGATATCTTCCACCGGGTAGGTACCAGCGGTGGAACGAGGATAGAAAGGGCGCGTCTCATCAAAGGTAACGTCGCGAGAGATACGCATCCGACGACCAACGGGGTCCCAACAGCAATAGCTCTTATGCTCATCACTGTATCCAAGAAAGACACACTCAACAGACTGAGTGGTCAGTTTGCTGCGTTCGCGAGGGGCAAGGAGAACATAGCAAACACAACCAAACAGGTGAAGCATGGAGTAGTCTGGAGAATGACCAGATAGGCACTCAAGAGGGATACCACCCTGGCAGAGGGCTAAATATTGATGAGGTAAGCCGACGTAGCGCAGCCTCAGCCCAGAAATGCGGCGGAAGGGAAGAAGCAATTATCATGTCATGAGTGGTCTCAAGAAGATGGCGGTGCTTACGCTCAGCAACGCCATTCTGGGCATGTGCGCCGGGACAGGAGAAGTGAGCAAGGGTACCCTGCTCAGCAAGAACACCTCGCAACATCTGGGAGATATATTCACCAGCAGAATCGGCACGAAACACACGAATGGGTGTAGAATATTGAGTATGGACCATGGCCGCAAAACGCTGATATATGGAGAGCACTTCACTGCGAGAGCGCATAAAATACAACCAAGTGTACCGAGAAAAATCATCTATGAATAAAATATAGTAGCGATGGACCCCTTTCAAAGCGAAAGGAGCCGGACCCCAAACATCAGAATAAACTAAATCAAAAGGTCGCTGAGATACAGACGCGCTAGTAGGATAGGGAAGCTGAATCTGTTTGCCCAACCTGTAAACACCTATCTCTTGAGACAGACCCGAGAAGACCACGATGAACTAATGACGACAGGCGAGAGTCACAAAGGTGACCAAGACGATGATGCCACAGATGAAAAGAGCTGGTAGCAGAGGCGACGACCGGAGAAGAACTGGCAGATGAAGTGGAAGCGGAAGGAACACGAAGCCAGTCTAACTCCCAAAGTCCTGAAGAGTCATGGCTACGAGGGCCAGCTCCAACCAGGGCCTGTGTGCGACGATCCTGGACAACACAAGAATCAGCATCAAGAATGACGCGACAACCAGAGTCAGTAAGCTGGCTAGCAGAGAACAGATTCATCTTAAGACGAGGAACATGAGAAATATCAGGAACAGAAAAAGAAGAAGTAGAAAGGGTGCCCCGACTAGAAACAGGAAGAGAGGTACCATCGGCCGTGAGAACACGGACAGGAGAAGGGAGAGAACGAATAGCGGACAGAAGAGAAGACTCGGAGGTCATATGAAAAGAAGCTCCAGAATTTAGATACCACGGGGACGTACCAGACTGTGTAGAGGGCGGTGGTAACGCAGTGCCTGAAGAATCAGTCACAGAACCAGCAATGCCCGTCGAAGAAGAGCCTGTAGCAGCAAGCAGACCGTGAAGACTCCTGATAATGTCCTGATCAGAGAGAGCAACTGCTGAAGATCCGGAAGGAGCCGACTGCCCACGAGCCTGGTGCTGCTGACGTAAACTGGGATCCCGTGCATAACAGGTGGCCCAAGTGTGGCCATCCATGCTACCGTAAGTGCAGTGACGAAGAGAAGACTGCAGGTGCTGACTCTGACCCTGACCTAGAGGAGTGGGTAGTATCGGCGGTGGCACAGAGGACCGCGGCTGAGTCGAGGGAGCAGACGGCAGAGTAGGACCATGAGTAGCAAGCACATACGAAACCGCAAGAAGACCAGCACCACGGAGACGAGTCTCCTCATCCCGAAGCTCAGACAATGACATGGTTATACCCCGTGGGTACATGACCTCAGCATACCTGGTCTAGCCCAAGGAAGGCCCACGGCAGATATACGTCGGCCCATGAAGACTTTCGGGTGGCCAAGGCCCATGACGCCTTTGGATCCTTGGAGAGCAATACTAGAGTAGATAGAAAATTCAAAGGGGTAAACCCTAAAACCTGTAACTGACTCGGTCTGTTCCTGGGACCTGCCTAACTCTATATAAAGGCTAGGAGGGCACGACCTAGAGCTCTGACTTCATACTTTCACATAGACACCTCCACACCAGATTGCATCTGCGCACCCCCTATAACCTTCGGTTCCGCCATAATCAAGAGCAGAAAAGCAGGAGTAGGGTTTTCCCTCCGGGGGCCTAAACCTGGGTAAACCTCGTGTCCCCGTGTTGCTTGTTTGCTAACCGTTCCGCGATCTCCAGCATCCCCATCTTCTCCAAAACCCAAGTCCATAACAATGGGCATTAACGAGATTAAACCTCGTCAATTGGCGCCGTCCGTGGGGTGGGAACTGGGGACGTTGATTGTGCGATCGTGACGGTCCCAACCCGAGCGATCTACAACTCCGCAGCGACGAAGAATCATCTCCTCTTCGGCGCCTTCGACTTCACCGCCCACTCACCAGCCACCATGAAGGACTTCGAGCCCGTTGGCGACGGTCTCGAGATCCTGTTCGGGAGCTTCTGCTTCCAAGTGGGGCAGATCGGCACTCTCCGCCTCCCAGAGCGGGTGCCCCTGCCATCGATCAGGCCCGCTTCATGGGCTCCACACCCTGTGCTATGCACCACATCATCAACAGACGAGTCCTATGACAGCATCAGCTGCAACTCCGATCTGTGTGACCCGCCATCGGACGAAGGAACCTATGGTTCCAGATCCGAAAGCTACGGCAGCAGCGATCCGATCTACAAGCGCTACCAGTGCGCCGCGGTTATCCAGGATCAAGAGCACAATCCTCCACCCAACCCACAGGGTAGAAACGGTGGAAACAGAAGAAGCCAATCCCCCCACCCAACGGGGAAAACAACAATCGGGTCATCCACCTCGACAAGGAGGGATGGACTCAAGCACGTGAGGCCGTGGCAGGCAACAAGATCCTGCCTGCTGATGCCTCACGAGATCAGTTGATGGCATACCACATGCTCCTCATCGAGGAGCACAAGAAGCAGATCAAGATGCAGGAAGAGCTGGAAAAGCGCAAGAAGGCAGCTTCGGAGTCCAGTGCGCGGCGAGCTGTGCTCTCCGCCATGGGCATCGGCTCCATCTCACACGGCAACAACGGGAACAAGCACCGTTCTCGGATGGAGAACATGGACCCTAAAGAGCGCCGCGAGGTGACCCGAGCCCTCAACGCATCCTTCATGGAGATGGACGCCGACGACAACGTCATCCCAAAAACGCCGCAAGCTGCGATCATGGCAGCCACTGCGTACCTCGCGTCCCACCCAACTCCGGAGGGGGACCCGAAGAGGGCCATGCACAAGTCCGCGCTTATCGGGCTCGGACTCGTCGGAGCTGCGCTCCACGGAGAAGCTCCTGCGGAGCCGAAAAAGAAGGCCACGGTCAGATTCAACTGCATCCCCACGCCCTCATCTGAGGACGAAGAGCATGACCTTCCTCGAAGGCATAAGAGCTCACGCCATCGCAGCCGCGACTACGACGCTCGAAACGAGCTAACGCAACACAAGATTGACAAGGCACGCGCCAAGCGCGTATGCTCGTCTGAATCCGAGATGGACGAAGACGAAGGAGAACTCTGCGGAGCTCGATGCTTCATCAGATCTGTTCGACGGATACGGATGCCGCGCAACTTCAAGCTCCCTTCGGACACTCCGAAATTCGACGGCACACAGGACCCCAAGGCGTGGCTCAGTGACCACCTGTCGTCCGTCAAGCTGCACGGCGGAAGCAGGGAAACCGCCATGCAATACCTTCAGCTGCAGCTGACAGGCGCAGCTCGAATCTGGCTAAGCATCTTATCCTCAGGGTCCATTCGAAGTTGGGAGGAGCTGGCGTACAGTTTTGTCCGAAACTTCAAAGGCACCAGCAAGAGGCCTTCCTCGATCGAAGAGTTGCGAGCCTGCACCCAACAAACGGGTGAATCCATTTGCTCGTACATACTGCACTGGTCCAACACCAAGAACTCCGCGGCGCACATCTCCGAAGAAGGGGCCATCGACGCCTTCAAGGACGGTGTCAAGCGCCAGGACTTCAAGGAAGAACTTGGACACGTCAATCCCAAGACACTCGACCACCTCATGGACATCGCCAACAGGTGGGCCGACGGCGAGGACTCTGTTCACCGAGCGCACTCGGAGGAGGAAGATGACTACGGTCGGCGACGTGAACGCCATAGCAAGAGAATACCGCGCGTCTACGATGATCGCGACGGACCCGACATGGTCGCGGCTGGCTACGCCGACCGTCGCAACGATGGCAACCGCAACAGTTGTGGCAGCGCCGCGATCGCGACGACGGACCCTCAGCATACGAAAAACTGTCGGGTCCATGCACCATCCACTTCTACATCGACAAGCAGGATGGCAAGAAGAAGGCAAGCCACATGCTCAAGGATTGTCGCGAGTTCCAGAAACTCAGCGAAATCATGGCTCAGATGAGGCACCAAGCCCTAAACCCCGGATTCAGGAATGCGCCCGCACCAGGCGAGATCGTGCATGGAGCTCCTCCACCGCCACCCGAAGGCCCGAATCACCCAATCGCACCCGCAAAAAATAACGGTGGGCACGGGTACCCCCCGCCGAAAGGAGCACTGATGATCCAGAAGGGGCGCCCAACGAATAGGGTGCAGAAGAAAATCACCCGACAGATCAACCTGTCCGTGACAGCTCCACCCGCTATCCCTGAGTACCTCAGCGGATCGGAGTCCTGCATCACGTTCAGCCATTCGGATCACCCTTGCCAGGTCCCTCGCCCAGGTCATGCTGCCCTGGTGCTTGAGGCGCAGATCGGAGGTTTCGAGATGAGCCGCGTCTTCATGGACGGCGGCAGCGGCATCAACCTGATGTTCGCAAGCACTCTAGCAGCAATGCGGATCCCGCTATGCAGCCTGGAACAATCAGACACAACGTTCCATGGCATCGTTTCAGGAAAGGGCATATTCCCCATGGGAAAGATATGGCTCGACGTCATCTTCGCCAAGCCGGATAACTTCCGATGCGAGCGGCTCGAGTTCGAGGTGGTGGACTGGCCATCATAATACCACGCCATCCTCGGGCGTGTAGCATTCGCAAGGTTCCTGGCAGTAACACACTACGCGTACCTGCTACTCAAGATGCCAGGACCCAGGGGCGTCATCACGGTCCACGGGAGCTTCACCCGATCGGACCACTGCGACGGGGACTTCAACAGAATCTCCCAGTCATTCGGCATGCAGGAGGAGCTCGTAACGCTCCGCGAGGTGACAGACAATGGGGAACCCCTAGTCGCACGGCAAAACACACCTGACATGTCTTTTGACTCCACCGTCAACACAAAGAAGGTGCAGGTCCACCCGACGGACGCCTCCAAGACGACGCTGATCGCCAACAATCTCAGCCCCGCATAGGAAAGCGCGCTCGTCGAATTCCTCCGTGAGTGCTAGGAAATCTTCGCCTGGTGTCCTGCGGACATGCCAGGAGTTCCTAGGGAATTCGCCGAGCACGCACTCAACATCTTTCCAGACACCAAGCCCATCAAACAGTCCATCCGGAGACTGTCCGAGCCGCGGGCCGAAGCCATAGGGATTGAGATAAACGGACTACTCGCTGCAAACTTCATTAGGGAGATTAAGGAGAGCGAGTGGCTCGCCAATACTGTGATGGTCCCCAAAAAGGACACGGACATCCTGCGGATGTGCGTGGACTTCACGTCGCTAAACAAGCACTGCCCAAAGGACCACTTTCCTCTCCCTCGGATCGACCAGATCATCGATTCAACTGTAGGATGCGAGAAGCTCTCCTTCCTCGACGCGTACTCAGCTGGCTACAACCAGATTCAACTAAAGGTCAAAGATCAAGAGAAAATGACGTTCATCACGCCGTTCGGGGTGTTCTGCTACAACACAATGCCTTTCAGGCTAAAGAACGTAGGTGCTACGTACCAGCGGTGCATACAGGCATGCCTCAAGGACCAGATCGGTCGCAACGTCCAAGTCTATGTCGACGACATAGTCATCAAAACCAGGGAGGCGAGAACGCTCATCCACGATCTCCGCGAGACGTTCGATAATCTCGACCGCTACATGATCAAGCTTAACCCCGAAAAGTGCGCCTTCGGCGTCCCATCGGGTCAGCTGCTTGGTTACTTCATCTCCCAGCGAGGAATCGAGGCGAACCCAAAGAAAATATGGGCCATCATGGCCATGGAGAAGCCGAAAAACCTCAAAGGCGTCCAGCAACTCGCAGGGCGAATAGCGGCATTAAGCAGGTTCATCAGCCGCATGGGCGAGAAAGCACTACCATTCTATCAGCTGCTGCGCAAAGCTGACAAATTCGAGTGGACGCCCGAGGCGGATGACGCATTCAAAGATCTAAAGCGGCTGCTTTCTACCTCGCCCGTCTTGGTCACGCCAAAGGAGCGCGAGCCCTTACTGCTGTACATAGCAGCTACACACCAGGTGGTGAGCACCGTACTGGTGGTCGAGCGACCCGAGGAGGGCAAGACCCACGGGTCCAACGCCCAATATACTACCTCAGCGAGGTATTGTCGCCAACAAAGCCGAGGTACCCTCACTACCAGAAACTCGCCTACGGCGTGTTCATGACGGCTCGTCGGTGGAGCCATTACTTCCAGGAGCACCAGGTGATGGTCGTCAACAAGGCACCCCTGAACAGCATCCTGAACAATTCGGAGGCTACCGGACACGTAGCCCTGTGGGGCATCGAGCTGTCACCCCTAGACATCGTCTACGAGAAGCGACTCGCAATTAAGTCCCAAGTCCTCCCGGACTTCCTTGTACACTGGATGGAGCTGCAGCTGCCAGACACCCCAGACATGTCACAGTCATGGAGGATGCATTTCGATGGCTCCAAGCGCGAAGCCGGAGCGGGAGCTGGGGTCATACTGACCTCCCCGCAGGGCGATAAGATGAAGTACGTCCTCCGGATGAAGCTCCGAGCCTCCAACAACGAGGCAGAATACGAGGCCCTCATACACGGCATGAGGATGATGGAAAAAATCTGCGGCGCAACGCGCCTGGTCATCTACGGTGACTCCAACCTCGTTGTCCAGCAGACGATGAACGAGTGCGACGCGCACGCCACCAACATGATTGCGTACCGCGCACTCTACAACACACTCGAAGGATGCTTCGATGGCTGCGAGCTTCGGCACGTCGGAAGAAAAAGCAACGAGGAGGCCTACAGACTCGCCAACATCGGCTCCACCTGCGCAAGGGTGCCGCCAGGTGTGTTCCTTGAACAAATCTGCGTGCCATCCATCAAGCGGAAATTCCCAAAGGGATCACCCGAAGAAGCAGAACACTCGGGGGCCACGCTACCCGAAGGTCATGAAGGACCCGCAAAACTGGACACAGAGGTTGCCGTGGTCAACCTAATGCAGGTCATGGCAGTTGAAGAAACTTGGACGCGACCATACCTCCAGTACTTGATAGACGAAGAACTGCCTAATAGCCCGACGGATGCCCGACGCATATCTCGCCGGTCCAAAGCCTTTACCATCATCAATGGCGAGTTGTACAAGCGTAGCATTTCGGGTGTACTACAAAGGTGCGTCACCATCAGCGACGGAAAAACCATCATCCAAGACATCCACGAAGGCATCTGCGGCCATCATGCAGGCAGCCGCTCCCTTGTCGCCAAAGCTCTCCGAGTTGGATTCTACTGGACAACGGCCATGACCGACGCCAAGGAGATCGTCCGAATATGCAACGGGTGCCAAAGGTTCGCCGACAAACCGCACGCACCCGGGTCAGAGCTCAGGCCTATACCTTTAGCCTGGCTTTTCGCCCAATGGGGCCTCAACATTTTCGGCAAGCTACCTAGGTCCTCGAAAGGAGGGCATGACTACCTCCTGGTCGCAGTTGACAAATTCATCAAGTGGATTGAGGCCATGCCGGTCAGTAACCAAAAGAGCAAAACTACCGTCAAGTTCTTTGAATCCATTGTCTATAGGTTCGGCGTGCCGCATAGCATCATCACCGACAATGGATCAAACTTCATCTCCAAAGAATTCCAGGACTTCCGCGAAGGCCTCGGAATCAACATCGCATATGCCTTAGTGGCGCACCCGCAAACAAACGGGCAGGTGGAGAAGGCCAACGGCCTAATCGGCGCCGGCATCAAGAAGCGCCTCATGAGTCCACTCGATCGACTCGGCGGAGCCTGGACAAAAGAGCTACCCTCCATCCTATGGAGCCTACGTACCACGCCAAACAACTCCACCGGCTACACGCCGTTCTTCATGGTGCACGGAGCCGAAGCCGTGCTACCAGCCGAAGTACGCCACCAGGCCCCTCGGGTCGTCGCTTATAGCGAAGCCGAATCCACGGCTGCACTCGAAGACGCCATCGACACACTCGACGAAGCGCGAGACATAGCAGCAGCTCGATCAGCGGTGTATCAGCAGAATCTCCGCAACTACCACAGCCGACGGCTGCGCCCAAGGTCCTTCGTCGAAGGAGACCTAGTCTCGCGACTCAAGCAAGAGCGACCGAAGAAATTCAAGTCGCCATGGGAAGGACCCTACATCGTCACCGAGGTCATCCCAGGTGGCGCCTATCGCCTCAAGCACGTGGAGTCTGGAGTCGCATACTCCAACCCATGGAACATCGCACAACTGCGACGATTCTACCCCTAGCTACCTCCCTCTTTACTTTCAATAAGGCTATTCAACCAAGGCTACTCAGCCGAACAATGTACCTCCTCCATTACGATATGAATAAAGCTAAGTGTCTCACCCCAAAATTTTGTTTACTACTCGCATTTTTACTCCATGCTACAAACGCACTCGGGGGCTCTCCCCACCTCACGACTTCATCGACTGAGGATAACACGTGTACACCTGAGTAGCTGACCACGTCAGGCTAACGAAAAGGGCACGCATACGAACAAAGCATTATGTGCTAGCACAACAACCAAACCTTTATAACAAAGGGCAAAACACGCCCAGTCAAATATATAAAATTTTTACATCTATCTTTTTTTTACAGGGTACTACCTACTCTGAAGAATAACTTGAGCACGCTGCTCAAACAGATCTACGATCTCTTCGGCATACTGCCTTACAGCCGCGTAATACGGACGCATATCCCACTCACCACCATCTGGCCGAAGGGGTGGCCCAGCTGCTACAGCGGACAGATCTACGTCAGGACGGTGCAACCGCACAAGGGAGAGCGCAGCCTTTACCCCTGCGACGAGCTGATGCCGTACTAATTCCTTGACATGATGCACGTTCCGAAACTTCGACAGTAGACCAGAGAGAGTCGACAGTGCATCATCCAACGGAAACATCACATGCAGAACCGACGCGAGTGAAGTCTTCACCTGACGAAGCACCCGCGATACTTGGTGAACGCAATCTTGCACCGTCGCAAGGACCATAGCACGGGCACGATCCATCCAGAAGAACCCGCCGGCTTCCATGTCCTGTTGAGTCAAGCAATTGACCCGAACAGCAACATGCTCCTTCTCCTCCCTTGGAGCAAGGTTAGCACCTGCAATACTTGCAAGAAAGTAAGATGCAAGGCCAGCAGGCGCATCCGAAGAAATGGGCAACAGCTCGAAAAACTTACACTGAAGCTGCTCGGACAATCGAAGCAACTCCGCCATCAGGTACTCCTCTCTGGAAGCACCTCGATCCGCCTTGGATTTCCAAACGTCAGCATGGCCACGCACCCCAAGCAACTCTTTCTCGAGACTACGAATACGGTCTCGAAGAAACGCAAGCTGCAACGCATCATCCAAGGATGGCCGCAGCCACGCTGCAGGCGAGGTGTCAACGGGATCAGCACCCGAAGGGCCCTAGATCAATAGAAAGGCAAAGACATGAACACGCAGATGAAGGATCACAGAACTCAACAAATTCATTAAATGGAGCAAAACCCACTACGTGGCACCAGGATTGTTCATCAAATAATTACAACAAAAGAAGCTACAACCATCCTATAACTACAGCGCCTACAAAGCTGCACCCTGAGTAGCCTCGGAGCCGGATTGCCTCGCCTTGGCTTCCCCCTGCTGCCTTAGCGCGTACTCGGCCAGCAGATCAATCAGCTTTGGCCCATAACGCTTACAGTGAGCAGCATAGGTACCGAAGGCTACCTTAGATCCATCAACAGTCGTCGGCATTCGGGAAGTGACCTGGGGAAGGTCCAACTCCGCTCCAGCCGCCAAGGCCATTGCCAGCCCAACGGATGCGACGATGCCCTTCTGCTTGCGCTTGTACACCACAGGTGCTTCGGCTGACAACGCCTCCGCCAGGGTATCAACATCTTCGAGGGCCACGCCCTTGGGGACAAGCTCCTTGTAGAAGCGCCCAAGGACCTCCTTGGCCTTGGCAAGCGAGTTGACGACGGTGCTGCAGCGATCTTCCACCGCTGCAGTAGCATCATCCAGAGCACTCCCGTTCTCCAGAGCACCGCGATCAAACTCAATGCCCGCGGCATCTAAAGAAAACAAAGGAAGCATCATGAATAAAAGCACTGCAAAAGAAAGACTAGAACATCCAAAAGAAGAAGGCCGATGCTCACCCGAAACAGCCTTGGCAGCCGCCATAAGCTTGCCGGCCACTTCTCTCTCGTGCGAAGCCGTGGCCATGGAGCCACTCCTCGTGGTCGGTAGCCTCCTGCCGCAGGCGCTCCTTCGCCTCAGCCGCGATGGCCAACTCCAGCTCGAGGCGCTCCCTTGCACCAACGGCGACCTCAGCTTTTTTCTCCGCTTGACCAAGGCTCTTTTTGAGAGCATCAATCGCACGAAGAGAGGCATTATGATCCTCTGCAGCAAGCAATACAAATGTCGGATTGAAGGACAAAATGCAAGAAGAAATAAAAGACCAAGGCATAACAATACCTTGAAGTTGTTTGAGGCTGGCCTCCAACGCCAGGTGCTTCTGCACCAGTTGGTTGGCACCCTGCACAAAAGGCTGCAAACAAGAACCACCAGTCAAAGAAGATCTTGGAGGCTACGCCCAAAAAGAATGAGCAGAAGCAAGTCACGCATAGGAAAAATGCTCGGGGCTCCCCCCGAGATACGAAAAACAAGCAACAAACTACCCTACAGATGCCCCCCCCCCCCCCGAGGTGGGAAAGAGAAACAGATCATTCTAAAAAGGCTCGGGGGCTCCCCCCGTGGCAGAAAGCAGAATACTTACATGATTCAACGACGACTCTGAAGGTCCGCTTGCAGCCTTCTGAGGCGCAACCACCCGAACCTCCTGCGGAGAAGGATCTGGAGCAGCGCTTTCAGAGGTGGCCACCGTCTGAGGATGAGGAAGCACGACCTTCGACTCCCCCGTCATCTCCCGAGCACCATCACTGGAGGAGTCGTTGGAAGAATGGCTGCACCAGGACAAGTTAGCACATGAACAAAGTAAACTGGCAAGAAAAGGCAATACAGGACTAAGAAAAACTTACGAGTCAAGGTCGCTCAAGTCAAAGACGGGAGGGGTCCTGAGGACCTTCTTCTCCTCTTTCTTCTCTTCCTTCTTTTCTTCCTTCTTCCGCTTCGCCTGCGGGTGCGGTGCCACAGCCCGCACGGGAATGGCAGGAATCAGAGAGGAAGAGCCTCCATGCCCATCACTGTGACGTTCAAGCCACAGCGGATTCCTAGGAGTCGGCGGAGTCGAGGCATCCGAAGACTCGCTGGAGCTCCGTGTGCGCTTGCAAGTGTGGTCCTCTCTCGACTCGTTGGCCTCTTCAGCCGGAGACCGCGTCGATGGCAGCTCGGACATGGAATCCACCACTTCATTGTCCGGTGCAGTCGGAAACAATTTGGAAAGCGGTGGCGACATGCCCGACACCTTGAACTCCTGCACAAAAGAAGAAAATTTGTTAGCAAACAAATTCAAGTACAATGCAGTCGAAAATAGCGCTACGTGCACGTACCGAATCTACACCTGTGGAACAGGACGCGAAGCAGAGAACGGAGAAGTCAGCGACTTCCCCGGGATATCCTCTCCAGCCTTGAACTTCAGAAGCGGGCGAAGGACACCATCGAGATCTCCTCTCGAGAATTCTTCAGCCGAAACCCTCGTCGGGTCACGACGACCAGCATAAAGGAACATCGGGTGCGCCCTAGCCTGGAGCGGTTGCACCCGACGTTGAGGAAGGTGCGGATGATATCCACACCGTTCACCTCCTTATCAGGAATCAGCTGGAGATCCTCCACCCGATGATAGAGAGACTCTATCTCCCCTACCTCGCCATCCAAGATCTGGTTCTTCCAGGACCTCTTCGGCTCGATCTTTTGGGGGGGGGTCGAAAGGAACAAGACCAAAATCTTGCCCAGCCACCGTGGAGTCGCGGATGTAAAACCATCGCCTCTGCCAGTACTGGACAGATTCAGACATGGAAAAAGAGAAGAAAAGCAGATTGGGATTGAGGGAGATGATGCAGCCCCCAATGGGATAAACACCATCCGAACCAGATTGCCTCTTCACGGAATAGAGTTTCTGAAAGAGGCCAAAGTGCGGCTCGATACCAAGCCAGCACTCGCAGAAAGTGATAAAACAAGCAATGTGAAGAAGAGAATTGGGGGAAAGATGATGCAGTTGGACGCCGTAAAGAAAAAGCAGTCCATGAAGGAAGTCGTGGACTAGGAAGGAAAAGCCCCGAAGAACAAAAGCGGGGAACATAACCCGAAACCCAGCGGGGGCGGGGGATTACCTTGTTGCCTGGGAGCTTGACGGCCTCCCTATCCTGCGGGATCAAGCCCCGCTCACGAAGCTTGCGGAGATCACTCTCCCGCGTCTCCGATCGCCGCCAGCCACCGTCGATGACACGAGTAGCGGCAGCACTCTTCTTGCCTCCAGCAACGCTGGTACCAACCGCAGAAGAAGACTTCTTCGGCTTCCCCATTGATGTGCGGAGACGCCGACAGTAAGAACGTAGGATGGAAGAAGGAAATGTCCGAGGATATTCCAGCGCGCAGCAAGAAATCTCAGAGAACAATGGAGCAGTGAAATGAGAATGTTTGCAGTGAAAACAGACTAAGTTTTTCCCCAATGATTATAAGGACGAAGACGACGCACGATAACCGTCCATCAAGAAGACCTAACGCCAACGACAAGATCTGACCACACACGTGTTAGCATCACAACGAACCGTCGCTAACACGCCGTCCACTACGCGCGGAAATCGAGGCGACGCCGTAATTATCTCCACGCCGCTCGTGACCGGTCAATTCAGGGTCAGAAGGTGGGACCCATGTTTGTCCAGTCAAGTCATCTCTGGCGCAGCAGACGCTTGAGGTAACTAATCGTCAGCACTGACGTCATCAAAAGCTATAATAGCAAAAGTCACAATCCTTCGGCTCCAAAGCTAAGAGTACTCACTCGAATCTACGATTCAACCAACTACTCGGGGGCTACTCCTATTAGGAGCGCTGGCCGCGCACCCGAAAATAAACAAAACTACAGCACTGAACTACTTCTTCGAGTCCTACGTCGAGTCTGCGACTCCACTGCGGACTCGGGGGCTACTCCCATAGGGAGCATGGATTCAAGCATCCGAAAAATTTGTGTCCTACGGGCCTGAAGCTGAACAACGGCTGAATTAAAGTCTCTGCTCGAGTCTACGACTCAAACAGACACTCGGGGGCTACTCCCATAGGGAGCGCTGGTCGCGCACCCTATGAATTCTTCGACTGCGATCCTTCGGATCAGCATGCAAAAAAAATTCGGCAACTCTGCCCCATATAATGCTAAGTGAGCAACGTCCTCCTTGGCCATCCGAAACACCTCCGTGGTGATAAACATTCGGATGCTGTGTCTGCGACACAAAGATAAGACCTACATATATCATCTGATGGCCTGGTAACGCACCTGACTGCGCTCTGCTAGTAAGAATCCGTTCCAACAGGTGCGATGAAAAATCCCGACGGACGCGTTGGGTACATCATTTAAATTCACTTGAATTCCACTCATGTAAGATCTCCGCGGCTTGAGTCGAATTACGCCAGCATATGTTCCGGGTTCGAGTCGAGGGACTCGAACCTGAAGAAGATCGTGTTGTTTTGTCCTAAGACAGTTAACTGACCCTGATCCGTCGGGAGAGTCAGGCACACGCATCAACAATCCCTACACATTCTCTTGAAAGACAGAGTTGCACCCGAAGGATTTAAGAGTCCTCAACCGAATCTACGATTCGACTGATCACCGGGGGGCTACTGACATGGTTATACCCCGCGGGTACACGACCTCAACATACATGGTCCAGCCCAAGGAAGGCCCACGGCAGATATACGTCGGCCCATGAAGACTTTCGGGTGGCCAAGGCCCATGACGCCTTCGGATCCTTGGAGAGCAAGACTAGAGTAGATAAAAAATTCAAAGGGGTAAACCCTAAAACCTGTAACCGACTCGGTCTGTGCCTGAGACCTTCCTAACTCTATATAAAGGCTAGGAGGGCACGACCTAGAGCTCTGAGTTCATACTTTTGCATAGACACCTCCACGCCATATTGCATCTGCGCACCCCTGTAACCTTCGGTTCCGCCATAATCAAGAGCAGACAAGAAGGAGTAGGGTTTTCCCTCCGGGGGCCTGAACCTGGGTAAACCACGTGTCCCCGTGTTGCTTGTTTGCTAACCGTTCCGCGATCTCCAGCATCCCCATCTTTTCCAAAACCCAAGTCCATAACAATGGGCATTAACGAGATTAAACCTCGTCAGACAACACCTCAGAGAGCGGAACGCGACCACGAGCATTCAACTGAGCACAGGGGGGCTCGAACTCCTGGCGGAGCTGAGACAGAAACTCATAGATACGGTGGAACTCTAAATCCGAGCGCACAATCTGGCAGCACGGACACGTGCCACAAACAGCAGTACATAGAGAATCAAGCCGATGCCAGATAGCAGCACTCTGAGTATAGAACTCATCAATAGTGGAATCACTCTGCTGAAGAGCATGCTCCTGGCGAACCACGGACAGGTAAAGAGCATCCCCAGACGGCTGATAGCGCTGACGAAGATGTTCCCACTAAGCGGCAATAGTAGGAAGACTCATGAACTCAGCAGCAAACTGGGGTAGGACACTGGAGGTGAGAACGGCAGCAGCACGAGCATCCTCATCGACCCACTGAGTCTAGGCGGTCAGATCATGGCGATAGGTCTCGAGATCAGCAGAGTACTGTTTGAACTTCAGCTCATAAGCAGCAACATCACTATCATCGGCACTCTGAACAGCATCCTTGGCCTCCTGAGAAGCAACAGCACCGAGAACAATCGGCGTCGGCAGAATAGGAGCCACATTAGCAGGGGGCACGGCAGAGAGGAGACTCGCCGGAGAGCATATCCCAAAGACGGAGACCGCGCATGTGAATACGCATAAAGGCAGCGAATCAGGATAAATCGCGCCATCGAAGATCACCGGGCAGCGAGGAATCGCATCATAGCCCGATGCAGAAGACATCTCTGTCTCTCACTTTTTTTGGTCAACGCTCAAATCAGAATCGATCTAGACACAGTCGATTCCAACGAGGCAGAGGAGGCCGGCGGGAGGCGGAGCGACTGGAGGCCGGCGAAGGAAGGCCGGAGACGGGGCGGGCGGGACCGGCGGCCGGCGGCGGTGCCGGAGACGGGGCGGACGGCGGCGGACCTGGCCGGCGGTGAAGAGGCAGGAGGCAGGCCGACGGTTGGCGATGCAGAGGCGGGGTCGACGGGCGGAGTCGACGCAGACGGCCGACGTCGGCGGAGGTCCGGCGGCGGGCGGCTGGGGAGAAGCTCCGGGTGAGACCGACGAGCGGAGTCGACGCAGAAGCTCGGCGAGATCGATCCGATCTGGGTGAAATCAGGGCAGATCTGGACCGAAACAAAATCGATCGGGACAAAAACGGGCGACGACCGGCGGCGGCAACGACGGCAAGGCCGGCGGCGACAGGGACGGTGGCGGCTGCGGCGACGAAGTTGCGAGGAGAGGATGAGGCTAACCTTGCTCTGATACCATGTTAGGAATAGGCAACTTGTATTCTTCTGGGGCCAAAGGCCACGATATATAGTACATGTACATGTGAAAATATACAGGAAAACCCCCTAACAAGTGGGGACATACAATATATAAATATACATCTAACACTGATTAGGAATATAACCTTTTTTGTGCCACCGGTTATGCACATAAACATTGTTCTTCGTTTTGATGAGATGTGACATTTTCTCATAGAGGGGCAAAAAAAGCCCCTGGTTCCATTAAAATGCAACCAAGGGAGTCACAAGAGATACGAGCTGTGAACTCGTCTGTTAAGCAAACATGTTTAGACCCAGAACTGGGAAGTGAAAAACGAAAATCTAGAACCTACAGGAAGCTATATATTACAGGATCAGATGAGCATTTTCCAAAAGATTCTTGCAGGCAACCTCCTCGCGCCATTTCATCAGAGGATCAGCTGCCGGGCCATCAGCTGTTCGAGGTTTATTTCGGAACAAACATAGGTTTTACAATGGAAAATAAACTCTCTCAGGTATTCAGACATAGACATGAGGTGTGGTGTGGACTTTTTTCTTCCGGCAGTGAGAAAAGTTCAATGTGGAGTCCAAGGAGACTACATGTTGCACCAATACTTCTGGCACGTGCAGGACACGACTCTCCTGATGCTACTCATTCCTCCTGTTGCCAACCCATCCTACGCACATTTTCTTATCTAGATGTGCAAGTGCTTGCTCTGAGACAGCCAAGTGTGCTCTGCTCGCTGATAGACGTAACCATAGCATGTTATATAGGTGAGAAAATATTGCGTGCAGAGATGAGAAGAGAACCCGTGTTATTGATTTTACCCTTTTAACTCTGAGTGGGTTGTAGGCAGACTGCTCAGATACTATCATTAAAGTACTAGCAAGTAGGTGAGATGTGCATATATTTTTTTTGGCTTCCGGATTTTTCAACAATTAACTATAAATCATATTTCGATTTTTAGATTAAAAACACGTATGCAAATGTTGATTTCTATACATATCTATAAAATCGCATTAATAAAGAATTTTAGCATTCCGTGCTACCTTAAAAAGTGTGGATAGCAAGAAGTATATCAATTATAGATCAACATATATCAGCTCAAAATTGATGCGTGTCTGATACTGTTCGTCTGCCTCTTGTACCATCCATCGGACATGTTAATGATCTGATTCCATCCAATGGCCATGGATTTGCGTCGGACAAACATTGTACAAAAGAACGTCGGACGCATAGCTCTCGTATCACTTTGTACTACTAGTACAAGAGCTTTGGTTTGGGAAAGGGTAAACTATGCAGGTGCAGTAAACACCTTTTTTTTTCATACAATCCCTATAACTATCATCAGATAATGGAACAAACACAAACACAAACCACAAGTATGATCCACCTAGGGGATCTTAGAGTTACAGAACAAGAAACAACCAGGTCTTTTAACAAACAAGCACCAAAATAAAAGATTGGGGCACCTAATTGTGAGAACAAAGATCCAGGCAGATATGGGGTGTTGTTGTATATTTGGTGATGTGATTGTGAGGCATGTTTGCTTACATGCTCTCTACAGATATTCCAAACAATGTTTCAGTTACACTTCACGAGGCAGAATGGAATGAAATCAGAATAGAATTCTAAGAGATATTAGATGTGCCGAGGAAATGCTCAATAGTATAAGTAGAATGTATTCTTTTGAAGGAGAAATCACATGAACTCCGCATCGACTGATACACACCCATTCATTACTATGAAAAACCATTTGTCACGTGGAAGTTTTTATGTATCACTAACACTATTAGACCTATATCAATAGTTGTTAAAAATAGCTTGTGCTACCCTCCCCAAAGTGGCTGCAACCAAATTCAAGAAAATACCGTACCTCCACACTGAGAGTCCACGAGCTTTATTTTCTACCACACTAGTAGAAAACATGCCTTTCGTCCAGGCCATTAGTCCTGGCTGTGGCTGGGACCAGAACTAATGGCCCGCGTCGGACGGCCCGAGCCACCCCAAACCATAGGTCCCGGTCGTTAGACCCCATTAGTCCCGGTCTGAGACACAAATCGGGATTAAAGGGCCCTGGCCTCGCTGTGGGCACCGCCTTTAGTCCCGGTTTGTATCTCAGACCGGGACTAGTGGTCTGGCCCTATATATATGCACAGCCCCTCCCCCTCTCAACTGTTTTTTTCCTGGTGGGAGAGGTGGTGTTGTTGTGCTATTTTTTTTCTTGTTCATATGCACTAGAGGTGTTCGGTGAAATGTCCATTAGAGCGATGCGAGTTTAGTTCACACAAGACAGACATGATATAAGGTGCCCGAGCCACACTTAAGTTTTCTCATCTTTGTTTCCAAGTGTAATAAAAGGTTAGCAACTATTTTCTCGTTTAAACCGTGCGGTACTAATTTTAGCATAGTGATTGCGTTTGATATATATTTGTATGATACAGATGAGCCATCCATGGATGTACGGTGACCGACTCTCTGCCGCTTTCAGAGAAGGCGTGCGTTCTTTTTGAATTGTGGCCGAGGAGAACAAGCGGCGGGATAGTTTTATGTGTTGTCCATGTGTTGACTGTAGGAACAAGAAGGCTCACACTTCCGCAAGAGTCATTCATAACCACCTGCTTCGGTCTGGTTTTATGTCCGGCTATAATATTTGGACCAAACATGGAGAAAGAGGGGTTGTGATGGAATACGGTGATGAAGAAGAGAACGATGATGACAACTACCGATCTATGTTCCCTGAATACGCTGATACCGCAATGGAAGACAATAAAGAAGAAGGAGGTGAATAACGGAAACCAGACCGGCCCGCTGATGATCTTGGTCGGGTCATTTCTGATGCAAAGCGAGACTGCGATACAGAAAAGGAGAGGTTGCAGTTTGAGCAGATGTTACAGGACCACAACAAATTATTGTACCCAACTTGTGAAGATGGCCAGAAGAAGCTGGGTAGCATACTAGAATTGCTGAAGTGGAAGGCAGAGACCGGTGTGACTGACTCGGGATTTGAGAAGTTGCTGGTACTCATGAAGAGGTTGCTTCCAAGAAATAACGAATTGTCCGCCAGTACATACGAAGCAAAGAAGATCGTCCGCCCTCTAGGATTAGATGTGCATAAGGTACATGTGTGCCCTAATGACTGCATCCTCTACCGCGGTGAGAAGTACGAGAATTTGGATAAATGCCCGGTATGCACTGCATTGCGGTATAAGATCAGAAAAGATGACCCTGGTGATGTTGATGGCGAGCCACCCAGGAAGAGGGTTCCTGCCAAGGTGATGTGGTATGCTCCTATAATACCACGATTGAAACATTTGTTCAGAAACAAAGAGCATGCTAAGTTTTTGTGATGGCACATGGAAGAACGTAAGAAAGACGGGATGTTGAGGCACCCCGCTGATGGTCGACAATGGAGAAAAATCGAGAGAGACTTCCCGGACTTTGCTGGTGACGCAAGAAACTTATGGTTTGGTCTAAGTACAGATGGAATGAATCCTTTTGGGGAGCAGAGCTGCAGTCACAGCACCTGGCCCGTCACTCTATGTATCTACAACCTTCCTCCTTGGTTGTGCATGAAGCGGAAGTTCATTATGATGCCAGTGCTCATCCAAGGCCCGAAGCAACCCGGCAACTCCCAGTGCCTAAGCCACGGGAGGTGAAAACCCAAAGAGACGGAACCATCACACGAGCGCATAGCTCAGGTGAGATCCCTAAAGAATCTTCCAGGTATCATCGACCCTGGTGTCCAACGCAGCCATATAGCGATGGACGTGCTCGTCCTCCTCCCTGACATGACGACGTACCACCTCCTCGGTGGTCGGCTCCCTCTGCACCCTTCCTGGACCAGGCGACCTCCACCAAAGAAGCTCCAGGTCGACGACGACACCCGAATTCCTCACCAAGTTACGCATCCCGGAAGGTAGTGCCAGCCTGGCGGAGCCCAGTCTTGGACATGCCCGGTGGAGCCTAGTACTCCATCGTTACCGCCGAGTCGACTACGAGGATGCGGGATGGGCATCCTAAAGTAGGCGGTGAGGAATGTGTGTATGTGTGGGTGGCCATGACGGTCACACTATTAATAGAGGGAAAGGGCGGGCCAGGCTGGGCCAGGCAACACCAATAATAGGGGTTGAACCTTTAGTCCCGGTTGGAGAAACCAACCGCGACTGAAGGGATTGCGAAAGGCTGGGCCAGGCAGCACTAATAATAGGGGTTGAATCTTTAGTCCCGGTTGGAGAAACCAACCAAGACTGAAGGGATTACGGTAGGCTGGGCCAGGCAGCACTAATAATAGGGGTTGAACCTTTAGTCCCGGTTGGAGAAACCAACTGTGACTGAAGGGATTGCGGCAGGCTGGGCCAGGCAGCACTAATAATAGGGGTTGAACCTTTAGTCCTGGTTGGATGAACCGTTAGTCCCGCTTGGAGACACCAACCGGGACAAAACACGAGTGAGCACTAATAATAGGGGTGAGTGTCGACACTATGCCGAGCTGCTTGTACTATAAATAGGCATCCTTGTGAGTCCAATCCTACAGCCAGTTTGAGGCATCTCCAAGATGGTCTTCAAGATCAGGAACACCACTACGATTAGTTTCAGGGAGATGACGTCGGAGCCCAGTCCTCCGGCATCTCCAAGAAACTGGTCATTGAGGCACTCCCTAATATGTGAAATTAGGTTAGCTCCCAGGCATATTGATCTAGTTAGAGAAGTTACAAGCTGCAAGATGGTCTTCGATATCAGGGACACCACTACGGACATTCAGGGAGATGCCGCCGGATCCCAGTCCTCCGGCATCTCCAAGAAACTGGTCATAGAGGCACTCCCTAATATATGAAATTAGGTTAGCTCCCAGGCATATTGATCTCGTTAGAGAAGTTACAAGCTGCAAGATGGTCTTCGAGAACAGGGACACCACTACGGCCAGTTTCTAGGAGATGCCGACGGAGCCGAGTCCTCCAGCATCTCCAACAAACTGGTCATAGAGGCACTCCCTAATATGTGACCGCATGTGTTTGGAGATCAGATCTTCATGGTAAGTACGAATCGGTACAACATCTTCATAGTTTGGGAAAGTCGTAGTACGAATCGGAACTAAAGGCCCTCCTTTAGTCCCGGTCCAACCACAAAATGGGATAACACTCAAGACATTTATTAATATTTAAAAAATGAGACTACGAAATCGGGACTAAAGGCCCCCTTTAGTCCCGGTCCAGCCATAAACCAGGACTAACACTCAATACATTTATTAATATTAAAAACCGGTTCAAACCGGGACTAGCTAATACTCAGGACTAAAGTTGCCCCCTTTAGTCATAATCATGCGTAGTCCTATAGTACGCAGCTTCAGGGTCTTCTTCGCCATCGTCGTCATCATTGTCATCGTCACCTGCCACTCCGGGGATCCTCTGCCCAGCCATGGCATATATTGGGGGCACCTGCCACTCTTGCACCGGATTCACGACGAGCGGGGGAGGGGTCTCCCAGAAGACGATGCCGCTACCGCCGGGCGGGGAGGGGCATTCTTGTATCTCTGTGGCGGGTGACTTGTGGGGACCGTAGGCGAGGATGGTCTCCCCCGGCGATGTAGCGCATCACGCCGATGATAGTACGGTCCGCACACCACAGACGGTGGACGGCTTCGTTGTGGTTCACCGGGGACGGGCTATCACCATCGTACCTGGCGAGCTCCCTTTCCTGTCGGTTAGCAAAGAAGGCATTCCAGGTGTCGTAGTTGTTGGGATCCTACTAGGGATCCATCGGCTGCTCCGGCGTGAGCTCGTGGTAGAAGTGGTTCATGATGGCCGCCTGTCGGGTGGAGCCTTGAGGCACAGGAGGAACAGGAACCCCTCTAGCGCTCAGCATCCAGCCGGTGGCCGGTAGCCTGGTGGGCAAGGGTAGCTTGAGGCGCATGGCGCCTCGGTCTCCTCAAGGGTCAGAATGGCCCAGTAGGCGCTGTCCCTTTCTGTGAGAGAGGAAGGTGTGGATGTGTGCATAACCATGGCGTGCTAGGCCTATATATAGATGGAAAGTGCGGGAAAATATGGCGGGAAGCGGTGGGAAATGGCGGGAAATATCTTTAGTCCCTGTTAGTGGCTACAACCGGGACTAAAAGCTCGGTTTAGAGGAAAGGGCGGAAAAACTTGGCGGGAAGCGGTGAGAAATGGCGGAAAATATCTTTAGTCCCTATTAGTGGATACAACCGGGACTTATTCAGAAAATGGATTTGGATTAATTATTCAAATTAAAGAACTTTTCATGTTGAAAGTTTAGTGAGATTCAAAAATATGCAAAAAAATAATAATTAATGCATTTTTAAATTGATAATGGCAAAATGATTAATAATTTGACTATTTAAAATAATTATTTTATAAACAGAAAATGGATTTGGATTAATTATTCAAATTAAAGAACTTTTCATGTTGAAAGTTTAGTGAGATTCAAAAATATGCAAAAAAATAATAGTTAATGCATTTTTAAATTGATAATGGCAAATTAGTTAATAATTTGACTATTTAAAATAATTATTTTATAAAACATCAAATGGATTTGGATTAATTATTCAAATTCAAGAACTTTTCATGTTGAAAGTTTAGTGAGATTCAAAAATATGCAAAAAATAATAGTTAATGCATTTTTAAATTGATAATGGCAAAATGGTTAATAATTTGACTATTTAAAATAATTATTTTATAAAACATAAAATGTATTTGGATTAATTATTCAAATTCAATAACTTTTCATGTTGAATGTTTAGTGAGATTCAAAAATATGCAAAAAATAATAGTTAATGCATTTTTAAATTGATATTGGAAAAATGGTTAATAATTTGACTATTTTAAATAATTATTTTATAAAACATAAAATGGATTTGGATTAATTATTCAAATTCAAGAACTTTTTATGTTGAAATTTTAGTGAGATTCAAAAATCTACAAAACATAATAGTTAATGTATTTTTAAATTGATAATGGAAAAATGGTTAATAATTTGACTATTTAAAATAATTATTTTATAAAACAGAAAATGGATTTGGATTAATTATTCAAATTCAAGAACTTTTCATGTTGAAAGTTTTGTCACATTCATAAGTATGCAAAAAAGTATAATTTAAATGTTTTAAATGATATATTCAAAAATTTGAAAAAAAAAGCACAGCGCGCGTTTGGGGGCTTTCGCCCAGCGCGCGCAAATTTGGGCCTATAGTCCCGGCCCAGGTTACCAGCCGGGACTAAAGGTCTATCCCCAGCGCGCAAAATGAAACGCCCCCTCCCTCTAGTCCCGGTGCGTGGCACCAGCCGGGACTAGAGACCCCCCTTTAGTCCCGGCTGATGCCACGCATCGGGACTAGAGGGGGGTATAAATGGGGGCTTCTCCCCCGGTGCGTTCCACGCACCGGGAGAAGTTGGAGGCCAGAACGACGAACAACGCCTCCAGGCTGCCCGCCGAAATTTCTGACCAAGCCCGCACCTCGCTCTCCACGCCCGCCGCGCCTCCCTCTCCAGCGCCGACAGCCGCCACCGCCGAGCTCGCCGCGCCAGCTCGGCCGCGCACCGCCAGCGCCGCCACCACCGCCAACTCCAACGAAGCGTGCGTCGCCAGGCTGTCGCCGTCAACTCCGACCAAGCCCGCGCCACCGCCACCGCCGCCAACTCCGGTGAGGGTTAGGGTTAGGATTTTAATTAGGATTTTGTTAATTAGTTTAGGATTTTGTTAATTATATTAGTGTATATATTTAGTTTAGGATTTTGTTATATTAGTGTATATATTTAGTTTAATAATTTGTTAGTTTAGGAATTTTTTTAGTTTAGGAATTTTTATATTAGTGTATATATTTAGGATTAATTAGGATTTGTTAGTTTAGAATTTTTTTAGTTTAGGATTTTGTTATATTAGTGTATATATTTAGTTTAGGATTTTGTTATATTGACGCATGGACTGTCATCCGATATAGCCATCATTTGATCCCGAAATATCCGTATCGTCGGTTGATGGCATTATTCCGCTAACAGCGTCCTCTTGCCATCTGTCAAGTTCTGTCAAGAATAGATCGAAGGAAATGTCTTAGAAACCATCGTCACCTCGTCGTGGTTTTTGATATGTGCACCGCAATCACTTGTTTTGTGATTTCCAGAGGATGGTATACTCCATACCACATACATTTGTTTATGGCATGTCCGGCCAATTGGCCTCCTTATTTTTGTCGTGCTTTCTATCCTTTCGTTCTGTGACCTATAACATGTGTGATATGACGCATGTCCTTGGCTATGTGTTTTTATCATGTGTGACATGCGGTAATACCTTAGGAAGAACTCATGTGTGTCATAAGTTAGGGTTAGGGTGGTGGTTCTTGCAGGAAGCCGCTTAGTTGCCCGCCTCTCCCGCGGCCACCATCACCGGCCACCGCCACCGCACCTTCGGGTTTAGGGTTTAGGATTTATTTGTTAAGTTCAAATAAATATTGTGTGCATTTTGCAGGAACTATGGATCCACCTAGTACAATCCGCAGAGACCTAGATTCGGAACACTTGCTTGAGGATATGATTCACGATGCCGATGATGGATCCCCCTCGAGGTATCTGAACTCATCCGGTGAGGGAGAGGAGACCAACAGACAAGCGGAAGAAGCCCATGGACGCGTAACGCAAACCGAAGACGTATATATATATGATGTCCGATGATCGTCACTAGATGTACCTAGTTGTATATATATATTATGTTGACGAATGGTTCTTCTCTTATACCTCTACATCGAGCAAGAAAACCAAGCACGGCCCAGCCAAAAAATTGCCCCAGGGTACTGTTTATGAAATTACAGAGGTTTTAGGAGACAACGAACCATTGGAACGGAAAAAATAAATAAATATTTGTACAACAATGCGGAGTTGTTGCTAGAGATCGCACCCCGATCACTTTTTGAGAGTGGAATAAGCCCAAAGAGGCGGAATGGAGTGATGTGTATATCGACGATAGATTTAAAGAGCAACTATTTACTGACCTAATGACACATTTCAAGCTGCCAGAATGTGACACT
Organism: Avena sativa; assembly: GCA_916181665.1. Taxonomy (NCBI): domain Eukaryota; kingdom Viridiplantae; phylum Streptophyta; class Magnoliopsida; order Poales; family Poaceae; genus Avena; species Avena sativa. The sequence goes on along the minus strand of OV702298.1, from coordinate 270,429,582 downwards.
GAGAACGAGACGGCTGAAATGAGAAAGAAAGTCAAGCAGTTTGCACTGAAGAAGATGGCTGAACTATTCAAGAACTGGAAGAAGTCATTATGGCAACAGTATTAGAAGGACAAGAAAACCCCATTATTCGAAGGCTATCTAGCAAAGCAGCAGCCTTACTGGGATGGATTTGTGGAGTATAGGGGGTCAGGAGTTTCAGAGGAAAAGTCTGAAAAAACAAGATAAATGTTGCGAAGAAGAAATATCACCATAACATGGGGCCAGGGAGCTACGCGGCTGCCATGCCTAAGTGGGATGCAAAAGAGAAAGAGCTTCATGATAAAGGGGTCATTCCAAAACCAATTCACGAAGAATGGGATTTGAGGGCAAAAAATTGGTTCCTTGGGCATGGGAGTACATATGACGAACTTACAGGGGACCTTGTTTGCAGTGACAGGATAAAGGTACCCAGGAGTACATGGATAAAAGTGGTGAAAGATATTAAAGATGGAATAAAACAGTTTCATCCCGATAGAGAGAAAGACTTGCTGACCTTGATCCTCGGGAATCACGAACATACAGGACGAGTCCAAGGCCTTGACGGGAGTTTCACGTGGGAGACTGGGTTCCTAAGGACCAAGGTACATATAGAAGCCGAGCAAGAGCAAAGCAGCGACGGGAGGAGGAGGAGGCAGACAAGTTCAACCAGCTGCTAGCAAGACTTGACAAGCAGCAGCAGCAGATCGACGAACTTAGAGGAATAGCACGCTTGCAAGATCCTCCACTCGATATTACCACTAACCCATCTCAGCGGAGAAGCAGCGTCGTTGAATCGGAGGTCTCGTCTAACGATGCATCCTATATAGATGGCGGTCCCGGCTACCCCGTGGATGGAATTAAGGACCAGATACCTTGTGAGCTCCATAATAAATTGAAGAACGTATCTGTGAAGGTGGCGGTCGGATCGACTTTGCCTTGTCCGCCTGACGCACGTTGGCATGGCCGTGAGATTCCACCTGGCTATGCTAAGTCGGGGTGGATCAAATCGTAAAGGAGTGGGAGTCAATGGAGCTTGACATCCCTGTACCTGAAGGTGAGATCACACTCGGAGAATGTGAGACCCTGGCACATGGCTCAATAGGATTGATAGGAAACCCATACCAACAAGTTTCAACTTCTTTTCCGGAAGCTCATTCGAAAAGAACTCCAAGATTAAGCGTGCTTGGCCTAGAGCAATTCTAGGATGGGTGACCGACCGGGAAGTGGGTACCGGGTACGCATGAGTGAGGACAAAGTGCGCAGAAAAGACTAGTGTTGGTCTGTGGGGTTAGTCTAAAGATCCTATTGAGCTGCCAGAAGTGACAGCCGTCGGTCCGGAGTGACCGGGGGTGTTACAAATTGGTATCAGAGCCGACCCTCGCGGTTAAACGGGCGTGTGCGGGTTAGTGGCGGACATGTGGCGCATGGCGCGTGTGGCCCGGAGTGGACACGGCATGGCACATGTGCCGGCACTGGACGCACAGACGTGTGCCAAGGGGGGACGTTCCTGGCTTGTGGTTGATCGACGAGGACGTCGATCTTCTAAGGGTGGGTGTATGTGAGACCCTGGCACATGGCTCAATAGGATTGATAGGAAACCCATACCAACAAGTTGCAACTTCTTTTCCGGAAGCTCATTCGAAAAGAACTCCAAGGTTAAGCGTGCTTGGCCTAGAGCAATTCTAGGATGGGTGACCGACCGGGAAGTGGGTACCGGGTGCGCATGAGTGAGGACAAAGTGCGCAGAAAAGACTAGTGTTGGTCCGTGGGGTTAGTCTAAAGATCCTATTGAGCTGCCAGAAGTGACAGCCGTCGGTCCGGAGTGACCGGGGGTGTTACAGAGAAGTACTTGGTGGGATCATTCTTTGGGACAAGAACAACATATAGTTTCCAGGCTCGGCCCCAAGGATAACACTACCGCCTCCGAGTCGTCGCAGTTCTCCTTCACCTCCACCTCCACCTCTATCACCTCCAAGAATCCCACCCCATGATGACTACGACCACCACATCCCGAGTCCATCTCGATCTCCGTCGCAGTCTCAGCAGTCTTCGCCACCCGCTAAGGACAATAAGCGGAAGCATGCTCTGTCAGTGAGTACTAAAGGACGCGGCAGCCCAAAACGGAAAATTTCGCCCCTCCCAACAGTGCCTCATCAGAATCTTCCCATCAGACCTTACGATCGTACTGACGCGGAAAGTGCAGCGATAGCAAAGGCCGAAGTGGCGGCGCATTTTGAGAAGAAGAAACTCGAGCCCGCTCCGGTATACAACGAGAAGCAAAAGGCATATGCAATTGATTTTCTAAACACAAAATCGCAATATGAGTTGCACCATAAGCCAGATGACTATCTACGCACACTTCAGAAAGAAGTGGCGAAGAGAAAATCAAGCAAATCAAGTGCAAGCGGTAAAATATCAACAAGCACAGGTGCAAGCGGGATCAAAAATGCAATCAGTAAAAAATCAGCCGTTTCCCTTCTCGGACAGCAGGCCAAACAAACGATCGCACCCCTCAAGGTGTTTTCAGATAATGTTCCCCTTCTCGCACACCAGCCACTAGATATGTCAGTATCTGTGGAGTTGGCGGCCAACATGGAAATTAGTCTTGATAAACTGTTAGGCCCCCAACTCGACCTTCTACCCAAGATGCCAATAGCCCGTAGATATATTGCAGGTGAGGATTTGGTCAGCAAAGAAAAGGTGAAAGAACTGCCAACACAACTACGGAATCTCCATGAGTGGTACTTGACAGCTGCAAAGGAAAGAAGAACATTCATCACAGCGAAAGTCCCACATGAGTACTACTTTAGAAAAGGCGAAGAGGTCCATGCTGAGTTTCTAGAACTGTTCCAGTTATACAATTCGACGACCTCGACAAATCTATCCTCAGCTGCTATTGTCTGTAAGTTGTTGAATTCATTGTCTACATGTTCAGTTTATTACATGTAATTATCCTCATTATATCCTTTTGTACTCTATTATGCAGAATGAAGATCCAGGAATGTAAAATAAGGAGAATCTATAGTATTGGGTTCATTGACCCAGATAAAGTACATATAAAGACGCTAACAACAAACCCCAAGGAGACGGAGGAAAACATTTTGAGGTTTTTAAAGGAGCAAAATTTCTGTGACCACATACTATTTCCTTACAATTTCGAGTAAGCGTCTTACTATGTTGTACACACATTCACTTTTGTCTACTCGACGCTAAGTGTAACTGATGAGTTACTGATATATATATATATATATATATATATATATATATATAAACGTTTGCAGCTTTCACTGGATTCTGCTAGACATTCAACTTGATAAGGGAATAGTTGAAGTCATGGACCCATCAAAGAGAAACCTGGAAGCATTCCGCGGCATGTAGGACATGCTCCAGAAGTAATTTTCTTGCTATATCGGTCTCTTTTGTTGATTTCCTGAGATATCAGGTAACGAATAACTCATTCATTCATGTTCTTCTTTGCCGGGCATGGTTTGGATCCGGTTCAAGCGCGAGGTTAAGGGTTCCTTTAGTTAGCAGCTGATATTTAAGGCGGTCCCGGTAAGTAGCACGTGATATTTCCGCGCATCTCTTTACTTCTAGTTTACAATAATGATGCTAGATTATTATTTTGATTGAATTCTATTCTCGTAAAGTGCGCGAGGCAACCACAGGGGTCAAATTTATGTGGATTCTACGTTTGCGAGTTCATTCGCACGTTTACCACCGAGCACAAAGATTATAGAGTCGACGTAAGCAATACATTCACACCATCATTTTATTACCATCATCTTTCGTTATCATGATTGATATTCATATTGATCTCTTTTTCTTATATAGTTCGAGAGAATGCAGGATCAACTCCTACCTCATCAACTTGTACTAGCAATTGTGGAGAAGCTGGCGGGTTTTATTTTCAAAGAGATGATACACGATGGCGGAGAATTTAGTGTGAATAGGCGCTAAGGATCTCCATGTAATTGACTAGACGGGCTCTAGTCCCGATAATTGTGATATCCATATAACTATGTAAATTGTATATATTTGTATGCTCGATTTCGTAATACAAGTTATCTTATATATATGCACGAACGTGTACAATATGTGGTGGCGTACAAATATTTAAAAACCATTTTAAAATGAAAAATAATAAATAAAACAATATAAAATAAATTCTCTGCCGCGGCAGAGACAGGGCACAAAATGCTGCCGCGACAGAGAATTCACTAGTTCAAGGTAATGCTCTGCCGCGGCAGAGAAAAGGCGCAAGATACTGTCGCGGCGGAGACCCACTAGTCCCGGTCCATAACACCAACCGGGACTAGTTGGGGTGCACCCTGAACGTGCAGGGGCAGCCACGTGGACATCCACTAGTCCCGGCTGGTAACTGGGACGAGACTAGTGTTGGGTCTTTAGTCCCGCTAGATTAGCCCGGGTTTCAAAACCGGGACTAAAGGCCCTTACGGTCCGGGACTAGAGGCCCTGTTTCCACTAGTGCCATATTTTAATGGTGTCATTATATGTTGTTACTACAAACTACATCCTTCTTGTATCTTGATCTATTCGACATGCATGTCTATGATGGTCTCATCACATGCGGAGGTGGACACATCAGCTACGGCGATGTTAGTGTAATGGACAAGGCGTGCTAATCTTGGAGTTGTGGTCACCAATATATCTAAAAGCCGTGGATGGTTCCATGCGCCATCCTCCTCTTTGTCATCAGCAGGCCACAACTGGCAAAGGCTATGGTAGAAGCAAATACTAACAATGAGCTCAGTGTCCTTGGTTGGGTCGATACTCCTCGAAACGGGCTTTCTTCCTTCTATATTAATATACCAACCAACCAATACAACGGTGACATCATAGCTTGGGGCTAACATCACAAATTCAGCATAAAAGAAAGAACAATGAAAACGAAGAGAAAACAATGCCAACAACGGCGGTTTGATGAGAAAAAAAAAGGAAATGACTCCGCCACCGGTGCTCCCTTTAAAAAATTGCCACCACACTTCAACCACTCTGAAGCGTCACGTACCAGGCAGCACCTCCAAGAAAGGAAGCGACGACGATGACGCTATGCTCGAACCATTCCAAGGGTTACCCCAAAATGCTTTCTAGGGTTTCCCTGGTTAGCTACGGGGGTGTGGAAGAGGACACTTGATGCCCTTTAGAAAGGATGGAGACACTCGCAGGCATCACCGCGTTGGTGCCACGATGGCAAGGATTCATCCTGATCCCTAAAAAAAACTAGACCCCCGAACGCTCCTTAACGCTACACCAAACTTGCCACCCAACAGCACATGCCACACAATCTTGCAATCATCACCCTTGTCTCACCCTGGTCCAAGTTACGAGGCCAGTAAACTGAAAAGAAGATACTTCGGCGAGATCAGCGAGGCAGAGGCATGCGGGAGAAACTACCATCACCGTGGGAAGACGGTAGCCAATCAGATGTAGCAGCAAGACAAACCAGGCCCTCGGACCAAGTAGCTAACTTACAACTCAGGTTAATTAATTGTTTTCATGCGATGGAATTCACGATTGCAGGTGCGTGCACGTTTGTATCTTCGTTCTTCATTGAGTGATTAGGAGATTGGGAGCTGCTTTGAGATGCCCGTCCAGGTCGAGGTTTAGGCATATGAGAGGCCTCTTAAGGAGGGCTATGCGTCCTGGTCCTATAATTGTTTCGGCAGAAAGAAATGTTCCTCAAGAGCACGCACGTCATCTTTCTATATGTAGTTTCTGGACCTGCCGAAACTGAAGAAAAAGGAGATGGTGGTTTTGTGCAGCGTAAAGTTATGCTGCTTTTATCTCCATTTATTTGGATAGATTCTCGCGATGATGACTCTAGTACTCGATTCTGCCATCACCCGATCAAGGCATTTACCATGACGTTCCTACGTTCCCGGACGGGAGCACTCAGGCTGCGTCTTCATCCAAATAAAATGCCACTCATAAAATGAGCTAGTACTTAAATTTATCTATATTCATATATATCTACATACTAAAACACGTTCAAATACATGCGATTTTAGACAAAGCCAAATCACTTATTTTGGGACGGAGAGAGTGCATAGAAAAGAAATGGCTGAATAACTAACTATCTAACTGAAAGCTAACCGATAGTTTACTCTTTGTCAAACTGAACTTGTTGAAGCTTGTTCAAGACAAGAGATTGACCAACACTGTAGTCGAGCTCTTACCATGGATTTCGTTCTATGAGTTCAAATCGCTGCCAAAACATCTCGGTCGACCCAGAGAGATTTTTTCCTGGTGCCGCTCATTCTCAATATTTCCAGCAACTAGACGAGTCTATGTAGAGAAAGATTTCGTTTTACTGATAGAAAAAAGGGCAACCGTTGCTCGTATGGAAAGTTGCACCGTGATCCCTTCACACTCAAGCACTTAACTAATTGAGGCCTCTATAGTTACCTATAGAGTACTCATATATATAGACGAGAAACCTGTTCCCAAATATGCATGTTTTTTCCCCTCGGCTTTTAAATAAGAGTAGGAGCACTCTGATATGATCTTCTGACAAATACGAGTACAAGAGCATCTAGGCGATACACTAACAGGTACTATATCTAATAAGTAGTAGTAGTCCATTACTTTTGGAAAAATCTACTAGCATCGACCGTGTTCAAATTATTAGCTAAACCGGCCTCTGCAAAAATTGTGTTGTTCTTCTTTACATAAGGAATCAGTTTTTTTCAAAGTGGGGTGCTTGGCCCCGGCCTCTGCATAAAGTGAAGCACATAGTCTTTTTATTATAGAGTTTTAGTATGCAAATTATTACAATCATGGCTTAGGTAAGGTTTAAGTATCAACCATGAAAAAAAAATGAAAAGCAACAAGAAGCTATCTATTTTGAAGTCTACTAGTATGCCACCACCCAGCAGCATGAAAAAAGAAGTCCTGAACGACCATGAGCAGACGATTACATAAGGAATCAGTTGTAGCAATAAATAAAGCATCCACGGACTTCTCAAATCAAGGGAACTTTAGTCAGAATTAAGATAGAAATTATGTTTCTCGAGCATTTACTTCATTCTAGTTCACCGCCAATAAAAAATGTTGAATATTCACTAGTGCAATGTTGTTTTAACCGTCCAACTAGTGATCTCCAGATGGTAGTGGTGGCCATTACAAATCAATAAACTCAGTCCCTTCATCTATCTGCATCTCGCTGCTTTAGCTACACCTTCAGACTCGAAGGGTGTGTTTGGTAGCCTAGGCAACAACAGGATTTGGGCCATGTTATGCATCATGTTTGTTAACCTGTATGAGGAATAGTTGTGTAGGTTGGGCTCTTCTCTCCACTCCGTTTCGTTGCCTGCACATCTGCATTTTGGCCCGTCCTATGCAACATATGTTATTTGGTTGCGCACATAAGGCCTCTTATGGTCACCTTTGTCCAAAACATGGTGAGCTTACCATGTCCTACAACATATCATACACAAGAACCTAGTACAAGATCAACTTGACGATCACCGGAAGGAGAATGACGATGATGAAATCTTTGAGTCTATCCTATTTGATAGGATGATGTTCTCTGTCTGCAACAATCTGCACATGTTGCTCTTCCTCGGTTACAAACTCCACCTGGCGTTTTCCCCCGAAAACAATGTCTACTTGTTTTCTCCATGGTTGTTGTTCTCATGAGCCAAGTAGCAATTGTTGTTCTAATGGGCCAAGAAGGTGAAGTAATCCTCATCCCATCCTCCCTAGTCCATAGAGTCAAATCCTTCATAGATGTTGTTGGAGCAACGGTTGCTTGATCTTGGCACTTACTCTATTCGGTGTACACTATTGGACACCTCCCTATGTACACCACATAGTAGTTTGTGTATGAGTCACAAGAGTAATATATTAATGTAGAACATGTCAAGATCATCATAAGCATCTAACAGTCACAACTAACAGCACAACTTCATACTAACAGGTGCATACATGATCATTATCAAAAGAGGATCACAAGTTCATCCTTCTACTATGGTGTTTACCTACCACCACATCAAAAGTGGGTGTCATCCTACCACCGCTAGTTCGCCATCACATGAGGGGTTAGTATAGACCACCTCATGAAAATATACAAGTCATAAAATGTTTTTAGGACCTAGTTACAACAAAAAATGTATATTATAAGTAGGATCAGTTCATCATCGACACCATCATCATCATGCATGCCACCTCTGGGTATGAAGCAACCGAAGCTCTAGTTGTAGTACTAGGCCAGGAAGGTCCATTGTAGGATCCTATGCGGCTATTGAATGCTAAAGGAGATGGTGCCTTGGGCCTTGTTGTCCACGAGGTGGCCAAGAGTCGCCATGAGATACTCCTTAGTGAAGCCAACAATGTCCATGACAACCCGATACAGTTCAGGGTGCATATCAATGGCATTCTTGTCCCTAATAGCATGTGCAACATCCTTGACACCGTCGGTCATGATGGCAAAGGTTTGGATCCCGTCGTCAGCTTAGACACCCTTCTTCATATTTCCATTAGCAGTAGCTTCCCGAGCATAGAAAGCCTTGTTAGGGACATCAAGGAACATGGTGTCATACTCTTGTGTGTTAGCGTCTTCAACTTTAGGAGTATCAAGGGGCTCACCTGACCCCATGAAAAACCTGATGGTTGCAAGACCGTACAAGAAGATTGTATGCATCTAGTAGACATAGTTATATGGGCTTGTTCAGGAATTCGGTGTCCTTCTTGTGACTAGATTAGTGTAAGAGAGTGTGCTAGTTGTGAATGGCAGTTCTCATGCAAGAGAGTGGGTTAGTAAGGCAGTTATATGTGTGCTAGCCTGCATATGCCCCTGGTAGTGCTCCTAGGACAAAAGAATCTTGAATGTGTCCTCACACCATTGTGTGCCCCTAAGGTCTCTCAGCTTGCTTATCTGGATCCAACGCACCATACACTTCCTCAAGTGATTGATGTACACGTGATTTCCTAAAACCTCGGTGTCGTAGTGCTTGAATAGAGCTTTGGCGGAAGCATTCAGATGGATGTCCTTGAATCCATTTTCAGTCCGGATGCCGCTCTTCACAATCTCACACATCTTGTTAAGAACAAAGTTGTACATGTAGTGGAGACATTTCATGGCCCCCTTCATTTGTGCCTTCTTCTGCATGTGAAGATATCTAGCAACAAAAAGATGATCTATAACAAGTGGTGTGCAATATTTAGCTCAAGACACAATTTTTATTTTGTAATACAAATCAAGCCTATGAATCAAGCTAGAAACTATAGATCAAGGCTATGCATCAACCTAAAAACTACACAAGAGATCTACAAACCCTAGCAACATTGCAGATCTAAGAACACTAGGTGGAGGTCTGGTCACTTACCATCATCACAGGAGGTGGACGACAAAGCTGACCGTTGTAGGAACAAGATGAAGTAGCCTTCATGCTACCGCCACTATTGATGATGTCGCCGCCGAAGACCGGAGATGAGGGGGCTTCTTACTGACGCGGATCAACTTGGGAATGGAGCTCGATGCGGGTGGGGGGTGGAGGGATGAAAGGTTGAGAGTCGGCGGTGAATGGGGAGGGTATAAATACGTGAGGGTTTCGGCGGGAGATGAGGGAATCTCTCCTTTCCCTTTTTCGCTGCAGGGTGAAAACTCCTGCTAGCGCCATTTGTCGATCGCGCTCATGTGGGGAGCACCGCTTTTTTACATCAGGTGAGTGCATGATGAGCTTGGCTCCCTAGAAACGTCCAAATCGAGCATTGCAGTTGGCGCTGACTAGAGGCTGCTTTAATGTTCACATCGGTGCAATCCAAAGTTACATGCGGGCGTCCAAACAGCTCGTTTCCATCGTGCCAAGGATAGAGTAGGCCTCATGCATGTTACCAAACGTGCCCGAAAGTTGTGTGAGTATCCATGTGTTAGGACCAAACAGTAGAGGGTAGATTTTCCAATTGAATAAACATGTGTATAATACTACATTTTCCAAGTAAGTACCCTGTACGGATTCATTGTGTAGCTTCAATGATAACCAGCAAGGAATTATAACTTTTTTTATGGTTCAACAAGGATACAATCGCGACTAATAGACTGTAAACAAAATAGGACAAAGTCATACTTACTTTGTTTTAAAATATAAGATGCTTTAGATTTGTGAAGGTAATACATCTAGACGCTATTTAGTGTGTAGGATCAGACAGGTTTATTCCAAATCTATACACTAAAAGACGTCTAGATACATTGCTTTCATAAAGGTTTATGTATCAATCTTATGTGATCTGTGATCATGACTCTGTAATACACTGAATGTTAAAATAAATGGCTGTATGCATCAATTGATGCAGAGGCCGGGGCTTATGCTCCTTTTTGAAAAAAAAAGATACATTGCTTTCACAAATCTAAGACATCTTATATTATAAAACGGAGGGAGTATTTGTCTCCGGGATCAGGTCGGTTTGCCCATGTTGTCAAAAAGTCTCTCAAGGACAAAACAAAACATTTCATGATGCTACTCTCGTTCCCATGTTTTGTCCGAAACTACTTAAGTATAATTGTATTGCCCTCGTTTTCCCATAATCTCGAGATTTTGGGTGAACTGGTTTGGTGAATGCAGTTCTACAGAAACCATTAAAGTTTTGTAGTATAAAAATTTGTACTATACAAATCGGGAGTATTTATGAATTCTCCAGGACCTGTGCATGTTACATCCATTCCTCTCCCAGCCGTAGCGTCATGCGAATGTTTATGGACTGTGGTGAAGCCTACAAATAAAAACACCTGCCAGGCCATGAGGTTCCAAGCAGACACTCTCAAGACCCTTGGTGAACTCCTTTTGAAAAGTGGTTGACAATTTGGGGATGCAGTTACACACCGCTTTTGCTGCCGAGCTAGCTAGCTTGCCGTCTCTAGGGACACCCTGATTCTTGTAGCCCGAGCTTGTGTCAAGTCAGGGAAAGTCCCTTTCCTATTCTCCGTTCTTTTCGATCGAGAATGAAAAGTTCTATAGAAGTTTGAGCTAGCTAGCTACTACATACTCCTACCGGTAGAAGTATGTGTACAAGAACAAGACCTGTAGTTTTGGGGCAGGGTATGATGCAGTGCAGCTGCAGTAAACACGCTGTGGATCAGAGATTCAGAGAGATGGGCCGGGCTGTATATTTGGCGATGTAGTTATGAGCTCTCTCTCTGCTTACATGCTTTCCGCAGATACTACTTTACAGCCCACGCAGCACTTAACTGCACTGAGTTGGCGCACTTCACGAGGCAAAATGGACTGAAATCAGATTAGTACGAAGAGAGAGAGAGAGAGAGAGAGAGAGAGAGAGAGAGAATCAGCCAAAACATTCTCTTGAATGTGCTCAGCCAATTTGTTTTTTTCCAAGTCATAATCCACACTGTATAACCAAAAGAATCATGTGATTGACTTCACCATGGAGACGTTAAAACATAAGTCCAAAACTCTACACTACGAAACATGCATATGTACCAAATACTACCTCCATTTGTAAGTACATGACGTCCAACAAACTTGTTCTCAAACTAGTCTTTTGTATCTTTAAAAACAAACTAGCAAGATGGTCTGCGAGGGCATCGTCTTTTTTTGCTGATAGTAAAAAACATCTCATATGTGAAAAACGTAATTCATTTTAACTTGTGTAAAGTGGTTACTGTGCCACCAGAATATCTGTTTTGAAACATTGTTAGTGTTTTTCTTATACATTCCTAGTCTCTCCCCCTAATCGCCTGATGGTTAAAGTAGGTGGTCTACTCTTCCGCTCACATTGGTTCGTTGTGTCATGCAACGATAACTACACGCACTTGTAATGAATATAGTTTCATGAAACATATTCATGTTAAAGAAATACTTGGATGGCACATATATTCAAGATTTTAATCAACCACTAATTTGTTGCATCTCATGTCGCAGATAATATTTTAAAGTCCCATTGCACCACCAAATTCATCCCAGATGGTTAACAATAAAGCTCATTGGTACAATTGCCATACTGCCCAAGACTTTATTTCAAATATTTGGTCCACGTGATGGATGGAAAACAAAAAAAAACTTTGACCACAATGAGTACACGTACTTGATTGTAAAAGAAATAGAAACCAAGGACGACATGAAAGTAAATTGTATTACATCATGGGGAATACTTATGACAGCAATAATCATGATCAAATATATTCTTAGAAAAATTTAGGCCCAAAGAAAGTTCTCAATTCAATTTACTGTGACCACAAACCTTTTAGAATTATTTTTGATTAAATCATGGAAAAAATATGAGCTCTGTAAGTCATGAGAAAAAATATATTTGTAGTTTAAAACTAGTGTGATCACAAATCCTTTTAAGTAAACTCCACCAATTTGTTGTGTCGATGGCAAAGGTGAAACCCTGTATGAGTGTATTCTTCTCATGGCAATCCAATATATTGGTATATCTACTTTTATAGTAACATCACTGCACTCTCTAATGACCAACTGAAAAACTCCACTTTTATGTACATCTTGTACTTAATCTCTCTTCTTCAATAGACACAGACTATGTTAACTGTTGATTACATCATGGGAAATACATATGAGCATAGTGAGTAATGAGAAAATATATATTTGAAAATGTAAGACCAAATCAACTTGTAATTTAAAACTAGTGTGATCAAAAATCATTTTAAGTAAACTTCGCAAATTTGTTGTGTTGATGGCAAAGGTGAAACCCTGTATTAGTGTATTCTTCTCATGGTAATCCAATATATTGGTATATCTACTTTTATAGTGACATCATTGCACTCTCTAATGACCAACTAAAAACTCCACTTCTATGTACATCGTGTACCTCATCTCTCTTCTTCAATTGACATAGACTATGTTACCTGTTTATTACATCATGGGAAATACATATGAGATCAATAAGTCATAGGTAGAGACATTTGTGTTAATTTTAGACCCAAAGAAAGTTATACTTTCAAATTAGTGTGATCCCAAATCTTTTTAAAATTATTTTACCTAAAACTCTACCGATCTGTTATGTGAATGGAGAAGGTGAAATCTTGCATTAGCTAGTTAGATCAACACTCAAGGCTAAAATTTATACTGTCAAATAAATAGGGTTTACTTAAGAAATGATCCTACGATACTTGGACCATTCCGTTGCAACCGAAAATATTTTTATAAATAATGTAAAACAAAAATAATGTTTCCTCATTAAATATATTGATTGGCTAAATAGTATGGATTTTAAATTAATGACTATGTGTCGTTTGTGCATGCTATTAAATTGGCATGGACATATGAATATACGTTCATATAATTAAAAAAATGTATCCTAGTTAAATATATAGGTCAACTGAATATAGTATGGATTTAATTATACTTGCAGTTGATGTTTTACCTCTCGGTTCTGTTCTAAAAAATATGCAAACTCTCATGTTGTTAGAAGTATGTGACCGTATGTATCAGACGCTTGATATAGGAAGAATATGCGTTCAAGAGTTTGTATTCTCACAGGAGTTTGTAAAGATGGTACTTTTCTTATATGAAACTTTTACATTTTTACCATTGTGAACATAAGATGCATGGCCAAATGAATTGTCCATGAAGGATAATTGGCAAGTGCGAAAATTTCTAGATCATTGACATGATATTTTTGTGGCTACTTTCTGTTGGAGTAATCATTGCCTTGATTATGAACTAGATTCTTAATATAATTAAACTATGTGTTTATGAGTTGGTATTCTCATTGAAGCTCAGATAATATTTTTCTTATAATAGTGTGAAAATTTAATGTTCTCCATGAAGGATGCATCGTCCATGAAGGAGCTAAATGCCTCTTTGACTCCATAATTCCTTTCACCTCAAGCCTCCTCTCTGCCATTTTTTTTTATGTTTTATTGAAAAGAACAATTTCGATCTCCGCCTAGTTGACATTACCTCGATAAAGTCTCCCAGAGATGAAGGGGAGATTAAACAATCTCTTAAGTTAGTTTGGGTATGTTACATTAGTGTACTTTTTGCTACAATGTCGTTTGTGTTTTTTCGCAATGTCTCGCAACTTGTGTCATATGGAATTAAAGCTTATATTCTATTTTTAACTATTGGTGTTTTCATATGGATCAATGTTTACTGCGAAGTACTCCATGGAACTGGTAGTTCTCATGACTTGTCATTTCATTTATTTTCTACTCTTGACAATTTTGCTATCATATTGGTGGTTGGACAGTGGATGTCTTGCAAGGAGCGTGGTTCTAGAACCATTGTGTGTCATGCCTCCTAGGGTCCTACTCTCTATATTCAATATGCTATACTATTTGCAAAACTTGTGGTGTTAATTTAGCATTTATAAATTATGTTTTTTAATTTTACATATACTCAGTGATATGGTATGCGTGCCTAAAGCAGTCTAATTTAGATCCTCTTATATACTTTTGTTAAGCGAGGCTGACACCAGTTCCCACATTTCTATACACACACGTCTAGACACGCCTAAGCTGAACATAAACTATATATATCGATCACCTTTTTTATTTTTTTATGGTATAACATTGATATTTTTTCTGTCAGCGAGCAGCTTTTGGCTAAAGCTATCTTCATTTGCATGTTCGTGTTTGGCGCAAAATTTTCCATCATCAATCAGTTATGTTTTCATCAGCTATCTCCTTTTTGGCTACAGTTAGCTTCACAAACGATGTCCGGTTAGGCACCCAATTTTCAATTTCATATCTGCTAGTTTAGATTTTGTTTGCCATACGTGTCCATATTGAGTACAAAGAAAAACTTATATCCAACTACCAAATATGCTATATTTGTTGATAGAGACACGTTTCGATTCTACGACCCCAAGTGTGATGAATTAATTATAGTTTATACTGAAGTTTTGTACTTTGAACTTATTTGTAGCATGCATAGTATGATAATATTTTACATAGCTAACCACATAACAAAGTTGTTGAATATTAGTTATTTGTTATAATTTTATATTGTAGATAGCAGAAAATCACTTCTGATTCTTTGCCCAAAAAACATGTTTTGAGCTATCAAAAAAGTTTGAAAATAATTCATACGTACATCTCCACATTCAATTTACACATGCAAAGTTTCACGAAAAACTAATATTGTTTATGGGTTGTATAAAAAGACAAAGAAAATGCTTCGTGGGAAGTTGTTTTGGCACCATTTTTGCCTTTTACACCGGTTTACGTGGAACTACTTTGTGCAGATATAGCGCGTGGAGGGGAACACATGAATTTTCCCCCATAATTTATTAGCATTTTAGAATGCATTTAAAGTACATTTTAAATAAATGGAGCATATGCTCTTGGGTTCCAAACGGCCTTCTCATGAAAAATACATTTTCATTGCATTTTAGAAATACTTTTTGTAATATTACTTAGCTCATAAATATTTCTTCAAGAATTCCATAAGCTATATATTATTACACATTTATGGTAGAGATATCTAAATCATATATGATTCAAAAATATCTTATTTGATGTTTTAGTCCATGAGTAGGTAAGCATACTTGTAGAAACTTCGAAAGCGTAAATTGAATTTTCACTGGATTTATTATTTGTTTTTTCGTGGTCAACTGTGTCTTGCGAGTAATTATGGATTATAATATAAGTTGACAAAGTCTATATGCTATATACTACATGGTATTGAAATATAAATGCTAATAGTTATCACCGGCTAATAAATTTATACTCCATGTGCTCCTAGATATAAGGTATATTTAGGGGTGGACATGCAGCTCGAGGCTCGACTCGGCTTGGAGGACGGTCAAGCCAAGCCTAAACCTTGCTATTTAGGCTCTAGGCTCGACAAGCCGGATCGAAAGCTCGATAAAATTAAAAAATTCTTCATGACCTTTGCTGAAATTGTAAGAATTCACAGTTTTATACAAGCTTTGACCATGCTTTCACAAATACATCAACAAAATAGTTGAACAAGTTATATAATAGTACCATTACAACACAAGTTTCATAACACAAACTAACCACTTGGTCCAACAGGAGTCTCATACATGAGTACATGACAAACACATGAACATAGTTCAACTTCAACAAAAGTAACAGGAGCCATGATATCGCAAACATAGTTCAACTTCAATCACAAACAGTAAGTGTTGGCCATCAGCAATTCAGTGGTTCGGTTTGTAAGTTGCCGTTGGTTTGATGGAGGAGCAATGCAGCCTTCCCTAAACCATGTGCAATACAAGTACAAGAATTGTGCAGTTATGTACTTAAGTGAAAGTATTCCTGAACCTTGAAATTTTGTGAAACGGACAGTAGTTTAGATGGGCTCAACCAAAGTTGGCCTTTGCCTATTTGTGTGTGGTAACCAATGTTTTTTTGTCAACTACTTTGTATCCTACCAAGATCGACAAAAGATCAGCTCCCTGGTTATCTAATTGTTTCGATTGCCCTGAATTGCAGGTTAGGCTTGTAGGACACATGATGAATAAGAATGAGCGGGTCAGAAATGTATAGTTTATTCTTGATGATGGTACAGGCAGGATAGAGGTGAATCGCTGGTGAGTGTCATGCATTGCTTTGATCTGTCTACCTGGGATACTAGATTTCATTAAAATTGTAATCTATGCACGAAGCTACTGCCTACTGGTAAACAAAAATCATACTAGTAATCGATGCACAAAGCTAACTAGCTAATTCAGTACACGGGAATGGACCCTACAGACGTTGGTGAGCTAATTCAGTACACGGAAATCAAACCCACCTACTCAATACCAGAACACGGGAGGTGAGGCGTAGCTGGAGCAGGCGGCGTCGTACCTGGGCGGCGTCGCCGCCACCGGCGGAGGGCGGGCGGACCGGCCGGCGGGCTAATCCTAACCCTAGCTAGACGAGGGCACGAGGAATCAGTCCGGGAGCAGCTGCTGCGCCATGGAAGAAGGGAAGGAGGAGGAGGACTGGAGCTGGAGGCGGCAGCCGGCGTCGGTGGCGGCAGCCGGCGACGGGGAGGAGGAAGATGGGGGCGAGGTCGCGAGAGGAGAAAGGGTCGGGGTGTGCGCGTCTCGCGTCTGGGTGGGGCCTGCGGGTGCGGGCCTGCAGCGGGGTGGGATTTTTTTGGGGTAGGTGGGCGGCTCGTCGAGCCGTTCGAGCGAGCCGCGAGCCTTTCGAGCCGAGCCGCGAGCCCTCTTTGCAGTGTATTTTCAGCACCAAGCTGAGCCCAGACTCGGCTCGATTTTTGCAAGCTTCGGCGAGCCGAGCCGCGCCTCGGCTCGGCTCGATTCCACCCCTAGGTATATTTGTTTATGAGGAAAATTACAGAGTATAGGATGTACTCCCTCCGTCCCAAAATAGATGTCTCAGATTTGTCAAAATTTAAATGAATCTAGACACTATTTAGTATATAAGTTCATTCAAATTTTAACATATCTAAGACATCTATTTTGGGACGGAGGGAGTATTTCTTTGTACCACGTGCTTGGAAAGAGTTTTAAGGGATTTCGTTACATTTCATTATCTCATGCAGATTCCTCTATTTTTTTCATGTTAATTAGCCAAGGTTAATCCCGCCGAAAAACTGGTTTGTTTCACATGTGTTTTTCAATTTCCATGGCAAATTACATCTTGGAACCGAGGGGGTAATAGATTATATATAGTAACATTTTGGCATACATACGGTATGATTATTTTGGTACGCTCACATGTAATGCGCTTGGTATCTTTTGTGTTGTAAACAAGTGCTCATGGAAATTTCTCATATGAAAATACGTGAACACAATTAACCATCTAAATATAGTTTATATTGTTTTTATTCAACTTCTATGACTGATTTAGATTGTTGTGTTCCTACATATGTGGTACACCCAATTAATCTATATGGACCTGCTCCTACAAATTAGGTATGTTGTTTTTTGGACTGTAGCATTTTTGAATTTTCCTCTCCACTCGCTAGGGTTGCCAAAGACATTCCGCACCCTGCGCTGGGGATAGAGCCAGAGGAAGAAGGTGGTGTACGTGGTGGTGTGCGCAGTCCACGACGCATTATCTGTACATGTGGGAATTCAAAGCCCTGGACCGGACCCTGCCACCTTTCCGCCCCGGCTCTGAGCCACGAGAGAGAGAGAGAGAGAGAGAGAGAGAGAGAGAGAGAGAGAGAGAGAGAGAGAGAGAGAGAGAGAGGATGGGATGCCAGAAGCAGCGAGCAGTGCACGCAATAGAAGCCCAACTGGCCGGAGCCGATGAGAAACATATAAAGCCAGGGCCGGCCCGGCCGGGACGTACTGGCTAGCTAGCTAGCTAGCGACGCAGTTAATACTCGGCGTCCTGCTGGGTCATTCCTCCATAAATTGCCACCAGTGCCCCGTCGTCCTCCTCGCCAGCATCCCCACCACCCTCCCCTTGCCCTCTTCAAGAAAACTCCCGTACCCTTCTTCTTCCTTCTTCCCAACATGCCTTGCAAGCCCATGCCCTGCTCCTCCTTCTAGTGATCTATCTATCTAGCCTCTCTTCCTCCATGGCTTGGTGCCTAGAGCTTAGGTTTTGGCCATGGTGGTTTGTGGGGTATGTTGGCTGGCTCGATGCACGCGTCCTCGCCGGTCGCCGGTCGCCGGCCGGTCGGCGGGTGGAGGCGTACGTCGGACCAGGCTTCATTCCTTCCAAACCTCGAAGCATCCAGACACATTGCTTAATTACTAGCTTGAGGCGTATTGTTTTGCGGCATGATGCCTGGATTAGGTTAAGGGGTATGTTGTCTGGCCCGGTGCCCCCGGTCGGTCGATCTCCTCGGCGCGACTCTCCCTTCATCCGGAGATGTAGTACGCCCGTTGATCGGGGACCTCGGACCAGGCTTCATTCCCTTTAACCATGCCGGCATTTTAGAATTTTAGACACCATCCGATCCGCGTGCGCTCACGCATGCTTTGTTCGATATATATATTAAGCCAAGCGATTTGGTTATCTAGCTCGAGCCCCCTGGTCGAGATCGATCACATCTTGGACCGTCCCTTCCAGGGAGACGTTCGTTGATATATCCACCGGCCGGGGCTCTCTCGGTCAAGATTTCAATCGCCTTAACCATGCATGCTGCGTTCAGTGTTTCTCGGCACCGTCTCACCGGCCCGGCGCCGCGGTAATATATAAGTTGTTGGTGAGCAAGCTAAGACATCTGTTACCTTAGATCTTTCAACTGCTTACACTTGCTATTTAACTGCGCAGGGTTGATTAGTTGAAATGGTCTAGTATGCAGATGCCATTTCTTTTGCCGTTCTCCCGGCCCGTTCGTCCTCATGCTCTCTAGCAAGGGTGCAGCCTGCATGCATTCTATAGCCTTAACTGCATGGTTAATTAGTTGAAACTGTTTTCATAGATATATGACATTATTCCTCTTGCTCTAGTCTTGCTAGATGCATGCAGCCTGTTGCAGGTTTACTTATTATTGTACTATTTTCTTTCATACTAGTCTTTGCCTGGAAATAAACAACCTCGCTCGTTGCAGCATTTTCTCTCTATAGATCGAAGATCGAACGTATACGCAGCAGCACGTCAGAGCTATTCGTAGTAGTGATTCGTGAGCGAGCTTCTTGGCAGGCGACGTGGCTAGGAGCAGGAGGCCCGGTTTCTCGCAGCTTTCGCATTAGGCATGATTAGGCAATCATTTCGAGCGCGCGGCTAGATAGATAAGGCGTGGAAGCGAATGATGCGGCCATAATTGCTGCCGTCCCGCCCACCCGCCCCGCCCGGGCAAGGCGGGCATTGGTTGCAGCCTCGATGCATGGGCGCCCGGCCGGTGACAAACTTCTCCCGTCTTTCCCCGTGTCTCTTCCGGCACCAGTGCCCTGCTGCTCATCCAGGACAGGTCCTCGCTTGAGTGCGACAGCAGAGAAAAGAGGGAGGAGAGAGAGAGAGGCCCCCGTCCCGTGCGTCCAGACAGATGCATGGACCTGCTACCTGCTGCATGCCCTCCTCCTCCTCCTTAAATGCCCTAACTAGCTCCCACTGTGCGTGTTCAGGCAGCTAGGGCATGGCGCCATAGCCTTTTCTTCTGTGTTCTGTGTGGGTTTGTATGCACGGATGGATCCACTCGCGCCTGTCGCGCGCCGCTACGTACTCATCCCCGTTCCGTGCCTATAGCGCAACGGACTGTATCCTGCATGTACTAGTGGGTGGCCAGTAGGGTTTTTTAGGTTACATACAGTGTAGGGAAGATCGGAGAGGGTTTCCCTCAACAACAAAAAAAAAAAAAGAGAGGGAGAGGGTAGGAGACTCGAACGGAGGTACGTTGTATCTCCCTGCGTAGACTTAAATTAATGCCCTGCAAGCTGCGGCAGTGGGCCACCCGTTGCAGTGACGGAGCACATCACGGGGCCCTCGATGTACGCACATGGGAGTGTACGTACGTACGTACGTACGTGTACATGGGCGTGCACATGCTCCGTAGGCTTCTTCCACCAACATCTGCTTGCTGCAGTGCACTGCATTACTCACTGTGTATCTCGCAGTAGTATCTATCTCCCGGAGGACCGGGGGCCAACGTTTGCTTGCACGTTTCACCTAATTGGCAGTGGTGTTGGTTGGTGTGACGGCTTCACCGGCTAGCTGAAAGAACGGGATCCACAAAACCTGCACCAGCATATGCCTGCACTGACGCACCCCAACCTTCTTGCAGCTGTATTCTTTTTTTTTGAGAGAGAGAGACCTTCTTGGATGCAGCTGTAGATGCTTCTCTCGCCGTTAATTTTGCACCGTACCGGTAAGTTTCTAAGGTGGCCAAGACCAATGTTTGCTTTATTCGCCAATTTTTTTTTTTTTTGCTTGTGTCGCCTCGTTCCGTGGATGCTGAACGAAGAGGTCGGGCAGGCAGGCTAACAGAAAGACTAGCGTACTACTACGTACAACGTACAGTGCAAGTGGAAGTAGCTAGCTAAGGTATAGTACTAGCTTGTGCCTAGCTAGTTTCAGCTTGGAGTGGAGGTCGCTGTGTACTTCCGCACGTACTACGTACATGTGCCGTGCTTTGCGTACGTCACTGATTTCAATATATACCAGTACGTACGGCTGGCTTTTCCTTCTTCACGGAATGGTAGGGGCACTTTCGATCAAGTACGCGCAGTGCATGCTCTAGAGTCTAGACTCTAGACTCGTCGTCGATCCTATCTCCGAGTGCACTGTGCGAGTGCCTACCTAAGTTAGCGTTGATAATTCAGGGCGCTTCAAAGTCTACCTAGATTGTAGTACAGTTTTACTGCACTTTTGTTACAAGCAGCATTACGATTTTCGGCGCTTGCATTCTGTCTCAAGTTTCAAATTATTACTGCACAACTTATAAGTTTAAGGTTTCTTTTCGTTTGCTCTCTAGTGGCCGGACGCCCGCCCGTTGGCTTGACGTTGTGCGTGCGGCAGTACACTGACTATACTATAGTAGAGTGAGATGATGGATACTGTGTGGTGTGGATGGGAGTAGTCACGAGCAAAGCGGCGTAGCATGCACATCACCAAACAGTGTCCTAGCTAGACATGCACGCAGACGCAGGCCAGACGGGCCGTCCGGCGTGATTTGATGGGGATTCTGGCGCTCCGACGCGACGCACGGCCTCGTCTCCATGCATGCGACGCAACGCACCCGTGCCAGCAGCCCATACCTTGTCCCCCTGGCCCTGTCCAAACCTCCAAGAGTACCATTCAGATCTTTTTTTAAACAAATACTAACAAAACAATATGCAGCACAGTGTGCTCTTTTTTTTTACAGTTGCAGAAACAGCGTGTGCTGTCAACTGGAGGACGTACGTACAACGCAGAGAAACAAGTAGGTCTAGCTGCATCGGAAGGGACAGATGCACTTTCTGAACTGAGAAGTTCGATAATTTCCATTTTACCTGAACGGCAGAAACTGTCAATAAGACATTTTTCCTTGCCTTTTAAGCAACCTTCCAACATGTCATCTCTAAGATAACCATTTTTTGTTAGGCAGGCAGTTAGTTTACGCTTTTACTGCTAGCTCCAGTAATTAATGTGGTCACCATCCTGTGCATGCACCATGCAGAGAGATTGGACATCAACGAGCCGTAGAACGTACGAGCAAAAGGCCATGTCACGTACGCATGTGGTCTGTGGAGCATCTCTTCAACGTCCTGGCGCCCTCAGGTCAACTACTGGTACGGACCCCGTCGCGGCCGGGCGTTGGCGTGCCATGCATCCGCACGTACGTACGTACGGCTGCTGCTGCCATAGCTAGTGAATTGAATACGCGTCCATCGAGGTCGAAAACATGTTGTACTATAATTTCAGCTTCAGGGCCGGTCTCACGTTCCTGGAATCCCTGCGACCCGGCCGCTCCCTCGCGTCTGGTCTTGTCGCCACAGCGTACAGCTAGTGGTTGCCGAGGCATCTGGGATACCGTCTGCTCGCGGTACGTACCTGCTGGTTGTTTAACCGTAGGGACCGGCGCTGACGACGATGCGTGCTCCTGCGGGCCTGCACCTGCAACCATGCGATGCTAGCCTAGCTACGGGTCAAACGTTCGGGGCTGCGACCGTGCGTCGACACGATCGAGTACCCCGTGCAAGTGCAAGTGCAATAGATACTTCTCATTTTACAAAGCATAGTTCGGAGGGAAATTTTTGTTGAGCATTTCTGATGAAACAGTTGTTGTTGTTTGTGTGATGAAGATCAGACAATACACCATTTTTTTATTTTCTTGTCCGATGGCACGTGTATTATGGCGCGTAGTATTCATTGCATTTAATATTCTCCCTCCAACCAGTGTTTCAAATTTACTCTAAAATTGGTTGGGAGGGCTAATTAAGGAAGAAACTTAAAGTAAAAATTATGAGAATTTGGGGTTATGTTGGGTTATTTGGTATTACTGCAATGATATTTTTTCAAACGAGTTTCTAATTTCTGGCAGGTTAAGTATCCATATATGTCTACCCACTGGATTCGCACGTGCTCGTGTAGGTCAAAGTATCTTCAGTTGTTCTGTTGCCAGCCTAATAAAAGGGCTAGCAATGCATAATACTTGATGTAATCTTATTGGGACTTTATCACTGGCGGAGCTACATGCATGTCAGAGGGGGCCACCGCCCCCCCCCCCCCCCCCCCCCCACCTGATTTTTAAAAATCATTGAAGGAAATTTTTCTGGGGGGACCTAAAAAAGAAAAGGTAGTGTCATTTGCCCTTCCAAACATCCATAATTTCGTTTTGGCTTCCCCTGATATTCTTGGCTAGCTCCGCCACTGGGCTTTATGTTTGCTCTTGGGTGCTTAATCTAGTTGCGGTGAATTAATACTTGTAGTAATGATCGACTATGTGCTTCCGTCGGTGTTGAGACTGGGGGTTGCCTTCCTTTTGGAATTTTAAGTAAAAAGTGGGTTAATTTAGACAAGAAAAATCGATACGAGCCCATGAAAATACATATATCACTTGACTACTAACTAGCTGGTAACTCAGTGATGCTATGAAGTGTTCTGAAGCTTCTAGTACTCTCTTAGATTAAGACCATGTGTCATATCTCACCGTCTTACTCTCATATTTGTTGTTGTCAGAGGATCACATTCATATTCAATTATGCTCGCCTACTCCTCATTCAAATATAGGAGGTGAAAATATTTTCATATTTTGCGTATTTATTCTCACCTATATATAACTATGGAAACCTCAAATGCTAGACACAATTGGGTAAGAGATGAAGCAGTGCAATCTTTTTCTAGTTATAAAGTTATACCCAATCAAGCATTTATCTAGATTTCCAATCCGAGAGAAGCAGCAAAAACACTTTATACATACTCTGGTTTAGAGCAAAATATTGTGAATGAGCGGCAGCAGAAAGTAGTCTAGTTCGGCGTGTTTGGACGGCGGTGCGTTTCTTCTCCCTAATGCTATCCATGATCAACTCCTCACATGAGCAAGTCTCTTTTCCTGCATTTTGTGCAATACCTTCTTGCTGGGGAATATCTAAGTTTTTGCTAGTAGCCGGTGCTAGGTGCTATAGAAAACGGAGCAGGGTCCTGCTTTTCATATCGATTGTGGAATAGTTTGAGTGCCGCACTCGAATCTGTACTAACGTGGTACTAGCACTCAGACTTCTACTCTTCGCCTCCGGCTATTCTGTTCTTTTCTTTTGGCTCGGCGGAGCTGAGATAGGGTTCCATTACGCTCTGTAGAAAATGCATAGATAGTCCACACCGCAAACTGAGGCCCTGCGTGCACTGTACGTACCCGCCTGCGGACAATAGGTAGCCCCACCCCAGTCAGAGTTTATGAGCCGTGTAATAGGCGACCATTTCGCGTGGTTCGGCAGAGTTTGTAATAAACCCTCAGCACCTGGCTGCATCTTTACGCCTATCCAATTTTTGGGCCAATCCCCCCTTCGTACTACCAAAAGATGATATTCTTGCCGAATCCGAGTTTGTTGCTCCAACCATTACCAAACTAATATGCTCCAACCATTACAAAACTAATACCAATTTTGTTTAGTACTTTAGGTGCTTCTCTAGCGTATAATGTCAATCTTGTAGACCACATCAAACGCAAACATGAAAGTGTTGCCCATTCTTTTTCCAAGATCATAATTGTGAGTTTTTTTACTCGGGCCGCAGCCAGCATGAACACTTTATACCATTATAATTTTTTTATAACGTTAGTGGTTACAAGTTTCATAGAATAGGAATATTTTTTTCCATACGACTCACACGAGCCGGGTTTCATTATCGACAGATAATAGGAGGAGAGGCGCATTCAGGGCGGCTCAAAGGAGCCACACCAGGCTACTAGAAAGTTCTTAGTACAAGAAGAGTTACACCGGTGAGCACACCTTTTACGCACTAACATGGTGGGTTCGTCGACATGATTGAACACCGGGGTGTTGCGTCTTTTCCATATATTCAGAAGAGGATGGTGGTGCGGATAGTTGTCTTTGCAAAATCCTTGGGGTGTTGGTTCCCGAGTGTAGTAAGAGCGTGGTAGTGAGTTCCAAACTACACGGGCTCGGGAACACCATAACAACAAATGCGATCAATATCTTCGTCATCCGGGCATGAACGGGCAAGACAGACGATTCGCAGAGGTTTGTATATATAGGAAGCGCCTCTTGTTGGTGGGTGGCCGCCGGGAACGAAGCGCAAGACAATTGAAGATCCGACAGTTGTTGGGTGCACCATTTTGCAAGACAGCGTTAACCTGATAAAAGACCTGCAAACGCGGAAAGGAATTGACATAGAGATCGACTCCTACCCTACCGAGACAGTTGTTGGGTGCACCATTTTGTCAGTATATCGAGATAAGCGAGCATCATTTTCATTGGTGAGAATAGGAGGACAGGACATAAAACATGGAGCAAAGCTAGTTTAGAGGCGGCAGCGGTGGAGAGTTGCGCGCGCCCTGAAAGTAGAAGGGAAAACCGTGCTGAGAGCAGCAACAATAGACATGTTCGATCGGGTAGAGTGGGAAACAAGGGCAGGGAACGTTCAAAGAGGATAGATGCGCCTTTTTGATGGTTGTGAGTTAGAGAGGCCTTTTTGGTCGGATTAGACTGACCAATTTTTATCATCGTCCATGCCTTTTAATTACGTACTTGCACGTACTACATGGCCCCTTTTCAGGCCAAACTGATTTCCTAGGAGTTCACACAAGTTATATAATTGCCTTGCAAACAAAAAACAGCGAGTTGTTCCATAAGAGCAGGTATCCACGAAGATGATTACTGATTCACAACCAAAGAGTCACACACAACACACATATACATATACCCATGGAACGAGACACTAGTAGAAAAGAGGTCATGCGTCCCGGTTGGTAAGGGCCTTTAGTCCCGGTTGCCCAACCGGGACAGGGCAATCGAGACTAAAGCCCCCGACCTTTAGTCCCGGTTGTTCCACCAACCGGGACAAAACAGCGTACACGTGGCCGCTGCTCCGCGCGAGGGGGAGGAGCAACCGTCCCGGTTCGTAATACGAACCGGGACAAATGACCTCTGTCGCGGCAGAGAATTCATTTTGGCAAATTTTTTTGCCGCGACAGTATTTTGGTCACTTTTTGTGCCGCGACAGAGAATTTATTTATGTTGTTTTATTTTTTATTAAGTATTTTGCACTTAAACCATTATATTACACATAATCATCATGACAATATAGATCCAAGTGTCAAACATATTACATTCGATACAAGTGTCGAACATATTACATTCGAAAAATATAGATCTAAGTGTCGAACCATTATATTACATAAGCTCTTTGTACAATTCCTATTGCCTATACACCCGCATAGTATTCTCCTTTTGGGTTTAGGACTTCTGCATCCAAAAATCCCGCCAATTCCTCCTGAATTGCTCGTACGCGATCCTTTGGCAGAAGACCGTCCCGTAAACGTTCGAGCTGATTTAAAAAAGGAGTCAAATTATATGAATCAAACTAAACACAATTTGATGGTAATAAAAAACTATAAAAATTGTTTGCGTACGTTAAGTTGCTCTAAATTTCTGCCCTTCTCACAGCACGTCTGACGGATGAACTCGCAAACATAGTATCCACATAAATTGTTCTCTGTTCCCTGCGTCAGGCACTTTATGAGAACAGGGTTCAATCAAAATAATAATCAAGCATGATAATAACGGTATTAAAACTAGAATCAAAGAGATGCGCGGATATAGCTAGTGGTGCTTACATCTAGTGGTTTAAATGTAAGCTCCTCTTTCCAAACACCCCTAGACTTCTTGGTAAATCGTTTCCAAGCGCTGTCCGGTGAAGAAAACGAATAAAAGAAGTTATTAATTACTTGATATCATAAAATTTACGAACGTTGCCGATATAGTGTCGTAATGATTAGAATTACCGTTGGATAATCATCTGCATATCCTTCCACGTCTCAAGGGGTTTATGTTTCGATTCCATGACTAGTACCCACCCTTTGTCAGGTTGAATGATTAACAGAATATAGTGTAAGCTGCACATGCATAACTCATCAATTATATACTTAACGTCGAGTAAGCGAAATAGAAAGTGTATACAAGACAATAACACTCACTAGAAGTTGTGAGGAAATACTATTTCCCTTCTGGTTTCTTGAAACCTTAACGCATGTACAATATTATCCTCCGTATCCTGGGGGTTTGTTTTGAGATTAGCTTGATGAACCCAATATGGGTCAACGAATCCAATGTCATAGATTTGTCCTCTGCTGCATTCGACAATCTTCATTCTGCATATTATAATATGATTATATACATGCAATAAACGAGGTGAGATAGCTAGAGACTAAATTAATTACAGAATTAGTACTTACAGACAATAGGCACTGATGATCGATTTGTCCAAGACGTCTTGATTGAATAATTGAAAAAGTTCAATAAATTCAATGGCTATCATGTCATCTACTTCTTTCCCATAATGCTTTTTTGTAACCCTCAGCATTGTCCAGTTATCCCTGACTTTTGTGGCATGCATGTACCGGTTATGCAATCTTCGCATTTTTGTTGCAAGATTCTTTACCTCCTCAGGTTTGACGAGAGGTTTGCCGTACTGGTATTTGTATGCTACTTCACCCACGGGGAAGTACTGTAACTGGGATAAGTAGTGGGCAATACTCATACCCTGGACAACGTCTGCTTCTCCGTATAATGCAACTACCTCTGGATCATACTGCTCTTCGGCCGCATATTTGCTCGACCCCACATTGGTATGGGAAATCACCTTGAGAGGGGCGCAAGATTGTTTTGTTTGTTCTCTAAGCTGGGCAACAGATTTCCCGCTTGCACCAGTACTGCTCTTCAACAGTTGTTGTGCCGCATGTGACTTGAGAATAGAGCGATCATAGTCTGATGACAACTTTGGCTCGGGTTGGTGAAGGCCCTTTAGCATTTTGAACACTCGGGCTTTTTCTTCTTCGGTGCTGGGGAACTCTGGCTCTTTCGGCCGCCTCAGCTTAGCGAAAAACATTGTCGTTTCCGCCTCAACGATCGCCGTAGTCTCCTCTTCAGTACAGTCATAAGCTCTCTTGGGAGGATCCTTTGGTACTTTTGGAAGAGGCTCCTGTTTACGTGTCAGTGATCACTTACCACTCCACATAGTAGCGGAGGTACACTTACGCTTTTTTTCCTGAGGCGCCGACGATGGCTGCCGCGGCGGCGATGGCTGCGCTAGAGACTGGTGAGGCGACGGAGCCGGGTGAGGCGACGGAGATGGGTGAGGCGACGAAGACGGCTGCCGCGGCGGCGGCGATCACGCTGGAGACGGGTTAGGCGGCGGCGAAGATGGCCTTGGTGTGTGATTTGGAAGCACGATACATTCCTTTGTCCATAGAATGGTGACGTTTGTTGATTCTCCCAGTTCATTCACATCCCCTTCACCTGCAGGGTAGTCAAGCTTCAAACCTTGAAAGGTGGGCATAATTTCATTCACCCGACAACAGCATAGCCCTGTGGAACCGGACGACAATGGTAAGTTGGTGCAGGTCCAATTGGTAAGGCATAGCCGACCGCCACCTTAATTGATATGTTCACAACTTTGACATGTAGCTCGCAGTGTGTAATCTGTGTGATATCATCCACTGGGTAGCCAACACGAGCCATCGTAGGTGCACCATCGTCATTGTCATCACCCGGGACCTCGGTGGAAGCCACACTGCTTTTTCAATTATTCAATAGGCCGGTAGCATCGAATGCAGGTTCTACCACCATGTGGTGCTGAGATGGGCCGGTAGTACCTTGCTGGCTAAGTGCATTAATTTGATCTTGTTGTTGCTTTATTCGTTCTTCAATTATACGCATTCGATCTTTCTGAATATCTGCTTCAACTTCCGCCTTGTCCTTTCTCCTCTTACAGCTTCTATCAGGATATTTCTTCCTCTCTTTGGGAAACCCAGTGCTCCATGGTTGGGATCCTATTGTGCCTCGTGCTCGTCCATCGTGTTCCTTATTCCCAAGGGCGAGTGTGAGATCGTCATTCTCTCTATCGGGAATGAAGTCCCCATCTACAACAGCCTTTACTGCTTTTCTTATGTTCTCGATTGGAAAGGGGTCTTCTTTATGTCTTATGTTATATATACATTTCCGTTCCGAGTCCAATGTGCCCCCATGCCCGTAAAACCAATTCTTTGCACGTTCGATCCAATTGTCTGTCTCTGGGATGATCTTTTTAGCACGCAGTTCATCCTCAAGTTTCTTCCGCTTAGGAATGTCAGCCTTGTAGCCACCTTGGCCCATAGTATGGTGATACTTCTTGTTAGCAGCATTCAGCTTATTCGTTGCAGACATTTTCTTAGCTTTTTATGATGTCTTGTAATTCACAAACTCAGCCCAAAATGGTTTTAACTTCTGATACTGAATCTTCTCAAAATCCGGAGTCTTCTCTTTCACGACATAGTCAAGGTACAATCTTTTCTTCCAGTTGGTGAAACATTGGGCTATCTTCTTCAAAGCCCACTCCCTGACCTTCATCGCCATGGCTTTGGCATGTTGCCTGGCGTCCTCAACTGGATCATCCACATTTGGATCCAGCTCTACCTTCGGTAGGGTGAAATTAAGCATGAGCCTCTTCCACAGTAAATCTTTGGCCATGTTAGGGACATATAAACATGTTCCCTCTTCTTCCGCATCAACGGGCCTATTCCAATTTCGCATGGTGATCGGGACGAAGTCCTTAACGATTACTCTGCATTGTGCCACAAAATTGTTTGCGACAACAATGGGAGCCATCAGTTTTCCGTCGTCATCGATTTCTTCGATCCTGAACCTCTCATGGTCTTCCAACTTTTTGGTTGGGCCTCGTCCGCTCTTTTCAGTAGATTTGTTCCATCCAGAGGGCTAAAAGAAGAAAGATCATCGTTAATATTTCTATATAGACAGCAGATGATTAATAATGAATTAATTATATTACATGCACCTCGCCGGAGCGGTCGTCTTCTCGATCACATAAGGCATCACCTTCTCCCTCGCGGAAGGCATCACCTTCAACCTCAAAGAAGTCGTCTCTTCCGGACAAAAGAGGATCACCCTCACTGCAGTTGTTCAGAAACGTCGATACATCTAAATTTTCTTCCTCGCGGATCACACCTTGGATCAACTCTTTCTTTTCTTCGTCTCTGTCGTGTGGTTCCATATTTTCTGCATAGGTGGAAAAACGGATAAGTCAAAGCGGCTAAGGGATAATGTTAGGTAGGGTGTTGAGAGATATAAACCCTAATTCAGAAAAACCCTAATATATACATACACAATAATAAAAATGAAGAGAAACCCTAAACCCTAAACCTAGCTACAAAAAGGAAACTATGTAATAGATAGGTAAATCTCGCTACTTACAAAATACCACTTTGGAATCATATGCATCATAGCGAGAAGGTAGATACTTTGTAATAGGTTCAGAATGAGAGGCTACGCTTGCCCTCAGGCTCGGATCCTATCGCGAAGAACCAATACCGGAAAGAAAGGCCACAATTCAAGACATGGCATAATGCAATGCGCAAACAATATGTATGACATGTCAGATTAGATACTACGCAGTAACCATAATGCATGTCGATTTAAGAGGGTTCGGAATGCCCTGGCAAAGGTGCATCATCAAACTCACATGTATATGAGGGGTATCAATGTTCTTCCAACTAAACTAGGGTTTAAAGTCGCTTGACAATGTATTATGATTGCCTAGACACATATCTCTCAATTTTCTGAACATTTTGATATATTATACATGTTTTTATGATTAAATATGAATTAGTTATTGATTTGACAAAATTATATTAATTTCTGCTATTTTTAAACATTTCTGAAAAGGATTAAGCCATTACTGCATCACCCTGACGTCATCAACCATATCCCTAACTTTCTACAACGGGGCTGCTCCTACCATAGCCACTGACTAGGGGGGGGCCCAGGCCGAGCTGGATCCACCCCGTGGCCACGCAGCGCCACGTCAGACGTGGCGGCGAGAGGCGTCAGGCGGTGGTCGCCGGCGACGATCTGGGCCACCCTAGCACGCGCGGAGGGGTGCGCTGGAAAGAGCGTGACGAGGGGAACCACATAGTGGCGGCGCCACCCCTTTAGGGTCAATGGAGCGAGGCCTGCGACGAGCGGCGGCGATGGAGCTCACAGACAAACAACGCGCGACAACTACGAAGATCTAGGAGGCAAACGGAGGGTGCCCTGAGCACTAGAAGCTCACCAGGGTGCTCGACGTGGGGTCGTGGAATCCAGGCGAGGCCGGAGGCGAGCTAATCGATGACGGCGAGTTTTGTCGGGGTCAGGGAAGACGGCGAGGTTGGCGACGATTCCGAGCGCCGGGGCTTGATTCCTTCAGTGGGACGAAACAGGGGACCGAGGCGGAGCTCCTGGCACCACCAAATGGTCGAGAGGAGGCCGGGAATGGTGGCGACGGCCAGCTACTGGGGCTAGGGTTTGGCCAGAGAGGGAGAGAACGCATGCGAGGGGGAGAAAGAGGGAGAGAACGCACGACGACACACTGGGGCTAGGGTTTGCATATTAATTTGGAATTCAGAAAACTTTAAACATAAAAAGTGTTTGAATTTGAATAACTAATTCAAAACCATTTTCTGTTTTTAAAAATAATTAATGTAAACATTTAAACTATGAACCATTTAAAATTAAAAATGAATTAACTTATATTTTTTGCATATTAATTTGGAATTTAGAAAAACTTTAAACATAAAAAGTGTTTGAATTTGACTAACTAATTCCAAACCATTTTTTGTTTTTAAAAATAATTAATGTAACAATTTAAACTATGAACCATTTAAAATTAAAAATGAATTTAACTTAAATTTTTTGCATATTAATTTGGAATTTAGAAAAACTTTAAACATAAAAAGTGTTTGAATTTGAATAACCAATTCAAAACTATTTTGTGTTTTAAAAAATAATTAATGTAACCATTTAAACTATGAACCATTTAAAATAAAAAAATGAATTAACTTATATTTTTTATATATTAATTTGGAATTTAAAAAAACTTTAAACATATATGTAGTGAGAAATGGGGGAAGAAAACTACGGGAAGAAATGGCGGGAAGAAAAATGGCGGGAAGACAGAAGCGCGGATTTTTTACCAACCGGGACTAAAGGGGCTTATTTTTTACCAAGTCTTGTATTTTTCCTTTCAACTATGTCACATAATATGACACCACGTGAAGGATTTATATTGTTCAGACTTTTTTTAAATTTCTTATGCCCATTTTGAATTTTTCCTTTTTCGAACTAAGGTCGAACCTACGTGCATGAAGATAGGGGACGAGCATCGTTAGAACTTGCATTGGATCTCTGAAGAAACCATATATTGCGAGTCTAAAAATATTTTTTTTTAAATAACGGGCATTAGATCATGTACCTGTAGTACAAACCGGACCCACTTCCTGCCGATTCGGCAGACATTTGTCCTTCTTATCCGGGATGGACAGAAATGTTTGAGATATCCTGGTTGGGAGATAGTCCATTTAAGGTGGTCTAGTATTTTAGAAAAATGGGACGGTAGCATTCTGAAACAACATTTTGGTGGTTGCTTCACAAAACGGCCCGT
Organism: Avena sativa; assembly: GCA_916181665.1. Taxonomy (NCBI): domain Eukaryota; kingdom Viridiplantae; phylum Streptophyta; class Magnoliopsida; order Poales; family Poaceae; genus Avena; species Avena sativa. The sequence continues at coordinate 270,397,115 of OV702298.1, read as the reverse complement.
TTTTTATACTCAAAAAATGGAAAATAGTTTTTCCGTGCGACGAAAAGGAAAACTTCCTCCTACAACATTGTTCTCCATCCCAATGTCCACATTCATGCATAATATGGTCGCAACATCATAAACTATGCCGCGATTCAGCACATAACATCGGTTATTTGGACCGAAAGCCATGAAACTTCAAACATGATACGTCATTTTGTGAAGGTTGTTTCGAGACATGATCAATATACCAAGTATGTTATTTTTCCTTTCAACTATGTCACATAATATGACACCACGTGAAGGATTTACATTGTTCGGACTTTATTTGAAGTTCTTATGCCCGTTTTAAAAAATTTCCTTTTCGAACTAAGGTTGAACCTGTATGCATGAAGAAAGGGGATGAGCATCGTTAGAACTTGCATTTGATCTCTAAAGAAACCACATATTGCGAGTTTAAAAATAATTTTTCAAAAAATCATGGGCATTAGATCATGTACCTGTAGTACAAACCGGACCACTTCCTACCGATTCGGCAGACATTTTTCCTTTTTACCCGAGATGGACAGAAATGTTTGAGATATCCCGGTTGGGAGATAGTCTATTTAAGGTGGTCTAGTATTTTAGAAAAATGGGACGATAGCATTCTCAAATAGCATTTTGGTGATTGCTTCATAAAACGACCCATTTTTTGCGCTCGGAAAATGGAAAATAGCTTTTCCGTGCGACGAAAAGGAAAATTCCTCCTAAAACATTGTTCTCCATACCAATGTCCACATGCATGCATAATATGGACACAACATCACAAACTATGCCGCGATTCAGCATATAACATTGATCATTTGGACCGAAAGCCATGAAACCTTGAACATGATAGGTCAGGCTGAGGTGGGCAACCTATAGAGGGAAAGACCTATAAATAGAGGAAAAGGGTTCATCTTTAGTCCCGGTTGGAGGGATTTCGGTAGGCTGGGCCAGGCAGCACTAATGATAGGGGTGAGTGTCGACATTATGTCGTCCGGCTTGTACCTTGTCCCGGATGGTGTCACCAACCGGGACTAAAGATAAACCTTTAGTCCCGGTTGGAGACATCAACCGGGACAAAACACGAGTAAGCACTAATAATAGGTGTGAGTGTCGATATTATATCATGAGTGTCGACACTATGCCGAGCTGCTTGTACTATAAATAAGCATCCTTGTGAGTCCAGTCCTTCAGCCAGATTAAGGCATCTCCAAGATTGTTTTCGAGAGCAGGGACATCACTACGTCCAGTTTCAGGGAGATGCCGTCGGAGCCCAGTCCTCCGGCATCTCCAAGAAACTGGTCATAGAGGCACTCCCTAATATGTGAAATTAGTTAGCTCCAAAGCGTATTGATCTAGTTAGAGAAGTTACAAGCTGCAAGATGGTCTACGAGAGCAGGGACACCACTACGACCAGTTTCAGGGAGATGCCGCCGGAGCCCAGTCCTCCGGCATCTCCAAGAAACTGGTCATAGAGGCACTCCCTAATATGTGACCACGCGCTTTTGGAGATCATATCTTAATGGTAAGTACGAATCGGGACAACTTCTTCATAGTTCGGGAAAGTCGTTCTACGAATCGGTACTAAAGGCCCCCTTTAGTCCCGGTCCAACCACAAAACAGGACTAACACTCAAGTCATTTATTAATATTAAAAACCGAGACTACAAAATCGGGACTAAAGGCCCCCCTATATATAGTCCTGGTCAAGCCACAAACCGGGACTAACACTCAATACATTATTAAACTTGGAAAATTGCAAACATCATAAAATATCCTTCACAAAATGAGCTATCGTGTCTCATGGCATTTAGGTTCACAATATGCAGCCGACCGTCCAGACATGAACTAGAGGTACACAATATGAGCATGAACTTCTTGGCGTATGTCCTTCCTTATGATCGCTTCAGACGTAACCATGGAGCATCTTCTTTACTTAACGAAATGCTTGGGTCAGTTTTCACTGTGAAGGACGGAATTTCATCAAACTTATTATAATCTTCTGACATGTCTGTCTTGTCCTTGATTCCCATGATGTTTCTTTTCCCTGAAAGAACTATGTGACGCTTTGGCTCATCATATGATGTATTTGTTTGCATATTTTTTCTTTTTTCGGTCTGGAGGACATGTCCTTCACATAGAAAACCTGAGACACATCATTGGCTAGGCCGAATGGTTCATCTCTATAACCAAGATTGTTGAGATCCACTGTTGTCATTCCGTACAACTGGTCTATCTTTACCTCTTCCCCATTCAGGTTGACCCATTTGCAGCAAAACAAAAGGAACCTTAAAAGAGACTCCATAGTCAAGTTCCCATATCTCCTCTATGTAACCATAATATGTTTTGTTTTACCCATTCTCGTCCGTTGCATCAAAGCGGACACCACTACTTTAGTTGGTGCTCTTTTTATCTTGGGTGATCGTGTAGAATGTATTCACATTTATTTTGTACCCTTGAAAATTCAATATAGTAGAAGATGGTGACACGGCCAACAAGTATAGCTGATCTCCAACAGTGGTGTCATTCAAGAGATATGTCCGCATCCAACCACCAAAAGACTTCATGTGTTCATCTATATTCCATGAGTCAGGATTCCCCGGGTTTTTGGAGCGTACAATATTCTTGTGTTCCTCGATATAAGGAGCTGCCAAGGTGGAATTATGTAGAACTATGTAGTGTGCTTTAGTGAAAGAATCCCCGTCCCTACATATCATTGCTTTCTTTCCCAGCGTGCCTTTTCCACTTAGTCTTCCCTCATGCCGCGAGTCAGGAACATCAATCGGCTTAAGTTCAGGAATAAAGTCAACACAAAACTCAATGACCTCCTCTGTTCCATATCCCTTGGAGATGCTTCCTTCTGGTCTAGCACGGTTATGAACATATTTCTTTAAGACTCCCATGAACCTCTCAAAGGGGAACATATTGTGCAGAAATACATGACCGAGAATGGCAATCTCTTCCACTAGGTGAACCAGGAGATGCGTCATAACATTGAAGAAGGATGGTGGGAACACCAACTCAAAACTAACAAGACATTGTACCACATCCTTCTGTAACCTTGGCAGAATATCTGGATTGATTACCTTCTGAGATATTGCATTAAGGAATGCACACAGCTTCACAATGGGTACTCGAACATTTTCCGGTAGAAGCCCCCTCAATGCAATAGGAAGCAACTGCGTCATAATCACGTGACAGTCATGAGACTTTAGGTTTTGGAACTTTTTCTCTACCATATTTATTATCCCCTTTATATTAGATGAGAAGCCAGACGGCACCTTGATAATGTAAAGGACTTCAAAAAATATTTTCTTCTCTGATTTGGTAAGAGCATAGCTGGCACGACTTAAGTGACACCCTTTATCCATCTTGTTCTGTGTATGCATGTTCTTTGGGTCTTTCATAATTTGATGGTCCTCCCGTTCTTCTGGTGTATCTTTTGTCTTCCCATACACGCCTTGGAATCCTAGCAGGTTCACGCAAAGATTCTTCGTCAGTGCATCACGTCGATTGAAGAGAGGACACGTAGAACTTTCCAATATGGCAGCTCCCAAAATATAGATTACTTCTTCCACATGGGTGCGTGTCCGGTAGCGACGTCGTTCGGAACTGATTGACCGCCGGGACCCTTTCGAAAGATTACTTCCATGTCCTTGACCATACCAAATACATCATCACCAGTAGGGAGTCCAGGCTTCTTCTGGTGATCTGCCTCACCTTTGAAATGCTTGTCTTTCTTTCTTACGGGATGATTGGTCGGAAGAAATCGTCGATTCGCTAGGTACACAACCTTCTTGCATTTATGCAAATATGTTCCTTCAGTCTTATCTAAACAGTGCATGCATGCCTTATATCCCTTGTTTGTCTGTCCTGAAAGGTTACTAAGAGCAGGCCAAGCATTGATGGTTACGAAAAGCAACCCTCGTAGGTCAAATGGCTCCTGTTTGTTCTCATCCCACACATGTACACCTTGTTTGCCCCACAGCTGTAAGAGTTCTTCAACTAATGGCCTTAGGTACACATCAATGTTGTTGCCCGGTTGCTTCGGGCCTTGGATGAGCACTGACATCATAATGAACTTACGCTTCATGCACAACCAAGTAGGAAGGTTGTAGATACATGGAGTCATGGGCCAGGTGTTGTGACTGCAGCTCTGCTCCCCCAAAGGATTCATGCCATCCGTACTTAGACCAAACCACAAGTTCCTTATGTCACCTGCAAAGTTCGGGAAGTCTCTCTCGATTTTTCTCCACTGCGACCCATCAGCAGGGTGTCTCAACTTCCCGTCTTTCTTACGGTCTTATTTGTGCCATCGCAACAACCTGGCATGCTCTTTATTTTTGAACATGCGTTTCAATATTGGTATTATAGGAGCATACCACATAAACTTAGCAGGAACCCTCTTCCGGAGGGGCTCTCCCTCAACATCACCAGGGTCATCTCATCTGATCTTATACCGCAATGCATTGCATATCGTGCATTTATCTAAATTCTCATACTCCTTACCGCGGTAGAGGATGTAGTCATTAATGCATGCATGTATCTTCTGCACATCTAATCCTAGAGGGCAGAGAGTCTTCTTTGCTTCGTATGTACTCTCGGGAAGTTCGTTATGCTTTGGAAACTTCGGCTTTATTATTTTCAGCATCTTTTCAAATAAGGAGTCAGTTAGATCACACTCTGCCTTCCATCGCAGCAATTCCAGTGTCGTACCGAGCTTTGTGCTACCATCTTTGCAATTTGGGTACAACAATTTCTTGTGATCCTCTAACATGCCCTCCAACCTCAACTTCTCCTTTTCTGTTTCACAGTCTTTCTTTGCATCAGAAATGACCCTACCAAGTTCATTAGTGGGCTCATCTGATGCCCGTTCTTCACTTCCTTCCTTTTCATTGTCTTCCATTTCAGTATCACTGTATTTAGAAAACATATGATGATAGTTGTTATCATCATCTTCTTCTTCATTGTCTTCCATCATAACCCCTCTTTCCCCGTGCTTGGTACAACAATTATAGTTGGGCATGAAACCTTTCATAACCAGGTGGCCGTGAATGATTTTCGAGGAAGAGTACTCCTTGTTATTCCGACATTGAACACATGGACAACGTATAAAACCATTCTCTTTGTTTGTCGTAGCCACATCGATAAATTTATCCACGCATTTAATGTACCCGGGTTTACGACGGTCACCGTACATCCATTCCCGACCGTTCATCTGCATCATATAATTAAGTTTATAAAAAGGAACATCGGTGAAATGACCAATTCATATCGACACATGCATTGTATCAATGACAGAGAAAAGATAAGATTGCTAACCTCGATCGAGGGAAATAAAGAGGAGAAAGCTCAAGTACGTCTCACCTCCTATATTTTTGTTATTTGAGAAATTGAACGGGATCATTCACTCAAACATTTCATCAAACACCTCGCATGCATGCATAGGAAAAAAAATAAACTAGCACACCTCTCACACCTTTTACCAAGAAAAAATAGAGGGGAGACAGAGGGCTAGGGCGTCGTATTTATAGAAGGATGGATTATACGTCCCGGTTTATAACACAAACCGGGACTAAAAATGTGTGGGAGGCCACGTGTCTGGCACCCACACTTTAGTCCCGGTTTGTGTTACAAATCGAAACGTATGAGCCCCTACCAATCGTGACGTATGCCTTCGGCCCCCGTGCCCGCTCGAACCGGGACGCATGCCAGCATTAGTCCTAATATTGTTGGAGGGCGCGAACAGATAGTCTGTTTTCTACTGGTGAGAAGAAGCGTCACTAAATTACCTACACCTCACAACGTGGAACCACAATATTGCCAAGTTTTGATTTGGGGGGCGCAAAATCTCTTCACAGGAAGCTTCACATACGAAAGATGCATATCTGAGCAACACTTGATTGCAGGGTCTACTTTATTATTATGAACGCGCCGAGGAAACAGCTAGTAGAATAGGTGCACGCACAACACTGACAACAGATGAACATGTAATTACCGATGCCGGAGGATCGTCCGGTGGACAAGACGTAATCGATCGGCAGGAGCATAAGCCGAGGTCACCAGCCGGCAAAGAGCTAGCGAAGGCTGGTTAGCAATCCTTCTTGCAAAAGCACTTGTGGGCGAAGCTCGCCTGTCCTACCGTAGGAGAACTTCTCCGTCTTACACACATTAGCGCTAGGGCTGCAAAAGTCAACCTAGTGTAATTTTTATTTAAGATTAATACATGTTTAACTTTTGAAATATCTATATTTGGCTTTGAGGGATGCCCGCTTTGCAAGCTTAGTTGACGCAATTGTTATTGCTCAGAGAATCACCCTTGAAATTGTGGCATCGACTTATTGTAGGTATGCTGCTCAGGCAAGGAGCAACCGTGGGAAGCCCCCTTCGCAAGCCTAGTTGGCGCAGTTGCCATTGTTAGGGAGTATTGCAAAACTTACTTCTTCATACCACGTGTAATGTCGCAGCAACTTAGTCTTTTTTTGCGGGAAATTTGTTGTTGTTGTTGTTGTTGTTGTTGTTGTTGTTGTTGTTGTTGTTGTTATTGGTGGTGATGATGTTGCTGCTGCTGCTGTTGTTGTTGTTGTTGTTGTTGTTGTTGTTGTTATTGTTGTTGTTGTTGTTGTTGTTGTTGTTGTCAGATGTTCATATTTATGGTCACTACTCCTATTTCAAAAATAAGAGAGGGTACAATATGCTTTTACTTTTGAATATGTCTTCTCACCTATATATATATATCCATGGTGACCTCCAATAGCTAGATACAATTTGGTAAGATGAGACACATTGCAATCTTACATCTAGTTAGAACACTACCCCTGAGTGAGCGTTTCCCTGGTTCCATAGCGAGAGAAGCACCAAATGACCCTCTACATAGGCTGGTTTAGAATAAGATACTATTAGGAATGAGCGGCGCCAGGAAAGAGCCTCTTTGGATGTGTTCGAAGCCTGTTGCAGATCCGCTATCTCTTTTAATCCATGACAGACTCATCACATAAGAGAGAAATCACTGCAGCACTTTGAGCGGTGCCTTCTTGTCATGCAGTTATTGGAGACCAGCTAAGTTTTCACTAGTCGTGGGAGGTGGGTGCCATCAACAATGAAGTTTGATGCTAGTCTGCTCAACAATTCTGCAATAGTCTCTATGTCGCACTCAAATGTGTACCCGTGTAAAATCTGGTAGAAGCCCTTGACTCTTACTTAGCTAACCACATCTGGTGCAACCATGAGACTATTGGACATGTACTACTTTATGTCATGTAGCAACTTTTAATGTGCTTTTATTCCGTTAAGATTACTCGTAACCAGTTTGATTATCATATATTGTACTTTTCTTTTTGAGGGAGAATATCGTACGAGTACTTGTCACTTAGAGAGGCGTTTCGGTCAGGTTAAGCGGGACAGATGCTACCGGTGCCCTTGGCAGGTCCACACTCTGCGCACTGATGACCTGATGCTCGGCAACATCCTACAATATGTTTCTCAGAAGAAAAAAAACCCATAGCCTGCCTAATACCATGTCCATGCCAGCTTCTCCCGAACACAACGGGCCGGAAGCCTGTCACCACTGTCTCTACCCTGTTACTCTTTTTGAGAAAAAAAGGCATGGAAGAAAAGCTGACAGCTCTCACCGACACATGGGTCCGACACACTTTGTGGTCCCACTGGTCGTTGAACCAAACCGCAAAGCAACTGAGTGGTGGCCATGGGAAAGCCCTTCCTGACATCTCTCTGCATTCCAACATTTTCCTCTTCCCTGGTTTTGGCACGGATTCCTATGACGATCTGGAAAAGCAAACACAATCTTCTGATCCTCCCGCCATTACCCACCGATCACCGACGCGTCAGCCTTCCTGTTTCGCCCACTGACAACTAGGCCACACCCCATCGATCGCCGCACTCTCATGCGAAGCTCAGAGCTCACATACTACGCGCAGAGTCCAAGGGTTGTAGATAGGGGTTTGGAAGAAATCCTCGTCGGCTTGCCTGACACTGACGTGGTTCCGGCCTCAGTTGACATCAACATCGTTGTTACTCTATCCACTTCCTTTGTGTGTCAGGGGAAACCCTAGGACCAGTGCTCGGGTTTGGACAACAGCGTCGTCGCTTTTTTTTAAGGTGTTGTCTGTTGCTTGACTACTCGGTGCCAGGAGCATGGTGGTACTACTCGGAGGGCACAACGAGTTGTGGGTCATCTTTGTTTAGTTGATCCGCCTCTATCTCCATTTTCTTATTTTTTTTCTTTGGGCGTGTGTTTGCTGTTGAGCATTGTCTTTCTTTTCGAGACTATCGTGGTTGTATGGTGTGTTTGCTATATTAGTATAGCAGGGCGAAAGCCTATTTCGAACCAGAACCGTATAGACTAGTATATACTAGTTACTTTAACACATGTTTGACTTTTGATATATCTATATTTGGCTTTGCGTGATGCCCGCTTTGCAAGCTTAGTTGACACAGATGGTGCTTCTCAAGGAAGCACCCTTGAGACTGTGGCATCGACTTACTCTAGGTATGCTTCTCAGGGAAGGAGCAACTGTTGGATACCCCCTTTGCAAGCCTAGTTGGCGCAGTTGCTGCTACTTAGGGAGTATTGTAAAACTTACTTTTTCATACCACGCGTAATGTCTCAGTGACTTACTCTCGTATTTGATGTTGTCACAAGTTCATATTTATGGTCACCTACTCCTCTTTAAAAAATAAGAGGAGGGTATAATATGCTCTTACTTTTGCATATTTCTTCTCACCTATATATATATATATATACATATATATATATATATATATATATCCATGGTGACCTCCAATAGCTAGATACAATTTAGTAAGATGAGGCACATTGCAATCTTACATCTAGTTAGAACACTACCCCTGGGCGAGCGTCTCCCTGGTTCCATAGCGAGAGAAGCACCAAATGACCCTCTACATAGGCTGGTTTAGGATAAGATATTAGGAATGAGTGGCACCAGAAAAGAGCTTCTTTGGATATGTTCGAAGCCTGTTGCAAATTAGCTTTTTCCATTAATCCATGACCGACTCATCACATAAGAGAGATGTCTGTGCAGCACTTTTTCAACATCTCTTGGATGGCAAGTGACGAAGATTCATGCTTGGAATCTAGACCGGAGTTGGTCCTTTCCCTTGGCCTTGACGTTTTGCGCTATTTTTGGTGGGTGCATCAACGTCGATGACACCGGATAGATCTCCTTCCTTTGCACTTTCCGCATAGAGCTCCCTGAACGCGGTTTGGGCCCCTCGAGACCAAGCCGAGAATGTGATGGACTCAGCCCGGGTCAAAGCCTTTACGGAGAAGCACTTCCTTAAGGAAACCCCAGTTAACCAGTCAAAGGCCTTCTCAAAGTGGAGTCTTCTTTACTAAAAGGCTTACGGTATTGATGATCTGATACGTCTTTTATATTTAGACAAATTTGCCTCTAAAGCCCGAACATATTACATACATTGCCACTGCTAACTGAGAAAATCGGTTTAAAATAACCAAATAACGATCGCTTACCTGCGATTGATCAAAACGGTCCAGAAGAAAAAAGATCTCCATCTGTTTCCTTAACCATACCGCACGAAAGAAGAAATCAAAGCCTCTGCATCCCTATCTTTATTGTCAGAGACCCAACTCTCTCAAACTTAACTCACGTATAGCTCAAGTAGAAAAAGGCTCCGCTCTGTTCTCAGCATGCAAACTCCTGTATGGTATGTTCCTGCTGGCGAGGAGGCTGGCGAGGCGGCGAGTCATGTAGCCTGTAGTGCTTTCTGCCGAGGAGGTACACGCCTTACTTGCCTGCTAGGGTGGCAAGCGCCACCCGCATAATGACCCACAAAAGAAAATATAGGCAAAAGGAGGTCTTAAAATCTAGTAAAATTAATGAAGGTTTAATTAAAAAGTTGTGCCGCAACCCGTCCCGCTTGACACCCTAGTGCTTGCGTGGGCTCTTAATTACCTGACAAAAACAATGCTATCAAGTTTCAAGCTTGTAGATCGGCCTTAGAGGTCCTACACGATTTTTTTTTCAAGGATACGTACGTATCGTTTTATAGAAGGAGGACCAAGAGGCCAAGTTTTACAACACATCATGGCATAGACGTCACGGGTGCAAATCCACGCCGTTACGAAGACGGTACACACACATCCTACCCAAGTACTCGCGGCACCTCCACCTATCTACCTGTCCTAGACAATCGCGAAAAAGCCGTGCAGTCCTCCAGAGGTCTGCCTCCGTGGCGATTCTATGGATGACCTCTCTAGGAGAAGGAGCGGCCCCTTCGAAGACCACGTTATTCCGGTGGCGCCAAAGCGTCCAGCAAACCAAAGCAATCCCTGTCCAGAGGTCGCGCTCGCGGCCCTTGGCGCCTCGCCTATCTTGGAGCCAATCAACAAACATGGAATCATGTTCCGGCATCCAGTCTCTTGTCCCACCAGCCCAGGCAGACTGTCCAAACCTCACGGGCCAGGACGCAACCCATGAAAAGATGATCGATGGTCTCTCCACACTGGTCACAGAAGGGGCAGGCGGCCGGATGTTGGAGGCCACGCCGGCTGAGCCGATCGGCGCTCCAACACCTGTTCCTCACGGCTAACCAAAGGGTCACCTTGCAGCTAGCAGGGGCTCGGGACCGCCAGATCTGAAGTGCCCTTGCCATAGAAGTTCGCCCGGCAAAGAGTGCCTGGTAGCATGATCGTGCTGTGTAGCAGTTGTTGTGGTCCCAGTTCCACTTGAGGACGTCCTGCGTCCCCTCTGTCAGGGTGATTGCTTCAATACGGTCCGCCACTTCGAGGAGCTCCCTGATGGCTGCCGCGCTAAGGTCCGGGGTGACATCATGCAGCCAACTCCCTGCAAGGCCTTCGTGCACACGGCGCATGGAGACTGCGATCGGTGGGACCGTAGCGAAGAGGTTCGGTGCCACGTCACATAGCCGCCCGCACGGGAGCCACTTGTCCGTCCAGAAGAAAGTAGTCGCGCCATCCCCAATTACCGGGGTAGTCGCTGCATCGAAGATACGCCTCGAGAGCTCCGGGACCCGGATGTCGAGGCCATGCCATGGCCTATCCACCTCAACGCGCTTCAACCACAGTCATTTGTCCCTCAGCGCAATGTTCATGAGGAGCAGGTTGGGGATGCCAAGTCCCCCCAGCTCTTTGGGCATGCACACCCTGTCCCAAGCCACCAGGCAGTGCCCGCCGTGTACGTCCTTTCTCCCCTTCTAGAGGAAACAACGGATGATCTTCTCGATGGTGGTGATGATCTCTATGGGAATATCGAGGGACAGCATGGCGAATATGGGCATGGCGGATAAAGTTGTCTTGACGAGCTCGAGTCGCCTCCCTCTGTTGAGCATGGAGGCTTTCCACAATGGCAGCTTGGCGGCCACCATATCTACTAGCTCTCGGAGCTGTGCTGCCGATGGCTTCCGTAGGGAGAACGGTAACCCCAGATAGCGAAGGGGGAACTGCGTGATGGGACAATGTAGCTCCCGCTCCACCAGGTCTCTAGCCTCAGCCGAGCATCTAATCAGGTTGGCCGAGCATTTGTCAAGGTTGACACGGAGACCAGAAGACTCCCCAAAGTCCTCGATGATCCCGGAGATCACCTAGAAATCCACCACTGACGACCTCAGGAAGGTGACCACATCGTCTGCATAAATCGATGTGCGATGTTGGAGGCCTGTAGCTGCAAGCTGAGTGAGCAGTCCCTGTTCCTCTGCCTTTATGACCATCAGCTGGAAAATCTCCATGATCAGGATGAAAAGCTGCGGGGATAGCGGGTCTCCTTGCCGAAGACCACGTCTATTGACCACCTTCGCCCCTGGGCACCCATTCATCAGGACGCATGTGGAGGCCGTGGAGAGCAGTGCGCAGATGCAAGCGAGGAGGCGCTCGCCGAAGCCCAACTTCTTCAGCATTTCCAGCAGAAAGGCCCAGTCCACAGTGTCGAAAGCTTTGGTGATGTCCAGCTTTAGTAGCACTGCTGGTGTCTTGCTGGTATGTAGCTTGCGGGCTGTCCCCTGCACCATCATGAAATTGTCGTGCAAACACCTTCCACGCACAAAAGCGCTCTGATGCACCCCCACAAGTCGTGGGAGGATCGGGGCAACACGATTGGCGATCACCTTTGCCACCCACTTAGCAATTCCGTGAATCAGACTGATCGGTCGGAAATTCCGCACTTCTTCGGCGCCCGGCTTCTTGGGTAGGAGTGTAACCAATGCACTGTTCACCGATCCAAATCCACGGTTGTCTAGCCTAGAGAGTGAGTGGAAAGCGTCCATGACATCCTCCTTGATAATGCTCCAGCAGGACACGTAGAAGCGGGCAGAGAAGCCATTAGGCCCAGGGCACTTGTCCAACGGCATGCCTCTAATGGCTGCCAAAACTTCCTCCTCTGTGAATGCACCGTCAATGTGTTGGAGGTCAAGCGATTGTACCCTCAAGAAGTCTAAGTCCAGAGAGAACGGTCTATCTCCTGCCACACCGAGCAGGCTCTCGAAGAAGGTGTCCACGGCTTCTGCCTTCCCTGCGTGGTCCGAGATCCGCAGATTGTTGCCTTTCCTGCCTACACGAAATTATGAACCTGTCGGAAAATGAACTGTTGTTGACAGTTGCTCTGCTATGCTATGGAATTGTTGGACATAACGTAATGGGAGAAACCATACAAAGACCATCTGTTGATCAATTCCATTTCTCAGTACGTCATCACGTTTATGAGTGGAACCGATACCTGAAGAAACAGGCTTGTTTAACCACTGCGACTCAGAACCATTGGGTGAGACCACCACCAAGTTTTGTCAAAATTAATGTGGATGCTGCATTTAAAGATACAACTCATTTACAACTCATTCTGGTGGTTGGGGTGCTATCTGTCGGGATGATGAGGCTCAGATTCAGTTTGCTGCTGCTGGTCCGGTTAAGCATGCTTCTGATGCCCTACAGGCTGAGGCCATAGCGTTGTCAAATGCTCTTCAGATTGTAGAACTAGTCGGAGTGGGGCGAGCTGTGTTTGAAACATATTCTAGCAATCTTCAAAGAGCAATGTCATCGTTAGACTATGATCTAACAACAGTTGGTACCCTCATCTCTGATATGAAATACAGGTCGAGAACCTGTTTTATTGAGGCTACTCTTGTTTTCGCTCCTCGCAGTTGTAACAGGCCAGCTCATGAGCTAGCTGATTTGGGTGTAGAGGTAGTTTACCCAGACAATATGTTGTTGACGACGAGCTACCCTATTTTGGTAACCCGTTTGGTGACCGACAATATGGCCGTTTTTTAATAGAATACGAGTGTTCCATGTAAAAAAAACACTATCATAAAATTAATAGTGTACTTACTTCTTCTGTCTAAAAATAAGTGGTTTGTATTTGTCCAGATTCGTATGTATCTATATACTTAAACACGACTAGATACGTATGAATGTAGACAAATCCAATTCACTTATTTATAAACAGAGGGAGTACCGTTTTTGATGGGTTAATAGAGTACTACTGAATTCCTAGAGAAATGTCATTGTAATATCCTCTTGTAGTTGTTGCGGTGAAAAGATCATAATGTGAGTGAGTTAAAAAGGCCTTCGGTGAGGCTAAACGAGCCACTTGTTCAAAAGGACGAGCATGCTTCTTCAAAAGAGGGGACGAGCCTAGCTTCTTGTGAGCCCACACTCACTATGTGTTCCATATTGTAAGAAAATAAAGCTCGGTTTAAACCTTGATCACGTAGAGATTCGGCAGTTGAATCCTGTTGTGGAAATTCTTTGCCGTTTGCCCTCTAAAGTATTGAATCCCGGTCTAAAACTTGCTTAAATTAAACCCCAAACCTTTTGACTAAGTTAACCAACGCCACGACATGTGCAAATGTTTACAACAAAAGCCCTAAATAATTATATATTGTAGTCTAGTGGTCCGCGACTCTCACTATTCTCTCTCGTCATCCGTAGCTTCCAGAAATCGGCGCTACTGTGTGCTCCTTGACCAAACCGAGTGATTGCTTTTTTAATATACATGTCTTGGTTCGAGCTTAAAAGTTGTAATTGCCTTGCCAACGAAAACATCGAGTTGTCCGATAAGAGCAGTTATCCTTGAAGACAATTACTGAGAGTAAATCGCAACAGCCGTCCTAATTTTTTTTGGGTAGCTTTAGTTTGGTCCTAAATCTTTAAAATTACACACACCTAGGTTCTAATTCTTTTGTAAATGATTCACCTAAGGTCCTAAATTGACCTGATCGACGTTGACCACTACCACATTGACAGGTAGGGCCCGGTAGGCATACTGACCACCATGTATATTTGCAAATAGCCCCTAGGTGTTATTTCTTCCAAGCAACAGTCCATGTGTTTGCATACCAAATCAGCATAACCAAGTCGGACCGCAACATCTATGGCCCGCGCGGCTCTCCATGTGTGCTCCGCCGTTCTGGGATAGATGCCCTCCGCGAGCTCTTGCCTCTGTCATTCTCTCCACGTCGTCGTTCCGCTGGTGGACGAACACCTGCAGGCTGGCCTCGGCCAATACGTGTGCCGGTACGAGCTCATGGAGTAGTACCTCCTAGAGTCCAGGTTGTTGCTGTTGCTGCTCGTGTCGGCCGCCACAATGCCACCGGCGGTGTTGGTAGGCCTGCCGCCCGGGACGTTTTCTTGAACTTGACGAGGCGCATCGGGAACACGACATCCTCCTGCCGCCTCCAGTCCTCATCGAGGAGGGTGTCCGCTCAACGGCAGCAGCTGAACAGCCACCGCTGGCGTGACACGCGGGGCACAACCTCATGTACTCATGTGCGCTACCCACGTGTAGGATGAGGTGGATGGGCGCACATGCACGGGCCCTAAGCATGCATCTCATGCGACGGCGAGCTCACCTCCCCGTGTGGCCGGCGTGCTCTAGCTCCAGCGGTAACCTCAGGTGAGACTGCATAAGCGAGGTGCTTGACACAATGTCCAGGAGAAGAAGTCTGATGTGGGAGCTTTTCACAAATATACACATTTGGCTGGTGTCACTCGTGGGCCCTATAGTCGACGTGGCTGTTGTCAAAGCGCCACGTAGACTGGTCAAAGCGGTTCAGGGAAAATAGGACATCGGGTGAATCACTATTTAGAACCTAAATGTGCAATTTTAAAATTTAGAACTAAACTGATGAAATCAAAAAAAAAAAGACCGCTGGTGCTGTTTTCTCTTACCGATTCACAACCAAACGGTCACACACAACACACACGTATACATATACCCATGGAACAAGCAGAAGCATCTTGTTGTTGTCAGATGTTCATATTTATGGTCACCTGCTCCTCCTTCAAAAATAAGTGGGGCATATAATATCCTCTTACTTTTGCATATTTCTTCTCACCTATATATATCCATGGTGACCTCCAATAGCTAGATACAATTTGGTAAGATGAGGCACATTGTAATCTTACATCTAGTTAGAACACTACCCCTGAGCGAGCATCTCCCCGGTTCCATAGCGAGAGAAGCAACAAAAGACCCTCTACATAGGCTGGTTTAGGATAAGATATTAGGAATGAGCGGCGTCAGGAAAGAGCCTCTTTTGGATGTGTCCGAGCCAGTTGCAAACCGGCCTTTTCCTTTAATCCATGACAAACACATCACATAAGAGAGAGACCTGAGCAACACTTTGAGTGGTGCCTTCTTCTCATGCAGTTATTGGGGACCAGATAAGTTTTCCCTAGTCGTGGGAGGTGGGTTCCATCAAGAATGTAGTTGGGAGATGGATCCAGTGTGATCCCCCACTCCCTCCCCACCTCCTTCTCGTGCTACAGTACCCGAGCAACCTCCTCAAGAAACTGGGCCGCTCCCTGGTCCTCTCTGCCGGATTAGCCGGCCGGAGCTGGACAGGGAGACGTGCCCGAGTAGTTAGGACTTGTAGATGTAGTGGACGTGTGTCGGTAGTGGGCTTCTTGCCCAGTAGGGGATGCGGAGCTCGGGATCTTGTGCGCCAGATCCAGGGCATGCTAGGGCTCCTTGTTGCTGCTGCTCTGCTCCTATGGCTGGAGCAGGGAGGTGGGGGAAGGAGCACTGTATCCATCAATAAAGGCGTTGGCGGTAGGCTCTCTGAGATGCTGCAGGGCCAAGTGGTGGAGCTTCTTCTGGACGGCCGTGGCGGCGAGGGGAAGAAGCGAAGCGGCGTGGCGAGCATTGTGGCGGACCTTGTCCTGGCCGGCCATGGTGGCGAGGGGGCAAGGGAAGCGGCAGCTGGGCCTGTTCTTCTCTGGAGTGCTCACTCAGGTATGGGCGGCAGCCTGTATCCCCTGTTTTTCTCTCTTCTGGGTGTCATGGTGATGGCCAGAGGCGAGGGACGGTGGGATCCGGTTATGGTGGAGAAGATGGTGAAGTTTCGATGGCGGAAGTTCCCAAGCGCCAACGAGATGCGCCGCCGCTATCAATGACCAAGGGGGTCACTCTGCGCCCCAGAGTGTTGTGCTCTGAGGATGTTTCTTCCTCCTTCAGGGAGGATCTTGGGCTCCTGCAAGGCGTTCATCGCCGAATCCACCCCAAGTGGTTCGTCCCCGGCGGTGGGTTCGACGGCTGTTGCAACGATGCTGTTCGGCGACGATGGAGAAGGCCTCGATTGTATTTCCCCTTTTTCTTTGAAGGCCTTTTTGTAAAATGCGAGGACGAGTTGGTATTACTTTCTATTCTTGATGTCCTCTATGTAATTGTACCCCACCGCTTGGAATGAAACTTCTGGGTCCTTTCGAACCCTTCTTCGTTCAATAAAAATCAAGAACATAGTTGGATCCTATTTTGCCCAAGAACTATCTAGCAGTCTCTATGTCGCACTCGAATGTGTACCATAGTAAAACCTGGTAGAAGTTGTTGACTATTAATTAGCTAACCACATTCACTAGTAGAAAAAGAGGCTTCGGTTCGATCTAGAGTCTGGCACTAGTCCCGATTTATTATGGGTCGGGACTAGTATGAGCACTAGTCCCGGTTCGTACCGTTTTTAGTGGCCAGAAGACCAAGAAAACTCTAGTCCTGGGTCATTTCGGACCTTTAGTTCTGGGCCGTGATATGGTCCGGGACTAAAGGTGTGCAGTCCCGGGCCCCTTTAGTCCCGGGTCGTGATACGATTCTGGACTAAAGGGGTGCGACGCGGGCAACTTAAAATTGCTATAACTTTTGCGTACGATATCGAAAAAAAATGTACAACCTATCAAAATGTATGGAAAAAAAATTTGAGTTTGATTTTAATAGCCTTATTTGGATTCCTCACATTTTTAGATTTTTAAAATTATAAATAGTGGATTCCTCACATTTTTCTGATTCTTTTACATTTTTAAAATTTGAAAAGGGAAAAAAGTTATTTTTTTATTATTGAGCAATTTTTATTCCATATTTTGATTCCTCACATTTTTCTGATAATAATGAATATATTATTTGTCGAATTTCGATTTACAGATTTAAAGATATTATTTATGCCATATTAAATGAATAATGGCGAAAAATGAATAAAATATTATTTTATTTAGTTTTTTACTTTTTATATTAAAATATTATTATTACTTATTTATTGTTGTTTAATAAAATAGTTGTTTGTAGTTTCAATAAATAAAGATGTATGGCATATTGATATGGTACAAAAGGGCTTCGCGTAAAAGACATCCGGATGGAACAGAGAAGTTAGCGTGCTGAGGGTGTAGTGCTAGGATAGGTGACCGAATGAAAAGTTTGACCACAAGTGTAATTTAAACTAAGATTAAATATACTTAGTGCTAAAAATGTTCCAAGTGAGAGGATTATGAGTCAAACAATTCAAAAGTTTAAGAAAAAATTCAAAAAAAAATTAAAAAAAATTGAAAAAAAATCTTTAGTCCAGGGCAGTATTACGACCCGAGACTAAAGGTCCTCCATCCTCCTGCGGCAAAAAACAGCCATGCGGTGGCCCTTTAGTCCCGGGTTATAACAAATCGGGACTAAAAATAGGGGCCTTTAGTCCCGATTTCGCAGTCCCGGGGTGCAAAACCGGAATAAAGGCCCTTATAAACCGGGACTATATGCCCTTTTTCCACCGGTGATTGAGCGCAACCATAAGAGTATTAGACATGGAATACTTAATTTCATGAAGCAACTTTTAATACTGTATTACCCTTTTCTGCTGTTAAGATTACTCGTAACAGTTTCCAATATCATAAACTCTAGTTTTCTTTTTGAGGGCAGAATATCGTATGAGTACTTTTGACAGTCCACACTGGTCTAGTGATGCTCGGCAACAGCCCACGATACGTTTCGCAGGGGAAAAGGCCCATAGGCTCAGGGCATTTCCAACTGAGGTCCGTATTTCAGACACTTAAACTTACTGTTTTTCTCCATTTGTGGGTCGAGGAGGACAGACCCCGGGACATTGTCCACTCCGGTCTAGCTAGTGCCCCCCCATTTGTTCGGAAAATTTTAATGACATTTTTGAGTACAAGTTCAGCAGACCGTGTCCCGCGTAAAACAACAAACATATAGATTGAGCAATCATGTATCTCGGTCATAGATCATCTTCCTCTTCTCTTGAACCAACCCTGCTGCATGGGATCCATGTCGGTAAGGTCCGCGGTCATGATCCGGTTTTCTTCATCGAGTATGGAAAGCTCAAGTTTTTTTTGCTTGAGATATAGCTTTCTTGCCCTTAACCGGGCATTGATCTCTTCTATCTCAAGATGCTTGCTTTGCATCGCATAGAAGTTCTTATCCACGTCCTTCCTTTTCTTCCATTTCCTCTCTTATCTCTTGTCCGAGGACACATCCTTCTAGGCTATCAACTTTTTCAACATCTCCTGGATGGCAAGTGACGAAGATTCATGCTTGGAGTCTAGTTGGTCCTTCCCCTTAGCCTTGGATTTTTGCCGCCACTTTTGGTGGGTGCATCAATGTCGATGACTCCGATTAGAGCTCATCCCTTTGCACTTCCAGCATAGAGTTCCTTCCATTTCGCACAATCTTTCAGCTTTCTCAAACAATGTGACAATATGAATGGTTTTTTCTCGTCACATGTCTTGAAGTGTTCCAAAGATTTCCACACCTACACAAAAAGTTTGATGTTTGAATGGTACAAAATAAGGTTGCGGGGAGCGGACATGCACGGTCTGTGGGGTTTTGCTGCTGCACGAGGAGCCACCACCAACTAATGCCACGTTCATATCTATCCACTTTATTGTATAGGTCACAACTCACATAATAAGCTCGGAGTCACACGCTACACAATTCACTTTAGTCTTGTGCGCTCCATGGCCAGCATCTCTCGTGAACGGTGTAGTTATGCAGCTTCGTGGTAGCGGTCGTGATGCTCGCAACGATTGTGGCATCGGAGACGAATACAACGATCGTGCAGTGATCATGCATCCATCCGAATACCATGTGACTACGACGAGCTAACCGATGGCAAGTGGAACGTACTACCCATTTATAGTTTAGTCTCTACAGTTTTGTTTCTCCCGTATATATGTTTTTGGCCCTTGGCTTCTCAAGTTTTGTTCCTTGCATAGATGTGATCTAGATGTTCCTCGGGGGCTACAGTATCTAAAATGTCAGCTTGGTCGTCCGTTTCACTTAATCCGGAATTTTGTTCCTACAATAGACACAATGTGTTCCTTGGTCGCAGAAATTTTGTTCCTTTTATAAATATCATTCATTCCTTGTGCTACATTTTTAGTCCAATGATTTTTCCAGTTAGTCGAAATTATCATTCCCCCGTACATGATGTATTTTCCTTAGTCGTTGAAGATTTGTTGCTTGCATAGATGTGATGCGTTCCTCGTGTCGTACAATTCTTATCCAAACTGTAGATGCGATTGTTTGTTCCACTTAATATGCATTTTGTTCATGTTACAGACATGATTTGTTGCTTGGCCATTAAATTTTTGATCCTCGTGTTCATGCGATTTGTTCTTGGGCGCTACGTATATTCTAGTTAGTCAAAATATTTGTTCCTTGCCCACATGATATGTGTTTCTTGACCGCTAAAGTTTTTTCCTCGTATATATGTGATTCGTTCCTCGGGCGCTATAACACTTGTCCCAACTGTAGTCCTGATTTTTTTTATGGATGTGCTAAAATTGTCTTCCACCAATAGTCATGATATGTTCCTCTTTCATTGTAGTTTTGTTCCGGTTGGTCTAGCTGTCATGTTTTTTCATGTAGTGCACTATATACTTGGTCTACTCGGTTTTTTATTTGTTCTACATGCGGTCATGATTTCTCCCTCGAGCACTAACTTTTTTCACCTTGTTCATTTTCTCTAATTTTTTGTTCCTCTTGACTGTGCAGTTCGATCCTCTAACACTAAGTTTTTGTTTATTTGGCTCTCAATTTTTGTCCCATATGTAGTCGTGAGTTTGTTCCCATAAGTAAAAAACTTTTGTTCCGCGTGAAGAAGCGATTTGTTTTTTGTGCTAAACTTCTGTTCCAAATCTGTCCAAATTTGTTTTTTTGGTAATAGTCGTGATTGTTCCTCATGGGTTAAAACTTTGTCCTGCTTGGCCTAATGTTTCCTATTTATAGTGATGATTTATTTCAAGGCTCTAAAATTATGGCCCAAATTTATCCCACTTGCAAGTGTTGTTTGTTTATTTCTTGGACATAAAATTTTATTTCATATGGTTCGAATGGTTTAGCTTTGGTAGTCGTGATCTTTTTGTATGGGGTCTAAATTTGTGTCTCATGGGACTCAAATTTGTGTTCCTATTTTTATTCGTGTTTTGTTTCCGCGGGCGTAAAATTATATTCGAGTTAATACTTGGTCTCCAGAACGTAATTACAATTCCTTTGATTCAGAAAAAAATCATATTCTTAATCTTAATTGGCTAACTTTTATATGTTTAACTTAGAACAATTCAGTATATAAAAGATTAAAGTAATAATGAGATGTGTGCTAAGACTATAATAATTTTGGATGACGATTGTGTTGGGCAGCCTAACACGCGACCATTCCAGCCAACGGCAGAAAAATACAAGCAGCCGGAGACAATCAAAGTAGAACAACAACATGCAAACAAGCTGTTGACGTATGCTCGAATCAGGTACCACAACACATCGATTTAGCCTCACATCCTCGAACGAGTAGAATAACAACTAGTTTAAATATGGTTTCCTTTCTCCTAGTGCACGTGCAAGTCAAGTTCGACTTTGGGGCCACAAAACTCACCAAAAACGGCTGAAAAGGTAAAAAAATTGCCTTTGGCTCTCCGGTGGCCCAACTATGTGATTCCTTCCCTCGCTCGCCCCAACTGTGAGCAATAGCGAAGAGCACTCCTACATGCTACACCACTTCAAATTGTACCACCAACCAGCGGGCCAACGCTACCTATCCCACCTCTATGAACTTCAATTTTTTCATAAATACTTGATATATCCATTATGTTTTGGAGAGAAAGAATCTTGCCCAGTTCCATTCATTAAAATGAAACCATTAGCTCTACCTAGTACTTGATCAATCACTTCTTTTATCGTGTTATTCCATTGAGCACACCTACCTCGTGTTCAATGAGGCTTAAAAAATAAGGTCCTCAACTCCTCATGTGTGTCCCTATGTTTCTCACATATATAACAATGTTCACCTCCATGAGCTAGATATATACTCAAATGCACCTCCACGGTATAAAATGCACCTCCATGAGCTAGTTATATTTTATACTCGGTAGATTTTATACACCGTGGAGATAGATTTTCAGTTCTGTAGGTAAAATCTACCGAGTATAAAATATGTATTACTAATAGGAGTACTTTGATTAACTTGCTCCTTTCTCTACACCTTTCTTGGCACTTTTCTTAGCACACTCCTTTGCACCTTTCTTGGGGGCTTTCTCCTCCGGTAATTTCAAAGGAATGGCTTTGTGGTTCTGAGTATTTTGCAGCAAATCCATAGCTAGCTGCAGCAAGTGTTCATCCCATGCAAACTCATCTGTCTTTGTAGGATCCTCCATGCTGGATAGATAATCCAATGTCAGCATGTTTCCACTGCTAGGATCGACCATAGTTGCCAAGCAAATCAGATCCCATGATCTTAGAATTGTTGCTTCATCTGTCATATGACACTTCAGCAGCAAGTCAACATCATTTTGTATATCAGGCCTTTGCTTGGGATTACCATTCTTGTACACCTCTCGAAGCTCGTGCTGCTCACTCTTCTTCAACCGTAAAACCGGCTTGTTGCCGCAGCGGATGCCATAAACTTTCATCACCATGTCCTTAGTGAAAATAATCTTGGTCTGTTTGAATTTAAACTCACGCAGCGCAGGGGTTGTATTAGTACCAATGAAATCGATCATCTTGTTTGGTATGATGAACGGGGATATATTAAGCAACGCTCTGAATGCGCTCTTATTTTTAAGTACTCTTCTCTTGCCAGCGACAAGTTTATCAGCAAGAGTATGAAGCCGCTTCGCAGCAAAACGGTCCTTTGAAGTCCACATAGGTGGCTCCTGCTCAACAAAAATATAAAAGGAACAATAGTTACAAACTATAAAAATATAGCAAAAACTGCCACAACAAACAAAACAGCACCGCTCCACATATAACAAAAGTTACAACACAGGAACCTAGGAAGCATATCCCAATATGCACAACTAACAAACCAAAAAAATGCTACAACCTAACAGAAACTATGCATTGCCTAAACAACAAACATTAATGAAACATATCCTTTCTGAATAAAACTACACACTGCCTAAAAGCAAACAACATTAACCCAGGAAGCAAATCCCCATATGGTTGACAGCACACAATTTCCTGTTGTAACCTAACAAGAAACTAGGCATATATAAACAAAAACAACAAGGAAATAAAGCAAAATTGGGGAAGCGCAGCACAGTAAGAACAACAACATAAATAGTTCATAACAAGCAGAGCAACAAGCATCAACCTACAAAGCATGAATTTATATGTACACTAACTTGCTATAAAATTGGGGAATCTGCAAAAAAACCTAATCCATATGAGCAGGGACCGTAAGGAGCGGAAGCAACTTATAGCCATGGCGCTGACCCGAGGAACTTCCTTCTCCATGGACGAAATGCTCCCTCGCCCTGGATTTCTTCTCTCCCCCTGATCAGGAAACGGAAGAGGGGGAGTTAGGGTTTCGTTGGCGCATAAGATGCGGGGAGAATTAGAGATGGAAGAAAAATGGCACGACGATCTTACGCAGAGAATCGGCATGCGGCGTTGTCGCCATTCACAGATCCCAGCAGTCACCGGTGGCGGCAACGAGTTTGCCCCTGCGATCGCCTCCGTCTATGGGGGAGCTTCGCCTCTGCGGGCGCTTCGCCCTCGTCCTCGCGTCTATCCGGGTGCGGGTCAAGTCGAAATGCTGCGTGTGAGAGTGGATAAGCGACCGCGGTACTATACTACGTGGCGGAACGAAGGACATCCGATCAAGAAGGATCTGACGGCTCATGATCCAGAGGACGCGAGCGACGCATCCTCCAACGAAAGCGGAGCGTTTTCCTTCTAATTACTCCTACTTGCAAGTGCTTACTAATGTTATGAGTTAGAGAGGTCTTTTGGTCGGGTTATAGGCAGACCAATCCGTCCATGCCTTTTAATTACTTGCAAGTACTACGTGGCCCCTTGTCGGGCCAAACTGATTCCCTAGGAGTCTACACAAGTTATAATTGCCTTGCAAACGAAAACATAGAGAGTTGTCCGATAAGAGCAATTATTCTTAAAAGCAATTTCAATAGTACAGCCGACAAGCCGACTATAAGATCATCTGTAGTCAGCTTATAGTCAAGTACTCCCTCCATTCATAATTAGATCGTATTCTGGGTTTAGTCAGAGTCAAACTTTTTAAAGTTTGACCAAATATTTAGCAAAAAATAAAAGTATCTATGATATAAAACTGATAGTATTGAAATCTTTGTAAGTTATATTTTCATAATATATGTATTTAGAATAATGAATGTTTATATATTTTCCTATATTCTTGGTCAAAGTTGAAAAAGTTTGACTTAATAAAATCCTAAAACGCGAAGTAATAAAAAACAGAGGGAGTAGTACAATACTCCCTCCATCCCGGTTTAAAGGACACAATTTGCAATTCTCTCGGCCCTAGGTGTCATCTAATTGGTTCATTTAATAGCATGAAGTAGAACATGCATGAAGAGAAAAGGAGTTAGGAAAGCGTTCACATTTGTTCACACATGTGCATGCAAGCAGTTTATTCTTTTCACACTAGAGTAATTATAGAGATTAAATGCTTTTGTGTCTAAGTATTTTGGGATTGCATGATTTACAAATTGTGTCCTTTAAACCGGGATGGAGGGAGTAGTTATCTGTAAACATTTAATACTTCATACGTCAATGGTCCTCTCACATACTCACATAGTGTCTAGGAGCACGCACAAGAGCTGGCTATTGCATGAGAGGCCACCTATTTTCTCTCATCTCTTCTCTCTCATCCAACTAAGCAAAACAATAGTAGTTTAAGCCTTATAGCCAGCTAACTAGGACTTATTGTACTTGCTCTAAGATGATTACTAATTCACAACCAAACGGTCACACACAACACACACATACATATACACATGGAACGAGAAGAAGCATCACTAAATTACCTACATACCCCACAACGTGGAACCACAATACTGCCAGGTTTTGATTTTCCAGGCGCAAAATTTCTTTGCAGGAAGCTTCACACACGAAGGATGCATATCTGAGCAACACTTGATTACAGGGTCTACGGTGCGCGCACAACACTGACAACGGACGAACATATAATACTCATGCTGGTGGATCATCCGGCGGACAAGGCGGAATCGATCGGCAGGAGCATAAGACAAGGTCGCCAGCCGGCAAAGAGCTAGCCAAGGCTGGCTAGCAATTCTTCCTGTAGAAGCACTTGCGGGCGAAGCTCCCCTGTCCTACCATAGAAGTTCTCCGTCTTGCGCACATTGGTGCTAGGGCTGTGAGAGGGAACCGTATGAACCAATATATAGTTATTTTAAAAATCAACCTAGCGTAGTTTTTATTTAAGACTAGCACATGTTTGACTATCTATATGCAGCTACGCGGGATGCCCGCTTTACAAGCTTAGTTGACGCAGTTGCTGCTGCTCAGGAGAATCACCCATGTCCCTTGAATCACCCATGCCTCTTTGGATGTGTTCAAAGCCTGTCGCAGATCTGCCGTCTCCTTTAATCCATGACGAACTCATCACATAAGAGAGAAATCACTGCAGCACTGTGAGCGGTGCCTGCTTGTCATGCAGTTATTGGGGACCAGATAGGTTTTCACTAGTCGCGGGTGGTGGGTGCCATCGAGAACGAAGTTCGATGCTATCTTGCTCAAGAATTCTGTAACAGTCGACTTTATGTCGCATTCTAATGTGTACCATAGTAAAATCTGGTAGAAGTCATTGACTCATGATCAGCTAAGAGCACGTATAATGCATACGTTACCAGACGCTAGGCTAAATTTCCTGGCCATTGGGCTCAAATCCTGTTCGATCCAGGGATTTTCCCTAGCGTCGAACGGTGGTCGCTAGGACTTGTTTCTATCTGCTTAGGGGTGTTTGATTAGCCCTCACGGTTGTCTCTAGCGACCGGACTTAGCGTTGCGCGTTGGGATCCTAGACGCTTAGCCCCTAATCTAATTTTCTGGTATTTATTTTTCTGCACTTAAGTGTCTATGCAAGCGTCTAGCATAGTACATGCCCTAACCACATTGAGGGCAACCATAAGAGTATTGGACGTCTACTACTTAATGTCATGAAGCAACTTTTAATACTACCCTTTTCTTCTGTTAAAATTACTCGTAACCGTTTTGAATATCATAAATTCTACTTTTTTTAGTTCAGAATATGGTATGAGTACGTGTGACTTAGAGAGGCGTTTCGGTCAGGTTAAGCGGGTCAGGTGCTACCATGGCCCTTGGCAGTCCACACTCTGCGCACTGATCTCCTGATGCTCGGCAACATCCTACAATACGTTTCTCAGATAAAAAAAAGCCCATAGCCTGCCTAATACCACGTCCATGGCAGCTTCTCCCGAACACCTCGTTCCATGGGCCGGAGGCGGGCCACCACAGTCTCTACCTCCTTCCACTGGCCGGGCGTGCTTCATGGTTTACTTCACTACTTCAGTCTCGCGCGCTCTAGGGCCCACATCTCTCGTGAACGATGGACTTGTCCAGCTTCCGGGCGGCGGCCGTGATGCTCGCCGCGACCGTGGCCTCGGAGGCGAAGACAACGATTGAGCCGTGATCGTCAGATCGTGCATCCATCCAAAGACCGTGGTACTACGACCAGCTAGCCGACAACAAGTGCAATGTACTACCCATTTATAATTTATTAGTCTCACCGATTTTGTTTGGGGCAGCGCTAAGAATCGGACGCCGATATCTGCTTCTCATCGGACTAATGTTTGACCGTAGGATTGATAGGAGCGTAGCCGCCAGATTTCAGCCAGCCGGGGCTCTTCCGTGATTCCAGGAAACAACTGCGCTTCTGTTTAAACTTCTCTCTCCCGTAATGCACGCCACAACTGTCAACATCAATCCTTGTTTATAGGAAATAATTTGTTTCCGCTTGATAAAGTAGAAAATTAATTAGGAGTACATATTTTCTGAGTCGAAAAACATATGTTACGTATATTATTTTGCCACGGAAGCATTACTTTCCATTGATGGAAGCATCATTTTTTTGGAGGCAAAATATATGCCGTGCAACTTAAATTTGCTTCCTACGAACAATACTTTACTTCTATTGGCAACATAGATTGCTTCTGAGACCATTGGAGGTTGTTCTTCTAGTGTTTTTTTTTCACCGTCGAAGACGTGCAATACATATTTGTTTGAATCAACATTGCTTCCAGCAGAGAATATAAATTTCTTTCAAATGAAATAGCGCTTGCTTCCAATGTAACAAACACTTGTTTCTATCAACATTGGTTCTAAAATTTGCTTCCAAAGAAAAAAGTACCAGCTTCAAATGAAACAAAAATCTCTTTCTATCATCATTGCTTTGTACATCAGGATATAATTCCTTCCAAATAAAAAATAAGCCTTTTCCATTAATATCATAGCTTGCTTATGTACACAATAAGAATCGGTCACATGGTTTGTGTCGTTTGGCACAATGCACCATCCACCTCTCATGGCAATGACACATTCGTGTTGACAGGGAACATCAAAGGCTCGTCGATGACCTGCAATAACGATACAATGCTACCCACATCCACAACAAATGCAAATAAGGTAGAAGCGTTCTATTTGTGCAAACTTTCAGGGAATAACACATACATGCTTGGGAAGCATCAATCTCTTGCTATCTCAACATAAGTAGTGCCATGTAGAAACTTCGAAGCCTGAAAAATAAATAGTAGCACAAGGTCAATAATTAAATTACAATGGTACTGAATGAAAATAACAAAAATCAATAAGGAAGAAGGATGGTTGTATATATTGCAAACTATCTAGACCGAAGAAAAATGGATAATGTTGATATGAAACATGGATATTTTGAAGCAAGATATTAGTGCTATCTCAACATAAATCATTTGTACTAGAAGATTAGAAATATCATATACCATTTCTCAGGTGCGGTACGTAGCAAGAGATTAATGTTATCTCAATGCAAATCATCTGTTATAGAAGCGTAGACGTTCCATATACACTATTATAATTTAGAATTTTCAGATTAGTGCTATCTCAACAGGTTGATCATGTGGACATTTTCCACGTGCAGTCCATAGTAAGAGATTACTGCTATCTCTGAACAAAAATTATCTACTCCCTCCGTTTATAATTATAAGATGTTTTAGGTTTGTGAATGAGATGTATCTAGACACCTTTTAGTGTCTAGATTCGTTTGAACCTATACACTAAAAGGTGTCTAGATATATTTCCTTCACAAATCTAAAACATCTTATATTTGTAAACGGAGGGAGTATTTTAGAAGCATAGAAATTCCATATACACTATCCTAATACTATTAGAATTTTCAGGTTAGTGCTATCTCAATAGCTGATCGATCATGTGGATATTTTTCACGTGTAGTATGTAGCAAGAGATTATTGTTGTGTCAACATAAATCATATGTTTTAGAAGCATATAAATTCCATATAGCATACAACTTAACCGTTAGTTTTGTTACTTTAGAGAGATCTAAAACCTAGATTTCCCGTTAAAAAAACAGATTGGGATCTAGGTTAGTTGTAGTTACCTACTGATGGTTCGTGTAGTAGTTCAACGATGCATTCTCCGATCCATTGCTTCGTGGCCGGAAGCATGGTCAGTGCGACTATGTCGCCTGCAACGGCCGGCGGCGGCCAGGGAGGCCCCGACGACAACTCCTGGCAGCAGAGCGCCATGCGCGCCAGCGCATAGCCCGAAACAGGTGGAGGCGCAGGTATCCGCTTGAGAGGAAGGTGGCCTTGAGGTGGGGAGAGGAGTGGCAGCACGGTGGGGAGTGCAGATGCGGCAACGACGAATTTGATTCGGCAAGCATGAATTTGTCCGTGATTTTTGGATCGATCAGGGAAGATGTGGACAACGTGCGATGTTATGGGGCCATAATTTTTTTCTGGTGGGAAGCCTTATGTATGTGGGCCGTACGATGGAATTTGGAATCGGCGGCATTGGATCAGTCCGATGTTTTGCTTCCCATCGGACTCCGATAAATAGTATTTACCTTTTGTTTGTCCTGTATATATGTTTTGGTCCTCGGTTGCTCAAATTTTGTTTCTCGCATAGATGTGATCAAGATATTTCTCGGGAGCTACAGTATCTAAACTGTCGACTTGGTCGTCTATTTCACTTAATCTGAAAAATTGTTCCTACTATAGACATGTTGTGTTCCTTGGTCGCTGAACTTTTGTTCCTTGTATAAATGTGATTCATTCCGGTGCTAGAATTTTTGTCCAATGATTTTTTTTCTTCCAAATTAGTCAAAATTATTGTTTCCCATGTACATGATGTCTTTTCTTCAGCAGTTGAAGTTTTGTTGCTCGCATAGATGTGTCCGTTCCTCGTGTGGTACAATTCTTATCCAAACTGAAGATATGATTATTTGTTCCACTTAATTTAAAATATTGTTCCTATTATCGACATGATTTGTTGCTCGGTCACTAAAGTTTTGACCCTCGTGTTTATGTGTTTTGTTCTTGGGCGCTACAGTTCTTGTCCCAACTGTAGCTATCTTTTTGTTCTAATTAGTCAAAATATTTGTTTTTCATGTACGTGATGTTTGTTTCTTGGCCGCTAAATTTTTTCCTCATATATATGTGATTTGTTCCTCGGACACTATAATGCTTGTCCCAACTGATTTTTGTATGCATGTGCTAAAATTGTGTTCCACCAATAGTCATGATATGTTCCTCTTTCACATAAGTTTTGTTGTAGTTGGTCTGGTTGTCATGTTTTTTCCTATAGTGCACTATATACTTGGTCCATTCGGTTGTTTTATTTTTTGCTGCCATCATGATTTGTTTCTCGAGAACTAATTTTTTGTTTTAACCTTGTTCATTTTCTCTAAACTTTTGTACATTTGGCACTCAATTTTTGGTCCTCGTAGAGATATCATTTATTCCTCGGTTGCTTAATTATTGTTCCTTTGGCTCTATGATTTTTGTTCAATATATAGTCGTGATTTTATTCTATTAAGCAAAATCTTTTATTCCCTGCAAAGAAACAATTTGTATTTGGCTACTAAACTTTTGTTCCAATCAGTCCAATTTTATTTTCTGGTAATAGTCGTGATTGTTCCTCATGGGATAAAACTTTGTCATGCTTGGTCTATTATTTCTTATTTATAGTGATGATTTATATCAAGGCTCTAAAATTATTGTCCAATTTTTATCCCACTTGCAATTGTTGTTTGTTTCTTGATTAAAAAAAATATGTTGAATGGTTCGAATGTTCTATTTTTGGTAGTCGTGAATTTTTTTATGGGATCTAAATTTATGTGTCAAAGGACTCAAATATGTATTCCTATTTTTATTCATGTCTTGTTTCTGCGGGCGTAAATAATTCTTAGTTGCCAGAATGTAGATACAATTGCTTTGATTCAGAGAAAATCATATTCTTAATCTTAATCAACTAACTTTTATATGTTTAACTTAGAAAATTTCAGTTTAAAAGATTAAAGTAATACTAAGATATGTGCTAAGACTAATAATTTTGGATGAAGAGTGCGTTGGGCAGCCTAACACATGACCATTCCAGCAGGCGGCAGAAAAATAGAATAAATGTGACAAACAGTCAAAGTAGAACAACAACATACAAACGAACATTTTAGGTGTGCCCGGATCCGGTACCGTACCACAACACATCGATTTAGTCCCACGTCCTCAAACGAATAGGAAATCAACTAGTTTAAATATGGTTTCCTCTCTCCTAGTGCATGGGCAAATCAAGTTCAACCCTGGGGCCACAAAACTCACCAAAATGTTGAATAAGTATAATTGGGCCTTTGGCTTGCCAGTGGCCCAACTATGTGATTCCTTCCCTCGCTCATCCCAACCGTGAGCGACAGCGAGGAGGACCCCATACATGCTACACCACTTCCAATTGTGCCACCAACCGGCGGGCCAACGCTACCTATCCTACCTCTATGAACTTCGAGTTTTTCATAAATACTTGATATATCAATTATGTTTTGGAGAGGAAGGAAGAACCTTGCTCGGTTCCATTCATTAAAATGAAACCATTAGCTCTACATAGTACTTGCTCAATCGCTTCTTTTATTGTTTGATTTCATTGGGCACACCTACCTCGCGTTTAATGAGGCTAAAAAAATAAGGTCCTCAACTCCTCATGTGTGTCCCTATGTTTCTCACATATATAACAATGTCCACCTCCATGAGCTAGATACTCAAATGCATGGAGAGAACGGTGCAACCCACATGTATGTACTTGGATAGTCACAGCCAACACACCCAAGAAAGTGTTTCAATGTTTGCATGTTCAAAGAACAATGAACATTCTAATGTAGGATTGTTTGGACCAAATCTTGCGAATGGGCGATGTCAGAATTCGGTCTTTTCGAACTAGCTAGGCAACATTATCAATCATCCTCCTGTTTTGTATATTCTATGTATGACTTCTCGTAGTAATTATGTAATACACAAATAATCTAGATTCTACCTACAGAACTAAAAATCTACCGAGTATAAAATATGTATTATTAATAGGTGTACTTTGATTAACTTGCTCTTTTTTAATATTAGAAATATATCAGTGACAAGCAAATTTTGCACCCAACACGTTTATGCCCTGTATAAATGGAGCTAGAGTAGTTATTTTACGAATACCTGCTTCTATGTGCCCTTCATCCATACCATACCTCATACTCTCTCAGTATGGAGTGATTTTAATTTAGTGTGATTTTGTCAGGAGTTTTTTCATCAATGGGAGCATCATCATGGCTCTGGCTAGTACTACTTGTCAAAAGGGAAAGAGATTCATAAACGTGAGAGGGTCGACTGTCAAATCTTACCACATTTGTTTCATTGTAGTCAGTAATGATTGTAGTAGTTACTTTTGCTCATGGCAGATGAAGCAACAAAGAAAAAAATGAAAGCATAGGAAATTTGGTAAGACGAGCACATGTCAGCATGCATAGCACTTCGGTGTATAAGCATAACTCAACTTGTTCCATAGTGCACGGTGGTCCGAGCAGTTTCATGGAAGCATAGAAACTTTGGTCAGACGAGCACATGTTAGTATGCTTAGAACTACGGCGTAAAAGCATAATCAACTTGTACCATAGCGCACAACCGCTCGAGTAGTTTCAATGGACCAACTGCGAATCTGTACAATCCCATTAATGTAAACAATTAGCTAATTAGAAAGTGCATGCATGTTTTAGTTATTTGTTCCCAAAGAGGGTGTGAAAAACAATGGACTATTATAGGTCCGACTTTTACATGCAGTGTCATGACCATAAACAAAAGTATGGCTGGCTAAATGGGGTATTATTTGGCAGCCCAACAACGAGGGAGACTTGGGGTCGAGAACCACGATATCAAAAACAAATGGTTGTTTAACCTTTTGAAGTAAGATATGGTTTGGCAAGAGCTTCTCTAGAATAAATATCTTTATGCTAAAACATTACACAAGTGTCCTTAAGACCCACAAACTCTCCTTTATTGGAACTGTCTCGTGAGGGTTAACCAATAATTCTTTAATATAGTTTTTTAATATTGGTATTGGTTCCAATGCGTG
Source organism: Avena sativa (assembly GCA_916181665.1). Classification (NCBI taxonomy): domain Eukaryota; kingdom Viridiplantae; phylum Streptophyta; class Magnoliopsida; order Poales; family Poaceae; genus Avena; species Avena sativa. The sequence continues at coordinate 270,364,951 of OV702298.1, read as the reverse complement.
TTTTTTGGTAAGACACACTTGGCTGATGATGAAACCCTTTAGCACCAATATACTCTTTTTGTATAATAACGTTCGTCATAAGAGACAAATTATACTTGCAGAGGTTATGGCGCAAATCCTCTAAATATTGCCTTCAAAAGAGCCTTAATTAGAGACACATGAATAGCTAGTTACACATAGTTAAAAGGGAGATTTTAGTCAAGCTTCTCTGATGAGCCTGATAGTTTTAATTGGAAGCTTTCTGTTTCTGGAGTCTTTTCTATAAAATCCATGTATGTTAATATCATGAATGATGGGCATAACTTTCATAAGAAATATTTCTGAAACCTGAGGTACCACTAAAGATATAGATCATCTTGTTCTTTTATGTAAGGGCAATAATAACAAAGGGCAATCTATTGAAACATTGTTCGAATGAGAATAGTTGTTGTTTTTGTGAAGTACATGAAACAATGCAACATATTTTTATGTCTGTTGGCAAATGTACTACGGCGCATAGTATTTATTGCATTTAATATTCTCCCTCCAACTAGTGTTTCAAATTTACTCGAAAACTGGTTCGGAGGGCTAAGGCTGGTCCTAATGGGAGTATCATGCATGCCATGTTGGCAAAAATCTGATGTGGCACAACAATTAATGAAAAAAGAGATGTTAGAGTATCATAGGTAGATACCGTATCATAGCACATAAAACTAGAAAATCCTCATACAAATAAATCTTGTACACAATTTTGTATTGAGATTTTACAAATCATTGAACATAGTACTAGTACGATACTATCATATGATACCATGCACTATGGAGATAGTATCATACACTAGTATCATATATGATACTAGTAGTATGATACTATCACTATGACCAGCCTAAACAAGAAACTTAAAGTACAAATTCTGATGAGAATTTGAGGTTACGTTTGGCTATTTGGAATTAGTACAATGATAATGTTTTGAACAACAAATGAATTTCTAATTTCTTGCAGGTTAAATATGCATATATCAACCCACTGGTTTCATACATGGTCCTTAGTTCAACGTGTAGTTCGGAGTATATTCAATTCCTCTGTTGGTAGCCTAATAAAAGGGTTAGCAATGCATACTGCTATTAGGGATTTATGTTGCTCTTGGGTGCGTAATCTTATTGCGGTGAATCAATACATGCAGTGATGACTGACTATGTGCTTTAGTCGGTGTTGAGACTGGGGGTTGCCTTCCTTTTGAAAAAAAACATGTTTTCTTTATTTGAACCGGGTTTAGTTAAACAAGAAAAATCGGTACGTGCCCATAAAAATACATCTATCACTTAACTACTAATTAGCTGATAACTCAGTGATACTATGAAAGTACTCTTAAACTTCTACTTTCCTAGATTAAGACCATGTGTAATATATCGCCATCTTACTCTCATATTTATTGTTGCCAGAGGATCACATTCATGCAATTATGCTCACCTACTACTCATTTAAATATAGGAGGTGAAAATATGTTCTTATTTTGCATACTTATTCTCACCTATATATAACCATGGAAACCTCAAAGGCTAGATATATATAATTGGGTAAGATGAGGCACAATGCAATCTTACAACTAGTTAGAAAGTTACACCTAAGCAAGCATTTCTCTGGATTTCCAATGCGAGAGAAGCAGCAAAAACACTTTCTGCGTACTCTGGTTTAGAGCAAAATATTATGAATGAGCGACATCAGAAAATAGTCTCATTCGAAGCCTTTGGATGGCGGTGCTCTGTCTCCAGCTGATAGAAACCATGATCAACTCGTCACATAAGCAAGTCACTTTTCATGCATTTTGTGCAATACCTTCCTGTTGTGGACTATCTATGTTTCCGCTAGTCGGCGGTGGTAACTGCCAACGAAGCTGGGTCATGCTTTTCGCTTCAATTCTGGAACAGTCATTGTGTGGCACTCCAACCTATACTAACATGGTACAAAGTGTTCAGATTAGACTATTAACCAGATGGACCATGCGCGCTCTGCCGTGCCGTCCTCTACTTATAACGTTTTAATTCTATAACAATGGTGTTGTTTGTTGGACTATTTATGGTTTTGTGGCCTAGACACGATTCACGGTACGCTAAAATAATTAAGATCCCGTCAAGTAGGGCCAAACTAAAGGCCCAATACCCTTGTTTGGCTCAAAAGTGCCATAAAACTCCTCTCCTTAGCTTCAAAATTTTAAATTCCTATAATTTAAGGAGAGTGCTAGGCGTCCCCCGGAGGATAAAAACTTATGATCCCCGGGTCCTCGTGCTAACACGTGTCCACCCAAAAACTCAGACCCGCTTTTGCTACATACGCCCCGCTTTGGCTACACTGTAGCAAAAAACGGTTCGTCCATGAGACAAATAAAAAAGACAAATCTCGTCGGAGACTTCGCCGGAGACCTCGCCGGAGACTATGTAGCATAATATTTGTGCTCATGTAGCAAAATTGACTCCATCTTAGACTCGCCGGAGAATTTCGCCGGAGATCTCGCCGGAGACCTCGTAGCAAGAAGTTTGCGCTATTGTAGCAAACTCAGAAAACAGATGTAGTAAAAAAATTCTGCTAATGTAGCAAACTCGACCTCGCCGGAGACCCTGCCGGAGACTTTCGCCGGAGATCTCGCCGGAGACCTTGTAGCAAAAACTTTGCGCTGGTGTAGCAAAATCACAAAAATATTGTAGCAAAAAAAATGTAAAATGTAGCAAAAATCCACTTGCCGGAGACATCGCCGGGACTTTGTAGCAATTTTTTTGCTACCATAGAAAAATCTACTTCACCGTACATCTTATAGCAAATATTTTGCAATATTGTAGCGAACACATCGAACAGTTTTAGCAAAACAAATACATGTATGTAGCAAATCCCCACCTACTCGCCTGGATTGGGATTTCAGGATCGTGAGAAAGAAGAACTGAAAAAGAAGATGAGATGTGTCCGCCACTCAGCTGCCTGACCAGGTAGCTATGTCGATGGAGAATAGGAGGAGAACAACAGAAGGTGCACAGATGAAGGAGTCTACCGCGGCCGGCCAGAGCAGCGAGACAGTACACAATACGAATTGGATGAAATATTAGGAGCTTAATACGCGGGGAAAGAAGCTGGGTTTCCAGTCAACATCTCAGATCGGAGACGTGCAAATCAATTAGTGTTGTCATATCTGCTTGATTTCCTGCAGGGCGCCAGCTCGCGGCAGGGCGACGCGCGACACGGCGGAGCTGCGGAGGGCGGCGGGGCGGAGGGCTGCTCGCGGCTGGGGCGGAGGGCTGCAGGGCGTCGGTCGGCCGGCGGCTCGCGGCAGGGGCGGAGGGCTGCAACGCGTCAGTCGGCCCTCCTGACGAACGAAGTGCGCGAGCAAAGGGACCCGGGGGATCGATCCCCGGGGAACTGTATCATTTTCCATAATTTAATCAGTTTTCTCTTTCTAGTAAATCAATTCAGCAGATGTTTTGTAAAATAAAGAAAAATAAATGACGAAACTTCCTTAAATAAAAATTGATAGAAGAATCCTAAACCGGCTAGGCCAAATAGTCCGGCCGGCCACAACCCAGCCGAACACCCCACCAAATAGCACAACACGCACGCAACCCTCACCGCAACGACCCACATCCACCGCCCCGCCGCCATCGCCTACACGCTACCGAAATGAGACCCGCCACCACTGCTTATCTAATCCCTAGCACCAACCGCGCCGCCGCTCGCCTCTCTCACCTCCTCCCATGGCCGATGTGAGCCCCAACTCGAGACCCCGTCTCAACGCTGCCACCCGGCCCCGATTGTTCCCACCGCCATCGACAGCCACCCGGGCTCCGTCGCCTTGACCCGCCCGCGTCGTTCGGCTCCGTCTCGGCCACCCCATGCTCCCGGTGGTTCTAACTCGCCGCCTCCATGTCTCCAGCACCACAGTGAGGGCCACCCACGTCGGCTTTCGACGACCACGAGCGTAGGCGCTACCGGCTTCCTCCGCCTGTTTTCCCCGCGTGCTCCTCTCGGTCAATTAAGACGTCAGCTGCGCGTCCTGCTCTTTCTAGTTAACGAGAATGTCCAGCTTGCCCTGGTCGCCATCTCCTTCCTGCTCCATCCAAGTGTAGCACCAGGAGGTCCACCTTTGTTGTGCCGGTGCCCAATGGATATTAGCCGGCAACGCCGATTCTACGAACAAGAGAGAGAGGAGGAAATGTCACATTAAGACTCGCATTTGGCTTTTACTCTCCCACCTTGGTCTGTGTGCCGTTCCCACACCTTCACATGTCAAGTGGGCCTAAGTGCAACCGCAAGCTTTTAAAATTAGGAAGCTTAGATCTCTTTAAGATTAGATAACCACATCAAATGTAAGCATGAAAATTTGCTCGTTACTGTCCCAAGATCATACTTGTGAGTTTCTTTGAATATTTTTACAGGGATAGAACAATCCTTTTTGGTACTACTAGTGAGTTAGACAGAAAAAAACTGAGTGCCTCAAGGAGTGGAACGGTGAGCCCCGAAAGGTAGGGGATGGTCGTAAAACCCTAGCCTCCCGCGTCGCTCCTGCGAGCGACCGGGGGCTCCCCGCCACCGCCACCCCCTCCCCCCCCCCCTCTCCGGCCTCCCCCCTCTCCGGCCTTCCCCCTCGCCGCCACCGGGTAGCGCCGGCGGCAAAGCCGCTCAGCGTCGGTGGCGGCGGGGCCTCCCTCTCCCCTTGCTCTCGGTCGTCTGGCATGGGTTGGGCGTTCAGAGTGGCGGCGCGCGGTGCGGTGGCTTGGCGGCAGATTTGGTGACGGCGGAGGTGCGGCAGGGTGGCCCGGAGGACCATGCGGCTCGGTGGCGGTGGCCCGGCCCTGGCGGCTTCGGCAGGGACATGGGGGCGGCGTCGTGCTTGTCCGGCAGCAGGGCTTCGGCGGCGACGCGCCTGCGACGACGACGTGTCGTGCCTCCGGGGGCCGCAGCGGTGGATCTCTCCTGCTGGTCGCGCGCGGCTCGGCCAGCGCAGCTAGCGTGCGCGATCTGCCGCGGTGGCACGGGTTAGGGCGGCCGATGGCGGGTCATGGCGGCGCGGCTTCTACAGCGGAGCCGGTGGGGGCGCCTCGTGGAGCAGCTCGACGGCGGCGGTGAGACCTGGTTGCTGCAGCGGGGAGCGGTTCTGCGGGCCAGATCTGGGCCTGATCCGGGCCTGGTCGGGCCTGATCTGGGCCTGATCTTGGCCCTACGGATGTCGCTGCCTGTCCGGACGGCACGCATCGCAAGGTGATGGAGGGACGATCTCCTCCCCTAGGTTTCTCGTGTGCTCAATGACTGCGAATCCGAGTCCTGCCCTTTGCCGGAACTCTTGACGGTTGTGCGGTGTGACGGTGGTCGGAGCCTTGGCTCGAGCGCGTGGAAGCCGGGGTGGAGGCCTCGGAAGGTGGCTTGCGCGGCCGTTCCTCAGGCCATGGGGTGGCAAGGTTCGGTCGCTGTTCCTCAGACTGCCAATGCCCGGCTTGCCTGGGTGGTCTCGGTGGCGATGGTGCTGCTGCCTGGCGGCGGGGATTTGTCTAGGTGGCGGATTTTCTGGTGGAGGGACGAGTGGAGCCTGGTGTTAGGGGAGGCGTATGCGGAGGCACCCTTGCTGCAGTGCGGCGACGGGACTTCACGAGCCTTGACGGGCTCGACCGGGCCGAGAAGGCCTGGTATGGCCTGCTGCTGCATCCGGTCGGCTATTGCCTTCGGGCGGTGGAGACTATCCTCTCCCGCGTGCTGATGTCATGCCTATCCTCGTCGATGGCCCCACTCTCTCGTTCCTATCGGCCTCGGTCTGAGTTCCACGGTGTGACGGTGGTGAAGTCTTCAAGATCGTGTGGGCGCATGTAGGTGGGCGCTAAGCTTGGCAGAGCAATTCAAAGCGGTTGGGAGGGTCGTTGGAGGGATCGGGAGAAATCTTTGTTGCTTTGACACCGGTGCGGAGACGCCTTTGGGTATCGCCTTCCTTCCTGAAGGGCGTTGGGGGCATCTCCTCCGCGTCTCCCATGGCGTACCGAGGAAACCCTAGGACTAGTCCGAGCAGCAGTGTCGTCATCGTCACTCCCCTTGGAGGTGCTGCTTTGGTACGCGGCGCTTTGGATTGCTAGCGGTGTGGTGGTACTTCTCCGGTGGGCGCAACGGTTGCAAATCTTCTCTGTTTCGTCGCTCCGTGTTATCGGCTTTGTTTTCTTTTCTTTCTTCTTGTTTTCGGTTTGGACCTGCCTGTTCGGTCAGTGTATCGTGTAGGTCCTTTGGGCGTTGTGCTGTCTGGCCTAGCAGCGGTCTCACATGTGTGTTTTATCTATAAAGCGGGGCGAAAGTCGGCCAATTCTTAAAACCGTCCAGCTGTCTTACTTGCAAGAACTACATGGCCCCTTTGTCATGCCACACTGAGGGCTTGTTTGATTCATAGGATAGGAAAAGTATAGGAATAGGAAAAGCATAGGATTAAGATGTCATGCCAACTTGAATCCTATGGGAATAGGAATTTTGTTTGATGTAGCAAAGGAATTTTTCTATAAGGTAGTATCTAATGTTTCTTTCCTATAGGAACTGCACTACAAGATTCCTATAGGATTAATTCCTATAGGATGTGTTCCTATGAATCAAACAAGACATAGGAAAAATTCTCATAGGATTTAAATCCTACACAATTCCTATGCAATTCCTATGAATCAAACAAGCCCTGATTCACTAGTCTTGGCAACAGCCCACGCCTCGTTCATATGGGTCCAACACACTATGGCAGTCTTGCTGCCGAACGCCTCGTTCCACCGTCCCGCCGCGGGTCACCACCGTCTCTACCCCGTTGCTCTTTTTGAGAAAAACAGGAACGGAAGCAAAGCTGTCAGCTCTCACTGACATATGGGTCCAACACACTTTACGGCCCCACCGGTCAGTTAGTGAAACCGCAAAGCTACCGAGTGGTGGCCACCGGAAAGCCCCTCCTTCCTGCTGTCTCTCTGCGCTGCGGCCTTTCCCTCCTCCCTGGTTTTGGCACAGATTCCGAGGACGACCTGCCAAAAGCAAACAAACTCCCCTGATCCTCCCGCCATTACCCACCCAGCACCGACGCGTCAGCCACCCCGTTTCTCCCACGGACATGCGGGCCATACGCCATCGATCACTCCACCGTCCTGCGCAGCGCAGCTTACACATACTACTACGCGCAGAGTCACGCGCCGCACAGTTCACTTCACTCTCGCGCGCCTCCACGGCCAGGGCCAGCATCTCTCGTGAACGATGGATCACTTGTCCGGCTTCCTGGCAGCGGCCGTGATGCTCGCCACGATACTAGCGTCATCGCCGTCGGAAGCGAAGACGACGATCGAGCCGTGCTCGGGCTCCGACTCCTGCCCGGCGCTCCTCGGCTACACGCTCTACGCCGACATGAAGGTCTCCGAGGTTGCCGCGCTCTTCGCCACCGACCCGTCCGCGCTCCTCGCCGCCAACGCGCTCGACTTCGCCGCCCCGGGCGCCGCGCACCGCATCCTGCCCGCGGGCCTCTTCCTCCGCGTGCCCACCCGCTGCGCCTGCGCCGACGGCGTCCGCAAGTCCGTCGCCGTCCGCTACGCCGCGCGCCCCGCCGACACGCTCGCCACGCTCGCCGACGTCGTCTTCGCGGGCCTCGCGTCCGCCGACCAGATCCGCGGCGCCAACGGCCTCGCCGACGCCGACCCGGACGCGCCGCTCGACGCCGGCCAGCGGATCGTCGTGCCGCTCCCCTGCGTCTGCTTCAACTCCTCCGACAGCAACCTACCCGCGGTGTACCTCTCCTACGTCGTGCAGGTCGGGGACACCGTGCCCGCCATCGCCGCAGGGTACGAGACCACCGTCACGGATGTCATGAACGTCAATGCCATGGGGAGCCCCGTCGCCGCGCCGGGCGACATCCTCGCGATCCCATTACCAGGTATGAATTTTAATGAAATTGATTATGTCAGTGTCAACAAAACATTGTCAATGATCTCAGTTTACCAGATCGTCATGCTGCATTGATCTGCCTGGTCTACCTAAATGCAAATGTTATACTTGGTGTTGAAATAGAGTAGTGTGAAATGAACTCAGTTTTTAATATTTGAGAGTTCTCTGCACAAGTAAATTCCGTAATGATGCCATCGTTGGACACAAATTCAGCAGAGCAGAGGCTTTTTAGTTGGTACTTTCAGTTTCTATCACTGCTTGGGAAAGCCATGCATTCAGGTATGCAGTTAGTACATTGATATATGATCTAGTGATCCATTGCATAAGTAGCTTTCGCTGCATTATGTCCTGTTGTTTCTAAATTGAGCATCTTAGTGTTCTATTTTCAAGGGAAGTTTCACCTTAGTAAGCTAGCACATTGCTCAGTATGAACTGTTCAGCTATTCCTTTTCAATCATCTTTGAGGTTCAAAGTGTGTCTATGAGGTTCTGTCAGAGTGTCAATGATCTTTCTCGAAACGACTTTCCATGATCTCATTTTACTAGATCATTCAATTCTATCTCTGCTTGGGAAAAGCATATTCAGGTTTGGACTTTGATATACTATGATTTTCTGGTCCATTGCATAAGTTTCAAATGTATTTAGTAAGTTATTATGTATTTGGAGGGCCACATAGTAGATTTTTCTGCATTATTTTTTCTTGTTTTTAAACCAACCAACCTACATTTTGTTGGGAAGCGAAATGTCACTAGCACATTGTTCAGTATGTCACTAGCACATAGTAGTTTTTGCTGAAGCGAAATTTCAGTAGCACATTGTTCAGTATGATGAACTATTCAGCTATTCCCTTTTTATCACTTTTGAGGTTCAGAAGTGTGCATCTATGAATATACCATAAGCCAATTATTACGCAGAGTACCAATTCTCCATGGTGGATCTCTGTTTTTGTCAGCTTTACTTTCGTCGATTACTATTTGTGTGACTCCTCAAAGATCTGAACTTTTATTACTCTTTTCTGAACATCAGTAATTCATCTGAATTTATTTTTTGCTGATGGTTATTATCTACTCTGTCCAGCTTGTGCATCCTCATTTCCCAAGTCTGCTCCAGACCATGGATTGCTTGTGGCAAATGGAACCTACGCGCTTACTGCCGGCAACTGTGTGCAGTGCAGTTGCGGGCCAGGAAACCTCAAGTAAAATTCAGCTTATACCTTCTCTGTTCACCAAGCAGCATTACTGCTGAAATATATCGTGGCTCCTAACACCTGCCTTTTGTTCTGCGCCAGTTTATATTGCACGCCATCCTCACTGTCAGGATCATGCCCGAGCACGCAGTGCAGCAACAGCAATGTGTTGCTTGGCAATGCGAGCACCCACGCCACAAGTGCGGGCTGCAACGTTTCTACATGCAGCTATGGAGGTTTTGTTAATGGGACTATTACAACTCTGTAAGCAGACTGTTGACCAGTGCTTTCTATTTTTCTAGTATCAAGATCTTTACATCTTATTTTACCTTTGCAGGCTGACCACTGGCCTTCAACCGAAATGCCCAGGTAAATCTGCTGTTGAAGTAATCCTCTCTGCATATTTTCAGGCCCAAGGCTGTGTGACAGCATTCCATTCCTTTCATTCAATAGACTATGCATAAGCATTAAAGGGTTTTCAATTAGGCAGTTCTTGCATTTTCAATCTGAACCTGAGCACTTCATCCAAGTGACACTGCCTTGAAAATCCATTGCAATGTGCTATCTGTATAACTCGAATTATATATCTAAACATACAAAAGAGCAACTGCACACCTCCAGAATTTGTGTTGAGAAGTGCAGTAGACAAACAAAGGAGCAAGTGTGGCATCTAAATCCATAATTTATGTTTGCACACTGCCCCCGATTACATGCAGCTGCATTGTTGAAGAAACCGACATCATGTTCTCTGATGGAATACTGTTAAAGCTTCAACTCTGAATAAAGTTCAGATTTGCTTCACAGTAGTGGGCCTCCTGTTTTGTTTCTGACAGTTTATCCCCACACAGGACCGCATCAAGTCCCTCTGCTCACAGACCCACCGACGACGGTGAACCGCGACTACTCGACGTCCCTCCCTCCGCTATCCGCACCCGCACCCGCAGAAGCAGGCGGCGACATGCCAGAACCCCCGCCGAGCTCGTCGGTGCAAGGAGGGTCCTTCACACTCCCCAGAGGAGCTTCTACCGCCGATGGCCCCGCCGGTAGCGTCTCGGAGGCACCATCTCCGATGAAGAAAGCGCGGCAAATCCTATCGGGGTTCATCTTGTGTCTGATTCTCCACTTCCATCTGTGAATTTCACCATGCCCGGATTCTTTTTTCAGTTGTGTTATGTTTATCCGTTGTAACTACGAATTTTGGGCAGGCAAGTGGAGAGTATCATAGTGGCCATGTTTTTGCACCTCCTCGTTTCCTCTAGCTAGGGACATGATGATCACCTGTGAGTGACTTTATCTCATGAGATCATCCGGTTGTTGTTTTTGTGTAATGTTAAGAAGAATCTAGCATGATAGTATCTTCGAAATCTTTTGCGCCGATCACCGGATAATCATCACTCCCCATATGCATGGGCATGCTCCTTTACCTGATGCCATCTTCGTCCGGCTTCAGAAAAGAAAATCTTCAGTGTATGTACTGATGGCGCCACTACGCACAAAGCAGCTCGAGTCATGTGTGTGTGTTTGCTTTCTTTCCCTCTCTCTTTTTCTTCTTCTTCTTCGCCTTCTCTTTTACGGTTTGACTGCACCTTTTGATTGGGACCAAATAGATCCTCTCCATCGCCCCTGTCCTGTCCAGAAGATCGGTGGATGCTTTAACATGGATGGAGCTTTCAGCTGAGCACATTTTTCATGATGCAAGTGCAAGTGTACCAATTTGTTGTACTGTTGTTGGCTGGTGTGTCACATTGTGACCTGCTGCACATTTGCGTGGCCGAATTAAGCAGGACAAAAAAAAAGGCAGATACAGTGCACACCCCAACCAAATCCATAGGAATAGGAGCGTCGTAGGACCCAGAGCACCGTATCCGGCACAAGTGAAATGCCATCGCTCTTTCGGCTCAGAGATGCCCATCTCCAGTTCTCCACGTACAAATCTCGCGTTTTAAGAGCATCGATCTCACTCACCAATCATCATCTAATTATTAATTAAGCCAGGTTGCAACAAGTGTCCGTTTTTTGGCACTGGAAAAACAGACCGATCGATCGGTGCTGCGTGATCGGAATATGTAAAAACCAGGGGCACGCCACGAATATCCAACGGCGCGCGTGTGCCGGATTTTCCACAGAATAATGCGGCAAGAACTTACTAATTAGCAATCGATTCCGTGTAAAGAGAGAGAGAGGGTGATAAGCACGCTTTTTTTTTGAGATAAACGATTAATATATTAAGCAAGCAAGTCGCCTCATTAAAAACCTTTCAGTCCCCTTAGGTATCCTGTTAAGGAAAAGAGCGCGTCAGAAACTTGCTGCTATCATCAACAGTCTGTTATATCGTTTATCAAACTACTAAGGATACTATCAGGGGGCTCATCGTCCCAGTTACAATTTGTTTTAGCTAAGAACCCCATTCTAGCAAGGTCATGAGCCACCTTGTTTGCATCCCTCGGGATATGACTGAAGATGACATTGCCAATGCTAGTACTTAGATCAACGCACTCAGCATAAATTGCTGCAAACTCACTCCACCAAGTTTCTGTACCATTGCATGCTTCAATTGTTTCCGAAGAGTCTGATTCAGCATGGATAGAGTTGCACCCAAGCCGAAGAGCAAGTGCCAAACCTTCCTTCATCGCAGTCGCCTCAGCCATGGTCGCCGACGCCGTGTGGTTCAAATACGTAGAACAAGCAGCTATGAACCTTCCTTTGTAGTCGCGTAAGATGGCTCCCGTAGCTCCATCCCGCGAGTTAGGCATAAAGGAAGCGTCTACATTTAATTTGACTTGCCTCGGTTCAGGGCGCTTCCATTTATCTGTGTTAGCAATCAAGGGAGGACGAGATGCTTGTGCTGCATTAGTAGTAATAGAAAGAAGTGATAGCTTATACCTATGTAGCGATGGGACCTGTTCCTTATGTGTTTTCCTTCTCCTTAGACACCATAAGTACCAACAGGCCACCGAGATAGTTTCTTTGAGCCCGATTTCAGTAAACCCTGGGAGGGAGTTATCTTGCCGGCGAAGTATATACTCAATCATACCAGATCCTGACATGTCAACATTGGAAGCTTCATGGATAATATGCTGAATACCAAGGGAGTTCCATAAATCGGCAGCCGGCTGACAGAAAAATAGCACGTGTCTAATATCCTCTGGCCCTTGGTTACATATGGGGCACTCACCAGAGATACCTATATGCCGATTCACCAAGATACTCTTACATTGGTATGATTCCATGTAAAGCACGCCAAATGAAATTTTTCACCTTGCTTGGAATTTTAAGTTGCCATAAGATTTTCCACACCGGATTATTAGTCGACCCTCCTAGCCGTGCTAACTGGCCGGCCGAAGCTCCAAACTGATGTTTCCATTGCACATGGTACCCAGATCGTACCGTATATCGCCCATGCTTGGTATAGTTCCAAGCCAAGAAATCATCAAACGCTTGGTGATTGACCGGGATTTGAAGAATACGCCCAACATCCACCGGGAGAAACAAACTATCAAGTAAAGCACAGTCCCAACCACCCGTGTGTGGGTCAAGAAGTTCTGACACTTTAGTAATCACCGAGTTTCCTCTTGGTGAAATGATCATACGGGAAGGACTGCTTGGGATCCATGGATCTTGCCAGATATTGATGGATCCCCCATCCCCAACTCTCCAAATATGGCCTCGCTTGACAACTACTAGTCCTGCAAGCAAACTTTGCCAGGTGAAAGAGGACCCCGCCTTTGGGCCTGCACTTAGAATATTCCCCTGGGGATAGTATTTAGCACTCAATACTTTTGCACATAAGGACTCTGGTTTAGAAATAAGTCTCTAAGCTTGCTTAGCTAACAGAGCAAGATTAAAGGAGTGAAAGTCTCTAAATCCCATACCTCCCTCATTTTTCGGATAGCAAAGCTTCCACCAAGCATACCAGTGCATTTTCTTACTATTATCATCATCTCCCCACCAGAATTTTGCAATTGCATCCATCATTTCCTTGCACACACCCTTAGGTATTAGAAAGATAGACATAGCATATACTGGAATTGCTTGTGCAATCTTTTTAGAAGAATTTCCTTGCCACCAATTGACAGTTGTTTCTCTCTCCAACCATTTATTCGTTGTATTATCCGCTCAATAAAGTGTTTGAAGCAATCACTTCTATCCGCCCCCACTAGGGCCGGGAGACCCAAGTATTTGTCAGAAAGAGCTTCAGTATCAATATGGAGAGCTTCACAAATTTCTGCTCTCAATAGATTGTTAGTATAGGGGGAAAAGAACACACTTGATTTAGACAAACTCACCAGTTGACCCGAGTTTGCGCAGTAGGTATCCAAAACTTGTTGCAAGGAAGTTGCATTAGTCATATCAGCTTTCATGAGGATTAGGGAATCATCAGCAAAAAGTAGATGTGAGACTGACGGTGCATTTCTGCACACCCTTACCCCATCGATGCCACCAACTTCTTCTTCATGCAACAATAGACTGGATAGACCCTCCGCACAGAGGAGGAACAAATAAGGTGAAAGGGGGTCTCCCTGACGAAGACCCCGAGTAGGAACAAACATATCTGTTTCTTCAGAATTGAATCTTACTTGATACCGAATAGAGCTAACACAGGCCATCATAATGGAAATCCATCTTTCAGCAAACCCCAAACGACGCATCATGTTCTCCAGGAAAGTCCATTCCACACGGTCATAGGCCTTGTGCATATCCAATTTCACCGCACAAGTGCCCACCGAACCTTTTCTCTTATTTTTAATAGAGTGAACACATTCATATGCAAGGAGCACATTGTCAGTGATCAGTCGTCCTGGCACAAAGGCACTCTGCATTGGGGATATCACATCTGGAAGTATTAGTTTCAATCTACTAGTAAGCATCTTTGAAATAATCTTGTAGATCACATTGCATAAACTTATAGGTCTAAATTGTGTAACTAACTTCGGGCTCTCAGTTTTTGGGATTAGAACAACAGTGGTGTCGTTCCATCCTTCTGGGATAATCCCCGTGTTGAGAGCTTGCAGGATTTCTTGAGTGATCTCTTGATCGTAGATATTCCAAAACTTTTTATAGAAAATAGCATGAAGGCCATCAGGGCCTGGTGCTTTGTAGTCACCGATACTAAACATTGCCTTTTTCACATCCTCTGCCGAAAAGGGAGAGAGGAGCTTTTCATTCATATCAGCTGTAACCTTCAGATTAATCTTCCCCATCATTACTGGATCTAAATCAGAGATTTCAGATGCGAATAGATTGGCAAAGTACTGAAAGACAACCGGTTTGAGTTGTCCGGTTCCCTCTACCCAATCACCATTCTCACCTCGAAGTTTTTTGATAAAGTTCTTCTTACGCCTAGCAGAGGCAAAACTATGGAAGAACCTGGTATTCCTGTCACCGTACTGTAGCCAATTTACCCTTGATCTTTGTTGCCAATGGATTTCTTCTTGTTCCAGAAGTAGTTCAATAAGAGCCGCCTTCTCTTTTGCAATAATGTTGTTCTCATGAGTCATTGGACCGTTAACAGCCTTTTCCAAATCGCCTTGGGCTTTCACAAGTATCTTTCTTGGTTTCTGTAAAATAGAGGAATCCCATGCATGAAGAGAGGTGTGCATGTGTCCCAGCTTGTCCAACACGCCACCCGTAGGGTTTGCCATTGCCGCTGCCTCCCATGCTTGGTTAACCACCTCAACAAAGTTCTTTTCAAGTAGCCACTTCGCCTCAAACCTCTTTGGCCTCGTTCTGTGATTATTAGGAGGAGGTTGGTAATCTGTGTCAATCATGATCGGTCTATGGTCCGATCTATCATAGTCCAGATTGTGGACAACAGCACCCGAATGCATAATATTCCAAGCTTCATTTGCTACAGCTCTATCGAGCCGCTGCCTGATACAGCCTCGCTTCCAAGTGAACTTATTGCCAGAGTAACCCAGATCATCAAGCTCGCAATCCGAAAGAGCCTCCCTAAATGCCTGCATAAAGTTTTGGGGTCTCTGATTCCCCCCTCTTTCTCATGAGAAAAAAGGATCTCATTGAAGTCACCGAAAACAACCCAAGGCAGTTGTAATTACTGTTTAGTTCTCTCAACTTGTCCCAGGTTTTATATTTATCCTCCCATCTTGGCTCCCCATAAATTCCTGTCAATCTCCAAATCTTCCCAGGGTTTTCAACAATCTGAACGTCAATATATTTAAGAGCAGAGAAAATCTGATGAATAACCACCTCTTTTTTCCAGAACATGATCACACCACCGCTTCTTCCATCACTAGGGTTAACGATTTTTAGGTCCATCTGAAGTCTCCTACGCAAGCACTCTGCAGGAAAATCATCTAAGTGAGTTTCAGATAAAAACATAACATCGGGATCATAACGCCTTCGAACATTAAAAAGCGAACGAACTGTCGGGTCATTCCCTAAACCCTGACAGTTCAGTCCTAAGAGTTTCATTGCGCCCGGACAGGCTCCTCAAGAGAGCCCGCCGATCCGATTGAAGGGGAGGAAGCTCCATCCTTCTTTGTATGTTTGCTCCTGTCCATTCCGCTGTCAGTAATAGCATCAACACCCACAGGTAATATTCCATCCGTTAACATAGGAACAGGTATCCCTTCTCTAAACTCAGGGTTATCCTCCTCTGGTGAATTCTCAAGCGCCAAACGGCGCTTCACACCCGATTCAGTGGAGTCACTATCATCCTTTTCAACATCCATCTTCTTTGATGGACTAGACGCCGAGGGTATCCTCAGGAATAATTCAGCCATACCTAGCCGAGTGATCATTGTGACGCCAAACTGATTATCGGCCTCTGCATCGAGCACTTCCACGTCCTCCACCATCTGGACCCTGGTATCCACGGCCTCCACCCTGAAAGCCACCATTGGATCTACCGTGCCATGTATCTCAATCCGCCTTCAAAAAATCGCCCCACTTCAACTTGCTTTCGTCGTGCTCCCCTGTGCCACACTCCAGATAAGTATGCCCAAGGAAACCACAAGCACCACAGAATCTCGGAATCTTGTCAAATTTAATTTGATAAATTTATCTATTTCCTCCTCCGACAATAGAGACAAACCGAGCTAGAGGTTTCCGAACATCTAGTTTAACTCGCACCCGCATGAAATTATTGATCCCCGCAATATCAATTTCAACGGAACAAACCTCACCAACCTTCTTCTGAACCAAGTTTTTAATCAAGGCTTTGTCCCTATATCATGTTGGGAGCTTGTGTATCTGGAGCCAAACCGCAACATGATTTAGCTCAATGGATCCTGGAGATACTAACCCATCATAAGGTTCAATTATCACAGCGTTCTGTCTAAACAACCACGGTCCACCTTGTTCAATTTTCAGCCAGTCCCCTAGACAACTGCACTGAATCGTGAACAGATTCTCCTCTAGGGCTTTGAAAATAACCTCCTTTGCCGGACTCCATGCCGTTCTCATATGCTGCTCAAACGTCAAAGGGCTGAAGTAATTTGCTGTATGAACACGCGCCAGAGCTAACCACTTGATCCCCTCCTTGGGCGCTGTTTCTTCATCCTCAAAGATTAGATCATCGATCTCATTGTCATCTATCCCAAGTCGTTGGAGTAGATCATCGATCGCCTCTCCTTTTTTACTACCCGATCCACCTCCTTGCTCCGTCGAAGAAGCCTCAGACTTAGATCCCATGGCTAGAACGCCCTCTCCCAAATCCTAGAGCTAGGGCCACGAGAGCCCACACCGAACAAGAGAACCGCCCCGGAGAAGGAAGCCTCCTCCGAGAAGAAAAAGAAACTCCGGCCGAAACGAGATCCGACGCGGAGGAGTAAAAACCCTAATCGCCAGCCAGCCGCCTGTCTCGTGTTAGGTAATATATCTATAGCTTAAGCGTGAGGGACAGGACGTGCTGTGAGCAATCGGTAGGTTCCGTTGTCTCTGCATCTGGGCCCCGCACTCCAGTCTTATCTTCAACTTGGACCGATCCCCTCCCCACCGCTCGCGAAACCCAGCTCGAGCCCTGTCGCTGCGCCCCATCGACACCGCGTGGTAGGAAGGTCAGCGCAGCTCGCAGACTTGGCGAGCGACGAAGGAGGACTGGCCGGAGAGATTCGCTTCTCCCCTACCGGATTTGAGCAAGGAGCCCCTAGCTCACGTGGAGCTCAACGGACGAGAAGGTGTTGGGTGAAGAGATGCGCTGCCGGAGAAGTCCCTTGAATGGCGGTGCAATGGAGCGAGTAGCGACGAACCAGGCTGCCGCCGTGTCCGACGCCCGCCTCGGCACCTCCCCTCGACCGGCACATCCAGGTATGGCTTCCCCGGTCCCCTGCCATCCAGATCCAGCGTCGTTGCCCTACCCTCTCATCCAGACGCGAAGTATTTTCGTTGAGCTCCATGTATTTATCTCTCAAACCTGTCTGTTTCTCTGTACCAAAGGAACGGCTGTAGTATTATCCAAATCAGACCCAAAGTGCGTGATTAGGTAATCCCCTTTCTTAATTTCCATGAGTATTATCCATCTTGCTCAAATTTATTGATTCGGAGATGCTTGTTTCCGTTAGCTCTAGCGAGCTGGAATGGTAGTTCTCTGTTGCATAGACTATGGGGCCCTAATTGGAGCTCAACGGCGATGGACCGACGTGGCGGCGGTGAAACAGGTGTCCACTGGCTTGGTGATAACCAAGGTAGACGCATACGGCCGCTGCGCGGTGCCAGCGGCGAGGTCGGGGAGCGCCATGCGTCGTGGAGATGGCAGGGTCTAAATCCATGTGGTTTTTCCTCTTCCATGTCTCCAATCTGATTTGTATTTCTCCCCACGTGATTTGTTTCTAATTTTTCTCAATCCCAAGCGCGAAGAGATAAAAATCATGTTTCCAATGTATCTGATTTGTTTGGATTTGATACTTCCAAAGATGGATTTGGTCTGATCTGGAAATAGCTCTGGTCTTTCTTTATTTTCGATCTATTTTTGGTCCCCAAATTCTTTCTCCATATGGATTTGCTCTTCACAAGTTAAATGGAGTTGGATCTGTTCTTTCGTGTATGTGGAACAATGGAGCGTGTTGGGATCCTAATCTCGGATCTTGATTTTTTTTCATGAGTTTCTGAATGATTGTATCGAAACAAGTATTTTTGTCCAGATCTAAACTTGTTTGCTCTTGAATGTGTAAAAATATGGATCGTAAATATTTTTGTTTATTCATAGTAGGGGCAATTTATATAATTATGTGCGTAACCGTAACCAATCAATTTGTTTTCTCTTGGATGGTTTATATATGGTAAAAATATGGAGAATTTAAGAATGTTAGAGGAAAAAACCGAATGTGTCTTAATTCTGAAATGAGAACTAACTTATCTTCAATCTCTCATATCTCCTAATTCTAATTAGTACCATCGCTGGCATACTTATGGTGGAATTGTGAACTGGTAGATGCATAGTGTGATAAAGTAGAAACATAGGTTATACTGTGCAAAATAATAGGGACTGACATATTTGAATTTTTTGTTATTTAGGTGGTTTTTCGCAATGCTCATGAGTCAATGCACGGATCATAAAGCAAGGATGAACGCTTTCCGATAAGACAGACCCCTGACAGTGTGTGGACTTTCTTTTCTGCCGCGGTCCGGGGAGAGGTTGCGCGGGGAGGACCTGGCACCCCCAGATCCAAGTGGGAATGGAGGCACCAATTTAGGTCTGGAGATCCACGATCTGCCTTGAATCCTTTTACTTCTATGTTTTCATGGTGAATCTATGTTGAATTTCTCCCCTGCTAGGCATGCTGCAGACTGCACAAACATGCCATCTATGTACTTATTTCTCATCTCTGATATTTTGTATGGTATCATCACATTAGGGGCTAATTCTCTATTAATTTCTGGTAGACTAGATTTTCTGATCTGTCATGTGGTCTCATGAAATTGAATGACATGTCAAATGCTTAAATTATACCTAAAGTCCCACACCCAACGACACTTGGAGGTTACCTTATAATTTTCGAGCTGACTTGGACTAAGATGTTGCTTGTATTTGTAGATATTTTCTACGGCCTTTATTAATTGAAATTGGATCAAAGTTCAACACATGAAAACAATCTTAAGGGTATGAATTTGTGGAGTTCTATAGTCACGCTGAAGCTTAATGGTTTTCTTGGTCTTATAATGCCAGGTATTGACCAAACAATCCATCCCCCAAAGCCATTCTATTGTGTACATTTGAATTCGAACCAAGAGCTATGAGATAGCTTTTCCAGTTGATGAGTATAGTAACCACTAGAAACATCTTGCTATTTTTTAATGGATAGTAGGCTAATACAGTCAGCCCAATCTTTCTGCTAAATATAGAGATTCTTATATATATATCCTAAATTAGCTAAATCATCTGCTGATTGTATTCGCAACAATCATTCTTCCCATTATGTTTATTGAGTTGCACAAAAGGTAGATACGCTTTGCATTCCACTATGGCATTGTTGACATTATTCTAAGATGAGTTGAATTGATGTTCCTTATGTTTGTGTCTCTAAAATATTTTTTGCATAACAATTTTGTATAATTTCTTTTTCCACATGGTATCTTTCTTTAACTAAGTAAACTTATCTTTTATTATCGCTAAAATTCCATTGTGGAAGGGCAACCCTCCTAGAGGAGAGGGCAGAGAGACAACACCTCTGTCGTCCTAATAATCTGCTGCAACACTTGATTCCTCTTTCGACGTGGAGGTAACAAGCACCTCTCTCATAATCTTTTTGGTTTTCATTTTTTGCAGAAATTCGTTGGTATCTTCCAATTTACATTTTTGTCCATTAATTAACGATGTGTAGTTTGGTAGAAATCGAGTGATGTATTGTGCAATCGAGTGGTGTATGTGTTGTGCAATTTTAAAAAAATTGGGTGTTGTACTGTGATGGCAGAATTTGAGTGTTCACCGGTACCACTTGTTTGCTACATATTTGAATATTTACTGTCTTCCACCTTCAATGTAAGTATTGGATAATAATCAGTTGAGTTTTTCCTTTTATAGTGTAGAGTCTATATTCTAAAACAGTAAAAATTGTTGTCGGGAAACTGAAAGTATGTCGCTCTATTCAGCTGAAACTGCTAAGTGTTGGGTTCAATTTGGTCAGATTGGTGTGAGCCGTTGGATGTGGAGTATAAGGCAGGCGGGAGGGGGCAAGTTCAGCAGATAGCTACAACACACGATTTCTGCAGATTAGTAAATGCATGCACTCTGGCTCAAAAAATGCTAGGCTTTGCCTAGCTTACTATACCATGATTCAATTTCTTTGGGTGACATTTTTGCAGCAAGGCACACTCTCTTGTGTTTCTTTCTATTTATATTTCTCTAGCAACGCACTCTTCCTTCTTTTTAATTGTATTAACCAAGCTTGGCATGGTGAAATCAACAATGGTTGATAGTACTAATGGTAAAAGCTAGGACATCAAAGTTCACACAAATTTTGGCAGGTTTATTCAAAGAGGACAAAACAAGGTTATTCAGGCCATTGGAAAGATGATATCGATATCAGTTACACCTTTTGTACATGATAGGTTCATAGTTATTTAAAGATCATTTTATGTACAAGCCAATTTTGTAGTGGTATTTCTTTCTTAATAAAATGTCATCAAGGTATATAATAAAGTGTGACCCATTATTCTATAGCTTAATCTTGGTCATAACCCAGCAAGCTGAGGCTACTCCCGCGACTTTCTAGGACGTAGGATTGTGGATGTGACCAATCATGAGTCATCCGTTTGGGTTGGTAGAAATGTGTTACTACTACCCATGTTATATCGCTGACGTATTGGTCCATTGTTGGTGGGAGAGGTTCTTACGTGAAAAAAGAAGTATGCGAACTTTTTTCTTCTTCCCATCTTCACCCTAGCCCACCGTCCTAATCCTCCTTGCCGAGGATGCCGTCGGCCTGCAGCCACCATCCCACGCGGAGCTCTCCTACCGTTCGTTGACTCTCCCAACTCCCTACAATCGGTTGTGTGGACAACCTCTTTGTCAGAACCTGCCATGCCGTTGTCGGAATGAAATGCAGGCGGCGAGGCGAAGCTCCATTTTTGCCTAGTAATAATCTAACTTGGTGATAAGCACGCTTTGTTAGAGAGTGGTCTTGGCTTATCGCCTTATAAGATGCCGCCCCACACACACACGTGGTCCTTATCCTGATCTGGTAAATGGTTGTGAATTAGTACGACCCCTCTCTCTAGAAGGTGATCAACAGTTCTCCCATTTTCAGCTTCCTGCACTACCCTACACGTACGTATACGTATGAGCACTGTTCACGTGTTACACTGGGGAGAGATACGAAAAAATCGTTTCCAGCTCCTGTCATGCATGGTGTTGAACACCCCCTGTCGGCTGACCGATCCCGAGGCTGCTCCACACTCGAGGAAGAAGACTAGAGTCGAAGGCACACTAGATTACACAAAAAAATGACACAGGAAACAGGGAGAAACTTTGTTGATCTTTCTCTCGGTAAAACTTCCGTACAATGATTGCTCCTTTATTTATAGACTAAGGGGATAGGATACCCACATGGGCTAACCCTAGCCTGATAGAGGCCACACCGAATGGGCCTCTACCGGCCCAGTTTCCCAACACTTCCCCTGGGTATCTTATCTGTATAACCATGGCTTAAAACTCCGAAAAAATCAGTGGGAAAAATATAGAGAATACACATGGTATACTTCTTGCTATGTTGCATGAATTGCCTCATTAAAAACCTCATGTGAGAAACTTCATAAAAACTCACTAAGGGAAAAAGAGTACAATTCACTTAACTATAAAGTTAAGCACTCAATCATCAGGATCAAGATTTCAGCGATGAGTTTGTGAAGATTCTCCCCCTGAACCTTGCATCTCCCTAAGTCTCATCATGCCGATCCCACGGACACATCTCTCGAAAGAAGATGCTGACAATGATTTAGTGAACAAATTAGCGAGATTTTCACACGACTTAGTATGCAAGACTTTCACTTCGTTCATCTTTTGCAGTTCATGTGCATAGAAGAACTTGAGGTTTATATGCTTTGTGAGATTACTCTTTACGTAACCCGTGTGGACTTGTGCAACACAAGCGGCATTATCTTCATAGATAATTGTTGGGGTTTGTACGGTGTTCAGTCCACATGACATCTGTATGTGGCTGACTACTCGTCGAAGCCATACACATTCTCGTGATGCTTCATATAATGCTATGATTTCCGAGTGGTTCGTCGAAGTTGACACAAGAGTTTGTTTAGACGATTTACAGGAAATCGTTGTTCCACCACAAAGGAAAACATATCCAGTCTGTGACTTGGATGTGTGCGGGTCCGAAAGGTACCCAACATCTGCATAGCCTACAACAGATAGTTCTTGGTTCTTTTGGTAAAACAAGCCAAGATCCTTTGTCCCTTGTATGTACCTAAAGATGTCCTTAACGCCTTTCCAATGCCTTGGTAGCCTCAGAACTATACCTTGCAAGCAAATTGACGGCGAATGCAATATCCGGCCGTGTACAATTTGCGAGGTATATAAGTGCGCCAACTGCACTTAAGTAGGGGAATTCCGGTCCCGAAATTTCCTCCCCCTCTTCTTTAGGCCTGAACAGGTCCTTGTCTTGCTGCAAAGATCTTCCGACCATCGGGGTCTTAGAAGGATATGCCTTTTCAAACCAAAATCGTTCCAACACCTTCTGGGTGTAGGCCGACTGGTGAACTAGAATCCCAGCAGGGGAATGCTCAAGTTGCAGACCCAGGCAGAACTTGGTTTTGCCTAAGTCTTTCATCTCGAATTTCGACATCAGGTAGGAACTAGCTTCCTCAATATCGTCAGGTGTACCGATTATATTCAAATCGTCCACGTACACCGAGATAATACAGAAACCATCCTGGGATCTCCGTATAAAAACACATGGGCAATCTTCATTTCTCGCGTAGCCCTTCTGATGAAGGAAATCGCTTAAACGATTATACCACATCCTACCTGACTGTTTTAGTCCATACAATGACTTCTTAAGCTGAACACTATATAAGCTCTTGTTTGATCTATCCTGGTTCGGGATAGGGATACCTTCTGGTACTTTCATGTATATGTCCGAATCCAAGTTACCATATAGGTAAGCGGTGACAACATCCATTAGTTTCATTTTTAAGTTCATGTTTACTGCCGTCGAGATCAAGTATCTAAAGGTAATTCCATCCATGACCGGGGAGTAAGTTTCCTCAAAGTCGACACCTGGTCGCTGAGTGAAACCTTGAACAACAAGCCTTGCTTTCTACCTTACTACCTCTTTATTCTCGTTTCTCTTTCGAACAAAAACCCACTTATGGCCAACGGGGCGAATGAGGAGTTAGACAAACAGGTCCAAATACCTCTTTTTTGTTTAACGATAATAATTCAGCAGTAATTGCCTTCTGCCAATCTTTCCAATCCGACCTTTTCTTGCAATCAGCGAGCGTGTTAGGCTCAGGGTCAAGATTTATGATTGAGGCAATTTTATTGGCAAAATTAACGTCGACATTTTCCATGGCTCGAGTGCATCAGGCACATCCTCTTGCTCCACCGGATTTCCCAATCCAGGAGCTAGGTCCTTTAGCTTTCCCGCTCCGATGTGTGCGCACACAACTTCGCTGGGTATTTCCGATATAGGAAAATTCAAGTCCAGAATTTCGTGCACTGAAATATCCGTACTTGTGCCAGGTCTCAACTGGCTCCCCTCAACAGGGGCAGACTGTAATAAATCTCTCTTATCCTTTTTCTTCAGGCGTTCCCGAGTACTTGGGATTTGAGAAACTGGATTCTGCGTCCTCTTAGGCCATGGAGCAGGAGCGGGTATACCATTATTTTTCTTCGGTATTTCAACCCTTTCCGGTGCATTACGTGCATGCACATGCGACTTTGTCACAGTCTTTAAATCACTAAAATGATCGGGCAGTTGATTCGCTAGGGAGTGCAAATCTAGTATCTTTTGGACTTCTCTATTAGTCTCAACAGTGCGCGGGTCATGAGCGTGGATCCCCGTGGCTTTCCACGTGATTTCTCGACTTTTGTCATCCAGGGGTTGATTACCTTCCCCCAAAGTCGGAAAAAGATCCTCGTCAAAAATGCAGTCAGCAAAACGGGCCGTGTGACAGTCACCTATCAAGGGGTCCAAGAACCTTATTATGGACACAGTCTCATAACCAACGTATATCCCCGACTTACGGAGCGGTCCCATTACTGATCGCTGGGGTGGTGGTATAGGTACATATACCTGGCAGCCGAACCTACGTAGGTGGAAAATTTTCGGTGCCGACCCTTGCGCAAGTTGGATAGGAGAGTGGATGTTGTAGGCCGATGGTCGAAAGTTGATGAGATTAGCGGCGTGTAACACCGCGTGTCCCCAACATGTAGTTGGTAAACTACAACCCTGAAGGAGTGGTCTGGCAATGAATTTAATCATTTTAATCAATGCCTCCGCAAGTCCATTTTGAGTGTGGATATGCGGTACAGAGTGCTCAAGTTTGATTCCTGTTGCCATGCAATAATCATCGAATGCCTTTGAAGTAAATTCTCCGGCATTGTCCATTCAAATAGACTTCAAACGATAACCAGGGAATTTATTCCTTATTTGTATGATCTGAGAGATCAACTTTGCAAAAGCATGGTTCCTTGTTAACAGCAGGCAAACATTGGACCATTTAGAGGAAGCATCGATGAGCACCATGAAGTACCGAAACGGCCCTGAGAGGGGCTGAATTGGACCACATATATCCCCTTGAATACGTTCCAAGAACGCGGGGAGTTCATCCTTTACCTTTAGGGGGACGGTCTAATGATCAATTTCCCCGTAGCGCATGTGGAGCACACGAAATCATCGGGATTCGGGAAATTGTTCACATTAACATTATGACCATTCGAGTTGTTAATTATATTTCTCATCATCCTAAGACCGGGGTGGCCTAACCTATCATGCCAAAGGCAGAATAGTTCGGAGCTTCTAAAGACAATCTTAAGGGTAGTGTAAATAGGTGGTGCTACTATCTTAGTGTAGTACATCCCAGTAGCTAATGAATGGAGTCTTTCGACAACATGTTTACCATTTTCGTCGCGCTTGGTAATGAGTAGGAACTCCTTTCCATTCTCATCATCATCGGTTTCTACATGGAAACCATTTGCGCGGATGTCTCTAAAACTCAAGAGAGTACGAGTCGACTCCGGATACAACAATGCCTCTTCAATGATCAGAGTTGTTCCATTGGAGAGTATAATAGTTGCTCTTCCGAAGCCAACTACATTCGGACCGCAGCCGGCGATCGTCATTATGTTACCGGGGTTTTTGGTAATGGACTCAAAATACTTTGTTTCTCTCAAGATGGTATTTGTGGTGCCGCTATCAGCAAGGCACGTTTCCTCTATTTGGGCGCCACACGCGTTCTAAAATATAGTGCCTAATTAATATAATGGAGCGAGGAAGATGCTACATCAAGTAAGTAAAACACATAAACATTTCAGAACATCACATAACCAAATAATAGAATAAATGAATGAACTAAATGTCATCCAATCGCCGAAAACAAATAAATGTTATGCTCTCATAGAGCTTACAACCATATCAAAAAATTGTATCAGATTATTTGCGGAAAAGAAATCATCACAACAAAAGGGAGCTCAGGTGGATTCTGCAAAGAAACCATCAATCTCATCCTATATCTCAAGATCGTTGAGCTTCTCTTTGTTGGCTATCATCATCGAGGCAGCAGAGATGTCTAGCTGAGGCGGGGGCAGAACGTGCTCAACCTCCATGGGCACAACGGAGTTCGTGGGAACCGCCGAAGGTGCTGTCACTTGTGCTACGTCCTGCGCCACTCCGGGCGCGACGTTCTGCACAGGCGCCGCTCCGGGTGCCAGTGGTGCCTCAACCTGGACAAGGTGCGCCTCGCGCGCCTTCTTGTTGGCCTTGAATGCGTCCATGACGTGCTTAGGGGCCAAACACTGTCTGGAGAAGTGAGTCTTGGATCCACAGCGGAAACAGTCCTGGGGACTTGCCTCCCCCTTGCCCGCCTTGCGTTGCTTGTCCGGGTTGGAGGAGTTGGGGCCCTTCTTGCCCTTCTTGCCTCTTTTCTTGTGGATGGGCTTGCGCACCTTGTAGGCACCGGCATCAGCCTCATGACTTGGGCCCCCCGCGAAGGGTTGCGCGGAGAAGTTCTTTTTCAGAACATTATCCTGCGCCTCGGCCACCTGAAGAGCATCAATAAGCGCTGCATATTCCGTGAATCCTTCCTGGCGAAAGTTTCGCGAGGACTGGATGTTGTCCGGATGGAATGTGGAGAGAGTTTTGTCAATCTTCTGCTGATCGGTGGTACTGGTCCCACAGAGCTGAAGGATGGTACAAATCCGGTGCAACCTGGAGTAGTACTCTCCCACTGTCTTGAAGTCCGCAAACCTCAGACGAATCCAATCTGCCTCCGCCTGTGGCTGAATGGTGTACTTCACCCTAGAGAACCGCTTGTTGAGGGCAGTCCAAAGGGCAGAAGCACTCCGTTCTGCCATGTACTCGTTCTTGAGAGTCTCACACATGTGATGGCGGAGGAAGTGCAGGGCTTTGGCGTTGTCCGCCGGGATGGTGGTGTTGGGGGCCGCGGGGTCCCCGCAATCAGCGCATCCTTGATGCATCGGCCCTCGAGGACGATCTCAACGTCCGAGGCCCAAGTCAGGTAGTTAAGCCCATCCTGGGTCAACTCCGGGAACTCGCTGCTGACGATTCCGGTCATCTGCAATTTATGCAAAGTGTGTAAGATTACAGCAGGTAATCGGTTGGCGGCGCGGGCTAGCGCGGGGGCACTCGGCGGCGAGGCCAGGCGCGGGCGGCGCGGCCAGCAGGGCGGCGCTTGGCGGCGGGGCCAGGCGCGGGCGGCGCTCGGCGGGTCAGCTCGACTTTCGGGAAGGAAAATCCGTATCTTAGATGAGATCTGATCTAAGATCTGAACACAAATCTTGAAAGGAAATCGAGAGACGAATCCATTTTTGCCGTCAAATTCGGGTTACCTTCAACGAAAGCCTGCGTGATGCAGGCTCGACGGTGGCTTGATGGAGGCTCGACGGAGAGACACGTGCTGATAACATGTTGAACACCTCCTGCCAGCTGGCCGGTCCCGAGGCTGCTCCACACCCGAGAAAGAAGACTCGAGTCGAAGGCACACTAGATTACACAAGAAAATGATACAGGAAACAGGGAGAAGCTTTATTGGTCTTTCTCTTGATAAAACTCTTACACAATGATTGATTCTCTATTTATAAACTATAAAAGGGATAGGATACTCACATGGATTAACCTTAGTCTGGTAGAGGCCACACCGAATGGGCCTCTACCGGCCCAGTTTCCCAACGCATGGAACGACAGCTGCAGTAAACCTCACCCCCTGATTGATACCGGTCGCGCCGTATCGGACGTGTCGATCGTGTCTTGGACCGGACTCCTGCATGCAGTTTGGTTCGTACCGCATCACCGTCACACCGTGTGCTTCATCCATCGACCATGCATGGTCCCTCGCCTGACTAATCTCTGGTGCGTGTGCCGTCAATTCGCCAATGGTCCTGAGCCAGACTCCCGTCATAGCATAGAAAATTCAGCATCAGAAAAAACTGGTTCACGTGGCCTCCCTCTACTTTTATAAAAGGAAAACGGTCCTGTTCTTTTCCCCCGGACGATCGTGTCGCTCGTATCGTCCGGGTCGTCCCGCGGCACGCGCAGTTAGCGATGGTGGGACCAGCAGTTAGTTCCCGCGCCACGCACCTTATCCCCTCGCAGTTAGTTCCCGCGCCACGCGCAGTTAGAAGAGGGATCGCCAGCGCTTCCCCACGCAAGGGCCAATGACAGGTCCGGTGGCACTCCCCAAACGAACTGCTGCCAAGATATTCTAGGAGCTAAGTATGGTGTACGTCGACGCTATGGAGATCGGCCTTGCTGCTAGCGAGACATGGTGGTGCTACCAGCGTCTGGTGCTTTGCATCAAGACAATTTTTGCTACACAAGTTTTGTTGTTTGCCATAATAGAATATAGGTTTTGCTGCGAAATTTTCGGCGAGATCTGCGAAGTCGATTTGCTATAATCGTCTTATTATTTTGCTATAATAGTATAATTTTTTTGCTACACGATATTTCCGGTGAGGTCTCCGACAAGGTGTCTAAAAAAGTCTCCGGCGATGTCTCTCACGAAGTAGGTTTTTTGCTACATTAGAAGAACGTTATTGCTACAACCGTCTCTTGGTTTTGCTACAACAGTGTCAACTTTTTGCTACAAGATCTCCGGCGAGAGTCACCGGCGAGTTTTTCCGACGATGTTTCCGACTAAGTCGGTTTTGCTGCATTAGCATAATTTTTTTACTGCATGATCTCCGGCGAGACGTTCTATTTCTGAAACGAACCGTTTTTTTTTCTTCCGAAGCAAAAAAGCGGAGACATATGTAGCAAAAACGGGCCGGTTTGCAGCAAAAACGGAATTTAGGGCGATTTTGGGGATACGTATCGCGCAGGAAAGGAGGACGATGGAAACTCCCATCGTCCGGGAGACGCCTAGCAGTTTCCTCATTCAAAAGGGATCACTGTGCATCGCCACCACACTGTGTCCCGTTCACTTGACACGACGACAGGATCGGAGGATAGTACTTGGTAGTTGGTAATATTGAGTTTCGTCTAAGCATTGCACCTACGGATGCCTAGCTAGCTCTAGCAGCTAGTACAGCGAGTGCAGCACTAGGACTCGTACTATGCGATGCGTACGGCCCCATATCTCTTAGCGTCTAATCAAGCTGCCCACCTTTCACGAACTTAGTGCAACCCTGTCGAGCTCGGGTGAAGAGGTGATGTGTCTAATTTGTCTTAGGTGGTCGCTATGGTGGTGCTAGAGACGAGTGACAAGCGTTGGTATTTTGTTCTGGGGTTTCTTAGGTATGGATTGTAGTTTTCCTTTTTGGCTAAGGGTTCTTTCTGAAAAAGTTTAGGTTTTCCAGTCCTTTCAGTTCTACCAGTCGGTGTATATGTGGGTGTAATTTGATCTTTTATAAATGAGGCATGTATTACCTCCAAATAAAGTGCATGCTTCCGCTGACGAGATTATGATGATCCATCCAATGGCGAGTCGTTATGCCGCAAGGGGCTACGCAATTCCGGCAGCGCACTCGACTAAACAAGCATATAGCTTCATAAAAGCACGTGCCATGCGTGCGGTCGTCTCCATCCGTCAATCAATTTTCTCGCCAAGGCCCCGTTGTGCACCGCGGTAAAGCTTTGCTTGTTCATCTCAAGTGTATACTTTATGACGTGTTGTGGACGGTTTGAACTTTTACAATTTTGTAATACTCCCTCTCTTTCATATTGCTCCGCATATTAGGTTTAGTCAACGTCTAACATTATCGAGTTTGAGCAACTACTATAAATTTAGAATTATAATCATTTCAAAATTAGATCAATACTATTGAAAACATAATGAAACATACTTTCATAGGATATTCGTTTGATACTGTAGATATCGATGTTTTGTATATTATACATGCTTAAACATTATAAAGATTAATTTTGACTTAGCCAAAGGTGCGGAATAATATAAAACTGAGGGAGTAATCCATAGCTTTGTAAAGCAGCTCAACTACGTACTACGTGCAAGCTAACTTGTAGTGTGGTACGGCCTATTGTACTACCATAGTTGCAAGTGTGACGATCGCTTCAAGAATAGCTACTTGGCTTGTAAAACTTACTGCGAATTCGACAATATGTATATGCCATTTTGGCTAGCTATTCCACGAGCTAGCAAATCGGATAACAAAGCATATAATTATTCTAAAGCTCGGCATATATGTTCACACTATTCTTACCAGAAAAGTTCCCTCTAATAATAGTATAAAATGTAAATTTGCATGTCAAACAATTCAAATTAACGGAAGCAAACTTTGGGAATTTTCATAAATTAATTCAGAACTATCTCATGCGAATTTCATCAAAATTTAATTGGCCTGAATCTTATCTGATGATTTTGAGAGAGAAAATATGGCACTCCTCACCGAAATTACAAAAAATTCAGAAATATCATACAATTCGATACCTCGGTATTAACGTAATCTCGATACGAAATGGTGAATGACTTGTATCCGTTACGGAGTATGTTATTGTGGGCACAAAGTTGAAGTGGAGTTTGGGAATCCGATGACCTATACTCGTCAAAAGGCCACTACCACTGAAATTCATGTACTAGTAATATATGGTGGGGGTGCGATGTGCGTGTATAGCATGTTTTTCAGCACATGTGCATTTGGTCTTTTTTCAAGAAAGTGAAGTGTAGGCGTTCGAATAATCAAGAAAGAGAGAGCAAGATGTGTAAGGTGTACTACGGAGATCTCAGGGTCGATCAGGGCTCGGACCGGCCGATACTGCCTGCCTACCTCTTTCTTCTTCACCTTCTTCCCTCAAACTCGACGTTGAACGACGACCCACCCTGATGGAACGACACGACATGAATCTACCAGCAGAAAGAAACGCCGCACCAAAAAGAAATGTCCCCAAGGACCCCATATATATATGCTCCATAATTAATTGGAATACATGCGCACTTGACACTAATGAGCACGGGCGCCAGTTGGATTAGATATTCCTTTGCGAACTCGATCATCTTTGCGAAGTTTACAGAAGAGAGGTAATTGATCAAACCAAGTTTGTAACCGTGTATATGCCCGGCTGTGGTGACTGTGAATCCAACTGTTAATTATACAGTAGTACATCTGTATGTGTATATATATACTGTGCAAAACTCAGTAGAAAAATAAGGCCAAAATCATCAGCTCTATCCCAGACTAAAGATCGCCTACTAGCCTCTCCCCCCTCCATATTTTTCCCCCTCACCGCTGCAGCTCACAGTCGCCATGCGCGCCAAGGTCAGGCTCGACCGATCACGATGTGACTTTGGCGCGGGTGCACGGGGCCAGGTGGCCGGCGTGCACGCGGTGGCTGGACGACGACGGGTGCGTGTCCCGCTCGACGAGCGCGCGCAGGCGGAGGAACTCGTCGACGGAGCAGGGAAGGCGCAGGGGTCCCGACGAGTGGTAGCCGTACGCGTCGCGCGCCGCCTCCAGCAGCCGGCGGAAGAGCGGGTGGTAGAGGTATGCGATGGGGATGACGAACCGCCCGCCCGGCTGGTCCTCGTCGCCGACCCGCACCGCCAGCCACCCCTTCTTCACCTTCCCCTCGCCCTGCATCGCCGGCGGTCCAGCTGCTGCCGAGCTCTCGCCGTTGCTGGCTGCTGATGCTGCGCTTCGCACCGGGAGTTGCTACCCGATAGAAAGCTACGGTGGAGTTTTTTTTTAGGGTTATTACGCTGGAGTTGTGTCTGTGGTGCGATGTGGTTTCGTGGCAGCTGCGGTGGTTTTTATAGGATTTGGCTCCTGCGTGCGCCGTGCACTCGACTGCCGCTTCTTAGGTACGAAGTACGTGGTACGAATTCCGGTATTCAGAAATCTAATTGTGCTTACAGGTGTAAAAAAATCTTTTGTTTGATAATAAACGTAAAAAATAAGAAAAAAACACATGCATGTACATTCGAACATTTTATGTCCTTCCGCAAGTTTTCAGAAAACATGTACTACATTTTTTGTCTCTCGTATAAAAATAGAAAATAATTCCAAAGCTCTAACGTGCTATCCACTGGACATTTTGTCTATTTGAGACATGTCATGTAAAATGTTCCTTTTTCCTAAAAGCTTGTGTGCAAACATCAAATATATGTACGTATATGTGAATAATTATTTCAAAAACATTTAGCATTTTCAATTTTCTTTTTTATGCATTTTATCTAATAGTTCATTTGCACATGTGAGCCAAACACCACCATCCAATTGGCTCACAAGTGCGTATGAACCTATTGTTTGAAAACAAATTTTGAAATGTCCAAAAATTGAAAACATTATCCACACGTACATTTAGAAAAAAAATTAGAAAAGAAAAAAAGGGTTGTCCATTCAAAAAACAAATTTGCAAAATCCTTTTCAGAACAGAGGAAGTATATCTTTGTTTCCCTATCTCTTTAATTTCTTCTTCCTACCCTTCTCTTTGACGGTTCCGCAGCACCTTTTAATTGGGACCAAATAAATCCTCCATCCTCCCTGCCCGGTCTAACAGATCGGGTGGATGCTTTAACATTGACCATGGAAGTGCAAGTGCAAGTGTACCAATTTGTACTTGTGGTACTGGTGTGTCACATTGTGACCTGCACATTTGCGTGGCCGAATTAAGCCGGAAAAAAAAGACATATAGTGCTCTTTAAACAAGTGTCTCTTTGACCGATAAACGCAACGGATCAATCGATCGATCGATCGGTCGGTGCTACGTGATCAGAATAAAAACAGGAGTCACGCTAGGAACATCCAACGGAGCATGCCGGATTTTCCACATTTTCCACAGAATAATTCTGCTACTAAGATTTCTCCCCACTTAATTAGTGGATCGATTCCGTGTAGTAAAAGAGAAGGTGATAAACACGCTTGGCTAGGGAGTGATCTTGGCTTATCGCGGGATGGCCGTGCTGAGCGGGGTGGCGTGCTGTTGTGGGGCACGGAGGGCTGCAAGGCGGCACGGTGCAGGTGGCGCGTCCTGTCATGTCCCGGGCTACGGCGGCGGCGGCTCCGCGCGAATCTGGCGGGCGGTGGTGGGTGGGTCGGGGCTGCTCTGCTTGGGGGTGGCGGCAGGGCCTGGCGGCTCGGCCCTTGGTCGTGGTGTCGGCGGTGGCCGACAGGGAGGTGCCCAGCTGGCTAGTCCCCCTACAGCTCTTGCTGGCCCAGATCTGGGCCCTCTTGGACCCAATCAGGGTTTGGGGCAGACCTAGCGCAGGGCGGCTTCTCTCAGGAGGTGGTGGGGGCGGGTCTGGGGCATATAGGAGGGCGGCGACGGCTGCGGTGGCTTTGCTGCAGCGTTATGGCAGGGTGTTTACGGGCCTTTCGAGGCCCGGCCGGGGCGAGTGCCTAGTGTGCCCGTGCGGCCGCGTCCGGACGGCAACCGCCATTGGCGGTGGAGGTCGAGCTCCTCCGCGCGGCCGCTGATGACCCACAAGTATAGGGGATCGCAACAGTCTTCGCGGGTAGTATTACCCAATTTATTGATTCGACACAAGGGGAGCCAAAGAATAGTTGTAAGCCTTAACAACTGAGTTGTCAGTTCAGCTGCACCTGGAAATAGTTCTTGCTCACAGAAGTTTATCAGTAGCATCAGTTTGTAGTAGCAACAGCAAAGCAACAGCAGCAGCAACAGCAATAGTGAAACAAGAGCAATAGTAACAGTAGCGGTAACAGTAGGATTCGAGTGCGGTAGGCATAGGGATGGATGGACGGGCGTTGCATGGAGGAGTCTAAACATGTAATTTCAAGACCTCGGGCATTGCAGATAAATAATAACAAGCATTCAAGTACTAAACAATCCTAGGCATGTGCTCCAAATATAGTCATACGTGCTCGCAATAAGAACTTGCACAACATCTTCTGTCCAGCCAGCCCGTGGCAGCGGGGCCTCTAGGGAACTACTGGCAATTAAGGTGCTCCTTTTAATAGAGCACCAGAGCAAAGCATTAACACTCCGTGAACACATGTGATCCTCACACCACAGCCATCCCCTCCGGTTGTCCCAATTATTGTCACTTTGGAGCCTTTGGATCCGGACAATGATATGTGCACACAACTTGCAGATAAGATCACAAAAAATACTATCATAATGATTCAATAATAAGTTCAGATCTAAGATCATGGCACTCGTGCCCTAGTGGCAAGCATTAAGCACAATAAGTTGCAACAAAGTCAAATAGCACTAATAGAGATACTATCCACTATGCCCTAACAGATCTTATTTGATTACATGATAGAAATCATCTAATTTCTATCATTCCCAAGCCTACAGCGGGGGATTACTCACTCATGGATGAGGGAAACATCGGTGTTTGATTGAGATGCGTTGGTGATGACGCGATGGCGATGATCCTCTCCAAATTCCCTGTCCCGGCAGGGTGCCAGAACAGAGTTTCTGGATCCGAATCTTGGTTTCTGGTGGTGGCGGTGGAGCGGAACTCCTTCTGGAAAAACGACGAACCCTCCTCGGTTTTTAGGTCAAGGGGTGACTAATAGACGAAGAGGGAGTCCGAGGGGGTGCCTGGGGTGGCCGCACACCCCTAGGCACGGGCTGGGCCCACCCGCGCCTGGGGTGGGCTGGGCCTCCCAGGCCTCCCCTCCGTCTCTTCTTCTGGCTCCGTGGATCTTCTGGTGAAATATAATTTTTGGCATATTTTCCGGGATTTTTCCTGATAGTTTATTTTCTGCACAAAAACAAGACACCAAGGTAATTCTGCTGAAAACAGCGTCGATCCGTGTTAGTTGTATCCAAATCACACAAGTTTAGAGGAGAAAAAATAGCAAAGTGTTCGAGAAAATAGATACGTTTTGGACCGGGCAACAGCGGTCATTTTCCCTCTTATCCGTGCAGTCTCTGATCCGGGAAGCAGCGGTCCTTTTCCCTCTTGACGGTGCTGCTTGGTGCTTGGCGAGTCGGGGCTAGGAGCTTGGTGGGCATTCTTCGGTGGGCGCAGCGGTTGCGGTCTTCCTCGTCAGTCGATCCGTCTCCATCTCCATTCGTTTTTTTCCTTGTTTTAGTTCGGGTGTGTGTTGTTGCCCCAGCATCGTGTCTCGTGTTGTGTCTCTGTTTTTTGGCGTTATGCTGTTTGGACTAGAAGCGGAGCGAAAGGCTGTTTCGACAGAAAAGAAATCCGTACTGATTGCGGCACTACGCACAAAGCAATTCGAGTCTTGTATGTCTTTGTTTTCCCGTCTCTTTTCTTCTTCCTCACCTTCTCTTTGAAGGTTCGACTGCACCTTTTAATTGGGACCAAATAAATCCTCCATCCTCCTTGTCCTGTACTCCTGTCTAGCCGATCGGGTGGATGCTCTAACATTAAGCTTTCAGCCGAGCACATTTCCATCATGCAAGTGCAAGTGTACCAATTTGTGCTTGTGGTTAGAGGTTACTGGTGTGTCACATTGTGACCTGCACATTTGCGCGGCCGAATTAAGCCGGACAAAAAAAGCAAATACACCCAGCCAAATCCATCCATAGGAAGTGTAGGTCCACGACAACGCCCGATCACCGTATCTAGCACAAGTGAAATGCCATTGCTCTTTCCGCCGAGATGCCCATCTCCAATTCTCCATACATCTCGCATTTTAAGAACATCGGCGTCGCCCATCACCGCAGGTTGCAACAAGTGACTGAAAAAGTCGACTCGATCATCCTCGGCATAGCTTTCATAGCTACTTGTAGGAATAAAAACTAGATGTCCATCGGCGCGTACAGGATTTTCCACAGAATAATTCTGCTTCGTACTGCCGCTAAGATTTCTCCCCACTTAATTAGTGGATCGATTCTTAGTAAAAGAGAAGGTGATAAGCACGCTTTGGTAGAGAGTGGTCTTGGCTTATCTCCTTAAGATGCCCCCCCCCCCCCCCCCCAACACACACACACACACACACGTGGTTGTTATCTTGATATTGTCATGGTTGTGAATTACACTGTCTTCTTAAAGAAAGAATTTGCACTCTGAATTTTCTCCCACTTCTGCTATACCCTAGGAGAAGCAGGCTACGCTCGGTATCAGTACTGTTCACGTGTTACACGGGGCAGAGATACGAAAAAATATCGTTTCCAGCTCCTGTGTCCTGTTGATAGCTTGTCATGGAACGACAGCTGCAGTACCGGCCGCACCGTACGGATCGGACGTGTGTCTTGGACCGGACTCTTGCATGCAGTTTGGTTCGTACCGCATCACCGTGTGCGTGCTTCATCCATCGACCATGGCCCCTCGCGTGACAAATATGTCATGTGTGCCGTCAATCCATCATGCATGATCCCGGACCAATCTCCGTCATACAGTAGAAAATTAAGCATCAGAGAAAACTAGCTCTCATATCTTTTGGCCTCTATTTCGGAAGGGCTCACTATGAATCGCAACCACATTGTCGTGTCCTGTAGCAATCCGGTCGGCTTCGGCGTCTATCTAATACGCGCGAGTCAGTCACTTGACACCACGACAGGCGGATAATACGTGACATTTTTTTTTGGAAACACGGGCAAAAAGATTGGACTTTAACCCGGCAACGGTCCTATAAATTGCAAAAACCGAACGGAGACAAGACAAAAACTGATTAGCCAGCTGAATTCAAAACAAAAATTCAAAATATTTTCTAGGTCAAACAGTTTGTCCAAATTAAGATCCGTTTTCACCGTTAGGCTAGTCGTGACGAGATCTTCGAAACTAGATCCCATGTTGATATGTTTTGATAATTTTTTTTTCGACCAAAAGTTATCCGCCTTAACACAGGAGTTATCCGGACTTCAGTATATAAGTTATTCATTAAAAAACATGTAAGTTATCCACTACTATAAAATTTACCCATAGTCGCGTGTTATGGATAGGTAACTTTTTTATTTATCCATAAGTTATTCATCAGTAATACGAGAGTTATCCAGACTTTAGGATGTAAGTTATCCATCCAATAACATATCAGTTATCCACCGTTATAAAAAATTTACCTACGAACAGAATATAAAATGTTATTCTAACAGCTCGGTCTCATTGCTCATCGCTGCTCTCGTAGCGTACGGATTACTCAATCTCGAAAGTCCACCGCGTGAAACATCAAACATAATTTCATTAAAGAAACTAAATTTAAGTTTTTTGCATACAATATTAATAAATGAGGTCTTATGCCCCAACCATCCACCACAGTAAGCCGTAGTGAACAACATGACACTCAACCATTAACCGGCTCGACTTTGTCGTCCATCGGCGCTATCGAGGGATGACGAAGCCTAGAAGGGTTTTAGGATGCTTCATCGCTTGTCGACGCTATCGCATTGATAGAAATAAAGTCTAAGTACCCTAACAACTAGGCTATCACGTTTCAATTAAACTTGCTCAACGAGAACGTCTATATCCAACACGTTTATATGCTGGATAACTTATATATTATAGGGTGGATAACATTTATACTATAATATGGATAATTCATGTGTTAGGAGTGAATAACTTTTTGGTCTGAAAAAAATTTCGTCGAAACATATCAATATGGGATCTAGTTTCGAAGATCTTGTCGAGACTAGCCTAAGGTGAAAACGGATCCTAAATTCGGATGAATGGTTTGATCTACAAAACATTTTGAATTTTTGATTTTTGATCTTAGCTGGCTTTAGTTCATTTTGTCTTTTAGTACAACAGTCAGTGTAGTACAACAGCCAGTGCAGCGCATTTCACTTGTCCGCCGGGTTTTGTACTTTTCAGACCGGTCTGAGTATAGATTTTTCGAAAAGATTTGTCTTTTTCAATTAATTAAGCAAGGAGAGTACAAAGCAGATAAAAGTTTAAAAATACACAAAGTGACTACTCTCGCGGTATCAAATTACTCATGCGCTTAGCGTCCGCAAGCACCTATAAATTTACCTCTAGCTTAATCTTGTCTAAAAGGATCAGTGGTGGAGCATGCTTAGTTCTCATGACACAAGAAGAGTTAGCGAAGCCATGTCCTTGTGCTTCGCCATGGTCGACCACCAAGAGTGAATAGATTGTGTTGGCCATGCGTCAAGATCAATGAAGTGGAGGCCATGCCAAGTCTTGACGGAGGCCCAAAGCCTAATGGTGTACCGACAATGAACAAAGAGGTGATCCACCAACTCCGGCTCACTTTTGCATAGGGAGCAAACCCCACAGTTTGGACATCCTCTTATCTGAAGTCGGTCAACATTCCAAAGCCTATTTTGAATGGCAAGCCAGACGAAAAACTGAACCTTGGGGGAGCCCAAATTTTCCAAACCAAAGAGCTTATGGGAGCGCTAGTGGTCTCGAAAAACTGGGCCTTGTAAGCGGAGTTGGTTGAGTATAGACCATTCTTGGTGAGATTCCAAACAATATCGTCCTCCACCTCATGCCGAAGGTTCACTTGCCTAATGAGAGTCCAAAGGGAGATGAATTTCCGGATATGGTCCATAGACAAGGAGGAATGTATGTTGATCTTAGAGATCCATCCATCATTGTGCAAGGCTTGCTTGATATTCCACTTCTTTCTAGTCGAAATATTATGTATGAGTGGGGTGATGTCAATAGGCTTTTTGCCATCAAGCCATGGGGCCTCCCAAAAGGGAGTTTTCTCACCATTGCCCAAGGTAATCTTCGTAGAGGCATAGAAAAGACACATGTCCACCTTGTTGCAAGGATTCTCTAAGCCCGCCAAGATTCTTGATGGGTCCTTCTATTGGAGACAATCAAACACCTGTTTTTCCAATATGGTTTTGCTCGGTCTATATGGTCAATCACCCAAGCAGCTTCTGGCTTGTATCCATCACGTAGTATTGCCAACATTTTTGGGAATTAGTTACATGATATTGATAACAAGTACAAAAACCTATTTAGGGTCGGAGCGATAGCCATTATATGGTCGCTATGGTAATATAGAAATAATAAGGTTTTTAATGATATAAACTGCTCTCTTCTGCAGGTTCTCTACAGGTGTACTCATACCCTTCGGGCTTGGTCAACTTTGCATCGTGCGGAATATCACGATCTCTTCCTGGAGATGTGTACGCGGCTGGAGGATACGGCACGGGACTTTTTTACCAGACATGGATGACAGCATAATCTTTGGATAGACCTATCACATGCATCCTAGGAGTTTAATTCGTCTATATTTTCATTTTAAGTTTGGACCATGTGGAGGGTGTCGGCTGTGTGTATCTTTATGCAGAGGCCGGGTGTAAGTTACTGCTAAGTAATAAAGACGCCCTTTATCGAAAAAAATTGGAGCCTGAGGCCACCAAGTTTTTTTATCTACAAACTGTGTCTCAATTCACCTTGCGTTTCATCTAAGCATTGCACCTAGGGCTGCCTAGCTAGCTCTAGCACCTAGTACAGCGAGTGCAGCACCAGGACTCGTACCGTGCGATCCATATGAAAAATAAATTCTATGAGATCTGGTCTATCATCCTACGGGATAGACCCATCTCGTGGGAAATTTATCTAATTAACAGACAAAAAAGTAGAAAACTGATAAAAATGTACACATGTCAGAGGGGAGGGGGTGTCTACCATAGACGTGGTCTCGTAAGATTTAGCCACGTCTGTTGCGTCTAATCAAGCAGCCCCCAGATTCACGAACTTGCGCTGACGAGATTTGTAGCACAAATTCAGTATCTTCACCAGTTCAGTAGTAGTGAATATTCTTAGGTAGATGTACATCTAAGTGCTGCTAGCAACTTGGCAAGTGCGCGCTTCCGGTGACGAGATTACGACGATCCGTCCAATGGCGACTCGTTACGCTGCCGTGGGCCCCGAAATTCCGAGTGCTTTCTAGTCGGGTAGCCACTTCCTGCACCCGCATTAAAATTTAAATCTTTGTCTGTTCATCTCAAGCGTACACCTTCTTCATGACGTCTTGGCCTCAGACCCATATTAGTTAACTTGGATTTGTCTAGATTTAGATGAATCTAGACACTATTTAGTATATAGGTTCATCCAAATTTTAAAAAATCCAAGTCAACTAATATGGATCGGAGGGAGTACCATAATCCATAAGCCTGCAATTCGCTAAAGGAACAAGATCGTCGTTTGTTTACTCCAAAAGTAGCACAAATGGACGTGCTAGCTGCAAGTTGTAGCGCGGTGCGGTCTATTGTACTAGTAGTTGCTAGTGTGACGATCACTTAGAAGACCAACTACTCCCTCTAATTCACAGGGGCACTGATTTAGTATAATTTTATACTATTTCTAGATACTATTTAGTATAATAGTTCATTTAAATTTGAACAGATCTAAGACATCTATTTTGAAACGAAGAGAGTAATTTTAAATTTTTTTCTTCACATTTTTAAGTTTGTTTTTATTTTTATATTAAGTTTAATTGCACATGAGAGCGAAAACGTCGCCCTATCTATGGGAGAGTAAGGGCCTCGTTTGGCGGCAGGCAAGTGAAATTATTATCCCCAAAAAAATGTTTTAGTAGC
Source organism: Avena sativa (assembly GCA_916181665.1). Lineage (NCBI taxonomy): Eukaryota > Viridiplantae > Streptophyta > Magnoliopsida > Poales > Poaceae > Avena > Avena sativa. The sequence continues at coordinate 270,324,867 of OV702298.1, read as the reverse complement.
TCCTCGTTTTTTCTACGAGTATCATAACCATGTGACTTTATCATGAGATCTCCCAGTTGTTTTTGTGTAATGCAAAATCATCTAGGAAGATATCCATGCGGCCTTTTTATCACTGTCTAGTGGATAATAATTTGTTTGTTAACAAATGAGAGTCATATAATGATTAACGGACCCTGAGAAAGCAAAATGTGCTTGGACTATCTCAATTGTTTCTAGGGCATGCTCTTTTTCATGAGGCCATCTTGTTCCTTTATAAAAGAAATCTTCAGTGTATGTACTGATTGCGCCACTACGCACAAAGCAACTCGAGTCTTGTAGTATGTCTTTGTTTTCCTCGTCTCTTTTCTTCTCCCTCGCCTTCTCTTTGACGGTTCGACTGCACCTTTTAATTGGGACCAAATAAATCCTTCATCCTCCTTGTCCTGTCTAGCAGATCTTGTGGATGCTTTAAGATGGAAGGAGCTTTCATATGAGCACATTTTCATAATGGAAGTGCAAGTGTACAAATTTGTACTTGTAGTTACAGGCTAATCGTGTGTCACATTGTGACCTGCACATATATGTGGCCGAATTAAGGCGGACAAAAAAAAGCATATACACCCAACCAAATCCAACCATAGGAATAGGAGCATAGGAAGTGTAAGTACACAACCACGCCCGATCACCGTATCTAGTAGTAGAAGTGAAATGTCATTGCTCTTTCCGTTGAGATGCCCATCTCCAATTCTCCATTCATCTCGAATTTTAAGAGCATCGGCGTCGTCCATCACCGCAGGTTGCAACAAGTGGCTCTTTGACTGAAAAACTCGACCGACCGATCGATCGGTGCTACTTGTAGGAATAAAAGCCGGGGGCGTGCCAGGAATGTCCAACGGCGCGTGCCGGATTTTCCACAGAATAATTGTGCTTCATACTGCCGCTAAGATTTTCCCCACTTAATTAGTGGATCGATTCTTAGTACTAAAAGAGAAGGTGATAAGCACGCTTTGGTAGAGAGTGGTCTTGGCTTATCTCCTTAAGATGCCGACCCCACACCCGATCGTTATCTTGATATGTTCATGGTTGTGAATTTACGATTTGTTCTCAAAAAAAAAAACTGCACATCCTCCCTCCCGACAAATCTATGCTCCGTATCAGTACTGTTCACGTGTTGTATCAGTACTGTTCACGTGTTACACGTGGGAGAGATACACAAAAAAATCGTTTCCAGCTCCTGTTGATAACTATTAGAGTATAGGTCGGTGCGGCTAGGGCATGCCAGGAATCAATACAAGTTATTATTCTTTCAAATTATCATGGTATCAGACACCTAGGTTTTTTGCACCTGGGATGGCGCCTTCACCTGCGCCGCCAAGTGGCTCTTTGACAAGTGGCTCTTTGACTTAAGAACGCAACGGATCAATCGATCGGTCGGTGGTGCAATCGATCGGTCGGTTGGTGGTGCTACGTGATCGGATAAAAACCGGCACGCCAGAATATCTAAGGGCGTGTGCCGGATTTTCCACGGAATAATTCTGTTAGGGACTGGTGCTAAGATTTCCACCACTTAATTAGTGGATCGATTCTGAGTAAAAAGACTAGTAAGAGAGGATGATAAGCACGCTTTGGTAGGGCAGAGTGGTCTTGGCTTATCGCCTTAAGATGCCGCCCACTCACACGTGGTCGTTATCCTGATCTGCTAATAATTGTTGTGAATTGCGACCAGTTCCCCACTTTTCGTTTCTGCTCTACCCCACGATTAAGCAGGCTGCAGGTACACGTACGTATCAGTACTGTTCACGTGTTACACGGGGGAGAGATACGAAAAAGATCGTTTCCAGCTCCTGTCATGGAACGACAGCTGCAGTAAACTCCACCTGATTTGTACCGGCCGCACCGTACGGACGTGACGTGTCTTGGACTGGACTCTTGCAGTCGTTTGGTTCGTACCGCATCACCCGTGTGTTTCATCCATCGACCATGGTCCCCCGCCTGACAAATTTTACAAGATGTGTGCCGTCAATCCATCATGCATGATCCCGGACCATTATATATTCTCCCGTCATCATACAGTAGAAAATTAAGCATCAGAAAAAACTCGTTCACACGTGGCCTCTAATCTCTAATTTCAAAAAGGGATCACTGTGCATCGCCAGCACACTGTGGTGTCCCATGCCAGTCCGATCGGCTGCTTCGGCATTGTCACTTAGACAGGACGACAGGCGGATAGTACTTGGCATATTTCGTTTTCGTCTACGCATTGCACCTACGGATGCCTACCTCGGATTTTTTTAAATAATATACTTTTTTTTAATTCTAGAACTATTGCACGAATATAAAAATTTCTAAATCTAGCACAATGTCGGTTTTAGCCAAACCGACTGCACCAATCGGCTTAGCGGATGCCGAATGAAACTCAATTTGACTAGCCGAAACTGTGGCGGGTCATACGTGGGCCGAAAGCTGCTGTTAGCCACGCGCAGGCCGATTGGGAAATCGGCCGAGGGCAGGCCGATTGGCAGGTGTAGATTCATTTGATTTTGCTTATGCGCTGGTTAATTGCTTTTTTTTAGATTAGCGCTGGTTAATTGCTAATTAGTTATAATGGATACTACCTTAATTCCGGTTTATTAGGCAAATACGTACTTTGAGAAAATAGTTTGACCATAAATTTGACCAACAAAATACAAACTATGTTATATGTTGATCCAAATTCTACAAAGTATAGGCCAACTTCTGACGAGTGGAGCGAGGCCTGTCGTCGGGAGGCTTGGGCCGAGTGTAACGAGTCTGAAGTTGGCCCACACCGTGCCCAACGGGAACGCCTGTGGGGGATGCGGAGGGCGACAGCCCCCCGCGGTACGGTACGGATCGTCGAAGACCTAGGTTTCCACCGATATATAAACCCCTTGTAAGCCGCCGGTTGGGAGAGTTGCATCTGTGAAATCCCCGGCGTTTGTAAACACTCCTCGATATAGTGAAGTTTCGCTGGCTGGCGCCCGTGGTTTTTTCCTCTCTTTGTTGGAGAGGTTTTGCACGTTAAATCTGTGTCTCCTTGCTGTGTTTTTCGTTTTCGTTCTTCGTTATCTTCTTGTCGCGATTGTAACAAGTGGTATCAGAGCCCCAGGTTCTAATCTAGGGTTTGCGACATGTCGTCATTGAAGTTCGATCTACCACAGCTGGACTACACCACAAGATTCTTCTTGTGGCAGGTGAAGATGCGGGCGATTCTCGCCCAAACTTCTGATCTGGATGAAGCGCTGGATGGATTCGGTGAAAAGGATGCTAAGACCTGGTCCGCTGAAGAGAAGCGGAAGGACCGTAAGGCTTTGTCTTTGATTCAACTTCATCTGTCCAATAATATTTTGCAGGAAGTACTGGAGATGAAATCTGCTGCTGCCCTATGGGAAAAACTGGAAACGATCTGCATGTCAAAGGATCTAACCAGTAAGATGCATGTGAAGATGAAGTTGTTCTCGCATAGATTGCAGGAAGGTGGATCGGTAATGAATCACTTATCTCTTTTTAGAGAGATTATTTCTGATTTGCAATCTATGGAAGTAAAATATGATGATGAGGATCTAGCCCTATTACTCTTATGCTCGCTGCCTAGTTCTTATACACACTTTCGTGATACAATGTTGTTGAGCCGTGAGAAGATAACCCTTGATGAAGTGCAAGATGCCCTCAAACAGAGGGAAAAGATGAAATCTATGGTGCAGGCAGATGGGGCGTCCTCCAAGGCTGAAGCTCTGCAGGTTCGTGGCAGGACCGAGCAGAGATTTAACAACCATGGCAACCGAGATAAGAGCAAAGACGGCAGAGGTCGTTCCAAGTCCAAGGGAAAGGACAAGTTCTGCAGGTATTGTAAGAAATCTAATCATGTTATTGATGATTGCTGGAAGCTGCAGAATAAGGAGAAAAGGAACGGTACTTATCAACCGAAAGATAAGGATCAAGGCAATGGTAAGGCTGATGTTGTTTCTGATAGTTCTGATGGTGAATGCTTAGCTGTTTTTGCTGCTTGTGCTTCTCGTGATGATGAATGGATACTTGATACTGCATGTTCGTTTCATATTTGCTGTAATAAAGATTGGTTCAGTTCATATGAGTCTGTGCAGACTGGAGATTTTGTGCGTGTGGGGAATGACAACCCATGCCATATCGTTGGTGTTGGATCTGTTAAGATTAGGACACATGATGGCGTGACACGCACGTTGAGTGAGGTGAAGCACATACCAAGCATGACCAGAAATTTGATCTCCCTGAGTACCATGGACGTTGATGGATACAAGTATGCCGGTGGGCATCGAGTTCTGAAGGTATCAAAAGGTTCTCTTATTCACATGATAGGTGATATGAATTCTGCTAAATTATATGTTCTTAGAGGTAGCACTTTGCCTGGTATTGCTGCTGCTGTTACTTCTAATGATTCTGATGATTGTGGTAAAACACATCTATGGCATATGCGTCTTGGGCATATGAGCGAACAAGGCATGGCAGAGTTGGTCAAGAGAGAGATGATTGATGGTTGCAACTTGAGTAAGTTTGAGTTCTGTGAGCACTGCATCTTTGGTAAGCATAAAAGAGTTAAATTCAATGCTTCCGTTCATACCACCAAAGGCATATTAGATTATGTGCATGCTGATGTATGGGGTCCGTCCCGTAAGACTTCTATTGGTGGTGCTAATTATATGCTTACTATTATTGATGATTACTCAAGAAAGGTGTGGCCTTATTTTCTGAAGCATAAATCTGATGTTTTTGATGCTTTTAAGAAATGGAAAGTTATGGTTGAAAAACAGACTGAGAAGAAGGTAAAGGTACTACGTACTGATAATTGTATGGAATTCTGTTCTAATGAGTTTGAAGAGTTTTGCAGTAACGATGGCATGATCAGGCATCACACCATCCCATATACTCCTCAGCAGAATGGCGTGGCAGAACGCATGAACAGAACCATCATCTCGAGGGCTCGTTGTATGTTGTCTAATGCAGGTATGCATAGGCGTTTCTGGGCTGAAGCAGCCAACACAACGTGTTACCTCATCAACAGGTCACCTTCTATTCCCCTTGAGAAGAAAACTCCTATTGAGGTATGGTCAGGTTCACCTGCTGATTATTCACAGTTGAGAGTTTTTGGTTGCACTGATTATGCTCATGTTGATAATGGAAAGTTAGAGCCTAGAGCTGTCAAGTGCATATTCCTTGGTTATGGTTCAGGAGTTAAGGCATATAAACTATGGAACCCTGAAACAAAAAGGATTTTGTTGAGTAGGAACGTTGTTTTCAATGAATCCGTTATGTATCATGACAGCTTGCCATCAGATCCCTCTCCTGTTGCTATTGGAGAGGAGGGAGTTCGTGTGCAGGTGGAGCACCTGCAGAAAACTGTTGATAATAATGCTGCTGTTGATGATACTCATGAGGAAAATATTGATGATGATGTTGTTCAGCACTCACCTACTGTTTTGCAGCAGCCACAGGAATCTATTGCTGCTGATAGACCGAGACGTAACATAGTTCCACCTCGTCGTTTAATTGAAGAGTGTAATCTTGTACATTATGCTTTGAGTTGTGCTGAACAGGTGGAGAACGATTCTGAACCTGCTACATATAATGAAGCCATTGCATCCGTTGACCGCGAGAAGTGGGTATCTGCTATGCAAGAAGAGATGCAATCGCTTGAGAAAAATGGCACATGGGATGTTGTGCGCTTGCCTAAACAAAAGAAGGCGGTCCGCTGCAAGTGGATCTTCAAGAAAAAGGTAGGTCTATCTCCCAAAGAGCCTTCAAGGTACAAGGCAAGGTTAGTAGCAAAAGGGTTCAGCCAGATTCCAGGTATTGATTACAATGATGTGTTCTCTCCAGTTGTGAAGCATAGTTCCATTCGTACTTTCTTTAGTATTGTGGCTATGCGTGATCTTGAGCTTGAGCAGTTAGATGTCAAGACTGCTTTTCTGCATGGAGAGCTTGATGAGGAAATATACATGGACCAACCAGAAGGGTTCATAGTGCCTGGTAAAGAGGATTTTGTGTGCAAATTAAAGAAGTCTCTTTATGGCTTAAAGCAATCTCCAAGACAGTGGTATAAAAGGTTTGATTCATTTATGATCTCACATGGTTTTGAGAGGTCTAAATATGATAGTTGTGTTTATATCAAGTTTGTTGATGGGTCACCTATATACTTGCTGCTATATGTTGATGATATGTTAATTGCTGCCAAGGGCATGAAAGAAATCACTACTTTGAAGGCACACCTAAGTAGTGAGTTTGAGATGAAGGATCTTGGTGCTGCTAAGAAGATCTTAGGTATGGAGATTACCCGAGATAGAAAATCCGGTTTGTTATTTCTTAGTCAGCAAAGTTACATTAAGAAAGTTCTTCATCGTTTTAATATGGATGGTGCCAACTCAGTTAGTACTCCTATTGCTCCTCACTTTAAATTGTCAGTTTCTCAATGTCCTACTACTGATGAAGAGTTTGAGTACATGTCAAAGGTGCCGTATTCTAGTGCTGTTGGTTCTTTGATGTATGCCATGGTTTGTTCTCGTCCTGATTTATCATATGCTATGAGTTTGATAAGTAGATACATGGCTAATCCTGGTAAAGAACATTGGAAGGCTATTCAGTGGGTTTTCAGGTACCTTCTTGGCACTTCCAATGCTTGTTTGAAGTTTGGCAGGACCGGTGAGGGACTCGTTGGCTATGTGGATTCAGATTTTGCTGCCGATTTGGATAAGAGAAGATCCCTCACAGGTTATGTGTTTAATGTTGGAGGTTGTGCTGTTAGCTGGAAGGCTACATTGCAGGCTGTTGTTGCACAATCTACTACTGAAGCTGAATACATGGCTATTGCTGAAGCTTGCAAAGAATCTGTTTGGTTGAAAGGTTTGTTTGCTGAGCTTTGTGGAGATGATTCTTGCATTAATTTGTTTTGTGACAGTCAAAGTGTCATATACCTTACAAAAGATCAGATGTTCCATGAGAGAACTAAGCACATTGATGTCAAGTACCATTTTGTTAGAGACATTGTTGCTCAAGGTAAATTAAAGGTATGCAAGATCAGCACTCATGATAATCCTGCTGATATGATGACTAAACCTGTTCCTGTTGCTAAGTTTGAGCTTTGCTCGAACTTAGTTGGTTTAACTGATTAGCCCAAGTGGCTATTGGCGCCGAAAGTATTTGCTTTGTTTGTTCAGGGAGATGGTTGCTGTTGATGCTACAAGGAGGAATTTGTCTCAAGGTGGAGTTTGTTATATGTTGATCCAAATTCTACAAAGTATAGGCCAACTTCTGACGAGTGGAGCGAGGCCCGTCGCCGGGAGGCTTGGGCCGGGAGGCTTGGGCCGAGACAAGGGATCACATACCACAGGAACGAGAAAAGAGTACTTATCAGTAACGAGGTTGAACTAGGTATGCAGAGATACCGACGATCATAACCTCGGATAAGTAAAATATCGTGAGACAAAGGGAAATTGGTATCGTATGTAAGTGGTTCATTCGATCGCAAAGTAATCGTAGAAATATGTGGGAGCCATATGAATTTCCAGATTCCTCTATTGGTTATTGATCGGAGAAGTGTCTCGATCATGTCCGCATAATTCACGAACCGTAGGGAGACACACTTAAGGATTCAATGTTGTTGAGTAGTTATGGAATGATGAGTAAGAGACCGAATGTTGTTCGGAGTCTCGGATGGGATCTTGGATATCACGAGGAGATCCGGAATGGTCTGGAGAATAAGATTCATATAAGGAAAGTCCTGTTTTGGAGTTGGGGAATGATTCCGGTGTTTTCATCGGGAATGTTCTAGAAGGTTCCGGAATGTCCGGCACTCCGGAAGGGAAGGGGTACATGAATGTGTCATTACAAGTTGGAATGATTGCATCATGTACTAAGTGTCTTCGCTGTCCAAAATAAAGGGTTTATTCAAATCCTAGTTTGAAAAGTCAAACGGCTAGTTTGAAAGTCAAACGGCAGTTTTTGGAAAGAGGAGGAGAGGTGGAAACCGAGTTGGGGAGGGATTCCCTCCTCCAACCGGCGGCCCACCTCCAAGCCGAGTTGGGGAGGGACTCCCCTCCCCTTGGCCGCGCCTCCCACCTATAAAGGGAGGGGCAGGGCTGCCCCTCCTAGTACACAAGTCCCTCTCCTCTAAACCTAAACCCTAGCCACAGCCTAGGGATTTTCTCCCAAGCCGTCAAGTTAGAGCTTCTAATTTCCCTAGCCTCCGGTTTAGAGCCTTCTAATTGGTGTGTCTAAACCCTAGATCACCAAAGCTCTCTCATACTCCACCATACTCGCTCCGGCTTAAGGCGAAGCCCTACGAGATCTCCCCTCTACTTCCGGTATCACGCCGTCGTGCTGCCGGAATCACGAGGAGAGTGCTACAACCTCCGCTGCCTGCTGGAACAAGGGAGAGGAAGGTCTTCATCGAGTACCGAACGTGTGACCGACTGCGGAAGCGCTGCCGGAACGCAGCGCCGGAAGGATCGTCTGCGCGATCTTGAGATCGGAAGTGTACGACTACATCATCCACGAGAATTTGCTCTCGTTAACCACTTTGGATCTTCGAGGGTTAGTACTCCATTGACTCATTGCTATAATCTAGTAGATAGATCTTGGCTTGATCATAGATTAGATCTTGATTGTGTGTTCATGCGGTAGAAATTTTTTGTTTTCCATGCTACGAACCCCTACAGTGGTATCAGAGCCGTGTCTATATGTAGATCTGTTGCACGAGTAGAACACAATGGTCATTGTGGGCGTTGATGCTTTTATTGTCGATTGCTTCTTGTGTACTTTGCAGCTTGCGGTATGTTGGGATGAAGCGGCCCGGGCTAACCTTACATGACATCGTTCATGAGACTTGCTCCACGCTTGACATGCAACTTGTATTGCATAAGTGGCTTTGCGGGTGCCTGTTTATCCTAGCATAGTTAAGATCCAATTTACAACGGGTGATTAACAATACTAGTATCAATGTTGTGGTTCATGTTCGTAAGTTAGAACGACACTTATTAACAGCCCCAAACCACGTAAAATGTGCAAAGAAAGTAGAGGCGTCTAACTTTGTTTTGCAGGGGTGTGCAGTGATGTGATATGGCCATGATTGTGATTATATATGATGTATGCAATGTACCTTATTGTAACTCGGCAACCGGCAGGAGCCATATGGTTGTCTTTAATTTCTGTTAAGACCCGCGTGTCTATTCAAAGTAGTTGTAATAGTTGAAGCTGGTGGACGACAACCATGAAGAAGCGTCATTGACCTTGATGCTATGCCGGTGATGATGGAGATCATGTTCGTGCTTGAAGATGGAGATCAGAAGCACAAAGAAGAAAGGCCATATCATATCACATATTATGAATTGCATGTGATGTTAATCCTTTATGCATCTTGTATTGCTTAGTAGACGACGGTAGCATTATAAGATGATCCCTCATGCACATAAATTTCAAGTTCTAAAGTGTTCACCCTTAGTATGCACCGTTGCTAAAGCTTGTTGTTTCGAAGCACCACGTGATGATCGGGTGTGTTAGATTCCGCAAGTGTATACAACGTAAGCAAGCCAGATTTGCTTATGCGGAAGCTAAGGTTTGATCTTGACGAGCCTAGCATGTACAGACATGGTCTCAGGAACACGGATCACCGAAAGGTAAAGCATGAGTCATATAGTAGATATGATGAACATGTTGATTGTTCGCCATTGAAACTATATCAACTCTCGTGATGATCGGTTTTGATATGGTGGATTTGGTTCGTGTGATCACTAAAACAATGTGAGGGATGTTGTTTTGAGTGGGAGTTCACCTAGATTAATTTAATTATTAATTAGAACTCAATTTATCATAAATTAAATCAAAGTGAATTTGCATAGTTGTTTTAGTCATTGGCATCCGTTTACCACCTTGCGCTTAGTTATAATTGAGATGATAGAACTATAGAATTCTGGTTAGTTACTTTACGAACTGGTATCGTATTGTTTTGAAGTGTTAATCTAAAGTTTAAAAGTCCTATTGCAAACTTTCAGTAAGTTCCGGTTACTCCATGAAGTTTAATAATTGGTATTAAATCAAGAGTGATAATTCCAAGTGTTAGTATATGAGTATCGTGTTTGTCTCCATGATTCTTGATATTCAAAGGATTGTCTTAATATCAAGGTTATCTAGGATCTGAAAGAGTTGTTTCAGAAACCATGATGTGTGGAAGATATTGTGATATCTGAAACGAAGTTTTGGTTGCAACATGATAGAGTATAATATGGCAAAGTTCATGTTTCTCATATTTTGATGAGAATTTGCAAAGGGTTGGAGACACTTGTTGTCCTAATCCTCCAAAAGGTTTTGGATAGCAACATTATACTCGCAATTCATCGTTATAAGCTAAAAGTAGCTTGATCATGGACGATTCCATGATAAAGGTGAATATTTGATGTAGGTAAAATGTTTACTACACCAAGAGATTACTGAAGAAAGGAATTTGAAAGAACACCAAACATTTGATGATGGTGATATACTTCAAAGTGCAAGTCCAAAGACATTGGTATTTAACTATACACCCTTTGGACTATGTGTCATATGTATGACTCCACTATTGATGTTGATAGATTCTTTCAAAAAGAAAAGGAAATACTAAAAGAGAATCTCTTAAATGTATGGCAGAAAAGAAAAGACTAGAATTGTTCAGTTTAAGTATATAGATGATATACATGTTATGGCTGTATTCTTTGCTTATTAAACAATGTGGTTCTTAAGTATTTGATACTGAATTTGTTGGTGTGAATTGTCATACGAAACAACAGAATTCATGAATTACAATGGCCTAAGTAACTAGCAAAAGAATATGTGATGATGTTCATCGAGAACAAATAAAAGGGTTATTGTGTTACTCGTTAAACATCAAAGCTTGCCTTCAAGATTTGTTTTATCAGGTATTATGAGAACAAAAGGATTGTTCAAATAATTGCCGTAATCCATAAAAGATGGATGATTCACAAATCTCGTTGGAGAAATCACATCTATAAAACTAGTGCTAAAGATGTCGAAAGACAAATTGATTAAATGATCACTTAGGAAGTGACATCGCCGTTTAAATTATATTGAAAAGAAAACATGAAGAAACTCCATATGGATGGAATTTTGGAGTCTTTTGATTTTGATCAAATGACGTTTGTGAAAACTTTTCTAGAGATAATTAAAACTTCGTTCATAGGCCAAAAGGAAACGAATGACTAGCTTATTGGAACTTGTACATATTGTTGTACGAAGTCCATTATATGTAGTCAAGAGCGATGGATTTCAACTTCATATGCTTTCTCCAAAAATTTGAGTGAATATATGAATATTTACTTGATAAGGATGAAGTATGAAACATTTGAAAAAGTTCAAAGTCTTTCAAGATGAAGTGCAAAATCATTGTAATAAGAATATAAATAGTTTATGATAAAGATCATAAAGGAAGATATTTGAGTTACAAGTTTAGCATAATACCTAAGATTTAAGGAATCGTTCCGTGGATTTGCATTTCCCGAAACACCATAAGAGTATGGAGTGTTCGAGATATGTAATTAAACCTTGTTTGACATGGTAAGATCAAAGGTGTAATTCATAAAACTGCCATTATATTTTAAAGATTAAAAGCTTTAGAGACTACCGTTTTCCACTGAAAAGAGCTTCATCATAATCCGTTGAAATGACACCATATAAGGTTATGGTTTGGGATAAAACCCAAGTAGTCCTTTCTTAAACATTGGTATGGTATGCATAAGAAAGATGTTTGCAACCAAAGTCGGATGAAACTGTCTTTGTATTACTATTAAGTATTCCTCCATAAACACCGGAGACAAAAGTGTTTGTCGCTTAGAACGTCAAGTTTCTTTGAGAAGGAATTTTTCGTGAAAAGATAAGTGGGAGGACAATAGAACTTTGATAAGGTTAAAGGAACCTTAGCTATATGTGCAAAGTTGCGCAGCGCCGAAAAGTGTTCCGGAGGCAGCAACAATGCTCATGACTCACGTACCTCAAAGGTTGCGGTCACGGAGGTCTAAGTTTCTATTGAAACAAGTAGGTCGGATGAACAATCGAATACCAAGATTTGAGAGTTAAATCATTATTTGACAATAATGATCCGACTACATGCAAAGAAGCGATGATGGGCCCTGACTCCGTCAAATGGCTTGAAGCCATAAAATCCGTGATAGTTCCATACACGAGAAATCAAGTTTTGAACTTGAAGGACCCTCGAGAAAGGTGTAAGACCTTACAGTTGTGTTTGGATCTATAAATAAATAGACATGGATGTTGCACATCTATGAAATAGTCGACATGTTGGGAAAGAGTTCACAACAATGTTCAAAGGTTGACTATGACAAGATCTGATCTTTCATAGCGATATTTAGTCTAGACGGATTAATGTAGCAACCACTACATATAATTTTGTTATATGGTAGTTGAATAAACAAAACAAGTTCTTCTAATAGAATTGTTACCTAGGACGTGTGCATGACACGGTCCATAGGGTTTTGTTAATTCAAAGGATGCTAAAAGCATATGCAAACTTTAATGGTTGAAGTAAGCATAGCGGAGTTGGAATCTTCACTGTGATGAAACTATTAAAAGAGTTTAATTTCATCGGAGACAATGAAGATGCTTGCATTTGCAAGAAATTAAGTGGGAGCGCTAAGACATATTTCTAATACATTATGTGAAGGACATACTGTTGATTAGAAATGATGTATCTTTTATTAACACATATTAAGAATTTCATCCTGATGAAAGACTTAGGCAAAACCCAAATATTTGGCATCAATAGACGCTAATATGGTTGTGCCGAAAGTACATAGATGGTGTATTGAATGAGTTCAATATAGAAACTACAAGAAAGGTTCTTGTCACACAGAAAGGATTGAATGAGTTCAATATTGATGATATATTCAAGTGTATTAACACTTGGTAAGTGAAACAAAGATTCAAGTATAGATTGATACTTGATGTATGAAATCACAAAGAGTATTTATATCAATCATACTGTGATATGTACAAATCCAGATATGTCCTATGCTCTAAATGTTATGAGCATATACCAGAATGATTCATAAGATGATCATTGGACGATAGTAAGGATATTCTTATGATCTTTTGGAAGAACTAAGAGTATATTATTTTGTAGAAGTGGCAAATAGATGGTTAGTTCATTGTAAAAGTATTACATTGATACTAGTTTTGTCACAAAGTACAAATTAAGTTTATCTCAATCTAAACTAAGGGTGGCACAATATAATGGAAAGTAAGTTCCATAATGGATTTGGATGAGTTCCAAAGTTAAGACATTGTGACAGATACTACAACAAAAGGCTAAGTATATGACTGCTATAATAGCAGCTAAAGAGGGCATTTGTGTCAAGTAGTTTGTTGTCAAACTAGGTGTAGTTCACAGCGGGATAATACTATGAAGACATATTGTACGACAATATTATCAATATGTTTTAACCCCAAAGAACTAAAGGTCTCACCGAAGGACCAAAATTATACAAAGCCATCTCATTAGAGAATGAGTGATGCGTAGAGACGCAAAGACATGCAATTACACACGGACCTGGAAGTGTCAGATCCGGAGATCAGTTGACCACTAGCAATCGTGTACATACAACACCAGAAAGCCATAGGTGTTGAATACACAAAGGTTTGAAACTAGATTATTGACTCTAGTGCAAGTGGGAGACTGTTGGAGATATGCCCAAGAGGCAATAATAAAGTGGTTATTATCATATCTTCATACTTATGATAAATGTTTACATACCATGCTATAATTGTATTAACCGGAAACATTAATACTTGTGTGATTTGTAAACATAAAAGAGTCCCTAGTAAAGCCTCTTGTTAAACTAGCTTGTTGGTTAATATATGATCATGGTTTCCTGATCATGAACATAGAGATGTTATTAACAACAGGGTCATATCATTAGGAGAATGATGTGATGGACATACTCCTATAGTTAAGCGTAGCATAAAGATCAAGTCATTTAATATAGTTCATTTGCTATAAGCTTTCTGATACATAGTAACCTAATTCCTTCGACCATGAGATCATGCATATCACCTTTACCGGAAGGATGCTTTGATGACATCAAACACCACACCGTAACAGGGTGGCTATAAAGGTGGCATTGAGTGTTCGGAAAGTATTGGTTGAGACACATGGATCAAGAGTGGGATTTGTCCATCCATATGACGGATAGATATACTCTGGGCCCTCTCGGTGGAATGTCATCCAATTAGCTTGCAAGCATGTGACTGGCTCACAAGGGATCACATACCACAGGAACGAGAAAAGAGTACTTATCAGTAACGAGGTTGAACTAGGTATGCAGAGATACCGACGATCATAACCTCGGATAAGTAAAATATCGTGAGACAAAGGGAAATTGGTATCGTATGTAAGTGGTTCATTCGATCGCAAAGTAATCGTAGAAATATGTGGGAGCCATATGAATTTCCAGATTCCTCTATTGGTTATTGATCGGAGAAGTGTCTCGATCATGTCCGCATAATTCACGAACCGTAGGGAGACACACTTAAGGATTCGATGTTGTTGAGTAGTTATGGAATGATGAGTAAGAGACCGAATGTTGTTCGGAGTCTCGGATGGGATCTTGGATATCACGAGGAGATCCGGAATGGTCTGGAGAATAAGATTCATATAAGGAAAGTCCTGTTTTGGAGTTGGGGAATGATTCCGGTGTTTTCATCGGGAATGTTCTAGAAGGTTCCGGAATGTCCGGCACTCCGGAAGGGAAGGGGTACATGAATGTGTCATTACAAGTTGGAATGATTGCATCATGTACTAAGTGTCTTCGCTGTCCAAAATAAAGGGTTTATTCAAATCCTAGTTTGAAAAGTCAAACGGCTAGTTTGAAAGTCAAACGGCAGTTTTTGGAAAGAGGAGGAGAGGTGGAAACCGAGTTGGGGAGGGATTCCCTCCTCCAACCGGCGGCCCACCTCCAAGCCGAGTTGGGGAGGGACTCCCCTCCCCTTGGCCGCGCCTCCCACCTATAAAGGGAGGGGCAGGGCTGCCCCTCCTAGTACACAAGTCCCTCTCCTCTAAACCTAAACCCTAGCCACAGCCTAGGGATTTTCTCCCAAGCCGTCAAGTTAGAGCTTCTAATTTCCCTAGCCTCCGGTTTAGAGCCTTCTAATTGGTGTGTCTAAACCCTAGATCACTAAAGCTCTCTCATACTCTACCATACTCGCTCCGGCTTAAGGCGAAGCCCTGCGAGATCTCCCCTCTACTTCCGGTATCACGCCGTCGTGCTGCCGGAATCACGAGGAGAGTGCTACAACCTCCGCTGCCTGCTGGAACAAGGGAGAGGAAGGTCTTCATCGAGTACCGAACGTGTGACCGACTGCGGAAGCGCTGCCGGAACGCAGCGCCGGAAGGATCGTCTGCGCGATCTTGAGATCGGAAGTGTACGACTACATCATCCACGAGAATCTGCTCTCGTTAACCACTTTGGATCTTCGAGGGTTAGTACTCCATTGACTCGTTGCTACAATCTAGTAGATAGATCTTGGCTTGATCATAGATTAGATCTTGATTGTGTGTTCATGCGGTAGAATTTTTTTGTTTTCCATGCTACGAACCCCTATAGTATTTGTCCATCCGGATGACGGAGAGATATACTCAGGGCCCTCTCGGTGATATCACATTGATATAGGTTGCAGCAAGTGATTTGATCGCTAGAATGTCATATCATAGGAACAAGAAAAAGAGTACTTGTCAGGAACGAGATTAAATAAGGTATGGATGATACCAAGTGATCGGATCTCGGAAAAGTAAAATATCGCGAGACAAAATGAATTTGATTACAACGAAAGAGGTTCAGACGATCATGAGATCTTCGAAGAACTAGTGGGAGTCATTATGAATCTCTAGCTCTCACTAATGATTATTGATTGGAGAAAGTCTCGATCATGTCTACATAGTTTCCGAACCCGTAGAGAGACACACTTAAGGTAAATCAACACATTTGAGTGGATACGAAATACAGGAGAAGTCCAATGGACATAGCAAAAAAATGTTTTGCCGAATCTGCCAAAATAGTTTCGGGGTATCAAAACAAAGCAAGAGATCAAAATTTAATGTGTTTATTAAATGAAGTGTTCATTAAATGAAGTACTTATTAAATGAAGTGTTTATTAAATTGGGTTACATTAAAACAAAGAAATTAAAGTGTGGAAAGACCTTTGATTTTTGAGTGGAGAATAAATGGAAGAAAGTGGAGAGGGGCATTATGTGAGTGGGAGGAGCACTCACATGAATGAGAGACCCATTGTATGATCTCTTGATCCCTTTATGAATAAAGTCTAAGAGAATCCTTCCATTACACACATATCTTCGTCTATGGGATCCACACCTGCTGAACCAGACGATTTCCGGACCCAAACGATTGCCGAACAAATAAACTCTCTTCAGTTCCTCGAAAGTGAGACTACAGAGGGATCGTGAAAACTATACTTCGTCAATGTGTAGATACCAAATCAAAGGCTAAGATACACATAGGTGTTTTGGCCTTGTGTTGGTTCATATGAAGATGTAGAAATGATGTTGTATTTAACAAGACCCAAAACTTTCACGTTTTGCGGGTTATTCACATGGTGACATATTGGGTGCAGTTATGGACATATCTCCTACCTTTGGATCAACGTGATGCTATGGCCTTGGATGCAATTATCTGCTGGTGGTCTCTCGAGATATCTTGGGCTAGGCTAGCTGGCAGCATATTAGTTTATTACAAGATGTATATTTGGCATATGCTTGTTATCTTTCGATGGTTGAATTTTATATCAACTATTGCCAATCCATGATTTGTAACTATACTAGGTAAATTTCTTTAATAAAACTTTGTGTGCATCGCTTGATTCAGAGGCTAGGGTTATGCTCCCCTTTTCGAAAAAAAAACATCATTGTAGCTCTTCGTATGTGTTATATTCTTGATGAACATGTACAGGAAGATGAACTACATATTATTATGCTCGAGTTGTTACTTCTGACTGAGTTCGAGTTCTCGAGGACGAGCTATAAATATAGAACATTGAGGAACTTGCAACAACTCGTGATCGTTGCTTGAATGAAGTTTTGTAACAGTTCATGATACTGACCAACTATGAATGTTATTATTGCTCTATGTGTCGAGAAATGGGGTTGTCGAAGCAGAGGACATGGAATTCCATGAGAAGGTAGAATTGGAATTCATACATGCACTATAGGGCATTCGGAGCTTTCCCTAGTCGACAGGAGCAACTCGATGTTTCAATTCTTATAAGAAGTTAACTCATAAGATACTTCCAGATACGAACCAATGCACCGAGGTGTTCACCATATCCCAAGGATAGAAGAAAAAATGTCACGGAAGCTAAAATTGCTACTCAGTGGGTGCAATTGATCCAACTCACGGGAGGATCCCATGTGGAACCGTATCTTTTCCAAATACAAACTGTCTTTCTTATCACGAAATGTGTGTCTTGGACTATGAAATTTGTGCACATTCTCGCACTTTTTAAAAACTGAGTTTATACTGAAATCAAATAACAGGATTTGTATTACATTATTACATTATTCACGCAGAGCTTCATCCACCATGCAGGCGAAACAATTCCAAGTTTCAAACCTAATACTGCAGAACCTGAACTGTCCTGACTGTCATGATATTGCCGATAAGTACGCCATGAGAAGGTATGCATAGAGAGTCCAGAGAGACGGGTGAGAAAGACGGTGAGTATCCAGGACGGGTGAAACACAGTTTACTCAGGCTCAGATCTCACAATAGTGAAGAGATCATACTCTTGATTTAAATCGCTATAATGAAAATATTGTCGAGTTAAGAAGATTGTATGGTGCACTAGGTGCGTGTTGTATCGCGCCCTAAAGGCTCATGTAGGCCGGCTTTATATTGGCAGCCGCACCTAGGATTATAAGGAAAATCATAACTGAGTAAGTTACAAAGTTCTACACCAACGCTACTTGTTTTCGTGTCGGTGTATTTCAAGGCTCCAGCTTCCTCCAATGGTGGTATGCAGTAGTCTTCCTATATCTGACTAGACCTTCTCTTCAGAGTCTAGCAACCGTGCCGCCCAACATGGTATGGGCATTACCATCATCTGTTGGCCACCTAGGTTTGCCGTATTTAGGGCTATGCCATGGTGATATCCATTATGCATATCCTCAACACCGACAATCATCGCGAAGATCAAAAGGAAGGTTAGGATGTGAAGTTTAGCCGGTGCCAAGTTCTTGGGTAATGTCACTCTGGGAGAGTAGGTTTATGTTGGAAGTCCTAGAAACTGTCATAGGCATATGGTATAAATTTCTTCTTAATCCTTGTTTCAAAAATAATACTGAAGAGAATGCTGAGACGGTGTTCCTCAAATGTTGTTGTATACTTGTCCCCCTAAAGTAATGTCCTCCCTCTGTATATCAAACACAGAGTTACAGAGTGAATTAGATTTTATCTTTTGTATCCTCCAAGGCAATTGACAAGGTAGTGAGTAGTACTTTCACTGTTTCTACATATAAAACGTTTTGGCAAGTCAATTTGGTTTGTCAAAACATGTTATACTTAGGAACTAGGGTTAATTGGATAGACGTCATTGTAATTTCCGCGAAATTGAGAAACGCCACTGCAATTCTTAACTTTGGAAAAATGCCACTAGAACTATATGTACCTTTGATAGATGCCATTACACCCACTTACATAGCATATACTAGTCAATATACGTTGTATTCTCTGCCGTATGTACGTACAGACGGTGGGGTCCATCAAAATTAGCGGAAAAAATATAAATTGGTGACAAATATTGAAATAAAATTACAACAATATAAAAAATGGAAATCACACATGCACTTGGATAAAAATTTGTCATAAACGTTACATATTGAGTAGAATATCATAGTATTAAATGTACACCAATACAGCTCCAGAATATATATCCAAGGGTCGTAGCTCCAGGCCCAAATTAGAGACAACAAAACACGATAGGGATATCGACGCTACACAATTTATAGGCAACATAGCTCCAGGTCTAAATAAGTATCACATTCATGCATCAATGAAATAACAGGCTCCAGGTTCAAATGGACATCCGACGCATGAATCTAGCCTTCAAGCCGGTATATAAGGCTTCTCTTTGTTCCAAGTGTTGGCGTCAGGACCGCCTCAACTCGTGGATGGTGCGACCACCTTGGGTTCTTTTTTGCCATTTTTCGCTGGTGTCTTCTTCTTCACCGGTGTCTTCTTCCTCACCGACGTCTTCTTCATCGGCGTATTCTTCTTCACTAGTGTCTTTTCTTCATAGGTGTCTTCTTCTTTGCGGGTGTATTCTTCTTCACGGGTGTCACCTTTTTTGCGGGTGTTTTATTCCTACGTATGCATGGAGAACAATATTATAGGAGCAATCTTAGACAATATACATTTGCTACTGCTAGAACTAAAAGAACAGGGTACCCAAAAGAATACTGCTTGTAATTAGCTTATAGGCTCATCGTCTTGCACATCTTGCTCCTCGGCAAATCACTTCCTGCAATGTATAGAGAAAATTAGAAAATATGCATAAAAACTATTTAGAAAAGAAACATGTTACAAATTTTTATCCAAGTGCATGTGTGATTTTCATTTTTTTATTGTTGTAATTTTATTCCAATATTTGTCACCAACTTATATTTTTTTCGCTAATTCTAGTGGACCCCACCATCTATACGTACATACGGCAGAGAATACAACGTATATTGACTAGTATATGCTATGTAAATGGGTGTAATGGTATCTGACAAAGATACACATAATTCTAGTGGCATTTTTCCAAAGTTGAGAATTGTAGTGGCGTTTCTCAATTTCGTGGAAATTGCAATGACGTCTATCTAATTAACCCTAGGAACTAAGGGAGTACGTAATAAACTAAAATGCGTCTAGGGCTCCCATATATTTCGCAGTAAGGTGAATAATAAACCAAGAACGGAACATGTGGATATGGAGTCGGAACAAGGACAATTCAGTAGATCATTTTTTTCCCATGTAACCATAACTTAGCTAGACAGTTGAAAAAGGTTAATGAGCTGGAAAATCTAAATATTTTTCTTGAGGAGCGATATAACGATGGAGATTAACATACAGCAATCTAAGGATTTATTATCAAGAACAAATTGTATGCATACGGGAAGGGAATTATAAATTGTACTACTACATACCCACGATCGAGTGGCTGTTGTATTTCCTTGAGCTGGGGAGAACCGGATATGTACACATACAGTATTGTATCAATAGCGGCTGCACCACCAATGGATTTGAGACCTGGACAGTGCGCAATCCGCAGGTGCTCCAGCTCTGAGGAACTCCTTAACTGGTTATTATTGATATTGATGGATTCTATTCCTTCACAGTAGTCCAAATCGAGACTCTTAAGAGAGGACGGAAATATCATTACCCTCTGCGAATAATAATTCAACTTAGGACAGGATGAAATTTCCAGTTCCTGCAAGCCGTCCAGCCTATCTACGGACAGGGATGTCAACTCTTCACAATTACTAACCGTAATGGTATTCACGGCGGGTAGATAAGCTGGCGTCAGGAATTCATCAAGACTCAACAATTTCTCGCACATCCAAATACGTATCTTAGCTAGGGATGAGAATCCTTTAACACCACTGCCACCGCTGCTGCTGCTGCTACTATTTGCTCCACAGACGCCGATTGATGCAAGGGACTTGCAATAAGAAATATGTAGTTCCTCCAGAGATGGAAGATTGCTACTCCACACATTCAGGGGAATAGATGTTAACGATCTGCACCAACCAATATCTATCCTAGTGAGAGATGAGAATCCTTGTACTAACTGTTCAGGACGATTAAGGTTGTCTGACTCTGACCCTGCTGCATTATTATCAAGTGATGATCCCTCTAGTGGGCCAAAGAACGGCACGCTCTTAAATTTGTCACACTGATGAAATTCAAGTGAGCATAACCTTTTCATTAGGTTGGGCCGGAACCAGCTAGGACAAGATTCACCTTCATAGCCCAACAACTTCAAATGCTGGAGATTCCAGTGGGGTATAACTTCGATCTGGTTATCCATCGTCTCTTCACTTGGTACCTTGCTCGACCATTCTAGGCAGAGTTTGTCAGAGCGGTCCTTGTTATAAGTAAAGCTCTTTGATTTGATTTTCTGCAAGCTGATTGCATCACTGAAGCCTGGAGGAACTTTTTCGAACTCAGAGTTGACACGTTCTACAATTTTGAGATGATGCAGACGACAAACCGATGAAGGAAGGGTGCCAAACTTAGAAGCCCCGAGTAAACAAAGGTAGCGCAGATGCTTCGAGCTGCCCATGCTCTCAGGTAGCTGTTTTACATTGCAGACCTTAAATCTCAACACTCGGATTTTCAACAGTTCCTTGAACCAACAGTCAATCAAGGGAGCAAAATCTCTTGCCCTGCTATAAGATTCATCACATACCAGGGACCTCAGTTTTTTCTTGTGGCATATTCTCTTCAGCTCAGAACACTCGATGTTTCCATTTGCGAATATCGAGAGATGACGGACATTTGAGGGGACTTTGTCTATGTCACTCACATGCTTTATGGTGAAGCACTCATCCTTTGAAACAAGCTTTGCTGTGTCATGCATCAGATCATGAATTACGTACTTGTCGCTTTGTGGAGAAGCTTTCTGAAAGAATGAACGATTTGCAAGGGCATCGAAGCACAGTGATGCTTCTTGGGGATCCACCACATATCCTTGTGAAACCCAAATATCAGCTAGAAAATTCTTCTCAAATCTGTGATCCTTGGGATACATTGCGCAGATTGAGAAGCACCTCTTCAACTTCTGCGATAGGTACATATAGCTCAGTCGAAGGGCTGGCAAAATGTCAGTCTCCGTTTGTTCCAATCGCCAGAGTTCACTTTGCACTATATTTTCCCAATGTGATGTACTTAGGTCCATTCTCAGTAAGCGTCCAATAGTCTTGGCAGCCAATGGGGAACCCTTCAACTTTGTAATTATATTTTTACCAATGCGCTCCAGTGACTCCCGGTTGTTGCAAGAGCTCATGGATCCAAATGCACATAATTGGAAGAAATCCCAGAATATATCATCTTGCAGGCCCTTTAGCTCATAATGATTCATAGGGCCAACGAGATTAGCAACCTCGGGAGACCTAGTGGTGACCAAAATCATACTTCCTTCAGCACCATTTTTCAAAGGTTGAAAAAACCTCTTCCATCCCGCGCCATCTTGTTCCAATACATCATCCCACATGTCATCAAGGACGAGTAAGAACCTTTTGGACTTGACATGCTCTTCTAGTTTTCTCATAAGACCATCCAAATTATCAGAGGGTGATGTATTTCCTCCTAGGTGCTCTATAATCTCTTTGGTTAACCTTTTTGTGTCAAACTCATCCGAAACGCATGTCCAGATTATGCGGTCAAAGTGTCTTTTCACTTTTGCATCGTTGCAGATTTGTTGGGCCATTGTTGTCTTTCCAACACCTCCCATGCCAACTATTGGAATCACATCACTTTTAGTCCATCCTCTCTTCCGTGCACCACGAATTCCCAGTGTTTCCACCAACTGATTGAGCTCTTTTTCACGTCCAAATATTTTTGGCTCATGAAAGAAAGAACTTGTTTCTGGCCTAACTGATTTATCAAACTTTTGTAGTACTTGGTGCAAGCCCATGGCCATGGCCTGGCCATGGACATGATCTAGTTTTGCTTGGATTTCATTGACTTTTGTGATGTAATCATTGGCCCCAACAGTGTCAAGGAACTCTAGGAAGGTATCACGCAAATGACCCTGTTCCGAAGTTTTGCTCCATTCAACCTTCAGCTTGAGCGCATAATAATCAAACTCATCAAGCAGATCCTCTGCATCATACACTGCATCCTTGATATCTGGGAGGAGTTCAGCCGCTTGTTTCTTATGGCTTTGCCACTCGGCCCGATCGATGAGGTCAAGCATCTTGGGCATAGTTGTCTTGAGTTTCCACAGAGAATTCTTCAGCTCCCCAAGTTTGCTGTTCAGCTTCTCAATTTCTTCTTCGTCTGGCAACTGTGCAGCATTCCTATTAGATGAGGCCGTTCGGATTCCAGATGCCATCCAGCTAAAGAATTCACGACATGCATTGATGTTGGAAAGTATCTCAGCACAATCCATGAAGAATTCTAGGGCCATAGCTGAGCATTGATGTGTACATATGAAGGAAATTAAGTTTAGTTCAATATCAAAAGCAGGCAAATATTCAGAATGGGGAGACACAGGGCATGAAGATGCGGTCTTTACCTTCTTTCTTTGACTAGTAATTTTGCACGTGCAACGCACATGTAATCTTTGAAATTTCTAAGCACATCCTACTTAGCAAGTTCTTCGAAAACAGACATGAATAAAACTTGATTGCCACCATCCACGACTATTATTTCCTCATTCATAAGGCAATGTCTCGTAGTGGACTGGTAAACGTACATAATTATACCCAACTATACCTATATTTGATACAATTACTCCCTCCGGTCCAGTTTATAAGATACACATGTAGTTTAAGAAATTCATTGACCATCAATTTTGACCAATAAAATATGTAATATATATCCTAAAAAATATACCATTGGAAACTGCTTTTAAAGATGAATCTAACGGTATAAATTTTGTGACATATTATGTAAAATTTGTTGACCAAAAATTATTAGTCAAAGTTGTTTTTAAACTACATGCATGTCTAATAAACCAGACCGGAGATAGTATATAAAATGCATAAGAAATGAGCTCACATCCACATGATATATTGTCATACTAATATCGAGCCATTTTTTTGAGAGAGAAAGCTTTAAGCTTTGTTTCGAAATGCTTGGCAAATCGCGTTACCATAACTTCAGAAAGACATGCTGGTACATCATACTCCCAGCACATAGCACCCACAACAATTACAGGATTTTCCTAATTTTTCCAACTCATGTGCTACTTTATTATTTCTTGCCTACACACTTGGACTTTGCTAGTTAAGAACAAGGAACCCAGATGAATCTGGACATCATCAATTGCAACTTCCATTCGAGAGAAGTCAGGTTTCCTTTTGTTCAATGTATTTACAAACAGCCGTGAGTCTGTTCAAACACCACACGGATAGCGGCCAACTCTACTTCCAGATCAATTGCCACGGTGACAACATTCAGCTCCGCATCAGAAGCATCATGCATCCCTCCTGACTTGCCAACCTTCACAGTCACACCATTGTCTTCGTGATCTCGGATGACTCCCCATGCAGCCTGGGTATCACCTAGTGTTAACGCTACATCAGAGTTCAGTTTTAGCATACTCTCACTTGGCGGTTTCCACTTCCCAGGGCCAACAATGTGCTTGATCTTCCATTGCCTGAAAACCTCCATGTATTCCATGGTATGGCAGACCGTTCTGCGAGCTATCTCCTGCGCTGAGACGACAAGGTCACCCTCCCGCAATCTCATCTATTTGTTCCAACAGTACCACCAAACTGGGAGAGTCTCAATATGTTTTAGACAGACTCCATATAATGCCGAGTGTCTCCCGAACATTAGCTTCTCCGTCCAACCTAATCCTATGTCTCTCCATACCCAATGTGCCACACTTTCTTAGTTGCTTTACACTTGACAATTAGATGGGCACCATCCTCTTCCACTCTAAAGCAGACAAGCATTTTGCATCTTCCATCTTAACACCTCTTCTCCTGCATGTAAACATTCAAGGTTTCTCGAGTACAAGATTTATAGAATTATACATAAAGCTAGTTAACACATAGACTAATCAAATAACATGGTACATTCTAACTATATCTTTGAAAAAATAAGAAAAAAGAAATTTTGAATCAAAATACAACAATTTCGGCAGCTCCTAACAACATATAGCATGTAAAGTATTCCACCGTGATCCAGAAAGAACAACATTAAATTTGAAATTACAATATATGAACCTACAGCAAAAAACTCATACCGCACCCATAATTTTTCTGTGTGCGTACCCTCTCTAGGAGTGTTCGAAACTGAATTAAGCTTCCAGTAGTAAGAAAGCAACTTTCAAACCTAACTAAATTTGATTGTAGGTTGGTGAACATTATCATGTAGCTAAAGGGGCTACAACCATAAGTTGCTGTATATGGAGAAAACTGAACTTTGAGAGAACATACCCACTCTAACCTCCATGTTAACAATCACGCCCTAACATCCCGAACTCCAGGGTAACAATCCTGCTCCACTAAAAAAATCTCTACTAAAAGTACGTAAGATGCAGCAAAACTTGGGCACCTTGTCTACTTTTAACCTGCGGTGGCAAATGATGGTTTATACATACTAAAAACATAATAGTTAAGCCCATTTGTGAGTCAATTTAACAAGATTTAGATCTCGAAAAGGAAAAAACTTTAAATGACTGAAATGACAAAGACATATAGGTATAGATTGTAATATAGCTAACCAAATATGGGAAACTTCAGAACATTAATTAACTTGATCAATTCCAGAACAGTACTATATTGGCAGTTTCATGGCAACGACAACGGCAATGGCCTAGCTAACTTGAGGTGGAAAGAAATGTGAAAGTGCGAACTGCAAGCAAGGCAATGATAGACTGAAATAGGGGAAAGCAAATTAAATCCATGGCTTCATGGAATGTCTGTCAAATTATTGAATGTAACATGTGGCCATATTAAAGAGAAATAATGAATCTCGAATGAACTCTCAGATCTGATAGCGGTAAGTATATTTGGTTCAAATAATAACTTGAGAAACAAAAATTGCATTATGAGTTCACACTTCTTGCATGATCAGATTACCAAAGGACATACTTAATAAGAAATATCGGCAAGTTGTATCCGTCCGCCCACTCGGAGTAGTATAAACCTTTGAAAACTATTCAGAGCCAAATTCATTAAGTTGGCACTAATGCTTGTCCCAATCAGGGACTTTGACACCCCGATCTTGAAGAAAATGTTAAGGTCGGATTTGACTGTTCAGGTAAGAGATGAGGACAAAGCGAATGCTTGAAAAAATGTTGTACCTAATAGCGTGCTTCCTTAGGAACGGCTTGAACAAATGTGGTGGTGGAGGCGGGTGGTCTGGCGTCGGGCAGTTTAGCGCTTTGGCGGACGGCGCAATGGTCGATGTGCGTGGGCAGGCAAGGGCTGCGTTAGAGTCGCGAGCGGCGACGAAGCTGTCGATGGGGATGGGTAGGCGGCGGCGCCGCGGGCAAAGCGGGGGCGGTAGTTGCGGATGGCGCGTAGCGCGGCGGCCATCGCGGTCAGCACACGGTCATCGCGGACCACGTGCTGCGTGCGGCGGTCGGCTTAGCCGGCGGGCAAGGAGAAGACGATGCGGCCTAATCACTCGCCTGTAGAGGAGGCGATGCGTGGAGAAGAGTTAGCGGAGGGAAGCATGGCGACGGGGGTGCGGGTCAGGCATCGTCGAGTGGGAAGGCGACGGGAATAGGGGTCTCGTGGAAAAGGATGGGACGATCGAGATCGTGATCCAGATCGTGCGAGGCAAGTTTTTTTTTCCGTGCGCGGGGCAGAGTTCCGTCCGTCAAAACTATTCGCTAAGTGCACCCAGAGAAAAATTATAGGCTAATAAAAACTGTTAGATTGTGTAGAGGGTCTGATCGTGCGGCTATAGTATATCCGTGTATATTTGCTGGGGTGCACCTAGAGAATTTCGTATTCGCTTATTTATAAGTAGTAGAGATGATTCGACGGCCTGTGCTGTTTGGTGCAGAGATGCTTCTTGTTCAGAGTTATTGATCAGTGAGTGACTAGATTAGATACCCAGAGGATACACTCCGGCAGAAATAAAGGAAACGAAAATAGACGCTGCTCAATCCCTCGCAAAGGTCGATAATACCAAAACGGCGATCAGATCGTGTTGCTCCGCTCGTGGACGGACAGTTACGTTACGCCACGGGACGGCGATCAGATCGAGGTTTACTTGTTAAGAAAAAAGATCCAGATTGCCGATGATCACGAAACCATGATACTCCTGTACACTTCTTTAAAAGAGCATGTCCACCGGGCTTCTCAGGTACGACAACAGCGCCAGATGACTACTCCTGCACATGTCGTCGGCCTATTGGGGACGGCTGCCGCATCGGCGTCCTTAACATTTTTTTTTTGAAAAAACTTAGAATTTGAATTTAAACAAAACAGGCAAATTGCATTCTAGTTTAGGATATACTGTTACAAATGTAAATAAAACAAAACCGTAAATCCAGTGCGTCGCTCTCTGCGCCACCGTCGTCGTCGAACATGTGGGCCTAGAAAACCAAACGTGGCCTCCCTGAACCTCTATGGACAACCACGAAGACTAGGGACCGAGGCGATGGCCCGAATGTTATCGCCTTGGTGGCCAAGTCAGGGTGTATCGTCGAATGGATTAATTCTTCGGGATATCAAGTTACTCTGGCAAGATCCCCCGCCGCGTATATTAGGAGGGTTGGAACGCCGAATGGAGTGAGAATTATAGGAGTTAAAATAGGGAAGATAGGTCTGATCTCTTCTATCTCTTACCACCATCCACCATAGGTGAGATCGAGATTTACCTTGAGATCATCCGAGCACACTATAATAAATCTCATAAACCCACAAATAGGAGTAAGATTTTTACCAGAGACATTGTACGTCCAGGGCCCAAACCGATATAAATCTCTGGCTCAGTGTGCTCCCATCCTGATCTCTGAGCATGACCCCTCCGAACAAAAATCCATCGCTGTAAAATACCTTGATGGTTGGCGTGCCAGGTAGCGGATGTGTATTTTAGATTTCAGATCGAGATGGCCAGAGTTGTATATAACCAAAGGGTATACCCAGGCTTTAGATTCTACCAAGAACCCAAGAACAGTAGATGATGCCTGAGAAAAGTAAACCAATCAAACTTCATAGTAACCAGAACTAAAAACAATCATCCAATTAGGATTGTAAAGGCTCATAGATGAATTTCAAATTAAAATCACTAATAATAATGAATATAAACTTGTCACTGTCCAAGACCAGAACATGAAAAAGATAAACCGACATGCTTGTTTAGGCATATGTACATATTAACCCCTACATATAAAAACAAAAGTTTCATATGCCAAATTTAGCATACTCACATAGGTTAAAACCAGCATGGGCTTAACCACCAAAAGTAAGTTTTTTTAATAATAAACTTTTTTAATCAATTTGGAAAGTATTGCATGAATTTAGCAGTTTCTATTTCTAGCACATTGTCGGCTTGGGCCTAGCTGAATGAGCCACTCGGCCTGGGCCGCACCGAACCAGTCCCCCTCGGTGAGGTTCTAGTCGAGTGCATATGGCCGCGTTGGGCCACGGGGCCCACGCTAGCCGAGTGCCGCATTCGGTCCCGACCTGGCTGAATACCCCATTCGGTCCCGGTCGAATGAAAGCGAGGAAGTCGCGACCGCGCGCCGGCCGCCCGCTTCTCTCCTTGCTTCCTCTCGTGCCCAGCTTCATTCTTCTCTCTCCCAGTGCGAGAACTCTTATTTCTTGCACCTATTTGGCCCTGATTTTTTCTAGTTTTTTAGCAAATCGTCATTCTAAAACCATTAGAGGGGTAGGGGAAGGCCGATCTATTGATGGGTTAGCTCGGGACGCAATTTGGTGGTGGTTTTTTGGACGAATGGTGGTGGTATGCCATTGGAGAAGTGACAATGGTGTGCTGCGGTGGAGCTTCGTGTTGGGGGTAGTATGAGCCGCGCCGTGTTGCTGGTTCGGTGAATCGAGGCCGCTGTATCGACGGGCTTTTCAAGCTTCAAGGGTAAACTGAAACTTCTCGATAATCACAGTATTTGTATAAGGTTATACGGCTACTCGCATATGATTAGGTGGCTATTAGAATATTTGGCAAGTGGATTAGTCATTTGGATATTTGCTTAAAACATATCTAGCAGATACCGCATATCGAGCCAAAATTTTACGGGCCGGCTATATGTGGTATCGGAGCCAATAAATTGCCTTTTCCAGATACCATAAACCGATAAATACCGCAATTTTTTTTGTGGTTTCCCGCATCAAGGCCCATCCACCTCGCATATATTCGGTGCAGACCCGCATCCATTTTCCCCACCTTCGCACGCCGATGTAGTAGATTCCGGCCGCGGCCGCCGCCGGATTTCACATCGCCACCACCCACAGCCGCATCGACTGCCACCTACCCATGGCCGGCCAATCGTGCCGGAATTTGGCCGGCCGAGGCGGCGTTCCTCTGCGCTGCAGCGGGAGTTCCGGGGCCCGACCTCACGCGTCGCCACCGTCGGAGGAGGAGGCCACGCGTCGGCACTCCGAGCAGGCACGCGCGCGCGGCACCCTCTCTCGTACCCGCGTCACCTTACCTGCGTGGGCAGAGATGGGGTTTGGCCACGGTGCCCACGATGCCGAGGCGGGTAGCTCCCGCACGCCGGTGAGCGCTGGCCCCGTCGTCCGTGCTCCCGCGCCCGCACCCGCACCTGCCGCCGACGACGACGAGAAGGAGAGTGAGGACGCCGCCGTCCGCCAGGCGGTGTTGAACTTGCTGGGGACCCTCGTCTCCGACATATGGGACCGCATGAAATGCCGCCGCGACGAGCACTTCGTCGAGCAGCGGGTGTTGCGCCGTGTTTGCTACCGCTCCACACGCGAGCACCAGGCGCGGCTCGGCTTCTTCGCCGTTGACTACTTCGGTAACACAACCGACTCCGACAAGGAGTAGGCCGCCGCCGCCGTAGATGCTTCGGTGAATAGGTACCGCCAGTAGATGCTAGGGCTAGTCTAGATGCAGGGGCGACATCAATTTTTTATGTACATATATCCATCTTAATGGTCAAAAACCTCTTCCTAATGTATGAATCTAGCGCTAATATAATGTTTTTAAATATGCAGTTCCGTTTTAAATCTGTTCCGTATTAGCTATTTTCGTATTACAAACATGGTTTGCGATATGCATGTTCGTAGTATCTGCTGGAGATGCTCACGTGGTACGCGGGTTTCCAGTACCTATTAGAGATGCTCTTATCTCTATCTACTATATAATTTTTTTTGAGGTGGTTTTCGCACCTTCGTCCGTCCGTTGTTTCTGAGCGTCGTTGCAGAATCTGTTTCCAGTCCGTCAACAATACATTGTCACGTTGCACGTCCATCAGGCAGAGTCCGAACCAATTTAAAACAGTCTAGCTAAGTTGGCCAACCTGAATCCGAGATCCTGACGCTCGCCCGCCGCTGAGCCGTTTCCACGATGTTCGATCGACGCCCCCTCTTACACGCCCATATGCTCCTGCCTATGACAACGATGACAGTGAGAGGCCCCCGATTCCGCCAGAGCGCATCCGAAGGGCCAGCCATGGCGGTGACGGTAAAACACGCAACACACCCAGGCTGAGTGTCCAGCAAGCACGAAAGGTTCAAATCGGTGTGGTTCTTTGATGATCGCCAAAGATTGAAGGGCATCGAGCCGATCTTGACGGCTCACCATATTGCTGTGATCTCTGACGCTCACATCCCGGTCTCCTCTGACCTAGACCACCCGCCGCCGCACGAGGTCCCGCTATGCCATGTTGACTCGCCTACCTCCTCCAGCCCGTGTTAGTCGCGGTTGTTAGGAATAATAATTCCGATAGGACACGGAACGGTGTCGTGTGCGTGTGTGTTCCGAATAGGACTAGTAGTCCAACACCTATTCGTATTGATGTTGCATCATGCCGGGTATATATACATCCATATAGTAGCCTTGTAAGACAACTGTGATATTTAATACAAACAACAGGACCGAGAGGACCCTGTAGCCATCAACATTGTTTTTTCCGTACGTACTCGTGTGAGTTGAGAGAGCTAGTTCCTTTGATCAGGCTAGATAGCTAGCTTGCTGGTCGTTGTTAGCTGGTTCTTATACGTGCGCGCAACTCGCCGGAATACTTCGTTGTCGTCACGCCGGACTGCACTCGGCGTAGTGGGGCTGAGCCAACAATTGGTATCAGAGCCTCGAGGAGGATCTCCTAGTAACGGGAGGTCATGACGGGCAAGGAGCAAGGCGAGTACTCCGGTGCGCCTGCGGGTGCATCGGTGTCGTCGCAGTACCCGCGGTATGATCGCGGCAACTACATGACGTGGGCGAAACGGATGGAGTGGGCCATGGAGGGCAACGACATCTGGGAGGCTGTCGATCACGGCGGCTACGAGTTCAAGAAGGGCGCGTCGAAGTACCGCAAGGACCGACAGGCACTCACGGCCATCGGCTCCGTGGTGCCGGCGGACGTGATGCAGCACCTGATCTCGAAGGATTCTGCAAAGGCGGCGTGAGAGACACTCAAGACGTTGAATCTTGGGCACGAGCGCGTCCGCAGGGCGACCCTACAAACCTTGCAGAAGAAGTACGAGAACCTGGAGATGGAAGGAGATGAGACGCTGGACGCTTTTGCCTCGAGGGTAGCCACAATTGTCAACGGGATTCGCGCGCAAGGTGAGAAGCTGGAAGATATCTCAGTCGTAATGTGTTTCCTTCGCGCGGCGCCGCCGCGGTACATATCTGTGGTGTCGGCAATCGAGCAATGCGTTGATCTCACCACCCTCACGATGGATGACCTGGTTGGACGGTTCAAGGCGCATGACGAGCGGATGAAGATCACCTACGGTGACGCGAATCAAGATGAGCACCTCATGCTTACACGTGCCCAGTGGCAGGCAATGGTCGCCAAGGAGAGGAGCGATAAAGCATCTGGCAGTGGCGATGGTTCGGTCCCGGTGAAGAAGTCGGACAGCAAGCCGAAGAAGCCAAAGAAGAAATTCGACAAGAAGAATCTCCGCTGCCATAAGTGCAATCAGCTCAGGCACTTCAAATCGGAGTGTCCCAACCGTTCAAAGGAGAAGGCTCTCATGGCGAAGGAAGGAGATGATGGACCGATGATGCTCATGCTCGAAGCTTGCGAGTTAATGACCACCAAGGAATCAACTCCTCAGGAGTCCGCTACGGAGATCGTCACACTCGTGGAAGATAAGGTCTTCCCGCGGAGGATGCAGACGGCTCACGATGTTTGGTACCTCGACACAGGCGCTAGCAACCACATGACCGGCGACAAGGCCCAGTTTTCTGAGTTGAACCTCACGGTTGGAGGCTCCGTTCGATTCGGCGATGGGTCGAAGGTGGAGATTGTAGGACGAGGCACTGTCCTGTTTGAGTTGAAGGATGGAGGTCACAAGGTACTCACTGATGTGTACTATATTCCCAAGCTTAAGACCAACATTACCAGTCTTGGTCAGCTCGCGGAGCGTGGATGCAAGATCGTGTTGGAGGACGAGTTCCTGTGGGGATATGACCGCCAAAGGCAGCTCATCATGAAGGTGGAGAGGTCGAAGAATAGACTCTACATCCTCAATCTCAATCGGGCGGATCCAGTGTGTTTGATGACAAGCATGGAAGACTCGGCGTGGAAGTGGCATGCACGCTACGGACATCTAAATTTCCAATCTCTACGACAACTTGGACAGAAGGAGATGGTACGTGGCTTACCGTGTGTTGATCATGTTGAGCAGGTGTGCGATGGTTGTCTCATTGGGAAGCAAAGGCGAGCCCCGTTTCCAAGGGAGGGACAATATCGAGCAAGTAAGGTTCTTGAGTTGGTGCATGGAGACTTATGCGGACCAATCACGCCGACAACCCCCGCCAGGGAACAAGTACTTTTTTCTCATCGTCGACGACTTCAGTAGATACATGTGGGTTGTGTTGCTGAAGAGTAAGGATCAAGCTTTGCAAGCGTTCAGGATTATGAAGATGGCAGCCGAGGTGGAGTCCGAGGCAAAGTTGAAGGCCCTCCGTACCGATCGGGGTGGGGAGTTCAAATCCAATGAATTCAAGGAGTTTTGCGAAGCTCATGGGATCCGGCGGTATCTCACCGCACCATATTCACCGCAGCAAAACGGTGTTGTGAAAAGAAGGAACCAAACCGTGGTGGCCATGGCACGCAGCATGATGAAGAGCAAAGGCATGCCAGACAGGTTTTGGGGTGAGGCAGTTAGTACAGCTGTCTATTTGCTGAACAGGGCGTCAACTAAGAGTGTAGTTGGTATGATGCCGTACGAAGCATGGTACGGGCGCAAGCCCTCGGTTGATCATCTTCGCACTTTCGGGTGCGTGGCGCATGTGAAGACGGTGACCGGGCATACTAGTAAGTTGGCAGATCGAAGTACTCCAATGGTCATGATCGGCTATGAATACGGTTCGAAGGCGTATCGCGCGTACAATCCAGTGAACAAAAAGTTGGTGGTGACACGTGACGTCGTCTTCGAGGAGGAGAAATCATGGGATTGGGGCTCTGCGGAACCGGTACAATCAATTTCTGATGAAATATTTACTGTAGTCTACAGTGATTCGCATGCAGATGATCAAGAAACAGCGTCCCGTGGTGTTATGGATTTAGGCGCTGGTTCAGAAGATGGAGGTACGGAAGCGAGCAGCAGCAGCGCTACGCCTGGAGACGTCTCTCCGCGTGGGAGTCCCGGCACGAGTAGCAGCTCACGCGCTGCACCTGGAGGCTCGGCGTCACCATCCAGTCCACGCGTGGACGAGAGCCCTGACGCAAGTGGCCCATCAGCTGCACACTCCCGTCCAGGAGGGACTAGCGGCAGTCCAGAAGTGGACGCGGGCGACGATGTCACGTCGCCAACACGCAGTACACCGATAGAAACTGCAGGAAATTCAGTAGACGCTGAAACAAGTACTACGTCAGCTTCCACGTCTCCTCCAAGTGCACAGGAAGAAAGGAGACGGCCACCTACTCCAGAAAAATTCCGAAGTGTACTGGAGTTGTATCCGCCGGAGACCCTTCGTACAGCGCGTGCGCGAGGGAGAGGACAAGGTCGGTGTTTACTCACCGAGGAGCCGACAAAATTCGAGGATGCTAATACGGAGGAGTGTTGGCATCGTGCTATGGATGAGGAGTTGGGGTCGATCCGCGACAACGATACATGGGAGCTTGTCGATCTACCCAACAATCACAAGGCCATAGGGCTCAAGTGGGTGTACAAGATCAAGAAGGATGCCGAAGGAAAGTTGGTGAAACGCAAAGCTCGGCTAGTGGCCAAGGGATACATGCAAGAGCAAGGTGTGGATTTCGAAGAAGTGTTTGCTCCCGTTGCAAGGATGGAATCGGTGAGATTACTTATTGCTCTCGCAGCTCAAGAATCTTGGAAATTGCATCACATGGATGTGAAATCCGCGTTTTTGAATGGGGAGTTAGAAGAAGAAGTTTATGTGAAGCAACCACCGGGATACATCAAAGAGGGAGAAGAACACAAGGTTTTGAAGCTACACAAGGCGTTGTACGGGCTACGGCAAGCCCCTCGGGCGTGGAACATCAAGCTTGATCGTACATTGATCTCTCTCGGATTCGAGAAGAGCCCACTGGAGCATGCGATGTATAAGCGAGGTAAAGGAAGGGATCATCTACTAGTTGGCATCTATGTTGATGATCTATTGATAACAGGAGCAGATGAGAAGGAGATTGCAAAGTTCAAACTACATATGAAGGAGTTATTCAAGATGAGTGATCTAGGCTTATTGAGTTACTACCTTGGGATCGAGGTACATCAAAAGCTGGGTGAGATCACGCTATGCCAAGAGGCATATGCAAAGAAGATACTCGAGAAGTGTGGCATGGAAGAATGCAATCCAACTCATGTTCCGATGGAACCTCGTCTTAAACTGAGCAAAAGGAGTGAAGCACCTGCGGTTGATGCAACGGAGTATAGGAGCGTTGTCGGAAGTTTGAGGTATCTCATTAACACAAGACCCGACTTGGCCTATTCCGTTGGCTATGTGAGTCGCTTCATGGAGGCACCCACAATGGAGCATTGGACAGCCGTGAAACATATACTCAGGTATATCAAAGGTACTACAAACTTTGGTATTGTCTACTCGAAAGAGAAGGAGGAGGTGAAGCTAATTGGCTACAGTGATAGCGACATGGCAGGAGATATAGACGACCATAAGAGTACCTCGGGCGTGGCATATTTCTTGGGAAGAAGCATAGTAAGTTGGCTATCACAAAAGCAAAAAGTGGTGGCACAGTCATCCTGTGATGCTGAGTATATTGCGGCTGCAACTGCAACATGTCAAGGTGTGTGGCTAAGGAGTCTACTTGGTGATCTCACCAATCGGGAGGCGGAACAAGTGGTGCTCAATATTGACAACAAGTCTGCAATTTCATTGTGCAAGAATCCAGTGCATCATGACAGGAGTAAGCACATTGATACGAGGTATCACTACATACGGCAGTGTGTAGAGGAGAGTAAGATTGAAGTCAACTATGTTTGCACCAAAGATCAGCTTGCGGATATCCTAACTAAATCTTTGGGACGAGTGAAGTTTGCGGAGATGCGAGGAAGGATCGGCGTCCAAGCTATGAAGATGGGCACATCGTGCTTAGGGGGGTGATTGTTAGGAATAATAATCCCGATAGGACACGGAACGGTGTCGTGTGCGTGTGTGTGCTACGAGTAGGACTAGTAGTTCAACACCTATTCGTATTTACGCTGCGTCTTGCCGGGTATATATACACCCATATAGTAGCCTTGTAAGACAACTGTGAGATTCGATACAAACAACAAGACCGAGAGGGCCATGTAGCCATCAACATTGTTTTTTCCGTACGTACTCGTGTGAGTTGAGAGAGCTAGTTCATTTGATCAGGCTAAATAGCTAGCTTGCTGATCGTTGTTAGCTGGTTTTTATACGTGCGTGTAACTCGCCGGAATACTTCGTTGTCGTCACGCCGGACTGCACTCGGCGTAGTGGGGCTGGGCCAACAGCGGTGAGCACCAGCGCGACCCCGTCCCGTCACCGGCCCTATTTGCATGATTTCTCATACCCCGGATCAATCGACAAACACAGCTTGATCAGTCAGAGGCGCCTCCTCTCCGCTGTCTCTTTCCGGAGCTGATGAGTGCTTTCCCGTCGTAATCTTGGCCCGAGGTAGGTGACGGCTCTGCTCCCTGATAGGTGGCCGCTCAATTAATCTCTCCATCCGAGCATGGCGTGTGCAGGGGCTTCTTCGAATGCGTTCTCAAGCTGCTCAACTTCATCGTCATGGTCGTCGGCCTGGCGCTGACAGACTAATGTCATGGTTCAGTCTAATCTGCACTGAACTGAATGCAATTAAGAGATATAAATTGTAATTGATGGTGCCAAAAGAGGCACGGTGGAGACCCGCGTTCCTCCAACCTGCAGTTCATGGAACTGCTCCACGCCATGTGTTTCCCACCGGCAGTGTGATTGGAGCTTGGAAAAAAAATCAATACTAGCTGTTGGTTGGTGTTGGTAGTTAATTGCTAATACAAGTACACCAAGTTTTGTTTTATTGTTGTTTGTCGTATCCAACTATAAATTCATTCCCTATTATAATCTATTTGAAAGTTCATACATTTAGACTAACCACAATGCTCTATTCGTCATAGGTTCCACTCACTGTGACCACAAATATTCGAAGGCCTTGTCTGGACACCGTACCAGTGACAATTATAACTACAAATATTTTAACTAACAAGTTCTCTCCATGCATGTTGGTTATGTCGCTAATCCTGACGTAGCTCCGATGCAATGATGTGAGATGAAGATTAACCAAGTTCCACAAAAGAAAAGGAGGTGCATATGGAGTTGCCTTGTTTGATTTATATGCATGTTGAGTATGATCCAAAATCAATCTTTAGCACTGTATAGATCTTAGTTAATACTCCCTATGTCTTACAATATAATCTTTTTTAGCAATATTAAGAAGAAAAAATTCGGTCCTTACTATCTCTGCATGTCTTATCAAATTCAAATGTTGAATGTTTTCCAGAATACAACTTTTAGAAAGAATGCTTTTGAATATTATGATTATATTTTTTATACATCTATTTTTTATAAAAAATAAATTAAATGTATCGTGACAACGCATGGAAATTCAGCTAGTATAATTAATATGTTTTGCTGCTTAATTCGCACAGCTCCAAACATCTCGCAATTTAGGAGCACCAATCTCACTGACTCGCCCATCATCTATCAGCCAGGATGCAACAAGTGGCCGTTTGACAGTTGAAAACGATCGATCGGTGCTGCGTGATCGGAATATACGAAAACCAGGGAAACGCCAAGAGTATCCAACGACGCGTGCCGGATTTTCCATGGAATAATGCTCTGTTACATCCTGGTCTAAGATTTCTGCCCACTTAATTAGTGGATCGATTTATTGTACTCCCTTCGATCCATATTAGTTGACTTGGATTTATATAGATTTAAATAAATCTAGATATTATTTAGTATATATACTTATCTAAATTTTAATAAATCCAAATCAATTAATATGAGTCAGAGGGAAGTAGTAAAAGAGACGGCGATAAGCACGCTTTGGTAGAGACTGGTCTTGGCTTATCGCCTTAAGATGCCGCGCACACACACTTGGTCGTTATCCTGATCTGCTAATAATGGTTGTGAATCGCGATCCCTCCCTCCTGCAGCCCGACTTTCTGCTTTCTGCTCTACCCTACGATAAGCTGCACGTACGTATCAGTACTGTTCACGTGTTACACGGGAGAGATAAAAAAACGTTTCCAGCTCATATCCTTTCATGGAACGACAGCTGCAGTAAACTTCAGCTGATTGGTACCGTACGGACGGACGTCGATCTTGTCTTGGAACCGGACTCGTTTGGTTCGTACCGCATCTGATCAGTGGGGCCCGCGCGCCGTTAACGGTGGTGGGGCCATGCGCCGTTAACAGCGGTAACGGGCGTATCAGGAGCCGTCAAATGAGAGCCATGTGGCCTCTACAGGTGGGTCCGACCAGCCAGAACAAGCGTCAATTCGAATTTAGTAAAGAATTGGTGTTTTCTGAGCCAACTAACAAATTTTATGGTGGTTTTTTGTATTTTTTTCATAAAGTGGTATCAGTCGATAAATTTAGCCCCACAAAGTGGTGGTTTTACGCTGCCACCCCCTCCCGGCCGAGACCCCTCCCCTCCTCTCCTCTCGTCGCCGTCGTCGGCCTCTCTCGGTAGCTTGGAGGCGGGGTCGGGGACCCGTTTCCTCCGGCAGCGGTGCTCCTGAGCGGCGGCGGTCCCTCTTCGGCGGGGAGTCTCCTGAGCGGCGGCGTGGCTGCGGTGGCGGGGCAGCGCCCCGCGGCTGGCGGCAGGCAGAAGAGGGGTGACCCGCAGGCCCTGCCAGCCCAGATCGGGCCCTTTGGTCCAGATCAGGCCAGATCTTGGGCTGGGGCGGGTCGGTTTGCCCCTTCTTCGGCCCGTTCTGTAGGTTTTGGCGAGGGCAACTCGAGCAGGGAACGGCGGTGACCATGTCCTCTTTGTTGCAGCGCAGATGCGGGCTTTACGGGTCCATTTGGGCCTGGCCGGACCCTCTTGAACTGGTGTGTCCTGCTGGGGCTTTATGGGTCTGTTGGGCTCGGCCGGTTCTGACGGGGACTGGTATGCTTGCAATTGCGTCCAGTCGACTACTGCCATTGATGTGGAGGTAGTTCCCTCCCGCCGGTCGTGGTTCTGCTAGTCCCGATCCGAGGTACCTTCTGCCTCTGCCGCGCAGATCTCGTCTTGGTGATACGATGATGATGACTTCGTGACCGGAATGGCGCATGCTCGTGGACGGCAAGATTGGTGGTGGCGAGGCTTCGTCCTCATGGTGCTTCTACGCAAAGGATCGCCCGGGGGTGACGGATAGGGTTATCGGGAGAAATCCTTGTTGGCTCGATCAACACCGACGCGGTGCCGCCCGCGGGTGGCACCATTCCTTCCTGGAGGGCGTCGTGGCTATCCTATCATTGCCCTCTGTGTGCCGGGGGAAACCCTAGGACCAGCTATGGTCCGGACAACAGTGTTTGCTTTCCTTCTTGAAGGTGTTGCTTGGTGCTTGACGAACCGATGCTAGAAGTGTGGTGGTACTTCTCCGGGAGGCGCAACGGTTGCGGGTCATCGTTATTTAGTTGATCCGCCTTTGTCTCCATTTTGTTTTTCTTTTGTAGTTCGGGCGTGTGTGTGCTGCTGTCCCAGCATCTTGAATATTCATCTTGTATCGAGATTTGTCTAGATTCGATTGTATCTAGACATAATTTAGTACTCCGTATTAGATTTATCCGTATCTTGATAAATTTGAGTCAAGTAATTTGGATAGAGAGGAAATTTTGATCACATGCTTACTTATAATTTTTATCGACAATTGCA
The DNA here is from genome assembly GCA_916181665.1 of Avena sativa. Lineage (NCBI taxonomy): Eukaryota > Viridiplantae > Streptophyta > Magnoliopsida > Poales > Poaceae > Avena > Avena sativa. Next base: position 270,285,648 of record OV702298.1, on the reverse strand, counting down.
TCCACACATTTGCGGGCATATGTAGGCATACGTGGGACGGAGGGCACCCACGTAATTTTCACGGGCTTCTGCGGAATGCCCTCTTAGAATGTGTGGGACTGTGTGGGCATAAATGGGTCTCCCGCGGGTAGTCCCACTTGCACCCTGAGCTACAGGCATCGACGTTTGATACGTCGTAAACGTATCTATATTTTTTGATGTTCTATGCTTGTTTAGTATCTACTTTGCTTTGTTTTGTCTATCCTTTATGGTATTTTTATACACTTTCTGGAACTAACCTATTGATAAGATGCCATAGTGTCAGTTGCCTGTTTTCTGCTGTTTTTGGTTTTAGAAAGCTAAAAAAATGAATATTCTCGGAATTAGACGGGACAAAAGCCAAAGTTTATATTTTTTCGGAGCGATACAGAAAATCGAAGACGAGACGAAGGAGGAAACCAGGGTGGCCACACCCTAGGTGGGCGCAGGCCCACCCTAGGCCGCGCCCACAGGGGGTGTGGGCCCCCCGGACCTCCACTGACCTTGCCTCCTTCGCCTATAAAAAGATCCCGAGGAGAAAACCCTAAATAATCCAGAAGAAATCCACGAAAACCTCTGTAGCGCCGCCGTCACAGAAAGGGAGATTTGGGGGACAGAAAGTCTCTATTCCGGCAGCCTGCCGGGACGGGAAAGTCCCCCGAAGCCATCTCCATCGATCTCCACCACCATATCTATCACCGTTGCTGATTCCCATGATGAGGAGGGAGTGGTTCTTCCTCGAGGCTAAGGGCTCTACCGGTAGCTATGTGTTCATCTCTCTCTATGCATCATCTTGTTGTGGTCATGAGCTTTGTAATCAAGTAGATCTACCTTGCTACTCAAGTGTTTCGTTAGATCTCTGCTCTCCTCATGTGTGTGAAATTGATAGCGTGCACACCATGGTGGTGTCAAGCTTCATGCACTAGCCAATACAACCAAAAGTACGAACTGATGGAAAGGGTTAGTGCAATCCACTTATACACTTCAACACCCCCTCTCACGTGTGACGGAGAGAAGTCAGCACGTGCAACCGGAAGAGAGCGACGGCGCGCGAAACTCACGTATGACTCAAGAGGACTATACGTGGACATAGAGGGGTCTACAACAATTTTAGGATAAATTGCGAAAGCCAGGACTCGAACTCGAGACCTTAGGCTCTGATACCATGTCAAGATTCATGCACTAGCCAACGCAACCAAAAGTCCGAACTGATAGAAAGGGTTAGTGCAATCCACTTATACACTTCAACAGGTGGCACTTAGCTTTGAGGCTACATAAATACTCTTTGTGCTTTAATAAATCTATGCTTTTCTCCACGTGTGTGAAAGTGACAGCGTGCATACATCTGTGGCACTTTGGCTAGATTGAATATTTGGTATGAGTTATATTTGGAGTTGGATGTCTAGCGTGCATATCTTTCCTCCACGCCATCAGCTCTTTTCTGGCACCGTTACCCCACGACAACAACAAGTCAGAAGCTCTTTTCTGGCACCGTTACTACTTGTATTTCACTATCTCTTCGTCAAACTAGTGCACCTATATTGGGTGTGTTGGGGACACAAGAGACTTCTTGTATCTTGATTGCAGGGTTGCTTGAGAGGGATACCTTTGACCACTTCCTTCCTGAGTTCGATAAACCTTGGGTAATCCAATTAAGGGAAACTTGCTGTTATTCTACAAACCTCTGCACTTGGAGGTCCAACAATTGTTTACAAGATTAGAAGTGCGTAGACGTTGTTTTTGTCATGTGAGGTCAATGGTTTGCTACATGAGGTCGATTTGTTGGGCTACAATAGGTGTCGATGTCTGCTACATGCGGCTTCGGAGGTTGCTACATGCGTCGGCGGCGGTTCTACGAGATCCCGGATTTTGCTAGGATGCCACAATAGCAAAAATTATTTTTGCTAAAAAGCTTATGTATTTTTGCTACATTGATATTTTTTTTTGCTATCTCTGTTTTTTTGTTTTGCTACTATACCATAAAAATTTTGCTACAAGTTCTCCGACGAGGTTTTCGGCTAAATTCTCCGGCAATGTCTCCGGCGAAGTAGGATTTTTGCTACATTAGAAGAATTTTGTTGCTACAACCGTCTTATGGTTTTGCTACAACAGTGTCAATTTTTTGCTACAAGGTCTCCAACGAGAGTCACCGGCGAGTTTTTTCCGATGATATCTCCGGCGAAATCGGTTTTGAAGAGCATCGATCTCACTGGCTCACCCATCAATCGCCTATAAGCCAGATTGCAACAAGTGCTGTTTGACTATGGAAACACAACCGATTGATCGACGGGTGCGGCGTATTCGGAATATATGAAAACGAGAGGGGCACGCCAAGGATATATCCAACGGCGCGTGAATAATGCTCTGCTACATAGCGTACGGTGCGTAAGATTTATCCGTGTAAAAGAGAGGACGATACTTATAAGCACGCTCTGGTAGAGACTAGAGAGCGGTCTTGCATTGGCTTATCGCCTTAAGATGCCGCCGCCAACACCAACACGTGGTCGGTAATGATACAAGGCTGCACGTTCGTATGAATACTGTTTCACGTGTTACGCGGGGGAGAGATAAGGAAAAAAAGTCGCTTCCGGATTCCTGTCATATGGAACTACAACTGCAGTAAACTTCACCTCGCCCTCGCCGTGCCTGCCCTTACTGACCTCACCGGCACCGCACCGTTACGTGCGTGTCCTCGGCCGGACTCCTGCATCTTGGTTCTCCGTACGGCAACACCGACCACCGTGTACGTACGTGCTTCATCCGTCGACCATGATGGTCCCTCGCCTGACAAATCGCATCTACTTACCCCGTCAACTCGCTCGAGCTTCCTGCTGCCTAATCTCCTGTCAGAGGAAAATTAAAGCGCCGGAAAAATCACTGCTGTGCACCACTCTACAATCTTCCATCCGCTGACAGCTGACGAGATTTGGGAGCACAGGTTCAGTCTTGTTTTACATCTCTTCACTAGTCAGTTGTAGCGGTACCAAAAAACTGATTAGCTACGTACCTGCGCCGTCAGGAGAGGCCAGACTAGGAAAATCCCATCTAGGGTTGGTCCGCTCCGCTTCCCTTGTCCTAGGGCATTGGAGGTATGACGGACCACGGCCTCTTGTCGGCATGAGTTTTTTGTTATTTGTTTTCTCTGTTTTCTAGTGTTTTTTTTAGGATTTTAAGACGACGGCTACGTCTTGAAGTCAAAATAAGGTCTTTTTTGTTCTATCCTCACTCCGATGGTGCATCTAGCATCGACAGAGGACGCGTGGAGTCGTTTGTCCGACGGATCTCCTGTGATTCTGTTGTTTTCGTGTTTGTCGGTTTGTTTGCAGGTCAGTTTTCTTTAATCTATGAATGTCATCATTGACGATGGTTGCTGCTCTAGTGCGCTGATCCTTTGTAGCCTTAGCGTGATAACTTTCCGCATGTCTACTACAACAAGCTCTATTATGACAAATTTTGCCCCGCTCCGGTGATGAAGGGGCAAAGACGGCGGTGCGCCTTCGCCTCGCGCTAGTGTTTATAGTCGTTGCTAGATGGTCGAATGACCTATTTATAATTTTTATTACTTTTAGATCTTTTTTACTATTGTTGATGATTATTAGTAGGAATTAAAGAAAAAGGTTGTAGCAGTACCGAATATTCTTGCTTAAATGGACCAATACTCGTAGGCGCTCGTCAGTGCGTGCATCCAGTGATGGGATCACGACGAGCCGTCTAATGGCAACTCGTTACGCCGCCGGGGCACCCAAACTCCGATCGACCTCCACTCCGGGCTGCGCACCCGACTAAACAACTCGTCACGTACGTACCTACGTACGTACACAAATGGACGTGCTTCTTCTGCCATGGGTGCAACCTGTGCTACTGGTTGCGATAGTGTGACGATCACCTATAAAGAACCGCCTACTTGGCTTGTGATGATACGTACGGGCCATTTTAGCTGCTGTTCCGCAAGATAGCTAGCGAATCGGCTAAGAGTATCTCCACTCGTTGAGCGAACACAGACCGAAATTCGGATATTTTTTTGGCCGGCCGGAACTTGATTTCGGCCTGGTTACGCCCAGTTTACCACTCGCGTACTCAGGCGAGTTTCCGCGTTTGGCTAAAATTTAATAAATTTCTGCAAACTTCGGCGAACTTTAGGCGAATATAAGCGGTTTTGAGCGAATATGGGTGAACTTTGGGCGAATATGATCGATACGGACGAACTTTGGGCGAATATGGGCGATATGGACGAACTATGGGCGAACTTTGGGCGAATATGGGCGATACAGACGAACTTTGAGCAAATATGCCCAAATTTTGGACGAACTCTGGACGAATATGGTCTATATGGACGAAATTTGGGCGAATATGGTCGATACGGACCAACTTTGGGCGAATATGCCTGAATTTTGGGCGAACTTTAGGCAAATCTGGTCTATATGGACGACTGTGGGCGAAATTTGGACGAATATGGGCGATACGGACGAACTTTGGGCGAATATACCCGAATTTTGGGCGAACTTTGGGCGAATATGGTCTATATGGACGAACTTTGGACGAATATGGTTTATATGGGCGAACTTTGGGGCGAATATGGGTGAACTTTGGACGAATATGGGCGAATTTTAGGCGAACTTTGGATGAATAAGGGCGAATATATGCTGACGAGGTTTGATCTCGTCAATGCCCATTGTTATGGACTTGAGTTTGGAGAAGATGGGGATGCTGGAGATCGCGGAACGGTTAGCAAACAAGCAACACGGGGACACAAGGTTTACCCAGGTTCAGGCCCCCGGAGGGAAAACCCTACTCCTGCTTGTCTGCTCTTGATTACGGCGGAACCGAAGATTACAGGGGTGCGCAGATTCGATCTGGCATGGAGGTGTGTATGCGAAAGTATGAGAGAGAGAGAGATCTAGTTCGTGCCCTCCTAGCCTTTATATAGACTCAGGCCAGTCCCGGGCATAGACCTAGTCGGTTACAGGTTCTAGGGTTTTACCCCTTTGAATTTCCTATCTACGCTAGTCTTGCTCTCAAAGGATCCGAAGGCGTCATGGGCCTTGGCCACCCGAAAATCTTCATGGGCCAGCGTACATCTGCCGTGGGCCTTCCTTGGGCTGGACCAGATATGCTAAGATCATGTACCCGTAGGGTATAACCATGTCAGTAGCCCCCGAGTGATCAGTCGAATCGTAGATTCGGCTGAGGACTCTTCAATCCTTCGGGTGCAACTATGTATTAATAGTATGTGTGTAGGGATTGTTGATGCATGTGCCTGACTCACCCGACGGATCAGGGTCAGTTAACTGTCTTAGGACGAAACAACACGATCTTCCTCAGGTTCGAGTCCCTTAACTCAGACCTGGAACATATGCTGGCGTAATTCGACTCAGGCCGTGGAGGACTTACAGGAGTGGAATTCCAGTGATTTTAATTGATGTACCCAACGCGTCCGTCGGGATTTTTCATCGTGCATGTTGGTACGGATTTTTACTAGCAGAGCACAGTCGTGTGCGTTGCCAGGCCATCATATGGTATCTATAGGTCTTATCTTTGCGTCGCAGACGCAGCATGCGAATGTTTATCACCGCGAAGGTGTTTCGGGTGGCCAAGGAGAACGTTGCTCACTTAGCGTTTAGTTGGGGCAGAGTTGCCGAAAAGTTTTGCATGCTGATCCGAAGGATCGCAGTCGAAGAATTCATAGGGTGCGCCAGGGGCGTACCCACGTTGTAGTAGCAGGGTGCACAGGACACCCGGTCAAAACCATTTTCTTTGATAATTTTGTCCACTTTGCAACTTGTGACACCCCTAAATCGAAGTAAAAAGTATGTCTGACTTACATAGTGACACCGCGTTATTTTTTCTCTCAGTCCGTCCCTGGGGTGCGCGACCAGCGCTCCCTATGGGAGTAGCCCCCGAGTGTCTGTTCGAGCCGTAGACTCGAGCGGAGACTTTAATTCAGACATTGTTCAGTGTTAAGTCCGTAGGACACAAAAAAAATTCGGATGCTTAAATCCATCCTCCCTATGGGATTAGCCCCCGAGTCCGTAGTGGAGTCGTAGACTCGAAGTAAGACTCGAAGAAATAGTTCGCTTCTATTCATCTTTCGGGTGCGCGGCCAGCGCTCCTAATAGGAGTAGCCCCCGAGTAATTAGTCGAATCGTAGATTCGAGTGAGTACTCTTAGCTTTGAAGCCGAAGAAATTTTAGTTGTTGCTAGTATAGCTTTTGATGACGTCAGTGCTGACGATCAATGACCTCAAACGTCTGCTGCACCAGAGATGACTTGACTGGACGAACGTGGGTCCCACTTGCTGACCTTGAATTGACCGGTCACACACGGCGTGGAGATAATTACGGCGTCGCCTCGATTTGTACGCGTAGTGGACGGCGTGTTAGCGACGGTTCATTGTGATGCTGATACGTGTATGGCCAGATCTGCCGTTGGCGTTAGGTCTTCTCGATGGACGGTTGTCGTGCGTTGTCTTCGTTGTTATAATCATTGGGGAAAGCTGCAGTTTGTTTGCACCGCATCTATTCTTGTTTTCACTGTCTCCTTGTGCTCTAAGAGTTCTTACTGCGCGCTGGAATATCCTTGCACATTTCCTTCTTCCCTTCTGCGCTCTCACCGCCTGCGCCGTCGTACCGCGATGGGGAAACCGAAGAAGTCGTCATCTGCGGCTGGTATCAGCGCCGCCGGAGGGAAGAAAGGCGCCACCGCTACTCGTGTCACCGATGGTGGTTGGCGGCGATCAGAGACACGGGAGAGTGACCTCCGCAAGCTTCGCGAGCGGGGCTTGATCCCGCAGGATAGGGAGGCCGTCAAACTCCCAGGCAACGAGGTAATCCCCCGTCCCCCTGCTGGGTATCGGGTTATGTTCCTTGCCTTCGTTATTCATGGGTTTTCCTTCCCAGTCCACGACTTCCTTCGTGGGCTACTCTTTCTCTACGGCATCCAGCTGCATCATCTTTCCCCCAATTCTCTTCTTCACATTGCTTGTTTTATCACTTTCTGCGAGTGCTGGCTCGGCATCGAGCCGCACATTGGCCTCTTCCGGAAACTCTATTCCATGAAGAGGCAATCCAGTTCGGATGGTGTGTATCCCATTGGGGGTTGCATCATCTCCCTCAAGGCCAATATTCTTTTCTTTTCTTTTTCCATGTCCGAATCTGTCCAGTACTGGCGGAGGCGATGGTTTTATATTCGCGATTCCACAGTGGCTGGGCAGCATTTTGGTCTTGCTCCTTTCGACTCTTCCCAAATAATCGAGCCAAAGAGGTCCTGGAAAAACCAGATCTTGGATGGCGAGGTAGCGGAGATAGAGGCTCTCTACCGTCGAGTGGAGGATCTCCAGTTGATTCCGGAGAAGGAAGTGAACGGTGTGGATATTATTCGCACGTTTCTCGAGCGTCGGGTGCAGACCCTCCAGGCTAGGGCGCACCCGATGTTTCTTTATGCTGGGCGCCGTGATCCGACGAGGGTGTCGGCTGAGAAGCTCTCTCAGGGAGATCTCGACAGGGCCCTTCGTACGCTGCTGAAGTACAAGGCTGGAGAAGATACCCGGGGAAGTCGCTGACTCCTCTGTTTTCTTCTATGTTGGCCGTTCCACAGGTGTAGATTCGTGCGTGTAGTGCTTTTTGTCGGCTGCATTTTATTTTCCTTTGTTTGCTAACAAAGTCTCTTCTTTTCTGTAGAGCTTCAAAGTTTCGGGTATGGTGCCGCCATTGCCCGAAATATTTCCGGATGCTACGGATAATGATGTGGTGGATTCCATGTCCGAGATGCCTTCGGCACGATCTCCGGCTGAAGGGGCCAATGAGTCGAGCGAGGACTACACTCGCAAACGATCACGGAGCTCCAGCGAGTCCTCGGATGCCTCTACTCCTCCAACTCCTAGGAACCCTCTGTGCCTTGAGCGTCATAGTGACGGGCATGGAGGTTCTTCCTCTCCCATTCCTGCTCTTCCCATGCGGGTTGTAGCCCCGCACCCGCCAGCGAAGCGGAAGAAGGAAGAAAAGAAGAAAGAGAAGAAGGAAGAGAAGAAAGGGGAGAAGAGAGCCCGAAGGACCCCTCCTATCTTCAACCTGAGTTCACTGGACTCGTAAGTTTCCTTTATATTGCTTTTCTTTTGTTGTCGACTTTTGTACTTGTGCTAATTTTTTCGTTTGCAGGCACTCCTCCCACCACTCCTCCAGCGATGGTGCTCGGGAGATGATGGGAGAGTCGAAGGTTGCGTCTCCTCCTCCTCAGATGGTGGCTACCTCTGAGGGTGCTGCGCCAGTCCCTTCTCCGCAGAAGGTTCAGGTGGTTGCGCCTCAGAAGGCTGCGAGCGAGTCTTCGGAGTCGCCATCGGATCATGTAAGTGTCTCTGTCTCATGCTACGGGGGGAGCCCCCGAGCATCTGAAAAAAATTTCTTGTCTTGTTCTTTCTTCGAGTCTTCGGAGGGAGCCCCCGAGCGTTTTCGTATGCGTATTTTGCTCTTGTTCTTTTCTATTGGGCGCATCCCCCGTGTCATTTTCCTTACTGGTAGGTCTTCTTCATGCAGCCTTTTGTGCAGGATGCCAAGCGACTGGTGCAGGAGCACCTGGTGCTGGAGGCCAACCTCCAACAGCTTTGAGGTACCTGTATGCCTTGGTGCTTCTTTCTATTTGTATTATTGTCTTGTTTTCTGATGCTTGCATTATTTGAATGCAGAGGAGCATAACACTTCCCTCCGTGAGATTGATGCTCTCAAGAAGAGCCTTGGTCAAGCGGAGAAGAAGGCCGAGGCCGCCGCTGGTTCGAAAGAGCGCCTCGACCTGGAGCTGGCCACTGCGGCCGAGGCTAAGGAGCGCCTACGGCAGGAGGCCGCGGAACACGAGGAGCAGCTTGCCACTGCTGCGACTGCGCGTGAAAGAGAGGTGGCAGGCAAACTCATGGCTGCTGCCAAGGCTGTTTCGGGTGAGCATCTTCTTTTGCCTCTCTTTTTATGTTTCTTGTCTTTCTTCTGTGATGCTTCCTTCATTCCTTTCTTTATTGTCTCAGATGCCGCAGGCATCCAGTTTGACTGCAGCGCTCTGGAGCACGGGAGTGCTCTAGATGATGCTACTGCTGCGGTCGAAGATCGCTGCAGCACCGTCGTCAGCTCACTCGCCAAGGCCAAGGAGGTCCTTGGCCGCTTCTACAAGGAGCTTGTCCCCAAGGGCGCGGCCCTTGATGATGTTGACGCCTTGGCGGAGGCAGTGTCAGCCGAAGCGCCTGCGGCGTACAAGCGCAAGCAGAAGGGCATCAACGCATCTGTCGGGCTAGCGATGGATTTGGCGGCTGGAGCGGAGCTGGACCTTCCCGGATCACCTTCCGGATGCCGACGACCGCGGATGGATCCGAGGTAGCCTTCACTACCTATTCTGCTCGCTGCAAGCGATATGGGCCCAAGCTGATTGATCTGCTGGCCGAGTACGCGCTACGGCAACAGGGGGAAGCCAAGGCGAGGCAATCCGGCTCCGAGGCGACACAGGGTGCCGCGTCTTAGGCGCTGTAGCTGTAGGATAGTTTGTAATTTTCTTTTGTTGTAATTATGTTGAGGAACAAAATCCCTGTGCCACGTAGTGGCATTTATCCACTTAATGAATTTTGTTGAGTTGTGTTCTTTGCCGTCTGAGTGTTTATGTCCTTTGATTTTCTGTTGCTCTAATTTCCTTCGTACGCTGATCCCGTTGACACCCCGCCTGCAGCGCGGCTGCGGCCATCTTTGGATGATTCATCACAACTTGATTTTCTTTGAGACCGTGTTCGTAGTCTTGAGAAGGAATTGCTTGGGGTGCGTGGTCACGCCGATGTTTGGAAGTCCAAGGCAGATCGCAGTGCAGCCAGAGAAGAGTACTTGATGGTGGAACTGCTTCGACTGTCTGAGCAGCTTCAATGTAAGTTGTTCTTTGTTTCGAGCTGCAGCTCGGTTCTTCGGATGCGCCTGCTGACCTTATGTCTTATTTTTGTGCGAGTATCGCAGGTGCTAACCTTGCTCCGAGGGAGGAGAAAGAGCGTGTCGCTGTTCGGGTCAATTGCTTGACTCAACAAGACATGGAAACTGGCGGGTTCTTCTGGATGGATCGTGACCGTGCTATGGTCCTGGCGACATTGCAGGATCCTGTACACCAAGTTTCGCAGGTGCTTCGTCAGGTGCAGACGTCGCTTGCGTCGGTGCTGCATGTCATGTTTCCATTGGATGTCATGCCAACAAGCCTTGATGGTCTTCTGTCGAAGTTTCGAAGCGTGAATAATGTCAAGGAGCTGGTGCGGCAACAGCTCGTCGCAGGAGTGAAGGCTGCTTTGTCCCTTGTGAGGCTGCACCGCCCTGATGTAGATTTGTCTGCTGTAGCGGCTGGGCCACCTCTTAGGCCGGATGGTGGTGAGTGGGACAAGCGTCCGCATTATGCGGCTGTAAGGTAGTATGCCGAACAGGCCATAGATTTGTTTGAGCAGCGTGCTCAAGTTATTCTTCAGAATAGGTAGTACCTGTAAAAGAGATAGATGTAAAATTTGTATGTACGTGTCTGGGCGTGTTTTCCCCTTTGTTATAAAGATGCAGTTGTTGTTTGAGCACGTAGTGCTTTGTTTGCGTACGTGTCCTTTTCGTTAACCTGACGTGATCAGCTACTCAGGTATACACGTGTTATCCTCAGTCGATGAGATCGTGAGGTGGGGGAGCCCCCAAGTGCGTTTGTAGCATGTAGTAAAGGTGTAAATAGTAAAACGAAATTTTGGGGCGAGACACTTAGCTTTATTTATATCGTAATGGAGGAAGTATATTGTTCGGCTGAGTAGTCTTGGCTGAATAACCTTATTGAAAGTAAAGGGGTAGATAGCTAGGGGTACAATCGTCGCAAGTGCGCGATGTTCCATGGATTGGAGTATGCGACTCCAGACTCCACGTGCTTGAGGCGATAGGCGCCACCTGGGATGACTTCGGTGATGATGTAGGGTCCTTCCCATGGTGACTCAAATTTCTTCGGTCGCTCTTGCTTGAGTCGCAAGACGAGGTCTCCTTCGACGAAGGACCTTGGGCGCAGCCGGCGACTGTGGTAGTTGCGGAGACTCTGCTGGTACACCGCTAATTGAGGTGCTGCTACGTCTCTTGCCTCGTAGAGTGTGTCGACGGCGTCTTTGAGTGCAGCAGTGGATTCGGCTTCGCTGTAAGCGACGACCCGGGGGGCCTGGTGGCGTACTTCGGCTGGTAGTACGGCTTCGGATCCATCCACCATGAAGAACGGCGTGTAGCCGGTGGAGCTGTTTGGCGTAGTCCGCAAACTCCATAGGACGGATGGTAGCTCTTCCGTCCAGGCTCCGGCCTTTCTTTTGAGTGGGCTCATGAGGCGCTTCTTGATGCCAGCGCCGATTAGGCCATTGGCCTTTTCCACCTGCCCGTTCGTTTGCGGGTGTGCCACTGACGCGTATGTGATGTTGATCCCGAGGCCTTCGCAGAAGTCTTGGAATTCTTTGGAGATAAAGTTCGATCCATTGTCGGTGATGATGTTGTGCGGTACGCCGAACCTGTATACAATGGACTCAAAGAATTTTACGGCGGTCTTGCCCTTTTGGTTAGTGACCGGCATGGCTTCGACCCACTTGGTGAATTTGTCGACTGCGACCAGGAGGTAGACGTGCCCCCCTTTCGAGGACTTCGGCAGTTTGCCAATCATGTCGAGGCCCCATTGAGCAAAGGGCCAGGCTATAGGTATGGGCCTGAGCTCTGATCCGGGTGCGTGTGGTTTGTCGGCGAACCTTTGGCACCCCTTGCATCTTCGGACGATGTTCTTTGCGTCGCTCATGGCCGTTGGCCAGTAGAATCCAGCTCGTAGAGCTTTGGCGACAAGGGAGCGGCTGCCTGCGTGGTGGCCGCAGATGCCCTCGTGGATGTCTTGGAGGATGGTTTTCCCGTCACCGATGTTGACGCATCTTTGTAGTACACCCGTAATACTGCGCTTGTACAGCTCGCCATTGATGATGGTGAAAGCTTTTGACCGGCGAGATATGCGCCGGGCATCCGTCGGGCTGTCAGGCAGCTCTCCGTTTATCAAGAACTGGAGGTACGGTCGCGTCCAAGTTTCTTTGACTGCCATGACCTGCATCAGGTTGACCATAGCGACCTCTGTGTCTAGTTTGTCGGGTCCTTCGTGTCCTTCGGGCAGCGTGGCCCCCGAGTGTTCTGCTTCTTCGGGTGATCCCTTGGGGAATTTCCGCTTGATGGATGGCACACAGATCTGTTCGAGGAACACACCTGGTGGCACCTTTGCGCAGGTGGAGCCGATGTTGGTGAGTCTATCGGCTTCCTCGTTGCTTTCTCTTCCAATGTGCCGAAGCTCGCAGCCGTCGAATTCTCCTTCGAGTGCGTTGTAGAGTGCGCGGTACGCGATCATGTTTTAGGCGTGTGCGCGCACTCGTTCATCGTCTGCTGGACGACGAGGTTGGAGTCACCGTAGATGACTAGGCGCGTTGCACCGCAGATCTTTGCCATCCTCATGTCGTGGATGAGGGCTTCGTATTCGGCCTCGTTGTTGGAAGCTCGGAATTTCATCCGGAGGACGTACTTCATATGGTCGCCCTGCGGGGAGGTCAGTATTACCCCGGCTCCTGCTCCAGCCTCATGCTTGGAGCCGTCGAAGTGCATCGTCCATGACTGCGACATGTCTGGGGTGTCTGGCAGCTGCAGCTCCATCCAATGTACAAGGAAGTCCGGGAGGACTTGAGATTTTATTGCGAGTCGCTTCTCGTAGACGATGTCTAGGGGTGACATCTCGATGCCCCATAGGGCCACGCGTCCTGTGGCCTCTGGGTTATTCAGGATGCTGTTCAAAGGTGCCTCGTTGACCACCATCACCTGGTGCTCCTGGAAGTAATGGCTCAACCGACGAGCCGTCATGAACACGCCGTAGGCGAGTTTTTGGTAGTGAGGGTACCCCTGTTTTGTAGGCGTCAATACCTCGCTGAGATAGTAAATTGGGCGTTGGACCCCATGGGTTTTGCCTTCTTCGAGTCGTTTGACCACTAGCACGGTGCTGACCACCTGATGTGTGGCTGCTATGTACAGCAGCAGAGGCTCGCGCTCCTTTGGTGTGACCAAAACGGGCGAGGTGGAGAGTAGTCGCTTGAGACTTTCGAATGCGTCGTCGGCTTCGGGCGTCCATTCGAATTTATCTGCCTTGCGTAGCAGCTGGTAAAATGGCAGGGCCTTCTCGCCCATGCGGCTGATAAACCTGCTCAATGCCGCTATTCGCCCTGCGAGCGGCTGGACACCCTTGACATTCTTTGGCTTCTCCATTGCCATGATGGCCCGGATTTTCTTCGGGTTCGCCTCGATCCCTCGCTAGGAGATGAAGTAGCCAAGGAGTTGTCCTGATGGGACGCCGAAGGCGCACTTTTCAGGATTGAGCTTGATCCTGTAGCGGTCGAGATTATCGAACGTCTTGCGGAGATCATCGATGAGTGTTTTCGCCTCCCTGGTTTTGATGACTATGTCGTCCACATAGACTTGGATGTTGCGACCGATCTGGTCCTTCAGGCATGCCTGCATGCATCGCTGGTATGTGGCACCTGCGTTCTTTAGCCCGAAGGGCATTGTGTTGTAGCAGAACACTCCGAACGGTGTGATAAACGCTGTTTTCTCTTGATCTTCGACCTTGAGTCGAATATGGTTGTAGCCTGAGTAGGCGTCGGGGAAGGAGAGTTTCTTGCATCCTGCAGTCGAATCGATGATCTGGTCGATCCGAGGAAGAGGGAAGTGGTCCTTTGGGCAGTGCTTGTTTAGCGACGTGAAATCCACGCACATCCGCAGGATGTCTGTGTCCTTCTTTGGGACCATCACTGTATTTGCAAGCCATTCGCTTTCTTTGATCTCCCTGATGAAGTCTGCAGCGAGTAGTCTGTTGATTTCCTTCCCGATAGCTTCGGCCCGTGGCTCGGACAGTCTCTGGATGGACTGCTTGACGGGCTTGGTGTCTGGAAAGACGTTGAGTGCGTGCTCGGCGAATTCCCTAGGAACTCCTGGCATGTCCGCAGGACACCAGGCGAAGATTTCCCAGCGCTCACGGAGGAATTCGACGAGCGCGCTTTCCTATGCGGGGCTAAGGTCGTTGGCGATCAGCGCCGCCTTGGAGGCATCCGTCGGGTGGACCTGCACCTTTTTTGTGTTGACGGTAGAGTCGAAAGACATGTCAGGTGCGTTTTGTCTTGCGACTGGGGTGGCCCATTGTCCGTCACCTCGCGGAGCTTTACGAGCTCGTCTTGCATGCCGAAGGTCTGGGATATTCTGTTGAAATCCCTGTCGCATTGGTCCGATCGGGTGAAGCTCCCGTGGACTGTGATGACGCCCCTGGGTCCTGGCATCTTAAGTAGCAGGTATGCGTAGTGTGGGACGGCCAAGAACCTTGCGAATGCTACACGCCCGAGGATGGCGTGGTATTGCGATGGCTAGTCCACCACTTTGAATTCGAGCCGCTCGAGTCGGAAGTTATCCGGCTTGCCGAAGATGACGTCGAGCCATATTTTTCCCAGGAGGAATATGCCCTTCCCTGGAACGATATCGTGGAACGTTGTGTCTGATTGTTCCAGGCTGCATTGCGGGATCCGCATTGCTGTTAGAGTGCTTGCGAACATCAGGTTGATGCCGCTGCCGCCGTCCATGAAGACGCGGCTCATCTCGAAACCTCCGATCTGCGCCTCCAGCACCAGGGCAGCATGACCTGGGCGAGGGATCTGGCAAGGGTGATCCGAACGGCTGAACGTAATGCAGGACTCCGATCCGCTGAGGTACTCAGGGATGGCGGGTGGAGTTGCTACGGCCAGGTTGATCTGACGAGTGATTTTCTTCTGCACCCTATTCGTTGGGCGCCCCTTCTGGATCATCAGTGCTCCTTTCGGCGGGGGATACCCGTTCCCGGCGTTGTTCTGTGTTGGTGCGACTGGGTGATTCGGACCTCCTATAGATGGTGGTGGAGGAGCTTCGTGCGCTACCTCACCTGGCGCGGGTGCGTTCCCGAACGCATGAATTGGGGCTTGCTGCCTCATCTGAACCATGCTTTCGCTGAGCTTCTGGAACTCGCGGCAGTCCTTGAGCATGTGGCTTGCCTTCTTTTTGCCATCCTGCTCGTCGATGTAGAAGTGGATGGTGCATGGACCCGAAAGTTTTTCGTATGCTGAGGGTCCGTTATCACGGTCGTGGCGCTGCCACGACTGTGCTGGGCGTCCACCATCACGGAAGTTTCCTCCACGGTATCCTCCGCTGTTGCGGTTGGCATCGTTGCGGCAATCGGCGTAGCCGACCGCGACCATGTCGGGTCCGTCGCGATCATTGTAGACGCGCGATCTCCTCTTGCTACGACGCTCTCATCGTCGGCCGTAGTTGTCCTCTTCCTCCGAGTGTGCCCGGTGGACGGAGTCTTCGCCGTCAGCCCACCTGTTGGTGATGTCCATGAGGTGGTCGAGTGTTTTGGGCTTGACGCGCCCGAGTTCCTCCTTAAAGTCCTGGCGCTTGACGCCGTCCTTGAAGGCGTCGATGGCCCTCTCTTCGGAGATGTGTGCTGCGGAGTTCTTGGTGTTGGACCAGCGTAGTATGTACGAGCGAATGGATTCGCCCGTTCTTTGAGTACAGGCCCGCAGTTCTTCGATCGAGGCGGGCCTCTTGCTAGTGCCTTTAAAGTTTCGGATGAAACTGTAAGCCAGCTCCTCCCATCTTCGGATGGACCCTGAGGATAGGCTGCTAAGCCAGATCCGAGCTGCGCCTGTTAGCTGCAGCTGAAGGCATTGCATGGCGGTTTCTTTGTTGCCGCCGTGCAGTTTGACGGATGACAGGTGACCGCTTAGCCATGCCTTTGGGTCTTGCGTGCCGTCGAACTTCGGAGTATCCGAAGGAAGTTTAAAATTACACGGCATCTTTGTTCGTTGAACAGATCTGCTGAATCATCGGGCTCCGCAAAGTTCTCCTTCGTCTTCGTCCATCTCGGATTCAGACGAGCATGTGCGCTTGGCTCGCGCTTTGTCTATTTTGCGCTGTGTCAGCGCGTCCCTGGCGTCCTAGTCGCGGTTATGATGGCGCGAGCTCTTCTTCCTTCGAGGAAGGTCATGTTCCTCTTCTTCGGATGAAGGGGTGGGGCTGCGGTCGTGCCTGGCCGGAGCTTTCTTCTTTGGCTCCGTAGGAGCTTCCTGATGGAGTGCGGCTCCGACGAGTCCGAGTCCGATAAGTGCGGACTTATGCATGGCTCTTTTCGGGTCCCCCTCCGGAGATGGGTGGGCCGCTAGGTACGCAGTGGCTGCCATGATCGCAGCCTGCGGCGTTTTCGGGATGACGTTGCTGTCAGCGTCCATCTCCATGAAGGATGTCTGGAGGGTTCGGTTCACCTCGCGACGCTCTTTTGGATCCATGTTATCCAACCAAGAGTGGTGCTTGTTTCCTTGGTTGCAATTCGTGCTAGAGCCGATGCCCATGGCGGAGAGCGCAGCTCGTCGCGCGCTGGACTCTGAGGCTGCTTGCTTGCGTTTGTCAAGCGTCTCTTGCATCTTGACCTGTTTCTTGTGCTCCTCGATGAGGAGGAAGTGGTATGCCATCAGTAGTTCTCGTGAGGCGTCCGCAGGCAGGACTGTGTTTCCCGCCACAGCGGCGCGTGCTTGGGCCCATCCCTCCTTGTTGAGGCGGATGACGTGGCCGTTGTGCTCCCCTTCGGGTTGGGGGGACTGGCTTCTTCTGTTCCCGCTGTTTCTGTCCTGCGGGTTGGGGTTCGAGTTGGGCGGCGGGTTGGGTGGTTGCTGATCCACGTCGCTCTGGATGACTACGACGCATTGGTAGGCTCATAGATTGGTCCGCTGCTGCCGCAGCTTTCAGATGCAGAACCGTAGGTCCCTTCATCCGATGGCGGATCGCACAGATCGGAGTTGCAGCTGCTGCTGTCGTAGGACTCATCTGTTGATGATGATGTGCGTAGCACAAGGCGTGGAGCCCATGAAGCGGGCCTGATCGATGGTAGGGGCACCCGCTCAGGGAGGCGGAGGGTGCCAGTCTGTCCCACCTGGAAGCAGAAGCTCCCGAATAAGATCTCGAGTCCGTCGCCTACGGGCTCGAAGTCCTTCATGGTGGCCGGCGAGTGGGCGGTGAAGCGAAAGCGCCGAAGAGGAGGTGACTCTCCGTCGCCGCAGAGTTGTAGATCGTTCGGGTTGGGACCGTCACGATCGCACAATCAGCGTCCCCAGTTCCCACAGATGGCGCCAATTGACGAGGTTTGATCTCGTCAATGCCCATTGTTATGGACTTGGGTTTTGGAGAAGATGGGGATGTTGGAGATCGCGGAACGGTTAGCAAACAAGCAATACGGGGACACGAGGTTTACCCAGGTTCAGGCCCCCGGAGGGAAAACCCTACTCCTGCTTGTCTGCTCTTAATTATGGCGGAACCGAAGGTTACAGGGGTGCGCAGATTCGATCTGCCGTGGAGGTGTGTATGCGAAAGTATGAGAGAGAGAGAGATCTAGGTCGTGCCCTCCTAGCCTTTATATAGACTCAGGCAGGTCCCGGGCATAGACCTAGTCGGTTACAGGTTCTAGGGTTTTACCCCTTTGAATTCCCTATCTACACTAGTTTTGCTCTCCAAGGATCCGAAGGCGTCATGGGCCTTGGCCACCCGAAAATCTTCATGGGCCGGCGTACATCTGCCGTGGGCCTTCCTTGGGCTGGACCAGGTATGCTGAGATCATGTACCCGTAGGGTATAACCATGGCATATGCTGACTGAGCGGGTCCACTCGCCGAATTCGCTTCGTCCGGCGTCCCCAGGGCGTACCCGGGAACCAGGATTCGGCCTGGGTAGGCCGGACCAAAACACGCCGATATCCGAACGAAAACAGGTTCGTGGGTACGCGACTGGGCCGATTTTTGCTGTCAAAACCGAAATTCTGCATCCGGATCAGCATCCCGGGTAGGCGAGTGGAGATGCTCTAACTTACACCTCGGTGTATATGTTCGCACTTTTCACACCTGAAAAGTTCCGTCTGATAATAGTATGAACTGAACTTGCATGCATGTCAAACAATTTAAAATTACCGGAGGCAAAACTTTCAGACTTTTTAGCAATTATTCAGAATTATACGTTGAATTGGCCGAATTTTATCTGATGGTTCTATGGGGAAAAAATCCTGCACTCACCGAAATTACTGAAATTTCGGAGATATCACTCAGTTTTGATCCCTTCGCCTTCTCTTTGACAGTTCGACTGCATCTTTTAATTGGGACCATATAAGTCCTGTCTAGCAGATCGATCGGGTGGATGCTTTAACATGGAGCTTTCGGATGAGCACATTTTCGGAGATAGCACTCAGTTTTGATCCCTTTTTTTTCGATAAAGGGATTTCAAGTTTTGATCCCTTGGCATTAAAATAATCTCAATAGGAAATGGTGAATGACTCGTCCATTAAGTTGTTCTAATTCCGTTCCATTTAGTTTGGTAAAACATTCTAAATTATAGTATGTATCTACTGTAAAGATACATACTACTATAATTTATCTACTGTAAATTATTGTGCGGGCGCACAAAGTTAAAGTAGAATTTGGGAAACCGATGATCTGTACGCGCTGAAATGCCTTTACCACCCAAATTGTATATATTCATCTAATATATGGTGGTGGGGGTGCGTACGTGGTCCTGTGATGTGCGTGTATAGCATGTTTTTCAGTACATCCTTCGGGCCTTTTCAAGAAAGTGAGGTAGGGGAGTTCGAATAATCAAGAAAGAGAGAGGAGGATATGGAAGGTGGTGCACTGAGGTGTGAGGTCTGAGGATCGCTCATGGCTCAGACCCAGTGACGGAGCTTAGTTGAAACAAAACCGGACTATGGCCCACCAGCTTAGTAGATTTTCTGTCTATATAGTGGTAAATTTAGCTCAATAACAATCTATTTTTCTCTTCTTTAAACCTGCTGGCCCGCTACTGCTCAGACCAATGCTGCCTACCCCCTTTCCTCTTCGGGAGATTTGATTATAACCCCCCAAGCTCGTTGCACTTTGATCTTATACCCCCTTGTACGTCTGCTTCGATTCTAGCCCCCCAATTTAGCTAAACTTTGCCGATTTTCCCTCTTTAGGCTGTTAGCTCGTCAGTTAGATGTGATGCAGATAAATTAGTGCTAATATTTCACAAATTGACTAAAGTACCCCTGTGGAACAGCCCGCACAGGACATACGAGCGCTCCCCGTCCTGTCCCGTTCTCGCGCACAGGACAGCGGGAGCTCGTCCCGTTCTTATCGCGTGCAAGCCACAGGAGCAGCGCCCCGCCGCCAGGCAACCACCATCGCTCCGCCACGGTTCCACACCAGCCGCCGCTGCCCTCCATCGCCGCCCAGAGGTAAGGCAATCTTTCTCCCCACCTTATTTTTCCGGATTTGATCGTTCTTGGTTACTGCTGTTCTAAATCGGGTCAAACCCTAGGTGATTTACATGGGGATTTGAGGGGGACGGGCTGGATTCGCTAAGGGGTGTGATGGATCTGAAAAGGTAACATCATACTCCCTTATTTTAGCCCGATTTATGCATGAGTTTTTGGTGTGAAATTTCTGATTTTTTTGTTTATATTGAATAGGATCGATGCAATGTCTGTGCATGATTCTAATCAATCAAGTGTGACAAACCTAACCACGGGATTGATCTCGTGTGCTGAAGTAGAAAATGATAGCACCATTGTTGACTGGTCTAGTCTTCTGATTGATTCCCATATTGAACCCGAAAATGAATGGGAGGAAAAGGGAACCCCGGATGAAAATCCGGTGAATGAGAATGCACCGTTTGCTCTGTTGGGTTTAAAAACAGAGGCGAACGAGCGAGAAACTAAGCCAGGTCCTGTTATTGCTCCTATTGCTGATTATGCTTTGCATGATATCAAAGAGGCAGATATTGTTGTCGATGATAAGGCTCCGGAAGAGCCACTTATTGTGTGGGATGAACGAAAGCCAAAGATGGATATAGGAACTCCTTATCCTGATATGGCTGCATTTAGAAAGGCTATGAAACAGTTTGCTATCAATGGGGAGTTTGAATATGGCACTAAAAAAATGAGCCAAAGAGGTTTCGGGCTTTTTGTAAAGGTGATTCAATAAAAGGTGAACCTTGCAAATGGGCCTTAACTGCTTGTTGGCAGAGAGTCAAAAATTGTGTGATGGTAATAATTTTTCTAAGACTTGTATATTTCTTATTTCATTTGTAATAATAATAATCAGCACCATTTTTCATTTGTACTAATCTGTAGCATTGTTTGCTATAGGTTGTGAAGCATCAGACAGAGCATATCTGTAGCTCAACCAGTGGCAAAGTGACCAGCATGACTTCCCAATCTTGGGTGGCTGATAAGGCAACAGCTATGCTTAAGAAGGATCCAACAATTGGTGCTGTCAAGATTCTTAAAGAATTGCAAGATGAGCACCATGTCACTCTAGATTATCACACGGTGTGGAAAGGGAAACAAAAGGCTGCAACAAGCTTGTATGGTAGTTGGGAAGAAAGTTTCCGGATGCTATACAACTACAAGGCTGAGGTAGAATTGAGGTCTCCAGGGAGTATTGTGGAGATTGATACAACAACAATTGAAGGTGAAGTACATTTCAGCAAGCTATTTATTGCTTTCAAGCCTTGCATAGATGGTTTTCTCAATGGATGTAGGCCATATATTAGCATAGATTCAACTCATTTGAATGGCAAGTGGAATGATCAGCTAGCTGTTGTCACTGCGTTAGATGGCCATAATTGGATGTTTCCGGTAGCGTATGGCTTTATTGAGTCTGAAAATGGAGATAACTGGGCTTGGTTCATGAATCAAGTGAAGAAAGCAATAGGGGACCCCTCGGTACTAGCTGTTTGTACCGATGCTTGCAAGGGTCTTGAAAATGCTGTTAAAAGTGTTTTTCCTCAAGCGGAGCAGCGGGGGTGCTTTAGGCATATGTGGCACAATTTTCAAAAATATTTTCATGGTGATGTGTTTGGACGGTTGTGGCCTGCTGCTAGGGCATATAGGACAGAAGAATATCAGCATCACATGAAAAAGGTGTTTGAGGCATCGGAGAAAGTATATCCTTATCTTAGGGACTACCATAATCTGTTGTGGATGAGGTGTATGTTCAATCCAAAAATCAAGTGTAACTATATAAATAACAATCTCGCTGAATGCTTTAACAATTGGGTGCGAGATATTAAAGACTTGCCCATTGTACAGCTAGCCGACAAGATTAGAGAGATGATCATGGAGCTATTTAGAAAGAGAAGAATGATTGGAGAAAGATTTGAAGGGATAACACTACCATTTGTTATACATCAACTAAATGCAAAGACTAGAGGACTAGGACATCTCAAGGCCAAAGCATCTGCTGATTTTAGTGGGGAGGTGAGAAACATTAACAGAGATGATGAAAGGCATGTGGTGAACACACTCGCACATGAGTGTACATGTCTACAATGGCAGCACACGGGCAAGCCTTGTGACCATGCACTAGCCTTCATTAATGTTTTGCAAGCTCGAAACTTTGTAAACATGGAGGATTTTGTGCATGAGTACTACTCGGTTAGAGATTTAAGGCAGCATATGAAGGTGTAATTCAGCCCCTTACGGATAAGAATCAATGGCCACATGTGGATACCGGTTTTGTGTTGCGTGGACCAATTCCAAAAGGCAAGAAAAAGGGTGCCGGAAGAATAAGGAAACAAAGGATAAAGAGTTGGTGGGAAGGTGTATCAAGGAAGGGGTCATTGAACAAATGCAAGAAATGTGGAGAGATGGGACATAGAGAAGCTGGATGTCCTACAAATGGAACAAAGAAAAGGTAAAAAACATATATTTGTTTCCAGTTCTAATAACATGTCATGTACTTGTTCTATACTTGTTGTTTCTAATTGCTTCTTCTTGTAGGAAGAGTGGGGAAAAAAAGAATGCATCATCATGGTTTGATGTTTCAGTTAGCAACGCAATCCCTTCTACACCAGCAAAAAGCAAGAGCATGCCCACAACAAGTAGTCCAGGGCCTGTTACAAGGAGTCAAACTGGCAGTACACCAACCAAGAGGAAGAGCACAGCCAACACTAGTAGTCCAGGACCTGTTACAAGGAGCCAAGCTGCTACTACACCAACAAAGCGTCCAGCAAAAGAAAAGAAGAAGAAATTGACTCCAAAGAGGAAGAAACTAAGTGATATTTTTCTGTCATGAACTATTTTAGAACCTGTTTCCCGTGTATGTGAGTAGAAAGCTCACTTATTTGGCTGTACGTGAGTAGAAAACTCACTTATTTTGCTGTCATTGAACTACTTTAGAACCTGTTGAACTCCTACTGCTCTTGCTATGTTGTGCTGTCATTTTCTGAATGTTCAGATTGCTATGTTATGTGCTATCAGTTTGTGAATGTTCAGATTGCAGCAAAATTATAGCCTTTTTTTTATTTGAACCAAAGAAATATTTGCTGTCATTTTTTGTGTCGCTGGAGCAGCACATGTGTTCCCGTTGAGATGAAGGGTATTTCTGTCTATTCATGTGACCAAAGTTAGTTATATGTTGACAATTCTGTCAAACGTGTTAAAAGGGGTTATAGGGCAGAGTTTAGCTGAATTGGGGGGGCTAAAATCGAAGCAGACCTACAAGGGGGTATAAGATAAAAGTGCAACGAGCTCTGGGGTGTGTGTGTGTGGGGGGGGGGGGGGTTATAATCGAATCTCCCTTTCCTCTTCACCTCCTCCCCTCAAACTCAACGTTGAACGACCCATCTGGCCTGATCAAACGACATGACATGAATCTACTTCCTCCGTCCCAAAATAGATGTCTTAGATTTTTCAAAATTTGTATAAATCTATATACTAAATGGTGTCTAGATTTACCTAAATTTTAACAAATCTAAGGCATCTATTTTAGAACAGAGGGAGTACCGGCAGAAAGAAACGCGGCACCAGAAAGAAATTCCCCAAGGACCCATCATGATTTAGTGGAATAATAGTACGGAGTACTATATGATGGTCTGTCCTGTCATACAGCAAAACCTGTTTAACATTAATTAGCACCGCGGAATTGTGTACTGTTCCATTCTGAAGGGCAAACTCGATCGAGAGGGAATTAAGAAAATCAAGCTTATATACTACTCAATCGATCGGAGGGAGTACTAGTATTGCCTGATTCGAGGAGGAGCTTATATATATACTAGTAGTATTATGTACTCCCAGCTGTGGAGAGTTGAATCCTAGTAGTATCCAACTGTTAATTATACATCCGTCTGTCTGTCTGTTAATTAATCTTGGAGTAGTGTATACATGCTGAATTGCTGTGCAAAATTCAGAAGAAAAATAAGGCCAGAGTCATAAGCAGTATCCCAGACTAAAGATCACCTCTACTAGCCTCTCCCCTCCATATCTCCCCTCTGCGTTGCGTACGCGCGCGCTCCGGTGCTCGGTCGCCATGCATGCGCACCAAGGTCAGGCTCGACCGATCAGATCACGACGTGACTTTCGCGCGAGTGCACGGGGCCAAGTGGCCGGCGTGCCCGCGGTGGCTGGACGAGTGCGCCGCCGGGGTGTCCCGCTCGACGAGCGCACGGAGGCGGAGGAACTCGTCGATGCAGCAGGGCAGGCGCAGGGGTCCCGACGAGTGGTAGCCGTACGCGTCCCGCGCCGCTTCCAACAGCCGGCGGAAGAGCGGGTGGTAGAGGTACGCGATGGGGATGACGAACCGCCGCTGGTCCTCGTCGCCGACCCGCACCGCCAGCCACCCCTTCCTCACCTTCCCCTCGCCCTGCATTTCCGGCGGTCCAGCTGCAGCCGAGCTCTCGCCGTTGCTCGCTGCTGCAGAGTTACTGGCCAATACTAGAAAGCTAGCTAGAATCAAGCGGGAGGTCTCTGTGGTGCGGTGTGGTTCGTGGCAGCTGCGGTGGTTTTTATAGGATTTGGCTTCTGTGAGAGGGAGAGATAATTAAAGCATCTCTACTCGGCTTACGTCTATCCGGACGTCGAATTTCGGTCCAAACGCAGAAAATTGGCTCAGTCCCGTATCCAAAGACCTATTTTTGTCTGGATTTTGGCGTGTTTTGGTCTGGCCTACCCAGGCCGAACCCAGGATCCTGGGTACGCCCTGGAAACGTCGAACGAAGCAAATTCGACGAGTGGACCCGCCTAGTCAGCATATATTCGCCCTTATTTATCCAAAGTTCGCCCATATTCGCCCAAATTTTGCCAATATTCGCCAAATTTCGCCCATATTCGCCCATATAGACCATATTCGTCCAAAATTCGTCCATGTAGACCATATTCGCCCAAAGTTCGCCAAAAATTCGGGCATATTCGGACAAAGTTCGTCCGTATCGTCCATATTCGTCCAAATTTTCGTTCAAAGTTGTCCATATATACCATATTCTCCCAAAGTTCGCCCAAAATTCGGGCATATTCGCCCAAAGTTGGCCGTATCGACCATATTCGTCCAAATTTCGCCCATATAGACCAGATTCGTCCAAAGTTCGTCCAAAATTCGGGCATATTCGCCCAAAGTTGGTCCGTATCGACCATATTGCCCAAATTTCGCCAATATAGACCAGATTCGCCCAAAGTTCGCCCAAAATTTGGGAATATTTGCTCAAAGTTTGTCGGTATCGTCCATATTCGCCCAAAGTTCGCTCATAGTTTGTCCATATCGCCCAAAGTTCGCCCAAAACCGCTTATATTCGCCAAAGTTCGCCCAAAGTTTGCTAAAATTTGTTAAATTTTAGCCAAACGTGGGAACTCGTCTGGATACGCGAGTAGAAAACTGAACGTATCCAGACCAAAATCAAGCTTCGTCCGGTCAAAAAAAAATTCGGATTTCACCCTGGATTCGTCCAACGAGCGGAGATGCTCTTAGCCGCAGGGCAGTGCGCCGTGCACTCTTCTTCCGCTGTAGTACGAGTGCACGTACGTCCCATGCTACGGAATCTGGCATCGCTCGGTCTCTCGGGCATCCGTGCTTGCTCATTGTACAACTCGTGGCAACTTCGTGCGTGACTGAGACACGATGGTACGCAGGAATAAACAGGCTAAGGTGTCAGCGTCCTAGCCGTACTGCCACTCCTGTTAAAGATCGTCACAGCCTCACAGGTGCGTCAATTTTCCAGCAGATAGGGCGCCCAGGCCCAGCTCCTATCGTGGCCATCCGAATGCTTCAAGATTGGTGACGACTTTTTTTTGTAAACAAGACACTGAACTTTGTCCAATTCTTACAAGGAAGTCCTGCAAGTTCACAACCATGGTTGTGCTGATGTACTGTGTTCCTGGCCGGATTTATGATGTCATTCATGAATTTACAAAAAGATCTAGAAAAGTGCTTCTGAAGTACAAAGTATTTCCACAGGATTTTTGGTTTGAAAATTTTGCCCCCCGTGAAAAGTTCTCTCCATTATTCATATGAATCGGCTACATGTTTACCGTCTGGGCGGAGAAGATACCATCTGGGCGCCCTATCTACTGCATATCGTCATCGAGCAGACATTAGTTATTTGCGGTGAGGTGAAGAGTGCGGTGCCATTTGGACGGACGGATCACCTTGGCCCACGGAGAAGGGTGTACCGTGAACACACGGGTGCGCGGCATGGCCCACAATGGCGGAGTGGCCGTGGAATTGTGGTGGAATGATTTTGAGTTCATCTGGGAGCTTTGGTCCCACTTGCATCCCACAATGTTGATGTCTGGGATACCCCACAAGAGCATGGTGCTAGGGTTAGAGCATATACAGTAGTCCCCGTAAACACCCGAAACCCGCATAATAACTTTTTTAGGGGATTCGGGTCGAGAAGACGCGTGGATTAGTCCTCGCCAACTATGCAAAATATAAAAAATGCAGGGTCAGGGCGGAAACCGAGCCGCGAACTGGGTATTCAAGGGTCGAGGAGACGAACCGAATGCGCACCCGCACTCCACCCACCATTTTGCGTCCGACGAAAATTTCAGCTCCTCCCCTTCCCTCCACCCGCAGCCGCCGGCTCGGATTTGTGCGCCCCCATCCATTTCCGCTCCGCCGTCGACGGATCCACGCGAGATCCTTGGCCTGCTGGCGCGTCCACATGTCGGCGAAATTCATCGACGAGCGCGGGCGCCCGAGCCGCCACGCCATGGCGTTGTACGCGCGCGTGGCCTCGTGTGCGGTCCTGTAGTTGCCGAGGCGGATGCGGTCGTTGCCTATATGGATCTCCACGTAGAACGTGCCATTGGGGCGTGCACGGACGCCGTGGCACCCCGAGCTAGAGCCGCGGTGCCCCGAGCTAGAGTCGTAGTACCACGAGCTAGACCCGCGACTAGGCATGGCGACCACTACCTTCTGGCCACCTCCACTTATCCATCCTGCAAACATACTGCGCACACTTAGTGCGAGCAAACATAACAGTGAAATACAACAAGAAATGCCACGCACATATTTATCTCACAAGCAAGGTGAAAAGAAAAAAATTGCCTTCGCTGTTTACGATTGTAAAAAAGTGTCATATACATATTTTGTGCACAACATGCTTGTCTATCTTATAGAACTAGTCTCCTATCAGTTAGGTACTTAAATGCTAGCGTGTTATAGTTCAAAGGAAATAGCTACCATCAATTTAAAGTTTGAAGGTATTATTATCAAACAATGCACACCTATCACACTGATTTGTAGCATCCAAACTAAGTAAATGGCACTATGGCGCACTGAGGCGGTGGCGGTGCTCGGCTCTACGAGGTGGCTCAAGGCCCGATCGGCAGAGATCGCTGTGGGGGCGACAACTGGTGCTGGCTGTAGGGTTTGCAGCATAGAAAACAAAAATTTCCTACATAGGAATAACTATATACCAAGATCTATCTACTAGATACAGGAAACAGGCGGATATACATCCGTAGAGAACATACCCTTGAAGATCGAAAAAGCTTAACGAGGTTGAACTCGTGGTTGATGTAGACGATCTCATGTCGATCTTAAGATTGAGAGGAAGTCCTAGCGCCGCAAATCAGCGCCGCATCCGAACTCGCACACACGTCTGAGGCACCGAGCAACCTCCGTCTCCTCACTCCAGCGATGCAGCGGAAGCACAACTCTTTTTTGCCGAATAGCCACCGAAAACATGTATCTCGCTAGTCCGAGACCATGGAGAATAAATGTTGCCGAAAAGTGGTTATTATTATATCTTTGTGTTTATGATAAATGTTACATTCATGTTATAATAGTATTAATCGGAAACATTAATACTTGTATGATTTGTAAACTAAATTAGAGTCCCCTGTAAAGCCTCTTTGTAATACTAGCTTGTTGGTTGATAGATGATCGTGGTTAATAACAAAATCATATCATTAGGAAAATGGTATGATGGACATACTCCTATAGATAAGCGTAGCATTAAGATCAAGTCATTTCAATAGTTCATTTGCTATAAGCTTTCTGATACATAGTAACCTAATTCCTTCGACCATGAGATCATGCTAATCATCATCACCGGAAGGATGCTTTGATGACATCAAACACCACACTGTAACTGGGTGGCTATAAAGATGGCATTGAGTGTTCGGAAAGTATGTGTTGAGGCACATGGATCAAGAATGGGATTTGTCCATCCATATGACGGATAGATATACTCTAGGCCCTCTCGGTGGAATGTCATCCAATTAGCTTGCAAGCATGTGACTGGCTCACAAGGGATCACATATCACGGGAACGAGAAAAGAGTACTTATCGGTAACGAGGTTGAACTAGGTATGTAGAGATACCGACGATCAGTCCTCGGATAAGTAAACTATCGCGAGACAAAGGGAAATTGGTATCGTATGTAAGTGGTTCATTCGATCGCAAAGTAATCGTTGAAATATGTGGGAGCCATATGAATTTCCAGATTCTTCTATTGGTTATTGATTGGACAAGTGTCTCAGTCATGTCCGTATAATTCACAAACCGTAGGGAGACACACTTAAGGATTCGATGTTGTTTAGTAGATATGGAATGTAAGTAGGGAAACCGAATATTTTTCGGAGTCTCGGATGGGATCCGGGATATCACGAGGAGATTCAGAATGGTCTGGAGAATAAGATTCATATAAGGAAAGTCCGATTCCGGAATTCGGAAATGATTCCGATGTTTTCATCGGAGAGGTTCTAGAAGGGTCTAGAAGATTCACCGGACCAAAAGGGGAATGTTTCATGAATGTGTCATGGTTAAGTGTAATGATTGGATCATGTCCTAGGTAACTTGGTTGGGCATTTGCGAGAGAGAAATAAAACTCTAAATTGAAAGTCAAAAGGCAGGTTTGAAAAGTCAAACTGGAACAATGGTTTCCTAGTAGAAGAAGGAAAGAGTCCTTCTTTCTCTCCAACTTGGGTTAGGGGAAGGATTCAAACTCCCCTCTCTCAAGATGCCCTCCCTCCAATAAATAGAGGGGAGGGGCTGTCCCAAAGCACCACAACCCGCCCTTCCCACCTCCAAGCCGCGTCGTCGTCGTAGCGCCGTCGCCGCTTGCCGCTGCTGCCGCGCTGTCGCCCTAGCCGCTCCTGACTCCACCTCCTCCTCTCCAGCCTTCTAAACCTAGATCACCGGAAACCCTAGATCCACCATAACCTGCACCGGCTTAGGCGAAGCCCTGCGGGATCTTCCCTCTACTTCCGACACCACGCCGTCGTGTTGCCGGAATCGCGAGGAGAGAACTACAACCTCTGATGCCTGCTGGAACAAGCGAGAGGAAGGTCTTCATCGAGTACCGAACGTGTGGCCGACTGCGGAAGCGCTGCCGGAACGCAGCGCCAGAAGGATCGTCTACGTGATCTTGAGATAGGCAAGTGTACGACTACATCACCTACAAGAATCTGCTCTCCTTAACCGCTTTGGAATCTTTGAGGGTGAGTACTCTAGTCGACTCGTTGCTACAATCTAGTAGATAGATCTTGACTTGTTTGTGTGCATGCGGTAGAATTTTTTTGTTTTCCATGCTACGAACCCTACAATAAATACTAGAGGGGAAGAGAGATCCTTCACAAGGAGGTGTGAGTGAGAGAGAGGGAGGGGGCTCCTTTTATAGGAGGAGGGGGGCACCCAAGGGGTGGCCGGCGCATGGGGCGGCCCCCTTGCCCTCCCTCCATTGATGTGGGTGGACACTCCACTCACAAAAATGCCTTTCAATTTCCTCCACTCAAAAACCCACTCAAATTCCCATTAAATTTCCACCAAATTTAATGCAAACTCTCATTAAATAAAACTCCTTTTATTTATTCAGAATTTTGTCAATTACTTTAATGACAAACATTTACATATAACCCCTTGCTAGTATTTCATTTCACATGCAAAAACACTTTCTGCAATTTCACCCGAAAACCCGTTTCAGTATCTAGTGAAATAAATCCTGCGCTTGTTATTCTTTCCGGCATGAAACTTTTGCTCCAAATGGTGTCGGTGTCCCTTAAGTGTGTCACCCTACGGTTCGCGAATAATGCGGACATGATCGAGACCCCTCTCGGATCAATAATCAGAAGCGGGACCTAGAGATCCATACTGACTCCCACACATTCAATGATGACTTCCTTGTGATCACGAGAACCTTTTACGCTAGTATCTTAATCCTTTTGTTTCGCGATATATTACATGCCGAGATTCGATCATCGGTATCTCCGTACCTAGTTTGATCTCATTACTGAGATGTACTCTTTTCTCGTACCCGTGATATAACATTCTAGTGATCAAATCACTTGCTTGCAAGCTAATCAATGTGATATCACCGAGAGGGCCCAGAGCATATCTATCCGTCATCAGGATGAACAAATTCTACTCTCGATCTATGGGCCTCAACATAACACTTTAGTAGTACTGAACCCATCTTTATAATCACCCTGTTATGGTGTGACATTTGATGTTATCAAGATACTCTTCCGGTGTTAGTGATTTATATGATCTCATGGTCTAAGAATTAGGATCACTTCGTATGATGTTATAGCAATATAAACTCAATGACTTTGATCGTAATGTTATACTTCGGATGAATGTTTATCACACCATTCCAATAATATTGTGACCTCGTTATTAACAACATCCAATATCCATGATCAGAAAACCTTGATCATCTTGTTAATCAACGAGCTAGTTTATGAGAGAGGCATAACTAGAAACTTTCTGTTTGTTTATTAAACACATATGTATTAACGTTTTCGTATTAATACAATTATAGCATGCAAAATAAACATCTATCATATACTTAAAATATATATAATAACCACTTTATTAT
The DNA here is from genome assembly GCA_916181665.1 of Avena sativa. Lineage (NCBI taxonomy): Eukaryota > Viridiplantae > Streptophyta > Magnoliopsida > Poales > Poaceae > Avena > Avena sativa. The sequence goes on along the minus strand of OV702298.1, from coordinate 270,255,425 downwards.
TGCCTCTCGGGGCATATTCCCTTCATTGGCGAGTGGGGCGAGCGAGGCAGGAGGGTGAGGGGGCGGGGCGAGTGAGGGTAGGTGGCGCCGACGGCAGGCTCTGCGGGGAGGGAGTCCAGGGTTGGTGGGGATCGACGCTCGCGGGCAGGGCCGCGCGTACGATCGTGGGAGGAAGGCGACAAAGGCGCAGGCCGGGCTCAGGATCGGGGAGGGCGCGCTCTGGTAAGGGGCGGTGCACCGAGGCGGTGGTGGCGCTCGACTCTACGAGGTGACGAAAGGCCCCCGAGCGGCAGAGCTCGCTGCGGGACAACTAAATAGCGCCAGTGCGTGGATACAGTGGGACGCCAACGGTAGATAACACCGGCGGACAACTAATTTAGTGCGCCGATGGTATGCTTTTTTCTATAGGTCTTTTCATAGTAGTGCCCTATCCAACTGCCAAAGAATTAGAACGGAGCTTTCAAGGTGAGCACATTTTCATCATCCAAATTCAAGTGCAAGTATTTGCGTGGCCGAATTAAGCCGGCAAAAAAAGGAACATGCAATGCACATACTCCCTCCGATCCATATTACTTGTCGTTGAAATGGATGTATCTAGCACTAAAACATGTCTAGATACATCCATTTTAATAACAACTAATATGGATCGGAGGGAGTACCAGCAAACAATTCTACATGACATCTCAAAAGGAAAATAAATTCCAGAGGAATAGGAGCGATAGGACCACTACAGCGTCACCGTATCTAGCAGAAGTGAAATGCCATTGCTCTTTCTGTTTCACATACCCATCTCCAAACATCTTGCATTTCACGAGCATCTCACGTTTGCGACAAGTGACTGCTGACTTCGGCCAGGCAATCGAAACGCCCTTTCAATTCTTCAAAGGACTGGATCCTGTGCTGAAATTTGCTCTTGAGGAATAATGGTCCATGGTCTCTCCGAATCGGAATAAAAATCCAGGACACGCGTCGCGCCAAGAATATCCAAATGTGCCAAGCTCTTTCCACAGAATAATGCTGCACTGTTTTCAGATGTCTCGCCACTTGGTCCATCCATTTAAATAAAGAGTGATATGCACGCTTAGGGAGATTGAGTGCTTTGGTTTATCGCCTTAAGATGCTGCCCACCACACCTGGTTGTCGCCATCCTGATCTGGTAATGGTTGCAATCTCTCCCTCCAGAAGGTGATCAACAGTTCTCGCCTCTTGTTTTTTCTGCTCTACTTTAGGAGAAAATTTTCAGTGAATTTTCACAACATGGGTACTCCTGAAATTGAACTTTTGTACTATTCAAACGATTCAAATGTTAGTATTATTTTTGTTAGAATTCCACTAATCTATTATAACCATCAACAACGGTACAAAGAGTACCAAAAGTAATAAAAGTTGCAAATAATTCTTTGGACCACCCAACACCGATTACAGACACTAGCGTGACACTAGCATGGGTCGAAAACGTGTTGCCGTCCTCACCCCCCATTGCCGGAGCCGAGCAAAACTTGTTGCTGTAGAGCTTATTGCAGACAGACCAAAATCACCGTGCTAAGGCTCCAAATAACAAGTGAATCATAGCAATAACCATCGCTAATAATGTAAACCGTAGATATATACTGACCTGAAATCACACCAACGAACACAAAAACTGACATGATCCCAGGAGATCCGCCCGACAAGGACTGCACATGCTCTCACGCACCATCAAAGCATGGATAGGGTGGGAAGGGCCTTATTTCGATATTAGGATGTAGTTGTTGTCTCATCATTCCGAAGAAGACACTAAAAAATAACCTGAGTAGAAAAACAGAAATCCTCCTGCAAACAACAGGCTGTGTAGTCCGACACAGCGACGGAGGCAGGATAGCAGCCGCTAGTGCACACGTACCCCTCTAACACCGGTTTGGAGGGCCCTCTAACAGCGGTTGTAGAACCGCTGTTGAGGGTTCGGTGTTAGAGGCCCTCCCTTTAACACCGGTTTTTATACGAACCGGTGTTAAAGGATGGCGCACGTGGGGCTGCCGTAGCGCCTAGACCCCCCCCCCTTTAACACCGGTTCGTAACATGAACCGGTGTTAAATGTTCTGTGCCGCGGCAGGAAAAAGAGATAAATCTCCGCCGCGGCAGAGTTCTGCCGCGGCAGAAAAACGACCTAAATCTCTGTCGCGACAGAGTTCTGCCCCTGCCCCGTTCTGGGCGTATTTCTGCAGCGCGGCGGGGACGGGGAGGGGGGAGGGGGAATCGATCGGGAGCGGTATACACATACATCGTCATCGGTACATACGAGTATATGAATAATTAAGCAACTATTATTATACACAACATCGTTATTGTGTGGTATTCTCCGTAAACGTTGAAGCATCAAGTACAATACAAACACGTTCAAGCATATATACAACGTTCATTTTGGTGGATATCTAAAGAGTTCTCCGCCAGACATGACGACCTCATCAAGTATGAACCCCGTCAATTCCTCTTGAATGGCTCGTATGCGGTCAAATGGTAGAAGTTGGTCCCGCATCCTTCGATCTGAATATATATGAAGAATTGGGTCAGTATATATATAAGAATAGAACTCAACACAATTGATGGTAATAAAATAATGTTGTGTACTTTGTTTACTTACTCTAAGTTGTTCTAGTGCGGCTTGGACCGTCGCACATATCGTGTTGCGAATGAACTCGCAAACATAGTACCCACATAAGTTATTGCCGTGTCCCTGATGCGCGCACTTTACGAGAATAGAGAGTTCAATCAAAATAATAATCAATAAAGCATGATATAATGGAATTGGAAGCAGAATCAAAGAGATACGCAGACCTAGGTAGCTAGTATTACTTATATTTTGGTCTATAAATTTTAGTCCTTCTGACCATTCACCCACGGCCCTGCCCGTGAACCTTTTCCAAACCCTGTCCAGCAAAGAAAATGGATAAAGGAGTAATTAATTACTTGTTGTCACGAAAGTTGCCGATCTAGTGCGATAATATGATTTAAATTACCTCTGGAGCATCTCTCTAAAGTCTGCCCATAGCTCTTTTTCTTTTCGTAACGAGTCCATGACAAGGACTTTTTCTGAGTCAGGTTGAATGACTAGCAGAATAAAGTGGAACCTACGCACGCATAACTCATTAGCAGTTACACTTAACATCGAGTAAGCCGAAATAGAATGTGTACAAGAGAGGGTAACAATACTCATGAGAAGTTGTAAGGCAATAGTATTTCCCTTTTGGTTTGTTGTCTCAGTAAAGACCTTAGCAATAAATCTTCTGTTTGCCCGGGTTTGGTTCTTACCACTTCTTCATGAACTCTATTTGGGTCAACGAACCCAATGTCAAAAGGTCCTCCTTTCATGCATTCCATAACATTTTTCCTGCATAATAGTATATACATATATGGTGAGCATATATATATATACATGCAATTAATGAAGTGAATGAGATGGGATAGAAATTACAGAAATAGTACTTACACACAATAAAGGCTGATGACAGCTTTGTCGAGTTCCTTCTGATTTAATAGAAAATGCAAGTCTTGAATGTTGAAGTCAATCTCGTCGTCTCCGCATAATAAAATCTGATCTCTTATATGCGCCGTGATCCATTCTTCATTTCTCGTCTTGCAGAAATCAAGGTACCACTTGTGCAATCTTCGCATCTTTGTTGGTAGATTCTTGAGCTCCTCTTTCTTAACGAGATTCTTCCCATACTTCCATGGCTGTATGGGGTTGGCATCGCATTTGGGCAAGTTGTCTCCCATGATGTTCAAGTATGCAATGTAAGTCATTCCCATCTTATTGGCCTTTCTTTGTAGCTCTGCCTCGTAATCATTTACGGGAGGAGCGTCCCGTGTGTCGAACACTTGGAGCGGGGCGCATGATTGGTTTTCCTGCTCTTCGAGCATGGGAACTGTTTTCTGGGGTGCCGCACGACTGATACTTTCAGTCTCCCTACGGCGCCTTGCATCCCCCTTCAAAATCTGGCGCTCGTAGTCCGGCACAAGTGGGGTTTCAGGTTTCAAAAGATTTTTGTAAAACTTCTCCACCACCGCCGGATCTATTTTCTCCTTTGGCTCGGCCCGTCTAGGTGCAAAGAATTTCTTGACCTCTTCTTCCGAGATCCTATTGGTCTCCTCGTCGCTGCGATTCCACGATAAAACCGGCAATGGTTTGGCGGAAGGCTGCAGGACATAGTTTTTTTTAACTCTTTGGCGTACGGTTTCCTGCGGATTTCTTTGTGGCATTGCTAGTGATGCTCTTCCTGGCAGTGCTCTTCCGCTTACGCTGAGGAGATGGCTGAAGCGCTGGAGATGGCTGACGGGCAGGAGATGGCTGGCACGCCGAAAATGGCTGGCGCGCCGGAGATGGCTGCCGCGCAGGAGATGGCTGAAGCACCGGAGATGGCTGGCGCGCAGGAGATGGCTGAAGCGGCTCAGACTGCTAACGCTGCAGAGACGGCGGGGGTGCCAGTGGCCTCCAATTTGGAAGCACGATGTGTGCGTTCTTCCAAAGAATGGTTGTTTTCACTGCAAATTTGAGTTGAGTTTCCCCTTCACCTGTAGCATGGTCAAGCTATGCTTCCTCATATTCCTTCACAACCTCATCCACCCCGAAAATAGCATAGCCATCTGGAATCGGTCGGCAGTGGTAAGTTTCACCAGCTACAAGAGGTAAGGCATAGCCGGCAGCCACCTTAATGGATAAGCCCATTAATCTCACATGCAGCTCAGCGTGTTCGCTCTCCGTGATCTCATCCACGGGGTATCGAGGACCCTCCATTTCAAGTGTGGGCTGCACGTTCTCCGTGGAAGCCACGCTGCTTTTCCGCGCAGAGTCTAGGCCGCCGGCAGCTTCCAATGCAGGCTCTTCGTGCCGCTGAGATGGGTCGGTAGCTTGATGGCTCTGTTGTGCATTCAGTTGCGCCTGCAGCGCCACAAGTGCATGTTCTATCTGTGTCATCCGCTCTGTACGCTCTTTTTCTTTTCTGTCGCGCCATCTGTAAGAGTCGCTCCACTCGGCAAACCCATCCTTCCACGTCATACCCCCTGTGCCTCGTGCATGTCCAAGGTGTTCTTTTTTACCGATGGCGCGTGTGAGCTGGTCATTCTCTCTGTCGAGATGGAAGGTCCTGGCGGCTGTTTCCTCGTATGCCGTGATGAGTTCAGTGACGGGTTTGGCAAGGAGGGTTGGGAAGATATACAATCCTGTTTCTGGGTCCAACCTTGCCCCGATTCCGTAGAACCAAGTCTTTGCACGTAGGTCCCACTCATCTGTCTGGGGTGTGATCCCTCTAGCGCGCAGGGCCTTCTCAGCTTCCTCCCACTTAGGCCTCTGAGATATGTAGCCACCTAACCCCGTCCTTGTAGGGGTTCGTAGCATGGAAAACAAAAATTTTCTATCGCATACAAACAAACAAGCCAAGATCTATCTACTAGATTGTAGCAACGAGTCGATGGAATAACTCACCCTCGAAGATTCCAAAGTGTTTAACGAGAGCAGATTCTCGTGGGTGATGTAGTCGTACTCTTTCCGATCTCAAGATCGCGTAGACGATCCTTCCGGCGCCGCGTTCCCGCAGCGCTCCCGCAGTCGGTCACACGTTCGGTACTCGACGAAGACCTTCCTCTCCCTTGTTCCAGCAGGCAGCGGAGGTTGTAGCACTCTCCTCGCGATTCCGGCAGCACAACGGCGTGGTACCGGAGGTAGAGGGGAGATCCCGCAGGGCTTCGCCTTAAGCCGGTGCGAGTATGGTGGAGCTTATGAGAGAGGCTATTAGTGGTCTAGTAATTAGACACACCAATTAGAGGGCTCTAAACCAATTAGAAGGCTCTAAACCGAAACAGCTCTAAACCGGGGTCTAGGTCTAGTTTCTAGTTTAGAGGATAGGAACTTGTGTGTGTTGGGAGGGGAGCCCTGCCCCTCCCTTTATAGGTGGGAGGGCTGGCGCGCTAGGGGAGGGAGGGAGTCCCTCCCCAACTCGGCCTAGGGCTGGCCGCCGGCTTGGGGACTCCTTCCCCAAGTCGGTCTCCTCTTCTCCTCCTCTTCCCACTTTCCAAAACTGGCAGTTTGACTTTCAAACTAGCCGTTTGACTTTTCCAATTTAGGAATTAAATAAACCCTTTATTTTGGACAGCGAGAACACTTAGTACATGATGCAATCATTCCATCTTGCAATGACACATTCATGTACCCCTTCCCCCCCGGAGTGCCGGACATTCCGGGACCTTCTAGAATGTTCCCGATGAAAACACCGGAACCATTCCCCAACTCCGAAATGGGACTTTCCTTATATGAATCTTATTCTCCGGACCATTCCGGATCACCTCGTGATATCCCGGATCCCATCCGAGACTCCGAACAACATTCGGTCTCTTTCTCATAATACCATAACTACTCAAACAACGTCGAATCCTTAAGTGTGTCTCCCTACGGTTCGTGAATTATGCGGACATGATCGAGACACTTCTCCGAACAATAACCAATAGAGGAATCTGGAAATTCATATGGCTCCCACATATTTCTACGATTACTTTGCGATCGAATGAACCACTTACATACGATACCAATTTCCCTTTGTCTCACGATATGTTACTTATCCGAGGTCATGATCGTCGGTATCTCTGCATACCTAGTTCAACCTCGTTACTGATAAGTACTCTTTTCTCGTTCCCGTGATATGTGATCCCTTGTGACCAAGTCACATGCTTGCAAGCTAATTGGATGACATTTCACCGAGAGGGCCCAGAGAATATCTATCCGTCATGTGGATGGACAAATCCCACTCTTGATCCATGTGTTTCAACCAATACTTTCCGAACACCCAATGCCACTTTTATAGCCACCCTGTTACGGTGTGGTGTTTGATGACATCAAAGCATCCATCCAGTAAAGGCAATATGCATGATCTCATGGTCGAAGGAATTAGGTTACTATGTATCAGAAAGCATATAGCAATTGAACTATTGAAATGACTTGATCTTTATGCTACGCTTGTCTATAGGAGTATGTCCACCATATCATTCTCCTAACGATATGATCTTGTTGTTGATAACATCTCAATGTTCATGACAAAGAAACCACATCATCAATCAACCAACAAGCTAGCGAAGTATAGAGGCCATACTAGGGACTTCAAATTAAGTTTACAAATCACACAAGTATTAATGGTTTCCTTGTTAATACTATTATAGCATGAATGTAAACATTTATCATAAACACAAAGATATATAATAATAACTACATTTATTATTACCTCTAGGGCATATCTCCAACAGTCTCCCACTTGCACTAGAGTCATCTAATCTAGATTACATGGTAATATACCGAACACCCATGGCAGTTTGGTGTTGGTCATGTTTTGCCCTCGGGAGAGGTTTAGTCAACGGATCCGCCACATTCAGATCTGTGTGTACTTTGCAAATCTTTATATCCCCATCCTGGATATGTTCTCGAATAGCGTGGAAACGCAGCTTGATATGCTTCAGCTTCTTGTGTGACCTTGGTTCTTGCGCATTGGCTATGGCGCCCATGTTATCACAGTAGATAGACATTGGGTCCAGCGCACTTGGAACCACACCCAGCTCTGTAATGAACTCTTTCATCCATATCGCTTCTTGTGAAGCCTCCGAAGCAGCCATGTATTCCGATTCAGTTGAAGATCTCGCCACAACGCTTTGCTTTGCACTCCTCCAGCTAACTGCTGCACCATTCAAAATAAATACGTATCCAGATTGTGATTTAGAATCATCCGGATCGGTGTTCCAACTAGCATCGGTGTAACCATTAACAACGAGCTGTTCATCACCTCCATAAGAAAGAACCATATCCTTAGTTCTTCTCAAGTACTTAAGGATGTTTTTGACCGCTGTCCAATGATCCACTCCTGGATCACTTTGATATCTGCTAGTTAGACTAACAGCATATGCGATGTCGGGTCTAGTACATAGCATGGCATACATTAGAGATCCTATGGCTGAGGCATAGGGAGTCTTACTCATCTTTTCTCTATCTTCTGCCGATGTCGGACTTTGAGTTTTACTCAAGGTCGTATTGGGCAACATGGGCAAGAACCCTTTCTTGCTATCTTCCATTCCAAACCTCTTTAGAACTTTGTCCAAATATGTACTTTGTGACAATGATATTTGGCGTTTCGATCTATCTCTATAAATCTTTATGCCTAATATGTAAGCTGCTTCGCCAAGATCCTTCATTGAAAAACTATTATTCAAATATTCCTTGACACTATTAAGAAGGTCTACATCATTCCCAATCAACAATATGTCATCCACATACAGTATTAAGAATGCTACAGAGCTCCCACTCACTTTCTTGTAAATACAAGCTTCTCCATAAGTTTGTATAAAACCAAAACTTTTGATTACCTTATCAAAACGTTGATTCCAACTTCGGGATGCTTGCTTCAATCCATAGATGGACCGTTGAAGCTTGCATACCTTGTTAGCATCTTTAGGATCGACAAAACCTTTGGGTTGTATCATATACAACTCTTCATCAATGTCTCCATTGAGGAATGCTGTTTTGACATCCATCTGCCATATCTCATAATCATAATATGCAGCGATTGCTAACATAATCCTCACAGACTTTAGCTTCGCTACCGGTGAGAAAGTCTCATCGTAGTCAACTCCTTGAATTTGTCGAAACCCTTTTGCGACAAGTCGAGCTTTATAGACAGTAACATTACCATCAGCATCTGTTTTCTTCTTGAAAATCCATTTGTTCTCGACAGCCTTCCGGCCATCCGGTAAGTCCACCAAAGTCCATACTTGGTTTTCGTACATGGATCCAATCTCGGATTTCATGGCTTCTTGCCATTTATTGGAATCTGGGCTCATCATCGCTTCCTCATATGTCTCGGGGTTATCGGTGTTGTCCACCAACATGACATTCATAACGGAATCATACCAATCTGGAGTGGTACAAGTTCTCGTTGACCTCCGAGGCTCTGTAGTAACTTCAACCGAAGTTTCATGATCACCATCATTAGCTTCCTCTCTTATTGGTGCAGGCACCACAGGAACTTCTTCCGGTGCTGCGCTACTCGCAATTTCGAGAGAAGGTTCGACAACCTCGTCGAGTTCTACTTTCCTTCCAGTCACTTCTTTCGAGAGAAATTCCTTCTCTAGAAAGGATCCATTCTTAGCAACGAAGATTTTGCCTTCGGATCTATGATAGAAGGTATACCCAACAGTTTCCTTCGGGTATCCTATGAAGACGCATTTTTCCGCTTTGGGTTCAAGCTTGTCCGGCTGTAACTTCTTTACATAGGCTTCGCATCCCCAAACTTTAAGGAACGACAATTTAGGTTTCTTCCCAAACCATAATTCATACGGTGTCGTTTCAACGGATTTAGACGGTGCCCTATTTAAAGTGAATGCGGCTGTTTCTAATGCATAACCCCAAAATGATAGTGGCAAATCTGTAAGTGACATCATAGAACGAACCATATCTAAGAGAGTTCGATTACGACGTTCAGACACACCATTACGCTGTGGTGTTCCCGGCGGTGTCAACTGCGAAAGTATTCCACATTTCTTCAAATGCTCGCCAAACTCGTAACTTAGATATTCACCTCCACGATCAGATCGTAGAAATTTAATCTTCTTGTTACGTTGATTCTCTACCTCACTTTGAAAACCCTTAAACTTCTCGAAAGTTTCGGACTTATGTTTCATAAAATAGATATACCCATATCTACTCAAGTCATCCGTGAAGGTAAGAACATAACGATAACCACTGCGCGATGCTACACTCATTGGACCACACACATCGGTATGTATGATTTCCAATAAGTCTGTAGCTCGCTCCATCATACCAGAAAATGGAGTCTTAGTCATTTTACCCATCAGACATGCTTCGCATCTTTCAAGTGATTCAAAATCAAGTGATTCAAGAAGTCCATCGGAATGGAGTTTCTTCATACGCTTCACTCCAATGTGACCAAGACGACAGTGCCACATATAGGTCAAATTATCGCTTGATTTCAAACGTTTAGCCTCAATGTTATTAATATGTGTATTTCTACTATCGAGATTCAATATGAATAGACCATCTATCAAAGGTGCATGTGCATAAAACATATTACTCATATAAATCGAACAACCATTATTCTCGGATTTAAACAAGTAACCGTCTCGCAATAAACAAGATCCCGATATAATGTTCATGCTCAACGCAGGCACCAAATAACAATTATTTAAGTATAAAACTAATCCCGATGGTAGATGAAGAGGTAGTGTGCCGACCGCGATCACATCAACCTTTGATCCGTTTCCCACGCGCATCGTCACCTCGTTCTTCACTAGCTTCCGTTTATTCTGCAGCTCCTGTTTCGAGTTACAAATATGAGCAACCGAACCAGTATCAAATACCCAGGCACTACTACGAGTACTAGTGAGATACACATCAATAACATGTATATCAGATATACCTTTCTTCTTGATGTTGCCGTTCTTCAAATCCGCCAAGTACCTTGGGCAATTCCGCTTCCAGTGACCTTCTCCCTTGCAGTAAAAGCACTCAGTATCAGGCTTGGGTCCAGCCTTGGTCCTCTTCGTCGGCGTGGTAACTTTCTTACCACCCTTCTTGAAGTGTCCCTTCTGCTTAGACTTGCCTTTCTTGAATTTGGTGGTCTTATTGACCATCAACACTTGGTGCTCTTTCTTGATCTCCACTTCTGCAGATTTTAACATAGCAAATAGTTCTGGCAACTCTTTGTTCATGTTCTGCATGTTGTAGTTCATCACAAAGTTCTTGTAACTTGGTGGTAGTGATTGGAGGATGCGGTAAACTCCCAAAGTATTAGGAATCACTATACCCAAACTTTGAAGTTTATTTGCGTGCCCAGACATTTTAAGCACATGCTCACTGACGGAGCTACCCTCTTCCATCTTGCAGTTAAAGAACTTTTCAGAAGCTTCATAACTTTCAATTGCCGCATGAGTCTCAAAGATTAATTTGAGATCCTCGACAATATCATATGGATCTAACTCTTCAAACCTTTTCTGAAGCTCCGATTCTAAACCATACAAGATAGCACACTGAACTATGGAGTACTGATTCTTCCGAGCGAGGTAAACATTCTTTACTTCATCGGTAGCATCAGCTGCAGGTGGGTCACCTAGCGGTGCATCCAGCACATAGGTCAAATTACCAGCTGTGAGGACAATCCTCAAATTGCGGAACCAATCCGCGAAGTTGCTTCCATTGTTTTTCAACTTTTCTTTCTCTAGGAACGCATTAAAATTGATGGTAGGGGCTGCCATTGATCTACAACATATTTGCAATAGTTTAGACTAAGTTTATGACAAATTGAGTTCAAATTAATTAATGAAATTAAACTAGGTGAACTCCCACTCAAAACAACATCCCTCACATTGTTTTAGTGATCACACGAACCAAATCCACTACATCAACACCGATCATCACGAGAGCTGATATAGTTTTAATGGCGAACAATCATCATGTTCATCATATCTACTATATGATTCATGCTTTGCCTTTCGGCGATCCGTGTTCCTGAGGCCATGTCTGTACATGCTAGGCTCGTCAAGATCAAACCTTAGCTTCCGCATAAGCAAATCTGGCTTGCTTACGTTGTAGTCACCCGCGGAATCAAAGACACCCGATCATCACGTGGTGCTTCGAAGCAGCAAGCTTTGGCAACGGTGCATACTAAGGGTGAACACTTTTAGAACTTGAAATTTATGTGCATGAGGGATCATCTTATAATGCTACCGTCGTCTACTAAGCAATACAAGATGCATAAAGGATTAACATCACATGCAATTCATAATATGTGATATGATATGGCCTTTCTTCTTTGTGCTTCCGATCTCCATCTTCAAGCACGAACATGATCTCCATCATCACCGGCATAGCATCAAGGTCAATGACGCTTCTTCATGGTTGTCGTCCGCCAACTTCAACTATTACAACTATTTTGAATAGACACGCAGGCCTTAACAGAAATTAAAGACAACCATATGGCTCCTGCCGGTTGCCAACTTACAATAAGGATCATTGCATACATCAAATATAATCACAATCATGGCCATATCACATCACTGCACACCCCTGCAAAACAAAGTTAGACGCTTCTACTTTCTTTGCATATTTTACGTGGTTTGGGGCTTTCCATAAGTGTCGTTCTAACTTACGAACAAGAACCACAACATTGATACTAGCATTGTTGATCACCCGTTGTAAATTGGATCTTTACTATGCTAGGAGAAACAGGCACCCGCAAAGCCACTTATGCAAAACGAGTTGCATGTCAAGCGTGGAGCAAGTCTCATGAACGATGTCATGTAAGGTTAGCCCGGGCCGCTTCATCCCAACATACCGCAAGATGCAAAGTACACAAAAAGCAATCTACAATAAAAGCATCAACGCCCACAATGACCATTGTGTTCTACTCGTGCAACAGATCTACATATAGACACGGCTCTGATACCACTGTAGGGGTTCGTAGCATGGAAAACAAAAATTTTCTATCGCATACAAACAAACAAGCCAAGATCTATCTACTAGATTGTAGCAACGAGTCGATGGAATAACTCACCCTCGAAGATTCCAAAGTGTTTAACGAGAGCAGATTCTCGTGGGTGATGTAGTCGTACTCTTTCCGATCTCAAGATCGCGTAGACGATCCTTCCGGCGCCGCGTTCCCGCAGCGCTCCCGCAGTCGGTCACACGTTCGGTACTCGACGAAGACCTTCCTCTCCCTTGTTCCAGCAGGCAGCGGAGGTTGTAGCACTCTCCTCGCGATTCCGGCAGCACAACGGCGTGGTACCGGAGGTAGAGGGGAGATCCCGCAGGGCTTCGCCTTAAGCCGGTGCGAGTATGGTGGAGCTTATGAGAGAGGCTATTAGTGGTCTAGTAATTAGACACACCAATTAGAGGGCTCTAAACCAATTAGAAGGCTCTAAACCGAAACAGCTCTAAACCGGGGTCTAGGTCTAGTTTCTAGTTTAGAGGATAGGAACTTGTGTGTGTTGGGAGGGGAGCCCTGCCCCTCCCTTTATAGGTGGGAGGGCTGGCGCGCTAGGGGAGGGAGGGAGTCCCTCCCCAACTCGGCCTAGGGCTGGCCGCCGGCTTGGGGACTCCTTCCCCAAGTCGGTCTCCTCTTCTCCTCCTCTTCCCACTTTCCAAAACTGGCAGTTTGACTTTCAAACTAGCCGTTTGACTTTTCCAATTTAGGAATTAAATAAACCCTTTATTTTGGACAGCGAGAACACTTAGTACATGATGCAATCATTCCATCTTGCAATGACACATTCATGTACCCCTTCCCCCCCGGAGTGCCGGACATTCCGGGACCTTCTAGAATGTTCCCGATGAAAACACCGGAACCATTCCCCAACTCCGAAATGGGACTTTCCTTATATGAATCTTATTCTCCGGACCATTCCGGATCACCTCGTGATATCCCGGATCCCATCCGAGACTCCGAACAACATTCGGTCTCTTTCTCATAATACCATAACTACTCAAACAACGTCGAATCCTTAAGTGTGTCTCCCTACGGTTCGTGAATTATGCGGACATGATCGAGACACTTCTCCGAACAATAACCAATAGAGGAATCTGGAAATTCATATGGCTCCCACATATTTCTACGATTACTTTGCGATCGAATGAACCACTTACATACGATACCAATTTCCCTTTGTCTCACGATATGTTACTTATCCGAGGTCATGATCGTCGGTATCTCTGCATACCTAGTTCAACCTCGTTACTGATAAGTACTCTTTTCTCGTTCCCGTGATATGTGATCCCTTGTGACCAAGTCACATGCTTGCAAGCTAATTGGATGACATTTCACCGAGAGGGCCCAGAGAATATCTATCCGTCATGTGGATGGACAAATCCCACTCTTGATCCATGTGTTTCAACCAATACTTTCCGAACACCCAATGCCACTTTTATAGCCACCCTGTTACGGTGTGGTGTTTGATGACATCAAAGCATCCATCCAGTAAAGGCAATATGCATGATCTCATGGTCGAAGGAATTAGGTTACTATGTATCAGAAAGCATATAGCAATTGAACTATTGAAATGACTTGATCTTTATGCTACGCTTGTCTATAGGAGTATGTCCACCATATCATTCTCCTAACGATATGATCTTGTTGTTGATAACATCTCAATGTTCATGACAAAGAAACCACATCATCAATCAACCAACAAGCTAGCGAAGTATAGAGGCCATACTAGGGACTTCAAATTAAGTTTACAAATCACACAAGTATTAATGGTTTCCTTGTTAATACTATTATAGCATGAATGTAAACATTTATCATAAACACAAAGATATATAATAATAACTACATTTATTATTACCTCTAGGGCATATCTCCAACAGTCCTCTGGTGATATTCCTTCTTCTCGGCATTTAGCGTATTGGTTTCTGACCTCTTTTTAGCAGGAACCACATAACCTTGGCAGGAACCTTCTTCCTAGGGGCCTCGCCCTCAACATCGCCAGGATCGTCTCGTCTGATCTTATACCTTAGTGCAGTGCATACCGGACATGCATCCAAATTCTCTTACTTCTCACCGCGATAGAGGATACAGTCATTAATGCAGGCATGTATCTTCTGCACGTCTAATCCTAGAGGGCAGACAACCTTCTTTGCTTGGTATGTACTGTCGGGCAACTCATTATTTCTTGGAAGAAGATTCTTTATTTTTACCAACAACTTTGAAAATGCGCTGTTAGTCACACTGTTTTCTGCCTTCCATTGCAGCAAATCCAGTGTGGTATCTAGCTTTTTGTGGCCATCTTCGCAAATTGGGTACAACAATGTTTTGTGATCCTTTAACATCTGCTCCAGCTTCTCCTTCTCCTTTTTAGTTTCACATTCTTTCTTTGCATCAGTAATGGCCCGACCAAGATCATCATCAGCGGGCCCATCTGCTGCCTCTTGATCTTCATTATCTACCCCCGTTGCAGTATCATCATATTCAGGATACATATTATGATAGTTGTCACCATCCTCTTCTTCTTCGTTGTCTTCCATCCCAACCCTTTTTTCTCCGTGCTTGGTCCAACAATTATAGTTGGGCATGAAACCGGATCGAAGCAGATGGGCGTGAATGGTTCTGGTATTTGAGTAGTCTTTCTTGTTCTGACAGTGAACACACGGACAACACATAAAACCATTGTGACCATGGTTTGCATTAGCCACAATGATGAAATTTTGGAGGCCCGTAATGTACTCGGAAGTGCGGCGGTCACCGTACATCCATTGTCGGTTCATCTGCATTAATATATAGTATATATCAAAAAATAATAGGGAGATGACCATTTATATATAGTACATCAATGACACATGAAAGGATAGTTGCCGACCTCGATCGAGAAGGAAAGAGCAACGAGAAAACTTATTTTGAGATCTCGGGCATTTCACCGAACACCTCTTGTGCATACGAAAAAAACACAAACTAGCACACTTCACACCCTCTTGCAAGGCTCCAAAATGAGATAGTGAAAAAATGGAAGAGTGGGGTGTGGGCTGCGGTGTCTTATATAGCCCCCCCCACCCCTTTAACACCGGTTCAAGCCAGGAACGGTGTTAAGGGGGGCTACGCGGGACACTGGTGCAGGGGCCACGAACCGGTGTTAAAGGGGGCTCCTTTTTGCTGCACGAACCACGCTGGTACGCTCCCCCCCTTTAACACCGGTTCGTAGAAGAACCGGTGTTAAAGCCCATTTCCAGGCTCCACCAAAGGCCTTGTTTCTAGCCTTAAGCAAGATTTCCTTCATGCTACAAAATGCCATAGGGGGAGGGGCAAGGGCCCTGCTGTTTCCCCTGGCTTTCACCACTGTACACACCTCCAAGACACCAAGACTAACGGAGTTGGTGGACCAGCAGCGTCGCCGGCGAGAGGAGTACAAAACCCTAAACTGGTTCAATTAAGTTTCATTCTCTCATCATTAAGCTTGAAACAGTTTTGAACTTAAGTTAGATGAAACCAAGAAAACATAATGAAAACAATAATAGTGTGCACTGGGAAATTATCATTTCCACATGATTATGTACTTTCATATTTAGGAGCAAAAATTAGTTTGCGCATACAGCACACAACCTCTTTATATTTATTTTTATTTCTTTTGATTATACTGTTCACTAGGGTCAGGAGCACCCGATGACCAGCATGCATGGTAATTTTGTCTCTACCTCCAAACCCTACAAGTACACCACTACACGAACGTATCGGTATCGTGTTACTGCATGCCCAACACGTACGATTGCGCATTGCACTTGGCCGTGTGCTCGACCTGACGGGTACGTACCGCACACCGTACGCACACGCGTGTCCTCCACCGGCCGGGGGGTCTCCTGCTACAGTTTCGTACAGCTTCGTCCATCATCGGCCATGGTCCCTCTCGCTTGACAAATCTCATGTGCAGTCATGGAAAGGCATCCGAAAAAACCCATTCACACGGCCTCAAGTTTCAAAGCGGATCGTGATCACTGTTGGCGCATCGACATCTATCTATCTAACGCAGCCTATAGCTAGCTAGTCACTTGACACGACGAACGCAAGATCAGACAGATGGTCGTACAGAACGCATTTCGTTTCGTCTAGGTGCCTACAGCAGCCTAGCTCTAGCTAGCTACTAGAATAGCGAGCGCGGCACTAGGATTCGTACCGTACGTACGTTCACACGTCTAGATCTCGTCCAATCACGAGGCAGCCCAGCAAGCTTTACGTCCGAGCTTCCACTGACAGCTGACAGGATTTTGTACTGTAGCACAATCTAATCAACCTTCCATCTCTTCACAACACAACAACAGGAATCGAGCGAGGCGCCGACGGCCGGCTGTCTCGGCGTAATAATGCTATCATATCAATCCTATTAACTCTTGGACTATGATGTTATAAGCCTTTATTCTTAAAATTTTAAAGAATAATTTAAGTAAATAAAAATAAATAAGAAATTATAATCATGACTTCAAATAACAATAAAATGATTTTTTTCTATTTAATATGGAATAATTCATATCTTTAATTCTGTAAATTAGAATTTGACAAATAATATGTCTAAATTGATCATAAAAATGAGAAAAATTCAAACATGACATCCCTATCCTCTTTTGAATCATGCATCAATTATTTTTAAATAAAATTCATTTAATAGTGTTCAAATATTTAAAAAATCATATCAAAATTTCCTTTTTGAATATGAGGATTCTAAAAAATCCTTAGCTCGGGGCTGAGCCTCGCTAAACTTGTAGTGGATCTTCGATGAAATAGCATATTGCGAATCTAAAAATTATTACTCCAAAAAATTATGAGCATCAGATCATGTACTTGTACTTCAAATCTGACTCACTTTCTACCGATTTGACGGGAATTTGTCTATTTCACGAGGGATGAACGGAAAGGTTTAAAATATCCCGGTTGGGATATTGTCCATGAAAGATGCTCTCGTATTTTTGAAAAATGGGGTGGTACCATTTTCAAACTTTAATTTGGTGGTTGCTTCACAAAACACCCTGTTTTAGACACTTGGAAAACGAAATGGCTTTTTGGTGCGACAAAAAGTAAAACTTTCTCTCAGCATTATTTGCCATCCCATGATACACGTGTGTGCAAATTATAGGCATATTATCGCAAACTATGTCACGATTCTGACCAAATGACCTGAAACAGGAAATCTCGATTGAGAGAGATTACTTTGTGAAGGTTTTTTGAGACATAATCAATATATCAAGTTTGATATTTTTCCTTGCAACTATATCACATAATATGACAACACGAAGGTTTTGCATTGTTTTGATAATTTTTATTTTTTATGTCCGTTTCAAACTATTGTCAAACTTTTTAAAACGGTGGGCATGAAGATTCTTACCTCGGGGCTAAGCCTCACTAAACTTGCAATGAATCTATGAAGAAATAGCATATTGCGAACCTAAAAATAATTTTTCCAAAAAATAATGAGCATCAGATCATATATCTGTAATTCAAATATGACTCACTTTCTACCGATTCAGCAAGAATTTGTTTTTTTCATGAGGGATGGACGGAAAGGTTTAGGATACCCCGATTGAAACATTGTCCATACAAGGTGGTCTGATATTTTTGAAAAATAAGGTGATACCATTTTTAAACTTTAATTTGGTGGTTGCTTCATAAAACACTCCGCTTTGGACACTCGAAAAATAAAAAATTGCTTTTTGGTGCGACGAAAAGGAAAACTTACTCCTGTAACATTATTCGACATCTCATGATGCACATGCATGCACAATATGGACACATTATCGCAAACTGTGCCGTGATTATGATCGGTCATTTGACCTAAAAATCAGGAAACCTCGATTAAGACAGGTTACTTTGTAAAGTTTTTTTAAGACACAATCAATCGTATATATGTCTTTATTTTGTTTGCAGATATGCACTGGTACTTATAAGCACTTGAGATCAATTGGAGGTGGTACGCCGAAGGTGGTCGTCGGTGTAAGGGCATGGAGGCTATGCCAATGGTAGCCCTCGGCATATCCATAACGCCGTCACGGCATGGTCTTCCGGGGGCACGCGTCCACCGCTTACGGCGACGGCCGCGGTACGCCGAGGGTAGCTATCGGCATGGAATTGCCTACACCGATGGCTGTTGTGACGGGCTGGTCTAGTCGAGGGCTAGACTGACGGCCAAGTCCTTTGGCCGACGGCGTAGTGCCCCGCCGTCGACGTCTCGCGCCATTCGTGCAGTGCAAGTACAGTTGCAGTACAAGTACATAATATTCTTGGGCAGAAGTACACATCAGTACTACAAGTAGGTGCTACTGCTAGCAACTTGGCAAGTGCGCGCTTCCGGTGCTGAGACTACGACGACGACCCGTCCAATGGCGACTTGCTATGGACGCCGCGGGCCGGGGCTCCGAAATTCCGGTCTCCACTCCGACTAAACAAGCGCGCGTAGCAGCAGCCCGATCATCTGTGTCGATCGCTTTTCGGGCCACTTCCTGCACTCGCATTGCTTTGTTTGTTCAAAAAAATTACTCTTTCTCGAGAAAAGAAAAAAACGTTTTACTCTGCTCCAATCGTATGTTCTCATCATGGCGTTTTAAATTGGAGGCACTTGCTTTGAACTTCTGAAAAATATAATGTAATGCATAGCTATTGGTGTCTGCAATGAGATCGTCAGTTTGTTTACTCCGGAACAAATGGACGTCATCCTGTCCGAACTGCAACTTGCAGCGTGCGGTACGGCCTTTTGTACTAGTTGACAGACAGTGCGACCATCACTTAACTAGAATGCGTTCTGTTGGTGTGACGTACGGGAAAGTCGGCGATTGCGTCCCGCGAGTGACTCATATAAAAGTTGAGAAATCAGTCGGCTCCTGATGCCTAGCTAGCGGCTACCGAATTAATTAACGAAAGCTTATAAGCTTTCCTAACGCACCGATCATTGTAATTAACCATTCTTACAACAAAATTGCCCTTCACGAAAAATCCACTTGCATGTCAAGTCTTATTAATTTTTTCATACCAAAAGTACTGCACGCAACACACACCTCAATATCTAAAATCTCTAAATTTTCCAAAATTGTCTCTTGAGCAATTCTCATTGTCGACGGAGCCTTTTGTCCAAATTTGAATTTTGTTTGGATATAGTTTGAACCTTGTCCAGAATTTGGAGCAAAAAGTAGTTTGGCCCCCCAACAAAAATTTCGTTTAGATTTGGAATCCCATGTCATAGATATCATTATGGCTAGGAATGAATTGTGATGCACGATTGCACTGTGAAACAATGCATTCTTGCCCCTAGTAAGTTGCACTATTTGTAATTTTATAAAATACTCCCGCATTTCAATTGCGGCTATAAAATTTTGCAACAAATATATGTCAGATGTCTCAATAATATCTCAATTTTTTTTTAAAAAATAGTCAGGATACTTTTTCACTGGCGAGCGAATTTTGTCCAAATTTGAATTTGCATGTACTTAGTCCGGACATGGTCCAAACTTTAGAGGTAAGATAGTTCATCGCCTAACAAAATCCCATAGAATATTTGAGGTCGTCATATGTCAAACAACAATATGGTTACGAATCTGATTGTGATGCATGATTGCACAACGACATTTCAATAGAAAATGGTGGATGACTTGTATCCGTTTCTATTATCTTTTTTACAAGTACTTCTATACATTAAGTTACGCAGATAAAACTATGGGTTTACCCCTCCTCATGCTATGGACGAAGACTATATCTCCTTAATTTTACATTTAGAAGTAACTATTCGTAAGTATGCTATGGTATTGCATTGTCTTTGCAACTATGTCACATAATATGACAACACGAAGGTTTTGCATTGTCTTGATATTTTTGAATTTTTTATGCCCGTTTCAAACTATTGTCAAACTTTCTAAAACAGTGGGCATGAAGATTCTTAGCTCGGGGGTGAGTCTCACTAAACTTGCAGCGGATATATGATGAAATAGCATATTGCGAACCTAAAAATGATTTTTCCAAAAAATAATGCACATTAGATCATGTATCTCTAATTCAAATCTAACTCATTCGGCAGGAATTTGTCTTTTTATGGGTGATGTATGTATAGGTTTATGATTCTCTGGTTGGACCATTGTCCATACAAGGTGGTCTAATATTTTTGAAAAATACGGTGGTACCATTTTTAAACTTTAATTTGGTGGATGCTTCACAAAACACCACATTTTGGGCACTTGGAAAATAAAAAATAGCTTTTTCTTGCGATAAAAAAGAAAACTTTCTCCTGCAACATTGTTCGCCATCCCATGATGCACATGTCGTGTATAATATGGGCACATTATCGCAAACTGTGCCACGATTATGATCATAACATTGGTCATTTGACCTAAAAGCCATAAAACCTCGATTAAGATAGGTCACTTTGTGAAGGATTTTTGAGACACAATCAATCGTATCTATGCCTTTATTTTGTTTGCAGATATGCATGGGTACTTATGAGCACGTGAGATCAATTGGAGGTGGTATGCCAAGGGTGGTCGTGTGCGTAAGGGCATGGAGGCTATGCCAATGGTAGCCCTCGGCGTATCCATAACGCCATGAGAATGCTGTCACGGCATGGTCTTCCGGGGACACACGTCCACCGCTTACACCGACGGCCACGGTACGCCAAGGGTAGCTATCGGCATAGAATTGCCTACACCGACGGCTGTTGTGACGGGCTGGCCTAGTCGAGGGCTAAGCCGACGGCCGTAGTGCAAGTACAGTAGCAGTACAAGTGCATAATATTCTTCTGCAGAAGTACACATCAGTACTACAAGTAGGTGCTACTGCTAGCAAACTTGGCAAGTGCGCGCTTCCGGTGCGGAGACTACGACGACCCGTCCAATGGCGACTTGCTATGGACGCCGCCGGCCGGGGCTCCGAAATTCCGACCTCCACCCTGACTAAACAAGCGCGAGTAGAACCAGCCCGATCATCTGTGCGGATCGCTTTTCGGGCCACTTCGTGCACTCGCATTGCTTTGTTTGTTCAAAATTTTTACTCTTTCTCAAGAAAAAGAAAAAGAAAAACGTTTTACTCTGCTCCAATCGGATGTTCTCATGTCGATTTTAAAATTGGAGGCCCTTTGAACTTCTCAAAAAACATAATAATGCATACTTTCTCTATTTTAAAATATATGTTTTAGCTTTGTGAAGCAAATGTATCTAGACTACTTTTAGTATATAGGTATATTCATATTTAGAGTGAATCTACACACTAAAATAAATCTAAATATATTTTTTATAAACCTAAAATATCTTATATTTTGAAACGGAGTAAGTAGTAGCTATTGGTATATGCTAGGGGATCGTCAGTTTGTTTACTCCGGAACAAATGGACGTCATCCTGTCCTAACTGCAACTTGCAGCGTTGTACGGCCTTTTGTACTAGTTGACAGACAGTGCGACCATCACTTAATTAGACAGTGCGACGTACGGGAGAGTGGCGAATGCGTCTTGCGCGTGACTTATATAAAAGTTTTTTTTACCGAACTTATATAAAAGTTGAGAAATCAGTCGGCTCCTAGTTCCTAGCTAGGGCTACCCAATTAATTAACGGAAGCTTATAAGCTTTCCCAAGCTCGATAGACGCACTGAGCATTGTAACAATTCTTACAAGAAAATTGCACTTCACGAAAAATCCACTTGCATGTGCAATCATTTTGGTTTTTTCATACCAAAAGTATTGCGCAACACACACCGCAATATCTTCTTTTATTACTCCAATTGTATGATACGATGGGACCATGTAACACCCTCAGAATCGGTCCTAAGCAAGTCTCAGCGATTCCCGTCAAACCCGCATAGAAACGATTCAAAGGTGCCCACCAGGCACTTTCGTGCGGGTGGAAAACGAAGTAATATCATTACACAATAGTCCTCGATACAACCCACATAACAGATATATACAACAGCAACTCAATGAGTCAAGAATACAGCTATACAATACAAAGATCCAAATCACCTTGAAAACGATATAGTGTCCGAGTACGGACAAGATGCAAATTGGGCTAAGAGCCCTGAAGAATAACCACTGGCGTCCATAACCCTGCTTAGGCCAAGCCGGAAGGGTAACCCTGCTAACGACGTCGATCTCAAAACCTGCTAAAAAACAAAAGGGGTGCCCACAAAGGGCAAAGGAAAAAGAGAGCGGTCAGTACTGAGGCCAGTACACGGCGAGACTAGAATTCGGCGGTCCTCGCCTACATAGGTATGGTGGACTGAAGCGGCAGCGCAGCATGCACTAAACAACCTATAGAGACTCGATATAACTGCCGGCTATCAGAGAGGGATAAGAAAGACCTATTCAGAACCAACCTGATACTACCACCAAACATACCCATCCTGATATTTCCCCCTCGAGACCAAACGAGAAAGTCAACCGAGGAACTCACACCGTGGGCAGTTTTATTTATTCAGTTATCGTTGCAGCAATTACTAGTCAGGTATAGATAGTCATCCTGATATAATAAGCAGTGGGCACTTTTAGTTAACCATTCCGTTGTAGTTGCAACACTTACTAGTCAGATACAATTAGCATGAGATATCCCAAACCTAGCAGTTGTTGGTACTTTTATTTATCCATTCCGTTGTAGTGAAGCTGATTACTAGTCATATCGGATACAAGTCAAATTATAACAGTAAACTTTAGTTATAGTTGTCTATGATCGAGAACTGTGCTCCAAGTCGTCCATAACCGCGGACACGGCTTCTCGAAAAGATTTAACCCTGCAGGGGTGCACCAAAGTTTCCACACGCACCTACACCCTTGTTGTCAGATCAGGTAGGTACAAGATCACAAAACATACACCCAACGGTATATCGACGGGGTTTCGGACACGACGTTTCCCAGACCCAAAGCAAGCACGGGGGGCCACCCCACTAAGCTACCAGTAACGAAGTCGGCCGGTCTCCGAGACGGACCCAGGGTTTGTATCGACGGCTGTAAACGACCGGGAACCCAAAAGTGTGACTGGGATTGTCGATACAGCGAAAACGTATCACGGGGTTCCTAAACAGTACAGGCGCTCCACGCGCAATTGTAAATAAAGCAGTAAAGCATGGCATAAGTACAGGATAGTAATAAAGCCCCAAACTACTTTGTGGCCCCCGGTACAGTACTTTGAAATCAGGTACTAATCGATGGGGGTGCCCACACACCCCACATGTGGTTAGCGCGCTCGATCTCGGAACAGGTGTCAAGAACTCGGGGTCCTACGGGACACCAGTGAGCGGTTTAAATCCAAATATTGTCTATTACCCACCGGTGCCTCTGCATTTACCTACTTTCAATTTTAGTTATTAAACAATAATTAAAGCCATGATCATCTCCAACATAAAGCATATGGCAGCCTTCCAACAGCTGTGGTACTGGACGACACGCAACAACACTTGAGCAAACGACTACGACACGCAAGTCCAACTATCTACCAAACAACAGGTAATAGGATATGTCCAAGGCAATATAAGGCTGCAAGGGATATCACGGGTACGAAAACTAGAGCATCGCAATACAGATAGCAATAGATCAACAGGAGGAAATAAATACTATAAAAGTAAGATAGGTAGAAAGGGGGAAGATGCTCGCCTGAAAACATTGCTGAAGGTTCATCTGAAGATCGGGTCGACACTCGCATCAACTCATCGGCCTAATCCGTGAAGAAGCAAAACACTAGAAGAAACACCGGATGCACTATTTAATACTACGGCAGAAGATCGGGCATGATGCATGTATGATGTATGACATGGCAAAGATGCAATGCAATTAGGCAATATTAAGTGGAACCGGGGTCCTAATAATTAATTAATAGCTTCTTATTGTTTAGCTACCCCACAATTTAGAGGTTGTCTTAACAAGGCAAAATATAGTGCCGGTTCGCTACCCAAATTTAAATGGGACCAATATTAGACTAGATTCGCCCGCATATGGTCTCCATATTTAATTATAAAGTGAATCGGCATAATGCCCCCAAACCACATGATATGAATGCAACATGATCAATTTAATATGCAACAGGTGAAATTATCATTTATAAAATAGGGCTCGGATCGGGGTCACACATGGAGGAGTCTCGACGATCTTGGGGTTCCGAGGGTTCGACGAGGTTCGGTCTTCGGATCTTCGGGGTCGAGGTCTTCGGATCCGTGAGGGAGAATTTGTCGTTCGGAAAAGTTTGGGTTCAGACTTCGAACTCCGGAATCGGGTTCCATGAAGAACTTGATGTTCCAGATCGACCTTCGGGGGCACTAAATCGTTGCATCCACCACATCACAGCCACCATCGAAACACCACTAGTACCTGAGGCACCCCACAAGGCAGGATCAAAACACGCATCAACTAAAAACGCACATAGGCAGGATGCTCGCCTGGAACAGGAGGTGGGTTCGAACATGAGGCGGCATGTGCTCGTCTCTGCTGCGGAGAGGAGGGCGACGCGGGGCTCGCTGAAGGCGTGCGCACGCTGCAGAGGAAGGCAGGGGGCACCGGGCGAGCAGGCGGTCCCAGGGGGCCGGCAGAGCTGCGCTAGGAAGGCCGACGGTGAAGCACTGCTGCAGCAGAGGCGGCTTGGGCTGCGCGGCCATGGGGGAGAAGGAGGCGGCATGACGGAGGGGCTCCCGCGGCGAGGAGCTCGTAGGGGGAGGACGATGGCGCGGCGGTGGCGTCAAGAGGACGGAACAACGGCGGAGGACGTGGGCCGGACAGCGGAGGGGCTGCACCTGCGGGCAATCTCGGCAAAGGGGCGGTGAGGGGACGCATGAAGGGGGCCTTGGCGGCGGACGCGGCCGCGGGTGGCGGGCGACGACCTTGGACGTCATGGGGGCTTCTGGCGGCCGGAGGCGGCGGAACCACGGCGAGGAGGAAGGAGATGTGTCGGGTTCGCGAGGTGGGAGGCGCGCAGTCGATCGCGAGACAGGAGCGGGGTCGGGTGCGGGATTGCTGGGAAAGGTCGTGGGTGGTGGGGCCACAAGCGGTAGTGGTTGGGGGTGTGCGGGGAATCCAAGGCGGAACAGGGTTGACCGCAGGGTGGGGCTGGGTTGGTCGGGCGATGAGGGAGCGTTCGGTGTGGCGTGCGCGCGGGGTGGATCCAGAAAGGGCTAGCGGCGGCAAGGGGTGTGAGGGAGTGGGATTAGGGTTAGAGCTAGGGTTGGTCTAGTGGGTTGTAGATGGTCTGTTGGCTGGGCCTTTGGGCCTGGCCGGTTTAGGTCTAGCTTTTATTTATTTAAAATATTTTGTTTTGTTTCTTTTGTTTTAAAAATCATTTTATATATAGTTTTACATAATTGAAATATCAATAAATATAATTTTGAATAAAAGGGGAGATGTAATGTAGAAAACAATATAGGGTTTTATAAAATAGTTCGAGGCAAAGTATGCATGATGGTATGATGATGATGCATAAAGATAAAAAGAACACGCGATTTTCTAATAGTGGATTTGCCCGGGGTGCTACAGAGCACTTTGAGGTTTGGAAAATTATAGTAAATCATTAGCTTTCGTATATACAATCTCGAATTAGGCTCGCCCTATATTGTTTTAGGCTCGCCCTATATTGTTTTCTATATATACAATCTCGAATTATAAATAAAGCACAATCCAAGTACATATCCGGACATACAACCCACACGGCCGAAGCCAAAGCAAAAAGGAAACAGGTCGAAACAACGTTGGGGCCACAGCACATCAACGCCCAAGGAGAAAAGGCAAAAAAGGTGGGAGGCCAAGAGAGCCGGGGACCATCATGGCGAAGGGGGCTGGGGGAGCGTGGGCCGCAGACGACGGCGCCGCGAAGGGGAGCGCCGCAGGACGCAGCGCCTGGAGCGAAGACTCGAACCCGAAGCGGTCACGCGGGCGCACCAGGGGGGACCACTGCTGAAGAAAGGCAAGCAAAGTAAAAACAGAGTCAGACGCCCGGTTGGGAAAAATCCGTTCGATCACCATCTTGTTGCGCACATTCCATAGAGTCCAAGATAAAGCAGCGAAGAGGAGCCAGAAAAGGCGGCGCCCTCCTCCGGTCCGGTTTGCCTGAGCCTGCAGGAACTCTCCCAGTTCCTGCGCCTGCCAAGCCGGACCCAGTGGCTCGCGAACAAAATTCCATAAGAACCGCGCCGCCGAGCAAGAGAACATAATATGGGCGCACGACTCCGGTGTCCCACATAGGGGGCAGCGGCCGTCGCCGGGACCGTTACGCTTGGAGACTTCCACCCCCGAGGGCAAGCGGTCCGGGAGAAGTTGCCAAACAAAGATACGGATGCTAAGGGGCAGGGGGCTTTCCAAAGGGGGCCCGTCCACGTCCTCTCCGGGCCCTAAAAGAGGGCCTTATAGGCAGGCCCGGCCCTGGGGCAGGGCTAGAGGGGCGGCTGCCCCGGGCCTGGAAAAACTAGGGGCCCATTCCAGGCATGCCTTCTCTATTGGTGTGTAGTAGCTGGCCCAAAAATTACAGGAAACGTAGCGCTAGTGCTCTCCAACGCAAGAAAAAAAGGACTTGAACCCAGCGTACCACGGCTCGGCGCATGCAGCAAAGCGAGATCGGGCCTGAAACATTTTTTCTTGGACGCAGAGTCGCTGTGAGGAGACGCACCTTGCACGCTCGACGGAGTGATCTCTGCACAGGTCAACGACCCCCTTAGGGTCTCTTTTTTTTGAATCACCCTTAGGGTCTCTTGTTTGTTCCTGGTCATCCCGATCTGAAGCAAGATAAGGCGCCGCCTTGTCGTTTTTAGAGATCAATTCGCCTCATCATTGTTTAGGAGATCAATAATCCACCTCGTCGTTTCTCGCTGAATCGCCGATTCTTCCTCCAAGTGAAGGTCCCTCACTCTTCCCCCGCCATCTACAGATACCAGTCACGGCGACAGAGCTATTCCAAAGAACCGAGAAAAGGTATCAGGTATGTTCGTAATTTCATATCTATAAGAAGTGTATGCCCTAAGTGCTATATGAAGATTTATTTGTTGTTATAACAGGGCAATTGAAAGACAAAGTGGTTATTTGGGAACTGTGACCTCACGTGATAATTGGTGAGATCTATTGAGATGGTGTAGTATCATTATATTTGTGTTCGTTTTCGATTACAATTTTTCTTTAAATTGTAATGTCTGTCATATTGACTAAAAAGTTTGCATTCGGCAGTAATAAGTGGAAGAGGAAGAAATGAGTCGATACGTACAATAGAATCACAGTGAAAAAAATGTCAGCTGATTTAATCTTTGATAACAACATCAGTGAGACAGTGACTCTACATCAAGCACGTTCTTAAAGAAAATTGAGGTAATATGTCTGCTATATAATTCTATAGTGTGAATGCACTCTGAGTACTTGTTGATAATATTTTATATATTGACAGACTACTATTTTGATATTTATACGAGGGGCCCAAATTCTACTTTCGCCCCGGGCCCTATAAATGTCGGGACCGGCCCTGCTTATAGGCCGAGCTCACCGAGAACTCCCCAGAGGGAAGGAGCAGCCAGGAGGCCGCATCCTTCTCCTCGGAGAGGGAGGCGGGCAAGGACCCCATCAGGCTCTGGAACTCGCCAGTCTCCACCTCGTTGAAGACGCGGCGGAATAGGAGGTTCCAGTTACCATCCCGGTAATTCTCCGCGACAAGCAAAGAAGGAGAGGCCGTGATGACAAAGAGTGTTGGAATTATGCCCTAGAGGCAATAATAAAGATGTTATTATTATAATTTTTGTTCATGATAAAGTTTATATTCCATGCTAGAATTGTATTAAGCGGAAACTTTAATACTTGTGTGGTTTGTGAACAACACCGTGTCCCTAGTACGCCTCTATGGACTAGCTCATTGATCAATGATGGTTAAGGTTTCCTAACCATACACATGAGTTGTCAATTGATAATGAGATCATATCATTGGAGAATGATATGGTGGATAGACCCAAACTAAGCGAAGCAATTAGATCGTGTCATCGTGTTCGTCTTTGCGAAGTTTTTCTTATGTCAAATATTGTATTCCTTAGACCATGAGATAATACAACTCCCTGGTATCGGAAGAAAGCTTTGAGGTCATCAAACGTCATCCTATGAGAGGGTGATCATAAAGGTGTCTCTCAGGTAATCGGAAAGTATCTGTTGGGTTATATGTATCGAGATGGGATTTGTCCCTCCCAAGTCGGAGAGATATACTTCGGGCCCACTCGGTAATCGATATCAACACCGCTTGCAAGCATGTGGTTAAGGAGTTAATCACAAAGTGATATCGGATTACGGAACGAGTAAAGTACTTGCTGTGAACGAGATTGAACTAGGTATGACGATACCGACGATCGAATCTCGGGCAAGTAAAATATCGCGAGACGAAGGGAATATATATATTGGGATTGATTGAATCCTGGCATCGTGGTTCATCCGATATGATCATCGATGGATGTGTGGGAGTCAATATGGGTGCCCAGACCCCGCTGTTGATTATTGATAGAAGATCATGTCTGCATATTCTCGAACCCGCAGGGTCACACACTTAACGTGTCTCGACGCTAGGATAGATTGGATAATTGGTTTATGAATTTTTGTTCGGAGTCTCGGATGGGATCCGGGACATCATGAGAGGTTCCGGAATGGTCCGGAGAATAAGATTCATATAAGGCAGTGCAGTTTTTGGAGTTCGGAATTTTTCCGGGTTAATCGGTATTGTACCGAAAGCTTCTAGAACCTTCCGGAAGGGGACCAACGTGGCCCCACCTTCCGGGAGGGGGCATGGGCCTATGAGGGAGTGTCCTGGCCGCATTGGGCCAGGGGCACAAGGCCCCATAGGGCCCAGCCGATTCTAGATAAGTTTAAACTCGTTTAAACTAGAGATAGAATTTCTAGATAAGGGATAAGTTTAAATCGTTTAAACTAGAGATAGGGTTTCTGGATAAGGGAAAGTTTAAATCGTTTAAACTAGAGATAGGCTTGGAGGAGAGGCAAGGGATGGCCGCACCCCCCCCTCTATATAGAGAGGGCTGGTGCGCCCCCTCTCCCCAACCTACACCTTCCTCCAAACCCTAGTTGCCCTGCTGCCCTTCCTCTCTCCCTCCCGACTGTTTGTAGGCGAAGCCCTGCAGCAGAAATTCTCCACCATATACACCACGCCGTCGTGTTGTAGATCCAATCTATCTCTCCACCCTACTTGCTGGTCCGAGGAAGGAGGAGACGTCGAGGTGCTGCACGTGTGCATCCCACGGAGGCACCGCCACTTGTGGTGCTAGATCGGATCGGATCGCGAGGAGGAGAAGCGAGTACGACTACATCACCCACGTTCCGACGAACGTTCCGCTGTGCGAATCTTCAAGGGTATGAAGATCTAATCCAATCTCTCTCGTTGTTTGCATCTCCTAGATTAGATCTTGGCTTTCCCTCTGTTCGCTTCCGTAGAAAATTTTGGTTTACTATGCTGCGAAACCCTTCAAAGAGGGCGGGGAAACGGATCCCCATTGGCACCGGGATCAGCCAAGGGTCGAGGCAAAAGCGGGTCCCCTGGCCATCCCCAGCCATGAATGAGATCCCACGCCAATGTAGTGCTTAATGTCCTGGATGGATCTCCAGAACTGTGACCCCTCCCGCCGCTCGCAGGCCAAGAGAGGCCGGCCGCGGAGGTATTTGGCCTTGATAAGCTGAAGCCACGTCGTCCCTCAAGATGCGCCACACCCACTTCAACATCAAGGCCACACTGAAGCGCCGGGAGTCCAGGATACCTATGCCCCCAAAACATTTGGGGGCGCAAACGTCCGCCCACTTCACCATATGGTATCTTTGGTGACCGTCCCTAGCTGCCCAAAAGAATCTCGACAACTCCTTGGCAAAGTCGGCATGGACTCCCTCAGGCAGCAGGTATAGTCCCATCTGATACATGGGAAGACTCGAGAGACAGGAATTGATTAGGACCGTTTTGCTCCCCTTTGGCGTGAGGCGCGCGCGCCAAGGCTCCACTCTAGAGCGCACACGCGTAACCAGGGGAGTAAGGTCCTTGATCAACACCCTGGACTCTCGCATGGGGAACCCCAAGTAGGTAATGGGGAACTCCGCCAAGCAGTAGTTGGGGTTGTCAGCAATCCGCTGCCGTTCTACGTCGTCGAAGCCTAGGATCATGACTTCGCTCTTGTCGAAGTTGATCGTGAGCCCTGACATGGCCCGAAACAAAGCAGCAGGAACTTCAAATTCCTAATGTCGAGGTCCGAGCCCTGAACCATGATCATGGTATCATCCGCGTACTGCAGATGAGAAATACCCCCTCCCGGGATCAGATGCCCTACCACACCCGTGATGTGGCCAGCGAGTTTGTCTCTATCCAAAATCTCTGCAAGGGCATCCACCGTGGTGTTAAAGAGGAGGGGGAGATCGGGTCCCCTTGCCTCACCCCACAGGATGGGGTAAAGTAGGGGCCAATCTCCCCATTGATGTTGATCGTCGTCCTACCACTCATCACAAACTGCATAATCCAGCAAATCATGCGGTCATCAAACCCCCTCCTTTCCAGGACAAGTCGCAGAAACGCCCAGTCCAACCGGTCATAGCCTTCTGGAAGTCCAACTTGAGGAACACCGCTCTCTGATGACGTGACTTGACCTCATGAATAATATCATGAAGGGCAAGGACGTCATCATGAATGAGGCGTCCCTTCAAGAAAGCGAACTGGAGGGGGTGGGTGAGCCTCTCTAGCACAGGAGCTAGCCGGAGAGCGCAGACCTTCGCAAAGAGACACTGGATTACATTGATCACTGTGATGGGGCGGAATTGGCGGATATATGTGGCCCCAACTACCTTGGGGATCAGAGTAATCTCACCAAAGTTCAGACGCGACATCACCAGGGTCCCTGTGTAGAACTCCTGGAACATCCGCATGATCACCGGCTGGGCCTGGTCCCAGAACGCCTGCAGAAAACTCACCGGCAAGCCATCGGGGCCTGGCGCCGACCCCGTCTTCATAGACTTTAGGGCCGCCGACACCTCCTCAGCGAGAAACGGACGTGTCAGGTCCGCGTTCTCAGCCGGGGTGACCAACACCCCTCCTGTCCAGAAGTCAGGCGCAAGCGAGATGCCCGAGGGTTCGGACGCCGAGAAGAGGTCTTTGTAGAAGCAATAAATATGGGAGGAGAGCGCCTGCGGGGAGTCCAACAGGGCCCCCCTCCCAGAGGCAAGGGATCGAGCACTTCCTCCTCAGTCCATTAGCAATGGCATGGAAGTAAGCCGTGTTCGACTCCCCCCCCCCCCGGACCGTCCAGTTCTGGCGACTCCGCTGACGCCAGAACGCCTCCTCGCCCTGTAGATCTCCATAATGGAGGTTTCCAGGGAATATCTATGGGACCAGGCCTCAGTCGATAGGCCAAGAAGGTCAGCCTCCCGGTCTAAGGCCTGAATCTCCCGCAGGATGGACTCCTTCTGGGACCTGACCTCCGCCCCCAGGTTGGCGGCCCACCCGCGCATGAACTGGCGGGATACCTTAGTGCAATGATGCCAGATATCAACCGCGGAGTGCGCCCGGGGGGGAGGTGGCCGCCACCAGCCACCTCGCCTAAACTGCCTCCACGAATCCCTGCTTCTGGAGCCAGAAGGACTCAAAGTGGAAGCGGTTCAGTCTAGGAGGGCTGCCCCCTCCCGAGGATAGGAGGAGGGGGGTATGATCGGAGCCAATCCTCGTGACAGCCCTCAGCGAGCAAAGTGGGAACATCACCTCCCAGTCCACAGAGACAAAGGCACGGCCGAGGACGCTGCGAATCGGGGCAAGCTGTTTATTGGTCCACGTGTACCTAGCTCCCACCCACGCAATCTCAGAAGAGCAAGATCCGCGATGCAGTCATTAAACATACGTATCCTAGGGAGATCCATGTTCGCCGAGCTCTTGTCCTCCACCACGCGAATGAGGTTGAAATCCCCGGCCACGACCACCGGGATCTCAGCCCGCTCCACTTTCAGCTTAAGCTCGAGCAGGAACTTAGCGGATCTCCTATGGTCCGCGAGGCCATAGACAATGATCATTTCCCATTTGAAACGAGATTGTCTATGGGTGAGGGACATGCTCACAAAGAAGTCCCCGCGGTCCATATCATCCACCTCAAAGGTATCCTCCTTGACCCCAAGGAGGATGCCTCCCGAGTGGCCACTAGCCGGAAGCCAGGTCCAGCAGAACTTGTGACGAGATAGACCCTCAAGCTCAGCAATAGAGAAGTCCTGGTTGATCGTCTCCTGAAGGCCGACAATATCCGGCGCTTCCAAGCGAATATACTCCTTGATCTGCCGGCGACGACCCTCGTGCCCGAACCCTCGGATGTTCCAGATGAACGCCCGGAAGGCCCGGATGAGGTCCATAGGGGATCTCAGGCCTCGGGGGTCCCCTTGGCGGGGACCGAAAGAGCACGACCGGTCCGGGGACGGGAAGCGGCAGCCTTGGGAGGTCTACCCCGAGGCCTACCCCTAGGGGTAAGCTCCAGGGTCACCTCCTTCTCATCAGGGGCGGGAGGGGGATCCCTGCTGGGGCCAGGTCCAGAGGGCTCGGCCTCGGCCAAGATCTAGGCGCCTTGACGCTCCCAAGCATCGCGAGCTCGGGCCGCAGCGATCGCACACGCGTACCCCTCCCGAGCCTTAATGGCAGCTAGATGCTCAACCCGTGGCCCCTTCTCACGACGAAACACGATACCACAATCATCAGCCACCTCCCCCAGGTGGGCAAGCGACACCTCAGACAGGACACAAAACGAAGAACCAGGAACACCAGAAGGACCAGGATCAGAGGGGCGGACAGAGGGGGCAGATGGAGTACCCGAGATCTCATCATGAGCCGCGACACGAAGGGCGGACCGCTCAGCCACCGTCGGCTCTGGGCCAGAGAGACCTGCCCGCGCACCTGCGACGCGGACACTGTGGCGGTACGACGGCGGAGGGGGGGCCTGGGAGTCTTGGCCTGACGGAGCTTCGGGACAACCTCCAGGGAAAGCGGGCCCAACTCTCCAGCGGCCACCACCGCGGGTCCGGAGTGTCCAGGGCAAGGGAGTAGCAGACCACCCCCGGGGAACGAGGGGACTGGGGAGAGCAGACCACCAGCCCCACACTCCTCGAAGTATCCTCATCAGAAGACAGCGGCGCAACAGGGGGGACGACAGGGGTCAGGCCCATGTCCGCGCCAAGGTTGGAACCGTACTGGGTGATAGGGAGGCCGATGGGGAACGACGGATTGGAACGGAAGCAGCGGGAAACATCGACCGGGGCTAGCTTGGCCGGGGCGCTCAGCGACAGGGGGGCCCCCGGGAGAGAGGCAGCACGGAGGAGGGCCATGGGGCCCCCAGCGTCTCCCTTATGCGGCAGGGGGCGCAGGCGGCGAGGCGTCGATAGTGAGGGGGACTCGGGGTCGGACCCAGAGTCGCTGCCATCTGAGCCCCCACCCCCCACCTCCGAGCCTAACATCGTCGTCAGCGGGGGCCAGAGACGGAGGAGGGAGAGAGCTCCCCCTGGGACCGACACCTCCTCGTCCAGCTCCACCAGGAGGTCCCGACCCACTCGGTCGAAGAACACGCGGGGAAGAGATACCGGGAACACGGAGATCGCCGGGCAGAGCAGACGGAGCCGAATCGGCCCGAGGCCCGGTAGGGAGCTCACGTCCAACTCCGTGAGCTTGCCCATAGCCTGGGACACCAGGAACACCACCTCAGGGCGCCGGGCCTCGTGAGGAAGCCCGACAGCCGCACCCAGACCTTCGAGAGAGTAGCCACAGTCTCCTGCGCGGCCGAGGAGGGCTGGATGGACACCCGCAGCTGGTGGAGCGGCAGAGTGAAAGACGAGCCATAGGCGCACATGCGCAGGATTGCCACCGAAGGGAAGTAGACCGCGAACTCAGACGCCGAGACCCGATGGACCGGCCACGCGTGGCCAGGCAGGACCGCGCGGAGCTCCTCCTGGATCAGATCCTCCATGACTACCAGCTCCGAGGGAGGGCCTGATTAGGGAGGATCGACACCATGGCCAGGGTCTCCGGCATAGTCATCTGCACGCCGCCCATGTCAATGACGTAGAACCCGCCATCCATCCCATGGCCATAGTACTCCAGGGCCTCTCTGCGCAGTGGGATAGCCGCCGCGGGCAGCACGTCAGGGCGCCCCGCAGGTGGAGCCCTAGGGTGAGCCCCCAGAACACCAGGCGCAGAGGCCGCCACCGCCGAAGGACCAGCCGTCGGAGCCGAAACCACCTTCTTCTTCTTCTTCTTGGATTTTCGCTTCTTCTTCTTGGGAGCTGATGATTCGGCATTCTCCCCGTCCCGACGTCCCGCCGAACCCACGGGAGGCTGGCCTGGAGCCCGGTCATCCCGCCACAACGGCGCGTCGGCCCGACTCCCGCCCGGCCTCGGCATGAGAGCAGCATCCCGGGATTGGAGTGCCGCGGCCCGCAGGTGCTCCTCCCGTGCCAATTCTGGCAGCGGTGGAGGCGAGTGGCGGGGGCTCCTCCAACCTCCGACGAGCCCGAGGAGGGGATCGACAGGGAAGCCCTCCACCCGGGGTGACGGTAGGTGTCGGCATGGCCGCGTGCCGGCGGCGGTTCCGCGGCGGAGAGGGGGCCCCACGGGCAGGGGGAGCGGCGCGGGGAGAGGCGCCGACGCGCAGGCGGAGAGGGCCGACGCAGGGGAGGAGACCGACGCGGAGGCGAAGGTGCGCGACGGGCGGCGGCGGAGCCCCCCGCGGCGGAGGCGGGCTGCGGGGGCGGGAGGCCATGGCGGCAGACAAATACGAGCGGGGAGGGGTGGAGGGAGGGACTGCCGCACGGGGAGGAGGCGACGGAGGGGAGGGGCCAGAGGCGGCGACGGGGTGGGGGAAGAGCAGGAGGGGGCGGCGGCTAGGGCAGGCCACGCGTTCATAATCCCCCGCGGCCTAGTGGGCTGGACGGGCCGTGGGCCCAGCACGCCGCCAAGGCGGTAGCTAGGGGCGCCTGTTGGGCCAGCTAGGGGCCAGTTGGCCAGGTTGCCGGTGGGCCTCGGCCCACAAGCGGCCCGGCCAACCAGCCCACCGTCCCCCGCGTCCCCCCTGGACCCGCGTCCCTAACCACCCCACCCCTGCTGGGGTGCCGCCGCCGGCGGCCGAGGCCGGCTTCCTCCCCGCCAGCGAGGGCGGCCAGGGGCCACCCGCGCGAGAGGCAAGAAGTCCGCCAGCGACAGGCGGCTGAGGCGGGACGGGCAACGCGCCGTCGGCACCCCATCTCCTCGCCGGCAGAACCACCCTCCTCGACGAGCGACCACGCCCCGGACGGCGGCTCCGGCACCGGCGGAGGCACCTCGCCAGCCGGCTCCTCCTCCTCCACGTCTCCCCAGGCGAGCCCATGGAGGTCCGCCAAGGCCGCCACGCACTCCGGCGACAACGGCCGAGGGGGCCTCGGCGCGGGCTGCGAGGGGGCGGGAGCAGGCAGAGGCGCCGACGCCAGCAGGCACCGCGCCCCGACCTTGACGACGTGGGCGGGGAAGACCAAGGTCGCCACGAGACGAACGAACTCCCCGTGTCGTCGGTCGCGCGCGTCGATGACGACCCCTGCCGCCGAGAGGAGGACGAGCCGGCTGTCCTCCGGCCGGAGCACGACGTAGGAGGGAAACCAGCCCTGCCGACAGCCGGCGAATCGCGTCGACTACAAGGCAAGCCAGCGGAGGGGGGAGGAGGGGAGGCGCCCGCGGGGAGGAGCATGGCAGCCGGCGGCGAGGCAGAAGATTCAAAATTCAAATCCGCCGCCCGCGCGCACGTGCCAGCTCTTGCCTTTGTTGTTGTATCTCGTATATACAATCAGTATCTCGTTTGTTTGTTTACTCCGGAAAGCACATCACAACTACGTACACAAATGGACGTTCCTGTACTACAAGCTGCAACTTGCAGCGTCGTATGCCCTTTTGTAATGGTTGATAGTGTGATCACTTAATATAAAGAATAGTTATACTACTTTGTCTACGGAAAAGTTTGCAACTGCATCCTGCGTCGTCTACGTGGAATTTAGTATATAAAAACCATAGCTAAGGCTACTGAATTAATTAACACAGGCTTATAACTACTTCTGGTTAAGCTAAATATATGCATTCTTGGCAGTAAATTGCATTATAAGCAATTTTATGAAATACTCTCGCGTCTCAATTAGGGGTATAAAATTTTGAAAACAAAAATAAGTTATCTCACAAGAGTATCTAAAATTTTAAATTACTGACAATACTTTTCACTGGCAAACGATTTTGGTCCAAATTTGAAATTGTGTGTACTTAGTTCGGACATAGTCCAAAATTTAAACGCGAAATAGTTCATCGCCTACCAAAATCCCATTGAAAATCCCTGTGTCAAACAACAATATGGTTAGGAATCTGATTGTGATGCAGTATTGCACAACGACATTTCAATAGAAAATGGTGGATGACTTGTATCCATTTCTATTATCTTTTTTACAAGTACTTCGATCTATACATGAAGTTGCACAGATAAAACTATGGGTTTACCCCTCCTCATGCTATGGAGAATGACTATTTCTCGTTAATTTTACTTTAAAACATAACTATTTGTAAGTAGTATGATTTGGTTTTTGTACAAATAATATTTCTGACCTCACCAAACTTTCTGGCTTTTGGAACTTACAAATTTGTCTAGATAGAGTTTCATTTCATTCGTACCATGTTCTATAGAACCTAAATTTGTTCCACACCCAATCCAAAAAAAAAAAAAGTGAGATGATAACATTTTTTGGCACCAACTGAATTTTATACAATTTCGTGGAAATACCGAGCCGGAAGTATTTCTATGTCGTCAGTCAACTGAGTTATAATCATGTCCATTAAGATATGTTCTCCTAGGTTATTTCGTTGTGTGCGCATAGTAGTTAAATAAAGAAGAGTACTTCGGCAAATTGTTGATGATCTGTACGTTGAAAAGCCATGTAGTACCTCTGACACTGTGTAGTCATCCAATATGGTGGGGGCGCGTCGTGTGATGTGCGTGTATAGCATGTTTCGGCCTGTCCTGCCTTTTCAAGAAAGCGAAGAATCAAGAAAGAAACAAAGAAAGAGAGAGGGAAAGATATGGACGATCGATGCACTGAGGAGAGGAGTGAGGATGAGGGCTAAAGACCAATGCTGCTGCCTGTCCCCCTCTCGGACCCGGTGCTGATTGCTGAACCCACGCTGAACGACACGACATGAATCTGCCAGCAGAAAGAAACGCGGCATCGGAAATTCCTCGAGAGGACCCCATCCTCCCATGATTTGGAGTATATGATGCTGTCCTGCTGCAACTCGATGGACGTGGGTAGCGAAAGGGGAAATTAAGCTGTATATTTCTGTACGCAGCGTAGCGTACGCCTTAATATCCAATTTGACGCCTGCCTACAAACCCTGATCTTGTTTCATCGCCGGCCTGTTTGATATTCATTCTGAACTCGATCTTGAAGTTTGCAAAAGAGAGGGAAATTTAAGCAAATCAAGTCTGTCTGTATGTAAGGCCGGCTATATGGCGACTCTGAATCCAACTGTTAATTATACATCGGTATGTCTGCTGACCAATCTTGTATACATGCATGTGCAAAAAATCAGAAGAAAAGAAGGGCAAAACCGAAACCAAAATCATAAGCAGTATCGCAGACTAATCACCTAGCTAGCTACTGTCTCTCCTCTCTCTCGCTGTCTCTGTACATGCATGTATCTGTATCGTCCTCCGGCGCTCCGGTGCTCAAAGTAGTCGCCATGCTCACAGCCGACCGATCAGGAGTCACGACATGACTTTGGCGCGGGTGCACGGGGCCAAGTGCACGCGGTGCGACGACGACGAGTGCGCCGACGAGGTGTCCCGCTCGACGAGCGCGCGGAGGCGGATGAACTCGTCGACGGAGCAGGGCAGGCGCAGGGGTCCCGACGAGTGGTAGCCGTACGCGTCCCGCGCCGCCTCCAGCAGGCGGCGGAAGAGCGGGTGGTAGAGGTAGGCGATGGGGATGACGAACCGCCCGCCCGGCTGGTCCTGCTCGTCGCCGACCCGCACCGCCAGCCACCCCTTCTTCACCTTCCCCTTCTTCTCCTCGCCCTGCATCTCCCTCGCCGGCGGTCCAGCTGCTGCCGACCCCTCGCCGTCGCTTCGCTGCTGCTTGCTGATGATGCTGCGGTCGCGCCGGTGCCACAGAGTCGCTAGGTAGAGCCAAGCGGGAGGTGTAGGGTGTGTGGTGTGGTTCGTGGCAGCTGCGCTCGTTTTTATAGGACCTGCGTGCGGGAGAGCTCTGGGGCCGCGCACTCGTGCGTTGCACGTACGTCCTATGCTACGGAACCCGGCATCGCCCTGTCCTTCGGGCTTCCGTGTGGGGCTGAGGAACTTCCGCGAGACAAATCATACTGCAAGCTCTGTGCCTGTGCGTCTCTGACACGTCGGCCCGTGGGAATAATCGGGGTACGGTGTCAGCGTTCTGGCCGTACCGCCACACCAGCGACCGGTCGTCGCGTGTGCGTCAGGCCTCAGTTGCGGTGAGGGGTGGTAGGCGGCACGGTGCGATTTGGATGGGCGGATGGCCATGGAGGAGGGTGCTAGGCATGGCCCACGACGGCTTGGTGGGCCGTGGCATCGTGGTGGAATTGTTCCGAGTTCATCCGGGGGTTTGAAATGTTGCTGTACGGGCTACCCCACGAGAGCAATTGTGGCGCGGAGAAGTAAGCGGGTAGATATACGATGCTGATGGTTCAATTAATTGGTCGGGCTTGGCTCAACATCAGATTGTTTTGAGTTGTTACTTTCTTTTCTTGGGATGTTTCGTCTAGTTCCTGTTGAGGTGATCCTCCATGTGGATTTGGTTCCAATTTTCTCTCTCTCTTTGAAGACAATCGTTTAAGAAGGGGATGAGAGGGGCAATGTCATGAAAGAGAAACAAGCCATGCTCAACTACTTGGGTCTCAAAGATTAAGATGGACGCAACCTCCACATCGCGCATATCCATCAATAGTTCGATGCATTCCGCTATAGAGTGAGCTTAATGTCATTCACCTTTTTTCCGCCTTACGAAACAAATTTTCTGTCTTGGTACGCCTTGTTTTCCGCTCGCGTATCCAGGCCGAGTTCCCACGTTCGGCTAAATTTCATTAAAGATGAGCGAATATAAGCGGATTACATCGAATTTAAACTAAAATAGTACGTAATAAACTAAAAAACATTAAAAAGGCCGCCGTCATGGCCTTCGCCGCCGCCGTCGCCGTTCTACATGCCGAAGTTGTTGTAGAACGCTGTGTAGCCGGGATCGGCCCTGCCATCATCCTCGTCGCCGTCGTCGTCGTCGCTCGGTGGCTGGTGCTGGCGGGAGCTCCCCTGTCATGGGTCGCCGCACCTCCACGGCTGGTAGGAAGGGACGTCATCCTCGTCGTCGTCGAGGACGTAGAGCGGGGCGCCCAGGTAGGCGAGCTCGTGCCCGGAAAACGCCCGTCTCTGGGCCGCCTGCTCCTCGGCCTGCTGCTGCAGACGGCGGACGCGCTGCCGCTCCGTCTCTTCCCAGTCCGCCCTCGACCATTCCAGGATGTCCGGCGAGGAGGGCTCCATCGGCGGCGACTGCGGCACCGAGTCGTGGAGCGACTGCTCCAGCACCATCCTCAAGGCGCTGTCTTCGGACGGTGAAGGCGCAGGTGGCTAGTTGGCGACGCCGTCGCCCGAGCGTGTCCGCGGCGGCGAGGGCATAGGCGAGCCCGCCTCGCGCTTGATTAGGCGCAGCCCCGGCGAAGGCCCAGTCGGCGTGCGCAGCGGTGTCGTGCCCGAGGAGTGGGAGGCCGAGGCGGAGGACGAGGAGCTCATGCTGGCCATCTTCCTCGGCATCTAGTTCGCCGGAGGACGCCGCCCCGACCTGGACGCTGGCGTGGGTGTGCGCGGGAAGCCGAGGCGCGGCGTGTTCCCGGCGTTGATGTGCTCCAGCACCGCCTTCGGAGGGTTCCGTGTGTCTGGCGGCGCCATATAGCCGGCCTTTGGAGGGTTGATGTGCTTCCACCCCGGAGGGTTCCGCGTGTCCGGCGACACCATATAGTCGGCCTCATAGAGCAGGCACGCCTTCCACGCCTGGAGGGTGCGCCGGCCGAAGTCGTTCGCCGCGCACCATCGTCGGGGTATCGCTCGGCCATGGCTAGGGGAGGGGAGCTATGAGAGAGTGTTCGCCGGAGTTCGGGCTGATGGGCTGGGGGAGCTGTGAGAGAGTGTGAAGAACTCCGGCGAGGGGTACGGCTTATATAGGCCGAGGTGGGCGGGAGGGGTGTAGCGGCGAGGGCGGGAAAAGAGGAAACGGCGGGAAGTTAGTGCCCGTCGGTCCGTCGCGGGAGCCAAGGCGGCGGCGGTGGCCCGGCAATTCGGCGACGCGTGGCCGACGCGACGGGCAGTTAATGTTCGGCGGTCGCCGCGTGGTTCCGAGGATGACGATGACTCGGCTTCCGTCGCTAACTCGGCGGGTCCACGCGTTGCTTCGTTTTTTTTGCCGAGATCGCTGTGTTCGGTGTTCCCAGGGCGTACTCGAAAACCTAGGTTCGGCCTGGGTAGTTCGGACCAAAATTGGCCCAAATCCGGACGAAAACAGGTTCCTGGGTACGCGACTGGACCGATTTTCGGTGTTCGGACCTAAATTCGGCGTCCGGAACGTCGTCCTTGGTAGGCGAGTGGAGATGCTCTTAGGGAGGACGTGGATTTGGAGCCTCGCCTCAATTGGTGAATACCCAACTTTACGATCAGTCTACAATGCTCAAATCTTTTCTTTGGGACGGCTCTCACAAGCATTAACAACATGGTTCGAGAAGGTTGGGCTACTCCGAAAGTTTTTCTTGGCTTGGTTGACAATCCAACACAGGCTTTGGAAGACGGGACGTATTTATAAGACCTTGTTTGGTACTAGAGTATTTGTGGGGATTAGAGGGGATAATCTCCACTAAACGCCAAATCCCCACTTATTTTAAATAGTATGTTTGTTCTAAAGTATTTGACTGATTCAATCCTCCCTAATCCCTACTAATCCTCAAGTTCTAGTGTACTTTTCTCCAAATCCAATACACTACTCCTACCTAGTGGATTGGTGGGGATTGGGATTTTGTGGAAATTAGAGAGGTTTGGGTGTAGATGGGGGTTTCACTCAATCCCCTTGGGGATTATCCCCTCTAATCCCTACTAAGACACTAGTACCAAACAAGGCCTAAGGGAGGATGGGACAATTATGGAAAGGGCTAGGTCAGGCACATAACCCTAAGGCAGATCAGACCACT
The DNA here is from genome assembly GCA_916181665.1 of Avena sativa. Taxonomy (NCBI): domain Eukaryota; kingdom Viridiplantae; phylum Streptophyta; class Magnoliopsida; order Poales; family Poaceae; genus Avena; species Avena sativa. Next base: position 270,213,710 of record OV702298.1, on the reverse strand, counting down.
CCCATTGAGGGACATGGTGTCCACCTCCACTAATTTACCAAAAGCCTAGGAGATGAGCTACATGATCGGTAGCATCCGAAGACCCGTCTTGTCAGGAAAGCCGAGGATCCAAACCCACAGTGTGGAGAGGGTGGAGGTCATCACGGGGTGTGGAGTCGAAGGCTCGATGGAGAACTGCACCTTGCTGAAAGGCAGAGTGAAGGTGGAGCTGCAGGCGCTAAGACGAAGGATCTCTGCCGAAGGGAACGCCACCGCAAGCTGGGTGGCAGAGATCTCCCGAACACTCTAGGAGTGTCCCGACATCATTTGTGAGACCTCATCGTGGATCTGTGAGAGACCCTATCCAGGGAGAACCATGGCCACTTCAAGTTTCTTAGGGACCGTCATCTTCACTCCACCGATGTCGATGTAGTAGAATCCCTTGGTAATTGAGTGTGCGATGTACTCCAGCTACTTCGAGGAACGGCCGGGAGGGGCACCCCCGCGGCTCAACACTCCCTCAGTTCTCACAGAGACGATGTTCTTATTTTTCTTCTTATTCTTCTTCTTCTTGTTGTTTGCGAGCACCGAGATCTCAAGTGGGTATGGCCATAGCACCATGACCTTTGCCTATCCTAGCCATCTTGCTCCCATGGGCGATTGCATTGCAGCACCTGGCTATGTTAGGGGCAGCCTCACGGCATGGAGGCCACCCACGGGTGTCCCCATGACACTTCTCCTGCAAATGGTGGGCACAGGCAAGGGGAGAAACCGCAAGGTCCCTGACAAATGAATGCTGGCAGCCCCTCCTGTGTGTTGCAAGAGGGGACACTGCAGGGACCGGCGTCCCGGTGGCCGATAGGGCACACCCCTGCTATCTCCATGGAGGACAGGAGCCTAGGAGAGTGCGAGTGGCCGGGGATGATGTGCGCCGTGCGAGGGATGGAGGAGGGCTTCTGGAGCGCTTCCACGACACGGCCTCCATGTATGACATCCGGGGTAGCGCCGGTGGCAGGTTGGTCGGGGCAGTGGGTGGGTGGGTGGGGGGGCTGCATGAATAAAAGGTAGTATCTATATGAATAACTCCAATAAATTGTTTAGTCTTCCAGCTTTATCTACTTAACACAAGCAAGTATCTAGTTGTTCTTTATGTGACACATAGGGATGGATCTAGGATTCAACCATAGAATATCTAGTACTCTTCTAGTTTAGATAAGTACATTCCTGGGATGCATGTTCCGTGCGGTATTCATGGTTGTCTCTTTTCATGGCCATAGTGTCATCAATGAGTAGGCTGTCATTTCAGGTTGAAAAGGCTCGCTTAGTTGCTTATCTACATGTATTCCATGAACTTCTTGGCTTCCAAAATAAGCTAGTACTTCCTCCGTTTAGAAATATAAGATGTTTTATAGAGGGAGTAGTGAAAAATAATTTAGTCTGTCGATCTCGCCTACGGTAAACTAAACCACAACGGTTACCTACGATTGCGATACTTCGTGTTGTACCGCGGCAAGTTACCATCGCTGCAAACAAAATTGTTTATGATATCCTGAACAAAGAACTTACTTTAACACAGATGCAGTTACTTTTGGTAGATGAAAATATATATTCTCGCGCACTCATCAAGAGGAAAGCGACTGAAGTTGATCACTTCTAATTAACTAACCTGATAAAACGCTCGATCGTAGTATAAGGATAAACCACCACAAACACATCCCAATCTCAATTCCAGTAAATTAACAGGGTTCTACACACATTTCTGTCGGCAAATGATTAGTTACTACGCATTGTGCTCACAGAGTTAACCTTTGCCTCTTTCTCTTTGTGGCGCCACTTTCTCTCCTCCCATCCAAAGGGGTGTAAGACGGCGATACACGGCCGTTGTGTTCTCGAACAGGCAAACCAGACAGACGTCCAGCACGTACGGCCAACGCGAGGGCCATGCCAGCCGCGCGCACTAGCTACCGGAGCATCGCATTGGCACCGATCAGTCAGATCATCCGACGGCATAATCCCCCCACCACCAGCTGCCGACCCGAATGCTTTTGCCGCGCGAACTTGATTCCGCGCTCCAGCGCGACGCATAACCAACGCGCGGGCCCTTGTGCAGGCAGCTGGGGCGCTGGCATTGGGCATGGCACGCATCGTGGACGGACGCGGTGCGTGCGTGCGGGCGCGCCCGTCACGGTCACCCGAGCCCGAGCGGTAGACGGTGACAGGCATCGGGATCTCCCGACGCGTTCGACTCCGCAGGAGCATCTACCAATCATCGATCGGCGCGCGCTAGCTTCGCGTCCTAGCCGGTAGTGCGCGCTCGGAGCGCTCTACTTCCTTCTTGTCGGATCGGACAGTTCGGGTGGTGGAGACGCTCGCCGGTAGTGCGCGCTCGGAGCGCGGGGCAGTGCCGTGCGCCGGGGGCATATGCATGCCGGCATGGACATGGCCTCTGTCTGGATGGTGCGGCGCGCGCGCGTCGGCCAAGGCATGTACGGTTGGTGAGGGGCATGCAGCGGGGCCAATGCATCTTTTGCGTGTGGGCGCGTCATCGCGCATCGATCGAGCCCCGGCGCCACTCTCATGATCGATGGAGGCCCGACCGGTTCTTCGTGACCAGCTAGCTGCTAGCTATGCCAAGTTTGTACGGCACGTACGTACTTCTCCACTCCACTGTCTCTATTTTACTCAAGCCTTTAGTTAGCGCGTGCCTATATATGATGAGATAACCTTGAGTTTGTTTATCAAGTGACCGGCCGGCACCACTCGCATGCTGCTTTGGTAGTTTAGGGTTTAGGCTCTCTCGACAGAAGAAGAAAAGGGACCGATCGAGCTGGAAGTAACAAGTGCCAAACGACGACGCGTCATTGTACGACTAAGTAATCGGCCGGGGGCGCGCACTTGTATTAGCATCCAATCCACTTCTCTTCCCCATCCAAGCTGTCTAATTAAGCAGCGTCGATCGTCATCCAAGAGACACCACACGATCGACTCGCCTCGTCTGAGCAGGAGGAAATAAATCGATGGAACTTGTTGCGTGTATGGCCTAATTAACGATGACTTAGACAAGATGCTGAGTACTCTCTTCGTTTTAAAATATAAGATGTTTTAACTTTGTGAAGCAAATGCATCTAGACTCGTTTTAGTATATAGGTTCCCTCAGGTTTAAAATAGACATACACAATAAATCGATGAACTTGCGTGTATATAGACTAAACTAACGATGCATAGATAAGATGCAAGCGCCGTTTCGTACACGCTTGCATGTCTTCGATATTTTGATCGTTCCATGCTACCGTATCTGCGAAGTCAGTAGAAAACACTAGCAATAGTTAAATTCAGTGCGTCGGGCGAAATCTCGAGCAGGCTCTAGCGCGTGGGGCGCATATGGACGGATCCACTATATATGGGGCCTGGGTGTATAGCCAAATTTTTCAAGCAAAAACTCTTATATAGTTGTTGTACAGTGGATATATACAATATTAGAAGCATGTTTTCTCTAACATATATAGTATTTTTTTTTCAGTCATAAACTAAGTAAAAAATCTATAGTTCACTACTCTCAACACTTGGAGATAAGTATAGTAGATTTGTCTAGCTAAACATGTATATAGACGTGTTTTAGTGTGTAGTTACATGTCTATATGAATAAATCCGTGATACTTATTTCCAAACAAATAAAGTATAGCCTAAGTTGCAAGCGACCCATTAGGCAGTAGCCATTGTGCATCTGTTTCAAGAAATATTCTTGCCAATAACAAATTTGTGTGATGATTTTGTAATCTTTATTCCTTATATTTTCAAGAGAAAAATTCTTATAGGCTGAATCATTCCATTTTTTTCATTCGAGGAAAAGAAGATCCATGCATGGGATTGACAAAACCACACAGGACGTGTTGGATTAATAGGTATAAATTCAACGATTAATTTCAGAATATAAACCATGACAGCAACAGCGACAATCACGTGAACCTCTAACATACTAGATGTATTGATCAACATGAATAGTAGCAGAGTATACGCACTAACAGACATAGTAAAGCAACAGATCTGATGACGGTATACGTACTGATCGGTTGCCGATGAAGTCGCTATTGGTGCAGCTTTTGCAGTAGTCTGTCGAAGAAGTCGGCGTTGAAGACGACGTGCACGAGGTCCAGCTTGACGACCGGGAATACGCACCGTGATGACGAACGGTCCTCTCCCGTACAGGATCATCCCGACCGCCAGCAAGCTGGATGGAGTAGACTACGATGGCTTGGCAGAGCGGCTCAGAAAACCCCCTAACGTAGGCCAACCTCATAATTTTTTTGAGCAGCAAAATAAAGCTCGATTCGGCGAGATTCTCGCAACTCACGCGCGCAACGTGACGAGACGGTCGGGCGGGCTGACGTGCGAGCGGCGGCATCGTCGGAGGAGGAGCGCGCGCGTGTATCTCTCTTATTGTCACTCACTTACAAAGTGGTGCAACACTCTACCTTATAAGGTGGTGCAACTCTCCTTCAACTTTCTATGTGGTATCAAACTTTAGCTCCCACTCTACTCCCATGTGAACTGCCACAAACATGAGTCCAAACACATATGAGCTGTGACAAATCTGGACTTTGAGATTTTAGAAAAATCTAAAATACACGTGGGTCTAAATGGACTAACCCATTATTTCTAACAGAACGGGATTGCATCGAAGTGATGGAATTGATAGAACTCTATTTTTTTCTTACTTTTTAATACATCCGTCACCTTTTAAGATATTTTTCTCAATAAAAAACTTCTGATATATTGTCTTACCATTCATAAATTATGCTTCTATCTCTGTTACCACTTGACCTTTATGTTTTTTATTAATTAAAATTCGTACTATCCAAAGCTGAAATTCTGGATCCGTCGCTGATGGGGCATCGTGTCGGTCGCGTCACGACGAGCGAGTACGCGGTACTCGCTGCTACTAGCTTGCAAGCGAAAGAATGCCACCCACAGGTTTGTGCTGCCCTGCGGAGCACGGCTCCCGTCCCATCTTTCTCGATTACCTGACCATTGAACAAACCGTGTGGATCCAGGCCATGTACTGAACCTGCGACAAGCGAGCGACGACATGTCCCAGTCTTTCTATGTCACCGTGTCGTGGATCCACAGCCAAGGACGGGGTCGGGTACATCCTCGGAATCAGAGGAACAGATGTACGTTCACACTGGACTATCCATCTAGCTAGCTAGTTAGCTAGACCACCCATGGCCTCGATGATCAGATGCAGGCATGACAAGATCGGCCTATTTTTGGAGCACGAAGCAAGCAGTTGAATTACCGTGTTCCCAAGGAAACCAGGACTCATGCATGAGTGGTTGCTCTCGGAGACAGGCGCTGCGTGGCCGGGAATGATGAGTGTTCGTGATGTATGGGGCAGGGACGAATATGATCTGCGCGCGACGCAATCCCGCCCGCTTTCGCGCCGAGAGAGACGGAGCCACGGTGAGCACGCAAGGAAGGTGACCCCGCTCGGTCAAAAGCCACAAGCCCACGACAATCCATCGACGATATATATCATGTTCCAGAACAAGCCACCATGCATCGTCCGTATCATCATCATTATATCATCCATTCGATCGGCCGTAGCAAATATTCCTTCTGAAAGCTTCGGCGCTCGCCGTTGGTGGCCGTCACTGTTCACTGGTCCCCGAGATGAGATGAGATGCCCATCGAGCTAAAGAAGATCGGTACAGGGATACATACAACACGCGACTCTGCATGCTCGCCGGCCGGTTGACCGGACGCGACCAGTGCAAGTTGGGGCCGGTCGGGTCGTACGTGCCGCCAACCAAAGCCGAAGGGAGAGGCTCCCGTGGGCCGGGCGGCAAGTGCGCAAGATCGGCGCGAATCGCCTGCCGTATCCGCCGGAAAAAGATAGCCGATCGGACGCGTCTGGAAAAAACATGCCTGCTGGAAAAGCCTCTCGTTATCGCGGCGTGACCGCGACGTACGGACTGCAGTGGCAGCGCGATGACCGTTCCGTTCCGCGCGTGCCTTTTCCCCGTCGTCGTACGGAGGACGACATTGGATATATATGGATGGATGGTCTAGTGTTCGTGCTCTAGCGTGTCGCAGTGGCTTTCGGTCGGGCTGGGCACGCTTTGCTTTGCACCGTCTCGCCCGCCGGCCTCGCCGACCTGTGTCATGCATGGAAGCTTCTACGCCTGGTGCGCTTCTTTCTTTTCCGGGCTCAGTAGGTACGTGGCTGGCTAGGGCCGAACGAGCGTCTGTCAAGCCCTATGTGCATGCAGTCAGGGATATGGCCTATGGGCGCAAGAAACGGTGATTTTTCCACCAGAAAGAAGATTGTGATTCGTGACAGTGTGACTCTATTTTCCCTTTTGTGGATACCCCGTTTAAGATACCACGCAATAAACTGCGAGCGCAACCATAATCTTCGCAATATATCCACTTCATTTGGAGACAAATAAGCAACATATAGGCCCCTTTTGACATCAAATAAAATCTAAGTATTCACTTCTTCGGTTTACAAAAATAATGAAATATTTAATACTTCGAGGTGTTTGGTCGCAATAAAAATTGTGGTTTTAAAATTGATGTGTTCTAAAGAAACTATGTTTTTTTTTTGAAGTATAGGAGAAAGAGGTCTCACCTTTTTCTTTCTAAAACTAAGAATGGAGAAAATGTGAAGTACTACTTAGCCAGACACACTAAAATAGTACGGTATTGATAATACTTTGGTTCAGATAAAACCAAGGTTCCAAACAGAGCCTTAGCCACTAGAATAAGAAATAAGTGCTACTACAAGGTAAAAGCGCGGCGAGAGATCCCGCAAATTATAATTATGTAAAACATTAAACTATTTTATACAAGTTTGGGTCCTGAAAACACCGTATGTGGTAAAGAAATTATCCGTGTTTGAGGTGAGTGGATTATATTTGTATGGTCGATAAAGAACTCGAAGAATGCTTGAGATCGTCTATGGTCGATATGTGATGAGGTGTTCCCTATAGAGAGAGATCACATCTGGTTGCTCGGCGGTCCTCTAGGCCCCTTATATATCTGGTGGCCGATGGTTACAAGTGTCGATACTTTTCTTTCGATGATGTAGAGGTGCTAATGAGATATATAAGATTCGATCTAGAGTCGGTTAAAAATGCTCGGTGTGATCTTTGGCCTGATCCTCGTGTGATTTCAAGATGATCAACGAGTAGGCCCTGACCAAGACCCATGTGTCCTTGGGCTGAAGACCATCATGGTGTGTGTGTGTGGGGGGGGGGGAGGATGAAAGGCAGGGTGAAAAACGAGGCATAGGAGCGACGTGCGTTGTGAAGATGCGCGGTAAGCGGCAAGAGCCATGCACTATGCGAGGAGTGTGTAATGTATGTGAGCAAGATGCGCGGTAAGCGGCAAGAGCCATGCACTATGCGAGGAGTGTGTAATGTATGTGAGCGAGAAGCAAGCGTTGTTGGTACTACACGTAGATAAAGGACAAGGTGGGTAGAGGTGGAGGGACCGTTATGTGAAACTTAAATCCTCCCACTTTTTGGAAAATGAATAAAAGGGGTGCTTAATTCTCAATGGACCGAGAAATAACTTTATTCACAGTTGCTTGACATCATCCAATCTCGGTTGCCACTCCTGTGCAGCTATTCGGTCTAGTGCGAATCATGGCGCAATTCAATGGTCCAATGCGTTTTTCTCAGTTTCAACCCATCATGTTAACTAGGAAATCTAGACTGCAACCTAGGAAAATTTTGGTTACAACCCAGGTGCAACTTACATCTTAGCACGAATTATGATGCGCCAGTGAAGCAATCCATTGAGAACTGAATTAAATCTTCGACTTTTCAAAATTGCAGCGGATTAAAAATATCAATAGTGGTACCAATAAGAAGGTATTTACAAAGTGCCGTCTAAACTCTAAACTATAGAAACTAGAGGCGATATATGGAAAAATGAATGCACTAGAGCGCCGCAGTTCCAAGTGTCGATGGACATGGACTCGATCCTCCGGGCGCTCTGGTGCTCACAGTCGCCATGCATGCGCGCGCAGGCCGGCCGGGCTCGACCTTCACGACGTGATTTTAGCTCGGGCGCACGCCGGCGCGAATGAGTAGTGCTGGTGGTGGTGGCCGGCGTGCACGCGGTGCGACGAGGTCGAGTGCGCCGCCGACGTGTCCCGCTCGACGAGCGCGCGCAGGCGGAGGAACTCGTCGACGGAGCAGGGAAGACGCAGAGGACCGGACGAGTCGTAGCCGTACGTGTCCCGCGCCGCCTCCAGGAGCTGCCGGAAGACCGGATGGTAGAGGTAGGCGATGGGGATGACGAACCGCCCGCCCTGCTGCTGCTCGTTGCCGACCCGCACCGCCAGCCACCCTTTCTTCACTTTCCTCTTCTTCTCCTTCTCCTGGTGCTGATGATGATGAACCCACTGCATGCTGGCGGGCGGCCAGCCAAGGACGTCGTGGATGGTCGTCGATCTCTCGCCGCCGATCCAGCTGCAGCTCCGCTCTGGCCGTCGCTGCTGCCGGTACGAAGTTCCTGGTAGATGGCTATAGCTCGAGCCAAGAGCCAAAGACGATAGGAGGATTGTGTGGTGCGATGTGGTGGCACTGAGCGGTGTTTTTTATAGAACTCTGGCTGTACGAACGTCCTATATGCTACGGACGAAGCCCGTCCTCGCGGTCATCCTGTCCTTTGGTGGGCTTCCTTGTTGGGCAGTCATTCCTAGGGTGTGGATTCCATTAAAATCACACTTCTAGTTTATTTATAAAAATTTAGTGTAAATATTTTTTTTAAATTTAAACTAGATTTTGATAAATGAACTAAATATGAGACTTTAGTGGGATCCCAGTTAGTAACACGCTTTTCATTCGGGACAGACAGATCATAGTACTCCCTCCGTTTCAAAATATAAGATGTTTTAGGTTTGTGAAGAAAATGTATCTAGACTTCTTTTTATGTGTAGGTTCATTGAAGTTATGAGTGAACCTACACACTAAAAGAAGTCTAGATACATTCTCTTCACAAATCTAAAACATCTTATATTTTAAAACGGAGGGAGTAGAAGGCTTTGCGCATCGCTGACACACGTGGTTCCATGGGAATAATCGGGGTACGGTGTCAGGGTCGTGACCGTACCGCCACCAGCAATAGAACTGTTCGCGTGTGCTTCAGGCCACAGTTGCGGTGAGGAGGACGGTGGAGCCGTGCAAGAGGCCTCAGTCGTAGTACGTGTGCGTTGTCCTTTGGCCGTACCAACTGCGGTGTGGTGAAATTATATACGTACTTATTACGTGACCGCTGCCCCAGGAGAGATGTTGACATGGGCAATTTAATTGGTCGGGCTGTAGACTGCTCAGCATCGGATTGTTCATTCTTGTATCGTTGCTGTTGCTCGGAGTACTTCTTTTATGTAGCTCGGGACTTGGGGACTGTTGTAAATTATTATTTTTGCAAGGACACTTGTAGCTGTTTTTATTTTAGCTCCGTAGAGGTACTCGATCGGTATGAGAATAGAGCGATCACGACATAAACATATCGGCATATCGCTTGTTGCTTTTCCAGCAGCGTTTGAGTTTTCTTTTTCGCGGGAGATTTGGCATGCGATTCGTCGAATCCGTACGTGTGGCGCTGCCGCCAAGCCCATGGGAACCTCTCCCTCCCTCGGGCTTTTTGCCTTCGGTTGGCCGGACGCACGTACGAGTACGACCCGGCCAGCCGGCCGGCCCCAAACTTTTTGCGTCGTAGTCGTAGTAGTAGTACGTGTTCGTTTGGCATCTCATGCTCGATCATCTTTAATTAGATCCATCATCGGCCGGCATCTCTGTCTCTGGGACCGGCCGGTGATCAGTGACGGCCACCAACGGCGATCGCGCGCCCGACCTTTCGGAAGGAATATTTGCATGCCGCCACCGGTGATGAACGATCGATGGCCCATCGACGATATGGAGGATGATGGTGGTGGCTTTCGATGGATCATGGATGGGTCACGCGCTGGTTGGGTGCTTCCCGTGGCTCCGTCGCTCTCAGCGAGCACCGCCCCGATTCGATCCGTTTCGACGATCTACGGCAATGCTACGCCGACATCACCAAACACTGTTTGATCATTCATTCGTTCGTTCGATCGCGGCCGCACGCCAACACCGTTCTACCTACGTAAAAGAGAGTAGTAACAACGACGTTAGTGTCTACGGGCTTCTCCACTGGAGCGATCCAAACGCGCCGATCCATCCGGCGAAACGCGTCTGGTTCGACCCATCCGTGCATCTAATCTGGGACTCGGTTACATCGGCCAGGAGGCGCGTGGACAGCGTGGACGTCGTGCTTGCGCGTGCCACTGCCCACCCGCCAGCCACACGTGGCATTGATTTCGAACGCGGTCAGCAGCACCGATTCAGACACAACCGTGGCAGCAATTCAGAGGCGCTGCGCGGAAGGCTGACCGGCGGCAGCCTACGCCATCAATGGTGACGCGACGGCACGTTGACCCACTAGGCGCCACCTGCGTTCCCGCGCCGGCATTGATGGCGAAGGAGCTGGAAGCTGCGCATGTTCATGGGCAAAGGGGCTATTTAACCCTGCGTCCGTCGGTGCCGCACTCCTCACCTCTCGCCATCGCAAACCCTAGACGCCACCACCACCACCACCGCCAACAATGAAAACGCCGTCGTGGATCAAGAAGGGAGGGGCAAGAACGACCATGAGGCGTCTGGCTCTAGCAGCCATCGCGCCCTCGAATGCCGGCCTTCCTCCGCGGCACGTCCGTGCCGCCTCCACCGCGGCCGGAGGATTTCCGGGGCCGCCGCGTGGAGGCTCGCCCGCCACCGTGGCCAGAGGGAGGACGCCGCGATCGCCAGTACTTCCGCATCGCGGAGTGCGAGCGCCGCTGGAGGGAGGGACGGGGCATCCAGCACAACGACGTGTCGCTCCCCACCGGCTGGCACCTCAACCGGGACCGTGTCCCGGTGCCGCCCGTGCTCAAGGAGGGAAAGGGTTGGAGGAGGAGATCCACCGCTGGATCAGGGGCCTCCCGCCGGTCCACCGCTACGACCCTGCCTACCAGAGTGTGGACTACTGGAAGCAGTGGCTCGCCTGGGAGCACAAGGTGCGCCGCGCCACCACCATCCACCGTGACCTGCAGCCTAGGGAGGTCTACGACGTCCCCGACATCGACTCAGACGAGGAAGGCGCCGTCAACCACTCCGACGCCGAGCTTGGAAGCGAGGACGGCAACGACGAGGGCGGCGACGACGACATCATCGTCAAGCAGGAGGCGGTGGACGACGTCGCCACCAACCTGCCCCTGGAGTACCGCGAGGTACTGGCGCGGGGCTACGATGAGGACGTCTTCACTGAGCAGGACATTACGGCCAGCGCACAGGAGGAGGAGGCCTAGTGGTGCGCCTATGAGGAGGCCCTCGCGCTCACCTGCATGATGGCTGAGATGGACGCCCAGCTGCCACCACCACCGCTGCTGCCGGTTTGGGCGCCTCCGATCGCGCCAGAGGTGGGGATGGAGTTGGCGCACCTCTAGCAGTGGGATCCGTGACCTGTGCGGGCGATCAACCCGCCTACGCCCGCTCCCGCTCCCGCTCCGGCCCTGCCGCCGTCTAGCCTCTGGACGCCGCCGGAGTACATCGATCTCAACCCGTAGATGGACAAGATAGCGCCGCCGCGCGAAGATCGGTAGCTAGGGTAGTAGTTTAGATTATGTTTTTTATATTTTGAATGTAAATTAAGTATGAACTTTTTCAGGTTTTCGCGCGAGTTGTTTGTGTTTGAATCTAAAAAAAAGTCTTTGTCCAGCGCGGACAATATCTATAGTGACCGTGGCCTGATCCAAACGGACACAAACAGTTTGGAATAACCGTATGAGTGGGCCGGTGGACATGTCCTAAGGTATGTATGAGGCCATGAGCAAGCGGTATGAACTGGGGTTTCTTCCCGGTGATGCCGATGGCGTACGTACGCAATGATGATATCAGACCGGTCGGTAAAGTTCTTGGCCAAGAGATCGACGACGGAGACACGTCGCAGTCCCATCGCTTGTCGCAGGTTCGGCACTTGATGGCCGGAGCGACACGGTTTGTTCAATCAGTTAATCGAGACGAGACGGATGGGACGGGAGCCGTGCTCCGTCGGGCAGAAGCGCAAACCTGTGGCGGCATTAGGCTGTGGCGGCATTAGGCTGTGTTTGTTTCGTGCCCAAGATTGCCCATCAAATATTTGGCTAGCTAAAATTTTGGTTAAGTCTTTGCTTGTCCATAAGTTGACCAACGTTGGCTAAAAAATTGAACTAGAGTTGGTAGTGGAGTATTGGTGCCAAAAAGTTGGCAACAAACCAAACAAGAGCCAACCTTTTGGTCATGACCAAAATATTGATAAGGTACAGTTTGGCTACAATCCAAACACACCCTTAATCCATCGCACGCAAAGCTACAGTATACTAGAATGACCTGGACTAGTCAAGGGATACGATCTTAAGGGCGTCTCAACCGGGCCTACCCATCCGGTCCACGCGGCGTCCAGCGGGACGACCCATTTGGAGAAATGCGCCCGACTCGATCTATTTATGTATCTAATATGGGTCTCAGTTGCGTTGGCCCGGACGTGCGCAGACAGCGCGGGTGTCCTGCTCGTTGGCGATGTTGGTCCACCCGTTAGCCACCGTGGCGGTGATTCAGACGCGCGCAGAGGCACTGATTCAGACGCAACCGTGCCAGCAATTCAGAGACGTTGCGCGGAAGGTTGCCATCAATGACGACGAGAAGACACACTGACTGGCTGGACACTTCAATGTCGTCTTTTTGGCCTTCGTGTCGGCATCCAATGCCGGTCCTTTTTAACTTGTCATCCGCGACCACCTTCTCCCCACAGAACACCATCCTCTCCTCCTTCTCCTCTTCGTTCTCCACTCCCTGTAGCTAATCATGTCCGGCGGCGCTGGATCGAGGGGAGGGCGCAGCGGCCGTGGACGTCGAGGGAGGCGTGGAGGACGCGGCTAAATCACCGCGCCACCACGCTCTCTCTCACCGTCGTCGTCGCCCGAAGATTTCGACTCAGGCGCCCAGTTCGTTGTGGCCATCCACCTCGGCATGCCGCGCGAAAGGCTGCTCCTCCCACGCAGGTTCGTGACGCTGATCAGCAACGAGCCGCCAGCGCTGATTGTCATGCTGCTGGCGAACGGCTTCGGGACAACCAGGTACCCGGTCGATCTGCAGTCCGACCACCTTGGCCAGAAGTACCTCAGCAACGGTTGGGAGTGCTTCGCCCGCTCGTACCAGATCGAGGCGGGCAACATTCTCATCTTTAAGTACGACGGCGAAGGAAAGTTTGCCGTCAACGTCTTCGATCACACCATGTGTCGCCGCTACTACCACTCCTCCTCTGACTCCGACGAGTAGGCTAGGTTGTGCGCGCGCATGTATGATCTATCAATGTAGGTTTTGGCTATTTGCAATGAAAATCTTTATTCGACCGGCAAATATATTACAAACAAGAGTACAACGGGTCGCCTACGGGTCAACCGAGAGCGGTAGATCGCTTCCTGCGTCTGTAGCTCTTCTTCAGCTTGGGGGAGGCGGGCACGCAGGTACGCGTCGTCGGGATTGGCCCGCAATGCTTCGCGGAGCTCATCAAGCACTTCCATGAGCGCTACACGCTGCCGGTGTTCCAGCAGAAAGACGCGCTCCATCACCTCCCATGAAAAACGCTCGCCGGTGGTCCTGTTGTAGTTGTAGTGAGAGCGCTGTGGCAATGGCGGGTACGGCAACCACCACGGCAGCTCGGGCCCCTCTTCTTTGCGGGCCAAGCATGGTGTTTTTTGTGCTGTGGGTGGTGCGGGTCTGGTCGTAGATAGCTCGGCGGCCTCCCCTATTTATGGCTGCGCCTAGACGCGGTGAAAAACGCTCAAAACTCGCGGAAAACGGCAGAAGATAGTGTGGCGGCGGGAAGCCACTGAAAATACGCCGATATTAACGATGGCCAGACGCGAACAAATGGGTCCTGGCCGGATAAGCCGGATCCCCTCCTCAAGTCGACCACGACTCGACCCAAACGGATAAAAACGAACCGTTTGGGATGATCGGATTGGCCGGCCCGTGGAGATGTCCTAACGCGAGCCGATCGTACCGTATGACGTGGTTTCCCACTCCATTTTTAAGTGGTGTTCTAGCTAGCCCCAGGCCACTTTTCACCCGGCGAGAGAGCGAAACAAGCAGCAAAGCAGAGAGGTGTGGTGCCGGTCGCTTCATAGCAAACTCAAAGTTATCTCTCGGCACGCGCTAACTAAAGGCCTACTATCATCAAAGCACGTAACTTTATATTTCGAGAATGCGGAAGCACGCGTAACTTTTATTTTTGCAAAAGAGTTAAATACATCGTTAGTCACTGAACTTGCTTAGCGAAGATAATACGGTTATTATACAACAGGAATACAAGTTTACGATTACTGAAGATGCGTTGAAGCGTCACTCGTGGTCACCGCCCGCGACATAGCTAAGTATTTGATGACGTGGCGTTGGGCGGGACCCACAATCAGGGCATGTTGTTTTTCAAAAAGGCCCCTTGAGAAAAGAGGTTGCCGTTCGGAGCAGACAGAGCTCCTTGCTGAGCCCGATGGCCATGCGCGCCAGCAGCTTCCTTGCCTCCTCGCGTCCCTGTGCTGCGCGTTTTGATCTGGGCGGGACCGGCAGCCGGAGGAGGCGCTGGGCGCTGGTTTGGACGAGCTTGTTGCAGTCAATCTCGTGCGAGGTTTTGTGTGGCGGCGCGAGCAAAGCAGGTTCCCCGTGGCGAGGCCAGCTCCCCTGTGAGGCGGCACGAGCACCCATATCTTGTTTGGGTCGAAAATCACCATGAAGTTTTGGGTCTAAGCATGCATGTATCCAGATTGGATGAGGACAAGTAGTCAGATCTGAATGCTACAGTTTGATTATCAAATAACCAATTCAGAAGCGAGGCCAGCAGACAAGAAGCAGTGGATTAGAAGAGGAAATAGAGTAGCAAATCCAGATCGGAAAAAATAAAGCAACATCAGATTGGGAAATATGGAGGGTCGCCGTCGCAACTTCCTGCTGTCTGCCACTCCTTCCTTCGCCTACAGATGTTGCGGCCATCTCTCCCGTCGCCGACAGCCGTCGCAGTCCTCCAAAGTAATCGAGGTGGGAATGGATGCAGGCTGGCTGACATCGTCAGATTCGCCGGAGGGATGTGCCATCGACAGATGGAGGCTGCTGACCTCCTCCGGCAGGCCCCCCATGATGTCGTTGCTAGCGAGCGAGAGGACGCGGAGCTCGGACGCATAGCTTGGGCACGCGGAGCCCGTGATGCCTGCAGCCCGCACTGAGAGGGCTGGATTCCTCTGCTGCCGCCGGCGCGAGGTCATGAAGCAGAGCAGGGACAACTAGCCAGTGAGAAGGTACGCAGGAAGGTGAGCAACCCCGTCACAGTGACTTCGGTCAAGATCCGAGCGACTCGGTCGCGGAGGAAGGCGGGCACGGGGCCGGCGATGGAAGCGACGGCGGCGGCTATCCCTCTGTCTGACCTTGCGAAAAATAGTTAAGCAATTAAGTGGGATAAAAAAATTCTAGAGCTTTTCTGTAAATGAAACACACCTAGAGGCTGCCAGTGGGTCCCATCTCGCCCTGTCATCAGATACATCGCTATGTCGCGAGCGGTGATGGCGAGTGATGCTCCGACGCGTCTTTAGTGACCGTAAACTCGTATTCTTATTGTATGATGACTGTATTAACTTTGTTAAACAAGTTCAATGACTAACGATGAATTTAACTCTTTGCAGAAAGCACGCGTAACTTTTTTGAGAACCACCGAAACTCAAACCACCGTCGAGAAGCTTCTTTACAAAATGGAAGCCTTCGTTATCCTATCATCCTCTGCGAGGATGTCGTCGGGCAGAATTGTCGTGCCATGAATGTATTTTCTAAAAATCTGAACAAGTCAGGCTATTGACACGATATAAATAACCTTGTCACAAAAAAATCGAAGTCTAAACTTGATACACAACATCAAAATAGAAAATTTATTTGTTGTACAATAGAGATAATGGGCCAAATTCAAAGCTCAACTTTCATTTTGCATTATTCATTCTCAGATTTATCTATTTTTTCTTGATCTGTGTTATGACTTTCGAGTTGAAAATTTGTAGCATTTTAGATAAGAGTACTATCTATGCAAATATTTGTTTGCAGATTTTTTGAAAAAAAAAAATTGAGGCTGTCATTGAAGTTGGGTGCATCCACTAGTAGAAAAAAGCTTATTAGTGGCGTTAGAAAAAAGTGGTTAGTGACGTTCACCCCGCATGGTGAAGGGTTTCGCAGCATAGTAAATCAAAAAAATTCTACGGATGCAAACGGGAAAGCCAAGATCTAATCTAGGAGATGCAATCAACGAGAGAGAGAGATGAGATCTTCATACCCTTGAAGAAATCGCACAGCGGAAACGTTCAACAGAACGTGGGTGATGTAGTCGAACTAGCCTTCTCCTCGCGATCTGATCCGATCCAACGCCGCAAGTGGCGGCGCCTCCGAGAGATGCACACGTACGGTGCCGCGACGTCTCCTCCTTCCTCGGTCCAGCAAGTGGGGTGGAGAGATGAATTGGATCTACAGCACAACGGCATGGTGCAATGGTGGAGAGTTTCTGAGGCAGGGCTTCGCCTACGCGTAGTCGGGAGAGAGAGAGAGGTGGAGGGCAGCATCTGGCGGATAGGGTTTGGGGTGAGGGGAGGGTGCGCCCCCTGCCCACCTTATATAGGGGTCTGGCCGGCCCCCTTGCCCCCTCCTCCAAGCCCTAGGGCGGCGGCCCCAAGGGTGGAGTGAGGGGCAAGTCTTCCCCCCTTCTAGAAGGTCTCCTAGGGTTTCCCCTAGGGTTTTGGACGGCTGGGCCTATGGGGCCTTGTGCCGCTGGCCCAATGCGGCCAGGGCACTCCCTCATAGGCCCACGCACCCCTCCGACAAGTGGGGCCACGTTGGTCCCACTCCGGAAGCTTCTAGAACCTTCCGCTACAATACCGAATACTCCGAAACGATTCCGAAATCCAAAAATTGCTTTCCTTTATATGAATCTTATTCTCCGGACCATTCCAGAACCTCTCGTGATGTCCTGGATCTCATCCGAGACTCCGAACAAAAACTCACAAACCAATTATCCATTTTATCCTAGCGTCAAGACACGTTAAGTGTGTGACCCTACGGGTTCGAGAATATGCAGACATGATCTTCTATCAATAATCAACATCGGGATCTGGAAACCCATATTGACTCCCACATATTCATCGATGATCATATCGGATGAACCACGATGCCAGGATTCAATTAATCCCATATATATATTCCCTTCGTCACGCGATATTTTACTTGCCCGAGATTCGATCGTTGGTATCGGCATACCTAGTTCAATCTCGTTCACAGCAAGTACTTTACTCGTTCCGTAATCCAAATATCACTTTGTGATTAACTCCTTAACCACGTGCTTGCAAGCGGTGTTCATATCGATTACCGAGTGGGCCCGAAGTATATCTCTCCGACTCGGGAGGGACAAATTCCATCTCGATACATACAACCCAACAAGTACTTTCCGATCACCTGAGAGACACATTTTTTTTTGAGGGTAAGAGAGACACATTTATGATCACCCTCTCATAGGATGGCGTTTGATGACCTCAAAGCTTTCTTCCGATACCAGGGAGTTGCATTATCTCATGGTCTAAGGAATACAATATTTGACATAGAAAAGCTTCGCAAAAATGAACACGATGACACGATCTAATTGCTCTGCTTGATTTGGGTTTGTCCATCATATCATTCTCCTAATGACATGATCTCATTATTAATCGACAACTCATGTCTATGGTTAGGAAACCTTAACCATCATTAATCAATGAGCTAGTCCATAGAGGCGTACTAGGGACACGGTGTTGTTCATAAACCACACAAGTATCAAAGTTTCCGCTTAATACAATTCTAGCATGGAATATAAACTTTATCATGAACAAGAATTATAACAATAACATCTTTATTATTGCCTCTAGGACATAATTCCAACAGTCTCCCACTTGCACTAGAGTCAATAATCTAGTTTACATCTGGCAACAATCTAACACCCATGACAATAAGTGTTGGGGATATGCTATATGGGTATCCTTATAGCATGTCTCTTATCCGGCTAACCCGGGTGGCTCATAGTCGGTAGCATGGCCTATGGCCTGCTGGGCGGCCCAGTTAGGTGGATCTAGAAGGGAGACCCATGCCCGATAAAGGAAGGCTACGGTGGAGTCACCAACGTACCCGGAGCCTTGGAGTGCAAGATACACAAGACTAGTACTAGACGGTGTAGGACTCTGTAACCTATCCGGCTAGGACTTTTCCTGTAACCATAGAACCTGACGACTATATAAGTCGGGCATGTGGGAGCCTTTAGGGCACAACTTTAGACGATCTCAGACGATCATAGATAACTTCACACAACCTCGCACAGTGAACCGATCTCTATAACTCGGCGTATTGCCCTTATAGTGATTTATAGCAGGAGTAGGATTCCGCCACCGTTGTGGGATCTGAACCTGGGTAAGCTGTGTTACCTCATACCCGTCAACCGTCCGCCTTACCCCACGTCTCTAAACACGCACTGTGAAGACCCCTCCATGGCGTACTCGTCGGCAATACCACGACAGTTGGCGCCCACCGTGGGGCAAGAGGCGCTTCTGGCTCTTCAGCGGGCGAGGACCAAGATCTTTGCGGGAATCGGCAAAACCGTAGCCATCGGTCGCATTCTATCCGGCAACGTTCCGATCGTCCCTCCTGGCGAGTTCTGGATCCCGACGAAGACGAACCCTACGTGGTGTTCGATCGTTCCTATCGGAGACATCCACCTCTTCATCGGCGAAACCGACTCGGGCACTAGTTCCCTGGGAGTCGGAGGAGCACAAAGCCCGCACGAACCGCCTACGAGCAGGATGCGTTCGCGGAAGGATCAATGTCAGATCTCTCCTCGGAGTTTGCCGGCAAAGATCGGAAAAATTCAAGGCCCACCCAAACCGCCCCTGTGCAGGATATAAAGGTGGAAGATCACTGCAAATCCGTCGGCTTCGTCCGTGCGTCTGGACAGCAGAGATCCAAGTTCGTCGGCATGGTTACCATCTTCGATCTGGCGCGCTGTGTCCAGAGAGAGGGCGAAAACCCCCGCGATTACCTGGCCAGGTGGCTCCGTATACGAGCCGATCTGGCCCACTACCCCAATGATGATGCTATCTATCACTTTGTGGAAGGACTGGACCATGGCACGCTTCTCCGACATTCTCTAAGACGGCAACAGGCGTCAGGACGCCTTACCTTTGAAGTCATGGTGAACACCGTCAACAACTACGCGGAGGCCAAAGCAGCAGCTCAGACAGCGCTTGGGCTCATTGACGGAGCCCCTCCGATTCAGCCACCACCACCATCGCCTTCGGCCGCCATCGTCGCAGCAGCACCACCACCTCCAGTCATCGTCGAGGCTGCTACACCTCCACCGCCCGTCATCGAGGAATTCCTCGCACCCTCCAACTCTGTCATTGACGCGCTTTATGCTGATTTCAGTGCAGATTCAGAGGAGATAGACTTCAGTCCAGAAGAGCTAGACTCCGCTATTGTAACATCCCAAAAATACTAAACTTGGATCATCAAACTCTAATCATCAAATTTAGGGTTAACAAAAACTTTTCTAAAATAAAATCATGGAAGCATGCATGTGAGTATGCATTTCATTTTGAATTCTTTAGAACCACCTTGTTTGTGTGTTTCTTTGCTTGTAAATGGATGCTTAGGTGAAATAAACATCATCTAAACAATTCCCAAACTTTTCAAAAAGACAAGTAAATCAAAACAAATAAAATAAGGGAATGGTCATTTTGACCAATTTAACTCCCATGCCTACTTTGGCTGTCCCAAATTTTCAGAACCTAACAGAAACTTGTTTGGATCTTTACACCCCTTGATAGTACTCCTAACAAAGTATCAAGGCCCACTTTGTGATCATCCAGAAACATTCAAATGCATGGTTTAAAGGACAGTTCAAAATTGAATCTTTATCATATGGGAAGATCCCACTTTTTCAAAAACCACTCAAACAAGCTCAATATTCAAAACCCAAGCATCTGCAGACTCACCAGCACCAACCTAGCACACCCACCAAAAATCTTTTCAAAATTCAAAACTTGAATTCTTGCGGCCATTTCATCAAACATCTTGCAGACACAAATCATCAAAATCCTAAACACTATTGTGAGCAGTGATTGAAGCCTAACTTGTTCCCTCTCTAGCTCACAACCATCTCAGTAGATCATCTAGCAAGCTAAACCAAGCACTAGCATCACTGTAAGCTGGGCAATGACATCAATGGTGAACAGCCGAAGCTCACCATGCCACCCCAGTGGAGACAGCGAGCTAGGAGAAGAAAACAGCCTAGCCAGCATGTCTGGGAGCAAGCCAACACCCCATCGCCACTCCCTGTCCAACGCTCGAACCTTGCCAACCCCTGGACCACACGCACGGACCGTGCCCAGCTCGCCAGCAACCATGCCGAGCATGTGCCAGAACGCCACGCTCGACCGACGCCCACAGACCGCGCTCCGCCCTTGCAGCGTGCATACGCGATCACCACCGACCCAGGAGACTGCCAGACATCCCCGTTCGCCGCCCCATGCCGCACAGCCACCGCTCGCCGTCGAAGACGCCGCCTCTGCCGCGCAGAGCATCGTGCGTTCTAGACCAATTGCCACCGCCCCTACGCGCGCATTAAAGCCGTAGAGCATCGCCAGGAGACCACCAAGCGATCGCCACCACCGTCCATGCCTCTAGCCGCCCGTAGCCATGTCGCCACCGTCTCCTGCCCATCCCGTTCGGTCTCGTCGTCGCGACTATAAATAGAGGCCATGCCCAGCCGAATTGAGCACACCATCTCACTCCCCTCTCCTCACTGATCGTGCCACCCCGTCCCTAGAGCAAGGCGAGCAGCCCTTCGCCGGAATTTCACTAGAGCCTGCCACTGCTGGAGAAGAAGGGGGCCAGCGATTGGAGCTGCCCTAGGAGAAGCTGCCGGTACCAGGAGGTTCGCCGTCGTCGACTTTGTCGTTCGCCCGCCTCGCCGACCCTCGCCTGAACCCCGGTGAGCCCCCAACGACCCCCACTGGCCACGCTAGGTTTCTGTCTCGCCGGCGTTGCCCAACGTCAACGATGACCCTCAGCCGTTGGATTAGAACCAGATCAAACGCCCCATACCGCTTCGCACCCCCTCGTCTCACTGACGCGTGGGGATAGCAACTTAACCAGCCCGCGTAAGCATTGTGCTTAGCAGGCCGGCCCAGTATCATTTCCCGCGCAGCCCAGTTGTTTGAATTTAGATTTTTCCATTTTCATTCAAACACACTTCTGTACCTAGATTCAAAAATCAACCTAGATCGATTTAGTGCACCATATTGAATGAAACTAATTTTGTTAGAAAGGTCTGGAAATGCTGAATCCAAGCCCGTTGGATTCAAGTCATTTGGATCTGTAGATCATCCTTGGTAAAAATAACAAAGCAGAAGCTTTTCTGCATTCAAATATTTTTCAAATTAAAACCATAATAGCTTTTGAGTTGATTCCAACTCTAAAAACTCACATTTAACCATACCTTTCAGAATATATAAAAATATATAAGTTTACTTACATAAATATTGACCAATTAATAAAAGAATGCCACATAGGCATTTCTAGACACGTTATTTAATTAAAATAAAAGGGTAAAACCTTATTAAATTATGACACCACTTTAAATCACATTCCCATGGACTAAAATGTGTGGTGATGACATGTGTCAACAGGATCCCATGTTTGGTTTGGAGAATATTAAATCTTAAGTAGTTTTTCAATGAGTAGAAATTACTTTTCTAAAAATAAAAGGAATTAAACCAAGCTTTAATCTTGTAATGTTAGTGATGATGTTAGATCATCTATAGGACCCTTTTGTGTGATGATTGCAAGTAGTTAAGTATTGTTTGGTGATTGTGTACCTCGAATTTATTTATAGACGCTAGTACCAACCAAGGATACGAGGAGGAAGGAGGATACTACGAAGAAGAAGCCGAGGAGAACTTCAACCACTGCTCTGCACAAGGCAAGCCTAATACTACTAGTTGAATGTGCAAGCTAACACTTGCAAGATACTTTACCTATGCAAGCCAATACTTGCTTGTTACCATGCCAACTATATGCCTTAAGCATATGTGATCATATCCACTTGATAACCCAATCCTAGTTTTATTTGCAAGCTTTCTATTTTATTTCTTTATCAAAGCTACTTCCTTAGAGAGTACTTAAGTGACTTATAGATGCTAGAAAGATATATTTGAAGGTTGCATAAAGAGCATAAAATTTGGCCTAAGCTAGATAATCTTGATGTCACCCTAAGGCATGAGATTGAACTTAGTCAGAACACCCCTTGTTTACTACCCCTCATTAGTACTCATCCCCACTTGTATATGCTAGTGCTAAGAATAAAACTTGATCAACTTTAGATGAGAATACTTGGTGAAAATGGTTATGAAAACCTTAGAATGATGGATCATTCTACTGAGATGTTTTGACATGTGTTTCTGAACACCAGATGATTTTGGTGATGAAAATGTTGAGGCATGAGCCTTAGCCCTTTATAAAACTGATGGTTGCCTGGATGCGATACCATTCCAATTTTACCGTACAACCATAATACCCGAAGATTGGGTAGGGCTTGACTGGAAACTTATATACCTTAGTATTAGTTCCCTCACGGCCAAGGTCTGAGCTGAGGCTACCTTGTGAAGATTGTCCACATGTGCAGTACCCAAGATGACAGTTGGTCATGGTTGGGAGGCCAAACTCATAGGAGAGGTGCTTATACTAGGGCGTGTAATCGAAAGGTTAGGATTGATTATCCGCATACTGAGTATGGTGAATTCAGGATTTGTTCCTGACGGATGTATCGAATGTTGTGGTGAAAGTGTACAATCTCTGCAGAGTGTCAAACTATTCGAATAGCCGCGTCCGCGGTTATGGACAGTTGGAGTGGCCATACTGTTCCCCCGTCAGATGTTTTCAAAATGATTTGTGAAATGAATTGAGACTTTGACTTGACCACAACAGGGTTGTGAATTGAAATACAAGCTCCCACTTAGGTGTTATAAACTTCACTAGCTCTCTTGCTTAAAAACTTAGTAGAGATAAATCTGGCTTCTTGCAAAACAACCCTAGAGCCTAGTGTCCTATTATCAAAAACCCCTTTCACTTGTTAGTATTAGTTTGCGAGTACTTAAAGAGTACTCATGGCTTCGTCCCTGGCTATTCCCATGGCCAGACTATGAAGAGGAGTACCTGGAGGATGGACCCCAGGAAGGTTACGACAACTAGGATCATCTCCCATCGTCAGCATTGCCTGTGACCCCGAAGATGGAGCTTCGCCTACGCTACCTTTATTATTACGTATTCCGCTGCTTGAGTTGTATTAAGAACTGGATCATGAGATCCTTATTTGTGTAAGACCTTATGTATGGTTTGTAATGGATGATGTACTATGGTATCCAATTCTGTTATGTCTCGCAAAAAATGGTAATCCTGGGATTGCGATGTATGGCATAACAGGCATCTGGGATTAAAAATCCGGGTGTTGACAGCTATGCAGGAGATGGAGGAGGAGTACTCGCGCGACGAGCAAGCCAACAACACCGTCACGTCTCGAGGGGTGTTCGTCACCATTGGGACGGCGATGGATGAAGATCAACCCGGACAGGCTCCGCCTACAGCACTGGACAAGGGGAAGGGGCCACTTATTGCTGCTGACATTGATCACGCAAAGGTTATGCCTCCCCCGCCTAACCTAGTGCAACAGCCGCAGGAACTCGGCACCGGCCCGAGCAACAACAACACCACAAACTTGCCGCCTCCAACATCTACGTCGGCAGTAGCCCATGTTACTCCAGCTGATAGAGTGATGTACGACAATCTCCTTGTCGAGCCACTAACCGTTGCTCATATCCGGAACGTGACCCAGCTTGATGAGAAGCGCCAGCAGCTGCTGGAGGAGGCGCAAGCCATCGCAGAGCAAGGCGCTAAACTAGATCGAGATCTAGTCAACGCACAGAAGTCCATAGAGAAAGCTAGAGCAATGGAGGCTGAATACAAGACTTTGCTGCTGCAGCAGAAGGCTAAGAAAGCTCCAGCTCGCGTCATCAATGATCCTGGTGTACGGCGCAACCTAGGATGGGCTCCCTCGAAGCCGGCACAGGCCAAGCCATACATTGACAGTGAAGGCAAGCAGGTGATGCCCACCCCACTCCTTAACCTCACCGTCGCCAAAACCCTTCTGGAGCATGATAGATCGCCTGAGGCAGTAGAACAGGTCTATGACCTAGTGGCCAAGGCGGTGAAGCAGCAGGAAAAGGCCACCTCTCAGAGGCTTGAGTCTGACCCAGCGCTCTGCCGATCTAGCCAGTATAAACCGCCAAGGGACAGATCTCCTCAGGATGTCGGGTCCCGGACGGGTTCATTAGAACGAAGACAGAGGGATGCATGCAACAGGAAGGATGCTATCCCCATATCCTCCGACCACGGAGAAAATGCCCGACCTCGTCGCCCATCGCCACCGCCCTGATCCCCCCACGTCATGAAGACTACAAGGCTCACCATTATACGGATATGCCCCCACCAAAGCAGTGCGGCATCGTCATCCGCGACAACGCGGCGTAGACCCGTCATGATGGAGAGTGCAACCAAGGACACAAGAGCAGGTCACACCATGACCCTCCGCGTCCGACAAGCAACCGTGACAGGTGTGAGGCGTCGAAGGAGGGTAACAGCAAGAAGGCTAACCCACCGCCACCTCCACCTCCGTCGCCGCCAAGCAGTCACCATGGCGGAAGAGGCCCGCGTCGTTCACGCAGCCCATCCCCTGTTGACAAAAAGAAGAACCCGGAGCCATACGATGCATGTTTGCGGATCGATAAGATCCACGAGGCCCGGGAAAGACCATACCTGGTACCACGTTGCTTTGGACCTGCAATACGGTCCGCAACTTACCCCAAAGGTTTCCGGATTGACAAGACCATCAAACCCTATGACGGCACCGCCAAGCCAGCCACATGGTTGCAGGACTACGGCAACGCAGTGGAGATTGCTGGAGGCAACCCCAACGTCGTCGTCAAGTACCTCCCGTTAATGTTGGCAGGCACGGCCCGTCAATGGATCGACGACTTGCCGGAGAAATCTATCTACAACTGGCTGGACTGCAAGAAGCGTTCACCAAGAACTTTGAGGGTACATACAAGCGTCCCTGCACTGTGGGCGATTTACAGCGGTGCGTGCAAGAAAAGGACGAGACATCTCGCGCCTACCTCTCCCGATGGCTGGATATGAAGAATTCCTGCGCAGGAGTGCATGCTCAGACCGCCATGGCCGCCTTCATCGATGGGTTGGAAAGGGGCACGTTGCTCCGACATAAGCTGAAGCGCTTGCAGGACAATCACCAGCTTGACTTGAATCAGATGATTCAGTTAGCTAGTGAGTTCGCAGCTGCCGACAACGATGCTCGTGGCTCTTTGCCGGCAATGGCCGTTCCAACTCAAGCTCGGAGGAACAACAGTACAAAGCGGAAAACCGCTCCAGAAGAAAAGAAATCTACCGACATGGTCGCTATGACTTTTGCGGGACGAGGAGAAGGCGGACAACGTGGCCGAGGAAGGGGAGCTGGCCGTGGGCAGCAACGAGGAAGTGAAACCACCTCGGCGCCGCTCCGCGTTCCCCAAACCTATGAGGAGTACCGTGATATGTCGTGCCTCGTACACCTCAACGCCAACGGCAAGGCCACCCATACCAATCGACACTGCAAGTTCGTCAACGACCTCAAGGAAGACCCGGAGTCCGGCTACAAGCAAAGTCGGAAGAACAGGCCGCGAGGCAAGGGCAAAGGGAAGAAGAAGGAGGAGGAGTCCAAGGATTCAAGTGACATGGACGAAGACGTTGATCCCAAGCACGCCGCCAAGAGCAACGACAAGGGCAAGAACCCCTTCGCAAAGAAGGCTCCAGTCTACCACACTTTCCTTGGCACCCCCACCGTCTGACAACATAAGACCTCTCTGAGGATCCTAATGGCCACTCTCCCTCCAGTCCCCCAGTACCTGCGCTGGTCGGAAGTTCCAATAACTTGGGACAGGACGGACCACCCAGACCTTGTGCCCACGGAGAACTAGTACGCCATGGTCATCAACCCCTTGATTGACGGCGTGGAGTTCACCAAGTGCATGGTGGATAGTGGAAGCAGCATCAACATCATGTACCCGGATACACTGCAGAAGATGAACTTGACGGAGGCAAAACTAAGGCGGACCAACACCATCTTCCACGGCGTAGTCCCTGGTCGGGAGGCTCGGTCCCTTGGGTGCATTACACCTCAGGTTGCCTTTGGCAATGTTAATAATTACCGCCAAGAGCGCATGACCTTCGAGGTGGTCCCCTTCAAGAGCGTGTACCACGTCATATTCGGCCGCGACATATTCCACACGCTCATGTCCAAGCCATGCTTCGTCTACAACAAACTCAAGATACCCAGACCAAATGGTGTTATCACCGTATCCGGAAGCTTTACCAAGGCAAGGGACTGCGAGATCAATGAAGCAGCCGTTGCAGAAGTTGTCCTCTACAGCGAAGAATTCAAAGAGATCCAGAGAAAGGTCAATGACTCAGAGATGCCCGCGTCGAAGAAGTGGATCTCTGAATCCGCTCCTGCGTTCAAGGATGCCATCGAAACCAAGCCGGTGGAACTTGTGGTAGGCGATGCCTCCAAGACCGTCTCCATTGGGACAAACCTGGATCCCAAATAGGAAAGCACGCTCGTCGAGTTCCTCCGTGAGAATAGGGACATCTTTGCCTGGCAACCTACCGACATGAAAGGTGTACCTAGGGAACTTGCCGAGCACAGCTTAAACATTGATCCAAAATGCAAACCAGTGAAACAACCTCTACAAAGCTTTGGAGATGAGAAGAGACGCGCCATTGGCAAAGAGATAGCTAGGTTACTTAAGGCTAGATTTATCCGAGAAGTCCTTCACACCCAATGGGTGGCCAATCTTGTACTTGTCCCCAAAAAGGGAACCAATGAATTAAGAATGTGTGTTGATTACACCGACTTGAACAAAGCATGTTCCAAAGATCCGTTTGCTTTGCCTCGCATTGACCAAGTCATTGAATCGACGGCTGGCTCGGAACTTTTGTGCTTTCTCGATGCATATTCAGGATACCACCAGATCAAGATGAGGAAGTCGGACCAATTGGCCACTTCGTGCATTACCCCATACGGCACGTTTTGCTATGTCACGATGCCCTTTGGGCTGAAAAACGCAGGTGCTACCTACCAGCGGACAATGCAACGTTGCCTTCACGACCAAATTGGTCGGAACGTTCACGCATGTGTGGAAGATATCACGGTGATGTCTAAAAAGTCAAACGACTTACTCTCCGACTTAAAAGAAACCTTTGATAATCTCCAGAAATACAACATGATGCTCAACCCTAAGAAGTGCGTCTTCGGGGTTCCAGCCGGCAAATTGTTGGGCTTCATCATTTCCCAACGTGGAATCGAGGTCAACCCGGAGAAAATCAAGGCCATCTTAAACACAAACCGTCTGACATGCCTAAAGGACATTCAACGACTAACAGGTTGTGTTGCAGCAGTTAGTCGGTTCGTCAGCCGACTTGGAGAGAAGGCTCTGCTGTTGTACAAGTTGCTGAAGAAGGCGGACAAATTCACATGGACGGATGAAGCAGACGCAGCATTGAAGCAGCTCAAGGAGATTCTTTCCTCAACGCCCATCCTTGCAGCACCCGAGCCTGGAGAGCCCCTGTTAATTTACATGGCGACAACCAACCGGGTTATCAGCATCGTCGTCGTGGTAGAGCGGAAGGAACCAGGCTATGAGCACGGAGTTCAGTGACCAGTTTACTACATGAGCAAGGTCTTGACGGAGTCCAAGCAGCGTTACCTGCACTACCAAAAGATAGCTTATGGAGTATTCCTTGCTTCTCGGAAGCTGGGGCATTACTTTCAGGAGAACCCAATCACAGTGGTGAGCAAGACTCCACTGTCCGACATTATCAATAACAGCGACGCTACAGGAAGGGTCGCGAAGTGGGGCATTGAACTTGCCGCCTTCGAGATCACCTACAAGAGACGCGACGCTATCAAGTCACAAGCCTTGGCGGATTTTGTTGCAGATTGGACAGAGATGCTAGACGCTACTCCGTTGCCAGAACCAGAGTACTGGGTGATGCACTTTGATGGATCAAAGCTGCTCAACGGCTCGGGGGCTGGTGTATTGCTACAGTCACCAACAGGAGACAAGCTACACTACGTTCTGCAGATCCACTTCGAGGCTACAAACAACATGGCGGAGTATGAAGCACTCATTCACGGACTACGTGTAGCCAAAGATATTGGCATCAAGCGCATAGTTTGCTGTGGAGATTCTGACTTGGTTGCCCAGCAGGTGGCTGGCACCTGGAATGCGCGGAACCCTATGATGGAGGCATATCGAGACGAAGTGGACGAGATATCCAAGAGCTTCTTAGGCTACGAAGTCAAGTATGTGCCTAGGGAACAAAACGAGGCGGCCGATCTGCTGTCTAAGCTTGGATCAGGGCGCAAGCGAATTCCACCAGGAGTTTTCCTAGAGCACCTGCGCACACCATCCGTGAAGGGGGCCGACATCGACAACCCCCATAGAGCTGACTCTTTCGTCAACATGGTGACTAAGGTCCCTCCGGCTTGGACAAGACCGTTCATGGAATATCTCGAACATGGAACTTTGCCCGACAATGAAGTCGAAAGATGGCAAATAGTACGACGAGCAAAGGGTTATACCATAATCAATGGGCAACTCTATAAAAGGAGCACTACTGGTGTATACCTAAAGTGTGTTTCCCAGCTAGAAGGTATGGAAATCCTGCGCGAAATCCATCTCGGAGATTGCGGGCATCACGCCGCTCCACGATCATCGTTGGTCGCGAGAGCCTTCCGGCAAGGATTCTATTGGCTGACCGCGAAGGCGGACGCTGACAAGCTGGTTGAGACATGCACAGGATGCCAGTATTATGCCCGACAACCACATGTTCCTGCTAAAGAATTGCGAACAATACCAATAACTTGGTCGTTTGTAGTCTGGGGGCTGGACATGGTGGGACAGTTATAGACGGCACCTTGTGGGTTTACGCATCTGCTTGTAGCAGTTAACAAATTCACCAAATAGATAGAAGCTAAACCCATTAGAAAGCTTGATGGGGCAACTGCCCTCAGGTTTGTCCGGGATCTAGTGGTGAGATTTGGTCTCCCACATAGCATTATCACCGACAACGGAAGCAACTTGTCACTCGGAGAAGTGGAGGCTTATTGCTGGGAGAAAGGCATCCGACTTGACCTTGCATCTGTGGCACACCCACAATCAATGGTCAGGTTGAGCGAGCCAATGGATTAATTTTGCAGGGAATCAAGCCACGTCTTGAGGCGCCGCTACATAGAGTAGCTGGAGCCTGGGCGGAAGAATTGCCATCTGTGCTATGGAGTTTACGAACTACACCCAACAGATCCACCGGCTACACCCCTTACTTCATGGTATATGGAGCAGAAGCCATCTTGCCTTCCGACATCCTCCATGATGCACCAAGAGTTGCCGCCTACGACGAAGATGACGCTGAAGAATCCAGACGCCTAGATGTGGACCTTCTCGAGGAGGAGCGCATTTTGGCATGCCAAAGATCCGCCATCTACCAGCAAAAGCTACGCAGCTACCATAGTCGCCGCGTTCGGCATCGCTCGTTTAAAGAGGGGGATTTGGTGCTCCGACTTAAGCAGAAGAAGTCACACAAATTATCCCCGCCATGGGAAGGATCGTTCATCATAAGCAAGGCGCTGCTCAATGGGTCTTACTACCTTGTCGAAAATCGTGAACTAAAGGATAGACCCAATGAGGATCATAAGCGTAAGCGACGTGACCCGGATGATGACTACCCGGAGCTTGATCGGCCATGGAACATAGCACAGCTACGTCCTTTTTACACTTAGCATTTTTTATCTAATTGTGTACTTCTTACATGATCAATGAAATAAAGCTCTTTGGTTCACTCATATTTCTGAGTCTTTTACCTCCTTTAGTGTTCATTTTTGGATCATGTAAAACCTTTATGCACAAGTATTGCGTTTGCACTTGTGAAAATTCTGCCTACGGGCGTTAGCTTAAGTTTTTTGGTCTACACATTCTTTGTCGTTTTTATGTGGATTCTGGAGTAGTGACTTTCGACACTTATTGTCGGTGATTTTGTGCTCAGGTTATTGACAGTGCCATTGGGCATCATCACCTAAGCGCTTGGTTCTGACAACGAGTCTTCCGACTCACGAAAAGTCAAGCATAAGAACCAAAGTAATGGATAAGCCAGCACTTGCTAAAAATATATACATGCTGGAAATTAGTTCGTAAGTAGCAGGACAGAACAACCATTGTTTTCCGCCTTAAGTTACATCACCAAGTTTTCTCCGCGCATACACCAAAGGTAAACCAGCCGGAGAATCACCCTCAACATCGCCACTGTGGTGGGACTCGGAGGAATCTTGGTTGACGCTACCGATGGTGTTCATGGGCACGAAGACGTCGATGTCCACCAACTCGGCAACTCTGGTGTCATAACCCGCGAGTGATGACAGGATGGCTTCGTGATCAATCTCTTTGTCGTCATCGTCAACGTCGGGGATACCAGAGGTCACCGTGTCGATGTCGGCACCTTCGTAGTGTGCCTTCACCATTGAAAGCGTCATCCTTGCGCCAACCCATGCACATGAAGCTTTCCAGCTCGTGACACGCTCGGGGGCTCGACGCAGAATCTCCGAGTACTTCGTCACGGAGTCCAAGGCCTTAATGTATATCTGGAGGGGCTTGGCAATCTCTTTGGCTTGGGTCATGGCGGCGTTGATGAAGTTGCCGGCAAGAACCATGCATTCCTTGTCCGAAGGAGGCGAGCGGGTTAAACCCATAGGAGCTGCAAATTCCGACAAAGAGCGCATGAGTTCAATAAATTATAAGTATCCAGACTACAGAAATACAAGGCGGAGGAAACTTACTGAAGATGCTGGCCTTAGCCTGCCAGAGGGTGTCCGCCAGGGATTCTTTCTCTTGTTGGAGGAGCTTAAATGCCTCGTTGTGGCGTTTGTTTTGCTCATCGGCAACTTGCTTCTGATCTTTTAATATCGCAAGCTCCTCCTTCAAGCGATTGATTTCCGCGGAGGCGGAGTCCTACAGGGCCTTCATGGAATCCTCATGCATTTTCAGCATCTCCTTCCTTTTCTCCTTAAGGATCTTGTTCTCAGAGTCCAGCTGCTGGATGTGCTTGGACTGCTCGACAATGTCCTTGGCCTTGGCGACATGTTCTACAAGTCAGAGAAAACAAAGTACACAGTGAGTACTCGGAGAATGAAGGCACAGAAACAAGACGGAATGCGCAAAAAGAAAACAGACTCTTGTTTTTGATGATTTGTTCCTTCAAGAAGGCAGTTTTACCCTTTTCAGCTTCAATATCTGCACGCATCTTCTGGTACTTGTCATTGGCCATGCCCCTCCGAGCATTCTCGTTCTGTGGAAAAAATAAAAAAGTTAAACCGTTGTTTAGTCTGCTTGGAGCATCTAGTCAGAAATTTTCCACTTAGACGCTCGGGGGCTACAGCGAGAGTTTTTTACTTAGCAATATGCTTAGCTTTTCTTTAAGCATCTAGTCTGAGCTAATTCAGTTCTCGATTAGAAGCTTGGGGGCTACAGTATAAAGTTTTTAACTCGGAATTTGCTTAGCCTTTTCTTTAAGCATCTAGTCAGAACTAATTCAGTTACAACTAGAGGCTTGGGGGCTACAGTATTGAAAATTATAAACACTGCGTATGCTACTCTTAAAGCATCTAGTCAGAATAATTCATTCCATCTAAATGCTTGGGGGCTACAGTGAGAGTTTTTTCTAACTTAGTCACTCTTAGAGCATATAGATACAAAACCTACGGTTTTCCGTCTACATCCTCGGGGGCTACAGTGGGATACTCATATGAAATGCAAAAGGCAAAGTAAAACTTACAAGTGCAATGATCTTGAGGTTTGTAGTGCTCTCGGCTAGCAGCTTGCCAAAGGAGATGCTATTTCCTTGCAAGATGTCCGCTTGTTAGAGAAGCCCCTCAAGACCGCACGTCGGAGATGACGGTACTCCTCCAGGAACCAGAGTTGTGTTACTCGGTGTAAGCGTTGGGTAAACTATCTTTGGGGGAACTCAAAGGGTTTCTGGGGAGCAAGGGCACCGCCTTCGGCAGAAGTACCATCTTCCACCACCGCCTTGCCGCTACCGATGGCATCATTAGCCGGAGCTTCAGCCATTTGTAGAGCGGTGCTCTCCTGCGTCGCCTGCTCGCCGACAACAGCGAGTTCGGTAGAAGCGCCAGAATCCACTTCCATGGCGGAAGGGCCTGGTGCCTCCCTAACTTGTGAGCTTGTCGGAGCATACGAAGGCTTGACGGCAGGGGTAGCAGGGGCAATGGCGGGGGAGGCGTCGCGATGCAGCATGTCTTTGATATTTCGAGAAGCCCCCAAAGTCTTGGAGGTCTTCTTGAGGCTGGTCGTGGCTTTCTTCCTGAGACATGCAAAATGCATAAGTACAGGAACAAGACAGACAAATAGACAATGTCGGAGAATGAGAAGCTTACACTAGGGGGGCGCTTTGGCAAAAATCCCGTTGGATTTTCTCTTCTCCGCCTCCAGGGCGGTGACGAGGTTTGATCTCCTCAATGCCCATTGTTATGGACTTGGGTTTTCGAGAAGATGGGGATGCTGGAGATCGCGGAAGGGTTAGCAAACAAGCAACACAGGACACGAGGTTTACCCAGGTTCAGGCCCCCGGAGGGAAAACCCTACTCCTGCTTGTCTGCTCTTGATTACGGCGGAACCGAAGGTTACAGGGGTGTGCAGATTCGATCTGGCGTGGAGGTGTGTATGCGAAAGTATGAGAGAGAGAGAGAGATCTAGGTCGTGCCCTCCTAGCCTTTATATAGACTCAGGCAGGTCCCGGGCATAGACCTAGTCGGTTACAGGTTCTAGGGTTTTACCCCTTTGAATTTCCTATCTACTCTAGTCTTGCTCTCCAAGGATCCGAAGGCGTCATGGGCCTTGGCCACCCGAAAATCTTCATGGGCCGGTGTACATCTGTCGTGGGCCTTCCTTGGGCTGGACCAGGTATGCTGAGATCATGTACCCGTAGGGTATAACCATGTTAGTAGCCCCCGAGTGATCAGTCGAATCGTAGATTCGGCTGAGGACTCTTCAATCCTTCGGGTGCAACTATGTATTTCAATAGTATGTGTGTAGGGATTGTTGATGTGTGTGCCTGACTCACCCGACGGATCAGGGTCAGTTAACTGTCTTAGGACGAAACAACACGATCTTCTTCAGGTTCGAGTCCCTCAACTCGGACCTGGAACATATGCTGGCGTAATTCGACTCAGGCCGCGGAGGACTTACAGGAGTGGAATTCCAGTAAATTTAATTGATGTATCCAACGCGTCCGTCGGGATTTTTCATCGCGCCTGTTGGCACGGGTTTTTACTAGCAGAGCGCAGTCGTGTGCGTTGCCAGGCCATCAGATGATATCTGTAAGTCTTATCTTTGTGTCGCAGACACAGCATCCGAATACTTATCACCGCGGAGGTGTTTTGGGTGGCCAAGGAGAACGTTGCTCACTTAGCGTTTAGTTGGGGCAGAGTTGCCGAAAAGTTTTTGCATGCTAATCCGAAGGATCGCAGTCGAAGAATTCATAGGGTGTGCGGCCAGCGCTCCATTTGGGAGTAGCCCCCGAGTGTATGTTCGAGTCGTAGACTCGAGCGGAGACTTTAATTTCAGACGTTGTTCAGTTGTAAGTCCGTAGAACACAAAAAAAATCAGATGCTTAAATCCATCCTCCCTATGGGAGTAGCCCCCGAGTCCGTAGTGGAGTCGTAGATTCGACGTAGGACTCGAAGAAATAGTTTTATGTTGTTCATCTTTCGGGTGCGCGGCCAACGCTCCTGATAGGAGTAGCCCCCGAGTAATTAGTCGAATCATAGATTCAGTGAGTACTCTTAGCTTTTATCCCAAAGAACTTATAGCTGCTGCTAGTATAGCTTTTGATGACGTCAGTGCTGACGATTGATGACCTCAAGCGTCTGCTGCGCCAGAGATGACTTGACTGGACGAACGTGGGTCCCACTTTCTGACCTTGAATTGACCGGTCACGCGCGGCGTGGAGATAATTACGGCGTCGCCTCGATTTCCGCGCATAGTGGGCGACGTGTTAGCGACGGTTCGTTGCGATGCTGACACGTGTATGGCCAGATCCTGCCGTTCGCGTTAGGTCTTCTCGATGGACGGTCGTCGTGCATCATCTTCATCGTTCTAATAATTGGGGAAAGCTGTAGTTTGTTTTCACCGCATCTATTCTCGTTTTCACTCCCTCCTTGTGCTCTAAAAGTTCTTGCTGCGCGCTCGAATATCCCTTCACATTTCCTTCTTCCCTTCTGCGCTCTCACCACCGGCGCCGCCGTACCGCGATAGGGAAGCCGAAGAAGTCTTCATCTGCGGCTGGTACTAGCGCCGCCGGAGGAAGAAACGCGCCACCGCTACCCGTGTCACCGACGGTGGCTGGCGGCGATCGGAGACGCGGGAGAGTGACCTCCGCAAGCTTCGCGAGCGGGACTTGATCCCGCGGGATAGGGAGGTCATCAAACTCCTAGGCAACGAGGTAATCCCCCGTCCCCCCGCTGGGTATCGGGTTATGTTCCTTGCCTTCGTTATTCGTGGATTTTCCTTCCCAGACCATGACTTCCTTCGTGGGTTGCTCTTTCTCTACGGCATCCAACTGCATCATCTTTCCCCCAATTCTCTTCTTCACATTGCTTGTTTTATCACTTTCTGCGAGTGCTGGCTCGGCATCGATCCACACTTTGGCCTCTTCCGGAAACTCTATTCCATGAAGAGGCAATCTGGTTCGGATGGTGTGTATCCTATTGGGGGTTGCATCATCTCCCTCAAGGCCAATATTCTTTTATTTTCTTTTTCCATGTCCGAATCTGTCCAGTACTGGCGGAGGCGATGGTTTTACATTCGCGATTCCACAGTGGCTGGGCAGCATTTTGGTCTTGCTCCTTTCGACTCCTCCCAAATAATCGAGCCGAAGAGGTCCTGGAAAAACCAGATCTTGGATGGCGACGTAGCGGAGATAGAGGCTCTCTATCGTCGAGTGGAGGATCTCCAGTTGATTCCGGAGAAGGAAGTGAATGGTGTGGATATTATCTGCGCGTTTCTCGAGTTTCGGGTGCAGCCCCTTCAGGCTAGGGCGCACCCGATGTTTCTTTATGCTGGGTGCCGTGATCCGACGAGAGTTTCGGCCGAGAAGCTCTCCCAGGGAGATCTCGACAGGGCCCCTTCGTACGCTGCTGAAGTATAAGGCTGGAGAGGATATCCCGGGGAAGTCGCTGACTCCGCCGTTTTCTTCTACGCTGGCCGTTCCACAGGTGTAGACTCGTGCGCGTAGCGCTTTTGTCGACTGCATATTTATTTTCTTTTGTTTGCTAACAAAGTCTCTTCTTTTCTGCAGACCTTCAAGGTGTCGGGCATGGTGCCGCCATTGCCCGAAATATTTCCGGATTCTCCGGATAATGATGTGGTGGATTCCATGTCTGAGCTGCCGTCGGCACGATCTCCGGCTGAAGAGGCCAATGAGTCGAGCGAGGACCATACTCGCAAACGATCGCGGAGCTCCAGCGAGTCTTCGGATGCCTCGACTCCTCCGACTCCCAGGAACCCTCTGTGCCTTGAGCGTCATAGTGACGGGCATGGAGGTTCTTCCTCTCCTATTCCTGCTCTTCTCGTGCGAGCTATAGCGCCGCACCCGCCAGCGAAGCGGAAGAAGGAAGAAAAGAAGGAAGAGAAGAAGGAAGAGAAGAAAGGGGAGAAGAGAGCCCGAAGGACTCCTCCTGTCTTCAACCTGAGCTCACTGGACTCGTAAGTTTCTTTTGTACTGCTTTCCTTTTTGCTGTTGACCTTTGTACTTGTGCTAATTTTTCCTTGTGCAGGCACTCCTCCCACGACTCCTCCAGCGATAGTGCTCGGGAGATGATGGGGGAGTCGAAAGTTGCGTCTCCTCCTCCTCAGATGGTGGCTACCTCTGAGGGTGCTGCGCCGGTCCCTTCTCCGCAAGAGGTTCAGGTGGTTGCGCCTCAGAAGGCTGCGAGCGGGCCTTCGGAGTCGCCATCGGAGCATGTAAGTAGTTTTTGTCTCCTGCCACGGGGTAAGCCCCCGAGCGTCTGCAAAAAAAAATTCTTGTCCTGTTCTTTCTTCGAGTCTTCGAGGGGAGCCCCCGAGCGTTTTCGTGTGCGTATTTTTCTCTTATTCTTTTCTGTTGGGCGTAGCCCCCGAGTCCTTTTCCTCACTGGTAGGTCTTCTTCCTGTAGCCCTTTGTGCAGGATGCCAAGCGACTGGTGCAGGAGCACCTGGTGCTGGAGGCCAACCTCCAACAGCTTCGAGGTACCTATATGCCTTGGTGCTTCTTTCTTTTTGTATTATTGTCTTGTTTCCTGACGCTTGTATTATTTGAATGTAGAGGAGCATAACACTTCCCTCCGTGAGATTGACGCTCTCAAGAAGAGCCTCGGTCAACCGGATAAGAAGGCCGAGGTCGCCACTGGTGCGAAAGAGCGCCTCGAGCTGGAGCTGGCCACTGCGGCCGAGGCTAAGGAGCGCTTGCAGCAGGAGGCCACGGACCGCGAGGAGCAGCTTGCCATTGCTGCGACTGCGCGTGAAAGAGATGTGGCGGGCAAGCTCATGGCTGCTGCCAAGGCTGTTTCGGGTGAGTATCTTCTTTTGCCTCTTTTTTTGTTTTCTTGTCTTTCTTCTACGATGCTTCCTTCATTCCTTTTCTTTATTGTCTCAGATGCCGCAGGCATCGAGTTTGACCGCAGCGCTCTGGAGCACTCGCCAAGGCCAAGGAGGTCCTTGGCCGCTTCTACAAGGAGATTGTCCCCAAGGGCGCGTCCCTTGATGATGTTGACGCCCTGGCGGAGGCCTTGTCAGCCGAAGCGCCTGCGGCGTACAAGCGCAAGCAGAAGGGCATCGGCGCGTCTGTCCGGCTGGCGATGGCTTTGGCGGCTGGAGCGGAGCTGGACCTTCCCCAGATCACCTCCCGGATGCCGACGACCACGGATGGATCCGAGGTAGCCTTTGCTACCTATTCTGCTCGCTGCAAGCAATATGGGCAAAAGTTGATTGATCTGCTGGCCGAGTACGCGCTACGGCAGCAGGGGAAGCCAAGGCAAGGCAATCCGGCTCCGAGGCTACTCAGGGTGTCGCGTCTTAGGCGTTGTAGTTGTAGAATAGTTTGTAATCTTCTTTTGCTGTAATTATGTTGAGGAACAAAATCACTGCGCCACGTAGTGGCCTTTATCTACTTAATGAATCTTCTCCGTCTGAGTGTTTATGTCCTTTTCTTTTCTGCTGCTCTAGGTTCCTTCGGGTGCTGATCCCGTTGACACCTCGCCTGCAGCGCGGCTGTGGCCATCTTTGGATGATTCACCACAACTTGCGTTTCTTCGAGACCGTGTTCTTAGTCTTGAGAAGGAGTTGCTTGGGGTGCGTGGTCACGCCGACGCTTGGAAGTCCAAGGCAGATCGCGGTGCAGCCAGAGAGGAGTACTTGATGGCGGAACTGCTTCGACTGTCTGAGCAGCTTCAATGTAAGTTGTTCTTTGTTTCGAGCTGTAGCTCAGCTCTTCGGATGCGCCTGCTGGCCTTGCGTCTTATTTTTGTGCGAGTATCGCAGGTGCTAACCTTGCTCTGAGGGAGGAGAAAGAGCGTGTCGCTGTTCGGGTCAATTGCTTGACTCAACAAGACATGGAAGCCCGCGGGTTCTTCTGGATGGATCGTGACCGTGCTATGGTCCTGGCGACGGTGCAGGATCGTGTGCACCAAGTTTCGCGGGTGCTTCGTCAGGTGCAGACGTTGCTTGCGTCGGTGCTGCATGTCATGTTTCCATTGGATGCCGTGCCAACAAGCCTTGCTGGTCTTCTGTCGAAGTTTCAAAACGTGAATAATATCAAGGAGCTGGTGCGGCAACAGCTCGTCGCAGGAGTGAAGGCTGCTCTGTCCCTTGTGAGGTTGCACCGCCCTGATGTAGATTTGTCTGCTGTAGCGGCTGGGCCACCTCTTCGGCCGGATGGTGGTGAGTGGGATATGCGTCCGCATTATACGGCTGTAAGGCAGTATGCCGAACAGGTCATAGATTTGTTTGAGTAGCGTGCTCAAGTTATTTTTCAGAATAGGTAGTACCTGTAAAAGAGATAGATGTAAAATTTGTATGTATTTGTGTGGGCGTGTTTTTGCCCTTTTGTTATAAAGATGTAGTTGTTGTTTGAGAACGTAGTGCTTTGCTTGTGTACGTGTCCTTTTCGTTAGCCTGACGTGATTAGCTACTCAGGTATACACGTGTTATCCTCAGTCGATGAGATCGTGAGGTGGGGGGAGCCCCGAGTGTGTTTGTAGCATGAAGTAAAGGTGCAAATAGCAAAATGAGATTTTGGGGCGAGACACTTAGCTTTATTTATATCATAATGGAGGAAGTACATTGTTCGGCTGGGTAGCCTTGGCTGAATAGCCTTATTGAAAGTAAAAAGGTAGATAGCTAGGGTAGAATCGTCGCAAGTGCGCGATGTTCCATGGGTTGGAGTATGCGACTCTAGACTCCACGTGTTTGAGGCGATAGGCGCCACCTGGGATGACTTCGGTGATGATGTAGGGTCCTTCCCAAGGTGACTCGAATTTCTTCGGTCGCTTTTGCTTGAGTCGCAGGACGAGGTCTCCTTCGATGAAGGACCTTGGGCGCAGCCGGCGGTGTGGTAGTTGTGGAGACTCTACTGGTACACCACCGATCAAGCTGCTGCTACATCTCTTGCCTTGTCGAGTGTGTCGACGGTGTCTTCGAGTGCAGCCGTGGATTCAGCTTCGCTGTAAGCAACGACCCGGGGGGCCTGGTGGCGTACTTCGGCTAGTAGCACGGCTTCGGCTCCATGCACCATGAAGAACGGCATGTAGCTGGTGGAGCTGTTTGGCGTGGTGCGCAAGCTCCATAGGACGGATGGTAGCTCTTCCGTCCAAGCTCCGGCCTTTCTCTCGAGTGGGCTCATGAGGCGCTTCTTCATGCCAGCGCCAATTAGGCTGTTGGCCTTTTCCACCTGCCTGTTCGTTTGCGGGTGTGCCACTGAGGCGTATGTGATGTTGATCCCGAGGCCTTCGCAGAAGTCTTGGAATTCTTTGGAGATGAAATTCGATCCATTGTCAGTGATGATGCTGTGTGGTACGCCGAACCTGTAGACGATGGACTCAAAGAATTTCACGGCGGTCTTGCCCTTTTGGTTAGTGACCCGCATGGCTTCGACCCACTTGGTGAATTTGTCGACTGCGACCAGGAGGTAGACGTGCCCCCCTTTCGAGGACTTTGGCAGTTTGCCAATCATGTCGAGGCCCCATTGAGCAAAGGGCCAGGCTATAGGTATGGGCCTGAGTTCTGACCCGGGTGCGTGTGGTTTGTCTGGGACCCCTTGCATCTTCAGACGATGTCCTTTGCATCGCTCATGGCCGTTGGCCAGTAGAATCCAGCTCGTAGAGCTTTGGCGACAAGGGAGCGGCTGCCTGCATGATGGCCGCAGATGCCCTCGTGGATGTCTTGGAGGATGGTTTTCCCATCACTGATGGTGACGCATCTTTGTAGTACGCCCGCAATACTGCGCTTGTACAACTCGCCATTGATGATGGTGAAAGCTTTTGACCGGCGAGATATGCGCCGGGCATCTATCGGGCTGTCAGGCAGTTCTCCGTTGATTAAGAACTGGAGGTATGGTCATGTCCATGTTTCTTCAACTGCCATGACCTGCATCAGGTTGACCATAGCAACCTCTGTGTCCAGTTTCTCGGGTCCTTCCTGACCTTCGGGTAGTGTAGCTCCTGAGTGTTCTGCTTCTTCGGGTGATCCCTTGGGGAATTTCCGCTTGATGGATGGCACGCAGATCTGTTCGAGGAACACACCTGGTGGTACCTTGGCGCAGGTGGAGCCAATGTTGGCGAGTCTATCGGCCTCCTCATTTCTTTCTCTTCCGACGTGCTGAAGCTCGCAGCCGTCGAATTCTCCTTCGAGTGCGTTGTAGAGCGCGCGGTACGCGATCATGTTTTCGGCGTGTGCGTCGCACTCATTCATCGTCTGTTGGACGACGAGGTTGGAGTCACCGTAGATGACCAGACGCGTTGCGCCGCAGATCTTTGCCATCCTCATGCCATGGATGAGGGCTTCGTATTCGGCCTCGTTGTTGGAGGCTCGGAATTTCATCCGAAGGACGTACTTCATCTTGTCGCCTTGCGGGGAGGTCAGTATGACTCCGGCTCCTGCTCTAGCTTCACGCTTGGAGCCGTCGAAGTGCATTGTCCATGATTGCGACATGTCTGGGGTGTCTGGCAGCTGTAGCTCCATCCAGTGTACAAGGAAGTCCGGTAGGACCTGAGACTTGATTGCTAGTCGTTTCTAGTAGACGATGTCTAGGGGTGATAGCTCGATTCCCCATAGGGCCACGCGTCCTGTGTCCTCTGGGTTGTTCAGGATGCTGTTCAAAGGTGCTTCGTTGACCACCATCACCTGGTGCTCCTGGAAGTAATGGCTCAACCTACGAGCCGCCATGAACACGCCGTAGGCGAGTTTTTGGTAGTGAGGGTACCTCTGTTTTGTTGGCGCCAATACCTGCTGAGATAGTAAATTGGGCATTGGACCCCATGGGTTTTGCCTTCTTCGGGTCGTTCGACCACTAGCACGGTGTTGACCACCTGGTGTGTGGCTGCTATGTACAGCAGCAGAGGCTGGCGCTCCTTTGGTGTGACCAAAACGGGCGAGGTGGAAAGTAGTCGCTTGAGACTTTCGAATGCGTCGTCGGCTTCGGGCGTCCACTCGAATTTATCTGCCTTGCGTAGCAGCTGGTAGAATGGCAGGGCCTTCTCGCCCATGCGGCCGATAAACCTGCTCAATGCCGCTATTCGCCCTGCGAGCTGCTGGACACCCTTGAGATTCTTTGGCTTCTCCCTCGCCATGATGGCCCGGATTTTCTTCGGGTTCGCCTTGATCCCTCGCTGGGAGATGAAGTATCCAAGGAGTTGTCCTGATGGGACGCCGAATGCGCACTTTTCGGGATTGAGCTTGATCCTATAGCGGTCGAGATTATCGAGCGTCTCGCGGAGATTGTCGATGAGCGTTTTTGACTCCCTGGTTTTGATGACTATGTCATCGACATAGACTTGGATGTTGCAACCGATCTGGTCCTTCAGGCATGCCTGCATGCATCGCTGGTACGTGGCACCTGCGTTCTTTAGCCCGAAGGGCATTATGTTGTAGCAGAACACTCCGAACGGTGTTATAAACGCTGTTTTCTCTTGATCTTCGACCTTGAGTCAAATCTGGTTGTAGCCTGAGTAGGCGTCAAGGAAGGAGAGTTTCTCGCATCCTGCAGTCGAATCGATGATCTGGTCGATTCGAGAAAGAGGGAAGTGGTCCTTTGGGCAGTGCTTGTTCAGCGACGTGAAATCCACGCACATCCGTAGGATGTCCGTGTCCTTCTTTGGGA
Organism: Avena sativa; assembly: GCA_916181665.1. Classification (NCBI taxonomy): domain Eukaryota; kingdom Viridiplantae; phylum Streptophyta; class Magnoliopsida; order Poales; family Poaceae; genus Avena; species Avena sativa. Next base: position 270,171,993 of record OV702298.1, on the reverse strand, counting down.
CCATCACTGTATTTGCAAGCCACTCACTTTCTTTGATCTCCCTGATGAAGTCTGCAGCGAGTAGTCTGTTGATTTCCTTCCCGATAGCTTCGGCCCATGGCTCGGACAGTCTCCGGATGGACTGATTGACGGGCTTGATGTCTAGAAAGACGTTGAGTGCGTGCTCGGCGAATTCCCTGGGAACTCCTGGCATGTCCGCAGGACACCAGGCGAAGATTTCCCAGCGCTCACGGAGGAATTCGACGAGCGCGCCTTCCTATGCGGGGCTGAGGTCGTTGGCGATCAGCGCCGTCTTGGAGGCATCCGTCGGGTGGACCTGCACCTTCTTTGTGTTGACGGTGGAGTCGAAAGACATGTCGGGTGCGTTTTGTCTTGCAACTGGGGGTGCCCCATTATCCGTCACCTCGCGGAGCTTTACGATCGCGGAGCTTTACGAGCTCGTATTGCATACCGAAGGACTGGGAGATTCTGTTGAAGTCCCTGTCGCATTGGTCCGATCGGGTGAAGCTCCCGTGGACTGTGATGACGCCCCTGGGTCCTGGCATCTTGAGTAGTAGGTATGCGTAATCTGGGACGGCCAAGAACCTTGCGAACACTACACACCCGAGGATAGCGTGGTATTGCGATGGCCAGTCCACCACTTCGAATTTGAGCCGCTCAAGTCGGAAGTTATCCGGCTTTCCGAAGATGACGTCGAGCCATATTTTGCCCAGGGGGAATATGCCCTTCCCTGGAACGATGCTGTGGAACGTTGTGTCTGACTGTTCTAGGCTGCACTGCGGGATCCGCATCGCTGCTAGAGTTCTTGTGAACATCAGGTTGATGCCACTGCCGCCGTCCATGAAGACGCGGCTCATATCGAAACCTCCGATCTGCGCCTCCAGCACCAGGGCAGCATGACCTGGGCGAGGGATCTGGCAAGGATGATCCGAACGGCTGAACGTGATGAGAGGACTCCGATCCACTGAGGTACTCATGGATGGCGGGTGGAGTTGCTACGGCCAAGTTGATCTGACGAGTGATTTTCTTCTGCACCCTATTCGTGGGGCGCCCCTTCTGGATCATCAGTGCTCCTTTCGGCGGGGGATACCCGTTCCCGGCGTTGTTCTGTGCTAGTGCGACTGGTTGGTTCGGACCTCCTACAGGTGGTGGTGGAGGAGCTCCATGCGCTATTTCACCTGGCGCGGGTGCGTTCCTGAACACAGGAATTGGGGCTTGCTGCCTCATCTGAACCATGCTTTCGCTGAGCTTCTGGAACTCGCGGCAGTCCTTGAGCATGTGGCTTGCCTTCTTCTTGCCATCCTGCTTGTCGATGTAGAAGTGGATGGTGCATGGACCCGAAAGTTTGTCGTATGCTGAGGGTCCGTTGTCGTGATCGCGGCGCTGCCACGACTGTGCTGGGCGCCCTCCATCGCGGAAGTTTCCTCCGCGGTATCCTCCGATGTTGCGGTTGGCGTCGTTGCGGCGGTCGGCGTATCCGGCCGCGACAATGTCGGGTCTATCGCGATCGTCGTAGACGCGCGATCTCCTCTTGCTACGGCGCTCTCGTCGTCGGTCGTAGTCGTCCTCTTCCTCCGAGTGTGCCCGGTGGACGGAGTCTTCGCCGTTGGCCCACCTGTTGGCGATGTCCATGAGGTGGTCGAGTGTTTTGGGCTTGACGCGCCCGAGTTCCTCCTTGAAGTCCTGGCGCTTGACGCCGTCCTTGAAGGCGTCGATAGCCCTCTCTTCGAAGATGTGTGTTGCGGAGTTCTTAGTGTTGGACCAGCGTAGTATGTACGAGCGAATGGATTCGCCCGTTCTTTGAGTGCAGGCCCGCAACTCTTGAATCGAGGCGGGCCTCTTGCTAGTGCCTTTAAAGTTTCGGATGAAGCTGTAAGCCAGCTCCTCCCAGCTTTGTATGGACCCTGAGGATAGGCTGCTAAGCCAGATCCGGGCTGCGCCTATCAGCTGCAGCTGAAGGCATTGCATGGCGGTTTCTTTGTTGCCGCCGTGCAATTTGACGGATGACAGGTGATCGCTGAGCCATGCCTTTGGGTCTTGTGTGCCGTCGAACTTCGGAGTATCCGAAGGAAGTTTGAAACTACGCGGCATTTTTGTTCGTCAAACAGATCTGCTGAAGCATCGGGCCCCACAAAGTTCTCCTTCATCTTCGTCCATCTCAGATTCAGACGAGCATGCGCGTTTAGCTCGTGCTTTGTCTATTTTGCGCTGTGTGAGCGCGTCCCTGGCGTCGTAGTCGCGGTTATGATGGAGCGAGCTCTTCTTCCTTCGAGGAAGGTCGTGTTCCTCTTCTTCGGATGAAGGGGTGGGGCTACGGTCATTCCTGACCGCAGCTTTTTTCTTAGGCTCCATAGGAGCTTCCTGGTGGAGCGTGACTCCGACGAGTCCGAGTCTGGTAAGTGCGGACTTATGCATGGCTCTTTTCGGGTCCCCCTCCGGAGGTGGGTGGACCGCTAGGTACGTAGTGGCTGCCATGATCGCAGCTTGCGGTGTTTTTGGGATGACGTTGTCGTCGGTGTCCATCTCCATGAAGGATGTGTGGAGAGTTCGGGTCACCTCACGCCGCTCTTTGGGACCCATGTTCTCTAGCCGAGAGCGGTGCTTGTTTCCTTGGTTGCCATTCGTGCTAGAGCCGATGCCCATGGCGGAGAGCGCAGCTCGTCGCACGCTGGACTCTGAGGCTACTTGCTTGCGTTTGTCAAGCGTCTCTTGCATCTTGACATGTTTCTTGTGCTCCTCGATGAGGAGTAAGTGGTATGCCATCAGTAGGTCCCGTGAGGCATCTGCAGGCAGGACTGTGCTGCTCGCCACGGCGGCGCGTGCTTGGGCCCATCCCTCCTTGTTGAGGTGGATGACGTGGCCATTGTTCTCCCCTTCGGGTGGGGGGGACTGGCTTCTTCTGTTCCCGCCGTTTCTGTCCTGCGGGTTGGGGTTCGAGTTGGGCGGCGGGTTGGGTGGTTGCTGATCCACGTCGCTCTGGATGACTACGGCGCATTGGTAGCGCTCGTAGATTGGTCCGCTGCTTTCGGATCCGGAATCGTAGGTCCCTTCATCTGATGGCGGATCGCACAGATCAGAGTTGCAGCTGCTGCTGTCGTAGGACTCATCTGTTGATAATGATGTGCGTAGCATAGGGTGTGGGTAGGGCTGGAATTATAACTCGAAACTCGTGAGCTAAATGAGTAATTCATGACACAGCTTGACTCGGCTCGAACTCGGTGTCTAAAGAGTCGAGCCAAGTTTTTGATTTGAACTTGTTTATTCACCCAAGCTAAATGAGCTACTCGCGAGCTACTCATTTAGCTCGTTAAACTCGTTCAAATATAGAGTTTGAAAATTTTCATAGATAAGTGCCATACTATGAATGTTTCTTAAACCTGTAATGGTGTAGAGCTACTATAGTTTTTTATTGATCTTCCTTCGTGTTATTATGGAAGTACTATTGTTGTTCTAGTTTCAAATTAGTAGAATAGTTACTATTTTTTCTTATATGTGATCATATTCATAACTTATAACAATCTAAACGAGCTACTCGCGAGCTACTCGTGAGTTTACCGAGTCGAGCCAAGTTTCAAATATGAGCTCGTTCTATAAACGATCCGAGTCGAGATAACTCGTTAGTTGAACGAGCTTTAGCGAGTCGAGCCGAGTTGGCTCGGCTCGGCTCGAATTCCAGCCCTAGGTGTGGGGACCACGAAGCGGGCCTGATCGATGGTAGGGGCACCCGCTCAGGGAGGCGGAGGGTGCCAGTCTGCCCCACCTGAAAGCAGAAGCTCCCGAATAAGATCTCGAGTCCGTAGCCTACGGGCTCGAAGTCCTTCATGGTGGCCGGTGAGTGGGCGGTGAAGTCGGAAGTGCCAAAGAGGAGGTGACTCTCCGTCGCTACAGAGTTGTAGATCATTCGGGTTGGGACCATCACGATCGCACAATCAGTGTCCCCAGTTCCCACAGACGGCACCAATTGACGAGGTTTGATCTCGTCAATGCCCATTGTTATGGACTTGGGTTTTGGAGAAGATGGGGATGCTGGAGATCGCGGAACAGTTAGCAAACAAGCAACATGGGACACGAGATTTACCCAGGTTTAGGCCCCCAGAGGGAAAACCCTACTCCTGCTTGTATGCTCTTGATTACAGCGGAACCGAAGGTTACAGGGGTGCGCAGATTCGATCTGGCGTGGAGGTGTGTATGTGAAAGTATGAGAGAGAGAGAGAGATCTAGGTCGTGCCTTCCTAGCCTTTATATAGACTCAGGAAGGTCCCGGTCATAGACCTAGTCGGTTACAGGTTCTAGGGTTTTACCCCTTTGAATTTCCTATCTACTCTAGTCTTGCTCTCCAAGGATCCGAAGGCGTCATGGGCCTTGGCCACCCGAAAATCTTCATGGGCCGGCGTACATCTGTCGTGGGCCTTCCTTGGGATGGACCAGGTATGCTGAGATCATGTACCCGTAGGGTATAACCATGTCAGGCGGCGGTAGTCTTTTTGGAGGCTCCACCCTCCGTCTTCTTCTTCTTGCCTCCGTCGGCAGCGTCAGAGGTGGAGCTCTTCCGCTTTCGGGCCAATGGGACATCGTTGTCGGATACGACCGTGACTTCCTTCATCTTTGGATTGTAGATTTGGGCATCCAGGTTTCCCTCATCTAGATCGCTAAGATATTAAGTGAGAAATCACCGTGTTAGATAGGATGGTATTGGCAAGACGGAAAAACTGGATCATATGTCGTACATGGAAAATAAATACCTACCTTTGGGCACTTGCCGTCTACGAACATGTCGTAGGTGATGGTGAAGCCACGCTTCTTATCCTTCACCTTGACGATGTCCTTTAGGCGGAGCTTGACAGAGTCGCTCGAGAAGTTATCCACGGAGATCCGAAGGCTATCCCTTCGATCACTGGTATACTCGTGCATGAACTTCGCGCGGTGCTGCAGAGGTTCGATTCGCCTGATGAACCAGCACATAGCTAGGTCCAAGCCGGTCAAACCCGTCTCTACGAACCATTCGATCCGCCTTATAGCACGGGAAACGTCGAGGTCGGAGGGAAGGGAGGCTTGGGATCTCCATGTGGAAACTTCAGCGGCGGCTCCATCTGCAAAGTCTGGGTACGTCACTTCTCGGCCCGCCAGAGGAATGTCGGGGCTGTAGAAGTACGTCCACTACCAATTCTTGCAGGACTCATGGCCGACGATGTCAGGGAACCGCCGGCCAGGTCGAATCTTGAAGCTTATGGTGCCGCAGTTCCTAAGGTCCTCCTTACTATGCCCGGCTTCATGTTTGACGGTGAAGAAGTACACGAACAAGTCTAACCTAGGCCTTATCCCTAGGTTACCCTCGCAAAGTGCCGCGAAGTTGCTAAGCACTAAGATACTATTGGGGGAAAGGTTATGGGGCTGGACCTTGTAGTGGTTTAAGACGGAGAGGAAGAAGTGGGAGATGGGCAGGGAAATGCCGCATACCAGTTGAGCTTTGAGGTACACTTTTTCTCCGGCTTGGGGAGAAGGTGTCACCTTGCCGGCCGGTGCCGCCCGCCAGGCGAGCCCCTCCGTTGCGGGGAGGTAACCTTCGGTGACCATCTCCTGGACGTCGCGGTCAGTGATGTCCGAGCCGCGCCAGTCACCCTTATGAGATTCTGGCTCTTCCTCCAGTGGCTCTAGCGTCGCCAGATTTTGGTCGCCGCTGGTGGACTCGATCACCGCTGATGCAGGGATGACCAAGCCCTCTGGGGGCACGACGATGGAGCTCGCCGGCTTTGCCGCGGCTTCGCTCGATGCCGCCATGGATGGGGAGGTGTTGTTGCTCGCCATGGAGAGAAGGATGGATGTGACTGGAGTAGAGGGGAGCTAGGGTTTTCTCGAGGTTTCTCGCGGAGAGCTCGAGGAGACGTGCGGCTGAAGGAAGACGATGATGCAAGGAGAATGAGGTAAAAAGTGGAAAATTCCCCATGGTTACTATTTATCATCCTCGGCGTCAAGATTCGTGCAGCTTAATCGGACGGTTGCAACGTAGACGACGTGTTTGCGAGCGTGCGCGGAAATTTCGCCACGTCTCCAACCGCCTCCGCAAACGGTTCGTATCGCTCGTGCGGGGAAATCGGATATGATTGCGTTCTCTGCATGTGTGAGTTACGAGGCGTTGCTGACCTAAGCCTACGTCATCCTAGCTGACACGGGTAGATGAGCCATCACATCGAAGATTCCGGCATGGACGGATTTAATTCGACTACGGAAGAGTACGATGGAAGATTCAGCATTTCTCCAACTTACAAATCTAAGACGGAGAAAACCTTGCAGGGTTCTTTGGGAGGACTACAAGATGTTGCTTGACGATTTGCCGACATCCATCTAGACGGAGCATTCCACGTGAAGAGGCAAGACGGCGCAAGATCTCGGAGTTCTCCGGGGGATATTGTTAGGGATATGCTATATGGGTATCCTTATAGCATGTCTCTTATCCGGCTAACCCGGGTGGCCCATAGTCGGTAGCATGGCCTATGGCCTGCTGGGCGGCCCAGTTAGGTGGATCCAGAAGGGAGGCCCATGCCGGATAAAGGAAGGCTACGGTGGAGTCACCAACGTACCCGGAGCCTTGGAGTGCAAGATACACAAGACTAGTAATAGACGGTGTAGGACTCTATAACCTATCCGGCTAGGACTTTTCCCTGTAACCCTAGGACCTGGCGACTATATAAGTCGGGCCTGTGGGAGCCTTTAGGGCACAACTTTAGACGATCTCAGACGATCATAGGTAACTTCACACAACCTCGCACAGTGAACCGATCTCTGTAACTCGGCGTATTGCCCTTATAGTGATTTATAGCAGGAGTGGGATTCCGCCACCGTTGTGGGATCTGAACCTGGGTAAGCTGTGTTACCTCGTACCCGTCAACCGTCCGCCTTACCCCATGTCTCTAAACACGCACTGTGAGGACCCCTCCATGGCGTACTCGTCGGCAATACCACGACAATAAGGTGTTGATCATGTTTTGCTCGTGGAAGAGGTTTAGTCAACGGATCTGTGACATTCAGATCCGTATGTACTTTGCTAATCTTCAGATCTCCATCTGTTATATAATCTCGAATTATATGAAACTTGCGGTTGATGTGCTTGGTCTTTGGATGATATCTTGGTTCCTTAGCTAGTGCTATGGCGCCAGTGTTGTCACACAATATCTCTAGTGGGTCCAAGGCACTTGGAACCACACCAAGCTCAGTGATGAAGTTCCTGATCCAAACTCCTTCACTTGACGCTTCTGCAGCAGCCATGTATTCCGCTTCTACTCTAGATCCCGCGATCACGCTTTGCTTGCAGCTTCTCCAGCTCACAGCTCCTCCATTCAAAATATAAACGTATCCTGTCTGAGATTTAGAATCATCCTTGTCGGTGTCGAAACTAGCGTCGACGTAACCTTTTACGACGAGCTGCTCATCACCTCCATAGACCAAGAACATTTCTTTAGTCCTATTGAAATACTTTAGGATGTTCTTCATGGCTGTCCAGTGTTCCACTCCTGGATCACTTTGGTATCTGCTCGTCAAACTAAGAGCATTGGACACATCCGGTCTAGTACACAGCATGGCATACATGATAGAACCTATGGCCGAGGCATATGGCACTTTGCTCATAGTTTCTCTATCGTTTACCGTAGTCGGACACTGAGCCTTGCTCAATATCTTACCTGACAACATGGGCACTGAACTTTTCTTTGCCTTATCCATTCTGAACCTTTTCAGAACTTTGTCTAGGTATGTACTTTGGCTTAAAGCTATTAGGCATCTTTGTCTATCTCTATAGATTTTGATGCCTAATATATAAGCAGCTTCTCCTAGTTCTTTCATCTAAAAACATTTGTTCAAATAACTCTTCACTTTGTTAATCATATCAATGTCATTTCCAATAATCAATATGTCATCCGCATATAGTACTAAAAATGTCACTGAGCTCCCACTCACTTTCTTGTAGATACAAGCTTCGTAGCAATTTGGAACAAATCCAAAGCTCTTGATCACTTGATCAAAACGAAGGTTCCAACTCCGAGATGCTTGCTTCAGTCCATAAATGGAACGCTGAAGTTTGTACACTTTATTAGCATCCTCAGGATCGACAAAACCTTCGGGGTGCATCATATGCAACTCTTCATAAATGGAATGCAGTCTTGACATCCATTTGCCAAATTTCATAATCATGAAATGCAGCAATTGCTAATAAAATCCGAATGGACTTAAACATCGCTACGGGAGAGAAAGTCTCATCGTAGTCAACACCTTGAACTTGTCGAAAGCCTTTCATGACAAGCCGAGCTTTATAGACAGTAACATTACCATCCGTGTTCGTTTTCTTCTTGAAAATCCATTTGCACTCAACGGCCTTACGGTCGCTAGGAGGGTCCACCAAAGTCCATACTTGGTTTTCGCTGATGGATCCCAATTCGGATTTCATGGCCTCTAGCCATTTCTCAGAGTCTGGGCTCATCATTGCTTCCTCATAGTTCGCAGGTTCACTATTTTCTACCAACAAGACAGTTAAGACAGGGTTGCCGTACCACTCAGAGGGGCACGTGACCTTGTCGACCTGCAACGTTCAGCAGCAGCATTGTTCGAAGTTTCATGATCCTCATCATTATCTTCCTCTCTTGTTGGTGCAGACGGCACTGGAACAATTTCAGGTGCTGCGCTACTCTCCAACTCGAGAGAAGGTTCAATAACCTCGTCTAGCTCTACCTTCCTCCCACTCACTTCTTTCGATACAAACTCCTTGTCAAGAAAGGATTCGTTCTTTGCAACAAACACTTTGCCTTTGGATCTGTGGTAGAAGGTATACCCAATCGTTTCCTTAGGGTATCCTATGAAGACGCATTTCTCCGCTTTGGGTTCGAGCTTGTCCGGCATCAACTTCTTGACATAAGCTTCGCATCCCCAAACTTTAAGAAACGACAACTTAGGTTTAGCACCAAACCACAGTTCATACAGTGTCGTCTCAATGGATTTAGATGGTGCCCTATTTAAAGTGAATGCAGCGGTTTCTAATGCATAACCCCAAAATGATAACGGCAAATCTGTAAGAGACATCATCGATCACACCATATCTAATAGAGTTCGATTCCGAAGTTCAGACACACCATTGCGCTGTGGTGTTCCGGGTGGCGTGAGTTGCGAAATGATTCCGCTTGCTTTAAGATGCGTGAGAAAATCATAACTCAAATATTCACCTCCACGATCGGATCGTAGAAATTTAATTTTCCTGTTACGATGGTTTTCCACTTCGTTCTGAAATTCTTTGAACTTTACAAACGTTTCAGATTTATGTTTCATTAAATAGATATACCCATATCTACTTAAGTCATCAGTAAAAGTGAGAAAATAGCGATATACACCGCGCGTCGAAACACTCATTGGTCTGCATACATCGGTATGTATGATTTCCAACAAGTCTGTTGCTCGCTCCATCATTTCGGAGAACGGGGTTTTGATCATCTTGCCCATGAGGCACGGCTCGCAGGTGTCAAATGATTCAAAATCAAGAGACTCCAAAAGTCCATCAGAATGGAGTTTCTTCATGCGTTTTACACCAATATGACCTAGACGGCAGTGCCACAAATAAGTTGAATTATCACTATCTACTTTGCATCTCTTAGCCTCAATGTTATGGTTGTGTGTTTCATTGCTTTCGAGATTCAGAAGAAATAAACCATTCACAGCAGGTGCATGACCATAAAAGATGTTATTCATATAAATAGAACAACCATTATTCTCCGATTTAAATGAATAACCGTCTTGCAATAAACACGATCCAGATATAATGTTTATGCTCAACACAGGCACATAATAACACTTATTAAGGTTTAAAACTAATCTCGAAGGTAAAACTAAGGAGAGTGTGCCGACGGCCATCACATCAACTCTTGATCCATTGCCAACGCGCATCGTCACCTCATACCTTGCTAGCCGTCGTCTATTCCATAGCTCCTGTTTCGAGTTACAAATATTAGCAACTGAATCAGTATCAAATACCCAGGCACTACAACGAGCGCTAGTAAGGTAAACATCAATAACATGTATATCAAATATACCTTTAATGGTGCCAGCCTTCTTGTCCGCTAAGTACTTCGGACAGTTGCGCTTCCAGTGACCCTTGTCCTTGCAATAGAAGCACTCAGTGTCCGGCTTAGGTATTGACTTGAGCTTCTTCTCAGCAGGGGCAACGCGCTTGCCGCTGCCTTTCTTGAAGGATTTCTTGGCATCCTTCCCTTTCTTAAAGCTAGGGGGCTTGTTGACCATCAACACATGATTATCTTTCTTGATGTCTACCTCCGTAGCTTTCAGCTTAGCGAAGAGCTCAGTGATCGTATCAGTGGAACCAATCTGATTGTAAGTGACTACAAAACCTTTGTAGCTAGGAGGGAGTGACTGCAGAACTCTGTCAATCTTGAGCTCTTATGGAATCTTGCAGTCCAGTTGCTCAAGACGTTGAGTGTAGCCCGACATCTTAATGGCATGCTCACTAACAGAACTCCCTTCCTCCATCTTGTAGTTAAAGAACTTCTCAGAGATCTCATATCTCTCAGAACGGGCCTAAGTCTGAAACATGGTTTTCGGTTCCTCAAGTATCTCAAAGGGCCCAGCGAACTCCTCAAAACGATTTTGAAGGTACGATTCCATAGCAAACAACATGGTACTCTTAATCACTCCATAATCATCTTTGCGTGACTGATAAACAGCTTTTTCTTCAGCCGACGCATCTATAGCAGGGGCGTCACCTAGCGCTTTCTCAAGGACATAGTCCTTTTGTCCGCCAGCGAGAATGATTCTCAGATTGCAGAACCAGTTGGTGAAGTTAGACCCATTGTTCTTAAGCTTTTCTTTCTCAGCAAAAACGTTGAAGTTGAAGTTGGACTTAGCCATTTGATCTACAAAATTTGCAAGTACAATTTAGACTATGTTCATGATAACTAGTTCAACTTAATAAAATTACTAGATGAACTCCCACTAAATTCAACATCCCTCAAGTTGTTTAGTGAACATGATCCAAATTCACCACACCTAATCCGATCTTCACGAGAAGAGATGTGGTTTCAATGGTGGACAACAAAGTGTCAATCATATCATTCATATGACTCATGCTTAACCTTTCGGTTTGTTTGTTCCGAGGCCATGTCTGTACATGCTAGGATCGTCAAGTCAAACCCAAGTATTTCCGCGTGTGCAAAACTGGCTTGCACCTGTTGTATGTGAACTTAGAGTTTATAGCACCCGATCATCACGAGATGCTTGAACACGACGAACTTTCATAACGGTGCATACATGGGGAGAACACAATTTTATCTTGATCTTTAAGCGAGGAATCATCTTATAATGCTACCCTCATGATCTAAGCATAATAATATACATAAAAGGATAAACATCACATGCATATAATCTTATGTGACATGGTATAGCCAATCTCCGCGCAATGATCTCCATCTTGTGTGTGCCAGCATGATCTCCATCATTCCACCATGATTGCCTCCACCACGAATAGCAACTACAACTTTTGCTAACTACTTAGCGATAAAGTAAAGCTATTACATGGCATATAAGAAGTTGACACACAGGTCATACACAATTATAAAGACAACCATATGGCTCCTGCCGGTTGTGTACTCATTGACATGCAAGTCGTGAAATATTACAAAACATGATCATTGCATACAACATACACATCATATCTTGGGCCATACCATATCACAAACACTCCTTGCAAAAACAAGTTAGATGCCTCTACTTTGTTGTTGCATGTTTTACGTGGCTTATGGGAGTAACAAGCTAAGAACGATTCTTACCTACGGAAAGCCACAACTGTCGTGGTATTGCCGACGAGTACGCCATGGAGGGGTCCTCACAGTGCGTGTTTAGAGACGTGGGGTAAAGCGGACGGTTGACGGGTACGAGGTAACACAACTTACCCAGGTTCAGATCCCACAACGGTGGCGGAATCCTACTCCTACTATAAATCACTATAAGGGCAATACGCCGAGTTACAGAGATCGGTTCACCGTGCGAGGTTGTGTGAAGTTATCTATGATCGTCTGAGATCATCTAAAGTTGTGCCCTACAGGCTCCCACAGGCCCGACTTATATAGTCTCCAGGTCCTAGGGTTATAGGGAAAAGTCCTAGCCGGATAGGTTACAGAGTCCTACACCGTCTATTACTAGTCTTGTGTATCTTGCACTCCAAGGCTCTGGGTACATTGGTGACTCCACCGTAGCCTTCCTTTATCCGGCATGGGCCTCCCTTCTGGATCCACCTAACTGGGCCGCCCAGCAGGCCATAGGCCATGCTATCGACTATGGGCCACCCGGGTTAGCCGGATAAGAGACATGCTATAAGGATACCCATATAGCATATCCCCAACAACAACGGTGATATTATGGTTGCCAACATCCGGTATATCCCATGACTACTATAGTGAGAGAAACTGGCATCCACCAGCCGCATGTGTGGAACAAGCCACAGGTCAAGTGCGGAGCCGGTCTCGCGAACGAGGTCGCGTAAAGTTGGCCTAGACCGCTTCGATCCCACGTCATAAGAAGTATACAACAAGAGGCTTGCAACAGAAAACATCAACGCCCGCAACAAGCATGTTGCGTTCTACTCGTGAAACACATCTACGCATAGATCTAGCTCTGATACCATTAAAGGGTTTCGTAGCATAGTAAATCAAAAAAATTCTACGGATGCAAACGGGAAAGCCAAGATCTAATCTAGGAGATGCAATCAACGAGAGAGAGAGAGATGAGATCTTCATACCCTTGAAGAAATCGCATAGCGGAAACGTTCAACAGAACGTGGGTGATGTAGTCGAACTAGCCTTCTCCTCACGATCTGATCCGATCCAACGCCGCAAGTGGCGGCGCCTCCGAGAGATGCACACGTACGGTGCCACGACGTCTCCTCCTTCCTCAGTCCAGCAATTGGGGTGGAGAGATGGATTATATCTACAGCATGACGGCGTGGTGCAATGGTGGAGAGTTTCTGCGGCAGGGCTTCGCCTACGCGTAGTCGGGAGAGAGAGAGGTGGAGGGCAGCAGCTGGCGGATAGGGTTTGGGATGAGGGGAGGGTGCGCCCCCGGCCCACCTTATATAGGGGGATGGCCGGCCCCCTTGCCCCCTCCTCCAAGCCCTAGGGCGGCGGCCCCAAGGGTGGAGTGGGGGGCAAGTCTTCCCCCCCCCCCTCTAGAAGGTCTCCTAGGGTTTCCCCTAGGGTTTTGGCCGGCTGGGCCTATGGGTCCTTGTTCCCCTGGCCCAATGCGGCCAGGGCACTCCCTCATAGGCCCACGCACCCCTCCGACAAGTGGGGCCATGTTGGTCCCACTCCGGAAGCTTCTAGAACCTTCCGGTACAATACCGAATACTCCAAAACGATTCCGAAATCCAAAAATTGTTTTCCTTTATATGAATCTTATTCTCCGGACCATTCCAGAACCTCTCGTGATGTCCTGGATCTCATCCGAGACCCTAAACAAAAACTCACAAACCAATTATCCATTCTATCCTAGCGTCGAGACACGTTAAGTGTGTGACCCTACGGGTTCGAGAATATGCAGACATGATCTTCTATCAATAATCAACAGCGGGATCTGGAAACCCATATTGACTCCCACATATTCATCGATGATCATATCGGATGAACCACGATGCCAGGATTCAATTAATCCCATATATATATTCCCTTCGTCACGCGATATTTTACTTGCCCGAGATTCGATCGTTGGTATCGGCATACCTAGTTCAATCTCGTTCACAGCAAGTACTTTACTCGTTCCGTAATCCAATATCACTTTGTGATTAACTCCTTAACCACGTGCTTGCAAGCGGTGTTGATATCGATTACCGAGTGGGCCCGAAGTATATCTCTCCGACTCGGGAGGGACAAATTCCATCTCGATACATACAACCCAACAAGTACTTTTCGATCACCTGAGAGACACCTTTATGATCACCCTCTCATAGGATGACGTTTGATGACCTCAAAGCTTTCTTCCGATACCAGGGAGTTGCATTATCTCATGTTCTAAGGAATACAATATTTGACATAGAAAAAGCTTCGCAAAGATGAACACGATGACACGATCTAATTGCTCTGCTTGATTTGGGTATGTCCATCATATCATTCTCCTCATGACATGATATCATTATTAATCGACAACTCATGTCTATGGTTAGGAAACCTTAACCATTATTAATCAATGAGCTAGTCCATAGAGGCGTACTAGGGACACGGTGTTGTTCATAAACCACACAAGTATCAAAGTTTCCGCTTAATACAATTCTAGAATGGAATATAAACTTTATCATGAACAAGAATTATAACAATAACATCTTTATTATTGCCTCTAGGGCATAATTCCAACACATGGCGCGTGAACGTCACTAGTACGAAGCTAGTGGTGGCATTTGTGAGACCCTGACGTATGAATTAATAGGATTGATAGTATATCATACCAACAAGTTGCAATTTGTTTTCCGGAAGCTTATCTAAAAAGAACTCTAAGATTAAGCGTTCTTGGCCTAGAGCAATTTGAGGATAGGTGACCGACCGAAAAGTGGATATCGGGTGCGCACGAGTGAGGATAAAGTGCGCATGAAAGACTAGTGTTGGTCTGTGGGGTTAGTCTAAAGATTCTATTGAGCTACCAGGAGTGACAGTCGACGGTCCGGAGAGGCCGGGGTGTTACAAGTGGTTGATCCCCGCGGTTACACGGGCGTGTGCTAGTCAGTGACGGACATATGGCGCATGGCGCGTGTGTCCCGGAGTGGACACGGCATGGCACATACGCCGGCACTGGACGCGCAGACGTATGCCAAGAGGAGGCGTTCCTGGCTTGTGGTTGATCGACGAGGGTGTCGATCTTCTAAGGCTGGGTGTATATGAGACCCTGACGCATGGCTTAATAGGATTGATAGTATACCCATACCAACAAGTTACAACTTCTTTTTCGGAAGCTCATCTGAAAAGAACTCTAAGGTTAAGCGTTCTTGGCCTAGAGCAATTTGAGGATGGATGACTGACCGGGAAGTGGGTGTCGGGTTCGCACGAGTGAAGACAAAGTGCGCAGAAAATACTAGTGTTGGTCTGTGGGGTTAGTCTAGAGATCCTATTGAGCTATTAGGAGTGACAGTCGCCGGTCCGGAAAGGCCAGGGTGTTACAGCATTCCACAATCCCGAACGCTATTGATAAATCTTTAGAGGTGCAAAAAAAGGTAGGCTCGTAGGCCTAGCCCACTCATAGTGGGCTCTCAACCCTAGATCTGGCTAGTGCTAGCTCGGTTCACCGATGGGAGGCACATGGGAGGCGAACGACGAATGTTGCTCGTTCGTGGGGAGGCAACTGTAAGCCACATTCTCGTGTTGACCGGCGAGATACAAGGAGGAGGAGGCTGGGGAACCGGGGGAGTTTGACATGCTGGGTGAGGTGTCGCGGCTAAGAGGTCGTACTAGTTGTAGGAAGATGAGGAGGAGGCGGTGGGAATCGATGATGTGCGTCGGCGGTAGCCAAGGGGTCGTGCTAGCGGGCAGGAGAGGTGGTGGAGGCAGCGAAGAACCACGCCGGAGATGGGAGGGTTTCGCTGAGGCGTGGCCACCAAAGTGACAAGAAACAGAGGGACGTGTGTCAAGGGCAAGGTGCGGGGCGACGTTACGAACATATGGGCGCGAGGGAGAGGAGGCCATGGAGGCTCTAGCAGGAAAGAAAGAGGGGAGAGAAAGATGAGGTGTCAGATACATGCAAAGTGCCCAAGATAAGGGGTAGACAGTGTGACCGGGTGTGAGGGGTCTTGGGTTTAGGCCTGACGAGTTAGTACTAGATTTTTTTGTTTCACTGGATACTTTCGCATTCGATGTCTGGTTCTGGTCCCTCTGGCCGCCAGCGGCCATGGTCCATGGATATGTATCTGACTGGTTTGCCTGGTTCGACCTCACAAACGGCCGAGTTTGTTTTTCGCCTTCTAGGAACCCGGTGTGTTCTGCTTCTGCAACCAGATTGGTGGGAAGAGGGGAAGTGCATGCATGGTTAAAAAAAAGAAGTATAGAATCATGCTACTTCTGGGTTTTAGTTTGAGAAATGCGCACTATATATCATTCTCTGTCACAGCCCGACATCAAGAGCTCTTTTTTTTTAAATGGGTATAAAACTCTGGCCCCCGCATGAATCAACCATCAGAATAAAAGCATAAAAAAACATCTATCCTTTTTTTTCTTTTTTGCGAGTAAGCATCTATCCATTTTGAATCATATTAATGTACCGCCAGCCAGCATGGTTGTACTCAGTGGCAAACCTTGGAGAGAAATTAAGGGGATGCAAGATGCTAATTAAACTCATTTAATTGCTATAGCTATTGTTAATCATCATTAGTTTAGTCTTAACAACCTACTAGTTGGAGAATTTGCAAAAATGTTGGGGGTGGGGGGCATGGCCCAGTTTGGCATCATGAAGCCTGCCACTACTCCCTCCGTTCAGAAATATAAGACATTTTAGATTTGTGAAACGAACATATTTAGATGCTTTTAGTGTATAAGTTCACTCCGAATATATACACAAAAGTAGTCTAGATACATTCGTTTCACAAAACTAAAACATCTTATAATTCTAGACGGAGTGGGTAGATCCATAGTCCACGTGCACTAAGCGTAACTATTGGGTCAAAAGGATCTGTATCCAACATATTTGTGTGGTTAATTAGGAGGGATAGCTTCTCCATGTGTAAGAATATATCTTGTTTGCCAAAAGTAGGCACTCTTTTTTTATAAAGTAAGCTTATTGTCTAGGATATCATAAATAATTTGCAGCAATAGTAACTTAAGAGTGGAAGTGAAACTTGTCCCAACGCAATGCAAAGTTGAAGGAGTATAACTGCATGTGGCTTTGGTGGATTTACAGTAGGCAAGATAGACACGGTAAATATTCTTCATTATCTTGCAAAGCTAGTTGATGTGAAGGTTTTCCTAATCTATTTTTATCTCAGCAAACTTTTAAGCTTTCGATGAAGATCAAACCTTCATCCATCATCTAAACCTCACTTGATGTATGGAGAAACTTAGAAAATAAAATATTTATTGATATTTCTCTAAAATCACAGATGTTTGAAAGAGTGTTTTTTTTTTGGCATAGTAGTATGCAAATAGAAGTGAAGCTTTCAAATATTCCAAACAAATGACAATTGGCAAAAAAATAAATAGTGTTTACTATATCTTGTGTTTTAATGGACAGGTAATGCTTTGCTCGTCCATAAAAAAAGGAATACGCATACAACTACGTGTACACCCAAATTTTTCGGTGGATATACAATACTCATTTCATTCAGAAATATAAGACATGACTAAGTTTATAAATATACGGAGTGAGTATACACTATATAGTCTTGTGATTTTATTTTCAATCTTTTTATATTTTTAAATATTTCAGATATATATTACAAAGGAAATATTCGAATTTATATACTGGATCAACTATGCAAAATTAAACACTCCTTCCGTCTTGTCTACATCAGTGGCAGAACTTGACCGGGATTAACGAGAGGGCTAAGAACATCAATCATGCTTACCTTAAAGAATTTTGAATCCTAGGTTTTGAAAATGTACAAAGATTATGTCAAAATTTATAGCAGTCTCTTGATGATCTAACTCTAAATCACCAAATAGAATGAAACCTCAATCACTTTTCCTTGTAAAAATAGAAGTTCAAAATTTCCCCATTTTTCATATGCACGCGGATGCAAATGCACAAATTCCTGACTCTACCATTTTGTGTCCTAATTCCTCGGGGTGTTACAGTCTATACCCTCCATGAGCACATTCTTCACTGCCCAATCAAGAATGTCGTAGAGTTGACCGTACTTGACATGCACGGACCTGAAGGATGTCTCTACTTCATCATTGGAGTCGGAGTTCCCACACTGAATCTTGTTGCTGAGATGGCTGCTAGGGAGGCGCTCCTCCAATTCCACACATTATGGCCATAGATGAAGTAGCGAGTCGGGCTCTACCTCCCCTATAAAGAAAGTTTTAATACACCATGAGGATCTTAGGATCCCACTCTCGAGGAGACTGCATTAATTTTGAGAACGTCATTCATGCTTAAACTTATAGTGATCCTTAAGATTTTATCCTAATAATTATATGATTTTAAAGAATTTTCTTAAGTAGGGGGGGCATGGCCCCCCTTGGTCCTAGAGGAGCTCTTATACTATCGTACATGTAGCAAGCCTACAATTTGAAAAGAGGCCCATGCATGAGAATTGAGAAATACAACAATGCAGCCTATTCGTAAGTTTGCTTCCTTAAAATACCGAAGGTAGATATGTATTTGAAGTGTTTTATGAGAGAGTGATCATTTCGCGGTTGACTTGAAATTAGCTGATTCCATTCAGAACACAGAGCCTTTCGACTTGTAATAGGAGTAGAATCAAATTCGACTTAACAATACTTATTTCTAAGTCGTCTAAAAATAATAGCAAAATAGGAGTTTTAGTTTCTATTCCCTCAGTCCCATAATATAAAATGATATTACAACCAATAAATCTCTGGCTCCTGAGCTCCGGCGCTCCCTTCATTTTAAAAATTCAAAAATCATATTTACTATTTTCCAAAAGATATGGAAATAAATTTTAGGTATAGTCAATGTTGTATCCTAGAAGCATGCAAATCGCAACCCGGAAGTCTTTGTATTATGGGCTACACAGAAATGACAAAGTCTCATAAATTTGGAGATTTGGAAATATGCATACTTATGTCTGTCATTTTTGTGTAGCTCATAATACAAAGTATTGAAATTGATATTTTACACGTTTATAGGATACATTGTTGCCTACATCGTATATTTTTACAAATTTTAGAACTCAGAAATATGATTTTAATTTTTTTAAAGAAAACGAGATCACCTGTGCCCATGTGTACCAAATCCACTCATAACATTTTATATTATATGGGACAAAGGAACTACCATTTAATTGCCTCACCCACAATCAGAGATACCGGCGTGCAGAGATACGGGATCAAGAAAGTGCGATTTTTTCCATCTACGACAAAAAAGAACGTGGTTCGTGATTTTGGTATTCTTTGGTTTGGTATTCTTTGGTTCTCCCTCTCGTGAATCTACAGGTTTTACTGTCTTTTTCCAACGCGTCCATCGGCTGCGTAGGAGTTTCAGTAAGGACAGGAAACATATTCGGAAGCATGTGAATGCCTTTCTTTGTTGCCGCAAGCAAACGTCTGAATAAGCACACGATGCGAAACCCGTTACTGTTTGTGCTACAAAATGACTTACACAGATGCCAAATGAGCATGTTGCCTAGTGGTGGAAGCAAAGGTTGTTTGTTCTCACTCACCCGGGTCGAATCAGAAGACACCCACACGTGAATTACCAGAAGAATCAAACATCAAGTATACCGGAAAACAAATATTTGTGGCACAAGCAGGGTTGCCATCTGAACTCTGAAGTCTGAACACAAATATATGACACATCACACAAGCAGCGGAGCCAAATGCAACAGCAGAAGCATACCAGTGCTAGAAGTAGCATACGACTTAAACCCATGCTAGATGATCATCCCTTAGCATACACAAGATACTTTCAAAGAGATTTAGCACCGGTCGCCATGTCAATGCTTCCCATGAGTAAAACGATATGATACCGCCAGACCCATCAGAAAATCACCACTTTACAAGACACAGCAGGAAGGAGCTATCAGGTTTCAGGCAACAAATTGCATTACAAACTGCACATAATGCTTTTTACACTGCCAGTGTAGCTTGCAACACCAAAGAAAACAATTGACCACAGTTACAAATCTGGACGGCAAGCAGGAAACAACCTGTCTCAGACCAAAACATCTGGATCCGGCATACCAGTTAAAAATCTGACAAACATGCCAGACTTGCTAACTCCCTAGTTAACTTCCCCTTGACAGCATAAATCAAGTTAACCCTAAGAACATATCCAAAATCTACTGGTTTAATCCCATCATCCAGCACCAACAAACAAAGAAAACAATACTCTTGATTGGTGCTAATACCAAGTTCTCACTGGTAACTGGCTGCTGAACAGTAGTAGCTGATCCAGTCTATTCAACTGCTTTCACTGTCTCCATCCCTACAAATAACATGAATCAGACCTTGTTAGATATTGGGTCTTCCCAATCATAGGATGGAACGTCACCCCTGCAGTCATCCCAAGTTCCCTTCTTTTCTTCTACAACCAAAAAGCAATGGTAATTCTCACTATTTTTTTTGCATAACTACACTATGCATTTGTAAGGGTAGGAATGTACAAAGAAAATTTACAAAATCTGTACTCTAAACGACAATTCTATATACACAGGTGAGAGGCATCTCTGTATAACCCCCGGAGGGTGAAATGCACCTATGTTTGCATTGATCCAAATGATCAGGCATTCTAGTCATGATCCCACACCAAACATTTGCACAATAGCTCAGTTTGCATCATTCTACAGCTTGGCTCCGATAGTATCGTTTGCTGCCAGTAATCCTTGCGACAAAAAAACAGGCCAGCACTGCTTGATGCTCCAGATGAGAAAACTAAGCATGCAAACATTTTGCTGGTTTCCATGAGAGAAATTAACCATCTTGATCTCAACTGTTCCTATCCACCAGGCTCTTGTGGTTCATGGGTTTGTGTATTTCGTTTCCATGGTTTCTCTTTAGAAAGAGAATCACGAGGAACATATACATATCCTTTTGGAAGGCGTTGGTTCTGTGTAGATGCTTGATCAGATGTCATAACAAGCTCCTTTTGAAAGGTTTCTGTCTGCTGCAAAATCATGTGTAGTGCATTAGCATGGTGTCAGAAATAATCGACTAACTGAAAAGAAGAGTACATACCTTCTTATCTTTTATTTTCTGTTTTCCATCTTCCAATTTCTGTAGCGCACTCACTGATCTTTGTGGAAGTTGCTTGCCAGCAAGTGGTCCCCTCTCACTCAACTTCCGTTTGAAAGATATCAGTGTCCTGGAGCTGTCAGCTGTGTTTCCCTCAGCATCTCCATTATTAAGAGAAAACCTGACGGTATTCTTCCCAGAAATACTGCTATCCACCGTGACATCGTCAGATCTTTGCACGGTTCCACTGTATGATCTATTATTAACAGAAGTAGTGGCAGATTCTGAACTAGCTCCAGGTGTAAGGTAGGAGAAAACAACAGTATCCTTTGTTTTCGCGAGTATGTCATGGTCACACAAAACTGTCTCTCTCTGGCAAAATAAATAACACAGTAAATAAGACTATAGCAATGAATAAATCATCATGACAATCTATTATCAACAAAAGATCCAAAATATTTGAGTACGCTTTATAGTGATGAATGAAAACAAAACTGGAAGGATATTCAGAAGTGTGAACATTTACATGCACAAAACCTAATATGACAATAGGCATTGAAGCCATGACCGAGGGTGAATGTGACTGGACTTTCCTTTCCCAGTAAGTACTTAGTTACCAGGCTGGCTGACTATGCCAAATATAATCCAATCTGATCACCTTAATTCAACGAACTTCTAACAATTAAAGTTTAGATTTTAAAACCAGTAGAAATGGAGTAAACGACCACCAAAATATAATCAATTTAATTCAACTAATCCTACTGCTAACGATTAAAGGTTGGGTCTAAAACACACACAACACCGCACCCCCTTTTCCCCGCCACCAACCAACTATACGCATGACTGCAGAACTGAAAGGTAGCACAGGCCGCATGTCCGTCAAAATCTCGTAGGGTCGAGCAGCTGGGTACATGTTTGAAATAAATTGGAAACAGCGTATATGATAATATTTTACTAAAAATTAGAAGAAAAAAGAATCAGTTCAGGAGAAAAGATGAGTCAATTGATTTGGCGAAGAGTGAGAAATAGCACGAGAAGAGGGGAAGGCAGAAGGCGTCGCGGTGCTAAGAGAGGGAGAGACGAAAGAGACAAGGTTCTTGGGCCGATCCAGGCTTCTGCTTTTTCAGTTAGCTCCTTTTCGGAAGTGACAAATCATGAATCCAAATCGGAGTAAGAATATACAGCATATTTTCTTACTACGTAGATCATCAAACACTTAAAGGATTGCATAGTTATGTGCACAGAAGATCCAGAATAACTAAAAAGGGAAAAAAGAGCATACTGTACAGACAACCCT
This sequence comes from Avena sativa, assembly GCA_916181665.1. Taxonomy (NCBI): domain Eukaryota; kingdom Viridiplantae; phylum Streptophyta; class Magnoliopsida; order Poales; family Poaceae; genus Avena; species Avena sativa. Next base: position 270,149,826 of record OV702298.1, on the reverse strand, counting down.
GATTTTCGTAACTGAAAAATCACAAATCACGGATCTGAATCGTTGATTTAGCAAATTGCGAATATGGTAACTATGGTTGGAACGACTAGAGAGATGACGAATGAGACCTTGGGCAAATCAGCAAAAGCTCTTTTCCACAGACAGCTGCAGCTTGAGATATAGCTCCCACTTAGTCTGCTTCTCCTCTCAAGGGTGCAAGCACTGCATGGAGCAGGCGCCAAACGCGTCAAACTGGTCGAGCTTGTGGAAACTAATGGAGACCGTGCCGATGTTCGTTCAGTTCAGGAGGGGACCTGGCATGGTCATGTGGTAGGATGCAGGAGGTGCATTGCAGGCTCACTTGGGGATGGCTACGAGCGGCCAGTGTACAAGACGCTGATCCGGTAAGGTGCTGGATCAGAGGCGGACAACAGGTGTGGCGGGTGATGCCAGAGCAGAAGAATGGGAAGACACGGGTCCACCAGAGGACGTGTATTTCCAGGGCATTGTGGCACAAAAAAGGGCAGAGTAAGTCCCCGCTCTGGTGACTTCAGTAGGGACTGAAATGACCTTGCGACGGATGTAGCAGCCGTTGCTGCAAAACCGTTCATGAGACTGGCATCTTGGGGAATCGAGGTGGTTGCTGTGGATGTAGCGGGGGTGGCAACGGATGGGGTGGGAACGCATTTGGTGGTGGTGGCTGCGGAAGTGGCGGTGCTTTTGTTGGAGGACCGTGAGATCCTTCTTCAGAACAGCGTGGTTTGTTGACAAGGCCTCAATCCGGTTCCTAACGTGGAATAAAGGCTCTGAGACTTGGAGAACTTCTGCTTAATTCATTGCTTGATTCGAAGAGTTGCACAATGGCTCTTCAATAAGTGGCTCACTTTCGCGCAAGACGCAAACTCTCTATTTTCCTCAGTGAACTAATCTTGCCTAATATGATAACTCTCTCCGTAACTTATATCCGTCTCCTAACGTTATGTGATTCCTGCCTATTAAGACATGCTAAATATGGCGCGGAACAATATCGTTCAATAAATTCCAACACAACACCACCATCGAAGAGAACACCAGACGTATAAGGTTGCAAACTTTTTGATAAAAGTACAACAACAAAATCTAATAAGACACATGTTATCTCATAACTTAGTATTGAGGTATTATTTCCAACTATTCTTGTAAAGAAAAAAGAAAGGATTCATCATCCATACAAAAAAAATAGATATAGCTTCAAGATGCACTTCAATTTTCAAGGCACCAAACGAGAAGTAGAATTGACGGCCGGACATACCTTCACCTTCTCTCTCTTAATTACCCTCTCACACAAGAGGCGTAACTTTTCCAACTCAACCTGCAAATGATATGATAATGCCTCAATTGTCATTTAACCAATGTTCGCTGAAAAGGAACGACATTCCCTAGACACATCTTGTATCATAACATAGATGTCTCAAGAAGGCTAGTGCATCAATTTGGATGAATCATGTAGAACACAAAACACAGGTGGTTAGCTACAAGTCCAGGGTGCAGCACCATAAATTGAGCTAGCAGGTGCGTCTCACCGCCTAATATGTTTCAGTTATCTTTCAAAAGCACTCTGATAAGAGAGAAACAATGAGAAGGGTTGGTGGGGTGTGCTTCTGTGCTTGACATGAAGCACCAACCGCTTCTAGTAGGGTTGATTATTCACAGCTTAGCTGCAATTACTACATAGAAAATAATGGAAGATCAAAACAATAATATAGTTCCTGTATCCAGCTCATTAGTATGTTCCAGTAATAGAACGGTACGCTGATATGATGTTACGAAGTTCTATCAAGCAGATACAATCAATCCGCAACAAAATCCTCTCTGAAAGAAGCTTTTACTTTGTTCTTAATTGATAGAGTAGTCTTTTAGTGTTCATCTAAATGCAGTTGAGAAACAATAAATATGTATCAGGTAAACTAACCCTCGTCCTTTTCAAGCTATTGAGTTCCTCAGGTCCATACTGCCAGGCGTCAGTCTGCGTGAATTTCAAAGAGCAAAATAAGATATTGAAAATAGCTGTACCGGGCGCAGGATTGCTATAAATAACAGATATGCCCCTGGTGGTTCATGTTCACAGGAAAAAATATGCATAAACAATCAAAGAATATGCCAGCAAGCCTGCAAATTGGATACATAATTATACTAACCCTTGCACAAGCACATTGTTTGACCTCACTATGGTAACACCATGTTTAAGCTATCAATTCGCTATTCATGTGCTGCAAGGGACCAAGTTCACTCCCTATTTCTTATTTATAGTGATATATGGTTAATAATTAACTAGTCGTATGTGCAAAAGAAAGAAATGATTGCTCCAAAATAATCTTGATGCTGCACATACCTCTTTCTGCTCGGTGCTGTGTTTGCCACAGTATGCTTTGTGTTGCAATGTAGTCCCAAATCCTTTAATGTTCATGTAGAAACCAGCATCTCTAGCACAAGAAGGATGAAAAGTGGTCTGGCAGTCCTCACTATTGCACTGCACAGCAGAGAGACAAACTTATCAAAACTAAGTATCTGGCCTTCATCATGTTCTAACTTACACAAACAGGCACAGGTGATACCTTGAGGCACACACCAACTTTGTTGATGCAGACACAACAAGTTTCTTTCTCCTTTACAAGGGTTTCCTGATAGATGCATTAAATAGCCAAATATTAAGATGGTGCAGTATAACATGATATGAGAACACTGACAAATAACAACAGCTTCTAATTATATACACTAAAATCAAAGAGGAGGTTCTATTTATTTCTGAAAATGAACAAACAGATTTTGACTATATGAACAAGAAAACAACAGAGGAAGTTCAATCTACTCTTGAAAATGAAAAGTAGAAAGAACTGCAATGCTGTACAGAGAAGAGTACCATTCCGTTCACTGGATTATCTTGCCCTCTCATGTACTTGGTCTCCAACAACCACTAAGAAAATATTAGAAAAAAAGTTAAACTCAATCTCATATGAAAACAGAAGGTGAAAAAGATTTAAGTACCTCGGCACAGAAGGCATGAATCCACTGTTCATCTATAGTCTTTCTAAAAGCACCAGACGTTCCATGGCACAGAGCACATCGTACCAGGGATATGTCTTTGTCATTGCAGTCAGATTGATCACTAGAGCTAACAGCTTCTGATGAAATATCTTCGCAGAGTTCACATTTCCATGGGCCAGTAGATATCCCTAGATTTCTATAGCAATCTATGTGGACAGCAGCCTGTTGAACAGGTCAAAGTTAATAACATAATGGAGCATAATACCTCAAAACTCAACAGAATCCAAAGCACCTTGCATCTGGAGCAGACAAATATTCTGTTCAACACAGATTCACTCCGCAGGCAGACATCACAGTAGAGTGCATTTTCTTTTGAGAAAATTGGCATACGGAAAGTGCCGAAGTTAGTAACTGGTGAAACTTTGCTGTTGGATGGCTTTGATGGATCCTTGGGCCGTGGCAGTGAAGGAGTCCGCTGGGCAACTCTTGAAGATCCAGCGCCAAATTTTGGAGAACTCTACAAGGTCACAGGAAATAAGATACATATCCTCTCAACAGAAATCATTTGTTAATTGACCAATAAAAATACAGCAAGAAACCTCTTGAATAGCAGGCACTACATCATCATTTGCATCTTTTCTCACAGTGGAGTTACGTGAGGAGGCTGCAACAGCAGCTGAAGCTGCAGCTAGTACAGCCTGAGCTTCTTTATGTCTCTTCTCCTTTCTGCCACGTTTCTTAGCTTCTCTAACGTCACGAAGAAAATGATTGACAAGGATGAAGTCCCATTTTCTTTTACTGAAAACATCCAACTCTCGAGAAAGATTCTGAACAACCTTTACTATTAAATCTTCTGCATGAGTCAAACTTAATGATTCAGAAAAATAAACACAACAGCTTCATTATATAGGGACAGGTTTCTTTGACAGTGTTGACATGAAGGCCATTGACGTAAGATGAGCAACACAGGAATGGACAAGGTTTAATTAATCTGAAAAATCGCTAGCAGAAGAGTAAGGGATACATAAACCGAGGAAAACTTACCATATCTATGCTTTAGAACCATAGCATTGTCAAGCAGCCTAGCTTGTAAAAACACCATTTCTCCTTCTACTTCATCATCAGGTGAATGATCAAGAATTTCCAAAGATTTTGCCTTAGAAATTTGATCTGCCACATCAATTTCTGTTGTTTCCATAAGTTCTATTGACGAATCCGCAGGCCTTTTCTCATCGGAAGAACATAACTGTCCTTCTAGTAACATTTGACCCAAGAAAACAGATTCAGTTAAAGCATGACAAGTAAATTTTCATTAAGAAAAATAAAGGTGACAACAATACAGATTGAAACTAGGTACTGATTTTTTGGATAAAGTATTAATAAATTACCAGAGTGATACTGTGCCTGCTTATTCTGCTTAAAAGTACGGTCCCAAAGATAAGCAATCTTTTCCTTGATAAATGGATGGATGTAAGAATGAGAATCATCAAAGCTGCATGAAGCAAATAAAGGGGTCAACAACAACCCGGCGAAAATAGGAGGACCTTTGTTCATGCAAAAAAAGTGGTTTGAAACTAAATAAAGATGGGTAAATATCAAGAGCAGAAATAGGCCAAAACACAATTAGCTGGACAATTTACCTGAAAAAGGGTTGTCCACTAACGTGATCCATATTACAATCACGATGATTGCATACACCATTTTCATCTGAATTCGACCCATGTTTAGCATTATCACCCCAAGAAGAGGTTTTATCCAATGAAGATACACACTCCTCCACTTCCGAGCCAAATTCAGCCTCTGTCAAGTCATTATTTTTCCTTCCAAGTGATGTAGCTGTTCATAACATACTGTAAGAAACTAGAAAAATGCCACACATTTACGTGAATAATTCTGTAATAAATAATTGTTAGCTAAAACATACTCCACATCTACTAAAAGAAAATATTGTAATGTATATATGGCAATCCTTTCTGTGTGAATAAGAGTTAAGTCTTCCATCTAGGTCCATAAAAATAAGCAATATTTAAGAATTTCTATACAAAATTCCTTTCTAGCGAGTCGAGTTCTGCTGATTTGAGGATTTCTATAGCTTCGATTTATGCTTCATTTCACCTTTCTTATTACAAATAATGATACGGAAGAATGGCATCAGAAGAAATGGTAACTTTTAGTTGGTATAGCTATTTTTTTCTTGAACCAGGAAAATTGCAACAGATTGTAGCACCTGCATGGCAAGTAATAACAGGGAAGAACTGATTTTGTCCAATAGAAAACAAATAAAGACACCAAACATAGCCTTAAACACCCACATATATAAATGTAGAACAGCACTGTCATGACCATTGCAGCATTGCAAGGAATAATTGTACTGACCTTGTAAGTTGTAACCCAGTTAACAACTTACGAGTAGTGAACTAGTAAAATCTAATATAATTCAAAAGTATACCAAAAAGAGAATGAGAAATGCATACTTCAAAATTTTCAACCATCAAAACGCCTTTTGCTTAGAAAACAAGGATACCAGGCAAGGGAAGCTTGCTACTTTCACAAAGTTGGCAGCCACTTCACTACAATACAAGCAGGCAAGCTAGAACAGAGCATTCGGAGCTGGTGCAGCACTATAGAGAAAATGTTGTGAAGTTCTTTTGAGGCTGGCATATCAGAGCGGGTCACACCATAAATAAGGATGTCTAACTGGTAGGTTTTGTTGAAATGGTGTGTTGCGATTTTCTCATTTGGTTTGTTGAATGAACAATTAACCAAAAGAAAACTGAGGTTCCAATGGCCAATACAAAAGATCACAGAAGGATAAGACAGCAAACAATAAAAATGCTCTCTAGAGTATATAGATCATGCAGAAGGCAGTGAGAACTCTGGAGTAGTGGCTCAAAAGATTTTTACCTTCAAGTTGATTTAGTATCTCCATGGAAGTACCAAATACTTTATTGCCAGAGATGCTGTTTGGTATCTGTCACAAGGATGGGAATCAAAACTGCATCCATAATTAAAGATTGTTTCCTTAAGACCATAAATAATGACAGCACAGCGACCTATTAAACGAAGGTAACCTGGAGCTCACAACCATAGCAGAACAGGGAGACACAAACAATGATGACAGAACAAAATCTAAAGGTTATCTGTTAGCTATCATCTCAGCTATTTGCAGTACAAATTAAGAAGACACCTAAAGCTGATGCAGCAGGAAGAGACAGAGGAAAGCTAAAGATTCCATCCACTTACTAGCAAGTGGCAAAATTGTGGGGAATTTGTACATTTAAGGGCCAATCCATTTGTGAAAGCTAATAGAATATTCGTCTACCATTTTACTGCTGAATTTCGGATAATATACTTTTCATTTAGCACAAAGTAGGTCCCTGCAATCGTACACAATCGGTCACAGCAAACAGCATACATATATATAACCTTAGGCCTTGACACCTGACCTTGTGGAGTCTGGAAGAAATCCCATCAGAGCTACTAAGGACATCTCTTCCCTCAACAGATTCTCTTATTCCCATTTACTATACTTTGTCCAACAACCTAAAGCTAGCAAGAATGTAGATATGCATGCAGAAACATAGTCAATGAAGGTGCTTGCTAAATTATGACGCCAGCCGCCAGTTATTCAGGAAAAAAAATCAGAGAAAACATCTACACGCTGATATTTAATGCTTCAAACCAGTTCAGAAGTAACAAACAAGCAAAGCTTCACGGAATACTGAAAAGTGTGTATCGCATACCAATTTTTCATGCACTTCCTTTGAAGTATCCTCGCTTTCGACTGGGGACAGATTTCTAGTAGATTCTTTCGCAAAATCATCAGTAGGGAAATACTCTTGATTAGCACTTCCTTTAGCAATATTCTTTTTTCCATTTTCCATAGTAGGTCCAGTTGCACATATTGCCTTCTCTTCTTTCAGAATTTTGGCATTAGATCTTGGTGGTGGGAGTTTCGGTATGGTAGAAACCGACATCTCAACTGCTGCTTCTTTGTCCACAGGGACGAATGAACTCTTCACATTGACACTATTTGTACCCTCAGACCCATCTAATTTGTCCTCATGTACCACCTCTGAGCTCCCTTTAAGAGGGATTGCTTCAACAGCTGGTATATGTGCAGACTTTTGAAGCCACCTGATGATTTTCAACTTCAAACCATGGGAAAAGGTCGTAGTTTCCCCCTGAAAATCAGAGAATTAGCAAAACTAGCTCGGAAATCAATTAGTAATGCTAGACATAAGCTATGTCCAAGAGTACCACGAGAGCAGCTTCCAACGACGCTGAAGAAATACCCACTTCCGATGCTATATCATTCACACTAACATCCCCTCTGTCAATTAGCTGCAAATACAGTAGACATTAAAGTTTTTTCTTGACAAAGGTTAAGCAGCAAATGCCTGAGTAACAACTTGATTCTCAATCAGCAGCAGTTACCTTTCTGAGCACCATAGCAACATCAACAGAGTTTCTCACAAGATTACCAACTGAGGGATGATCAGTATCCATTTCCATACTTCGGGTTGCTTGAGTACCTAAACTCCTAACAGTATGGGGCAAAGCACCATGCTCCATCGTCTCCACTTTGATAAGGTTACCAGGGTTAAAGCTACTGGTTTCATAGTTCATGGATCTATCCTTGTTCTTGCGTGTGAATCTCAGTTTTGGGATCTTTCCGATGCCAAGATTTGCATCATTTGGCCTCAATTCTCTAGGACTCTGCCCAGATGCATTATTACTTTTCTCCAGAGTGTTGGCATACCTAACTGAAGAATGCTTTGAGCAAAACGCTCTCAGCTCGACCTGCAAAACAAACATGAAAAATGAACAACAAGAACTTACATAAGGGTGTGGCAACAGCTTGAAGATAATGATCTCACATTAGGATTTCCAGATTTTCCCCATATCTCCATTTGGTGCTTGCTATCTCGTGCACATATAGGATGGAAGGCAGCCCGGCATGACCCTGAAAATCATGTGGAGCTTAGCATTAATAACCAATAAAAGTGGGGGAAACTCTGCACAATAGATATTAGCTAAAAACTAATATTTTTATCATGGCTATATATAACATAGGTGGCACTAGTTATAACTGGCACAAAAGTTGAGGAAAAATGACAAAGATAACTGAACATGTTCCTTTTCATATAATATACTGTATCACATATGAACAGCTTTTAGGACACACTTTTAGTATATAATTCAATGCTTAATCTATCTTGAGCGTCCATTTTAAACGAAATATATCAAACAGAGCTCAGGCCATCGCAATATCGTACAGAATGTTAATTTTGTGTGGCCATAAGAAAGTAACACAGAAAACACTGTCTGTTACTTAGGCAAGTAAGTCAATCAACACAAGATGATAACAAGTACCACAGGAAAATAATGGTCAATCGCATAGCCAAGGAAATCAATCAACATAAAAATAGGATTCCTTTTGTGTGGTCATGAGAAAAAAACACAGAAAACAATGTCAATTACTTAGGGCGCCACTGAGGTCAAGGGAAACCTTACTAAAAGGCTGCATCTACTCGAGCATCATGGGTTACTCAGGTAAGCAAGTCGATCAAAACACAAGACAATAACAAGGTATCATAGGGCACCACTGACGTCAAGGAAAATCTTACTCTAAAAGACTGCATCTACTCGAGCACTACAGCCCATGTACTGAAAGCAAAGCGGGAGTTTTGAGAAGTAGCACCCGAGTGAACATAACATCTCATGCAAAACACAGCAGTCATGCATAACGCACCATTTTAGGTGATGAAGGTGGCATTCAGACCTAACGACTTAACTAAGAAGTTACTACTTACTACAGAAAAAATTTCACTCCACATAGGAGAAAGGATAGCAATACACTGAAGATATACAAACCGAATCAAGTATAACGACGCCTATCGCTAGACCGCCATTCATATTGGGTAACCAAATCCCATATAACCATCTTCACGTGGCTCCACCTAATATCCCAAGAATCTTGGCCCTTCTGGCCTTTTGTAACTCGTATAATAGCAAACCTAGAAGGACAAACTGGGTCCAGTGGTAGGCTATTCGAGCGTAGAAACAAGGCAAACCCAAAATTCACAAGAAACAACAAAAAATATGCAGTGCATCCCTACAGTCTAACATAAGACAAAGCTCACTAGTGCTGTCTCAAGACAGTAGCAACATGTCATACACACATTACAAGAGAAATGAATATGTATGTACTCCCTCCATTCATAACTGAACTAAAACCACGGCAAGAATTCTGGAAAGGAGGGAGTATTTTATAATGTCAATCAACACGTAATTTAAAATCCACACATATGAATTTAATTTAAACCTGGTTCCAAGATTTGTCATTGCATTACTCTTGGCAGGTAACTATTCACAAATTTTAACTCAAAGTGTATGATATTCCAAACTCAAAAATAAGGTGGGTAAAATATCACCCAATGAAAACACAATATCATAGACATTTCACAATAGAATGTAGAAAAATGAGATCTTAAGCCAGATTAAACTTGATTTCACAAACATGGAAGGATATAAATGATTTGCCATACAGCCAAAAACTCAATTTAACTAGTGTAGACTTATTTGTCTTGCATGGAAAAATGCTACTCTATTAAATTCCATATGGTACATAATAGCTACATGCGTTGTCGACCAAATGCCACCATGTTGTTCCACAAAATACACCACATGTTGCAATGTAAAGCACTAACTTCGTACACCACCCATTACAATGTGTTCTACTATGTGGAGTAGCTATGGAAGCCGTCCATGCAGAAGAGGGATTGTTTCCTATGGAAAGTTGCTGCTAGAAAAGAGTTATACTGCCCACTATTTCAGCAAGCATTTTGTGCTACAACCTGGTACAGAAGCATGCGGATACAAACAGAATTCTACACCTAACTTTGAGCAATTAGCTCTTAAGGCACACCTGAATGTATTACATGACTTTTTGTTAGAATATGAGGATAATATCTGTTGGATATATCTTCCATTATAGAAGTAAAACTTGAATTCAAAAAAATAAAAGGCAAAGCTTAATACCAAAACTGAGGTGGGTTGTGTTGTTTGTTCAAAAAAGGTAGGCTTGTTGCCTATTAGTTCCAAAAAAGAAAAAATAGGCCCGGTGGAAAAAAAAAAGAAAAATAGGTAGGAAGAATTACCTATTTTGATTTATAAATTTTGCAGGATATTAATATATATTGCTAAATATAATGATATAACATAGGACTGCAGTTCTCAAGCAATACAGTCTGCATTACAATGATCTAGTAACCTTAAGAATTATGTTCAGTGAACCCAAGCTCAAATTGTGATAACTGAGACAAGTAGAAGTACATACCATGGCTACATCGAATGCACACGCCACGCTTAACCTTGCATATAGTGCACACCATTTTCATTGGATTCTCTTGTACACCACCAACATTAGTAACAGGCTCCATTGAGTCCATGTCCTCCACAAGAACCTCTGGTCTCCAAAGACTACAAAACAAGTGCAGAAATTGCAGATTGCCTCCATCTGCAGTTCGATTAGGCTCCACTTTTGCAGGTTTTAGAGCCCCTTTCCCCTTTGAGCATAGCACACAAGGCATTGACAGGGTGCTGCTTGCAATTTTCTTTGATAACAGCCCTGCCGACTCCACATACTTGCACCAAGCGCACAACCACTGGCCCTCTGGCATGACATGCAAACCATAACACTTCTGGTGCATGGAAACCTTGCAGTTGCTACAGCGAAGCATCCTATTAGACACCATGTCACTCTCTCCCAAACAGCAAACATCGCACATCGACCCAGCTTGAGCTCCCAAGCGTGGAAGCAGCACAAGCTGCTCTAGCCCAGCATCCACACCTAAGAGCTTCCTCTTCTTGTTTGGCCGCTCGGTAGTGAGCACAACTCGCTGCCTTGCTCCTAGCAGCCAATGGAGCGATGTTCCTGCCTCCTCCTCAGATACAGGTGACACGGTGCCACCGCTGCTACTACCTTGCTCCACTTCCAATGGCCACTCCTCCCGCTGCGCAACCGCCTCATGCATACGCTGTTCTATGCTCTGGTCGCTGCGGTCTCTGGTACAGACCAGCTGCTGCACGACCACGTCATGTATGCCCTGCTCAACGCTTATGTTGCTGACAAAATCCACGCTCTGCCCACTGCGTTCCTTGTTACTGACGACCTCTTCGCCGCCCACGCCCAAATACGAGCTGGTTTCAGCGACAGCCACATCATACGTCTCCGCTACAAGCTCCTCGCTGCTGCTGCCAGGAAATGGTATGACGACACATGAATCGAGCTCCCCGTAGCTGAAGGGGAACTTTGGCATTAGCATCTCAATATCATTCAGGGTCACAGGCCGGAAATACGCCTCAAAGTGCTCCCAGGCGCCCTTCTTCCCGGAGGGCGCCACGGGGAGCTTGGGCGGATGCTCCTCGGCGGCGGCGTCCGGAGGCTCGAGCTTCTTGTGCTTCTTCCGCCTGTCGCTGGGCCCTGCCCAGCTAACGAGCCGCGCGGGCAGCGTGGGCACCCTGGACGCCGTCTCCTCCTCGAACGGCGTCCGCAGGGACAGCGCCTTCCTGGCCTGCGCGTACGGGTCGAACCCGAGGCCGAGGGCCGCCCCCTCCGGCGCGCCCTCGGCACCGGCCATGCCCCCGGCGCTCATGACGCCTCGGCAGGGGAGGGGCGCATCGCCGCCGGGGTCCGCGGAGGAGACGCCCACCTCGGGGGGAGGCCTACGGCGAGGGGCGAGGGCCGCGGGCGGGGCGGAGCTAGGGTTAGGGTTTCGTTCCGACCCGGAGTTCAGTCCGTCTTGTGTGCCCCTGTGCTCGAATGTTTTTTTTTCCTCCGGCCCGGTTTCTTCGCCTAGGTTTCGGATCCGATGGGAGGGAGAAGAGAAAGGGGGGGAAGGAGGGGCCAGGCGTAGTATGCGTCTCGCTCTCACCGCGTCGGGACACGGGGTTCGGTTTTGTATAAACCAAAAAATACACGTAGCCTCCGCGCCTAGCGTTTCGTGTAAGAAAAGCGAGGCAAAACTGTAAACGGAACGAGCAAAAACTGGGAAACTTCTTTGGGCCAGCTAGTGCCATTACAAGCTTCCAACTTTTGCCAATTCACCCGTTAGGATGCAACAAGAAAAAAAATACAATCACACCATTGAGCAAATTTGGAAACAAATTGAATGGCAAATCGCCGGATCACAAGTTGATGATCTGAAAATTGGGGATCTGGTCAATTTTTGCAAACATATAAACTATGTGAAAGAACACCACAAGAGAACACGAGGAAAAATAATGCATTTGCATTGTTGAGAGTAGAATTAGCGGTTGTTAAGAGGTTGGTAGGGGAATATGGTATCGGAATGTTCGCATCTCACGAGCTCTCACTTAGAGCATCTCTAACAGTACCCTTAAACCTGTAACCCTCAAAAACAGTTTGAGGGCCGAGAAAATGCAAAGTTGAAGACCCAAAATAGCCGATGCAGATCAGTGCCCTCAAACCAACCCTCAAAACAGAATCTGCGCCCCGACCTTCAAACCTTCAAAACAGGATTTTGTCAAAAATAACAGCAACATACAATATTTGCAAATGGATATTAGCAAAACACAATCATGAAACACACATATCATGAAACAAACTTGCAGTTGATTATAAATGATGCATGGTTCATAATTTTACATCACATAATCAACATCTTGTCCTTGCAAAAGATCATCATCACCATCACAATGGTGACTCAAGCGAAGTTGTCCACACCTCCGTCGCCACCACCACTCATCGGAAACTCACCTCGGAGAGTAGACGAAGCACCACCACCACCACGCAGTAGCCTCTTCCTCTCCGCGATGTCCGCCTTGGTCTCCTTCCACCATGCCAATTGGTCTTCATCCATGTCCTTTTTAGACATCATCATGTGCTCCTTCTCCTAGGCCATGATCTCTTTCCATGCCTTTGTTTCCTTGAGCTTGATCATCCTCTCCTCCAATTCGGCCTTCCGGTTGGCATCTTCCCGCCTAGCTTCCATCTGTGCAAGCTTCACCTCTTTCTTTCTCTCGGTGATAATGAGCTTTGTCTCCAATGCCTTCAATGTCAAAGTCTCCTTTGCCTTGATCATTTGATCAAGCTTGTCCTCCCACCGTGATGCATCCGCTTCCAACTTCAACCTTTCCTTGGCCTTCTTGGATCCCTCGGGCTTGCCACGGTTCCTTCCTTCATCCTCTCTATCTTCCATATTCCGATTTCTTAGGTGCGGATTCTTGATCCCTTACTTTCCACTTGTCAAGATCCTTAAGCAATGCCCAGCAATGCTTGAAGGGAAAATGTTTTCCCTTGGAACCGGCCATGTCCTTGTACCGCAAGTTGGCATATGTCTCCTACAATATGCATAACATGATCACAATCGGAAGCATAGCATGATCACAACCAAGTGCATAATGTAAAAATAGGCATGAACCAAAGATTGAGGTTGAGTATACTCACATAGTCAGTCTCAACGGTGCCACTTGGTGGAGCGTTAATCACTTGGTCTATATCCGCACTCCAACGAGTACAAGGGAGCTTTATCACCTCCATCGTCCTTGAAGTGACCAGTAAGAACGATGGACCAAGTTGTCGGTCTTGGGATTGAGCTTGCAATACTTGTCCTCGATCTGTTGCCAATAGCGTTTCCCGGTTTCATCCGTGACATGAAACGCATCCATCCCAATTTCAGACCAAGCACGAACCAAAAGAACATCTTCAACATCGGTGTAGTTCGACGAGCGGATGATGAGCCGGCGAACACCCCCTTCCTCTTGAGCGGTTTCGAACGCCGCCTCACTGATCTCGGTCACCTCTTCCTCCTCCTCCTCCTCCTCCTCCTCCTCCTCCTCCTCCTCCTCTTCCTCATCAACATCAAAGTCGAACGAATCAAGAGGAGGAGCCCCAATGTTCACCTCGGCATCTTGGAGCAGTCCCATGTAAGAAGCGGTTAGGGCTAACATTTCATCGAGCACCTCATTGGCGCTTGGCAGCGGAGGGGCGGAGAAGGACGAAGGAGTGGCCTTCTTGCGGCTGGTCGGCTTCTTCACCAACGGTGGCGCGCCCAGGGCGTTCCTCTTTGCTCCGGCGTACTTTGGCCCCAAGGAGGGAACCTTCTTGGCCCTCTTCTGGGCGGGTGCGGGGGCGACGGAGGCGGTGACTACGGGGGAGACAACTACGGCGGTTGTGGGGGCAACGAATGCATCGGCGGAGCCTTTGAGGACGTGCTCCCGCCTCCTCTTCACGCCGACGTGCGTGGAGGCCACCATACCGGCCACCACGGTGTCGCTCGAGGCTGGGGCGGGAGCGGGAGGCGGCTGCACGAGGGCGCTCGAGGCGGGGATGGCCGCGGGACTCGGCGGCGAGGCGGGGGCACTCGGAGCGGGGGCCGGCGGGACCTCCGTGGTCGGCGGCGAGGCGGGCAAGGGCCTGCGGCGGCACGGGGAAGGAGGAGGGCTCGAGCGGTTGAGGGATTTTTCCCTCCCGCGTCGATTCGTTAACCAGAATGAAGGGCACTGGGTATTTGCCTCTCAACCTGGGTTTCTACAGGTTGGAATGGAAAATGAGGGCTCGCCTTCAATATTTTTTGAGGGTTTAAGGATTTGAGTGCTCTGTTCCGTGCCAACTTTCTGCCTCGGCCTGCAAAAAAACAGTTAATTTGAGGGTTTGACCAGTTTGAGGGCTCTATTAGAGATGCTCTTACACTAGTTGTGATCCATTGATTCAGAAAGCCCCATCGCCATGCCTACCCAAACCCTAGTGTTGTCATGGGATCCATGGAAAAGGCATGGGGAATTGGGGGCTAAATCACCTTTGGTTGTGGAGAACAAATCAATTAAGATGTGTGAGGGGTGTGGATAAAAAGAAGATTCACATCAATGAGGCAGGAGAGACGGATGGCCTTTCACGACGATGGCACTTGTCGTAGAAGGAATAGAAATTAGGGGGTGATGGAGCGAATGTGGTCATCGCAAAAAGGAAAATTCAGACTAGCGAGAAGTGAGGGATAAATGTACTTCATTAGATGAGACGTTCATCATAGAACATATTGGTTTCATCATAATCGGAGTTTCCAAACTCAACTTCTTGTGTTTTGGGTTTCGGAGGTTTTACCAATTCGTCACTTTTAGAAAGGTCAAACCTTTCGTCATTTGGTTTTATCTTCCCTTGTTGTACTATGATGTTTCTATGCACAATATTGTAGGTCTTGTTGTTCTCTTTGAAATGAGCCCAACATCATTGAAATCGGAGTTTGGAAAAAGTTATTGAAGTTTTGTACCATGATGTCTATTTGTTCCATGGGTAGTAGTACCGGCCAAGTTTCGGTATACTACCTCGGAATTCTGTTTCCTTGTAGCAGGTCATGTTTTTTATTCACCGGTAGTACCGGTAACGCGTGAATCTGACCCAAACGGGCAGATTACTCTTGCCCTAATTAAGGGTTCTTCTTCCCCAATGTTTTCCCGTCGTTTGAGCTTATTTTTGCCCGCTATTCTTGACCTTATAGAACTTGCATAATCCCTCTCCCTCCCATGATTCTTGCATCTTTTTTAGGGGAAAGACAGAGGATATCTAGATCTACAATTCTACCAAATCATATCTCTTCTTAGTGAAGGGAATATTGAGATCTAGATCTTGGAGAAATTTGGTGTTCTTATCTTGTGTTCTTCCTCTCTTATTCCCCCATAGCTTTTATAACTTTGGTGGAATTTGGGATCGATGGACTTTCCATTGCATTAGGTGAATCGGTTTGAGTTCTCTACGGAGAATCAATTGGTGAAATCAAGTGAGTCTGTTACTCTCTGGGTTCTTGGAACCCTAGACGTTTGTGGCCTTGATGGTGTTTTTTGGGGTCTCCAATTAAGTTGTGAAGATTGCCTCAAACTTGTGTCCTTTTGTGGCATTATCTTGGGAGCCTTCAATTGAGTCTTGGAGATTACCCCAAACTTGTACAGGTTCGTAGATCATCCTCAACTGTCCCATAGTGGATAGTGTTCCCACATTTATGGTGTGCATACGAGAGAATAAGACGAGCCTTTTTGTGGTGTTGGTGAGTGGTGTGCCCTTACATATTAGGGCGAGTCCTTGTGTGATTGGTAGCCCTTGTCGACGTGTGAGTCTCTTCTTCTTTGTTCCCTGGCAACAGAGCCAGAAAACTTGTTGTCTGACAGAGAGGACTTCGTTGGAAACCCCAAGAGCAAGGTGTGATGAGCACAACAACACGTCTTCTATTAGTAAGAAACCGAGGATATCGAACCAGAAGTAGGAAGGAAACATCACACAGGTGTTGCTAGCAACGCGGAGACCTGCACAACACAAACTTAAGACTTTGCCCCAACGAATTAGTGAGGTTGTCAAGCTCACCGTTTTGCTGTAATAAAGGATTAAACGTATGGTGTGGAAGGTAATGGTTTGCAGCAAGTAAACAAGCAACAGTGGAAGATGTATCAATGGTAAAGATTGGACCGGGGTCCATAGTTCACTAGAGGTGCTATCCTTAGATAAACAACATGGAATGAAGGGTAAACAAATTACAGCATGGCGATTTACAGGAACTGATCAAGGCATAATAATGCAATTACTAGTCAGACAGATCCTATGAGATTCGATTGGGCAATACAACAATATACATAGACCGCCATCCAACTGCATCTATGACTAGAAGTCCACCTTCAGGTTATCATCCGAACCCCCTCCAGTATTAAGTTGCGATCAACAGACAACTGCTTTAAGCAAAGTGTGTAAGGTAAATAATCCACATGTTCCATGAACAAGAGACCGTTATTTTCTCCCTAATAGCAACATTACATCTACAACCGAAGAGATTATTGTCACTTCCCTTGGAAACTAGAGGCATGAACCCACTGTCGAGCATAAATACTCTCTCTTGGAGTCACTAGCAACTACTTGGCCAAGCTGGCTACTAACAACGGAGAGCATGCAAGATCACAAATAACACATACATGATAGAATCATAAATAAAAACCATTAATCAAACCAACATAATAATCTCAATATCCATCGGATCCCGGCAAACACAACATGCATGATTATAAATAGATTAGATCTTGATCATAAACGGAGCTCACAAGATTTATACATGAAAGCATAAAGGAGGAGATACAACCATCTAGCTACTACATGGACCCATAGTCCAAGGTGAAACTACTCACGCATCATACCGGAGAGAAGGCCTCCGGGATGATCTCCCCTTCGGCAGGGTGCCAGGAAGAACTTCAGACCCCCCCATCTAGGGACGATGGTGGCGGCGGCTACACATGGTTTCGTGGAGATTTGATTGGGTGCTTAGGATTTCTGCATCGGGGCTTCTTATAGGCGAAGGGGGAGGCCGAGGAGGCGGCCAGAGGGGCCACAACCCTCCCAGGCGCGGGCCCACCTCTGGCCGCGCCTAGGGGGTCTGGCTGCCCTGGCCCGCTTCTCCGTCTCCCCCTGGACTTCTTGTTTCCCACGGAAAGTAATTGACTTTCACGTTTTTCCTGTCCAGTTCCGAGAATATTTCTTTACTAACTTTTTTGGAACCAAAAACAGCAGAAAACAGGCAACTGGCACTGTGGCAACTTGTTAATATGTTAGTACCAGAAAACATATTAAAAAGCACCTCAAAGTGTAGATAAAGCAAAGGAAAGTAGATACTAAACAAGCATGGAGCATAAAAAATTATCGATATGTTTCCGACGTATCAGTGATACTGTGTGTGGATCGACCCAACACACCTCAAGGTGATCCACTTGTGTCGTCCGGGGAGCATTACGCCACAATACCTCTCCTACTGAGATTACCTTCTTTGGAAGTGAACTTCGGATAAAGTATTCATCTTCGTGTGTCTAGGTTATCTTTATG
Organism: Avena sativa; assembly: GCA_916181665.1. Taxonomy (NCBI): domain Eukaryota; kingdom Viridiplantae; phylum Streptophyta; class Magnoliopsida; order Poales; family Poaceae; genus Avena; species Avena sativa. The sequence continues at coordinate 270,131,948 of OV702298.1, read as the reverse complement.
CCCGAGCTCTTTACTTATGTACTTTATATTGTGATAGACTTCATGTTTAAAGTAATATATCTTACTATCACCTTGTTGCTTATCTTACTTAGCATAAGTTGTTGATGCACTTAGTTGAACCTGGTGGATTTAGGTTGTATGCCTAATAAATTAAACGATGGTTTTATTCCATATTTATTAGAGTCAAAACCATAATAGTTTTAAAACGTCTATTCACCCCTCTAGGCGACATAAGTATCCTTTCAGTACCGAAGACTATCTCCCATAGACGCACTAAATTGTCGCGTGCTAAAAAATTTTTTGGACACGGGTTTAGTTATTTTAGTGTGCGCTACAAGCAGTGCTGCGCCGAGCGTTGTAAAATACAACGCACGCACGGTAGCACAAACATCAAACACACACAAATATAGAACAACAAATATCAAACACACACAAAATAAATCAATAGTAAATAGTTCATTATTATTAAAACACAAAAATAGTTCCTCAATACAACTAATAGTTTGTCAACGATCCAACAAATATACCCTCAACAGTATAACAAATAGGTTATCAACTATACAACAAACATACAAATAATAAGAAACTGGTGATTTTGGCAGCCATTCCATGACCACCACTCCTTGACGAGATATTTTTTAAGATCACCATGCACATCGATATGTTAAATCGAATGATACGAGGCAATAAAGTGAGACACCCTATCTTCTCTCCTATGCACTCGCTAAAGGGAATATGACCTGGAGGCAAATAATAAATGGTTATTATTGTCATATCTCAACTAGTTTGTAATAGTTTCATATTATGCTATAACTATATCAAGTGGAAACATTGCTACAAGTGTGATATGAAACAGAAGTTCCTAGTAGCCTCTATTCATACTAGTTCATCGGGCAATCGATGATCAAGGTTTCATGATCACGGGTGATAGTGCCAATTGACAACGAGATCATATCGTTGGTGAATGATGTGATGAACATTACCCAAAGATTGCGACACGATCAAGTCACGAGGTTCATTGCAATAGTCAGAAACATAGTCTCCTTCTCCTTAGACCGTGATATCATATTAATCACTGTCTCCCGAGGCTGCTTTAACTTCATCAAACGTCACTCCATAAAATGGTGATTATAAAGGTGTATGTTGGGTATTCCAGAGGTACAATTGAGGCCTATGGATCAAGACTGGGATTTGTTCATCCAGTGACGGTAAGATGCATAAGGCCGACTTGGTGAAATTACATCCATAATGTTGCAACATGTGACTAGGTCATGGGGATATAATATCGCTATAACAAATGAAACAGTACTTGTCGATAACAAGATTGAACAAGGTATGTGATACCAAACGATCGGATCTCAGACAAGTTGTATCAAAAAACAAAGGGAATTGGACTCGATATCTACGGTTTAAATGACATCGTCATTGTGGAATGTACAGGGGTCAATATGGGCATCCCGATCTCGTTGTTGATCATTGATAGAGATAATGTATGTGCCATTCCCAAGCCGTGGGGAGATACGCTTAAGGGTATGATGAGCTAGAGATCATTTGTAAGTTAGAATCACAGTAGAGAAAGAGAAAGCCGAAATTGTTCCGGGGAGAGATCCAAATTTGTTCGAAGAAAACAAGAAAGGAAAGGACCGAAAGGAGTTTCAGATAAATGGTTGTTGGGTCGCGCCACCACATCCCACAAGGGTGAGTAGCAACTAGGCACCGCGGGGGTGCAGCGGACAGCCGCCACCGCTTGGCTCAGCTCACGCTCAAGGGCGTGTGCGCCGTGCGGGGCTGGTGGGCCAAGGTGGCCATCAGCCCACCCTGCCACCCGGGAAGAGGCGCTGGGCGTCGCGCGAACCAGGCCACCGCGGAGTGGCCGGCCCACCCGGGCACGACATCGATGGCCACTGCGCTGGGCACCAGCAGGCCGCGCACGTGCGCCGAGTAGCCCACTCGGGGCAAGGCCTGCCCAGTTGTTGTTGGTTGCTGCAGTGCTAGGCCACGGTGGGTGTTGTGGCCCACTCGGCTGGCCAGTTGTGGCTGTTGGGCTGGGCATTGCTGGCACAGCCGGCTGTTTGTTATTTCTCCTTTATTTTCTTTTGTTCTTTATGAAGGGTTTCGCGGCATAGTAAATCAAAATTTTCTACGGATGCGAACAGAGGTAAGCCAAGATCTAATCTAGGAGATGCAAACAACGAGAGAGATTGTATTAGATCTTCATACCCTTGAAGATTCGCACAGCGGAACGTTCGGCGGAACGTGGGTGATGTAGTCGTACTCGCTTCTCCTCCTCGCGATCCGATCCGATCTAGCACCACAAGTGGCGATGCCTCCGTGAGATGCACACGTGCGGCACCTCGACGTCTCCTCCTTCCTTGGTCCAGCAAGTATGGTGGAGAGATGGGTTGGATCTACAACGCGACGGCGCGGTGCAATTGGTGGAGAATTTCTGCAGCAGGGCTTCGCTTACAAGCAGTCGGTAGGGAGAGAGGAGGGCAGCAGGGCGGCTAGGGTTGGAGGGGAAGGTGTAGGGGGTTGGTGCGCCCCCAACCCTCTATATATAGAGGGGTGGGCGCAGCCCTAGCCCCTCCCCCAAGCCAAGGCCGGCGGCCCCAAGGAGGAAGAGTGGGGGGCAAGGAAACCCCCCCTTCTAGAAGCTCTATCTAGAGTTTAAACCTCTCTTGGCCGGCTGGGCCCTATGGGGCCTTGTGCCCCTGGCCCAATGCGGCCAGGGCACTCCCTAATAGGCCCATGCCCCCTCCCGAAAGGTGGGGCCACGTTGGTCCCCTTCCGGAAGGTTCTAGAAGCTTCCGGTACAATACCGATTAACCCGGAACAATTCCGAACTCCAAAAACTGCACTGCCTTATATGAATCTTATTCTCCGGACCACTCTGGAACCTCTCGTGATGTCCCGGATCCCATCCGAGACTCCGAACAAAAACTCATAAACCAATTATCCAATCTATCCTAGCGTTGAGACACGTTAAGTGTGTGACCCTGCGGGTTCGAGAATATGCAGACATGATCTTCTATCAATAATCAACAGCGGGGTCTGGAAACCCATATTGACTCCCACACATTCATCGATGATCATATCGGATGAACCACGATGCCAAGATTCAATCAATCCCATATATATATTCCCTTCGTCTCGCGATATTTTACTTGCCCGAGATTTGATCGTCGTGTTGGAGATATGCCCTAGAGGTAATAATAAATGTAGTTATTATTATATATCTTTGTGTTTATGATAAATGTTTACATTCATGCTATAATAGTATTAACAAGGAAACCATTAATACTTGTGTGATTTGTAAACTTAATTTGAAGTCCCTAGTATGGCCTCTATACTTCGCTAGCTTGTTGGTTGATTGATGATGTGGTTTCTTTGTCATGAACATTGAGATGTTATCAACAACAAGATCATATCGTTAGGAGAATGATATGGTGGACATACTCCTATAGACAAGCGTAGCATAAAGATCAAGTCATTTCAATAGTTCAATTGCTATATGCTTTCTGATACATAGTAACCTAATTCCTTCGACCATGAGATCATGCATATTGCCTTTACTGGATGGATGCTTTGATGTCATCAAACACCACACCGTAACAGGGTGGCTATAAAAGTGGCATTGGGTGTTCGGAAAGTATTGGTTGAAACACATGGATCAAGAGTGGGATTTGTCCATCCACATGACGGATAGATATTCTCTGGGCCCTCTCGGTGAAATGTCATCCAATTAGCTTGCAAGCATGTGACTTGGTCACAAGGGATCACATATCACGGGAACGAGAAAAGAGTACTTATCAGTAACGAGGTTGAAACTAGGTATGCAGAGATACCGACGATCATGACCTCGGATAAGTAACATATCGTGAGACAAAGGGAAATTGGTTTCGTATGTAAGTGGTTCATTCGATCGCAAAGTAATCGTAGAAATATGTGGGAGCCATATGAATTTCCAGATTCCTCTATTGGTTATTGTTCGGAGAAGTGTCTCGATCATGTCCGCATAATTCACGAACCGTAGGGAGACACACTTAAGGATTCGACGTTGTTTGAGTAGTTATGGTATTATGAGAAAGAGACCGAATGTTGTTCGGAGTCTCGGATGGGATCCGGGATATCACGAGGTGATCCGGAATGGTCCGGAGAATAAGATTCATATAAGGAAAGTCCCATTTCGGAGTTGGGGAATGGTTCCGGTGTTTTCATCGGGAACATTCTAGAAGGTCCCGGAATGTCCGGCACTCCGGGGGGGAAGGGGTACATGAATGTGTCATTGCAAAGTTGGAATGATTGCATCATGTACTAGGTGTTCTCGCTGTCCAAAATAAAGGGTTTATTTAATTCCTAAATTTGAAAAGTCAAACGGCTAATTTGAAAGTCAAACTGCCAATTTTGGGAAGTGGGAAAAGAGGAGGATTGGTGGAGGCCGAATTGGGGGAGGACTCCTCCCTTGGCCGGCGCCCCACCAAGCCGACTTGGGGAGGGACTCTCCTCCCCATGGCGCAGCCAGCCCTCCCACCTATATAAGGAGGGGCAGGGCTCCCCTCCTAGTACACACAAGTTCCTATCCTCTAAACTAGAAACTAGACCTAGACCCCGGTTTAGAGCTGTTTCGGTTTAGAGCCTTCTAATTGGTTTAGAGCCCTCTAATTGGTGTGTCTAATTACTAGACCACTAATAGCCTCTCTCATAAGCTCCACCATACTCGCACCGGCTTAAGGCGAAGCCCTGCGGGATCTCCCCTCTACCTCCGGTACCACGCCGTTGTGCTGCCGGAATCGCGAGGAGAGTGCTACAACCTCCGCTGCCTGCTGGAACAAGGGAGAGGAAGGTCTTCGTCGAGTACCGAACGTGTGACCGACTGCGGGAGCGCTGCGGGAACGCGGCGCCGGAAGGATCGTCTACGCGATCTTGAGATCGGAAAGAGTACGACTACATCACCCACGAGAATCTGCTCTCGTTAAACACTTTGGAATCTTCGAGGGTGAGTTATTCCATCGACTCGTTGCTACAATCTAGTAGATAGATCTTGGCTTGTTTGTTTGTATGCGATAGAAAATTTTTGTTTTCCATGCTACGAACCCCTACAGTGGTATCAGAGCCGTGTCTATATGTAGATCTGTTGCACGAGTAGAACACAATGATCATTGTGGGCGTTGATGCTTTTATTGTAGATTGCTTTTTGTGTACTTTGCATCTTGCGGTATGTTGGGATGAAGCGGCCCGGGCTAACCTTACATGACATCGTTCATGAGACTTGCTCCACGCTTAACATGCAACTTGTATTGCATAAGTGGCTTTGCGGGTGCCTGTTTCTCCTAGCATAGTAAAGATCCAATTTACAACGGGTAATCAACAATGCTAGTATCAATGTTGTGGTTCTTGTTCGTAGGTTAGAACGACACTTATGGAAAGCCCCAAACCACGTAAAATATGCAAAGAAAGTAGAAGCGTCTAACTTTGTTTTGCAGGGGTGTGCAGTGATGTGATATGGCCATGATTGTGATTATATTTGATGTATGCAATGTTCTTTATTGTAAGTTGGCAACCGGCAGGAGCCATATGGTTGTCTTTAATTTCTGTTAAGGCCTGCGTGTCTATTCAAAATAGTTGTAATAGTTGAAGTTGGCGGACGACAACCATGAAGAAGCGTCATTGACCTTGATGCTATGCCGGTGATGATGGAGATCATGTTCGTGCTTGAAGATGGAGATCGGAAGCACAAAGAAGAAAGGCCATATCATATCACATATTATGAATTGCATGTGATGTTAATCCTTTATGCATCTTGTATTGCTTAGTAGACGACGGTAGCATTATAAGATGATCCCTCATGCACATAAATTTCAAGTTCTAAAAGTGTTCACCCTTAGTATGCACCGTTGCCAAAGCTTGCTGCTTCGAAGCACCACGTGATGATCGGGTGTCTTTGATTCCGCGGGTGACTACAACGTAAGCAAGCCAGATTTGCTTATGCGGAAGCTAAGGTTTGATCTTGACGAGCCTAGCATGTACAGACATGGCCTCAGGAACACGGATCGCCAAAAGGCAAAGCATGAATCATATAGTAGATATGATGAACATGATGATTGTTCGCCATTAAAACTATATCAGCTCTCGTGATGATCGGTGTTGATGTAGTGGATTTGGTTCGTGTGATCACTAAAACAATGTGAGGGATGTTGTTTTGAGTGGGAGTTCACCTAGTTTAATTTCATTAATTAATTTGAACTCAATTTGTCATAAACTTAGTCTAAACTATTGCAAATATGTTGTAGATCAATGGCAGCCCCTACCATCAATTTTAATGCGTTCCTAGAGAAAGAAAAGTTGAAAAACAATGGAAGCAACTTCGCGGATTGGTTCCGCAATTTGAGGATTGTCCTCACAGCTGGTAATTTGACCTATGTGCTGGATGCACCGCTAGGTGACCCACCTGCAGCTGATGCTACCGATGAAGTAAAGAATGTTTACCTCGCTCGGAAGAATCAGTACTCCATAGTTCAGTGTGCTATCTTGTATGGTTTAGAATCGGAGCTTCAGAAAAGGTTTGAAGAGTCAGATCCATATGATATTGTCAAGGATCTCAAATTAATCTTTGAGACTCATGCGGCAATTGAAAGTTATGAAGCTTCTGAAAAGTTCTTTAACTGCAAGATGGAAGAGGGTAGCTCCGTCAGTGAGCATGTGCTTAAAATGTCTGGGCACGCAAATAAACTTCAAAGTTTGGGTATAGTGATTCCTAATACTTTGGGAGTTTACCGCATCCTCCAATCACTACCACCAAGTTACAAGAACTTTGTGATGAACTACAACATGCAGAACATGAACAAAGAGTTGCCAGAACTGTTTGCTATGTTAAAATCTGCAGAAGTGGAGATCAAGAAAGAGCACCAAGTGTTGATGGTCAATAAGACCACCAAATTCAAGAAAGGCAAGTCTAAGCAGAAGGGACACTTCAAGAAGGGTGGTAAGAAAGTTACCACGCCGACGAAGAGGACCAAGGCTGGACCCAAGCCTGATACTGAGTGCTTTTACTGCAAGGGAGAAGGTCACTGGAAGCGGAATTGCCCAAGGTACTTGGCGGATTTGAAGAACGGCAACATCAAGAAGAAAGGTATATCTGATATACATGTTATTGATGTGTATCTCACTAGTACTCGTAGTAGTGCCTGGGTATTTGATACTGGTTCGGTTGCTCATATTTGTAACTCGAAACAGGAGCTGCAGAATAAACGGAAGCTAGTGAAGAACGAGGTGACGATGCGCGTGGGAAACGGATCAAAGGTTGATGTGATCGCGGTCGGCACACTACCTCTTCATCTACCATCGGGATTAGTTTTATACTTAAATAATTGTTATTTGGTGCCTGCGTTGAGCATGAACATTATATCGGGATCTTGTTTATTGCGAGACGGTTACTTGTTTAAATCCGAGAATAATGGTTGTTCGATTTATATGAGTAATATGTTTTATGCACATGCACCTTTGATAGATGGTCTATTCATATTGAATCTCGATAGTAGAAATACACATATTAATAACATTGAGGCTAAACGTTTGAAATCAAGCGATAATTTGACCTATATGTGGCACTGTCGTCTTGGTCACATTGGAGTGAAGCGTATGAAGAAACTCCATTCCGATGGACTTCTTGAATCACTTGATTTTGAATCACTTGAAAGATGCGAAGCATGTCTGATGGGTAAAATGACTAAGACTCCATTTTCTGGTATGATGGAGCGAGCTACAGACTTATTGGAAATCATACATACCGATGTGTGTGGTCCAATGAGTGTAGCATCGCGCAGTGGTTATCGTTATGTTCTTACCTTCACGGATGACTTGAGTAGATATGGGTATATCTATTTTATGAAACATAAGTCCGAAACTTTCGAGAAGTTTAAGGAGTTTCAAAGTGAGGTAGAGAATCAACGTAACAAGAAGATTAAATTTCTACGATCTGATCGTGGAGGTGAATATCTAAGTTACGAGTTTGGCGAGCATTTGAAGAAATGTGGAATACTTTCGCAGTTGACACCGCCGGGAACACCACAGCGTAATGGTGTGTCTGAACGTCGTAATCGAACTCTCTTAGATATGGTTCGTTCTATGATGTCACTTACAGATTTGCCACTATCATTTTGGGGTTATGCATTAGAAACAGCCGCATTCACTTTAAATAGGGCACCGTCTAAATCCGTTGAAACGACACCGTATGAATTATGGTTTGGGAAGAAACCTAAATTGTCGTTCCTTAAAGTTTGGGGATGCGAAGCCTATGTAAAGAAGTTACAGCCGGACAAGCTTGAACCCAAAGCGGAAAAATGCGTCTTCATAGGATACCCGAAGGAAACTGTTGGGTATACCTTCTATCATAGATCCGAAGGCAAAATCTTCGTTGCTAAGAATGGATCCTTTCTAGAGAAGGAATTTCTCTCGAAAGAAGTGACTGGAAGGAAAGTAGAACTCGACGAGGTTGTCGAACCTTCTCTCGAAATTGCGAGTAGCGCAGCACCGGAAGAAGTTCCTGTGGTGCCTGCACCAATAAGAGAGGAAGCTAATGATGGTGATCATGAAACTTCGGTTGAAGTTACTACAGAGCCTCGGAGGTCAACGAGAACTCGTACCACTCCAGATTGGTATGATTCCGTTATGAATGTCATGTTGGTGGACAACACCGATAACCCCGAGACATATGAGGAAGCGATGATGAGCCCAGATTCCAATAAATGGCAAGAAGCCATGAAATCCGAGATTGGATCCATGTACGAAAACCAAGTATGGACTTTGGTGGACTTACCGGATGGCCGGAAGGCTGTCGAGAACAAATGGATTTTCAAGAAGAAAACAGATGCTGATGGTAATGTTACTGTCTATAAAGCTCGACTTGTCGCAAAAGGGTTTCGACAAATTCAAGGAGTTGACTACGATGAGACTTTCTCACCGGTAGCGAAGCTAAAGTCTGTGAGGATTATGTTAGCAATCGCTGCATATTATGATTATGAGATATGGCAGATGGATGTCAAAACAGCATTCCTCAATGGAGACATTGATGAAGAGTTGTATATGATACAACCCAAAGGTTTTGTCGATCCTAAAGATGCTAACAAGGTATGCAAGCTTCAACGGTCCATCTATGGATTGAAGCAAGCATCCCGAAGTTGGAATCAACGTTTTGATAAGGTAATCAAAAGTTTTGGTTTTATACAAACTTATGGAGAAGCTTGTATTTACAAGAAAGTGAGTGGGAGCTCTGTAGCATTCTTAATACTGTATGTGGATGACATATTGTTGATTGGGAATGATGTAGACCTTCTTAATAGTGTCAAGGAATATTTGAATAATAGTTTTTCAATGAAGGATCTTGGCGAAGCAGCTTACATATTAGGCATAAAGATTTATAGAGATAGATCGAAACGCCAAATATCATTGTCACAAAGTACATATTTGGACAAAGTTCTAAAGAGGTTTGGAATGGAAGATAGCAAGAAAGGGTTCTTGCCCATGTTGCCCAATACGACCTTGAGTAAAACTCAAAAGTCCGACATCGGCAGAAGATAGAGAAAAGATGAGTAAGACTCCCTATGCCTCAGCCATAGGATCTCTAATGTATGCCATGCTATGTACTAGACCCGACATCGCATATGCTGTTAGTCTAACTAGCAGATATCAAAGTGATCCAGGAGTGGATCATTGGACAGCGGTCAAAAACATCCTTAAGTACTTGAGAAGAACTAAGGATATGGTTCTTTCTTATGGAGGTGATGAACAGCTCGTTGTTAATGGTTACACCGATGCTAGTTGGAACACCGATCCGGATGATTCTAAATCACAATCTGGATACGTATTTATTTTGAATGGTGCAGCAGTTAGCTGGAGGAGTGCAAAGCAAAGCGTTGTGGCGAGATCTTCAACTGAATCGGAATACATGGCTGCTTCGGAGGCTTCACAAGAAGCGATATGGATGAAAGAGTTCATTACAGAGCTGGGTGTGGTTCCAAGTGCGCTGGACCCAATGTCTATCTACTGTGATAACATGGGCGCCATAGCCAATGCGCAAGAACCAAGGTCACACAAGAAGCTGAAGCATATCAAGCTGCGTTTCCACGCTATTCGAGAACATATCCAGGATGGGGATATAAAAGATTTGCAAAGTACACACAGATCTGAATGTGGCGGATCCGTTGACTAAACCTCTCCCGAGGGCAAAACATGACCAACACCAAACTGCCATGGGTGTTCGGTATATTACCATGTAATCTAGATTAGATGACTCTAGTGCAAGTGGGAGACTGTTGGAGATATGCCCTAGAGGTAATAATAAATGTAGTTATTATTATATATCTTTGTGTTTATGATAAATGTTTACATTCATGCTATAATAGTATTAACAAGGAAACCATTAATACTTGTGTGATTTGTAAACTTAATTTGAAGTCCCTAGTATGGCCTCTATACTTCGCTAGCTTGTTGGTTGATTGATGATGTGGTTTCTTTGTCATGAACATTGAGATGTTATCAACAACAAGATCATATCGTTAGGAGAATGATATGGTGGACATACTCCTATAGACAAGCGTAGCATAAAGATCAAGTCATTTCAATAGTTCAATTGCTATATGCTTTCTGATACATAGTAACCTAATTCCTTCGACCATGAGATCATGCATATTGCCTTTACTGGATGGATGCTTTGATGTCATCAAACACCACACCGTAACAGGGTGGCTATAAAAGTGGCATTGGGTGTTCGGAAAGTATTGGTTGAAACACATGGATCAAGAGTGGGATTTGTCCATCCACATGACGGATAGATATTCTCTGGGCCCTCTCGGTGAAATGTCATCCAATTAGCTTGCAAGCATGTGACTTGGTCACAAGGGATCACATATCACGGGAACGAGAAAAGAGTACTTATCAGTAACGAGGTTGAAACTAGGTATGCAGAGATACCGACGATCATGACCTCGGATAAGTAACATATCGTGAGACAAAGGGAAATTGGTTTCGTATGTAAGTGGTTCATTCGATCGCAAAGTAATCGTAGAAATATGTGGGAGCCATATGAATTTCCAGATTCCTCTATTGGTTATTGTTCGGAGAAGTGTCTCGATCATGTCCGCATAATTCACGAACCGTAGGGAGACACACTTAAGGATTCGACGTTGTTTGAGTAGTTATGGTATTATGAGAAAGAGACCGAATGTTGTTCGGAGTCTCGGATGGGATCCGGGATATCACGAGGTGATCCGGAATGGTCCGGAGAATAAGATTCATATAAGGAAAGTCCCATTTCGGAGTTGGGGAATGGTTCCGGTGTTTTCATCGGGAACATTCTAGAAGGTCCCGGAATGTCCGGCACTCCGGGGGGGAAGGGGTACATGAATGTGTCATTGCAAAGTTGGAATGATTGCATCATGTACTAGGTGTTCTCGCTGTCCAAAATAAAGGGTTTATTTAATTCCTAAATTTGAAAAGTCAAACGGCTAATTTGAAAGTCAAACTGCCAATTTTGGGAAGTGGGAAAAGAGGAGGATTGGTGGAGGCCGAATTGGGGGAGGACTCCTCCCTTGGCCGGCGCCCCACCAAGCCGACTTGGGGAGGGACTCTCCTCCCCATGGCGCAGCCAGCCCTCCCACCTATATAAGGAGGGGCAGGGCTCCCCTCCTAGTACACACAAGTTCCTATCCTCTAAACTAGAAACTAGACCTAGACCCCGGTTTAGAGCTGTTTCGGTTTAGAGCCTTCTAATTGGTTTAGAGCCCTCTAATTGGTGTGTCTAATTACTAGACCACTAATAGCCTCTCTCATAAGCTCCACCATACTCGCACCGGCTTAAGGCGAAGCCCTGCGGGATCTCCCCTCTACCTCCGGTACCACGCCGTTGTGCTGCCGGAATCGCGAGGAGAGTGCTACAACCTCCGCTGCCTGCTGGAACAAGGGAGAGGAAGGTCTTCGTCGAGTACCGAACGTGTGACCGACTGCGGGAGCGCTGCGGGAACGCGGCGCCGGAAGGATCGTCTACGCGATCTTGAGATCGGAAAGAGTACGACTACATCACCCACGAGAATCTGCTCTCGTTAAACACTTTGGAATCTTCGAGGGTGAGTTATTCCATCGACTCGTTGCTACAATCTAGTAGATAGATCTTGGCTTGTTTGTTTGTATGCGATAGAAAATTTTTGTTTTCCATGCTACGAACCCCTACACGTCGGTACCGTCATACCTAGTTCAATCTCGTTCACAGCAAGTACTTTACTCGTTCCGTAATCCGATATCACTTTGTGATTAACTCCTTAACCACATGCTTGCAAGCGGTGTTGATATCGATTACCGAGTGGGACCGAAGTATATCTCTCCGACTTGGGAGGGACAAATCCCATCTCGATACATACAACCCAACAGATACTTTCCGATCACCTGAGAGACACCTTTATGATCACCCTCTCATAGGATGACATTTGATGACCTCAAAGCTTTCTTCCGATACCAGGGAGTTGTATTATCTCATGGTCTAAGGAATACAATATTTGACATAAGAAAAGCTTCGCAAAGACGAACACGATGACACGATCTAATTGCTTCGCTTAGTTTGGGTCTGTCCATCATATCATTCTCCCAATGATATGATCTCATTATTAATTGACAACTCATGTCCATGGTTAGGAAACCTTAACCATCATTAATCAATGATCTAGTCCATAGAGGCATACTAGGGACACGGTGTTGTTCACAAACCACACAAGTATTAAAGTTTCCGCTTAATACAATTCTAGCATGGAATATAAACAGTATCATGAACAAGAATTATAATAATAACAGCTTTATTAATTCCTCTAGGGCATAATTCCAACAGTCTCCCACTTGCACTAGAGTCAATAATCTAGTTTACATCTGGCAAAATTCTCACACCCATGGCACTGAGGTGCTGATCATGTTTTACACGTGGAAGAGGTTTAGTCAATGGATCTGTGACATTCAGATCTGTATGTACTTTGCTAATCTTCAGATCTCCATCTGCTATATAATCTCGGATTATATGAAACTTGTGGTTGATATGCTTGGTCTTTGGATGATATCTTGGTTCCTTAGCGAGTGCTATGGCGCCAGTGTTGTCACACAATATCTCCAGTGGGTCCAATGCACTTGGAACCACGCCAAGCTCAGTGATGAAGTTTCTGATCCAAACTCCTTCACTTGATGCTTCTGCAGCAGCCATGTATTCCGCTTCTACTATAGATCCCGCGATCATGCTTTGCTTGCAGTTCTCTAGCTCACAGCTCCTCCATTCAAAATATAAACGTATCCTGTCTGAGATTTGGAATCATCCTTGTCGGTGTCGAAACTAGCGTCGACGTAACCTTTTACGACGAGCTGTTCATCACCCCCGTAGACTAAGAACATTTCTTTAGTCCTATTTAGGTACTTTAGGATGTTCTTCACGGCTATCCAGTGTTCCACTCCTGGATCACTTTGATACCTGCTCGTCAAACTAAGAGCATTGGACACATCCGGTCTAGTACATAGCATGGCATACATGATAGAACCTATGGCCGAGGCATAAGGCACTTTGCTCATAGCTTCCCTATCATTTACCGTAGCTGGACACTGAGTCTTGCTCAATATCTTACCTGACAACATAGGCACTGAACCTTTCTTTGCCTTATCCATTCTGAACCTTTTCAGAACTTTGTCTAGGTATGTACTCTAGCTTAAAGCTATCAGGCGTCTTTGTCTATCTCTATAGATCTTGATGCCCAATATATAAGTAGCTTCACCTAGGTCTTTCATTGAAAAACACTTGTTCAAATAACTCTTCACATCGTTAAGCATGTTGATGTCATTTCCGATAATCAATATGTCATCCACATATAGTACCAGAAATGTCACCGAGCTCCCACTCACTTTCTTGTAGATGCAAGCTTCGTAGCAATTTGGAACAAATCCAAAGCTCTTGATCACTTGAACAAAACGAAGGTTCCAACTCCGAGATGCTTGCTTCAGTCCATAAATGGAACGCTGAAGTTTGCATACTTTATCAGCATCCTTAGGATCGACAAAACCTTCGGGTTGCATCATATACAACTCTTCATCAATGTTGCCATTGAGGAAAGTAGTCTTGACATCCATCTGCCATATTTCATAATCATGAAACGCAGCAATTGCTAATAAAATCCGAATGGACTTAAACATCGCTACGGGAGAGAAAGTCTCATCGTAGTTAACACCTTGAACTTATCGAAAACCTTTCGCGACAAGCCGTGCTTTATAGACGGTAACATTACCATCCGCGTCCGTTTTCTTCTTGAAGATCCATTTGCACTCAACGGCCTTTCGGTCGCTAGGAGGGTCCACCAAAGTCCATACTTGGTTTTCGCTCATGGATCCCAATTCGGATTTCATGGCTTCTAGCCATTTCTCAGAGTCTGGGCTCATCATCGCTTCCTCATAGTTCGTAGGTTCACTGTCTTCTACTAACAAGACAGTCAAGACAGGGTTGCCGTACCACTCAGGAGGGGCACGCGACCTTGTCGACCTGCAACGTTCAGTAGCAACATCGTTCGAAGCTTCATGATCCTTGTCATTAGCTTCCTCTATCGTTGGTGCAGGCGGCACTGGAACAATTTCAGGTGCTGCGCTACTCTCCAATTCAAGAGAAGGTTCAATAACCTCGTCTAGCTCTACTTTCCTCCCACTCACTTCTTTCGAGAGAAACTCCTTCTCAAGAAAGGAACCATTCTTTGCAACAAACACTTTGCCTTCGGTTCTGTGATAGAAGGTATACCCAATAGTTTACTTAGGGTATCCTATGAAGACGCATTTCTCCGCTTTGGGTTCGAGCTTGTCCGGCATCAACTTCTTGATGTAAGCTTCGCATCCCCAAACTTTAAGAAACGACAACTTAGGTTTAGCACCAAACCACAGTTCATACGGTGTCATCTCAACGGATTTAGATGGAGCCCTATTTAAAGTGAATGCAGCGGTTTCTAATGCATAACCCCAAAATGATAACGGCAAATCAGTAAGAGACATCATTGATCGGACCGTATCTAATAGGGTTCGATTCCGGCGTTCAGACACACCATTGCGCTGTGGTGTTCCGGGTGGCGTGAGTTGTGAAACGATTCCACTTGCTTTAAGATGCGTGAGAAAATCATAACTCAAATATTCACCTCCACGATCGTATCGTAGAAACTTAATCTTTCTGTTATGATGGTTCTCCACTTCATTCTGAAATTCTTTGAACTTTTCAAACGTTTCAGATTTATGTTTCATTAAATAGATATACCCATATCTACTTAAGTCATCGGTAAAAGTGAGAAAATAGCAATATCCACCGCGCGTCGAAACACTCATCGGTCCGCATACATCGGTATGTATGATTTCCAACAAGTCCGTTGCTCGCTCCATCATACCGGAGAACGGGGTTTTGATCATCTTGCCCATGAGGCATGGTTCGCATGTGTCAAATGATTCAAAATCAAGAGACTCCAAAAGTCCATCAGAATGGAGTTTCTTCATGCGCTTTACACCAATATGACCTAGACGACAGTGCCACAAATAAGTAGTATTATCACTATGTACTTTGCATCTCTTAGCCTCAATGTTATGGATGTGTGTTTCATACCTTTCGAGATTTAGAAGAAATAAACCATTCACAATAGGTGCATGACCATAAAAGATGTTACTCATATAAATAGAACAACCATTATTCTCCGATTTAAATGAATAACCGTCTTGCAATAAACAAGATCCAGAAATAATGTTCATGCTCAACGCAGGCACATAATAACACTTATTAAGGTTTAAAACTAATCCCGAAGGTAAAACTAAGGAGAGTGTGCCGATGGCCATCACATCAACTCTTGATCCGTTGCCAACGCGCATCGTCACCTCATCCCTCGCAAGCCGCCGTCTATTCCGTAGCTCCTGTTTCGAGTTACAAATATTAGCAACTGAATCGGTATCAAATACCCAGGCACTACAACGAGGGCTAGTAAGGAAAACATCAATAACATGTATATCAAATATACCTTTGATGGTGCCAGCCTTCTTGTCCGCTAAGTACTTCGGACAGTTGCGCTTCCAGTGACCCTTGTCCTTGCAATAGAAGCACTCAGTGTCCGGTTTAGGACCAGACTTGAGCTTCTTCTCAGCAGGGGCAACGCGCTTGCCGCCGCCTTTCTTGAAGGGCTTCCTTGCACCCTTACCTTTCTTGAAGGTGGGGGGCTTGTTGACCATCAACACATGATTATTCTTTTTGATGTTCACCTCCGCTACTTTCATCTTAGCAAAGAGCTCAGTGATCATATCAGTGGAACCAATCTGATTGTGATCAACTACAAAACTTTTGTAGCTAGGAGTGTCAATCTTGAGCTCCTCTAGAATCTTGCAGTCCAGTTTCTCAAGGCGTTGAGTGTAGCCCGTCATCTCAATGGCGTGCTCACTAACGGAACTCCCTTCCTCCATCTTGTAGTTAAAGAATTTCTTAGAGATCTCATATCTCTCAGAACGGGCTTGAGTCTAAAACATGTTTTTCAGCTCCTCGAGAATCTCAAAGGGCCCGGCGAACTCCTCAAAACGATTTTGAAGATCCGATTCCATAGCATACAACATGGCGATCTTAATCAAATCATAATCATCCTTGCGCGACTGATAGACAGCTTTCTCATCAGCTGGCGCAGTTGCAGCAGGGGGTTCACCTAACGCTTTCCCAAGGACATAGTCCTTTTGACCGCCAGAGAGAATGATTCTTAGATTGCGGAACCAATTGGTGAAGTTAGACCCATTGTTCTTAAGCTTTTCTTTCTCAGCAAAAACGTTGAAGTTGAAGTTGGACTTAGCCATGTGATCTACAATATTTGCAAGTACAAATTAGACTATGTTCATGATAACTAGTTCAACTTTTAATCAAATTACTAGATGAACTCCCACTAAATTCAACATCCCTCAAGTTGTTTAGTGAACACGATCCAAATTCACCACACCTAATCCGATCTTCACGAGAAGAGATGTGGTTTCAATGGTGGACAATGAAGTGTCGATCATATCATTCATATGACTCATGCTTAACCTTTCGGTTCATGTGTTCCGAGGCCATGTCTGTACATGCTAGGCTCGTCAAGTAAAACCCAAGTATTTTCGCGTGTGCAAAACTGGCTTGCACCCGTTGTATGTGAGCGTAGAGTCTATAGCACCCGATCATCACGTGATTCTTGGACACGACGAACTTTCGCAACGGTGCATACTTGGGGAGAACAAAGTTTTATCTTGATCTTTAAGTGAGGAATCATCTTATAATGCTACCGTCGCGATCTAGGCATAATAAGATACATAAAAGGATAAACATCACATGCATATAACTTTATGTGACATGGTATAGCCAATCTTCACGCAACGATCTCCATCTTGTGCGTGCCGGCATGATCTCCATCACTCCACCATGATTGCCTCCACCACGAATAGCAACTACAACTATTGCTAACTACTTAGCGATAAAGTAAAGCTATTACATGGCGTATAAGAAGTTGACTCGCAGGTCATACACAATTATAAAGACAACCATATGGCTCCTGCCGGTTGTGTACTCATCGGCGTGCAAGTCGTGAAACATTACAAAACATGATCATCGCATACATTATACACATCACATCTTGGGCCATACCATATCACAGAAAACACTCCCTACAAAAACAAGTTAGACGCCTCTACTTTGTTGTTGCATGTTTTACGTGGCTTATGGGAGTAGATGCTAAGAACGATTCTTACCTACGGAAAGCCACAACGGTGATATTATGGTTGCCAAACTCCGGTGTTAATCCCATGACAACTATAGTGAGAGAAACTGGCATCCACCAGCCGCATGTGTGGAACAAGCCACACGTCAAGTGCGGAGCCGGTCTCGCGAACGACGTCGCGTAAGGTTGGCCTGGACCGCTTCAATCTCACTATCCCGCGTCATAAGAAGAACACAAACAAGAGGCTTGCAACAGAAAACATCAACGCCCGCAATAACCATGTTGCGTTCTACTCGTGAAACACATCTACGCATAGATCTAGCTCTGATACCACTGAAGGGTTTCGCGGCATAGTAAATCAAAATTTTCTATGGATGCGAATAGAGGGAAGCCAAGATCTAATCTAGGAGATGCAAACAACGAGAGAGATTGGATTAGATCTTCATACCCTTGAAGATTCGCACAGCAGAACGTTCGTCGGAACGTGGGTGATGTAGTCGTACTCGCTTCTCCTCCTCGCGATCCGATCTAGCACCACAAGTGGCGATGCCTCCGTGAGATGCACACGTGCGGCACCTCGACGTCTCCTCCTTCCTTGGTCCAGCAAGTATGGTGGAGAGATGGGTTGGATCTACAACGCGACGGCGCGGTGCAATTGGTGGAGAATTTCTGCAGCAGGGCTTCGCCTACAAGCAGTCGGGAGGGAGAGAGGAGGGCAGCAGGGCGGCTAGGGTTGGAGGGGAAGGTGTAGGGTGTTGGTGCGCCCCCAGCCCTCTATATATAGAGGGGTGGGCGCAGCCCTAGCCCCTCCCCCAAGCTAAGGCCGGCGGCCCCAAGGAGGAAGAGTGGGGGGCAAGGAAACCCCCCTTCTAGAAGCTCTATCTAGAGTTTAAACCTCTCTTGGCCGGCTGGGCCCTATGGGGCCTTGTGCCCCTGGCCCAATGCGGCCAGGGCACTCCCTAATAGGCCCATGCCCCCTCCCGGAAGGTGGGGCCACGTTGGTCCCCTTCCGGAAGGTTCTAGAAGCTTCCGGTACAATACCGATTAACCCAGAACAATTCCGAACTCCAAAAACTGCACTGTCTTATATGAATCTTATTCTCCGGACCACTTCGGAACCTCTCATGATGTCCCGGATCCCATCCGAGACTCCGAACAAAAACTCATAAACCAATTATCCAATCTATCCTAGCGTCGAGACACGTTAAGTGTGTGACCCTGCGGGTTCGAGAATATGCAGACATGATCTTCTATCAATAATCAACTGCGGGGTCTGGAAACCCATATTGACTCCCACACATTCATCGATGATCATATCGGATGAACCACGATGCCAGGATTCAATCAATCCCATATATATATTCCCTTCGTCTCGCGATATTTTACTTGCCCGAGATTTGATCGTCGGTACCGTCATACCTAGTTCAATCTCGTTCACAGCAAGTACTTTACTCGTTCCGTAATCCGATATCACTTTGTGATTAACTCCTTAACCACATGCTTGAAAGTGGTGTTGATATCGATTACCGAGTGGGCCCGAAGTATATCTCTTCGACTTGGGAGGGACAAATCCCATCTCGATACATACAACCCAACAGATACTTTCCGATCACCTGAGAGACACCTTTATGATCACCCTCTCATAGGATGACGTTTGATGACCTCAAAGCTTTCTTCCGATACCAGGGAGTTGTATTATCTCATGGTCTAAGGAATACAATATTTGACATAAGAAAATCTTCGCAAAGACGAACACGATGACACGATCTAATTGCTTTGCTTAGTTTGGGTCTGTCCATCATATCATTCTCCCAATGATATGATCTCATTATTAATTGACAACTCATGTCCATGGTTAGGAAACCTTAACCATCATTAATCAATGAACTAGTCCATAGAGGCATACTAGGGACACGGTGTTGTTCACAAACCACACAAGTATTAAAGTTTCCGCTTAATACAATTCTAGCATGGAATATAAACATTATCATGAACAAGAATTATAATAATAACAGCTTTATTATTGCCTCTAGGGCATAATTCCAACACTTTAGTCCCATATGGCTAACCCAAAGGGGAGGGCACACCTCCATACGCCTACATAAAGGGGTGTCCATGGGTGGGATTATACACACCAAGAAAAGACATTTGGTTGCCTTTCTCTCTCTCTCCCTTATGACTGTGGCCCCCATGTATGGGTTGTGGGAACAAGGCTTCACCGTGGAGCGCCATTCCGCTATGGGGATTCCAAACCGGAGATCTACTTCCACACTACCGGCAGGGATCGGGGAGCCGGAGGTCATCATCGTACAATGTATGTGTACGAAACCATGAGGGGCCACACCTGGGGCACCTTGTGCATGACTACTTCAACCATGTTTCCCTCAGAACGTTTATCGCTTTCGGACTACTAGGGTATGTATCTGGAATCTTTGGTCGTTACTGCATTACTAATAAATAGATCTTGGGCAGTCAAGGCAATCTGACATAGGAAAATTTTGTTTTCTTTACTGGAACCCCAACACTCGCACGGGTTGTCCCATAAATCCCTAGTAGGAGTAGTCTAAATCTATCCCACGATCATCCTCATGATCATGTTATGCATGATCATATAAGCATTCATGATATACCGAAGGACTTTTTTATCCCAAAATCTAGTCCGTCCTCTCAAGATAGCAAATTTGGCTTGCAAAGTCTTAAATGCTCTCTCCACATCTTTCCTAGCCGTCGCTTGTGCATTATGTAAGCCAAGATTTTTCTTACCTTGTGGTTCGTGTACCGTCTTTACAAATGTTTGCCACCTTGGTAGATGTCATGGTCAATGGTTTCACCAAACACCTTGCATGCGCCGACTAGCTTGACCGATGTCGAGCCCTAAGAGGCTAAGACGCACCGAATCAATGCTAACTGTAACTCAAATCGACACATCTGAGGTACAGCTACGGCAGGGAACATAGGGAGCACAACGATGGAGTGTGATACGATTTACCGCGACCACGACTCCTAGACGTCCATGCGAACAAGGGGAAGGGAAGGACGCTGGGTAGCGGCGGTAGAGGGGATTCAGCGGGATCGTGTTGACTAAGGAGGGTGGGGCAAATGGATGGGCAACGATGTGAGTGTGTGATACCTTTGATCCGGATTCACGGGTATAGTATAATAGCTTTTCCCCTAAAAGACCTAGGTTTAATTGAACCTTGGAAAGTAATGTTAATAGGAAATAAAAAGGACACGTCTATAAGACTTTGTTTCTTTGTTTTACCTTAGTTTACCGAACCAACCTAGTTTACTTTTATAATGGGTTGAATCAATTGATGGAGATGGGCCAGGGCTGAAGATCCACATGCAGTTGCATATCATATGGGATAAAAGATAATAATAAGCACAGACACGTGTAATTGTTGAATGGAGATATTCTCTTGCGGGCAACACATCCTAATATACTAGAGCCCCCCGTGATGCAGCGGGCATAGAAATAGTCTTTTAATCCAACCGAGTGCACACCAAAACAACGGGCTACAAACGATTATTAAGTGTAAAACACAAATCAAAGCATTAAGTGGTGATGTTGTTGTGATCCCGAATGGGTCGCTAAGCGAAGACCGTACTACCCTTTCTGTCACTGGGGTTCCTATGAGATCGCCGCTAGCAAAGTATCTTACCTCAAGACTTTATCAATCTATGGGATCTTGGGTACCTACAAGTCCATAGATCAAGACAAGAAACAAAGAAACAAAATATACAAATCTCAATTGCAAACAAAACACAATACCCCTATGAATTAGATGCGCATAATTGCTGTGAAATTTCTCCCCAACCTGCAAACCGTGAGGACTACTCACTCATAACGAATATATCTATGATAGAAAATATTGTGCAAAATACTAAGATTGAAATCAAATATTCTTACAATGATTGCCGGATCACAAGGAGATCTAAAGTACAAAGCAATGGATATGGATAATGGAGGGGATGGATGATGGAAGTGATGAAGAATGGATGAACTATGGCGTGGATCTCCTTTGGTGGTGGTGTGATGAAATCTGAGAATGGCGGCTATCTAGGCGGCGGCTAGAGCCTCAAAATATATAGGCGTCTTCACAAAAGTTCTAGGGTTTGATGAGATGAAGCCGTCGGCACCCCGTGCGAGCGGGTCATACGGGCGGGCTCCGCCCATACCATAGGTCGTTACGCGTACTAACGCCTGGAATTTTCTCTCTAATTACTTGGTCGTGTGGACTTTCTCAAATTCCTTCATTATGACTCTTGATTTCACATTAAAAAGCATGATTTCCTGCACAACACAATTCAAAACAAGGTTTTACATATCTTTACAATTATTAGTCATTAGTGGTAAGGATTGAGAGTTTCTTGCCAATTTCTTGAACAAAAACAATGTTTAAACGCGGTAGAAGATGACCATTTTTGGAGCCATCAACTTCCCCAAAGCTCAAACTTTGATCGCCCTCGAGCAAGAAGAGACAAAAGAACTATAAGGAATTCACATTTTAAACTTGAAACAACGAGAATAAGAATTCACTTACGGTTGGTAGTCATACGTGCTTAGCACTTCATTCATTTGCGAGGCTTATCAAAGTTAGAGATGACAAAAATACTATATAAGCTTTGGTAAGTCAAGACAATCAAAGTAAAGTTTAATATAAGTATAAATAACTAGAAGTGTAGCAATCAATCCAATTATTCTAGTTAGCTCTCATCTTGCCAGTAACACTAGGATGTTTAAATAGTATAATTAAGTAAGAGAGTTTCATGTCCTAAGTAGTATAATAGTGAAGTGTCTTATTTACACCCACATCAATAAATCAAGTCTATCAAAAACACTTTTAACCCAATCACTGTCTTTCAATAAAAAATCATAGAGTAGTAACAAGACCATGCCAAGGACTTGTTATGTGGATCTTCATACATATCTATTTTTTACTTTCAAGGATCGCTGGTTGTTTCTTTTGCAATTGCTTGCACAATCTTTGAGAGTACTAATACTTTTGTCCATATATTGACATGTATGCCACTCATGTTATAAACTCATAACCGAAACCCGGGGTTATACCATAGATCGTTCAAAAGCTAGTAGAGTTTTTGGCATCCCAAAGGTGTGCACTAGAAACATAAAAAACCCTTTTTTATATACTAGTACCGCAGTTTGATCCATAAGGTTAGCTTTGGCATACATCACAATTATCAAACAACTCCTTTCATTAGTGTCGTCAAGACTATAAAAATATCTATGGGGTTAAGTATCTTCAAGGGTATACTCTTAAGACAATCATTCATCAAACAAGTCGTAAAATTCAGACTTTTCCTTATTGTATCTGTTTGGCAATATTATTTTCAAGGCAAGACTCGATTAGCTAAATGAACTAGAGCAAGAGCTTCAACAACTAATCATCATACTAATAAAAAGCTCTACTCTAACCATATTAAATTACTCCCACTAGCATGGCATCTTAGCAAATCAACCAACTAGGATAAACAACTCAAACTTCAAAAGTGGGAGACAAAGGACATACCTCTCATAACTGACGCCTTGATTCTCTTTCTTATAAGGATGTGTTCCTTCAAAACTCAAACACGATTACTGTAATAATAATATTAAAGCAAAGAGGCAAAGTGGAAATCCATATTTACGAAATAAAGGAAGAACGGAAAAATATTTTTGTATTTTTGAGGATAGGGATTAAAGAATAGAAAAGAACTTGCGACCAAGCAAGGGACTAAGAAAAGAAAAACAAATGATAAACAAAAGCAAACTAAAAAGCAAAGTGTTGGAACAAGACAACACGAGTGTTTCAAAGCTCCCAATGAGCTAGAGTACAACCTTATTATTACACAAATAAATTTGACGGGGAACACATCCCCAAGCTCAAGCTTTTGCAAGCCCTTTTGTTGCTCATTGTGTGGTGGTGGTGGAAATTCTCCCATGTTCCATTAGCTGCTCCAATCATGGAATTGGGTGGCGAGGTTTGCAGTAGCATCTCAAAGGTTGATGGAGAGGTTGTTTATGTTTTGAATATTTCCTTTGAGTGCATAGATATATTCATAGGTGGTGTAGTATTTTGGTGGTTGCACATCTTGTTCGGGTCCCTCTTGTTCTACTTCTTCATCTTCTCTTCATCTTTCTCCCATGGGTATTTCTTGATGGGGTATATCTACCTCAACCCGCGTGTCAAAACACAAACATCCATCCTCAACAGAGAATAGACCATTAGTCAAAGGAGTTGGGATCAAGTGACCCGCTCCAGGTATATCAAGAAAGTATCTACCATGAGTTCTAAAAACCATACCACATGCTCTTATAGTGGGCAGACCGAGATGGTGACTTTCTGTCAACGGTTGGATGTTACCTAGGTTGATGTGAAGTGTGCGTGCAAGAACGGTTACAACTTCTCCTTCGCATATGGGTCCTCGATATTGGAGAGCCTGATACTTAAGGTAAAACACAAGAAGGGCGCCCAAATTTGTCATTAGGTTACAATTAATAATAGCAGCCTTTGCAAGGATCATCATATCCTCCTCATTAACTCTAGTAAACTCACCATGTGCGTGCAAGCAATAAAATAAAAACTAATGAATAACAGGCTGATAAATTTGTTTCTCCTTGGGTGTGTTTCCATGAATTTTCATTAAATTACTCCCAAGTTGCAGGATTTAAAATAAAAGAAATGGAGGGTATATCGGTGGTGTTGTTGGCAAACCCAAAAAATTGAGCCCATTGGTTGAGTGTTAAGGTGTACTCACGGTTTATAAGACGGAAGCTGATGCGATTAACTCCTAGATTTTGTTCCTCGGAACAATAATAAGGGCCCACTGTATGTGTCAAGGTGCTGAGGAACTCAAGTGTCAAGCGGCGGTACATGGCGACATCCTGAAAGACAAAGTCATACAAACCAACATTGTTGCAAATGAAATCAAAATTAGCACAAATGCAAGTTGGTTCAGGATATAGGGACACACCCACT
Organism: Avena sativa; assembly: GCA_916181665.1. Taxonomy (NCBI): domain Eukaryota; kingdom Viridiplantae; phylum Streptophyta; class Magnoliopsida; order Poales; family Poaceae; genus Avena; species Avena sativa. Next base: position 270,107,215 of record OV702298.1, on the reverse strand, counting down.
TGGTGGAATTGATTTCTCGGAGCTTAAGACGGTTGAAACGGTTCAGCTGGAACTCCTCGGCGAACTCGATACCAAGTGACTCGGAGGTCAACGTATCAACGGGTGGTGCGAAAGACTCAGCAGCCATCACACGTGTACGGCTCCTCGTGTTCATCTAAAATAAAAATAAAGTAGATAAATAAAGGTTGCTAATAAAATATTTTAGTCCAATAGAAACATAGCATATATTATCCTCTACAGTAGTTACAAAAGAAACTCCTCTAAAACAATACTAAGCATGCTTAATATCAAGATTAAATCAAGAATAAGACCTAGGTCTAGATTGACAATTATGAAAATTGAGTGAAGCTTTTGTACAAATAAGTGGAGGACCAGAGGAGAATCATACCTTAGACCGATTGAGTGAGAGGAATCTAAGAAAGATTGAGTAAATTTGAAGATCCAATGGAGGTGGTTTGGAGTTTGGAGGAAGAAGAAAGAGAAAGATTTGTTTTGGGGGATTTAGGTTACCTCCTCAGGGTGATTATGGCGGTTGTGTGCGTGGTACGGCCGTAGCCCGCCCTATCGGGTGACATACCTTGGCGGTGACGGTTCCCCTCCGGCGATGCACTCGCTATGGGCGCACGGTACGGTCGCTCGCACCTGTACTGCTGGTTGTTATCCATATGGTTCCTTTGCTTGAAATCTAATGGTTCGCTCGAGGGTACGGTATGGGTGCATGGTACGGGTACGTCCAATCGTACCGTGGTCGTTATAAGCATTGTTTCTTGTGGCAAAAATTAGAATTTCTATCTTCTTATGCTTTGAGGTGGTACGGACGCACGATACAGTCCTTCCTGGCCGTACCATTGGTCGTTAGATGGCCAATGAGCTACAAAACTCAAAGAATTGGATTAGTATCTCTGTGTGTCTTTGCACATCTTATCAAAAGACAAAATAATAGCAAATATACTACATAAAAAATCAACAATACCTCTTAGCCCATGCGTTAGTAAAATAAAAATCAAGGATTACCTTATTTCTTCCCCTCTCTTTAAAGGTCTTCTTGAACATTCTATATTAAAACAAACGAAACAAAACAAAAATAAAAACAAAACTAATACAAAAGTAAAAGACTTTATTTCACATGGGTTACCTTCCATGAAGTGCCTCTAGTTTCGGTCAATTAGCTTGACCCCAATGGCAATCATTTAGGTTTAAGAAGTGGAGCCAACTCCAAAATAGTTGGCTTTTAAAGTAATTATACCATCGTCATCATTAGGCTTGGCCTTATTTTTCCTAGGGAAGTGGAGTATAAAAGGCCCTATTCTCACATTCCCCTCATGTAAATTAATTAGAGCTTTGATAGTTCTTAGAAATGGCCTACCTAAAATTATAGGTGCTATGGGATCTTTAGGCATGTCTACAACAACAAGATCAATAAGAGCAGGACTATCTTTAATTTCAACAACTATATTTTATTTTATCCCAATAGCTTGTTTATAAGTTGAATCCACTAGATGGAGTCTCAATTCAGTAGTGACAAATGGCCTAGGTTTAATTTATTAAATAGACTTTTGGAAATTATTGAGACGCTTGCACAAAGATAACAAAGTACGGATATCTCATTAACTCCCAACTTAACTTTAATAGTAGGCTCAAATATATCATCTATCTTAGCAGGAAGCCTATCATATAGTCTCTTATACTCCATCTCTAACTCTCAAACTTTAGATGCTACTTGTTATATTAATTGTTGGTACATAACATCATTATCTTGTTTTATACCTGGATTATTCACGGTGATCATATTTAGTAGATCTTCCACGGTATATCCCGGTGTTGGCGTGTTCCTGTAATCTAACTCTTTAGGTTTTTTTTCATTGGTTACTACCCTCATCATCTTGAGGTCTTCTACCAGATTTGGCTCGGGCTTTCCAGCAAACTCTGCTAGTATGATAGCTTGCCTCTCAGCTACCTTGCCCGGATAAGCCTCCACGGTCTCTGTCCTTTTATATAGAGCATGCACATCATTTATAATTGTAACAACCTGGTTAGATATTTTTCCTGTATAAAGAGGCCCCCTCCCCCCTATATAAAGAGTCCCCCTCTCCCCCTTGGAGGAACACATAAAAACAGCAAATCAGATGAGTTGGGAACCCCTCCTCATATCCAATCTCTTTCTCTCTAGTTGTCTCCACGCATTGGAACGGCCCAGGGTTGTTTGCACAAGATATGATGCATCTGCAGCATGTCGTTGCGCTGCAAGGATTTCATAGTCGGAGATCTAACTTCTGCACGTACTCCCGGCGGGATCGGGGAGACGGAGGTTCTCGTCGTACACCGTACATGTACGAAGCCACGAGGTACGACACTTGGGCACTTTGGATGTCGTGTGCTAAACTGCTGCACGGTGTTGGAGCAAGGGGTGACCTGCGAGGAGCTTCGCGACCTTGAGGTCGACTACAAGCATGATTACTTCAGCCATGTTCCTCCCGGAATGTTAACCGCTTTCGTACTATAAGGGTATGTATCCGATACCGGACTTGTTATGTGGACCTCCATACATATCTATTTTTTACTTTCAAGGATCGTTGGCTGTTTCTTTTGCAATTGCTTGCACAATATTTGAGAGTACTAATACTTTTGTCCATATATTTACACGTATGCCATTCATGTTATAAACTCATAACCGAAATCTGGGGTTATACCATAGATCGTTCAAAAGCTAGTGGAGTCGTTGGCATCCCAAAGGTGTGCACTAGAAACATAAAAAACCTTTTTTTATATACTAGTACCGCGGTTTGATCCACAAGGTTAGCTTTGGCATACATCACAATTATCAAACAACTCCTTTCATGAGTGTCGTCAAGACTATCAAAATATCTATGGGGTTAAGTATCTTCAAGGGTATACTCTCAAGACAATCATTCATCAAACAAGTCATAAAATTCAGAAGTTTCCTTATTGTATCTGTTTGGCAATATTATTTCCAAGGCAATACTCGATTAGCTAAATGAACTAGAGCAAGAGCTTCAATAACTAATCATCATACTAATAAAAAGCTCTACTCTAACCATATTAAATTACTCCCACTAGCATGACATCTTAGCAAATCAACCAACTAGGATAAACAACTCAAACTTCAAAAGTGGGAGACATAGGACATACCTCTCACAAGCGACGCCTTGATTCTCTTTTTTATAGGGATGTGTTCCTTCAAAACTCAAACACGATTACTCTAATAATAATATTAAAGCAAACAGGCAAAGTGGAAATCCATATTTACGAAATAAAGGAAGAACGGAAAAATATTTCTGTATTTTTGAGGATAGGGATTAACAAATAGAAAAGAACTTGCGACCAAGCAAGGGACTAAGAAAAGAAAAATAAACGATAAACAAAAGCAAACTAAAAAAGCAAAGTGTTGGAACAAGACAACACGAGTGTTTCAAAGATCCCAATGAGATGGAGTACAACCTTATTATTACACAAATAAATTTGACGGGGAACACATCCCCAAGCTCAGGCTTTTGCAAGCCCTTTTGTTGCTCATTGTGTGGTGGTGGTGGAAATTCTCCCATGTTCCATTGGCTGCTCCAATCATGGAACTGGGTGGCGAGGTTTGCAGTAGCATTTCAAAGGTTGATGGAGAGGTTGTTTATGTTTTGAATATTTCCTTTGAGTGTATAGATATCTTCATAGGTGGTGTAGTATTTTGGTGGTTGCACATCTTGTTCGGGCCCCTCTTGTTCTACTTCTTCATCTTCTCTTCATCTTTCTCCCATGGGTATTTCTTGATGGGGTATATCTACCTCAATCCGCGTGTCAAAACGCAAACGTCCATCCTCGACAGAGAATAGAGCATTAGGAAAAGGAGTTGGGATCAAGTGATCCGCTCCAGGTATATCAAGAAAGTATCTACCATGAGTTCTAAAAACCATACCACATGCTCTTTGAGTGGGCAGACCGAGACGGTGACTTCCTATCAATGGTTGGATGTTACCTAGGTTGATATGAAGTGTGCGTGCAAGAACGGTTACAACTTCTCCTTCGCATATGGGTACTCGAGATTGGAGAGCCTGATGCTTAAGATAAAACACAATAAAGGCGCCCAAATTTGGCATTAGGTTACAATTAATAATAGCAGCCTTTGCAAGGATCATCATATCCTCCTCATTAACTCTAGTAAACTCACCATGTGCGTGCAAGCAATAACATAAAAAATAACGAATAGCAGGCTGATCAATTTGTTTCTCCTTTGTGTTTCCATGAATTCTCATTAAATTAAAGTACTCCCAAGGTGCAAGATTTAAAATAAAAGTAATGGAGGGTATATCGGTGGTGTTGTTGGCAAACCCCAAAAATTGAGCCCATTGGTTGAGTGTTAAGGTGTACTCACGGTTCATAAGACGCAAGTTGATGCGATTAACTCCTGGCTTTTGTTCCTCAGAACAATAATAAGGGCCCACTGTATGCGTCAAGGTGTTGAGGAACTCAAGTGTCAAGCGGCAGTACATGGCGACATCCTGAAAGACAAAGTCATACAAACCAACATTGTTGCAAAGGAAATCAAAATTAGCACGAATGCCAAGTTGGTTCAGGATATAGGGACACACCCACTTGGTGGAATTGATTTCTCGGAGCTTGAAACGGTTGAAACGGTTCAGCTGGAACTCCTCGGTGAACTCGATACCAAGTGACTCGGGGGTCAACGTATCAACGGGTGGTGCAAAATACTCAGCAGCCATCACACGTCTACGGCTCCTCGTATTCATCTAAACAAAAAAAGTAGATAAATAAAGGTTGCTAATAAAATATTTTAGTCCAATAGAAACATAGGATATATGATCCTCTACACTAGTTACAAAAGAAACTCCTCTAAAACAATACTAAGCATGCTCAATATCAAGATTAAATCAAGAATAAGACCTAGGTCTAGATTGACAATTATGAAAATTGAGTGAAGCTTTTTTACAAATAAGTGGAGGACCAGAGGAGAATCATACCTTAGATCGATTGAATGCGAGGAATCTAAGAAAGATTGAGTAAATTTAAAGATCCAATGGAGGTGGTTTGGAGTTTGGAGGAAGAAGAAAGAGAAAGATTTGTTTTGGGGGATTTAGGTTACCTCCTCAGGGTGATTATGCCGGTTGTGTATGTGGTACGACTGTAGCCCGCCCGTACCGGGTGACATACCTTGGCGGTGATGATTCCCCTCCGGCGATGCACTCGCTATGGGCGCACGGTACGGTCGCTCGCGCCCGTACTGCTGGTTGTTATCCATATGGTACCTTTGCTTGAAATCTGATGGTTCGCTCAAGGGTACAGTACGCGTGCACGGTACGGGTACGTCCAACCATACCGGTGGTCGTTATAAGCATTGTTTCCTGTGGCAAAAATCAAAATTTCTATCTTCTTATGCTTCGAGGTGGTATGGACGCATGATACGGTCCTTCCTGGCCGTACCACTGGTCGTTAGACGGCCAATGAGCTACAAAAATCAAAGAATTGGATTAGTACCTCTATGTGTCTTTGCACATCTTATCAAAAGACAAAATAATAGCAAATATACTACATAAAAAATCAGCAATGCCTCTTAGCTCATGCGTAGGTAAAATAAAAATCAAGGATTACGTTATTTCTTCTCCTCTCTTCAAAGGTCTTCTTGAACATTCTATATTAAAAACAAACAAGACAAAACAAAAAGAAAAACAAAACTAACAAGACTAATACAAAAGTACAAACTTTATTTCACATGGGTTGCCTTCCATGAAGTGCCTCTAGTTTCGGTCAATTAGCTTGACTCCAATGGCAATCATTTAGGTTTAAGAAGTGGAGCCCACTCCAAAATAGCTGGCTTTTAAAGTAATTATACCATCGTCATCATTAGGCTTGGCCTTATTTTTCCTCGGGAAGTGGAGTATAAAAGGCCCTATTCTCACATTCCCCTCATGTAAATTAATTAGAGCTTTTATAGTTCTTAGAAATGACCTACCTAAAATTATAGGTGCTATGGGATCTTTAGGCATGTCTACAATACCAAGATCGATAAGAGCAGGACTATCTTTAATTTCAATAACTATATTTTATTTTATCCCAATAGCTTGTTTATAAGTTGAATCCACTAGATGGAGTCTCAATTCAGTAGTGACAAATGGCCTAGGTTTAATTTATTAAATAGACTTTTGGAAATTATTGAGACGCTTGCACACAGATAACAAAGTGCGGGTATCTCATTAACTCCCAACTTAACTTTAATAGTAGGCTCAAATATATCATCTAGCTTAGCAGAAAGCCTATCAGCTAGTCTCTTATACTCCATCTCTAACTCTCGAACTTTAGATGCTACTTGTTATATTAATTGTTGGTACATAGCATCATTATCTTGTTTTATACCTGGATTCTTCACGGTGATCATCTTTAATAGATCTTCCACGGTATATCCCGGTGTTGTCGTGTTGCTGTAATCTAACTAGTTTGGTTTTTCTTCATTGGTTACTATCCTCATCATCTTGAGGTCTTCTATCGGATTTGGCTCGGGCTTTCCAGCAAAATTTGCTAGTATGATAGCTTGGCTCTCAGCTACCTTGCCGAGATAAGCCTCCACGGTCTATGTCCTTTTATATAGAGCATGCACATCATTTATAATTGCAACAACAGTGGTATCAGATCCGTTCTATGTGTAGTAGTGTTGTATGGCCAGTACACACATATGTTGTGCGGGCATTGATGCTATAGTTGTTACCCTCCCACATGTACTTGTTTATATCACGGGATTGTTTGATGTGAAGCGGCCCGGACCGACCTTACGCGTACTCTTATGAGATACTGGTTCCACGCTCAACATACGACTTATTCCGTATAAGTGGCTAGCGGGTGTCTGTCTCTCTTACAATAGTTAATATAGCATTTACAAGGGAGGACCCCGAAAGGGGTGTAGTAGAGACAACTGTATGGATCCATGTTGTAGTTGGAAAGTTCTTAGATTAAAAACGGTTCTATTGCGAAAGCCCTAATAACCACATAAAACTTGTAATAGATAAAGTAGAGGCGTCTAACTTTATTTTGTAGGAGGGGCATGTGACTTGATATGGTCATGGTCATTACGGAGGTAAAGTAGTTTACTTTTATGTTACTAAGTTGTGTAGTAATAGACAATGTTCTGATGGACGACCTACTGGTGGCGTCGTGGACTTGGCGACAAAACTGGTGGCATGATGGAGATCATGCCGGAGCGCTTGATGGAGATCAAGGCGCAAGAAGGACCATATCATATCACAAATATGCATATGATGTTGATACCTGCTTTGCATCTTATTGTGTGCTAGTATTAAATACTCAATGGTAGCATAGATAAGATGATCCCTATTAAAACCATTATTGAATTAGTGAGCCTAACATGTGCAGACATGGCCTCAAAATTCCAATGATAGTGTTTCTCTTGTGTGTGCACCACCAAGAAAGTTCTTCGGTATGAGGCATGTCGTGTTAATCGGTTGTCAGACATACCTACGTTCACATATAATGGGTTCAATAGTTGTACTTCAATACACACAAGTTTGAATTGGCGAGCCTATCATGTCGGACATGGGACTCAGAACACAAGAGATCGAAAGATCGAGCATGAATCGCATGGAGATGTGATTGACATTGGAGAATGTCTAACTTTGAAGCTATGTTGCCGGCCGTGTCAATCGGGGTTGCATAGTGAATTGGGATCGTGTGATCGCTTAAGTTGTCCAGGGGATGACTATTTTAGTGGGAGCTCAATTATGAATTAAACTCATTATTATGAACTAAGTCTAGATGTCTATTTGCAAATATATTAATAGATCAAGGCCTATCTCATTAAGGTCCTTTGCGACCATGAGAAATTTCTTGCTTGATATGGAACTTAGCAGAAGGTCTAACTTTATAGATTAATACCCACGTCCGAGAGATATCCTCGTAATAAGATGATCTTCTCTTCTTGATACAATAACTATAAGGAGATAGTCTGATGACTCCACAAAGTTTGTGCTTTCTCTATAAATCATCCAAAAGGAGCCATTCTCCATTCGATTGAGAGTTGGGCTGCAATTTTGTATTCTACAAATCAGGCACATAAGCTATGAGTCGTTGGATGAGTTTTCTGCATGACATATCCCTACTCTCACGTTGGTCGATTACAAGAACAAAATCACTCGTCAAAGCACCTCTAGCCGCGAGCCTCAATCAATATCTGGAAACAACGTCGGATCGACCGCTTGGGGAGCATCGACACGAGCTTCAGCCTTTTTAGCATGCCTCTCCCCTAGTTGCACCCAAAGGCATCTCGCTATGGTTTTTGAAACATGATTTTTTAGCAAATTCTAATGAAAACATAAATAATTTAAACACATAGTTCAAATCCTAACCACATTACAAACATAGTTTGAACACATAAAAATATAATTTCAACAATAATCCGTACAAATAAAATAAAATAATGTTCACTCTTGCGGAGGCAACAACCCCTCTCATTGGAGACTCCATGAATGCTCAATCAGATCATTTTGCAGATTGTAATGGGTGATTTCGTCATGAATCTTTGTATGCATGGCGATGTAGTTCACCCAATCTGTCAGACAATTGGTGAACAACATGTGCAAAAGGACCTGTCACTCATACGGACGGCTATGCTAGATGTTCACGCTCACTCTCGATGTTCACATTGTGTATGATCATGCATACATTTATCACCTCCCACATATAATGTTGAGACCAAGTAAGAGCATGTTACCGAACAATAGAAAATCGAGTTTGGAGCGCACCAAATGCTCGCTCGACATTTTTACTGCAAATCTCCTGGCGCAAAGCAAAAGTGATACTTTGTCGGACCGAGAGGGTCGAAAATTGTCGTCACAAATATCATCCACTTTGGATAAATGCCATCAACGAGGTAGTAACCTTTGTTGTATGGGTGACCATTGATCTCATAGTTGCACTCTAGAGCATGACATGTTTTGCAAACGCAGGAGAGTGCTATAGCATATTGATGTCATTGTAAGATCCCGCTATGCCAAAGAAAGCATGCCAAATTCAAAAGTCTGCCATTTCTTCAAGTATCAAACTGCAATATCCATGATGCTCTTTTTACAAACCTTGCCAAGCGAAGGGACAATTCTTTTATGATCAATGCATGCAATCAATGCTCCCAATCATGTCGGGAAATCCTCTCACTTCATTCTATGCCATGATCTTAGCAACCTATGCTTCATTTGGCCCTCTCAAATAGTCATCCCCAAACACTCTGATCAGTGCATTGCAGGATCGACACATGGCTTAAGTGGCTTTGGACTCAAACATGCGCAAGCGTCTTTTGAATCTCTAGGAGCTCCATGTGCAAGCATTGTCATGGCACCCATGCATTTATGGACTGAGGAGAAACCTACCATTCCCACTACGTCTTTCTTCAGCTTGAATAGGATCGTAGGCCCTCACTGTAGGGGGTCGTAGCATGGAAAACAAAAAAACTCTATCGCATAAACACATACAAGCCAGGATCTATCTACTAGATTGTAGCAATGAGTCGATTAGAGTACTCACCCTCGAAGATTCCAAAGCGGTTAACGAGAGCATATTATCGTGGGTGATGTAGTCGTTCACTTGTCGATCTCAAGATCGCGTAGACGATCCTTCCGGCGCCGCGTCCTGGCAGCTCTCCCGCAGTCGGTCACACGTTCGGTACTTGATGAAGACCTTCCTCTCCCTTGTTCCAGCAGGCAACAGAGGTTATAGTTCTCTCCTCACGATTTCAGGAGAACGACGGCATGGTGTCAGAGTTAGAGGGGAAATCCTACAGGGATTCGCCTTAAGCCGGAGTGGGTTATGATGGAATAGTAGGGTTCCTCAGAGTCTAGGGTTTAGAAGCCAGAGAGGATAAGGTGGGGCCGGCGGCGGCTAGTGCGGCGGCGGCTTGGCGGGCTTGGGCTTGAGGTGGTCTTGTGGGGCACTCCCTCTCCTCTATTTATGAGAGGGAGAGGTAGCTAGGGAGGGGAGTTTGAAACCTTCCCTAACTCCCTCTCCTCCTTGGCACGTGATGGAAGGAGAGGACGTTTCCTCTCCTCCCTCCACCAGGAAACATTGTCCCAGTTTGACTTTTCAAACTTGACTTTTGACTTTCAATTTTAGAGTTTAATTTCTTTCTTTTAAACGCCCAACCTAGTGACCTAGGACTTGATGCAATCATTCCACTTAGTCATGACACATTCATGTACCCTTCCCCTTCTGGTTCGGTGAACCTTCTAGACCCTTCTAGATCATTCCGGTGAAAACACCGGAATCATTCCCGAACTCCAGAATTGGACTTTCCTTATATGAATCTTATTCCCTGGACCATTTCGGATCTCCTCGTGATATCCCAAATACCATCCGAGACTTCGAACAACATTTGGTCTTCTTACTCACATTCCATATCTACTAAACAACATCGAATCCTTAAGTGTGTCTCCCTACGGTTCGTGAATTATGCAGACATGATCGAGACTCTTCTCCGATCAATAACCATTAGAGGAATCTGGAAATTCATATGATTCCCACATATTTCTAGGATTACTTTGCAATCGAATGAACCATTTACATACGATACCAATTTCCCTTTGTCTCACGATATTTTACTTATCCGAGGTTCGATCGTCGGTATATCTGCATACCTAGTTCAACCTCGTTACCGATAAGTACTCTTTACTCGTTCTTGTGATATGTGATCCCTTGTGAGCCAGTCACATGCTTGCAAGCTAATTGTATGATATTCCACCGAGAGGGCCTAGAGTATATCTATCCGTCATATAGATGGACAAATCCCACTCTTGATCCATGAGTCTCAACACATACTTTCCGAACACTCAATGTCACCTTTATAACCACCCAGTTACGAAGTGGTGTTTGATGTCATCAAAACATCCATCCGATGATGGTGATTAGCATGATCTCATGGTCAAAGGAATTAGGTTACTATGTATCTGAAAGCTTATAGCAATTGAACTATTGAAATGACCTGATCTTTATGCTACGTTTATCTATATGAGTATGTCCATCACACCATTCTCCTAATGATATGATCTTGTTGTTAATAACATCTGAATGTTCATGATCAGGAAACCATGACCATCTATCAACCAACAAGCTAGTATTATAAAGAGGTTTTACTAGGGACTCTAACAAGTTTACAAATCACACAAGTATTAATGTTTTCGGTTAATACAATTATAGCATGAATGTAAACATTTATCATAAACACAAAGATATAATAATAACTACTTTTATTACTGCCTCTAGGGCATATCTCCAACAGTCTCGCACTTGCACTAGAGTCAACTAATCTATATTACATGGTAATATACCGAACACCCATGGCGGTTTGGTGTTGGTCATGTTTTGCCCTCGGGAGAGGTTTAGTCAACGGATCTACCACATTCAGATCTATGTGTACTTTGCAAATCTTTATGTCACCATCTTGGACATGCTCTCGAATAGCGTGAAAAGTAGCTTGATGTGTTTTAGCTTCTTGTGTGACCTTGGTTCTTGTGCATTGGCTATGGCGCCCATGTTATCACAATAGATATACATTGGATCCAGCGCACTGGGAACCACACCGAGCTCTATAATGAACTCCTTCATCCATATCGCTTCTTGTGAAGCCTCCAAAGCAGCTATGTATTCCGATTTAGTTGAAGATCTCGCCACAACACTTTGCTTTGCACTCCTCTAGCTCACTGCTGCACCATTCAAAGTAAATACGTATCCAGATTGAGATTTAGAATCATCCGGATCGGTGTTCCAACTAGCATCGGTGTAACCATAACAACGATATGTTCATCACCTCCATAAGAAAGAACCATATCCTTAGTTCTTCTCAAGTACCCAAGGATGTTTTTGACCGCTGTCCAATGATCCACCCTGGATCACTTTGATATCTGCTAGTTAAATTAATAGCATATGCAATATCGGGTCTAGTACATAGCATGACATACATGATAGATCCTATGACCGAGGCATAGGGAGCCTTACTCATTCTTTCTCTATCTTCTGCCGTAGCAGGACTTTGAGTTTTACTCAAGGTTGTATTGGGCAAAATGGGCAAGAACCCTTTCTTGCTATCTTCCATTCCAAACCTCTTTAGAACTTTGTCCAAATATGTACCCTGTGACTATGATATTAGGCGTCTTGATCTATCTCTATAAATCTTTATGCGTAATATGTAAGCTTCAACAAGTTCCTTCATTGAAAAACTATTATTCAAATAATCTTTGACACTTTTAAGAAGATCTATATCATTCCCAATCAACAATATGTCATCCACATATAGTACTAGGAATGCTACAGAGCTTCCACTTACTTTCTTTTAAATACGAACTTTTCCATAAGTTTGTCTAAAACCAAAGCTTTTGATTACCTTATAAAAATGTTGATTCCAACTTCGGGATGCTTGCTTCAATCCATAAATGGACCGTGGAAGTTTGCATACCTTGTTAGCATCCTTAGGATCAACAAAACCTTTGGGTTGTACCATATACAACTCTTCATTAATGTCTCCATTGAGGAACGTCATTTTTACATCCATCTGCCATATCTCATAATCATACTATGCAGTGATTTCTAACAAAATCCTCGTAGACTTTAGCTTCACTACCGGTGAGAAAGTCTCATCGTAGTCAACTCCTTGAATTTGTCGAAACCCTTTTGCGACAAGTCGAGCTTTATAGATGGTTACATTACCATCAGCATCTGTTTTCTTCTTGAAAATCCATTTGTTCTCGACAGCCTTCCGCCCATTCGGTAAGTCCACCAAAGTCCATAATTGGTTTTCATACATGGATCCAATCTCGGATTTCATGGCTTCTTGCCATTTATTGGAATCTGGGCTCATCATTGCTTCCTCATATATCGCAGGGTCGTCGGTGTCATTGACCAACATGACACTCATAACGGGATCATACCAATCGGGAGTGGTACGAGTCCTCGTCGACATGCGAGGTTCCATAGTAACTTCAACCAAAGCTTCATGATCTTTATCATTAGCTTCCTCTCCTATTGGTGTAGGCACCATAGGAACTTCTTCCGGTGCTATGCTGCTCTCAAATCCAAGAGAAGGTTCGACAACCTCGTCGAGTTCTACTTTCCTTCCAGTCACTTCTTTCGAGAGAAACTCCTTCTCTAGAAAGGATCCATTCTTGGCAACGAAGATTTTGCCTTCGGATCTATGATAGACGCTACATCCAATAGTTTCCTTCGGGTATCCTATGAAGACGCATTTTTCCGCTTTGGGTTCAAGATTGTCGGGCTGTAACTTCTTTACATAAGCTTCGCAACCCCAAACTTTAAGGAATGACAATTTAGGTTTCTTCCCAAACCATAATTCATATGGTGTCATTTCATCGGATTTAGATGGTGCCCTATTTAAAGTGAATGCGGTTGTTTCTAATGCATAACCCTGAAACGAGAAAGGTAAATCTATAAGTGACATCATAAAATGAACCATATCTAAGATAGTTCAGTTACGATGTTCGGACATACCATTACGTTATGGTGTTCCCGACAGTGTCAATTGTGAAAGTTTTCCGCATTTCTTCAAATGCTCGCCAAAATCGTAACTTAGATATTCACCTCCACGATCAGATCGTAGAAATTTAATGTTCTTGTTACGTTGATTCTCCACTTCACTTTGAAATTTCTTAAACTTCTCAAAAGTTTCGGACTTATGTTTCATGAAATAGATACACCCATATCTACTCAAGTCATCCGTGAAAGTAAGAACATAACGATAACCACCGCGCGATGCCACACACATCAGCATGTATGATTTCCAACAAGTCTGTAGCTCGCTCCATCATACCAGAAAATGGAGTCTTAGTCATTTTTCCCATCAGACATGCTTCGCATCTTTCAAGTGATTCGAAATCAAGTGATTCAAAAAGTCCATCAGAATGGAGTTTCTTCATACGCTTCACTCCCATATGACCAAGACGACAGTGCCACATATAGGTTGAGTTATCACTTAATTTCAAATGTTTAGCTTCAATATTATTAACATGTGTATTACTACAATCGAGATTCAATAAGAATAGACCATCTATCAAGGGTGCATGTGCATAAAACATATTACTCATATAAATCAAATAACCATTATTCTCAGATTTAGACAAGTAACCGTCTCGCAATAAACATGATCCGGATATGATGTTCATGCTCAACGCAGGCACCAAATAAAAATTATTTAAGTATAAAACTAATCCCGATGGTAGATGAAGAGGTAGCGTGTCGACCACGATCACATCAACCTTTGATCCATTTCCAACGCGCATTATCACCTCGTTCTTCGCTATATTCCGTCTATTCTGCAGCACCTGTTTCAAGTTACAAATATGAGAAACCGAACCAGTATCAAATACCCAGGAACTACTACGACTACTAGTAGGATACACATCAATAACATGTATATCGGATATTCCTATCTTCTTGATGTTGTCGTTCTTCAGATCCGCCAAGTACTTGAGGCAATTCTGCTTCCGGTGATCTTCTCCCTTGCAGTAAAAGCACTCAGTGTCAGGCTTAGGCCCAGCCTTGGTGTTCTTCGCCGGCACGATAGCTTTCTTACTGCTCTTCTTGAAGTTTCCCTTTTTCTCAGGCTTGCCTTGCTTCTTGAAATTGATGGTCTTATTGACCATCAACACTTGCTGCTCTTACTTGATCTCCACTTCCACAGACTTCAACATAGAGAAGAGTTCTGACAACGTATTATCCATGCGTTGCATGTTGTAGTTCATCACAAAGTTCTTGTAACTTGGTAGTAGTGATCAGAGGACACGATGAATCCCAACGCATTAGGAATTATTATGCCCAAGCTCTGGAACTTATTAGCGTGTCTAGACATCTTAAGCACATGCTCACTGACGGAGCTGCCCTCCTTCATCTTGCAGTTAAAGAACTTTTCAGAAGCTTCATAACTCTCAACTGCCGCGTGAGCCTCAAATATCATTTTGAGTTCACGGACAATATCATGTGGGTCAAAGTTCTCAAACCTCTTTTGAATCTCCGATTCCAAACAATACAAGATAGCACACTAAACCATGGAGTATTGATTCTTCCGAGTACGAAAAGCATTTTTCTCATCATCGGTAGCATCTTCTGCAGGTGGGTCACCTAGCGGTGCATCCAGCAAATAGGTCAATTAACCAGCATTGAGGACAATCCTCAAATTGAGGAACCAATCCGTGAAGTTGCTTCCATTGTTTTTCAACTTTGTGAACTCTGTTGTAAACCATTGTGATGTAACTACTTGTTAACAAATCCCACCCACATGTAAGTGTCTGGTGGGCATCTTTGAATCGTTTATATGCAGGTTTTGGCGGGAAATGCTAAGATCTGCATAGACCCGATTCGGGGACGTTACACCATATCACATCACAACACACCCCTGTAAAACAAAGTTAAATGCCTCTAATTTTCTTTGCATATTTTACGTGGTTTGGGGATTTCAATAAGTATCGTTCTAACTTACGAATAAGAACCACAACGTTGATGCTTGAAATACCAAGTGCCCGTTGTAAATTGAATCTTTACCATGATGGGAGAGAAAAACACCCGCAAAGCCACTTATGCAATACAAGTTTCATGTTGAGCGTGGAGAAAGTCTCATAAACGATGTCATGTAAGGTTAGTCTGGGCCGCTTCATCCCACCATACCGCAAAATGCAAAGTACACAAGAAGCAATTTATAATAAGAGCATCACCGCCCACAATGACCATTGTGTTCTACTCGTGCAATAGATCTACATATAGACCTGACTCTGATACCACTGTAGGGGTTCGTAGCATGGAAAATAAAAAAATTCCACCGCATGAACACTGTAACACCCTCGGAATCGACCCTATGCAAGTCTTAGCGGCTCCCGCCAAACCCGCATAGAAACGATTCAAAGGTATCCACCAGGCACTTTCGTGCGGGTGGAAAACGAAGTAATATCATTACACAATAGTCCTCGATAGAATCCACAGAACAGATATATACAACAGCGACTCCCCGAGTCAAGAATACAGATATACAATACAAAGATCCAAATCACCTTTAAAGCGATACAGCGTCCGAGTACGGACAAGATGCAAATTGGGCTAAGAGCCCTGAAGAATAACCAATGGCGTCCATAACCCTGCCCAGGCCAACACGGAAAGATAACCCTGCTAACGACGTCGATCTCAAAACCTGCTTAAACAAAAGGGGTGCCGACAAAGGGCAAAGGAAAAGAGAGCGGTCAGTACTGAGGCCAGTACACGGCGAGACTAGAATTCGGTGGTCCTCGCCTACATAGGTATGGTGGACTGAAGCGACAGCGCAGCATGCACTAAACAACCTATAGAGACTCAATACAGCTGGCGGCTATCAGATAGGGATAAGAAATACCTATTCGAATCCAACCTGAAACTATCATCAAGCATACCCATCCTGGTATTTCCCCCTCAAGACCAAACGAGGAAGTCAACCGAGGAACTCACACAGTTGGCAGTTTTATTCATTCCGTTATAGTTGCGGCAATTACTAGTCAGATATAGATAGCATGAGTCATCCTAATATAATAAGCAGTGGACAGTTTTAGTTAACCATTCCGTTGTAGTTGTAGTACTTACTAGTCAGATACATATAGTATGAGGCATCCCAAAACCCAGCAGTTGTTGGCACTTTTATTTAGTCATTCCGTTGTACTTGCAATACTTACTAGTCAGATACAATGGTAACAGGTGACAACCCAAACCAGCAATTGTTGGCACTTTTATTTAGCCATTCCATTATAGTAAAGCTGATTACTAGTCATTATAAAGTCAAATTTATAGCACTACTTTAGTTATAGTTGTCTATGATCGAGATACTGTGCTCCAAGTCGTCCATAACCGCGGACACGACTTTCAGAAAGTTTTACCCTGCAGGGGGCACAAATAGCAACACACGCACGATCAACCTCGAGAAAAACCAAATAAAACCCAACGAGGCATCACGACAGAACATTCGCAAGATTCATATTTGATTTCAGGGGCCACCCCACTAAGCTACCCGCGACAAAGTTGGCCGGCTCCGAGACGGACCCAAAGGTTTGTGACAATGGCTGTAAACGACTGGAAACCCGAAAGTGTGACTGAGCTTGTCGATACCGCGAAAATATTCCACGTTGGTTCCAAAACAGTACAGGCGCTTCACGCGCAATCGTAAATAAAACAGTAAAACATGACATAAGTACAGGATAGTAATAAAGTCCCAAACTACTTGTGGCCCCAAGAAATTAAATATGACTCAAGCTAGGGTTAGGGGGATTCATGGTCCCACATGCGGATAGTGCGAATATTCAAAGAACAGATATCAAGTACTCGGGGTCCTACGGGACACAAGTGGACGGTTAAAAACCAAATAACATCTATTGCCCACCTGTGCCTCTGCATTATTTACTTACTTCAATTTTAGTTATTAAACGGTAATTAAAGTCGTGATCATCTCTAACATTAAACATGAGGCATTACTCCAACAACTGTGGAACATCGACGACGCGAAACAACACAACACAAGCAACTGCGACTCGCAAGACCGACTATCTACCAAACAACAGGTAATAGGAGGTGTCCATGGCAATATAGTGGCTGCAAGGGATATCACGGGTACGAAAACTAGAGCATCGCAACACAGATATCAATAGATCAACAGGAAGAAATAAAGACTATAAACGTAAGATAGGTAGAAAGGGGGAGAATGCTCGCCTGAAAACATTGCCGGAGGTTCATCCGAAGATCGGGTCGACACTCGCATCAACTCATCGACCTAATCCGTGAAGAAGCAAAGCACTAGAAGAAAACACCGGATGCACTATTTAATACTACGATAGAAGATCGGGCATCATGTATGATGTATGACATGGCAAGATGCGATGCAATTAGGCAATATTAAGCGGAACCGGGGTCCCGACGATTAATTAATAGGTTCATGTTATTTAGATACCCCGCAATTTAAATGTTGTCTTAACAAGTCAAAACATGACATCGGTTACACAAATTTAATGAGACAAATATTAGACTAGATTCGTCCGCATATATCCTCCATATTTAATACAAGTTAAATCGACAAAGTATCCCTAAAGAATATTATATGATATGCGGCATGAATGAATTGGATACATACAAGATATATGACAATTTATGAAATAGGTAAGGGTTTAGTCTCACGGTGCGGGTCGGAGAAACAGTCTTTGGTTGGTAGTTGAAGTAGCGGCCATCGAAAGGAAAAATCTTGTCAGAGAGGAAACGGTGTCGGACGATGCAATCTGGTTCGATGTAGAAAAGTGAAGATCTTGACGAATTAGTAGAGTGATGGATCGAGCATATCAAAATAGGATAAACCGGAAACATAGCTCATGCAGACATTTTACCGAACACATGGCGGGCTGAGACAAATCTGGACGATTGGAACCAGAGAGAAACAGCGAAAAGCAAAGAGGATCTGATCTGCTATGTGACATGGTTAGTGAGGTGGTCAATGAAGCTATGACATGGAACTGACAAACACCAGGTGTCCACGGAGATCTGGTGCTAGACGGATGCCGGCACGAGGCTGTCGGTCAGAAGTTTATATGGAAATATAAATCCCGGGTGTTGGCTGACAGGCGATCCGTAGAAGACAAGACACTGCCTCACGCGCGTGGTGCCAGCGAGCGTGAGCGTCGAAGGGTCAAGTGGCGGAGGAAGATGGCAGGCAGCGGTGTGTGACATGCAGCTGAGCGGTGATTCGGTGGTGAGCTGCTGCTTGCTATGCGGCCGGGGACAAGACGAGCAGTGTGGTGGCGATTTGGTGCTGCTGGAGTGCACGGGACCCAATCCAGATTTAAATTGGATATTGAGAAATAATCAAGCAAGGCCATATAAAATAGAATTGCATGCCGACCGATGGATTGGATGCAAGATCGTGCTTCGCCAGAAATAAAAGCTACGGCGGCGCACAGGAAGCCAGGCCAAGCAAGGTCACTGAACAACATACGCACGCACAGAAATTGAGCCAGATTGCTAGATAAGGCATGCATCAGCTCATCGATCTGCAAAGAAACAAATAATCTCGCCAGGGAAAGAATTTGGCAAAAGAAAGAAGACAGAATTTTATCTCAGATTAGATCTAGGAAAAGAGGAATTTTGTGACAGATTTAGAGGCTAGGGTTTGGGGAGGAAGAAGGGGGAATGGACTATTTATTAAGTTCAAAGTGGGCTAGATGAAACTAGTTTTGGGCCAAAACTTTAGACGGGTTTTTAATCTAATTTTATTTTCTAGTAAAATAAGAAAACCTTTTTTGTCATACGACGGACCAGAAAGTATTGTTTTGTTTTAATTTGAAAATAATAAAGGGAATGGTTTAATAAGACCATGAGGATATTTTAGTGAAACAAAAATATGTTATAACCAAAATAATTTTCCATTAAAATATGCCGAAAAAAAATATACATGATGAAGCCAAATGCAATGTGGCATGATGACATGAGCATACGGTCATGATGATGCACAAACATATGTGATTTTCTAGTAGTGGTTTTATCTGGGGTGCTACAAACACACACAAGCCAAGATCTATCTACTAGATTGTAGCAACGAGTCGATTAGAGTACTCACCCTCAAATATTCCAAAGCGGTTAACGAGAGTAGATTCTCGTGGGTGATGTAGCCGTTCACTTGCCGATATCAAGGTCGCGTAGACGATCCTTCTGGCGTCGCGTTCCGGCAGCGCTCCCGCAGTCGGTCACACGTTCGGTACTCGATGAAGACCTTCCTCTCCCTTGTTCCAGCAGGCATTGGAGGTTGTAGTTCTCTCCTCGCGATTCCGACAGCACGACGGCGTGGTGTCTGAGTTAGAGGGGAAATCCCGCAGAGCTTCGCCTTAAGCCGGAGCGGGTTATGGTGGAGTAGTAGGGAGGCGGGGCTGGCGGCGGCTAGGGCGGCGACGGCGATGCGGCGACGCTGCGGCTGGCGGCGGCTTGGGGGGCTTGGCTTTGAGGTGGTCTTGGGGGGCACTCCCTCCCCTCTATTTATAAGAGGGAGAGGTAGCTAGGGAGGGGAGTTTGAAACCTTCCCTAACCCCCTCTCCTCCTTGGAGAGTGGTGGAGGGAGAGGAGGTTTCCTCTCCTCCCTCCACTAGGAAACATTGTCCCGGTTTGACTTTCCAAACTTGCCTTTTGACTTTCAATTTTGGAGTTTAATTTCTTACTTTTAAACGCCCATACAAGAGACCTAGGACATGATGCAATCATTCCACTTAGTCATGACACATTCATGTACCCTTCTCCTTCCGGTCCGATGAACCTTCTAGATCCTTTTAGATCATTCCGGTGAAAACACCGGAATCATTCCCGAACTCCAGAATCAGACTTTCCTTATATGAATCTTATTCCCCGTATCATTCCGGATCTCCTCGTGATATACCAGATCCCATCCGAGACTCCAAACAACATTCGGTCTTCTTACTCACATTTCATATCTACTAAACAATATTGAATCCTTAAGCGTGTCTCCCTACGGTTCGTGAATTATGCAGACATGACCGAGACTCTTCTTCGATCAATAACCATTAGAGGAATCTGGAAATTCATATGGTTCCCACATATTTTTATGATTACTTTGCAATCGAGTGAACCATTTACATACGATACAGATTTCCCTTTGTCTCACGATATTTTACTTATCCGAGGTTTAATCGTCGGTATCTCTCCATACCTAGTTCAACCTCGTTACCGATAAGTATTCTTTACTCGTTCCTGTGATATGTGATTCCTTGTGAGCCAGTCACATTCTTGCAAGCTAATTGGATGATATTCCACCGAGAGGGCCCAGAGTATATCTATACGTCATATGGATGGGCAAATCCCACTTTTGATCCATGTGCCTCAACACATACTTTCCGAACACTCAATGCCACTTTATAACCACCTAGTTACGAAGTGGTGTTTGATGTCATCAAAACATCCATCCGGTGATGGTGATTAGCATGATCTCATGGTCGAAGGAATTAGGTTACTAGACTTGATCTATATGCTACGCTTATTTATAGGAGTATGTCCATTACACCATTCTCCTAATGATATGATCTTGTTGTTAATAACATCTGAATGTTCATGATCAGGAAACCATGATCATCTATCAACCAACAAGCTAGTATTATAAAGAGGCTTTACTAGGGACTCTAACAAGTTTACAAATCACACAAGTATTAATGTTTTCGGTTAATACAATTATAGCATGAATGTAAACATTTATCATAAACACAAAGATATAATAATAACTACTTTTATTACTGCCTCTAGGGCATATCTCCAATACTCACACCTTGCACCAGTTATTCATCATATAACGTTGGCAAAAATTCTTTCCGGTATACATTGCATTATCGACAAAGTAGTCGGTGTATAGCATGACATGCCCCTCCATCTTCTGCCTCAACTTGCTCTTCTGTCTCCTAATCGACGAGTCCCTACATTTGGGAGCAGCATGCTTCAGCTCGTCAGCTTGCAACCGCAGGACACACGCAAGGATTTCCAGTGCTCCTCTTCGTCGGCGGCGGCATTGGCATCGGCCTCCTCCTCCACAAACACTTGGATCATCATGTCGTCGTCGCTGTCCATAATCTATACATCATATAAGAATCAATCAATCACCTTCTCAACGTCGATGATGGCAAAAATCACCTCGTCGTCCCTTGCAAAGAAGCCTACCGAGGCAAAGGGATGAATACCTTGTGCACGAGGCGGGCAAGCAGGGTCGCCTCGAGTGCCTAGAAGACCCAACGGATGCCGGAGGAAACCTGTCAACGCTAGGCAACTTGGCCGTAGGTAGGTGGGTTTCAGCGGCGACCTATCGACGTTGAACGGTCGGCCATAGTGGTGGCAATTTGTCAGGGCTGGGAGACTGGAAGGGAGGCACGACAGCGGGTGGGAGAAGAAAGTGAGCAATGTGTCGCTGGCAGGGTTGGCCCACGCGACGCTCACCTTGTGTTCGACGCGTCGAGCTCCTGTGATGCGGAAACGGATTGAACGCGTCGGACAACCTATTGTGTTGTGCTTGACAAAACACTCCCTCGAAGACGACGCAATTTCATGTCAAACGCGCCCATAAGGGCTTAGGGAGTAGGCCGTGCTCACGAGTTCGCCAGAGATGCTCTTGCTCTTCTGCAGGTTGTCGTTGCCTAGTTTTTTTTGAAAGGAATGCGGTAGGGAAAGCCCCTACAACGAGTTTATTTTTTGAAATAATAAAAACCCAAATCTGCATCCGTGAGGACTTGAATCAGGGTGGCTGGGCTGTATCTAATTTCCTAACCAAATGAGCTAGGCTCACTTCTTTGCCGTTGCCTAGTTGGTCGGCGGCTTCCTCCTCCTCCTTCTCTTGCAGCGCCGCAGATTTCTTCTAGACAAATTAAAATGTACTTTTGAAATTAGTCATCTTTCAGTCCATTTTGTCTAGTAGCTGCAAACCATTTCACTATGTGACAAGACCAATTCACTTCACTTTTTTCGCACTGTGTCTGCCAACAACAATGATCAGTGCGAGATAGTAGGATTTTTTTTATTGAGAAACCAAACCGACACGTACGCCAAAGCCCGCACCCGCTCTGCCACTGGTCTCGCCACTCCACTCGCCAGCCCGGTCTGGGTCTGCCGAGCGCCCGGTCTGGACAACCTCACGAGGCCACGACGCGCACGCCAAAGAAAAGCCCGCACCCGCGCCCCGCCGATGCCATCCAAGCGCCCGTCCCCGAGCGCCATGGAAGACGACCGCCCGACCGCCTTCCCCTCCCCCTCCCACCCCGGCCTGAAGAGGCGCTCGTCCCGCCCCAGGTTCCGCCTGGACGACCGCCGCCAGGAACTCAGCCCCAGCCCCCGCGACTCCCCCACCCGCAGGAGCGACCGCAAGCGCAGGCGCCGCGCGTCCCCGGAATACGCCGCGGTGACCGCGCCCTCCGAGCGCCGCACCCGCGCGCTCCAGGATTCGGCCTCGCCCTCCGCCGCGCGCAGGCCCCGCGCGTTCCAGGAGGCCGCCGCGCTGGCCGTGCTCGCCGCGGGCGCGCCCCGCGCGGCCCTCGGTTCCAGATCTTACGGCGCCGTCCAGAGGCAGTGGAACGACGCCGACGAGCTCGCCCTCCTCACGGGCGCCGCCGCCTTCCGCGTGCGCAACGGCCACGTCCCGCGCCTCCCGGACATGGGCGCGCTCTTCGACTACCTCAGGGGCTCCCTCTCCCCGCACCTCGACCAGGCCAAGGTCTACTACAAGCTCAAGCGGCTCAAGAGCAAGTTCGAGCACGCCGCGCCGTCCGCCGCCGCTAGCCAGCACGAGCTCCGCGTGCGCGACCTCTGCGGCAAGGTCTGGGGAGCCCGCCACGGCCTGTCTGATGAGGATGACTCGCCGGTGGAAGAAGAGGCCAGAGAGCGCCGCGCTGTCCCGGACGCGGCAGCCATGTTCCCGGTAGCAACCGAGGTGCTCGACGCGTACTGGAAGAACAATGGGCTTGCGCTGTCCGGGGTGTCCCTGGAGAAGGGGCTGTCACTGATAGGAACACAGGACGCGAGATCGATCGAAGCCAGGTGGAGGCGGCAGCTTGATGCAGAAGTGCACTCGCAGATGAGGCGCCACGATCTGGCTAAGGACGTCTACGGCTTGCTCCTCGACGCCATTAAGGGCCTCGGCCCCTAGCTCGGGTATGACTGTGAACTGTCATGTTGAATCTCATCTGTAGGGAAGCTGTGCTATCTGCTTCACTAGTTTAATTTCTTGCGGGGTAATCAGTTTACAGTCGCTTGCGCATTCTGTTGTTTAGTGTCTGTAAGGTGGTCAATTACAGTTAATTTGTTCAGTCAAGTTGCTTGGATAATGAGTTCTCTTGCTGGATATTGGAATATTTTGTCAAAAATCATCGATAACACTATTGTGTGGAATGACTTCATTTCACTAGCACATCAACTGTTACTTACAGTCAGCGTGAATATACTGTAATATTCTGCAATTATGCTCACCTTCAGTGTCATCTTATCGAAAAAAATCCGCAATTATTCATACCTCAGATCTCTGATTCAAATACAAATGCATCTTGCTTCGGTATAAGTGCCCGACAGCAGATTTAGGTATACTCAAGGCATTACTTACTATAAGATACAGCTAAGGCAGAAACACTTTATGTTGAACTGCGCTTCTCCTATGCGATGATGTAGTACAACCTATGTGGTGCTGTCTGGAATTCTTGGTCCATGCAAAGTCGTAGCAGAATCTCCTATCTCTACATGGGTAGTGTTGGTTTGATATTCCTGAGAGCGCCTGAATCAGCTCGAGGCCTCGCTTGAAATTTATCCTACATAGTCATGGTTATTGGACTGTCATCTCTTTTGTGACCGGGCTGCAGGGTTTTCAGTAAAGTTTATAACATCCTAGTGAGCTTTCTTGCATTATCAGAGCTGCTGAGCTCTCATCACCACTTGAATTTACAATCTCGCCCTAGTCTTTGGTCAGTGATCCGAGCGTAGTGGAACTTTCGTCTTCTAGCTTAGTGCTTATGCTGCTTGGCATCTGTAGGTCCTTGTTTCAACTACATTTGGAGCAGCATTTCCACTTTCCATAAAACAATGATTCTTCATTTTTGCTACCCTCGTTGTTTACTAAATATTTCATCAGCTTTCGTTAACATTGCGGGAAACAATACATCTAGCCATTAGAGCTTAGTACTGTATTGTCAAGTTCATCAGTTCAATGCCGGTTGCTGTAGGTTGTCCATGCCTGCCACACAACTCTTAGAAAGAATCTGAGCAAATTTTGTGTGAGATATCTTCTTCCTTTCTTTGCATCCACTCATGTTGTCCCAACACTTCTGCAGGAAGAGGCTGATGAGGTGTGTCAAACCAGCTAAGTGCGCTGCCGTTCTTATAGGCTGATCTAGTAGATCTGTACTCAGTTGCTGACTGCCAAGAAGTAATGATCACCATCGACATGCTGTAGCTGTACAATCGCCATGACTGTCTCTTGCGTCTAGTGACTATCACTTTAGGTTCACAGGTGTTACTTTTGCGCCTTCTTCAGATTTAGATCATGAAAATGATTCAGATGCTCAACCGATTTGTAAATTGCTTTAACTTCTGTATCTGTGATGTTAGCTCTGCATTTTTTTTCAATTGTAAGAATTCAGTATTCTAATATTATTTGCTTGATGGTGTGGTAAAGATAATTTGATTGATGTGTGCCACTGAATCCCCGGTTCCCTGACCTGACATTACATGGTTGCTTATTTCCCATGCGCCATCGGTATTCAGAAGTTAGGCACTCCATGAGTGTTTTGCCGACCAGCAGGAACTGTAGTGCAGCTTGTTGCTGTAGTATTTTACATCTGTCTTGTTATTCTCTACCTGGAATTATATCACTCTTGGGTTTTTCTGCTCTAAGTTCCAATGAGTTGATGGTGCAGATTGCAACCTAATTCAGCGAAGAAGCCTGGTGATGAAATCGTACAAGCAGCAGCAGCAATAAGTAACAATACAACATTACAGAGGATGATACACGGCATTACATACTTGCATAAACATTCTCAGCTGGAGAATCTCCCTGTTATTGGTCTCAATAACTTGACTGGCTTGGGATGTTGCTGCTACTCTGGTGACTACTGACTAGTGAGTGTATGCTGCCCATCCTCTACTTGCAGTTTTAGCTCGGCACCTTTTATTTTCTCACACATTGCATGTTTTCTTCCTTCGAAATGCATTCTTGCAAACTACACCCTGAATCAATATGAAACTATATATGTCAAAAGATTCAATATTTTCTGCCAATTTACCTCATGTGTATCTCTAGAGGCAGGTCCTTGTCTTGCGATGGAACAGAACAGGCACCGATACATGAGATCAGTTCCGAAGGACTCTGTAGAGCTGAGCTCCCAGTGCGGCCAGCGTGAGGGGTTTCTGGATCAGACCGTTTATCCCCGACCGACGGCACATCTCGCGGATGTTGTCATCGACGCTCACAGCGAGAGCTGCGACTATGAGAAGCCAACACCTGTTCCTGAGCGCCCTGATCCGGAAGGCTACCTCAAATGCATCCATGTCAAGGTCCAGAAGGAGGATCTGGAAAGAAGAGTGGGCGCTTCCCAGTAAGGCCAGGCAGTGGGCGCCCGACGACATCACTGTGACCTGGCAGCCCAGCTTCTCGAGGAGCTTCTGCGTCACCGCCTGGCTCATGCCATCGCCGTCCGCGAGCAGAATCCTCAGGCCGTCGAGGCGAGGAACTGAAGTCGGCGTCCTGCGGCACACGCCCGACTGCTGCAGCTGGAACTGCAGAAAGAGGGTGATCGTTTCTCCATCCGGTGCCGACCGCATGCTGCCATTCATCATCTGAAGAAATGAGGGAATTCAGGTCATGTGCAAATTAACAACCGTTAGCTTCAGAATTCCTTCTGAATATTACCGAGTTACCAACCTGCACAATCTTCTTGCACATACTGATCCCAGAGCTGACCGGCCTACTGGCAGATCGGCTGCATCCAGCTGATCTTTCCATCGCAGCCTGAAACTTGACACATATGCTGCAGCCTGGAGACAGATTTGGCTGCGCCGGAATGCAATCCTCTTGGCCCGCAATGCAAGTACTGACGGAGAACAAGAGACGCCCTGCGGCGCTCCTTGCGGCGCTCCGTTGCTGCTGGCTAAGCAGAGCACCCACCATTTGCAGTAGGAGATGAAAGACTCGCGTCTCGTCGCCGACGACCCACTCAGGCAAGGATCCGGAGGGCTACCTCAAATGCATCCATATCGAGGTCCAAAAGGAGGATCTGGAAAGAAGAGTGGGCGCTTCCCAGTAAGGCCAGGCAGTGGGCGCCCGACGACACCGCTGTGACCTGGCAGCCAAGCTTCTCGAGGAGCTTCTGCGTCACCCCCTGGCTCATGCCATCGCCGTCTGCGAGCAGAATCCTCAGGCCGTCGAGGCGAGGGATGGAAGCTGGCGTCCTGCGGCACACGCCCGATTGCTGCAGCTGGAACTGCAGAAAGAGGGTGATGGTTTCTCCAGTGGATGCTGACCGCATGCTGCCATTCATCATCTGAAGAAATGAGGGAATTCAGGTCATGTGCAAATTAACAATCGTTAGCTTCAGAATTCCTTCTGAATATTACCGAGTTACCAACCTGCACAATCTTCTTGCACATACTGATCTCAGAGCTGACCGGTCTACCGGCAGATCGGCTGCACCCAACTGATCTTTCCATCGCAGCCTGAAACTTGACACATATGCTACATCCTGGAGACAGATTTGGTTGCGCCGGGATGCAATCCTCTTGGCCCGCAGTGCAAGTACTGACGGAGAACAAGAGACGCCCTGCGGCGCTCCGTTGCTGCTGGCTAAGCAGAGCACCCACCATTTGCAGTAGGAGATGGAAGACTCCCCCGCAACCGGCCAGACACCCCGCGACGCTCATCGCCTCCCTGATCAGCGAGTGGAGGCCGAATGGCCTGCGATCCACCGTCAGCGTCTCCGTGG
Source organism: Avena sativa (assembly GCA_916181665.1). Lineage (NCBI taxonomy): Eukaryota > Viridiplantae > Streptophyta > Magnoliopsida > Poales > Poaceae > Avena > Avena sativa. The sequence goes on along the minus strand of OV702298.1, from coordinate 270,079,700 downwards.
CGACGTCGTTCATCAGTGCCAACGAGAGGGTGCTTGTCCTGGCAATGGCGTCGGCCAGGAGCCTCTGCTCGGGGCGCATGTTCTCCACCTGCGACACCATGGAGAGCAGCCCAATGATGGAGTACATCGGCTTCCGCATGCCGTGGCACATGGCGCTCTGGATGTTGTTGATACCATCGGTCGCCATCATCGCCTCGTGCTTGGCGTGCAGCAGGGCCCTGTGCTGCTCGGCGAGCTTGTCGCGCATGGCCTGCCACTCCTCCAGGACCGCCGCGTGGGAGAGCGCCACGGCGACCTGATCGGCGACCACCTGCACAACCTCCAGGTCCTGGCTGCCCCATTCTCTGCTACAACGGTAAGGTTCCAGCTTGTTACGAAGAACCAACACCAAGATGGCATATGAGCTTGCCACCGGTGCCTTTCTTCCGTCGAAATTGGAGACCTTGAGCATGGGAATCCGTATGGCGGCCACGGCTCCCGGTGGCTGGAGGCCGCCGCTGCTCGCCGTGGCGAGCGCAGAGCCTGGCCTGAGCACCTTGGCAGTCTCGCTTGCCATTACGTCGACCACGTCAGGGTCATCAGAAGAGATAGGAGGCTGAGAGCCCAGCACGACGCTGACGGGGCCCTTGCCTCTGAGGCTGAGCTGGTGCACTAGGTGGAGAGCGGCGCCTCCGGCGTCGTGGCCGGGCGTCCAGACGGCGCAGCTGTGGAGGGAGAGGGCGTCGGCGAGGTGGAGCATGGTGGTGTGGAGGATGGTGTGCGCGTCCAGCGGCGGCGAGCTGCGGATGTGGTGGGTGAGCATGCGGACGACGCGGGAGGTGGCCTCGACGCGGCGGCGGACGATGCCGAGGTCGCGGTCGAGCTGGCGCGCCTTGGCGCGGAGGAGGGCCTCCCGGAGCTTGGCGCGGATGAGGCGGGGGATGAAGGTGACGAGGGAGACCGCGGTGGCGAAGGAGACGAGGGCCGCGAGGAGCTTGGCGGCGGTGGAGGCGACCAGGAGGCCGGAGGAGTGCGGGTGGGCGTGGGAGAAGACGGCGAGCAGGTGGATGGCGCCGCCGAGCACGGCGAAGGAGGCGAGCTGCAGCAGGAGCCATTTGAGCGGGGCGAGGTCGGCGCAGGAGTAGGCGAAGTAGAAGAGCTCGAGCGGGATGGAGAGGTAGGAGGCGGCGATGAGGAAGTCGCTCACTCTCTGGCACTGCAGCATCGCCTGCACCGCGCTGTCCTCCCGGCCGTCGCACGCGCCGCCGCAGTAGTACCGCTGCAGCACCCCCGCCGCCGAGAAGTGCCGTGTCATTTTTGAGCTAGCTGAGCTGAACTGAACTGAGCAGTCAACCGAGTGCAGTGTGCATGCGCGCAATGGTTCGGTCGGAGGATCCCAAAAGGGCGGAGAGAAGAGAGGTGGAGGATTCCGGTGCGGTGGAGAGCCAGGAGCAGGACACGTGTCTACCGGTTACCGAACGCGGCTAGCTATGCCCATGCAGCGGCCGGCCATGCAACTGACACAGCCCTGACTAGCTAAACAGCCCAAACCCGGCCCAGCCCGGCTCAGAGGTATGGCGCTGGCATGGAAGGAACAATCTTCTGAAAAAGATGAGGCTCAGCCACGTTATCCCAGCTCCATTTTTCGAGCTTCCCAGGACAAAGAACATTCGGTTTGGTTTCCTTCTGAAACACTTGCTCGGAAATCCTTTATTCACTCCACCAGATTATTCCTGTTACAACGAGTTTGGTTTCCCCAGATGAAAGAAGCAATGCATATACCACATAAAAACAGCACGCTGAAAGAATGTGTTGGCATCTCATGAGACCTAAGGCCTTAGGCTAGTGAGAGCTCTCCAGCAGGAATCTTCCTCTTCACCAATTTCTCCCATGATTCATTGGTTTCTTCAATCACCTTCAGTGCATACGCCTAGTTGTGGCAGAGAAGGATATACCATCAGAATGCAAAAAATATCTGCTGTGTTTCATGATAACTGAAGAAGATAGGATCAAACTTATTACCTTGCTTGTGGGCTTGTTGCCGAGGCCGAATCTGTTGGCAGGCTTACCGTCTGGTATCTTGTAGTCTCTGAACCAGTCTCTGATTGCAGTATCTTGTAGTCTCTGGTATCTTGCCACACCGTGTTGGTCAGAACAAATGTGAAATAAGTAAAAAATAATTGAAATGTTTTTAATGCTAACTGGGGAACTGGTCTGAAGTATGTACTTGCAGAAGCTATGATAAATTGCAAATTTTCAAGACAAAACTCAACTATCGCAGACAGGAAAAGGCTTCATGCACTACAACACGGTAGTCATTTTGGGGCACTTTGAAATGTCCCTATATGTGATCAAAATGCCTCTAAAACGTTTTAGAGACACTTTAAAATATGACACTAATACTCGTGTCGGTAAAAGTTTTAGGGCCACTTTGATCAAAATGCCCCTAAAACATTTAGAGACACTGAGAGAAATGCCTCAAAAAGTTTTAGGGGCACTTTAAAATATGACACTAAAAGTTTTAGGGGCATTTTGAACGACACTAAGAGAAATGCCTCAAAAAGTTTTAGGGGCACTACAATCAAAATGCCCCTAAAACATTTTAGTGACACTAAGAAAAATGCCTCTAAAAATAATATTCTATAGGAATAACTTTTAGGGACACTTTAATCAAAATACCCCTAAAAGTAGTATGAATAATATTTTTAGTAGTAGGAAAACGGCGTGGCCATCCTTTACTCGGATGGGCCAGCCCATTATACATCCAGAGAGGAATTTGCCACTGCCTCGCCGAGTGGTTCTCGTGGCCTCTCCGAAAGAAGCGGCCCAAGTTCGTTCTTCGCGTCCGGGTCCTCCTCCCTGGAGCCCAGGCGTTCTTGTGCGCATTCCTTTTGCTCAAGGAACACCTAGTTGGGCCGTGCCGACTGGAAAGTAGAGACGAGGCCCAATGACGAGCATCACTTCACTGCAGCGCTGCGCTCTCTCCTTTAACGTGGCCGAGGAAGCGCGAGTTTGTCTGGCCTAAAGATGATCGGGCTGCTATTTAAACTGGTCCGTCGCTTGTTGAGGCGGCGAGGTGGGACTAAAATACCACGGTGCGCGTTGCTACATCATCGTGGGTGCTGACCACTATTGCATGCATGCGACAGGTTCATACGTTTTTCTGAAACTCCGAACCTGAAGACATGCATGGTTGCATGCATGTTACAAAACTAGAAAGTGACGAGAAAAGGTTTGGTGCATGCGGCTATTCTTAATTTCGTATGTGGCCAGTACATGGAGCTACCTAGCAGCAACTTGAGCCAGCTTTACATGTGAAATAGAGTAAAACCGTGCAAATAGCTAGTGGGATAAAAAGAAGGAAAATAATTACCATCCCCCGGAACGATCATTGTCCGGGTCGTCTGCCTCGCATCCTCGATAGAAAAAAAACGACCGTCTTCAACCTCCTGCCCAGCGCTGCCTCCTCCTCCAGATTTCCTGCGCTGCCCCTCCTGCTGCACCCGTGCTCCGCCCCACCCGGCCCCCGCCCCCGCCCCGTGCTGCTCCTTCGTCGGCGTGCATCAGCCCAAGCTGCTCCTCCGCCGGCGGGCGCCGCCTCCATGATGGGCCCCACGAGCTCAACGCGGTGGACGGGGCAGCTGCGCCCGTACCCCAGACCCCTTGGTTCTTCTCCGGCGAGTCTACTGCTCCTCCTCCGCATCTAGGCTGCTGGCGTCGAGGACGAGAGGCCCGCTCCTCTACCTCCATGGCCTAGGGTTCCTCCATAGGAAGCCGAGCTTGCTTCCATGGGCATCCGAACTTGCTGCTACGGGAGGTCGTGGTTGCTACTAGCAGCGACCGAACTTGCTTCCCCGCTCCACCACGACATGTCCGCCCTGCTGCTGCAAGCCCTCGTTGTCGCCGCCACTGCTACAAACGGGTGCCTTCCTTCGCTATAGAGGGAGACCGACACTGCTACAGGAGAAGGCCACATCTGCTGCAAGCTTGGACGCCATGGCCGCCGCTCCTGCAAGTCCTCAAGGCCGCCTACAAAACCTAGCCTCTAATTTTGCTACATTGATTTTTTTTGCTATATTTGTTTTCTTGTTTTGCTACAATACTATAAAATTTTTGCTACAAGTTCTTCGACGAGGTCTTCCGGCTAAATTCTCCGGCGATGTCTCCGGCGAAGTAGGATTTTTTGTACATTAGAAGAACTTTGTTGCTACAACCGTCTTGTGCTTTTGCTACAACAGTGTCAACTTTTTGCTATAAGGTCTCCGGCGAGAATCACTAGCGAGTTTTTCCGATGATGTCTCCGGCGAAGTCGGTTTTTCTATATTAGCACAATTTTTTGCTGCATGGTCTCCGACGAGGTCTCCGGCGAGACGTTCTATTTCTAAAACGAACCGTTTTTTTGCTTCGGAAGCAAAAGCGGGGACATATGTAGCAAAAGCGGGATGTTTTACAGCAAATGGACACGTGGCAGCACGTGAAGCAGGACGATGGGACCTCCCCCATCGTCCGGGGGGCGCGTAGCAAATGCACAAAAAAGTTTAAACTGTCATGGAATAACCAATACAACAAAAATAAAGTACCTAATAATCCATGAACAAAAAAAATCCACATACTAGAAAAAACGCTTGTAAACAATCTATAACCATACACTAACACAAAATTAAGACCGTGCGGAACAAACTTTTTCCTAACGAGAAACAAACCATGAGTGCACGGGTCTTAATTTCCTGAAGCGGTTGTATGCTGTACATTCTAGCTGAAAACTAACAGTAACCTATTAAACAAAACCGACTACAAATAACTTCATGATGCACAAACATTCACTTCTCCCCTTCTAGTCACCACAGTCATTTTGCCCACATGTAGTTTTAAGATGAAATTTCATGAACAAATATCAAAGATAATACGATGGATCTGAACACTCATGGCCCTGTAGAGATACGTAAATGTCTTTGTGGTTTCCAGACCCACGACTCTAATCATAGCATAAGTGCTCCAAGTAAATGCAAACCAAGTGACTGAACATGAGTAGAAAGCAACACTAAATATTGTACTGTAGGCAATGAATTTTTCTATCCTGAAGCTCACATAGCATGAGTACCATAGCACATCCCACTTTCCGGCCATCTCTGCACTAATCTTAGTTACATTTTGTGTACACACATGCACACAAAACAGGAGATAAACATCATAGTCCTAAACCTAGCACAGTTCATTGGCTCGAGGGCCGATCACATAGGTATCATACCTAAACCAGAGGCGTAGGCGTAGTCGAAGTAGAGGAAGAGGGGGCTAGCCATAACCTGCCACTGCACCAAGGTGTAGGAGGCCACGGCCAGGCCATGGCAGCAACAACACTACACTTGGAGCTCGAGCTGGGGCTCGAGGTCGACGAGGAGGCGTGCTCGGCGAAGGGTAGCAGCCGCGGGCGAAACCACAGGGGAGCAGCGCCAGCAGCGAAGCCGATACAACTAGGGTTAACCGTGAGGCACGCGCGGGTACGCGTAGGAGGCGTGGGGTCTTGGAGGCGATGGAGAGACGGTGGATGAGACCTGGGCGATACCTCGCCGGCGATGGCCTGAAGAGACAGGGGCGGAGCTGGTTAACCGCGGGAGGCCGTACAGCCGTCGCGCTGGCGAGGAAATAGAAGAGGAGACAGGGGCGGAGGACTTGGTCGGCAATGGCTGGAGCCGTGGGCAAGCGGCGACGGCATTGCATGCCCGAGGCCAGGGTCGTGCGATCGGGGGAAATCGCGTGCGTGAACATATGAGAATTTAGGAGAGTGAGCAAGAGAGAGAAGAGGTCGGGCTGGGAACTTGACCCGGTCCGGCTAGACCTTTGGGCCGGCCTGTCAGGCTATTCGGTCTGGCCAAGTTAACCAAACTAATCTTAATATCTTTTCTAGAATTTAAAACCTCAACAAAATTTTAGTTTAAATTTGAATCAATTTGAAATTATTAAAAAATAGCTAAAATAAATAGAAGTGACACCATAATTTCTAAAAACTAGTTAAATACCCGTATATTGCTACAAGTCGATAAAAAAATACATGTGCCATATTCTGTCACGGCTAAGTACATGGACAAGGCACATTCATAAGCAGCATTATCTGACCTCCATTTATTTGCTGAGATATCATATTTTCCAAATAGTTCATTAGCCAGTCGATAGACATGTAATACGTTTCCATCAGATTTATCATATTATTCCTAGGGTTAAAAAGAACTTCAAAATGACTCGAACACATGCTTTGAAAATTAAGTAACGCAACAGGGTAACAGTTAATGGTATATCAGAAAATATTAATGATTGTCACTCATACTTTACCAATAATTTTATCACAAGAGCTATTAGCTTTAGCCTCATTGGATTTATCGCCCAGAGAAATTACAGGAGATCTATTAGAGCAAGTTCAGTAATAAAGCCCGCTGTTAGCTATAAGCCGTCACCATATCATCTATAGCCAACTAATAGTTAACATGTACAATAGTTAGCTATAAGTAAGTACTTCTTTATTTAGCCAAGGTTCATCTTAATACACTCACAAAGTGCCTAGGAGCATGTGGCAGCTCTTGCATGAGAGTCCACTACTCTTCTCTCTTCTATTCTCTCTTCTTCACCTCATCTCAAATATATTATTTAAAGTCTTATAGCTCGCTTACATAAGTTTATTGTACTTTCTCTTATCTATCAAAGAATGGCTTCATGGTCCTATGGCCAAGATCATTGGCAAATCAAATTGATTTACCTCTGCTACATTTTCTTGGAACCAACGCCATGGCCATCAAACGGTCTAGCATATCGATTCTCTCATTTGTACCAGGAAAAAACTCATGGCTACATCATAATTTAATACGAGCTCCATACTGAGACTGGAAGCATGAAGAATTGAGCCACTCTTGCCAATAATGCATCCTGCTGAAGAAAGACAACAATTGTTGTAAGTCAACAACTATGTTACTACTTACTCGCAAAAAAAACAACTATGTTACTACATGTTTTTTCAAAAAAAATAGGGACACTTGGCAAAATGCCTCTAAAGATAGTATATGTAGCGGCATTTAACAAACTGCCTCTAAAGGTAGTATCTTTAGGATACTTCGATGAAAATGCATCTAAAGGTAGTATCTTTAGGGGCACTTGGCAAAATGCCTCTAAAGGTAGTATCTTTAGGGACACTTTGATGGAAATGCCTCTAAAGGTACTATCTTTAGGAGCACTTGACAAAATGCCTCTAAAGGTAATATCTTTACGGGCATTTTGATGGCAATGTCTCTAAAGATAGTTTCTTTATAGGCACTTGTCAAAATTTCTCAGTATCTTTAGGGCCACTTGGCAAAATGCCTCTAAAGGTAGTATCTTTAGGGGCACTTGTCTCAGTATCTTTAGAAGCACTTCGATGGAAATGGCTCTAAAGGTAGTATTTTTAGGGGCACTTGGCAAAATGCCTCTAAAGTTAGTATCTTTAGGGGCACTTTGATGGAAATGTCTCAAAACTTTAGGGGCACTTTGATGGAAATGTCTCAAAAGGTAGTATCTTTAGGGGCACTTGGCAAAATGCCTATAAAGATAGTATCTTTAGGGGCACTTTGATGAAAATGCCTCTAAAGATAGTATCTTTAGGGGCACTTGGCAAAAATGCCCTAGATTGACACATTTAGTGGCATTTTCAGGAGTGCCCCTAGCTAAAGTGTCACTAAAGGTATACCGTGTACTAGTGATGGGAATCTGCTGGTGGTTGCTACAGAAAAACATGTGGGGGGCCTAGGGTTGAATAATTATAACAGAGTACCATATCTTTTTTTTTCAATGCCATGAATGCAAACTTAATTTGCTGCAAAGGATTTGCTTCCAAACTACTTAGCCGAGATCAAAACTGGAAACACAAAACAGTGCTCATATGACATGGATGTACATAGCCTACTTTTCATCAAGTAGATAAGCAGCAGATACCAAAGGAGAACAAGAACAAGGACATCAGTCATACCGGAAAATGCTCCTCGACATCATCTACTCCCTTCATTTTAAAATATAAGATGTTTTAGCTTTATGAAGCAAATGTATCTAGACTACTTTTAGTATATAGGTGCATTCATGTTTAGAGTGAATCTACACACTAAAACAAGTCTAGATACATTCTCTTCACAAACCTAAAACATCTTATATTTTAAAACGGAGGGAGTACATCATTCACAAGAGATGCATGGTGGTGTGGAGGATGGTGGTGTGGGGGATGGTGTGCGTGTCCAGCGGCGGCGAGCTCCGAATGTGGTGGGTGAGCATGCGGACGACGCGGGAGGTGGCCTCGACGCGGCGGCGGACGATGCCGAGGTCGCGGCCGAGCTGGCGTGCCTTGGCGCAGAGGAGGGCCTCCCGTAGCTTGGCGCAGATGAGGTGGGGGATGAAGATGACGAGCGAGACGGCGGTGGTGAAGGAGACGAGGGCCACGAGGAGCTTGGCGACTGTGGAGGCGAGGAGGAGGCCGGAGGAGTGCGGGTGGGCGTGGGATAAGACGGCGAGCAGGTGGCATGCCTTGATTCACTACCGGGTCTAGTGAATGCCCAACGATGACAAACACTAAGGTAACATACCTCAATTCCTCCTTCGAATCTACGATTCGACTGCGAACTCGGGGCTACTCCCATAGGAAGCGCTGAATATCATTCAACAAAGTACGGGTGCCAACGACATCCGCAACATTTTCGAGTTTAATATATTGATATGAATAAAGTCCTTGCTCGAGTCTACGACTCGAACAGACACTCGAGGGCTACTCCCATAGGGAGTGCTAGTCGCGCACCCTATAATAAAAGCTGTCGGATCCTTCGGATCCCTCATGACGACAGCGTCCACAAGGCGCGATACTCAATTGAATAATACGTGGACTCCGCCACTAGATAAGATGTTAAGAGACAACATCTCCTTGGCCACCGGAATCATCTCTGCAACGAAAACCATTTGGATATTGTGTCCACGACATAAGGATAAGACCTACAGATACAATCTGATGGCCTGGTAACGCATCTGATGCGCTCTACCAGAAATATACCGTGCCTACAGGAGCGATGAAAAATTCCGACGGACACATTGGGTACCTATTTAAAAACACTAGAATTCGGCTTTGTAAGGCATTCGCGACATAAGTCGAATTACGCCAACAATTATCCGAATTCGAGTTGACGAACTCGAGTTTGAGTAGATAACGTTATTTTGTTCGAAGAGTTAACTGACCTCGATCTGTCGGGTGAGTCAGGCATGCGTATCAACTATTCCTATGAGCCAAATAATATGACTCGATAAACCTTTAGATGATAAACAAATACTTCTGGCATTCAAAGACTTCGGAGTCTCCATCCGAATCTATGATTTGACTGGACACTCGGGGGCTACTAACATGGTATGCCATGTGGGTACCCAATATTGGTCTATCGGTTTGGTCCAGCGGGAGCCCACGTGATGATTCATACGTGATGACGAATCCTAGGAGGATTCGGGTGGCCCATGCCCATGAAGGATACGACTCCTTGGAGGATACAACTAGCTTAAGATAGAAACTTTAAGGAGAAAACCCTAACTTGTAACCGACTCGACCTCTATCCTAAAACCTGGCCTCCCCATATAAATCCCAGGAGGGAACGACGAGGAGGACATCCAAAACCCTAGCACATACACCCGCCAGATTATATTTGCGCACCATCGCCATCAAGGCACCCCATGTAACCTTCGGTTCCTTCGATAATCAAGAGCAGACAAGCAGAAGTAGGGTTTTCCCTCCCGGGGCCTGGACCTAGGTAAACACCATGTCCCCGTGTTGCTTGCCTATTAGCCGAACAAGATCTCTAGTGCAACCCTCTTCCTTAAACCCAAGTCCATCAACAATGGGCATTGACGTGTTAACCCCACGTCACATCTAGACTAAGTTCATAAGAGTTCAATTCATACTTGATCTCCCACTAAAATTTTCATCTCTTGGACGATTTTAGCGATCACATGATCCCTTTACACCACATCATCCTCAATCATCACGACCTATGATGCAGCTGCCAGAGTGGACTATATCTATCGATCACATCACCCATGTGACTCGTGCTCGATCTTTCGATCTCCCATGTTCCAAGGACATGTCTGTACATGCTAGGCTCGCCAATTCAATCTTAGTGTATTCGTTGTGCATATATGGCTTGCACCCACTGTATGCAAACACGAAGATGTCTAGCACCCGATCGTCACATCATGGTTCATAACTGCGAACTTTTTTGGTGGTGCGCACTAAAGGGAGAACACAATATTGGTATTAATAGGGATCATCCTATATAGTATGCTACCGTTGAGTATCTAATACTTGCACACAATAAGATGTATAATAGGTATCAACATCACATGTATAATAGTGATATGATATGGTCCTTCACGCGCCTTGATCTTCATCGAGCGCTCCAGCATGCTCTCCATCTTGCCGCCGGGTTTGAAGCCAAGTCCACGACGCCACTAGCAGGTCGCCCATCATGATGACTATTACTATACTACTTAGTAACAGAAAAGTAAACTACTTTTCCTTCTTAACGATCAAGACCATATCAAATCACAAGCCCTCCTACACAATAAATTTAGACGCCTCTACTTTATATTTTGCAAGTTTTACGTGGTTGTTAGGGCTTTCGTAGAACCGTTTCTAATCTATGAACTTTCCAACCACAACATGGATCCAAAAATTGTCTCTACTACACCCCTCTCGGGACCCTTCATTGTAAATGCTCTATCAACTATTGAATGAGAGACAGACACCCGCTAGCCACTTATACAGTACAAGCCGTATGTCGAGCGTGGAACCAGTCTCATGTAAGATTACGCGTAAGGTCGGTTCGGGCCGCTTCACCATTCAATACCGTGATATAAGAAAGTACATGTTAGAGGGTAACAACTAAAGGATCAATGCCCGCATAATCCATGTGCGTACCGGCCGTACAAAATTCCTATGCATAGATCGGATCTGATACCACTGAAGTGGTTTCGTGGCAGAAAACAAAAAAATTCTACGTGGCACGCCCCGAACTGCCCAAGATCTATCTAGGAGTAATGCAGTAACATCCGATGTTTCAAATACATACACTTGTAGTCCGAAAGAGGTTAATGTTCTGAGGGGAACGTGGATGATGTAGTCGTACTCGTAGACAATCTTAAGGTCACGAAGCTCCTCGCAAGTCACTTCTTGCTCCATCGTGTACGACGACAACCTCCGGTTTCGTCATCCCTACCGGGAGTGGGTAAGTATATCTCCTGCTTGGAATCCTTGTAGTGCAAAAGCGTGTTGTAGGTGCACTATCTCTTGCATGTACAATCCTTTCAAAGGACTTTGCCAATACAAGGAGACAAGTAGGGAGAGAGAGGGGAAGAATTCTCTAAGGAAAATGCCTTAGATAAATATCTCAAATTGTATTGTTTTTAATCCCACCCATGGGCACCCCTTTATATAGATAGAGGGGTGTGTATCATCCCCTTTGGGTGACCCATATGTGTACCTCCCCTTTGGCTAAAACTTCCCAGCCCAACAACCATTGCTGGCTGGCTTGTCGTGCAAAGCAACAAAGCAATAGCGGCCTGCACTAGCCCCGGGTGGACCGGGCTCGCGCGCTCGACCCGCCATTGACCACCAGTAGCGTGTCCCCCGGGTGGACCATCCCCTATGCGCTCGCGGCCCAGCAGCGCACAACGCTCGAGCGGGACACAATAGCGCTCAGCCGGGTGGGACGGCTGTGGCCCACCAACCCCAGCATGCCCGACCCCAACTTGTCCCCGGGTGGGCTGCCTGGCTGAGGCCCGCCAGCGGCGGCAGGCTATGTGCCGGCCCCCGCGGTGTAACACCCCTAGCTTTAATAAATAGTAATTAGGGTTGATTGTGCATTCATTGGCATCATATAATCCGCTAAAAATGTATGCAAGAAAAAATACAAACAAAACTCTAGTTTTTCCCTCTCTATGTAAACCCATTCCAATGGTTTTGATATTTTAAAAATACAAAATATTATGGAGCCCAAATTGTTTATAAGGGGCCCTATAGTATTTCAATATGTTTATAAAAGTTCTTGTATTCTAGAAATATTCAAAGAATATTTGAAATGAAATCTAAAAGAGAAAATAGAGAAAACTAAAACAGAAAATATTTTTTCAGAAAAAAATAGAAACCCTAACCTACTTGGGCCGCAGCCCATCTCTTCCTTTCTCCCTATCTTCTGCTCAGCGCGCAGCAACATGCTGCCTCGCTAGCTTTGCTATGGACAGCTTGCAGCCCACCCAAACCCATGTGCAGCCCAATCCGGCCCGATCCCCCTTCGGCCTTTTTGTCCCGTCGTCTTCTTCACGACCGGAGGAAGCAACTGCCTGGCACGCTCGACGCCACCCAATGTCGCGCCTTGCTGTCAGCCGCGCTAAGATTGCCGCCGCCGCTCTGGAGAGGGATAAGATCCCATGTTGACGCCCTCACCCTCATCCTCTCACCCTCTCTGCCTCTCTCTTATCCCCTCTTCTCTGCGACCTGAAGGGAATATGCCCGAGAGGCAATAATAAAGTGGTTATTATCATATTCCTTATTTATGATAAATGTTTATTTTACATGCTATAATTGTATTAATACGGAAACGTTAATACATGTGTGTTTAATAAACAAAAAGGAAGTTCCTAGTTATGCCTCTCTTATAAACTAGCTCGTTGATTAACAAGATGATCAAAGTTTCCAGATCATGGACATTAGATGTTGTTAATAACGAGGTCACAACATTAGTGTAATGATGTGATGAACATTCATCCGAAGTATAGCATCATGATCAAAGTCATTGAGTTTATATTGCTATAACAACTTACGAAGTGATCCTAATCCTTAGACCATGAGATCATGTCAATCACTAACACCGGAAGAGTTTCTTGATAACATCAAACGTCACACCGTAATATGGTGATTATAAAGATGGGTTCAGAACTACTAAAGTGTTATGTTGAGGCCCATGGATCGAGAGTGGAATTTGTTCATTCCGATGACGGATAGATATGCTCTGGGCCCTCTCGGTGATATCACATTGATTAGCTTGCAAGCAAGTGATTTGATCACTAGAATGTTATATCACGGGAACGAGAAAAGAGTACATGTCAGTAACGAGATCAAACTAGGTATGGAGATACCGACGATCGAATCTCGGACATGTAATATATCGCGAAACAAAAGGATTAAGATACTAGCATAAAAGGTTCCGACGATCACAAGAAAGTCATCGTTGAATGTGTGGGAGTCAGTATGGGTCTCCAGATCCCGCTTCTGATTATTGATCTGAGAGGGGTCTCGATCATTTCCGCATTATTCGCGAACCGTAGGGTGACACACTTAAGAGACACCGACATCCATTTGGAGCAAAAGTTTCATGCCGAAAAGAATAACAAGCGCAGGAATTTATTTCACTAGATGCCGAAACGGGTTTTCGGGTGAAATTGCAGAAAGTGTTTCTGCATGTGAAATGAAATACTATCAAGGGGTTATATGTGAATGTTTGTCATTAAAGTAATTGACAAAATTCTGAATAAATAAAAGGAGTTTTATTTAATGAGAGTTTGCATTAAATTTGGTGGAAATTTAATGGGAATTTGAGTGGGTTTTTGAGTGGAGGGAATTGAAAGGCATTTGAGTGAGTGGAGTGTCCACCCACATAAATGTGGAAGAGGTGGGGGCAGACCCATGGCTGGGCGCATGGCCCCTTGGGTGCCCCCCCTCTCCCTATAAAAGGAGCCCCCTCCCTCTCTCTCACTCACACCTCCTCGTGAAGGATCTCTCTCCCCCTCTAGAATTTATCCCCCATGGTCTCGGACTAGCGAGATACATGTTCCCCGTGGATTTTCGGCAAGAAAGAGTTGTGCTTCCGCTGCATCGCTGGAGCGAGGAGGCGGAGGTTGCTCGGTGCCTTGAACGTGTGTGCGAGCACGGATGCGCTGCTGTTTTGCGGCGCTAGGACTTCCTCTCGATCTTGAGATCGGCAAGAGATTGTCTACATCAACCACGAGTTTGGACTCGTTAAGCTTTGTCGGTCTTCAAGGGTATGTTCTCTACGGATATACATCCGCCCGTTGTTTGTATCTAGTAGATAGATCTTGGTACATAGTTGTTCCCATCGTAGGAAAATTTTTGTTTTCTATGCTGCGAACCCAACAGTGGTATCAGAGCCGGATCTATGAGTAGATACTTTGCACGGGTAGTACACATATGAGTATGTGGGCAATGATGATCATTTTATTGCTTCTTAGTTGTACTTTGGATATTGGTGGCATAGTGGGATGAAGTGGCCCGGACAAACTTTACATGTCCTTGCACATGAGACCTGTTCCACGCTTGACATGCAACTAGTTTGCATAAGTGGCTAGCGGGTGTCTGTCTCTCCTACTATAGTCAATATCTAATTTGCAATGAGTTGTCAACAATTTGGTTATCCTCGTTGTGGTTCATGTTCGTAGGTAAGAACGGTTCTATCTACGAAAGCTCTAAGCCACGTAAAATTTGCAATGGATAAATTAGAGGCGTCTAGTTTAGATTGTTGCTGGGCTAGTGTTATGATATGGTGATGTTGTAAGTAGAAGTATGAGATGATACTCTTACAACACACATAGCGTGTAAGTTCCATAGACCTTGGCCTTACACATAAAGGTATGATAGTGATCATACCACGGTGCACATGATAGAGATCATATGCGGGAACCATATCATTTCACTAATAAACATGTGATGTTTGATTGCATCTTATATTGCTATTTTAGCGTTTTATTAGCATAATAAGATGATCCCTCATTTAGATATCAAGATAAAAATGTGTTCTTTCTTAATTATGCACCGACAATGTTTCGTCGCTTCAAGGCATCACGTGATGATCGGGTGTACTTGAATCCACGAGCATATCTCGGGTGTAAGACAGTTACACACGTGAATACTAAGGTTCTTACTTGGCGAGCCTAGCATGTACAGACATGGCCTCGGAACACAGACCGAAAGGTTAAGCATGAGTCATATAGTAGATATGATGCCCATTTGATGCTCGCCTTTGAAGCTACACCGACTCACGTGATGATCGGACTTGGTGTAGTGGATTTGGTTCATGTAATCACCAAAAAGACACGAGGGATGTCGTTTTTGAGTGGGAGTTCATTTCTAATTTAGATTAGTAGAACTCAATTTATCATAAATTAAATCAAAGTGAATTTGCATAATTTGTTGTAGTCATTGGCATTTGTTCACCACCTTATGCATAGTTGTAATTGAGATAATAGAACTATAGAATTCTGGATATATACTTTACGAACTGGTATCGAATTGTGTTGAGTGTCAATCTAAAGTTTACAGTCCTATTGCAAACTTTCAGCAAAATTCTATTTACTTCGTGAAATTTAATAATTGGTATTAAATCGAGAGTAACAATTCCAGTGTTAGTATCTTAAGTATCATGTTCGCCTCTATGATTCTTGATTGTTTTAATATCAAGTTTATCTAGGAGCTGAAAGAATTGTTTCAGAAACCATCATGTGTGACAGATATAACGATATCTGAAACAATGTTTTGGTTGCAATATGATAGAGTATAATATATGTTCTCATATTGGATGAGAATTTGCAAAGGTTGGAGATTCTAGACATCCTAATCATCCAAAAAGGATTTTGGAAAGTAATGTTATACTCACGATTCGTATTTATAAGCTACAGTAGCTTGATCATGAAAGTCGTCATGATAAGGATGAATAGAATATGTATGTAAATTGTTTACTATACTAAAAGATTACTAAAGAATGGATTTTGAAAGAACGCCGATCATTTGATGATGGTGATGTACTTCAAAGTGCAAGTCCAAAGGTATTATTATTTGAATATACACGCTTTGGACTATGTGTCATGTATATGGCGCCACTTTTGATGTTGATAGATTCTTTTAAAAAGTAAAAGGAAATGCTGAAAGAGAATCTATAAAATATATTTGGCAGAAAAGAAAAGATTGGAAATATCCAATTTAGGTATATGGATGATATACATGTTATGGTTATATTCTTTGCTTGTTAAACAATGTGGTTCTTGGGTATTGGATACCGAATTGGTTGGTATGAAATTTCATACGGAACGACGCAATTCATGAACCACAATGGCCTAAGTAACTAGCAAGAGAATATGTGATGATGTTCATCGAAAACAAACAAACCGTTGTTTGTATTTCTCGTTGACATCAAAGCTTGACTTCAAGATTTGTTTTAATAATTGTTATTTGAATCAGGTATTATGAGAACAAAGGTTGTTCAAATAATTACCATATTCCATAATAAGATGGATGATTTACAAATCTAGTTGGAGAAATCACATCCATAAAGCTAATGCTAAAATGTCGCAAGACAAATGATTGGAAGATCACTTACGAAGTGACATCGCTGTTTAAATTATATTGGAAAGAAAACATGAAGAATCTCCATATTCATGGAGTTTTGGAGTCTTTGATTTGATCAAGTGACGCTTGTGAGACTTTCCTCGGGATAATTAAAACTTCGTTCAAAGGCCAAAGAAGAACGAACGACTAAAATATTAGAATTTATACATATCGATGTATGTAGTCCATTATGTGTAGTCGTAAGCGATGGGTTTCAACTTCATATGCTTTCTCCGGAAATTTGAGTGAATGTTCACTTAATGAGAAAGAAGTATGAAATATTTGAAAAACGTTTCAAATACTTTCAAGATGAAGTGAAAATCATTGTAACAATAAAATAAATGGTTTATGATTTTATCATAAGGGATTTGTTTGAGTTACAAGTGTAACAAGTAAATAAATAAATTATGATTTTATCATAAAGGGATTTATTTGAGTTGCAAGTTTAGCAAAACACCTAGATTTACATATCCCGAAACACCATAGGAATATGGAGTGTTTGAGATTTGTAATGAAACCTTGTTTGACATGGTTGGATCAAAGGTGTTATTGATAAAACTGCCATTATGTTTTAAAAAGATTAAAGCTTTAGAGACTTCCGCTTTTTACACTGAAAAGAGCTCCATCTTGATCCGTTGAAATGACACCATATGAGTTATGGTTTGGGGTAAAACCCAAGTTGTCATTTCTTAAATTTTGGTATGCTAAACATAAGTAAGATGTTTACAACCAAGTCGGATGAGCATGTCTTTGTAGGTTATTTTGAATAACAATTGGTTATTCCTCCATAACACTGAGGACAAAAGGGTTTGTCGCTTGAAATGTGAAGTTTCTTGAAGAAGGAATTTTTCATAAATGTTAAGTGGGAGGACAATAGAACTTTGATAAGGTTAACGAACCTTAGCTAAATGTGCTGAGTTGCGCAGTGCCGGAAATGGTTCTAGAGGCTTCCATAATGCTCATAGCTTATGTGCCGCAAAGGTTGCGGTCACGGAGGTCTAAAGTTCCTATTAAACCAAGAAGGTTGGATAAACAATCAAATGATTGAGATTTGAGAGTAAATCATTATTGTTTGACAATGATGAACCGACTACAAAGAAGCGATGATGGGCCCTGACTCCATCAAATGGCTTGAAGCCATAAAATCCGTGATAGTTCCATACACGAGAAATCAAGTTTTGAACTTGGAAGACCCTCCGGAAAGGTGTAAAAACCTATCGGTCGTATTTGGATCTATAAAGAAACAGACATGGATGTTTCACATCTATGAAATAGTCGACATGTTGTAAAGTATTTTATGACAATGTTCAAGGAGTTGACTATGACAAGATTTGATCTTTCATAGCGATATTTAGTCTGGACGGATTAAAGTAGCAACCACTACATATAATTTGGTATATGGTAGATGAAAACACAAAACAAAATTCTTCTAATAGAATGGTTACCTAGGACGTGTACATGACACGGTCCAAAGGGTTTTGTTAAAATTCAAAGGATGCTAAAAGGGCATGCAAACTTCAATGGTTGAAGTAAGCATCGCGGAGTTGGAATCTTCACCTTAATGAAAATGAGTTTTCATCAGGAGACGATGAAGATGCTTCCATTTGCAAGAAATTAAGTGGGAGCGCTGAGACATATTTCTAATACATTATGTGGATGACATCTTGTTGATTAGAAATGATGTATCTTTTATTGACAAAGGTTAAGAATTTCATTTCGATGAAATACTTAGGCAAAACCCGAATATTTAAGCATGAATGTCTATAGTGGATAGACTGTGACGCTAATATGGTTGTGCCAAACATACATATATGAGATATTGAAGGAGTTCAATATAGAAACAACAAGAAATGGTTCTTGTCGCATGGAAAAGAATTGAATCAAGATTCAAGTGTATCGACACTTGATAAGTGAAACAAGATTCAAGTGCTTTGACACTTGATGAGTGAAATCACGAGAATGTTTTGATCAATCATACCATGATATGTACACATCCAGATATGTCCTATGCTCTAAGTGTTATGAGCATATACCAGAATGAATCATAAAATGATCATTGGACGATAGTGAGGATATTCTTATGATCTTTTGGAAGAACTAAGAATATGTTTGTGTAGAGGTGACAAACAATTACAATTAGTTCATTGTAAAGCGTTACATTGATACTAGTTTTGTCGCAAGATACAAATTAAGTTTATCTCAATTTAAACTATGGGTGGCACAATGTAATGGAAAGGAGATTCCATGATGGATTTGGAAGAGTTCCAAAGTTAAGACATTGTGACGAATACTACAACAAAAGTCTAAGTATATGACTGCTATAGTAGCAGCAAAGGAGGGAATTTGTGTCAAGTAGTTTGTTATCAAACTAAGGTGTGGTTCGCAACAGGCTAACACTAAAGATATATTGTATGACAATAGTATCGACGTGTTTTAACCCCAAGGAACTAAAGGTCTCACCAAAATACCAAATTTATACAATGCCATCTCATTGGAGAATGAGTGATGCGTGAAGACGCAAAGACATGCAAATACACACGGACCTGACAGTGTCAGATCCGTAGATTATGTTAACCACTTGCAATTGCGTATATGGAACACCGAAAAGCCATAAGTGTTCAATACACAAAGTTTTCAAACTAGATTATTGTCTCTAGTGCAAGTGGGAGACTGAAGGGAATATGCCCGAGAGGCAATAATAAAGTGGTTATTATCGTATTCCTTGTTTATGATAAATGTTTATTTTACATGCTATAATTGTATTAATACGGAAACATTAATACATGTGTGTTTAATAAACAAAAAGGAAGTTCCTAGTTATGCCTCTCTTATAAACTAGCTCGTTGATTAACAAGATGATCAAAGTTTCCAGATCATGGACATTGGATGTTGTTAATAACGAGGTCACAACATTAGTGTAATGATGTGATGAACATTCATCCGAAGTATAGCATTACGATCAAAGTCACTGAGTTTATATTGCTATAACAACTTACGAAGTGATCCTAATCCTTAGACCATGAGATCATGTCAATCACTAACACCGGAAGAGTTTCTTGATAACATCAAACGTCACACCGTAACAAGGTGATTATAAAGATGGGTTCAGAACTACTAAAGTGTTATGTTGAGGCCCATGGATCAAGAGTGTAATTTGTTCATCCCGATGACGGATAGATATGCTCTGGGCCCTCTCGGTGATATCACATTGATTAGCTTGCAAGCAAGTGATTTGATCACTAGAATGTTATATCACGGGAACAAGAAAAGAGTACATGTCAGTAACGAGATCAAACTAGGTATGGAGATACCGATGATCGAATCTCGGACATGTAATATATCGCGAAACAAAAGGATTAAGATACTAGCATAAAAGGTTCCGACGATCACAAGAAAGTCATCGTTGAATGTGTGGGAGTCAGTATGGGTCTCCAGATCCCGCTTCTGATTATTGATCTGAGAGGGGTCTCGATCATGTCCGCATTATTCGCGAACCGTAGGGTGACACACTTAAGAGACACCGACATCCATTTGGAGCAAAAGTTTCATGCCGAAAAGAATAACAAGCGCATGAATTTATTTCACTAGATACCGAAACGGGTTTTCGGGTGAAATTGCAGAAAGTGTTTCTGCATGTGAAATGAAATACTATCAAGGGGTTATATGTGAATGTTTGTCATTAAAGTAATTGACAAAATTCTGAATAAATAAAAGGAGTTTTATTTAATGAGAGTTTGCATTAAATTTGGTGGAAATTTAATGGGAATTTGAGTGGGTTTTTGAGTGGAGGGAATTGAAAGGCATTTGAGTGAGTGGAGTGTCCACCCACATGAATGTGGAAGAGGTGGGGGCAGCCCCATGGTTGGGCGCATGGCCCCTTGGGTGCCCCCCTCTCCCTATAAAAGGAGCCCCCCTCCCTCTCTCTCACTCACACCTCCTCATGAAGGATCTCTCTCCTCCTCTAGAATTTATCCCCCATGGTCTCGGACTAGCGAGATACATGTTCCCGGTGGCTTTTCGGCAAGAAAGAGTTGTTCTTCCGCTGCATCGCTGGAGCGAGGAGGCGGAGGTTGCTCGGTGCCTCGAACGTGTGTGCGAGCACGGATGCGCTGCTGTTTTGCGGCGCTAGGACTTCCTCTCGATCTTGAGATCGGCAAGAGATCGTCTATATCAACCACGAGTTTGGACTCGTTAAGCTTTGTCGGTCTTCAAGGGTATGTTCTCTACGGATATACATCCGCCCGTTGTTTGTATCTAGTAGATAGATCTTGGTACATAGTTGTTCCCATCGTAGGAAAATTTTTGTTCTCTATGCTGCGAACCCTACACGACCACCCAAAACCCTAGCTCCGTTCGCCGCTCTTCCTGTCGTTGCCGGCCTTACCTCGCCCAGCCTAGGATCCCAAGAGCTCTGCCTCGGCACCCTCTTCGTCTTCGTGAAGCCACGCAAGCAAGGAATCCGCCCTATGCTCGAAATCGTGCCAACCTCGCTGTCGGTAGCCGCCTTTGCCACCATCGATTCTCCACCGTCCGAGCTCACTTCGCTTTCCCGACCCCTCCATCGCGATTAGTGTGAGTCGCTGGTGCTCAAGCGCCCCTCCTTTATCTCCCTCTCGCTCTCTGTCTCCCCCGTGTCATGCACCTTCGCCATCCGCCGTAGTAGCTCGTCAGAGACGACGCTCCTGGTGACCATTTGGTCACTATGTCGCCAATTTTAGGCTCAGTGCGCTCCCACGCGTCCAACGCACCCGCTTCCACTCGCCCGCGCGCGCCCAGTTGCCAGCCCTACGCTCAATCTGTGAGCATCTCCATTGCTGACGTCATGATGATGTTGGCCTGATGCAATAAGCCTTTTTCTTTTATTTAAATTGTTTTGTAATTATTTTCTAGAAATATTATTAATCCCTGTGGGCCTAGTTTTTTAGGTTTTTATTACTTTTGGAAATTATTTTCTGAAATTAATAAACATATGACATGTGGGAAAAAATGGAAAATAATCCATACATATTCAAAAATTGTTTTAAATTGTTTCAAAATTATTTAAAATGGATTTAAAATGGGAAAATTCATAACTAATTCATTTTAAATCAGAAAAATACAAATAATATATCAAAATGTTTTAAAAAATGAGAGTTACACAGTAGAGTCATAATGATGCATTGTTCAACAACTTCAATTAATAAGTTTAATAGAAGAACAAAATGAATCCCCGTAGGTGATTTCGAGATTGCCCCGAATTACGGTTTGCACCCCTCGGACCCCATATAAAATGACCGAGTATGATTTAGGGTTTCATTTCAATAACTTGTAACTTTTCATATCATCATTCTTGCTTAAGCATTGCATCGATGCTATGTGTTGATTGTTTTCCCTCCTTTATGGTGTTTTGGTTCTTCCCGGTAGAATACGAGAACGAGTCCGATATATTGAAGACCGATATCAATACCATCGAAGGTCGAGATCAACACAATCGAAGATCGAAAATCAATACTTGACCAACTGTAATTAAGTCACGTTGGTGTCCGAATATTTGCTTATCTAGGTATCAACAAATAATGCAAGCATAGCCCCACACATGATACAATCCTATGTTTTCAAGCATTTCAATTCTTGCCATGTACATATGATTCCAAAGTCTTTTATCGATACACAGAGTAATCCTATCTGATGCACGTTACCTCTGTAGCCTATACTTCCTGATCCACTACACCTAGCATAACTAGGTTTGGCTTGTGAGCGTTGCTAGAGCTGTTATCTATTATGCTTAGCCATGCTTAGCTGTTACTGCTGGTCCATTCGGTTGATGAATCAGAGATGCGAATATACCTAGTTTGACAGGATGACGTGGTATGATAAGAGATGAAAGTTAAACATGTTAAGGCTTGTATGGGAGGCCACACTGGGTTGTGGTTTTTTTAGTCCCATACTTGCCACTACTAGGACCTGAGTTCTTGCCTCTTGAACCAAGACAAGCGTACATCCACACGGGGGCCTTAAAAACCCTCGACCAACTAACTTTTCTAGTAGATTCCATGAGTCACATAGTTCGGGTGTTCCATTCGACATATGCATTCTCGTTTTTCTCGAAGGAGGTAAATGGGGTGCATTCATAATAGGTAGGTAAGCGTGGCCGATAACAAGAGAGGCACGACCTCCATAATCTTGTACCCCACACACATCTCTAGGGACCGACTTCGGGAATCGACCCGTTACGGCGGCAACTCCTTAGTGCGTGACTCATGGTCTCGGCAAAAGTAAGGTAAATGTCATGGCCAATCTCACTCTGTCGGCCTTCCAATGAAGAGGGCTAACACGTTGGCATTAAGAGGTTGGTACGTGTGGGTAAAGTTGTACACCCCTGAAGGGTATTAATCTTTTCGAAAAGCCGTGTCCACGGTTATGGATGACTTGGGAACGGATTCTAAGATCATAGAGAACTTGAACCTAATCGTAAAACTTGGCAATTAAAGTATGCTTAAGGATGTTTCCTTAGGGATCGAGGGGGTGATCCTAGTTGGTAGGTTCAGCTGATAAAGATTTGGTGGATATCAAAATAATATCAAAGCTAGTGATATCGCTCTCTTATCCCTTTTAAAATATTCTATTTAGTCGAACTTCTCCTCCCTCTTGTTTTACAAACAAAGATAGCTTTATGCAAAGTAACTCCACCAGCCAGAAGTCTTGAAGAGTACACCCTGTACTCAGCCTTGCTTTGTTGATACTTTTGTTGTAGAGTAAGTATTACCATATAAGATGAGTTCATTACGGCGTCGACATCGATGGGTAGCTTGGGATTCCCAGGGGCAATCTGGGATCTATGGAATGGGATGCCATCGTTATGCTTTAGGCCTCTTAGGACATTTGTTAAGTTTTCTATACTTAATAGCATAATTTGCCTTTCATTGTTTGATGTCTGTGGTTAGTGACCTCTAATTGTAATATTTTGGTTCTCTGCTCACTTATGAGCTTGTTGTAATAATTTTTGTGTCGTAGGGTCATTGTTGTGTTACCGATTCTCTCTCTGTATGCTTTCGAGATCTAGGTTAGTATTATATCAGACAGAGGTCTGTGATTTGTCTAGCCCTGATCCCGGGGGTGTCACATGCGGCGCCTAGTATCGCCCGCCTGCATGTTTTGACCACCTGGCCCACACGTAGTGGCAGTTTGTTTTTTTTTTTGTCTTTTCACCTGGGTGGCTTTCTCCTGGGCCAATTCCCTCCGAGGTTTTGTCCTATTGAGGAAGTTGCGCATAAATATTAATTTAATATATATTAATTCGCAACTAACATATAATAAATGCATATTATAAATTGTCATTTATCTAAAACATCTTTCGGTCTTTTCCTTTCTTTCTTCCTCTGAAAAACTTTGGATTCTTTTCGGAACGATTTCAGCTTTCTCTTTCTCTACTGTGATTTCAATTTATAGAATATCTCTAGCTCATCTTACCCTTAAGTATATTTCCCCAATGGCTCAGGAATGCCACAGACATGATATCCATCAATGATCAATAGCAGGACCGGGATGCCCATAATGACCCCTGTGCATTCCACGATGTAATGTCGTTTGAATCACAAACTTTGAGTCCAATTCCATTTGTTTATTCGATACAACTTGTCCGAGATCTAATCATTGGTATCATATACCTTGTTCAATCTCGTTACCAACAAGTTATGTTTCACTTGTTCCCGTGATATTTCATCCCCGTGACCTAACCACATGTTGCAACATTATGGATGTAATCTCACCAAGTTGGTGGTGTGTATATTCCCGTCACGCAGGTGAACACATAGGCCTCAAATGTTCCTTTAGAATACCTAACATATACCTTTATAGTCACCCATTTACGGACATGATGTTTGATGCAGTCAAAGCATTCTCAGGATATAGTGATTAATATGATCTCATGGTCTAAGGATAAGGAGACTATGCTTCTAACTATTGCAACGATGAACTTTGTGACTTGATTGTCTCGCAATCTTTGGGTAATGTCCATCACATCATTCACTAATGATATGACCTTGTTGTCAACTAGCATAAATGCTCCATGATTAGGAAATGTTGATCATCGCTTGCCCAACGGACTAGTATGAATAAAGGCTACTAGGGACTTGGTTTGTTTCATAGCAGACCTGTATCAGTGTTTCCTCTTGATACAGTTATAGCATAATATGAAACTATTACAAACTAATTGAGATATGATAATAAAATCCATTTATTAGTTGCCTCTAAGACATAACTCTTTCAATATAACCATCATAAGGTCCAACATATCTAGCATAAACATCAACATAATAATCATGAAACAAAACATAATGGGGATTAGTGGTTCCTCCAAAACCATCATGAGCAGTTTTGTTCTTTGTGGTATCATTTCCTACAGTGGTACTTGTCTTTGCTTGAGTAGGCTTGGCCTTCTTCTTCTTGTTCTTATTATCCTTAATCTTGGATACATATCCAAGTCCTTTCCCATGGTTTGATCTTTGCTTACTCAAAAGATCATTGAGTGCTTCCTTACCTTTGGTAAGAGATGACTTGGCAAGCTCATCCTTCAACCTAGAATTTTCCTCAAGAATATCTGCATGATCACACAAAGAAGTAGAGGTGCTAGGGACATCATATTTAGTTATTAGAGTTTGGAGCTGATAATGAGAATAGTTGAGAATAGAGTGTTCGCTCTCCAAAGACTTATAGGCAATGTCAAGTTTCTCTAGTTTCTCGGCTAGTCTAACATGAGCAGCCCCAAATTCGACCTTTTCCTTTTTAATATTTCTTGTTTAGATATAGCATGGTCATGTTCTTTTATTAGTTTAGAAACAATGTCATCATGTGACTCCTCTATGGATTCAAGTTTCTCCTCAAGGGAATCCCAAAGCTCTACCTCTTCTTCTAGAGCATTTTTCAAGGATGCTACATCTCAATTGCATCCTCTCTTTCAATTCTACCTTTTTTCTTCAAGGAAGTCTTCTGAGCGAACGAGTTGACCCATGAGGGCCTCGAAATGATTCTTGTGCTCACCTTGAAAGTTAGTTATATAATAATCCAAAGAAATAACTTCTTCCTTAACCTTAATACTAGTAGAATTATCCATATCAACATGCATTCCTTAACCTTAATACTAGTAGAATTATCCATATCAACATGCATAGTAGTCTTAGGAAAGTAAGTGATAGAAGGTGATACCTCAGAAGCCCTTGCCATAAGGAAATTGACGTTCTTGTTGGGAATGTTCTCATTAGGAGAATCGGAGAGCAAAGCGGTTGGTGTAGATGTGGTGGCTATGGCTTCCACTTCTCTTGGGATTTGATATTCTTCTTCGTCTTCACTCCCGGATGAGAACTCCTCACGTGCCACCAACACTATTTTTGGTTGCTTCTTGTAAGGAACAATCTTCTTGTTGAAAGGCTTCTTGCATGGAACCTTTGACTTATCCTTGATAACAAGTCTACCCCCATGGTCTTCTCTATTTTGATAGAGTCACTCGACAACAAAATGAAAACGATCTCCACAATTATAAGAAGACCTCTGTTTTGGACCATTTTCCTTTCTTCCGCTTGACCCATTTCTACGTTCAAGCTCATATTTGCATTGGTGGGATCTTTCCAAAAGTTCCTTGCATAAAATGCCATGTACTCACCATGTGCGAGTTTAACATCCTCTAGAGATCTCATGGCAATGATATGAATGTTCCATTATTCCTCTTCATGTTTAACCACATTAACCTTCAAGGCAAGATCAACACCTTTTTGCATACGTATTGCCCGCGCACGAGCATCTTCAGCATTTTTGGCTGCAACCTTGAATGCGTCCATCTCTTGCATAACTTCATTAGAAGTCATGAGGTGGTAGTTGTGTCTTCCTTATAGGCTCCTCAAATCAGTGGGTTCAACTGGCATGAGAGAACTTACATACTTCCTCTTGATCCAAGCATCATCAACGTGTGTAGCACCATGATTTCTAAAGGTGGTGGCAATGGACTTGAGTCTTCTATATATTTCTTCATGGTCATCACCATCCATCATGTAGAAACCTTCAACTTCATTGCTTAGAGCATCATACTAGTTTCTCCTCATGCTCTCATTTCTGATGACCAACTCGGTGAGGGCATCACAAGCTTCCTTGGTGGTGTTGAGATGTTCAATACGTGGCATGTCCTTGGGACCCACACCTAGTTGGATCATGTGCAAAGTGGTGGCATTGAGTTGACTATCAACAACTTCTCTTCTTGTCATATTGGTTGGATCCATAACATGGAGTCCAATCTCGATAATCTTCCACAACTCAATGGATGAACTACACACATGAGATTTTGTCAAAAATTGCCATAAGACTAAAATAAGTTGCACTTAGCTTGGGTGGATCACCTCTGTTGTTTATATGAGGATGAGGGATTGGTGGGTCGAGAGAGTATAAATGATAAGCCTCACTATAATCCTCCTTCCCACTTCCCTTTTTGGAGGAGGAACTTGCGTTGTCGAATTGTAGCGCCCCGGATAAAACCACTACTAGAAAATCGCGGTTAAATAAATACTCTGTGCATCCTCATGACATCATCATGCATATTATTTTTGCCTCAAACTATTTTATAAAGTCTATTTTTGTTTTCCTAGACACCCCGTCTTATTTCAAATCAAACCCCTGGATCCTTCCGGATATTTTGTTTGCCTAAATCTTTTATAAAAATAAATAAATAAAACTATATAACTATTTTACCTGGAGAAGGCCGCCACCGGCCAGGCCCAAAGGCCCAGCCACAGCTGCCTACAACCCCTCCAAACGAAACCCTAAACCTGACCCTCATCCCCTGCCCAAACCCCACCACCGCCACCACACCCTGGCAGCAGCAGCACCCACCCACCAAACGCGACACAACACACAGACGCACACAGCGCGCAGCAACCAACACCGTGTGGCCCCACCCTATAGACCCACAACCGCCACGAATCCCGTTCCCCTCGTCCTCGTTTCCCCAACCTGGACGCTCCCTCTTGCTCCCTTCCTCCGCCGCCAGGCGCCCGTCGTCCCGCTTCGTCGCCACTGCGGCCGCCCTCCCTCTCCTTGGCGTCGAGATCACCGCGCTACCGGTCCTTCCTCTCCCGAGATCGTCCGCCGCCGCCAGGATCCGCCCCTACCACCTTCCCTCACTGGAGCTTCCTCGCGCTCGCCACTGCGCCTCCTCGGCCAGCAGCTGCATGGTCCCCTTCGATTGCGAGCTTCTGCCGCCTCCACGTCGTCCTCCACCGTCCACCCTGCCTCTGCCGTCGCCCCTGTTCGCCGGTCGCCTTCCTCCGTCCCGCGAGGTCCCCGTCTCCTCCAACCCTGGCCTCTGTGAGCCACCGCCCGGCGCTCCCCTCCATCGCCCACCACCGGCCCCAAGCACCTCCGGTCACGACCGCTTTGCCTAAGGCCTCCTCGATGCCGGCCTCTGAATTCGCGTTGTCTTCCGCCACACGGAGCCGCCAAGCTCGCCAACCACCACTTCCTACAGTCCACGCCAGTTCCGCAAGGTTTTGGCAAATATCCGCTTGGGACATGCCCCTGTAGTGAGCTATTGGCCAGGATCTGCCGTCTAGGTTGTTACCCGTGTGCTATTTTGACGATGGCACATTTTCTCCTACATCGGTACTGATGATGTACACATGTGGTGTTTTTTTGTTGCTCCCAGGAACATAACCAGCAAGTCTGACTTCACCCTGACCAGTGCCTTGTACACGGATGCTCCCCGACAAGACCGAACCCGTCGAACCTCGAGACCCCCTGATCCGAACCCTCTAATGTGTGACCCTCTTTTCGAGACCTTATTTTTATAAATGATATATATACTTGTTGCAAATTAAATTGTCCTTACTTGCATGCATATTGTGGGTGGTTGGGGGTGTTTCGACGATTCACCTAAATTAAACATGGAGGCCATATGCGGGCAAAGCTAGTCTAATATTGGCTCCATTTAATTTGTGTAGCGAACCGATGATAAGTTTTGCAATGTTAAGACAACATTTAAAATGCAGGGTATCTAAACAACATGAACCATCTAAATAAATATCGGGACCCCGGTTCCGCTTAATATTGCCTAATTTCATCGCATCTTTGCCATGTCATGCATCATACATGCATCATGCTCGATCTTTTGCCATAGTATTAAATAGTGCATTCGATGTTTCTTCTAGTGTTTTGCTTCTTCGCGGATAAGGCCGTTGAGTTGATGTGAGCTTCGCTCCGATCTTCGAATAAACCTTCGACAATGTTTTCAGGCGAGCATTCTCCCCCTTTCTACCTATTTTACCTTTCTAGTCTTTATTTCTTCCTTTTGATCTATTGCTATCTGTGTTGTGATGCTCTAGTTTTTGTACCCGTGACATCCCTTGCAGCCTTATATTGCCTTGGACACATCCTATTACCTGTTGTTTGGTAGATAGTTGGACTTGCGCGTCGTAGTCGCTTGCTCAAGTGCTGTTGCGTGTCGTTAAGTACCACAGTTGTTGGAGTAATGCCGCATGTTTAATGTTGGAGATGATCATGGATTTAATTACCGTTTAATAACTAAAATTGAAAGTAGGTAAATGCAGAGGCACCGATGGGTAATAGACAATATTTGGTTTTTAACCGCTCACTGGTGTCCCGTAGGACCCCGAGTTCTTGACACCTGTTCCGAGATCGAGCGCGCTAACCACAGGTGGGGTGTGTGGGCACCCCCATCGATTAGTACCTGATTTCAAAGTACTGTACCGGGGGCCACAAAGTAGTTTGGGGCTTTATTACTATCCTGTACTTATGCCATGCTTTACTGCTTTATTTACGATTGCGCGTGGAGCGCCTGTACTGTTTTGGAACCAACGTGGAATGTTTTCGCGGTATCGACAAGCCCAGTCACACTTTCGGGTTCCCAGTCGTTTACAGCCATTGTCACAAACCTCTGGGTCCGTCTCGGAGCCGGCCGACTTTGTTGCGGGTAGCTTAGTGGGGTGGCCCCCATGTGCTTGCTTTGGGTCTGGGAAACGTCGTGTCCGAAACCCCGTCGACATACCATTGGGTGTATGTTTTGTGATCTTGTACCTACCTGAACTGACAACAAGGGTGTAGGTGCGTGTGGAAACTTTGGTGCACCCCTGCAGGGTTAAATCTTTTCGAGAAGCCGTGTCCGCGGTTATGGACGACTTGGAGCACAGTTCTCGATCATAGACAACTATAACTAAAGTTTACTGTTATAAGTTGACTTGTATCCGATATGACTAGTAATCAGCTTCACTACAACGGAATGGCTAAATAAAAGTACCAACAACTGCTGGGTTTGGGATGCCTCATGCTATATGTATCTGACTAGTAAGTACTACAACTACAACGAAATGGTTAACTAAAAGTGCCACTGCTTATTATATCAAGATGACTATCTATACCTGACTAGTAATTGCTGCAACGATAACTGAATGAATAAAATTGCCAACTGTGTGAGTTCCTCGGTTGACTTCCTTGTTTGGTCTCGAGGGGGAAATGCCAGGATGGGTATGCTTGGTGATAGTTTCAGGTTGGATCCGAATAGGTATTTCTTATCCCTATCTGATAGCCGCTAGTTGTATTGAGTCTCTATAGGTTGTTTAGTGCCTGCTGTGCTGCCGCTTCAGTCCACCATACCTATGTAGGCGAGGACCGCCGAATTATAGTCTCGCTGTGTACTGGCCTCAGTACTGACTGCTCTCTTTTTCCTTTGCCCTTTGTCGGCACCCCTTTTGTTTAAGCAGGTTTTGAGATCGACGTCGTTAGCAGGGTTACCCTTCCGGCTTGGCCTGGGCAGGGTTATGGACGCCATTGGTTATTCTTCAGGGCTCTGAGCCCCATTTGCATCTTGTCCGTAGTCGGACGCTGTATCATTTTCAAGTTGATTTGGATCTTTGTATTGTGTATCTGTATTCTTGACTCATGGAGTCGTTGTTGTATATATCTTGGGCTCGTTTCGAAGAGGACAACAAGCTCTAAAAGATCATGCAAATAAACATCATAGTCCAGCAAGGGAGGATAGATCCAAATTACGAAAGGTTTAACCTCTCTCAAAAAGACGAACCGATAAAACCTCCCACATCGAAAACATAATAGAAAATGCATATGAAATCCGTTTTCGATGAACTAGAGCTTGTCATGGAGATTAACACAAGCTCTAAATCCTCACATGAGTAAGAACTAAATAATGGAAGGTTTTACCTATCTCTAAAATATAAACCGGTAAAACCTCCAAGATCAAAACGCAATAAGATATAAAAGGGAAATCCGTTTTTGATGACCTAGAGCTTGTTATGGAGATTACCACAAGCTCTATATCCTCAGATGTATAAGACCAAATAACAATCAAATATGATGATGCAAGTATGCAAAGGTTTGAGCTCTCTCCGAACGATGTGATCCAGTTACTCATTCGAGAGCCCCTCTTCATAGTACGACTATCTATCCTAAACCCGGTCTCCCACTAACAACATGAGACTGGTAAAAGGGAAAACCTATCAAGATTATACCTTTGCCTTGAGCATTCTACTTGAGTTCGATGTAGACGATCTTGCCCTTCTCAAGATTGAACACCTTTCTTGATTCTTCATCATCGATCCATGATCACCGAGGATGGCAAGCATCAAACATGAGATCTTCTATAGATGCCGCATTTTGAGCTTGCACAAGACATCTTATTCTCATTTCATCGACCTTGAAGCCAACACATGCTCCAAGCGATGCCAATGGACCAATCCTACAAGTATAACTTAATACACACATTAGTCCATAAAGATTGTCATTAATTACCAAAACCACACATGGGGGCCCAACATGTTCTTTCAATCTCCCCCATTTTGGTAATTGATGACAATCCCTTTAAGAGGGTTTATATAAGGAATATTAATGAATAAAATGGTAATACCAACATCAAATACTACAAAAGTATGTGATATTGGTACCACCACCATATATAGAGCAAACTCCCTCACAATCTGTGCATATGTGATGAAGTTGAATTTCATTGCATATATTGCCAATCATTATCATTGGTGGAGTTTCCTTTATATACCACATGCTAAGCAACAACAAAGATGCAAGAGCATGAAAGGAAAATGCTTAAGAACAAACTCAAAGCATAAACCATTTCCCTTAAACCCTCTAAAACTTCTCCCCCATTGGCATCGATTGCCGAAATGAGTGATAAGTTCTAGAAGGCAAATATAGTAATATTTCCTCCAAAGATGTGCATTCACACATATCCAATGATGAATACTTCGGAGGGAGTAGAACTATATCGAGGACCCGAAGATTGCCAAAGGAATAAAATAAAATGACGCATCACTAATGACGCAAGCAATCACAAGATCCGACAAACCAATTTGAAAACAACAAATGAGTCCAACTGGAAACAACAAGATATTATGATATGAGCAAAAGCGTGCTTTAAATAAAAAATAGAGAAGCTCCCCATGATTTGTGCACAATTCAAAATAAATGCATTAGAATACATATTGCACAAATATGGAATCCTCGCTCCCCATAAGCATTTAAAACACAACGAATGAAGGATCAAATAAATGCTTAAATAAAATGGAGAAGCTCCCCAAGATTTGTGCAAACTTAAGAATCGTTGTATTTCAATACAAAACTGCACAAATATGGAATCCTAACTCCTCCATAAATATTTAAGGCACAATAAATGAGAAAGAAGACAAATGAGCATTATTAAATGAATTAGATGAGCTCCCCAAAGATAATGCACCAATTATGATAATTGCATTTGGGAACAAAGTGCATAATCATGGAATCCTCACTCATCCAAGTTAATTTAACAATACAAGGCATGAGAGAACAAATATGAGTGCCCAAAGATGCAAACAAGAGGAACAAGCACTCATAGGCAATTAAATTTGGAAGCCACCAAAGAATCAAATGGATTAGAAAGGTGGCCTCCAAGGATTAGAAGTAAACTAAAATTATCTTATCTATGTCTCTAAGTGGAAACCATCCCAAAGACATATTCCCATAAAGAAATATTCACACACAAAGAAGATATACAATAAGGCATATGAAAAGAAAAAATGAAGTCATAACATATACCAATAAGATTTTTGCTTCAAAGCACGTCCAAGGGCTCAAATATATCTTATTGTACATTAATGAACTTCAAACATCAACACACTACATATATAACAACTATCACCAAGGGAAAAGGAGAAAGTTGGCATATATGAAGAAAGGCAACAAGTATCACGAGAAACAATATATTAGTAAAATCTCACTATTGCACATGAGAGAAGTTGAGGAAAAGATAGGCAATAAAATTGCTAGATTGACATATTTGGGATTGGAGGATAATATGCATGATTTTGTATAGTCCCAATTATATATACTCATCTCAACTTATACACATATACAATAGAGAGTTCTCTTAATACCATGGCTAGAGATACAACAATTACAAATACATGAATTCATGCCAGAAGGCAACCGACAAATGGTTGGAATCAAGATATATGAGCATGAGAAAGAGATACTTGTTACCGAGATATAATTGGTAGGATGTAGAGGATATGAATTCATTGATCATCCTATAGCTTACCTCAAATTTTCATGTATGCACCACTTTTTCAAACTTGAGAGACACACATCCAATATAGCTTCAATGCACCTAAAACACAAATAAGTACGAAATGGTCCCCAAACATATTGGGTCCGATGTAGTTAGTGCAACTACAATACATAGGAGAGACTCCACATAAATATGTGCATATTGATATGAAATTGAATTTCATGCACAACTTAGCCGATGTGATTTGGTGGAGTTTACCCTATATATTGGATCAAAAAAAGCAAGCATTCCATAATATAAACATATAGTAAATATGCATGCATAAAGCTTTCAAGAACTAAAAGGAGATACAATTTGAACAAAAGCACCAAGTACATCGAGATTGCACACACAAGAGTGTGACATGACAAACGATGTCCAAATTGTATCAAAGAATCAATTCAACACATGAAAGATCACAAGTTCAACAAATGAACTAGGCAAAAGCCAAAAGAGCAAAAGATAGATAAAATAAAAATGCTCAAGGATTTATCTCATTCTAAAATTGGACAAAACATGAAACAAGGAATGAGACAAAACCAAATCCCCAAAAGAGCAAGGTTCCAATAAGAAACCAAACTCCCCAAACTTCTCATGATGGCACAAAATACCAAAACGAAAAGATTGAGGTTCCAAGCACATAAAACCCGATATGGACCAAACAAAGAAGCATAAATATGAGTGTTCTAAATAATATAGGAGAGCTCCCCCATAGATAGTGCATTATGTAGGATTTTCCTTTTTAATGCAAAATGCACACAAATGGGATCATCACTAGTGCCTACAATAAGTAAAACACGAGAGGATATCAATAAAATAAGAAGATCCACAAGAAGCAAGGAAGGCTTGGGAGACAACACAAAACATTTTCTTGGCCAAAGATAGGATAAAATTAAACAAAGGCCAAAGTGAATATGATCAATAAATTCTACCATAAATTGAGTACTCATTGTCCAAGGACAAGAAATATTGGGAATAATTTTCCCAAGGTAGTTTGCATGGATATCCAAGATCATAGTCACAACAAGAAGCATATAACAAAATATAAGAATTAAGAATGATAAATCGATCATCACTCTCATATACAAGATCCAAAATATGATCAATAAAGGCATTCAAGCAAATTGGAACTTGTATGAGCAAATGTGTCACATAGGCGCTAGATAATTATCAATATCAATTCTAAGTGACACAACCTCAAATATTCACATTTTCTAGGATTGTAATATGCACTAAGCGTATGACTCCCCCATAATGTGATACTACCATAAAGCCAACCCGAGGCAAAAGGATACAAATAGAGATGATTAATGGACATTATAAAACTTAAAATTCTCATTAGAATTATACCACATAGAGACTAGACAATAATCCAATATAAATACTAGGTGGTATTCCTCATATACACACAATTTTAGGATTGTGGAATGCCCAATCATAAAACTCCCCCAAAATGGGATAATCCATTAATCTCTCACAAGAGCCAAATAAGATATCAAATATAATCAATTAAGGCTCAACCACAAGAAACACACATACATGGAGTGCCACCTAATGATACACAAATATGCTTGATACCTCAAGATAATTAAGTGGAAAACACAACATGTACAAAAGCATGGAAGATACGAAACCAACACATGCACAAAGGGGCGAGTAACTTTCAATGTAAAGAGTTTATCATATGTTACCGCAAGGAGGAACATTGGAAATATAATATAATCAATATAATCCAAATGTCTTGGGTTGACAATAATAATTGATGAAGATCCCTCAATTCTTCATAATGTAGCCAAAACTCCAATGCCCTCCAACAACACCTATTGATCAAGTTTTGGCTTGTTGGTCCCCAACCAAGTTGGGTCCTAAGAGGTTAGTCACAATAGGCTTGGCAACCCAAATGGTTCTTTTCTTGAACCCACATTGAGCACCAACAAATTTGGCAAACACATTGCCAACCTCATCCTTACAAAGAGAATAAGCATCATCAATAATGATAGGGTTGGACGAGGAGATACCGATAGTGCATGAGGAAGAAATATGCGCCTTCTCACGGCATATGTAGCAAGTTCTACTCTTGCCATCTTTCTTCTTAGGTGAAGCCACAAATTGAGGAAGATCTCGAGTAGTCCTCTTAGGAAGTGGCCCATTAATGACTTGAGGTGGAGCTTGAGGCCGCTTCCCTTGTTGCTTCACACTAAGAGGCTTTTTCTTCAATGGGCAAGATCTAGCATGGTTCCCTTCTTCCTTGCACTTGAAGCAAACAATGTTGGCCGGATTCTTGAATTGATCTTGGCCATTCTTCTTGTTGTCCTTGTGCTTCAACTTTATAGTGGACTTGTTCTTGACATTGGAGTTGAATCCAAGCCCACTCTTGTCATTGGGGGATTTTTGCACATTCAAAATTTTGTTGAGTGCGGCCTTCCCTTGATGACCCTTTTTCAAGTCATTATTCAAAGAAGTGACTTGAGCCTTGAGCTCTTTGATTTCCTCTACATGGTTAATTTCAACAAAAGTACTAGAGGAAGTAGATGCTACATTGTTAGAGCAACAAGGCATGAAAAGTAATTCATCACAAGATGTAGCAATGTCATGAGTGGATGAATTACAAGGACTAGCACATGGCAATATAACATTTGGAGTAGATATAGTGCTAATTTCCACATGAGGCCCACTAGATGTTACCTTTGTCATGATGGCCTCATGAGCCAACTTTAGCCTACCATGGGAGACTAGGAGATCCTCATGCGAGCTTGAGAGCTTAACATGGATTTCTTCTAACTTCTCATAGTTGCTAGTTAGCAAAGCAAGTTGAGCCTTTAACTCAACATTCTCCTTTAAAATAGATGCTTCACAAGACATAGAGTTGGTAGCACAAGCATCATCATTATTAGCAAGAGGTGAGGGCAACTTGGCAAGCTCTTTAGAATATGAAGCTTTAAGTTGCTCATGTGACTCGGTGAGTTTGATGAGCTCACCCTTTATGACCCTAGAGCCATTTTTGAGGTGCTCAAAATCCTCAAGGAGTTTAGCATAAGCACCTTCAAGTTCATCATTTTTAATCTTGAAGGAGTTTGCCACTGCAAGTTCTCTATCATGGTATTCCTTTACTCTAGATAATTCTAGAGTAAAAGTCTCCTCAAGAGATTCTTTGGTGGTTTGTTCTTCTTCAAGGGAGTCCTTTAGTTGTGCAACTTCATTAGCATACTCACTCTCAAGTGCAAACTTTTCATCAATTAAGTTTTCTTGCTCCTCAATGAGATCATTGCCTTCTATGGCACAATTCAAGATTTCAAGAAAGTTGGAGGAAGCAATTTTATTTTTGAAGAGAGAGCTATAGACAACCTATCCCATTTTCTTAATAGAGGTAATATCATACCTACCTCTATAATCATCATTATCATTCTCAACCTCATCATCATCATCATGAGATACAATGGGATTCAAAGAGGTTACCTTTGTTCCCTTAGCCATAAGGCATATGTGAGAACCGGAGGAAGGTGATGATGAGATTGCACTTGTAGCTCTCTTCAAGACCTTGTCTTGGCCCATATAATCTTCATTTTACTCTACATGGTTAGCAACACAAGCACTAGAGGAAATAGAAGCATTTTTATCATGGCAACAAGACAACATGAGCATATCATCATGAGATTTATTCAAGTCATTTCTACATGATACACAAGGACTATTAACACAAGCATGTGAGGAATTTTGAGTGCTAGAAGTGTTAAGGTCCAAAGATAGATCATTGCAACTAGATAGATATGAGGGATTACAAATATAGAACACACTATCCATATTGCAATTTCTATCACCACTCACCATATCATTACCTTGTGAAAAAGTTACAAGTTGGTGAAGTGGTAGAGGATGAGAACTCATCTCGATCGGAAGTGGAAGCAACACAATCATCCTCAATAATGTTGGACACAACATATTTATCTTGAAGTTTTGTCCATAACTCATGAGCGCTCCAAAAAGGAATGATTGAAGATGTAACTACATAGCTCAAAGCATTAACAAGCACATTAGAAGCTTGAGCATCGAGATATAAGTTTTTCTCATCCTCACTAGATAGATTTTTGAAATCCATTGGAGGATAAAAACCTATATCTACAATACGCTCCAAATTTGGGACCATGTCCCGAAAATGAATGAGCATGCGATTTTTCCATATATCATAATTTGTGCAATCGAATGTGAACATGTCATTGTGCACTAATCCTCTAGCCGACATCTTTACTCTCAAGGCGGTGAAGCCTAAAATGAGAGACCGGGCTCTGATACCAATTGAAAGGATACGAATGTCGCCTAGAGGGGGAGGTGAATAGGCGATTAAAACTTTTCCTAGAGTGGCTCAACAAAGGCGGAATAAAACTAGTGTTTACTTTATTAAGCACAACCTAGAACAACTAAGGTTCACCTATGTGCACCAACAACTTATGCTAAGCAATACAAGCAACAAAGTGATAGCAAGATATATATTACTTCAAGCATGAAGGCTATCACAATGTAAAGTGCATAAGTAAAGAGCTCGGGTATAGAGATAACCAAGGAACATGGGGACAATGATATTTTACCGAGTTCCTCCCAACATGGAGTACGTCTCGTTTGGAGAGGGGGTGGTATCAAACCACCAACGCCACAAAAGGCCTCCCTTATTCTTCGGTGAATCTCACCCCAACGGGATCGATCCACACTTCCACTATCGGTGCACTTGTCGGTGGCAACCGGAACCTCTCACAAGGTTGGGGCACTTCTCCACAACTTAATTGGAGGCTCCCAACAAATGCCACAATGCCACCAAGGCCACAAAACCGTCTAGGGTTCCAAGAACCCAAGAGGGACAAGCTCCAATGAGTAACTCAAACCAAATCCTCCGAGGAGAACACAAACCGATGCACCGAATGCAAATGGCAAGAACACCACAAAGATGTTCAAATCCTTCTCTACAAAATTCCATCAAAGCTACAAAAACTTATGGGGGAATAAGAGAGGAAGAACAATGGAGGAAATCCACAAAAGACTCCAAGATCTAGATCCCAATATGTTCCCCACACTTAGAGGAGAGATTGATTGGTGGGATTGTAGATCTAGATCTCCTCTTTCAAATTCCTCAAGAATATGCAAGAATCATCGGAGGGATTGAGAGAAAGCAAGCTCAAGAAGGTCAACAATGGAGGGGAAAACTTGCAAGAATGGTTGGGGAACCATTGGGGAAGAAGGCCCCTTAAATAGGTGCCCCGAAAATCCAACCGTTGAAGCCCAAAAATGCGAATCCCGGTACTACCGGACATTCCCGGTACTACCGGACATTCTCTGGGGATCCTAGGTCGCCAAACGCACCTTATTCAGTACCAACCGGTACTAAGGGGCGGTACTACCGGACCTCCGGTACTACCGGACCCTGGTCTGGTACTACCGGTCATCCCTGAACGAAAACGGCCATAACTTTTGCATCCGGACTCCGATTTTGATGATCTTGGGCTCGTTTCGAAGAGGAAAACAAGTTCTAAAAGATCATGCAAATAAACATCATATTACAGAAAGGGAGGATAGATCCAAATTACGAAAGGTTTAACCTCTCTCAAAAAGACGAACCGATAAAACCTCCCACATCGAAAACATAATAGAAAATGCATATGAAATCCGTTTTCGATGAACTAGAGCTTGTCATGGAGATTAACACAAGCTCTAAATCCTCACATGAGTAAGAACTAAATAATGGAAGGTTTTACCTATCTCTAAAATATAAACCGGTAAAACCTCCAAGATCAAAACGCAATAAGATATAAAAGGGAAATCCATTTTTGATGACCTAGAGCTTGTTATGGAGATTACCACAAGCTATATATCCTCACATGTATAATACAAAATAACAATCAAATATGATGATGCAAGTATGCAAAGGTTTGAGCTCTCTCCGAACGATGTGATCGAGTTACTCATTCGAGAGCCCCTCTTGATAGTACGGCTATCTATCCTAAACCCGGTCTCCCAATAACAACATGAGACCGGCAAAAGGGAAAACCTATCAAGATTATACCTTTGCCTTGAGCATTCTACTTGAGTTCGATGTAGACGATCTTGCCCTTCTCAAGATTGAACACCTTTCTTGATTCTTCATCATCGATCCATGATCACCGAGGATGGCAAGCATCAAACATGAGATCTTCTACAGATACCGCATTTTGAGCTTGCACAAGACATCTTCTTCTCATTTCATCGACCTTGAAGCCAACACATGCTCCAAGTGATGCCAATGGACCAATCCTACAAGTATAACTTAATACACACATTAGTCCATAAATATTGTCATTAATTACCAAAACCACACATGGGGGCCCAACATGTTCTTTCAACCGTTCCATTCGTATTATATCCCTCAGAGTGGTACAACAGAAACATCGCGGGTCCAAGACAACACTTTATATTACATATAACATATTACAAAGATCCAGAGAACTTCCTCAAACAGTGAGGAATATTATAAAGAAAGAACCAGAAAGATCCACTCAGAGTTACTTTAGAAGTGCTACTATTAATATATATATAAGGCTTGAAAGTACTACTATAGTATTGTTCTACAGAAGTAGGTTCTAGATTCTAGGAGTTTTATTTATAGTCTACGCTTCAGCTTGTCTTTGATAGATTCCGGTAAGGTATTCGATTCTGTTGATCTCCCTCAGATATCTTTAACTCTTCAAGTAACTTATTCCCTGGGAACACCATTGGTTTCTCCGAGATCTAGCAAGGGTTAAGAAGATACGTTGAGTACGAGCGTACTCAGCAAATTCCCTAAAGAGGAGTGTTTGATGCACTATCTACAGCCACAGACCATAGGTCGTAGGCAATGCAAGTTTTCAAAAACATTTCTTCAAAGGTTGATTTTATTCTGAAAAACTATGTCCATCAGCCTTCACGGGTTTACCAGAACTTTCATGGAGTTCCTCTCCCGCAGTGTTCGCAGCTCCTTCCCAGAACACGGAGTAACAAGTTACAGTTCTTACACTCTGCAGAGGTGCGTTGCTTTACCCATGAGAGATCTTAGCTTTGTTACACATACGAGTTATAGGCTCGTTCACACTTCCTTGGTGTGAGGCCCAGACTAAGATCCAAGCCAATCACTGTCCTTCTCCGCGACCCCGCATACACCGCAATTGTTGTATGCCCAAACTCAAGTTAGACTTTTCCCCGTATAAAACGGCTATACCTTAGTTGGATACACACAACAACCATTAACACTAGAAATCTGTCTTTTGTAAGCCAAGATCCACGGTAGACTTTTCCCCGTATAAAACGGCTATACCCATGATCTGCAACTTATAAATGCCTAGAGCAGTGTCCAATGCATGCGAAAGGGAGCCGATCCAGCTGACTTCTCCGTCCCATTCCAAATCTCATGGTTAACGCGTAATATACGGCGCAAGAATCACTGGCGACATTGGTTGTTAAGTGTAACATCCCAAAAATATCAAACCTAGATCACCAAAACACTAATCATCAAGTTTAGGGTTAACAAAAACTTTTCTAAATGAATTCATGGATGCATGTATATGTGTATGCATGGATTTTTAATTTCTTTAAAAACCACCTTGTTTGTGTGAACCATTGCTTGTAAAATGTTTCTTAGGTGAAAAGAACATCATCTAAAACATTTCCCACACTTTTCCTAAAGACAAGTAAATCAAAACAAATATATTAAGTGAATGGTCATTTTGGCCAATTTAACTCACATGCCTACTTTGGCTGTCTCAAACTTTCAAAACCTAACAGAAACTTTTCTGGATCTTTGCACCCCTTGAATGTACTCATAACAGAGTATCAAGGCCCACTTTGTGATCATCCAGAAACTTTCAAATGCATAGTTTAAATGACAATTCAAAATTGAATCTTCTTCATATGGGAAGATCCCACTTTTTCAAAACCCACTCAAACAAGCTCAACTTTCAAAACCCAAGCATCTGCAGACTCACCAGAACCAATCTAGCAAACTCACCAAAATTCATTTCAAAATTCAAAACTGGAGTTCATGCGGCCATTTCATCAAACAGGTTGCAGACACAAATCAAACAAAACCA
The DNA here is from genome assembly GCA_916181665.1 of Avena sativa. Lineage (NCBI taxonomy): Eukaryota > Viridiplantae > Streptophyta > Magnoliopsida > Poales > Poaceae > Avena > Avena sativa. The sequence goes on along the minus strand of OV702298.1, from coordinate 270,038,620 downwards.
CAAACACTATAGTGTGCAGTGTTTTGAGCCTAACTTGTTCCCTAGTTAGCTCACACACAAACCAGTAGATCATCTAGAAAGATTAGCCCAACACTAGCACCCCTGTGAGCTTGCCATTGCCATTAATGGTGAACAGCCGAGCACACCCATGTCACCCCAATGTGGACAGCAAGCTAGGGGCAGCAGCAAGCCTAGCCAGCATGTCTGGGAGGCAGCCCACCGTCCACCGCCACTGCCTGTCCCAGCCGCAAGCGTTGCCAAGCCCTGGACCACGCGCACAAGCCGCACCCAGACCATGCCGAGCGTGCGCCAGAGCACCAACCGCGACCAGCGTCCCCAGACTGCGCGCCGCCCTCACCGCGCACACACACGATCACCACCGACCCAGGAGACCGCCAGACATCCCCATTAGCAGCCCCGTGCCATACAACCACCGCCCGCCGTCGAAGATGCCGCCTCTGCCGCGCAGAGCGCCGCCCGTTCCAGACCAAACCACACCGCCCCATGCCTCGCGATCATGTCGTTGAGCATCGCCAGGAGACACAGCACCGTCCCCTACCCTTGCCCATGCCTTTAGCCGCCTGTAACGTCGCCCCCGACGAGCTCACCTTGCGCCCCGACGGTCCCCTCGCTCGACTATAAATAGAGGCCACCCCCGCACGATTTCTTCACACCATCTCACTCCCCTCTCCCCACTGACCGTGCCACACCATCCTCAGAGCAAGGCGAGCACCACTTCGCCGGAATTTCACCGGAGCCCGCCGCCTCTGGAGAAGAAGGGAGCCAGCGATTGGAGCCGCCCTAGGAGAAGCCACCGGTACCAGGAGGATCGCCGTCGTCGACTTCGTCATTCGCCCGCCTCGCCTACCCTCGCCCGTACCCCGGTGAGCCCCCAGCACCCCCCACTGGCCGCGCTAGGTTTCGTTCTCGCCGGAGCTGTCTCGCGTCGACGATGACCCTCAGCCGTTGGATTAGAACTAGATCAAACGACCCACGTTGCCCCATACCGCTTCGCCCAGCCCCGTGTCACTGACGAGTGGGGACACCCACTTACGCAGCCCGCGGGAGCACTGCGCTTAGCAGGCCGGCCCGTTAGAATTTCTTGCGCAGCCCAGCAATTCAAATTAAACCTTTTTCTTTTTAATTTCAAACACACTTCTGTACCCAACTTCAAAAATCAACCCAGGTTGATTCAGTGCACCAAATTGGATGAAACCAATTTTGTTGGAAAGGTCTGTGAATGCTTAATCCAAGCCCGTTGGATTCAAGTCATTTGGATCTGTAGATCACCCATAGCAAAAATAACAAGGCAGAAGCTTTTCTGCATTCAAACATTTTTCAAATTTAAACCATAAAATCTTTTGAGTTGTTTCCAACTCTCAAAAATCACATTTAACCATACCTTTCAGAATATATAAAAATATATAGGTTTACTTGCAGAAATAATGTTCAAGGAATAAAAGAATGCTACATAAGCATTTCTAGCCACTTTAATCAATTAAAATAAAAGGGTAAAGCCTTATTAAATTGTGACACCACTTTAAATCACATTTCCATGGACTACAATATGTGGTGATGACATGTGTCAACATGATCCCATGTTTAGTTTGGAGAATATTAAATCTTAAGTAGTTTTTCAATGAGTAGAAATTACTTTTCTAAAATAAAAGGACTTAAACCAATCCTTAACCTTGTAATGTTAGAGATGATGCTAGATCATCTATAGGACCCTTGTGTGTGATGATTGCAAGTAGTTAAGTATTGTTTGGTGATTGTGTACCTCGTATTTATTCCTAGACGCTAGTACCAACCAAGGATACTACGAGGAGGAAGGAGGATACTACGAAGAGGAAGCCGAGGAGAACTTCAACCACTGCTTTGCACAAGGCAAGCTTTACTAATCAAGTTGACCAATGCAAGCAAACACTTGCAAGATACCCTATTGTTGCCACAAACCCATGCTTGTGATATGAATACTATATGCCTTAAGCGTATGTGATCATACCAACTTGCTAAACCAATCCTAGTTTTATGGCAAGCCTCTTACTTTAGTTCTTTATCAAAGCTTACTTAGAGGCTACTTAAGAGTTTGGTAGATATTAGACAGCTGTGCTCAAGTTTGCCCTAAGAGCATAAAATTTGGCCTAAGCTAGAAACCTTGATCTCAGCCTAAGATATAAGGTTGGACTTAGTGAAACCCCACCAGTTACCACCCCTTATTATTACCCTTCCCAACTGTAGATGCTAGTGCTAAGCATAAAACTTGATTAACTTTAGATGGGATTACTTGGTGGAAAATGGTTATGAAACCTTGGAATGATGGATCATTCTATTGAAATGTTTTGGACATGTGTTTCCAAACACTTGATGATTTTGGTGATGAAAATGTTGAGGCATGAGCCTTAGCCCTTTATAAAACTGATGGTTGTCTGGATGCGATACCATTCGAAACTTATCGTACAACCACAATACCCGAATATTGGGTAGGGCTTGACTGGAAACTTATATACCTTAGTATTAGTTCCCTCACGGCCAAGGTCTGAGCTGAGGCTACCTTGTGAAGATTTTCCACCTGTGCAGTACCCAAGATGACAGTGGTCATGGTTGGGAGGCCAAACTCACAGGAGAGGTGCTTATACTAGGGAGTGTAATTGAAAGGTTAAGGTTGATTATCCGCATACTGAGTATGGTGAATTCAGGATTTGTTCCTGACGGATGTATCGAATGTTGTGGTGAAAGTGTACAATCTCTACAGAGTGTCAAACTATTCGAATAGCCGCGTCCAACGGTTATGGACAGTTGGAGTGGCCATACTGTTCCCCCGTCAGACCCTTTTCAAAATGACTTGTGAAATGAGTTGAGACTTTGACTTGACCACAACAGAGTTGTGACCTGAACTACAAGATCCCACTTAGGATTTATAAAATTTTGACTAGCTTTGGAGCTTAGTAGAGATAAACCTGGCTTTTTGCAAAACAACCCTAGAGCCTAGTGTCCTATTCCAAAAACCCCTTTTACTTGTTAGTATTAGTTTGCGAGTACTTAAAGAGTACTCATGGCTTTGTCCCTGGCTATTCCCATGGCCAGACTATGAAGAGGAGTACCTGGAGGATGGACCCCAGGAAGGTTACGACAACTAGGATCATCTCCCATTGTCAGCATTGCCTGTGACCCCGAAGATGGAGCTTCGCCTACGCTACCGTTATTATTACGTATTCCGCTGCTTGATGTTGTATTAAGAACTGGATCATGAGATCCCTATTTGTGTAAGAACTTATGTATCGTTGTAATGGATGAAGTATTATGGTATCCAATTCTGTTATGTCTCGCAAAAATGGTAATCCTGGGATTGCGATGTATGGCATAACAGACATCTAGGATTGAAAAATCCGGGTGTTGACAAGTTGGTATCAGAGCCATCCTGACCATAGGAGACCCTAGTTAGGTTGGACGTTGAACCAAAAACTTAGTTTCAAAAACCAAAGAAAGCAAATATTTACAAAAACCTATTCTCATTCTTATCTCTTTAATTCTTTCATAAAAACTTCATGTTCCTCAAAAACTCTTGCAAAATAAATAAAATTTTGACACACTTGATCACTCTGCTAATCTACTCATCCTCTATTTTGATAGATGGACGTGAAGTACAACAAGTTTTATCAACTCGGAAATGGGGGAGACCTTATCTTTGAGAGGGATCTGGATCAGCTTTCGGAACTTCTGGAGCGTCCGCACCTCGAGTTCTTCGGAGCTCAGCTCAATGATCAAGGAGGAGAAGATCTGCAGTGGCTAATTGTTGCAAGTCTCCGAGGAAAGATTGAACCTCCCACAACGGAGGGAATTCAGTTTACCTTGAGGGAAAACAACTGGCTCGATGGACTTGCCAGAGCAATGCAGGAAGCTCTTTCCCATCTGTGTGGGCAGAGCATCAATCAGATCAAGGGTACTCGCTTTGAGTTTTTCCCAAGACGTGATGCCAATGGACAACCACTGGAAGCCCCATACCACCCAGAGCTGAAGACTCAACTGGACCACCTTAGCTTCATGATGTACGACCGTCAGCAGGAGTTGGACAACTGCCGTGACTATTGCAACCACAAGTCTACCATCATCAAGACGAAGGATCAGACCATCGCCATGCTCGCAAAGGATCGCAAGTCTCGCCGCTGTCAACTCGACAAGAAGGAGCGCATTATTGCCCGTCTTCGCCATTGCATCTCATCTCTGGAAGAGACCATCCACGAGAGAGACATGCAGCTAGAGGAAAGGGAGAATGCCGGAGAAGATCTTTGTGGAGACCCTTACTCCTATCTCAGCGATGACGATGATTTTCTGGAGGATCAGGCCATGGACTTCTTCACCGATGAGGATGATTTCACCTTCATCGATGATCCTGAAGATGATGAAGCCACAAACTCCGAGGAGTAGTAGCACTGAGCACTAGCATAGTGAGTAGTAGTCGGTCCCACTGTATCGTAGATTTCAGAATGGTTCTTAAAACCATCTGTTTTTCCTTGTTGTGGTGTGTGTTGTACTGTGTGCTATGAGTGAATGAATGAATAAGCAAGTTGCTAGAAAAATCTGAGTCAAACCTTTAAAAAACCTCCAAAAACCCAAAACCTTAGCAATTTCCCTCTTTTCTCATAGTCGATATCAATCTTCAGATGCCACGTGGAGGAAGTGGTTCAGCCCCGGACCCGATGTTGCAGATCCTGCAAATGTTGACCTCTGACCGTGAAGCTGAAAGAGCAGAACGTCAAGCCAACCTAGCCAATCTGCAACAGATAGCCCAACTAGCCCATAACAACCAAGGCCATGGAAACCAGGACAACCACGGATCTAAACTCAAGAATTTCCAGAATACCAACCCACCCGTTTTCACCAAGTCGGAAGAACCCCTAGATGCCGACGATTGGCTGCAAACCATGGAAAACAACTTAGAAGTAGCTGGAGTGGAAGCCAACGAGAAAGTCTTGTTCGCCACCCATTATCTAGCCGGAGATGCCAGGGCATGGTGGAACAGTGTTCGTGCAATGACCGCAGGCCAGATGATGACCTGGGAGGGATTCAAGGTCAAGTTTAGCAGAACCCATGTGCCACCAAGTTTGATCAAGAGAATGAGAGACGAGTTCAGAGAGTTGAAGCAAGGAAGGATGACTGTAGTGGAATACCGTGACAAATTTTTGTCATTAGCTAGGTATGCCCCGGACGAGATAGACACCGAAGCCAAGAAGAAAGAAAGATTCCTGAATGGTCTGCATGACGAGATGCAGACGGTGTTAGTCAATATCCCCTTTGTTGATATTGAAGCCCTTGTAGACTCGGCTATCCAAATGGAAGGAAAGATCAACCAAGCCAATGAAAACCGCAAGCGCCGCATGATGCATCAACCAGGAACCCATCAGACCCCAAAGTATCGCCCCAACCCATCTCCAGGATTTGCCCCACGAACCAACAGACCCCCTATGACCCGTTCGACCTATCCCAACCGTGGAAACCCTAGACCCGGAGGAAATCACAACAACCCCGGCAACTCTAGCAATTTCACCCGTGCCCCACCCAAGTTCAACACCAACAATACTACCACTAACCCCAATACTGCCCCGAGGACTAGAAGCAATGCTGTGCCTATCGCAGCCAAGGACAAGTCACAAGTGACCTGTTATGACTGTGGAAATAAAGGCCACTATTCCAATTAGTGCCCCAACAAGAAGAATGCTACAGCCCCCAACGCCAATGTCCCAGCTCAGTAGCAGCATCGTGTCCAGCCAGGGAGAAGATTTGCCCCAGGAAATTCACTCAACCGCAATGGCCGTCTTTTTCTCATGCATGCTGAAGAAGCTCAAGAAGCGCCAGACGTCGTGCTGGGTATGTTTTCTGTTAATTCAGTACTTGCAAGAGTGTTGTTTGATTCTGGTGCATCGCATTCATTTGTCACTGAAGAATTTTCCTGCACTAGTAAAATTCAGCCAACCAAATTGAAGCATGTGATGATTGTGCAAATTCCCGGATCAACCACCAAGGCTAGGCAAATTTGCAAAGTCGTCCCTATCCGAATCCATGGCATAGATTTTTATGCTAACCTAATAGTACTCGGAACTAAAGGTTTGGAAGTAGTACTAGGAATGGATTGGATGTCCAAGCATAAAGGATTGATTGACTGTGCCAAGAAAGCCATTACCATGACCAGTACCACCGGAGTATCAGTCGAGCATATATTTGAAACCTTACCTCGCCAATTCAAGTGTAACAAGAGTCTAGCCCAACCTACCATTGACCAAGTTCGGATAGTCTGTGAATACCCTGATGTATTTCCAGATGTTTTGCCCGGTATGCCCCCAGATCGGGATATCGAGTTTATCATCGAACTAATCCCCGGAACAGGACCCATAGCCCAGAGACCCTATAGTATGAACCCGTCAGAACTAGAAGAACTAAAGAAGCAACTGGATTCCATGTTGGAAATCAGATTGATTCAACCAAGTGCGTCCCCATGGAGATCACCTGTCTTGTTTGTGGACAAGAAGGATGGAGGTAACCGTTTGTGTACAGACTATAGGAAGTTGAATGATGTCACCATCAAGAACAAGTACCCCTTGCGTAAGATCGAAGATTTGTTTGATCAGTTGACCGGTGCCCAGGTGTTTTCTAAGATTGATCTTAGAACTGGCTATCATCAACTCAAAATTCGTGCGGAGGATATTCCAAAGACTGCTTTCACCACCCGATATGGATTGTATGAGTATACAGTCATGTCTTTTGGATTAACCAATGCCCCCGCTTATTTCATGAATCTCATGAATAAGATTTTTATGGACTTCCTGGATAAGTTTGTCGTTGTTTTCATCGATGACATTCTGATTTATTCCAAATCGGAAGAAGAACATGAGCTACACCTAAGGACCATTCTTGGAACCCTTAGAGCGCATCAGTTGTATGCAAAGTTTAGCAAATGTGAATTCTGGTTATAGGAAGTAGGATTTCTCGGTCATATTGTATCAGCCGGAGGAATTGCCGTAGACCCTGCCAAAGTGAAAGATGTAGAAGATTGGCAAGCCCCAACCACTCAAACCCAAGTTCGTGCTTTTCTCGGATTGGCGGGATATTACCGCAAATTCGTGGAAGGATTCTCGAGTATAGCCCGACCCATGACCCAATTACTGAAGAAAGACAAGAAGTTTGAATGGACGGACAAGTGCAAAGCGAGTTTTCAAGAACTCAAGAGGAGATTGATTTCAGCCCCAATCTTGATCATGCCGGATATTACGAAGCCCTTCGATGTGTATTGTGACGCATCCAAGATTGGTCTAGGATGTGTGCTAATACAAGAAGGCAAAGTTTTATCTTATCTATCGCGACAACTGATGCAACATGAACAAAATTACCCAACCCATGACCTCGAACTCACAGCCGTAGTTCTAGCCCTGAAGACATGGAGACATTACCTTATGGGAAATTGTTGTGAGATTTATTCGGATCACAAAAGCCTAAAGTATATATTCACTCAAAAGGAGCTGAATATGAGGCAGAGAAGATGGATTGAGTTAATCAAGGATTACGACCTGGACATTCACTATCACCCTGGAAAAGCCAATGTGGTAGCCGATGCCCTTAGCAGATTGCCGTGCCGCTTGAACTCCATGATTTTAAAGGAGCAACCAAGTTTGCACAAAGAGATGGAAGATTTTCGAATGGAATTAGTAAGTGAAGGATTTTTGGCTAGCATCGAACTTCAGCCCACTTTGATCAGTCAGATTAAAGAGGCGCAGAAAGGAAATGCTAGTATCGACGGAATTAAGCGTCGTATCGGTACAAGCAAAGTACCCAGATTCACCGAGGATGAAGAAGGAGTTTTGTGGTACAAAGGACGCCTTTGTGTACTAGCAGATTCGGAGTTGAAAGAAGTTATCTTGAAGGAGGCTCATGATACTCTTTATTTTATCCATCCCGGAAGAACCAAGATGTATCAAGATTTGAAAGAGCAATTTTGGTGGCATAAGATGAAGAGAGAAATCGGAAGCTATATCGCCAAGTGTGACATATGCCAGCGAGTCAAGGCAGGACATCAACGACCCGCTGGATTGTTGCAACCTTTGCAGATTCCGTAATGGAAATGGGATTCTGTAGGAATGGACTTTATCACTAGACTACCTACTTCTAGTAGGGGAAATGACTCTTTTTGGGTCATAGTGGACAGATTGTCCAAAGTAGCCCATTTCTTGCCCGTCAAAACCACCTACCAGAGTTCGAAGCTAGCGGAGTTATACATCGCTAGAATCGTTAGTTTGCATGGAGTCCCCAAGAATATAGTCTCGGATCGAGGAACTCAGTTTACCTCGAGATTCTGGAAGAAAGTCCAAGAAGGTTTAGGAACCCGCCTAGATTTCAGTACCGCTTATCACCCTCAGACCGATGGACAAACGGAGCGAGTAAACCAAATACTCGAAGATATGCTTAGAGCATGTGTGCTAGAGTATGGATCCAAATGGGAAGACTGTCTGCCGTTTGCAGAATTTTCATACAACAATAGTTACCAAGCCAGTTTGCAAATGGCCCCATTTGAATTTATGTACGGAAGAAAGTGCCGCACCCCTTTGAACTGGTCGGAAGTAGGAGAGAGTCAGATTTTCGGACCCGACATTCTACGAGAGGCAGAAGAGAAGGTTCACAAGATTCGTGAGCACCTCAAGACAGCCCAATCCCGACAAAAGAGTTACGCCGACAAGAGACGTCGAGACCTCGCCTTCAACATCGGAGATTTTGTTTATCTGAAAGTGTCGCCATTGAAGGGAATGCAACGTTTCCAACTCAAAGGAAAGTTAGCCCCCAGATATATCGGACCTTTCAAAATCTTGAACCATCGAGGAGAAGTATCGTATCAACTGGCACTACCTGAAGAGATGTCAGCTGTGCACAATGTGTTCCATATCTCGTTACTTCGCAAATGTCTCGAAGTCCCCGAGAAGACCGAAGTGTTCAAGAATATCGATCACCGGACCATAGAGATCAATGATGATCTAACCTATCCTGAAGTACCCATCCGTATATTGGAAGAAGCCTTTCGAACTACCAGAACCCAGAGCATCAAGTTTCTCAAGATTCAGTAGAGCAACCACACAGAAGAGGAGGCTACCTGGGAACGCGAAGACCACATCAGAACGGAGTTTCCAGATCTCTTCAAATCCTAGGTAATCTTTTCGTCCTTTTTCAAATCTCGGGACGAGATTTTGTTTAAGGGGGGAAGGTTTGTAACATCCCAAAAATATCAAACGTAGATCACCAAAACACTAATCATCAAGTTTAGGGTTAACAAAAACTTTTCTAAATGAATTCATGGATGCATGTATATGTGTATGCATGGATTTTCAATTTCTTTAAAAACACCTTGTTTGTGTGAACCATTGCTTGTAAAATGTTTCTTAGGTGAAAAGAACATCATCTAAAACATTTCCCACACTTTTCCTAAAGACAAGTACATCAAAACAAATATATTAAGTGAATGGTCATTTTGGCCAATTTAGCTCACATGCCTACTTTGGCTGTCTCAAACTTTCAAAACCTAACAGAAACTTTTCTGGATCTTTGCACCCCTTGAATGTACTCATAACAGAGTATCAAGGCCCACTTTGTGATCATCCAGAAACTTTCAAATGCATAGTTTAAATGACAATTCAAAATTGAATCTTCTTCATATGGGAAGATCCCACTTTTTCAAAACCCACTCAAACAAGCTCAACTTTCAAAACCCAAGAATCTGCAGACTCACCAGAACCAATCTAGCAAACTCACCAAAATTCATTTCAAAATTCAAAACTTGAGTTCATGCGGCCATTTCATCAAACAGGTTGCAGACACAAATCAAACAAAACCACAAACACTATAGTGTGCAGTGTTTTGAGCCTAACTTGTTCCCTAGTTAGCTCACACACAAACCAGTAGATCATCTAGAAAGATTAGCCCAACACTAGCACCCCTGTGAGCTTGCCATTGCCATTAATGGTGAACAGCCGAGCACACCCATGTCACCCCAATGTGGACAGCAAGCTAGGAGCAGCAACAAGCCTAGCCAGCATGTCTGGGAGGCAGCCCACCGTCCACCGCCACTGCCTGTCCCAGCCGCAAGCGTTGCCAAGCCCTAGACCACGCGCACAAGCCGCGCCCAGACCATGCCGAGCGTGCGCCAGAGCACCAACAGCGACCAGCGTCCCCAGACCGCGCGCCGCCCTCACCGCGCGCACACACGATCACCACCGACCCAGGAGAGTGCCATACATCCCCATTAGCAGCCCCGTGCCATACAACCACCGCCCGCCGTCGAAGACGCCGCCTCTGCCGCGTAGAGCGCCGCCCGTTCTACACCAAACCACACCGCCCCATGCCTCCCGATCATGTCGTTGAGCATCGCCAGGAGACACAGCACCGTCCCCTACCCTTGCCCATGCCTTTAGCCGCCTGTAACGTCGCCCCCGACGAGCTCACCTTGCGCCCCGACGGTCCCCTCGCTCGACTATAAATAGAGGCCACCCCCGCACGATTTCTTCACACCATCTCACTCCCCTCTCCCCACTGACCGTGCCACACCATCCTCAGAGCAAGGCGAGCACCACTTCGCCGGAATTTCACCGGAGCCCGCCGCCTCTGGAGAAGAAGGGAGCCAGCGATTGGAGCCGCCCCAGGAGAAGCCACCGATACCAGGAGGATCGTCGTCGTCGACTTCGTCGTTCGCCCACCTCGCCGACCCTCGCCCGTACCCCGGTGAGCCCCCAGCACCCCCCACTGACCGCGCTAGGTTTCGTTCTCGCCGGAGCTGTCTCGCGTCGACGATGACCCTCAGCCGTTGGATTAGAACTAGATCAAACGACCCACGTTGCCCCATACCGCTTCGCCCAGCCCCGTGTCACTGACAAGTGGGGACACCCACTTACGCAGCCTGCGGGAGCACTGCGCTTAGCAGGCCGGCCTGTTAGAATTTCCCGCGCAGCCCAGCAATTCAAATTAAACCTTTTTCTTTTAATTTCAAACACACTTCTGTACCCAACTTCAAAAACCAACCCAGGTTGATTCATTGCACCAAATTGGATGAAACCAATTTTGTTGGAAAGGTCCGTGAATGCTTAATCCAAGCCCGTTGGATTCAAGTCATTTGGATCTGTAGATCACCCATAGCAAAAATAACAAGGCAGAAGCTTTTCTGCATTCAAACATTTTTCAAATTTAAACCATAAAAGCTTTTGAGTTGTTTCCAACTCTCAAAAATCACATTTAACCATACCTTTCAGAATATATAAAAATATATAGGTTTACTTGCAGAAATAATGTTCAAGGAATAAAAGAATGCTACATAAGCATTTCTAGCCACTTTAATCAATTAAAATAAAAGGGTAAAGCCTTATTAAATTGTGACACCACTTTAAATCACATTTCCATGGACTACAATATGTGGTGATGACATGTGTCAACATGATCCCATGTTTAGTTTAGAGAATATTAAATCTTAAGTAGTTTTTCAATGAGTAGAAATTACTTTTCTAAAATAAAAGGACTTAAACCAATCCTTAACCTTGTAATGTTAGAGATGACGCTAGATCATCTATAGGACCCTTGTGTGTGATGATTGCAAGTAGTTAAGTATTGTTTGGTGATTGTGTACCTCGTATTTATTCCTAGACGCTAGTAACGACCAAGGATACTACGAGGAGGAAGGAGGATACTACGAAGAGGAAGCCGAGGAGAACTTCAACCACTGCTCTGCACAAGGCAAGCTTTACTAATCAAGTTGACCAATGCAAGCAAACACTTGCAAGATACCCTATTGTTGCCACAAACCCATGCTTGTGATATGAATACTATATGCCTTAAGCGTATGTGATCATACCGACTTGCTAAACCAATCCTAGTTTTATGGCAAGCCTCTTACTTTAGTTCTTTATCAAAGCTTACTTAGAGGCTACTTAAGAGTTTGGTAGATATTAGACAGCTGTGCTCAAGTTTGCCCTAAGAGCATAAAATTTGGCCTAAGCTAGAAACCTTGATCTCAGCCTAAGATATAAGGTTAGACTTAGTGAAACCCCACCAGTTACCACCCCTTATTATTACCCTTCCCAACTGTAGATGCTAGTGCTAAGCATAAAACTTGATTAACTTTAGATGGGATTACTTGGTGGAAAATGGTTATGAAAACCTTGGAATGATGGATCATTCTATTGAAATGTTTTGGACATGTGTTTCCAAACACTTGATGATTTTGGTGATGAAAATGTTGAGGCATGAGCCTTAGCTTTTTATAAAACTGATGGTTGTCTGGATGCGATACCATTCCAAACTTATCGTACAACCACAATACCCGAATATTGGGTAGGGCTTGACTGGAAACTTATATACCTTAGTATTAGTTCCCTCACGGCCAAGGTCTGAGCTGAGGCTACCTTGTGAAGATTTTCCACCTGTGCAGTACCCAAGATGACAGTGGTCATGGTTGGGAGGCCAAACTCACAGGAGAGGTGCTTATACTAGGGAGTGTAATTGAAAGGTTAAGATTGATTATCCGCATACTGAGTATGGTGAATTCAGGATTTGTTCCTGACGGATGTATCGAATGTTGTGGTGAAAGTGTACAATCTCTGCAGAGTGTTAAACTATTCGAATAGCCGTGTCCGCGGTTATGGACAGTTGGAGTGGCCATACTGTTCCCCCGTCAGACCCTTTTCAAAATGACTTGTGAAATGAGTTGAGACTTTGACTTGACCACAACAGAGTTGTGACCTAAACTACAAGATCCCACTTAGGATTTATAAAATTTTGACTAGCTTTGGAGCTTAGTAGAGATAAACCTGGCTTTTTGCAAAACAACCCTAGAGCCTAGTGTCCTATTCCAAAAACCCCTTTTACTTGTTAGTATTAGTTTGCGAGTACTTAAAGAGTACTCATGGCTTTGTCCCTGGCTATTCCCATGGACAGACTATGAAGAGGAGTACCTGGAGGATGGACCCCAGGAAGGTTACGACAACTAGGATCATCTCCCATTGTCAGCATTGCCTGTGACCCCAAAGATGGAGCTTCGCCTACGCTACCGTTATTATTACGTATTCCGCTGCTTGATGTTGTATTAAGAACTGGATCATGAGATCCCTATTTGTGTAAGAACTTATGTATCGTTGTAATGGATGAAGTACTATGGTATCCAATTCTGTTATGTCTCGCAAAAATGGTAATCCTGGGATTGCGATGTATGGCATAACAGGCATCTAGGATTGAAAAATCCGGGTGTTGACATTAAGTCCTAGATAATATGTTCCTTTACCACCGGAACTTTCATAATAGGTTATTACCTCATGGTAAATAACCTATAATCATATTATTATGAAAATAGTATTTTCTGATCTTTTTCAAATGCAGGTGATGACAACACTGGATTTGCAAAATACTTTACAGAAAATAATCAAAGGATATGAGCAAGTGTGAACTTGCCTTTTGTGATTTCAAGATTATGCACTCATGGTCTTCGAGACGATATAAGATCCAATATCTGAAATCAGCATCATTGGTCCGGTAAGGACTAATGTTTAAAGAAGCAAGATGCCATTATGCATAAGTAATGCTGTCCAATTTTATAATTTCCAAAGTGAAACCCTTAGTATTTTGAATAAGTTGATTTTAGGTACCTTCTTTAAGATTGGGTTTATCTTTAAGTTTATTTCATAAGCAATGACATTGATAAGGAACTTAAGTGTTAACAATCCAAAATATACAAGTACGGATAGAGTAATGTGATTATGGTTAAGTGTTATCTGGTGACCAGGGTAAGAAGTCCTTAGGTTGAGTTTTTTAAGAGCCGAAGGAACTATTATAGACTTGTTTGTGTGAAGTGGCAAAAAGAATAACATTTGAAGAAACTAGTATTTAGTTAAGGTTAATTAGTCTTAAGGGTTATTAGGTTTTACATTAGGGTTTGTTATGGTTATGAATGATGTTAAGTTATCATCTTTTAGTTGATGGTATAAGTGATCAAAGTTAACTTTGAAAACATGAATAAACTTCAAATGAGATGTTTATGATTGTTTAGACCAAAGTTAACTATAAAAATAGAAGTGAATTTTAAGATATAATGAGTTTTAGAATATTATCTAGTTTTAGGGTTTTGATAAATATGATTATGAATGATCCTTTTTAATGTAAGTGAAAGATGGGTTTAATGACATGCAATTTATTAATGGGAGCATAATTAGATGATCTTATAAATTTATTAGAGTTTAGAGTTATTTTTAAGGGTGGTTAAGAGATGGAGATTATTCACCATCTTATACATGAGTGATATGTAATATTTATTTAAAAGGAGTTTAATTTGAATTTAAGATTTAACAACATTTAAAGGCTAATAGTTATATTTAAGTTTTATTTTGATTATGGATTTAGACTTAGTAATTAAAATTTAAAGGTTTTAGTGTTTTATAAGAAAATGTGATTATTTCTTACTTAAGAAATAATTTTAAGAATTAACAAAGTGGGTATTTTATTTGAGTAAAATAAGTAGTGAATTTTATTTATCTTAAAATGTTTTTGAATAATATACATAGTATTTTTCTAGTGAAATATACTTATTAAAGATCTTAAAAATGAATTTTATTTATTTTTAAGTCTTACCTTTATTTTTATAAAATTCTTCAAAGAATTAAGTGTCTTTAAATATTTGTTTATATTTTATTTGTAGAACTCTAAGTTAGTATTTTTTATAAAATAGTAAAGTTATATTAATACACAAAAATGATTTTTTTATTTTTAGTAGTTTTTCTTATTTTATGAAATTTTACTCATGATTTAATGATGTTAATATTTATGTGCTCTGTATTTATTTTAAATAAATAAAGTTATATTTTTATTAGATAGATCTTATTTTTATGATAATTTTAACATATTAAATGTATTTTTATGATTTTTCTACAATTTCTATAGCTGAAAATGTTTAAAGGTTATTTTGGTAATTTATTTGTTTTACTTTTATTTCATTTCTTATTATATTTAACTTGGGCCGTTTGTTTGGGTATATGGGCTGGCCTGGCCCAGCTAGACCGGGCCTGACACTACACACCGACCCACCCCTCTCCACACCACCACGCACGCACACAGACACGAACCTTATCTCTCTCGCGTTCCTCTTCCGTGCGCGATGCGCCGCCAGCGCCGCCGCTTGTCGCCTCGGCTGCCGCCAGCCGCCTCCGGCATAGTCGTTCATCGGCGCTGTCTCGTCATCTACACCTATCCCGTTTCCCCTCATCGATTTGGTTGGTCCACGCTCTTGTGAGCGCGCCCGGCCGAAACCCTAGCCCTGTGGCCGTTGGCTCGGCACCAGCGACCTAGTGCTTGCGCTCCGGTGGTGTCGTCGCTGCTGCTACTACTATGACTGGCTATGGTTTTCAGTTGATCCTCAAGGTCTCACACTCTACTCCAATGCTGGAAGGACGACAGCTTGGGCTGCAACCCCGATGCCCATGGATGCGTTGTTGTGCTGCCTCACTGTGGTGGTGACGTTGCGGTTGTTATTGCTGGTTGCGACTAGGCGCAGGTGCAGCACCCTGTGCCCCTATGCCATCGTGCCGTGGCCTCCATCGCTCACTGCTTCACCTCCGTATTCTTCTTCCTCTCCGGCAAGTTGTAGCTTGCTACAGGTAGGTGTTTATCCCTCTACTTTAATTCTCTCTACTCTACTATCTAAATTCTCGGATGCTCATAACTTATATGATCTACTTGGTTGAGCATGCTGTCATCAGATTCTTGGTTCTTTCATGACCCTTATTAGTTCCCTTTGCTATTGGGTAATTTATAGTACTGCTGAATAATTAGTGCTTCGATGATTCATAATGGTGTTCCTTAGGACTGGTTTTTCTTTAGCCTGTGAACCCTAGCTTGCTTCAGTGCTAGAGTTGCTAGTGATACATGTTGCTAAATGATATTCAATCACATGAACCCATACTGTATTATGATGAATTGATGCTTGGATAATGTGATGCTAAATTTCTACTACTGTCAAACATGACAGTGATTGCTTGAATGCTTTGAATCTTGTGTGATGTTGGCATTGTGAAATCACTTACAGGTGTTTCCTAGAATCTTTGGACTAGCTAAATTGGTAGGGTACTCAGCCAAGCTTTGCTCTTATGTGACCATGGAAACATATTGGAATGATTCCTAGAATTATTTCCTAGGAAAATGATTTGGCCTAAACTGGTTATTGTTTATGGATGAAATGGTATATCATCTATGGGTGCTCCATATGACAATGCCTTTTTTAGAATGATTCCTAATTATTTAATTAGGAAGATGATTACTGAACTTGATGTATTGTTTTGATGGCTTCTCTTGCCTTGGTTACTATTGTGGTGCCTCCCTATGGGAGTGAGCACAATAGTACTTCAGATAGGATGAATTGTTGTTTATACAGTTGGATAAAATCCATAGGGAATTTATGATTATGACGCTGGTATGAAGCTTTGGTGAATTAGAATAAATTCACTTTGAATTTAAAGTTGGAATGCTATCATAAGTACTGTTACTATGACAGAGTACAACCTTGGATGATTTCTAGCTATTATTAGCTAGGAAGATGATTTTCTTTGGTTGGTTAGATGTTTATTTCCAGATTGTTAGTTAAGCTGCCACTGTGGTACCTCCAATTCCTGGAGTGTGCCCAGTAGGTGACTGAGCTAGCATATCTGGCTGCTCAGAGTTTGGTTGCAATTATGTCTGCACAGTAGAGGATGATGTGGGAATATGGTCAGTGATGCATAGTCTGAGTCCTTGATTGGAAAATAATAAAAACAGATGTTATTATATGACTTGCTATTACTCTATGATGATTTTGCAAAGCTCTCTTTGCAACACTGAGAGTATCACCCTAACCACTCCTCCTAGATGAAACTCTAGTTGAAAGAAAGTTGAAATTGGATGAGTTTGTACCACAGTTATATTTCTACTTGAGCCTGATGGTGTAGTTAAATAAGAACATGTGCTATAGTATGATTTTGGTGGTTAACCCGTGGTTTGTTGAGTTGTTGTAGCTGCTTGGCTGGTGGTGAACTTGATCAATCACTGTTGATTTGGTGTATGCTTTCCTCCCTTTTCTGAGGTATCTACTGCTGCTATTCTCCTTGACACCTAGGCATCCTCCTTATGCTCCTGACTTGATCTATTGAATCTGGTATTGCTTTTCTTCTGCTGGGGCTCCTGGATCTTGTCTTCCCTTTATTCTATCTCTTGGATGGATCCAGGTAGCAACCAGAGCTAGAGATGTGGTGATATGATGGAGTAATATGTGCGGTTGTTATACAGTGGTTGGCTTTGTGATTTGTGTTTTCTTGAGAGAGAACTGCTAAGAACAAGAGATGTTCTTTGTGGTGCTCTTGGGCTAGCATAAGATCTGTTGGTCTAGTTGTGTATGTGAAGAGAGGATATAGTAACAGCTCTACTACGGCTGGTGCTTTTCCTCTACTTGTTGTTGCCTTGTGGTGTTGACAGCACATATGCATGTATGCATGTGTAAGCTGCTTGTTTATGTGGTGCTGGTCCAGATACCTCCCCCTGTCCATGTTTCATCTGTGATATCTTTGTGCTATGGTTGTGCTCGGCTGGGTTGGTATTTATCTGAAGTTGAGCTAATTTTTTAGATGTTTCCAAGTGAATTCTTAGATAGCCAATGATGGTGTCCTGAGGCAAAAATACTGATATGAACAGATGCTACTACTTGGTGAAATTCCCCCCTTACAAATTAGTTCAATGATGAATCTTTAATAGTGCATTTCACTGTTCACTTCTGAGAGAAAAACTAACCAACTAATCATTCTTTTATTTTGTTTTTGTTTTGCTTTCTTTTCTTTTGTTGTGTTTTCAGGAAATGAAGAGAAGAAAGAAGATGTTAACTGTTGAAGGACATAAGAGAACAGTAGCTTAGGAATTTCCTTGTAATAAATATTGTAGTTTATTTTTCTGTTTTAAATATTGTAAAAACATTGTATTATGGTATTCAATTCAATAAAGTTTACTTATTTCATTTTTCTTTTACAATTCTTTTGTAAAGACAAAGTCATATATATTTTGTTGTAATAAAGAATTCTGTTATTTATTTCAATTATGTAATTCTTTTTCCTACTTATTTGTTTCCTAATACTTTACTTTTATTTAAATGTTGTAAAAGTTCAATATAATACTATATGTATAATATATATATTCATAAAAAAATCTTTTTATACCATTTTTTTAATCATTTCAATTCAAGATATTAAATGTTTCTAATTTCCATTTGTGTATTTTATAAATTCATTTGAATTTCATATTTGAAATTCAAATACATGTTTGAACAAATTTCCCCCGAAACAAAGAATTCTACAAAGGTCATGTCAAAATCTATCGCACTTGCTCCGAAGTTTCCTTCAGTATAAGAGAGATCCCGATCCCTTTATAGCTCTTTTAGTTTTGCGTGAAATTTCCCTGGAGTTTCTTACGCATGAATGTAATGCACAAACCTGTGTCCTCTCTATTTCTTGGTGCTAATCCTGGGATGTTACAAACTCTCCCCTTAAAGTAAACTTCGTCCTCGAAGTTCGCACCCTCTTATGTTTCCGAACATAAAATTGACTTCTTCAAATCCTGGTAACTCTTATAAATCCGGGGGGAAGATAATTGTTGTATCTTCATTCAAACTTTCCTTGGATCCTCTTATGATTTGAAATGAGCCAACTAAATCCATTTGGTGCATAGACTACTTTTGAATCTAGCACTCCTGCCCTGATCAGATCCTTTCGAGTATTTTCAGATTAAGACATCTATCCAAGAAGTTTCTAGGTTTTTAGAAAGCCTCCTTAAGGTAAGATTCTGGTTTATACTTTGGCCAAATATAGCTTGACTCCAATATTAATCTATTATGGTACACCTAGTCCTTATGGCTTACTTTTTTAAGAATGTTTTGGCTTTCTCCTAAACTTTACTCCGGATATTAAATCTTGATGCTTCTTTATTCACTCTCCCCCTTGAGATTTTCCAATGGTCTCTTTTGAGGAACAGATGGTACACCCATATACTTGAGAAATAGCGGTGCAAATTTTCTAACTCCTTAAGTGCATGTATAAGATAACTTATATCTTTTAATAATTCCTTGACTTACCACATGCTTTGTTGTGGTTATCGCTGTTATTGACTTCATTTATGGTTTCATACTTCCGTTTTCCTGAAGATGTACCTTCTTCACCTACCCCCTCCTTTGATGGTAATTTGGTGGATGTTATGTCTCTTCCCACTGATGTTCCACAATCCTCCTAATGTTCTAGATAACATGATTTCTTGTGTCCTAGGATTCCACACTTATTACATTTCCATTGAAATGCTCCTACATTCCTTTCTCTTATTAGATTAGGCTGAACATTTTGATTAGATGATAACCCCATTATTGGTTCTATTACTCCTGCTGTCGATCCATGAGTTAACTGCGGTTTTAAGAAGTTCCTTTTCATGTGTCTTGATTCTCCACATTGGTAACATACTATCTTAGGTTTTGGACACTCCTTCAACACGTGGCCCCGAATTCCACAGTTGTGACATATCTTCTCTGTTTTGTATGTCATATGTGGATCCGGATAATTCTTCGTCATATGTCCTTGGACCTGACATGTTGTGGTCTGTTTTTGAATTCTATTTTTCTTTCCTTTAGGTGCAACAATCTCATCATCTTTTGATATATGTGCACTATCCACCAATTCCTGGAACTCCTTTGCATGCACAATCCTGAGCTGCATCTTCATAATTGCTTGTAGACCTTTCATGAACTTCTTTTGTCGTTTCGCCTCCCTGTTTACTTTCTCACTAATGTACTAGGATAAACGATTAAACTCTCATACATGTTTCATGACTGGAAGATTCTTTTTCTCTAAGGCTTCATTATCCTTCCTTTTCCCATTGTTCCGATGAAAAAATTCTTCTCTAAACCTCCTTTTGAACTCAGCCCAGGTATTGACACCTCCTTCCGGGATCATAAACTTGGACTTCTCCCAACACGTGGCTGCGGTTTCAGTCAATAGATAAGTTGCATAGCGCACCTTTTCTTCATCCTTGCATCCCACACTTTTAAGCTTAGGGATGTATCCATTAACCAATTCTCCGCCTCCATAGGTTCTTCAACCATAGAAAAACTCCAGGGTTTGGTTTCTAAGAATTCCACCATTTTAACCCTTGGATGTAATTCCTTGAATTGCTTTTCATGCCTAACCTTTAATGTTTCCTGATAAAACTGGTTCTGCCTCTCTGTTTCAACCTTTCTTCCTTCTTCCATACTCCTCATATACTGAAGAACCTCCTCTTTGGTGGTTAAAAACGGCTTTTGATTTTATCCTTCCTTCAGAATGACCTAGTTAGCCTCCTTTTGTTGAATCACCAACATCTCATGAGCCTTCATCTTTCCAACATTAAAGTGACAATTCACCTCTCCCTCACGCGAACCCATTTTCCCTTCTAGACCTGTACATCAAGTATGGACTCCATGAAACATCATGCATATGCCCATAAAGTTCAAACATCATGCACAAAGCTAGTCACACAATAAAATCCAACAAATCCAAATATTATCTCTAGCAAACATACATCAAAAGCCTGTGGAAACAGTACTTTGAGTAAAACATCTCTTGTACTTAGGCTTTGATGTTAAACACTACAATTTTTGGATACATATAGTGTATGGACTTCTACCGTTATATACCTATTTGTACGGCTCATAATGTTCTTTGTCTCCAAAATTACACCATCTGCCCATTTGCAAAGGAATAACTTTTGGTAAAATTTGATCCGACTCTAGTGGTAGTTGGTTAATCCACTCTATAACTAGTTACAACACAATTATCCTTGGAGTTATACTAAACATCATCCTCACATTTCTACCCTTTGTTTCTAATATTAACTTCCCTAAGCACATTTATTATAACAACGAATAATTCTCAAAATTTTAACCAGTTTCATAACCTATATAGGTCTACTTGTACTACAAGAATACTGCCTTGTCATTCATGCCATTATGGATTTGGCATAATACACGGGTTTAGATAAGCATAACCCTATTTATTACTCTCCATAAGATTCTATTCTTCATATAATAGCTTTTATTTAAACAAAACATTAGTTACTTCCCCTATGATAACATGTTGTTTAAGGTTTTGGGGCATACTCCCCTGGTATTTACCACTAGTATAAAGATAATAACAAAGTTTTACTTCATTTCATGGATTCTCTTAGTAAGATAACACCATGATTAACTACTCCCTTATGAGGTACTCTGACTCAGGAATATACTACTCTAGTTTAGTTATAGTATAGAATAGTCTAGTAGAGATATATTGTCTACTTACGAAATACTGGTTAGAACTTCCTACTACACATAGTAGATAGGTAACCATTCTATCAGGAAAATAACCCAAAAATTCCACTAAGGTGTGATAAGGTTATTCGCAAGTGAATATTCATCACTTGTATAAGGAAATATGGTGTAGATAAGATGGCTTCCTATAGTCACTATCCAACCTACAGGTTCTACCCATTTACTAGGTTTCCGACCTAAGGTCAAAGCATATGCTCTGATACCAACTGCGGTGACCCAACATACCACTGCATGATGTAGTACACTATAGTTGTTGACATAACACCAATGGAACACCGTTCCATTCGTATTATATCCCTCAGAGTGGTACAATAGAAACATCGTGGGTCCAAGACAACACTTTATATTACATATAACATATTACAAAGATCCAGATAACTTCCTCAAACAGTGAGGAATATTATACAGAAAGAACCAGAAAGATCCACTCGGAGTTACTTTAGAAGTGCTACTATTAATATATATAAGGCTTGAAAGTACTACTATAGTATTGTTCTACAGAAGTAGGTTCTAGATTCTAGGAGTTTTATTTATATTCTACGCTTCAGCTTGTCTTCGATAGATTCCGGTAAGGTATTCGACTCCGTTGATCTCCCTCAGATATCTTTAACTCTTCAACTAACTTATTCCCTGGGAATGCCATTGGTTTCTCCGATATCTAGCAAGGGTTAAGAAGATACGTTGAGTACGAGCGTACTCAGCAAATTCACTAAAGAGGAGTGTTCGATGCACTATCTACAGCCACAGACCATAGATCGAAGGAAATGCAAGTTTTCGAAAACATTTCTTCAAAGGTTGCTTTTATTGTGAAAAACTATGTCCATCAGCCTTCACGGGTTTACCAGAACTTTCATGGAGTTCCTTTCCCGCAGCGTTCGCAACTCCTTCCCGGAACACGGAGTAACAAGTTACAGTTCTTACACTCTGCAGAGGTGCGTTGCTTTACCCATGAGAGATCTTAGCTTTGTTGCACATCCGAGTTATAGGCTCGTTCACACTTCCTTGGTGTGAGGCCCAGACTAAGATCCAAGCCAATCACTGTCCTTCTCCGCGACCCCGCATACACCGCAATTGTTGTATGCCCAAACTCAAGGTAGACTTTTCCCCGTATAAAATGGCTATACCTTAGTTGGATACACACAACAACCATTAACACTAGAAATTTGTCTTTTGTAAGCTCAGATCCACGGTAGACTTTTCCCCGTATAAAACGGCTATACCCATGATCTGCAACTTATAAATGCCCAGAGCAGTGTCTAATGCATGCGAAAGGGAGCCGATCCAGCTGACTTCTCAGTCCCATTCCAAATATCATGGTTAACGCGTAATATATGGCGCAAGAATCACTGGCGACATTGGTTGTTAAGTCCTAGATAATATGTTCCTTTACCACCGGAACTTTCATAATAGGTTATTACCTCATGGTAAATAACCTATAATCATATTATTTTGAAAATAGTATTTTCTGATCTTTTTCAAATACAGGTGATGACAACACTGGATTTGCAAAATACTTTACAGAAAATAATCAAAGGATATGAGCAAGTGTGAACTTGCCTTTTGTGATTGCAAGATTATGCACTCACGGTCTTCGAGACGATATAAGAACCAATATCTGAAATCAGCATCATTGGTCCAGTAAGGACTAATTTTTAAAGAAGCAAGATGTCATTATGCATAAGTAATGCTATGCAATTTTATAATTTCCAAAGTAAAACCCTTAGTATTTTGAATAAGTTGATTTTAGGTACCTTCTTTAAGATTGGGTTTATCTTTAAGTTTATTTTATAAGCAATGACATTGATAAGGAACTTAAGTGTTAACAATCCAAAATATACAAGTACGGATAGAGTAATGTGATTATGGTTAAGTGTTATCTAGTGACCAGGGTAAGAAGTCCTTGGGTTGAGTTTTTTTAAGAGTCGAAGGAACTATTATAGACTTGTTTGTGTGAAGTTGCAAAAAGAATAACATTTGAAGAAACTAGTATTTAGTTAAGGTTAATTAGTCTTAAGGGTCATTAGGTTTTACATTAGGGTTTGTGATGGTTATGAATGATGTTAAGTTATCATCTTTTAGTTGATGGTATAAGTGATCAAAGTTAATTTTAAAAACATGAATAAACTTCAAATGAGATGTTTATGATTGTTTAGACCAAAGTTAACTATAAAAATAGAAGTGAATTTTAAGATATAATGAGTTTTAGAATATTATCTAGTTTTAGGGTTTTGATAAATATGATTATGAATGATCCTTTTTAATGTAAGTGAAAGATGGGTTTAATGACATGCAATTTATTAATGGGAGCATAATTAGATGATCTTATAAATTTATTAGAGTTTAGAGTTATTTTTAAGAGTGGTTAAGGGATGGAGATTATTCACCATCTTATACATGAGTGATATGTAATATTTATTTAAAAGGAGTTTAATTTGAATTTAAGATTTAATAACATTTAAAGGCTAAGAGTTATATTTAAGTTTTATTTTGATTATGTTTTTAGACTTAGTAATTAAACTTTAAAGGTTTTAGTGTTTTATAAGAAAATGTGCTTATTTCTTACTTAAGAAATAATTTTAAGAATTAACAAAGTGGGTATATGGGCTGGCCTGTCCTAGCTAGACCGGGCCTGGCACTACACACCTTATCTCTCTCGCGTTCCTCTTCCGTGCATGATGCGCCGCCAGCGCCGCCTCTTATCGCCTCGGCTGCCGCCAGCCGCCTCCGACGCAGTTGTTCATCGGCGCTGTCTCGCCATCTACACCTATCCCGTTTCCCCTCATCGATTTGGTTGGTCCACACTCTTGTGAGCGCGCCTGGCCGAAACCCTAGCCCTGTGGCCGTTGGCTCGGCACCAGCGCCCTAGTGCTTGCGCTCCGGTGGTGTCGTTGCTGCTGCTACTACTATGACTGACTATGGTTTTCAGTTGATCCTCAAGGTCTCACACTCTACTCCAACACCGGAGGGACGACAGCTTGGGCTGCAACCCCGACGCCCATGGATGCGTCGCTATGCTGCCTCACTGTGGTGGTGATGTCGCGGTTGTTGTTGCTGGTTGCGACTAGGCGCAGGTGCAGCACCCTGTGCCCCTGTGCCATCGTGCCATGGCCTCCATCGCTCACTGCTTCACCTCCGTATTCTTCTTCCTCTCCGGCAAGTTGTAGCTTGCTACAAGTAGGTGTTTATCCCTCTGCTTTAATTCTCTCTACTCTACTATCTAAATTCTCGGATGCTCATAACTTATCTGATCTACTTGGTTGAGCATGCTGTCATCAGATCCTTGGTTCTTTCATGACCCATATTAATTCCCTTTGCTATTGGGTAATTTATAGTACTGCTGAATAATTAGTGCTTCAATGATTCATAATGGTGTTCCTGAGGACTAGTTTTTCTTTAGCCTGTGAACCCTAGCTTGCTTCAATGCTAGAGTTGTTAGTGATACATGTTGCTAAATGATATTCAATCACATGAACCCATACTATATTATGATGAATTGATGCTTGGATAATGTGATGCTAAATTTCTACTACTGTCAAACATGACAGTGATTGATTGAATGATTTGAATCTTGTGTGATGTTGGTATTGTGAAATCACTTACAGGTGTTTCCTAGAATATTTGGACTAGCTAAATTGGTAGGGTACTCAGCCAAGCTTTGCTCTTATGTGACCATGGAAACATATTGGAATGATTCCTAGAATTATTTCCTAGGAAAATGATTTGTCCTAAACTGGTTATTGTTTATGGATGAAATGGTATATCTTCTATGGGTGCTCCATATGACAATGCCTTTTTAGAATGATTCCTAATTATTTAATTAGGAAGATGATTACTGAACTTGATGTATTATTCTGATGGCTTCTCTTGCCTTGGTTACTATTGTGGTGCCTCCCTATGGGAGTGAGCACAATAGTACTTCAGATAGGATGAATTGTTGTTTATACAGTTGGATAAAATCCATAGGGAATTTATGCTTATGATGCTGGTATGAAGCTTTGGTGAATTAGAATAAATTCACTTTGAATTTAAAGTTGGAATGCTATCATAAGTACTATTACTATGACACAGTACAACCTTGGATGATTTCTAGCTATTATTAGCTAGGAAGATGATTTTCTTTGGTTGGTTAGATGTTTATTTACAGATTGTTAGTTAAGCTGCCACTGTGGTACCTCCAATTCCTGGAGTGTGCCCAGTAGGTGACTGAGCTAGCATATCCGGCTGCTCAGAGTTTGGTTGCAATTATGTCTGCACAGTAGTGGATGATGTGGGAATATGGTCAGTGATGCATAGTTTGAGGCCTTGATTGGAAAAGAATAAAAACAGATGTTATTATATGACTTGCTATTACTCTATGATGATTTTGCAAAGCTCTCTTTGCAACACTGAGAGTATCACCCTAACCACTCCTCCTAGATGAAACTCTAGTTGAAAGAAAGTTGAAATTGGATGAGTTTGTACCACAGTTATATTTCTACTTGAGCCTGATGGTGTAGTTAAATAAGAACATGTGCTATAGTATGATTTTGGTGGTTAACCTGTGGGTTGTTGAGTTGTTGCAGCTGCTGGGATGGTGGTGGTCTTGATCAATCACTATTGATTTGGTGTATGCTTTCCTCCCTTTTTTGAGGTATCTACTGCTGCTACTCTCCTTGACACCTAGGCATCCTCCTTATGCTCTTGTCTTGAGCTATTGAATCTGCTATTGCTTTTCTTCTGCTGGGGCTCCTGGATCTTGTCTTCCCTTTATTCTAGCTCTTGGATGGCTCCAGGTAGCAACCTGAGCTAGAGATGTGGTGAGATGATGGAGTAATATGTGTGGTTGTTATCCAGTGGTTGGCTTTGTGATTTGTGTTTTCTTGAGAGAGAATGCTAAGAACAAGAGATGTTCTTTGTGGTGCTCTTGGGCTAGCATAAGATATGTTGGTATAGTTGTGTATGTGAAGAGAGGATATAGTAACAGCTCTACTACGGCTGGTGATTTTCCTCTACTTGCTGTTGCCTTGTGGTGTTGACAACACATATGCATGTATGCATGTGTAAGCTGCTTGTTTATGTGGTGCTGGTCTAGATAGCTCCCCCTGTCCAGGTTTCATCTGTGAGATCTTTGTGCTATGGTTGTGCTCGGCTGGGTTGGTATTATCTGAAGTTGAGCTAATTTTTTAGATGTTGCCAAGTGGATTCTTAGATAGCCAATGATGGTGTCCTGAGGCAAAAATACTGATATGAACACATGCTACTACTTGGTGAAATTTTCCCCTTACAAATTAGCTCAATGATGAATTTTTAACAGTGCATTTCACTGTTCACTTCTGAGAGCAAAACTAACCAACTAATCATTCTTTTATTTTGTTTTTGTCTTGCTTTCTTTTCTTTTGTTGTGTTTTCAGGAAATGAAGAGAAGAAAGAAGATGTTAACTGTTGAAGGACATAAGAGAACAGTAGCTTAGGAATTTCCTTTTAATAACTATTGTAGTTTATTTTTCTGTTTTAAATATAGTAAAAACATTGTATTATGGTATTCAATTCAATAAAATTTACTTATTTCATTTTTCTTTTACAATTCTTTTGTAAAGATAAAGTCATATATATTTTGTTGTAATAAAGAATTCTGTTATTTATTTCAATTATGTAATTCTTTTTCCTACTTATTTGTTTCCTAATACTTTACTTTTATTTAACTGTTGTAAAAGTTCAATATAATGCTATATGTATAATATATATATTCATAAAGAAATATTTTTATACCATTTTTTAATCATTTGAATTCAAGATATTAAATGTTTCTAATTTCCAGTTGTGTATTTTATAAATTCATTTGAATTTCATATTTGAAATTTAGATACATGTTTGAACAAATTTCCCCCGAAACAAAGAATTCTACAAAGGTCATGTCGAAATCTATCGCACTTGCTCTGAAGTTTCCTTCAGTACAAGAGAGATCCCGATCCCTTTATAGCTCTTTTAGTTTTGCGTGAAATTTCCCCGGAGTTTCTTATGCATGAATGCAATTCACAAACCTATGTCCTCTCTATTTCTAGGTGCTAATCATGGGATGTTACAGAACTCTTAAGTTTATATTCACCCTCCAACTCTTATTCATTGGATTTAGCCTTAGCTTTGTCCTTTGAAATGAGAGTTGTAACCTCAGTGAGAGAGGGAGGTGTGGTTGTGGGTGGCAAGAGACGCGCTATCATTTCACGCATTTCTTGCAACTGGGTCTCCACGGTTATAGTCAAGTTTGTTTCCAAATTCTTTAGGTCATGCATGGTGACTGTATCCATAGCCTCACTTCC
Organism: Avena sativa; assembly: GCA_916181665.1. NCBI lineage: Eukaryota > Viridiplantae > Streptophyta > Magnoliopsida > Poales > Poaceae > Avena > Avena sativa. Next base: position 270,010,918 of record OV702298.1, on the reverse strand, counting down.
ATATCCACGAGTACCCATACTATCTTAGGCGGTAAAGCCCGAATAAAGAGCCGATGCTCTGATGCCAATTGAAATGGATCATATGGGCACTTAGAAGGGGGGAGGGTGAATAGGTGCTACTCCAAATTTTAATACTTTTCAATTTAGACTTGACACAAAGGTAAATTCTCTAGATATGCAACTATGGTAAATTTTCCGATATGCTAACTTAGATAATAAACGAGTAAAGGCGGTGAGAGGAACCAGGTAACCGAGAGTGGAGCACGTGGAGAGAAAAGATTTGTTTTACCGAAATTCCTTCCATATTAAGGGAAGTATATCTGTGTTGGAGGGGTGGGAGGTTCTAAGACTACCACACCACAATAGGCCTCACCCTGTTCTTCGATGGATCTTGCCACAACTTGCCTGATCCACCTCTCCATACGGTACCCTTCGAGGCGGGAACCAGCGCCTTTACAAAGAGATTGGTACACACATCCACAACTAAACTGAAGGCTCCCGAGATGACAACAAGCTGCCACAATAAACAAGTTTCTCAATGTTAGAGTACGTGTACGTGTATAGTCTAGAGATAGACTAGGACTTTTGAAAGGATACAGATGCCACCATATGGGGGGTTAATAGGCGGTTTAAAACTTTTTCGAGAATGGCTCAACAAAGGCGGAATTAAACTAGCATTTACTCTGTCAAGCACAACACCTAGAACAACTAGGGTTCACCTATGTGTACCAACAACTTATGCTAAGAAAGACAAGAAACTATATGATAGCAAGATATATATATACTTCAAGCACGAAGGCTATCACAAAGTAAGGTGCATAAGTAAGAGCTCGGGTATAGATATAACCGAGGCACGCGGAGACGACGATGTTTTACCGAGTTCCTCCCAATATGGAGTACGTCTCGTTTGGAGAGGGAGGGGTATCAAACCACAAACACCATAAAAGGCCTTCCTTGTTCTCCGGTGAATCTCACCCCAACGGGATCGATCCACCCTTCCACTATCGGTGCACTTGTCGGTGGCAATCCGAAACCTCTCACAAGGTTGGGGAACTTCTCCACAACTCAATTGGAGGCTCCCAACAAACAAGCTTGGGAAATCTCAACAACTTAATTGGAGGCCCCAAGTAATCGAAGAACCTGCAAAACCACCAAATTGTCTAGGGTTCCAAAAACCCAAGAGTAAAAGCTTCTCACCTTTCACTCAATCGAATCCTCGCCGAGAATTCAAACCGATGCACCAAATGCAATGGCAAGAACACAATAAGTGCTCAAATCCTTCTCTCCCAAATTCCACCAATGCTACAAAAGCTTATGGGGGAATAAGAGAGGAAGAACAATGGAGGAAATCCACAAAAGACTCCAAGATCTAGATCCTAATATGTTACCCTCACTTAGAGGAGAGATTGATTGGTGGGGTTGTAGATCTAGATCTCCTCTTTCAAATCCCTTAAGTATATGCAAGAACCATAGGAGGTATGGAGAGGGAAGCAAGCTCAATAGATCAACAATGGTGGCTCAGTTTTAGGGTTCTTGAGGTTGGGGAAAGAGCAGCCACCAAGGTAGAAGAAGGGGCATTTTTATAGGCCCCCTAGAAATGTAGCCGTTGGAAGTCACTTAACCCGGACAGTCCGGCATAAATGCCCCGGACAGCCTGGCCTGGACGGATACTCCGGCTGCAACCAACCGGACACTCCGGCCCAACAGAGATTCCGGCCAGAGTACGGGTGGAGTCCAAACTAGGACACAGTACGTCTCAGACAACTCGATAAATTTCAGGGCGAGACACTCCGGCCCGAATCAGCCGGACATTCCGGCCTAGTCGGACACTCCGGCTGAAAACGGCCGGACATTCCACCCAAGGCAAACTGTCAGAAATAACAAAATCGAAACGACCATAACTTTTGCATTCGGACTCCGATTTTGATGATCTTGGTCTCGTTTTAAAGAGGACAATAAGCTCTAAAATATCATACAGAAAAACATCATAGGACATCAAGATATTATAGAACCAAATGACGAAAGGTTTGACCTCCCTCAAAAATACGAATCGGTAAAACCTCCAACATCAAAAACGCAATAGAGAATCCATATGAAATCCTTTTTCGATGAACTTGAACTTTTCATGGAGAATAACACAAGCTCAAAAACCTCTCATGGATAAGAACCAAATAAGAATCAAGAAAGATGATGCCAAGTATGCAAAGGTTTGAGATCTCACCGATGGATATGATCAAGCTACTCACTCGAGAGCCCCTCTTGATAGTATGGTTACTTATCATATAAACCGGTCTCCCCAACTAACACCATGAGACCGGTAAGAAGGAAACCCTATAAAGAACATACCTTTTCCTTGAGCATATTCCACTTGAGCTTGATGATAACAATCTTGTCCACCTCAAGATGGAGCACCTTTCTTGATTGTGATAGCTTGGTGAAGTCTTCCAAATTGGTCCCCCATACTCACTATGGGAGAGCCTATCTTTTAGGCATATCTTCACATATACATGATCACCATAATGATGGCAAGCCCCAAGAATATGATCTCTTTGAGATGGCTCATCTTGAACTTGCACTTCATTTTTTATTTTCTTCATCATGTTGGTGCCTTGAAGGCACACCAGAGATATCACTCTATCTTATTCTTCAAGACACACTTGCCATAGGCTCAACTCTCCCATGACCAATCTTTGGATCACTCCTTGAACATCTTGGTCATCACTTGATCTTCTTCATTTTGTTCTTCTTTCAACCTTGACACCACCACATGGTTTAAGCATTGCCAATGGACAATTCCTACAAGTGCAATTTGATACAAGCATTAGTCCATATAGATTGTCATTAATTACCAAAACCACACATGGGGATCCACATGCTCTTTCAACTTTACATCTTGTACTCCAAGTCTCCACCTACCCCATGTAACTCTATATAAACCCCCACAAAGATCATTACAATACAACACAATATTCTAGTAATTCAACATTTTCCATATGGTATCAGAGCGGTTAGCCTCACGGCACCGATCATAGGTTCTTCCACCACTTCCGCAATGTCCCCCCCCCCCCCGCGCGGAGATTACTCCTCGGGGGCGCGGCACCCGGTCAAGATCAAAGATCTGATCGGTTCTTTAGATTAGATTAGATCCAAATTTCGTTTTTCCAATTCTGTATATCAGATTCAGTTTAAATACAAAATCTATCTATATCTCTACTACTAATAAAAGAGCAAACCTTATTTTTTTTCTAAACGCACCCCATAAGATGTACATGGACCTACTGCCACCGTATGATTGAACCCACGAAATCAATCCAACAGATAGCATTAGGCCAATTGATGTCTTGTGTGCACTTAGCAATTTATCTTGACTGACCGTGCTCTACCTGCAGAGAAAAAAAATCCCGCCCTGTTACCGGTTCCATTCCGAATTGATTGCCCCTCTGATTACTCACATTATTATTCCTCCTTCCTCTCTCTGCTTCCATCTGCATCCTTGGTGCCATGATGCGTTGTTTCCCGATTGCGCCGCCGGACCCCATTACCACCACACTGCACGCCGCGGGCACTGCCCCGACTTCCGTCCCTGATCTATGTTGTAGTTGGGGGGTGCCTATGTGGCTATGGGCTAGCCGTTGGTACTTCCGGCTTGGCTCCCCGCGTGATTCCCCAGTCTCTTGGCCTTCCTACCGCTCCTCCATTGCCCAGCGTGAGGATCCCGCCGCCCTTCCCACGCCATGAGTCGTCGCTATTTTCCCTCCAGGCTATCGCGCCCTTCTCCTTCTCTGTTGTTGCTCACCGCCGACATCATGACATCCTACACTCTGGCCTTCTCTCTCCCTTCAGTCGTGCAGCCAGCAAGGCAGCTGGCGTGATCCATACGAAGATAAGCCGACCCTCTCTGCCTTGCGGTTGCGTGACCAGCAGGACAACCACCTATATCTCGTCGTTAGTCGTCACGGCCGGCAGGACAATATCATCCCAGCATACAGACCTACAGAACACCCTCCTGGTTAGTGGACATCAGCAATGCGAAATTGCTCCCCGTGTTGTTCCAATATCTTGATTTACATGCATGTAATTCTTGTTCTCAGTTTTATGTGTATTGTCATAGTTCTGACAACCAAACTCACGTGTCTTCGGTTCTCAATTTAGCATGTATTTCTTCCTTCTTTTTTGTCTATTTGTGCGAGAAAGAACGAGCCTGAACTGAATTTTTCCTGCCATCTTGGATGTATGTGTGCTACTATTTAACCCTGACATAGCATCAATTATTGGTATCCCACTAGGTTTAGTTTTGCATGAGAACATTTACCTATAGATTATGCAAAATGTTTAGAGAAACTGACCTTTTATTCTAGAATGTGGAATTTTATATCAAGAGAAGTCTCTAGATGTTGATTTGCTTACTTATGCTGATGGCACTGATTTGATATCAAACGTTGGTTGATTGGATTATCGTCAGCAGCCTCAGCGACACTGATGGTGCATCTGGTGTCGGCAACTGAGTTTGCCTGATCATACATACTATCATGTGTTGATTGGGCGTGGGTTGTAGGCGGAGTGGCCAGCATCAAAGAATTCAGTTAGTGGAATATGCAATATGTATATTAGTAGCACTATTAGATCACTGTAAATCTTCACCAGGTTGGTTATTTTTTAAATCAGGGCTTTATCAAAATGTTTAAACCAGTCCTTAATAAATTGTTTAATTAGGGCATTATCAATAGTTCTATAGGAATGGGAGTATAAGTATCAATTATTTGGGTTTTAACCACTTTTCGGTTGGATTACTTGTATGCGAGAGGCCAAATCATTGACATGCATATATATATATATATATATATATATATATATATATATATCTTTTTCTATCATTTGTTGTACTTAATTGCTACATCTCAACATGTGACCTTTTCTGTATAGAATGCAAAGAGGTCCAATCTTTTTATGTTGGCAGTTCGTGAGTTTTAGAAAGCTGATAAACATACTCTGAAGTTTGTCGAACAGCACAACGTTAGTCCCTGTTGTGTTGATACGTTTTCACACTATTATGACGAAGATTTTGTGGATGTCTTCCTGTGTCTAATCATGAAAGAAATTAAAGATCCGTACTACTAAGTTGCAAGAAGCTTGGAAACACCAAATTGTATATATAACTGCCTTGATGTATTGTATGTCCATATCTGATTTTTTATATTAATTAAATATTCTTACTTTTAATTATAAAGACGGTAAACAAATATAAGCTTCGCAAGTTCCTTTTCCATGCCGCTTAAACTTTGGAAGCAATAATAAGTTTTAGATATACTTAATACTGCATGGACCGCCTTTCTGGATGTATTTGTTTATATTCATTTAATATGTTTGTGGTAGTGCGAGATTGAAATTAGAATGGAGGATATTTGACCGGTGTAAATATGTTGAATTGTTGCAGCTCCTGTTTTGTAGCTTAAGATTTATTCTTGAGCACTAAAATCTGTGTTTGTGCAGCATGAGGATCAATACATATTGTTGTTCATTTTTGTGATGGTAGGACAGTACACGTGAGCAATGTCAATCAGTGTTCTATGGGATATATATGATGACCCTTAGGAAATTAGTCTGATGCAAGGTAATTTTCAATAGCATATATTGTCTTCCAAATATTCATTATAGCAATAATTTCTGAAACAAATGCGCTGGATACAAAATATCATGGTAAGTTTTTGTCCATTTTCCTCTAGAATTCTCTTCCCAAACCATTTTCTGTCGTATTGAATAGTCAGCTAGGTACTGTATAACTCTTGGTTTTAATAAAAATCGTTATGTTCAGGATTTCAAGATGTCAGATCTACTATGTACTCTACTTGACTGACTACATTTATCCTCATGCTATAGCTCTGATTTCGTCCTGAAATAAATAAAGCTTTGTAGCGCTTAAGACGCCCACGGATAGTTAATCTTTTGATACACTAAAATACGTCTAGATATATGCACATTTATACAAATCAGCGGCATCTTTTTGGACAGAAGGAGTATTTGTTTTATTTCTTCAGGAATGGCTCCTAAAGGCCTATAATTAAACTCCTCTCTATTAAGTAAAATGAAATGCAAAAACTTCTTTGTGTTTTCTTGAAAAAGTAATAGCATAATAATTTTGTCGCTAGATCAGTGGCAATGATATAACGGTCCAGTTTGTAGGAGATATTGACAATTATGAAAATTGCATATTAGTGTTTGGTGGAGTTCAAATAGCAGTTTGAGCTTCTTGGCCTTGGTGATGTCTAATTAATTCTTAATTGCAAGTAGATGCTCGGCTCAAGTGATGTCTATTAATTCTTAATTGCCAGTTGAAGTACCGTTACAATTTGTGTTATGTTAGGAATGAAAATGAGCCAGGCTGCCCTTTTCCCCTGATACTTGAGCTTGGAAGAAAGCGTTTTTATCCCATATCATTATCCTGATATTGAAGTACAATAATTTCACTATTACTTTAGTACCACCTATTTTCTATGATTCGGGTGCTCTAGATTTATGTGTAATTACCAGAGGCATAAGTATGTGTTAGTTATTGGTCCATTTGCGATCCTAAACTAAATGTGATGCGATGTATATATGGAATGCATGCATAGAAAAAACGGAGTGCAAAAAGAGGTACCTATTTTTAATTATAGATTTATATTAAACAATAAACGATGATTAATATTATGTGCGTGCACCTGCAACCTTACTAGTTATTATTAAAAAGGTAGTGCTGAGCGTCCCCGGACGACGGGAACACCCCATCGTCCTGGTCAAGAGGGCGACACGTGTCCCCATGACCAGTCACGGACACGCACAAATCCCTCTGCCGCTCTAGAAAAACAACATCACGTCCCTCCACTAGTAGGCATCACCTCCCTCCCCCGACAGGCATCATCTCCCATGGAAGCACCGTCGCCGTCTATCTCCCATGGCAGCACCGTCGCCGTCTCCGGAGAACACGCGAGCAGTAGCCTCGCAACAAACGCCGGTAGCCGGTTGTAGCAGAACCACTCGCCCTCGGTAGCAGCGCTGGTGTACGGTTGTAGCACCGTCGGCAGTCGGTTGTAGCACCACCGCTAGCCCCTTGTAGCAGCGCCAGTGGCCGGCTGTAGCAACATCGGTGGCTTGTTGTAGCACCGACAAGGGTCGCCGTCCAGCTCCGGCGAGGGCCAGTGGCAGTCCGCCGTCCTGCTCCGGCGAGGGCCAGTCGAAGCACCGCCATCCGCTAGTGGTAGCAAAAGGCTTACACCATTGTAGCAGCCTCGCTGCCCAAGACCGGCGAGGGCCAGCTGCGGCAACGCCACCCCACCATGGTAGAAAATCCCACACCCATGGTAGCAACGGGGACCGCCATATGTAGCGCTACCGCTCACCACCGATAGCAGCAATGGAAGCCGTATGTAGCAGCCCTGCTCGCCGCCGGTAGCAGCACCGGCCACCATATGTAGCAGCGCTGCTCGCCGCTGGTAGCAGCACCGGGCGCCGCTGGTAGCAGCGCCGCTCGCCACAGGTAGCAAGACGTGGAGCAATGACGACCTCCACAGGGAGCAACAACAGCCCAATGCCACCGCCGGGAGAAGCACCGTCAGCGCGAGCAGCACCGCCAGCACGAGCAGCACCACAACATATCCCTCATGGGCAGCCCGAGCTCCCTAGTCCCCATGGCCATGGAACGGAGGGGGCGAGGAGGAGGAGAGGGCGAGGGAGGAGGATAATGACGGAGGTGGAGGAGCGAGGTTGGGGCATGTAGGGGTTCGTAGCATGGAAACCAAAAAAATTCTACCGCATGCACACAAACAAGCCAAGATCTATCTACTAGATTGTAGCAACGAGTCGATAGAATAACTCACCCTCGAAGATTCCAAAGTGTTTAACGAGAGCAGATTCTCGTGGGTGATGTAGTCGTACTCTTGCCGATCTCAAGATCGTGTCGACGATCCTTCCGGCGCTGCGTTCCGGCAGCGCTCCCGCAGTAGGTCACACATTCGGTACTCGATGAAGACCTTCCTCTCCCTTGTTCCAGCAGGCAGCGGAGGTTGTAGCACTCTCCTCGTGATTCCGGCAGCACGACGGCGTGGTACCGGAAGTAGAGGGGAGATCTCGCAGGGCTTCGCCTTAAGCCGGAGCGAGTATGGTGGACTATGAGAGATGCCTTGGCGATCTAGGGTTTAGAGGCACCAAGGGAGGAGCCTAGCCGACGGCTAGGGTTAGGGTTTCACCCCAACTCGGCGAGTTGGTGGTGCCCTAGGCGGCGGCAGCAGGGGGTGGTGGCGCCGGCGGCTTAGGGCTAGGGTTTGGGTGGTGAGAGGTGTGTTCTTGGAGGGGCAGCCCTGCCCCTCCTTATATAGGTGGGAGGGAGCGGCCAAGGGGAGGGGAGTCCCTCCCCAACTCGGCTTCCAAGGATGGCGGGTGGAGGGAGAGGAACTCCTCCCCAAGTAGGTTTCCTACTCTCCCTCCACCAAGCAAACTTGCCGTTTGACTTTTCAAATTGGCGTTTGACTTTACAAACTAGGATTTGATTTATCCCTTTATTTTGTTCAGCGATGACACCTAGTACATGATGCAACCATTCCAACTTGTTATGACACATTCATGTACCCTTCCCCTCCGGAGTGCCGGACCTTCCGGAACCTTCTAGAACATTCCCGATGAAAACACCGGAACCATTCTCCAACCCCGAAACAGGACTTTCCTTATATGAATCTTATTCTCCGGACCATTCCGGATCTCCTCGTGATATCCCGGATCCCATCCGAGACTCCGAACAACATTCGGTCTCTTACTCATCATTCCATAACTACTCACCAACATCGAATCCTTAAGTGTGTCTCCCTACGGTTCGTGAATTATGCGGACATGATCGAGACACTTCTCCGAACAATAACCAATAGAGGAATCTGGAAATTCATATGGCTCCCACTTATTTCTACGATTACTTTGCGATCGAATGAACCACTTACATACGATACCAATTTCCCTTTGTCTCACGATAGTTTACTCATCCGAGGTTTTGATCGTCGGTATCTCTGCATACCTAGTTCAACCTCGTTACTGATAAGTACTCTTTTCTCGTTCCCGTGATATGTGATCCCTTGTGAGCCAATCACATGCTTGCAAGCCAATTAGATGACATTCCACCGGGAGGGTCCAGAGTATATCTATCTGTCATATGGATGGACAAATCCCACTCTTGATCCATGTGTCTCAACCCATACTTTCCGAACACTCAATGTCACCTTTATAGCCACCCAGTTACGGTGTGGTGTTTGATGTCATCAAAGCATCCTTCCGGTGATGGTGATAAGCATGATCTCATGGTCGAAGGAATTAGGTTACTACGTATCAGAAAGCATATAACAATTGAACTATTAAAATGACTTGATCTTTATGCTACGCTTATCTATAGGAGTATGTCCATCATACCATTCTCCTAACGATATGATCTTGTTGTTAATAACATCTCAATGTTCATGATAGGGAAACCACAATCATTTATTAACCAACAAGATAGTATTATAAAGAGGCTTTACTAGGGACTCTAATTTAGTTTACAAATCACACAAGTATTAATGTTTCCTTATTAATACTGTTATAGCATGAATATAAACATTTATCATAAACACAAAGATATAATAATAACTACATTTATTATTGCCTCTAGGGCATATCTCCAACAGGGCAGCGTGTGGGGAGAGGCATCACCTTCCTAGGAGAGGCAGTGGAGGTGGTTTGTGCGGTCAATGCGCGTGAGGGAGGCCGAGCGAGAGGAAGAAGAGATAAGAAAACGAATCGTGGTGGAAGGAAGTAGTGGTAGGACCCACGTGCTGCTGCGCTAGACCAAGACGATGGAACGTGAGCGACCCCCGGGGGATGGGGATCATTTTCCTTATTAAAAAGATTGAGAACGTTCGTAATTGAAATTTCCATCTGCCGTCAAATGACTACTTTACCCCTGTATGTTCTCAGATATTACCCACACTGCTACTGCAAAGTCAATCAGACGCCCGCACTCCCATCGATCCCCTTCTCGCACGGGAAGCGGGGTGGCGCCAGAGTTTGTCGGGCGAAGCTGGCGCCGCCGGTTCCTCAATGATCTCGGCCTTGCGGGGAGACCGAGGATGGGAGGGGGAGGCAACCCCGATGTCCCTGGCCGGCAGTGATTGTTCTTCTGATGAAATCAGCAGGACTCCCTGCCGTAGGGAGCATGCTTCCCTTTTCTGATCATTTCTTTTTTTGGAAAGGAGCATATATTAATATCAGATCATACCAATTACATCCAGCCTCTGCAACAACGCATTGCCCTAGCGGCCACACGGATGCCACTACTAGGAAAACGCCTATAGGTAATCCACACTTCTGTGGCACACTTGCTAGTGGTGCCCCACGGGTAAAATAGGCGTGGCGTACTGCCCACAGGTGCCCTACGGCTAACTGCCATAAACGTGGCGCACATGGGGGTGGTGCGCCACGACTATGTGTGGGCCAGGGCACAGGTGGCCGCAACACACATACCCGTAGCGCACTAGGTCAAGGTGCACCACAGATGTGTCACTTAGGCGTAGCGCACCTTGATCTAGTGCGCTACGGGCATGTGTGCTGCAGCAGCTGGGTCAACTTAGCCATAGGGCACTCTGCCGTAGTGCCCTACGGCTAAGTGGCCTGCACCAACTCCACCTCCCTCTGGATCGCCTTTTTAGGTTTTGCAAAAAATAAAAGAAAATGATAAACATTTCCAAAAATATAATACTTCCATATTTAGGTAGGTAATATGGTATAGTTTGTAGGGAAATTAACAAACAACAATTTCGACTTTATCTGCAAAAAAAAGTCATGCCACGGTAAAATGGCCGTAACTTTTGTATACGATATAAAAAAAAATCGTATAATATACCAAAATGACGAGAATGATATTTCGCATCCGCTCACAATGACCTCTAGTCGTTTAGAGATTATTTAGATTTTCAAAATTTGGAAAGAGTAAAAAGTTACGGTCAAAACACCGTTTTTTTCCTGCAGAGAAAAATTAGAGCAACTTACCCATAGCGCACCACCACCTAGTGCGCCACGGATAAGCTTGGGCGAGATTCAAATTTGAATCACCACCCCGCCCACCTACCCCTCAACTTTCCCTCCCCCTTTTCTTTCTCCCTTTTCCTTCTCCTTCTCCCTTTTCCTTCTCCTTCTCCTCCTTCCCCTCCTTCCCCTTCACCTATCTCTGGCCACCTTGCTCCAGCGTCCTTGCTTCGGCCTCTTCCTCTCCTTCAAGTGACAGCGGCTTGACGATAGCCTTCTCCTCCTCCTCGCAGCGACGACGGGCGACGGCGGCCTCCTCCTCCTCGCAGCGACGACCGGCGACAGCGACCTCCTCCTCCTTGCAGCGACGACCGGCGACGGCGGCCTCCTCCTCCTCGCAGCGACGACAGGTGACGACAGCCTCCTTCTCCTCACCTACCTCCCTTCCTCCCTCTCTTCCTCCCTCTCTTCGTACCTTCCCTTCTCCAACCATCTACTGCCGCGATGCCGGCAAGGACTACCACGGCCACGGCCTCCCGCACCTCCCTACGGTGGTAGGTCGTGGCCACGACCATGCTCCGGCGAGGCGACACGATGGCGGCGCACGGATCCGATTGCTTTTGCAATTCAAAATGAGGGTGTTTTTTGCATTTTTTCTTTTTTGAAAAACACATCCGTGGCGCACTCTGTACCCGTACCCGTGGCGCACCTGGTAGTGCGCTACGCCTATCCCCATATAACCGTAGCGCACCAGGCAGTGCGCTACGGGTAAGAGATAGCCGTAGCGCGAGGATAGTGGCGCACTGCTAGTGCGCCACGGATGCCCTTTTCAGGTGCGCCACGAACGGCCCTTTTTCTAGTAGTGTGCACACAGCCAAAAAAAAGAAAGAAAAATTACAAAAAAGAAAAGTCCCGCTATAGTGACTTATTCATTGAAACAGCAGTACTACCACCACCAAGACAGCACTAGAAGTCCAGCTTCTTCAAAAACGACGCCTCCAAGAAAGGAACAGTGCACAAACACCGTCATCGCCCGATCAAAGATCTAGGTTTTCAGCCTGAAGAAAGTCACTGTAGCGGCCGATTTTCTGATCGTTTCTTAATCACATCCTATCGTCGTGCCCCCGATTTTCTGACCTTCTTTGTTTCTAGATCCAGGGCCACTAGTGCAGGCCCCCCCCCCTTTAACTCCGGTTGGGAGGGCCCTCTAACAGCGGTTCCCCAACCGCTGTTGAGGGTTCGGTGTTAGAGGGGGGGCCCCTTTAACACCGGTTCTTATACGAACCGGTGTTAAAGGGTGGCGCACGTGGGGCTGCCGCAGGCCTCAGCCCCCCCTTTAACACCGCTTCGTATCCGGAACCGGTGTTAAAGGTTCTTCTGCCGCGGTAGAGATTTAGGCCGTTTTCCTGCCGCGGCAGGAAAACGGCCTAAATCTCTGCCGCGGCAGACTTCTGCCTCTGCCCCGTTCTGGGCGTATTTCTGCGGGAGGGGGGGAGCGAGGGGGAATCGATCGGGAGCGGTATACACATAAATCGTCATCGGTACATACGAGTACATGAATAATTAAGCAACTATTATTATACACAAACATCGTCATCGGCACATACATCGTCATCGTTCATTTTGGTGGATATCTAAAGAGTTCTCCGCCAGGCGTGACGACCTCATCAAGTATGAACCCCGCCAATTCCTCTTGAATGGCTCGTATGCGTTCAAATGGTAGGAGTTGGTCCCGCATCCGTTCGATCTGAATATATATGAAGAATGGGCCGTCAATATATATATAAGAATAAAACTCAACACAATTGATGGTAATAAAATAATGTTGTGGACTTTGTTTACTTACTCTAAGTTGTTCTAGTGCGGCTTGGCCCGTCGCACATATCGTGTTGTGAATGAATTCGCAAACATAGTACCCACATAAGTTATTGCCGTGTCCCTGATGCGCGCACTTTACGAGAATAGAGAGTTCAATCAAAATAATAATCAATAAAACATGATATAATGGAATTGGAAGCTAGCTAGTATTACTTACATTTTGGTCTACAAATTTTAGTTCTTCTGACCATTCACCCACGGCCCTGCCCGTGAACCTTTTCCAAACCCTGTCCGACAAAGAAAATGGATAAAGGAGTAATTAATTACTTATTGTCACGAAAGTTGCCGATCTAGTGCGATAATATGATTGAAATTACCTCTGGAGCATCTCTCTAAAGTTTGCCCATATCTCTTTTTCTTTTCGTAACGAGTCCATGACAAGGACTTTTCCTGAGTCGGGTTGAATGACTAGCAGAATAAAGTGGAACCTACGCACGCATAACTCATCATCAGTTACACTTAACATCGAGTAAGCTGAAATAGAATGTGTACAAGAGAGAGGGTAACAGTACTCACGAGAAGTTGTAAGGCAATAGTATTTCCCTTTTGGTTTGTTGTCTTAGTAAAGACGTTAGCAAGTAATCTTCTGTTTGCCCGGGTTTGGTTTCTACCACTTCTTCATGAACTCTATTTGGGTCAACGAACCCAATGTCAAAAGGGCCTCCTTTCCTGCATTCCATAACCTTTTTCCTGCATAATAGTATATACATATATGGTGAGCATATATATATACATGCAATTAATAAAGTGAATGAGATGAGATATAAATTATAGAAATAGTACTTACACACAATAAAGGCTGATGGCAGCTTTGTCGAGTTCCTTCTGATTGAATAGAAAATGCAAGTCTTGAATGTTGAAGTCGATCGCGTCATCTCCGCAGAAGAAAATATCATCTCTTATATGCGCCGTGATCCATTCTAACTTTCTCGTCTTGCAGAAATGAAGGTACCACTTGTGCAATTTTCGCATCTTTGTTGGTAGAGTCTTGAGCTCCTCTTTCTTGACGAGATTCTTCCCATACTTCCATGGCTGTATGGGGTTGGCATCGCATTTGGGCAAGTTGTCTCCCATGACGTTCAAGTATGCAATGTAAGTCATCCCCATCTCATTGGCCTTTCTTTGTAGCTCTGCCTCGTAATCATTTACGGGAGGAGCGTCCCGTGTGTCGAACATTTGGAGCGGGGCACATGATTGGTTTTCCTGCTCTCCGAGCATGGGAACTGTTTTCTGGGGTGCCTCACGACTGCTACTTTCAGTCTCCCTACGGCGCCTTGCATCCGTCTTCAAAATCTGGCGCTCGTAGTCCGGCACAAGTGGGGTTTCAGGTTTCGAAAGATTTTTGTAAAACTTCTCCACCACCGTCGGATCTATTTTCTCCTTTGGCTCGGCCCGTCTAGGTGCAAAGAATTTCTTGACCTGTTCTTCCGAGATCCTATTGGTCTCCTCGTCACTGCGATTCCACGGTAAAACCGGCAATGGCTTGGCGGAAGGCTGCGGGACGTAGTTTTTTGAACTCTTTGGCGTACGGTTTCCTGCGGATTTCTTTGTGGCAGTGCTACTGATGCTCCTCGTGGCAGTGCTCTTCCGCTTACGCTGAGGAGATGGCTGAAGCACCGGAGATGGCTGACGGGCCGGAGATGGCTGCCGCGCAGGAGATGGCTGACGGGCCGGAGATGGCTGCCGCGCAGGAGATGGCTGCCGCGCAGGAGATAGCTGAAGCGGCTCAGACTGCTGACGCTGCGGAGACGGCGGGGGTGCCAGTGACCTCCAATTTGGAAGCACAGTGTGTTCCTTCTTCCAAAGAATGGTTGTTTTCACTGCAAATTTGAGTTGAGTTTCCCCTTCACCTGTAGCATGGTCAAGCTGTGCTTCCTCATATGCCTTCACAACCTCATCCACCCCGACAATAGCATAGCCATCTGGAATCGGTCGGCAGTGGTAAGTTCCACCAGCTACAGGAGGTAAGGCATAGCCGACAGCCACCTTAATGGATAAGCCCATTAATCTCACATGCAGCTCAGCGTGTTCGCTCTCCGTGATCTCATCCACGGGGTATCGAGGACCCTTCATTTCAAGCGTGGGCTGCACGTTCTCCGTGGAAGCCACACTGCTTTTCCGCGCAGAGTCTGGGCCACGGGCAGCTTCCAATGCAGGCTCTTCGTGCCGCTGAGATGGGCCGGTAGCTTGATGGCTCTGTTGTGCATTCACTTGCGCCTGCAGCGCCGCAAGTGCATGTTCTATCTGTGTCATCCGCTCTGTACGCTCTTTTTCTTTTCTGCCGCGCCATCTGTAAGAGTCGCTCCAGTCGGCAAACCCATCCTTCCACATCATACCCCCTGTGTCTCGTGCATGTCCAGGGTGTTCTTTTTTACCGATGGCGCGTGTGAGCTGGTCATTCTCTCTGTCGGGATGGAAGGTCCTGGCGGATGTTTCCTCGTATGCCGTGATGAGTTCAGTGACGGGTTTGGCAAGGAGGGTTGGGAAGATACACAATCCTGTTTCTGGGTCCAACCTTGCCCCGATTCCGTAGAACCAAGTCTTTGCACGTAGGTCCCACCCATCTGTCTGGGGTGTGATCCCTCTCTCGCGCAGGGCCTTCTCAGCTTCCTCCCACTTAGGCCTCTGAGATATGTAGCCACCTGACCCCGTCCTCTGGTGATATTCCTTCTTCAGGGCATTAAGCGTATTGGTTTCTGACCTCTTTTTAGCTATAGCACTTTTTTATATGTCTCAAATTCGGGCCAGTGAGGTCTTATCTTCGCATAATATGTGTCTTTGAAATTTGGAGTCTCGCCAGATTTGACAAATTTGTTCAATTTTGTCTTCCAGTTGCGGAAAGCGTCAGCCATCTTCTTTAGAGTCCACTCTTTGACCTTTTCCTTTATAACCGGGTTGTTTTCATCCTCCTCTGGCGGAAGGGTGAAATTTACCAACAACGAATTCCAAAGCGTTTCTTTGGATCTATCATCGACAAAGGTACCGTCGTCATTCTTTGGCTTATTCCAATTTTCAATTATGATTGGGATTTGATCCCTAACAAGAACTCCAGCCTGACGTACAAATTTGCCTGCGGCCTTCTTGGGCTCCATCGGCCTGCCATCAACACGGACTGCTTCGATCGTGAACTTTGCACGATCTTTCAACCGCTGGCTCGCGCCTCGCTTGCTCTTTTTCGTAGAAGAAGATGGTTGCTGGCTGGTCGATCCAGAGGGCTAAAAGAAGAAAGAAGCATTAATTAATACATGTAGAAGAAGATTGTTGGTGGAAGTCAGCAGAGGCTTAATCAATGCATATACCTCGCCGGACTTTGTAATCATTAAATTGCGTTCACCGGAGTCTTCATCTTCTCCATGACTAGTACTTGAGCTGTCGTCATCATGTCCCTCCAAGTTCAGATATTGTGAGGTGTCCTCATCAATAATATTCTCCATTATTTCTTCTTCTTCAAGGTTTCTACTAAGTGGATCCATAGTTTCTAAAACAATAATATTATCTAGAGTAAGAGTGTAAACATTCAAGTGGATTTGGATTCATACACAAATATACATATTATTCATACCAAAATACACAAATAAATACATAAATGAGTCAGAGGTCCAATTTGTATACAAGTTTTAATGTATGCATGTAGTACAATTTATCGAGCAAACAAGTTTTAATCAGGATGAGTCAGCAATCATACACGTGGCAGACACGTGGCACTCACTGGTGGGGTGACGTTGGTCTCGTCGGGCGGCGGTGCTCGTCGGACGGATGAGGCGGTCTCGTCGGGCGGCGGTGCTAGCGGCGGGCTCGTCGGGCGGCGGGCGGCGTCGGCGTTTAGGCGTGGCCTATGAGCTCCGAAGCGGCGGCGGCGAGACGCTCCTGCACGGGGAAGAGAGCGAGGTGGTCAGTTAGGGTTTAGGCGTGGCCTATTATAATATCTTTGCTATAAGCTATTTTCTTTTTACTCCACATGCTTCTAATTCACATGTGCAAGGATTAAGGCCTAGATCCTCGGGGTCGATGTCACTACGTTCATCTCGCCCATCTTTGGCACCTTGGAATCGTTCCGAGGGTCAATTGGCGATTATTTATTTTCATCCCAAGACTATGTAAATGAAATGGATTGGCCAAACAAAAAAATACTATACAGAAATAGACAAATACTCCATATTTCTCGAATTTTTGCCTCGGCGGGGAGGATGATGTGGATTGGACCGTAACCCAAGTCAATCCCGGTCTTCTAGAACCTAAACCAACGAGGCCTAAAGAACTGTGTTTATATAGTTGATATATTATGCAAATATGTTCATATGTGTCCCCTCCGGCAACGCCCAATCGAAGCCGCAGAGCATGCTGGCCAGGGCGAACTCCACTCGTTCATCAGCGCCATCGACCTGCCCGGGCACAGCCGCCGCCCGGAGCCGAACGGCACTGGCCAGCTCTAGATGCGCGCCGTGCAGGTCCACCTCGCCGCCCGCGAACCTGTTCGGGTCGAACCGCGCCATCGCCCCAGCTTACCGGGTCCCTCGATGGCCCACGCGTTCACGGCCACCCTCGTGCCCGCCGGCACGTCGTAGCCGCCGACGCCGACGTGCCGCATCGTCTCCCGCGGCAGCAGCAGCGTCGCTGGGAGCAGCAGGAGGAGGAGGGCCAGGCGCGGGTGGCCTTGTTCGGGAGGAGCGGGGGAGGGCCGGCCGGGCGCGGCCGGAGCAGGCGTCGAACGAAGGAGCGGCGGAGCCCCACCGTGTTAGAGGGAGGGGAAGGATAATGCGGGGAAGAGAGGGTCGGGGTGGCGGACCTCGAGCTCCGAGCGGCGGCGAGACGGCGGGTCGGGGGCGGCGAGACGGCGGGTCGGGCTCCGAAGCGGCGGCGGCGAGACGGTGGGTCGGGGGCGGCGCTTCGATCTCTCTATGTCGTTCGATCGATCTGGCTCAGTGGGGGGAAGAAAGGAAGGGGAGGAAGGTGAAATAAATACACCCCCCCTTTAACACCGGTTCGTGGCTGGAACCGGTGTTAAAGGGGGGGGCGTTTCCCGCGCGCATTTATTACCCCCCCTTTAACACCGGTTCCAGACAGGAACCGGTGTTAAAGGGGGGGGTGCGCGCGGGAAACGAAATAAATGCCCCCCCTTTAACACCGGTTCCTGTCTGGAACCGGTGTTAAAGGGGGGCATTTATTTCATGCATTAAAGGGGCATTTTTAATTCAAAAATATGATATGAATTTAGAAAATTCATATCTTTTTCATTTCAACTCAGAAAAATATGAATAATATATCATAATTTTCATAAAAATAATTTCTATCCATTCATGTAAATCATTTATATTTACTTTACATGAAAATTTTCAAAATAATTAAAGCACTTACATATAAATTTTGATTATTCAATTCAAACCAAAATAAATTGTTAAATCCTAAAACTTTGAACATAAGAAATATTAAGCATCTAAAAAATGATTTTTATTAGATAAAATCATATTTTAATGCCGCATCTTTTGTCATAACATTGGTCATTTGACCCGAAAGCCAAGAAACCTCGAATGAGATAGGTCATTTTGAGACAGTTACATAAAGCCGAACTGGAACTGAAAATTAAGATACATGGCCAGATTAAGTAACAATCGGCCGAACTGGAACTGAAAGTTAAGATACATGGCTAGATTAAGTAACAATCGGCTGAACTTGTTTCGGAATGTTGGAGTGATTCAGTCATGCTCCTGCCTACACCTGTAATACTCGCCACTGTAGTCGTCGTACTCGTCGCCGCCGTCATCGCTGTCGTCGTCGGGGTCGCCGTAATTGAACCTCTGGAGAGTACGCGTGGGCTGGACTTGAGGGTAGCGCGTGGGCTGGACTTGAGGGTAGCGCAGACGGGGGTTAGAGTCGGCGGCAGTGTCATAGGCCATGACGCTCTGGAGAGTCCGACCGCGCCACCATAGCCGACGGCCGGCCTCGTTGAAGTTAGGAGGAGGTGGGTCGTCCTCCTCGTGCCTGGCGAGCGCCCTCTCATGCCGATCCACGAAGAAGGCTTCCCAAGTAGGGAAATAGTCGGGATGCCATCTGGGATTCCTCCGCTGCTCCGGCGTGAGCTCGAAGTAGTAGTGGTTCGTGATGGCCATCCGGCGCGCCACACCTAGAGGGATAGGAGGAACCGGCACGCCTCCGGCGCTCAGCATCCAGCCGACGGGGACACTGTAGCCCGGCGGGCAGGGGTAGTTCGAGGCGCAAAGCGCCTCCGCCTCCCTGGGGGTTAGTGCTATGGTGGAAGCCATGGGAAAGAGTGATGAGGTTGCAGATATGAGTCTAGAGATGTGCAATGACAATGGAGGCCAACCCCCTACATATATATATATATAGTGAACTAGCGGGACGAACTGGAGGGAAGAACTGGCGGGAAGAAAAATGGCGGGAAGAAGAACTGGCGGGAAGAAAAATGGCGGGATGAACCTTTAGTCCCGGTTGGAGACACCAACCGGGACTAAAGATGAACCTTTAGTCCCGGTTGGAGACACCATCCGGGACAAAACACGAGTTAGCACTAATAATAGGGGTGAGTGTCGACATTATTTTGTAAGTGTCAACACTATGTCGAGCTGCTTGTACTATAAATAGGCATCCTTGTGAGTCCAGTCCTCCAGCCAGTTTGAGGCAGGGACACCACTACGGCCAGTTTCAGGGAGATGCCGATGGAGCCCAGTCCTCCGGCATCTCCGAGAAACTGGTCAGAGAGGCACTCCCTAATATGTGAAATTAGTTAGCTCCCAGGTGTATTGATCTAGTTAGAGAAGTTACAAAGCTGCAAGATGGTTTTCGAGAGCAGGGACACCACTACGGTCAGTTTCAGGGAGATGCCGACGGAGCCTAGTCCTCCGGCATCTCCAAGAAACTGGTCATAGAGGCACTCCCTAATATGTGACCGCGCGCGTTTGGAGATCAGATCTTAATGGTAAGTACGAATCGGGACAACTTCTTCTCATAGTCCCGGTCCATCCACAAAACATGACTAACACTCAAGACATGTATTAATATTAAAAACATGAACTAGAGTTACATAATATGAGCATGAACTTCTTGGCATATGTCCTTCCTTATGATCACTTCAGACGTAACCATGGAGCATCTTCTTTACTTAACGGAATGCTTGGGTCAGTTTTCACTGTGAAGGGCGGAATTTCATCAAACTTATTATAATCTTCTGACATGTCTGTCTTGTCCTCGATTCCCACGATGTTTCTTTTCCCTGAAAGAACTATGTGACTCTTTGGCTCATCATATGATGTATTCGTTTGCATATTTTTTCTTTTTTTGGTCTGGAGGACATGTCCTTCACATAGAAAACCTGAGCCACATCATTGGCTAGGACGAATGGTTCGTCTAAGTTCTTCATAAGATTGTTGAGATCCACCGTTGTCATTCCATACTTCTTGTCTACCTCAACCCCTCCTCCTGTTAGCTTGACCCATTTGCATCGAAACAAGGGGACCTTATAATTAGGTCCATAGTCAAGTTCCCATATCTCCTCTATGAACCCATAATACGTGGTCTTTTGCCCATTGTCTTCTGCTGCATCGAAGCGGACACCACTGTTTTGGTTGGTGCTCTTTTTATCTTGGCCTATCGTGTAAAATGTATTCCCATTTATCTCGTACCCTTGGAAAGTACATACAGTCGAAGATGGTGTCCTGGCCAACAAGTACAGCTGATCCCCAATAGTGGTGTTATTCGTGAGAAGTCTTTGCAGCCAGCCGCCAAAACTCGCCATGTGTTCACTTATAATCCATTCATCAGACTGCCCCGGGTGTTTGAGGCGTATTAAATTCTTGTGTTCATTGATATACGGGGCAACCAAGATAGATCTTTGTAAAACCGTGTAGTGTGCTTGATTGAGAGAATGCCCGTCCCTACATATCATTGCTTTACATCCTAGGGTGCCTTTTCCACGCAGTCTCCCCTCATGTCGTGATTCTGGAACACCAATCGCCTTAAGGTCAGGAATAAAATCAACACAGAACTCAATGACCTCCTCTGTTACATAGCCCTTGGAGATGCTTCCTTCTGGCCTAGCACGGTTATGAACATATTTCTTTAAGACTCCCATGTACCTCTCAAAGGGGAACATATTGTGTAGAAATACAGGACCGAGAATGGCAATCTCTTCTACTAGGTGAACCAGGAGATGCGTCATAATATTGAAGAAGGATGGTGGGAACACCAACTCAAAGCTGACAAGACATTGGGCCACATCTGTTTGTAACCATGGTAGGCTTTCTGGATCGATTAGCTTCTGAGATATTGCATTGAGGAATGCACATAGCTTCACAATGGGTACTCGAACATTTTCAGGTAGAAGCCCCCTCAATGCAATCGGAAGCAACTGTGTCATAATCACGTGGCAGTCATGAGACTTCAGGTTTTGGAATTTTTTCTCTGCCATATTTATTATTCCCTTTATATTCGACGAGAAGCCAGACGGGACCTTGATACTGCTCAGACATTCAAAAAAGATTTCCTTCTCTGCTTTGGTAAGAGCGTAGCTGGCAGGAGTTAAGTGACATCGTTTACCCTTCTCGTTCTCAGGATGCATAGGCTCTTCAGGGGCCTTCAGACGTTGCTGGACCTGTCGTGCTTCCGGTGTATCTTTTGTCTTCCCATACACTCCTAGAAACCCTAGCAGGTTCACGCAAACATTCTTCGTCACGTGCATCACGTCGATTGAAGAGCGGACCTCTAAGACTTTCCAATAGGGTAGGTCCCAAAATATAGATTGCTTCTTCCACATGGGCGCGTGTCCGGCATCGTCATTCGGAACAGATAGACTGCCAGGACCTTTTCCAAAGATTACTTCTAGGTCCTTGACCATACCAAATACCTCCTCACCGGTACGGAGGACAGGCTTCCTCCGGGGTTCTGCTAGACGTTTGAAATGCTTGCCTTTCTTTCTTACTGGATGCAGGTTCGGAAGAAATCGGCGATACCCTAGGTACACAACCTTCTTACATTTATCCAAATATACACTTTCAGTATCATCTAAACAGTGTGTGCATGCATTGTATCCCTTGTTTGTCTGCCCTGAAATGTTACTAAGAGCAGGCCAATCATTGATGGTTACGAAAAGCAATGCTCGTAGGTCAAATGGCTCCCCTTTGTGCTCATCCCACATACGTACACCTGGTTTGGCCCACAGCTGTAAAAGTTCTTCAACTAATGGCCTTAGGTACACATCAATGTCGTTGCCGGGTTGCCTCGGGCCTTGGATGAGCAGTGGCATCATAATGAACTTCCTCTTCATACACAACCAAGGAGGAAGGTTATAGATACATAGGGTCACAGGCCAGGTGCTGTGACTGCAGCTCTGCTCACCAAAAGGATTCATGCCGTCTGTACTTAGACCAAACCTTAAGTTCCTTGCGTCACGTGCGAAGTCCGGGTACTCTCGCTCGACTTTTCTCCACTGTGACCCATCAGCGGGGTGTCTCAACATCGCGTCTTTCTTACGGTCTTCCATGTGCCATCGCAACAACTTGGCATGCTCTTTATTTCTGAAGAGACGTTTTAACCGTGGTATTATAGGAGCATACCACATAACCTTGGCGGGAACCTTCTTCCTAGGGGCCTCGCCCTCAACATCGCCAGGATCGTCTCGTCTGATCTTATACCGCAGTGCAGTGTATACCGGGCATGCATCCAAATTCTCGTACTTCTCACCGCGGTAGAGGATGCAGTCATTAATATAGGCATGTATCTTCTGCACGTCTAATCCTAGAGGGCAGACAACCTTCTTTGCTTGGTATGTACTGTCGGGCAACTCATTATTTCTTGGAAGAAGATTCTTCATTTTTACCAACAACTTTGAAAATGCGCTGTCAGTCACACCATTCTCTGCCTTCCATTGCAGCAAATCCAGTGTGGCACCTAGATTTTTGTGGCCATCTTCGCAAGTTGGATACAACAATGTTTTGTGATCCTTTAACATCTGCTCCAGCTTCTCCTTCTCCTTTTCAGTTTCACATTCTTCCTTTGCATCAGTAATGGCCCAACCAAGATCGTCATCAGCGGGCCCATCTGCTCCCTCTTGATCTTCATTATCTACCTCCGTTGCATTATCATCATATTCAGGATACATATTATGATAGTTTTCATCATCCTCTTCTTCTTCGTTGTCTTCCATCACAACCCCTTTTTCTCCGTGCTTGGTCCAACAATTATAGCTGGGCATGAAACCGGATCGAAGCAGGTGGGTGTGAATGGTTCTGGTATTTGAGTAGTCTTTCTTGTTCTGACAGTGAACACACGGACAGCACATAAAACCATTGTGACCACGGTTTGCATTAGCCACAACGATGAAATTTTGGAGGCCCGTAATGTACTCGAAAGTGCGGCGGTCACCGTACATCTATTGCCGATTCATCTGCATTAATATGTAGTATATATCAAAAAATAATAGGGAGATGACCATTTATATATATAGTACATCAATGACACATGAAACTATAGTTGCCGACCTCGACCGAGACGGAAAGAGCAACAAGAAAGCTTATTTTGAGCTCTCGGGCATTTCACCGAATACCTCTAGTGCATATGAAAAAAACACAAACTAGCACTCTTCACACCCTCTTGCTAGGCTCCAAAATGTAAAAGAATGGAAGAGTGGGGTGTGTGTGGGCTGGGGTGGTGTCTTATATAGGCCCCCTCTTTAACACCGGTTCATGCCACGAACCGGTGTTAAAGGGGGGAGTGCGCGGGCCACTGCTGTAGGAACCTTTAACACCGGTTCGTGGCACGAACCGGTGTTAAAGGGGGCTTCTTTAATGCCGCAGGGGCCATGCTGGTACGGCCCCCCCTTTAACACCGGTTCGTAGAAGAACCGGTGTTAAAGCTCCTTTTCGGGATCAACAAAAGACCTCGTTTCCACTAGTGGGCGTCGAGGCGTCCATGCCAGTCTGGATCCAGGGAGCACGCCGGGTACTCGCCAATGCAGTCGGAAGGGAGCAGAAACGCCAGGGGCGGCGCGAGTGTGCGGCCACCGCAAGTGCCGGTCGGTGGGTGTCGGTGCAGGCAGCTGCTGCTGCGCGACCACTACTGCATCGGAAAGAAATTGGGGCAGGGGCAATTCATCCCCACACGTACCCGCGCGTGGCCAAGAGGACGGCTTGCGAGTTCACGAGAAAGTGCATCCCCAAG
The DNA here is from genome assembly GCA_916181665.1 of Avena sativa. Classification (NCBI taxonomy): domain Eukaryota; kingdom Viridiplantae; phylum Streptophyta; class Magnoliopsida; order Poales; family Poaceae; genus Avena; species Avena sativa. The sequence goes on along the minus strand of OV702298.1, from coordinate 269,986,855 downwards.
AGCAGCTCCTGTGCCGCGATGACTACGAGGAGTCGAGGACCCCAACATCTTCCGCGTACACGCCGTCTTCCTCGGGCACATTGTCATGAAGCTCTGCATCGTGGCCAAGGGCCACTGTAACGAGAGTGCCGCTGCGCAGCTCATCAGGACAACGGCAGCATGCAGGTGGGGTAGTATGTGCCGGCATAGTTGGGAGTCACGATGCATGCATGAGGTGTGTCTGCAAAAGACCTTGTGCTACTTCAGAGGTCAGGTACATACGCAGGAGAATAAAAGTTTGATCTTTCCTGTGGGGTCTGTTCAAGCGCATATTGTTCGTCGACAATATAATGAGCAAAGATACAATAGGAAGACACGAGAGATGGTATGACAACGTTCGTACACCCCAATATCACATGTGAAGCTAGATAGTAGTACAACTTGCTAATGCATATAGCTTAGCCGTACTCTTGTTGTCAATGCTTTGGAAAAGTATAAGGTAGATTAAAAGAAGCCACAGGGTTTTGTAGAGAAAATGCTTAATAGATGAACTGTGCCTACACTTGTTACATACAGGACAATGATACATACATACTGTGAGAACGGTAAGTGGAAGAATCAATCGTTCGACTGGATAACTTGTTATTAAGAAAAGAGCTTAAAAATGTATACAGTCAGGTGATCGGGAAGCTATGTGCATTAGGTAAACTTCATAATAATGAAGCTTACGGCCATCTCGCCAAGGTACTAACAACTACCTCATGGAGGGACTCACATACATGCAATATTATAAATCTGATGCAGAGTATGGCCTTGCAATTTAGTCATACAATGTGGCGTGCCAAATGTTTCAGAGAAATTTAATTCCTCATTTAAAATTTTCTTAGAAAGTTGGCAGTCAGCTCACATTGAAGAAACAAAAACCATCTACTAGAAAGCTTATAGTTAAGTTTATACAAAAGGGCCTTCTAAAACAAGAGGTTTTGTTGCTATACCGGCAGAGATTCCGTGTTACATTTTTCAAATTAGGACATTAGGATGTAGGATACTGTAACCGAGGCAGCTGTCCACATCGAATACAATCAATCATTGGGACAGTCGGTGTCGCAATTTTGGTGAGAGAAAGGACTCAAATTACTTGGTTGAGGCATGCCATGTAGTAATATTTTTCAAGCATCAAATTTTCTATTTTATTTCTATCATTATAAAAAATTGTTTATCCTTAGCAATAATTAACTTTGTTTTGAAATGCCATAAATATTGCTAATGAGCTTCTATCCTGCTAGGTGTGCATCTTTTAAAAATATCATGTTATATCTTTCTGATACTCCATAGCGACGCACGGGTATTCAGCTAATAGTTGTACCTATCTATCTTCTATCTATCTATCTATCTACTAATTTATACACAGGTAGGTTTGTCTACACAGTTTTTGGTTCCGATTTTTTATTGGACGGATTTGCCCCTAGCAGTTGTAGGTATTTACTTGACGTTCCACCGCCAAGTTGATCTGGTGAGTCAACGAATCCCTGGACTTCTCCTTCCCGAGACGAACGCATTGCGCCGTGCGACCCTTCTCCCTCCGCGCGCCGCGCCCTCCGCCACTGCCGCCATCGCATCCTCGCCGTTGAGAGCGCCCCTCCTCCCTCCAGTACTGCCTCTGGCCGCCCTCCGGTCCCCTCCAACCTGCTCGACCTCGCGGGCCGTCTCCTCTACGACCACGGCGTCGCGCGCCGTCACCGGCAGCCTCCTCCTTTAACCTCGATCTCACCCAGTCCTACGCGATTCGAAGCACCATGGCTGGAGCCGAGGTCCTTGCCCACCGATTTGACCCTCCGCGGTCATGCTCTGCTCGGCTAGGAAGGAGGCGTTCCGATCCAACGGCTGCGTCGTGCGTGGATCTCTCGACGGGACAAGCTGTGTGGACTTCCTCGCCAGATGAATCCGCCGTGACCTTCAGGCGCTTCTGGCCGGGCGGACGATGCCCGTGGGACGGGAGATGCACGATGCAGCTAAATTTCCTCAACGCCGCTTGGTATCCATGTACGTGGGCAGCAGCTTGGCAAAGAAAAACAATGGTTCTACACGAGCACCAGACATTCATGGAGGCTGCGATGTGTCCACTCCGTAGCTGATGGTTGTACGCAAGCACTGGACCTGGAAACTACCTTAATTTTTAATAAAACTTGACGGTGGCATCCTAAGAAAAAGATGAACTGAATCAGCTTGTGCTTTACTCAAGGATCATGATATCACATCTCACAAGAAAAATCAGGAAATCATCTCAACCTCATCACGCTGCCCTTATCAGTTATATCAGAAAACAAATCGGTACTATATACAACGTTTCCTGAAATTAGGTATTTTTAGTTGGGAGGTAGAATTGTCTCCGATTACTCACTATCTCGAAGGTTAATTTCTTCATCCTAAAAATATTTTTTTAACTAAAGCATGGTTGCTTCATAGCTATAAGGACCAAATAAAAACAGTACTACCTGACAATTTTCAATCTGATTGAGTTTATCACATGAGATTTTACAACACCTGAGCTACTTTCTAAACCTAAATTTCATTACACTCGGCTATTGATATCAAAATAATAGGTAACCATTAAAATTAGATTGTAAAATTAGCAAAAGAAATTAATGATATTTGATTACTGTTCTATCATTTGTGAAAAAAAATTCATTGGCCTGGTACCAATTTGGAAACTAGATAAAAAACAATCGAGTAAAAAATGTTGAAATTTGTAGAGTGCAGTTTCGTGAGACCATTGGAGTCCACCAGAAAAATATTGCTTTCTACACATATGATGTTGAATTATAAAAGTTAATTTTTTTAGATGTTTTATGTTTATATGTGAACATGTCTAAAGATAAAAATGCTAAGAGACCGTAGCAACGCACGGAAATTTAGCTAGTCTATACCTAACAATAAAGTACGAAGTGTTTCTCCCGGTCCAACACTTTTTTAGACCGTTTTGCCCTCACATCTAGATGAACATAACCCACCGCTGCATCCCGTAGATAAAAGCTTTTAAGTGTCGCGCGGCCGGCTTCGTATGTATCCACCTGGATTGCTTGCCTCGGTGTTTAGCATGTGCGTTCCAAACTCCCAACCCCCAGTTCTATATATTGGCAACCACGACGTGAGATTTGTTGGAACACCCCCTGCCGACTGGCCGGTCCCGAGGCTGTTCCACACCGGAGAAGAAGACTAGAAGAAGGCACACACAGTACAAAGTAGATGAAACAGGGAACGAAAGGAACTTTATTGAGAACTCTCTCGGTAAACTCTCGTACACAGATTGTTCCTCTATTTATAGGCTAAAGGGGGATACGATACCCACATGGGCCAATCCTAGCCTGGTAGAGGCCACACCGAGTGGGCCTCTACTGGCCCAGTTTCCCAACACTCCCCCTGGGTATTTTATCTGTATAACCATGGCTTAAAACTCCGAAAAACCCAGTAGGAAAAATATGGAGAAATGCACACGGTATACTTCTTGCTATGTTGCACGAATTGCCTCATTAAAAACCTCATATGAGAAACTTCATAAAAACTCACTAAGGGAAAAAGAGTACAATTCACTTAACAATAAAGTTAAGTACTCAATCATCGGGATCGAGATTTCAGCGATGAGTTTGTGAAGATTCTCCCCCTGAACATTGCATCTCCCTAAGTCTCATCATGCCGATCCCTCGGACACATCTCTCGAAAGAAGTCGCCGGCAATGATTTAGTGAACAAATCAGCGAGATTTTCACATGACTTAGTATGCAAGACTTTCACTTCGTTCATCTTTTGCAACTCATGTGCATAGAAGAACTTGGGGTTTATATGCTTTGTGAGATTGCTCTTCACGTAACCCGTCTGGACTTGTGCAACACAAGCGGCATTATCTTCATAGATAATTGTTGGGGTTTGTACGGTGTTCAGTCCACATGACATCTGGATGTGACTGACTACTCGTCGAAGCCATACACATTCTCGTGATGCTTCATATAATGCTATGATTTCCGAGTGGTTCGTCGAAGTTGACACAAGAGTTTGCTTAGACGATTTCCAGGAAATAGTTGTTCCACCACAAAGGAAAACATATCCAGTCTGCGACTTGGATGTGTGCGGGTCCGAAAGGTACCCAGCATCAGCATAGCCTACAACAGATAGGTCTTGGTTCTTTTGGTAAAATAAGCCAAGGTCGTTAGTCCCTTGTATGTACCTAATGATGTCCTTAACGCCTTTCCAATGTCTCTTGGTAGGCTCAGAACTATACCTTGCAAACAAATTGACGGCGAATGCAATATCCGGCCGTGTACAATTTGCGAGGTACATAAGTGCGCCAACTGCACTTAAGTAGGGGAATTTCGGTCCCAGAATTTCCTCCCCCTCTTCTTTAGGCCTGAATGGGTCCTTGTCTTGCTGCAAAGATCTTCCGACCATCGGGGTCTTAGAAGGATATGCCTTTTCAAACCCAAATTGTTCCAACACCTTCTGGGTGTAGGCCGACTGGTGAACTAGAATCCCAGCAGGGGAATGCTCAAGTTGCAGACCGAGGCAGAACTTGATTTTGCCTAAGTCTTTCATCTCGAATTCCGACATCAGGTAGGAACTCGCTTCCTCAATATCGTCAGGTGTACCGATTATATTCAAATCGTCCACGTACACCGAGATAATACAGAAACCATCCTTGGATCTCTGTATAAAAACACATGGGCAATCTTCATTGCTCGCGTAGCCCTTCTGATGAAGGAAATCGCTTAAACGATTATACCACATCCTACATGACTGCTTTATTCCATACAATGACTTCTTAAGCTGAACACTGTATAAGCTCCTGTTTGCTCACCATATAGGTAAGCGGTGACAACATCCATTAGTTTCATTTTTAAGTCCATGTTTACTGCCATTGAGATCAAGTATCTAAAGGTAATTCCATCCATGACTGGGGAGTAAGTTTCCTCAAAGTCGACACCTGGTCGCTGAGTGAAACCTTGAGCAACGAGCCTTGCTTTGTACCTTACTACTTCATTATTCTCGTTTCTCTTTCGAACAAAAACCCACTTATGGCCAACAGGGCGAATGTGGGGAGGAGTTAGACAAACAGGTCCAAATACCTCTCTTTTGTTTAACGATAATAATTCAGCGGTAATTGCCTGATGCCAATCTTTCTAATCCGACCTTTTCTTACAATCAGCGAGCGTGTTAGGCTCAGGGTCAAGATCTATGATTGAGGCAATTTTCTTGGCAAAATTAAAGTCGACATTTGCCATGGCTCGGTTGTATGACTCGCCCGAATTAACATAGTTAATGGCCATTTTGTCATGGAGTGCATCAGGCACATCCTCTTGCTCCACCAGATTTTCCAATCCAAGAGCTAGGTCCTTTAGCTTTCCCGCTCTGATGTGTGCGCACACAACTTCGCTGGGTATTTCCGATATAGGAAAGTTCAAGTCCGGAATTTTGTGCACTGAAATATCCGTACTTGTGCCAGGTCTCAACTGGCTCCCCTCAACAGGAGCAGACTGTAATAAATCTCTCTTATCCTTTTTCTTCGGGCGTCCCCGGGTACTTGGGATTTGAGAAACCGGAATTCGCGTCCTCTTAGGCCTTGGAGCAGGAGCGGGTATACCATCATTTTTGGTATTTCAGCCCTTTCTGGTGCATTGCGTGCATGCACATGCGACTTTGTCACAGTCTTTAATTCACCAAAATGATCGGGCGTTGATTCGCTAGGGAGTGCAAATCTAGTATCTTTTGGACTTCTCTATTAGTCTCAACAGTGCGCGGGTCATGAGCGTGGATCCCCGTGGCTTTCCACGTGATTTCTCGACTTTTGTCATCCAGGGGTTGATTACCCCCCCCCCAAAGTCGGAAAAAGATCCTCGTCAAAAATGCAGTCAGCAAAACGGGCCGTGTGACAGTCACCTGTCAAGGGGTCCAAGAACCTGATTATGGACACAGTCTCATAACCAACGTATATCCCCGACTTACGGAGCGGTCCCATTGCTGATCGCTGGGGTGGTGGTATAGGTACATATACCTGGCAGCCGAACCTACGTAGGTGGGAAATTTTCGGTGCCGACCCTTGCGCAAGTTGGATGGGAGAGTGGATGTTGTAGGCCGATGGTCGAAAGTTGATGAGATTAGCGGCGTGTAACACCGCGTGTCCCCAACATGTAGTTGGTAAATTACAACCCTGAAGGAGTGGTCTGGCAATGAATTTAATCATTTTAATCAATGCCTCCTCAAGTCCATTTTGAGTGTGGACATGCGGTACGGAGTGCTCAAGTTTGATTCCAGTTGCCATGCAATAATCATCGAATGCCTTTGAAGTAAATTCTCCGGCATTGGCCATTCGAATAGACTTTAAACGATAATCAGGGAATTTATTCCTTATTTGTATGATCTGGGAGATCAACTTTGCAAAAGCATGGTTTCGTGTTGACAGCAGGCAAACATTGGACCATTTAGAGGAAGTATCGATGAGCACCATGAAGTACCGAAACGGCCCTGAGAGGGGCTGAATTGGACCACATATATCCCCTTGAATGCGTTCCAAGAACGCGGGGAGTTCATCCTTCACCTTTAGAGGGGACGGTCTAATGATCAATTTCCCCGTAGCGCATACGGAGCACACGAAATCATCGGGATTCGGGAAATTTTTCACACTAACATTATGACCGTTCGAGTTGTTAATTATATTTCTCATCATCCTAAGACCGGGGTGGCCTAACGTATCATGCCAAAGGCAGAATAGTTCGGAGCTTCTAAAGACAGTCTTAAGGGTAGTGTAAATAGGTGGTGCTACTATCTTAGTGTAGTACAGCCCAGTAGCTAATGAAGGGAGTCTTTCGACAACATGTTTACCATTTTCGTCGCGCTTGGTAATGAGTAGGAACTCCTTTCCATTCTCATCATCATCGGTTCGACATGGAAACCATTTGCGCGGATGTCTCTAAAACTTAAGAGAGTACGAGTCGACTCCGGATACAACAATGCCTCTTCAATGATCAGAGTTGTTCCATTTCGGAGTATGATAGTTGCTCTTCCGGAGCCAACTACATTCGGACCACAGCCGGCGATCGTCATTATGTTACCAGGGTTTTTGGTAATGGACTCAAAATACTTTGTTTCTCTCAAGATGGTATTGGTGGTGCCGCTATCAGCAAGGCACGTTTCCTCCATTTGGGCACCACACGCGTTCTAAAATATAGTGCCTAATTAATATAATGGAGCGAGGAAGATGCTACATCAAGTAAGTAAGACACATAAACATTTCAGAACATCACATAATAAAATAATGGAATAGATGAATGAAATAAATGTAATCCAATCACCGAAAACAAATAAATGTTATGCTCTCATAGATCTTACAACCATATCGAAAATTGTATCTGATTATTGCGGAAAAGGAATCATCACAACAAAAGGAGCTCAGGTGGATTCTGCGAAGAAATCACCAAGCTCAGCCAGTATCTCAAGGTCAGTGGGCTTCTCTTCGTTGGCCATCATCATGGACAAGGGGCCTAGCTGAGGCGGCGGGGGCACAACGTGCTCAACCTCCATGGGCACAGCGGCGTCCGTGGGGACCGCCGAGGGTGCTGCCACTTGTGCTATGTCCTGCGCCACTACGTGCGCGACGTTCTGCACAGGCGCCGCTCCGGGCGCCAGTGGTGCCTCAACCTGGACAAGATGTGCCTCACGCGCTTTCTTGTTGGCCTTGAACGCGTCCACGACGTGTTTAGGGGCCAAACACTGCCTAGAGAAGTGAGTCTTGGAGCCACAGCAGAAGCAGTCCTGGGGCCTCGCCTCCCCCTTGCCCGCCTTGCGTTGCTTGGCCGGGTTGGAGGAGTTGGGGCCCTTCTTGCCCTTCTTGCCTCTCTTGTTGTGGATGGGCTTGCGCACCTAGTAGGCACCAACATTGGCCTCATGACTTGGGCCCCCTGCGAAGGGTTGCGCGGAGAAGTTCTTTTTCAGAACATTATCCTGCGCCTCGGCCACCTGGAGAGCATCAATAAGCGCTGTATATTCCATGAATCCTTCCTGGCGAAAGTTTCGTGAGGACTAGATGTTGTCCGGATGGAATGTGGAGAGGGTTTTGTCTATCTTCTGCTGATCGGTGGTACTGGTCCAACACAGCTGAAGAATAGTACAAATCCGGTGCAACCTGGAGTTGTACTCTCCCACCGTCTTGAAGTCCGCAAACCTCAGACGTATCCAATCTGCCTCCGCCTGTGGCTGAATGGTGTACTTCAGCCTAGAGAACCGCTTGTTGAGGGCGGTCCAAAGGGCAGAAGCACTCCGTTCTGCCATGTACTCATTTTTGAGAGTCTCACACATGTGATGGCGGAGGAAGTGCATGGCTTTGGCGTTATCCGCCGGGATGGTTTTGCTGGGGGACGTCGGGGTCCCCTCAATCAACGCATCCTTGATGCATCGGCCCTCAAGGACGATCTCAATGTTCGAGGCTCAAGTCAGGTAGTTAAGCCCATCCTGGGTCAACTCCGGGAACTCACGGCTGACGATTCCGGTCATCTGTAATTTATGCAAAGTGTGTAAGATTACAGCAGGTAATCGGTTGCATAAATGCGATAATTGATACAATAATTCAAATATGACGGCGTTCCAAAATTTAATATAAAAACGGTACAAGCTATCTATGAGATACAAAGTATTAAAAACATGCGGTAATTAATGACTATAGTAAAACATAGTGCAAAAGCTTGTATAAAAACGGGCCAAAAACAGAGCTGAAACGGTCCAACCGCCCGCGATTGCGTGCTACCAAACGGTTCAGCTATCCTTGCCTCTGCGCGGTCGGTCCGCTCCAGACCGTCCCGGCCCGCTAAGCGGGGGAACGGAGCTAGCTTTGGCGGCGGTGCCGGCAGCAGGCCGGACCGGCGGCGAGGTGGGGAGGGGCGGCGGCGGCCAGTGCGGCGGCAGGCGCGCCAGCTGGTGGCGGCGTGCGGCACGAAGGGCGCGCGGCCAGTAGGCTTGCGAGGCCAGCACGGCGGCTCGGCGGCGGGCGCGGCACGCGGCCAGCAGGCTTGCGAGGCCAGCACGGCGGCGCGGCGACGGCCAGTGCGGCGGCTCGACGGCGCGTGGCAGCACGCGGGGCAGCGCGCGGCGCGGGTGCGCGTGGCCAGCAGCAGGCTGTCGAGCGGCAACGCGGCCGTGCGTGGCGGCGGCCATGGCGCGGCGCAGGCTAGTGGCGCGGCGTGGCCAGCGGGCGCGGCAGCCGGCATGCACGCAGGCCAGCAGCGCGGCGTGGCGGCCGGCGAGGCCAGCAGCCGGCGCGGCGGCGAGCGCGAGCGGCTGCGCGGCCAGCGGGGCAGGGCGGCGCGGGGCCAGCGGCCGGCGGCGGCGGGCGTGCGGCGACGGCCCGGCCAGCGGGGTCAGCGGCCGGCGGAGGCGGGCGCGCGGCGACGGCCCGGCCAGCGGGGCCAGGGCGTGCGCGGGAGCGAGCTCGGTCCTCAGCCGCCATGGCCTCTTCATCTTGCAAGCGCGTACATATGCGTTTGCAAACAAACAAAAAAATTACATGCGAAAAAACTATAGATTCGATCCATCTACTCAATAAAAATAGACATGATCAGTCCGATCTACTAAATTAAATTTAGATCGGCACAACAGGTGCACTGGTACAGTCAACAAGTTCCTGATCTGGGAGTGATTAAATCGACATTGGTCGGCGACAGCAGGTCAGCTCGACTCCCGGAAAAGAAAATCCGTACCCTAGATGGGATCTGATCTAAGATCTGAACGCAAATCTTGAAAGGAAAACGCGAGACGAATCCATTTTTGCGGTCAGATTTGTGTTACCTTCAACGAAAGCCTGCGTGATGCAGCCTCGACGGTGGCTTGACGGAGGCTCGACGGAGAGACACGCGCTGATAACGTGTTGGAACACCCCCTGCCGACTGGCCGGTCCCGAGGCTGTTCCACACCGGAGAAGAAGACTAGAAAAAGACACACACAGTACAAAGTAGATGAAACAGGGAACAAAAGGAACTTTATTGAAAACTCTCTCGGTAAACTCCCGTACACAGATTGTTTCTCTATTTATAAGATAAAAGAAGGATACGATAACCACATGGGCCAATCCTAGCCTGGTAGAGGCCACACCGAGTGGGCCTCTACCGGCCCTGTTTTCCAACAAGATTGACCACCAAGAAATCTCTAACCACGGTCCCTCAAAAAAAAAAGGCTACCTATCCACGGCGGGGCAGCTCTACAAGGCGCACAAGGAGCGTTGGCCACGCCCGCGTCGGTCTCGGCCGATCTGCACGTTAGGGTCGAAGCAGTCGGCGGGGCAGGAGTCTCTTGCGGACCTCGAATACGCCGATCCACGCGTTGGCCTCTGTTGCAGAGGCGGGTGGGTAGAGATCCTCTGGCCTCTCGATCTTCCGATCTTCCGCCGCACCGGGCGTTCGCCTACGCCTCTGTTCCCCAGGAATCCAACCACTGTCGCTGCATGCATCATGGCACTGGCACAGGAAGCATCGTTAGGTGACGCTGGAAACCGACAGAACCAGCCCTACGGCGGCCGCCGATGCCGCTCCATGGGTAAGAAGGGGCCCTCCAGGGACGTGGAGGCGGGTGCGGAGGGCGGCGCAGGAGGCGTCGATGCACGTGCTGCTGCTCTGCTTCACGGGCCTCCTGGCCCTCAAGCTCGATGGCATTTTCTTCTTCCGCTCCTGGTGGTGATCCCACCTCTCTGAGTCCCCTTCTGAAAGGCGTCATTTGCAAGGTATATGTTTTATTTATTTAGACTTCATCGCTAATGAAGACAAGAATATGAAATAGCCGACGATTGACATGTTGATGTTGGAAAGCTGCATTCCAGTTTGACATGCAAATTCATGTTTCTACGGTATAGGAAATCCTGGACATGATGTCCTGATACTGGTAATTTGAAAAAAAATGAGCCCAAGGGGGAAGAGCATAAGCTATGTCACTACGACATACAGACAGATTTTCCATCTAGCACACATCAAGATGACGTGTGTTGACATAGGTTAGGATGAATATTTTAGTGTCAGTCTTATATCTATTTGGTTTTCTTAGCAGCATTTTATTTCTAAAAAAAAAATTCAGCACGCTGTGGCTTTCCCCTTCTTTTCTGAATATGAAAAGGGGACACTATCAGTTTCAAAGTTGCAGTTCTGGTGGATCTGGTGGTCAATTTTTTTGGATGTGAAAGAGTAGGCAAAAGAAGATGTTGCTCGAAGAGCTAAGGTTGCAGCAGCGGGGATCTCAAATGCCGGTAAGTTTGATTCAGTCCAGCAGAGAGCCATAGATGTCGCAGCCATCTTAGGATTACAAGGTACCCGTTTATTGTTTGTGTACTTCTGCATTTAGTAAATTATCAAAAATAGAAGCATACCATGGCGTGTTGTAATATTTGCACATGCAACAATATTATGCAAGAATATATTTACATATTTATTTACTATGGAGTTACATCTTTTTTTCTACACTCTAATGGATAATGGAGCAACAAATCAGGTACTTGAAATGTTGTATTTTTATTCACGCATGCAGGTTGATCTAACGATGGTGGCTAGGCCAACATCAGCGACGAGATTATCTTGGACAAAGTGGTTGATTTTATCAAGTCAATGTTGAAGACAGGTGTCGAGGAGGTTGCGATATGGACAAATTGGACAAGGCCAACAGCGTGATCGTCACATTGGCAGAGAGTAAGAATACACCCTTCTACAAACTCAAGGGAGACTTGATAAAGGACATTGGGGAGCACCAAGTGCAAATTATCACCGGAGAGACAGGCTATATACCCTGTACCTCCGCGACGCCGGGTACATGGCAAAGGAAACGAGATAGTGTGCTTTCGAGGGTGGGTAGATAACGGCCGTGAAAGTACCGTTATTCTTGATGGACGATGGTAGCATGAGAAGTCGGAGTCAGTATGTTTGAAACAGACTCCTAGCTTTTATTTCCGTTGCAACGCACGGGCTTTGTGCTAGTATCTAATAATAAAGCTTCTCCCGGTCCAATATTTTTTTTAGACTGTTTTGCCCTTTCACCAAATTTTATATTACATCAAATGCCACCTATAAGTAAAAAACGAGTTTGGTAGAAACACGATTCCGCTCGAATCAATTTGATAAAGAGTTTCGCTCCGTTCAATTTCTTGACTCCTGGCCCGCGAGAATCCACTTATATATCCCCTTTCCTCCATGCGTGATTCTTGCAAAAACCAAATCTATCAATCGCCACCGAAGCTTTTAACCTAGCTCGAAATTGAGCTTTCCATCGACAACAGGATTCTGGATGGACGGCCCTTCCTCTACGAAGCCTACGATGCATAAACCAAAAAGATCAGCTCGCCGGGTTGCCTCTTGCCAAAGTTGCCGCCTCGCCGGATCTTGATCACTGGCGGAAAAATAACCATATGGCGCTCGAAACCTTGCCCACCATCCACATCAATACGTGGTCGGCCACAGCTAGCGTCCCGTCGATCGGACGGCCCTTCCTCTATGAAGCCTACGATGCATAAACCAAAAAGATCTGCTCGCCGGGTTGCCTCTTGCCGAAGTTGCCGCCTCGCCGGATCTTGATCACTGACGGAAAAATAACCATATGGCGCTCGAAACCTTGTCCACCATCCACATCAATACGTGGTCGGCCACAGCTAGCGTCCCGTCGATCGGCTGCGGCCGGAGCCGGGAGAAGACAGAGCATGGAGGTCTACAACACCGACATGATGCTGAACCCGTCGGCCACGTTGGCAGCAAGTATTAAGGTTGGATGGGATACCTTACTCATCGATTTGTACCCAGTGATACATGCCGGATCTACCTTTCCTTGAGGCAATTATTCAGTGCATCGTGTCCTTTTTTCTTTCATGACTTCAGAAGCTAGCTGTGAGAGCTCTTGATGTACGCTTTTGAAGTGCTGGTGTCTGGTATGCAGTTGTTGTTTATGGTGATTCAATGCCACAATTTCCACCGGTAAGTCAAACTTTCCGTGTATACTCCGCGCGGCCAAGGCATCCGTCGACCAAGCCGATCAGCACGATCTTCGTCGGCGAGTAGCGAGTCGATAGAATTTTGTGAGGGTCTCTTCGACGGGGATCCAATCGATATGGATTTCCGACGGCATTACCTAGCCAAACCTGGCCGGGAACCCAAGCACAACCGAAGTGGAGGAGGAAAAACTGCAGATGTTCTTCAAGAGAAGTAGAGGGAGGGACCTAGCCGAGCTTCTCGCTACTGGCAGGGAGGGGAGGAGTGGTATCTGCAAAAGCTTCGTCTGTTGTGTTGTTGCCCCGTCCCACGCATGCAGTTAACAGACGCTAGAAAATAAGTCGTCCGACTTTGAGAGGACCACTTAGTTTCTGCTCATGTGTCGCTATAACTCAATCGTGGAAATAGAGACGAAGGAGATAACACATCTAATTATGTGGCTTCCCAATTTCAACGCAAGAAGGTTAAATGGAGACGTGAACAAGGAAACGGTGAGGAACTATTGAATCCCGGAATCATGATTTGCCATGATCTTTTTCACGATTTTGGCTTTGTTCGCGTCGTGTTCTTCACTGTCCGACTACGGCGGTGGGTGGCCCCTATGGCGACGATGGCCTTCCTCTACACTAGGACTGGACATACGGCTTTAGGATGGAGACGATGAGGAAGTGGGATAGGATGTAATGGCCGTCCAGGAGTCAGGGGCGGATGGCGATTGGGACGTCAAGGCACATACACGCGGCTCAAGGACTTCCATCGGATTAATCGCGTCCACAGACTAAAGGAGTACATGGCCACTTCACCTTCCATGTGGAGGAGCCGCCAGTGGAGTCGGAGGCGGACAACAAGATCGTCAAACCCCTAGAGGAGCTGGAATAGACGGCTGGTTGACATGTTCCGCGCCAGCCTTATTCACATACATATGACCATAATTATATATTTTCGTAGCAACACACGGGTATTATGCTAGTAATAATAAAAGTAGCAACTGTTCTGTCAAATAGTCTTTTCAGGGCGATTTAGATATATTACCTAGCAATGCCGTCGCCGAGTGAGCGGTTCCTTTGTGAAGTACTAAAAAAGACCACGCAAACGAGAGTTCGTCCGTATCACCATCTCTCCCGTCCCGCACAGGAACTCCGGTCCTGCACAGGAACCAGTTCCTCTCATGCCGCATGCGGACGAGAGTTCCTACCGAACTGATTATTGCCAAAAACGGTTCTAGATTTCTTGCCTCCCGTCCTACGAAAATCCGTCCATATATATTCCCTCCTCTCTGGACACGATTCCCAGAGAAATCGAAGAAAAAATTGAATCGAATCCAGAATTCCAGATCGATCCAATAAACTAGGGAAACTGCTAGGCGTCCCCCGAACAATGGGAGCTCTCCCATCGTCCTGCTTCCCTGACACGTGTCCATTTGCGGCAAAACATCTCGCGGCTGCATATGTTCCCGCTTTTGCTTCCGAAGCAAAAAAAAGATTCGTTTTAGAAATAGAATGTCTCGCCGGAGACCTCACCGAAGACCTCGCCGGAGACCATGCAGCAAAAAAATTGTGCTAATGCAGCAAAACCGTCTTCGCCGGAGACATCGTTGGAAACAACTCGTTGATGACCCTCGCCGGAGACCATGCAGCAAAAAAAGTTTCCGGCGAAGTCGGTTGACTGCATTAGCACAATTTTTTTGCTGCATGATCTCTGGCGAGGTCTCCGGCGAGACGTTCTATTTTTAAAACGAACCGTTTTTTTTTGCTTCGGAAGCAAAAGCGGGAACATATGTAGCAAAAACGGGCCGTTTTGCAGCAAAAATGAAAATTGGGGCGATTTTGGGGAGGAGGACGATGGGAACCCCATCGTCCGGGGGATCCATATCATTTTCCATAAACTAGCCAGATTTTCGGTCGCCGTGGAGTTCTGTCTAGCTTCCCGATGGTACCCCTCCATAGGTCAGCGGGTTGCTACTTGTCACTGAAGGTCGAAATCGAGCTTTCCAATCCCTATCCATGATCCCCATCATATGCCATCGAACTCAGCCTCTGGTTCATATGTTCCGCACGTCGTCAATCTGCCAATAGCGATTTGGTTAACAGAAGACCAGAGGCAAGAAGTTTGGGCAGCAAAAAATTCGACCCCAAATCAACACATCTGAGAAAGAAAATCGACCCCAAAGGCCAAATCAATACTACATCTGAGGCATGCCAATTTACCTACCACGACGGTCTGCCTTTGGCCTCGACATGAAGCACAAGCCCCTGGCTCCCAGCATCGCAACCGACGCTCCGAGGGGGTGCCCGGTGGCCCACGGATGGCGTCAACACTCTACATGGAATGCTCCACGGATGGACGGCTATGGTGGCCTACTTCCGGGAATGACGTGACAGACTCCTCCTTAGATGGTGGCGGCCGGTGATGACGTAGCCACCTCCTCCTCCGGAGCCGCACTGCATCAGCGGCCCAGCGACACGCTTCGCCGGCCGGTAGCAACGCAGCCTGCTACTCTTGAGCGGCGGTTGTGGTGGCGGCAGCGGCCCATGGCCGATCCAGTGGTGTACACACCATTTATTTTGGTAATTGGTTGCATGAAATTGTTGATAAGTACATAACTTTATTTAGGATGTGAGCGCTTGCCATTATATGGTCTCTATGACATAGTAGAAATAACAAGATCTTTAATAATATTGTGTCGTTTCCTCTGCAGGTTATCTATCGAGCCACGACTTTCCTCCCATCATGGACTATTCTCCAACGTATAGAGTTTCGCGATTTATTTGTGGAGGGATGTACGCGATTGGAGGATACGACGAGGGATATTTTCTTCCGACATGGATGGCCGCGTGATTTTTTTTTGAGTTATATATATTTATATATGAAGGTAGGGGGAACCCTGACCTTATGGTTACAGCAGAGTGTACAAAGGATCACAGTATTTACAGCCTGGCAAAATCCAGGGGGTTTAAGGAGTAAAGCTAAGAAAAGAGAGAAAAACGCTAGAGACCCTCAAACAAGGCTGCCCAAATCAGTAGTTGCGGCTTCAGTTTCTCTGTTCTGTCTGCCCAGAGGGATATGTATTGGGCAATGTTACTGAATAGTGCTCCTCTACTTGTTTGCCTGTGGTTGAAAACTCGGGCATTCCTAGCTTGCCAGAGTGCTAGTAGGCAAGCAGCCAAATTGGCCAGGTTTTATCATTCTTCCTTGGGGTATCGAATAAGGTCGATAATTCAGATCCTTTCTTGGCCGTGTCTGCAATCTGAAGCTTTTCCCACACCCAGTCCGCTTGTCTGCAGTGCAGCGCAATGTGCTTGAAAGTCTCCACGGCTAGGCACAGATCACAACCACCATCCCCGCACCACTTCTTATTTACCATATTGCTTTTGGTGTTTAGTCCGTCTCTATAAGCAAGCCACAGGAAAATTTTGTATCTGTGTGGGATCGCTCTTATCCATATCCATTTTGCAGGTGCCCACAACATTCCTCGGTCGCTGAAAAGTTTGTATAGGTCCCTTGACTGTGGCGGTTTGGCGGTTGTGATCAGCCGTCTAGAGTCCCCTGTTCCATTAGCTCCTGGTGCAACGCTTGCAAGAATTAGGAGCAACTATTGTAGTTGGGATTCAGCAGTCCTCGACAGTGGCTGGTGCAAGTTGATCTGCCAGGAACTGTTTTGGAACTGCGATTGCACTATGCAAAATTGGTCAATAGCAAAAGAGTATAGAACAGGCAGTGAGAACTGTAAGGAACCGAAACTTGTCCAACTGTCTTGCCAGAATGTCGTCCTAGTTCCGTCCTCTACTTCACAATATGTTGCTTGCTGAACCATCGGTATTAGCTGCATGATGGATTTCCAGAATGGCGAGTCCTTGGCTGCAGGGTGGTGCGAGATGCAGTTTTGCAGGTACCAATTAGCTATCCATGAAAAGCAGGGTCCTGTTACCTTTGAGAGCAGTTTCGCCGTCATGTTGGCCATTAGAGCCTTATTGTGCATAGTCAAATTCCTGATTCCCAGCCCCCCTTGTGCTTTTGGCATAGTGACTATATTCCAAGCTACGAGGCAGTGTCCTCCATTAACTTCCTCTTTATTTTTCCATAGAAATGCCCTTCTAAATTTGTCTATCATGTCAATGCTTGCTTGATCCCACTGAATGCAGCTCATAAAGAAGTTGGATATGGCAGATATCACTAAATTAATCATATGTACACGACCTCCAATATTTAGCATCCTAGGCATCCATCCCGGTAGACGACTGCTGATGCGATCAATCACTGGTTGAAGCATTACCCGTGTGATCTGTGTCTGTGATAGGGCAGGCCCAGGTAGGTGCATGGTAAGCTTGTTGTCTGACAGCCCATGGTTTCCGCAATAGCTGCGGCCTCTTGTTCTGTTAGGTTCATTGGGACTAAGGTGCTTTATGATAGTTGATTCTCAGTCTAGTGAATTCCGCAAAGGCATCCAGCAGGTGTCTGGCGATCTCGGCCTGGTTTCCTGACCCATGGAGTATGAGGAGGGTGTCGTCAGCATATTGCAGAGCTGGCATTGGGGTACCTTGCTCGATCGGATGTTGCAGCAACCCAACTTCGTATGCTCTTTTAAACAGTTGTTGTAGGATGTCTGCTAGTATGATAAATATGTAGGGTGAAAGTGGATCACCCTGGCGTACCCTCCTCCTAACCCTGAACCTCTGCCCACACTGTCCATTTATCAACATTTGTGCTTGGGAAGTTTCCAGCAGCTCTTTCACCCATTTTATCCAAAGTGGTGGGAATCCTCTTGCATTCATGGTTTCATAGACAGCTTCCCAATGCACAGAGTCAAATGCCTTTTGGAAATCAAGTTTTAGAACAAAGATTGGTTTTTTGTGTTTGTTTGCACATTGCACCATTTCAATAGCTGCTGCAAAGTTCTCAACAAGCAACATATTGTCGTCCAGATTGCATGTCGTCCACCAACTCTTTGACCATTGGTTGTAGTCTGTTTGCCATTACTTTCGCAATTAGCTTAGGGATGTAGTGTTGTAGCGATATCGACCTGTAATCCTTCACCTCCTGTGGCATGTCTGTCTTCGGGATTAGGGCAATAAGGGCTGAATTGACTCCAGATAGATTAAGACTTTGGTTATACAGGGAGTTAAATAACTCAAGAAGGAGGTCCTTGACCTCTAGAATATAATGTTTGAAGAACTCATTGGTGAATCCATCTGGTCCAGGACTTTTGTTGGGCGGTGCCTTCATTATTGCTTGTTTAATTTTGTCCCAAGTGAAGGGAGCCGACAGGCTTAGCAGCATGCTAGATTGGTTATCATATAAGTGCTGTAAGTCAATATTCCTCGCCCAGGGTCTCCTTTCAGCAAAGAACTCTTTAAAGTAGTCAGTGGCAATCTTTAACTTGTCCTTCTCCCCAAAGAAATCCTCATTTCCTAGTCTGAGTAATTTGATTTTATTTTTCCTGAATCTGTAGGTAGCCATAGTATGGAAAAAGGTCGTGTTCTCATCACCTAGTTGGCACCACTTAATCTTTTCTCTTCTCCTCCATCTCTGGTTTTCTGCTTTGCAAAGCTCCTTAATTTTGTCGTGGCAAAGGGCTCTGAAATCAAATTCAGTCACAGACAGTGGGCGCCATTCCTCAATTGCATCGAAGTATTGGATGACGTGATCGACATTTGAGTGTATGGTCGTGATAGACCTTTTATTTTTCCGCATGCTCTGGTTGCAGCTCTTATGGCCCTTAGTTTGTAATTAATTTTGGAAACTGCAGACATTTCCCTTGTCCCACGGGCCAAAATTCCTTTTGTGATTTCAATCAGGTCATTGCAGCCCAACCAGTAGTTTTCGTATCGAAAAATCTTTGATGCTTGCGATAGTGCCAAAGTGTCGAGCATGATGGCCTTATGGTCAGATGTAGGACGCCCAATTGCCTTGCATTGGGAGTGAATAAACCTCTGCCCCCAGTTTACATTGACCAGTACTCTGTCCAGCTTGATGAGGGTCGGTTGAGCCCTCTTGTTTGACCAGGTATACTTTGAGTTGCAAATCTCTATATCCATTAGCTCGAGTTCATTGATCCAGCCGTCGAAAGCTTCCATATCAGCCCATGCAATGTTGTTGTTATTCTTCTCATGCATATACCTGTAGATATTAAAGTCCCTGGCAATAGCCCATGGCATCGTTATGGCCGCGTGATTTGAGGATTGATCTACTCTTTTTTTGATAGTGGCTTTGTGTAATACTTGTTTACTATTTATTCTCTAGTTCTGTCATTTGTGTGGCTATGTGCATCTTAGTTATGCAGAGACCGGATGTAAACATTTATTCGTTAATACATGCGCCCATTTCCAAAATAAAAATTTAGGTAAAGTTAAGTTTCTGGACCTCACAGGAGAGCACAGGAGAGAAGTCAAATCTCTGTCGCTTTGGAGGTTTGCAGTTTAGTAGTACATCTATTTTACGTGCGTATGTGCGTGGCCAGGAAGATCTGATTCAGTAATGTGTCCCGTTGGCCAGGAAGATCTAAAATTCGTTTTGCCTTGCTTGCATTGGCCGATTGCCATCAATTATGTGAAGTAAAGTTCGTTCATGGTAAATGCGGTGAAAGGCTATAGATGGAGGAAGGGTCCAGCCCGCTGCAGGTAGACTATGGCAAAGTAAATGTTGAAGCACAATACCGGTGGCAAGCTGAACATACCGGACGAGATCAACGATACTTCATATTATAGAGGGAGATCGAAGATGAGAGGACAACGTGTGACGGATTTTACAACCTTGCGTGTTCGAAATGGATTTCTAGGTTTTATTTTAGATACAATGCACGGACATTTGTGCTATAGAAGAGAAAGACAAAAAGTGAAGAAGTTGAACACCACGCAAAAATACACTCGTCCATCTCATTTTACTTTGTCAGTTTCGTTAGTTCATTGCTTTGGCAACTACAGTCAGAAAAGGGTTTTATACACCGGAGCTCCTTTGGATCTAAATGGAGTAAAATAAGTCGAGGCGGTTCTTGACGGCCATCTCGTCCGGGAAAGCACATAGGAGCTCCGTCATGACGGTTCGGGAGGTGCAGACCTAGCCAAGGAAGGCAAGCTTTATATTTTCGCTGGCCTTGATGACCTTACAGCCATCGAGCCCGTCGAGCTAGGGTGTCAGGTGGGATCCCGTCTAAATTCCACTTCTAATTTATTTCTCAAAATCTAGTAAAATTTACACCAAAATTTGACGAATGAACTACAAGTGGAATTTAGGTAAGATCCCACTTGACACCCTACGTCGAGCGCGCCACCGATATATGGAGATGCGTGGTGTTGCCAGTGCGCCCCGTGCTCCATCTCCAAGGACACGTCCTTTCTACAACTGGAGATGTCTTGCTGCCTCACCCCTGGCGGGATGTGGATGCAGAGAAGTCGGCGGAGAGGAGAGTGGAAGAGGCGATGGTGGTGAGGAGAGGGGAGGGGAGGGATGGGAAGGGATGCTGGAGGATAGGTCTGTGTGCGCCGCCTAGGGAGAAGCATTCCACGGCGGCGACGAAGCGGATCCCCTCCGCATCCTCCACGGCTTAGGTGGCGGCGTTCCGGAGGAGGTTCGCTGGCTGGAGCTACTGGATTTTTCCATCGTGGGTTTGGGTACCGCTTTGACCATTACAACACAGGGAATGGGAAAGAGAGCCACGTAATACAGGACGTGGAGGCCTATAGGCATGACGATCAGACGACGTGCTACAGACAAGCTCCCGAACAACCTAACGAGGATAAACCGGCAAATCAAGGCGGACCAACCGGACAGTAGCCGGTAAAACTAGAATTTATATCTATATCTATCTATACCTATATCTATACCTATTTTTTTAATAATAAACCACGAAGTGTTTCTCCCGGTCCAACACTTTTTTGGACAAGTTTGTCCTTCCATTAAATTTTATATTACATCAAATACCACCTATATAAGTGAAAATAAAAATAAAAAACGAGTTGAATTTTTATTTTCAGCTTGCCCTTCCATTAAATTTTATATTACATCAAATGCCACCTATAAGTGAAAATAAAAAACGAGTTGAATTTTTATTTTCACGAGGCTTTCTTATGGGCCACGTATTTTTTCTGTCCATCCCGCTAGGCCGTCGCTGTTTTTTTCTTTTTAAACAGAGGGCCCTCGCTGGTTATCGGTTCATATGCCATTCGCTGATGCCTATTGAATTAATAGTCCCACCTTGCCCCCTTAAACCAAAATTCACCAGTTTATATACTTTCATAGATTGGATGTTAACAAGCCAATTAACAGAAGCTCCATAGGATAGAACGGAACAAAGATGTTTGCATCAAGCCATAAAGGATCGACGCTGTGGGGGCATCGGAGCTGAAAATCCACGAAGCCAAAAAAAACAAGAGTAAAAAGAGGAGGATCAGAGCAACATGCCGAGGGACTCTCGGTGAGAGATCGAGGCGAGGCGCGGTCGTGCTTGCAGGAGAAGGGGCTCACGCCGCTGCTGGCCGAGGAGGCGGCCATGGGGATGGGCTCGATGCCGATGGGGGCTTAGGCTCCGTCGGCCGGAGGCGGGGGAGGTTCTCGGGGCAAGACGGCGCAGAGCGGGGGGGGGGGGGGGGGGGGCATGGTCGGGGGCTGCGGCCATATGGGGATGGGATCGATGCCGATGGGGGTTCAGGCTCTCGGGGCAAGGCGGCGCAGAGCGGGGGGAGGGCGGCGGCCATGATGGGGAATGGGCTCGACTCCATGGGGGCTCTATAGCGGGAGGAGCCATGGTCGGGCGGCCATGGGGATGGGCGCGCGGTGGTATGTAGGGAATCGGGCACGCGGAGTTGGTGATGGTTTCTTTTTGTAGAAACGATCGATTGTTGGTGGCACAGGGGAACCGTGTGATGTGTGGCGGCGGGGTGTAGTTAGTTAGGAGAGACTCACGTCTGATTCATTTATTTTTAAATAAGAAATTAATAAACAACTAAATTGGTTCCTTTAGCAAAACATCATTTCTCAACTATCGTGCAAATGGTTTCGAGAGGAGCAAGATTTTTTCATACACCTACTATGTACATTTCAAATGGAATGATTACAACATCCTAATACTACCTGTTTCGAGAGTATCCTAAACGCATCGTGAAGTAAATCTTGCTTAATAAGATATATTCAGTTTGTTTCTACTTTACATCCATACAATGTCGAAATGGTTAATTAAAATACATTTCAGACGAATTGGGTTTTTAATATCTTACAAATTCTATGTGGAATTTCTATTTCTGCAAGTAGCAAAAATATCTACCATGTTTTCATCTTCAGTTCCATTGCTTTTTATTGGTACTATTCTTTTGCAGCCCTTTGCCGAACTTGTTACACCCATCTGCATGTCAATACAGTTACATGTTCCTTGACTTCCACTATTGCATGATACAATGGATATGCAAATAAAATTTAGATTCGGCTCACGAGTGAATTTAAAAGATCTAAAATAATATTCATTTGATTTAATAATAATACCATAGCAATGCACGAGTTTTGTGCTAGTAGACGAAAAAAAGAAAAGAAAAGGCAAGGGAAGATGGAACCACACGAAGTTGAGGCTGTCGAGCGGCACGCCACGTGGACGCACCGTATTGATGGAATCGTGAAATCTACGGTAACTTACGCTCTCCCAATCGCTAACAGCCCCTAATCGGTCGCACTTTGATATAGGTAGTAGGTAGTATATTGATTGAGCTGCATCTGCTTTTGAGTTTTGACTTCACCCAAATACTCCCTCCGTTTCAGAGCTTAAGCCTTTTTTTTAAAGTCAAGGTATGGAAGTTTGACCAAACTTTTAAAAAAAATTATCCAGAACTATGATATTATATAGATACCATATGAAAATATGTTTCATGATGTATTGAAGGGTATGAATTTCGTATTGTAAATATTAATATTTTTCTCTAAAAACTTGGTCAAACTTTACGTAGTTTGACTTTTGAAAAAAAATAAGCCTTAAGCTTTGGAATGGAGTTAGTACATGTTCAAGTAGACATCGTGTAGTTTCATGCCCTTGATTTTCTCTTGCACCGATAAATTCAATGAAAATCTATGTATTTTGCGTTTTATGGAGTGTCAATTTGGAGCTCGTCCTTCATGGAGGACGTTTTTTAAAATTTCTAAAATTTGACATTTTGAAGTTTTGAAAAAATTCTGAAAAAATTATTTAATATAGATAATCATTATTTCTACCCGCGTGTAAAAATCTATTGCGAAATATTTCGTATTTTCAACTGTGTAAAAATGACAAATTTCTAGATCTAGGACGGTGAACAGTGCCAAATTCAAAATTGTTTAGATTTGTCAGAATTTGTTATTTTTTTGTAGGCCGGGATTCAAACTATTTGTAAGACCCCACCTTTTAAAGGTAAAGGCCCACGTGATTGCAATGCTAATTTCTGGATCAAGTGCTAGCATCCACAGTTTAAGATAAAGTACACAGATACAAAGGTCTTTATTACATTGTCATTTCAGAGATAAACATAGTCTTTTACAACTCATTAGCATATGGCTAATATATAAAGTTCCACATAAGTAAATAAAGTAAAGTCTTCATCTTCATGTGCCACAGGCAAGCATGTTGAGTGTACACTCATAATCCTAATCTCCATCAGAGTAACCTGTAACATCATAAGTTATAGCCATAGTGAGTCAATACATTGGAATTGTATTGGTAAGTGATACCATAGTAGAATAGTAGTATCTAACATCTATATGAATTTGGCTAAGTGTATCTTAGGCTTACTTTGCTTAAAATAGGTTTTTATTATTAGTTGAAAAATACTAAGTTTTTATTTGTCAAAAACACCCAAGGAACCACCAATAGACATTGGTGTACCTTTACCCTTGTTCAACCACAAGTTTTTAACATAGAAATTGGGATGAGGAGATACTTGATAGCTTTAATGTCTTTGATGCTCAAATTGTCTGTTGCCGGGGACACGGCTAAGTACTTAGATTTTACCCTCTCGAGAGGTGGTGCACTTTCCCCACAAGACTCGACATGCATCGAGACAAGACCTTTCAGAAGCATTCCCTTAGACCACCATGGACGCGTTCCATCCTATCACCCTACCACCAACTGTCCATCTGGCTAAGTTCTTGCAACCTATGTGGTCAAGGCAGAGCCCATATGCCATGTGGTTGCACTAGAAGCTTCTCAACAATAAACATCTCAAATCCCTTTGTTCCTGGGTGGCTTTCCACAAGTGAGATACACAAGATAAACCATAGACATGGGCCTTGTGTAACCACTCAACATAAATCAACATATCATTCCACCCAGGTGATTCATTTATATAGTTATTTTATTAATCAAAACATAAGTCATAGACTTAGAAAATTCCATAGCATGAATATTTCACCCTTATTTGCTACTAGATAGGCTAAGAATGATAACATAACAAGTTTCTTAACTTAGAGAAATTTTTACTAAGACAACAACTACTAGGATTTCCCAAGGCATAGCATATATACTTAGAGAAAAAATTCCATGTAAGCTCTATTCAAAATATCACTAATGCATAGTCAAAATAATAGGACAAAATATATGAAGCACCACTTGCCTTGGTAGTTGGGAGAGTAGCAACAATCATCACAATCACAATCACCACTAGCACCAAAATTTACACATAAAATCATAGCACCAAATTCACATTCAAATAATCAAACAAAAATATACATGAATGCATGCAAATGCAATGAAATGATTTTTCTATACTAAACAAGTCAAATCAAACAGTACTAAACACAAAGTAATCCATCTAAAGTCTAAACAAACTCAGATTTGCCTCAAAACAATTTTATAAACATTTTATATAGTCAAAATAAGCATATAATGTGTTCTGCAAATAATCCTATTTTTCCAGAAGCAAAATACAAATTCAAGCCCACAGTAATGTAGGGTTTATATTTTTGAAACCAATGGTATATTATTTACAATTTTTGGATAAACAGATCAAAAGATATGAATTTTACAAGTTTAAACATTCAAAAACCTTTTCTAGATTTTATTTAAACAGAACACAGACACGTGGCCGTGTCTGATTGGCCCGTACCGCTTCGCGCAGATCAAGCGCGTGGACCGTTAGATCTAATTCATATCCTGCGGCCCAGATCTGGCGATACCGATTCGTTAAGTGATTCTATCTACGACGTCAGATCTAGATCCAACGATGCCAGATCATGCGACCATAGTTGGGCGGCGCAAATGGCTACTGGCGGCGGCGACGCTTCTGCCAGCGATGCTCCGGCGATTCTAGATGGGGCTAGGGGTAGTGTAGCGGCTTACAAGTGTCGCACGGTTGCGAGGATGCTCAACGTGGCCTTGGTTTGGACAGGGGCGGGCTGCTGTGGCCGGAAAAGCTCGTCGAAATCCTTACTGGGGTCGAGCATGGGTTGGCGGAGATGACGGCGACGTTCTAGGCCACCCTAGGACAAACAAACGACATCAGTGGTTGCGCAAGGACAAGGCGCACAACATGGTTTGAACTAGGAGGCGAGGGGCGCTCGATTCTTACCGGAATCATTTGTCGGAGTTGACTGGTGCTTCGGGTGTTCGCGGTGGTTGACGGAGCCGACAACCTGGGATAGTACAGGACGAACCGGTGGTGTCAGAAGGAGCGCAAGGAACATGGGAACAACATCGTATCATCGAGGTATGGGGGCGAGCACGACACAGGAATAGCTCGTCGGAGGCGCTCGGGTCCACGGCGGTGCAAGCACGAATGCGGGCAGCCTGGGGGCGATTGAGCGTGGGTGTTTGAGGGGAAATGGTCGCGCTGCAGAGAGGGTTATGTAGCCGGTGAGGGGCGAGGAAATTACGCTGTGAATCAATGCCAATTGAAGCGAATTCATCGCGGTAGTGAATGGGGGAGGAAACAGGCGGCGACGACGTCTGTGCACGGGGTTTGGGGGAGACTATGCTGATGTGGCGCAGGGCCCAGTGTCAGCGGCTGCGGGGTAGGGATCGCGCGGGTGAGAGAGGGGCAGAGGGGAAGAACCTCGGGTGGTCTGTTGGGCTGGTTCTAGCGCTAGGCTAAAAAGGCAGCACAGTGTTTTATTTTTTCTTTAGCCTTTTCTTTTTCTATTTTGAATTTTAGGAATGGTTTTCAAACCCTTTTTCAAATCTATTTGAATTCAAATCTTTTCTTGATTTTTGTATCGTGAAACTTGCACTCACAAGTGTGACAAACACACTTGTCCACTCAAAATCACTTTGGTCCTTTGAAAATAAAAATAAAACCATGCCTCATATGATTTATAAAATGGGCATAAAAATGGTTTTATTTAGTTTCAAACTTTGAAATTTTTTGTGCAAGCTCTAGATGCTATGATGATATGAATGCAATGCATGCTTTTTCAAATCATGAAATTTGGGATGTTACAAATCTAACCCCCTTAAGATTAATCTCGCCCTCGAGATTCGGATTGGCTAGCAAATAGGTGAGGGTGGTCTTTCCGAAGATCATCTTATCTTTCCCAAGTTGCTTCTTCTTCGGTATGATGGTTCCACTGGACTTTGCAGAATTTGATAGTCTTGGTGTGAGTAACTCTCTCTGCAGTATCAAGAATCTTGATAGGTTTCTCTTCATAGGTGAGATCGCTCTTCAACTGAACCTCTTCCAAAGGTATAGTGTCCTTCAATGAAGTTTCTTCCATCTCCGGATGACACTTCTTCAACTGAATTACATGAAACACATTGTTAACTGCTAACAGTGATTCAAGCAATTCAATCTCATATGCCACTTCTCCTTTGCGGCTCAAAATCTTGAATGGTCCAACATACCTTGGTGCCAATTTTCCTTTGACTCCAAATCTCTTCACACCACGAAGTGGTGAGACTCTAAGATAAGCTCTATCACCTACCTCATAGATAACTTCTCTATGCTTTAGATCTGTGTAGCTCTTTTTTCGGGACTGGGCTATCTTCAATTTGTCCTTTACCAATTTAACTTTCTCTTCAGCTTCCTTGATCAGTTCTGGTCCGAACAATTTTTTTCTCCTACACCACTCCATAGCAATGGCGTAGAACACTTCCTTCCATAAAGAAATTCAAACGGTGCCATCTCAATGCTGGCTTGATAGCTGTTATTGTAAGAGAATTCTGCGTAAGGCAGACTTTCATCCCAACTGGCACCATAGTCTAGAGCACATGCTCTCAACATATCTTCCAAAATCTGATTGGTCCTTTCTATCTGTCCATCAGTCTGGGGGTGAAAAGTTGTGCTGAACTCTAATCTTGTTTCCAATGATTTATGCAGTTGTCGCCAAAAATGCGAAGTGAACTGAGTTCCTCTATCAGACACAATACTCTTAGGTACTCCATGCAGACATACAATCCTGTTCATATAGATCTTAGCTAACTTAGCACTTGTATAGGTAGTCTTCATGGGTATGAAATGAGCCACTTTAGTTAGGCGATCCACAACAACCCAAATAGAATCATATCCGGATCTAGTCCTTGGTAGTCCGGTGATAAAATCCATACCAATCTTATCCCACTTCCAATCAGGAATAGGTAGTGGTTGCAATAACCCTGCCGGTTTCCGATGTTCCGCTTTCACTCGACTACACACATCACACAAGGCAATATGTTCCGCAATATCCTTCTTGAGATTGTTCCACCAAAATCTTTCCTTCACATCCATGTACATTTTGGTGTTACCTGGATGAATAGAATATGGTGAATTGTGTGCTTCCTACAGAATCAATTTCCGGAGTTCTGGATCTTGCGGAATGCAGATACGCTTTCCATACCACAATGTACCTTGTTCATCTTCATGGAAACCTTTAGCCTTTCCTTTACTAATTTTTCCTTTAATATCTTCAATCCCCATGTCCAACTTTTGAGCTTCTTTGATCTTGTCCAACAATGTTGGTTGAACATCCAATGACATGAGATATCCTTTGGGCACTATCTCCAATCTGAGATCTTTGAACTAGGCACACAGATCATCCGGCAATTCTCTCTTAGTAAGGCCATTCACATAAACCTTACGACTTAAAGCATCCGCAACAACATTTGCTTTACCGGGATGGTATTGCAAACTCAAGTCATAGTCCTTGATGATCTCTAGCCACCTTCTTTGTCTCATATTGATTTCCTTCTGAGTGAAGATATATTTCAAACTCTTGTGATCCGTGAACACTTCACAATGCTTTCCCAAAAGATAATGTCTCCATGTTTTGAGTGCATGGACAACAGATGCTAACTCTAAATCATGAGTAGGATAATTCACTTCATGAGTTTTGATTTGTCTCGAGGCATAATCCACAACTTTTCCTTCTTGCATCAAAACTCCACCCAATCCTTGGTGGGATGCATCACAATAGACTTGGAAATCCTTCTCCAAATCTGGCAGACATAAGACTGGTGGTGATACTAGTCTCTTCTTTAATTCTTGGAAACTGATTTCACATCCTTCAGTCTAATCAAACTTCTTATCTTTCTTAAGTAACTCTGTCATTGGCTTAGTGTAACATCCCAGCATTTAGGAACTAACGAAGGGTAGATTTAGGAATTTGGAATGTTGCATGCATTCATTTGTGAAAATGTGGGTAAAATTTTCGCCAAATAAAAACCTTAAGTGATCAAGGTTTCTTTCATACTTTGAGATTAGGTTTAGTCTTAAAGGATGATTGCTATAGACTTTGATATGATCTTTGAGGAATTATGTGTTTGGAAAGTGAATTTGAATTTTAAACTTGAGGGTTTGAATTATAATTCAAATGAATTAGGAATAAGGTTTGAATCTTAATTTAATTAAGAGTTAACTATTACAACTTAAACTTTATCCAAAGAAAAAAGTATAAAAAATATGAAAACATATTTCATATTATCAATATATAAACAAGTTACAAAAATGTAACTTATTGAAATCATCTCCAAACTTCATAATAACAAATGAATAAAGAATAAGAATATTTCTTTATTGAAAATTATATAATATTTATTACAGAAGAATAAAATGAAGATTACAAAATAATAAAATGAAAATTACAAAAGAATAAGAAGATTACATTAACTATTATATAGATAAAACCTAAACTAAAATCCTCATCTTTATATCTGTACGTGCAAAACAAACAGAAACTAAATAGAAAAAGGAAAGTTAGAGTTAGAATTGTTTTTTCTCTCAGACATGTCAGTGAGGTGCACTGAACAATTTCATCATTGAGAAAATATAAAAGGGACAAGTTTCACCAATATGAAAGAATTTATCTTTCATAAATTTTAAGCCAAAAAGGGGTCAAATGTACAACAAGGAAGGGGCAAGTTCACCAGCCAGGTAAAAGTAATCTGATTAAAGTAACTTTCAAGTCCAAAGCATATCCACAAGTGCACAACAAGCACACAGGCAAGACACACAACTAAATGCATGTGGTGTGCTGTCAGCTTCACAGCATAGCCCCAAACTCACAAAACCATCAGCACAGCCGTGGAGATACACTAGTGCATCTCTTCACTGCTTACACATAAGAACAACTAGCTTAGACAACAGCTAACCAAGCACAACAGCCAGCAACCAAACCAACCAAAGCCAAGATCTCATCACCAGGATGGTAACATAAGGAGGGGGAAGGATCATGTGGACAGCAAGGCCAAGTCCAGGAGCTAGGAGGAGCAGGCTAGCTCAAGGTCAAGCACAGGAGCTCAACAAAACAAGATCAACATCATCACTTAACTCCATACTCATCAATTTTTGTGGTGAGCATCATAAAACCCTCACATGATCTAATCATATTATCTAGACAGAAGCATGTGTTGTTTTATGAAACAAGCCCTCAGAAAGCACCCAAATGGGGTGAATCCATCATAGGGATTTTAAACTCTAAAATCAAGCAGCAAAGTACAAGGATCTAGCCAGAGCTCAGAACAACATCATTGCTTGGGTTGTCAAGCTATATATTACAATTCAAGCATAAACATAGCTAAGATCTAATTTCTAGGCACATCCCTAAAGTAAGGGTAGTACCTTAGAAACTAATCCTTTGGATTCATATAATGATCAAGCTTACTATCATTTTTTACCAAGCTTTGATTCAAAAACAATAGCTGGTACCACTACCAGGACTATCTATATGAATCAATTAGATAAGGCCTAAAATCCCTAAGCCTCAGACCAACATCATTGGTCTTAGGGATTTCAAAAAGTAACAATTCTATTTTATGGAGCCAAGCTTGTCTTAAGCTTAAACCAACCCAATCAATGGATTAGAATCATACTTGTGTGCCATACTAAGCTGGTGTCACAAGAGCAATTCTACATGAATCAGGATAAACATTTAATCATCACAGATTCAGTCAATTAACTTACTAATAATTTTCCTGTTAATACAGGAATCATAATTAGGATATTCCTATGTTAAATTTCACTGTTTGAGATCATAATGATCTCAAACCACACATTAATTCTCAAGCCAACAGCACTAAGACAGTGGTTTCATCATACCATAACCATGGTCATAAACCAAGAAATGACAGTGAAAAGTTATCAAGCCACTGACTTTACCAAGCATGGATTCCAAAGCAACTATACCATCTAAATCATATGCCAACCAAGCCTAAAAAAATCATCTAATAAGCCACCAGAACCATTATAGTTCATCTCAAGCAACAAGCCTTAGGACAATAACCATTTAGCATGCTCATATACCATCCAGACATGATCTAATTCATCCAGTATATGATCAACCACGGGATAAGAACCCTAAATGGAATAAATCATCTTAATCAGGACAAGACAGTAACTAGATAGTTCACTACCAACATCTAGAATAAGGATCAGCAAACATAGAGATCACTAGGGGATAGGAACAGAACTCACCAAAGGTCCTCGCTGAAGACTAGAAGAGGAAGCAGAGGTGGCCGACGACCATGGCGGCATGGGGAGCACCCCAGGAGGGGCGCTGCAACCCATATGGCGCCACAGCGGCGACCATGAACACGCATAGAGGCGAGGAGCATCACCAAGACGCACGACGACAACGACAACACCAGGATCCACGCCAACCCCCAAGCCTTAGGGTTCGGGACGACATCGATCTATCGCAGGAGAGCTCCATACTCAAATCCAATTGGATAGAAAGGATGAGCGTCATCGACAATCTCCTGTTGCACCACGACGGCGACCAAAACGGCCCACGGCGGCGGGAATCGCCAGCGGCGATATCACCAACCACGGGGTCGGGGGCAGAAGAGGAGAGGAGTGAACTCAAGGGAGAGAGGCGGTGAGGAGTGGGCTGAGTTGGGCCAAACCCTTTCAGAGTGGTTATTTTGACTATGTCTAATGGGCCACTAGGGCCCAATAAGATTAAACCAGCCTAGAAATCTTTTAAGGCCTATTCTAATAAATAGGAAAAGACCAAAATACCCCCGAACTTAATTAAATCTTAGAAAATAAAATAAAAGTCCAAAAATTATAAACAAAATATTTTTGGATTCACAATAATCTACACTATCCAAATAAAATAAGCTATAAAATTTTAGACATTTAAATTTTATTAAGAATTTTGTAATTTTTATATTCCTTATGGAATTTTACAAAATTAATGAAAGATGATAAAAATAAATAAAAATCAGTTTCATTATATATATTAATATTGTAGTATTTTTGAAAAATACTAAATAACTATTTAATAACAATTTTTAATATTTAATTGATAATTCCTAAAAGAAATATTAAATCAATAAAAGTCAAACAAAAAGAAAATAATTCAATATATGTTATAAATATTAAAAAGTAATATTTATAAATACTTTATTATTAAAAAGAACCTTGTATAATAATAGAGTGAATGCATATCAAGTTAAAAGATGCGTTACATTATTGCATAATCATTTTGCTTCTTTAAATATTGTCCTTACTGGGCAATAATGATGTTTTTGTAGACATAGAAGCTCAAGGTCCAGTGCAAGCATCAGACTTCACTACCTTGCCATCACAAGGCAAGTTCATCACTTGATCATGTCCTTTGAAGAGTCTTTATCAAAGTATTTGCAAATTGTGTGTTATCATATATATTATAAAAGAAAGAAAATATTATTTTCAGACATAAAGAAATCATAGATATCATCCTAAGCGGTGATATAATGGAGCAATAGAACTTAGGGTTCTATTTGCAACAATGATGATCAAGTAGGGACTTAATAACCCCTGACATCAGTGATTCTAGCGCCGTATATTACGCGTTATCCATGAGATTTGGAATGGGACAGAGAAGTCAGATGTATCTTCTTCCTCTCGCATGAAGCCGGATGTGCAGGTCGTGGTTGTTATCCTCGAAGCGTGCATATTAATTGGTAATTCGTAGAGGATATGCAACATATGGGTGGGAACCCTCATCATCCCACGATAGTTCTGGCATCTAACGGTTTGTACAAACCATTGCCGTAATTCATTATGTGGGCATGGTGTACACTAAGGAGGCATGCGAGGTCGCAAAGGGGGCAGTGATTGTCTTGGACCAACTACTAGGCCCCACATCATGGAATTGTGAACGAGAAAGTACGCCTGGTTGTGCAACAAGGAGTTGATCTCTCATGGGTAAAGTAACGCACCTCTGCAGAGTGTAAGAATTGTAACTTGTTACTCCCTGTTCCGGGAAGGAGCTGCGAACACGGCAGGAAAGGAACTCCATGAAAGTTTTGGTCAACCTGTGAAGGCTGATTGTCATAGTTTTTCAGAATAAAATCAATCTTTGAAGAAAGATTTACAAAAATTGCATAGTACCAAGGATTTATAATCCGAGGTGGTAGGTAGAGCATCAAACTTCCCACCTTGCATATAATGAACTTGTTGGGTAACGCTGTTACTCATTCTTTCCTTTGATCCCTTGCTTAGACTCTGAGGATCCTGAAGACGTGCCAATGTATGCAGCCGAATGCCAAGAAGATGTGTTCTACGAGGAACCTGATCTATCCGGAGGTGTTGAAGGAGTGGATTACGAAATCCGCTACGGTGTCGACGATAACGAGTCCAACTAAGTATCCCTAGTTAGTAGTAACCAATGGAGCCGAGCAGCATGAACTCTATAGAATAAGCTGTTGAGCTCAACTCCTAGCCGGAGTGGCTACTTTTAAATTCCACTAAAACACTTTATATTTTGGTTTGTAAGTTGAACCTTTTGAAGTCTTGAACTTCTGGTGTTATAATAATAATAATGTGTGAATGTTTGTAATATGGACCGGCAATGTTTCTGTTGTACCACTCTGAGGGATGTGATATTTACAGAACGGTGTTCTGTGAGTGTCATGTCAACGACTATAGTGTAATACACATGCAGTGGTATGCTGGGTCACCGCAGTTGGTATCAGAGCAAATTGCTTTGACCTTAGGTTGGAAACCTAGTAAAGGGTATTACCTGTAGGAAAGTTTAGCAACGATAAAGAATTCTCTAAAAGTAATATAATGGGTATTCAAATGAGAATATTCCGTTATATATTTTAGTGCGATAATTCTTTGTTATGATGCAATATATCATTGGATACTAATCAAAAATTATTTTTTCTGATATACAGAATTATGGCACCAAAGTTTCCAAAACAGACTTTGGTAAGGGAAGAGGAGACTCTTGATGATTATCAAGGATCATTCACAGACCAACTTCATCAACTTTTAAAGCTCTTTAGTTGTCCAACTAGAATTCCAGTGAACACTATCACTTACCTTGATGGCCGGATGTTATCTAAGTACGTGTGAGTATCCAACTTCCAGAGAAGCTTGGATTATATCACGATCTACCTATAGGAGAAGGTAGGAGTCATTTAGCAGCATACCATGTTGCTGTTGTGGAGGCGATAGCTAATATTCGAGAGCAGAAAACCAAGGAGCTAGAAGGTAGCACATTCTCTGTGATACCTCATGATTCTATAGACTCGGAGCCTATACCAGATCATCTTACTTTGGTTAAGAAGCATCCTAAGTTAGCTTCCAAGTTTATGGATAGATATCGAACACTCATTGCGTCTTTTTATAAGACACATCAAGTGATTGTCGAAGATAAAAATGACATGTTAGAGGATCTAAATGATCCAGAAAGGAGGAAGCAGTTAGCATTCCAGTTAGAGAAGGAAGCAAGTAGTAGTGCAACACCTATCTTTAAGGATATACCTATAGATCTTGAATCTTTTATACCATATCCTTATTCACCAAGACCTGAACCGATACAGGATCCTACTATGGATAGGAGGTATGCAGTACCGCAGGGCTCAGAGGATGGTTCTAACTCAGAACTTCCTATTGAGAATTCGCATGGTTGGAGAATGGGATCATATGAAGGATCTCGTGAACACCAGATGTCCACAGATGGTTCTGACAAAAATGTTGGACAATCTAGTTGGATGGGTGTAAGGATGAACCCTAATAACAGTAGTAGAAATACCGTGTCAATAGATAATCAGGATGAGGAAGAAGATCCTGAGGGAAGAGTGTTTGAATCATCAACATCTTCAACCCAGGGAATATACATTATCCAGTGTTTAACTATCTTGCCCAAAGGAGCACCTGGGAAGCAGCAGGATCTGCGTATCCTGTTGACAACTCAAGGAATGAAGCTCAGGAGATGCAGGCTGGAGATAATGTTGAATATGTTTCTGGAGAGTTTTCAGCTGAGCTAGAGGGAGTCAATGCACTCAGGTTGGGTAATTACTCAAGTCCTGACACTTCAGATACAGAGTATGTTCCTTCTGGAAGGCCATATGTTCCACAAACTATGCGATGAACAACACGTCGTCACGGTTGGACATCAGGCATGTATGATGAGCGTAGTTACTACTAGAAGGAGGCAATTAGTTAGTGTTATCAAGTACCGTGTATTGTACTCCAAGTAATAAGGTAGTTTTGTGATTATACCTATATGGTATAGTATGTAAGAACTTTGTATTATTATGATATATGTAAAATATGTGAAATGCATATTTGGATTTTCTTTGGATCTTCATTGTGTGACTAGTTTTGTGCATAAAGTCGAGCTCAGAACACATGTGCATGATGTAATTATGAGTATTCGCTTTATGTTGCAGGACTAGAGGGTCATGGATACGGGTGTAGAAATGGAAACTGAGCAGCAGCGGATGGAGCGAGAGGCCAAGGAGAAGGCCGATGCATATGCAGCAAATCAAGGAGCCTTACCACCACCACCACCACCAATGAGGCCGTTAATGGAGCAGAACTTTATGCAATGCATGCAAATGATGCAAGAGACCCAGAACAAGTTCATGGAAGAGCTGCTGGGATGAGAAAATCAGAGGGCACCTGAAGGTGGAGGAGTGAGTCTATCGGATTTCCAGAATGCAAGACCGTTACCTTTTGCATCAGCTCCTGAACCAATGGATGTAGAAGATTGGCAGGCAGATACTGAAAGAAAGCTAAAGACTGTAGGTTGCAATGATGAGGAGAAATTTAGGTATGCAACTCATCTGCTGACTGGACCTGCAGCATCATGGTGGGAGAATCAGTTAGCCATGCAACAACCAGGAAGGGAGTTTACCTGGGAAGAGTTCAAGCAGAGATTCTGTGAATATCATGTTCCGGAAAGTGTTATGGAGTTGAAGCGGAGAGAATTTGAGGAGCTTTAGCAAGGATATACTAGTGTTATGAAGTACATCCGGGAGTTTAGTCAACTGTCTCGCTATGCTGAGGAGGATGTCAACACTAAAGAGAAGCGGAAGAAGCGTTTCCTGCGTGGATTAAATCCATTTGTGAAGATGCAACTAAGGTTAGCCAATAAGCAAACTTATCAGCAGTTGTTGGATGCAGCCATTACTTTTGAATATGATTATAAGAATGTCCAAGAGGATCGGAGGAAGAGAGCCAAAAAGGAAACCAAGAGAATTCAGGCAAGCAAACCTAAACCCAACCTAGAGTTCAAACCTCGGAATAGGAATTATGGCAACAATAACAATAACAATAACAAGGGCAGTGGTGGAAATCAATCCAATCCAAGAAGGAATGTTATTTGTAACAATTGTGGAATTCCAGGGCATTTCCAGAGGGAATGCAAAAAGCCTATAGTGATTTGTTATGGTTGTGGTCAGAAGGGGCATATCAAGCCCGATTGTCCGAGCAAACCACCTGGAGGTTGGCCTACCAAGGGAGGAGGACCAGCCAGTGGAGGAAATGGACAACCCAATAAAGGAGGAAATAATGGCAAGAACAAGAATGGCAAGAGGAACAGACCTACCGGGAAACTGAACTGTGCAACCCTCGAGGAGGTGGATAATTCAGAGTATGCAGTGATAGGTACGCTCAATATCCTTACCAATCCCGGCAAAGTTCTATTTGATACTGGTGCAACTACTTAATTCATTTCTGAAGAATTTTGTGATAAGTTCGGGATTAGAAGTGCAACGTTAGAAAGTCCTATGACCGTAGTTACGGTCGGAGGGAATGTGTAACATCCCTACATTTAGGACCCAACGAAGGGTAGATTTAGGATTATGAAATGTTGCATGCATTCATCTATGAAATTGTGGGTAAAATTTTCGCCAAATAAAAACCTAAGTGATCAATGTTTCTTTCATACTTTGAGATTAGGTTTGGTCTTAAAGGATGATTGTTATAAACTTTGAGATGATCTTAAGGGGTTATGTGTTTAAAATGAATTTGAATTTTAAACTTGAGTGTTTGAATTATAAATTCAAATGAATTATATATAAGTTTTGAATCTTAACTCGATTGAGAGATAAATATTACAACTTAAATTTTATCCAAAAACAATATTGAATATGAAACTTATTACATATTATTAATACATAAACAAGTTACAAAGAATGTAACCTACTGAAGCCATTTCCAAACTTCACAATTTACAAAAGAATAAAGAATAAGAATATTCTTTATTATTAATAATATAATCTTTATTACAATTAAATAAAATAAAGATTACAAGAATAATAAAATAAAAATTACAAAAGAATAAGAAAATTACATTGGAATATGTACTAACTATCCTATATCTAAATCTAAACTAAATCTTCATCTTTATCTTTGTACCTGCAAAACAAAGATTAAATAAAAACAAAAGAAGATAAGGGTT
This sequence comes from Avena sativa, assembly GCA_916181665.1. Classification (NCBI taxonomy): domain Eukaryota; kingdom Viridiplantae; phylum Streptophyta; class Magnoliopsida; order Poales; family Poaceae; genus Avena; species Avena sativa. The sequence goes on along the minus strand of OV702298.1, from coordinate 269,949,849 downwards.
AGTACTATTTCTCTCAGATATGTGAGTGAAATGCAATTGACAAATTCATCATTGAGAAATGTTATAATAAGGGCAAGTTTCACCAATATGAAAGATTCCATCTTTCATAAATTCAAAGCCAGAAGTCAAATGACAGACAAGAGGGACCAATTCACCAGCCAGGTGAAAGTAATATGGTAATAGTAAGTTCAAAAATTCTGAACATATCCACAAGTCCATAACAGGCACACAAGCTGGACACACACCAACATGCATGTGGTGTGTTGTCAAGCTCACAAAGCAACTCAATCTCACAAAACCACAACAGTGCATCTCTCCACTACATAGCACACAAGCACAGCCTGTGTAGACAGCATCTAAACCAAGAACAACATCCAAACCAAACCACCCAGATCAACCAAACATCACCAGGATGGTGACATAAGGAGGGGCGTGAATTAGGTGGATAGCAAGATCAAGCCCAGGAGCTGGGAGGAGCAGGCTAGCTCAAGAGCAAGCATAGGAGTCCAACAAAAACCAGATCAAGATCATCATCATCAACTTACTACACCATCATCAGATTTTGTGGTGAGTCTCATAAAACCATCACATGCTTCAATCATAGTATCTAAACAAAAGCATGTGTTGCTTTATGAAATAATCTCTCAATAATCACCCAAGTGAGGTGAATCTATCCTAGAGATTTCAAGTATAAAGATAATAAATCAAACTCAGCCACAAGCACTAATCTCTCAGACCAACATCACAGAGTTTAGTGTTAATTTATGCAACTTAAATCATTCTTCATTTGTTCTTATCAGATAAGGGCACATCTCCTAGAGAGAGTAGCACCTCTAATCTTACAAGTTACAAACAAACTATTTGCTCAACTAACTAGGACTTAAAATCCTAGAGCCTCAGACCAACATCATAGGCAGGAGAATTAAGAAAAGCTTTCATTTTATCTTGCCAGTATTAATCACAAGTATTGTCAAAGCCAAGCCCAGAAATAAAACTCAATCACTTGTGTGCCAGGTCATAATGGTATCACAAGGACAAGTTCTAAATGAGCTAAAACCAATCTTTGCTTAGTTTCCACAGATAAAAGGGACAAACCAATACATATCATCTTCCTGAAGCCAGGTGCCAGGAATCAACATCAAATTCATATATACATCCATAGAAAATCATTACATGTAATGATTATATTGAGTATGTATAATCTCATACAAGCATACCATTATAATTGCAGTAAGCAACTACTGAGAGAAACTACTGTCAGTATAAGCATTCTAGCAGTAGAGTAAGTTCTCAGATCAACAACATTCCCAATCAGGGATTCCATAGAAACACTAGCATGGAATCATAATGAATTACCACTGGAATAAATCTGACAAGCCACTAACATCATCAAAGCCACTACAAATCATGACCCACAACAAACAATCATTCTTCATGCTCAAGTATGATCACCACTGATCTAAAGCATCATGGATATGATCAACAGGGGGTTATGAACCCTAATCAGAACATAGTCACTAGGCACAAGAAGCCACTAGATACACATAGAGAGATTCATGGTAGTAGCATGAACAAGACCACAGAGGCAACTTTCCCGGGGTCCTCGCTGACGAATTGAAGAGGAAGCAGATTGGCCAACGAACCCGCGGCGGCACAGGGAGCACCCAGGGGGCGCTGCAACCTGCACCAGCCACGGCGGCAGCCACAGCAGCACACGAGCCCAACACACCACCGCAGGCGTGACCGCGGCGGCGGCAGCACTTTCCCCTAACCCTAGGGTTGGGGAACAGGGTGAATCTGGCCATGGAGAAGCCCTGGAGTCAAATCGAGCTGGAGTAGATGAATGAGCATAGTCGCAAACCTCGCCCTGCACCACGGCAGCGGCCACGGGAAGCCTCAACGGCGCAATCGCCAGCGGCGGCGCCAGAGCCGCGTGGTTGAGGAAGAGGAAAGGTAAGAACGAGGAAGAGGCAGAGAGAGTGGGTTGGGTGGGCCAAAATCCCTCGGGGTGATTTTGACACTGCCCTATTGGGCCACACTGGCCCAATAAGCCCAAAAGGCCAGCCCAAATCGTTTAAAAATTGTTTAATCAATTGGAAAAGACCAAAATGACCCTGACCTCAACAAAAAATCTAGAAAATAAAATAAAAGTCCAAAAATTATAAATAAAATATTTTTGGATTCACAATAATCCACTCTATCCAAATAAAATAAGATATAAACTTTTGGACAATTAAATTTTTATAAGAATTTTGTAATTTATATATTCCTTATGGAATTTTACAAAATTATTGAAAGATGATAAAAATAAATAAAAATCACTTTCATTATGTACTAATATTATAGTATTTTTGAAAAATACTAAATAAATATTTAATAATAAATCTTAATGTATAATTAATAATTCCTAAAAGAATTATTAAATCAATAAAAGTCAAATAAGAAGGGAAATAAAATAAAATAATTCAATATATGTATAAATATTATAAAGTAATATTTATAAATGCTTTATTAAAAGGCACCTTATATAGGGAAAATGCATATAGAATTAAATAATGCATTACATTAATTGCATAATCATTTTTGCTTCTTTAAATATTGTCCTTACTGGGCAATAATGATGTTTTTGTATAACTAGAAGCTCAAGGTCCAGTGCAAGCATCGGACTTCACTACCTTGCCATCACAAGGCAAGTTCATCACTTTTAAAGCTTTTTAGTTGTCCTACTAGAATTCCAGTAAACACTATCACTTACCTTGATGGTCGGATGTTATCCAAGTATCGTGTGAGTATCCAACTTCCAGAGAAGCTTGGACTTTATCATGATCTACCTATAGGAGAAGGTAGGAGTCATTTAGCATCGTATCATGTTGCTGTTGTGGAGGCAATAGCTAATATCCGGGAACATAAAACCACGGAGTTAGAAGGTAGCACATTCTCTGTGATACCTCATGATTCTATAGACTCGAATCCTATACTGGATCATCTTACTTTGGTTAAGAAGCATCCTAAGTTAGCTTCTAAGTTTATGGATAGATATCGAACACTCGTTGCGTCTTTTAATAAGACCCATCAAGTGATTGTTGAAGACAAAAATGATATTTTAGAGGATCTAACTGATCCGGAACGGAGGAAGCAGTTAGCATTCCAGTTAGAGAAAGAAGCAAGTAGTGTGTGACACCTATCTTTAAGGATATACTTATAGATCCGGAATCTTTTATACCATATCCTTATTCATCAAGACCTGAACCTACACATGATCCTACTATTGATATGCGGTATGTAGTGCCACAGAGCTCAGAGGATGGTTCTGACTCAGAACTTCCTATTGAAAATTCAGATGGGTAGAGAATGGGATCATATAATGGATCTCATGAATATCAGATATCCACAAATGGTTCCGACAGGAATGTTGGACAATCTAGTTGGATGGGTGCAAGGATGAACCCTAATAATAGTAGTAGAAATACCATGTCAATAGATAACCAGGATGAGGAAGAAGATCCTGAGGAGAGAGTGTTTGAATCATCACATCTTCTCAAAACCCAGGGAATATACATTATCCAGTGTTTAACTATCTTGCCCAAGGGAGCACCTGTGAAGTAGCAGGATCTGCGTATCCTGTTGAAAACTCAAGGAATGAAGCTCAGGAGATGCAGGCTGGAGATAATGTTGAATATGTTTCTAAAGACTTTTCAGCTGAGCTGGAGGGAGTCAATGCGCTCAGATTGAGTAATGACTCAAGTCCTGACACTTCAGATACAGAGTATGTTCCTTTTGGAAGGCCATTTGTTCCACAAACTATGCGACGAACAACACGTCATCACGGTTGGACATCAGACACGTACGATGAGCGTAGTTACTACTAGAAGGCGACAATGAGTTAGTAGTATTTAGTATCGTGTATTGTACCCCAAGTAATAAGGTAGTTTTGTGATTATACCTATATGGTATATGTTGTAATGACTTTGTATCATTATGATATTATGTAAATATGTGAAATACGTATTTGGATTTTATTTGGATCTTCATTGTGTGACTAGTTATGTGCGTAAAGTCGAGCTCAGAACACATGTGCATGATGTAATTATGTGTATTCGCTTTATGTTGCAGGACTAGAGGGTCATGGATACGGGTGTAGGAATGGAAACTGAGCAGCAGCGGATGGAGCGAGAGGCCAAGGAAAAGGCCGAGGCAGATGCAGCAAACCAAGAAGCATTACCACCACCACCAATGGGGCCGTTAATGGAGCAGAACTTTATGCAATGCATGCAAATGATGCAAGAGAACCAGAATAAGTTCATGGAAGAGCTGCTGGGGCGAGAAAATCAGAGGGCACCTGAAGGTGGAGGAGTGATTTTATCTGATTTCCAGAATGCAAGACCGTTACCTTTTGCATCAGCTCCTGAACCAATGGATGCAGAAGACTGGCTGGAAGATATAGAACGGAAGCTGAAAACTGTGGGTTGCAATGATGAGGAAAAATTGAGGTATGCAACTCATCTGTTGACGGGACCTATAGCATCATGGTGGGAAAATCAGTTAGCCATGCAACAACCAGGAAGGGAGTTTACCTGGGAGGAGTTCAAGCAGAGATTCCGTGAATATCATGTTTCGGAAAGTGTCATGGAGTTGAAGCGGAGAGAATTTGAGGAGCTTCAGCAAGGATATACTAGTGTATGAAGTACATCCGGGAGTTTAGTCAACTTTCTCGTTATGCTGAGGAGGATGTTAATACTGAAGAGAAGCGGAAGAAGCGTTTCCTGCGTGGATTAAATCCGTTTGTGAAGATGCAGCTAAGGTTAGCCAATAAGCAAACTTATCAGCAGTTGTTGGATGCAGCCATTACCTTTGAGGATGATTACAAAAATGTCCAAGAGGATCGGAGGAAGAGAGCCAAGAAGGAAACCAAGAGAATTCAGGCAAGCAAACCTAAACCTAACCTGGAGTTCAAACCCCGGAATAGGAATAATGGCAAGAACAAAAATGGCAAGAGGAACCGACCTACTGGGAAATTGAATTGTGCAACCCTCGAGGAGGTGGATAATTCGGAGCATGCCGTGATAGGTATGCTCAATATCCTTACCAATCCCGACAAAGTTCTATTTGATACTGGTGCAACTACTTCATTCATTTCTGAAGAATTTTGTGATAAGTTCGAGATTAGAAGGGCAACGTTAGCCTATGACCTTAATTACGGCAGGAGGGAATGTGATTGTACGCCACATAAAACAATATCAGGTTATCTCAATCTGTGGTTGTACATATTTCGCAGACCTTTATGTGATTCCTTTGAAGGGAATTGCAGTAGTACTGGGGATGGATTGGATGATGGAACACGGAGCTCAGATAAATTGTGAGGAGAAAACTGTCTCAATCAAAACTCCAAGTGGAGCAAGAATAGTTTACCAAGCAGATAAACACAGTCATATCATGGTGGATCTGCAGTTGAAGTCAATGAAAGAAGTTAAATTAGAGGAGATTCCTATAGTTAATGAATTCCAAGATGTTTTCCCAACAAAGTTACCAGGAATGCCACCAGACCAGGAGATAGAGTTCACCATTGATCTAATACCTGGTACAACACCAATAGCTCAAGCACCATATAAGATGGGACCCAAAGAGTTGAAAGAACTCAAAGAGCAAATTGATGAGTTAGCTAGAAAAAGATTTATACAGGAAAGTGTGTCTCCATGGGGAACACCAGTAATCTTTGTGGATAAGAGAGATGGTGGAAGACGGATGTGTGGTGATTATAGAAATTTGAACAACGTGACTATCAAGAATAAGTATCCTTTACCAAGAATTCAAGATCTCTTTGATCAGGTGAAAGGTGCTGGAGTATTTTCAAAGATCGATTTAAGATCTGGATACCATCAAATAAAAATCAAGCCAGAAGATGTTCCAAAAACAGCATTTGTCTCAAGATATGGACACCATGAGTATCTGGTAGTACCATTTGGTTTGACCAATGCACCGGCAATATTCATGAATCTGATGAACAAAATTTTCATGCCATATTTGGACAAGTTTGTCATCGTTTTTATTGATGATATTATGATATATTCCAAGGATAAGGAAGAGCATGCTGACCATTTGAGAATAGCATTGCAAACTTTAAGAGAACATAAGCTTTATGCTAAGTTCAGTAAGTGTGAGTTCTGGCTAGATGAGGTAAAATTCCTCGGTCATGTGATTAGTAAGGATGGAATTGCTATGAATCCATCTAAAGTTCAGTCAGTACTAGAGTGGACTGACCTACCAATGTGAAGAAAATTCAAGGTTTCTTAGGGATGGATGGTTATTATCGGAGATTCATTGAAGATTTCTCCAAAATAGTCAGACCAATGACCAAATTATTAATAAATAATACACCATTCAAGTGGGATGAGAAATGTGAAGCAAGTTTCCAAGAGTTGAAGACTAGATTAACCACAGCTCCAATCTTAGCAGTTCCTGAAACAGGGAAGGACTTCACCGTTTACTGTGATGCGTCTAAACAAGGTTTGGGTTGTGTATTAATGCAAGATCGGAAAGTGATTGCTTATCGTTCAAGACAACTGAAGCCACATGAGGTCAACTATCCAACTCATGATTTAGAGTTAGCAGCAGTAGTTTTTGCGCTGAAATGATGGAGGCGTTTTATTTATGGAGCTAGATGTGAGTTATACACTGACCATAAAAGTCTCAAATATTTCTTCACGCAAAAGGGATTGAATATGAGACAGAAACGTTGGTTGGAATTAATCAAGGATTATGATTTAAAAATCAATTACACCCCAGGGAAAGAAAATGTTGTAGCAGATGCTTTAAGTAGAAAGAGTGCAGATATTCAGCCTAGCAATAGGGAGCTACCAAAAGAGTTACAAATGGACTTGGAAAGATTAGAACTTCAATTCATCACAACAGAGGTTCTTGGAGGATTAGCTACTATGTAGGTAGTTATAGAGCAGGACAGTGATCTTAAACAAGAAATTTTTAGACATCGAACAGAAGATCCTTTCATTGCTGAGGAAATTCGGAGGATATCTCAAGGGGCAAAATCAGTTTTTCTCCTTGGAGAATATGAGTCTTTATGGTTCCAAGACCGTCTATGTGTTCCAGATGTGACTGAGATCAGAAATGTCATACTCAAAGAAGCACATGATACACCATATTTTATACATCCGGGGAGTACCAAGATGTATATGGATTTGAAAGAACTATTCTGGTGGAATAACATGAAAAGAGATATTGCTAAATATGTATCTGAATGCCATACTTGTCAAAGGGTGAAAGCTGAACATCAAAGTCCAGCAGGACCATCACAACCCTTAGAAATTCCTGAATGGAAATGGGAGGAAATAGGTATGGACTTCATTACGGGATTGCCTATGACACCAAAAAGGAAGGATATGATATGGGTAATTGTGGACAGACTTACTAAGAGTGCACATTCATTCCGGTGAATCAAAAGGATAATGCAGAGAAGTTAGTTGAAGTATATGTCAAAGATATAGTAAGTAAGCATGGAGTACCCAAAAAGATCATAACTGATAGGGGATCAGTGTTTACTTCAGCATTTTGGAAGCAATTGCATGACTTGGTTCAAAATTAGATTTCAGCACGGCATATCATCCTGAAACAGGAGGCCAAACTGAAAGAACAAATCCAATACTAGAAGACATGTTGAGAGCTTGTGCACTAGATTTTGGAGGAACATGGGAAGATCACCTACCATTGGCAGAATTTTCTTATAATAATAGCTATCAGAGTAGTCTGAAGGCAGCTCCATATGAGGTTCTGTATGGAAGGAAGTGTAGATCACCAATATGTTGGTATGAACCTGGAAGCAGCAAAGAATTTGCGCCAGATTATATCAAAGAGAGACAAGATATCATTGATAAGATCAGAGATAGACCGAAAATATCCCAGAGTAGGCAGAAAAGTTATGCAGATCAAAGTCGAAGATCATGGCATCCAGAAGTAGGAGATATGGTCTATTTGAAAGTAAGTCCAATGAAAGGAGTAAAGAGATTCAGAGTTAAAGGAAAATTGAGTCCAAGATATATCGGACCATTCAAGATACTGAGTCAAAACAGAACTATAGCTTATGCTTTAGAGTTACCATCAAGATTGGCTCAAGTGCATAATTTTTTTCATGTATCACAACTTCACAAATGTTTGAAAGTTCCAGATGATGCAGTCACAGATCAAGAGATAGAACTACAAGTAGACCTGACTTATATTGAAAAGCCATGTAAGATTCTGGAAGAAAACTGGAAAAGATTGAGGAACAGAGCAATCAAATATTGCAAGGTTCAGTGGGAACATCACCCTGAAAGGGAAGCCACATGGGAGAGAGAAGAGGATTTAAGAAAAGCTTATCCAGAACTATTCAGGTACATCTCCACAAACTTCAGGACGAAGTTTAATTTAAGGGAGGAAGTCTGTAACATCCCACCATTTAGGACCCAACGAAGGGTAGATTTAGGATTATGAAATGTTGCATGCATTCATCTATGAAATTGTGGGTAAAATTTTCGCCAAATAAAAACCTAAGTGATCAATGTTTCTTTCATACTTTGAGATTAGGTTTAGTCTTAAAGGACGATTGTTATAAACTTTGAGATGATCTTAAGGGGTTATGTGTTTAAAATGAATTTGAATTTTAAACTTGAGTGTTTGAATTATAAATTCAAATGAATTAGATATAAGTTTTGAATCTTAACTCAATTGAGAGATAAATATTACAACTTAAATTTTATCCAAAAAAAATATTGAATATGAAACTTATTTCATATTATTAATACATGAACAAGTTACAAAGAATGTAACCTACTGAAGCCATTTCCAAACTTCACAATTTACAAAAGAATAAAGAATAAGAATATTCTTTATTAATAATAATATAATCTTTATTACAATTAAATAAAATAAAGATTACAAGAATAATAAAAGAAAAATTACAAAAGAATAAGAAAATTACATTGGAATATCTACTAACTATCCTATATCTAAATCTAAACTAAATCTTCATCTTTATCTTTGTGCCTGCAAAACAAATATTAAATAGAAACAAAAGAAGATTAGGGTTAGTACTATTTCTCTCAGATATGTCAGTGAAATGCACTTGACAAATTCATCATTGAGAAATGTTATAATAGGGGCAAGTTTCACCAATATGAAAGATTCCATATTTCATAAATTCAATGCCAGAAGTCAAATGACAGACAAGAGGGACCAATTCACCAGCCAGGTGAAAGTAATCTGGTAATAGTAAGTTCAAAAATGTAGGGTGGCGTAGCATGGAAAACAAAAAAATTCTACCGCATGCAAACAAACAAGCCAAGATCTATCTACTAGATTGTAGCAACGAGTCTATGGAATAACTCACCCTCGAAGATTCCAAAGTGTTTAACGAGAGCGGATTCTCGTGGGTGATGTAGTCGTACTCTTCCCGATCTCAAGATCGCGTAGGCGATCCTTCCGTCGCTGCGTTCCGGCAGCGCTCCCGCAGTCGGTCACACATTCAGTACTCGACGAAGACCTTCCTCTCCCTTGTTCCAGCACGCAGCGGAGGTTGTAGCACTCTCCTCGCGATTCCGGCAACACAACGGCGTGGTACCGGAAGTAGAGGGGAGGTCTCGCAGGGCTTCGCCTTAAGCCAGAGCGAGTATGGTGGACTATGAGAGAGCTCCTCGGCGATCTAGGGTTTAGACACACCAAGTAGGGGGCAAGCCGGCGGCTAGGGTTTAGCTAGGCGGCGGCGGCGGTTTTCCCTAGGCGGAGGCGGGGACAGCAGGAGGTGGCGGCGTTGGCGCTAGGGTTTGCGGGGTGGAGATCTTGTGTACTAGGAGGGGCAGCCCTGCCCCTCCCTTTATAGGTGGGAGGCGCCGGCCAAGGGGAGGGGAGTCCCTCCCCAACTCGGATCCCAAGTGGGCCGGCGGTGGAGGAGGAACTCCTTCCCAACTCGGTTTCCCACTTCCCTTCCACTTCCCAAAATAGCCGTTTGACTTTTCAAATTGGCGTTTGACTTTTCAAACTAGGATTTGATTAAACCCTTTATTTTGTTCAGCGATGACACCTAGTACATGATGCAATCATTCCAACTTGGTATGACAGATTCATGTACCCTTCCCCTTCGGAGTGCCGGACATTCCGAAACCTTCTAGAACATTCCCAATGAAAACACCGGAACCATTCTCCAAATCCGAAATAGGAGTTTCCTTATATGAATCTTATTCTCCGGACTATTCCAGATCTCCTCGTGATATCCCGGATCCCATCCGAGACTCCGAACAACATTCGGTCTCTTTCTCGTCATTCCATAACTACTCAAACAACGTCGAATCCTTAAGTGTGTCTCCCTACGGTTCGTGAATTATGCGGACATGATCGAGACACTTCTCCGAACAATAACCAATAGAGGAATCTGGAAATTCATATGGCTCCCACATATTTCTACGATTACTTTGCGATCGAATGAACCACTTACATACAATACCAATTTCCCTTTGTCTCATGATAGTTTACTTATCCGAGGTTATGATCATCGGTATCTCTTCATACCTAGTTCAACCTCGTTACTGATAAGTACTCTTTTCTCGTTCACGTGATATGTGATCCCTTGTGAGCCAGTCACATGCTTGCAAGCTAATTGGATGACATTTCACCGAGAGGGCCCAGAGTATATCTATCCGTCATATGGATGGACAAATCCCACTCTTGATCCATGTGTCTCAACCAACACTTTCCGAACACTCAATGCCACCTTTATAGCCACCCAGTTACGGTGTGGTGTTTGATGTCATCAAAGCATCCTTCCGGTGAAGGTGATATGCATGATCTCATGGTCGAAGGAATTAGGTTACTATGTATTAGAAAGCATATAGCAATTGAACTATTAAAATGACTTGATCTTTATGCTACGCTTATCTATAGGAGTATGTCCACCATATCATTCTCCTAACGATATGATCTTGTTGTTAATAACATCTCAATGTTCATGATAGGGAAACCACAATCATTTATTAACCAACAAGCTAGTATTATATAGAGGCTTTACTAGGGACTTCATTTTAGTTTACAAATCACACAAGTATTAATGTTTCCTTGTTAATACTATTATAACATGAATGTAAACATTTATCATAAACACAAAGATATAATAATAACTACATTTATTATTACCTCTAGGGCATATCTCCAACAGTCTCCCACTTGCACTAGAGTCATCTAATCTAGATTACATGGTAATATACCGAACACCCATGGCAGTTTGGTGCTGGTCATGTTTTGCCCTCGGGAGAGGTTTAGTCAACGGATCCGCCACATTCAGATCTGTGTGTACTTTGCAAATCTTTATGTCCCCATCTTGGACATGTTCTTGAATAGCGTGAAAAGGAAGCTTGATGTGCTTCAACTTCTTGTGTGACCTTGGTTCTTGCGCATTGGCTATGGCGCCCATGTTATCACAGTAGATAGACATTGGGTCCAGCGCACTAGGAACCACACCCAGCTCTGTAATGAACTCTTTCATCCATATCGCTTCTTGTGAAGCCTCTGAAGCAGCCATGTATTCCGATTCAGTTGAAGATCTCGCCACAACGCTTTGCTTTGCACTCCTCCAGCTAACTGCTGCACCATTCAAAGTAAATACGTATCCAGATTGTGATTTAGAATCATCCGGATCGGTGTTCCAACTAGCATCGGTGTAACCATTAACAACGAGCTGTTCATCACCTCCATAAGAAAGAACCATATCCTTAGTTCTTCTCAAGTACTTAAGGATGTTTTTGACCGATGTCCAATGATCCACTCCTGGATCACTTTGATATCTGCTAGTTAAACTAACATCATATGCAATGTCGGGTCTAGTACATAGCATGGCATACATTAGAGATCCTATGGCTGAGGCATAGGGAGTCTTACTCATCCTTTCTCTATCTTCTGCCGTTGTCGGATTTTGAGTTTTACTCAAGGTCGTATTGGGCAACATGGGCAAGAACCCTTTCTTGCTATCTTCCATTCCAAACCTCTTTAGAACTTTGTCCAAATATGTACTTTGTGACAATGATATTAAGCGTCTCAATCTATCTCTATAAATCTTTATGCCTAATATGTAAGCTGCTTCGCCAAGATCCTTCATTGAAAAACTATTATTCAAATATTCCTTGACACTATTAAGAAGGTCTACATCATTCCCAATCAACAATATGTCATCCACATATAGTATTAAGAATGCTACAGAGCTCCCACTCACTTTCTTGTAAATACAAGCTTCTCCATAAGTTTGTATAAAACCAAAACTTTTGATCACCTTATCAAAATGTTGATTCCAACTTCGGGATGCTTGCTTCAATCCATAGATGGACCGTTGAAGTTTGCATACCTTGTTAGCATCTTTAGGATCGACAAAACCTTTGGGTTGAATCATATACAACTCTTCATCAATGTCTCCATTGAGGAATGCTGTTTTGACATCCATCTGCCATATCTCATAATCATAATATGCAGCGATTGCTAGCATAATCCTCACAGACTTTAGCTTCGCTACCGGTGAGAATGTCTCATCGTAGTCAACTCCTTGAATTTGTCGAAACCCTTTTGCGATAAGTCGAGCTTTATAGACAGTAACATTACCATCAGCATCTGTTTTCTTCTTGAAAATCCATTTGTTCTCGACAGCCTTCCGGCCATCCGGTAAGTCCACCAAAGTCCATACTTGGTTTTCGTACATGGATCCAATCTCGGATTTCCTGGCTTCTTGCCATTTATTGGAATCTGGGCTCATCATCGCTTCCTCATATGTCGCAGGGTCATCGGTGTTGTCCACCAACATGACACTCATAACGGGATCATACCAATCAGGAGTGGTATGAGTTCTCGTTGACCTGCGAGGCTCTGTAGCAACTACAACCGAAGTTTCATGATCATCATCATTAGCTTCCTCTCTTATTGGTGCAGGCACCACAGGAACTTCTTCCGGTGTTGTGCTACTCGCAATTTCGAGAGAAGGTTCGACAACCTCGTCGAGTTCTACTTTCCTTCCAGTCACTTCTTTCGAGAGAAATTCCTTCTCTAGAAAGGATCCATTCTTGGCAACGAAGATTTTGCCTTCGGATCTATGATAGAAGGTGTACCCAATAGTTTCCTTCGGGTATCCTATGAAGACGCATTTTTCCGCTTTGGGTTCAAGCTTGTCCGGCTGTAACTTCTTTACATAGGCTTCGCAACCCCAAACTTCAAGGAACGACAATTTAGGTTTCGTCCCAAACCATAATTCATACGGTGTCGTTTCAACGGATTTAGATGGTGCCCTATTTAAAGTGAATGCGGCTGTTTCTAATGCATAACCCCAAAATGATAGCGGTAAATCTGTAAGTGACATCATAGAACGAACCATATCTAAGAGAGTTCGATTACGACGTTCGGACACACCATTACGCTGTGGTGTTCCCAGCGGTGTCAATTGTGAAAGTATTCCGCATTTCTTCAAATGCTCGCCAAACTCGTAACTTAGATATTCACCTCCACGATCAGAACGTAGAAATTTAATCTTCTTGTTACGTTGATTCTCAACCTCACTTTGAAATTCCTTAAACTTCTCGAAAGTTTCGGACTTATGTTTCATGAAATAGATATACCCATATCTATTCAAGTCATCCGTGAAGGTAAGAACATAACGATAACCACCGCGCGATGCTACACTCATTGGACCACACACATCGGTATGTATGATTTCCAATAAGTCCGTAGCTCGCTCCATCATACCAGAAAATGGAGTCTTAATCATTTTACCCATCAGATATGCTTCGCATCTTTCAAGTGATTCAAAATCAAGTGATTCAAGAAGTCCATCGGAATGGAGTTTCTTCATACGCTTCACTCCAATGTGACCAAGACGACAGTGCCACATATAGGTCGAGTTATCGCTCGATTTCAAACGTTTAGCCTCAATGTTATTAATATGTGTATTTCCACTATCGAGATTCAATAAGAATAGACCATCTATCAAAGGTGCATGTGCATAAAACATATTACTCATATAAATCGAACAACCATTATTCTCGGATTTAAACAAGTAACCATCTCGCAATAAACAAGATCCCGATATAATGTTCATGCTTAATGCAGGCACCAAATAACAATTATTTAAGTATAAAACTAATCCCGATGGTAGATGAAGGGGTAGTGTGCCGACCGCGATCACATCAACCTTTGATCTGTTTCCCACGCGCATCGTCACCTCGTTCTTCGCTAGCTTCCGTTTATTCTGCAGCACCTGTTTCGAGTTACAAATATGAGCAACTGAACCAGTATCAAATACCTAGGAACTACTACGAGTACTAGTGAGATACACATCAATAACATGTATATCAGATATACCTTTCTTCTTGATGTTGCCGTTCTTCAAATCCGCCAAGTACTTTGGGCAATTCCGCTTCCAATGACCTTCTCCCTTGCAGTAAAAGCACTCCATATCAGGCTTAGGTCCAGCCTTGGTCTTCTTCGTCGGCGCGGTAACTTTCTGTCACATCCCAAGATTTTCCAAATCTTGTAATGTGAAAATAAAATAAACAAAATAAATCTTTGTTGAAAATCAGGGTGAAAAGAAACTTTTGTTTCTAAAAGGAGACTTAAAATCCCATCTTGAACAAACCTTGGTAAAAGTTTGAATTCAACAAAAATTCAAATCAAGGGAAATGCATTCCTCAATGAATGTATCTGGAAATTTGAACATTAGGAAAATAAATCCAAATCCCTAAACCCTAATGGAAGGAAATCATTTTCCAAAGTTACCCCAAATCTATGGATTTGATCCATACCAAATCTGATCAACAAATAATCACAAAGGATCAAGAATAGACCATAGAGATTGGTTTCACTTAGTTTGGAACCATAGACAAAAATCTTATGACTATAATAAGATAAGGAAATTGAATTTCCAAAGCTAATAAAGCCCTTACCAAAAGCCCCTACCAATTGGTGATCAAATAATCCTAAAGGGATTAAAAAGATAAAAATTTAATAAAGGAAAAATAAAATTGTTTTGGAAATACTAATTTGGATCTTTTAATAGAAGACTTTGTTTTCAAATGAAAAGGTGAGCCAAATTAATTTTGGCCAAACTTTTGTAATAAAATATTTTGTTTTGATAAAATGAGTAAAAGTTTATTTAAATAAAATAATAAGGATTTAAATATCCAATTTTATTTAAGTAAAAGGCTTTTCCCATTTTAAATGAACACCAAGTATTTTATTACTACTTTGAAATCTTTTATTAAAAGGTTTTGCTTTGATTAAAATGAGTAAAGGATTATTTAAATAAAATAATAAGGATTTAAATATCCAATTTTATTTAAGTAAAGGCTTTCCCATTTTAATTAAACACCAAAGCTTATTTATCTATTTAAATAAGTTTCCAAGTATTCTTTTATTTTTCAAATAAAACCTTCTGGTTTGGTTTTGAAAATAATTGGATTTCAAATGGAAATTTTATTAAATAAATCCAACACTATTAAATAACTAAAGATCCATTTTATCTATTTAAAAAATGGATCCTAAAATAAATAAAAATATTATTTCATTTTGAGATTTGGATTATGTTGATAAACAGAACCAAATTCAAATGAAAAGTTGTTGATTGTTTGAATTGATTGAGTGATTGTTTGAATTGTTTGAACTTTGTTTGTTGTGTGATTATTTGAATGAAATTTAAAACAGAAAAGAAATAGAAAAAGGAAAAAGAAGCAGACAGAAAAAATAGGAAAAGGACAGCCCAACTAGCCCAACAGCAGCCCACTAAGGCCCAGTCCAGCCCAGTACTCCCTCCCCGAAGAAAAACATTTTACACCCAGATATTGACCCACTGAGTCAATGAAAACCAGGACCCACTCCTCGTCTCCCTCACTCGCTGACGAGACGACCCCACCTCCTCTTATTCCTCCCCTGAACCGTTTTTTCTGCACCGCGAAAGGAACCCGCAAGGAGTATGACAAGTGGACCCCGTTCCCTCTCCTTTTCCCACTGACCAGAGGACCCCACCGACAGCTGTTCATCGTCCTCCCCGCGACCCCGTCTCCCCCTCACAGCGCGGCCGTTTCTGCCCGTTGAAGAGCTCCATCAATCCGCGTTAATCCGTGCATTAAACCTCGCCGTGACCTCGCCCTTTTAATCGCCTCGCTCTCTCCTCCATTTTCCCTCAGACCCCTTCCCCAAGCTCGCCCCCAGGCCGCCTCAATTCCTCCCCGAGCATCCTCTATCTCCGACGAGGTCCAGTACCAATTCCGGCCAAGCCACGCCACCCCCTACCTCCCTGAGCACACCAGGAGAATCCCCACTCCCAGACGCTTCTCCCCGTGTCCTTCATTCGACTGCGGGCGCCCCGGAACGCCGTCTACGACAAGCACAGAGCGCCGCCGTGTCTGCTTCTTCTCCGGCGACGTCTCCCAGGTGAACCGGACCGCCCCGCGCCTTCTCATTCACGCACACACCTTCGCCGTGTCCTTGCGCTCCTGACTATGTGTTCTGTTTGCCTCCGCGTAGTCTGCAGCATCGTCCTCGACGACAACCCGAGAGCACTGCCGCCCGCAGCAACTCCGGCGAGCAATCAAGCTCACTCCAGTACGCCCCGCGATAAGAAGACACTACCTCGAGCTTCCCCACGTTCTTGCGAGCACGGTGAGCATGCCCTTTTTCTCTCTCGCTTCCTGTATCGCCGGCACCGTCGACGACCGACCGCTCCGCCGCCAGCAGCCGCCGCAGCGCCGCTCGTCTATGACCAAGCACCCCACAGCCGTTCGATCTAGATCGGACGCACTAGACAGAACCACTTAACAGCGAAGGGGTACTAGCTCTGCGCCGCACGATTAGACTAGATCCAACGCTCCGCAGCACACGATCCGGCCGAACCGGTATCGACCAATAGGAACGCGCCGCGTGGCCAGTGTTTGATTAAAAACAGAATTAGAAAACAGAAACTTTTGCCAATTTCAAACCCATGTATCTTTTGATCCACACGTCCAAAAATTACAAATTTTATGTCGTTGGATTCAGGAGAACAAGCTCTAACCAACCCTACCCTTAGTTTAGCAAATAGTACCTGTTAGCTTGTTTAATTTTGCAAATTCTTTTGAGTGCTTGTTTAGATTAGAAAAATCATTTAAAAATGATTTTTAGGTTAAAACCTTTGCAATTTGGTTTGTTGTGACCTTACTGACCCTAGGAACCAACCTAAGTTTTGGAAAAGGATTTTGGAAAGGATTAGAATGGATTAATTAGTTTAATCCATTTCTAGCCAATTAAAAACCATTGTTTTGTTTATGAAAATGCTTTCATAAAGAAAACTTTGAGAAAATGTTTTGGACCAAACCTACTGACCCAAAACACCAAGTTTTGCAATAGCAACTTTACCACTTTGTTAAATGACCAATTTGGAACTTACAAAGTTTAGAAGCCTAGTGGAGGCCATCCTTACAATAGAACCAACCTTTGCATGCTTATGCATGACTTAGATTCCATTGTCTTGTGTGTGTGAATTTTGTTGAGTTATTCTTGGTATGGAATGTTAGTTGATTTGGTGATTGCTTGATTGACTTGTAGTGAAGTTAGAGAAGTGTGAGACTAGCAAGATCAAGGAGTGAACCACCATTCCCTACCAAAAAGGCAAGTTACACTATCATACAAAAGTCCTACTATTTTCATTATACTTAGTGGATTTTGAAAACATGCATGAAAATAATTTCTATACTTATGCTATGCTAAATCCTAATAGGATATCCCTATATATTCCTTAGTGAAAACAATGTAGTTGTAGTATGCTTAGCCCAGCTATATTTTGGGATGGGATACATGTTATGATTATATGAAGTATTGAAAAGACTTATGTTTTATATAATAAAACAAGTACTCAATGAACCACCTGGGTGGACAAGGATACTCAAGGATGGACAAGGTGGCAACAAAAGGAACCATGTTTATATGGCTATCTCTTTTGTTGTGCACTAAAAGAAAACCACCCAGGGACTTAGAGATCGAACATGTTTCTCGTACAGTGGCTTCCGTGTACAGCCACATGCTAAATGGGCTCTGGCTTAGTCAACTACATAGTGGAAGACCCATGCATTGGCATCTCCAGGTTAACTAGATTTGTGTAAGGGAGTAACCCTACATTTGTGCCTGGTAGACAAGCTAGCATTGTGTATTGGGAGGACTCCTATGGAAAGACTTTGTCACATTCTCGATCTGCCGGTACTCCATTTTGGTGAGTACTTATCCAGCGGCCACTGGTGGCGTCAAGACGAGATTGTGTCATGTGGGTAAAGTGTACAACTTCTGCAGAAGATAATAAAATCTAAGTACTTAGCCGTGTCCCCGGTTATGGACAATACTGAGCAACTAAGGCCTGAAGCTATGGAAGATCTCGACATTCCAATTTCTCAAAGTAAAACTTGATGGTGACAACAAGGGATTTTGGAGCACTTGGAGTTTTCCAAGAAGTTCAGAAAGATTTGATAAAAGATCAAAAACTATTTTGAAAAGATAGGATAAAACTATATTGCTTTCTGCAAAAGAGCCTAAACCCTACTTAGCCAAATATGCATGTAATGATAGGATCCACTTATTTCTACATAATAGTGAAACTTGCCAATACAATTCAAATGTATTGACCCTTGTGGCTGTAACTTATTATGTTGCAGGTTTGATTGTTATTAGTGAAGTTGAATGATTAGGATTACAAAGTCTACAACCAACATGTTTGCCTGTGGCACTTTGAAGATGAAGGACCCCATGCTTTTAGTTATTCCGCTGCAATGTAATGTAAATAGCCAATGAGCTATGTTTGATGTAATAAAACTATTTTATTCCTGGTTATAAAGTTGTATTATGACCTTTGTGTCTTGGTATTACATCTAAACTGTGGATGCTAGCTATTGATCCAGGGACTAGCATTGTAAACACAGGGGACTCAATCTTATTAAAGGTTGGGGACCTTACACTTTCTTACCACCCTTCTTGAAGTGTCCCTTTTGCTTAGACTTGCCTTTCTTGAATTTGGTGGTATTATTGACCATCAACACTTGGTGCTCTTTCTTGATCTACACTTCTGCAGATTTTAACATAGAAAACAGTTCTGGCAACTGCTTGTTCATGTTTTGCATATTGTAGTTCATCACAAAGTTCTTGTAACTTGGTGGTAGTGATTGGAGGACATGATAAATCCCCAAAGCATTAGGAATCACTATACCCAAGCTTTGAAGTTTGTTTGCGTGCCTAGACATCTTAAGCACATGCTCACTGACGGAGCTGCCCTCTTCCATCTTGCAGTTAAAGAACTTTTCAGAAGCCTCATAGCTCTCAATTGCCGCGTGAGTCTCAAAGATCAATTTGAGATCACGGACAATATCATGTGGGTCTGAATTCTCAAACCTTTTCTGAAGCTCCGATTCTAAACCATACAAGATAGCACACTGAACTGTGGAGTACTGAGTCTTCCGAGCAAGGTAAACATTCTTTACTTCATCGGTAGCAGTAGCTGCAGGTGGGTCACCCAGCGGTGCATCCAGCACATAGGTCAAATTACCAGCTGTGAGGACAATCCTCAAATTGCGGAACCAATCCGCGAAGTTGCTTCCATTGTTTTTCAACTTTTCTTTCTCTAGGAACGCATTAAAATTGATGGTAGGGGCCGCCATTGATCTACAACATATTTGCAATAGTTTAGACTAAGTTTATGACAAATTGAGTTCTAATTAATAGTTAAATTAATCTAGGTGAAATCCCACTCAAAACAATATCCCTCACATTGTTTTAGTGATCACACGAACCAAATCCACCACATCAACACCGATCATCACGAGAGTTGATATAGCTTCAATGGCGAACAATCGACATGTTCATCATATCTACTATATGATTCATGCTTTACCTTTTGGTGATCCGTGTTCCGAGACCATGTCTTTACATGCTAGGCTCGTCAAGATCAAACCTTAGCTTCCGCATGAGCAAATCTGGCTTGCTCACGTTGTATACACTTGCGGAATGTAACACACCCGATCATCACATGGTGCTTCGAAACAACAAGCTTTAGCAACGGTGCTAACTAAGGGTGAACACTTTATGACTTGAAATTAATGTGCATGAGGGATCATCTTATAATGCTACCGTTGTTAACTAAGCAATACAAGATGCATAAAGGATTAACATCACATGCAATTCATAATATGTGATATGATATGGCCTTTCTTATTTGTGCTTCCGATCTCCATCTTCAAGCACGAACATGATCTCCATCATCACCGGCATTGCATCAAGGTCAATGACGCTTCTCCATGGTTGTCGTCCACCGGCTTCAACTATTACAACTACTTTGAATAGAGACGCGGGTCTTAACAAAATTAAAGACAACCATATGGCTCCTGCCGGTTGCCAACTTACAATAAGGAACATTGCATACATCAAATATAATCACAATCATGGCCATATCACATCACTGCACACCCCTGCAAAACAAAGTTAGACGCCTCTACTTTCTTTGCATGTTTTACGTGGTTTGGGGCTTTCAATAAGTGTCGTTCTAACTTACGAACAAGAACCACAACATTGATACTAGCATTGTCAATCACCCGTTGTAAATTGAATCTTAACTATGCTGGGAGAAACAGGCACCCGCAAAGCCACTTATGCAATACAAGTTGCATGTCAAGCGTGGAGCAAGTCTCATGAACGATGTCATGTAAGGTTAGCCCGGGCCGCTTCATCCCAACATCCCGCAAGATGCAAAGTACACAAGAAGCAATCGACAATAAAAGCATCAACGCCCACAATGACCATTGTGTTCTACTCGTGCAACAGATCTACATATAGACACGGCTCTGATACCACTGTAGGGTTTCGTAGCATGGAAAACAAAAAATTTCTACCGCATGCAAACAAACAAGCCAAGATCTATCTACTAGATTGTAGCAACGAGTCTATGGAATAACTCACCCTCGAAGATTCCAAAGTGTTTAACGAGAGCGAATTCTCGTGGGTGATGTAGTCGTACTCTTCCCGATCTCAAGATCGCGTAGACGATCCTTCCGGCCCTGCGTTCCGGCAGCGCTCCCGCAGTCGTTCACACGTTCGGTACTCGACGAAGACCTTCCTCTCCCTTGTTCCAGCAGGCAGCGGAGGTTGTAGCACTCTCCTCACGATTCCGGCAGCACAACGGCGTGGTACCGGAAGTAGAGGGGAGATCTCGCAGGGCTTCGCCTTAAGCCAGAGCGAGTATGGTGGACTATGAGAGAGCTCCTCGGTGATCTAGGGTTTAGACACACCAAGGAGGGGGCAAGCCGGCGGCTAGGGTTTAGCTAGGCGGCGGCGGTTTGCCCTAGGCGGCGGCAGCAGGAGGTGGCGGCACCAGGGCTAGGGTTTGCGGGGTGGAGATCTTGTGTACTAGGAGGGGAAGCCCTGCCCCTCCCTTTATAGGTGGGAGGCGCCGGCCAAGGGGAGGGGAGTCCCTCCCCAACTTGGATCCCAAGTGGGCCAGCGGTGGAGGAGGAACTCCTCCCCAACTCGGTTTCCCACTTCCCTTCCACTTCCCAAAATAGCCGTTTGACTTTTCAAATTGGCGTTTGACTTTTCAAACTAGGATTTGATTAAACCCTTTATTTTGTTCAGCGATGACACCTAGTACATGATGCAATCATTCCAACTTGGTATGACACATTCATGTACCCTTCCCCTTCGGAGTGCCGGACATTCCGGAACCTTCTAGAACATTCCCGATGAAAACACCGGAACCATTCTCCAACTCCGAAATAGGACTTTCCTTATATGAATCTTATTCTCTGGACTATTCTGGATCTCCTCGTGATATCCCGGATCCCATCCGAGACTCCGAACAACATTCGGTCTCTTTCTCATCATTCCATAACTACTCAAACAACGTCGAATCCTTAAGTGTGTCTCCCTACGGTTCGTGAATTATGCGGACATGATCGAGACACTTATCCGAACAATAACCAATAGAGGAATCTGGAAATTCATATGGCTCCCACATATTTCTACGATTACTTTGCGATCGAATGAACCACTTACATACGATACCAATTTCCCTTTGTCTCACGATAGTTTACTTATCCGAGGTTATGATCATCGGTATCTCTTCATACCTAGTTCAACCTCGTTACTGATAAGTACTCTTTTCTCGTTCCCATGATATGTGATCCCTTGTGAGCCAGTCACATGCTTGCAAGCTAATTGGATGACATTTCACCGAGAGGGCCCAGAGTATATCTATCCATCATATGGATGGACAAATCCCACTCTTGATCCATGTGTCTCAACCAACACTTTTCGAACACTCAATGCCACCTTTATAGCCACCCAGTTACGGTGTGGTGTTTGATGTCATCAAAGCATCCTTCCGGTGAAGGTGATATGCATGATCTCATGGTCGAAGGAATTGGTTACTATGTATTAGAAAGCATATAGCAATTGAACTATTAAAATGACTTGATCTTTATGCTACGCTTATCTATAGGAGTATGTCCACCATATCATTCTCCTAACGATATGATCTTGTTGTTAATAACATCTCAATGTTCATGATAGGGAAACCACAATCATTTATTAACCAACAAGCTAGTATTATATAGAGGCTTTACTAGGGACTTCATTTTAGTTTACAAATCACACAAGTATTAATGTTTCCTTGTTAATACTATTATAGCATGAATGTAAACATTTATCATAAACACAAAGATATAATAATAACTACATTTATTATTGCCTCTAGGGCATATCTCCAACAAAAAATTCTGAACATATCCACAAGTCCATAACAGGCACACAAGCTGGACACACACCAACATGCATGTGGTGTGTTGTCAAGCTCACAGAGCAACTCAATCTCACAAAACCACAAAACAGCCGTGGAGTAGCACACCGATGCATCTCTCCACTACACAGCACACAAGCATAGCCAGTGTAGACAACGACTCAACCAAGAACAACATCCAAACCAAACCACCCAGATCAACCAAACATCACCAGGATGGTGACATAAGGAGGGGGATGAATTAGGTGGACAGCAAGATCAAGACCAGGAGCTAGGAGGAGCAGGCTAGCTCAAGAGCAAGCACATGAGGCCAACAAAAACCAGATCAAGTTCATCATCATCAACTTACTACACCATCATTAGATTTTGTGGTGAGTCTCATAAAACCATCACATGCTTCAATCATAGTATCTAAACAAAAGCATGTGTTGCTTTATGAAATAATCTCTCAATAAACACCCAAGTGAGGTGAATCTATCCTAGAGATTTCAAGTATAAAGATAATAAATCAAACTCAGCCACAAGCACTAATCTCTCAGACCATCACAGAGTTTAGTGTTAATTTATGCAACTTAAATCATTCTTCATTTGTTCTTATCAGATCAGGGCACATCTCCCAGAGAGAGTAGCACCTCTAATCTTACAAGTTACAAACAAACTATTTGCTCAACTAACTAGGACTTAAAATCCTAGAGCCTCAGACCAACATCATAGGCAGAAGAATTAAGAAAAGCTTTCATTTTATCTTGCCAGTATTAATCACAAGTATTGTCAAAGCCAAGCCTAGAAATAAAACTCAATCACTTGTGTGCCAGGTCATAATGGTATCACAAGGACACGTTCTAAATGAGCTAAAACCAATCTTTGCTTAGTTTCCACAGATAAAAGGGACAAACCAATACATACCATCTTCCTGAAGCCAGGTGCTAGGAATCAACATCAAACTCATCTATACATCCACAGAAAATCATTACATGTAATGATTATATTTAGTATGTATAATCTCATACAAGCATACCATTATAATTGCATTAAGCAACTACTCAGAGAAACTACTGTCAGTATAAGCATTCTGACAGTAGAGTAAGTTCTCAGATCAACAACATTCCCAATCAGGGATTCCATAGAAACACTAGCATGGAATCATAATGAATTACCACTGGAATAAATCTGACAAGCCACTAACATCATCAAAGCCACTACAAATCATGACCCACAGCAAACAATCATTCTTCATGCTCAAGTATGATCACCACTAGATCTAAAGCATCATGGATATGATCAACAGGGGGTTATGAACCCTAATCAGAACATAGTCACTAGGCACGAGAAGCCACTAGATACACATAGAGAGATTCATGGTAGTAGCATGAACAAGACCATGGAGGCAACTTACCAGGGGTCCTCGCTGACGAATTGAAGAGGAAGCAGATTGGCAGACGAACCCGCGGTGGCTAAGGGAGCACCCAGGGGCGCTGCAACCTGCACCAGCCACGGCGGCGGCCACAGCAGTACACGAGCCCAGCACACCACCGCAGGCGTGACCGCGGTGGCGGCAGCACTTTCCCCTTACCCTAGGGTTTGGGAACAGGGTGAATCTGGCCACGGAGAAGCCCCGGAGTAAAATCGAGCTGGACTAGATGAACGAGCATAGTCGCAAACCTCGTCCTGCACCACGGCAGCGGCCACGGGAAGCCTCAACGGCGGCAATCGCCAGCGGCGGCGCCAGAGCCGCGGGGTCGAGGAAGAGGAAAGGTAAGAATGAGGAAGAGGCAGAGAGAGTGGGCTGGGTGGGCCAAAACCCCTCGGGGTGATTTTGACACTGCCCTATTGGGCCACACTGGCCCAATAAGCCCAAAAGGCCAGCCCAAATCGTTTAAAAATTGTTTAATCAATTGGAAAAGACCAAAATGACCCTGACCTCAATAAAATTCTCGAAAATAAAATAAAAGTCCAAAAATTATAAATAAAATATTTTTGGATTCACAATAATCCACTCTATCCAAATAAGATAAGATATAAACTTTTGGACAATTAAATTTTTATAAGAATTTTGTAATTTATATATTCCTTATGGAATTTTACAAAATTATTGAAAGATGATAAAAATAAATAAAAATCACTTTCATTATGTATTAATATTATAGTATTTTTGAAAAATACTAAATAAATATTTAATATTAAATCTTAATGTATAATTAATAATTCCTAAAAGAACTATTAAATCAATAAAAGTCAAATAAGAAGGGAAATAAAATAAAATAATTCAATATATGTATAAATATTATAAAGTAATATTTATAAATGCTTTATTAAAAGGAACCTTATATAGGGAAAATTCATATAGAATTAAATAATGCATTACATTAATTGCATAATCATTTTTTCTTCTTTAAATATTGTCCTTACCGGGCAATAATGATGTTTTTGTAGAACTAGAAGCTTAAGGTCCAGTGCAAGCATCAGACTTCACTACCTTGCCATCACAAGGCAAGTTCATCACTTGCTCATGTCCTTTGAAGAGTCTTTATCAAAGTATTTGCAAATTGTGTGTTATCATATATAATATAAAAGGAAGAAAATATTATTTTCACAAATAAAGAAATCATTGATATCATCCTAAGTGATGATATAATAGAGCAATGGAACTTAGGGTTCTAATTGCAAAACAATAATGATCAATTTGGGACTTAATAACCCTTGACATCAGTGATTCTAGCGCCGTATATTACGCGTTAGCCATGAGATTTGCAATGGGACAGAGAAGTCAGATGTATCTTCTTCCTCTCGCATGAAGCCGGATGTGCAGGTCGTGGCTGTTATCCTTGTAGCGTGCATATTAATTGGTAATTCGTAGAGGATATGTAGCATATGCGTGGGAACCCTCATCGTCCCACGATAGTTCTAGCATTTAACGGTTTATACAAACCATTGTCGTAATTCATTATGTGGGCATGGTGTACACCAAGGAGGCATGCGGGGTCGCGAAGGGGGCAGTGATTGGCTTGGAACAACTACTGGGCCCCACATCATGGAATTGTCGACGGGAAAGTACGCCCGGTTGTGCAACAAGGAGTTGATCTCTCATGGGTAAAGTAACGCACCTCTACAGAGTTTAAGAACTGTAACTTGTTACTCCCTGTTCCGGAAAGAAGCTGCGAACGCGGCAGGAAAGGAACTCCATGAAAGTTCTGGTCAACCTGTGAAGGCTGATTGTCATAGTTTGTTTTTTGGAATAAAATAAATCTTTGAAGAAAGATTTACAAAAAACTGCATAGTGCCAAGGATATATAATCCGAGGTGGTAGTTAGAGCATCAAACTTCCCACCTTGAATATAATGAACTTGTTGGGTAACGCTGTTACTCATTCTTTCCTTTGATTCCTTGCTTAGACTCTAAGGATACCGAAGATGTGCCAATGTATGCAGCCGAATGCCAAGAAGATGTGTTATATGAGGAACCTGATCTATCTGGAGGAGTCGAAGGAGTGGATTACGAGATCCGCTACGGTGTCGATGGGAACGAGTCAAACTAAGTAACCTAGCTAATAGTAACCAATGGAGCCGAGCAGCATGAACTCTATAGAATAAGCTGTTGAGCTCAGCTCCTAGACGGAGTTACTACTCTTAAATTCCACTGAACACTTTAAATTTTGGTTTGTAAGTTGGATCTTTTGGAAGTCTTGAACTTCTGGTATTGTAATAATAATAATAATAATGTGTGTACATTTGTAATATAGACCCGCAATGTTTCTGTTGTACCACTCTGAGGGATGTGATATTTACGGAACGGTGTTCTGTAGATGTCATGTCAACGACTATAGTGTACTACACATGCAGTGGTATGCTGGATCACCGCAGAATGTGATTTTACGCCACATAAAACAAGATCAGGTTATCTCGGTCTATGGTTGTACATATTTCGCAAACCTTTATGTGATTCCTTTGAAGGGAATAGCAGTAGTACTGGGAATGGATTGGATGATGGAACACGGAGCTCAGATAAACTATGAGGAGAAAACTGTCTCAATCAAAACTCCAAGTGGACCAAGGATAGTTTACCAAGCAGATAAGCACAGTCATATCATGGTGGATCTGCAGTTGAAGTCAATGAAAGAGGTCAAATTGGAAGATATTCCTATAGTAAATGAATTTCAAGATGTTTTTCCAGCAGAGCTACCGGGAATGCCACCAGACCGGGAGCTAGAGTTCACTATTGATTTAATCCTAGTACAACACCAATAGCTCAAGCACCATATAAGATGGGACCCAAAGAGTTGAAAGAACTCAAAGAGCAAATTGATGAGTTAGCTAGAAAAGGATTTATTCATGAAAGTGTATCTCCATGGGGAACACCAGTAATCTTTGTGGATAAAAGAGATGGTGGAAGAAGAATGTGTGGAGATTATAGAAATCTGAACAACGTGACTATCAAGAATAAGTATCCTTTACCAAGAATTCAAGATTTGTTTGATCAAGTGAAAGGGGCAGGAGTGTTTTCAAAGATCGATTTAAGATCTGGATACCATCAAATAAAAATCAAACCGGAAGATGTTCCAAAAACAGCATTTGTCTCAAGATATGGACACCATGAGTATCTGGTAGTACCATTTGGTTTGACCAATGCACCGGTAATATTAATGAATCTGATGAACAAGATCTTCATGCCATATTTGGAAAAGTTCGTCATAGTCTTTATTGATGATATTCTGATATATTCCAAGGATAAGGAAGAGCATGCTGATCATTTGAGAATAGCATTGCAGACTTTGAGAGAACACAAACTTTATGCTAAGTTCAGTAAGTGTGAATTTTGGCTTGATGAGGTAGAATTCCTCGGTCATGTGATCAGTAAGGATGGAATTGTTGTGAACCCATCTAAGGTTCAGTCGGTATTAGAGTGGACTGCACCAACCAATGTGAAGCAAATTCGAGGTTTCTTAGGAATGGCTGGTTATTATCGGAGATTCATTGAAGGTTTCTCCAAAATAGCCGGACCAATGACCAAATTATTAAGGAATAATACACCATTCAAGTGGGATGAGAAATGTGAAGCAAGTTTTCAAGAATTGAAGACTAGATTAACCACAGCTCCAATCTTAGCAGTTCCTGAAACAGGGAAGGACTTCACCGTATACTGTGATGCGTCTAAAGAAGGTTTGGGTTGTGTACTAATGCAAGACCGGAAAGTGATTGCTTATGGTTCAAGACAACTGAAACCACATGAAGTCAACTATCCAACTCATGATTTAGAGTTAGCAGCAGTAGTTTTTGCGCTGAAAGGATGAAGACATTTTCTATATGGAGCCAGATGTGAGTTATACACTGACCATAAAAGTCTCAAATACTTCTTCACTCAAAAGGAATTCAATATGAGGCAGAAGCGTTGGTTGGAAGTAATCAAGGATTATGATTTAACAATCAACTATACTCTAGGAAAAGCTAATGTTGTAGCTGATGCTTTAAGCAGAAAGAGTGCAGATATTCAGCCTAGCAATAGGGAGCTACCAAAAGAGTTACAAATGGACTTGGAAAGATTAGAGCTTCAATTCATCAGAACAGAGGTTCTTGGAGGATTAGCTACTATGTAGGTAGTTGCAGAGCAAGACAGTGATCTTAAGCAAGAAATTTTTAGACATCAAGCAGAAGATCCTTTCATTGTTGAGGAAATTCGGAGGATATCTCAAGGGAAAAAATCAGTTTTTCGCCTTGGAGAATATGAGTCTTTATGGTTTCAAGACCGTCTATGTGTTCCAGATGTGACTGAGATTAGAGATGTCATACTCAGAGAAGCACATGAAACTCCATATTCTATACATCCAGGGAGTACTAAGATGTATATGGATTTGAAAGAACTATTCTGGTGGAATAACATGAAAAGAGATATTGCTAAATATGTATCTGAATGCCATACTTGTCAAAGGGTGAAAGCTGAACATCAAAGTCCAGCAGGATCATTACAACCCTTGGAAATTCCTGAATGGAAGTGGGAGGAAATAGGTATGGACTTCATCACAGGATTGCCCATGACACCAAAAAGGAAGGATATGATATGGGTAATTGTGGACAGACTCACTAAGAGTGCACATTTTATTCCGGTGAATCAAAAAGATAATGCTGAGAAGTTAGTTGAAGTATATGTCAAAGAGATAGTAAGTAAGCATGGAGTACCCAAAAAGATCATAACTGATAGGGGATCAGTGTTTACTTCTGCATTTTGGAAGCAATTGCATGAAGCACTTGGTTCAAAGTTAGATTTCAGCACGGCATATCATCTTGAGACAGGAGGTCAAACTGAAAGAACAAATCAAATATTAGAAGACATGTTAAGAGCTTGTGCACTAGATTTTGGAGGAACATGGGAAGATCATCTACCATTGGCAGAATTTTCTTATAATAATAGCTATCAGAGTAGTCTGAAGGCAACCCCATACCAAGTTCTGTATGGAAGGAAGTGTAGATCACAAATATGTTGGTATGAGCCTAGAAGCAGCAAAGAATTTGCGCCAGATTATATCAAGTAAAAACAAGATATCATTGATAAGATCAGGGATAGACTGAAAATAGCCCAGAGTAGGAAGAAAAGTTATGCGGATCAAAGTTGAAGATCATGGCATCCAGAAGTGGGAGATATGGTCTATTTGAAAGTAAGTCCAATGAAAGGGGTGAGAAGGTTCGGAGTTAAAGGAAAATTGAGTCCAAGATACATTGGACCATTCAAGATACTGATCAGTCAAAACAGAACTATAGCTTATGCTTTAGAGTTACCATCAAGATTGGCTCAAGTGAATAATGTTTTCCATGTGTCACAACTTCGTAAATGTTTGAAAGTTCCAGATGATGCAATCACACACCAAGAGATAGAACTACAAGCAGACTTGACCTATATTGAAAAGCCCTATAAGATTCTGGAAGAAAACTAGAAAAGATTGAGGAACAAAGCAATCAAATATTGCAAGGTACATTGGGAACATCACCCTGAAAGGGAAGCCACATGGGAGAAAGAAGAGGATTTAAGGAAAGCATATCCAGAATTATTCAGGTACATCTCCACAAACTTCGGGACGAAGTTTAATTTAATGGGGGAAGTATGTAACATCCCAGCATTTAGGAACTAATGAAGGGTAGATTTAGGAATTTGGAATGTTGCATGCATTCATCTGTGAAAATGTGGGTAAAAATTTTGCCAAATAAAAACCTTAAGTGATCAAGGTTTCTTTCATACTTTGATATTAGGTTTAGTCTTAAAGGATGATTGCTATAGACTTTGATATGATCTTTGAGGAATTATGTGTTTGGAAAGTGAATTTGAATTTTAAACTTGAGGGTTTGAATTATAATTCAAATGAATTAGGAATAAGGTTTGAATCTTAATTTAATTAAGAGTTAACTATTACAACTTAAACTTTATCCAAAGAAAAAAGTATAAAGAATATGAAAACATATTTCATATTATCAATATATAAACAAGTTACAAAATGTAACTTATTGAAATCATCTCCAAACTTCATAATAACAAATGAATAAAGAATAAGAATATTTCTTTATTGAAAATTATATAATATTTATTACAGAAGAATAAAATGAAGATTACAAAATAATAAAATGAAAATTACAAAAGAATAAGAAGATTACATTAACTATTCTATAGAGAAAACCTAAACTAAAATCCTCATCTTTATATTTGTACCTGCAAAACAAACAGAAACTAAATAGAAAAAGGAAAGTTAGAGTTAGAATTGTTTTTTCTCTCAGACATGTCAGTGAGGTGCACTGAACAAGTTCATCATTGAGAAAATATAAAAGGGGCAAGTTTCACCAATACGAAATAATTTATCTTTCATAAATTTTAAGCCAAAAAGGGGTCAAATGTACAACAAGGAAGGGGCAAGTTCACCAGCCAGGTAAAAGTAATCTGATTAAAGTAACTTTCAAGTCCAAAGCATATCCACAAGTGCACAGCAAGCACACAGGCAGGACACACAACTAAATGCATGTGGTGTGCTGTCAGCTTCACAGCACAGCCCCAAACTCACAAAACCATCAGCACAGCCGTGGAGAGGCACCGGTGCATCTCTTCACTGCTTACACACAAGAACAGCCAGCTTAGACAACAGCTAACCAAGCACAACAGCCAGCAACCAAACCAACCAAAGCCAAGATCTCATCACCAGGATGGTGACATAAGGAGGGGGAAGGATCAGGTGGACAGCAAGGCCAAGTCCAGGAGCTAGGAGGAACAGGCTAGCTCAAGGACAAGTCCAGGAGCTAGGAGGAGAAGGCTAGCTCAAGGTCAAGCACAGGAGCTCAACAAAACAAGATCAACATCATCACCTAACTCCATACTCATCAGTTTTTGTGGTGAGCATCATAAAACCCTCACATGATCTAATCATATTATCTAGACAGAAGCATGTGTTGTTTTATGAAACAAACCCTCAGAAAGCACCCAAGTGGGGTGAATCCATCATAGGGATTTTAAACTCTAAAAGCAAGCAGCAAAGTACAAGGATCCAGCCAGAGCTCAGAACAACATCATTGCTTGGGTTGTCAAGATATATATTACAATTCAAGCATAAACATAGCTAAGATCTAATTTATAGGCACATCCCTAAAGTAAGGGTAGTACCTTAGAAACTAATCCTTTGGATTCAGATAATGATCAAGCTTACTATCATTTTTTACCAAGCTTTGATTCAAAAACAATAGCTGGTACCACTACCAGGACTATCTATATGAATCAATTAGATAAGGCCTAAAATCCCTAAGCCTCAGACCAACATCATTGGTCTTAGGGATTTCAAAAAGGAACAATTCTATTTTATGGAGCCAAGCTTGTCTTAAGCTTAAACCAACCCAATCAATGGATTAGAATCATACTTGTGTGCCATACCAAGATGGTGTCACAAGAGCAATTCTACATGAATGAGGATAAACATTTAATCATCACAGATTCAGTCAATTAACTTACTAATCATTTTCCTGTTAATACAGGAATCATAATTAGGATATTCCTATGTTAAATTTCACTGTTTGAGATCATAATGATCTCAAACCACACATTAATTCTCAAGCCAACAACACTAAGATAGTGGTTTCATCATACCATAACCATGGTCATAAACCAAGAAATGACAGTGAAAAGTTATCAAGCCACTGACTTTACCAAGCATGGATTCCAAAGAAACTATACCATCTGAATCATATGCCAACCAAGCCTAAAAAAATCATCTAATAAGCCACCAGAACCATTATAGTTCATCTCAAGCAACAAGCCTCAGGCCAATAACCATTTAGCATGCTCACAGACGATCCAGACATGATCTAATTCATCCAGTATATGATCAACCACAGGATAAGAACCCTAAATGGAATAAATCATCTTAATTAGGACAAGACAGTAACCAGAGAGGTCATGGCCAACATATAGCATAAGGATCAGCAAGCACAGAGAGCACTAGGGGAGAGGAACAAAACTCACCAAAGGTCCTCGCTGAAGACTAGAAGAGGAAGCAAAGGTGGCCGATGACCATGGCGGCACGGGAGCACCCCAGGAGGGGCGCTGCAACCCATACGGAACCACGGCGGCGACCATGAACACGCGTAGAGGCGAGGAGCATCACCACGACTCACTACGATAGCGGGAGCACCAGGATCCACGCCAACCCCCAAACCCTAGGGTTCGGGACGACATCGATCTGTCGCAGGAGAGCCCCATACTCAAATCCAATTGGATAGAAAGGATGAGCATCGTCGACAACCTCCTGTTTCACCATAGCGGCGACCAAAACGGCCCACGGTGGCGGGAATCGCCGGCGGCGATATCACCAACCACAGGGTCGGGGGAAGAAGAGGAGAGGAGTGAGCTCGAGGGAGAGAGGCAGTGAGGAGTGGGCTGAGTTGGGCCAGACCCTTTCAGAGTGGTTATTTTGACTATCTCTAATGGGCCACTAGGGCCCAATAAGATTAAACTAGCCCAGAAATCTTTTAAGGCCTATTCTAATAAATAGGAAAAGACCAAAATACCCCTGAAATTAATTAAATCTTAGAAAGTAAAATAAAAGTCCAAAAATTATAAACAAAATATTTTTGGATTCACAATAATCTACACTATCCAAATAAAATAAGCTATAAAATTTTAGACATTTAAATTTTATTAAGAATTTTGTAATTTTTATATTCCTTATGGAATTTTACAAAATTAATGGAAGATGATAAAAATAAATAAAAATCACTTTCATTATATATTAATATTGTAGTATTTTTGAAAAATACTAAATAAATATTTAATAACATTTTTTAATATTTAATTGATAATTCCTAAAAGAATTATTAAATCCATAAAAGTCAAATAAAAATAAAATAATTCAATATATGTTATAAATATTAAAAAGTAATATTTATAAATACTTTATTATTAAAAAGAACCTTGTATAATAATAGAGTGAATGCATATCAAGTTAAAAGATGCATTACATTATTGCGTAATCATTTTCTTTTTTAAATATTGTCCTTACCGGGCAATAATGATGTATTTGTAGACATAGAAGCTCAAGGTGCAGTGCAAGCATCAGACTTCACTACCTTGCCATCACAAGGCAAGTTCATCACTTGCTCATGTCCTTTGAAGAGTCTTTATCAAAGTATTTGCAAATTGTGTGTTATCATATATATTATAAAAGAAAGAAAATATTATTTTCACACATAAAGAAATCATAGATATTATCCTAAGCGGTGATATAATGGAGCAATAGAACTTAGGGTTATATTTGCAACAATGATGATCAAGTAGGGACTTAATAACCCCTGACATCAGTGATTCTAGCGCTGTATATTACGCGTTAGCCATGAGATTTGGAATGGGACAGAGAAGTCAGCTGTATCTTCTTCCTCTCGCATGAAGCCGGGTGTGCAGGTCGTGGCTGTTATCCTCGAAGCGTGCATATTAATTGGTAATTTGTAGAGGATATGCCGCATATGGGTGGGAACCCTCATCGTCCCACGATAGTTCTGGCATATAACGGTTTGTACAAACCATTGCCGTAATTCATTATGTGGGCATGGTGTACACCAAGGAGGCATGCGAGGTCGCGAAGGGGGCAGTGATTGGCTTGGACGAACTACTGGGCCCCACATCATGGAATTGTGGACGGGAAAGTACGCCCGGTTGTGCAACAAGGAGTTGATCTCTCATGGGTAAAGTAACGCACCTCTGCAGAGTGTAAGAATTGTAACTTGTTACTCCCTGTTCCGGGAAGGATCTGTGAACACGGCAGGAAAGGAACTCCATGACAGTTCTGGGCAACCCATGAAGGCTGATTGTCATAGTGTTTTAGAATAAAAACAATCTTTGAAGAAAGATTTACAAAAAATTTCATAGTACCAAGGATTTATAATCCGAGGTGGTAGTTAGAGCATCAAACTTCCCACCTTGCATATAATGAACTTGTTGGGTAACGCTGTTACTCATTCTTTCCTTTGATCCCTTGCTTAGACTCTGAGGATCCCGAAGACGTGCCAATGTATGCAGCCGAATGCCAAGAAGATGTGTTCTACGAGGAACCTGATCTGTCCGGAGGTGTTGAAGGAGTGGATTATGAAATCCGCTACGGTGTCGATGATAACGAGTCCAACTAAGTATCCCTAGTTAGTAGTAACCAACGGAGCCGAGCAGCATGAACTCTATAGAATAAGCTGCTGAGCTCAACTCCTAGACGGAGTGGCTACTTTTAAATTCCGCTAAAACACTTTATATTTTGGTTTGTAAGTTGAACCTTTTGAGGTCTTGAACTTCTGGTGTTGTAATAATAATAATGTGCGAATGTTTGTAATATGGACCCGCAATGTTTCTGTTGTACTACTCTGAGGGATGTGATATTTACAGAACGGTGTTCTGTGAGTGTCATGTCAACGACTATAGTGTACTACACATGCAGTGGTATCCTGGGTCACCGCACTTAGCTACCTTTGAGAAATTCTCAATGAATCTTCTATAGTATCTGACCAAGCCTAGGAAACTACGAACTTCTTTAACTGACTTGGGAGATTCCCACTCAGTTACAGCTGACACCTTTGCGGGATCGACAGCTATATCTTCTCCTGACATAATATATCCGAGAAAACCAACTTCATTCAACCAAAATTCACACTTACTGAACTTGGCATACAACTTGTGCTCCCTGAGCTTCTCAAGTATTAAACGCAAATGTTCTTCGTGCTCTTCTTTGCTCTTGAAATAGATCAAAATGCCATTGATGAATACGATAAAAAACTTGTCAAGAAACTCCATGAACACCTTGTTCATCATGTTCAACAAATAGGCTGGTGCATTTGTTAATCCAAATGGCATCACGGTATACTCATACAACCCATACCTAGTGGTAAAAGCAGTCTTAGGTATGTCTTGATCTCTAATCTTTAGCTGAAAATAACCTGATCAGAGATCAATCTTTGAGAACACATGGGCTCCCTCAAGCTGATCAAATAGATCATTGATTCTAGGCAAAGGGTATTTGTTCTTTATAGTCGCCTCATTGAGTGAACAATAATCTATGCATAACCTTTGACTTCTATCCTTCTTCTCAACAAACAGAACTGGTGCACCGCAAGACGAAGAACTTGGTTGAATAAATCCTTTCTGCAACTATTCTCCAAGTTGTTTCTTGAGTTCTTTCAACTCATCAACTAACATCTTGTAGGGTGTCTTTGCTATTGGTACATATCCTGGTAGTAAGTCAATCAGAAACCCCACATCTCTATCTGGTGGCATTCCTGGTAATTCCTCTGGAAACACATCCGGATATTTCTTCACAACTGGTACACCGTCTATGCTAACCTCCTTAAGATAATTTAGCTTACTCCCTTTAGATCAAAGTTAGACTTCAACATAATCCGTTTCTTATCCGGGTTGTGAGTGTAACAGTATGATTGGCACAATCTAATAATCCTTCATACTTAGTCATATAATCCATGCCCAAAATTACATCCAATCCTTGGGAATCTAGGATTATCAGACTAACTAGAAACTTATACTTTCCAAATTCTATCACTAGATCATGACATCCAAAATTCACTATCATCTCTCCAACGGGAGAGCTTACTTTAATAGGACACCCAATAGTTTCAGTTGGAAGTCTATTTTTATCAACAAATGCTCTTGATATGAATGAATGTGATGCGCCGGTATCAAAAAGAACAAGTGCTGGAAAAGAATTAAGCTTGAACTTACCAGACACAACATCATACTCTTCATAGATTTCTTCCACATTGATGTGGTTTACTTATCCCTTCTAAAAAGGGTTGGGCTTGTTGGCTCCTTCAACTTTCTTTTCTGGGCATTCGTTTGCATAGTGCCCAGTTTTCTTGCATTTGAAGCACTCAACCTGACTGATGTCCCTTTTTGCAGGCTGCCTTCCATTGCCATTCCCACTGTGGTGGCTCTTGTGTCCACTCTTATGGTTCTTATATTTATCATTGTCATGGCTGTGGTGGTGCTTGTTGTCATGGTGACGGTTACTGTTGTGGTGGTTGTTATACTTCCCATGCTTGTGGGGCTCAGAACCTCCACTGTCATCACCATGAGAATGCTTGTGAGACGATCCCGACATGTGCTTGTCAAAGTGACGCTTCCTCTTCCTGTTCTCAACCTGCTTCATCTTGCTTTCCAAGATGGTGGCATTGTCACACAGTGATTGATATGTTGGGACATAGGCAACAGATAGCTGCAGGTTCATCTCATCATTCAGTCCCTCGAGGAATTTGTCCTTCCTCTAGGCATCAGTATCAACCTCATCCGGCGCATAGCGTGCCAGATTGTTGAACTCCTCAATATACTCTGCCACACTGCGGTGACGCTGTTTCAGATTGTGGAACTCCTTATTCTTCAAGTTCATCACTCCTAATGAGATATGGGCAGTGCGGAAACCATCCTCGAATATTGCCCAAGTCACATCCTCGATAGGAGTGGTGATCTGGAGGTTATCCCACCATGTTGCTGGTGGCCCTTCAAGCAGATGTGCTGCGAATCTGACCTTTTCCTCATCGGTGCTGCCAACAGTGACCAAGTCCTTATTCACAGAGCATAGCCAGTCATTGGCTACCATGGGATCAGTGGTTCCCGAGAACTTGGCAGGCCTCAACCTCAAAAACCTTGTAAGCATGTCAAAGGCTGGTGGGTTGTTTTGGTTCTTGTTGTTGTTGTTTTGATTCTGATTTTGATTTGCCATGAACTGGGTCATCATATGCATTAGTTGAGTTTGAGCTGTCATCAACTGTTGCATCTCGGGGTTGACGTTATTATTGTTGTTGTTTTGGTTGGGATTGGTACGACGGGGAGACATCTGTGGTTTCAATAAGGATAAATAATGAGATATAACCCATAGATGCTAACACACACAATACATCCCATAGAAACAATCACAAAAATAATCAAGCACAAGATAAACATAAGGCTTAAACAACGTGAACAACAAGTTTTGGAAACGTAAACACACTAGCAAACCATCCACATGTTGGATGATCATTGCGACTCGATAAATCAAAGAATGATATATAAATAGATAGCTGAGTAATCAACTCTACTCCTCCATGTCGACCTCCAATCCACGTCCACAAGAGTAAGTCCAACTGTCTCCATGGCTGTCTTGTACTCCTCCACGCTGGTGGTCAAAGCCTCGACCTTCGCACGAAGGGCTCTCTTTTGCGAGCGCAGCCTCTCTATCACTCCCTGCTGGGTCTCTAGCTCAAAGTCCTTGGCCTCTATCTCGGCTCTCATGTCCTTGATCTTCTTGTTTCTGTCCTGGACTCTCTTCTCCTACTTCTTGAACTTCTTGTCCTGGATCTCGAATCTGGCCTCCATCTCCTTGGCGATCTTGTCCTGCTCCGCGAAGAGCTTGTCCTTCTCCCTCAACTGAACCTGAAGCTCATCATTGCTAAGCATGACGTTGGTCCTATCTGTGTCGAGGTGTCTAACAAGGCTCTCTAGGTCCTGGAGGTACAAACGTAGAGTCTCAATCGTCTCTCTAGTAGTGTCATCATACACTACAGCCTCACCCTGCTCATCACGTCTCCCGAACGGGTGGAAGTAGAGGTCCCTGATCTCAGTGGAGTGTCGTCCAACAAGGCGTCCAAGTAGCTCCTGCATGACTACGTCTAGTCCCTTCTCCTTGTCATCATGCATCAGCTTGAAGGTAATCTCCTCCGTGAGTGGCTCCGTCTAGCGTCCTGGCTGTGAGACTCTAAAGCCCCAAAGATCCTTCCTCTCGAACTTGGTGAGCTGAAGTGCTTTAATACTAGGGAGTGAGAGATTGAGCACACTAGTGAACTCCACAAGACGAGAACCGAAACGAGTTCCCTTGAACTCCTCGGCAGTGCTGATAACAAGGCTAGGCATATATTGCATAAGATAGAGAAAAATTAGAAACAATACAAGTAGAGAGAAAAACACAAGATAGTGAAACAAAAGTCAAGCATACATTCAACAATTAAACTTACAAGTCATGGAATACAAAAATCCACCACAAACACTAAGGTTCAAACATAACTTAAACATTTTTTTGTGAGGAAACGATAAGTGTGGTGGTCCAACTATTGAAATACGACCCAATTCTCACTCATATGCTAAGTCTATGATATCTTCCCTTAGACGTTTTATGGCGGTATCTAAGTCTTGGGTATACTTCTTATCTTCACTAAGGTAATTTTGAGTATTGAGCATTCTACACTTGAGTCTTTCACTAAGCTCCTTGATAGCATTCCAAGCTGCATTTCTTGCAGAGTCAAAGAATGCCATATACATTTCTGAGTTGGCGACCATGTAGAATCCCCGACTCTTTGTGGTTGTCTCCCTTGTTTTTGTACAAGTGGAGTTGCACCCACCAATATTCTTCTCCTTCATCCATCACTGGAAATCCTTTGTACACGGCTTCACCATGTATCCCCAAGCTAACCATAAGGTTTTTTAGTGCTTTGGGAAACTCCGTCTCACATTCTAAAGTCATGGTCATGAGTGGTCCCTTCTTGACGGCTTCATTGATGGTGGCCATCTACAAATAAAGATGAGAAAGAAGATTAGAAGAGGTTTACGAGAAGAAGACAAGTGTGGAATTTTGCAAAGAGTTGCATTTTTCATCCTAGTGGTTCCTTAGTCTAATCCAACTTACGGTCATAATCCTACAGGCAACACAGTGCTCTGATACCATATGTAAGACCCCACCTTTTAAAGGTAAAGGCCCCTATGATTGCAATGCTAGTCCCTGGATCAAATGCTAGCATCCACAGTTTAAGATGAAGTATACAGATACAAAAGTCTTTATTACATCGTCATTCCAGAGATAAACATAGTCTTTTACAACTCATTAGCACATGGCTAATACATAAAGTTCAACATAAGTAAATAAAGTAAAGTCTTCATCTTCATGTGCCACAGGCAAGCATGTTCAGTGTAGACTCATAACCCTAATCTCCATCAGAGTAACCTGCAATATCATAAGTTATAGCCATAGTGGGTCAATACATTTGGAATTGTATTGGCAAGTGATACCATAGTAGAATAGTAGTATCTAACATCTATATGAATTTGGCTAAGTGTAGCTTAGGCTTGCTTTGCTCAAAATAGGTTTTTCTTATCAGTTGAAAAACACTAAGTTTTTGTTTGTTAAAAACACCCAAGGAACCACCAATAGACATTGGTGTACCTTTACCCTTGTTCAACCACAAGTTTTTAACTTGGAAATTGGGATGAGGAGATCCTTGATAGCTTCAATGTCTTTGATGGTCAAATTGTCCGTTGTCGGGGACACGACTAAGTACTTAGGTTTTACCCTCTCGAGAGGTGGTGCACTTTTCCCATAAGACTCGGCATGCATCGAGATGAGACCTTTCAGAACCATTCCCTTAGACTACCATGGATGCGTTCCATCATATCACCCTACCACCAACTGTCAATCTGGCTAAGTTTTTGCAACCTATGTGGTCAAGGCAGAGCCCACATGCCATGTGGTTGCACTAGAAGCTTCTCAACACTAAACATCTTAAATACCTTTGTTCCTGGGTGGCTTTCCACAAGTGAGATACACAAGGTAAACCATAGACATGGGCCTTGTGTAACCACTCAACATAAACCAACATACCATTCCACCCAGGTGATTCATTCATCTAGTTGTTTTATTAATCAAAACACAAGTCATAGACTTAGAAAAAATCCATAGCATTAATATTCCACCCTTGTTTCCTACTAGCTAGGCTAAGCATGATAACATAACAAGTTTCTTAACATAGAGAAATTTCTACTAAGACTACAACTACTAGGATTTCCCAAGGCATAGCATATATATACTTAGAGAAAAAATTCCATGCAAGCCCTATTCAAAACATCACTAATGCATAGTCAAAATAATAAGACAAAATATATGAAGCACCACTTGCCTTGGTAGTTGGGAGAGTAGCAACAATCCTCACAATCACAATCACCACTAGCATCAAAATCTACACATAAAATCATAGCACCAAATTCATATTCAAATAATCAAACAAAAATATACATGAATGCATGCAAATGCAATGAAATGATTTTATATACTAAACAAGTCAAATCAAACAGTACTGAACACAAAGTAATCCATCTAAAGTCTAAACAAACTCAAATTTGCCTCAAAACAATTTTATAAACATTTTATATAGTCAAAATAAGCATATAATGTGTTCTGCAAATAATCCTATTTTTTTCAGAAGCAAAATAAAAATTCAAGCCCACAGTAATGTAGGGTTTATTTTTCTGAAACCAATGGTATATTATTTACAATTTTTGGATAAACAGATCAAAAGATATGAATTTTACAAGTCTAAACATTCAAAAACCTTTTTTGGATTTTATTTAAACAGAACACAGACACGTGGCCGTGTCTGATTTGCCCATACCGCTTCGCGCGGATCAAGCACGTGGACCGTTAGATCTAAGTCAGATACTGCGGCCCAGATCTGGCGATACCGGTTCGTTAAGTGATTCTATCTACGGCGTCAGATCTAGATCCAACGGTGCGAGATCATGCAACCATAGTTGGGCGGTGTCACGACCCGGGATCAGGGCTAGACAAATACCAGATCCTCATCTGATATAAGTCTAACCTAAATTCCGAAGCGCACAGGGAAAGATCGGTAACATTACAGAACATACAAACCATACATTAATAAGGTAAACTCTTAAGAGAGTTACAAATCAGTCATACAAGCCAGGGGTCACAGACCCATCATTACAACAAACAACGGAAGCAAACAAGTTGTTCTAAACAATAAACTTAGCAAAGGGCCTAAGAGGCCTTGAACAGAAGTAGCGACCCTTCCATAGATCCTAGGCTGCTGCCCGGGAACCCCGACTACTCGTCGACTTCGACATAGAAACCACCTTCAGTTGGAGTAGCTTCATTTTACATCAACGAAGCAAGGCTGAGTACAGGGTGTACACCGCAAGACTTATGGCTAGTGGAGTTATTTTTCATGAAGCCATCTTTTGTTTTCAAAACAAGAGAGAGAAGAAACTCGTCTAGTAAGATGATTTTCAAAAGGGGATAAGAAGGCTACAACTCTAGCTCTTAGTATCAACTTGATATCCACCAAGTACCATCATCAACTAAACCTCTCTTTCCGGACTACCCCCTCAAATAACCCCGAGGAAGTATTCCAGATCTCACTTTAGTTGCCAAGTTTTAGCATTCGCTTATAGTTCGCTATGATCTTCACGTCCGTTCCCAAGTCGTCCATAACCGTGGACACGGCTTATCGAAAAGATTAATACCCTTGTAGGGGTGCACAACTTTACCCACACGTACCAACTGATTCTTAATACCAAATTATTAGCCCTCTTCCTTGGAAGGCCGGCAGAGAGTGGTTGACCACGACCTTTACCTTGCTTTCGTCGAGACCATGAGTCACGCACTAGGGAGATGCCGCCATAACGGGTCAAGTCCCGAAGCCGGTCCCTAATGATGTGCGCAGGGTTCAAGATTACGGATGCTGGGCATCTCTTGTTTCCGGCCATTCTTACCTACCTGTTATGAATGCACCTCCTTCACCTCCATTCAAGAACAACCGAGATGCGTATGTCGAATGGAAAGCCCGAACTATGTGACTCATGGAATCTACTAGGCAAGTTAGTGAGTCGAGGGGGTTTCTAGGCCCCCGTGTGGTTGTACGCTCGTCTTGGTTCAAGAGGCAAGAACATCGGGTCCTAGGGGTGGCAAGTATGGGACTACAAAAACCACAACCCATGTGGCCTCCCATACAAGCCTTAGCATGTTTTCATCGATCTCTGATAACATCACCACATCCTACCATACTAGATTCGTTCGCATCTCCGGTGCATCACCTGAATGATCAGCATCAGACCACTAAGCATAGCTAAGCTTGACTGAACTGTGGCACTAGCAATGCTCATAAGACAAACCCTAGTTATGCTAGGAGCGGTGGATCAGGTAGTATAGTTCACAAAGGGAAACATGCATCAGATAGGATTACTCTATCCAATGATAAAAGACTGTTGAACCAAATACATATGACGAGAATGAAATACTTTGTAAACATAGGATTCATATGTATGAGTGGGTCTTCGCTTGCCTTGTCCGTTGTTGGACTGATACTGCTCTTCGGTGGCGTTGACTTCAGCTTCGGGTTCGGTTCCTATTTGCAAGAACCAATCACCGGAAAAGAGAAAGCAACACTCAACACATGGAATGTGCAATGCTCATACAATATGGATGATATGACAAGTTTAATAGTGTTTAAAAGAACCCTAGAACATGCTTGGTCACTTTAAAGGGGGTCCGAGATGTCCAAACCCTAAAACAGGGGGATCATCGGAATCACCTATGGGGTTAAATTGGTTCTTCTAATTAAACTTGCCATCAAAGTTGGTTAACAATGTATGATTATAGATTAGTTGGATAGGTTTCATTTTTCTGAACATTTTGGTATATTATTTGTATTTTTCTAATTTAAAATGAATTAGTTATGAATTTCTCAAATTTTAATTCATTTTAAATAATTTTTGGAATATTTGAAATAATTTCCAAATTTGGGCCCACATGTCAGACTTTTAATCATTTCAGAAAATATTTAATGAAAATAATAAAACCCTGACAGGCAAGGCCCACCTGTCATAGATTTTTCATTTACAGAAATAATTACAGAATTCATTTACAAAATAAAACAAAAGGGAAATATTGCACCATGCCGACGTCATGCTGACGTTAGCAATGGAGATGCCTCAGATGATGATCAAATTCGGCTCTAGGGGCGATGCGGGGCTGCGGGGATGGACGTGCTAGAAAGAGGAGAGCAAGGTGAGACAGAAAGTGGCGGCGCCGCTGGCGGGAGGTCGTCGGAGCAACGTGTGCAACGGTGGCCGACGGTGGTGGCTACAGGTGGTTGTGGCGGCAGCGATACAGAGAAGGAGAGAGCGAGCAGAGGGGTGTGCGTTAGCACCGCTAGCTCACCAGGAAGCCGGTGGAGGGGTCGGGAAGGTGAGGCGAGGTCGGGAGCCGGCGAATCGACGGTGGCCGGACTTCGGCAGACAAACACCTCGAGCTCGATTCCGACGAGCTGGAGCCCTCCCGTCTTGCGTGCTTCGACGGAGATGATGCTGGCGGGGAGGCGGTTCTCCTGGGGCTTTTAGCAGGGCGAGGGGAGACCAGGAACAGCGGAGCACCGGAGCTCCTGGAAGCTAGGGTTCTGGTGAGGATGGGGAAAAGAGGAAAAGGGGAACTAGGGTTCATCGGAGCGGTGCTAGGGATCATATAGATGCTCGGGGGCGGGGGCGCGCATCAAGACACAGGCGGGCAGCGGAGGCAGCGCCACCGAGTTTCTTGGCCGGCGAGGAAGACGACGACGGGGCTATCTGAAGCGGTACGGGCTGGGGTGGGATGCGGCTGGGCCAGATGGGCCGCGACAGAGGGAGGCAGGCAGGCTGTTGGCAGCTGCGTTGGCGGCATAGAGAGAGAGGGAGAGAAGTGGGCTGCGGCCCAGAGAGGGTTAGGGTTATATTTTTATTTCGGAAACCTTTTTCTTTTCTATTTTCTATTTATCTATTTGTAATTTTCAAATTCCAAACTGTTTTGAATATTTCAAAATTACAAAAACTTTTTATAAAGTATATAGAATAGTGTGGGACCCTTTTTATTCATTTTGGGTTCCATTCTTTTGGTCAGTTTTCAAAATACCAAAACCATTTGAATTGATTCAGAGAGAGGGGAAGCTATTAGTGTTTTATTTGTTCTTATTTGCTTAAATTAAAGTACAAGTGTTATGCATGCATGCAATTATCAAACATGTCCTTATTAATATTACACAAAAGGGTGGTATCTTACAGCTCTACCCCACTTACAAGAATCTCGACCCGAGATTCCTAGGTTTTAGAAAAGAAGGTAGGGTACTCAGATTGAAGACGATATTCACGTTCCCAGGTTGCTTCTGACTCGGAGTGATGAGACCATTGAACTTTCATAAACTTGATGGTTTGACGACGAGTCTTGCGCTCGGTTTCATCAAGAATACGAACAGGGTATTCTCGGTAGGTTAGATCATCTTGGAGATCCAAAGTTTCATGGTCCACACCACGAATGGGATCTTTGAAGCAACGCTTGAGTTGAGACACATGAAAGACATCGTGAACCTCTGGAAAAGTTGATGGTAGATCCAATTTGTCGGCAAGCTCACCCCGCTTGGATAAAATGCGAAAGGGACCAACATAGCGAGGAGCCAAT
This sequence comes from Avena sativa, assembly GCA_916181665.1. Taxonomy (NCBI): domain Eukaryota; kingdom Viridiplantae; phylum Streptophyta; class Magnoliopsida; order Poales; family Poaceae; genus Avena; species Avena sativa. The sequence goes on along the minus strand of OV702298.1, from coordinate 269,905,291 downwards.
TTGCCTTTGATACTGAATCGATGGACACCCTTCAGAGGAGTGACCCAGAGGTAAACTTGATCACCAACTTCATAATGAACATCAAGATGATAACGATCGTAGTTGGTCTTCTGACGGGATTGAGCGGCCTTCAAACGCTCTTGGATTATGCGAACTTGATCTTCTGCTTCTTGGATCATGTCCGGACCAAAGAATTGTCTTTTGCCGGTTTCTGTCCAGTTCAGCGGTGTTCGACATGTTCTCCCATACAGGAATTGGAAAGGTGCCATGCCCAAACTGGATTGAAACTGTTGTTGTAGGAAAACTCCGCGAAAGGAAGACATTTCTCCCAGTTCTTTCCAAAGGATATGACACGCGCTCTGAGCATGTCTTCGAGAATTTGATTCACTCTTTCAGTTTGACCACCGGTTTTAGGATGATAGGCTGTGCTGAAGGAGACATGAGTTCCCATTGCTTCTTGCAAACTTTGCCAGAATTTGGAAGTAAACAAACTTCCACGATCATATATGATCTTCTTGGGAACACCATGAAGAACGACGATCCGAGAGATGTATAGGTCAGCCATTTGACTAGCACGGATAGTTTCACGAACTGGAAGGAAATGAGCAACTTTGGATAACCGATCAACTATTACCCATATGGCATCATTTCCTGCTTGTGTCCTTGGAAGTCTAGTGATAAAATCCATACCAATTTCATCCCAATTCCACTCAGGAATTTTCAACGGTTGCAGAAGTCCAGCAGGCCTTTGGTGTTCAGCCTTCACACGACGGCAAACGTCACACTCTGCAACAAAGCGAGCGATTTCTGGTTTCATTCCACTCCACCAGAATCTTTGACAGAGATCTCGGTACATATTGGTACCACCAGGATGGATAGACAGAGGGGATTCATGAGCTTCCAATAGGATTAGATCTTTGATTTTCCGACTGTTTGGAACCACTAGCCGGTTACTGAAGTATAGGATACCTTGATCATTGATGGAGAAACATTTAGCTTCACCGCTTGCAACACGTTCTTTGATCTTGGTAAATTCATCATCTTGCATTTGAGCTTCCTTGATTTGGTCCTCCAGAGAAGATTTTATTTCAGGGTTATCAAGGAATCCACAAGGAACCACTTCAAGGTTAAGTCGCTTAATGTCCTCGTAGAGAGCAGGTTGGGCTTGTGAAATCATCAGGTTATTGCAATAAGACTTCCAACTTAGCACGTCATCAACGACATTGGCTTTGTCGGGTTGATAGTTGAGACCCAAATCATAATCTTTGATGAGTTCCAACCATCGTATTTTCCTGAGATTCAAATCTGGCTGGGTAAAGTGGTACTTCAGGCTTTGATGATCCGAGTAAAGTTCGCAACGGTTACCGATGAGGTAATGTCGCCATTGCTTAAGAGCATGAACAACAGCAGCGAGTTCGAGATCATGGGTTGGATAATTGTTCTCATGTGGCTTCAACTGCCGAGAAGCATAGGCCACTACATGACCATCCTGCATCAACACACAACCGAGACCTTGGAGAGAAGCGTCACAATAGATGACGAAGTCCTTGCTTGTGTCCGGAAGGACGAGCACAGGAGCGGTGGTTAGCTTAGTTTTCAAAGCTTGGAAGCTTTCTTCTGCCTTTTTCTGACCATTCAAACTTCTTATCTTTCTTAAGAAGATCAGTCATAGGCTTGGCTATCTTGGAGAAGTTCTCGATGAATCGGCGGTAATATGCAGCCATTCCAAGAAAACTTCGGACTTCCTTGACTGAAGTAGGTGACTTCCATTCCAGAATGGTCTGAACCTTATCCGGTATGACAGCAACACCACTTGCAGACACAACATGCCCAAGGAAGACAAGCTCTTGTAACTAGAACTCACATTTGGAAAACTGGCATAGAGACGATGTTCACGAAGTTTAGTCAATACCAAACGTAGATGTTCGGCATGCTCTTCTTCGGTCTTGGAGTAGATTAGAATGTCATCAATGTATACCACGACGAACTTGTCGAGATACTCCATGAATACGGAGTTCATGTGCCTCATAAATGTGGCAGGGGCATTGGTTAGAGCATCTCCACTCGCCTACCCAGGAGGCCGATCCGGACGCCGAATTTTGGTCTGGACGTCGAAAATTGGCCCAGTCGCGTACCCAAGGACCTGTTTTTGGCCGGATTTGGGCCAGTTTTAGTCCGGACTACCCAGGCCGAACCCAGGTTTCCGGGTACGCCTTGGGAACGCCGGACTCAGCGAGTTCGGCAAAAAAAGTAAGCGGCGCGTGGACCGCCGAGTCAACGACAGAAGTCGAGTCGTCGTCATCCTCAAAACCACGCGGTGACCGCCGGACAATAACTGCCCGTCGCATCGGCCACGCGTCGCCGATTTACGGCGCCACCATCGCCACATCGGCTCCCTCGACGGACCGGCGGGCACTAACTTCCCGCCTTTTCCCCTTTTCCCGCCCTCGCCGCTACAGCCCTCCTGCCCTCGCCGCCCACCTCGGCCTTTATAAGCCGTACCCCTCGCCGGAGATCTCCACACTCTCTCACAGCTCTCCCACCCACAAACTCCGGCGAACCCTCTCTCACCGTTTTCCCCTTCCCAGCCATGGCCTCACGGTACCCGGTGATGGAGCTACGGCGAACGGCTTCGGCCGGCGCACCCTGCAGGCGTGGGAGGCACGCCTTCTGCATGACGCCGGCTATATGGCGCCAACGGACATGCGGATGCCTCTCGGCTGGAAGCTGAGTGCCGACGGCATCCCTGTCCCGCCGGTGCCGACGCCGGACGAGTTGTCGTACGATGTACAGGAGTACATCAACGGCATGGACGACCCCGCCGAAGCCGAGAGCACCGACAACCTCCTCCACTGGGAGCAATTCTTCGCCGAACACCGCAAGCAGGAGCTCGCCCACCACGAGGGTCCGCTGAACGAGTCACCGCCGAAGTGCAACAACTCGGCTAGCCGCCGGCGTTGGTGGAGCGCCCCAGGGCGGACCCTCGAGGCGGTGATGGAGCACATCAACCGTGGGAACACGCCGCGGCTCGGCTTTCCGTGCACACCGATGCCGGCGGTCAGGTCCGGCCGGCGTCCTCCGCCGAACTGGATGCAGAGGAGGATGGCGAGCATGAGCTTGTCCTCCTCCGCGTTGGCATCCACTCCTCTGGCTCGGCGCCGCTGCACGCACTGACTGCAGTCAAGCGCGAGGCGGAGTCGCCTGTGCGCTCGCCGCTGTGGACGCGCTCGCGTGGCATCGTCATCCGCGAGCCGCGGACGACAACGTCTCCAACCGGCCACCTACGCCTCCGCCGCCCCAAAATAGAAGGTTCAGCACCAGCTGAAGAAGCCGCCTTGAAGATGGCGCTAGAGCAGTCGCTCCGCGAAGCCGCGCCGTAGACACCACAGCCCCCGCCGGTGGAGCCCTCCTCGCCAGACATCCTGGAGTGGTCCAGGTAGGACTGGGAGAAGGCCGCGGCTCGTCGTTGGTGGAGCGCGCTAGGGCGGACCCTCGAGGCGGTGATGGAGCACATTAACCGCGGGAACACGCCGCGGCTCGGCTTTCCGCGCACACCGACGCCGGCGGTCAGGTCCGGCCGGTGTCCTCCGCCGAACTGGATGCCGAGGAGGATGGCGAGCATGAGCTCGTCCTCCTCCGTGTCGGCGTCCCACTCCTCCGGCTCGGCGCCGCTGCACGCGCCGACTGCAGTCAAGCGCGAGGCGGAGTCGCCTGTGCGCTCGCTGTCACGGACGCACTCGCGCGGCATCGTCATCCGCAAGCCGCGGACGACATCTTCTCCAACCAGCCACCTATGCCTCTGCTGCCCCAAGATAGAAGGTTCAGCGCCGGCAGAAGACACCGCCGTGAATATGGCGCTGGAGCAGTCGCTCTGCGAAGACGTGCTGCAAACGCCGCAACCCCCGCCGGTGGAGCCCTCCTTGCCGGACATCCTGGAGTGGTCCAGGAAGGACTGGAAGAAGGCCGAGCGGCAGCGCATCCTCGGCCTGCAGCAGCAGGTCGAGGAGCAGGCGGCTCGGCGGTGGGCGTTGTCCGGGCGGGAGCTCGCCTACCAGGGCGCCCCACTCTATGTCCTCGACGACGATGATGACGACGACGAAGCTCCATCCTACCAGCCGTGGAGGTGCGGCAACCCAGGGCAGGGGAGCTCCCGCCAGAACCAGTCGCCAAGCGACGACGGCAGCGAGAATGACGGTCGCGCCGATCCCGGCTACACGACGTTCTACAGCAACTTCGGCATGTAGAACAGCGGAGGCCACGGTGAACCCGCCCTTTTTAAGTTTATTTATGTACTCGTTTAGTTTAAATTTGATGTAATCCACCTATATTCGCCCAACTTAATGAAATTCGTCCATCTTTAATGAATTTTGGCCGAACTTGGGAACTCGGCCTGGGTACGTGGGTGGGAAACTGGGCGTACCTAGGCCGAAAACTCGTTCCGTCCGGCCGAAAAACAGACCAAATTGCGGCCTGGGTACGCCCAATGAGTGGAGATGCTCTTAACCCAAAGGACATCACTGTATACTCATAAAAGACCATAACAAGTTGTGAACGCTGTGTTTGGGATATCCTCCTTCCTGATCTTGATTTGATGATACCCTGATCTTAAGTCCATTTTGGAGAAGACAGTGGCACCACTTAATTGATCAAAAAGGTCATTTATCCGAGGAAGTGGGTACTTATTCTTGATTGTCACCGCGTTGAGTGGACGGTAATCAACAACCAATCTTGGAATATTTGTATCCCGCTTCTTGACAAAGATGGTAGGGCAACCCCAAGAAGATGTGCTAGGTTGGATGTATCCTAGGCCTTCAAGCTCTTCAAGTTGCTTCTTCAACTCAACCAACTCATGAGGAGGCATGCGGTAAGGTCTTTTGAAGATAGGAGCAGTTCCAGGAACTAGCTCTATGAAAAACTCCACAACTCGGTCAGGTGGCATGCCAGGCAACTCTTCAGGAAAGACGTCCGGGAAATCACAGTCTACAAGGACATCTTGGACCTCGAGAGTGGGTAGGACATCCATGGCATACAACTCCGAGAAAGCTTCAAAAGGTATGTTCCGCTCCCGTGCAAACTGTTGGAGATATGCCCAAGAGGCAATAATAAAGTGGTTATTATCATATCTTCATACTTATGATAAATGTTTACATACCATGCTATAATTGTATTAAAAGGAAACATTAATACTTGTGTGATTTGTAAACATAAAAGAGTCCCTAGTAAAGCCTCTTGTTAAACTAGCTTGTTGGTTAATATATGATCATGGTTTCCTGATCATGAACATAGGGATGTTATTAACAACAAGATCATATCGTTAGGAGAATGATGTGATGGACATACTCCTATAGTTAAGCGTAGCATAAAGATCAAGTCATTTAATATAGTTCATTTGCTATAAGCTTTCTGATACATAGTAACCTAATTCCTTCGACCATGAGATCATGCATATCACCTTTACCGGATGGATGCTTTGATGACATCAAACACCACACCGTAACTGGGTGGCTATAAAGGTGGCATTGAGTGTTCGGAAAGTATTGGTTGAGACACATGGATCAAGAGTGGGATTTGTCCATCCATATGACGGATAGATATACTCTGGGCCCTCTCGGTGGAATGTCATCCAATTAGCTTGCAAGCATGTGACTGTCTCACAAGGGATCACATATCACGGGAACGAGAAAAGAGTACTTATCAGTAACGAGGTTGAACTAGGTATGTGGAGATACCGACGATCATAACCTCGGATAAGTAAACTATCGTGAGACAAAGGGAAATTGGTATCGTATGTAAGTGGTTCATTCGATCGCAAAGTAATCGTAGAAATATGTGGGAGCCATATGAATTTCCAGATTCCTCTGTTGGTTATTGATCGGAGAAGTGTCTCGATCATGTCCGCATAATTCACGAACCGTAGGGAGACACACTTAAGGATTCGATGTTGTTGAGTAGTTATGGAATGATGAGTAAGAGACCGAATGTTGTTCGGAGTCTCAGATGGGATCCTGGATATCACGAGGAGATCCGGAATGGTCCGGAGAATAAGATTCATATAAGGAAAGTCCTGTTTCGAAGTTGGGGAATGGTTCTGGTGTTTTCATCGGGAATGTTCTAGAAGGTTCCGGAATGTCCGGCACTCCGGAGGGGAAGGGTACATGAATGTGTCATTGCAAGTTGGAATGATTGCATCATGTACTAGGTGTCATCGCTGTACAAAATAAAGGGTTTAATCAAATCCTAGTTTGAAAAGTCAAACGCCAATTTGAAAAGTGGAGAAGAAGTGGGAAACCGAGTTGGGGAGGAGTTCCTCCTCCACCGCCGGCCCACTAGGGATCCGAGTTGGGGAGGGACTCCCTCCCCTTGGCCGGCGCCTCCCTCCACCTATATAAGGAGGGGCAGGGCTCCCCTCCTAGACACACAAGTTTCCTCCCTCTAAACCTAAACCCTAGCCACCGCCTAGGGATTTCTCCCAAGCCGCCGAGTTAGAGCTTCTAATTGCCCTAGCCGCTGGTTTAGCCCCTTCTAATTGGTGTGTCTAAACTCTAGATCACCAAGGCTCTCTCATAGTCCACCATACTCGCTCCGGCTTAAGGCAAAGCCCTGCGAGATCTCCCCTCTACTTCCGGTACCACGTCGTCGTGCTGCCGGAATCGCGAGGAGAGTGCTACAACCTCCACTGCCTGCTGGAACAAGGGAGAGGAAGGTCTTCGTCGAGTACCGAACGTGTGACCGACTGCGGGAGCGCTGCCGGAACGCAGCGCCGGAAGGATCGTCTACGCGATCTTGAGATCGGCAAGTGTACGACTACATCACCCACGAGAATCTGCTCTCGTTAACCGCTTTGGAATCTTCGAGGGTGAGTTCCTCTATCGACTCGTTGCTACAATCTAGTAGATAGATCTTGGCTTGTTTGTGTGCATGCGGTAGAAAATTTTTGTTTTCCATGCTACGAACCCCTACAGTGGTATCAGAGCCGTGTCTATATGTAGATCTGTTGCACGAGTAGAACACAATGGTCATTGTGGGCGTCGATGCTTTTGTTGTCGATTGCTTCTTGTGTACTTTGCATCTTGCGGGATGGTGGGATGAAGCGGCCCGGGCAAACCTTACATGACATCGTTCATGAGACTTGCTCCACGCTTGACATGCAACTTGTATTGCATAAGTGGCTTTGCGGGTGCCTGTTTCTCCCAACATAGTTAAGATTCAATTTACAACGGGTGATTGACAATACTAGTATCAATGTTGTGGTTCTTGTTCGTAAGTTAGAACGACACTTATTGAAATTAGAGGCGTCTAACTTTGTTTTGCAGGGGTGTGCTGTGATGTGATATGGCCATGATTGTAATTATATATGATGTATGCAATGTTCCTTATTGTAAGTTGGCAACCGGCAGGAGCCATATGGTTGTCTTGAATTTATGTTAAGACCCGCGTGTCTATTCAAAGTAGTTGTACTAGTTGAAGCCGGTGGACGACAACCATGGAGAAGCGTCATTGACCTTGATGCAATGCCGGTGATGATGGAGATCATGTTCGTGCTAGAAGATGGAGATCGGAAGCACAAAGAAGAAAGGCCATATCATATCGCATATTTTGAATTGCATGTGATGTTAATCCTTTTATGCATCTTGTATTGCTTAGTTCACGGCGGTAGCATTATAAGATGATCCCTCAAGCACACAATTTCAAGTTTTAAAGTGTTCATCCTTAGTAAGCACCGTTGATAAAGCTCGTTGTTTCGAAGCACCACGTGATGATCGGGTGTGTTAGATTTTGCGAGTGTATACAACGTGAGCAAGCCAGATTTGCTCATGCGGAAGCTATGGTTTGATCTTGACGAGCCTAGCATGTACAGACATGGTCTCGGAACACGGATCACCGAAAGGTAAAGCATGAGTCATATAGTAGATATGATGAACATGTTGATTGTTCGCCATTGAAGCTACATCAACTCTCGTGATGATCGGTTTTGATGTGGTGGATTTGGTTCGTGTGATCACTAAAACAATGTGAGGGATATTGTTTTGAGTGGGAGTTCAACAGCAATATGATTAAAAGTTGAACACTATTTATCATAAATTAAATCAAAGTGAATTGCATAGTTGTTGTAGTCATTGGCATCCGTTTACCACCTTGTGCTTAGTTATAATTGAGATGATAGAACTATAGAATTCTGTTAGTTACTTTACGAACTGGTATCATATTGTTTTGAAGTGTTAATCTAAAGTTTAAAAGTCCTATTGCAAACTTTCAGTAAGTTCTGGTTACTCCATGAAGTTTAATAATTGGTATTAAATCAAGAGTGACAATTCCAAGAGTTAGTGTATGAGTATCATGTTTTTCTCCATGATTCTTGATATTCAAAGAATTGTCTTAATATCAAGGTTATCTAGGATCTGAAAGAGTTGTTTCAGAAACCATGATGTGTGGAAGATATTGTGATATCTGAAATGAAGTTTTGGTTGCAACATGATAGAGTATAATATGGCAAAAGTCATGTTCTCATATTTAATGAGAATTTGCAAAAGGTTGGAGACACTAGTTGTCCTAATCCTCCAAAAGGTTTTGGAGAGCAACATTATACTCGCGATTCACCGTTACAAGCTAAAAGTAGCTTGATCATGAATAATTCCATGGTAAGGGTGAATATTTGATGTAGGTAAAATGTTTACTACACCAAGAGATTACTAAAGAATGGAATTTGAAAGCACACCAAACATTTGATGATGGTGATCTACTTCAAAGTGCAAGTCCAAAGACATTGGTATTTAATTATACACGCTTTGGACTATGTGTCATATGTATGACTCCACTGTTGATGTTGATAGATTCTTTCAAACAGAAAATAAATACTGAAAGAGAATCTCATAAATATATGGCAGAAAAGAAAAGACTAGAATTGTTCAGTTTAAGTATATAGATGATATACATGTTATGGCTATATTATTTGCTTATTAAACAATGTGGTTCTTAAGTATTTGATACTGAATTTGTTGGTGTGAATCGTCATACGAAACAACACAATTCATGAACTACAATGTCCTAAGTAACTAGCAAAAGAATATGTGATGATGTTCATCGAGAACAAATAAAGGGTTATTGTGTTGCTCGTTAAACATCAAAGCTTGCCTTCAAGATTTGTTTTATCAGGTATTATGAGAACAAAAGGGTTGTTCAAATAATTGCCGTAATCCATAAAAGATGGATGATTCACAAATCTCGTTGGAGAAATCACATCCATAAAACTAGTGCTAAAAATGTCGAAATACAAATTGATTGAAAGATCACTTAGGAAGTGACATCGCCGTTTAAATTATATTGGAAAGAAAACATGAAGAAACTCCATGTAGATGGAATTTTGGAGTCCTTTTGATTTTTGATCAAATGACGCTTGTGAAACTTTCCTAGAGATAATTAAAACTTCGTTCTTAGGCCAAAAGGGAACGAATGACTAGCTTATTGGAACTTGTACATATTGTTGTACGAAGTCCGTTATGTGTAGTCAAGAGCGATGGATTTCAACTTCATATGCTTTCTCCGAAAAATTTGAGTGAATATATGTATATTTACTTAATAAGGATGAAGTATGAAACATTTGAAAAGTTCAAGGACTTTCAAGATGAAGTGCAAAATCATTGTAACAAGAATATAAATAGTTTATGATAAGATCATAAAGGAAGATATTTGAGTTACAAGTTTAGCATAATACCTAAGATTTAAGGAATCGTTCCGTGGATTTGCATTTCCCGAAACACCATAAGAGTATGGAGCGTTCAAGATATGTAATTAAACCTTGTTTGACATAGTAAGATCAACGGTATAATTCATAAAACTGCCATTATATTTTAAAGATTAAAAACTTTAGAGACTACCGTTTTTCCACTGAAAAGAGCTCCATCATAATCCGTTGAGATGACACCATATAAAGTTATGGTTTGGGATTAAATCCAAGTTGTCCTTTTTTAAAACATTGGTGTGCTATGCATAAGAAAGATGTTTGCAACCAAAGTCGGATGAACCTGTCTTTGTATGTTATTTCGAATAACTATTCCTCCATAACATCGGAGACAAAAGTGTTTGTCACTTAGAACGTCAAGTTTCTTTGAGAAGGAATTTTTCGTGAAAAAATAAGTGGGAGGACAATAGAACTTTGATAAGATTAAAAGAACCTTAGCTATATGTGCAAAGTTGCGCAGCACCGAAAAGTGTTCCGGAGGCAGCAACAATGCTCATGGCTCACGTACCTCAAAGGTTGTGGTTACGGAGGTCAAAGTTTCTATTGAACCAAGTAGGTCGAGTAAGCAATCAAATACCAAGATTTGAGGGTTGAATCATTATTTGAGAATAATGAACGTCCTACATGCCAAGAAGCGATGATGGACCCTGACTCCATAAAATGGCTTGAAGCCATAAAATCCGTGATAGTTCCATACACGAGAAATCAAGTTTTGAACTTGAAGGACCCTCGAGAAAGGTGTAAGACCTTACAGTTGTGTTTGGATCTATAAAGAAATAGACATGGATGTTTCGCATCTATGAAATGGTCGACATGTTGGGAAAGAGTTCACAACAATGTTCAAAGGTTGTATATGACAAGATTTGATCTTTCATAGCGATATTTAGTCTAGACGGATTAATGTAGCAACCACTACATATAATTTTGTTATATGGTAGTTGAATAAACAAAACAAGTTCTTCTAATAGAATTGTTACCTAGGACGTGTGCATGACACGGTCCATAGGGTTTTGTTAATTCAAAGGATGCTAAATGTATATGCAAACTTCAATGGTTGAAGTAAGCATCGCAGAGTTGGAATCTTCACAATGATGAAATTGTTAAAAGAGTTTAAATTCATCAGAGACAATGAAGATGCTTGCATTTGCAAGAAATTAAGTGCGAGCGCTAAGACATATTTCTAATACATTATGTAGAAGACATATTGTTGATTGGAAGTGATGTATCTTTTTATTAACACAGGATAAGAATTTCATCTCGATGAAAGACTTAGGCAAAAACCAAATAATTGGCATCAATAGACGCCAATATGGTTGTGCCAGAAGTACATAGATGAGATATTGAATGAGTTCAATATAGAAACTACAAGAAAGGTTCTTGTCGCACAAAAAGGATTGAATGAGTTCAATATTGATGATATATTCAAGTGTATTGACACTTGGTAAGTGAAACAAAGATTCAAGTATAGATTGATACTTGATGTATGAAATCACAAAGAGTATTTATATCAATCATACTATGATATGTACAAATCCAGATATGTCCTATACTCTAAATGTTATGAGCATATACCAGAATGATTCATAAGATGATCATTGGACAATAGTAAGGATATTCTTATGATCTTTTGGAAGAACTAAAGAGTATATTATTTGTAGAAGTGACAAATAGATGGTTAGTTCATTGTAAAAGTACTACATTGATACTAGTTTTGTCACAAAGTACAAATTAAGTTTATCTCAATCTAAACTAAGGGTGGCACAATATAATGGAAAGTAAGTTCCATAATGGATTTGGATGAGTTCCAAAGTTAAGACATTGTGACAGATACTACAACAAAAGGCTAAGTATATGACTGCTATAATAGCAGCAAAAGAGGGCGTTTTTGTCAAGTAGTTTGTTATCAAACTAGGTGTAGTTCACAGCGGGATAATACTATGAAGATATATTGTACGACAATATTATCAACATGTTTTTAACCCCAAAGAACTAAAGGTCTCACCAAAATACCAAAATTATACAAAGCCATCTCATTAGAGAATGAGTGATGCGTAGAGACGCAAAGACATGCAATTACACACGGACCTGGAAGTGTCAGATCCGGAGATCAGTTGACCACTAGCAATAGTGTACATACAACATCGGAAAGCCATAGGTGTTGAATACACAAAGGTTTGAAACTAGATTATTGACTCTAGTGCAAGTGGGAGACTGTTGGAGATATGCCCAAGAGGCAATAATAAAGTGGTTATTATCATATCTTCATACTTATGATAAATGTTTACATACCATGCTATAATTGTATTAACAGGAAACATTAATACTTGTGTGATTTGTAAACATAAAAGAGTCCCTAGTAAAGCCTCTTGTTAAACTAGCTTGTTGGTTAATATATGATCATGGTTTCCTGATCATGAACATAGGGATGTTATTAACAACAAGATCATATCGTTAGGAGAATGATGTGATGGACATACTCCTATAGTTAAGCGTAGCATAAAGATCAAGTCATTTAATATAGTTCATTTGCTATAAGCTTTCTGATACATAGTAACCTAATTCCTTCGACCATGAGATCATGCATATCACCTTTACCGGATGGATGCTTTGATGACATCAAACACCACACCGTAACTGGGTGGCTATAAAGGTGGCATTGAGTGTTCGGAAAGTATTGGTTGAGACACATGGATCAAGAGTGGGATTTGTCCATCCATATGACGGATAGATATACTCTGGGCCCTCTCGGTGGAATGTCATCCAATTAGCTTGCAAGCATGTGACTGGCTCACAAGGGATCACATATCACGGGAACGAGAAAAGAGTACTTATCAGTAACGAGGTTGAACTAGGTATGTGGAGATACCGACGATCATAACCTCGGATAAGTAAACTATCGTGAGACAAAGGGAAATTGGTATCGTATGTAAGTGGTTCATTCGATCGCAAAGTAATCGTAGAAATATGTGGGAGCCATATGAATTTCCAGATTCCTCTATTGGTTATTGATCGGAGAAGTGTCTCGATCATGTCCGCATAATTCACGAACCGTAGGGAGACACACTTAAGGATTCGATGTTGTTGAGTAGTTATGGAATGATGAGTAAGAGACCGAATGTTGTTCAGAGTCTCGGATGGGATCCGGGATATCACGAGGAGATCCGGAATGGTCAGGAGAATAAGATTCATATCAGGAAAGTCATGTTTCGGAGTTGGGGAATGGTTCCGGTGTTTTCATCGGGAATGCTCTAGAAGGTTCCGGAATGTCCGGCACTCTGGAGGGGAAGGGTACATGAATGTGTCATTGCAAGTTGGAATGATTGCATCATGTACTAGGTGTCATCGCTGTACAAAATAAAGGGTTTAATCAAATCCTAGTTTGAAAAGTCAAACGCCAATTTGAAAAGTCAAACGGCTATTTTGGAAAGTGGAGAAGAAGTGGGAAACCGAGTTGGGGAGGAGTTCCTCCTGCACCACCGGCCCACTAGGGATCCGAGTTGGGGAGGGACTCCCTCCCCTTGGCCGGCGCCTCCCTCCACCTATATAAGGAGGGGCAGGGCTCCCCTCCTAGACACACAAGTTGCCTCCCTCTAAACCTAAACCCTAGCCACCGCCTAGGGATTTCTCCCAAGCCGCCGAGTTAGAGCTTCTAATTGCCCTAGCCGCTGGTTTAGCCCCTTCTAATTGGTGTGTCTAAACCCTAGATCACCAAGGCTCTCTCATAGTCCACCATACTCGCTCCGGCTTAAGGCAAAGCCCTGCGAGATCTCCCCTCTACTTCCGATACCACGCCGTCGTGCTGCCGGAATCGCGAGGAGAGTGCTACAACCTCCGCTGCCTGCTGGAACAAGGGAGAGGAAGGTCTTCGTCGAGTACCGAACGTGTGACCGACTGCGGGAGCGCTGCCGGAACGCAGCGCCGGAAGGATCGTCTACGCGATCTTGAGATCGGCAAGTGTACGACTACATCACCCACGAGAATCTGCTCTCGTTAACCGCTTTGAAATCTTCGAGGGTGAGTTCCTCTATCGACTCGTTGCTACAATCTAGTAGATAGATCTTGGCTTGTTTGTGTGCATGCGGTAGAATTTTTTTGTTTTCCATGCTACGAACCCCTACACAAACTCTTGTGATATGAATGTATGCGATGCTCTAGAATCAAACAAGACTGTTGCGAGAATTGAATTGACACAGAGCATACCCAGAATGACGCGTGGATCTTCCTGAGCTTCCTCCGCAGTGACATGGGTCAGACGACCATGTCCAGCACCTTGAGATTTATCATTCTTCTTTGCCTGTTGATCATTGCGACCGACAGCCCTTTGGGAACACTCCCTTGAGTAGTGACCAGGCTGACCACGGGAGTAATAGGTAACTCCAGTGTGAAAACCAGTAGGAGAACGAGGATTTGCTCCACCAGTATTTGACTATGGCTGACGGGAATTATTGCCAGAGGACTTGGGTGCATAAGGAGCTCGAGGCACATCACTGTATGGAACAAAGACACGGCGCTTCTTGTTACCAGAGGAAGAAGCACGAGAATTTCCTTCTTCATGCTTCTAAGAGACTTCCATGTCCTTCCTTCCATGCTCCAGAGTAAGAGCCTGATTGTTGCAAGTCCTGGAAAGACTGGAACTTGAAGGGCAGCAACTCATAGAGAAGTACAGGGTTAAGTCCCTTACGGAACAGCTCTTGCTTATCTTCATCATTGGTAACATCCCTGGTTGCATAACGAGCCAGGCGAGTAAACTCACATCCATATGCTTCAATATCCATGCGCCCCTGAGTCAGATCTAGAAACTCCCTCCTTTTGAGATCCATGACGGGCTTAGGGATATAAGAGGCACGGAATGCTACAACAAACTCTTCCCAAGTAACAACATGTCCCTGAGCTCGGAGGTTTAGAAAACCTTCCCACCAAACACCAGCCTCACCTTCCAGTTGATAGGTGGCGAAGTTAACGCGGTCAGCGGGACAGACACGAAGAGCACTGAACTTGCGCTCTATGGTGCGGAGCCAATCATCAGCTTCAAGGGGCTCCTTAGAGTGGGTAAATATTGGAGGAAAAGAGCGGATGAAATCTCCAAGTGTGACACCATCGTCAGGACGACGTTTAGTGTTCTGCGCCACACGCTCCAGAAGGCGTTCATTCCTTAGACGGTTGGTCTCAATGTTGTTGAGAACCTCAGCCATTGTGGGAGGTGGCAGAAGTTCCTATTCAGCATTGTTGTTTCCTCGACGGCCAACAGAACCACGAGTACCAGACGACATCCTGAGGATAAAACAGAAACCATGAGAATGGATTTGCCAAAAAGGTACATCAAAGAATGACAGAAACCATATCAAAAGATCATGGTAGAAGTGAACATGTGGATGAACATTATATCGATGCATTAAGTATGGCAGTAGAACAAGCATACAGAACGTATACGCTACAAACTTAGATACAGACCATAACAATGGAATGCAAGCATGATATGATACCAACAAGTCACAAGAGAATAGAGAGCGGGATTAGAGGCATCCTTAGCAAACTTGAAAAACAATTCCTAGGTGCACAGATATAACTTGGAAACTCTGAGCCTTGCAACCAAGTACGGAGTACTAGGGAAAACAACCCAAACTCGTATATCCTAAAAGTTTGAAATGATAGACAAGAAGTGAAAACCTTTGCAAAACAAACGAGATAAGATAACTCAGCAATAGAACAACCTTGGATAAGGAGTAAAAAGGAGTCCTATTTAGAGTTTTGTAAATAGTTTTTAGCTTTCAAATAGTTTTCTCAAACTCTAGACTCAACAACGACTAGCTAGAAGGGTTTTGTATAGGCAGTCCTGCTCTGATACCAAACTCTGTCACGACCCGGGATCAGGGCTAGACAAATACCAGATCCTCATCTGATATAAGCCTAACCTAAATTCCGAAGCGCGCAGGGAAAGATCGGTAACATTACAGAACATACAAACCATACATTAATAAGTTAAACTCTTAAGAGAGTTACAAATCAGTCATACAAGCCAGGGGTCACAGACCCATCATTATAACAAACAACGGAAGCAAACAAGTTGTTCTAAACAACAAACTTAGCAAAGGGCCTAAGAGGCCTTAAACAGAAGTAGCGACCCTTCCATAAATCCTAGGCTGCTTCCCGGGAACCCCGACTACTCATCGACTTTGACGTAGAAACCACCTTAAGTTGGAGTAGCTTCATCTGTAGAAAACATCAACGAAGCAAGGCTGAGTACAGGGTGTACTCCACAAGACTTATGGCTAGTGGAGTTATTTTGCATGAAGCCATCTTTTGTTTTCAAAACAAGAGAGAGAAGAAACTCGTCTAGTCAGATCATTTTCAAAAGGGGATAAGAAGGCTACAACTCTAGCTCTTAGTATCAACTTGATATCCACCAAGTACCATCATCAACTGAACCTCTCTTCCCGGACTACCCCCTCAAACAACTCCGAGGAAGTACTCCAGATCTCACTTTAGTTGACAAGTTTTAGCATTCGCTTATAGTTCTCTATGATTTTCACGTCCGTTCCCAAGTCGTCCATAGCCGTGGACACAGATTTTCGAAAAGATTAATAACCCTGCAGGGGTGCACAAATTTTCCCATACGTACCAACCGATTCTTAATGCCAAATTATTAGCCCTCTTCCTTGGAAGGCCGACAGAGAGTGGTTGACCACGACCTTTACCTTGCTTTCGCCGAGACCATGAGTCACGCACTAGGGAGATGACGCCATAACGGGTCAAGTCCCGAAGCCGGTCCCTAATGATGTGTGCAGGGTTCAAGATTACGGATGCCGGGCATCTCTTGTTCCCGGCCACGCTTACCTACCTATTATGAATGCACCTCCTTCACCTCCATTCAAGAACAACCGAGATGCGTATGTCGAATTGAAAGCCCGAACTATGTGACTCATGGAATCTACTAGGCAAGTTAGTGAGTCGAGGGGGTTTCTAGGCCCCCGTGTGGTTGTACGCTCGTCTTGGTTCAAGAGGCAAGAACATCGGGTCCTAGGGGTGGCAAGTATGGGACTACAAAAACCACAACCCATGTGGCCTCCCATACGAGCCTTAGCATGTTTTTCATCCATCTCTGCTCACATCACCACATAGTACCATACTAGATTCATTCGCATCTCCGGTGCATCACCTGAATGATCAGCATCGGACCACTAAGCATGGCTAAGCTTGACTGAACTGTAGCACTAGCAATGCTCATAAGCCAAACCCTAGTTATGCTAGGAGCGGTGGATCACGTAGTATAGTTCACAAAGGGAAACATGCATCAGATAGGATTACTCTATCCAATGATAAAAGACTATTGAACCGAATGCATATGACGAGAATGAAATACTTTTTAAACATAGGATTCATATGTATGAGTGGGGCATCGCTTTCCTTGTCCGTTGTTGGACTGATACTGCTCTTCGGTGGCGTTGACTTCAGCTTCGGGTTCGGTTCCTATTCGCAAGAACCAATCACCGGAAAAGAGAAAGTAACACTCAACACATGGCATGTGCAATGCTCATACAATATGTATGATATGACAAGTTTAATAGTGTTTAAAAGAACCCTAGAATATGCTTGGTCACTTTAAAGGGGGTCCGAGATGTCCAAACCCTAAAACATGGGGATCATCAGAATCATCTATGGGGTTCAATTGGTTCTTCTAATTAAACTTGACATCAAAGTTGGTTAACAATTTATGATTATAGCTTAGTTGGATAGGTTTCATTTTTCTGAACATTTTGGTATATTATTTGTATTTTTATGATTTAAAATGAATTAGTTATGAATTTCTCAAATTTTAATTCATTTTAAATCATTTTTGGAATATTTGAAATAATTTCCAAATTTGGGCCCACATGTCATACTTTTAATAATTTCAGAAAATATTTATAGAAAATAATAAAACCCTGACAGGCAGGGCCCACCTGTCATAGACTTTCCAATTACATAAATAATTACAGAATTCATTTACAAAATAAAACAAAAGGGAAATATTGCACCATGCTGACGTCAGCAATGGAGATGCCTCAGATGATGATCGAATCCGGCTCTAGGGCGATGCGGGGCTGCAGGGTTGGACGTGCTGGAAAGAGGAGAGAAAGGGGAGCCAGAAAGTGGCGGCGCTGCTGGCGGGAGGTCGTCGGAGCAACGTGTGCAATGGTGGCCGACGGTGGTGGCTGCAGGTGGTTGTGGCAGCGACAATACAGAGAGGGAGAGAGCGAGCAGAGGGGTGCGTTAGCACTGCCAGCTCACCAGGAAGCCGGTGGAGGGGTCAGGGAGGCGAGGCGAGGTCGGGAGCCGGCGAATCGACGGTGTCCAGACTTCGGCAGTCAAACACCTCGAGCTCGATTCCGACGAGCTGGAGCCCTCCTGTCTGGCGTGCTTCGATGGAGATGATGCTGGCGGGGAGGCGGTTCTCCTGGGGATTTCAGCAGGGCGAGGGGAGACCGGGAACAGCGGAGCACCAGAGCTCCTGGAAGCTAGGGTTCCAGCGAGGATGGGAAAAAGAGGAAAATGGGAACTAGGGTTCGTCCGGGCGGCGCTGGGGATCATATAGATGCTCGGGGGCGGCGGTGCGCATCGCGGCGGCGGCACACATCAAGACACAGGCGGGCGGCGGAGGCAGCGCCACCGAGCTGCTTGGCTGACGAGGAAGACGACGACGGGGCTATCTGAAGCGGTATGGGCTGGGGTGGGCTGCGGCTGAGCTAGATGGGCCGCGACAGAGGAAGGCAGGCAGGCTGCTGGCAGCTGCGCTGGCGGCTGAGAGAGAGAGGGAGAGAAGTGGGTTGCGGCCCAGAGAGGGTTAGGGTTAGATTTTTATTTCAGAAACCTTTTTCTTTTCTGTTTTCTATTTATCTATTTGTAATTTTCAAATTCCAAACTATTTTGAATATTTCAAAATTACAGAAACTTTTTATAAAGTATATAGAATAGTGTGGGACCCTTTTTATTTATTTTGGGTTCCATTCTTTTGGTCAGATTTCAAAATACCAAAACCATTTGAATTGATTCAGAGAGAGAGGGGAAGCTATTAGGGTTTTATTTGTTCTTATTTGCTTAAATTAAAGTGCAAGTGTTATGCATGCATGCAATGCTCAAACATGTCCTTGTTAATATAACACAAAAGGGTGGTATGTTACAGGCGGCGCAAATGGTTACTAGCGACGGCGGCGCTTCTGCCAGCGATGCTCCGGCGATTCCAGCGGGGGCTAGGGGTAGTGTAGTGGTTTACCAGCGTCCCACGATTGCGAGGATGCTCAACATGGCCTTGATTTGGACAGGGGCGGGCTGCTGTGGCCGGAAAAGCTCGTCGGAATCCTCACTGGCGTCGGGCACGGGTTGGCGGAGACGACGGCGACGTTCTAGGCCACCCTAGGACAAACAAACGGCATCAATGGCTACGCAAGGACAAGGCGCACAATATGATTTGAACTAGGAGGCGAGGGACGCTCGATTCTTACCAGAATCGTTTGTCGGAGTTGACTGGTGATTCGGGTGTTCGCGGTGGTTGACGGAACCGACAACCTGGGGCAGTACAGGGCGAACCTGTGGTGTCAGAAGGAGCGCAAGGAACAGGGGAACAATATTGTATGATCGAGGGACGGGGGCAAGCACGACACTCACCGGAATAGCTCGTCGGAGGCGCTCGGGTCCGCGGCGGTGCAAGCACGAATACAGGCAGCCTGGGGACGATTGAGCGTGGGTGTTTGAGGGGAAATGGTCCCAGTGCAGAGAGGGTTAAGTAGCCAGTGAGGGGCGAGGAAATTACGTTGCGAGTCAATGCCAATTGAAGCGAATTCATCGCGACAGTGAATGGGGGAGGAAACGAGCGGCGACGGCGTCTGTGCGCGGGGTTTGGGGGAGACGATGCTGATGTGGTGCAGGGCCCAGTGTCAGCGGCTGCGGGTAGGGCTCGCGCGGGTGAGTGAGGGGTAGAGGGGAAGAACCCCGGGTGGACTGTTGGGCCGGTTCTGGCGCTGCGCTTAAAAGACAGCGCCGTGTTTTATTTTTTCTTTAGCCTTTTCTTTTTCTGTTTTGAATTTCAGGAATGGTTTTCAAACCTTTTTTTAAATCTGTTTGAATTTAAATCTTTTCTAGATTTTTGTACTGTGAAACTTGCACTCAAAAGTGTGACAAACACACTTGTCCACTCAAAATCACTTTGGCCCTTTGAAAATAAAAATAAAACCATGCCTCATATGATTTATAAAATATAAAAATGGTTTTATTTAGTTTCAAACTTTGAATTTTTTTGTGCAAGCTCTAGATGCTATAATGATATGAATACAATGCATGCTTTTTCAAATCATGAAATTTGAGATGTTACACTATTTCATTCTCAGATTTTGCTGGACCATAGAGTAAGTCATTGCTAACATCTAGAATTTTCTTTTAGATTTTATTTTGAAAACTTTAAAATATTAATTTGAACAAAATTTAAAAACAAGCTCCATGGAGCCCGTCCTCCAAATCCATTTTCCGGCGTTTTATGTTCTTTTTGTTAAAATAGTAATAATGATAGTACCAAAAATCAAGTTATGCTTTTAATTTACTTTCTCCGATCTATATTAATTGACTTTGATTTGTTAAATTTGGATGAACATATATACTAAATAGTGTCTAGATTCATTTAACTTTAAACAAATTTGAGTCAATTAATATGAGCTGGAAGGAGTAGGTTTTTTTGTGTTTGAATGTTATGGTAGTCATCATGTGCATTGCAGCATTGCAGGTGCACGATTAATATAAATCCCTAAATTCCAAGATCCTCATCCACGAAAATTCGTGCAAAATCGAGGCGACGCTCCATCGACTCCGATGGCCTGCACCACGATATCATCCACGGAAGGGTGACTCAGGCGCACGGGCTCTACACCAACATGTGCCCAGGCTGCAGGCTCCAGTCTCCGATGCGCAAGAAGCAGCTCCTCCTGCAGGTCTCCGTCAGCACCACGTCCGAGCCTACATGATGCAGCTATGATCTAGTTCAGACACGTGTAGATGCTTTCAACTTCATGCTGTATCCACTAAAGGATAAGTACTTAGTTTTAAAAAAAAAAAATCATAGAGACACTAACGGGAAAACCCTTATCCATAAGCCTCTTGTTCGTGGCGCACCTGATATCATGCGCCACTAACTACGTTATCTATGGCGTACGCATGAATTATGCGTCACTAACCCCAACTTATACATGGCGCACGCAGGATCGGTGCGCCACGCATAAGGCGGGGCCCACCTCTGACAGGATCCAACGGCCGGCCACCACTATCCGTGGCGCGCGGATTTGGGGGTGCCGAACGTGGGTGGAGTCTGTGGCGTACCCTTTCGTGTGTGCGCCACGAACTACGGTGGGCCAGGCCCTGCAGAATTTTCTATGGACGTTTGTGCACACCCTATTTCGGTGCGCCACGAATTTGGATAGTTTGTGGCGCACGAAAACCAGGTGCGTCACGAACCTGTCGTCCCATCCTCCATAAAGGTGGCATCTTTTCCTACCTACCACCACAAGCAAGCCATTACTTCTCATAGATCTCGCTCTTGCCAAACACCTTTTGGTTGGATGGATGTGGGGAGGGAGTCCTTCTCCACCATGTAGATTCACTAAAAGCCCCACATATACATTATTTATTGGTCACATCTCCATCAAGTTAGCATCCACAAGACACACGCTCCCTCGCACACGGTCTCCATCAACTTGTCTACTAGGTGAGTTGTGTTGGATGGCACATGCTTGTCTGTGAGTTGTTGGACATGCATATGCATGTGTCACGGGCCGGGACGTCGATCGGCGATGTATGCATGGCACGGATGTGTGTTGTATGTGAAGGCCGCCGGCGTTTTCGTCGCGTGTATATGCTTGTGTATGCTTTTGTGTGTTTGTGTGCAGGTGCCAGTGTGGTGCATGGTTGCCGAAATGTTGATTCATTTCTGTTTCGGTCAACTTTTGCACCACCCATATCCCTATTTACAAGGGATGTGCTGCCGAAATTTTCTGGTGATACATGCATTCATATATATGGTGTGATTCATTTCTCTTGTGCACAGGTAACCATGGTGCGCCAAATGAGCGAAGGTATGGTGGCTAGATACAAGGCCCGGGCGACGGCCGTCATGCTTCATACCAACAAGATCGAGATAAGATGTCCTTGCAAGACTTGCAAACTCGGGACCCTAATCAAACCTGATTCTGGGACATTGAAGAAGCACTTGCTCATGGGTGGATTCATGCCCGGCTACAATGATGTCGTGGAGGAGGAAGAAGCACTCGGACATGATCATGTTGAAGGAGATGTCGGACATTATGATGATCATGACGATGAAGGAGATGTCGGACATGATGATCATCACGATGATGATGAAGGAGATGTCAGACATGATCACCACGATGAAGGAGACGCCGGTGGTGAAGAAGACACAAACACGCAGACACTGCTAAGTTCGGCCCTGCAGGACCCTCATCTTCGAGAAGTGCTCCTCAAGGGGGGTTACAACACAATAGTGGCCGCGAGAGAGAAAGCAAAGTTGGCACAAATGGAGAAAGACGTTGTTACTCCGTTGTATCCTGGGTGCCGGCCGAGCATACACGTCTGAACATAACCATCAAGGCTTTGGAGATGAAGGTGAACAACAGATGGACCGACATGAGCTTCAATGATAACATGGAATTCTGGGGTGATGTGCTTCCCGAGAATAACACATTGCCAAGAAGCATCGATGAGGCCAAGAAAGTCGTGTGCCCTCTCGACCTACCATACTTCAAGTATCACGCATGCATCAATGACTGCGCACTTTATCGGGACGAGTACGAGGATAGAGTGACATGTCCGGTGTGCGGCCAGCCACGATACAAGAGGGGTAACAAGAAAGTTCCTCATAAAGTTGTATGGTATTTTCCTATCACTCCCCGTATGCAGTGGTATTTCGTGGGCCCTAAGGAAGCGAAGCTCATGCAATAGCACGCGGAAAGGGTTCCGTCAGAAGATGATCCCGAGAAGGGCCAGATCCTGACACACCCTGTAGATGGTAACCAGTGGAAGGCACTGGACATGGAGTTCGAAGACGAGTTCGGGGGCGATCCAAGGAACGTGAGCCTAGGCATGAGCACCGGCGGATTGAACCCCTTTGGCAACCAGAGTAGCACGCATAGCACCTGGCCCGTGTTCGTATGGCCATACAACCTCCCCCTGTCTATGCACCAAGTAGAGGTATGTGCACATGAGTATTCTTATTCAGGGCCCGAAACAACCCGGTATCGACATGCATTTGTATCTCGGGCTGTTGAAAGAGTATTAGCCACGTTGTGGGAGACGCCGGACACCTATACTGGAGATTACTTCGATATGAGGGTCGCGCTGCTCACGACGGTGCAGGACTATCCGGGCTACGCATATGTATCGTGCCAGGTGAACCATGGACACAATGCTTGCGTCAGGTGCATTGAGAATACCCCGCATATCCAGCTGCCGAGGGATCCCGGGTCTTCGAAAACCGTGTTCCCAAAGATGTGAAAGTGGCTACGCGTGAATCAGGAGTGGAGGAAACGTGTCGTGGTATTGCCGACGAGTACGCCATGGAGGGGTCCTCACAGTGCGTGTTTAGAGATGTGGGGTAAGGCGGACGGTTGACGTGTACGAGGTAACACAGCTTACCCAGGTTCAGATCCCACAACGGTGGTGGAATCCTACTCCTGCTATAAATCACTATAATGGCAATACGCCGAGTTACAGAGATTAGGTTCGCTGCGCGAGGTGACTAGAAAGTCTAAGTTATCGTCTCAAGTTGTGCCCTAAAGGCTCCCATAGGCCCGACTTATATAGTCCCCAGGACCTAGGGTTACAGGGAAAAGTCCTAGCCGGACAGGTTACAGAGTTCTACACCGTCTATTACTAGTCTTGTGTATCTTGCACTCCAAGGCTCCGGGTACGCTGGTGAATCCACCGTAGCCTTCCTTTATCCGGCATGGGCCTCCCTTCTGGGTCCACCTAACTGGGCCGCCCAGCAGGCCATAGGCCATGATACCGACTATGGGCCACCCGGGTTAGTCGGATAAGAGACATGCTATGAGGATACCCATATAGCATATCCCCAACAGTAGCCCCCGGAGAACTCCGAGACTTTGCGCCGTCTTACCTCTTCCCGTGGAATGCTCCGTCTAGATGGATGTCAGCAAATCGTCAAGCAACGTCTTGTAGTCCTCCCAAAGAACCCTTCAAAGGTTTTCTCCGTCTTCTATAAGTAAGTCGGAGAAACGCTGAATCTTCCATCGTACGCTCCCGTTGTCGGATTAAATCCATCCATGCCAAAATCTTCGATGGGACGGCTCATCTACCATGTCAGTTATGACGACGTAGGTTGTAGGTCAGCGACGCCTCATAACTTACACATGCAGAGAACGTAATCATATCCGTTTTTCCCGCGCGAGCGATACGAACCGTTGGCGGCGGCGGTTGGAGACGTGGCGAAATTACCGCGCACGTTCACGAACACGTCGTCTACGCGGCAACCGTCCGATTAGCTGCACGAATCTTGACGTAGAGTAAGATAAATAGCGACTGTGGGGCACTTGCCACTTTTCACCCCATTCTCCTGCGTCATCATCTTCTTCCTCCAGTCGCGCGCCTCCTCGAGCTCTCCGCGAAAACCTCGAGAAACCCTAGCCTCTCTCTCTCCGCACCAGTCGCGTCCTCTCCCTCCTCCATGGCTAGCAGCAGCTCATCCCCATCAATGGCGGCGTCGAGCGAAGCCGCGGCGAAGCCGGCGAGCTCCATCGTCGTGCCCCCAGAGGGCCTGGTTATCCCTGCATCGGCGGTGATAGAAACCACCGGAGGCGACCATAACCTGGCGGCGCTGGAGCCCCTGGAAGAGGAGCCAGACTCGCATAAAGGCAACTAGCGCGGCTCAGACATCACCGGCCGCGACATCCAAGAGATGGTCGCTGAGGGTTACCTCCCTGCGACGGAGGGGCTCGCCTGGCGGGCGGCGCCGGCCGGCGAGGTGACCCCCTCTCCCCAAGCCAGAGAGAAAGTATACCTCAAGGCGCAATTGGTACGCGGTGTTTCTCTGCCCATCTCCCACTTCTTCCTGTCCGTCTTGAATCACTTCAAGGTCCAACCCCATAACCTCTCCCCCAATAGTATCCTAGTGCTTAGCAACTTCGCGGCACTTTGCGAGGGTTACCTAGGGATTAGGCCTAGGTTAGATTTGTTTGTCTACTTCTTCACCGTCAAACGTGAAGCCGGACACAATAGGGAGGAGCTTAGAAACTGCGGCACCATAAGCTTCAAGATCCATCCTGGCCGGCGGTTCCCCGACATCGTCGGCCACGAGTCATGCAAAAAATGGCAGCGGACGTACTTCTACAGCCCCGACATTCCTTTGGCGGGCCGAGAAGTAACGTACCCGGACTTTGTGGACGGAGCCGTCGCCGAAGTCCCCACATGGCGGTCCCATGCCTCCCTTCCCTTTGACCTCAACACTTCTCGTACAATAAGGCGGATAGAGTGGTTTGTAGAGACGTGTCTAACCGGCTTGGACCTAGCCATGTGCTGGTTCATCAGGCGGATCCAACCTCTGCAGCACCGTACGAAGCTTATGCACGAGTACACCGGCGACCGAAGGGATACCCTCCGTATCTCCGAGGACAACTTCTCGAGTGACTCCGTCAAGTTCTGCCTTAAGGACATCGTCAAGGTGAAGTACAAGAAGCGTGGCTTCACCCTCACCTACGACATGTTCATAGACGGAAAGTGCCCAAAGGTAGGTATTTATTTTCCGTGTATGACATTGCCCTAGTTTTTCCGTCTTGCCAATATCATCTTGTCTAACACGATGATTTCTCACTTAACAGCTTAGCAATCTAGAGGAGGGCAACCTGGCCGCCCAAATATATGATCCCAAGATGAAGGAAGTCACGGTTGTGTCCGACGATGATGCCCCGTTGGCGCGAAAGCGGAAGAGCTCCACCTCTGACGCTGCCGACAGAGGCAAGAAGAAGAAGACGGAGGGTGGAGTCTCCAAAAAGAGTACTGCCGCCCTGGAGGCGAAAAAGAAGAAAGCCACCGGGATGTTTGCCAAAGCGCCTCCCCTAGTGTAAGCTTCTTATTCTCCGACATTGTCTTGTTTATCTGTCTTATTCCTGTACTTATGCATTTTGCACGTTTCAGGAAGAAAGCCACAACCAGCCTCAAGAAGTCCTGAAGTCTCTTGGGGCTTCTAGAAATATTAAAGATATGCTGCATCGCGACTCTTCCCCCGCCATCGCCCTTGCTACACCTGCCGTCAAGCCCTCCTCCGCTCCGACAAGCTCCCCAGTCCAGGAGGCACCAGGCCCTTCCGCCATGGAAGTGGATTCTAGCGCCTCTACCGAACTCGCAATTGTCGGCGAGCAAGCGACGCAGGAGAGCACTGCTCTTCAAATGGCTGAAGCTCCGGCTAAGGATGCCATCGGTAGCGGCAAGGCGGTGATGGGAGCTGGTACCTCTGCCAAAGGCGACGCCTCTAATCCCCAGAAACCCTTCGAGTTGCCGAAGATTATTTTCCCGGTGCTTACGCCGGGTAGCACAACTATGGTTCCTGGAGGAGTGCCGTCATCTCCGACGTGCGGTCTTGAGGAGCTACTCCGTCAAGTAGACATCTTGCGAAGTAACAACATTTCTTTTGGCAAGCTGCTGGCCGAGAGTGCTACAAACCTCAAGATCATCGCACTTGTAAGTTTTACTTTACCTTTTGCATTTCATATGAGTATCCCACTATAGCCCCCGAGGATGTAGACAAAAAACACTGGTTTTACATCTATATGCTCTAAGAGTGACTAAGTTAGAAAAAACTCTCACTGTAGCCCCCAAGCATTTAGATGGAATGAATTATTCCGACTAGATGCTTTAAGAGTAGCATACACAGTGTTCATAATTTTAAGTGTTGTAGCCCCCAAGCCTCTAGTTGTAACTGAATTAGTTCCGACTAGATACTTAAAGAAAAGCTTAAGCATTTTCTGAGTTAAAACTTTATACTGTAGCCCCCAAGCTTCTAGTTGAGAACTGAATTAGCTCCGACTAGATGCTTAAAGAAAAGCTAAGCATATTGCTAAGTTAAAATCTCTCGTTGTAGCCCCCGAGCATCTAAGTGGAAAATTTACGACTAGAAGCTCTAAGCGGACTAAACAACGGCTTGACTTTGTGTTTGTTTCCACAGAACGAGAATGCTCGGAGGGGCATGGCCAATGATAAGTATCAAAAGATGCGCACGGACCTTGAAGCTGAAAAGGGTGAAACCGCCATCTTGAAGGAACAGATCATCAAAAACAAGAGTCTGTTTTTTTCTTTTTGCGCACTTCCGTCTTACTTTTGTGCCTTCCTTCTTCGAGTACTCACTATGTACTTTGTTTTCTCCGACTTGCAGAGCATGTAGCCAAGGCCAAGGATATTGTCGAGCAGTCCAAGCACATCCAGCAGCTGGACAGCGAGAACAAGATCCTTAAGAAGGAGAGGGAAGAAATGCTGAAGATGCATGAGGATTCCATGAAAGCCCTGCAGGACTCCGCCTCCGCTGAGATCAATCGCTTGAAGGAGGAGCTTGCGATCCTAAAGGATCAGAAGCAAGCTGCCGATGAGCAACCTTCGCCATAGCGAGGCGTTTAAGCTCCTCCAACAAGAGAAGGAATCTTTGGCGGACGTCGTCTGGCAAGCTAAGGCCAGCATCTTCAGTAAGTGTCCTCCGCCTTGTAGCTCTGTAGTCTGGATACTTAGAATTTATTGAACTCATGCAATTCTTGTCGGAATTTTCAGTGCCTATGGGCTTAACCCGCTCGCCTCCTTCGGACAAGGAATGCATGATTCTTGCCGGCAACTTCATCAATACCGCCATCACCCAAGCCAAGGAGATTGCCAAGCCCCTCCAAATTTATATCAAGGCCTCCGACTCCGTGGTGAAGTACTCGGAGATTCTGCGCCGAGCCCCCGAGCGTGTCGCGAGCTGGAAAGCTTCATGTGCACGGGCTGGCGCTAGGATGGCGTTGTCCATGGTGAAGGCGCACTATGAAGGTGCCGACATTGACACGGTGACATCTGGTATCCCCGACGTGGATGATGACGGTAAGGAGATCGATCACGAAGCCATCCTGTCATCACTCGCGGGCTATGACACCAGGGTTGCCGAGTTGGTGGACATCGACGTCTTCGTGCCCAGGAACTTTCTTGACAATGCCGACCCTGAATCCTCCGAGTCTCCTCACAGTGGTGACGTTGAAGGTGAATCTCCGGCTGGTGATGATGCGGCCTCCAAGTCCCCTGCACCCAAGGAGTGAAAAACACTTTGTAATTCTTGTTTCACCTCTGGAGTGTGCATTGAAAAAACTTTCACAAGTGCAATCGCAAAGCTTGTGCATAAAGGTTTATATGATCCAAAAATGAACACTAAAGGAGGTAGAAGACTCAGCAATATGAGTGAACCAAAGAGCTTTATTTCATTGATCATATAAGAGGTACACGATTAGATAAAAAATGCTAAGTGTAGAAAGGACGTAGTTGTGCTATGTTCCATGGCCGATCAAGCTCCGGGTAGTCATCATCCGGGTCACGTCGCTTACGCTTATGATCCTTGTTGGGTCTATCCTTGAGCTCACGATTGTCGACAAGGTAGTAAGATCCATTGAGCAGCACCTTGCTTATGATGAACGGTCCTTCGCATGGCAAGGATAATTTGTGTGACTTCTGCTTAAGTCGGAGTACTAAATCCCCCTCTTTAAATGAGCGATGCCGAACGCGGCGACTATGGTAGCTGCGTAGCTTCTGCTGGTAGATGGCGGATCTTTGGCATGCCAAAACGCGCTTCTCCTCGAGAAGGTCCACATCAAGGCGTCTGGATTCTTCAGCGTCATCTTCGTCATAGGCGGCAACTCTTGGTGCATCGTGGAGGATGTCGGGGGGTAGGATGGCTTCTTCTCCATATACCATGAAGTAAGGGGTGTAGCCGGTGGACCTGTTAGGTGTAGTTCGTAAACTCCACAGCACAGATGGCAATTCTTCCGGCCAGGCTCCAGCTGCTCTATTAGCGGTGCCTCAAGACGTGGCTTGATTCCCTACAGAATTAATCCATTGGCTCGCTCAACTTGACCATTGGATTGTGGGTGTGCCACAGACGCAAGGTCAAGTCGGATGCCTTTGTCCCAGTAGTAGGCCTCCACTTCTCCGAGTGACAGGTTGCTTCCGTTGTCGGTGATGATGCTATGTGGGAGACCAAATCTCACCACTAGATCCCGGACAAACCTGAGGGCAGTTGCCCAATCGAGCTTTCTAATGGGTTTAGCTTCTATCCATTTGGTGAATTTGTCAACTGCTACAAGCAGATGCGTAAATCCACACGGTGCCGTTTGTAACGGTCCCACCATGTCTAGCCCCCAGACTGCAAACGGCCAAGTTATTGGTATTGTTCGTAATTCTTCAGCAGGGACATGTGGTTGTCGGGCATAATACTGGCATCCTGTGCATGTTTCAACCAGCTTGTCGGCGTCCGCCTTCGCGGTCAGCCAGTAGAATCCTTGCCGGAAGGCTTTCGCGACCAACGATCGAGGAGCGGCGTGATGCCCGCAATCTCCGAGATGGATTTCGCGTAGGATTTCCATACCTTCTAGCTGGGAAACACACTTTAGGTATACACCAGTAGTGCTCCTTTTGTAGAGTTGCCCATTGATTATGGTATAACCCTTTGCTCGTCGTACTATCTGCCGTCTTTCGACCTCGTCGTCGGGCAAAGTTCCGTGTTCGAGATATTCCATGAACGATTTTGTCCAAGCTGGAGGGGTCTTTGTCACCATGTTGACGAAAGAATTAGCTCTATCCGGGTTGTCGATGTCGGCGCCCTTCACGGATGGTGTGCGTAGATGCTCTAGGAAAACTCCTGGCGGAATTTGCTTGCGCCCTGATCCAAGTTTAGATAATAGATCAGCCGCCTCCTTTTGCTCCCTAGGCACATACTTGACTTCGTAGCCCAAGAAGCTCTTGGCTATCTCGTCCACTTCGTCGCGATATGCCGCCATCATAGGGTTCCGCGCATTCTAGGTGCCAGCCACCTGCTGGGCAACCAAGTCGGAATCTCCACAGCAAACTATGCGCTTGATGCCAATATCCTTGGCTACACGCAGTCCGTGAATGAGTGCTTCATACTCCGCCATGTTGTTTGTAGCCTTAAAGTGGATCTGCAGAACGTAGTGTAGCTTGTCTCCTTTTGGTGACTGTAGCAATACACCAGCCCCCGAGCCGTTGAGCAACTTTGATCCGTCAAAGTGCATCACCCAGTACTCTAGTTCTGGCAACGGAGTGGCATCCGGCATCTCCGTCCAATCTGCAATAAAATCCGCCAAGGCTTGTGACTTGATAGCGTCGCGTCTTTTGTAGGTGATCTCGAAGGCGGCAAGCTCAATGCCCCACTTCGCGACCCTTCCTGTAGCGTCGCTGTTGTTGATAATGTCGGACAGTGGAGTCTTGCTCACTACTGTGATTGGGTGCTCCTGAAAGTAATGCCTCAGCTTCCGAGAAGCAAGGAATACTCCATAAGCTATCTTTTGGTAGTGCGGGTAATGCAGCTTGGACTCTGTCAAGACCTCGCTTACGTAGTAAACTGGTCGTTGAACTCCGTGCTCATGGCCCGGTTCCTTCCGCTCTACCACGACGATGATGCTGATAACCCGGTTGGTTGCCGCCATGTAAATTAACAGGGGCTCACCAGGCTCGGGTGCTGCAAGGATGGGTGCTGAGGAAAGAATCTCCTTGAGCTGCTTCAATGTTGCATCTGCCTCGTCCGTCCACGTGAATTTGTCCGCCTTCTTCAGCAACTTGTACAGCAGCAGAGCCTTCTCTCCAAGTCGGCTGATGAACCGACTAACTGCTACAACACAACCTGTTAGTCGTTGGATGTCCTTTAGGTATGTCGGACGGTTTATGTTTAAGATGGCCTTGATTTTCTCCGGGTTGACCTCAATTCCGCGCTGGGAAACGATGAAGCCCAACAGTTTGCCGGCTGGAACCCCGAAGACGCACTTCTTAGGGTTGAGCATCATGTTGTATTTCCGGAGATTATCAAAGGTTTCTTTTAAGTCGGAGATTAAGTCGTTTGACTTTTTAGACATCACCGCAATATCGTCCACATAGGCGTGAATGTTCCGACCAATTTGGTCGTGAAGGCAACGTTGCATTGTCCGCTGGTAGGTAGCACCTGCGTTTTTCAACCCAAAGGGCATCGTGACATAGCAAAACGTGATGTACGGGGTAGTGAACGAAGTGACCAATTGGTCTGACTTCCTCATCTTGATCTGGTGGTATCCTGAGTATGCATCGAGAAAACACAAAATTTCCAAGCCAGCCGTCGAGTTAATGACTTGGTCAATGCGAGGCAAAGCAAACGGATCTTTGGGACATGCTTTGTTCAAGCCGGTGTAATCAACGCACATTCTTAATTCATTGGTTCCCTTTTTGGGGACAAGTACAGGATTGGCTACCCATCGGGTGTGAAGGACTTCTCGGATAAACTCAGCCTTAAGTAACCTAGCTATCTCTTTGCCAATGGCGCGTCTCTTCTCATCTCCGAAGCGTCGTAGAGGTTGTTTCACTGGTTTACATTTTGGATCTATGTTTAAGCTGTGCTCAGCAAGTTCCCTAGGTACACCTTTCATGTCGGCAGGTTGCCAGGCAAAGATGTCCCTATTCTCACGAAGGAACTCGACGAGCGCGCTTTCCTATTTGGGATCCAGGTTCGTCCCAATGGCGACGGTCTTGGAGGCATCTCCTACCACAAGTTCCACCGGCTTGGTCTCGATGGTGGCCTTGAACGCAGGAGCAGAGTCGGAGATCTACTTCTTCGACGCTGGCATCTCTGAGTCATTGACCTTGCTCTGGATCTCCTTGAATTCTTCGATGTAGAGGACGGCTTCTGCAATGGCTGCTTCATTGATCTCGCAGTCCCTTGCCTTTGTAAAGCTTCCGGATTCGGTGATGACACTGTTTGGTCCGGGTATCTTGAGTTTGTTGTAGACGAAGCATGGCTTGGACATGAACGTGTGGAATATGTCGCGGCCTAATATGACGTGGTACACGCTCTTGAAGGGGACCACCTCAAAGGTCATGCTCTCTTGGCGGTAATTATTCACGTCGCCAAAGGCTACCTGAAGCGTGATGCACCCAAGGGACCGAGCCTCCCGTCCAGGAACTACGCCATGGAACATGGTGTTGGTCTGCCTTAGGTTTGCCTCCATCAAGTTCATCTTCTGCAGTGTATCCAGGTACATGATGTTGATGCTGCTTCCACTATCCACCATGCACTTGGTGAACTCCACGCCGTCAATCAATGGGTTGATGACCATGGCGTACTGGTTCTCCGTGGGCACAAGGTCTGGGTGGTCCGTCCTGTCCCAAGTGATTGGAACCTCCGACCAGCGCAGGTATTGGGGTACTGGGGGGAGAGTGGCCATCAGGATCCTTAGAAAGGTCTTCTGTTGTCGGACGGTGGGGGTGACAAGGAAAGTGTGGTAGACTAGGGCCTTCTTTGCGAAGGGGTTCTTGCCCTTGTCGTCGCTCTTGGCGGCGTGCTTGGGGTCAACTGTCACATCCCAGGATTTTCCAAATCTTGTAATGTGAAAAATAAACAAACAAAATAAACTATGGTTGAAAATCAGGGTGAAAAGAAACTTTGTTTCTAAATGGAAACTTAAAATCCCATCTTGAAAAAACTTTGGTAAATGTTTGAATCCAACTAAATTCAAATCAAGTAAAATGCATTCCTCATAAATGCATTTGGAAATTTAAACACTTGGAAAATAAGTCCAAACCCTAAACCCTAATGGAATAAAAATCATTTTCAAATTATCTCCAAGTCTATGGATTTGATCCATATAAAAATCTATCAACAAACATTTACAAGGGATCAAGAAAGACAAATAGAAATATTATAAGACCATATAAATTAGTTTCACTTAATTTGGAGCCCTAGATAAAATCTTATGAATATAATAAGATAAGGAAATTGAATTTCCAAAGCTAATAAAGAACCTAACTATAAATCCATACCAAATGGTGAGCAAATAATCCTAAAGATATTTAAAAGGATAAATAAACATTAAATAAGATTTTATAAATTGGAATCACCAAGTTTGGATCTCTAAATAAAAAGATATGGATTTTATAAGATGAAATAAGAAATATTAAATAAGGAATATTTAAAGACCAAATCAAATCTTGGCCTAATCCATAAGCAAATGGAATGAACTATAATCCAAATCCAAATAAAATAAAAGGATAAAGAATTTCCAAAATAAAATAAAAATGGCATTAAACCATTCAATTCCTATTTTAATAAAGACAAATCTCTAATAAGAATAATTATATAATTCATGAGAAAATAGTATTTTGGAATTTACCCAAGTGAAATAAAAGTTGTTTAATTCAACTTAAAGAAGATTAAAGAAACTTTCCAAATAAACTTTGGGG
Source organism: Avena sativa (assembly GCA_916181665.1). Classification (NCBI taxonomy): domain Eukaryota; kingdom Viridiplantae; phylum Streptophyta; class Magnoliopsida; order Poales; family Poaceae; genus Avena; species Avena sativa. Next base: position 269,872,059 of record OV702298.1, on the reverse strand, counting down.
AACTAAAACTATATTAAATTCCATTGGAATTAAAACAAATACCCAATTCAAATGAATTATGAATCATATTAAATACTTTCCAAATAATTCAAGATGAATTATTTGAACCCAAATAAACAAATAAAAACATACTGAAAAGATTTGGAAAGTTTAAAGAATTTAAATGGTGTTTGAATTATTATTAAATCCTATTTGATTTAAAACAAGAGCCTTTTTGAATAAATAAAAGACCCCAAAAAGAATAAAATTTTATTTCAAAATTGACTTCAGATTATACTACTAATCAATATTTAAATCTACACAAAGTTTGGCAAAGGTTTGAATTCAAATGAGTGTTTGAAATAATTAAACAAAATCAAAACAGAATAAAAGAAAAGGAAAAAGGAAAAACAATCAGAACAAAAAAAAGACTCGACCCAACCCATCTAGCCCACTAAGGCCCAACAGCCCACCTCTCCTTCTCTCCCGCAGAAAAACGTTTCGCACCAAAGAAAGAACCCGCAGCGACACTGACGCGTGGACCCCACCCCCACACTCTCTCTCTCTCGCAGACAGTCAGGTCCCACCGCCAGCTCCTTCTTCCTTACCAGCCGCTGACTGCGCCCCCTCCTCTGGCCATTATTGCCGTTTGAACGCCGGCATCAATTGGACTTAACCGCGCCATGTAATGGCCCTGTGATCACGCGTACTTAACCGCCTCTTCCCCCTCTCTCTTTCCCCTCCGTCGCCTCACCCTAGCACGCCCCCAGGCTGCTTAATTTCCTCCAAGAACACCATTGTCTCCGGCGAACTTTGTCTTCGATTCCGGCTAGCCTCCTCTGCCCCTTGCCCCCTCGACCACTCTCACCTGCTCCCCACTCCCTGGCGAACCTCCCCGTAGCTCCAGCTCGCCCCCGCGCGCCCCAGAACCTCGGCAACGACGACGACCACCGCCGCCACCGTCTGCCTCCGCTCCAACGAGCACTGCTGGTAAGACAAGACCTCCCCTCTCCCTCTCTTTCACACGCGCATACTCGCCACGACCCCGCGCATCTAAACGCGTCTTCTTTTCTCTCTGGCGTGCCCCGTGCCTTCGCCATCATCTTCAACAGGATGAGCCTGAGCCAGAGGACAACTCCGACGAGGAATTGCCAGTGGCCCCGTGCGCCCCTTGCACTCTCGCGAGCACCTTGAGCATCACCGCGACTCTGCGATTCTGGTGAGCATCTCCTTCTTCTCCCTCGCTTCCTGCATTGCCAGCAACGTCGCCGTCTGACCGCGCGCCGCCAGTCGCCGCTGCCTAATGGTCAAGGCGATATGGTCCATAGGATTTTAATCTGGCGGTTAGGATTAGAACGTGAACGAAGGGGTACGCTCGCCTCTGTGCCGAACAATCTATTTAGATCTAACGCCTCTCGTTGCACGATCTGCACGAAGCGGTATCAACGAATTAAAACACGCCACGTGGCCCTGCCTGATATTTTGAATACAGATTTGATCTATTAGATGCTAGATTTTGTAAAATCTATAACTTTTAATCTACACGTCCAAATTTTGCAAATTTTATATCAATGGATTCAGCAAAACAAGTACTTTCTGACCATGCACTTTGTTTAGTAAAAATCTTCTGTTAAATTGATTATTTTTGCAGAAACTTGTGTATGCATGTTTAGAATATAAAAATTGTCCAAAAATGATTTTGGGGATAAAATCTTTGGAAAATGGTTTGTTTTGAACCTACTGACCATAGGAATCAATTTGTGGTTTCAAAAATGTATTTGGTGAAGCAAAAGAATGAATCTTTGATTTAAACCATTTCTAGTCAAATAAAAGTAATGTTTAATTATTAAAAATGCTTTTGGGAGAAAATCTTTGGAAAATATTTTGGAAATAAACTCTCTGACCCTAAACACAAGGTTTTATGGTTTGAAAACATATTTTGTGAAACCTATAGAATGTTTCCTTATTAAAAGCATTTCTTCACCACATAAAATAATGATTTGGTTTAAAAATGGTTTATGAAGTAAAACCTTTAGCAAATGGTTTTGCCACTTTATAAAATGACCATTAGGTGTTTTCAAATGTTTATGACCCATTAGAAACCACTTTTACAAATAAAACAATCTTTAGCATGCTTGCATGCATTGTTTTGTTTCTATCATTTTATGTGATGAATTGCTTGAATGGTAGATTGAAATATTGTTTGCTTGATTGAATTGTAGTGAATTGAAGTGTGTGAACATTGCAAGATCAAGGAGTGAACCTATATTCTCTACCAAAAAGTCAAGTGATGCTTCATACTTTTGTCCCATTATTTTCACTATGCATTAGTGATATTTCTAAGTAAGACTTGCATGGAATTTTTGCTAAGTATAAACTATGTTATGGGAAATCCTAGTAGATGAAACCTTAGTAGAATTTCCTAAGTTAAGATTCCTACTACTATCATGCTTAGCTTAGCTAGTAGAAAACAAGGGTGGAATATATATTCATGCTATGGAAAAATTTGTAAGTCTGAGGACTTGTGTTTTGTTTAATAAAACAACTAAGTGAATGAATCACCTGGGTGGAATGGAAGGAATGGTTTGTGTTGAGTGGTTCACAAGGCCCATTTCTATGGTTTACCTTGTGTATCTCACTTGTGGATGGCCACCCAGGAACAAAGAGATTTGAGATGTCAAATGTTGAGAAGCTTCAAGTGCAGCCACTTGGCATTATGGGCTCTGCCTGGATCATATAGGTTGCAATAACTTAGCCAAATGGATAGTTGGTGGTAGGGGTTTGATAGGTTGGAACGCGTCCATTCTGGTCTAAGGGAAGGCTTCTGAAAGATCTTGTCTTGGTGAAACCAAGTCTTGTGGGGAAAGTGCACCACCTCTGCAGAGTGTAAAATCTAAGTACTTAGCCATGTCCCTGGCAAAGGAAAATTTGATAATCAAGACATGGAAGCTATCAAGAATCTCCTCATCCCAATTTCTAAGTTAAAAACTTGTGGTTGAACAAGGGTTGAAGGTTCACCAATTTCTATTGGTGGTTCCTTGGGTGATTTTGTCAAGCAAAAACTTAGTGTTTTCAAATGATAAGGAAAATATATTTTGAGCAATGCAAGCGTAAGCTCCACTAGCCAAATGCATATAGATGATAGACTCCACTATACTACCATAGTATCACTTGCCAATACAATTCAAATGTATTGACCCTTGTGGTTGTAACTTGTTATGTTGCAGGTTTTGTTTGATATTAGTGAAGTAGGATTACAAGTCTACAACCAACATGTCTGCCTGTGGCACTTTGAAGATGAAGGAACCCATGCTATTGTTATATTCTGCTGCATTGTAATGAGATAGCCAAATGAGCTATGTAAGATGTAATAAATTATTTTATTCCTGGTTATAAAGTTGTATTATGACCTTTGTTTCTTGATATTACATCTTAACTGTGGATGCTAGCTATTGATCCAGGGACTAGCATTGTAAACACAGGGATCTCTACCTTATTAAAGGTTGGGAACCTTACAGATGGTATCAGAGCATTGTGTTGCCTGTAGGATTTGTAACCCTAGGATTGGACAAAACCCCTTAGAAAAAAATAGGAGTTGTATTTGTTCCAAAACTTATTTACAAACAATCTTGTAAACTCTTTCCTCAACCATTTTTGGTTTTGACTCTACATCTCTTCTATTTCAACTTAATGGATAAAGCCTACCCCATGGCCAAAGACTTCATCATGTGCAAAGGACTTCTTCAACTCTAATGACTTCAACATCTTCAACTCTAGTGACTTCAACATCTTCAACATTTTCACCAAGGACTTCAACCTTATATATTACTAAGGACTACAAGTGTGACAAGAAATGTTGCTCAAGACTTGAAGACTAAGGGAATACAACTTAGAAGGAACCATCATCACTTTGAAGTTTTGTGACCAAGAATTTTCCCAAGGATAAAAGATCTCATTCAAGAAGAATCAACCAAGAAGGAAGGAAAGATCTCAAGAGAACCATATAGATGGACCACCATATTAAGTATAGATCAAACACACCAACTTATATGGTGTAACAAAAATATTTTTGGTTGTCTAAAAATATGCTTGAGACTTGTTGTTTGAGTAGAATGTTTGTTTGTGATTGCTTGCACATAGCTTGTGTGAATTGTGATGTGTGTGATTAGAACTATTTCCTTAGAAATATTTTGCCTATTCTAATCCCAACCCAATCCAAACAGATGACTTCTCCAAGAAACTCCAACATCAAGGATGGTGACAACAACAACCAAGAGGACAACATGAGAGAACTCATAGTAACCCAAAACCAGTTGAACCAAGTGACAACTCAGTTTTTAGCCAACAACAATGAGTTAGACCCAACCATGTAAAAAGTTTTGGAAACTCAATCCCAATTGTTGCAAGGGATGGCCACTCAAAATGATCAACATGGGAGACAACTCTTCGAAAGGAGTTTGTGACAACAAGGATGACAAAGATGATATTCTAGAAGGAACCCAAGCTTGCAATATTTGTGGAGACAAGGATCATACTTCCAAAGAGCATGAAGATCAATGCCCCAATTGTGAAGAGAAACATCCAACTGACCAATGCCCCACATCTCAAGATACTTGTTACCTATGTGAAGGAAATAATCATCTCCCTATCCAATGCCCCATCTATTCCATAGTTCAACAAAGGAAACAAGGTGGAGTGCAACAACTGATTGCAAACTACCATGAGAGAGCCAAGTCTACCAAGAAGGATGAAGACAAAGGAAAATCTCAGCTTACACCTCCATGCAATATGACTCAATTTAAAGGACCAAAGAGGAGACATATGTCTTATCCAAGGAATAATAGAAGGTCAAGGAGACCAGGAACTGTTCCTACCTTTGAGATAACATATGAAGAACATGAATTAGAAGCACTCTTAGCTTTGGAGAAACCCAAGAAAAAGAAGGAAAAAAGCCATGTGCAATGTGGTCATTGCAAAGAAATGGGACACTATGCCAATGAATGTCCAAAGAAGAAGAAGTATAAGGAGATTAGCCAAGTGTGGTGCAACAACTGCAAAGAGCTAGGTCATTATGTAGCAACTTGTCCACAGAAGATACGTGAAGAACTCAATCTTATGACATGTTACAATTGTGGTAACCAAGGACATTATGCAAGCAATTGTCCAGAAAAGATGAAGCACAAGATAAATCCTATGAAGGATCTCAGCCTAGTCACATGTTTCAAGTGTGGAAACAAAGGACACTATGCAGATGTTTGCCCAGAGAGATTTTCACAAGAACCCAAGCAAACCAAGATGTAATCTAGTTGGAAATTTATTTTAACGGTGGTAGTACCCTAGTTGTTTTGAGATAATTTGTAACCCCTAGCCTCCCCAAATCTCAGGACGAGATTTATTTTAAGGGTGGTAGCCTGTCACATCCCAAGATTTTCCAAATCTTGTAATGTGAAAAATAAACAAACAAAATAAATTATGGTTGAAAATCAGGGTGAAAAGAAACTTTGTTTCTAAATGGAAACTTAAAATCCCATCTTGAACAAACTTTGGTAAATGTTTGAATCCAACTAAATTCAAATCAATTAAAATGCATTCCTCATAAATGCATCTGGAAATTTAAACACTTGGAAAATAAGTCCAAACCCTAAACCCTAATGGAATAAAAATCATTTTCAAATTATCTCCAAGTCTATGGATCTGATCCATATAAAAATCTGTCAACAAACATTTACAAGGGATCAAGAAAGACAAATAGAAATATTATAAGACCATATAAATTAGTTTCACTTAATTTGGAGCCCTAGATAAAATCTTATGAATATAATAAGATAAGGAAATTGAATTTCCAAAGCTAATAAAGAACCTAACTATAAATCCATACCAAATGGTGAGCAAATAATCCTAAAGATATTTAAAAGGATAAATAAACATTAAATAAGATTTTATAAATTGGAATCACCAAGTTTGGATCTCTAAATAAAAAGATATGGATTTTATAAGATGAAATAAGAAATATTAAATAAGGAATATTTAAAGACCAAATCAAATCTTGGCCTAATCCATAAGCAAATGGAATGAACTATAATCCAAATCCAAATAAAATAAAAGGATAAAGAATTTCCAAAATAAAATAAAAATGGCATTAAACCATTCAATTCCTATTTTAATAAAGACAAATCTCTAATAAGAATAATTATATAATTCATGAGAAAATAGTATTTTGGAATTTACCCAAGTGAAATAAAAGTTGTTTAATTCAACTTAAATAAGATTAAAGAAACTTTCCAAATAAACTTTGGGGAATTAAAACTATATTAAATTCCATTGGAATTAAAACAAATACCCAATTCAAATGAATTATGAATCATATTAAATACTTTCCAAATAATTCAAGATGAATTATTTGAACCCAAATAAACAAATAAAAACCTACTGAAAAGATTTGGAAAGTTTAAAGAATTTAAATGGTGTTTGAATTATTATTAAATCCTATTTGATTTAAAACAAGAGCCTTTTTGAATAATTAAAAGACCCCGAAAAGAATAAAATTTTATTTCAAAATTGACTTCAGATTATACTACTAATCAATATTTAAATCTACACAAAGTTTGGCAAAGGTTTGAATTCAAATGAGTGTTTGAAATAATTAAACAAAATCAAAACAGAATAAAAGAAAAGGAAAAAGGAAAAACAATCAGAACAAAAAAAATATAAAAGACTCGACCCAACCCATCTAGCCCACTAAGGCCCAACAGCCCACCTCTCCTTCTCTCCCGCAGAAAAACGTTTCGCACCAAAGAAAGAACCCGCAGCGACACTGACGCGTGGACCCCACCCCCACACTCTCTCTCTCTCGCAGACAGCCAGGTCCCACCGCCAGCTCCTTCTTCCTTACCCGCCGCTGACCGTGCCCCCCTCCTCTGGCCATTATTGCCGATTGAACGCCGGCATCAATTGGAGTTAACCGCGCCATGTAACGGCCCCGTGATCACGCATACTTAACTGCCTCTTCCCCCTCTCTCTTTCCCCTTCGTCGCCTCACCCTAGCACGCCCCCAGGCTGCTTAATTTCCTCCAAGAACACCACTGTCTCCGGCGAACTTTTTCTTCGATTCCGGCCAGCCTCCTCTGCCCCTTGCCCCCTCGACCACTCTCACCTGCTCCCCACTCCCTGGCGAACCTCCCCGTAGCTCCAGCTCGCCCCCGCGCGCCCCAGAACCTCGGCAACGACGACGACCACCGCCGCCACCGTCTGCCTCCGCTCCGACGAGCACTGCTGGTAAGACCAGACCTCCCCTCTCCCTCTCTTTCACACGCGCATACTCGCCACGACCCCGCGCATCTAACCGTGTCTTCTTTTCTCTCTGGCGTGCCCCGTGCCTTCGCCATCATCTTCAACAGGACGAGCCCGAGCTAGAGGACAACTCCGACGAGGAATTGCCAGTGGCCTCATGCGCCCCTTGCACTCTCGCGAGCACCTTGAGCATCACCGCGACTCTGCGATTCTGGTGAGCATCTCCTTCTTCTCCCTCGCTTCCTGTATCGCCAGCAATGTCGCCGTCTGACCGTGCGCCGCTGCCTAATGGTCAAGGCGATATGGTCCATAGGATTTTAATCTGACGGTTAGGATTAGAACGTGAACGAAGGGGTACGCTCGCCTCTATGCCGCATGATCTATTTAGATCTAACGCCTCTCGTTGTACGATCCGCACGAAGCGGTATCGACGAATTAAAACACGCCACGTGGCCCTGCCTGATATTTTGAATACAGATTTGATCTATTAGATGCTAGATTTTGTAAAATCTATAACTTTTAATCTACACGTCCAAATTTTGCAAATTTTATATCAATGGATTCAGAAAAACAAGTACTTTCTGACCATGCACTTTGTTTAGTAAAATGCTTCTGTTAAGTTGATTGTTTTTGCAGAAACTTGTGTATGCATGTTTAGAATATAAAAATTGTCCAAAAATGATTTGGGGGATAAAATCTTTGGAAAATGGTTTGTTTTGAACCTACTGACCATAGGAACCAATTTGTGGTTTCAAAAATGTATTTGGTGAAGCAAAAGAATGAATCTTTGATTTAAACCATTTCTAGTCAAATAAAAGTAATGTTTAATTATTAAAAATGCTTTTGGGAGAAAATCTTTGGAAAATATTTTGGAAATAAACTCTCTGACCCTAAACACAAGGTTTTATGGTTTGAAAACATATTTTGTGAAACCTATAGAATGTTTCCTTATTAAAAGCATTTCTTCACCACATAAAATAATGATTTGGTTTAAAAATGGTTTATGAAGTAAAACCTTTAGCAAATGGTTTTGCCACTTTATAAAATGACCATTAGGTGTTTTCAAATGTTTATGACCCATTAGAAACCACTTTTACAAATAAAACAATCTTTAGCATGCTTACATGCATTGTTTTGTTTCTAACATTTTATGTGATGAATTGCTTGAATGGTAGATTGAAATATTGTTTGCTTGATTGAATTGTAGTGAATTGAAGTGTGTGAACATTGCAAGATCAAGGAGTGAACCTATATTCTCTACCAAAAAGGCAAGTGATGCTTCATACTTTTGTCCCATTATTTTCACTATGCATTAGTGATATTTCTAAGTAAGACTTGCATGGAATTTTTGCTAAGTATAAACTATGCTATGGGAAATCCTAGTAGATGAAACCTTAGTAGAATTTCCTAAGTTAAGATTCCTACTACTATCATGCTTAGCTTAGCTAGTAGAAAACAAGGGTGGAATATATATTCATGCTATGGAAAAATTTGTAAGTCTGAGGACTTGTGTTTTGTTTAATAAAACAACTAAGTGAATGAATCACCTGGGTGGAATGGAAGGAATGGTTTGTGTTGAGTGGTTCACAAGGCCCATTTCTATGGTTTACCTTGTGTATCTCACTTGTGGATGGCCACCCAGGAACAAAGAGATTTGAGATGTCAAATGTTGAGAAGCTTCAAGTGCAGCCACTTGGCATTATGGGCTCTGCCTGGATCATATAGGTTGCAATAACTTAGCCAAATGGACAGTTGGTGGTAGGGGTTTGATAGGTTGGAACGCGTCCATTCTGGTCTAAGGGAAGGCTTCTGAAAGATCTTGTCTTGGTGAAACCAAGTCTTGTGGGGAAAGTGCACCACCTCTGCAGAGTGTAAAATCTAAGTACTTAGCCATGTCCCTGGCAAAGGAAAATTTGATAATCAAGACATGGAAGCTATCAAGAATCTCCTCATCCCAATTTCTAAGTTAAAAACTTGTGGTTGAACAAGGGTTGAAGGTTCACCAATTTCTATTGGTGGTTCCTTGGGTGATTTTGTCAAGCAAAAACTTAGTGTTTTCAAATGATAAGGAAAATCTATTTTGAGCAATGCAAGCGTAAGCTCCACTAGCCAAATGCATATATATGATAGACTCCACTATACTACCATAGTATCACTTGCCAATACAATTCAAATGTATTGACCCTTGTGGTTGTAACTTGTTATGTTGCAGGTTTTGTTTGATATTAGTGAAGTAGGATTACAAGTCTACAACCAACATGTCTGCCTGTGGCACTTTTAAGATGAAGGAACCCATGCTATTGTTATATTCTGCTGCATTGTAATGAGATAGCCAAATGAGCTATGTAAGATGTAATAAATTATTTTATTCCTGGTTATAAAGTTGTATTATGACCTTTGTTTCTTGATATTACATCTTAACTGTGGATGCTAGCTATTGATCCAGGGACTAGCATTGTAAACACAGGGATCTCTACCTTATTAAAGGTTGGGAACCTTACATCAACGTCCTCGTCCATCTCACTTGAATCCTTGGACTCCTCCTCCTTCTTCTTCCCCTTTCCCTTGCCTCGTAGTCTGTTCTTCCGACTTTGCTTATAGTCGGACTCCGGGTCTTCCTTGAGGTCGTTGACGAACTTGCAGTGTCGATTGGTATGGGTGGCCTTGCCATTGGCGTCGAGGTGTACGAGGCACGGCATATCGCGGTACTCTTCGTAGGTTTGGGGAACGTTGAGCGGCGTCGAGTTGGTTTCACTTCCTCGCTGCTGCCCACGGCCTGCTCCCCTTCCTCGACCACGTTGTCCGCCTTCTCCTCGTCCTGCAAAAGTCATGGCGACCATGTCGGTAGATTGCTTTTCTTCTGGAGAGGTTTTCCGCTTTGTACTGCTGTTCCTCCGAGCTTGGGTTGGAACGGCCGTTGCCGGCAAAGAGCCACGAGCATCGTCGTCGGCAGCTGCGAACTCACTAGCTAACTGAATCATCTGATTCAAGTCCAGCTGATGATTGTCCTGCAAGCGCTTTAGCTTGTGTCGGAGTAACGTGCCTCTTTCCAATCCATCGATGAAGGCGGCCATGGCGGTCTGGGCGTGCACTCCTGCGCAGGAATTCTTCATGTCCAGCCAGCGGGAGAGGTAGGCGCGAGATGTCTCGTCTTTCTCTTGCACGCACCGCTGTAGATCGCCCACAGTGCAGGGACGCTTGTATGTACCCTCAAAGTTTTTGGTGAACGCTTCTTGCATGTCCAACCAGTTGTAGATAGATTTCTCCGCCAAGTCGTCTATCCATTGATGGGCCGTACCCGCCAACATTAACGGGAGGTACTTGACGGCGACGTTGGGGTTGCCTCTAGCAATCTCCACCGCGTTGCCATAGTCCTGCAACCATGTGGCGGGCTTGGCGGTGCCGTCATAGGGCTTGATGGTCTTGTCAATCCGGAAACCTTTGGGGTAAGTTGCGGACCGTATTGCAGGTCCAAAGCAACGTGGTCCCAGGTATGGTCCTTCCCGGGCCTCGTGGATCTTATCGATCCGTGAACATGCATCGTATGGCTCCGGGTTCTTCTTCTTCTTGTAAACAGCGGATGGGCTGCGTGAACGACGCGGGCCTCTTCCGTCATGGTGACTGCTTGGCGGTGACGGAGGCGGAGGTGGCGGTGGGTTAGCCTTCTTGCTGTTACCCTCCTGCGATGCCCCACGCCTGTCACGGTTGCTTGCCGGACACGGAGGGTCATGGTGTGACCTGCTCTTATGTCCTTGGTGGTGCTCTCCATCATGACGGGTCTGTGCCGCGTTGTCGCGGATGACGATGCCGCACTGCTTTGGAGGGGGCATATCCGTACGATGGTGAGTCTTGTAATCTTTCTGACGTCAGGGGGATCGGGGCGGTGGCGATGGGCAGCGAGGTTGGGCTCTTTCTCCGTGGTCGGAGGATATGGGGATAGCATCCTTCCTGTTGCACGCATCCCTCTGTCTTCGTTCTGATGAACCCGTCCGCGATCCGACATCCTGAGGAGATCTGCCCCTTGCCGGTTTGTACTGGCTAGATCGGCAGAGTGCTGGGTCAGACTCAAGCCTCTGAGAGGTGGCCTTTTCCTGCTGCTTTACCGCCTTGGCCACTAGGTCATAGACCTGCTCGACTGCCTCAAGCGATCTATCCTGCTCCAAAAGGGTCTTGGCGACAGCGAGGTTAAGGAGTGGGGTGGGCATCACCTGCTTGCCTTCACTATCAATGTATGGCTTGGCCTGTGCCGGCTTTGTAGGGTTCGCAGCATAGAAAACAAAAATTTTCCTACGATGGGAACATCCATGTACCAAGATCTATCTACTAGATACAAGCAACGGGTGGATATACATCCATAGAATACATACCCTCGAAGACCGAATAGCGTTAACGAGGTTGTACTCGTGGATGATGTAGACGAACGCTTGCCGATCTCAAGATCGTGATGAAGTCCATCTGGTCCAGCCGGTCCAGCATGATCAAGTCCAGCACCTCAAAGCAGTGGTGCATCCGTGATCGCACACACGTACGGGTACCCCGACAACCTCCGCGCCCTCGCTCCAGCGAAGCAGCGGAAGCAACAAATCCTTCCAGAAAAAGCCACCAGGAACATGTATCTCGCTGATCCGAGACCATGGGGAAATTCTAAAGGGGGGAGAGATCCTTCGCGAGGAGGTGTGCTTTGAGAGGAGGAGAGGGGGGACTTTTATAGGGGAGAGGGGGGCACCCAAGGGGCATGGCGCCCAGCCATGGGGGCTGCCCCCACCTCTTCCACATTCATGTGGGTGGAGCTCCCACTCAAAATGAAAAGCCTCCACTCCCATTAAAAAGCCTCCACTCAAAAATCCACTCACATGCATTAAATTTCCACCAAATTTAATGCAAGATCTCATTTAAATAAAACTCTTTTATTTATTTATTCAGAATTTTGTTAATTACTTTAATTAACAAACATTCACATAAAACCCCTTACAACATTTCAATTTCACATGCAGAACCAGTTTCAGCAATTTCAACCGAAACAGTTCCGGTGTCTAGTGAAATAAATTCCTGCGCTTTCCTTTTTCTTTATCTGGCATATCATTTGCTCCGTATGGTGTCGGTATCCCTTAAGTGTGTCACCCTACGGTTCGCGAATAATGTAGACATGATCGAGACCCTTCTCCGATCAATAATCAGTAGCGGGACCTGGAGATCCATACTGACTCCCACACATTCAACGATGACTTCTGTGATCGTGTGAACCTTTTATGCTAGTATCTTAATCCCTTTGTTTCACGATATATTACATGTCCGAGATTCGATCATCGGTATCTCCATACCTAGTTTGACCTCGTTACCGACATGAACTCTTTTCTCGTTCTCGTGATATAACATTCTAGTGATCAAATCATTTGCTTGCAAGCTAATCAATGTGATATCACCGAGAGGGCCCAGAGCATATCTATCCGTCATCGGGATGAACAAATTCCACTCTCGATCCATGGGTCTCAACATAACACTTTAGTAGTTCTGAAGCCATCTTTATAATCACCCAGTTACGGTGTGACGTTTGATGTCATCGAGAAACTCTTTCGGTGTTAGTGATTGACATGATCTCATGGTCTAAGGATTAGGATCACTTCGTAAGTTGTTATAGCAATATAAACTCAATAACTTTGATCATAATGCTATACTTCGGATGAATGTTCATCACATCATTACACTAATGTTGTGACCTCGTTATTAACAACATCCAATGTCCATGATCAGGAAACTTTGATCATCATGTTAATCAACGAGCTAGTTTATAAGACAGGCATAACTAGGAACTTCCTTTTTGTTTATTAAACACACATGTATTAACGTTTCCGTATTAATACAATTATAGCATGCAAAATAAACATTTATCATAAATAAGGAATACGATAATAACCACTTTATTATTGCCTCTCGGGCATATTCCCTTCAGTCTCCCACTTGCACTAGAGACAATAATCTAGTTTGAAAACTTTGCGTATTGAACACATATGGCTTTCTGGTGTTCCATATACGCAACTGCAAGTGGTTAACATAATCTACGGATCTGACGCTTTCAGGTCCATGTGTATTTGCATGTCTTTGCATCTTCACGCATCACTCATTCTCCAATGAGATGGCATTATATAAATTTGGTCTTTCGGTGAGACCTTTAGTTCCTTGGTTTTAAATCACGTCGATACTATTGTCGTACAATATATCGTCAGTGTTAGCCCGTTGCGAACCATACCTTAGTTTGATAACAAACTACTTGACACAAATTCCCTCCTTTGCTGCTACTATAGCAGTCATATACTTAGCCTTTTTGTTGTAGTATTCGTCACAATGTCTTAACTATGGATTTCATACAAATCCATCATGGAATCTCCTTTCCATTACATTGTGCCACCCATAGTTCAAATGAGATAAACTTAATTTGTATCTTGTGACAAAACTAGTATCAATGTAACGCTTTACAATGAACTATTTGTAATTGTTTGTCACCTCTACACAAATATATTCTTAGTTCTTCCAAAAGACCATAAGAATATCCTTACTATAGTCCAATGATCATTTTACGATTCATTTTGGTATATGCTCATAACACTTAGAGCATAGGACATATCTGGATGTGTACATATCATGGTATGATTGATCAAAACATTCTCGTGATTTCACTCATCAAGTGTCAAAGCACTTGAATCTTGTTTCACTTATCAAGTGTCGATGCACTTGAATCTTGATTCAATTTATTTCCATGCGACAAGAACCGTTTCTAGTCGTTTCTATATTGAACTCCTTCAATATATCATATATGTACGTTTGGCACAACCATATTAGCGTCACAGTCTATCCACTATAGACATTCATGCTAAATATTCGGGTTTTGCCTAAGTCTTTCATCGAAATGAAATTCTTAACCTTTGTCAATAAAAGATACATCATTTCTAATCAACAAGATGTCCTCCATATAATGTATTAGAAATATGTCTTAGCGCTCCCACTTAATTTCTTACAAATGCAAGCATCTTCATCGTCTCCTGATGAAAAACTCCTTTTTCATTATGGTGAAGATTCCAACTCCGTGATGCTTACTTCAACCATTGAAGTTTGCATGCCCTTTTAGCATCCTTTGAATTTAACAAAACTCTTTGGACCGTGTCATGTACACGTCCTAGGTAACCATTCTATTAGAAGAACTTTATTTTGTTTATTCATCTACCATATACCAAATTATATGTAGTGGTTGCTACTTTAATCCGTCCAGACTAAATATCGCTATGAAAGATCAAATCTTGTCATAGTCAACTCCTTGAACATTGCCATAAAATACTTTACGACATGTCCACTATTTCATAGATCTGAAACATCCATGTCTGTTTCTTTATAGATCCAAATACGACCGATAGGTTTTTACACATTTCCGGAGGGTCTTCCGAGTTCAAAACTTGATTTATCGTGTATGGACTTATCACGGATTTTATGGCTTCAAGCCATTTGACAGAGTCAGGGCCCATCATCGCTTCTTTGTATGTATTCGGTTCATCATTGTCAAACAATAATGATTTACTCTCAAATCTTAGCATTTGATTGTTTAACCGACCTACTTGGTTCAATAGGAACTTAGATCTCCGTGACCACAACCTTTGAGGCACATAAGCTATGAGCATTATGGCAGCCTTCAGAACGATTTCCGGTGCTGCGCAACTCAGCACATGTAGCTAAGGTTCGTTAACCTTATCAAAGTTCTATTGTCCTCCCACTTAACTTTTACGAAAAATTCCTGCTCCAAGAAACTTCACGTTTCAAGGGACAAACCCTTTTATCCTTGTTGTTATGAAGGAATAACCAATTGTTATTCGAAATAACCTACAAAGACATGCTCATCCGACTTCGGTTGTAAACATCTTACTTATGTTTAGCATACCAAAATTTAAGAAATGACAACTTGGGTTTTACCCCAAACAATAACTTCCATGGTGTCATTTCAACGGATCAAGATGGAGCTCTTTTCACTGTAAAAGCGGTAGTCTCTAAAGCTTTAATATTTTAAAACATAATGGCAGTTTTATAAATAACACCTTTGATCCAACCATGTCAAACAAGGTTTCATTACAAATCTCAAACACTCCATACTCCTATGGTGTTTCGGGAGATGTAAATCTAGGTGTTTTGCTAAACTTGCAACTCAAATAAATCCCTTTATGATAAAATCATAATTCATTTATTTTCTTGTAACTCAAACAAATCCCTTATGATAAAATCATAAACCATTTATTTTCTTGTTACAATGATTTTCCACTTCATCTTGAAAGTCTTTCAAACATTTTCAAATATTTCATACTTCATTCTCATTAAGTGAACATTCACTCAAATTTCCGGAGAAAGTATATGAAGTTGAAACCCATCGCTTACGACTATAAATAATGGACTACATACATCGATATGTATAAATTCCAATATTTTAGTCGTTCGTTCTTCTTTTGCCTTTGAACGAAGTTTTTAATTATCCCGAGGAAAGTGTCACAAGCGTCACTTGATCAAACCAAAGACTCCAAAAATCCATGAATATGGAGATTCTTCATGTTTTCTTTCCATTATAATTTAAACGGCGATGTAACTTCGTAAGTGATCTTTCAATCATTTGTCTTGCGACATTTTAGCATTAGGTTTTATGGATGTGATCTCTCCAACTAGATTTGTAAATCATCCATCTAATATGGAATATGGTAATTATTTGAACAACCTTTGTTCTCATAATACATGATTTAAATAACAATTATTAAAACAAATCTTGAAGTCAAGCTTTGATGTCAACGAGAAATACAAACAACGGTTTCTTTGTTTTCGATGAACATCATCACATATTCTCTTGCTAGTTACTTAGGTCATTGTGGTTCATGAATTGCGTCGTTCCGTATGAAATTTCATACCAACCAATTCGGTATCCAATTCCCAAGAACCACATTGTTTAACAAGCAAAGAATACAACCATAACCTGTATATCATCTATATACCTAAATTGGATTTTTCCAATCTTTTCTTTTCTGCCAAATATATTTTATAGATTCTCTTTTAGCATTTCCTTTTCCTTTTTAAAAGAATCTATCAACATCAAAAGTGGTGCCATATACATGACACATAGTCCAAAGCGTGTATATTCAAATAATAATACCTTTGGACTTGCACTTTGAAGTAGATCACCATCATCAAATGATCGGCGTTCTTTCAAAATCCATTCTTTAGTAATCTTTTAGTATAGTAAACACTTTACATACATCTTCTATTCATCCTTATCATGACGACTTTCATGATCAAGCTACTGTAGCTTATAAAGGTGAATCGTGAGTATAATGTTGCTTTCCAAAACCCTTTTGGATGATTAGGATGTCTAGCATCTCCAACCTTTGTAAATTCTCATCCTATATGATAACACATATTATACTCTATCATATTGCAACCAAAACATTGTTTCAGATATCGTTATATCTGCCACACATGATGGTTTCTGAAACAATTCTTTCAGCTCCTAGATAAACTTGATATTAAAATAATCAAGAATCATGGATGCAAACATGATACTTAAGATACTAACACTAGAATTGTTACTCTCGATTTAATACCAATTATTAAATTTCACGGAGTAAATAGAATTTTGCTGAAAGTTTGCAATAGGACTTTAAACTTTAGATTGACACTCAACACAATACGATACCAGTTCGTAAAGTATATATCCAGAATTCTATAGTTCTATTATCTCAATTACAACTATGCATAAGATGGTGAACGAATGCCAATGACTACAACAAATTATGCAAATTCACTTTGATTTAATTTATGATAAATTGAGTTCTACTAATCCAAATTAGAAATGAACTCCCACTCAAAAACGGCATCCCTCGTGTCTTTTTGGTGATTACATGAACCAAATCCACTACACCAAGTCTGATCATCACGTGAGTCGGTGTAGCTTCAAAGGCGAGCATCAAATGGGCATATACTATATGACTCATGCTTAATCTTTCGGTCCGTGTTCTGAGGCCATGTCTGTACATGCTAGGCTCGCCAAGTAAGAACCTTAGTATTCACGTGTGTAACTGTCTTACACCCGAGATGTGCTCGTGGATTCAAGTACACCCGATCATCACGTGATGTCTTGAAGCGACGAAACATTGTCGGTGCATACTTAAGAAAGAACACATTTTTATCTTGATATCTAAATGAGGGATCATCTTATTATGCTAATAAAACGCCAAACAAGCAATATAAGATGCTATCAAACATCACATGTTTATTAGTGGAATGATATGGTTCCCGCATATGATCTCTATCATGTGCACCGTGGTATGATCACTATCATACCTATATGTGTAAGTCCAAGGTCTATGGAGATTACACATTTACACATTATGTGTGTTGTAAGAGTATCATCTCATACTTCTACTTACAACATCACCATATCATAACACTAGCCCAGCAATAATATAAACTAGACGTCTCTAATTTATCCATTGCAAATTTTACGTGGCTTAGGACTTTCGAAGATAGAACCGTTCTTACCTACGAACATGAACCACAACGAGGATAACCAAATTGTTGACAACTCGTTGCAAATTAGATATTGACTATAGTAGGAGAGACAGACACCCGCTAGCCACTTATGCAAAACTAGTTGCATGTCAAGCGTGGAACGGGTCTCATGTGCGAGGACATGTAAAGTTTGTCCGGGCCGCTTCATCCCACTATGCCACCAATATCCAAAGTACAACTAAGAAGCAATAAAATGATCATCATCGCCCACATACTCATATGTGTACTACCCGTGCAAAGTATCTGCGCATAGATCCGGCTCTGATACCACTGTAGGGTTCGCAGCATAGAAAACAAAATTTTTCCTACGATGGGAACATCCATGTACCAAGATCTATCTACTAGATACAAACAACGGGTGGATATACATCCATAGAATACATACCCTCAAAGACTGAATAGCGTTAACAAGGTTATACTCGTGGATGATGTAGACGAACGCTTGTCGATCTCAAGATCGTGATGAAGTCCATCTGGTCCAGCCGGTCTAGCATGATCAAGTCCAGCACCTCAAAGCAGTGGTGCATCCGTGATCACACACACGTACGGGTACCCCGACAACCTCCGCGCCCTCGCTCCAGCGAAGCAGCGGAAGCAACAAATCCTTCCAGAAAAAGCCACCGGGAACATGTATCTCGCTGATCCGAGACCATGGGGAAATTCTAAAGGGGGGAGAGAGATCCTTCGCGAGGAGGTGTGCTTTGAGAGGATGAGAGGGGGACCTTTTATAGGAGAGAGGGGGGCACCCAAGGGGCATGGCGCCCAGCCATGGGGGCTGCCCCCACCTCTTCCACATTCATGTGGGTGGAACTCCCACTCAAAATGAAAAGCCTCCACTCCCATTAAAAAGACTCCACTCAAAAATCCACTAACATGCATTAAATTCCCACCAAATTTAATGCAAGATCTCATTTAAATAAAACTCTTTTATTTATTTATTCAGAATTTTGTTAATTACTTTAATTAACAAACATTCACATAAAACCCCTTACAACATTTCAATTTCACATGCAGAACCAGTTTCAGCAATTTCAACCGAAACAGTTCCGGTGTCTAGTGAAATAAATTTCTGCGCTTTCCTTTTTCTTTCTATGGCATATCATTTGCTCCGAATGGTGTCGGTATCCCTTAAGTGTGTCACCCTACGGTTCGCGAATAATGCAGACATGATCGAGACCCTTCTCCGATCAATAATCAGTAGCGGGACCTGGAGATCCATACTGACTCCCACACATTCAACGATGACTTCTGTGATCATGTGAACCTTTTATGCTAGTATCTTAATCCCTTTGTTTCACGATATATTACATGTCCGAGATTCGATCATCGGTATCTCCATACCTAGTTTGATCTCGTTACCGACATGCACTCTTTTCTCGTTCCCGTGATATAACATTCTAGTGATCAAATCACTTGATTGCAAGCTAATCAATGTGATATCACCGAGAGGGCCCAGAGCATATCTATCCGTCATCGGGATGAACAAATTCCACTCTCGATCCATGGATCTCAACATAACACTTTAATAGTTCTGGAGCCATCTTTATAATCACCCAGTTACGGTGTGACGTTTGATGTCATCGAGAAACTCTTCCTGTGTTAGTGATTGACATGATCTCATGGTCTAAGGATTAGGATCACTTCATAAGTTGTTATAGCAATATAAACTCAATGACTTTGATCGTAATGCTATACTTCGGATGAATGTTCATCACATCATTACACTAATGTTGTGACCTCGTTATTAACAACATCCAATGTCCATGATCAGGAAACTTTGATCATCATGTTAATCAACGAGCTAGTTTATAAGACAGGCATAACTAGGAACTTCCTTTTTGTTTATTAAACACACATGTATTAACGTTTCCGTATTAATACAATTATAGCATGCAAAATAAACATTTATCATAAATAAGGAATACAATAATAACCACTTTATTATTGCCTCTCGGGCATATTCCCTTCAGGCTTCGAGGGAGCCCATCCTAGGTTGCGCCGTACACCAGGATCGTTGATGACGCGATCCGGAGCTTTCTTAGCCTTCTGCTGCTGTAGCAGAGTCTTGTACTCGGCCTCCATTGCTCTTGCTTTCTCTATGGACTTCTGCGCGTTGACCAGATCTCGATCTAGTTTAGCGCCTTGCTCCGCGATGGCCTGCGCCTCCTCCAGCACCTGATGGCGCTTCTCGTCAAGCTGAGTCACCTTCCGGATATGATCAACGGTTAGAGGCTCAACGAGGAGATTGACGTACATCACTCTATCAGCTCGAGTAACATGGGCTGCTGCCGACGTGGATGCTAGGGGCGACAAGTTCGCGGTGTTGTTGTTGCTCGGACCGGTGCTGAGTTCATGCGGCTGCTGCACTGGGTTAGGCGGAAGCGGCATGACCTTTGCGCGATCAATGTCGTCAGCAATAAGTGGCCCCTTCCCCTTATCCAGTGCCGTAGGCGAAGCTTGCCCGGGCTGGTCTTCGTCCATCGCTGTCCCAATGGTGACGAACACCCCTCGAGACATGACGGTGTTATTAGCTTGCTCGTCACGCGAGTACTCCTCCTCCATCTCCTGCATAGCGGAGTCTAGCTCTTCTGGACTGAAGTCTATTTCCTCTGAATCTGCACTAAAATCAGCATAAAGCGCGTCAATGACAGAGTCGGAGGGTGCCAGGACTTCCTCGATGACGGGCGGTGGGGGTGCAACAGCCTCGACGATGACTGGAAGTGGTGGTGCTGCTGCGACGATGGCGGCCGGAGGCGGTGGTGGTGGTGGCTGAATCGGAGGGGCTCCGTCGATGAGCGCAAGCGTTGTCTGAGTTGCCGCTTCAGCCTCCGCGTAGTTGTTGACGGTGTTCACCATGCCTTCGAAGGTGAGGCGTCCTGACGCCTGTTGCCATCTTAGAGAATGTCGGAGAAGCGTGCCATGGTCCAGTCCTTCCACAAAGTGATAGATGGCATCATCATTGGGGTAGTGGGCCAGATCGGCTCGTATACGGAGCCACCTGGCCAGGTAATCACGGGGGGTTTCACCCTCTCTCTGAACGCAGCGCGCCAGATCGAAGATGGTAACCACGCCGACGAACTTGGATCTCTGCTGTCCAGACGCACGGACAAAGCCGGTGGATTTGCAGTGATCTTCCACCTTTATATCCTGCACAGGGGCGGTTTGGGTGGGTCTTGAATTTTTCCGATCTTTGTCGGCAAACTCCGAAGAGAGATCCGACATCGATCCTTCCGCGAACATATCCTGCCCGTAGGCGGTCCGTGCGGGTCTTGATGCTCCTTCGACTCCCAGGGAACTAGGGCCCGAGTTGGTTTCGCCAATGAAGAGGTGGATGCCTCCGATAGGAACGATCGAACACCGTGTAGGGTTCGTCTTCACCGGGATCCAGAACTTGCGGGGGGGGGGGGACGATCGGAACGTTGCCGGAGAAGAGAACGTGACCGATGGATACGGTTTCGCCGATTCCCGCGAAGATCTTGGTCCTCGCCCGCTGAAGATCCTGAAGCGCCTCTTGCCCCACGGTGGGCGCCAACTGTCGTGGTATTGCCGACGAGTACGCCATGGAGGGGTCCTCACAATGCGTGTTTAGAGACGTGGGGTAAGGCGGACGGTTGACGGGTACGAGGTAACACAGCTTACCCAGGTTCAGATCCCACAACGGTGGCGGAATCCTACTCCTGCTATAAATCACTATAATGGCAATACGCCGAGTTACAGAGATTAGGTTCGCTGCGCGAGGTGACTAGAAAGTCTAAGTTATCGTCTCAAGTTGTGCCATAAAGGCTCCCATAGGCCTGACTTATATAGTCGCCAGGACCTAGGGTTACAGGGAAAAGTCCTAGCCGGACAGGTTACAGAGTTCTACACCGTCTATTACTAGTCTTGTGTATCTTGCACTCCAAGGCTCTGGGTACGCTGGTGACTCCACCGTAGCCTTCCTTTATCTGGCATGGGCCTCCCTTCTAGGTCCACCTAACTGGGCCGCCCAGCAGGCCATGGGCCACCCGGGTTAGTCGGATAAGAGACATGCTATGAGGATACCCATATAGCATATCCCCAACAAAACGCGTGGATCTGTTCGATGGTACGGTGGAGCTCGAAGGACCACCTGAAGAGGAGGAGCGGCGAGGTAATCAAGGAGTTGCTAGATAACTGGAAGGAGTGCCCTGCACCGGGGAAGAAGCATCCGAGGGTGAAGCCGTTGCGCGGCGTATGGAAAGCAAGGTCTGTTTTTTGGGACCTGCCATACTGGAAATACCTCCACACGCCCCACAACCTTGATCTCATGCACATCATCAAGAATGTGTGCGAGAGTCTGCTTGCCGCTCTGTGTAACATGCCGGATAGGACCAAATACAAGCCGAAAGCAAGATACGACATGATACATCTAGGCATCAAGGAAGCGCTTCAACAAGGAGGACGCCCCGATGATGATGATGACGACGACGAGGAAGAGACTCAAGGTCGGCGCAAGAGGACTAAGCCGAACACCTACTACTGCCCCCCTTCCTGCTTCACTATGAGCGAGGACGAGCTCGAGCAATTTTTCAACACCCTCATAGGAATCAAGCTTCCTATCGGCTAAAGAGGGAAGATATCCAGATACCTGGACGTACAGAAGAAGAGGTTCAGTGGGATGAAGTCACACGACTGTCACGTGCTGATGATGCAAATACTCCCAGTTGCGATCCGAGGGATCATGGACGAGCACGTCCGTGAGACGCTGTTTGGCCTCTACAACTTCTTCGACATCATCTCTAGGAAGGAGATCGGGATGAAGCAACTCGAGACCCTGCAGGACGAGATCGCCGTGATACTCAACAAGCTCAAGATCTACTCCCCCCTCCCCGCGTTCTTCGATATCATGTTGCATAAGCTTGTCCACCTCGTCGATGACATCATCCAACTCGGTCCGCCATTCCTACACAACATGATGACGTTCGAAAGGCTGAACGGCGTGCTCAAAGGATACGTTCGAAACAGAGCGAAGCCGGATGGAAGCATAGCCAAGGGCTTCATGCTCTACGAGTGCATATCGTTCTGCCAGAATTATATGCAGTCCGAGGAACCTGTTGGTCTCCCGAAGCGCAAGCACTTCGGCAGGATCACTGGAGTTGGTCACCGCGAGGGATTCGCAGCAGTGCACGCCATCTTCAAGGGTCGGCGCCCAGACTATGACAAGGCACACTGAGTCGCGCTACATCACATACAAGTGGTTGGTCCTTGGGTGGAGAAGCACAAAAGCTTGATTGGTAACAGGTTGAACGACACGGGCCGGCGGAGGACGAGGCGAGACGTGACGAGAGAGCACAACTCTACCTTCACGAGTTGGTTCAAGAAGGAGCTGCTCATTCTTAATGAGGGTAAGGCGCCTGCTGACGATGATAGACTCTTATTCATCCTGTCGCAGGGCCCCTTGTTGAACGTGAGGACCTATCAGGCGTACAACATCAACAGGTACACTTTCTACACCGAGGAGAAGGACAAGAACAGCGAATACTAGAACTCGGGGGTCACGATGCTATCCTACACCGACGAGGAATCCAATGTGAAGGAAAGGTTCTTCGGAAGGATCGAGGAGATCTGGGAACTCGACTACTGCGGAGAGAAGATGCCTATGTTTCAGGACAGATGGGCCAAGAACGTCAAAAAAGAAGGCCGGTATTTCACAACCATGGTTATACCCGAAGCCAAAGCGTCAAAGACGGCCGGCGCGAACGTCCAGGCGAAAAACAAGCCATGGGTACTGGCTAGCCATGTGGATCAATGCTTCTTCATTACCGATCCTACAAGGCCTACCCGCATTGTCGTTAGGAGGGGGAAAAGGAGCATCATCGGAATGGAGGGAGCCTCCACCGAGCAAGACTTCGACAAGTATGGAAATCCGAAGATAGAAGAGGACTTCGACAACCCTAGCGCGTATCCTCATCTTAGAAGGAAAACCACCCTCCCCTCTAAAGGATGTCCATACACGAGAATAAATCCACAAGTTCCAGGGCTCAATTACTCTACCGCGACGAAGAAGGGCAAGAGGATCATGACGAGACATCGACGCTAGCTCGTTCGGAAGCAACATCGCACGAAGTGACCTTTTTTGTGTGTGATCTATGCATGTGCGCAATCGTGTGCGGCAAGTCGACAAAATACTATACGTGATTTTTTGGAGTAGGGTGTTGATATACACAAGATTATTGGTAGTTTTTTTTGTAATAAATTTATTACCTACCTGCAATTATATACATGTTCTCACTTTATATCTTAAAAATATTGGAGCTACTATGTTTTAGAAATAGTAGAAAATTATTATTTGTAATGAGTAAGTGATATTCGTTACATATGAAACTTAAAAATTGCAAAAGAATGTTTTTTATTACAAAAAAAATGTTGGAGTTCCAGGAATCGAACCTGGCACCTCCAGGTTTTAAACGAGACAACCAACCCCAGAACCACTAGGCTATACAAGTGTTATTGTCACACTGCACCGCACAACATTTTTAACTAATGCCAGGGGAGTTCGTGGCGCACCCCCATATCGGTGCGCTACGAATAATTGTCCGTGGCGCACCAATATGGGGGTGCGCCACGAACTCCCCTGACTTAGCCAAAATAACGGCGTCACCTCGCTCCCTTCTCTCCCATTCTTCCCCAAATTCCCGTGCACTCTCGCCTCGCTCCCCCGCTGCTCGCCGGACCGCCCGCCAGCGCCTCCGCTCACCGGATCGCCCGCCACCGCCTCCCGTCCGCAGGTACTCCGTCGCCCTCTCCCATCTCTCTTCACCCCCCTCGCTGACGAACCGACGAACCCTAACCGACGAACCCTAACTGACGCTCGCCTCGATCTCCCCTCCCCTCCGCCCCTCCCCTCTTCCCACCCCCTCTCTAACCTCTCCCCTCTCCGGCAGCCACCACAGGAGGAGGAGCACCTCAGGAGGAGGCCCGCCCGCACCAGGAAGAGAAGGCCCGCCCGCACCACCGTACCTCGACAAGGCCAAGCCCGCCAAGACGACACTCCACCACGTGAGCCTCTCCCTCCCCTCCCTGCCTCTCCCTCCATGGTGCAGTTCATTCCCCATTTCTGAGTCTTTGTTAGATAGATAAAACCCCTCCACGATGCAGTTAATTACTCATTTCTGGGTGTTTAGTAGAGATTGTGTGAATCTTGATTAGTAAAGATGAGCCTGCCGGAATTTTGCTCATGTGCTGAGCTTGTTGAGTTGTACCTTCAGTACAGTAAAGTTTATGAGCAGGGCACTTAGTGTTCAAATTTTAGTACAAAATTTCTATGTTGGTGGAATTTATATATATAGTAGATAGTTGTTCATTAACGATTAAATGTCTGCATCATTGATTTGTTTCATTGATTTTACCTGCTTAATTGTAAAATTGAACCTAGTAATAATCTTGCAAAAGCCTGATGCATTATGGGTTTGTAAACATGGTAAACATGGCCTGGTGGAATCAATCTTATTACCGGCAGGTAAACATGGCCTGGTAATAAGGTCTTGTGATGGCCTGATATTGTACCGGCAGGTAAACATGGCCTGGTAATAAGGTCTAAACATCGGTCAATAAAAGAGGGTTTGTAAACATGGCCTGGTACAATATCTTCACATGGCCTTATCTCCAAGCCTCATGTTTAGGGTTTAGGGTAAACATGGCCTGGTAATAAAAGAACCTGGTAATAACCTTCAGGATGTGCTCTGATGCATTATGGGTTTGTAAACATGGCCTGGTAATAATCTTGTTACTGGCAGGCTGATTTGTAAATCTTGTTTCACCATGCAGCCCATCACAAGACTACTGTTTAGTATTGTCTCCATATATATATTTTGGTAGTTTACTATAGCTTTCTGTTTTCCCTTTATTTTGGTGGATTGTGCATTTTCCTTAGTTTGGTGGTATCAGCAGTGGGGTGCTTGATTTTCCTGGCCCATTATAGTGTCAGGTTTGTTTGTTGGTAATGCTAGGCATATATCTAGTTACATTATTTGAGAACTGTAATGGTTTTGGACTTGCTGTACGTGGAAAGATTGTTGGCATTAATATTGCATTCGAAGTACTGTTGCATAATATATGGTTCTTCCAGTCATAGACTAATTAGACCTGGTCACTAATCGTAGATGAGTGCCCAGTCTGCTGCTATTGCCACGTACTATAATATTTCAGTCAGTCTTGTTCATCAGTAATGAAAAATGCAGGAATAAAATGGCATGACACTTAGAATCATCTAGTAATGAAAAATGCAGAAATTGATAAGATAAGTTGTTTGATTATAGTGTAGTATTGCAATGCATAGGAATTATGTAGGATTCATTCCTTTGAATCAAACACAACCTATTATAAAAAATGTTATGTAATTTTATACAACTAACCATTAGCAGAATGATATGCTATAGTTTCTGGTTACATATGCACACAAGTTTACTAGTGTAGAGCGTAGTGTTGTCCTGTGAATTTGTTCTTGGCTTGTAGAAAGGTCACCTAGATTATATTTTGATGTATTCACTTTTGTTGTAGTTACTTGACGGTGGAGGATTAAGCTTGCTACTGTTTTAATGGCACTAGTTGGTGGAGGACTAGCCCCATATTTTGCATACTATTGAATACCATACTGGAGGACAAGTAGATGTTGTGTTTGTGCTTGTGTTATGGAATGGGGCATTTTCTGTGTCAGCTGATGTCTATTCTTCAAGTTCTTGTTTTAGTCTTATGGTCGACTGATGACCGTTGTGCTTGGCCTGGAGCGTTGAGGCATTGTCCATGTGCTTTCTTTTGCTAAAGCATTGTCTGTAGTTGGCTGTCCTAATTTTCTGGTTAGGGTCGTAGTTCTAGGTTGTCTTGTCTGATATATATTTCTATCTTTGGAAGTGGGCTAGCTAGGTTTGAGTTCATGTTCGGTTATGAACCATGAATAGGATGTTATCTTGATTAATTGGCATGACTCATATTTTTAAGTGAACATGGACTCCAAAAGTTGACTGGGAGCATTTTAGTGCTTTATATTATGAAGATCAGCAGGTTGTCGACCTTTATGATGGAAATGCACCATTTGATGCCTTTTGTGGATGTTTTGTGTATGTTGCCGACCCTTTGTGGTCGCCGAAGGCACATTTTGTGCCTCTTTTTTTGTGAATTGTTGCAGGGATCTCAAATGAGTGCCCGTTAGTCTTGAAATGTTGATTTATTTCTGTTTTGGTTGAGAAACGGGCACTCCTACGTAGACATTTTTAGGGGAGGTGCCGCTGAATTTTTCGGTCGAACTAATGTACTAACAAGTTCTATTTTCTTGCATAGTGCAACAATGTCGACCGGACACATCAACGACGGTGTCGGCACATCAAAGGACCCGGGACTGACTGTTGAAGAGCAAGCCCTGCAATCTAACCTCAAGTTTTGGGAGTTGTACCAGAGGAGGGAGGAGGAAATAGATGAGATGGCGGACAATGAAGGCGATGTCGGATCATCGTCAGGTGATGACGACGAAGATGAGACGGGGGCTGAGGATGAGACCACCACCGACGGCGGCGACTGCACTGATGCCGGTGAACGCACCGCTGGCGGCGAACAGACAACCGATACCGGTGAACGCATCGACGACAGCTGTAAGAAGAAGGTTGTGAGGAAGCCTCACCATCGCCAATGCTCGGCAGTCAGCGCCAGGAGTTCACCCAAGTGTCCCCGACCGGCGCACCCGAGGAGCCAAAAGATCTTGCCGCTGGCTACGGGGTCCAAATCGGGTGCATGGTCCGGGAGGTCGTGACAATCAACACGCAGAACCTCCGAGATCCCGCCAACGTTCACCTTGTCGAGCTCCTCATGGAGAAGCTTCATGGGCGCTACAAGTTCCCGAATGAATTCGACAACAAGGTGGTCAAGGGAAATATCATGAACCAGGCGGCGCTCACGAAGATGATCACCGCCTTTGCCAGCTGGAGAGCCCGGTTAAAGAAGAGGATCGACGAGAAGAAAAGCTGGGAGGAGATAAAGGCCAAGGAGCCGATGCTCGAGCACCATGACTATATGCTCTTGAAGGAGACGCTGGAGACCGATACCGCGAAACTCGACTCGGCGTGGGGGAATAGACTCTACGACCAAAACATAGGCCACCACCGCCTCGGGAGTGGCGGCTACAGAGCATCCCAGGAGATTTGGGACAAGGAGGACGTCGAGCTTCGGCGTCTAGGCAAACCAAACAGGTGGGACTGATTCACGGACCCGCAGGTGAGGAACTTTGTGCGGGAACGCTACTTCTTGTGCCCCATAACAAAGGAGTTCAAAACCGAAGACCCGGCTGTGCAGGACTTTGAGAAACTCCTGGTAAGGCACTTACCGTGGATCTCAGTAATTCATATTATTTGCAATCGGTAATGAATCCATCCATTGTATTACTAAATGGGTTCTGCCTATGCTTGTGCAGGAAGCTGAAATAGCGGCCGCGGCAGGTATCGAAGAGGGTGTAAGGGAGCCGTGGGACACTCCTTTCAATAGGGCGGTCAACGCCAAAAAGAAGAGCCCAATGCGGTGACCCAGTATACCACTGCATGGTGTAGTACACTATAGTCATTGACATAACACCAATGAAACACCATTCACTAGTATTATATCCCTCAGGGTGGTACAACAGAAACACAACAGGTCCAAAACATGACTATAGGTTACAACTCAACTCTTTACACAAGATCCAGATAGTACTCTAGGTTAAAGAGAGAGGAAGAAACTTCCTACAAAGAAGAATCAGGAATAAACAACTCAAAAACTATCATACTATTAATACTAGTATCTTAACTAATGGTCTGGCATTGCTGCTATTGCAATGCACTACAGAAATAGGTTCTATGGCTAGGGATTATATTTCTAGCTAATCAGTAACTTCGTATTCACTTGAGTTGGTGTATATGTTGACCTTCTTGACTTCATTGAAGAGCTTTAGCTTTTGATGATGATTCCTAGAGCATAACTTGATCTGGACGTCATCTTAATGGCTTCAGAATCTAGCAAGGGTTAAGAAGATACGTTGAGTACGAGCATACTCAACAAGTTCACTAGAAAAGGAGTGTTTGATGCACTATATCTACAGCCACAGACCATAGGTCGTAGGTAATGCAGGTTTTTGTAAACATTTCTTCAAAGGTTGCTTTTATTCTGAAAAGCTATGTCCGTCAGCCTTCACGGGTTTACCAGAACTTTCATGGAGTTCCTTTCCCACCGCGTTCGCATCTCCTTCCCGGAACAGGGAGTAACAAGTTACAGTTCTTACACTCTGCAGAGGTGCGTTACTTTACCCATGAGAGGTCTTAGCTTTGTTGCACATCCGGGCCGCGAACCCGTTTACACTTCCTTGGTGTGAGGCCCAGACTAAGACCCAAGCCAATCACTGCCTTCTCCGCGACCCCGCATGTCTCCTTGGTGTACGCCAGCCCACCTATTGAATTACGGCAATTGGCAATACAGACCATTCAGATGCCGGAACTATCGTGGGATGTTGAGGGCTCCCACCCATATGCTGCATATCCTCTACGAATTACCATTTAATATGCACGCTACGAGTGATAACAACCATGACCCGCACATCCGGCTCCATGCGAGAGGAAAAAGATACAACTGACTTCTCCGTCCCATTCCAAATCTCATGGTCAACACGTAATATACGGCGCAAGAATCACTGGCAACCTTGGTTGTTAAGTCCTAGATAATATGTTCCTTTACCATCGGAACTCTTATAGTAGGTTATTACCTCATGGTGAATAACCTAAAATCATATTATTATGAAAATAGTGTTTTCTGACCTTTTTTAAATGCAGGTGATGACAACACTGTATTTGCAAAATACTTTACAGAAAATAATCAAAGGACATGAGCAAGTGTGAACTTGCCTTTTGTGATTGCAAGATTATGCACTCACGGTCTTCAAGACAATATAAAAGATCCAATATCTGAAATCAGCATCATTGGTTCGGTAAGGACTAATGTTTAAAGAAGCAATATGCTCTTATGCATAAGTAATGTGATGCACTTTATAAACGCGAATCCTGGAGATAACGTTGTTCTAGGTTTTAGATACTGGAAATGGTTTTTTTAGAATGTGTTGTCCTTTTAGATAAGTTTCACACTTGTGCTTCTTATTAGGGCTTGTGAGTGTGTGTGAAACAATATGTAACTATACTATCATACAACAGTAAGATACAAAGTTGTGGAATGCGATTCAAAGATTACTTATATAAGAATTGCCTTATCTTTAAATCTTGCTTTACGAGTATAGGCATTTATAAGAAACTTTAAGTATTAACAATCCTGTTATATCAGTAAGGTTTAAAGCAATGTGATTATGATTAATTGTCATCTGTTGACTATGATGAAAGTTCTTAAGTTTAGTTGTTAAGATTTGGGAATACTGTTTAAATATTTGTTGTTTGAAGTGGCAAAAAGAATAACATTTGAAGAAAAGATTTCTTTTCTAAGGTCTAAACAATCTTTGTGGTTTATCAATTGTGGTCAAGGTTGTTTGGGCTTACTTGAATAGTTTGGACTTGAGATGCTTTGTAACTTAAATAATACAGACATAAATTAACTATAAAACATATAATAAAGTTTTTAGTATAATATTTAAAGTATTGTAGACTAAAGTTAACTTTAAAGACATAGATGGACTTAAGTTATAGTACTTATGATATTTGTATCTTGTTTACTTTATAAGGTTTCTTAAGGTTACTTAAGAATAGTATTACTTCTATTTGAGTAGTGGTTTCTTAATTTTATAATGGAATAGAATCATTTATCTTTTTATAAGTAAGTGGTTATAATTTGTAATCAAGGAAGTAATATTACTTAACTATTGATGGATTCACTATAGTGTTTTGATTTGTTATAAACTTGTCTGAAGTAGTGGAAAAGATTTAATTTAATCACAATTTATTCTTGAAGAGTTTATATTGGACAAGAATCTTTTTAAAAAAGAAACTACATATATGGTTTGAATGGTAATTCAATATAATTGTATTTAAAATATGTTGAACTATTTTGACTTTATAATATCAATATTTAGGACTAATACTATTTATTAGACTCAATTGGATAATTTTTTAGAATATTAGCAAATTTTATTTACCCTAATATGAATTATTAACTAAAGAAATAGGTTTAAATTCAAGTTATTAAAGTGTTTAATTTTTTTATTTAGTTCAAAAGTGGAATATTATATTTCTAACATATAGGTATTATTTTTGTGATCATTTTGGTATATTACACTTATTTTTGTGATTTAAGAATAATAAGATATTTTTTTATAATACTTATTACTTTATAAAGACTTAATAAATAACAATTATTTAATTAAGTGTAATAATAATGCATGAATATAGTTTTAAATTATAATTCTTATTTTTCCAAGATTTTTGATCTTTTATTTATATTTTTAACATTTACCATAATTAAAATATGAATTATCAAAGTTTTAATTACTTATAAAATCTTTATTAAATAATATTTATTTAAATAATCATCACAATAATATTTTATAATAATTTTAAGTTGTAGATTTTATATTTCTAAAAAATTTCATATATTAAACATATTTTTCTGAATTACAATACAAAAGTTATTGATTTTACAAGATTGAATCATTTTATTTAATTTCTAGAATTCATAAACTAAATAGTTTATGATGTAATGCTGATGTCAGCGTGGGGTGAAAGGTTTTTCTCACTAGGTCGATTCTCACCCCCAGTCACTGACTGGTGGGACCTTTGCCATGTCATTTCTATTGGTTTTTATTTATTACAGAAATCTTATCAAAATTTCTAAAATGATAAAAGAAAAATAGAATTATGACATCAGCCTGATGTCACGCTGACATCATTCCTGGATCATCCTCAGATCATGGTTGGATCCGTGAATCGGGTGCGTGCACGGGGCTGTGCTTGGGATTATCGGAAAGAGGGCGTGACAGCGAACCTAGCAGTGGCGGCGCCGCCCCTGTTTGGTCGCCGGAACTTGCTCCACCGCGAGCAAACACGACGGCGGTTAGAGGTTCACGGCGGAATGACAAACGACGGCAAGATAGAAGAATTTAAGGGGTGCAGGAGTACGGCGAGCTCACCCTGATGGTGTAGGGATGGTTAGCAAGCTCGGGGAAGCTTGGAGATGGCGACATGGTCAACGGCGAACAACTTCCACAGACGGAGAGGAAACGGACGACGTTGTCGGTAGGAACCACACGGGGACGATTCCTTCGGGGAGAAGGACCAGCATGATGAGGCGAATCTCCTAGGGTCCTTATCTGGGCGAGAGGAGGTCAGGAACGCCGAGGCTCGCCGGTGACAGAGACGCTAGGGTTTGCAGAAACGACGAACTTGCGAGAGATTGAGAGGGGGAATGATGTGTTCGGCCCTATCCACAACGGCTTCGAGACTTTGTAGGCGCCGGGGCAGCGACACGGATCTTGGCGCTCGCCGGCGATGAGGGTGCGGCCACCGAGCTGCTTGCAGCATCGGAAGGTCGACGACGGCTCAGGGAAGACGACGAACCGGTATGGGCTTCTATTGGACTACCACTAGGCTAGGTGGGCCGTAGTAGAAGTAAAGAGGAAGCTGACTGCTGCTGCTTGAGGGCGACGAATAAGGAGGATGAAGATGGGCCACGGGCCAGAAACAATTCCCTTTGTTTTTTCCTTATTCCTTTTCTTTTTCTATATTCTGTTTTGTATTTTCTCCTTTGTTTTAAGATTTGTATTCTACTTATTTGTTTGAAATTTTCTATAGAATTTTATCTGCTAGATAATTGCAGCAAATCCTAAAAGGTATTCAAAGTCATTTTGTGAGTTTTATTGTATAATGATTATTTCTTTATTTTCTTTATATACATACCTTTTCATTTAGTATTTGTAAAGGCTTTAAATATGAATTTTAATTTATCTAATATCCATAAACTTATTAAAGAATGTATTACTATAAATCCATGAGTTTTAATTCTTACTGATTTATAATATTAAAGAAAATTTTACATATATTGATCCTTCATTAGTATTCAATACATGAAGTTTTGAGTAATTAATATGGTTAATATTATTCTCATAAATTTAAGAAATAGTAATGTAGATACTTTATTATATCTAACATAGAAGTTAGGGTTTGAATTGCAAATGCTTACCCTAGGGTTTATGGTTCTTAATATACTTATATTCTTCCGTTGATGTGAATAAAGATTGATGACTAAGACAAATTGTTTTTTATTTGTGATTTAGAATGATATCACCCTTTAAAATAGAAAGTTATTCTCTGGAATGAATTATGAGAAAGAATTGATAACTATAGTTTCTAGGCATATATGATTTGCATGTTTGAAACTGCCAAAGTTATGCTTTAGTGATTTTCTGTAGGAAAATATTCCTATAAAGCATTGTGGGAATAAGATGATAAATCAATCATTTGAAATGGATATTAGGTTTGGTTATAGAATTAAGGTCATATGTTTACCAAGAATTCCCATCTTCCATAATTCATAATCCTGGACTTCTAATTAAGGAATTCCTTTCCTAGATATACTACTTCTTCATATTCAGCATCATGTATTATCATGATGAGCTTTTCTTCACGAGAACATTCTTATCCACCTTTAATTCTTCTAAACCCATTTAGAAATCCAATGATCTTGACACTAAAGCTCATAAGCTTTACATATCCATACTTGGTTATATCAACTAATCTACTGCTGATAACCTCTAATCCATTAAGTAATTACTTCTAACTCCATTCATACTCTTCTTTAATAATCCATCACTAATATTTCTCCAGTAGATGTCTATATCAAACTACTTCACCTCAAGTATTAGTATTTCCCAAGAGGAAACTACTACTTCTATAATCCAATGTTGCTCTAGCATCATCTTAATCATACTATCTTGCCTCTACTTAACTCCAGTATCTAACATTCCAACCTCACATTACATTAATGTGACTTGTAGTGACTAATCTAGGATAATATATATATCATAGGGTTTAATCATGTTATATCCACCAATGTCACTTATACATGATATATGCATTCAATCTTGGTGACAAAAACATGATCATTAGAATCCTTTGATCATATATGGTTTAGGTTTCTAGTTGGCTAATCAAGGTTTTATCAATACAACATTACAATTGTATTAAAATTATCTTCTTAGTATCTCTATTGGATTAAAGGATGTTATTCATGGACTATGCTTACTTAATCCAATAGGATTACTCCTTGATATCTATCTTCAGGATTCATCCTTATAGTCCTATTTGTTAACATATAATTATATATTCTACATAACTCTTCTATCTAATAAGGAGTGAGTTAAATCCATTAAGTATCACATTGATCTTATTCTCCTCCAACTCTCCCATCCTATAAATGATATTCAAATCTACCATTACTATTTACCCCTTCTTACTAATTTCTTTATAGGACTTAAGTGAATGCTATGATATGGTCAAGAGTTGATAAATCAAGGATTGATAGATTAAGAATTGGTGAATCAATAGTTGATTACTCAACATTGATGAATAATAGATATTAGAATAAGATTCAATAGAGATGATAAGGATTGATATGGAAAGAAAGATGTATGGTGAATGATCTTGACTTGGTTTGTTTCCTACTCAAACTCACTAAAGAGTTAAGGTTAGGTATTACCATGATACTCATGGTAGGAATAAATAAGGATAAAATAGGTCAAGTTATTACATTCTTGTTACTTGAATTATATCCATATCTTGGTATTCATGGATTGTTGTGATGAACACTATGATATGATCACCTAAGGATCAAATATAAATCATTAAGTAATGTATTAGGGTTTAATTTTATTACATTTGATCTACCCTTATATCAAATCATGTTTACCCAAAATAAGGTTTTAGCAAAGGTCATATTGAAACTTATCGCAATTAACCTGATGATCTACTTCAATTCCATCAAGTTGAGAGAAGCTTCAATCACTTTGACAAGTTTTATTCAAAAGCACGAAAATTATTCGGATTTTCTATGCATGAATGCAATGCACACATCTGTGTTCAGCTTATTTCTAAGCTCTAATGTTGGGATGTTACACCCAAGAACAAGAAGATGACGTCCGGTGGACGTGTTGCTGGCTTTGGGCTGACCACGAAGGTCGGCGTCCACTTCAAAAAGGACGCAAAGACCAGGAAGGATAGGAGGGACAAGAGAGCGGCGGAGCAGGAACGGAAGATCGAGCAGCTCGAGGCAGAAGTGGCCGAGCTGCCGGCAAAATTGGAGGCCAAGATGGAGGCCAAGATGGAAGAGAAGATGCAGAGTATGCTCCCTCCTCACCTATGGGAGGGTTTGGACAAGTGGAATGCCGTGGGTGGAGTTGGGTCGATACCGGTGCCCAACGTGAGCGGCAACAACTCTCAACAGCACCCGTCGCCGAACTTTGTGACCCCGCCCTCCAACCCCTCCGTGCATCCTCTTCCCACGTTGGTGAGCCCGCAGCCGGCGGCGGCGCCCAACACCCAAGCTCAGCCTGTCGTGCCCAACACCCAAGCTCAGCCTGCCGCGCCCAACATCCAAGCTCAGCCGGCGCCGTTGCTTTGGGATGAGTGGGAGCAAGAGCCGACGTAGCCTCGCGTGTCCACACTTGCCGAGCTCGACGCCCTCACAACAGTAAGTGTTGAATGCTTCATCGTAGGGCTCGCGACCTCACACACAATGAATTAACACACATATATGTTGTCCCGTAGGACGCCAATTGCACATTGCTTCACAAGGTCGACGGCGTGTTGAGGGATGTAGGCAAGGGCGCCATCATTCAACCCAAGGGGTTCATGATGCACAACAAGCCAATCCCTTCTCGCTGGTTTCGGGTCAAGGTCGTGAGGGCCCTGAAGGGTTTCAAAAGAATCGACCCGCCCAGGCAACCCGAGGGAGCCGAAGAACATAAGGACCTTGAAGGCTGCTACGGCTGGCTCATGCTATGGCCCAAGAGCTAGCTTCGGCTTGCGAAGGACGACAAAGCATGTGCCACCTCACCAAAGAAGGTACCGCTCGTTGTCACCAACACCGCACGACATAAGGCTTTGGCTGCACACGCCGTCGCCACAGCCCAATGATGACGTGGAGGTTCACATGATGACGATGATGATCTGGAGGTCAACGTGGATGACTACTTCAACACCAACGCCATGGACAATGAAGGATTGTTCATGCCTCCACTTGGAGAGCCAGCCCCCGCGGTGAACCGACCGGCCGTCCCTTGTCATGCACGCAGCGTATGCGGTATGGCGGTTCCCAGGAGACGCCCGATGCTGACGCCGGTGGTCCTCCTATGATGATAATCAGCCCCAACACACTACACAAGGTGGCCGGTGAGCAGCTGGCAGGATCCGCTAACCCAGCCGCTAAGAAGTCGAAGTACCGGAAGCATAGCCGAAGCAAGAAGGGTTCGGCGAGCCAGCCGGCTTAGAAGAAGCAGGCAGTTTTTCGGCATCATGACGCCGCCTTCACAGAAGCGCCCCGGCCTTACACGATGCACATAGCGGTCCAGCCGATTCTGACTCAGGAGCTGCTCGATGTCGCAGATGCATCCATGAAGCATTTGCATCACAACATTCTGCATCTCGAGAGCATGCTTCTGAAAGATAAGAACCCCGGGTACCCAGTCTTCACATGCAAGGTACCAAATGGACATGGCTTTGTCGATGCAGCACCCGCGGACCTGTTCTTCCTGCGGTACGAGGACATCTACGATCTGATGCACTCGAAGCGTCTGGACTACAACTTGGTCCGCCTCTTCGCCCTCCAGATGTCGATGAGGATCCATAGGGAGAAAATCGAAGGCGTAGCCATTGTGGACCCCTAATACATGCGCGACGAAATGCTTGCGAGCGACGGATACATGGAAGCGGTGTCGCAATACCTCGGGAATTTCTTCTTCGAGAACCAGGACAAGTCTACGCTTGTCCATGCCTTCCCCGAGTAAGTGCACACAACCGGTCTCCATCCATCGTAACACATCCTTAGATTCCTTGTGTCCCCTTCTTCCAACAGTTTCGTTTATATTGTTTTGCACAGTGGCATATATTGCACACTCATCTCCGTCTACCCAGGTTGTCACTAGCAACGTACTTGGACTCATCCAGTGAAACGAATCCGAAGAGATGGGACCGAATCAAGCGTGTCCTGGATCTTGCTATACAAGTCTACGCCGCCAAGGGAGGCAAGTTCAGCAAGGGGCGAAAGAAAGAAGGATGGTAGGAACATCTGCAGCCATGCCACCAAGTTCCCATGTGTCAAGCAGCCGGCGGGCAGTGTGAAGGAGGCCTTCTACGCCTTCCATCATGTAAGGATGTACATGCATGATTCACGAATGGAGGCGCTGCCAGCTAATATCCAAGTTTGGGCCGAAAAATTGTCGACAATCGACGATTCGGACCTCATGGAACAGTTCTAGCGCATCTAGAATCAGATCTGTCTATG
The DNA here is from genome assembly GCA_916181665.1 of Avena sativa. NCBI lineage: Eukaryota > Viridiplantae > Streptophyta > Magnoliopsida > Poales > Poaceae > Avena > Avena sativa. Next base: position 269,834,742 of record OV702298.1, on the reverse strand, counting down.
CATCCATGAAGATGTCATGACAAGATGAGGGGCCTTCCACTACGACGGCAGACCGCTGACTAACCGCGAGATTTAAGACCGCCTCGAGTTGCAGCACGACAACAGGACCTTCATGACGAGAGAGGGCTGCCGACCCTTGCCCAAGAAGACTACCGGCTAGTGTGTGTCGTGTGTGCCGTCTGTATGTCATGGACTTGATCGACTATCATTGTGATGTTTAGGAAATTGTCGTGTTGGACATGTGTGTGTGTGAGAGAGAGTCGTAAACCTTAAGTTACCGAGGCTCCTTGTGCCTATGTTGGACCTGTTTAATTATGTGTGCTACTATTGTTTTAGGTGTATGAATGTCTTTGCTATATTTCATTATCATGCCGTTCTATTTGTTGCATAACATGAATGCCTACTATGTCTATATTTTTGCCTTGTTCGTAGTGATGGAGAAGGCAAACTGCTACGTGGTGTACCGGGGCCGTGTTCCGGGAGTCTACGAGGAGTGGGAGGATTGCGAGCAACAAGTGATCAACTTCAGCGGCAATAGCTACAAGGGGTACAGATGAAGATCATCATGGTCTTCTCCTTGCTCACCGCCAAGTGGAGGAGGCACCTATGGAAAAAGAACCAGATGAAGATCATCATGGTCTTCTCCTTGCTCACCGCCGCCGCTGTTGTCCTCTATTCAGTCATAGTCTAGGTCATGATCAATGATGATCGAATATGTATCGAGATGCATGTGTGATTTCAAACTTGTACTCTCCCATGACTTTTGTGTAACACTTGGACTCTCCATATTGATGTATTTTGGCACTTTGTATGAATTTCAGTGAGTTTCTGGGTATTCCTGTGAGTTCTGTGCATTTCTGTGATATATTGTTGTATTCTGGTATATTTCATGTGTATTTTTGTTGTATTCTGCTATTTGTTTGAAATCCTGAGACAAGTTAGTGGTGCACGCGTTTATCTAGTTAGTGGCGCATGTTATTAGTGGCGCATTGAAATAGGGTGCGCCCCAGATGACATTCGTGGCGCACGGCAGGACGGTGCGCCATGGATAACATGGTAGTTAGTGGCGCATGTCGGGGTGCGCCACGAACCTCCTGTAGTTAGTGGCGTCTTATTCGTGGCGCACGGGTGGTGCGCCACTAACTCCAAAATGTGTGCGCCACGGATAGGCTTTTTCCCTCTAGTGAGATACTAATTACACCCAGCCTCTGCAACAACACATGCCCTAGCGGCCCTACGGATGCACACAGTTCAGAAAAAATAAATAAGAATTATAAAAAAGAAAAGTCCCGCTACAGAGAACTAATCCTCAAAGCAATAACACTGACACCATTAGAACAACACCAGTAGTCTCCCACTCCAATAACAACGCCTTCAAGAAGAAAACAGTGCCCAAGCGCCGTCGTTGCCCGATCAAAGATCATAGGTTTTCACCCTGGAGAAAGTCCTTGCTCACAAAAAAATTCCTTCAACAAGGTCATTGCCAGGCACAACCAGTTAAGGTGAAAGGATACGGATGTCGCCTAGAGGGGGGTGAATAGGCGATTAAAACTTTTCCTAGAGTGGCTCAACAAAGGCGGAATAAAACTAGTGTTTACTTTGTTAAGCACAACCTAGAACAACTAAGGTTCACCTATGTGCACCAACAACTTATGCTAAGCAATACAAGAAACAAAGTGATATCAAGATATATATTACTTCAAGCACGAAAGCTATCACAATGTAAAGTGCATAAGTAAAGAGCTCGGGTATAGAGATAACCGAGGCACGCAGGGACAACGATATTTTACCGAGTTCCTCCCAACATGGAGGTGGAGAGGGGGTGATATCAAACCACCAACGCCATAAAAGGCCTCCCTTATTCTCCGGTGAATCTCACTCCAACGGGATCGATCCACACTTCCACTATCGGTGCACTTGTCGGTGGCAACCGAAACCTCTCACAAGGTTGGGGCACTTCTCCACAACTTAATTGGAGGCTCCCAACAAACGCCACCAAGGCCACAACGCCACAAAGGCCACAAAACCGTCTAGGGTTCCAAGAACCCAAGAGGGACAAGCTCCAATGAGTAACTCAAACCAAATCCTCCGAGGAGAACACAAACCGATGCACCAAATGCAAATGGCAAGAACACCACAAAGGTGTTCAAATCCTTCTCTCCCAAATTCCACCAAAGCTACAAAATCTTATGGGGGAATAAGAGAGGAAGAACAATGGAGGAAATCCACAAAAGACTCCAAGATCTAGATCCCAATATGTTCCCCTCACTTAGAGGAGAGATTGATTGGTGGGATTGTAGATCTAGATCTCCTCTTTCAAATCCCTCAAGAATATGCAAGAATCATCGGAGGGATTGAGAGAAAGAAAGCTCAAGAAGGTCAACAATGGAGGGGGAAACTTGCAAGAATGGTTAATGAACCATTGGGGAAGAAGGCCCCTTATATAGGTCCCTCCAAAATCCAACCGTTGCAGCCTAAAAACGTGATTCCCAGTACTACCGGACTTTTTCCCGGTACTACCGGACTTTCCCGGCACTACCGGACATTCCCTAGGGTTCCTGGGGTGCCAAACGCATTTTTCTCTGCGCTCCCCGGTACCAAAATGCGGTACTACCGGATCCTGGTCCGGTACTACCAGTCATCACAGAACGAAAACAACCATAACTTTTGCATCCGGACTCCGATTTCGATGATCTTGGGCTCATTTAGAAGAGGACAACAACCTCTACAAGATCGTGCAAAGAAACATCATAGTACAGCAAGGGAGGATAGATCCAAATGACGAAGTAAAAAACCTTCTGCCGCGCTAGGTACTAAAATGCGGTACTACCGCTTTTTGGTACCTAGCCCGGCAGTGGCTTTTGGAAACTTGTCAAAAACCTTACCGCATTTTGGTACCTAGGAGGGCAGTGGCATTTGGCAACTTGCCAAAACCTACTGCCGCGCTAGGTACTAAAATGCGGTACAACCGCATTTTGGTACCTAGGAAAATTCAAACCTCTATAACTTTTGATTGGTAACTCCGATCGACCCGATTCCAATTGCGTTGGAAAAAGGAAGACATGAGCTACCCTATGAAAGGTGAAAATATTGGTTATCACCAAGTGAGAATGTATCATGTATAATAATGTGAGATACCTCACTTGGTGAGAAACCGAAAAGCCGCCAAGATCAAAATCGCAACAAGATACAAACGGAAGATCCGATTTTGATGAACAAGAGCTTGTTATGGAGATTACCACAAGCTCTATATCCTCACATGGATAAGACCAAATAACAACCAAATATGATGATGCAAATATGCAAAGGATTGATCTCTCTCCGAACGATGTGACTGAGTTACTCATTCGAGAGCCCCTCTTGATAGTACGGTTATCTATCCTAAACCTGGTCTCCCACACACAACATGAGACCGGCAAAAGGGAAAACCTATCAAGACTATACCTTTGCCTTGAGCGTTCCACTTGAGCTCGATGTAGACGAACTTGACCTTCTCAAGATGGAATACCTTTCTTGATTTCTCATCATCGATCCATGATCACCGGGGATGGCAAGCATCAAACATGAGATCTTCTATAGATGGCGCATTTTGAGCTTGCACATCACATCTTCTTCTCATTTCATCGACCTTGAAGCCAACACATGCTCCAAGCGATGTCAATGGACAAATCCTACAAGTATAACTTAATACACACATTAGTCCATAAAGATTGTCATTAATTACCAAAACCACACATGGGGGCCCACATGTTCTTTCATAAGGCCAGACCTTGGATTTTCACCCTGCAAGATAAGACTGGGAACTCCCCTGTGTTGTCTTCCCACACCAACAGTCGCTGCAATGAGTCCCAGATCACGCAGCCAGATCTCAGTCGCCACAAGAACAAAAATCACCATCGCTACCCTCATATTTCCGCTTTCCTGACATTCTTCGCATCTGACTTCACCATGGCTCTAAGAATGGCACTTGGTGGGAACAAACAACAGAGCTTCGCAACGCTCCCGCTGAAACCAAACGACCAGAAAAACAAGGTGCGCACGACCGAATACCTTCCGATCTAGCAATCTCCAGGCATGATACGCACATGGGAGTTCGTCGGCGGAGCCTTTCGGAACCCGCCTCTCTAGACCAAATCAACGAGGGCAGACATCAAGCAGATCTTCGTCTTCATGCGAAATAAACCAAAGGACCACCACCATTATTAGATCTGACAGAGCGATCCCCACACCGCCGGCCGGTTCTAGAGAACGGATCGAGCAGGCAATTAGGGAAAGAGAGACGATCTAGGTCTTGAAATCCATCGCTGGACCTCCTCCACCAGATCTCCCCACTCCGCCGTCCTGGAGGAACGAACAAGCAGCAAGGGAGATGGGCGACCGCTGTGCGCCAGCACCTACAGTCGCGCTGTTGTGCCACCTCTCCGCACCACCGCTGCCATCCCCGCCAGGGCTCGCCGCCACTCCACAACGACGCCACGTGCCACCACCCTCACAACCCCTGAGACAATCTGCCTCCACGCAAAGGGGCCCGTCAGGGAAGCGCCTCCCTCGCCCGCCGCCTTCGACGGCCAGGCACGACCGCCACCACCGGCGGCAGCAGCGGCCGAGGGAGAGGAGATCGCGACCGCCTTTTCCTAGGGATCGGCTGTAGGGATTCGTAGCATGGAAAACAAAAAATTTCTACCGCATACAAACAAACAAGCCAAGATCTATCTACTATATTGTAGCAACGAGTCGATAGAATAACTCACCCTCGAAGATTCCAAAGTGTTTAACGAGAGCGGATTCTCGTGGGTGATGTAGTCGTACTCTTCCCGATCTCAAGATCGCGTAGACGATCCTTCCGGCGCTGCGTTCCGGCAGCGCTCCCGCAGTCGGTCACACGTTCGGTACTCGACGAAGACCTTCCTCTCCCTTGTTCCAGCAGGCAGCGGAGGTTGTAGCACTCTCCTCGCGATTCCGGCAGCACAACGGTGTGGTACCGGAAGTAGAGGGGAGATCTCGCAGGGCTTCGCCTTAAGCCGGAGCGAGTATGGTGGACTATGAGAGAGCTCCTCGGCGATCTAGGGTTTAGACACACCAAGGAGGAGGACCTATAGACGTCGGCTAGGGCTTGGGGCAGCCCAAGTCGGCGGCTAGGGCAACCCTAGGAGGCGGCGGCAGCTGCAGGAGGTGGTGGCGCCAAGCTAGGGTTTTGGAGGAGAGGATCTTGTGTACTAGGAGGGGCAGCCCTGCCCCTCCCTTTATAGGTGGGAGGCGCGGCCAAGGGGAGGGGAGTCCCTCCCCAACTCGGCTTGGAGGTGGGCCGCCGGTTGGAGGAGGGAACTCCTCCCCAACTCGGTTTCCACCTCTTTCCAAAAACTGCCGTTTGACTTTCAAACTAGCCGTTTGACTTTTCAAACTAGGATTTGAATAAACCCTTTATTTTGGATAGCGATGACAGCTAGTACATGATGCAATCATTCCAACTTGTAATGACACATTCATGTACCCCTTCCCCCCGGAGTGCCGGACATTCCAGAACCTTCTAGAACATTCCCGATGAAAACACCGGAACCATTCTCCAACTCCGAAACGGGACTTTCCTTATATGAATCTTATTCTCCAGACCATTCCGGATCTCCTCGTGGTATCCCGAATCCCATTCGAGACTCCGAACAACATTCGGACTCTTTCTCATCATTCCATAACTACTCAAACAACGTCGAATCCTTAAGTGTGTCTCCCTACGGTTCGTGAATTATGCGGACATGATCGAGACACTTCTCCGATCAATAACCAATAGAGGAATCTAGAAATTCATATGGCTCCCACATATTTCTACGATTACTTTGCAATCGAATGAACCACTTACATACGATACCAATTTCCCTTTGTCTCACGATAGTTTACTTATCCGAGGTGATGATCGTCGGTATCTCTGCATACCTAGTTCAACCTCGTTATCGATAAGTACTCTTTTCTCGTTCCTGTGATATGTGATCCCTTGTGAGCCAGTCACATGCTTGCAAGCTAATTGGATGACATTTCACCGAGAGGGCCCAAAGTATATCTATCCGTCATATGGATGGACAAATCCCACTCTTGATCCATGTGTTTCAACCAATACTTTTTGAACACTCAATGCCACCTTTATAGCCACCCAGTTACGGTGTGGTGTTTGATGTCATCAAAGCATCCATCCGGTAAAGGTGATATGCATGATCTCATGGTCGAAGGAATTAGGTTATTATGTATCAGAAAGCATATAGCAATTGAACTATTAAAATGACTTGATCTTTATGCTACGCTTGTCTATAGGAGTATGTCCACCATATCATTCTCCTAACGATATGATCTTGTTGTTAATAACATCTCAATGTTCATGATAGGGAAACCACAATCATCTATTAACCAACAAGCTAGTATTATATAGAGGCTTTACTAGGGACTTCAAATTAAGTTTACAAATCACACAAGTATTAATGTTTCCTTGTTAATACTATTATAGCATGAATGTAAACATTTATCATAAACACAAAGATATAATAATAACTACATTTATTATTGCCTCTAGGGCATATCTCCAACAGTCTCCCACTTGCACTAGAGTCATCTAATCTAGATTACATGGTAATATACCGAACACCCATGGCAGTTTGGTGCTGGTCATGTTTTGCCCTCAGGAGAGGTTTAGTCAACGGATCTGCCACATTCAGATCTGTGTGTACTTTGCAAATCTTTATATCCCTATCTTGGATATGTTCTCGAATAGCGTGAAAACGTAGCTTGATGTGCTTCAGCTTCTTGTGTGACCTTGGTTCTTGCGTATTGGCTATGGCGCCCATGTTATCACAGTAGATAGACATTGGGTCCAGCGCACTAGGAACCACACCCAGCTCTGTAATGAACTCTTTCATCCATATCGCTTCTTGTGAAGCCTCTGAAGCAGCCATGTATTCTGATTCAGTCGAAGATCTCGCCACAACGCTTTGTTTTGCACTCCTCCAGCTAACTGCTGCATCATTCAAAATAAATACGTATCCAGATTGTGATTTAGAATCATCCGGATCGGTGTTCCAACTAGCATCGATGTAACCATTAACAACGAGCTGTTCATCACCTCCATAAGAAAGAACCATATCCTTAGTTCTTCTCAAGTACTTAAGGATGTTTTTGACCGCTGTCCAATGATCCACTCCTGGATCACTTTGATATCTGCTAGTTAAACTAACAGCATATGCAATGTCGGGTCTAGTACATAGCATGGCATACATTAGAGATCCTATGGCTGAGGCATAGGGAGTCTTACTCATCCTTTCTCTATCTTCTGCCGATGTCGGACTTTGAGTTTTACTCAAGGTCGTATTGGGCAACATGGGCAAGAACCCTTTCTTGCTATCTTCAATTCCAAACCTCTTTAGAACCTTGTCCAAATATGTAGTTTGTGACAATGATATTTGGCGTTTTGATCTATCTCTATAAATCTTTATGCCTAATATGTAAGCTGCTTCGCCAAGATCCTTCATTGAAAAACTATTATTCAAATATTCCTTGACACTATTAAGAAGGTCTACATCATTCCCAATCAACAATATGTCATCCACATATAGTATTAAGAATGCTACAGAGCTCCCCTCACTTTCTTGTAAATACAAGCTTCTCCATAAGTTTGTATAAAACCAAAACTTTTGATCACCTTATCAAAACATTGATTCCAACTTCGGGATGCTTGCTTCAATCCATAGATGGACCGTTGAAGTTTGCATACCTTGTTAGCATCTTTAGGATCGACAAAACCTTTGGGTTGCATCATATACAACTCTTCATCAATGTCTCCATTGAGGAATGCTGTTTTGACATCCATCTGCCATATCTCATAATCATAATATGCAGCGATTGCTAACATAATCCTCACAGACTTTAGCTTCACTACTGGTGAGAAAGTCTCATCGTAGTCAACTCCTTGAATTTGTCGAAACCCTTTTGCGACAAGTCGAGCTTTATAGACAGTAACATTACCATCAGCATCTGTTTTCTTCTTGAAAATCCATTTGTTCTCGACAGCCTTCCGGCCATCCGGTAAGTCCACCAAAGTCCATACTTGGTTTTCGTACATGGATCCAATCTCGGATTTCATGGCTTCTTGCCATTTATTGGAATCTGGGCTCATCATCGCTTCCTCATATGTCTCAGGGTCATCGGTGTTGTCCACCAACATGACACTCATAACGGGATCATACCAATCTGGAGTGGTACGAGTTCTCGTTGACCTGCGAGGCTCTGTAGCAACTTCTACCGAAGTTTCATGATCATCATCATTAGCTTCCTCTCTAATCGGTGCAGGCACCACAGGAACTTCTTCCGGTGCTGCGCTACTCGTAATTTCGAGAGAAGGTTCGACAACCTCGTCGAGTTCTACTTTCCTTCCAGTCACTTCTTTCGAGAGAAATTCCTTCTCTAGAAAGGATCCATTCTTGGCAACGAAGATTTTGCCTTCGGATCTATGATAGAAGGTATACCCAATAGTTTCCTTCGGGTATCCAATGAAGACGCATTTTTCCGCTTTGGGTTCAAGCTTGTCCAGCTGTAACTTCTTTACATAGGCTTCGCATCCCCAAACTTTAAGGAACGATAATTTAGGTTTCTTCCCAAACCATAATTCATATGGTGTCGTTTCAACGGATTTAGACGTTGCCCTATTTAAAGTGAATGCGGCTGTTTCTAATGCATAACCCCAAAATGATAGCGGTAAATTTGTAAGTGACATCATAGAACGAACCATATCTAAGAGAGTTCGATTACGACGTTCGGACACACCATTACGCTGTGGTGTTCCCGGCGGTGTCAACTGCGAAAGTATTCCGCATTTCTTCAAATGCTCGCCAAACTCGTAACTTAGATATTCACCTCCATGATCAGAACGTAGAAATTTAATCTTCTTGTTACGTTGATTCTCTACCTCACTTTGAAATTCCTTAAACTTCTCGAAAGTTTCGGACTTATGTTTCATGAAATAGATATACCCATATCTACTCAAGTCATCCGTGAAGGTAAGAACATAACGATAACCACCGCGCGATGCTACACTCATTGGACCACACACATCGGTATGTATGATTTCCAATAAGTCCGTAGCTCGCTCCATCATACCAGAAAATGGAGTCTTAGTCATTTTACCCATCAGACATGCTTCGCATCTATCAAGTGATTCGAAATCAAGTGATTCAAGAAGTCCATCGGAATGGAGTTTCTTCATACGCTTCACTCCAATGTGACCAAGACGACAGTGCCACATATAGGTCGAATTATCGCTCGATTTCAAACGTTTAGCCTCAATGTTATTAATATGTGTATTTCCACTATCGAGATTCAACAAGAATAGACCATCTATCAAAGGTGCATGTGCATAAAACATATTACTCATATAAATCGAACAACCATTATACTCGGATTTAAACAAGTAACCGTCTCGCAATAAACAAGATCCCGATATAATGTTCATGCTCAACGCAGGCACCAAATAACAATTATTTAAGTATAAAACTAATCCCGATGGTAGATGAAGGGGTAGCGTGCCGACCGCGATCACATCAACCTTTGATCCGTTTCCCACGCGCATCGTCACCTCGTTCTTCGCTAGCTTCCGTTTATTCTGCAGCACCTGTTTCGAGTTACAAATATGAGCAACCGAACCAGTATCAAATACCCAGGCACTACTACGAGTACTAGTGAGATACACATCAATAACATGTATATAAGATATACCTTTCTTCTTGATGTTGCCGTTCTTCAAATCCGCCAAGTACTTTGGGCAATTCCGCTTCCAGTGACCTTCTCCCTTGCAGTAAAAGCACTCAGTATCAGGCTTAGGCCCAGCCTTGGTCTTCTTCGTCGGCGTGGTAACTTTCTTACCACCCTTCTTGAAGTGTCCCTTCTGCTTAGACTTGCCTTTCTTGAATTTGGTGGTCTTATTGACCAACAACACTTGGTGCTCTTTCTTGATCTCCACTTCTGCAGACTTCAACATGGCAAAGAGTTCTGGCAACGTCTTGTTCATGTTCTGCATGTTGTAGTTCATCACAAAGTTCTTGTAACTTGGTGGTAGTGATTGGAGGACACGGTAAATCCCCAAAGCATTAGGAATCACTATACCCAAGCTTTGAAGTTTGTTTGCGTGCCCAGACATCTTAAGCACATGCTCACTGACGGAGCTGCCCTCTTCCATCTTGCAGTTAAAGAACTTTTCAGAAGCCTCATAGCTTTCAATTGCCGCATGAGTCTCAAAGATCAATTTGAGATCCTCGACAATATCATATGGGTCTGAATTCTCAAACCTTTTCTGAAGCTCCAATTCTAAACTATACAAGATAGCACACTAAACTGTGGAGTACTGAGTCTTCCGAGTGAGGTAAACATTCTTTACTTCATCAGAAGCATCAGCTGCAGGTGGGTCACCTAGCGGTGCATCCAGCACATAGGTCAAATTACCAGCTGTAAGGACAATCCTCAAATTGCGGAACCAATCCGCGAAGTTGCTTCCATTGTTTTTCAACTTTTCTTTCTCTAGGAACGCATTAAAATTGATGGTAGGGGCTGCCATTGATCTACAACATATTTGCAATAATTTAGACTAAGTTTATGACAAATTGAATTCAAATTAATAATAAAGATAATCTAGGTGAACTCCCACTCAAAACAATATCCCTCACATTGTTTTAGTGATCACACGAACCAAATCCACCACATCAACACCGATCATCACGAGAGTTGACATAGTTTCAATGGCGAACAATCAACATGTTCATCATATCTACTATATGATTCATGCTTTACCTTTCGGTGATCCGTGTTCCGAGACCATGTCTGTACATGCTAGGCTCGTCAAGATCAAACCTTAGTTTCCGCATGAGCAAATCTGGCTTGCTCACGTTGTATACACTTGCAGAATCTAACACACCCGATCATCACGTGGTGCTTCGAAACAACAAGCTTTAGCAACGGTGCTAACTAAGGGTGAACACTTTATGACTTGAAATTCATGTGCATGAGGGATCATCTTATAATGCTACCGTCGTCTACTAAGCAATACAAGATGCATAAAGGATTAACATCACATGCAATTCAAAATATGTGATATGATATGGCCTTTCTTCTTTGTGCTTCCGATCTCCATCTTCTAGCACGAACATGATCTCCATCATCACCGGCATTGCATCAAGGTCAATGACGCTTCTTCATGGTTGTCGTCCACTGGCTTCAACTATTACAACTACTTTGAATAAGGGTCTTAACATAAATTAAAGACAACCATATGGCTCCTGTCGGTTGCCAACTTACAATAAGGAACATTGCATACATCAAATATAATCACAATCATGGCCATATCACATCACTGCACACCCCTGCAAAACAAAGTTAGACGCCTCTACTTTCTTTGCATATTTTACGTGGTTTGGGGCTTTCAATAAGTGTCGTTCTAACTTACGAACAAGAACCACAACATTGATACTAGTATTGTTAATCACCCGTTGTAAATTGGATCTTAACTATGCTAGGAGAAACAGGCACCCGCAAAGCCACTTATGCAATACAAGTTGCATGTCAAGCGTGGAGCAAGTCTCATGAACGATGTCATGTAAGGTTAGCCCGGGCCGCTTCATCCCAACATACCGCAAGATGCAAAGTACACAAGATGCAATCGACAATAAAAGCATCAACGCCCACAATGACCATTGTGTTCTACTCGTGCAACAGATCTACATATAGACACGGCTCTGATACCACTGTAGGGTTTCGTAGCATGGAAAACAAAAATTTTCTACCGCATACAAACAAACAAGCCAAGATCTATCTACTAGATTGTAGCAACGAGTCGATATAATAACTCACCCTCGAAGATTCCAAAGTGTTTAACGAGAGCGGATTCTCGTGGGTGATGTAGTCGTACTCTTCCCGATCTCAAGATCGCGTAGACGATCCTTCCGGCGCTGCGTTCCGGCAGCGCTCCCGCAGTCGGTCACACGTTCGGTACTCGACGAAGACCTTCCTCTCCCTTGTTCCAGCAGGCAGCGGAGGTTGTAGCACTCTCCTCGCGATTCCGGCAGCACAACGGTGTGGTACCAGAAGTAGATGGGAGATCTCGCAGGGCTTCGCCTTAAGCCGGAGCGAGTATGGTGGACTATGAGAGAGCTCCTCGGTGATCTAGGGTTTAGACACACCAAGGAGGAGGTGCTATAGCCGGCGGCTAGGGCTTGGGGCAGCCCAAGTCGGCGGCTAGGGCAACCCTAGGAGGCGGCGGCAGCTGCAGGAGGTGGTGGCGCAAAGCTAGGGTTTTGGAGGAGAGGATCTTGTGTACTAGGAGGGGCAGCCCTGCCCCTCCCTTTATAGGTGGGAGGCGCGACCAAGGGGAGGGGAGTCCCTCCCCAGCTCGGCTTGGAGGTGGGCCGCCGGTTGGAGGAGGGAACTCCTCCCCAACTCGGTTTCCACCTCTCCTCCTCTTTCCAAAAACTGCCGTTTGACTTTCAAACTAGCCGTTTGACTTTTCAAACTAGGATTTGAATAAACCCTTTATTTTGGACAGCGATGACACCTAGTACATGATGCAATCATTCCAACTTGTAATGACACATTCATGTACCCCTTCCCCCCGGAGTGCCGGACATTCCGGAACCTTCTAGAACATTCCCGATGAAAACACCGGAACCATTCTCCAACTCCGAAACGGGACTTTCCTTATATGAATCTTATTCTCCGGACCATTCCGGATCTCCTCGTGGTATCCCGAATCCCATTCGAGACTCCGAACAACATTCAGACTCTTTCTCATCATTCCATAACTACTCAAACAACGTCGAATCCTTAAGTGTGTCTCCCTACGGTTCGTGAATTATGCGGACATGATCGAGACACTTATCCGATCAATAACCAATAGAGGAATCTGGAAATTCATATGGCTCCCACATATTTCTATGATTACTTTGCGATCGAATGAACCACTTACATACGATACCAATTTCCCTTTGTCTCACGATAGTTTACTTATCCGAGGTGATGATCGTCGGTATCTCTGCATACCTAGTTCAACCTCGTTACCGATAAGTACTCTTTTCTCATTCCCGTGATATGTGATCCCTTGTGAGTCAGTCACATGCTTGGAAGCTAATTGGATGACATTTCACCGAGAGGGCCCGGAGTATATCTATCCGTCATATGGATGGACAAATCCCACTCTTGATCCATGTGTTTCAACCAATACTTTCTGAACACTCAATGCCACCTTTATAGCCACCCAGTTACGGTGTGGTGTTTGATGTCATCAAAGCATCCATCCGGTAAAGGTGATATGCATGATCTCATGGTCGAAGGAATTAGGTTATTATGTATCAGAAAGCATATAGCAATTGAACTATTAAAATGACTTGATCTTGATGCTACGCTTATCTATAGGAGTATGTCCACCATATCATTCTCCTAACGATATGATCTTGTTGTTAATAACATCTCAATGTTCATGATAGGGAAACCACAATCATCTATTAACCAACAAGCTAGTATTATATAGAGGCTTTACTAGGGACTTCAAATTAAGTTTACAAATCACACAAGTATTAATGTTTCCTTGTTAATACTATTATAGCATGAATGTAAACATTTATCATAAACACAAAAATATAATAATAACTATATTTATTATTGCCTCTAGGGCATATCTCCAACATCGGCGCCTCCGGAGCCGTCCCGCGCGAGGCGATCCGGGAGTCAGATCCGTTTTTCCTCTTTAAAATGGAGGGAGGATTTTACTTCCCCGGCCTCTGTACCAACTAGGGATGCACACAGCCATTAAGCATGAGTACCAGGATTTTTAAACTTGGTTAAACACCAAGCCTGGTCCTCAAGATAAATTGCATGAGTATCAGGAGAGCCTGGTCCTCAAGTATAAATAGGAACCTTAATTCGCTTCCGTGAGGATTTGAACTCAGGTGTTAGGTTTGTACATCCACTCCCCCAACCAGTTGAGCTAGGCTCGAGGGTCCTTGCGTCCACGGGATCTACATCAAGCTGGACCACGAGTCGACGTAAACATCTACGTCAAGTTGTACGACTACACCATGATCTTCGTCGAGTTCTACATCGCCAATAAAAATCATCGCCAAGGTCTACATCATGTGGTATAAACCGACGCCGCCGTAGTCCGATGCTCTGTTAGGACGATCACACAATCGCTTCGCCTGTCTGGTCAAAAACCCGTCGCCACCACCGATTCTATGCGATTCACCGCCGCCGCCATAAAAACCTTGCCGCCGCCGCTTGCCTTGTGCCCCGGCCGCCGCGTACAAAACCCTACAACCAAAAACTCGCCGCTGCAGATACATGTCGCCGCCCAAAAACCCACCGCTGCCGCATCTCCCTGCCGCCGCCGCACAAAAAGCGCCGCCACCGCAGATCTCTACCGCCGTCACACAAAAACCTAAAACCCTACGACACAAACCGCACAATTTTTTGCGCCTATGGTGCTATCGGCTACAATAACCATGATAACCTTGACCACAACTACATCACGACCGGCTACCTCGACATCGACATCAAAAACAACATCTACAACAACTCAAGAACTCCAGTCAATAGTGTCCACGTCGTCACTTGCATCCACACCACTCCCACTGTGACCGCGGGAGGGAAGAGAGGCACTTGAAGGACACACAGTCACCGCCCCTAGGTGTCAGCCATGATCATGTCCATGCAGGTGATGATGACAAGGAGGTGAAAACGACGAAAGCGCAAGACTTCAAATCCAGTCGCAAGCGTCCGCTTGAGGGGGGATGTTAGAATACGTATAAGTGTATATGATAGTGATAGACTAGGACTCTACATCTTGTACTCCAAGTCTCCACCTACCCTTGTGTAACTCTATATAAACCCTCACAAGGGTCATTGCAATACAACATAATATTCTAGGGATTCAATATTTTCCATAGTCAAAATACACAAACTGAGATCTACATATTCAAAAGAAACTCTAGATCAAAGGGCCCTCAAATGAATGAGGGGAATTGGAGATCGCTTTGGTGATAATGTAGATCAAGGCCTCCTTCTTCGATTCTCCAAAGGTCAAGACCTTCAGATGGTTGGAAGTGGATATCTTGTGGAAATTGGGGTTCAATAGTGCAGTGCTATTTCGTCAGATCCAAGAGACCCAAGGTTGAAGATGGGGATGGGATTTTATACCCCTCCTAGAAAGGATTCGTTTGGAGTCAACTAAGGCCGAATAATCCGGTCGCACCCCCACGGTCTTGCATGTGTGATGTTTTTTTTAAGGGGAAAGCCATTCGGCGCACTTTATTCATTTGGCAACAGAGTTACATCATCAATAACATATGGCAGAATAAAATTGGGCATAACATCATCCCACCTGATTACAGAATTTGTTTTAAAAGAAAACTTAGCTAGATGATGCGCCACCAGGTTAACTTCTCTTCGGCAATGTTGACTTGCATGTGTGATGTTAGAGCAAGTATAATACTGTCTACGAGCATTAGAGGCTCTCGCACCCCCACGGTCTTGCATGAAGCACATGCATATGCAAGTATTGATTACTTAAACTTGATTAAGAGCCCACGCAAGTGCTATACTAGTAATGACATATGTTAACTTTATAAGGGTTATAGATGCTCGAAATAGGTTTTCGTCCCACTATATTAATATAGCAACAAACCGGTACAATAATACAACTGCTAGGATCTTGGTACAGTCAAGCCCAAACAAAAAAAGAAAGAGAACCAAAAAAAAAACAATGCCTTGGCTATAGATGACTTGACATGAGCTTGTAGCCAGCGACATGCTTTACTATTATTCTTGCTCTTATGGTAACTAGTTAAGTTACTACCTCACTATTTTTTATTAATTATTATGCATTATCACCAATTTACTTAGATGACATTAATGCATGTTACTCCTGAATAAGTTAGTCCCACTATAAATAGGCTCACGAGGTAGTACCGTGGATCACCCTGACTAGTCTACCTGCTCTTCTTTATCTTTATTACATTTATATTTGGTAGGCAATGAATATTGCCCATACTTATAACGTCTCTAGCTGTCCCTCTCTTCATTTCAGTGCATTCCCAGGAAGCCTCTCTTCCACTACTTGAGTGTTCTCCAAGCACAGTAGCTAGCAGCTTCATCCTTACAGCCTACAGATCTTCCAGTTACTGTTCCAAGTCTATGCTTGTGAAATACTTTGGTAGTGGTTAACCAGCCTTCATTTCTGCAGTTTGTAATAGGTACTTTTTTGGTTTTCTTTTGGAGTATAGATTATTTACTATTTTGTTAAGTAACAGTTTCTTCTATCTTGAAACTTTCAGATAAAAAGGAATACAGATGAAGATCTGTAATTAGTATTGAGAAGTCTAGCCTGCTTGGTCTTCTTAATTACATCAAAATATGAAAGTCAATCGATCTCGCGCGCACGTAACGTCTCTTTACATTTCCATGTGTGCAACCCTAACCAGCTGGTAGGTGGATCCAGTCTGATCTTGCGCCTCTCCTCTACATGGAGCCATGGAGGTAAAGAGACGCTACGTGTAGGTTATAGTGCTCCGAGCAAGATACTAGATACTTAGATCCAGTCTGGTAGCCGCATCCCCACAGATCCATCTTCTAGTCTAGGTTATAGTGTTCCGAGCAGCGCTCCTCTGTCCCCTCTCTTCCTCCTCACCTTGTAGTGCTCCTCCGGCCGGAGTGGGGATGAGAGAGGGGATCGGCCCCCTTATGTGAATAGTAGTATAGCTAGTAGCTCTGGTTTGCCGAGATGGCGTGTTGGCGTGATGCCGTTTTCCCGTCGCCCACCTTGGTCGTCCGCGAGCAGCGACCTTGGTTCGGGGAAGCTCTCCTCTCCTTGTGCTCTATGGAGGAGGATGAAGGAGGGCGGATCTGGAGGGTGCCTCTTCAATAAGCTCGGCAGAGCTCAGATTCGAGCGGATCTGAAGGTTGGTGAGTGTTTGGGCTTGCCTCGGTGAAGCATGGATCTGCTGCTCTGTGGGGGAGTTGGAGCACATCCGCGCGTGTGTGCTCCGGGAACTGCGCCTTGCGGAGTTCATCAACGGAAGCGCTCTGCTGAAGTTATTCATGGCGACTGTAGCCACTCCGCTGCTCGGGTGCGTCGGCGACTCGAGCTTTTTCCTCCAGGTTCGGTGGATCTTCGATCTCGATGCTGGGTTCATCGATAGCTCTACCCCAAGTGGCCATATCCCCAGTGGTATTGCTGTCGCCGGTGTCTTGAGATCTCTGATGTCAAGTGGTGAAGAAGGACTAGATTACAATCTTACTTTTCTTTTTGAGGTCCTGTTTGCAAAGAGTGAGGACGTGTTTTTATTTCCAGCTTTTCCTGAGATCCTTCATGTAATTCTGTACACACCGCTGTTTGAGTAATGCAGTTTCCAGGCCCTCTGGGGCCTTTCCTGTTAAAAAAAGGTTATAGTGCTCCAGCTCTTTGTCGTTTACTTTGGAATCCATGGACCAGCTAGCTAGTCTTCAGTTGTTTCTGTACACTTTCTTCTGATTGAGTTTTATACAGATCTGGAATGTAGATGAGTGTTTGAATTTCCTTTTGACTCCTAGATTTGTTCGGCCTCATGCAAGCATGTCTTCTGTAACTTTTTTGGTATACATCTTCAAATATTTTTTGTCTCTCTTTATTACAGGGTTGGTTACATTTTTGGACAGCTGCATATCCATTCTATTTTGTGCATTATAAATTGCAGTCCACCTACAGGACAGGCCAAGTCTCCACTAGGTACGTACTTTCCTGCTTGAATTCTTGCTATCCTTGCTCATCAGTTTGCTATGGATTTCTGAAGGCATCTCCCAAACAATCTAAGTATCTTGCTGATTAGTTTCCTCCTTTACGATTTTTTCTGCTAAATCTACTTGGTTTGATAACAAATATCCTATAGTACCTTGGATTTAGCTCACAATGTTGTTGCTAGTTTATGCTTTTGAATTGGCGTAACAAGGCCGAAGGCTTGGACTACTATTAGATATTTATTCAAAATTAAGGCACTATTTTGGTTCTTTGGAGGCATAAGATGTGAAATAACACAATTTCACATCATCAAGGGCACATGGTATATAGCGTGGTCTACTACTCCCTCCATTTTTATTTACTTCGCATTCTGGGTTTAGTCAAAGTTAAACTTTGTAAATTTTGACTAAAAATGTAAGAATAAATATCAACACACATAATACCAAATTCCTATAATTCAGAAGTATACTTCATGGTGATCCTAATACAATAGATTTTATTTTGTTGATATTTATAGTTTTACCCACATATTTGCTCAAATCTTACTAAGTTTGATTTTGATTAAACTCATAACACGAACTAAATAAAAACGGAGAGAGTAGTAGTCTTTATTGAAAGCTGGTCATTTGATTGTAGACTGGATGCAATTAGTCAGATATCAGTTATAGTTCTGCAACCACCCTTTCATGTGATGATGTGTCAAACTGGCAATCTTGTTGTGCCTGTACAGGGAAAACTAGCAATCTAGTTGGGACTGTACATGGCAAACAAGCAAGCTTGATTACTCAATTACTAAGCTAAATCACACTCAATTGCAGTGGGTTATTAATTGTAACATTTTCCCATGCAGAGCAGCAGCTCCACTTTCCCACATCATACTAATAACGGAACAACCTCTGGTTATTTTCTAATAAATAAATAATTTGTTCATTTCACCAACAACAATATTCATTGTGTTATACTTCCTCCGTTAGGATTAGTCAAAGGTCAAATCTTACTAACTTTGACCAAATATTTAGGAAAAAGTATCTACATCTATAATGTTGAATGGGTGAATTAATAAAATATACTTTATGGTGAATCTATTGATATTGATTCAGCATTGTAAATGTTCATATTTTTGTGTATAAAGTTGTTCAAACTTAGAAAATGTTGACTTTTGACAAATCCTTAGGCGCCTTATATTTTAGGATGGAGGGAGTACTTGATTAGAGTTGCCATAAATATTAGTGAGCATACAAGATACAAATAATTCTGTTTTACAATTTTCAAGAGGTCGTGCTGTTGGGAAAAAAACTAATCTCTCTCTCTCTCTCTCTGGATTCTTTGCGTTTCATTTCATTGAAAAGATAGGTTTTGGTACAATTCTCGATCATTACAAGCCTGGCACTCTAATGAACATCCCAGGTTGTTGGCCATACATCAGTGAGGCCTTTGGGCTCCAGCCATCACCCATGACGCTGCTTCCTCTTTGATGTTTTTGATCAGGTCTCGGGGGGTTTAAATAATAGGAAGCTTGATTTGAGAGGTCAAGTAAGTCATCAAGGATATCATGTCCGTTCTCCTGCAACTATGCAGTATTATAAGCGGATTTTTTTTTGTGTCGCAATGCTGATACTATCTGCGATGGATTTGTCATAGTTATATGGAACCTGATGTGTTGGGGCATATACTTGATGGAAGAGAGAAACCGACGAATCTACAACTTGCACTTTTGAAGAACATCACGGAAGATTTCTCCGCAGAGCGAGAAATTGGCCATGGTGGATTCGCAACGGTTTATATGGTAAATTTTTAGTTTTAAATAGAAGTAGGCATGTAGCATTTAAACAGATAGAAATGTAGCACTTTTTTTTACCTCTGGGTGTAGCCCTTATTTTAGCTGAACTATGTTAACAATCAGAGATGTTAGGTTTTAAATATCAGGGTTGTTATTACAACTCTAAAATTTCACTTACTTTCGGTGGCATATATCCATGGATTAAGTGTCGCTCGACTTGTCTCACGACAAGTCTACGTGTCGCAAATCGACTTACGACATGTTGAAGCGACACGACAACTTGAACTTATCGATCGACAAGTTGACTTGTCGGCGACAAACCGCGACTTGTCTCTGTCAACTAGTCGAGCGACAAGTTGAGGCCAGGATTTTTTTTTTTGAGGATGGGATATAATGTTGCCCGTGAAACCCTATGCCCCCAGAAATAGGTTGTGAGCTCCCTCCCCCAGCCGCCTCTCCTCTGGTTCCCCTCCCCTGGCGATTTCTCTCATATGGCCGCCGCCGGCTCGCCGGTGCCGCCGCCGCCTCTCCCCTGCTCTCCCACTCCCTACCTGGGTCGTGAGCACCTCCCAAGGCTACACCACCACCAGTCCATCGTCGGCAGCAGCAGAAGCAGGTAACTTTTCTCCCTATTGAGGGCTGAAATCTGATGGAAGGAGACCTAGAAATCTGATGGAAGGGGCCCTAGAAATCTGATTGTCAATGATCCAGAATTGAGGGTTGAACTGGAAGAAGAAATGAATGACAGTGACATGGAGAGCGATGATGATGGCAATGATGACAGAGGATAAAGATCAAGACTTTGGAGTAGACTAGTTACTTAGTATTTTTTTTAGTAGCTACAGCTTGACACCCCATCGACAAGTCTAGTAGTTGTCGAGACTTGTCACGACAAGTCAATGTGTCGCCACCCCAGCGACAAGTTGCGACACGTCGACACTTAATTCTTGCATATATCTCCTAGTCAAATTCTTGGGGAGGGGGGTGTTACATTAACGGATTTTATACGTAGCACTGACAAGTGTCCGGTTCTTGGAGTAAAATCACCTATGCATGTTAAGTGGCTACCTTAGCTTGTGCTGCCATATCTTGGGGTGAATAGCCTTAAAATATTTCTTACCATGTGTAGGGAAGTGTACATGTCTGTGTGTGATGGTGTGCCATGAGTATACCATAGGTTGGATACGTCTACTCTGTATTCTCTCTCTCAATAATTTTTTTATGATCTTAGGTTCTACATACCCTATTTTCTCTATTATTTAGTTGCATCGCACCTTCAAAATTTCTCACACCATGCCAAACTTGCTCTGATTGCTGACAAGTCTCACATCACATTATTGGTCCTTAATTGACTATATTCTTAAACAGGGTGTCCTCCCAAAGGGAAATGTTGCTGTGAAGAGGATTAGGAACAGCCATACAATTGATGAGAAGCTATTTTATCGTGAAGTTAATAGCCTTTTGACGATTAACCATCCAAATATAGTCCGGTTTCTTGGCTTCTGTGCTAGTACAGACCAGACAGCGATAAAAATTAGAGGATCAAGGGAACATATCTATGCAGAGATAAGAGAACGATTACTCTGCTTTGAGTATATCAACAATGGAAACCTGAAAACGCATATTACTGGTATGGAGGTCTTCTTTAAAATAAATTGGAATGAAATATTCTGATTTACTTATTTATCTTAATTTATTTTACTTGTACTTTTCAACTGACAATGCACAACCAATAAGGGAGAGATTTCAACATATAAGAATGTTGTTATCATTCAGTATGCAAGTTAGCATGTACAAATCAAATGTCTGGAAAAAGTTCATGCCACCATACCACTCCTTTATCTTTTTGTAGATGAATTGAGGGGACTTGATTGGAGTACACGTTACCAAATCATAAAAGGAATATGTGATGGTCTACATTATTTGCACATGGAAAAGCATATATATCATATGGATCTGAAACCTGCCAACATATTACTGGATAATGACATGGTGCCGAAGATTACGGACTTTGGCCTATCAAGACTTGATGAAAAGTCACAAACTATGACTGTAGACCGTTGTGGATCACTGTAAGCTATCTAAAGATCAAACCGTGTTTCCTGATAGTTACTCTCTTATGCCATAATGCATCAATCTATCTCTTTGGCAGAGGATATTGCGCTCCAGAATATCTACAACGTGGCAAGATGTCTTTCAAATCAGACATATATAGTTTGGGCATTGTAATCACTGAACTGGTGGCAGGAGAGAAGAGCATCCCCGATAATAACAAAAATAATGTAAGAGCACATGAAGATGGTCCCTTCTCAAAAATATCTTTTTTTTCTTTGAATATTTTTACAACTCTTTTGAGTATTCCTAATCAAAATATACTTCGAATAGAAAAATAAACAATGTGTCATTCACATTAAATTGGACAGTGCATAACTCATGGATTGTGGGAATTGTTTTGTGGTGAAGTGATGAACTTGTATTTAGTTGCATATACAAGTGTTGTGACATCTCCATTCTTTGTAGATCCATCCCTACAGCATCTAATAGAAAAAATTGTCATGAATGGAAGTAGCTACCCACAGTTTCAAGTATAGAATGATACAATACTAGATAGACCTCCTTCATTGAGGTACTATTGTGTATTTCTACATAAAATCTAAAGTTTTATTGATATTATTGTGTAACACAAATACTACCTCCGTCCCAAGGCTTAAGGCATATAACTTTCTTTCAGAAGTCAAACTGCCTAAAGTTTGACCAAGTTTTTAGAGAAAAATATTAATATTTACAGTACGTAATCCATACCCTTTCATACATCATGAAACATATTTTCACATGATATCTATATAATATAATAGTTCTTGATAGTTTTTTTCTAAAAGTTTGGTCAAACTTTACATGGCTTGACTTTTCAAAAAAGTTATATGCCTTAAGCCTTGGGATGGAGGGATCTACTAGTCCTTTTACATTTCTTTATCCACAGCATATGTGTAAAAATATCAGAACCACGACCAGAAGCTGCCTTCACTCTAAACCTATGCATACAACGAGAAAGCTCATCTATCCTGTCGTTAAGATTTATTTTTAGCATCTTTTTGCTCGTGTGAGGCTTATCATATCTCTCTTCAAGCAAATAAAGTAGTTGAAGTGCTTAGGAAAAGTCTGGGAGTTAGTTAGAGACAGATTACTTTGTGTGTGGATGGAGGGGGAGTACAGTAACTTTGGGCCTATAAGCAATCAATTTGGTAGTGGTGAGAATCTGTTAATCCTCGAGCATGAGCCGTTAGATCCGACCATATGGGGACCTTGTGTTGAGTTGAAGCCGAGGTCGTATCATAGGCTTAGCTCAGCGATGGTGGATATTTTGTGGTAATCTGGTTTTATTATCCGTCGATATGCGTAAGTGTTGAGCTATACGTGATAAAATGAATAGTTTCCATCTTTTGGTCAGTTCAGCCAGTGGTGAGCCTCTTTTGAGATAACTGTATATTAAACCTATGATCTGCATATCCTACCATGTATCTTCCCAGTCTGGATAATTGCACCACCTGCAGCTTGTAAGCATCACGGTCCAACATTGGGTTTAAAAAAACTAATCCTCTTGAGTTGCGAGATTATATAAATGGGTGAGTTTAGATTTTAGGTTAAATATCTAGGCATCTTCTATATCCCTCTGAAATTATAGGTACTCAGAAGATGGAGGCACAGGTGGAGAAAAACAGGAAAGGAAAGTTCACTCGCTTATCAGCAAGTAACTAAATGCATTGATATAGGGCTTCAATGCCAGAAAATTGAACCTTGCAACCGGCCTTTTATATGGGAGATTGTGCGTGATATCAATGAAATCGAGGGCACTACTTCGAAAATCAGCAATGACAATGAATCTACAGTTGGCCAGGTAAGCTCTCTTGATCTTCTAGGGTGCGATTTGCTTTATTTTGTTCTCATGTTCTTCCAAAGGTGGATTAATCATCAAAAAGTATTGTTCTATTATAACTTATTAATAAACCATATATTAAAGATCATTTAGTATGTCATTGGTTCAAATCGTAGAAAGCCCAACACTGCAAAATTATGCATTACCTAAAAAGAAATGTGGTAGTGGCTAGTAGTATTTTCTTAAAAGTCTTGCAGGCTCCTTCCAGCTAACAATTCCCATATAGTTTATTAAACCATGTATGATGTGCTATACTAGCTTATTTTAGTATAGATAATTTTGTTTTTACTCATTAATTATTCGTTGGTGTATTTATGATCTTCTCATGAAATTGGTTTGTTTTGTATTTTTTGATAAAAAAAACTATCAAAACTCTTCAAAGGCGAGTAGCGCATATGTAATTGGAAGATAGGAGTAATATTTTAGTGAACCTGAAACCACCCATGCTTACTTCACTAAATCTGAATGACTAAGCTGTCTGGTCAAATTCAGTCTTTCTTTCGGGTGCGGGATAGGATGGCAGCACACACCCAAAAACCCAGTGGGGCAAAAAAAGAAAAATGAAACTCACGAGCTGCCCGACTCTATACAAACGTGCTCAGTGCTCCCTAACCAAGACAGGGCGAGCTGAGGTGAGCAGCACTTTGTGCTTGTTAAGATAATAAAATGAGTGAGTTACAGAGCTACTCTTGAGTGCCATAAAATATTTAAGTCCACCATTTTTTGCATCAACTTGGTGACGTGTATGCTCTATAGTAAGATTGTACAAAAACGTCATCTTGATTACGTCACATGATTTAAGTTTTGCTTCCTTTGTTAACTTCTGATCCCATCTTAGTATCATGATATTATATTTATATTGTCAAAAGAATTGATGAGCGAAACTTGGGCTTTTAACAGACCAGCTTTAAGCTGGGGTTTTCTTTCATTAATATAAGCGATCATTGCGAGTTTGAGCCGAGTAAATTGTTATTCCAAAGCTGATGGTCCGCTAGCATGGGTGGACGAGACTATATCCTTAAAAAAATAGATAATGTGGCCATCTAAACACCTACAAATAGGTGTCTTATTGTAAGAGATAACTCTTATGTGTGTAAGTTTTGTAATTATTGTTTTCCTTTATATGAAGCAGTAGAAGGCTCTTATGCTCTTAAATTCTAAAAAAGCTCTTATATGTACATGCTCATTAGCATTTAGTATCTTTCATTGAGCTTATCGAAATTAACCTGAAGTTTTTATAGGCACTCATGTAAAAAAAAAATTAATGAAATATTCCCTTAGTGCTGCAACCAATGTTTGACCTACACTACATTTTTTTGACCAGATATCTACACTTATATACATTTATTTAAGTGGGTGTATTTCTGGAAGTATGGGTTTACCTGCATTAATTCATTATCTTTTGTCAACTCCTCTACATTAACCTTTTGCCTTACTCAAAGCACTGCTTATGAGAGGGTAGGAACGGAGTATATATCTTCATGTTAATGCATCTTGCTCCTTTTCTCGTAGATAACCCCTTACTCGGAGGATAATATGCTTGTGATCGAGCCGCTCGAGCTACATTTTCCTTTTGAGCTTAACAAAGAGATGTCTTGCTCACTTCAGCTAACCAATGAGACAGATTCTTACATTGCCTTCGAGGTTCAAAAGATGAGCCCCCTGCCGTACTGCACAGAACCACACAAAGGCATTGTTCCGCCACGTTCCAGGTGCGATGTTGACATAAAATTGCCACCACAGGACAAGGCACCACAGTGTGCCAACGAATTCATTGTGCGGAGCACCAAATTGAATCATGATCTTAAAATTGAGGATATAACTACATCCATATTCAATGAATACGCGGGCAATATTGTTGATGAGGTGAATTTGGATGTTGTTTTTGACCTACTACACACAGAGTCAGAACATATAGTCCCTGAGGTGAGCTTCCTCGCTATGAAATCTATAACATTAATGGTGAAAGTAGATGTATTTCGAATAGTTGTAAACATATTGTGTTTTGCAACATCCTATCAACAAACATTTAGCACCAATCTGGTATATTACATCAAGCAAATTTAGTTAGGTTGCCTCAACTTTTCTGTAAGTGCATATCTCAATAATTTTTTTTATCAAGCGAAATTTAGAAAGATGTTAACCGGGGAAGTTTTCTTCCTTCAGGTAATCCCAGCTTCCGTTGAGCTTCTTGACATCCACCCACGCGTGCTCCACTTTCCCTTCAAACCCAACAAGATGGGCACGTGCTCACTGCACCTAACAAACAACACAGATGGACACGTGGCTTTTATGCTTACAGAAAAGAGTGGTTGTCGGAAGTGCTTCACGCAACTGCCACTCTGTGATATTGTGCCTCCGAGATCCACATACACCTTTATTGTGAAAACACAGAGAATGGCAAACCTACCAGAAGTAATAGCCCCTGATTTAATCGTAGAGAACTATATGGTTTATGAAAAGCCTTATGGAAGTAGATTTGTCGACGCCGTGAAATATTTCAAGAAGGCCAAAGAGTTAGTGAATTCGGTGCATTTGGTGACACTCAAAAATGTTTATGTTCGTGAAGGAGAGATGGCATCTGAGGTTAGTTCGTTCAACTAAATCAAACATTTTTTCCTTGATGTGGATATGCATGTTAAAATATACGTAGGGAAAATACATCTTATAGCCAGTGTATAGTTTCACCCAACTCTCCTGTACTACTATATGTTCTTGTTTGTACTATTTTAAGATGCCTTAATGTTTATACTTGCGTGCTAAAACCTCGAACCCGGATTGGCCAGAACCATGCATACTACTCCCTCTGTTTTCACATTATCCGTACGTCATGCATACCTACTAGGAGTAAGCGTAATGATATAACATTTGAACAAACTGTTCAACTTGATCTTATTAGATAGATATACTATTTTTTTTTGTAAAGTCCATGGATTAAAAGAGTTCAACTCTTAATACTAGGAGTGGTAATTATCAGACTGAACCAAGTATAATTTAATTGCTTCAAATATTTCTCAGTTTTGTGCCTCCTAAGGATGCACCCAGGGTTCAGGACATATTATGAAATGGAGGTAGCAAGTACTGTACTGGAAATAGCATAATCCCTTCTCACATATCCTGGTTTTCCATCAGGAATTAGTGGAGTATTATTGGTGTTAAACAAATTGTTAGTTGTTAGCGTGTCAATCTTGTAGGTTGTTAGTATTGTAGCTAACTACACATGTATACAGCTGTAACGTACCAACCTCTGTACTTATCATGTAATCACAATTGCGATATATGAGACAAGAGTCACCCCATGAGAGGTGTGCCATTCAATCCAATCCATCTATCCCTTAACTTCTCATATGGTATCCTAGAAACGCATCCATGACGATTTTTTGACACAAAAGACCACCTGTCTGTACGAATTGTCGAAAAAGACCACCTATTGAAAAAGACCACCCGCTAAAAAAATTGCCAAAAAAGACCACTTATACATGGTGGCAGGGCCGGCCAGCCGACACGTGGCACCTGTGGCACCTGCCATTGTCGCCGTCGCCGGTGGCTTACGCCGTGCCTTTCGGCGGCATGTCCGACCGGAGGCGCCATGGGCAGCTTCTAACGCTGCATGTCTCTCTAGCGCCCGTGACAGTGATGCCGCCACAGTCACAGGTGGCTGGTCCTACCACACCGTTAGCTGTCGTCTGGCCGGACATGCCGCCTGAGGCCACGACGGCAGGGTCTTGCCGCCACCGGCAACGGCGGCAAGTGCCACGTGTGGGCTGGCCAGCTCTGCCACGACGCGCATGTGTTCTTTTTTGACAATTTTTTCAGCAGGTGGTCCTTTTTAGCAATTCCTCCCATTGGTGGTCCTTTGTGTCAAAATTCATCCATGACGTGGTCCTTTGTGTCAAAAATTCATCCATGACAACCACGCAGCCCATGGAAACCTTCCCAGCGACACCTGTGCCAGAGTTCTAGCCTTGTCTGAGACGGTCCTTCTGGTTTTGTCTGCCGGTGTCTCATCATCCCTCTCGATGGCGCCCTTCGCTGCGATCTTGGGGCCCCTGCTCAAAGCTCCACCCTCAGGCGTCCACATTATGCTCATGCCGTTCAGCGAGCCACGATACATGCCTCCGTCGACCTGCTCGCGCAGCAGATCACGGCGCCCTCACCAAGCGTCCAAGCTGGTCCCTTGATGGCCGCTAGCATGATGCCACCGGAGTCCTTCAGCTGGTTGTCCTTCGCTGGCCTCGTCACCGTCAAGCTCAACCACGACAACCACCTCATTTGGAAGGCACAATTCACGCTTAGCTGCCTGGTCCCCTTCCCTGACAGCGCAACAGAGTAGAAGTCTAGCACCGCGCGCATGCGCTTTTTCCTCTTGTGCTTCTTCATCGGGGTATGCATCGAGGCCTCGATGCTTGCCGGAGAGAGCGAAATAGGAGTCGATGAACCAGCCAACGCACCCCTTCTCGCTCCTCTTGTTCATCGATGCTTCAAACCTCCCCACTTCACCTCCTTTGGAATCAGCAGAGGCCTCATCCCTGTCCCAGAAACTGCCATCGCCGTCGCGGAAGAGCTTGCCCTTGTTCGCTGAAGCGGAGGGGGGAGTCGAGTCGCGCGGAGACGAGCCGCTGCTCGACTCATCCTGAACTCCATCTCGCGGAATCGGTCGGAGAAGGCGTGCCAGAGGCGGAGAGCGCGAGGAAGAGAGACCGAAGAGAAACTGACGGAGTGGAGGCGAAGTTGATGGAACCCGGAGTGGGTGGGGAATCAGGGAGGATTCGCCATGGAACAGTGGCGAGAGGTCGCCACTTTCGCTTGACATCCTCTCTCCGCCCCCTTCATATCAGCTGACTGTAGCAGAAGTTTGTAATTACCACTTGGAACTTGGCGCCTTGGATTGCCTTAGGTAATGGGATGATACGTGTCTAGCAGGAAGGCGCCTTGGATTGCCCAAGCTAAACTATGACCGTAATAATACACATCTAACATCTCCATTCCGAAATGTATGTCAGAGTGGGATGCTTGTAGAAAATCTAAAATTTGGACCACTAATATGTGCAAAACACATTGATTCACTTCATGAAAATGGCGTCACGGCTTAATTCTTTCATACTATGCACCTTTCTTTTCTTTTTAGAACATATTATAGCCAAGAATTGGAAACTTTGAGAAGTCAAACACGATGTATATTTCTTAACGGAGTAGATGTAGGGCGTCCAAAATGAGAATAGGGTCCTGATTGAATTCATTCAAGTGGCCAACTGCATTGTTGCATTGAAATAATGCATGATTTATTGACAAGTTGATATGTACTGATGGTTCTATTTCTCTCATCTCTGTCGTGCATTTATGATGTAGCAAGCAATCCCACCTTCAGTAGAGGTATAAATGGACTTTCAATTCCATCTTTTTGCTTCCATAAAACTTTCAAATTTGAGGTGGCATTTGTAATGTTAACGCCTAGTTTCAAAATATTGTATCAGATCAGATCCATGGATGATGAGGCTAACTGCATACTTGCCCTAGATGCAAATCCGGCAGAACCATGGTGAGTGCCTATCATAGTATGGAGAATATTTAAGACACTTTGGCCAAGTGAGTACGCATTGGATGGAAGACGTGTTAAATTTCTTCTCGTAACGCAGGATTGTGGTAGGTTATGAGACTGGAGACATCTATACATGGTACTATGATAGCCAGGCAAGTTACTATATCCCCAGTAAACAGCAATTAGTACCAGTCTCCTAGTATTAATATATGAACATCGTTGGTGATCGAAATTTTCTCTTATGATGAACAAACTAGCTATGATTGGTGATGTTTGATGGAAAGTTGTAACAAAATATCAAGTTTAAGTTGGCAGCCAAAAAAGTGCACTATAAATATCCCTTTTCTCATGACACGGATTTTCAGTCATCATGTAAATGCAAAAAAAAACGACCCAATAAACATGCATTGCTATCCTTAGAAAAAGACCCCATGTCGCACCATGGGTGACACAGGGGCAACATGCTCGCCTCAAAATGACCCCTCCCCCACCTCTGGCTTCCCTCGCCGTCGCCTCTGTTGGCCCTCGCCATGGCGGTGTCGGCCAAGCTGTCGAAGGTGGCCTGGGGTTGGTGGGTGACGGAGATGGCTGGTGTGTCGATGACCAGGGCGGCGTCCTTGCATCAGGGTGGTAGCGGAGGCAAAGCTACCTATACGGAGCTTGTTTCTTTCGAAAACAATTTAGCATCTTTAATCATTTGTGAATATCCTGGCCTTTGCAAACACATTTTCGTGCCGAACCGTTGGCATGTTTGATGATCTCAAACGGCGAATATTAGTTTAGCGTATGTGTTCATCTTACTTGCCACACGGTTGTTTAGTCTAGCCGTATGGTTATTTGAAGCATCGCACACAGTTTTGGCTATGCAACAAGTGATACCAACATATACATGTAGCATATGTACACCAATTTGTACCCAGAACTCAACATTGCATGCAAATACATTAGCGGAACTAAATTTTATTTGATTGTACTTTTTATACACCACATGTACACATGTATTTCGACATTGATTCAATTGATAGTTATACAAATGACTAAGTAGAGAGCTTTATAAATAATTCTTGGTTACCTTGTTGTCGCAATGGTAGGTTTTGCTGGCCTGATCTTCCACACCGCATCTAGGAATAGCTCATTTGTTTAGAACCTTCAATGTAATCTTCTCTGTCACCTTTGTGATACTCCGTTAACGCTTATAGGACACTCTTAATATAAAAAGTGCTCCAAGCAGTGCTACAGAGCATTACAGTAGCGATAGCTATTGCTAGAGGCATAGCTCGTGGATGGAATGCTTCTCAACTGTTTGCACATAGAAACATCGAAGTGAATCCGTGACATGCTTCAAACAAATGGACTTAGAACATTAATATAACATTAATACGAGACAATTAAAGACATATCTTTGGACTTAGAACATATACATAAAAAAGCTAACAATATACATAGGAAAGGTAACAATAAATGAACGCAAGTTCAAATGCATTGTATTCTTACTCAGAAGTTTTTTTTGCAAGGCCAAGGAACTCAAATTCCTATGAAGTGTCGCCAAAATATCATTCCTATTATAAGATGGTGGTTGCACACATAAGTAACCACATAAAGCTGGAAAGAAATACATCATTCTACCATGAGCAACCACATGAAGATAGAAAGAAATAGATCATTGCACACATAAGGTCTAACAATTAAATCTAGTCATACACAATAGATCTATCAATTAAATCCAGCCTTACACAATATATCATATAGATCTAACATTCAAATCATGCCATAGAATATAAGACTAGACTTCTCTTCGCGCCCCGGGATGCAGCTCACAACCCGAGGAGATTACACGATTGAGAAGGCGCATCTAACTCGTCGTGTGTTTATTAAATCTAAGATTTGGCGGACATAAATCCGATGATAATGCCGTAAAATAGAGAGGCAACAAAGGAGAGACAAAAACTACTATAGATCCTGCAAGGCTATGTAATAAAAGGGACAGTCATTGTCACACCCGGAACAACAATCGTACAGAAAGCGGATCCTACGTGTTCCAAAAAACCATGTCTAGGACCTTCCCATAGGGTGGTGTTTACCCTTTAGGGAAGTCCTAAACATGGTTGGCCCAAGACGTGCATCCTCGTTTACAAGGTTGCTAAAACCACTCTATGTTGTCGAGGTGGGATTAAACATGTAGCTGCTGAAACTGAGGCGAAAGATATCTCACGGTCTGTGTCGTGGACACCGAAGATGCTCTGAATCAGTTCGTGGGACCATCTGGATCACCATAAATTCTACGTGAGTGCCGCGAGTCCGAGAAGTGAGTCCGAAAAGCAATTTGAGCTGGCTTGAACGACATTTCTACACGAATGTTGTGGGTCCCATAAGCTCGTGGAGGCAGCTCTGACATCATAAACTCACCGTCTCCGTGCGCGTGCGCGTGTTCTCGCAATACACGATAGATTATGTACGTCCTTTTAGATGCAAGCTTAATGCCATAGCGAACTTACCCAAATTGTTCCATCTCTCATTGTCTGACGCTTAAATCCATGTAGCCAGCGTAAACCTCGAGACACAGGCGAAACATGACTAATAAAGATAAGACGATATATGTATGCACGACGTTAGAGCGGACCAAGAGCACGCTAAACGGACAATAGTCTGCAACGTAATGAAGCCACGTTTATATTCACGTTAAACGCGGTGAAGCAAACAAAGGACATGCCTAACAGTTTAGAATTGAAGTAACATGATGTGCGATGACACACGTTTATAACGATTAAACGCAAAAGATTAGCGCAGTCGACATTGGTAAGGATCTAGGTCAATGTGATCTCCAATCGAAGCACGTTTTCTTTGATGAAGCATCACGGCTGTTGTTTCAGCAGGAGCGTACCACAGTGCACATGTCAGAAATAATGAGAGACTTGAATCCTAAATCACACCGCAGAGGAGATGTGTTCCACACAAGCGTAAGACGTCCACGAAACGCCGACATCCCACGTTGACGCAAAATGGCATTAAGAAGTAAGCGACGGGCTACCCGAGAGGCGAAATGTTGCGGCGTCTGAAATAAGTAAAACAACTCGTCCGGACTAGATAGGCAACACAAAGAGACACATATTGGAGCGAAATAAATCGTTTTAGTTCATAGAGAAACAGACCAATCAGTGAAAACCTGTTTCATTGACACGCACAACATTCTTTCACTTTACTGGCGAAGGACCATCCTGTATAATAGAATCATGAATCATGCACCTAACCAACAACTAATCACCTACAATAAAAGCCAACCTAAAATACCATACTACTACTTCTATGTTTTCAGCCGCGGAGAGGAGCACATACTTCTCGGTGTTTACATTGCCGATGGCGCTGCCAAAGGTCCGGTCATGAGACAGGCCGGTCGTAGAAGAGCCAACATGAGACACCACTCGCGTTGCCCGTGTGCGCTAAACTCATGAGGGCTGCCTAAGAAAGAAAAACTAAAGATGTATATGAAGGACCAACATATGCAAAAAAAAAGAAATGAAGAGGCAAGTAAGATAAAACGGCCTATTGTCCTGAAGCATGAACGCAACGATGAACGCGACATGAGCAGAAAATCAGACAAACGTGACGTGAGCAGAAAATTCAGGGACACTAGCGCTCTATTACGAAACGAAGCAAATCTTAGCAACAAAATCACTTAACAAATAAAAACGATGGCAAGGTGACATACCTCGTTGGGACAAAAGGGGCGTCACGTCCAAGCGAAGAGGAATCGGTCACGTCGGTCGTCCAACTACAAAGCGAGACAAAAAAAAGTCAGATTAAAGCGAGACAAAAAAAGTCAGAACTAAATCGAGCCATGCGTAAGAAAGACAGAGAAAAGCGAAGGATAATCGATGTACCTCACGCGAAAATGACTATAGGTTAAACTAGACTAGAGAAGATTTTGTAGGCATAGAGCGCCGGCTAAACCCTGTGCAAGCAGAAATCTCATGGCATGAAAGACGAAAGAGCTGGCGAAGAACCATATAGAGTTTACCTGAACAAACTATGGGCCCTTGTCTTCTTTGCAGATCCTCTTCATCCTCATCCCACGCATTATAGGAACGGCCGCTGTAACACGCTACATGAGGCGTCAACTCTGGTCGTCATGCTTTACCTCCGCCGACCTGCCCGCTGACTTGTCGGCACAGACGAACGACAAAACTAAAGGCACAGGGAAGAGAGAGGTGATGCCTAAGAAAAAATCTAGAGGAGGAAGAAAGGAGGAAGAGACGATGATAAAGAACACCAAACGTTCCCGGTGGCAGCAAAGGCTTTTAACGAAGCGGTAAGGTCGAGAGGTGGAAGCGTAGGCCGTGCAGCTATCAGAGCCGTGTTTGCGGGGCTTCGGGACCCATGACGTGATGACCCGCGGATGACGAGTAATTTCCGCTGCTTCCTCGTTTCTTCATAGGCCCTACCACCTGAAGGTTGTGGACCTCTTAGTGCCTCCATCGCCTCTCATGTGTCTGGCCGCGAGAAACCGCGTACATCGATGGTTTTCGCGGCCACCTCAGCCCTTGGCTGTGAGAACTCGCGGAGGGCGAACGGCTTTGCTACCACGTCGGCTCTCGGAGGGTTTTTGATACCACGTCGGCCGTTGATGGGCCCCATGACCCGGTGGGTCCGGAGCACCTGTTTCCCTCCACATGCCTATCACGCGGAACGACTTCGCGCACAGCCGCCGACGCATGCTCCAGGAGATGGTGCGCGGCCCACCGTCCAGCAACGCGGGACAGGAAAGGGTGCGCGACACGTCCGTGCGAGGGAATCTCGAGCCCGCCTCCTTGGGAGAGCTGGGCTTCGTGGCAATGTTGCCGCGTGTCCTCCTCGTCCTCCATCCCATGGCCAAAAAGAATTAGGGAGACGTGGATAGCAGATTCGACCGTAACTTTCATCACTATTATTGACTCCGATATAGATCAAGATAGCTTATAAACCGATCCTAAGACAATATTCTAAGCAGATCCGACATTGCTAACTGTGCTAATGAGAATAAAAACAGAACACACAATCCTAAGACAATATTCTTACAGATCCAACATTGCTAACTATGCTAATGAGTGTAAAAATAGAACACACAATCCTAAGACAATATTCAAATAAACCTGGCCTTGCTAACTGTACCGATGAGTATACAAATGCATTGTAACGACGTGTACCTTTGGGTCCGCAAGGACGGTGGAGCAAGCTGGTGAGGACGAGCTGACTTGTGCAGTGTTATCGCCTGCGTCCTCTAGACCGGCATTATCGCTGGCAAAGAAGCCGCCGGCAAGGTCATCTGCATTCTTGCGCGGCAAGGTTCTGCTAGGCGTGGTCCCTGCTGGTCCTTATCCTAAAGAAGGGTGGTGGTTGTCGACTAGTGAGACTAAATGCGGTCTCCGCTGGTCCTTATCCTTATATATAGGAGAAATGATAGGGTTTTGCTTCTGCCAGGCCCTAATGGGCCCAGCAACACGCGGTTATTTCAAAGAAAATCGTTTCCTCACCACCCTTATCGCACACGCCTTTTGCGTAACGCATCGGCCCTGCGGACCGCACAAACTCATTGACATCTAAACATCACACGGTTTTGAAGCGCAGAAACGTTTGCAATATGAGACTTGAAGAACAGTTCATAATATTTCGATGTAATGACTTCGCCAACATGTGTGAACCAAATTTTGTCCTAGTGCACCTATTCTGTCCAACTTGCCGATCTGACGAGTCCTAGATTTCTTCGTCGGTGGTTTTCACGGATGGCCCAAGTGCTCCTGGACCTATGAATTGGAGGGGATCCGGTCGGGCACGCCCACAAACAAACATCTGAGATGGCTTTAAGGGCATGTATAACGCAGAGTGCTTAGGCAGGCTCTTAAGCGAGCAGAAATAATTACGGGAAATCTTTTTATCAACTAAACACCATGTCTCACACCGCGGAGCGCTTAAGCGGTCGCTAAAAGAGTTGAAAAGATCAACGATAGCGCCCCCATTCTCCAATGCGGGACGCTGGCAGGCTGTTGATCTCTTGACGTTAGGCTCATCAAGTCTCTTTTTTTCCAAGCGCTGGGGCTAGCGCCCGCCGCTCGTGGATCTGGATCATGCGGGGAAAACGAGTCCAAGCGTCCGACGCGAGATGTTGCGTCGACGCCAGCCAAAATCCCAGGATCAGCTGGGAATCGGGCATAACGGCAAGGATTTTGATCCTAGCGTCTAGTCTAAGCGCCCGCGTAGTACTTGCCCTAAGTGGCGTGTGTTGTGAAGCTCCGCTTCCAGTTGACACCAAGGGACATGTTGAAGTTGTGATTCCCATGGTGTTGGCAGAGGCGAAGAATATCAAGATGGTACAATGGGAAGACTAAGGTAACGACGGAGGTGGGATCTTGGATGCGATCAAGAGATTTTTTCACGGGCTACTGTCCGTCCTTGGCTGCCGAATTTTAACTGTCCAAACCAGACACGCGGTGCATGTGGGCCTAGTGATTGGTGAATTGCAGTAGTGGCCTTGGCAAGTGGGGGCGGCAACATTGCGGATCTTCAGCTTTGGTGGTGGTCCTCGAGTATTGAGTCATGATTTCAGGGTGAAAACCTAAGGTCTGGCCTTGGCAATGGCCTGCTTGAAGGTATTGTTTTCTGATCTCGAACTCTCTTCAAGCGAGAACCTAAGATCCGATCGGGCAACGACAGCGCTTATGCATTGTTTTCTTCTTGAAGGCATTGCTTATGTAGAGGCCTATTTGTAGTCTAGGTGCCGTCTTTGGTGATGGTGAGAGTGTGGCTGCTGCGAGTGTTCGGTCACAATGGTGGGGTCTTTTTTCTTCGCCTTTTCTTCTCTTTTTTGGTTGTTTGAATCCTCGATGTCCTCGGTTATCTTGTTGGTGCAAAGGTTAGGTGAAATTGGTATCTGCGTGGTAATATTATATTCCCCTTGTCGAAATTCAAAGGGTTGTCACAAAGAGCTCAACTGACGAAACTCAAAACACAAGAATGGCATGGATTGGCCCACACCCCTCCGTTTCGGAGTGCAGAAAGAGGTTTCGGCCAATCCCGAGCATCCTTATGTTTTAAGTTTGTGAGAGGGGTGACACCAAAGCAAAATTCATAAAAAATTAATTTGTAAACGCAAAGGGTCGTCACAAAGAGCTCAATTTGTATTGGCAAATCTGCCATGGTTTTGCTTTCATGGGGCTAACAGCTCAGTTGTTCTTATTGGCAGGAGTGGAAGTTAAACTCTGGAGCAACCAGACCCTTCTCAGGCATGTTTGTTGACTTTGTTAACGTGGTATTCTTCCATTAAACTGTGATATGGCAATGTGATGATCCTTCTCACTACAGCTGATATCATTAAATGTATTGCAAGAAAGCAATGGCTTCTGACTGGCTCAATGCATGGCTCCATCAACGTGTACAACTATGAAACGAAGAAAAACATCAAGTCCTTCCGTGATGATGGCAACTTCACTTCGCTGTCGATTCACTCAACCCAGCCATACGTGCTGACATCATCGGATACATGCATTAAGCTTTGGGACTGGGACAGAGGCTGGTTTGGCTGGAAGTGCAAAAAAATATTTGAGGAATGTGAAGTTAATCAAGTCACATTTAACCCGAAAGATACTAACTGTTTTGCTAGTGCTTCCAACCACGTAGTAAAGGTTTGAATTCTCCTCTTTTTCTTGCTAAGAAAGTGTGATGTCATCCATCCACAAAAGTGTGACTTGTGGAGAGTTGAAGTTTCTTCTAGGCCTTGATTCAAATTCTTATGCTTGGTGTTTAGATTTGGAGTCTAGATTGTGGCAAACCTAGGTACACTTTGTCTGGGCATAGCGGCACGGTGATGTGCCTACATTTCTTCACACGTGATGACCAGCAGTATTTGATTAGTGGCTCGAATGATAGGACAGTCAAGGTATGCTATTTCGTTGACAAATACTCGCTAATACCATTCGCATATAGCATTGCTAACAATGCATGCTTTCTTTTGTCAAAGCAGATATGGGACATGCAGAGCAAAACCTGTTTTCATACACTTGCGGCTTTCATGTCTGCCGTTGTTTCTGTCGTTTCCCACCCAGATCATCCTATTATAGTTACAGGTACACATGATGGCACTGTTCAACTGTGGAGCGCCACTGATTTCAGGTAATTGTCATGGATTGTGTTGCCACATGTATGCGCTACACAAGTACTTGCATATTCTTCTCCCTGTGTGTGATACAATAAAAGTTTTAGGGAAGATTAGTAAATGTGTGCTTCCTATTCCCAGGCTTAAGCGGATCATTAACATTAACACATTGGGAAGAGTTAAGGATCTCGCATGTGTTAAGTCGAGAAGGTAATGTTTCTTATCTTTCTAATGTCTAAGAGCATCGCTCTGCGCACTCTCCGTGTAGGTGACTATAGTGATAGAAAATAGGATTTATTATGACTGTGTCCTTATTTCAAGCCAAATTTAAATTTGGGACTGTGCCACTACGACCTAGTGAATCAGAAAAATGCCACTACTGTCCCGAGTAAGATAATTTTTTTTAGGTCTATACCCCTAGGCACCGTGGGGAAGTTAATGCCATGAAGTTCCAGCCCGTTTTCTCCTATTTTAACCAGTTTACACTAATTAAGACATTATTATTTTTCACTAGTGACCAATTAAATTTTCATGGTGACCAAGTAAGACATTACTCCCTCCGTTTCAGGGCTTAAGGCGTCCTCGTTTTGCGTGTTTTTTCTTTGACCAAGAATTACTCTAAATACGTAAAGAGTTTTGGTGTAAAACTAGTATCACTTGGAAAGTATTTTTCAATACGAATCCAATGGTACTAATTATGTACAATATAATCAAGATTTTGTTGCTCAATTCTTTCGGTTAAACTTTGCTTTGAAAAGCGTGTGCGCCTTAAGCCCTGAAACGGAGGTAGTATTTTTTTGGGGGATAAAATTCACAGCGAGCCTCAGTCTTCTTCAAGCACGCGGTCCTTCCGGCGAGCTCCTCCCTTCGTGGCCGTTGGTGGCGGGCGACGCAGGGAGGTGCGAGGATGGTGGGCGGCACAGGGGCCGGTGGAGAGGAGCTTGTCCTAGGGGCACCGGTGGCCGTGCTGGCCGGAACTGAGCGGAGGGGAGGGGCAACACCGCAGCGATGGAGGGAGGGGCAGGGATGGTGGACGGCTGTCCGGTGGCGGGCAGCAGGGAGGGTCTGGGATGGGGTCAGCGGGTCAGGAGCTTGTCTCTGGCAGCAAAGGGGTGGGTGGAGGGGAACGAGGACGACGTGCGAGCTTGTCTCAGGGCCCGGCGACCCGCCGGAGCTGAGTGGAGGGGAGGGGCGGGGATGGTGGTTGGCAACGATGGTGATGGATGAGGATCAGAGCTTCAATTCGTCATCACATTGCTCCAGCTC
Organism: Avena sativa; assembly: GCA_916181665.1. Taxonomy (NCBI): domain Eukaryota; kingdom Viridiplantae; phylum Streptophyta; class Magnoliopsida; order Poales; family Poaceae; genus Avena; species Avena sativa. The sequence continues at coordinate 269,796,319 of OV702298.1, read as the reverse complement.
ATGCCAAGGACTCAGGACGGTAGCTGGCCCCGATGCGCCCGATTGCTCGAGCACAGCGAGAGTGAAAATAGACCGAGGACGAGCCAGCCTGAGCCAACAGTTGACTTTTCCTTGTATTACAAAGATACCATGAAAATTTAGACAAAATGCATCTCACATGAATGCCAACGAAACGGCTGTGATGGAGCTAACAGAATGGTCTAACGTTTAACTGCCAGGAAGGGTAAATTCACATTCGCAAGGTCCTAGTGGCACAGTCCCAATTTATACAGTCATAATAAACGCTAGAAAATAAGCTGCACGCATATGCTTCCTCTGTTCCAAAATTTATAAGACGTTTGGATAGCCTTTCAAAGCTTCTTATAATTTGGAACCAGAAGTAATATTATTTCTGGCTTTTGTGCAAGCACATGTAGAAAATTCCAACTAATTGTGCATGCATGTGCCTTACACTTGTTTACATTGTTCTCATTTCTGGTGATGCCAAACGTGTACAGCACGCGTCCTTTATCCATTATGGTTGCGGTTGCACATCACTACACATTATCACTGATAGAGATCCATGACGAAGAACAAGATGCAAGCAATGGGAGTAATGGCAATGGGAGCAACGGAAATTCCATCGAAGCGGCAGATTAGGAAATCCAGAACTTTAGTGCGGCCAGTGAAAGAAGCCAATCGATAATTATTTTAGTTTTGTGTAGCACATTTGACTGTCGTCTGGACTGCATTAATGTTACTTCATATCGTTTTTATTTGATTCAAACTGTAGATTATAATGGATTTGGCAAAAAGATTCAGTTCAACTACCTAGGTGGGGCACATGATCACATCCATCAATTATTTGTGTGTATCTAGTAATATGGATGTAGATTATTCCACTATGTTTTTATATATACTAGCATGGTGGCCCTCACAATGTGAGGGCATCATCTATACAATTTGCGAGGGCAACATCAATTGGTTATTAAAATTTTATACTAAGAATTAAATTTGTGGTTTAATAAAGATTATTAGTATTTGATAAGAGAAACCGTCTAGCTATTTTTTAAAATAATATGTTACTTTCAATCAATTTCATGAAAAATACATAAAAGTAAAAATTCGGAATCTAGTGTTGCTTCGGATGCTCGCGCTCGACTGGAACTTGTCGGAGGCCCGTCCACCGCGCGAGCACCTGAAGCAGCGTTAGATTCCGAGTAAATAATATATTTATTCAACTTTTTGACTTTTTAGCTCAATATATACTTCTTGTCTGTAGTGTTAAATAAGATATCACACAAGTAAATAATATATTTATTCAACTTTTTGACTTTTTAGCTCAATATATACTTATTTCTTGTCGGTAATTTGTGATTTTGATATAAAGTTAATATGATTCAGTATGAATTTATTTTGGCGGACACAAAATTTTGGATGGAGACACATAGTTGAAAATACACCGTGATAGATTACTTCTTGTTCAAGTGCTTATAATATGTCTTGAAAGTTAAGACTGCTCTGGATGGAATAACATTATTCTAACTACTTAGTGAACATATAAATATAAAACATTATCCTCGTAGATAGACAAGACCAAGTTAACATTTATTACTTTTGCTTTTCCCTTTCCCGTCGCAGATATCTCTTCCTCTCTTTTATGCATGTTGTTTTTTGAAATCTTGGTACTATCCCTCCATATTTAAAGACATAAAATTTAGAAAGGGGTGTAGTCTCCAACATGAAACTCGAACCATTGCATTTGCATGAATATATTTACATAAAAATAGAATAGTTTTTGTTGCACAGTTTATGTGAATTATTATTTTGTCTCATTTCAATAGTCTATTCACCTATTTGGACATGTGCCGTCTATTATCTTGTCCCAGCCATACATGTGTCGGTCTATTATCTTAGTCTATACACTTCAATCGAGTCGTTAGTCTTTTGTTCACGGTTATTAGTTTTTGTTATAAAACATGAGTACATGACTGTACCGACTTGAGTGCTATAGTGTCGACATCTTTCACAGTCGGTTATTTTCTTGTGTTTCTTCGTCCGCATAATCTTTTCGAATTCGATGAAACCACCGTTATATGCTTGAGCTGCTAGTCAACACTATTTTGTATAATCATTACACTACCTCAATATTTTAGTCATTGTTGGTCTAAAAAATACTATGACTTCTGAGCATACAAATAAAAAATTGACATTAATATTTCCTAAGAAACATAATTCTACAAAATCTGTTGATTATTTTTAAACAGTGGAGATGGGTGTTGATGATACGGAATAGTATAAAGATTGTATGTGATCTTTGAGTAGGGCCGTATTTGAAAAATTGGATCACCGGTGCAAAATTTGAAATTTGGCCCTGCATTATTACTCATTTCATTTTATTATTATTATTGTGTTGGTAATACGATTTTTCGTAAGAACAATTCTTGCTAAAAACAAGTGAGCTCTTGGGAAAAAAATGTATCCCCTTAAATTTAAATGAATCGTCTATGCTTCTATGTAGCATTTCTCTGTAATATATTCAATTAAATTTTATCGAGGAATCTTCTTCACCAAAACTCTAACTGGAGTAGAATTTTTTCAGAGAGAGAGATGATCAAAATTACATACTGTATGAGAAACAAAAAACCCTCTAGATAGAAACTAAGGGTTGTAATTAACTGTCGCCAATTACTTAGTAGTAGTAGTATTTAGTTTTGTGGTGGTATGTTGCAGGAGAGGAAATGTAAAAAAGAGGGACCTCAGAAATCAATGGAGCGGAGTAGTAGTGCTTGTAAGAATGTGAAGAGAGGAAGAGAGGCCTAGCTTAACGGTTGGTTTGTCTAACATTTTTTAAACAAGGAGTACTTAGTAGTAGACAAGATTTTGGGGGCCTAATTTTCTGGAGGTCCTGTGCAGGTGCACACTCTGCACCTGCTTGTCGTACGGTCCTGGCTTTGATGTCTACTGGATTTAGAGGTGCGTCTTGGCGCATGACCCTGTGGATCACGTACCAATTTCTATTTCGTATAATGCTATAAAAAAGATGAGAAAATGGTAATGTACTCCGTTTTTCTTGCGGTAGAATCCTATAAATTTTGCATTGATTTACATTTTATATAACGGTGACAAAAATGAGGTTGAAAAATAATAGTGCACCATTTAGAGAACATGACGCTAAACATTTTGTATGATACTATATTATGCAAGCATGAAATTTTATCACGAATAAGCATCAGTCCTCGTAAACTGTTCGAAGTAGAGATCGAGAGATAGCGATAGACAAGAGAAATAGAATGAATCAGTTGTTTCATTGATGATTGAATCAATATATTTATACACGGGAGAGTCGGTTTCGGGAAAGTCGGTTCCAGGAGGCGGCGCTCCAGAAATTCCAACCGCCTGACGGTTCCATAATCGTATGATTACAGGAGCGGGGATTAACCCCTTAATTAACTATGTTTCATTAATTCTAACACTCTCCCTAATCACCGCTTTATTGTAAGATCCACCATCTTGATTCAAATCTCCTCCAAAAACCCCGTGGAAAAATATGAGGAGTGGTGTAGGATATGCTGTTAAAACTCCTTCAAACCCTGTCGGAAAATAAGGAGAAAATGGTACAACATACGATGATCACTGTCTCAAGTAACTTGATATGAAGTAAATTCATAGAATAAAGAGGTCAATGAATATGTCGTTTATACCTTCCTAAAAACCCCGATGGGGAAAACGGATAGTATAACATATGATCTTAGGTTGATATTACCTCATTAAAAACCTTAATGAGAACCTGTAAAGTAAACTCATTTAAGGGAAAAAGAGTGTAATATGATGCTTTGAATAGGAATGGTTGAGGAAGATACTCCCCCTGATTCTTGCAAATCTCGAAGCCGTTGCATACCAATTTCATGAATATATTTCTAAAATGTTGAAGTTGGCAGAGACTTCGTAAATAAGTCGGCGAGATTTTCACATGATTTAACTTGCAAGATGTTTATTTCTCCACTCTTCTGGAGTTCATGGGGATAAAACAACTTAGGGACAATATACTTAGTGATATTGCTCTTGATGTATCCTGTTTGCATCTGTGCAACACAAGCCGCATTATCCTCATAGATAATGGTAGATGATTTGATAGAACCAATTCCACATGACTGTTGTATGTGGTTTATCATTCTGCGAAGCCACACACATTCGCGTGATGCCTCATATAATGCAATTATTTTAGAATGATTGGTGGACGTTGCAACCAGAGTCTGTTTCGAAGACTTCCATGATATAGCAGTTCCACCATGTATGAACACAAAGCCGGTCTGCGATCTGGCATTATGGGGATCAGATAAGTAGCCAGCATCAGTGTATCCAATCATACTGGATTCCAGATTTCTCTGAAACTGAAAGTATAGGCCAAGATCCTTTGTGCCTTGGAGATATCGAAAGACATTCTTGACTCCCGACCAATGGCGTTTGGTAGGAGCTGCGCTGTGTCTAGCAAGTAGATTTACTGCAAATGCGAGGTCAGGTCTCGAACAATTTGCAAGATACATGAGCGCTCCAATGGCACTGAGATATGGAACCTCGGGTCCCAGCATCTCTTCTCCATCATTCTTTGTCCTGAACGGATCTTTCTCTATGTCTAGAGAACGAACCACCATGGGAGTTTTAGATGGATAGGATTTGTCCATATTGAATTTCTCCAATATTTTCTGGATATAGGCAGCTTGGTGTACCATTATTTCTGAGGGAAGGTGCTCGAGTTGGATACCCAAGCAAAATTTGGTTTGACCCAAATCCTTCATCTCAAATTCCGTCTTTAGATGATTGCGTGCTTCGTCAATATCTTGTGTGTTGCCAATGATGTTGCGATCATAGACATACACTGAAATGATGCAAAATCCTGAAGAGGACTTCTTGATGAAGACACATGGACAGTCATCATTGTTGGAGTAACCCTTCTGAAGAAGGAACTCACTAAGTCGGTTGTACCACATCCATCTCGACTGTTTCAAGCCGTATAAAGACTTGTTCAGTTTTACACAGTACATGTTGCGTTTAGTGCTTGCATTCGGGACAGAGACTCCATCAGGAACCTTCATGTATATGTCCGAATCTAGTGACCCGTAAAGATATGCGGTCACGACGTCCATCAACTGCATAGATAGACGATTTTGCACTGCCAAAGATATAAGATATCGGAAAGTGATACCACTCATTACTGGAGAATATGTCTCATTGAAATCAATGCCAGGTCTATGCGTGAAACCCTGTGCTACGAGCCTCGCTTTGTATCTCACCACCTCATTGTTCTCATTCCGTTTTCAGAGGAAAACCCATTTGAATCCCACAGGGAAAACATTGGGAGGTGTTGGTATTGCTTCTGTGAATACCTTCCTTTTATTGAGCGAAGCAAGTTCTGCTTGTATTGCTTCCTTCCATTTAGGCTAGTCAGAGCATTTCTCACACTCAACAATAGTCCTTGGATCATGATCATTGAGAAGGGTATCGGCAATTGTAGCAGAAAAATAAGTGTCGACAATCGTAGACTTGCGGTTGAATGATTCTCCAGAATCGATATAGTTGGTGAATATCTCATGCACCCTTGACGAATCTTCGTGATTTCCCAATACGCGTGAGTCTAGGTGTTCCGATGTCCCAGCCAGTGTGTGCAAGCTAGAGCTGAGTTGTGGAGGTTGCCCTTCCACTGGGTGTATACTATCCATAAGGTGTTCGTTAATGTTGAGCTGACTTGCATTTACTGATTTGGAGGATTTTCTCCTCTCTCTCCTTTGTTGCTTGCGAGAAGCAGGTTTCGGGTCAGAAGCCGTACTACTCCCCCTCTTTTTAGGATCAGGGAGTTGAGTGGTTTTTGTTGGTACCTCCACTCTTTCGGGCGCATTTCTGGCCGGTTTCCAAGATTTTGTAACACCTTTTAGATCAGTAAATGAATCTGGCAGATTATTTGCAAGATGTTGCAAATTGATGATCTTCCGAACTTGGAGTTCGGTCTCTTGGGTACGTGGATCAGAGTTTGAAATGGCGATAGCATTCCAATCAATTTCCGGGCATTCTTTCTGGTACTTGAAATCTCCCCCTAATGCCGGAAAATGTTCCTCATCAAATATGCAATCAGCGTGACGGGCTGTGAATAGATCCCCAGTAAGGGGTTCTAGGTACTTAATAATCGACGGCGATTTGTATCCCACATAGATCCCTAGTTTTCTGTGTGGGTCCATTGATGTCCGCTGTGGTGGTGAGATCGGGATGTATGCAGCACATCCAAACTTACGCAGATGGGAAATGCTGGGAGGATTTCCACATACCAATTCCAGAGGGGGAGTATTGTGATATGCAGTAGGTCGCAATTAAATTAGGTCAGCAGCGTGTAAAACCGCGTGACCCCAACACGAAGTTGGCAAGCTGCAATTCATTAACAAAGGTCTTGCAATGAGTTTGATCCTCTTTATTAGGGACTCAGCCAAACCATCTTGAGTGTGGACATATGAAACAGAGTGCTGAACTTCAATCCCTAAGGCCATGCAATAGTAATTGAAGGCACGTGAAGAGAATTCTGTAGCATTGTCCATGCGAATTGATTTAATTTGACTTTCTGGATAATGGACATGTAACTTAATTACTTCCCTCATTATATTGGCAAATGCATGGTTTCGTGCGGAAAGAAGACACACATGTGACCATCGTGTAGATGCATAAATCAAAACCATGAAATACCTGAATGGTCCAGATAATGGTTCGATAGGACCACAAATATCACCTTGAATTCGTTCAAGGAACTGAAGTGGTTCAACTTGTATTTTGAGGTGCGAAGGCCTCAAAATTAGCTTCCCTGTAGCACGTGATGTACACACAAAGTCTGATGACTGAGGGAATTTTGACTCATACAAATTATGACCAATGGAATTGCTAGTAATCTTCCTCATCATCCCAATGCCGGGATGGCCTAGGCGATCATGCCTACGGGCTTGATGTACGTATAGTACAGTCTGAACGATAGAGAAGAAAATTTTCAAGTACTTGCTTGCCATATCCGTTATCTTTTGTGAAGAGCAGATACTCTTTTTTGCTGTCTTCAGGGGTTTTAATATGAAAACCATTCTTACGGATATCTCGATAACTGATTAAGGTACGTGACGAATCAGGATACAACAAGGCATCATCAATTGTCACTTGTGTATCGTTTGAGAGGATAAATATGGCACGTTCAGTGCCAACAATTATCGTATCGCGTCCAGCGATAGTCAAAATATCTCCATTCATCTTTTTTAGAGTTTGAAAATATTTCAACTCCCTCAGTATGGAGTTTGTGGTAGCACTGTCCACAAGGCATAATTCCTCTTCCATCAGATTGTCCACGTAGATAGCTATATATAAAAATGAAGAATTTTCAATAAGAAAACCTTATTTAGATACATAGAATACAATCTTTATTATATCAAAGTGTTGATACAATATACATGAAAACAACAATACTTATGTTCTTATTACAACATCACAAATGGACATAAAATAAAGTGATCACTAAGGAGATAGTGGGACTAGTCGAAGTCTCCAAACACGTCGTTTGAGGCATACTCAATCATCATGTTCTCCGTGCTCATAGGGTCCTCGGGCTGCTGGAGGGTCATGGTGTTGCTAGGTCCAGGAGGACCATCTTGCGAACAACCAGCTCCATTGGTGCCATCTGGATGAAGGTTGACGTTGGCTTCAAACCTTTTCCTTGAGGTGCCTTGCGTCCTTGGGATTGCTGGTAGAGTATTGCCAGATGCTTTGGGGTCTTGCACTTGTTAGTAGGATGCGTGTAGCATCTTTGTCATACTTTGGCTTTGCGGTGCCTTTCTCACGGTCCGAGTTTCAAGGCTTCTTGTTCCGGTTGCACTTACGCTTACCCTTAAAGTTTGATTGGTTGCCATTGAAGGTACCACCAAACTTTCTTCCGTTCGCGACATTCATATGAACTTTTAGCAAAGGTTGGGAACCAACCGGGCGCTGAGAGCCATTCTTAGCAAGAAGCTCATCATGCTTTTCAGCCTGAAGTAGGATATGAATAAGGTCTGAATAGACCTGGTAGTCGCGAGCGCGGTATTGCTGCTGGAGGAGCCTTTTAGATGGGAGCATAGTGGATAGAGTTTTTTTTTTATCTTTTCCGCATCTGTAGGTTCCTTCTTGCAAAAGCACAACTTGGAACTTATCTTATGAACCTCATGATTGTAATCCCCGATGGACTTAAAGTCCTGGAATCGAAGATGAGTCCAATCATGAAGTGCTTCGGGCAGGACAACTGCCTTCTGCTTTTCATACCTCGTCTTGAGGGCCTGAAACAAAGGGTGTGTTTGGTAGACGGGGGCAACCTAGATATTCTCCCCTCATCCTTCATTTTGTTGTTTGGTAGATCAGGTCATCTCTGTTGGGCAGTGCTGACCTCGTGCAAAAATAGCCCCCGGGCACTGCCTAGTTGCGAAGCTCAAATCGAGCTTCACAACTCGGCAGTGCCGAGTCGATCCCGTGAGCGTGACGTGGCTTCTCCAGCCCGATAGGGGTCGAGGCCCCGCACCCGCACTTCTCTCTGCCCGCGGCACCGCATCCTCCGTCGCTCACCACCGGCTCCGTCTCCTCCCTGTCGCTCACCACCGGCTCCGTCTCTGTCAAAGGCCACCGCCACCGTCCCTGTCCAAGGACACCATCTACATCCCCGTCGAGCTCACCACTGCCCCCATCCCCATCCTCTTCCCTCCTCCTCCTCGGCGCAACCCCTGTCCTCTGAGCTTCGGTTAGACCGAGCTTTGGCTAGATCGTGGCATACAGAGCGGAATAGCCCTCCTGGGGGTGGCGCGTGGTGGCGGTGGAGCACCGGAGGCGTCCTGGCGGCGGCCTGTAGCGCGTGGCGGTGGCGCGTGGACACAGAGGAGCACCGGAGGCATCCTGGAGGCAGCTCGACATGGCAGCGCCCGGTGGAGGCCTCTCACCGGCGTCGGCGTCGGAGCCCAAGCTCCCAGGGACTTGATTGCGTTTCTATTCTGTAATTAGGGACCTGGTTACTATTTGATGAAGTCCTGGCATGGCTCAACTCATACTACGTACCAAACAAGATCTCAACTGAGCACTGCCGAACTCATATGACCTACCAAACGAAACAAATAAAATGTACTTGTACGTGTTCAACACAGCTGGACTCAGTTGGTATGGGCTAAGATAGTCCCCCCGGGCTACCAAACACACCCAAAGTAAATGGGGATTCCTCCTCCAAATACTCGAACTTAAGATCCGGGTGAATATGGTGCCTTATAATGTACAAGGCAGCATATTTTTCCTCTTCTCTCAGCGGTGCGACTCTAGCCGGAAGGGGGTCCTCCGGGTTCTGGATGACACGCGCTATCCCACGGGACGCAAGTGCGATCTTGATGACCATGGCCCAGGTAGGGTAGTTGTGGCCATCAAGAGCGAGTGCATCGAACTCTCTTCCAGCCATCGGTTACCTACATGGGTAAACCAGAGGTTATTGAATTTACGCTTTGGTAAACCACAAACCATCATGGTTATGTTGTAATGAACTATGCAAAACTTAATGATAAGTTTAAGAAGTGGGCTTGAAAATCATTAGTGTGAACTTCAAATTGTTAAGTATGACACATTGTAGATAATCTCCGAAGTATATTCGGAGTCCGTCTCGCAGCACTAGAGAGTATAATCTGACGAAATCAGTAGATACTCATACTTCTAATGCCCTATGTCATGACTTAATAAAATGTTTGAGAGAGCACATTGTTAAGCAATCATAATGTCAAATATGACAAAATGTAGGCTTTAAACAGTAGTGATGATAATCTGTAGTGCAGTAAATCTGGCCACTATCTTGTGTTCCCAAAACATCAATTTAAAGAAATCACTTTGAATTTGCATACCAATTCGTGCTCATATCGAGTCAAAATGACTCAATTAAGACGATGAATTGATCTATTGCAAGAAATTAAAAATCTCAATTGCAATAAATCTCAACATGTGCACACACACACGGAAATATATTACATCAAATATTTTTAGAATACGCATAGTACTCGACAAATAAACAATACTATGTAATGATTTTTTTAACATCTTTACTATTAAAAGAATGTTGGTGATCGTAGGTCGCCCTCAAACATCAAACATTGAGAGAATCACGGCCATCCAATATACATCTAACGGTACGAGTCTTCTCTTAACTAATTACTCTTTCTCTGCCACCGATAAGTGAAAACAGCCAACGAGAAAATCCAATAGTCTCGCTCCATGAAGCCCTAGCACAAGTCGCCGCAAGTCAGAAAAATCGCACAGGTTGTCACCGCCACTCCCATCTCCCTCACCCGCCCCCATCCTAGACACCCTCCCGCCGCCAGTAGAAGATTGGGCACCTTCAGGACGGACGCCCCCTTCTTCCAGAGCGCCTCCAGCCCCACATGGTCCGAGATCGCTTTAGCATTTTGGATCAATTTCAGCGAACCTGAACTGGACGCCCACTTCACAGGGGAACTCCGGGTCCAAATCTCGCCCAAAGAAATTTTATGGCGCCATCATCCAGGATACCAGCACCTCAGGTCCATCCTTAGATACGCTCCTCTCTCTCCACCCTCCCTCCCGCACATCACCTCTCTTTTTGATGTGTTATGGCTCGATCTGATCTGGACTTGTGCTCAGTTGTAGGTTGATTTGGAATTAGCGGTTTCTCCTGAAACTATGTTTTATGAAATAATGTTACATAGTAAATTCGAAATTTTGGCAGCTGTGTGATAGATTGGCTGAATTTATTTAAAGTGGTCCGCTTAAACTTTTCTTCTAGGTAGAGTTAAATCGTACCTAAATTATAGACCGGAGAAACTCCCTTAAAGATTGGTGAACCAAGTTGAACTGCTGAAGTTATATGATTTGGGGACCCTATGCTGAACTACATAAACTTATCTTCTAGGTTAAGGTAAATTGTACCCGAAGTCATTTTTTGTAGTAGGGATTCCCGGACCAGCAGCGTGTGATCTCCGGGAAGTAGCTGGAGAATGACTGCACCTCTGGCCGACTACAACATCTCGAAGGAGTCGACAATCCACCTGGTGCTACGCCTCCGTGGTGGCAGCCACGGTGGCCGGCCCACCAACATCTCTCAACTTCATGACTGCCTCACTTAAGTGAGGATGGTCTGCCGCAAGTACGTACCATAATCAGGAACGACCGGCTGATCATCTCAGATTTTCATGTACCATGCTATACGATTATTAATGCATGGATGCACATGGTTCATTTTGTTCTTTTGGATTCTCTCTGTAGCAGGTGCTATGCGTGCCTCGCTTCCAGGGCTACAAGCCGATGATTTAAGATCTAACTTTGTCTGGTGTGTTCATTTCCAGCCGAGGCCCACAAATTTTTTTATGCGAGCAAGCATTCAAGCACGTTATGGATCAGTTGACTACGAAGTGAACAAAAAATAGTGGGTCACATAGCTCTGAGAAATAAACAGTGTTCTTCTATATAACATGTCTTTTTTTCAAAAACATTGATGTAGCTAGGCTGAAGTATGATACTGACTGTGATGGTCTGTAGTTAGGAAAAATGTAATATTGAGTGTGTTTGGTCTATCAAAATTGTGAAACTTGATGGTCGTGTACTTTTAGTGTACAAGTCACATCACTAGCAATTTCTTTTGAAAACAAGGGAGAGATACAAGAACAATACAAAAGTAACATGCCTCTTAGATCCACTAGGTGCATCAGAAAATGAATGGAGTCATGTCACATTTCTTTGTAGTGATGAAATAAACAAATAGTGTGAAGAATGGAATATTTGAATCTTATAGTACATCTATTCTCAACAGCTTTGCTCTTACTATATCATTGCTTACCCAACAGAACTGCATCCCATTCAGTACTTGGTATTGTTACAAACTGTAACAAGCAAGAAGAAATTTATAGTAATTCAACTCTTACTATTACAAGCTATAATTTTTTCTTAACTCTTCACTATATTTGAAATGTTATCAGGAGAACTAAATCTTAACGTTTTAGTGCAACTGTAAAAATCAAATCTGATCATGTACGAGTTAACGCGACGAGGAAGGGTGGGTGAGGCAGTTGAATGATGGCATGGCCAACGTTGACAAGAAGGAAGCAGTTGAATCAACCCTCAATGCCCTTTGATCAGCTCCTTACTTGATGGCCACTGCGTAGCATGCTTCAGTCGCTCACTCGGCCTGACGAGGTGTCAAAGTCAATGTCATATCAGTCCATGTTGGTGTTGCTCCGGGTTGTGGGCTTTGGCATCAAGTCCGGAGGTGAATAACTATCTAGGGATTCCTGAAGCTTCTCTTAGCGTGGTTAGGTGGTGGTCGTGCTCCAGGAGGCCGGATTTGACCAACAGGAATTCTAGGACTAGCCTCCTACATGCCATTGTGGTATAGCAGAGGCCTGGGCGGTCAACGGATTTGGGGTAAAGAGGCACTGACAGCCTACAGGCTTGTGGGATTTTTTCCGCGAAGAGAAGTTCTTGCACTCCTCGGTTGTGGGAGGAGGAATGATTCTTGCCTTGTCAATGTTTTCATATCATTGATTTCTTTGTGCTTTTGCCATGGAAATTTCTGTTTTGCTGGATGAACATGTGTTGAATTGTTAATGTGAATTCTAGGCAAGAAAGGTGTTTCGATTACAGTTTATTTTAATGGTATCTAAGGCACATCTGTTACAAATAATCCTACCCTTCCATAGTTTCAACAACAACAACAGAAAATTCTCAGTTTAATCTATCCTACTTTACAGAAACACAATATAATGTTACTTTAAGTACTTCCTCCGACCCATATTAGTTGACTCAACTTTGTCTAGATACAGATGAATATAGACTAGATACTTAACTAGATACATATAAATTTAGACAAAGTTGAGTCAACTAATATGGGTCGGAGGAAATATTATTAATGAGGTTTACTATTTTTCATCATGGTTGCAAGAGTATGAAGAGAAAAAACGAAAAATCCAGGAGTGCACATGAAAGTAGTGCGAAACTTTCCTTGGAAAACGAACAATGCAACAGTGGGAGGAGATTTCTATCTTCTGGTATATAAAGATGCATGGCTGCACGCTGCTGGAACCTAACTGACGTTCAACAATGGGCAAGGTAGACATCAATTTAATCAGAATTGATGTGTGTACGACACTACATGTCTGATGTGTGTACTGGCCAAGCAATCAGAGCATGGATGGTTTGATTTCAACGACGGACAGAGATCAGACCAAAATCAATTGTACGTATAGCAGTTCTTATTTTTCATTCATCAATGCCGAACAGCTCTATTGATCCTAGATGCAGACAGACTCCAACGACTCAGGAATGCACAATAGGCAAACTGAGCAGCATAAAATCCATTGGTTGTAACCCACATAGTTAAAGTGTCCTAATCCTTTGCCACGATTGATAAGTGACCAGCCTCGATGTATGGATTGCTATATCAAGTGCAACTTATGAATAGAATTTAGTAAAATGGTAAAAGGAAACTTGCATGGCATCTATGCAGTGGGTTTGTGCAGTTTTGCTGCTGATTGGTCACCAATACTGAGAAAAATCAAGAACATAATTCTCCTTTTCCGTTCATAGTTTTCATAATTCGTTACATCAACAGATGACCATCGGTGCATTTTAAACTGGTTTAGAATCCCTGTAAGCAATTGTTGCCTATCAAAAAATATGAACACATTAAGTCAAAGGGTAGAGCCGTAGAGGGAAACTTGCATGACATGTATGCACTGGGATCATGAAATGCAGTTTCCCTGCTGATCGGCCACCAGTACAAACAAAAATTAAGAAGATAAATCTCCTCTTTCGTTTTGCATAATTTCTTACATCAAAGTGACCATCAGTACAAAAATATAGACTATAGGGAGAGATATGAGTAATGAAGTTGTCGAGAAAGGGAGCATAAATTGTTATTTATTTTTACGGACTTTATTGTTTCTTTAAATTTACTTTATTTTTTAAAACTTGGGATTTACTTGTAAATAAACTCCGGTTAATAGCTGAGGGATTTTTTTTAAGGGAATTTCTTTTTATACTTACTTATAGCTATTGTACTTCATCTAGGAACAAAAAAAAAAAAAGTCAAGGTGGTGTAAAATAGAAACGTGACCTTCATATTGCAACGTTGAAGTAGATCAAGAGCATGGCATGTAGTTTGACTATCCCAAACTACATGTTCACTCGGCTGGATAGTGTTGTTGTTGAAATCTGGAATTGATGTATTTATTCATATACCTTCTAGGGCATACAAATCACGTGTGCATCATTTTACATGTGTAATAAGCGAGAGCCTATAGCAACGCACGGGCATTCAACTAGTAATTTATAACAGACATGTATTTACTACTCAGAAGGCTGTTAAAAGATAACTATGTTTAGAAAACAAACTAGCGAGAAATTAGAAACTGCTAGTGCTGCGCACGACCGCAAGTGCAAAGCGGTTTTTTTTTTATTCACGAAACGATAAACGAAAGATTACCTTTCCCCGGACGATGATCGTCCGGCTCAGGTTAGCGAGACGTGCGTACGAGACGTGCGTTCAGCCCCTCGCCTTGGTCAGCTTTTGCACATACGAGACGTGCGTTCCCTGCAGGCCCACTCCCACCTTGTCTTATCCTTTCTCCCGTATCTTCATGTTTCTTCCCCAAATCAACACAGGAGTACGATGAGCGCGCCGCCGCCATGTCCTGCTCGTCTCGCCGTCGATCCCATGCCTCGCCACCCGCTGGTGATCCTCCACCTCCATGAGCCACCCGCGCAGGACCTCTCCTCCACCTCCGTCAGCTCTGCCGCCGACCTCCACCTCCTTGAGGCCGCCCACAGGGACCTCTCCTCTACCTCCATCAGCTCCGCCGTCGACCTCCACCTCCTTGAGGCTGCCGCATGCCTCCATCTCCATGAGCACGCTCGCGCCGCCCTGAAGCTACAAGGGCGTTTGCTACAGGCGTCGACGTTGTTTTTGCCACGTGAGGTCAATTTGTTGGGCTGCAAAAGACGTCGATGTCTGCTACATGCGGCATCGGAGTTTGCTACATGCGTCGGCGGTGGTGCTACGAGATCCCGGATTTTGCTAGGATGCCACAATAGCAAAAAATTATTTTTGCTAAAATCTTCTGTATTTTTGCTACATTGATACATTTTTTTTGCTATCTCTGTTTTTTTTGTTTTGCTACAATACCATAAATTTTTTGCTACAAGTTCTCCGACGAGGTTTTCCGGCTAAATTCTCCGGCGATGTCTCCGGTGAAGTAGGATTTTTGCTACATTAAAAAAACTTTGTTGCTATAACCGTCTTGTGGTTTTGCTACAACAGTGTCAACTTTTTGCTACAAGGTCACCGGCGAGTTTTTTTCAACGATGTCTCCGACGAAGTCGGTTTTGCTGCATTAGCATAATTTTTTTGCTGCATGGTCTCCGGCGAGGTCTCCGGTGAGACGTTATATTTCTGAAACGAACCGTTTTTTTTGCTTCAGAAGCAAAAGCGGGAATATATGTAGCAAACGCGGGATGTTTTGCAGCAAATTGACACGTGTCAGCACGGGAAGCAGGACGATGGGAGCTCCCCCATCGTCCGGGGGACGCCTAGCACTTGCCTAAACGAAAGGAACCACGGGCGATTCCTCATAGCAATTCCCCATCGCTCGACCGCTCCAGGCAAATCCCGTCACGCGACCGCTCCAGGCAGTGGCGGCCAGCCGATTCACCGGCAACGCACGGAGGTGCCTGCCGCTCCATCCACATCCTCTGGAGAAGAACCACCGGGGAGGCCGGAAGTCGACGCCACGCCGTTGGGGAAGCTGCTGGAGAGCCCGAGTGCGGCCGGTCTCCATCCACCGGAGCGGCGCCCATGGCCACTCGCAGGTGGGATGGGCAGCGGGAGCCCCAGAGCGGCGAGCCGACGGCGAGCGCCCGTGCGCGGTGAAGGAGACGGAGTCGCGGGCGTTGATGACAGCAGGCGCGGCGCGGCGGCTTCGACCTCAACAACTGTTGCGCTAGCGCATGGTGTGACGGCGACGGCATTGGCGTGCAGCACGGCGACTGTGGCGTCATCCTCCATCTCGGCAACTGCCGGGGTCGGAGACGAAAGGAGCGGCGCGACGGCATCGACGGCGGTAGTGCCAACGGGGGGGGGGGGGGGGGGGGTCCGTACTCGTGAAGAGGACAGACAACCCATCTGTGCTCTGGACACCAGAACAGCGGAGGCGGCGCGACGATTGCTGGGGCGACCTCGTCGTCCCCTAGCATTGGCGTGGCCGGACCGGCCAAGAGCCAGTTGGGCACCGCCGGCTGCCGGTGCAGGAGCCTGTACTGACGGGATCGACGGCCCTGCGTCGCGACGAAGCGGGAGCGACGGAGGAACTGGGGCAAGGAAATAGGCATGGATCTCAGCTGTTCTTGTTATTCCGGCGATCGCCGGAGTTTTCTCTCGGTAGAGCGTGCTTGATAACGTGTTCGAAGTAGAGATCGAGAGATAGCGATAGACAAGAGAAATAGAATGAATTAGTTGTTTCATTGATGATTGGATCGACATATTTATACACGGGAGAGTCGGTTCCGGAGAAGTCGGTTCCAGGAGGCGGCGCTCCAAAAATTCCAACCGCCTAACGGTTCCATAATTGTATGATTACAGGAGCGGAGATTAACCCCTTAATTAACTATGTTTAATTAACTATGTTCCTTAATTAACTATGTTTAATTAATTCTAACATAAACAATGCATTGATCATCTATACAAACCAATGATAAGAAAACATCAAATAATAAAGAATAAACAGCTAAATAAAGCGTAGGATAAACCATTTCATACATCAGGGGTGGAGGGGGCATGTATTGACATGCACACATAGGTCTATGAGCCAGCCTTAGACAAAAAAAAACTAAACAACCATAGGTCAAGTTTCGGGATACACAAATAGGTCTGAGCCAGCCTAAATAAATGGACAAATAACAACCATGAAAGAAACAGAAAAATATAATTACACACGACAACGATAGCTCGATTGTAAGGCAAAGCAGGTAGGCTTGCAACATGCCTCGAGGCCCTGGTGAGATGATGGTAAGCTCACTTTTGCAATCCAGTTAGATAATCTTTGCACCCTCTTCTACATATCTCACGGGCAATAATGATGCCAAATAGTGTACTTACCATTTTGTGGACTGAAAACAAAAAAAGTGTTGATCTCAAGAGTTGGTGCACTACAAACATCCATCAAGATACCACAATTTATTTAAAAACATCATCCCAAATTTATCAATAAATTAAACATAATTTATCACACAAATATCCGCTAAGCCACTTAGCCAACATATCACTCGAATTGAACTGCAGAAACAACTTCATCATGCACGGATCATGAAACAAAACGTCAGAAAAATATTTCATATCTCACATGGAGAATCATGGAATGATGTGCATGTACCATGATGTTATTAATTCTATGTTAGATCTGTATAAATCGTCATTGTACAATTTAGTATAGATGCATAGACCTATCTGATTTGTATCATATACTATTGAAGTTCAGAATTCTTCACGGCTATTAAATGTGCCATGGTCATTTCCTTATACAATACAAAGGGTTTCTTTAAAAAGAGAACATGGGCTCTTTTCATTCGCTAAACTTGTACACATATTTATCTCCATGCATTGACTACCTACCAAAATGAATATACAATTTGTTCATAGAGCCAATGTAAAAGAAACTGAACTCAAATACCACTATAAAGAGCATCGGCAACAAAGTACAAAGAAGACAAGCTTCTAAAATAAATTTGAAAATATATGGTCAAACTATTCAAGAACTAGAAGAAGTCATTATGGCAACAGTATCAGAAGGACAAGATAACCCCATTATTTGAAGGCTATCTAGTGAAGCAGCTGTCTTACTGGGATGCATTTGTGATGTATAGGGGGTCAGGAATTGCAGAGGAAAAGTCAGAAAAAACAAGATAAATGCTGCGAAGAAGAAATATCACCATAACTTGGGGCCAGGGGGCTACGCGGCTGCCATTCCTAAGTGGGATGCAAAAAAGAAAGAGCTTCATGATAAAGGGATAATTCCATAACCAATTCGCAAAAAATGGGATTTAAGGACAAGAAATTAGTTCCTTGGGCATGGGAGTACATATGACGAACTTACAGGGGACCTTGTTTGCAGTGACGAAATAAAAGTACCGAGAACTGCATGGCTAAAAGTGGTCAAAGATATTAAAGATGGAATAAAACAGTTTCATCCCGATAGAGAGAAAGACTTGCTGACCATGGTCCTCGAGAATCGCGAACATACAGGACGAGTCCGAGGCCTTGACGGGAGTTTCACGTGGGAGACTGACTTTCCTAAGGACCAAGGTACCTATAGAAGCCGAGCAAGAGCAAAGCAACGACGGGAGGAGGAGGAGGCAGACAAGTTCAAGCAGCTGCTAGGAAGACTTGACAAGCAGCAGAAGCAAATCGACGAACTTAGAGGAATAGCGCGCTTGCAGCAAGATCCTCCACTCGATATTACCGCCAACCCAGCGGAGAAGCAGCGTCGCTAAATCGGAGGTCCCGTCTAACGATGCATCCTATACAGATGGCGGTCCCGACTACCCCGTGGATGGAATTAAGGAGCAGATACCTTGTGAGATCCATAAAAAATTGAAGAACGTATCTGTGAAGGTGGCGGTCGGATCAGCTTTGCCTTCTCCGCCTGACGCACGTTGGCATGGCCGTGAGATTCCACATGTCTATGCTAAAGTCGAGGTGGATCAAATCGTAAAGGAGTGGGAGTCAATGGAGCTTGACATCCCTGGACCTGAAGGTGAGATCACACTTGGAGAAGTACTTGGTGGGATCATTCTCTGGAAAAAGAACAACATACGGTTTCCAGGCTCGGCTCCAAGGATAACACTACCGCCTCCGAGTCGTCGCAGGTCTCCTTCACCTCCACCTCCATCACCTCCAAGAAGCCCACCCCATGATGACTACGACCACCACATCCCGAGTCCATCTCGATCTCCGCCGCAGGCTCAGTAGTCTTCGCTGCCTGCTAAGGACAATAAGCGGAAGCGTGCTCCGTTAGTGAGTACTAAAGGACGCGGCAGCCCAAAATGGAAAATATCACCCCTCCCAATAGTGCCTCATCAGAATCTTCCCATCAGACCTTACGATCGTACTGATGCGAAATCTGCAGCGATATCAAAGGCCGAAGTGGCGACGCATTTTGAGAAGAAGAAACCCGAGCCTGCTCCGGTACATACCGAGAAACAAAAGGCATATGCACTTGATTTTCTGAACACACCATCGCAATATAAGTTGCACCATAAGCCAGATGACTATCTACGCACACTTCAGAAAGAAGTGGCGAAGAGCAAATCAAGCAAATCAAGTGCAAGCGGTAAAAAATCAGCAAGCATAGGTGCAAGCGGGACTAAAAATGCAATCAGTAAAACATCAGACGTTCCCCTTCTCGGACAACAGGCCAAAAAAACGATCGCACCCCTCAAGGTGGTTTCACAAAACGTTCCACTCCTCGCACAACAGCCAGTAGATATGTCAATAGCTGCGGAGTTGGCGGCTAGCATGGAAATTACTCTTGATGAACTGTTGCCCCCCAAGTCGACCATCTATCCAAGATGCCACTAGCCCCTAAATATGTCGCAGGTGAGGATTTGGTCATTAAAGAGAGGCTGAAAGAACTGCCAACACAAATGCGGAATCTCCATCAATGGTACTCGGCGGTCATGAAGCAGGGAAGAATAATGATCGTAGCCGAAGTCCCATCTGAGTACTACTTCAAACCCGAAGAGGTACATATTGAGTTTTTAGAACTGTTCCAGTTATACCATCTCGACGCCCTGGACAAATCCATCCTCAGCTGCTATTGTCTGTAAGTTGTTGAATTCATTGTCTACATGTTTAGTTTTCATTTGTTTAGTTCGGAACATGTGATTATCCTTATTATGCAGAATGAAGATCCTGAACTGTAATAAAAGAAAAATAATCTACAATATTGGGTTCATTGACCCAGATAAAGTGCATATAACCACGATAACGGATAACCCCGAGGAGACTGAGGAAAACCTTCTAAGGTTTCTAATGGAGCAAAATTTCTCCGACCACATACTGTTTTCTTACAATTTCAGGTGAGGGTCTTACTCTGTTGTATACATTCACTTTTGATTAGTCGATAATAAGTGTAACTGATGAGTTACTGATGTATATATAAATGTTTGCAGCTTCCACTGGGTTCTGCTAGATATTCAGCTTGATAAGGGAATAGTTGATGTCATGGACCTATCAAAGAGAAACCTGGAAGATTTCCGTAGCATGCAGGACATTCTCCAGAAGTAAGTTTCGCGCTATATCGGTCTCTTTCGTTGATTTTCTGAGATATCAGGTAATGAATAACTCATTCATTCATTTTCTTCGTCGAGCAGGGTTTGGATCCGGTTCAAGCGCGAGGTTACCGGTGTATTTAGTGATAAGCTGACGTTTAGGACGGTCTCGGTAAGTAGCACGTGATATGTCCGCGCATCTCTTTACTTCTAGTTTCAATACAATAATGATGCTAGATTATTATTTTGATTAAATTATATTCTTGTAAAGTGCACGAGGCAGCCACAGGGGTCGAATCTATGTGGATTCTACGTATGCGAGTTCATTCGCACGTTTACCACCGAACACAATGATTATAGAGTCGATGTAAGCAATGCATTCACACCATTATTTTATTGCCGTCACATTTTGTTATCATGATTGATATTCATATTGATCTCCTTTTTCTTATATATAGTTCGAGAGAATGCGGGATCAACTACTACCAGCGTAACGCGTACTAGCAATTACGGAGGAGCTGGCGGGATTTATTGCCAAAGAAATCGTAGACGATGCCGGAGAATTTAGTGTGAATAGGCACTACTGATCTCCATGTAATCGAACAGACATGCTCTAGTCCCAAGATTTTATGATCTCCATGTAACTATGTAAATTGTACATATTTGTATGCTCGATATCGTAATACAAGTTATCTTATATATGCACGAAGTACGATATGTGGTGGCGTAGAAATATTCAAAAACTATGTTAAAATGAAAAATAAGTAAATACTAGGAAACGTGCCCGTGCGTTGCACCGGGAGAGAAAAAATTGTACGACACACAAAGTAGATTGTTGTAGGTAAAGTTATGGCGTGTGGAAAAAATCACCATATTGAGGACGTCCACAGCTCTACGATCAGGTAGGCCACCCATTGATCCCTTTGCCTGTTGTTGAAGTGAGGCCACTCGCACGGGTACTAAAGCCATGCATCGCCACCGCCACCTTACTTGTGAACGCCTTTGCTTATTACCTGCTGTTCCCGAAGCAGAGCAAGATTAGAAAGGCTTATAAACTATAGGAGGACCCCATCTACCACGGGCGTGTCTCTGGGGTGGAGCACGTAAGATGACGAGGCACAGTTAGAGACGGGTCGACAAGCAATAATAAGGGTAAAAATGTTTTGGCATTAAGATTTATTTGATGTTGTGTTTTCTAGGTTTTATTTTCAGAGAATACAACAATATTACGTGGATAAGCAACCTTTTAATACCCACAACGAAATATAACCTGCAACTAAAATTCGCCAAGGTCACATTTGCTAGCTGGTGCTACCAATAGAAACTTAGACTAACCTATTATGGATGATTGAAGCGAAACTAAGCTTTGAAGTAAACATGAAAAATCTCCGCTACAAAGGTGTACAAAGTAAATTCTTGTTGTTTTCGGTATGGGGATTTAGAAGAAAAAATGACTACAACTAACATTCATAGACAATCTTCGTAGAAGACATGTCTAGAACGCAAAAGAATGAGGCATGCATCTTCTCTAAAAGTCATCACACATAGTGTAAGTGGTTTATTTATTGAAAATCTCTCTGGATGTGTCAAAAAGCCAAGTTTTTATATGGAAAGAGGTAATTACATGATCTTATCTGAATTTTCGGTACTTACCGTTGATGTCAACGCAGTCGCCACAACGTTCAGACACTCCATGCCGTGAAAGCTAATGCCGATCATGTTCATTCCAAACTCTGGAGTCAGTACACACTTTCTTCTGAACTTCTGCTATGGAAGATCAGACGCAAAACTCACTATGGAAGACCAGACGCAAAACGCCTCTATTTGAAAGAGAAAACAATCAACAATAAGTTACATGCAGATGCTTACCATCGCTTTCTATGTAAAAAAAAATCAGACGATATGTATCTATCTGATTACACACACCTGATTTTCTGAAGTAGGGAACGCGTCCGGCCAGCCGGTGGAGCCATACAACTTCTCCTGGAGCACCCGTGCATTGGTTCCGATCCCGGCGATGATGTGTCCATCGTCGACCATGGCTTTGAAGTGCGGCCCATCACGATCTGCGTGTGACCCGGACAGCTCGACATCCACTCAAGCGCTGCACCTTTTTGTGGGTCGTTCCGATCAGGTAGACTGGAGTCTTCCTGTCCTACGCAAATGCGCCATGGCATAGATGAGGAAGGTCACGTGGTTTCTTTGGGTAGGAGCGGAGCTCCAGGATCGCGATCGAGATGCTGGTGGCAATCTTGTAGAGCGCAAAACTTCGCCAAGAACCTCGACCGGGCACGGCCGGACGTCACAGAGGCGGTAAGCGCGCGCGCGACGGGCCACGATGCTGCAGGACACGATGGGCGTGACGACGTCAGATCTACGCTAGGCGGCCTGCCCTAGTTCGTTCATCTGGTTCGAGAGGACGCGGTATGTGGATCTGGTTCGAGAGGACGCGGTATGTGGGGGGAGAGGAAGGAGTCCTGTTGTGTCTAGCGAGATCCGATCATGATTCGAATTTCCGCCCACTTAGAAATACAATTGTTTTTATTTTTTACTTATTGGTGGCTTTAGTGGTAATATAAGGTTTAGTGGGAGGGCAAAATCGTCCAAAAAAGAGTTGGACCGGAAGAAACACTTTGTCCTTTATTATTACTAGCAAAATACCCGCGCGTTGCAGCGGAAGGGAAACAATATGTTTATATACCTTTTCTCTAAATAAACATATATCCGCCATCGTGGGACAAAGAGACCTAAAAATATGTGGGGGATCGAGCCCATACTCGGCGTATCTACTTTTCACGCCGCGGACAACCTAACAATGTGCCAAAGAGAACGACCACAGATGCTCATATCAATCGGCTAACACATTAATTATAGAACATCACGACACTTCATCAGGTTTTTTCTGACATGATCAGCTGAGAATTGACAAAAAAAATCGATGGATCAGTCAAAGACGACCAGCTCAGTAGTCGCTTCCTTCAAAATAACTACAGTCAAAATGGCCGTAGCATTTGTGGTGCCGCCCCATGACCATTCAAAGCGGGACATGTAAGATGCAAATCGGATCATGAAAAAATAATAAAGGGATGGGAGGATCGCAATGTTAGGCATTAGGAGAAGGACATGAGGGTTGCCTCTGCAAACGGATCGAGGGACCTGTGCCACAATCTTTCCCCAACTCAACATCAGCGCCACCACCACACCAGGACCAGGTACGCAGGAGCCCGTGCTGCTATCTCGTCTCAGACCCCACACCACGCACGCAGGAGCCCGCGCTGCTATCTCGTCTCGGACCAACAGCCGGACATGGACTTCTTGTTCGGCATCGAGGCGGCTCGGCAACGAACAATTTCCCTCTGGCCCCACTCCCCTCCTCATCCCGTGCAGCTCCTCGTTCCTGCTCCTAGACCAGGCCCCGCCGCAATCTCGCCATCCCCCGGTCAGCAGAGCCTGCGTCTCCCCCGCCTCCTTCGCACGCAGGCACGTCCTCGCCAGCCGGGCGGTGGAGCTCATCCCGTGCGCCCCCCCGCGCCTCGACCTCGCCTCCAATCCCCGCGCAGGGCTGCTCGACGTCATGACCTGCGTGCACCACCCGAGCCACCCCCCGTTCTGCCGCCACCAGCGAGCCCGCCTTCCTCATCTCCATGTGAGCGTCGCCGCCGGGGACCGCGACCCCGCCGACCTCATGTATAGCTTCGGTGCCATGGCCGACGTTCCCCTTCCCTGGTGCCCCGTGGCCAGGCCCAGGGATTTAATATATTCCTTGTGTGTAATTCGATTTAAGAGGTCAATCTCCGGACCTGCTTGCTGATTCTTTCCGTGTAATTCGATTTAAGAGGTCAATCTTCGGACCTGCTTGCTGATTCCAGGTAGCTTGACAACGTATATGAATCGGTGAGATCCAGTATAAAGTAGCGATGTGGGACTATTCATGATCTCACCGATAGCAGGTTTTTGTTTGCCGGAGGGAGCGGCCTGGCCAACTGCACGTTGCGGCGGCCCAATCTATAAATATCGATTTTGCACGTTGCGGCGGCCCAATCTATAAATATCGATTTTGCTTGGCAGGGTGGCAGATCGGTAATACAGGGATTTGTGGGAGGGTAAATCGGTCTTAAAAAATGTTGGACCGGAAGAAACACTTCGTACTTTATTATTAGGTATAGATTAGGTATAGAAAACAATAAAAAAATAAAATCTCTGCCACGGCAGAGAATGGACACAAAATGCTGCCGCGACAGAGAACCACTAGTCCAAAATAATATTCTACCGTGGCAGAAAAAATGGGCAAAATGCTGCCGCGGCAGAAACCCACTAGTCCCGGTCCATAACACCAACCGGGACTAGTGGGGGTGCACCACGGCGCGCGGGGGGCAGCCACGTGGACATCCACTAGTCCCGGCTGGTAACTGGGCCGGGACTAGTGGTGGACCTCTAGTCCCGCTTGATTAGTCCCAGTTTAAAAACCAGAACTAAATGCCCTTACGTCCCGGAACTAAAGGCCATGTTTTCACTAGTGTCTACAAGCCCGATCAAACGCCATGGGGCACGAGAGGAAGAGGACCACCTCGGAGCTACGGGCAATGCTGGACAGCATTCTGGCAAGGGCAGAAGGAGCACTTTCACCCAAATCCCGAGAAACATTCCCAACACTGGTCTAAATGTGTATCCTCCGTCACCTGCGATGGGCAGGGACAAGAAGAAGCATACCAAACAAAGTTTGGATGCCCGTGCCGGTCCAAGTGGTAGGGGAGGAGAGCTCTGAATCTGCAGGGAAAAGGCAACGAAGAAATTATGTTTTCGACAGATTGGATGAGAACATGGAAGATGGTGATGAATCTCGTTAGAACTCGGTTTTTGATTGGATTGTAGATCCAGCGGTGGACCCTGCGAGGCAGGGCCGCCAAGGACAATGAATATCCTATCTCTCAACTGTCGTGGTTTAGGATTGGCTGCGGCAGTGGAAGAGCTTCGCGATTTAGCGAGGACCTACAATCCGGGAGTCGTTTTTTTTTTGTGAAACGAAACAAAAAAAAGAGACAGATGGAAAGATTACAATGGAGTCTGGGTTTTTGCCACGGTGCGGGCGTAGAAAGTAAAGGACAAGGAGGGGGTTTGGTTCTTTGGTGGAGAGATGGCATTGAGGTTTCTGTCAGGCCCTGGTGTCAGTACTGCATAGATGCTAAAATTACCACGGACACTGGTTCGTGGAGATTAACTGGGATTTATGGGGAGTAGAGGACAGAGTTAAGAGGAAAAACTTGGGCAGCTTTGCGGTATCTGGCGGCTCAGGATGATCTCCCATGGATATGTGTGGGGGACTTTAACGAGATAGTCACGCAAGCTCAACAATTGGTCCAGAATGAGAGGAATGAGAACGAGATGACTGATTTTCAACAATGCTTAGTGGACTGCCACTTGGCTGACATTGGATATTCAGGATAGCCATTCACATGGAATAATAGAAGTAGTGATGCAAGTGGGTCAATGTTAGGGTACCCTCTACCCTCTTTAGTTCTACAAAATGGACTAACTTTTATGATGACATCATCATTTTGAAAAGATTAGTTCATTTTTTTGAACTAAAGGGTACCCTAATAGTGACCCACTTGCATCTTTAAATAGAAGAGAGGGGTTGGCAAATGTCCAAGCTCGATTGGATCGGGCTATGGCCACTGATTTATTTCTGGACGCTACCCAGGCACCCTTTGCCAAATGCCAATATATCGCTACCGACGAATCAGATCATATGGCTCTGCTGATTAAAGTGGCGAATGCCTCGGACAGGCGATCTAAAAAGACAACAGGTGGTTTTATGTTTGAGGAAATATGGCTATCACATCCAGTGATCCAGACTATGAAGAGGCTATGCAATGTGCATGGAATAATAGTGATGTCCATTGGGAGGGGATCGGAGGTTTGTGGAAGAGGTTGAAGGATGTTTCTAGCTCTTTAAAGAAATGGAGCTACCATTCATTTGGATCTGTTAATAAGCAATTGAAGAGATTACGTGCTGAACTAGATGAGGCTAAGGTGCAGGCGTTGGTTTCTGGTTCCTCACTGGAGGTGCAAGAACTAGAGAAACAACTGCACGTCATCTATGACAGAGAGGAGACAATGTACAGGCAGCATTCTCGACAAGAGTGGATGAGGTCGGGAGATAAGAACACAAAGTTTTTCTAAAACAGAGCTTCGCACAGGCGGAGGAAAAACACGATTCGGTTCCTCTCTAGGAGTGATGGTAGCCGATGTACAACAGGAAGCACGAGTGTTTTACCAGACTCTGTATAGATCCGAAGGTTCAGCGAACATGGATAAAATCTTAGACAAAATCGGCCAGTTTGTCAATGAAGACATGAACCTAAAACTGTCTGCGGTTATCACTGGCACTGAGGTAGAGACAACTCTATTTCAGATGGGCCTAACGAAGGCACCTAGGCCAGACGGGCTACCGACTCTGTTTTACCAAAAGCATTGTGCCACTTTGAAGCCCGCCGTTTGCCGAGCTGTGCGGGAATTTCTGGCGGGAGGAGAAGCTCCAGCATATTTGAATGACACCAATCTTGTTCTTATCCCGAAGGTGAACTCACAAGAAAATCTCTCTCAGTTCTGGCCGATCATTCTTTGCAATGTCCTGTATAAGCTGGCCTCGAAGGTTATCGCAAATAGGCTAAAGAGAATTCTACCTATTCTGATATCGAAAGAGCAGAGCACCTTTGTTCCGGGACGGTTGATTACAGACAATGTTTTTATTGCATATGAATGCACGCGCAGACCATCCGTACTAGGAAAAGAAAAAACCCTTTGTGTGCTGTCAAGCTTGATATGGTAAAAGCATATGACAGAGTCGAGTGGATCTTTCTGGAGCGGATGATGCTAAAACTTGGTTTCTCGGAGGCATGGGCGTCGATGGTGATGAGATGTTTAACCACAGTTTGGTTCTCATTTAAATTGAATGGAGGACTATCTGAGCCTTTCTATCCAACTCGGGGGCACCGGCAGGGGGACCCGATTTCGCCGTACCTGTTTCTATTTTGTGTGGAAGAATTCTCTGCGTTATTAAAGGAGGCGCAGCAAGCGAATGAACTGAAAGGTGTTATGTTTGGTGCCACTGGGCCTCACATTACTCACTTGCTGTTTCCCGACAACAGCGTGGTTTTTCTAGAGTCCACGGATAGAAGTTTTCTTACTCTGAAGAGAGTGCTAAGTGACTATGAAGCTAGCTCGGGTCAGAAAGTTAATTTATCTAAATCCTCAATCTTTTTTGGCCAGGGCATTAGAGATCAGGTCAAGGACACCCTTAAGTCTGTTATCGGTATTGGTTCTCCGAGGCACTGTCTGAAAGATATCTTGGACTTCCAACGGTGGTTGGCCGGTCTAAGGACGCCTGCTTCAAGCACCTTCAAGGGATTGTCAAAAGAAGGAAGAAGTATATTGGTGAAATCAGTTTTGCAGGCAGTCTTGGCCTATGCGATGAGATGCTTTCTGTTTACAAAAAAATTCTGCAAGCATTTGAGCTCTATCTCCTCAAATTTCTAGTGGGTTGAATCTGATGGACAGCGGAAGGTTCACTGGATTGGGTGGGATCGAATGTGCATTTGCAAGGCGCGAGCGGGGGTTGGTTTCAGAGACTATGAGTGTTTTAATCAGGCGTTCCTCGCCTAACAGGGATGGAGACTAATCACTGACCCGGAGTCTCTTTGCGTGAGGGTTTTGCGAGCTAGATATTTAAAAGACAATTCCTTTCTGTTGGCTACTTTCCCAAAGCGAGCATCCTATACCTGGCGTGGGATTTTGCATGGCAGGGAACTTCTTCAAGCAGGTCTGATATGGTGGCTAGGGGACGGAAAATCAGTCTCTGTTGATCATGACAACTGGATTCCAAGATCAAGTGCCCAACGTCCACTGGGACGACCGAGGGATGACTGCCTATGATGGTGAGCGTCTTCATCCACCAAGAAATGCGGCAATGGGACGAACAGAAGCTCAGGAACCACTTTGTTGAAATGGACGTGGAGGATATTCTTCGAACACCTATCAGAAGGCCGGGATCAAGTTATTTTCAAGCTTGGAACTACACTAAGAATGGAATTTTCTCTGTAAAATCTTCCTACCATTTATCTATGGAGAGAAAGAGATCACTTAGGGGAAAGGCGAAAGCATCAAGATCTTGTGAACAACAAAAGGGCTAGCTTGCCCTATGTGCTCCGGTGCCGGGAAATATGAAAGTTCATGCTTGGCGACTTGTGGAGAATGGCCTAGCGGTGGGAGATGAACTCAGTCATAGGAAGATAAAAGACGTTGTCTGTCTAGTGTGCGACAGAAATGAGAGTTTACTCCATCGACTCTGGTTATGTCCCCATTCAATTCCGGCGTGGGCTGCTGTGACAGCACAATCAGGTATCACCTTCGACTCGCCTCCGACGAGGTTGACCTGTCATGCGGACTTGTGTGGATGGCTTCTCGACTGGGTCAGTAAAAGCCACCAGGATCATGTGGCAATCTTGTTTCAGATGTTGTACAGCTTATGGTCAGCCAGGAACGAAGCTAGAGAGAGTCGGAACATTGAAGACCCAAGGACGACTACGTCGCGGGCGTTGGCAGGAAATGAAGAATGGCGCTTGGTTAACAAAAAGGAGCACCGGGGATCATCGGGAGCACTGTCTTCCCCCTAAACCCGGTTGGGCCAATGTCAACACGGATGGAGCATTCCGACAATGCAGCGGTCACGGAGGGGGTGGAGTGGTTATCAGAGACCACCATGGCGACTTCAAGGCTGGAGCCTGCCATTTTTCCCCATGTCGCTGATGCGGAAAGCTCGGAACTCCTAGCGTGTCAGCGAGGCCTCTTTCTAGCCAGAGAGTTACAATTGCGCCAAGTAGGGATGATCAAGACAGATCGGTGCAGGGACCGTCAATAGAGGAGATCAAGGAGTTGGCAAAGGAATTCGAGAGATTCTTTGTGCGTGCGACTCGGAGAACCGGAAACGGTGCACTATTTAGCAAAGGAGGGCTCGGACAATAAGTTATGTAAGACTTGGCTTGGTATTCCACCAGCGGGTATTGTAAGCATCGTAGATTCGAAGTTGGTTGTTTAATAAATTGCAGCACTCTTGATCTAAAAAAAAAACGCTGAGACCCTACAGGTTCACACGGACCCAACGCTGCCAGCTCATGGGCTGGTTTATTACAAGAACGATGCATATAAATAACTTTAAACTCTATGAAGTTTAGTTGTAGCTGAAACTTTATAATCTCTCTGAAGAGGGCTTCCAGTGGTGCGGCATCGTAACTGTTTGAAGTCATGGCCTTCTTTAGGACTTGGCAGTCTGTTGCGAAAATAGGTCTTCCAATCCCTACTTGATCAGCAAGCTTGGCCGCTTGGAGCATTGCATGTGCCTCGGTTCTCAGGGCTTCACCAGCATTAGAGTGCTCCCGCAGCGGCAAAGACAGGGAGACCTTCATGGTCACGGCCGATGCACCCCCAACCTCCATTCCCTGAGCCTGTTGATCATTAGTTCATTACCCAAACTCTTGATCATTAGTACTCTAATGTGTTGGAGAACTCCAATCTCTCGATCATTCGATCATTAGTACTCCAATGCGGCCGATGCTCCATCAGTGTTGATCATTAGTTCATTACCCAATCGTGCTCCGGTGGACTCCACTATTGTGTTTCATCAGATGGGGGGGTTGCAGCTAAGGTATCTGAAGCCCTTCTCATGAATTCCGCCCATTCCCGTGTGTGCATTTTGACTGTATATTGGAATTCTTCCACAGTGAGTCGGCGTTTAGCATGATTCATTTTTCTCTGTCCACCAGCACCAGGACAGGGCAACGACCATCATCTTTTGCTCATAGAAAACACTTCATGCAGCAGTTCCATACTTGACGTACATTTTTCCAAGTTCAGGGCGATCAGGTAGTAACGCCCTCCAGACCTTTTTAAGCTCAGAGCGGAGAAACAGATGTGGAGGTTCATTAGAGTTACCTTGTTATACGTATTTTATTGTGGCTGCCCCATTTCAACGTGTCAACTTTTTAAATGGAAGGCCTTGGCCGGCTTTATAAATAAAGCCACGGATTGCAGAGTCAAACACCAGCAAGGAACATAATACAACACCCACATACGGTAGCAATAGCAAAACGAAAGTCTAGATCACCCTCCACACATGAGGGAAACAAGAGTATCGTGGTGCTAATCTCTAAGGCCTTGTTTTGTATTAGGGTTTTAAGGGGATTGGTTGGGTTAATCCCTACAGGGATTGGGTGACCACCCGATCCACTTAAAAACTCTTGCATCCTCTCTCTAACGGGACATCACTGCTTTGCTCGACCGGGAGAAACCAAAACACGAGGTGTGGGTCATGTTTTTTTTTAAACGAGGCAAAAGAGTTGCCTTTTCACAGGTTTAGAGTTACACTAAGATCACGGGGCTTTCCGGGGATAAGTGGGGTTCCACCCCGTTAATCACGGACTGCAAAACGGCCGACTCGGGTTTCGCCGAGGTTTCGGGCTAGGCAGGTTTAATCTCATCTGATCCCTGCTAAACCCGCTCTGCAAAACAAGGCCTATTTCTATCATACAAGCTTCTTAATGCTCCCAGCACGTCCTTGATAGCTTGCTTGTCGGCTGGCTTGCTAAGCAGTTTCTAGTCCTGCGGGTAGAAGGTCATTTTGAAAATTGCGTATGAGTTTTTTCCCAATAGTCTTTTGTTTCTAATGTTTCAAAGAGTCCAACACGATGCTGATGCAGATCCATACAATCCTACGAGTGCGGCCCACAAAGCTTTGTGAGATTGTTGTGAGGTCCCTAGCCCCTGTAGTGTTCCAATCATATCCGAGGAGGTCCCTAACACATGCCCACATAAATTTAGCGAGGGCATAGTGAAAGAAAATATGGCCTGCGTCCTCCGCCTCCCCACAGACCACACACTCCCCATTAGAGGGGCCATGTCTCTTCGAGATCTTGGTTGGTATCTTGGAGCGCCACACCTCCCTAAGGCCTTGTTTGGTAGTATTAGAGTTTTTGTGGGATTAGTGAGGATAATCCCATCAAACCCCAAATCCCCACTTATTGGTAAAAGTATGCTTGGTTCTAGAGTATTTGACTAATTTAATTTTCATCTTTCCCCACATTTCTTTAAATTTTAGTATATTTTTTTCCAAAATTCTAATACAATACCCCTACTTAGTGGATTGAGGATTGGATTTTTACGGGGATTAGAGGGGTTTGGATTGAAGGTAGATGTTTCACCCAATCTCCTTGAGGATTATATCTTCTCTAACTTCCACAAAAAATCTAATACCAAACAAGCCTAAGGCTTTGTTCAGTTCGTGTGGAACCGATCCCCACCTGGAACAAACCCTCCTTGGATTTGGGTGATCCCCCTCACGTTACCCCAACCCCATTTATCTGTTAGAGTATATAGTCTCTTTTTCTATTTGTCTATTGTATAAGGGTCCTTTGGCATATTTGTCCTACTACATCTGTATATCAGTAGATGTATTTGCCTTTGCCTCCCTGTGAATATCAAGTTGCATATTCCTAACATGGTATCAGCGCCCAGGTTAGGGTTCATCTTCCGCCGCTGCCGCGGTTAGAAACTTCCGGCCGCTGGTGCTTGTGCCACTGCTCTCTCTCTCTCTCTCTCGCATAGGTGTTGTGCTGATTTCATTTCACACGAATCAACTGCTTTTGTACGCCGCCGGATGTTCCCCGGCCCGATTCGGCCACTGCCTGATCCTGTCCGGCTGCCCCAGCCTGATTCGGCCGGCCACTGCCTGCTCCCATCCGGCTGTCCCCAGCCTGATTCGGCCGCTGCCTGCACCCTTCCGTCCGTCCGTGACCTGTTTTGGCTGTTGTTTTCCTGCTCGTGTATGTGTTGTGCTGCTTCTGATGGCATACTTGTTGTGCTTGTGCTGCTGCTAGCGTTTGTGCTGGTTCCTGCTGCTAGCATACTTGTTGTGCTTATGCTGCTTCCTGCTGATTGAGTAAGATCTGGTCTGATTCATATTGGTCTAGACCAAGGGGAGTTTGTTGATGCTGGTGGAATTGCTAGTATGTCGTCTTCATCTGCGGGCTATGTTGTTGTTCCCCGCTGTCCAGTGATCTTTGATGGCACCGACTATGCTGAGTTTGTTGGCTTTATGCGCATTCACATATGTGTCCTCCGTCTGTGGGGCATTCTCTACGGCGAGGTCATCTGTCCGCCACGCCTTGTTTCTCATGTGGCTCCCATACCACCAGCGCCACCCATTCTTGCAGCTGATGCTTCTGATGTTGATAAGGCTGTAGCCAAGACTGCTGCTGCAATGACTGCTTATGATCGTTAGGTATATGACTACTCAGATGCTCTTGCCACTTATCGTGATGATCTGGCTGGTTATGCTCAGTGGTGTGATGAGGATGCTCGTGCAGCTGCTGTTTTTACTGCTATTGTTCTGCCCTAGTTTGCCTCTGAGTTTATGATACTTGGCTCTGTTGTTGAGATGTGGACCTCTCTTTGTCCGTGATATCAGCCCTCTGATGATTCTCTCTACCTGTCTATGGTTCGTCAGGAACATGCTCTTCAGCAGGGTGACTCCAATGTTGATGAGTTTTACATGCAGAGTTCTGCTATCTGGCGTTAGCTGGGCTCTTTCCACTCTGCTATCTGTGGTACTTGCCCGTGCTGTCAGATCACGCGGTCTTACTTGGAGTTTTAGCGCATCCATGAGTTTTTATCTCGTCTTCGCCAAGAGTTTAAGCCCCATCGGGCTAATCTGTTTGATCGGGGTCGTGTTCCCCTTTCAGAGGTGCTTGCTGAGCTTCGTGCTGAGGAGACTCGCCTCCGTGGCACTGGTTTGCTTGGATTTCCCTCTATGCTCGCTGCTCGAGTTCCTGCTCCGTCAGCTGCTATGCCGACTGCTACGACACCGCTGCTGAAAGAGCATGTGGGCCCCCATGTGTGGGTTTGGTAATTAATGAAAATATTTATGGACTAGTGTGCGTATTAAGTTTAACTTATAGGAATTGTCTATTGGCATCGCTTGAAGCATGTGTTGGCTTCAAGGTAGATGATATGAAGAAGAAGATGCATTGTGCAAGCTCAAAATACGCCATCTCTAGAAGATCTCATGTTTGATGCCTTCAATCCTCGGTGGTCATGGATCGATGGAGAGGAATCAATAAAGGTGTTCCATCTTGAGAAAGTCAAGATCATCTACATCGCGCTCAATTGGAATGCTCAAGGCAAAGATATTCTTGATAGGCTTTCCCTTTTGCTGGTCTCATGTTGTTAGTTGGGAGACTGGGTTTAGGATCGATAGCCGTACTATCAAGAGGGGATCTCGAGTGAGTAATTCGATCATATCGTTCGGAGAGAGCTCAAACCTTTGCATTCTAGGCATCATCGTTCTTGGTTGCTATTTGGATCTTATCCTTGTGAGGTTCTAGAGCTTATGGTATTCATAACAAGCTCTAGTTCATCAAAAATGGATTTCCCTTTTATATCTTCTTGCGTTTTTTATCTCGGAGGTTTTCCGAATTCTCACCAAGTGAGGTATCTCACATTATAATACTTGATACATTCTCACTTGGTGATATCCAATATTTTTGTTGGATAGCTCTTGTTGCCCTCTTTCCAACAAAATTGGTTTTGGGTCAATCAGAGTTACCAAACTAAAGTTATCGCTGTTTGTATTTTGCCTTATTTGGTTTGAAAAAGAAAAAAGAAAAACTATTTTTTTTTGGGTTGGGCGGTAGTACCGCTTGGTACTACCGGCCGCCCTGCGTGCGTGCCTGCCCATTGGCTTTCCCGGCTGGCCCAACCGCTTTCCTCCAGGCGCTTGCCTCCTGATCTTGCTCGCTGGCGCGTCGTCGCTTGCTGGGCCTCCACGTGCGCGTCTGCCAGCTCCCGTGCCGCTCGCCTCCTGCTTTCGCCCGCACGTGCCTTGCTCCCGCTGCTCCCTCCCGTGCTGCGCTAGCTAGCCGGCTCGCTCGCTTCGCTCCCGCTGCTCCCTCTCGCGCGTGCCCAGCTGCATCGCCCTGATCCCCTTTATCGCTCGCTCGCCCTCGCTTTGATTCGCTCGCTCGCAGGGTTCGATCGACTAGGCGGTAGTACCATACCAGTGCGGTACTACCGTCCTAGTCCAGGAAATCGCCCTAACAGGAAGATTTTCTGGGCCCTCTATTTAATCCCCCTCTCTTCTCTTTTTTTGTTGCTTCTTCTTCCTTTATTTTTGCTCAAGCTTTCCCTATTCTTTGACACCTCTTTGAGCTTGATTCAACTCTTTCCCTCTAATGATTCTTGCCCATATTGGAGTGGAAGATAGAGGAGATCTAGATCTACAATTTGACCAAACCAAATCACCTCTTTGTGAGTGAATCTTTAGGATCTAGATCTTGGGAGATTTTGTGTTCCTCTTTGATTTTTCCTCTCTTGTTTCCCCAATAGCTTTAATAGCGTTGTTGGGACTTGAGAGTGAAGTATTGGAGCATCTTTGTGGTGTTCTTGACATTTGCATTAGGTGTATCGGTTTGAGTTCTCCTCGGAGGATTTGGTTCGTTATATTCATAGAAGCTTGTCCCTCTTGGATTCTTGGAACCCTAGACGATTGTGTGGAAGTGTTCGGTCTCGGAGCTCGGACATTGGTTGTAAAGCTTCGGGATCAAGTTGGGAGACTCCAAGTGTTGTGGAGGTCCACTCAAAAAAGATGTATAGGTTCTGGTCGCCACCTTTAAGGCCACCGTATAATTGATCAGGTGTTTGCCATGCGACGGGTGCTCAGGAGAATAGGGTGAGGCCTTTTGTGGCGTTGGTGGTCTTAGTACCGCCCACCCCTCCAACAAGACGTACTTCCATTGTGTAAGGAACTCGATAAAATATCATCCTCACGTTGCCTCGGTTATCTCTATACCCGAGCTTTTTACTTATGCACTTTACTTTGTAATAGCCTTCGTGCTTGAAGTAATATATCTTGCTATCACATTGTTGCGTGTCTTGCTTAGCATAAGTTGTTGGTGCACATAGGTGAAACTTAGTATATAGGCTTTGTGCTTGACAAAAGAAAATGTTAGTTTTATTCCACCATTGTTAAGCCCATCTCGTAAAAGTTTTT
The DNA here is from genome assembly GCA_916181665.1 of Avena sativa. NCBI lineage: Eukaryota > Viridiplantae > Streptophyta > Magnoliopsida > Poales > Poaceae > Avena > Avena sativa. Next base: position 269,760,879 of record OV702298.1, on the reverse strand, counting down.
AACCGCCTATTCACCCCTCTTCAGGCGGCATCCGTGATCTTTCAACTTCTACCACTCCTGGTGGCGGTAGTCGTCCTCCTGTTGGTGGTGGCGGTTGCCCCTTCTCTCGTGTTGGGGGTCGTCCTCCTTCTGGTGGTTTGGGTCGCCCTCGCTCTCATCAATTCTGTGGCTACTGTCAGAGATCTGGTCACCTCGAGTCTGATTGTTTCAAGAAACAGCGTGATATGGAGCATGTCTCTTCGTATGGATCTCGTGGTCCTCCACCGACACCAGCCACCGTATCCCTGACTCACCAGGATATTGTACAACTAAAGCGTCTGCTAGATGCCTCTGGTTCTTCCTTGTCGGGCATTGCATGCTCTATGCCTGGTCCTCCTAGTGTTGAGAGGCCACCATCACCATCTACACGGTTAGGTACATCCCCATGGGTCTTGGATTCTGGAGCTTCTTTCCATATGTCTTCTGACTCTTCTGTCTTGTCATCTCTTTGTCATGTCGATTCTCCTGTCCATGTTCTCACCGCCGATGCCACTTCTCTTCTTATTGCTAGTCGAGGCACTCTTTCCACTCCATCTTTTTCTATTCCTGGTGTTTCCCATGTTCCACGTCTTACCATGAATCTCTTTTCCGCTGCTCAACTTACTGATTCTTGTTGTCACGTCATTCTTGATGCTGATTCTTGCTCTATCCAGGATCGTCGCACGAAGGCTCTGGTTGGGGCTGGCCCTCGGCTCCATCATTCTCAGGATCTTTGGGAGCTTGACTGGCTTCGTGTTCCCTCCACTTCCACCAACTCTCGTGCTCTTGCTGCTTCCGCTTCCACATCTTTTCAACAATGGCATCATCGACTCGGACATATATGTGGTTCTCGTTTATCATCTTTAGTTCATTGAGGTCTTCTAGGGCATGTCTCAGGAGACATCTCTTTATCGTGTCAGGGTTGTAGACTTGGCAAGCAGACTCAGTTACCTTATCCTACTAGTCAGTCAGTGCCTTAGCGCCCCTTTGACTTAATTCATTATGATGTATGGGGTCCTGCTCCCTTCGCTTCGAAGGGGGGGGGGTCATCGCTACTATGTTATTTTCATTGATGACTTTTCTCGCTACACTTGGCTTTACTTTATGACTTCTCGCAGCGAGATTCTCTCTATCTATAAACGTTTTGCTACCATGGTTCACATCCAGTTTTCCACTCCTATTCGTGTTTTTCGTGCTGATTCGGCTGGCGAGTATATCTCCCAAATGTTGTGTGGTTTCCTTGCTGAGAAAGTGATGAGTGCATATTTGCATCATGTTTTATATTATTATTTTTCACTGTAGTGGTAGGATCTTGGTATTTTACGGCGTTCGCACACACCTTTTATGTTTATTTTCACCAGGATCAGGACAGATGATGGATATAATGGACACAACTCTTGGACCAGTTGTACTAGAGCGAAAAGGAGTAAAAAACAACGTAAATCGCTCAGTTGGGAAATATCAATAACATCAGAAGAAAACCCGAAGTGATTGGAGGACACAAAAGGTTTAACAACCCACTATACGGCGGGAGGAACTTTTCTGGACGTATAGTTCCCGTCGTATAGTTGGAGGCAACACCGCCTCCTCAAATAGTTTCACCCCGTGCAACTGGATCAGAGAGACGACATACAGAACACCCAGAAATCACCGAAAACCTCACCTCCGGAAGGGATCTGGAGGGAGAACTTGCCCTAGGGATCCATCTTCGCCCTAAGCAAATTTGGGAGGCCAAGGCATCGATCTCCATCTTCATCAACCGCTGCATCACCATCATCTCCATCCATCCCATCTAGATCTTGTTGTAATTCTAGCACTAGTTGTGGATTTATACAAGAAACTATTCATATATAATTGTTTCCATTACCATTGCCATGATGCCATTTGCCTCCATGTCTGAGTAGATCATTAGTTCTTGGGGAGATGGAGAAACCCTAGTGTATAATTGAGATGAGATATAGATTATTATGTTATACATCATTATGTGTATGTGTTAATTGTCTTCATCTTGATGTTGAGAGTTGTGCACCTCTTTAATATTTGCCTCTTATGGAGACTTGATGAAGGGAATTACTTGTTGATAGATGGAGGGATGATAGCACTTACTGTGACTATAAAGTAGTTGTCATGCTTTACGTACTAACTTGGGAAAGCAAGGAGAACTCATTAAGCCATGTCCATGCAGCGGGAGAAATCCCTTAATAGCGGGATAATACGATTGATGTCGTTTATCTGTCAGCTGTGGTTATGAAGGATGATGTGAATTATGGCTGCTGCCTATTCGTCCATATATGTAGCTCCTCCCACATACATATATGTGATGAGAATATTTGTTATGATAATGTTGATCAATCAGTCTAAATTACTAGCGACGTATCCACCACTCCCCGAGAATGCCTTTTTCCCTATTGTAGTTCCAAGCTTTCTTACAAACGCGATTCTTATTTTCTGCATTAAGTTTACATCACTTTATTTTATTGTTTTGCTCAATCAAAAACCCAAAAACAATTCTAATTTTCTTGCATCTTATAATTATTCTTTAAGTACTTCATTTAGTTTTAGTTAAAAGCATTTTTAGTCTTTCGCCTACTGCTCCCTGTGGGATCGATATCTTTATTTCGAAACTAGCTACAAATGATCTGTGCACTTGCAGTCATCAAGCTATTTTCTGGCGCTATTGTCGGGGAGCTTAGCGCTATAAGTCACTTTACTTTTAGTTATTTACTTTTATTATACTAATTTTTGATTTGAGTTGCAGGACCATAACAATGGACAACACTCATAATTTAATCCAGCTTGAGGTAGTGAGGAAAATGGGTTCACCCATGGACGCTTTTATAACTGTCAATAAAATCATAAACCCCGATGGTATTGAGATCCATCCCTTATTATTTGAATTACTCAACTCTAAGAAATTTGCAGGAACCGATGAAGAGAGTCCATATGTGTAACAACCCAAGTTTGTAATATATGTAATTAGTACTTAAGCATTGAATGCATCTGTTTAAATCAATAAAATATATGCATAAGATCAAGTGTGTTGATTTAAATACAAGTACAAAACCCTAAACCCTAGTCTTCTTCCCCCTCTCTTTGAAACTATATTCAAATGGTTTTTGGATTTTGAAAGACTACAAAATAATGGAGCCCAAATGGTGTACAAGGGCCTCTAAATATTTTATATACTTTACCAAAAGTCTCTAGTATTTTTTGTATTGATTAAAACAGAATTCAAATGAAATCACAAAAGAGAAAACTGAATTCAGAAAAAGAAAAGAGTTTGAAAAAATAAAACAGCAGCAGTCGCAGCTGGGCCGTGGCCCATCTCCCTCTCCTCTCTCTGTCACGCTGCGCAGCCCAACTCGGACACCCGGGGCCCAGGAGCCGGCCCATACCGCTTCGGCCTCTGTCTCTCGTCGTCTTCGCTGCCAACGCCGGAGCCGAAGCTCCTGCGTGTCTGCGCCGCTGTCGCCCGATCCTCAACCCCAATCGTAGCACCCCGCTGCCCTCTGGGAAGGATAAGATCCTCGTGACGTCGCCCTGGCCGTCCTCATCCATTACCCCTCTCTCCCTAGACCTCTCTCTTCCTCTCCCGCTGCCGGTCTGAAACCCTACCGGCAGCTCGTCGCCGTCCCCGGCCACCCCAGGTCCCTCTGAGGCCACCACGAGCTCCGCCTCGTCGTGCTGGTCTTCCTCGCCAATGGAATCGAGCCCGGGCGCTGCCAATCGATCGCATCGCCTGTTTCTTCCCTGACACCGACATGCTCTGCCACTCGCCTCGCCGTCACTCCGGTCACCGCCTCGCCTCGCTGTCACCATCCATCGCACCAGGGTGGGCATACGGTGCTCAAGGCACCCTCCTTTCCCTCTCTAGAGCTCTGTGCCGCGCCCGCGCTGTAGATCAGAGAGCACCGCCATTGTCTGCCATGGTTGACCTAGCTCCGATGACCTAATCCTAGTGGCGCCGCCACCCATGTGTTCGCCTCGCTCAACTGATTCGAACACCCCATCTCGTGTGTCCAGGCGTGCCCTGGTTCACCGCCAGCGACCACTGTCTGGTGGCTCCGCCATGAGTGAGGTGGCGCTGACGCCGTGCTTGCGTGGCTTGCTGAGGTGGCCTCGGACCCAGCAGTCAGTGGCTGGGTCTGGCCTCTGCCTCAGTGAGAAAAGTTAGGGTTAGGGCCCTCACGTCAGCATGACGCAATATTTGTCTTTTCTTTTATTAATGTTTTTGTATTTGTTTTCTGGAATATAAATAAACCCCTATGGGCCACCCCGGTCAGCATTTTAACAATTTCAATATATGTTTTCAGAAATGAATAAAACTATGACATGTGGGCCCAAGTGAATAAATATTTAATATAATCCAAAAATGTTTTATAGTTTCCTAAAAATATTTAAAATGGATTTAAATTGAGAAAAATCATAACTAATTCATTTTAAGTCAGAAAAATACAAATAATATATCAAAATGTTCACAAAAATGAGAACTATCTAATTAAACTATAATCATGAATTGTTAAGCAACTTTTATGACAAGTTTAATTAGAAGAACCAATTGAACCCCACATGTGATTCCGAGAATCCCCCTGTTCTAGGGTTTGGACCTCTTGGACCCCGTTTAAAATGGCCGAACATGTTCTAGGGTTCCTTTAAACGCTATTTAACTTGTAATATCATCCATATTGATTGCGCATTGAATTATGACATGTCTTGATTATCGCCTTTCTTTCCGGTATTGGTTCTTCGCGATAGGATCCGAGCCCGAGGCTGAAGTCAACAACACCGAAGATCCATACCTGTCTACTGACGGACAAGGCAAGCGTAGCCTCTCATTCTGAACCTACTTTTACAAAGTATATTACTTTCTCGCTATGATGCACACGATTCCAATATGGTCTTTTGTCAGTAGTTAGTGTTACCTATCTGCTGCATAGTTTCCCCTTTGTAGCCTTACACTCCTGATGCACTGCTCCTAGCATACCTAGGCCTGGCCTTTGAGCGTTGCTAGAGCTCTGTGATTGACAGCTTAGCCATGCATAGTAACAATGTCTAATCTGTTCGGATGATGAATCAGAGATGCTAGAGAATCTAGAAAGGTAGGAGATGGTGACATCATCGAAGGAGTTAACTAAACATGCTAAGGCTTGTATGGGAGGCCACATTGGGTGTGGTTTTTGTAGTCCCATCCTCGCCACCTCTAGGAACTGATTTCTTGCCTTTGGAACCGAGATGAGCGTACAACCACACGGGGCTTGGGAACCCCTCGACTGACTAACTTTCCTAGTAGATTCTATGAGTCACATAGTTCGAGCTTTACATTTGGCATACACATTGAAAATGTTTTCGAAAGAGGAGGTGATGGAGGTGCATCATAACAGGTAGGGAAGCGTGGTCGCGGTTTCTTGGGGTGGATGGAGCCCCTGGTAAACCAACCTCGTCTCACATCTTTAAGTACCGGCTTCGGGATTTGACCCGTTACGGCGGAACCATACTTATTTCGTGACTCATGGTCTCGGCGAAAGCAAGGTAAAGGTCGTGGTCAACCACCCTCTGTCAGCCTTCCAAGGAAGAGGGCTAATAATATTTGGCATTAAGAGTTGGTTGGTACGTGTGGGTAAAGTTGTACACCCCTGCAAGATATTAATATTTTTGAAAAGCCGTGTTCACGGTTATGAACACTTGGTGACCAGATTCTAAGATCATAGATAACCTTAACCATTATAAAACTTGTTGATCCGCGTGTGCTTAAGGATGTTTCCTCCGAGTCGAGGGGGTGATCCTAGATAGGAGGTTATGATGAAGCTGGTGGTTATCAAGATGTGATGAACAAGATGAAGAAGTCGCTATCTTATCCCTTTTTAAATATTCTGAGTAGACGAACCTCTTCTCCCTCTTGTTTACAAATAAAGATTGATTTCCGCAAAAATAAATCCAGAGAAAGCCTTTCTAGCCAGAGCATGTAGATACTAGGTTATCTAAGTCTTGCGGAGTACATTCTCGTACTCAGCCTTGCGCCATTGTTGTTTTTCTACAGATGAGCTAGTTGCGACTGAAGGTGGCTTCTACGTTGACATCGACGAGTAGTTGGGGGTCCCAGGTAGCAGCCTGAGGACTATGGGATGGACGTCACTTTTGTTTATGGCCTCTTAGGCCTTTTGCTAAGTTGTTGTGTAGAACAACATATTTGCTTTCGCTGTGTGATGTAATGTTGGGTCTATGATCTCTGGTTTGTAATAACTCTAATATCCTCTCTGTTAAGAGTTTAAACTTATGCTGTTGAATCCCTGAGTTCTGTAATGTTACCGAATCTTACTGTGATCTTTCGTGCTTAGAGTTGAGCTTATCTTAGATGGTGATCTGAGGTTAGTTTAACCCTAATTCTAGGGGGGGTGCTACAGGTTTTGGTATTAGAGCAGGACTGCCTGTAGGAAACCCTTTTACTGGTCGATGTTGAGTCTAGAAGTTGACAAAACTATTTGAAAGTTAAAAATTATTTGCAGAAACTCTGACTAGGATCCTTTTTACTCCTTCTCTGGTGTGTTTTTGATGCTGGAGTTTTTCTTACCTTATTTGGTTTGAAAAGGTTTTCATTCCTTACCTCATATCTCAAAACTTTTAGGATCGTGGTTTTGGGGTTGTTTTTCTAAAGTACTCTGTACTTGGTTGCTATTCTCAGAGTTCCAAGATATCTCAGTTTCGCTTGGTGTGTAACATTTTAGCATTCCATTGTCATGGTTTGTAAGTCAGCTAGATGGGTGACACGTCTCGTGCCCGTACCCGTGCTCATGCACGTGGTGTTGTAAATGAGGGTGAATCGTCCAACCTTCCTCCACCACCGTCCATGGTTCAACTCATGTCCATGTACGAAACCAACCGTGCTGACAACATGAGGCTCCTTGAAAGGATTGAGTGCAACACTGCTTAACGCCAGAACAATCAAGTTGGTATCAAGGACTTCACATGTCTCACTCCGCCAGTTTTCAGCTATTCTACTGAGCCACTTGATGAGGACTACTGGCTTCGCACTATGGAGCACAAACTCCAGGTTGGTCATGTTGCTCAAGCTGATTGGGTGACTTTTGCTGCCTATCATCTGGAGGGAGCAGCTAACTCCTGGTGGGAAAATTTCTTGGCTATGCAAGAAGCTCAACATGTTGTTACATGGCAAGAGTTCACTGAAGCCTTCCGAGCTTATCATATTCCGGAGGGTCTGATGGATCAGAAGAGGGAGGAGTTCCTCAAGCTGAAGCAGGGCACTGGTTCGGTGAGTGAATACCAGTGCAACTTCAATCGTCTTGCCTGCTATGCTACTGAAGAGGTCTCCACTGATGTTAAGAAGCAAGATCTGTTCCGCAAGGGATTGGATCCCGAGGTTCACTGTGATATCCATCTCATGGACTTTGTTAACTTCCAAGGTCTTGTCAACAAGGCTACGAAGGCCGAGAGTGGAAAGGTGGAGTACAAAGAGACTCGTAAGCACCCTCAGGAGGGGTACAACAAGGCTGGTTCTGGCAATAAGAAGCGTCGTGTCTTTGTGCCTTACAACACCGTGCCGACTCCTTACACCCCAAGGACTTCTGGATATGCTCCTCATCCGAATGCTACTCCAAACAATGCTGGTGGATCAAATTATCCTACTGCTGGTACTGGAACATGTACTATCTGCTTCAATTGTCTCTAGCCTGGCCACTATGCAAGGGAGTGTCCTCAAAAGAGTGCTGCTGAGAAGGCACAACCAGCAAAGAAGAGTGATAAGTACCAAGGTGCTGGAAGAGGTCGCCTGAACCATATCTCTATCGAGGAGGCTCAGGAAGATCCAAGCGTCATCATGGGTACGCTTCATATCAATCAAATTGCAGCTAAAGTTTTGTTTGATTCTGGAGCATCGCATTCATTCTTGTCACAAGTTTTTTCTCAAATGCATGGGATAAGTTTTGAGAGGTTGTCCGTTCCTATGCTAGTTCAGTCTCCTGGTTCTAGTTGGCGTTCCACTATGGTTAGTCATAGGAATCTAATCAAAGTTGCATTTCAACTTTCCCCACTTCTTTGATTGCCCTCAAGTCAACTGACATTGACATCATTCTGGGTATGGATTGGCTGACCCGTTACCAAGCTATCCTCGATTGTACAACCAAGTCTGTGACTCTGACAAGTCATGCTGGCATAACAGTCAAGTATTGGACCGTAGGGTCACTATCTCCTTCAGTTGTTTCTATCCCCGAAGCAGAGTTGTATGCTCTTGAAGTTCTACCTCCGTTAGAGATTCAAGATGTTTCTGTGGTCTGAGAATTCCCGGATGTCTTTCCTGAGGAGTTGCCGGACATGCCACCTGATCGAAGTGTCGAGTTTGTCATAGAGTTAGCACCTGGAACTGCTCCTGTTTCTAAAAGACCCTACCGTATGCCTCCTCATGAGCTTGTGGAGTTGAAGAAGCAATTAGATGAGTTAGAAGGAAAAGGATACATTCAGCCCAACACATCTTCTTGGGGATGTCCTACCATCTTTGTTAAGAAGCGGGATACCAATATACCGCGTCTGGTTGTGGATTATTGCCCACTCAATGCTGTGACTATCAGGAACAAGTATCCTCTCCTAAGGATCAACGATATCTTTGATCAGTTAAGTGGTGCCACTGTCTTTTCCAAAATGGATTTGAGGTCAGGGTATCACCAAATAAAGATCCGTAAGGAAGATATTCCAAAGACTGCTTTTACCACTCGTTATGGTCTTTACGAGTACACATTCATGTCCTTTGGTATTGCCAATGCTCCAGCCACTTTCATGCGGCTTATGAACTCCGTCTTCATGGAGTATCTTAACAAGTTCGTCGTGGTCTACATCGATGATATTCTGGTCTATTCCAAGACTGAAGAAGAGCACGTTGAACATCTTCGTTTGGTGTTGACAAAACTCCGAGAACATCGTCTCTATGCCAAGTTCTCCAAATGTGAGTTTTGGTTACAAGAGCTCGTATTCCTTGGTCATGTTGTTTCCGCTCAAGGGGTTTCTGTTATTCCAGATAAGGTCCAAACTATCCTCGACTGGGAATCTCCTAAATCAGTCAAGGATGTCTGAAGTTTTCTCGGGATGGCTGGTTATTACCATCGATTCATTGAGAACTTCTCCAGAATTGCAAAGCCGATGACCGATCTTCTTAATAAAGATAATAAATTTGAATGGTCTAATAAGGCTGAAGAAAGCTTCCAGTTGTTGAAAACCAAGTTAACAACTGCTTCGGTGATGGTTCTTCCAGACACTAGCAAGGACTTTGTAGTTTTCTGCGATGCTTCTCACCAAGGTCTCGGATGTGTGTTAATGCAAGATGGGCATGTGGTGGCTTATGCCTCTCGTCATCTCAAACCACATGAGAACAACTACCCAACTCATGATCTTGAGCTTGCAGCTGTTGTTCATGCTCTTAAGCAATGGCGACATTACCTTCTCGGTAATCGTTACGAGTTATACTCGGATCATCAGAGTCTGAAGTATCTTTTCACACAACCTGATCTGAATATCAAGCAAAGAAGATGGTTGGAACTCATCAAGGACTATGATTTGGGTCTCAACTATCAACCTGGCAAAGCCAATGTTGTTGCATATGCGCTAAGTCATAAGTCTTATTGCAACACCCTGATGATCAAACAAGCTCAACCTTCTCTTCATGAGGAATTTACTCGATTGAATCTTGAAGTAGTTCCTCGTGGATTCCTTTCGACTCTTGAAGTGAAGTCTTCTCTGGAGGATCAGATCAAAGCTTCTCAAAGGCAAGATCCTGAGATGGACTCAATTAAAGTGAACATTGCTAGCGGAGTTGCTAAATGTTTCTCTGTTAACGAGGAAGGTGTACTATATTTTGGTACATGTTTGGTAGTACCAAATGGAAAGGACTTGAAGCAGATAATTCTTACCGAAGATCATGAATCACCTCTTTCTATCCACCATGGAGGTACCAAGATGTATCGGGATCTTCGTCAAAGATTCTGGTGGTCTGGTATGAAGAAGGATATTGCTCGTTTTGTTGTTGAATGTGATGTTTGCCGTCGCGTAAAATCTGAGCACCAAAGAACCGCCGGTCTTCTGCAACCACATAAAATACCCGAGTGGAAATGGGATGAGGTTGGCATGGATTTCATCACCGGTCTTCCTAAGACTCAGAAAGGAAATGATGCCATCTGGGTAATCGTTGCTATCTGTCCAAGGTTGCTCATTTCCTACCAGTTCACGAGAGCATTACTGCTAATTAATTGGCTGATCTGTATATCTCTCGAATAGTTGTCCTTCATGGGGTACCAAAGAAAATCGTCTCTAATCAAGGGAGTTTATTCACCTCAAGGTTCTGGGCAAGTTTCCAACAAGCTATGGGAACTCGTCTGTCCTTCAGTACATCTTATCATCCTAGTACCGGTGGCCAGACCGAAAGAGTGAATCAAATCCTTGAATACATGCTTAGAGCTTGTGTCATATCTTTTGGAAAGGACTGGGAGAAATGCCTTCCTTTTTCTGAATTCTCCTACAACAACAGTTATTAGTCCAGTATAGAAATGGCACCCTTCCAATTCTTATATGGAAGAACCTGTCGTACTCCTTTGAACTGGTCAGAAACTGGCGAAAGAAAGTTCTTTGGACCGGATATGATCCAGGAAGCAGAAGATCAAGTTCGTATCATCCGAGATCATTTGAAAACTGCTCAGTCCCACCAGAAAAGCTATCATGATCATCACCATCAACATGTTGAATATGAAGTTGGTGATCAAGCTTATCTCCGAGTCACTCCTTTGAAGGGTGTCCATCGTTTCAGCATCAAAGGCAAACTAGCTCCTCGCTACGTTGGTCCTTTTCGTGTTCTGTCCAAGCAAGGTAACCTCGCATACAAACTGGAGCTGCGTACAAATTTCCCTGAGGTGCATGACGTCTTTCATGTGTCTCAACTCAAGCGTTGCTTCAAAGATCCTGTCCGTGGTGTTGATCACCAAACTCTTGATCTCTAGAAGGATCTGACTTATCGTGAGTATCCTGTTCGTATCCTTGATGAAACTGAGTGGAAAATTCGTCGTCAAAACATCAAGTTCCTGAAAGTTCAGTGGTCGCATCACTCTAAGGATGAAGCAACCTCGGAACGAGAAGATCGTCTATGATTTGAGTACCCTGCCTTCTTTTCTAAAACTTAGGAATCTCGGGTCGAGATTCTTGTATGGGGGTAGAGATGTAACAACCCAAGTTTGTAATATATGTAATTAGTACTTAAGCATTGCATGCATCTGTTTAAATCAATAAAATATATGCATAAGATCAAGTGTGTTGATTTAAATACAAGTACAAAACCCTAAACCCTAGTCTTCTTCCCCCTCTCTTTGAAACTATATTCAAATGGTATTTGGATTTTGAAAGACTACAAAATAATGGAGCCCAAATGGTGTACAAGGGCCTCTAAATATTTTATATACTTTACCAAAAGTCTCTAGTATTTTTTGTATTGATTAAAACAGAATTCAAATGAAATCACAAAAGAGAAAACTGAATTCAGAAAAAGAAAAGAGTTTGAAAAAATAAAACAGCAGCAGCCGCAGCTGGGCCGTGGCCCATCTCCCTCTCCTCTCTCTCTGTCACGCTGTGTAGCCCGCAGCAGCCCAACTCGGCCACCCGGGGCCCAGGAGCCGTCCCATACCGCTTCGGCCTCTGTCTCTCGTCGTCTTCGCTGCTGACGCCAGAGCCGAAGCTCCTGCGTGTCCGCGCCGCCGTCGCCCGATCCTCGCCCCGAATCGCAGCGCCCCGCCGCCCTCTGGGGAGGATAAGATCCTCGTGACGTCGCCCTGGCCGTCCTCATCCATTCCCCCTCTCTCCCCAGACCTCTCTCTTCCTCTCCTGCTGCCGGTCTAAAACCCTATCGGCAGCTCGTCGCCTTCCCCGGCCACCCCAGGTCCCTCTGAGGCCACCACGAGCTCCGCCTTGTCGTGCCGGTCTTCCTCGCCAACGGAATCGAGCCCGGGAGCTATCAATCGACCACATCGCATGTTTCTTCCTCGACACCGATGTGCTCCACCGCTCGCCTCGCCGTCGCTCTGGTCACCACCTCGCCTCGCTGTCACCATCCATCGCACCAGGGTGTGCATACGGTGCTTAAGGCACCCTCCTTGCCCTCTCTAGAGCTCTGTGTCGCGCCCGCGCTGTAGATCAGAGAGCACCGCCGTTGTCTGCCATGGTTAACCTAGCTCCGATGACCTAATCCCAGCAGCGCCGCCACCCACGTGTTCGCCTCGCTCAACTGATTTGAACACCCCATCTTGTGTGTCCAGGCGTGCCCTGGTTCGCCGCCAGCGACCACCATCTGGTGGCTCCGCCGTGAGTGAGGTGGCGCTGACGCCGTGCTTGCGTGGCTTGCTGAGGTGGCCTTGGGCCCAGCAGTCAGTGGCTGGGTCTGGCCTCTGCCTCAGTGAGAAAAGTTAGGGTTAGGGCCCTCACGTCAGCATGACGCAATATTTGTCTTTTCTTTTATTAATGTTTTTGTATTTGTTTTCAGGAATATAAATAAACCCCTGTGGGCCACCCCTATCAGCATTTTAACAATTTCAATAAATGTTTTCAGAAATGAATAAAACTATGACATGTGGGCCCAAGTGAATAAGTATTTAATATAATCCAAAAATGTTTTATAATTTCCTAAAAAGATTTAAAATGGATTTAAATTGAGAAAAATCATAACTAATTCATTTTAAGTCAGAAATATACAAATAATATATAAAAATGTTCAGAAAAATGAGAACTATCTAATTACACTATAATCATGCATTGTTAAGCAACTTTTATTACAAGTTTAATTAGAAGAACCAATTGAACCCCATAGGTGATTCCGAGAATCCCCCTGTTCTAGGGTTTGGACCTCTCAGACCCCGTTTAAAATGGCCAAGCATGTTCTAGGGTTCCTTTCAACGCTATTTAACTTTTCATATCATCCATATTGATTGCGCATTGCATTATGCCATGTCTTGATTGTCACCTTTCTTTCCGGTATTGGTTCTTCGCGATAGGATCCGAGCCCGAGGCTGAAGTCAACAACACCGAAGATCCATACCTGTCTACTGACGGACAAGGCAAGCATAACCTCTCATTTTGAACCTACTTTTACAAAGTATATTACTTTCTCGCTATGATGCACACGATTCCAATGTGGTCTTTTGTCAGTAGTTAGTGTTACCTATCTGCTACATAGTTTCCCCTTTGTATCCTTACACTCCTGATCCACTGATCCTAGCATACCTAGGCCTGGCCTTTGAGCGTTGCTAGAGCTCCTGTGATCAACAGCTTAGCCATGCATAGTAACAACGTCTGATCTGTCCGAATGATGAATCAGAGATGCCAGAGAATCTAGAAAGGTAGGAGATGCTGACATCATCGAAGGAGTTAACTAAACATGTTAAGGCTTGTATGGGAGGCCACGTTGGCTGTGGTTTTTGTAGTCCCATGCTCGCCACCTCTAGGAACTGAGTTCTTGCCTTTGGAACCGAGATGAGCGTACAACCACACGGGGCTTGGGAACCCCTCGACTAACTAACTTTCCTAGTAGATTCCATGAGTCACATAGTTCGGTCTTTCCATTTGGCATACACATTGAAAATGTTTTCGAAAGAGGAGGTGATGGAGGTGCATCATAACAGGTAGGGAAGCGTGGCCGCGGTTGCTTGGGGTGGATGCAGCCCCTGGTAAACCAACCTCGCCTCACATCTTTAAGTAACGGCTTCAGGATTTGACCCGTTACGGCGGAACCATACTTATTGCGTGACTCATGGTCTCGGCGAAAGCAAGGTAAAGGTCATGGTCAACTACCCTCTGCCGGCCTTCCAAGGAAGAGGGCTAATAATATTTGGCATTAAGAGTTGGTTGGTACGTGTGGGTAAAGTTGTACACCCCTACATGGTATTAATCTTTTTGAAAATCCATGTTCACGGTTATGAACGCTTGGTGATCAGATTCTAAGATCATAGATAACCTTAACCATTATAAAACTTGTTGATCCACATGTTCTTAAGGATGCTTCCTCCGGGTCGAGGGGGTGATCCTAGATAGGAGGTTCTGATGAAGCTGGTGGTTATCAAGATGTGATGAACAAGATGAATAAGTCACTATCTTATCCCCTTTTAAATTTTCTGAGTCGACGAGCCTCTTCTCCCTCTTGTTTACAAATAAAGATTGCTTTCCGCAAAAATAAATCCAGAGAAAGCCTTTCTAGCTAGAGCATGTAGATACTAGGTTATCTAAGTCTTGCGGAGTACATTCTCGTACTCAGCCTTGCACCATTGTTGTTTTTCTATAGATGAGCTAGTTGCGACTGAAGGTGGCTTCTATGTTGACATCGACGAGTAGTTGGGGGTCCTAGGTAGCAGCCTCAGGACTATGGGATGGACGTCACTTTGGTTTATGGCCTCTTAGGCCTTTTGCTAAGTTGTTGTGTAGAACAACATATTTTCTTTCGATGTGTGATTTAATGTTGGGTCTATGATCTCTGGTTTGTAATAACTCTAATATCGTCTTTGTTAAGAGTTTAAACTTATGCTGTTGAATCCCTGAGTTCTGTAATGTTACCGAATCTTACTGTGATCTTTCGTGCTTAGAGTTGAGCTTATCTTAGATGGTGATCTGAGGTTAGTTTAACCCTAGTTCCGGAGGGTGCTACAATATGGACACTTACAATTCTTTGAAAATGTTTTTAGTTCCTTTATATTTGATGATTGTGACCTTGATAAGATTAAAATCCAGTTGTTTAGACAAACTCTCTCTAATAATGTTTGCAACTGGTATACATCTTTTTATGCAGAAGCATCAAGGACTTGGACAAAATTGACAACCAATTTACTATCAAACTATTACTCAGAAAGCAAATCTCACAGGATGAGAGGTATTATTATCAGTTTCAAAAATAGTCCTGATGAGAGTTTATATGAAGGCTATCTAAGGTATACAAGCTATCTAGATAATTGGCCCATCAAAGTTTGCCTGATTGGTTAATCACTCATTGCGGTGACCCAGCATACCACTGCATGTGTAGTACACTATATTCGTTGACATGACATCCACAGAACACCGTTTTGTAAATATCACATCCCTCAGAGTGGTACAACAGAAACATTGCGGATCCATATTACAAACATTCACACATTATTATTATTACAATACCAGAAGTTCAAGACTTCAAAAGGTTTCAACTTACATACCAAAATATAAAGTGTTTCAGCGGAATTTAAAAGTGGCAACTCCGTGTAGGAATTGAGCTCAGCAGCTTATTCTATAGAGTTCATGCTGCTCGGCTCTGTTGGTTACTACTAACTAGGATACTTAGTTGTATTCGTTATCATCGACACCATAGCGGATTTCGTAATCCACTCCTTCAACACCTCCTGACAGGACAGGCTCCTCGTAGAATACATCTTCTTGACATTCAGCTACATACATTGGCACGTCTTCCGGATCCTCATAGTCTAAGCAAGGGAGCAAAGGAAAGGATGAGTAACAGAGTTACCCAACAAGTTCATTATATGCAAGGTGGGAAGTTTGATGCTCTAACTACCACCTCGGATTATAAATCCTTGGCACTATGCGGTTTTTGTAAATCTTTCTTCAAAGGTTGATTTTATTATGAAAGTCTATGACCATCAGCCTTCACAGGTTGACCAGAACTTTCATGGAGTTCCTTTCCTGCCGCGTTCGTAGCTCCTTCCCGAAACAGGGAGTAACAAGTTACAATTCTTACACTCTGCAGAGGTGCGTTACTTTACCCATGAGTGATCAACTCCTTGTTGCACAACCGGGCGTACTTTCCCATCCACAAATACCATGATGTGGGGCCCAGTAGTTGGTCCAAGCCAATCACTGCCCCCTTCGCGACCTCGCATGCCTCCTTGGTGTACACCATGCCCACATATCAAATTACGGCAATGGTTTGTACAAACCGTTAGATGCCAGAACTATCGTGGGACGATGAGGGTTCCCACCCATATGCTGCATATCCTCTACGAATTACCAATTAATATGCACGCTACGAGGATAACAGCCACGACCTGCACATCCGGCTTCATGTGAGAGGAAGAAGATACAGCTGACTTCTCCGTCCCATTCCAAATCTCATGGCTAACGCGTAATATACGACGCTAGAATCACTGATGTCAGGGGTTATTAAGTCCCTAATTAATCATCATTATTGCAAATAGAAACCTAAGTTCTATTTCTCCATTATATCATCACTTAGGATGATATCTATGATTTCTTTATTTGTGAAAATAATATTTTCTTTCTTTGGAGTATATATGATAACACACAATTTGCAAATACTTTGATAAAGACTCTTCAAAGGATATGAGCAAGTGATGAACTTGCCTTGTGATGGCAAGGTAGTGAAGTTTTATGCTTGCATTGGACCTTGAGCTTCTATGTCTACAAAAACATCATTATTGCCCAGTAAGGACAATATTTAAAGAAGCAAAATGATTATGCAAAGTAATGTAATGCATCATTTAGCTTTATATGTATTCTCCCCCATTTATTTAAATTATAGGAATTCTTTTAATAGTAAAGAATTTATAAATTTTTTTTTAATATTTGTAGAATATTGTATTTATTTATTTTATTTCCTTTTATTTGTATTTTATTTAATTGATAATTCCTTTAAGAATTATCATTAAATACCAGAAATTGATATTAAATATTTGTTTAGTATTTTTCTAAAATAATACAATATTAATATATAATGAAAGTGATTTTTATTTATTTTTATCATCTTTCAATAATTTTGTAAAATTCCATAAGTAATATATAAATTACAAAATTCTTAATTAAATTTACATGTCCAAAACTTTATCTATTAATTTATTTGGATAGTTTGGATTATTGTGAACCCATAAATATTTTATTTATAATTTTTGGACTTTTATTTTATTTTCTAAATTTTTCTTAAGTTTAGGGGTATTTTGGTCTTTTTCCAATTATTAAAACAGGCTCTAAAGAATCTTGGGCTGATTGTTTGGGTTTATTGGGCCCTTGTGGCCCAATAGGGCAAAGTTAAAACAATACCCCAAAGGGGGTATTGGCCCAACCCAGCCCAACACTCTCTGTCTCTCTCTCGAGCTCACCTCTCTCCTTCTCCTTCCCCGACCCCGTGGTCAGCGGTGCTGTCGCCGGCGATTCACGCCGCCGTGGCCTCCCTGGCTGCCGTCGTGGTGTAGGATGAGGTTGTCAGCCTCGCTCTACCCTTCTATCCAATTGGATTTGGACCTGGAGCCCCCTTGCGACCAGATCGATGTTGTCCCGAACCCTAGGGTTTGGGGTTGGCGTTGATGCTGGCGCCACCGCTGCTGTCGTGTGCCATGGGGATGCTTCTTGCCCCTAGGCGTGGCTATGGTCGCCGTCATGATGTTGTGGGTTGCAGCACCCCCTTGGGGGTGTTCCCCGTGCCGCCATGGTCGTCTGCCTCCTCTGGTTCCTCTTCTAATCTATAGCGAGGACCTACGGTAAGTTATTCCTCTTCCCGCTTGCTCTATGTGCTAGACCAACCTATTCTAGATGTTGGTAGTGGCCTTCCTAGTTACTGTTCTGTACTGATTGAGATGGTTTGTTTTACTTAGGGTTCATACCCTGTTGTGGATTAGTTAACTGATGGATTGGATCATGTTTGAGGGTTCCTAAGTATGCTAAGTGGTTATTAGTTGTGGCTTGCTGCTTATGATTAATTGTAGTGATGCTAGTGGTTTATCAAATTATTCCACAGATTAATTTTGATATGGTCAGATGGTAAAATTGCTTTAGAAGCAATACTTGGAAAATCTAGTGGTTTATTAACTCACCACTGTCATTACTTGGTTAATGACAGTGGGTGTTGTATGATGAAGTCACTGTATTAGCACTGTTGGCTTAAGGATTCTTATGTAGTTTGAGATCAAATGGTTACAAACAGTAAAGATATACATATGGATTGCCTTAATTATGATTCCTGTGATATCAGGAAAATGATTTATAGTTGGTTGATTGCATCTGTGAAGATTGAATGCTTAACCTGATTAATTTTGAATTGTTCTTGTGACACCATCTTTGTATGGCACACAAGATTAGATTCTATTTCTTGATTTGGTTTGGTTCAAGCTTAAGATGAGTTTGGTATTAAGGACAAGTAGAAATTTCCTTTCTAAAATCCCTAAGACCCATGATGTTGGTCTGAGGTTTAGGGATTAAGATTTTATCTTGTTGATTCACATGGATGGGTTCTGGTAGTGATTCCAGCTACTGTTTCTTGAATCATAGTTGGGGAAAATGATTGTGGCTTGATAATTTATCTAGATCCATAAGATTAAATTCTAAGGTGCTACTCTTGTCTTAGAGATGTGCCTAGAAGTTTAATTCTTGGCTATATTCATTCTGGAATTTGAATTATAGCTTGATAGCTTAGACCAATGATGTTGTCCTGAGATCTTAGTTGGATCTTTATACCTTTCTGATTGCTTTTAGTATTTACAAACTTCAGTGATGAATTCACCCCACTTGGGTGCTTTCTGAGAATTTGGGTAATAGACAAATCATGAATGCTTGTCTAATCCTAGACAGATAGATCATGTGATGGTCTATTTTACTCACCACACTTATTTGATGTTGAGGTGGCTAGTGGTTGATCTTGTGGTAGCTTGATCTGGCTAGTGGTTGATCTTGTGGTAGCTTGATCTAGTGCTCTCCTAGTATTTTCAGCTCCTGTCTTGTCCTTGATCTAGCCCTTCACCTCCTGATCCTGGTGGCTTGATCTTGGTCTTGCTATCCACCTGATCCACCCCCTCCTTATGTCACCATTTTGGTGGTGTGATCCTAGGTTTTGATTGGTGTGATTTAGCTTGGCTTTGGCTTGGTTTAGCTAGTGGATGTTGTGCTTGCTGTGTAAGAACAATGAAATGGTGTGGGGATTGGCTTCCCACGGCTATGTTGATGGTTTGTTTGATTGTGCTGTTGTTGTGGTGCTGACATCACACCCATGTAGTTTGGTGTGTGTGTGCTGCCTGTGCGCTTGCTGTGCACCCTGTGGATATGCTCTGACTGTGAAAGTTACTTTCACCATGTTACCATTTACCTGGCTGGTGAAACCTGCCCCTCCTTGCTATTTATTTGACTTATGGCTTAAATTTATTAAAGATATATTCTTTCATATTGGTGAAACTTGCCCCTTAAATTACTCAATGATGAAAAAGTGAACAGTGCACTTCACTCAACTCTGAGAGTAAAATTATTCTAATCCTAACTTTCTTTTTCTTTTTAAGTTTCTGTTTATTTTGCAGGTACCAGAGTTGAAGATCAAGAATTTAATTTAGGTTTTTCTTTTTCTTTATAGGATAGTCACTTGTAATATCTTTATTATTTTGTAATTTTTTATCCTTTTGTAATAAAGATTGTACTATTATCAATAAAGAAATATTTATTCTTTTAGTTATTTACTATTGTAAAGATTGTTGCTCCCGTCCATAAGTTACAGTTTGTAACTCAATATTAAATGAAGTTTTTAGAATATTCATTTTATTAATTATCTTCTTTCATTTAAAGTTTGAGTTATCATTGGTTAACTCTGAATTAAATCAAATACTCAAACATTATTCAAAATCCTTTTCAATTATAATTCAAACACTTAAGTTTTAAATTCAAATTTCATTTCCCAAAACACTCTAATTCACAAAGATCATATCAAAGTCTATAACAATCATCCTTCAAGACTATACCTAATCTCAAAGCATGAAAGAAACTTTAATCACTTTAGGTTTTTATTTGGCGAAAAATTTACCCACATTTTCATAGATGAATGCATGCAATATCACAAATTCCTAAATCTACCCTTCATTAGTTCCTAAATACTGGGATGTTACACTCATACTTTCTATGGAGGGCTTAATAATAAAAATAGAACGAGCCTAGATACCGCTTCTAATGGTAGTTTTATATCTTATACCTGTGATGAAGCCTGGAATTAATAATGAAAATGAGGGAGACAACAAAAAAATCTTAATGATGAGGAGAACATTATGAATAGTTCTTCTGAATATGCTTGTATTAACGATTTTCTTGCATATGAAAGGACTTGTGTGATGATTAAAACCCTCGGTATTGATTCTTATTCAGTAAATAAAATTATTGAGAATTATAAAGGGCATCTACAGGTACCTACATAATAGGAACCTTATAAACCCCTCAAAGAAAATAAGCGTGCAAGAGAAAGTGCATCAATGGTAGAGTTTTCCTTTGAACCTATTCAAGAGAATATCAAGAAAAAGCGCAGGGGGAAGAACATATAAGGAGAATATTAAAGAAACCAGAAAAGAACCCCGAAGCTACCAATGCAAATATTGTTATATTTAAGGATCTTATGGAAAAACGAATCATGGATAATGAAGTGGTTATGCTAGACTTTGAAACTTTAGAATTCATCACAGGTAAGGTACGAGGTAATGAAACTTCTAAGCCTATGACTCCTATATTTTATGGAGAAACTTTCTTATATGGAATTTGTGAGCCGATTTCCACTATAAATATTATGCCTTCATCACTTTATGAGGAACTTCGCTACAATTTAAATAATCCAGATATGGAATCGGTAGACACTACTATTAAATTTTCTAATAGAACTAATATAAAACCAGAAGGTGTTATTATAAATATTTATGTCTTTATTGGATCACTCATGTACCCCCTTGATTTTCATATTGTTGATATGCCTCGAGATGCTTTTTGTCCGATTCTTTTAGGCAGACCATTTGTCTCTATAACCAAAGCTTAAATTGATAATAAGAAGGAGACTATTTCAATGATGTTTGGAGAAGAGGAAATGACATTCCACTTTTCCAAACTAAAGAAGAGGCCATATGAAGTGGAAGATATCAAGGGAGGGAAAACGATTGCCGAGCTAGCCGCAATTTATTTCAGCACTCCGCAAGATGAATTAGAAAGAAGCCTAATTAATTGGGAAGAGGCACCAGATGATGAGGAAGAGAATACATGGATGATTACCTTGATTCCATTCTGGAAGCACAAAATCCACATGACTATGAAGAACTGGTAAGAAAAGGAGACGAAGAACCTCCGCCAATTGAATTGAAACGACTCCAGACGATATGAGGTATGAGTTTTTAGATAATGAAAATAAATGTCCTGTTATTATTAGTAAAAATTTATCAGAAAATGAAACAAATAAACTCATTTTGGTCTTGATCAAGCATCGTGAAGCATTTGGATATACTCTAAGTGATATTAAAGGAATAGATCCATCTATTGTAACACATAAGATTACCATGCTTAAAGATGTTGTACCTGTAGTTGACACACAGAGAAGGCTTAATCCGAAAATGAAGAAAGTAGTAAGAAAAGAAGTTATACGTTTATTAGATGTCGGCATAATATATCCTCTTTTTGATAGTAAATGGGTTAGCCCAGCTCATTGCATACCAAGACAAAGGGGTCTTGATGCTGCCATGAATGAGGATGGCGAGCTAGTTCCTATAAGACCTATTATTGGATATCACATGTGCATTGATTTTAGAAAACTAAACCGTGAGACATAGAAAAATCATAAACCTATACAGTTCATGGATAAAATTTTAGAAAGACTTAGCAATAATTCTTATTTTTGTTTTCTTGAGTGTTATTCCGATTATTCTCAAATTGCTATACAACCCGAAGATCAAGAGAAAACAACTTCCACATGTCCTTATGGTACATATGCTTATAGATTAATTCCGTTTGGCTTATGTAATGCAGCTGCAACTTTTCAAGAATGTGTTCTAAATTTTTGATGATCTTGTTGAGAAGACTATGGAAGTTCTAAAAAATAATTTCGTTGCCTGTGGAACAACATTTGATAATTGTCTCTACAATTTAACCAAAGTTTTGCAAAGATGCAGTCAATCAAATTTAGTTTTAAATTGGGAGCAATGTCGATTCATGGAAAGAGAAGGTAAAGTTTTTGGACATAAGGTTTCATAAAAGGATATAGAAATATATAAGACTAATATAAATGCTATAGAAAATCTTCCAATACCTCAGGACATAAAAAACTTAAAAAAAATTCTAGGACATGCAGGTTTTTACAAGCGTTTTATAAAAGATTTTGCTAAAATAGCTACGCCTGTCACCAACCTTCTTGAGAAAGAATCTCCGTTCTACTTAGACCATGATTGCATTGCAGCTTTTGAAAATCTTAAAAACAAATTAGTTTCAGCACCTATTATGCAATCTCCAAAATGGGATGAACCTTCGAAATCATGTGTGATGCTAGTGACTATGCTTTAGGAGCTGTGTTAGGACAACGATACGGAAAGAATTTAAATGTTATTCATTATGCTAGTAGAACTCTTAATAAGATTCAAAAAATTATGCTACTACAGAAAAGGAGTTCCTAGCTATAATTTTTGCTTGTGATAAATTTAGACCTTACATCATTAATTCTAAGGTAATAGTTCATACATATCACCAAGCCTTGCGTCACCTCCTTGTGAAAAAGGATGCAAAGCCCAGGTTGATTATGTGGGTTTTATTACTACAAGAATATGATTTGCATATAGTAAATAGGAGGGGTAAGGATAATCCGGTAGCATATCATCTCTCTAGGATGGAGGGAATAATTACTGACCCTATACCTATAAATGATACATTTCCGGGAGAATATTTAGCAAGTGTTGAAATCGCTGATCCCTGGTTTGCAGATTATGCTAACTATCTTGCAGTAAAATTTATACCTCCTCGTATGACAAGAAATAAAATAATGAATTATTTTAATGATCTTAAATATTACTTTTGGGATGATTCGTATTTATATCGTCATGGACCTGATGGAATGATTCATAAGTGTGTTCCTAACCATGAAATGAATGCAATTTTGCAAGCCTGTCATGACAACCCATATGGAGGACATCATGCATGCAAATGAACTGCAGCAAAGGTACTTCAATCCGGATTCTATTGGCCACCTTGTTCAAGGACGCACATAGGTATGTAGAACATTGTGATGCTTGTCAGAAAAGATGTAATATAGGTAAGAGACAAGAGATGGCAATGAATTATAGTCTTATAATTGAACCCTTTGATGTATGGGGAATGGATTATATGGGACCTTTTGTAGAATCAAATGGTTACACTCATATTCTTGTTATTGTCGATTATGTCATTAAATGGGTTGAAGATACTCCAACAAGCCATGCAGATGTGGCTACTTTAGTAAAGATGATCAAGGATGTCATATTCCCCAGGTTTGGAGTTCCTAGAATTTTTAATTACTGACGATGGTTCTCATTTTATGAAAGGAACTTCTAGGAAAATCCTCCACAAATTTGGAGTAACTCACTGTGTTGTTTGACCGTATCATCCTCCAACTAGTGGTCAAGTAAAACTCTCAAATAGAGAATTAAAAACCATAATCGAGAAGACAGTGGAAAAATCAAGAAAAGATTGGTCATACAAGTTAAATGACACTCTTTGGGCATACCGTACTACTTTTAAAAATCCAATGGGTATGACACCATATAAGATGGTATATGGTAAGGCGTGTCATTTACCTCTAGAATTGGAACATAAATCCTTTTGGGAAATCGAGAACTTAAACTATGATTTTAAAGCAGCAGGGGAGAAATGTTTATTAGATATTCATGCTTTAGATGAGTTTAGAAGTGAGGCTTATGAAAATTCTAGATTGTTTAAAGAAAAAGTAAAAAGATGGCATGATAGAAAAATAGAGAATAAGGTTTTTAAAAGTGGAGACAAGGTGTTGCTCTATAACTCTTGCCTTAAGTTATTTCCAGGAAATCTCAGGTCGAAGTGGGAAGGCCCCTATATAGTTGAAGAAGCTTATTCATCGGGAGCAGTGAAGCTCTAGAGAAAAACACCCTCTATTTCATGGGTGGTTAATGAACAATGCTTGAAGCATTATCGAGCAAAAGAAGATATAAGTGCAGTCACCATACGTGTGATCACCCC
The DNA here is from genome assembly GCA_916181665.1 of Avena sativa. Lineage (NCBI taxonomy): Eukaryota > Viridiplantae > Streptophyta > Magnoliopsida > Poales > Poaceae > Avena > Avena sativa. The sequence goes on along the minus strand of OV702298.1, from coordinate 269,736,885 downwards.
AGAAGAGGTGATTGAGAAAAGATATACAAGGAATGTCAACTGCAAGAAGGATAAAATCAAGACAAAATGAGCAACACTATGGTCAAGCTATTGACCATAAAAGAGCTCTTCATGGGAGGCAACCCATGTGAAATAAAAGTTTGAGTAAGTTTTAAATTTTCAATTAAGTTTTAGTTAAGCTTGTGTTGAATAAGGAACACTTGAAGCTCTAGTGAAATAGAAGAAATATGGTTATGCTAAAATCCTGTTCAATGGATGTTAATGTTGGTCGAAAATTTAAGCTGTCATTTTTCTGTCAAAACTTGGTATTTCATTAAGTTCTAGATTAATAAAGAATTCTCGGAGAAGCAGGTAATTTTTGATGAATACAGTAGCTTTAACGACCAACTATACAACGGGAATTAAATTTCTAGCAGTATAGTTGTGGTCGTATAGTTATCTACTCCATCTCCAAATTTTTACGCCAGGATACAATAGCTTTAACTATCAACTATATGGCGGGAATTAAATTTTCAGCCGTATAGCTGCGGTTGTATAGTTATGTATCCCATCTCCGAAATTTTATTCCAGGATACAGAAGGTTTAACGATCAAATATACGGTGGGAAGAAAATTCCCGGTCGTATAGTTAGTACCACCATAGAAGGAAAAATAAATCTAGGTCGGTTCATAACTATACAGCGGGACCTATACGAGCTGTGGCCGTATAGTTGCTCATTACGGACGGTGGCTAGGGTTTTTGACCTCCCCTTTTAAAGATGATCGCATCTAACCTTTTTCATTAAGTTTTCGCAGAGCTACAGCCTCTAGCCTCGAAAAATCACCGACATCTCCATACAAGCCCATTCTAACAATATCCATGCAGCGAAGCCATGCAACCTTTCCATGTCCATAAGATTTGGAGGAAGAAAGAAGAGAAGCCTGTGAAGAGGATTGATGAAGCAGAACCTAAAGAAGCATCATCGTCATCCAGCTCGGAGATCAATCCTCTCCCAAATTGGGAGTACATGTTCCCACAAAGGATGGAGATGATGAGGCAAGCGGATCAGAGAAGGATCAAGGATGAGTATCTCCCTAATCCTTGATGTCACAACATAGGATCTTATTATAAACCTCCTCTCGGTCTGTTACCTATTAAACCTAAGAAGGTGCGGCAAGATGAGATTCATGATAAGATCTATCAATTGGAAAAAGCTTAAAAGGCATGTGTTGAAACTATTGAAGAAGGGATTGACTCCTAATGGATAATGAGAATAGACCTTGATAAGAAGTTCAATGACATCGATGGTAGAGTTGGTTTGTTGATTAAAACTGTTTTTGAGTTAACATATGAGAAGAAATTCCTCCAAAAGAAAATTTTGAAGCTTCAATACGACATGGCCGAGCTTAGCATCCGTCTTGCAAGCATAGCTAAAGTTTGCAACAAAGGGGAAGAAGGAAATACTCTTCTTACCCAGGAGGAGGAATAGGTACCAACGAGGAGTTATTTGATCCCGCCTGGCTTGATTCCAAGCGTGGGAGATCTTTAAGACCTTGTAATCTATCTTATAAGTTTTATATTACTATTTTAGTCTTGCATTAGCTCGATCTTAGAAATAAAATTTGCATCATTAGAATTCCCTTCAGGAATAGTCAATCCCATTTATAAAATTCCGAGTTTATTATTATATATGGAGCACTATTGAGTTTGTGCTTGTCTTATTGGATATACGAATGGCTTGAGTATAATTTTACTTGCACTTGATGATATCAATAGGAGTCTTCCACACTATTGGTATTAACGGAACATATAAAGATAATTTAGTCAATATGTTGTAAGTTCATGGTTTTATTTACAAAAAAGAAAAATAATCTATTCAGTTAAGTTGAGAAAGAAACCTTGAATAGAGGAGAATTAAAAAGTGCTATCAAATTAGAGTGAGAATAAGTCGAGGTAGAATCTTCAAGCCATAAAGATGCTTCATATACAATTCAAATTTGGTAATTGAGATCGTTAAACTTTGAATCACTACATGAAGTGGAATGTATGGCTAGCTCCTTTGCACAACACTTAAACAAAAGTGTGAGCATATATATATAAGAAAGAAGAAGAGAAAGAAGAAAAAGAGCGAATGTGCAAAGAGTAAGAAGGCATACACCACTGTCTTGTGGTAAGACAAAGAAACGTTTGAGATTTTAAATCCCAAGTGAATATGTTAATCCTAAAAATGCTTGGGACTACCTCGCTAACTCATTCAGTCGAACCGAAACGCTATACATCATATTGAGATTTGTCTTTTGTGAACTGTTGATCACTAAGGTGTGGAAGCCTGCTAATATTATTCAGATGGTTTGAGTAAGGTACTATTCATGAACTCATTCCTATGTATTTTATAGGATAAACACATGCTGAAATTGCCTCATTTACTGTATCAAATCCGCTTCATGAATATGAGGATCACATTCATTAAGTCAGCCTTGCTCGGGACGAGCAAGAGTCTAAGCTTGGGGAAGTTGATGTGTGCATATTTGTATCATGTTTTATATTATTATTTTGCACTGTAGTGGTAGGATCTTGGTATTTTATGGTGTTCGCACGCATCTTTTATGTTTATTTTCATCAGGATTAGGATAGATGATGGATACAATGGACACAACTCTTGGACCAGTTGTACTAGAGCGAAAAGGAGCCAAAAACAACGTAAATCACTCAATTGGGAAATATCAATAACACCAGAAGAAAACCCAAAGCGATTGGAGGACACAGAAGGTTTAACGACCAACTATACGGCGGGAGGAACTTTTCTGGCCGTATAGTTACCGCCGTATAGTTGGCGCCGACACCGCCTCCTACATGGAATTTCAAGCTCCCCTTTTATTTCACACCGCCGACATCCATAAAAAAGAGCATGATATCAACTAGGTAGATATTTAGAGGTGTTGAAAGCGTTCCCCGTGACAGCACGGTTCTGCTAATTCCTAACTTATAAGTGCAAGCATATACAACATAGATGACACAATAGTTCAAGTTTATTAGGGGCAAGAAAAATAAAGTGTGCCATCAAGTTTGTGAGAGCTTTAATCACTAACTTTCACATAACAAGTTTAATTTGGAAGATATATAAAACAAGAATATACTTGGAATGGTGTAACACACCATGCATAGGAATTTATAGTGGACACTTTGGAATAACTTGGTTTCTTGGGAGTTGGATGCATGAGTATATCTTACTCAATACAAGTGGAGGCTAGCAAAAGACTGGGAGCGACCAACTAAGAGAGCAATAATGGACATAATCATGCAGAGCGACAAAACATTACTAATCAAAGCATAAAGTGGTACCACAAGTCAAAAACTAAATGATCATAGAGGATAAGGTGACTGATTCATAGTCATAACATGGTGTGATCATGTGCCAATTCAATCCAAACAAAGCACCAAAGGAGAATACCATAATACTATGCTTTTGAATGCTAAAACAACGCATGATTCTTTCAAGGCACATTAAGCAATCTCAATTGTTTGGAACAAGTCATGCTACATCAATAATCACTAAGCATAAGGTCAAAAAACATCTAGCATGACATGATAGAGTCTAGGCCACAATCAAATCAAGCTCCCTTTTGTACTACTATAAGCAAGAACTTCCTACTCCTTTCCAACACCAATCAACTTATTTGAAATAACACAGCGAACGAGGGTCCAACTAATTTATTCAAGCAAACTAAGCAAACAAAAACCAAAAACCAAAACTAAGACGCTCCAATAACAACACAACAGTGCATGAAACAATAAAAACAAAGTTTTTAGAAAGACCTGAGATTTTTATTGATGAAGAAGGGGATGCCTTGGGCATCCCCAAGCTTTGATGCTTGTACTTCTTGAATATTTCTTGGGGTGACACGGGGTGGCATCACCAATCTTGAGCCTTTGTCCATTCTTCATCTCATTACATCATTCTTCCCTTACACCTGAAAATTTTCCTTCATACAAAACTTCACACAATCTTCATTGGCAACATTAGTGCATTCAAAAGATAATAAACCTTTGGGTTTAGTTTTAAAACAGCAAAACTTTCATTAAAGACACAAGATACTGTAGCAATTTCCTCAAAAATCTCAATTTACCAAAGAGAATCCAAAAGGAAATCAATACAGAGGCAAATGCAAATAATGGCAGAAATTTGTCAAAACAGATCAGCAGGTGAAAACCTATTTTTGCGAAGACCTTATGTTGCTCAAATAAAAAAGTGTTGAACTGACGAAAGTTAGCTAACAACCTAGGGGATTTATTCAGAAAATTACAGCTCAATCCAACATACAGAGATTTTTCAAGAATTTTAGAATGGAGCATAAAAATCTGTTTCGGGACAACAACTCCCGAAATCTTACTTCCCTCTCATTAGAGGTTATCCTTGGCACAAAAATCAAATAAAAAGGATAAGGAGAGGTTATTACAGAAGTAATAACTTACAAGACTCAAGAAAACTATTGGGTTATCTCCCAATAAGTACTTTTCTTTAATGCCTTTAAGTTAGGCATAAGAAGCAAGAATCAACTATTTTCAAATGAAGAAGCATTAAGATCAATACTCAAAATTTCTTCAACTAGGAAAGGTATCTCATCCAAATGAGTTGTAGAGGATCTCTCTCTGCACTCTTGGGTTCACTACTTTCATCAAATGGGTTTTTAGGAACAATCCAATCAAAATTCTTTTCTAGGGCTTCATGCATTCCTACAAGTTTAAAAGGTATGGGTATTTTAATTTCCTCTCCATTGGGTTTGGTTTTATCCAACTTTTCTAATGTACCCATAACATCTACACATGAGCCTAGCATATTAAAACGATCAAAGACCTTTTTGGCTTCCTTAGCAACATCATGGAACTCTTTTAGCAAAGTTTCTAGGATAAAATCTCTCTTTTCAGCATCCTCAATTTCTTTTAATTTAAGAAACATTATTTGCATCATGGGGTTAAGGTTAACAAACCTAGCCTCCAACATGTGAACTAAAGAAGCTGCAACAATTTCATAATTAGGAGCAAGTTCTGCTAAGGATATATCCTCAATATCCTCATGTTTGCTAATGTGATTAAAGAATTCTTCAGTATTTTATTTCCCAATTATAGAGCCACTACCTATTGAAAGGTCTTTCAGGTTGAACTTAGGGATTAACATGGTGAGCTAGAGCAAGGTGACAACTATAGGAAGAACTAATTTTTTTGTGTTTTTGATAAGAAAAAGCAAACCAAACGAAACTATTTTTTTGGAATTTTTGATAAAAAGAAGCAAGCAAAACAAAGCAAAAGAAACTAAGCAAAACAAAAACAAAGTAAAGAGAATGGTTGTGAAGGACTCCCCTTGTGAAGCCGTCCTTAACTCCCCGGCAACGACACCAGAAAACGTCTTGATACGGCTCAAATCACTATTGAGCTTCGTTGGGAAACCCCAAGAGGAAGGTATGATGAGCACATCAGTAAGTCTTCCCTTAGTATTAAACCAAGGTTATCGAACCAGTAGGAGGAAGGAAACGACCCCAAGGTGTTGCTAACAACTTGGAACCTGGACAACACAAACTCAAGTCTTTGCCCCAATGAACAGTGAGGTTGTCAATCTCACCGGTTTGCTGAAAACAAAGGATTAAATGTATGATGTGGAAGGCAATGGTAGTTTGCATAAAGTAAACAGTAACAGTGGAAGATGTATCAATAGTAAAGATTGGACCGGGGTCCATAGTTCATTAGAGGTGTTTTCCTTAAAATAAATAACATAACATGCTGGGTAAACAAATTACAGCGGGGAATTGACAGGACAGAGCAAGGCATTACAATGCAATACTAGACATTCATGATCCTATGAGATTTGATTAGGCATTACAACAATATACATAGACCGCCATCCAAACTGCATCTATGACTAGTAATCCACCTTCAGGTTATCATCCAAACCCCCTCCAGTATTAAGTTGCAAGAAACGGATAACTGCTTTAAACAATGTGTGTAAAGTAAACAATACAATTGTTCCATGGACAAGAGATTGTTGTTTTCTCCCTAGTAGCAACAACACATCTACAACCTTAGAGATTTCTGTCACTTCCCCAGATTCAATAGAGGCATGAACCCACTATCGAGCATAAATACTCCCACTTGGAGTCAGTAGCATCTACTTAGCCAAGATAGCTACTAGAAACAGAGAGCATGCAAGATCTCAAACAACACATACATGATACAATCAATAAGATAGAATCATTAATCAATATGACATAGTAATATCAATATCCATCGCATCCCCGTAAACACAACATGCATGATTACAAATAGATGATCTTGATCATGAACGGAGCTCACAAGATCTAAACATGGTAGCACAAAGGAGGAGAAACAACCATCTATCTACTGTATGGACCCATAGTCCAAGGTGGAACTACTCACGCATCATACCGGAGGCTGGCATGGTGATGAAGAAGGCCTCTGGGATGATCTCTCCCCTCTGGCAGGGTGACGGGAAGAGCTTTAGACCCCCCGATCTAGGGACGATGGTGGCGGCGGCTATAGACTGTTTCGTGGAGATCTGATCGGGTACTTAGGGTTTTGGCATCGAGGTGATTATATAGTTGAAGAGGCGAGGCAAGAGGTCTCTGTGTTTGTCTCGGTGAAATGTTTACTTTGGCTTTTGTACCGTCCAATTTCGAGAATATTTCCTTACTAGCTTTTCTAAAACGAAAAACAGCAGAAAATATGCAACTGGCACTATGGCATCTTGTTAATAGGTTAGTCCCAGAAAATCTATAAAAATACCTCAAAGTGTAGACAAAGCATAGCAAAGTGGATACTAAACAAGCATGAAACATCAAAAATTATAGATACGTTTACTACGTATCAAACATCTTCCCCCACATCTTCTTCTCCCTCTTTGTCCACTCCTACCTCTTCGCCTTCTTCCCCACGTTCCTCTCTGATATCCACCATGTCTTCACCTTCTCCGGTGTTTCCACCTCATCCATCCTTCCCTCTCTACTATTCTTGCCGTCCATGTGGTCTAGATGATTCCACTGCTGGGCCATCAACTTCTGATGTGACATCTTCCTCCTCTCAGTCGGCTTATGATCTTCCTGCTCGGCCTCATCCCACACCCGATCGCCATTCTCCTGACCGCTTTGGTCTTTCTGTTGTCCTTGAGCCGACCTCTTATCGAGATGTTGTTGCCCATCCCGAGTGGCAACTTGCGATGGTCGAGGAGATTGATGTGCTTGAGCGCACTGGTACGTGGGATTTGGTTTCTCCCCCTCCCCACGTTCGTCCCATCACGTGCAAGTGGGTCTATAAGGTTAAGACTCGCTCTAATGGTTCTCTTGAGCGCTATAAAGCGCGTCTTGTCGCTCGTGGTTTTATGCAGCAGCAGGGCTGCGACTATGATGAGACTTTCTCCCTTGTTGCTCACATGACCACCGTTCGCACTCTTCTCGTTGTGGCCTCTGTTCGCCACTGGTCTGTGTCTCAACTTGATGTGCAGAATGCTTTCCTCACTAGCGAGCTACGTGAGGAGGTTTATATGCAGCCACCTCCTAGGTACTCTGTCCCTAACGGCATGGTCTGCCGTCTTCGGTGCTCTCTGTATGGCCTTAAGCAAGCCCCTCGCGCCTGGTTTAAGCGTTTCTCCTCCGTGGTCACTGCTGCAAGTTTCTCGCCCAGCGCCCATGACCCTGCTTTTTCTGTCCACACTTCTCCTCGTGACCGGACTCTTCTTCTTCTATATGTTGATGACATGATCATTACTGGCGACGACTCTGTGTACATTGCCTTTGTTAAGGCTCGTCTCCATGAGAAGTTCCTTATGTTTGATCTTGGTCCTCTTTTCTACTTTCTTGGGATCGAGGTTTCCTCTGCCTCTGATGGTTTCTATCTCCCAGGAAAAGTATATTCAGGATCTGCTTGCTCGTGTTGCTCTTAGTGATGAGCGCACATTTGAAACTCCTATGGAGCTCAATGTTCACCTTTGTGCCTCTGATGGTGATCCTTTGACTAACCCGGCGCGCTATCGCCATCTGGTTGGGAGCCTTGTCTACCTTGCAGTCACTCGTCCAGATATCTCCTATCATGTTCATATTCTGAGTCAGTTCATCTCTGCTTCCACTTCGGTCCACTACAGTGGCCTTCTTCGTGTTCTGCGATATCTTCGTGGAACGATCTCTCACCGCCTTTTCTTCCCTCGCTCCAGCTCCCTTCAGCTCCAGGCCTATTTGGATGCTACGTGGGCGATTGATCCTTTGGATCGCCATTCGCTCTCTTCTTACTGTGTGTTTCTTGGTGGTTCTCTCATTGCTTGGAAGACGAAGAAACAGACTGCGTTTTCCCGCTCAAGTGCAGAAGCTGAGTTGCGAGCTATGGCTCTTTTGACCGCGGAGGTGACGTGGTTATGTTGGTTACTGGAGGATTTGATGTTTTTTTCTCTACACCGACTTCTCTCCTGTCAGACAGTACAAGTGCTATCAGCATTGCGCGTGACCTGGTGAAGCATGATCTCACCAAGCACATCGGTGTGGATGCCTCTTTTGTGCATACTGCTGTGCAAGATCAGGTTCTTGCTCTTGAGTATGTGCCTTCCAAGTTACAGTTGGCAGATTTCTTCATAAAGGCCCGGACTAGAGCACAACATGGTTTTCTCCTCTCCAAACTCAGTGTTGTTGATCCACCATGAGTTTGAAGGGGGGAGGGGTTGTTAGAGTATATAGTCTCTCTTTCTATTTGCCCATTGTATAAGGGTCCTTTGACATATTTTCCTTACTACACCTGTACATGTGTTGGCCTTTGGCCCCTGTAAATATCAAGTTGCATATTCCTAACATTATCCACTCCCCTAAACCCCCTTTAATCCCTGCATGACTTTGGCTTGTTCGATTAGTCCCCACTCCCCGGAGAACAATAGCTAACCATTAAGCTACTTTAATGCAAGATCAGTTCTGTAGCGTACAACAACATATCGCTTTGTTAAAACATTCAGACCGTAAGTTAGAGAGAAAAGAGAAAGATTAGAGAAGACGATATGGCCCTTAGGCTCATCTATAGCATGTATTTATATATTGTTTGTGGGGATGTATTTATATATATTAAATTAGTTGTATAAGGGTTAAGCAAACAAGCTAACTTATCTAGCTAAATAACCTCTGAATATATCTGACGTTAACTGCTAACTGACTACACAATCTTAACTATTTAACACATACATAACAAGCACCAAGTTCACTCAATAACATGGCCAAAATCAGTTCACAACAACATATTTCTTTGTATTTTAGTAACTACTGTTAGCCACCCTTCTTCATAACATGCATCATTCCTGCCATCAACGACGGTGTCGACCTTCTTGCCATCTTTGATGAATAGGAATCTGGAGCTTTGCCTCCGCATTGCATGCTTCAGAAAAATCCTATAAATTTACAATATAAATCTAGTTATTGCAAGGTTGTACAAGCTCTAATTTAAAATAGACATTTATTTTAAAAAACATACCACACAACTCAGCTCTTCCTTGAAGATCAGCACAACCCATTACCAGTATGCAACTCAACTAGTACTAGTATTAATATCTTTGCTCATGAGTTTTGACAACAAAAAACAAATAAAGACATATCCAACTAATTTGCATATAAATAAAGAACGTTTCAAATAAAAGAGCAAGGTAACCATACATGTGACTTTTAGACAACTTAGCATCTGTCTTGCAGTATTCCTATGGTGAAACGCCATAATATGTAACAAAAAGAGCACTACATATTTACCTCCTATATCACAGAAAATGGAAAAGTTTTGGAGTAGATACTAGCTTATCTCACCAATAGAAAAACATGGGTGCAGGTTACAGGAAATTACTAAAGTGTGAGAAGAGATGTACATAAATGGTATATCTAATTTATTTACACATGGAATGATCAGTGCAAGGTATGTCCAAATGCTGCAGCAGTATGACATGATAATACAACAATGAAAAATCAGAGAATCATAGGCTATATATTCCTAAAAAAGATATTCACATGCTATCTTAATAGTGAATATCCCTGCCCAAACAAACGCTCAAAAAAACTGCAGAAGAACTGGCTTGAAGGAAAGCAAACTGAACCATCAAACCAAAGCACCATGATAGATGGTAGTACCAGACTTGTGAATACTACTGTTTAGTTTTCACCGTCCAACAAATCTAAGGTCTCATGAGTGATGTACTACATAAATACTCCCTGCGTTCAAAAATATAAGATGTTTTAGCTTTGTGTATCAAATTATCTAGACGTATTTTAGTATATAGGTTCATAGAGATTCAGAGTAAACCTATATACTAAAAACGTTTAGATACATTCATTTTAAAAAGCTATTTTTTTTATATTTCTGAACGGAGGGAGTACCTAGTTATATTTGATTGGCTCATTTGCATTAGAAAAACTGTCCGTATTAACAGATGCAGTTCTAACAGAATTTATCCGAGCCTTCAAATTGACCACAATAGGGTAGGTTTTGCAAAAAGATTCTATAGAAATCTAGCGCTGCAATTCTCAAATTAATAGTTAGTGGCACTAATAATTTTCGTTATTGCTATTCCATTTTGCCTGATGAACATTGCTGAAATTGACCAATCAAAATTGTATTAATGAGAATTCAAAAAATTACAAGGGACAAGATAAATCGACGACCTTTAATCTCCCCGCATAGAAAAAGCATTATATACATTCTTTTAAACTCTCACATCAAAGAACAAGAACCAGATCTACCTAGAACCCTAAAAATTGATAGTTTAGAGGAGAGGAGAGGGGAATGAAGAGGAATGAGTTACCGCCCAGTAGGCCGCCTTTGGAGAGGAGGGGCACGCCGGTGATGGGTAGTTTCAGCTGCCGCCAAGCTCGCACCGCTGCACCTTTAGGCCGTCGTCAAGCTCAAGCCGCCGCTCCACTTCACCTGGAGAAGCCTCCAACTAACACCGACACGGGTGGAGAAAGGAGGGGCACGCAGCCACCTTCATCTCCTATGGTTACTTGTGCCACCGTTGAGTCCCTCCATCCTGGCTGTCCACTGCCCACTGCTCGCCGCTGCTGTCACCTCCTAATCGCGAGAGGAAAGGTAGGGGACGCTGCGATTTGCTTTTTTCCCGGGTGGAAAGGTCGGGTTTGGGAGGTATTGGATGAGGATACAACCCACGGCGGGTATAAACGAACGCATGAAAGAGAGTGGACGGGGAGAAATCCACCTCTGGGTTGACCCCGACCGATCTGTGGGGTTTTGAACAATATCCTGGCGGGGGTGGGATCAACTGAAAAAGGCCTAAAGTGTATCGTCACCCGACCACCACATAATTTGTTGTACATGGAGCTCGTTGAGAAGCACTCCGATGCCTTCAACGTCCATGAGCATCCCTCATTGAGCCGAATGGTCAATATCATTGGACATATTATCCCATTCAATTCTCTCCACGGTCCCGAATGTTCTACCGAATGTAGTCAACGTGTCATCTCACTTGGGTGAGAAACGGGAAAGACCTTAGAACGTGTTTGGTACAAGCTTTTGTAACGTAACTCAATTACGGTGGTAACTGATACCTTTAAAACGTGTTTGTTTCAATTTAACCGTAAAGAGGTTCCCTATAAAAAGATCCGACCGCTATAGATTCTTAATACCGGTCACACCCCTCCGATAATAGATTGTGTTACTGTGTCGAGTCCCTCCCATGATCCCCGCTTCCTCTTCCACCAAGTCCCACATGGCCACATCCATCAACCACCGAGTCCTGTTGTCGGCTTCGGCGCTGCCGGAAACGGCATTGGACTGCGGCCCGTCCTTCACCAACGAAGGCACGCGAGGGCACGCACGATGCGGTGGCGGAACGCAAGGAAGAGCTGGTTTCATGGATCTCCAAGCTTGAGGCATATACACCCCTTCTCTAGATCCCCTCTCCTCCTCTTTCCGGCCATTCTGGACTCCTCTCGACTTGTCTCTCCAGATCTTTGTTTGGGTTAGGTTTTTTCTTGGGATTTCATGGTATTCATGATTTGGTGGAGAAAAAAAGAGTTGTCTTATATCCCGTTCCGTTACCTGTGTTGACAGATTTGAAATTTTTCCATACCGTTACCTTTACCAGTCGTGAATTGATTCCAATACCATTTACGTTTACAGACCTGAAGCAAACACGTTCATAATGGCCTGGACGTTCAGCCTGGCCTGCTTGTTTATTTCGTTCACAAACAAATCACGTTCTTTTTAAGGAAAACGATACTATTACCCTGGGATAACACCCAGCGATCCCCTGGCTCGCTCCTTCGGCGGCCGCTCGAGTTAGGAATGCGAACGAGTTAGGAATGCGAACGACGCGTCGCAACTCCAACAAGTCCCGATGATTCGCTTGGAGAAACAAAATCTGATTGTAGCTCAGATTTTTGTCCTTGGATGCTACGCAAGATTCTTCTACTGTAGCTCATAGTTTTCCAGGCTCCTAATACCAGTGTTCGTAAGAGCACAAACTCTACCGGAAGCACTTCGTCGGCATGGTCGTGAATCATTACTGTTTGGGCGTACCTCGTCGGCGACCTGATCGGTCAGCAGCCAGCAGCAGTTGTGCGCTAGGCGTGGCTCCGGCCGTGCGGCGGTGCCGTTGCGCTGCCCGAGGCTATACGCTGCCGCGCCGCCGGAGATTAGGCGACCGGAGAGACAAAACCGTCTAGGAGGTGTATCGTGTACAACGTTTGCTGTCGATAAAATAGTACTCCCTTCTTAGTATCTAGATACATTCAAATTTAGACAAACTTGAGACATATTTTTTAAGACGGAAGGATACTACTGTATATAATTCTGAGTTAGTTAAAGATAGAAATTAGTAATAATGCCACACGTTTAGCTTTGGATAGGGTCCATGCCGATCGGCTCGTGGACCAGGTCTGATAAAAATTTCTTTCGCGTAGGAGGGACAGCGCGTTGCATGGGGTGGGTTCCACATCATTCTCTTCATTATATCTTCCTTTTTCTCTCCCCTGGTATCAATCAGCGGCCCAAGCGCCGCCTTTTCCCGCCACCTCCGCTTCTCTCCGACGAAGTAGCTGCCGCTAAAGCTTACCCCACTGCCGAATCAAGCCACCACCGTTGACAAGGTCCGACCGGATTCCCGCCGCCCCCGTGGGTCCCCGTTGTTGCGCCTCCACCCCGCACCAGCACACGTGCGCCCCGGAGATGGCGGCCACGCCATGGCCGCCGCCCAGGGCGTCACGCTGCTCCGCCTCCACCCCGCCTGCCGCCGGAGATGAAGGCCACCCGCCATGGCCGCCGCCCTAGGGAGCCATGCTGCTTCGTCTCTATCACGCCACACCTTCCTGAAAAGCTCGATGCCGTGTGCTGCCATATGCGAGCTCTGGTCGGGCATGCAGTCGCCATTGTCGATGACGACGGCAGTCTCTCACGGGTTTGCTACATGCGTCCGCCAATATTGCTATCGAAGGCCACCGACGTCGCTACATACAAAGGCATGGTGGCGTCTTCTCCGACAATATCATCTTCTCCGGGTGACAGAGTCTTTTTACTACAATTGTTATTTCTTTTCTGCTATAACCATTTTATGAATTTGCTACAACAACGCAAAGTTTTTTCTACATAGTGTTTGATGAGGTCACCCAGCGATATCTCCGACGAAGTCAGTTTTGCTACATTAGAAGTTTTTTTTGCTATCCAGTCTTTGGCGAGGTCTAGTCTTTTTGTTCTATTTTCTAAGTTGAACCTTTTTTCTTATGTTAGCAAAAGCGTGACAAATTATAGCAAAAACAAATCGTTTTGTAATAAAAACTGGATTTGGGTCCGTTTTACTGGACACGCAATAGCCAGAGGACCGGTTTTTTCTTTTCTTGCTAGTCACATGGTTGGACACCGGTTTTTTCTTTTCTTTTAAGGGAGGTATGACACTGTTAGTTTAACACTCCCTCTGTCTCAAAATAAATGTCATAATTTTTTCTAAATTTATATGTATCTACCACTAAATAGTGTCTAAATATATTTAAATTTAAATAAATTTGTGATATTTATTTTAACACGAAGAAAGTATGTTTCCTTAATTACGGGAGTCCAACTCATATTTCTTACTCCCTCTGTTTCAAATTACTCCACGCGCACGCTTACCTAGGTGGCCTAGTATTCTCTTATTTTTCATCAAAAAATTCTTAGAATTTTTGGTATATGTAATACATATTTCATACTATCTATTTCAAAAATTCGAGGATTTTTTTGAATGAAAAATGAGGAAGTACTAGTTCACCTACATAAACGCGCCGATGAAGTAATTTGAAACAGAGGGAGTAATTCCATGAGTCCACACGCGATCAGTGCGACACCTGCTCTAGAGGTCACGTAACTGATAGTATATTTTTTGGGAGTCCACACGTGTCACTCTTAACATATATATGAAATCCTACTATACCTGATCTTGTAACATATATATGTCGTGTTAAACTGGTTAGGTAATTAATATATATTTGCTAAATCCTACTATTTCCGTCCCAAGGTTTAAGGCATATAACTTTTTTAAAAAATCAAACTAGCTAAAGTTTAACCAAGTTTTTTTAAAAAAATATAATATTTATAATATGTAATCCATATCCTTCTGTATATCATAAAATATATTTTCACATGATATCTATATAATATAATAGTTCTTCATAAAAGTTTAGTCAAAGTTTACATGAATTAACCTTTTAAAAAAGTTATAGGCCTTAAGCCTTAGGATAGAGGGAGTAAGTATAAATTTTATATCTAACCATCACGGTAATTTAGATGATATTGATTGACGTGGTGTTTCGTAAAACATTTTTAAATTGCGCTTAGTATATATTCTTCCTCCAGAAATAACTGACTTGACTTTGTTTAAATTCATATATATTTATACATAAAACATGCTAAAAACACCCAAATCTATCTATCTTTACTATTAAAAAATACAAAGTGGTTCCGTTTTCTGCCAACAGAAGCCCTACGTCGCATCTTTCGTCCGATTCCAAACGTCCATGTTGTTTAGCCGTTTCCAGTAATCACGTTGCGTAGCTTATTATGCCTGCACTAATCCTGTCCATATTAATTACCTCTCCACTAATCACGTAATAATCATTCAACCACCACACCGTCTCCCAGATCCCCCTCCCGCGGCATGCCATATCCATTCACTGGACAGCGGCGGCGCCTCCCCGCTCCGCACCCCCGCTTCTCGGCCGACGGCTGCTGGCACGCACGAGGTTGAAGAAGACCGTGCCCAACATGGTCGGGCACCCGGAGCCAGAGGCGTCGAAACCATCTTCCCCGCCCCGCACCAACGTGCTTGCACTATCCCTTTTTGCTACAAGAGCCGAAGCCTCCCCACGACGGCACCATCCTTCCCATCCACATCCGTAGACGGAACCTGCAACCTACCACACGGCTCTCGATTTGGTAGATTGTGGCGGTGTGCGGAGCGGAGTCCTGTTCCGGTGGCGGGTGAACACGGTGACAACTTGCGGGAGGTGAGGGATGTCGGCGGGCGGCGAGTGACATCGACCTGGAGCGCTGCTGCTCCAGACCTGTCCAACCAATTTTCATTCATCAGGTTTGATCCTTTCTTTCGCTATTAGTAAATGCACTCGAAGTGTTTGATAGATTGTTCACGTGCAAATAGTTCAATTCTTATGTAATTTGTTTAGTTAACAAACTTCATTGTATCAAAGATGAATGGCGCAAGATGAGTGTCGTTGTCTCGCGCTCCCGCCTGATCTCGCTGCAAAAGATCCCTCCCCAATACTGCATCCCCAGGTGAACACGTCAATCTGCTGAAGTTGACATTCAGATTAGAAAAATACTGCAGCTACTTGGACCTATAATGAGATCATTAATTTTGTGGTCATGAAACTTATGTGTGGTGTAGTGCGAGAGGGAGGAGGACGGTGCCTACTTTCATCCTATTGACTCAGGTTTAACAAGACATTTAAATGTCAGCTTCTCTAATCTTTTTCCGTTTCCTGAAACATAGTACGCAGGTCAGTGCTTTCACTATGATTTTATTCTTACTGCTGTGTCCAGTATCTGTTTTGAATCAGCAAACTTAGATAGAACATACTTTTTAATTTTTGCACATTTATATTAGCTTGACAACACTACTTAATGTTGTCAGACCTTCCAAAAACATGGATTGGGCAAGACAGGACTCGAACATTTTCCTTCCAGCTGTATACTATGACCTGAAAATTGCCCTTCCAGTTCATGATCTTTTTTTCAGTTTCCATTTATTGTTAACTATATCCAGTACATATGATTTTGAAATTTATTATTCTTGATTTTGAAGTTAATCATGGGTATCCAGCACCGAGATCTGAATGTGCTTCTCTAATTAAGTATCCTGAAAATTGCTCATCTTGTTTCCTAATGATCATAGTGTCACTTGTCTACATATATTACAAAAATAGAGAACTTATGATTACAAGTTTGAGGAAGAAGTAGTAGAGATTTCCACCATGTATTTTTCTTGCAAGTGTTCTATATTCCGGCAATGTTTTCATGGTACCCTGAAATCATGAGATATTTACGTTGATCAATCAGCTATAGTAGATCATACGAGGATACATATATGTTGTGCAATATTATCGGAAGCTCTAGAGTCACTTTTTGTTAATTCTTAGTTTTCGACCAACTAGCAAATCTATTATGGAGCTGAGCAGCAGCATCCTGAGCGGCTAGGCGACTGTCCACCGGTGCCCTGCGATGAGAAGTGCCATGGTGGAGGCCGCAAACCTGATGGCGTGAGAAGCTGCTTGCCCTCTAGGTCTCCGCTTTTGTAGCTTAGTTTCACTGGTTCAGCTCAGGTTATGCAGATGTGTTGCATTTGCATCCAACTATTTGTGTAAATGCCTGAATGGAAACTGCTTTTTGTAGCATGGTAATTCTGAGAGCAAAAGTATTATTTGTGTGTCCTACTATATTTGTCCAATTTCAAGTTTTTTTGTTATTCTCAGGTGACAGGGGCATTGTTGAAGTGCTGTTAAACACATGGTATATATATTAGAGATTGTGCAGCTTATGAATTGCTCAGGTACGGACTTTATTAAGCTGGTGCTTTTGGAGCATTGGTTATTGAAGTTCCCCAATATTATTTCTTGGATTGTAACATGCATGTAATTCAAAACGATTCTGGTAGCTGATACAAAATTAGAGTCATGATTCTTGTGCAAAAAAAATGCAGGAAGCAAGATAATGATCTTCATCTTATAATTGTTTCCCACTTTTTTCATCTTGGTAAGTATTGCCATTACTTTGTTTTTTTTGCCATATTTGACCTAATGTAATCTGTACTATTGTTCCATGCAAAATAGTGATCAGAACCTTGAAACCAAAATACCGTCCAAATACAAATCATGGAGAGCTTGAAGTTTCAGAGATGGGGCTCATACAGAAATCATATATACGTTCAGCTTTGGTGTAGTTATATATTTTTATGATGATCCTATGGTTTTATTTTAATTACATCTCTTGCTTATTGTCAAATACATCAGTAATTCTTTCAGTAAAATGGTTCTACTAGGCAAGCTTAGCTGTGATGCCAATGTGTTTTCGTACTTATTACCTTGAGGAGGTTTTGTTAAAAGCTTTATGCTCAATATCATGATGTTTTTTCTCAGTTATTGCATTAATATGTGAGCACATCTTTTTTCCTTTTGGCAGCATATTTTACTTTCTCTTTTTTTGCCTGCACATATTGTACCTTCTCCCTTCCTTTTTTGGGAGCATACTTTACTATCTCTGTTTTCCTATTCTATGACTGCCCTCGATAGATATTTGTATTTTCGGCCGTGAGAAGGAAAAACAATAGAGGCTTAGGGCAAGAATTATGTATAGTTCTACGCTTCTTCTAATTCTAAGACTCGTGGCTTAAGCCCACCAAGACATATACTTTTACTCAAATAATATGGACAAGCTGATGGTCCTCAAAAGAGTCGGGCATGCCGCAGTATCAATAGACCTCTCAGTGCTGGCAGGGTTACCTCCTACTGCAGTTCTTTGTGAAACTGGTGGTGATGAAGGTTTAAACAATAATCTCAATCGCAGACTTGAATAGGTTTGCATTTCGTTAATACTATAAGTTTAGCTTCATTTACCAAGTACCCCATTTAATTATGATACACTACATGGTAATAATTCCATGTCAGATGGTTAAAAGACTCTCTTTGCCTGCACATGTCTTAATTATGATACACTACATAGTAATACTTTGAGTGCAGAAAATGCCCTCTATAGTCTCTGTGCAAAATCAAGGCCTGGTTACTTTATTTATCATGCTAAAGAGTAAATGCCATGAACTCAAAGCCTATTTCTGGTAGAAAGTTTCATGCTTTCCCATGTAGTCTTGATTTTAGCAATGTATTTGGCAAGTAACTCATGTTCTCTCTCAAACACCAATATTTCAACTATTGTGTATCAAACCATGCAGATGTATGCTATCTCATGTGAGTTACTCTCCTTGATTTGCATCTGGTTTTGAGGCGATCAGCTCAGAAGCTAGAATGGTTTTCGGGCGATCTGCTCAGAAGTTAGAATGCTTGTCCATGCTCCATATGGTCGCAAAGAACGTTGATTCCATCTGAGCAGCACCATCCTGCTTTCCATCAATGGCTCACTTCACATTACCTGGCAATGGCAGTTTAGAATTAGAGGAAGGGTCACATATAAGGTAATTCTTTGATGGATTTGATGTTCAATCCCTCGTTTTGCCTCCAATGTTGTAGCTTAATCTCACTAACAATGTGTGTATATCTTTGCATGTTCAAATGTCGAGTAGATCTAAGTATATTCCCCAGAGTTATGGGTTCTGGTTTTGATCTAGGGCAGACGAATTTGCTGGTTAGGTCCCTATCTGTTAGTATTTTGCCCTCATTTCTTATCTAACAGAAGCAACAGTATTTGCATGCGTCATTTCCATTTCGACCATCAATTTTTTTACTCTTTTTATGTGTCGTTACCATTAGAATAGAGGGTTGGTACATGCAGATAGGCAAATTGGTGCAAATTCTCAATATCTTCTTACTTTTTTTGTGCAAAGCTATATATTTATTTATTTGTAATACTACCTGTTGATTTCATTGCAAACTTGGTTCACTATTATTAGGAGTTCTGCTTCACCTACAATATCAGAATTTCTTGGCTTCATGTTTCAGAGGTGTAAAAAGGTAGAGGGACTAATTGATGTGGCATATGACAATGCTTTGATCAAAGTATCCAGGTTCATTAATGCAGCTCGGTACATTGAATTCACATTGACACAATGGTGTGAGGACATGTTAGTTCTTGGAATGGAAAATCTACATGTACTCTGCAAGATATAAATCAACAGAGAAAGTTTAGATCATAAAGGGCTGATTAGATATCTATTGTTATTCTCAACGCATTTGATGCTCGCTCCAGGGATTATCCTAAGAACAATATTTCGTGGCAGGAGCATTCAGAACTTACTATATCCAGGGCCATCAAAGAATCTTCAGGGTACAGCCGTCGGCGACCGCATCGTTGCAGACTCTCCAGACCGATTCATGTCATCGCTGTCTTGGGAGGATGGATGGGATGTGAGGAAGTGAGGAGAAGAAGTGGTGTTGGTGGTTGCAGGGACGAGGAAGGGAGGCCGATGATGGGCTGGGCTGGGAAGATAGGGGAGAGCAACAGTAAAATCTATCACTACTCAATTTCCCTATGTGGCCCAACATACGACGTCAAGTTCCACAACAATCATCATCAACCGTTGCTCTTCAGGTAAATGCTTCTTTTTTCTGACCATTTTTTCCATTGGTCTGGTGGAACTGGCGGTCAAGAGTATTCATTCTTAGTATCTTCTTATCTATTATGATCTATAGTGGACTATGGCTGCATATTATTTCCATTTGTAGTGGTTTCTTCTATTCTAATTAAGTTCAGGTTAAGTTGCTTGGACTATACCCGCCACCAGACGAGATACGTTATAAAGAGAGAAATAGTGAGGAGGAGGCATTGCTAGGATCGTGAAGTAGGAAGTGGATGCCGGCAAGCAGCATATCGGCCATGGCCAACCCCGGTCTGGTTGATGTCAAACAAGCACTACTTGGATTTTGTTGGCACTATTAGCTCGTCTCTTGGACTCTATTGGTTTTAAGATGATCCAACTAGACCATAACCCGTGCAATTTCGAGATGTAATGACCTTTTGCTCTGAACCATTTACATGCACATAGATGACATCCTAGGTCTGAACTAGATAGAGAATCAGTAAAATCTAATTGATCAACTTGTATGTCATATATTGAGTGTTTTTGTTATACCAAGAAAATCAAATAACGAGTCAAGGACATGTGATCTGCACAGATTTTTTTTCCGTTGCAACGCACGGGCATGTTTCCTAGTCTATCTACTAATTTACGTAGAGGTGGTTCGTTCACCAAATTTTTCGTTCCGATTTTTTATGGACAAGTTTGCCCCTTAAGGTTTGGAGATATTACTGCCTCTTGCCACCGCCAATCAAAACCGTTTGTCCGCACGTCCGTGCGTCCGTCGAAGCGAGGAGGGGAAAACTCAGGGGCGGAGCCGAGCGGGCCGAAGTCGAGCATGCAGGAGCGGGATGGTGACCGCCGGGACAGGGACGAGGTCCTGGCGAGGTGGCGATGTTCGCGAGCTCATGCGGGAATTCCCAGAGAGAGGCGGCACAGAAGCAGCCGCTATCGGCGCATGTCGAGAACGCAACGGCCTCTGCTCCTGCCCTCCCTCCTCCACGCTCCTCTGCTTCGTCCTCCAACGTCGCCCCTTCCTCTCACTCCGGTTCCATCACCGGTGGCCACGGTGGCCGGAGGTGAGGATGAGAGGGTCTGGAATCTTTTAGGTTGTAACTTTCTTCCTTTCTTCCAGCAGTAAGGGCCTGACCATTTTTTTCCACCAATGAGACTAAGCGTATTGAATCAACAGATAAAGATGCAGTTCAGTTGGCTCAGGAAGATAATTCGAGACATAGGGAAGTGAACAAACTTTCAGGTTCTTTTTTGTCATGCTCATGGCTGTGACGAAATTCAACTTGTTTCTGTCTGTGAAAATTCTTTCAGTACATGCTACCGCCCCAATTCTGCGCTATTGGCAGGCTTACGTGAGTTTAGGCCCGTGCTTTATCTCCAACACCTTGATCCTCTGATGTCTTGATGACTGCATCGTATTCATGTGAGATGGGCAATGGGAAGGCAGATACATGCCATCAAATCAAATCAAAAAATAATACAAGTAAAGTAATTCAGCTCGTCTCAGCTCTCCGCAAAGATTTGCAATTTCAGATTCTAGACAGGATTTGTGTATTGTATTGCAGGATGTAGGTTTGGAATATGCCAACGATGGCTCAGTTGATATCAGCAAACAGTCTGCCTGCTTTGAAGTGAAATAAAGGTAAACTAAGGGCATGCTACAAGAATTTAGGTACCAGACAGTAATTGCGAAATACAGACAACTGGAGAGCATGATTTTAGATAAGGATGATGACTGCAGCGGCATCACCCTTGGGAACATGAACGCTTTGGCTGGATCCATCGTGCTCCAGCAGTGTTCTGAGCTCGTCGTAGATGGTGAACTCCAGAAGCCACACGATCCAGTCGGAGGTGCCAGTGCTCGTGCTCGCCACCCCTACCTTAAGGAACTACACCAGGGTAGTAATAACCCGATGACAACATCGTTTGGACTATATACAAAGCAAATAGCACAACTGCACATATAATACAAGGATGCACTCTCTAATGTATATCCATGGAAAGCATATTTTCCGACCGAAGAAATCTCCAATGGATGTTCGTGGAGGCATATTTTCGGTTTGACTGGAGCAATTTTATTTTTTGGAAGCACAATATCAAGTTGTTAAAATTCATGGTTGAACAAAGCATCTTGCAAAAAGCCATTCAACTGGGACATAATTTGGGGATACCTGCTGGTATTGCAATACCATGGTAGATGGTAGATGGTAGGATCTCTAGGGGTCGATCTAGGGAGTATGAGAGATAGAGCCTTACCATCGGCCTTCGGGGTCGACGACGAGCTTGCCATTGGGCTCGTCGGAGTGGTGGCGGCGGTCAAGGGTGATTCCCGCCGCTACAACGCAAATCCGGATCGGTGCCTAGGGTTTAGGGTTTCGGTGGGGAGAGTGGACACGACGAACCTTGGCGTCCGTGCCCCCGGCCCCCACCTCTATTTATTGCGCTGCGCGACGGGGGCCCACCAACGATTACGATGTTGGGCGCCCCCGATCGGGGCGCGAGACTAAGGTTTGTTCGGGCCGTTGGACCGAACGGGAGATCAACCTAACATTCTCCCCCTTGATCTCATCTTTCATTTAACTTATACTTTAAACTTATACTTTGGTACCCATTTCATCACAGATCAACATATAGAGCATGTCTCGTCATAATGGTCAGTTACGCACCATAGATTCAACAGCCACTATACACCTCTCTATTTTGAAACAGATTCTTGTACTAGGCCCTTAATATCCAGGTATCATAGGCTTTCCCTTAAACTCATGCCGGCTAAGTGTTCTCTGAACACACTGGGTGGTAAGCCTTTTGTGAGCGGATCCGCGAGCATTTCTTTTGTACTTATATGCTCTAAACTTATGGTATGATCCTGGATTCTTTCTTTCACAACATAAAACTTAATGTTAATGTGTTTGGCAGCAACACTTGACTTATTGTTGTGAGCATAGAATACTACTGGCTCATTGCCGCAGTACATCTTGAGTGGTCTTTGAATGTTGTCTACCACTCTCAACCCGGGTATAAAATTCTTTAACCAGTTTGCCTGCCCCGTGGCCTCATAACATGCTACATACTCAGCTACCATCGTGGACGATGTCGTGATGGTTTGCTTGGAGCTTTTCCATGATATAGCTCCACCTGCGAGAGTAAATACATATCCTGACGTGGATTTTCTTTCATCTACGTCTCCCGCATAGTCTGCATTTGAATACCCTTCTATCCCAAGAGAATCAGTTCTTCTATATGTTAGCATGAGGCCTTTTGTGCCTTTTGCATAACGCAATGCCTTCTTCACCATTTTTCAGTGATCTATCCCTGGATTACTTTGGAATCTGCCAAGTACCCCGATAACAAAAGCTAAGTCAGGGCGTGTACACACTTGAGCATACATCAAGCTTCCGACAGCAGAAGCATATGGAACCGCTTTCATTTGATCGATCTCATATTGGTTCCTGGGACACTGAAAGTTCCCAAATCTATCGCCCTTGACTATAGGAGCAGGCGTGGGATTACTCGCATGCATGCTATACTTCTTCAGAATCTTCTCTAAGTATGCCTTCTGCGATAACCCTAAAACCCCCTTTTGTCTATCTCGGTGAATTTCAATTCCTAGAACGAATGAAGCTTCACCAAGATCTTTCATATCAAAGTTCGAGGACAAGAACTTCTTCGTCTCCAATAGTAGACTAACATTACTACTAGCGAGTAGAATGTCATCTACATACAGGATAAGGAAAATGAATTTCCCATTCTTGAACTTTGCATATACGCAATTGTCCTCCTCATTCTCATCAAACCCAAACTTCCTTATTGTTTCATGGAACTTTAAGAACCATTGCCTGGAGGCCTGTTTTAATTCATAAATGGACTTTCTCAGACGACATCCCATACGCTCTTTTCCTTCCACAACAAAACCCTTGGGTTGTGCCATGTAAACATTTTCTTCCAAGTCTCCATTTAGGAATGCCGTCTTTATAGGGTTCGCAACATAGAAAACAAAAAATTTCCTACGATGGGAACATCTAAGTACCAAGATCTATCTACTAGATACAAGCAACGGGTGGATATACATCCATAGAATACATACCCTCGAAGACCGAATAGCGTTAACGAGGTTATACTCGTGGATAATGTAGACGAACCCTTGCCGATCTCAAGATCGTGATGAAATCCATCTGGTCCAGCCGGTCCAGCACGATCAAGTCCAGCACCTCAAAGCAGTGGTGCATCCGTGATCGCACACACGTACGGGTACCCCGACAACCTCCGCGCCCTCGCTCCAGCGAAGTAGCGGAAGCAACAAATCCTTTCAGAAAAAGCCATCGGGAACATGTATCTCGCTGATCCGAGACCATGGGGAAATTCTAAAGGGGGGAGAGAGATCCTTCGCGAGGAGGTGTGCTTTGAGAGGATGAGAGGGGGGCCTTTTATAGGGGAGAGGGGGCACCCAAGGGGCATGACGCCCAGCCATGGGGGCTGCCCCTACCTCTCCCACATTCATGTGGATGGAGCTCCCACTCAAAATGAAAAGCCTCCACTCCCGTAAAAGAGCCTCCACTCAAAAATCCACTCACATGCATTAAATTTCCACCAAATTTAATGCAAGCTCTCATTTAAATAAAACTCTTTTATTTATTTATTCAGAATTTTGTTAATTACTTTAATTAACAAAGATTCACATAAAACCCCTTGCTAGTATTCAATTTCACATGCAGAACCAGTTTCAGCAATTTCAACCGAAACAGTTCCGGTGTCTAGTGAAATAAATTCCTACGCTTTCCTTTTCTTTTTCTGACATATCATTTGCTCCGAATGGTGTCGGTATCCCTTAAGGGTGTCACCCTACGGTTCGCGAATAATGCAGACATGATTGAGACCCCTCTCCGATCAATAATCAGCAGCGGGACCAGGAGATCCGTATTGACTCCCACACGCTCAACGATGACTTCTGTGATCGTGTGAACCTTTTATGCTAGTATCTTAATCCCTTTGTTTCACGATATATTACATGTCCGAGATTCGATCATCGGTATCTCCATACCTGATCTCGTTACCGACATGCACTCTTTGCTCGTTCCCGTGATATAACATTCTAGTGATCAAATCACTTGATTGCAAGCTAATCAATGTGATATCACCGAGAGGGCCCAAAGTATATCTATCCGTCATCGGGATGAACAAATTCCACTCTTGATCCATGAGTCTTAACATAACACTTTAGTAGATTTGAAGCCATCTTTATAATCACCCAGTTACGGTGTGATGTTTGATGTCAACAAGAAACTCTTCCGGTGTTAGTGATTGACATGATCTCATGGTCTAAGGATTAGGATCACTTCGTAAGTTGTTATAGCAATATAAACTCAATGACTTTGATCGTAATGCTATACTTCGGATGAATGTTCATCACATCATTACACTAATATTGTGACCTCGTTATTAACAACATCCAATGTCCATGATCAGGAAACTTTGATCATCTTGTTAATCAACGAGCTAGTTTATAAGAGAGGCATAACTAGGAACTTCCTTTTTGTTTATTAAACACACATGTATTAATTTTTTCGTATTAATACAATTATAGCATGCAAAATAAACATTTATCATAAATAAGGAATACAATAATAACCACTTTATTATTGCCTCTCGGGCATATTCCCTTCAGTCTTTACATCCATCTGATGCAATTCTAAATTGTAGTGTGCCACTAAAGCCATTATGGTTCTAAAATAATCCTTACTTGAGATTGGAGAAAATGTCTCATTGTAATCTATTCCTTCTCTTTGGGTGAAGCCCTTAGCAACAAGTCGTGCCTTATATCTTTCAATATTCCCTCTAGAGTCACATTTGGTTTTGTAGACCCATTTATAGCCTACCGTTTTGGCTCCTTTAGGAATTTCTTCTAAATCCCAGACTTTGTTGCTACTCATGGATCTCATATCATCTTCCATGGCTTCAAGCCACTTCGATGAGTGAGGACTTTTAATGGCTTCTTAAAATATGGTGGGATCACCCTCCATTTGAACTTCTTCACTGACATAGATCTCAAAATCGTTAGGAATAGCTGGATTTCTAGTTCTTTGAGACCTTCTAAGGGTCTCACCTTCTGTCACATTCTCTGTGTGGGGCTGTTGCGGCTCTTCCTCATGTGTGGTAACAGGGTCTTCGTTTTCATTCATTGTTACCACAGGAGAACCAACAGCAGGTGTCACATCGACATTGTCCTGTGTCAATGCAGCAGCAGGTATCGAGAAAAATGGTTCCTGAATCATCGGAGTGGGTGCATGCACCCGCTTCTCCTCAAGGTTGATTTCTCGGGATACCGTGCTCCCCCCGATCATCTGATCCTCCAGAAATACAGTGTGTCTCGTTTCTACAAACTTAGTAATTCTGTCTGGACAATAGAAACGATAACCTTTTGACTTGTCTGGATAGCCAATGAAATGACAACTTACTGTCTTGGGATCTAACTTCCCAAGGATTGGGTTGAAGAGCTTTGCCCCAGCTGGACAACCCCACACTCGCAAATAATTGAGTGAAGGTTCGCGACTAGTCCATAACTCATATGGTGTTTTAGACACCGATTTACTGGGAACTCGATTAAGTATGTGAATGGCGGTTTTTAACACCTCCATCCACAAACCAATCGGTAAGGTGGAGTAACTTAACATGCTTCTCACCATATCCATCAAGGTACGGCTTCGTCTTTCAGCTACTCCATTCTGTTGAGGCTCGCCCGGTGTTGAATACTGGGCGACTATACCATATTTGTGTAGAAACCTTGCAAAGGGTCCAAGAACCTGGCCATATGGGGTATGCCGGCCGTAGTATTCACCTCCACGGTCGGACCTTACTACTTTAATCTTTAAGCTATGCTGATTTTCAACTTCAGCCTTAAATATCTTGAATTTATCCAATGCTTCTGAACGTTCTTTAATAGGATAAATGTAATCATAACGCGAATAATCATCCGTGAATGTTATGAAAGAGTCATAGCCATCCAAAGATGTCACAGGAAATGGACCGCATATATCCGTATGAATTATTTCTAATACTCATATGCTTCTTTTGGCGCCTTTCTTAATGTTCTTTACAAACTTTCCTTTAATGCAATCGATGCATTGCTCTAAATTTGAAAACTCTAGAGGCGGTGAATTGATTCTTTTACTAAGCGTTATATTCTCCCCCTCGAAATATGGCCCAAACGATAGTGCCATAATTTCGATGAGACTTCATCAATTCTTTTCCTCTTACTCTTTTCATTCAGGGATGAGGAGGCATTCTCATTCTCAGCGCTTATTTCATTCACATTCTCACAAAGTGATAACAAATAAAGCTTGTCTTGTCTGAAGGCAAGACCAACAATCTGATTATTAAACTTGATCTTACATTGTCCATCGCCAAAATGGCAAGCAAAACCACAATCGTCTAAGCGTGATACATTTATTAAGTTTCGATGCAAAGAGGGTACATAAAGCACATCTACTAATAAAAGTACAAAGCCACTTGACAATTCTAATGGAAGATCTCCAATGGCTTCGACTTCAGCTTGAACGCCGTTTGCAACTTTAATACGTCTTTATCCTCTTTGTAGGGTCCTTCTCATATGGAATCCCTATAATGAATTGGCAACATGAACATTCGCATCTGAGTCAATCCACCAAGTAGATTTTGCATAACTTAAAAATAAGGATTCATCAACAAAAGTAATTAAATCCTCACCATTCTTGCACAGATACTTCAGGAAAGCCACACAGTCACTCATGTAGTGGCCCTTCTGCTTGCACCACTTGCAGGTGTCCTTCTCCACTTCATGTGCCTAGTGTTCAGGAGCCTTTCCATGCGACCTATAAGAAGAGAGATGCCCCTGAGGTTTCCCTTGGGGCTTGGAACCCTGGAAGTTCCTCTTCTTGGTTGGGCTCAGGTAGTTCACAGAATCACCAGATTGCCCCTTAAGCCTCTCTTCCTCTTGAACGCACATGGCCATCATCTTCTCAATGCCCCACTTTTCTGGCTGTGCATTATAGTTCACAACAAATGCTTCAAACTGGTTTGGCAGTGAGGCAAAAATCAGATGAATGATGAACTCATTTGGAAGCTCCATGCCCATAGGCTTAAGCTTGGAAGACATGTTGCTCATTCGCAAGATGTGATCCCTAACACCACCACCAGTGTATCTTGTAGTAACAAGTTTCTTAATGAGAGAGCTTGCATAGGCCTTGGAGGACCCAGTAAACTGACTCTCTACCTTTTTCAGGTACTCACTGGCTGTGGTGCACTCTGGGATTGCTCCCCTTATAGCTTCCACGATGGAGCTCTTAATCACCATCAGGACGAGTCACACTTTGCACGCTCAAGGTCGTACTTCATTCTTATCGGTGCATGGTCACTGACCCTTTTCTTGAAGTCCTCTTCACTTTATTTTTCGCCCCTGACGGGGTCGACGGGTTCTTTAGGACAAGTCTCAATCAGTGCCAAGTCGAGGTCAAGCAGAGCAAGCCCCATCTCAATCTTCTCTCGCCATGAGCGGCTCAATCCCTCCATTGAGGGGCTCAATAGCCGAGATAAAACTCATAGGATTGCCTGAAAGCAAAATATCATCAAAATGAGTTAATTCAATGTTGGTCAAATTAAAACATAAAACTTCTCCATATTAATACTACATCACCTCTGGGCAGAAATATAACTAATATGGATAAAACTTACTATTCATAGTGAAAATTTTACTAACAACTTTGGTCATCAAATAAAATAATCACTATCAAAAATTAAAATCTTACTCTATTGCATTTAAGCAATTAATTCTTGCAGCGGAATATCATGAATAAAAAATAATCAACTTTACTTCTTTACTTCTTTACAGAAACCTTACTATTATTTTACTATTTTCTACACAAAATTTTAGTTGGAAAAAATTGCTATAGAAAAAACTCTGAAAAAACTAAGCAAAAAAAACAGTAGAAAAGTTTCTGTAAAAAGAAAAAACAGAAAAAGACTGTTTCTGTGTTCGCCCACGCGACCGACCCACAGCGGCCCACGTCCTGCCACGCCGCACCCTAATCTACCGCGCGCGCAAAGTTGCAGCAAAGCAGTGCGCTTCCCGCGGCCTGGCTGCGGCCCGTGGCCCATCAGCGCGGCCTGCATGGCCCAGCCGTCGCCCTGCGCCTCCCCCGCGTTGAATCAGGAGCGTCCAGCGCCCTAGCCCTAAATCGGACGGCCACCCGCGTAGATCGCGGGGACAAAACTGACGCCCCCGCGCCCCCTTGCAACCCTAATCCTCATTTGCCCCCATCTCCACTCTCTGTTCCGCGAGCGGCGGCTCTCTGGCGGCGCGCACGCGCAAGTGAGGCGGAGCTTCCCTGCGAGTGGGGTGAGGTGGTTGCGCCGCCCGGCGCGACGCCGGCGGTGAGCCCCTCCCTCCTCTTGCAGCGAGCCCCTAACCCCCTACTCCCTTCCACCTCTCTGCTTCCTCCCTTACACAACATGCAGAGAGAGAGAGAGCAGCAGGCAGCCGACGGCGCCCCCTGGCCCTTTGCCGGCGCACGCATCCACCCGACGGTGGGTGCGTCGTCGCCAAACGTCCCAGGCGGTGGCTCCCTGTGCCGGCCCACGGCCGGCGACCCTCCTTTTTTTGTTCTTTCGTGTTGTTTTCTATCGGATCTGGGGGAAAATTAGGGATTTTCTATAGGGTTTGAGCTAGGGTTGTAGATCTGATGCGGGGGTGGGGGGTTTCTTTCCAGTTGGATCTGGGGTTTCTTTCTTTGGTTTCTTTCGATCTTTAGATCGATTCTAGATCCGGGGAAACAGATATGGGCTTGGGGTTTTTCAATTCTTTATCCCAGATGGGATCATGTTCTTCTTCCCGACCTCGGCTTGCCGATGCGTCGGGATCGAGAGGAATGGCGCGGCCTCGCGGCGGCGCTTCTGGAAAGAACCCTAGCCTTTTGCCTCTTTCTTTTCTTTTGGATTTCTTCTGCCTCTACTAGATCAACCATCCTAGTTGGCTCTGATACCATTGATGGAATTTACTAGGATCTCTAGGGGTCGATCTAGGGAGTATGAGAGATAGAGCCTTACCATCGGCCTTCGAGGTCAACGACGAGCTTGCCATTGGGCTCGTCGAAGTGGTGGCGGCGGTTAGGGGTGATTCCCGCCGCTACAGCGCAAAGCCGGATCAGTGGCTAGGGTTTAGGGTTTCGGTAGGGAGAGTGGGCACGACGAACCTTGGCGTTCGTGCCCCCGGCCCCCACCTCTATTTATTTCGCTGCGCGACGGGGGCCTACCAACGATTACGGCGTTGGGCGTCCCCGATCAGGACGCGAGACTAAGGTTTGTTCGGGCCTGTTCGGGCCGTTGGGCCGAACGGGAGATCAACCTAACAGGAACATGAACGCTTTGGCTGGATCCGTCGTGCTCCAGCAGTGTTCCGAGCTCGTCGTAGATAGTGAACTCCAGAAGCCACACGATCTAGTCGGAGGTGCCAGTGATCGTGCTCGCCACCCCTACCTTAAGGAACTACACCAGGGTAGTAATAACCCGATGACAACATCGTTTGGACTATATACAAAGCAAATAGCACAACTGCACATATAATACAAGGATGCACTCTCTAATGTATATCCATGGAAAGCATATTTTCCGACCGAAGAAATCTCCAATGGATGTCCGTGGAGGCATATTTTCGGTTTGATTGGAGCAATTTTATTTTTTGGAAGCACAATATCAAGTTGTTAAAATTCATGGTTGAACAAAGCATCTTGCAAAAAGCCATTCAACTGGGACATAATTTGGGGATACCTGCTGGTATTGCAATACCATGGTAGATGGTAGGCCAATAAAATAACATCCCAATTTTTGTTTGGAACCTTAGGGAGTGAAATATATGCATTTGTATTTGCCATTTCCGTATGACCCTTAAAATAATTTTTGCATTATAGATTTCTTTGTCCATAGATAGATTATTCAGTGTCTGTTATACTTTTACAATATAGGCAAGAAAAATCAATTCTAGCAGTTTTTTTAGCATACTAAAAAACAGCCTGCCGTACTGCAAGATTTAGTGTAAGGGCTGTTTTTCCAATTTGTATTGAGAAAACAGTCTATCGAGGTGAGAGGAAAATTTAACCTCCACGACAAACTCACAACCGTCGCTGCCTGGCCGGTGATTTTGATATTCACCGCCACCATCGCGCCACCTCCATCCCCTCTGATATGCCCCGCTGGTACATTCCCACCACTATCGACGCTTTCTCCTCGCCATTCCGCCGCCTTTTTCTACTACTGAGCAAAAAGGGCCTCTGATATGGCCCTCCTACTCGATCTTGTGCATTGGCCGAGTAAGATAAGAGTTACTCTTATGTGGCTATCTTTTTCTGTCCACGTGAATTTTTGTGTGTATTATCTTTAGATGAGTGGTAAAAAAAAAATTAAAAATCCGTAGCAACGCGCGGACATTCAGTAATTGATTCTTCGGTACCAATGCATGCTGGAAAAAAACCATAGGGCACAGCAACGGCGGGCGTTAGCCGCGGTGAAATATGTTTTCCTGACCAGCAGGAACTGTAGTGCAGTTTGTTGCTGTAGTATTTCACATCTGTCTTGTTATTATTTTCTACCTGGAATTATCACTCTTGGGTTTTTCTGCTCTAAGCTATGGTTTTTGTGAGCTACTGATGCTAGGACGCCACTTGTTGGAAGTTCCAATGAGTTGACAGTGTAGATTGCAAGATAATTCAGCGAAGAAGCCTGGTGATGAAATCGTACAAGCAGCAGCAGCTATAAGTAACAATGCAACATTACAGAGGATGATACATGACACTACATACTTGCATAAACATTCTCAGCTGGAGAATCTCCTGTTCCTTGTTATTGGTCTCAATAACTTGACTGGCTTGGGATGTTGCTGCTACTCTGGTGACTACTGACTAGTGAGTGTATGCTGCCCATCCTCTACTTGCAGTTTTAGCTCGGCACCTTTTATTTTCTCGCACATTGCATGTTTTCTTCCTTCGAAATGCATTCTTGCAAACTACACCCTGAATCAATATGAAACTATATATGTCAAAAGATTCAATATTTTCTGCCAATTTACCTCATGTGTATCTCTAGAGGCAGGTCCTTGTCTTGCGATGGAACAGAACAGGCACCGATACATGAGATCAGTTCCGAAGGACTCTGTAGAGCTGAGCTCCCAGTGCGGCCAGCGTGAGGGGTTTCTGGATCAGACCGTTTATCCCCGACCGACGGCACATCTCGCGGATGTTGTCATCGACGCTCACAGCGAGAGCTGCGACTATGAGAAGCCAACACCTGTTCCTGAGCGCCCTGATCCGGAAGGCTACCTCAAATGCATCCATGTCAAGGTCCAGAAGGAGGATCTGGAAAGAAGAGTGGGCGCTTCCCAGTAAGGCCAGGCAGTGGGCGCCCGACGACATCACTGTGACCTGGCAGCCCAGCTTCTCGAGGAGCTTCTGCGTCACCGCCTGGCTCATGCCATCGCCGTCCGCGAGCAGAATCCTCAGGCCGTCGAGGCGAGGAACTGAAGTCGGCGTCCTGCGGCACACGCCCGACTGCTGCAGCTGGAACTGCAGAAAGAGGGTGATCGTTTCTCCATCCGGTGCCGACCGCATGCTGCCATTCATCATCTGAAGAAATGAGGGAATTCAGGTCATGTGCAAATTAACAACCGTTAGCTTCAGAATTCCTTCTGAATATTACCGAGTTACCAACCTGCACAATCTTCTTGCACATACTGATCCCAGAGCTGACCGGCCTACTGGCAGATCGGCTGCATCCAGCTGATCTTTCCATCGCAGCCTGAAACTTGACACATATGCTGCAGCCTGGAGACAGATTTGGCTGCGCCGGAATGCAATCCTCTTGGCCCGCAATGCAAGTACTGACGGAGAACAAGAGACGCCCTGCGGCGCTCCTTGCGGCGCTCCGTTGCTGCTGGCTAAGCAGAGCACCCACCATTTGCAGTAGGAGATGAAAGACTCGCGTCTCGTCGCCGACGACCCACTCAGGCAAGGAGTTCTCCAGCTGGCAAGAGAAGCCGACTCCCCCGCAACCGGCCAGACACCCCGCGACGCTCATCGCCTCCCTGATCAGCGAGTGGAGGCCGAATGGCCTGCGATCCACCGTCAGCGTCTCCGTGGCGACGTCGTTCATCAGTGCCAACGAGAGGGTGCTCGTCCTGGCAATGGCATCCGCCAGGAGCCTCTGCTCGGGGCGCATGTTCTGCACCTGCGACACCATGGAGAGCAGCCCAATGATGGAGTACATCGGCTTCCGCATGCCGTGGCACATGGCGCTCTGGATGTTGTTGATGCCATTGGTCGCCATCATCGCCTCATGCTTGGCGTGAAGCAGGGCCCTGTGCTGCTCGGCGAGCTTGTCGCGCATGGCCTGCCACTCCTCCAGGACCGCCGCGTGGGAGAGCGCCACGGCGACCTGATCGGCGACCACCTGCACAACCTCCAGGTCCTGGCTGCCCCATTCTCTGCTACAACGGTAAGGTTCCAGCTTGTTACGAAGAACCAACACCAAGAAGGCATATGAGCTTGCCACCGGTGCCTTTCTTCCGTCAAAATTGGAGACCTTGAGCATGGGAATCCGTATGGCGGCCACGGCTCCCGGTGGCTGGAGGCCGCCGCTGCTCGCCGTGGCGAGCGCCGAGCCTGGCCTGAGCACCTTGGCTGCCTCGCTTACCATTACGTCGAGCACGTCGTGGTCATCAGCGGAGATAGGAGGCTGAGAGCCCAGCACGACGCTGACGGGGCCCTTGCCTCTGAGGCTGAGCTGGTGCACTAGGTGGAGAGCGGCGCCTCCGGCGTCGTGGCCGGGCATCCAGACGGCGCAGCTGTGGAGGGAGAGGGCGTCGGCGAGGTGGAGCATGGTGGTGTGGAGGATGGTGTGCGCGTCCAGCGGCGGCGAGCTCCGGATGTGGTGGGTGAGCATGCGGACGACGCGGGAGGTGGCCTCGACGCGGCGGCGGACGATGCCGAGGTCGCGGTCGAGCTGGCGCGCCTTGGCGCGGAGGAGGGCCTCCCGGAGCTTGGCGCGGATGAGGCGGGGGATGAAGGTGACGAGCGAGACGGCGGTGGCGAAGGAGACGAGGGCCGCGAGGAGCTTGGCGGCGGTGGAGGCGAGCAGGAGGCCGGAGGAGTGCGGGTGGGCGTGGGAGAAGACGGCGAGCAGGTGGATGGCGCCGCCGAGCACGGCGAAGGAGGCGAGCTGCAGCAGGAGCCATTTGAGCGGGGCGAGGTCGGCGCAGGAGTAGGCGAAGTAGAGGAGCTCGAGCGGGATGGAGAGGTAGGAGGCGGCGATGAGGAAGTCGCTCACTCTCTGGCACTGCAGCATCGCCTGCACCGCGCTGTCCTCCCGGCCGTCGCATGCGCCGCCGCAGTAGTACCGCTGCAGCACCCCCGCCGCCGAGAAGTGCCGTGTCGTTTTTGAGCTAGCTGAGCTGAGCAGTCAACCGAGTGCAGTGTGCATGCGCGCAATGATTCGGTCGGAGGATCCCAAAAGGGCGGAGAGAAAGAGAGAGGTGGAGGATTCCGGTGCGGTGGAGAGCCAGGAGCAGGACACGTGTCTACCGGTTACCGAACGCGGCTAGCTATGCCCATGCAACTGACACAGCTCTGACTACCTAAACAGCCCAAACCCAGCCCAGCCCGGCCGGGCCCAGAGGTATGGCTTCAGACGATAAAAACAGAGCCCAGGGGTATGGCGCTGGCATGGAACGAACAAACTTCTGAAAAAGATAAGGCGTATCCCAGCTCCATTTTTCAAGCGTCCCAGGACAAAAGAACATTCGGTTTCCCAGGACAAAGAACATTCGGTTTGGTTTCCTTCTGAAAGACTTGCTCGGAAATCCTTTATTCACTCCACCAGATTATTCCTGTTACAACGCAGCAGGTTCCCAAAAGAGTTTCCCCAGATGAAAGAAGCAATGCATATACCACATAAAAACAGCACGCTGAAAGAATGTGTTGGCATCTCATGAGACCTAAGGCCTTAGGCTAGTGAGAGCTCTCCAGCAGGAATCTTCCTCTTCACCAATTTCTCCCATGATTCATTGGTTTCTTCAATGACCTTCAGCGCATATGCCTAGTTGTGGCAGAGAAGGATACCATCAGAATGCAAAAAATGTCTGCTGCGTTTCAGGATAACTGAAGAAGATAGGATCAAACTTATTACCTTGCTTGTGGGCTTGTTGCCGAGGCCGAATCTGTTGGCAGGCTTACCGTCTGGTATCTTGTAGTCTCTGAACCAGTCTCTGATAGCAGTCAATGTTCCCTGAACAGGTGCCGCACCGTGTTGGTCAGAACAAATGTAAAATAATAATTGGAATGTGTTTTTAGCGCTAACTGGGGAACTGGTCTGAAGTATGTACTTGCAGAAGATATGATAAATTGCAAATCTTCACGAAATAACTTAACAATCAGACAGGAAAAGGATTCATGGGAATCCGCTAGTGGTTGCTATAGAAAAACATGTGGAGGCTAGGGTTGAATAATTAGAACAGAGTACCGTATATTTTTTATTTCAATGCATGAATGCAAACTTGATTTGCTGCAAAGGATTTGCTTCCAAGCTACCTAGTGGAGGTCAAAACTGGCAACAGAAAACAGTGCTCATGTGACATGGATGTACATATCCTACTTTTAATCAAGGAGATAGGCAGCAGATACCAAAAGAGAACAGGAACAGGAACATCAGTCATACCGGAAAATGCTCCTCGACATCATCTACATCATTCACAAGAGATGCTTTGGGATCATCCAAAGAAATGGCCACGATTTTCCAGTCAAGCTCTCCCTCGTCAATCATTGCCAAAGCTGCCAATGGTTTCACCTTAAGTACATCGCCGATATTAGCTCGTCTTTCACCAATCTCAACAACATCGACTGATAGAAAAAAGTAAAGAGAAAAACTTATTAGAGTGGCTACACCTAATATAAACCATGTATATAAAAGATAATAAATAGAAAAATTAACTACCAGGATCATTGTCTCCAAGTGCTCCTTCAACGTCAGCATTTGCAGCAGTTGGGTCCTCCCATGTTTGGGGAAGTAACCCATAGTTCCAGTTGATGTTGTACCTGATGTAAGCGATAATATCAGGACTATCTTCACAAATCTACAGCAGGGCTACTAGCAGTGTAAACTAAATTTCTCAATTGCCTCTCCAAGAGCGCAAGTTTCACAGTTGAAGCTTAAACCAAACTTAAAGATAGGTAAGAAAAATAATCACTTCAAAAGGACTCAAAACAAGGCAAAATAGCAGCTTAAGATCTCTTTTGTCAACAGAAGTGATCAAGTATGGTAAGTATTCAACAACAGCACTCCTTACTTGAATCAGTTCAACCTGAGAACACAGTAACTGGCATTATCTTTACCCCTGCTCCCCGCGTCGCCCTCCCAACAGGCACTCAAAAGGCGACTCCACCCCCGAGCGCCTCCCTCCCCCTGCCGGGCAAAGTCCGCGCACATTTGGCGGCGGCGGCCCAGGCGGCTTCCCCTCAGAGCGCGGGGGCTTGATGAGGACGAAGGCAAAGCACCCCTCTGGGCCTAGGGTTTCGCAGCAGCAGGTCTCAGACCCAGAGGGTCAGGCCTCTGGACCTGGAGCTGCGAGCAGCAGCCCTGTGGGGGCGTGGTGGTGACTGCTCAGCTGAGCTCCAGCAGATCCTGGCACTGGAGGCTGCAGGCTGGCGCGGTGGCAGTATGGTGAAGGTAGTAGGTCCCTGCGACGACGCTGCCAGCCCTGCTCGTCGTGTTCCCTTCTTGGCGGCACTGCTTGGATTGCACGTGAAGTTGTTGATGCGACAGCTGGAGATGTTGGCCTCCCTAGTCTCACTGGCGATACGTTGCTCTGGCGTGGGCTGCTGCACAGGGCGTGGGGCTCAAAGTATGCCGGAGCCAGCACTTCCATATGATAGCTTCACTAGTTCAGTCCAGGTCCTGCCATCAGCCCGCCGACTCTCCTAGGCACATGGGTGGGGGTACGTTGGACCGGGCAGCCCTGGAGATGTTGTCATCTTTGGAGGCGTTTGGTAATGGTTGCGACGTGGCCTTGAGAATCTGAGCACCGCCGCCTCGCCATTCATGGCTAGAGGCTCGGCAAGGGGAGGCCTTTTGTTGTTGCGGTCTGTAGTTGGTGGCACCTCCTCACTGCGTTGTGTCGTTTTGTGAGGACGGTCATGTGTGTGTGTCCCTCCTGCTTGGAGGTTGTACCTGTACCTCTAAACTCTTCATGTTCAATGAAATGGAACTCAAAATCTTTTGTGTTTTCTTCTCGAGAAAAAAATCAGTTCAACCTAGCTACTGTCAGTTGGTTTTGGTGGCAAAAAAAAAATGGAGTTAACACACCATCCAAATGTAGAGATTTTTTGAGAGCAGACTCAATTTGATTTCATATAAACCTGAACAGTAAATCCACATGAGATCTGATACTCTGAGATGGGCATACGAGGACAGGGTACCAAACTAGACTTAAAAGTGATCCCACTGCCAAGCATGGAGAATATAAAACCTTGAAGAAATCCCTAATATAAAGCATATGACAGCCACTACAACCTTTCTAGCATTGAAGTAAAGCTCGCTGAATGCGACCAATGTAAGAATACTGTGTCCTATCATTTCCCCACTATGGCACACGAAAAGCATGAAAAGAACTACCATTATCCCAGTTTTTTTTCCAAAGCCACATTTTTATAGTAGAAAAACATAAATGTAAATTTTCCTACAAGAACCATAAAGGTGCCATAGTTATTCTACCAACAGGTATGTCATCCTACCTCTCTCTATAACCCACTCTATTTTTGTAAGCTTAAGGTTCCAAAATAAAAAACGAAATAAAATTCCTGGTAGTACAGCAGGAAAACAATTGTTACTGATATAAAATCTACTCCATTCTTTGTTATGTGAGAGAAAATATTGGAAAATGGTAAATCAATTGCATTCTTCCTGCCAATGAACCTGTAGCCTCTACTATTTTTTTGATTAAGCGGTGAAAAGGGAATTGAGGGATTGAAATGTATATAGAGTTCTGGCTCTTGATAGAACTGCTTGGAATCAGCAATCTATGTGCTGGAATCTTAACTTACCTTCTTGTACTTTGTTTACATTTTTCTCTCTTTCACTTTTCGGTTTCAATATGTTTCTGCTGGGTTTCATATTAAGGCGTTGTTGTTATTGTTGTTGAAAAAGGGCATTAAGCTCCCAAATTTTATCATGATGACATTGAAGTTCAGAACAACCATCTAAATTTCATCATGATGGAATTGGAGTTCAGAACGACCATCTGGCCTCTACTAATTAATTAATTACAGTCAAGTGGTTCACTATTATACCATCAACTTAGATAGTATATATATGCTTCGAATTTTAATATGAAAACGCAAAAATTTCAGGAACTACGGCATTTGGGTTCGAATTTGCATCGGTTGGGAGTCCTTACGGGTAGTAACGGAGGTTGCCCTTCTTGGTGTCCTGCTTGATGGGCGTAAAGGCCTCGTCGGTGGCGACCTCCATCTTAGCGCTGCTCTCCTTGGGGATCTCCACGATGAAGTGGAACACCCCGTCCCCTGCGCGGAGCGGCACGTCGTGCCACGGGGAAATCTTGCAGCCGCCGCCGTCGACGAGGAAGACGCGGTAGTCGAGCGTCTCTGGCTGGCCCAGGTCCTTGGGCTTGAGCTCGGTGGGCCTGAGGAGCGCGGTGGTGGTGAGCCCCGGGCGCTGGAAGCGGACGGCGGTGCGGAGGCGGCAGCTGCTGCGCAGGAGGCCAGCGCCCGCAAGGCGCGTGAAGCGGGTCGCCGCCGTCGCGGACGCCGTGACCGCCGTCGCCATTCGCGGTGGCCCTGGGGGTGGGTGGGAGAGATAGAGGAGGATGCGGCGGCGGCGGCGGTCACTGCAGACTGGAAAGTGGAGCTGAGGATGACGAGGCGACGAATTTTGCGGCTTTCGTGATGGCTACTGGCTATGCAGGTGGACCCTCGTGCAGACAGATCTCGAGAATGTTTTCATGGGCCACGTCTGGGCTTGGTCGTAGGGAACGTATAGGCCCATCTATATGTCGGGCTGAGAAATTGGGGTCCATGTCTAATGCATGGTTCTGTGGGAAATCCATTTTCTCAAAGAAAAAGATAACTACATCCGATCCACTATAAATTTATACAAAACCAGCTACACTCATTATGGATCAGAGAGAGTAATAAAAAGTAACTTGTATTGTCATATTTTGAAAAACTTCATAGAATCAAGCACATGCACATGCACACATACCCAAATTGGCAATTAAAGTCGGAGTTGTAGAGTTTCAAGATGGGCTAACTCAACATGGATGGCTTATTAGAGATAAAAACTTTGTGATCATCTATCACTAAGACTATGAGAGTAATCCATGTTAATTGAATAAACAAGACATCAATCCTAGGTTTAATCTTTGGTGGTAAGAATTTTGTACGAGGTGCCTTTGTGTGCACACGAAACAACACACATGAATTTAAAAGGATTGAAGAGAGTGAATATCTAAAGATAGAATGAAAATTTCCGCAAAAATAGATACAATACAAATGTATTGGACTTCTCCAAGGAAAAATAAAGACCCAATTGGATCAAAGACAATTGGAGAATTTTTTGAGAATATAATTTCTATGGTATGTCTAGGAGAAAGGAGACTCCTTTGCAGTTTTAAAGGACAAAAAAACATGAGGTATCACCTCATGTTTTCATATATTTGTGTCTACAATTTCTGAATTTTTACCATATGACAACCAAACGAAACTCATATTTTTTCTATGGTTTTCGTCCCCATAGAAATCCTAGATATATGACATCTCAATTGATGCCACAAACAACAGACGAATCTATTCACCATTTTTTGCTGCCTCAAACACTGGATTTTGTGGCTTTCGTGGTGGCTGTTGGCTATACTAGGTGGACCCTTGTGCAGATAGATCTTGACAATGTTTTCATGGCCCACATGTTGGGCTTGTTCGTAGGGAAGGTATAGGCCCATCTAGATGTCCGCCTGAGAAACTAGGCTCCCTGTCCAATGCATGGTTCTGTGGAAATCCATTTTCTAAAAGGAAAAAGGTAATAAAAAGTAACTCATATTGTCATGTTTTGAAAAAACTACATAGAATCAAGCACGCTCACATACTCACATTGGTAATTAAAGTTGGAGTTGTAGAGTTTCAAGATTGACTAACTCAACATAGATGGCTCATTACAGACAAAAATTTCATGATCATCTATTGCTAATACCGTGAGAGTAATCCACGTTAATCAAATAAACAAGACAACAATGCTAGGTTTAATCCTTGGTAGTAAGAATTTTGTATGAGGTGCCTTTGTGTGCACATGAAACAACACACATGAATTTATAAGGATAGAAGAGAGTGAGTATCTAAAGATAGAATGCAGATGCATTGGACTTCTCCAAGGAAAAATAAAGACCCAATGGAACCAACAAATTGGGAAATTTTGAGAATATAATTTCTATGGTTTGTCTAGGAGGAAGGAAGATTCCTTTGCAGTTTTGAAGGATACTACCCCCGTTCCAAAATTTAAGCCTTTTTGTAGTTCAATTTGAACGGCTAGAAAGCCTTATATTATGGAACAGAGGGAGCAACAAATATTTTTTTTAGAAATGGGGAGAGAAGCCCCGGCCTCTGCATCAAGCTATGCATACGGCTTTTATTTATTATTAGAGCAACAAAGTGTGGCAAAAGTTATTACAAAGATCATAAAAACCAGAACCGCCAAACTAAAACACCGAGCAAAACGATAACCATATCGCCATCTCCCCGACGAGATCTAAGCAAACACCTAGCTGCCTCATACAATGCATGGTTCTGTGGGAAAATCCATCTTCTCAAAGAAAATCCATTATCAAATTGGCTCTTGAGACTAAAAAAATCCAAACAGAGGGAGTACATCCGATCCACTATAAATTTATATCAAACCAGTGACACTTATTAAAATTATAGATCAGAGTGAGTAATAAAAAGTAATTTGTATTTGCATCTTTTGAAAAACTTCATAGAATCAAGCACGTGGACACGCGGACATACCCAAATTGGTAATTAATGTCAGAGTTGTAGAGTTTCAAGATCGGCTGACTCAATATGGACGGGCTTATTACAGACAAAAACTTCGTGATCATCTATCACTAAGACTAAGGGTGGGCAAAAACGGTTTGACTGGTTTACCCGGTTTGGGTCAGTTCATTTTTTTGAACTGTATTGGAAATCTAAATTGGGTTTGTGAAGGAAAATAAACTAGCACTAGTTTGACACCGGTTTACACGGTTTGGATGGTTTCAGCTTTTGCCCAGGCCTAACTAAGACTATGAGAGTAATGCATGTTAATTGAATAAACAAGACATCAATTCTAGGTTTAATCCTTGGTAGTAAGAATTTTGTACGAGGTGCATTTGTGTGCACACCAAAACAACACACATGAATTTAAAAGGCTTGAAGAGAATGAATATATAAAGATAGAATGCAAATTTCCGCAAAAATAGATAGAATGCAAATGTATTGGACTTCTCCAAGGAAAATTAGAGACCCAATTGGAACAAAGACAATCAGAGAATTTTTTGAGAATATAATTTCTATGGTATGTCTGGGAGAAAGGAGACTCCTTTGCAGTTTTGAAGGACAAGTTTTCATATATTTGTGTCTACAATTTCTGAGTTCTTATCATATGAAAACCAAACGAAACTCATGAAATTTTCTATGCTTTTTGTCCCATAGAAATCCTAGATAGATGACATCTCAATTTTCTTGCGTTTAGGATGGATGACATGAGCCCACACATAGGAAGCTGCCACACACTCAAAGAATGAATGGTGAATAGATTCATCCATTGTTTGATTCACCATAGTTTGTTGCCTCAAACACTGAATTTTGTGGCTTTAGTGGTGGCTGATGGATATACTAGGAGACCCTTGTGCAGATAGATCTCGAGAATGTTTTCATGGGCCACATGCTGGGCTTGTTCGTAGGGAAGGTATAGGCCCATCTAGATATCGGACTGAGAAATTGGGCTCCCTGTCCAATGCATGGTTCTGTGGGAAATCCATCTTCTAAAAGGAAAAAGGTAATAAAAAATAACTCATATTGTCATCTTTTGAAAAACTACATAGAATCAAGCACACTCACATACCCACATTGTTAATTAAAGTTGGAGTTGTAGAGTTTCAAGATCGGCTAACTCAACATGGACGGCTCATTACAGACAAAAACTTCATGATCATCTATCGCTAAGACCATGAGAGTAATCCACGCTAATCGAATAAAAAAGAAATCAATCCTAGGTTTAATCCATGGTAGTAAGAATTTTGTACGAGGTGCCTTTGTGTGCACATGAAACAACACACGTGAATTTATAATTATAAGGATAGAAGAGAGTGAGTATCTAAAGATAGAATGCAAATTTCCGAAAAAAAAGATAGAATGCAAATGCATTGGACTTCTCCAAGGAAAAATAAAGACCCAATGGAACCAAAAAAATGGGGAAATTTTGAGAATATAATTTCTATGGTTTGTCTAGGAGGAAGGAAGAATCCTTTGCATTTTTGAAGGATGGCAAACATGAGGTCTCACCTCACCTCATGTTATACCTCATGTTTTCATATCTCTGTGTCTATAATTCCCGAGTTTTTACCATATGACAACTAAACGACACTTGCGGAATTTTCGTCCTTGTAGAAATCCTGGATACATGACATCTCAATTCTTGCGTTCAGGATGCATGACATGAGCCCACACATAGGAAATTGCCACACACTCAAAGAACGAATGATGAATAGATTCATCCATTGTTCTAAATCTTTGGAAGAAATGCCTAGTCCAATCTTGCTTCGTGTTGTCTTTAATTAGTTGCAACGCCATTGTGCCAAATTCCAGCAAGATCAGCATGACAAGCCTTCCGAACATATGTTCCCGTGTTGAGGGAACAGGAAAGAAATAAGGGCAGTGGGGCGCACAATGACGTTTTTGCGTAGGAAAGTCTAATAGTATATGCTGTGATCTTTATTCAGTCGAGTTAGGCATCAGCTAGTATTATATATGAATCAGGAGAGATGCTGCGCGCACTTCTCTCCCCCTGTATCTGCATGCCAGGTTCAGTTTCCATTTGCAGGAACATGCTCCGTGACTCCGTTCAGAAAAGGTGAGGAAATTCTGCTTGGCTACAATTGCTCCCGGCCGAAAGAATGTTTGGCCAAGTGCATCAACCTCCGTGTGGGTTGGCTAATTGACTCGGGAGGAAACGAGCAACACGCTTGTCTAGGAAAAGCCAATCGTTGTGTTACATGTTTTTTTTAGCGTAACAACAACGATCACTGATAAAGTAAAACAGAAAAGGAGTTACGTTTTACTTGTGTTTTACTTCCTCTGTTCTATAGTATAAGATGTTTTAGTATTTTCCTAAAATGCGTTTGTCTAGACGCTTTTTGGTTTGTAGGTTCGGAGCAAAACGACTAAACCTACGCAGTGAAAGATGTCTAGATAGATGTGTTTTATAAAAAGGAAACAACCCTTAATATTTTGGAACAGAGCGAGTACATCATAGTTAGGGATGCAAGCGGGACGGGACGGGCTGGTGGAATATCACACTGATAATATAGTGTTAATTTTATTATTGTGATGTGTTAGTTGTGAACTAGTTCATGAGTTTCGCAGGACGAAGCGGAATGCTCGCATCCCTAACCACTTCCAATGTTAAAAAAAAAACAGTGTTACCTTCGCCCCCTATTGATCCAAAAAAATCATAGTCAATGTTATCACAGAATCACAACTAGAAACACGACTAACCCTGTGAGCCTTTGTATTTCCCTGTTGGCCATGCAACAACTCACAAAGAAAATGGTTAGTCATGTTTCTGATAGTGAATGTGAAAAGTCAAACATGCAAGTAGTATAAGCTAGACGAAGGGAATACTCTCCCTGTCCTAAAAAAAATGATGTCAGTGATTTTTTTCTAATTCAAATGTATCCTAAATAGTGTTTAGATATATTTAAATTTAGACAAGCCTGCATCCATTTGGGAGTATGGTATTGTACTAGGAGTAAGAAACATTAGTTTGACTTTTAACTGGATGGTTCAGTAGCGTATTATCAACAATTCTCCATCTAACCATCTTAAACGTGCAAGCAAATGAATTTCATCCAAAGCGAAAGCCTGCCAAACTCCCGTCCACCTGTCTGCTATGAACTAATAATGGATAAGGAGCTGAGCAAAGCCACAACGGATAGGGATTTCGTTCCAACAAAAGATTAATGTTTCCTTCCTCCAAAAGGAAAAGAAAAGATGATATGCCAGAGATCCGCGCTCGCATGATACGCCGGAAGCGGCCCCGGGAACTCCAGCCACGGATAGTTTAGGCTGACAGCGCATCCCGGCCGGATCGATCAAAAAGCCTCGAATCATTGCCGCTAATGACGTCGTCGCTCGTCGACGGCCCTGGGCCGCTCGCTTGCTTGCTGCTC
The DNA here is from genome assembly GCA_916181665.1 of Avena sativa. Taxonomy (NCBI): domain Eukaryota; kingdom Viridiplantae; phylum Streptophyta; class Magnoliopsida; order Poales; family Poaceae; genus Avena; species Avena sativa. The sequence goes on along the minus strand of OV702298.1, from coordinate 269,692,633 downwards.
TGCTCTGCATGCGAGCACTGCCTGGGATTGAATATTGGATGATGATTGATGATATCTCTGTGTCAGTGTCACCATCCTCTGAGGATGGGAATGACAGGGTTTGCATTAGCGTTTTGTTAATGTAAAGCTTGAGCCAGAAGCGTCTGGGACTAATCATTCTGAGATCGATCTCTGGTTGCTGTCGTCGTCTGTTGCTAGTCCAATGATGGATCGGTCCTTGTATTGTACGTACGTGTGCGTAGGAGGAGGAGGAGAAGCTACGCACATTGCTACGACTTTGCTTAATTGGCGGGACGACCGGTAGTGGCGGTAGCGGTGGCGCTGTGATGTTCTAGCAGGGAGCAACGCGGATTGGAGGCGAGTTGGCCATTGGAACGGCTAAACTAGTCGCTAGCTCTGAGCCAATTGGCCAACGGTTCTCCCGGATGACATTGACCGGAGAGGAAGGAGAAGCGTGCGTGCGGTGGGTGCGAGTGATTCATGAATGGGCAAATCAGATGGAATGGAACGCAGGACGTACCGGTGCCTGCCTTCTTCCAAGATACGTCCATCTCTGTTTTCCCTTTAATTTCCAGGCGACGTACGCGACGCCGACAGGGTCCAAAAGGAAAGCCAAATGGTACTATACATGGGTGCTGCCACAGACAAGATCACCACTTGCTGTCAGTTTCACGGATCAAACGCACAGAGTCTCAGACCACCTAGAAATAGTTGTGATCTCTAGGCCAGATTGCGGCAGTTTCATGCATGAGCTTTCGCCCTTAAGGAAGGGCACTTTTCTTTCATGTGTACAGCACCGAGAAACAGATAAAGCTAGGTGCATGCAGTGCTGCACAGTGTATAGTATTGGGTGTACGAGTACGAGTCCCTCTTGGCATGCGCTTATCTAGCCTGCCATGGAACGGGGACGGCAGAAAGAGAGCAAGAACCGAAGCCGCGAGAAACGTAGCTAGTGGAGAGGCCACTCCACTGTTAAGTACCTTCGTGTCAAACCACACTCAGCCATGCCTCATTTGTATACGTAGTGGTCAGATCCGTACCACCAAACCGGAGGCGGTTCCCCGGTATGACCAAGGCGAGGTGACCATGTGCATGCAGCGGGCTGATGACCCTGGATTCGGAAAGACTTGCTACTCTCACTTTCCCCTTCCCCTCCTCACCGTTTGCTTTGAGAGTCGTGCGCAGGCGACAGGCCCCATCCCGAGCCCTTTTCGTCGGATTAGCCGGCGGGCGGTGGTTGCGGAGGGATGCCGGAGTAGCAGTAGGGTGTAGTTTGTATGGCCTTATGCCGGTAGTGGGCTCTATGCCCAGTAGGTGGAGCGGAGCTCAGGATCCTGGCGACCTGATCCTTAGAGCTTTAGGGTTCTTATTCGTCGAGCAGTTCTTCCTCTGGTCGGAGCGCTGCTTCTTCGAATAAAGCAAGTGTCGTAGGCGACATGTGGAGGCAAGGGGGAGTGAAAGCGGAGAGACACACTCTACATCTTCCAGGTCATCAGGCCATCTTGTGGAGGGGTATGGTTCGTTGGAGCATTGATACCTGGAGGTTCGGATTCCTCCTCATCCAAGTCGTCGCGATGGCGATGCAACCGAGGAGGCGATCTCACCCTTTCTCATTCAGGAGATCGAAGAGAAGGTGGGTGGCGCGCTCGATCGTGCTACCAAATGATGCACGCGGTGGAGTCCCCTGTTGGGTTTGCAACATAGAAAACAAAAAAAATTCTTACGATAGAAACTACTAAGCACCAAGATCTATCTACTAGATACAAGCTACGGGTGGATATACATCCATAGAGAATATACTCTTGTAGACCGACAAAGTTTAACGAGTCTGAACTTGTGGATGACGTAGTTGAATGCTTGCCGATCTCAAGATCGAGAAAAAGTCCAGCGCCGCAAATCAACAGCGCATCCGTGATCGCACATACGTTCAAGCCACCAAACAACCTCCACCTCCTCGCTCCAGCGATGCAGCGGAAGTAGCAACTCCTTCCAGACGAAAAGCCACCGAAAACATGTATCTCGCTAGTCCAAGGCCATGGGAGAATAATTCTAGAGGGAAAAAGAGATCCTTCACGGGGAGGTGTGAGTGAGAGAGAGAGGGTGAGAGGGGCCTTTTATAAGAGGAGGGGGGCTCCCCAAGGGGTGTGGCCGGCGCATCGGGGCTGCCCTCACCCCTTCCTCCATTCATGTGAGTGGAGCTCCCACTCACAAATTGCCCCTCCATTTTCTCCACTCAAAATCCCACTCAAATTCCCATTAAATTTGTGTGTAATTTCTTTTTAAATAAAACTCCTTTTATTTATTTATTCAGAATTTTTTCAATTACATTAATTAACAAACATTCACATAAAACCCCTTGCTACTTTTCAATTTCACATGCAGAACTTGTTTCAGCAATTTCACCCAAAATAATTTCGGTATCCATTGAAATAATTCCAGTGCTTTGAAATTCTTTCGTCTAGAACATATTTGCTCCAAATGATGTTGGTATCCCTTAAGTGTGTCACCCTACGGTTCACGAATAATGCAGACATAATCGAGACCTCTCTCGGATCAATAATCAGAAGCGGGACCTGAAGATCTATACTGACTCCCACACATTCGACAATGACTTCTGTGATCGTGAGAACCTTTTACGCTAGTAACTTAATCCCTTTGTCTTGTGATATATTACATGTCCGAGATTCGATCATCGGTATCTCCATACCTAGTTTGATCTTGTTACCGACATGCACTCTTTTCTCGTTCTCGTGATATAACATTCTAGTGATCACATCACTTACTTGCAAGCTAACTAACGCGATATCACCGAGAGGGCCCAGAGTATATATATCCGTCATCGGGATGAACAAATTCCACTCTTGATCCATAAGCCTCTACATAACACCTTCATAGCACTGAACCCACCTTTATAGTCACCTGTTACAGTGTGACGTTTGATGTTATCAAGATACTCTTCCAGTGTTAGTGATTGACATAATCTCATGGTCGAAGGACTAGGATTACTTCGTATGATGTTATAGCAATATAAACACAATGACTTTGATCGTAATGCTATACTTCGGATGAATGTTCATCACATCATTCCAATAATGTTGCGACCTCGTTATTAATAACATTCAATGTCCATGATTAGAAAACCTTGATCATCTTGTTAATCAACGAGCTAGTTTATAAGAGAGACATAACTAAAAACTTTCTATTTATTTACTAAACACACATGTATTAATGTTTCCGTATTAATACAATTATTGCATGCAAAATAAACATCTATCATATACTTGGAATACATATAATAACAACTTTATTATTGCCTCTCAGGACATATTCCCTTCATCCCAAGCGAAGGCCGTGGCGCCAACGCTATCCTTAGTCGGAGAGGCCACTCCACACTCGGGATCACCGGAGCTTCTTCTTCCTCCATATGTGGAGGATTTTCTCTAATCTTGGCGCGAGAATCAGTGTCGGTGCCACCCCAAGTGGTGTAGTCCCTGGTGGTGGCTCAGGTGTCTGTGCCTAGAGGTCGCCGACGAGCAGTGGAGGAGGACGATAAGGGCCTACATGCTTTTCTTGTTGTTGCCCTAGGGTCCTTTGTGCAAAGTTATAGGCCTTATATTCAAAAATCAGGTTGTGTAGGGCTATAAATGTCAGGGGCCTCTTCGTAATTTGTACCTTCCATTAATTTATTGCAGCATCCTGGCCTTTCGAGGCCGTTGTTATTAAAAAAAAGACCCGACAAGACGATTGTGTGTCTTTTGAAGGACAGGGAAATCAGAAAAAAAAAGGTGGGATTTGGCACCCAGAAAAAATCACTCAAGAATAAAATCAAGAAGAGTGGTGCCTCGAGGAAGGCATGAGCGGCTGCTTGATGAATATCGCATCTTCTGAAGTTGTCGTGTCCGACGACATTGTTGATGGGGATGAATTCTTGTTGTGTTTCCGGTGGGTTTGCCGATGTTTCAGGAGAGTTGTGTAGTTTTTGAGAGTAGTGTTCTTGTTGTAATGGTTTTTGTCTGGTTTAATCGAATAGGGCAAATGTTTTGCCTTTGATTTTAGGAAAATTGTTAAAATAAACTGATAAAACGGGTCCCCTTCGGGGTCCTATCAATTAAAAAAAATCATACTATATAATCAATGCCATCGAAGAATGTGAAAAGTCAAACATGTCTTATATTCTACTAGCTAGACTTAGGGATATACTCCCTATGTCCCAATTTGCGTATAACTTTTAATTAAAATAAAAAATTTAAAGTTTGACCAATAATATATAAAAAGAATCAAAATCTACCGTATCAAACTTATATTACGAGGACCACGATGAAATATACTTTCATGTTGTATGCACTAGATATTGTGAAGATTAATATATTTCTTATTTCTCTTTATAAATGGTCAAACTCTACAAAGTTTGACTTTGACTAAAAATTATATGTAACGTATTTTAGGTCGAGAGAGTATAGATAATTAGTAAATGGATCGTTCAGCATATCATCAACAATTTTCCACATATCCAATTTATAAATGGAAAAGGAAATTAGTTGCAGCCAAGCAAGAAGCATGCCAAACACTTCTCTCCCCCTGTCATAAACCAATGGATATGGTAGCTGAGAAAGCCACAACGACCAGGATCCATTTTCATTCCAACAAGATTATGTTTCCTTCCTGCAAAAGGAAAAGAAAGGCAGACGATATCCCAGACCCAGAGATCCGCGCTCGCATGATAGGCCGGAAGCGGTCACTGGAACTCCAGCGGTTCAGCCACGGATAGTTTAGGCTGACAGCGCTTGCATGAATCCCAGCCGGATCGATCAAAAGCCTCGAATCATTGCCGCTAATGACGTCGTCGATGGCCCTGGGCCGCTAGCTTGCTGCTCTGCATGCAAGCACTGCTCGGGATTGAATATTCGGTGATTGATATCCCGGCCGTGTGAGTGTCACCATGTTCTAATGACAGGGTTAACACTACCGTTTTGTTAATCTAAAGCTTGACACTACAAGAAAAACCTACTATATAGACATTCTTCTTGAGACACTTCTTATTTTGCCTCTTTAAAAATCAGGTAGAGACATTTTGCATCCTGTAAAAACAATTGTTAAGACACTAAAGTATGTGTCTCAAATATAGAGACACCAGTTAAGACATTTTTCTAACAAAATGGAATTTTCATTCTAGAGACAATTTTTGAGGCATTCTAAATTGTGTCAACAAGTTCTATAAAGGCAATCATTGAGACATATTGCAAAAAGGTGTTTATATTTTCTGTAAAGACACTATTTGAGGCATTTTTCTTGTTCTCTAGAGACATTTGTTTTAAGTTTTAGTAAGGTTGTGCTGTACTCAAAAGAAACTAATTTCAAGTATAAATATGATCTTGTGTAAGGTTGAGATGGTTGGAGGAATAAGTCTTTATCATTAAGGTTAAGAGTTTAAGGATTACTTTTGACATGTTTTTCATAATATTTTTTACTCTACGTGTACAGACATAATATAATTCCTCTTTGTTGTGTCTTATAAGGTTTATAGACATTATTACTAGTGTCCTTAACACATAAGAGACACTGCCCGTAGCGACACTTTTGAGACAATGTCTAGAAGTACGTAAAGACAATAATAATGTCTCTACGGGACCAAAATAGTGTCTCTACAGGCCAGTTCTCTTGTAGTGTGAGATTCGTCTTCCTCTATCGACCTGTAACCGCATTCCTTCTCGAAAGTGCTGCCTCAATACTCGGTGATTTGGTGCTCGAGTAGCATGGTGGGCAAACTTCAACGGACACATCGATTGCGGGTCATCTTCGTTTGTCAGTTTGCCGTGATCTTTCTCGAAACAGTCTTTCATCCTGCTATTAATCTGGCAATACACCGATAGAAGAGTTCGAATTAAAGAAAATGCTAGGGCAGACAACACAAACATGCCCAAACAAAAAATAATGAAGGCAATGACAAATCGACGAAAATCGACGCGCCTCCGACTTTGGCACACCACGCTCCAAGCACCCAGAAGCGCCAAGTACCAAGTAGCACATTCAAGAAGGAAAGCATCATCGACACTGCGCTGCTGCTCGGACCGGACTAGTCCTAAGATTTACCCGACACTGAGAGTAAAGTGGACATAGGATTCCTGTGACGCACTCTAGGAAGAAATGGTGCCACTCAAAGGCGGCACCGCATCAGGGTCGGACGAGCCGGTAGGGATTTCTCCCGATCCCCGCCCACAAAAAACCCTAATTTAAACGAAGCACTACCGCCCAGCTTTGCCGCCGACCTGCACACGCCACCACGACCTTGAAGTCACCGTCCCCATCTCTTCGAGGACACTAGTGTGCGTCCTGTAAGACAGAGGCACATGACACCGCTTGGACAAGGGATAACGACCTTGCAGCCACAAGGGAGGGGGAAGGGGACCCACCTCCAATGCCGAAAGGCGATCGTCAACCAGATAGAGCAACATGGGCACACCAGCCCATCCCACATGGGGCCATAAATCCCCGGTCGCCCTGCTACAATAGGCAAGCCGCAACGCCTCCATCCCCAATCCTAGCCTAGTCACCGTTGCCACCTCCAGAGAGCTCCGTAGACGCAGCGCCCCGGCCTGCCCAAGCCCATTTGAGGCCCTCCTGATCCCATCAGGGGCCCGAGATGCCGAGATCTTGGTCGGGGCAGAAGGTAGCGATGCAAAAAATCCATGGTGCCCTGCCGCCACGCGATGTGATCGCTAGCCCCACCCAGATGTGTCGGACCAGAGCATGCCGAGGACCACCGCCAGGGAGAAGAAGGGCCCTAGCCCGACCCATGGTGCGGGAGAAGCAGGCTACCGCAACCGACGTCGCCCAGGCTTCACCCATCGACTACTACCGGTGAAGGCGACAGGGTAGGGGTCAAAGGCGGCTGGAGGAAGGGGAAGGCTGTCAACACCCGGATTTTTAATCCCAGATGCCTGTTATGCCATACATCGCAATCCCAGGATTACCATTTTTACGAGACATAACAAAATTGGATACCACAGTACATCATCCATTACAAACCATACATAAGGTCTTACACAAATAAGGATCTCATGATCCAGTTCTTAATACAACTCAAGCAACGGAAATACATAATAATAACGGTAGCGTAGGCGAAGCTCCATCTTCGGGGTCACATGCAATGCTGACGATGAGAGATGATCCTAGTTGTCGTAACCTTCCTGGGGTCCATCCTCCAGGTACTCCTCTTCATAGTCTGGCCACGGGAATAGCCAGGGACAAATCCATGAGTACTCTTTAAGTACTCGCAAACTAATACTAACAAGTGAAGGGTTTTTTTTGTAGTAGGACACTAAGCTCTAGGGTTGTTTTGCAAAAATCCAGATTTACCTCTACTAAGTTCAGAAGCAAGAAAAGCTAGCTGAAATTTTATAACACCTAAGTGGGAACTTGTATTTCATATAACAACTCTGTTGTGGTCAAGTCAAAGTCTCAATTCATTTCACAAGTCATTTTGAAAACATCTGACAGGGGAACAGTATGGCCACTCCAACTGTCCATAACCGCGGACGCGGCTATTCGAATAGTTTGACACTCTGCAGAGATTGTACACTTTCACCACAACATTTGATACATCCGTCAGGAACAAATCCTGAATTCACCATACTCAGTATGCGGATAATCAATCCTAACTTTTCAATTACACATCCTAGTATAAGAACCTCTCCTGTGAGTTTGGCCTCCCAATCATGACCAACTGTCATCTTGGGTACTGCACAGGTGGACAATCTTCACAAGGTAGCCTCAGCTCAGACCTTGGCCGTGAGGGAACTAATACTAAGGTATATAAGTTTCCAGTCAAGCCCTACCCAATTCTCGGGTATTGTGATTGTACGGTAAAATTGGAATGGTATCGCATCCAGACAACCATCAGTTTTATAAAGGGCTAAGTGTAGGGTCCCCAACCTTTAATAAGATTAAGCCCCCTGTGTTTACAATGCTAGTCCCTGGATCAATAGCTAGCATCCACAGTTCAGATGTAATATCAAGAAACAAAGGTCATAATACAACTTTATAACCAGGAATAAAATAGTTTTATTACATCAAACATAGCTCATTGGCTATTTACATTACATTGCAGCGGAATATCTATAGTCATGGGTCCTTCATCTTCAAAGTGCCACAGGCAGATGTTGGTTGTAGACTTTGTAATCCTAATCAATCAATCTTCACTAAAATCAATCAAACCTGCAACATTACAAGTTACAGCCACAAGGGTCAATACATTTGAATTGTATTGGCAAGTGATACTTTGGTAGTATAGTGGTGTCTATCATCTATATGCATTTGGCTAAGTGGAGTTGAGGCTTGCATTGCTCAAAATAGATTTTTCCTATCATTTTGAAAATACTAAGTTTTGTTTGGCAAAAACTTTCCAAGGAATCTATCAATCAAAGACTGAAGATCCACTCAGGGCATCTATCAATCAAAGACTGAAGACTTGCTTGGCAAAACAATTTCCTCAATCAATGAATTCAAGATCCTTGTACCAAGCCATCTCTCCATCAAAGATTGAAGAATTTCACACAACCCTTGTTCACCCACAAGTTTTAATTTAGAAATTGGAGTGATGAGATTCTTGATTGCTTCCATGTCTTGATGCTCAAATTGTCCTTTACCAGGGACATGGCTAAGTACTTAGGTTTTACACTCTGCAGAGGTGGTGCACTTCCCCACAAGACTTGGTTTCCCAAGACAAAATCTTTCAGAAGCCTTCCCTTAGACCAACATGGACGTGCTCCAACCTATCAATCACTACCACCCACTGTCCATGTGGCTAAGTTCTTGCAACCTATATGATCATGGCAGAGCCCATATTGCCAAGTGGTTGCACTTGAAGCTTCTCAACATTTGACATCTCAAATCTCTTTGTTTCCTGGGTGGCCATCCACAAGTGAGATACACAAGGTTCACCAGTACCCCTGGCCTTGTGTAACCACTCAACATATCCCATTCTTTCCATTCCACCCAGGTGATTCATTAACTTAGTTGTTTTGTTAAATAAAAACAAGTCCTTAGACTTAGAATATTTTTCCATAGTGTGAATATATTCCACCCAAGTTTTCTATTAGCTAGGCTAAGCTTGGTAGTAATAGGATTCTTAACTTAGGAAAATCCTTCTAAGGATTCATCTACTAGGTTTTCCTATAGCAAGATCTATGCTTAGCAAAATAAAAACCATGCAAGTTTTTCTTAGCAAAAACACTAATGCATATTGAAAATAATGGGACAGATAGTATGAAGTATCACTTGCCTTTTTGGTAGAGGGTATAGGTTTACTCCTTGATCTTGCTAGTCTCACTCTTCTCTAACTTCACTACAAGTCAATCAAGCAAACACAAACTCAATCCACCAATCAAGCAAAACAACACACACATAGACATTTGGGTACATCTAAGTCATGCATAAGCATGCAAAGGTTGGTTCTATTGTAGGGATGGTCTTCACTAGGCTTCTAACTTTGTAAGTTCCAAATTGGTCATTTACCAAAATGGCAAAGTCATTTGCAAATAGGGTCTCTATTAGATTCCTAAACTTTGTAAGATCCAAATTGGTCATTTACCAAAGTGGCAAAGTTGTTAGCAAAAGGTTTCACCTCAAAACCATTTCCATGACAAAGTGTCATTTTATGTGGTGTAGAAATATTTCTACTAGGGTATTAACCTATAGGTTTCACCAAATGAGTTGCTATTGCAAAACTTGGTGTTTTGGGTCAGTAGGTTTGGTCCAAAGCATTTTCTCAAAGTTTTCTTTATGAAAGCATTTTCATAAACAAAACAAATAGTTTTAGTTGTAGGGGTTCGTAGCATGGAAAACAAAAATTTTCTATCGCATACAAACAAACAAGCCAAGATCTATCTACTAGATTGTAGCAACGAGTCGATGGAATAACTCACCCTCGAAGATTCCAAAGTGTTTAACGAGAGCAGATTCTCGTGGGTGATGTAGTCGTACTCTTTCCGATCTCAAGATCGCGTAGACGATCCTTCCGGCGCCGCGTTCCCGCAGCGCTCCCGCAGTCGGTCACACGTTCGGTACTCGACGAAGACCTTCCTCTCCCTTGTTCCAGCAGGCAGCGGAGGTTGTAGCACTCTCCTCGCAATTCCGGCAGCACAACGGCGTGGTACCGGAGGTAGAGGGGAGATCCCGCAGGGCTTCGCCTTAAGCCGGTGCGAGTATGGTGGAGTTTATGAGAGAGGCTATTAGTGGTCTAGTAATTAGACACACCAATTAGAGGGCTCTAAACCAATTAGAAGGCTCTAAACCGAAACAGCTCTAAACCGGGGTCTAGGTCTAGTTTCTAGTTTAGAGGATAGGAACTTGTGTGTTCTAGGAGGGAGCCCTGCCCCTCCTTATATAGGTGGGAGGGCTGGCCGGCCAAGGGGAGGAGAGTCCCTCCCCAAGTCGGCTTGGTGGGGCGCCGGCCAAGGGAGGAACCCTCCTCCAATTCGGCCTCCACCAATCCTCCTCTCTTCCCACTTCCCAAAATTGCCGTTTGACTTTCAAACTAGCCGTTTGACTTTTCAATTTAGGATTTAAATAAACCCTTTATTTTGGACAGCAAGAACACCTAGTACATGATGCAATCATTCCAACTTACAATGACACATTCATGTACCCCTTCCCCCCCGGAGTGCCGGACATTCCGGGACCTTCTAGAATGTTCCCGATGAAAACACCGGAACCATTCCCCAACTCCGAAATGGGACTTTCCTTATATGAATCTTATTCTCCGGACCATTCCGGATCACCTCGTGATATCCCGGATCCCATCCGAGACTCCGAACAACATTCGGTCTCTTTCTCATAATACCATAACTACTCAAACAACGTCGAATCCTTAAGTGTGTCTCCCTACGGTTCGTGAATTATGCGGACATGATCGAGACACTTCTCCGAACAATAACCAATAGAGGAATCTGGAAATTCATATGGCTCCCACATATTTCTACGATTACTTTGCGATCGAATGAACCACTTACATACGATACCAATTTCCCTTTGTCTCACGATATGTTACTTATCCGAGGTCATGATCGTCGGTATCTCTGCATACCTAGTTCAACCTCGTTACTGATAAGTACTCTTTTCTCGTTCCCGTGATATGTGATCCCTTGTGACCAAGTCACATGCTTGCAAGCTAATTGGATGACATTTCACCGAGAGGGCCCAGAGAATATCTATCCGTCATGTGGATGGACAAATCCCACTCTTGATCCATGTGTTTCAACCAATACTTTCCGAACACCCAATGCCACTTTTATAGCCACCCTGTTACGGTGTGGTGTTTGATGACATCAAAGCATCCATCCAGTAAAGGCAATATGCATGATCTCATGGTCGAAGGAATTAGGTTACTATGTATCAGAAAGCATATAGCAATTGAACTATTGAAATGACTTGATCTTTATGCTACGCTTGTCTATAGGAGTATGTCCACCATATCATTCTCCTAACGATATGATCTTGTTGTTGATAACATCTCAATGTTCATGACAAAGAAACCACATCATCAATCAACCAACAAGCTAGTGAAGTATAGAGGCCATACTAGGGACTTCAAATTAAGTTTTACAAATCACACAAGTATTAATGGTTTCCTTGTTAATACTATTATAGCATGAATGTAAACATTTATCATAAACACAAAGATATATAATAATAACTACATTTATTATTACCTCTAGGGCATATCTCCAACAGTCTCCCACTTGCACTAGAGTCATCTAATCTAGATTACATGGTAATATACCGAACACCCATGGCAGTTTGGTGTTGGTCATGTTTTGCCCTCGGGAGAGGTTTAGTCAACGGATCCGCCACATTCAGATCTGTGTGTACTTTGCAAATCTTTATATCCCCATCCTGGATATGTTCTCGAATAGCGTGGAAACGCAGCTTGATATGCTTCAGCTTCTTGTGTGACCTTGGTTCTTGCGCATTGGCTATGGCGCCCATGTTATCACAGTAGATAGACATTGGGTCCAGCGCACTTGGAACCACACCCAGCTCTGTAATGAACTCTTTCATCCATACCGCTTCTTGTGAAGCCTCCGAAGCAGCCATGTATTCCGATTCAGTTGAAGATCTCGCCACAACGCTTTGCTTTGCACTCCTCCAGCTAACTGCTGCACCATTCAAAATAAATACGTATCCAGATTGTGATTTAGAATCATCCGGATCGGTGTTCCAACTAGCATCGGTGTAACCATTAACAACGAGCTGTTCATCACCTCCATAAGAAAGAACCATATCCTTAGTTCTTCTCAAGTACTTAAGGATGTTTTTGACCGCTGTCCAATGATCCACTCCTGGATCACTTTGATATCTGCTAGTTAGACTAACAGCATATGCGATGTCGGGTCTAGTACATAGCATGGCATACATTAGAGATCCTATGGCTGAGGCATAGGGAGTCTTACTCATCTTTTCTCTATCTTCTGCCGATGTCGGACTTTGAGTTTTACTCAAGGTCGTATTGGGCAACATGGGCAAGAACCCTTTCTTGCTATCTTCCATTCCAAACCTCTTTAGAACTTTGTCCAAATATGTACTTTGTGACAATGATATTTGGCGTTTCGATCTATCTCTATAAATCTTTATGCCTAATATGTAAGCTGCTTCGCCAAGATCCTTCATTGAAAAACTATTATTCAAATATTCCTTGACACTATTAAGAAGGTCTACATCATTCCCAATCAACAATATGTCATCCACATACAGTATTAAGAATGCTACAGAGCTCCCACTCACTTTCTTGTAAATACAAGCTTCTCCATAAGTTTGTATAAAACCAAAACTTTTGATTACCTTATCAAAACGTTGATTCCAACTTCGGGATGCTTGCTTCAATCCATAGATGGACCGTTGAAGCTTGCATACCTTGTTAGCATCTTTAGGATCGACAAAACCTTTGGGTTGTATCATATACAACTCTTCATCAATGTCTCCATTGAGGAATGCTGTTTTGACATCCATCTGCCATATCTCATAATCATAATATGCAGCGATTGCTAACATAATCCTCACAGACTTTAGCTTCGCTACCGGTGAGAAAGTCTCATCGTAGTCAACTCCTTGAATTTGTCGAAACCCTTTTGCGACAAGTCGAGCTTTATAGACAGTAACATTACCATCAGCATCTGTTTTCTTCTTGAAAATCCATTTGTTCTCGACAGCCTTCCGGCCATCCGGTAAGTCCACCAAAGTCCATACTTGGTTTTCGTACATGGATCCAATCTCGGATTTCATGGCTTCTTGCCATTTATTGGAATCTGGGCTCATCATCGCTTCCTCATATGTCTCGGGGTTATCGGTGTTGTCCACCAACATGACATTCATAACGGAATCATACCAATCTGGAGTGGTACGAGTTCTCGTTGACCTCCGAGGCTCTGTAGTAACTTCAACCGAAGTTTCATGATCACCATCATTAGCTTCCTCTCTTATTGGTGCAGGCACCACAGGAACTTCTTCCGGTGCTGCGCTACTCGCAATTTCGAGAGAAGGTTCGACAACCTCGTCGAGTTCTACTTTCCTTCCAGTCACTTCTTTCGAGAGAAATTCCTTCTCTAGAAAGGATCCATTCTTAGCAACGAAGATTTTGCCTTCGGATCTATGATAGAAGGTATACCCAACAGTTTCCTTCGGGTATCCTATGAAGACGCATTTTTCCGCTTTGGGTTCAAGCTTGTCCGGCTGTAACTTCTTTACATAGGCTTCGCATCCCCAAACTTTAAGGAACGACAATTTAGGTTTCTTCCCAAACCATAATTCATACGGTGTCGTTTCAACGGATTTAGACGGTGCCCTATTTAAAGTGAATGCGGCTGTTTCTAATGCATAACCCCAAAATGATAGTGGCAAATCTGTAAGTGACATCATAGAACGAACCATATCTAAGAGAGTTCGATTACGACGTTCAGACACACCATTACGCTGTGGTGTTCCCGGCGGTGTCAACTGCGAAAGTATTCCACATTTCTTCAAATGCTCGCCAAACTCGTAACTTAGATATTCACCTCCACGATCAGATCGTAGAAATTTAATCTTCTTGTTACGTTGATTCTCTACCTCACTTTGAAACTCCTTAAACTTCTCGAAAGTTTCGGACTTATGTTTCATAAAATAGATATACCCATATCTACTCAAGTCATCCGTGAAGGTAAGAACATAACGATAACCACTGCGCGATGCTACACTCATTGGACCACACACATCGGTATGTATGATTTCCAATAAGTCTGTAGCTCGCTCCATCATACCAGAAAATGGAGTCTTAGTCATTTTACCCATCAGACATGCTTCGCATCTTTCAAGTGATTCAAAATCAAGTGATTCAAGAAGTCCATCGGAATGGAGTTTCTTCATACGCTTCACTCCAATGTGACCAAGACGACAGTGCCACATATAGGTCAAATTATCGCTTGATTTCAAACGTTTAGCCTCAATGTTATTAATATGTGTATTTCTACTATCGAGATTCAATATGAATAGACCATCTATCAAAGGTGCATGTGCATAAAACATATTACTCATATAAATCGAACAACCATTATTCTCGGATTTAAACAAGTAACCGTCTCGCAATAAACAAGATCCCGATATAATGTTCATGCTCAACGCAGGCACCAAATAACAATTATTTAAGTATAAAACTAATCCCGATGGTAGATGAAGAGGTAGTGTGCCGACCGCGATCACATCAACCTTTGATCCGTTTCCCACGCGCATCGTCACCTCGTTCTTCACTAGCTTCCGTTTATTCTGCAGCTCCTGTTTCGAGTTACAAATATGAGCAACCGAACCAGTATCAAATACCCAGGCACTACTACGAGTACTAGTGAGATACACATCAATAACATGTATATCAGATATACCTTTCTTCTTGATGTTGCCGTTCTTCAAATCCGCCAAGTACCTTGGGCAATTCCGCTTCCAGTGACCTTCTCCCTTGCAGTAAAAGCACTCAGTATCAGGCTTGGGTCCAGCCTTGGTCCTCTTCGTCGGCGTGGTAACTTTCTTACCACCCTTCTTGAAGTGTCCCTTCTGCTTAGACTTGCCTTTCTTGAATTTGGTGGTCTTATTGACCATCAACACTTGGTGCTCTTTCTTGATCTCCACTTCTGCAGATTTTAACATAGCAAATAGTTCTGGCAACTCTTTGTTCATGTTCTGCATGTTGTAGTTCATCACAAAGTTCTTGTAACTTGGTGGTAGTGATTGGAGGATGCGGTAAACTCCCAAAGTATTAGGAATCACTATACCCAAACTTTGAAGTTTATTTGCGTGCCCAGACATTTTAAGCACATGCTCACTGACGGAGCTACCCTCTTCCATCTTGCAGTTAAAGAACTTTTCAGAAGCTTCATAACTTTCAATTGCCGCATGAGTCTCAAAGATTAATTTGAGATCCTCGACAATATCATATGGATCTGACTCTTCAAACCTTTTCTGAAGCTCCGATTCTAAACCATACAAGATAGCACACTGAACTATGGAGTACTGATTCTTCCGAGCGAGGTAAACATTCTTTACTTCATCGGTAGCATCAGCTGCAGGTGGGTCACCTAGCGGTGCATCCAGCACATAGGTCAAATTACCAGCTGTGAGGACAATCCTCAAATTGCGGAACCAATCCGCGAAGTTGCTTCCATTGTTTTTCAACTTTTCTTTCTCTAGGAACGCATTAAAATTGATGGTAGGGGCTGCCATTGATCTACAACATATTTGCAATAGTTTAGACTAAGTTTATGACAAATTGAGTTCAAATTAATTAATGAAATTAAACTAGGTGAACTCCCACTCAAAACAACATCCCTCACATTGTTTTAGTGATCACACGAACCAAATCCACTACATCAACACCGATCATCACGAGAGCTGATATAGTTTTAATGGCGAACAATCATCATGTTCATCATATCTACTATATGATTCATGCTTTGCCTTTCGGCGATCCGTGTTCCTGAGGCCATGTCTGTACATGCTAGGCTCGTCAAGATCAAACCTTAGCTTCCGCATAAGCAAATCTGGCTTGCTTACGTTGTAGTCACCCGCGGAATCAAAGACACCCGATCATCACGTGGTGCTTCGAAGCAGCAAGCTTTGGCAACGGTGCATACTAAGGGTGAACACTTTTAGAACTTGAAATTTATGTGCATGAGGGATCATCTTATAATGCTACCGTCGTCTACTAAGCAATACAAGATGCATAAAGGATTAACATCACATGCAATTCATAATATGTGATATGATATGGCCTTTCTTCTTTGTGCTTCCGATCTCCATCTTCAAGCACGAACATGATCTCCATCATCACCGGCACAGCATCAAGGTCAATGATGCTTCTTCATGGTTGTCGTCCACCAGCTTCAACTATTACAACTATTTTGAATAGACACGCAGGTCTTAACAGAATTTAAAGACAACCATATGGCTCCTGCCGGTTGCCAACTTACAATAAGGAACATTGCATACATCAAATATAATCACAATCATGGCCATATCACATCACTGCACACCCCTGCAAAACAAAGTTAGACGCCTCTACTTTCTTTGCATATTTTACGTGGTTTGGGGCTTTCAATAAGTGTCGTACTAACTTACGAACAAGAACCACAACATTGATACTAGCATTGTTGATCACCCGTTGTAAATTGGATCTTTACTATGCTAGGAGAAACAGGCACCCGCAAAGCCACTTATGCAATACGAGTTGCATGTCAAGCGTGGAGCAAGTCTCATGAACGATGTCATGTAAGGTTAGCCCGGGCCGCTTCATCCCAACATACCGCAAGATGCAAAGTACACAAAAAGCAATCTACAATAAAAGCATCAATGCCCACAATGATCATTGTGTTCTACTCGTGCAACAGATCTACATATAGACACGGCTCTGATACCACTGTAGGGGTTCGTAGCATGGAAAACAAAAATTTTCTATCGCATACAAACAAACAAGCCAAGATCTATCTACTAGATTGTAGCAACGAGTCGATGGAATAACTCACCCTCGAAGATTCCAAAGTGTTTAACGAGAGCAGATTCTCGTGGGTGATGTAGTCGTACTCTTTCCGATCTCAAGATCGCGTAGACGATCCTTCCGGCGCCGCGTTCCCGCAGCGCTCCCGCAGTCGGTCACACGTTCGGTACTCGACGAAGACCTTCCTCTCCCTTGTTCCAGCAGGCAGCGGAGGTTGTAGCACTCTCCTCGCAATTCCGGCAGCACAACGGCGTGGTACCGGAGGTAGAGGGGAGATCCCGCAGGGCTTCGCCTTAAGCCGGTGCGAGTATGGTGGAGTTTATGAGAGAGGCTATTAGTGGTCTAGTAATTAGACACACCAATTAGAGGGCTCTAAACCAATTAGAAGGCTCTAAACCGAAACAGCTCTAAACCGGGGTCTAGGTCTAGTTTCTAGTTTAGAGGATAGGAACTTGTGTGTTCTAGGAGGGAGCCCTGCCCCTCCTTATATAGGTGGGAGGGCTGGCCGGCCAAGGGGAGGAGAGTCCCTCCCCAAGTCGGCTTGGTGGGGCGCCGGCCAAGGGAGGAACCCTCCTCCAATTCGGCCTCCACCAATCCTCCTCTCTTCCCACTTCCCAAAATTGCCGTTTGACTTTCAAACTAGCCGTTTGACTTTTCAATTTAGGATTTAAATAAACCCTTTATTTTGGACAGCAAGAACACCTAGTACATGATGCAATCATTCCAACTTACAATGACACATTCATGTACCCCTTCCCCCCCGGAGTGCCGGACATTCCGGGACCTTCTAGAATGTTCCCGATGAAAACACCGGAACCATTCCCCAACTCCGAAATGGGACTTTCCTTATATGAATCTTATTCTCCGGACCATTCCGGATCACCTCGTGATATCCCGGATCCCATCCGAGACTCCGAACAACATTCGGTCTCTTTCTCATAATACCATAACTACTCAAACAACGTCGAATCCTTAAGTGTGTCTCCCTACGGTTCGTGAATTATGCGGACATGATCGAGACACTTCTCCGAACAATAACCAATAGAGGAATCTGGAAATTCATATGGCTCCCACATATTTCTACGATTACTTTGCGATCGAATGAACCACTTACATACGATACCAATTTCCCTTTGTCTCACGATATGTTACTTATCCGAGGTCATGATCGTCGGTATCTCTGCATACCTAGTTCAACCTCGTTACTGATAAGTACTCTTTTCTCGTTCCCGTGATATGTGATCCCTTGTGACCAAGTCACATGCTTGCAAGCTAATTGGATGACATTTCACCGAGAGGGCCCAGAGAATATCTATCCGTCATGTGGATGGACAAATCCCACTCTTGATCCATGTGTTTCAACCAATACTTTCCGAACACCCAATGCCACTTTTATAGCCACCCTGTTACGGTGTGGTGTTTGATGACATCAAAGCATCCATCCAGTAAAGGCAATATGCATGATCTCATGGTCGAAGGAATTAGGTTACTATGTATCAGAAAGCATATAGCAATTGAACTATTGAAATGACTTGATCTTTATGCTACGCTTGTCTATAGGAGTATGTCCACCATATCATTCTCCTAACGATATGATCTTGTTGTTGATAACATCTCAATGTTCATGACAAAGAAACCACATCATCAATCAACCAACAAGCTAGTGAAGTATAGAGGCCATACTAGGGACTTCAAATTAAGTTTTACAAATCACACAAGTATTAATGGTTTCCTTGTTAATACTATTATAGCATGAATGTAAACATTTATCATAAACACAAAGATATATAATAATAACTACATTTATTATTACCTCTAGGGCATATCTCCAACATTAGTTAGCTAGAAATGGACTAAACTAATTAATCCATCCTATTCTTTTCCAAAATCATTTTCCAAACTATGGGTTGGTTCCTAGGGTAAGTAAGGTCACAACAAACTAATTGGCAAAGGTTTTAACCTAAATATCATTTTTAAATGATTTTTCTAATGTTAGCAAGCACACAAAAGAATCTGCAAAATCAAACAAGCTAACAGATACTATTTGCTAAACTAAGGGTAGGTTTGGCTAGGGCTTGTCTTGCTGATTCCAACGACATCAAATTTGTAAATTTTGGACGTGTGGATCAAAAGATACAGGGGTTTGAAGTTAGCAAGAAATTCTGTTTTCAAATCTGTTTTTAAACCTAATAGGCGACACGCGGCGTGTTCTTACTGGTCGATACCGGTTCGGCTGGATCGAGCTACGTGGAGCGTTAGATCTAAGTTAAATCGTGCGGTTTAGGTGGCGTACCTCTTCGGCGTTAAGTGAAACTATCGTAACCGTTAGATCCAGATCCTACGGTGCTAGCGTGCTCGACCATTTGCGAGCGGCGCTGCGGTGGCTACCGGCGGCGGAGCGGTCGGTCGATGACGGTGCCGGCGATGCAGAAAGCGAGAGAGAAAGAGGAGATGCTCACCGGGCTCAGGAGGTTACGGCGATGCTCGGGGAGGTGTTGGTCGGGCGAGGGGCGCACTAGGGTTGCAGGAATTCCTCGTCGGAGTTGGGAACGGCGGCGGTTGGCTCTGTCCACGGTCGAAGACGGTGCTGTGGATCACCTCAAAGCGAAATGACTATACGGTTAGATGCGCAAGATCGAGACGGAGTCGTGTGCATGAACAAGAGGGGTCGGGGCGGTCGAGGCTTACCGGGAAACGTTGCCGGAGAAGAAGCAGACTCGGCGGCGCTCTGTGCTTGTCGGATTCGTCGCTACAGATCACGAGAAGAACAACCGAGGGTTGGGTTAGACGCAGGAGGTCACGGAGGTGCTGTGTGCGTGAACGAGGAGAAGAGGGGCGGTCGGAATCTACCTGTGGGGCTCGTCGGAGAAAGAGGCAGACGGCGGTGTGGTGCTGTGGTCGTCGTTGTCGAGGCTCTGGGGTGCCCGCGGGTGAGCTGGTGCTACGGGGATGATCGCCAGGAGGTGTGGATCACGAGAGGATGGTCGAGGAGGCAAGGGGCGGCGTGTCTTGGCCGGAATTGGCACTGTACCTCGTCGGAGACAGAGGATGCTCGGGAAGAAATTGAGGGCTGTCTAAGGCGTGCCAGCTCGAGGTGTCCGAGGGGATTTATAGAGGAGAGGGAGGCGTTTCCATCTGCGTGATCAAGGCGAGGTAAAGGCTCGGTGTTAAGGTGAATTAAGCGCGAGAGATCAACGGCAGAAACGGCAGTGGAGGAGAGGGCGTGGTCGTCGCGCGGGGAAGAAGAAGGAGGTGGCAGTGGGGTCCTCCGGTCAGTGGAAAAAGAAAGGAAGGAGGGGTCCACGGGTCATTCACTCAGTGGGTTTCTTTCTCGGTGCAGAAAAACTGTTCGGGGAGAGGAATAAGAGGAGGTGGGGTCTGTTGTCAGGGAGTGAGTGAGAGGAGGTGTGGGTCCGGGCTGTCATTGACTCAGCGGGTAAGAATCTGGGTGAGAAATGTTTTCCTTCGGGGAGAGGGAGAAGACTGGGCTGGTCTGGGCCTATTGGGCTGAGTCTGTTTCTTATTTTTTTCTGTCTAATCTCTTTTTCTTTTTCTATTCTATTTTCTGTTTTCAAATTCAAACAATTATTCAAGCATTCAAACAATTTCAAAACAATTCAAACAAACAGCAAACTTTTCATTTGAATTTGGTTCTGTTTGACAACATAATCCAAATCTCAAAATGAAATATTATTTTTAATTATTTTAGGATCCATTTAATAATTAAATAAATGGATCTTTAGTTAGTAGGGTTTGATTTATTTAATAAAATTCCCATTTGAAATCCAATTATTTTCAAAACCAAACCAGAAGGTTTAATTTGAAACATAAAAGAATACTTGGAAACTTATTTAAATAAATAAATAAGTTTTGGTGTTTAATTAAAATGGGAAAGCCTTTACTTAAATAAAATTGGATATTTAAATCCTTATTATTTTATTTAAATAATTCTTTACTCATTTTAATCAAAGCAAAACCTTTTAATAAAAGATTTCAAAGTAGTAATAAAATACTTGGTGTTCATTTAAAATGGGAAAAGCTTTTACTTAAATAAAATTGGATATTTAAATCCTTTATTTTATTTAAATAAACCTTTACTCATTTTATCAAAACAAAATATTTTATTTCAAAAGTTTGGCCAAAATTAATTTGGCTTATCTTTTCATTTGAAACCAAAGTCTTTTATTAAAAGATCTAAAACAGTGTTCCCAAAACAATTTATTTTTACTCCCTTTAGGATTATTTGTTCACCAAAGGGTATGGGCTTTTGGTAAGGGCTTTATTGGCTTTGGAAATTCAATTTCCTTATCTTATTATATTCACAAGATTTTTGTCTATGGTTCCAAACTAAGTGAAATCAATCTCTAAGGTCTTTCTTGATCCTTTGTGAATATTTGTTGATCAAATTTGGTATGGATCAAATCCATGGATTGGGAGATACTTTGGAAAATGATTTCCTTCCATTAGGGTTTAGGGTTTTGGATTACTTTCCAAATGTTCAAATTTCCAGATACATTCATTGAGGAATGCTTTTCCCTTAATTTGGATTTTGTTGAATTCAAACTTTTAGAATCCCATCTTTAACAAACTTTGGCTAAAGTTTTCCTTTTAGAAACAAAAGTTTCTTTTCACCCTGATTTTCAACAAGAATTTATTTTGTTTAATTTATTTTTTTCACATTACAAGATTTGGAAAATCTTGGGATGTGACACTAAGGCTCATGCCTCAACATTTTCATCACCATAAATCCTCTGGTGTTCGGAAACACATGTCCAAAACATTTCAATAGAATGATCCATCATTCCAAGGTTTTCATAACCATTTTTCCACCAAGTATTCCCAACTAAGTTGATCAGGTTTTATGCTTAGCACTAGCATCTACAAGTGGGGGTAAGTACTAATGAGGGGTGGTAAACTAGTGGAGTTTAACTAAGTTCAATCTCATGCCTTAGGATGACATAAAGATTATCTATCCTAGGCCAAATTTTATGCTTTTTATGCAACCTTCAATTATCTTTCTAGTATCTACAATTCACTTAAGTAAACTCTAAGTAATAGCTTTGATAAAGAAATAAAGTATAAAGCTTGCAAGTAAAACTAGGAATGGGTATCATCATATGTGTCTAACCAAGCATGCTTAGGGCATTGCATAGGTTATCTAACTTTCATAATTGCAAGTGTTAGCTTGCCTTGTGCAGAGCAGTGGTTGAAGTTCTCCTCGGCTTCTTATTCGTAGTATCCTCCTTCTTCCTCGTATCCTTGGTCGGTACTAGCGTCTATAAATAAATACGAGGTACACAATCACCAAACAATACTTAAATAATTTCAATAATCACACAAAAGGGTCCTATAGATGATCTAGCATCATCACTAACATTACAAGATTAAAGCTTGGTTTAATTCCTTTTATTTTTAGAAAAGTAATTTCTACTCATTGAAAAACTACTTAAGATTTAATATTCTCCAAACCAAACATGGGATAATGTTGACACATGTCATCACCACATATTTTAGTCCATGGTAATGTGATTTAAAGTGGTGTCACAATTTAATAAGGTTTAACCTTTTATTTTACTTAAATAAAGTGACTACAAATGCCTATGTGGCATTCTTTTATTACTTGAACAATATTTCTGTAAGTAAACCCAAATGTTTTTATATATTCTGAAAGGAATGATCAAATGTGATTTTTGAGAGTTGGAATCAACTCAAAAGATTTTATGGTTTAAATTTGAAAAATGTTTGAATGCAGAAAAGGTTCTGCCTTGTTATTTTTACCAAGGGTGATCTACAGATCCAAATGATTTAAATCCAACGGGCTTGGATTCATAATTTCAAGACCTTTCTAACAAAATTGGTTTCATTCAATTTGGTTTATTGAATCGAGCTGGGTTGATTTTTGAAACTAGGTACAGAACTGTGTTTGAATTAAAATAGAAAAAGTGAAATTCAAACGAGTGGGCTGCGCGGGAACTGTTAACGGGCCGGCCCAGTGTCACTCAGCGGCGCGGGGCTCAACTGACAGGGGGTTCCACCAGTCAGTGGCTCTTTAAACGCGAAGCGGTACAAGGCAATCTCATCTACACGATCTAAGTCTAATCGAACGGCTGCTACTCATCGTCCATGTCGGGCTACGCCGGCGAGACAGAAACCTAACGCGGCATGTGGGGGTCGTCGGGGGCTCACCGGGGCTCAGGCGAGGGTCGGCGAGGCGGGCGAACGACAAAGTCGACGACGGCGAACCTCCTGGTACCGGCAGCTTCTTCTGGGGTGGACGAAATCGACGGCGCCCTTCTTCTCTAGAGGCGGCCTGCTCCGGCCAAATTCCGACGATGCGCTGCTCGCCTTGCTCCGGGAACGGGGTGGAACGATCAATAAGGAGAGGGGAGTGAGATGGTGTGCTCAATTCGGCTGGGGGTCGTCTCCTTTTATAGGCTCGACAGTGAGA
The DNA here is from genome assembly GCA_916181665.1 of Avena sativa. Classification (NCBI taxonomy): domain Eukaryota; kingdom Viridiplantae; phylum Streptophyta; class Magnoliopsida; order Poales; family Poaceae; genus Avena; species Avena sativa. Next base: position 269,669,174 of record OV702298.1, on the reverse strand, counting down.
CCGAACGGAATGGGCAGGCGACGGTGGCGACATGGCTACGGGTTGCTAGAGGCATGGCCGGCGGTGGCGATCGATCGGTGGTCTCCTGGCGATGCTCTATGGCTTTAATGCGCGTGTAGGGGCGGTGGCAAACGGTCTGGAACATGTGATGCTCTGCGCGGCAGAGGCGGCTTCTTCGACGGCGAGCGGTGGCTGTGAGGCATGGGGCGGCGAACGGGGATGTCTGACGGTCTCCTAGGACGGTGGTGATTGTGTATGCACGCGGCGAGGGCGGCGCGCGGCCTGTGGGCGTGTGTCGAGGGTGACGCTCTGGCGCATGCTCGGCATGGTTGCTGGCGAGCTTGACATGGTCTGTACGTGTGGTCCAGGTGCTGGCAAGGTTCGAGCGCTGGACAGGGGGTGGCGGTGGACGGTGGGCTGTGTCCTAGACATGCTGTTTAGGCTTGGTGCTTGCTCTGGCAAGCTAGCCATGGTCGGCTGGCAAGGGGGTGCTCGGGTTGGCATGGCATGGGGCAAAGGGTAGGGGCTAGGGTTTGTCCAAGCACTGGTTGGCACTGAGGGAGACAAGGGTGATCAATGGTGAACATTGCTTAGCCAGATTACTGCTCAAAACAGTGAAGTTAGGCCAGTTTGATTTGTTGCCTCCAAGTGTTTGATGAAATGGCCGCAAGAACTCAAGTTTTGAATTTTGAAAAGATTTTTGGTGGGTGTGATAGGTAGGTGCTGGTGAGTCTGCAGATGCTTGGGTTTTGAAAGTTGAGCTTGTTTGAGTGGTTTTTGAAAAAGTGGGATCTTCCCATATGATATAGATTCAATTTTAAACTGTCCTTTAAACTATGCATTTGAATGTTTCTGGATGATCACAAAGTGGGTCTTGATACTTTGTTATGAGTACTATCAAGGGGTGCAAAGATCCAAACAAGTTTCTGTTAAGTTCTGAAAGTTAGAGACATCCAAAGTAGGCATGGGAGTTAATTTGGCTAAAGTGACCATTCACTCATTTTGTTTGTTTTGATTTATTTGTCTTTGGGAAAGTGTGGGGATTGTTTAGATGATGTTTATTTCACCTAAGAATCATTTTACCAGCAAAGAAACACATAAACAAGGCAATTCAAAAGAATTCAAAAGGGGGTGCATACACACATAAATGCTTTCTCATTTTATTTTAGAAAATTTTTTGTTAACCCTAAATTTTATGATTAGAGTTTGATGATTCTAGTTTAATATTTTTGGGATGTTACAAACCTTCCCCCCTTAAACAAAATCTCGTCTTGAGATTTGAAAAAGGACGAAAAGATTACCTAGGATTTGAAAAGATCGGGAAACTCCGTCCTGATGTGATCTTCGCGCTCCCAGGTAGCTTCCTCTTCTGTGTGGTTGCTCCACTGAATTTTGAGAAACTTGATGCTTCGGGTTCTGGTGGTTCGGAAAGCTTCTTCCAAAATACGGATGGGTACTTCGGGATAGGTCAGGTCATCGTTGATCTCTATGGTTCGGTGATCGATATTCTTGAACACTTCCGTCTTCTCTGAAACTTCGAGACACTTGCGAAGTAATGAGATATGGAACCCATTGTGCACGGCTGACATCTCTTCGGGTAGTTCCAATTAATACGACACTTCTCCTCGACGGTTCAGAATTTTGAAAGGTCCTATATATCTGGGGGCTAACTTTCCTTTGAGTTGGAAACGCTGCATTCCCTTCAATGGTGACACTTTCAGATATACAAAATCTCCTATGTTGAAGGCGAGGTCTCGACGTCTCTTGTCGGCGTAACTCTTCTGTCTGGACTGGGCTATCTTGAGGTGCTCACGAATCTTGTGAACCTTCTCTTCCGCTTCTCGTAGGATGTCAGGTCCAAAAATCTGACTCTCTCCTACTTTCGACCAGTTCAAAGGGGTGCGACACTTTCTTCCGTACATGAATTCAAATGGGGCCATTTGCAAACTAGCTTGATAACTATTGTTGTACGAAAATTCCGCAAACGACAGACAGTCTTCCCACTTAGATCCATATTCTAACACACATGCTCTCAGCATATCTTCGAGTATTTGATTTACTCGCTCCGTTTGTCCGTCGGTCTGAGGGTGATACGCGGTACTGAAATCTAGGCGGGTTCCTAAACCTTCTTGGACTTTCTTCCAGAATCTCGAGGTAAACTGAGTTCCTCGATCCGATACGATGTTCTTGGGGACTCCATGCAAACTAACGATTCTAGCGATGTATAACTCCGCTAGCTTCGAACTCTGATATGTGGTCTTGACGAGTAAGAAATGGGCGACTTTGGACAATCGGTCAACTATGACCCAGATAGAGTCATTTCCCCTACTAGAAGTAGGCAATCCAGTGATAAAGTCCATTCCAACGGAATCCCATTCCCATTCCGGAATCTGCAAGGGTTGCAACCAGTGGGTCTTTGGTGTCCGGCCTTGACTCGCTGACATATATCACACTTGGCGATATAGCTTCCGATTTCTCTCTTCATCTTATGCCACCAAAATTGCTCTTTCAAATCTTGATACATCTTAGTTCCTCCGGGGTGCATAGAATAAAGAGTATCATGAGCTTCCTTGAGAATAACTTCTTTCAACTCAGAATCTGCTGGTACACAAAGGCGTCCTTTGTACCACAGAACTCCTTCTTCGTCTTTGGTGAATCCGGGTACTTTGCCTATACCGATACGACGCTTGATTCCGTCAATACTAGCATTTCCTTTATGCGCCTCTTTGATCTGGCTGATCAAAGTGGGTTGAAGTTCTATGCTAGCCAAAAATCCTTCACTCACTAATTCTATTCGAAAATCTTCTATCTCTTTGTGCAAACTTGGTTGCTCCTTCAAAATCATGGAGTTTAAGCGGCACGGCAATCTGCTAAGGGCATCTGCTACCACGTTGGCTTTACCAGGGTGATAGTGAATGTCTAGATCGTAATCCTTGATTAACTCAATCCATCTTCTCTGGCTCATATTCAACTCCTTCTGAGTGAATATATACTTCAGGCTCTTGTGATCCGAATAAATCTTACAACAATTTCCCATCAGGTAATGCCTCCATGTCTTCAGGGCGGCTGCGAGTTCGAGGTCATGGGTTGGGTAATTTTGCTCATGTTGTTTCAGTTGTCGAGATAGATAAGATATAACTTTGCCTTCTTGCATTAGCACACATCCGAGACCGATCTTGGATGCGTCACAATACACGTCGAAGGGCTTCGTGCTATCCGGCATGATTAAGATTGGGGCTGAAATCAATCTCCTCTTGAGTTCTTGAAAACTCGCTTACATTTTTCGGTCCATTCAAACTTCTTGTCCTTATTTAGCAATTGGGTCATGGGTCTGGCGATACTCGAGAATCCTTCTACGAACTTGCGGTAGTATTCCGCCAATCCGAGAAATGCACGAACTTGGGTTTGAGTGGTTGGGGCTTGCCAATCTTCGACATCTTTCACTTTTGCAGGATCAACGGCAATTCCTCCGGCTGATACAATGTGACCGAGGAATCCTACCTCCTGTAACTTGAATTCACATTTGCTAAACTTGGCATACAGCTGATGCTCTCTAAGGGTTCCAAGAATGGTCCTTAGGTGTAGCTCATGTTCTTCTTCCGATTTGGAATAAATCAGAATGTCATCAATGAAAACAACGACAAAATTATCCAGGAAGTCCATAAAAATCTTATTCATGAGATTCATGAAATAAGCGGGGGCATTGGTTAATCCAAAAGACATGACAGTATACTCATATAATTCATATCTGGTGGTAAAGGCAATCTTTGGAATGTCCTCTGCACGAATTTTGAGTTGATGATAACCAGTTCTAAGATCAATCTTAGAAAACACTTTGGCACCGGTCAACTGATCAAACAAATCTTCTATCTTGGGCAATGGGTATTTGTTCTTGATAGTGACATCATTCAACTTCCGATAATCCATACACATACGGTTACCTCCATCTTTCTTGTCCACAAACAAAACAGGTGATCTCCATGGTGACGCACTTGGTTGAATCAATCCAATTTCCAGCATGGCATCCAGTTGCTTCTTCGGTTCTGCTAGTTCCGAGGGGTTCATACTATAGGGTCTCTAGGCTATGGGTCCTGTTCCGGGGATTAGTTCGATGATAAACTCGATATCCCGATCTAGGGGCATACCGGGCAAAACATCTGGAAATACATCGGGGTATTCACAGATTATCCGGACTTGGTCAATGGTAGGTTGGGCTATACTCTTGTTTCACTTGAATTGACGAGGTAAGGTTTCAGATATATGCTCGACTGATATTCCGGCTGTACTGGTCATGGTGATGGCTTTCTTGGCATAGTCAATCAATCCTTTATGTTTGGACATCCAATCCATTCCTAGTACTACTTCCAAATCTTTAGTTCCGAGTACTATCAGGTTAGCATAAAAATCTATGCCATGGATTCGGATAGGGACGGCTTTGCAAATTTGCCTAGCCTTGGTGGTTGAACCGGGAATTTGGACGATCATAACATGCTTCAGTTTTTTTGGTTGAATCTTACTAGTGCAGGCAAATTATTCGGTGACAAATGAATGTGATGCACCAGAATCAAACAACACTCTTGCAAGTACTGAATGAACAGAAAACATACCCAACACGACGTCTGGCGCTTCCTGAGCTTCTTTAGCATGCATGAGAAAAAGACGGCCGTTGCGGTTGAGCGAATTCCCTAGGGCAAACCTTCTTCCAGGCTGAACACGATGCTGCTTCTGAGCTGGGGCATTTGCATTGGGGGCTGCGGCATTCTTCTTGTTGGGGCACTCGTTGGAGTAGTGACCCTTATTTCCACAGTCATAACAAGTCACTTGCGACTTGTCCTTTGCTGCAACAGGCACAACATTGCTTCCAGTCCTCGGGGCAGTGTTGGTGTTGGCGATAGCATTGTTGTTGTTCAACTTAGGTGGGGCACGGTTGAAATTGCTAGAGTTGCCGGGGTTGTTGTGATTTCCTCTGGGCCTAAGGTTTCCACGGTTGGGATAGGTCGGACGGTTCATCGGGGGTCTGTTGGTTCTCGGGGCAAATCCTGGAGATGGGTTAGGGCGGTACTTTGGGGTCTGATGGGTTCCTGGTTGATGCATCATGCGACGCTTACGGTTCTCATTGGCTTGGTTAATCTTTCCTTCCATCTGGATAGCAGAGTCGACAAGGGCTTCAATATCAGCAAAGGGGATATTGACTAACACCGTCTGCATCTCGTCGTGCAGACCATTCAGGAATCTTTCTTTCTTCTTGGCTTTAGTGTCGATCTCATCCGGGGCATACCTAGGTAATGACAAGAATTTGTCACGGTATTCCACTACGGTCATCCTTCCTTGCTTCATTTCTCTGAACTCATCTCTCATCCTCTTGATCAAACCTGGTGGCACATGGGTTCTGCTGAACTTGACTTTGAATTCCTCCCAGGTCATCATCTGTCCTCCGGTCATGGCACGAACACTGTTCCACCATGCTCTGGCATCTCCGACTAGATAATGGGTGGCGAACAGAACTTTCTCGTTGGCTTCCACTCCGGTGACTTCTAGGTTATTTTCCATGGTTTGCAGCCAATCATCGGCATCTAAGGGCTCTTCCGACTTAGTGAAAACAGGTGGGTTGGTGTTTTGGAAATTGTTGAGCTTAGATCCATGGTTGTCCTGGTTTCCGTGGCCTTGATTGTTGTGGGCTAGCTGAGCTATCTGTTGAAGGGTGGCTAGGTTGGCTTGACGTTCCGCTCTTTCAGCTTCGCGGTCAGAAACCAACATTTGCAGGATCTGCAACATCGGGTCCGGGGATGAACCACTTCCTCCGCGTGGCATCTGAAGATTGAGATAGATCATGAGAAAAGAGGGAAACTTCTAAGGTTTTGGGATTTTGAAAAGTTTTTAAAGTTTGACTCAGATTTTTCTAGCAACTTGCTTTTCATTCATTCATTCATACCACACGATACAAACACACACCACAACAAGGTAAACAGATAGTTTTAGGAACCATTCTGGAAACTACGATACAGTGGGACCGAATACTACTCACTACGCTAGTGCTCAAGTGCTACTACTCCTTGGAGTCGGTGTAGTTGTCATCCTCATCATCATCGTCGTCATTGATGAAGGCGAAATCCTCCTCATCGGTGAAGAAATCCATAGCCTGATCTTCCAGAAAATCATCATCATCGCTGAGATAGGAGTAGGGGTCTCCACGAAGATCCTCTCTGGCATTCTCCCTTTCTTCCAACTGCATGTCTCTCTCGTGGATGGTCTCCTCCAAAGACGAGATACGGTGGCGAAGACAGGCAATGATGCGCTCCTTCTTGTCGAGCTGACGGCGGCGAGACTTGCGATCCTTTGCTAACATGGCGATGGTCTGATCCTTCGTCTTGATAATGGCGGACTTGTGGTTGTAGTAGTCATGACAATTATCCAACTCCTGCTGACGATCGTACATCATGAAGCTAAGGTGGTCCAATTGGGTCTTCAGCTCGTGGTGGTATGGGGCTTCCAGTGGTTGTCCATTAGCATCACGCCTTGGGCAAAACTCAAAGCGGGTACCCTTGATCTGGTTGATACTCTGCCCACACAGACGGGCAAGAGCTTCTTGCATGGCCCTGGCAAGTCCATCGAGCCAGTTGTTCTCTCTTAAGGTAAACTGAATTCCCTCAGCAGTGGGAGGTTCAATCTTTCCTCGGAGACTTGCAACAATTAGCCACTGCAGATCTTCTCCTCGATCATTGAGCTGAGCTCCGAAGAACTCGGGGTGCGAACGCTCCAGAAGTCCCGAAAGCTGGTCCAAAACCCTCTCAAAGATAAGGTCGCCTCCATTTCCCAACTGGTAAAACTTGCTGTACTTCATGTCCATCTAAAAGAATATAATATTAGTAAGTTAGTAGAGTGATCAAGTGTGTCAATTTTTATGTATTTTGCAAGAGTTTTTGAGGAACATGAATTTTCATGAAAGAATCAAGGTGATAAGAATGGGAATAAGTTTTTGTAAATATTTGTTTCCTTTGGTTTTGAAACTAAGTTTTTGATTCAAACGTCCAGTCTAACTAGGGTCTCCTATGGTTAGGATGGCTCTGATACCAACTTGTCAACACCCGGATTTTTAATCCCAGATGCCTGTTATGCCATACATCGCAATCCCAGGATTACCATTTTTGCGAGACATAACAGAATTGGATACCACAGTACATCATCCATTACAAACCATACATAAGGTCTTACACAAATAAGGATCTCATGATCCAGTTCCTAATACAACTCAAGCAACGGAAATACGTAATAATAACGGTAGCATAGGCGAAGCTCCATCTTCGGGGTCACAGGCAATGCTGACGATGGGATATGATCCTAGTTGTCGTAACCTTCTAGGGGTCCATCCTCTAGGTACTCCTCTTCATAGTCTGGCCACGGGAATAGCCAGGGACAAAGCCATGAGTACTCTTTAAGTACTCGCAAACTAATACTAACAAGTGAAGGGGGTTTTTGTAGTAGGACACTAAGCTCTAGGGTTGTTTTGCAAAAAGCCAGATTTACCTCTACTAAGTTCAGAAGCAAGAAAAGCTAGCTGGAATTTTATAACACCTAAGTGGGAACTTGTATTTCATATCACAACTCTGTTGTGGTCAAGTCAAAGTCTCAATTCATTTCACAAGTCATTTTGAAAACATCTGACAGGGGAACAGTATGGCCACTCCAACTGTCCATAACCGCGGACGCGGCTATTCGAATAGTTTGACACTCTGCAGAGATTGTACACTTTCACCACAACATTTGATATATCCGTCAGGAACAAATCCTGAATTCACCATACTCAGTATGCGGATAATCAATCCTAACCTTTCAATTACACATCCTAGTATAAGCACTTCTCCTGTGAGTTTGGCCTCCCAATCATGACCAACTGTCATCTTGGGTACTACACAGGTGGACAATCTTCACAAGGTAGCCTCAGCTCAGACCTTGGCCGTGAGGGAACTAATACTAAGGTATATAAGTTTCCAGTCAAGCCCTACCCAATTCTCGGGTATTGTGGTTGTACGGTAAAATTGGAATGGTATCGCATCCAGACAACCATCAGTTTTATAAAGGGCTAAGGCTCATGCCTCAACATTTTCATCACCATAAATCCTCTGGTGTTCGGAAACACATGTCCAAAACATTTCAATAGAATGATCCATCATTCCAAGGTTTTCATAACCATTTTTCCACCAAGTATTCCCAACTAAGTTGATCAGGTTTTATGCTTAGCACTAGCATCTACAAGTGGGGGTAAGTACTAATGAGGGGTGGTAAACTAGTGGAGTTTAACTAAGTTCAATCTCATGCCTTAGGATGACATAAATATTATCTAGCCTAGGCCAAATTTTATGCTTTTTATGCAACCTTCAATTATCTTTCTAGTATCTACAATTCACTTAAGTAAACTCTAAGTAATAGCTTTGATAAAGAAATAAAGTATAAAGCTTGCAAGTAAAACTAGGAATGGGTATCATCATATGTGTCTAACCAAGCATGCTTAGGGCATTGCATAGGTTATCTAACTTTCATAATTGCAAGTGTTAGCTTGCCTTGTGCAGAGCAGTGGTTGAAGTTCTCCTTGGCTTCTTCTTAGTAGTATCCTCCTTCTTCCTCGTATCCTTGGTCGGTACTAGCGTCTATAAATAAATACGAGGTATACAATCACCAAACAATACTTAACTAATTTCAATCATCACACAAAAGGGTCCTATAGATGATCTAGCATCATCACTAACATTCCAAGATTAAAGCTTGGTTTAATTCCTTTTATTTTTAGAAAAGTAATTTCTACTCATTGAAAAACTACTTAAGATTTAATATTCTCCAAACCAAACATGGGATCATGTTGACACATGTCATCACCACATATTTTAGTCCATGGTAATGTGATTTAAAGTGGTGTCACAATTTAATAAGGTTTAACCTTTTATTTTACTTAAATAAAGTGACTAGAAATGCCTATGTGGCATTCTTTTATTACTTGAACAATATTTCTCTAAGTAAACCCAAATGTTTTTATATATTCTGGAAGGTATGACCAAATGTGATTTTTGAGAGTTGGAATCAACTCAAAAGATTTTTGGTTTAAATTTGAAAAATGTTTGAATGCAGAAAAGGTTTTGCCTTGTTATTTTTACCAAGGGTGATCTATAGATCCAAATGATTTAAATCCAATGGGCTTGGATTCAGAATTTCAAGACCTTTCTAACAAAATTGGTTTCATTCAATTTGGTTTACTGAATCGAGCTGGGTTGATTTTTGAAACTAGGTACAGAACTGTGTTTGAATTAAAATGGAAAAAGTTAAATTCAAACAAGTGGGCTGCGCGGGAACTGTTAACGGGCCGGCCCAGTGTCACTCAGCGGCTCGGGGCTCAACTGACAGGGGGTTCCACCAGTCAGTGGCTCTTTAAACGCGAAGCGGTACAAGGCAATCTCATCTGCACGATCTAAGTCTAATCGAACGGCTGCTACTCATCGTCCATGTCGGGCTACGCCGGCGAGACAGAAACCTAATGCGGCAGGTGGGGGTCGTCGGGGGCTCACCGGGGCTCAGGCGAGGGTCGGCGAGGCGGGCGAACGACAAAGTCGACGACGGCGAACCTCCTGGTACCGGCAGCTTCTTCTGGGGTGGACGAAATCGACGGCGCCCTTCTTCTCTAGAGGCGGCCTGCTCCGGCCAAATTCCGGCGATGCGCTGCTCGCCTTGCTCCGGGAACGGGGTGGAACGATCAATAAGAAGAGGGGAGTGAGATGGTGTGCTCAATTCGGCTGGGGGTCGTCTCCTTTTATAGGCTCGACAGTGAGACCGAACGGAATGGGCAGGCGACGGTGGCGACATGGCTACGGGCTGCTAGAGGCATGGCCGGTGGTGGCGATCGATCGGTGGTCTCCTGGCGATGCTCTATGGCTTTAATGCGCGTGTAGGGGCGGTGGCAAACGGTCTGGAACATGTGATGCTCTGCGCGGCAGAGGCGGCTTCTTCGACGGCGAGCGGTGGCTGTGAGGCATGGGGCGGCGAACGGGGATGTCTGACGGTCTCCTAGGACGGTGGTGATTGTGTATGCACGCGGCGAGGGCGGCGCGCGGCCTGTGGGCGTGTGTCGAGGGTGACGCTCTGGCGCATGCTCGGCATGGTTGCTGGCGAGCTTGACATGGTCTGTACGTGTGGTCCAGGTGCTGGCAAGGTTCGAGCGCTGGACAGGGGGTGGCGGTGGATGGTGGGCTGTGTCCTAGACATGCTGTTTAGGCTTGGTGCTTGCTCTGGCTAGCTAGCCATGGTCGGCTGGCAAGGGGGTGCTCGGGTTGGCATGGCATGGGGCAAAGGGTAGGGGCTAGGGTTTGTCCAAGCACTGGTTGGCACTGAGGGAGACAAGGGTGATCAATGGTGAACATTGCTTAGCCAGATTACCGCTCAAAAGCGTGAAGTTAGGCCAGTTTAATTTGTTGCCTCCAAGTGTTTGATGAAATGGCCGCAAGAACTCAAGTTTTGAATTTTGAAAAGATTTTTGGTGGGTGCGCTAGGTAGGTGCTGGTGAGTCTGCAGATGCTTGGGTTTTGAAAGTTGAGCTTGTTTGAGTGGTTTTTGAAAAAGTGGGATCTTCCCATATGATATAGATTCAATTTTAAACCGTCCTTTAAACTATGCATTTGAATGTTTCTGGATGATCACAAAGTGGGCCTTGATACTTTGTTATGAGTACTATCAAGGGGTGCAAAGATCCAAATAAGTTTCTGTTAAGTTCTGAAAGTTAGAGACAACCAAAGTAGGCATGGGAGTTAATTTGGCCAAAGTGACCATTCACTCATTTTGTTTGTTTTGATTTATTTGTCTTTGGGAAAAGTGTGGGGATTGTTTAGATGATGTTTATTTCACCTAAGAATCATTCTACCAGCAAAGAAACACATAAACAAGGCAATTTAAAAGAATTCAAAAGGGGATGCATACACACATGAATGCTTTCTCATTTTATTTTAGAAAAGTTTTTGTTAACCCTAAATTTGATGATTAGAGTTTGATGATTCTAGTTTAATATTTTTGGGATGTTACAAAGGCCACCTCGCCTTCGGGCGGACGAGAGGGGGCAGGTTCAAGGTTTTTTCGATCGAGGTGTGCTTCGGTCCCCCACCTCTTAAACTTAAGCTGCATGGGCCATTTTATTTTTGTTGACCCGTCGAAACCCATATCGAGGCCATGTATATGTCCGTATATGTGTACTCTGGCGAATTGGGTATAATCCACGTTCCGGTCGGCTGATTCCACCTCCCATTCCGGTCGGCTGATCTCACCTCCCATTATCGCGATCTACATCTTTGTATGTCATATTTTAAATTTTCCTATGTAGTGAAAATTTATCTAAATTACCATGTTCGGAAACTTTAAACCCTCATTTTCTGATGCATATCTATTGGGCAAGGTGTAAGGTAATGGTTGAACCTCGAAATTATCGAGATGGCAACAAAGAATAGAACATTTGGTGCAGAGAAGGGTAGATATGATAGACGATGACATCCTCCGATCTTGACATATTTTGTGGCAGCACATCGTCCTAACATGTCAGTCTTATCTAAGAACACGTATTAAAGGCTAAAACATGATAAAATCATGCTTACAATTTTCTTAAATAGGAAATCCGGGTACAACTTCTACTAAATGGGATAATTAGTTTCTCAAAATGTACAAATAGAGGGTAAAAAGTGAAATTTACTCTAATTTTTTTGTTGCTGTTATATAGCTTCCGATTTTCACCTTTCGCAGACACATGAGTATACGTATACACTGAGTATATGTCTAAGAGGACTATACGGACTTCAGGTGGTTTTGTACGGTCTGTTGGAATTATGCCCTAGAGAAAATAATAAAGATGCTATTATTATAATTCTTGTTCATGATAAAGTTTATATTCCATGCTAGAATTGTATTAAGCGGAAACTTTAATGCTTGTGTGGTTTGTGAATAACACCGTGTCCCTAGTATGCCTCTATGGACTAGCTCATTGATTAATGATGGTTAAGGTTTCCTAACCATAGACATGAGTAGTCAATTAATAATGAGATCATATCATTGGGAGAATGATATGATGGACATACCCAAACTAAGCAGAGCAATTAGATCGTGTCATCGTGTTCATCTTTGTGAAGCTTTTCTTATGTCAAATAATGTATTCCTTAGACCATAAGATAATACAACTCCCTGGTATCGGAAGAAAGCTTTGCGGTCATCAAACGTCATCCTATGAGAGGGTGATCATAAAGGTGTCTCTCAGGTGATCGGAAAGTACCTGTTGGGTTGTATGTATCGAGATGGAATTTGTCCCTCCCAAGTCGGAGAGATATACTTCGGGCCCACTCGGTAATCGATATCAACACCGCTTGCAAGCATGTGGTTAAGGAGTTAATCACAAAGTGATATCGGATTACGGAACGAGTAAAGTACTTGCTGTGAACGAGATTGAACTAGGTATGACGGTACCGATGATCAAATCTCGGGCAAGTAAAATATCGCGAGACGAAGGGAATATATATATGGGATTGATTGAACTCTGGCATCGTGGTTCATACGATATGATCATCGATGAATGTGTGGGAGTCAATATGGGTTTCCAGACCCCGCTGTTGATTATTGATAGAAGATCATGTCTGCATATTCTCGAACCCGAAGGGTCACACACTTAACGTGTCTCGACGCTAGGATAGGTTGGATAATTGGTTTATGAGTTTTTGTTCGGAGTCTCGGATGAGATCCAGGATGTCATGAGAGGTTCCAGAATGGTCCGGAGAATAAGATTCATATAAGGCAATGCAGTTTTTGGAGTTCGGAATTGTTTCGGTTTAATCGGTATTGTACCGAAAGCTTCTAGAACCTTCCGGAGTGGGACCAACGTGGCCCCACTTGTCGGGAGGGGGCGTGGGCCTATAAGGGAGTGCCCTGGACGCATTGGGCCAGGGGCACAAGGCCCCATAGGTCCCAGCCGGCCAAACCCTAGGGAAACCCTAGGGGAGCTTCTAGAAGGGGGGGGGAAACTTGCCCCCCACTCCTCCCTCCTTTGGCCGCCGGCCTAGGGCTTGGGGGAGGGGCAAGGGCCAGCCTCCCACCCCTCTATATAAAGAGGGATGGGGGCGCACCCTCCACACACCTCCTCCTCAACCCTAGCCGCCCTGCTGCCCCTCCTCTCTCTCTCCCTCCCGACTGCGCGTAGGCGAAGCCCTGCCGCAGAAACTCTCCACCGCTTGCACCGCGCCGTCGCGTTGTAGATCCAATCTATCTCTCCACCCTACTTGCTGGACCGAGGAAGGAGGAGACGTCGAGGTGCCGCACGTGTGCATCTCTCGGAGGCATCGCCACTTGCGGTGTTAAATCGGATCGGATCGCGAGGAGTTGAAGCGAGTACGACTACATCACCCACGTTCCGTCGAACGTTCCGCTGTGCGAATCTTGAAGGGTATGAAGATCTCATCTATCCCCCCTTGTTGTTTGCATCTCCTAGATTAGATCTTGGCTTTCCCGTTCGCATCCGTAGATTTTTTTTGATTTACTATGCTACGAAACCCTTCAGTGGTATTAGAGCTAGATCTATGCGTAGATGTGTTTCACGAGTAGAACGCAACATGGTTGTTGCGGGCGTTGATGTTTTCTATTGCAAGCCTCTTGTTTGTGTACTTCTTATGGTGCGGGATAGTGAGATCGAAGCGGTCCAAGCCAACCTGACGCGACCTCGTTCGCGAGACCGGCTCCGCACTTGACGTGTGGCTTGTTCCACACATGCGGCTGGTGGATGCCAGTTTCTCTCACTATAGTTGTCATGGGATTTACACCGGAGTTTGGCAAACATAATATCACCGTTGTGGCTTTCCGTAGGTAAGAATCGTTCTTAGCTTGCTACTCCCATAAGCCACGTAAAACATGCAACAACAAAGTAGAGGCGTCTAACTTGTTTTTGCAAGGAGTGTTTTCTGTGATATGGTATGGCCCAAGATGTGATGTGTATGCTGTATGCAATGATCATGTTTTGTAATGTTTCACGACTTGCATGTCGATGAGTACACAACCGGCATGATCCATATGGTTGTCTTTATAATTGTGTATGACCTGTGTGTCAACTTCTTATACGCCATGTAATAGTTTTACTTTATCGCTAAGTAGTTAGCAATAGTTGTAGTTGCTATTCGTGGTGGAGGCAATCATGGTGGAGTGATGGAGATCATGCCGGCACGCACAAGATGGAGATCGTTGCGCGAAGATTGGCTATACCATGTCACATAAAGTTATATACATGTGATGTTTATCCTTTTATGTATCTTATTATGCTTAGATCGCGAAGGTAGCATTATAAGATGATTCCTCACTTAATGATCAAGATAAAACTGTGTTCTCCCCATGTATGCACCGTTGCGAAAGTTCGTCGTGTTCAAGCATCACGTGATGATCGGGTGCTATAAACTCTACGTTCACATACAACGGGTGCAAGCCAGTTTTGCACACGCGGAAATACTTGGGTTTGACTTGACGAGCCTAGCATGTACAGACATGGCCTCGGAACACATGAACCGAAAGGTTAAGCATGAGTCATATGAATGATATGATCGACACTTCGTTGTCCACTATTGAAACCACATCTCTTCTCGTGAAGATTGGATTAGGTGTGGTGAATTTGGATCATGTTCACTAAACAACTTGAGGGATGTTGAATTTAGTGGGAGTTCATCTAGTAATTTGATTAAGTTGAACTAGTTATCATAAACATAGTCTAATTTGTACTTGCAAATATTGTAGATCAAATGGCTAAGTCCAACTTCAACTTCAACGTTTTTGCTGAGAAAGAAAAGCTTGAGAACAATGGGTCTAACTTCACCAACTGGTTCCGCAATCTGAGAATCATTCTCGCTGGCGGACAAAAGGACTATGTCCTTGAGAATGCGCTAGGTGACGCCCCTGCTGTAGATGCGCCGGCTGATGAGAAAGCTGTTTATCAGTCGCGCAAGGATGATTATGGTGTGATTAAGAGCACCATGTTGTTTGCTATGGAATCAGACCTTCAAAATCGTTTTTAGGAGTTCCCCGGTCCCTTCGAGATTCTTGAGGAACTGAAAACTATGTTTCAGACTCAGGCCCGTTCTGAGAGATATGAGATCTTTGAGAAATTCTTTAACTGCAAGATGGAGGAAGGGAGTTCCGTTAGTGAGCACGCCATAAAGATGTCGGGCTACACTCAACGCCTTGAGCAACTAGACTGCAAGATTCCAGAGGAGCTCAAGATTGACAGGGTTCTGCAATCACTCCCTCCTAGCTACAAAAGTTTTGTAGTGACTCATAATCAGATTGGTTCCACTGATACGATCACCGAGTTCTTCGCTAAGCTGAAAGCTGCGGAGGTGGGCATCAAAAAGGATAATCATGTGTTGATGGTCAACAAGCCCCCCAGCTTTAAGAAAGGTAAGGGTGCAAAGAAGCCCTTCAAGAAAGGTAGCGGCAAGCGCGTTGCCCCTGCTGAGAAGAAGCTCAAGTCTGGACCTAAGCCGGACACTGAGTGCTTCTATTGCAAGGACAAGGGTCACTGGAAGCGCAACTGTCCAAAGTACTTAGCGGACAAGAAGGCTGGCACCATCAAAGGTATATTTGATATACATGTTATTGATGTTTTCCTTACTAGCCCTCGTTGTAGTGCCTGGGTATTTGATACTGGTTCAGTTGCTAATATTTGTAACTCGAAACAGGAGCTACGGAATAGACAGTGGCTTGCGAGGGATGAGGTGACGATGCACGTTGGCAACGGATCAAGAGTTGATGTGATGGCCTCGGCACGCTTTCCTTAGTTTTACCTTCGGGATTAGTTTTAAACCTTAATAAATGTTATTATGTGCCTGCGTTGAGCATGAACATCATATCTGGATCGTGTTTATTGCAAGATGGTTATTCATTTAAATCTAAGAATAATGGTTGTTCTATTTATATGAGTAACATCTTTTATGGTCATGCACCTGCTGTGAATGGTTTATTTTTTCTGAATCTCGAAAGGGATGAAACACACATCCATAACATTGAGGCTAAGAGATGCAAGGTAGATAGTGATAATACTACTTATTTGTGGCACTGTCGTCTAGGTCATATTGGTGTAAAACGCATGAAGAAACTCCATTCTGATGGACTTTTGAAGTCTCTTGATTTTGAATCATTTGACACATGCGAACCATGCCTCATGGGCAAGATGATCAAAACCCCGTTCTCCGGAATGATGGAGCGAGCAACGGACTTGTTGGAAATCATACATACCGATGTATGCAGACCGATGAGTGTTTCGACGCGCGGTGGATATCGCTATTTTCTCACTTTTACCGATGACTTAAGTAGATATGGGTATATCTATTTAATGAAACATAAATCTGAAACATTTGAAAAGTTCAAAGAATTTCAGAATGAAGTGGAGAACCATCGTAACAGAAAAATTAAGTTTCTACGATCCGATCTGGAGGTGAATATTTGAGTTATGATTTTCTCACGCATCTTAAAGCAAGCGGAATCGTTTCACAACTCACGCCACCCGGAACACCACAGCGCAATGGTGTGTCTGAACGCCGGAATCGAACTCTATTAGATATGGTCCGATCAACGATGTCTCTTACTGATTTGCCGTTATCATTTTGGGGTTATGCATTAGAAACCGTTGCATTCACTTTAAATAGGGCACCATCTAAATCCGTTGAGACGACACCGTATGAACTGTGGTTTGGTGCTAAACCTAAGTTGTCGTTTCTTAAAGTTTGGGGATGCGAAGATTACGTCAAGAAGTTGATGCCGGACAAGCTCGAACCCAAAGCGGAGAAATGCGTCTTCATAGGATACCCTAAGAAAACTATTGGGTATACCATCTATCACAGAACCGAAGGCAAAGTGTTTGTCGCAAAGAACGGATTATTTCTTGAGAAGGAGTTTCTCTCGAAAGAAGTGAGTGGGAGGAAAGTAGAGCTAGACGAGGTTATTGAACCTTCTCTTGAATTGGAGAGTAGCGCAACACCTGAAATTGTTCCAGTGCCGCCTGCACCAACAATAGAGGAAGCTAATGACAAGGATCATGAAGCTTCAGACGATGCTTCTACTGAACGTCGCAGGTCGACAAGGTCGCGTGCCCCTCCTGAGTGGTACGGCAACCCTGTCTTAACTGTCTTGTTAGTAGACGACGGTGAACCTGCGAACTATGAGGAAGCGATGATGAGCCTAGACTCTGAGAAATGGCTAGAGGCCATGAAATCCGAATTGGGATCCATGAGCGAAAACCAAGTATGGACTTTGGTGGACCTTCCTAGCGACCGAAAGGCCGTTGAGTGCAAATGCATATTCAAGAAGAAAACGGACGCGGATGGTAATGTTACCGTCTATAAAGCACGACTTGTCGCGAAAGGTTTTCGACAAGTTCAAGGTGTTGACTATGATGAGACTTTCTCTCCCGTAGCGATGTTTAAGTCCATTCGGATTTTATTAGCAATTGCTGCGTTTCATGATTATGAAATATGGCATATGGATGTCAAGACTGCGTTCCTCAATGGCAACATTGATGAAGAGTTGTATATGATGCAACCCGAAGGTTTTGTCGATCCTAAGGATGCTGATAAAGTGTGCGAATTTTAGCGTTCCATTTATGGACTAAAGCAAGCATCTCGGAGTTGGAACCTTCGTTTTGATCAAGTGATCAAGAGCTTTGGATTTGTTCCAAATTGCTACGAAGCTTGTATCTACAAGAAAGTGAGTGGGAGCTCAGTGACATTTCTGGTACTATATGTGGATGACATATTGATTATTGGAAATGACATTAACATGCTTAACGATGTGAAGAGTTATTTGAACAAATGTTTTTCAATGAAAGACCTAGGGGAAGCTGCTTATATATTGGGCATCAAAATCTATAGAGATAGACAAAGACGCCTGATAGCTTTAAGCCAGAGTACATACCTAGACAAAGTTCTGAAAAGGTTCAGAATGGATAAGGCAAAGAAAGGTTCAGTGCCTATGTTGTCAGGTAAGATATTGAGCAAGTCTTAGTGTCCAGCTATGGTAAATGATAGAGAAGCTATGAGCAAAGTGCCTTATGCCTCGGCCATAGGTTCTATCATGTATGCCATGCTGTGTACTAGACCGCATGTGTCCAATGCTCTTAGTTTGACGAGCAGGTACCAAAGTGATCCAGGAGTGGAACACTGGACAGCCGTGAAGAACATCCTAAAGTACTTGAATAGGGCTAAAGAAATGTTCTTAGTCTATGGAGGTGATGAACAACTCGTCGTAAAGGGTTACGTCGATGCTAGTTTCGACACCGACAAGGATGATTCTAAATCTCAGACAGGATACATTTATATTTTGAATGGAGGAGCTGTGAGCTGGAGAAGCTGCGAGCAAAGCGTGATCGCGTGATCTACAGTAGAAGCGGAATACATGGCTGCTGCAGAAGCGTCAAGTGAAGGAGTTTGGATCAGGAACTTCATCACTGAGCTTGGTGTGGTTCCAAGTTTCTTGGACCCACTGGAGATATTGTGTGACAACACTGGCGCCATAGCATTGGCTAAGGAACCAAGATATCATCCAAAGACCAAGCATATCAACCGCAAGTTTCATATAATCTGAAATTATATAGCAGATGGAGATCTAAAGATTAGCAAAGTACATACAGATCTGAATGTCGCAGATCCATTGACTAAACCTCTTCCACGTGCAAAACATGATCAGCACCTTAGTGCCATGGGTGTTAGATTGTTGCCAGATGTAAACTAGATTATTGACTCTAGTGCAAGTGGGAGACCGTTGGAATTATGCCCTAGAGGCAATAATAAAGATGTTATTATTATAATTCTTGTTCATGATAAAGTTTATATTCCATGCTAGAATTGTATTGAGCGGAAACTTTAATACTTGTGTGGTTTGTGAACAACACCGTGTCCCTAGTATGCCTCTATGGACTAGCTCATTTATTAATGATGGTTAAGGTTTCCTAACCATAGACATGAGTTCTCGATTAATAATGAGATCATATCATTGGGAGAATGATATGATGGACAGACCCAAACTAAGCGGAGCAATTAGATCGTGTCATCATGTTCATCTTTGCGAAGATTTTCTTATGTCAAATATTGTATTCCTTAGGCCATGAGATAATACAACTCCCTGGTATCGGAAGAAAGCTTTGAGGTCATCAAACGTCATCCTATGAGAGGGCGATCATAAAGGTGTCTCTCAGGTGATCGGAAAGTACCTGTTGGGTTGTATGTATCGAGATGGGATTTGTCCCTCCCAAGTCGGAGAGATATACTTCGGGCCCACTCGGTAATCGATATCAACACCGCTTGCAAGCATCTGGTTAAGGAGTTAATCACAAAGTGATATCGAATTACGGAACGAGTAAAGTACTTGCTGTGAACGAGATTGAACTAGGTATGACGGTACCGACGATCAAATCTCGGGCAAGTAAAATATCGCGAGACGAAGGGAATATATATGGGATTGATTGAACCCTGGCATCGTGGTTCATACGATATGATCATCGATGAATGTGTGGGATTCAATATGGGTTTCCAGACCCCGCTGTTGATTATTGATAGAAGATCATGTCTGCATATTCTCGAACCCGAAGGGTCACACACTTAACGTGTCTCGACGCTAGGATAGGTTGGATAATTGGTTTATGAGTTTTTGTTCAGAGTCTCGGATGAGATCCAGGACATCACGAGAGGTTCCGGAATGGTCCGGAGAATAAGATTCATATAAGGCAATGCAGTTTTTGGAGTTCGGAATTGTTTCGGGTTAATCGGTATTGTACCGAAAGCTTCTAGAACCTTTCGGAGTGGGACCAACGTGGCCCCACTTGTCGGGAGGGGGCGTGGGCCTATAAGGGAGTGCCCTGGCCGTATTGGGCCAGGGGCACAAGGCCCCATAGGGCCCAGCCGGCCAAACCCTAGGGAAACCCTAGGCGAGCTTCTAGAAGGAGGGGGGAAACTTGCCCCCCACTCCTCCCTCCTTTGGCCGCCGGCCTAGGGCTTGGGGGAGGGGCAAGGGCCAGCTGCCCACCCCTCTATATAAAGAGGGCTGGGGGCGCACCCTCCACACACCTCCTCCTCAACCCTAGCCGCCCTGCTGCCCCTCCTCTCTCTCCCTCCCGACTGCGCGTAGGCGAAGCCCTGCCGCAGAAACTCTCCACCGCTTGCACCGTGCTGTCGCGTTGTAGATCCAATCCATCTTTACACCCTACTTGCTGGACCGAGGAAGGAGGAGACGTCGAGGTGCCGCACGTGTGCATCTCTCGGAGGAATCGCCACTTGCGGTGTTAGATCGGATCGGATCGCGAGGAGGAGAAGCGAGTACGACTACATCACCCACGTTCCGTCGAACGTTCTGCTGTGCGAATCTTCAAGGGTATGAAGATCTCATCTATCCCCCCTCGTTGTTTGCATCTCCTAGATTAGATCTTGGCTTTTCTGTTCGTATCCGTAAAAATTTTTTGATTTACTATGCTACGAAACCCTTCACGGTCCTCTAAACAATCGGTATCGAGTTTTTGTTTGTCAAAATTTAAAAAGGGGGGGAGGGGGTGGGTGGGTGGGGGTACCCTACTTTTCTGTTGGGTATGTTTGTGTTGTTGTCCTAGTTGTTTCTTTATCCAAACTCTTGTGTGGCGTGGTTTCTTTAAGAATATAAAGCTTAAGCCAGAATTGGTTGGGATTAATCATTCTGATCTATCGATGTGTCTGGTTGCTGCCGTCGTTTGTTGGTAATGCAATGATGGACCGATCCGTGTATTGTACGATACGCGAGCTTTTTAAAAATGTTAGGAATTGTAAGTCCTCTTCTATTTATTAGTATCTTATTTCATGCATGTGTAACTATTGCTGTATGTAGTAATTAAAAGGATGAGTTATTGATTTTCTTAATTTTATCAAAATGGTTCATAGGCCTTGTAATCCCTAACAGACAGAGTAGTTGCTAATCCAATGTTTGCTGCCGTCGTATATTGTTTCGATTTTGCTTATTGAAGGGACGACCGGTATTGGCGGTGGCGGTGTGATGGTCTAGTAGGGAGCAACTCGGATTGGAGGCGAGTTGTCCATTGGAACGGGTATTACTAGGCGCTAGCTCTGAGCCAATTGGCCAACGGTTCTCCCGGATGACATTGACCAGAGAGGAACGAAAAGCGTACGTGCGGTGGTCGCGACTTGCGAGTGAGTGCGTGTGATTCATGCATGCATGGGCAAATCAGGTGGAACGGAACGGTGTACCACGAGCTGGATCGCCCGCCTACCGGTGCCGGCGCATACCACCGTGCCTGCCTTCTTCCAAGATACGTCCATCTCTGTTTTCCCTTTAATTTTCAGGCGACGCGACGCCGACAGGGCCCAAAAGGAAAGCGAAATGGTACTATGTGGGTGCTGGCATCCTGCACCACAGACAAGATCACCACTTGCTGTCCGTTTCATGGATCAAACGCACAGTCCGATGTGGATGAGTGTCAGACTACCTAGAAATAGTTGTGATCTCTAGGCTAGATTGCGGCAGTTTCATGAGCTTTCGCCCTTAAGAAAGGGCACTTTTCTTCCAAGTGTACAGCACCGAGGAACGGATATATGTGTGTGTGTGGTGGTGATGGTGGCGGGGGTACCTTTTGTTGGTTAAGGTGTAGTGCAGTGCTGCACACTGTATAATATTGGGTGTACGAGTACGAGTCCCTCTTGGCATCTGCTTATCTAGCCTGCCATGGAACGGGGACGGCAGAAAGAGAGCGAAGAACCCAATCCGCGAGGGAGGGTATCATACGTGGCTAGTGGAGAGGCCACTCCACCGTTAAGTACGTACCTTCGTGTCAAACCACACTCAGCCATATGCCTCATTTGTGTATTAGCGATCCGATCCGTACCACCAAACCGGAGGCGGTTCCCCGGTACGACCAACACTATGGGAATCGCTGATAACGCTGACGGCAATTGCCGTTGGCATAGACATGTAAACTGTCGGCATAGCTTGCACCGATGGCCACCATCGCCGTAGAGGCGTCAGCATAGCAGGTAGGCCGTCGGCGTAGCTATCTATGCCGATGGTTTAGGAAACCCGTCGGCATAGTCTGGCCGTCAGCGCGGACAAACTAACGGACAGGGACTAATGTGGCAAGCAGCTGTGCCGATGGTTATAGCGTCAGCGTAGAGTGCTTTCAGAAAGTTGGTGTTGTAACACCGACGAAAATACCATAGACATAGCTTGTTTTCACAAAGGTGTGCCGTTATAACGCCGACAACAATATCGTAGACGTACCTCGTTTTTAGTATGGTGTGCTATTATAACGCCGACAGCAGTACCGTAGTCATAGCTTGCTTCTAGTAAAATGTGCTATTGTAGCGGCCCGCTGTAAAAAAAATTATTTTTTTCTAATTTTTTTAGTATTTGAATTGTTTGACTCATTAATCTCTCACTTAGAATATTATTTTAATACTAATTACACTTAATCTTCTATCAAATTGCAGTCTTGATCAAACTTTCCGGTCGTTCATCCATCATCACATTATTTCACCCATAGCACGTTTAACTTTTTCATTCCTTCAGAATCAGTTTCCATGAAGGAATTTGTACCTTGTTGTCAATAGTATGATATCAATCCTATTAACCTCTATATCATTATGCCACATATTTTTATTGTTTGAAATTATAAACAATTATTTAAGTAAACAATAATGATACTTTTTTGTACTTTTTAGTTAACATGGAATAATTAATATCTTTAAATCCGTAAATCGGAACTCAACAAATCATATGTCTAAATTGATCAAAAAATGAGAGGAATCCAAATATGATATCTATATTAAATTATCACAAATTATGCCGTGATTCTAGCAAAACCGTAAGTCGATGGCAATACTGTAGGCGTAGCTTGCTTCGAGGAAGGTGG
The DNA here is from genome assembly GCA_916181665.1 of Avena sativa. Taxonomy (NCBI): domain Eukaryota; kingdom Viridiplantae; phylum Streptophyta; class Magnoliopsida; order Poales; family Poaceae; genus Avena; species Avena sativa. The sequence goes on along the minus strand of OV702298.1, from coordinate 269,646,253 downwards.
CGTAGTTGTAACGCCTACGGCAAAACCGTAGGCGTAGCTTGTTTCTAGGAAGGTGGCGCAGTTGTAACACCGATGACAATACTATAGGCGTAGCTTGTTTCTAAGAAGGTGGCGCAGTTGTAACGCCGGCGGCAATATGGTAGGCGTAGCTTGATTCTAGAAAGGTGGCACAGTTGTAACGCCGACGACAATACCGTAGGTGTAGCTTGTTTCTAAGAAGGTGGTACAGTTGTAACGCCGATGACAATACCATAGGCGTAGCTTGTTTCTAGGAAGGTGGCACAGTTGTAACGCCGACAACAATACCGTAGGCGTAGCTTGTTTCTTGGAAGGTGGCGCAGTTGTAACGCCGACGACAATATTGTCGGCATAGACTGCTTTCAGGAAGGTGGAGCAGTTGTAACGTTGATGACAATACCGTAGGCGTACCTTGCTTCTAGGAAGGTGGTGCAGTTGTAATGCCGACGGGTTAGACCGTAGGCGTAGGTTGCTTCCAAGAAGGTGGCGTAGTTGTAATGCCAACGGCTATACCGTAGGCATCAATGTTTCTAGGCTTTGTGCCGACGGTAAGGCCGCCGACATAGCCTCGAAAGCGACGCCTTCCATCCTCCGTTTCCAAAAGGGACGGTCACATGGCCGCTACCTGTGCCGACGGCCGTGTTATGCCGATGGTGGCCGCCGGGTCAGGTTGTACTACGCCGACCATGATATTGAGCTGACGGTGGCCGTCGGCATCCGCTTGCTGCGCTGACGGTATAGCTATGCCGACGGTTATTTTTTTGCTGTAGGCATATCTCGGCTACGCTGACGGCCAACCTTTGGCCGTCGGCGTAACTATTACCGTCGGCAACGTCTGCCATTCCTGTAGTCAAAGGCCATCTAGTTGACCATGCGTGTGCAGCCGGAAGGAGGTTTGATAACTTTCTAGGGAGGCATGAGTTGGGGATCGAGTTGAAGCTGCGGTGGAGGTTGCCCTTCGGCACCCACAATGTTTTCATTGCCAAATCTGACATAAAGTTAAATTTGACATAAAGGATTGAAGAGAGTGAGTATCCGCAAAAAAAAGATAGAATACAAATGCATTGGACTTCTCCAAGAAAAAATAAAGACCCAATTGGAACAAGAAAAGTCAGGGAAATTTTCTAGAGTATAATTTCTATGGTAAGTCTGAGAGGAAGGAAGAATCCTTTGTAGTTTTGAAGGACAACAAACATGAGGTATCACCTCATGTCTCATGTTTTCATATCTTTATGTCTACAAATTCCTGAGTTTTTACCATATATGAAAACCAAACAAAAACTTATGAATTTTTTCTATAGTTTTTGTCCTCGTAGAAATCCTGGATACATGACATTTCAGTTCTTGTGTTTAAGATCGATGACATGAGCCCACCCATAGGAAGCTGCCACACACTCAAAGAACAAATTAAATGATGAATAGATTCATTAATTGTTCCAAATCTTTGGAAGAAATTCCTAGTCCAATCTTGTTTCGTGTTGTCTTTAGTTGGAACACCATTGTGCCAAATGAGCCGTAACAAAATTGGTAAGGATACAACAACCACCATACTCGACTGATGTTTGGTTCTCATAGTGCTGCCAATCTGTGTGTGTGTGGATATAAAATGCAAATGTAATGTAATTTTAGTATCCCTGCCTAATTTGCCACGAGGAATTCTTCTTACTTGGCAGACAGTATGTTGGTCACAATTCCGGCAAGAACAACATGCATGAAAAGACCTCCGAACATATGCTTGATCCTGATTCCTGAGGACGACACCATGAAGTAGGCAACCAGGAAGCAGATAGCACAGTCCCGTGTGTTGCGGGAACAGGAAAGAATTAGGAGCAGCGGGGTACACAGAGATCATTACTCAATCGAGTTAGGCATCGGATATATATGAATCTGGAGAGATGCTGCGCGCACGTACTTCTTCTGGTATGCTCGCCCTGCATCTGCATAGCAGGTTCAGTTTCCATTTGCAGGAACATGCTCCATGACTCGGTTCAGAAAAGGTGAGAAAATTCTACTTGGCTACAATTGCTCCCGGCCGAAAGAATGTTTGGCCAAGTGCGTCAACCTCTGTGTGGGTTGGCTAATTGACTTGGGAGGAAACGAGCAACACGCTTGTCTAGAAAAAGCTAATCGTTGAGTTGCATTTTTTTAGCGTAACATCCGATTTTATAGATAAAGCAAACAGATTATGTCAGACTGAACAAACTGAAGCACACTCAAATAACAACGATCACTGATAAAAAAGAAATTCAGTTACATTTTACTTCTTTTTTACACCATAGCAGTATAAAACTAGGGTCTCCTTGGGGGCCTTATTGATCTGGAAACAAACATAGTCAATATTATCGAAGAATGTGAAAAGTCAAACATAAAATACTCTGGCTAGACAGAGCGATATATAGCAAATCAGCAGGGGTAAGAAATGCTCACTCCATTCCAAAATATAAGATGTTTTAGGCTTCTTTGAAACACATGTATCTAGATATTTTTTAGTGTGAATAATACTTGTTTTAGTCTTTTCTAAAAACATGTATCTAGACGCCTTTTTAGTGTGAACATTTACTCATTTTGCTTCGAAGGTACACATTAAAAGATGTGAAGATACATGTTAGAAAAAGGCTAAAACATTATATATTTTTGGAACAGAGGGAGTATTTGGCTTTCAACTGCACCGTTCAGCATATTATCAACAATTCTCAATCTAACCTTTGGTAGTCGGTCTTTCCGGCGTGTCCGATGGGTTCTTTGTACTCGTTGTGTTGCTGTGGAGCATGTCCAGGCGGTGACGATAACCGGCGGCCGGTGGTCTTTGCAGAGGGCTCGGTCGACGCAAGACCACCATATTTCTCTCGGTATACGCTCGTTGCAGAGTCGGAACTGTCTGCCTTTGGTGTGTGTGGTCGACTGTTGGCATGGGCCGACATGGGTTCCGGCGTCGCTTGAAGCGAGGCTTCGTTTGGGTCGTCGAAGGTGAAGTCCAAGTCGCTGGCTCGCGGAGGAGTGATGAAGATGCCGCTAGGTGGCAACCTCGACGGCATGGGCGGGCACAGGATATTTCCAATGGGTATTCAAGGTATAGAAAAATGCAATGGAACACTTGACAGTTCTGGTGTAGAGGCGGAACCAGTTTTTTTGGTGTCTTTAGAGCTCTCTCCCACAATATCTTCAAAACACCATTGTTCCTCTTCATTTCTGTGTCAGTATGTTCTTGCCACAAATTCAATACAGATGCAACCTAGATCATCATTGGATGGAGTCGCAATCAACCAATAAATAATCTAACCTGAAGAGCAAGCAATTTGCTAGTTCATAAATTAGAAAAGAAAATGCCTTGCCTCGGCAACTAAACCAATCGTTCGCCTCCTCGCATACTCGTGTGTTGCTGAAGAGGTACCGAGCAGGCCTAGAGCTGGACTACTGGAGGATCACGACTAGTACTTGAGCCAAGCTACTGCTGCTACTGTTAGCTACAAATTTCATGGAGATGCTACTATATGATTTGTTTTGCCAAAAAATAATGGGTATTCAGCTGAATACCCATGAATACATGTGTGCCCGCCAATGCTCGACGGTGACCTTTCTTGTTCGTGGTGTGTGTGCGCTCCGTGTGGGTAACCAGGTCGGCCGATGGTGATGGTGTCCAATGTGATCGTGTTCCATGACGATATTGGTGCATTGGTATCGGTTTCTGACCGGTTTCCCGTAATGAACCGGTCAATTCTCTCCTGCTTTTTTAAATAAAATGAAGCAAATTGCCTGTTTTGTAAAAAAAAACTTCTCCATGAACTAGCGGATAAGGAACTGAGCAAGCCACAGCGGATAGGATTCGTTCCAACAAAATATTAATGTTTCCTTCTTGCAAAAGAAAAAGAAAATAGGACGATATCCCAGAGATCCGCGCTCGCATGATAGGCCGGAACTCCAGCCACGGATAGTTTAGGCTGGCTGACAGCGCATGCATATGCATCCAGCATCCCTGCCGGATCGATCAAAAGCCTCAAATCATTGCCGCTAATGACGTCGTCGTCGATGGCCGCTGCTTGCTGCTCTGCATGCGAGCACTGCTCGGGATTGAATATTCGATGATTGATGATATCCCCTGCCGTGTCACCGCATCTTCTAATACTTACTATTTTGTTAATCTATATGACGGGGTTAGCATTACCATTTTGTTAATCTAAAGCTTGAGCCAGAAGCGGCTGGGATTAATCATTCCGACCGATCGATCGATGTCTCTGGTTGCTGTCGTCGTATGTTGCTAATAATCCAATGATCGACCGATCCGTGTATTGTACTTGTACGTACGTGTGTAGGGGGAGGAGGAAGGAGATGCTAGGCATATTCTACGACTTGGACTTGCTTGGTGGGACGACTGGTAGTGGCGGTTGCGGTGTGTTCTTCTAGCAGGGTCAGGGAGCAACTCGGATTGGACGCGAGTTGGCCATTGGAATGGCTAAACTACTCGTTGAGCCAATTGGCCAACGGTTCTGTTTTTCCCACATAGCCTTTCTCCCGGACGACATTGACCAGAGAGGAACGAAAAGCGTGCGGTGGGTACGAGTGAGTGCGTGTGGTTCATGCATGGGCAAATCAGATGGAATGGAAAACAGGACGGTGTACCACGGCTGGATCGCCACATCAGCCCGTAAGGTTAGTCCGTAAGCAATTCATCCGTAAGTCTAGCATTGTTGTGGCTGGATTGCCTACCTACCGGTGCCGGTGTATACATGCACCGTGCCTGCCTTCTTCCAAGATACGTCCATCTCTGTTTTCCCTTTAATTTCCAGGCGACGTACGCGACGCGGCCCAGAAGGAAAGCCAAATGCTTCTCCTGGATCTTGACAGCCTGCCAGAGACAAGACCACCACTTGCTGTCCGTCCGTTTCATGGATCAAGCACACACAGTCCGATGTGGGGGAGAGTCAGAATACCTACAAATAGTCGTGATCTCTAGGCTAGATTGCGGCAGTTTCATGAGCTTTCGCCCTTAAGAAAGGGCACTTTTCTTCCAAGTGTACAGCACCGAGGAACGAACGGATATATGTGTGTGGTGTGTGTGTTTGTGGCCTTGTGGGGTGGGTGGGGGTACCTTTTGTTGGTTTAGGTGTAGTGCAGTGCTGCACACTGTATAATATTGGGTGTGCGAGTACGAGTCCCTCTTGGCATGCGCTTATCTAGCCTGCCATGGAACGGAGACGGCAGAAAGAGAGCAAGAACCGAAGCCGCGAGAGAGAGGGTGTACGTAGCTAGTGGAGAGGCCACTCCGCTGCTAAGTACCTTCGTGTCAAACCACACTCAGCCATGCATGCCTCATTTGTATAGGTACGTAGCGATCAGATCCGTACCACCAAACCGGAGGCGGTTCCCCGGCCGGTACGACCATGCGTGCAGCCGGAAGGAGGTCAGATAACTTTCCAGGGATGCATGAGTTGGAAGGATCGAGCTGAAGCTGCGGCAGAAAGCAAACTGCTGGAGTGTTTTCTGTGGGGGAGGAGATCGATTCGATGGACGGATGCGGGGATTGTGTGTATCCTCACAGGAGCGCACCATGGCGCACTAGGTAGCTAAGCGCGAGGTGGCATGGCAGCCGGACGTCGTACGCACGCCCTGATTAATTGCCTCCATTAGCATTAAGGTGGACGCCTCTCTCGCCCCTCGTCGGTGCCAGGAAAAATAAAAATGGAAAGAGACTCTCGGCACTAATAATCGATCATATCTTGGTTTGGTTAGAGGACAGGAGAAAGACGAGAAGATATGCTTCAGAGGGTGGGGGATGATCGAAGGGAGCTGTCGAAAGAAAGGAGGAGCGGAACGGGGAGACCGGGTGGGCTAGAAATGTGCCTTTTCTCTGACCTGAATTAGCTACGCTGAAACAACTTGTGAAATGGTGTTCTTTTTCCTCGACCTCTGCCTTCTTATTAAGAAGATTGAAATTGACCACTTAATAATAAGGAGAATCGGCCAAAACCTAATAAACACTAGAAGAATAGGCGAGCTTCGCCTCGCCGTCTACATGACATCCTGGCACGCATGATCAATATCGTAAAGCTGCGGGCATTTCGCATATATGTTGCAGCCGGGTATAATGTCATTTGTTCTCCTATAGACCATCTCACGTACACGCCTGCAGCTACAGACACATCTCACCTACAAAAAGTAGCAAGGTCCACATGTCAGTGACCAGGCCCGGCCCTGGGGCGACGCGAGCGGGGCGGCCGCCCCGGGCCCAAGAAATCGAGGGGCCCAAAAATCGAACCTAGCTAAAGCGGTGTCTTGATTTTCTAATAGGCCGGAACTTGGGCCTTGATCGTTTTTATTTGATTAGGCGTTCTTTTCGGTTCAGTTAGCAACAAAGGGATTTAAGTTGGGTAGGAGCCGACCCTCAAAAAAAGTCGGGTAGGAGCCGTCCTTAAAATAGAAGTGGGGTGTGGGCGTGGGGCTGTATAGTTAGGTAGGTCAACGAAACTCTCTTAACAAAAAGAAATGTAGGCAAGCAAGAAGTTGTGTGCGTTATCTTTATAAAAAAAGTTATGTGCACCTCACAAGGAAGATCAATTTGAGTGTTTTAAAATCAATTTGAGAAATGCAAAATTTAAGGCTACCTCGTTTATGCAAGAGAAGCGAGAGTTAGATAAAAAAAGGCGGATGCCGTCCAAACATATTTGGACATGAGTGACTCATCATCGGCTCTGCGCGGCCATGCTAAGTTATGAGAAGCCAAGCCACAGAGAGAAGACAGAATGACGCCCATGATCACCTCGATGAAGTGTTTCTAGACAGAGTTGATGTCATAGTCGGTAAGATTGATACTGACATATCATCATCTTCGACTTAGAATCTAAAAATATCAGAATAAATTTTAGGAGAGTATATGCACCTACAAGTTACTATTGTGATGCTTCCCGAGGCCCCAATTTATGGGTTCGCCCCGGGTCCTTGAATTCTCATGACCGGTCCTGTCAGTGACACATTGTTGATAGATGGCCTCACAATTTTTGCATGTGACCAAACTTAAGTTTATAGATAATGTGAGTACACCCTTGATACACTTAGAGCATCTCTAGCAGATACCGCAAAAGTGGTCAACACCACAAATTTTGCAAATTTTTGCAATGTTGGTCAAAAAAATGGAAATAACAGATATCGCAAAATGGTCAAAATCGTAATTTTTTTGTACTTTCCCGCTGTACCGAATTATCCAGTTTCCGAGTCTATTTTTAAGGTAAACCGCAAACCAGTCAACGCTCGACTGGACGTAAATTTTAGCACCAACCGCTCCCGCCTTCGATGGTGCTACCGCTTCTGAAGGTCGATTCCATGGTGGAAGTCTCGATTCCGGTGCCAATCTTCTATTTCCAGCTAGTAGGTTTGATTCCCATATCTATACTCCCTCCTTCTCAGGGCTTAGGGCGCACATTTTTTTCCAATTTTCACTCAAGGCTTAAGGCGCAAACTGCCACAGATCATTATGTTTCCTCTTTTACCCCTGCTCGCCCCACGACTCCCTCGACTCCCCTCGATTCCTGCGCGTGGAGGCCCGCCCCTCGACTCCCGCGGCGTCCGTCTCTTCCGCCTCTCGAGTCCAGTGCGTATTCAACGCCGCCGCCTCTCAGACCTCCTATACATCACGCAGCCTCAAGCTTTCCATGGCAGAGATACTAGTACTCGCCCACTCCCTGTCCCTCTCCCTCAAGCTTTCCATGGCGCCCCAAGATATCTTCTTCCAAAGGGCGCCGGCTCTGATGGCACTGGCGGGGGCGTTGACGGCGCTGGCGGCTGCGTTGCTGTTATCCCATGCCACCCGCGCGATGGAGGAAGGCAGAGGATCGACTGGTAGCATTCAGGGCCTGGGCATGGGCGTTGATGGCGCTGGCAGTCTGCCATTGATGGGCGAGGTCAGAACCGCTAGGGTTCAGGGAGCTGTCGTTGGCGGGGGCGTTGACGGTGCTGGCGGTCTGCCATTGATGGGCGTTCAGGGCGTGGGAGTTGCCGACGATGGAGGCCTGCCATTGATGGGCTACGTCGGTACTGGTAGGGTGCAGGGAGCTGGCGCTGGCGGGGGCGTTGCCGGCCTGCCATTGATGGGCGACGTCGGTACCGGTAGGGTGCAGGGCGGGGGTGGGGGCGTTCATGGCGCTGGCGAGCAACCCCTCCATGTCGAGTACTATGGTGTGGAGGATGACATGGACATGGTCTTCATCGACGAACACAAGCAATATGCAGGTTCGTTTTGACTCTACCCCATGGATTTCTCCTCTATTTCTAGCCTCAAATTGCATATGTTCAAGAACATGCTAATTTTGTTTTAATTATTCTATCTAGTGGTTGTGGGAAATACAGAGAGATTTCGATGCGTGGCTTGATACCCTGGATAACCAGCATGTCGATGCGGAGGAGATGGATGGTGTACAAGATGGCCCTGTGGTGATCGAAGGAGTAGACGTTGCTGCAGACATAGAGGAAGTACATGATGTTGCTGCAGAGATGGAAGGCGTTGAAGATATCGCTGCGGGGATGGAACGAGTTGAAGATGTCGCTCAGTTTGATGTGCTCACAGCCGGCGAACAAGTCATATGTGATGTTATGTTCGACATTTACCATCCAAACATCTACCTTGACGACAATGGTGTCTATCGTTCCCTTGATGATTAGAGAAAATGCGGATTAGTGGTATGTAATGAAATATTTGGAGATTGTGGTATGATTAGAATTTATGTAATGCAAATGATGGGAATTGGTAATTCAAGTAATGCTAAACCTATCAATGTCAATGTTTGTGTAATGTACCAATGCCATGTCTCTCTTTGTTTTGTTCATGCAAGCATCAATGCCATGTACAACAAACTTAGCATGTCATAGAGCAAGCATCAATGCCATGTCTCTCTTTGTTTTGTTCATGAAATAACAAAGCATTGGAAGCATTAAGTTGATTCATGAAAATATAACTCCATTACAACAAACTTAGCATGTCCTTGAACATTATATTGACTCTCTACATGATAAACTCTCTAGCGGCGTTTACAATAGCAGGATCAACATGAAGCACTTCGGGTAGTATCCCTAATCTCTCTGGAACTCCCTTCCTCATATGCGGGATCTTGTACCGGTGCTTTCCCATACGCTTCATGACCTCCACCATGCACGTTTGATGTGTCAAGAAGACACGATTGCTCCTCTCAGCTGGGTACTCATTCCATGCTTGTTGTACCTTCATAAGAATGTCAACATTAACAAAAAATAAGTTTTGATGCTGCAAGAAACAACAATACTCCAATGAGTAAAAATTTGTGTACCTTTATGAGAATGTCTAGAATAGAAGTTGGTGATTTTTTTTGAAACAATGATTGTAGAGCGATGAATAAACCCAAATCAAGAATATTTGTGTCCGGCGAGTTTGGAGGTTGACAAACTAGGCTAATGTTTCAACAACCTGCAACAGCCGCCTCTAAAAATTCAGGATCATTTGGCAACACATGAGTTTTTGCGTTGTCTTGTTGGATGAATATAGGGCTCCAACGATCCTCCAATGGCCACTTCTCCTTAATTGCGGGCAACACTTTTTCAATAAGGTACTCTCGGCTAACATCCCGTGTAACATTCCTTGGTTTAGGAAAGGAAAAAGGGGATTGTTTTGGTCCACCAAAGAGCTACGTTAAAAACCGTGCTAGATATTTCACGCCCTAAGCCCTGAGAAGGAGGGAGTATCTATTATCGGTTGCTGGCCGCCATGGTCGCTGCCAGAGTAGCTAGTAGCAGCTCGCCGGCCGGCCGGCCAGAACCGGAGCCGCACACATCAAGTAGAGCAGCAACCCAGGCATGCGGCAGCTCGCAGGCCGGCCGCATGCACACGGGGGCAGTGACGTGCGCGAGGGATGGGCAGAGGACGTGCGCGAGAGACCTGCACGCCTGCGAGAAAGACGACCCTACGAAGAAGACTATAGAATATTTACGAAATATTCTATTTCGCGGTATAGATATACGAAATCTGTTCTGTTATTTTCTTTGGATCAAATGTAATCTCTTGGTGTGCTAGAAAACAAGTTACAGTCTCAAGGTAAAGTACTGAAGCTGAATATAAGTCCCTAGTGAAAGAACATGTGGGCCCCCATGTGTGGTTTTGGTAATTAATAACAATCTTTATGGACTAATGTGTGTATTAAGTTATACTTGTAGGAATTGTCCATTGGCATCGCTTGGAGCCTGTGTCGGCTTCAAGGTCGATGAAATGAGAAGAAGATATGTTGTGCAAGCTCAAAATGCGCAATCTTTAGAAGATCTCATGTTTGATGTTTGCCATCCTCGGTGATCATGGATCGATGATGACGAATCAAGAAAGACGTTCCATCTTGAGAAGGTAAAGATCGTCTACATCGAGCTCAAGTGGAATGCTCAAGGCAAAGGTATAATCTTGATAGGTTTTCCCTTTTGCTGGTCTTATATTGTTAGTGGAAGACCGGGTTTAGGATAGATAACCATACTATCAAGAGGGGCTCTCGAATGAGTAACTCGATCACATCGTTCGGAGAGAGCTCAAACCTTTGCATACTTGCATCATCGTATTTGGTTGTTATTTGGTCTTATCCATGTGAGGATATAGAGCTTGTGGTAATCTCCATAACAAGCTCTTGTTCATCAAAATCGGATCCCTCTTTTATATCTTATTGCGATTTTGATCTATGCGGTTTTTCGGTTTCTCACCAAGTGAGGTATCTCACATTATTATACTTGATACATTCTCACTTGGTGATAACCAATATTTTCACCTTTTATAGGGAAGCTCATATCGTCCTGTTTCCAACGCAATTGGAATCGGGTCGATCGGAGTTACCAATCAAAAGTTATAGCCGTTTGAATATCTGCTTGTCTCCTAGGTACCAAAATGCGGTAGTACCGCATTTTAGTACCTAGCAAGGCAGAAGGTTTTGGAAAGTTGGCAAAATCCACTGCCGGGCTAGGTACCAAAAAGCGGTAGTACCGCATTTTAGTACCTAGCGCGGCAGAAGGTTTTTTACTTCGTCATTTGGATCTATCCTCCCTTGCTGGACTATGATGTTTCTTTGCATGATATTGTAGAGGTTGTTGTCCTCTTCAAAACGAGCCCAAGATCATCGAAATCGGAGTCCGGATGCAAAAGTTATGGCTGTTTTCGTTCTGTGATGACCGGTAGTACCGGACCAGGATCCGGTAGTACCGCATTTTGGTACTGGGGAGCGCAGAGAAAAAATGCGTTTGGAGCCCCAGGAACCCCAGGAAATGTCCGGTAGTGCCGGGAAAGTCTGGTAGTACCAGGAAAAAGTCCGGTAGTACCGGGAATCGCGTTTTTGGGCTGCAACGGTTGGATTTTGGAGGGACCTATATAAGGGGCCTTCTTCCCCAATGGTTCCTCAACCATTCTTGCAAGTTTTCCCTCCATTGTTGACCTTCTTGAGCTTGCTTTCTATCAATCCCTCCGATGATTCTTCAATATTCTTGAGGGATTTGAAAGAGGAGATCTAGATCTACAATCCCAGCAATCAATCTCTCCTCTAAGTGAGGGAAACATATTGGGATCTAGATCTTGGAGTATTTTGTGGATTTCCTCCATTGTTCTTCCTCTATTATTCTCCCGTAAGCTTTTGTAGCTTTGGTGGAATTTGGGAGCGAAGGATTTGAACACCTTTGTGGTGTTCTTGCCATTTGCATTTGGTGCATCGGTTTGAGTTCTCCTCGGAGGATTTGGTTTGAGTTGCTCATTGGAGCTTGTCCCTCTTGGGTTCTTGGAACCCTAGACGGTTTTGTGGCCTTGGTGGCATTGTGGCCTTGGTGGCATTTGTTGAGGCCTTTTGTGGCATTTGTTGGGAGCCTCCAATTAAGTTGTGGATAAGTGCCCCAACCTTGTGAGAGGTTCCGGTTGCCACCGACAAGTGCACCGATAGTGGAAGCATGTATCGATCCCGTTGGGGTGAGATTCACCGGAGAATAAGGTAGGCCTTTTGTGGCGTTGGTGGTTTGATACCACCCCCTCTCCAAACGAGACGCACTCCATGTTGGGAGGAACTCGGTAAAATATCGGTGTCCCCGCGTGCCTCGATTATCTCTATACCCGAGCTCTTTACTTATGCACTTTACATTGTGATAGCCTTCGTTCTTGAAGTAATATATATCTTGCTATCACTTTGTTGCTTGTATTGCTTAGCATAAGTTGTTGGTGCACATAGGTGAACCTTAGTTGTTCTAGGTTGTGCTTAACAAAGTAAACACTAGTTTTATTCCGCCTTTGTTGAGCCACTCTAGGAAAAGTTTTAATCGCCTATTCACCCCCCCTCTAGGTGACATTCGTATCCTTTCAATTGGTATCAGAGCTAAAGGGTTCGCAGCATAGAAAACAAAAAAATTTCCTACGATGTGAACTATGTACCAAGATCTATCTATTAGATACAAACAACGGGCAGATGTATATCCGTAGAGAACATACCCTTGAAGACCGACAAAGCTTAATGAGTTCAACTCGTGGTTGATGTAGACGATCTCTTGCCGATCTCAAGATCGAGAGGAAGTCCTAGCGCAGCAAATCAACAGCGCATCCGTGCTCGCACACACGTTCAAGGCACCGAGCAACCTCCGCCTCCTCGCTCCAGCGATGCAGCGGAAGCACAACTCTTTCTTGCCGAATAGCCACTGGGAACATGTATCTCGCTAGTCCGAGACCATGGGGGATAAATTCTAGAGGGGGAGAGAGATCCTTCACGAGGAGGTGTGAGTGAGAAGTGAGGAGAGGGGTGCCTTTTATAGGAGGAGGGGGGAACCCCAAGAGGGTGGCCGGCGCATGGGGCTGCCCCCTTGCCCTCCCCTCTTCATGTGGGTGGACACTCCACTCACAAAATTCCTTTAAATTCCCTCCACTCAAAATCCCACTCAAACATGCCATTAAATTTCCACCAAATTTAATGCAAACTCTCATTAAATAAAACTCTTTTATTTTATTCAGAATTTTGTCAATTACTTTAATGACAAACATTCACAAATAACCCCTTGCTAGAATTCTATTTCACATGCATAACCACTTTATGCAATTTCACCCGAAAACCTGTTTCGGTATCTAGTGAAATAAATTCCTGCGCTTGTTTATTCTTTCGGCATGAAACTTTTGCTCCAATTGGATGTCGGTGTCTCTTAAGTGTGTCACCCTACGGTTCGTTAATAATGCGGACATGATCGAGACCCCTCTTGGATCAATAATCAGAAGCGGGATCTGGAGACCCATACTGACTCCCACACATTCAACGATGACTTTCTTGTGATTGTCGGAACCTTTTACGCTAGTATCTTAATCCCTTTGTTTCACGATATATTACATGTCCGAGATTCGATCATCGGTATCTCCATACCTAGTTTGATCTCGTTACTAACATGCACTCTTTTCTCGTTCCCGTGATATAACATTCTAGTGATCAAATCACTTGCTTGCAAGCTAATCAATGTGATATCACCGAGAGGGCCCAGAGTATATCTATCCGTCATCGGGATGAACAAATTCCACTCTCGATCCATGAGCCTCAACATAACACTTTATTAGTTCTGAATCCATCTTTATGATCACCCTGTTACGGTGTGACGTTTGATGTTATCAAGAAACTCTTCCGGTGTTAGTGATTGACATGATCTCATGGTCTAAGGATTAGGATCACTTCGTAAGTTGTTATAGCAATATAAACTCAATGACTTTGATCGTAATGCTATACTTCGGATGAATGTTCATTACACCATTACACTAATGTTGTGATCCCGTTATTAACAACATCCAATGTCCATGATCAGGAAACCTTGATCATCTTGTTAATCAACGAGCTCGTTTATGAGACAGGCATAACTAGGAATTTTCTGTTTGTTTATTAAACACACATGTATAAATGTTTCCGGATTAATACAATTATAGCATGCAAAATAAACATCTATCATATACTTGGAATATACATAATAAACACTTTTTTATTGCCTCTCAGGGCATATTCCCTTCAGTCTCCCACTTACACTAGAGACAATAATCTAGTTACATAGTGATAAATCTAACACCCATCGAGTTCTGGTGTTGATCATGTTTTGCTCTAGGGAGAGTTTTAGTCAAGAGATCTGCTACATTGAGATCCGTATGTACTTTACAAATCTTTATATCTCCATCCTTGACATGCTCGCGGATGGAGTGAAACCGGCGCTTAATATGCTTGGAATGCTTGTGAGACCTTGGCTCTTTGGCATTGGCAATGGCACCATTGTTGTCACAATAGATCACCATTGGGTCCAACGCGTTTGCAACCACTCCTAGTTCGGATATGAACTCCTTCATCCAAACTGCTTCCTGAGCCGCTTCTGAAGCAGCAAAATATTCGGCCTCCGTTGTTGATCCCGCCACCACAGGTTGTTTGGAGCTCCTCCAACTAACCGCTCCGCCATTCATGAGAAATACGTATCCGGATTGAGACTTAGAGTCATCCGGATCGGTGTCAAAGCTAGCGTCAACATAACACTTAGCGACGAGCTCTTCTTCACCTCCGTATATAAGAAACATATCCTTAGTTCTTCGTAAGTACTTAAGGATATTCTTGACCGCTATCCAGTGTTCCGAACCTAGATCCGATTGGTACCTACTAGTCAAACTAATAGCATGTGCCACATCCAGTCTTGTACATAGCATGGCGTACATTATAGAGCCTATGGCTAAAGCATAGGGGACTTTGTCCATTATCTCTCTTTCTTCCCCTAAAGCCGGACTTTGAGTCTTACTCAATGTCTTGCCTTGCAACATAGGTAAGAACCCCTTCTTACTTCCGTCCATTTTAAACTTCTTTAAAATCTTATCAAGGTATGTACTTTGCGATAGCCCTATTAGGCGTCTAGATCTATCTCTATAGATCTTTATGCCTAATATGTATGACGCTTCACCTAGGTCCTTCATTGAAAATTTGCTGTTTAGATAACTTTTAACACTGTTTAAAAGATCTATATCATTTCCGATCAATAATATGTCATCCAAATATAATATCAGAAATGCCATATTGCTCCCACTCCTCTCCATAAGTTTGGACAAATCCAAACTCTTTGATCACCTCATCAAAGCGGAGATTCCAACTTCGTGATGCTTGCTTCAATCCATAGATGGATCGCTGAAGCTTGCACACCTTGTTAGAATCCTTAGGATCGACAAAACCCTTTGGTTGTATCATATACAACTCTTCTTCAACATTACCATTGAGAAATGCGGTTTTGACATCCATCTGCCATATCTCATAATCGAAATATGCAGCAATTGCTAACATAATCCTAACCGACTTTAGCATCGCTACGGGAGAGAATGTCTCATCGTAGTCAACTCCTTGAATTTTTCGAAACCCCTTTGTGACAAGTCGAGCTTTATAGACGGTCACATTACCATCAGCATCAGTCTTCCTTTTGAAAATCCATTTGTTCTCCACGGCCTTTCAGTCGTGAGGTAATTCCACCAAGTTCCAAACTTGATTTTCATACATGGATTCCATTTCAGATTTCATGGCTTCTAACCATTTGTTGTAATCCGGGCTCATCATCGCTTCTTCATACGTCGCAAGGTCATCATTTTCATCAACCATGAAATTCATGACAGGATTTCCGTATAGCTCGGGAGCTGCACGCGTCCTGCTAGACCTGCGAGGTTCGGTAGTACTCTCTTTTGAAGTTTCATGATCATTATCATTAGTTCCTTCTTCAACAGGTGAAGCCAACTCCGGAACAACTTCCGGCGCTGTGCTACTCGCCATACTTTGAAGAGAAGGTTCAATAACCTCTTCGAGTTCTACCTTCCGACTAATCACACCTTTCGCGAGAAACTCTTTCTCTAGAAAGGATCCATTCTTGGCAACAAAAACCTTGCCCTCGGATCTGTGATAGAAGGAATACCCAATAGTTTCCTTAGGGTATCCTATGAAGACGCATTTTTCCGCTTTGGGTTCGAGTTTATCCGGTTGAAGTTTCTTCACATAAACATCGCATCCCCAAACTTTAAGAAATGACAGCTTAGGTTTGTTTCCAAACCACAATTCATACGGTGTCTTTTCAACGGATTTAGATGGTGCCCAATTTAAAGTGAATGCAGCAGTTTCTAGTGCATAACCCCAAAATGACATTGGCAAGTCCGTCAGAGACATCATAGATCGAACCATATCTAATAAAGTATGATTACGACGTTCCGACACACCATTTCGCTGTGGTGTTCCGGTAGGCGTGAGTTGTGAAACAATTCCACACTCTTTCATGTGAGTGCTAAACTCGTAACTTAGATACTCACCTCCACGGTCAGACCGTAGAAATTTGATCTTTCTATTACGATGATTTTCCACTTCATTCTGAAATTCCTTGAACTTTTCAAAGGTTTCAGACTTGTGTTTCATCAAGTAGATATAACCGTATCTAATCAAATCATCCGTGGAAGTAACAAAATAACGATATCCACCTCGCGCCGACACACTCATTGGACCATATACATCAGAATGTATGATTTCCAATAAATCTGTCGCCCGTTCCATTGAACCGGAAAACGGCGTTCTAGTCATCTTGCCCATAAGGCATGGCTCACATGTATCAAATGATTCAAAATCAAGTGATTCCAAAAGTCCATCTGAATGGAGCTTCTTCATGCGTTTAACGCCAATATGACCTAGACGGCAGTGCCACATATATGCGGATATATCATCATTAAGTTTAATCCTTTTAGCATCAACATTATGAATATGTGTAACATTATCATCGAGATCTAATAGAAATAAACCATTCATCATCTGTGCATGACCATAAAAGATTTCATTCATATAAATAGAACAACCATTGTTCTCGGATTTAAATGAATAACCACTTCGCATCAAACATGATCCAGATACAATGTTCATGCTCAGTGCAGGCACCAGATAACAATTATTCAAGTTTATAACTAATCCCGACGGCAAATGGAGAGGCAGCGTTTTGACGGTGATCACATCAACGCTTGATCCATTGCCGACACGCATCTTGACCTCACCCCTTGCTAGCGGTAGCTTGTTCCGCAGCCCCTGATTCGAGTTACAAATATTAGCAACTGAACCGGTATCAAATACCCAGGTGCTACTGCGAGCACTAGTCAAGTACACATCAATAACATGTATATCATATATACCTTTGTTTGCCTTGCCGGCCTTCTTGCCTGCCAAATACTTGGGGCAGTTGCGCTTCCAGTGGCCAGTCCCCTTACAATAGTAACACTCGGTATCAGACTTAGGTCCAACTCGGTGTTTCTTTTCAGGCACGGCAACCGGCTTGCCGCCCTTACTTCCCTTCCGTTTTCCCTTCTTGTCTTTCTTGAAACCAGTGTTCCTATTGATCATCAACACTTGATGTTCCTTTTTGATCTCCACTTCTGCAGTTTTAAGCATTGACAGAAGCTCGGGGAGAGACTTCTTCATGCCTTGCATATTATAGTTCATCACAGAGCTCTTATAGCTAGGTGGCAGAGACTGCAGAACACGATGGATGCCTAAGTCAATGGGAATCGTTATTCCCAAGGACACAAGCTTATCAGCGTAACCCGACATCTTGAGTACATGCTCACTAACGAAGCTGTGCTCTTCCATCATGCAACTAAAGAACTTTTCTGAAGCGTTGTAGCTCTCTACAGCATCATGTGTGTCGAAAATCATTTTCAACTCACCCATTGTATCAAATGCATTGCCGTTTTCGAAACGCTTTCGAAGTTCCGGCTCTAGCCCATACAATATGCCGCAATGAACTAAGTTGTGGTCCTCCTGACGAGTCTGATAGACATTCTTCTCCTCGTCAGGGGCATCCTCAAAAGGTGGGTGGCCTAGTGGCGCTTCTAGCACGTATTGCTTTTGTGCAGCAGAGAGGAGAATCCTCAAATTCATGGCCCATTCGGTAAAGTTGCTACCGTTCGTTGCAAGTTTCTCTTTCTCCATGAACACATTGAAATTAAAAGCAGGTGGTGCCATCTACAACAAAATTTGTAAAGTTTAGACTAAGTGTATGATAGATTGAGTTCAACTAATCCATATTACGAATGAACTCCCACTCAAAAATGACATCCCTCGTGCCTTTTTGGTGATTACATGAACCAAATCCTCTATACCAAGTCCGATCATCACGTGAGTCGGTATAGCTTCAAAGGCGAGCATCAAATGGGCATCATATCTACTATATGATTCATGCTTAACCTTTCGGTCCGTGTTCCGAGGCCATGTCTGTACATGCTAGGCTCGCCAAGTTAGAACCTTAGTATTCGCGTGTGTAACTGTTTTACACCCGAAATATGGCCGTGGATCCAAGAACACCCGATCATCACGTGATGTCTTGGAGCGACGAAAACATAATCGGTGCATACTAAAGGAAGAACACATTCTTATCTTGATATTTAAATGAGGGATCATCTTATTATGCCAACAAAGCGCTAAACAATCAATATAAGATGCTATCAAACATCACATGTTTATTAGTGAAATGATATGGTTCCCGCATATGATCTCTATCATGTGCATCGTGGTATGATCACTATCATACCTATATGTGTAAGTCCAAGGTCTATGGAGATTACACGTTATGTATGTTGTAAGAGTATCATCTCATACTTCTACTTACAACATCACCATATCATAACACTAGCCCAGCAACAATCTAAACTAGACGCCTCTAATTTATCCATTACATGTTTTACGTGGCTTAGGGCTTTCGAGATAGAACCGTTCTTACCTACGAACATGAACCACAACGAGGATAACCAAATTGTTGACAACTCGTTGCAAAATAGATATTGACTATAGTAGGAGAGACAGACACTCGCTAGACACTTATGCAATCTAGTTGCATGTCAAGCGTGGAACAAGTCTCATGTGCGAGGACATGTAAAGTTTGTCCGGGCCGCTTCATCCCACTATGCCACCAATATCCAAAATTACAACTAAGGAGCAACAACATGATCATCATCGCCCACATACTCATAACTACCCGTGTAAAGAATCTACGCATAGATCCGGCTCTGATACCACTGTAGGGTTCGCAACATAGAAAACAAAAATTTTCCTACGATGTGAACTATGTACCAAGATCTATCTATTAGATACAAAAAACAGGCGGATGTATATCCGTAGAGAACATACCCTTGAAGACCGACAAAGCTTAACGAGTTCAACTCGTAGTTGATGTAGACGATCTCTTGCCGATCTCAAGATCGAGAGGAAGTCCTAGCGCCGCAAATCAGCAGCGCATCCGTGCTCGCACACACATTTGAGGCACCGAGCAACCTCCGCCTCCTCGCTCCAGCAATGCAGCGGAAGCACAACTCTTTCTTGCCGAATAGCCACCGGGAACATGTATCTCGCTAGTCTGAGACCATGGGGGATAAATTCTAG
This sequence comes from Avena sativa, assembly GCA_916181665.1. Classification (NCBI taxonomy): domain Eukaryota; kingdom Viridiplantae; phylum Streptophyta; class Magnoliopsida; order Poales; family Poaceae; genus Avena; species Avena sativa. The sequence continues at coordinate 269,626,838 of OV702298.1, read as the reverse complement.
AGGGGGAGAGAGATCCTTCACGAGGAGGTGTGAGTGAGAAGTGAGGAGAGGGGTGCCTTTTATAGGAGGAGGGGGGAACCCCAAGGGGGTGGCCGGCGCATGGGGGATGCCCCTTGCCCTCCCCTCTTCATGTGGGTGGACACTCCACACACAAAATTCCTTTAAATTCCCTCCACTCAAAATCCCACTCAAACATGCCATTAAATTTCCACCAAATTTAATGCAAACTCTCATTAAATAAAACTCTTTTATTTTATTCAGAATTTTGTCAATTACTTTAATGACAAACATTCACAAATAACCCCTTGCTAGAATTCTATTTCACATGCATAACCACTTTATGCAATTTCACCCGAAAACCTGTTTCGGTATCTAGTGAAATAAATTCCTGCGCTTGTTTATTCTTTCGGCATGAAACTTTTGCTCCAATTGGATGTCGGTGTCTCTTAAGTGTGTCACCCTACGGTTCGTTAATAATGCGGACATGATCGAGACCCCTCTTGGATCAATAATCAGAAGCGGGATCTGGAGACCCATACCGACTCCCACACATTCAACGATGACTTTCTTGTGATCGTCGGAACCTTTTACGCTAGTATCTTAATCCCTTTGTTTCACGATATATTACATGTCCGAGATTCGATCATCGGTATCTCCATACCTAGTTTGATCTCGTTACTGACATGCACTCTTTTCTCGTTCCCGTGATATAACATTCTAGTGATCAAATCACTTGCTTGCAAGCTAATCAATGTGATATCACCGAGAGGGCCCAGAGTATATCTATCCGTCATCGGGATGAACAAATTCCACTCTCGATCCATGAGCCTCAACATAACACTTTATTAGTTCTGAATCCATCTTTATGATCACCCTGTTACGGTGTGACGTTTGATGTTATCAAGAAACTCTTCCGGTGTTAGTGATTGACATGATCTCATGGTCTAAGGATTAGGATCACTTCATAAGTTGTTATAGCAATATAAACTCAATGACTTTGATCGTAATGCTATAATTCGGATGAATGTTCATCACACCATTACACTAATGTTGTGATCCCGTTATTAACAACATCCAATGTCCATGATCAGGAAACCTTGATCATCTTGTTAATCAACGAGCTAGTTTATGAGAGAGGCATAACTAGGAACTTTCTGTTTGTTTATTAAACACACATGTATAAATGTTTCCGTATTAATACAATTATATCATGCAAAATAAACATCTATCATATACTTGGAATATATATAATAAACACTTTATTATTGCCTCTCAGGGCATATTCCCTTCAAGAGCACGGTCTCTCATTTTAGGCTTCACCGCCTTGAGAGTAAAGATGTCGGCTAGGGGATTAGTGCACAAGGACACGCTCACATTCGATGGCACAAATTATGATGTTTGGAAAATTCGCATGCTTAATTTATTTCGGGAAATTCACCCAATTATCGAGGGATATCTATATGTGGGTCTCTCTTCTCCTATGGATACCCAAAACGAATCTTTAGAGGAGAAGTTGAACTCTCATATAGATGCTTTAGCTACCAAAATTCTTTTGCATGTTGTGAGCAATGTAGTTCTTTCTTCTATCATTCCTTATTCAAGCGCTCGTGAGATAAGGACCAAGCTTCAAGATAAATATAGCAAGTCCAACATTTTTGAGGATGATTGTGTTGCTTCCACTTTCGGTCGATATGAGTTCTCATCCTCTACCACTTCACCAACATGTGACTTTTCACAAGGTAATGATATGGTGATAGAAATTGCAATTTGGATAGTGTGCTTACTATTTGTAATCCTTCATCTCTATCTAGTTGCAATGATCTATCTTTGGACCCTAACACTTCTAGCACTACAAACTTCTTACATGCTTGTGTTAATAGTCCTTGCATATCATGTAGAAATGACTTGAATAAATCTCATGATGATATGCTCATGTTGTCTTGTTGCCATGATAAAAATGCTTCTATTTCCTGTAGTGCTTGTGTTTCTAACCATGTAGAGGAAAATGAAGATTCTATGGGCCAAGACAAGTTCTTGAAGAGAGCTACAAGTGCAATCTCATCATCACCTTCCTCCGGTTCTCACATGTGCCTTATGGCTAAGGGAACAAAGGTAACCTCTTTGAATCCCATTGTATCTCATGATGATGATGATGATGAGGTTGATAATGATAATGATGATTATAGAGGTAAGTATGATATTACCTCTATTAAGAAAATGGGAGAGGTTGTATATAGCGCTCTCTTCAAAAATAAAATTGCTTCCTCCAACTTTCTTGAAATCTTGAATTGTGCCATAGAAGGCAATGATCTTATTGAGGAGCAAGAAAACTTAATTGATGAAAAGTTTGCACTTGAGCGTGAGTATGCTAATGAAGTTGCACAACTAAAGGACTCCCTTGAAGAAGAACAAACCACCAAAGAATCTCTTGAGGAGACTTTTACTCTAGAATTATCTAGAGTAAAGGAATACCATGATAGAGAACTTGCGCTGGCTAACTCCTTCAAGATTAAAAATGATAAACTTGAAGTTGCTTATGCTAAACTTGTTGAGGATTTTAAGTACCTCGAAAATGGCTCTCAGGTCGTTAAGAGGGAGCTCATCAAACTCACCGAGTCACATGGGCAACTGAAAGCTTCATATTTAAAAGAGCTTGACAAGTTGCCCTCACCTCTTGCTAATAATAATGATGCTTGTGCTACTAACTCTATTTCTTGTGAAGCATCTATTTTGAAGGAGAATGTTGAGCTAAAGGCTCAACTTGCTTTGCTAACTAGCAACTATGGGAAACTATAAGAAAGTCATGTTAAGCTCTCGAGCTCGCATGAGGATCTTCTAGTCTCCCATGGTAGGCTAAAGTTAGCTCATGAGGCCATCGTGTCAAAGGTAACATCTAGTGGGCCTCATGTGGACATTAGCACTATATCTACTCCAAATGTTATATTTCCATGTGCTAGTCCTTGTAATTCATCCCCTCATAACCATGCTATATCTCGTGATGAATTACATTCCTTGCCTTGTTGCTCTAATAATGTAGCATCTACTTCCTCTAGTACTTTTGTTCAAACTAACCATGTAGAGGAAATCAAAGAGCTCAAGGCTCAAGTCACTTCTTTGAAGAATGACTTGAAAAAGGGTCATCAAGGGAAGGTCGCACTCAACAAAATCTTGAGTGTGCAAAAATCCCCCAATGACAAGAGTGGACTTGGATTCAACTCCAATGTCAAGAACAAGTCCACTATCAAGTTGAAGCACAAGGACAACAAGAATAATGGCCAAGATCAAGTCAAGAATCCGGCCAACATTGTTTGCTTCAAGTGCAAGGAAGAAGGGCACCATGTTAGATCTTGCCCATTGAAGAAAAAGCCTCTTAGTGTGAAGCAACAAGGGAAGCGGCCTCAAGCTCCACCTCAAGTCATTAATGGGTCTCTTCCTAAGAGGACTACTCGAGCTCTTCCTTGAGTTGTGGCTTCACCTAAGAAGAAAGATGACAAGAGTAGAACTTGCTACATATGCCGCGAAAAGGGGCACATTTCTTCCTCATGCACTATTGGTATCTCCTCTTCCCATCCTATCTTGATTGATGATGCTTATTCACTTCGTAAGGATGAGGTTAGCAATGTGTTTGCCAAATTTGTTGGTGCCCAATGTGGTGTCAAGAAAAGAACCATTTGGGTTGCCAAGCATATTGTGACTAACTTCTTAGGACCCAACTTGGTTGGGGACCAACAAGCCAAAACTTGATCAATAGGTGTGTTTTGGAGGGCATTGGAGTCTTGGCTACATTATGAAGAATTGAGGGATCTTCATCAATTATTTTTGTCAAGCCAAGCCATTTGGATTGTCATGATTATATTATATTTCCAATGTTCCTCCTTGCGGTAACATATGCTAAACTCTTTACATTGAAAGTTACTCGCCCCCTTGTGCATGTGTTGGTTTTGTATCTTACATGCTTTTGTACATGTTGTGCTATCCACTTAATTTTCTTAAGGTATCAAGCATATTTGTGTATGATTAGGTGGCACACCATGTATGTGTGTTTATTATGTTTGAGCCTTGCTTGGTTATATTTGGTATCTTATTTGGCTCTTGTGAGAAATTAATGGATTATCCCATTTTGGGGGAGTGTTATGCTTGGGCATTCCACAATCCTAAAATTGTGTGTACATGAGGAATACCATCTAGTATTTATATTGGATTATTGTCTAGTCTCTATGTGGTATAATTCTCATGAGAAATTTAAGTTTTATAATGTCCATTAATTATCTCTATTTGTATTATTTTGCCTCACGATGGTTTTATGGTAGTATCACATTATGGGGGAGTCATATGCTTAGTGCTTATTACAATCCTAGAAAATGTGAAAATTCGAGGTTGTGTCACTTAAAATTGATATTGATAATTATCTAGCTCCTAAGTGACACACGTGCTCATACAAGTTCCAATTTGCTTGAATGCCCTTATTGCTCATATTTTGGATCTTGTTTGTGAGAGTGCTTCTTGGTATGTGTTTCCTCATATTTAGATATATATATCCGCATGGAAACCATTTGCTTCAAGTTACTCTAATCACTAGTGATTGTGTGACAATTGGAATCTACCAAGAATCTTGTTCGGAGCATCAAACTTAATTCTTATACTTTGTTATATGCTTCTTTGTGTGAATATGATCTTGGATATCTGAATGAACTAGCTAGGGAAGATTATTCTCAATACTTCTTGTCATTGGACAATTAGTACTAAATTTATGGTAGAATTTATTGATCATATTCACTTTGGCCCTTGCTTAAATCTTGTCCTATCTTTGGACAAGTAAATGTATTGTGTGCTCCCATGTTTTCCTTGCTACTTTTGGATCCTTTTATTTTTATTGGTAACCTTTTTTGTTTTATTTATTGTAGGTACTAGTGATGATCCCATGTGTGTGCATTTTGCATTCAAAAGGAAAATCCTATATAATGCACTATCTATGGGGGAGCTCTCCTATATTATTTAGAACACTCACATTTATGCTTCTTTGTTTGATCCATATCGGGTTTTATGTGCTTGGAACCTCAATCTTTTCGTTTTGGTATTTGTGCCATCATGAGAAGTTTGGGGAGTTTGGTTTCTTGTTGGAACCTTGCTCTTTTTGGGAGTTGGTTTTGTCTCACTTGTTTCATGATTTGACCATTTTAGAATGAGATAAATCCTTGAGCATTTTTATTTCTATCTATCTTTTGCTCCTTTGGTTTTAACCTAGTTCATTTGTTGAATTTGTGATCTTTCATGTGTTGAATTGGTTCTTGGATATAATTTGGACATCGTTTGTCGAGTCACACCCTTGTGTGTGCAATCTCGATTTACTTGGTGTTTTTGTTCAAATTGTATCTTCTTTTTGGTTCTTGAAAGCTTTATGCATGCATATTTACTATATGTTTATATTATGGCATGCTTGCTTTCTTTGATCCAATATATAGGGGAAACTCCACCAAATCCCATCGGCTAAGTTGTGCATGAAATTCAATTTCATATCAATATGCACATATTTATGTAGAGTCTCTCCTATGTATTGTAGTTGCACTAACTACATTGAACCCAATTAGTTTGGGGACCATTTTGTACTTAAATGTGTTTTAGGTACATTGGAGATATATTGGACGCTTGTCTCTCAATTTTGAAGAAGTGATGCTTAGAAGAAAATTTGAGGCAAGCTATAGGATGATCAATGAATTCATATCCTCTACATCCTACCAATTATATCTCGGTAACAAGTATCTCTTTCTCATGCTCACATATCTTGATTCCAACCGTTTGTCGGTTGCCTTCTAGCATGAATTAATGTATTTGTAATTGTTGTAGTTCTAGCCATGGTTTTAAGAGGACTAACTATTGTAAATGTGTATAAGTTGAGATGAGTGCATATAATTGGGACTATACAAAATCATGCATATGAGCCATCAATCCCAAATATGTCAATCTAGCAATTTTATTGCTTATCTTTTACTCAACTTCTCTCATGTGCAATAATGAGATTTTGCTAGTTTTAGTGATACTTGTTGCCTTTCTCCATATATTCCAACTTTCTCCTTTTCCCTTGGTGATAGTTGTAATATATGTAGTGTGTTGGTGTTTGAAGTTCATTAATGTACAATAAGATAGATTTGAGCCTTTGGCCATGCTTTGAAGCAAAAATCCTATTAGTATATATTATGACTTCATTTTTGCTTTTCATATGCCTTCTTGTATATCTTCTTTATGTGTGCATATTTCTTTGTTGGCATATGTCTCTATGATGTTTTCCACTTATAGACATATACACATATGAGAAGATAATTTTAGTTGATTTTTAATCCTTGGAGACCACCTTTCTATTCCTTTGGATTCTTCAGTGGCTTCCAAATTTAATTTCCTATGAGTGTTAGTTCCTCTTGTTTGCATATTTGGGCACTCATATTTGTTCTCTCATGCCTTGCATTGTTAAATAAACTTAGATGAGTGAGGATTCCATGATTATGCACCTTGTTCCCAAATACAATTATCATAATTGGTGCATTATCTTTGGGGAGCTCATCTAATTCATTTAATAATGCTCATTTGTCTTATTTATCATTTATTGTGCCTTAAATGTTTATGGAGAAGTGATGATTCCATATTTGTGCATTTTTGTATTGAAATACAACGATTCTAAAGTGTGCACAAATCTTGGGGAACTTCTCTATTTTATTTAAGCATTTTTTTGATCTTTCATTTGATGTGTTTTAAATGTTTATGGAGGAGTGAGGATTCCATATTTGTGCATTTTTTGTATTAAAATATACCGATTTTAAAGTATGCACAAATCTTGGGGAGCTTCTCTATTTTCTATTTCAAACACTCTTTTGCTCATATCATAACATCTTGTTGTTTCCATTTGGACTCATTTGTTGTTTTCAATTGGTTGTCGGACCTTGTAATTGCTTGCATCATTTGGCTTTATTTGGGCAATCTCCGGGTCCTCGATATAGTCCTACTCCCTCCCAAATATTCATCATTGGATATGTGCGAAGTCACACCTCTGGAGGAATTATTACTATATTTGCCTTCTAGAACTTGTCACCCATTTCGGCAATCGATGCCAATGGGGGAGAACTTTTAGAGGGTTTAAGGGAAGTTGGTTGATGCATTGAGTTTGTTCTTAAGCATTTGCCTTTCATGCTCTTGCATCTTTATTGTTGCTCAACATGTGTTATATATAGAGGAAACTCCACCAATGATAATGATTGGCAATATATGCAATGAAATTCAAGTTCAACACACATGCATAGATTGTGGGGGAGTTTGCTCTATATATGGTGGTGGTAGCAATATCACATAATTTTGTAGTATTTGATATTGTTATTACCATCTTATTCATTAAAATTCCTTATATAAACCCTCTTAAAGGGATTGTCATCAATTACCAAAATGGGGGAGATTGAAAGAACATGTGGGCCCCCATGTGTGGTTTTGGTAATTAATGACAATCTTCATGGACTAATGTGTGTATTAAGTTATACTTGTAGGAATTGTCCATTGGCATCGCTTGGAGCTTGTGTCAGCTTCAAGGTCGATGAAATGAGAAGAAGATATGTTGTGCAAGCTCAAAATGCGCAATCTTTAGAAGGTCTCATGTTTGATGCTTGCCATCCTCGGTGATCATGGATCGATGATGACGAATCAAGAAATGCGTTCCATCTTGAGAAGGTAAAGATCGTCTACATCGAGCTCAAGTGGAATGCTCAAGGCAAAGGTATAATCTTGATAGGTTTTCCCTTTTGCCGGTGTTATATTGTTAGTGGAAGACCGGGTTTAGGATAGATAACCATACTATCAAGAGGGGCTCTCGAATGAGTAACTCGATCACATCGTTCGGAGAGAGCTCAAACCTTTGCATACTTGCATCATCGTATTTGGTTGTTATTTGGTCTTATCCATGTGAGGATATAGAGCTTGTGGTAATCTCCATAACAAGCTCTTGTTCATCAAAATCGGATCCCTCTTTTATATCTTATTGCGATTTTGATCTATGCGGTTTTTCGGTTTCTCACTAAGTGAGGTATCTCACATTATTATACTTGATACATTCTCACTTGGTGATAACCAATATTTTCACCTTTTATAGGGAAGCTCATATCGTCCTGTTTCCAACGCAATTGGAATCAGGTCGATCGGAGTTACCAATCAAAAGTTATAGCCGTTTGAATATCTGCTTGTCTCCTAGGTACCAAAATGCGGTAGTACCGCATTTTAGTACCTAGCAAGGCAGAAGGTTTTGGAAAGTTGGCAAAATCCACTGCCGGGCTAGGTACCAAAAAGCGGTAGTACCGCATTTTAGTACCTAGCGCGGCAGAAGGTTTTTTACTTCGTCATTTGGATCTATCCTCCCTTGCTGGACTATGATGTTTCTTTGCATGATATTGTAGAGGTTGTTGTCCTCTTCAAAACGAGCCCAAGATCATCGAAATCGGAGTCCGGATGCAAAAGTTATGGCTGTTTTCGTTCTGTGATGACCGGTAGTACCGGACCAGGATCCGGTAGTACCGCATTTTGGTACTGGGGAGCGCAGAGAAAAAATGCGTTTGGAGCCCCAGGAACCCCAGGAAATGTCCGGTAGTGCCGGGAAAGTCTGGTAGTACCAGGAAAAAGTCCGGTAGTACCGGGAATCGCGTTTTTGGGCTGCAACGGTTGGATTTTGGAGGGACCTATATAAGGGGCCTTCTTCCCCAATGGTTCCTCAACCATTCTTGCAAGTTTTCCCTCCATTGTTGACCTTCTTGAGCTTGCTTTCTCTCAATCCCTCCGATGATTCTTCAATATTCTTGAGGGATTTGAAAGAGGAGATCTAGATCTACAATCCCAGCAATCAATCTCTCCTCTAAGTGAGGGAAACATATTGGGATCTAGATCTTGGAGTCTTTTGTGGATTTCCTCCATTGTTCTTCCTCTATTATTCTCCCGTAAGCTTTTGTAGCTTTGGTGGAATTTGGGAGAGAAGGATTTGAACACCTTTGTGGTGTTCTTGCCATTTGCATTTGGTGCATCGGTTTGAGTTCTCCTCGGAGGATTTGGTTTGAGTTGCTCATTGGAGCTTGTCCCTCTTGGGTTCTTGGAACCCTAGACGGTTTTGTGGCCTTGGTGGCATTGTGGCCTTGGTGGCATTTGTTGAGGCCTTTTGTAGCATTTGTTGGGAGCCTCCAATTAAGTTGTGGATAAGTGCCCCAACCTTGTGAGAGGTTCCGGTTGCCACCGACAAGTGCACCGATAGTGGAAGCGTGTATCGATCCCGTTGGGGTGAGATTCACCGGAGAATAAGGTAGGCCTTTTGTGGCGTTGGTGGTTTGATACCACCCCCTCTCCAAACGAGACGTACTTCATGTTGGGAGGAACTCGGTAAAATATCGGTGTCCCCGCGTGCCTCGGTTATCTATATACCCGAGCTCTTTACTTATGCACTTTACATTGTGATAGCCTTTGTGCTTGAAGTAATATATATCTTGCTATCACTTTGTTGCTTGTATTGCTTAGCATAAGTTGTTGGTGCACATAGGTGAACCTTAGTTGTTCTAGGTTGTGCTTAACAAAGTAAACACTAGTTTTATTCTGCCTTTGTTGAGCCACTCTAGGAAAAGTTTTAATCGCCTATTCACCCCCCTCTAGACGACATCCGTATCCTTTCACCTAGACAATGCTACAACTGAGTTAGGCCCAGTTCTTTTGGAGCTTCTGAACAGCTTAGAGGTTAAAATAAGCTTAAGCTAAAAAGAACTCGATTTTAAGCCGTGGTTGAAAACAGCCGGCTTCCACGTTTCCTTTGCAGTTGGGAGAAGCTGGCATACCCCAGCTTCCCGCGTCTTCCCGAACTCAACCCAAACGGTACAAGATGATGCCCCCTTGTTTTGCGTTATTTACATTGAAATGCCACCGAACAGCCAGCGAAATGTTTTTCTATCAGAGCACACCCTACCCGCGCGATCCGGTCCTTTCTCCTCTCGATAGAAACAGAGCTAGGGTTCCTCCCCAACACCTCCGCCGCCGCCCCCGCTCCCTCCCCTGGCAACTCCGGCCACCGCCTTCCTCTTCCCCCTCGATGCCAAATCGCTCCCCCGTTCACCTCGGTTCCATTCCATGGAGGACGTGTAGCCTGCGGCAACTCCCTACATGGTGTTGGCCAGATCGAGCGGAGCCTGACCTCGCCGGCCGGGGCTCCCTCTGCTGCGGCCGTCGACCGAAGCTGCCTCCTCCCTCTCTCACGGTGCTACCCTCCAGTGCGCCTCCCTCCTGAAGGTCGTTCTGCTGCTACTCTGCAATACACGACCGAAGATCGAGGTTGTCATGCAACAACCGTGCTGCCAGAGGCTGCCCCTCACCACCCTGCGCCTGAATTTGGAGTAGATGTGCTTCCGTAGCTCTGTGATGCAGTGGAACATGACACAGATCAGAATTCTGGGCAATCAAAAGAGGAAAATCTTATAGTGCTGGACTGCTGTCCGTGAATTTCATGCCCCAATGCTGTAATCCAGAGCTGCTGCGGGGCTAGCTATCTAGTACAAGCGTAATTGATTTTTTTGAATGATTAATAGTGAATATAGAATGTGTGCATTTAGTTCTAGATGCCTGCAAAACAATAATATGACGTTATAGTTCCGATAAAACAGTACAATATAAAAATTTATTTTAGTGGCATTATGGAATTTTTATCAAACTACTTAGACAATAAGCTGAACAGTGGAAGCCACAAAGAACTGGACTGTAGTTTCCTTTGAGCTTATTTTTACTGTTGCACAAGCCGGAGCCCAAAAAAACTGGGCCTTAATATGGGTTGAAGAGTTGCTTGGTGAACTTGGTGTTACACTAAGGGAAACACCATGTTTATGGTGTGACAATCTTGGAGCAACATATCTGTCTGCTAATCCTGTGTTTCATGCTAGGATAAAACACATTGAAATTGATTTTCATTTTGTCAGAGAAAAAGTTGCCAGCAAAATGTTAGATATCCGGTTTATTTCTAGCAAAGATCAAATTGCAGATGAGTTCACAAAGACATTGTCAGTCAGAGATCGTCATGAATTCAGGCGTAATCTCAATCTCTCAAAAGGTTGTGATTAAGAGAGGCTGTTAACGATATTAGATATTCTGGTTTAGATAAAGTGTACATCCGATATGGAGTAGTATTCCAACTGGTTTCCTTCCATCATACGTTTTCCTTGTACGTATTCTTGAAACTCAATCTTGGTGATTATGCCTCGACTGTATTAACACGCAACCAACCAATGTGTTGTTCAATCTAAAAACTAATATTAAAAACAAGTGCAAGCTAGCGTTGTTTCTCTTTCTTAGATGCGGGTGCTTTATCGGTTATTAACACCGTCTGATCAATGAAATAAGACCAACTCGCCGACCATTACACATGTATTACCACAATTTTATAGCAAAAGGAAGATATATATGATTCTGATATTTTTTTGGAAGAATATCTTGATTTACAGTTAGGCTAAAGCAGGAGAATAGCATCCACTTAAGCGGCGTATCGATGCCACACCTTATCAGCTGATTAGATGATTGACAGTTTATGCATGCATGCACACGCATGCCATGAACATTGACGGTTGTCGTTACTGTAGGGATTTGTAGTATGGAAAATAAAAAATTTCTACCGCATGCACACAAACAAGTCAAGATCTATCTACTAGATTGTAGCAACGAGTCGATAGAAGCACTCATCCTCGAAGATTCCAAAGCGGTTAACGAGAGCAGATTCTCGTGGGTGATATAGTCGTACACTTGCCGATCTCAAGATCGCGTAGATGATCCTTCCGGCGCTGCGTTCCGGCAGCGCTTCCGCAATCGGTCACACGTTCGGTACTCGATGAAGACCTTCCTCTCCCTTGTTCCAACAGGCAGCGGAGGTTGTAATTCTCCCCTCGTGAATCCGGCAGCACGACGGCGTGGTGTCGGAAGTAGAGGGAAGATCCCGCAAGGCTTCGCCTAAGCCGGTGCGAGTTATGGTGGATTAGTGTTTCCTGGAGATCTAGAGTTTAGAAGACCGGGAGGAGGAGAAGGTGTCGGCGGTGGCTAGTGCGGCGGCGACGGACCGGCGACGCGGCGGCGGGTCGGCGGCGGCGGCTCGGGTGGAGAGGGGCTAGGGCTTGTAGTGTTGGGGCAGCCTTGGGAGGGGTGAGTTTGAATCCAAATCCAAACCCAAGTTGGATTGAGAAAATGACTTGTTCCTTCTTCCACTAGGAAACCATTGTTCCAGTTTGACTTTTCAAACTCTTGTTTGACTTTCAATTTAGAGCTTTAATTATTTTTTGCAAATGCCCACACCAAGTGACCTAGGATATGAATCAATCATTCCACTTACCCATGACACATTCATGGACCATTCTCCTTCCAGATCGATGAACCTTCTAGAACCTCTCCAATGAAAACATCGGAATCTTTTCCGAACTCCGGAATTGGACTTTCCTTATATGAATCTTATTCTCCGGACCATTCCGGATCTCCTCGTGATATCCCAGATCCCATCCGAGACTCCGAACAACATTCATTATCCCTACTAACATTCCATATCTACTAAACAACATCGAATCCTTAAGTGTGTTTCCCTACGGTTCATGAATTATGCGGACATGACTGAGACACTTCTCTAATCAATAACCAATAGAGGAATCTGGAAATTCATATGGCTCCCACATATTTCTACGATTACTTTGCGATCGAATGAACCACTTACATACGATACCAATTTCCCTTTGTCTCACGATATTTTACTTATCCGGGGGTTTGATCGTCGGTATCTCTGCATACCTAGTTTAACCTCGTTACCGATAAGTACTCTTTTCTCGTTCCCGTGATATGTGATCCCTTGTGAGCCAGTCACATGCTTGCAAGCTAATTGGATGACATTCCACCGAGAGGGCCAGAGTATATCTATCCGTCATATGGATGGACAAATCCCACTATTGATCCATGTGCGTCAACCCATACTTTCCGAACACTTAATGCCACCTTTATATCCACCCAGTTACGGTGTGGTGTTTGATGTCATCAAAGCATCCTTCCGATGATGGTGATTAGCATGATCTCATGGTCGAAGGAATTAGGTTACTATGTATCAGAAAGCTTATAGCAAACAAACTATTGAAATGACTTGATCTTAATGCTACACTTATCTATAGGAGTATGTCCATCACACCATTCTCCTAATGATATGATCTTGTTGTTAACAACATCTCAATGCTCATGATCGGGAAACCACGATCATCTATTAACCAACAAGCTAGTATTACAAAGAGGCTTTACTAGGGACTCTAATTTAGTTTACAAATCACACAAGTATTAATGTTTCATGTTTAATACTGTTATAGCATGAATGTAAACATTTATCATAAACACAAAGATATAATAATAACCACTTTTATTATTGCCTCTAGGGCATATCTCCAATAGTTACAAGGTGGAGCGATGGAGCGCTCTCTCCAGGACGTGGTGCCGCTGCCACTGATGCCGGAGCCAGACCTCCTCGCCTGGTCCAGGGCGGACTAGGAGCACGATGAAATGGTTATACCCTACGGGTACACGACGTTAGCATACCTGGTCCAGCCCAAGGAAGGCCCACAAGAATATACGCAGCCCATGAAAATTTTCGGGTGGCCCAAGCCCATGACTTCTTCGGATCCTTGGAGAGCAAGACTAGAACAGATAGAATATTCAAAGGGGTAACCCTAAACCTATAACCAACTCGATCTATACCCGGGACCTGCCTACCTCTATATAAAGGCTAGGAGGGCACGACGAGGAGGATCTCTCTCTCATACCACCGCATACACACCTCCACGTCAGATTGCATCTGCTCACCCCTGCAACTTTCGGTTCCGGCGTAATCAAGAGCAGACAAGCAGGAGTAGGGTTTTCCCTCCAGGGGCCTGAACCTGGGTAAATCTCGTGTCCCCTGGTTGCTTGTCTGTTAACCGTTCCGCGATCTCCAGCACCCCCATCTTCTCCAAAAGCCAAGCTCATAACAATGGGCATTGACGAGATATTGTTGGAATTATGCCCTAGAGGCAATAATAAAGATGTTATTATTATAATTCTTGTTCATAATAAAGTTTATATTCCATGCTAGAATTGTATTAAGCGGAAACTTTGATACTTGTGTGGTTTATGAACAACACCGTGTCCCTAGTATGCCTCTATGGACTAGCTCATTGATTAATGATGGTTAAGGTTTCCTAACCATAGACATGAGTTGTCAATTAATAATGAGATCATATCATTGGGAGAATGATATGATGGACAGACCCAAATCAAGCAGAGCAATTAGATCATGTCATCGTGTTCATCTTTGCGAAGCTTTTTCTTATGTCAAATATTGTATTCCTTAGACTATGAGATAATGCAACTCCCTGGTATCGGAAGAAAGCTTTGAGGTCATCAAACGTCATCCTATGAGAGGGTGATCATAAAGGTGTCTCTCAGGTGATCGGAAAGTACTTGTTGGGTTGTATGTATCGAGATGGGATTTGTCCCTCCCAAGTCGGAGAGATATACTTCGGGCCCACTCGGTAATCGATATCAACACCGCTTGCAAGCACGTGGTTAAGGAGTTAATCACAAAGTGATATCGGATTACGGAACGAGTAAAGTACTTGCTATGAACGATATTGAACTAGGTATGCCGATATCGACGATCGAATCTCGGGCAAGTAAAATATCGCGTGATGAAGGGAATATATATATGGGATTAATTGAATCCTGGCATCATGGTTCATCCGATATGATCATCGATGAATGTGTGGGAGTCAATATGGGTTTCCAGACCCCGCTGTTGATTATTGATAGAAGATCATGTCTGCATATTCTCGAACCCGTAGGGTCACACACTTAACGTGTCTCGACGCTAGGATAGAATGAATAATTGGTTTATGAGTTTTTGTTAGGAGTCTCGGATGAGATCCAGGACATCACGAGAGGTTCCGGAATGGTCCGGAGAATATGATTCATATAAGGGAAAGCAGTTTTTGGATTTTGGAATTGTTTCGGATTGTTCGGTATTGTACCGGAAGCTTCTAGAACCTTCCGGAGTGGGACCAACGTGGCCCCACTTGTCGGGAGTGGGCGTGGGCCTACGAGGGAGTGCCCTGGCCGCATTGGGCCAGGGGCACAAGGCCCCATAGGCCCAGCTGGCCAAGCCCTAGGGGAAACCCTAGGGAGACCTTCTAGAAGGGAGGGGGAAACTTGCCCCCCACTCCAACCCTTGGGGCCGCCACCCTAGGGCTTGGAGGAGGGGCCAAGGGGGCCGGCCAGCCCTCTATATAAAGAGGGCAGGGGCGCACCCTCCCCCCACACCTCCTCAACCCTAGCCGCCTACCTGCTGCCCTCCTCTCTCTCTCTCTCTCCCGACTGCGCGTAGGCGAAGCCCTGCCGCAGAAACTCTCCACCTTTGCACCACACCGTCGTGTTGTAGATCCAATCTATCTCTCCACCCCACTTGCTGGACCGAGGAAGGAGGAGACGTCGAGGTGCCGTACGTGTGCATCTCTCGGAGGCATCGCCACTTGCGGTGTTGGATCAGATCGGATCTCGAGGAGGAGAAGCTAGTACGACTACATCAACCACGTTCCGATGAACGTTCCGCTGTGCGAATATTCAAGGGTATGAAGATCTCATCTATCCCCCCTCGTTGTTTGCATCTCCTAGATTAGATCTTGGCTTTCCCGTTCGCATCCGTAGAATTTTTTTGATTTACTATGCTGCGAAACCCTTCAGTGGTATCAGAGCTAGATCTATGCGTAGATGTGTTTCACGAGTAGAACGCAACATGGTTGTTGCGGGCGTTGATGTTTTCTGTTGCAAGCCTCTTGTTTGTGTACTTCTTATGATGCGGGATAGTGAGATCGAAGCGGTCTAGGCCAACTTTACGTGACCTCGTTCGCGAGACCGGCTCCGCACTTGACGTGTGGCTTGTTCCACACATGCGGCTGGTGGATGCCAGTTTCTCTCACTATAGTTATCATGGGATTTACACCGGATGTTGGCAACCATAATATCACCGTTGTGGCTTTTCGTAGGTAAGAATCGTTCTTAGCTTGTTACTCCCATAAGCCACGTAAAAGATGCAGCAACAAAGTAGAGGCGTCTAACTTGTTTTTGCAGGAAGTGTTTTATGTGATATGGTATGACCCAAGATGTGATGTGTATGTTGTATGCAATTATCATGTTTTGTAATGTTTCACGACTTGCATGTCGATGAGTACACAACCGGCAGGAGCCATATGGTTGTCTTTATAATTATGTATGACCTATGTGTCAACTTCTTATATGCCATGTAATAGATTTACTTTATCGCTAAAGTAGTTAGCAATAGTTGTAGTTGCTATTCACGGTGGAGGCCATCATGGTGGAGTGATGGAGATCATGCTGGCATGCACAAGATGGAGATCATTGCGCGGAGATTGGCTATACCATGTCACATAAAATTATATGCATGTGATGTTTATCCTTTTATGTATATTATTATGCTTAGATCGCAACGGTAGCATTATAAGATGATT
This sequence comes from Avena sativa, assembly GCA_916181665.1. Classification (NCBI taxonomy): domain Eukaryota; kingdom Viridiplantae; phylum Streptophyta; class Magnoliopsida; order Poales; family Poaceae; genus Avena; species Avena sativa. The sequence continues at coordinate 269,610,282 of OV702298.1, read as the reverse complement.
CCTCACTTAAAGATCAAGATAAAACTGTGTTCTCCCCATGTATGCACCGTTGCGAAAGTTCGTCGTGTTCAAGCATCACGTGATGATCGGGTGCTATAAACTCTACGTTCACATACAATGGGTGCAAGCCAGTTTTGCACACGCGGAAATACTTGGGTTTGACTTGACGAGCCTAGCATGTACAGACATGGCCTCGGAACACACGAACCGAAAGGTTAAGCATGAGTCATATGAATGATATGATCGACACTTTGTTGTCCACCATTGAAACCACATCTCTTCTCGTGACGATCGGGTTAGGTGTGGTGAATTTGGATCATGTTCACTAAACAACTTGAGGGATGTTGAATTTAGTGGGAGTTCATCTAGTAATTTGATTAAGTTGAACTAGTTATCATGAACATAGTCTAAATTGTACTTGCAAATTTTGTAGATCAAATGGCTAAGTCCAACTTCAACTTCAACGTTTTTGCTGAGAAAGAAAAGCTTAAGAACAATGGGTCTAACTTCACCAACTGGTTCCGCAATCTGAGAATCATTCTCTCTGGCGAACAAAAGGACTATGTCCTTGAGAAAGCGATAGGTGACGCCCCTGCTGTAGATGCGCCGGCTGATGAGAAAGCTGTTTATCAGTCACACAAGGATGATTATGGTGTGATTAAGAGCACCATGTTGTTTGCTATGGAATCGGATCTTCAAAATCGTTTTGAGGAGTTCCCCGGGCCCTTTGAGATTCTTGAGGAACTGAAAACTATGTTTCAGACTCAGGCCCGTTCTGAGAGATATGAGATCTCTGAGAAATTCTTTAACTGCAAGATGGAGGAAGGGAGTTCCGTTAGTGAGCACGCCATTAAGATGTCGGGCTACACTCAACGCCTTGAGCAACTGGACTGCAAGATTCCAGAGGAGCTCAAGATTGACAGAGTTCTGCAATCACTCCCTCCTAGCTACAAAGGTTTTGTAGTTACTCATAATCAGATTGGTTCCACTGATACGATCACTGAGCTCTTCACTAAGCTGAAAGCTGCGGAGGTGGACATCAAGAAAGATAATCATGTGTTGATGGTCAACAAGCCCCCCAGCTTTAAGAAAGGTAAGGGTGCAAAGAAGCCCTTCAAGAAAGGCGGCGGCAAGCGCGTTGCCCCTGCTGAGAAGAAGCTCAAGTCTGGACCTAAGCCGGACACTGAGTGCTTCTATTGCAAGGACAAGGGTCACTGGAAGCGCAACTGTCCGAAGTAGTTAATGGACAAGAAGGCTGGCACCATCAAAGGTATATTTGATATACATGTTATTGATGTTTTACTTACTAGCCCTCGTTGTAGTGCCTGGGTATTTGATACTGGTTCAGTTGCTAATATTTGTAACTCGAAACAGGAGCTACGGAATAGACGGCGGCTAGCGAGGGATGAGGTGACGATGCGCATTGGCAACGGATCAAGAGTTGATGTGATGGCTGTCGGCACACTCTCCTTAGTTTTACCTTTGGGATTAGTTTTAAACCTCAATAAATGTTATTATGTGCCTGCGTTGAGCATGAACATCATATCTGGATCATGTTTATTGCAAGACGGTTATTCATTTAAATCGGAGAATAGTGGTTGTTCTATTTATATGAGTAACATCTTTTATGGTCATGCACCTGCTATGAATGGTTTATTTCTTCTGAATCTCGAAAATAATGAAACACACATCTATAACATTGAGGCTAAGAGATGCAAGGTAGATAGTGATAATACGACTTATTTGTGGCACTGCCGTCTAGGTCATATTGGTGTAAAACGCATGAAGAAACTCCATTCTGATGGACTTTTGGAGTCTCTTGATTTTGAATCATTTGACACGTGCGAGCCATGCCTCATGGGCAAGATGATCAAAACCCCGTTCTCCGGAATAATGGAGCAAGCAACGGACTTGTTGGAAATCATACATACCGATGTATGCGGACCAATGAGTGTTTCGACGCGCGGTGGTTATCGCTACTTTCTCACCTTTACTGATGACTTAAGTAGATATGGGTAGGAAACATTTGAAAAGTTCAAAGAATTTCAGAACAAAGTGGAAAACCATCGTAACAGGAAAATTAAATTTCTACGATCCGATCGTGGAGGTGAATATTTGAGTTATGATTTTCTCACGCATCTTAAAGCGAGCGGAATCGTTTCGCAACTCACGCCACCCGGAACACCACAACGCAATGGTGTGTATGAACGCCGGAATCGAACTTTATTGGATATGGTGCGATCGATGATGTCTCTTACATATTTGCCGTTATCATTTTGGGGTTATGCATTAGAAACCGCTGCATTCACTTTAAATAGGGCACCATCTAAATCCGTTGAAACGACACCGTATGAATTGTGGTTTGGTGCTAAACCTAAGTTGCCGTTTCTTAAAGTTTGGGGATGCGAAGCTTACGTCAAGAAGTTGATGCCGGACAAGCTCAAACCCAAAGCGGAGAAATGCGTCTTCATAGGATACCCTAAGGAAACGATTGGGTATACCTTCTATCACAGATCCGAAGGCAAAGTGTTTGTCGCAAAGAACGGATCCTTTCTTGAGAAGGAGTTTCTCTCGAAAGAAGTGAGTGGGAGGAAAGTAGAGCTAGACGAGGTTATTGAACCTTCTCTTGAGTTGGAGAGTAGCACAGCACCTGAAATTGTTCCAGTGCCGTCTGCACCAACAATAGAGGAAGCTAATGACAATGATCATGAAGCTTTAGACGATGCTACTACTGAACGTCGCAGGTCGACAAGGTCGCGTGCCCCTCCTGAGTGGTACGGCAACCCTGTCTTAACTGTCTTGTTAGTAGACAACAGTGAACCTGTGAACTATCAGGAAGCAATGATGAGCCTAGACTCTGAGAAATGGCTAGAGGCCATGAAATCCGAATTGGGATCCATGAGCGAAAACCAAGTATGGACTTTGGTGGACCCTCCTAGCGACTGAAAGTTCGTTGAGTGCAAATGGATTTTCAAGAAGAAAACGGACGCGGATGGTAATGTTACTGTCTATAAAGCACGGCTTGTCGCGAAAGGTTTTCGACAAGTTCAAGGTGTTGACTACGATGAGACTCTCTCTCCCGTAGCGATGTTTAAGTCCATTCAGATTTTATTAGCAATTGCTGTGTTTCATGATTATGAAATATGGCAGATGGATGTCAAGACTGCGTTCCTCAATGGCAACATTGATGAAGAGTTGTATATGATGCAACCCGAAGGTTTTGTCGATCCTAAGGATGCTGATAAGGTGTGCAAACTTCAGCGTTCCATTTATGGACCGAAGCAAGCATCTCGGAGTTGGAACCTTCGTTTTGATCAAGTGATCAAGAGCTTTGGATTTGTTCCAAATTGCTACGAAGCTTGTATCTACAAGAAAGTGAGTGGGAGCTCAGTGACATTTTTGGTACTATATGTGGATGACATATTGATTATCGGAAATGACATTGACATGCTTAACGATGTGAAGAGTTATTTGAACAAATGTTTTTCAATGAAAGACCTAGGGGAAGCTGCTTATATATTGGGCATCAAAATCTATAGAGATAGACAAAGACGCCTGATAGCTTTAAGCCAAAGTACATACCTAGACAAAGTTCTGAAAAGGTTCAGAATGGATAAGGCAAAGAAAGGTTCAGTGCCTATGTTGTCAGGTAAGATATTGAGCATGGCTCAGTGTCCATCTACGGTAAACGATAGAGAAGCTATGAGCAAAGTGCCTTATGCCTCGGCCATAGGATCTATCATGTACGCCATGCTATGTACTAGACCGGATGTGTCCAATGCTCTTAGTTTGACGAGCAGATACCAAAGTGATCCAGGAGTGGAACACTGGACAGCCATGAAGAACATCCTAAAGTATTTAAATAGAACTAAAGAAATGTTCTTAGTCTATGGAGGTGATGAACAGATCGTCGTAAAAGGTTACGTCGATGCTAGTTTCAACACCGACAAGGATGATTCTAAATCTCAGACAGGATACATTTATATTTTGAATGGAGGAGCTGTGAGTTGGAGAAGCTGCAAGCAAAGCGTGATCGCGGGATCTACAGTATAAGCGGAATACATGGCTGCTGCAGAAGCGTCAAGTGAAGGAGTTTGGATCAGAAACTTCATCACTGAGCTTGGTGTGGTTCCAAGTGCCTTGGACCCACTGGAGATATTGTGTGACAACACTGACGCCATAGCACTGGCTAAGGAACCAAGATATCATCCAAAGACCAAGCATATCAACCGCAAGTTTCATATAATTCGAGATTATATAACAGATGGAGATCTAAAGATTAGCAAAGTACATACGGATCTGAATGTCGCAGATCCGTTGACTAAACCTCTTCCACGAGCAAAACATGATCAGCACCTTAGTGCCATGGGTGTTAGATTGTTGCCATATGTAAACTAGATTATTGACTCTAGTGCAAGTGGGAGACTGTTGGAATTATGCCCTAGAGGCAATAATAAATATGTTATTATTATAATTCTTCATCATAATAAAGTTTATATTCCATGCTAGAATTGTATTAAGCAGAAACTTTGATACTTGTGTGGTTTATGAACAACACCGTGTCCCTAGTATGCCTCTATGGACTAGCTCATTGATTAATGATGATTAAGGTTTCCTAACCATAGACATGAGTTGTCAATTAATAATGAGATCATGTCATTGGGAGAATGATATGATGGACAAACCCAAGACAAGCAGAGCAATTAGATCGTGTCGTCATGTTCATCTTTGCGAAGCTTTTTCTTATGTCAAATATTGTATTCCTTAGACCATGAGATAATGCAACTCCCTGGTATCGGAAGAAAGCTTTGAGGTCATCAAACGTCATCCTATGAGAGGGTGATCATAAAGGTGTCTCTCAGGTGATCGGAAACTACTTGTTGGGTTGTATGTATCGAGATGGGATTTGTCCCTCCCAAGTCAGAGAGATATACTTCGGGCCCACTCGGTAATCGATATCAACACCGCTTGCAAGCACGTGGTTAAGGAGTTAATCACAAAGTGATATCGGATTACAGAACGAGTAAAGTACTTGCTGTGAACGAGATTGAACTAGGTATGCCGATACCGACGATCGAATCTCGGGCAAGTAAAATATCGCGTGACGAAGGGAATATATATATATGGGATTAATTGAATCCTGGCATCGTGGTTCATCCGATATGATCATCGATGAATGTGTGGGAGTCAATATGGGTTTCCAGACCCCGTTGTTGATTATTGATAGAAGATCATGTCTGCATATTCTCGAACCCGTAGGGTCACACACTTAACGTGTCTCGACACTAGGATAGAATGGATAATTGGTTTATGAGTTTTTGTTTGGAGTCTCGGATGAGATCCAGGAAATCACGAGAGGTCCCGGAATGGTCCGGAGAATAAGATTCATATAAGGGAAAGCAGTTTTTGGATTTCGGAATTGTTTCAGATTGTTCGGTATTGTACCGGAAGCTTCTAGAACCTTCCGGAGTGGGACCAACGTGGCCCCACTTGTCGGGAGGGGGCGTGGGCCTACGAGGGAGTGCCCTGGCCGCATTGGGCCAAGGGCACAAGGCCCCATAGGCCCAGCCGGCCAAGCCCTAGGGGAAACCCTAGGGAGACCTTCTAGAAGGGAGGGGGAAACTTGCCCCCCACTCCAACCCTTGGGGCCGCCGCCCTAGGGCTTGGAGCAGGGGCCAAGGGGGCCGGCCAGCCCTCTATATAAAGAGGGCAGGGGCGCAACCTCCCCCCACACCTCCTCAACCCTAGCCGCCTACCTGCTGCCCTCCTCTCTCTCTCCCGACTGCACGTAGGCGAAGCCCTGCCGCAGAAACTCTCCACCTTTGCACCACACCGTCGTGTTGTAGATCCAATCTATCTCTCCACCCCACTTGCTGGACTGAGGAAGGAGGAGACATCGAGGTGCCGTACGTGTGCATCTCTCGGAGGCATCGCCACTTGCGGTGTTGGATCGGATCGGATTTCGAGGAGGAGAAGCTAGTACGACTACATCAACCACGTTCCGTTGAACGTTTCGCTGTGCGAATCTTCAAGGGTATGAAGATCTCATCTATCCCCCCTCATTGTTTGCATCTCCTAGATTAGATCTTGGCTTTCCCGGTCACATCCGTAGAAATTTTTTGATTTACTATGCTGCGAAACCGTTCAGATATTACCTCGTTAATTGGCGCCGATCGTGGGGATCGGGGGCACTGATTGTGCGATCGTGACGGTCCCGACCAAAGCGATCTACAACTCCTCGGAAACGGATAGCCATCTCCTCTTCGGCACTTTCGACTTCACCGCCCACTCGCCATCCACCATGAAGGACTTCGAGCCCGTAGGCGACGGGCTCGAGATCCTGTTTGGGAGCTTCTGCTTCCAGGTGGGACAGATCAGCACTCTCCGCCTCCTAGAGAGGGTGCCACTGCCATCGATCAGGCCCGCCTCGTGGGCTCCGCATCTCGTGCTATGCACGTCAACATCGACAGATGAGTCATACGACAACAGCAACTGCAACTCAGATCTGTGCGATCCTCCATCGGATGAAGGAACCTACGGTTCCGGATCCGAAAGCTGCGGCAGCAACGATCTGACCCACAGATGCTACCAATGTGTCGTAGTAATCCAAAGCAACGTGGAGCAACAACCACCAGGTTTGGGTGCTCACATACCGCCACCCAACCCATAGGGTAGAAATGGCGAAAACAGGAGGAACCGATCCCCTCCGCCCAACGAGGACGACCCTGACGCCAATCAGGTAATCCACCTCAGTGAGGAAGGATGGAACCAATCACGCGAAGCCGTGGCGGACAACAAGATCCTGCCTGTGGGTGCCTCACGGGACCTACTGATGGCATACCACCTGCTCCTCATCGAAGAGCACAAAAAGCAGGTGAAGATGCAAGAAGTACTCGACAAACGCAAGCAAGCGGCTTCGGAGTCTCGCGAGCGGCGAGCTGCGCTCTCCGCTGTTGGCGGCTCCAGCTCGCACGACAACAACACCAACAAGCATCGTTCTCGCGTAGAGAACATGGACCCCGCTGCACGTCGCGAGGTGACCCAAACCCTCAACATGTCCTTCATGGAGATGGATGCCAACGGCAACGTCATCCCGAAGACACCGCAAGCTGCGATCATGGCAGCCACCACATATCTTGCGTCCCATCCACCTCCGGTAGGGGACCCGAAGAGAGCCATGCATAATTCCGCATTAGCCGGACTCGGACTCATTGGAGCTGCGCTCCATGGGGAAGCTCCTGCGGAGCCGAAAAAGAAGGCTGCAGTCAGATTCAACCGCAGCCCCACACCCTCATTCGATGAGGAGGAACACGATCTACCTCGATGACACAAGAGCTCGCGACATCGCAGCCGCGACTACGACGCTCGAAGCGAACTCACTCAGCGCAAGATCGATAAATCACGCGCCAAGCGCGTATGCTCATCCGAATCCGAGGAGGATGATGATGTAGGAGAACTCTGCAGGCCTTGATGCTTCAGCAGATCTGTTCGATGGACACAGATGCCGAGGAACTTCAAGCTTCCCTCGGACACTCCGAAGTTTGATGGCACGCATGACCCTAAGGCGTGGCTCAGCGACCACCTGTCGTTCGTCAAGCTGCACGGTGGCAACAAAAACACCGCCCTGCAATGCCTTCAGCTGCAGCTGGCAGGCGCAGCCCGGATCTGGCTCAGCAGCCTATCCTCGGGATCCATCCGAAGCTAGGAGGAACTGGCGTACAGTTTCATCCGAAACTTCAAGGATACCAGCAAGAGGCCAGCCTCGACCGAAGAGCTGCGGGCCTGCACCCAATGAACGGGCGAATCCATTCGCTCGTACATACTACGCTGGTCCAACATCAAGAACTCCGCGGCACACATCTCTGAGGAGAGAACAATCGACACCTTCAAAGATGGCGTCAAACGCCAGGACTTCAAGGAAGAACTTGGGCGCATCAAGTCCAAGACACTCGACCACCTCATGGACATCACCAACAGGTGGGCAGATGGCGAGGACTCCGTCCACTGAGCACATTCGGAGGAGGAAGACGACTATGGACGCCGATGTGAGTGCCATAGCAAGTGAAGATCACGCATCTACGACGATTGCGACAAACCCGACATGGTCGCGGCTGGCTACGCCGACCGCCGCAACGAAAGCAACCGCAGCAGCGGCGGATACCGTGAAAACAACTTCCGCGATGGAGGACGCCCAACGCAAACGTGGCAACACCGCGGCCGCGACGACGAGCCCTCGGCATACGACAAATTTTCAGGCCCATGCACCATCCACTTCTACATCGACAAGCAGGATGGCAAAAAGAAGGCCAGCCACATGCTCGAAGATTGTCACGAGTTCCAGAAACTCAGCGAGAGCATGTCCCAGATGAGACAGCAAGCCCTGAACCCTAGGTACGGACACGCACCCGCACCAGGTGACATCGCCCACAGAGCTCCTCCACCACCACCCTTAGGACCTTCGAATCACCCGATCGCACCTGCGCAGAACAACGGCGGAAACGGGTACCCCGGGCCGAAAGGGTCATTTTGATGATCCAAAAGGGCGCCAACAAACAGGGTGCAAAAGAAGATCACCCTCCAGGTCAGCCTGGCTGTGACCGCTCCACCTGCCATCCATGAGTACCTCAGCGGTTCGGAGTCCTGTAACACATTCAGCCATTCGGATCACCCCCACCAGATCCCTCGCCCAGGTCATGCTGCCCTGGTGTTCGAGGCACAGATTGGAGGGTTTGAGATGAGCCGCGTCTTCATGGACGGCGGCAGCGGCATCAATCTGATGTTTGCCAGCACCTTAACAGCAATGCGGATCCCGCTGTGCAGCCTGGAACAATCTGACACAATGTTCCACGACATCGTCCCAGGGAAGGGCATATTCCCCCTAGGAAAGATATGGCTCGACGTCATCTTCGGCAAGCCCGACAACTTTCGATGCGAGCGGCTCGAGTTCGAAGTGGTGGATTGGCCATCACAATACCACGCTATCCTCGGACGCGTAGCATTCGCAAGGTTCATGGCAGTACCGCACTATGCGTACCTGCTACTCAAGATGCCAGGACCTAGAGGCATCATCACGGTCCACGGGAGCTTCACCCAGTTGGATCACTGCGACATGGATTTCAACAGAATCTCCCAGTCATTCGGCATGCAGGAGGAGCTCATAAGGCTCCGAGAGGTGACAGACAACGGGGCACCCCCAGTCTCAAGGCAGAACGCACCTGACATGTCGTTCGACTCAATAGTCAACACGAAGAAGGTGCAGGTCCACCCAACAGACGGCTCCAAGGCGACGCTGATCGCCAATGACCTCAGCCCCGCATAGGAAAGCGCGCTCGTCGAATTCCTCCGTGAGTGCTGGGAAATCTTTGCCTGGTGTCCTGCGGACATGCTAGGAGTTCCCAAGGAATTCGCCGAGCACGCACCAAATGTGTTCCTAGATGCTAAGCCTGTCAAAGAGTCCATCCGACGATTGTCCGAGCCACGAGCCGAAGCCATCGGAGTCAAAGTCAACAGACTGCACGACGCTGATTTCATCAGGGAGATCAAGGAAAGCGAGTGGATAGCCAACACCGTGATGGTCCCTAAAAAGGACACGGACATCCTGCGGATGTGCGTGGACTTCACATCGCTAAACAAGCACTGCCCGAAGGATCACTTCCCCCTTCCTCGGATCAATCAGATCATCGATTCGACTGCAGGATGCGAGAAACTCTCCTTGCTCGACGCCTACTTAGGCTACAATTAGATTCGACTGAAGGTCGAAGATCTGCTACAACACAATGCCCTTCGGACTAAAGAACACAGGTTCCACGTACCAGCGGTGCATGCAGGCATGCCTGAAGAGCCAGATCATCCGCAATATACAAGTCTATGTCGATGACATAGTAATCAAAACAAGGGAGGCCAAGACACTGATCGATGATCTTCGCGAGATGTTCGACAACCTTGATCGCTACAAGATCAAGCTGAACCCAGAAAAGTATGCCTTCCATCTGGCCAACTGCTTGGCTACTTCATATCCCAGCGAGGGACTGAGGCGAACCCGAAGAAAATCCGGGCCATAATGGCCATGGAGAAACTGAAAACCTCAAAGGTGTCCAACAGCTAGCTGGACACATCGCGACGCTGAGCAGATTCATCAGCCGCATGGGTGAGAAGGCCCTACCTTTCTACCAGCTGCTACGCAAAGCAGACAAATTCGAGTGGACACCTGAAGCAGACGACGCATTCGAAGATCTGAAGCGGCTGCTCTCCACCTCGCCCGTCCTGGTCACGCCAAAGGGACTCGAATCTGAAGAAGATCGTGTTGTTTTGTCCTAAGACAATTAACTGACCCTGATCCGTCGGGAAAGTCAGGCACACGTATCAACAATTCCTACACACTAAAATCATTGTATGATAAACACGAAATAGCTGCACCCGAAAGATTGAAGAGTCCTCAGCCGAATCTGTGATTCGACTGAACACTCGGGGGCTACTGACATGGTTATACCCTATGGGTACACGATGTTAGCATACCTGGTCCAGCCCAAGAAAGACCCACAAGAATATACGCGGCCCATAAAGATTTTCGGGTGGCCCAAGCCCATGATGTCTTCGAATCCTTGGAGGGCAAGACTAGAACAGATAGAATATTTAAAGGGGCAAATCCTAAACCTGTAACCGACTCGATCTATGCCCAGGACCTGCCTACCTCTATATAAAGGCTAGGAGGACACGACGAGGAGGATCTCTCTCTCTCATACCACCGCATACACACCTCCACGCCAGATTGTATCTGCGCACCCCTGTAACTTTCGGTTCCGCCGTAATCAAGAGCAGACAAGCAGGAGTAGGATTTTCCCTCCGGAGACCTGAACCTGGGTAAATCTCGTGTCCCCTGATTGCTTGTCTGTTAACCGTTCCGCGATCTCCAGCACCCCCATCTTCTCCAAAACTCAAGCTCATAACAATGGGCATTGACGAGATATTACCTCGTCACACGAGGAGTCCATCAGAGTTTGGCGCCAGCAGAAGGAGGCCGAGCGCCAGGCCAGGGCCCACCTTGAGCTCGCCACTTGTCGTTCTCGACGACGATGCCGACCTCTCGCCCCAGCCGTGGCGATACGACGACGCCGGCCAGGGCAGCTCGTGCCCCCGCAGCCGCCGAGCGACGACGATGGTGGCAAGGCGTATCCGACTACTCGGTGTTCTACCGTAACTTCTGCATATGAGCGGCGTCCAGCGGCATCGGCATCGGCCTTTTCTTTAGTTTTTATAGCCTAATGATGTCAAAATTAGGGTGTTGGGCCGAATTTGATGTAATATGTACGAACTCGCCCACTATTAAATAAAATTGCCTATATTCTTCTAAAATTTATCGAATTTGAGTGAAATTTTTGATCAAATCTGAAAACTCGGTAAACGCGACTGAATAATTGGACGTTTGAGGCCGAAAGTGACGTTTCAGGCCAACCGTTATATCCGTGTCCGACTATTTAGTTTCGGATTTCAGCCAGGAACACCGAACGAGTGGAGGTTGATGTGGATGCTTTAGCAGTTAACACCATCTGATCAATGAAATAAGACCAACTCGCCGACCATTACACATATACTCGGAACGACCACCGGCGGGGGCCAAGGAGCTTGGGAGGCAGTGTTGCCGTGGGGGGACACGCCGGCTGGTGTAGGCAGTTGGAGGAGGGCGGCGGCCAACACAGGTTGTTGGGAGGGAGCGGCTGTCCCTCACGCGCGTGCATGAGGTGGGGAAGGGCGGCGGCTGATGCTCAGGAGGTTGGAAGGCGTGGCATTCCGGTGACGCGCAGGTGGTTGATGTGGGTGGCGGGCCGGTGCGGGGATCTACCGACGACGCGCAAGATCTGGGGGAAGGCGGAGGCCGACGCGCGAGAGGTACTACATACGGCGGCGATGAGGTTCGTGGATTCGAGACGACTCTTACCGGTCAAAGCAACGGAGAGAACCACGGAGAGGAGAGAGCCACGACGGAGAGAACCCCACGCCTAGAAAAAACACAGGAAAGACAAATCGACCAAACATACACGGGCACTGACAAATGCGACCCACAGACCACGGGCCACCGGTCGGTCAGCAGTAAAGAAATGCGCCACACACCCAAAAACCGACCAAGCCAACGGCAAGATCGGCAAAACTCCCCGCAGGTGTCCTCAAAACGCTCACACAACACCACGCTTACCCGTTAAAAAAAAACACCACGTCTTAAGCTTTTAGTTAATTACCACGATTTTATAGGAAAAGGAAGATATATATGATTCTGGTCTTTTTTGGAAAGAATATCTTGATTTACAATTAGGCTAAAGCAGGAGAATAGCATCCACTTAAGCGGCGTAGTATCGATGCTACATCTTATCAGCTGATTAGCTCACTGACAGTTTATGCATGCATGCACACGCATGTCGCGAAACATCGACGGCTGTCGTTACAATAGAACTACTAGCTTGCTCTTGCTAGCTAGAGCCTAGAGGCAAAGTGGAAAAAAGCCTATGTCCAATTAGTCCCCATTAGTTAACACTTAACACACACACCCACACCCACACCCACAGAGCTTGACTCCGACGTCTGACTCCGGTCATCCATGTCCTCCTCAGGTGGCCGGAAAGATATGCGAAACCCTCAGCCATAGGTCGTACGTGCTCCCTGCATTTTCCCCGGCAAAAACCTAAAGTAGACAGAGAAAAAAGAATGAGAGGGAGAGAGGGCTAATTTCTTTTTTTTTCTCCTTTTCCCGGAAGTGGAATATTAAACTGGGAATGGAACATATAGCTAAGCGAGCACTGGAACGCGCACAACAGGCCGGACAGGACAGGGGGCTGATGCAGGCGCATCCGTGACTCGGATCCACCCATGGCTACAGTACCACTTTGCATCGATCGATCCAACTCCTGCACCCTCTCCTTCCGTACTGTTTGTCAAGCGGCGATGGAGCGAGCGGCTATATAAACGGCACGGTCTCGGTGTGTGAGCTCATCGCCTCATTCCATCACAGCAGCCATTGCCTGCGTTCTAGATTCAGAGAGAGCTCGAGCTAGCTAGCTGCAGGAGGGAGGAAGCAGACACGCTCTGAAGTGAGAGGAAGCTACTAGCGAGTGAGATCAGGGGGAGGATATGGGTATGGGGTGGAAGGCTCTGAACAGCGTGAAGCCGTACCTGGCGATGGTGCTGCTGCAGGTGGGGTTCGCCGGGATGTACATCGTCGCCGTGTCGTCCCTCAAGGCCGGCATGAGCCACTTCGTCCTCGTCGTCTACCGGAACATCGTCGCCACCGTCGTCATGACGCCCTTCGCCCTCTACTTCGAGAGGTACACGCTTCGTCTATCTCGCACACACGCACATCGTGTGCTCGCTCGCATGCATGTATCGTGCGAATGGGAAACAGTGAGTGTGCAACTGCACATTCATGCATGATTCCGTTGCCAATTCCTCCGATCCTTGGAACAAACATCAGCTGGTAGGATCAAACGCATAGACGCACACATGACACACATCCATGCCCTTATTACCAGTCATCACACTTTAGCGCATAAGCCAGTAGAGAGGATTTGATCTTAATTAGCTTGTAGGACATGTTTCAGCTGAGTTAGCCAGACCTATATATGATTCTGACAGACATCTTCCCATAATATCGTATTAGCACTCTCCTCTCTTAATTAGTTAGACAAGATACCGAGGGATGAACATAGTACATACACTAATATATGATGAACTAGCTAGACAAGAACGGGAAAACGACGGCAACTCGCCAATCGTGCTCATGCATGCATATGCTCCCCACGATCGACCAAACAGATCACACACACATACGCTTTGTTTCAGTTCTTTCAGTTTTTGTCTCACTTAGATGGTGCAAGCTGCACAACCCAGCACTCGCGGATCCTAATCCAGGAAAAGCAAAGCACATCTTGATTCCTTATTCAGTTTTGTGCCGGCAAGCTGCCTTTCCCGTCTTTCGTTGTCACGAGTTAAATCAGATACCTATATGGAGATCCATGAGAATATCAGAGTGGCGTATGTACCCAAGTTGAAAATGACACATATCTGGGCTAGCAACTGGTTAACCGGCTTGTACGTGCGGTGTGTGTGTTCACGTACGTGTAAACGCACTTGGGCGACCTCCACTAGGCAGTGTGCCCTGATTGGCCACCGGTGGGAGACCTACCACCGGTTGGTTACATGCATGGAGCTAGCTGACACTACATGTCAGCTGGTGCTGACTGAGAACCGGCAATTAACTCGTAGTCCAATAATTTTTTACAGTTCATTTTGATTTTTTTACCAAGATCACTTGATTCATGGAAGATGACTAACGTGCCATTTGTACATCTGCTCCAACTTGACATGTACAGGGGGCTGAGGCCGAAGATGACCGTCAGAATCTTCATCAAAATCCTGGGGCTCGCGTTCCTCGAGTACGTCCGGCTGATTAATTCGACTGTAAATGGCCAGTAGCCACACATTTAAACTCTACTTTGCTAACACGTGTGCGTACGTGTGTGAATCTCTCGACCCTGCAGGCCCGTGCTTGACCAGAACCTCTACTTCACGGGCGCGAAGCTGACGTCGGCGGGGTTCGCGTCGGCGCTGATCAACATCCTGCCGGCCGTGACCTTCGTGCTGGCCCTGGTCCTCCGGATGGAGAAGGTGCGGCTGCGCAGCCTCCACAGCCAGGCCAAGATCGCCGGCACGGTGCTCACGGTGGCGGGGGCGGTGCTGATGGTGCTGTACCACGGCCCCGCCGTGCAGTTCCCGTGGACCAAGGGCCAGCACCACGACACGGGCGCCGGCAGCGGCGGCGACGCGCAGGGCGGCGCCGGGTGGCTGAAGGGCACCATCATGGTCATGGTGGCCTGCCTCGCCTGGGCCTGCTTCTTCGTGCTCCAGTCCAGCACGCTCAGGGAGTACCCGGCGGAGTTGACCCTCACCGTGCTCATCTGCGGCGTCGGGTCGCTGATGAGCGGCTCCGTCGCGCTCGTCGCCGAGCGCGCGAACACCCACGCCTGGGTCATCGGCTTCGACACCCGCCTCTTCACCGTCGTCTACGCCGTGAGTGCCGTCCCGTGATGCATTATTTTTGCAGTTTATTTGTTGGTTCACTGGCATGGATCGTCGATGGAATGGCTGACACGTGTGCGTTGTGCAGGGTATCGTGTGCTCGGGCATAGCCTACTACGTGCAGGGCATCGTGTCCAGGCAGAGGGGCCCGGTGTTCGTGACGGCCTTCAACCCGCTCTGCATGATCATCACCGCCGTCATGGGCTCCATCATCCTCAAGGAGGAGATCACTCGTGGAAGGTATACTACCAAATTACATCATGTATATGCACATTATATTCAGATCAACGAGGCTAAAGCAGTACATGAATCATTTTCTTTGTTTGCTGCTTCCAGTGTGATTGGTGCGGCGATCATCGTGGTAGGGCTCTACTTCCTCATCTGGGGCAAGAGCAAGGACGACGTCAGCCAAGCCTCCGGCGGCGGCAGCAAGGGCGCCGGCGATCTGCCCTTGACCAACGGCCACGGCAGCGGCAAGCACGAGCTCAGCCACGGCAACGGCGGCCACGTGTTCGACGTCGAGACGCCGACAGCCAATGGACACTACTAGTCAGCATTGGTCGTAAGCAGCTACTGATAGTACTACACGTCCATGGTCCATGTCCATCGATCCATGGACCAGTATGTATTCGTAGCTATTTTCCTGGATGTGCATCTTCGAGCATCGATCGATCATGCGATCGACCACGGAGACGATTTTCCTGCACCATTTTCCTTCTTTGTAAGCTTCATGTCCTAATCAAGCTCCTCGTGAGAGAGTGAGTGATGTCCTGATTAGCAAGTGTAACGGATGAGACCCGTGACGTGCGCGTCCGGATCGCCTTGCTTGCCTAATTTAATCAGATCTGCTTTGCCTTAACCAGTGAATCCAAATGTGCTCCTACTTTTACTTGTGGCTAGCTGCTAGTTCATTGTTGTCACTAATTTTTGTTTGTTTGCTTGTGTCGGCATGGAATGCATCCAAATGTGCTTTAGCTTTGAGGGACGTATGCATGCGGACGTATGCAGCATGCCATGATCTGCTCCTTGCTTTTTTCCGATATGCTGCTTGTCTCTCTAGTTAGCCCGGGTGACTGTCTACTAGATCAATGACACTGGTAGTCTATCTTCTCTTTTCTTGAACCGTGGTTTAGCCCGGATGGTTAGGTGGTGTTGGTGCCTGCTCTTGGCGAAGTCGTGTGTGTGTTTGGACTATTGGCGTCCGCTCTCTCGCAGTACACTCCTAAAATTTTCAACTCCCTTTAATCCAAAATAAGTGTCGGAGATTTTTTCAAACGAGGAAGTGTCGGAGATTTTATATAAACTTTATACTAAATCACCGTGCTTATTATGGATCGGAGGTAGTATTGAACTGCTCGAAGCGTTGTCGAACCCCCAAGTCGCATTGTTCTTCTTCTCTCTCTCTTAAAAGCAGAGCTCTGTCGCCGGAAACGTGACTGCTGGAAGAGAAAGAATTTTTTTAGTACCAACCAGTGCTAGTAGTTCTTCCACGACGGGCCTCCTCCTAATTAGTTAGTCCTTATCCCAAACGAACAGTCAACCTCTGTCAACTCCTATACCTCATATAAATCTCGCAACTTGGAGATGAGTGGCAAGCGCATCATGCATGCATGACAACGAAGTGTTGTGGTAGTGCTGTGTGCCGGTGTTGCGCGTACACGCAGATGCATGAATGGGACCGAAAGCGCGATGGAGAATCACAGACGTCCCATCTGCGAGAGGTCGATCAATCAATCGCTCGAAAGTAAGCATCACATATATGCCCGCATCGATCCCCCAGGATCGTCGGAGCTGCCTACCTTCTTCTTTTGTGTCACAGTCAGGTACAGTACAATACAATGTAATAGTGTTGCAAGCGGCAACTCGCATAAATCCCACACTTAGAAAAAATGTTTTGTCCAAAATGATAAAAAGGCAAATTATGAAATTGTCCGTAAACCGACATGTCTAAAATAGCATATGACATAAGTAAACTCATACATTGAATCCACATATAAGACAACCTAGAGTGGTGGTATAAGCAGTATAGTCACGTGCGTGCAAAGGGGGAGGTGTCGGCAACACTTGACCCCTATAGGATGCTATAAATAGGAGCCAAAACCCAAACCTAGAGATCACAATCCTCATAGCAGAGCTCATAAAAATCACACTCAGATCAGGGGTTGAGTGAAAGGACGCAAACAGAAACCACACATTCTTAGTGGGTGAGAGGGATCTTAGAAGGAGAAAGAAGCAAGAACAGGAACATGAAAAGAAAGAACTGCACCAGATCTTCATCAAGCAAGCGCTGGATCTACAAAGGTTGTTATCTAGGAACTATAGAGTTCAAGTAGAAGTAAATAGGGATCATCTGGATCTAGAGAGAAAGGAAATAATTACTAGCACTGCCACTGACAGACTAGTACATGTGCATTTTCCAAAGAAATACCACCACATATGCCAAGCCAATCACGAGCATTAGACACATCCACATTAAGTAAAGAAATTGACTGAACAAAGTAATTAGAACAAAACCCTACTATTATGACCTACCCCCACTTCCCTAGGCATCAAACAAGATGGTTTTCTTAAGGAAGAGAAGGTATGCAGTAATGAGCACAATTTTTGCTCGAGCCAACGTTATTGCAAGATTAAACATAAGAGATTCACTACTAGGAAACAGGTCATTTGTGGCGCACCTGTAAACAGCATTCGTGGCGCACTAGTCGCGCATTACGGCTAACACTTATTCATAGCGCACTGCCTTGTGCGCTATGGGTATCTGAAGACAGTAGTAGCGCACATGCCAGTGCGCCAAGGCTAGGAAGGCAGGTGCGCTTCCACTATGTTGCCTGTGGCGCACATGGCAGTGCGCCACTGAGGGAAGGCATGCACGCTTTAGTTGTAATGCGTCACTAAAGCCATGCCATGTGCGCCACGGGAAACTTTCTTTTTAACTAGCAGGCAATTGAATTCCAGAATCTGGTGCAGCCTTTGCTTGGCTCCACTTTTCACATTTCTAGGAATATAAATGGAGTCGCCCACAACTGTGCGCAAAAGGCAAGAAGATCACTTAGATCTGAGCCTACCTGTTCATGTAGGAACTCAGCTCATTACAACCAAGCATGACCAGTGTTGGCTGCAATCGATAAGATTCGGCATCTGGGCTTTGTATTACAATGTTTTTGAGTTGTAATATAAATCAGAGTGCTTCAGCACTCTGTTCCTGTTCAAAAAAAAAAACATGAACCACACGCCTCTTCTCGCTCCATCGGGAGCCACGTGACACATCAAACGTGTTTGATAGGGTCAATTCTATATGGAAAGTAGCCTCTCCCTCATTGTTATAGGCTAGTTCTGTCATCTACGTAGGTTATTCTACATTACATCATAGTCAATCGTAGCCGTTAAGTAATTATCAAACAGTCTATAGATTTGCAGTTATTTTGGACTAACATGATGTGTCTATTTTAGAGCCCGGTTATTTATTTATTTTTTGCAAAAGAGAGCCCGTCTTGTATATCCAGACAAGTTTATTTTGGGTCTAATGCATATACACGACACGGACGACACAGTCATGTGAAAAAGAAACTAAAAGAGGGTAGCCATAACATGTTCGGTCCAACTACTGTATACGTGATTTGTACTCATGTCGCAGCTCAAAAGAAATGTATGCACCTAACATGAGTGTCACGTGTTTGGCCCAGCCAAATATTTTTACAACTGAAACACATCACATATATTTGTTACGTGAATTTTAGAGTTGGGATATAAAAGTCGTAGTATATCTTTTGGATCTCACACATATTTTTACATGTAACCGTTTGTTAGTTATGGTCTATCTGGTCGATTGCCGACTTTAAACTGCGTGATGTGACTACTAAGTCAAAATGTACTCCTATTAGTTTTTTTTTTTGAATGGGACTCCTATTATTAGTTAATGGTATTTTGCTTTCAGCCAGCTGGTTGCTCACCGTTTTCAATTTTTTTTTTGGCCCAGCATGACTACGACCTTGGTTTTGGCCTAGCTGGCCGTTTTTCTTTTAAAAAAAAGTTAACGTGACTACTAACTTCAGTTTGCTACGTACATATATATCTAGTCAAAACAGTTTATGGGTTAAACAGAATCGTGACCGTATATATTAGATCTAACCACTAAAATAATTTTAATAATGTGGATCAACGTGGTGCCTCGAAAAACACCATTATATTGCTTTTGCGTCACTGAGGGAAGGCATGCATGCTTTAGTTGTAATGCGTCACTAAAGCCATGCCATGTGCGTCACGGGAAACTTTCTTTTTAACTAGCACGGTGGCCCTCGCAAATGCGAGGGCATCATATTTACTATTTGACTATTTGGTCTCTTTTCTCTTTAATTATTGTCAACCATATGTATTCCTATTATGTTGATATGCTTTATAATCAACAAAGATATTATGCTTGTAACATCTTTTTTGTATAAAAATTATCATTATGCTATTTAAATTTATCACTCTAGTGGTCACTAAGTGTTGGGGAATAATTTCAATGGTTGTATGAAACAACAAAGAGAGTGCCTGATGTTTGTGTTAGGAAGCATTTCTTTGGAGGACCATTGTGGATGGTGTCAAATGAGGGGTTTAAGTTGAAGATCAATTATTCATGTAGATCATCCTTTCCTTTTTTAATTATCTGGTTGTTTGTATCCTTGAATTTTCATTTGGTTGATCCTATGTATAATAAATATATTGTGTCATGACTATATATGTAGTAAATGCATTAAAACTTAACATTATAGGAATATCAATGATGATAATTTTCATTTTCCGTCATCCACATATTACTTCCTCTCATTTACTCTCATCGTATGGAATATAAATGAGGTTTTCTCCACCCATTTTGATATATGTGGCATCATAGACATATACACGGTCTTGAAGATCAAATTTTGACAAAATTTCTTTACCCGCGAGCCATAGGCATAGGCATGTTACACTCAATGAAATTTACCTTTCAAATTATGTGTGATAGTTGAAAAAACTCAAACTACTTTCTTTAGGAATCCCTTGGCCAAAGTTTCAATATGGTTGAACTTTTGGGACTTTACATTGATCATAATTTACCAAGATTAATTTGGAAAATTTAAAGCGTGATATGTTTGGAACAATGCCATACTTGAAGGGAAAACAAATAAACCATATTTACAATATTTTTACGTTATACATTTCTGTTTTTGTTCCCGGAGTAGCAACGTAGCTGTTCGGATGTATTCATTAGTTTATATGTTCATCAGTTTCCATAGCCCAAATATCTCTTCGGTATAATATAATTTCTTATGCAGCCGGTGTTGGGGATATGCTATATGGGTATCCTCATAGCATGTCTCTTATCCGGATAACCCGGGTGGCCCACCGTTGGTACCATGGCTCATGGCCTGCTGAGCGGCCCAGTTTGATGGATCCAGAAGGGAGGCCCATGCCGAATAAAGGAAGGCTACGGTGGAGTCACCAGCGTACCCGGAGCCTTGGAGTACAAGACACGCTAGACTAGTAATAGACGGTGTAGGACTCTGTAACCTGTCCGGCTAGGACTTTTCCCTTTAACCCTAGGACCTGGCGACTATATAAGTCGGGCCTATGGGAGCCTTTAGGGCACAACTTCACATAACCTCGCACAGCGAACCAATCCCTGTAACTCGGCGTATTTCCCTTATAGTGATTTATAGCAGGAGTAGGATTCCGCCACCGTTGTGGGATCTGAAACTGGGTAAGTTGTGTTACCTCGTACCCGTCAACTTTCCGCCTTCCCCCACGTCTCTAAACACGCACTGTGAGGACCCCTCCATGGCGTACTCGTCGGCAATACCACGACAGTTGGCGCCCACCGTGGGGCAAGAGGCGCTTCAGGCTCTTCAGCGGGCGAGGACCAAGATCTTCGCGAGAATCGGCAAAACCGTAGACATCGGTCGCGTTGTCTTCTCCGACAACGTTCCGATCGTCCCTCCCGACGAGTTCTAGATCCCGGCAAATATGAACCCTACGCGGTGTTCGATTGTTCCTATCAGAGACATCCACCTTTTCATTGGTGAAACCAACTAGGGCACTAGTTACCTGGGAGTCGGAGGAGCATCAAGACCCGCACGGACCGCCTACGGGCAGGATACGTTCGCGGAAGGATCGATGTCGGATCTCTTCTCGGAGTTTGCCGGCAAAGATCGGAAAAATTCAAGGCCCACCCAAACCGCCCCTGTGCAGGATATAACGGTGGAAGATCACTGCAAGTCCGCCGGCTTCGTCCGTGCGTCTAGACAGCAGAGATCCAAGTTTTTCGGCGTGGTTACCATCTTCGATTTGGCACGTTGCGTTCAGAGAGAGGGCGAAAACCCCCACGATTACCTTGCCAGGTGGATCCGTATACGAGCCGATCTGGACCACTACCCCAATGATGATGCCATGTATCACTTTGTGGAAGGACTGGACCACGACACGCTTCTCCGGCATTCTCTAAGGCGGCAGCAGGCTTCAGGACGCCTTACCTTCGAAGGCATGGTAAACACCGTCAACAACTACGCAGAGGCCGAAGCGGCAGCTCAGACAGAGCTTGCGCTTATTGACAGAGCCCCTTCGATTCAGCCACCGCCACCACCGCCTCCGGCCGTCATCGCCGCGATTGCGCCACCATCTCCAGTCATCGTCGCCGCCGTTGCACCTCCACCCCCCGTCATCGAGGAAGTCCTGACACCCTCCAACTCTGTGATTGACACGCTATACGCTGACTTCAGTGCAGATTCAGAGGAGATAAACTTTAGTCCAGAAGAGCTAGACTCCGCCATGCAGGAGATGGAGGAGGAGTACATGCGCGACGAGCAAGCCAACAACGCCGCCACGTCTCGAGAGGTGTTCGTCACCATTGGGACGACGATGGATGAAGATCAACCCGGACGAGCTCCGCCTACAGCTCTGGACAAAGGGAAGGGACCACCTGTTGTTGCTGACAATGATCGCGCAAAGGTCATGCCCCTCCGCCTAACCCAGTGCAACAGCCGCAGGAACTCGGCACCGGCCCGAGCAACAACAACACCGCAAACCTGCCACCTCCGGCATCTACGTCTGCTGCTGTCCAAGTTACTCCAGCTGATAGAGTGATGTACGACAATCTCCTCGTCGAGCCACTGATCGTAGCTCATATCCGGAACATGACCTAGCTTGACGGGAAGCGCCAGTAGCTGCTGGAGGAAGCGCAGGCCATCGCGGAGCAAGGCGCTAAGCTAGATCGAGATCTGGTCAATGCGCAGAAATCCATAGAGAAAGCTAGAGCAATGGAGGCCGAGTACAAGACTCTGCTACAGTAGCAGAAGGCCAAGAAAGCTCCGGCTCGCATCATCAACGATCCTGGTGTATGGCGAAACCTAGGATGGGCTCCCCCGAAGCCGGCACAAGCCAAGCCATACATTGACAGTGAAGGAAGACAGGTGATGCCCACTCCTCTCCTCAACCTCGTCGTCGCCAAGACCCTTCTGGAGCAGGATAGATCACCCGAGGCGGTGGACCAGGTCTATGACCTAGTGGCCAAGGCGGTGAAGAAGCAGGAAAAGGCCACCTCTCAGAGGCTTGAGTCTGACCCAGCGTTTTGCCAGTCTATCCAACATAAGCCGCCAAGGGACAAATCTCCTTTTGATGTCGGGTCCCAGACGGGTTCATTAGAACAAAGACGGAGGGATGCGCGCAACAGGAAGGATGCTATCCCCATATCCTCCAACAACGGAGAAAAGGCCCAACCTCGTCGCCCATCGCCACCGACCCGCTCCCCCCGACATCGCTAAGACCCCAAGGCTCACCATCGTGCGGATATGCCCCCGCCAAGGCAGAGCGGCATCGTCATCCGTGACAACACGGAGCAGACCTGTCATGATGGAGAGCGCAACCAGGGACACAAGAGCAGGTCACGCCATGACCCTCCACGTCCGCCAAGCAATCGCGATAGGCGTGAGGCGTCGTAGGAGGGTAATAGCAAGAAAGCTAACCCACCGCCACCTCCGCCTCCGTCACCACCTAGCAGTCACCATGGCGGAGGAGGCCCGTGTCATTCACACAACCCATCCCCTGTTGACAAGAAGAAAAGAAACCCGGAGCCATACGATGCACGTTCGCGGATCGATAAGATCCACGAGGCTTGGGAAGGACCATACCTGGGACCACGTTGCTTTGGACCTGCGATACGGTCCGCAACTTACCCCAAAGGTTTCCGTATTGACAAGACCATCAAGCCCTATGACGGCACCGCTAAACCAGCTACATGGTTGCAGGATTACGGCAACGCGGTAGAGATTGCCGGGGGTAACCCCAACGTTGCCGTCAAGTACCTCCCACTGATGTTGGCGGGCACAGCCCGTCAATGGATTGATGACTTTCCGGAGAAATCCATCTGCAATTGGTTGGACATGCAAGAAGCATTCACCAAGAACTTCGAGGGTACGTACAAACATCCCTGCACTGTTGGCAATCTACAGCGATGCGTGCAAGATAAAGACGAGACATCTCGCGCCTACCTCTTCCGCTGGCTGGATATGAAAAATTCCTGCGCAGGAGTGCACGCCCAGACCGCCATGGCCGCCTTCATTGATGGGTTGGAAAGGGGCACGTTGCTCGACATAAGCTAAAGCGCTTGTAGGACAATCACCAACTTGACTTGAACCATATGATTCAGTTGGCTAGTGAGTTCGCAGCTGCCGCCGACAATGCTCGCGGCTCTCTGCCGGCAACGGCCGTTCCAACTCAAGCTCGGAGGAACAGCAACACAAAGCAGAAAACCGCTTCAGAAGAAAAGCAAACTCCCGACATGGTCGCTATGACCTTCGCAGGACGAGGTGATGGCGGACAACGTGGCCGCGGACGGGGAGCTGGTCGTGGGCAGCAGCGAGGAAGTGAAACTACCTCGGCAGCGCTCCGTGTTCCCCAAACCTACAAAGAGTATCGCGATATGCCGTGCCTCGTACACCTCGATGTCAACGACAAGGCCACCCATACCAATCGACACTGCAAGTTCGTCAACAACCTCAAGGAGGACCCGGAGTCCGGCTACAAGCCAAGTCGGAAGAACAGACCGCGAGGCAAGGGCAAGGGGAAGAAGAAGGAGGAGGATTCCAAGGATTCAAGTGACATGGACGAGGATGTTGACCCCAAGCACGCCGCCAAGAGCGACGGCAAAGGCAAGAACCCCTTCGAGAAGAAGGCGGCAGTTTACCACACTTTCCTTGGCACCCCCACCGTCCGACAACAAAAGATCTCTAAGAGGATACTGATGGCTACTCTACCCCCAGTTCCCCAGTACCTGCGCTTGTCGGAGGTTCCAATTACTTGGGACAGATGGATCACCCAGACCTTATCCCTACGGAGAACCAATACGCCATTGTCATCAACCCCTTGATTGACAACATTGAGTTCACCAAATGTATGGTGGATAGTGGAAGCAGCATCAACATCATGTACCTGGATACACTGCAGAAGATGAACTTGACGGAGGCAAACCTAAGGCGGACCAACACCATCTTCCACGGCGTAGTTCCTGGTCGGAAGGCTCGGTCCCTTGGGTGCATCACACTTCAGGTTGCCTTTGGCGATGTTAATAATTACCACCAAGAGGGCATGACCTTTGAGGTGGTCCCCTTCAAGAGCGTGTACCACGTCATATTCGGCCGCGAGATATTCCACACCTTCATGGCCAAGCCATGCTTCGTCTACAACAAACTCAAGATACCCGGACCAAACGGTGTCATCACCGTATCCGAAAGCTTTACCAAAGCAAGGGACTGTGAGATTAATGAAGTAGCCTACACGGAAGCTGTCCTCTACAACAAAGAATTCAAAGAGATCCAGAGCAAGGTCGATGACTCAGAGATGCCTGCGTTGAAGAAACAGATCTCCGACTCCGCTCCAACATTCAAGGCCGCCATCGAGACCAAGCTGGTGGAACTTGTGGTAGGCGATGCCTCCAAGACCACCGCCATTGGGACGAACCTGGACCCCAAATAGGAAAGCGCGCTCGTCGAGTTCCTCCGTGAGAACAGGGACATCTTTGCCTGGCAACCTGCCGACATGAAAGGTGTACCTAGGGAACTTGCCGAGCACATCTTAAACATTGATCCAAAATGCAAACTAGTGAAGCAACCTCTACGACGCTTTGGAGATGAGAAGAGACGCGCCATAGGCAAAGAGATAGCTAGGTTACTTAAGGCTAGTTTTATCTGAGAAGTCCTTCACACCCAATGGGTGGCCAATCCTGTACTGTTCCCTAAAAAGGGAACCAAAGAATTAAGAATGTGCGTTGATTACACCGGCTTGAACAAAGCATGCCCCAAAGATCCGTTTGCTTTGCCTCGCATTGACCAAGTCATTGACTCGACGGCTGGCTCGGAACTTTTGTGTTTTCTCGATGCATACTCAGGATACCACCAGATCAAGATGAGGAAGTCAGACCAATTGGCCACTTCGTTCACTACTCCATACGACACATTTTTCTATGTTACAATGCCCTTTGGGCTGAAAAATGCAGGTGCTACGTACCAGCGGACAATGCAACGTTGCATGCATGACCAACTTGGTCGGAACATTCACGCCTATGTGGATGATATAGCGGTGATGTCTAAAAAGTCAAATGACTTAATCTCCGACTTAAAGGAAACCTTTGATAATCTCCGGAAATACAACATGATGCTTAACCCCAAGAAGTGCGTCTTCGGGGTTCCAGCCGGCAAATTTTTGGGCTTCATCGTTTCCCAGCGTGGAATCGAGGTCAACTCGGAGAAAATCAAGGCCATCTTAAACATAAACCGTCCGACATGCCTAAAGGACATTCAACGACTAACATGTTGTGTTGCAGCAGTTAGTCGGTTCGTCAGCCGACTTGGAGAAAAGGCCCTGCCGCTGTACAAGTTGCTGAAGAAGGCAGACAAATTCACGTGGACGGACGAAGCAGATGCATCATTGAAGCAACTCAAGGAGATTCTTTCCTCAGCGTCCATCCTTGCAGCACCCGAGCCTGTAGAGACCATGTTAATTTACATGGCGGCAACCAACCGGGTAATCAGCATCGTCGTCGTGGTAGAGCGGAAGGAACCAAGATATGAGAACGGAGTTCAACGACCGGCTTACTATGTAAGAGAGGTCTTGACAGAGTCCAAGCAGCGTTACTCGCACTACCAGAAGATAGCTTATGGAGTATTCCTTGCTTCTCGGAAGCTGAGGCATTACTTTCAAGAGCACCCAATCACAGTGGTGAGCAAGACTCCACTGTCCGACATTATCAACAACAACGACGACACGGGAAGGGTCGCGAAGTGGGGCAGTGAGCTTGCCACCTTCGAGATCACCTACAAGAGACGCGACGCTATCAAGTCACAAGCCTTGGCGGAGTTTATTGCAGATTGGACGGAGATGCCAGATGCTACTCCATTGCTAGAACCAGAGTACTGGGTGATGCACTTTGACGGATCAAAGATGCTCAATGGCTCGGAGGCTGGTGTACTGCTACAATCACCAATTGGCGACAAGCTACACTACGTTCTGCAGATCCACTTCGAGGCTACGAACAACATGGCGGAGTATGAATCACTCATTCACGGATTACGCGTAGCCAAGGATATTGGCATCAAGCGCATAGTTTGCTGTGGATATTTCGACTTGGTTGCCCAGCAGGTGGCTGGCACCTGGAATGCGCGGAACCCTATGATGGCGGCATATCGATACGAAGTGGACGAGATAGCCAAGAGCTTCTTGGGCTACGAGGTCAAGCATGTACCTAGGGAGCAAAACGAGGCGACTGATCTGCTGTGTAAGCTTGGATCAGGGCGCAAACGAATTCCGCCAGGAGTTTTCCTAGAGCATCTACGGACGCCATCCGTGAAGGGAGTAGACATCGACAATCCGGATAGAGTTAACTCTTTCGTCCACATGGTGGCAAAGGTCCCCCCGGCTTGTACAAAACCGTTCATGGAATATCTCGAACACGGAACTTTGCCCGACGACAAAGTCGAAACACGGCCAATAGTACATCGAGCAAAGGGCTATACCATAATCAATGGAAAGCTCTACAAAAGGAGAACTATTGGTGTATACCTTAAGTGTGTTTCCCAGCTAGAAGATATTGAAATCCTACGCGAAATCCATCTCGGAGATTGTGGGCATCACGCCGCTCATCGATCGTTGGTCGCGAAAGCCTTCCGGCAAGGATTCTACTGGCTGACCGTGAAGGCGGACGCCGGCAAGCTGGTTGAGACATGCATGGGATGCCAGTATTATGCCCGACAACCACATGTTCCTGCTGAAGAATTGTGAACAATACCAATAACTTGGCCGTTTGCAGTCTGGGGGCTAGACATGGTGGGACCGTTACAGACGACACCATGTGGGTTTACGCATCTGCTAGTAGCAGTTTATAAATTCACTAAATGGATAGAAGCTAAACCCATTAGAAAGCTTGATGGGGCAACAACCCTTAGGTTTGTCCAGGATCTGGTGGTGAGATTTGGTCTCCCACATAGCATCATCACTGACAACAGTAGCAACTTGTCACTCGGAGAAGTGGAAGCATATTGTTGGGAAAAGGACATCCGACTTGATCGCATCTGTAGCACATCCACAATCCAATGGTCAGGTTGAGCGAGACAATGGATTAATTCTGTAGGGAATAAAGCCACGTCTTGAGGCACCGCTACATAGAGCAGCTGGAGCCTGTGCGGAAGAATTGCCATATGTGCTGTGGAGTTTACGAACTGCACCCAACAGATCCACCAGCTACACCCCTTACTTCATGGTATATGGAGTAGAAGCTATCCTACCTTCCGACATACTTCACGATGCACCAAGGATTGCTGCCTACGACGAGGATGACGCTGAAGAATCCAGACGGCTAGATGTGGACCTTCTCGAGGAGGAGCGCGTTTTGGCATGCCAAAGGTCCGCCATCTACCAGCAGAAGCTACACAGCTACCATAGTCGCCGTGTTAGGCATCGCTCGTTTAAAGAGGAGGATTTAGTGCTCCGACTTAAGCAGAAGAAGTCACACAAATTATCCCTGCCATGGGAAGAACCGTTCATCATAAGCAAGACGCTACTCAATGGGTGTTACTACCTCATTGACAATCGAGAACTGAAGGATAGACCCAACGAGGATCAACAGCGTAAGCGACGTGACCCCGATAATGACTATCCGGAGCTTGATCGGCCATGGAACATAGCACATCTACGTCCTTTCTACACTTAGCATTTTTTTATCTAATTGTGTACCTCTTATATGATCAATGAAATAAAGCTCTTTGGTTCACTCATATTTCTGAGTCTTTTACCTCCTTTAGTGTTCATTTTTAGATCATATAAAACCTTTATGCACAAGCTTTGCAATTGCACTTGTGAAAATTCCTCCTACGGGCGTTAGCTTAAGTTTTCTAGTCTACACGTTCTTTGTCGTTTTTATGTGGATTCTGGAGTAGTGACTTTCGACACTTATTGTCGGCGATTTTGTGCTTAGGTTATTGATTGTGCCATTGGGCATCATCACCCGAGCATGTTGTTCCGACAATGAGTTTTCCGATTCACGAAAAGTCAAGCATAAAAACCAAAGTAATGGATAAGCCACCACTTGCTTAAAAAATATATACATGCTAGAAATAGTTCTTAAGTAGCAGGACATACACCATTGTTTTCTGCCTTAAGTTAGCACATAGTTTTTCCGCATACCATGTTATAGAGGAAACAAATTTTACAAATTGTTCTTCATTCCTCTGGCGCAGGCGACTTGGAAGCAACATCATCGGCAGCAGGAGAGTCACCCTCGAAGTCGGTAGTGTTGAGGGACTCGGAGGAGCTTTGGTTGCCGCCATCGATGGTTTTCATTGGCACGAAGACGTTAATGTCGACCAACTTGGCAACTCTGGTGTCATAACCCGCGAGTGACGCCAAGATAGATTCGTGGTTCTTTTGGTCTTCGTCATCTACGTCGGGGATACCAGAGGTTACCGTGTCGATGTCGGCATTCTCGTAATGTGCCTTGACCATGGACAATGCCATCCTTGCACGGGCCCATGCACATGAAGCTTTCTAGCCTGCGATACACTCGGGGGTCGACGCAGGATCTCCGAGAACTTTGCCACAGAGTCCGATGCCTTCATATTGATCTGGAGGGGCTTGGCAATCTCTTTGGCCTGCGCGATGGCGGTGTTGATGAAGTTGCCGGCAAGGACCATGCATTCCTTTGGCGGAGGAGGTGACCGGGTTAAACCCATAGGAGCTGCGAATTCCCGACAAAGGAGCGTATGAGTTCAAAAATTCAGAGTATCTAGACTACAGAAATCCAACACGGAGAATCACTTACTGAAGATGCTGGCCTCAGACTGCTAGAGAGTCTCCGCCATGGAGTCCCGTTCTTGTTGGAGGAGCTTGTACGCTTCATGATGGCGTTGATTTTGCTCATCAGCAGCTTTCTTCTACTCTTTCAGGATAGCGATTTCCTCCTTCAAGCGGTTTATCTCCTTAGTGGCAGAGTCATGCAAGACTTTCATTGATTCTTCATGCATCTTCAGCATGTCCTTCCTCTCCTGCTTGAGGATCTTGTTCTCGCTATCCAGTTGCTGAATGTGCTTGGATTCCTCAACAATATCCTTAGCCTTGGAAATGGTTTTTGCAAGTCGGATAAAAGACAGTACACAGTGAGTATTTGGATATTGTACAAGACCAAGCCGGAGTACGGAAAAAGAAAGGAAAAACAGACGCTTGCTCTTGATGATCTGTTCCTTCAAGAAGGCAGTTTTCCCCTTTTCAGCTTCCAAGTCCACGCGCATATTCTGGTACTTGTCGTCGGCCATGCCCCTCCGAGCATTGTCATTCTGTGGAAAAAAGAAAGTTAAACGTTGTTTGGTCTACTTGAAGCATCTAGCCGGAAAATTTCTTAACTTAGCAATATGCTTAGTATTTCTTTAAGCATCTAGTCGGAACTAATTCAGTTTTCGATTAGAAGCTTGGGGGCTACAGTATAAAGTTTTTAACTCGGATGTATGCTTAGCTTCTCTTTAAGCATCTAGTCGGAACTAATTCAGTTACAACTAGAAGCTTGGGGGCTACAGTATCGAAATTTATAAACACTGCGTATGCTACTCTTAAAGCATCTAGTCGGAATAATTCATTCCACCTAAATGCGTGGGGGCTACAGTGAGAATTTTTCTAGCTTAGTCACTCTTAGAGCATTTAGATGCAAAGACCTATGGCTTTACGTCTAAATCCTCAGGGGATACAATGGGATATTCATATGAAATGCAAAAAGGCAAATATAACTTACAAGTGCATTGATCTTCAGGTTGGTAGCACTCTCAGCCAGCAGCTTGCCGAAGGATACACTGTTTCCTTGTAGGATTTCTGCTTGCCGGAGAAGCTCCTCGAGACCGCATGTTGGAGATGTCGGCGCCACACCAGGAACCAGAGAGGTGCTACTCGGCGTAAGTGCCGGGTAGACTATCTTCGGGAACTCTATGGTCTTCCTGGGGCAAGGGCGTCGCCTTCGGCAGAAGTACCACCTTCCACCACCGCCTTACCGCTACCGATGGCATCGTTAGCCGGAGCTTTAGCCATTTGGTGTGCGGCACTCTCCTGCGTCGCCTGTTCGCTGACAACAGCGAGCTCTGTAGAGGCGCCTGATTCCACTTCCATGGCGGAAGGGCCAGATGCTTCTTTAGATTGTGAGCTTGTTGGGGCGGACGAGGGCTGGACGATGGGAGTGATAGGGGCGATGGCGGGAGATATTTCGCGATGCAGCATATCCTTGATGGTTCTAGAAGCCCCCGAAGTTTTGGAGGTCTTCTTCAGGCTGGTCGTGGATTTCTTTCAGAAACATGCAAAATGCATAAGTATAGGAATAATACAGACAAATGGACAATGTCGGAGGGAAAGAAGCTTACACAAGAGGGGGTGCTTTAGCAAAAGGGATCCTAGTAACCTTTCTTTTATCCGCCTCCAGGGTGGCGGTAGTCTTTTTGGAGGCTCCACCCTCCGTCTTCTTCTTCTTGCCTTCGTCGGCAACATCAGAGGTGGAGCTCTTCCGCTTTCGTGCCAACGGAGCATCGTCGTCGGACACGACAGTGACTTCCTTCATCTTTGGATCATAGATTTGAGGAGCCATGTTGTCCTCGTCTATGTCGCTAAGCTGTTAAAGTGAAGAAACCACCGTGTTAGATGAGATGGTGATGGCTAGACAGAAGAACTGGAGTATATGCCATACACGGAAAATAAACAATTACCTTTGGGCACTTGCTCTCTACGAACATGCCGTAGGTGATGGCGAAGCTACGCTTCTTGTCCTTCACCTTGACGATGTCCTTGAGGTGAAGCTTGACGGAGTCGCTCGAGAATTTGTCCACGGAGATGCGGAGGCTATCCCTTCTATCGTTGGAATACTCGTGCATCAGCTTCGAGCAGTGCTGCAAAGGCTGGATCCGCCTGATGAACCAGCACATGGCTAGGTCCAGTCCGGTCAAACCCGTCTCTACGAACCACTCTATCCGCCTTATAGCGCGGGAAGCGTCGATGTCGGAGGGAAGGGAGGCCTGGGATCTCCATATCGAAGTTTCGATGGCTGCTCCATCAACAAAGTCCGGGTACGTTACTTCTCGGCCGGCCAGAGGGATATCTGGGCCATAGAAGTAAGTACACTGTCAGTTCTTGCAGGACCCGTGGCCGACGATGTCGGGGAAGCGCCAGCCAGGCCGGATCTTGAATCTAATGGTGCCACAATTTCTAAGTTCGTCCTTGCTGGCTCCGGCTCCGCGCTTGACAGTGAAGAAATATATGAAGAGATCTAGCCTAGGCTTAATCCCTAAGTAACCCTCGCAAAGCTCCGCGTAATTGCTAAGCTCTAGAATACTATTGGGAGAAAGGTTCTGTGGCTGTACTCGGTAATGATTCAAGACAGCGAGGAAGAAATTAGAGATGGCCAGGGAGACGCCGTGTACCAACTGTGCTTTGAGGTACACCTTTTCTCTGGCTTGGGGAGAAGGCGTGACCTCGCCGGCCGGCTCCGCCCGCCAGGCGAGCCCCTCCGTCGCGGGGAGGTAACCCTCGTTGATCAGCTCTTTGATGTCACGGTCCGTGATGTCTGAACCGCGCCAGTCGCCTTTGTGGGAGTCGTACTCCTCCTCTATCAGCTCCAGCGCCGCTAGATTATGGTCGCCGCCGGTGGCCTCGACCACCGCAGACCTGGGAATGACCAGGCCCTCTGGGGGCACGACAACGGAGCTCGTCGGCTTCGCCGTGGCTTCTCCCGACGCCGCCATCGAAGGGAAGAGCTGCTGCTGGCCATTGGGTACGTTCGGAGGTGACTGGTGAGATTGGGAGTTAGGGTTTTTCGTGCGAGGCGTGGAGATCTCGAGGAGGCTGTTGCCTGAGGAAGAAGAAGATGCAGGGAAGAATGAGGTGAAAAAGTAAATTTTCCACCACAGTTACTATTTATGGTCTCCAGCATCAAGATTCGTGCAGCTTGATCGAATGGTTGCCACGTAGACGACGTGTGCGGAGACATGCGCGGAAATTTCGCCACGTACCAACCGTCGCCGCCAACGGTTCGTATCGCTCGCGCGGGAAAAGTGGGCATGATTGCGTTCTCTGCATGTGTGAGTTACGAGGCGTTGCTGACCTATGTCTATGTCGCCCTAGCTGACATAGGCATATGAACCATCACATCAGAAGATTTCGGCATGGACGGATCCAATCCGGCTACGGAAGAGTACGATGGAAGATTCAACAATTCTCCGACTTACGAGTTGAAGACGGAGAAAATCTTGCAGGGTTCTTTGGGAGGACTACAAGATGTTGTTTGATGATTTGCCGACATCCATCTAGACGGAGCATTCAACATGAAGAGGCAAGACAACGCATGATATCGAAGTTCTCCGGGGGCGACTGTTGGGGATATGCTATATGGGTATCCTCATAGCATGTCTCTTATCCAGATAACCCGGGTGGCCCACAGTTGGTAGCATGGCCCATGGCCTGCTGGGTGGCCCAGTTAGATGGATCCAGAAGGGAGGCCCATGTCGGATAAAGGAAGGCTACGGTGGAGTCACCGGCGTATCCAGAGCCTTGGAGTACAAGACACACTAGACTAGTAATAGACGGTGTAGGACTCTGTAACCTGTCCAGCTAGGACTTTTTCCTGTAATCCTATGACCTGGCGACTATATAAGTCGGGCCTATGGGAGCCTTTAGGGCACAACTTTACATAACCTCGCACAGCGAACCAATCTCTATAACTCGGCGTATTGCCCTTATAGTGATTTATAGCAGGAGTAGGATTCCGCCACCGTTGTGGAATCTGAACCTGGGTAAGCTGTGTTACCTCGTACCCGTCAACCGTCCGCCTTCCCCACTTCTCTAAACACGCACTGTGAGAACCTCTCCATGGCATAGTAGTCCGCAATACCACAACAATTGGGTGGATGTCCCGATTAAAAAAATTACTATGCAATCTCTCCTATCCATCTCTGTGTTTCAAATAGACTTTTTTCCATCCGCCATCAAGTAAAATCATTTTTGCAGCCCACTCCACGTGAGTTTTTGTTTGTTTGTTGACTGGAATATCTGACACGTTTTTGGAAAGAGTTGGGATCTAAAAGCGGCTAGAATATTCACGGGAGACGTCCTACAGAGAAGGAGTCGAGTTCTTCATGGTAGAATTAGGTATATATGTTAATAGTGGGTTCTTAGGCATAGAGTGGACGTGATTTTCACATCGGTAAGTTTATTCAACTTCATGTAAATCACACGACATCAAGTGTGTTAGTTTATGTTAAATCATAGCTATAAATTAAATATCAAATGTTCAACCATCGGCATATTTTAAGTGATGTCACATGAACCACACGCCTCTTCTCGCTCCATCGGGAGCCACGTGACACATCAAACGTGTTTGATAGGGCTAATTCTATATGGAAAGTAGCCTCTTTCTCATCGTTATAGTCTAGTTCTGCCATCTACGTAGGTTATTCTACATTACATCATAGTCAATCGTAGCCGTTAAGTAATTATCAAACAGTCTATAGATTTTCAGTTATTTTGGACTAACATGATGTGTCTATTTTAGAGCCTGATTATTTATTTATTTTTGCAAAAGAGAGCCCGGCTATTTTCACTAAAAAGATATATTTATATATCCAGGCAAGTTTATTTCGGGTCTAATGCATATACACGACAAGGACGACACAGTCATGCACTACAGGAATAGAATGCTACGCCGACGGCCAAACGTCGGGGCCGTCGGCGTAGCCATCGTTCAGGCCAGCCTTGTCAAGCAGCCGTCGGCGTAGAATTGCCCTCGGCATATCCTATGTTACGCCGACGACTTCCCTCGGCGTAGCATACGCCGACAGCTGTCCTCGGCGTAGCTATTTTTTATTTTACCTCATTAAACATTGAAAAATCATAACTAAATCATTCTAATTCGGAAAAATACAAATAATATATCAAAATTTATAGAAAAATAAGATCTATCTATCTACATTCAAATATTACACATTTGTAAATAAAAATTAAGTGGAACATAAAACATTATATATAGTTTAAAACGGGCATAAAAAATTCAAAAACGATCGAAACAATGCGAAACCTTCGTGTGGTATTATTTATGTGACATAGTTAGAAGGAAAAATATCAAACTTGATATATTGATTATGTCTCAAAAAAACCTTCACAAAATGACCTATCTCATTCGAGGTTTCTTGGCTTTCGGGTCAAATGACCAATGTTATAGCTAGAATCAAGATATAGTTTGTGATAATGTGCCCATATTGTGCATACACGTGCACCATAGGATGCCGAACAATGTTGCAGGAGGAAGTTTTCTTTATCGTCGCACCAAAAAGCCATTTTCCATTTTCCGAGCACAAAAAACGGACGGTTTTGTGAAGCAACCACCAAATGGATAATTCAAAATACTACCACCACATTTTACAAAAATACTAGACCACCTTATATGGACAATGTCCCAACAGGAGGGTTTAAAACCTTTCCGTCTACCTCTGGTGAAAAAGACAAATTTCTGCCGAATCGGTAGGAAGTGGGTCAGATATGAACTACAGGTACATGATCCGATGCCCATGTTCTTTTATAAAAATCATCTTTAGGTTCACAATAAGCTATTTTATCAAAGATACAATGCAAGTTTAGCGAGGCTCGGACCCGAGCTAAGAACCTTCATGCCCGTCGTTCAACAAAGTTTGACAATAGTTTAAAACGGGCATAAAAAATTCAAAAATGATCGAAATAATACGAAACCTTCGCGTGGTGTCATATTATGTGACATAATTAGAAGGAAAAATATCAAACTTGGTATATTGATTATTTCTCAAAAAAACCTTCACAAAATGACCTATCTTATTCGAGGTTTCTTGGCTTTCGGGTCAAATGACCAATGTTATGGCTAGAATCAAGACATAGTTTGTGATAATGTGCGCACAAAAGAATTGAAGTGAAGATCTTCCAAATCTTTCTTCAACCAATATTGTGCATACATGTGCATAATGGGATGGCGAACAATGTTGCAGGAGGAAGTTTTCCTTTTTGTCGCACCAAAAAACCATTTTCCATTTTCCGAGCACAAAAAACGGACGGTTTTGTGAAGCAACCACCAAATAGCTAATTCAAAATACTACCACCACATTTTACAAAAATACTAGACCACCTTATATGGATAATGTCCCAATAGGGGGATCTGAAACCTTTTCTTCCACCTCTGGTGAAAAAGACAAATTCCTGCCGAATCGGTAGGAAGTGGGTCAGATATGAACTACAGTTATATGATCCGATGCCCATGTTTTTTATAAAAATCATTTTTAGGTTCATAATATGCTATTTTATCAAAGATCCAATGCAAGTTTAGCGAGGCTCGGTCCCGAGCTAAGATTCTTCATGCCCATCGTTCGACAAAGTTTGACGATAGTTTAAAACGGGCATAAAAAATTCAAAAACGATCAAAACAATGCGAAACCTTCATGTGGTGTCATATTATGTGACATAGTTAGAAGGACAAATATCAAACTTGGTATATTGATTATGTCTCAAAAAACCCTTCACAAAATGACCTATCTCATTCGAGGTTTCTTGGCTTTCGGGTCAAATGACCAATGTTATAGCTAGAATCAAGACATAGTTGGTGATAATGTGTCCATATTGTGCATACACGTGCATCATGGGATGGCAAACAACGTTGCAGGAGGAAGTTTTCCTTTTCGTCGCACCAAAAAGCCATTTTCCGAGCACAAAAAACAGACGGTTTTATGAAGCAACCACCAAATGGCTAATTCAAAATACTACCACCATATTTTACAAAAATACTAGACCACCTTATATGGACAATGTCCCAACAGGAGGATTTGAAACCTTTTCGTCTACCTTCGGTGAAAAAGACAAATTTCTGCCGAATCGGGAGGAAGTGAGTCAGATATAAACTACAGGTACATGATCTGATGCTTATGTTTTTTCATAAAAATCATTTTTAGGTTCACAATATGCTATTTTATCAAAGATTCAATGCAAGTTTTCCTTTTCATCGCACACAAAAGACATTTTTTATTTTCCGAGCGCAAAAAGGGGGATTTTCTGAAGCAACCACCAAATAGCTAATTCAAAAATGGTGGGTTTGTGATTAGTTGATATGGATATAATATTTGGATTTCTCTCATTTTTCTGATCAATTTAGACATATTATTTGTCGAATTCCGATTTACGGATTTAAAGATATTAATTATTCCATATTAAATATAAAAAAAATAAAATTATTATATTTTTATTTGAATTCAATAATATTTTTACTTATTCATTAATGTTTACTTAAATAATTGTTTGTAATTTCAAAAAATATAAACATATGACATGATGATATAAGAGTTAATAGGATTGATATCATAGTATTGACAACAATGTATGAATTACTTTGCGGAAATAGATTCTGAAGGAACGAGGAAGTTAAGCGTGCTGGAGTTAGAGTAGTATTAGGATGGGTGACCGGCCGGAAAGTTTAACCAAAACTGCAATTTAATTAAATATTAAGTGTAATTAGTGTTAAAAATGTTCAAAGTGAGAGATTAACGTGTCAAACAATTTAAAGATTCAAAAATTAAGAAAAAAATAATTTTTTTTAAATTGTTTTTGCAGCCTGTCGACAAGCTATGCCGACGGCCGCTACGCCTAGGGAGTCTTTTGCCGAGGGAGTTTTTTAAATTGTTTTTTTTGCATACGCCAACGGCCTCTATGTACTTCGCCGAGGGAGTCTTTTGCCGAGGAGGCTACGCCGAGGGCAGCCGTAAGCGTACCATATACCGAGGGTATTTTGGCCTATGCCGACAGCTTTTTGCCCTCGATATTGCGCGTGCGTCCTATAGTGATGTGAAAAAAAAACTAAAAGAGGGTAGCCATAACATGTTCGGTCCAACTACTGTATACGTGATTTGTACTCATGTTGCCGCTCAAAAGAAATGTATGCACCTAATATGAGTGTCACGTGTTTCGCCCAGCCAAATATTTGTACAACTGAAACACATCACATATATTTGTTACGTGAATTTTAGAGTTGGAATGTAAAAGTCGTAGTATATCTTTTGGATCTCACACATATTTTTACAGGTAACCGTTTGTTAGTTTTGGTCTATCTGGTCGATTGCCGACTTTAAACTACGTGATGCGACTACTATGTTAAAATGTACTCCTATTAGTTATTTTTTTTTGAATGGGACTCCTATTATTAGTTAATGGTATTTTTTTTGAATGGGACTCCTATAATAATTAACCGGTGATTGAAAAAACATGTATAATTAAAGTCGCATATTTCAATCATATATATAGTGTGCCACGATATTTCAATCACAAGTAGGATGCACAATACCTGGACTTGTGCATATCACAAGGCTTACTATACCGTTGTAGCACATTCACATATGTATAGTGTGCCACGATATTTCAATCATCGGCATTCTCGAAAAAAGCCAAAGTAAGCAAAGGACCAAAGAGTAAGCAAAAAAACCAAGCATTGATTCATATATAATCATAAGCAAAAGAAGTAAGCGGTGATTCATAAACCTAATAAGCTAAGTAGTAGCATGTATTTGTTCACACACACAAAGGTCATCTATAGTTTGGAACTACAACTAGGCCAACATCAAGACTTCTGGCTCGGCTCAGGGAATGGGAGGTCGCCTTGTCTCGTCATGAAATTCCTATTGTCACCTTGTATCTCTAGGCGATCTTCTATGCCACGGTGATACGTCCAATTTGCATCACCATTCTATATCATAATTTGCCTCTATTCATTGATATATTTCATATTAAGAGGTGATACTTATGTCTTTTCATCTGTTTTTGCATGTTGGATAATTCTTGGAGGATGAACTGCTGGAGTCAGGATTCTGATAGAAAAAGCGGTGTTTTGATGCAATTTCGCGAAGATCAGAAAAATGCCAGAAAAACTATGGAAATCCTATTTTCCCAGAAGACGAAGGATGCCAGAAGGGGAGGCGGACTTGGGCCACAGGGGGACCACACACCCCAGGCGTGGGCCACCCTAGGTCACGCCTACATGGGGTGTGGCCCACCTATCCCACCTCTGGCTCCACCT
Organism: Avena sativa; assembly: GCA_916181665.1. Taxonomy (NCBI): domain Eukaryota; kingdom Viridiplantae; phylum Streptophyta; class Magnoliopsida; order Poales; family Poaceae; genus Avena; species Avena sativa. The sequence continues at coordinate 269,571,617 of OV702298.1, read as the reverse complement.
TCTCGCCTATATCTTCTCCTCGAAACTCTAATACACGGGGAGCGACCACAAAAAGATTTCGCCGCCTCTGCGGGATGGAAAACACCGAGAGAGAAAGAGCTCTCCAGCAGACAAATTTCTGTCGAGGAAATTCCTTCCCGGAGAGGGGAGATCGTCACCATCAACACCATCATCAAGCTAGACTTCACCGGGATCATCATCATCATCCACACCATCATCTCCATCAGCACCATCATCACCACTCCATCCCGCTGTAACAATTGTGTAGAATCTTGCATAGTTCTTAGGGGAAACTTTCCCGGTGTTGATTACTACTGTAGTTGATGCTTGTGAGTGGAACCATTGGATTATTGTTTATGTTCAGATTGTTATCCATTACCATATCCTCTTTGGTCTTGATCCATATGATGTCTCGTGAGTAGTTCGTTTAGTTCTTGAGGACATGGGAGAAGTCATGTTGTTAGTAGTGGAATTGCGTTTTGGTATTATTCAATGGTTTAATATTTAAGTTGTGGTGCTATTCTTCTAGTGGTGTCATGTGAACGTCGACTACATGATTATGAATGCATTAAATCCTTTATGGGAACTGATGAGTTCCGTGATATTAGTACTGAGCATGGTCTTGACTCTCAAGTTCTTGCAAAATGTTTTAAGGCCATTGCCTCTTTGAAATTCCCAAAAAGGAGTGGGACAAGTACCATGCTCCTTATAAAGATATTGTTACCCATGTTCCTGCTAGCATTGAGGTTTGTACTATTGATCCTATCTTGGCTGAACCTTATGTTGAGAAAATCCCTTTTCCTGCTAAGGTAAAGGAACATTCTATCATAGTTAATGTGGTTAGAAAAGTGCAAAGAAAACTGTGGAACCCGATGAGCAAATAAACATTGAACCTGTGGTATCTATTGTAAAAGATCTTGTCACTAAAAATATAGAGGATGAGCACATTGTCTTCTGTGAAGACGGTTCTAATATTGTCTCTCATCCTAGAAAATCTAGAAAAGCTAGTGTCCCTGTGCTTTCTGTTAGAATTGGTGATCATTGCTATTATAGTTTATATGATATTGGTGCTAGTTCTAGTGCTATTCCTTATGAGATTTACAGGGAAATTATGCATGAAATTGGTCCTTGTGAACTTGAGGACATTGATGTGGTTATTCACCTTGCTAATAGAGAGATAGTCTGTCCAATTGGCATTGTAAGAGATGTGGAGGTTCTTTGTGGTAAGATTAAATATCCTGCTAATTTTGTAGTTCTTGGTTCTGAAGCTAGTAAAACCTGTCCTATTATCTTTGGTAGACCTTTCTTGAATACTTGTGGGGCTATTATAGATTGTAGGAAGGAGAAAGTTTTAACTAAGTTTGATGGAGAGTCGTATGAGTTTATTTTTTCCAAATTTGCTAAAACTCCTTATGAAAATGAATTTCCTAATGAGGATTTCAGGGTTGAACAAGTTTCTGCTATTTCTCTTGCTCCTAACAATGCTTTGCAACAGTTTATGGAAGATCATGAAAGCGAGGTCTTCATGAAGGAAAGAAATGAGATTGACGAGGTTTTCCTTCGTAAACTTGAGTTACTTAAGCATAATCTACCTGTGGAAGATTTGGGTACCACACTACCACCTAAAGGGGACCCTGTTTTCGAATTAAAACCTCTACCTGATGATATTAAATATGCTTATCTAGATGATAAGAAAATATATCCTGTTATTATTAGTTCTAAACTTTCAGGAAAGGAAGAGGAGAGGTTATTGAAAATATTGAAGAAACACCGAGGAGCTATGGGGTGTACTCTTGATGATTTTAAAGGGATTTCTCCTACTATATGTCAGCATGCTATTAATATAGATCCAGATGCAAAATCAGTTGTTGAACACCAACGCCGTTTAAATCCTAAGATGAAGGTTGTGGTAAGAAATGAGGTATTAAAACTCCTTGATACTGGTATTATTTACCCTATTGCTGATAGTCAATGGGTTAGCCCTGTTCATTGTGTCCCAAAGAAAGAGGGAATCACTGTTGTGCCTAATGAAAATAATGATCTTATACCTCAAAGAGTAGTGGTTGGTTATAGGATGTGCATTGATTTTAGAAAGGTTAATAAAGTTACTAAGAAAGATCATTATCCTCTGCCTTTTATTGATCAAATGCTAGAAATATTGTCTAAAAAGACTCACTTTTGTTTTCTTGATGGTTATTCTGGGTTCTCTCAAATTGCTGTGAGAGCACAAGACCAGGAGAAAACCACCTTCACTTGTCCTTATGGAACTTATGCTTATAGGCGTATGCCTTTTGGTTTATATAATGCTCCTGCTACCTTTCAGAGATGTATGTCTGCTATCTTTCATGGTTTTTGTGAAGAAATTGTGGAGGTTTTCATGGACAATTTCTCTGTCTATGGAATTTCTTTTGATAATTGTTTGCACAACCTTGATAAAGTTTTGCAGAGATGTGAAGAAACTAACCTTGTTCTTAATTGGGAGAAATGCCACTTCATGGTTAATGATGGGATTGTTCTTGGACACAAAATTTCTGAAAGAGGTATTGAAGTAGACAGAGCCAAAATTGAATCAATTGAGAAGATGCCTTGCCCTAGGGATATAAAAGGTATTTGTAGTATCCTTGGTCATGCTGGTTTCTATAGGAGGTTTATTAAATATTTCTCCAAAATTTCAAAGCCCCTTACTAATCTTCTTCAAAAAGATGTACCTTTTGTTTTTTATGATGATTGTAAGGAAGCTTTTGAAACTTTGAAGAAAGCCTTGACTACTGCTCCTATTGTTTAACCACCTGATTGGAATTTACCTTTTGAAATTATGTGTGATGCTAGTGATTTTGCTGTGGGCGCTGTCCTTGGGCAACATGTTGATAAAAAAATAAATGTTATTCATTATGCTAGCAAGACTCTAGATTCTGCTCAAAAGAATTATTCTACTACTGAAAAGGAGTTCTTAGCTGTAATCTTTGCCTGTGATAAGTTTAGACCCTATATTGTTGATTCAAAGGTTACTATTCATACTGATCATGCTACTATTAAGTACCTTATGACAAAGAAAGACGCTAAGCCTAGGCTTATTAGATGGTGTTGCTTTTGCAAGAGTTTGATCTGCATATTGTAGATAGGAAAGGTGCTGAAAATCCTATTGCTGATAATTTATCTCGTTTGGAAAACATTTCTTTTGACTATATGCCTGTTAATGATAGTTTTCCAAATGAACAGTTGGCTGCAATAAGGGTAACCCCGCATGAGAGTCCTTGGTATGCTGATTATGTTAACTTTATTGTTTCCAAGTATTTGCCTCCAACCTTTACAACTCAGCAAAGAAGGAAATTCTTTTATGATCTTAGGCATTACTTTTGGGATGACCCACCTTTACACAGTGATTGATATGTTGGGACATATGCAACAGATAGTTGCAGGTTCATCTCATCATTCAATCCTTCGAGGAATTTCTCCTTCCTATTGGCATCGGTATCAACCTCATCTGGTGCATAGCGTGCCACATTGTTGAACTCCTCAATGTATTCTACCACACTGCAGTGACACTGCTTCAGATTGTGGAATTATTTCTTCTTCAAACTCATCACTCCAGATGAGATATGGGCAATGCGGAATCCATCCTCAAAAATATCCCAAGTCACATCCTCAATAGGAGTGGTGATCTGGAAGTTATCCCACCATGTGGCTGCTGGTCCTTCAAGCAGATGTGCTGCAAATCTGACCTTTTCCTCATCAGTGCAGCCCACGGTGACCAAGTCCTTGTTCACAAAACATAACCAGTCATTGGCTACCATGGGATCATTGGTTCCCGAGAAATTGGCAGGCCTCAACCTCAAAAACCTTGTAAGCATATCGAAGGCTGGTGGGTTGTTTGGATTGTTGTTGTTGTTGTTGTTGTTGTTGTTGTTGTTGTTGTTGTTGTTGTTGTTGTTGTTGTTGTTGTTGTTGTTGTTGTTGTTGTTGTTGTTGTTGTTGTTGTTGTTGTTGTTGTTTTGATTCTGATTTGCCATGAACTGTGTCATCATCTGCATCAACTGAGTTTGAGCTGTCATTAGTTGCTGCATCTCATTGCCATTGTTGTTATTATTGTTTTGGTTGGGGTTGGCACGACGGGGAGGCATCTGTGATTTCAATAAGGATAAGTAATGAGATATAACCCATAGATGCAAACATGCACAATTTGCAAAACAAGATTGAAATAAATACACATAGATAAGTCCCATACGTGAATACATAGTATAAGTTACATTGTTTTGATCAAGTTACAAAGTAGTTGGTGACATGTGAATACATGTGTCTCGAACAAGTTAGAGCTCGAAAGCTCGCCTAGACATCTAAACTAGAAACAATCGCGGGATAAACAACAAAGGACGATAAACATCACCGCGATGAAGGTGTATGTCTTCATCTGGTTCCTTGTCCTAACTCCCGCTAGATAGCGCGTGTATCTAGCTTCCGCCTCCGGCATAGTGTTGTACCCCTCGCCCTAACTCCCGCTAGATAGCGCGTGTATCTAGCTTCCCCCTCCGGCATAGTGTTCTACCCTTTGTAGCTATTATCGCTGAAACGGTGTACCTATCTCTAACAGTCTTCCCAATCATCGTAGACTCCGAAAACACGTCCCTTGTACACGACGTACCACATCATCTACAAGTTGGCAATAATAATTAACTGGTGATTGAAAAAACATGTATAATTAAAGTCGCATATGAAGATACACTTATAGAAAGTAGTCCCAACTCAAAAATACCAAAGTAACTCAAAAATAATGCATCATATATAACTAGGTCGTTGGACACATGAATATGCTATGACGGAACTTTAAGCCAAGTAGGATGCACAACATCTGGAGCACAAGGCTTACAATCCCGTCACAACACATTCACATATATAGTATGCCACGCCATTTCAATCATCGTCATTATTCTCGAAAAAGACCAAAGTAACTCAAAAAGAATGCCTCATATAGAACTAGGTCGTTGGACACAGGAATATGCTACGACGGAACAGTAAGCCAAGCAGGATGCACAACACCTGGACTTGTGCATATCACAAGGCTTACTATACCGTTGTAGCACACTCACATATATATAGTGTGCCACGATATTTCAATCATCGACATTCTCGAAAAAAGCCAAAGTAAGCAAAGGACTAAAGAGTAAGCAAAAAAAACCAAGCATTGATTCATATATAATAATAAGCAAAAGAAGTAAGCGATGATTCATAAACCTAATAAGCTAAGTAGTAGCATGTACTTGTCCACACACACAAAGGTCATCTATAGTTTGGAACTACAACTAGGCCAACATCAAGACTTCTGGCTCGGCTCAGGTAATGGGAGGTCGCCTTGTCTCGTCATGAAATTCCTATTGTCACCTTGTATCTCTAGGCGATCTTCTATGCCACGGTGATACGTCCAATTTGCATCACCATTCTATATTATAATTTGCCTCTATTAATTGATATATTTCATATTAAGAGGTGATACTTATGTCTTTTCATCTGTTTTTGCATGTTGGATAATTCTTGGAGGATGAACTGCTGGAGTCAGGATTCTGATAGAAAAAGCGGTGTTTTGATGCAATTTCGCGAAGATCAGAAAAATGCCAGAAAAACTATGGAAATCCTATTTTCCCAGAAGACGAAGGATGCCAGAAGGGGAGGCGGACTTGGGCCACAGGGGGCCCACACCCCCCAGGCGTGGGCCACCCTAGGTCACGCCTACAGGGGGTGTGGCCCACCTATCCCACCTCTGGCTCCACCTTCTCGCCTATATCTTCTCCTCGAAACTCTAATACAAGGGGAGCGACCACAAAAATATTTCGCCGCCTCTACGGGATGGAAAACACCGAGAGAGAAAGAGCTCTCCAGCAGACAGATTTCTGTCGAGGAAATTCCTTCCCGGAGAGGGGAGATCGTCACCATCAACACCATCATCAATCTAGACTTCACCGAGATCATCATCATCATCAGCCACACCATCATCTCCATCATCACCATCATCACCACTCCATCCCGCTGTAAAAATTGTGTTGAATCTTGCATAGTTCTTAGGGGAAACTTTCCCGGTGTTGATTACTACTGTAGTTGATGCTTGTGAGTGGAACCATTAGATTATTGTTTATGTTCAGATTGTTATCCATTACCATATCATCTTTGGTCTTGATCCATATGATGTCTCGTGAGTAGTTCGTTTAGTTCTTGAGGACATGGGAGAAGTCATGTTGTTAGTAGTGGAATTGCGTTTTGGTATTATTCAATGGTTTAATATTTAAGTTGTGGTGCTATTCTTCTAGTGGTGTCATGTGAACGTCGACTACATGATACTTCACCATTTATAGGCCTAGGGGAATGCATTGTGTATTTGGCTACTAATTGTGGGGTTGCCGAAGTGACAGAAACCTAAACCCCTGTTAGGAAACCATTGCACAAGGGAGTGTAGGATCTCAGAGTTTAAGGCTGTGGTTAGGTTTATATCTTAATTGTTTTCTTGTAGTTGCGGATGCTTGCAAGGGGTTTAATCACAAGTATGTATTAATCCAAGTAAGGTCGATACATTAGCACAGGTTCACCCACACAACACTTATAAAACCAAAGAAGATTAATCAGCTATATGAAGCGAAAGCACTTGAAAATATTCCCATGTGTCCTCGAGAATGTTTGGTCCTCATTAGTATTTCCATCGGCTTGTCCTTTGCTAAGAAAGGACTGGGCCACTTGCTGCAATTGTTTGTTGTCTTTATTTCTGGCACTTTATTTCCTTGCTTTATCAAAAAAACCCTAAAAATCCGTTTGCTAAGTATTTACAGAGATTTCCTGCTCCATACCACTAGTCAACACCTTCCGCTCCTTGTTGGGACCGACACTCCTATTTATCGAAAGTACTACGATATACCCCCTATACTTGTCGGTCATCAGGACTATTTTCTGGCGCCGTTGCTATTGAAGAGTGGAACTGGTAAAGGAAACTTCTACTGTGAGTATTGCTTTTATTTCTGTTTGTTACTTTACTTCCAATATGGATAACCCACTTGGTTTTTTGTTTGGGAAAACTACTACCACTGTTAGGGTAGTATATGAACCACCGCCTATTGAGATAGATCATTTTAAGATACCTACAAGTATTGTTGATCATGTTATGGATAATTATTATTTAGGGGATGGAACTGTCCACCCCGGTGATCACTTGATTTTTATCCATGAATTATGCGGGTTGTTTAAGTGTGCAGGTATCACAACAAAACAGGTGAAGAAGAAGTTACTCTCTATATCATTGAAAGGAAGAATTGAAGAATGGTATAAGCTACTGAAGAATGGACAATCCATGGAATGGGAGGAAATAGTACCTCTCTTTTATTCTAAATTCTATCCTCCTAGTGAGATTCATAAGGATAGGAATATGATATATAACTTTTGGCCTCGTGATGGAGAGAGTACAGATAAAGCTTGGGGGAGATTGAAGTTACTAATTCTTAAATGACCTATTCATGAACTCCCTAACAATATTATTATCAATAACTTTTATGCAAGGATTTCTCTTCATGATAAAGATTTACTAGATGCTTCTTGTGCTGGATCATTCACACATATGAAGGAAGAAGCTAAATGGGATGTCCTAGACCGTATTCAAGAGAACACTGAAGCATGTGAGAATGGCAAATGAAGAAAGTCAGGTATAAATTATGATTATGAGTGCATTAAATCCTTTATGGGAACTGATGAGTTCCGTGATATTAGTACTGAGCATGGTCTTGATTCTCAAGTTCTTGCAAATTTTTTTAAGGCCTTTGCCTCTTTGAAATTCCCAAAAAGGAGTGGGACAAGTACCATGCTCCTTATAAAGATATTGTTACCCATGTTCCTACTAGCATTGAGGTTTGTACTGTTGATCCTATCTTGCCTGAACCTTATGTTGAGAAAATCCCTTTTCCTGCTAAGGTAAAGGAACATTCTATCATAGTTAATGTGGTTAGCAAAAGTGCAAAGAAAACTGTGGAACCCGATGAGCAAATAAACATTGAACCTGTGGTAGCTATTGTAAAAGATCTTGTCACTAAAAATATAGAGGATGAGAACATTGTCTTCTGTGAAGACGCTTCTAATATTGTCTCTCATCCTAGAAAATCTAGAAAAGCTAGTGTCCCTGTGCTTTCTGTTAGAATTGGTGATCATTGCTATTATGGTTTATATGATATTGGTGCTAGTTCTAGTGCTATTCCTTATGAGCTTTACAGGGAAATTATGCATGAAATTGGTCCTTGTGAACTTGAGGACATTGATGTGGTTATTCACCTTGCTAATAGAGAGATAGTCTGTCCAATTGGCATTGTAAGAGATGTGGAGGTTCTTTGTGGTAAGATTAAATATCCTGCTAATTTTGTAGTTCTTGGTTCTGAAGCTAGTAAAACCTGTCCTATTATCTTTGGTAGACCTTTCTTGAATACTTGTGGGGCTATTATAGATTGTAGGAAGGAGAAAGTTTTAACTAAGTTTGATGGAGAGTCGTATGAGTTTATTTTTTCCAAATTAGCTAAAACTCCTTATGAAAATGAATTTCCTAATGAGGATTTCAGGGTTGAACAAGTTTCTGCTATTTCTCTTGCTCCTAACAATGCTTTGCAACAGTTTATGGAAGATCATGAAAGCGAGGTCTTCATGAAGGAAAGAAATGAGATTGACAAGGTTTTCCTTCGTCAACTTGAGTTACTTAAGCATAATCTACCTGTGGAATATTTGGGTACCACACTACCACCTAAAGGGGACCCTGTTTTCGAACTAAAACCTCTACCTGATGATCTTAAGTATGCTTATCTAGATGATAAGAAAATATATCCTGTTATTATTAGTTCTAAACTTTCAGGAAAGGAAGAGGAGAGGTTATTGAAAATATTGAAGAAACACCGAGGAGCTATGGGGTGTACTCTTGATGATTTTCAAGGGATTTCTCCTACTATATGTCAGCATGCTATTAATATAGATCCAGATGCAAAATCAGTTGTTGAACACCAACGCCGTTTAAATCCTAAGATGAAGGTTGTGGTAAGAAATGAGGTATTAAAACTCCTTGATACTGGTATTATTTACCCTATTGCTGATAGTCAATGGGTTAGCCCTGTTCATTGTGTCCCAAAGAAAGAGGGAATCACTGTTGTGCCTAATGAAAATAATGAGCTTATACCTCAAAGAGTAGTGGTTGGTTATAGGATGTGCATTGATTTTAGAAAGGTTAATAAAGTTACTAAGAAAGATCATTATCCTCTGCCTTTTATTGATCAAATGCTAGAAATATTGTCTAAAAAGACTCACTTTTGTTTTCTTGATGGTTATTCTGGGTTCTCTCAAATTGCCGTGAGAGCACAAGACCAGGAGAAAACCTCCTTCACTTGTACTTATGGAACTTATGCTTATAGGCGTATGCCTTTTGGTTTATGTAATGCTCCTGCTACCTTTCAGAGATGTATGTCTGCTATCTTTCATGGTTTTTGTGAAGAAATTGTGGAGGTTTTCATGGACAATTTCTCCGTCTATGGAATTTCTTTTGATAATTGTTTGCACAACCTTGATAAAATTTTGCAGGGATGTGAAGAAACTAACCTTGTTCTTAATTGGGATAAATGCCACTTCATGGTTAATGAAGGGATTGTTCTTGGACTCAAAATTTCTGAAAGAGGTATTGAAGTAGACAGAGCCAAAATTGAATCAATTGAGAAGATGCCTTGCCCTAGGGATATAAAAGGTATTTGTAGTATCCTTGGTCATGCTGGTTTATATAGGAGGTTTATTAAATATTTCTCCAAAATTTCAAAGCCCCTTACTAATCTTCTTCAAGAAGATGTACCTTTTGTTTTTGATGATGATTGTAAGGAAGCTTTTGAAACTTTGAAGAAAGCCTTGACTACTGCTCCTATTGTTTAACCACCTGATTGGAATTTACCTTTTGAAATTATGTGTGATGCTAGTGATTTTGCTGTGGGCGCTGTCCTTGGGCAATGTATTGATAAAAAAATAAATGTTATTCATTATGCTAGCAAGACTCTAGATTCTGCTCAAAAGAATTATTCTACTACTGAAAAGGAGTTCTTATCTATAAAATTTGCCTGTGATAAGTTTAGACCCTATATTGTTGATTCAAAGGTTACAATTCATACTAATCATGCTACTATTAAGTACCTTATGACAAAGAAAGACGCTAAGCCTAGGCTTATTAGATGGGTGTTGCTTTTGCAAGATTTTGATCTGCATATTATAGATAGGAAAGGTGCTGAAAATCCTATTGCTGATAATTTATCTCGTTTGGAAAACATATCTTTTGACTCTATGCCTGTTAATGATAGTTTTCCAAATGAACAGTTGGCTGCAATAAGGGTAAGCCCGCATGAGAGTCCTTGGTATGCTGATTATGCTAACTTTATTGTTTCCAAGTATTTGCCTCCAACCTTTACAACTCAGCAAAGAAGGAAGTTCTTTTATGATCTAAGGCATTACTTTTGGGATGACCCACCTTTACACAGTGATTGATATGTTGGGACATATGCAACAGATAGTTGCAGGTTCATCTCATCATTCAATCCTTCGAGGAATTTCTCCTTCCACTTGGCATCGGTATCAACCTCATCTGGTGCATAGCGTGCCACATTGTTGAACTCCTCAATGTATTCTGCCACACTGCAGTGACACTGCTTCAGATTTTGGAATTATTTCTTCTTCAAACTCATCACTCCAGATGAGATATGGGCAGTGCTGAATCCATCCTCACAAATATCCCAAGTCACATCCTCAATAGGAGTGGTGATCTGGAAGTTATCCCACCATGTGGCTGCTGGTCCTTCAAGCAGATGTGCTGCAAATCTGACCTTTTCCTCATTAGTGCAGCCCACGGTGACCAAGTCCTTGTTCACAGAACATAACCAGTCATTGGCTACCATGGGATCATTGGTTCCCGAGAACTTGGCAGGCCTCAACCTCAAAAACCGTGTAAGCATATCGAAGGCTGGTGGGTTGTTTGGATTGTTGTTGTTGTTGTTGTTGTTGTTGTTGTTGTTGTTGCTGCTGTTGCAGTTGCAGTTGCTGTTGCAGTTGCAGTTGCTGTTGTGTTGTTGTTGTTGTTGTTGTTGTTGTTATTGTTGTTGTTGTTGTTGTTGTTGTTGTTTTGATTCTGATTTGCCATGAACTGTGTCATCATCTGCATCAACTGAGTTTGAGCTGTCATTAGTTGTTGCATCTCATTGCCATTGTTGTTATTATTGTTTTGGTTGGGGTTGGCACGACGGGGAGGCATCTGTGATTTCAATAAGGATAAGTAATGAGATATAACCCATAGATGCTAACATGCACAATACATCACATAGCAACAAACACCAATAAACAAGCATAAGATAAACATAGAGTTTAAACAACGTAATCAACAAGTTTTGGAAAGAAAAACACACTAGCAAAGCCATCCACATGTTGGATGATCATTGTGACTTGATAAATGAAAGGATGATAGATAAATATATGGTCGAGTAGTCAACACTACTCCTCCATGTCGACCTCCTCGTCCACTAGAGTAAGTCCAGCTGTATCCATGGCTGTATTGTACTCCTCCACATTGGTGGTCAAGGCCTCAATCTTCGCACGAAGAGCTCTCTTCTACGAGCGCAGCCTCTCTATCACTCCATGCTGGGTCTCTAGCTCAAGGTCCTTGAGCTCTATCTCGACCCTCATGTCCTTGATCTTCTTGTTCCTATCCTGCACCCTCTTCTCTTGATTCTTGAACCTCTTGTCTTGGCTCTCGAATTTGGCCTCCATCTCCTTGACGATCTCGTCCTGCTCCGCGAAGAGATTGTACTTCTCCCTCAACTTAACCTGAAGCTCGTCATTGCAAAGTCTGTGTCGAGGTGTCTAACGAGGCTCTCTAGGTCCTGGAGGTAGAGACGAACATGCTCGATAGTCTCTCTTGTAGTGTCGTCATACACAATAGCCTCTCCCTGCTTGTCGCATCTCCCGAACGGGTGGAAGTAGAGCCCCCTGAGCTCGGTGGAGTGTCGTCCGCAGAGGCGTCCAAGCAGCTCCTGCATGACTACGTCTAGTCCCTTCTCCTTGTCATCATGTATCAACTTGAAGGTAATCTCCTCGGTTTGTGGCTCTGTCTGACATCTCGGCAGCGAGACTCTAAAGCCCCAAAGATCCTTCCTCTCAAACTTCATGAGCTGAAGTGCCTTAATACTAGGGAGTGGGAGATTCAGCACACTAGTGAGCTCCACAAGATGAGACTCGAAACGAGTTCCCTTGAACTCATCGGCAATGCTGACAACAAAGCTAGGCATCTATAGCATAAGATAGATAAAAATTAGAAACAATACAAGTAGATAGTAAAACACAAGATAGTGAAACAGAAGCCAAAAGCATACATTCAACAATAAAAACATACAAGTCCTGGCATACCAAAAATCTACCACAAGCACTAAGGTTCAAGCATAACTTAGACAAAAACCTGCCATACCACATAGGTTGGCATGATCAAATTAATAACGCGAGAAAAACGACAAGTGTGGTGGTCCAACTATCGGAGTACGTCACATTTCTCACTCATATGCCAAGTCTATGATATCTTCCCTTAGAAGTTTTATGGCGGTCTCTAAGTGTTGGGTATATTTCTTCTCCTCTCTAAGGTCATTTTGAGTGTTGAGCATTCTACACTTGAGTCTTTCACCAAGCTCCTTGATAGCATTCCAAGCTACATTTCTTGCAGAGTCAAAGAATGACATATACATTTCTGAGTTGGTGACCATGCATAATCCCGACTCTTTGTGGTTGTCTCCCTTATTTTTGTACAAGTGGAGTTGCACCCACCAATATTCCTCTCCTTCATCCATCACTGGAAATCCCCTGTACACGGCCTTGCCATGTATCCCCAAGCTAACCATGAGGTTTTTGAGTGCTTTGGGAAACTCCGCCTCACATTCTAAGGTCATAAACATGAGTGGTCCCTTGTTGACTACTTCGTTGATGGCGGCCACCTACAAATAGAGGTGAGAAAGATGATTAGGAGAGGTTTACGAGAAGAAAAAACAAGTGTGGAATTTGCAAAGAGTTACATTTTCCTAGTGGTTTCCTTAGTCTAATCCAACTTAGGGTCATAATCCTATAGCCAACACAATGCTTTGATACCATCTGTAAGACCCCACCTTTTAAAGGTAAAGGCCCTGTGATTGCAATGCTAGTCCCTGGATCATATGGCAACATCCACAGTTTAAGATAAAGTACACAGATACAAAGGTCATTATTACATCGTTATTTCAGAGATAACATAGTCTTTACAACTCAATAGCCAAAGGCTAGTACATAGAGTTCATAACATAAAGTAAATAACTATAAGTCTTCATCTTCATGTACCACAAGCAAACATGTTGAGTGTAGACTCACAACCCTAATCTCTGTCAGAGTAACCTGTAACATCATAAGTTATAGCCATAGTGGGTCAATACATTTGGAATTGTATTGGCAAGTGATACCATAGTAGAATAGTAGTATCTAACATCTATATGAATTTGGCTAAGTGTAGCTTAGGCTTGCTTTGCTCAAAATCCACAAGTGTGATACACAAGGTAAACCATAGACATGGGACTTGTATAACCACTCAACACAAACCAACCATACCCATTCCACCCAGGTGATTCATTCACTTAGTTGTTTTATTAATCAAAACACAAGTCATAGTCTTAGCAATATTTCATAGAATGAATATCCACCCTTGTTTTCTACTAGCTAGGCTAAGCATGATAACATAGCAAGTTTTATTAACTTAGGGATAAATCTACTGAGACTACAACTACTAGGATTTCCTAAGGCATAGCATAGTATATTGATACGTCCAAAACGTATCTACTTTCTCGAACACTTTGCTATTGTTTTTCCTCTATACTTGTGTGATTTGGATACAACTAACACGGACTGACGCTGTTTTTAGCAGAATTACCTTGGTGTCTTGTTTTTTTACAGAAAATGAACTATCAGGAAAAATCCCGGAAAATATGCCAAAAACTATTTCTCACCAGAAGATCCACGGAGCCAGAAGGGGAGACAGAGGGGAGGCCTGGGGGGCCCAGACCCATCCCACACGCGGGCCCACTGACCCCGCGCCTGGGGGAGGTTTGGCCACCCCAGGCAACTCCGCTGCCTCCCTCCGCGCCTATAAGTTGCCTTCTGACCTAAAAACTCAGGGGGTCGATAGTTTTTCAGAAAGAGTTCCGCTCCGCCGTCGCCACCAGAAACCAAGATTAGGATCCAGAAACTCCATTCTGGCACCCTGCCGGGATGGGGAATTTGGACAGGATCATCGCCATCGTCATCACCAACGCATCTCCATCAATCACCGATGTTTCCCTCATCCATGAGTGAGTAATCCCCCGTTGTAGGCTTGGGTATGGTAGGGATTGGATGAGTTCTATCATGTAATCAAATAAGATCTGTTAGGGACATAGTGCCTAGTATCTCTATTAGTGCTATTTGACTTTGTTGCAACTTGTTGTGCTTAATGCTTGTCACTAGGGCCCGAGTGCCATGATCTTAGATCTGAACTTATTATTGAATCATTATGATATTATTGTTTATGATCTTATCTGCAAGTTGTGTACACATATCATTGTCCGGATCCAAAGGCTCCAAAGTGACAATAATTGGGACAACCGGAGGGGATGGCTGTGGTGTGAGGATCACATGTGTTCACAGAGTGTTAATGCTTTGCTCCGGTGTTCTATTAAAAGGAGCATCTTAATTGCCAGTAGTTCCCTAGAGGGCACGCTGCCACGGGCTGGCTGGACAGAAGATGTTGTGCAAGTTCTCATTGCGAGCACATATGACTATATTTGGAGCACATGCCTAGGATTGTTTAGTACTTGGATGCTTGTTATTATTTATCTGCAATGCCCTAGTTCTTTGAAGTTACATGTTTAGACTCGTTCATGCAACGCCCGTCCATTCAATAATATTTTTACTTATTCATTAATATTTACTTAAATAATTGTTTGTAATTTCAAAAAATATAAACATATGACATGATGATATAAGAGTTAATAGGATTGATATCATAGTATGGACAACAATGTATGAATTACTTTGTGGAAATAGATTCTGAAGGAACGAGGAAGTTAAGCGTGCTGGAGCTAGAGTAATATTAGGATGGGTGACCGACCGCGAAGTTCGACCAAGACTGTAATTTAAAAAATATTAAGTATAATTAGTGTTAAAAATGTTCAAAGTGAGAGATTAACGAGTCAAACAATTCAAAGATTCAAAAATTGAGAAAAAAATATTTTTTAAAATTGTTTTTGCAGCCTGTCGACAAGCTATGCCGACGGCCGCCCTCGGCGTAGCATACGCCGACGGCCTCTATGTACTTCGCCGAGGGAGTCTTTTGCCGAGGAGGCTACGCCGAGGGCAGCCGTCAGCGTACCATATGCCGAGGGCATTTTGGCCTACGCCGACGGTTTTTTGCCCTCGACATAGCGCGCGCGTCCTGTAGTGATGTGAAAAAGAAACTAAAAGAGGGTAGCCATAACATGTTCGGTCCAACTACTGTATACGTGATTTGTACTCATGTCGCAGCTCAAAAGAAATGTATATGAGTGTCACGTGTTTCGCCCAGCCAAATATTTGTACAACTGAAACACATCACATATATTTGTTACGTGAATTTTAGAGTTGGGATGTAAAAGTCGTAGTATATCTTTTGGATCTCACACATATTTTTACAGGTAACCGTTTGTTAGTTTTGGTCTATCTGGTCGATTGCCGATTTTAAACTACGTGATGTGACTACTAAGTCAAAATGTACTCCTATTAGTTATTTTTTTTGAATGGGACTCCTATTATTAGTTAATGGTATTTTGCTTTCGGACCAGCTGCTGGTTGCTCACCGTTTTTAATTTTTTTTGGCCCAGCATGACTACGACCTTGGTTTTGGCCTAGCTGGCCGTTTTTCATTAAAAAAAAGTTAACGTGACTACTAACTTCAAGTTGGTACGTAAATATATATCTAGTCAAAACAGTTTATGTGTTAAACAGAATCGTGACCGTATATATTATATCTAACCACTAAAATAATTTTGATGATGTGGATCAACGTGGTGTCTCGAAAAACACCCTTATATTGCTTTTAGTACATAATAGATTCTGAGCCAGATGATATATATATATATATATATATACAGATTATATACAATATTCAAGGTAGATATACACACAGATATAAGATATACAGTTATATATATGAATACACAATTTGCAAAACAAGATTGAAATAAATACACATAGATAAGTCCCATACGTGAATACATAGTATAAGTTACATTGTTTTGATCAAGTTACAAAGTAGTTGGTGACATGTGAATACATGTGTCTCGAACAAGTTAGACCTCGAAAGCTCGCCTAGACATCTAAACTAGAAACAAACGCGGGATAAACAACAAAGGACGATAAACATCACCGCGATGAAGGTGTATGTCTTCATCTGGTTCCTCGTCCTAACTCCCGCTAGATAGCGCGTGTATCTAGCTTCTGCCTCCGGCATAGTGTTGTACCCCTCGTCCTAACTCCCGCTAGATAGCGCGTGTATCTAGCTTCCGCCTCCGGCATAGTGTTGTACCCTTTGTAGCTATTATCGCTGAAACGGTGTACCTATCTCTAACAGTCTTCCCAATCATCGTAGGCTCCGAAAACCCGTCCCTTGTACACGACGTACCACATCATCTACAAGTTGGCAATAATAATTAACCGGTGATTGAAAAAACATGTATAATTAAAGTCGCATATGAAGATACACTTATAGAAAGTAGTCCCAACTCAAAAAAATACCAAAGTAACTCAAAAAGAATGCATCATATATAACTAGGTCGTTGGACACATGAATATGCTATGACGGAACATTAAGCCAAGTAGGATGCACAACATCTGGAGCACAAGGCTTACAATCCCGTCACAACACATTCACATATATAGTATGCCACGCCATTTCAATCATCGTCATTATTCTCGAAAAAGACCAAAGTAACTCAAAAAGAATGCCTCATATAGAACTAGGTCGTTGGACACAGGAATATGCTACAACGGAACAGTAATCCAAGGAGGATGCACAACACCTGGACTTGTGCATATCACAAGGCTTACTATACCGTTGGAGCACATTCACATATATATATATAGTGTGCCACGATATTTCAATCATCGACATTCTCGAAAAAAGCCAAAGTAAGCAAAGGACCAAAGAGTAAGCAAAAAAAACCAAGCATTGATTCATATATAATAGTAAGCAAAAGAAGTAAGCGATGATTCATAAACCTAATAAGCTAAGTAGTAGCATGTACTTGTCCACACACACAAAGGTCATCTATAGTTTGGAACTACAACTAGGCGAACATCAAGACTTCTGGCTCGGCTCAGGTAATGGGAGGTCGCCTTGTCTCGTCATGAAATTCCTATTGTCACCCTGTATCTCTAGGCGATCTTCTATGCCACGGTGATACGTCCAATTTGCATCACCATTCTATATCATAATTTGCCTCTATTCATTGATATATTTCATATTAAGAGGTGATACTTATGTCTTTTCATCTGTTTTTGCATGTTGGATAATTCTTGGAGGATGAACTGCTGGAGTCAGGATTCTGATAGAAAAAGCGGTGTTTTGATGCAATTTCGCGAAGATCAGAAAAATGCCAGAAAAACTATGGAAATCCTATTTTCCCAGAAGACGAAGGATGCCAGAAGGGGAAGCGGACTTGGGCCACAGGGGGCCCACACCCCCCAGGCGTGGGCCACCCTAGGTCACACCTATAGGGGGTGTGGCCCACCTAGCCCACCTCTGGCTCCACCTTCTCGCCTATATCTTCTCCTCGAAACTCTAATACAAGGGGAGCGACCACAAAAATATTTCGCCGCCTCTGCGGGATGGAAAACACCGAGAGAGAAAGAGCTCTCCAGCAGACAGATTTCTGTCGAGGAAATTCCTTCCCGGAGAGGGGAGATCGTCACCATCAACACCATCATCAAGCTAGACTTCACCGGGATCATCATCATCATCATCCACACCATCATCTCCATTAGCACCATCATCACCACTCCATCCCGCTGTAACAATTGTGTTGAATCTTGCATTGTTCTTAGGGGAAACTTTCCCGGTGTTGATTACTACTGTAGTTGATGCTTGTTAGTGGAACCATTGGATTATTGTTTATGTTCATATTGTTATCCATTACCATATCATCTTTGGTCTTGATCCATATGATGTCTCGTGAGTAGTTCGTTTAGTTCTTGAGGACATGGGAGAAGTCATGTTGTTAGTAGTGGAATTGCGTTTTGGTATTATTCAATGGTTTAATATTTAAGTTGTGGTGCTATTCTTCTAGTGGTGTCATGTGAATGTCGACTACATGATACTTCACCATTTATAGGCCTAGGGGAATGCATTGTGTATTTGGCTACTAATTGTGGGGTTGCCGAAGTGACAGAAACCTAAACCCCTGTTAGGAAACCATTGCACAAGGGAGTGTAGGATCTCAGAGTTTAAGGCTGTGGTTAGGTTTATATCTTAATTGCTTTCTTGTAGTTGCGGATGCTTGCAAGGGGTTTAATCACAAGTATGTATTAGTCCAAGTAAGGTCGATACATTAGCACAGGTTCACCCACACAACACTTATAAAACCAAAGAAGATTAATCAGCTATATGAAGCGAAAGCACTTGAAAATATTCCCATGTGTCCTCGAGAATGTTTGGTCCTCATTAGTATTTCCATCGGCTTGTCCTTTGCTAAGAAAGGACTGGGCCACTTGCTGCAATTGTTTGTTGTCTTTATTTCTGGCACTTTATTTCCTTGCTTTATCAGAAAACCCCTAAAAATCCGTTTGCTAAGTATTTACAGAGATTTCCTGCTCCATACCACTAGTCAACACCTTCCGCTCCTTGTTGGGACCGACACTCCTATTTATCGAAAGTACTACGATATACCCCCTATACTTGTCGGTCATCAGGACTATTTTCTGGCGCCGTTCCTATTGAAGAGTGGAACTGGTAAAGGAAACTTCTACTGCGAGTATTGCTTTTATTTCTGTTTGTTACTTTATTTCCAATATGGATAGCCCACTTGTTTTTTTGTTTGGGAAAACTACTACCACTGTTAGGGTAGTAGATGAACCACCGCCTATTGAGATAGATCCTTTTAAGATACCTAAAAGTATTGTTGATCATGTTATGGATAATTATTATTTAGGGGATGGAACTGTCCACCCCGGTGATCACTTGATTTTTATCCATGAATTATGCGGGTTGTTTAAGTGTGCAGGTATCACAACAAAACAGGTGAAGAAGAAGTTACTCTCTATATCATTGAAAGGAAGAGTTGAAGAATGGTATAAGCTACTGAAGAATGGACAATCCATGGAATGGGAGGAAATAGTACCTCTCTTTTATTCTAAATTCTATCCTCCTAGTGAGATTCATAAGGATAGGAATATGATATATAACTTTTGGCCTCGTGATGGAGAGAGTACAGATAAAGCTTGGGGGAGATTGAAGTTACTAATTCTTAAATGACCTATTCATGAACTCCCTAACAATATTATTATCAATAACTTTTATGCAAGGATTTCTCTTCATGATAAAGATTTACTAGATGCTTCTTGTGCTGGATCATTCACACATATGAAGGAAGAAGCTAAATGGGATGTCCTAGACCGTATTCAAGAGAACACTGAAGCATGTGAGAATGGCAAATGAAGAAAGTCAGGTATAAATTATGATTATGAATGCATTAAATCCTTTATGGGAACTGATGAGTTCCGTGATATTAGTACTGAGCATGGTCTTGATTCTCAAGTTCTTGCAAAAAAATTTAAGGCCTTTGCCTCTTTGAAATTCCCAAAAAGGAGTGGGACAAGTACCATGCTCCTTATAAAGATATTGTTACCCATGTTCCTACTAGCATTGAGGTTTGTACTGTTGATCCTATCTTGCCTGAACCTTATGTTGAGAAAATCCCTTTTCCTGCTAAGGTAAAGGAACATTCTATCATAGTTAATGTGGTTAGAAAAGTGCAAAGAAAACTGTGGAACCCGATGAGCAAATAAACATTGAACCTGTGGTAGCTATTGTAAAAGATCTTGTCACTAAAAATATAGAGGATGGGCACATTGTCTTCTGTGAAGACGCTTCTAATATTGTCTCTCATCCTAGAAAATCTAGAAAAGCTAGTGTCCCTGTGCTTTCTGTTAGAATTGGTGATCATTGCTATTATGGTTTATATGATATTGGTGCTAGTTCTAGTGCTATTCCTTATGAGCTTTACAGGGAAATTATGCATGAAATTTGTCCTTGTGAACTTGAGGACATTGATGTGGTTATTCACCTTGCTAATAGAGAGATAGTCTGTCCAATTGGCATTGTAAGAGATGTGGAGGTTCTTTGTGGTAAGATTAAATATCCTGCTAATTTTGTAGTTCTTGGTTCTGAAGCTAGTAAAACCTGTCCTATTATCTTTGGTAGACCTTTCTTGAATACTTGTGGGGCTATTATAGATTGTAGGAAGGAGAAAGTTTTAACTAAGTTTGATGGAGAGTCGTATGAGTTTATTTTTTCCAAATTTGCTAAAACTCCCTATGAAAATGAATTTCCTAATGAGGATTTCAGGGTTGAACAAGTTTCTGCTATTTCTCTTGCTCCTAACAATGCTTTGCAATAGTTTATGGAAGATCATGAAAGCGAGGTCTTCATGAAGGAAAGAAATGAGATTGACGAGGTTTTCCTTCGTCAACTTGAGTTACTTAAGCATAATCTACCTGTGGAAGATTTGGGTACCACACTACCACCTAAAGGGGACCCTGTTTTCGAATTAAAACCTCTACCTGATGACCTTAAATATGCTTATCTAGATGATAAGAAAATATATCCTGTTATTATTAGTTCTAAACTTTCAGGAAAGGAAGAGGAGAGGTTATTGAAAATATTGAAGAAACACCGAGGAGCTATGGGGTGTACTCTTGATGATTTTAAAGGGATTTCTCCTACTATATGTCAGCATGCTATTAATATAGATCCAGATGCAAAATCAGTTGTTGAACACCAACGCCGTTTAAATCCTAAGATGAAGGTTGTGGTAAGAAATGAGGTATTAAAACTCCTTGATACTGGTATTATTTACCCTATTGCTGATAGTCAATGGGTTAGCCCTGTTCATTGTGTCCCAAAGAAAGAGGGAATCACTGTTGTGCCTAATGAAAATAATGAGCTTATACCTCAAAGAGTAGTGGTTGGTTATAGGATGTGCATTGATTTTAGAAAGGTTAATAAAGTTACTAAGAAAGATCATTATCCTCTGCCTTTTATTGATCAAATGCTAGAAATATTGTCTAAAAAGACTCACTTTTGTTTTCTTGATGGTTATTCTGGGTTCTCTCAAATTGCCGTGAGAGCACAAGACCAGGAGAAAACCTCCTTCACTTGTACTTATGGAACTTATGCTTATAGGCGTATGCCTTTTGGTTTATGTAATGCTCCTGCTACCTTTCAGAGATGTATGTCTGCTATCTTTCATGGTTTTTGTGAAGAAATTGTGGAGGTTTTCATGGACAATTTCTCTGTCTATGGAATTTCTTTTGATAATTGTTTGCACAACCTTGATAAAATTTTGCAGAGATGTGAAGAAACTAACCTTGTTCTTAATTGGGAGAAATGCCACTTCATGGTTAATGAAGGGATTGTTCTTGGACTCAAAATTTCTGAAAGAGGTATTGAAGTAGACAGAGCCAAAATTGAATCAATTGAGAAGATGCCTTGCCCTAGGGATATAAAAGGTATTTGTAGTATCCTTGGTCATGCTGGTTTATATAGGAGGTTTATTAAATATTTCTCCAAAATTTCAAAGCCCCTTACTAATCTTCTTCAAGAAGATGTACCTTTTGTTTTTGATGATGATTGTAAGGAAGCTTTTGAAACTTTGAAGAAAGCCTTGACTACTGCTCCTATTGTTTAACCACCTGATTGGAATTTACCTTTTGAAATTATGTGTGATGCTAGTGATTTTGCTGTGGGCGCTGTCCTTGGGCAATGTATTGATAAAAAATAAATGTTATTCATTATGCTAGCAAGACTCTAGATTCTGCTCAAAAGAATTATTCTACTACTGAAAAGGAGTTCTTAGCTATAAACTTTGCCTGTGATAAGTTTAGACCCTATATTGTTGATTCAAAGGTTACTATTCATACTAATCAGGCTACTATTAAGTACCTTATGACAAAGAAAGACGCTAAGCCTAGGCTTATTAGATGGGTGTTGCTTTTGCAAGAGTTTGATCTGCATATTATAGATAGGAAAGGTGCTGAAAATCCTATTGCTGATAATTTATCTCGTTTGGAAAACATATCTTTTGACTCTATGCCTGTTAATGATAGTTTTCCAAATGAACAGTTGGCTGCAATAAGGGTAAGCCCGCATGAGAGTCCTTGGTATGCTGATTATGCTAACTTTATTGTTTCCAAGTATTTGCCTCCAACCTTTACAACTCAGCAAAGAAGGAAGTTCTTTTATGATCTAAGGCATTACTTTTGGGATGACCCACCTTTACACAGTGATTGATATGTTGGGACATATGCAACAGATAGTTGCAGGTTCATCTCATCATTCAATCCTTCGAGGAATTTCTCCTTCCTCTTGGCATCGGTATCAACCTCATCTGGTGCATAGCGTGCCACATTGTTGAACTCCTCAATGTATTCTGCCACACTGCAGTGACACTGCTTCAGATTGTGGAATTATTTCTTCTTCAAACTCATCACTCCAGATGAGATATGGGCAGTGCGGAATCCATCCTCACAAATATCCCAAGTCACATCCTCAATAGGAGTGGTGATCTGGAAGTTATCCCACCATGTGGCTGCTGGTCCTTCAAGCAGATGTGCTGCAAATCTGACCTTTTCGTCATTAGTGCAGCCCACGGTGACCAAGTCCTTGTTCACAGAACATAACCAGTCATTGGCTACCATGGGATCATTGGTTCCCGAGAACTTGGCAGGCCTCAACCTCAAAAACCTTGTAAGCATATCGAAGGCTGGTGGGTTGTTTGGATTGTGGTTGTTGTTGTTGTTGTTGTTGTTGTTGTTGTTGTTGTTGTTGTTGTTGTTGCTGCTGTTGCAGTTGCTGTTGCTGTTGTGTTGTTGTTGTTGTTGTTGTTGTTGTTGTTGTTGTTGTTGTTGTTGTTGTTGTTGTTGTTGTTGTTGTTGTTGTTGTTGTTGTTGTTGTTGTTGTTGTTGTTGTTGTTGTTGTTGTTGTTGTTGTTGTTGTTTTGATTCTGATTTGCCATGAACTATGTCATCATCTGCATCAACTGAGTTTGAGCTGTCATTAGTTGCTGCATCTCATTGCCATTGTTGTTATTATTGTTTTGGTTGGGGTTGGCACGACGGGGAGGCATCTGTGATTTCAATAAGGATAAGTAATGAGATATAACCCATAGATGCTAACATGCACAATACATCACATAGCAACAAACACCAATAAACAAGCATAAGATAAACATAGAGTTTAAACAACGTAATCAACAAGTTTTGGAAAGAAAAACACACTAGCAAAGCCATCCACATGTTGGATGATCATTGTGACTTGATAAATGAAAGGATGATAGATAAATATATGGTCGAGTAGTCAACACTACTCCTCCATGTCGACCTCCTCGTCCACTAGAGTAAGTCCAGCTGTCTCCATGGCTGTATTGTACTCCTCCACATTGGTGGTCAAGGCCTCAATCTTCGCACGAAGAGCTCTCTTCTGCGAGCGCAGCCTCTCTATCACTCCATGCTGGGTCTCTAGATCAAGGTCTTTGAGCTCTATCTCGACCCTCATGTCCTTGATCTTCTTGTTCCTATCCTGCACCCTCTTCTCTTGATTCTTGAACCTCTTGTCTTGGCTCTCGAATTTGGCCTCCATCTCCTTGACGATCTCGTCCTGCTCCGCGAAGAGCTTGTACTTCTCCCTCAACTGAACCTGAAGCTCGTCATTGCAAAGTCTGTGTCGAGGTGTCTAACGAGGCTCTCTAGGTCCTGGAGGTAGAGACGAACATGCTCGATAGTCTCTCTTGTAGTGTCGTCATACACAATAGCCTCTCCCTGCTTGTCGCATCTCCCGAACGGGTGGAAGTAGAGGCCCCTGAGCTCGGTGGAGTGTCGTCCGCAGAGGCGTCCAAGCAGCTCCTGCATGACTACGTCTAGTCCCTTCTCCTTGTCATCATGTATCAACTTGAAGGTAATCTCCTCGGTTTGGGGATCCGTCTGACATCTCGGCAGCGAGACTCTAAAGCCCCAAAGATCCTTCCTCTCAAACTTCATGAGCTGAAGTGCCTTAATACTAGGGAGTGGGAGATTGAGCATACTAGTGAGCTCCACAAGATGAGACTCGAAACAAGTTCCCTTGAACTCATCGGCAGTGCTGACAACAAAGCTAGGCATCTATAGCATAAGATAGATAAAAATTAGAAACAATACAAGTAGATAGAAAAACACAAGATAGTGAAACAGAAGCCAAAAGCATACATTCAACAATAAAAACATACAAGTCATGTCATACCAAAAATCTACCACAAGCACTAAGGTTCAAGCATAACTTAGACAAAAACCTGCCATACCACATAGGTTGGCATGATCAAATTAATAACGCGAGAAAAACGACAAGTGTGGTGGTCCAACTATCGGAGTACGTCACATTTCTCACTCATATGCCAAGTCTATGATATCTTCCCTTAGACGTTTTATGGCGGTCTCTAAGTGTTGGGTATATTTCTTCTCCTCTCTAAGGTCATTTTGAGTGTTGAGCATTCTACACTTGAGTATTTCACCAAGCTCCTTGATAGCATTCCAAGCTGCATTTTTTGCAGGGTCAAAGAATGACATATACATTTCTGAGTTGGTGACCATGCATAATCCCGACTCTTTGTGGTTGTCTCCCTTATTTTTGTACAAGTGGAGTTGCACCCACCAATATTCCTCTCCTTCATCCATCACTGGGAATCCCCTGTACACGGCCTTGCCATGTATCCCCAAGCTAACCATGAGGTTTTTGAGTGCTTTGGGAAACTCCGCCTCACATTCTAAGGTCATAGTCATGAGTGGTCCCTTGTTGACTACTTCATTGATGGCGGCCACCTACAAATAGAGGTGAGAAAGATGATTAGGAGAGGTTTACGAGAAGAAAAAGACAAGTGTGGAATTTGCAAAGAGTTACATTTTCCTAGTGGTTTCCTTAGTCTAATCCAACTTAGGGTCATAATCCTATAGCCAACACAATGCTCTGATACCATCTGTAAGACCCCACCTTTTAAAGGTAAAGGCCCTGTGATTGCAATGCTAGTTCCTGGATCATATGGCAACATCCACAGTTTAAGATAAAGTACATAGATACAAAGGTCATTATTACATCGTTATTTAAGAGATAACATAGTCTTTACAACTCAATAGCCAAAGGCTAGTACATAGAGTTCATAACATAAAGTAAATAACTATAAGTCTTCATCTTCATGTACCACAAGCAAACATGTTGAGTGTAGACTCACAACCCTAATCTCCATCAGAGTAACCTGCAACATCATAAGTTATAGCCATAGTGGGTCAATACATTTGGAATTGTATTGGCAAGTGATACCATAGTAGAATAGTAGTATCTAACATCTATATGAATTTGGCTAAGTGTAGCTTAGGCTTGCTTTGCTCAAAATCCACAAGTGTGATACACAAGGTAAACCATAGACATGGGACTTGTATAACCACTCAACACAAACCAACCATACCCATTCCACCCAGGTGATTCATTCACTTAGTTGTTTTATTAATCAAAACACAAGTCATAGTCTTAGCAATATTTCATAGAATGAATATCCACCCTTGTTTTCTACTAGCTAGGCTAAGCATGATAACATAGCAAGTTTTATTAACTTAGGGATAAATCTACTGAGACTACAACTACTAGGATTTCCTAAGGCATAGCATAGTATATTGATACGTCCAAAACGTATCTACTTTCTCGAACACCTTGCTATTGTTTTTCCTCTATACTTGTGTGATTTGGATACAACTAACACGGACTGACGCTGTTTTTAGCAGAATTACCTTGGTGTCTTGTTTTTGTACAGAAAATGAACTATCAGGAAAAATCCTGGAAAATATGCCAAAAACTATTTCTCACCAGAAGATCCACGGAGCCAGAAGGGGAGACAGAGGGGAGGCCTGGGGGCCCAGACCCACCCCAGGCGCGGGCCCACTGACCCCGCGCCTGGGGGAGGTTTGGCCACCCAGGCAACTCCGCTGCCTCCCTCCGCGCCTATAAGTTGCCTTCTGACCTAAAAACTCAGGGGGTCGATAGTTTTTCAGAAAGAGTTCCGCTCCGCCGTCGCCACCAGAAACCAAGATTAGGATCCAGAAACTCCGTTCTGGCACCCTGCCGGGATGGGGAACTTGGACAGGATCATCGCCATCGTCATCACCAACGCATCTCCATCTACCACCGATGTTTCCCTCATCCATGAGTGATTAATCCCTCGTTGTAGGCTTGGGGATGGTAGGGATTGGATGAGTTCTATCATGTAATCAAATAAGATCTGTTAGGGGCATAGTGCCTAGTATCTCTATTAGTGCTATTTGACTTTGTTGCAACTTGTTATGCTTAATGCTTGTCACTAGGGCCCGAGTGCCATGATCTCGGATCTGAACTTATTATTGAATCATTATGATATTATTGTTTATGATCTTATCTGTAAGTTGTGTACACATATCATTGTCCGGATCCAAAGGCTCCAAAGTGACAATAATTGGGACAACCGGAGGGGATGGCTGTGGTGTGAGGATCATATGTGTTCATAGAGTGTTAATGCTTTGCTCCGGTGCTCTATTAAAAGGAGCATCTTAATTGCCAGTAGTTCCCTAGAGGGCCCGCTGCCACGGGCTGGCTGGACAGAAGATGTTGTGCAAGTTCTCATTGCGAGCACATATGACTATATTTGGAGCACATGCCTAGGATTATTTAGTACTTGGATGCTTGTTATTATTTATCTGCAATGCCCTAGTTCTTTGAAGTTACATGTTTAGACTCGTTCATGCAACGCCCGTCCATTCAATAATATTTTTACTTATTCATTAATGTTTACTTAAATAAATGTTTGTAATTTCAAAAAATATAAACATATGACATGATGATATAAGAGTTAATAGGATTGATATCATAGTATTGACAACAATGTATGAATTACTTTGTGGAAATAGATTCTGAAGGAACGAGGAAGTTAAGCGTGCTGGAGCTAAAGTAATATTAGGATGGGTGACCGACCGCGAAGTTCGACCAAGACTGTAATTTAAAAAATATTAAGTATAATTAGTGTTAAAAATGTTCAAAGTGAGAGATTAACGAGTCAAACAATTCAAAGATTCAAAAATTGAGAATTTTTTTTTTTTTAAAATTGTTTTTGCAGCCTGTCGACAAGCTATGCCGACGGCCGCCCTCGGCGTAGCATACGCCGACGGTCTCTATGTACTTCGCCGAGGGAGTCTTTTGCCGAGGAGGCTACGCCGAGGACAGCCGTCAGCGTACCATATGCCGAGGGCATTTTGGCCTACGCCGACGGTTTTTTGCCCTCGACATAGTGCGCACGTCCTGTAGTGATGTGAAAAAGAAACTAAAAGAGGGTAGCCATAACATGTTCGGTCCAACTACTGTATACGTGATTTGCACTCATGTCGCAGCTCAAAAGAAATGTATATGAGTGTCACGTGTTTCGCCCAGCCAAATATTTGTACAACTGAAACACATCACATATATTTGTTACGTGAATTTTAGAGTTGGGATGTAAAAGTCGTAGTATATCTTTTGGATCTTACACATATTTTTACAGGTAACCGTTTGTTAGTTTTGGTCTATCTGGTCGATTGCCGATTTTAAACTACGTGATGTGACTACTAAGTCAAAATGTACTCCTATTAGTTATTTTTTTTGAATGGGACTCCTATTATTAGTTAATGGTATTTTGCTTTCGGACCAGCTGCTGGTTGCTCACCGTTTTTAATTTTTTTTGGCCCAGCATGACTACGACCTTGGTTTTGGCCTAGCTGGCCGTTTTTCATTAAAAAAAAGTTAACGTGACTACTAACTTCAATTTGGTACGTAAATATATATCTAGTCAAAACAGTTTATGTGTTAAATAGAATCGTGACCGTATATATTATATCTAACCACTAAAATAATTTTGATGACGTGGATCAACGTGGTGTCTCGAAAAACACCCTTATATTGCTTTTAGTACATAATAGATTCTGAGCCAGATGATATATATATATATATACAGATTATATACAATATTCAAGGTAGATATACACACAGTTATATATATGAATACACAATTTGCAAAACAAGATTGAAATAAATACACATAGATAAGTCCCATACGTGAATACATAGTATAAGTTACATTGTTTTGATCAAGTTACAAAGTAGTTGGTGACATGTGAATACATGTGTCTCGAACAAGTTAGACCTCGAAAGCTCGCCTAGACATCTAAACTAGAAACAAACGCGGGATAAACAACAAAGGACGATAAACATCACCGCGATGAAGGTGTATGTCTTCATCTGGTTCCTCGTCCTAACTCCCGCTAGATAGCGCGTGTATCTAGCTTCCGCCTCCGGCATAGTGTTGTACCCCTCGTCCTAACTCCTGCTAGATAGCGCGTGTATCTAGCTTCCGCCTCCGGCATAGTGTTGTACCCTTTGTAGCTATTATCGCTGAAATGGTGTACCTATCTCTAACAGTCTTCCCAATCATCGTAGACTCCGAAAACCCGTCTCTTGTACACGACGTACCACATCATCTACAAGTTGACAATAATAATTAACCGGTGATTGAAAAAACATGTATAATTAAAGTCGCATATGAAGATACACTTATAGAAAGTAGTCCCAACTCAAAAAATACCAAAGTAACTCAAAAAGAATGCATCATATATAACTAGGTCGTTGGACACATGAATATGCTATGACGGAACATTAAGCCAAGTAGGATGCACAACATCTGGAGCACAAGGCTTACAATCCCGTCACAACACATTCACATATATAGTATGCCACGCCATTTCAATCATCGTCATTATTCTCGAAAAAGACCAAAGTAACTCAAAAAGAATGCCTCATATAGAACTAGGTCGTTGGACACAGGAATATGCTACGACGGAACAGTAATCCAAGGAGGATGCACAACACCTGGACTTGTGCATATCACAAGGCTTACTATACCGTTGTAGCACATTCACATATATATATAGTGTGCCACGATATTTCAATCATCGACATTCTTGAAAAAAGCCAAAGTAAGCAAAGGACCAAAGAGTAAGCAAAAAAAATCAAGCATTGATTCATATATAATAGTAAGCAAAAGAAGTAAGCGATGATTCATAAACCTAATAAGCTAAGTAGTAGCATGTACTTGTCCACATACACAAAGGTCATCTATAGTTTGGAACTACAACTAGGCGAACATCAAGACTTCTGGCTCGGCTCAGGTAATGGGAGGCCGCCTTGTCTCGTCATGAAATTCCTATTGTCACCCTGTATCTCTAGGCGATCTTCTATGCCACGGTGATTCGTCCAATTTGCATCACCATTCTATATCATAATTTGCCTCTATTCATTGATATATTTCATATTAAGAGGTGATACTTATGTCTTTTCATCTGTTTTGGCATGTTGGATAATTCTTGGAGGATGAACTGCTGGAGTCAGGATTCTGATAGAAAAAGCGGTGTTTTGATGCAATTTCGCGAAGATCAGAAAAATTCCAGAAAAACTATGGAAATCCTATTTTCCCAGAAGACGAAGGATGCCAGAAGGGGAGGCGGACTTGGGCCACAGGGGGCCCACACCCCCCAGGCGTGGGCCACCCTAGGTCACGCCTACAGGGGGTGTGGCCCACCTAGCCCACCTCTGGCTCCACCTTCTCGCCTATATCTTCTCCTCGAAACTCTAATACAAGGGGAGCGACCACAAAAATATTTCGCCGCCTCTGCGGGATGGAAAACACCGAGAGAGAAAGAGCTCTCCAGCAGACAGATTTCTGTCGAGGAAATTCTTTCCCGGAGAGGGGAGATCGTCACCATCAACACCATCATCAAGCTAGACTTCACCGGGATCATCATCATCATCCACACCATCATCTCCATCAGCACCATCATCACCACTCCATCCCACTGTAACAATTGTGTTGAATCTTGCATAGTTCTTAGGGGAAACTTTCCCGGTGTTGATTACTACTGTAGTTGATGCTTGTGAGTGGAACCATTGGATTATTGTTTATGTTCAGATTGTTATCCATTACCATATCCTCTTTGGTCTTGATCCATATGATGTCTCGTGAGTAGTTCGTTTAGTTCTTGAGGACATGGGAGAAGTCATGTTGTTAGTAGTGGAATTGCGTTTTGGTATTATTCAATGGTTTAATATTTAAGTTGTGGTGCTATTCTTATAGTGGTGTCATGTGAACGTCGACTACATGATACTTCACCATTTATAGGCCTAGGGGAATGCATTGTGTATTTGGCTACTAATTGTGGGGTTGCCGAAGTGACAGAAACCTAAACCCCTGTTAGGAAACCATTGCACAAGGGAGTGTAGGATCTCAGAGTTTAAGGCTGTGGTTAGGTTTATATCTTAATTGCTTTCTTGTAGTTGCGGATGCTTGCAAGGGGTTTAATCACAAGTATGTATTAGTCCAAGTAAGGTCGATACATTAGCACAGGTTCACCCACACAACACTTATAAAACCAAAGAAGATTAATCAGCTATATGAAGCGAAAGCACTTGAAAATATTCACATGTGTCCTCGAGAACGTTTGGTCCTCATTAGTATTTCCATCAGCTTGTCCTTTGCTAAGAAAGGACTGGGCCACTTGCTGCAATTGTTTGTTGTCTTTATTTCTGGCACTTTATTTCCTTGCTTTATTAGAAAACCCCTAAAAATCCGTTTGCTAAGTATTTACAGAGATTTCCTGCTCCATACCACTAGTCAACACCTTCCGCTCCTTGTTGGGACCGACACTCCTATTTATCGAAAGTACTACGATATACCCCCTATACTTGCCGGTCATCAGGACTATTTTCTGGCGCCGTTGCTATTGAAGAGTGGAACTGGTAAAGGAAACTTCTACTGCGAGTATTGCTTTTATTTCTATTTGTTACTTTATTTCCAATATGGATAGCCCACTTGGTTTTTTGTTTGGGAAAACTACTACCACTATTAGGGTAGTAGATGAACCACCGCCTATTGAGATAGATCCTTTTAAGATACCTAAAAGTATTGTTGATCATGTTATGGATAATTATTATTTAGGGGATGGAACTGTCCACCCCGGTGATCACTTGATTTTTATCCGTGAATTATGCGGGTTGTTTAAGTGTGCAGGTATCACAACTAAACAGGTGAAGAAGAAGTTACTCTCTATATCATTGAAAGGAAGAGTTGAAAGAATGGTATAAGCTACTGAAGAATGGACAATCCATGGAATGGGAGGAAATAGTACCTCTCTTTTATTCTAAATTCTATCCTCCTAGTGAGATTCATAAGGATAGGAATATGATATATAACTTTTGGCCTCGTGATGGAGAGAGTACAGATAAAGCTTGGGGGAGATTGAAGTTACTAATTCTTAAATGACCTATTCATGAACTCCCTAACAATATTATTATCAATAACTTTTATGCAAGGATTTCTCTTCATGATAAAGATTTACTAGATGCTTCTTGTGCTGGATCATTCACACATATGAAGGAAGAAGAGAAATGGATGTCCTAGACCTTATTCAAGAGAACACTGAAGCATGTGAGAATGGCAAATGAAGAAAGTCGGGTATAAATTATGATTATGAATGCATTAAATCCTTTATGGGAACTGATGAATTTCGTGATATTAGTACTGAGCATGGTCTTAATTCTCAAGTTCTTGCAAAATGTTTTAAGGCCTTTGCCTCTTTGAAATTCCCAAAAAGGAGTGGGACAAGTACCATGCTCCTTATAAAGATATTGTTACCCATGTTCCTGCTAGCATTGAGGTTTGTACTATTGATCCTATCTTGCCTGAACCTTATGTTGAGAAAATCCCTTTTCCTGCTAAGGTAAAGGAACATTCTATCATAGTTAATGTGGTTAGCAAAAGTGCAAAGAAAACTGTGGAACCCGATGAGCAAATAAACATTGAATCTGTGGTAGCTATTGTAAAAGATCTTGTCACTAAAAATATAGAGGATGAGCACATTGTCTTCTGTGAAGACGCTTCTAATATTGTCCCTCATCCTAGAAATCTAGAAAAGCTAGTGTCCCTGTGCTTTCTGTTAGAATTGGTGATCATTGCTATTATGGTTTATATGATATTGGTGCTAGTTCTAGTGCTATTCCTTATGAGCTTTACAGGGAAATTATGCATGAAATTGGTCCTTGTGAACTTGAGGACATTGATGTGGTTATTCACCTTGCTAATAGAGAGATAGTCTGTCCAATTGGCATTGTAAGAGATGTGGAGGTTCTTTGTGGTAAGATTAAATATCCTGCTAATTTTGTAGTTCTTGGTTCTGAAGCTAGTAAAACCTGTCCTATTATCTTTGGTAGACCTTTCTTGAATACTTGTGGGGCTATTATAGATTGTAGGATGGAGAAAGTTTTAACTAAGTTTGATGGAGAGTCGTATGAGTTTATTTTTTCCAAATTTGCTAAAACTCCTTATTAAAATGAATTTCCTAATGAGGATTTCAGGGTTGAACAAGTTTCTGCTATTTCTCTTGCTCCTAACAATGCTTTGCAACAGTTTATGGAAGATCATGAAAGCGAGGTCTTCATGAAGGAAAGAAATGAGATTGACGAGGTTTTCCTTCGTCAACTTGAGTTACTTAAGCATAATCTACCTGTGGAAGATTTGGGTACCACACTACCACCTAAAGGGGACCCTGTTTTCGAATTAAAACCTCTACCTGATGATCTTAAATATGCTTATCTAGATGATAAGAAAATATATCCTGTTATTATTAGTTCTAAACTTTCAGGAAATGAAGAGGAGAGGTTATTGAAAATATTGAAGAAACACCGAGGAGCTATGGGGTGTACTCTTGATGATTTTAAAGGGATTTCTCCTACTATATGTCAGCATGCTATTAATATAGATCCAGATGCAAAATCAGTTGTTGAACACCAACGCCGTTTAAATCCTAAGATGAAGGTTGTGGTAAGAAATGAGGTATTAAAACTCCTTGATACTGGTATTATTTACCCTATTGCTGATAGTCAATGGATTAGCCCTGTTCATTGTGTCCCAAAGAAAGAGGGAATCACTGTTGTGCCTAATGAAAATAATGAGCTTATACCTCAAAGAGTAGTGGTTGGTTATAGGATGTGCATTGATTTTAGAAAGGTTAATAAAGTTACTAAGAAAGATCATTATCCTCTGCCTTTTATTGATCAAATGCTAGAAATATTGTCTAAAAGACTCACTTTTGTTTTCTTGATGGTTATTCTGGGTTCTCTCAAATTGCTGTGAGAGCACAAGACCAGGAGAAAACCACCTTCACTTGTCCTTATGGAACTTATGCTTATAGGCGTATGCCTTTTGGTTTATATAATGCTCCTGCTACCTTTCAGAGATGTATGTCTGCTATCTTTCATGGTTTTTGTGAAGAAATTGTGGAGGTTTTCATGGACAATTTTTCCGTCTATGGAATTTCTTTTGATAATTGTTTGCACAACCTTGATAAAGTTTTGCAGAGATGTGAAGAAACTAACCTTGTTCTTAATTGGGAGAAATGCCACTTCATGGTTAATGAAGGGATTGTTCTTGGACACAAAATTTCTGAAAGAGGTATTGAAGTAGACAGAGCCAAAATTGAATCAATTGAGAAGATGCCTTGCCCTAGGGATATAAAAGGTATTTGTAGTATCCTTGGTCATGCTGGTTTCTATAGGAGGTTTATTAAATATTTCTCCAAAATTTCAAAGCCCCTTACTAATCTTCTTCAAAAAGATGTACCTTTTGTTTTTGATGATGATTGTAAGGAAGCTTTTGAAACTTTGAAGAAAGCCTTGACTACTGCTCCTATTGTTTAACCACCTGATTGGAATTTACCTTTTGAAATTATGTGTGATGCTAGTGATTTTGCTGTGGGCGCTGTCCTTGGGCAACGTGTTGATAAAAAAATAAATGTTATTCATTATGCTAGCAAGACTCTAGATTCTGCTCAAAAGAATTATTCTACTACTGAAAAGGAGTTCTTAGCTGTAATCTTTGCCTGTGATAAGTTTAGACCCTATATTGTTGATTCAAAGGTTACTATTCATACTGATCATGCTACTATTAAGTACCTTATGACAAAGAAAGACGCTAAGCCTAGGCTTATTAGATGGGTGTTGCTTTTGCAAGAGTCTGATCTGCATATTGTAGATAGGAAAGGTGCTGAAAATCCTATTGCTGATAATTTATCTCGTTTGGAAAACATTTCTTTAGACTCTATGCCTGTTAATGATAGTTTTCGAAATGAACAGTTGGCTGCAATAAGGGTAAGCCCGCATGAGAGTCCTTGGTATGCTGATTATGCTAACTTTATGGTTTCCAAGTATTTGCCTCCAACCTTTACAACTCAGCAAAGAAGGAAATTCTTTTATGATCTAAGGCATTACTTTTGGGATGACCCACCTTTACACAGTGATTGATATGTTGGGACATATGCAACAGATAGTTGCAGGTTCATCTCATCATTCAATCCTTCGAGGAATTTCTCCTTCCTCTTGGCATCGGTATCAACCTCATCTGGTGCATAGCGTGCCACATTGTTGAACTCCTCAATGTATTCTGCCACACTGCAGTGACACTGCTTCAGATTGTGGAATTATTTCTTCTTCAAACTCATCACTCCAGATGAGATATGGGCAATGCGGAATCCATCCTCAAAAATATCCCAAGTCACATCCTCAATAGGAGTGGTGATCTGGAAGTTATCCCACCATGTGGCTGCTGGTCCTTCAAGCAGATGTGCTGCAAATATGACCTTTTCCTCATCAGTGCAGCCCACGGTGACCAAGTCCTTATTCACAGAACATAACCAGTCATTGGCTACCATGGGATCATTGGTTCCCGAGAACTTGGCAGGCCTCAATCTCAAAAACCTTGTAAGCATATCGAAGGCTGGTGGGTTGTTTGGATTGTTGTTGTTGTTGTTGTTGTTTTGATTCTGATTTGCCATGAACTGTGTCATCATTTGCATCAACTGAGTTTGAGCTGTCATTAGTTGCTGCATCTCATTGCCATTGTTGTTATTATTGTTTTGGTTGGGGTTGGCACAACGGGGAGGCAT
This sequence comes from Avena sativa, assembly GCA_916181665.1. Classification (NCBI taxonomy): domain Eukaryota; kingdom Viridiplantae; phylum Streptophyta; class Magnoliopsida; order Poales; family Poaceae; genus Avena; species Avena sativa. Next base: position 269,536,235 of record OV702298.1, on the reverse strand, counting down.
CTGTGATTTCAATAAGGATAAGTAATGAGATATAACCCATAGATGCTAACATGCACAATACATCACATAGCAACAAACACCAATAAACAAGCATAAGATAAACATAGAGTTTAAACAACATAATCAACAAGTTTTGGAAAGAAAAACACACTAGCAAAGCCATCCACATGTTGGATGATTATTGTGACTTGATAAATGAAAGGATGATAGATAAATATATGGTCGAGTAGTCAACACTACTCCTCCATGTTGACCTCCTCGTCCACTAGAGTAAGTCCAGCTGTCTCCATGGCTGTATTGTACTCCTCCACATTGGTGGTCAAGGCCTCAATCTTCGCACGAAGAGCTCTCTTCTATGAGCGCAGCCTCTCTATCACTCCCTGCTGGGTCTCTAGCTCAAGGTCCTTGAGCTCTATCTCGACCCTCATGTTCTTGATCTTCTTGTTCCTATCCTGCACCCTCTTCGCTTGATTCTTGAACCTCTTGTCTTGGCTCTCAAATTTGGCCTCCATCTCCTTGACGATCTCGTCCTGCTCCGCGAAGAGCTTGTACTTCTCCCTCAACTGAACCAGATGCTCGTCATTGCAAAGCATGACGTTGGTCCTATCTGTGTCGAGGTGTCTAACGAGGCTCTCTAGATCCTGGAGGTAGAGACGAACATGCTCGATAGTCTCTCTAGTAGTGTCGTCATACACAATAGCCTCTCCCTGCTTGTCGCGTCTCCCGAACGGGTAGAAGTAGAGGCCCCTGAGCTCGGTGGAGTGTCGTCCGCAGAGGCGTCCAAGCAGCTCCTGCATGACTACGTCTAGTCCCTTCTCCTTGTCATCATGTATCAACTTGAAGGTAATCTCCTCGGTGAGTGGCTCCGTCTGACATCTCGGCAGCGAGACTCTAAAGCCCCAAAGATCCTTCCTCTCAAACTTCATGAGCTGAAGTGCCTTAATACTAGGGAGTGGGAGATTGAGCACACTAGTGAGCTCCACAAGATGAGAATCGAAACGAGTTCCCTTGAACTCATCGGCAGTGCTGACAACAAAGCTAGGCATCTATAGCATAAGATAGATAAAAATTAGAAACAATACAAGTAGATAGAAAAACACAAGACAGTGAAATAGAAGCCAAAAGCATACATTCAACAATAAAAACATACAAGTCATGGCATACCAAAAATCTACCACAAGCACTAAGGTTCAAGCATAACTTAGACAAAAACCTGCCATACCACATAGGTTGGCATGATCAAATTAATAACGCGAGAAAAATGACAAGTGTGGTGGTCCAACTATCGGAGTACGTCACATTTCTCACTCATATGCCAAGTCTATGATATCTTCCCTTAGACGTTTTATGGCGGTCTCTAAGTGTTGGGTATATTTCTTCTCCTCTCTAAGGTCATTTTGAGTGTTGAGCATTCTACACTTGAGTCTTTCACCAAGCTCCTTGATAGCATTCCAAGCTGCATTTCTTGTAGAGTCAAAGAATGACATATACATTTCTGAGTTGGCGACCATGCATAATCCCGACTCTTTGTGGTTGTCTCCCTTATTTTTGTACAAGTGGAGTTGCACCCACCAATATTCCTCTCCTTCATCCATCACCGGAAATCCCCTGTACACGGACTTTCCATGTATCTCCAAGCTAACCATGAGGTTTTTGAGTGCTTTGGGAAACTCCGCCTCACATTCTAAGGTCATAGTCATGAGTGGTCCCTTGTTGACTACTTCGTTGATGGCGGCCATCTACAAATAGAGGTGAGAAAGATGATTAGGAGAGGTTTACGAGAAGAAAAAGACAAGTGTGGAATTTGCAAAGAGTTACATTTTCCTAGTGGTTTCCTTAGTCTAATCCAACTTAGGGTCATAATCCTATAGGCAACACAATGCTCTGATACCATCTGTAGACCCCACCTTTTAAAGGTAAAGGCCCCTGTGATTGCAATGCTAGTCCCTGGATCATATGGTAGCATCCACAGTTTAAGATAAAGTACACAGATACAAAGGTCATTATTACATCGTTATTCCAGAGATAACATAGTCTTTACAACTCAATAGCCCAAGGCTAGTACATAGAGTTCATAACATAAAGTAAATAACTATAAGTCTTCATCTTCATGTGCCACAAGCAAACATGTTGAGTGTAGACTCACAACCCTAATCTCCATCAGAGTAACCTGCAACATCATAAGTTATAGCCACAGTGGGTCAACACATTTGGAATTGTATTGGCAAGTGATACCATAGTAGAATAGTAGTATCTAACATCTATATGAATTTGGCTAAGTGTAGCTTAGGCTTGCTTTGCTCAAAATAAGGTTTTCCTTATCAGTTGAAAACACTAAGTTTTTGTTTGTCAAAAACACCCAAGGAACCACCAATAAACATTGGTGAACCTTTACCCTTGTTCAACCACAAGTTTTTAACTTAGAAATTGGGATGAGGAGATCCTTGATTGCTTCAATGCCTTTGATGCTCAAATTGTCCATTGCCGGGGACACGACTAAGTACTTAGATTTTACCCTCTCGAGAGGTGGTGCACTTTTCCCACAAGACTCGACATGCATCGAGACGAGACTTTTCAGAAGCATTCCCTTAGACCACCATGGACGCGTTCCATCCTATCACCCTACCACCAACTGTCCATCTGGCTAAGTTCTTGCAACCTATTTGGTCAAGGCAGAGCCCATATGCCATGTGGTTGCGCTAGAATCTTCTCAACACTAAACATCTCAAATCCCTTTGTTCCTTGGTGGCAATCCACAAGTGTGATACACAAGGTAAACCATAGACATGGGACTTGTATAACCACTCAACACAAACAAACCATACCCATTCCACCCAGGTGATTCATTCACTTAGTTGTTTTATTAATCAAAACACAAGTCATAGTCTTAGCAATATTTCATAGAATGAATATCCACCCTTGTTTTCTACTAGCTAGGCTAAGCATGATAACATAGCAAGTTTTATTAACTTAGGGATAAATCTATTGAGACTACAACTACTAGGATTTCCTAAGGCATAGCATAGTATATTGATACGTCCAAAACGTATCTACTTTCTCGAACACTTTGCTATTGTTTTTCCTCTAGACTTGTGTGATTTGGATACAACTAACACAGACTGACGCTGTTTTTAGCAGAATTACCTTGGTGTCTTGTTTTTGTACAGAAAATGAACTATCAGGAAAAATCCCGGAAAATATGCCAAAAACTATTTCTCACCAGAAGACCCACGGAGCCAGAAGGGGAGACAGAGGGAAGGCCTGGGGGGCCCAGACCCACCCCAGGCGCGGGCCCACTGACCCCGCGCCTGGGGGAGGTTTGGCCACCCCAGGCAGCTCCGCTGCCTCCCTCCGCGCCTATAAGTTGCCTTCTGACCTAAAAACTCAGGGGGTCAATAGTTTTCCAGAAAGAGTTCCGCTCCGCCGTCGCCACCAGAAACCAAGATTAGGATCCAGAAACTCCGTTCTGGCACCCTGCCGGGATGGGGAATTTGGACAGGATCATCGCCATCGTCATCACCAACGCATCTCCATCAACCACCGATGTTTCCCTCATCCATGAGTGAGTAATCCCCCGTTGTAGGCTTGGGGATGGTAGGGATTGGATGAGTTCTATCATGTAATCAAATAAGATCTGTTAGGGGCATAGTGCCTAGTATCTCTATTAGTGCTATTTGACTTTGTTGCAACTTGTTGTGCTTAATGCTTGTCACTAGGGCCCGAGTGCCATGATCTCAGATCTAAACTTATTATTGAATCATTATGATAGTATTGTTTATGATCTTATCTGCAAGTTGTGTACACATATCATTGTCCGGATCCAAAGGCCCCAAAGTGACAATAATTGGGACAACCGGAGGGGATGGGTGTGGTGTGAGGATCACATGTGTTCACAGAGTGTTAATTATTTGCTCCGGTGCTCTATTAAAAGGAGCACCTTAATTGCCAGTAGTTCCCTAGAGGTCCCGCTGCCACGGGCTGGCTAGACAGAAGATGTTGTGCAAGTTCTCATTGCGAGCACGTATGACTATATTTGGAGCACATGCCTAGGATTGTTTAGTACTTGGATGCTTCTTATTATTTATCTGCAATGCCCTAGTTCTTTGAATTTACATGTTTAGACTCGTCCATGCAACGCCCGTCCATCCATCCCTATGCCTACCGCACTCGAATCCTACTGTTACCATTACTGTTACTATTGCTACTGTTCCACTATTGCTATTACTACTGCTGTTGCTTTGCTGTTGCTACTACAAACTGTTGCTATTGATAAACTTCTGTGGGCAAGAACTATTTCCAGGTGCAGCTGAACTGACAACTCAGTTGTTAAGGCTTGCCAGTATTCTTTGGCTCCCCTTGTGTCGAATCAATAAATTGGGTAATACTACCCGCAAAGACTGTTGCGATCCCCTACACTTGTGGGTCATCAAGACTATTTTCTGGTGCTGTTGCCGGGGAGCATAGCTTTATTTGTAAGTTCACTTGGATCTATTATTGTTCACTGCTACTCCTTTCATCGTGGGGAAGTCTCGTGACGGAAATTTCCCTATTTTACCATCCACTACAAGAAGAGGTACAGTCCTAAACACCTCTGCTGCTCTTGATTCACCGTATGTTATAAGTAAGCTTATCACACCACCACCACATGATCATGCTACACACGCTGCTACTACTGCTGAATCTGAAACTGCTTTTGATACTCATGATGTTACTTCTACTGTGCTTGATGCGAGTGGTTCATTAGGTCCTTTTCTAGATGCTACTATGGCTAGTCTAGGAAATACCGAAACTCCTAGTGAATACACTGTTACACCTATTAGCTCACCTGAGTCTAATGAGAGTTATGATATTAATGATGGTTACATAGAGCTCATTGATGAATTTGTTGAAGAGTTCCGAAACACACATGGTGCTAGTGCTATTAAGAGTCTCCTTGCTAGACGTACTATTATGCCTAAGAAGTCCTATGATCCTAAGTTTGCCACCTCTCCCATAGATATTAAAGATAAAGATTATGATTTCTCTCTTGATTTATCTTATTTAGATATTGTTGAGAAAGAACCTTTTTGTGGTACTGAAAATCAGAGTGCTGTGGCTCATATGAATGAGCTTTCTACTATGAGTGCTTTGTTCTATGATGATCTTAAAATGCGCAAGTACTTTGTTGCTAAGATCTTCCCTTTTTCACTAAAAGGAGAAGCTAGGGCTTGGTTTAATAGATTACCTCCTGGTTCCATTGATAGCCCTGATTGCTTGATTGATTATTTCTTCCATAAATATTTTCCTCCTAGTGCTAGACATGCTGCTTTGCAGAGACTTTTTGATTTTAAATAGGGAGAAGAAGAGAAATTGCCCGAGTCATGGAAAATATTCTGTTCCTTGATTCATGCATATCCTGGATGTCCATTACCTCAGAATGAGCTTCTTGATATTTATTATAATGGACTAACTGATGATTCTAGGACCTACCTAGATAGCTTTGCTGATTGTGTTTTTAGGAAAAGGACTCCTACAGATGCTGAAGAATTAATGAACAAGATAAGCAAGATTATGATGATTGGACTTCAACTGAGCTGAATACACCTGAGCCTATTACTCCTGAACCAGTTGTGTCTGAACTAGTTCCAACACCAACAACAAAGAAGAGGGGAGTTATTGCATTAAATGATGAAGTGATGAAGGAAGCTAAAAAGTGTCTAAAGGAGAAAGGTATTAGAGCTGAAGATGTGAGAAGTTACCTCCTATAGAAGAATTATGTAAGCCAATTCCTCACTCATCTACTATTGAGGTACACTCTCTCCAACACTTTGATGAAGGTGATATTCCTTATGGTAAGCCTCCTAATCAATGCTTAGAGGAACTTGATATTTTTATTGTTAAACAAGGTCATTTTAATAATCAGATTCAGAATCATTTATTGGAAAACTCTAGAGCTATCAATGAGTTGAAAGATATTGTGGAAAGAACTTCTAATGATATTAAAATGCTTTGTAAACACTTTCAAATGGTTCAAACCCAACTTGATCAACTTGCTAAGGTACAAAAGGATATGCTAGTTAATGCTTCAGGAGATAAACATGCTTATGGAATTAGAACTAGGAGCGGTGCATCTACTCAAGATCCTTTATATCCTGAAGGACACCCTAAAAGAATAGAGCAGGATTCCCAACAAGGTGAAGATAGTGGTACTCCTCATAAGAGAAAGAAAAAGAAACATAAGATAGTTGAGGAACCACTTGAACCTGCTGTAGATCCTAATAGTGTATCTGTCTCTGAAGCTGAAACTGAGAGTGGTAATATTGATGAGTCTCCTGATAAAGAGGAAGGTGAGGAAGAACGTGAGAAACACACTAAGAACACTAGGTACACAAAGGAAGATTTTATTGCTAATAAACATGGTAAAGAGAGAGAACCTTGGTTGCAGAAACCTGTGCCTTTTCCAGGTAAGAAACACAAGTCAAAGGAGGAAGAACACTACAACAAGTTTTGTGAGTGGATGAAGCCTTTATTTCTGCAAATTCCTTTGACTGATGCTATTAAGTTGCCTCCTTATTCAAAGTATATGAAGGATATTGTCTTTAATAAAAGGAAGATTCCTAATGAGGAGATTTCTACTTTGCTTGCTAATTACTCCTTCAATGGTAAGGTTCCAAAGAAACTTGGTGATCCAGGTATACCAACTATTCCTTGCTTCATTAAGAATAATTATGTTAGAACTGCTTTATGTGATTTGGGAGCTGGAGTTAGTGTTATGCCTTTTTCTCTCTACAAGAGACTCCAGCTAGAAAAGTTGATACCAACTGATATATCTTTGCAAATGGCTGATAAGTCAACTACTATTCCTGTTGGTATATGTGAGGATGTTCCTTTTCAAGTTTCTCAGAATTGCATGGTCTTAACTGATTTTGTTGTGCTTGAAATGCCTGAAGATGATAATATGTCTATTATTCTTGGGAGACCTTTTCTTAATACTGCAGGTGCTATCATCAATTGCAATCAAGGAAAAGTAACATTCAATATTAACAACAAAGAGCACACTGTCTATTTCCCCAAGAAGGTTGTTAGAAGCTATTGCCTGAATTCTATTGAAAATATTGAGAGCATCAAGATTGGAGAAATATATTGTCCCATTCCACAAGAAAATTTTGAATTATTATGATTGGGACCATTGCTATCAAGTATGAGGTAACATAATCACCTTGTGGAATGCAAAGTTTTGATTCATATAAGATTGTTTTGGTAACAAGACTTGGTCAACCTTGTTAACAAAAAGATTTTAATGAACGAAATAATGTTTTCATAGTGGTTATACTTGCTCACTTTTATTTTTCTCCTTTCCAATCTTTGCTCGTCGTCATGCCTAACTTAAAGGCGTTAAATAAAAGTACTTGTTGGGAGATAACCCAAGAGTTTCCTTGAGTCTTGGAAGTTATTACTTCAGTAATGACCACTCCTTGTCCTTTTTGTTTGCTTTTTGTGCCAAGAATGACCTCTAATGAGAGGGAAGTAAGATTTGGGGAGTTGCTGTTCCGAAACAGATTTCTGTCCTCCACCATAAAAATTCGTGAGGAGTCTATGTAAGTTGGATATGAGCTGAAAATTTACGAATAAATCCCCTAGTATGTGTGATAACTTTAGTTAGTTCAACACTTTTTTATTTGAGCAATAGAAGGTCTTCAAAAAAATCGGTTTCTACCTGCTGGTCTGTTTTGACAGATTTCTGCCATTATTTGCATTTGCTTCTTATTGATTCCTTTTCAGGTTCTTTTTGGGAAATTGAGCTTTTTGAAGGAGTTGCTACAGTAGCTTATGTTTTTAATGAAAATTATTGCTGTTCCAAAGCTTTGCCAGAGGTCTAATATCTTTTGAATAAACTAATGTTGCTAATGAAGATTGTGTGAAGTTTTGTATGAAAGAAAAATTTCAGGTGTAGAGAGAGGATGATGTAATGAGATGAAGAATGGACAAAAGCTCAAGCTTTGGGGGATCCACTCCGGGTCACCCCAAGAATTACTCAAGAGGTACAAGCATCAAAGCTTGGGGGTGTCCAAGGCATCCCCTTATTCATCAATAAAAATCTCAGGTCTTTCTAGACACTTCGTTTTTATTGTTTTATGCATAGTTGTGTTGATTCTTGGAGCGTCTTAGTTTTTGTTTTTGGTTTTTTGATTTGTTTGGTTTGGTTTGTTTTTTTTACCAATGTTTTTCTTTGTTTGCTTGTTTCTAAAAAAATCGAAAACACCAAAAATATTTGTTGTTCTTCTTTGGTTTTGTGAGTTCTTTGCAGGGTTCATCCGTCCTCAGTGGATTTGGTTTCATGTTAATATTCAAGTCACACAAGTTAAGGGCAATAATGAAGATTAAGACAACTCGAGGTGTGGTAAGAGGCTGGTAACGAACTCTATTTGTTTCATTTTTGTACATATACTCATCATTGTGAGCATGCTTAGCCTGTTCATGTAAGGTGTATGTCATTATGGATGCTTAGTAGTTCTTGCTTGTCTATGATTAGCTCCAGCTTGCTAATAGTTTGTAGCATGTCACATGAATGTTTGCTTGCATTGTTTTATTCATACTTTGGTATGATATTGTGGTATCCTCCTCTGACTATTCATATGAATCGACTTGGCACATGCTCACGCATGCATATGACTAATCAATAGTCAGTAAGCCTTAATGATTTATTTTGCCTCAGAGTTCTTGTATCACTTTCATGCCATAATTATTCATGTTTTGTTGCAAGCATGATTATGACAGTTATTGCTCTCTCGTTTGTCGCTCCCTCTCTATTACTAGCCTTCACTTGCACTGAGTATGTGCTCTACCTATGCTTCCAACTCCCTAAAGCTAATATTGACAGCTGTGTCCACCATACCTACCTATTAGAATCGTATGCTACTTCAGTGCATATTATATATATGTCGTGTTTTATTCCAAAATAAAATGTTTGTCTATTTTGAGAAAGTTTGTTAGTAAAGCTCTCACAAACTTGATGGCACACTTTATTCCTTGTGCTTAATAATCTTGAACCATTGTGACTAGTCCATGAAAGTTATATGCTTGATTATTATATACCGGGAGTCAGCAGAACCGTGCTGCCACGAGGAACGCTTTCAACACCTGTTGGATATCTCATCCAGTTGATACTTTGCTCTTTTGTTTACGGATGTCGACGATGTGAAATAAACGAGGAAGTTGTTAGTTCATGGAGTTTATACATTGCGTTAGAGAAACGCCTGGGCCGCTAGCCTAAGCCATGCTTAATCATGGTGGAAACTTGCAGCATCACCATAAAGAGCATCTATGAAGCTTCCTCAATAAAAAGCTATGCATATGGTAAATAAAAAGATTGTTGAGATGCTCATTGTCTGCTTGCCTTGTCATTTTGGTTATGGGAAAGCTCCTGTACCATGTGCAAGGGGTACCCTGTTGGCGGTTCTCAATGATATGCATGTATTTATAATGACAAGAACTTTCAGGTGACCAAAGTTGAGTAGCATGCGGAGCGACCCTCGTACTCAAGGGACTTGGGATTTCCAGTCTATGGTCTATCAAGCATATGATTCAGAGTGGACCTCACTTTCACCTTAAGCACATGAAGATGCCTATGATAGGGGCAATGAGAGGTCAAAGCTAATGAGTACCTTCCTTTTAGCATTGGGAAGCCTTTCAAACCTTCACAAAACCGTTTTCACAACCTAGTTGAGTCACCACTTATTCTATGAGCACCTTATTGAGATCATAGTTGTCATTCTTGCGTTTGTTCCAAAACTTGGTTAATTATGTCATGACTTTGATGCTTGTATCTATGATATCTTTATATCTAGTCTTCACTTGAACTTCAAAGGTGCCTCAACATTTATATTGTGCTCTTCAAACAAAGGCAAGCGAGATACCACTCTATCTTACCTTATTATGAGCATTGCAATGTTGCTTATGTTTATGTTTCATGCTACTTATTATTGAGTTGGTTTCTCTTCATATCTTGCAATGACTATCGAGTAGACTTAGTTGCATACTTATTATTATGAATTTTCTAAGCATATATTCCTGTGCTGAGAATATATACATCATATGAAGCAAAGTGTTCGTGAAAGTTCTTTTATCGCACTCTGTAACATCCGAAAAATCATGTTTCCAAACTCATGCATATCATCCATGCATCTATGATCATATAGGGTTCATTTCAAACAAATCAATTCAAAAACAGGAGCATATGAGCTCATTATTTTATGTGAAAGCATTTGAAACAAGTGCTACTCTCCAATGAGAGATTATTGTTCATGAAACCAAACTTTGTTGTCTTATTTCTCTCAGGTTGTTTTTCTAGATTGCTAAGATTTAAACCAAAGTTTCAAAACAAATATGATTTGAAAACCAATTTCAAAACCTATTCAAACTAGAGCTATGCCACTGCTTATTTTATTTTATTCCAAGTGACCAAGCCAATTCAAAGTGACCACTTAGTTTTATGCCCAGAAATGTGATTGTTGCACACTGCAAAAATACTGAAAAGATTTGAATTCAAATAGGTTTTGAAATCATTTGAATTTAATTCCTGAAATTGAAAACATAAAAAGAAAAGGAGAAAAGAATTGGAAAAGGGCCTGCGCCACCTATCTAGCCCAGCGACGGATTCAACCCACTAAGCCCACCCGGGTTCCCCCTCTCTCTTTCTCACTCGCAGACGAACCCACCCAAGTCACTGACCACACGACCCCACCTCCTCTCTGTTTCACTCGCTGACAAGTGGACCCTGCGACCATGTCGTCGTCATCGTCAATCACGCGCGGCCGCGACGCTCGCTCCGCCGTTACCTCGCCGCAGTCACTGCGGGCTTAATTGCCATTGATTCTGCACTTAACCGCCGCTCCCTTCTGCCTACATAACCCCCTCTGCACCGCGGCCATTTCCCCTCACCTAGCGCCACCTCTCCGCCACTAGGCTGCCCGCAATCGCCCTTGCGCCGCCGCAGACAGACGCACTCCGGCGACCAATCTCGGTGAGTACTGACCGCCCCCCTGTCTCTGGTTCAAACCATCGTAACCAGCACGTCCTTGCGCGTTCACTGATGCCCTCAGTTTGCTTCCTCGTGACCTAGAACGACGTCTTCATCCACACCCGTGAGCACCTAAGCCGCCGCTCAACTCCGACGTGCGATTCAGGTAAAACGAGATCGCCCCTCGCCTTCCCTTTTGTACTGTCTTGATCGCCAGGCCTTTGCGCATCTCCTAAACCATCTAGCTCATGCTAGGTTGACGCAGAACCTCGGCAACGTCTTCGACAACAAGCATCTGACGCCGCCAGCAACTCCGACGAGCTCTCTCGGCCACTACAGCGCGCCCCTTGACCAGCCATCACCACCTTGAGCATCAGCATCGCACGGCGAGCTTGGTAAGCCCCTTCCCCCTCTCCCACGCGACCTAGAACGCCGGTAGCAATTCTGACAGAGGCGTCGCCGCCTGTCGCCGCCGCCAGCGCCGCCACTGGATGGTCGAGTGCTGAGCGCCGTTAGATCTAGATCCTACGGATACGATAGAACCTAGACGAAGCGGTACGATTCAATCTGGGCCGCGCGATTAAGTTAGATCCAGCGGCTCAGGAGCGTGATCCGACGCGAACCGGTACGCGCCAATCAGAGCGTGACGCGTGGCTAGAGATTAGATTTAAAAACAGGATTTGAATCTATTAGTTGTTTGAAATTGTTTTAGCTATAACTTTTGATCCCCACGTTCAAATTTGACAAATTTTATATCAATGGAATCAGGAGAACAAGCCCTTTCTAAATATGCAATGTGTTTAGTGTTTTTCTTCTGTTAAAATGGTTTTATTTACAGAAACATGTGTAGGGCTATTTTGAGTATATGAATTGTTTGAGAAATGTTTTAAGGTTTAAATAAATGTTGTTTGGCAAGTTTTGAACTTGTTTATGAACCAGTAATGTGCACTTGTCTTGTTGTGTTTAGAAAATCATCACATATCATATTGCATGCATTCATATATTTTTGTTTGTATATATTTTGTATGTGATTTGTTGCTATGATTTTATGTGTAGATTTTGGTGCCAATAGTGATTGTGATTGTGAGGAGTGTAACTACTCTACAAACTACCAAGGCAAGTGGTGCTTCATGATATTTTTATCCCTATGTTTTATACTAAGCATTAGAAATATTTTGCTAGTCTTGCATGTTATATTTTGCTTATATGCCATGCTTGGGAAATCCTAGTAGTTGTAGAATTGCTAGAAATTTCTAAGTTAAGATGCTTATCTATGCCATGCTTAGCCTAGCTAGTAGCAACCAAGGGTGGTTAAATATACATGCTATGATAAAAATATTTCTAAGTCTTTGAACTTGTGTTTTGCCTAATAAAACAACTAAGTAAATGAAACACCTGGGTGGAATGGAAGGAATGGTTTATGTTGAGTGGTTACACAAGGCCCATTTCTATGGTTTACCTTGTGTATCTCACTTGTGGAAAGCCACCCAGGAACAAAGAGATTTTAGAGGCCAAATGTTAAGAAGCTTCTAGTCCAGCCACTTGGCAATATGGGCTCTGCCAGGATCATATAGGTGGCAATAACTTAGCCATTTGGACAGTTGGTGGTAGTGGGATGATAGGTTGGAGCGCGTCCATTTGGTCTAAGGGAAGACTTCTGAAAGGTCCTGTCTTGGTGAAAATCAAGGCTTGTGGGGAAAGTGCACAACCTCTGCAGATGGAAGAATCTAAGTACTTAACCATGTCCCTGGAAAAGGACAACTTGAGCATCAAGACATGGAAGCTATCAAGAATCTCCTCATCCCAATTTCTAAGTAAAAACTTGTGGTTTAACAAGGGTGAAGGACCTGAATGTCTATTGGTGGTTCCTTGGGAAAAGTTTTTGACAAAGAAAAACTTAGTGTTTTCAACTAATAGGCAAAACCTATTTTGAGCAAAGCAAGCCTAAGCTACACTTAGCCAAATTGCATATAGTATCTAGTCCACTAAAAAAATTATACTAAGGTATCACTTGCCAATACTATTCCAATGTATTGACCCACTGTGGCTGTAACTTGTGATGTTGCAGGTTACTCTGATGAGGATTAGGAGTCATGAGTCTACACTCAACATGTTTGCCTATGGCACATGAAGATGAAGACTTTTATCTATTTACTTATTTAAACTCTTGTATTAGGCCTGTGGCCATGGAGTTGTAAAGACTATGTTGTCTCTGGAATGACTGTAATAATGACCTTTGTTTCTATGTACTTCATCTTAAACTGTGGATGCTAGCATTGATCCAGGGACTAGCATTGCAATCACAGGGATCCTTTTCCTTTACAAAGGAGGGATCTTACAGATGGTATCAGAGCACTGTGTTGCCTGTAGGATTATGACCCTAGGATTGGAAACCACTAAGGAAAAATTTTCAACAACTTCTATACTTGTCTATTCTTCTCGTAAACTTTTCTAATCTTCTTTCTCATCTCTATTTTTAGATGAACTCCATCAACGAAGCCGTAAGGAAAGGACCACTCATGACAATGACTTTGGAGTGTGAGACAGAATTTCCCAAGGCTCTCAAGGACCTCATGGTTGCAATGGAAATACATGGTGCAACTGTGTACAAAGGCTTTCCTGTGATGGACGAAGGAGTTGAGTACTGGTGGGTGCAACTTCACTTGTATAAAAACAAGGAAGACAACCACAAGGAGTCAGGATTCTGCATGTTCACCAATTCAGTGATGCACCCTACATTCTTTGACTCAGCAAGGGATGCATCTTGGAAGACCATCAAAGAACTTGGTGATAGAGTCAAGTGCAGAATGCTCAACATCCAAAATGACCTAAAGGAAGAGAAGAAACATACCCAAGAGTTGGAGGCTACCAACCAAACCTTAAGAGGAGACATTATAGACTTAGTAATGGAGTCATGTGCTCAAGATAGAGTGATTGCTTCTAGAAATATTGTGTTAGCCAACATATCTAGTGAGTTGGGATTGTAACTTACTTTGTTAGTTGGACCACCACTATCACCTTATTTTCCAAATGTTGCTTAAAATAAGTTGAACCTTGGTTGTTGTAATGGATCCATGTATGCCATGACTTGTGTGTTTTGATTTCCAAAGATATGCATGTGATGCTTGCCTTTTGTTTATCTTAAATTGTGTTGTTTTCTAACTTTTTCTATCTTATAAATAGATGCCTAATGTTACCATCAGCACCGTTGAGGAGTTCCAGGGAACTCGCTTTGGTCCTCGTATTATTGAGCTCACTAGTTTGCTCAATCTCCCTCTTCCTACCATCATGGTTCTTCCCCTCACCAAGTTTGAGAGGAAAGACCTTTGGGGCTTCAAGGTCAATCAGCCCGGACGCCAGACTGAGCCTACCACGGAGGCTATCATCTTCAAGCTCATGCACGATGACAAGGAGAGAGGCCTAGAGGTAGTCATGCAGGACTTGATTGGACGTCTGTTAGGGAGACACTCTCGACAGGTTAGAGGTACTCACTTCCACGTCTTCGATAGACGTGATGAGGATGGAGAGGCCATCGACTTCAAGGACACTTCGAGGGAGACATCGAAGCCGATTCGCCTATACCTCTAGGACTTAGAGGTTCTTCTTAGGCATGTGGACACTGATAGGACCAACGTCATGCTTAGCAATGACGAACTCCAGGTGCAGCTTCGTGAGAAGGACAAGCTCTTCGCGAAGCAAGATGAGATAGTCAAGGAGATGGAGGCAAAGTTCGAGAGCCAGGACATAAAGTTCAAGAGTCAAGAGAAGCGAGTCCAAGATAGGAACAAGAGGATTCGGGACATGACTGAAGAACTGCAGGCCAAGGACTTCGAGCTCGAGCATCAGCAGACTGTGATTGAGAGGCTTCGTTCTCGGAAGAGGGCTCTCAAAGCCAAAGTAGAGACCTTGACCACCAATGTCGAGGAATACAAGACCGCTATGGAGAATGCACGTCTTACCTTTGTTGAGGAGGAGGTTGATGCCGAGGAGTAGTGATGACTACTCATTTATCATTTAATTATCATACTTTATTTGAGTCACAATGACCATCCAACATGTGGATGGCTTGTTATTGGTGTGTTTACTTTGCAAACTTGTCGTTTTTGTTGTTGAACTATTATTATTATGATGCATGTTTGGTGATTGGTTTATTTGATGTATTGTGCATGAAAGCATCTATGGGTATCTTATTCTTATCTCTATTGACAAACCACAGATGCCTCCCCGTCATGCAAATCCCAACCCCAACAACAACATCACCCCTGAGATGCAGCAAATGATGACAACTCAGACTCAGCTGATGCAAATGATGACTACGTTCATCCAGAACCAAAACAACAACAACAACAACAATAATAACAACAACAACCCACCGGGTTTTGACATGCTTACCAGGTTCTTGAGATTGAGGCTAGCAAAGTTCTCAGGAACAACTGATCCAATGGTGGCCAATGATTGGCTACGCTCTGTGAACAAGGACTTGGTTACCGTGGGCTGTACTGATGCAGAAAAAGTCAGATTTGCAGCACATTTGTTGGAAGGACCAGCCGCCACTTGGTGGGATAACTTCCAGATCACCACTCCCATCGAAGATGTGACATGGGCTATTTTTGAAGATGGTTTTCGTACTGCTCACATCTCATCCGGAGTGATGAGTTTAAAGAAGAAAGAGTTCCATAATCTGAAGCAGCGCCACCGCAGCGTGGCTGAATATATTGAGGAGTTCAACAATCTGGCGCGTTATGCACCAGACGAAGTTGACACTGATGCTAAGAGGAAGGAAAAGTTCCTTGAGGGCCTGAATGATGAACTGAACTTGCAGCTATCAGTGGCCTATGTTCCCACTTATCAGTCTCTTTGTGATAAGGCTGCTATTTTGGAGAACAAAATGAAGCAAGTTGAGAGTAGAAAGAGAAAGCACTCGGACAAGCACAACTCGGGATCGTCTCACAAGCGTTCCCATTATGATGATAGTGGAAGATCAGGATCCCACAAGCATGGGAAATTCAACAAGCACCACAACCACAACCGTCATCATGACAACAGGCACCACCGTAGTCATGACAATGACAAGTAGAAGAACCACAAGGGTGTATATAAGAACCACCACAGCGGTAGTGGAAGTGGTAGTGGAAGCCAGCCTGTCAAGAAGGATATTAGTCAGGTTGAGTGCTTCAAGTGCAAGAAGATGGGGAATTATGCAAATTAATACCCAGAAAATAAAGTTGAAGGACCCAACAAGCCCAACCCTTTTCAGAAGGGACAAGTGAACCACATCAATGTGGAGGAAATCTATGAAGAGCCAGATGCTGTTGCTGGTAAGTTCAAACTCAATTCTATTCCAGCACTTGTTCTTTTTGATACTGGAGCATCGCATTCATTCATATCAAAAGCATTTGTTGATAGAAATGGGTTTCCAACTGAAAACATTGGGTGTCCAATAAAAGTTAGTTCTCCAGGTGGAGATATGATAGTAAGTCTTGGATGCCGGGATCTAGTAATAGAGTTTGGAAAGCATAAATTTCCAGCGAGTCTGATAATCGTAGATTCCCAAGGACTGGATGTAATTTTGGGAATGGATTGGATGGCTAAGTATGAAGGAGTACTAGATTGTGCTAATCGTACTGTTGCACTCACAACCCCGGAAAGGAAACGGATTAAATGCAAGTCTAACTTTGAATCAAAAGGGAGTAAGCTAAATTCTCTTAAGGAGGTTAGCATAGACGGTGTGCTAATTGTGAGTGAATATCCGGATGTGTTTCCGGAAGAATTGCCAGGAATGCCACCAGATAGAGATGTGGAGTTCCTTATTGATTTGCTACCAGGATCTGGACCAATAGCAAAGAGACCGTACAAGATGTCAGTTGATGAACTGAAAGAACTCAAGAAACAACTTGGAGAATAGTTACAGAAAGGATTTATTCAACCAAGTTCTTCATCTTGGGGAGCCCCAGTCTTGTTTGTAGAAAAGAAAGATAGAAGTCAAAGGTTATGCATAGATTACCGTTCACTCAATGAGGTGACTATCAAGAACAAATACCCTTTGCCTAGAATCAATGACTTGTTTGATCAGCTAGAAGGAGCTTGTGTGTTCTCAAAAATTGATCTTCGGTCAGGTTATTTCCAACTCAAGATAAGAGAGAAAGACATACCTAAAACATCTTTCACCACAAGGTATGGATTATATGAGTATACCGTGATGCCATTTGGGTTGACCAATGCACCAACATAATTCATGAATATGATGAACAAGGTGTTCATGGAATTTCTTTATAAGTTTGTTGTCGTTTTCATCGATGACATTTTAATCTACTCCAAGAGCAAAGAAGAGCATGAAGGACATTTGCGTTTGATACTTGAGAAGCTTAGAGAGCATAAACTGTATGCCAAATTCAGCAAGTGTGAATTTTGGCTAAATGAAGTTGGATTTCTTGGACACGTTGTGTCAGGAGATGGTGTAGCAGTTGATCCTTCAAAAGTTTCAGCTGTAACTGAATGGGAATCTCCCAAGTCAGTGAAAGAAATTCGTAGTTTCCTTGGCTTAGCAGGTTACTACAGAAGGTTCATTGAGAATTTATCCAAGGTAGCAAAACCTATGACAGAATTGCTAAAGAAAGACAAGAAATTTGCTTGGTCTGAGGGATGTGAACTCAGCTTTCAAGAATTGAAGAAGAGACTTGTGACAACACTAGTCTTGTGTTTGCCCGATTTGGAAAAAGATTTCCAAGTGTATTGTGATGCATCTCATCATGGATTGGGTGCAGTAATTATGCAAGAAGGGAAAGTTGTGGCTTATGCCTCGAGACAACTCAAAACTCATGAAGTAAACTATCCTACCCATGATTTAGAGTTAGCCTCTGTTGTCCATGCACTCAAAACATGGAGACACTATCTTTTGGGAAAGCATTGTGAAGTGTTCACAGATCACAAGAGTTTGAAGTATATCTTCACCCAGAAAGAAATTAACATGAGACAAAGAAGATGGCTAGAACTCATCAAAGACTATGACTTAAGTTTGCAATACCACCCCGGTAAAGCAAATGTTGTAGAGGCTGCTCTAAGCCGTAAGGTTTTTGTTAATGGCCTCACTAAGGGAGAACTGCCAGATGATCTGTGTGCCCAATTTAGAGACCTCAGATTGGAGATTGTGCCTGAAGGACATCTCATGTCTTTGGATGTTCAACCTACTTTGTTGGACAAAATCAAAGAAGCCCAGCAGACTGATAAAGAAATTGAAGAGATCAAGGAAAAGATTGGCAAGGGAAAAGCCAAAGGATTCCATGAAGACGAACAGGGTACTTTATGGCATGGAAAACGTATCTGTGTTCCACAAGATCCGGAGCTTCGGAAACTGATTTTGCAAGAAGCACACAACTCACCGTATTCCATTCACCCGGGTAACACCAAGATGTACATGGATATGAAAGAAAGATTTTGGTGGAATAATCTCAAGAGAGACATCGCTGAACATATTGCTTTGTGTGATGTATGTAGCAGAGTGAAGGCAGAACACCAAAAACCAGTAGGTTTGCTTCAACCACTACCTATTCCTGATTGGAAGTGGGACAAGATTGGTATGGATTTCATTACCGGATTACCAAGGACCCGGTCAGGATATGATTCTATTTGGGTAGTAGTGGATCGCCTAACTAAAGTGGCTCATTTCATACCTGTGAAAACAACATACACAAGTGCTAAATTGGCCAAGATCTATATGAGTAGAATTGTATGTCTACATGGAGTGCCCAAGAGTATTGTGTCTAATAGGGGAACTCAATTCACTTCCCATTTTTGGAGACAGCTACATGAGTCATTGGGAACGAGGTTGGAATTCAGCACTGCATTTCATGCTCAAACTGATGGACAAACAGAAAGGACTAATTAGATTCTTGAAGACATGTTGAGGATATGTGCCCTAGACTATGGAGCCAGTTGGGATGAAAGTCTGCCTTACGCAGAATTTTCTTATAACAACAACTATCAAGCCAGCATTGAGATGGCACCATTTGAGTTTCTCTATGGGAGGAAATGTACCACCCCATTGCTATGGAATGGTGTGGGAGAAAGAAGTTTGTTCGGACCAGAACTTATCAAAGAAGCCGAAGAGAAAGTCAAGCTGGTTAAGGACAGATTAAAGATAACACAGTCCCGACAGAAAAGCTACGCAGATCCTAAGCGTAGAGAAGTCACCTATGAAGTTGGTGATAGAGCTTATCTTAGAGTGTCACCACTTCGTGGAGTGAAGAGGTTTGGAGTCAAAGGGAAGTTGGCCCCAAGATATGTTGGACCATTCAAGATTCTGAGTCGTAAAGGAGAAGTTGCTTATGAAATTGAATTGCCAGAGTCTTTGTCAGCTGTTCATAATGTGTTTCATGTGAGTCAGCTTAAGAAATGTCATCCGGAAATGGAAGAGACTTCTTTGAAGGATACTATACCTTTGGAAGAGGTTCAATTGGAGAGTGATCTCACTTATGAAGAAAAACCTATCAAGATTCTTGAGACTGCAGAAAGAGTCACACGGACTAAGACTATCAAGTTCTGCAAGGTTCAATGGAACCATCATTCCGAAGAAGAAGCAACATGGGAAAGAGAAGATGATCTTCGGAAAGACCACCCTCACCTATTTGCTAGCCAACCCGAATCTCGAGGGAGAGATTCACCTTAAGGGGGTTAGATTTGTAACATCCCAAAAATCATGTTTTCAAACTCATGCATATCATCCATGCATCTATGATCATATAGGGTTCATTTCAAACAAATCAATTCAAAAACAGGAGCATATGAGCTCATTATTTTATGTGATCAGCATTTGAAACATGTGCTACTCTCCAATGTGAGATTATTGTTCATGAAACCAAACTTTGTTGTCTTATTTCTCTCAGGTTGTTTTGCTAGATTGCTAAGATTTAAACCAATGTTTCAAAACAAATATGATTTGAAAACCAATTTCAAAACCTATTCAAACTAGAGCTATGCCACTGCTTATTTTATTTTATTCCAAGTGACCAAGCCAATTCAAAGTGACCACTTAGTTTTATGCCCAGAAATGTGATTGTTGCACACTGCAAAAATACTGAAAAGATTTGAATTCAAATAGGTTTTGAAATCATTTGAATTTGATTCCTGAAATTGAAAACAGAAAAAGAAAAGGAGAAAAGAATTGGAAAAGGGCCTGCACCAACTATCTAGCCCAGCGACTGCTTCAGCCCACTAAGACCACCCGTGTTCCCCCTCTCTCTTTCTCACTCGCAGACGAACCCACCCAAGTCACTGACCACACGACCCCACCTCCTCTCTGTTTCACTCGCTGACAAGTGGACCCTGCGACCACGTCGTCGTCGTCAATCACGCGCGGCCGCGACGCTCGCTTTGCCGTTACCTCGCCGCAGTCACTGCGGGCTTAATTGCCATTGATTCTGTGCTTAATCGCCGCCCCCCTTCTGCCTACATAACCCCCTCTGCACCGCGGCCATTTCCCCTCACCTAGCGCCACCTCTCCGCCACCAGGATGCCCGCAATCGCCCTTGCGCCGCCGTAGACAGACGCACTCCGGCGACCAATCTCGGTGAGTACTGACCGCCCCCTGTCTCTGGTTCAAACCATCGTAACCAGCACGTCCTTGCGCGTTCACTGATGCCCTCAGTTTGCTTCCTCGTGACCTAGAACGACGTCTTCATCCACACCTGTGAGCACCTGAGCCGCCGCTCAACTCCGACGTGCGATTCAGGTAAAACAAGACTGCCCCTCGCCTTCCCTGTTGTACTCTCTTGATCGCCAGGCCTTTGCGCATCTCCTAAACCATCAGGCTCGTGCTAGGTCGACGCAGAACCTCGGCAACGTCTTCGATAGCAAGCATCTGACGCCGCCAGCAACTCCGACGAGCTCCCTCGGCCACTACAGCGCGCCCCTTGACCAGCCATCGCCACCATGAGCATCAGCATCGCACGGCGAGCTTGGTAAGCCCCTTCCCCCTCTCCCACGTGACCTAGAACGCCAGTAGCAGTTCTGACAGAGGCGTCGCTGCCTGTCGCCGCCGCCAGCGCCGCCACTGGATGGTCGAGTGCTGAGCGCCGTTAGATCTAGATCCTACGGATACGATAGAACCTAGACGAAGCGGTACGATTCAATCTGGGCTGCGCGATTAAGTTAGATCCAGCGGCTCAGGAGCGTGATCCGACGCAAACCGGTACGCACCAATCAGAGCGTGACGCGTGGCTAGAGATTAGATTTAAAAACAAGATTTGAATCTATTAGTTGTTTGAAATTGTTTTAGCTATAACTTTTGATCCCCACGTTCAAATTTGACAAATTTTATATCAATGGAATCAGGAGAACAAGCCCTTTCTAAATATGCAATGTGTTTCGTGTTTTTCTTCTGTTAAAATGGTTTTATTTACAGAAACATGTGTAGGGCTATTTTGAGTATATGAATTGTTTGAGAAATGTTTTAAGGTTTAAATAAATGTTGTTTGGCAAGTTTCGAACTTGTTTATGAACCAGTACTGTGCACTTGTCTTTTTGTGTTTAGAAAATCATCACATATCATATTGCATGCATTCATATATTTTTGTTTGTATATATTTTGTATGTGATTTGTTGCTATGATTTTATGTGTAGATTTTGGTGCCAATAGTGATTGTGATTGTGAGGAGTGTAACTACTCTACAAACTACCAAGGCAAGTGGTGCTTCATGATATTTTTATCCCTATGTTTTATACTAAGCATTAGAAATATTTTGCTAGTCTTGCATGTTATATTTTGCTTATATGCCATGCTTGGGAAATCCTAGTAGTTGTAGAATTGCTAGAAATTTCTAAGTTAAGATGCTTATCTATGCCATGCTTAGCCTAGCTAGTAGCAACCAAGGGTGGTTAAATATACATGCTATGATAAAAATATTTCTAAGTCTTTGGACTTGTGTTTTGCCTAATAAAACAACTAAGTAAATGAAACACCTGGGTGGAATGGAAGGAATGGTTTATGTTGAGTGGTTACACAAGGCCCATTTCTATGGTTTACCTTGTGTATCTCACTTGTGGAAAGCCACCCAGGAACAAAGAGATTTTAGAGGCCAAATGTTAAGAAGCTTCTAGTGCAGCCACTTGGCAATATGGGCTCTGCCAGGATCATATAGGTGGCAATAACTTAGCCATTTGGACAGTTGGTGGTAGTGGCATGATAGGTTGGAGCGCGTCCATTTGGTCTAAGGAAAGGCTTCTGAAAGGTCCTGTCTTGGTGAAAATCAAGGCTTGTGGGGAAAGTGCACAACCTCTGCAGATGGAAGAATCTAAGTACTTAGCCATGTCCCTGGAAAAGGACAACTTGAGCATCAAGACATGGAAGCTATCAAGAATCTCCTCATCCCAATTTCTAAGTAAAAACTTGTGGTTGAACAAGGGTGAAGGACCTCAATGTCTATTGGTGGTTCCTTGGGAAAAGTTTTTGACAAAGAAAAACTTAGTGTTTTCAACTAATAGGCAAAACCTATTTTGAGCAAAGCAAGCCTAAGCTACACTTAGCCAAATTGCATATAGTATCTAGTCCACTAAAAAAATTATACTAAGGTATCACTTGCCAATACTATTCCAATGTATTGACCCACTGTGGCTGTAACTTGTGATGTTGCAGGTTACTCTGATGAGGATTAGGAGTCATGAGTCTACACTCAACATGTTTGCCTATGGCACATGAAGATGAAGACTTTTATCTATTTACTTATTTAAACTCTTGTATTAGGCCTGTGGCCATGGAGTTGTAAAGACTATGTTGTCTCTGGAATGACTGTAATAATGACCTTTGTTTCTATGTACTTCATCTTAAACTGTGGATGCTAGCATTGATCCGGGGACTAGCATTGCAATCACAGGGATCCTTTTCCTTCACAAAGGAGGGATCTTATAGATGGTATCAGAGCACTGTGTTGCCTGTAGGATTGTGACCCTAGGATTGGAAACCACTAAGGAAATTTTTTCAACAACTTCTACACTTGTCTATTCTTCTCGTAAACTTTTCTAATCTTCTTTCTCATCTCTATTTTTAGATGAACTCCATCAACGAAGCCGTAAGGAAAGGACCACTCATGAGAATGACTTTGGAGTGTGAGGCAGAATTTCCCAAGGCTCTCAAGGACCTCATGGTTGCAATGGAAATACATGGTGCAGCTGTGTACAAAGGCTTTCCTGTGATGGATGAAGGAGTTGAGTACTGGTGGGTGCAACTTCACTTGTATAAAAACAAGGAAGACAACCACAAGGATTCAGGATTCTGCATGTTCACCAATTCAGTGATGCACCCTACATTCTTTGACTTAGCAAGGGATGCATCTTGGAAGACCATCAAAGAACTTGGTGATAGAGTCAAGTGCAGAATGCTCAACATCCAAAATGACCTAAAGGAAGAGAAGAAACATACCCAAGAGTTGGAGGCTACCAACCAAACCTTAAGAGGAGACATTATAGACTTAGTAATGGAGTCATGTGCTCAAGATAGAGTGATTGCTTCTAGAAATATTGTGTTAGCCCACATATCTAGTGAGTTGGGATTGTAACTTACTTCGTTAGTTGGACCACCACTATCAACTTATTTTCCAAATGTTGCTTAAAATAAGTTGAACCTTGGTTGTTGTAATGGATCCATGTATGCCATGACTTGTGTGTTTTGATTTCCAAAGATATGCATGTGATGCTTGCCTTGTGTTTATCTTAAATTGTGTTGTTTTCTAACTTTTTCTATCTTATAAATAGATGCCTAATGTTACCATCAGCACTGTTGAGGAGTTCCAGGGAACTCGCTTTGGTCCTCGTATTATTGAGATCACTAGTTTGCTCAATCTCCCTCTTCCTACCATCATGGTGCTTCCCTTCACCAAGTTTGAGAGGAAAGACCTTTGGGGCTTCAAGGTCAATCAGCCCGGACGCCAGACTGAGCCTACCACGGAGGCTATCATCTTCAAGCTCATGCACGATGACAAGGAGAGAGGCCTAGAGGTAGTCATGCAGGACTTGATTGGACGTCTGTTAGGGAGACACTCTCGACAGGTTAGAGGTACTCACTTCCACGTCTTCGGTAGACGTGATGAGGATGGAGAGGCCATCGACTTCGAGGACACTTCGAGGGAGACATCAGAGCCGATTCGCCTATACCTCCAGGACTTAGAGGTTCTTCTTAGGCACGTGGACACTGATAGGACCAACGTCATGCTTAGCAATGACAAACTCGAGGTGCAGCTTCGTGAGAAGGACAAGCTCTTCACGGAGCAAGATGAGATAGTCAAGGAGATGGAGGCAAAGTTCGAGAGCCAGGACAGAAAGTTCAAGAGTCAAGAGAAGCGAGTCCAAGATAGGAACAAGAGGATTCGGGACATGACTGAAGAACTGCAGGCCAAGGACTTCGAGCTCGAGCATCAGCAGACTGTGATTGAGAGGCTTCGTTCTCGGAAGAGGGCTCTCAAAGCCAAAGTAGAGACCTTGACCACCAATGTCGAGGAATACAAGACCGCTATGGAGAATGCACGTCTTACCTTTGTTGAGGAGGAGGTTGATGCCGAGGAGTAGTGATGACTACTCATTTATCATTTAATTATCATACTTTATTTGAGTCACAATGACCATCCAACATGTGGATGGCTTGTTATTGGTGTGTTTACTTTGCAAACTTGTCATTTTTGTTGTTGAACTATTATTATTATGATGCATGTTTGGTGATTGGTTTATTTGATGTATTGTGCATGAAAGCATCTATGGGTATCTTATTCTTATCTCTATTGAACAAACCACAGATGCCTCCCCGTCATGCAAATCCCAACCCCAACAACAACAACATCACCCCTGAGATGCAGCAAATGATGACAGCTCAGGCTCAGCTGATGCAAATGATGACTACGTTCATCCAGAACCAAAACAACAACAACAACAACAATAATAACAACAACAACACCAACAACCCACCGGGTTTTGACATGCTTACCCGGTTCTTGAGATTGAGGCCAGCAAAGTTCTCAGGAACAACTGATCCAATGGTGGCCAATGATTGGCTACGCTCTGTGAACAAGGACTTGGTAACCGTGGGCTGTACTGATGCAGAAAAAGTCAGATTTGCAGCACATTTGTTGGAAGGACCAGCCGCCACTTGGTGGGATAACTTCCAGATCACCACTCGCCTCGAAGATGTGACATGGGCTATTTTTGAAGATGGTTTTCGTACTGCTCACATCTCATCCGGAGTGATGAGTTTAAAGAAGAAAGAGTTCCATAATCTGAAGCAGCGCCACCACAGCGTGGCTGAATATATTGAGGAGTTCAACAATCTAGCGCGTTATGCACCAGACGAAGTTGACACTGATGCTAAGAGGAAGGAAAAGTTCCTTGAGGGCCTGAATGATGAACTGAACTTGCAGCTATCAGTGGCCTATGTTCCCACTTATCAGTCTCTTTGTGATAAGGCTGCTATTTTGGAGAACAAAATGAAGCAAGTTGAGAGTAGAAAGAGAAAGCACTCGGACAAGCACAGCTCGGGATCGTCTCACAAGCGTTCCCATTATGATGATAGTGGAGGCTCAGGATCCCACAAGCATGGGAAATTCAACAAGCACCACAACCACAACCGTCATCATGACAACAAGCATCACCGTAGTCATGACAATGACAAGTACAAGAACCACAAGGGTGTATATAAGAACCACCACAGCGGTAGTGGAAGTGGTAGTGGAAGCCAGCCTGTCAAGAAGGATATTAGTCAGGTTGAGTGCTTCAAGTGCAAGAAGATGGGGCATTATGCAAATGAATACCCAGAAAATAAAGTTGAAGGACCCAACAAGCCCAACCCTTTTCAGAAGGGACAAGTGAACCACATCAATGTGGAGGAAATCTATGAAGAGCCAGATGCTGTTGCTGGTAAGTTCAAACTCAATTCTATTCCAGCCCTTGTTCTTTTTGATACTGGAGCATCACATTCATTCATATCAAAAGCATTTGTTGATAGAAATGGGTTTCCAACTGAAAACATTGGCTGTCCAATAAAAGTTAGTTCTCCAGGTGGAGATATGATAGTAAGTCTTGGATGCCGGGATCTAGTAATAGAGTTTGGAAAGCATAAATTTCCAGTGAGTCTGATAATCCTAGATTCTCAAGGACTGGATGTAATTTTGGGAATGGATTGGATGGCTAAGTATGAAGGAGTACTAGATTGTGCTAATCGTACTGTTGCACTCACAACCCCGGAAAGGAAACGGATTAAATTCAAGTCTAACTTTGGATCAAAAGGGAGTAAGCTAAATTCTCTTAAGGGGGTTAGCATAGATAGTGTGCCAATTGTGAGTGAACATACGGATGTGTTTCCGGAAGAATTGCCGGGAATGCCACCAGATAGAGATGTGGAGTTCCTTATTGATTTGCTACCAGGATCTGGACCAATAGCAAAGAGACCGTACAAGATGTCAGTTGATGAACTGAAAGAACTCAAGAAACAACTTGGAGAATAGTTACAGAAAGGATTTATTCAACCAAGTTCTTCATCTTGGGGAGCCCTAGTCTTGTTTGTAGAAAAGAAAGATAGAAGTCAAAGGTTATGCATAGATTACCGTTCACTCAATGAGGTGACTATCAAGAACAAATACCCTTTTCCTAGAATCAATGACTTGTTTGATCAGCTAGAAGGAGCTTATGTGTTCTCAAAAAATGATCTTCGGTCAGGTTATTTCCAACTCAAGATAAGAGAGCAAGACATACCTAAAACAGCTTTCACCACAAGGTATGGATTATATGAGTATACCGTGATGCCATTTGGGTTGACCAATGCACCAGCATAATTCATGAATATGATGAACAAGGTGTTCATGGAATTTCTTGATAAGTTTGTTGTCGTTTTCATCGATGACATTTTAATCTACTCCAAGAGCAAAGAAGAGCATGAAGGACATTTGCGTTTGATACTTGAGAAGCTTAGAGAGCATAAACTGTATGCCAAATTCAGCAAGTGTGAATTTTGGCTAAATGAAGTTGGATTTCTTGGACACGTTGTGTCAGGAGATGGTGTAGCAGTTGATCCTTCTAAAGTTTCAGCTGTAACTAAATGTGAATCTCCCAAGTCAGTGAAAGAAGTTCGTAGTTTCCTTGGCTTAGCAGGTTACTACAGAAGGTTCATTGAGAATTTCTCCAAGGTAGCAAAACCTATGACAGAATTGCTAAAGAAAGACAAGAAATTTGCTTGGTATGAGGGATGTGAACTCAGCTTTCAAGAATTGAAGAAGAGACTTGTGACAGGACTAGTCTTGTGTTTGCCAGAATTGGAAAAAGATTTCCAAGTGTATTGTGATGCATCTCATCATGGATTGGGTGCAGTACTTATGCAAGAAGGGAAAGTTGTGGCTTATGCCTCGAGACAACTCAAAACTCATGAAGTAAACTATCCTACCCATGATTTAGAGTTAGCCTCTGTTGTCCATGCACTCAAAACATGGAGACACTATCTTTTGGGAAAGCATTGTGAAGTGTTCACATATCACAAGAGTTTGAAGTATATCTTCACCCAGAAAGAAATTAACATGAGGCAAAGAAGATGGCTAGAACTCATCAAAGACTATGACTTAAGTTTGCAATACCACCCTGGTAAAGCAAATGTTGTAGCGGATTCTCTAAGCCGTAAGGTTTTTGTTAATGGCCTCACTAAGGGAGAACTGCCAGATGATCTGTGTGCCCAATTTAGAGACCTCAGATTGGAGATTGTGCCTGAAGGACATCTCATGTCTTTGGATGTTCAACCTACTTTGTTGGACAAAATCAAAGAATCCCAGAAGACTGATAAAGAAATTGAAGAGATCAAGGAAAAGATTGGCAAGGGAAAAGCCAAAGGATTCCATGAAGACGAACATGGTACTTTATGGCATGGAAAACGTATCTGTGTTCCACAAGATCCGGAGCTTCGGAAAATGATTTTGCAAGAAGCACACAACTCACCGTATTCCATTCACCCGGGTAACACCAAGATGTACATGGATATGAAAGAAATATTTTGGTGGAATAATCTCAAGAGAGACATCACTGAACATATTGCTTTGTGTGATGTATGTAGCAGAGTGAAGGCAGAACACCAAAAACCAGCAGGTTTGCTTCAACCACTACCTATTCCTGATTGGAAGTGGGACAAGATTGGTATGGATTTCATTACCGGATTACCAAGGACCCGGTCAGGATATGATTCTATTTGGGTAGTAGTGGATCGCCTAACTAAAGTGGCTCATTTCATACCCGTGAAAACAACATACACAAGTGCTAAATTGGCCAAGATCTATATGAGTATAATTGTATGTCTACATGGAGTGCCCAAGAGTATTGTGTCTGATAGGGGAACTCAATTCACTTCCCATTTTTGGAGACAGCTACATGAGTCATTGGGAACGAGGTTGGAATTCAGCACTGCATTTCATGCTCAAACTGATGGACAAACAGAAAGGACTAATCAGATTCTTGAAGACATGTTGAGGATATGTGCCCTAGACTATGGAGCCACTTGGGATGAAAGTCTGCCTTACGCAGAATTTTCTTATAACAACAGCTATCAAGCCAGCATTGAGATGGCACCATTTGAGTTTCTCTATGGGAGGAAATGTACCACCCCATTGCTATGGAATGGTGTGGGAGAAAGAAGTTTGTTCGGACCAGAACTTATCAAAGAAGCCGAAGAGAAAGTCAAGCTGGTTAAGGACAGATTAAAGATAGCATAGTCCCGATAGAAAAGCTACGCAGATCCTAAGCATAGAGAAGTCACCTATGAAGTTGGTGATAGAGCTTATCTTAGAGTGTCACCACTTCGTGGAGTGAAGAGGTTTGGAGTCAAAGGGAAGTTGGCCCCAAGATATGTTGGACCATTCAAGATTCTGAGTCGTAAAGGAGAAGTTGCTTATGAAATTGAATTGCCAGAGTCTTTGTCAGCTGTTCATAATGTGTTTCATGTGAGTCAGCTTAAGAAATGTTATCCGGAAATGGAAGAGACTTCTTTGAAGGATACTATACCTTTGGAAGAGGTTCAATTGGAGAGTGATCTCACTTATGAAGAAAAACCTATCAAGATTCTTGAGACTGCAGAAAGAGTCACACGGACTAAGACTATCAAGTTCTGCAAGGTTCAATGGAACCATCATTCCGAAGAAGAAGCAACATGGGAAAGAGAAGATGATCTTCGGAAAGACCACCCTCACCTATTTGCTAGCCAACCCGAATCTCGAGGGCGAGATTCACCTTAAGGGGGTTAGATTTGTAACATCCCAAAAATCATGTTTTCAAACTCATGCATATCATCCATGCATCTATGATCATATAGGGTTCATTTCAAACAAATCAATTCAAAAACAGGAGCATATGAGCTCATTATTTTATGTGATCAGCATTTGAAACAAGTGCTACTCTCCAATGTGAGATTATTGTTCATGAAACCAAACTTTGTTGTCTTATTGCTCTCAGGTTGTTTTGCTAGATTGCTAAGATTTAAACCAAAGTTTCAAAACAAATATGATTTGAAAACCAATTTCAAAACCTATTCAAACTAGAGCTATGCCACTGCTTATTTTATTTTATTCCAAGTGACCAAGCCAATTCAAAGTGACCACTTAGTTTTATGCCCAGAAATGTGATTGTTGCACACTACAAAAATACTGAAAAGATTTGAATTCAAATAGGTTTTGAAATCATTTGAATTTGATTCCTGAAATTGAAAACAGAAAAAGAAAAGGAGAAAAGAATTGGGAAAGGGCCTGCGCCACCTATCTAGCCCAGCGACTGATTTAGACCACTAAGACCACCCGTGTTCCCCCTCTCTCTTTCTCACTCGCAGACGAACCCACCCAAGTCACTGACCACACGACCCCACCTCCTCTCTGTTTCACTGGCTGACAATTGGACCCTGCGACCACGTCATCGTCGTCAATCACGCGCGGCCGCGACGCTCGCTCCGCGTTACCTCGCCACAGTCACTGCGGGCTTAATTGCCATTGATTCTGTGCTTAATCGCCGCTCCCCTTCTGCCTACATAACCCCATCTGCACCGCGGCCATTTCCCCTCACCTAGCGCCACCTCTCCGCCACCAGGCTGCCCGCAATCGCCCTTGCGCCGCCGCAGACAGACGCACTCCAGCGACCAATCTCGGTGAGTATTGACCGCCCCCTGTCTCTGGTGCAAACCATTGTAACCAGCACGTCCTTGCATGTTCACTGATGCCCTCTGTTTGCTTCCTCGTGACCTAGAACGACGTCTTCATCCACACCCGTGAGCACCTGAGCCGCCGCTCAACTCCGACGTGCGATTCAGGTAAAACGAGACCGCCCCTCGCCTTCCCTTTGGTATTGTCTTGATCGCCAGGCCTTTGCACATCTCCTAAACCATCTGACTCGTGCTAGGTCGACGCAGAACCTCGGCAACGTCTTCGACAGCAAGCATCTGACGCCGCCAGCAACTCCGACGAGCTCTCTAGGCCACTACAGCACGCCCCTTGACCAGCCATCGCCACCTTGAGCATCAGCATCGCACGGCGAGCTTGGTAAGCCCCTTCCCCCTCTCCCACGCGACCTAGAATGCCAGTAGCAGTTCTGACAGAGGCGTCGCCGCCTGTCGCCGCCGCCAGCGCCGCCACTGGATGGTCGAGTGCTGAGCGCCGTTAGATCTAGATCCTACGGATACGATATAACCTAGACGAAGCGGTACAATTCAATCTGGGCCGCGCGATTAAGTTATATCCAGCGGCTCAGGAGCGTGATCCGACGTGAACCGGCACGCGCCAATCAGAGCGTGACGCGTGGCTAGAGATTAGATTTAAAAACATGATTTGAATCTATTAGTTGTTTGAAATTGTTTTAGCTATAACTTTTGATCCCCACGTTCAAATTTGACAAATTTTATATCAATGGATTCAGGAGAACAAGCCCTTTCTAAATATGCAATGTGTTTAGTGTTTTGCTTCTGTTAAAATGGTTTAATTTACATAAACATGTGTAGGGCTATTTTGAGTATATGAATTGTTTGAGAAATGTTTTAAGGTTTAAATAAATGTTGTTTGGCAAGTTTTGAACTTGTTTATGAACCAGTACTGTGCACTTGTCTTGTTGTGTTTAGAAAATCATCACATATCATATTGCATGCATTCATATATTTTTGTTTGTATATATTTTGTATGTGATTTGTTGCTATGATTTTATGTGTAGATTTTGGTGCCAATAGTGATTGTGATTGTGAGGAGTGTAACTACTCTCCAAACTACCAAGGCAAGTGGTGCTCAATGATATTTTTATCCCTATGTTTTATACTAAGCATTAGAAATATTTTGCTAGTCTTGCATGTTATATTTTGCTTATATGCCATGCTTGGGAAATCCTAGTAGTTGTATAATTGCTAGAAATTTCTAAGTTAAGATGCTTATCTATGCCATGCTTAGCCTAGCTAGTAGCAACCAAGGGTGGTGAAATATACATGCTATGATAAAAATATTTCTAAGTCTTTGGACTTGTGTTTTGCCTAATAAAACAACTAAGTAAATGAAACACCTGGGTGGAATGGAAGGAATGGTTTATGTTGAGTGGTTACACAAGGCCCATTTCTATGGTTTACCTTGTGTATCTCACTTATGGAAAGCCACCCAGGAACAAAGATATTTTAGAGGCCAAATGTTGAGAAGCTTCTAATGCAGCCACTTGGCAATATGGGCTCTGCCAGGATCATATAGGTTGCAATAACTTAGCCATTTGGACAGTTGGTGGTAGTGGGATGATAGGTTGGAGCGCGTCCATTTGGTCTAAGGGAAGGCTTCTGAAAGGTCCTGTCTTGGTGAAAATCAAGGCTTGTGGGGAAAGTGCACAACCTCTATAGATGGAAGAATCTAAGTACTTAGCCATGTCCCTGGAAAAGGACAACTTGAGCATCAAGACATGGAAGCTATCAAGAATCTCCTCATCCCAATTTCTAAGTAAAAACTTGTGGTTGAACAAGGTTGAAGGACCACAATGTCTATTGGTGGTTCTTTGGGAAAAGTTTTTGACAAAGAAAACTTAGTGTTTTCAACTAATAGGCAAAACCTATTTTGAGCAAAGCAAGCCTAAGCTACACTTAGCCAAATTGCATATAGTATCTAGTCCACTAAAAAATTATACTAAGGTATCACTTGCCAATACTATTCCAATGTATTGACCCACTGTGGCTGTAACTTGTGATGTTGCAGGTTACTCTGATGAGGATTAGGAGTCATGAGTCTACACTCAACATGTTTGCCTATGGCACATGAAGATGAAGACTTTTATCTATTTACTTATTTAAACTCTTGTATTAGGCCTGTGGCCATGGAGTTGTAAAGACTATGTTGTCTCTGGAATGACTGTAATAATGACCTTTGTTTCTGTGTCCTTCATCTTAAACTGTGGATGCTAGCATTGATCCAGGGACTAGCATTGCAATCACAGGGATCCTTTTCCTTTACAAAGGAGGGATCTTACACACTCAGTTTTCAACTGAATTGCTTGAGGACAAGCAATAAGCTAAGCTTAGGGGGACTTGATACGTCTAAAACATATCTACTTTCTCGAACACTTTGCTATTATTTTTCCTCTATACTTGTGTGATTTGGATACATCTAACATAGACTGACGCTGTTTTCAGCAGAATTACCTTGGTGTCCTGTTTTTGTGTAGAAAATGAACTATCAGGAAAAATCCCAGAAAATATGCCAAAAACTATTTCTCACCAGAAGATCCACGGAGCCAGAAGGGGATACAGAGGGGAGGCCTGGGGGTCCCAGACCCAGCCCAGGCAGATCCGCTGCCTCCCTCCGCGCCTATAAGTTGACTTCTGACCTAAAAACTCAGGGGGTCGATAGTTTTCCAGAAAGAGTTCCGCTCCGCCGCCGCCACCAGAAACGAATATTAGGGTCCAGAAACTCCGTTCTGGCACCCTGCCGTGATGGGGAATTTGGACAGGATCATCGCCATCGTCATCACCAACACATCTCCATCAACCACCGATGTTTCCCTCATCCATGAGTGAGTAATCCCCTGTTGTAGGCTTGGGGATGGTAGGGATTTGATGTGTTCTTACATGTAATCAAATAAGATCTGTTAGGGGCATAGTGCCTAGTATCTCTATTAGTGCTATTTGACTTTGTTGCAACTTGTTGTGCTTAATGCTTGTCACTAGGGCCCGAGTGCCATGATCTCAGATCTGAACTTATTATTGAATCATTATGATAGTATTGTTTATGATCTTATCTGCAAGTTGTGTACACATATCATTGTCCGGATCCAAAGGCCCCAAAGTGACAATAATTGGGACAACCGGAGGGGATGGGTGTGGTGTGAGGATCACATGTGTTCACAGAGTGTTAATTCTTTGCTCCGGTGCTCTATTAAAAGGAGCACCTTAATTGCCAGTAGTTCCCTAGAGGCCCCGCTGCCACGGGCTGGCTAGACAGAAGATGTTGTGCAAGTTCTCATTGCGAGCACGTATGACTATATTTGGAGCACATGCCCAGGATTGTTTAGTACTTGAATGCTTGTTATTATTTATCTGCAATGCCCTAGTTCTTTGAATTTACATGTTTAGACTTGTCCATGCAACGCCCGTCCATCCCTATGCCTACCGCACTCGAAGCCTACTGTTACCGTTACTGTTACTATTGCTACTGTTCCAGTGTTGCTCTTACTGCTGCTGTTGCTACTACAAACTGTTGCTACTGATAAATTTCTGTGAGCAAGAACTAATTCCAGGTGCATCTGAATTGACAACTCAGTTTTTAAGGATTGCAAGTATTCTTTGGCTCCCCTTGTGTCGAATAAATAAATTGGGTAATACTACCCGCGAAGACTGTTGCGATCCCCTACACTTGTGGGTCATCATATATATGCTCACCACTTGCCTTGATAGTTGGAGGAGTAGCACAGTCCTCACAATCACAATCACCACTATCACCAAAATTTACACATAAAATCATAACACCAAATCCAGATTCAAATATTCAAACAAAAATATATATGAATGCATGAAAATGCAATGGGATGATTTTCTATACTAAACAAATCAAACCAAACAGTACTGAACACAAAGTAAACTTCCTAAGGTTCAAATAAAACAAGTTTCACTCTAAAACAATTTTTAAAACATTTTATATAATCAAAATAAGCCTATAATTGGTTCTGCAAATAATCCTAATTTTACAGAAGAAAATGGCCAAACAAAGGCCATAGATGTCTAGGGTTCAATTTTCTGAATCCATTGACATATTATTTGTAAATTTTGGACAAACAGAACTAAAGATATGAATTTTACAAGTTTAAATCCATAATAGATTCAAAAAACAAATTTTAAATCAAACAGCTAAACACGTGGATGCATCTGATTGGTTGATACCGTTTCGCACGGATCACGTTTCCGCGCCGTTGGATCAAGTCAGATCCAACGCGTCAGATCAAAACTTACCGCTTCACTCACGATCTAATCTACAACGCACGATCCAGATCTAACAGCCCTAGACCAAGCGACCATACGCGAGCGACGCTGATGCCGCTGGCGGTGGCAGCGCTACTAGCCGTGATGTTCCGGCGAACCTAGAGGGGGCTGGGGGTGAGGCTGTGGCTTACCAGCATCCCTCGGATGCGAGGAAGCTCAAGGTGCAACTGGCTTGTACGTGGGCGTGCTGTAGTGGCCGTGAAAGCTCGTCGGAAATCTCACAGGCATCAGGCACGGGTTGGCGGAGACGATTGCGACATTCTAGGTCACCATAGGACAAACAAACAGCATCAGTGGCTGCGCAAGGACACGACACACATATGGGTTTAATCTAGAAGGCAAGGGGCGCTCGATTCTTACCGGAATCCCTCGTCGGAGTTGGACGGAGCTTCGGGTGCTCGCGGTGGTTGTTGGAGACGACGACCTAGGGGGATATAGGGAGAACTAGTGGTGTCAGAAGGAGCGCAAGGATCAGAGAAACAACTTTGTATGAACGAGGGACAGGGGGGCGCTCGAGGCTCACCGTAATGCTTCATCGGAGTTTGTCGGGCAGCGGCTGTTCGAGCTTGAATACAGGCAGCCTGGGGGCGCTTGGGCATCAGAGTTTTGGGGGAAATGGCCACGGCGAGGTGGTGGTTAAATAGCAGGTGAGGGGTGAAAGAATTACTGCCAGAATCAATGGAATTGATTTGTCTTGATTTGGGGAAGAAACTGGCAGCGACGGCGTGGTCATCGGCACGTGAATGAGGACGATGAGCTGGCATGGCGACGACGTGGCGCATGGCCCACTGGTCAGTGACTGCAGGGTACGGCTTGCGCAGGTGAGAGAGTAAGCATAGGGAGAGAACCCCGAGTGGGCTTGTTGGGCCAGAAGTGGTGCTGGGCTGGAAAGGCAACGCAGGGTTTTATTTTTTCTCTTCTCCTTTTATTTTTCTAATTTGATTTTCAGGAATGGTTTTAAACCCTAATTCAAACTTGTTTGAATTCAAACCTTTTCTAGATTTTTGTACTATGAACCTTGCATTCAAAAGTGTGTCAAACACATCTGTCCACTCAAAACACTTTAGTCTTTTGAAAAATAAAAATAAAACTATGGCTCACATGAATATAATAAAATGGGCATAAATATGGTTTATAACTTTGAAAATTTTTGTGCAAGCTCTAGATGCTAAGATGATATGAATGCAATGCATGCTTTTATAATTCATGAATTTTTGGGATGTTACAAAATCTAACCCCCTTAAGATGAATCTCGCCTTCGAGATTTGGATTGGCTAGCAAATAGGTGCGGGTGATCTTTCCGAAGGTCATCTTCTCTTTCCCAAGTTGCTTCTTCGGTATGATGATTCCACTGTACTTTGCAGAATTTGATAGTCTTAGTACGAGTAACTCTTTCTGCTGTCTCAAGAATCTTGATAGGTTCTCTTCATAAGTAAGATCACCCTCCAACTGAACCTCTTCGAATGGTATAGTGTCCTTCAATGAAGTTTCTTCCATATCCGGATGACACTTCTTTAAATGACTCACATGAAACACATTGTGAACTGCTGATAGTGATTTAGGCAATTCAATCTCATAAGCCACTTGTCACATCCCAAAATTTTCCAAATTTTCAAATGTGAAAAATAATTAAACAAAATAAATAATTGTTGAAATTTTGGGTGAAAAGAAACTTTGATTCTAAATGGAAACATCAAAACCCATCTTGAACAAATTTGAATAAAATAGAATCCAAAAAAATTTCAAATCAAGTGAAATGCATTCATTAATAAATGTATCTTGAAATTTGAACACTTGGAAAAGATAAACAAAAACTCTAAAACCCTAAGGGAAGAAAATCATTTCCAAGATATCTCAAAGACTATGGATTTGATACATATAAAAATGTGTCAACAAGCATTTATAAATGATCATAAAATGATAAATAAAAATATTATAAGACCATAGAAATTGGTTTCACTTAATTTGGAGCCATGGATAAAAACTTATGAATTTATTAAGATAAAAGGAATTAATTTCCAAAGATAATAAAGCTCCTATATAAATCCATACCAAATTGTGATCAAATTAATCCTAAAGGGATTTAAAAAGATAAACACATATTAAATAAAATTATACAAATTGGAATCACCAAGTTTGGATCTTTAAATAAAAAGATATGGATTTTATAAGACAAAGAAAGAAATAAATAAATAAGGAATATTTAAAAGCCAAATTAAATCTTGGCCAAATCCATAAACAAATGAAACAAAAGATTATGGAATAATAAAATGAATAAAAGATTATTTAAATAAAATCTAAGGAATGAACAATATCCAATTTTATTTAAATAAAGACAATTTGCCTAAATAATAAATCCCAAGGAATTGTTTAGAAGACAATTTAAGTCTTGAATCAAATCCATAAGCAAATGGAATAAAGATAATCCAAATTGTCGTGGTGGTGGCACGGCAGATGCCATGGGTAGGCTTAAGTTGGGGGCCGAATGGGTGCTTGTGGTCACCGGGGAGGGAGTACACGGTCGAGCCATGCACGAAGAACAAGAAGAACTCTCCAGACTTGGCAATTTGATTGATACACCAAAGATTACAAGTGCTCCTTGAGCTGTTTAGGCTTGAGTTCACCGCACAAGTTCCCTACTTGGTCCAACCTCCTTCTACTACTGCTATGCCCTCCCTTATATAGGCAGTGCTAGCTAGCTAATACCCCTTTGGGTTCTAGGGTTTACTGTTTGGATCTTGGTCCCTACTATATGGGCCGGGTCGTGGGCTTTCCCTAAGACCAGAGGCCCGGCCCATAAATCTTGACAGCTAACGGTCTTCTGGTACGCTGCTTCTTGTTCTTTTTGGCGTCATGCTGTTACTTTATACGTTAACGCGTGCTTTGGGCGTCACCCGGCTCCTTTTGTGTCACCCGGCGTCACCCTTCTCTTTTGACCATGCTTTACCATGGTCCCTCTTGAACCTTACTCGGAAAGGTGCCACGTGTCCTCCTTGACCCGGCCTTTCCTCGATTGACTCGGCTCGTTGGTTCCTGCAAGGGTTACTACTTTGTCCTATGCGGGCCGACATAGTTTGTATGTCGGCTTTCATGCTTATCTTACCCGGCCATTCTTACCCGGCCGGGTTCTTTCTTTACTCGGAGCCAACCCAGCTGTGTTATGTTTCCCCTCTCGTGACCCTACTGGGGGTTATCCCCCCGACATTAGTCCCCTAAGCTGGTGAGGTCTAGCAGTTCAAGCTGTTAGGCGTCTCCAGGTTCCTTTTGTGTGAATGGAACTTAGTTTCTGTCTTTTATCTTTCACCTTGCCGGGTTAGTCTGACAATTTCGGGTCAATTCTTTGACTTCTTAGCTCATTCTTGCCTCGAGCCGAGTTACTTTGCCAATTCCGAGTCATTTTCGGCGCCCTTCAGTCACTGACAACTGGTAATCATGATTACTTGCCTCAATTTTTGTTCCAATTTTTGTCACTGTGGCATCCCCATCGACTTGCGCCTCTTGTCCTTCTAGTCATGACGTGGCACGGGATTTTTCGTGTATCCTTAGCTACGTGGCGCTCGCTGACTGGCTCTCCCGGCCTAGTACACGGCCACACGCTGGCCGCACGGCACAGATAGATCCCACGATGGGGTTTTTACTGCCCTTAAGTAGCGGTTGGGGCTTTCCACTTCCCCCACGCCCATTCAGTTTTCCCTTTGCCTTTCTTCTTCCTCGCGCATGCGAAATCGAACTGCCTC
Source organism: Avena sativa (assembly GCA_916181665.1). Taxonomy (NCBI): domain Eukaryota; kingdom Viridiplantae; phylum Streptophyta; class Magnoliopsida; order Poales; family Poaceae; genus Avena; species Avena sativa. The sequence continues at coordinate 269,498,023 of OV702298.1, read as the reverse complement.
CTTTGCGGTTCCTTCTTCCTCTTGTTCTTGTGCTGCGATTGTCCCTGTCCTCTTTCCATTCCAGCACGGGTCCTCGCTGTTCCAAGCCTCTCCTTTTCGTGGAGGAGACAGACTCTGCCGATCTCATGGGCTAGCATTGATGACGGTGCTGAGGGTGCTGAGGAGCAGGAGATTCCTGCCGGCGAGCGCGGTGGCTGGGAAAGCTCAGAGGTCTCCACCGAAGAGGTGGAGTGGCTCCGCTCCACCAGACGCATCCCACTACAAGTGGATTGCTGTCTCCCCGCCGGTGAGATCTCCCCCAAACCTCAAGCTGGCGAGCGGGTAGTTTTTCTTTCCCACTTTGAACGCGGTTTTGCTCTCCCTGTGAGCACCTTGTTTTCCTCGTTTCTTTGTACCTTCCGTCAACAGACCCACCATCTTCCTGCTAATGCGATTGGCTCTCTTTCTTGCTTCATCTCTGCTTGCGAAGCCTACCTTGGGATTTGGCCTACAGTTCTTCTGTGGGTGAAGTATTTTCACTTTAAAGTTCAGGTTGTTCCCCAGCTTGAAGTTCCCCGTGCCGAGAAGAAGCCTACTCGGTGCGATGCTGCCAGCATCACGCCCAGGAGGGATTCCATCTTTCCTCGGGTTGCTGGTATTGATTCTTGCAAGAAGTGGCATATAACCTTTTTCTATGTCAAAAACAGCGGGTCCACTGATAACATCCGGCTTCCCCCTTTCTCGGATGAGGTCCCCTACAAGAAGCACAATCAGCTTGACCTGCGCGACCAAGATGCTTCGGTGAACGAAGCCAACGCTATCTTGGAAAGGTTGCTATCGCCGGATGAAAACTTTCATCTTGCCAACTCTGACCTCATGTGCACCTTCATCTCACGCCGGGTAAGCCCCATCCAAGCCAGGAGCCACAATATGTGCTTCATGAGCGGGTCCCATGATCACACTCAGCATTCCACTAAGGAGCTCACCCATGACTCCATTTCCCGCCGAGTAAGCTCAATCTTTAAATTGAACTTGGCAGATGATTGGGCTTGGAGTTGCCCGCCGTTTAGCCAGGTTAGGCTGTCCCCTGGGTAAGTTTTCCGGATTACTTTCTCGCCGAGTAGGCTTTAGCTCTTTTGCCACTCTTAGCTTAGTTTTTAGTTTCTCATTCTGTTTGTCCTTCACAGAATCTCCTTCACCAGGTTGATGACAGTACTGTCCCTCCTGCCGGCTATAATGGGGATCGCTCTGACTCGGATGAGTTCGAGTATGACCTAGAGTGCTTCATGCCCATCCCGCACACTGCGGCTGCTTCATCTTCGGGTAAGAGTCAATCTCGCAATCCCTTACAAGATTGGTCTGACGACGATGAGGATGATGATTTTATGATTTTGGAGGTACATGCCTTGTGAGCTTAATCTCTTTGCTTATCCGAGTAAGCCCGTCATTTACTTATGCAGCTGGCCAGGTACATGACATTCCTCCTCTCGCCGTGGGTGGAGTCAGCAAGATCCCCGTCGCTAAGCCAAAGCGACGCGGAACCTCCTCCAGCACTCAGCCGGCCAAGAAGAACAAGCCCACTCCAGCAGCTCCTACTGCCTCTGCTGCCAGCCTGCGTGAGACTCGCCAAGCTGCTGGGTGCCGAGTTACACGCCGAATCGCCCGTGACCCGGTTGTCACCGGGTAAGTTTCTATACTTTGCCTTCTCTGTTCTTTCCTTTTTCATTACTGCTGTTCTCTTATATATGTCTTGTTGTTTTCAGTGTTGCACCTTTGACAGCAAATCAGGCTGCTTCTAGCATTGTCTCGCCGCTTAGGCCTATACCTCCTCCAGCTGACTCGGCGGCGCCGAGTCCCGTCCGGGTTGAGGCTCGCACTGCGGAGGCTCACGCTTCTCAGTGCCAGTCAGACCCGGTGGGTCACTCGGCTAGCGCCTCTAGCGCTGACCAGGAAAAACTTCCTGATCTTGGTGCCCGCAAGTCTGGCGCCGAGAAACCCTCTGCCATCAGTTCCTCTGGCATCAACCCTCAAGCTGATGTGAATGAACAACTTCCTGATCTTGGAGCCAGCAAAACTGCTGAGCCCAGCTAGGGGGTTCACGTTCTTCTCCAAATCCTTCTGCTCGCTCTCCAATTCTCTCAAAGGGCCAGACCCAGCCTAAGGCTTCTGGCTCTACTCGCCCCTCATCCGGCAAATCCACCTCTTCCAAGCAAACAACTCTAGTCTATGCTCCGGGTTCTGCTCCTCAGATCTGGCCTCCGACGTCGGCGACAAAGTTCGCTTCAACGGGTAAGGGGGACGAATCCGCGGCTGCCGGGTCAGGTGACGACTCCAGGGCTGTTACCCTCCATACATCTGCCGCTGCAACCCGTGCCACTGTGGGAACCGCACTGAAAACCGGTCGAGTTCTCACTCGGACGCTCAGTGGCAAGAGCCTTGGTTCGGCTGAGCCTTACGTCGTGGCATGGAATGCAGTAGGCGAGTAGGAGGTCAGCACTCGCGCCGGCAAGAAGCTGAAGCTGGGCCCCAAGGCTATGTCCGACATGACCCAGCAGGCCATTGCTCTGATGGCCCGCGCCGACGAAGTGAACAAGGTAAATTAACTTCTTACTCTTTTGTGTTATTGAGTATTTCCTTTATACATATCACCTAGTCCCCGAGGTTGCAGTTGAGTAAGAGACTTACTCGGCTGTAAGCTCATCAATAGTCACTTAGTCTTTAAATCCTTTACTCCAAGCCTATATGTTAGAACTTCGATCCCTAGCCCTCGAGGTTACTGCCGAGTAAGGAACTTACTCGGCTGTAAGCTCTTAAGCTCTTTGATTCCTTTGTGCCAAACTCATGTTAGAGCTTCAATCCCTAGCCCTCAAGGTTACTGCCGAGTAAGGAACTTACTCGGCTGTAAGCTCTTAAGCTCTTTGATTCCTTTGTGCCAAACTCATGTTAGAGCTTCAACCCCTAGCCCTCGAGGTTACTGCCGAGTAAGGAACTTACTCGGTTGTAAACTCTTAAGCTTTTTTTATTCGGCAGGTCGCCTGACTTGACTCTTTCTTATTGTCTATCTTCTTTGATTAGCTTACGCATAACGAGCGCACCAAGGTGCACCAAGCTCTCGTCCTGGCGAATCGCAAGCGCGAACTTGCGTATGAGAAGCTACAGACTGACACCCATGGCCAAGGTAATATCTTTGCTCTTCCCTTTTTCTATTTCGGTGTAATTTTACTTGGTTCATCTTCTCATTTTTTCTCTCGCTCTTGTTCCACAGCCACTGCGCATTCTACCATCAACGATCTTCACTCGCAAATCAGCGAGGCCGAGAGTAAATTTCTTGCCTCCCTAATCCAATAGCTGAAAGTTTTCTATTGGTACTGACAAAAATTTGTTCTGAATAAGCAGAGAAGCACCAAGCCGAACTCCAGAAGGAGCACGATGAGGTGGCTCGGCTGAAGAAACTGATGGCCGAGACGGAGCAGAAGCACTTGGCCGAAGTGAAAGGGCTGAAGGAAGAGCTTGCCGAGAAGAGCGAGCAACAGGCTGCCAGCGCCGAGAAGACCAAGAGGTTACTCGACGAGGCCGAGTCATCGGTCGAGTCGGAAAACCTGAACTTTGACGCCCTTCAAGCCAAGACCAAGACTTGGCATAGCAAGATCGCCGCCATCAACTTCTTTCTCGGTAGTGAGTTCTTACTCTTTTTGCACTGTATAAGTCATTTTGGACTTCTTCCATCTGCCTTTGTTGTTTGCTAACTTTCTCTTTTTGCTTGCAGAGAATTTTCCTGAGGCCAACATGTTTGCCATCCGATCCCTGAAGAAGGTGAGAGCCGAAGCTGGTGCTCCTGCTGACGGCGAGGTGTCTATTGAAGAGATCCTCGCAGGGTGTCTGAACGGGTCAAGACCCTCAGATCTTGCCGTGTGGATTTGCTCAAGTCGCTATCCATTCATTTCACATGCTCTGGCCGGATGAAGACCCACCCGAACTCATCGAGCCACTCGCCGAGAGATTACTCCTTACTGAAGACCGGCTGGATCAATGGCGCGAGTCGGTCGGCCGAGCTGCAGCGGATAAGGCTCTCTCCTTCGTGCTTTCATGGTACGAGGACATCAACCTCGACGTTCTTGCTCGCATAAGGGGAGATGGCAAGTGGTTGAATGACCCGGAGCTGATCAAGAAGTGCCAGGAGCGAGCTTATGCATGATCGAGTACACCATGGTGCACGCTTGGTGTGAAGGGCCCAGCTTCCTCGACCTTGGCGACCCGCTCGTCGAAGTTGCTGCTGAAGAGGGTGGCGACAGCGAGGCGACCGAGTCAGATGACCCGGCCACAGATGCCCCCCACCCGGCCGACGCTCCAAACAATACTCCTGCCTCCGAGAATGCTCCTCCGAATTCTCCTGCTCCTTAGGCCAACAAATACTCGAACTTTTATTAGATCCCCGGTATGCCGGGTACAGATGTAACATACATTGCACTTAAAGTTTGACTATGTGCCTTTTGATAGGCTTTATATGTTTGCGTTATGCTCTGAGTGCGAATCACTCAAGGACAAGTCCCCGAGTTTCATTTTGCCGTGTCACCTTTCCTTGCCTTTGGCCCTTGTCTACCTTTTTAGGTGTTCGACAATAGGATCTCAAAGTACGAAGGATATAGTTAGCGGGTATGAAACTTGGATAACTTGTCCGAGATTACTCAACACGTAGCATAACAAGACCTGCAGAGAGTTAGGCAAAAACTAAATCCGACTCGCGTTTCTCCCTTGTATTTATCCTGCGTTCGTGTTTACCCGTCTTAGATCTTTTTCTCTTGCTTGCCATGAAGCCGTGTTTTCGGACAACAACATAGTTGAAGAGTTGACTTCTTCCAAGTAAACACTACTTGTTCCGAGATAAATTTTGGGTATCACACCAGCCGACGTAAAATAATTGAAATGGAAAACCTAAGGGGTAGTCCCCGAGTTAGTTTTTCGAATCATACCATTTTATTATTAGCACATAGCCGGCAAACATGTCCGACCTATGAGAGTTTGAGTGATACATGCACTGCTTCTCCTAAGTATAGAAGGGACGAAGAAGTGCCACATTCCATGGCCTTTTGGTTTCATCTCCTGACCTGTCCGCTTTGTTCTTTTGCACTTCACGAGCGTCTATGACATAGTAGGAATCATTGTGCAATGCTTTGCTTACAATGAACGGACCTTCCCATGGAGGTGATAGTTTATGCATTCCTGCTGTGCGCTGCACCAGCCTTAGCACCATATCTCCTTCTCGAAAAACACGAGGTTGCACTTTCCGGCTATGGTAGCGTCGGAGATTTTGTTGATATATAGCGGATCTAGAAAGTGTCAGTTCTCTTGCTTTGTCGAGTAAGTCTACTCCATCTTCTCGGGCGTCTTGTACCTCGTCTTCCGAGGATTGCCTTATCCTTGGCGAGTCATATTCTATGTCTGCAGGCAAAATTGCTTCAGCCCCATACACAAGGAAAAATGGCGTGTAACCAATTGATCGATTCGGAGTTGTTCTTAGGCTCCACAGTACTGAGGGTAGTTCCTCTATCCAACTACCAGGTGATCTCTGCAGTGGTTCCATTAAGCGGGGTTTTATGCCGGACAGAACTAAGCCATTAGCCTGTTCCACTTGTCCATTTGATTTTGGATGGGCGACTGATGCTACGTCAAGTCTTATTCGGTGTTTCCCACAGAAGCGATCAAAAGCTTCTTCGGCAAAGTTTGTGCCATTGTCAGTGATCACACTGTGTGGATAACCGTATCTGAGGATTATATCCCTTAAGAATGTAACAGCTGTTTTACCGTCCAATTTCTTGATTGGCTTCACTTCTATCCACTTGGTGAACTTATCGATCATGACCAAGATATGAGTCATGCCTCCCCTTGCTGGTTTGAATGGTCCTACCATATCTAGGCACCATACTACAAAAGGCCAAGTGATTGGTATAGTCTTCAATTCAGACGCTGGTAAATGTGACTTGGACGCATAGTGTTGACAACCACTGCATTTTCCAACTAACTCTTGCGCTTGTGCCAATGCGCTTGGCCAGTAGAATCCATGTCGGAATGACTTGGCTACCAATGCTCTTGATGATGCATGGTGCCCGCACTCTCCTTGATGGATATCAAATAAGATCTCCTGGCCTTTCTCTGAGCTGATACAACGCTGCAGTACACTTGTCACACTTTGCTTGTAGAGTTCCTCGTTGATTATGGTGTATGATTTTGCCCTCCGTGCTGTTTTTCTTGCCAATGTTTCCTCACTCGGCAGGGTTCCATCTTTCAAATAACTAAATATTGGCTGTGCCCACGTTGGTATTAATGGTTCTGGGTCTGCCTCAACATCAATGTCCATCGGTTCTGCCGACATATGCTCTGCTGATATAACTCGAGGAGTCCCCGAGTGTGATTCGGCGACCCCTGAATTGAATGGATCAGTCCCCGAGTGACTCGAACCTACCCCTGAGTCGATATCCATTGGCACTGCCTATGATTCATGACTCGCTGGGATGACCCTGATTGATTCGGACTCCGGTGACGACTTGATCGATGGCTTCCTGAGAAGCTCCAATGCTACCCCTGGTGGTATTGCTTGTCTAGATGATCCTAGTTTGGATAATACATCTGCTGCCTCATTTTCTGCTCTAGGAATGTGATGAAATTCACAACCATCAAAATATCCCGAAATTTGTTGTACGTGGAAACGATATAATGCCATGTTTGCGTCCAGCGCATCCCAATGTCCAGACACTTGCTGAATCACCAAATCCGAATCGCCAAAACACATGATCCTTTTGATACCAATTTCCTTGGCTACTTTAATGCCATGGACAAGTGCTTCATACTCGGCAACGTTGTTAGAAGCAGCAAAATGAATCTGCAACACATACCTCAGTTGATCCCTCTTTGGAGATGTGATCACTATCCCGGCGCCCAGATCCATTCTCGTCTTTGACCCGTCGAAATGCATTTTCCAGTAATTCGGATCTGGCAGTGGCGGTTCATACTTCATTTCCATCCATTCTACAAAGAAGTCTGCAACGGCTTGAGATTTTATTGCATCTCGCCTATCATATTGTAGAGTGTATGATGCCAGTTCAATGGCCCATTTGGCGACTCGACCGCTGGCATATTTGCTGCCCAATATATCCGAGATAGGTGCCTCGCATATTACTCGGATTGGGTGTCCTTGAAAATAATGTTTCAGCTTCTTTGCTGCCATATATACCCCATATGTTATCTTCTGATAATGCGGGTAATTCTGTTTCGAGACAGAGAGCACTTCTCTCAAGTCATACACTGGTCTTTGGACTGATTTGCCCCTTCTTCATGATCAACCACTATTACTGCACTTACAACTCTGTTGGTTGCAGCGACATAGAGCAACATTGACTCCTTGGATAGTGGTGACGCTAATATTGGTGTTGTTGCCAACTTTTTCTTTAATTCATGGAAAGCGCTATCAGCTTGCTGTGTCCATGTGAATTTATCTGATTTCTTCATTAGCTGATATAGTGGTAGGGCTTTTTCGCCTAGCCGACTAACAAACCTGCTCAACGAGGCCAGGCATCCAGTAAACTTCTGGACATAGTTGAGGGTTTTTGGCAATTCCATTCTTTCGATGGCCCTGATCTTTGTCGGGTTAGCTTCGATTCCTCGGCTGGATACAACGAATCCGAGTAACTTGCCAGCCGGGACACCAAATGTACATTTTTCCGGGTTAAGTTTCATCCGGAATCTTCTCTAGTTTGCGAATGTTTGACGCAAGTCCTCAATTAGAGTATGACTTTGCTTGATTTTTATTACCACGTCATCGACGTATACTGGAACATTTTTGTCCAATTGATCTTGCAAGCATTTTTGCATGCATCTTTGATATGTTGCGCCTGCATTTCTCAATCCGAATGGCATGGTGCGATAGCAATAAGCCCCGTACGGGGTGATAAAAGCTGTCTTTATTTGATCATTCGAATTCAGTGGAATCTGATGGAATCTTGAATACGCATCCACAAACAACAACAACTCACACCTAGTAGTAGAATCTATGACTTGATCGATCCGAGGTAGAGGAAATGGATCTTTTGTACACGCCTTATTAAGGTTTGTGTAATCAATACACATGCGCCATACCACTGCCACGTTCGGGTCATCTTTTTTCTTCTCGACCAAGACTGGATTTGACAACCAGTCCGGGTGCAGTACTTCCATGATGAATCCAGCAGCTAAAAGTCTTGCGATCTTGGTAGCTATTACTTTCCTCCTCTCTTCGGCGAAGCGGCGGAGGGGTTGCTTCACCGGCTTTGCATCTTGTCTTACATGAAGAGAGTGCTCAACCAGCTCCCTCGGAACTCCTTGCAGATCTTGAGTGGACCATGCAAAGATGTCCCTATTCTCACGGAGGAAGCTGGTGAGCTTGCTTTCCTATTTATCTATAAGGCCATCCCCAATGGTAACTATGTGCTCTGGGAAAGTTTCATCCACCTTCACCTTCTTGGTTTCCTTGGTAGCTTGAAATGACACACTGCCATGCGGGTTGGTGAGTGCCGACATGGACATTTGTGCTGCTTTGGCCAATGCTGCCACTTCCAACATCTGACTTTTCTCTTTTAATTTTACGAGTGACTCGGCCAGTGAAGATCCGGCTAAGGCACAAGCAATAGATCTTTTGTAATGTCCTTCCACTGTGATCACCCCACATGGGCCTGGCAGCTTCATCTTTAAGTAAGCCATATGGGTAGTAGCCATGAATCTCGCCATAGCCGGCCTGCCAAGTAAGGCGTGATATGAGCTGACCAGATCTACCACCTCGAAATCTATAGCTTCAGTGCGACAATTTTCTCTGTTGCCGAATAAGACGTCGACCTAGATCTTGCCAATTGGCTCACATGAAAATCTCGACAAACTACCGTGTAAAGTGGTCTTAGTCGGTTCCAGCATGTTCATGGTAATGCCTAACTTGAGCATTGTATCCTTATACATAATGTTGATGTTACTGCCACCGTCAATCAACACATTTGAAAACTTCGCGTTGATATCTGGGCCCATGAATGTTGGATCCAAAACCAGAGCGTATCCTCCAGGGGTTGGCGTGATCTTGGGGTGATCTTTTATACTCCAAGTTATTTCTTGCTTAGACCAATGCATGTACTTGGGAATTGCCGGCATCGTGGCATTCACTTCCATCATTCGTCGCTGCTGCCTCTTCTTGTCATTTGGCTCTGTGACAAAGACAACATAGCTCTGGTGATGTTCTCTGTACTCATTTCTGGTTCCGTGGCCGACATGAGCATCGTCACCTCTTGGATTGTGCACCTGGTGCACAGCTTTTCTTCTTTATTGATTCTGATACCTTGGCTGCCTGTTTTCATATCTGTTATCTGCTCCTATTGCTTGAGCATTTCCTCCTGTAAGTGGTGGAGGGGGAGGTGGTGGAAGCTGCTTATTCGGCGAGTCCACGCTATCTCCTTTCTGAAACCAGGTGCATTGCCTCGTTGAGTGATTGGCTGGTTTATTCGGACTAGGCGTGTGGAACTTACACGGCTGATCCAGCATCATCTCATAGGTGTATTTTTGTCTGTCCTCATACTGCTTTCTCTGATCGTATGGCCTTTTGCCGTCATTCTTTTGCACCCATTGTTGCTGTCCATCCGTCCTTTGCCGCTGACTGCTTCCAGCATCTGGATGATCCTGACTCACGGCCACAACCTGAGTCGAACCATACCTATAATCCGGCCTCTCGTCTCTTCTCTAGCTTCTGTATTCGGATCTTTCCTGGCGCCTTTGCGACCCGGCATCGTCATAGATCTGAGTCTCAGTCATCCCATCTGACGACATGAGCAGCGGCTAAGTCAGATCTCCTAACGCATACAAGTCGGCGATTCTTACCGTCTCTGCCAGGCTTGCCGGCATATCCCTTTGTAACCTTTTCCATAGCACACTTCCATGTCTACATCCTTGTGCAAACCATGCGATTTCTTGTGACTCGATTACCCCTTCACAAGAGTTACGCATCGTACACCACCTTGTGAGGAATTCCCTGTCTGTCTCATTCGGTCTTTGCTTACACATTGCTAGTTGTTGTGGGTGATTCGGCCTCTTGTAAGTGTTCATAAAATTGCTCACGAAAGCATCGTGAAAATCGATCCAACTGTTGATGCTTTCGGGTGGCAAATTGTTCAACCATACCCGAGATAGTCCTTCCAGCATCTGCGGCACGTAACGTAATGCCCATCTCAAGTTTCCTTGCGCGATTTTCACAGCGGTTCCATATTCTATGAGCCAGTCTTCTGGCTTTGTGCTTCCATCATATGTTTTTGTCCCTCTGGCCAGCTGGAAATTTGGCACCGGTGGCTCCTTCATGATCCTTGGGCCGAAGCACAGTGGACCCTGTGGACCTTGCGATTCAATTATGTCTGCCATCTTTATGCGGTCAAGCTTCAGCCTTGCATCATCCGGCTGAAGGTTCCTGCCTCCAAATCTTGCTCTCATTGCTTGATATGCATGATCCGGCAGTTCATACCCGTCATTTACCATAGCCGAGTAACCATCATTATACTTATTCGCGTTCGGGTCAGCAGGATGTTGAACTCCTTTTCCTGCACTTTGCTGTCTTCTTTCCGGCTGAGCTGGTGCGTTATTCGGAGCTAGATTTCCTCCTCCTGCCGAGTGAGTTCCGCGCCTAGCATGAGGCGTAAAAGTTTGCCCGCCGTTGTCATTTATCTGCCCAATTTATTCCTGGCTTTCGTTTTCTCGGGGATTATTTCTTTTTGCCCCTTGCGCATGTGCCGGGTTTCCTTGAATCACTGCCAGATCATAGGCGACCATCTGCTTGTTTCTTCCATAATCCACACTTTTTTGTTTTCTCGGCCTAGGCGCCGCTCCGGGTGAGGATGCTGTGTGCCTAGCCGATCTTGCCGGGACAGGAGTCGTCGAGTGAACCAGCTGTGACCTCCCTGCTATACCCGGATTTGCTCTGTAGTACACCTCATTCATCATGCTGGCTGCTTTTACTAACTCATTGACTCGTTCTTGTTGCCTTTTCTTTGCTTCCCCCTCCAAGTGGGGTAATTCTGCCATTGCTGCTTCCGCTGCTCGCAGGTTAGTTGCTGCTGTGTTGTACATTGGATGCATGTCCGTCTCATTGCTGTTCTCTGGTGTTATCTTCGACGTCGCATCTGCCAGCTCTTCATTGAGGTTCCTTCCTCTCAATCTCGTTGCATCAAGCCGGGTCTTTGCGCCCTTGACTCGATTTGCCGAGTTAAGCTCTCGGATAGTGATATCCACGTCCTGCTGTAACTGTGCTAGCTCCTTGGCTTTCTCCAGGACTTTTATCCTGGATTCTTCCAACTCGGCTTGCACACGCGCCGGGTCAGTTGCTTGTGCCACTGGCTCTGCCAACTTGTCTATCGCTTCCTGCAGCTCCTTAGCTCTTTTGCTCCTAGCTATATTCTCTGGTTTTTCCAGCGGCGCCTTTGCTATTATTGTAGCCCTTGGAGTTTCCTCGTGATTTCCTCCCTCTATGTTCTCATTCACTATTGGAACTACTGGGGGAGCTGTGGGGTTTGGGGCTGTCATCATTACCTCCATGGAGACGAGTTGGTGAGATTTCCCAACGACAGGAGCCGTTGGAGGATCCGGCGCCAGGACGACGTGCTCAGGATACGCGCGCTCCACGCGCACCGCGACGTAGACCTGGTGCTCGCCGAACTTGATGAAGCGATCGCCCCTAGGGAATGGCTTGGTCCCGAAGCAGCCCGCGTTGTCGCTGACGAAGTTGAGCGCTCCAAACCTATGGATGAGGCCGGAGTAGACGCGCTCGCCGGTCTTGGCGATGATGTTGTCCGTCCAGATGAAGACTCCATCAAGCACCTGCTTCTGCCCCATGGTGGGCGCCAACTATCGTGGTGGTGGCACGGCATATGCCATGGGTAGGCTTAAGTTGGGGGCCAAATGGGTGCTTGTGGTCACCGGGGAGGGAGTACACGGTCGAGCCATGCACGAAGAACAAGAAGAACTCTCCAGACTTGGCAATTTGATTGATAACCCAAAGATTACAAGTGCTCCTTGAGCTGTTTAGGCTTGAGTTCACCGCACAAGTTCCCTACTTGGTCCAACCTCCTTCTACTACTCCTATGCCCTCCCTTATATAGGCAGTGCTAGCTAGCTAATACCCCTTTGGGTTCTAGGGTTTACTGTTTGGATCTTGGTCCCTACTATATGGGCGGGGTCGTGGGCTTGCCCTAAGCCCAGAGGCCTGGTTCATAAAGCTTGACAGCTAACGGTCTTCTGGTACGCTGCTTCTTGTTCTTTTTGGCGTCACGCTGTTACTTTGTACGTCAGCGCGTGCTTTGGGCGTCACCCGGCTCCTTTTGTGTCACCCGACGTCGCCCTTCTCTTTTGACCATGCTTTACCATGGTCCCTCCTAAACCTTACTCGGAAAGGTGCCACGTGTCCTTGACCCGGCCTTTCCTCGATTGACTCGGCTCGTTGGTTCCTGCAAGGGCTACAACTTTGTCCTATGCGGGCTGACATAGTTTGTATGTCGGCTTTCATGCTTATCTTACCCGGCCATCCTTACCCTGTCGGGAACTTTCTTTACTCAGAGCTAACCCAGCTGCGCTATGTTTCCCCTCTCGTGACCCTACCGGGGGTTATCCCCCCCACACAAATCCAAATAAAATGAAGGAATAAGGAATATTCAAATAAAAGTATATGGGATTAAACCCTATTCTATTTAATAAAGACAAAATCCCTAAATGAAAATGAATCTTTAAATGATGAGAAAATAATATTTGGAATATGCCCAAGTGGAATAAAAATTATTTAATTAAATTAAATAAAATAGTTATTTGAATAAAATTTAAATGGGATTAAAACCGTATTTGATTTTATTGGAATAAAGACAATTGCCCAATTTAATTGATTAATAAATCATATTAAATATTTTAAATAATTCAAAGTGAATTATTTGCACTAAATAAAACCTACTGGAAAAGGATTTGGAAGAATTTGAATTTCAAATAGAAATTGAAAACATAATTGAAATCTCAATTAAATAAAGACAAGTGTTTAAATTAATTAATAAATAAACCATAGGAATAAGGGAAATTATTTCAAAATGGATTTTAAATACATGTTTAAAATAGTATTAAAGCATACTGAAAAGTTTGAAAAGATTTGAATTGAAAAAGGGTTTGAAATCATTTGGATCAAATCAAAACAGAAAACGAAATCAGAAAAAGAAAAGTAAACAGGAAAGAAAAAAAATAAAACAAGCCAGCCCAGCCAGCAAAGCCCAACTAATAGCCCAGCTAGCCCATTTCTTTCTCCCCCATAGAAAATGATTCGCACCAGCAATTAAACCCACTCAGTCACTGATCAACTGACCCCACCTGAACCCTCTCTCTCTCACTGACGACAAGACCCCACTTACCAGTTCGTCGTTTCCACCCGCGAGACTGTTTCTCCCCAAACCTCGCCATTTTCTGCCGTTTATTCCTTGCATGAATTCGTCTTAATGATGCAGCGATTACACCCCTCGATTACTCTCGTTAACTCGCCTTGCTCCCCTCTACCTTTCCCCTAGACACCATTTCCTCTCCAACCCCAGGCCGCCTTGAATTCATCTCGAAACTCTCTGACTTCGGCGAATCATTTCTCCGATTCCGGCCAGACACCATCGCCCCTTGCTCCCAGACCTCCACGAGCCTACTCCCCGCAGTCTTGCGCACCCGTTAGTACCTCTGGCTCGCCCGCGCATGATCCATAGAGTTGGCAACGACTTCAACCGGACGTCTCTGTCCACTCCCTCCACTCCGGCGACTCTTCCTGGTAAACCCTAGCCTTCCCCTTCTCTCTGGTTGACGCTCATGCACTCGCCTTCATCTCGCGCATCTAATGCCGTCTTCCTCTTGTCTTCGCGTGCCTCGTAGCTTCGCCCCCATCAATGACAGTACGTGCCCAACGGTGACAACATCTCCGGCGAGCAATCAGAGTCGTCTCTGTGCGCCCCTATCCCTCCTTCGGCCACCTTGAGCACCGCGACGATCCCGCGAGCACGGTAATGCCCTCCATTTCCTCCATTTCTTCCTAGTTGCGCCAGACCGCCTCTGACAGAGCCGTGCCATCGCTCACCGTCACCAAGCGCCGCCAGAACATGGTCGTTGTGCTTTGATCCGTTAGATCCAGATCATAGGGTGACAAATAGATGACTTAAACGAAGGGGTATGCGCGATCTGATCCGTGCGTTACCCTTTAGATCCTACGGCCAGTATCGCTTGATCCGTGGGAATCGGTATGGACCAATAAGAACACACCACGTGGCCTGTAGTTTGATTTTAAAATAGAATCATGTCTATTAGATGTTTGAATTTGTAAATTTTATAACTTTAAATCTACACGTCAAAATTTTGCAAACTTTATATCAATGGAATCATAAAAAAGTGTAATTTCCAACCATGCACTTTGTTTAATGAATTGCTTCTGGAAAATTAGTTGTTTTTGCAAAAACTTGTCTAGGACTATTTTGTGTATAAAATTTATTCTAAAAATGTTTTTGGGGTAAAATCTTTTGTAAAAGGTTTTTTTTGAACCTACTGACCATAAAAACCAATTTGTAGATTCAAAAGTATATTTTGTGAAGCTAAAGAATAAATCTTTGAATAGAAGCATTTCTAGTTAAATAAAAATATTGATTATGTTTTTTAAAATGCTTTTTGGGTAAAACCTTTGGTAAATGATTTGAATTAAAATCTCTGACCCTAAACACCATGTTTTGGATTTAAAAATGTAATTAATTAAACCTAGGAAATTATTACTTTGTTTAAAGGCATTTCCAACAAAACAAAAAGTTACTTTGAATTAAAATTGGTTTTTAGATGAAACCTTTTGCAAATGGTTTTAATATTAAACACTATGCCCATAAACACTAACATTTGTGTTTAAAAAAATATATTTGTCAAATACTGGAAATTATTACTTTGGTTAAATCATTTCTAACAAAACAAAAATGATTTAAAGTGGCCATTTTCACTAACTTAATATCAAATGGTTTTGCCACTTTTAAAAAAGACCAATAGATGTTTTATAATGTTTATAACCTATTAGAAACCACTTTTTCAAAATAAAAAAATCTTTGGCATGCTTGCATGCATTGCTTTGTTTTTATTATTTTATGTGTTGAATTGCTTGAATGGTAGATTGAATTTTGTGCCTTGATTGAATTGTAGTGGAATTTGAAGAGTGTGACTATTGCAAGATCAAGGAGTGAACCTATATTCTCTACCAATAAGGCAAGTGGTGCTTCATACTTTTGTCCCATTATTTTCACTATGCATTAGTGATATTTCTAAGTAGGACTTACATGGAATTTTCTAAGTGTTAACTATGCCATGGGAAATCCTAGTAGATGAAACCTTAGTAGAATTTTCCCTAATTTAAGATTCCTACTACTATCATGCTTAGCCTAGCTAGTAAAAAACAAGGGTGGATTATATTCATGCTATGGAATATTTCTAAGTCTGTTTTGTTTAATAAAACAACTAAGTGAATGAATCACCTAGGTGGAATGGTATTGCTTGGATGGATTTTTGTTGAGTGGTTACACAAGGCCAGGGGACTGGTGAACCTTGTGTATCACACTTGTGAAAGGCCACCCAGGAACAAAGAGATTTGAGATGTCAAATGGTGAGAAGCTTCAAGTGCAACCACTTGGCATTATGGGCTCTGCCTGGATCATATAGGTTGCATTAACTTAGCCAAATGGACAGTTGGTCATAGGGGATGATAGGTTTGGAACGCGTCCATTTTGGTCTAAGGGAAGGATTCTGAAAGATCTTGTCTCGATGCATGTCGAGTCTTGTGGGGAAAGTGCACCACCTCTCGAGAGAGTAAAATCTAAGTACTTAGCCGTGTCCCTGGCAATGGACAATTTGAGCATCAAGACATGGAAGCTATCAAGAATCTCCTCATCCCAATTTTCTAAGTTAAAAACTTGTGGTCGAACAAGGGTTAAAGGATCTTCAATCTTTGATTGGTAGATGCCTTGGGTGATTTTGACAAACAAAAACTTAGTGTTTTCAAATGATAAGGAAAATCTATTTTGAGCAAAGCAAGCCTAAGCTCCATGTCATGGGAATGGCCACGGCAGATGCTGCAATCGGCAGCGAGTAGTAGAACATGGGGCAAGGGCGTCCAGTCATCTGCGGTGCGAGATGAGGGTAGAGACACAAGGGTTTACCCAGGTTCGCCCCCTCGGAGGGTAAAGACCTACTCCTGCTAGATTGTATTATGAAGAGAATACAAAGGGCGAGCTCGACGACTAGGCGGCGAGTTTCTAGGGTGTATGATGGAACGTGCCCTCTATGCGTACCCTAGGGAGGTTTATATAGGTTGACCTCGCTAGGGTTTATAGATCTACAACCGAATTGGTTAAGGATTCGGAGGGTCTTTGACCTAGTCCGACTGGGCCTAGCTACGCTTCTGGGCCTCCAGCTTCTAGTCGCCTGAGTCCTCGCCAAGTCTCGATTCATTCGCCATCCTGCTGGCCCACTCGCTGGCAGCTTGGGCCAATAGGAAACGTCTTGCTGAGCATACCCCGGTAGGCATATCCCCATCAGTAGTCCCCGAGGCCGTCGTTGATTCGTCGCAGGTGTTCGTTGGCAGTCGGAGTATGCGGGTCCAATGCGGACGCCTAGTCGAATCGGCGGTGGACTCCTAAACAAAGGAAAGAACTAGTCATTTTAGTCCAATTAGATCGCAGCTTGGCGAACGGGTCAGCGAATAATCAAGTCAGGTTATAGTGATTGGGTCGGCGAATCATCGAGTCGCTGAAGGCAGCGAGTCGAGTGGACGAAGTTGGACCGTCATCTTGGTCAAACTAGACGTCGGGTAATCCAACGGTAATATCAGCGTAATTACCGCGTGGTAACGGCTCCCCGAAAATGGTGGGTAACAACCACTATATAAGGAGAGTGACGGGTGAGGGGAGAATGCTTCCCTCACTTCCTCCGAACTTGCGCATTCTCGTTCCTCCATTCCGTCCAGCGACCAGAGCGACCCAGAGCGATTCGCATCCCTCGTCCCCCTAGCCGATGGCCCCTCCTGCGGAACCTTGGGGCAGATCCAAGTGCACGAAGGCGCTGCTGAGATCGTTTGAGGAGGCAGGGATCCTCCGCGCCGGGAGATGGCGCATCCCCGCGGCCGGAGAATTGATTCCAGATCCACGCGAAGGGGAATTCGTTTGCTTCACCAGTCATATGGAGCGGGGGATCGGATTCCCCACTTCCCTCTTCTTCCGGCGTTTCTGCGCCTACTATGACATCCAGCCGTCGGACCTGGGACCGCATAGCATCGAGCAGCTCGCCATCTTCGTGGCGTTCTGCGAGTACTACCTAGGCTGTAGGCCCTATTTTCCCCTATGGCAAGATCTATTCCATGGGAGGATCAGCCGCGAAGAAGCAGGCGGCCCAATGTTAGCCGCGGGTGGCTTGACTTTCCAACTAAAGTCGAAGGCGTCATTTTTCGATCTGATGCTGCCCGCCAAAGCAGCGAACGAGTGGAAGAAGAGCTGGTTCTACGTGACCGAGTCAACGCCGGGCGACGAGGTGGCGCTTCCAAGGTACTCCGCCGACCGGCCCGATCCGCGTCGGCTCCAAGTCACCAAGCTTCCGCTGGAGAAGCGGATGTTCATCGACGAGATGCTGCAGACCATCCGCAACTTGAAGAAGAAAGGCCTCCAAACCATAAACCTCTACAATTACTGGCTCGGTCGATGACTCGTGCCCCTGGCTAGCCGTGCCCACTATATGTACGAGTACATGGGCAAGGACGACCCGACGAAGTCTTGTCACGACCAGTGGAGACTCAATGACTACACCCAGGCCCTGAAGAAGATCACCCAGGCGGTGTATCTTGACGCAAAGGCCGGGGTTGCACCTTATACCACAAGGCGCCCAGCTCCAACGATGAATTTCTATTTCCCTTGCACTCGCAGTCGCAGTTTGTGCATTCGTGGTTGTGCTGATGTTGTTTGATTGTTACAGTTGTGCAAAGTGGTGGAAGGTTGGCTTCCACCCGCAGATGACGAGAACTCGAACTCGTCTGCCGAGGATGAGAGCGAGTCGTTGCCTAACAAGGGCGATATCAGGAGTGACGGGGGTGACGACAGTGAATACCACAACGACAGAGGCGAAGCCGTGGAGGTTGCTGCCCCCACGGCCCGCAGTACTCGTGGGCAGCACCAGCGTGAGCTCGAGGCCAACAAAATCCTCGAGGCCCACGATGACAATGACGACGATCTCCCTGAGAACACCTCACAGCGTGAGGCTATGCCATCGAAGAAGAAGAAGCATCCGCCACCCAAGAAGAAGATGAAGCCGGCCAAGCCGGTGTCTCCGCCTCGGTCCGCGAGTAGCTCCAACGCTACCAGCGTGGCCGAAGAAACAGCAGTGCACGCGGCTGCGGCGACTGCTGCGACCGTCATGGAGGACGAGGTGCCGCTGGCATCATTTCCGCCGCCGTTCGCCCCAGTCACCAAGTTGGTGGCCGCCCTAGCCGCAGGGGCCTCGCCGCCGAGAGGAGCTCCCGCAGCCATTGCCACTGAGCCCCCTGCCGCGGCCTCATCCTCGAAGAAGCCGTCTGTGTCTTGGGCACAGAGCGTGTTCGAGACGGGCCTCAGTCGGAAACTGGGGCCAGAACTGGAAAAGCCGGCCAGCATTCGCACTGGCCTACGATTTATTCCGGTCGCCAAGCGAGTATTCCTCAGGCTTTCATCTGTCTGTTTGATTCATGTGCCGATTGGCGAGTGTTATTAACCGAGTCGTCTTCACGGGACTGGAGTAAAGAAGATAGGTCACCCTTCGGTGGCCAAGGTTCCATCGGTAGCCACGGAGGTGTCGACTGACCCCTCGAGGAAGAGGAAGGGCGACGAGACTGAGGCTCCTACCGACGGTGCCAAGAGAACCAAAGGCGATGAAGTCATCACGATCTCAGACGAGCCAGCGGCTGCCCTGAGTGAAGACCCAATTGCGGTGGACGTAGCTCTGAAGGCGTCGGAAGACGCGGGGTCGCAGCGGGCAGGTCCCATGGTTTCGGTTGAGGCGGCCGGGCCACCTTCGGGTGGCGCGGGTGCCACTGTGGCGACGTTCCCTCGCTTTGTAGCGAGGGACGCCACGGCTAGTGCCTCAGTGCCATCAAGCCAATGCCCTAGGGCCGCAGGTATGGAGGTCGAGAAGCGTCGTGGGCACACTCCGCTCTTGCTTTCGTCGGTGGACGCGATGGAGCTTCACGACATGCTAGGTGCCGCCATCCAGGTATGTCCAGTCCCCGAGGATCTGGCCACTGAATTTCAGTGGTCGGATTCTTACATATTTTCGCCATCCAGTCCCCGAGTGCCTAGTCGCTGAATTTCAGCAGCTGGGCACTTAGGAATTTTGTCATCCAGTCCCCGAGGATCTGGCCATTGAATTTCAGTGGTCGGATTCTTACATTTTTTTGCCATCCAGTCCCTGAGTGCCTAGTCGCTGAATTTCAGCGGCTGGGCACTTAGGAATTTTGTCATCCAGTCCCCGAGTGCCTAGTCGCTGAATTTCAGCAGCTGGGCACTTAGGAATTTTTGATTGTTGACGCTGTGATTGTTGCACAGGGCTTGCAGCGTGAGTCCGCCGAGCGGCTTGCTGCCAAGTGTCACGTGGAGAAGGAGCTTATCGTTGTCCAGGAGACGAACGAGGAGCTTCGAGCGACTGCGGGTGAGTGTTTGGTTTGTTTGGCGCTTGTCACGAACTTGTTGCGGTGTTGATCGTTTTGTTTTGGAAATAGAGAGTAGTGTGGCTGCAGTGAAGGAGGCTCACCAGGGCCTTGTCTTGGCGGGTGAGTTGACGGCGGCTCAGTCTGCCTGGAGCGTAGCGAAGAAGCGAATCGCTGAACTGGAGCGTGAACTCAAGGAGGCGAAGGCGGAAGCAAGCTCGGCGGAAGAATGAGCCAAGGCTGCCGTCAATTCTGCTGCTGAGGAGCGGAAGGTGTCGGACGCACTCGTCGCCGGGTTGCAGAATGACCTCTCAGCTCTTCAGAATTTCAGCACGGACCTCTGCCGCCCGCTGATTGGTGAGTTTTGCTTCAGCCACTTTCCGAGCGCGCGTACCACTTTGTGGTTTTGGTGCTTTGCTCACTGTTTGCTTGTGTGCTGCAGGCCGGATCACTGATAACGCCAAAGAGGCATAGTCGTACGATGCGCGGCAATGTGTGACCACCCTGGTCGACTTAGCCGCGCTGTTAGCGACTTGTCTCTGGACATATCTTTAGGAGATCTCGCCCACGGAGGTGATCCCCAGCGACCTCGTCGAGGTATGGCACTATTTGGAGAAGGCCCCGTCGGTTGTGGAGTTCATGACGCGGAGCGGCGACAACGCTTAGCCTTGGGCTCGCACATTTTCCCGACGATTTCGACCTTGACGACGTCACGAGCAGGTACCCCTCATCAACGGGCTCGGTCGAGATTGCCGAGGTGTTGAAGCTGACGGACCGAGCCGCAGTGTACTCCGACTGCGTTTGGGCGATGGGCGACCTTATTCCCTATCAGGAAACGGTCGTCGCCCCTAGTGACCCTGAGCCGAAGCACCGTGACTTCAAGGTGGAGCAAGCATTTTGTGCGGTGATGGCGGGCGAGCTTACGACGTACCCGTCAAATCCCTGGGTGCCCGCTATCCGCAGCCGCAAGGATGGTGGCACTTCTTCATCAAAGCCTGGGGAATATGATGTTGTGCCATTCAGCGTTAGTATAAGATAACCATGTAATTCTCCTTGTACGTGAAACAAATTTTGCTACTATGAAGGAATGCTCGGGTTGTTTTGTCATTGCTTTTGTGATTTGAATGTTGGTTGTATGAGTCCTCGAGCGCGTCGCCCTTTTTATGGGGTTAATCTCATTTTTATATGATGTGTGAACTGTTAGTGAGTTAGGGTCGACTCGCCATGGATCGGGAAGCCAGTCGCATGGCGACTCCCAGGGGTTCTCTTTACTTGGATGTTTTCCCGAGCGCGAACGGGGTCGGGTCGCCAAGTCCCCGAGCGTGGTACTTGGCTGTTCTAGTCGCATGCCCAAGGTAGGTGAGGACTAAGCGCGTTGTGTTAGGCGCATCACTCCGCCTGATCCGTAAGATCAGTCGCATGGCGAGTCCTAGGCGCGCTCTCTTACTTGGCGTTTTTCCCTAGCCACTCTTCTTTGGGCTGGTGTCAGTCCTTGAGAGTGGTACTTTGTCGTTCGAGTCGCTGCGCCGAGGATGTGGAGGATTGGGTCGCCGTGGGAAGCGAGTGCAGTCGTCTTGGCTCGGGGTGTTGGGAATATGCCCTAGAGGCAATCATGTATGATGAGTTTTCCCATTGTATTCATAAAGATATTAAGTTGTCCTTGTATAAACATCTTATGTGTATCATTGAATATGTGATTTGGTTGTGGAACTATACATTCATGTTGTTTGTACTGGATATCCTTGGTCATTGAGGTTGTGCTGGACACACAACTTAGACCAATGTGAAAGCTGGCTTGATGACTCGGTTCCCCTTGTCATGGGCATGGATATGCCATTCCGACTTACACAGATTCAGCTAAAGAGTTTAGCGAGTCGGATTGAACCATATTGAGGTACAACGAACACATTGTCATTTGTATATCTCAATCAATGTAATCCTTAGACCTGAGGTTGTTGCATAGTCCAAGTTGAGGATCACCGACTTAGGTTCTGTCAAACGCTGATCCGTAACTGGGCAGTTATAAAGGCAGGGTTCGGGTCGACTGAGAATCAAGCTGCGTGATGTGAATAACCAAGATGGGATTTTGCCCCTGCACTTGGAGAGATATTCTCTAGGCCCTCTTGTGAGATATGATTCGGAAAGCATGGCCATGCAGGACTCGGTTAAGTGTTAACCGAGGTGATCGACTAAGAGTTAGTCGGGTGAATCACTTATCTCGGATCGAGAAGAGAGTCAGACTATTTAAGGGATGGAAAATATTCGCCTATAGTCTGACAAGGTATATCGTGAGGCAAAAGGGACTCGGACGCAAGTCGCATTGGAAAGGCAAGTCGTCATGACTCTTCGGTACTTGGGAGTCGGCACGTTCTGCTAGGAGCCGATACCGACTGATCGATTGAGAGTCAGACTCTAATCGTGTCCAAGTAGCCATGAGCCTGCAGGGTCACACACTTAAGAGCGGGAGCAAGTTCGGATTGGATCTGAACTGGAAATCTGGTTGGGTTGGACCCGAGCCTGATTTGGACTGAGTCAGTGAGTCGGACTCACAGGGACTAATATTTTATGGGCTTTAGTGAATGGGCCGCGCGAGCAGAGCCCATGTTCACTCCCTATATATAGTGGAGCACCGTAACCCAGAAAGGTTAATCGTTGATCGGTTAGGTCATTCCATATGTTGGAAACCCTAGCTTCACAGCAGTCCTGCCGCCGTTACGAACCTAGCAGTTCGCCGCCGGTGCTTGTCGTGGTGGTGGCACAGCAGATGCCATGGGTAGGCTTAAGTTGGGGGGCCGAATGGGTGCTTGTGGTCACCGGGGAGGGAGTACACGGTCGAGCCATGCACGAAGAACAAGAAGAACTCTCCAGAGTTGGCAATTCGATTGATTCCCCAAAGATTACAAGTGCTCCTTTAGCTGTTTAGGCTAGAGTTCACAGCACTAGTTCCCTACTTGGTCCAACCTCCTTCTACTACTGCTATGCCCTCCCTTATATAGGCAGTGCTAGCTAGCTAATAGCCCTTTGGGTTCTAGGGTTGACTGTTTGGATCTTGGTCCCTATAATGTGGGTCGGGTGATGGGCTTGCCCTAAGCCCAGAGGACCGGTGCATAAAGCTTGACAGCTAACGGTCTTCTGGCACGCTGCTTATTTTTCTTTTTGTCGTCACGTTGTTTCTTTGTACGTCAGCGCATGCTCTGGGCATCACCTGACTCCTTTTGTGTCACCCGGTGTCGCCCTTCTATTTTGACCATGCTTTACCATGGTCCCTCCTGAACCTTACTCGGAAAGGTGCCACGTGTCCTCCTTGACTCGGCCCTTCCTTGCTTGACTCGGCTTGTTGGTTCCTGCAAGGGTTACAAATTTGTCCTATGCGGACCGGCATAGTTTGTATGTCGGCTTTCATGCTTATCTTACCCGGCCTGGTTCTTTCTTTGCTCGGAGCCAACCCAGCTGCGCTATGTTTCCCCTCTCGTGACCCTACCGGGGGCTATCCCCGACATTAGTCCCCGAAGCTGGTGAGGTCTAGCAGTTCAAGCTGTTAGGCGTCTCCAGGTTCCTTTTGTGTGAGTGGAACTTAGTTTTTGTTTTTATCTGTTACAACTTCGCACCTTGCCGAGTTAGTCTGACAATTTCAGGTCGACTCTTTGACTTCTTAGCTCATTCTTGCCTTGAGCCGAGTTACTTTGGCCAATTCCGAGTCATTTTCGGCGCCCTTCAGTCACTGACAGCTGGTAATCATGATTACTTGCCTCAAATTTTTGTTCCAAGCTCTAGCGGCACAGTGACGGCTACGCAGTTATTCCCCATCAATGTGGCAGTCCCATCGCGCTGCGCCTGTTGTCCTTCTAGTCATGACGTGGCACGGGATTTTTCGTGTATCCTTGGCTACGTGGCGCTTGCTGACTGGCTTTCCCGGCCCGGTACACGGCCACACGCTGGCCGCACGGCACATATTGATCCCACGACCGGGGTTTTACTGCCCTTAAGTAGGGGTTAGGGGTTTCCACTTCCCCACGCCCGTTCAGTTTTCCCTTGGCCTTTCTTCTTCCCCGCGCCCGCAAAATCGAACTTCCCCCTTTGCGGTTCCTTCTTCCTCCTGTTCTTGTGTTGCGATTGCCCCTGTCTTCTTTCCATTCCAGTACGGGTCCACGCTGTTCCAAGCCTCTTCCTACTGTGGAGGAGACGGACTCTGCTGATCTCATGGACGCTCGCGGCAGCGCGGATGGTGCTGAGGAGCAGGAGATTCCCTCCGGCGAGCGCGGCGGCTAGGAAGGCTCGGAGGTCTCCGCCGAAGAGGTGGAGTGGCTCCGCTCCACCAGACGCATTCCGCTGCAAGTGGATTGCCGTCTCCCCTCCGGTGAGATCTCTCCCAGACCTCAATCTGGCGAGTGGGTGGTTTTCCTTTCCCATTTTGAACGCGGTTTTGCTCTTCCTGTGAGCACCTTCTTCTCGTCGTTTCTTTCTACCTTCCATCTGCAGACTCACCATCTTTCTGCCAATGCGATTGGCTCTCTTTCTTGTTTCATCTCTGCCTGCGAGGCCTATCTTGCAATTTGGCCCACAGTTTCTTTGTGGGACAAATATTTTGGCTTTAAGGTTCAGGTTGTTCCCCAGCCTGGTGCTCCTTGATCCGAGAAGAGGCCGACCCGGTGTGGTGCTGCTAGCATCACACCCAGGAGAGATTCTATCTTTCCCCGGGTTACTGGTATTGACTCCTGCAAGAAGTGGCATAGAACCTTTTTCTATGTCAAAAACAGCGGGTCCACTGATAACATCCGACTACCCCTTTCTCGGATGAGGTCCCCAACAAGAAGCACTGACAGCTTGACCCGCGCGACCAAGACGCTGCGGTAAACGAGGCTATCGCAATCTTGGGAAGGTTGCTATCGCCGGATGAAAACTTTCATCTCGCCGACTCTGACCTCATGTGCACCTTCGTCTCACGCCGGGTTAGCCCCATCCAAGCGAGGAGCCAAAATATGTGTTTCATGAGTGGCTCTCACGATCCCACTCGGCACTCCACTATGGAGCTCACCCAAGACTCCATTGCCCGCCGAGTAAGCTCAATCTTTAAATTGAACTTGGCGGATGATTGGGCTTGGAGTTGCCCACTGTTCAGCCGGGTCAGGCCTGTCCCCTGGGTAAGTTTTCCGAATCATTTTCTTCCCGAGTTGGCTTTAGCTCTTTTGCCACTCTTAATTTAGTTTTTTAGTTTCTCATTCTGTTTGTCTTCCGCAGAATCTCCTTCACCAGGTTAATGACAGTACGGCCCCCCTGCAGGTAATCACGGGGATCGCTCCGACTCGGATGAGGTCGCGTATGACCTGGAGTGCTTCATGCCGATCCTGCACACTGCGGCCGCTTCAGCTTCGGGTAATAGTCAATCTCGCAATCCCTTACAAGATTGGTCTGACGATGATGAGGATGATGATTGTATGCTTTTGGAGGTATATGCCTTGTGACCTTAATCTCCTTGCTTATCCGAGTAAGCCGGTTATTTACTTATACAGCTGGCCAGGTACATGACACGCCTCCTCTCGCCGTGGGTGGAGTCGGGAAGATCCCCGTCGCCAAGCCGAAGCGACGTGGAGCCTCCTCCAGCACTCAGCCGGCCAAGAAGAACAAGCCCACTCCAACAGCTCCTGCTGCCGCTGCTGCTACCAGCCTGGGCGAGACTCGCCAAGCTGCTAGGCGCCGAGTCACACGCCGAGTCGTCCGTGACCCGGTTGTCACCGGGTAAGTTTTTGTACTTTGCCTTCTTTGTTCTTTTCTTTTTCACCACTAATGTTCTCTTATATATGTCTCGTTTTTTTCAGTGCTGCACCTTTGACGGTGAATCAGGCTGCTTCTAGCATTGCCTCGCCGCTTAGGCCTGCACCTCCTCCAGTTGACTCGATGGCGCCGAGTCCCGTCCGGGTTGAGGCTCGCACTGTTGAGGCTCACGCTTCTTACTGTCAATCAGACCCGGTGGGTCATTCAGCTAGCGCCCCTGGCGCTAGCCAGGAAAAACTTCCTGATCTTGGTGCCCGTGAGTCTGGCGCCGAGAAACCCTCTGCCACCAGTTCCTCTGGCATCATCCCTCAAGCTTATGTGAATGAACAACTTCCTGATCTTGGAGCCAACAAAACCGCTGAGCCCAGTTAGGCGCCTCCACGCTCTTCTCCAAATCCTTCTACTCGCTCTCCAATTCTGTCAAAGCGCCATACCCAACCCAGGGCTTCTGGTTCTACTCGCCCCTCATCTGGCAAATCCACCTCTTCTAAGCAAACTACGCTAATCTGCGCTCTGGGTTCTGCTCCTTAGATCCGGCCTCCGATGTCGGCGACAATGATCGCTTCAACAGGTAAGGGGGACGAATCTGCGGCTGCCGGGTCAGGTGATGACTCCAGGGCCGTTACCCTCCATACTTCTGCTGCTGCGACCCATGCCACTGTGGGAACCGCCCTGAAAACGGGTCGAGTTCTCACTCGGACGCTCAGTGGCAAGAGCCTAGGTTTGACTGAGCCTTACGCCGTGGCATGGAATGTAGCAGGCGAGCAGGAGGTCAGCACTCGTGCCGGCAAGAAGCTGAAGCTGGGCCCCAAGGCTGTTTTCGACATGACCCAGCAGGCCATTACTCTGATGTCCCGCGCCGACGAAGTAAACAAGGTAAAGTAACTTCTTACTCTTTTGTACTGTTGAGTATTTCCTTTATACATATCACCTAGTCCCCGAGGTTGCAACCGAGTAAGAAACTTATTCGGCCGTAAGATCTTTAATAGTCACTTAGTCTTTAAATCCCAAGCTTGCATGTTAGAGCTTCGATCCCTAGCCCTCGAGGTTACTGTCGAGTAAGGAACTTACTCGGTTGTAAGATCTTAAGTTGGTTGATTTATTTATGCCAAACTCATGTTAGAGCTTCAATCCCTAGCCCTCGAGGTTACTGTCGAGTAAGGAACTTACTCGGCTGTAAGCTCTTAAGCTCTTTTATTCGGCAGGTTGCCTGACTTGATTCTTCCTTATTGTCTGTCTTCTATGATTAGTTCACGCATAACGAGCGCACCAAAGTGCACCAAGATCTCGTCCTGGCGCATCGCAAGCTCGAACTTGCGTCTGAAGAATATCTTTGCTCTTCCTTTTTTTCTACAGACTGACACCCATGGCCAAGGTAATATCTTTGCTCTTCCTTTTTTTCTATTCGATGTAATTTTCCTTGGTTCATCTTCTCATTTTTTCTCTCGCTCTTATTCCATAGCCACTGCTCAGTCTACCATCAATGATCTTCACTCGCAAATCAGTGAGGCCGAGAGTAAATTTCTTGCCTCCCTAAGCCAATAGCTGGAATTTTTCTGTTGGTACCAACAAATATTTGTTCTGAATAAGTAGAGAAGCACCAAGCCTAACTCCTGAAGGAGCGCGATGAGGTGACTCGGCTGAAGAAACTGATGGCCGCGACAGAGCAGAAGTACTTGGCCGAGGTGAAGGGGCTGAGGGAGGAGCTTGCCGAGAAGAACGAGCAACAGGCTGCCAACGCCGAGAAGACCAAGAAGCTGCTCGACGAGGCCGAATCATCGGTCGAGTCGGCAAATCTGAACTTTGACGCCCTTCAAGCCAAGGCCAAGACTTGGCATAGCAAACTCGCCGCCATCAACTTCTTTCTCGATAGAGTTCTTACTCTTTTTGCACTGTATAAGTCATTCTGGACTTCTGCCATCTTCTCTTGTTATTTTGCTAGCTTTCTCTTTTTGCTTGCAGAGAATTTTCCTGAGGCCAACATGTTTGCCATCCGAGCCATGAAGAAAGTGAGAGCTGAAGCTGGTGCTCCTGCTGACGGCGAGGTGTCCATGGAGGAGCTCCTCGCAGCGGTGTCTGAACGGGTCAAGACCCTCAGATCTTGCGGTGTGGACTTGCGCAAGTCAGCTATCCATGTGTTTCGCATGCTCTGGCCGGATGAAGACCCACCCGAACTCATCGAGCCACTTGCCGACAGACTACTCCTTACTGAAGACCGGCTGGATTAATGGCGTGAGTCGGCCGGCCGAGCTTCCGCGGACAAGGCTCTCTCCTTCGTGCTTTCATGGTACGAAGACATCAACCTCGATGTTCTTGCTTGCATAAGGGGTGATGGCAAATGGCTAAATGACCTGGAGCTGATCAAGAAGCGCTAGGAGCGAGCTTATGCCATGATCGAGTACACCATGGTGCACGCTTGGTGTGAAGGGCCTAGCTTCCTCGACCTTGGCGACCCGCTCGTCGAAGTGGCTGATGAAGAGGGTGGTGACAGCGAAGCAACCAAGTCAGATGATCCAGATGACCCGGCCACAGATGCCCCTCACCCGGCCGATGCTCCAAACACTACTCCTGGCTCCGAGAATGCTCCTCCGAGTTTGTCTGCTCCTTAGGCCAACAAATACTCGAAATTTTATTAGATCCCCGGTATGCCGGGTACAAATGTAACATACATTGCACTTTAAGTTTGACTATGTGCTTTTTGATAAGATTTATATGTTTGCGTTATGTTCTAAGAGCAAATCATTCAAGGGCAAGTCCCCGAGTTTCATTTTTCCGTGTCACCATTCTTTGCATTTGGCCCTTGTCTACCTTTTCCGGTGTTCGACATTAGGGTCTCAAAGTACGAAGGATATAGTTAGCGGGTATGAAACTTGGACAACTTGTCTGAGATTACTTGACAGGTAGTATAACGCGACCCGCAGAGAGTTAGGCAAAAACTAAAGCCGACTCGCGTTTTTCCTTTGTACTTATCTGGTGTTCGTGTTTACCCATCTTACATCTTTTTCTCTTGCTTGCCATGAAGCCGTGTTTTCGGACAACAGCATAGTCGAAGAGTTGATTTCTTCCGAGTAAACACTACTTGATCGAGATAAATTTCGGGTATCACACCAGCCGACGTAAAATAATTGAAATGGAAAACTTAAGGGGTAGTCCCCGAGTCAGTTTTTCGAATCATACCATTTTATTATTAGCACATGGCCGACAAACATGTCCGACATATGAGAGTTCGAGTGATACATGCACTGCTTCTCCTAAGTATAGAAAGGACGAAGCAGTGCCACATTCCATGGCCTTTTGGTTTCATCTCCTGACCTGTCTGCCTTGTTCTTTTGCGCTTCACGAGCGTCTATGAGATAGTAGGAATCATTGTGCAATGCTTTGATTACAATGAATGGACCTTCCCATGGAGGTGATAATTTATTCATTCCTGCTGTGCGCTGCCCCAGCCTTAGCACCATATCTCCTTCTCGAAAAACAGGAGGTTGCATTTTCCGGCTATGGTAGCGTTGGAGATTTTGTTGATATATAGCGGATCTGGAGAATGCCAGCTCCCTTGATTCTTCGAGTAAGTCTACTCCATCTTCTCGGGCCTCTTTTACCTCGGCTTCCGAGTATTGCCTTATCCTTGGCGATTCATATTTTATGTCGGCAGGCAAAACTGCTTCAGCCCCATATACGAGGAAAAATGGTGTATAACCAGTTGACCGATTCGGAGTTGTTCTTAGGCTCCACAGTACTTGTCGGGGGGATAACCCCCGGTAGGGTCACGAGAGGGGAAACATAGCGCAGCTGGGTTGGCTCCGAGTAAAGAAAGAACCCGGCCGGGTAAGAATGTCCTGGTAAGATAAGCATGAAAGCCGACATACAAACTATGTCAGCCACATAGGACAAAGTTGTAACCCTTGTAGGAACCAACGAGCCGAGTCAATCGAGGAAAGGCCGGGTCAAGGAGGACACGTGGCACCTTTCCGAGTAAGGTTCAGGAGGGACCATGGTAAAGCATGGTCAAAAGAGAAGGGCGACGCCGAGTGACACAAAAGGAGTCGGGTGACGCCACTACACGCGCTGACGTACAAAGTAACAGCGTGACGCCAAAAAGAACAAGAAGCAGCGTACCAGAAGACCGTTAGCTGTCAAGCTTTATGGACCGGGCCTCTGGGCTTAGGGAAAGCCCACGACCCGGCCAATATAGTAGGGACCAAGATCCAAACAGTAAACCCTAGAACCCAAAGGGGTATTAGCTAGCTAGCACTGCCTATATAAGGGAGGGCATAGCAGTAGTAGAAGGAGGTTGGACCAAGTAGGGAACTAGTGCTATGAACTCAAGCCTAAACAGCTCAAGGAGCACTTGTAATCTTTGGGGTATCAATCAAATTTCCAAGTTTGGAGAGTTCTTCTTGTTCTTCGTGCATGGCTCGACCGTGTACTCCCTCCCCGGTGACCACAAGCACCCATTCGGCCCCCAACTTAAGCCTACCCATGGTATCTTCCGTGCCACCACCACGACAGATGGCGCCCACCGTGGGGCAGAAGCAGGTGCTTGATGGAGTCTTCATCTGGCCGGGCAACATCATCGCCAAGACCGGCGAGCGCGTTTACTCCGGCCTCATCTAGAGGTTTGGAGCGCTCAACTGTTGGGGATATGCTATATGGGTGTCCTCATAGCATTTCTCTTATCCGTCTAACCTGGGTGGCCCATACTCGGTAGCATGGCCTGTGGCCTGCTGGGCGGCCTAATTAGGTGGATCCAGAAGGGAGGCCCATGCCGGATAAAGGAAGGCTACGGTGGAGTCACCAGCGTACCCGGAGCCTTGGAGTGCAAGATACACAAGACTAGTAATAGACGGTGTAGAACTCTGTAACCTGTCCAGCTAGGACTTCTCCCTGTAACCCTAGGACCTGGCGACTATATAAGTCGGGCCTATGGGAGCCTTTAGGGCATCGTTTTTCCACACACCTCGCACAACAAACCTATCTCTCTAACTCGGCGTATTGCCATTATAGTGATTTATAGCAGGAGTAGGATTCCGCCACCGTTGTGGGATCTGAACCTGGGTAAGCTGTGTTACCTCGTACCTGTCAACTGTCCTCCTTACCCCACGTCTCTAAACACGCACTGTGAGGACCCCTCCATGGCGTGCTCGTCGGCAATACCACGACAGTTGGCGCCCACCGTGGGGCAAGAGGCGCTTCAGGCTCTTCAGCGGGCGAGGACCAAGATCTTCGCGGGAATCGGCGAAACCGTAGCCATCGGTCACGTTCTCTTCTCCGGCAACGTTTTGATCGTCCCCCCCGACGAGTTCTGGATCCCGGCGAAGACGAACCCTACGCGGTATTCAATCGTTCCTATCGGAGACATCCACCTCTTCATCGGCGAAACCGACTCGGGCACTAGTTCCCTGGGAGTCGGAGCAGCGTCAAGACCCGCACGGACCGCCTACGGGCAGGATACGTTCGCGGAAGGATCGATGTCGGATCTCTCCTCGGAGTTTGCCAGCAAAGATAGAAAAAATTCAAGACCCACCCAAACCGCCCTGTGCAGGATATAAAGGTGGAAGATCACTGCAAATCTGCCGGCTTTGTCCGTGCGTCTGGACAGCAGAGATCCAAGTTCGTCGGCATGGTTACCATCTTCGATCTGGCGCGCTGCATTCAGAGAGAAGGCGAAAACCCCCGCGATTACCTGGCCAGCTGACTCCGTATACGAGCCGATCTGGCCCACTACCCCAATGATGACGCCATCTATCACTTTGTGGAAGGACTGGACCATGGCACGCTCCTCCGACATTCTCTAAGACGGCAATAGGCGTCAGGACGCCTTACCTTCGAAGGCATGGTGAACACTGTCAACAACTACGCAGAGGCTGAAGCGGCAGCTCAGACAGCACTCGTGCTCATTGATGGAGCCCCTCCGATTCAGCCACCACCGCCTCCGGCCGCCATCGTCGCAGCACCACCACCACCTCTAGTCATCGTCGAGGCCGTTACACCTCCACCGCCCGTCATCGAGGAAGTCCTGGCACCCTCCGACTCTGTCATTGACGCGCTTTATGCTGATTTCAGTGCAGATTCAGAGGAAATAGACTTCAGTCCAGAAGAGCTAGACTCCGCTATGCAGGAGATGGAGGAGGAGTACTCGCGCGACGAGCAAGATAATAACACCATCATGTCTCGAGGGGTGTTCGTCACCATTGGGACAGCGATGGATGAAGACCAGCCTGGGCAAGCTCCGCCTACGGTGCTGGATAAGGGGAAGGGGCCACTTATTGCTGCTGACACTGGTCGCGCAAAAGTCATGCCTCCTCCGCCTAACCCAATGCAGCAGCCCCAGGAACTCGGCACCGGTCCGAGCAATAACAAAACCGCAAACTTGCCGCCTCCGGCATCCACGTCGGCAGCAGTCCAAGTTACTCCAGCTGATAGAGTGATGTACGCCAATCTCCTCGTTGAGCCACTAACTGTTGATCATATCCGGAACATGACTCATCTCGACGAGAAGCGCCAGCAGCTGCTGGAGGAGGCGCAAGCCATCGCGGAGCAAGGCGCTAAACTAGATCGAGATCTGGTCAACACGCAGAAGTCCATAGAAAAAGCTAGAGCAATGGAGGCTGAGTACAAGACTCTGCTACAGCAGCAGAAGGCTAAGAAAGCTCCGGCTCGCGTCATCAACGATCCTGGTGTACGGCGCAACCTAGGATGGGCTCCCTCGAAGCCGGCACAGGCCAAGCCATACATTGATAGTGAAGGCAAGCATGTGATGCCCACCCACTCCTTAACCTCGCCGTCGCCAAGACCCTTCTGGAGCAGGATAGATCGCCTGAGGCAGTAGAACAGGTCTATGACCTAGTGGCCAAGGCGGTAAAGCAGCAGGAAAATGCCACCTCTCAGAGGCTTGAGTCTAACCCAGCGCTCTGCCGATCTAGCCAGTACAAACCGCCAAGGGACAGATCTCCCCAGGATGTCGGATCGCAAATGGGTTCATCAGAACGAAGACGGAGGGATGCGCGCAACATGAAGGATGCTATCCCCATATCCTCCAACCACGGAGAAAAAGCCCGACCTTGTCACCCACCGCCATGCCTCGATCCCCCCAACATCAGGAAGACTACAAGGCTCACGATCGTACGGATATGCCCCCTCCAAAACAGTGTGGCATCATCATCCGTGAAAACACGACACAGACCCGTCATGATGAAGAGCGCCACCAAGGACATAGGAGCAGGTCACACCATGACCCTCCGCGTCCGGCAAGCAACTGTGACAGGCGTGGGGCGTCCCAGGAGGGTAACAACAAGAAGGCTAACCCACCGCCACCTCCGCCTCCGTCACCACCAAGCAGTCACCATGGCGGAAGAGGCCCGCGTCGTTCACGCAGCCCATCCCCTGTTGACAACAAGAAGAAGAACCCGGAGCCATACGATGCACGTTCGCGGATCGACAAGATCCACGAGGCCCGGGAAGGACCATACCTGGGACCACGTTGCTTTGGACCTGCAATACGGTCTGCAACTTACCCCAAGGGTTTCCGGATAGACAAGACCATCAAGCCCTATGACGGAACCGCCAAGCCCGCCACATGGTTGCAGGACTATGGCAACGCGGTGGAGATTGCTTGAGGCAACCCCAACATTGTCAAGTACCTCCCGTTAATGTTGGCGGGCACGGCTCGTCAATGGATCGACGACTTGCCGGAGAGATCTATCTACAACTGGCTGGACATGCAAGAAGCATTCACCAAGAACTTTGAGGGTACATACAAGCGTCCCTGCACTGTGGGCGATCTACAGCGGTGCGTGCAAGAGAAAGACGAGACATCTCGCGCCTACCTCTCCCGCTGGCTGGATATGAAGAATTCCTGCGCAGGAGTGCACGCCCAGACCGCCATGGCCGCCTTCATCGATGGGTTGGAAAGGGGCACATTGCTCCGACATAAGCTGAAGCGCTTGCAGGACAATCATCAGCTTGACTTGAATCAGATGATTCAGTTAGCCAGTGAGTTCGCAGCTGCCGACGATGATGCTCGTGGCTCTTTGCCGGCAACAGCCATTCCAACCCAAGCTCGGAGGAACAGCAGTACAAAGGGGAAACCCGCTCCAGAAGAAAAGCAATCTACCGACATGGTCGCCATGACCTTTGCAGGACGAGGAGAAGGCGGACAACATGGCCGAGGAACGGGAGCAGGCCGCGGGCAGCAACGAGGAAGCGAAACCAACTCGGCGCCGCTCTGCGTTCCCCAAACGTACGAGGAATACCGCGATATGCCATGCCTCGTACACCTCGATGTCAACAGAAAGGCCACCCATACCAATCGACATTGCAAGTTCGTCAATGACCTCAAGGAAGATCCGGAGTCCGTCTACAAGCGAAGTCGGAAGAACAGACCGCGAGGCAAGGGCAAGGGGAAGAAGAAGGAGGAGGAGTCCAAGGATTCAAGTGACATGGACGAGGACGTTGACCCCAAGCACGCCGCCAAGATCGACGACAAGGGCAAGAACCCCTTCGCAAAGAAGGCCCCAGTCTACCACACTTTCCTTGGCACCCCCACCATCCAACAACAGAAGACCTCTCTAAGGATCCTAATGGCCACTCTCCCCCCAGTTCCCCAATACCTGCGCAGGTCGGAGGTTCCAATCACTTGGGACAGGACGGACCACCCAGACCTTGTGCCCACGGAGAACCAATACGCCATGGTCATCAACCCATTGATTGACGGTGTGGAGTTCACCAAGTGCATGGTGGATAATGGAAGCAGCATCAACATCATGTACCTAGATACACTGTAGAAGATGAACTTGACGGAGGCAAACCTAAGGCGGACCAACACCGTGTTCCATGGCGTAGTTCCTGGCCGGGAAGCTCGGTCCCTTAGGTGCATCACACTTCAGGTAGCCTTTGGCGATGTCAATAATTACCGCCAAGAGCGCATGACCTTTGAGGTGGTCCCCTTCAAGAGCGTGTACCACGTCATATTTGGCCGCGACATATTCCACACGTTCATGGACAAGCCATGCTTCGTCTACAACAAACTCAAGATACCCGGACCAAATGGTGTCATCACCGTATCCGGAAGCTTTACCAAGGCAAGGGACCACTACTAGAGAAAAGGCTATAGGAGACATGCTTATGCGAGGCACATTTAGACCATATGCGCCTCCTATAAAATAGGCGAGGCGCACTCCTTCTCCATGCGCCTCTAGTATAAAAATAGGTGAGGCGCATATGATAAGAATGCGCCTCCTATAATCCCTGTACGGACGGAATCTAGCAGCCCCATACTATGCGAGGCGCATTCTAGTTATATGCGCCTCCTATATATCAGATGGCGAGGCGCATATGGACAGAATGTGCCTCGCATAATCTGTGTGGGCCCGCGTGTTGGTAGGTGCACGAATATGCGAGGCGCATATGGTTATATGCGCCTCCTATATTTGATAATATGCGAGGCGCATATGGTCATATGCGCCTCAAGTAACTCCTGCGGGCCCGGGCGGTGGTAGGTGGCCGCATATGCGAGGCGCATATTGCTATATGCGCCTCCTATAGTTTGAATTATAGGAGGCGCATATTGTGCAATATGCGCCTTGCATAACCTGGCACCACTTTTTTCTAGCTTTTTGCACATGGAGCCAACTACCACCCCACTCACTTGTGTCACTTCTTCCTCCTCCACCAAGACAAATCTGGTCGCCCCCTCCTCCTCCCCTCCTCATTTCCCCCATTGATTCACCATAGAAGCTTGCTCAACATCCATTGGCTGACACCCATATGTAAGTGAAGTCTCTTGCTCCTCTAGATCTACAACATGTCCATTTACTTCTCCTCCGGCTCTCTTGCACAAGTCGTTGTTGGAGGAAGCGTGAAGGCGTTGCTTGCATGTATGCGCGTTGTCGGAGACACCGACTATATGATTGTGTTGTGGTGCTACTTTTTGTGCAGGGATTTCATTTGAGATGCCAATGTTTCGCCGGAATGTCGATTTATTTCTTTTCCGGCAAAATTCTGGCACTCGCGGATGTCCTCTTTTTAGGGGAGGTCATGCCGAATTTTTCCGGCGATCCACGTCCATATATGCTCTAATTATTCTCTTGCTCTTTGTACCACGCAGGCGGCCATGGTCCGACCACTGATCAACAAAGCCCGCGTGGATAGGTGGATGACATGCGCGAGGGCCGACATGGAACGTGCAAACAAGACAGAGATAAGATGTCCATGTCGGGACTACAAGCTGATGTATCTGATAAGGCATGATTCCGGAATGCTGGAGTCGCACCTGCTTCGACGTAGTTTCATGGATGGCTACACTCGATGGATACGTGATGACAAATATGATGATGAGGATGTCAATAATGGTGAAGATCAAGATGCCAGTGATGATCACGAAGATCAAGATGCCAGTCACGATCACGAAGATCAGGGTGGCACTGGACATGGACATGAAGATGATCAAGGTGGCGTCGGGCATGGACACGAAGATGATCAAGGTGGCGTCGGTCATGAACACGAAGATCAAGGTGCCGACCATGATTCGAGCTGGTTGCGAGACCCTCATGTCCAAGATCTGCTTCTCAAGGAGACGAGTAACGCCAGAGCCGCCGGTAGAGAGAAAGCTAAACTGGAGCAAATGGAGAAAGACGCGGTCACTCCATTGTTTGACGGATGCAACGACGGGGATACCCTTCTAAGTGTAACGCTTAGGGCTCTAGAGATGAAGGCGAAAGACAAAATGACCAACGAATGTTTCGACGACAACATTGTATTCTGGCACGATATTCTTCCCAAGAAGGGGAACACATGTCCGACTAGTATCGCTGAGGCGAAGAAAGTCGTGTTCCCTCTCAATCTACCGCACGTGAAATACCACGTCTGCATAAATGATTGCATCATCTACCGGGGCGAGGACGCGGAGAAGACCACGTGTCCGGTGTGCAAGACCTCTCGATACAAGAGAGGGACCAAGAAAGCTCCTAGGAAGGTGGTGTGGTACTTTCCTCTAACTCCTCGTTTGCAGCGGTATTTCGCAGACCCTAAGGAAGCACAGCTCATGCGCTGGCACGCGGAAAGAAAGAGGCCGGAAGACGATGATCCGGAGAAGGAGGAAATGTTGAGGCACCCTTCGGATGCTTGCCAGTGGAAGGCGTTGGACCTCCAATATTACCAACATTTTGGGAAAGAGTCAAGGAACCTCAGGCTGGGCGTGAGCACTAACGGACTCAATCCGTTTGGAAGCCAGAGCAGCACACACAGCACCTGGCCCGTGTTTGTATGGATCTACAACCTCCCCTGGTTGTGCATGAAGAAGAAGTACGTAACCATGAGTATGCTTGTTCAAGGGCCAAAACAACCTGGTACAGACATCAATCTGTATCTCACGTTGTTGAAAGAGGAGTTGGCCATGTTATGGGAAGAAGGAGCCCGTACATGGGACGCCTCGAGACAAGAGTACTTTGACGTGAGAGCGGCGATGATCACGATGGTGCAAGACTATCCCGGTTACGGATACTTCTCGGGGCAGGTGGTCCAAGGATTCTATGGGTGCGTTAGGTGCAAGGATAATACAACATACCGCCAGCTACAGAAAGATCCCGGGTCCGGGAAACCCGTGTTCCTTGGGGCTCGGAGGTGTCTTCCCAAGAATCACGCCTGGAGAAAGCTAGGACATCTGTTCGATGGGACGATCGAGCTCCGAGGAATCCCACACCAGAAGAGTGGCGCGGAAATCTACAAGCTGTTGAATAACTGGAAGGAGTGCCCTACGCCAGGAAAGACCCAGAAGAAGCCAGAGCCGTTGCTGAAGGTATGGAAGGCGAGGTCTGTTTTCTAGGACTTGCCATACTGGAAGATCCTCCGCGTGCCTCATAGCCTTGATCTCATGCATATCACGAAGAACGTGGGCGAGAGTCTGCTTGCCACCCTCCTTAACACCGACAAGAACAAAGATGGGCCGAAGGCAAGGAACGACTTGAAGCATATGGGCATCAGGGATGAACTTCAACCACCACCTAGCGATGATGGGGAGGAGGACGAGGTGGAGGAGACAGAAACACAGAATAGCCGTCGTCGCAAGGGGAAAAAGGTTAAGAAGGGAGAGGTCAAGCTCAAGGCCTCATGCTTCACTCTGAGTAAGAAGGAGGCCATACAGTTTATGAAGTGCCTCCTCGGAGTCAAATTTCCGAACGGCTACGCGGGGAGGATAAGAAGATGGCTAGACGAGGCGAAGCAGCGCTTCAGCGGGATGAAGTCTCACGATGTCGCCGTGCTAATGACACAAGTACTCCCGGTCGCGATCCGAGGTATAATGGACAAGCACATCCGTGAAAAACTGTTTGGCCTCTGCAACTTTTTTGACATCATCTCTCGGAAGTCGATAGGCATTAAGCAGCTCACGAGGCTACAGGACGAGATCGTGGTGATAATATGCGAGCTCGAGATCTATTTCCCCCCCGCTTTCTTCGACATCATGCTTCATCTGCTTCTCCATGTCGTGGAGGATATCGTCTAGATCGGTCCTGCGTTTCTGCGAAGCATGATGCCGTTCGAAAGGCTCAATGGACACATCAAGGGATACATTAAGAACAAGTCCCGTCCAGATGGAAGCATAGCAAACGGCTTCCTGGCCGAAGAGTGCATCTCTTTCTGCTCGAACTTTCTACAAACCGAGACCCCTCTTGGAGTTTGAAAGAGCAAACCTGGTCGCGCTGCATCACCTGCAGGTGGTTGATCCATACATACATCAGCACAAAGAGTTTATCAATAAGAATTACGCTGATCAGGGGCGCCAGGTCCCGAGGGAGGAAGATGTTATCAAGGATCACAACTCCGGTTTCACGCGGTGGTTTAGGGAGAAGGTCATAGCTAATCCACCGCAGGGCGAGTACTCGGAGGAAGATAAACTCATATTCTCATTGTCACAGGGCGCCTCGCACAACCTCATGACCTATCAAGCTTACGATATCAACGGATACACGTTCTACACAGAGGAAAAAGACAATAACTGCGATTACCAGAACTCAGGGGTAACAGGGATATTCTACACCGGCGACATCCCGGAAAGATACCACGGAAGGATCGAGGAGATTTGGGAGCTCGACTATGTTACGGAGAAGGTGCCGATGTTCCGTGTCAGGTGGGCCAAGAGCGTCGAGAAAGAAGACCGGTATTTCACCACGATGGTTATACCATCAAAGACCATCAGGGCGAACGCACCCGCAAGAAATGAGCCTTGGGTTTTGGCTAGCACAGTCGACCAATGCTGGTACATCAAAGACCCGTCAAAGCCTAGCCGGGTTGTCGTCAGGAGAGGCAAAAGGAACATTATCGGAATGGACGGAGTCGCCAACGAGCAAGACTTTGACCAGAACGGCGACCCGAAGATAGAAGACGAGTATGGCAACCAAACACCGTACACCACAACCCTACCTAAGAAAGGACTTCCGTTCAAGAGAAGTAGTGAAGACGTCCCGGACCTAACCTATGCAACCGCGACAAAGAAGGGCAAGAAGACGACCATTGTCAAGAAACGCTAGCGCGCTCCGACCATTGTCAAGAACCGTCGTGTGTGTGGCCTACTATTATGTATCAAAACATTCTTAATTTTCATTATGTGTGTGTTATAATAATATTGCATTGAGAATATTATGTATCGACAAGACACATTTATTGAGAATACTCACTTTTGTTGTTTTAGCAATATTTGAATATTTAAAATATTTGTAGTATATTTTATAGTTCATATTGTGTTTGGACAATGCTTTTACATGAAAAATGGCCTTTAAAAAAATTTCCAAAAAATTGTTAACCTTAGGATTCGAACCTGGGTGGCCAGCAGTGTAATAGGACAAGGCATGTTACCACTAGGCTGCTGTGTGTTTGTTGATAGAAACTTGCGCACTGCCCTATTTGTCTAGGATTGCATATTATACGAGGCGCATTTAGCCCAGATGCGCCTCGCGTAATATTATACGAGACGCAGTTTGCGATATGCGCCTCGCATAATCCGGTATAGATCAAAGCTGCGCACGCGCATGCCCAGAACCTTTCTTTCTCATGCACGCGCGCCGCGTCTCACATCTCACAGATCGAAGCCGCCGCCGCCGCCCGGAGCAGCCCGCCGTCCGCGCCTGGAGCAGCCCGCCCGCCGGACCTGCAACCTCGAGGAGCTCGTCGGCCGCGACTTCCTCCCGCGCGGCTCCGACATCTGCACGCACAACCCCCTCGTGCTCCAGCTCGTGCACCAGCCGCAGCGCCCCGCCGACGTCGACTCCGCCTACCCGCCCGCCCTCCTCCCCGCCTCCGCTTCCCCGTAAGCTCCTCTGTCCCTCCCCGCCTCCACTTGTTCCCCACACTGAGATTACTCTCAGTCCATCATTGTCCTTCTTGTTTTAGTGGTTGCAGATGATTGTTGCTAAAAGTTGCAGATGATTGTTTAGTCGTGGTTTTAGTTTGATGGAAAAGAAAGAACAACTGAAAGAATAGGGTACTAAAATCTTAGGGCCAATTTCAAAGTTCAAACCTGGATCTCTGTATTGCTACTGAAAGCTTCACATGCAGACATGATATATTTATGCCAAAGCTTCAGTTCTTCTCAGGCATTAGTACCAGACTTGAATTTAGCCCATGAGTTAGTTTCAGTTATCTTCTAGCATTATTTGGTCGGTGCTTATTAGATAAGATTGCCTTCTGACAGGAATGCATAAAAACTGATGGTCTCTTAGATTTAAAGGATCTGTAGGAAGTTGGAAAGATTGAACTCCTTAAAAATATTTCCTATTCAAGATTTTGTATATGAGAATGAGGTTTTACCCCTGGGATCTGCATCAACCAGTGTACATAGTCTAGATGCATGCAAATCTAGAAAACCTGCTATGAATAAGTTTTCATGTGAATAACCTGCTGCAGTAAGTTTTCATGTGAATAACCTGCTGTGAATAAGTTTTCATGTGAATAACCTGCTGTGAATAAGTTTTCATGTGAATAACCTGCTGTGAATAAGTTTTCAAATATGTAGGAAGTTTGCTTTGCTTGTGGGTATCTCCGTTGAGATTATGCACCTGGTGTTGGATATCCCTGTTGTGTGATCTGAGGGGGGAGGGAGGTCTGATTCTCCTTTCTGGCAGCGACACTTGCAGATTCCAGTTTACCCTTTTATTTGTGCGTTGTATGTCTACACTTTGTCATTCATAATGCAACTCAAATAGAAACTTGATGTTCTGCTGTTGTGTTTGTGTATGCTGGCAGCAAAATGGCTGTGTTTATTTCTATTTAGGATTTTTTGTGCAGGTTTTTCTTTTTGAGTTGCCAATGTTTCGCCGGAATGTTGATTCATTTCCGTTCTGGCGAATTTCTGGCACTCCTAGACATAGAAAATTAGCAAAGTTCATGCCAAAATTTTTTGTGAATTTTTGTGCTTATTAGTTTCATTTATTTGTGTGTTTAGAAATGTCGGATCCGGTCCCTTCTAGCCAGAAGCCCTTTTGGGAGCAGCAGGCGGAGATGGAATCCCTAGAGGCCCCGGAATTTGTTCCGCGGGACGACGAGATGGAGGAGGACGAGGATACCTCGTCGGGCAATGAGGAGATGGGGGACGCCGATGGCGACGCCACTACCACTGATGGCGGCAGTGAAGCTACTATAGACGATGGTAGCGCATTGAAGAAGTCTCGGAAGGATCGGACCCCGATCGTGGTCGACCTCAAAAGGTCCATCATCACAAGCGTGAGCCCTAAAGGTGCGCCTTTGGAGCCAGAAGAATTTGTTGGGGGTTACTCTAACCAGCTCACGGCAATCCTCCGGAACACCGTCACGATCAACATGGAGAACCTGAAGGCCGAAGAGAACAAGGGTTTCCTCATCCAGCTTTTCCGGAAGCTGCACGCAAGATACGCGTTCCCGGGTGATGAGGAAAACAAGTATAATAATGAGAATCTCAAAGGGAATCCGGTGAACAAGTATGCCCTCGGGAGGATGACCAAGGCCTTGTCAAATTGGAAGGCTCGGGTGAAGAATCTGATTTTCGAGGAGAAGCTAAGTTATCCAGAGCTCATCAAGAAGGAGCCTCTGGTCAAGGAAGAAGACTACAATGTGTTCAAGGCCAGATGTAACTCCGCCTTGGGCAAGGCCAGGACTGAGAAGGGCAAGAATATGAGATCCCTAAACATTGGTACCCACCATCTCGGCTCCGGCGGTAATAGAGCCGCGGGGCCCAAATGGGATAAGGAGGATGCCGACACTCGTGCAAAGGGGTTGACACGTCCCTTTGACGACATAAAGGAGGAGCAGGCAAAGAACTTCGTCAGGGCCCGGTTTGCCAAGCCGAAAGGGGGTTCTGATTATTCTTCGGAGCCCGCCGGCCACTTTGCTTGAGGGTGAAGGACTTCATGCAAAAATATGTAAGTAGTTTGCATGCAAGTCGATTAATTGCATTCATGATTAATCAATGAAGTCCAGTTTTCTAATCAAATGCTTCGCGTTCCTTGTGCGCAAGAAGAGGAGTGTAGGAGCTCCTCATCCCAGGGGTCAGCGCCACCGCCTGTCGCCAAGTGGGACACCACTTTTAATAGGGCGCTGAACCGGACCAAGAGTGTCGATCCCCTGGCGGCCCCGTCGGCTGGTCGTGTGGTCGGCTTTGGCGGCATATCATGGTCCGAGTACTATGGCACCCCGGAGCGGAAGGGCAAGAAGGCTGAAAGCGCCGAGGTAAAACTCCTAAGGGAACAGGTGGAAGCCTTTCCAAATATAGTCCAAGATGCCGTGAACAAGGCTGTGTCGGCTGCCGAGACAAAGTTCCAAGAACAAGTCCAGACACAAGTCTAGTCACAAGTCCATTCACAAGTGAACGAGAAGCTCAACACCATCCTTCTCGTCTACATGGAAAAGTACAACAAGTGGCAGAAGTGTGGTAAACGGGGGCCGCCACCGGTTCCCAACCTCAACAGCGCCCAATCGGACAATGTGGCGCGGCCGGAGGCGTTGGTGACTCCTCCAGCAGGGCCGGTGGTGGTGGAGACTCCTCTAGCTCCGGAGCTTAACTTGCCCACTGCGGCGAAGGCGCCGACCCGCACCACCGTGCCATCAGGCAGCCACTCCGCCACTTGCGTGGTCAAGCCTGTCGGCGTCGGTGCCTCGACATTGGCCGAGTTTGACGCCCTCAAGGTAACTAACTAATTAAAGCGAGAGTTGGAAGGCTCAACCACACCGATGACTTGATCTCTGTTTTTTTAATGCTCGGCCTACATGTCGATCTTTCGCAGGGAGACACTCCTTGCACTCTAATGCACTGGGTGGGCGGCCAGTTGATGGATGTTGCTAGGGGTACTATTGTTCAACCAGAGAACCGCAAAATGCACAATGTCACAATGCCACCTGACATGATGAGGGTCAAATACAGTATGGTGCTTCCGGGCTACGAGCAAGTGGAACCTCCCTCTCAACCTCAAGGATGGGATGATGAGGACACGGCAGCGGTCCTCAATACCGGCTTTGGCTACTTGTACCTATGGACGAAGAGCCAGATCCGTTTGGGGACAGAGGACCAGCTCAACATCACCCTAGAGGCAGCACAACCAGCACATGATGAAGACTTCGAGATGGGAGACTTGGACAACATGGCACAGAATACCGATGATGATGAAGAAATTGACCCGAACTATGGTGACCAGTTTGTTAACACCAGGTTTTCTGATTTGTATGAACCG
The DNA here is from genome assembly GCA_916181665.1 of Avena sativa. Taxonomy (NCBI): domain Eukaryota; kingdom Viridiplantae; phylum Streptophyta; class Magnoliopsida; order Poales; family Poaceae; genus Avena; species Avena sativa. The sequence goes on along the minus strand of OV702298.1, from coordinate 269,454,838 downwards.
GACCATCAGGCACACATCAAGTTGCCGAGACCCAACCAGCACCAGCGAAACCCCCTTGCAAGGTGCGTCTCTTCCCAACTAGTCAGGAGACGCTGCCACCTGTCCCCTTCACCGAGCCTCCAAGGCCAGTAGTTCCTTTGATCCGCCCCGGCACCCTCCATAAGACGGTCGGTGAGGTGAACGCAGTGGCCGAAGCCGTAAAGAGCAAGAAGGGTCGCAAAAGGAAGCCTAAGGGTGATCAGGGCCAGGATCCAAATCCTCTTTTCCGGGACGGTGCTGTGGGGCAAGCCAGGAATCAGCAACACGTGGCAGGTGTACCGATGATGTGTAAATCGATGCTCGAGGTCGCAGGCTCACATATGCGTAGTTTTCATTATGGCTGTCTCACAATTGAGTAGTGCCGCATTCCCGACAACGATCAGTCGTACCTTGTTTTCAAGGCTAAGGTGCCTTCTCATATGCCGTGCTTCGTCACTGTACCCCCCGGGGATATCTTCTACGTGCGCCATACCGACCTGTTTGACATATTGAACGGGTTTCGACTGCACAATACCTTGGTCCGGCTGTTCTCCCTCATTATGGCCATGGAGATCACCAGAGACAAGGTCTCGGGCATCCAGATAGTGGATCCCTACTTCATGCGTGACGCCGTCGTGAAAGATGCCGAGGCCATAGATCTGGCGACCGACTACCTCTCAAACTTCCTGCAAACATACTCGGACAAGGATGTGATTCTCCTTCCCTACCATCCCATCACGGAGGATGATCGGACAGGCGGTGTGCTCATAAGCTTGAATTTGAAACACTCAACAGCCTTGTACCTCGACTCAAACAATGCGATCCAAAAAAACTACACCAATATCAAGAAAATTCTTGATGGCGCTCTCACCGGCTACGTCGCAGCGGGAGGCGTCAAACCGGCAAGGCCACATGTAAAGTTCGGCGCGCACGTGTTCCGCCACATGACGAAGTTTGCCTGCGTCAAGCAGCCGCCTGGCAGTGGGAAGTATGCCTTCTACGCCCTTTACCACATGAAGGCGTTCTTCAATGACATGGAGACCAAAACGCTGCCATCTGACCTCGTGAAGTGGGCTGAAAAGCTTGCATGCATACAGGCTCGCAACCTCAGGCAACACTTCTTCAACATCCAGGAGGAGATCGCGACAATCATGTACCAGGGAGTCATAAAAACCGGAGGCACCTTCTACGGCGGCTATACACCGTCCAACAGGGAGATAGACGAACGCTTAGCGCAGCAGGGTGACGGCAGGATGTTCATGCAAATGGCGAAAACTCGGTCGGGCTTCATCAATGCCCCCCAAAGCCGACTCAAGAGCCGAAGAAGACTTCATGATTGCATTGCCTGGGTACCTAGCTGTTAGTTCCGAACTCGTGTTGTAACCTCTTATCACTATGTTAAACTTGCCTAGCAAAACCTCTAGAATATGTTTCGTCAACCGTTGAACTTGATTGTGAGAGACACTAGCTAGTTATTTGTGTTACGAACTATTTTAAGTGCTTGTTGCTTTTCATTTGTCATTGCTTCCCTACTTCTTGTGGTTTGCTTTCTTTGTCTTTCTTCGAAATGTCGATGATTAGAACATGTTATGGCGGATCTGGTGTGCCAAGTAGACTAGTAATTTGGGCATATATATTCTACTTGACGCACAAGATCGAACAACGAGCATTATTATTTCCGTGTCCAACCTAAGTATGAGGTACTAATCCAAGTCATTCTTGGTTTGCTTTTTTTTGGTCTTTCTTCGAAATGCCGATGATTAGAACATGATTTCTTACATTTTGTTGCACCCATATATATATATGCATGATTCTATCTTGTGAACTGCTAGCTATTGCTTTCCACTGACATAAGTAATATCATCTTTATTATGTGTAGGAGATGCCGAGGTGTTATGTCGTGTACGTCGGTCGGGTTCCAGGTGTGTACGAGGAGTGGAAAGACTGCCAGAAGCAAGTGAACAACTTCTCGGGCAACAGCTACCAAGGCTATGAGAGTAGAGAGGTGGCGGAAGAGAAGTGGAGGAGGCATGGAAGGAAGAAGTGGAGGAACTTCCTCGTGATCACCACCTTGTTGCTCTTCATGGTAGGTTATGTGTTCTACTTCATCTAGGTAGAGCTACGTCGTTGGAGTTGTAATGTGATTGTGAACTTGTACTCGAAGGTGCAATGTGATTGTGAACTTGTACTCGGAGGTGTGAACTTGTGGCACAAACACTTGATGTATGAACGTGTATGTCATGATTGATGTGTAATGTATTGTATTCATGTTGGTTCTATTATGCTTTGGCAAATTGCAAGTTTTTGAAAAATTCAGTGCTCTTTATACTGTATTCTGGACTATATTGTATATTTGAATATCTGTATATTATTATTTATAGTGGTCTGTAAAACTTGAATTTTGAAAATATTACCGGAGGCGCATATAGGATACTATAGGAGGCGCATATACTATAAATATACGAGGCGCATTGTAAAACATATGCGAGGCGCATATGATATGCGCCTCCTATACTTCACATATGTGAGGCGCATATCGATATGCGCCTCGCATAATAATATGCGAGGCGAGGCGCATATCAATATGCGCCTCGCATATGTGAAGTATAGGAGGCGCATATCATATGCGCCTCGCATGAAAAATACCCGAGGCTTGAAGCTAGAGGCGCATATGATATGCGCCTCGCATAAGCTTTTAGGTGCGCCTCGCATAGGCTTTTCTCTAGTAGTGGACTGCGAGATCAATGAAGCAGCCGTTGCAGAAGCTGTCCTCTACAGCAAAGAATTCAAGGAGATCCAGAGCAAGGTCAATAACTCAGAGATACCCGCATCGAAGAAGCAGATCTCCGACTCTGCTCCTGCGTTCAAGGCCGCCATCGAGACCAAGCCGGTGGAACTTGTGGTAGGCAATGCCTCCAAGACCGTCGCCATTGGGAAGAACCTGGATCCCAAATAGGAAAGCGCGCTCGTCGAGTTCCTCCATGAGAATAGGGACATCTTTGCCTGGCAACCTGCCGACATGAAAGGTGTACCTAGGGAACTTGCCGAGCACAGCTTAAACATAGATCCAAAATGTAAACAAGTGAAACAACCTCTACGACGCTTCGGAGATGAGAAGAGACGCGCCATCAGCAAAGAGATAGCTAGGTTACTTAAGGCTGAGTTTATCCGAGAAGTCCTTCACACCCGATGGGTGGCCAATCCTGTACTTGTCCCCAAAAAGGGAACCAATGAATTAAGAATGTGCGTTGATTACACCGGCTTGAACAAAGCATGTCCCAAAGATCCATTTGCTTTGCCTCGCATTGACCAAGTTATTGACTCGACGGCTGGCTCGAAACTTTTGTGTTTTCTCGATGCATACTCAGGATACCACCAGATCAAGATGAGGAAGTCAGACCAATTGGCCACTTCGTTCACTACCCCATACGGCATGTTTTGCTATGTCACAATGCCCTTTGGGCTGAAAAACACAGGTGCTACCTACCAGCGGACAACGCAATGTTGCCTTCACGACCAAATTGGTCGGAACGTTCATGCCTATGTGGACGATATCGCGGTGATGTCTAAAAAGTTAAATGACTTAATCTCCGACTTAAAAGAAACCTTTGATAATCTCCGGAAATACAACATGATGCTCAACCCTAAGAAGTGCGTCTTTGGGGTTCCAGCCGGCAAACTGTTGGGCTTCATCGTTTCCCAGTGCGGAATCGAGGTCAACCCGGAGAAAATCAAGGCCATCTTAAACATAAACTGTCCGACATGCCTAAAGGACATCCAACGACTAATAGGTTGTGTTGCAGCAGTTAGTCGGTTCGTCAGCCGACTTGGAGAGAAGGCTCTGCTGTTGTACAAGTTGCTGAAGAAGGCGGACAAATTCACATGGACGGATGAAGCAGATGCAGCATTGAAGCAGCTCAAAGAGATTATTTCCTCCGCGCCTACCCTTGCAGCACCCGAGCCTGGGGAGCCCCTATAAATTTACATGGAGGCCACTAACCGGGTTATGAGCATCGTCGTCGTGGTAGAGCGGAAGGAACCAGGCTACGAGCACGGAGTTCAACGACCAGTTTACTATGTAAGCGAGGTCTTGACGGAGTCCAAGCAGCGTTACCCGCACTACCAAAAAATAGCTTATGGAGTATTCCTTGCTTCTCCGAAGATGAGGCATTACTTTTAGGAGCACCCAATCATAGTAGTGAGCAAGACTCCACTGTCCGACATTATCAACAACAGCGACGCTACAGGAAGGGTCGCAAAGTGGGGCATTGAACTTGCCACCTTCGAGATCACCTACAAGAGACGTAACACTATCAAATCACAAGCCATGGCGGATTTTATTGCATATTGGACGGAGATGCTGGATGCTACTCCACTGCCAGAACCAGAGTATTGGGTGATGCACTTTGACGGATCAAAGTTGCTCAACGGCTCGGGGGCTGGTGTACTACTACAGTCACCAAAAGGAGACAAGCTGCACTACGTTCTGCAGATCCACTTCGAGGCTACAAACAACATGGCGGAGTATGAAGCACTCATTCACGGACTGCGTGTAGCCAAGGATATTGGCATCAAGCGCATAGTTTGCTGTGGAGATTCCGACTTGGTTGCCCAGCAGGTGGCTGGCACCTGGAATGCGTGGAACCCTATGATGGCGGCATATCTCGACAAGTGGACGAGATAGCCAAGAGCTTCTTGGGCTACGAAGTAAAGTATGTGCCTAGGGAGCAAAACGAGGGGGCTGATCTACTATTTAAGCTTGGATCAGGCCCAAGCAAATTCCACCAGGAGTTTTCCTAGAGCATCTGCGCACACCATCCGTGAAGGGCGCCGACATCGACAACCCGGATAGAGCTGACTCTTTCGTCAACATGGTGACAAAGATCCCTCCGGCTTGGACAAAACCGTTCATGAAATATCTCGAACACGGAACTTTGCCCGACGACGAGGTCGAACGACGGCAAATAGTCCGACGAGCAAAGGGTTATACCATAATCAATGGGCAACTCTACTAGAGGAGCACTACTGGTGTATACCTAAAGTGTGTTTCCTAGCTAGAAGGTATGGAAATCCTACGCGAAATCCATCTTGGAGATTGCGGGCATCACGCCGCTCCTCGATCGTTGGTCGTGAAAGCCTTACGGCAAGGATTCTACTGGCTGACCGCGAAGGCGGACGCCGACAAGCTGGTTGAAACATGCACAGGATGCCAGTATTATGCCCGACAACCACATGTTCCTGCTGAAGAATCGCGAACAATACTAGTGGTAAGATTTGGTCTCCCACATAGCATCATCACCGACAACGGAAGAAACTTGTCACTCGGAGTAGTGTAGGCCTATTGCTGGGACAAAGGCATCTGACTTGACCTTGCATCTGTGGCACACCCACAATCCAATGGTCATGTTGAGCGAGCCAATGGATTAATTCTGCAGGGAATCAAGCCACGTCTTGAGGCACCGCTACATAGAGCAGCTGGAGCCTGGGCGGAAGAATTGCCATCTGTGCTGTGGAGTTTACGAACTACACCCAACAGATCCACCGGCTACACCCCCTATTTCATGGTATATGGAGCAGAAGCCATCCTACCTTCCGACATCCTCCACGATGCACCAAGAGTTGCCGCCAACGACGAAGATGACGCTGTAGAATCTAGACGCCTAGACGTGGACCTTCTCGAGGAGGAGCGCATTTTGGCATGCCAAAGATCCGCCATCTACCAGCAGAAGCTACGCAACTACCATAGTCGCTGCGTTCGGCATCGCTCGTTTAAAGAGGGGGATTTAGTGCTCCGACTTAAGAAGAAGAAGTCACACAAACTATCCCCTCCATGGGAAGGACCGTTCATCATAAGCAAGGCGCTGCTCAATGGGTCTTACTACCTTGTCGACAATCGTGAACTCAAGGATAGACCCAACGAGGATCATAAGCGTAAGAGATGTGACCCGGATGATGACTACCCGGAGCTTGATCGGCCATGGAACATAGCACAGCTACGTCCTTTCTACACTTAGCACTTTTTATCTAATTGTGTACCTCTTATATGATCAATGAAATAAAGCTCTTTGGTTCACTCATATTGCTGAGTCTTTTACCTCCTTTAGTGTTCATTTTTGGATCATATAAACCTTTATGCACAAGCCTTGCGATCGCACTTGTGAAAATTCCGCCTACGGGCGTTAGCTTAAGTTTTTTGGTCTACACATTCTTTGTTGTTTTTATGTGGATTCTGGAGTAGTGACTTTCAGCACTTATTGTCGGCGATTTTGTGCTCAGGTTATTGACGGTGCCATTGGGCATCATCACCTAAGAGCATGGTTCCGACAACAAGTCTTCCGACTCACGAAAGGTCAAGCATAAGAACCAGAGTAATGGATAAGCCAGCACTTGCTTAAAACATATACATGCTGAAACTTAATTCTTAAGTAGCACGATACGATAATCATTGTTTTCCACCTTAAGGATTACATCAACAAAGTTTTTTCCCGCGTACACTCCAGAGGTGAATCATAAATTACAAAGTGTTTTTCACTCTTTGGGTGCAGGGGACTTGGAGGCCGCATCATCACCAGCCGGAGAATCACCCTCAATGTCGGCGCTGTGATGAGACTCAGAGGAATCCGGGTTGGCGTTGTCAAGAAAGTTCCTGGGCACGAAGACGTCAACATCCACCAACTCGGCAACCCTGGTGTCATAACCCACGAGTGATGATAGGATGGCTTCGTGATCGATCTCCTTGCCGTCATCATCCACGTCGGGGATACCAGATGTCACCGTGTCGATGTCGGCACCTTCATAGTGTGCCTTCACCATGGACAACGCCATCCTTGCGCCAGCCCGTGTGCATGAAGCTTTCCAGCTTGCGACACGCTCGGGGGCTCGGCGTAGAATCTCTGAGTACTTCACCATGGAGTCTGAGGCCTTGATATAAATCTGGAGGGGCTTGGCAATCTCTTTGGCTTGGGTGATGGCGGTGTTGATGAAATTGCCGGCAAGAATCATGCATTCCTTGTCCAAAGGAGGCAAGCGGGTTAAACCCATAGGCACTAAAAATTCCGACAAACATTGCATAAGTTCAATAAATTCTAAGTATCTAGACAACAGAACTACAAGGCAGAGGACACTTACTGAAGATGCTGGCCTTAGCCTGCCAGACGACGTCCGCCAAGGATTCTTTCTCTTGTTGGAGGAGCTTAAACGCCTCGCTATGGCGAAGGTTTTGCTCATCGGCAGCTTGCTTTTGATCCTTTAGGATCGCAAGCTCCTCCTTCAAGCGATTGATCTCCGCGGAGGTGGAGTCCTGTAGGGCTTTCATGGAATCCTCGTGCATCTTCAGCATTTCTTCCCTCTCCTTAAGGATCTTGTTCTCGCTGTCCAGCTGCTGGATGTGCTTGGACTGCTCGACAATATCCTTGGCCTTGGCGACATGCTCTGCAAGTCGGAGAAAACAAAGTACACAGTGAGTACTCGAAGAAGGAAGGCACAAAAGTAAGACGGAAATGCGCAAAAAGAAAACAGACTCTTGTTTTTGATGATATGTTCCTTCAAGATGGCAGTTTTACCCTTTTCGGCTTCAAGATCTGCGTGCATCTTCTGATACTTGTCTTTGGCCATGCCCCTCCGAGCATTCTCGTTCTGTAGAAGCAAATACAAAGTTAAGTCGTTCTTTAGTCTACTTGGAGCCCCTAGTCGGATATTTTCCATCTAGACGCTCGGGGGCTACAGCGAGAGATTTTAACTTAGCAATATGCTTAGCTTTTCTTTAAGCATCTAGTCAGAGCTAATTCAGTTCTCAACTAGAGGCTTGGGGGGCTACAGTATAAAGTTTTAACTCGGAAAGTGCTTAGCTTTTCTTTAAGCATCTAGTCAGAACTAATTCAGTTACAACTAGAGGCTTGGGGGCTACAGCACTTAAAATTCTGAACACTGTGTATGCTACTCTTAAAGCATCTAGTCGGAATAATTCATTCCATCTAAATGCTTGGGGGATACAGTGAGAGTTTTTTCTAACTTAGTCACTCTTAGAGCATATATATGCAAAACCAATGGTTTTTCATCTACATTCTCGGGGGCTACAGTGGGATACTCATACGAAATGCAAAAGTTAAAGTAAAACTTACAAGTGCGATGATCTTGAGGTTTGTAGCGCTCTCGGCCAGAAGCTTGCCAAAGGAAATGCTATTTCCTCGCAAGATGTCTGCTTGATGGAGTAGCTCCTCAAGACCGCACGTCGGAGATGACGGCACTCCTCGAGGAACCATAGTTGTGTTACCCGGCGTAAGCACTGGGTAAACAATCTTCGGCAACTCGAAGGGTTTCTGGGGAGCAGAGGCGCCGCCTTCGGCAGAAGTACCAGCTCCCACCACCGCCTTGCCGCTACCGATAGCATCCTTAGCCGGAGCTTCAGCCATTTGAAGAGCAACACTCTCCTGTGTCGCCTGCTCACCGACAACAGCTAGTTCGGTAGAGGCGCCAGAGTCCACTTCCATGGCGGAAGGGCCTGGTGCCTCCTGGGCTTGGGAGCTTGTCAGAGCAGAGGAGGGCTTGACGGCAGTAGTAGCAGGAGCGATGGCGTGGGAGGAGTCACGATGCAGCATATCTTTAATATTTCTAGAAGCCCCAAGAGTCTTGGAGGACTTCTTGAGGCTAGTTGTGGCTTTCTTCCTGGAATGTGCAAAATGCATAAGTACAGGAATAAGACAGATAAATAAGACAATGTCGGAGAATAAGAAGCTTACACCAAGGGGGGCGCTTTGGCAAACATCCCCGTGGCTTTCTTCTTTTCCGCCTCTAGGGCGGCAGTACTCTTTTTGGAGGCTCCACCCTCCGTCTTCTTCTTCTTACCTCGGTCGGCAGCGTCAGAGGTGGAGCTCTTCCGCTTTCGCGCCAACGGGCCATCATCGTCGGACACGACCGTGACTTCCTTCATCTTGGGATCGTAGATTTGGGCAGCCAGGTTGCCCTCCTCTAGATTGCTAAGCTGTTAAGTGAGAAATCATCATGTTAGACAAGATGGTATTGGCAAGACGGAAAAACTGGAGCAATGTCATACACGGAAAATAAATATCTACCTTTGGGCACTTTCCGTCTACGAACATGTCGTAGGTGAGGGTGAAGCCATGCTTCTTATCCTTCACCTTGACGATGTCCTTAAGGCGGAACTTGACGGAGTCGCTCGAGAAGTTGTCCTCGGAGATCCGGAGGGTATCCCTTCGGTCGCCGGTGTACTCGTGCATATACTTCGTGCGGTGCTGTAGAGGTTGGATCCGCCTGATGAACCAGCACATGGCTAGGTCCAAGCCGGTTAGACCCGTCTCTACGAACCACTCGATCCGCCTTATTGCACGAGAAGCGTCGAGGTCGGAGGGAAGGGAGGCATGGGACCGCCATGTGGAGACTTCAGCGGCGGCTCCATCCACGAAGTCCGGGTACGTTACTTCTCGGCCCGGCAAAGGAATGTCGGGGCCATAGAAGTACGTCCGTTGCCAGTTCTTGCACGACTCGTGGCCGACGATGTCAGAGAACCGCCGGCCAGGACGGATCTTGAAGCTTATGGTGCCGCAGTTCCTAAGCTCCTGCCTACTGTGTCCGACTTCACGTTTGACGGTGAAAAAGTACACAAACAAGTCTAACCTAGGCCTAATCCCTAGGTAACCCTCACAAAGTGCCGTGAAGTTGCTAAGTACTAAGATACTATTGGGGGAGAGGTTATGGGGTTGGACCTTGAAGTGATTCAAGACGGACAGAAAGAAGTGAGAGTTGGGTAGAGAAACGCCGCGTACCAATTGCGCCTTGAGGTATACTTTGTCTCCGGCTTGGGGAGAAGGGGTCACCTCGTCGGCCGGCGCCGCCCGCCAGGCGAGCCCCTCTGTCGCAGGGAGATAACCCTTAGCGACCATCTCTTGGATGTCGCGGCCGGTGATGTCCGAGCCACGCCAGTCACCTTTGTGCGAGTCTGGCTCCTCTTCCAGGGGCTCTAGCGCCGCCAGATTGTGGTCGCCGCCGATGGTTTCAATCACCGCCAATGCGGGGATGACCAAGCCCTCTGGGGGCACGACGACGGAGCTCGTCGACTTCGCCGTGGCTTCGCTCGACGCCGCCATTGACGGGGATGAGCTGCTGCTAGCCATGGAGGAGGGAGAGAACGCGACTGGTGCAGAGAGAGAGAGGCTAGGGTTTCTCGAGGTTTTCCACGGAGAGCTAGAGGAGGCGTGCGGCTGGAGGAAGACGACGATGACGCGAGAGAATGGGGTGAAAAAGTGGCAAGTGTCCCACGGTTACTATTTATCTTACTCTGCGTCAAGATTCGTGTAGCTAATCGGACGGTTGCCGCGTAGACGACGTGTTCGTGAACGTGCGCGGTAATTTCGCCACGTCTCCAACCGTCGCCGCCAACGGTTCGTATCGCTCGCGCGGGAAAATCGGATATGATTACGTTCTCTGCATGTGTGAGTTACGAGGCGTCGCTGACCTACAGCCTACGTCGTCATAACTGACATGGTAGATGAGCCGTCCCATCGAAGATTCCGGTATGGATGGATTTAATCCGACAACGTGAGCGTACGATGGAAGATTCAGCATTTCTCCGACTTACTCCTAGAAGACGACGAAGCCTTTGCAGGGTTCTTTGGGAGGACTACAAGATGTTGCTTGACGATTTGCCGACATCCATCTAGACGGAGCATTCCACGGGAAGAGGCAAGACGGTGCAAGATCTCGGAGTTCTCCGGGGGCTACTTTGGGGATATGCTATATGGGTGTCCTCATAGCATGTCTCTTATCCGTCTAACCCGGGTGGCCCATAGTCGATAGCATGGCCTGTGGCCTGCTGGGCGGCCCAGTTAGGTGGATCCAGAAGGGAGGCCCATGCCGAATAAAGGAAGGCTACAGTGGAGTCACCAGCGTACCCGGAGCCTTGGAGTGCAAGATACACAAGACTAGTAATAGACGGTGTAGAACTCTGTAACCTGTCCGGCTAGGACTTTTGCCTGTAACCCTAGGACCTGGCGACTATATAAGTCAGGCCTATGGGAGCCTTTAGGGCATCGTTTTTACACACACCTCGCACAACGAACCTATCTCTGTAACTCGGCGTATTGCCATTATAGTGATTTATAGCAGGAGTAGGATTCCGCCACCGTTGTGGGATCTGAACCTGGGTAAGCTGTGTTACCTCGTACCCGTCAACCGTCCGCCTTACCCCACGTCTCTAAACACGCACTGTGAGGACCCCTCCATGGCGTACTCGTCGGCAATACCACGACATCAACTTTGTCAGCGACAACGCAGGCTGCTTCAGGACCAAGACATTCCCTAGGGGCGGTCGCTTCATCAAGTTCGGCAAGCACCAGGTCTACGTCGCGGTGCGCGTGGAGCACACGTATCCTGAGCACGTCGTCCTGGCGCCGGATCCTCCAACGGCTCCTGTTGCTGGGAAATCTCACCAACTCGTCTCCATGGAGGTAATGATGACAGCCCCAAACCCCACAGCTCCCCCAGTAGTTCCAATAGTGAATGAGAACACAAAGGAAGGAAATCACGAGGAAACTCCAAGGGCTGCAAGAACAACAAAGGCGCCGCTGGAAAAACCAGAGAATATAGCTAGGAGCAAAAGAGCTAAGGAGCTACAGGAAGGGATAGACAAGTTGGCAGAGCCAGTGGCACAAGCAACTGACCCGGCGCGTGTGCAAGCCGAGTTAGAAGAAGGCAGGATAAAAGTCCTGGATAAAGCCAAGGAGCTAGCACAGTTACAGTAGGACGTGGATATCACTATCCGAGATCATAACTCGGCAAATCGAGTCAAGGGCGCAAAGACCCGGCTTGATGCAATGAGATTGAGAGGAAGGAACCTCAATGAAGAGATGGCAGATGCGACGTCGAAGATAACACCAGAGAACATAAATGATACGGCCATGCGTCCAACATACAACACAACAATAGCTAATCTGCGAGCAGCAGAAGAAGCAATGGCAGAATTACCCCACTTGGAGGGGGAAGCAAAGAAAAGGCAGCAATAACGAGTCAATGAGTTAGTAAAAGCAGCCAGCATGATGAATGAGGCGTACTATAGAGCAAATTCGGGTATAGCAGGGAGGTCACAGCTGGTTCACTTGGCGACTCCTGTCCCGGCAAGATCGGCTGGGCGAACAGCATCCTCACCCGGAGCGACGCTCAGGCCGAGAAAAGAAAAAAGTGTGGATTCTGGAAGAAACAAGCAGATGGTCGCCTATGATCCGACAGTGATTCAAGGAAACCCGGTGCATGCGCAAGGGGCGAAAATAAATAATCCCCAAGAAAATGAAAACCAGGAAAAAATTGGGCAGAGAAATGACAATGGAGGGAAAAATTTTGCGCCTCATGCTAGGCGCGGAACTCACTCGGAAGGAGGAGGAAATCCAGCTCCGAATAACGCACCAGCTCAGCCGGAAAGAAGACAGCAAAGCGCATGAAAAGCAGTTCAACAGCGTGCTGACCCGAACGCGAATAAGTATAATGATGGTTACTCGGCTATGGTAAATGACGGGTATGAACTGTCGGATCATGCATATCAAGCAATGGGAGCAAGATTTGGAGGCATGAACCTTCAGCCGGATGATGCAAGGCTGAAGCTTGACTGCATAAAGATGGCAGCGATAATTGAATCGCAAGGTCTGCAGGGTCCACCGTGCTTTGGCCCAAGGATCATGAAGGAGCCACCGTGCCAAATTTCCAGCTCGCCAGAGGGACAAAAACATATGATGGAAGCAGAAAGAGAGAAGACTGGTTCATAGATTATGGAACGGCTGTGAAAATCGCGCAAGGAAACTTGAGATGGGCAGTACGTTACGTGTCGCAGATGCTGGAAGGACCAGCTCGGGTATGGTTGAACAATTTGCTAGTAGAATCCATGCCGGAAGCATCAACAGTTGGATCGATTTTCACGATGCTTTCATGAGCAATTTTACGAGCACTTACAAGAGGCCAAATCGCCCACAACAACTAGCAATGTGCAAGCAAAGACCGAATGATACATATAGGGAATTACTCACAAGGTGGTGTATAATGCGTATCTCTTGTGAAGGGGTAATCGAGTCACAAGCAATCGCATGGTTTGCACAAGGATGTAGACATGGAACTGTGCCGTGGCAAAGGTTACAAAGGGATATGCCGGCAAGCCTGGCAGAGACGATCAGAATCGCCAACTCGTATGCGTTAGGAGATCTGACTCAGCCGCTGCTCATGTCTGCAGATGCAATGACTGAGACTCAGATCTATGACGCTGCCGGGTCACAAAGGCGCCGGGAAAGATCCGAATACAGAAGCAGGAGAAGATACGAAAGACCATATTACAGATATGGTTCAACTCAGGTTGCGGCTGTGAGTCAGGATCATCCAGATGCTGGAAGCAGTCAGCATCAATGGACAAATGGTCAACAACAATGGGTGCCAAAGAGTGACGGCAAAAGGCCATATGATCAGAGGAAGCAGTATCAGGACCGACAAAAATACACCTATGAGATGATGCTGGATCAGCCGTGTAAGTTTCACACGCCAAGTCCGAGTAAACCAGCCAATCACTCAACGAGGCAATGCACCTGGTTTCAGAAAGGAGATAGAGTGGACTCGCCGAATAAGCAGCTTCCACCACCTCCCCCTCCACCACTTACAGGAGGAAATGCTCAAGCAGTAGGAGCAGATAACAGATATGAAAATAGGCAGCCGAGGTATCAAAATCAAGAGAGAAGAGAAGCTATGCACCAGGTGCACAATCCAAGAGGTGATGATGCTCAGGTCGGCCACGAAACCAGAAATGAGTACAGAGAACATCACCAGAGCTATGTTGTCTTTGTCACAGAGCCAAATGACAAGAAGAGCCAGCAGCGACGAATGATGGAAGTGAATGCCACGATGCCGGCAATTCCCAAGTACATGCATTGGTTTGAGCAAGAGATAACTTGGAGTATAAAAGATCACCCCAAGATCATGCCAACCCCTGGAGGATACGCTCTGGTTTTGGATCCAACATTCATGGTCCCAGATATCAATGTGAAGTTTTCAAAAGTGTTGATTGACGGTGGCAGTAGCATTAACATTATGTATAAGGATACAATGCTCAAGTTAGGCATTACCATGAACATGCTGGAACCGACTAAGACCACTTTCCATGGTATTGTGCCAGGATTGTCATGTGAGCCAATTGGTTAGATCTGGGTCAACGTCCTATTCGGCAACAGAGAAAATTGTCGCACTAAAGCTATAGAGTTCGAGGTGGTAGATCTAGTCAGCTCATATCACGCCTTACTCGATAGGCCGGCTATGGCGATATTCATGGCTAATACCCATATGGCTTACTTAAAGATGAAGCTGCCAGGCCCATGTGGGGTGATCACAGTGGAAGGAGATTACAAAAGATCTATTGCTTGTGCCTCAGCCGGAACTTCACTGGCCGAGTCACTCGTAAAAGCACAAGAGAAAAGTCAGATGTTGTAAGTGGCAGCATTGGCCAAAGCAGCACAAATGTCCATGCCGACACTCACCAACCCGCATGGCAGTGTGTCATTTCAAGCTAAAAAAGGAAACCAAGAAGGTGTAGGTGGATGAAACTTTCCCAGAGCACATAGTTACCATTGGGGCTGGCCTTACAGATAAATAGGAAAGCAAGCTCACCAGCTTCCTCCGTGAGAATCGGGACATCTTTGCATGGTCCACTCAAGATCTACAAGGAGTTCCGAGGGAGCTGGTTGAGCACTCTCTTCATGTAAGACAAGATGCAAAGCCGGTGAAGCAACCCCTCCGCCGCTTCGCCAAATATAGGAGGAAAGTAATAGCTACCGATATCGCAAGACTTTTAGCTGCTGGATTCATCATGGAAGTACTGCACCCGGACTGGTTGTCAAATCCATTCTTGGTCGAGAAGAAAAAAGATGACCCGAACGTGGCACTGGTATGGAGCATGTGTATTGATTACACAAACCTTAATAAGGCGTGTCCAAAAGATCCATTTCCTCTGCCTCGGATCGATCAAGTCATAGATTCTACTACTGGGTGTGAGTTGTTGTCGTTTGCGGATGCGTATTCAGGATTCCATCAGATTCCACTAAATCCAAATGATCAAATAAAGACAGCTTTTATCACCCCGTATGGGGCTTATTGCTATCGCACCATGCCACTCGGATTGAGAAATGCAGGCGCAACATATCAAAGATGCATGCAAAAATGCTTGCAAGATCAATTGGACAAAAATGTTCAAGTATACGTCGATGACATGGTAATAAAAACCAAACAAAGTCATACTCTAATTGAGGACTTGCGTCAAACATTCGCAAACTTGAGAAGATTCCGGATGAAACTTAACCCGGAAAAATGTACATTTGGTGTCCCGGCTGGCAAGTTACTCGGATTCCTTGTATCCAGCCGAGGAATCAAAGCTAACCCGAAAAAGATCAGGGCCATCGAAAGAATGGAATTGCCAAAAACGCTCAATGATGTCCAGAAGTTTACTGGATGCCTGGCCTCGTTGAGCAGGTTTGTTAGTCGGCTAGGCGAAAAAGCCCTACCACTATATCAGCTGATGAAGAAATCAGACAAATTCACATGGACACAGTAAGCTGATAGCGCTTTCCATGAATTAAAGAAAATGTTGGCAACAACACTAATATTAGCATCACCACTATCCAAGGAGACAATGTTGCTCTATGTCGCCGCAACCAACAGAGTTGTAAGTGCAGTAATAGTGGTTGAACATGAAGAAGGGGGCAAATCAGTCCAAAGATCGGTGTATTACTTGAGCGAAGTGCTCTCTGTCTCGAAACAGAATTACCCGCATTATCAGAAGATGACATATGGGTATATATGGCAGCAAAGAAGTTGAAACATTATTTTCAAGAACACCCAATCCGGGTAATATGCGAGGCACCTATCTCAGATATATTGGGCAGCAAAGATGCCAGCAGTCGAGTCGCCAAATGGGCCATTGAACTGACACCATACACTCTACAATATGATAGGCAAGATGCAATAAAATCTCAAGCCGTTGCAGACTTCTTTGTAGAATGGATGGAAATGAAGTATGAACCGCCACTGCCTGATCCGAATTACTGGAAAATGCATTTTGACGGGTCCAAGACGAGAATGGATCTGGGCGCCGGGATAGTGATCACATCTCCAAAGAGGGATCAACTAAGGTATCTGTTGCAGATTCATTTTGCTGCTTCTAACAACGTTGTCGAGTATGAAGCACTTGTCCATGGCATTAAAGTAGCCAAGGAAATTGGTATCAAAAGGATCATGTGTTTTGGCGATTCGGATTTGGTGATTCAGCAAGTGTCTGGACATTGGCATGCGCGGGACACAAACATGGCATTATATCGTTTCCAGTTACAACAAATTTTGGGATATTTTGATAGTTGTGAATTTCATCACATTCCTAGAGGAGAAAATGAGGCAGCAGATGTATTATCCAAACTAGGATCATCTAGACAAGCAATACCACCAGGGGTAGCATTGGAGCATCTCAGGAAGCCATCAATCAAGCCGTCACCGGAGTCCGAATCATTCAGGGTCATCCCGATGAGTCAGGAATTAGAGGCAGTGCCAATGGATATCGACTCAGGGATAGGTTCGAGTCACTCGGGGACTGATCCATTCAATTCAGGGGTCGCCGAATCACACTCGGGGACTCCTCAGGTTATGTCTGCAGAGCATATGTCGGTGGAACCGATGGACATTGATGTTGAAGCAGACCCGGAACCATTAATACCAACGTGGGCACAACCAATATTCAGTTATTTGAAAGATGGGACCCTGCCGAGTGATGAAACATTGGCAAGGCAAACAACACGGAGGGCAAAAGCGTACACCATAATCAACAAGGAACTATACAAGCAAAGTGTGACAAGTGTACTGTAGCGTTGTATCAACTCAGAGAAAGTCCAGTAGATCTTATTGGATATTCATCAAGGAGAGTGCGGGCACCATGCATCATCAAGAGCATTGGTAGCCAAGGCATTCCGACATGGATTCTACTGGCCAAGCGCATTGGCACAAGCGCAAGAGTTAGTCGGAAAATGCAGTGGTTGTCAACACTATGCGTCCAAGTCACATTTACCAGCGTCTGAATTGAAGACTATACCAATCACTTGGCCTTTTGCAGTATGGTGCCCAGATATGGTAGGACCATTCAAACCAGCAAGGGGAGGCATGACTCATATCTTGGTCATGATCGATAAGTTCACCAAGTGGATAGAAGTGAAGCCAATCAATAAATTAGACGGTAAAACAGCTGTTACATTCTTAAGGGATATAATCCTAAGATACGGTTACCCATACAGTGTGATCACTGACAATGGCACAAACTTTGCCGAAGGAGCTTTTGCTCGCTTCTGTGGGAAACGACAAATAAGACTTGATGTAGCATCAGTCGCCCATCTAGAATCAAATGGACAAGTGGAACGGGCTAATGGCTTAGTTCGGTCCGGGATAAAACCCCGCTTAATGGAACCACTCCAGAGATCACCTGGTTGTTGGATAGAGGAACTACCCTTAGTACTGTGGAGCCTAAGAACAACTCCGAATCGATCAACTGGTTACACACCATTTTTCCTTGTGTATGGGGCTGAAGCAGTTTTGCCTGCCGACATAGAATATGACTCGCCAAGGATAAGGCAATACTCGGAAGCCGAGGTAAAAGAGGCCCGAGAAGATGGAGTAGCTTACTCGAAGAATCAAGAGAACTAGCATTTTCGAGATCTGCTATATATCAACAAAATATCCGACGCTACCATAGACGGAAAGTGCAACCTCGTGTTTTTCGAGAAGTAGATATCACTAGTGCAGACCCCCCTATAACACCGGTTGGGAGGGCCCTCTAACAGCGGTCGTAGAACCGCTGTTGAGGGTTCGGTGTTAGAGGGGGGCCCCCTTTAACACCGGTTCTTATACGAACCGGTGTTAAAGGGTGGCGCACGTGGGGATGCCGCAGGGCTCAGGCCCCCCCTTTAACACTGGTTCGTAACATGAACCGGTGTTAAAGGTTCTCTGTCGCGGCAGGAAAACGGCCTAAATCTCTGTCGTGGCAGAGTTCTGCCTCTGCCCCATTCTGGGCGTATTTCTGCGGGAGGGGGGAGGGGGAATCGATCGGGAGCGGTATACACATACATCGTCATCGGTACATACGAGTACATGAATAATTAAGCAACTATTATTATACATAAACATCGTCATCGGCACATACATCGTCATCGGCACATACATCGCCATCGTCCATTTTGGTGGATATCTAAAGAGTTCTCTGCCAGGCGTGACGACCTCATCAAGTATGAACCCCGCCAATTCCTCTTGAATGGCTCGTATGCGGTCAAATGGTAGGAGTTGGTCCCGCATCCGTTCGATCTGAATATATATGAAGAATGGGGTCAATATATATATAAGAATAAATCTCAACACAATTGATGGTAATAAAATAATGTTGTGGACTTTGTTTACTTACTCTAAGTTGTTCTAGTGCGGCTTGGCCCGTCGCACATATCGTGTTGCGAATGAACTCGCAAACATAGTATCCACATAAGTTATTGCTGGGTCCCTGATGCGCGCACTTTACGAGAATAGAGAGTTCAATCAAAATAATAATCAATAAAGCATGATATAATGGAATTGGAAGCAGAATCAAAGAGATACACAGACCTAGCTAGCTAGTATTACTTACATTTTGGTCTACAAATTTTAGTTCTTCTGACCATTCACCCACGGCCCTGCCCGTGAACCTTTTCCAAACCCTGTCCGGCAAAGAAAATGGATAAAGGAGTAATTAATTACTTGTTGTCACGAAAGTTGCCAATCTAGTGCGATAATATGATTGAAATTACCTCTGGAGCATCTCTCTAAAGTCTGCCCATAGCTCTTTTTCTTTTCGTAACGAGTCCATGACAAGGACTTTTCCTGAGTCGGGTTGAATGACTAGCAGAATAAAGTGGAACCTACGCACGCATAACTCATCATCAGTTACACTTAACATCGAGTAAGCCGAAACAGAATGTGTACAAGAGAGAGGGTAACAGTACTCACGAGAAGTTGTAAGGCAATAGTATTTCCCTTTTGGTTTGTTGTCTCAGTAAAGACCTTAACAAGTAATCTTCTGTTTGCCCGGGTTTGGTTCTTACCACTTCTTCATGAACTCTATTTGGGTCAACGAACCCAATGTCAAAAGGGCCTCCTTTCATGCATTCCATAACCTTTTTCCTACATAATAGTATATACATATATGGTGAGCATATATATATACATGCAATTAATGAAGTGAATGAGATGAGATATAAATTACAGAAATAGTACTTACACACAATAAAGGCTGATGGCAGCTTTGTCGAGTTCCTTCTGATTGAATAGAAAATGCAAGTATTGAATGTTGAAGTCGATCCCGTCGTCTCCGCACAAGAAAATTTCATCTCTTATATGCGCCGTGATCCATTCTTCCTTTCTCGTCTTACAGAAATCAAGGTACCACTTGTGCAATTTTCACATCTTTGTTGGTAGATTCTTGAGCTCCTCTTTCTTGACGAGATTCTTCCCATACTTCCATGGCTGTATGGGGTTGGCATCGCAATTGGGCAAGTTGTCTCCCATGATGTCCAAGTATGCAATGTAAGTCATCCCCATCTCATTGGCCTTTCTTTGTAGCTCTGCCTCGTAATCATTTACGGGAGGAGCGTCCCGTGTGTCGAACATTTGGAGTGGGGCGCATGATTGGTTTTCCTACTCTCTGAGCATGGGAACTGTTTTCTAGGGTGCCTCACGACTGCTACTTTCAGTCTCCCTACGGCGCCTTACATCCGCCTTCAAAATCTGGCGCTCGTAGTCCGGCACAATTTGGGTTTCAGGTTTCAAAAGATTTTTGTAAAACTTCTCCACCACCGTCGGATCTATTTTCTCATTTGGCTCGGCCCGTCTAGGTGCAAAGAATTTCTTGACCTCTTCTTCCGAGATCCTATTGGTCTCCTCGTCGCTGCGATTCCACGGTAAAACCGGCAATGGCTTGGCAGAAGGCTGCGGGACGTAGTTTTTTGAACTCTTTGGCGTACGGTTTCCTGCGGATTTCTTTGTGGCCGTGCTAGTGATGCTCTTTGTGGCAGTGCTCTTCCGCTTACGCTGAGGAGATGGCTGAAGCACCGGAGATGGCTGACGGGCCGGAGATGGCTGGCGCGGCGGAGATGGCTGCCGCGCAGGAGATGGCTGAAGCGCCGAGATGGCTGCCGCGTAGGAGATAGCTGAAGCAGCTCAGACTGCTGACGCTGCGGAGACGGCGGGGGTGCCAGTGGACTCCAATTTGGAAGCACCATGTGTTCCTTCTTCCAAAGAATGGTCGTTTTCACTACAAATTTGAGTTGAGTTTCCCCTTAACCTGTAGCATGGTCAAGCTGTGATTCCTCATATTCCTTCACAACCTCATCCACCCCGACAATAGCATAGCCATCTGGAATCGGTCGGCAGTGGTAAGTTCCACCAGCTACAGGAGGTAAGGCATAGCCGACAGCCACCTTAATGGATAAGCCCATTAATCTCACATGAAGCTCAGCGTGTTCGCTCTCCGTGATCTCATCCACGGGGTATCGAGGACCCGCCATTTCAAGCGTGGGCTGCACGTTCTCCGTGGAAGCCACGCTGCTTTTCCGCGCAGAGTCTGGGCCGCCGGCAGCTTCCAATGCAGGCTCTTCGTGCCGCTGAGATGGGCCGGTAGCTTGATGGCTCTGTTGTGCATTAACTTGCGCTTGCAGCGCCACAAGTGCATTTTCTATCTGTGTCATCCGCTCTGTACGCTCTTTTTCTTTTCTGCCGCGCCATCTGTAAGAGTCGCTCCACTCGGCAAACCCATCCTTCGACGCCATACCCCCTGTGCCTCGTGCATGTCCAGGGTGTTCTTTTTTACCGATGGCGCGTGTGAGCTGGTCATTCTCTCTGTCGGGATGGAAGGTCCTGGCGGCTGTTTCCTCGTATGCTGTGATGAGCTCAGTGACCGGTTTGGCAAGGAGGGTTGGGAAGATACACAATCCTGTTTCTGGGTCCAACCTTGCCCCGATTCCGTAGAACCAAGTCTTTGCACGTAGCTCCCACCCATCTGTCTGGGGTGTGATCCCTCTAGCGCGCAGGGCCTTCTCAACTTCCTCCCACTTATGCCTCTAAGATATGTAGCCACCTGACCCTGTCCTCTGGTGATATTCCTTCTTCTGGGCATTAAGCGTATTGGTTTCTGACCTCTTTTTAGCTATAGCACCTTTTTTATATGTCACAAATTCGGGCCAGTGAGGTCTTATCTTCGCATAATATGCGTCTTCGAAATTTGGAGTCTCGCCAGCTTTGACAAATTTGTTCAATTTTGTCTTCCAGTTGCGGAAAGCGTCAGCCATCTTCTTTAGAGTCCACTCTTTGACCTTTTCCTTTATAACCGGGTTGTTTTCATCCTCCTCTGGCGGAAGGGTGAAATTTACCAACAACGAATTCCAAAGCGTTTCTTTGGATCTTTCATCGATAAAGGTACCGTCGCCCTTCTTTGGCTTATTCCAGTATTCAATTATGATTGGGATTTGGTCCCTAACAAGAACTCCAGCCTGACGTACAAATTTGTCTGCGGCCTTCTTGGGCTCCATCGGCCTGCCATCAATACGGACTGCTTCGATCGTGAACTTTGCACGATCTTTCAACCGATGGCTTGCGCCTCGCTTGCTCTTTTTCATAGAAGAAGATGGTTGCTGGCTGGTCGATCTAGAGGGCTAAAAGAAGAAAGAAGCGTTAATTAATACATGTAGAAGAAGATTGTTGGTGGAAGTCAGCAGAGGCTTAATCAATGCATATACCTCGCCGGACTTTGTAATCACTAAATGGCGTTCGCCGGAGTCTTCATCGGAGTCTTCATCTTCTCCATGACTACTTGAGTTGTCATCATGTCCCTCCAAGTTCAGATATTGTGAGGTGTCTTCATCAATAATGTTCTCCATTATTTCTTCTTCTTCAAGGTTTCTACTAAGTGGATCCATAGTTTCTAAAACAATAATATTATCTATAGTAAGAGAGTAAACATTCAAGTGGACTTGGATTCATACACAAATATACATATTATTCATACAAAAATACACAAATAAATACACAAATGAAATTAAAACCCTAAGGATGCTTGATCATTTTAAACGAGTTTCGAGGGGTCCAAACCCTAATTCGGAGAAATCCCGGATGCATATGAGAGGGGCTAGCTACAGTGGCTGACCGGAGGCTGGCGGCGTTGGAGAGAGACCTAGGGCGCGCGAGGTAGCGTGATGCGGCCTACCTAAAACGGGCGTTGTTCGAAAGAGGAGGCCGAGGCAAACATTATAGCGACGGCAGTCCACCTTCTAAGGCCGCCACCGACATCCGCGAACTCTAGCCACCACTCCGACGACCAACGACACATCGCATCGCCGAAGAGAGATACGCCGTGTCGTTGTTGCCAGCGGACACACCTGCAACCCGATAAGGACCATGCATACACCCCGCAATCGCTGGCATATCGCGCGAGCTCGCACCCCATGGCCACCACCGGAGCTCGCACCCCACCTAGGCCGCCCCCGCAGCCGAGAGGGGAGGCCGTCCCCGTACCGCGCCTGGGCCTTGGGCCTCCCCGACGAATCCGCCTCCCCGACGAATCCGCCTCCCTGACCCATCCCCTCCACATCCCTGTCGTTGGCCCCAATCCGTGGACGCGCTCGCGTAGCCTCTCCTGCCCGCCACACCCGATGACGCGAGCTACCACCGACAATGCGAGCTCGAAATCAGGTTTGGTCTTCCCCTTTTCTCTCTCCAAATCAAGCTCGAGGCCTTTTCTCTCATGTAGTTGTGCACTGAGATACTTTATTTATTTTTGCTTCGTTTCTTAGGAGCATAATTGCAACTATAGCCACATTTGGTTGAACACCGATACAAGTAGCAACTCCTAATATCCAAATGAAGAATACTAGCTAAAACTTTTGAACTCATACAATGAACACCGATACAAGTAGCGCCTGCTTCCTCGAACGACGCAGAGGCGTGGACAGCGTGGCGCCACCACGCAAGCTCCACTGAAAACTGCCAGCCGGCGGCGCCACCGCGCGAGCTCCACACCGCCGCCAAAGGGAGGAAACAGAGAGGGAGGAAACAGAGGAAACAGAGGAAACATAGCTCCTTACCACGAGCACGACGGCGTCGGTGGGGTTCTTGTAGGCGCCGGCGTCGTCGTCGACTTCGGCGTGGCGCGCGCGCGGTGGCGGTGGCAGTGTTGGCGCGCGCGAGGGCGACGGCGGCTCCGATCGAGTTGGCGGTGGCGGCCGACACGAGGGCGGCGACGGCGAGGGCGAGGGCGGCGACGACGAGGGCTGGACGGCGCCGGCGCGGCTGCTCTCTGTTTTTCTCTCTGCGCGGCGGCGGGTTCGATCTGGCTCTACGGGAAGGAAGGAAGGGGAAGGCGCATTTAATACCCCCCCTTTAACACCAGTTTGGGGCTGGAACCGGTGTTAAAAGGGGGGAATTCGTTTCGCGCGCGCATTTAATACCCCCCTTTAACACCAGTTCCAGCCACGAACCGGTGTTAAAGGGGGGGTGCGTGCGCGAAACGAAATAAATGCGCCCCCCTTTAACACCGGTTCGTGTCTGGAACCGGTGTTAAAGGGGGGGGCATTTATTTCATGCATTAAAGGGGCATTTTTAATTCAAAAAATAGGATATGAATTTAGAAAATTCATATCTTTTTCATTTCAACTCAGAAAAATATGAATAATATATCATAATTTTCAGAAAAATAATATCTATCCATTCATGTAAAAACATTTTATATTTACTTTAGATGAAAATTTTCAAAATGATTAAAACACTTACATATAAATTTTGATTATTCAATTCAAACAAAAATAAATTGTCAAATCCTAAAACTTTGATCATAAGAAATATTAAGCATCTAAAAAGGAATCTAACCCTATTTTATTAGAGCAAATCATATTTTAATGCCGCATTTTTTGTATTAACATTTTTGAATTGATTGGATATTTAAATGCCGCATCTTTTGTATACACTTGAATCTGACCAAGCCTCGCTCAACTTGCATTGGTTTTTTGATAAAATAGCATATTGTGAACCTAAAAATGATTTTTTGTAAAAAATCATGAGCATCGTATCATGTACCTGTAGTTCATATCTGACCCACTTCCTGCCAATTCGGCAGGAATTTATCTCTTTCACCAGAGGTGGACGGAAAGGTTTCAGATCCCCCTGTTTGTACATTGCCATATAAGGTGGTCTAGTATTTTTGTAAAATGTGTTGGTGGTTTTTTGAATTAGCCATTTGGTGGTTGCTTCACAAAACCGTCCATTTTTTATGCTCGGAAAATGGAAAATGCCTTTTTGGTGCGATAAAAAGGAAAACTTCCTCTTGCAACATTGTTTGCCATGCCATGATGCACATGTATGCACAATATGGACATATTATCACAAACTATGCCTTGATTCTAGCCATAACATTGGTCATTTGACCCGAAAGCCAAGAAACCTCGAATGAGATAGGTCATTTTGTGAAGGTTTTTTGAGACATAATCAAGATACCAAGTTTGAGATTTTTCCTTCTAACTATGTCACATAATATAACACCACGTGAAGGTTTCGCACTGTTTCGATTTTTTATTTTTTTATCCCCGTTTTAAACTATCGTCAAACTTTGTCGAACAACGGGCATGAAGATTCTTAGCTCGGGGCCAAGCCTCGCTCAACTTGCATTGGTTTTTGATAAAATAGCATATTGTGAACCTAAAAATGATTTTTGTAAAAAATCATGAGCATCGTATCATGTACCTGTAGTTCATATCTGACCCACTTCCTACCGATTCGGCAGGAATTTGTCTTTTTCACCAGAGGTGGACGGAAAGGTTTCAGATCCCCCTGTTGGTACATTGTCCATATAAGGTGGTATAGTATTTTTGTAAAATGTGTTGGTGGTTTTTTTAATTAGCCATTTGGTGGTTGCTTCACAAAACCGTCCGTTTTTATGCTCGGAAAATGGAAAATGCCTTTTTGGTGCGATAAAAAGGAAAACTTCCTCTTAGAACATTGTTTGCCATGCCATGATGCACATGTATGCACAATATGGCCATATTATCACAAACTATGCCTTGATTCTAGCCATAACATTGGTCATTTGACCCGAAAGCCAAGAAACCTCGAATGAGATAGGTCATTTTGTGAAGGAGATAGAACTGGAATTAAAATACAGAATGCAACTAATAGTAAGTTGCATAAAGCATGACTGAAAATTAAGATACATAAAAGAACTAAAAATTAAGATACATGGCCAGATTAAGTAACAATCGGCCGAACTTGTTTCGGAATGTTGGAGTGATTCAGTCATGCTCCTGCCTACACCTGTAATACTCGCCACTGTAGTCGTCGTACTCGCTGCCGCCGTCATCGCTGTCGTCGTCGGGGTCGCCGTAATTGAACCTTGAAGGCTGAGTACGCGTGGGCTGGACTTGAGGGTAGCGCAGACGGGGGTTAGAGTCGGCGGCAGTGTCATAGGCCATGATGCTCTAGAGAGTCCGACCGCGCCACCATAGCCGACGGCCAGCCTCGTTGAAGTTAGGAGGAGGTGGGCCATCCTCCTCGTGCCTGGCGGGCGCCCTCTCACGCCGATCCACGAAGAAGGCTTCCCAAGTAGGGAAATAGTCGGGAAGCCATCTGGGATTCCTCCGCTGCTCCGGCGTGAGCTCGAAGTAGTAGTGGTTCGTGATGGCCATCCGGCGCTCCACACCTAGAGGGACAGGAGGAACTGGCATGCCTCCGGCGCTCAGCATCCAGCCGACGGGGACACAGTAGCCTGGCGGGCAGGGGTAGTTCGAGGCGCAAAGCGCCTCCGCCTCCCTGGGGGTTAGTGCTACGGTGGAAGCCATGGGAAAAAGTGATGAGGTTGCAGATATGAGTCTAGAGATGTGCAATGACAATGGAGGCCAACCCTACATATATATATATATATATATATATAGTGAACTGGCGGGAAGAACTGGAGGGAAGAAATGGCGGGAAAAAATATGGAGGGAAGAAATAGAAGGAAGAATAATGGCTCATTTAATACATATACTGTTAACAGAAGAAATATGACATTGTTCTAAAAATGGGACGGTTGGAGGGATTTCAGGCTGGGCTAGGCAGCACTAATGATAGGGGTGAGTGTCGACATTATGTCGTGCAGCGTGTACCTTGTCCCGGATGGTGTCACCAACCGGGACTAAAGATGAACCTTTAGTCCCGGTTGGAGACACCAACCCGGACTAAAGATGAACCTTTAGTCCCGGTTGGAGACACCAACCGGGACAAAACACGAGTCAGTACTAATAATAGGGGTGAGTGTCGACATTATTTCGTAAGTGTCGACACTATGTCGAGCTGCTTGTACTATAAATAGGCATCCTTGTGAGTCCAGTCCTCCAGCCAGTTTGAGGCATCTCCAAGATGGTTTTCGAGAGCAGGGACACCACTATGGCCAGTTTCAGGGAGTTGCCGACGGAGCCCAGTCCTCCGGCATCTCCGAGAAACTGGTCATAGAGGCACTCCCTAATATGTGAAATTAGTTATCTCCTAGGTGTATTGATCTAGTTAGAGAAGTTACAAGCTGCAAGATGGTTTTCGAGAGCAGGGACACTACTACGGCTAGTTTCAGGGAGATGCCGACGGAGCCCAGTCCTCCGGCATCTCCAAGAAACTGGTCATAGAGGCACTCCCTAATATGTGACTGCGCGCGTTTGGAGATCAGATCTTAATGGTAAGTACGAATCGAGACAACTTCTTCTCATAGTCCCGGTCCATCCACAAAACAAGACTAACACTCAAGACATTTATTAATATTAAAAACATGAACTAGAGTTACATAATATGAGCATGAACTTCTTGGCATATGTCCTTCCTTATGATCGCTTCAGACGTAACCATGGAGCATATTCTTTACTTAACGGAATGCTTGGGTCAGTTTTCACTATGAAGGGCGGAATTTCATCAAACTTATTATAATCTTCTGACATGTCTGTCCTGTCCTCTATTCCCACGATGTTTCTTTTCCCTGAAAGAACTATGTGACACTTTGGCTCATCATATGATGTATTCGTTTGCATTTTTTTCTTTTTTTGGTCTGGAGGACATGTCCTTCACATAGAAAACCTGAGCCACATCATTAGCTAGGACGAATGGTTTGTCTAAGTTCTTGTCTACCTTCATAAGATTGTTGAGATCCACCGTTGTCATTCCGTACTTCTTGTCTACCTCAACCCCTCCTCCTGTTAGCTTGACCCATTTGCATCGAAACAAGGGGACCTTAAAATTAGGTCCATAGTCAAGTTCCCATATCTCCTCTATGAACCCATAATACGCGATCTTCTGCCCATTGTCTTCTGCTGCATCGAAGCGGACACCACTATTTTGGTTGGTGCTCTTTTTATCTTGGCCTATCTTGTAAAATGTATTCCCATTTATCTCGTACCCTTGGAAAGTACATACAGTCGAAGATGGTGTCCTGGCCAACAAGTACAGTTGATCCCCAACAGTGGTGTTATTCATGAGAAGTCTTTGCAGCCAGCCGCCAAAACTCGCCATGTGTTCACTTATAATCCATTCATCAGACTGCCCCGGGTGTTTGAGGCGTATTAAATTCTTATGTTCATTGATATACGGGGCAACCAAGATAGATCTTTGTAAAACCGTGTAGTGTGCTTGATTGAGAGAATGCCCGTCCCTACATATCATTTCTTTACATCCTAGGGTGCCTTTTCCACGCAGTCTCCCATCACAACCCCTTTTTCTCCGTGCTTGGTCCAACAATTATAGCTGGGCATGAAACCGGATCGAAGCAGGTGGGCGTGAATGGTTCTGGTATTTGAGTAGTCTTTCTTGTTTTGACAGTGAACACACGGACAGCACATAAAACCATTGTGACCACGGTTTGCATTAGCCACAACGATGAAATTTTGGAGGCCCGTAATGTACTCGGAAGTGCGGAGGTCACCGTACATCCATTGCCGGTTCATCTGCATTAATATGTAGTATATATCAAAAATTAATAGGGAGATGACCATTTATATATATAGTACATCAATGACACATGAAAGGATAGTTGCCGACCTCGACCGAGAAGGAAAGAGCAACGAGAAAACTTATTTTGAGCTCTCGGGCATTTCACCGAACACCTCTTGTGCATATGAAAAAAACACAAACCGGTGTTAAAGGGTGTGGGCACTCTTCACACCCTCTTGCTAGGCTCCAAAATGAGATAGTGAAAAAATGGAAGAGTGGGGTGTGGGCTGTGGTGTCTTATATAGCCCCCCCTTTAACACCGGTTCAAGCCACGACCGGTGTTAAAGGGGGGGGGGGGCTGCGCGGGCCATTGTTGCAGGGTCCTTTAACACCGGTTCGTGGCACGAACCGGTGTTAAAAAGGGGGCTCCTTTTTTGCCGCACGGGCCACATTGGTACGGCTCCCCTTTAACACCGGTTCGTAGAAGAACCGGTGTTAAAGCCCTTTTCCAGGATCAACGAAAAGCCTCGTTTCCACTAGTGTATGGTGCTAAGGCTGGTGCAGCGCACAGCAGGAATGCATAAATTATCACCTCCATGGGAAGGTCCGTTCATTGTAAGCAAAGCATTGCACAATGATTCCTACTATCTCATAGACGCTCGTGAAGCGCAAAAGAACAAGGCGGACAAGTCAGGACATGAAACCAAAAGGCCATGGAATGTGGCACTGCTTCGTCCCTTCTATACTTAGGAAAAGCAGTGCATGTATCACTCGAACTCTCATAGGTCGGACATGTTTGCCGGCTATGTGCTAATAATAATATGGTATGATTCGAAAAAACTGACTCGGGGACTACCACTTAGGTTTTCCATTTCAATTATTTTACATCGACTGGCGTGATACCCGAAATTTATCTTGGAACAAGTAGTGTTTACTCGGAAGAAGTCAACTCTTCAACTATGCTGTTGTCCAAAAACACGGCTTCATGGCAAGCAATAGAAAAAGATTTAAGACAGGTAAACACGAACGCTGGATAAGTACAAGGGAGAAACGCGAGTCGGCTTTAGTTTTTGGCTAACTCTCTGCAGGTCGTGTTATACTACGTGTCGAGTAATCTCGGACAAGTTATCCAAGTTTCATACCCGCTAACTATATCCTTCGTACTTTGAGATCCTAATGTCGAACACCAAAAAAGGTAGATAAGGGCCAAAGGCAAGGACAGGTGACACAGCAATATGAAACTCGGGGACTTGTCCTTGAGTGATTCGCACTCAGAGCATAACACAAACATATAAAGCCTATCAAAAGGCACATAGGCAAACTTCAAGTGCAATGTATGTTACATCTGTACCCGGCATACCGGGGATGTAATAAAAGTTCGAGTATTTGTTGGCCTAAGGAGCAGGAGAATTCAGAGGAGCATTCTCGGAGGCAGGAGTAGTGCTTGGAGCGTTGGCCGGGTGAGGGGCATGTGTGGCCGGCTCATCTGGATCATCTGACTCGGCCGCCTCGCTATCGCCACCCTCTTCAGCAGCAACTTCGACGAGCGGGTCGCCAAGGTCGAGGAAGCTAGGCCCTTCACACCAAGCGTGCACCATGGTGTACTCAATCATGGCATAAGCTCTCTCCTGGCGCTTCTGTATCAGCTACGGGTCATTCAGCCACTTGCCATCCCCCCTTATGCAAGCAAGAACGTCGAGGTTGATGTCCTCGTACCATGAAAGAACGAAGGAGAGAGCCTTATCCGCTGCAGCTCGGCCGACCGACTCATGCCATTGATCCAGCCGGTCTTCAGTAAGGAGTAATCTGTCGGCGAGCGGCTCGATGAGTTCGGGTGGGTCTTCATCCGGCCAGAGCATGTGAAACGCATGGATAACCGACTTGAGAAAATCCACACCACAAGATCTGAGGGTCTTGACCCATTCAGACACCGCTGCGAGGAGCTCTTCCATAGACACCTCGCCGTCATCAGGAGCACCAGCTTCAGCTCTCACCTTCTTCATGGCTCGAATGGCAAACATGTTGGCCTCAGGAAAATTCTCTGCAAGCAAAAACATAAAGTTAGCAAACAACAAGGGCAGATGGAAGAAGGCCAAAATGACCTATACAGTGCAAAAATAGTAAGAACTCACTACCGAGAAAGAAGTTGAAGGCGTCGAGCTTGCTATGCCAAGTCTTGGTCTTGGCTTGAAGGGCGTCAAAGTTCAGGTTTGCCGACTCGACTGATGACTCGGCCTTGTCGAGCAACCTCTTGGTCTTCTCGGTGCTGGCAACCTGTTGCTCGCTCTTCTCGACAAGCTCTTCCTTCAGCCCTTTCACCTCGGCCAAGTGCTTCTGCTCTGTCTCGGCCATCAGTTTCTTCAGCCGAGCCACCTCATCGTGCTCCTTCTGGAGTTCGGCTTGGTGCTTCTCTGCTTATTCAGAACAAATTTTTGTCAGTACCAACAGAAAACTTCCAGCTATTGGATTAGGGAGGCAAGAAATTTACTCTCGGCCTTGCTGATTTGCGAGTGAAGATCGTTGATGGTAGACTGAGCAGTGGCTATGGAACAAGAGCGAGAGAAAAAATGAGAAGATGAACCAAGGAAAATTCCACCAAAATAGAAAAATGGAAGAACAAAGATATTACCTTGGCCGTGGGTGTCAGTCTGTAGCTTCTCATACGCAAGTTCGAGCTTGCGATGCGCCAGGATGAGAGCTTGGTGCACCTTGGTGTGCTCGTTATGCGTAAGCTAATCAAAGAATATAGACAATAAGAAAGAGTCAAGTCAGGCGACCTGCCGAATAAAAAAAAGCTTAAGAGTTTACAGCCGAGTAAGTTCCTTACTCGGCAGTAACCTCGAGGTCTAGGGATTGAAGCTCTAACATGAGTTTGGCACAAAGGAATCAAAGAGCTTAAGAGCTTACAGCCGAGTAAGTTCCTTACTCGGCAGTAACCTCGAGGGCTAGGGATTGAAGCTCTAACATGAGTTTGGCACAAAGGAATCAAAGAGCTTAAGAGCTTACAGCCGGGTAAGTTCCTTACTCAGCAGTAACCTCGAGGGCTAGGGATCGAAGTTCTAACATACATGCTTGGAGTAAAGGATTTAAAGGCTAAGTGACTATTGAAGAGCTTACAGTCGAGTAAGTATCTCACTCGACTGCAACCTCGGGGACTAGGTGATATGTATAAAGGAAATACTCAATAACACAAAAGAGTAAGAAGTTAATTTACCTCGTTCACTTCGTCAGCGCGGGCCCTCAGAGCAATGGCCTGCTAGGTCATGTCGGAGACAGCCTTGGGGCCCAGCTTCAGCTTCTTGCCGGTGCGAGTGCTGACCTCCTGCTCGCCTGCTGCATTCCATGCCACAGCGTAAGGCTTAGCCGAACCAAGGCTCTTGCCACTGAGAGTCCGAGTGAGAACTCGACCCGTTTTCAGGGCGGTTCCCACAGTGGCACGGGTTGCAGCGGCAGAAGTATGGAGGGTAATAGCCCTGGAGTCGTCACCTGACCCGGCAGCCGCGGATTCGTCCCCTTAGCCGTTGAAGCAAACTTTGTCGCCGATGTCGGAGGCCGGATCTGAGGAGCAGAACCCGGAGCACAGACTAGAGTTGCTTGCTTGGAAGAGGTGGATTTGCCGGATGAGGGGCGAGTAGAGCCAGAAGCCTTAGGCTGGGTCTGGCCCTTTGACAGAATTGGAGAGCGAGCAGAAGGATTTAGAGAAGAACGTGGAGCCCCCTGACTGGGCTCACCAGTTTTGCTGGTTCCAAGATCAGGAAGTTGTTCATTCACATCAGCTTGAGGGCTGATGCCAGAGGAATTGGTGGCAGAGGGTTTCTTGGCGCCAGACTTGCGGGACATGATCAGGAAGTTTTTCCTGGCCAGCGCCAGAGGCGCTAGCCGAGTGACCCACCGGGTCTGACTGACACTGAGAAGCGTGAGCCTCAGCAGTGCGAGCCTCAACCCATACGGGACTCGACCCCGCCAAGTCAGCTGGAGGAGGTGCAGGCCTAAGAAGCGAGGCAATGCTAGAAGCAGCCTGATTCACCGTCAAAGGTGTGACACTGAAAACAACAAGACATATATAAGAGAACAACAGTAATGAAAAAGGAAAGAACAGAGAAGGCAAAGTACAGAAACTTACCCGGTGACAACCGGGTCATGGGCGACTTGGCGTGTGACTCGGCGCCTAGCAGCTTGGCGAGTCTCACCCAGGTTGGCAGTAGCAGAGGCAATAGGAGCTGCCGAAGTGGGCTTGTTCTTCTTGGCCGGCTGAGTGCTGGAGGAGGTTCCGCGTCGCTTTGGCTTAGCGACGGGGATCTTGCCGACTCCACCCACGGCGAGAGGAGGAATGTCATGTACCTGGCCAGCTGGATAAGTAAACAATGGGCTTACTCGGATAAGCAAAGAGATTAAGCTCACAAGGCATATACCTCCAAAAGCGTACAATCATCATCCTCATCATCGTCAGACCAATCTTGTAAGGGATTGAGAGATTGACTCTTACCCGAAGATGAAGCAGCCGCAGTGTGCGGGATGGGCATGAAGCACTCCAGGTCATACTCGAACTCATCCGAGTCAGAGCGATCCCCATTATAGCCGGCAGGAGAGACAGTACTGTCATCAACCTGGTGAAGTAGATTTTGCGAAGGAAAAACAGAATGAGAAACTAAAAACTAAGCTAAGAGTGGCAAAAGAGCTAAAGCCTACTCGGCGAGAAAGTAATCCAGAAAACTTACCTAGGGGACAGGCCTGACCCGGCTAAACGGTGGGCAACTCCAAGCCCAATCATCCTCCAAGTTCAATTTAAAGATTGAGCTTACTCAGCGGGCAATGCAGTCATGGGCGAGCTCCTTAGTGGAATGCCGAGTGGGATCATGGGAACCACTCATGAAGCACATCTTGTGGCTCCTGGCTTGGATGGGGCTTACCCGGCGTGAGATGAAGGTGCACATGAGGTTAGAGTCGGCAAGATGAAAGTTATCATCCGGCGACAGCAACCTTTCCAGGATAGCGTTGGCTTCGTTCACCGTAGCATCTTCGTCGCGCGGGTCAAGCTGCCAGTGCTTCTTGTGGGGGACCTCATCTGAGAAAGGGGAAGCCGGATGTTATCAGTGGACCCGCTGTTTTTGACATAGAAAAAGGTTCTATGCCACTTCTTGCAAGAATCAATACCAGCAACCCGAGGAAAGATGGAATCCCTCCTAGGCATGATGCTGGCAGCACCGCACCGAGTAGGCTTCTTCTCGGCATGGGGAACTTCAGGCTGGGGAACAACCTGAACTTTAAAGCGAAAATACTTGGCCCACAGAAGAACTGTAGGCCAAATCCCAAGGTAGGCTTCGCAAGCAGACATGAAGCAAGAAAGAGAGACAATCGCATTAGCAGGAAGATGGCGGGTCTACAGACGGAAGGTATAAAGAAACAAGGAAAAGAAGGTGCTCACAGGGAGAGCAAAACCGCGTTCAAAGTGGGAAAGAAAAACTACCCGCTCTCCAGCTTGAGGTTTGGGGGAGATCTCACCGGCGGGGAGATGGCAATTCACTTGCAGTGGGATGCGTCTGGTGGAGCGGAGCCACTCCACCTCTTCGGTGGAGACCTCCGAGCCTTCCCATCCACCGTGCTCGTCGGCGGGAATATCCTGCTCCTCAGCACGCTCAGCGCCGTCGCGAGCATCCATGAGATCGGCAGAGTCTGTCTCCGCCACGGAAAGGAGAGGCTTGGAATAGCGAGGACCCGTGCTGGAATGGAAAGAGGACAGGGACAATCGCAGCACAAGAACAAGAGGAAGAAGGAACAACAAAGGAGGCAGTTCGATTTAACAGGCGCGAGGAAGAAGAAAGGCAAAGGGAAAACTGAATGGGCATGGGGGAAGTGGAAACCCCCAACCCCTACTTAAGGGCAGTAAAAACCCCCGTCGTGGGATCTATCTGTGTCGTGCGGCCAGCGTGTGGCCGTGTACCAGGTCGGCAGAGCCAGTCAGCGAGCGCCACGTAGCCAAGGATACATGGAAAATCCCGTGCCACGTCATGACTAGAAGGACAAGAGGCGCAGGTCGATGGGATTTCCACAGTGACGGGGAATAACTGCGCAGCCGTCACTGTGCCGCCAGAGCTTGGAACAAAAATTGAGGCAAGTAATCATGATTACCAGCTGTCAGTGACTGAAGGGCGCCGAAAATGCCTCGGAATTGGCCAAAGTAACTCGGCTCGAGGCAAGAATGAGCTCAGAAGTCAAAGAATTGACCCGAAATTGTCAGACTAACCCGCAAGGTGAACGATAAAAGACAAAAACTAAGTTCCATTCACAACAAAAGGAACCTGGAGACGCCTAACAACTTGAACTGCTTGACCTCACCAGCTTCGAGGACTAATGGCGGGGGGATAACCCCCGGTAGGGTCACGAGAGGGGAAACATAGTGTAGTTGGGTTGGCTCCGAGTATAGAAAGAACCCGGCCGGGTAAGAATGGCCGGGTAAGATAAGCATGAAAGCCGACATACAAAATATGTCGGACCGCATAGGACAAAGTTGTAACCCTTGCAGGAACCAACGAGCCGAGTCAATCGAGGAAAGGCCGGGTCAAGGAGGACACGTGGCACCTTTCTGAGTAAGGTTCAGGAGGGACCATGGTAAAGCATGGTCAAAAGAGAAGGGCGACGCCGGGTGACACAAAAGTTGCCGGGTGACGCCCAAAGCACGCGTTGACATACAAAGTAACAGTGTGACACCAAAAAGAACAAGAAGCAGCATACCAGAAGACCATTAGCTGTCAAGCTTTATGGACCGGGCCTCTAGGCTTAGGGCAAGCCCACGACCCGGCCCATATAGTAGGGACCAAGATCCAAACAGTAAACCCTAGAACCCAAAGGGGTATTAGCTAGCTAGAACTGCCTATATAAGGGAGGGCATAGCAGTAGTAGAAGGAGGTTGGACCAAGTAGGGAACTAGTGCTGTGAACTCAAGCCTAAACAGCTCAAGGAGCACTTGTAATCTTTGGGGTATCAATCAAATTGCCAAGTCTGGAGAGTTCTTCTTATTCTTCGTGCATGGCTCGACCGTGTACTCCCTCCCCGGTGACCACAAGCACCCATTCGGCCCCCAACTTAAGCCTACCCATGGCATCTGCCGTGCCACCACCACGACAGTACTGAGGGTAGTTCCTCTATCCAATAACCAGGTGATCTCTGGAGTGGTTCCATTAAGCGGGGTTTTATCCGGACAGAACTAAGCCATTAGCCCGTTCTACTTGTCCATTTGATTCTGGATGGGCGACTGATGCTACATCGAGTCTTATTCGGTGTTTCCCACAGAAGCGAGCAAAAGCTCCTTCAGCAAAGTTCATGCCATTGTTAGTGATCACACTGTGTGGGTAACCATATCTGAGGATTATATCCCTTAAGAATGTAACAGCTGTTTTACCGTCCAATTTCTTGATTGGTTTCACTTCTATCCACTTGGTGAACTTATCAATCATGACCAAGATATGAGTCATACCTCCTCTTGCCGGTTTGAATGGTCCTACCATATCTAGGAACCATACTGCAAAAGGCCAAGTGATTGGTATAGTCTTCAATTCAGACGCTGGTAAATGCGACTTGGACGCATAGTGTTGACAACCACTACATCTTCCGACTAACTCTTGTGCTTGTGCCAATGCGCTTGGCCAGTAGAATCCATGTCGGAATACCTTGGCTACCAATGCTCTTGATGACACATGGTGCCCGCACTCTCCTTGATGGATATCCAATAAGATCTCCTGGCCTTTCTCTGAGCTGATATAACGCTGCAGTACACTTGTCACACTTCGCTTGTAGAGTTCTTTGTTGATTATGGTGTACGCTTTTGCTCTTCGTGCTGTTTGCCTTGCCAATGTTTCATCACTCGGCAAGGTCCCATCTTTCAAATAGCTGAATATCGGCTGTGCCCATGTTGGTATCAGTTGTTCTGGGTCTGCTTCAACATCAATGTCCATTGGTTCTGCCGACATATGCACTGCCAACATAACCTGAGGAGTCCTCGAGTGTGATTCGGTGATCCCTGAATTGAACGGATCAGTCCCCGAGTGACTCGAACCTACCCCTGAGTCGATGTCCATTGGCACTGCCTCTGATTCTTGACTCGCCGGGATGACCCTGATTGATTTGGACTCTGGTGACGGCTTAATCGATGGATTCCTGAGATGCTCCAACGCTACCCCTGGTGGAATTGCTTGCCTAGATGATCCTAGTTTGGATAATACATCTGCTGCCTCATTCTCTGCTCTAGGAATGTGATGAAATTCACAACCGTGAAAATATCCCAAAATTGTTGCACGTGGAAACTATATAATGCCATGTTTGTGTCCAACGCATCCCAATTTCCAGACACTTGCTGAATCACCAAATCCGAATCGCCAAAACACATGATCCTTTTGATACCAATTTCCTTGGCTACTTTGGTGCCATGGACAAGTGCTTCATACTCGGCAACGTTGTTAGAAGCAGCAAAATGAATCTGCAACACATACCTTAGTTGATCCCTCTTTGGAGATGTGAGCACTATCCCGGCGACCAGACCCATTTTCGTCTTGGACCCGTCAAAATGCATTTCCAGTAATTCGGATCTGACAGTGGTGGTTCGTACTGCATTTCCATCCATTCTACAAAGAAATCTGCAACAACTTGAGATTTTATTGCATCTCGCCTATCATATTGTAGAGTGTATGGTGCCAGTTCGATGGCCCATTTGGCGACTCGGCCGCTGGCATCTTTGCTGCCCAATATATCTGAGATAGGTGCCTCGCATATTACCCGGATTGGGTTTTCTTAAAAATAATGTTTCAGCTTCTTTGCTGCCATATATACCCCATATGTCATCTTCTGATAATGCGGGTAATTCTGTTTCGAGACAGAGAGCACTTTCCTCAAGTAATACACCGGTCTTTGGACTGATTTGCCCCCTTCTTCATGTTCAACCACTATTACTGCACTTATAACTCTGTTGTTTGCGGCGACATAGAGCAACATTGGCTCCTTGGATAATGGTGACGCTAATACTGTTGTTGTTGCCAACATTTTCTTTAATTCATGGAAAGCGCTATCAGCTTGCTGTGTCCATGTGAATTTGTCTGATTTCTTCATTAGTTGATACAGTGGTAGGTCTTTTTCACCTAGCCGACTAACAAACCTGCTCCATGAGGCCAGGCATCCAGTAAACTTCTGGACATCATTGAGGGTCTCTGGCAATTCCATTATTTCGATGGCCCTGATCTTTGTGGTGTTAGCTTCGATTCCTCGGCTGGATACAAGGAATCCGAGTAACTTGCCAGCCGGGACACCAAATGTACATTTTTCCGGGTTAAGCTTTATCCGGAATCTTCTCAAGTTTGCGAATGTTTGACGCAAGTCCTCAATTAGAGTATGACTTTGTTTGGTGTTTATTACCACATCATCGATGTATACTTGAACATTTTTGTCCAGTTGATCTTGCAAGCATTTTTGCATGCATCTTTGATATGTTGCGCCTGCATTCCTCAATCAGAATGGCATGGTGCGATAGCAATAAGCCCCGTACGGGGTGATAAAAGCTGTCTTTATTTGATCATTTGGATTCAGTGGTATCTGATGGAATCCTGAATATGCATCCACAAACGACAACAACTCACACCCAGCAGTAGAATCTATGACTTGATCGATCCGAGGCAGGGGAAATGGATCTTTTGGACACGCCTTATTGAGGTTCGTGTAATCAATACACATGCGCCATACCACTGCCACGTTCGGGTCATCTTTTTTCTTCTCGACCAAGACTGGATTTGACAACCAGTCCGGGTGCAGTACTTCCATGATGAATCCAGCACCTAAAAGTCTTGCAATCTCGGCAGCTATTACTTTCCTCCTATCCTCGGCGAAGCGGCGGAGGGGTTGCTTCACCGGCTTTGCATATGGTCTTACATGAAGAGAGTGCTCAGCCAGCTCCCTCGGAACTCCTTGCAGATCTTGAGTGGACCATGCAAAGATGTACTGATTCTCACGGAGGAAGCTAGTGAGCTCGCTTTCCTATTTGTCTGTAAGGCCAGCCCCAATGGTAACTGTGTGCTCTGGGAAAGTTTCATCCACGTGCATGGACATTTGTGCTGCTTTAGCCAATGCTGCCACTTCCAACATCTGACTTTTCTCTTGTGCTATGACGAGTGACTCGGCCAGTGAAGATCTGGCTGAGGCACAAGCGATAGATCTTTTGTAATCTCCTTCAACTGTGATCACCCCACATGGGCCTGGCAGCTTCATCTTCAAGTAAGTGATGTGAGGATTAGCCATGAACTTTGCCATAGCCGGCCTGCCGAGTAAGGTATGATATGAGCTGATCAAATCTACCACCTTGAACTCTATAGCTTCAGTGCTACAATTTTCTCTATTGCCGAATAAGACGTCGACCCAGATCTTGCCAATTGGCTCACAGGACAATCCCGGCATGATATCGTGGAAAGTTGTCTTAGTCGGCTACAGCATGTTCATGGTTATGCCTAACTTGAGCATGGTATCCTTGTACATGATGTTGATGCTACTGCCATCATCGATCAATACCTTTGAAATTTTCATGTTGATATCTGGGCCCATGAATGTTGGATCCAAAACCAGAGCGTATCCTCCAGGGGTTGGCATGATCTTGGGGTGATCTTTTATACTCCAAGTTATTTCTTGCTCAGACCAATGCATGTACTTGGGAATTGCCGGCATCGTGGCATTCACTTCCATCATTCGTCGCTGCTGACTCTTCTTGTCATTTGGCTCTGTGACAAAGACAACATAGCTCTGGTGATGTTCTCTGTACTCATTTCTGGTTCCGTGGCCGACATGAGCATCGTCACCTCTTGGATTGTGCACCTGGTGCACAGCTTCTCTTCTTTATTGATTCTGATACCTCGGCTGCCTATTTTCATATATGTTATCTGCTCCTACTGCTTGAGCATTTCCTCCTGTAAGTGGTGGAGGGGGAGGTGGTGGAAGCTGCTTATTCGGCGAGTCCACTCTATCTCCTTTCTAAAACCAACTGCATTGCCTCGTCGTGTGATTGGCTGGTTTACTCGGACTAGGCGTGTGAAACTTACATGGCTGATCCAGCATCATCTCATATGTGTATTTTTGTCGGTCCTGATACTGCTTCCTCTGATCGTATGGCCTTTTGCCGTCACTCTTTGGCACCCATTGTTGTTGACCATTTGTCCTTTGATGCTGACTGCTTCCAGCATCTGGATGATCCTGACTCATAGCCGCAACCTGAGTTGAACCATATCTGTAATATGGTCTTTCGTATCTTCTCCTGCTTCTGTATTTGGATCTTTCCTGGCGCCTTTGCGACCCGACAGCTTCATAGATCTGAGTCTTAGTCATCCCGTCTGCCGACATGAGTAGCGGCTGAGTCGGATCTCCTAACGCATATGAGTTGGCGATTCTTATCGTCTCTGTCAGGCTTGCCGGCATATCTCTTTGTAACCTTTGCCACAACACACTTCCATGTCTACATCCTTGTGCATACCATTTGATTGCTTGTGACTCTATTACCCCTTCACAAGAGTTACGCATCGTACACCACCTTGTGAGGAATTCCCTGTCTGTCTCATTCGGTCTTTTCTTGCACATTGCTAGTTGTTGTGGGCGATTCGGCCTCTTGTAAGTGCTCGTGAAATTGCTCACGAAAGCGTCGTGAAAATCGATCCAACTGTTGATGCTTCCGGGTGGCAAATTGTTCAACCATACCCGAGCTGGTCCTTCCAGCATCTACGGCACATAACATACTGCCCATCTCAAGTTTCCCTGCGCGATCTTCATAGTGGTTCCATAATCTATGAGCCAGTCCTCTGGCTTTGTGCTTCCATCATACGTTTTTGTCCCTCTGGCCAGCTGGAAATTTGGCACCAGTGGCTCCTTCATGATCCTTGGGCCAAAGCATGGTGGACCCTACGGACCTTGCGGTTCAATTATCTCTGCCATTTTTATGCGGCCAAGCTTCAGCCTTGCATCATCCGGCTGAAGGTTCCTGCCTCCAAATCTTGCTCCCATTGCTTGATATGCATGATTCGGCAGTTCATACCCGTCATTTACCATAGCCAAGTAACCATCATTATACTTATTCGCGTTCGGGTCAGCAGGCTGTTGAACTGATTTTCCCGCGCTTTGCTTTCTTCTCTCCAGCTGAGCTGGTGCGTTATTCGGAGCTGGATTTCCTCCTCCTACCGAATGAGTTCTGCGCCTAGCATGAGGCACAAAATTTTGCCCTCCGTTGTCATTTCTCTGCCTAATTTTTTCCTAGTTTTCATTTTCTCGGGGATTATTTCTTTTTGCCCCTTGCGCATGCGCCGGGTTTCCTTGAACCACTCCTACATCATAGGCGACCATCTGCTTGTTTCTTCCAGAATCCACACTTTTTTCTTTTCTCGGCCTAGGCGCCGCTCCGGATGAGGATGCTGTGTGCCCAACCGATCTTGCCGGGACAGGAGTCACCGAGTGAACCAGTTGTGACCTCCCTGCTATAACCGGATTTGCTCTGTACTACGCCTCATTCAGCATACTGGCTGCTTTTACTAACTCATTGACTCGTTCTTGCTGCCTTTTATTTGCTTCCCCCTCCAAGTGGGGTAATTCTGCCATTGCTGCTTCTGCTGCTCGCAGATTAGCTCCTGTTGTGTTGTATGTTGGACGCATGGCCATCTCATTGCTATTCTCCGGTGTTATCTTCGATGTCGCATCTGCTAGCTCTTCGTTGAGGTACCTTCCTCTCAATCTCGTTGCATCAAGCCGGGTCTTTGCGCCCTTGACTCGATTTGCCGAGTTAAGCTCTCGGATGGTGATATCAACGTCCTGCTGTAACTGTGCTAGCTCTTTGGCTTTCTCCAGGACTTTTATCCTGGCTTCCTCTAACTCGGCTTGCACACGCACCGGGTTAGTTGCATGTTCCACTGGCTCTGCCAACTTCTCTATCGCTTCCTGCAGCTCCTTAGCCCTCTTGCTCCTAGCTATGTTCTCTGGTTTTTCCAGCGGCGCCTTTGCTGTTCTTGCAGCCCTTGGCGTTTCCTCATGATTTCCTCCCTCTGCGTTCTCATTCACCACTGGAACTACTGGAGGAGCTATGGGGTTTGGGGCTGTCATCATTACCTCCATGGAGACAAGTTAATGTGGTTTTCCCGTGACAGGAGCCGTTGGAGAATCCATCGCCAGGACGATGTGCTTAGGATATGCGTGCTCCATGCGCACCGCGACGTAGACCTGGTGCTCGCCGAACTTGATGAAGCGACCACCCCTAGGGAACGGCTTGGTCCCGAAGCAGCCCGCATTGTCGCTGGCGACGTTGAGCGCTCCAAACCTCTGGATGAGGCCGGAGTAGACACGCTCGCCGGTCTTGGCGATGATGTTGCCCGTCCGGATGAAGACTCCATCAAGCACTTGCTTCAGCCCCACGACCACAAGGTTAAGATCCCCACGGTGGGCGCGGACTGTCGTGGTGGTGGCACGGTAGATGCCATGGGTAGGCTTAAGTTGGGGGCCGAATGGGTGCTTGTGGTCACCGAGGAGGGAGTACATGGTCGAGCCATGCATGAAGAACAAGAAGAACTCTCCAGACTTGGCAATTCGATTGATTCCCCAAAGATTACAAGTGCTCCTTGAGCTGTTTAGGCTAGAGTTCACAACACTAGTTCCCTACTTGGTCCAACCTCCTTCTACTACTACTATGCCCTCCCTTATATAGGCAGTGCTAGCTAGCTAATACCCCTTTGGGTTCTAGGGTTTACTGTTTGGATCTTGGTCCCTACAATGTGGGCCGGTTCATGGGCTTTCCCTAAGCCTAGAGGCCCGGTCCATAAAGCTTGACAGCTAACGGTCTTCTGGTACGCTGCTTCTTGTTCTTTTTGGCGTCACGCTATTACTTTGTACGTCAGCGCATGCTTTGGGCGTCACCCGGCTCCTTTTGTGTCACCCGGCGTCGCCCTTCTCTTTTAACCATGCTTTACCATGGTACCTTTTGAACCTTACTTGGAAAGGTGCCACGTGTCCTCCTTGACTCGGCCCTTCCTTGCTTGACTCGGCTTGTTGGTTCCTACAAGGGTTACAAATTTGTCCTATGCAGGCCGACATAGTTTGTATGTCGGCTTTCATGCTTATCTTAACTGGCCGTTCTTACCCGGCCTGGTTCTTTCTTTACTCGGAGCCAACCCAGCTGCGCTATGTTTCCCCTCTCGTGACCCTATCGGGGGCTATCCCCCCGACAGTGCTCCTCCTTGTACGTGTGGATACCAGCAGAGGTGTTGTACGATCAGCACCAGGACGATCGGATCGCAAAGGACTGCACTGCATCAACTGACACGCTTCGTCAGTAATCTGCAACTGCGCGTCTAGTGGTAAACCTCGTGGCCTTCTACCTCGGCTAGATCTTGGGATCACCATGTTAGAGGAAAAAGTTTTGTTTTATCTCTGCATGGCCCAACAGTGGTATCAGAGCGATAGCTTCTGGTTTTAGGCTCGAGATCTCGCATATGTGATATGCGGTTGGCTGTAGATGAGACCTATGTGCTGTTTGGTGGTCGATCTATGAGATAGATCGGTTTTGTACAAGGTTGATTGGATCAACTGTACTCGGGGAATGGTAGATCTGATTTCCATGATCATACTGCTAAGGTCGTGGAACGACATACCCCTACCGTTCGGCTTCCGCCATCAGGATAGACTGTGACACGTAAATCTAGATGCGGTGATCGAAGATCAAAAAGTTTGATCGAATTGGAACAATGGTCGGAATCCATGTCCGGACCGCCGGCTTCGCCCTACCATAGCGCCTTAGATGTCGTTGCGAGTTTCACAATGCCGGTACATATTGTATCTATGCATAACTTGTTTTTGTAGGAAGTTGTGAATGGTATGGTTCATGTGCATGTGGTGTATGTGTGTAATCCATACGTGATCTGCGAATCACGGTTTTTGTCAGCCGGCTGGAGCCTAGGTGCTGTCATATTATTGTATAACGACCAGCGTGTCGGATTATCCTTGTAATTTACTTTACTAAGCTAGTGTAGCTGTTTGGAGAACCCGGATGGCTTGCAAGGCGATGTACAAGTCGGCGACATGGTGTAAGACGGCAAGTGACAAGAGTTGGCATGGGTCGGATTACAGGCTTTATGGAGATGGAGAGGAAGCCATACCATTTCACATTATAATTGCTTTATTTTGTGTTATTGTTATGTCTCTGTTTTACCTCTATTAGATTGTCGGTAAAATTTAATCCCTCAAAGAAGGTCTAGTCATTTTTCCCGCCAGTGTTTGCACCATCATAAGTCGGACATTTTTTGTAGTGGGCTCATAAAATTGAGGTGTCGGGGCATGTGATGCCACCCGTCTAACAGGAGTCGTATGAGATATGATTGACAAGGAGTTGTCTACCTAGATCACTTGGCGGCTAGTGGTGATGCTAAAGCTCACTAGCCGACTTGCTTATTTAGGATCCTGAATCACTAAGTAACCATCAGAGGGGTGCTGGTTCTAGTAGGAGCATAAAATATTAAAATGTTTAATATGCTTGCTCTTTTAGGAATACATGTCTTAAGTGTTCTGCACATTTTCTATTGTAGATCATGGCACCAAGTAGCAGTCACTCTCAGATATCCGGTTTTGCGTTGAGAACTATCCTTGAGAAAGATAAACTGAACGACACTAATTTTACCAACTGGTATCGAAATTTGAGAATTGTTCTCAAACAAGAAAAGAAGCTCAGACTGAGAGGTATCAAGTCTCTCAGGCCTTGCTGAGTTGCAAGCTTAAGTATGGTGATCCATTGAGTCCGCATGTGATCAAAATGGTTGGTTATGTGCAGTCTTTGGAGAGGCTTGGCTACCACATTAGCGAATAGTTCGCTATGGATATAATTCTGAACTCTCTTCCTAGTGCATATGGGCAGTTCATTTAGAACTACCTCATGCACGGTATGGATAAGAAGCTCAATGAATTGCATGGGATTCTCAAGCAGGCAGAGGCGGATCTCAAGAAGGGCGCTAGTCAAGTGTTGATGGTGCAGAATAAGGCTAAGTTCAAGAAGAGTTCTTGGACTAATAAGAAGGCTAAGTCAGGAGGAAAGCAGGCTCAGGACCCGGTCCCAAGCACTTCCTCAGGGACTAAGCCATCTCCTTCAGCCGGATCCACTTGCTTCTATTGCAAGGCGGATGGACATTGGAAGAGAAACTGCAGCAAGTATTTTGCTGATAAAGCCAAGAGTGGAGGTATGACTTCCAACTCAGGTACACTTGTTTGCAATGTTATAGACATATATCTTGCTGATGCACCTAATAGTTCTTGGGTATATGATACCGGATCAGTTATTCACACCTTCAACTCGTTGTAGAGACTGGTAAGAACTAGGAGCATAGAAAGAGGCGAGGTCGATATTCGAGTTGGCAACAAAGCAAGAGTTGCTGCGTTGGAAGTCGGCACGATGCAGCTTCATTTACCTTCCGGATTCATTATGGAACTGAA
Source organism: Avena sativa (assembly GCA_916181665.1). NCBI lineage: Eukaryota > Viridiplantae > Streptophyta > Magnoliopsida > Poales > Poaceae > Avena > Avena sativa. Next base: position 269,410,324 of record OV702298.1, on the reverse strand, counting down.
TAACTGTTATTATGTTCCAATGCTTAGTCGAAACATTATTTCTGCTTCATGTTTGATGAGGCAAGGCTATGAGTCGAATATCAAGAATAATGGTTGTTCTTTGTATTTGAATGATATGTTTCACGGCTTTGCACCCGTCCAGGACGGGTTATTTATTTTGAATCTTGATGGTGAGTCGGTTTATAACATAAATGTTAAAAGGTTGAAACCAAATGATCTGAATATGACTTACTTTTGGCACTGTCGGCTTGGTCATATAAGTTGGAAACGCATGAAGAAGCTCCATGATGATGGAATCCTAACTTCGTTCGACTTGGAGTCGTTCGAGACATGTGAATCTTGCCTGCTCGGTAAAATGACCAAGACACCTTTTGCAAAGAGTTGCGAAAGGGCGTCCGATTTGTTCGGACTAGTACATAGTGATGTATGTGGACCAATGAGCACGACGGCCAGGGGTGGTTATGAGTACTTCATTACCTTCACTGATGATTTGAGTAGGCATGGATATATCTACTTGATGAAACATAAGTCGGAAGCCTTTGAAAAGTTCAAAGAATTCCAGAATGAAGCACAGAATCAACTCGGCAAGAAAATAAAGTTTCTTCGGTCGGACCGAGGAGGCGAGTACATGAGCCATGAGTTTGATGACCATCTGAAAAGTTGTGGAATAGTTCCTCAACTTACTCCGCCAGGAACGCCACAAAGGAACGGTGTTTCAGAAAGGCGGAATCAGACCTTGTTGGACATGGTACGATCAATGATGAGTCGGACAGATCTGCCTTTATCATTTTGGGGTTATTGTCTAGAAACAGCGGCGTTCACACTAAAAGAGTACCATCAAAGTCGTTAGAGAAGACACCGCCTGAGATGTGGATAGGCAAAAAGCCGAGTTTGTCTTTTCTTAAGATTTGGGGTTGTGAAGCATTTGTCAAGCGACTCCAGTCGGACAAGCTTACGGCCAAGTCGGATAAGTGTATTTTTGTGGGGTATCCAAAGGAAACCTTGGGTTACTACTTCTACAACCGAGAAGAGGGAAAAGTGTTTATCGCTCGGAATGGTGTCTTCCTTGAAAAAGAGTTTCTCAGTCGGGGAGCAAGTGGGAGCACGGTGCAGATCGAAGAAATTCAAGAGGAACCGGCTAGAAGCGAGTTGGCAAAAACCTTGGAGGTTAAGCCAGTCATGGCAGCTGAGCCGGCAGCAGCACCTGTACTACAAAGATCGGCAAGATTACAAAGTGTTCGTGATGTGTTACTGTTAGACAGTGATGAGCCGGAAAATTATTCGGAAGCGATGGTGGGTTCTGATTCCGAGTCATGGCTTGGAGCCATGAGAGCCGAGTTAAAGTCCATGGATGAAAATCAAGTTCGGAACTTGGTTGATCTGCCAGACGGTGCAAGACCCATTGAGTGCAAATGGGTCTTTAAGAAGAAAACTGATATGGATGGAAATGTGTCTGTCTATAAAGCACGCCATGTCGCGAAGGGGTTCCAACAAGTTCAAGGAGTTGATTACGACGAGACTTTCTCGCCCGTTGTGATGCTTAAATTAGTTTGGATCATATTAGCGATTGCAGCCTATTTCGACTATGAGATATGGCAGATGGATGTCAAAATAGCTTTCCTTAACAGAAATTTAACCGAGGACGTGTATATAATACATCCCGAGGATTTTGTCGATCTGGATAATGCTGACAAGGTGTGCAAACTTCAGAAATCCATTTATGGGTTGAAGCAAGCATCTCGGAGTTGGAATATTTGCTTTGATGAGGTAGTCAAATCGTCTGGCTTCATCAAGAGTGATCATGATTCTTGTTTATACAAGAAGTTTAGTGGGAGCAAAGTAAACTTTCTAATCTTATAGGTAGATGACATATTATTGATTGGAAATGATGTCCAGATGTTGCAAGAAACCAAGGAATCATTGGAAAGGAGTTTCTCAATGAAAGACTTGGGTGAGGCAACATACATCCTCGGAATCCGGATCTATAGAGATAGATCAAGGAGGCTCATTGGATTGAGTCAGAGTACTTATTTGGACAAAGTGTTGAAGAAGTTCAACATGGAATCATCTAAGAAGGGGTTCTTACCGATGTCCCATGGTGTAAAACTTAGCAAGAATCAGTGTCCTTCAACAAATGATGAGCAAAGTCGGATGAGTGCAATTCTGTATGCTTCTGTAGTCGGATCCATCATGTATGCCATGATTTGTACTAGGCTGGATGTTTCCTATGCTCTAAGTGTTGTGAGCAGATACTAGGCTGATCCTGGAGAAATCCACTGGACAACGGCTAAAAATATCCTAAAGTACTTGAGAAGGACTAAGGATATTGTTTTGGTTTATGGTGGTGAAGATGAACTCAGTGTAAAGGGTTACACGGATGCGATTTATCTTACCGACTCTGATGATTCTCGTTCACAATCCGGATACGTGTTTATTATCAATGGAGGTGCTGTGAGCTGGAAGAGTTCCAAGTAAGAGAAATTGTCGCCTCGGAGGCTAAGTATATTGCCGCCTCGGAGGCAGCAAAGGAGTATGTTTAGATGAGGAATTTCCTCATGGATCTTGGTGTGGTTCAGGGCTAGTCCAATCCATTGGACGTGTATTGTGACAACAATGGTACTATTGCACAAGCCAAGGAACCTAGACAACACCAGAAGAACAAGCACATACTCATGCGGTACCACCTGATTCGCCAGTTTGTGGATCAGGGTGATATCACGTTATGCAAGGTACACACGGATGCAAATATTGCGGATCCGTTGACAAAGCCGTTACCACAGCCAAAGCATGAGGCGCATCTGAGAGCCATGGGCATTAGATTCCTAGACATGTGATGTCGGAAGATTGACTCTAGTGCAAGTGGGAGACTGTTGGGAATATGCCCTAGAGGCAATCATGTATGATGAGTTTTCCCATTGTATTCATAAAGATATTAAGTTGTCCTTGTATAAACATCTGATGTGTATCATTGAATATGTGATTCGGTTGTAGAACTATACATTCATGTTGTTTGTACTGAATATCCTTGGTCATTGAGGTTGTGCTGGACACACAACTTACACCAATGTGAAAGTTGGCTTCATGACTCGGTTCCACTTGTCATGGGCATGGAGATGCCATTCCGACTTAAACAGATTCGTCTCAAGAGTTTAGCGAGTCGGATTGAACAATGTTGAGGTACAACGAACAAGTTGTCATTTGTATATCTCAATCAATGTAATCCTTAGACCTTGAGGTTGTTGCATAGTCCGAGTTGAGGATCACCGACTAAGGTTCTGTCAAACGTTGATCTGTAACTGGGAAGTTATAAAGGCAGGGTTCGGGTCGACTGAGAATCAAGATGCGTGATGTGAATAACCAAGATGGGATTTTCCCCCTCCACTTGGAGAGATATTCTCTGGGCCCTCTTGTGAGATATGATTCGGAAAGCATGGTCATGCACGACTCGGTTAAGTGTTAACCGAGGCGATCGACTAAGAGTTAGTTGGGTGAATCACTTATCTCGGATCGAGAAGAGAGTCAGACTATTTAAGGGATGACAAATATTCTCCTATAGTCTGACAACGTATATCGTGAGGCAAAAGGGACTCGGATGCAAGTCGCATTGGAAAGTCAAGTCGTCATGACTGTTTGCTACCGACTGATCTGTAGAGGTCCCAACCTTTAATAAGGTAGAGATCCCTGTGTTTACAATGCTAGTCCCTGGATCAAGCTAGCATCCACAGTTAAGATGTAATATCAAGAAACAAAGGTCATAATACAAGTTTATAACCAGGAATAAAATAATTCATTACATCTTACATAGCTCATTTGGCTATCTCATTACAATGCAGCAGAATATCTATATAGCATGGAGTCCTTCATCTTCAAAGTGCCACAGGCAATCATGTTGGTTGTAGACTTGTAATCCTATTCAACACACTTCACTAACATCAAACAAACCTGCAACATAATAATTGCAGCCACAAGGGTTAATACATTTGAATTGTATTGGCAAGTTTTCACTACTATGTAGAAATAAGTGGATCCTATCAATACATGCATATTTGGCTAAGTAGGTTTATGCTCATTTACAGAAAGCAATATAGTTTTATCCTATCTTTTCAAAATAGTTTTGATCTTTTGACAAATCTTTTTGAACTCCTTGGAAAACTCCAAGTGCTTCTAATCCCTTGTTGTCACCATCAGGTTTTACTTTGAGAAATTGGAATGTCGAGATCTTCCATAGCTTCAGGCCTTAGTTGCTCAGAGTTGTCCATAACCGGGGACACGGCTAAGTACTTAGAATTTGATCTTCTGCAGAAGTTGTACACTTTACCCACATGACACAATCTCGTCTTGATGCCACCAGTGGCCGCTGGATAAGTACTCACCAAATGGAGTACTGGCAGATCGAGAATGTGACAAAGTCTTTCCATAGAAGTCCTCTCAATACACAATGCTAGCTTGTCAACCAGGCACCAATGTAAGGATATATTTCCAATACACAATTCTAGTTAACCTGAAGATGCCAATGCAAGGGTCTTCCACTATGTAGTTGACTAAGCCAGAGACCATTTAGCATGTGGCTGTACACGGAAGCCACTGTACGAGAAACATGTTCAATCTCTAAGTCCCTGGGTGGTTTTCTTCTAGTGCACATACAAAAAGATAGCCATATAAACATGGTTCCCTTTGTTTCCACCTTGTCCAAATCTTGAGTATCCTTTTCCACCCAGGTGGTTCATTGAGTACTTGTTTTATTATATAAAACATATATCTTTCCAACACTTCATATAATCATATCATGTATCCCATCCCAAATATATAGCAGGGCTAAGCATACTACAACTACAATGTTTTCACTAAGTAGGATATAAGGATATCCTAATAGGATATAGCATAGCATAGAAATATAGTAGTCCTTATCATGCATGTTACCAAAATCCACTAAGTGTAATGAAAATAGTAGGACATGGATGATAGTGTCACTTGCCTTTTTAGTAGGGAATATTGGTTCACTCCTTGATCTTGCAAATATCACACTCTTCTAACTTCACTACAATTCAATCAAGCAAACATATATTCAACTAGCATTCAAACAATTCACCACATAAAATAACAAAAACAAGGCAATGCATGCAAGCATGCAAAAGATTGTTTTATTTGGAAAAGTGGTTTCTATTAGGCTCTAAACATTTTAAAGCTCCCATTGGTCATTAACAAAAGTGGTAAAACCATTTAAATTCAAGTTGGTGAAAATGGCCATTTAAATCATTTTGTTTTGCTAAAATGATTTATATCAAGGTAATAATTTACTAAGGTTCATCAAATATGTTTTCAAGTCCCAAAACTTGGTTTTTAGGGTCAGAGAGTTTAAATCAATTCATTTCCCAAAGGTTTTAGTCAAAAACATTTTTAAACCATATTCAATAATTTTATTTAGCTAGAAATGGTTTTAAAATATGTTTCTAAGCCCAAACTTGGTTTCTATGGTCAGTAGGTTCAAAACAAACCATTTAGCAAAGATTTCACCTTAAAAATATTTCTAGAACAATTTTTATATTTAAATTATGCCTACACAAGTTTCTGCAATATCAACCAATTTTCCAGAAGCAAAACATTAAACAAAGTGTATGGTTGCAAAGTACTTGTTCTGCTGATTTCAATGATATAAAATTTCCAAAATTTGGACGTGTAGATTTAAAGTTATGAATTTTGCAAGTTTGCATATCTAATAGATCAAATTTCTATTTTAAATCTTGAGTCTGGCCACGTGGCGCGTTCCTATAGGCTGGTCCCGGTTCGTGCGGATCAATTGATATGGACCGCAGGATTTAATTGGAATCGTGCGGCACAGATGCAACGTAACGATTCGTTTAAGTTAATCTATCGTGTCACGTGGATCAATATCCAACGGCTCACAGGCACTGACCATCTACTGGCGGCGTTGGCGACGGCGAGTGGCGGCGGCACGGTCGGCCAGTGAGGTTGCCGGCGTTACAGGGGGATAGAGAAAGAGGGGAGTAGCTCACAAGATTCACAGCGTCAAGAGGATGCTCAACGTGCTTGCTGTTAGTCGATGGGCGCACGGGGTTGCTGTCAATCTCTCGCCGGAGTTCGAGACGGCGTCAGGCACACTCTGCTGATGACAGGGACGAGGCTGCAGACCACGAGAAGGCGATTGGGAGGGGGCGTTAGATTCGCGTGGAAATAGGGAACATCTGAGTGTCAACTAGAGAGTGAGGGAGGGTCAAGGTTCACCTGGAGAGGTTGCTGGAGCGATGGAAGACGCGGCGGCGCTCGGGTGTCGAGGTTGTCGAGTCTCTAGGGCACGCGCGGGCAAGCGGGGGTTATGGGCGGGTGCGCCTGATGATGAGGACCAAGCTCGAAGAAACTGGGAGGCAAGAGGAGGTGAGGGGCGGTCGGAATTGTCGCCGGAGTGCGTCGGAGATGCGGCGGCGCGGGTCCAATTCAGGGTAGCCTGGGGGCTCTCTGATGCGGGGAAAAGGAGGAGAATGGGGAGGAGACAGAGGGGGTTAAGATAGTATGGTCGAGAGGGAACGGTCGCGAGGTTGATGACGCTGCGCAGGCCAGTGGGTCCCGTTCGGCAGCGAGGTGAGGAGATGTGTGTAGGATCGCCAAGTCAGGGACTGCGCGGGTTTGCCTCTGGGTAAAAAACGGTTCGCGAGAGGGGAGAGTTGGTAGGCTAGCTGTTGGGCTGGGTTGGGCCTGCTGGCTGGGCTGCTTAGTTTTTTTTTATACAGAATGTTTTTCCTTTTTCTATTTTGAATTTCTGTTTTGATTTTCATTCAAACAATTCAAACTCCATTTGAATTCAAACTTCCACCAAACTTTGTGTTGATTTTAATTTTGTTTATTAACATATTCTAAAATCCAAAATAGTATAATTCTTTTATTCTTTTAGGATCTATTAATAATTAAATAAATAGACATTAGTCTTTATTTCAAATAGGATTTAATATATTTTAAAACTCTATTTGAAATCTAAATATTACCAAAACCTTTCCAGTAGGTTTTATTTGAAAAAAACATAACACTTTGAAATATAATTTAAAATACTTTAATAAGTTTTTAATGTTTATTTAAAATGGAAAAAGCCTTTACTTAAATGAAATTGGATATTAATAAATCCTTATTATTTTATTTAAATAATCCTTTACTCTTTTTATCAAACAGAAATATTTTATTTCATTTGCTTGGCCAAGATTTAATTTGACACTTTAAAAATGGTCCTTACTTATTATTTCTACCTTTGCTTATAAAAACCATATCTTTTTATTTAAAGATCCAAAAATGGTGATTCCAACTTTTATAACTTTGTTTATTATTTGTTTATCTTTTTAAATCCCTTTAGGATTCTAGTTGATCAAAATAGGTTTTGATGTTTCCAATTGGAATCAAGAAAAAATTTCTTTTCACCCTAAATTTCAACAATTATTTATTTTGTTTATTTATTTTTCACATTTCAAAATTTGGAAAATTTTGGGATGTGACATGATCGATTGAGAGTCAGACTCTAATCGTGTCCAAGTAGCCATGAGCATCCGGGGTCACACACTTAAGAGTGGGAGCAAGTTCGGATTGGATCTAAACTGGAAATCTGGTTGGGTTGGACCCGAGCCTGATTTGGACTGAGTCAGTGAGTCGGACTCACAGGGACTAATATTATATGGGCTTTAGTGAATGGGCCGCGCGAGCAGAGCCCACATTCACTCCCTATATATAGTGGAGAACCGTAAACCAGAAAGGTTAATCGTTGATCGGTTAGGTCATTCCATGTGTTGGAAACCCTAGCTCCACAATAATCCTGCCGCCGTTACGAACCTAGCAGTTCGTCGCCGGTGCTCCTCCTTGTACATGTGGATACCAGCAGAGGTGCTGTACGATCAGCACCAGGATGATCGGATCACAAAGGACTGCACTGCATCAACTGACGCGCTTCATCAGTAATCTGCAACTGCGCGTCTAGTGGTAAACCTCATGGCCTTCTACCTCGGCTAGATCTTGGGATCACCATGTTAGAAGAAAAAGTTTTGTTTTATCTCTGTGTGGCCCAACATGGGGAGCCGGTCGAGCTAGGCGACTCCAATGGGGCTCCGGGTTAGCTTTTTTTGTGGACGGTACGAGGCCTGAATTTTTCCAGTGCCCTCGTACCGCACTACTTGGCCGTGCCGGTCGCATTACCAAAGGTTGACTTCTGCGAATAGCATAACGCTGTTATTACGAGTGCGAGTGGCATAAGGCATGGAGAGTAGACACAATTTGCGGGAACCAATCTGCTTTATTTCATAGCGGGTAGGGGATACATGTTTGGAGTTCTAAGAGTAGAACTTCCGTAGGAGGTTTACATTCCATGGCTGCTTGACGTTGAGTTTTCCGTCGCCTCGGACATCGGTGAGGTAGTAGGCTTCATTGCCCAGGACTCGCCCAATGGCGAATGGTCCCTCCCAAGGGGGTGAGAGCTTATGCATGCCTTTCTTGTCCTGGATTAGATGCAGTACCAAGTCGCCTTCCTAAAAAGTGTGAGTCCGTACTCGTCGGCTGTGGTAGCGGTGAAGCCCTTGCTGGTAGATGGTGGTGCGGGAGCGAGCTAGGTCGCGTTCTTCGTCGAGCTGGTCGACTCCATCTTGTCGTGCGAGCTTGTTGTCAGCCTCCGTGTAGTTGACCACCCTAGGTGAGTCGTGCTCGAGGTCAGTTGGCATGACTGCCTCGGCACCGTACACCATGAAGAAGGTGGTGAACCCCGTCGACCTGTTGATGGAGGTGCGGATGCCCCAGATGATAGAGGGGAGTTCTTCGACCCAGCACCTGGCGGTGCGCTCGAGTGGGACTTGTAGCCGTGGCTTCAGGCCATGGAGGATTCTTTGGTTGGCGTGTTCCGCCTGTCCATTGGACTCCGGGTGGGCGACTGAGGCGAGGTCAAGTTGGATGTTGTGCTCCTCGAAGAACTCGGCCATGGCTCCCTTGGCGAAGTTGGTGCCATTGTTCTTGGTGATGCTGTTTGGGAACCCGTAGCGATAGATGAGCTCGCGTAGGAATTTTGTAGCGGTCTTCCCGTCGCACTTGCGGACTGGCTTGGCCTCCACCCATTTTGTGAATTTGTCGACTGCGACTAGGAGGTGGGTGAAGCTGGAGGGGGCCTTCTTGAAGGGGCCTACCATATCCATGCCCCATACGGCGAACGATCAGGTGATGGGGATGGTCTTGAGCGCCGAGCTCGGTACGTGAGTCTGGTTGGCGTACTTCTGGCACCCGATGCATCGCTGGACGATGTCGACCGAGTCGGCATGTGCGGTGAGCCAGTAGAAGCCGTGTCGCATGGCCTTGGCGACCAGAGAGCGCGAGCCGGCGTGGTGGCCGCAGTCGCGCGAGTGGATGTCCTGGAGGATCTTGCGTCCTTCAGCGGGTTGGACGCAGCGTTGGAACACGCCGGTCATGCTGCGCTTGTGGAGCTCGCCGTTGATGATGAAAAAGGATTTGCAGCAGCGTGCTATCATCCGGGCCTCCGTTTCGTCTGTGGGTAGGGTGCCTCCCTCCAGGTTAGCGATGTATGGCGCGGTCCAGTCACTTGGCTCGGCAATTAGTGTGACCAGGGCTGCGTCTGGTTGCAGCGGAATTCCAATGTCGATCTCCCTTGGGGGGAGACGGAGGGATTGGTCATGGTGTCGAGGAAGACGCCGGTGGGTGGTGCGAGTCGAGCCGAGCCGATGCGAGAGAGTGCGTCGTCCTCCTCGTTCTTCCGCCTGTCGATCCACTCAACGGAGTAGCCTGCGAAGTGGCCTCCCAGCGAGTAAATTGCGGGAAGATACCACAATTCGGGATGTCAGAACGAGTCAGTACCAACATTCTTAATTTTGCTTGTCAGTACCAGTTTTCGGGCAGGCGAACGCGAATCACGCCGATCCCTGTCTGATGTCGTTTTTGACAGCGCGGCCCCACTGTCAGGGTCCATGTGGACAAACGGCCATTGCCGCGCCATTTGGACCAGTCAATCTCGTACTTGATCTCCTCCATGGGCCAGCAATGGCGGCCGGACCGGTCAGTGAGGTGGAGTAGGAGGCTCGCCGGTGAGCCCTCGAACGGGCAGTCCAAGCAGTAGCAGGGCGCGTGCGCGCACCTGGCCTTGTGGTCAGTTGCCGCGTAGTAGACGGTGGACCTGGCGCATCCGAAGCTCTTGTACGGGCACAGCACCTTGTGTCCAGAGAACATCAAGTCCATGCAGGGGATGTGGGTGTAGGTGGTGGCGCGGTTGCACGCCCATAGTGCTTTCTCTTGCCACCGCCTCCGGCACAGTCGCATCACACCGCGTGCCCTCCCTCACACTGCAATCCACAAACACATGCATGTACTATACGAATCAAGCATCAATATTGCAATTTCACGGACAGTAGTTGAGTTTAAAGTTCCAAATCTTACCATGAATATGCGAGGCTTGAGGGGGCCATGGCACGTCACGCAGTTAAGCCGTTTCTTCTCCACTTCTAAGATGGTGGCCTCCTCTGGCGCCGTCGCCACTACTGCTTGTTCGTCGCTTCCGAGCACTCCTCCATCTTCCAGCTCATGCTTCACCATGGTGGTTGTTGGCTTCACCGTGGCAACTGGGATGGGCACCGCTAGAGCCGGCGTCCTCATGGCCGCTGGGCTAGGATCTGTCAATGCCGGCGTGCTGGTGGCAGATGGACTAGTCGCCACCCCCGCCGCTGCCGCCGCCGCCGGTGCCATGGCTGGGACTGGATTGGTTACCGCCACCGTTTCGGCGGATGGCTTCACCACGACGATTGGCTTCAACTTGGCAGCAGGACTTGGAGCAGCCTTCGACGATGTCCTCTTGAGAACTGCTGGACTGGGCGATGCCAAAGACAGCGTCCTCATGGCGATTGGGCTGGGCGACGCCGCCCTTGCGCCCGTTTGTGAGATGGTGGCCACCGGACTAGCCAGGTCCAGGACGCTCAACTTCTTGCTAGCGCTGCTCTCGGCGTTCTCGGAGAATCGCGGTCTCTTCTTGTTGTTTGGTTCCGCCATCGATATCCTCGGTTCAAGCCCAGCTATTTCCCGGTCCGTACGCCTCAGTCCCAGCTCGCTGGACTGGCGATGCAGTCCAAACGGCGCGGCAATGGTCGTTTGTCCACGTGGACCCTGACAGTGGGGCCGTGCTGTCAAAAACGGCATCATACAGGGATCAGCGTGATTCGCGTTCGCTTGCCCGAAAACTGGTACTGACAAGCAAAAAATAAGAATGTTGGTACTGACTCGTTCTGACAGCCCGAATTGTGGTAGCTTCCTGCAATTTACTCCCTCCCAGCTGGTCCACTGCTTGACGGTATGCCACCATGGTGGGGTAGACTGTGTCGCAGGTTCCGACGACGAGGTCAGAGTCTCCGTAGCAGCGCAAGCGATTGATGTTCATCTCCTTGGCTGCCCGCATGCCGTGGAGTAGAGCCTCGTACTCGGCCATGTTGTTGGCGCAGGGGGGTGAAGTCGAGGTAGAGGAAGTAGTGTAGCTTGTCGCACTTCAGAGATGTTAGCACGATCCCCGCTCCTGCGCCATCTGCGTTCTTGGAGCCTTCGAAGTATAGGCTCCAGTAATGGAGGTATGGCAGCTTCTCTGGCTGCTGGGCCTCCTCCCAGTCGGCGAGGAAGTCTGCTAGAGCATGCGATTTGATTGCTTTGCGCGGCTCGTACCTGATGTTGTGGACGCTGATCTCGACGGCCCACTTGGTGACTCGCCCGGTCGCCTCGCGGTTGCGGATGATGTCCTGCAACAGTGCTAAGGATACGACCGTTATTGGATGCTCCTGGAAGTAGTGCGGCAGTCGCCGCTGTGTTCTAAAGACCGCATATACCAATTTTTGGTACTGCGGGTAGCGCTGGCGCGACTCGGTGAGGACTTCACTGATGTAGTATTCGGGTCGCTGCACCAGGCGCTCCTTGCCTTACTCTGGTCGTTCGACCACCATGACGGCGCTGACAACGCGCTCGGAAGCCTCGACATAGACCAGCATGGGCTCCTTGTTGACAGGGGCGGCGAGTAGCGGTGCTGCGAGCAGCACCTCCTTGAGAGCGTGGAGCGCGTCATCTTCCTCCTTGTCCCACTGGAAGGTGGGGTTCTTGCGCATTAGGCGGTAGAGGGGTATCGCCTTTTCGCCTAGCCGGGGGATGAAGCGACTGAGAGCCGCGACCCGCCCGGCCAACTTCTGGACGTCGCGCAGGCACTCGGGTCTGCCGAGCCGGGCGATCGTGTTGATCTTGGCGGGGTTCGCCTCGATCCCGCGCTTGGAGACGACGTATCCCAGCAGGTGTCTAGTAGGTACACCGAAGGTGCACTTTCCTGGATTTAGCTTTATCTTGTACCTCTATAGGTTGGCGAATGTCTCTGCCAGGTTGGCGAGTAGATCGCCCTGGCGAGTGGATTTTACCACCACGTCGTCGATGTAGACGTGGATGTTGCGGCCAATTTGGCTCGCAAGGCACTCCTGCATGCACCTCTGGTAGGTAGCCCCGGCGTTCTTGAGGACGAAGGTCATGGCGGTGTAGCAGAAGGCTCTGAATGGCGTGATGAACGCCGTCTTCTCTTCGTCCTCGACTGCCATTTTGATCTGGTTGTACCCAGAGTAGGCATCAAGGAAGCATAGCGACTCCGAACCCGCGGTTGAGTCGATGATTTGGTCGATCCGCGGGAGGACGAACTGCTCCTTGGGGTAGGCGCTGTTGATGTTTGTGTAGTCAATACACATTCTCCAGGTCCCGTTTTTCTTCTCGACCAGGACTGAGTTTGCCAGCCATTTGGAGTATTTGATTGGCCGGATGAAGCCTGCAGCGAGTAGACGCTGCACCTCCTCGGCGATTGCTCGGTGGTACTCTTCATTGAAGGGCCGCAGCGACTGCTTGACAGGTCGCACTTCGGGGTCGACGTTGAGTTTGTGCTCAGCGAGTTCCCTCGGGACACCAGGCATGTAGGATGGCTTCCATGCGAAGATGTCGCAATTCTCACGTAGGAACTCGATGAGCGCGCTTTCCTATGCTGGGCTCATGCCCGTCGCGATCGTCACCATCTGGCTGGAGTCGCCTGGGACTAGCTCGACGTGCGAGTGTGCGTCGTTTCCTCGAAGGCGGTGGAGCTGCCACCCTCCGAGTTGGGCTTCTTGAGTATGGTGGGGTCGTCATTGTTGACCCCGCTCACATACTTGGCGAGCTCCTCGGCGTGGTTGGCCTCCGCCGCGATGACGGCGTCAGCGAGTTCGGCGCCTTTGGCCTTGCATTCTGCGGTCATGTCGGGATCGCCATGGACAGTGATGATGCCACACGGACCGGGGAGCTTCATCGCGTTGTATGCATAGTGGGGCGCTGCCATAAATTTGGCGAACGCCTGGCGCTCTAGGAGGTAGTGGTAGGGGCTGTTGAATGACACCAGCTCGAAGACGATCCGCTCGGTGCGGAAGTTTGCTAGTGTGCCGAAGGTGACTGGCAGCGTCACCTTGCCGATTGGATAGCCTTCCGACCGGGGACGATGTCGTGGAAGGTGGTGTAGGTCGTCTCGATCATTGAATGCGGGAGACGCAGTCGCCGGAATGTGTCCAGGTATAGGATGTTGATGGAGCTTCCACCGTCCATCAGCGTCTTGGAGAGCCAATAGTCCCCCACCTTGGGCTTGACCACCAAGGCGACTCGGCCTGGATATTCGATGCGTGGCGAGTGGTCCTCGCTGCTCCCGGTGATTGGTTGCTCGGACCAGTTGAGGAACTAGGGAATGTCTATCTGGGACACCGCGTTGACGGCGATGACGCGGGCGATGACCTTCTTCTCGCGCTTCGTGTTGAAGCCTGTGAAGGTGTGGAGCGAGTCGGCGATGCTGCCAAATTTTCCGCTGTTTGGCGGGTTGTTGTCGGGGTCTTCCCGTGCACGACGTGCCTTCTCAATCTCCTTGAGGGAGTGTCAGTCGGTGGTCATGTGCATGGCGGGCTTCCCTTCCCTACGGTGAGACACATAGGGTTTATTGAGGAGAGGCGTGGGGTCGAACCTTGGATTCGCCTTGTAGTTGTCGTCGTCATGGCGCTGGCCTCCGTCACGGCAAAAGTTCTTGGGTTCGCGCTCCGCGTATCCGGTGTTGGCGACGAAGTCGTCTCTCCCATCACCGCGGCGCTTGCCGGTGAGGCGAGTGTTGCTGTACAGTAGCTCGGGTCGCCTCCCGTTGTCGTGGCCGCTCGTGCAGCAATTCCCTCCCGACTCGTCGTCGGTTTCTTGGTTTGGGTCCTCTTCCGTGTACCGCTTGGCGATCTCCAGGTGGTCCGGTATGTTGTCGAGTGTCCTGTACACTCACCTGAGCTTGGCAACCAAGGGATCGTAGCGGACGAGGTCTTGAAGAACTGGATCATGGTGTCCGGGTGGATTCCGGTCGCATTATACCACAGGTCTTGCCACCGTTGGACCCAACTGCGGGTCGACTCGCGGGGTCCCTGGACACATCATTCCAGGTCCTCGATGGTGGTGGCGCGGGTGTAGGAACCCTCGAAGTGCCCCAGGAGTCGATGTTGTCCGCATGGAGGGTGTTGATCCATTGCCTACATGCTCCCTCCATCATCAGAGGGAGGTAGCGTGCGGCAAGCAGGTCGGTGTGGCCAAAGATCCCCATTGCCATGAGGTATGTATCGAGCCACATAGACGGGTCGTAGGAGGGGTCGTACTTCTCGATCTCCTTTGGCGCCTTGAAGTTCGCCGGGTATTTTTCGCCTCGGATCATTGGTCCGAAGAACTAGGGTTCGACTCGACTCAGCGATCCCCTTGGTTCGCCGCCGCGGTGGTTGGTGAGGGTATGCCGCAGGTCGTCGGGCTGGCGTGCGCGCCAGCTTTGGGTGTTGATGATGTGGGTGCGCGCGTCGACTGGCTGCCCATTGGCGGCGACGAAGTTTTTTGCCGGCCGTAGGTCGTTGGTGGAGAGTGCCGCGTGCGCGGGTCGATGTGGGACCTGCAGGGGCTCCGGTGGTGGGAAGTTGAGGGTGTTCGCCGCCATTGGGAGGCCGCTCGAGGCTGCCTTGCTGCCTGACGAACGCGAGTACATCCGACCTTGTGAGTCGGCACCCGCGTTTTGTTGCTTGACTGCCTTGGCGAGCAGAGCCTTGGCGTACTGGATCTGTAGGGTGCCTTCCCCGGTGACGTTTATGTTGTCGACCGCTGCTTGGCTCGCAACGACATCGTCCATCGGAGTGGAGAACAGCGGGAGGCCTTTTGCATCTCGCTCCCGCGAGGAGACCATGATTCTTGGTTGGTCCCTAGGGGGCGCGTGGTTGGGTGGTGGTGGGGCGCCGTTGGTCGTCGCGCCTGGTAGGGGCCGGGAGCTCCCTCCTGACGGCGCGTTCTCGCAGATCGCGCACTCGGCCGCACGGGCCGGGTCGTTCTCGTTGTCAAAAAGTTCAGGGCGTGCCCCTGAATGGTGGGGTTCAGGCGCGACCTGATTCGGAGTTGGTGGTAACGCGAGAGCTCCTGCGCTGTCACCTGCTCGTGGCGAAATTTTCCGTGCTCGACTTGTTCTTTGTGGACCGCCTCCTCCAGCCGCAGGCGGAGTTCCTCGACCTCCGTTGCTGTTTTGTTCGGTGGGATCGGCGTGGAGACGGGGTCTTGCAGGGGGTCGGCGCCAGTCGCCATGTAGGTCATGACGTGGCGACCGGTCCCGTCATGGAGGTCGGCGGAGTTATCCGACCCGGAGTCAAAGTCGAAGATCCCAAGAATGGAGGGGTCCTCGAAGTCTCCCATGTTGGAGACATGGGTGATGGTGCCCGCGGGCGATGCGGCGATGATGGATCCGGCAGCCGACGCCGGGGTCGCCGAGTCGGCATCGTCGTTGAGGGCCGCGTCGTCCGCGGCCATGGCGGTTTTGGCCATGTTGTTGTGGGCCGAGTCGTACTCGGAGGCGAGGCGGTGGATCGTGCGGACCTGGCTCTCAGAGAGCTGGTCGCGTGGCGGCGACTCATGGATGCGAGCCGAGTCCTCTGAAACGATGACGTCGGTGAGGCCGACAAAGAGGCTGATTGTGCCGACCGGCAAGATCACGTTGTGCGTGACGGGGCATGCCGCCGGGAAGTAGTTGCTTGGCAAGATCTGGAGGATCTCGCCGATCGCGATCATGCGGCCGATGGCGATCGTCTCGTTGATGGGCAGATTGGATCTCGCCGCAGAACACCGGCCTAACCGGCCAGGCCCCACGGTGGGCGCCACTGTCGTGGGAATGGCCACGGCAGATGCTGCAATCGGCAGCGAGTAGTAGAACATGGGGCAAGGGAGGCCAGCCATCTGCGGTGCAAGATGAGGGCGAAGACACAAGGGTTTACCTCGGTTCCCCCCGGAGGGTAAAGACCTACTCCTGCTAGATTGTATTATGAAGAGACTACAAAGGGCGAGCTCGACGACTAGGTAGCAAGTCGCTAGGGAGTATGATGGAACGTGCCCTCTATGCGTACCCTAGGGAGGTTTATATAGGTTCACCTCGCTAGGGTTTACAGATCTACAACCGAATTGGTTAAGGATTCGGAGGGTCTTTGACCTAGTCCAACTGTGCCTAGCTACGCTTCTGGGCCTCCAGCTTCCAGTCGCCTGAGTCCTCGCCAAGTCTCGATCCAGTCGCCGTCCTGCAGGCCCACTCGCTAGCAGCTTGGGCCAATAGGAAACGTCCGTTGAGCATACCCAGGTATGCATATCCCCATCACTCCACTTAGCCAAATGCATGTAGATTATAGTTACCACTATAATACCATAGTATCACTTGCCAATATAATTCCAATGTATTGACCCTTGTGGCTGTAACTTATTATGTTGCAGGTTTGTTTGATGTTAGTGAAGTGTGTTGAATAGGATTACAAGTCTACAACCAACATGATTGCATGTGGCACTTTGAAGATGAAGGACTCCATGCTATATAGATATTCTGCTACATTGTAATGTGATAGCCAAATGAGCTATGTAAGATGTAATTAATTATTTTATTCCTGGTTATAAAGTTGTATTATGACCTTTGTTTCTTGATATTACATCTTAAACGATGGATGCTAGCTATTGATCCAGGGACTAGCATTGTAAACACAGGGATCTCTACCTTATCAGGTTGAGACCTCTACAGATGGTATCAGAGCACGGTGTTGCCTGTAGGATTGTAACCCTAGGATTGGACAAAACCCCTTAGAAAAATAGGAGTTGTATTTGTTCCAAAACTTATTTACAAACAAGCTTGTAAACTCTTTCCTCAACCTTTTGGTTTTGGTTCTACATCTCTTCCCTTTCAAACTAGATGGACAAAACCTCAACATGAGCAAAGACTTCAACATGAGCAAAGGACTTCACCAACTCAAATGACTTCAACTTCAACATCAACAAGGACTTCAACTTTAGTTCATCAAGGACTTCAACTTGGAAATCACTAAAGACTACAAGTGAGACAAGGAATATTACTCAAGACTTTAAGACTAAGGAAACACAACTTAGAAGAAACCATAATCACCTTTGAAGTTTAGTGACCAAGACACCAAAATTTTTCCAAGGAAACCATGAGCTTGATCAAGAAGAAACAACCAAGAAGAATGGAATGATCACAAGAAAACCATATAGTTGGACCACCATACTAGTGTTTAAAATTAGTTTAAACCCACCAACTTAATGTGGTGTAGCAAAAAAATATTTTTGTTGCCTAAAAATGTGCTTGAAACTTGTTGTTTGAGTGGAATGTTTGTTTGTGATTGCATGCACATTGCTTGTGTGAAATTATTGTGTGTGATTAGAATTCTCTCCTTAGAAATCTTTTTCCTATTCTAATCCCAATCCAACCCAAACAGATGACTTCTCCAAGAGACTCCAACATCAAGAATGGTGACAACAACAACCAAGAGATGCACATGAGAGAACAACTACTAGCAAACGAGAGCTAGTTGAATCAGATGTCAACTCAGTTTTTAGCCAACAACAATGAGTTAGACCCAACCATGCAAAAGTTTTTGGAAATCCAATCCCAATTGTTGCAAGGTATGACCACTCAAATGATCAACATGAAAGACAACCTTTCCCAAGGAGTTTGTGAAAACAATGGTGTCAAGGATGATATTATAGAAGGAACTCACGCTTGCAATATTAGTGGAGACATGGATCACACTTCCAAAGAGCATGAGGATCAATGCCCTAATTGTGAAGAGAAACATTAAAATAAACAATGCCCCACATCTCAAGTGACTTGTTTCCTATGTGAAGGAAATAATCATGTCCCTATCCAATGCCCCATCTATCCTATAGTTCAACAAAGGAAACAAGGTGGAATGCCTCAAAAGTTTGGGAACCCCCATGAGGAAACAACTTCTATCAAGAAGGATGAAGACAAAAACAAACCTCATATTGCACCTCCATACATTAGGAATCACCTTGATGGACAAAAGAGGAAACATAGGTATTATCCAAGGAATCGTTCAAGGAACCGAGGAAGCTTTCCCACCTTTGAGGTGATATATGAAGAACATGAACTAGAAGAACTCCTAGCTTTGGAGAAACCCAAGAAAAAGAAGAATAAGGAAATTAGCCAAGTGTGGTGCAACAACTGCAAAGAGCTAGGACATTATATATCAACTTGTCTAGAGAAGATACGTGAAGAACTCAACCTGGCCACATGTTATAAGTGTGGTGACCAAGGACATTATGCAAGCAATTGTCCAGAAAAGATGAAATACAAGACAAGCAAGCCTATGAGGGATCTCATCCTTGTCACATGTTTCAAGTGTGGAAACAAAGGACACTATGCAGATGTCTGTCTAGAGAAGTTTCATCAAGATCCCAAGTGAGCCAAGATGTAATCTAGTGGAAAACTTTTTAAGGGTGGTAGTACCCTAGTTGTTTTGAAGCCAACTTGTAACCTCTAGCCTTCCCAAATCTCGGGTCGAGATATCTTTTAAGGGTGGTAGCCTGTCACATCCCAAAATTTTCCAAATTTTGAAATGTGAAAAATAATTAAACAAAATAAATAATTGTTGAAATTTAGGGTGAAAAGAAACTTTTTGATTCTAAATGGAAACATCAAAACACATCTTAAACAAATTTGAATAAAATAGAATCCAACAAAATTTCAAATCAACTGAAATGCAATCATCAATAAATGTATCTTGAAATATGAACATTTGGAAAAGATAAACCAAAACTCTAAAACCCTAAGGGAAGAAAATTTCCAAGATATCTCAAAGACTATGGATTTGATCCATATAAAAATGTGTCAATAATAATTTATAAATGATCAAAAATGATAAATAAAAATATTATAAGACCATAGAAATTGGTTTCACTTAATTTGGAGCCATGGATAAAAACTTATGAATTTATTAAGATAAAAGGAATTAATTTCCAAAGATAATAAAGCTCCTATATAACTCCATACCAAATTGTGATCAAATTAATCCTAAAGGGATTTAAAAAGATAAACAAATATTAAATAAAATTATACAAATTGGAATCACCAAGTTTGGATCTTTAAATAAAAAGATATGGATTTTATAAGACAAAGAAAGAAATAAAGAAATAAGGAATATTTAAAAGCCAAATTAAATCTTGGCCAAATCCATAAACAAATGAAACAAAAGATTATGGAATAATAAAAGGAATACAAGATTATTTAAATAAAATCTAAGGAATGAACAATATCCAATTTTATTTAAATAAAGACAATTTTCCTAAATAATAAATCCCAAGGAATTGTTTAGAAGACAATTTAAGTCTTGAATCAAATCCATAAGCAAATGTAATAAAGATAATTCAAATCCAAATAAAATGAAGGAATAAGGAATATTCAAATAAAAGTATATGGGATTAAAC
The DNA here is from genome assembly GCA_916181665.1 of Avena sativa. NCBI lineage: Eukaryota > Viridiplantae > Streptophyta > Magnoliopsida > Poales > Poaceae > Avena > Avena sativa. The sequence goes on along the minus strand of OV702298.1, from coordinate 269,390,494 downwards.
CCTACTCTATTTAATAAAGACAAAATCCCTAAATGAAAATGAATAATTAAATCATGAGAAAATAATATTTGGAATATGCCCAAGTGGAATAAAAATTATTTAATTAAATTAAATAAAATAGTTATGTGAATAAAATTTTAATGGGATTAAAACCATATTTGATTTTATTGGAATAAAGACAATTGCCCAATTTAAATGATTAATAAATCATATTAAATATTTTAAATAATTCAAAGTGAATTATTTGCACTAAATAAAACCTACTGGAAAAGGATTTGGAAGAATTTGAATTTCAAATAGAAATTGAAAACATAATTGAAATATCAATTAAATAAAGATAAGTGTTTAAATTAATTATTAAATAAACCATAGGAATAAGGGAAATTATTTCAAAATGGATTTTAAATACATGTTTAAAACAATATTAAAGCATACTGAAAAGTTTGAAAAGATTTGAATTGAAAAAGGGTTTGAAATCATTTGGATCAAATCAAAATAGAAAACAAAATCAGAAAAAGAAAAATAAATAGGAAAGAAAAAAAATAAAACAAGCCAGCCCAGCCAGCAAAGCTCAACTACCAGCCCAGCTAGCCCATTTCTTTCTCCCCCGCAGAAAACGGTTCACACTAGCAATTAAACCCACTCAGTCACTGATCAACTGACCCCACCCAAACCCTCTCTCTCTCAGTGACGACAAGACCCCACTTACCAGTTCATCGTTTCCACCGGCGAGACCATTTCTCCCCCAAACCTCGCTGTTTTCTACCGTTTATTCCTCGCATGAATTCGTCTTAATGATGCAGCAATTACACCCCGTGATTACTCTTGTTAAATCGCCTCGCTCCCCTCTACCTTTCCCCCTAGACACCATTTCCTCTCTACCCCCAGTCCGCCTTGTATTCGTCTCGAAACTCTCTGACTCCAGCGAACCATTTCTCTGATTCCGGCTAGACACCATCGCCCCTTGCTCCCAGACCTCCACGAGCCTACTCCCCGCGGTCTTGCGCACCCATCAGTACCTCTGGTTCGCCCGCGTATGATCCACAGCGTCGGCAACGACTTTAACCGAATGTCGCCGTCCACTGCCTCCACTCCGGCGACTCTTCCTGGTAAACCCTAGCCTTCCCCTTCTCTCTAGTTGACGCTCGTGCACTCGCCTTCGTCTCGCGCATCTAATGCTTTCTTCCTCTTGTCTTCACATGCCTCGTAGCTTCGCCCTCATCGACAACAGTACGTGCCGGACAGTGACAACATCTCCAGCGAGCAATCAGCGTCGTCTCCGTGCGCCCCTGTCCCTCCTCCGGCCACCTTGAGCACCGCGACAATCCCGCGAACACGGTAATCCCCTCCATTTCCTCCCTTGCTTCCTGGTTGCGCCAGACCTCCTCTGACAGAGCCGCGTCGCCGCTCACCGTCGCCAAGCGCCGCCAGAACATGGTCGTTGTGCTTTGATCCGTTAGATCCAGATCGTAGGGTGAGGAATAGATGACTTAAACGAAGGGGTATGCGTGATCTAATCCATGTGTTGCCCTTTAGATCCTACATCTAGTATCGCTTGATCCGTGCGAATCAGTATGGACCAATAAGAACACACCACGTGGCCTGTAGTTTGATTTAAAAACAGAATCATGTCTATTAGATGTTTGAATTTGTAAATTCCATAACTTTAAATCTACACGTCCAAATTTTGCGAACTTTATATCAATGGAATCAGAAAAAAGAGTACTTTCCAACCATGCACTTTGTTTAATGAATTGCTTCTGGAAAATTAGTTGTTTTTGCAGAAACTTGTCTAGGCCTATTTTGTGTATAAACTTTATTCTAAAAATGTTTTTGGGGTAAAATATTTTGTAAAAGGTTTGTTTTGAACCTACTGACGATAAAAACCAATTTGTAGATTCAAAAGTATATTTTGTGAAGCTAAAGAATAAATCTCTGAATAGAGGCATTTCTAGTTAAATAAAAATATTGATTTTGTTTTTTAAAATTCTTTTTGAGTAAAACTTTTGGTAAATGATTTGAATTAAACTCTTTGACCCTAAACACCATGTTTTGGATTTAAAAATGTAATTAATTAATAGGAAATTATTACTTTGTTTAAATGCATTTCCAACAAAATAAAAAGTTACTTTGAATTAAAATCGGTTTTTAGTTGAAACCTTTTGCAAATGGTTTTAATATTAAACACTATGACCATAAACACTAACATTTGTGTTTAAAAAATATATTTTTCAAACACTAGAAATTATTACTTTGGTTAAATCATTTCTAAGAAAACAAAAATGATTTAAAGTGGCCATTTTCACTAACTTAATATCAAATGATTTTGCCACTTTTATAAATGACCAATAGATGTTTTATAATGTTTATAACCTATTAGAAACCACTTTTCCAAAATAAAACAATCTTTGGCATGCTTGCATGCATTGCTTTGTTTTTATTATTTTATGTGTTGAATTGCTTGAATGGTAGATTGAATTTTGTGCCTTGATTGAATTGTAGTGGAATTTGAAGAGTGTGACTATTGCAAGATCAAGGAGTGAACCTATATTCTCTACCAATAAGGCAAGTGGTGCTTCATACTTTCGTCCCATTATTTTCACTATGCATTAGTGATATTTCTAATTAGGACTTGAATGGAATTTTCTAAGTTTTAACTATGCCATGGGAAATCCTAGTAGATGAAACGTTAGTAGAATTTTACCTAAGTTAAGATTCCTACTACTATCATGCTTAGCCTAGCTAGTATAAAACAAGGGTGGATTATATTCATGCTATGTAATATTTCTAAGTCAAGGATTTGTGTTTTGTTTAATAAAACAACTAAGTGAATGAATCACCTGGGTGTAATGGTATTGCTTGGATGGATTTTTGTTGAGTGGTTACACAAGGCCAGGGGACTGGTGAACCTTGTGTATCAAACTTGTGGAAGGCCACCCAGGAACAAACAGATTTGAGATGTCAAATGTTGAGAAGCTTCAAGTGCAACCACTTGGCATTATGGGCTCTGCTTGGATCATATAGGTTGCAATAACTTAGCCAAATGGACAGTTAGTGGTAGGGGATGATAGGTTTGGAACGCGTCCATTTTGGTCTAAGGGAAGGCTTCTGAAAGATCTTGTCTCGACGCATGTCGAGTCTTGTGGGGAAAGTGCACCACCTCTCGAGAGAGTAAAATCTAAGTACTTAGCCGTGTCCCCGGCAATGGACAATTTGAGCATCAAGACATGGAAGCTATCAAGAATCTCCTCATCCCAATTTTCTAAGTTAAAAACTTATGGTCGAACAAGGGTTAAAGGATCTTCAATCTTTGATTGGTAGATGCCTTGGGTGATTTTGAATAACAAAAACTTAGTGTTTTCAAATGATAAGGAAAATCTATCTTGAGAAAAGCAAGCCTAAGCTCCACTTAGCCAAATGCATATAGATTATAGTTACCACTATACTACCATAGTATCACTTGCCAATATAATTCCAATGTATTGACCCTTGTGGCTGTAACTTATTATGTTGTAGGTTTGTTTGATGTTAGTGAAGTGTGCTGAATAGGATTACAAGTCTACAACCAACATGATTGCCTGTGGCACTTTGAAGATGAAGGACTCCATGCTATATAGATATTCTGCTGCATTGTAATGTGATAGCCAAATGAGCTATGTAAGATGTAATGAATTATTTTATTCCTGGTTATAAAGTTGTATCATGAACTTTGTTTCTTGATATTACATCTTAAACTGTGGATGCTACCTATTGATCCAGGGACTAGCATTGTAAACACAGGGATCTCTACCTTATCAGGTTGGGACCTCTACACCACTTCTCCTTTGCGGATCAAAATCTTGAATGGACCAACGTATCTAGGTGCCAGTTTTCTGGAGCCCAATCCTCTAGCATGTCCCTAAAGTTGGTCATAGAGGCACTCCCTAATATGTGACCACACGCATTTGGAGATCAGATCTTCATGGTCATTACAAATATGGACACCATCTTCATAGTTTGGGAAAGTCGTAGTACGAATCGGGACTAAAAGCCCCCTTTAGTCCCGGTCCAGCCACAAACCAGGACTAACACTCAAGACATTTATTAATATTAAAAAACCGAGACTACAGAATCAGGACTAAAGACCCCTTTAGTCCCAGTCCAGCCACAAAACAGGACTAACACTCTAGACATTTATTAATATTAAAAAACCGAGACTACAGAATCGGGACTAAAGACCCCCTTTAGTCCCGGTCCAGCCACAAACCGGACTAATACTCAAGAAATTTATTAATATTAAAAAACTGAGACTAAAGGCCCCCTTTAGTCATGCTCCTATCTATCCCTATAGTACACAGCTTCAGGGTCGTCTTCATCTTTGTCTTCATCATCGTCTTCGTTGCTAGGCGCACGCTAATGGATCCTCAGCCCATCCATGGCATATTCCGCGGGCACCTACCACTCCGGCCTCAGAATCACGTCACGTGGGGGAGGGGGATCCCGGATGACAACACTGCTACACCCGCGGCCTTCACCACCACCACCACCCTTCTTATGGCTCTGCGGCGACTGCAGGCACCATAGGCAAGGATGATCTCCCTGCACGATGTAGCGCATCACGCTGATGATAGTCTGGCTCGCCCACCACAGGCGGTGGCCAGCTTCGTTGTGGTTCACCAGGGGAGGAACATTGATGACCCACAAGTATAGGGGGTGTATCGTAGTACTTTCTATAAATAGGAGTGTCGATCCCAACGAGGAGAAAAAGGTGTTGACTAGTGGTATGGAGCAGGAAATATCTGTAAATACTTAGCAAATAGATTTTTAGGGGTTTTCTGATAAAGCAACAAAACAAAGTGCAAGTAATAAAGACAACAAAAAAACGCAGCAAGTGGCCCAATCCTTTCTTAGCAAAGGACAAGCTGGTGGAAATACTTATAAGGAACTAATGTTCTCGAGGACACATGGGAATTCTGTCAAGTGCTTTCACTTCAAATAGCTAAGTACTCTTCTTTGGTGTTGTAAGTGTTATGTGGGTGAACCTGTGCTAATGTACCGACCTTACTTGGACTAATACATACTTGTGATTAAACCCCCTACAAGCATTCGCTACTACAGGAAAGTAATTAAGATATAAACCTAACCACAACATTAAACTCTGAGATCCTACACTCCCTTGTGCAAAGGTGTCCTAACGGGGGTTTAGGTTTCTGTCACTCCGGGAACCCCACAATTAGTAGCCAAATACACAATGCAATCCCCTAGGACCATAAATGGTGAAGTATCATGTAGTCGATGTTTACATGACACCAGTAGAAGAATAGCACCACAACATAAATACTAAACCATTGAATAATATCTCAACACAAATCCACTACTAACAACATGACTTTTATTTGAACCTCATGACAGTAGGGGAAAAATCCCTACTGCCTCCTTTTCTTCATTAACTTATAAGAACTGGGGACTTACATGAAGGGGGGTGGATGCCAAGGAGGCATCCAAAAATAAAAAGAAGAACAGAAGTCTTACAAATAAGTTACAAAACTAGGAATAAAAGGATGCAAATCCTCTCTGATTCTATGCACCAGAAGACCAAAATCTTCAATAAATTTAGTTTTCTAGTTCTGGGCTGTGGGAGTAATATCCTTGAAGTGTAAATTGTTCCTCTCCTTCCAAATATTCCAGGCTCCCAACACGAATTTTTCCATGAACATGTTACAATTTATATTCTCTTTAGCCTCTCAAACTATGGTCAGCCTGTTACCTTGGTTATGCCAAGACATCCCTAGAATATTCCAACAATCTTTACTGAAAGGGCAATGAAAGAATAGATACTCCACTGTTTCTTCAGGGGGATTTGTACACATGATGCATCTCTATCCTGATTGTAGAAGCATATTCTTCCTTTTAGATAGATTCCTTGTATTCAGTCTATCTGAGAAGAGAAGCCAGCAGAAGAATTTAACTTTTGGAGTGCATTTGGATCTCCAAATCCAATTAAAAGCAGCATGAGGCTTAATATTCCTGAAACAGAACTCATAATATTTCTTAGAAGAATAAAAGTCAGAGCCCCAGATATATTTCCAAATGTCCTGAGGTCCCCCTCCAATATCAGCATTTCTAACCTCCTGTTGAAGTTGCTTAATTTCTTCAAATGCTTCAGGGGATACAGGAAGGGAGAAATTGGCAGATAAGCTAGTGGACAACAAGAAAGACTTAACAGACACATCTTCACTTAAAGCATATGAATAAGCTCTTGGAAATTTATCAGCAGCAATTGTTCCCAGCCAATCATCTTTCCAGAATAACACAGCCTCACCAGTACCAATCTGACAAGAAGTAATTCCTCTGAAGATTGGCATAAGTTTAATAATGTCTTTCCACCAGAAAGACACACAAGGGGCCACAACATGTGTAATATTATCATCATAATAGGTTTTCCAGAGCAGTGTCACCCAAGGAGTGTCAATCTTATTATAAAATTTGTGAAGATGCTTCAATAACAGGGCCTGATTTTGTATTTTTAAATTCAAAATGCCAGTACCTCCTTTATTTTTTGGCCTACACACCTTATCCCATGCCACTAAAGAATGACACTTTTCACCATCCTCGGTTTTCTTATTCCACAGACAATGTCTCCTGATTTTCTCCACATGGTCAATTATTTTTGAATGAATATTCAGAGAGCACATGGGAAACATGGCAATTGAGGTAAGCAGAGAGTTTATGACAGTGACTCTACCACTATAAGTCATCATCAAGAAGGAAGCAGTCATTTTTCTCTCAATCCTGTCCACTAAGGGCATAAGATCAATAACTGAAGGCTTAGTATTTCCCAATGGTAGTCCTAGATAAGTGAAAGGCATCTGACCAATAATACAGCCCAAAGAGGCAGCATAAATTTGTGCTTGCTCAGTAGAAATGTTGATTGGGATCAAGGATGATTTTTGAAAATTAATATGAAGACCAGTAGATATTGCATACTTTCTTAGAATCTCCTTCATCACATTAATTTGAGTATGGCAAGCAGGAATTATGATTAATGTGTCATCAGCATACTGTATAACAGGGAAATCCATACCAAAGTCTGGGGAAAAGGGTGCTAGCAGTATCTGATCTCTAAATGCTTTATTAATTGCAGATTGAAGAAGATCAGCTGCCAGTACAAAAATCAGGGGAGAAAGCGGATCACCTTGTCTGACACCTCTCTTGCAACAAAATTGTCTGCCAGAAACCCCATTTAACAGAACAAATGATTTTCTAGAAGCAAATATAAGTGAAATCCATTGTAACCACTTCTTATCAAATCCCATTTGTTTCATAATTTTCAGCATAGCTTCATGGTCAATAGTATCAAAGGCTTTGGCAAAATCCAATTTAAGTAAGATAATCTCCTTTTTAGAAGCAGCACACTGATGAATGAACTCAAAGGCCCAAGCTAAGCAGTCCTGAATAGTTCTTCCTTTAACAAAACCATATTGTTTTTATGCACAATTTTCAGAACTACTTTTTGTAATCTGTTAGCCAATAACTTTGTAATAATCTTCAAGCAACAATTTAGCAGTGTGCTTGGTCTAAATTCATTAACAGTTTCAGGGGTACGGACCTTGGGGATAAGTGTGATATGACCCATATTAATACTCTCAAGATCAAGTTGTCCATCATAGAAGTCAAAACACAATTGATAAATATCCTGCTTAATGATATGCCGGCAACTTTTAAGGAACTACGCATTGAAACCATCAGGGCCTGGAGCTTTGTCAACAGGCATAAGCTTGACCACATTATCAATTTCCTCAGTGGTGAAGGGTTTAGACAGATCATCCAAACCATCAATTGGCTGAATAGTGGAGCTTAAATCAAAAAGCATAGGTGGGGAACAACTAGTGCCAAGTCTCACCTTAAATGAATCAAAGATGACCTTCTCTTTATCTTCATGGCTCAAAACAACAGTTCCATCATCAAGTTTAAGCTGAGAAATTGAATTTCTTGTATATCTTTCAGTAGCAATATTCTGGAAGAACTTGGTATTTTCATCTCCAAATTTTGTCCAGCTGATTGTGCATCTCTTTTTCCAATAAATTCTCTGAAAGTATAGCAACTCCAATATGTGCTCCTTTAAAATGCTTCTGAAATTTGCCTCAGGTACAGTCAGACCCCTATAATCCTCCAGATTATCCAATTCCAAAAGAGCTTTGTTTGAGTTGTCAATACATACAGACAATCTGGAAATTGATTTACTCTAGAATTTCAGATCATATCTAAGCCTTTTAAATTTAGCATTTAAATTGGATGCACTGTTTTCCTTATGTGTTGGTTTCTCCCAACTTTTAGCCACTATGTCAAAGAAACCATGGTGTGCCACCCAAAAATTTTCAAATCTAAAGATTTTACTGGCAGGAATATGTGTTTGAATGGACACAGCAAGAGGTGTATCATCAGAGGTTAGCTTTCCTTGTGGATTTACCAGAGTAGCTGGGTAAGAACTGGTCCAATGTAAAGAAGTAAAAAACCAATCAAGCTGCTCAAGTAAAGGATTTTTCTGCATATTTGACCAAGTATATTTTCTCCCTTTAATTGGAATTTCAGTCAAGTGTTGTGATCTTATCCAATCATTAAAAATGAACATATCATTAGCATCACCACCACTCCTATTTCTGTTATTAGGTGATCTAATGAAATTGAAATCACCCAATAAAAGCCAATCTTCAGTATCAAGAATGTTTAGATTATACAGCCATTGGATAAACTATTCCCTAGCCTGCCCATGACAAGGCCCATAAATGTTAAGCAAAACCCATTCCTATGCAGATTGAGTTGCAGTGAAATGGACAGATAAAGCAAATGATTCACAATGCATTACAAGCCTAGAGAATACTACACTTTTCCAGATAATAAGCAAACCACCAGAGGCACCACAAGAAGGGACATAAACAAATTCATCAAAAGAAGGAGGACAACATTCCTTAATAAAATCCACATCAAAGTGTTCCTTTTTAGTTTCCTGAACACAAACAACAGCACACCCACTAGAGTTGATTGCATTACATAAGGCCAGTTGATTAGATCTAGCATTAAGACCCCTAATATTCCAGCACAAAACAAACCATTTCTTAACAGTCTGCATGAAGTCTTCTAGTCTTCCTTGCCTCTAGGCTTCTTCACCTCATCAAGAGGATTCTTGAGCAACTTCTTAGGAGAGAGCTTGGAAGGATGGACCCCACAGAGTGTTGGGGATATGCTATATGGGTATCCTCATAGCATGTCACCTATCCGGATAACCTGGGTGGCCCACAGTTGGTAGCATGGCCTATGGCCTGCTGGGCGGCCCAGTTAGATGGATCCAGAAGGGAGGCCCATGTCGGATAAAGGAAGGCTATGGTGGAGTCACCAGCGTACCCGGAGCCTTAGAGTGCAAGATACACAAGACTAGTAATAGACGGTGTAGACCTCTGTAACCTATCCGGCTAGGACTTTTCCCTGTAACCCTAGGACCTGGCGACTATATAAGTCGGGCCTATGGGATCCTTTAGGGCACAACGTTGATAGACAACTTCATACAATCTTGCACAGCGAACCAATCCCTGTAACTCGGCGTATTGCCCTTATAGTGATTTATAGCAGGAGTAGGATTCCGCCACCGTTGTGGGATCTGAACCTGGGTAAGCTGTGTTACCTCGTACCCGTCAACCGTCCGCCTTATCCCACGTCTCTAAACACGCACTGTGAGGACCCCTCCATGGCGTACTCGTTGGCAATACCACGACACAGAGGTTGATCCCAATAGCTTGAATAGTGGAAATTGGAGTAGAAGGAGGGGTTGGGTTAAGGACACACCCCTGACCAATATCAATATCCTCATCCACCTTACATTCAGCAATAGCAGGCACCAACCTAGGCTTGACTTTGGACTTTGCTGTCTTCACATCTGAGGGGCCCTTAGGTTTGAAACCATCATATTTATTCTTCCTGGCACTCCTCCTCACTTGGTTTTCCACTGTAGGTGTTTCTAGTCTCCTCTTCTGACCAACAACCACATCCTAATCAGAACTAGGATCAACCAAAGTATTGCTAGTTATAGATAAATCCCTTATTTTCACAGATGAGGCAGGGCTTACACTAAAGCCCCCAACAGTTTTCCTATTCTGCCACAAAGTGAAGCTTTCCCCAATAAGTTCATGAAAAGTAGCAGGTGACAACTTGATGGAAGGAAATAATGACACAAAGCTCTGAATCTTGGGCACAAAAGCACTAAAGAGCAAAGCCTTGTCCACAGACAGTCTTGCTAGTAGTTCACTATCAATATATGAGTGATCATCATGAACCATACAATTCAAAGTGAGAGTGGTGCTAACATCTTGCATGGTCATATCATGAATGGTAGAACTTGAGCCAGAGTTATCAGAAATGCTGTCATTCTAGGCTTGTGCAGGGCTATCAGCCAACAGCCAAATTAGTGGTAGGTGGATGCACTCCAGCAGAGAAATGCACACCTTGATCAGCAAGAATAGCCTGAAAGTTGATCAGAGGAGGATCCACCATCATGTTATCCAAATCAACATTTTTATCAATGGGCATGTGCTGCTAGCCCCCATTGTTCTGGTTATTGTGAGCACCAAAGGGAGCTCCATTCTGCTGCAACCAATTAGCAACCTGTTGTTGATAAATTTGCTCTGTAGTCAATTCCACACCAAACAGGGGATGTGGGTTACCATCTTCAGGTTCTGGATCCTCAGGAGGGGGAGGAACATCATGAACATGAGAATTCCAATCAGCAGACCTTAACATAATCACAGTAATGGTCCAGCTACGCCTAGCACCACCCAACTGCATCATCACAAAACTCTTCGGGACAAACTTAGGATCAACAATCCAGACTTTAGCTAACAGATATTTATTGTTCGACCTAGGCAAGTGCCATTTAGAGAGTAGACCAAAATCATCACAGGCTCTGTTGATGTAAAAGTTTGTCTGATAATCTAGGGGAAAACCTAGAAACATAATCCAAATTTCTCTACCAAAATCACACAATCTCATGTATCTAGCAGCATCATGTTTGACAAAAGTAACTGTAGTTTTCTCATCCAAAGCAAAATTCAGACCAATGACAGTATCAGTAGCTAGAGCATCATGCAGAGTAAAAGTGCCAATACCAAAAGGATGATCGTCGAGACGGTGCGGCGGATGACCAGCTTCAACCAGGAGCTCAGCAATCTCCAGACGTGTCTGCTCCCTGAACTGGATTGGGATGAATCTGCTGGTTTCAGCGATGACAACATTGTCATGCTGCAGTAGCGAAACAGGGTTCACCACCAGGTACGAACGAATGCGACGATTGCCTGGGCCTGGCTCGACCGCCATGCCATCAGGAATGAAGGCAAGGGGGTTGACAGGAAAGTTGGCCATGGCAAGGGGGACAGCAGCAAAAATGGCGGCGGCGGCAGTCGAAGATATCGAAGAAATCAAGGGTTGCACTGTAGAACAAGGAGGAGACGAAACGACAGGCGAAAACAGAGGAGGCGGAGATGTTTGAGAGGTTGTTATCTTTAATTCAGGTTTATCTTCTTTAATGACCCAGATTTTCTGGCAACATAAATTGGCCTGGTTATTGTGTCTCTTCGGTCTCCAAATAAAGATTTGTCGGGTGCAATTAGAGGCCCAATGACCAAGATTCTTGCATCTCTTACACCTCAGCCCAACAGTGCATTTATTAGCCAGATGCCCAACGCCAAGACATTTAGAGCAACCGAGATCGGCCCGTCTAGCAGCAGAGCATGAATCACAAGCAGCACCCCTATCACGACAAGCAAAACAGAAACCAGGACACGTTACAACAAAGTGATCCTTCAGGCCGCAGGAGCTACATCGGCCCAAGAATTTGAAAATAACATCTTTAGGCGGAATAAATGGGATATTAACAATCTATTTGACTTCTTCCTCCGAGTAACTAGCATCTAGAAGATCCACAATTTCCTCAAGCTTGACAATCGGGCAGGTAGCACAAATTTTTTCAGAAAAAGTCAATCCATAGAACCTCATCTTTCCCTCAGTCACATGATGTCGATTGGATGGCAGGGTGCAGATAAAATTTCCAAATGAAATCTCACAACTAGAATGCCCATGTTGAAAGTTAGAGATATCATTGAAAAAACCAGGATTAGAGATCACCTTTTGACAATCGAGCTTAGCAGACTTCAACATGAATCGATTCTTAAATGTCTGAATATTGGAACTGAATTGCAAAGCACCTATGTCTTGACGATCACAGGAGGAAATAGGAGCAGCAATATTCTTCTTGGGAGAATTAAACCCAAACTTAGCAAATTCTAGAACTGATGAATTATAAATATAACTTGCAACACTTTCCTTGAGAAAACTTAGATCAGAATGAATCTGGTAGCACTCCTATGTGAAATCTCCACAATCTCTTCATTGGAACTCCAACTAGACTGATTAATAAACCCTGAGACATCTGGATGAATTCCACGAAATAGAGAGAAGTGTCAAACAGAATCTAGCCAGATCCTATCCTTAACTCCATAGATAAATTTACCCACTTTATTTGAAGAAACCGAGAACCGAAAACGTCGATCACTGAGTTTCAAAACCTTAAAACCTTGAGCGCAACCACCAATGCAACATTGGAGTGCAACACCAACAGATTCTTCAGATAATGCAAATGAAGCCGAGGAGAAAGAGACCACAAGAAAGAATTCCTTGGCCCCTGCAGAGGAGGAGAAGTGAACTGTAGATCCAAACCTTGCACGAACCTGATCGGCCAGGGCTTGGCCAGGTGAAAAATCCCAATGGATGAGAGCCTCCATGGGGATGGGAAAATAGATCACAGAGGGGGAGCAGGATGGTAGGAATGGAATGGCTAATGGATGGCCGGAGAAGGAGATCGCCGGCGGCGGGTGTCTAGGGGGTGGGGGGACCACCCCTATCTTTTTTATGAGCTATTCAGATCAAGATCATCACCGCCTTACCTAACAACATGACTTCTCCTATGTCCTCAAGAACTAGACGAACTATTCACAAGACATCAAATGGATCAACATCAAAGATGATATGGTGATGGATAACAATCTGAACATAAACAATAATCCAATGGTTCCACTCACAAGCATCAACTACAATAGTAATTAACACCGGGAAAGTTTCTCCTAATAACTAAAGCAAGATCCAACACGATTGTTACAGCGATACGGAGTGGTGATGATGGTGCTAGTGGAGATGATGGTGTGGATGATGATGATGATCCCAATGAAGCCTAGCTTGATGACGGGTGTTGTTGGCGACAATCTCCCCTCTCCAGGAAGGAATTTCCCTGGCAGAAATCTGTCTGCCAGAGTGCTCTTTCTCTCTCGGTGTTTTCTGCCCCGCAGAGGCGGCGGAAATCTTTCTATGGTCACTCCCTTGGTATTAGGGTTCCGTGAGGAAGATATAGGCGAGAGGGCGGAGTCGGGAGCCGGCCAGGTGGGCCACACCTTCCCTAGGCGTGGGGCAAGGTGGGCCCGTGCCTAGGAGGGTGTGGGCCCCCCTGTGGCCCGTCTACGCCTCCCCTTCTGACTTCCTCCGTCTTCTGGGAAAATATGATTTTCCAATATTTTTCTGGTATTTTTCTGATCTTCGTGAAATTGCATCAAAACACCTCTTTTTCCATCAGAAACCTGACTCCGACAGTCCATCCTCCAAGAATCATCCAACATGCAAAAACAAAGGAAAAGACATAAGTAATACCTCATAATAAGACATATATCAATGAATAGAGGCAAATTATGATATATAAAGGTGATGCAAATTGGACGTATCAACTCCCCCCAAGCTTAGACCTTCGCTTGTCCCCAAGCTAAAACTGAGCTTAGTAAACATGTCCACAGGTTAATGGAGTGAAGTTTCGATAAAAAGAATAGGGACAAGAAGCATCACACTTACCATTACACAACTCATAGAAGAAAGCAACTCACCATTATATAACTTAGCCTGCAACAAGTACATGAGTCACAATAGAGATGCATAAAGATAAATCATAATTGGAATTGGCAAACAGTTTCACAAATAAAGCTTTTGAAGAAGTTTTCAAAACTGGAGTACTCTTTGCTCAGAAAGGTTTAGGCTTTCAAAGTATTACTCAATATATAAGAGTTTTGTGCAAACAAGGAAGATAAATAACATGATAGAATAAATCACCATATGAATGCTTGCAACACAACAACTCAAATGCTTGCTGGAGATAGAGAGGAAAAACGTTTACCGACTCAACTTAGAAAATAGGAGAAAGGTCCCTTCATAGAGGGAAGCAGGGATTTCAAGTCATAAATAGCTTCCAAAAGATTATGGTACTTACTAGCTTTGATCCCTCATTGCTCCTATCATAGGCATCTTGAGATGATTAAGGTTAAAGTGCGCAAAGATGGAGTATATGCTTGACGAAATATATGTTGGCAATCTGAGTACGAGGGTCGCTCCTCATGCTACTAAACTTTGGTCACCGGTAAGTTCTTGTCATTGTAAGTACATGTGTATCATAAAGAACCGCCAACAGGGTACCCCTTGCACATGGTACAGGAGCTATCCCATAACGAAAATGACAAGGAAAGCAGACAATGAGCATCTCAGCGATCTTTTTATTTACTATGTGCATAGCTTTTTATTGAGGATGCTTCACAGAATGCTCATTATGGTGATGCTACAAGTTTCCAGCATGATTAGGCATGGATTAGGCTAGCGGCCCAGGCATTTCTTTAACACACATACATCACTCCATGGACTTACAAGTTCCCTCTTTATTTCACACCGTCGACATCCGCAAACAAAAGAGCATGATATCAACTATGTACTACGTACAGGTGCAATGTTGAAAGCGTTCCTCGTGACAGCACGGTTCTGCTAATTCCAACGTATAGATGCAAGCATATACAACATAGATGACACAATGGTTCAAGTCTATTAGGGGCAAGCAAATAAGGTGTGCCATCAAGTTTGTGAGAGCTTTACTAACTAGTTTTCACATAACAAAGTACTTTTTAATTCAAAAGATAGATGAAGCTTGAGAATTTACTTGGAATAGCAAGAATGCTAATAGGTAGATATGGTGGACACAAATGGCAAAGGTTTTGGTTCAAAGGGATTTGGATGAACGAGAAGTATGCCTTCTCAAAACAGGTTTTTGGCTAGCAAGGCTGGGTAGCAAGCAAAAGAGTTGAAAGAAACAAGCAAACCTACAAGTGATAAACCCAAACATGCAACCTTCCTTGAAGACACACACGATCTTAAATAGAGAATACTAAGCTTATGAGCCAACAAGAAAGAAAATAAATGATACAAAATACATGTAAGCTTTTTCTGTTTTCCTTTCAAACCTCAAAAAGTGTTTCTACTGACCAGAACTCGGTTTGCCAAAACCAATTTATATTTACTTGATGCTCCCAAAGTGATGCCAATACTAATCAACAAGATCCATCATATAATAGAGATTGCAAACTAAAATAAGAAGTGCAAAATGTAAAAGATGAAACTTCTCATTAATATTCCATAAAGGCACTCACACCAAGGGATACATAGATAATCAACTAAAGGAGAGATACTTCCACATGCAAACCAACCTATAAGATAACCTCTCTACCAAAGATATGAATCCACTAAAAAGGTAAAAGATGAAAGATAATGATGGTGATACCGCGGCACTGCCCCAAGCTTGGAACAAGCCAAGGGGATGCCAAACCTGATGACGAATTACTTCTTCGGTGGTGGTGGTGTTCTCTTGATAAGCTCTTCATTAAGTTTCTTCAAATCCTCAATCTCAAAGTTCAGAGTACGAATCAACTCCGAATTCTGCTCAATGCGGTTTATGATCATGTCGGGCCGAGAATTCTAGTCCTTGTTATTCTTTCCCCACTCTTCCTTCTTCGTGTCTTCCTCCCCTGTATTGTTAGAATGAGGCATATCCCACATCGAGGGAAAATTCCCTTTGGGCACCTATTGGTATTGATGCTCATGTATAAGTGTATGGAAGGATCTCTTGGTACGTGGAGGAGATGACAGTGGATTGTAGATAAGACGTGGAGGTTTCCCTCCTGTAGAAATCCGTGTTGTCCTCCTAATCTTGGTAGGTTTTGCCACCACTCCAATTCTTGCGAAGGTAGCACGGGTGTTCGGTTGCTTGTCCTCTTCCATGTCTTCTTCATCCCCTTCAAAAATCTCCTCCTCCTTGGAATCTTGAGGATCATACTCCTCGGGCTTCTTGCCTTTGTCGTTGGCGGAGACCATGGTGCTCTAAACTTGAGAAGATTTCCTGACAAACAGATCGAAACGAAAACACGGCGAGAACACGATGCACGAACCTCGGGGGATCTGGGGGGTTATATATTATGAATTTTCAATGCATAAGAAAGGTACTGATACGAAAACGAGGCGGAGACGGAGCTCGGGGTGCTCACAACCCCTCCAGGCGCGAGGCAAGGTGGGCCCGCGCCTAGGGTGGGTTTGGCCACCCTGGCCTCCGGTTCCTCCCCTGTTCCGTCTCGTAACATTCCTTATGTAATAAAAACATCAAAAATATAAAAAGATTAGGCTTTCACGAACCTTCTGTTTTCACCACTTTTACCTACTCAAAGACAAACTCTGTAGACTCCTTTTCTCCTTCTCCTGGAAATTCCTTTTCTCACAAGGCAATACACAAACTTTAATGGCAACATTAGTGTAAGAAAAAACAATAAACCTTTAGGTTCACACTTCAACTGAAATCCATCAAAACAGAGGCTTCTTGTAAGAGGAAAATGCAATTGATAACAGAAATCTGTCAAAACAGACCAGCAGGTAGAGATTGATTTTTTAGAAAACCTTCTGTTGCTCAAAAAGTGCAAAACTAATGAAAGTTTGGTAAAAACCTAGAGAACAATCTCAGAAAAATATAGCTCCATCTGACGTACTGAGGTCCCTCACGATTATGAATAAAACAGCACAAAAATCTATCCCAGGACAGCCACTTTTCACAACTCCTCCACTTCTCAAAAGTAGTTGAACTTGACACAAAAACCAAAACAAAAATGATAAGGAGTGGTTATTACTAAGGTAATAACTTCCAAGACTCAACCAAACTCTTGGTTTGTCTCCCAACAAGTACTTTTCTTTAATGCCTTTAAGTTAGGCTTAAAACTTTCAAAGATGCTCACATAGGATATATATATCTGGAGTGAAAGAGAGCATCAAGAAGCAAATAACCAACGCATTTGAGTCTAACCCACTTCCTATGCATGGGGGTATCATGAGAAAAAAATTGTTGAAACAAAAATCCACTAGCATAGGGAGACAAAACAAATGCAACTTCAAAGCTTTCAACATAAAACAGGGAAACTTAACATTATTGAGATGCATAAAACCATGTTTCCCTCTCTCATAATAACTTTCACTAGCACTTTGAATAAGGTTGACAATATAACTGTCACTGGAAACAACTTTATCATAAGAATGAGCATACTTACTATCACCAAAAAGAGGTCCAAGGTCATAAACCGGATCAATAGAAGCAAGTTGTTCCATCCTGAAATCTTCATTAGGAAAGCTATTTTCACAAGGATCTTTAGCAAATTTGGAAAAGTTAAACTCATAAGAATCTCCATCAAAATTAGTTAAAACTTTTTCCTTCTTACAATCTATAATATCTCCACAAGTGTTCAAGAAAGGTCTACCAAAAATGATAGGACAAGTTTTGCTAGATGCTAAATTAAGCACTAGAAAATCAGCAGGATATTTAATATTACCACAAAGAACCTCCACGTCTCTTACAATACCCATAGGGCAAATGATCTCCTTATTAGCAAGGTGAATAACCACATCAATGTCCTCAAGCTCACAAGGACCAATTTCATGCATAATTTCCCTGTAAAGCTCATAAGGAATAGCACTAGAAGTAGGACCAATATCACATAAACCATAGTAGCAATGATCACCAATTTTAACAGAAAGCACAGGAACACTAGCTTTTATAGCCTTACTAGGATGAGAGATAATATTAGAAGCGTCTTCACAGAAGACAATGTGCTCATCCTCTATATTTTTAGTGACAAGATCTTTCACAATAGCTACCATAGGTTCAATACTCAATTGATCATCAGGCTCCACAATTTTCTTAGTACCTTTATTATTTGCACTAATCATCATAGAATACTCCTTTACCTTAGCTGGGAAAGGTATTTTATCAACATAAGGTTCAGGCACAATATGATTAGTAGTACAAACTTCAACACTTCTAACAGGAACATGATTAACAACATCTTTATAAGGAGCATGGTACTTATTCCACTTCTTCCTGGGAATTTATATGTAAGAGGCAAAGGCCTTAAAACAGCTGGCAATACTTTGGGAATCAAGACCAAACTCATTGCTAATATCATGGAATTCATCAGTTCCCATAAAAGATTTAATGCATTTATAATCATAGTTTATACCTGAATTTCTTCCTTTGTAATTCTCCCAAGCTTCAGTGTTCTCTTGAATATGGTCTAGTAGATCCCATTTAGCTTCTTCCTTCATACGTGTGAATGATCCAGCACAAGAAGCATCTAGTAAATCTTTATCATGGAGAGAAAGCCTAGCATAAAAATTATTATTAATAATATTGTTAGGGAGTTCATGAATAGGACATTTAAGCATTAGTAACTTCAGTCTCCCCCAAGCTTGAGCTGTACTCTCTCCATCAGGAGGGAAAAAGTTATAAATCAGATTCCTATCCTTATGAATCTCACTAGGAGGATAGAATTTAGAATAAAAGAGAGATGCCATTTCCTCCCATTCCATGGATTGTCCATTCTTCAGCAGCTTATACCATTCTTCAAATCTCCCTTTAAAGGATATAGAGAGTAACTTCTTCTTCACCTGTTCAGTTGTGATACTGCATACTTAAACAACCCGCATAATTCATGGATAAAAATCAAGTTATCACCAGGGTAGATAGTTCCATCCTCTAAATAATAATTATCCATAACACGGTCAACAATACTTGTAGGTATATTAAAAGGATCTGTCTCAATAGGTGGTGGTTCATCTACTACCCTAACAGTGGTAGTAGTTTTCCCAAACAGAAAACCAAGTGGGTTATCCATATTGGAAACAGAGTAACAAACAAAAACAAAAATAAATAATCACAGTAGAAGTTTCCTTTACTAGTTCCACTCTTCAATAACACTTCACTCTCCGACAACGGCGCTAGAAAATAGTCTTGATGACCCACAAGTATAGGGGGTGTATCTTAGTACTTTTGATAAATAGGAGTGTCGATCTCAACGAGGAGCAGAAGGTGTTGACTAGTGTTATGGAGCAGGAAATCTCTGTAAATACTTAGCAAACGAATTTTTAGGGGTATTCTGATAAAGCAACAAAACAAAGTGCAAGTAATAAAGATAACGAACAAACGCAGAAAGTGGCCCAATCCTTTCTTAGCAAAGGACAAGCCGGTGGAAATACTTATAAGGACCAAACGTTCTCGAGGACACATGGGAATTCTGTCAAGTGTTTTCGCTTCAAATAGCTAAGTACTCTTCTTTGGTGTTGTAAGTGTTGTGTGGGTGAACATGTGTTAATGTACCGACCTTACTTGGACTAATACATACTTGTGATTAAAACCCCTGCAAGCATCCGCAACTATAGGAAAGTAATTAAGATATAAGCCTAACCACAGCCTTAAACTATGATATCCTACACTCCCTTGTGCAAAGGTGTCCTAATGGGGGTTTAGGTTTCTATCACTCCGGCAATCCCACAATTAGTAGCCAAATACACATTGCATTCCCCTAGGCCCATAAATGGTGAAGTATCATGTAGTCGACGTTCACATGACACCACTAGAAGAATAGCACCACAACTTAAATACTAAACCATTGAATAATATATCAACACAAATCCACTACTAACAACATCACTTCTCCCATGTCCTCAAGAACTAGACGAACTACTCACAAGACATCAAATGGATCAACATCAAAGATAATATGGTGATGGATAACAATCTGAACATAAATAATAATCCAATGGTTCCACTCACAAAGATCAACTACAATAGTAATTAACACCGGGAAAGTTTCCCCTAAGAACTAATGCAAGATCCAACACGATTGTTACAGTGGGTTGGAGTGGTGATGATGGTGCTGTTGGACATGATGGTGTGGATGATGATGATGATCCCAATGAAGCCTAGATTAATGACGGTGTTGTTGGCGACAATCTCCCCTCTCCGAGAAGGAATTTCCCCGGCAGAAATCTGTCTGCCAGAGAGCTCTTTCTCTCTCGGTGTTTTCCGCCTCGCAGAGGTGGCGGAAATCTTTCTGTGGTCGCTCCCCTGGTATTAAGGTTCCGTGAGGAAGATATAGGCGAGAGGTCTGAGTTGGGAGCCGGCTAGGTAGACCACACCTGCCCTAGGCGCGGGCCAAGGTGAGCCCGCGCCTAGGGGGTGTGGGCCCCCTGTGGCCCGGCTATGCCTCCCCTTCTGGCTTCCTCCGTTTTCTGGGAGAATATGATTTTCCAATATTTTTCTGGTCTTCGCGAAATTGCATTAAAACACCTCTTTTTCCATCTGAAACCTGACTCCAGCAGTCCATCCTCCAAGAATTATCCAACATGCAAAAACAGAGGAAAAGACATAAGTAATACCTCATAATATATATATATATATATATCAATGAATAGAAGCAAATTATGATCTAGAAAGGTGATGCAAATTGGACGATCAACCATCACCCTCGTACCTGGCGAGCTTCCTTTCCTGCCGGTTAGCGAAGAAGGCATTCTAGGTGTCGTAGTTGTCGGGATCCCAATGGGGATCCATCCGCTGCTCCTCCGTGAGCTCGAGGTAGAAGTATCTCGTGATGGCCGCCTACCGTGTGGAACCTTGAGGCACAAGAGGGACAAGAACTCCTCCAGCACTCAGCATCCATTCGGCGGCTAGCCGGTAGCCCGACGGACATGGGTAGCTAGAGGCGAACAGTGCCTCGGTCTCCTCGAGGATCAGAATTGCCTAGTAGGCACTATCCATTATTGTGAGAGACGAAGGTGTGGATGTGTGGATAGCCATGTCGCGTTCGGCCTACATATAGAGGGAAAGGGCGGGAAAACTTGGCGGGAAGCGATGGGAAATGGAGGGTAATATCTTTAGTCCTGGTTAGTGACTACAACTAGGACTAAAAGCTCTGGTCAGAGGGAAAGAGCGGTAAAACTTGGTGGGAAGCGGTGGGAAATGGCGGGAAATATCTTTAGTCCCGGTTAGTGACTACAACGAGGACTACAAACTCCAGTCAAATGGAATGGGAGAGATGTATGGATGATATATTCTGATGCTTGTTATTTTTCTGACAATAATAGACATATTATTTGTATTATTTGGATTTTTACAATAGAAGATATGATTTTCCAAAGTTTTCTATTTGATTTGAATAAAAAAGGAAAATTTACAAATGCCACAATTTATACATGATGCAAACATATGTATGTATATTATATTAATATTCTTTATATTTTTCTGATAATAATAGACATATTATTTGTATCATTTGGATTTTTACAATAGTAGATATGATTTTCAAAAGTTTTATATTTGATTTGAATAAAAAAGGAAAAATTTACAAATGGCACAATTTATACATGATTAAAATAGATGTATGGAAATTATATTAAGATCCTTTATATTTTTCTGATAATAATAGACATATTCTTTGGATTTTTACAATAGTAGATATGATTTTCCAAAGTTTTATATTTGATTTGAATAAAAAAGGAAAATTTACAAATGCCACAATTTATACATGATGCAAATAGATGTATGGATATTATATTAAGATTCTTTATATTTTTCTGATAATAATAGACAAATTATTTGGATTATTTGGATTTTTACAATAGTAGATATGATTTTCAAAGTTTTTATATTTGATTTGAATAAAAAATGAAAATTTATACATGATGCAAACACATGTATGGATATTATATTATGATTCTTTATATTTTTCTGATAATAATAGACATATTATTTGTATTATCTAGAATTTTACAATAGTAGATATGATTTTCCAAAGTTTTATATTTGATTTGAATAAAAAAATGAAAAATTTACAAAAAAAACCATTAGTCCCGGGCTGTCGGACTAGAGGGGTGGGCTCGCGCGCAAAAACTAAAGCAGCCGGAATATCTCTAGTCCCGGGCCGTGGCACCGCTCGGGACTAGAGGTGGGTTCTTTAGTCCTGGGCGATGGCATCGCCCGGGACTAGAGGACCTCTAGTACCGTGTGACGCCACGGCCTGGCACTAAAGGGGGGCTATATAAAGCACGCGTCCGCCCCCGACCACGCCCACTCGCAGACGAAGAAGACGAAGGAGCCGCGTGCGTAGACGAAGAAGACGAGGAGGTGCTGCCCGATTTTCTACTCACCGCCGCCCTCGTCACCAGCCTCGCCTTGACGCGCCCCCGCTTCTCGTCGCGCCACCTCCTCTTGCCGCGGCGCCATCACAGTTCCTCGCTCGGGGTGACGCCGTTGATCGACCTCACTACCCCACCGATGCACGCGCCGATCTCACCGTCTCCACCACCGCCGACCTCATGGCCGCAATTAGTACTAGTTAGTATAGTTAGTTTTTTAGGATTTGCTTAATTCGTAGTATTATAATTAGTAGTATATTTTTAGGATTTGCTTAATTAGTTAGTATTTGTGTAGTTAGTGTAGTAATATAATTAGTAGAATATTTAGGATTTTGTAGTCATATTTATTATTAGTAGTAGTAATATTTAGGGTTTTGTATAAATGCTATAAATATTAATGCATTATTATTATAATTAGTAATATTTAGGGTTTTGTATAAATGTTATTATTAGAATTATTATAATTATTATTTAGTATATTATTAGGAAATGTTAGTAGTATATTATTAGTATATATTATTATAATTATTATATTAATAGGAAATGTTTATATAATGTGCATTATTATTATACTTAGTAATATTTAGGGTTTTGTATAAATGCTATGATTAGTATTATTATAATGATTATTTAGTATATTATTAGGAAATGTTTATATAATATTTTTTCTAACTTGTTTAACTTTCTTTCTGTAATAGTTAAGTTATGGATCATGATTGTAGCGGTGAAGATCTTTTTCAGGGCATGATAAGAGGTGAAATTCCTCTTATTACTACCAGTGAAGATATCGAGCTCGAGGAAGAGATTTCCTCATATCTGAATCCATCCGATGATGGACTAGAGGAAGACCTGATATGCGAAGGGCAAGACCGGACAGACGAAGGGCAAACAAATAACAACAATGATGGCCCCTCGATAGGATCCGACGAGGTATATATATATATTAAGCCTCGTGTTACCTCTATGCATTAATTGATCTGGATATATCTATATATATATATATATTAATCACTCTCTCTTCTTCTGTTAGCCCAACGGATCGATGCGATCGATAGCTCTAACAAAACAAGGGCCAAACAGAAAGTTGGATGGTAATCAGAGGTTCACCATCAAAGAAAGAGATGATAATGGACGACCGATTATTCCAGATAAGCACTAGAGGATGTTTACAAATCAATGCGGGGTGATTGTTAGGGACAACCTGCAGATCACCATTCAAGAATGGAATAAGTCAAAGAAACCAGGTGAAGAATCCAACAGTTATGTCACCGATGATGCCAAAGATGACCTTTGGCAGAAGCTCATAGCGCATTTCATACTACCTCCAGAGTATGAAGAATTTGAGGTAGATGGTATTACCCCAAGGCTGGGTGGGCTTGAAAGAACAGCGAAAGTCAAGGAGTGGGCTCTAATGAAGATGGCCGAACTGTACCGGAACCACAAGAAAAGTTTATACGCGAAGTATGTCGCGAAAAATAAAACAACAGACTTCTTAGGAGCAAACGAGAAGTTGAGAGAACAGTGGCCCGATTTTGTAACATACAAGCAATCGTTGTAGCAAAGGCAAAGTCGGCAGAGAATGCGTTAAATTCTTGTAACATCACAAAAAATATAAAACCATGATCATCAAACTCTAATCACTAATATTAGGGTTAAATTTTTTTTTGATTAATTAAGATCATATGAATGCATGTGTGAATGTGATGATTTGATAAATGCATGAAAAGACTTGTGTGATTAACCTAAATAGAAAGAAATGGTTTAAAGATGAAAACAACATCACATAAAACATTTCCAAATAGAAACAAATAAAGAGAAAATCAAAAACAAATCAATTAAGGCAAATGGTCATTTTTGCCAATCTTGCTCACTAGGTCACTTTGAGTGTTTCTAGTCCAAGATTTCAAACAGAAACTTTCCCAATTCTTTTCACCCCTTGCTAGACCAAGTAAAAGTGAATCAAAGCCCACCTTTCAAACTTGTAGAAACATTTGGCAACCTCATTCAAATCACAATTCAAAATTGAATCTTTATCATATGTGAAGATCACACATTTCCGAAACCCAACAAAACGAGTGCCCCTTGACTAATCCAACTAACCAGATACTCCCTAGCATGTGCCTAGCAAACCCACCAAGTTTGAATCCAAAATTCAAATTTGAATTTATTTCGGCCATTTCATCAAACATCTTGCAAACACAAAACAAACATCTAACACTATTGTGAGCAGTGATTTAGCCTAACTTGTTCCCTCTCTAGCTCATAGCTGACATTTAGTACATCATCTAGATTAGTTAGCAACCTCTAGCACCACTGTGAGCTTGCCATTGCCATCAATGGTGAGCAGGTCGAGCCTCACCTTGCCACCCACATGTCGACACCGAGCAAGGAGAAGCACCAAGCCTAGCCAGCATGTCTGGAGCACTGACCACCGTCTACCGCCACCCCCTGTCCAACGCCAACGATCAGCAAGCCACTGGACCACCCTAGAATCGACGCGCCCTACGCCTCTGTGCCATGCCGAGAGCGCGCCCGTGCGCCACGCTCGACCAGCGCCCACAGACCGTGTGCCGCCCTCGCCGCTTGCGTACGTGATCACCATCGCCCCAACAACTCCACAGACATGCCCGTTCGCCGCCGCGCGGACCACACGCGTTGTGCGCCGCCCAGAGCATCGACGCGTTCCGACCGATCAGCACCGCCCCATGCCTCGCCACCACTTCGTTGAGCTTCGCCAGGGAGCACAGCACCGCCCCCTAATGTCGCCCATGCCAGTAGCACTCTGTGTCGTCGACCACGACGAGCTCAGCCCGCGCCCGTCGGTCCCCTTCAGCCACTATAAAAGGAGCCCTACCCCGCTCATTTTCTTCACACCAGTTCACTCCCCACCTCTCACTGATCACACCCACTCACTCCCGGAGAAAGGCGAGCAGCGCCTCGCCGGAATTTCACCGGAGTTTGCCGCTGTAGAGGAGGAGAGGTGCCGTCGATTGGAGCCGCCCCAGGAGAAGCTGCCAGTACCAGTAGACTCGCTGTTGTCGACATAGTTGTTCGCCCCCGTCGCCGACCATCGCCTGAGCCCCGGTGAGCCTCCCACCTGCCGCGCTAGGGTTCTCTCTCGCCGGCGCTGCCTGGCATGGACGATGAACCATAGCCGTTCGATTAGAATTAGATCCCACGGTCCACATCACCCTGTACCACTTCGCCCCTCACTGTCTCACTGACGCATGGGGACAGCCACTTAAACCGTCTGCACGTACGCTGTGCGTAGTAGTCGGCCCAGTTAACGTCCCGCGCGACCCAACAATTCAAACTTAAGTTTGTTCATTTAATTTCAAACACAGTTTTGTACCTAGATTCAAAAATCAACCCAGCTCGATTTACTGAACCAAAATGCATGAAACCAATTTTGTTAGAAAGGTACTAGAATGCTTAATCCAAGCATGTTGGATTCAAACCATTTGGATTTGTAGATCAACTATGATAAAAATAACAAGGTAGAAGCTTTTCTGCATTCAAACATTTTTCAAAATTCAACCATAAGAGCTTTTGAGTTGATTCCAACTCTCAAAAATCAAATTTAACTATACCTTTCAGATTATATAAAAATATATAGGTTTACTTACAGAAATAATGTTCAAGCAATAAAAGAATGCCACATAGGCATTTCTAGTCACTTTAATTAAATAAAATAAAAAGGTTAAACCTTATTAAATTGTGACACCACTTTAAATCACATTCCCATGTACTAAAATATGTGATAATGACATGTGTCAACATGATCCCATGTTTTAGTTGGAGAATATTAAATCTTAAGTAGTTTTTCAATGAGTAGAAATTACTTTGCTAAAAATAAAATAAATAAGACAAGTGCTTTAATCTTGTAATGTTAGTGATGATGCTAGATCATCTAGTGTGAACCATTGTGTGATGATTAGAAATAGTTAAGTATTGTTTGGTGATTGTGTACCTCGTATTTATTTATAGACGCTAGTACCGACCAAGGATACGAGGAGGAAGGAGGATACTACGAGGAAGAAGCCGAGGAAAACTTCAACCACTGCTCTGCACAAGGCAAGCCTAATACTACTAGTTGAATGAGAAAGCTATTAATTGAGCAAGCTAACACTTGCAACTTAGCAAGCTTATACTGATATCTTAGCAAGCCTAATACTACTAGTTGAATGAGCAAGCTAACACTTGCAGCTATGAAAGTTAGATAACGTATGCATTGCATTAAGCATGCTTGGTTAGATATATATGATGATACCAAATCCTAGTTTTACTTGCAAGCTTAAGTATTTTAATTCTTCATCAAAGCTTTCCCTTAGAGTTTACTTAGCTAATTGTAGATATTAGAAGGATATTGGAAGGTAGCATAAAGAGCATAAAATTTGGCCTAAGATAGATAATCTTGATGTCACCCTGAGGCCTGAGATTTACTTAGCTAATCCCCACTTGTTTATTACCCATCATTAGTATTTACGCCCACTTATAGATGCTAGTGCTAAGCATAACACTTGATCAACTTTAGATGGGAATACTTGGTGAAAATGGTTATGAAAACCTTAGAATGATGAGTCATTCTACTTCAATGTTTTGACATGTGTTTCCGAACACCAGATGATTTTTATGATGAAAATGTTAAGGCATGAGCCTTAGCCCTTTATAAAACTGATGGTTGTCTGGATGCGATACCATTCCAATTTTACCGTACAACCACAATACCTGAAAATTGGGTAGGGCTTGACCGGAAATTTATATACCTTAGTATGGTTTCCCTTGCGGCCAAGGTCTGAGCTGAGGCTACCTTGTGAAGATTGTCCACCTGTGCAGTACCCAAGATGACAGTTGGTCATGGTTGGGAGGCCAAACTCACAGGAGAGGTTCCTATACTAGGGCGTGTAATTGAAAGGTTAGGATTGATTATCCGCATACTGAGTATGGTGAATGTAACACCCCAGTTTTACTTAATCAATATTAGGGTTAGTTTTGTGCATCATGAGAATCATAATTTAAATTGTGCATTAAAGAAACTAAATCAAACCCTAAAAACCCTAATCTTTTCCCCCTCTTTGAAACATTCAAATGGTTTTGAAAATATTTGAAAGTACAAAAAATAAATGGAGCCCAACTGGATTAAAGGGCCCCATGCTATTTTGTATATATTTACAAAGTTTCTGGTATTTTTGGAATATCCTAAAACACATTTAAAATCAATTTGTAAAATAAAGAAATAAGAAGGCTAAATAGAAAAGATTTCTGGAAAAAAAATAACCAGAATAGCAGCCAGGCCGCAGCCCAGCAGCCCAACTCACCTCCCCTCCTCCCTGTCGCCAACACGCTGCAGCTAAGGCCCAGCAGCGGCCCACTCTGGACCGCGGGTTGCTTCTCATATCTTTCTAGGGGGGTTTCTGCAAAATTCCCGTCGTCTTCCAGCTGGAAGCTGCTCCGTGTCTGCACCGCCGCCGTCGATCGTCGTCGGCCGTTGAGATGCTCGCCGCCGTCGCGCCGCTCTCTGGACGAGGATAAGAACGAGCCCCGCACTTCCCTCTTCCGCCCCTTGGTCTTATCCCCTCCCCTCTCTCTCTCTCTCTCTCGCTCTCTGTGGCGAATCTGAACCCTAGCTTCGGCCTCCGACGAGCCTCGCCGCTCCCATGCTTCCCCCGCCGAGCTGAGGATCCTGCGAGCTCCGCAGTGCTGGACTGTGTCGCCTCACCAAAGCAATCGAAGCCCCGAGCCTCCAATCGAGCTCCCCGTCTTCGGCATCCCCAACTGCGGCAGTCACTCCCCACCGTCAATCTGCTCCACCCCGGCCTCCTCCGTCCTCGATGACCCTCCCGGCGCATCGATGGTAATCTCTCGGTCCTCCTGGACATCCCACTGTCCCTCTCCCTCTCCGGCTCATGCTCGCGTCGATCACCGCCGTGCGCCGCCGCAGAGCGCCGTCGAACCCACTGCTCCAGTGACCGTTAAACAGCCACGCCGATCCTATTAGGTTCGCCCCGACGCCCTGATTCGAACGCACGCAATCACGCTTCCCATATCCACCTCTAGCACCGCCAAACCCCGTCGGCCGACGAGCTCTTCGGCAAGTCCTGCGTGGCGCCTGCGTGGCTTGCCCGCGTGGACCAGGCCCACCCGTCAGTGGTAGTGGCTAGCTACTGCCCTGGTGAAAAACACCCCAACCGCCCCCTCTGTCCCACCTTTGCTTACGTGGATGCCAATGTGGCCTCGGCCCCACCGGTCAGTATCTGAGGGTAGACTGTGACTAGGTGTAAAAAGTTTAATAAGCTTTTAATAATTGATTTAATAATTTCAGAATTTGAATAAAACTTGTAAATTCAATATCTAATTATTTATAACTCAGAAAAATGTGTATAATATATCAAATTGTTCAGAAAAATGAAACCTAGCTATCTAAGCTATAATCATGCATTGTTTAACAACTTAAATAACAAGTTTAATTAGAACAACCTAGTAACCCTAATGGGTGATTCCGGAGTTTTTCCGAATTAGGGTTTGCGCCCCTCGGAACCCCGATTAATTTGTCGAGCATGCTTTAGGGTTTCAATTCAATGCAAATTAACTTGTCATATCATAATTCTTGTTGAGAATTGCATCGATGCCATGTGTTGAATGTTTCCCCTTTCTTTCCGGTGATTTGGTTCTTTCCGGTAGAATACGATATAGAGATCGAGATCGAAGACCGAGGACAACACCATCGAAGATCGAAGATCGACGAACAATACTTGACCAACTCTACTCAAGTCAAGTTCAAGGTTTCCGAAGATCTATTTATCTGCTATCAACTAGCAAAGGCAAGCATAGCCCCACCATGATATAATCCTATGATTTCGAAAGCATTTCAATTCTGCTATGATGCATACGATTCTACTGTGGTCTTTTATCGATAGATAGAGTATCCTATCTATTGAATTAATCCCTTTGAGCTTATATTACCTGATCCACTGCTCCTAGCATAACTAGGTTTGGCGTGTGTGCACTCCTAGAGCTTATATCCGTGTTCTGCTTAGCCATGCATAGCTGTTAGTTCTGGTCCATCCAGATGATGTATCAGATGCAGAGAATCTAGTATGACAGGAGAACGTGATGAGATGAGATAAGTGATATGAGTTAAACATGCTAAGGCTTGTATGGGAGGCCACGGTGGGATGTGGTATTTCTAGTCCCATGCTCGCCACCACTAGGACCTGAGTTCTTGCCTTTGGAACCGAGATGAGCGTACAGCCACACGGGGCTTGGGAACCCCTCACCTGATTAACTTTCCTAGTAGATTCCATGAGTCACATAGTTCGGGCGTTCCATTCGACATATGCATAGAAAATCTTTTGAAATATTTGCCGGGTGAAGTTGGTGCATTCATAACAGGTAGGTAAGCGCGGACCGGGTTGCTTGGGATAGATGGTGCCCCTTTTAAGTACCGGCTTCGGGATTTGACCCATTACAGCGGAACCATACTTATTGCGTGACTCATGGTCTCGGCGAAAGCAAGGTAAAGGTCGTGGCCAACCACCCTCTGCCGGCCTTCCAAGGAAGAGGGCTGATGATCTGGCATTAAGAGTCAGTTGGTACGTGTGGGTAAAGTTGTACACCTCTGCAGGGTTAAATCTTTTCGAAAAGCCGTGTTCACGGTTATGAACGCTTGGTGACCAGATTCTAAGATCATAGAGAACTATAACCTAATCGTAAAACTTGGCAGATCAACGTGTGCTTAAGGATGCTTCCTCATGAGTACGAGGGGGTGATCCTAGTTGGTAGCTGATGATGATTGGTGGATATCAAAAGATGATGATGAATATCTCAGAGACGTTGATCTCTTATCCCCTTTTAAAATACTCTGAATAGACGAGCTTCTTCTCTCTCTTGGTTGATAAACAAAAGATGGCTTTATGCAAAACAACTCCACCAGCCAGAAGTCTTGCGGAGTACACCCTGTACTCACCCTTGCTTTGTTGATACTTTTGGCATAGTAAGTGTTCCCTGAAGACCAGTCTGGTACTACATCGACATCGACAAGTAGCTCGGGTGTCACATCCCAAAATTTTCCAAATTTTGTAATGTGAAAAATAAATAAACAAAATAAATAATTGTTGAAATTTAGGGTGAAAAGAGACTTTTTGATTCCAAAATGGAAACTTAAAATCCCATCTTGAACAAACTTTGATCAATGTTTGAATCCAACCAAATTCAAATCAAGTGAAATGCATTCTTCTTAAAAGCACCTTGAAATTTAAACAACTTGGAAAATAAACCCAAACCCCAAAACCCTAATGGAAGGAAAACATTTCCAAGTTATATCTAAGCCTATGGATTGGATCCATATAAAAATTGCTCAAACAAACATTTCAAAATGATCAAGAATAACAAATAGAATTATTATAAAACCATATGAATTGGTTTCACTTAAATTTGAGCCATAGATAAAATCTTATGAATTTAATAAGATAAGGAAATTGAATTTCCAAAGCTAATAAAGCACCTCTCTAAATATCCATACCAAATGGTGAGTAAATAAACCTAAAGAGAATTAAAAGTATAAACAAATACTAAATAAAAATATACAAATTAGAATCACCAAGTTTGGATCTATAAATAAAAAGATATGGATTTTATAAGAAAAATGAAGAAATATTAAATAAGAAGTATTTTAAAATCCAAATTAAATCTTGGCCTAATCCATAAGCAAATGGAATGAATATAATCCAAATCCAAATAAAATAAAAGGATAAAGAAATTTTCCAAAATAAAATAATATGGCCTTAACCAACTTCTATTCCATTGGATTAAGACAATCCCCAAATAAGAATGATTAACTAAATCATGGGAAAATAGTATTTGGAATTTACCCAAGTGTATAAAAACTCATTTCATTAACTTAAATGGAATCAAGGAAATCATCTAAATAAAATTTATGGAATTAAACCCATATTTAATTTCATTGGAATAAAGGCAAATATCCAATTTAAATGATTAATAAATCATAGTAAAAAAATATTCCAAATAATTCAAAGTGAATTATTTGACCTTATTAAAAAAATAAACCTACTGAATAGGTTTGGTAAAAATATGGATTTCAAATAAAGTTTTAAAACACATTGAAACCTATTTGAAATAAGGACAAATGCCCATTTATAAAATAAATAAAAGACCCTAAAAAGAATAAAAGAATTATTCTAAATTTGACTTTAGAATGTATTATTAATCAGTATTTGAATATACACAAAGTTTGGTTGAAGTTTGAATTAAAATAGTTGTTTGAATTGATTAAACAAAATCAAAATAGATAAATAGAAAAAGAAAAAGGAAAAACAATCAGTACAAAAAATGAAACAAACAGCCAGCCCAGCAAACAAGCCCAACTGGCCCAGCAGCCCACTCCCTCTCACCCCCGAGCGAACTGTTTTCCACTCAGAAACCCACCCGCATCGCCATTGACCGCTAGGCCCCACCTCCTCTCTATCTCTCTCGCTGACAACCACGCCCCACTTGTCAGGCTTCGTCCTCACCCACCGCGACGACCATGCCTCCCTCGCCGGCCGTTTATGGCCATAATCTCTCGCGTAAATTCGCATCAATGCCTCAGTGATTCCGCCCTCCCCCCCACCATGCTATCATAATCCCCTCCTTCCCCTCCCTCTTTCCCCTCAAACTTCTCTGCCGGAGAGCCCCCGGGCTGCCTCGATTTTCACTCACACCGCCGCGGACTCCGGCAAGCTCACGTTCAAATTCTGGCCACCACCGCCAGCCCCACTACCTCCAGATCACACAAGCTTGCTCGCCAGCACCTCCTGCACCTGCCAGTGCCTTCCTCTTGCCTGCGCGCATTCCCTAGGCTCGGCAACTTCGAACCCCGAGCGCCACCGTGAGCCTTCCCAACTCCGTCGATCTCCCTCGGTATGTATTGATCGCCCCCTCCCCTCTAGTTGACAACGAATGATCCCCAGCATCGTACGCATCTAATTGTACCCCGGCTTCGTCTTAGCGCGCACCGTGGCGTCGTCTCCAACAAACGACTGGCGCACCTGACGCCAGACACATCTCCGGCGAGGAACCACCGGTGATTCAGAGTGCCCCTCGACAAGTGACGACCACGTTGAGCATCAGCAGAATATGGCAAACTCGGTGAGCACCCTCTCTCTCTTTCTCGCTTCCTGTATCGCCGGCGATGCCACTTCCAGGCCGCCGCCGCGCGTCAGACTCCAGCGCCGCCAGTTCTAGGTCATTGCACTGAGGACCGTTGGATCTAGATCCTGTGGCGTAGATAGAGTCACTTAAACGAAAGGCTACAAGCTCATATGCACCGTTCAGTCTCACTTAGATCCAACGCAACACACTGCGCGATCCACGCGAACCGTTATCGACCAATAAGGACTTGATGCGTGGCACTGTGTTGTTTTAAAAGCCAGAAACATTTCTATTAGTTGTTTGATTTTGTAAATTGCATAACTTTTGATCCACACATCCAAATTTTACAAATTTTATATCAATGGAATCAGCAAAACAAATTCTATCCAACCATGTACTTTGTTTAATGAATTGCTTCTGGTTAAATGGTTGTTTTTGCAGAAACTTGTGTAGACATATTTTGAATACAAAATTCATTCTGAAATTATTTTTGTGATAAAACCTTTGGGAAAATGGATTGTTTGAACCTACTGACCATCTAAACCAACTTGAGGTTTCAAAAACATATTTTGTGAAGCAAAAGAATGAATCTTTGATTTAGAACATTTCTAGTCAAATAAAAATAATGTTTATTTATTAAAAATGCTTTTGGAGGAAACCCTTTGGGAAAATGTTTTGATTTAAACTCTATGACCCTAAACACAAAGTTTTATGATTTAAAAATATATTTGTGAACCCTATATATTATTACTTTGCTAAAAAGCATTTTCAACCACATAAAATATTGATTTGGTTTTAAAATAGTTTATAAGTAAAATCTTTTGCAAATGATTTTGCCACTTATATAAAATGACCAATAGGTGGTTTAGAATGTTTATAACATGTTAGAAACCACTTTTCCAAATAAAACAATCTTTTGCATGCTTGCATGCCTTGCTTAGTTTCTATTATTTTATGTGATGTTTGCTTGAATGGTAAATTGAATTATTGCTTGCTTGATTGAATTGTAGTGACATTTGAAGAGTGTGATTATTGCAAGATCAAGGAGTGAACTTATATCTCTACCAAAAAGGCAAGTGATGCTTCATACTTTTGTCCCATTATTTTCACTATGCATTAGTGATATTTCTAAGTAGGACTTGCATGGAATTTTTGCTAAGTGTAAACTATGCCATGGGAAATCCTAGTAGATGAAACCTTAGTAGAAATTTCCTAAGTTAAGATTCCTACTACTATCATGCTTAGCTTAGCTAGTAGAAAACAAGGGTGGAATATATTCATGCTATGGAATATTTCTAAGTCAAGGACTTGTGTTTTGTTTAATAAAACAACTAAGTGAATGAATCACCTGGGTGGAATGGAAGGAATGGTTTGTGTTGAGTGGTTACACAGGGCCCATTTCTATGGTTTACCTTGTGTATCTCACTTGTGGAATGCCACCCATGAACAAAGAGATTTGATATGTCAAATGTTGAGAAGCTTCAAGTGCAGCCACTTGGCATTATGAGCTTTGCCTGGATCATATAGGTTGCAATAACTTAGCCAAATGGACAGTTGGTGGTAGGGGATTGATAGGTTGGAGCGCGTCCATTCTGGTCTAAGGGAAGGCTTCTGAAAGATCTTGTCTTGGTGAAACCAAGTCTTGTGGGGAAAGTGCACCACCTCTGCAGAGTGAAGAATCTAAGTACTTAGCCATGTCCCTGGTAAAGGACAATTTGAGCATCAAGACATGGAAGCTATCAAGAATCTCCTCATCCCAATTTCTAAGTTAAAAACTTGTGGTTGAACAAGGGTTGAAGGATCACCAATTTCTATTGGGACATGCCTTGGGTAATTTTGACAAGAAAAAAATTAGTGTTTCAAATGATAAGGAAAATCTATTTTGAGCAAAGCAAGCCTAAACTCCACCTAGCCAAACACATATAGATGATAGACTCCACTATACTACCATAGTATCACTTGCCAATACAATTCAAATGTATTGACCCTTGTGGCTGTAACTTATTATGTTGCAGGTTTGTTGGATGTTAGTGAAGTGTGTTCATTAGGATTACAAGTCTACAACCAACATGTTTGCCTGTGGCACTTTGAAGATGAAGACTCCATGCTATAGTTATTTCTACTGCATTGTAATGAGATAGCCAAATGAGCTATGTAAGATGTAATATATTATTTTATTCCTGGTTATAAAGTTGTATTATGACCTTTGTTTCTTGATATCTTAACTGTGGATGCTAGCTATTGATCCAGGGACTAGCATTGCAATCGCAGGGATCCTTACCTTTATAAAGGGAGGGATCGTATAGATGGTATAAGATCACTATGTTGCCTGTAGGATTGTAACCCTAGGATTGGACAAAACCCCTTAGAAAAATAGGAGTTGTATTTGTTCCAAAACTTATGTACAAACAATGTTGTAAACTCTTTCCTCAACCCTTTGGTTTTAACTCTACATCTTTTCTATTTCAAAACTTGATGGATAAAGCCTCCACCATGAGCAAAGACTTCAACATGAACAAAGGACTTCACCAACTCAAGTGATTTCAACCTTATTCTCAACAAGGACTTCAACTTGGATACAACTAAGGACTACAAGTGAGACAAGAAATGTTACTCAAGAATTGAAGACTAAGGGAACACAACTTAGAAGGAACCATCATCACCTTTGAAGTTTTGTGACCAAGATTCAAGAAATTCTCCAAGGATACAAGGATCTTGTTCATGAAGAAGCAACTAAGAAGGAAGGAATGATCTCAAGTGAACACTATAGTTGGACCACCATATTTAGTTTAAATCAAAACCACCAACTTATGTGGTGTAGCAAAAAATATTTTGTTGCCTAAAAATCTGCTTAAAACTTGTTGTTTTTGTGGAATGTTTGTTTGTGATTGTTTGCACATTGTTTGTGTGAATTGTGATGTGTGTGAATAAAATTCTTCCCTAGAAATCTTTTGCCTATTCTAATCCCAAATCCAACCCAAACAGATGACTACTCCAAGAAACTCCAACATCAAGGATGGTGACAACAACAATAACCAAGAGATCAACATGAGAGAACTCATAATAACCCAAACCCAGTTGAACCAAGTGACAACTTAGTTTTTAGACAACAACAATGAGTTAGACCCAACCATGCAAAGGTTTTTGGAAACCCAAACTCTATTGATGCAAAAGGTGACAAATCAAATGATCAACATGGGATACAACTCTTCCCAAGGAGTTTATGACAACAAGGATGTCAAGGATGATATTCTAGAAGGAACCCAAGCTTGTAATATTTGTGGAGACAAGGATCACACTTCCAAAGAGCATGAAGATCAATGCCCCAATTGTGAAGAGAAACATCCAACTAATCAATGCCCCACATCTCAAGCTACTTGTTTCCTATGTGAAGGAAATAATCATGTCCCTATCAAATGCCCCATCTATTCCATAGTTCAACAAAGGAAACAAGGTGGAGTGCATCAACAGATTGTAAACCCTCAGGAGGGAACAACTTCTACCAAGAAGGATGAAGACAAAGGAAAATCTCAGCTTGCACCTCCATGCAATATGGCTCAATTTGATGGACCAAAGAGGAGACATATGTATTACCCAAGGAAAAGATTAAGAAGACCAGGAAACTTTCCCACCTTTGAGATAAGATATGAAGAGCATGAACTAGAAGCACTCCTAGCTTTGGAGAAACCCAAGAAGAAGAAGGACAAAAGTCAAGAGCAGTGTTGCCATTGCAAAGAGATGGGACACTATGCCAATGAATGTCTAGAGAAGAAGAAGAAGTATAAGGAAATCAGCCAAGTGTGGTGCAACAACTGCAAAGAGCTAGGCCATTATGTATCAATTTGTCCACAGAAGATACGAGAAGAGCTCAATCTTGTCACATGTTACAATTGTGGTAACCAAGGACATTATGCAAGCAATTGTCCAGAAAAGATGAAGCACAAGATAAAGCCTATGAAGGATCTCAGCCTTGTCACATGTTTCAAGTGTGGAAACAAAGGACACTATGCAGATGGTTGCCCAGAGAGGTTTCAACAAGATTCCAAGCAAGACAAGAAGTAATCTAGTTGGAAATTTTTAAGGGTGGGAGTACCCTAGTTGCTTTGAGCCAACTTGTAACCCCTATCCTTCCCAAATCCAGGGACGAGATTTATTTTAAGGGTGGTAGCCTGTCACATCCCAAAATTTTCCAAATTTTGTAATGTGAAAAATAAATAAACAAAATAACTAATTGATGAAATTTAGGATGAAAAGAAACTTTTGGATTCCAAAATGGAAACTTAAAATCCCATCTTGAACAAACTTTGATCAATGTTTGAATCCAACCAAATTCAAATCAAGTGAAATGCATTCTTCTTAAAAGCACCTTGAAATTTAAACAACTTGGAAAATAAACCCAAACCCTAAAACCCTAATGGAAGGAAAACATTTCCAAGTTATATCTAAGCCTATGGATTGGATCCATATAAAAATTGGTCAAACAAACATTTCAAAATGATCAGGAATAACAAATAGAATTATTATAAAACCATATGAATTGGTTTCACTTAAATTGGATCCATAGATAAAATCTTATGAATTTAATAAGATAAGGAAATTGAATTTCCAAAGCTAATAAAGCACCTATCTAAAAATCCATACCAAATGGTGAGTAAATAATCCTAAAGAGAATTAAAAGGATAAACAAATACTAAATAAAAATATACAAATTAGAATCACCAAGTTTGGATCTATAAATAAAAAGATATGGATTTTATAAGAAAAAGGAAGAAATATTAAATAAGAAGTATTTTAAAATCCAAATTAAATCTTGGCCTAATCCATAAGCAAATGGAATGAATATAATCCAAATCCAAATAAAATAAAAGGATAAAGAAATTTTCCAAAATAAAATAATATGGCCTTAACCAACTTATATTCCATTGGATTAAGACAATCCCCAAATAAGAATGATTAACTAAATCATGGGAAAATAGTATTTGGAATTTACCCAAGTGTATAAAAACTCATTTAATTAACTTAAATGGAATCAAGGAAATCATCTAAATAAAATTTATGGAATTAAACCCATATTTAATTTCATTGGAATAAAGGCAAATATCTAATTTAAATGATTAATAAATCATAGTAAAAAAATATTCCAAATAATTCAAAGTGAATTATTTGACCTTATTAAAATAAATAAACCTACTGAATAGGTTTGGTAAAAATATGGATTTCAAATAAAGTTTTAAAACACATTAAAACCTATTTGAAATAAAGACAAATGCCCATTTATAAAATAAACAAAAGACCCTAAAAAGAATAAAAGAATTATTCTAAATTTGACTTTAGAATGTATTATTAATCAGTATTTGAATATACACAAAGTTTGGTTGACGTTTGAATTAAAATAGTTGTTTGAATTGATTAAACAAAATCAAAATAGATAAATAGAAAAAGAAAAAGGAAAAACAATCATTACAAATAAATGAAACAAACAGCCAGCCCAGCAAACCCAGCCGAACTGGCCCAGCAGCCCACTCCCTCTCGCCCCCGAGCGAACCGTTTTCCACTCAGAAACCCACCCACATCGCCACTGACCGCTAGGCCCCACCTCCTCTCTCTCTCTCGCTGACAACCACGCCCCACTTATCAGGCTTCGTCCTCACCCACCGCGACGACCACGCCTCCCTCGCCGGCCGTTTCTGGCCATAATATCTCACGTAAATTCGCATCAATGACTCTGTGATTCCGCCCCCCGACCACGCTATCATAATCCCCTCCTTCCCCACCCTCTTTCCCCTCAAACTTCTCTGCCGGAGAGCCCCCGGGCTGCCTCGATTTTCACTCACACCGCCGTGGACTCCAGCGAGCTCACGTTCAAATTCCGGCCACCACCGCCAGCCCCACTGCCTCCAGAGCACACGAGCTTGCTCACCAGCACCTCCTGCACCTGCCAGTGCCTTCCTGTCACATCCCAAAATTTTCCAAATTTGGTAATGTGAAAAAATAATTAAGCAAAATAAAAATTTGTTTAAATTTAGGGTGAGAAGAAACTTTTTGATTCCAATTGGAAACATCAAGACCTATTTTTGATCAAATAAAATACTAAAGGGATTTAAAAAGATAAACAATTAATAAATAAAGTTATAATAGTTGGAATCACTATTTTTGGATCTTTAAATAAAAAGATATGGTTTTTATAAAGCAAAGGTAGAAATATAAATAAGGATTATTTTAAAGAGTCAAATTTAATCTTGGCCAAGCTTTTGAAATAAAATATTTTGTTTGATAAAAATAGTAAAGGTTTATTTAAATAAAACCATGAGGATTTACTAATATCCAAATTTTATTTAAGTAAAAGCTTTTCCCATTTTTAAATAAACACTAAAACTTGTTAAAGTATTTTAAATAAGAATTCCAAGTGTTTTATATTTTCAAATGAAAGCTACTGAAAAGGTTTTTGGTATTATTTAGATTTCAAATAGAGTTTTTAAATAATTAAATCCTATTTGAATTAAAGACTAAGGTCTATTTATTTCATTATTAATAGATCCTAAAAGAATAAAAGAATTATTTTATTTTGGACTTTGGATTATGTTGTTAAACAGAATTAAAATCAACGCAAAGTTTGGTGGTGGTTTGATTTGAATTGGAGTTTGAATTATTTGTTTGAAAATCAAAAGAGAAATTCCAAATAGAAAAAGAAAAAGCTTTAAGTACAAAAAAAACAAACCCAACCCATCAACTAGCCCAGCAGGCCCAGCAGTGCAGCCCACCTGCTCACCCCACGCGTGAAATGTTTTCCACCCTGAAATCAACCCGCGAAGTCACTGAACACTCGGCCCCACTCCCTCTTCCTCTCTCTCGCAGACAGCGCGGCCCCACGCCACCTCATCATCGTCTTCACCGCGACCACGTCCCCCTCGGCGTTGCTGCCCTTGATTGCAGCGATCAATACGCGTTGATGGCGCAGTAATTTCCTCTCACGACCACGCCCTCTTAAGCACCTCTCCCTCCTCGCCATTTTCCCTCAGACCCCGCTGCCAGAGAGCCACCAGGCTGCCCCAATTTCCATTTGCACCACCGTGGCCTCCGACGAGCATCGCAACCAATTCCGGCCACACCTCGCTACACCTCGCCTTCCACTCCATGCAAGCCTGTTCCCCATCGCCTGGCGCATCTCCCAGTGCCAGCTGCTTGGCCGCGCTTGCCCCAGAGCGTCGGCAAGGACGACCTCAACATGTCGCCGCCGTCTACCATCGCTCCGACGAACCCCCTGGTAAGCTCAAGGCCGCCTCGAACCCTCCCGATGATGCTCCTGTCATCTACGCACTCGCCCGCATCTAACTGCATGCCCCGTTCATCTTAGCTCGCTCTCAAGCCTCTCCCCCGACGACCTCCAGAGACACCCGACGCCGCTGCACACTCCGGCGAGCAATCCCCTCTGTTCCTGAGCGCCCCTCGTCTAGCAGACCTCACCTTGAGCTTCGCCACACCTCTGCGAGCATGGTGAGCACCCCCGTTACCCCTCTTGCTTCCTGGTTCGTCGCCAATGCCACCGCCAGAGCGTGCGCCGCGCCAGCCGCCGCTTGCGCCGCCCAGAAATGGTCTGGCTGCTGTGATCCGTTGGATCTCAATCCGATGGCTAGGATAGACTCATTTAATCGAAAGGGTATGTTGGATCTGCGCCGTGCGATTTAAGTGAAATCCTGCGGTCCAGAGAGGCTGATCCGCACGAAGCGGTACCGTCCAATAGAATCACGCCACGTGGATAGATTTTTGATTTAAAATAGAAATTAGAATCTATTGG
Source organism: Avena sativa (assembly GCA_916181665.1). Taxonomy (NCBI): domain Eukaryota; kingdom Viridiplantae; phylum Streptophyta; class Magnoliopsida; order Poales; family Poaceae; genus Avena; species Avena sativa. Next base: position 269,350,164 of record OV702298.1, on the reverse strand, counting down.
TTATGCAAACTTGTAAAATTCATAACTTTAGTTCTACACGTCCAAATTTTGCAAATTTTATATCAATGGATTCTGAAGGGCAAGTACTTTGCAACCATGCACTTTGTTTAATGTTTTTCTTCTGTAAAATTGGTTGAAATTGCAGAAACATGTGTAGGCATAATTTGAGTACAAAAATTGTTCTAGATATATTTTTAATATGAAATCTTTGCAAAATGGATTTTTGTGAACCTACTGACCATAGGAACCAACTTATGAATTTAAAAATGTATTTTGTGAGGTTAAGGAATAAATATTTGAATTAGAGCATTTCTAGTCAAATAAAAATGTTGTTTATGGTTTAGAAATGAATTTTGAGTAAAAATCTTTGGGAAATGATTTTAATTAAACTCTCTGACCCTAAACACCAAGTTTTGAGAATTAAAATATATTTGATGAAACCTATGAGAATATAACTTTGCTAAAAGATATTTTCAACTACATAAAATATCACCTTAGCATAATATTTGGTTTATGAGATAAAACCTTTTACAGATGGTTTTACTACTTTAGTAAATGACCACTTTGAACTTTATAATGTTTAGGGCCTAGTAGAAACCACTTTTGCAAATAAAACTATCTTTTGCATGCTTACATGCATGACCTCGTTTTTGTTATTTTATGTGTGAGAAATGGTTTGAATACTAGTTGAATTTTTGTTTGCTTGATTGAATTGTAGTGAAGTTAAAAGAGTGTGATATTTGCAAGATCAAGAAGTGAACCAACATTCTCTTCTAAAAAGGCAAGTGACACTATCATCCAAGTCCTACTATTTTCATTACACTTAGTGGATTTTTGTAACATGCATGGAAAGGACTACTATATTTTATGCTATGCTAAATCCTAATAGGACACCCTTATATATTCCTTAGTGAAAACATTGTAGTTTTAGTATGCTTAGCCCTGCTATATATTTGGCATGGGATACATGATATGATTATATGAAGAGTTGAAAAGATATATGTTTTATATAATAAAACAAGTACTCAACGAACCACCTGGGTGGACAAGGATACTCAAGTTTTGGACAAGGTGGCAACAAAGGGAACCATGTTTATATGGCTATCTTTTTGGATGTGCACTAGAAGAAAACCACCCAGGGACTTAGAGATTGAACATGTTTCTCGTACAGTGACTTCCGTGTACAGCCACATGCTAAATGGGCTCTGGCTTAGTCAACTACATAGTGGAAGACCCATGCATTGGCATCTTCAGGTTAACTAGAATTGTGTAAGGGAAATTTATCCCTACATTAGTGCCTGGTTGACAAGCTAGCATTGTGTATTGGGAGGACTTCTATGGAAAGACTTTGTCACATTCTCGATCTGCCAGTACTCCATCTTGGTGAGTACTTATCCAGCGGCCACTGGTGGCAACACGACGAGATTGTGTCATGTGGGTGAAGTGTACAACTTCTGCAGAAGATCAAATTCTAAGTACTTAGCCGTGTCCCCGGTTATGGACAATTCTGAGCAACTAAGGCCTGAAGCTATGAAAGATCTCGACATTCCAATTTCACAAAGTAAATCTTGATGGTGACAACAAGGGATTTTGAAGCACTTGGAGTTTTCCAAGGAGTTCAGAAAGATTTGACAAAAGATCAAAAACTATTTTGAAAAGATAAGATAAAACTATATTGCTTTCTGCAAATGAGCCTAAACTCCACTTAGCCAAATATGTATGTAATGATAGGATCCACTTAAATTATACATAGTAGTGAAACTTGCCAATACAATTCAAATGTATTGACCCTTGTGGCTGCAACTTATTATGTTGCAGGTTTGTTTGATGTTAGTGAAGTTTGTTGAATAGGATTACAAGTCTACAACCAACATGATTGCCTGTGGAACTTAGAAGATGAAGGACTCCATGCTATATAGATATTCTGCTGCAATGTAATGTGATAACCAAATGAGCTATGTAAGATGTAATGAATTATTATATTCCTGGTTATAAAGTTGTATTATGACCTTTCTTGATATTACATCTTAACTGTGGATGCTAGCTATTGATCCAGGGACTAGCATTTTGAACACAGGGATCTCTACCTTATTAAAGGTTGGGAACCTTACAGATGGTATCATAGAACTGTGTTGCCTGTAGGATTGTAACCCTAGGATTGGACAAAACCCCTTAGAAAAATAGGACATGTGTTTGTTCCAAAAACTTATTTACAATCTTTTAAACTCTTTCCTCAACCTTTTGGTTTTGATTCTACATCCTTTCCTTTTCAACTTGATGGATAAAGCCTTCACCATGACCAATGACTTCAACTTTAGTCTCACCCGGGACTCAAACTTAGACATCACTAAGGACTACAAGTGAGAACCAAGAGACATTAGATTGCCTACCAAAGACATTGATGTCAAGTTAGAGTATGGATCATATTGACCTATGAGGTATGACTATACTAAGTTGATTATTTCAAGAAAAACTTGTTGTTCCCTTCAACTCATGAGTTAAGCTCATAAGTTGTTAAGTGGATAGTTGCTTGTTGATTGATTGATTGTTTGATTGAACTTGGATGTTTTGAGTTGTGTGTTAGAACTTCTTAAAAACCTATCCATCATTACTTATCCGTATCAAACCAACAGATGCCTCCCCGTCGTGCCAACCCCAACCAAAACAACAACATCACTCCTGAGATGCAGCAGATGATGACAGCTCAGACACAACTGATGCAGGAGATGACCACATTCATACAGAATCAGAACAACAACAACAACAACAACAACAACAATCAGAATAATCCTCTAGCTCATGACATGCTCACTAGGTTTCTGAAACTTAGGCCTGCAAGGTTCTCTGGAACAACTGATCCAATGGAAGCCAATGATTGGTTACGTTCAGTGAATAAGGACTTAGTGACTGTTGGCTGCACCGACGAAGAAAAAGTTAGGTTTGCAACATTTCTACTTGAAGGACCAGCAGCAACATGGTGCGACAACTTTCAGATCACCACTCCCCTTGAGGATGTGACTTGGGCTATTTTTGAGGATGGTTTCCGTACAGCTCACATCTCACCTGGAGTGATGCACTTGAAGAAAAAGGAAATCCACAATCTGAAACAGCGTCACCTCAGTGTGGCCGAATATATTGAAGAATTCAACAATCTGGCACGCTATGCGACGGATGAAGTTGATACAGATGCTAAGAGAAAGGAGAAATTTCTTGAAGGACTTAATGATGAGTTGGACCTGCAGCTAGTTGTTGCCTATGTCCCAACTTATCAATCACTCTGTGACAAAGCCTTTGTACTGGAAAACAAGATGAATCAAGTTGAGAATAGAAAGAGGAAGCATAAACTCAAGAATCACTCAGGATCATCACAAAAGAAGCGTTCATTCAAAAAGAGCAATGAAGATTCTGAACCACATCAGTATCACCACAACAACAATGGAAGTGATAATAATGGAAATGATACTGACAAAGGAGATGACCTTGGTCAGAACCAACATGACACTTTCAGGAAGAAAGACATTAGCCAGTTGCAGTGCTATAATTGTAAGGAACTTGGACACTATGCATCAGACTGTCCTGAGAAGAAAAAGAAAAAGGATGCTAGAAGAGCCAATGGAAATGACTCCAATGTGACCTAGAAAGGACATGTGAACCACATTGACATGGATGGAAACTTTGAAAAGATAGAAGAAGTGGATGTCATAAACTAGTTAACTCAGAAGATTCAAATAAGGATTCCTTGTCAGGATATCAAGTGTTGAACCCATAGTCAAGTGAACCATCAATGTAATCCTATGAGACTTTCTTTTAAGGATGGTAGTACCCTAGTTGCTTTGAAGCCAACTTGTAACCCTATCCTTCCCAAATATCGGGACGAGATTTCTTTTAAGGGTGGTAGCCTGTCACATCCCAAAATTTTCCAAATTTTGTAATGTGAAAAAATAATTAAACAAAATAAAAAATTGTTTAAATTTAGGGTGAGAAGAAACTTTTTGATTCCAATTGGAAACATCAAGACCTATTTTTGATCAAATAAAATCCTAAAGGGATTTAAAAAGATAAACAATTAATAAATAAAGTTATAATAGTTGGAATCACTATTTTTGGATCTTTAAATAAAAAGATATGGTTTTTATAAAGCAAAGGTAGAAATATAAATAAGGATTATTTTAAAGAGTCAAATTTAATCTTGGACAAGCTTTTGAAATAAAATATTTTGTTTGATAAAAATAGTAAAGGTTTATTTAAATAAAACCATGAGGATTTATTAACATCCAAATTTTATTTAAGTAAAGGCTTTTCCCATTTTTAAATAAACACTAAAACTTGTTAAAGTATTTTAAATAAGAATTCCAAGTGTTTTATATTTTCAAACGAAACCTACTGAAAAGGTTTTTGGTATTATTTAGATTTCAAATAGAGTTTTTAAATAATTAAATCCTATTTGAATTAAAGACTAAGGTCTATTTATTTAATTATTAATAGATCCTAAAAGAATTAAAAGAATTATTTTATTTTGGACTTCGGATTATGTTGTTAAACAGAATTAAAATCAACACAAAGTTTGGTGGTGGTTTGATTTGAATTGGAGTTTGAATTATTTGTTTGAAAATCAAAACAGAAATTCCAAATAGGAAAAGAAAAAGCTTTCAGTACAAAAAAAATAAACCAAACCCAACCCATCAACCAGACCAGCAGGCCTAGCAGTGCAGCCCACCTGCTCACCCCACGCGTGAAACGTTTTCCACCCATAAATCAACCCGTGAAGTCACTGAACGCTCGGCCCCACTCCCTCTTCCTCTCTCTCGCAGACAGTGCGGCCCCACGCCACCTCATCATCGTCTTCAGCGCGACCATGTCCCCCTCGCCGTTGCTGCCCTTGATTGCAGCGATCAATACGCGTTGATGGCGTAGTAATTTCCTCTCGCGACCACACCCTCTTAAGAACCTCTCCCTCCTCGCCATTTTCCCTCAGACCCCGCTGCCAGAGAGCCACCAGGCTGCCCCAATTTCCTTTTGCACCACCGCGGTCTCCGACGAGCTTCGCAACCGATTCCGGCCACACCTCGCTGCGCCTCGCCTGCCACTGCACGTGAGCCTATTCCCCATCGCCTGGCGCATCTCCCAGTGCCAGCTGCTTGGCCGCGCTTGCCCCAGAGCGTCGGCAAGGACGACCTCAACACGCCGCCGCCGTCTGCCATCGCTCCGACGAACCCCCTGGTAAGATCAAGACCGCCCCGAACCCTCCCGATGATGCTCCTGTCATCTACGCACTCGCCCACATCTAACTGCATGCCCCATTCGTCTTAGCTCGCTCTCAAGCCTCGCCCCCGATGACCTCCAGAGACACCCGACGCCGCTGCACACTCCGGCGAGTAATCCCCTCCGTTCCTGAGCGCCCCTCGTCTAGCAGACCTCACCTTGAGCTTCGCCACACCTCTGCGAGCACGGTGAGCACCCCCGTTACCCCTCTTGCTTCCTGGTTCGTCGCCAACGCCACCGCCAGAGCGTGCGCCACCACCAGCCGCCGCTAGCGCCGCCCATAAATGGTCTGGTTACTGTGATCCGTTGGATCTCAATCCGATGGCTAGGATAGACTCATTTAATCGAAAGGGTATGTTGGATCTGCGCCGTGCGATTTAAGTGAAATCCTGCGGTCCAGAGAGGCTGATCCGCACGAAGCGGTACCGTCCAATAGAATCACGCCACGTGGATAGAGTTTTGATTTAAAACAGAAATTAGAATCTATTGGTTATGCAAACTTGTAAAATTCATAACTTTAGTTCTACACGTCCAAATTTTGCAAATTTTATATCAATGGATTCAGCAGAGCAAGTACTTTGCAACCATGCACTTTGTTTAATGTTTTGCTTGTGTAAAATTGGTTGAAATTGCAGAAACATGTGTAGGCATAATTTGAGTACAAAAATTGTTCTAGATATATTTTTAATATGAAATCTTTGCAAAATTGATTGTTGTGAACCTACTGACCATAGGAACCAACTTATGAATTTAAAAATGTATTTTGTGAGGTTAAGGAATAAATATTTGAATTAGAGCATTTCTAGTCAAATAAAAATGTTGTTTATGGTTTAGAAATGAATTTTGAGTAAAAATCATTGGGAAATGATTTTAATTAAAATCTTTGACCCTAAACACCAAGTTTTGAGAATTAAAATATATTTTATGAACCCTATGAGAATATTACGTTGCTAAAAGATATTTTCAACTACATAAAATATCACCTTAGCATAATATTTAGTTTATGAGATAAAACCTTTTGCAAATGGTTTTACTACTTTAGTAAATGACCACTTTGAACTTTATAATGTGTAGAGCCTAGTAGAAACCACTTTTGCAAATAAAACTATCTTTTGCATGCTTACATGCATGACCTTGTTTTTGTTATTTTATGTGTGAGAAATGGTTTGAATGCTAGTTGAATTTGTGTTTGCTTGATTGAATTGTAGTGAAGTTAAAAGAGTGTGATATTTGCAAGATCAAGAAGTGAACCAACATTCTCTACTAAAAAGGCAAGTGACACTATCATCCAAATCCTACTATTTTCATTACACTTAGTGGATTTTTGTAACATGCATGGAAAGGACTACTATATTTTATGCTATGCTAAATCCTAATAGGATACCCTTATATATTCCTTAGTGAAAACATTGTAGTTGTATTATGCTTATCCCTGCTATATATTTGGGATGGGATACATGATATGATTATATGAAGAGTTGAAAAGATATATGTTTTATATAATAAAACAAGTACTCAACGAACCACCTGGGTGGACAAGGATACTCAAGTTTTGGACAAGGTGGCAACAAAGGGAACCATGTTTATATGGCTATCTTTTTGGATGTGCACTAGAAGAAAACCACCCAGGGACTTAGAGATTGAACATGTTTCTCGTACAGTGGCTTCCGTGTACAGCCACATGCTGAATGGGCTCTGGCTTAGTCAACTACGTAGTGGAAGACCCATGCATTGGCATCTTTAGGTTAACTAGAATTGTGTAAGGGAAATTTATCCCTACATTGGTGCCTGGTTGACAAGCTAGCATTGTGTATTGGGAGGACTTCTATGGAAAGACTTTGTCACATTCTCGATCTGCCAGTACTCCATCTTGGTGAGTACTTATCCAGCGGCCACTGGTAGCAACAAGACGAGATTGTGTCATGTGGGTAAAGTGTACAACTTCTGCAGAAGATCAAATTCTAAGTACTGAGCCGTGTCCCCAGTTATGGACAATTATGAGCAACTAAGGCCTGAAGCTATGAAAGATCTCGACATTCCAATTTCACAAAGTAAAACTTGATGGTGACAACAAGGGATTTTGAAGCACTTGGAGTTTTCCAAGGAGTTCAGAAAGATTTGACAAAAGATCAAAAACTATTTTGAAAAGATAAGATAAAACTATATTGCTTTCTGCAAATGAGCCTAAACTCCACTTATCCAAATATGTATGTAATGATAGGATCCACTTAAATTATACATAGTAGTGAAACTTGCCAATACAATTCAAATGTATTGACCCTTGTGGCTGCAACTTATTATGTTGCAGGTTTGTTTGATGTTAGTGAAGTTTGTTGAATAGGATTACAAGTCTACAACCAACATGATTGCATGTGGCACTTAGAAGATGAAGGACTCCATGCTATATAGATATTCTGATACAATGTAATGTGATAACCAAATGAGCTTTGTAAGATGTAATGAATTATTATATTCCTGGTTATAAAGTTGTATTATGACCTTTGTTTCTTGATATTACATCTTAACTGTGGATGATAGCTATTGATCCAGGGACTAGCATTTTAAACACAGGGATCTCTACCTTATTAAAGGTTGGGAACGAGCACTAAGGACCGTTGGATCTTGATCCTGTGGCGTAGATAGAGTCACTTAAACGAAAGGATACGAGCTCATCTGCACTGTTCAGTCTCACTGAGATCCAACGCACCACACTGCGCGATCCACGCGAACCGTTATCGACCAATAAGGACTTGACGAGTGGCACTGTGTTGTTTTAAAAGCCAGAAACATTTCTATTAGTTGTTTGATTTTGTAAATTGCATAACTTTTGATCCACACGTCCAAATTTTACAAATTTTATATCAATGGAATCAGCAATACAAATTCTATCCAACCATGTACTTTTTTAATGAATTGCTTCTGGTAAAATGGTAGTTTTTGCAGAAACTTGTGTAGACATATTTTGAATATAAAATTCATTCTAAAATTATTTTTGGGATAAAACCTTTGGGAAAATGGATTGTTTGAACCTACTGACCATCTAAACCAACTTGTGGTTTCAAAAACATATTTTGTGAAGCAAGAGAATAAATCTTTGATTTAGAACATTTCTAGTCAAATAAAAATAATGTTTATTTATTAAAAATGCTTTTGGAGGAAACCCTTTGGGAAAATGTTTTGATTTAAACTCTCTGACCCTAAACACAAAGTTTTATGATTTAAAAATATATGAACCCTATAGATTATAACTTTGCTAAAAAGCATTTTCAACCACATAAAATATTGATTTGGTTTAAAAATAGTTTATAAGTAAAACCTTTTGCAAATGATTTTGCCACTTATATAAAATGACCAATAGGTGTTTTAGAATGTTTATAACATTTTAGAAACCACTTTTCCAAATAAAACAATCTTTTGCATGCTTGCATGCATTGCTTTGTTTCTATTATTTTATGTGATGTTTGCTTGAATGGTAAATTGAATTATTGCTTGCTTGATTGAATTGTAGTGACATTTGAAGAGTGTGATTATTGAAAGATCAAGGAGTGAACTTATATCTCTACCAAAAAGGCAAGTGATGCTTCATACTTTTGTCCCATTATTTTCACTATGCATTAGTGATATTTCTAAGTAGGACTTGCATGGAATTTTTGCTAAGTGTAAACTATGCCATGGGAAATCCTAGTAGATGAAACCTTAGTAGAAATTTCCTAAGTTAAGATTCCTACTACTATCATGCTTAGCTTAGCTAGTAGAAAACAAGGGTGGAATATATTCATGCTATGGAATATTTCTAAGTCAAGGACTTGTGTTTTGTTTAATAAAACAACTAAGTGAATGAATCACCTGGGTGGAATGGAAGGAATGGTTGGTGTTGAGTGGTTACACAAGGCCCATTTCTATGGTTTACCTTGTGTATCTCACTTGTGGAATGCCACCCATGAACAAAGAGATTTGATATGTCAAATGTTGAGAAGCTTCAAGTGCAGCCACTTGGCATTATGAGCTCTGCCTGGATCATATAGGTTGCAATAACTTAGCCAAATGGACAGTTGGTGGTAGGGGATTGATAGGTTGGAGCGCGTCCATTCTGGTCTAAGGGAAGGCTTCTGAAAGATCTTGTCTTGGTGAAACCAAGTCTTGTGGGGAAAGTGCACCACCTCTGCAGGGTGATGAATCTAAGTACTTAGCCATGTCCCTGGTAAAGGACAATTTGAGCATCAAGAATCTCCTCATCCCAATTTCTAAGTTAAAAACTTGTGGTCGAACAAGGGTTGAAGGATCACCAATTTCTATTGGGAGATGCCTTGGGTGATTTTGACAAGCAAAAACTTAGTGTTTCAAATGATAAGGAAAATCTATTTTGAGCAAAGCAAGCCTAAACTCCACCTAGCCAAATGCATATAGATGATAGACTCCACTATACTACCATAGTATCACTTGCCAATACAATTCAAATGTATTGACCCTTGTGGCTGTAACTTATTATGTTGCAGGTTTGTTGGATGTTAGTGAAGTGTGTTGATTAGGATTACAAGTCTACAACCAACATGTTTGCCTGTGGCACTTTGAAGGTGAAGGACTCCATGTTATAGTTATTTCTGCTGCATTGTAATGAGATAGCCAAATGAGCTATGTCAGATGTAATATATTATTTTATTCCTGGTTATAAAGTTGTATTATGACCTTTGTTTCTTTATATTACATCTTAACTGTGGATGCTAGCTATTGATCTAGGGACTAGCATTGCAATCACAGGGATCCTTACCTTTATAAAGGGAGGGATCTTACATCGGGGTTCCCGGCCAGCAGCCTGGAATCTATGGGCTGGGACATCATCGTTATGCTTCAGGCCTCTTAGGCCATTTGTTAAGTTTGCTATACTTAATAGCATAATTTGCCTTCCGTTGTTTGATGTTTGTGGTCAGTGACCTCTGCTTGTAATAATTTGGTTCTCTGCTCAGTTATGAGCTTGCTGTAATAAATTTTGTGCCGTAGGGTCACTGCTGTGTTACCGATTCCTCACTGGATATTCTCGAGCTCAAGGTTAAGCTTATATCAGACGGAGGTCTAGGATTTGTTTAGCCCTGATCCCGGGGGTGTCATAGTTCTTGGTATCAGAGCAGTACCGACCATAGGAAAACCTTGCTATTGGTCGATGTTGAGTCTAGTGTTTGTGAAAACTATTTTAAAAGCTGAAAAGTATTTGAGAAAACTCTAGTATGCTTCTTTTATCCTTATCTAGTTTCGCACTAACTCCAGGTTATCTTATTTTGTGTTGGCTTTGAAAAGTTTTGATATCTCTTCTAATCTTTCAAAACTTAGGTCCCTTCTTGGCATGCCGTTTCTCAGCCAGTTGACCTAGTGTTGGATTCTCTAGAGTTGTGTGTGTTGTAAATTCCTTGTTACCCCTTACTCTGCTTCATCCGAGAGATTCCTTTCTACCATGATCTCTCTATTCTTTGGACCCACAATATTATATTGTTGGATCCACAGTGTTCTGTTCTAGGCTTCGAGGTTTCCTTTCGCCTCGTGTGCCTCCTTCTCACTTGTTCGGGTACTTCAGAAGTTGTGTCTTAATTTGGAAGTTACCTCGTGATTATTACCTTGTAGTGTACGCTATGTCACTCAAGTAGTAGTTACTCCTTTATTTGGGTTTTAACCCTTGGACTTGAACTTAAGATCCCCGATTATGCTGGATTCTGGTGTTGTGAATCTTGTACATGAAGCTGACCTTTAAACCAAGATCCATTCCTTTGACCCCTATTGTTAATGTTCACACATTACCTCAGGATGGCTGGTATTACAATTCTAGCCTTCAAGCTTGTGGTCTTTGTCGTGATTGAATTGTGAAAACTAAGGACTTCCCCTACCAATAGCTATGGTAGATGTTCTTTAATGGAACCAAATAGATCACGACAAGAGTACTCCTCGAGAGTCTCGCATCTATACTCGTGACTCTGCCACACCTTCTCCTTCTCATGCATTGGTTTTCAGAAGGTTATTGACTTATGCATCCACATCTCGGGATTCTATCCTGAGCATGTTCTTTCTCCCTTGTTGTTTTCCGACCTTTGTTTACCAGTTGGTAGCCAAGTAGTAAATGTGCATCGGTGTCTTCCGATATAAGATACTCTTGTGGTCCGTCTTGACAAAACATTTCGGAATGTCTAGGAGAAACAAACTCCAGTACCTCGTCATCTCTAGGACGAGGTCAAAGTGTTGTAATCTACAGATCAAGAGGCATTGATTGTCTCCCATCTGTTCTACCTCGAAGTATCACACTCTTTCATACTAAGAGGTCGTGTTGAGTTTCATGACCCCTTAACCAAGTGATACTCTCACACATCTTTACTCACCCTCCCTCGAGCTTTCACACTCGTGAGTGATGCGTGTGCGTAATAATGTGGCCATCTGAGATTCTAGCAATTCTTATTGTTTGAACTCAAAGGACATTTGAGTCATTCTTAGCGTGATTGGTTAACCTTATCACCAAGTGAAGTTTGTTTGTGCTACCAAGTCCGATATTCTGGTGCACTCTTTTCGGTCAAAGAGTTAGCCTTGTGCCGAAGCTCTGAGATTGTGTCCTCTTGCCTTACAAAGCAAGTTTCCTCTCGAACTAAGTGACATATCGGTGGTTCGTGATATTCTAGACATCTACTAGAATTATCGCCATCTTGCCACATGACCGTGTTGTCAAGTTCTTGATCCAGCAAGTTCTCTGAACTGCTCTCTTCTCCAAGGATCCGTACTGGATACCCCGGAACTAGTTGGTTGAGCTTAAACAACAACTTGGAGAGTTGTAAGACAAAAGTTCTATCGGACCCAGTTCCTTCATAATGGGATGTCTAGTTCTGTTAGTATCGAAGCAAGGTAGTATTTCCTTTATGGATATATTATCTTTCCCCACATTTGCTTTGATTTGGGTTATCATCAAATCAAACTCAGTTCCAAGGACTATCTTGATAATGTCACTTCTTGTGATGTTTCACTGGGATACATCTTCATGTCCTTTGGTCTGACCAATATTCTTGCCTTATTCATATAACATATGAGTACATCTTCTTGGAGTGTCTTGGTAAGTTTGTTATTGATCCCATCAATGACATTATTATTCTCTCCATGTTAGATTGTATTCATATGGAACAATTGACATCAATGTTGGAAACTTTCGAGAACCATGTTTGAGTCATCTCGAAGTATGAGTTCTGTATGTTAGAAGTAACCTTCTCTGATTCATGTGCAAATGTAGAAAGATGTCGCCATGGATTCGAGTAGAGTTAGCTCCGTTCCCTAAGGACACATGTGTGTTTGATTGTCAGTACCTTAAGTGTGTGCAGTTGTCTTCCGACAAGTTGCTAAATACATGGGTCTAGCAATCTAGCTCGTATTTTGGAGCTTGACACTATAGTCCGTGTCTTGAGAATCTAGTGGCTTTACCTTTGTGGTAAATGTTGCAAACTTTCTATTCGGACACGCTGAGTCTGAAATATCATTCCACCTAACCAAAGCTGAATCTCAAGCGGAAACGATGGTTGGTATTTCCTAAGGTTTTGACATAGGTCTCTTTGTAAATCTGGCAAGATTGATGTAATGGTTGACACACTTAGCCGGAAATACCTACCGTCACATTCCTGTGATTCAGCAATATCAACCACTCTTCATGAGGCTTCTTCTATAAATAATTATAGGAGTTGTGTTCATGGTTTCCTTTGTATCCGAAGTCTGACCTTTACTTGATGCCCCGTTTCTCGAACATCAAGGAGAACATTTAAAGTAGTGTTGCTGAATGTCTCTCGGTCGATCCTCCAGACCCTTTATGTTGGCAAGAACTTCGTTGTGCCAAATAATTGAAGTCTGAGAATGAAGTTCCTTTCTTCTCGTGTCATCAGGAATCTTCTTAACTATTCATCTTAGTGGTGTAAAGTGATACCATAATCTTTGGCAAAGATTTTGGTATACCTGGATGAATAAAGAGCTTCCTTCATTTTCTCAGCCATGTTTAAGAGTGACTAAGATTTTGATAATCAGAAGTTTCTCTTGTTACATGTTCCTTGTGACTTTTACGAGTCTTCTCCGCCAAAATACCTTTCTGTCTTGAGGTTCTATTGGATGAAAGAGTGACTCTTCTGTGTCAAAGTAGTTCAACACCTTGGTTTTGTTGATCCATATCTCTGCAACCTAAACTCTCTACTTAAGCTGTTTAGTAGAGGTTCCCTATCAAAGTTTGTGGTCAAGTTCTTTCTGTTGGGAGCTTTCTTCTTTAGAAGCTTCAAAACCTCCTGTAAGCTCCATGGTCTCAATCCTTATGAAGACCAGCTATCCAACAACTTGAAACCATCTCCTCGTGTTTCCTCCGTTACCTTGACGTGTTTCATGTTTGTCATCTCAGAGTTGTTTCTAAACACTCCATCCATGAGTTGACCATGAGATACTCCGTGTGTTGTTTAGTGTTTTTCCCTCTTACCTTTAGAGTGACCCTGTTTCTTTCTCTCTCCATCTCTTTTCCTACCTTTGGAATCTCGGGTCGAGATTCTCGTAAGGGGGTTAGAGCTGTAACACCCCAGTTTTACTTAATCAATATTAGGGTTAGTTTTGTGCATCATGAGCATCATAATTTAAATTGTGCATTAAAGAAACTAAATCAAACCCCAAAACCCTAATCTTTCCCCCTCTTTGAAACATTCAAATGGTTTTGAAAATATTTGAAAGTACAAAAAATAATTGGACCCCAACTGGATTAAAAGGGCCCCATGCTATTTTGTATATATTTACAAAGTTTCTGGTATTTTAGGAATATCCTAAAACAGATTTCAAATCAATTTGTAAAAGAAAGAAATAAGAAGGCTAAATAGAAAAGATTTCTGAAAAAACAATAACCAGAATAGCAGCCAGGCCGCAGCCCAGCAGCCCAGCTCACCTCCCCTCCTCCCTATCGCCAACGCGCAACAGCTAAGGCCCAGCAGCGGCCCACTCTGGACCGTGGGTTGCCTCTCATATCTTTCCAGGGGGGTTTCTGCATAATCGTCGTTGTCTTCCAGCTGGAAGCTGCTCCGTGTCTGCACCGCTGCCGTCGATCATCGTCGGCCGTTGAGATGCTCCCCGCCATCGCGCCACTCTCTAGACGAGGATAAGAACGAGCACCGCACTTCCCTCTTCCTCCCCTTGGTCGTATCCCCTCCCCGCTCTCTCTCTCTTGCTCTCTGTGGCGAATCCGAACCCTAGCTTCGGCCTCCGACGAGCCTCGCCACTCCCGTGCTTCCACCACCGAGCTGAGGATCCTGCGAGCTCCACCGTGCTGGACTGTGTCGCCTCACCGAAGCAATCGAAGCCCCGCGCCTATAATCGAGCTCCCCGTCTTCGGCATCCCAAACTCCGGCAGTCACTCCCCACCGTCAATCCGCTCCACCCCGGCCTCCCCCGTCCTTGATGACCCTCCCGGCGCGTCGATGGTAATCTCTCGGTCTTCCTAGACCTCCCCACTGTCCCTCTCCCTCTCCGGCTCATGCTCGCATCGATCACCACCGTGCGCTGCCGTAGAGCACCGTCGAACCCACTGCTCCGGTGACCGTTAGACAGCCGCGCTGTTCCTATTAGGTTTGCCCCGACGCCCTGATTCGAACGCGCGCAATCACGCTTCCCAAATCCACCTCTAGCGCCGCCAAACCCCGTCGGCCGACGAGCTCTCTAGCGAGTCCCGCGTGGCACTTGCATGGCTTGCCCGCATGGACCAGGCCCACCCGCCAGTGGCAGTGGCTAGCTACTGCCCTGGTGAAATACACCCCAACCGCCCCCTCTGTCCCACCTTTGCTTGCGTGGATGCCAATGTGGCCTCGGCCCCACCGGTCAGTCTCTGAGCGTAGACTGTGACTGGGTGTAGAAAGTTTAATAAGCTTTTAATAATTGGTTTAATAATTTCAGAATTTGAAGAAAACTTGTAAATTCAATATCTAATTATTTATAACTCAGAAAAATGTGTATAATATATCAAATTGTTCAGAAAAATGAAACCTAGCTATCTAAGCTATAATAATGCATTGTTCAGCAACTTAAATAACAAGTTTAATTAGAACAACCTAGTAACCCTAATAGGCGATTCCGGAGTTTTTTCGAATTAGGGTTTGGGCCCCTTGGAACCCCGATTAATTTGTCGAGCATGCTTTAGGGTTTCAATTCAATGAAAATTAACTTGTCATATCATCATTCTTGTTGAGCATTGCATCGATGCCATGTGTTGAATGTTTCCCTTTTCTTTCCGGTGATTTGGTTCTTTCTGGTAGAATACGATATCGACATCAAGATCGAAGACCGAGGACAACACCATCGAAGATCGACGGACAATACTTGACCAACTCCAATCAAGTCAAGTTCAAGGCTTCCGAAGATCTATTTATCTGCTATCAACTGGCAAAGGCAAGCATAGCCCCACCATGATATAATCCTATGATCTCGAAAGCATTTCAATTCTGGTATGATGCATACGATAATACTGTGGTCTTTTATCGATACATAGAGTATCCTATCTATTTCATTACTCCCTTGGAGCTTATATTACCTGATCCACTGCTCCTAGCATAACTAGGTTTGGCGTGTGTGCACTCCTAGAGCTTATATCTGTGTCCTGCTTAGCCATGCATAGCTGTCAGTTCTGGTCCATCCAGATGATGTATCAGATGCAGAGAATCTAGTATGACAGGAGAACATGATGAGATGAGATCAGTGATATGAGTTAAACATGCTAAGGCTTGTATGGGAGGCCACGGTGGGATGTGGTATTTCTAGTCCCATGCTCGCCACCACTAGGACCTGAGTTCTTGCCTTTGGAACCAAGATGAGCGTACAGCCACACGGGGCTTGGGAACCCCTCGCCTGATTAACTTGCCTAGTAGATTCCATGAGTCACATAGTTCAGGCGTTCCATTCGACATATGCATAGAAAATCTTTTGAAAGATTTGCCGGGTGAAGTTGGTGCATTCATAACAGGTAGGTAAGCATGGACCGGGTTGCTTGGGGTAGATGGCGCCCCTGTTAACCAACCTCGCCTCACATCTTTAAGTACCGGCTTCGGGATTTGACCCGTTACGGCGGAACCATACTTATTGCATGACTCATGGTCTCAGCAAAAGCAGGGTAAAGGTAGTGGCCAACCACCCTCTACCGGCCTTCCAAGGAAGAGGGCTAATGATCTGGCATTAAGAGTCGGTTGGTACATGTGGGTAAAGTTGTACACCCCTGCAGGGTTAAATCTTTTCGAAAAGCCGTGTTCACGGTTATGAACGCTTGGTGAACAGATTCTAAGATCATAGAGAACTATAACCTAATCGTAAAACTTGGCAGATCAACGTGTGCTTAAGGATGCTTCCTCATGGGTACGAGGGGGTGATCCTAGTTGGTAGCTGATGATGATTGGTGGATATCAAAAGATGATGATGAATATCTCGGAGACGTCGCTCTCTTATCCCATTTTAAAATACTCTGAATAGACGAGCTTCTTCTCTCTCTTGTTTGATAAACAAAAGATGCCTTTATGCAAAACAACTCCACCAGCCAGAAGTCTTGCGGAGTACACCCTGTACTCACTCTTGCTTTGTTGATACTTTTGGCAGAGTAAGTGTTCCCTGAAGACCAGTCTGGTACTACATCGACATCGACGAGTAGCTCGGGGTTCCCGGCCGGCAGCCTAGAATCTATGGGCTGGGACGTCATCGCTATGCTTCAGGCCTGTTAGGCCATTTGTTAAGTTTGCTATACTTAATAGCATAATTTGCCTTCCGTTGTTTGATGTTTGTGGTCAGTGACCTCTGCTTGTAATAATTTGGTTCTCTGCTCAGTTATGAGCTTGCTGTAATAAATTTTGTGTCGTAGGGTCACTGCTGTGTTACCGATTCCTCACTGGATATTCTCGAGCTCAAGGTTAAGCTTATATCATATGGAGGTCTGGGATTTGTTTAGCCCTGATCCCGGGGGTGTCACGGTGAATTCAGGATTGTTCCTGACGGGGGTATCGAATGTTGTGGTGAAAGTGTATAATCTCTGTAGAGTGTCAAACTATTCGAATAGCCGCGTCCGCGGTTATGGACAGTTGCAGTAGCCATACTGTTCCCCCGTCAGATGTTTTCAAAATGATTTATGACTTTGACTTGACCACAACAAAGTTGTGATATGAAATTCAAGTTCCCACTTAGGTGTTATCAAACTTTCAACTAGTTTTCTTTGCTTCTGAACTTAGTAGAGGTAAATCTGTCTTTTCGCAAAACAACCCTAGAGCTTAGTATATCCTATTCAAAACCACTTCTCTTGTTAGTCTTAGTTTGCGAGTACTTAAAGAGTACTCATGGCTTTGTCCTTGGCTATTCCCGTGTCCAGACTATGAAGAGGAGTATCAGGATGACGGACCACAGGAAGGTTACGACAACTAGGATCATCTCCCACCGTCAGCATTGCCTGTGACCCCGAAGATGGAGCTTCGCCTACGCTATCGTTACTATTACGTTATTCCACTGCTTGAATTGTATTAAAAACTGGATCATGAGATCCTTATTTGTGTAAGACCTTATGTATGGTATGTAATGGATGATGTAGTGAGATATCCAATCTGTTATGTCTTGCAAAAAATGGTAATCCTGGGATTGCGATGAATGGCATAACAAGCATCTATGATTAAAAATCCGGGTGTTGACAAGTTGGTATCAGAGCCATCCTGACCATAGGAGACCCTAGTTAGAATGGATGTTTGAATCAAAAAGTTAGTTTCAAAACCAAAGGAAGTGAGTATTTACAAAAACTTATTCCCATTCTTATCACTTGGATTCTTTCATGAAAATTCATGTTCCTCAAAAATTCTTGCAAAGTACATAAAATTTGACACACTTGATCACTCTACTAACTTACTCATCCTATATTCTTATAGATGGACATGAAGTACATCAAGTTTTATCAGTTGGGTAATGGAGGAGACCTCATCTTTGAGCGTGACGTGGACCAGCTGTCGGAGATGCTGGAGCGTCCGCACCCTGAGTTCTTTGGATCTCAGCTGCAAGTCTCCGAGGAAAGATTGAACCTCCCACTGCAGAGGGAATTCAGTTCACCTTAAGAGAGAACAACTGGCTCGATGGACTTGCCAGAGCCATGCAAGAAGATCTTGCCCGTTTGTGTGGTCGGAGTATCAATCAAATCAAGGGTACCCGCTTCGAGTTCTACCCAAGGCGTGATGTTATGGGACAGCCACTGGAGGCCCCATATCACCCCGAGCTGAAGACTCAATTGGACCACCTTAGCTTCATGATGTACGACCGTCAGAAGGAATTGGACAATGCCCGTTCCTATGCCAACCACAAGTGCGCCATCGCTAAGAAGAAGGATCAAAACATCGCCATGCTAGTGAGGTATCGCAAGTCTCGTCGCCGTCTGCTCGACAAGAAGGAGCGCATCATTTCCCGTCTTCGCCACCGGATCATAGATTTGAAGGAGACCATCCACGAGAGAGACATGCAGTTGGAGGAGAGGGAGAATGCAGTGGAAGACCTTCGTGGAGACCCCTACTCCTATCTAAGCGATGATGATGACTTTCTGGAGGATCGGGCTATGGAATTATTCACCGATGAGGATGACTTCGCCTTCATCGATGATGATGATGATGATGAGGATGATGATGAGGACACTGACTCTGAGGAGTAGTAGCACTTGAGCACTAGCGTTAGTGAGTTGTAGTCGGTCCCACTGTATCGTAGCTGTAACATCCCAAAAATACTAAACTTGGATCATCAAACTCTAATCATCAAAATTAGGGTTAACAAAAACTTTTCTAATTAAAATTATGAAGGCATGCATATGTGTATGCATTGATTTTGAAATTCTTTGGAACCACCTTGTTTGATTGTTTCATTGCTTTTAAAATGTTTCTTAGGTGAAATAAACATCATCTAAAACATTTCCCACACTTGTCATAAAGACAAATAAGTCAAAACAAATATATTAAAGGAATGGTCATTTTGACCAATTTAACTCCCATGCCTACTTTGGCTGTCTCAAACTTTCAGAACCTAATGGAAAATTTTCTGGATCTTTGCACCCCTTGAATGTACTCATAACAAAGTATCAAGGCCCACTTTGTGATCATCCAGAAACTTTCAAATGCATAGTTTAAATGACAATTCAAAATTGAATCTTTATCATATGGGAAGATCCCAATTTTTCAAAAACCGCTCAAACAAGCTCAACTTTCAAAACCCAAGCATCTGCAGACTCACTAGCACCAATCTAGCAAACCCACCAAAAACATTTCAAAATTCAAAACTTGATTTCATGCGGCCATTTCATCAAACAGGTTGCATACACAAATCATCCAAATCCTAAACACTATTGTGAGCAGTGATTCTTGCCTAACTGGTTCCCTATCTAGCTCATAACCAGCTCAGTAGATCATCTAGCAAGATTAACCAAGCACTAGCACCACTGTAAGCTTGGCATTGCCATCAATGGTGAACAGCCAAGCACACCCATGTCACCCCCATGTTGACATCAAGCTAGGAAAAAAAGCAAGCCTAGCCAGCATGTCTTGGAGGCAGCCCACCGTCCACCGCCACACACTGTCCCAGCCGCGAGCGTTGCCAAGCCCTGGACCACACGCATGGACCACGCCCAGACCGCCAGCGACCATGCCGAGCGTGCGCTAGAGCGCCACCCTCGACCGAAGCCCACAGACCGCGTGTCGCCCTCGCCGCGTGCATACACAATCCCCACCGACCCAGGAGACCGCCAGACATCATCGTTTGCCGCCCCGTGACGCACAGCCACCGCTCGCCGTCGAAGACGCCGCCTTTGCCGCGAAGAGCGTCGCATGTTCCAGACCAAGCTGCACCGCCCCACGCCTCGAAACCATGTCGTTGAGCATCGCTAGGGAACACTGCACCGTCCCCTACCGTCGCCCATGCCAATAGCCGCCTGTAACATCGCCCCCGACGAGCTCACCGTGCGCCCCGTCGGTCCCCTCGCTCGACTATAAATAGAGGCCACCTCCAGTCGATTTCTTCACACCATCTCACTCCCCTCTCCTCACTGATCATGCCACATTCCGGAGCAAGGCGAGCACCACCTCGCCGGAATTTCACCGGAGCTCGCCACCTCTGGAGAAGAAGGGAGCCATTGATTTCGTCCACCCCAGGAGCTGCCGCGACCACCCCTGAGTTCGCCGTCGTCGACTTCATCGCTCGCCCGCCCGCCGACCCTCGCCTGCACCCCGGTGAGCCCCCAGCACCACTCACTGGCCGCGCTAGGTTTCTTTCTCGCCGTCGTTGTCTCGCGTCGATGATGACTCCCAGCCGTTGGATTAGAATCAGATCGAACGACCCACGTTTCCCCGTACCGCTTTGCCCCTCCCTGTGTCACTGACAAGTGGGGACACCCACTTAAGCAGCCCGTGGGAGCACTGCGCTTAGCAGGCCGTCCCGTTAACTTTTCCCGCCCAGCCCAGTTATTCAAATTAAACCTTTTTCTTTTTAATTCAAACTCACTTCTGTACCCATTTTCAAAAATCAACCCAGATCGATTCAGTGCATCAAATTGAATGAAACCAATTTTTTTAGAAAGGTCTGGGAATGCTGAATCCAAGCCCATTGGATTCAAGTCATTTTTGATCTATAGATCACCCATGGTAAAAATAACAAGGCAGAAGCTTTTATGCATTGAAACATTTTTAAAATTTAAACCATAATAGCTTTTGAGTTGATTCCAACTCTCAAAAATCACATTTAACCATACCTTTCAGAATATATAAAAACATATAGGTTTACTTGCAGAAATAATGTTCAAGTAATAAAAGAATGCTACATAGGCATTTCTAGTCACTTTAATTAATTAAAATAAAAGGGTAAAACCTTATTAAATTGTGACACCACTTTAAATCACATTCCCTTGGACTACAATATGTGGTGATGACATGTGTAAACATGATCCCATGTTTGGTTTGGATAATATTAAATCTTAAGTAGTTTTTCAATGAGTAGAAATTACTTTTCTAAAAAAATAAAAGGAATTAAACCAAGCCTTAATCTTGTAATGTTAGAGATGATGCTAGGTCATCTATAGGACCCTTGTGTGTGATGATTGCATGTAATTAAGTATTTTTTGGTGATTGTGTACCTCATATTTATTTATAGACGCTAGTACCGAACAAGGATACGAGGAGGAAGGAGGATTCTACGAAGAAGAAGCCGAGGAGAACTTCAACCACTGCTCTGCACAAGGCAAGCTAACACTTGCAATTTAGCAAGCTTATACTGATATTGTGCAAGCCTAATACTACTAGTGAATGTGCAAGCTAACACTTGCAAGATACTTTACCTATGCAAGCCAATACTTGTTACTATGCCTACTATATGCCTTAAGCATATATGATCCAACCCACTTGACCAACCAATCCTAGTTTTTACTTGCAATCTTCTTACTTTATTTCTTTATCAAAGCTTGCTTAGAGTTTACTTAAGAGATTGGTAGATACTAGAAAGATATTTGAAGGTTGCATAAAGAGCATAAAATTTGGCCTAAGATAGAAACCTTGATATCAGCCTGAGGCATAAGGTTGTACTTAGTTGAAACTCCACTAGTCCATCACCCCTCATTAGTGCCTACCCCCACTTATAGATGCTAGTGCTAAGAGTAAAAACTTGATCAACTTTAGATGGGAATACTTGGTGGAAAAATGGTTATAAAAACCTTGGAATGATGGATCATTCTATTGAAATGTTTTGGACATGTGTTTCCGAACACCTGATGATTTTGGTGATGAAAATGTTGAGGCATGAGCCTTAGCCCTTTATAAAACTGATGGTTGTCTGGATGCGATACCATTCCAATTTTATCATACAACCACAATACCCGAAGATTGGGTAGGGCTTGACTGGAAACTTATATACCTTAGTATTAGTTCCCTCACGGCCAAGGTCTGAGTTGAGGATACCTTGTGAAGATTGTCCACCTGTGCAGTACCCAAGATGACAGTTGGTTATGGTTGGGAGGCCAAACTCACAGGAGAGGTGCTTATACTAGGGCATGTAATTGAAAGGTTAGGATTGATTATCCGCATACTGAGTATGGTGAATTCAGGATT
This sequence comes from Avena sativa, assembly GCA_916181665.1. Lineage (NCBI taxonomy): Eukaryota > Viridiplantae > Streptophyta > Magnoliopsida > Poales > Poaceae > Avena > Avena sativa. The sequence goes on along the minus strand of OV702298.1, from coordinate 269,327,794 downwards.
TCTTCCTGACGGATGTATCGAATGTTGTGGTGAAAGTGTACAATCTCTGCAGAGTGTCAAACTATTCGAATAGCCGCGTCCGCGGTTATGGACAGTTGGAGTGGCCATACTATTCCCCCGTCAGACTTTTCAAAAATGACTTGTGAAATGAATTGAGGCTTTGACTTGACCACAACAGAGTTGTGACATGAGTTATAAGATCCCACTTAGGAGTTATAAAATTATGACTAGCTTGGGAACTTAGTAGAGATAAATCTGGCTTTTGCAAAACAACCCTAGAGCTTAGTGTCCTATTATCCAAAAACCCCTTTACCTGTTAGTATTAGTTTGCGAGTACTTAAAGAGTACTCATGGCTTTGTCCCTGGCTATTCTCATGGCCAGACTATGAAGAGGAGTACCTGGAGGATGGACCCCAGGAAGGTTACGACAACTAGGATCGTCTCACATCGTCAGCATTGCCTGTGACCCCGAAGATGGAGCTTCGCCTACGCTACCGTTATTATTACGTATTCCGCTGCTTGATGTTGTACTAAGAACTGGATCATGAGATCCCTATTTGTGTAAGAACTTATGTATCGTTTGTAATGGATGATGTACTATGGTATCCAGTTCTGTTATGTCTCGCAAAAATGGTAATCCTGGGATTGCGATGTATGGCATAACAGGATTCTGGGATTAAAAACCCGGGTGTTGACAAGTTGGTATCAGAGCCATCCTGACCATAGGAGACCCTAGTTAGACTGGACGTTTGAACCAAAAACTTAATTTCAACACCAAATAAAAAAAATATTTACAAAAACTTATTCTCATTCTTATCCCTTTGACTCTTTTATGAAAATTCATATTTCTCAAAAACTCTTGCAAAATACATAAAATTTTGACACACTTGATCACTCTGCTAACCTACTCATCCTCTATTCTTATAGATGGACGTGAAGTACAGCAAGTTTTATCAGTTGGGGAATGGAGGAGACCTTATCTTTGAGAGGGATTTGGACCAGCTTTCGGAACTTCTGGAGCGTCCGCACCCCGAGTTCTTCCGAGCTCAGCTCAATGATCAAGGAGGAGAAGATCTGCAGTGGCTAATTGTTGCAAGTCTCCGAGGAAAGATTGAACCTCCCACTGCAGAGGGAATTCAGTTTACCTTGAGAAATAACAACTGGCTTGATGGACTTGCCAGGGCCATGCAAGAAGCTCTTTCCCGTCTGTGTGGGCAGAGCATCAATCAGATCAAGGGTACTCGCTTTGAGTTTTGCCCAAGGCGTGATGCTAATGGACAACCCCTGGAAGCCCCATACCACATCGAGCTGAATACCCAATTGGACCACCTTAGCTTCATGATGTACGATCATCAGCAAGAGTTGGACAACTGCCGTGACTACTGCAACCACAAGTCTACCATCATCAAGACGAAGGACCAGACCATCTCCATGCTAGCAAAGGATCGCAAGTCTCGCCGCTGTCAGCTTGACAAGAAGGAGTGCATCATTGCCCGTCTTCGCCACCGCATCTCATCTCTGGAAGAGACCATCCACGAGAGAGACATGCAGTTTGAGGAAAGGGAGAATGCCGAAGAGGATCTTCGTGGAGACCCCTACTCCTATCTCAGCGATGACGATGATTTTCTGGAGGATCAGGCTATGGATTTCTTCACCGATGAGGATGATTTCGCCTTCATCAATGATGATGAGGATGATGAAGCCACAAATTCCGAGGAGTAGTAGCACTTGATCACTAGCGTAGTGAGTAGTATTCGGTCCCACTGTATCATAGTTTCCAGAATGGTTCTTAAAACCATCTGTTTTTCTTTGTTGTGGTGTGTGTTGTACTGGGTGCTATGAATGAATGAATGAATGAATGAAAAAGCAAGTTGCTAGAAAAATCTGAGTCAAACTTTAAAAACTTTTCAAAGTCACAGAACCTTAGAAATTTCCCTCTTTTCTCATGATCTACCTCAATCTTTAGATGCCACGCGGAGGAAGTGGTTCATCCCAGGACCCGATGTTGCAGATTCTGCAAATGTTGACCTCTGACCGTGAAGCTGAAAGAGCGGAACGTCAAGCCAACCTAGCCACCCTTCAGCAGATAGCCCAGCTAGCCCACAACAACCAAGGCCACGGAAATCAGGACAACCATGGATCTAAGCTCAAGAACTTCCAGAATACCAACCCACCTGTGTTCACTAAGTCCGAAGAACCCCTAGACGCCGATGATTGGCTACAAACCATGGAAAATAACCTAGAAGTAGCCGGAGTGGAAGCCAACGAGAAAGTCCTGTTCGCCACCCACTATCTAGCCGGAGATGCCAGAGCATGGTGGAACAGTGTTCGCGCAATGACCGGAGGCCAGATGATGACCTGGGAGGAATTCAAAGTCAAGTTTAGCAGAACCCATGTGCCACCGAGTTTGATCAAGAGAACGAGAGACGAGTTCAGAGAGCTGAAGCAAGGAAGGATGACTGTAGTGGAATACCGTGACAAATTTTTGTCATTAGCTAGGTATGCCCCGGATGAAATAGACACCGAAGCCAAGAAGAAAGAAAGATTCCTGAATGATCTGCATGATGAGATGCAGACAGTGTTAGTCAATATCCCCTTTGCGGATATTGAAGCCCTTGTCGACTCAGCTATCCAGATGGAAGGAAAGATCAACCAAGCCAATGAGAACCGCAAGCGTTGTATGATGCATCAGCCAGGAACCCATCAGACCCCAAAGTATCGCCTCAACCCATCTCCAGGATTTGCCCCAAGAACCAATAGACCCCCGATGAACCGTCCGACCTATCCCAACCGTGGAAACCCTAGACCCGAAGGAAATCACAACAACCCCGGCAACTCTAGCAATTTCAATCGTGCCCCACCCAAGTTCAACAACAACAATGTTACCGCCAACACCAACACTGCCCCAAGGACTGGAAGCAATGCTGTGCCTGTAGCAGCCAAGGACAAGTCGCAAGTGACCTGTTACGACTGTGGAAATAACGGCCACTATTCCAATGAGTGCCCCAACAAGAAGAATGCTACAACCCCTAACGCCAATGTCCCAGCTCAGCAGCAGCGTCGTGTTCAGCCAGGGAGAAGATTTGCCCCAGGGAATTCGCTCAACCGCAATGGTCGTCTTTTTCTCATGCATGCTGAAGAAGCTCAGGAAGCGCCAGACGTCATGTTGGGTATGTTTTCTGTTAATTCAGTACTTGCAAGAGTGTTGTTTGATTCTGGTGCATCGCATTCATTTGTCACCGAAGAATTTGCATGCACTAGTAAAATTCAACCAACCAAACTGAAGCATGTTATGATTGTTCAAATTCCCGGATCAACCACCAAGACTAGGCAAATTTGCAAAGCCGTCCCTATCCTAATCCATGAAATAGATTTGTATGCAAATCTGATAGTACTCGGAACTAAAGGTTTGGAAGTAGTACAAGGAATGGATTGGATGTCCAAACATAAAGGATTGATTGACTATGCCAAGAAAGCCATAACCATGACCAGTACCGCCGGAATATCAGTTGAGCATATATCTGAAACCTTACCTCGTCAATTCAAATGTAACAAGAGTATAGCCCAACCTACCATTGACCAAGTCCGGATAGTCTGTGAATACCCCGATGTATTTCCAGATGTTTTACCTGGTATGCCCCTAGATCAGGATATCGAGTTTATCATCGAACTAATCCCCAGAACTGGACCCATAGCCCAGAGACCCTATAGTATGAACCCGTCAGAGCTCGCAGAACTGAAGAAGCAATTGGATTCCATGTTGGAAATAGGATTAATTCAACCAAGTGCGTCCCCATGGAGATCACCTGTCTTGTTTGTGGACAAGAAGGATGGAGGCAACCGTTTGTGTACGGATTATTGGAAATTGAATGATGTCACCATCAAGAACAAGTACCCCTTGCCCAAGATAGAAGATTTGTTTGACCAGTTGACCGGTGCCAAATTGTTTTCTAAGATTGATCTTAGAACTGGTTATCATCAACTCAAAATTCGTTCAGAGGATATTCCAAAGACTGCCTTTACCACCAGATATGGATTATACGAGTATACAGTCATGTCTTTTGGATTAACCAATGCCCCCGCTTATTTCATGAATCTCATGAATAAGCTTTTTATGGACTTCCTAGATAAGTTTGTCGTTGTTTTCATCGATGACATTCTGATTTATTCCAAATCAGAATAAGAACATGAGCTACACCTAAGGACCATTCTTGGAACCCTTAGAGAGCATCAATTGTATGCAAAGTTTAGCAAATGTGAATTCTGGTTATAGGAGGTAGGATTCCTCGGTCACATTGTATCAGCCGGGGGAATTGCTGTTGACCCTGCCAAAGTGAAAGATCTAGAAGATTGGCAAGCCCCAACCACTCAAACCCAAGTTCGTGCATTTCTCGGATTGGCGGGATATTACCACAAGTTCGTAGAAGGATTCTCTAGTATCGCCAGACCCATGAGCCAATTGCTGAAGAAGGACAAGAAGTTTGCATGGACCGACAAATGTGAAGCGAGTTTTCAAGAACTCAAGAGGAGATTGATTTCAGCCCCAATCTTGATCATGCCGGATATCATGAAGGCCTTCGATGTGTATTGTGACGCATCCAAGATTGGTCTCGGATGTGTGCTAATGCAAGAAGGCAAAGTTATATCTTATCTATCTCGACAATTGAAGCAACATGAGCAAAACTACCCAACCCATAACCTCGAACTCGCAGCCGTAGTTCTAGCCCTGAGGACATGGAGACATTACCTGGTGGGAAACCGTTGTGAGATCTATTCGGATCACAAGAGCCTAAAGTATATATTCACTCAGAAGGAGCTGAATATGAGGCAGAGAAGATGGATTGGGCTAATCAAGGATTACGATTTGGACATTCACTATCACCCTGGTAAAGCCAACGTAGTAGCCGATGCCCTTAGCAGATTGCCGTGCCGCTTGAACACTATGATTTTGAAGGAGCAACCAAGTTTGCACAAAGAGATGGAAGATTTTCGAATGGAATTAGTAAGTGAAGGATTTTTGGCTAGCATAGAACTTCAGCCCAATTTGATCAGTCAGATTAAAGAGGCGCAGAAGGAAAATGCTAGTATTGAAGGAATCAAGCGTCGTATCGGTACAGGCAAGGTACCTGGATTCACTGAGGACGATGGAGTTTTGTGATACAAAGGACGCCTTTGTGTACCAGCAGATTCTGAGTTGAAAGAAGTTATTTTCAAGGAGGCTCATGATACTCTTTATTCTATCCATCCCGGAGGAACTAAGATGTATCAAGATTTAAAAGAGCAATTTTGGTGGCATAAGATGAAGAGAGAAATCGGAAGCTATATCGCCAAGTGTGATATATGTCAGCGAGTTAAGGCCGGACATCAAAGACCCGCTGGATTGTTGCAATCCTTGCAGATTCCGGAATGGAAATGGGATTCCGTTGGAATGGACTTTATCACTGGACTGCCTACTTCTAGTAGGGGAAATGACTCTATCTGGGTCATAGTGGACAGATTGTCCAAAGTCGCCCATTTCTTGCCCGTTAAGACCACATATCAGAGTTCGAAGCTAGCGGACTTATACATCGCTAGAATCGTCAGTTTGCACGGAGTCCATAAGAACATAGTATCGGATCGAGGAACTCAGTTTACCTCGAGATTTTAGAAGAAAGTACAAGAAGGTTTAGGAACCCGTCTAGATTTCAGCACCGCGTATCACCCTCAGACCGATGGACAAACGGAGCGAGTAAATCAAATACTCGAAGATATGCTTAGAGCATGTGTGTTAGAATATGGATCCAAGTGGGAAGACTATTTGCCATTTGTAGAATTTTCATACAACAATAGTTATAAAGCCAGTTTGCAAATGGCCCCATTTTAATTTATGTACGGAAGAAAGTGTCGCACCCCTTTGAACTGGTCGGAAGTAGGAGAGAGTCAGATTTTTGGACCCGATATCCTACGAGAAGCAGAAGAGAAGGTTCACAAGATTTGTGAGCACCTCAAGACCGCCCAATCCCGACAGAAGAGTTACGCCGACAAGAGACGTAGAGACCTTGCCTACAACATAGGAGATTTTGTTTATCTGAAAGTGTCGCCATTGAAGGGAATGCAGCGTTTCCAACTCAAAGGAAAGTTAGCCCCCAGATATATCGAACCTTTCAAGATTCTGAACCATCGAGGAGAAGTATCGTATCAATTGGAACTACCTGAGCAGAATTATCCAACCCATGACCTTGAACTCGTAGCCGTAGTTCTAGCCCTAAAGGCATGGAGGCATTATCTCATGGGAAACCGTTGTGAGATCTATTCGGATCACAAGAGCCTGAAGTATATATTCACTCAGAAGGAGCTGAATATGAGGCAGAGAAGATGGATTGAGCTAATCAAGGACTATGATCTGGACATTCACTATCACCCTGGTAAAGCCAATGTGGTAGCAGATGCCCTTAGCAGATTGTCGTGCCGCTTGAACTCCATGATTTTGAAGGAGCAACCAAGTTTGCACAAAGAGATGGAAGATTTCCGAATGGAATTAGTGAGGGAAGGATTTTTGGCTAGCGTAGAACTTCAACCCACTTTGATCAGTCAGATCAAGGAGGCATAGAAAGGAAATGCTAGTATCGACGGAATCAAGCGTCGTATCGGTACAAGAAAAGTACCCAGATTTACCGAAGACGAAGAAGGAGTTCTGTGGTACAAAGTACGTCTCTGTGTACCAGCAGATTCAGAATTGAAAGAAGTGATTTTGATAGAGGCCCATGATACTATTTGAAAGAGCCCATGCCACCAAAATTGCTCTTTCAAATCCAGTTTACCTTGAGATTTGAAAGAGCAATTTTGGTGGCATAAGATGAAGAGAGAAATCGGAAGCTATATCGCCAAGTGTGATATGTGCCAGAGAATCAAGGCGGGACATCCAAGACCCGTAGGACTGTTGAAACCATTACAGATTCTGGAATGGAAATGGGATTCAGTTGGAATGGACTTTATCATCGGATTGCCTACTTCTAGTAGGGGAAATGACTCTATCTGGGTCATAGTGGACAGATTGTCCAAGGTAGCCCATTTCTTACCAGTCAAGACCACATACCAGAGTTCGAAGATAGCAGAGTTGTACATCGCTAGAATCGTTAGTTTGCATGGAGTCCCCAAGAACATCGTATCAGATCGAGGAACCCAGTTTACCTCGAGATTCTGGAAGAAAGTCCAAGAAGGTTTAGGAACCCGACTGGATTTCAGCACAGCGTATCACCTTCAGACTTATGGACAAACGGAATGAGTAAATGAAATACTCGAAGATATGTTGAGAGCATGTGTGCTAGAGTAAGGATCTAAATGGGAAGATTGTCTGCCTTTCGCAGAATTTTCATACAACAATAGTTATCAAGCTAGTTTGCAAATGGCCCCATTTGAATTTATGTATGGAAGGAAGTGTCGCACCCCTTTGAATTGGTCAGAACTAGGATAAAGTCATATTTTCGGACCCGACATCCTACGAGAAGTAGAAGAGAAAGTTAACAAGATTCATGAGCACCTCAAGACCGCCAGTCAAGACAGAAGAGTTACACCGACAAGAGATGTCGAGACCTTGCTTTCAATATCGGAGATTTTGGGTATCTCAGTGTCGCCTTCGAAGGGAATGCAACGTTTCCATCTCAAAGGAAAGTTAGCCCCCAGATATATCGGACCCTTCAAGATTCTGAATCGTTGAGGAGAAGTATCATATCAATTGGAACTGTCTGAGGAAATGTCAGCCATGCACAATGTGTTCCATATATGGTTACTTCGCAAATGCCTTGAAGTTCTGGAGAAGACTGAAGTTTTCAAGAACATTGATGACCGGACCATAGAGATCAACGATGACTTGACATATCCCGAAGTACCCATCTGTATTTTGGAGGAAGCCTTCAGAACCACCAGAACCCGAAGCATCAAGTTTCTCAAGATTCAGTGGAGCAACCCACATTGAAGAAGAAGCTACCTGGGAGCGAGAAGATCACATCAGGACGGAGTTTCCCGATCTCTTTAAATCCTAGGTAATCTTTTTCCTTCTTTTTCAAATCTCGGGACGAGATTTTGTTTAAGGGGGGAAGGTTTGTAACATCCCAAAAAATATTAAACCATGATCATCAAACTCTAATCACTAAAATTAGGGTTAACAAAAACTTTGATTAATTAAGATCATATGAATGCATGTGTGAATGTGATGATTTGATAAATGCATGAATGGACTTGTGTGATTAACCTAAATAGCAAGAAATGGTTTAAAGATGAAAACAACATCATATAAAACATTTCCAAACAGAAACAAATAAAGAGAAAATAAAAAACAAATCAATTAAGGCAAATGGTCATTTTTGCCAATCTTGCTCACTAGGTCACTTGGAGTGTTTCTAGTCCAAGATTTCTAATAGAAACTTTCCCAATTCTTTTCACCCCTTGCTATACCAAGTAAAAGTGAATCAAAGCCCACCTTTCAAACTTGCAGAAACATTTGGCAACCTCATTCAAATCACAATTCAAAATTGAATCTTAATCATATGTGAAGATCACACATTTTCAAAACCCAACCAAACCAGTGCCCGTTGACTAATCCAACTAACCTCCCTAGCATGTGCCTAGCAAACCCACCAAGTTTGAATCCAAAATTCAAATTTGAATTTCTTTCGGCCATTTCATCAAACACCTTGCAAACACAAACACAAAACAGACAAACATCTAAGACTATTGTGAGTAGTGATTTGGCCTAACTTGTTCCCCCTCTAGCTCACAGCAGACATTTAGTAGATCATCTAGCTTAGCTAGCTTGTGTAGACGTCCCAACCTTTAATAAGGTAGAGATCCATGTGTTTACAATGCTAGTCCCTGGATCAATAGCTAGCATCCACAGTTAAGATGTAATATCAAGAAACAAAGGTCTTAATACAATTTTATAACTAGGAATAAAATAATTCATTACATCTTACATAGCTCATTTGGCTATCTCATTACAATGCAGCAGAATTAACTATAGCATGGGGTCCTTCATCTTCAAAGTGCCACAGGCAATCATGTTGGTTGTAGACTTGTAATCCTAATCAACATACTTCTCTAACATTAAACAAACCTGCAACATAATAAGTTACAGCCACAAGGGTCAATACATTTGAATTGTATTGGCAAGTGATACTATGATAGTATAGTGGAGTCTATCATCTATAGGCATTTGGATAGGTGGAGGTTAGGCTTGCTTTGCTCAAAATAGTTTTTCCATATCATTTGAAAACACTAAGATTTTGCTTGTCAAAATTACCCAAGGAACCACCAATAGAAATTGGTGAACCTTCACCCTTGTTCAACCACAAGTTTTAACTTAGAAATTGGGATGAGGAGATTCTTGATAGCTTCCATGTCTTGATGCTCAAATTTGTCCTTTGCCAGGGACATGGCTAAGTACTTAGATTTTTACACTCTGCAGAGGTGGTGCACTTTCCCCACATGATGGGGATATGCCTACCGGGGTATACCCAGCAGGATGTTTCCTACTGGCCTAAGCCGTCGGCGAGTGGGCCTACAGGACGGTGAATGGATCAAGTCTTGGCATGGACTCAGGCGACTGGAAGATGAAGGCCCAGAAGCATAGCTAGGCCCAGTCGGACTAGGTCATAGAACCTCCAAATCCTTAACTAATTCGGTTGTGATCTGTAAACCCTAGCGAGGTGAGCCTATATAAACCTCCCTAGGGGACGCATAGAGGATACGTTCCATTATACACCCAAGTGACTCGCCGCCTAGTCGTCGAGCTCGCCCCATTGTACTCTCACCATAATACAATCCAGCAGGAGTAGGTCTTTACCCTCTGAGGGGCCGAACCTGGGTAAACCCTTGTGTCTCCGCCCTCATCTCGCACCGCAGATGGCTGGCCGCCCTTGCCCCATGTTCTACTACTCGCTGCAGATTGCAGCATCTGCCGTGGTCATTCCCACGACAGTGGCGCCCACCATGGGGCCTGGCCGGTCAGGTGTTCTGCGATGAGATCCAATTTGCCCATCAATGAGTCGATCGCCACCGGCCGCATGATCGCGATCGGCGAGATGCTCCAGATCTTGCCGAGCAGCTACGTCCCGACAGCGCGACCCGTCACACATAGCGTGATCCTGCCGGTCGGCACGATCAGCCTCTTCGTCGGCCTCACCGACGTCATCGTCTCGGAGGACTCAACTCGCATCCGCGACCAGCTCTCTGAGAGCTAGGTCCGCACGATGACGCGGCTGCGGATGACGCGGCCCTCAACGATGACGCCGATTCGGCGACCCCGGCATCACTCGCCGGATCCATCGTCGCCGCATCGCCCGCGGGTTCCATCACCTAGGTCTCCAACATCGAAGACTTCGAGGATCCCTCTATCCTCGGGATCTTCGACTTCGAATCCAGGTTGGAGAACTCTGCCGACCTCCACGACGGAACCGGTTGCCACGCCGCGACCTACATGGCGACTGGCGCCGACCCACCGGAAGACCCCCGTCTCCACGCTGATCCCACAAACGCGCCGGCAACGGAGGTCGAGGAACTCCGCCTGAAGCTGGCGGAGGCTGTCCGCAAGGAACATGCCGAGTGCGAAAAATTTCGCCTCGAGCAGGTGACAGCGCAGGAGCTGTCGCGCTACCACCAACTCCGAATCAGGTCGCGCCTGAATCCTACCATTCAGGGGCGCGCCCTGAATTTCGATGACGAAAATAACCCGGCCCGCGCGGCAAACGCGCGATCTGTGAGAACGCGCCGCCAGGAGGAAGCACTCGGCCCCCACTAGGGGCAATGGCCAATGGTGCCCCACCACCACCCAATCGCGAACCCCCTAGGGACTAGCCAAGGATCGTGGTCTCCTCACGAGAGCGAGAGGCGAACGGCCTCCCGCTGTTCTCCACCCCAATGGACAAGCTCGACGCGGGCCGAGCAGCAGTGGACAACATCGAGGCCACCGGGGAAGGCGCCCTGCAGAACCAGTACGCCAGGGCTCTGCTCTCCAAAGCGGGCGAGCAACAAATCGAAGGCATTGACTCACAGGGTCGGATGTACTCGCGTTCATCAGGCAGCAGAGCGGCCTCGAGCGGCTGCCCCATGGCGGCGAATACTCTCAACTGCCCGCCACCCGAACTTCTGCAGCCCCAACACCGACCCGCGAACGCGGCACTCTCCACCAACGACCCTCGGACGGCGAACAACTTCGTCGCCGCCAATGGACGACCCGTCAACGCCCGCACCCACATCATCAACAACCAAATCTGGCGCGCACGTTAGCCTGATGACCTGCGGCACACCCTCACCAACCACCGTGACGGCGAACCAAGGGGTTCGCTGAGCCGAGTTTGGCCCCCGTGCTTCGGACCGATGATCCGAGGCGAAAGATACCCGGCGAACTTCAAAGCGCCGAAGGAAATATAAAAGTACGACCCCTCGTACGATCCCTCCGTGTGGCTGGATATCTACCTCATGGCGATGGGGATTGCTAGCCACACCGATCTACTCGCCGCCCGCTACCTACCACCAATGATAGAGGGGGCGTGCAGGCAGTGGATTAACACCCTCCCCGCGGATAGCATCGACTCCTGGGAGGAGATGCGTGATGCCTTCGTCAGGCACTTCGAGGGCTCATACACCCGCGCCACCACCATCGAGGACCTGGAGCGGTGCGTCCAGGGACCCCGCGAGTCGACCCGCAGCTAGGTCCAACGGTGGCAAGATCTCTGGTATAACACGGCCGGAATCCACCCGGACACCGTGATCCACTGCTTGAAGACCTCGTGCCGCTACGAGCCCCTAGTCGCCAAGCTCAAACGAGTATACTGCACACTCGACAACATACCGGACCTCCTGGATATCGCAAAGAAGTACGCGGAGGAGGACCCAAACCAAGAAACCAACGACGAGTCGGGAGGACATCACCGCACGAGCGACCACGACAACGGGAGGCGACCCGAGTTACGCTACAGCAACACTCGCCTCACCGGCAAACGCCGCAGTGACGGGCGAGTCGACTTCGTCGCCAACGCTAGATACGCGCAGCGCGAGCCCAAGAGCTTCCGCCGCGACGGAGGACAGCGCCGCGACGGTGGCAACTAGAAGGCAAAGCCGAGGTTCGATCCCGCGGCCCTCCTTAACCAACCCTGTGTGTTTCATAGAAGGGAAGGAAAGCCCGCCACACACACGACCTCTGACTTCCACTCTCTCAAGAAGATCGAGAAGGCACGGCGTGCGCGGGAAGACCCCGACAACAACCCGCCAAATGGCGGAAAATTCGGCAGCGTCGCCGGCTCGCTCCACACCTTCACAGGCTTCAACACGAAGCGCGAGAAGAAGGTCATCGCCCACGTTGTTGCCGTCAACGTGGTGGCCCAGATAGACATCCCCCAGTTCCTCAACTAGTCTGAGCAACCAATCACCTGGAGCCGCGAGGACCACTCGCCACGGATCGAGTATCCGGGCCGAGTCTCCCTAGTGGTCAAGCCCAAAGTGGGAGACTACTGGCTCCCCAAAACACTGATGGACCGCGGCAGCTCCATCAGCATCCTGTACCTGGACACCTTCAGGTGACTGCGGCTCTCGCAGTCGATGATCGAGACGACCTACACCACCTTCGACGGCATTGTCCTCAGTCGGAAGGCGTAACCGATCAGCAAGGTGACGCTGCCAGTCACCTTCAGCACACCAGCAAACTTCCACACCGAGTGGATCGTCTTCGCGCTGGTGCCCTTCGACAGCCCCTACCACTGCGTCCTGGGGCGCCAGGCGTTCGCAAAGTTCATGGCAGCACCCCACTATGCGTACAATGCGATGAATCTACCCGGGCCGTGCGGCAACATCACCATTCATGGTGACCCTAACATGGCCGCAGAATGCGAGGCCAAAGGGGTCGAACTCGCCGACACCGTCATCGCGGCAGAGGCCAACCACGCCGAGGAGCTCTCCAAGTACGCGAGAGGGGTCAACAGCGACGACCCCACCATACTCAAGAAGCCCAATTCGGAGGGCGGCAACTCCACTGCCTTTGAGGCAACGACACATACCCGCACCGTCAAGCTGGTCAAAGGCAACTCCAGCCAGACGGTGACGATCGAGACGGGCATGAGCCCAGCATAGGAAGGTGCGCTCATCGAGTTCCTCCGTGAGAATAGGGACATCTTCGCATGGAAGCCATCCGACATGCCTGGTGTCCCGAGGGAACTCGCTGAGCACAAACTCAACGCCGACCCCAAAGTGCGACCTGTCAAACAGTCGCTGTGGCCCTTCAATGAAGTACGCAACCGAGCCATCGCCGAGGAGGTGCAGCGTCTACTCGCTGCAGGCTTCATCCGGCCAATCAAGTACTCCAAGTGGCTGGCAAACCCAGTCCTGGTCGAGAAGAAAAAGGGACATGGAGAATGTGTATCGACTAGACAAACTTAAACAGCGCCTGCCCGAAGGAGCAATTCGTCCTCCCGCGGATCGACCAAATCATCGATTCCACTGCGGGCCGGAGGCGCTATGCTTCCTCTACACGTGCTCTGGGTACAACCAGATCAAAATGGCTGTCGAGGACGAAGAGAAGACGACGTTCATCACGCCATTCGGAGCCTTCTGCTACACTGCCATGACCTTCGGCCTCAAAAACGCCAGGGCGACCTACCAGAGGTGCATGCAGGAGTGCCTGGCGAGCCAGATTGGCCGCAATATCCACGTCTACATCGACGACGTGGTGGTGAAATCCGCTCGCCAGGACGATCTACTCGCCGACCTGGCGTAAACATTCGCCAACCTGCGGAAGTACAAGATAAAGCTAAACCCAGAAAAGTGCACCTTCGGTGTGCCAACTGGACAGCTACTAGGATACGTCGTCTCCAAGCGCGGGATCAAGGCGAACCCCGCCAAGATCAACACGATCGCTCGACTCGGCAAACCCGAGTGCCTGCGCGACGTCCAGAAGTTGGCCGGGCGAGTCGCGACTCTCAGTCGCTTCATCCCCCGGTTAGGCGAAAAGGCGATGCCCCTCTACCGCCTAATGCGCAAGAACCCCACCTTCCATGGGACAAGGAGGCAGACGACGCGCTCCACGCCCTCAAGGTGGTGCTACTCGCAGCACCGCTACTCATCGCCCCCGTCGACAAGGAACCCATGCTGGTCTACGTTGTGGCTTCCGAACGCGTCGTCAGCGCCGTCATGGCCGCAAATGAACTCGCACGCCAAGACGGAGTCGACCAGCTCGACGAGGCACGCGACCTAGCTCACTCCCGCACCGCCATCTACCAGCAAGGGCTCCGCCGCTACCATAGCCGGCGAGTAAGGACTCGCACTTTCTAGGAAGGCGACCTGGTACTACGCCTAATCCAGGACAAGAAAGGCATGCACAAGCTCTCCCCCCTTGGGAGGGACCACTCGCCATCGGGCGAGTCCTAGGCAACGACGCCTACTACCTCACCGACGTCCAAGGAGACGGAAAACTCGACGTCAAGCGGCCATGGAATGTAAACCTCCTACGGAAGTTCTACTCCTAGAACTCCATACATGTACCCCCCCACTCGCTATGAAATAAAATAGATTGGTTATCGAAAATTGTGTCTACTCTCCGTGTCTTGTGCCACTCGCACTCGTAATAACAACGTTACGCTATTCACAGAAGTCAACCTCTGGTAAAGCGACCGGCACGGCCAAGTAGTGCGGTACGAGGGCACTAGGAAACCCTAGGACTCGTAACGTCCACGAAAAACGCTAACCCGGAGCCCCATTGGAGTCGCCTAGCTCCCCGAGCCAAGACAACTGCATTCGCTCCTCATTGCGACCAAGTCCTCTGCATCCTTGGCGCAGCGACTCGAACGGCCAAGTGCCACGCTCGGGGACTGACATCCAGCCAAATACGAGCGACTAGGGAAAAACGCCAAGTATGAGAGCGTGCCCAGGACTCGCCACGCGACTGATCTTCTGGATCAGGCAGGAGCGATGCGCTTACAATGACGCGCTTAGTCCTCACCTACCTTGGGCCTGCGACTAGAACAACCAAGTACTACGCTCGGGGACTCGGCAACTCGACCTCGTTCGCACTCGAGAAAACGGTCAAGTAAAGAGCACCCCTGGGAGTCGTCATGCGACTGGCTCTCTGAGATATGGAGAGTCGACCTTAACTCAAAAGTTAACAAACATATAACAACGAGTTAAACCCCATAAAAAGGGCGGACGCGCTCGGGGACTCGCTCAATCAACATCCAAAATCGCAAAGCGAATGACAAAATAACACGAGTTTCCTTTATAGCAGCACAAATTGTTCCACATACAAGGAAAGTTACATAATTATTCCATACTAATGCCCAAGGGCACAACACTTCTACTCCACAGGTTTTGATGCAGACGCACCACCGTCCCTACGGCTGCGGATGAAGGGCATGTACGGGTTCGATGGGTACGTCGTCATCTCGCCCGCCATCGCCGCACGAAACGGCTGCTCGACCTTGAAGTCCCGATGCTTCGGTTCAGGATCATTGGGAGCGACAATCGTCTCCTGATAGGGGATGAGGTCACCCATCGCCCAAACGCGATCGGAGTACACCGTGGCCCGGTCCGTCAGCTTCAGCACCTCGGCAATCTCCACCGAGCCCATTGACGAGGGGTAGCCGCTCGTGACATCGTCAAGGTCGAAATCCTCCAGGAAGTGGGCAAGCCCAAGGCTGAGCGCCGTCCCTGCCCCGCGCCGGAAGGCCGACCGCGTCATGAACTCAACAACTGACGGAGCCTTTTCCAGGTAGCGCCATACCTCGACAAGGTCGCTGGGGATCACCTCCATGGGCGATATCTCCTAAAGATATGCTCGAAGGCAAGTCGCTCACAACACGGCTGAGTCGACCAGGGTGGTCACACATTGCCGCGCGTTGTACGACCGCGCCTCTTCCGCGTCATCAATGATCCGACCTGCGGCATAGAAGCAAGCAGTGAGTAAACCATCGACATCACAATACAGTTATTGCAGTCGGAGGAAAGAAGAAGGAAGGTTTACCAATTAGCAGTCGGCAGAGGTCCGTGATGAAGCTTTGAAGAGAAGAAAAGTCTTTCTGCAGCCCAGCAACGAGCGCATCAGATACTTTCCGTTCTTCAGCGGCAGAAGATTTTTGGAATTATGCCCTAGAGGCAATAATAAAGATGTTATTATTATAATTCTTGTTCATGATAAAGTTTATATTCCATGCTAGAATTGTATTAAGCGGAAACTTTGATACTTGTGTGGTTTATGAACAACACCGTGTCCCTAGTACGCCTCTATGGACTAGCTCATTGATTAATGATGGTTCAGGTTTCCTAACCATAGACATGAGTTGTCAATTAATAATGAGATCATATCATTGGGAGAATGATATGATGGACAGACCCAAATCAAGCAGAGCAATTAGATCGTGTCATCGTGTTCATCTTTGCGAAGCTTTTTCTCATGTCAAATATTGTATTCCTTAGACCATGAGATAATGCAACTCCCTGGTATCGGAATAAAGCTTTGAGGTCATCAAACGTCATCCTATGAGAGGGTGATCATAAAGGTGTCTCTCAGGTGATCGGAAAGTACTTGTTGGGTTATATGTATCGAGATGGGATTTGTCCCTTCCAAGTCAGAGAGATATACTTTGGGCCCACTCGGTAATCGACATCAACACCGCTTGCAAGCACGTGGTTAAGGAGTTAATCACAAAGTGATATCGGATTACGGAACAAGTAAAGTACTTGCTATGAACGGGATTGAACTAGGTATGCCGATACCGACGATCGAATCTCGGGCAAGTAAAATATCACGTGACGAAGGGAATATATATATATATATATGGGATTAATTGAATCCGGGCATCATGGTTCATCCGATATGATCATCGATGAGTATGTGGGAGTCAATATGGGTTTCCAGACCCCGCTGTTGATTATTGATAGAAGATCATGTCTGCATATTCTCGAACCCGTAGGGTCAGACACTTAATGTGTCTCGACGCTAGGATAGAATGGATAATTGGTTTATGAGTTTTTGTTCGGAGTCTCGGATGAGATCCAGGATGTCACGAGAGGTTCCGGAATGGTCTGGAGAATAAGATTCATATAAGGGAAAGCAGTTTTTGGATTTCGGAATTGTTTCGGATTGTTCGGTATTGTACCGGAAGCTTCTAGAACCTTCCGGAGTGGGACCAACGTGGACACACTTGTCGGGAGGGGGCGTGGGCCTACAAGGGAGTGCCCTGGCCACATTGGGCCAGGGGCACAAGGCCCCATAGGCCTAGCCGGCCAAAACCCTAGGGAAACCTTCTAGAAGGAGGGGGAAACTTGCCCCCCACTCCAACCCTTGGGGCCGCCGCCCTAGGGCTTGGAGGAGGGGCCAAGGGGGGCGGCCAGCCCCCTATATATAGAGGGCAGGGGCGCAGCCCTCCTCCCCCACTCCTTCAACCCTAGCCGCCATACTGCTGCCCTTCAGATCTCTCTCTCTCTCAACTGCGCGTAGGCGAAGCCCTGCCGCAGAAACTCTCCACCTTGCACCACGCCGTCGTGTTGTAGATCCAATCTATCTCTCCACCCCACTTGATGGACCGAGGAAGTAGGAGACGTCGAGGTGCCGTACGTGTGCATCTCTCGAAGGCATCGCCACTTGCGGTGTTGGATCGGATCGGATCGCGAGGAGGAGAAGCGAGTACGACTACATCAACCACGTTCTGTTGAACGTTCCGCTATGCGAATCTTCAAGGGTATGAAGATCTCATCTATACCCCCTCGTTGTTTGCATCTCCTAGATTAGGTCTTGGCTTTCCCGTTCGTAACGTAGAATTTTTTTGATTTACTATGCTGCGAAACCCTTCAGTGGTATCAGAGCTAGATCTATGCGTAGATGTGTTTCACGAGTAGAACGCAACATGCTTGTTGCGGGCGTTGATGTTTTCTGTTGCAAGCCTCTTGTTTGTGTACTTCTCATGACGCGGGATAGTGAGATCGAAGCGGTCTAGGCCAACTTTACACGACCTCGTTCGCGAGACCGGCTCCGCACTTGACGTGTGGCTTGTTCCACACATGTGGCTGGTGAATGCCTGTTTCTCTCACTATAGTTGTCATGGGATTTACACCTGATGTTGGCAACCATAATATCACCGTTGTGGCTTTCCGTAGGTAAGAATCTTTCTTAGCTTGTTACTCCCATAAGCCACGTAAAACATGCAACAACAAAGTAGAGGCGTCTAACTTGTTTTTGCAGGGAGTGTTTTTGTGATATGGTATGGCCCAAGATGTGATGTGTATGTTGTATGCAATGATCACGTTTTGTAATGCTTCACGACTTGCATGTCGATGAGTACACAACCGGCAGGAGCCATATGGTTGTCTTTATAATTGTGTATGACCTGTCTGTCAACTTCTTATACGCCATGTAATAGCTTTACTTTATCGCTAAGTAGTTAGCAATAGTTGTAGTTGCTATTCGTGGTGGAGGCAATCATGGTGGAGTGATGGAGATCATGCTGGCACGCACAAGATGGAGATCATTGCGCGGAGATTGGCTATACCATGTCACATAAAATTATATGCATGTGATGTTTATCCTTTTATGTATCTTATTATGCTTAGATCGCGACGGTAGCATTATGCTTATCTCCCCATGTATGCACCATTGCGAAAGTTCGTCGTGTTGAAGAATCACGTGATGATCGGGTGCTATAAACTCTACGTTCACATACAACGGGTGCAAGCCAGTTTTGCACACGCGGAAATACTTGGGTTTGACTTGACAAGCCTAGCATGTACAGACATGGCCTTGGAACACACGAACCGAAAGGTTAAGCATGAGTCAAATGAATGATATGATCGACACTTTGTTGTCCACCATTGAAACCACATCTCTTCTCGTGAAGATCGGATTAGGTGTGGTGAATTTGGATCATGTTCACTAAACAACTTGAGGGATGTTGAATTTAGTGGGAGTTCATCTAGTAATTTGATTAAGTTGAACTAGTTATCATGAACATAGTCTAAATTGTACTTGCAAATTTTGTAGATCAAATGGCTAAGTCCAACTTCAACTTCAACGTATTTGCTGAGAAAGAAAAGCTTAAGAATAATGGGTCTAACTTCACCAACTGGTTCCGCAATCTGAGAATCATTCTCTCTGGCGGACAAAAGGACTATGTCCTTGAGAAAGCGCTAGGTGACGCCCCTGTTGTAGATGCGCTGGCTGATGAGAAAGCTGTTTATCAGTCGCGCAAGGATGATTATGGTGTGATTAAGAGCTTCATGTTGTTTGCTATGGAATCGGACCTTCAAAATCGTTTTGAGGAGTTCCCCGGGCCCTTTGAGATTCTTGAGGAACTGAAAACTATGTTTCAGACTTAGGCCCGTTCTGAGAGATATGAGATCTCTGAGAAATTCTTTCACTGCAAGATGGAGGAAGGGAGTTTCGTTAGTGAGCATGACATTAAGATGTAGGGCTACACTCAAAGCCTTGAGCAACTGGACTGCAAGATTCCAGAGGAGCTCAAGATTGACAGAGTTCTGCAATCACTCCCTCCTAGCTACAAAGGTTTTGTAGTTACTCATAATCAGATTGGTTCCACTGATACGATCACTGAGCTCTTCGCTAAGATGAAAGCTGCGGAGGTGGACATCAAGAAAGATAATCATGTGTTGATGGTCAACAAGCCCCCCCCCAGCTTTAAGAAAGGTAAGGGTGCAAAGAAGCCCTTCAAGAAGGGCAGCGGCAAGCGCGTTGCCCCTGCAGAGAAGAAGCTCAAGTCTGGACCTAAGCCGGACACTAAGTGCTTCTATTGCAAGGACAAGGGTCACTGGAAGCGCAACTGTCCGAAGTACTTAGCGGACAAGAAGGCTGGCACCATCAAAGGTATATTTGATATACATGTTATTGATGTTTTCCTTACTAGCCCTTGTTGTAGTGCCTGGGTATTTGATACTGGTTCAGTTGCTAATAATTGTAACTCGAAACAGGAGCTACGGAATAGACGGCGGCTAGCGAGGGATGAGGTGACGATGCGCGTTGGCAACGGATCAAGAGTTGATGTGATGGCCGTCGGCACGCTCTCCTTAGTTTTACCTTCGGGATTAGTTTTAAACCTCAATAAATGTTATTATGTGCCTGCGTTGAGCATGAACATCATATCTGGATCATGTTTATTGCAAGACGGTTATTCATTTAAATAGGAGAATAATGGTTGTTCTATTTATATGAGTAACATCTTTTATGGTCATGCACCTGCTATGAATGGTTTATTTATTCTGAATCTCGAAAGCAATGAAACTCACATCCATAACATTGAGGCTAAGAGATGCAAGGTAGATAGTGATAATACGACTTATTTGTGGCACTGCCGTCTAGGTCATATTGGTGTAAAACGCATGAAGAAACTCCATTCTGATGGACTTTTGGAGTCTCTTGATTTTGAATCATTTGACACGTGCGAGCCATGCCTCATGGGCAAGATGATCAAAACCCCGTTCTCCCGAATAATGGAGCGAGCAATGGACTTGTTGGAAATCAAACATACCGATGTATGCGGACCAATGAGTGTTTCGACGCGTGGTGGTTATCGCTATTTTCTCACTTTTACTGATGACTTAAGTACATATGGGTATATCTATTTAATGAAACATAAATCTGAAACATTTGAACAGTTCAAAGAATTTCAGAACAAAGTGGAAAATCATCGTAACAGGAAAATTAAATTTCTACGATCCGATCGTGGAGGTGAATATTTGAGTTATGATTTTCTCACGCATCTTAAATCAAGCGAAATCGTTTCGCAACTCACGCCACCCGAAACACCACAGCGCAATGGTGTGTCTGAATGCCAGAATCGAACTTTGTTGGATATGGTGCGATCGATGATGTCTCTTATAGATTTGCCGTTATCATTTTGGGTTATGCATTAGAAACCGCTGCATTCACTTTAAATAGGGCACCATCTAAATCCGTTGAGACGACACCGTATGAACTGTGGTTTGGTGCTAAACCTAAGTTGTCGTTTCTTAAAGTTTGGGGATGCGAAGCTTACGTCAAGAAGTTGATGCCGGACAAGCTCGAACCCAAAGCGGGGAAATGCGTCTTCATAGGATACCCTAAGGAAACGATTGAGTATACCTTCTATCACAGATCCGAAGGCAAAGTGTTTGTCGCAAAGAACAGATCCTTTCTTGAGAAGGAGTTTCTCTGGAAAGAAGTGAGTGGGAGGAAAGTAGAGCTAGACGAGGTTATTGAACCTTCTCTTGAGTTGGAGAGTAGCGCAGCACCTGAAATTGTTCCAATGCCATCTGCACCAAGAATAGAGGAAGCTAATGACAAGGATCATGAAGCTTCGGACGATGCTACTATTGAACGACAAGGTCGCGTGCCCCTCCTGAGTGGTACGGCAACCCTGTCTTAAATGTCTTGTTAGTAGACAACAGTGAACCTGCGAACTATGAGGAAGCAATGATGAGCCCTGACTCTGACAAATGGCTAGAGGCCATGAAATCCGAATTGGGATCCATGAGCAAAAACCAAGTATGGACTTTGGTGGACCCTCCTAGCGACCGAAAGGCCGTTGAGTGCAAATGGATTTTCAAGAAGAAAACTGACGCGGATGGTAATGTTACTATCTATAAAGCACGGCTTGTCACGAAAGGTTTTCGAAAAGTTCAACGTGTTAACTACGATGAGACTTTCTCTCCCGTAGCGATGTTTAAGTCCATTCGGATTTTATTAGCAATTGTTGCGTTTCATGATTATGAAATATGGCAGATGGATGTCAAGACTGCGTTCCTCAATGGCAACATTGATGAAGAGTTGTATATGATGCAACCTGAAGGTTTTGTCGATCCTAAGGATGCTGATAAGGTGTGCAATCTTCAGCGTTCCATTTATGGACTGAAGCAAGCATCTCGGAGTTGGAACCTTCGTTTTGATCAAGTGATCAAGAGCTTTGGATTTGTTCCAAATTGCTACGAAGCTTGTATCTACAAGAAAGTGAGTGGGAGCTCAGTGACATTTTTGGTACTATATGTGGATGACATATTGATTATCAGAAATGGCATTGACATGCTTAACAACGTGAAGAGTTATTTGAACAAATGTTTTTCAATGAAAGACCTAGGGGAAGCTGCTTATATATTGGGCATCAAAATCTATAGAGATAGACAAAGACACCTGATAGCTTTAAGCCAAAGTACATACCTAGACAAAGTTCTGAAAAGGTTCAGAATGGATAAGGCAAAGAAAGGTTCAGTGCCTATGTTGTCAGGTAATATATTGAGCAGGGCTCAGTGTCGAGCTACGGTAAACGATAGAGAAGCTATGAGCAAAGTTCCTTATGCCTCGGCCATAGGATCTATCATGTATGCCATGCTATGTACTAGACCGGATGTGTCCAATGCTCTTAGTTTGACGAGCAGATACCAAAGTGATCCAGGAGTGGAACACTGGACAGCCGTGAAGAACATCCTAAAGTATTTAAATAGAACTAAAGAAATGTTCTTAGTCTATGGAGGTGATGAATAGCTCGTCGTAAAAGGTTACGTCGATGCTAGTTTCGACACCGACAAGGATGATTCTAAATCTCAGACAGGATACGTTTATATTTTGAATGGAGGAGCGGTGAGCTGGAGAAGCTGCAAGCAAAGCGTGATCACGGGATCTACAGTAGAAGCGGAATACATGGCTGCTGTAGAAGCGTCAAGTGAAGGAGTTTGGATCAGGAACTTCATCACTGAGCTTGGTGTGTTTCCAAGTGCCTTGGACCCACTGGAGATATTGTGTGACAACACTGGCGCCATAGCACTGGCTAAGGAACCAAGATATCATCCAAAGACCAAGCATATAAACCGCAAGTTTCATATAATTCGAGATTATTTAACAGATGGAGATCTGAAGATTAGCAAAGTACATACGGATCTGAATGTCGCAAATCCGTTGACTAAACCTCTTCCACAAGCAAAACATGATTAGCACCTTAGTGCCATGGGTGTTAGATTGTTGCCAGATGTAAACTAGATTATTGACTCTAGTGCAAGTGGGAGACTGTTGGAATTATGCCCAAGAGGCAATAATAAAGATGTTATTATTATAATTCTTGTTCATGATAAAGTTTATATTCCATGCTAGAATTGTATTAAGCAGAAACTTTGATACTTGTGTGGTTTATGAACAACACCATGTACCTAGTACGCCTCTATGGACTAGCTCATTGATTCATGATGGTTAAGGTTTCCTAACCATAGACATGAGTTGTCGATTAATAATGAGATCATATCATTGGGAGAATGATATGATGGACAGACCCAAATCAAGCAGAGCAATTAGATCGTGTCATCGTGTTCATCTTTGCAAAGCTTTTTCTCATGTCAAATATTGTATTACTTAGACCATGAGATAATGCAACTCCCTGGTATCGGAAGAAAGCTTTGAGGTCATCAAACGTCATCCTATGAGAGGGTGATCATAAAGGTGTCTCTCAGGTGATCAGAAAGTACTTGATGGGTCGTATGTATCAAGATGGGATTTGTCCCTCCCAAGTCGAAGAGATATACTTCGGTCCCACTCGGTAATTGATATCAACACCGCTTGCAAGAACGTGGTTAAGGAGTTAATCACAAAGTGATATCGGATTACGGAACGAGTAAAGTACTTGCTGTGAACGAGATTGAACTAGGTATGCCGATACCGACGATCGAATCTCGGGCAAGTAAAATATCGCGCGATGAAGGGAATATATATATGGGATTAATTGAATCCTGGCATCGTGGTTCATCCGATATGATCATTGATGAGTATGTGGGAGTCAATATGGGTTTCCAGACCCCGCTGTTGATTATTGATAGAAGATCATGTCTGCATATTCTCGAACCCGTAGGGTCACACACTTAACGTGTCTTGACGCTAGGATAGAATGGATAATTGGTTTATGAGTTTTTGTTCAGAGTCTCGGATGAGATCTAGGACGTCACGACAGGTTCCAGAATGGTACGGAGAATAAGATTCATATAAGGGAAAGCAGTTTTTGGATTTCGGAATTGTTTCGGATTGTTCGGTATTGTACCGGAAGCTTCTAGAACCTTCCGGAGTGGGACCAACGTGGCCCCACTTGTCGGCAGGGGGCATGGGCCTACTAGGGAGTGCCCTGGCCGCATTGGGCCAGGGGCACAAGGCCCCATACGCCTAGCCGGCCAAACCCCTAGGGAAACCTTCTAGAAGGAGGGGGAAAACTTGCCCCCCACTCCAACCCTTGGGGCCGCCGCCCTAGGGCTTGGAGGAGGGGCCAAGGGGGCCGGCCAGCCCCCTATATATAGAGGGCAGGGGCGCAGCCCTCCTTCCCCACTCCTTCAACCCTAGCCATCGTACTGCTGCCCTCCAGATCTCTCTCCTGACTGCGCGTAGGCGAAGCCCTGCCGCAGAAACTCTCCACCTTTGCACTACGTCGTCGTGTTGTAGATCCAATCTATCTCTCCACCCCACTTGCTGGACCGAGGAAGGAGGATACATCGAGGTGCCGTACGTGTGCATCTCTCGGAGGCATCGCCACTTGCGGTGTTGGATCGGATCGGATCGCGAGGAGGAGAAGCGAGTACGACTACATCAACCACGTTCCGTTGAACGTTCCGCTGTGCGAATCTTCAAGGGTATGAAGATCTCATATATACCCCCTCGTTGTTTGCATCTCCTAGATTAGATCTTGGCTTTCCCGTTCGCATCCGTAGAATTTTTTTGATTTACTATGCTGCGAAACCCTTCAGAAGTAACAACATCTTTCGCTCGCCCCCTCGCTGAGCTCGCTTCCGCCTTCGCCTCCTTGAGCTCATGTTCCAGGGCGGCGACTCGCTGCTCAGCCGTGCTTAAAGCGGATTGAGCCGTCGTCAAGTCACCCACCGGGACGAGGCCTTGGCGGGCTTCCTTCACCTCGGCTGCAGCTGCTTGAAGTTCTTTGTTAGTCTCCTGGACGGCAACGAGCTCCTTCTCCAAGCGACACTTCGCAGCAAGCCGTTCGGCCGACTCGCGTTGCAGGCCCTGCGCACAAACTACAGCGTCAACAACAAACAGTTCGTAAGTGCCCACCCGCTGAAATTCAGCGACTAGGCACTCGAGGACTGGACAACGAAATTCCTAAGTGCCCAGCCGCTAAAATTCAGCGACTAGGCACTCGGGGACTGGACAGCGAAATTCCTCAGTGCCCACCCACTGAGATTCAGCGACTAGGCACTCGGGGATTGGATGATATAAAAACATTAAGAATCCGACCACTGAAATTCAGTGGCCCGATCCTCGGGGACTGGACATACCTGGATGGTAGCGCCTAGCATGCCGTGAAGCTCCAACACATCCACCGACGCAAGCACGACCGGAGTATGGCCGCGACGCTACTCAACTTCCGCCTCGGCGACCCCAGGCATCCGGTTCATGAGTGCCGAGGCACTCGCTGCAGCCGCCTTCGCCATGAAGCGAGGGAAGGTCACTGCAGATGCCGCTGCGCCACTCGGAGTCGGCTCGGCCACATCGGGTGAGTCTGCAATCACCATATGCTGCGACCCAACACCCTCCTTGGTTTTTGAGGCCACTTCCACTGCAGTCGGAGGATCGCTCGGAGCAACCGCCGGATCATCAGAGACCGTGACGACTTCGTCGCCTTTCGTCCTCTTGACGCCTTCGGCGGGAGCAGCGACCTCGTCGACTTTCCTTTTCCGCGAGGAATCTGCTGACACCTCGGAGGCGACTGGTGGAACCTTGGCCACAGAAGGATGGCCGATCTTTTTAACACCAGTCCTGTGAAATAGTTTTATGAATAAGACTGTCTGATTAAAATGCAAAATAAGCAGATGAGTAAAGGACAGAGCAGCACTCACTTGGCGACTGGTAGGAACCATAGACCGGTGCGAATGCTGTCCGGCTTCTCCAGTTCGGGCCCCAACTGCCGAGTGAGGCCCGTCTCGAACACATCGTGTGCCCAAGACACTGACGACTTCTTCGAAGATGAAGCCGCGGCAGGAGCCTCTGTGGTAATTGCTGCGGGAGCCCCCCTTGGTGGCGAGGCCCCTGCGGCTGGAGCAGCCCCCAAGCTAACGATTGGGGCGAATGGCGGTGGTAATGATGCCAGCGGCGCCTCGTCCCTGGGGGAGGCAGTGCATGTTGCCGCGGTCACGTGTGCTGCTGCGTCCTCAGCCGAGTTGGTGGTGTCGGAGCTGCTCGCAGATCGGGGTGGAGATATTGGCTTCGCTAGCTTCGTCTTCTTCGGCGGAGCATTCTTCTTCTTCTTCGACGGCGTGGCCTCGCGATGTGAGGTGTGCTCGGGAAGCTCGTCATCATCGTCGTGGGGCTCGAGGCTCTTACTCGCTTCGAGCTCACGTTGGTGTTGCCCGCGAGTTTTGTGGACCGTGGGGGCAGCAACCTCCACGGGCTCGTCTTCCTCGTCGTCTTCGTCATCGCCTCTATCGCTCTCGGCGTTACCTTTGGCGGTTGATGACTCGCTTCCGTCCTGGATGGACGAGCTCGAGTTCTCGTCATCTGCGGGTGGAAGCCACCCTTCCACCACTTGGAACAACTGCAACAAGAACAAACAATGTTAGCACGACCGCGACTGCACAAGCTGCGACTGCGAATGTTAACGGAATGATAGCTTACCGTCGGAGCTGGGCGCCTTGCAGTATAAGGGGCGACCCCCGCCTTTGCGTCGAGGCACACGCCTGGGTAATCTTCTTCAGGGCCTGTGTATAATCGTTGAGTCTGCACTCAACAAGGTAGGACTTCATCGGGTCGTCCTTACCCGTATACTCATACATGTAGTGGTCGCGGCTGGCAGGGGCACGAGCCGCCGCCCAGGCCAGCAATTGTAGAGATTGATGGTCTGGAGGCCTTTCTTATTCAGGCCGCGTATGGTTTGTAACATTTCGTCAACAACCATCCGCTGATCCAGCGGGAGTTTGACAACCTGGAGCCGACGCGGCTCGGGCCGGTCGGCGGAGTACCTTGGAAGCTCCACTTCATCGCCTGGAGTCTACTCGGTGACGTAGAACCATTACTTTTTCCACTCGGTCGCCACCTTGGCGTGCAGCATCAGATCGAAGAACGATGCCTTCGACTTCAGCTGTAACG
Source organism: Avena sativa (assembly GCA_916181665.1). Lineage (NCBI taxonomy): Eukaryota > Viridiplantae > Streptophyta > Magnoliopsida > Poales > Poaceae > Avena > Avena sativa. Next base: position 269,300,730 of record OV702298.1, on the reverse strand, counting down.
TCAGGCCGCCCGTGGCTAGCATCGGGCCACCTGTCTCTTCGCGGCTGATTCTCCCGTGGAACAGATCTTGCCACAGGGGAAAGTTGGGCCTGCAGCCCAGATAGCACTGGCAAAACGCAATGAAAATGGCGAGCTGCTCGATACTATGCGGACCCAGATCTGATGGTTGGATTCCGTAGTAGGCACAGAAACGCCGGAAGAAGAGGGAAGTTGGGAAGCCCAGCCCCCGCTCCAGGTGGCTGGTGAAGAAGATGAACTCCCCCTCGGGCGGATCCGGAATCACTTCTCCGGCCGCAGGGATGCGCCATCTACCGGCGCGGAGGATCCCTGCCTCCTAGAAGGGTGCTAGCAGCGCCTTAGTGCACTTGGATCTGCCCCATGGCTCGGTGGAGGGGGCCATTGGATGGAAGTTTGTGGAGGTCGGGGCTCTCTGGAGTGTTCTGATCGCTGCGAGGAATGGAGAAACAGAGATGTGCGAGATCGGAGGAAGTGGAAGAAGCGTTTTCCCATTCGCCTTTCGTCCTCCTTATATAGCGGTTGCTACCCGCCATTTTCGGGAGCCGTTACTGCGCGGTAATTACGCCGAAGTTACCGTTGGATTACCTAACGGCTACATTGACCCCAATTGGTGGTTCAACTTCATCCACTCGACTCGTCGCTCCCAGCGTCTCGACGACTCGATCACTATAACAGTGACTAAGTATTCGCCGACCCATTCGCCGAGCTGCGACACGACTGGTCGCCGTTATTGTGACTAAATGACTAGTTCTTTCCTTTGTTCAGGAGTCCGGCGTCGATTCGACTAGGCGTCCGCATTGGACCCGTATACTCCGACTGCCAGCAAACACCTGCGACGAATCAACGATGACCTCGGGGACTACTGATGGGAATATGCCTACCGGGGTATACCCAGCAGGACGTTTCCTACTGGCCTAAGCCGTCAACAAGTGGGCCTGCAGGACGGCGACTGGATCAAGGCTTGGCGTGGACTGGAAGCTGAAGGCCCAGAAGCATAGCTAGGCCCAGTCGGACTAGGTCATAGAACCTCTAAATCCTTAACTAATTCGGTTGTGATCTGTAAACCCTAGCGAGGTGAGCCTATATAAACCTCCCTAGGGGACGCATAGAGGATACGTTCCATCATACACCCAAGTGACTCGCCACCTAGTCGTCGAGCTTGCCCCATTGTACTCTCACCATAATACAATCTAGCAGGAGTAGGTCTTTACCCTCTGGGGGGCCGAACCTGGGTAAACCCTTGTGTCTCCGCCCTCATCTCGCACCGCAGATGGCTGGCCACCCTTGCCCCATGTGCTACTACTCGGTGCCGATTGCAGCATCTGCCATGGTCATTCCCACGACACCACAAGACTTGGTTTCACCAAGACAAGATCTTTCAGAAGCCTTCCCTTAGACCAGAATGGACGCGTTCCAACATATCATCCCCTACCACCAACTGTCCATTTGGCTAAGTTATTGCAACCTATATGATCCAGGCAGAGCCCATAATGCCAAGTGGCTGCACTTGAAGCTTCTCAACATTTGACATCTCAAATCTCTTTGTTCCTGGGTGGCATTCCACAAGTCAGATACCAAGTTTTCCCCAGTATACTGGACTTGGTGATGCCCAAGTTTTCCCCAGCATAGTGGACTTGTGTAACCACTCAACACAAACCATTCTTTCCATTCCACCCAGGTGATTCATTCACTTAGTTGTTTTATTAAACAAACACAAGTCCTTGACTTAGAAATATTCCATAGCATGGATATAATCCACCCTTGTTTCCTACTAGCTAGGCTAAGCATGATAGTAGTAGGAACCTTAACTTAGGAAAAATTCTACTAAGGTTTCATCTACTAGGATTTCCCATGGCATAGTTTATACTTAGCAAAAATTCCATGCAAGTCCTACATAGAAATATCACTAATGCATAGTGAAAATAATGGGACAAAAGTATGAAGCATCACTTGCCTTTTTGGTAGAGAATTATAAGTTCACTCCTTGATCTTGCAATAGTCACACTCTTCAAATTCCACTACAATTCAATCAAGCAAGAAAATATTCAATCTACCATTCAAGCAATCATCACATAGAATAATAAAAACAAAGGAATGCATGCAAACATGCCAAACATTGTTTTATTTTGAAAAGTGGTTTCTAATAGGCTATAAACATTACAAAACACCTATTGGTCATTTATAAAGTGGTAAAGCCATTTGGAAACAAGTTAGTAAAATGGCTACTTTAAATCATTTTTATTTTGTTAGAAATGATTTAAATCAAGGTAATAATTCCTAGTGTTTGACAAAGATATTATTAAACACAAAAGTTAGTGTTTTAAGGTCAAGTGTTTAATATTAAAAACCATTTGCAAAAGGTTTTATCTATAAACCATTTTTATACCAAATCAATATTTTATGTTGTTGAAAATGATTTTTAGCAAATTAATAATTTATAGGGTTCATCAAGTATATTTTTAAATCTCAAAACTTGGTGTTTAGGGTCAGAGAGTTTAAATCAAATCATTTTCCAAAGGTTTTACTCGAAGAGCATCTTTAACACATAAACAATATTTTTTTATTTGACTAGAAAAGTTCCAATTCAAAGATTTATTCTTTGGGTTCATCAAATATGTTTTTCAATCCAAAAGTTGGTTTATATGGTCAGTAGGTTCAAAACAATCCATTTTCCAAAGATTTTACTTTACAAACATTTCTAGAATAAATTTTATATTCAAATTATGGCTACACAAGTTTTTGCAAAAACAACCAATTTAACAGAAGCAATTCATTAAACAAAGTGCATGGTTGGATAGAGTTTGTTTTGCTGATTCCACTGATATAAAATTTGCAAAATTTGGACGTGTAGATTTAAAGTTATGCAATTTACAAAATCAAACATCTAATAGATTCTATTCTGTTTTCAAAACAAATCCTGGGCCACGTGGAATGTTCTGATTCATCCATACCGTTTCGTTCGGATCGGCTGCTGTGAGGCATTGGATTAAAATAGATCAAGTGGCACAGGTTCAATCATACCCCTTCGAGTTATGTTCTATCATAGCCACGCGATCAACATCCTACGGTCTAAATCGACTAACCCTAAACGTGCAGCGCTGGCGGCGGTGGTTGGCGACGGTGCGGTCAGACGGTGTCAGAGCCGGAGATACAGGAAGCAAAATAGGGAGGGAGGTAGCTCACCAAGGTCGACTCGTCGTGCTGAAGCTCAACATACTCGCCGTTTGTCGAGGGGTGCACGAGGTAGTCCTGAATCGCTCGCCGGAGGTGTGCTTCACCTCGGGTGCGGGCAGACGCCGTCGAAGGCGAGGCTATGGTGCACTTTAGAGAAAAAGGGAGGGGCTGTTAGATGCGCGGGAGAGTGGTTAGTACACGCGTGTGAAGGAAGAGGAGAGGGGCGGTCAGAATTACCGGGGAGAGGTCGACGGAGCGAAGGCAGACGGCGGCGAAGCTCAGTCGTGGTCGTCGCCGACCCTACGGTGCTCGTGCGGGCGAGTGGAGGTTACAGACAGGTGCGCAGGGCGGTGGGGAGTAGGCTCGTGAAGTCTGGGAGGCAAGGCGGTGACTGGGTTTGCCGGAATCGGCTGGAAGCATCGCCGGAGACAGAGGTGGTCTCAGCTCGAATTGGAACGGCCTGGAGGCAGAGAGGGAGGGGCGAGTGAGGGAAAATGGGGAGGAGACACTGGCGCTAAATCGAGCATGGTCGCGAGCGTTAATTACTGAGCCATTACCGCGAATTTACATCGGGGAGTTAACAGCAGAAACGGCCGGGAGGGGGGCGTGGTCAGTGGACGGGTGAGGACGAAGGGCTGACAACGTGGGGTCTCTTTGTCAGCGAGGTGCGGGGTTAGGAGTGGGGTCACCTCGTCAGTGAGTTTGCGGGTGTGGTTCTAGTTGAGAAAGGAACGGTTCGCTTGGGAAGAGGGAGTGGGCTGGCTGGTCTTAGTGGGCCAGGTTTGGTTGGGCTGGTTGGCCAGGTTCTTTTTTCTTTTCCTGTTTTGATTTTGTTTAAAGATTTCAAACAACCATTTGAATTCAAAACCTTTGCCAAACTTTGTGTATATTCTAATACTGTTTATTAACATATTCTAAAGTCAAATTTAGAATATCCTTTTTATTCTTTTTAGGGTATATTAATTATTTAAAATAGGCCCTTGTCTTAATTCAAATAAGATTTATTAATGTTTTCAAACTCTATTTGAAATCTAAATTTTACCAAATCTTTTCAGTAGGTTTTATTTAAAAATAAATCATTTTGAATTATTATTTAAAATACTTTATTATGTTTTTAATGTTTATTTAAAATGGGAATTGTCTTTACTTAATTGAAATTGGATAATAATAAATCCTCATGGTTTTATTTAAATAATCCTTTACTATTTTTATTAAACAAAAATATTTTATTTTATTTGCTTTTAATTTGGCTCTTTTAAAATAGTCCTTATTTATTATTTCTTCATTTGTCTTTTAAAATCCATATCTTTTTATTTAAAGACCAAAACTTGGTGATTCCAATTTGTAAAATTTTATTTGATATTTTTTTATCCTTTTAAATCTCTTTTAGGATTAATTGCTCACAAATTGGTATGGATTTTAGATAGGTGTTTTATTAGCTTTGGGAATTCAATTTCCTTATCTTATTAAATTCATAAGATTATCTATGGCTCCAAATTAAGTGAAACCAATTTCTATGGTTTTATAATATTTCTATTTATCCCTTTTGGTCATTTATAAATGATTGTTGGTAAATCTTTATATGGATCAAATCCTTAGTCTTCGAGATAACTTGGAAATGTTTTTCTTCCATTAGGGTTTTAGAGTTTTGGTTTATTTTCTAAGTGTTTAACTTTCTAGATGCATTTATGAAGAATGCATTCGACTTGATTTGAATTTAGTTGGATTCAAATTTTATTCAAAGTTTGTTCAAGATGGGTTTTAATGTTTCCATTTGGAATCAAAAAGTTTCTTGTCACCCTAAATTTCAACAATTATTTATTTTGTTGATTTATTTTTCACATTACAAAATTTGGAAAATTTTGGGATGTGACAGCTTGCCATTGCCATCAATGGTGAGCAGGCCGAGCCTCACCTTGCCACCCACATGTCGACAGCGAGCTAGGAGAAGCACCAAGCCTAGCTAGCATGTCTAGAGTACTGACCACCGTCCACCGCCACCCCCTGTCCAACGCCAACGATCAGCAAGCCACTGGACCACCCTATAATCGCCACGCCCTACGCCTCTGTGCCATGCCGAGAGCGCGCTCATGCGCCATGCTCTACCAGCACCCACAGACCGCGCGCCCCCTTGCCGCTTGCGTACGTGATCACCACCGCCCAGCAACCCCGCAGACATGCCCGTTCACCGTCGCGCGGACCACGCGTGCTGTGCGCCATTAAAACCTCCGTCGGACCCGCCTAGAGCGTCGACGCGTTCCGACCGATCAGCACCGCCCCACGCCTCGCCACCACTTCGTTGAGCTTCGCCAGGGAGCACAACACCACCCCTACCATCGCCCATGCCAGTAGCACTCTATGCCATTGACCACGACGAGCTCAGCCCGTGCCCGTCAGTCCCCTTCAGCCACTATAAAAGTAGCCCCCCCCCCGCTTGTTTTCTTCACACCAGTTCACTCCCCACCTCTCACTGATCATACCCACTCACTCCCGTAGCAAGGCGAGCAGCGCATCGACGGAATTTCACCGGAGTTCACCGCTATAGAGGAGGAGAGGCACCGTTGATTGGAGTCGCCCAAGGAGAAGCTGCCGGTACCAGGAGACTCGCCGTTGTCGACTACGTCGTTCGCCCCCGTTACCGACCATCGCCTGAGCCCAGGTGAGCCTCCCACGATCCCCACCTGTCGCGCTAGGGTTCTGTCTCGCCGGCGCTGCCTGACGTGGATGATGAACCAAAGCCGTTCGATTAGAATTATATCCCACGGTCCACATCACCCCGTACCACTTCGCCCCTCACTATCTCACTGACGCGTGGGGACAGCCACTTAAACCGCCCAAGTGTACGCTGTCCGTAGTGGGCCGGCCCAGTTAACGTCCCACGCGACCCAACAATTCAAACTTAAGTTTATTCATTTAATTTCAAACACAGTTCTGTACCTAGATTCAAAAATCAACCCAGCTCGATTTACTGAACCAAAATGCATGAAACCAATTTTTTTAGAAAGGTACTAGAATGCTTAATCCAAGCCCGTTGGATTAAAACCATTTGGATTTGTAGATCAACCATGGTAAAAATAACAAGGCAGAAGCTTTCTACTTTCAAACATTTTTCAAATTCAACCATAAGAGCTTTTGAGTTGATTCCAACTCTCAAAAATCACATTTAACTATACATTTCAGATTATATACAAATATATAGGTTTACTTATAGAAATAATGTTCAAGCAATAAAAGAATGCCACATAGGCATTTCTAGTCACTTTAATTAAATAAAATAAAAAAGGTTACACCTTATTAAATTGTGACACCACTTTAAATCACATTTCCATGTACTAAAACATGTGATAATGACATGTGTCAACATGATCCCATGTTTTAGTTGGATAATATTAAATCTTAAGTAGTTTTTCAACGAGTATAAATTACTTTGCTAAAGATAAAATAAATAAGACAAGTGCTTTAATCTGGTAATGTTAGTGATGATGCTAGATCATCTAGTGTGAACCATTGTGTGATGATTAGAAATAGTTAAGTATTAGTTGGTGATTGTGTACCTCGTATTTATTTATAGACGCTAGTACCGACCAAGGATACGAGGAGGAAGGAGGATACTCCGAGGAAGAAGCCGAGGAGAACTTCAACCACTATTCTGCACAAGGCAAGCCTAATACTACTAGTTGAATGAGCAAGCTATTAATTGAGCAAGCTAACACTTGCAACTTAGCAAGCTTATACTGATATCTTAGCAAGCCTAATACTACTAGTTGAATGAGCAAGCTAACACTTGCAGCTATGAAAGTTAGATAACCTATGCATTGCATTAAGCATGCTTGGTTAGATATATATGATGATACCAAATCCTAGTTTTACTTGCAAGCTTAAGTATTTTAATTCTTCATCAAAGCTTTCCCTTAGAGTTTACTTAGATAATTGTAGATATTAGAAGGATATTGGAAGGTAGCATAAAGAGCATAAAATTTGGCCTAAGATATATAATCTTGATGTCACCCTGAGGCATGAGATTTACTTAGCTAATACCCACTTGTTTATTACCCATCATTAGTATTTACCCCCGCTTATAGATGCTAGTGCTAAGCATAAAACTTGATCAATTTAGATGGGAATACTTGGTGAAAGTGGTTATGAAAACCTTATAATGATGAGTCATTATACTGCAATGTTTTGACATGTGTTTCCGAACACCATATGATTTTGATGATGAAAATGTTAAGGCATGAGCCTTAGCCCTTTATAAAACTGATGGTTGTCTGGATGCGATAACATTCCAATTTTACCATACAAACACAATACCCGAAAATTGGGTAGGGCTGGACCGGAAATTTATATACCTTAGTATGGTTCCCCTTGCGGCCAAGGTCTGAGCTGAGGCTACCTTGTGAAGATTGTCCACCTGTGCAGTACCCAAGATGACAGTTGGTCATGGTTGGGAGGCCAAACTCACAGGAGAGGTGCCTATACTAGGGCGTGTAATTGAAAGGTTAGGATTGTTATCCGCATACTGAGTATGGTGAATTCAGGATTGTTCCTAATGGATGTATCGAATGTTGTGGTGAAAGTGTACAATCTCTGTAGAGTGTCAAACTATTCGAATAGTCGCGTCCGTGGTTATGGACAGTTGGAGTGGCCATACTGTTCCCCCGTCAGATGTTTTCAAAATGACTTATGAAATGATTTATGACTTTGACTTGACCACAACAGAGTTGTGATATGAAATTCAAGTTCCCACTTAGGTGTTATCAAACTTTCAACTAGTTTTCTTTGCTTCTGAACTTAGTAGAGGTAAATATGGCTTTTTGCAAAACAACCCTAGAGCTTATTATATCCTATTCAAAACCACTTCACTTGTTAGTATTAGTTTGCGAGTACTTAAAGAGTACTCATGGCTTTGTCCCTGGTTATTCCCGTGGCCAGGCTATGAAGAGGAGTATCAGGATGACTGACCGCAGGAAGGTTACAACAACTAGGATCATCTCCCATCGTCAGCGTTGCCTGTGACCCCGAAGATGGAGCTTCGCCTACGCTACCATTACTATTACGTTATTCTGCTGCTTGAATTGTATTAAGAATTGGATCATGAGATCCTTATTTGTGTAAGACCTTATGTATGGTTTGTAATGGATGATGTACTGTGATATCCAATCTGTTATGTCTCGCAAAAATGGTAATCCTAGGATTGCGATGAATGGCATAACAAGCATCTGTGATTAAATATCCGGGTGTTGACAATGCTGCCAAAAAGAAATACCATCATAAAATGGGGACAGGTGGCTACAAGAGTGTTGTGCCTAAGTGGGAAACTATGGAGCGGGGCATGAGGTCTAGAGGCATCACTCATGGTATAGATGGATGGCCTGAGAGGTCAAAGCACTGTTGGTACGGGTGATACGTCCAAAACGCATCTACTTTCTCGAACACTTTTGCTATTGTTTCTCCTCTAAACTTGTGTGATTTGGATACATCTAACACAGACTGACGCTATTTTCAACAGAATTACCTTGGTGTCTAGTTTTTGTGTAGAAAATCAACTATCAGGAAAAATCCCGGAAAATATGCCAAAAATCCTATATCACCAGAAGATCTACGGAGCCAGAGTACGATACGGAGTGGAGGCCTGGGGGCCCACACCCCTGCCAGGCGTAGGTGGGCCTAGCCTGTGCCTAAGGGGGTTGCGGCCACCCCAGGCACCCCCTCGGGCTCCCTCTTCGCCTATAAGTTACCTCTTGACCTAAAAATCGAGGGGGGTTCAACATTTTTCCAAAAAGAGTTCCGCTACGCCTCTACCACCAGAAACCAAGATTCGGATCCAGAAACTCCGTTCTGGTACCCTGCTGGGACGGGGAATTTGGAGAGGATCATCGCCATCGTCATCACCAATGCCTCTCCATCAACCATCGATGTTTCCCTCATCCATGAGTGAGTAATCCCCTGTTGTAGGCTATGGGGATGGTAGGGATTGGATGAGTTCTATCATGTAATCGAATAAGATTGTTAGGGCATAGTGCCTAGTATCTCTATTAGTGCTATTTGACTTTGTTGCAACTTGTTGTGCTTAATGCTTGTCACTAGGGCCCGAGTGCCATGATCTCAGATCTAAACTTATTATTGAATCATTATGATAGTATTGTTTGTGATATTATCTGCAATTTGTGTACACATATCATTGTCCGGATCCAAAGGCCCCGAAGTGACAGAAATTGGGATAACCGAAAGGGATGGTTGTGGTGTGAGGATCACATGTGTTCATGGAGTGTTAATGCTTTGCTTCGGTGCTCTATTAAAAGGAGCACCTTAATTGCCAGTAGTTCCCTAGAGGCCCCGCTGCCACGGGCTGACAGGACAAAAGATGTTATGCAAGTTCTCATTGCGAGCATGCATGACTATATATGGAGCACATGCCTAGGGTTGTTTAGTACTTGGATGCTTATTCTTATTTATCTGCAATGCCCTAGATCTCGAAGTTACATGTTTATACTTGTCCATGCAATGCCCGTCCATCCATCCCTATGCGTACCGTGCTCATATCCTACTGTTTGCTACTACTATTACTATTGCTCCTATTTTGCTGCTGCTGTTGCTACTATAAACTGTTGCTACTGATAAACTTCTGTGAGCAAGTACTATTTCCAGGTGTAGCTGAATTGACAACTCAGTTGTTAAGGTTTGCAAGTATTCTTTGGCTCCCCTTGTGTGGAATCAATAAATTGGGTAATACTACCCGTGATGACTGTTGCGATCCCCTATACTTGTGGGTCATCAAGACTATTTTCTGGCGCTGTTGTCGGGGAGCATAGCTTTATTTGTAAGTTCACTTGGATCTATTATTGTTCACTGCTACTCCTTTCATCATGGGGAAGTCTCGTGATGGAAAGTTTCCTATTTTACCATCCAGTACAAGAAGAGGTACATTCCTAAACACCTCTGTTGCTCTTAGTTCACCGTCTGTTATAAGTAAGCTTGTTACACCACCACCACATACTCTTGCTACACACACTGCTACTACTGCTGAGTCTGAAACTGCTTTTGATACTCATGATGTTACATCTACTATGCTTGATGCGCGAGTGGTTCATTAGGTCCTTTCCTAGATGCTACTATGGCTGGTCTAGGAAATATAGAAACTCCTAGTGAAGACACTGTTACACCTGTTAGCTCACCTGAGTCTAGAGAGAATTTTGATATTAATGACGGTTACATTGAGTTCACTAATGAATTTGTTGAAGAGTGTCGAAACACACATGGTGCTAGTCCTATTAAGAGTCTCCTTGCAAGACATACTATTATTCCTAAGTTGTCCTCTGATCCTAAGTTTTCCACCTCTCCCATAGATATTAAAGATAAATATTATGATTTCTCTCTTGGTTTATCCTATTTGGACATTGTTCAGAAAGAACCTTTTTGTGGGACTGAAAATGAGAGTGTTGTGGCTCATATGAATGAGCTTTCTACTATGAGTTCTTTATTCTCTGATGATTTTAAGATGCGCAAGTACTTTGTTACTAAGATCTTCCCTTTTTCACTAAAAGGGGAAGCTAGGGCTTGGTTTAATAAATTACCTCCTGGTTCCATTGATAGCCCTGTTTGTTTGATTGCTTCTTTTTTCCAGAAATATTTTCCTCCCAGTGCTAGACATGCTTCTTTGTAGAGACTTTTTGATTTTAGTGTCACATCCCCAAATTTTCCAAATTTTGAAATGTGAAAAAATAAATAAACAATTGTTGAAATTTAGGGTGAAAAGAAACTTTTTGTTTCTAAATGGAAACATCAAAACCCAACTTGAACAAACTTTGAATAAAATTTGAATCCAACTAAATTCAAAAACCAGTGAAATGCATTCTTCATAAATGCATCTTCAAAATTTAAACACTTGGAAAATAAACGAAAACCTAAATGGAAGAAAATCATTTCCAAGATTAATCTAAGCCTATGGATTTGATCCAAATAAAAATTGGTCAAAAAACATTTTAAAATTACCAAGAATGATAAATGAAAATATTATGAAACCGTAGAAATTGGTTTCACTTAATTTGGAGCCATAGATTAAATCTTATGAAGTTAGTAAAATAAATGAATTAAATTTCAAAGCTAATAAAGCTCCTATCTAAAATCAATACCAAATGGTGATCAAATTAATCCTAAAGGGATTTAAAAATACAAACAAATATTAAATAAGATTTTACAAATTGGAATCACCAAGTTTGGATCTATAAATAAAAAGATATGGATTTTATGAGACAAAGAAAGAAAAAATTAAATAAGGAATATTTAAAAGCCAAACTGAAATTTGGCCTAATCAATAAGCAAATGAGATAAAGTAAATCCAAATTCAAATGAAAGATGTAAGATCCCTCCTTTATAAAGGAAAAGGATCCCTGTGATTGCAATGCTAGTCCCTGGATCAATGCTAGCATCCACAGTTTAAGATGAAGTACACAGATACAAAGGTCATTATTACAGCCATTCCAGAGATAAACATAGTCTTTACAACTCCAAGGCTACAGGCCTAGTACAAGAGTTTGAATAAGTAAATAAATAAAAGTCTTCATCTTCATGTGCCACAGGCAAACATGTTGAGTGTAGACTCATGACACCTAATCCTCATCAGAGTAACCTGCAACATCACAAGTTACAGCCACAGTGGGTCAATACTTTGGAATAGTATTGGCAAGTAATACCTTAGTATAATTTAGGTAGACTAGTTACTATATGCAATTTGGCTAAGAGTAGCTTGGCTTGCTTTGCTCAAAATAGGTTTTGCCTATTAGTTGAAATCACTAAGTTTTTCTTTGTCAAAACTTTTCCCAAGGAACCACCAATAGACATTGAGGTCCTTTACCCTTGTTCACCCACAAGTTTTTACTTAGAAATTGGGATGAGGAGATTCTTGATAGCTTCCATGTCTTGATGCTCAAGTTGTCCTTTTCCAGGGACATGGCTAAGTACTTAGATTTTTCCATCTGCGGAGGTTGTGCACTTTCCCCACCAGACTTGATTTTCATCAAGACAGGACCTTTCAGAAGCCTTCCCTTAGACCAAATGGACGCGTTCCAACCTATCATCCCACTACCACCAACCGTCCAAATAGCTAAGTTCTAGCAACCTATGTGATCCAGGCAGAGCCCATATTGCCAAGTGGCTGCACTAGAAGCTTCTCAACACTTGGCCTCTAAAATCTCTTTGTTCCTGGGTGGCTTTCCACAAGTGAGATACACAAGGTTCACCAGTCCCCTGGCCTTGTGTAACCACTCAACACAAACCATTCCTTCCATTCCACCCAGGTGTTTCATTTACTTAGTTGTTTTATTAGGTAAAACACAAGTCCAAAGACTTAGAAATATTTTCATCATAGCATGTATATTTCACCAACCCTTGGTTGCTACTAGCTAGGCTAAGCATGGCATAGATAAGAATCTTAACTTAGAAATTTCCTAGCAATTCTACAACTACTAGGATTTCCCAACATGGCATATAAGCAAAATTATAGCATGCAAGTCTAGCAAAATATTTCTAATGCTTAGTAGAAAACATAGGGATAAAAATATTCATGAAGTGCCACTTGCCTTGGTAGTTTGGAGAGTAGCTACACTCTTCACAATCACAATCACTAGCACCAAAATCTACACAAAGAAATATAGCAACAAATCACATACAAAACATATACAATCAAAAATATATGCATGCATGCAAAATGATATGTGATGATTTTTAAAACTAAACAAAGCAAGTATACAGTACTGGTTCATAAACAAGTTAAAAACTTGCCAAACAACATTTATTTAAACCCTAAAACATTTCCTAAACATTTCATATAGTTAAATTAGCCCTACACAAGTTTCTGCAAATAAAACCATTTTAACAGAAGCAAAACATTAAACACATTGCATATTTAGAAAGGGCTTGCTCTCCTGATTCCATTAATATAAAATTTGTCAAATTCTAACATGGGAATCAAAAGTTATAGCCAAAACAAATTTGAACATCTAATAGATTTAAATCCTGATTTTAAATCTAAACTCCAGCCACGCGGCGTGTTTCTATTGGCTGATACTGGTTTGGGCGGATCACGCTTACGAGCCGCAAGATCTAAGTGACTATGCACGGCTCAGATTAAAACATAACGCTTCGCCCTCTAATCTAATCCTAGCCTCTCGATCTGGATCCAACGATCCTAGATGCTCTGACCAAAGACGAGCGACGCAATGGCTGCTGGCGGCGGCGATGGCTCTGGATCGGCGATTCTAGCGAGGGCTGGGGACAGTGGTGTTGCTTACCAGCGTCGCAAAGTCGCGAGGAAGCTCGAAGTGTTGCTGGCGTGGACAGGGGCGCGTTGATGTGGCCGTAGGAACTCGCCGGAGTTGAGCGCAGCGTCGGGTGCTCGGTGACGAAGACGTTGGCGACGCTCTGGATCACCCTAGCATGAACTAGTGGTATCAGGAGGTGCGCAAGGCTACAGCGAACACTACTGGGTCAAAGCGAAGTCGAGGGGCGATCAGGTTTTACCTCAATCGCTTGTCGGAGTCGAGCGACGATTCTGTCGTTTGCGGGCACGAACGGTGACGGCAACCTGGGCCATGAGAAAGCAAACAAAAGGCATCAGTGGACGCGCAAGGACACGCTGGTCATGCTGGTTTGAACTAGAGACAGGGGCGGTCGGAACTCACCGTGATTAGTCGCCGGAGTGCTTCTGTCCGCGGCGAGGCAATGGCAATTACTGGCAGCCTGGAGGCGCTTCGGGCTGGCTTTGTTGGGGGAAATGGCCGCGAGGGGGAGGGGTTTAAGTAGCCAGGAGGGGCGAGGGAATCACGCTGCAGATCAATGCCAATTAAGCGCGAAATCAACGCGGCGTTTCTGGAGGAAACGACGGAGGCGACGGGGTCTGCGCGCGCGGGGTGGACAAGAAGGAGCTGACGTGGATCGGGCCCAGTGGCAGCGGGGCAGAGCGGGTGCGAGTGCGAGAGGGAGAAGGGGAAAAATGACCCGGGTGGGCTTAGTGGGCTTCTTTCGTAGTTGGGCCAAAAGACTGGCGCTAGCCCTTTTCTATTTCTTTTCTCCTTTTCTTTTTTTGTTTTGATTTTCTGAAATGAATTTCAACTTCAAATCAAATGGGTTTTAATTCAAATATTCTCAAGGTTTTTATATTGCAAACCTTGCACTCAAATGTGTGTCAAACACTACTGTTTATTCAAAACACTTTGATCAAAAGAAAATAAAAATAAAACCATGCCTTTATGAGGTGTGATAATAGGCATAGAATTGGTTTTATTTCATATTTTGCTTTGAGACTTTGCTCAAGTTTTTTGAAATCACTTGAGTTTGGATTCTAAACAATACTGAATGATTAATAGTACCTTTCTCTAAAACAAGTAGCACAAGGGCTTGAGTAAACTTACATAAAATATTGAGCAACAATGCTCCTGTTTTTGAAATGATTTTTGAAATGAAATCCTAAATGATCATGGATGCATGGATGATATGCATGAGTTTGAAACATGATTTTTAGGATGTTACAAAAGAAAGGGATAAAGAATAAGCAAATAAAAGTATATGAGATTAAATCCTATTCTAATTAAATTTAATAAAGACAAAAATCCCTAATAGAAATGATTAGTTAAATCATGAGAAAATGATAATTGGAATTTCCCAAGAGGAGTAAAAGTTATTTAATTGACTTAAATGGAATCAAATAATTATTTGAATAAAATTTATATTGATTTAAAGACCATATTGGATTTTATTTAAATAAAGAAAATTGCTCAATTCAAGTGAATAATAAACCATATTAGAAATATTTCAAAAAAATTCAAAGTGAATTATTTAACACCCTAATAAATAAATAAAACCTACTGAAAAGGATTTGATAAAATTTGGAATTTAAATAAGAGTTGGAAAACATATTAAAATTCTATTTAAATAAAAACAAAAGGGCCATTTTGAATAAATAATTAAACCATGTGTAAAGGAAATATTTATTCTGAAAATGGACATTAAATGCATGTCTAAAATAGTATAGAAAACTTATAGAAAGTTTGGCAAGGATTTGAACTCAAATGTTTGATTGAATTGTTTGAACAAAATCAAAACAGAAAAAGAAAAATGAAAAAGAATAAAAAAATGGAAAGGACCCAGCCCAGGCCAACTTGGCCCAGCTAGCCCAGCAAGTCCACCTCTCTCCCTCTACCACGAATCATTTTCTGTCACTCACTAACGCACACGCAAACCCACTCACTGTTGGACCCCACCGAACCTCTCTCTCACTCGCTGACGAAGCAGCCCGACCTGCCAGTCATCTTCTCTACCCCGCAGTGACCACGCCCTTCTCCTCGTCGTTACCAGCCGTTGCAGAATCGAATCAATTCGAGTTATTGCCGCACGGATTCTGCCCCGCGACCACGCTAGTTAAAGCGCCTCTACGCCCTCTCTCTTTCCCCTCCGTCGCCACACCCTCCCCGCCACCAGGCTGCACAAATTACTCGCCTGAATCTCACTGCCCCGACACACTCCGGCGACAATTCCGGTGAGTACACGCCACCCCCTCCCCTCTGGTTCACGCTCACTTGATCTCCATCACTTTGCGCATCCACTGACCCCAGCCACACATTTTCTGGTGACCCAGAGCGCCAGCAACCACCCCGAATGAGCGCCGCCACGGTCTGCCTCAACTCCGGTGAGCAGTAGACGACAAGCCAGCGCGCCCCTTTCCCTCTGGTGAGTTCTTTCACAACCTAGGAAACCTTATGCACCCTCCTGACGCATTTACTTGATCAATCGTGACCCAGACGCTCGCCTTCGACCACGGCCATGCGTGCCCATGCTAGTGAGCTACTCCGGCGAGGAATCCCAGTCGACTCCATGCGCCCCTCGACAAACAACGACAACCTTGAGCTTTAGCACGACGCGGCGAACCCAGTGAGACTTCTCTCCCTCTCCAGCGCTTCCTATTTTGCCGGTAACTCCATCGTCTGAGCGTGCCGTCGCCACTCGCCGCCGCCAGCGCCACCCGTTGCTGGTCATTCGATTTAGGCCATAGGATTTTGATCGCGTGGCTACGATAGAACATAACCTAGAGGGGTACGATTGGTCCTGTGCCGCACGATCTGTTTTAGATCCAACACACCGCGTAGGCCGATCCGAGCGAACCGGTATGAGCCAATGAAAACATTCCACGTGGCCTGGAGTTGTTTTAAAACCAGAAACTTTTCTATTAGATATGTGAATTTGTAAATTCCATAACTTTAAATCTACACGTCCAAATTTTACAAATTTTATATCAATGGAATCATAAAAACAAGTACTTTCCAACCATGTACTTTGTTTAGTAAATTGCTTCTGTTAAATTGGTTGTTTTTACCGAAACTTGTGTAGGCATAATTTAAATATAAAAATTATTCTAGAAATATTTTTAAGGTAAAATCTTTGGTAAATGGATTTTTTTAAACCTACTGACCTTATAAACCAACTTTTGGATTTAAAATCATATTTTGTGAAGATAAAGAATAAATCTTGGATTAAAGCATTTCTAGTTAAATAAGAATATTGAATATGTTTTAAAAATGCTTTTTGAGTAAAACCTTTGGAAAATGATTTGATTTAAACTCTGTGAAGCTAAACACCAAGTTTTATGATTTAAAAAATATATTTGGTGAATCCTAGAAAAATTATTACTTTCTTTAAAGGAATTTCTAACAAATAAAATATTGCTTTTGAATAAAAATGGTTTATAGGTAAAACCTTTTGCAAATGGTTTTAATATTAAACACTTGACCTTAAAACACTAAAACTTGTGTTTAAAAATATATTTGTCAAACACTAGAAAATATTTGTCACATCCCAAAATTTTCCAAATTTTGAAATGTGAAAAATAAATAAACAAAATAACTAATTGTTGAAATTTAGGGTGAAAAGAAACTTTTTGATTTCAAATGGAAACAACAAAACCTATTTTGAACAAATAGAATCCTAAAGGGATTTAAAAAGATAAACAAATATTAAATAAAATTATAAAAGTTGGAATCACCATTTTTGGATTCTTAAATAAAAAGATATGGATTTTATAAGCAAAGGAAGAAATAAATAAATAAATAAATTAGGACTATTTTAAAAAGCCAAATTAAATCTTGACCAAACAAATTAAATGAAAGATTTTTGTTTAATAAAAAGAGTGAAGGATTATTTAAATAAAAATCATAAGGATTTATTAATATCCAAATTTCATTTAGGTAAAGACATTTCCCAATTTAAATGAACATTAAAACATATTAAAGTATTTTAAATAATAATTCATAGAGAAATTATTTTGTATAAATAAAACCTACTGAAAAAGGTTTGGTAAAATTTATAATTCAAATAGAGTTTTAAAACATATTTAAATCCTTTTTGAAATAAAGACAAATGTCTATTTTTAAATAAATAATGGACCCTGAAAGAATAAAAGAAATATTCTAAATTGGACTTTAGAATATGTTAATAAACAGTATTAAAAAGTTTGGCAAATGTTTGAATTCAAATGGGGTTTGAATTATTTGAATAAAAATCAAAATAGAATAATAGAAAAGGAAAAAGAAAAAACGAATCAGAACAAAAAAATGGAAACCAGCCAGACCAGGCCCAGCAAGCCCAGTCCAGCCCAGCAACAACCCACCTCTCTACCCCGAAACGTTTTCTCTCACTCACGTTCTAACCCGTGCAGTCGATGACGTCTGGACCCCACCACTCCTCTCTCTCTCTCTCTCTCGCTGACCAACCAACCCCACCCGTCAGTCTTTGTTCTCACCCGCGGTGACCACGCCCCCAACCCCTCCTCGTCGTTTCTGGCCGTTGAAGACGGCATCAAATTCACTTTACTTCCGCCATTAATCCTCCCTGCGACCACGCTCGATAAAGCGCCTCCCTTCCCTCTACCTTTCCCCTCAGATCCTGTAACATCCCTAAATTCTTATTCCAAAACTCATTCATATCATCCTTGCATTCATCATCATTTAGGGTTTTTCTCAAAATCATTCCAGAAACAGGAGCAATTGTGGCTCATTATTTTGTGTATGAAAAACCCTAACCTTTGTGCTAATTGTTGTTAAGAAAAGTACTATTTATCCTTCAATATTGTTTAGAATCCAAACACAAGTGATTTCAAAAACTTGAGCAAAGGATCAAAGCAAAATATGAATTAAAAACAAATCATATGCCTATTATCATACCTCATAAAGGAATGGTTTTAATTTATTTTCAAAAGACCAAGTGTATTTAAGTGTGCAGATGTGTTTGACACTTATTTAAGAACAAGATTTATTGCACAAAAGTCCTGTAAAGCTTTGGATTCAAACAGATTTGAATTTAGGTTTGAAAACCATTTCAGAAAAACAAAACAGAAAAAGAAAAGACTTTAAGAGAGAAAAAAATAACACCAGCCGAATCTGGCCCAACCAGCCCAGCTCAGCCCAGCATCCCACCCCGCGAACCGTTTTCTTTCACTCACCCCCGCACCCACCAGCTCACTGACAGAAGGGACCCACTCTCCCTCTCCTCTCTCGCTGACAACCACGGCCCACTCGAGCATCGTCGTCTCCACCCCCACGACCAGTTCATCCCCAAAATTGACGCGGCCGTTTCCTGTTGATTGCGCAGCTTAAATTCGCATTAAGGCACGAGTAATTCTCGCTCGTATCCTGGCTACTTAAACCTCCTCTGTCCCCTCTCCCTTCTCCCCCAAACCCCAAGCCCAGAGCGCCCCCAGGCTGCACGAATTGCTCTCTGCAACCCCGCCGTCTCCGACGAGCTGCAACCGCGATTCCGGCCAACTCCGACCACCCCTCTGCCTCTACTTCACGCAAGCGGACTCCGCTTGACCTCACGCATCTCCTAGTACTCCTCGTTCGCCCGCGCGTGACCCAGAACGTCGGCTACGCAAACGACTGACCGCCACCGTCTTCACCTTCAACTCTGACGAGCTCCAGTGGTAAGTCCAGACCGCCCCAAGCCCTGTCCTTCACACACGCGTTTACTCCGTGACCTTCTGCATCTGACCACACCCTCCGTTTACCTCCTAGTGATCTACAACGTCGCCTTCGACCTCGAACGGAACCACCTGTCGCCAGACTCAACTCCGACGAGGAATCATCGCCGTGTCAGCACGCCCCTTCGCAAACCAACGCTACCTTGAGCTTCAGCAGCTTCTTGCGAATCTGGTATGACCCTTCTCCCTCTCGCAGACGACCCGGAACGCTAGCGCCGCCGCAGACTGAGCGCTCCGCCGCGCGCCGCCAGGACATGGTCGCTTGCACGCGCGCCGTTAGATCTAGATCCGAGCGTTAGGATAGATTCATTGATCGGCGAAGAGGTACGCGATCTGGAACGTGCGATCTGTTTAGATCCTGCGGCTGCAGAGCACGATCCGGTGCAAACCGGTACGCGCCAGTCACAACGCGACGCGTGGCTAGAAATAGATCTAAAAACAGATTTCAAATCAGAATTTGATCCAAATTTCAAACAGCTATAACTTTTGATTGCCACGTTGGAATTTTGCAAACTTTATACCGTTGGATTCAGTGAATCAAGGCCTTTCTGATTATGCAAAGTGTTTAACAAATAGTAACTGTTTAAATGACTTTGTGTTTAGAAACAAGTTTAGGTGTATTTTGATTATAGTTTTGTTTAGCAAATTGTTTTAGGGACTAAATAAGTTCAGTAGGTAAACTTTGTGACTTGTTTAGTTCCTGTATCTTGCACTTGCTTGGGAAGTTTTCAAAAATCATCACTTAGCCATTTCTTGCATGCATGCATACATAAGTTTGTTTGTATTTAAATTGTGTGTAATTGTGTGTTGCAATTTTGTGTATAGATCTTGCTAGTGACTGTGACTGTGAAGAGTGCTACTCTCCCCATTACCAAGGCAAGTGATATCTACATGCTTATTTCATTCCTATGATTTATACTAGCATTAGTTATTTTGCTAAAGTCTTGCATGCTATATTTTTGCCAAATGCTATGTTGGGAATCCTAAGTAGCTATAGGTTATTAGAATTGCTAGGGAAGTTTCCTAAGGTAAAGTTACTCTACCATGCTTAGTCTAGCTAGTAGCAAACAAGGGTTGGGAAGATCTATATCTACTATGGTGAAAATATTACTAAGTCATGAGACTTGTGTTTTCCTAATAAAACCACTAAGTCAATAAACCTCCTGGGTGGAATGGAAAGATTGGGTTATGTTGAGTGGTTACACAAGGCCATGGATTTGGCTTGTGTATCACACTTGTGGTATGCCACCCAGGCACAAAGGGATTTGGAGGCCAAGTGTTGAGAAAGCTTAAAGTGCAACCACTTGGCAATATGGGCTCTGCCATGATCATATAGGTTGCTAGCACTTAGTCACTTGGACAGTAGGTGGTAGTGGGAATGATAGGTTGGAGCGCGTCCATTTGACTAAGGAAAGGCTTCTGAAAGGTCCTGTCTTGGGAAACCAAGTCTGGTGGGGAAAGTGCACAACCTCTGCAGATGGAAAACCTAAGTACTTAGCCAAGTCCATGGCAATGGACAACTTGAGCATCAAGACATGGAAGCTACAAGAATCTCATCACTCCAACTTCTAAGTAAAACTTGTGGGTGAACAAGGGTAAAGGACCCAATGTCTATTGGAGGTTCCTTGGGAAAGTTTTGATAAAGAAAAACTTAGTGATTTTTCAACTAATAGGAAAAACCTATTTGAAGCAAAGCAAGCCAAGCTACACTTAGCCAAATTGCATATAGTAATATAGTCCACTTTAAAATTTACCAAGGTATCACTTGCCAATACTATTCCAAAGTATTGACCCACTGTGGTTGTAACTTATGATGTTGCAGGTTATTCAGATGATGACTAGGTGTCATGAGTCTACACTCAACATGCTTGCCTGTGGCACATGAAGATGAAGACTTGTGTTTATTTGCTTATTCCAAAAACTCTTGTAATAGGCATGTGGCCTTATATTGTAAGAGACTATGTTTTATCTCTGGAATGAATGTAATAATTGACCTTTGTATCTGTGTACTTCATCTTAAACTGTGGATGCTAGCATTGATCCAGGGACTAGCATTGCAATCACAGGGATCCTTTTCCTTTACAAAGGAGGGGTCTAACATATCCACTCTTCATCCGCCACCAGGCTGCGCCGATTTTGCCCGAGACCAACACTGCTCCAGCGAAGTTTTTTCTTCAATTCCGGCCAACCACCGTCGTGCCTTTCCCCCTCGACCACGCGAGCCTATTCCCCATCGAATTCTGCACCTGCCAGCATCCTCAGCTCACCCGCGCGTGTTCCCTAGGCTCGGCAACGACCAAGACTGACTAGCGCTGCCATCTATTTCCACTCCGGCGAGTTCCCCAGGTAGCGTCTGACCACCCCTCACCCCTCTTTCACATGCTTGCACTCTCCGCAACCTTGCGCATCTAACATCGTTTCCATCTGGCTCTGGTATGTACCGCAGCTTCGCCTCCGTCAACAACCGAGCATGCCCGACGCCAGGGACAACTCCGGCGAACAATTGTTGTCAACCCCATGCGCCCCCTGCCCTGAGACAACAATGTTGAGCATCAGCACGTCAAGGAGAATCTGGTGAGCATTCCCCTTCTCTCCCTTGCTTCCTGATAGCACCGGACCACCGTAGGCCGAGCGCGCCGCCGCTCGCTGTCGCCCAGCGCCGCCAGATCCTGGCTGCTTCGATGTGAGCCATTAGATCACGATCCTATGGGCACGATAGAATCACTTGAACGAAAGGGTCACTGCCTCTATGCCGCACGATTTACATCATATCCAACGATCCACACTGCGTGATCCACGCAAACCGTTTTTGGCCAATCAGAAAACACCACGTGGCCTAGAGTTTGATTTAAAAACCAGAAACTTTTCTATTAGATGTGTGAATTTGTAAATTGCATAACTTTAAATCTACACGTCCAAACTTTGCAAATTTTATATCAATGGAATCAGCAAAACAAGTAATTTCCAACCATGTACTTTGTTTAGTAAATTGCATCTGTTAAATTGGTTGTTTTTACAGAAACTTGTGTAGGCATAATTTGAATATAAAAATTATTCTAGAAATATTTTTAAGGTAAAATCTTTGGCAAATGGATTGTTTTGAACCTACTGACCATGGAAACCAACTTTTGGTTTTAAAAACATATTTTGATATGCTAAAGAATAAATCTTTGAATTAAAGCAATTCTAGCTAAATAAAAATATTGTTTATGTATTAAAAATGCTTTTGAGTAAAACCTTTGGAAAATGATTTGATTTAAACTCTCTAACAATAAAAACCAAGTTGTAGGAGTTAAAAATATATTTGATGAACCCTATAAATTATTACTTTGCTAAAAAGAATTTTCAACAACATGAAATATTACTTTGGTATAAAAATGGTTTATAGGTAAAACCTTTTGCAAATGGTTTCAATAGTAAACACTTGACCTTAAAACACTAACATTTGTGTTAAAAAATATGTTTGGTAAAAACTAGAAATATTCTTTGGATTTAAATCATTTCTAGCAAAACAAAAATGATTTAAGTGGTCTTTTTCACTAACTTGATATCAAATGGTTTTACCATTTTTAAAAATGACCAATGGGTGTTTTCAAATGTTTATAACCTAATAGAAACCACTTTTCCAAATAAAACAATATTTGGCATGCTTGCATGCATTGCTTTGTTTTTATTATTCTATGTGATGAGATTGCTTGAATGGTAGATTGAATATTTGCTTGCTTGATTGAAATGTAGTGAAATTTGGAGTGTGACTATTGCAAGACGAAGGAGTGAACTTATAATCTCTACCAAAAATGCAAGTGGTGCTTCATACTTTTGTCCCATTATTTTCACTATGCATTAGTGATATTTCTAAGTAGGACATGCATGGAATTTTTGCTAAGTATAAACTATGCCATGGGAGATCCTAGTAGATGAAACCTTAGTAGAATTTTCCTAAGTCAAGATTCCTACTACTATCATGCTTAGCCTAGCTAGTAGAAAACAAGGGTGGATTATATTCATGCTATGGAATATTTCTAAGTCAATGACTTATGTTTTGTTTAATAAAACAACTAAGTGAATGAATCACCTGGTTGGAATGGAAAGAAAGGTTTGTGTTAAGTGGTTACACAAGTCCAGTATACTGGGGAAAACTTGGGCATCACCAAGTCCAGTATACTGGGGAAAACTTGGTATCTCACTTGTGGTATGCCACCCAGGAACAAAGAGATTTGAGATGTCAAATGTTGAGAAGCTTCAAGTGCAGCCACTTGGCATTATGGGCTCAGCCTGGATCATATAGGTTGCAATAACTTAGCCAAATGGATAGTTGGTTGTAGGGGATGATAGGTTGGAACGCCTCCATGCTGGTCTAAGGGAAGGCTTCTGAAAGATCTTGTCTTGGTGAAACCAAGTCTTGTGGGGAAAGTGCACCACCTCTGCAGAGTGTAAAATCTAAGTACTTATCCATGTCCCTGGCAAAGGAAAATTTGAGCATCAAGACATGGAAGCTATCAAGAATCTCCTCATCCCAATTTCTAAGTTAAAACTTGTGGTTGAACAAGGGTTTAAGGATCACCAATTTCTATTGGGAGATGCCTTGGGTGATTTGTGCCAAACAAAAACTTAGTGTATTCAAATGATAAGGAAAAATCTATTTTGAGCAAAGCAGGCCTAAGATCCACGTAGCCAAATGCATATATATGATAGATACTACTATACTACCATAGTATCACATGCCAATACAAATCAAATGTATTGACCCTTGTGGCTGTAACTTATTATGTTGCAGGTTTGTTTGATGTTAGTGAAGTATGTTGATTAGGATTACAAGTATACAACCAACATGATTGCCGGTGGCACTTTGAAGATGAAGGACGCCATGCTATATAGTTATTTCTGCTGCATTGTAATGAGATAGCCAAATGAGCTACTCCCTCCGTTTCAAAATATAAGATGTTTTAGGTCTATAAAGAAAATGTATCTAGACTTATTTTAGTGTGTAGATTCACTTCAAACCTGAGTGAACCTACATACTAAAAGTAGTATAGATACATTTGCTTCATAAAGCTAAAACATCTTATATTTTGAAACGGAGGGAGTATGTAAGATGTAATGAATTATTTTATTCCTGGTTATAAAGTTATAATATGACCTTTGTTTCTTGATATTACATATTAACTGTGGATGCTAGCTATTGATCTAGGGACTAGCATTGTAAACACAAGGATCTCTACCTTATTAAAGGTTGGGACCTCTACAATATTACTTTGATTTGAACCATTTCTAGCAAAACAAAAATGACTTAAAGTGGCCATTTTCACTAACTTGATATCAAATGGTTTTACCACATTTATAAATGACCAATAGGTGTTTTAAAATGTTTATAACCTATTAGAAACCACTTTTCCAAATAAAACATTCTTTGGCATGCTTGCATGCATTGCTTTGTTTTTATTATTCTATGTGCTAAATTGCTTAAATGGTAGATTGAATTTGTGCATTGGCTGAATTATAGTGAAATTTGAAGAGTGTTACTATTGCAATATCAAGGAGTGAACTTATATTCTCTACCAAAAAGTCAAGCGGTGCTTCATACTTTTGTCCCATTATTTTCACTGTGCATTAGTGTTATTTCTAAGTAGGACTTGCATGAAATTTTTGCTAAGTATAAACTATGCCATGGGAAATCCTAGTAGATGAAACCTTAGTAGAATTTTCCTAAGTTAAGATTCCTACTACTATCATGCTTAGCTTAGCTAGTAGAAAACAAGGGTGGATTATATTCATGCTATGGAATATTTCTAAGTCAAGGACTTGTGTTTTGTTTAATAAAACAACTAAGTGAATGAATCACCTGGGTGGAATGGTATTGCTTGGAAGGATTTTTGTTGATTGGTTACACAAGGCCCAATTCTATGGTTTACCTTGTGTATCTCACTTGTGGAATGCCACCCAGGAACAAAGAGATTTCAGATGTCAAATGTTGAGAAGCTTCAAGTGCAGCCACTTGGCATTATGGGCTCTGCCTGGATCATATAGGTTGCAATAACTTAGCCAAATGGACAGTTGGTGGTAGGGGATGATAGGTTGGAACGCATCCATTCTGGTCTAAGGGAAGGCTTCTGAAAGATCTTGTCTCGATGCATGTCTAGTCTTGTGGGGAAAGTGCACCACCTCTGCAGAGTGTAAAAATCTAAGTACTTAGTCGTGTCCCCGACAATGGACAATTTGAGCATTAAGACATGGAAGCTATCAAGAATCTCCTCATCCCAATTTCTAAGTTAAAAACTTGTCGTTGAACAAGGGTTGAGGGATCACCAATTTCTATTGGGAGATGCCTTGGGTGATTTCTGACAAACAAAAACTTAGTGTTTTCTAATGATAAGGAAAATCTATTTTGAGCAAAGCAAGCCTAAGCTCCACTTAGCCAAATGCATATAGATTATAGTTACCACTATACTACCATAGTATCACTTGCCAATACAATTCAAATGTATTGACCCTTGTGGCTGTAACTTATTATGTTGCAGGTTTGTTTGATGTTAGTGAAGTGTGTTGATTAGGATTACAAGTCTACAACCAACATGATTGCCTGTGGCACTTTGAAGATGAAGGACTCCATGCTATATAGTTATTTCTGCTGCATTGTAATGAGATAGCCAAATGAGCTATATAAGATGTATTGAATTATTTTATTCCTGGTTATAAAGTTGTATTATGACCTTTGTTTCTTGATATTACATCTTAATTGTGGATGCTAGCTATTGATACAGGGACTAGCATTGTAAACACAATGATCTCTACCTTATTAAAGGTTGGGACCTCTATAGATGGTATCAGAGCACTGTGTTGCCTGTAGGATTTGTAACCCTAGGATTGGACAAACCCCTTATAAAAAATAGGAGTTGTATTTGTTCCAAAACTTATTTACAAACAATCTCGTAAATTATTTCCTCAACCTTTTTGGTTTTGATTCTACATCTCTTCTATTTCAACTTGTTGGACAAAACCTCCACCATGAGCAAAGACTTCAACATGAGCAAAGGACTTCACCAACTCAAATGACTTCAACTTCAAAATCATCAAAGACTTCAACTTTATTTTCCCCAAGGACTTCAACTTAGATATCACTAAGGACTACAAGTGAGACAAGAAATATTACTCAAGACTTGAAGACTAAGGAAGCACAACTTAGAAGGAACCATCATCACCTTTGAAGTTTTGTGACCAAGATACAAGAGTATCTCCAAAGATACAATGATCTTGTTCATGAAGAATCAACTAAGAAGGATGGAATGATCTCAATTGAACCATATAGTTGGACCACCATACTAGTGAATAGATCAAACCCACCAACTTATGTGGTGTAGAAAAAATATTTTGTTTCCTAAAATGTGTTTGAACCTTGTTTTTTGAGTGGAATGTTTGTTTGTGATTGCTTGCACATTGCTTGTATGAATTGTTGTGTGTGATTAGACTTCTTCCTTATAAATCTCTTGCCTATTCTAATCCCAGTCCAACCCAAACAGATGACTTCCCCAAGAAATTCCAACATCAAGAATGGTGACAACAACAACCAAGAGCTGCTCATGAGAGAACAACTACTAGTAAACCAAACCCATTTGAATCAGATGACCACTCAGTTTCTAGCCAACAACAATGAGTTAGACCCAAACTTGCAAAAGTTTTTGGAAAATCAATCTCAATTATTGCAAGGGATGACCACTCACATGATCAACATGGGAGACAACCTTTCCCAAGGAGTTTGTGACAACAATGATGTCAAGGATGATATTATAGAAGGAACTCAAGCTTGCAATATTTGTGGAGACATGGATCACACTTCCAAAGAGCATGAAGATCAATGCCCTAATTGTGAAGAGAAACATCCAACTAATCAATTCCCCACATCTCAAGTGACTTGTTTCCTATGTGAAGGAAATAATCATGTCCCTATCCAATGCCCCATCTATTCTATAGTTCAACAAAGGAAACAAGGTGTAGTGCAACAAAAGTTTGGAAACCCCCATGAGGAAACAACTTCTACCAAGAAGGATGAAGACAAAGGAAAATCTCAGCTTGCACCTCCATGCATTATGACTCACATTGATGACAATAGAGGAAACATATGTATTATCAAGGGAAATGATTAAGGAAACAAGGAGACTTTCCCACCTTTGAGGTGAGATATGAAGAGCATGAACTAGAAGAACTCCTAGCTTTGGAGAAACCCAAGAAGAAGAAGAAATGCCCCAACCCTAGCAAGAAAGATATTACCCAAGAGCAATGTTACACATGCAAAGAGATGGGACACTATGCCAATGAATGTCTAGAGAAGAAGAAGAAGTATAAGGAATATAGCCAAGTGTGGTGCAACAACTGCAAAGAGCTAGGCCATTATGTATCAACTTGTCCACAAAAGATACATGAAGAACTCAACCTTGTCACATGTTACAATTGTGGTAACCAAGGACATTATGCAAGCAATTGTATAGAAAAGATGAAGTACAAGACAAGCAAGCCTATGAAGGATCTCAGCCTTGTCACATGTTTCAAGTGTGGAAACAAGGGACACTATGCAGATGTCTGGCCAGAGAAGTTTCATCAAGATCCCAAGCAAGCCAAGATGTAATCTAGTGGAAAACTTTTAAGGGTGGTAGTACCCTACTTTTTTTGAATCCAACTTGTAAACTCTAGCCTCCCCAAATCTCGGGACGGGATTTCTTTTAAGGGTGGTAGCCTTTCACAGCCCAAAATTTTCCAAATTTTGAAATGTGAAAAAATAAATAAACAAAATAAATAATTGTTGAAATTTAGGGTGAAAAGAAACTTTTGTTTCTAAATGGAAACATCAAAACCCAACTTAAAAAAAACTTTGAATAAAATTTGAATCAAACTAAATTCAAAAACTAGTGAAATGCATTCTTCATAAATGCATCTTGAAAATTTAAACACTTGGAAAATAAACCAAAACCCAAATGGAAGAAAAACATTTCCAAGATTACTCTAATCCTATGGATTTGATCCACATAAAAATTGGTTAACAAACATTTTAAAATGATCAAGAATGATAAATGAAAATATTATGAAATCATAGAAATTGGTTTCACTTAATTTGGAGCCATCGATAATATCTTATGAAGTTAACAAGATAAAGGAATTAAATTTCAAAGCTAATAAAGCTCCTATATAAAACCCATACCAAATGGTGATCAAATTAATCCTAAAGGGATTTAAAAATATAAACAAATATTAAATAAGATTTTACAAATTGGAATCACCAAGTTTGGATCTATAAATAAAAAGATATGGATTTTATGAGACAAAGAAAGAAATAATTAAATAAGGAATATTTAAAAGCCAAATTGAAACTTGGCCTAATACATAAGCAAATGAGATAAAGTAAATCCAAATTCAAATGAAAAAAGGGATAAAGAATAAGCAAATAAAAGTATATGAGATTAAATCCTATTCTAATTAAATTTAATAAAGACAAAAATCCATAATAGAAATGATTAATTAAATCATGAGAAAATGATAATTGGAATTGCCCAAGAGAAGTAAAAGTTATTTAATTGACTTAAATGGAATCGAAGAATTATTTGAATAAAATTTATATTGATTTTATACCATATTGAATTTTATTTAAATAAAGAAAATTGCTCAATTCAAGTGAATAATAAACCATATTAGAAATATTTCAAAAAAAAAATTCATAGTGAATTATTTAACACCTAATAAATAAAGAAAACCTACTGAAAAGGATTTGATAAAATTTGGAATTTAAATAAGAGTTGGAAAACATATTAAAATTCTATTTAAATAAAGTCAAAAGGGCCATTTTGAATAAATAATTAAACCATGTGTAAAGGAAATATTTATTCTGAAAATGGACAATAAATGCATGTCTAAAACAGTATAGAAAACTTACAGAAAGTTTGGCAAGGATTTTAATTCAAATGTTTGATTGAATTGTTTGAACAAAATCAAAACAGAAAAAGAAAAATGAAACAGAACAAAAAATGGAAAGGACCCAGCCCAGCCCAACGTGGCCCAGCTAGCCCAGCAAGCCTACCTCTCTCCCTCTACCCCGAATCGTTTTCTGTCACTCAATAACGCACCCTCAAACCCACTGACCGCTGGACCCCACCGCACCTCTCTCTCACTCACTGACGAAGCAGCCCCACCTGCCAGTCATCTTATCTACCCCGCGGTGACCATGCCCTTCTCCTCGCTGTTACCAGCCGTTGCAGAATCAAATCAATTCGAGTTATTGCCGCACTGATTCTGCCTGTGACCACGCTAGTTAAAGCGCCAGGCTGCACGAATTACTCGCCCGAATCTCACTGCCCCGACACACTCCGGTGACAATTTCAGTGAGTACACGCCGCCCCTCCCCTCTGGTTCACGCTCACTTGATCTCCATCACTTTGCACATCCACTGACCCCAGCCACACGTTTTCTGGTGACCCAGAGCGTCGGCGACCACCCCGAATGAGCGCCGCCACGGTCTGCCTCAACTCCAGCGAGCAGTAGCCGACAAGCCAACGCGCCCCTTTCCCTCTGCTGAGTTCTTTCACAACCTAGGCAACCTTGCGCACCCTCCTGACACGTTTACTTGATTAATCGTGACCTAGACGCTCGCCTTCGACCATGGCCGTGCGTGCCCGTGCTAGTGAGCTACTCCGGCGAGGAATCCCAGTCGACTCCGTGCGCCCCTCGATAAACAACGACAACCTTGAGCTTCAGCATGACGCGGCGAACCCAGTGAGCATTCTCTCCCTCTCCCGCGCTTCTTATTTTGTCGGTAACTCCATCGTCTGAGCGCGCCGCCGCCACTCGCCGCCGCTCGTTCCTGGTCATTCGATTTAGGCCGTAGGATTTTGATCGCGTGGCTACGATAGAACATAACCCGAAGGGGTACGATTGATCTTGTGCCGCACGATCTGTTTTAGATCCAACACACCACGTAGGCCGATCCGAGCGAACCTGTATGAGCCAATGAAAAAATTCCACGTGGCCTGGAGTTCTTTTAAAACCAGAAATTTTTCTATTAGATATGTGAATTTGTAAATTGCATAACTTTAAATTTACACGTCCAAATTTTACAAATTTTATATCAATGGAATCAGCAAAACAATTACTTTCCAACCATGTACTTTTTTTTAGTAAATTGCTTCTGTTAAATTGGTTGTTTTTACAGAAACGTGTGTAGGCATTATTTGAATATAAAAAATATTCTAGAAATATTTTTAAGGTAAAATCTTTGGTAAATGGATTGTATTGAACCTACTGACCTTCAAAACCAACTTTTGGATTTCAAAACATATTTTGTGAAGCTAAAGAATAAATCTTGGATTAAAGCATTTCTAGTTAAATAAGAATATTGAATATGTTTTAAAAATGTTTTTTGAGTAAAACCTTTGGAAAATGATTTGATTTAAACTCTGTGACCCTAAACAACAAGTTTTATGATTTAAAAATATATTTGGTGAACCCTAGAAAAATTATTACTTTGTTCAAAGGCATTTCTAACAAATAAAATATTGCTTTTGTATAAAAATGGTTTATAGGTAAAACCTTTTGCAAATGGTTTTAATATTAAACACTTGACCTTAAAACACTAACACTTGTGTTTAAAAATAAATTTGTCAAACACTAGAAAAGATTACTTTGATTTGAACCATTTCTAGCAAAATAAAAATGACTTAAAGTGGCCATTTTCACTAACTTGATATCGAATGGTTTTACCACATTTATAAATGACCAATAGGTGTTTTAAAATGTTTATAACCTATTAGAAACCACTTTTCCAAATAAAAAAATCTTTGGCATGCTTGCATACATTGCTTTGTTTTTATTATTCTATGTGATAAATTGCTCGAATGGTAGATTGAATTTGTGCCTTGATTGAATTGTACTGAAATTTGAAGAGTGTGACTATTGCAAGATCAAGGAGTGAACTTATATTATCTACCAAAAAGGCAAGCGGTGGTTCATACTTTTGTCCATTATTTTCACTATGCATTAGTGTTATTTCTAAGTAGGACTTGCATGAAATTTTTGCTAAGTATAAACTATGCCATGGGAAATCCTAGTAGATGAAACCTTAGTAGAAATTTCCTACGTTAAGATTCCTACTACTATCATGGTTATCTTAGCTAGTAGAAAACAAGGGTGGATTATATTCATGCTATGGAATATTTCTAAGTCAAGGACTTGTGTTTTTTTTAATAAAACAACTAAGTGAATGAATCACCTGGGTGGAATGGCATTGCTTGGAAGGATTTTTGTTGAGTGGTTACACAGGGTCCATTTCTATGGTTTACCTTGTGTATCTCACTTGTGGAATGCCACCCAGGAACAAAGAGATTTCAGATGTCAAATGTTGAGAAGCTTCAATTGCAGCCACTTGGCATTATGGGCTCTTCCTGGATCATATAGGTTGCAATAACTTAAACAAATGAATAGTTGGTGGTAGGGGATGATAGGTTGGAACGCGTCCATTCTGGTCTAAGGGAAGGCTTCTGAAAGATCTTGTCTCGATGCATGTCGAGTCTTGTGGGGAAAGTGCACCACCTCTGCAGAGTGTAAAAATCTAAGTACTTAGCCGTGTCCCCGGCAATGGACAATTTGAGCATCAAGACATGGAAGCTATCAAGAATCTCCTCATCCCAATTTCTAAGTTAAAAACTTGTGGTTGAACAAGGGTTGAAGGATCACCAATTTCTATTGGGAGATGCCTTGGGTGATTTCTGACAAACAAAAACTTAGTGTTTTCAAATGATAAGGAAAATCTATTTTGAGCAAAGCAAGCCTAAGCTCCATGTAGCCAAATGCGTATAGATGATAGTTACCACTATACTACCATAGTATCACTTGCCAATACAATTCAAATGTATTGACCCTTTTGGCTGTAACTTATTATGTTGCAGGTTTGTTTGATGTTAGTGAAGTGTGTTGATTAGGATTACAAGTCTACAACCAACATGATTGCCTATGGCACTTTGAAGATGAAGGACTCCATGCTATATAGTTATTTTTGCTGCATTGTAATGAGATAGCCAAATGAGCTATGTAAGATGTAATGAATTATTTTATTCCTGGTTATAAAGTTGTATTATGACCTTTGTTTCTTGATATTACATCTTAACTATGGATGCTAGCTATTGATCCAGGGACTAGCATTGTAAACATAGGGATCTCTACCTTATTAAAGGTTGGTACCTCTACATTTAAACAGGGAGAAGAAGACAAATTGCCGGAGTCATGGACAAGGTTCTGTGCCTTGATTTATGCACATCCTGGATGTCCATTGCCTAAGAATGAGCTTCTTGATATTTATTATAATGGACTAACTGATGATTGTAGGACATACCTAGATAGTTTTGCTGATTGTGTTTTCAGGAAAAGGACTCCTATAGATGTTGAAGAATTAATGGTAAGGTAAGCAAGAATTATGATGATTGGACTTCAACTGAGGTAAATACACCTAAACCTGTTACTCCTGAACTAGTGGTGCCTAAACCTGATCCAACACCAACACCAAAGAAGATGGGAGTTATTGCATTAAATGATGCAGTGATGAAGGAAGTTAAAAAGTGTCTAAAGGAGAAAGGTATTAGAGCTGAAGATGTGAAGAATCTACCTCCTATAGAAGAATTATGTAAGCCAATTCCCCACTCATCTACTATTTGAGGTACACTCTCTCCACTTTAATGAAGGTGATATTCCCTATGGTAAGCCTCTTGATCAATGCTTAGAGGATCTTGACACATTTATTGTTAAGCAAGGTAACTTTAATAGACAAGTTCAGAATCATTTATTTGAAAACTCTAGAGCTATTAAAGAGTTGAAAGATATTGTGGAAAGAACTTCTAATGGTATTAAAATGCTTTGTAAACACCTGCAAATGGTCCAAACCCAACTTGATCAACTTGCTAAGGTACAAAAAGATATGATAGTTAATGCCTCAGGAGATAAACATGCTTATGGAATTAAAACTAGGAGTGGTATAGCTACTCAAGATCCTTTATATCCTAAAGGACACCCTAAAGGAATTGAGCAGGATTATCAACAAGGTGAAAGTAGTGGTAGTCCTCGTAAGAGAAAGAAAAATAAACATAAGATAGTTGACGAACCACTTGAACCTGTTGTAGATCCTAATAGTATATCTGTCTCTGATGCTAAAACTAAGAGTGGTAATGGTAATAATGATGTTCCTGATACGGAGGAAGTTGAGGAAGAACCTAAGAAGCACACTAAGAATACTAGGTACACTAAGGAAGATTTTATTGCTAAGAAACATGGTAGTGAGAGAGAACCTTGGGTGCAGAAACCTATGCCTTTTCTAGGTAAGAAACACAAGTCAAAGGAGGAAGAACACTACAACAATTTTTGTGAGTGGATGAAACCTTTATTTTTCCAAATTCCTTTGACTGATGCTATTAAGTTGCCTCCTTATTCCAAATATATGAAGGATATTGTCTCTAATAAAAGGAAGATTCCTAATGAGGAGATTTCTACTTTGCTTGCTAATTATTCCTTTCAATGGTAAGGTTCCAAAGAAACTTGGTGATCCAGGTATACCAACTATTCCTTGCTCTATTAAGAATAATTATGTTAGAACTGCTTTATGTGATTTGGGAGATGGAGTTAGTGTTATGCCTTTTTCTCTCTACAAGAGACTCTAGCTAGAAAAGTTGATACCAACTGATATATCTTTGCAAATGGCTGATAAGTCAACTACTATTCCTGTTGGTATATGCGAGGATGTTCCTATTCAAGTGGCTCATAATTGCTTGGTTTTAACTAATTTTGTTGTGCTTGAGATGCGTGAAGATGATAATATGTCTATTATTCTTGGGAGACCTTTTCTTAATACTGTAGGTGTTGTCATCAATTGTAATCAAGGAAAAGTAACTTTCAATATTAATGACAAAGAGCATAGTGTTTACTTCCCCAAGAAGGTTGCTAAGAACTATTGCCTGAATTCCATTGAAAATGTTGAGGGGATCAAGGTTTGAGAAATATATTGTCCCATTCCACAAGAAAATTTTGAAACTATTATGATTGGGACCATTGCTATCAAGTATGAGGTAACATAATCACCTTGTGGAATGCAAAGTTTTGTTTCATATAAGATTGTTTTGGTAACAAGACTTGATCAACCTTGTTAACAAAAGGATTTTAATGAACAAAATAATATTTTCAGTATGGTTATACTTGCTTTCTTTTACTTCTCGTTCCTAGTCTTTGCCTTTTCTTTTGATAGCTTTGGTTTTGTTAGTTGTTTGCTTGTTAGAGTGTCTTAGAACTTCTGTATTTTGGTTTTTGGTTTGCTTTTGCTTCTTCTAAAAAAAATTGTTTCTGTGAGAAAATTAATTTTCATACCGTGAAAATTGGCCAAAAATAAGGTTTCTCGAAAAATCCCGGAAAATTAAAAATAAATTTTTCCTTGAAAAAAGGGGCAGAGGGACACTTGGAGTGACCCAGGGCGACACCCCAGGCACTCACACCCCTGGTGGGCGCGACCGCCCTACATGTGGCGCCTCGGTGGGGTGTGGCCCACCTGGGCCCCTCCAAAGTGTCTCCTCCCAGCCATCTTCCTTCTCTCTCCCGAAAAACATCGGAAAACTTTCTCAAGCTCGAGTTCCTGTTGTTCTTGCTCGCGATTTTCGATCTCCTTGCTCAACCCATCTTTGTTGCTGATTTTTGGAGGGATTGCTCCTTGGTATGTGCCTCCTCCACTTGTCCAATTAGATTTGTGATTGATAGATTGTATGTTGAGTATTTTTCTGCTATACATGACAGGTTGTGTGATCTTGCATGCTTGTTCTATGCTTAGAGATTTCATTTTGATGCATGTGTAGCCCTTTAGTAAGTTCCTATAGTAGTTCCTCATCATTTATCAACTTGGAAATCACTTGGTTTGATGTTTGTCTAAAAAATTTAGAAAAAAAGAGGTCATGGACAACCACACATTTGGTGAAATATTTGAGAGTGATGCACCTAGAAGGGCAAGGCCTTCAAGATCATCCTCCCGAGTTAGGCCCTCATACAATGAGGATCTCATTACTCCACGATTCGGTGACGAGGGAGATGAGGGGGATGCTCACCCTTCCACCTTTCCTTGCCAGACCTTTTTGCGGGCTGCTGGGATTCTTGATGATTTTACCACCTTGGTTTGGAGGGCTGGACTAACAAGCCTTATGCAGGATGAGAGCGTGTAATATGGAACGCTCACTAAAAGATTTGTGGAGAGCTTTTCTTTTACTAACAGCTTGTTCAAGCCAGATGTGTCTTTCAAAATTTATGACAGGTCTTACAACATGACATTGAAGAAATTTTGTGAGGCCCTGGGACTTGGTACAGTTGGGCCAGCAAAGAAAATTGCAGCTCAACCCGCTGATTTGTTGGAGCTCTACCGCGGGATAACTAATGATGATAACCGTAGAGCCCAACGGGGAAAGATAAGAAATATTCAACTCCCAGCCATCAGGTACTTTGCTTACTATCTTGCCACTAGTGTTCTTGGTAGGGATAACACTAGTAATATTTCCAATTATCATTTGGCATTAATAGCTATTGCACTCAACAATGAAACTAAGTACAATCTTGGTTCTCTCATTGCTCGTCGCTTAGATGCTAAGGGACCCATTTATGGGGGAATTATTGCTGCACGTGTTGCTACTTCCTTGGACCTTGCTGTTGATCCAAATAATACAGTTTTGGCTCCTTGGAGGCTTGACCTTGCTACCATGAAGGCGCACCACTTTGTCACTAATGGCTCTACCCTTGAGAGCTTGGTTTATAGAATGATGTTTATTGACAGGGAAGAGAGAGAGATCCCTCTCCCCCAAACCACTTTGTTTAGTATTTCTCAGGGACCTTTGTCATGCTCCAAGGAGGAGATGTATGACAAGCTGCGCATTCTTGGCTTCCATGGACACTATCAGGGGGACGCGCCCTCATACGACCCCTTTATATACTACACAAGGGAGTCCTCGAACTCGTACCAGGACGAGGGAGCCTCCTCGTCGTACTACGAAGGTGAACCTACTTGGGCACCATGGGATTGAGCCCAACTTAGGCCAAAATCCTAAGCTTGGGGGGAGTGCTCGGGATATGCTATATGGGTATCCTAATAGCATGTATCTTATCCGACTAACCCGGGTGGCCCATAGTCGGTAGCGTGGCCTATGGCCTGCTGGGCGGCCCAGTTAGGTGGATACAGAAGGGAGGCCCATGCCGGATAAAGGAAGGCTACGGTGGAGTCACCAGCGTACCCGGAGCCTTGGAGTGCAAGATACATAAGACTAGTAATAGACGGTGTAGGACTCTGTGACCTGTCCGGCTAGGACTTTTCCCTGTAACCCTAGGACCTGGCGACTATATAAGTCAGGCCTATGGGAGCCTTTAGGGCACGTTCATAGACAACTACAGACAACCTCACACAGCGAACCTATCTCTGTAACTCGGCGTATTGCCATTATAGTGATTTATAGCAGGAGTAGGATTCTGCCACCGTCGTGGGATCTGAACCTGTGTAAGCTGTGTTACCTCGTACCCGTCAACCGGCCGCCTTACCCCACGTCTCTAAACACGCACTGTGAGGACCCCTCCATGGCGTACTCGTCGGCAATACCACGACAGTTGGCGCCCACCGTGGGGCAAGAGGCGCTTCAGGCTCTTCAACGGGCGAGGACCAAAATCTTCGCAGGACTCGGCAAAACCTTAGCCATCGGTCGCGTTCTCTTCTCCGGCAACGTTCCGATCGTCCCTCCTGACGAGTTCTAGATCTCAGCGAAGACGAACCCTACGCGGTGTTCGATCGTTCCTATCAGAGACATCCACCTTTTCATCGGCGAAACCGACTCGGGCACTAGTTCCCTGGGAGTCGGAGGAGCATCAAGACCCGCACGGACCGCCTACGGGCAGGATACGTTCGCGGAAGGATCGATGTCAGATCTCTCTTCGGAGTTTGTCGGCAAAGATCGGAAAGCATCAAGACCCGCACGGACCACCTATGGGCAGGATACGTTCGCGGAAGGATCAATGTCGGATCTCTCTTCGGAGTTTGCCGACAAAGATCGTAAAAATTCAAGGCCCACCCAAACCGCCCCTATGCAGGATATAAAGGTGGAAGATCACTGCAAATCCGCCGGCTTTGTCCGTGCGTCTGGACAGCAGAGATCCAAGTTCGTCGGTGTGGTTACCATCTTCGATCTGGCGCGCTGCGTTCAGAGAGAGGGCGAAACCCCCGCGATTACATGGCCAGGTGGCTCCGTATACGAGACGATCTAGCCCACTACCCCGATGATAACGCTTTGTATCACTTCGTGGAAGGACTAAACCGCGGCACGCTTCTCCAACATTCTTTAAGACGGCAGCAGGCAACAGGACGCCTTACCCTCGATGAGATGGTGAGCACCGTCTACAGCTACGCGGCAGCTGACGCGGCAGCCCAGATGGAGCTCGCGCTTAGAGACGGAGAACCTCCGGCTCAGCAGCCGCTACCACGAAGCAGCCGTTGCCAAGGCAAGGGACTGCGAGAACAACGAAGCAGCCGTTGCAGAAGTTGTCCTCTACAGCGAAGAATTCAAAGAGATCCAGAGCAAGGTCGATGACTCAGAGATGCCCGCGTCGAAGAAGCAGATCTCTGACTCCGCTCCTGCGTTCAAGGCCACCATCGAGAACAAGCCGGTGGAACTTGTGGTAGGCGATGCCTCCAAGGTCACCGCCATTGGGACGAACCTGGATCCCAAATAGGAAAGCATGCTCGTCGAGTTCCTCCGTGAGAACAGGGACATCTTTGACTGGCAACCTGCCGACATGAAAGGTGTACCTAGGGAACTTGCCGAGCACAGCTTAAACATTGACCCAAAATGCAAACCAGTGAAACAACCTCTACGACGCTTTGGAGATGAGAAGAGACGCGCCATTGGCAAAGAGATAGCTAGGTTACTTAAGGCTAGATTTATCCGAGAAGTCCTTCACACCCAATGGGTGGCCAATCCTGTACTTGTCCCCAAAAAGGGAACCAATGAATTAAGAATGTGCGTTGATTACACCGGCTTGAACAAAGCATGTCCCAAAGATCCGTTTGCTTTGCCTCGCATTGACCAAGTCATTGACTCGACGGCTGGCTCAGAACTTTTGTGTTTTCTCGATGCATACTCAGGATACCACCAGATCAAGATGAGGAAGTCGGACCAATTGGCCACTTTGTTCACTACCCCATACGACACGTTTTGCTATGTCACAATGCCCTTTGGGCTGAAAAACGCAGGTGCTACCTACCAGCGGACAATGGAACGTTGCCTTCACGACCAAATTGGTCAAAACATTCACGCCTACGTGGGTGATATCGCGGTGATGTCCAAAAAGTCAAACGACTTAATCTCCGACTTAAAAGAAACCTTTGATAATCTCCGGAAATACAACATGATGCTTAACCCCAAGAAGTGCGTCTTCGGGGTTCCAGCCGGCAAATTGTTGGGCTTCGTCGTTTCCCAGCATGGAATCGAGGTCAACCCGGAGAAAATCAAGGCCATCTTGAACATAAACTGTCTGACATGCCTAAAGGATATTCAACGACTAACAGGTTGTGTTGCAGCAGTTAGTCGGTTCGTCATCCGACTTGGAGAGAAGGCTCTGCCGCTGTAAAAGTTGCTAAAGAAGGCGGACAAATTCACGTGGATGGACGAAGCAGATGCAGCATTGAAGCAGCTCAAGGAGATTCTTTCCTCAGCGCCCATCCTTGCAGCACCCGAGCCTGGAGAGCCCCTGTTAATTTACATGGCGGCAACCAACCGGGTTATCAGCATCGTCATCGTGGTAGAGCGGAAGGAACCAGGCTATGAGCACGGAGTTCAACGACCAGTTTACTACGTAAGCGAGGTCTTGACGGAGTCCAAGCAGCGTTACCCGCACTACCAAAAGATAGCTTATGGAGTATTCCTCGCTTCTCGGAAGATGAGGCATTACTTTCAAGAGCACCCAATCACAGTGGTGAGCAAGACCCCACTGTCCGACATTATCAATAACATCGACGCTCCAGGAAGGGTCACGAAGTGGGGCACTGAACTTGCCGCCTTCGAGATCACCTACAAGAGACGCGACGCTATCAAGTCACAAGCCTTGGTGGATTTTGTTGCAGATTGGACGGAGATGCCAGATGCTACTCCGTTGCCAGAACCAGAGTACTGGGTGATGCACTTTGACGAATCAAAGCTGGTCAATGGCTCGGGGGCTGGTATATTGCTACAGTCACCAACAGGAGACAAGCTACACTACGTTCTGCAGATCCACTTCGAGGCTACAAACAACATGGCGGGGTATGAAGCACTCATTCACGGACTACGTGTAGACAAGGATATTGGCATCAAACGCATAGTTTGCTATGGAGATTCCGACTTGGTTGCCCAGCAGGTGGCTGGCACCTAGAATGCGCGGAACCCTATGATGGCAGCATATCGAGACGAAGTGGACGAGATAGCCAAGAGCTTCTTGGGCTACGAAGTCAAGTATGTGCCTAGGGAGCAAAACGAGGTGGCTGATCTGCTATCTAAGCTAGGATCAGGGCGCAAGCGAATTCTGCCAGGAGTTTTCCTAGAGCACCTGCGCACACCATCCGTGAAGGGAGCCGACATCGACAATCCGGATAGAGCTGACTCTTTCATCCATATGGTGACTAAAGTCCCTCCGATTTGGACAAAACCGTTCATGGAATATCTCGAACACGGAATTTTGCCCGACGACAAAGTCGAAAGACAACAAATAGTACGACGAGCAAAGGGTTATACCATAATCAATGGGCAACTCTACAAAAGGAGCACTACTGGTGTATACCTAAAGTGTGTTTCCCAGCTAGAAGGTATGGAACTCCTACGCGAAATCCATCTCGGAGATTGCGGGAACCACGCCGCTCCTCGATCGTTGGTCGCGAAAGCCTTCCGGCAAGGATTCTACTGGCTGACCGCAAAGGCGGACGCCGAAAAGCTGGTTGAGACATGCATGGGATGCCGGTATTATGCCCGACAACCACATGTTCCTGCTGAAGAACTGCGAACAATGCCAATAACTTGGCCGTTTGTAGTCTGGGGGCTAGACATGGTGGGACCATTACAGACGGCACCTTGTGGGTTTACGCATCTTCTTGTAGCAGTTGATAAATTCACCAAATGGATAGAAGCTAAACCCATTAGAAAGCTTGATGGGGCAACTTCCCTCAGGTTTGTCCGGGATCTAGTGGTGAGATTTGGTCTCCCACATAGCATTATCACCGACAACGGCAGCAATTTATCACTCGGAGAAGTGGAGGCATATTGCTAGGAGAAAGGCATCCGACTTGACCTTGCATCTATGGCACACCCAAAATCCAATGGTCAGGTTGAGCGGGCCAATGGATTAATTCTGCAGGGAATCAAGCCACGTCTTGAGGCACCGCTACATAGAGCAGTTGGAGCCTGGGCGGAAGAATTACCATCTATGGTAGCACGTTTACGAACTACACCCAACAGATCTATCGGCTACACCCCTTACTTCATGGTATATGGAGAAGAAGCCATCCTGCCCTGCGACATCCTCCATGATGCACCAAGAGTTGCCGCCTACGACGAGGATAACGCTGAAGAATCCAGACGCCTAGATGTGGACCTTCTCGAGGAGGAGCGCGTTTTGGCATGCCAAAGATCTGCCATCTACCAGCAGAAGCTACACATCTACCATAGTCGCCGCGTTCAGCATCGCTCGTTTAAAGAGGGGGATTTGGTTCTCCGACTTAAGCAGAAGAAGTCACACAAATTAGCCCCGCCATGGGAAGGACCATTCAACATAAGCAAGGTGCTGCTCAATGGGTCTTACTACCTTGTTGACAATCGTGAACTAAAGGATAGACCCAAGGAGGATCATAAGCGTAAGCGACATGACCCGAATGATGACTACTCGGAGCTTGATCGGCCATGGAACATAGCACAGCTACGTCCTTTTTACACTTAGAATTTTTTATCTAATTGTGTATCTCTTATATGATCAATGAAATAAAGCTCTTTGGTTCACTCATATTCCTGAGTCTTTTACCTCCTTTAGTGTTCATTTTTGGATCATGTAAAACCTTTATGCACAAGCTTTGCGTTTGCACTTGTGAAAATTTCGCCTACGGGCGTTAGCTTAAGTTTTCTGGTCTACACATTCTTTGTTGTTTTTATGTGGATTCTGGAGTAGTGACTTTCGACACTTATTGTCAGCGATTTTTTGCTTAGGTTATTGACGGTGCCATTGGGCATCATTACCTAAGCGCATGGTTCCGACAACGAGTCTTCCGACTCACGAAAAGTCAAGCATAAGAACCAAAGTAATGGATAAGCCAACACTTGCTTAAAAA
The DNA here is from genome assembly GCA_916181665.1 of Avena sativa. Classification (NCBI taxonomy): domain Eukaryota; kingdom Viridiplantae; phylum Streptophyta; class Magnoliopsida; order Poales; family Poaceae; genus Avena; species Avena sativa. The sequence continues at coordinate 269,259,139 of OV702298.1, read as the reverse complement.
TATATACATGCTGGGAACTAAGTTCTTAAGTAGCAGGAAATTACAACCATTGTTTTCCGCCTTAAGTTACATCATCAAGTTTTTTCTGCGCATACACCAAAGGCGAAACAAATATTACATAGTGTTTTTCACTCTTTGGGCGCAGGAGACTTGGAAGTAGCATCGTCCCCAGCTGGAGAATCACCCTCAACATCAGCGCTATGATGAGATTCGGAGGAATCTTGGTTGACACTATCGATGGTGTTCATGGGCACGAAGACATCGATATCCACCAACTCGGCAACTCTGGTGTCATAACCCGCGAGTGATGACAAGATGGCTTCATGATCAATCTCTTTGCCGTCATCGTCAACGTCGGGGATACCAGAGGTCATCGTGTCGATGTCGGCACCTTCGTAGTGTGCCTTCACCATTGAGAGCGCCATCCTTGCTCCAGCCCGTGCACATGAAGCTTTCCATCTCGTAACACGCTCGGGGGCTTGGCGTAGAATCTCCGAGTACTTCGTCACGGAGTCCGAGGCCTTGATGTATATCTGGAGGGGCTTGGCAATCTCCTTGGCTTGGGTGATGGCGGTGTTGATGAAGTTGCCGGCAAGAACCATGCATTCCTTGTCGGAAGGAGGCGAGCGGGTTAAACCCATAGGAGCTGAAAGCTCCGACAATGAGCGCATGAGTTCAATAAACTCTAAGTATCCAGGCTACAGAAATACAAGGCGGAGGAAACTTACTGAAGATGCTATCCTTGGCCTGCTAGAGGGTGTCCGCCAAGGATTCCTTCTCTTGTTGGAGGAGCTTAAATTCCTCGCTGTGGCGTTGGTTTTGCTCATCAGCGGCTTGCTTCTGATCTTTTAAGATCGCAAGCTCCTCCTTCAAGCGATTGATTTCCGTGGAGGAGGAATCTTGTAGGGCTTTCATAGAATCCTCGTGCATCTTCAGCATCTCTTCCCTCTCCTTCTTAAGGATTCTCTTCTCGCTGTCCAGCTGCTGGATGTGCTTGGACTGCTCGACAATATCCTTGGCCTTGGACATGTTCTGCAAAGTCGGAGAAAACAAAGTACACAGTGAGTACTCGGAGAATGAAGGCATAAAACCAAGATGGAATGCGCAAAAAAGAAAACATACTCTTGTTTTTGATGATCTGCTCCTTCAAGATGGCAGTTTTACCCTTTTCGGCTTCAAGATCTGTACGCATCTTCTGGTACTTGTCGTTGGCCATGCCCCTCCGAGCATTCTCATTCTGTGGAAAAAGGAAAAAGTTAAACCGTTCTTTAGTCTGCTTGGAGCACCTAGTCGGAAACTTTCCACTTAGGCGCTCGGGGGCTACAGTGAGAGTTTTTTTAACTTAGCAATATGCTTGGGCTTTTCTTTAAGCATCTAGTCGGAGCTACTTCAGTTCTCGATTAGAAGCTTGGGGGCTACAGTATAAAGTTTTAACTCGGAAAATGCTTAGCTTTACTTTAAGCATCTAGTCGAAACTTATTCAGTTACAACTAGAAGCTTGGGGGCTACAGTATTGAAAATTATAAACACTGCGTTTGCTACTCTTAAAGCATCTAGTCGGAATAGTTTGTTCCATCTAAATGCTTGGGGGCTACAGTGAGAGTTCTTTCTAACTTAGTCACTCTTAGAGCATATAGATGCAAAACCTATGGTTTTCCGTCTACATCCTCGGGGGCTATAGTGGGATACTCATATGAAATGCAAAAGGCAAAGTAAAACTAACAAGTGCAATAATCTTGAGGTTTGTAGCACTCTTGGCTAGCAGCTTGCCAAAGGAGATGCTATTTCCTCGCAAGATATCCGCTTGTCGGAGAAGCTCCTCAATACCGCACGTCGGAGACGACGACACTCCTCCAGGAACCAGAGTTGTGTCACTCGGCGTGAGCGCCGGGTAAACTATCTTCGGGAACTCGAAGGGCTTCTAGGGAGCGGGGGCGCCGCCTTCGGCAGAGGTACCAGCTCCCACTACCGCCTTTCCGCTACCGATGGCATCCTTAGCCGGAGCTTCAGCCATTTGTAGAGCAGTGCTCTCCTGCGTCGCCTGCTCGCCGACAATAGCGAGTTCGGTAGAGGCGCCAGAATCCACTTCCATGGCGGAAGGGCCTGGTGCCTCCTGGGCTTGAGAGCTTGTTGGAGTAGAGGAAGGCTTGACGGCAGGAGTAGCAGGGGCGATGACGGGGGAGGCGTCATGATGCAGCATATCCTTGATATTTCTAGAAGCCCCCAAAGTTTTGGAGGTCTTCTTGAGGCTAGTCGTGGCTTTCTTCCTGAAACGTGCAAAGTGCATAAGTACAGAAACAAAAGAGATAGATAGACAATGTCGGAGAATGAGAAGCTTACACTAGGGGGGTGCTTTGGCAAAAATCCCGGTGGATTTTCTCTTTTCCGCCTCCAGGGCGGCGGTAGTCTTTTTGGAGGCTCCACCCTCCGTCTTCTTCTTCTTGCCTCCGTCGGCAGCGTCAGAGGTGGATCTCTTCCGCTTTCGCGCCAACGGGACATCGTCGTCGGACACGACCGTGACTTCCTTCATCTTTGGATCGTAGATTTGCGCAGCCAGGTTGTCCTCATCTAGATCACTGTGACTTCCAAGCTGTTAGACATGACCGTGACTTCCAAGATGTTAAGTAATAAATCACCGTGTTAGATAAAATGGTGTTGGCAAGACGGAGAAACTGGAGCATATGTCATACACGGAAAATATATATCTACCTTTGGGCACTTGCCGTCTACGAACATGTCATAGGTGATGGTGAAGCCACGCTTCTTATCCTTCACCTTGACGATGTCCTTCAGGCGGAGCTTGACGGAGTCGCTCGAGAAGTGATCCACGGAGATCCAGAGGGTATCCCTTCGATCACTGGTATACTCGTGCATGAACTTCGCATGGTGCTGCAGATGTTGGATTCTCCTGATGAACCAGCACATGGCCAGGTCCAAGCCGGTCAAACCCGTCTCTACGAACCATTCGGTCCGCCTTATTGCACGAGAAGCGTCGAGGTCGGAGGGAAGGGAGGCATGGGATCTCCATGTGGAAACTTCAGCGGCGGCTCCATCCGCGAAGTCCGGGTACGTTACTTATCGGCCCGCCAAAGGAATGTCGGGGCCGTAGAAGTACGTCCACTGCCAGTTTTTGCAGGACTCGTGGCCGACGATGTCGGCGAACCGCTGGCCAGGTCGAATCTTGAAGCTTATGGTGCCGCAGTTCCTAAGATCCTCCTTACTATGTCCGGCTTCACGTTTGACAGTGAAGAAGTACACGAACAAGTCTAACCTAGGCCTAATCCCTAGGTAACCCTCACAGAGTGCCGCGAAGTTGCTAAGCACTAAGATGCTATTGGGGGAGAGGTTATGGGGTTGGACCTTGTAGTGGTTCAAGACGAAGAGGAAGATGTGGGAGATGGGCAGGGAAACTCCGCGTACCAGCTGAGCCTTGAGGTACACCTTTTCTCCGGCTTGGGAAGAAGGTGTCACCTCGCCGGCCGGCGCCGCCCGCCAGGCAAGCCCCTCCGTCGCGGGAAGGTAGCCCTCGGCGACCATTTCTTGGATGTCGCGGTCGGTGATGTCCGAGCCGCGCCAGTCACCCTTGTGCGAGTCTGGATCTTCTTCCAGTGGCTCTAGCGCCGCCAGATTATGGTCGCCGCCGGTGGTTTCGATCACCGCCGATGCGGGGATGACCAGGCCCTCTGAGGGCACGATGACGGAGCGCGCCGGCTTCGCCCCGGCTTCGCTCGATGCCGCCATCGATGGGGAGGAACTACTGCTGGCCATGGAGTGTTAGAAGGATGCGACTGACGCAGATGGAAGCTAGGGTTTTCGAGGTTTCTCACGGAGAGCTCGAGGAGGCGTGCGGCTGGAGGAAGAAGACAATGACATGAGAGGAATGAGGTAAAAAGTGGAAAGTGTCCCACGGTTACTATTTATCATACTCTGCGTCAAGATTCGTGCAGCTAATCGGACGGTTGCCGCGTAGACAACGTGTTCGTGAACGTGCGCGGTAATTTCGCCACGTCTCCAACCGCCACCGCCAATGGTTCGTATCGCTCACGCGGGAAAATCGAATATGATTGTGTTCTCTGCATGTGTGAGTTACGAGGCGTCGCTTACCTAAGCCTACGTCATCATAGCTAACACGGGTAGATGAGCCGTCGCATTGAAGATTCCGACATGGACGGACTTAATCCGACTACGAAAGAGTACGATGGAAGATTCAGCATTTCTCCGTCTTACAAATCGAAGATGGAGAAAACCTTGCAGGGTTCTTTGGGAGGACTACAAGATGTTGCTTGACGATCTGCCGACATCCATCTAGACGGAGCGTTCCACGTGAAGAGGCAAGACGGCGCAAGATCTCGGAGTTCTCCGGGGGCTACTGTTGGGGATATGCTATATGGGTATCCTAATAGCATGTCTCTTATCCGACTAACCCGGGTGGCCCATAGTCGGTAGCGTGGCCTATGTCTTGCTGGGCGGCCCAGTTAGGTGGATATAGAAGGGAGGCTCATGCCGGATAAAGGAAGGCTACGATGGAGTCACCAGCGTACCCGTAGCCTTGGAGTGAAAGATACACAAGACTAGTAATAGACGGTGTAGGACTCTATGACCTGTCCGGCTAGGACTTTTCCCTGTAACCCTAGGACCTGGCGACTATATAAGTCGGGCCTATGGGAGCCTTTAGGGCATGTTCATAGACAACTACAGACAACCTCGCACAGCGAACCTATCTCTATAACTCGGCGTATTGCCATTATAGTGATTTATAGCAGGAGTAGGATTCCGCCACCGTCGTGGGATCTGAACCTGGGTAAGCTGTGTTACCTCGTACCCGTCAACCGTCCGCCTTACCCCACGTCTCTAAACACGCACTATGAGGACCCCTCCATGGCGTACTCGTCGGCAATACCACGACAGGGAGGTATACCGACATCGCACTCATCTTTATATCATGTTCGGTCGGTTCTTTGTATATCCATTGTTTCGCTTTCTTTTTGGTTTTTGTTTCTGTTTCCTTAAAACACAAAAATACCAAAAATATTTTCATTGTTTCTCTTGGTTTTTTTCTTTGCTTTTTTCTTTGGTTTGCCTTAAAAGAAAAATCCAAAAAGATTTTGCTTTGTTTGGTTTGTTTTTTCTTTGTTTTTTTTTGCTTTGTTGGCTTGTTTGAAAAATCGAGAACACCAAAAATATTTGTTGTTCTTCTTTGGTTTTGTGAGTTCTTTGCAGGGTTCAGCCATCCTCAGTGGATTTTGGTTTCATGTTATTATTCAAGTCACACAAGTGAAGGGCAATAATGAAGATTAAGACAACTTGAGGTGTGGTAAGATCCTGGTAACGAAATCTATTTTTTTTCATTTTTGTACATATACTCATCATGGTGAACATGCTTAGTCCATTCATTGTAAGGAGTATGTTACTGATGGATGCTTAGTAGTTCTTGCTTGTGTGTGATTAGCTCCAGCTTGCTAATAGTTTGTAGCATGTCATATGAATGTTTGATTGCATTGTTTTATTCATATTTTGGTATGATGTTGTAGTATCCTTCACTGGAAGTTTCATGTGAATCGACTTGGCACATGCTCACGCATGCATATGACTAAACAATAGTCAGTAAGCCTCGATGATTTATTTTTCCTCAGAGTTCTTATATCACTTTCATGCCATAATTAGTCATGTTTTGTTGCAAGCATGATTATGACAGTTATTGCTCTCTCGTTTGCCCCTCCCTCTCTATTTGCTAGCCTTCACTTGTACTGAGTATGAGCTCTACTCGTGTTTCCAATTCCCCAAAACAAATATTTCCAACTGTGTCCACCATACCTACCTATTAGCATCACTTGCTATTTCAGTGCATATTCATTATGCCTTGTTTTCTTCCAAAAAAAATGTTCGACTGTTGGCGGTTCTCTATGATATGCATGCATGTACAATGACAAGAACTTGCAGGTAACCAAAGTTGAGTAGCATGCGTAGCGGCCCTCGTACTCAAGGGACTTGGGATTTCCAGTTTATGGTATGGCAAGCATATAACTCATATTGGACCTCACTTTCACCTTAACCATATGAAGATGCCTATGATAGGGGAAATGAGAGCTCAAAGATAGTGAGTACATTCCTTTCAGCATTTGGAAGCCTTTGAAACTTTTCAAAAAAATTTCACTTCCTTGTTGAGTCACCACTTATTCTATGAGCACATTCTTGAGAGCATAGTTGTCATTCTTGTGTTTGTCTCAAAGCTTGGTTAATTATGTCATGACTTTGATGCTTGTATCTCTGATATTTTTACTTCTAGTCTTCATGTGAACTTCAGAGGTGCCTTGGCATTTATATTGTACTCAACAAACAAAGGCAAGCGAGATACCACTCTATCATACCTTACTATGAGCATTACAATGTTGCTTATGTTTATGTTCCATGCTACTTATTATTATTGAGTTGGTTTCTCTTCATAGCTTGCAATGACTATTGAGTAGACCTGGTTGCATACTTCCTATTATGAATGGTTTAAGTATCTACTCCCGTGCTGAGAATATATACATCATATGTAGCAAATGTGTTCGTGAAAGTTCTTTTATCGCACTCAGTTTTCAACTGAATTGCTTGAGGACAAGCAATAAGCTAAGCTTAGGGGGAGTTAATACGTCCAAAATGTATCTAGTTTCGTGAACACTTTTGCTATTGTTTATCCTCTAAACTTGTGTGATATGGATACAACTAACACAAACTGACGCTGTTTTCAGCAGAATTACCTTGGTGTCTAGTTTTTGTGCAGAAAATCAACTCTCAGGAAAAATCCAGAAAATATGCCAAAAATCCTATTTCACCAGAAGATCTACGGAGCCAGAGTACGAGACAGAGTGGAGGCCTGGGGGGACACACCCCTACCAGGCGCGGGTGGGCCTAGCCCGCACCTAAGGGGGGTGCGGCCACCATAGGCACCCCCTCGGGCTCCCTCTTCGCCTATAAGTTACCTCTTGAGCTAAAAACCGAGGGGGGTTCAACGTTTTTCAGAAAGAGTTCTGCTGCACCGCCACCACCAGAAACCAAGATTCAGATCCAGAAACTCCGTTCGGGTACCCTGTCGGGACGGGGAATTTGGAGAGGATCATCTCGATCGTCATCACCAACACCTCTCCATCAACCATTGATGTTTCCCTCATCCATGAGTGAGTAATCCCCCGCTGTAGTCTATGGGGATGGTAGGGATTGGATGAGTTCTATCATGTAATCGAATAAGATTGTTAGAGCATAGTGCCTAGTATCTCTATTAGTGCTATTTTACTTTGTTGCAACTTGTTGTGCTTAATGCTTATCACTAGGGCCCGAGTGCCATGATCTCATATCTGAACTTATTATTGAATCATTATGATAGTATTGTTTGTGATATTATCTGCAAGTTGTGTACACATATCGTTGTCCGGATCCAAAGGCCCCGAAGTGACAGAAATTGGGACAACTGGAGGGGATGGCTGTGGTGTGAGGTTTACATGTGTTTACGGAGTGTTAATGCTTTGCTCCAGTGCTCTATTAAAAGAAGCACCTTAATTGCCAGTAGTTCCCTAGAGGCCCCGCTGCCACGGGCTGGCAGGACAAAAGATGTTATGTAAGTTCTCATTGTGAGCACGCATGACTATATATGGAGCACATGCCTAGAATTGTTTAGTACTTGTATTCTTATTCTTATTTATCTGCAATGCCCTAGATCTTGAAGTTACATGTTTAGACTCGTCCATGCAACGCCCGTCCATCCATCCCTATGCGTACCGCGCTCATATCCTACTGTTTGCTGCTACTGTTACTATTGCTACTATTTTGCTGTTGCTACTACAAACTTTTGCTATTGATAAACTTTTGTGAGCAAGAACTATTTCCAGGTGCAGCTGAATTGACAACTCAGTTGTTAAGGTTTGCAAGTATTCTTTGGGTCCCCTTGTGTCGAATCAATAAATTGGGTAATACTACCTGCGAAGACTGTTGCGATCCCCTATACTTGGGGGTCATCAACGGGCACGGGGGATCGTTGGACCTAGAAACAGGGAAGACATTATTTCATGAAAAATTCTAGAACTCTCCAAAGAACTTGTTAAAGAAATGAACGAATCTCAATTGGGATTGTTCTAGCCTGAGAGAGAGAATGACGAGCTGACACGCACCCTCGGGAATCCTGAAAAGGGTGGACGAACATGAGGAAAAGGTGCCGGTGTTATGTGGAAGAAAGGGTTTCCCCAGTACGATGAGAGTTACAGAAGCCGTCAGAGAAAGAAGGACCGGGAGGCAGACCGGATCTTGAAGGTAGAGCAGGGCCTATCTAAGATGAAGAATCTCATGCAAGAAATTAGCCAAAGGTCGTCAACTCAGCCGCAGACTGATGATGCTACATTGGATCTTAGCTAGCGGAGAAGTAGTGTGGCTTCCACGGAGGTCTGGGCTGATGATCAAGCACTGCTGGATGATGCATCGGCTCCTCGCTACCCCGTGGATGATGTCAGAGAGATGACACAATGTGAGCTACATCAACTTGTCCTTCAAGGTGGCGATCGACATTGCTTTACCTTGTCTACCTAGAGCACTCCACCATTCACTTCCGATTCCACCTAGCTATGCTCGTGTCACGTTGGATGACATAGTGGAGGATTTTGCAGATCTAGAGATTGACATCGCTACTCTTGGAGGCCTTACGAAACTAGGAGATGTTAAGAACAACATCATTCTATGGAAGAAGAAGTATATAAAGTTTCCAGGCTCGGCGCCAAGGCCACCGACTCCGAGGAATCGAAGTCTACCCCGCCCCGATGATCGTCAACCTCCAAGTCCACCCCGCCCCAATGATCGTCAACCCGCAAGTCCACATCACCCTGATTATCGTCAACCTCCAAGTGCACCCCACCCTGATGTCGATCGACGCATTAGGAGTACATCAGCTCGATCTCCACCTCCGAGCAATACTCGATCTTCGCCTGTTGGGAATATGCCCTAGAGGAAATCATGGATGATGATATTTCCCATTATATTCATAAAGATATTAAGTTGTCCTTGTATAAACATCTGATGTGTATCATTGAATATGTGATTCGGTTGTGGAACTATACATTCATGTTGTTTGTACTAAATATCCTTGCTCATCGAGGTTGTGCTGGACACACAACTTAGACAAATGTGAAAGTCGGCTTGATGACTCGATTCCACTTGTCATGGGCATGGAGATGCTATTTCGACTTACACAGATTCGGCTAAAGATTTAGCGAGTCGGATTGACCCATATTAAGGTACAACGAACAAGTTGTCATTTGTATATCTCAATCAATGTAATCCTTAGACCTGAGGTTATTGCACAGTCCGAGTTGAGGATCACTGACTTAGGTTCTGTCAAACATTGATTCGTAACTAGGAAGTTATAAAAGCAGAGTTCAGGTCGACTGAGAATCAAGCTGCGTGATGTGAATAACTAAGATGGGATTTTTCCACTCCATTCAGAGAGATATTATTTGGGCCCTCTCAGATGATATGATTCGGAAAGCATGGGCACCGAGGCGATTGACTAAGAGTTTGTCGGGTGAATCACTTATCTCGGATTGAGAAGAGAGTTGGACTATTTAAGGGATGGCAATTATTCGCCTATAGTCTGACAAGGTATATCGTGAGGCAAAAGGGACTCGGACGCAATTCGCATTGGAAAGGCAAGTCATCATGACTCTTTGGTACTTGGGAGTCAGCACGGTCTGCTAGGAGCCACTACCGACTGATCGATTGAGAGTCAAACTCCAATCGTGTCCAAGTAGCCATGATCCTGCGGGGTCACACACTTAAGAGCGGGAGCAAGTTCGGATTGAATCTGAACCGTAAATCTGGTTGAGTTGGACCCGAGCCGGATTTGGACTGAGTTAGTGAGTCAGACTCACGGTGACTAATATTATATGGGATTTAGTGAATGGGCCACGTGAGTGGAGGCCACGTTCACTCCCTATATGTAGTGGAGCACAGTAACCCAGAAGGGTTAATCGTTGATCGGTTAGGTCATTCCATGTGTTGGAAAGCCTAGCTCCACAGCATTCCTGCCGTCGTAACGAACCTAGCAGTTCGCCACCGGTGCTCCTCCTTGTACATGTGGATACCAACAGAGGTGCTGTACGATCAACACCTGGATGATCAGATTGGATCGCAAAGGACTGCACTTCATTCAACTGACGCGCTACATAAGTAATCCGCAACTGCGCGTCTAGTGCTAAACCTCGTGGCCTTCTACCTTAGCTAGATCTTGGGATCACCATGTTAGAGGAAAAAGTTTTGTTTTATCTCTACGTGGCCCAACAGTGGTATCAGAGCAATAGCTAGATCGGTTTTGTATGAGTTTGATTGGATCAACTGTACTGTCACATCCCAAGATTTTCCAAATCTTGTAATGTGAAAAAATAAATAAACAAAATAAATAATTGTTGAATTTTAGGGTGAAAAGAAACTTTTGTTTCTAAGTGGAAACTTAAAATCCCATATTGAACAAACTTTGAATAAAGTTTGAATCTAACTAAATTCAAATCAAGTGAAATGCATTCTTCATAAATGCATCTAGAAATTTAAACATTTGGAAAATAAACCAAAACCCTAAAACCCTAATGGAAGAAAAACATTTCCAAGTCATCTCAAAGACTAAAGATTTGATCCATATAAATTGGTCAAACAAACATTTCAAAATGATCAAGAATGACAAATAGAAATATTATAAAACCATAGAAATTGATTTCATTCAATTTGGAGCCATAGATAAAATCTTATGAATTTAATAAGATAAGGAAAATTGAATTTCCAAAGCTAATAAAGCACTTATCTATAAATGCATACCAATTGGTGAGCAAATAGTCCTAAAGATATCTAAAAGGATAAATAAATATTAAATAAGATTTTACCAATTAAAATCACCAAGTTTGGATCTATAAATAAAAAGATATGGATTTTATAAGATAAAGATAGAAATATTAAATGAGGTATATCTAAAGGCCAAATCAAATCTTGACCTAATCCATAAGCAAATGGAATAAATATAATCCAAATCCAAATAAAATAATGGATAAAGAATTTTCAAATTAAATAAAATGGCATTAACCAAATTCTATTTCCATTTGAATAAAGACAAAATCCCTATTAGAAATGATTAATTAAATCATGGGAAAAATAATATTTGGAATTTACCCACGTGAAATAAAAGTTATTTAATTGACTTAAATAAAATACAAGAATCATTTGAATAAAATTTATGGAATTAAAACTATATTTAATTTCATTAGAATAAAGACAAATACCCAATTTTAAATGATTAATAAATCATATTAAAAACATTCCAAATAATTCAAGGTGAATTATTTGACACCCAAATAAACAAATAAAACCTACTGAAAAGATTTGGAAGGATTTAGATTTCAAATGGAGTTTGAAAAACATTATTAAATCTTATTTGGAATTCATACAAGGGCCTATTTTAATTAATTTATATCCCCTAAAAAGAATAAATATATTATTCTAAAGTTGACTTCAGAATGTGTTATTAAACAGTATTTGAATATACTCAAAGTTCGGTTGATGTTTGAAATTCAAAAGTTGTTTGAATTGATTAATCAAAATCAAAACAGAATAAAATAAATGGAAAAAGAAAAAGAAACAGATAAAAAAAGGGAATAGAAAGCAGCCCAGCCAGCAAAGCCCATCCAGGCCCAGCAGCCCACTACCTCTCACCCCCCCGAGCGAACCGTTTTCCACCCAGATTCTCACACGCGCAGTCGCTGACCGCTGGCCCCCATCTCCCGTCTCCCTCTGTCGCTGTCAAGTGGACCCCATCGCCACCTCAGCATCTTCCCCACCCGCGCTAACCTCGTCGGCGGTTTCTGCCCGTTAAAGCTCGATTTAATCCGCGGCATTGACGCGGCCTTTACCCCTGCGACCACGCTCGTTAAAGCGCCTCGACGCCCTCTGTCTTTCCCCTCCGTCGCCACACCCTCCCCGCCACCAGGCTGCACGAATTACTCACCCGAATCTCACTGCCCCGACACACTCCGGCGACAATTCCGGTAAGTACACGTCGCCCATCCTCTCCAATACACGCTCGATTGTTCACCGTCACTGTCCGCATCCATTAACCCCAACCGCATGCCTTCTCGTGACCCAGAGCATCGGCAACCACCTCGACTGAGCGTCGCCACGGTCTGCTTCAACTCCGGCGAGCAGTAGCCAACAAACTAGCGCGCCCCTTTCCCTCTAGTGAATTCTTTCGCAACCTAGGAAACCTTGTGCACCCTCCTGACACGTTTACTTGATCAATTGTGACCCAGACGCTCGCCTTCGACCACGACCGTGCGTGCCCGTGCCAGTGAGCTACTCCGGCGAGGAATCCTAGTCGACTCTGTGCGCCCCTCGACAAACAATGACAACCTTGAGCTTCAGCGCGACGAGGCGAACTCGGTGAGTTATTCATCCTTTTCCCGTGCATCCTGTATCGCGGGCACCGTCCACATCTGACAACGCCGCCGCCAACCTTTGGTTGAACGCGTGTGAGCCGTTAGATCCTCATCATGTGGCATAGACAGAACAACTTAAACGAAAGGGTATGAGAGCATCTGTGCCATGCGATTCGCATTAGATCCAACGATCCTCAGTGCGTGATCCGAACGAATCGGTATCAGCCAGTAGCAAGCAGCCACGTGGCCCATAGTTGATTTAAAACAGAAATTATGTTCTATTAGATGTTCAATCTTGTAGATTGCATATCTTTTAATCTACACGTCCAAATTTTGCAAATTTTATATCAATGGAATCAAAAAGATAAGTACTTTCCAACCATGCACTTTGTTTAGTAAATTGCTTATGTTAAAATGATTGTTTTTGCAGAAACTTGTGTAGGCATATTTAGAATATAAAATTCATTCTAAAATTATTTTTGTGATAAAATCTTTGGCAAATGGATTGTTTTGAACCTAATGACCATATAAATCAACTCATGGTTTCAAAAATATATTTTTTGAGGCAAATTAATAAATCTTTGAATTAAAGCATTTCCAGCCAAATAAAAATGTTGATTATGGTTTAAAAATGATTTTGGAGAAAAACCTTTGGGAAATGTTTTGATTTAAACTCTCTGACCCCAAACACCAAGTTTTAGAATTAAAAATGTATTTGGTGAACCCTATAAATATTATTGCTTTGCTAAAAGCATTTTCAACCACATAAAATATTGATTTGGTTTAAAAATAGTTTAAAAGTAAATTATTTTGCAAATGATTTTGCCACCTTTATAAAATGATCAATAAGTGTTTTAGAATGTTTATAACCTATTAGAAACCACTTTTGTAAATAAAACAATCTTTGGCATGCTTGCATGCATTGTTTTGTTTCTATTATTTTATGTGATGTTGCTTGAATGGTAGATTGAAATATTGCTTGTTGATTGAATTGTAGTGATTAGAAGAGTGTGAGTATTGCAAGATCAAGGAGTGAACTTATATTCTCTACCAAAAAGGGAAGTGATGCTTCATACATTTGTCCCATTATTTTCACTATGCATTAGTGATATTTCTAAGTAGGACTTGCATGGAATTTCGCTAAGTATAAACTATGCCATGGGAAATTCTAGTAGATGAAACCTTAGTAGAAATTTCCTAAGTTAAGATTCCTACTACTATCATGCTTAGCTTAGCTAGTAGAAAACAAGGGTGGAATATATTCATACTATGGAATGTTTTCTAAGTCAAGGACTTGTGTTTTGTTTAATAAAACAACTAAGTGAATGAATCACCTGGGTGGAATGGAAGGATTGGTTTGTGTTGAGTGGTTACTCAGGGCCCATTTCAATGGACTACCCTGGTGTATCACACTTGTGGATGGCCACCCAGGAACAAAGAGATTTGAGATGTCAAATGTTGAGAAGCTTCAAGTGCAGCCACTTGGCATTATGGGCTCTGCCTGGATCATATAGGTTGCAATAACTTAGCCAAATGGACAGTTGGTGGTAGGGGATTGATAGGTTGGAGCGCGTCCATTTTGGTCTAAGGGAAGGCTTCTGAAAGATCTTGTCTTGGTGAAACCAAGTCTTGTGGGAAAGTGCACCACCTCTGCAGAGTGTAAAATCTAAGTACTTAGCCATGTCTGTGACATCCCAAAAATACTAAGCTTGGATCATCAATTTCTAATCATCAAACTTAGGGTTAACAAAAACTTTTCTAAATAAACTCATGAATGCATGCATATGTGTATGCATTGATTTTGAAATTCTTTTAAACCACCTTGTTTGTGTGAGCCATTGCTTGTAAAATGTTTCTTAGGTGAAATAAACATCATCTAAAACATTTCCCACACTTTTCCTAAAGACAAGTAAATCAAAACACATATATGAAATGAATGGTCATTTTGGCCAATTTAACTCCCATGCCTACTTTGGCTGTCTCAAAATTTCAGAACCTAACAGAAACTTTTCTGGATCTTTGCACCCCTTGAATGTACTCATAACAAGGTATCAAGGCCCACTTTGTGATCATCCAGAAACTTTAAAATGCATAGTTTAAATGACAATTCAAAATTGAATCTTCTTCATATGGGAAGATCCCACTTTTTCAAAAACTACTCAAACATGCTCAACTTTCAAAACCCAAGCATCTGCAGACTCACCAGCACCAATCTAGCAAACCCACCAAAAATCTTTTCAAAATTCAAAACTTGATTTCATGCGGCCATTTTATCAAACAGGTTGCAGACACAAATCAAACAAACATCAAACACTATTTGAGCAGTGATTCTTGCCTAACTTGTTCCCTAGTTAGCTCACACACAGCTCAGTAGATCATCTAGAAAGATTAGCCCAGCACTATCACCCCTGTGAGCTTGCCATTGCCATCAATGGTGAATAGCCGAGCACCCTCTTGCCACCCCATAGTCGACAGCAAGCTAGGAGCAGCAGCAAGCCTAGCCAGCATGTCTGGGAGGCAGCCCACCGTCCACCGCCACTCCCTGTCCCAGCCGCGAGCGTTGCCAAGCCCTGGACCACGCGCACAAGCCGCGCCCAGACCATGCCGAGCATGCGCCAGAGCGCCACCCTCGACCATCACCCACAGACCGCGCGCCGCCCTCATCGCGTGCACACACGATCGCCATCAACCCAGGAGACCACCAGACATCCCCGTTTGCCGCCCCGTGCCATACAGCCACCGCCCGCCATCGAAGACGCCGCCTCTGCCGCGCAGAGCACCGCCCGTTCCAGACCAAACCACACCGCCCCATGCCTCGAGACCATGTCGTTGAGCATAGCCAGGAGACACCGCACCGTCCCCTACCCTTGCCCATGCCTTTACCCGCCTGTAACCTCGCCCCGACGAGCTCACCGTGCAGCCTGACGGTCCCCTCGCTCGACTATAAATAGAGGCCACCCCCGCACAATTTCTTCACACCATATCACTCCCCTCTCCTCACTGATCGTGCCACACCATTCTCAGAGCAAGGAGAGCACCACCTCGCCAGAATTTCACTGGAGCCTGCTGCTGCCGGAGAAGAAGGGAGCCAGCGATTGGAGCCACCCCAGGAGCTGCCGCGACCACCCCTGAGTTCGCCATCGTCGACTTCGTCGTTCGCCCGCCTCGCCGACCCTCGCCAGTACCCGGTGAGCCCCCAGCAACCCTCACTGGCCATGCTAGGTTTCGTTCTCGCCGGAGTTGTCTCGCGTCGACGATGACTCCCAGCCGTTAGATTAGAACTAGATCGAACGATCCACGTTGCCCCATACCGCTTCGCCCAGCCCCATGTCACTGATGAGTGGGGACACTCACTTAAGCAGCCCACGGGAGCACTGCGCTTAGCAGGCCGGCCCAGTAACTTTTCCCGCGCAGCCCAGTTATTCAAATTAAACCTTTTTCTATTTCAATTCAAACACACTTGTGTACCCAACTTCAAAAATCAACCCAGATCGATTCAGTGCACCAAATTGAATGAAACCAATTTTGTTGGAAAGGCCTGTGAATTTTGAATCCAATCCCGTTGGATTCAAGTCATTTGGATCTATAGATCACCCATGGTAAAAATAACAAGGCAGAAGCTTTTCTGCATTCAAACATTTTTCAAATTTAAACCATAATAGCTTTTGAGTTGATTCCAACTCTCAAAAATCACATTTAACCATACCTTTCAGAATATATAAAAATATATAAGTTTACTTGCAGAAATAATGTTCAAGTAATAAAAGAATGCTACACAGGAATTTCTATTCACTTTATTTAAATAAAATAAAAGGGTGAAACCTTATTAAATTGTGACACCACTTTAAATCACATTCCCATGGACTACAATATGTGGTGATGAAATGTGTCAACATGATCCCATACTTGGTTTGGAGAATATTAAATCTTAAGTAGTTTTTCAATGAGTAGAAATTACTTTTCTAAAAATAAAAGGAATTAAATCAAGCCTTAACCTTGTAATGTTAGAGATGATGCTAGATCATCTATAGTATCCTTGTGTGTGATGATTGCAAGTAGTTAATTATTGTTTGGTGATTGTGTACCTCGTATTTATTCATAGACACTAGTACCGACCAAGGATACGAGGAGAAAGGAGGATACTACGAAGAAGAAGCCGAGGAGAACTTCAATCACTGCTCTGCTCAAGGCAAGCTATTAACCTTGCAAGCCAACACTTGCAATTTAGCAAGCTTATACTGATATTGACGCAAGCTGATACTGTACCTATGCAAGCTAACCCTTGCAAGATACCCTACTGATGCAACAAACCCATACTTGTTCTATGACTACTATATGCCTTAAGCATATGTGATCATACCCACTTGATAAACCAATCCTAGTTTTACTCGAAAGCTTCTTACTTTATTTATTTATCAAAGCTTACGCAAGTGACCGGTAGTTTTGGAAAGATGCTAAAGGTTGCATAAAGAGCATAAAATTTGGCCTAAGTTACAAACCTTGATATCAGCCTGAGACATAAGGTTGTCCTTAGTTGAAACTCCACTAGTTACCACCCCTCATTAGTACTACTCCCACCTGTAGATGCTAGTGCTAAGCATAAAACTTGATCAACTTTTAGATGGGAATACTTGATGGAAAAATGGTTATGAACACCTTAGAATGATGGATCATTCTATTGAAATGTTTTGGACATGTGTTTCCAAAAAAACACCTGATGATTTTGGTGATGAAAATGTTGAGGCATGAGCCTTATCCCTTTATAAACTGATGGTTTTCTGGATGCGATACCATTCCAATTTTACCGTACAACCACAATACCCGAATATTGGGTAGGGCTTGACTAGAAACTTATATCGCTTAGTATTAGTTACCTCACTGCCAAGGTCTGAGCTGAGGCTACCTTGTGAAGATTGTCCACCTGTGCAGTACCCAAGATGACAGTTGGTCATGGTTGGGAGGCCAAACTCACAGGAGAGGTGCTTATACTAAGGCGTGTAATCGAAAGGTTAGGATTGATTATCCGCATACTAAGTAGGGTGAATTCAGGATTTGTTCCTGACGGATGTATCGAATGTTGTGGTGAAAGTGTACAATCTCTGCAGAGTGTCAAACTATTCGAATAGCCGCGTCCGCGATTATGGACAGTTGGAGTGGCCATACTGTTCCCCCGTCAGACTTTTCAAAATGACTTGTGAAATGAATTGAGACTTTGACTTGACCACAACAGAGTTGTGACATGAGTTACAAGATCCCACTTAGGAGTTATAAAATTGTGACTAGCTTTGGAACTTAGTAGAGATAAACCTGGATTTTGCAAAACAACCTTAGAGCCTAGTGTCCTATTATCCAAAAATCCCTTACCTGTTAGTACTAGTTTGCGAGTACTTAAAGAGTACTCATGGCTTTGTCCCTGGCTATTCCCATGGCCAGACTATGACGAGGAGTACCTGGAGGATGGACCCCAGGAAGGTTACGACAACTAGGATCATCTCCCATCGTCAGCATTGCCTGTGACCCCGAAGATGGAGCTTCGCCTACGCTACCGTTATTATGACGTATTCCGCTGCTTGATGTTGTATTAAAAATTGGATCATAAGATCCCTATTTGTGTAAGAACTTATGAATCGTTTCTAATGGATGATGTACTATGGTATCCAATTCTGTTATGTCTCGCAAAAATGGTAATCCTGGGATTGCGATGTATGGCATAACATGCATCTGGGATTAAAAATCCGGGTGTTGACAATGTCCCTGGCAAAGGAAAATTTGAGCATCAAGACATGGAAGCTATCAAGAATCTCCTCATTCAAATTTCTAAGTTAAAAACTTGTGGTTGAACAAGGGTTTAAGGTTCACCAATTTCTATTGGTGGTTCCTTGGGTGATTTTTGCCAAGCAAAAACTTAGTATTTTTCAAAAGATAAGGAAAATCTATTTTGACCAAAGCAAGCCTAAGCTCCACTTAGCCAAATGCATATAGATGATAGACTCCACTATACTACCATAGTATCACTTGCCAATACAATTCAAATGTATTGACCCTTGTGGCTGTAACTTATTATGTTGCAGGTTTGTTTGATGTTAGTGAAGTGTGTTGATTAGGATTACAAGTCTACAACCAACATGTTTGCCTGTGGCACTTTGAAGATGAAGGACCCCATGCTATAGTTATTTCTGCTGCATTGTAATGAGATGGCCAAATGAGCTATGTAAGATGTAATGAATTATTTTATTCCTGGTTATAAAGTTGTAATATGACCCTTGTTTCTTGATATTACATCTTAACTGTGGATGCTAGCTATTGATCCAGGGACTAGCATTGTAAACACAGGGATCTCTACCTTATTAAAGGTTGGGACCTCTACATGTACTCAGGGAATGGTAGATCTGGTTTTCGTGATCATACTGCTAAGGTCGTGGTACGACATAC
This sequence comes from Avena sativa, assembly GCA_916181665.1. NCBI lineage: Eukaryota > Viridiplantae > Streptophyta > Magnoliopsida > Poales > Poaceae > Avena > Avena sativa. Next base: position 269,240,270 of record OV702298.1, on the reverse strand, counting down.
AGGCCGGTTAACGCCATCGGGGTAGACTGTGACACGTAAATCCATAAGCAGTGATCGAAGATCAAAGAGTTTGATCGAATCAGAACAATCCATGTCCGGATTGTATATGAGATCTACGTTTTCGGAAAAATCGTCGGGCACTGCCCCTCCGATCCTCGCCCGCTATCCGGCTAGCGGGACCGCCGGCTTCGTCCTGTCGTAGCACGTTAGACATTGTTGAGAGTTTCACAACACCGGTAGATATCGTATCTATGCATAACTTGTTTTTGCAGGAAGTTGTGAATGGTATGGTTCATGTGCATATGATGTATGTGTGTAATCCATACGTGATCTGCGAATCACGGTTTTGTCAGCTGGCTGGAGCCTAGGTGCTAACATTTTATTGTATAATGACCTGCGTGTCGGATTCTCCATGTAATTTACTTTACTAAGGTAGTATAGCTTTGTGGAGAACCCGGATGGCATGAAAGGTGATGTACATGTCGGCGACATGGAGTAAGATGGTAAGTGACAAGAGTTGGCCCGTGTCGTATTATAGGCTTTGTGGAGATGGAGATCGCCATGAAGAGAGCCATACCATTTCACAATATAATTGATTTATTTTGCGTTGTTGATATGTCTCTGTTTTACCTCTATTAGATAGTCGGTAAAATCTAATCCCTCAAAGAAGGTCTAGTCGGTTTTCCCACCAGTGTTTGCACCATCACAAGTCGAACATTTTTGGTAGTGGGCTCATAAAATTGAATTGCTGCCAATTCTTTTTGACTAGATGGGTTCGAGTTGGACTCTTACTGTGAAAACACTCGGTAAGCTAGACGAGTCTATCACAACGGTTGTGGGGCTCGGGGAAAAGTCGGACGGGAGCCGGGGCATGTGATGCCACCCGACCAACAGGAGTCGTATGAGATACGATTGACAAGGAGTTGTTTACCTAGATCACTTAGCGTCTAGAGGTGATGCTAAATCTCACTAGCCGACTTGCTTATTTAGGATCCTGAATCACTAAGCAACTGTCAACACCCGGATTTTGAATCCCAAATGCCTGTTATGCCATACATCGCAATCCCATGATTATCATTTTTGCGAGACATAACAGATTGGATATCACAGTACATCATCCATTACAAACCATACATAAGGTCTTACAACAAATAAAGGATCTCATGATCCAGTCTTAGTACAATCAACATAGCGGAATAATATAATAACAACAGTAGTGTGGGCGAGACTCCACCTTCATGGTCATAGACAATGCTGACGATGGGAGATGATCCTAGTTGTCGTAACCTTCCTGCGGTCCATCCTCCTGATAGTCCTCTTCATAGTCTGGCCACGGGAATAGCCAAGGACAAATCCATGAGTACTCTTTAAGTACTCGCAAACTATCAATAATAGGTAAAGTGGTTTTGAGTAGGAATACTAAGCTCTAGGTTGTTTCGCAAAAAGCCATATTTACCTTAACTGAGTTCAGAAGCAAAGAAAGATAGTTGAAAGTTTTATAACACCTAAGTGAGAACTTGAGTTTTCATATCACAACCCTGTTGTGGTCAAGTCAAAGTCATGATTCACTTCACAAGTTATTTTTAAAATATCTGACGATGGAATAGTATGGCCACTCCAACTGTCCATAACCGCGGACGCGGATATTCGAATAGTTTGACACTCTGTAGAGGTGGTACACTTTCACCACAATATTTGATACATCTGTCAGGAACAATCCTGAATTCACCATGCTCAGTATGCAGATAATCAATCCTAATCTTTTAATTACATGCCCTAGTATAGGCACCTCTCCTATGAGTTTGGCCTCACAACCATGACCATCTGTCATCTTGGGAACTGCATAGGTGGTCAATCTTCACAAGGTAGCCTCAGCTCAAACCTTGGCCGCAAGGGAACCCATACTAAGGTAAATAAACTTCTAGTAAAGCCCTACCCAAATTCGGGTATTGTGGTTGTACGATAAAATTGGAATGGTATCGCATCCAGACAACTATCGGTTTTATAAAGGGCTAAGGCTCATGCCTCAATATTGTCATCATCAAAATCATCTGGTGTTCAAGAACACATGTCAAAACATTTCATTAGAATGACTCATCATTCTAAGGTTTTCATAATCATTTTCACCAAGTATTCCCATCTAAAGTGATCAAGTTTTATACTTAGCACTAGCATCTACAAATGGGGGTAAACACTAATGAGGGGTGATAATCAAGTGCGACTCATCTAAATTCAATCTCATGCCTCAGGATGACATCAAGATTTATCTAACTTAGGACAAGTTTTATGCTCTTTATGTTACCTTTAATCATCTTTCTAAAATCTACAAGTCACTTAGTAAGCATAACTAAGGAGCTTTGATAAAGAAATAAAATAATCAAGCTTGCAAATAAAACTGGGATTGGGTATAATCAAAGGGGTGTAATCCCATATGCCTAAGGCATCTAGTTTGCATAGTTATTATGCAAGTGTTAGCTTGCAAAGTTAAATTGTTTTGTGAAGCTTGCCTTGTGCAGAGCAGTGGTTGAAGTTCTCGTCAGCTTCTTTCTCGTAGTAATCTCCTTCCTCTTCGTATCCTTGGTTGGTACTAGTGTCTATAAATAAATACGAGGTAGACAATCACCAAACAAAACTTAACTAGTTCTATTTATCACACGAAGGTTTTCACTAGATGATTTAGCATCAACACTATCATCACAAAGATTAAGGCACTAGTTTCATTTATTTTATTTTTAGAAAAGTAATTTCTACTCATTGAAAAACTACTTAAGATTTAATATTATCCAACTAAAACATGGGATCATGTTGACACATGTCCTCGCCACATATTTTAGTACTTGGGAATGTGATTTAAAGTGGTGTCACTATTTAATAATGTTTAACATTATTATTTTAATTAATTAAAGTGACTAGAAATGCCGATGGGGCATTCTTTTATTACTTGTCCATTATTACTGCAAGTAAACCTAGATATTTTTGTATATTTAGAAAGGTCTTATAAAATGTGATTTTTGAGAGTTGGAATCAACTCACAAGCATTTATGGTTGAATTTTGAAAAATGTTTGAATCCAGAAAAGCTTTTGCCTTGTTATTTTTACTATAGGTGATCTATAGTTCCAAATGATTTGAATCCAACGGTCTTGGATTAAGAATTTCAATATCTTTCTAGCAAAATTGATTTCATGCAATTTGGTTTGGTGAATCTCTCTGGAATGATTTTTGAATCTAGAGACAGAGCTAAGTTTGAAACTAAATTGATAAACCTAAATTTGAATTACTGGGTCACACGAAAACGTTAACTGGGACAGCCCACCGTGCACAGCGTGCACGGGCAGTTTAAGTGATTGTCCCCACCAATCAGCGAGACATGGCGTGCGAAGGGGTTCAGGGTGATTAGAGGCGTAAGATTAGAAACGAGATCTACGGCTGAGGTGCATCGTCCACGTCTAAACAGAACGAGGCGAGGTCGAACCCTAGCGTGGCCAGTGGGGTTCAGTGGCGGCACACCGGGGCTCCGGCGATGGTCGACGATGGGGGCGAACGACAAAGTCAATGATGGCGATCCTCCTGGTACTGGTGGCTCCTCCTGGGGCTACTCCAATCAACGGTGCCCTTCTCCTCTAGCAGCGGCAAGATCCGGCAAATTTCCAGCGACCTCGTGCTCGCCTTGCTCAGGGTATGAGTGTTTACGATCAGTGAGAGGTGGGGAGTGACATGGTGTGGAGAATTCGTGCTATGGCGGCCTCCTTTTATAGGCGAGCGAGAAAACCGAAGGGTGTGGGTGGAGCTCGTCGGGGTCGGCTGCACATCGAGCTAATGACATGGCTGGGGGTAGGGATGGTGTGCTGCCTCCTGGCGAAGCTCAACGGCTTGATGGCGAGGTGTGGGGCGGTGCAGTGTGGTCAGAACACTTCGGTGCTTTGGGCGGCTCCGATGGGAGTTTTAATGGCGCACGAGCGGTCCTGGTCGTGCGGCGACGTACAGGCATGTTTGGGCGGTTCCTAGGGTGGTGGTGATCACGTACGCGAGCGGCGAAGGCGGGGCGCGGTCTGTGCGAGCGTGTCGAGCGTGGTGCTCTGGCGCGCTCTCGGCATGGTCGCAGAGAGGCTAGGCGTGCTTGTTCTGGGTGGTCCAGTGGCTGGCAGGGCTCAGGCGCTGGATAGGGGGTGGCGGTGGACGGTGGAGTGCCTGCCAGACAAAGTTGGCGAGGCTAGTTAGGCTTGTATATTGCTGTTGACCTTGGGGTGGCAATTTGGGCTTGGCCATGGTCACCATTGATGGCATTGTCAAGTTTACAGTGAGCTAGGGCTGGTTAAACTAGTTAGATGATCTACTGAGAGTGTAGTGTGAGCTAGAGAGGGAACAAGTTAGGCACAAACACTTCTCACTATAGTGTTTGATGTTTAATTTGATTTGTGTTCAGAAGGTGTTTGATGAAATGGCTGCAAGAGATTTGAATTTAAATTTTTGAAAGAAACTTGGTGGGTTTACTAGTCACATACTAGGTAGTCTCTGGTTGCTTGGATTTGTCAAGGTGAACTGGTTTGGTGGGGTTTTGACAAATGGTGATCTTCACATATGATATAGATTCAATTTTGAATTGTCATTTAAATAGCGTTGCCAAATGTTTCTGTGGTTTTGCAAAGTGGGCTTGGGTTCAACTTTACTTGGTCTAGCAAGGGGTGAAAAGAAATGGATTTGCTTCTATCTGAAATCTTGGACTAGAAACACTCGAAGTGGCCTAGTGAGCAAGGTTGGCAAAAATGACCATTTTCTTATTTGGTTTGTTTTTGAATTTCTCTTGATTTGTTTATGCTTGGAAATGATTTATATGATGTTTTTTTTCATATTTAACCAATTCCTTGATATTCACAACAATCAAACAAGTCCATTCATGCATTCACACATTCATCACATACACACGTGCATTCATAATGAATTTAATTAACAAAAGTTTTTGTTAACCATAAATTTGAGTGATTGGAATTTGATAATCTTGCTTAATATTTTTGGGATGTTACAAACCTTCCCTCCTTAAACAAAATCTCGTCCCGAGATTTGAGAAAAATAAAACTAGGATTTAAAAAGATCGGGTAACTCCGGCCTAATGTAGTCTTCTTGCTCCCAGGTAGCTTCTTCTTCAGTGTGGTTACTCCACTTGATCTTGAGAAACTTGATACTCCGGGTCCTGGTGGTTCTGAAAGCTTCCTCCAAAATACGAATGGGTACTTCAAGATATGTTAGGTCATCGTTGATCTCTATGGTTCGGTGATCAATGTTCTTGAAAACTTCGGTCTTCTCCGGGACTTCTAGGAATTTTCGAAGTAATGATATATGGAACACATTATGCACGACTGGCATCTCCTCGGGCAGTTCCAGTTGATATGATACTTCTCCTCGATGATTCAGAATCTTGAAGGGTCCAATATATCTGGGGGCTAACTTTCCTTTGAGTTGAAAACGTTGCATTCCCTTCAAAGGTGACACCTTGAGATACACAAAATCTCCGATATTGAAGGCTAGGTCTCGACGTCTCTTGTCGGCATAACTCTTCTGTCTAGATTGGGCGGTCTTGAGGTGCTCACGGATCCTGTGAACTTTCTCTTCGGCTTCTCGTAGGATGTCAGGTCCGAAAATATGACTCTCTCCTACTTCCGACCAATTCAAAGGGGTACGACACTTATTTCCATACATGAATTCAAATGGGGCCATTTGCAAACTGGCTTGATAGCTGTTGTTGTATGAAAATTCCGCGAACGACAGACAATCTTCCCATTTGTATCCATAATCTAGCACACAGGCTCTCAACATATCTTCGAGTATTTGATTTACTCGCTCCGTTTGTCCATCAGTCTGAGGGTGATAAGTTGTGCTAAAATCAAGTCGGGTTCCTAATCCTTCTTGGACTTTCTTCCAAAATCTCGAGGTAAACTGAGTTCCTCGATCCGACACAATGTTCTTGGGGACTCCATGCAAACTGACGATTCTAGCAATGTACAACTCTGCTAGCTTCAAACTCTGGTAGGTGGTCTTGACTGGTAAGAAATGGGCTACTTTGGATAGTCTATCAACTATGACCCAAATAGAGTCATTTCCCCTACTAGATGTAGGCAAACCGGTGATAAAATCCATTCCTACAGAATCCCATTTCCATTCTGGAATCTGCAATGGTTGCAACAGTCCTGCGGGTCTCTGATGTCCCACCTTAACTCTCTAACAAATATCACACTTGGCTAAGCTTCCGATTTCTCTCTTCATCTTATGCCACCAAAATTGCTCCTTCAAATCCTGATACATCTTTGTTCCTCCAAGGTGGATAGAATAAAGAGTATCGTGGGCTTCTTTCAAAATAGCTTGCTTCAACTCGAAATCTGCTGGTAAACAGAGACATCCTTTGTACCACGAAACTCCTTCTTCATCTTCGGTGAATCCGGGTACCTTTCCTGTACCGATACGACGTTTGATTCCGTCGATACTAGCATTTCCTTTCTTCGCCTCCTTGATCGGACTGATCAAAGTGGGTTGAAGTTCTATGCTAGCCAGAAATCCTTCACTTACTAGTTCCATTCTGAAATCTTCCAACTCCTTGTGCAAACTTGGTTGCTTCTTCAGAATCATAGAGTTCAATCGACACGGCAATCTACTAAGGGCATCTGCTACCACATTGGCTTTACCAGGGTGATAGTGAATGTCCAGATCATAGTCCTTGATTAGCTCTATCCATATCCTTTGCCTCATATTCAGCTCCTTCTGAGTGAAGGTATACTTCATGCTCTTGTGATCCGAATAAATCTCACAACGGTTTCCCATAAGGTAATGTCTACATGTCTTCAGGGCTTGAAATACGGCTGCTAGTTTGATATCATGGGTAGGATAATTCTGCTCATGCTGCTTCAGTTGTCGGGATAGATAATATATGACCTTGCCTTCTTGCATAAGCACACATCCGAGACCAATCTTGGATGCATCATAATATACATCAAAAGGCTTCGTGATATCCGGCATGATCAAGATTGGGGCTAAGATCAATCTCTTCTTAAGTTCTTGAAAACTTGCTTCACATTTGTCCGTCCATTCAAACTTCTTATCCTTCTTCAACAATTGGGTCATGGGTCTTGCGATGCTTGAGAATCCTTCTACAAACTTGCGGTAGTATCCCGCTAATCCGAGAAATGCACGAACTTGGGTTTGAGTGGTTGGGGCTTGCCATTCTTCCACATCCTTCACCTTTGTAGGGTGAACGGAAATTCCTCCGGCCGACACAATATGTCCGAGGAATCCTACCTCCTATAACCAGAATTCACATTTGCTAAAGTTGGCATATAGCTGATGCTCCCTAAGGGTTCAAGGATGGTCCTTAGGTGTAGCTCATGTTCTTCTTCTGATTTGGAATAGATTAGAATGTCATCGATGAAAACAACGACAAACTTATCCAGGAAGTCCATAAAAATCTTATTCATGAGGTTCATGAAATAAGCGGGGGCATTGGTTAATCCAAAAGACATGACAGTGTACTCATACAATCCATATCTGGTGGTAAAGGAAGTCTTTGGAATATCCTCTGCGCGAATCTTGAGTTGATGATAACCAGTTCTAAGATCAATCTTGGAAAACACTTTGGCACCGGTCAACTGGTCAAACAGGTCTTCTATCTTCGGTAGTGGGTACTTGTTCTTGATAGTGACATCATTCAGCTTCCGATAATCCGTACACAAACGGTTACCTTCATCTTTCTTGTCCACAAATAAAACAGGTGATCTCCATGGCGACACACTTGGTTGAATCAGTCCTATCTCCAGCATAGCACTACTAGAGAAAACCTTAGGCAAGGCGCACCTAAAAGCTTATGTGAGGCGCATATCATATGCGCCTCTAACTTTGAACCTCGCCTATTTTTTATGCCTCCTATACTTCACATATGCGAGGCGCATATCGATATGCGCCTCGCATATGTGAAGTATAGGAGGCGCATATCATATGAGCCTCGCATATGTTTCACAATGCGCCTCGTATATTTATAGTATATGCGCCTCCTATAGTGTCCTATATGCGCCTCCTATAATATTTTCGAAATTCAAGTTTTACAGACCACTATAAATAATAGTATACATATATTCAAATATACAATATAGTCCAAAATATAGTATAAACAGCACAGAATTTTTCAGAAACTTGCAATTTGCCAAAGCATAATAGAACCAACATGAATACAATATATACATCAAGTGTTTGTGCCACAAGTTCACACCTCCGAGTACAAGTTCAAAATCACATTACAACTCCAACGACGAAGCTCTACCTAGATGAAGTAGAGCACATAACCTACCATAAATAGCAACAAGGTGGTGATCACGAGGAAGTTCCTCCACTTCTTCCTTCCATGCCTCCTCCACTTCTCTTCCGCCACCTCTCTACTCTCATAGCCTTGGTAGTTGTTGCCCGAGAAGTTGTTCACTTGCTTCTGGCAATCTTTCTACTCCTCGTACACACCTGGAACCCGACCGATGTACACGACATAACACTTCTTCGCCATCTCCTACACATAATAAAGATGACATTACTTATGTAAGTGGAAAGCAATAGCTAGGAGTTCACAAGATAGAATCATGCATATATATGGGTGCAACAAAATGTAAGAAATCATGTTCTAATCATCGGCATTTCGAAGAAATACCAAATAAAGCAAACCAAGAATGACTTGGATTAGTACCTCATACTTAGGTTGGGCATGGAAATAATAATGCTCGTTGTTAGATCTTGTGCGTCAAGTAGAATATATGCCCTAATTACTAGTCTACTTGGCACACCAGATCCGCCACAACATGTTCTAATCATCGACATTTCGAAGAAAGACAAATAAAGCAAACCACAAGTAGGGAAGCAATGACGAATGAAAAGCAACAAGCACTTAAAATAGTTCGTAACACAAATAACTAGCTAGTGTCTCTCACAATCAAGTTCAACGGTTGACGAAACATACTCTAGAGGTTTTGCTAGGCAAGTTTAACATAGGGATAAGATTTTACAACACGAGTTTGGAACTAACAGCTAGGTACCCAGGCAATGCAATCATGAAGTCTTCTTCGGCTCTTGAGTCGGCTTTGGGGGGCATTGATGAAGCCCGACCGAGTTTTCTCCATCTGCATGAACATCCTGTCGTCACCCTGCTGCACTAAGCGTTCTTCTATCTCCCTGTTGGACGGTGTATAGCCGTCGTAGAAGGTGCCCCCGGATTTTATGACACCCTGGTACATGATTGCCGCGATATCCTCCTGGATGTTGAAGAAGTGCTGCATGAGGTTGCGAGCCTGTATGCATGCAAGCTTTTCAGCCCAACTCACGAGGTCAGATGGCAGCTTTTTGGTCTCCATGTCATTGAAGAACGCCTTTTCATGTGGTAAAGGGCGTAGAAGGCATCCTTCCTGCTGCCAGACGGCTGCTTGATGCAGGCGAACTTCGTCGTGTGGTGGAACACGTGCGCGCCGAACTTCACATGTGTCCCTGCCGGTTTGACGCCTCCTGCTGCGACGTAGCCGGTGAGAGCGCCATCAAGAATTTTCTTGATATTGGTGTAGTTTTTTCGGATCGCACTGTTTGAGTCGAGGTACAAGGCTGTTGAGTGTTTCAAATTCAAGCTTATGAGCACACAGCCTGTCCGATCATCCTCCGTGATGGGATGGTAGGGAAGGAGAATCACATCCTTGTCCGAGTATGTTTGCAGGAAGTTTGAGAGGTAGCCAGTCGCCAGCTCTATGGCCTCAACATCTTTCAGGACGGCGTCACGCATGAAGTAGGGATCGACTATCTGGATGCCCGGGATCTTGTCTCTGGTGATCTCCATGGCCATATTGAGGGAGAATAGCCGGACCAGGGTATTGTGCAGCCGAAACCCGTTCAACATTTCAAAGAGGTCGGTATGCCGCATGTAGAAGATATCCCCGGGGGGTACACTGACGAAGCACGGCATATGAGAAGGCACCTTAGCCTTGAAAACGAGGTATGACTGATCGTTGTCGCGAATGCGGCGCTCCTCAATTGTGAGACAGGCATAATGAATACTACGCATATGCGAGCCTGCGACCTCGAGCATCGATTTACACATCATCGGTACACCTGCCACGTGTTGCTGATTCCTGGCTTGCCCCACAGCGCCGCCCCGGAAAAGAGGATTTGGATCCTGGCCCCGATCACCCTTAGGCTTCCTTTTGCGACCCTTCTTTCTCTTTACGGCTTCGGCCACCGCGTTCACCTCACCAACCGTCTTATGGAGGGTGCCAGGGCCGATCAAAGGAACTACTGGCCTTGGAGGCTCGGTGAAGGGGGCAGGTGGCGGCGTGTCCTGACTAATTGGGAAGAGGCGCACCTTGCATGGGGGTTTCGCCGGTGCTGGTTGGGTCTCGGCAACTTGATGTGTGCCTGATGGTGCCGGCTCATACAAATCAGAAAACCTTGTGTTAACAAACTGGTCACCGAAGTTTGGGTCAATTTCTCCATCATCATCGGGATTATGTGCCATGTTGTCCAAGTCTCCCATCTCGAAGTCTTCGTCATGTGCTAGTTGTGCTGCCTCTAGGGTGATGTTGAGCTGGTCCTCCGTCCCCAAACGGATCTGGCTCTTCGGCCATAGGTACAAGTAGCCGAAGCCGGTATTGAGGACCGCTGCCGTATCCTCATCATCCCATCCTTGAGGTTGAGAGGGAGGTTCCACTTGCTCGTAGCCCCGAAGCACCATCCTGTATCTGACCCTCATCATGTCGGGTGGCATTGTCACATTGTGCATTTTGCGGTTCTCCGGTTGAAAAATAGTACCCTTGGCAACATCCATCAACTGGACGCCCACCCAGTGCATTAGAGTGCAAGGAGTGTCTCCCTGCAAAAGATCGACATGTAGGCCGGGCGTTAGAAAAACGGAGATCAAGTCATCGGTGTGGTTGAGCCTCCCAACTCTCGCTTTAATTAGTTAGTTACCTTAAGGGCATCAAACTCGGCCAATGTCGAGGCACCGACACCGACAGGCTTGACCGCGCAGGTGGCGGAGTGGCTGCCTGATGGCACGGTGGTGCGGGCCGGCGCCTTCGCCGCAGCGGGCAAGTTAAGCTCCAGAGCTAGAGGAGTCTCCAGCACCACCGGCCCTGCTGGAGGAGTCACCAATGCCTCCGGCCACGCCACGTTGTCCGATTGGGCGTTGTCGAGGTTGGGAACCGGTGGCGGCCCCCGTTTACCACCCTTCTACCACTTGTTGTACTTTTCCATGTAGACGGGGAGGATGGTGTTGAGCTTGTCGTTCACTTGTGAATGGACTTGTGACTGGACTTGTGTCTGGCCTTGTTCTTGGAACTTTGTCTCGGCAGCCCACACAGCCTTGTTCACGGCATCTTGGACTATATTTGGAAAGGCTTCCACATGTTCCCTTAGGAGTTTTACCTCAGCGCTTTCGGCCTTCTTGCCCTTCCGCTCCAGGGTGCCATAGTACTCGGACCATGGTATGCCGCCAAAGCCGACCACACGACCAGGCGACGGGGCCGCCAGGGGATCGACACTCTTGGTCCGGTTCAGTGCCCTGTTAAAAGTGGTGTCCCACTTGGCAATAGGCGGCGGCGCTGACCCTTGGGATGAGGAGCTCCTACACTCCTCGTCCTGCGCACAAGGAACGCGAAGCATTTGATCAGAAAACTGGAATTCATTGATTAATCATGAACGCAATTAATCGACTTGGATGCAAACTACTTACATTTTTTTTGCATGAAGTCCGTCACCCTCGGAGCAAAGGGGCCGGCGGGCTCCGAAGAATAATCAGAACTCCCTTTCGTCTTGGCAAACCGGGCCCTGACGAAGTTCTTTGCCTGATCCTCCTTTATGTCGTCAAAGGGAGGTGTCAACCCCTTTGCACGAGCATCGGCGTCCTCGTTATCCCATTTGGGCCTCGCGGCTCTATAACCGTCGGCGCCAAGATGGTGGGTACCAATGTTCAGGGCTCTCATATCCTTTCCCTTCTTACTCCTGGCCTTGCCCAAGGCAGAGTTACATCTTGCCTTGAACACATTGTAGTCTTCTTCCTTGACCAGAGGCTCCTTCTTGATGAGCTCCAAATAACTTAGCTTCTCCTCGAAAATCAGATTCTTCACCCGAGCCTTCCAATTTGACAAGGCCTTGGTCATCCTCCCGAGGGCATACTTGTTCACCGGATTCCATTTGAGATTGTCATTATTATACTTGTTTTCCTCATCACCCGGGAACGCGTATCTTGCGTGCAGCTTTCGGAAAAGCTGGATGAGGAAACCCTTGTTCTCTTCGGCCTTCAGGTTCTCCATGTTGATCGTGACGGTGTTCCGGAGGATTTCCGCGAGCTGGTTAGAGTAACCCCCGACAAAATCTTTTGGCTCCAAAGGCACACCTTTAGGGCTCACGCTTGTGATGATGGACCTTTTGATGTCGACCATGATAGGGGTCCGATCCTTCCGGGACTTCTTCGATGCGCTACCACCGTCCGTAGTAGCTTCACCGCCGCCATCAGTGGTAGTGGCGTCGCCATTGGTGTCCCCCATCTCCTCATCGTCCGACGAGGTATCCTCGTCCTCCTCCATCTCGTCGTCCCGCGGAACAAATTCCGGGTCCTCTAGGGATTCCATCTCCGCTTGCTGCTCACAAAAGGGCTTGCTCGAAGGGCCCGGCTCCGCCGACATTTCTAAACACACAAATAAATGAAACTAATAAGCACAAAAATTCACAGAAAATTTTGGCATGAACTTTGCTAATTTTCTATGTCTAGGAGTGCCAGAAATTCGCCGGAACAGAAATGAATCAACATTCCGGCGAAACATTGGCAACTCAAAAACAAAAACCTGCACAAAAAAGCCTAAATAGGCACAAACACAGCCATTTTGCTGCCAGCATACACAAACGCAGCCATTTTTCCCACATATCCATACACTTGCTGTTAGCATACACAAATTCTGGACAGCATACACAACTTGCTGCTAGTAGCATACAAGAAATCTGGACAGCATACACCACATATATGATTCATGTGCTCACCGAGGGTGCCGATCGAGCACCTGTAGCATAGGCTTGACGAAGTGGTCGCAGGTGTACGCGGCGGTGCTTGCCTCCTTCTTTTTGGACAAAAAACCTAAAAGCGAAATAGAGCTAATTAAGCTATACATAAACAGGAATGCAAAAACAATGTTTAAATTAAGTTCCAGATTTGGTATGCAAAAACAATGCATAAACAGGAATGCTTAACCTCTGGTATGTGATTGCATATCGACCCTTGTATAGCAATATTCTGTTTTTTCCTTTGTGTTGTTTGAAAAAACACTAAGATTGAGGTCTGGCAATAGACCAGTATGTGTTCTTACTACCTTGTTTGGATTCATTGGATCTAGAACTGAGCAGGACACGGGTGCTTTGCTGCTTAATCGGTGATTAATGGAGTGCTAATTTTCCTGTGCCTGGAAAGCTTATACTGAAATCATTGTAGTCTGGTATCAGATTATTCGAAATGGTAGCATCAAGAAACTGCTGTAGTCACTAGAACTTGGGAATTATAGTCTGAAAACCAGTTCACTGAACTGTCACTAATTTGCTTCAATTAGGACTTGGGAATTTTTATGAACTGTTGTAGTCTTGTAGATATAAGTAAAAGTAGCTGAATGGAAACTATATGGAGTATTTACATTGTGCCAGTTGGACTTATCATCTGTGTGCACATGCTTCTAAGGTGTCTAAAACTAGTTGGTTGTTGGGGGAAATCATTGTTTTAAAACAACTGTCCTTGGTTGAGATGATTCAGTTCGTCAATTTAATACCATTTTCTGCTACTACTCCATCTTTCTCGTTCTATCCTCGTCGTGCTCTAGCTCCATCGGTGGTTATAAGTATCATCATCTTCTCAACTTGGTTGGATAGATCAATGATGTTGCAATGGTAGATCCTATAGCATTGTAGTTCTTGTACATGTGTTTGCTCATGTTACCTATATGTTCTTTTAGCATTGTAGTTATGTAGTATGTTGAAAAACCCAGCTGGTTTGTTGAGAGGGGCAGAGTAGCTACTATTGCTCTTACTGGTAATAAACACATAAAAATCTTACAACCTTCAGTATTTTACTACCTACAAATTGGAAGAACCATGAGCAACATGTCATAGCCATGGCAAGGGAGTGAAGCATAGGAGCGGCAATATATATTTGGTGAATGGAGACATAGAAAGAGTCCAACCATAGAGTGAAATGTATAATGTTGTTAGATCTGTACCTCCTGTGATTAGTGGATATGAACAATGGTCATATGGCTTTTTGGGAGTGAGGGGGATCGGGATTCTACATCCTTTTTATGAGTAGAAGGACCACTGTGAAATCGAGCTTCCTGGAGCAAACTTGCTGCCACTTATGCTATAGCAAACGAATTTGTGTCTAGGAATACTATCGTAGTTCCTCCTTGTACCATGGTTGATTACCAGATTGGTCCCTTTGTCTTAAAACGAAAGGTTCTAGGGCTTCACAACATATTGAAGCATTGGTCTCGATGTCAACTATTGCAACTAGCAAGTCGGTGTTAGTCATTAGAGCAACCACCATGCCAAGTGTTTACTCGAGAATGCCTCCTTCTCGGCAAGGACGAAGGGAGAAGGGGGAGAGGCGCTCACCTTTTCTTCTACTACTACTACAGTACGAGGGGTAAGGGAGAAGGGTGAGCGGCGCTCACCTTGGGGTGCTCGGCGAGGATGGAGGTGAGGTTGCATGTCCTCGACGAGCGCAGCAGCAACAACAGGCCCTCCACGAGCGCAGCAGCAACAGCAGGTCCTCCACGAGCGCAGCCTGTCCTCCACGAGGCGGGGCGGCAGCGAGCTCCTCCTTCACGGGGAGGGCGGCGTCGGGCTCCTCCTCCACGGGGCGGGCGGATCGCCGGCGAGGTGTTCTCCTCCTGTGAATGGTCGCAGAAATATCAGGGAGATGGAAGAGGGGTAGGGGAAGGGGATGGAGAGGGAAATGGGTTCGGGGCTCACCTCTCGATGATGGTGGACGGCGGGCTGCTCCGGGCACGGACGGCGGGCTGCTTCGGGGCTCACTAATTGGCTTGTTGATCTTGCCTTCCATCTGAATGGCAGAATCCACTAAGGCTTCACTGTCAGCAAATGGAATGTTGACCAATACTATTTGCATCTCATCATGTAGACCATTCAGGAATCTCTCCTTCTTCTTAGCTTCAATATCAATGTCATCCGATGCATACCTAGCCGGTGAATTTTTTTTGTCACGGTACTCAACTACTGTCATCCTCCCTTGCTTCAGTTCTCTGAATTCATATCTCATCCTCTTGATCAAACCCGATGGTACATGAGTTCTGCTGAACTTGAGCTTGAATTCATCCCACATCATCATATGTCCTCCATTCATTGACGAACGCTGTTCCACCAAGCTCTTGCATCTCCTGCCAGATAGTGGGTGGAAAATAGTACTTTCTCGTTGGCTTCCACTCCTGCAACTTCTAAGTTGTTCGCCATGGTCTACAGCCAATCATCAGCATCTAGGGGCTCTTCAGATTTAGTAAAGATGGGTGGATTGGTGTTCTGAAAGTTCTTGAGCTTTGATCCATGGTTGTCCTGATTTCCATGGCCTTGGTTGTTGTTGGCCATCTGAGATATGTGTTGAATGGTGGCTAAGTTGGCCTGACGTTCGGCTCTTTCAGCTTCGCGGTCAGAAACCAATATTTGCAAGATTTGCAACATCGGGTCTAGGAATGAAGTGCTTCCTCCGCGAGGCATCTGAAGATTGAGAAAGCTCGTGAGACAAGAGGGAAATTTGTAAGGTTCGGGGTTTTGTTTTTGAAAAGTTTTCAAAGTTTGACTCAGATTTTTCTGGCAACATGCTTTTCATTCATTCGTAGCATATGATACAAACACACACCACAACAAGGAAAACAGATGGTTTTAAGAACCATTCTGTGAAACTACGATACAGCGGGACCGGATACAACTTCACTAACGCTAGTGCTCAAGTGCTACTATTCCTAGGAATCGGTGGCTTCATCCTCCTCCTCATCATCATCAATGAAGGAGAAGGCATCCTTGTCGCTGAAGAAGTCCATGGCTTGATCCTCCAGGAAGTCATCATCGTCACTGAGATAAGAGTAGGGGTCTCCACGTATATCCTCCCCTACATTCTCCCTCTCCTCAAGCTGCATGTCCCTCTCGTGGATGGTCTCCTCCAAGTCTGTGATCCTGTGACGAAGGCGGGCAATGATGCGCTCCTTCTTGTCAAGCTGACGGCGACGAGACTTGTGATCCTTCACCAACATGGCGATGGTCTGGTTCTTCTTGACGGCGATGGCGTTGTCGTGGTATTGCACGGCAGATGCTACTGGGGGTAACTTACATAGAGGGAGCAAGGCGACGTAGGAGAATCCGGGAGCGAGATTGGCACACGATGTACCCAGGTTCACGTCCCCTCGGTGGAGGATCGCTACGTCCTGCTATCAATCCAGTATATGATCATAGATTGGTTTACATGGGAACCACCGTAGGCGGAGGGAGAGACTAGATCTAATCTTTTGTTGGAGAGGATGCCCCGTGGGGGTGCCCCTGGTGGATTTATATATGCAGCCAGTTAGGGTTTAAAAGTGTGTTGGTGGGCTTTGTATACGAGTTGCCATGTTGGGCCTCCAGTCGGCACCAGTCGCCTGGGTGCAGTATGCGCCAGTCGCTGTATTGGGCGAGTCGACCTGCTTAGGGCTAGGTTCCAGTCGGCTCAATCCAGCTGGCGAATCCGCTTCGTGGGTATACCCCGATTGGTATTCCCCCATCAGTAGTCCCCGAGCGCGTTGTCGATTCGACGCGGGCTTGAGGTAGGGCGCGGAGAGTCTTGACGATGGGTCATGGCGAATCGGCGATGAGCTCCTGAACAGATAAAAGAACTGTGAAGCGAGAGGCGGTCGACGTGAGCCAGTCGGTGATGGCCAGTTGGCGAAAGACGCAGGGTGTCAGTGAAGCTTCCAGTTGCGGCGAGTCCCCGAACGTGGAGTGTGCCGAGTCCCCGAGCGCGGCGAGTGGCGAGGTCGAGTGACCGGCGAGTCTGTGAGTGTGTGGAGTACGCGAGGGCGAGTCCGCGATGGCGAGTCCCCAAGCGTGTCGAGTACGCGAGGGAGAGTCCGCGGTGGCGAGTGGCGAGGTCGAGTGACCGCGAGTGCCGCTGTCTGGAGCGCGTCGAGTCCCCGAGCGTGCTGAGTACGCGAGGGCAAGAGACCGGCGAGTGCCGCTGTGTGGAGCGCACCAATTCCCTGAGCGCGGCGAGCGGCGAGGTCGAGCGACCGGCGAGTGCCGCTGTCTGGAGCGCATCGAGTGGCGAGGTCGAGCGACCAGCGAGTGCCGCTGTCTGGAGCGTGGCGAGTGGCGAGGTCGAGCGACCGGCGAGTGGCGCTATCTGGAGCGCACCGATTCCCCGAGCGCGGCGAGTGGCGAGGTCGAGCGACCGGCGAGTGCCGCTGTCTGGAGCGCGTCGAGTCCCCGAGCGTGTTGAGTACGCGAGGGCAAGTCTGTGGTGGCGAGTCCCCGAGCGCGTTGAGTACGCGAGGGCGAGTCCGCGGTGGCGAGTCCCCGAACGCGTTGAGTACGTGAGGGCGTGTCGGCGGTGGAGAGTCTCCGAGCGTGTCGAGTACGCGAGGGCGAGTCCGCGGTGGCGAGTCCCCGAGCGTGTCGAGTACACGAGGACGAGTCCTCGGTGGAGAGTTGTAGCACCCCGGATAAAACCACTACTAGAAAATTACGGTTGAATAATACTTTGTGCATCATCATGACATCATCATACATGTTTTGCCTAAAACTATTTTTTTTCAAAAGCATGTTTTTGTTGATCAAATAGCCACTCTATTTTAAATGTAAAACTCTGGAACGTCAGGATGTTTTATTTTATCTAAATATTATTTCCAAAAGGCTTTTAAATAAAACAGGAACAAAAAAATAAATAAAATAAGTTATTTTTATTTAGGGAGGCAGCCAGCCAGCCATGCCCAAAAGCCCAGCCGGCCACCTCCAACCTATCACCTAACCCTAAACCCTAGACTACCTAACCCTAGCCAAATCCCCCCCAGCACCCACACCCGCCGCCGCCACCCACTCCCTCCACCATGCCGCTCTCGCTCGCTTGGCTCCACCCCTGGATCCCCATGCACTCGCGATGCAAACACACGCACACCCCACCCTGTCACCACCTCCTACCTGACACCCCGCTCCACCCACCAAACCTGGCCTACCCCGACAGATCCCTGGCCCAACCCGTGATCCCCTCTCTCTCTGCTTCTTCCTCGATCGAGGATAGATCTGATTAGGTATGCTTTTACTTCTTACCCCTCTGCTATTCTCCTCTTACCTCGACGTGTTTTGAATCTGCTTTCTTATCGTTTCTTCGAGTCTAGGATTTCTCGTGGTTGGGTTTTCATTGTACCTTCAGGGTTTCGCTTCCATCCTCTTGTAACCGTGTTTCAACATCCGATATTCATGCTATCTGATGAATCTTTCATTTGTTGTACCTTTCAGTGGACCGAAAGTTCACTAAAAAATTTCTTTCTATCCTCCGGTGTTTTCCAATACAACAAAGTCATCTACATCAGATCTGATGAAAATCTCCATCCCTCCTTTGTTTCCGAACCTTGCTTGTCGAGATCTTCAGTCTGAATTCCGAGAGTTGGTTGCATAGTTCGCTGTTTGTGTACGGAGTAATGCTCTGAGTGCGGGATGGACTCGCGACCATACCACTACTCTTATCATTAGCTTTTGTATGTTGAATGGTGGATCGATGCAATTTACTCCTTCCGTAGAAGTTAAAGGTGGCCTTAGCCTTTGAGACCTCTACCTTCACCTTTGTCTCTCCGAAGTGTTCTCTCGACGAACGTGAGCCACGCTCCTTTGTTGGTGGTGTCGCTGATTTCAAGATGAAGAATGAACCCTTGTTAGTGGTGTCGGGAAGATCTACATGAAGTGAGGAGATTCAGATCATCGTCCTTCTTCCCTGTACCATGAGGCGGATCTCGAGGGCGAGATCCATTGTTAGTTGTGTCGAATTGTAGCACCCCAGGTAAAACCACTACTAGAAAATCACGGTTGAATAATACTTTGTGCATCATCATGACATCATCATACATGTTTTGCCTAAAACTATTTTTTTTTGAAAGCATGTTTTTGTTTATCAAATAGCCACTCTATTTTAAATGTAAAACTCTGGAACGTCCGGATGTGTTATTTTATCTAAATATTATTTCCAAAAGGCTTTTAAATAAAACAGGAACAAAAAAATCAATAAATAAGTTATTTCTATTTAGGGAGGCAGCCAGCCAGCCAGGCCCAAAAGCCCAGCCGGCCACCTCCAACCTATCACCTAACCCCAAACCCTAGACTACCTAACCCTAGCCAAATCCCCCCAGCACCCACACCCGCCGCCGCCACCCACTCCCTCCACCCTGCCGCTCTCGCTCGCTTGGCCCCACCCCTGGATCCCCATGCACTCGCGATGAAAACACACGCACACCCCACCCTGTCACCACCTCCTACCCGACAACCCGCTCCACCCACCAAACCTGGCCTACCCCGACAGATCCCTGGCCCACCCCGTGATCCCCTCTCTCTCTACTTCTTCCTCGATCGAGGACCGACCCATGCAGCGCCGTCCTCCGCTCGCGAGCCTACCCCCGCGGCCCTTCTCTTCCTCCTGCCCAAGCGCGCCGCCATGTTCGTGGCCCGCCGGAGCCGCCCCGTGGCCCTCTCTGCCGCGCCACCCCGAGCTCGCCTCCGCCTTCATCGCATCACCGGCCGACCCCGTCGTTGTGGTTCCTACACCCACGAACCTCGCCACCGACAGTGGTCGTGCGTCTCTCGTCGCCCCCGCGCGTCTCCTCGCCGTGGCCGGCCTTGGTCGCCCTTTCCTCCGTCTCGGTCGCGCCCAGCGTCGTCGCCATCGTCCGCCCCCGCAAGCTCCTGCCAGGGCCGTCTCCCTCTGTTGCGATACCGGCCCGTCGTGCAGCGCGCCCTGCCTCGGCTGCCTCCAACTGGTCCCCGGTCGTCGCTCTCTGCGCCTCCCCTCCTGCGTTAAAGCTCGCCAGGCCATGGCGTCTGCTGCCCTAGCGCCGTCGCGGGCGCCCTCCTCCTGGCCGAACGCAGCTCTGCCACGGCGTGCTTGCCGAGCCCGTGAGGCCCGCAGTCGCCCGCGTCCGCCTCCTCGCCCGGAGCTCCTCCTGTCGCCAGGGTCGCGCAACCACCCGTCACGGTCGACCGTGCCCTGCGCCGTCCGGCCTTCCTCCTGCTTCTACGTGATGCCTCCTACCGCCCTCTACTCTGCCTCGTCGACACCGCCGCCTCTGTCCTGGCGTTCCAAGATCGTCAAGGTCGGAGGCCACCCGAGCCAGCTCGCCAACCTCCTGTTGTTTCTCGACGCACAAGGCGTTCGAGCCATTGTCTACACAGGACATGGGTAGTGTACATTTTTCCTTGTGTTTCTCTTTCTCCCTTTTGATCTAAGACCGTGTTTGGTGATCTGATGTACTGTTGTTCGCATGGCTCTCCTAAATCAGCCCCATGTTGTAATGGTGTGGTGATGCTGCTCTCGGTTATGATCCTTTCAGCTCCGACATTGGCAACTAAAAATTTGCGCTGCTGGAAGACCACCGACAACGAAGCCAAACCCAAAGGCCGCTGACACGTAAACCGAAGATCTCTAACACGGACGCCAAGATCGCTCACGCGGATCCGAAGCCCGATCCCAAGGATGCCAAGGACACCAAGGCCTATGTCATGGATTCGAAGACCGATCCCCGATGAACTGAATCTCGTCGAACCCTCGGAGCCCAAGATCATCGAACCTCGATGTGTGACCCCTATCCGAGACCCTCATATTTTGATAATATATGACTTTGTCGCTTGTTGCATATAAATTGATCATATTGCATACATCTTATGTGGTTTGGGGGGCCTTATGCCGATTCATCTCATAATTAAATATGGAGGCCATATGCAGGCAAATCTAGCCTTATATTGGCCTCAGTTAATTTTGTGTAGCGAACTGGTGTCACTATTTGACTTGTTAATACAACACTTAAATGGCGGGGTAACTAAACAACATGGTCCTTCTAATTAATTATCGGGACCCCGGTTCCGTTTAATATTGCCTTGTTGCATCATACCTTTGCCATGTCATACATGCATCGTGCCCGATCTTCTGCCGTAGTATTAAATAGTGCATCCGGTGTTTCTTCTAGTGTTTTGCTTCTTCGCGGATAAGGCCATTGAGTTGATGTGAGCTTCACCCCGATCTTCGGATGAAACTTCGGTAATGTTTTCAGGCGAGCATTCTCCCTCTTTCTACCTATCTTACCTTTATAGTCTTTATTTCCTCCTGTTGATCTATTGCTATCTGTGTTGCGATGCTCTAGTTTTCGTACCCATGATATCCCTTGCAGCCTTATATTGCCTTGGACACATCCTATTACCTGTTGTTTGGTAGATAGTTGGACTTGTGTGTCGTAGTCGCTTGCTCAGGTGCGGTTGCGTGTCGTCAAGTACCACAGTTGTTAAAGTAATGCTGCATGTTTAATGTTGGAGATGATCATGGCTTTAATTACCGTTTAATAAATAAAATTGAAGTAGGTAAATAACGCAGAGGCACAAGTGGGCAATAGATGTTATTTGGTTTTTAACCGTCCACTTGTGTCCCGTAGGACCCCGAGTACTTGATACCTGTTCTTTGAATATTCGCACTATCCGCATGTGGGACCATGAATCCCCCTAGCCAGAGCTTGAGTCATATCTTATTTCTTGGGGCCACAAGTAGTTTGGGGCTTTATTACTATCCTGTACTTATGCCATGCTTTATTGCTTTATTATGATTGCGCGTGGAGCGCCTGTACTATTTTGGAACCCCGTGCCACTTTTTCGCGGTATCGACAAGCCTAGTCACACTTTTGGGTTCCCAGTCGTTTACAGCCGTCGTCACAAACCTCTGGGTCCATCTCGGAGCCGGCCAACTTTCATAGCGGGTAGCTTGGTGGGGTGGCCCCCTGAAATATTATATGAATCTTGTGATTTCTTTGTCGTGATGCCTTGTTGGGTTTTCATTTGGTTTTTCCAAGGTTGATCGTGCGTGTGTTGCTATTTGTGCCCCCTGTAGGGTAAAACTTTCTGAAAGCCGTGTTCGCGGTTATAGACGACTTGGAGCATAGTATCTCGATCATAGACAATTATAATGGAATGGTTAATTATAGACATTTGGGTTTTGGGATGCCTCATACTATATGTATCTGACTAGTAAGTACTACAACTACAATGGAATGGTTAATTAAAACTGTCCACTGCTTATTATATCAGGATGAGTCATGCTATCTATATCTGACTATTAATTGCCGCAACTATAACGAAATGAATAAAACAGCCAACTGTGTGAGTTCCTCGGTTGACTTCCTCGTTTGGTCTCGAAGGGAGAATACCAGGATGGGTATGCTTGATGATAGTTTCAGGTTGGATCCGAATAGGTATTTCTTATCCCTATCTGATAGGCGCCAGTTGTATTGAGTCTCTATAGGTTGTTTAGTGCATGCTGCGCTGCCGCTTCAGTCCACCATACCTATGAAGGCGAGGACCGCCGAATTCTAGTCTCGCCGTGTACTGGCCTCAGTACTGACCGCTCTCTTTTTCCTTTGCCCTTTGTCGGCACCCCTTTTGTTTAAGAAGGTTTTGAGATCAACGTCGTTAGCAGGGTTACCCTTCCGGCTTGGCCTGGGTAGGGTTATGGAAGCCATTGGTTATTCTTTAGGGCTCTTAGCCTAATTTGCATCTTGTCCGTACTCGGACGCTGTATCGTTTTCAAGGTGATTTGGATCTTTGTACTGTATATTGTATCCTTGACTCGATGAGTCGCTGTTGTATATATCTGTTTTGTGGGTTCCATCGTGGACTAATGTGTAATGATATTACTTCGTTTTCCACCCGCACGCAAGTGCCTGGTGGGCATCTTTGAATCGTTTCTATACGGGTTTGGCGGGAATTGCTGAGACTTGCATAGGGTCGATTCTGAGGGTGTTACAGAGTGGTATCAGAGCTCAGCAGTTACGATACCCCACTGGTCCAGCCTGTAGGACAACCTAGCTAACGGACGTTGTAGAGTGTCAAAACTATTTTGAAAAAAAATTGGTTGGATAGATCTGATTAGGTCTGCTTTTACTTCTTACCCCTCTGCTATTCTCCTCTTACCTCGACGTGTTTTGAATCTGCTTTCTTATCTTTTCTTCGAGTCTAGGATTTCTCGTGGTTGGGTTTTCATCGTACCTTCAGGGTTTTGCTTCCATCCTCTTGTAATCGTGTTTCAACATCCGATATTCATGCTATCTGATGAATCTTTCATCTGTTGTACCTTTCAGTGGACCGAAAGTTCACTAAAAATTTCTTTCTATCCTCCGGTGTTTTCCAATACAACGAAGTCATCTACATCAGATCTGATGAAAATATCCATCCCTCCTTTGTTTCCGAACCTTGCTTGTCGAGATCTTCAGTCTGAATTCCTGCATACTCCAAATACTCAGGACCTTTTTTATCTTCCTTTGTCCTAACAAGCTTATCAGGAATATCAAAGTCTTGAACAAATTCTCAATACTGGCAGGGAAGGGGATTCTGATTGTTGGTCTTACATTTGGGGCAGTAATTATTCGGTGAAAAAGGCTTACTGCTCCTTAGCTGGTTACCAGCCAGTTCAGCCACATTTCTCTTGGCTATGGAAATCTTCTTGTCAGCAAAAACACAAATTCTTCTTCTGGCTCTTACTGCTTGATAGACTCAACACTAGAAACCTTCTGAAAAGGAAATGTTTCTCGCTGGCATCTTATGACTGTGTTTTCCAGGGCTGTAATAGTGAAGAAACCAGCATACATTTGTTTTGGGAATGTCCTTTTGCAAGAGCCTGCTGGGCTGAAATTTCACAGGTCAATTTGGCTGATCCAACTATCTTTGAAGTTTTAGCCAGTATTAAAAAAGACCTCAATGTCCCTTTTGCAATGGAAATTCTGCTACTTGGAACTTGGGGCATTTGGATTTGCAGAAATAATGAAATTTTCAATAATCAGCATGCATCGATGGAGACCTGGAAGGCTATTGTAGCCCAGGAATTAAGATGGGTCCTTTATAGAATTAAGAAGAAGTATTATCAGAGCCTTAAGGTTTGGATTGAAACCAATTTAGACAGGATATAGCTGATTAGAATGTTATCCCTCTTCTTTGAGGTGGAATGAGTCTTGTAAATATTCTTTTGTAACTCTCTACAATATATAAAAATTGCAGTGGGGTTTTTTTTCCCTACTGTTTTACCCTCAAAAAAAAATCCGAGAGTTGGTTGCATAGTTCGTTGTTTGTGTACGGAGTAATGCTTTGAGTGCGGGATGGAGTCGCGACCATACCACTACTCTTATCCTTCGCTTTTGTATGTTGAATGGTGGATCGATGCAATTTACTCCTTCTGTAGAAGTTAAAGGTGGCCTTAGCCTTTGAGACCTCTACCTTCACCTTTGTCTCTCCGAAGTGTTCTCTCGACGAACGTGAGCCACGCTCCTTTGTTGGTGGTGTTGCCGATTTCAAGATGAAGAAAGAACCCTTGTTAGTGGTGTCGGGAAGATCTACATGAAGTGAGGAGATTCAGATCATCGTCCTTCTTCCCTGTACCATGAGGCGGATCTCGAGGGCGAGATCCATTGTTAGTTGTGTCGAATTGTAGCACCCCAGATAAAACCACTACTTGAAAATCGTGGTTGAATAATACTTTGTGCATCATCATGACATCATCATACATGTTTTGCCTAAAACTATTTTTTTTCGAAAGCATGTTTTATCAAATAGCCACTCTATTTTAAATGTAAAACTCTGGAACGTCCGCATGTGTTATTTTATCTAAATATTATTTCCAAAAGGCTTTTAAATAAAACAGGAACAAAAAAAATCAATAAATAAGTTATTTCTATTTAGGGAGGCAGCCAGCCAGCCAGGCCCAAAAGCCCAGCCGGCCACCTCCAACCTATCACCTAACCCCAAACCCTAGACTACCTAACCCTAGCCAAATCCCCCCAGCACCCACACCCGCCCCCGCAACCCACTCCCTCCACCCTGCCGCTCCCGCTCGCTTGGCCCCACCCCTGGATCCCCATGCACTCGCGATGAAAACACACGCACACCCCACCCTGTCACCACCTCCTACCCGACAGCCCGTTCCACCCACCAAACCTGGCCTACCCCGACAGATCCCTGGCCCACCCCGTGATCCCCTCTCTCTCTACTTCTTCCTCGATCGAGGACCGACCCATGCAGCGCCGTCCTCCGCTCGCGAGCCTACCCACGCGGCCCTTCTCTTCCTCCTGCCCAAGCACGCCGCCATGTTCGTGGCCCGCCAGAGCCACCCCGTGGCCCTCTCTGCCGCGCCACCCCGAGCTCGCCTCCGCCTTCATCGCATCACCGGCCGACCCCGTCGTTGTGGTTCCTGCACCCACGAACCTCGCCACCGATAGTGGCCGTGCGTATCTCGTCGCCCCCGCGCGTCTCCTCGCCGTGGCCGGCCTTGGTCGCCCTTTCCTCCATCTCGGTCGCGCCCAACGTCGTCGCCATCGTCCGCCCCCGCAAGCTCCTGCCAGGGCCGTCTCCCTCTGTTGCGGTACCGGCTCGTCCTGCAGCGCGCCCTGCCTCGGCTGCCTCCAGCTAGTCCCCGGTCGTCGCTCTCTGCGCCTCCCCTCCTGCGTTAAAGCTCGCCAGGCCATGGCGTCTGCTGCCCTAGCGCCGTCGCGGGCGCCCTCCTCCTGGCCGAACGCAGCTCTGCCACGGCGTGCTTGCCGAGCCCGTGAGGCCCGCCCTCGCCCGCGTCCGCCTCCTCGCCCGGAGCTCCTCCTGTCGCCAGGGTCGCGCGACCACCCGTCACGGTCGACCGTGCCCTGCGCCGTCCGGCCTTCCTCCTGCTTCTACCCAACACCTCCTGCCGCCCTCTACTCTGCCTCGTCGACACCGCCGCCTCTGTCCCGGCCTTCCAAGCTCGTCAAGGTCGGAGGCCACCCGAGCCAGCTCGCCAACCTCCTGTTGTTTCTCGACGCACAAGGCGTCCGAGCCATTGTCTACATAGGACATGGGTAGTGTACATTTTTCCTTGTGTTTCTCTTTCTCCCTTTTGATCTAAGCCCGTGTTTGGTGATCTGATGTACTGTTGTTCGCATGGCTCTCCTAAATCAGCCCCATGTTGTAATGGTGTGGTGATGCTGCTCT
This sequence comes from Avena sativa, assembly GCA_916181665.1. Classification (NCBI taxonomy): domain Eukaryota; kingdom Viridiplantae; phylum Streptophyta; class Magnoliopsida; order Poales; family Poaceae; genus Avena; species Avena sativa. The sequence goes on along the minus strand of OV702298.1, from coordinate 269,214,004 downwards.
CGGCCATGATCCTTTCAGCTCCGACATTGGCAACTGAAAATTTGCGCTGCTGGAAGACCACCGACAACGAAGCCAAACGCGAAGGCCGCTGACATGTAAACCGAAGATCTCTAACACGGATGCCAAGATCGCTCACGCGGATCCGAAGCCCGATCCCAAGGATTCCAAGGACGCCAAGGCCTATGTCATGGATTCGAAGACCGATCCCCGATGAACTGAATCTCGTCGAACCCTCGGAGCCCAAGATCATCGAACCTCGATGTGTGACCCCTATCCGAGACCCTCATATTTTGATAATATATGACTTTGTCGCTTGTTGCATATAAATTGATCATATTGCATACATCTTATGTGGTTTGGGGGGCCTTATGCCGATTCATCTCATAATTAAATATGGAGGCCATATGCAGGCAAATCTAGCCTTATATTGGCCTCAGTTAATTTTGTGTAGCGAACTGGTGTCACTATTTGACTTGTTAATACAACATTTAAATGGCGGGGTAACTAAACAACATGGTCCTTCTAATTAATTGTCGGGACCCCGGTTCCGTTTAATATTGCCTTGTTGCATCATACCTTTGCCATGTCATACATGCATTGTGCCCGATCTTCTGCCGTAGTATTAAATAGTGCATCCGGTGTTTCTTCTAGTGTTTTGCTTCTTCGCGGATAAGGCCATTGAGTTGATGTGAGCTTCACCCCGATCTTCGGATGAAACTTCGGCAATGTTTTCAGGCGAGCATTCTCCCTCTTTCTACCTATCTTACCTTTATAGTCTTTATTTCCTCCTGTTGATCTATTGCTATCTGTGTTGCGATGCTCTAGTTTTCGTACCCATGATATCCCTTGCAGCCTTATATTGCCTTGGACACATCCTATTACCTGTTGTTTGGTAGATAGTTGGACTTGTGTGTCGTAGTCGCTTGCTCAGGTGCGGTTGCGTGTCGTCAAGTACCACAGTTGTTAAAGTAATGCTGCATGTTTAATGTTGGAGATGATCATGGCTTTAATTACCGTTTAATAAATAAAATTGAAGTAGGTAAATAATGCAGAGGCACAAGTGGGCAATAGATGTTATTTGGTTTTTAACCGTCCACTTGTGTCCCGTAGGACCCCGAGTACTTGATACTTGTTCTTTGAATATTCGCACTATCCGCATGTGGGACCATGAATCCCCCTAGCCAGAGCTTGAGTCATATCTTATTTCTTGGGGCCACAAGTAGTTTGGGGCTTTATTACTATCCTGTACTTATGCCATGCTTTACTGCTTTATTATGATTGCGCGTGGAGCGCCTGTACTATTTTGGAACCCCGTGCCACTTTTTCGCGGTATCGACAAGCCCGATCACATTTTTGGGTTCCCAGTCGTTTACAGCCGTCGTCACAAACCTCTGGGTCCGTCTCGGAGCCGGCCAACTTTCATAGCGGGTAGCTTGGTGGGGTGGCCCCCTGAAATATTATATGAATCTTGTGATTTCTTTGTCGTGATGCCTTGTTGGGTTTTCATTTGGTTTTTCCAAGGTTGATCGTGCGTGTGTTGCTATTTGTGCCCCCTGTAGGGTAAAACTTTCTGAAAGCCGTGTTCGCGGTTATAGACGACTTGGAGCATAGTATCTCGATCATAGACAATTATAATGGAATGGTTAATTATAGACATTTGGGTTTTGGGATGCCTCATACTATATGTATCTGACTAGTAAGTACTACAACTACAATGGAATGGTTAATTAAAACGGTCCACTGCTTATTATATCAGGATGAGTCATGCTATCTATATCTGACTATTAATTGCCGCAACTATAACGAAATGAATAAAACAGCCAACTGTGTGAGTTCCTCGGTTGACTTCCTCGTTTGGTCTCGAGGGGGGAATACCAGGATGGGTATGCTTGATGATAGTTTCAGGTTGGATCCGAATAGGTATTTCTTATCCCTATCTGATAGGCACCAGTTGTATTGAGTCTCTATAGGTTGTTTAGTGCATGCTGCGCTGCCGCTTCAGTCCACCATACCTATGTAGGCGAGGACCGCCGAATTCTAGTCTCGCCGTGTACTGGCCTCAGTACTGACCGCTCTCTTTTTCCTTTGCCCTTTGTCGGCACCCCTTTTGTTTAAGAAGGTTTTGAGATCAACGTCGTTAGCAGGGTTACCCTTCCGGCTTGGCCTGGGTAGGGTTATGGAAGCCATTGGTTATTCTTTAGGGCTCTTAGCCTAATTTGCATCTTGTCCGTACTCGGACGCTGTATCGTTTTCAAGGTGATTTGGATCTTTGTACTGTATATTGTATCCTTGACTCGATGAGTCGCTGTTGTATATATCTGTTTTGTGGGTTCCATCGTGGACTAATGTGTAATGATATTACTTCGTTTTCCACCCGCACGCAAGTGCCTGGTGGGCATCTTTGAATCGTTTCTATACGGGTTTGGCGGGAATTGCTGAGACTTGCATAGGGTCGATTCTGAGGGTGTTACAGAGTGGTATCAGAGCTCAGCAGTTACGATACCCCACTGGTCCAGCCTGTAGGACAACCTAGCTAACGGACGTTGTAGAGTGTCAAAACTATTTTGAAAAAAAATTGGTTGGATAGATCTGATTAGGTCTACTTTTACTTCTTACCCCTCTGCTATTCTCCTCTTACCTCGACGTGTTTTGAATCTGCTTTCTTATCTTTTCTTCGAGTCTAGGATTTCTCGTGGTTGCGTTTTCATCGTACCTTCAGGGTTTTGCTTCCATCCTCTTGTAATCGTGTTTCAACATCCGATATTCATGCTATCTGATGAATCTTTCATCTGTTGTACCTTTCAGTGGACCGAAAGTTCACTAAAAAATTTCTTTCTATCCTCCGGTGTTTTCCAATACAACGAAGTCATCTACATCAGATCTGATGAAAATCTCCATCCCTCCTTTGTTTCCGAACCTTGCTTGTCGAGATCTTCAGTCTGAATTCCTGCATACTCCAAATACTCAGGACCTTTTTTATCGTCCTTTGTGCCAACAAGCTTATCAGGAATATCAAAGTCTTGAACAAATTCTCAATACTGGCAGGGAAGGGGATTCTGATTGTTGGTCTTACATTTGGGGCAGTAATTATTCGGTGAAAAAGGCTTACTGCTCCTTATCTGGTTACCAGCCAGTTCAGCCACATTTCTCTTGGCTATGGAAATCTTCTTGTCAGCAAAAACACAATTTCTTCTTCTGGCTCTTACTGCTTGATAGACTCAACACTAGAAACCTTCTGAAAAGGAAATGTTTCTCGATGGCATCTTATGACTGTGTTTTCCAGGGCTGTAATAGTGAAGAAACCAGCATACATTTGTTTTGGGAATGTCCTTTTGCAAGAGCCTGCTGGGCTGAAATTTCACAGGTCAATTTGGCTGATCCAACTATCTTTGAAGTTTTAGCCAGTATTAAAAAAGACCTCAATGTCCCTTTTGCAATGGAAATTCTGCTACTTGGAACTTGGGGCATTTGGATTTGCAGAAATAATGAAATTTTCAATAATCAGCATGCATCGATGGAGACCTGGAAGGCTATTGTAGCCCAGGAATTAAGATGGGTCCTTTATAGAATTAAGAAGAAGTATTATCAGAGCCTTAAGGTTTGGATTGAAACCAATTTAGACAGGATATAGCTGATTAGAATGTTATCCCTCTTCTTTGAGGTGGAATGAGTCTTGTAAATATTCTTTTGTAACTCTCTACAATATATAAAAATTGCAGTGGGGTTTTTTTCCCTACTGTTTTACCCTCAAAAAAAAAATTTCCGAGAGTTGGTTGCATAGTTCGTTGTTTGTGTACGGAGTAATGCTTTGAGTGCGGGATGGAGTCGCGACCATACCACTACTCTTATCCTTCGCTTTTGTATGTTGAATGGTGGATCGATGCAATTTACTCCTTCCGTAGAAGTTAAAGGTGGCCTTAGCCTTTGAGACCTCTACCTTCACCTTTGTCTCTCTGAAGTGTTCTCTCGACGAACGTGAGCCACGCTCCTTTGTTGGTGGTGTCGCCGATTTCAAGATGAAGAAAGAACCCTTGTTAGTGGTGTCGGGAAGATCTACATGAAGTGAGGAGATTCAGATCATCGTCCTTCTTCCCTGTACCATGAGGCGGATCTCGAGGGCGAGATCCATTGTTAGTTGTGTCGAATTGTAGCACCCCAGATAAAACCACTACTTGAAAATCGCGGTTGAATAATACTTTGTGCATCATCATGACATCATCATACATGTTTTGCCTAAAACTATTTTTTTTCGAAAGCATGTTTTATCAAATAGCCACTCTATTTTAAATGTAAAACTTTGGAACGTCCGGATGTGTTATTTTATCTAAATATTATTTCCAAAAGGCTTTTAAATAAAACAGGAACAAAAAAATCAATAAAGAAGTTATTTTTATTTAGGGAGGCAGCCAGCCAGCCAGGCCCAAAAGCCCAGCCGGCCACCTCCAACCTATCACCTAACCCCAAACCCTAGACTACCTAACCCTAGCCAAATCCCCCCAGCACCCACACCCGCCGCCGCCACCAACTCCCTCCACCCTGCCGCTCCCGCTCGCTTGGCCCCACCCCTGGATCCCCATGCACTCGCGATGCAAACACACGCACACCCCACCCTGTCACCACCTCCTACCCGACACCCCGCTCCACCCACCAAACCTGGCCTACCCCGACAGATCCCTGGCCCACCCCGTGATCCCCTCTCTCTGCTTCTTCCTCGATTGAGGACCGACCCATGCAGCGTCGTCCTCTACTCGTGAGCCTACCCCCGCGGCCCTTCTCTTCCTCTTGCCCAAGCGCGCCGCCGTGTTCGTGGCCCGCCGGAGCCGCCCCGTGGCCCTCTCTGCCGCGCCACCCCGAGCTCGCCTCCGCCTTCATCGCATCACCGGCCGACCCCGTCGTTATGGTTCCTGCACCCGCGAACCTCGCCACTGACGGCGGCCGTGCATCTCTCGTCGCCTCCGCGCGTCTCCTTGCCGTGGCCGGCCTTGGTCGCCCTTTCCTCCGTCTCGGTCGTGCCCAGCATTGTCGCCATCGTCCGCCCCCGCAACCTCCTGCCAGGGCCGTCTCCCTATGTTGCGGTACCAGCCCGTCCTGCAGCGCGCCCTCCCTCGGCTGCCTCCAGCTGGTCCCCCGTCGTCGCTCTCTGCGCCTCCCCTCCTGTGTTCAAGCTCGCCAGGCCATGGCGTCTGCTGCCCTAGCGCCATCGCGGGCGCCCTCCTCCTGGCCGAACGTAGCTCTGCCACGGCGTGCTTGCCGAGCCCGTGAGGCCCGCCCTCGCCCGCGTCCGCCTCCTCGCCCGGAGCTCCTCCTGTCGCCAGGGTCACGCGACCACCCGTCAAGGTCGACCGTGCCCTGCACCGTCCGGCCTTCCTCCTGCTTCTGCCCGACACCTCCTGCCGCCCTCTGCTCTGCCTCGTTGACACCGCCGCCTCTGTCCCGGCCTTCCAAGCTCGTCAAGGTCGGAGGCCACCCGAGCCAGCTCGCCAACCTCCTGTTGTTTCTCGACGCACAAGGCGTTCGAGCCATTGTCTACATAGGACATGGGTAGTGTACATTTTTCCTTGTGTTTCTCTTTCTCCCTTTTGATCTAAGCCCGTGTTTGGTGATCTGATGTACTGTTGTTCGCATGGCTCTCCTAAATCAGCCCCATGTTGTAATGGTATGGTGATGCTGCTCTCGGCCATGATCCTTTCAGCTCCGACATTGGCAACTGAAAATTTGCGCTGCTGGAAGACCACCGACAACGAAGCCAAACCCGAAGGCCGCTGACACGTAAACCAAAGATCTCTAACACGGACGCCAAGATCGCTCATGCGGATCCGAAGCCCGATCCCAAGGATGCCAAGGACGCCAAGGCCTATGTCATGGATTCGAAGACCGATCCCCGATGAACTGAATCTCGTCGAACCCTCGGAGCCCAAGATCATCGAACCTCGATGTCTGACCCCTATCCGAGACCCTCATATTTTGATAATATATGACTTTGTCGCTTGTTGCATATAAATTGATCATATTGCATACATCTTATGTGGTTTGGGGGGCCTTATGCCGATTCATCTCATAATTAAATATGGAGGCCATATGCAGGCAAATCTAGCCTTATATTGGCCTCAGTTAATTTTGTGTAGCGAACTGGTGTCACTATTTGACTTGTTAATACAACATTTAAATGGCGGGGTAACTAAACAACATGGTCCTTCTAATTAATTGTCGGGTCCCCGGTTCCGTTTCATATTGCCTTGTTGCATCATACCTTTGCCATGTCATACATGCATCGTGCCCGATCTTCTGCCGTAGTATTAAATAGTGCATCCGGTGTTTCTTCTAGTGTTTTGCTTCTTCGCGGATAAGGCCATTGAGTTGATGTGAGCTTCACCCCGATCTTCGGATGAAACTTCGGCAATGTTTTCAGGCGAGCATTCTCCCTCTTTCTACCTATCTTACCTTTATAGACTTTATTTCCTCCAGTTGATCTATTGCTATCTGTGTTGCGATGCTCTAGTTTTTGTACCCATGATATCCCTTGCAGCCTTATATTGCCTTGGGCACATCCTATTACCTGTTGTTTGGTAGATAGTTGGACTTGTGTGTCGTAGTCGCTTGCTCAGGTGCGGTTGCGTGTCGTCAAGTACCACGGTTGTTAAAGTAATGCTGCATGTTTAATGTTGGAGATGATCATGGCTTTAATTACCGTTTAATAAATAAAATTGAAGTAGGTAAATAATGCAGAGGCACAGGTGGGCAATAGATGTTATTTGGTTTTTAACCGTCCACTTGTGTCCCGTAGGACCCCGAGTACTTGATACCTGTTCTTTGAATATTCGCACTATCCGCATGTGGGACCATGAATCCCCCTAGCCAGAGCTTGAGTCATATCTTATTTCTTGGGGACACAAGTAGTTTGGGGCTTTATTACTATCCTGTACTTATGCCATGCTTTACTGCTTTATTATGATTGTGCGTGGAGCGCCTGTACTATTTTGGAACCCCGTGCCACTTTTTCGCGGTATCGACAAGCCCGGTCACATTTTTGGGTTCCCAGTCGTTTACAGCCGTCGTCACAAACCTCTGGGTCCGTCTCGGAGCCGGCCAACTTTCATAGCGGGTAGCTTGGTGGGGTGGCCCCCTGAAATATTATATGAATCTTGTGATTTCTTTGTCGTGATGCCTTGTTGGGTTTTCATTTGGTTTTTCCAAGGTTGATCGTGCGTGTGTTGCTATTTGTGCCCCCTGTAGGGTAAAACTTTCTGAAAGCCGTGCCCGCGGTTATAGACGACTTGGAGCATAGTATCTCGATCATAGACAATTATAACTAAAGTAGTGCTATAAATTTGACTTTATAATGACTAGTAATCAACTTCACTATAATGGAATGGCTAAATAAAAGTGCCAAAAATTGCTGGTTTGGGTTGTCACCTGTTACCATTGTATCTGACTAGTAAGTATTGCAACTACAATGGAATGGATAAATAAAAGTGCCAACAACTACTGGGTTTTGGGATGCCTCATACTATATGTATCTGACTAGTAAGTACTACAACTACAATGGAATGGTTAATTAAAACTGTCCACTGCTTATTATATCAGGATGAGTCATGCTATCTATATCTGACTAGTAATTGCCGCAACTATAACAAAATGAATAAAACTGCCAACTGTGTGAGTTCCTCGGTTGACTTCCTCGTTTGGTCTCGAGGGGGGAATACCAGGATGGGTATGCTTGATGATAGTTTCAGGTTGGATCCGAATAGGTATTTCTTATCCCTATCTGATAGGCGCCAGTTGTATTGAGTCTCTATAGGTTGTTTAGTGCATGCTGCGCTGCCGCTTCAGTCCACCATACCTACGTAGGCGAGGACCGCCGAATTCTAGTCTCGTCGTATACTGGCCTCAATACTGACCGCTCTCTTTTTCCTTTGCCCTTTGTCGGCACCCCTTTTGTTTAAGAAGGTTTTGAGATCAACGTCGTTAGCAGGGTTACCCTTCCGGCTTGTCCTGGGTAGGGTTATGGAAGCCATTGGTTATTCTTTAGGGCTCTTAGCCTAATTTGCATCTTGTCCGTACTCGGACGCTATATCGTTTTCAAGGTGATTTGGATCTTTGTACTGTATATTGTATCCTTGACTCGATGAGTCGCTGTTGTATATATCTGTTTTGTGGGTTCCATCGTGGACTAATGTGTAATGATATTACTTCGTTTTCCACCCGCACGCAAGTGCCTGGTGGGAATCTTTGAATCGTTTCTATGCGGGTTTGGCGGGAATTGCTGAGACTTGCATAGGGTCGATTCTGAGGGTGTTACAGAGTGGTATCAGAGCTCAGCAGTTACGATACCCCACTGGTCCAGCCTGTAGGACAACCTAGCTAACGGACGTTGTAGAGTGTCAAAACTATTTTGAAAAAAAATTGGTTGGATAGATCTGATTAGGTCTACTTTTACTTCTTACCCCTCTGCTATTCTCCTCTTACCTCGATGTGTTTTGAATCTGCTTTCTTATCTTTTATTCGAGTCTAGGATTTCTCGTGGTTGGGTTTTCATCGTACCTTCAGGGTTTCGCTTCCATCCTCTTGTAACCGTGTTTCAACATCCGATATTCATGCTATCTGATGAATCTTTCATCTGTTGTACCTTTCAGTGGACCGAAAGTTCACTAAAAAATTTCTTTCTATCCTCCGGTGTTTTCCAACACAACGAAGTCATCTACATCAGATCTGATGAAAATCTCCATCCCTCCTTTGTTTCCGAACCTTGCTTGTCGAGATCTTTAGTCTGAATTCCGAGAGTTGGGTGCATAGTTCGCTGTTTGTGTACGGAGTAATGCTTTGAGTTCGGGATGGATTCGCGACCATACCACTACTCTTATCATTCGCTTTTGTATGTTGAATGGTGGATCGATGCAATTTACTCCTTCCGTAGAAGTTAAAGGTGGCCTTAGCCTTTGAGACCTCTACCTTCACCTTTGTCTCTCCGAAGTGTTCTCTCGACGAACGTGAGCCACACTCCTTTGTTGGTGGTGTCGCCGATTTCAAGATGAAGAAAGAACCCTTGTTAGTGGTGTCGGGAAGATCTACATGAAGTGAGGAGATTCAGATCATCGTCCTTCTTCCCTGTACCATGAGGCGGATCTCGAGGGCGAGATCCATTGTTAGTTGTGTCGAATTGTAGCACCCCAGATAAAACCACTACTAGAAAATCGCGGTTGAATAATACTTTGTGCATCATCATGACATCATCATACATGTTTTGCCTAAAACTATTTTTTTTCGAAAGCATGTTTTTGTTTATCAAATAGCCACTCTATTTTAAATGTAAAACTCTGGAACGTCTGGATGTGTTATTTTATCTAAATATTATTTCCAAAAGGCTTCTAAATAAAACAGGAACAAAAAAAAATCAATAAATTAGTTATTTTTATTCAGGGAGGCAGCCAGCCAGCCAGGCCCAAAAGCCCAGCCGGCCACCTCCAACCTATCACCTAACCCCAAACCCTAGACTACCTAACCCTAGACAAATCCCCCCAACACCCACACCCGCCGCCACCCACTCCCTCCACCCTTCCGCTCCCGCTCGCTTGGCCCCACCCGTGGATCCCCACGCACCCGCGATGCAAACACACGCACACCCCACCCTGTCACCACCTCCTACCCGACACCCTGCTCCACCCAACAAACCTGGCCCACCCCACGATCCCCTCTCTCTCTGCTTCTTCCTCGATCGAGGACCGACCCGTGCAGCGCCGTCCTCCACTCGCGAGCCTACCCCTGCGGCCCTTCTCTTCCTCCTGCCCAAGCGCGCCACCGTGTTCGTGGGCCGCCGGAGCCGTCCCGTGGCCCTCTCTGCCGCGCCACCCCGAGCTCGCCTCCGCCTTCGTCGCATCACCGGCCGACCCCGTCGTTGTGGTTCCTGCACCCGCGAACCTCGCTAGCGACGGCGGCCGTGCGTCTCTCGTCGCCCCCGCGCGTCTCCTCGCCGTGGCCGGCCTTGGTCGCCCTTTCCTCCGTCTCGGTCGCGCCCAGCGTCGTCGCCATCGTCCGCCCCCACAAGCTCCTGGAAGGGCCGTCTCCCTCTGCTGCGGTACCGGCCCGTCCTGCAGCGCGCCCTGCCTCAGCTGCCTCCAGCTGGTCCCCCATCGTTGCTCTCTGCGCCTCCCCTCCTGTGTTCAAGCTCGCCAGGCCATGGCGTCTGCTTCCCTAGCGCCGTCGCGGGCGCCCTCCTCCTGGCTGAACGCAGCTCTGCCGCGGCGTGCTTGCCGAGCCCGTGAGGCCCGCCCTCGCCCGCGTCCGCCTCCTCGCCCGGAGCTCCTCCTGTCGCCAGGGTCGCGCGACGACCCATCACGGTCGACCGTGCCCTGTGCCGTCCGGCCTTCCTCCTGCTTCTGCCCGACGCCTCCTGCCGCCCTCTGCTCTGCCTCGTCGACACCGCCGCCTCTGTCCCGGCCTTCCAAGCTCGTCAAGGTCGGAGGCCACCCGAGCCAGCTCGCCAACCTCCTGTTGTTTCTCGATGCACAAGGCGTCCGAGCCATTGTCTACATAGGACATGGGTAGTGTACATTTTTCCTTGTGTTTCTCTTTCTCCCTTTTGATCTAAGCCCGTGTTTGGTGATCTGATGTACTGTTGTTCGCATGGCTCTCCTAAATCAGCCCCATGTTGTAATGGTGTGGTGATGCTGCTCTCGGCCATGATCCTTTCAGCTCCGACATTGGCAACTGAAAATTTGCGCTGCTGGAAGACAACCGACAACGAAGCCAAACCCTAAGGCCGCTGACACGTAAATCGAAGATCTCTGACACAGACGCCAAGATCGCTCACGCGGATCCGAAGCCCGATCCCAAGGATGCCAAGGATGCCAAGGCCTATGTCATGGATTCGAAGACCGATCCCCGATGAACTGAATCTCGTCGAACCCTCGGAGCCCAAGATCATCGAACCTCGATGTGTGACCCCTATCCGAGACCCTCATATTTTGATAATATATGACTTTGTCGCTTGTTGCATATAAATTGATCATATTGCATACATCTTATGTGGTTTGGGGGGCCTTATGACGATTCATCTCATAATTAAATTTGGAGGCCATATGCAGGAAAATCTAGCCTTATATTGGCCTCAGTTAATTTTGTGTAGCGAACTGGTGTCACTATTTGACTTGTTAATACAACATTTAAATGGCGGGGTAACTAAACAACATGGACCTTCTAATTAATTGTCAGGACCCCGGTTCCGTTTAATATTGTCTAGTTGCATCATACCTTTGCCATGTCATACATGCATCATGCCCGATCTTCTGCCGTAGTATTAAATAGTGCATCCGGTGTTTCTTCTATTGTTTTGCTTCTTCGCGGATAAGGCCATTGAGTTGATGTGAGCTTCACCCCGATCTTCGGATGAAACTTCGGCAATGTTTTCAGGCGAGCATTCTCCCTCTTTCTACCTATCTTACTTTTATAGTCTTTATTTCCTCCTGTTGATCTATTGCTATCTGTGTTGCGATGCGCTAGTTTTCGTACCCATGATATCCCTTGCAGCCTTATATTGCCTTGGACACATCCTATTACCTGTTGTTTGGTAGATAGTTGGACTTGCGTGTCGTAGTCCCTTGCTCAGATGCGGTTGCGTGTCGTCAAGTACCACAGTTGTTAAAGTAATGCTGCATGTTTAATGTTGGAGATGATCATGGCTTTAATTATCGTTTAATAACTAAAATTGAAGTAGGTAAATAATGCAGAGGCACATGTGGGCAATAGATGTTATTTGGTTTTTAACCGTCCACTTGTGTCCCGTAGGATCCCGAGTACTTGATACCTGTTCTTTGAATATTCGCACTATCTGCATGTGGGACCATGAATCCCCCTAGCCAGAGCTTGAGTCATATCTTATTTCTTGGGGCCACAAGTAGTTTGGGGTGTGTCCTGTAGGACCCCGAGTACTTGATACCTGTTCTTTGAATATTCGCACTATCCGCATGTGGGACCATGAATCCCCCTAGCCAGAGCTTGAGTCATATCTTATTTCTTAGGGCCACAAGTAGTTTGGGGCTTTATTACTATCTTGTACTTATGCCATGCTTTACTGCTTTATTATGATTGCGCGTGGAGCGCCTATACTGTTTTGGAACCCCGTGTCACGTTTTCGCGGTATCGACAAGCCCAGTCACATTTTTGGGTTCCTAGTCGTTTACAGCCATCGTCACAAACCTCCGGGTCCGTCTCGGAGCCAGCCAACTTCGTAGCAGGTAGCTTGGTGGGGTGGCCCCCTGAAATATTATATGAATCTCGCGATTTCTTTGTCGTGATGCCTCGTTGGGTTTTCATTTGGTTTTTCCGAGGTTGATCGTGCGTGTGTTGCTATTTGTGCCCCCCTGCAGGGTAAAACTTTCTGAAAGCCGTGTCCGTGGTTATGGACGACTTGGAGCATAGTATCTCGATCATAGACAATTATAACTAAAGTAGTGCTATAAATTTGACTTTATAATGACTAGTAATCAGCTTCACTATAATGGAATGGCTAAATAAAAGTGCCAAAAATTGCTGGTTTGGGTTGTCACCTGTTACCATTGTATCTGACTAGTAAGTATTGCAACTACAACGGAATGGATAAATAAAAGTGCCAACAACTGCTGGGTTTTGGGATGTCTCATACTATATGTATCTGACTAGTAAGTACTACAACTACAATGGAATGGTTAAATAAAACTGTCCACTGCTTATTATATCAGGATGACTCATGCTATCTATATCTGACTAGTAATTGCCGCAACTATAACGAAATGAATAAAACTGCCAACTGTGTGAGTTCCTCGGTTGACTTCCTCGTTTGGTCTCGAGGGGGAAATACCAGGATGGGTATGCTTGATGATAGTTTCAGGTTGGATCCGAATATGTATTTCTTATCCCTATCTGATAGCCGCCAGTTGTATTGAGTCTCTATAGGTTGTTTGGTGCATGCTGCGCTGCCGCTTCAGTCCACCATACCTACGTAGGCGAGGACCGCCGAATTCTAGTCTCTCCGTGTACTGGCCTCAGTATTGACCGCTCTCTTTTTCCTTTGCCCTTTGTCGGCACCCCTTTTGTTTAAGCAGGTTTTGAGATCGACGTCGTTAGCAGGGTTACCCTTTCGGCTTGGGCTGGGCAGGGTTATGGACGCCATTGGTTATTCTTCAGGGCTCTTAGCCTAATTTGCATCTTGTCCGTACTCGGACGCTGTATCGTTTTCAAGGTGATTTGGATCTTTGTACTGTATATTGTATCCTTGACTCGATGAGTCGCTGTTGTATATATCTGTTTTGTGGGTTCCATCGTGGACTAATGTGTAATGATATTACTTCGTTTTCCACCCGCACGCAAGTGTCTGGTGGGCATCTTTGAATCGTTTCTATGCGGGTTTGGCGGGAATTGCTGAGACTTGCATAGGGTTGATTATGAGGGTGTTACAAGAGGCCCCGAGCATGGAGAGTCCACGGTGGCGAGTCGACGAGGGCACACGCATCATGCCTAGGAGTAGTCCCCGAGGCTCGAGTTGGCTTGTAGAGGCGACTTGAGGCTCATATTTTGAAAATAGTAGTGGTTGTTGTCGAGCGTGGCGAGTGGCGAGGTCGAGCGACCGGCGGGCGCCGAGTCCCCGAGCGCGGTGAGTGGCAAGAAAGACATCGTTTTGCTGAGAAGGAGGAAAGATACAATTGCATTAAGGTGTACTTGCATAATATATTGAACAATTGTAAGACGTGCGAATTGTAGACGTTGAAGATAATGCACTTTTATTATATGGATCGATGGGCAGTATGTAAGGTTTATGCGTGTCTTTTCATAAGTAGGCAGACCTCCAGCATCAAACGCTTGCCGGGTAACAGGGACACGATGCCAGACTGTTGAACCCGGAGACAAGGTCGGCCTTTTGGTACCCAGCCTCACTGTACGGACGCGAATAAACAGCAAACAATACTAAACCCGACCCAAGTATGATTTTGGTACCTGAAAAGGGTTATATGCGACTGCATGGTCGGCTTTGAAGAATGAATATATATGCATATATGTTTTGGATTCATAGCATGTGCGAGTGTAAAGAAACTTAGCTATTAGCATGTCCACGGTGGCGAGTCCCCGAGCGCGTTGAGTACGCGAGGGCGAGTCCGCGGTGGCGAGTCCCCGAGTGTGACGATTCCGCGATGATAGCGAGTCCGCGAGGGAGAGTCCTCGAGTATGGCGAGTCCGCGATGATTGCGAGTCCGCGAGGGAGAGTCCCGAGTGTGGTGAGTCCGCGATGATAGCGAGTCCACGATGATGTTGATTGCGCTATTTTTGTTAGCGAGTCTTTCGTCTTGGCCCGGGGGGCCAGTCGCATGGAGACTCCAAAGTTGGCTCTCGGCAGGGCGCTTTTCCTAGACGATCTGAGGGTTGGTTTGCGAGTCCTCGTCCGCAGTACTTGGCCGTGCGAGTCGCACTGTCTAAGGTTGACGAGGACATGGTGCTTTTGTGTAGCACAACCATTTGTCTTGGCCCGGAAGGCTAGTCGAGCAAGGCGACTCCAATGATGGCTCTCGGTTAGCGTTTTTCGTGGACGCCAAGGCTCAGTTTGCGAGTCCTCGTCCACACTGCTTGGCCATTGCGACTCGCTCTTTCAAAGGTTGACAAAGGCGAATTGATTTTTCCCGGAGGAAGAGACACCCAGTGGTGAGTCCATGCAGCGTGGTATGCGACCCTCTCTGGCAACTCGGACGATGAAGGTCCTTTAGTAGGCGCGGCGTACACATTCGACATAGCGGAAAAGAGTCGACGCGGCGGACACGAGGTCGACGCGGCGGATGGGGGTCGCGCTATGGCGAAGTCGACGCGGAGGACACGGGGTCGACGCGGTGGACGGCGGTCTCGCGGTATGGCGAAGTCGACGCGGCGGAGGCGGTCGCACAGCAGACAGGGATCGCGCTTTGGGGAAGTTGATGATGGCGGGGCCGCGAGTGAGAGGTCACGATGGCGATCCCGTGGCAGGCTAGTCGTCGAGCCTAGCGAGTCCGCGTTTAAGCGTGTCCGCGTTTAGGCGAGGTCCGGAGAATGGAGAGTCCGCGATGGACGAGTCGCC
This sequence comes from Avena sativa, assembly GCA_916181665.1. Classification (NCBI taxonomy): domain Eukaryota; kingdom Viridiplantae; phylum Streptophyta; class Magnoliopsida; order Poales; family Poaceae; genus Avena; species Avena sativa. The sequence goes on along the minus strand of OV702298.1, from coordinate 269,198,934 downwards.
GGACGTGGCGAGCCCGCGACGGGAGGATCAACGAGCGTGGCAAGTCCGCGAGGGCGACGAGCCCGCGAGGGACGAGTCATGAGTCCCCGAGTATGGCGTTTAGCCAGAAGGAGTGGTCGTGGCTGACTTGATCGGGTGAGCGTGTCACACGCATCCAGGCCGCGAGAGTGCAATTTGCTTCTCCGCACATATGCATCAACACACATTTAGTAAAGAGATTATTAGTATACAAATAAATATTTAAAATAAGATTCGGTGAGAGGAAATTATAAGACATAGCCGAGTTGTCGCTAGCGGAGTTGTGGGAGTCGCGGCGTCGAAGTCCTGGTCAGAAGGGGCCATTATCCGAAGCGGTAAGATAGCCGGTACCCGCACTTGTGCACTCTAAGTGTAGACGGGTCACCGTATCGCCGAGGCGTATGAGCCGTTGAGCGGCTCACTCACGGTTGCCAATGTTGCTGATGTCCACGCAGCAGGCTTGTCGTCGAGGTCGTGAACGACTCGCTAAGCTCCAAGGCCGCGAGCGAAGGCGGGTGTCGATGTTGTTCGGCATGGCCTCATATACGTTGCGCAATACATGCGAACCAAGACGATATGCAGTGGATTAGATTTAGCAATGAGTTAGATATATAGCAAACGATTTTGAAACAATCATTATGTACTATAGATTAGATTAGAAAAACCTGATTGTTATGGCTGCATGTAGCGTGTATTTTTTTGTAGCTTTTTCATCGCAGGGAACAAGGCCATGTCGTGGTGACTGATGTGCTCTGATGCCACCAGTTTCTTTTTCCTTGGGACCTGATCATTGATACACAAGCGATCGATCGTGTGTAGGGGCGAGGTGTCCGTCTGCCGCTGCGCATATGCGTCTGCACGCTGCCGGTGTAGCGCGGCGACCGCGGCGCCGCCTATCAGATCAGACTTTTTCCTATGAAAACATGCAAGCATAAAGGATTAAGTCTAAATAAAATATGTTGGTAATTTAATCAGGATATATGAGACTGATCAGGGGCTCCTCACGGACTTTCTAGAGTCGCATGGTGATAGCGGTTTTACAGATCACAAACGCCGCCGCCAAGCCAGGGGCCTTCTTCCGATCGATCTTGAACACGCATACGTGGAGATTGTTGAGGTTGACCCCGAACGCTGCGATCGAGTAGGTGTAGAGAACAAATTTGAGGAATCTCGCCCGGATTATCATCCTCCAAGCACCGCTTGTCCCACGGTGGGCGCGAACTGTCGTGGTATTGCACGGCAGATGCTACTGGGGGTAGCTTACGTAGTGGGAGCAAGGCGACATAGGAGAATCCGGGAGCGAGATTGGCACACGATGTACCCAGGTTCACGTCCCCTCGATGGAGGATCGCTACGTCCTGCTATCAATCCAGTATATGATCATAGATTGGTTTACATGGGAGCCGCCGTAGGCGGAGGGAGAGACTAGATCTAATCTATTGTGGGAGAGGATGCCCCGTGGGGGTGCCCCTGGTGGCTTTATATATGCATCTAGTTAGGGTTTACAAGTGTGTTGGTGGGCTTTGTATACGAGTCGCCGTCTTGGGCCTCCAGTCGGCACCAGTCGCCTGGGTGCAGTATGCGCCAGTCGCCGTATTGGGCGAGTCGACCCGCTCAGGGCTAGGTTCCAGTCGGCTCGATCCAGCTGGCGAATCCGCTTCGTGGGTATACCCCGATTGTATTCCCCTATTAGGCGTAGTTGTGGTTGGTGTAGGAGCAGGCATTGTCCAACTCCTTCTGCCGGTCATACATCATGAAGCTTAGGTGGTCCACTTGGTGCTTCAGATCTGGGTGATGTGGTACCTCCAGTGGCTGTCCCATCGCATCATGCCTTGGGTAGAACTCAAAGTGCGTGCCCTTGATCTGATTGATGCTTTTTCCACACAGACGGGCAAGAGCTTCCTGCATGGACCTGGCAAGTCCATCGAGCCAGTTGTTCTCCCTTAAGGTGAACTGGACTCCCTCGGAGGTGGGGGCTTCAATCTTTCCTTAGATACTTGCAACAATCATCCATTGCAATTCTCCTCCTTCCTGATTGTTGAGCTGAGCTCCGAAGAATTCGGGGTGCGGGCTCTCCAGAAGTTCCGAAAGCTGGTCCAAGTCACATTCAAAGATGAGATCTCCTCCATTTCCCAACTGATAGAACTTGCTATACTTCATGTCCATCTATAAGAATGTAGGATTAGTAAGTTAGTAGAGTGATCAAGTGTGTCAAATTTTATGTAAGTTGGCAAAAATAAATTTGAGGAACAAGAATTTTTATGAAAGAACCTAAGTGATAAGAATGAGAATAAGTTTTCATAAATACTCACTTCCTTTGTTTTGAAACTATGTTTTTGATTCAAACGTGAATTCTAACTAGGGTCTCCTATGGTCAGGATGGCTCTGATACCAACTTTTCAACACCCGGATTTTGAATCCCATATGCCTGTTATGCCATACATCGCAATCCCAGGATTACCATTTTTGCGAGACATAACAAATTGGATATCACAGTACATCATCCATTACAAACCATACATAAGGTTACAACAAATAAAGGACCTCATGATCCAGTCTTAGTACAGTCAACGCAGTGAAATAATATAATAACAACGGTAGCATGGGCGAGACTCCATCTTCATGGTCACAGGCAATGATGACGATGGGAGATGATCCTAGTTGTCGTAACCTTCCTGCGGTCCATCCTCCTGATAGTCCTCTTCATATTCTGGCCACGAGAATAGCCAGGGACAAAGCCATGAGTACTCTTTAAGTACTCGCAAACTATCAGTAACAGGTAAAGTGGTTTTGAGTAGGAATACTAAGCTCTAGGTTGTTTTGCAAAAACCTTTATTTACCTTAACTGAGTTCAGAAGCAAAGAAAGCTAGTTGAAAGTTTTATAACACCTAAGTGGGAACTTGAGTTTTCATATCACAACCATGTTGTGGTCAAGTCAAAGTCATGATTCACTTCACAAGTTATTTTGAAAACATCTGACGATGGAACAGTATGGCCACTCCAACTGTCCATAATCGCGAACGCGGCTACTCGAATAGTTTGACACTCTACAGAGGTGGTAAACTTTCACCACAATATTTGATACATCCGTCAGGAACAATCCTGAATTCACCATACTCAGTATGTGGATAATCAATCCTAACCTTTCAATTACACGCCCTAGTATGGGCACCTCTCCTATGAATTGGCCTCCCAACCATGACCACCTATCATCTTGGGAACTGCATAGGTGTTCAATCTTCACAAGGTAGCCTCAGCTCAAACCTTGGCCGCAAGGGAACCCATACTAAGGTATATAAACTTCTAGTCAAGCCCTACCCAAATTCGGGTATTGTGGTTGTACGATAAAATTGGAATGGTATCGCATCCAGACAACCATCAGTTTTATAAAGGGCTAAGGCTCATGCCTCAACATTTTCATCATCAAAATCATCTGTTATTCAAGAACACATGTCAAAACATTTCATTAGAATGACTCATCATTTTAAGGTTTTCATAATCATTTTCACCAAGTATTCCCATCTAAAGTGATCAAGTTTTATGCTTAGCACTAGCATCTACAAATGGGGTAAACACTAATGAGGGGTCATAATCAATTGTGACTCATCTAAATTCAATCTCATGACTCGGGATGACATCAATATTTATCTAACTTAGGCTAAGTTTTATGCTCTTTATGCGACCTTTAATCATCTTTCTAAAATCTACAATTCACTAAGTAAGCATAACTAAGGAGCTTTGATAAAGAAATAAAATAATCAGGCTTGCAAATAAAGCTGGGATTGGGTATAATCAAAGGGGTGTAATCCCATATGCCTATGGCATCTAGTTTGCATAGTTATTATGAAAGTGTTAGCTTGCAAAGTTAACTTGTTTTGTGAAGCTTGCCTTGTGTAGAGCAGTGGTTGAAGTTCTCCTCGGCTTCTTCCTCGTAGTAATCTCCTTCCTCTTTGTATCCTTGGTCGGTACTAGCGTCTATAAATAAATACGAGGTACACAATCACCAAATATTACTTAACTAGTTCTATTTATCACACCAAGGTTTTCACTAGATGATCTAGCATCATCACTATCATCACAAAGATTAAGGCACTAGTTTCATTTATTTTATTTTTAGAAAAGTAATTTCTACTCATTGAAAAACTACTTAAGATTTAATATTCTCCAACTAACACATGGGATCATGTTGACACATGTCCTCACCACATATTTCAGTACTTGGGAATGTGATTTAAAGTGGTGTCACAATTTAATAATCTTTAACATTATTATTTTAATTAATAAAAGTGACTAGAAATGCCTATGGGGCATTCTTTTATTACTTGTCCATTATTACTTGTCCTCACCACATAATCAACTCAAAAGCATTTATGGTTGAATTTTGAAAAATGTTTGAATGTGGAAAAGCTTTTGTCTTGTTATTTTTACTACAGGTGATCCACAATTCCAAATTATTTGAATCCAACGGGCTTGGATTAATAATTTCAATACCTTTCTAGCAAAATTGGTTTCATGAAATTTGGTTCAGTGAATCTCTCTGGAATGTTTTTTGAATCTAGAGACAAAACTAAGTTTGGAACTAAATTGATAAACCTAAATTTGAATTACTGGATCACGCGGGAATGTTATCTGGGTCGGCACACTGCACACAGCGCGCACGCAGGCGGTTTAAGTGATTGTCCCCACCAGTCAGCGAGACAGGGGGTGCGAAGGGGTACGGGGTGATTAGGGTCGTAGGATTAGAAACAAGATCTACGGCTGAGGTGCATCGTCCATGTCTGAGCATAACGCAGCGAGGTCGAACCCTAGCGCGACCAGTGGGGGTCAGTGGTGGCTCACCGGGGCTCCGGCGATGGTCGGAGATGGGGGGCGAATGACGAAGTCGACAAATCCTCTTGGTACTGGTGGCTCCTCCTGGGGAAGCTCCAATCAACGGCGCCCTTCTCCTCTAGCAGTGGCAAGCTCCGATGAAATTCCGGTGACCTGGTGCTTGCCTTGCTCCGGGGATGAGTGGGTACGGTCACTGAGAGGTGGGGAGTGAGATGGTTTGGAGAATTCATGCTGGGGAGGCCTCCTTTTATAGGCGAGCAAGGGAACCAAAGGGTGCAGGTGGAGCTCGTCGTGGTTGGCTGCACAACAAGCTAACGACATGGCTGGGGGTAGGGAACGGTGCACTGCCTCCTGGCGAAGCTCAACGGCTTGATGGCGATGTCGGGGGGATCGCCCCCAGGTAGGCTAATCGGACAAGATGCAAAGCACCAGCACGATAGCTGGCTAAGAGTAGCCGGACGCAAAAACTCCAAGACAGATCAGAAGAAGGAACAAACCAAGACCTGACTGGCAATCTAGCCAGCTAGATAAAAACCATCGACAAGAGCGCCAGCTGGCTGGATCAAGACAGCCGGCCGGAGCAAGAAAGATCAAGAGCCAACCGGCAGAAGAACCAGCCGGATGAGAGCAAGCAAGGGCAGAAAAGTAGCCGGATGGATCTGACCATCCGGCCCAGGAAGGCCAGCCGGCTAGACCACCCTAGCCGGACACTCAAGATAGGCAAGGTACCAGATGACATAGGGAACAGTGCGCAGTACGCCCAGGACAGTGGACAAGACAGAAAGGAGACTCAGACACTCGTTCCATACCGATGACTTCTACCGATTACGGTTGCAACAGTAGACAGTAGGTGGCACTGTGTGTAACTACCCGCATGGAAAACACTGTAGATGGCGTGGCGGCATGGGCTTGACTGTGAGTACACACTCCCCATGCCGGCCACTATAGATGACCTAGCCGGCTGGGGCCCGCCTATGGGACCCGCCAGTCGGCTAGGTTGTTGCCCATGCCGCCTTAGCCTATATAAGGGGCGGCAGGGGCAACTGAGCAAGGGTTGGACTCTCTTTCTCTACTAGCCAGACCCGATACAGCTCAAGGAGCCTTGTAGTCCTTAGTGATCACCCTCTTAGTCAGATCGGCAGGAGTAGGAGCTTTACCTCACATCGAGGGCTCCGAACCTGGGTACTTCTTGTGTCACCGCACTTGCTTGTATCCAATCCCGCCTGCGGACGCTATCGCACGCTTCCCTGATTTGCTCCCACACCTCTTTCTAGCCTGCTTAGGCTCTGTCGTTTCCATAACAACGACAGTTGGCGCCCACCGTGGGCAAATATGGTGGCGACCGGAGTGACGTTCCGCATGGGACCCCCGCACTTCGTCAGGCGAGCGCGTGGCTTCCGGCCTCGTGCTCACGCTTGGCCAGTTCGACTGTGTCATCGACGACGCCAACTGCTTCGTCGGATCCAGCTTTCTGGCAGGCGGCTCCATCCTGCTGTTCGGCGATCTACCCGTCTACGTCACCACCGTGCCGGAGCGTTTCCCTCGGGAAATCGTCTCTTTCGCCGAGCCATTGCTCTCAGCCGGTAGTGCGCTCGCCGTGCCTAGCGTCATGGAGGTGATGATGGCTATCTCAAGCAACAACTGTCGTCCTCCCCTTGAGCATGGAAACGACTAGGCCGGCCCGTCTACTCCGGTGCGCAAAAAGGGCACGGTGGACGAGGTCATCGAGGAGCTCCGCGAGCCGATGTACCCCGGGGACGATCCGAAGGCAGTCATGGCCAAGATCGAGGCGGCACATGAGCGTCTGCTCCTGCAGGCCCAAGGCCTAGCCTCAACCAAGTACCGGATGGAGAGCAACATCCGTGAGTATAATCGTGCACATGGCCTCACCCCGACTAATGAGGATCCTAGCCGGCTGGGTTCTGTGCAGCGCCACGGGGGAGAACTGGGCGCCCGCTTCAAGCACGACCTCGAGCCGGCTTCCCACACCTACTTCCCTCCGCCCGTCTACGACACCGCGGTCAAGAACGTCTAGGCGGCGCAAGCCGTCGCGGAAGACCTACCCCACCTGGAGGGGGACGAGAGGTTGTGCCAGTCCCAGCGCGTGGAGCACCTGTTGCGCGTGGCCGGCGAGTAGGCCGAGGCCGCTCGGATCGCGTTCGAGGCTGGAGCCGGCTCTAGGTGGAATCGCCCGGCTAGCAACAGTCGGGGTGGACCTCGTCAGACCAAGTACTCCGCATCTCCTCGCCAGCAACCCCCGCGCTCCAAGCGTGTAGCACCCCCAGGATTAGGGTTAAACTAACCTCAGATCACCATCTAAGATAAGTTCAACTCCAAATATGGAAGATCACAGTATGATTCGGTAACATTACAGAACACAGTGATTCAACAAGCATAAGTTTAAACTCTTAACAGAGTAAGATATTAGAGTTATTACAAACCAAAGGTCATAGACCCAACATTACATCACACAGCGAAAGCAAATTATGTTGTTCTACACAACAACTTAGCAAAAGGCCTAAGAGGCCATAAACAAAAGTGACGTCCATCCCATAGTCCCCAGGCTGCTACCTGGGACCCCCAACTACTCGTCGATGTCAACGTAGAAGCCACCTTCAGTTGCAACCAGAACCTCTATAGAAAAACAACAATGGCACAAGGCTGAGTACAAGAATGTACTCCGCAAGACTTAGTTAACCTAGTATCTGCATGCTCTGGCTAGAAAGGCTTTCTCTAGATTTACTTTTGCGGAAAGGAACCTTTATTTGTAAACAAGAGAGAGAAGAGGCTCGTCTACTCAGAATGTTTTAAAATGGATAGGATAGTGACTTCTTTATCTTGTTCTTCACATCTTGATAACCACCAAAACCTCCTATCTAGAATCACCCCCTCGACCCACAGGAAGCATCCTTAAGCACACATGGATCAACAAGTTTTATAATGGTTAAAGTTATCTATGATCTTAGAATCTGGTCACCAAGCGTTCATAATCGTGAACACGGATTTTCGAAAAGATTAATACCCTGCAGGGGTGTACAACTTTACCCACACGTACCAATCGACTCTTAATGTCAAATTATTAGACCTCTTCTTTGGAAGGCTAGCAGAGTGTGGTTGACCACGACCTTTACCTTGCTTTCGCCGAGACCATGTGTCACACAATAAGTATGATTCCGCCGTAACGGGTCAAATCCCGAAGCCGGTACTTAAAGACGTGAGGCGAGGTTGGTTCACCAGGGGCTCCATCGACCCCAAGAAACCGTGGCCACGCTTCCCTACCTATTATGATACACCTCCTTCACCACCTCTTTCGAAAGCGTTTTCAATGCGTATGCCAGATGGAAAGCCCGAACTATGTGACTCATGGAATCTACTAGGCAAGTTAGTTAGTCGAGGGGTTGTCCAGGCCCCGTGTGGCTGTACGCTCGTCTCATTTCCTAGTGGTGGCAAGCATGGGACTACAAATACCACACCCAACATGGCCCCCCATACAAGCCTTAGCATATTTAGTTAACTCCTTCGATGATGTCACCATCTCCTACCTCACTACCTTCCTTGGCACCTCTGATTCATCATTTGGATAGATCAGACGTTTTTACTATGCATGGCTAAGCTGTAGGTAATGAAAGCTCTAACAACGCTCACATGCCAAACCTAGGCATGCTAGGAGCAGTGGATCAGGAGTATAAGGCTACAAAAGGGAAACTGTGCAACAGATAGGTAACACTAGCTACTGACAAAAGACCACTTTGGAATCGTGTGCATCATATCGAGAAAGTAATATACTTTATAAAACATAGGTTCAGAATGAGAGACTACGCTTTCCTTGTCCGTCGGTAGACATGTATGGATCCTCGGTGTTGTTGACTTCAGCCTCAGGCTCGGATCCTATCGCGAAGAACCAAATACCGGAAAAAGGGTAACCAACATTCAATACATGGCATGTGCAATGCTCAAACAATATGGATGATATGACAAGTTAAATAGTGTTGAAATGAATCCTAGAACATGCTTGGTCATTTTAAACGGGGTCCGAGGGGTCCAAACCCTAGAACAGGGGATCCTCGGAATCACCTATTGGGTTCAATTGGTTCTTCTAATTAAACTTGTCATGAAAGTTGGTTAACAATGTATGATTATATTGCTATTGCATAGCTCTTATTTTTCTGAACATTTTGGTATATTATTTGTATTTCTCTGACTTATAAATAATTAGTTATTGATTTTACAAGTTTACTACATTTTGTGAAATTATTTAAACCATTTCTAAAATTATAACAAAACCAGGGATTGTTTTTCACACTGAGGAAGAAGCTACCCATAGGAGCTCACGGGAGGGCCCGAGGCCACCTCAGCTGCCACGCGGGCAGTCAATGGTCAGCACAGGGTCTGGGTCATTTTTCACAGGGCAGAGCCTAGCCAGAGAGGCTGGCCTGTGGGCGAGAGGCCACATAGGCACCTTGTGGACTCCACGCAGGAGCCATGTCGTGGCCACGTAGGCTCGACGATAGCGGTGGCTCAGGTGCGCGCGGTTACGGCGACTAAGGGCTCGCAGGACGACAGGGTTACGCGGGTTCGCTACAGCACGGCCAGGGGAACCAAAACAGGGCGGCGCCGTTGTTCCTTGGTCACCGGAACGGTGAGACCGATGATGCACTGCGGCGGAGCTTGCAGATCAACAACAAGCTACAGCTACGGCGTGCGAGAGAGGCAAAGGAGAGGTCCAGAGGGACCGGTAGCTCACCCTGAGCATGATGGAGTGATCGAGGAGGCACGGGGAGGCCGGAATCGATGGCTAGCAGCGGTGGCCGGTGTTAGGGACGAGGGTCCGATTGCGGCGCCTAGGACCTCGTCTTCTTGCACTGGCTGGGGAAATCGATGGAGACGAGCGAGGCGGTGATAGGAGCGTGCTCGACGGAGCTCGGGGCGACCGGAGTTGGCTAGCCGCTGGTGGGGTCCGAGAGCTAGGGTTCGGCTAGAGGAGAATTTGGGGAAGAGGGAGAGGATAAGGTTCATCCGGTGGTGATAGGGGGTCTTATAGGCGTCGCCGGTGTCGGTAGCGAGAATCTTGGCGAAGCGGGCATCTCGGTGTGGCGGGGACGGCTGTGCCGGCGATAGCGAGCAGCTTCCGCAGCGGCGTCCTTCTGGCGAGGAAGAAGAAAGGTGAGAATAGGCGAAGGGGTACCGGGATGGCTTCTGGGCCCTGGGTGGGCCGAAGCTGGGCCGCGGAAAAGTTCCAGGAGGGGAGGAGGGGAGTGGGCTGCGGCCTGTTTCTCTCTCCTGTCTATTTTTTTCAGAAATCCTTTTCTAATTTTACTTCCTCTTTTCCATTTCATTTTCAAATCTGTTTTTGAATATTTCAAAAATACCATAGAGCTTATAAAATATCTAAAATATTGCAGAGCCCTTGTATTCAATCTGGGCTCCATTAATTTTTTTACATTTCAAACTCAAACCACTTTGAATGGATTTCAAAAAGAGGGGGAAGGACTAGGGTTTAGGGTTTTGTAATTAATTACATATATTACAAACTTGGGTTGTTATAGATCTACCCCTCTTACAAGAATCTCGACCCGAGATTCCTAAGTTTTATAAAAGAAGGCAGGGTACTCAGATCAGAGACGATCTTCTTGTTCCCAGGTTGCTTCATCCTCAGAGTGATGAGACCACGGAACTTTCAGGAACTTGATGTTTTGACGGCGAGTTTTGCTCTCGGTTTCATCAAGGATACGAACAGGATACTCACGGTAAGTCAGATCCTTCTGGAGATCAAGAGTTTGGTGATCAACACCACACGTAGGGTCTTTGAAGCATCATTTGATTTGAGACACATGAAAGACGTCATATACTTCAGGAAAATTTGCAGGCAGCTCCAGTTTGTATGCAAGATTACCTTGCCTGGACAGAACACGAAAAGGACCAACATAGTGAGGAGCTAGTTTGCCTTTGATGCAGAAACGATGGACACCCTTCAGAGGAGTGACCTGAAGATAAGCTTGATCACCAACTTCATATTCAACATGTTGATGGTGACGATCATGATAGCTTTTCCGGCGGGACTGAGCAGTTTTCAAACAATCTTGAATGATACGAACTTGATCTTCTGCTTCCTGAATCATATCCGGTCCAAAGAAAAAAATTCACCGGTTTCTGACCAGTTCAAAGGAGTACGACAGGTTCTTCCATATAAGAACTGGAAAGGTGCCATTTCTATACTAGACTGATACTATTTTGTAGGACAATTTAGCAAAAGGAAGGCATTTCTCCCAATCCTTGCCAAAAGATATGACACATGCTCTTAGCATGTCTTCAAGAATTTGATTCACTCTTTCGGTATAGCCACCGGTGCTAGGATGATAAGCTATAGTAAAGGACAGACGAGTTCCCATAGCTTGTTGGAAACTTGCCCAGAACCTTGAGGTGAACCAACTCCCTCGATCAGAGACAATTTTCTTTGGTACCCCATGAAGGACAACTATTCGAGAGATATACAGATCAGCCAGTTGATTAGCGGTAATGCTCTCACGAACAGGCAAGAAATGAGCAACCTTCGACAGATAGTCAACGATTACCCAGATGGCATCATTTCCTTTCTGAGTCTTAGGAAGACCAGTAATGAAATACATACCAACTTCATCCCATTTCCACTCAGGGATTTTATGTGGTTGCAGGAGACCAGTGGGTCTTTGGTGCTCAGCCTTGACGCGACAACAAACATCACATTCAGCAACAAATCGAGCGATATACTTTTTCACACCAGACCACCAGAATCTTTTACGAAGATCCCGATACATCTTGGTACCTCCAGGGTGGATAGAAAGAGGTGATTCATGAGCCTCTTGGAGAATTAAATCCCTCAATTTTGTTCTCTTCGGCACTACCAAACGGTTACCAAAGTAAACGGTACCTTGATTATCAACAGGGAAACACTTAGCAAGTCCGCTAGCATTGTTCCCTTTGATCTCAGCAATTTCAGAATCATATTTCTGAGCAAGCTTGGTTTCATCCTCTATAGAAGACTTCACTACAAGGGTAGAAAGGGATCCACGAGGAACTACTTCAAGATTTAGGTGAGCAAATTCTTCATGGAGAGAAGGTTGAGATTGTTTGATCATCAGATTGTTGCAATAAGACTTACGGCTTAGCGCATCAGCAACGACATTGGCTTTGCCAGGTTGATAGTTGAGACCCAAATCATAGTCCTTGATGAGTTCCAACCATCTTATTTGCCTAAGATTCAGATCAGGTTGTGTGAAGAGATAGTTCAGACTCTGATGATCCGAGTATAACTCGCAACAACTACCGAGAGGGTAATGTCGCCATTTCTTAAGAGCATGAACAACAGCTGGAAGCTCAAGATCATGAGTTGGGTAGTTGTTCTCATGTGGTTTTAGCTGACGGGAGGCATAAGCCACCACATGCCCATCTTGCATCAACACACATCCGAGACCTTGGTGAGAAGCATCGTAGAAGACAACAAAGTCTTTGCTAGTGTCTGGAAGAAATAATACCGGAGCAGTTGTTAACTTGGTTTTCAACATCTGGAAGCTTTCTTCAGCCTTATCAGACCATTCAAACTTCTTATCTTTCTTAAGAAGATAAGTCATCGGCTTTGCAATCCTGGAGAAGTTCTCGATGAATCGACGGTAATAACCAGCCATCCCAAGAAAACTTCGGACATCCTTAACGGATTTGGGAGACTCCCAGTCGAGGATGGTTTGGAACTTATCGGGGATAACAGCAACCCCTTGGGAGGAAACAACATGACCAAGGAATACGAGATCTTGTAACCAGAATTCACATTTAGAAAACTTGGTGTAGAGACGATGTTCTCGAAGTTTTGTCAACACTAAACGAAGATGTTCAGCGTGCTCTTCTTCAATCTTGGAATAGACCAGAATATCATTGATGTATACCACGACGAACTTGTCAAGATACTCCACGAATACAGAGTTCATAAGCCGCATAAAAGTGGCTGGAGCATTGCTAAGACCAAAGGACATAACTGTATACTCGTAAAGACCATAACGAGTGGTGAAAGCAGTCTTTGGAATATCTTCCTTACGGATCTTTATCTGGTGATACCCTGACCTTAAATCCATTTTGGAAAAGACAGTGGCACCACTTAACTAATCAAATATATCGTTGATCCTAGGGAGAGGATACTTGTTCTTGATAATCACAACATTGAGTGGGCGATAGTCCACAACCAGACGCGGTATGTTGGTATCCCGCTTCTTAACAAAGATGGTAGGACATCCCCAAGAAGATGTGGTGGGCTGAATGTATTCTTTTCCTTCTAACTCCTCTAATTGCTTCTTCAACTCTACAAGCTCATGAGGAGGCATATGGTAGGGTCTTTTAGAAACAGGAGCAGTTCCAGGAACTAACTCTATGACAAACTCCACACTTCGATCAGGTGGCATGCCAGGCAACTCCTCAGGAAAGACATCCGAAAACTCACAAACCACGGAAAAATCTTGAATCTCTAGTGGAGGTAGAACTTCAACAGCATACAACTCTGCTTTAGGAATAGAAACAACTGAAGGAGATAGTGACCCTACGGTCCAGTACTTGACTGTTATGCCAGCAGGACTAATCAGAGTCACAGACTTAGTTGTACAATCGAGAATAGCTTGGTAACGGGTCAACCAGTCCATTCCCAAAATGATGTCAATGTCAGTTGACTTGAGTGCAATAAGGAAGGTGGGGAAAAGTTGAAATGCAACTTTGATTAGATTCCCATGACTAACCATGGTGGAACGCCAACTAGAACGAGGAGATTGAACCCATAGAGGAACGGACAACCCCTCGAAACTTATCCCATGCATTTGAGCAAAAGCTTGTGACAGGAATGAATGTGATTCTCCAGAATCAAACAAAACTTTAGCTGGAATTTGGTTGATACGAAGCGTACCCATGATGACGCTTGGATCTTCCTGAGCCTCCTCAGCAGTGATATGATTCAGGCGACCTTTTCCAGCACCTTGGTATTTATCATTCTTCTTTGGTGGTGGTTCCTTCTCAGCATCACTCTTTTGAGGACACTCCTTTGCATAGTGGCCAGGCTGGCGACAATTGAAGCATATGAAACATGATGCATTGCCAACAGAATGATAGTTTGATCCACCAGCATTGTTTGGAGTAGCTTTTGGATGAGGAGCATATCCAGAAGTACTTGGGGTGTAAGGAGCACGTGGCACAGCACTGTAAGGCACGAAGACACGACGCTTCTTATTGCTAGAACCAGCCTTATTGTACCCCTCCCGAGGACGCTTATGGGTTTCTTCATACTCCACCTTTCCACTCTCGGCTTTCATGGCCTTGTTGACAGGACCTTGGAAGTTACCAAAGTCCATGAGGTGGATATCACGGCGAACCTCAGGATCCAGTCCCTTGAGGAACAGAACTTGCTTCTTAACATCAGTGGAGACCTCTTCAGTAGCATAGCAGGCAAGACGATTGAAGTTGTGCTGGTATTCACACATGGAACTAGTGCCCTACTTAAGCTTGAGGAACTCCTCCTTCTTCTGATCCCTTAGACCCTCCAGAATATGGTAAGCTCGGAAGGCTTCAGTGAACTCTTTCCATGTAACAACATGTTGAGCTTCTTGCATTGCCAAGAAATTTTCCCACCAGGAGTTAGCTGCTCCCTCCAAATGATAGGCAGCAAAGGTCACCCAATCATCTTGAGCAACACGACCAACCTGAAGTTTGCGCTCCATGGTGTGAAGCCAATAGTCCGCATCAAGTGGCTTAGTGGAGTAGCTGAAAACTGGCGGACTGAGACGTGTGAAGTCCTTGATACCAAATTTATTGTTCTGGCGTTGAGCAGTGTTGCGCTCAATCCTTTCAAGGAGCCTCATGTTGTCAGCACGGTTGGTTTCGTACATGGCCATGAGTTGAACCATGGACGGTGGTGGAGGAAGGTTGGAAGATTCACCCTCATTTGCAGCACCACGAGCATGAGCACGGGTACGGGCATGAGAGGTATCACCCATCCTGAAAGAACAAAGAGAGTTAGACAAAGGATTCAAAGAACAGAACGGAAAGATGAACAAGGAGTACTTGATATAAACGTATCATCTTATCAAGCATGGTAGTATCAAAGCATACTAATGTATAAACAATCCAGCTGACTTACAAACCATGACAATGGAATGCTAATATGTTACACACCAAGCAAAACTGAGATATCTTGGAACTTTGAGAATATCAACCAAGTGCGGAGTACTTCAGGAAAACAACCCCAAAACCACGATCCTAAAAGTTTTGAGATACCAGATAAGGTGTGAAAACCTTTCCAAACCAAATAGGGTAAGAAGAACTCCAGCATCAGAAACACACCAAAGAAGTAATAAAAAGAATCCTAGTTAGAGTTTCTACAAATAATTTTTAACTTTCAAATAGTTTTGTCATCTTCTAGACTCAACATCGACCAATAAAAGGGTTTCCTATAGGCAGTCCTACTCTGATACCAAAAGCGTGTAGCACCCCCGGGATTAGGGTTAAACTAACCTCAGATCACCATCTAAGATAAGTTTAACTCCAAACACGGAAGATCACAGTATGATTCGGTAACATTACAGAACATAGGGATTCAACAAGCATAAGTTTAAACTCTTAACAGAGTAAGATATTAGAGTTATTACAAACCAGAGGTCATAGACCCAACATTACATCACACAGCGAAAGCAAATTATGTTGTTCTACACAACAACTTAGAAAAAGGCCTAAGAGGCCATAAACAAAAGTGATGTCCATCCCATAGTCCTTAGGCTGCTACCTGGGACCCCCAACTACTAGTCAATATCAACGTAGAAGCCACCTTCAGTTGCAACCAGATCCACTATAGAAAAACAACAATGGCGCAAGGCTGAGTACGAGAATGTACTCCACAAGACTTAGTTAACCTAGTATCTACATGCTTGTAACACCCCAGTTTCAGTTAATCTTATATTAGGGTTTGTTTGTGCATCATGAGCATCATGTTTTAAATTGTGCATTAAAGCAAAATAAATCAAACCCTAAAACCCTATTTCCCCCTCTCTTTGAAATGCATTCAAATGGTTTTCATATTTTGAAAAGTATCAAAGTTTATTGCAGCCCAAATTGGTATAAAGGGCCCCTGAATATTTACAATGATTTCAAAACTCTTTGGTATTTTCAAACTATTTAAAACTGAAAAGATTTGAAAATGCAAAGGAGAAATGAAAACAGAATTAAGGAAAAAATTTCTAGAAATAAAATAGAGCAGCAGAAGCAGCCCAGGACGCAGCCCAGCCGGCCCACTTCTTCCTTTCCTTCTCTATCGCCAGCCAGCAGCCTCCTGCGGCCCAGCACCGGCCCAAGCCAGCCCAACCCTGGCCCGTATACCCCTTCGCCTTTCCCTCGTCTTCCTCCCACCGGCAAGCTGCTCCGTGTCAGCGCCTTCGCCGTCAATATCCCTCGCGTTGCGATGCTCGCCGGCGCCGATGAGCTCAAGGATAAGAACCAGCGCGACATCCTCTCTCTCCCCATACCCATCTCACTATCTCTCGCGCTCTCTCCTGGTTTCCCCTCTCTTGGCCGAAACCCTAGCTAACAAAGACGAAGAATCAGCGTTGTTCCAAGCCCCGCCGAGCTCCATTGAAGATGCCACGAGCTCCGACCGTCAGTCTCTACCTGCTTGCTAACTGAATCGAGTCGAGGTGCCTCTGTTTTGCCGGAATCGAGCCGACGATCTCCTCTCCCCGACGGATGTCACCGCCAATTACTGCCGTCTCCGGTCATGGGTCGCTTCGCCGACCGTCTTATCGTGCTCACGGTGAGCTTATGCTTCTCGTGGTACCCCTAGTGCTCCCTCTTGCTTCCTATATTGTGCCTGCATCGTGCGCCTCATCCCGCCGCCGCATTTGAGCTCGACGCCGGCAACTCCTGCAACCACCCTGCCTAGCGCTGTCCGTTTCTGGCTCAGCGCAAAGTCGAGTGCTACCAGCCCCACATCCCAGGGTGCTCCGATCGACGGATCGATCCACGATCTGATGATCAATCCCCAGCTGACGTCATGCCTATGTCATAATCCCCTTTGTTTTATTTAATCTTTTCTGTATTTTTTCTGGAAATAATAAGTAACCCATGGGGCCCAGTCGTCATTGACTAAGGGTAGCCTCTGCCTTGGTGAGAAACACCCCAACCCTCCAGTGACGTCAGCGTGCCTCTGTGCTGATGCAGTAAGTCATTTAAATGGTTTAATAATTTCTAAAAATTGAATAAATCTTATAAATTCAATAACTTTGAATTTATAAGTCAGAAAAATACAAATAATATATCAAAATGTTCAAAAAAATGAGAACAATCTATCTATGCTATAATCATGCATTTTTAATCAACTTTCATCATAAGTTTAATTATAAGAACAAATGCACCCCTCTCATATGTTCCGGAGTTTCTCCGAATTAGGATTTTCACTTCTTGGAACCCCTATTAATTTGTCGACCATGCTTTAGGGTTTCAATTCAATGCAAATTAACTTGTCATATCACCATTCTTGTTTGAGCATTGCATCGATTCCATGTGTTGATTGTTTCCCCTTTATTTCGGGTGTTTGGTTCTTCTCGATAGAATACGATATCGAGATCGAGATCAAAGACCGAGAACCAGACCATCGAAGATCGAAGATCGACGAATAATACTTGACCAACTATAATCAAGTCAAGTACAAGGCTACCGAAGATCTGCTTATCATTTATCAACAGGCAAAGGCAAGCATAGCCCCACCATGATATAATCCTATGATTTCGAAAGCATTTCAATTCTGCCATGTTGCATACGATTCTACTGTGGTATTTTATCGATAGATAGAGTATCCTATCTATAGCATTACTCCCTTTGAGCTTATATTACCTGATCCACCGCTCCTAGCATAACTAGGTTTGGCGTGTGTGCACTGCTAGAGCTCATATGCGTGTCCTGCTTAGCCATGCATAACTGTTGAGTCTGGTCCATCCAGATGATGTATCAGATGCAGATAATCTATTATGACAGGAGAACGTGATAAGATGAGATCAGTGATATGAGATTAAACATGTTAAGGCTTGTATGGGAGGCCACAGTGGGATGTGGTTTTTCTAGTCCCATGCTCGCCACCCTTAGGACCCTAGGTTCTTGCCTCTTGAACCAAGACGAGCGTTGTAGATGTCCCAACCTTTAATAAGGTAGAGATCCCTGTGTTTACAATGCTAGTCCCTGGATCAATAGCTAGCATCCATAGTTAAGATGTAATATCAAGAAACAAAGGTCGTAATACAACTTTATAACCAGGAATAAAATAATTCATTACATCTTACATAGCTCATTTGGCTATCTCATTACAATGCAGAAGAAAATAACTATAGCATGGAGTCCTTCATCTTCAAAGTGCCACAGGCAATCATGTTGGTTGTGGACTTGTAATCCTAATCAACACACTTCATTAACATCAAACCAACCTGCAACATAATAAGTTGCAGCCACAAGGGTCAATACATTTGAATTGTATTGGCAAGTTTCACCACTATGTAGAAATAAGTGGAACCTATCAATATATGCATATTTGGCTAAGTAGAGTTTAGGCTCATTTGCGGAAAGCAATATAGTTTTATCCTATCTTTTCAAAATAGTTTTGATCTTTTGACAATCTTTTTGAACTCCTTGGAAAACTACAAGTGCTTCTAATCCCCTATTGACACCATCAAGTTTTACTTTGAGAAATTGGAATGTCGAGATCTTCCATAGCTTTAGGCCATAGTTGCTCAGAGTTGTCCATAACCGGGGACACGGCTAAGTACTTAGAATTTGATCTTCTGCAGAAGTTGTACACTTTACCCACATGACACAATCTCGTCAAGACGTCACCAGTGGCCGCTGGATAAGTACACACCAAATGGAGTACCGGAAGATCGACAATGTGACAAAGTCTTTCCATAGAAGTCTTCCCAATACACAATGCTAGCTTGGATACCAGGCACCAATGTAAGGATATATTTCCAATACACAATTCTAGTTAACCTGAAGATGCCAATGCAAGGGTCTTCCACTATGTAGTTAACTAAGTCAGAGCCCACTTAGCATGTGGCTGTACATGGAAGCCACTGTACGAGAAACATGTTCAATCTCTAAGTCCCTGGGTGGTTTTCTTCTAGTTGACATACAAAAAGATAGCCATATAAACATGGTTCCCTTTGTTGCCACCTTGTCCAAAAATTGAGTATCCTCTTTGCACCCAGGTGGTTCATTGAGTACTTGTTTTATTATATAAAACATATATTTTTCCAACACTTCATATAATCATGATATGGTATTCCATCCCAAGTCTATAGCAGGGCTAAGCATACTACAACTATGATGTTTTCACTAAGGAAGATGTATTTCCTAATAGGACATAGCATAGCATAATAACATAGTAGCCCTATCATGCATACTACAAAAATATCACTAAGTGTAGTGAAAATAGTAGGACATGGATGATAGTGTCACTTGCCTTTTTAGTAGAGAATATTGGGTCACTCCTTGATCTTGCAACAATCTGTAACATCCCAAAAATTAGGATTTCAAAGTTTGCATATCATCCATTCATCCATAATCATTTTAGGATCATTTTCAATGTCATTTAAAAACAGAAACATTTAAATGTCTATTATTTTATGTAAGCAAGGCATTGGTCCAATACTACTCTCTAGTAAGAGATTATTTGTTTTAAACCAAAGCTATTTGATTCTATGGTTAATTGATGTTTTCCAAAGATGGAAAAAAATTTCAAAACAAAATAAGAATTTAAAACCATTTTTATATCTTTATTAAACAACGGTAAAGGAATTGTTTTTTTTTTAATTTCAAAGGACCAAGGTAAGTTTGAGTGAACAACAGTGCTAATTGCCCAATTAAGAGCTGGATCCATCCTACAAAAACCCAGAACAAATTTGAATTCATTTTGGTTTGAAACTCATTTGAATTTGGTTCCTGGAAAATTAAACAGAAAATGAAAAAGATAAAAGAATTGGTAAAAGGCCAGCGCTGCTAAACTAGCCCAATATCAGATCCGGCCCAAAAGCCCACCCGGGCCATTCCCCCTCTACTCCTTCTCTCACACGAGAAGAACCTACCCCGCAGCCACTAAACGATGGGCCCTCTCCATGTCATCGTCGTCTTCGCCAAAATCCCGTGCGTGAACACGTCGTCGCCGGCCGTTACCTCCTCTTCACTGCCGTGATCAATTGCATTGATTCACCGCAAGATTTTCGCCCCTGCTCTGGCTATTTAGTCACCACCTCACCGCGGTCCGTTGCCCCCAAACACCCACACCCAGTCGCCACCAGGCTGCCCATATTTCACCAAACTCCGTCGCGGTACCGACGAACTCCGGCAGTGAATTCTGGTTCATCTAGAGCCTCGTCAACATCAACGGCAGCACGAGTCCGACGAAACCATCAACTCTGACAAGCTTTCCTGCCGTACCCGACGCCTTCGCGAACTCCGGCGAGGAATCCCTGACGGATTCGAGCTCCCCACCGTCAACGAGGACCACCCTGAGCATCAGCATCGTCACACGATCTCGGTGAGCCACCCCACGATCTCTCTCGCCTCATGTATTGGCCAGAACACCATCGCCCGAACGCGCTGCAGCCACTAGCCGCTGCCAGCGCCGCCAGTTAGTGGTCGATAGACCAACGACCGTTAGATCTTGATCCATCGGCTATGATAGAATCATTTAAGTGAAGGGGTACGTTAGATCTGTGCCGCACGATCCTCTTTAGATCCAACGCTCCATGTAGCGCGATCCACGCGAACAGGTACGCACCAATCAGAACATGACGCGTGGCCTGAGTTTTATTTAAAAAGACAGAAACTTTTCTATTATAAGTTCAAACTTGCAAAAATCATAACTTTTGATCCACACGTTCAAATTTTGTAAATTTTATATTATTGGAATCAGGAGAAAGAATTCTATCCAACCATGCAATCTGTTTAATGATTTGCTTCTGTAAAATTGGTTATTTTTGCAGAGACATTCATAGGCTTATTTTGAGTATAGAAATTATTTGATAAATGATTTAAAGACTAAATAAAGTTTATTTAGTGTATATTGTCTTGTTTGTAATTCAATACTGTATACTTGTCTTGTTTGATATAGGAAAAAATCATCACATGGCATTTGCATGCATTCATATATTTTTGCTTGTATATTTTGATATGTGAATTTGGTGCTATTATTTTATGTGTAGATTTTGGTGCTAATAGTGATTGTGGTTGTGAAGATTGTTGCTACTCCCCCAACTACCAAGGCAAGTGGTGCTTCATATTTTTGTCCCAATATTTTGACTATGCATTAGAAATATTTTGTATAGGGCTTGCATGAATATTTCGCTAAGTATCTATATGCCATGCTTGGGAAATCCTAGTAGTTGTAGAATTGTTAGTGTTTTTTCCATGTTAAGATACTTGCTATAACATGCTTAGCCTAGCTAGTAGCAACCAAGGGTGGAATATATATACATGCTATGGAAAATATTTCTAAGTCTTTGACTTATGGTTTTACTTAATAAAACAACTAAGTGAATGAATCCCCTGGGTGGAATGGTAATTGCTTGGTGGTTTTTGGTTGAGTGGTTACACAAGGCCCATTTCTATGGTTTACCTTGTGTATCTCACTTGTGGATTGCCACCCAGAAACAAAGGGATTTGAGATGCCAAATGTTAAGAATCTTCTAGTGCAGCCACATGGCATTATGGGCTCTGCCTGGATCATATAGGTTGCAATAACTTAGCCAAATGGACAGTTGGTGGTAGGGGATTGATAGGTTTGGAGCGCGTCCATTTTGGTCTAAGGGAAGGCTTCTGAAAGGTCCTGTCTTGGTGAAAATCAAGTCTTGTGGGGAAAGTGCACAACCTCTGCAGATGGAATGAACTAAGTACTTAGCCGTGTCCCCGGTAATGGACAACTTGAGCATCAAGACATGGAAGCTATCAAGAATCTCCTCATCCCGATTTTCTAAGTTAAAACTTGTGGTTGAGCAAGGGTGAAGGTTCGCCAATTTCTATTGGTGGTTCCTTGGGAATGTTTTGTCAAAGAAAAACTTAGTGTTTTCAACTGATAGGTAAAACCTATTTTGAGCAAACCAAGCCTAAGCTACACTTAGCAAAATTCATGTAGTAACTAGATATTAATATTCTACTAAGGTATCACTTGCCAATACTATTCCAATGTATTGACCCGCTGTGGCTATAACTTGTGATGTTGCAGGTTACTCTGATGATGATTAGGGGTTATGAGTCTACACTCAACATGCTTGCATGTGGCACATGAAGATGAAGACTTCTATTTTATATTGTTATTTTAAACTCTTGTAGTAGCCTATGGCTATGGAGTTGTAAAAGACTATGTTATCTCTGAGATGATGGTGTAATAATGACCTTTGTTTCTGTGTACTTCATCTTAAACTATGGATGCTAGCAATTGATCCAGGGACTAGCATTGCAATCATAGGGATATTTACATTTATAAAGGTGGGATCTTACAGATGGTATCAGAGCACTGTGTTGCCTATAGGATTATGACCCTAGGATTGGATTAGAAACCACTAAGGAAAAAAGTTACCTTAGGGAAGAAAAGAAGCATACCAAGAGTTAGAGGCTACCAACCAACGTTTAAGAGAGGACATCATAGACTTAACAATGGATTCATGTGATCAGGATCGACAGATTGCCTCTAGGGATGCCCTGTTAGCCAACTTGGCAAGTGAGATGGGATTGTAATGTACTTCGTTAGTTGGACCACCACACTTATCGTTTTATTTCCAAAAAATTTATCTAAGTTATGTTGAACCTTGGATGCTTGTAGTGGATTTATGTATGCCATGACTTGTGTGATTATTGACAAAGATATGCTTGTGATACTTTGTCTTGTGATTTTTCTCTATTGATGTTGATTCTAACTTTTCTCTATCTTATAAAATAGATGCCTAATGTTACTATCAGCACGGCTGAAGAGTTCAAGGGAACTCGTTTTGGCACTCGTCTTATTGAGCTCACTAGTGTGCTCAACCTTCCGCTCCCTAGCATCATGACGCTTCCCCTCACCAAGTTTGAGAGGAAGGACCTTTGGGGCTTCAAAGTTACTCAGCCAGGACGCCAGACTGAGCCAACCACTGAGGCTATCACTTTCAAGATAATGGATGACAACAAGGAGAGAGTCTTAGATGTAGTCATGCAGGATTTACTTGGGCGTCTGGTAGGGAGGCATTCCGGAGACCTTAGAAGTCTTTACTTTCACGCCTTCGCAAGATGCGACAAGGAGGGTGAGGCTATTGAGTTCGAGGTTGCTGCTAGAGAGACGGTGGAGCCAATTCGTCTATACCTTCAGGACCTAGAGGTTCTCATTAGACACCTAGATACTGATAAGACCAACGTCATGCTTAGCAATGACGAGCTCCAGGTGCAGCTTCGTGAGAAGGACAAGCTCTTCGCGGAGCAAGATGAGATAGTCAAGGAAATGGAGGCCAAGTTTGAGAGCCAGGACAGGAAATTCAAGAGCCAGGAAATGAGAGTCCAATACCGGAACAAGAAGATCCGGGAGATGAAGGAAGAGCTAGAGACCAAGGACTTCGAGCTCGAGCATCAGGAGGGTGTGATTGAGAGACTTCGTTCACAGAAGAGGGCTCTTAAGGCCAAGATTGAGGCCTTGACTACCAATGTCGAGGAATACAAGACCGCTATGGAGAATGCAGGTCTTACACTTGTTGATGAGGAGGTTGATGCAGAGGAGTAGTGATGACTACTCATTTATCTATCATTTACCATGCTTATGATTATTGAGTCGCAATGACCATCCAACATGTGGATGGCTTGCTATGGTGTGTTTGCTTTTCAAACTTGTTGTTTATGTTGTTGAATTTTATGTTATTTTGATGCTTGTTTTGGTGATTGTCTATGTGACGTATTGTGCATGTTAAGCATCTATGGGTATCTCATTCTTATCCTTATGAAAACCACAGATGCCTCCTCGACGTGCCAACCCCAACCCAAACAATAACAATGTCACCCCCGAGATGTAGCAATTGATGATAGAACAGGCAGAGCTGATGCAGATGATGACCACTTTTATGCAGAATCAGAATAACAACAACAACAACAACAACAATCAGAACAATCCACCAGGATTTGACATGCTCACCAGATTCCTAAGACTGAGGCCTACAAAGTTCTCAGGAACTACTGATCCCATGGTGGCCAATGATTGGCTACGTTCAGTGAACAAGGATTTGGTAACTGTCGGCTGCACCGACGAGGAGAAAGTCAGGTTTGCAGCACATCTGTTGGAAGGACCAACAGCTACTTGGTGGGATAACTTCCATATCACCACTCCCATTGAGGATGTGACATGGGCTATCTTTGAAGATGGTTTCCGTACAACTCACATCTCATCCGGAGTGATGAGTTTGAAGAAGAAGGAGTTCCATAACCTGGAACAGCGTCACCGCAGCGTGGCTGGGTATATTGAGGAGCTCAACAATCTGGCGCGTTAGGCACCGGATGATGTTGATACCGATGCCAAGAGGAAAGAGAAGTTCCTCGAAGGACTGAATGATGAACTGAATCTGCAGTTATATGTGGCCTATGTCCCCATCTACCAATCCCTTTGTGACAAGGCTACCATCTTGGAGAACAAGATGAAACAGGTTGAAAGCAGAAAGAGGAAGCACAACTCTAACAATCATAACTCGGGATCATCTCACAAGCGTTCCCATCATGATGATAGTGGGAGTTCTGGATCCCACAAACATGGAAAGTACAACAACCACCACAGCCACAACCGCCATCATGACAACAAGCATCACCATAGTCATGATAGTGACAAGTACAAGAGCCACAAGGGTGGACACAAGAGTCACCACAGTGGAGGTGGAAGTGGAAGTGGCAGTCAGCCTGCAAAGAGAGATATCAGTCAGGTTGAATGTTTCAAGTGTAAGAAGATGGGGCATTATGCAAATGAGTGCCCAGAAAAGAAAGTTGAAGGAACCAACAAGCCCAACCCTTTACAGAACGGACAAGTGAAGCACATCAACGTGGAAGAGATTTATGAGGAGTCTGATGTTGTGGCTGGTAAGTTCAAACTCAATTCTATTCCAGCACTTGTTCTTTTTGATACTAGTGCATCACATTCATTCATATCAAAAGCATTTGTTGATAGAAATGGGTTTCCAACTAAAAATATTGGGTGTCCAATAAAAGTAAGTTCTCCCGGTGGAGACATGATAGTAAGTCTTGGATGTCGTGATCTAGTGATAGAATTTAGAAAGCATAAGTTCCCGGTTAGCCTGATAATCCTATATTCCCAAGGACTGGATGTAATATTGGGAATGGACTGGATGACCAAGTATGAAGGAGTACTAGATTGTGCCAATCGTACTGTCACACTCACAACCCCAGAAAAGAAACGGATAAGATTCAAGTCTAACTTTGAATCAAAAGGGAGTAAGCTAAATTCTCTTAAGGGGGTTAGCATAGACAGTGTGCCAATTGTGAGTGAATATCCGGATGTGTTCCCGGAAGAATTGCCGGGAATGCCACCAGATAGAGATGTGGAATTTCTGATTGACTTGCTGCCAGGATCAGGACCAATAGAAAAGAGACCTTACAAGATGCCAGTTGATGAGTTGAAAGAACTCAAGAAACAACTTGGAGAACAGTTGCAGAAAGGATTTATTCAACCAAGTTCTTCATCTTAGGGAGCACCAATTTTGTTTGTAGAAAAGAAAGATAGAAGTCAAAGGTTATGCATAGATTATCGTTCACTCAATGAGGTGACTATCAAGAACAAATATCCTTTTCCCAGAATTAATGACTTGTTTGATCAGCTAGAACGAGCCTATGTGTTCTCAAAGATTGATCTCCGGTCAGGTTATTTTCAGCTTAAGATAAGGGAACAAGACATACCTAAGACAGCGTTCACCACTAGGTATGGATTGTATGAGTATACAGTGATGCCATTTGGTTTGACCAATGCACCACCTTACTTCATGAATATGATGAACAAGGTGTTCATGGAGTTCCTTGACAAGTTTGTTGTTGTTTTCATCGATGACATTTTGATCTACTCCAAGAGAAAAGAAGAGCATGAAGGACATTTGCATTTGATACTTGAGAATCTTAGAGAGCATAAGCTGTATGCCAAATTCAGCAAGTGTGAATTCTGGTTGAATGAAGTTGGATTTCTTGGACACGTTGTGTCAGGATATGGTGTAGCAGTTGATCCCACAAAAGTGTCAGCTATAACTGAATGGGAATCTCCTAAGTCAGTAAAGGAAATTCGTAGTTTCCTTCGCTTGGCAGGATACTACAGAAGATTCATTGAGAATTTCTCCAAGGTAGCTAAGCCAATGACGGAGTTACTAAAGAAAGACAAGAAATTTGCTTGGACTCAAGGATGTGAACTCAGCTTACAAGAATTGAAAAAGAGACTAGTGACAGCACCAGTCCTATGTCTGCCAGATTTGGAGAAGGATTTCCAAATGTATTGTGATGCATCTCATCATGGATTAGGTGCAGTTCTAATGCAAGAAGGGAAAGTTGTGGCTTATGCCTTGAGACAACTCAAAACTCATGAGGTAAATTATCCTACTCATGATTTAGAGTTAGCCTCTGTTGTCCATGCACTCAAAAAATGGAGACATTATATTTTGGGAAAGCGTTGTGAAGTGTTCACAGATCACAAAAGTTCGAAGTATATCTTCACTCAGAAAGAAATCAACATGAGACAAAGAAGATGGCTAGAACTCATCAAGGACTATGACTTGAGTTTGCAATACCACCCCGGTAAAGCAAATGTTGTAGCGGATGCACTAAGCCGCAAAGTATTTGTGAATGGCCTTACTAAGGGAGAGTTGCCAGATGATCTGTGTGTCCAATTTAGAGACCTCAGATTGGAGATTGTGCCTGAAGGACATCTCATGTCATTGGATGTTCAACCCACCTTGTTGGACAATATCAAGGAAGCCCAAAAGACGGATAAGGAAATCGAAGAGATTAAGGAAAAGATTGGCAAAGGAAAAGCCAAAGGATTCCATGAAGACGAACAAGGTACTTTATGGTATGGAAAACGTATCTGCGTTCCGCAAGATCCGGAGCTTCGGAAACTGATTTTACAGGAAGCACACAACTAACCATATTCCATTCATCTGGGTAACACCAAAATGTACATGGATATGAAGGAAAGATTTTGGTGGAATAATTTCAAGAAAGACATCACCGAACATATTGCTTTGTGTGATGTATGTAGTAGAGTGAAAGCGGAACATCAGAAACTGGCAGGATTGTTACAACCACTACCTATTCCTCATTGGAAGTGGGACAAGATTGGCATGGACTTCATCACCGGATTCCCAAGGACCAGGTAAGGATATGATTCTATTTGGGTAGTAGTGGATCGCCTCACTAAAGTGGCTCATTTCATAACCGTGAAGACAACCTATACAAGTGCTAAATTGGCCAAGATCTATATGAACATGATTGTGTGTCTGCATGGAGTACCCAAGAGTATTTTGTCCGATAGGGGAACTCAATTCTCTTCTTCTCATTTCTGGAGGCAACTGCATGAGCATTGGGAACGAGATTGGAATTCAGTACTGCTTTTCACCCCCAGACTGATGGACAGACATAAAGGACCAACCAGATTTTAGAAGACATGTTGAGGGCATGTGCCCTAGACTATGGAGCTAGTTGGGATGAAAGTCTGCCTTACGCATAATTCTCTTACAATAACAGCTATCAAGCCAGTATTGAGATGGCACCGTTTGAGTTTCTCTATGGGAGAAAGTGTACTACCCCATTACTATGGAATGGTGTAGGAGAAAGAAACTTGTTCGGGCCTGAACTAATCAAAGAGGCTGAAGAGAAATTCAAACTAGTAAAGGACATATTGAAGATAACACAATCCCGACAGAAGAGCTACGCAGATCCTAAGCATAGAGAAGTCAACTATGAGGTGCGTGATAGAGCTTATCTTAGAGTGTCACCACTTCATGGAGTGAAAGGAAAATTGGCCCCAAGATATGTTGGACCATTCAAGATTCTGAGTCGTAAAGAAGAAGTAGCTTATGAGATTGAATTACCGGAATCATTGTCTGCCGTTCACAATGTGTCTCATGTGAGTCAGCTAAAGAAATGCCATCCAGAAATGGAAGAGACTTCTTTAAAGGATACTATACCTTTGGAAGAGGTCCAATTGGAAAGAGATCTCACCTATGAGGAGAAGCCTATCAAAATTCTTGAGACTGCAGAAAGAGTTACTCGGACAAAGACTACTGCAAAGTTCGGTGGAACCATCATTCCGAAGAAGAAGCAACATGGGAAAGAGAAGATGACCTTCGGAAAGACCACCCTCACCTATTTGATAGCCAATCCGAATCTCGAGGGCGAGATTCACCTTAAGGGGGTTAGATTTGTAACGTCCCAAAAATTAGGATTTCAAAGTTTGCATATCATCCATTCATCCATAATCATTTTAGGATCATTTTCAATGTCATTTCAAAACAGAAACATTTAAATGTCTATTATTTTATGTAAGCAAGGCATTGGCCCAATGCTACTCTCTAGTAAGAGATTATTTGTTTTAAACCAAAGCTATTTGATTCTATGGTTGATTGATGTTTTCCAAAGCTTCGACAAAAATTTCAAAACTAAATATGAATTTAAAACCATTTTTATATCTTTATTAAACAATGGTAAAGGCACTGTTTTTTTTAAATTTCAAAGGACCAAGGTAAGTTTGAGTGAACAACAATGCTAATTGCCCAATTAAGAGCTGGATCCATCCTACAAAAACGCAGAACAAATTTGAATTCATTTTGGTTTGAAACTCATTTGAATTTGGTTCCTGGAAAATCAAACAGAAAATGAAAAAGATAAAAGAATTAGTAAAAGGCTAGCGCTGCTAAACTAGCCCAATACCAGAACCGGCCCAAAATCCCACCCGGGCCATTCCCCCTCTACTCCTTCTCTCACCCGCGCAGAACCTACCCCGCAACCACTAAACGATGGGCCCTCTCCACGTCATCGTCGTCTTCCCCAAAATCCCGCGCGTGAACACGTCGTCGCTGGCTGTTTCCTCCTCTTCACTGCCGTGATCAATTGCATTGATTCACCGCGTGATTTTCGCCCCTGCTCTGGCTATTTAGTCACCACCTCGCTGCGGTCCTTTGCCCCCAAACACTCACACCCAGTCGCCACCAGGCTGTCCATATTTCACCAAACTCCGCCGTGGTACCGACGAACTCCGGCAGTGAATTCCGGGTCATCCAGAGCCTCGTCAACATCAATGTCAGCACGAGTCCAACGAAACCATCAATTCTGGCAAGCTTTCCTGCCGTACCCGATGCCTTCGCGAACTCCGGCGAGGAATCCCTGGCGGATCCGAGCGCCCCACCATCAACAAGGACCACCCTGAGCATTAGCATCGTCACGCGATCTCATTGAGCCACCCCACGATCTCTCTCGCCTCCTATATTGGCCAGAACACCATCACCCGAACACACCGCCGCCAGTCGCCGCCGCCAGCGCCGCCAGTTAGTGGTCCATAGACCAACGACCGTTAGATCTTAATCCATCGGCTATGATAAAATCATTTAAGTGAAGGGGTATGTTAGATCTGTGCCGCGTGATCCTCTTTAAATCCAACGCTCCACGTAGCACGATCCACGCGAATCGGTACGCACCAATCAGAACATGACGCGTGGCCTGAGTTTTATTTAAAAAGAAAGAAACTTTTCTATTATAAGTTCAAACTTGCAAAAATCATAACTTTTGATCCACACGTTCAAATTTTATAAATTTTATATCATTGGAATTGTAAGATCCCTCCTTTATAAAGGAAAAGGATCCCTGTGAATGCAATGTTAGTCCCTGGATCAATGCTAGCATCCACAGTTTAAGATGAAGTACAGAGAAACAAAGGTCATTATTACAGTCATTCCAGAGACAACATAGTCTTTACAACTCCATGGCCACAGGCCTAGTACAAGAGTTTAAATAAGTAATAAGATAATTAAGTCTTCATCTTCATGTGCCACATGCAAGCATGTTGAGTGTAGACTCATGACTCCTAATCATCATCAGAGTAACCTGTAACATCACAAGTTACAACCATAGTGGGTCAATACATTGGAATAGTATTGGCAAGTGATACCTTAGTAGTATATTGGTGGACTAGATACTATATGCAATTTGGCTAAGTGTAGCTTAGGCTTGATTTGCTCAAAATAGGTTTTGCCTATTAGTTGAAATCACTAAGTTTTTCTTTGTCAAAAAACTTTTCCCAAGGAACCACCAATAGACATTGGGGTCCTTCACCCTTGTTCACCCACAAGTTTTACTTAGAAATTGGGATGAGGAGATTCTTGATAGCTTCCATGTCTTGATGCTCAAATTGTCCAATACCAGGGACATGGCTAAGTACTTAGATTCTTCCATCTGCAGAGGTTGTGCACTTTCCCCACAAGCCTTGATTTTCACCAAGATAGGACCTTTCAGAAGACTTCCCTTAGACCAAATGGACGCGCTCCAACCTATCATCCCACTACCACCAACTTTCCAAATGGCTAAGTTATTGCAACCTATATGATCCAGGCAGAGCCCATATTGCCAAGTGGCTGCACTAGAAGCTTCTTAACATTTGGCCTCTCAAATCCCTTTGTTCCTGGGTGGTTTTCCACAAGTGAGATACACAAGGTAAAACCATAGAAATGGGCCTTGTGTAACCACTCAACATAAACCATTCCTTCCATTCCACCCAGGTGTTTCATTCACTTAGTTGTTTTATGAAGCAAAACACAAGTCCAAAGACTTAGAAATATTTTATCATAGCATGAATATTTCACCACCCTTGGTTGCTACTAGCTATGCTAAGCATGGCATAGATAAGCATCTTAACATAGAAATTTCTAGCAATTTTACAACTACTCGGATTTCCCAACCATAGCATATAAGCAAAATATAACCATGCAAGACTAGCAAAATATTTCTAATGCATAGTAGAAAAACATAGGGATAAAATCATGAAGCACCACTTGCCTTGGTAGTTTGGAGAGTAGCTACACTCCTCACAATCATAATCACTATTTTCACCAAAATCTACACATAAAATCATAACAACAAATCACATACAAAATAAATACAAGAAAAAATATATGGATGCATGAAATATGATATGTGATGATTTTCTAAACTGAACAAGACAAGTGCACAGTACTGGTTCATAAACAAGTTCAAAACTTTCCAAACAATCTTTATTTGAACACTAAAACATTTCTCAAATAATTTATATACACATAATAGGCCTACACATGTTTCTGTAAATAAAACCATTTTAGCAGAAACAAAAAATTAAACACATTACATATTTTGAAAGGTCTTTCTCTCCTGATTCCATTGATATAAAATTCATCAATTTTGGACGTGGAAATCAAAAGTTTTGATTAAAACAAAATCAAACATCTAATAGATTCAAATTCTGATTTTAAATCTAACTAGCAGACACGCGTCGTGTTTCTATTGGTTGGTACCGGTTCGGGCGGATTGATCAACGAGAGCCACACGATTTAAATGAAGATGTACGGCCAGATCTAGCGCGTACCCCTTCATTAAGTGAATCTAACGCAGCCGATGGATCTAGATCTAACGGTCCGCGATCAAGCGACCATACTCTGGCGGTGCTAGCGGTGGCGACTGGCGGCGGTGGCTCTGTCTATGGCGGCGCGGTGGCTACAGGGGGTTCTGGGGTCGTTGGAGATGCTTACCAGACTCGCGACGATGTACTGAAGCTCAACGTGGCGACGACTTGACAAGGGGCGCGCTGCAGTGACCGTGGGAGCTCGTCGGAGTTGCTGGCGGCGTCGGGTGCTTGTTGACGAAGATGTTGCCGAGATTTTGCGTCGGCCTAGCACGAGCCAGATGGGTTAGGAGGTGCGCAAGGTCTTGGCGATCAAGACAGCATCAAAGGGAAGGCAAGGGGCGGTCGCGTTTTACCTGGATTGCACGTCGGAGTCGAGCGGCGGCTCAGGTGTTCGCGGGCGTGAACGAAGACGTCGCTCTGGGTCACGAGAAAGCAAACAGAAGGCATCAGTGAACGCGCAAGGACACGCTGGTCACGATGGTTTGAACCAGAGACAGGGGGCGGTCATAACTCACCGAGATTGGTCGCCGGAGTGCGTCTGTGCAGCGGCGGAGTGGTTCGAATTTGTGCAGCCTGGTGGCGGAGTGGTGGCGCTAGGTGAGGGGAAATGCTCGTGGTGCAGAGGGGGTTAATTAGCCAGGAGGGGGGGGGCGGAGATTACGCGCTGAATCAATGGCAATTAAGCTCGCAGTGACTGCGGCTAGGTAACGGCGGAGCGCCTCGACCGCGCATGATTGAGGACGACGACGACGTGGTCGCAGGGTCCACTTGCCAGCGAGAGAAACAGAGAGGAGGTGGGGTCAGGTGGTCAGTGACTCGATGGGTTTGTCTGCGAGTGAGAGAGAGAAGGGGGAACCCGGGTGGGCTTAGTGGGCTGGTTCTGTTGTTGGGCTAGAAAGGTGGCGCCGGTCCTTTTGTAATTCTTTTCTCCTTTTCTTCTTCTGTTTGCAATTTCAGGAATCAATTTGAAATGATTTTGAAAGTTGTTTGAATTCAAATCTTTTCAGGATTTTTGTAGAGTGCAACACTCACAAATCTAGACACAAAACCAAGTGGTCACTTTGAATTGGCCTGGTCACTTGGAATAAAACAAAATAAGCAGTGACATAACACTAGTTTTAAATAGGTTTTGAAATTGGTTTTCAAATCATATTTGTTTTGAAACTTTGGTTAAATCCTAGCAATCTAGCAATACAATCTGAGAGCCATAAGACAACAAGGTTTGGTTCAATGAACAACAATTTCTCATTGGAGAGTAGCATTTGTTTTAAATGCTGATCACATAAAATAATGAGCTCATATGCTCCTGTTTTTGAATTGATTTGTTTGAAATGAACTCTACATGATCATGGATGCATGGATGATATGCATGAGTTTTGAAACATGATTTTAGGGATGTTACAAATCTAACCCCCTTAAGATGAATCTCGCCCTCGAAATTCGGGTTGGCTAGCAAATAGGTGAGGGTGGTCTTTCCGAAGATCATCTTCTCTTTCCCATGTTGCTTCCTCTTCGGAATGATGGTTCCATTGAACTTTGCAGAACTTGATAGTCTTAGTCCGTGTGACTCTTTCTGCAGTCTCAAGAATCTTGATAGGTTTCTCCTCATAAGTGAGGTCACTCTCCAACTGAACCTCTTCCAAAGGTATAGTATCCTTCAAATAAGTTTCTTCCATTTCTGGATGGCATTTCTTAAGCTGACTCACATGAAACACATTATGAACAGCTGACAAAGACTCTGGCAATTCAATCTCATAAGCAACTTCTCCTTTACGACTCAGAATCTTGAATGGTCCAACATATCTTGGGGCCAACTTTCCTTTGACACCAAACCTCTTCACTCCTCGGAGTGGTGACACTCTAAGATAAGCTTTATCACCTAGTTCATAGGTGACTTCTCTACGCTTAGGATCTGCGTAGCTCTTCTGTCGGGACTGTGCTATCTTCAACCTATCCTTAACCATCTTGACTTTCTCTTCAGCCTCTTTGATTAGTTCTGGTCCGAACAAACTTCTTTCTCCCACACCATTCCATAGCAATGGGGTGGTTCACTTTCTCCCATAGATAAACTCAAATGGTGCCATCTCAATACTGGCTTGATAGCTGTTATTATAAGAGAATTCTGCGTAAGGCAGACTTTCATCCCAACTGGCTCCATAGTCTAGGGCACATGCCCTCAACATATCTTCAAGAATTTGATTAGTCCTTTCTGTCTGTCCATCAGTCTGAGGATGAAAAGCGGTGCTGAATTCCAACCTCGTTCCCAATGACTCATGTAGCTGTCTCCAAAAATGAGAAGTGAATTGGGTTCCTTTATCTGACACAATACTTTTGGGTACTCCATGTAGACACACAATTCTACTCATATAAATCTTGGCTAACTTAGCACTTGTGTAGGTTGTCTTCATGGGTATGAAATGAGCCACTTTAGTTAGGCGATCCACTACTACCCAAATAGAATCATATCCTGATTGGGTCCTTGGAAATCCGGTAATGAAATCCATACCAATCTTGTCCCACTTCCAATCAGGAATAGGTAGTGGTTGAAGCAAACCTGCTGGTTTCTGATGTTCCGCTTTTACTCTACTACACACATCACACAAAGAAATATGTTCGGTGATGTCCTTCTTGAGATTATTCCACCAAAATCTTTCCTTCATATCCATGTACATTTTGGTGTTACCCGGATGAATGGAATATGGTGAGTTGTGTGCTTCTTGTAAAATCAGTTTCCGAAGCTCCGGATCTTGTGGAACACAGATACGTTTCCCATGCCATAAAGTACCTTGTTCGTCTTCATGGAGTCCTTTGGCTTTTCCCTTGCCAATATTTTCCTTGATCTCTTCATTTTCCTTATCAGTCTTCTGGGCTTCTTTAATCTTGTCCAACAAAGTGGGTTGAACATCTAATGACATGAGATGTCCTTCAGGCACAATCTCCAATCTGAGATCTCTAAATTGAGCACACAAATCATCTGGCAATTCTCCCTTAGTAAGGCCATTCACAAAAACCTTACGACTTAGAGCATCCGCTACAACATTTGCTTTACCGGGGTGGTATTGCAAACTTAAGTCATAGTCCTTGATGAGTTCTAGCCATCTTCTTTGTCTCATGTTAATTTCCTTCTGGGTGAAGATATACTTCAAACTTTTGTGATCTGTGAACACTTCACAACGCTTTCCCAAAAGATAGTGTCCCCATGTTTTGAGTGCATGGACAACAGAGGCTAACTCTAAATCATGAGTAGGATAGTTCACTTCATGAGTTTTGAGTTGTCTCGAGGCTTAAGCCACAAATTTTCCTTCTTGCATAAGTACTGCACCCAATCCGTGATGGGATGCATCACAATACACTTGGAAATCCTTCTCCAAATCTAGCAAACACAAGACTGGTGCTGTCACAAGTCTATTCTTCAATTCTTGAAAGCTGAGTTCACAACCTTCAGACCAAGAAAATTTCTTGTCTTTCTTTAGCAATTGTGTCATAGGTTTTGCTACCTTGGAGAAATTCTCAATGAACCTTCTATAGTAACCTGCTAAGCCAAGGAAACTACGAACTTCTTTCACTGACTTGGGAGATTCCCATTCAGTTACAGCTGAAACTTTAGCAGGATCAACTACAACACCATCTCCTGACACAACGTGTCCAAGAAATCCAACTTCATTCAACCAGAATTCACAATTGCTAAATTTGGCATACAGTTTATGCTCTCTAAGATTCTCAAGTATCAAACGCAAATGTCCTTCATGTTCTTCTTTGCTCTTGGAGTAGATCAAAATGTCATCGATGAAAACGACAACAAACTTATCAACAAATTCCATGAACACCTTGTTCATCATATTCATGAAGTATGCTGGTGCATTGGTCAAACAAAATGGCATCACGGTATACTCATACAATCCATACCTTGTGGTAAAAGTTGTCTTAGATATGTATTGTTCCCTTATCTTAAGTTGGAAATAACCTGACCGGAGATCAATCTTTGAGAACACACAAGCTCCTTCTAGCTGATCAAACAAGTCATGGCATACATGGATCCATTACAACAACCAAGGTTCAACTTATTTTAAACAACTTTTGGAAAATAAAATAATAAGTGTGGTGGTCCAACTAACGAAGTACGTTACAATCCCATCTCACTTGCCAAGTTGGCTAACAAGGCATCCCTAGAAGCAATCTGTTTATCTTGATCACATGACTCCATTGCTAAGTCTATGATGTCTTTCCTTAAACTTTGATTGGTAGCCTCTAGCTCTTGGCTATACTTCTTTTCTTCCATAAGATCATTCTGGGTGTTAAGCATTCTGCACTTGATTCTATCACCAAGTTCTTTGATGGCCCTCCAAGCTGCATCCCTTGCTGAATTAAAGAATGTGGTGTGCATCATTGTGTTGGTGACCATGCAGAATCCTGAGTCCTTGTGGTTGTCTTCCTTGTTTTTATACAAGTGAAGTTGCACCCACCAGTACTCCACTCCTTCATCCATCACAGGAAAGCCTTTGTATACAGCTGCACCATGTATTCCCATGGCAACCATGAGGTCCTTGAGAGCCTTGGGGAACTCTGTCTCACATTCCAAAGTCATTTTCATGAGTGGTCCCTTCTTCACGGCTTCGTTGATGGAGTTCATCTACAAATAGAGATGAGAAAGAAGATTAGAAAAGTTTACGAGAAGAATAGACAAGTGTGGAAGTTGTTGAATTTTTTTTCCTTAGTGGTTTTCCAATCCTATAGGCAACACAGTGCTCTGATACCATCTGTAAGATCCCTCCTTTATAAAGGAAAAGGATCCCTATGATTGCAATGCTAGTCCCTGGATCAATGCTAGCATCCACAGTTTAAGATGAAGTACACAGAAACAAAGGTCATTATTATAGTCATTACAGAGACAACATAGTCTTTACAACTCCATGGCCACAGGCCTAGTACAAGAGTTTAAATAAGTAATAAGATAATTAAGTCTTCATCTTCATGTGCCACAGGCAAGCATGATGAGTTTAGACTCATGACTCCTAATCATCATCGGAGTAACCTGCAACATCACAAGTTACAGCCACAGTAGGTCAATACATTGGAATAGCATTGGCAAGTGATACCTTAGTAGTATATTGGTGGACTAGATACTATATGCAATTTGGCTAAGTGTAGCTTAGGCTTGCTTTGCTCAAAATAGGTTTTGCCTATTAGTTGAAATCACTAAGTTTTTCTTTGTCAAAAAACTTTTCCCAAGGAACCACCAATAGATATTGGGGTCCTTCACCCTTGTTCACCCACAAGTTTTACTTAGAAATTGGGATGAGGAGATTCTTGATAGCTTCCATGTCTTGATGCTCAAATTGTCCAATACCAGGGACATGGCTAAGTACTTAGATTCTTCCATCTGCAGAGGTTGTGCACTTTCCCCACAAGCCTTGATTTTCACCAAGACAGGACCTTTCAGAAGCCTTCCCTTAGACCAAATGGACGCGCTCCAACCTATCATCCCACTACCACCAACTGTCCAAATGGCTAAGTTATTGCAACCTATATGATCCAGGCAGAGCCCATATTGCCAAGTGGCTGCACTAGAAGCTTCTTAACATTTTGCCTCTCAAATCCCTTTGTTCCTGGGTGGTTTTCCACAAGTGAGATACACAAGGTAAACCATAGAAATGGGCCTTGTGTAACCACTCAACATAAACCATTCCTTCCATTCCACCCAGGTGTTTCATTCACTTAGTTGTTTTATGAAGCAAAACACAAGTCCAAAGACTTAGAAATATTTTATCATAGCATGAATATTTCACCACCCTTGGTTGCTACTAGCTAGGCTAAGCATGGCATACATAAGCATCTTAACTTAGAAATTTCTAGCAATTCTACAACTATTAGGATTTCCCAAGCATAGCATATAAGCAATATATAACCATGCAAGACTAGCAAAATATTTCTAATGCATAGTAGCAAAACATAGGGATAAAATCATGAAGCACCACTTGCCTTGGTATTTTGGAGAGTAGCTACACTCCTCACAATCACTATTTGCACCAAAATCTACACATAAAATCATAACAACAAATCACATACAAAATAAATACAAGAAAAAATATATGGATGCATGCAATATGATATGTGATGATTTTCTAAACTCAACAATACAAGTGCATAGTACTGGTTCATAAACAAGTTCATAACTTGCCAAACAATCTTTATTTGAACACTAAATCATTTCTCAAATAATGTATATACACATAATAGGCCTACATATGTTTCTGTAAATAAAACCATTTTAACAGAAACAAAACATTAAACACATTACATATTTGGAAAGGGCTTTCTCTCCTGATTCCATTGATATAAAATTCATCAATTTTGGACGTGGAAATCAAAAGTTATGATTAAAACAAAATCAAACATCTAATAGATTCAAATTCTGATTTTAAATCTAACTAGCAGACACATGGCGTGTTTCTATTGGTTGGTACCGGTTCGGGCGGATCGATCAATGAGAGCCACACGATTTAAATGAAGATGCACGGCCAGATCTAGCGCGTACCCCTTCGTTAAGTGAATCTAACGCAGCCGATGGATCTAGATCTAATGGTCCGCGATCAAGCGACCATACTCTGGCGGTGCTAGCGGTGGCGACTGGCAGCGGCGGCTCTTTCTACGGCGACGCGGTGGCTACAGGGGGTTCTGGGGTCGTCGGAGATGCTTACCAGACTCGTGACGATGTACTGAAGCTCAACGTGGCGACGGTTGACAAGGGGCGCGCTGCAGTGGCCGTGGGAGCTCGTCGGAGTTTCTGGCGGCGTCGGGTGCTTGTTGACGAATATGTTGCCGAGGTTCTGCGTCCGCCTAGCACGAGCCAGATGGGTTAGGAGGTGCGCAAGGTCTTGGCGATCAAGACAGCATCGAAGGGAAGGCAAGGGGCGGTCGCGTTTTACCTGGATTGCATGTCGGAGTCGAGCGGCGACTCAGGTGTTCGCGGGCGTGAACGAAGACGTCGCTCTAGGTCACGAGAAAGCAAACAGAAGGCATTAGTGAACGCGCAAGGACACGCTGGTCACGATGGTTTGAACCAGAGACAGGGGGTGGTCAGAACTCACCGAGATTGGTCGCCGGAGTGCATCTGTGCAGCGGCAGAGTGGTTCGAATTTGTGCAGCCTGGTGGCAGAGTGGTGGCGCTAGGTGAGAGGAAATGCTCGCAGTGCAGAGGGGTTAAGTAGCCAGGAGGGGGGCGGCGATTACGCACTGAATCAATGGCAATTAAGCTCGCAGTGACTACGGCGAGGTAACGGCGGAGCGCCTCGGCCGCGTGTGATTGAGGACGACGACGACGTGGTCGCAGGGTCCACTTGCCAGCGAGAGAAACTGAGAGGAGGTGGGGTCAGGTGGTCAGTGACTCGGTGGGTTTGTCTGCAAGTGAGAGAGAGAGAAGGGGGAACCCAGGTGGGCTTACTGGGCTGGTTCTGTTGTTGGGCTAGAAAGGTGGCGCCGGCCCTTTTCTAATTCTTTTCTCCTTTTCTTTTTCTGTTTGCAATTTCAGGAATCAATTTCAAATGATTTCGAAAGCTGTTTGAATTCAAATCTTTTCAGGATTTTTGTAGAGTGCAACACTCACAAATCTGGACACAAAACCAAGTGGTCACTTTGAATTGGCCTAGTCACATGGAATAAAACAAAATAAGCAGTGACATAGCACTAGTTTTAAATAGGTTTTGAAATTGGTTTTCAAATCATATTTGTTTTGAAACTTTGGTTTAAATCCTAGCAATCTAGCAATACAATCTGAGAGCCATAAGACAACAAGGTTTGGTTCAATGAACAACAATTTCTCATTGGAGAGTAGCATTTGTTTTAAATACTCATCACATAAAATAATGAGCTCATATGCTCCTGTTTTTGAGTTGATTTGTTTGAAATGAACTGTACATGATCATGGATGCATGGATGATATGCATGAGTTTTGAAACATGATTTTAGGGATGTTACAGGAATCAGGAGAAAGAATTCTATCCAACCATGCAATTTGTTTAATGATTTGCTTCTGTAAAATTGGTTATTTTTGCAGAGACATTCATAGGCTTATTTTGAGTATAGAAATTATTTGATAAATGATTTAAAGACTAAATAAAGTTTATTTAGTGTATATTTTCTTGGTTGTAATTCAGTATTGTATACTTGTCTTGTTTGATTTAGGAAAAAATCATTACATGGCATTTGCATGCATTCATATATTTTTGCTTGTATATTTTGATATGTGAATTTGGTGCTATTATTTTATGTGTAGATTTTGGTGCTAATAGTAATTGTGGTTGTGAATATTGTGGCTACTCCCCCAACTACCAAGGCAAGTGGTGCTTCATATTTTTGTCCCAATATTTTAACTATGCATTAGAGATATTTTGTATAGGGCTTGCATGAATATTTTGCTAAGTATCTATATGCTATGCTTGGGAAATCCTAGTAGTTGTAGAATTGTTAGTGTTTTCTCTAAGTTAAGGTACTTGCTATAACATGCTTAGCCTAGATAGTGGCAACCAAGGGTGGAATATATATACATGCTATGGAAAATATTTCTAAGTTTTTGACTTATGGTTTTACTTAATAAAACAACTAAGTGAATGAATCCCCTGGGTGGAATGGTAATTGCTTGGTGGTTTTTGGTTGAGTGGTTACAAAAGGCCCATTTCTATAGTTTACCTTGTGTATCTCACTTATGGATTGCCACCCAGGAACAAAGGGATTTGAGATGCTAAATGTTAAGAAGCTTCTAGTTTAGCCACATGGCATTATGGGCTCTGCCTGGATCATATAGGTTGCAATAACTTAGCCAAATGGACAATTAGTGGTAGGGGATTGATAGGTTTGGAGCGCGTCCATTTTGGTCTAAGGGAAGGCTTCTGAAAGGTCCTGTCTTGGTGAAAATCAAGTCTTGTGGGGAAAGTGCACAACCTCTGCAGATGGAATAAACTAAGTACTTAGCCGTGTCCCCGGTAATGGACAACTTGAGCATCAAGACATGGAAGCTATCAAGAATCTCCTCATCCCAATTTTCTAAGTTAAAACTTGTGGTTGAACAAGGGTGAAGGTTCACCAATTTCTATTGGTGCTTCCTTGGGAAAGTTTTGTCAAAGAAAAACTTAGTGTTTTCAACTGATAGGTAAAACCTATTTTGAGCAAAGCAAGCCTAAGCTACACTTAGCCAAATTCATGTGCTAACTAGATGTTAATATTCTACTAAGATATCACTTGCCAATACTATTCCAATGTATTGACCCACTGTGGATGTAACTTGTGATGTTGCAGGTTACTCTGATAATGATTAGGGGTTATGAGTCTACACTCAACATGCTTGCCTGTGGCACATGAAGATGAAGACTTCTATTTTATATTGTTATGTTAAACTCTTGTACTAGCCTATGGCTATGGAGTTATGTTATCTCTAGGATGACGATGTAATAATGACCTTTGTTTCTGTGTACTTCATCTTAAACTGTGGATGCTAGCAATTGATCCAGGGACTAGCATTGCAATCACAGGGATCTTTACCTTTATAAAGGTGGGATCTTACACAATCACACTCGTCAAATTTTACTACAATTCAATCAAGCAAGCACATATTCAAACTAACATTCAAGCAATTCACCACATGAAATGAAAAAAACAAAGCAATGCATGCAAGCATGCAAAAGATTGTTTTATTTGGAAAGTGGTTTCTAGTAGGCTCTAAACATTTTAAACCTCCTATTGGTCATTTACAAAAGTGGTATAACCATTTAAATTTAGGTTGGTGAAAATGGCCATTTAAATCATTTTTGTTTTGCTAAAATGATTTATATCAAAGTAATATTTTGTAGTGTTAGTCAAATATATTTTGAAACAAAAATGTTAGTGTTTATGGTCAAAGTGTTTAATATTAACCCATTTGCCAAAGGTTTCATCTAAATCCCAATTTTAAATCAAACAATATTTTTATTTGCTAGAAATGCCTTTAACAAAGTGATAATTTACTAAGGTTCATCAAATATGTTTTCAAATCTCAAAACTTGGTGTTTAGGGTCAGAGAGTTTAAATCAATTCATTTCCCAAAGGTTTTTAGTCAAAAAGCATTTTAAACCATAATCAATATTTTTATTTAGCTAGAAATGCTTTTATTCAAAGATTTAATTCCTAAGTGTCACAAAATATACTTTTAAATCTACAATTTGGTTTATTTGGTCAGTAGGTTCAAAACAACCATTTACAACAGATTTTACCCAAAAAACATTTTTAGAATAAATTTTATACTCAAAATAATCCTAAATAAGTTCCTGCATAAAAAACCAATTTTACAGAAGCAAAATACTAAACAAAGTGCATGGTTGGAAAGATTTTGTTTTCCTGATTCCAGTGATATAAAATTTGCAAAATTTGGACGTGTAGATTTAAAGTTATGAAATTTACAAATCCTATCATCTAATAGATCAAATTTTTGTTTTTAAAACAATCTCTGGACACGTTGGCGCGTACCGGTTCGTGCGGATTGCGCTCTGTGGATTGTTGGATCTAAATAAGATCGTGCGGCACAGAGCACATGATACCCCTTCGATCTAAGATCTAATCCTAACCAGGCGATTCAAATCTGACGGCTACCAGCGCATCTTCCAGGAACTGGCAGCGCTCGACGGTGGCGCACGGCGGCGCGACTCTGTCAGTGATGCTGCCGATGAACCAGGAAGCGCGGGAGAGGGAGAGGATGCTCACCAGACTCGCAGGAGTGTTGCGATGCTCAACGTTGTCTCTGTTCGTCGAGGGGCGCTCGGGAGTAATGGCTATTGCTCGCCGGAGTTCGTGGTGGCGTCAGGTGCCTCTGTTCGACGACGGGGCGGGGTTACAGGACACCAGAAGGCAAAAAGGAGGAGGCGTTAGACGCGGGCGAGTGTGGTGATCACGGAAGCATCATCGAGAGGGACAGGGGTGGACGGTACTTATGGGGAGGGGTCGCCGGAGAAGTGGCAGACGACAGCGGTGCTCGGGCGAGTTTGTTGCCGACGCTGTGGAGCGAGCGCGGCCAAGCGGGAGTTACTGGGA
This sequence comes from Avena sativa, assembly GCA_916181665.1. NCBI lineage: Eukaryota > Viridiplantae > Streptophyta > Magnoliopsida > Poales > Poaceae > Avena > Avena sativa. The sequence continues at coordinate 269,156,347 of OV702298.1, read as the reverse complement.
TGTGCAGGAGACGTTGGCGAGCAAACTAGTGTGCACCAGAGGGATGGGGAGGGTGTGGTTTCACCGGAATCGGCCAGAGAGTTCGTCGGAGCCGAGGGCGTTCGAGCTCGCGATTGAAGCAGCCCGGTGGCAGAGAGGGAGCGATGCCTGGGGGAATGGAGAGGGAGCGTGGGCATTTAAGTGTGCATCATCGCTGGAGGAATTAACGTTGCCAATTACTCTAATTTACCAGGATTAAATCGTGGCAGAACAGCGAGGTGTGATGGGGGAAACGGTCGCGAGGTTGATGATGATGACTGGCGGAGTGGGGCCTGGTTGTCTGCGAGAGAGAGATAGAGAGAGCGTGTGGGGTCTGCTAGTCAGCGTCTGCGTGGGTGTGTTTGCGCGTGAGAAAAGAAAATGCTTCGGGCTAGGAATGGGCTGCGAGTTTGGGCTGGACTGAGCCTGTTTTCTGGGCTGGCTTTGTTTCCTTTTTTTATACTGAATCTTTTTCTTTTTCCTTTTCTATTTTTTGGTTTTGATTTTTGTTCAAATAATTCAAACTCTATTTGAATTCAAACCTTTACCAAACTTTGTGTATATTTTTAATATTGTTTATTAGCATATTCTAAAGTCCATTTTAGAATATTTCTTTTATTCTTTTAGGGTATATTAATTATTTAAAATAGGCTCTTGTCTTAATTCAAACAAGATTTTAATTATGTTTTCAAATTCTATTTGAATTCTAAATTTTACCAAACCTTTTTCAGTAGGTTTTATTTATTCTTTAGTGCAAAATAATTCACTTTGAATTATTATTTAAAATACTTTAATAAGATTTATATTTAAATTGGGAATTGTCTTTATTTAAATAAATTGGATAATAATCAATCCTTATGATTTTATTTAAATAATTCTTTACTCTTTTTATTAATCAATAAACTTTCATATTATTTGTTTGGCCAAGATTTAATTTGATTTTTAAATATTCCTTATTTATTTATTTCTTCCTTTGAATTATAAAATCCATATCTTTTTATTTAAAGATTCAAAATTGGTGATTCCAATTTGCGTACCTTTATTTAAATTTGTTTATATTTTTAAAGCCCTCTAGGATTTATTTGCTCAAGATTTGGCATGGATTTTAGATAGGGCTTTATTAGTTTTGGAAATTAATTCCTTTTATCTTAAGAAATTCATAAGTTTTTATCCATGACTCAAAATTAAGTGAAACCAATTTCTATGGTTTTATAATATTTTTATTTATCATTCTTGATCATTTATAAATGTTTTTTGACAAATATTTATATGGATCAAATCCATAGTCTTAGAGAAATCTTGGAAATGAATTATTCCTTTAGGGTTTTAGGATTCTGGTTTAACTTTTCCAAGTGTTCAATTTTCAAGATACATTACTGATGAATGCATTTCACTTGATTGAAATTTTGTTTGATTCCCTTTTTATTCAAAGTTTGTTCAAGATGGGTTTTGATGTTTCCATTTGGAATCAAATTTACCCTAAATTTCAACATTTATTTATTTTGTTTATTTATTTTTCACATTTCAAAATTTGGAAAATTTTGGGATGTGACAGGCTACCACCCTTAAAAGAAATCTCATCCCTAGATTTGGGAAGGCTAGAGGTTACAAGTTGGCTTCAAGGCACTAGGGTACTACCACCCTTAAAAGAAAGTCTTATAGGGTTACATTGATGGTTCACTTGACTATGGGTTTAATAATTGATATCCAAACAAGGAATCCTTATTTGACTTAACTGAGTTAACTAATTCCTGACATCCACATCATCTATTACTTCAAGGGTTCCATACATGTCAATGTGGTTCACATGTCCTTTCAGGGCAACATTGGAGTCATTTCCATTGGAGTTTCTAGCATCGTTTTTCTTTTTCTTCTCAGGACAGTCTGATGCATAGTGTCCAAGTTCCTTACAATTATAGCACTGCAACTGGCTAATATCTTTCTTCCTGGATTTGTCATGTTGATCCTGACCGAGGTCATCTCCATTATCACTTCCATTGTTGTTGTGGTGATGCTGATGTGGTCCAGAATCTCCATTGCTATTTTTGAATGAACGCTTCTTTTGTGATGATCCTGAGTGGTACTTGAGGTTATGCTTCCTCTTTCTTTTCTCAACTTGATTCATCTTGTTTTCCAAGATGGTGGCTTTGTCACAAAGTGATTGATTAGTTGGGACATAGGCAACATACAGCTGCAGGTTCAACTCATCATTAAGTCCTTCGAGGAATTTTCTTTCTTCTTAGCATCCGTATAAACTTCATCCGGTGCATAGCGTGCCAGATCGTTGAACTCCTTAATGTACTCAGCCACACTGAGGTGACGCTGTTTCAGATTGTGGAACTCCTTTTTCTTCAAGTTCATCACTCCAGATGAGATGTGAGCTATACGGAAACCATCCTCAAAAATAGCCCAAGTCACATCCTTAAAGGGAGTGGTGATCTGAAAGTTGTCCCACCATGATGTTGTTGGTCCTTCGAGCAGATATGATCGGTACAGCCAACAGTCACTAAGTCCTTGTTCACCGAACGTAACCAGTCATTGGCTACCATTGGATCAGTTGTTCCAGAGAACCTTGCTGGCCTTAGTTTCAGAAATCTGGTGAGCATGTCAAGTGCTAGAGGATTATTCTGATTGTTGTTGTTATTGTTATTGTTGTTCTAATTCTGATTTTGCATAAATTGTGCCATCATCTGCATCATTTGAGCTTGAGATGTCATCAACTGCTGCATCTCGGGAGTGAGGTTGTTGTTGTTTTGGTTGGGGTTGGCACGACGGGGAGGCATCTGTTGGTTTGATAGGGATAAGTAATGATATATAGATCTAAAGAAGTTCTAACACACAACCCAAATGTCAGGGGGATAACCCCCGGTAGGGTCACGAGAGACAAAACATAGCGCAGCTGAGTTGGCTCCGAGTAATGAAAGAACCCGACCGGGTAAGAATGGCTGGGTAAGATAAACAAGAAAGCTGACATATAAACTATGTCGGCCCGCATAGGACAAAGTTGTAACCCTTGCAGGAACCAACGAGCCGAGTCAACCTAGGAAGGGCCGAGTCAAGAAGGACACGTGGCACCTTTCCGAGTAAGGTTCAGAAGGGACCAAGGTAAATCATGGTCAAAAGAGAAGGGCGATGCCGGGTGACACAAAAGGAGCCGGGTGACGCCCAAAGCATGCGCTGACGTACAAAGTAACATCATGACGCCAAAAGCACAAGGAACAGCGTACCAGAAGACCGTTAGCTGTCAAGATTTATGGACTGGGCCTCTGGGCTTAGGGCAAGCCCATGACCCGGCCCATATTGTAGGGACCAAGATCCAAACAGTAAACCCTAGAACCCAAAGGGGTATTAGCAAGCTAGCACTGCCTATATAAGGGAGGGCATATCGGTAGTAGAAGGAGGTTGGACCAAGTAGGGAACTAGCGCTGTGTACTCAAGCCTAAAGAGCTCAAGGAGCACTTGTAATCTTTGGGGTATCAATCAAATTGCCAAGTTTGGAGACTTCTTCTTGTTCTTCGTGCATGTCTCGACCGTGTACTCCCTCCCCGGTGACCACAAGCACCCATTCGGCCCCCAACTTAAGCCTACCCATGGCATTTGCCGTGCCACCACCATGATAGTTGGCACCCACCGTGGGGCAGAAGCAGGTGCTTGATGGAGTCTTCATCCGGACGGGCAACATCATCGCCAAGACGAGCGAGCGCGTCTACTCCGGCCTTATCCAGAGGATTGGAGCACTCAACTTCGTCAGCGACAACTCGGGCTGCTTCGGGATTAGGCCGTTCCCTAGGGGCGGTCGCTTCATCAAGTTTGGCGAGCACCAGTTCTACGTCGCGGTGCGCGTGGAGCGCGCATATCCTGAGCACGTCGTCCTGGCGTCAGATCCTCCAATGGCTCCTGTCGCTGGGAAACCACACCAACTTGTCTCCGTGGAGGTAATGATGACAACCCCAAATCCCACAGCTCCTCCAGTAGTTCCAGTAGTGAATGAGAACGCAGAGGGAGGAAATCATGAGGAAACGCCAAAGGCTGCGAGAACAGCAAAGGCGCCACTGGAAAAACCAGAGAACATAGCTAGGAGCAAAAGGGCTAAGGAGCTGAGGAGCTGCAGGAAGCGATAGACAAGTTGGCAGAGCTAGTGGCACAAGCAACTGACCCGGCGCGTGTGCAAGTCGAGTTGGAAGAAGCCAGGATAAAAGTCCTGGATAAAGCCAAGGATCTAGCACAGTTACAGCAGGACGTGGATATCACTATCCGAGAGCTTAACTCGGCAAATCGAGTCAAGGGCTCAAAGACCCGGCTTGATGCAATGAGATTGAGAGGAAGGGACCTCAATGAAGAGCTGGCAGATGCGACATCGAAGATAACACTAGAGAACAGCAATGAGACGGCCATGCGTCCAACGTATAACACAGCAGCAGCTAATCTGCGAGCAGCAGAAGCAGCAATGGTAGAATTACCCCACTTGGAGGGGGAAGCAAAGAAAAGGTAGCAAGAACGAGACAATGAGTTAGTAAAAGCAGCCAGCATGCTGAATGAGGCGTACTACAGAGCAAATCCGGGTATAGCAGGGAGGTCACAGCTAGTTCACTCGGCGACTCCTGTCCCGGAAATATCGGCTGGGCACATAGCATCCTCACCCAGAGCAGCGCCTAGACCGAGAAAAGAAAGAAGTGTGGATTCTAGAAGAAACAAGCAGATGGTCGCCTATGATCTGGCAGTGATTCAAGGAAACCCGACGCATGCGCAAGGGGAAAAAAGAAATAATCCCCGAGAAAATGAAAACCAGGAAAAAATTGGGCAGAGAAATGACAATGGAGGGAAAAATTTTCGCCTCATGCTAGGCGCGGAACTCACTCGGCAGGAGGAGGAAATCCAGCTCCGAATAACGCACCAGCCCAACCAGAAAGAAGACAGCAAAGTGCGGGAAAAGCAGTCCAACAGCCTGCTGACCTGAATGCGAATAAGTATAATGATGGTTACTCGGCTATGGTAAATGACGGGTATGAACTGTCGGATCATGCATATCAGGCAATGGGAGCAAGATTTGGGGGCAGGAACCTTCAGCCGGATGATGTAAGGCTGAAGCTTGACCGCATAAAAATGGCATAGATAATTGAATCGCAAGGTCCATAGGGTCTACCGTGCTTTGGCCCAAGGATCATGAAGGAGCCACCGGTGCCAAATTTCTAGCTGGCCGGAGGGACAAAAACGTATGATGGAAGCACAAAGCCAGAGGATTGGCTCATAGATTATGGAACCACTGTGAAAATCACGTAGGGAAACTTGAGATGGGCAGTACGTTACGTGCCGAAGATGCTGGAAGGACCAGCTCGGGTATGGTTGAACAATTTGCCACCTGGAAGCATCAACAGTTGGATCGATTTTCACGACGCTTTTGTGAGCAATTTCACAAGCACTTACAAGAGGCCGAATGCCCATAACAACTAGCAATATGCAAGCAAAGACCGAATGAGACAGACAGGGAATTCCTCACAAGGTGGTGTACGATGCGTAACTCTTGTGAAGGGGTAATCGAGTCACAAGCAATCGCATGGTTTGCACAAGGATGTAGACATGGAAGTGTGTTGTGGCAAAGGTTACAAAGAGATATGCCGGCAAGCCTTGCAGAGACGATAATAATGGCCGACTCGTATGCGTTAGGAGATCCGACTCAGCCGCTGCTCATGTTGGCAGACGGGATGACTGAGACTCAGATCTATGACGATGCTGGGTCGCAAAGGCGCCAGGAAAGATCTGAATACAGAAGCAAGAGAAGAGACAAAAGACCAGATTACAGATATGGTTCGACTCAGGTTGCGACCATGAGTCAGGATCATCCAGATGCTGGAAGCAGTCAGCGTCAAAGGACGAATGGTCAACAACAATGGGTGCCAAAGAATGATGGAAAAAGGCCATACGATCAGAGGAAGCAGTATCAGGACCGACAAAAATACACCTATGAGATGATGCTGGATCAGCCATGTAAGTTTCACACGCCTAGTCCGAGTAAACCAGCCAATCACTCAACGAGGCAATGCACCTGGTTTTAGAAAGGAGACAGAGTGGACTCGCCGAATAAGCAGCTTCCACCACCTCCCCCTCCACCACTTACAGGAGGAAATGCTCAAGCAGTAGGAGCAGATAACAGATATGAAAACAGGCAGCCGAGGTATTAGAATCAAGAAAGAAGAGAAGCTATGCACCAGGTGCACAATCCAAGAGGTGACGACGCTCATATCGGCCACGGAACCAGAAATGAGTACATAGAACATCACTAGAGCTATGTTGTCTTTGTCACAGAGCCAAATGACAAGAAGAGCCAGCAGCGACGAATGATGGAAGTGAATGCCACGATGCCGGCAATTCCCAAGTACATGCATTGGTCTGAGCAAGAAATAACTTGGAGCATAAAAGATCACCCCAAGATTATGCCAACCCCTGGAGGATACGCTCTTGTTTTGGATCCAACATTCATGCGCCAAGATATAAACGTGAAGTTTTCAGAAGTGTTGATTGACGGTGACAGTAGCATCAACATTATGTATAAGGATACAATGCTCAAGTTAGGCATTACCATGAACATGCTGGAGCCGACTAAGACCACTTTCCACGGTATTTGTGTCGGGATTGTCCTGTGAGCCAATTGGCAAGATCTGGGTTGACGTCTTATTCGGCAACAGAGAAAATTGTCGCACTGAAGCTATAGAGTTCGAGGTGGTAGATCTGGTCAGCTCATATCACGCCTTACTCGGCAGGCCGGCTATGGCAAGATTCATGGCTACTTCCCATATGGCTTACTTAAAGATGAAGCTGCCAGGCCCATGTGGAGTGATCACAGTGGAAGGAGATTACAAAAGATCTATTGCTTGTGCCTTAGCCGGATCTTCACTAGCCGAGTCACTCGTCATAGCACAAGAGAAAAATCAGATGTTGGAAGTGGCAGTGTCGTGGTGGTGGCACGGCAGATGCCATGGGTAGGCTAAAGTTTGGGGCCACTGGATGCTAGTGGGATCTGGGGAGGGAAGGTGTAGTGGATTCTACACTCAGAAAGCTAACACAAAGATCTGTATTTCTTCTTCCTTGGGCTACAAGTGCTCCTTGAGCTGCATACAAGGGGAAAGAGAGAATTTTTACCAGCCTAACGGTACCAAGAATGAGTCGATCCCCTCCTCAGGGTCCAAGCCTGCCCTTATAAAGGAGAGCCTTGGGTTCCCTTAGGGCTGATGTGGCAAGCATATTCGAGGAATATGCTTGTCCCAATATAGTAGTTCGGCGCCTCCCTTTCCCTGTCGCTCCCCTAATGACGGCAAGGTTCCAGAGGGGCCCTCCTCTGCGCCTCGGGCTTCAGGACTGTCACCTCCGTGACCTCCTTTCGTCTCTCTGTCGCTCTGCACCTTTGTCCCTAGTCCTTGGCTTTGCTCTGATTCTCCCTAGCCTGCTACTAGAGTTTGACTTTAGGCTTCTCCTTCTCCTGCAAGCTTCGTATCATTCGGCCCTGCCTTGCATAACTTCAGCTTGTCCTTCACCTGCATCCAGATTACTTGGGCTAACCCGGCCGACTTACGCTGTATCTCGGCCGGGTAATGCCTCGCCCTTACTTCAAGGGTCCCGTCCTTTCCCATCTCGGCCGACCTCTACAGGATTCGGCCGACTCAGAGGGTAACTCGGAAACTGGACGGGGAACACCCTCTCATCTTTCCCCGTCTTTACCCTATCCGGGGTTACCTCCCCAACATTAGTCCCCAAAGCTGGTACGTTCCCGCCGATAACCTCGGCCGGGTCGTATCAGTTTCACGACGCTCGTTATGTATTGTTTCCGAGTTATATTATCGTGGTGATAGAACCGTACCTAGTAGCACACGCTTCGTCCCACGTGTCATTCTCATCATTATTTCTCTAGTTTTTTGTTCCTCTACAGCGTTTACTGACAAGCTACAGTTACTGTCGCGCCTGTCGCACCGTTGCTGCGACGCCTTGTGCGCCGTTCTTGTTGGGGATCATGAGTTCCCTGGTCAATCGAGTGGCCTTCGGTGTGGTTCCGCTCAGCGACGTGTGGTCGTGCCGCGCACACGATCCGCGCCGCCAACTGCTACACCCACGATCCCACTACCTTGCCTGTGGCTTGGTTATAAAGGGGGCGTGGCGCCTGGGAGTTTCTTTTTTCCCCTTCTCGCTCGTCCGCACCCTTCTTCTTCCTCGCGTTTTTCGCTTGTTCGTGGTTCCGCCGCCGCGCGCTCAACTGGCTCTGCGACGAGGGGGACTCCGCCGCGCTGCTCCACCTGCCTCGTCGCCGTTCACCTGTTCTGGCGTCGTCGTCGGTGAGTTCTTTTTGGTCGTGCCGCCTAGACTTCCCTCTAGATCTCTTTGTTTCATCTTTGCTTGTGCTGCGGTTCTGTCTTCGTTCCGCCGCTGTTCTTGCGTAGAACTGCGACGGGGCCTCGTAGCTCTAAGTTTTCCTCCGCCGCGAGTTGTTCCTTCGGCGATCTTTCTGGTGAAATCATGTCTAGTTCCTTTAGTGGTGCATTGGTTGAGGATGATGATGCTGGCTCTGGGCCCGAGCGGGGCTCGTGGCAGGGCTCCTCCGTTACCCGGCGGGAGATCGAGTGGCTCATCCGAACTCGGAGGATTCCCGCTGAGGTCTCTTGTCGTTTACCCGGCAACGAGTTATCTCCAGAACTCAGGGAGGGTGAGTATGTAGTTTTTATGTCACATTTCTCGCGTGGCTTCGGTCTCCCTCTTAGCGATTTCGCAAGAGAGTTTCTCGACTACTTCGGCCTTCAGCCGCATCATCTTCCTGCGAACGCCATCGCTTCTCTTTCTGCATTCATCTCCGCCTCGGAGGGATACTTCGGCCTATGGCCGTCCGTTCATGTCTGGGCGAAGTTCTTCCAAATTCATTCTAATGTGGTCCCTGACAAGTCTCTGCACCCTTCCGAGAAACTACTTACTCAGTGCGAGGCGGCATCCATCACACCTCGGAGGAAGTCTGTATTTCCTCGTGTCACCGGGTTAGAATCATGCAAGAAGTGGCACAAATCTTTCTTTTACATCAAGAACAGAGGAACAGAAGACAAGATTCGGCTCCCTGCCTTCTCCATCGGTCCACCTTCCAAGGTAAACTGGACTTACAATCCGAGGAGGATCCACGTCTTGGCCGAACTTTTCGAGACTCGGCTCAAAGAGTTGATCCGGGCCGGGTTACGCGGCGAGGACTTGATGGCCACCTTCATCAGTAGCCGAATTTGCCCATTCCAGAAAAGGACGCACAAACTTTGCTACATGAGTGGTCCACTTGATCCCAACCGAGTCTCGACCGTCGAGTTGGACAATTACCTTGTCTTCAAGCGCGTCCGAGCTATATTTAAGACGGAGATGCCTGAAGATTGGACCTGGGGATTGAAACCGTTTACCCGCGAGCGTCCTCCTCCCGCAGTAAGTTTTAACCCTCAATGCTTTGATTCTCTATTGTTTTCATAGATGTTTTCCCTAACCTTTCTTCTCTTTCGCTTCATAGAGGTTCGCGGAGCAAAAGGATGAGGACGCCGAGGTTTTGTCGCTTCCGTGGACTGCGGATCGGAATACCCCGGACGTTGGGGAACCGGACTCCGAAGAATTCGTCCCTAAGTCAGATCCTGCTACGGCTCGCGCTCGTGGCAAAACTTCGGTCCATGAGGAGGAAGGTGATTCGGACGAGGTCCAAGCTCTTGAGGTAGTTGCCGCAATGCCTATTTCTTATGCATTTCCGGCTTCTACTTTCCCAGCTAATTCGGCCGGTCAGGTCCACGACGCCGAGCCTATTGCATCCCGGCCCCCAGTTACCTCGGGGAAACGCGGAGCTCCTGCTAGTGCTTCAGAGGCGGCCGCCAAGAAACGAATGAAGAAGTCTGCTCCGAACCCTCCCAGGCGCAAGACCATGCCTGGGGTCGCAGGGTAAGTTCGTTTTGCTCGTATTTCTTGTTTCCCTATTTCTGTTTTTCATCCTGACACCCTTTTTTCTTTCTTATTTTCGCAGTGCTCCGCTTTCCGTTAAGCCTGGCGGTCCTAGCATGACTAGCCGCCCGATTCGGCAGCCGTCTCCTCCGCCTGTTGAAGATACTAGGATACCTAGTCCTGCTCGTGCTACATCTCCTCCAGCTCCGCATATGTCACCCCCTTGTCACGATGCGCCTGATATTCGCGCCTCCGAGATTTCTACTGAACCCGTTGCCCCTCCCTTGAATCCGAGCATATCCACCAAGCCTCTTTCTACCTTGGTAGCTCCTACTGTAACCCCAGCCGCAGCCGTGGTCGATAATACCCCGGCGCCCTCAGCGCCCGTAATCCCTCCTGCTTCTAAGGTCACTGTTCCCATTGCCGAGGTATCAGCTTTTGCTGGTGCCTCCATAGTAAGAAAAACTGTTGCCACTAAAACTTCTACTTCCCAAAAAGGTCTTGCCGGCTCTTCTCAGCCGAGTATTGCCGACGTGCTGCGCAAATGAACTGCGCCTACCAAAGCCTCTGTTACCTCTGCTGCCAGCACCCAGCTTGCTCTTCATACAAGCCCTGCGGCTGCAGTGGTTACCCAACATGTCCGAGGTAAAGTCTTAACCCGGACGGCTAGTGGGAACAGCCTCGGCTCGCTGGTGGAATATGCTCATAACTGGAATGCTGCTGATCAGCTTGAGGGCAATCGAAACAGTCAGCCGTTTCAACTCTCCGACATCAGCAGCCGTTTGGATCAAGCTGCCAAGATCATTCTGGATAGCAACAAGATGAACAAGGTAATTGCTACTTCTCGGGGTTTAGACTGATTCTCCATATGCTATTATATATACATTAGTCCCCGAAACTTGCAAACGAGTAACTTGTTATTCGCTTGGAAGTTTTTATAGTGCTATAGCCTATATCCGAGTAGATCTATCTTAAACTTTTGCTTAAATTTTCTCTAGCTGTTCTTTGAATGTCTAGCCACATAGTTCTGGGTTAAGCTTCCGCCTGACTCGAATCTACTTTTGGCTTTGGATATCCAGCCACCTAGATCTGGGTTAAGTTTTCGCTTAACTCGGATCTGGTTTAGCTTCGAATATCCAGCCACCTAGATCCGGGTTAATTTTTCACTTAGCTCGGATCTGTTTTGGCTTTGAATATCCAGCCACCTAGATCCGGGTTAAGTTTTCACTTAGCTCGGATCTGTTTTGGCTTTGAATATCTAGCCACCTAGATCCGGGTTAAGTTTTCACTTAGCTTGGATCTGTTTTGGCTTCGAATATCCAGCCACCTAGATCCGGGTTAAGTTTTCACTTAGCTCGGATCTGTTTTGGTTTTGAATATCCAGCCACCTAGATCCGGGTTAAGTTTTCACTTAACTCGGATTTGTTTTGGTTTTGAATATCCAGCCACCTAGATCCGGGTTAAGTTTTCACTTAACTCGGATCTGTTTTGGCTTCGAACATCCATTCATTGTTTGTTCCATTGCTCAGGTTGCGCATGACCGGCGGACTGCTGAATTTCAAAGACTGTTGTTCTCGCACAAGAAGTTGGAAGAAAAATATGAAAAAGTTATTCCTGTGGTGAAAAAAGCAGGTGTGCCCGATCATTTTCCTTGTCATTTCTATTATTGTCATTGTTTTGTCTGCGGGATGCCGGCTTACTTTGCGGGTTAACAGGCAAAATCAATAATATTAACATGCGTCTTGAGAAAAGAGTCAAGAGCTTGGAAGGTTAGTTTTCCATCCACCTCGTACTTTTTTCTTTCTAAGACGTGCAATAAGTTTCTTTTACTTCGTTTGGCTTTGATAAATCCGAGATATGAACCTTTGCATCATCTTACCAAAATTGTACGCCCATGCCTGATGTAATGCTGCATTTGTTAGAACAAGGCGCCACTCATTCGGCGCAGCTAAAAGAAAAGGATGATGAGATAGCTCGCCTACGCGCCGAGGTTAAGGCCCTTAAGCTTTCTCAGAAATCCGAGCTAGAGAAGGTCGATCAGGAGTTCTCCGAGGAGAAGAACCGGCTGGCTTTGGAATTGCAAAAGAATAAAGAGCTCTTAGAGGCTGCCGAGCTGAAAACTCGAGGAATGAGCGAGGAAATTGCTCGCTTTGAGAAGAACAAGATTGACTGGGCGAAGGACCTTCAGCTGATGATGAGTTTCATTCATCGTAAGCGTCTTAAAACGACCGGATTATCTTTCTTCCTTCTGCTCCCCTCTGACGCCTCCCTTTTTTGCGCAGGTCATTTTCCTGAAGCTAAGCCCGTGAGCTCTAAAGCGGTCCTTGCTGCTCGTGCGCGCCGAGGTCTCCCTGTTGACGTGAACTTTGAATATTCAATAGAAGATTTCTTGGTTTCTGTCGGCGCTGCCCTTGGTCCGGTGAAAACCATGGGCAGGGACTTGGTGCTGGCAGCTATTCGAGCCCACCGTGCTCTTTGGCCGAATACCTCTGGAACTCCTAAGATCAGCGAGATCGAATTGCTGGTGACTAGATTGAATGCCACTGAAAAGCAACTAAGTCTTTGGAGGGAATCTGCTGGGCAAGCTGGCGCGGATATGGCCCTCACCGTTATCATGTCATGGTACGAAGACATTTCTCTTGATATCCTGAGGAATTTTCGCACCGGTTCCCGTTGGGTTGAGGATCCCACCTTTGTTGCTCTTCGGCAAGCTCGCGCCTTTCAACTCGTCGAGTATGCCAACATGCACACCTGGAATGAAGGGCCGAGTTTCCTTTCAAACCCGGATGAGGAGGTCGTCGTCGAGGATGCATCAGATGACTCAACTAAGCAGGGGGGAGATGAAGATGACTCGGCCACTTCCGGTGACTCCAGTTCGAGCTCGGATGACAATGACGACGCACGATCCTCCTCCAAGGGTACCGGGCATTCCACTGCGCAAATTGATGCTCCTCAGCAGCCTCAGGCTTCGACCGAGGTTGCACCTAGGTCTACGGAGGGCGAGGTAACCTCGGCCGAAGTTCCTCCTACCTCGGAGTCCCCAGCCCCTGACCAGGTTGTCGTCTCTCCAGTGAAAAATGTTTAAGTCATTTTCTATCCCTGGTATGCCGGGCGTACGATGTCCTTGGAATACTCATCTATTTCCAGTATGACCTTGACTCTCCTTTTGCCGTACATTGCTGCGACATATAAGTTTGCAGTTATTATAACTTTGCTTAAGTTGGTTCCCATCCGAATTTCTGCTTTGATATCCTGCATATTCTGGTGTTAGGATTTATCTTTGTCTTTGTTTTCTCATGTTTTAGTCGAGTAATCTGTGTGTGAGCTTCGAACATCATACGGGGTTGATCTGTTCTTATCCTGAGTGCCGAAGTGTGATACCCTTTCCGTATGAAAGATTGACTGCCACTTTGGAACAATTCACGGCAGTCCCCGAGTGATAGCCTGTTCTGCTGAAGTCTAGTGTGCAAACTAACTTGCAGGAAAAATACAAGACCACCACCGAGGTGCTGCTCAGGGCGTCAAATTTTGGTACTCAACATAGCTTTGGGGCGGTATATGGTAGTCTTCTAGATGCTGCTTTGACTGCCGAGGTTTTAATACATAACCTGAAATTGAAATAACATATGGCAGTCCCCGAGTCACTGCTCTGGATGCCGAGGTTCAATGCATAACATGAAATTGAAATAACATATGGCAGTCCCCGAGTCACTGCTCCGGATGCCGAGGTTTAATACATAATATAAAAATTGAAATAACATATGGCAGTCCCCGAGTCACTGCTCTGGATGCCGAGGTTTAATACATATCATGAAATTGAAATAACATATGGCAGTCCCCGAGTCACTGCTCTGGATGCCGAGGTTTAATACATAACATGAAATTGAAATAACATATGGCAGTCCCCGAGTTACTGCTTCTGATGCCGAGGTTTAATACTTCATTGGTCCTTGACCTTGAAATACTATGCTATGAGTAAAATGGACGAATCAGGGCCACGTTCCATGGCCGCTTTGTTTCTTCGCCAGCTTTGTCTGCCTTGTCCTTTCCGGGGGATTGAGCATCAATTAGATAATAGGCATCGTTATGTAATGCCTTGCTCACGATGAATGGTCCCTCCCATGGAGGTGACAGCTTGTGCATGCCGGCCGTGCGTTGTACCAGTCTGAGGACTAAATCTCCTTCTTTGAATACCCTTGGATTCACCTTTTTGCTGTGATATCATCGTAAGTTCTGCTGATAAATAGCTGATCGTGATAGTGCCAGCTCTCTGGCTTCTTCTAGCAGGTCTACAGTATCTTGCCGAGCTATTTCGTTCACTTCAGAGGTTGTATACTGAGTGACTCTTGGAGAGTCATGTATTATGTCGGCTGGAAGCACGACCTCTGCTCCATATACTAGAAAAAATGGTGTGTACCCTGTTGAACTATTTGGAGTAGTTCTGAGGCTCCATAATATGGCTAGAAGTTCCTCCATCCAACATCCTGCCGACCTTTGCAGTGGTTCAACAAGTCGTGGTTTTATTCCGGACAATACTAGTCCATTAGACCTTTCCACTTGCCCATTAGATGCTGGGTGAGCCACAAAGGCAATATCTAACCTTATGTATTTTTCTCTACAAAATCTGGCGAAGGCTCCTTCTGCAAAATTCGGGCCATTATCTGAAATGATACTGTGTGGGCACCCATATCTTAAAATAATATCTTTGAGGAATTTCACTGCTGTGGGTCCATCGCATTTTCTTATTGGTTTCACTTCAATCCATTTTGTGAACTTGTCCACCATAACCAATATGTGGGTCATTCCCCCTCGGGCCGGCTTAAATGGTACCACCATATCTAAGCCCCATACAACAAATGGCCAAGTGATGGGTATTGTTTTTAACTCGGCCGATGGCATATGTATTTTGGTTGCGTATCTCTGGCAACCATTGCATTTTTCCACCAACTCTTTGGCTTCCTTCAACACCGTCGGCCAATCAAATCCATGCCTGAATGCTTTGGCTACCAATGCACGAGATGAGGCATGATGTCCACACTCTCCTTGATGTATATCGAGGAGGATTTCCCGGCCTTCTGCCGAACTCACACACTTCTGCAATACGCTTGTGACACTTCTTTTATATAGCTCATTGTTTATGATCGTGTAAGCTTTCGCTCTCCTTACAGTTTGTCTTGCTAACACTTCATTGCTTGGTAATACCGCGTCTTTAAGGTAAGATAATATGGGTTGCGCCCATGGCGGTGTGATTTTTTCTTGTGTGGTCTCACTGTCTATTTCCATATTTTCTGCCGACATATTTATCTCGGCCTTCTCCATAATTGTGCTTACTTCTGCCGTCCTCCTCTTGGGGGATTCCGAGTTATACTGCTGGTCTACCTCCATCGGCACATTGTCTGCTGCTGAATTAGCCGGGATAAAGATAGATTCAGATTCTGGTGAAGGGATTATTGATGGTTTTCTGAGGTGTTCCAGGGCAATACCCGGTGGAATTGACTGCCGGGTTGATCCGAGCTTTGACAATGTGTCTGCGGCATCATTTTCTGCCCGAGGTATGTGGTGAAACTCACATCTTTCAAAGTATCCACTGATCTTTTGCACATGAAATCTGTATAAGGCCATATTAGCATCTAGTGCATCCCAATTGCCAGAGACTTGCTGTACGACTAGGTCCGAGTCCCCATAGCATAAGATTCGGCGTATGCCAATCTCTTTTGCTACTTTCAATCCATGGACCAGTGCTTCATATTCGGCTACGTTGTTGGATGCAGTGAAATGTATCTGTAGCACATATTTTAGCTGATCTCTTTTAGGCGAAGTTAATACTATTCCTGCCCCCAAACCATTTCTTAGTTTGGAACCATAGAAATGGTCCAATAATTTGGATCTAGTAATGGTGGCTCATATTGCACTTCGACCCAATCTACGAAGAAGTCGGCTACTGCTTGAGACTTGATTGCATCTCTCCTATCAAATTGTGGAGCGTAAGGTGACAATTCGATTGCCCATTTTGCTATTCGGCCACTTGCATCTTTGTTGCTCAATATGTCGGCTATGGGTGCTTCACAAATTATTCTGATGGGATGCTCTTCGAAGTAATGTTTAAGCTTTTTTGCCGACATATACACCCCATAAGCAATTTTCTGATAATGTGGGTAATTCTGTTTTGAAGTGGACAACACCTCACTCAAATAATATACCGGCCTTTGTACCGACTTATTATTTTCGAGTCGTTCTACTATGACTACAGCACTCACTACTCTATTTGTGGCCGGTATGTAGAGTAACATAGGCTCTTTTGATAATGGAGAAGCCAAGATAGGTGCTGTGACCAACATTTTTTTCAACTCATGAAACGCACTGTCCGCTTGTGGAGTCCAAACGAATTTATCTGATTTCTTCATCAGCTGATATAGTGGTAGTGTCTTTTCTCCCAGCCGACATACAAACCGGCTGAGCGAGGCTAGACAACCTGTGAATTTTTGTACATCATTTAAGCATTTTGGCAATTCCATTCTTTCTACTGCCTTTATCTTCGTTGGGTTGGCTTCTATACCTCGGCTAGATACAAGAAAACCGAGCAATTTTCCTGCCGGCACGCCAAACGTGCACTTTTCCGGGTTAAGTTTCATTCGGAATCTTCTCAAGTTTACGAAGGTTTGCCGTATATCTTCCAGTAAGGTTTTGCTTTCCTTGGTTTTGATGACCACATCATCTACATATACTTGTACATTTTTCCCTATTTGATCGTGTAGACATTTTTGCATGCATCTCTGATATTTTGCTCCTGCATTCCGCAGGCCGAATGGCATCGTGCGATAGAAATAAGCCCCGTACAGGGTAATAAATGCGGTCTTTATTTGATCGGCCGGATTTAACGGTATCTGGTGGAAACCAGAGTACGCGTCTACAAATGATAATAACTCACAACCAGCGGTCGAGTCAATGACTTGGTCTATTCTAGGTAATGGAAAAGGATCTTTTGGACACGCCTTATTCAGGTTCGTGTAATCGATACACATTCGCTATACAATGGCTACATTGGGATCATCCTTCTTCTTTTCTACCAGCACCGGATTTGACAACCAATCCGGGTACAGCACCTCCATGATGAACCCGGCTGCGAGGAGCCGAGCTATTTCATCCCCTATTATTTTTCTCCTGTCTTCGGCGAAGCGGCGGAGAGGTTGCTTCACCGGCCTTGCTCCAGGCCTTACATTCAAAGAGTGCTCAGCCAACTCCCTCAGAACACCTTGCAGATCCTGAGTTGACCATGCAAATATGTCCCGATTCTCACGGAGGAAGTTGATGAGCTCGCTTTCCTATTTAGCATCCAGGCCTGCACCAATAGTGACAGTACGCTCTGGGAATTGCTCATCTATTTGAAACTTCTTCGTTTCTTTAGTCGGCTGAAAAGAAACACTGCCATGCGGGTTGGCTAGTGTCGGCATATTCAGCTGCGCCGACTGAGCGAGGGCGGCTACCTCCTGAATCGTTCTTTTTTCTCTTGCTATAACCAATGATTCGGCCAAATTTGACCCGGCTGAAGCACACTCCATTGACTTCTTGTAATCCCCTGCAACTGTTATCACTCCTTGTGGTCCGGGTAGCTTCATCTTCAGATAACTTACATGACAGCTGCCCATGAATTTGGCCAACGCTGGCCGTCCGAGTAAAGCATGATAACAACTCTCTAGATCCACCACCTCAAACTCTAAGTTTTCTGCTCTGCAGTTATCTCTTGTGCCGAATAATACATCGACTCGGACCTTACCAATGGGTTCACATGAAAGCCCTGGCACTATCCCATGGAAAGTGGTCCTTGTGGACTGCAACATGTTCTGCGATATTCCCAGTTTATGCATGGTATCTTTGTACATGATGTTGATACTACTTCCATTGTCAATGAGTACCTTTGAGAATTTCACATTGATGCTTGGTCCAACAAATGTCGGATCCAACACGAGTGCATATGATCCAGGATTCGGCATTATTCTGGGATGATCCTTTATGCTCCAAGTTACTTCCTGATCAGACCATGGCACATATCTCGGTATCGCCGGCATAACTGCATTTACTTCCATATGCCGGCGTTGTACACTTTGTTTGTCTTGCTGTTCCGTCATGAACACGCAATAAGACTGATGATGTTCTCTGTAATCATTGCGTCCCGTATTCTCCGGGTTTTTTCTTCCATCCTGGACTTGGTTCATCACTTGATGTACCGCGTCTCTCTGATCCGAGTTATCGTATCTCGGGGGAGGGGGCGGTAACATTAGTTGCTGTGCATTTCCTCCAGTCAACTGTGGTTGACGCTGCTGATGTACTTGATGGGGTGCATGAACCACTGCGGGGTTACCAATTGCATTTTTCATCCATGCACACTGGCGGGTTGTATGGTTAGCTGGTCTGGATGGGTTTGATGTGTGAAATTTGCACGGCTGATCTAGCATGGATTCGAACGTGTACTTCGGCCTTTCCTGCCACTGTTTCTTTTGTTCGGGGGTCCATTGCCCTTTTCCTTCATTCCTTGGTGTCCACTGCTGAGGACCATTCTTTTGCCGTTGAGCTGCTCCGAGATTCGGATGATCTTGCGCTACTGCCGCTACTTGGGCCGAATTATATCTATAATCCGGTCTTTCCTCTCTTCTTCTTCCTCAGAAATCACCGCTCCTGGATGACCCGGCGAAGTCTCTTGCATAATGATCTTGTTGCTCGCGGTGATCCGCCGACATTAATTCTGGTTGCGTAGGATCTCCTAATGCATAGGAGTCTGCTATTCTGATAGTTTCTGCCAGTGTGGTCGGCATATCTCTCTGCAAACGTTGCCATAATACGCTGCCATAACGGCATCCTTGCGCGAACCACGCTATTGCTTGCGATTCTATGACTCCTTCACATGAGTTTCTCAGGTTGCACCATCGAGTTAAAAATTCTCTATCTGTTTCATTCGGCTTCTGCTTGCACATGGCTAATTGTTGTGGCATGTTTGGCCTCTTGTATGTACTGGTAAAGTTGCTGACAAACATTTCCTCAAAATCCAGCCAACAGTTGATACTGCCGGCTGGTAGATTATTCAGCCAAACTCTAGCTGGTCCTTCCAACATTTGTGGTACATATCGTACTGCCCATCGTAAGTTTCCACACGCTATTTTTACAGCCGTGGCATAGTCAATCAACCAGTCTTGTGGTTTGGTACTCCCATTATATGTTTTGGTGCCCCTTGCTAGTTGAAAATTCGGCACAGGTGGCTCGCTCATGATCCGTGGTCCAAAGCATGCTGGCCCTGGTGGACCCTGTTCTTCCAACAACTCGGACCTGTATAGCCGGTCCAGCTTCACCCTTGCATCATTCGGTGGCAAATCTCTGTACAGAACTCTGTCCTGTATTCCATAATGGTTGTTTCCGCCATGGATTGCATAGTCCATTTCGGAATACCATCATTGTATCTCTCATTAATTTGATTGTGGCGAGCTGGCCTTGTTTCTCTTTCCTGCCGAGGTTCATGCCTCGGTTGCAGGTTGAGTGGTCGTTCTCTCCTTACTTCGACCGGGGTGTTGTTCTCATGATTGCCTCTGGCGGGATCTCTTCTGCCGAGGTCCCCGTTGCCTCGGCTTCCGCCGTCTTTCTCCACACGGTCGTGGTTCCTCTCCCCACTGTTACCTCGGCTTGCATTGCCTCTGTTTTCATTTTCCTTTCCGGCCATTGCCGGATCATACGGGACAATCTGCTTGTTCCTCTTTCCCGAGGTCACTGCTTTATCCCTTCGAGCATTATTTCCAGGTGAAGATGATGCTGCCACAGACAGGGTTGGTGCTGCTCCTGCCGAATGAACCATTCGCGAGGCCCCCGGCCTCGCCGGGTTTGCTCTGAGCATTTCCTCGTTTTGCTGGTTCGCGATGCGCACCAGCTCGTTTACTCTTTCTTGCTGTTTCTGCCGGGCCTCACCGGTCAACCCCTCTAACTCTAATGTTGCGGCATTTGCCGCTCTCAGGTTTCTCGCCGGGGTATTGTACCTCGGCAAGCCCAAATCCTCTGATTCTGCTTTATGAGCTTCATGCTCTTTGTTAATGTCATCCATGAGGTTCTTCCCTCTCAATCTTAGTTCATCCACCCGTTCGGGTGCGACGTCAAGCTTATTTGCTTTGGCATATTCTCGCAGGGTCCTGTTTAAGGACTCCCATAAGGCCGACACCTTTTTTGCCTCTATCAGTACCTTTTGCCTGGTTTCCTCTAACTCTGCCTGAGCATTTGCCGGATTAAGTATCGGCGCTACAGGTGTAGTCAAGCTTTCTATGGTCGCCTGAAGGATATTCTCTGGCCTTTCCAGAGGTGGCCCTCTTACCCTTGGTGCCTTTGGGGTGGTGTCTTGCACCTCGGTCGGGTTGGTTGCCGGTGGGATTACCTCGGTGAGCATTGGTGCTGTCTGCATGTGCGCGCCCTGTACACCGGTGGCGGGTTCTCTTCCTGATCCGGCAGCTGCTACTCCAGTTTGCACCCCTGCCGCGACCATTACCTCGACGCTACCTGCATGATGTGCTCCAGGCGGATGGCCTGCAGCGTTAAGAGGTGGGTCTCCTGCAACAACAACTTGGTGAGGATAAATGCCGGAGATGTCGACGCCGACGTAAACCTGGTGCCCGCCCAGGTTGATGAAAACGCCATTACACGGGGGAGCCTTTCCCCTGAAGCTCCCTGCATTGTCGCTGACATAATCACAGAGACCAAATCTCTGGACTAAGCCAGAAACAACGCGCTCGCCAGTCTTGATGAAGTTTCCCGTCCGGATCATAACTCCAGCTAGCACCGCTGCTGGCCCCACGGTGGGCGCCAACTGTCGTGGTGGTGGCACGGCAGATGCCATGGGTAGGCTAAAGTTTGGGGCCACTGGATGCTAGTGGGATTTGGGAGGGAAGGTGTAGTGGATTCTACACTCAGAAAGCTAACACAAAGATCTGTATTTCTTCTTCCTTGGGCTACAAGTGCTCCTTGAGCTGCATACAAGGGGAAAGAGAGAATTTTTACCAGCCTAACGGTACCAAGAATGAGTCGATCCCCTCCTCAGGGTCCAAGCCTGCCCTTATAAAGGAGAGCCTTGGGTTCCCTTAGGGCTGATGTGGCAAGCATATTCGAGGAATATGCTTGTCCCAATATAGTAGTTCGGCGCCTCCCTTTCCCTGTCGCTCCCCTAATGACGGCAAGGTTCCAGAGGGGCCCTCCTGTGCGCCTCGGGCTTCAGGACTGTCACCTCCGTGACCTCCTTCTGTCTCTCTGTCGCTCTGCACCTTTGTCCCTAGTGCTTGGCTTCGCTCTGATTCTCCCTAGCCTGCTACTAGAGTTTCACTTTAGGCTTCTCCTTCTCCTGCAAGCTTCGTATCATTCGGCCCTGCCTCGCGTAACTTCGGCTTGTCCTTCACCTGCATCAAGATTACTTGGGCTAACCCGGCCGACTTACGCTGTATCTCGGCCGGGTAATGCCTCGCCCTTACTTCAAGGGTCCCGTCCTTTCCCATCTCGGCCGACCTCTACAGGATTTGGCCGACTCAGAGGGTAACTCAGAAACTGGACGGGGAACACCCTCTCATCTTTCCCCGTCTTTACCCTATCCGGGGTTACCTCCCCAACAGGCAGCATTGGCCAAGGAAGCACAAATTTCCATGCCGGCACTCACCAACCCGCATGGCAGTGTGTCATTTCAAGCTACCAAGGAAACCAAGAAGGTGCAGGTGGATGAAACTTTCCCAGAGCGCACAGTTACCATTGGGGCTGGCCTTACAGATAAATAGGAAAGCGAGCTCACCAACTTCCTCCGTGAGAATCGGGACATCTTTGCATGGTCCACTCAAGATCTGCAAGGAGTTCCGAGGAAACTAGCTGAGCACTCTCTTCATGTAAGGCCATATGCAAAGCCAGTGAAGCAACCCCTCGGCCGCTTCGCCGAAGATAGGAGGAAAGTAATAGCTGCCAAGATTGCAAGACTTTTAACTGCTAGATTCATCATGGAAGTACTGCACCCGGACTGGTTGTCAAATCCAGTCTTGGCCGAGAAGAAAAAAGATGACCCGAACGTGGTAGTGGTATGGCCCATGTGTATTGATTACACGAACCTTAATAAGGCATGTCCAAAAGATCCATTTCCTCTGCCTCGGATCGATCAAGTCATAGATTCTACTGCTGGGTGTGAGTTGTTGTCATTTGTGGATGCGTATTCAGGATTCCATCAGATTCCACTGAATCCAAATGATCAAATAAAGACATCTTTTATCACCCCGTACGGGGCTTATTGCTATCGCACCATGCCATTCGGATTGAGAAATGCAGGCGCAACATATCAAAGATGCATGCAAAAATGCTTGCAAGATAAATTGGACAAAAATGTTCAAGTATACGTCGATGACGTGGTAATAAAAACCAAACAAAGTCATACTCTAATTGAGGACTTGCGTCAAACATTCGCAAACTTGAGAAGATTCTGGATGAAGCTTAACCCGGAAAAATGTACATTTGGTGTCCCGGCTGGCAAGTTACTCGGATTCTTGTATCCAGCCGAGGGATCAAAGCTAACCCGACAAAGATCAGGGCCATCAAAAGAATGGAATTGCCAAAAACCCTCAATGATGTCCAGAAGTTTACTGGATGCCTGGCCTCGTTGAGCAGGTTTTTTAGTCGGCTAGGTGAAAAATCCCTACCGCTATATCGGCTGATGAAGAAATCAGACAAATTCACATGGACACAGCAAGATGATAGCGCTTTCCATGAATTAAAAAAAATGTTGGCAACAACACCAATATTAGCGTCACCACTATCCAAGGAGCCAATGTTGCTCTATGTCGCCGCAACCAACAGAGTTGTAAGTGTAGTAATAGTGGTTGAACGTGAAGAAGGGGGCAAATCAGTCCAAAGACCGGTGTATTACTTGAGCTAAGTGCTCTCTGTCTCGAAACAGAATTACCCGCATTATCATAAGATGACATATGGGGTATATATGGCAGCAAAGAATCTGAAATATTATTTTCAAGAACACCCAATACGGGTAATATGCGAGGCACCTATCTCGGATATATTGGGCAGCAAAGATGCCAGCGGCCGAGTCGCCAAATGGGCCATCGAACTGGAACCATACACTTTACAATATGATAGGCAAGATGCAATAAAATCTCAAGCCGTTGCAGATTTCTTTGTAGAATGGATGGAAATGCAGTATGCACCGCCACTGCCAGATCCGAATTACTGGAAAATGCATTTTGATGGGTCCAAGACGAAAATGGGTTTGGGCGCCGGGATAGTCCTCACATCTCCAAAGAGGGATCAACTGAGGTACGTGTTGCAGATTCATTTTGCTGCTTCTAACAACGTTGCCGAGTACGAAGCACTTGTCCATGGCATTAAAGTAGCCAATGAAATTGGTATCAAAAGGATCATGTGTTATGGCGATTCGGATTTGGTGATTCATCAAGTGTCTGGACATTGGGATACGCTAGACGCAAATGCTGGAAGCCATCGATCAAGCCATCACCGGGGTCCGAATCAATCAGGGTCATCCCGGCGAATCAGGAATCAGAGGCAGTGCCAATGGATATCGACTCAGGGGTAGGTTCGAGTCATTAGGGGACCGATCCATTCAATTCAGGGGTCGCCGAATCACACTCGGGGACTCCTCAGGTTATGTTGGTAGAGCATATGTCGGCGGAACCAATGGACATTGACGTTGAAGCAGACCCGGAACCACTAATACCAACATGGGACAGGCAATATTCAGTTATTTGAAAGATGGAACCTTGCCGAGTGATGAAACATTGGCAAGGCAAACAGCACGAAGGGCAAAAGCGTACACCAAAATCAACAAGGAACTCTACAAGCGCAGTGTGACAAGTGTACTGCAGCTTTGTATCAGCTCAGAGAAAGGCCAGGAGATCTTACTTGATATCCATCAAGGAGAGTGCGGGCACCATGCGTCATCAAGAGCATTGGTAGCCAAGGCATTCCGACATGGATTCTACTGGCCAAGCGCATTGGCACAAGCGCAAGAGTTAGTCGGAAGATGCAGTGGTTGTCAACACTATGCGTCCAAGTCACATTTACCAGCGTCTGAATTGAAGACTATACCAATCACTTGGCCTTTTGCAGTATGGTGCCTAGATATGGTAGGACCATTCAAACCAGCAAGGGGAGGCATGACTCATATCTTGGTCATGATCGATAAGTTTACCAAGTAGATAGAAGTGAAACCAATCAAGAAATTGGACGGTAAAATAGCTGTCACATTCCTAAGGGATATAATCCTCAGATACGGTTACCCACACAGTGTGATCACTAACAATGGCACGAACTTTGCCGAGGAGCTTTTGCTCGCTTCTGTGGGAAACACCGAATAAGGCTCGATGTAGCATCAGTCGCCCATCCATAATCAAATGGACAAGTTGAACAGGCTAATGGCTTAGTTCTGTCCGGGATAAAACCCCTCTTAATGGAACCACTCCAAAGATCACCTAGTTGTTGGATAGAGGAACTACCCTCAGTACTGTGGATCTTAAGAACAACTCTGAATTGATCAACTGGCTATACGCCATTTTTCCTTGTATATGGGGCTGAAGCAGTTTTGCCTCCCGACATAGAATATGACTCGCCAAGGATAAGGAAATACTCAGAAGCCGAGGTAAAAGAGTCCCGAGAAGATGGAGCAGATTTACTCGAAGAAGCAAGGGAACTGGCATTCTCCAGATCCGCTATATATCAACAAAATCTCCGACGCTACCATAGCCAGAAAGTGCAACCTCGTGTTTTTCGATAAGGAGATATGGTGCCAAGGCTGGTATAGTGCACAGCAGGAATGCATAAATTATCACCTCCATGCGAAGGTCCATTCATTGTAAGCAAAGCATTGCACAATGATTCCTACTATCTTATAGACGCTTGTGAAGCGCAAAAGAACAAGGCGGACATGTCTGGAGATGAAACCAAAAGGCCATAGAATGTGGCACTGATTCAAAAAACTGACTCAGGGACTACCCCTTAAGTTTCCCATCTTAATTATTTTACGTCGGCTGGCGTGATACCCTAAATTTATCTAGGAACAAGTAGTGTTTACTCGGAAGAAATCAACTCTTCGACTTTGCTGTTGTCCGAAAACACGGCTTCATGGCAAGCAGGAGAAAAATATGTAAGACGGGTAAACACGAACGCCGGATAAGTACAAGGGAGAAACGCGAGTCGGCTTTAATTTTTGCCTAACTCTCTACATGTCGCGTTATACTACGTGTCGAGTAATCTCGGACAAGTTATCCAAGTTTCATACCCGCTAACTATACCCTTCGTACTTTGAGACCCTAATGTCGAACACCGAAAAAGGTAGACAAGGGCCAGAGGCAAGGAAAGGTGACACGGCAAAATGAAACTCGGGGACTTGTCCTTGAATGATTCGCACTTAGAGCATAACGCAAGCATATAAAATACTATCAAAAGGCACATAGTAAAAATTCAAGTGCAATGTATGTTACATCTGTACCCGGCATACCAGGGATCTAATAAAAGTTCGAGTATTTGTTGGCCTAAGGAGAAGAAGAACTCGGAGGAGCACTCTCAGAGCCAGGAGTAGTGCTTGGAGCATCGGCCGGGTGAGGGCCATCTGTGGCCAGGTCATCTGGATCATCTGACTCGGTTGCCTCGCTGTCACCACCCTCTTCAGCAGCAACTTCGACGTGCGGGTCGCCAAGGTCAAGGAAGCTGGGCTCTTCACACCAAGCGTGCACCATGGTGTACTCGATCATGGCATAAGCTCTCTCCTGGCGCTTCTTGATCAGCTCCGGGTCATTCAGCCATTTGCCATCTCCCCTTATGCGAGTAAGAACGTCGAGGTTGATGTCCTCGTACCATGAAAGCATGAAGGAGAGAGCCTTATCCGCTGCAGCTCGGCCGGCCGACTCACGCCATTGATCCAGCCGGTCTTCAATAAGGAGGAATCTGTCGGCGAGTGGCTCGATGAGTTCGGGTGGGTCTTCATCCGGCCAGAGCATGTGAAACGCATGGATAGCCGACTTGAGCAAGTCCACACCACAAGATCTGAGGGTCTTGACCCGTTCAGACACCGCGGCGAGGAGCTCCTCCATGGACACCTCGCCGTCAGAAGGAGCACCAGCTTCGGCTCTCACTTTCTTCATGGCTCGGATGGCAAACATGTTGGCCTAAGGAAAATTCTCTGCAAGCAAAAAGAGAAAGTTAGCAAATAAAAAGGGCGGATGGAAGAAGTCCAGAAGGACTTGGAAAATGCGTAAAGAGTAAGAACTCACTACCGAGAAAGAAGTTGATGGCGGCGAGTTTGTTATGCCAAGTCTTGGCCTTGGCTTGAAGGTCATCCAAGTTAAGATTTGCCGACTCGACCGATGATTCGGCCTCGTCGAGCAGCTTCTTGGTCTTCTCGGCGCTGGCGGCCTGTTGCTCGTTCTTCTCGGCAAGCTCCTCCCTCAGCCCCTTCACCTCGACCAAGTGCTTCTGCTCCGTCTCGGCCATCATTTTTTTCAGCCGAGTCACCTCATCACGCTCCTTCTGGAGTTCGGCTTGGTGCTTCTCTGCTTATTCAGAACAAATATTTGTTAGTACCAACGGAAAATTTCAGCTATCAGCTTAGGGAGGCAAGAAATTTACTTTCGGCCTCGCTGATTTGCGAGTGAAGATAATTGATAGTAGACTGAGCAGTGGCTATGGAACAAGAGCGAGAGAAAAAAATGAGAAGATGAAACAAGGAATATTAAACCGAAAAGAGAAGAGCAAAGATATTACCTTGGCCATGGGTGTCAGTCTGTAGCTTCTCATACGCAAGTTCGAGCTTGCGATGCGCTAGGACGATAGCTTGGTGCACCTTGGTGCGCTCATTATGCGTGAGCTAATCAAAGAAGATAGATAATAAGGAAGAGTCAAGTCAGGCGACCTGCCGAATCAAAGAGCTTAAGAGTTTATAGCCGAGCAAGTTCCTAACTCGCCAGTAACCTCGAGGGCTAGGGATTGAAGCTCTAACATAAGTTTGGCATAAAGAAATCAAAGAGCTTAAGAGCTTACAGCCGAGTAAGATCCTTACTCGGCAGTAACCTCGAGGGCTAGGGATCGAAGCTCTAACATACAAGCTTGGAGTAAAGGATTTAAAGACTAAGTGACTATTGAAGAGCTTGCAGCCGAATAAGTCTCTTACTTGACTGCAACCTCGGGGACTAGGTAATGTGTATAAAGGAAATACTCAACAGTACAAAAGAGTAAGAAGTTACTTTACCTCGTTTACTTCATCGGCACGGGCCATCAGAGCAATGGCCTGCTGGGTCATGTCGGAGACGGCCTTGGGGCCCAGCTTCAGCTTCTTGTAGACACGAGTGCTGACCTCCTGCTCGCCTGCTGCATTCCATGCCACGGCGTAAGGTTCGGCTGAACCTAGGCTCTTGCCACTAAGCGTCCGAGTGAGAGCTCGACCCATTTTCAGGGCGGTTCCCACAGTGGCACGGGTCGCGGCAGCAGAAGTATGGAGGGTAACAGCCCTGGAGTCATCACCTGACCTAGCAGCCACAAATTCGTCCCTCTTACCCGTTGAAGCGATCATGGTCAGTGACGTCGGAGGCCGGATCTGAGGAGCAGAACCCAGAGCGCAGACTCGCGTAGTTTGTTTGGAAGAGGTGGATTTGCCATAAGAGGGGCGAGTAGAGCCAGAAGCCTTGGGCTGGGTCTGGCCCTTTTACAGAATTTGAGAGCGAGCAGAAGGATTTGGAGAAGAACGCGGAGCCGCCTGACTGGGCTCAGTGATTTTGCTGGCTCCAAGATCAGGAAGTTGTTCATTCACATCAGCTTGAGGGCTCATGCCAGAGGAACTGGTGGCAGAGGGTTTCTTGGCGCCAGACTTGTGGGCACCAAGATCAGGAAGTTTTACCAGGCCAGCGCCAGAGGCGCTAGCTGAGTGACCCACCGGGTCTGACTGACACTGAGAAGCGTGAGCCTCAGCAGTGCGAGCCTCAACCCGGACGGGACTCGGCGCCGCCGAGTCAGCTGGAGGAGGTGCAGGCCTAAGCGGCGAGGCAATGCTAGGAGCAGCCCGATTCGCCGTCAAATATGCGACAATGGAAACAACAAGACATATATAAGAGAACAACAGTAATGAAAAAGGAAAGAACAGAGAAGGCAAAGTACAAAAACTTACCCGGTGACAACCGGGTCACGGACGGCTCGGCGTGTGACTCGGCGCCCAGCAGCTTGGAGAGTCTCACCCATGCTGGCAGCAGCAGGGGCAGCAGGAGCTGCCGAAGTGGGATTGCTCTTCTTGGCCGGCTGAGTGCTGGAGGACGCTCCGTGTCGCTTTGGCTTGGCGACGGGGATCTTGCCGACTCCACCCACGGCGAGAGGAGGAGTGTCATGTACCTGGCCAGCTGCATAAGTAAATAACGGGCTTACTCGGATACGCAAGGAGATTAAGGTCACAAGGCATATACCTCCAAAAGCGTACAATCATCATACTCATCATCGTCAGACCAATCTTGTAAGGTATTGCGAGATTGACTCTTACCTCAAGCCAAAGCAGCCGCAGTGCGCGGGATGGGCATGAAGCACTCCAGGTCATACTCGAACTCATCCGAGTCAGAGCGATCCCCGTTATAGCCAGCAGGAGGGACAATACTGTCATCAACCTGGTGAAGGAGATTCTGCGAAGGACAAACAGAATGAGAAACTAAAAAACTAAAATAAAGAGTGGCAAAAGAGCTAAAGACTAATCGGCGAGAAAGTAATCCAAAAAACTTACCTAGGGGACAGGCCTGACCTGGCTAAACGGTGGGCAGCTCCAAGCCCAATCATCCGCCAAGTTTAATTTAAAGATTGAGCTTACTCGGCGGGCAATGGAGTCATGGGTGAGCTCCTTAGTGGAATGCCGAGTGGGATCATGGGACCCACTCATGAAGCACATCTTTGTGGCTCCTCGCTTGGATGGTGCTTTCCCAGCGTGAGACGAAGGTGCACATGAGGTCAGAATCGGCGAGATGAAAGTTGTCATCCGGCGACACCAACCTTTCCAGGATAGCGTTGGCTTTGTTCACCGTAGCATCTTGGTCGCGCGGGTCAAGCTGCTAGTTCTTCTTGTGGGGGACCTCATCCGAGAAAGGGGTAAGCCGGATGTTATCAGTGGACCCGCTGTTTTTGACATAGAAAAAGGTTCTATGCCACTTCTGGCAAGAATCAATACCAGCAACCCGAGGAAAGATGGAATCCCTCCTGGGCGTGATGCTAGCAGCACCGCACCGAGTAGGCTTCTTTTCGGCACGGGGAACTTCAAGCTGGGGAACAACCTGAACTTTAAAGTGAAAATACTTGGTCCATAGAAGAACTATAGGCCAAATCCCAAGGTAGGCTTCGCAAGCAGACATGAAGCAAGAGAGAGAGAGCCAATTGCATTGGCAGGAAGATGGTGGGTCTGCAGATGGAAGGTTGAAAGAAACGAGGAAAAGAAGGTTCTCACAGGAAGAGCGAAACCGCGCTCGAAGTGAGAAAGAAAAACCACCCGCTCGCCAGCTTGAGGTTTGGGAGAAATCTCACCGGTGGGGAGACGACAATCCACTTGTAGTGGGATGCGTCGGGTGGAGCGGAGCCACTCCACCTCATCGGTGGAGACCTCCGAGCCTTCCCAGCCACCGCGCTCGCCGATGGGAATCTCCTGCTCCTCAGCACTATCAGCGCCGTCGCGAGCGTCCATGATATCGGTAGAGTCTGTCTCCTCCTCGGTAAGGAGAGGCTTGGAATAGCGAGGACCCGTGCTGGAATGGAAAGAAGACAGGGGAAATCGCAACACGAGATCAAGATGAAGAAGGAACCGCAAAGGAGGCAGTTCAATTTTGCAGGCGCGAGGAAGAAGAAAGGCAAAGGGAAAACTGAACGGGCGTGGGGGAAGTGGAAACCCCCAACCCCTACTTAAGGGCAGTAAAAACCCCCGTCGTGGGATCTAACTGTGCCGTACGGCCAGCGTGTGGCCGTGTACCAGGCCGGGAGAGCCAGTCAGCGAGCACCACGTAGCCAAGGATACACGAATAATCCCGTGCCACGTCATGACTAGAAGGACAAGAGGCGCAGGTCAATGGGACTGCCATAGTGACGGGGAATAACTGTGCAGCCGTCACTGTGCCGCCAGAGCTTGGAACAAAAATTGAGGCAAGTAATCATGATTACCAGCTGTCAGTGACTGAAGCGCGCCGAAAATGACTCGGAATTGGCCAAAGTAACTCGGCTCGAGGCAAGAATGAGCCAAGAAGTCAAAGAATTGACTCGAAATTGTCAAGTTAACCCGGCAAGATGCGAAGTTGCAACAGATAAAGACAAAAACTAAGTTCCATTCACACAAAAGGAACCTGGAGACGCCTAATAGCTTGAACTTCTAGACCTCACCAGCTTTGGGGACTAATGTCGGGGGGTTAACCCCCGGTAGGGTCACGAGAGGCAAAACATAGCGCGGCTGAGTTGGCTCTGAGTAAAGAAACAAGGAACAGCGTACCAGAAGACCGTTAGCCGTCAAGCTTTATGGTCCGAGCCTCTGGGCTTAGGGCATGCCCATGACCCAGCCCATATTGTAGGGACCAAGATCCAAACAGTAAACCCTAGAACCCAAAGGGGTATTAGCAAGCTAGCACTGCCTATATAAGGGAGGGCATAGTAGTAGTAGAAGGAGGTTGGACCAAGTAGGTAACGAGTGCTGTGAACTCAAGCCTAAATAGCTCAAGGAGCACTTGTAATCTTTGGGTTAACAATCGAATTGCCAAGGCTGGAGAGTTCTACTTGTTCTTCGTGCATGGCTCGACCGTGTACTCCCTCCTCGGTGACCACAAGCACCCATTCGGCCCCCAATTTAAGCCTACACATGGCATCTGCCGTGCCACCACCATGACAGAAGAGATGTAGAATCAAAACCAAAAAGGTTGAGGAAAGAGTTTACAAGATTGTTTGTAAATAAGTTTTGGAACAAATACAACTCCTATTTTTCTAAGGGGTTTTGTCCAATCCTAGGGTTACAATCCTATAGGCAACACAGTGCTCTGATACCATCTGTAGAGGTCCCAACCTTTAATAAGGTAGAGATCCCTGTGTTTACAATGCTAGTCCCTAGATCAATAGCTAGCATCCACAGTTAAGATGTAATATCAAGAAACAAAGGTCGTAATACAACTTTATAACCAGGAATAAAATAATTCATTACATGTTACATAGCTCATTTGGCTATCTCATTACAATGCAGCAGAAAATAACTATAGCATGGAGTCCTTCATCTTCAAAGTGCCACAGACAATCATGTTGGTTGTAGACTTGTAATCCTAATCAACACACTTCACTAACATCAAACCAACCTACAACATAATAAGTTGCAGCCACAAGGGTCAATACATTTGAATTGTATTGGCAAGTTTCACCATTATGTAGAAATAAGTGGAACCTATCAATATATGCATATTTGGCTAAGTAGAGTTTAGGCTCATTTGCGGAAAGCAAAATAGTTTTATCCTATCTTTTCAAAATAGTTTTGATCTTTTGCCAATCTTTTTGAAATCCTTGGAAAACTCCAAGTGCTTCTAATCCCTTGTTGACACCATCAAGTTTTACTTTGAGAAATTGGAATGTCGAGATCTTCCATAGCTTCAGGCCTTAGTTGCTGAGAGTTGTCCATAACCGGGGACACGGCTAAGTACTTAGAATTTGATCTTCTGCGGAAGTTGTACACTTTACCCACATGACACAATCTCGTATTGACGCCACCAGTGGCCGCTGGATAAGTACACACCAAATGGAGTACCGGCAGATCGAGAATGTGACAAAGTCTTTCCATAGAAGTCCTCCCAATACACAATGCTAGCTTGTCTACCAGGCAATAATGTAAGGATATATTTCCAATACACAATTCTAGTTAACCTGAAGATGCCAATGCAAGGGTCTTCCACTATGTAGTTGACTAAGCCAGAGCCCACTTAGCATGTGGCTGTACACGGAAGCCACTGTACGAGAAACATGTTCAATCTCTAAGTCCCTGGGTGGTTTTCTTCTAGTGCACATACAAAAAGATAGCCATATAAACATGGTTCCCTTTGTTTCCACCTTGTCCAAAAATTGAGTATCCTCTTTCCACCCAGGTGGTTCATTGAGTACTTGTTTTATTATATAAACCATATATTTTTCCAACACTTCATATAATCATGATATGGTATTCCATCCCAACTCTATTGCAGGGCTAAGCATACTACAACTATGATGTTTTAACTAAGGAACATGTATTTCCTAATAGGATATAGCATAGCATAATAACATAGTAGCCCTATCATGCATACTACAAAAATACCACTAAGTGTAGTGAAAATAGTAGGACATGGATGATAGTGTCACTTGCCTTTTTAGTAGAGAATATTGGGTCACTCCTTGATCTTGCAACAATCACACTCTTCAAATTTTACTACAATTCAATCAAGCAAGCACATAGTCAAACTAACATTCAAGCAATTCACCACATGAAATGATAAAAAAAAGCAATGCATGCAAGCATGCAAAAGATTGTTTTATTTGGAAAGTGGTTTCTAGTAGGCTCTAAACATTTTAAAGCTCCTATTGGTCATTTACAAAAGTGGTAAAACTATTTAAATTTATGTTGGTGAAAATGGCCATTTAAATCATTTTTGTTTTGCTAAAATGATTTATATCAAAGTAATATTTTGTAGTGTTAGTCAAATATATTTTTAAACACAAATGTTAGTGTTTATGGTCAAAGTGTTTAATATTAACCCATTTGCGAATGGTTTCATCTAAATCCCATTTTTAAATCAAACAATATTTTTATTTGCTAGAAATGCCTTTAACAAAGTAATAATTTACCAAGGTTCATCAAATATGTTTTCAAATCTCCAAACTTGGTGTTTAGGGTCAGACAGTTTAAATTAAATCATTTCCCAAAGGTGTTAGTCAAAAAGCATTTTTAAACCATAATCAATATTTTTTATTTAGCTAGAAATGCTTTTATTCAAAGATTTAATTCCTAAGTGTCACCAAATATACTTTTAAATCTACAAGTTGGTTTATTTGGTTAGTAGGTTCAAAACAATCCATTTACAAAAGATTTTACCCAAAAAACATTTTTAGAATAAATTTTATACTCAAAATAAGACTAAATATGTTTCTGCATAAACAACCAATTTTACAGAAGAAAAATACTAAACAAAGTGCATGGTTGGAAAGTTTTTGTTTTCCTGATTCCAATGATATAAAATTTGCAAAATTTGGACGTGTAGATTTAAAGTTATGAATTTCACAAATCCTATCATCTAATAGATCAAATTTCTGTTTTTAAAACAATCTCTGGAAACGTGTCTTAATCTTACTGGCGCGTACCGGTTTGTGCGGATTGTGCTATGTGGATCATTGTATCTAAATAAGATCGTGCGGCACAGAGCACACGATACCCCTTCGATCTAAGATCTAATCCTAACCAGGCGATTCAGATCTGACGACTAGCAGCGCATCTGCCAGGAACTAGCAGCGCTCGATGGTGGCCCGCAACGGCGCGGCTCTGTCAGTGACGCTGCCGACGAAACAGGAAGCATGGGAGAGGGAGAGGATGCTCACCAGACTCGCATGAGTGTTGCGATGCTCAACATTGTCTCTGTTCGTCGAGGGGCGCTCGGGAGTAATGGCTATTGCTCGCCGGAGTTCGTGGCGGCACCAGGTGCCTCTATTCGACGATGGGGGCGAGGTTACAGGCCACCAGAAGGACAAAGGGATGAGGCGTTAGACGCGGGTGAGTGTGGCGATCACGGAAGCATCATCGAGAGGGACAAGGGTGGACGGTACTTACGGGGAGAGGTCGTCAGAGAAGTGGCAAACGACGGCGGTGCTCGGGCGAGTTTGTTGCCGACGCTGTGGAGCGAGCGCGGCCAAGCGGGAGTTACTGGGATGTGCAGGAGACATTGGCGAGCAAACTAGTGTGCACCAAAGGGCTGGGGAGGGTGTGGTTTCTCCAGAAAAGGCCGGAGAGTTCGTCAGAGTCGAGGGCGTTCGAGCTCGCGATTGAAGCAGCTCGGTGGCAGAGAGGGAGCGATGCATGGGGGAAAATGGAGAGGGAGCATGGGTGTCACATCCCAAAATTTTCCAAATTTTGTAATGTGAAAAATAAATAAACAAAATAAATAATTGTTGAAATTTAGGGTGAAAAGAAACTTTTTATCCCTAAATGGAAACTTAAAATCCCATCTTGAACAAACTTGAGTAATGTTTGAATACAGCTAAATTCAAATCAAGTGGAATGCATTCTTCATAAATGCATCTAGAAATTTAAACACTTGGAAAATAAACCAAAACCCTAAAACCCTAATAGAATAAAATTCATTTCCAAGATATCTCTAAGACCATGGTTTTGATCCATATAAAAATTTGTCAACAAACATTTACAAATGATCAAGAATGGCAAATAGAAATATAATAAAACCATATGAATTGGTTTTCACATAATTTAGAGCCATAGATAAAATCTTATGAATTTGATAAGATAAGAAAATTGAATTTCCAAAGCTAATAAAACACCTATCTAGAAATCCATACCAAATGGTGAGCAAATAATCCTAAAGACATTTAAAAGGATAAAAAATATTAAGTAAGATTTTACAAATTGGAATCACCAAGTTTTGGTCTTTAAATAAAAAGATATGGTTTTTAAAAGACAAAGGAAGAAATAATAAATAAGGACTATTTGATAAGAGCCAAATAAAACTTGGCCAAGACCATAAACAAATGGAATAAACATAATCCAAGTTCAAATTAAATAAATGGATAAATAATATTGAAATAAAATAATATGGCCTTAACCAAATTCTATTCCATTGGATTAAGACAATTCCGTAATAAGAATGATTAATTAAATCATGGGAAAATAGTATTTGCAATTTACCCAAGTGGAATAAAAGTTATTTAATTAACTTAAATGGGATCAAACAAATCAACTAAATACAATTTATGGAATTAAACCCATATTTAATTTCATTGGAATAAAGACAAATACCCAATTTAAATGATTAATAAATCATATTAAAAAAATATTCCAAATAATTCAAAGTGACTTATTTGACACCCTAATAAATAAATAAAACCTACTAAAAAGATTTGGAAAAATTTAGATTTCAAATGGAGTTTGAAAACAATAATAAATCTTATTTAAATTAATACAAGGGCCTATTTTAAAATAATTAATATACCCTAAAAAGAATAAAATATTGTTCTAAATTTGACTTCAGAATATGTTATAAACAGAATAAAAAATGTACACCAAGTTTGGCAAAGGTTTGATTTTAAATGGAGTTTGAATGATTTGAATAAAAATTAAAACAGAATAATAGAAATAGAAAAAGAAAAATAAGAAGAACAAAAAAAAATGAAACGAGCCAGCCCAGGAGCATGGCCCAACCCAGCCTAGCGGCGCATCCCATCTTCTTTCCCTCCCCGAACCGTTTTCCACTCAGAAACTCACCCCCTCAGACACTGACTGCTAGATCCCACTCCTCGTCTCTATCACTCACTGACGCTAGGCCCCACCGCCAGGTCATCGTCTCCCACACCCGCCCGCTGACCACGCCCTCCTGGCCGTTTCTGCCGTTAGCTCCTCCGCGTAAATTCGCAGTGATGGCTCAACGATTAATGCTCGCGACCATGCTTGATTTAGCGCATGCCTCTTCTCCCCATTTCCCCTCACACGCCCACTCATCCCCGCCACCGGGCTGCCTCAATTCCTCGCAACACCGCCCTCTGCTCCGACGAGCTACGATCGCGACTCCGGCCAGACCTCTCCTCCCCTTGCCTCCCAGTCCCCATGAACCTATTCCTCATTTCCCTATGCACCTGCCCATATCATCTACTCGGCCGTGCTTGCCCCAGAGGCACGTCCACGTCTTCGACACAGCGCCACCGTCGACTACATCAACTCCAGCGACCCTTCCCGTAAGCCCCGTCCTTCCCCCTTTCTCTAGAGGATACCACTACACTCTACGTTCCTTCGCGCATCTAATGCCACCTGTTTCGCGTCCTAGCGCACCCTGTAGGTTCGTCTTCGACAACACCAGAGCACGCCCGTCACCAGAACAAACTCCGGTGATAAATTGTCACTATCCTCGTGCGCCCCCTACTATCTGAAGACCACCTTGAGCTTCGCCACACCCCTGCGATCACTATGAGCTACTCCTCCCTCTCCCTTGCTTCCTGTATTAGCCGGAACACCGCCGCCAGAGCACCGCTACCGCACAGCCGCCGCCAGCGCTGCCCATCTAGGGTTAGCATACTGTACACCGCTCAATTTTGATCTAAGGGATACGATAGAAGCTTAGGAGAGGAGGTATGTTTTGATCAGAGCCGTGCGATACACATTAGATCTGACGCTCCACATTAGTCGATCCGTGTGAACCGTTATTGGCCAGTTAAATCACGCCACGTGGCCAGTCTGTTTTATAAAAACCAGAAATGATCTATTAGATGTTCAAGTTTGTAAAATTCATAACTTTTGATACACGTCCAAATTTTGCAAATTTTATATCAATGGAATCAGCAGAACAAGTACTATACAACCATGCACTTTGTTTAATAAATTGCTTCTGGTAAAATGGTTGTTTTTACAGAAACTTGTGTAGGAATAATTTGAATATAAAGTTCATTCTAAAATTATTTTTGTGATAAAATCTTTGGAGAATGGATTGTTTTGAACCTACTGACCATATAAACCAACTTGTGGATTCAAAAAAATATTTTGTGAGGCAAAAGAATAAATCTTTGATTCAGAACATTTCTAGTCAAATAAAAATGTGGTTTATATGTTAAAAATGCTTTTGGAGGAATACCTTTGGGAAATGTTTTGATTTAAACTCTCTGACCCTAAACACCAAGTTTTAGAATTTAAAAATGTATTTTGATCAACCCTATAAATTATTACTTTGCTAAAGGCATTTTCAACAACATAAAATATTGATTTAGTGTAAAAAATGGTTTATAGGTGAAACCTTTTGCAAATGGTTTTAATATTAAACACTTGACCATAAAACACCAACATTTGTGTTTAAAAATGTATTTGTCAAACACTAGAAAATATTACTTTGGTCTGAACCATTTTTAGCAAAATAAAAAAATGACTTAAAATAGCCATTTTCACTAACTTGATATCAAATGGTTTCTGCCACTTTTATAAATGACCTTACCACTTTTATAAATGACCAACAGGTGTTTTATAATGTTTATAGCCTATTGGAAACAACTTTTCCAAATAAAACAATCTTTGGCATGCTTGCATGCATTGCTTTGTTTCTATTATTTTATGTGATGTTTGCTTGAATGGTAGATTGAATATTGCTTGCTTGATTGAATTGTAGTGGAAATTGAAGAGTGTGAATATTGCAAGATCAAGGAGTGAACTTATAATTCTCTAACAAAAAGGAAAGTGATGCTTCATACTTTGTCCCATTATTTTCACTATGCATTAGTGTTATTTCTAAGTAGGACTTGCATGGAATTTTTGCTAAGTATAAACTATGCCATGGGAAATCCTAGTAGATGAAACCTTAGTAGAACTTTCCTAAGTTAATATTCCTACAACTATCATGCTTAGCTTAGCTAGTAGAAGACAAGGGTGGATTATATTCATGCTATGGAATATTTCTAAGTCAAGGACTTATGTTTTTTTAATAAAACAACTAAGTGAATGAATCACCTGGGTGGAATGGAAAGAATGGTTTGTGTTGAGTGATTACATAAGGCCCATTTCTATGGTTTATCTTGTGTATCTCACTTGTGGAATGCCACCCAGGAACAAAGAGATTTGAGATGTCAAATGTTGAGAAGCTTCAAGTGCAGCCACTTGGCATTATGGGCTCTGCCTGGATCATATAGGTTGCAATAGCTTAGCCAAATGGACAGTTGGTGGTAGGGCATGATAGGTTGGAACGCGTCCATTCTGGTCTAAGGGAAGGCTTCTGAAAGATCTTGTCTTGGTGAAACCAAGTCTTGTGGGGAAAGTGCACCACCTCTACAGACTGTAAAATCTAAGTACTTAGCCATGTCACTGGCAAAGGACACTTTGAGCATCAATACATGGAAGCTATCAAGAATCTCCTCATCCCAATTTCTAAGTTAAAAACTTGTGGTTGAACAAGGGTTGAAGGTTCACCAATTTCTATTGGTGGTTCCTTGGGTGTTTTTGACAAGCAAAAACTTAGTGTTTTTCAAAAGATAAGGAAAATCTATTTTGACCAAAGCAAGCCTAAGCTCCACTTAGCCAAATGCATATAGATGATAGACTCCACTATACTACCATAGTATCACTTGCCAATACAATTCAAATGTATTGACCCTTGTGGCTGTAACTTATTATGTTGCAGGTTTGTTTGATGTTAGTGAAGTGTGTGTTGATTAGGATTACAAGTCTACAACCAACATGACTGCCTGTGGCACTTTGAAGATGATGGACTCCATGCTATAGTTATTTCTGCTGCATTGTGATGAGATAGCCAATTGAGCTATGTAAGATGTAATGAATTATTTTATTCCTGGTTATAAAGTTGTATTATGACCTTTGTTTCTTGATATTACATCTTAACTGTGGATGCTAGCCATTGATCCAGGGACTAGCATTGTAAACACAGGGATCTCTACCTTATTAAAGGTTGGGACCTCTATAGTGGGCGTTTAAGTGTGCATCATCGCTGGATGAATTAACGTCGCCAATTACTCGAATTTACCAGGATTAAATCGCGGTAGAACAGCGAGGTGTGATGGGGGAAACGGTCGCGAGGTTGATGACGATGACTGACGGAGTGGGGCCTGGTTGTTTGCGAGAGACAGAGAGAGCGTGTGGGGTCTGCTGGTCAGCATCTGCGTGGGTGTGTTTTGCGTGAGAAAAGAAAACGCTTTGGGATAGGAATGGGCTGCGAGTTTGGGCTGGACTGGGCCTATTTTCTGGGCTGTCTTTGTTTCCTTTTTTTATACTGAATCCTTTTCTTTTTCCTTTTCTATTTTTCTATTTTGACTTTTGTTCAAATAATTCAAACTCCATTTGAAATCAAACCTTTACCAAACTTTGTGTATATTTTTAATACTGTTTATTAGCATATTCTAAAGTCAATTTTAGAATATTTCTTTTATTCTTTTAGGGTATATTAATTATTTAAAATAGGCCCTTGTCTTAAATCAAACAAGACTTTAATTATGTTTTCAAACTCTATTTGAATTCTAAATTTTACCAAACCTTTTTAGTAGGTTTTATTTATTCTTTAGTGCAAAATAATTCACTTTGAATTATTATTTAACATACTTTAATAAGATTTATATTTAAATTGGGAATTGTCTTTATTTAAATAAATTGGATAATAATCAATCCTTATGATTTTATTTAAATAATTCTTTACTATTTTTATTAATCAATAAACTTTCATATTATTTGTTTGGCCAAGATTTAATTTGATTTTTAAATATTCCTTATTTATTTATTTCTTCCTTTGAATTATAAAATCCATATCTTTTTATTTAAAGATTCAAAATTGGTGATTCCAATTTGTGTACCTTTATTTAATATTTGTTTATCTTTTTAAATCCCTCTAGGATTTATTTGCTCAAGATTTGGCATGGATTTTAGATAGGGCTTTATTAGTTTTGGAAATTAATTCCTTTTATCTTAATAAATTCATAAGTTTTTATCCATGACTCAAATTAAGTGAAACCAATTTCTATGGTTTTATAATATTTTTATTTATCATTCTTGATCATTTATAAATGTTTGTTGACAAATTTTTATATGGATCAAATCCATAGTCTTAGAGAGATCTTGGAAATGAATTATTCCATTAGGGTTTTAGGATTCTGGTTTAACTTTTCCAAGTGTTCAATTTTCAAGATACATTATTGATGAATGCATTTCACTTGATTGAAATTTTGTTTGATTCCCTTTTTATTCAAAGTTTGTTGAAGATGGGTTTTGATGTTTCCATTTGGAATCAAAAAGTTTCTTTTACCCTAAATTTCAACATTTATTTATTCTAT
This sequence comes from Avena sativa, assembly GCA_916181665.1. Lineage (NCBI taxonomy): Eukaryota > Viridiplantae > Streptophyta > Magnoliopsida > Poales > Poaceae > Avena > Avena sativa. The sequence goes on along the minus strand of OV702298.1, from coordinate 269,116,348 downwards.
TTATTTATTTTTCACATTTCAAAATTTGGAAAATTTTGGGATGTGACAAGAGTACAACCACACGGGGTAAATGGGGACCCCATGATTGACTAACTTTCCTAGTAGATTCCATGAGTGACATAGTTCGGGCGTTCCATTCGACATACACATTGAAAATGTTTTCGAAAGAAGGAGGTGAAGGAGGTGCATTCATAACAGGTAGGGAAGCATGGCCACGGTTGCTTGGGGTTGATGGCGCCCCTGGTAAACCAACCTCGCCTCACATCTTTAAGTACCGACTTCGGGATTTGACCCGTTACGACGGAACAATACTTATTGTGTGACTCATGGTCTCGGCGAAAGCAAGGTAAAGGTCGTGTCCAACCACACCCTCTGCCAGCACACCAATGAAGTGTGTCAAGTAGGCATTAAGAGTCGGTTGGTACGTGTGGGTAAAGTTGTACACCCCTGCAGGGTAATAATCTTTCGGAAAGCCGTGTCCACGGTTATGGACGACTTGGGAACGGATGGGAGATCATAGAGAACATGTACCTAATCGTAAAACTTGGCAACTAATGTTTGTTAAGGATGCTTCCTCATGGGTACGAGGGGGTGATCCTAGTTGGTAGATGATGATGATTCGGTGGATATCAAAAGATGATGATCAATATTTCAGAGATGTCGCTCTCTTATCCCCTTTTAAAATACTCTGATTAGACGAGATTCTTCTACCTCTCTTGTTTTATAAAGAAAGATGGCTTTATGCAAAACAAATCCACCAGCCATAAGTCTTGCGGAGTACAGCCTGTACTCAGCCTTGCTTTGTTGATACTTTTGGCAGAGTGAGTGCTCCCTGAAGATTAGTTTGGTCCTACATCGACATCGACGAGTAGCTCGGGGTTCCCTGCCGACATCCTGGAATCTATGGGCTGGGACGTGATCGTTATGCTTCAGGCCTCTTAGGCCATTTGTTAAGTTTGCTATACTTAATAGCATAATTTGCCTTCCGTTGTTTGTTGTTTGTGGTCAGTGACCTCTGCTTGTAATAATTTGGTTCTCTGCTCAGTTATGAGATTGCTGTAATAAAAGTTGTGTCGTAGGGTCACTAACGTGTTACCGATTTTTCTTTGGATATTCTCGAGCTCAAGGTTAAGCTTATGTTCAGACGAAGGTCTGGGATTTGTTTAGCCCTGATCCCGGGGTGTCACAGTTCTTGGTATCAGAGCAGTACCGACCATAGGAAAACCTTGCTATTGGTCGATGTTGAGTCTAGTGTTTGTGAAAACTATTTCAAAGATGAAAAGTATTTGCGAAAACTCTAGTATGATTCTTTTTCTCCTTATCCAGTTTCGCTCTAACTCTAGGTTATCTTATATTTTGTTGACTTTGAAAAGTATTGATATCTCTTCTAGTCTTTCAAAGCTTAGGTGCCTTCTTGGCATGTCGTTTCTAAGCCAGTTGACTTAGTGTTGAGTTCTCTAGAGTTGTGTGTGTTGAGAATTCCTTGTTCCCCTTTGCTCTTGTTCATCTGAGAGATTCCTCTCTATCATGATCTCTCTGCTTTCTGGACCCGCAATATTATATTGTTTGTTCCACAGTGTTCTGTTCCAGGCTTTGAGGTTTCCTTTCGCCTCGCGTGCTTCCTTTTTGTTGTTTGGGTACCACAGTAGTCTTATCTTCTTTTGGAAGCTACCTCGTGATTGCTATCTTGTAGTGTACGCTTTGTCACTCAAGTAGTATTTACTTCTTTGTTTGGGTTTTAACCCTTGGACTTGAACCGAAGATCCCTGATTGTGCTGGATTCTAGTGTTGTGAATCTTGTACATGAAGCTGACCTTTAACCTAAGATCCTTTTTGTTGACCTCTGTCGCTAATGTTCATACATTACCTCAGGATGTCTTGTATTACAATTCTAGCCTTCAAGCTCCTGGTCTTTGTCGCGATTGAATTGTGACAATAAAGGACTTCCCCTACCACATGCTATGGTAGATGTTCTTTAATGGAACCAAAAAGATCATGACAAGAGTACTCCTCGAGAGTCTCGCATCTATACTCGTGACTCTGCCACACCTTACCCCTTCGCTGCATTGGTTTTCGGAAGGTTGTTGACTTATGCATACACATCTCGGGATTCTATCCTGAGCATGTTCGTTTTTCTTGTTGTTTTCTGACCTTTGTCTACCAGTTGGTAGCCAAGTAGTTATCTGCATTGGTGTCTTCTGATGAAATATACTCTTGTGGTCTGTCATGACAAACCATTTTGGAATGTCAGGAGAAACAAACTCCAGTACCTCGTCATATCCAAGACCAGGTCAAAGCGTTGTAACCTGCAGATTAAGAGGCGTTGATTAGCTTCTATCTGTTCTACCTTAAAGTATCACACCCTTTTATACTAAAGAGATTGTGCTGAGTTTCATGACCCCTTAATGAAGTGATACTTCCACACATCTTTACTCACCCTCCCTCGAGCTTTCACGCTCGTGAGTGATGCATGTGTGTAATAATGTGGCCATCTGAGATTCTAGCAATTCTTATTGTTTGAACTCTAAGGACATTTGAGTCATTCTTAGCGTGATTGGTTAACCCCGTCACTAACCAAAGGATGATTGTGCTACCAAGTCTGTTACTCTGGTACACTCTTCTCGGTCAAATAGTTAGGTTTGTGCCGAAGCTCTGAGACTATGTCTTCTTGCCGTACCAAGCAAGTTTCCTCTGGAACTAAGTGACATATCGGTGGTTTGTGATATTCTAGATGTCTACTAGAAGTACCTCCATGTTGCCACATGACTGTGTTGTCAAGTTCTTGAGCAAGAAAGTTCTTTGAACTGCTCCTTTCTCCAAGGATCTGTACTGGATACCCCTGAACTAGTTGGTTGAGCTTAAACAACAACTTGGAGAGTTGTAAGACAAAAGTTCTATCCGACCCAGTTCCTCCTTAAAGGGATGTCTAGTTTTGTTCGTGCTGAATAAAGATAGTATTTCCTTTGTGGATATGTTATCTTCCCCACCTTTGATTTGAGTTGGGTTATCGTTAAATCAAACTCAGTTCCAAGGACTATCTTGATGGTGTTTCTACTTGTGATGTTTCACTGGAGTACATCTTCATGACCTTTGGTCTGGCCAATATTTTTGCCTCGTTCAAGCAACATATGAGTCCATCTTCTTGGAGTGTTTCGATAAGTTTGTTGTTGAGCCCATTGATGAAGTTCTTATCTTCTCCATGCTAGACAGAATTCATATGGAACATTGGACATTAATGTTGGAAATTTTCAAGAACCATCTTCGAGTCATCACGAAGTATGTGTTCTGGATGTTAGTAGTAATCTTCTCTGATTCACATGCAAATGATGAAAGATGTCGCCGTGGATTCGAGTAGAGTTATCTTCCTTTTCTTAAGGACACATGTGTGTTTTATTGTCAGTACTTTATGTATATGCAATTGTCTTTCGACAAGTTGTTAAATACATGGGTCTAGCAATCTAGCTCATCTTTTGGAGCTTTACACTGTAGTCCGTATCTTGAGAATCTAGTGACTTTACCTTTGCGGTAAATGTTGCAAACTTTCTAATCGGACATGTTGAGTCTGAAGTATCATTCCACCTAACCAAAGCTGAATCTCAAGCAGCAATGATTGTTGGTGTTCTTCAAGGTTTTGACATAGGTCTCTTTAAAAATCCAACAAGATTGATGTAATGGTTGACACACTTAGCCGAAAATACCTTTTGCCATATCCTCTTGAATCAGCAATAACAACCACTCTTCATGAGGCTTCTTCTATGATTTATTATAGGAGTTTTTCTTATGGTTTCCTTTGTATCTGAAGTCCGACCTTTACTTGATGTTTGATTTCTCGAACATCAAGGAGAACATTTAAAGTAGTGTTGCTAAATGTCTCTCGGTCGATCCTCCAACCTCTTCTATGTTGGCAATCGTTGTTGTGCCAAGTACTTGAAGTTTGAGAATGAAGTTTCTTTTTTCTCGTGTCATCAGAAATCTTCTTAACTATTCATCTTAGTGGTGTAAAGTGATACCATGATCTTTGGCAAAGATTTTGATATACCTAGGTGAATAAAGAGTTTCCTTTGTTTTTATTAGCCATGTTTTAAGATTGACTATGATTTTGGTAACCAGAAGTTTCTCTTGTTACATGTTCCTTGTGACTCTTATGAGTCCTCTCCACAAAACACTTTTCTGTCTTGGCCTTCTGTTGAATGAAAGAGTGATTCTTCTGTGTCAAAAGTAGTTCAACAACTTTGTAACCATATCTTTGCAACCTGAAGTCTCTACTTAAGTCTTTTAGTAGAGATTCTTCATCGAAGTCTGTGGTCATGTTCTTTCTATTGGAACCTTCCTTCTCAGAAGCTTAAAACTCTTCTGTAAGTTCCATGGTCTCAATCCTTATGAAGACCAACTATCTAACAACTTGAAACTTTCTCCTCTTGTTTCCTCCGTTAACTTGATGTGTTTCATGTTGTCATCTTAGAGTTGTTTCTAAACACTCCATCCATGAGTTGACCATGAGATACTCTGTGTGTTGTTTAGTGTGTTTCCCTCTTATCTTTAGAGTGACCATGTTTCCTTCTCTCTCTGTCTCTTTTCCTACCTTTGGAATCTCAGGTCGAGATTCTCGTAAGGGGGATAGAGCTGTAACACCCCAGTTTCAGTTAATCTTATATTAGGGTTTGTTTTTGCATCATGAGCATCATGTTTTAAATTGTGCATTAAAGCAAAATAAATCAAACCCTAAAACCCTATTTCCCCCTCTCTTTGAAATGCATTCAAATGGTTTTCATATTTTGAAAAGTATCAAAGTTTATTAGGGCCCAAATTGGTATAAATGCCCCTGAATATTTACAATGATTTCAAAACTCTTTGGTATTTCAAACTGTTTAAAACTGAAAAGGATTTGAAAATGCAAAGGTGAAATGAAAACAGAATTAAGGAAAAAATTCTAGAAATAAAATAGAGCAGCAGCAGCCCAGGACGCAGCCTAGCCGGCCCACTTCTTCCTTTCCTTCTATGTCGCCAGCCAGCAGCCTCGTGCATCGCAGCACAGGCCCAAGCCATCCCAACCCTGGCCCGCATACCCCTTCGCCTTTCCCCTGTCGTCTTCCTCCTGCCAGCAAGCTTCTCCGTGTCAGCGCCTTCGCCGTCGATCTCCCTCGTGTTGCGATGCTCACCGCCGCCGATGAGCTCAAGGATAAGAACCAGCACGACGTCCTCTCTCTCCCCATACCCATCTCACTATTTCTCGCGCTCTCTCCTGGTTTCCCCTCTCTTGGCCGAAACCCTAGATAACAAAGACGACGAATCAGCGTCGTTCCAAGCCCCGCCGAGCTCCATCGAAGATGCCACAAGCTCCGCCCCGTCGGCCTCTGCCTGCTTGCTAACTGAATCAAGTCGAGATGCCTCTGTTTTGCCGGAATCAAGCCGGCGATCTCCTCTCCCCGATGGATGTCACCGCCGATTACTGCCGTCTCCAGCCATGGGTTGCTTCGCCGACCGTCTTATCGTGCTCATGGTGAGCCTATGATTCTCCTGGTACCCCTACTGCTCCCTCTTGCTTCCTGTATCGTGCCCGCGTCGTGCGCCTCATCCCGCCGCCGCAGTTGAGCTCGCCGCCGGCAACTCCTGCAACAACCCTGCATAGCTCCGCCCGTTTCTCGCTCAGCGCAAAGCGCTGAGTCGAGTGAGACCAGCCCCGCATCCCAGGGTGCTCCCGATCGACGGATCGATCCACGATCTAATGATCAATCCCTAGCTGACATCATGCCTATGTCATACACTACTAGTAAAACGCCTGTTCGTGGCGCACCTGAAAAGGCCATCCGTGGCGCACTAGCAGTGCGCCACGGGCCTCGCGCTACGGCTATCTCCCAGCCGTGGCGCACTACCTGGTGTGCCACGGTTGTGTCGAGATAGGCGTGGCGCACATGCCAATGCGCCACGGAAAGTAGTCCAGGTGCGCCACGCGTATGAAACGATAACCGTGGCGCACTAGGTGATGTGCGCCACGGATATAAATTCCAAAATTCAAAAAAAAGCAGCAGATCTGGATCTCGTCGTCAGTGCCGTCGCGCGTCGGTGCAGGTCACCGTCGTCGCCTCATCGTCGCCTCCTCGTTGTCACCTCGTCGTCGTCGGAACTGCAAGGAGGAGGAGGCGAATAGGAGGAAGAGGAGGAGAAGAAGAGGAGGAGGAGAAGAAGAAGAGGAGAGGAAGAGGAGGAAGAGGAGGAGAAGAAGAGGAGGAGGAGAAGAAGAAGAGGAGGCCTCGTCATCGTCGGAACTATAAGGAGGAGGAGGAAGAGGAGGAGAAGAAGGAGCCCGCCGTCTCGTCGTCAGAACTGCAAGGAGGAGGCCGCTGTCACCATCTTCACTGCAAGGAGGAGGAAGAGGAGGAGAAGGAGAAAGAGAAAGAGAAGGAGGAGCGGGAGGAAAATGAGAAGGAGAAAGAGAAGGAGGAGAAGGAAAATAAGAAGAAGGAGGAGAAGAAGAAGGAAATGAGAAGGGAGGAAAAGGAAAAGGAGAGAAGGGGAGGGAAAAGAAAAGGGTAGGTGGGCGGGGTGAGGATTCGAAATTTGAATCCTACCCAAGCTTATCCATGGAGCACTAGGTGGTGGTGCGCTACGGGTAAGTCGCCCTCTATTTTTTTTCTGCAGGAAAAAACGGTCTTTTGACCGTAACTTTTTACTCTTTTCGAATTTTGAAAATCTAAAAAAACGCTAAACGACCGGAGGTTGTTGCGAGCGGATGCGAAATCTCTTTCTCGTCATTTTGGTATATTATACGATCCACGGGGGGGGGGGGGGGGGGGGTGTGGAGTTGTTGTAGGATAGTTAGGCGTAGGGCAAGGTGCCCTACTACTAAGTTTATACATCCGTGGCGCACATGCCATAGTGCGCCACGGATGTGTCTGGCCGTTTCACAGCAGAGAGGGGCATGCGCTTAGGCATAGCGCACCCCCTCCATGTGCGCCACGGTTGACACTAACAATCGTAGCACACCTACCCTATGTGCGCTACGGATGTTTGGCGTGCGGCCAACAGGGCCCTGGCCCACACATATCTGTGGCACACTATGGTCATGTGCGCCACGGTTGTTCTAGTTACTAGTAGGGCACTGCCCATAGGTGAGCCACGCCTGTTTTAGCCGTGGGGCACTTCAACCATGTGAGCCACGGATGTGCTGATTACCTATAGCCATTTTCCTAGTAGTGATAATCCCCTTTGTTTTATTTAATCTTTTCTGTATTTTTTTCTGGAAATAATAAGTAACCCGTGGGGCCCAGTCGTCATTGACTAAGGGTAGCCTCTGCCTCGGTGAGAAACACCCCAACCCTCCAGTGATGTCAGCATGCCTCTGTACTGATGCAGTAAGTCATTTAAAATGGTTTAATAATTTCTAAAAATTGAATAAATCTTATAAATTCAATAACTTTTAATTTATAAGTCAGAAAAATACAAATAATATATCAAAATGTTCAGAAAAATGAGAGCGATATATCTATGCTATAATCATGCATTTTTAATCAACTTTCATGATAAGGTTAATTAGAAGAACAAATGCACCCCTCTCATATGTTCCGGAGTTTCTCCGAATTAGGGTTTTCACCTCTCAGAACCCCGATTAATTTGTCGAGCATGCTTTAGGGTTTCAATTCAATGCAAATTAACTTGTCATATCATCATTCTTGTTTGAGCATTGCATCGATGCCATGTGTTGATTGTTTCGCCTTTATTTCCGGTGATTGGTTCTTTACGATAGAATACGATATCGAGATCGAGATCGAAGACCGAGAACCAGACCATCGAAGATCGAAGATCGACGAATAATACTTGACCAAATATAATCAAGTCAAGTACAAGGCTACCGAAGATCTGCTTATCGTTTATCAACAGGCAATGGAAAGCATAGCCCCACCATGATATAATCCTATGATTTCGAAAGTATTTCAATTCTGCCATGTTGCATACGATTCTACTGTGGTCTTTTATCGATAGATAGAGTATCCTATCTATTGCATTATTACCTTTGAGCTTATATTACCTGATCCACCGCTCCTAGCATAACTAGGTTTGGCGTGTGTGCACTGCAAGAGCTCATATGTGTGTCCTACTTAGCCATGCATAGATATTGACTCTGGTCCATCTAGATGATGTATCAGATGCAGATAATCTAGTATGACAAGAGAATGTGATAAGATGAGATCAGTGATATGAGATTAAACATGCTAAGGCTTGTATGGGAGGCCATAGTGGGATGTGGGTTCTCTAGTCCCATGCTCACCACCCTTAGGACCCTAGGTTCTTGCCTCTTGAACCAAGACGAGTGTACAACCACACGGGGTAAATGGGGACTCCATGATTGACTAACTTGCCTAGTAGATTCCATGAGTCACATAGTTCGGGTGTTCCATTCGACATACGCATTGAAAACGTTTTTGAAAGAAGGAGGTGAAGGAGGTGCATTCATAACAGGTAGGGAAGCGTGGCCGCGGTTGCTTGGGTTTCATGGCGCACCTGGTAAACCAACCTTGACTCACATCTTTAATTACCGACTTTGGGATTTGACCCGTTACGGCGGAACAATACTTATTGCGTGACTCATGGTCTCGGCGAAAGCAAGGTAAAGGTCGTGTCCAACCACACCCTCTGCCAGCACACCAAGGAAGTGTGTCAAGTAGGCATTAAGAGTCGGTTGGTACGTGTGGGTAAAGTTGTACACCCCTGCAGGGTAATAATCTTTTGGAAAGCCGTGTCCACGGTTATGGACGACTTGGGAATGGATGGGAGATCATAGAGAACATGTACCTAATCGTAAAACTTGGTAACTAATGTTTGTTAAGGATGCTTCCTCATGGGTACGAGGGGGTGATCCTAGTTGGTAGATGATGATGATTCGGCGGATATCAAAAGATGATGATCAATATTTCAGAGATGTCGCTCTCTTATCCCCTTTTAAAATACTCTGATTAGACGAGATTCTTCTCCCTCTCTTGTTTTATAAAGAAAGATGGCTTTATGCAAATTAACTCCACCAGTCGTAAGTCTTGCGGAGTACACCCTGTACTCACCCTTGCTTTGTTGATACTTTTGGAAGAGTAAGTGCTCCCTGAATATTAGTTTGGTACTACATCGACATCGAAGAGTAGCTTGGGGTTCCCGGTCGGCAGTCTGGAATCTATGGGCTGGGACGTCATCGTTATGCTTCAGGCCTCTTAGGCCATTTGTTAAGTTTGTTATACTTAATAGAATAATTTGCCTTCTGTTGTTTGATGTTTGTGGTCAGTGACCTCTTCTTGTAATAATTTGGTTCTCTGCTCAGTTATGAGCTTGCTTTAATAAATGTTGTGTCGTAGGGTCACTGATGTGTTACCGATTTTTCAATGGATATTCTCGAGCTCAAGGTTAAGCTTATGTTCAAATGAAGGTCTGGGATTTGTTTAGCCCTGATCCTGGGGTGTCACAATGCTCTGGCTAGAAAGGCTTTCTCTGGATTTACTTTTGCGGAAAGCAACCTTTATTTGTAAACAAGAGAGAGAAGAGGCTTCTCTACTCAGAGTCTTTTAAAAGGGATAGGATAGCGACTTCTTCATCTAGTTCTTCACATCTTGATAACCACCAGCTTCTTCAGAACATCTTTTCTAGAATCACCCCCTCAACCTAGAGGAAGCATCCTTAAGCACACATGGATCAACAAGTTTTATGATGGTTAAGGTTATCTATGATCTTAGAATCTGGTCACCAAGCGTTCATAACCGTGAACACAAATTTTCAAAAAGATTAATACCATGCAGGGGTGTACAACTTTACCCACACGTACCAACCGACTCTTAATGCCAAATTATTAGCCCTCTTCCTTGGAAGGTCGGCAGAGTGTGGTTGACCATGAACTTTACCTTGCTTTCGCTGAGACCATGAGTCACACAATAAGTATGATTCCGCCGTAACGGGTCAAATCCCGAAGTCGGTACTTAAAGATGTGAGGCGAGGTTGGTTCACCAGGGGCTCCATTGACCCCAAGCAACCGCGTCCATGCTTCCCAACCTATTATGATGCACCTCCTTCACCTCCTCTTTCGAAAGCGTTTTCAATGCGTATGCCTGATGGAAAGCCCGAACTATGTGACTCATGGAATCTACTAGGCAAGTTAGTTAGTCAAGGGTTGTCCAGGCCCCGTGTGGCTGTACGCTCGTCTCAGTTCCAAAGGCAAGAACTCAGTTCCTAGTGGTGGAGAGCGGGAATACAAATACCACACCCAACGTGGCCCCCCATACAAGCCTTAGCATATTTAGTTAACTCCTTCAATGATGTCACCATCTCCTACCTCACTACCTTCCTTGGCACCTCTGATTCATCATTTGGATAGATCATACGTTGTTACTATGCATGGCTAAGTTGTCGGTAACAAAAGCTCTAACAACGCTCATATGCAAAACCTAGGTATGCTAGGAGGAGTGGATCAGGAGTATAAGGCTACAAAAGGGAAATTGTGCAGCAGATAGGTAACACTAGCTACTGACAAAAGACCACTTTGGAATCGTGTGCATCATATCGAGAAAGTAATATACTTTATAAAACATAGGTTCAGAATGAGAGACTACGCTTGCCTTGTCCGTCGGTAGACAGATATGGATCCTCGGTGTTGTTGACTTTAGCCTCGGGCTCGGATCCTATCAGGAAGAACCAAATACCGGAAAAAGGGTAACCAACATTCAATACATGGCATGTGCCATGCTCAAACAATATGGATGATATGACAAGTTAAATAGTGTTGAAATGAATCCTAGAACATGCTTGGTCATTTTAAAAGGGGTCCGAGGGGTCCAAACCCTAGGACAGGGGGATCCTCGGAATCACCTCTGGGGTTCAATTGGTTCTTCTAATTAAACTTGTCATGAAAGTTGGTTAACAATGTATGATTATATTGCTATTACATAGCTCTTATTTTTCTGAACATTTTGGTATATTACTTGTATTTTTCTAACTTATAAATAATTATTTATTGATTTTACAAGTTTATTACATTTTTTGAAATTATTTAAACCATTTATGAAATTATAACAAAACCAGGGATTGTTTTCCACACCGAGGCAGAAGCTACCCATATCAGCTGATAGGAGGGCCTGAGGCCACCTCAGCTACCACGAGGGCAGTCAATGGTCAGCACAGGATCTAGGTCATTTTTCACAGGGCAGAGCCTAGCCAGAGAGGCTGACCTGTGGGCCAGAGGCCACATAGGCACCTCGTGGACTCCACGCAGGAGCCACGTCGTGGCCACGTAGGCTCGACGACAGCGGCGGCTCAGGTGCGCGCGGTTACGGCGACTAAGGGATCGCGGGATGGTGGGGTTACACGGGTTCGCTAGCTAGGGGAACCAAAACAGGGCGGCGCCGCTGTTCCTTGGTCACCGGAACGTCGAGCCCGATGGTGCACGGCGGCGAAGCTTGTGGATCAACGACGAGCGACGACTACGACGTGCGAGAGAGGCATATGAGAGGTTCAGAGGGACCGGTAGCTCACCCTGGGAGGCCAGAATCGATGGCGAGCAGCGGTGGCCAGCGTCGGGGACGAGGGTCCGATTGCGGCGCCTAGGACCTCGTCTTCTTGCGCTAGCTGGGGAAATCGATGGAGACGAGAGAGGCGGTGACAGGAGCATGCTTGATGGAGCTCGGGCGACCAGAGTTGGCTGGCCGCTGGTGGGGTCCGAGAGCTAGGGTTTGGCCAGAGGAGAATTTGGGGAAGAGGGAGAGGATAAGGTTCATCAAGCGGCGGCAGGGTGTCTTATAGGCGTCACCGGCGTCGATAGCGAGAATCTTGGCGAAGGAGGCATCTCGGCGAGGCAGGCACGGTCGTGCCTGCGACATCGAGCAGCTTCCACGGCGGCGTCCTTCTAGCGAGGAAGAAGAGAGGTGAGAATAGGAGAAGGGGTACCGGGCTGGCTTCTGGGCCCCGGGTGGGCTGAAGCTGGGCCGCGGAAAAGTTCCAGGAGGGGAGGAGGGGAGTGGGTTGCGGCCTGGTTCTCTCTCCTATCTATTTTTTTCAGAAATCCTTTTCCTTTTCTTATTTTGCTTCCTCTTTTCCATTTCATTTTCAAATATGTTTTTGAATATTTCAAAAATACCAGAGCTTATAAAATATCTAAAATATTGCAGAGCCCTTGTATTCAATCTGGGCTCCATTATTTTTTTACATTTCAAACTCAAACCACTTTGAATGGATTTCAAAAAGAGGGGGAAGGACTAGGGTTTAGGGTTTTGTAATTGTATTCTTAATCCAGACACTTGAACACATGCAAACATTTTATTGATTTAAATAGATGTATGTAATGCTTAGGTACTAATTACATATATTACAAACTTGGGCTGTTACAAAGCATCGCCAATCCGGCAGCAGCCAGCCTCGCGGGGAGCAGGGCGCCACAAGCCACCCTCCTTCAGTTGGCCAGAACCTCCCTCCACTCCCTCCACCATCCCGCCTCACCGGCCAGGTGGGAACTCCCAATCCGGTTGAACCAGATGCGCGCGCCCGCATCGACCTTCTGATGGAAGCTCGCCTTACTGAGGAAGAGGACGCAACCGACCCGTGTGTTTCGGACCGCGCATCCGGATGGAGCCCTTTCCCGACAAGTTCTCCCTGCCCCGAGACACCCCCAAGTACGACAGCAGCATGAAGCCGGAAGACTGGCTGACCGACTACGTCACCGCAGTCGGCATTGCCCATGGCAACAAGCGTGTCGTGATCCGTTACATCCCCCTCATGCTGACCGGCTCCATAAGAACCTGGCTCAACAGCCTCGCTCCCAACAACATCAACGCTTGGCCGGATTTCGAGGAAGTCTTCATCCGGAACTTCAACGACACGTACAAGCGCCTAGGCAGGCCCCGTGATCTTTCTCTATGTGTCCTGGGAGACCACGAGACGGATCGCACGTACCTCGCCTGCTGGACCGAGCTGTGCAACTCCTGCGAAGGGGTGGTGGAGAACCAAGCAATCGGTTTCTTCATCGAAGGGTGCCGCGAAGGCATGATGCTGCGCCACCGGCTGCTGTGTGATGGGCCCATGACCATGGCGGAGCTGATGACTGTCACCGACCAGTACGCCACCGCGGATGCGGCAATGAATAAGCCCCTCCGGGTAAATACGGAAGGACGCCCGGTTCCCACCGAGCTGGCTAGGGAGAAGCCTGCCAGCTAGAATGGTGATGCCGACTCGTCCAGACGGCACGGCAACGACAACCGCTACCAGGGCAAGCGCCCGGTTGATCAACAGAGCTCGCGCTACCACCAGCGGCAAGTTAACGCGGTGCAGGGCGCGCCGGCTCATAGCGAGAAGAGGCAGAGGAATGCCTTCACCTTCTAGGAAATGTTCGACGGGCCCTGCAAGTACCACAGCGGCACCAAGCCGGCTACACACACCACGCGGTAGTGCAGCTAGACCAGGTAGATCAAGGAGCAGGCTGGGTTACCTCCTCTCCCCCACCCCCTCCTGGCGGTTCCGCACTGCCGGCTAGGGCAGCCGACAACAACCACGGCAACAAAGGATACCCCCAGCAGCACGAGAACTACCACATCTTCGAGGCCGAGCCGATTGACAATCGCGGCCGGAAGCAGCACAGCGCGGAAGTGAACGCCGTCGTTCCCCCAGTCCCCCTGTGTCTCAATTGGTCTGAGACTCCCATAGCTTGGAGCCAGGCAGACCAGCCGGATTCACTCCTGAATCCCGGGGGCTACGCGATGGTTCTCGACACCATCATCTTCTCCGACGCGTGCACCTGCCGGTTCTCGCGTGTGCTGGTAGACCGTGGGAGCAGCCTCAACATGCTCTATCGGTCCTCCATGGACTAGCTGGGTATCCGGGAGTGCGACTTGCAGCCCTCGACCACTGTGATCCACGACGTCGCGCCTGGGCCACCATGCGTCCCTCTCAGCAAGATCTGGCTGGATGTCATATTTGGTTCGAAAGAGAACTTCCGGCGTGATCCAATCTGGTTCAAGGTGGTCCCCCACTATGCATACCTCAAGATGAAGTTGCCGTGGCCGAACGGTGTGATTACTGTGGCCGGCTGCTACAGGCGGTCGATGGCTTGCGCAAAAGAAGGCACCCAGATAGCCGAGGCCCTGATCATCGCCGAGGAGAAGCGCGAGATGCTGCGCAATGTTGTTATGCTGCAGCAGGAAGTGCCGGATGGTATGAAGCCGGCTGGGTACATGGCGCTCCAGCCGTCCAAGGAGACCCGCCAGATCCCGCTCGACCCGGTTGACCGCTCCAAGTGCGTCACCATCGGTGCCGGCTTGGATAGCAAATAGGAAAGCACGCTCGTCGACTTCCTCCGTGATAATTGGGACATCTTCGCATGGTCTCCCAAAGACATGCCGGGTGTGCCGAGGGAGTTCGCCAAGCACTCGCTTCATGTGCGTCCGGATGCCAAGCTGGTCAAGCAGCCCCTCTGTCGCTTCGCGGAGATCAAGAGGAAGGTCATCGGCGACAAGATCGCCCGGCTACTTGCTTCCTGCTTCATCATGGATGTGTACCACCCGGACTGGCTGGCCAACACAGTCCTGGTGCTGAATAAGAACAAGACCTGGCGCATGTGTATCGACTACACGAGCCTAAACAAGGCCTGCCCGAAAGATCCTGTTGCCCTGCCCCGTATTGATCAAGTGATTGACTCTACGGCCGGCTGCGACCTGCTCTCCTTTCTCGATTGTTATTCCAGCTATAATCAGATCCGGCTGAATCTGGCTGATCAGCTGAAAACATCGTTCATCACCCCGTACGGGGCTTACTGCTATGTAACCATGCCATGTGGCATGAAGAATGCAGGTGCTAATTATCAGCGTTGCATGTAGAAATGCTTGCATTCGCAGATCGGCCGGAACATTCACGTGTACCTGGATGATGTCGTCATCAAGACGAAGGAGAAGCAGACCCTGCTGGAAGATCTCGGCGAGACGTTCACGAACCTCCTTCGGTACCAGATGAAGCTGAACCCAGAGAAGTGCGTGTTCGGCGTGCCAGCCGGACAGCTCCTTGATTTCCTCGTGTCGAGCCGGGGAATCGAGGCCAATCCGGAGAAGATCGCGATCATCAAGAGGATGCAGCCACCCAAGAGCTTGCTCGGTGTCCACAAGTTCACCGGCTGCCTGGATTCCCTCAGCCGTTTCGTCAGCTGGTTGGGAGAGAAAACCCTACCCCTGTACCAGCTGATGAAGAAGACGGACAAGTTCACTTGGACGGCCCAAGCGGACACGGCCTTGCGCGACCTTAGGTGCATGTTGTCGACGGCACCGGTTCTCGCCATGCCGGCTGCAAAGGATCCAATGGTGATCTACGTAGCCGCAACCAACCAGGTCATCAGCGTCATCCTGGCGGTCGAGCGTCCCGAGGCTGGCAAGGCGCAGCTGGTTCAGCGACCCGTCTACTACCTCAGCGAGGTGCTGTCCCTCTCCAAGCAGAACTACCCCCACTACCAGAAGATGTGCTACGGGGTGTACCTGGCCTGTAAGAAGCTCAAGCACTACTTCCAGGAGCATCCGCTCACCGTCGTGTCCACCGTGCCGATGGGCGAGATCTTTGGCAACAAGGATGGCACGGGCCGGGTAGCCAAGTGGGCCATCGAGCTGGCCGCCTAGTGCATCCGGTACGAGCCCCGGATCACCATAAAGTCTCAGGCGGTGGCGGACTTCTTCGTTGACTAGGCAGAAAGCCAGTACCTACCGCCGGTCCCAGACTCCGACTACTAGAGGCTACACTTCTACGGATCGAAGATGCGCGGGGCTTGGGAGCCGGCTGTAGGGTTCGCAGCATTTTAAACAAAAAAATTCATACGATGGGAATAACTATGTACCAAGATCTATCTACTAGATACAAACAACGGGCGGATGTATATCCGTAGAGAACATACCCTTGAAGACCGACAAAGCTTAACAAGTTAAACTCGTGGTTGATGTAGACGATATCTTGTCGATCTCAAGATCGAGAGGAAGTCCTAGCGCCACATATCAGCAGCGCATCCGTGCTCGCACACATGTCCGAGGCACCGAGCAACCTCCGCCTCCTCGTGTCAACACCCGGATTTTTAATCACAGATGCCTGTTATGCCATACGTCGCAATCCCAGGATTACCATTTTTGTGAGACATAACAGATTTGGATATCACAGTCCATCATCCATTACAAACCATACATAAGGTCTTACACAAATAAGGATCTCATGATCCAGTTCTTAATACAAATCAAGCAGCGGAATAACGTAAGGATAACGATAGAATGGGCGAAGCTCCATCTTCATGGTCACAGGCAATGCTGACGGTGGGACATGATCCTAGTTATCGTAACCTTCCTGCGGTCTGTCATCCTGATAATCCTCTTCATAGTCTGGGCACGGGAATAGCCAGGGACAAAGCCATGAGTACTCTTTAAGTACTCGCAAACTAATACTAACAAGTGAAGTGGTTTTGAATAGGATATACTAAGCTCTAGGGTTGTTTTGCAAAAAGCCAGATTTACCTCTACTAAGTTCAGAAGCAAAGAAAACTAGCTGAAAGTTTTATAACACCTAAGTGGGAACTTGAATTTCATATCACAAATCTGTTGTGGTCAAGTCAAAGTAATAAATCATTGCATAAGTCATTTTGAAAACATTTGACAATAGAACAGTATGGCCACTCCAACTGTCCATAACCGCGGACGCGGCTATTCAAATAGTTTGACACTCTGCAGAGATTGTACACTTTCACCACAACATTCGATACATCCGTCAGGAACAATCCTGAATTCACCATACTCAGTATGCGAATAATCAATCCTAACCTTTCAATTACATGCCCTAGTATAGCCAGATTTCGGGTATTTTGGTTGTATGGTAAAATTGGAATTGTATCGCATCCAGACAACCATCAGTTTTATAAAGGGCTAAGGCTCATGCCTTACCATTTTCATCATCAAAATCATCTGGTGTTCAAGAACACATGTCAAAACATTTTAGTAGAATGACTCATCATTCTAAGGTTTTCATAACCATTTTCACCAAGTATTCCCATCTAAAGTTGATCAAGTTTTATGCTTAGCACTAGCATCTACAAGTGGGGGTAAATACTAATGGTGGGTAATAAACAAGTGTATCTTACCTAAGTAAATCTCATGCGTCAGGATGACATTAAGATTATCTAACTTAGGCCAAATTTTATGCTCTTTATGCTACCTTCCAATATCCTTCTAATATCTACAATTGGCTAAGTAAACTCTAAGAGAAAGCTTTGATGAAGAATTAAAATACTTAAGCTTGCAAGTAGAACTAGGATTGGGTATCATCAAATATATATAACCAAGCATGCTTAATGCAATGCATAGGTTATCTAACTTTCATAGCTGCAAGTGTTAGCTTGCAAGGTTGCAAGTATAGGCTTGCCTTGTGCAGAGCAGTGGTTGAAGTTCTCCTCGGCTTCTTCCTCGTAGTATCCTCCTTCTTCCTCGTATCCTTGGTCGATACTAGTGTCTATAAATAAATACGAGGTACATAATCACCAAACAATAGTTAACTATTTCCAATCATCACGCAATGGTTCACACTAGATGATCTAGCATCATCACTAACATTACAAGATTAAAGCACTTGTCTTATTTATTTTATTTTTAGCAAAGTAATTTCTACTCGTTGAAAAACTACTTAAGATTTAATATTCTCCAACTCAAATATGGGATCATGTTGACACATGTCATCACCACACATTTCAGTACATGGAAATGTGATTTAAAGTGGTGTCACAATTTAATAAGGTTTAACCTTTTTTTGAATCTAGGTAGAGAACTGTGTTTGAAATTAAATGAATAAACTTAAGTTTGAATTGTTGGCTCGCGCGGGACGTTAACTGGGCCGGCCCACTACGCACAGCGCATGCGCGGGCTGGTTAAGTGGTTGTCCCCATGCGTCAGTGAGACAGTGAGGGGCGAAGCGGTATGGGGTGATCTAGGCCGCACGATCTAACTCTAATCGAACGACTCTGGTTCATCGTCCATGTCGGGCAGCACCGGCAGGACAGAACACTAGCGCAGCAGGTGGGGGTCGTGGGAGGCTCACCGGAGCTCAGGCGATGGTCGACGACGGGGGCGAACGACAAAGTCGACGACGGCGATCCTCCTGGTACCGGCAGCTTCTCCTGAGGCGGCTCCAATCGACGGTGCCTCTCCTCCTCTACAGCGGCGAATTCCGGTGAAATTCCGGCGATGCGCTGCTCGCCTTGCTCCGGGAGTGAGTGGGTGTGATCAGTAAGAGGTGGGGAGTGAACTGGTGTGAAGAAAACGAGCGGGGGAGGCCTCCTTTTATAGTGGCCGAAGGGAACCGACGGGCGCGGGCTGAGCACGCCGTGGTCGACGGTACAGAGGGCTAATGGCATGGGCGACGATAGGGGCGGTGCTATGCTCCCTGGCAAAGCTCAACGACATGGTGGCGAGGCGTGGGGCGGTGTTTATCGGTCGGAACGCTTCGACGCTCTGGGCGGGTCCGACGGAGGTTTTAATGGCGCACAACGTGCGTGGTCCGCCGCCAGCGAACGGGAATGTCTGCAGGGTTGCTGGGGCGGTGGTGATCACGTATGCAAGCGGCAAGGGCGGCGCGCGGTCTGTGGGCGCTGGTCGAGCGTGGCGCACGGGCACGCTTTCGGCATGGCATAGAGGCGTAGGGTGCGGAGATTCTAGGATGGTCCAGTGGCTTGCAGATCATTGGTGTTGGACATGGGGTGGCGGTGGACGGTGGTTAGTGCTCCAGAAATGCTGGCTAGGCTTGGTGCTTCTCCTAGCTCACTGTCGACATGTGGGTGGCAGGGTGAGGCTCGGCCTACTCACTATTGATGGCAATGGCAAGCTCACAGTGGTTCTAGAGGTTGCTAACTAAGCTAGATGATCTACTAAATGTCTACTGTGATATAGAGAGGGAACAAGTTAGGCCAAATCACTGCTCACAATAGTGTTAGATGTTTGTTTGTTTTGTGTTTGCAAGGTGTTTGATGAAATGGCCAAAAGAAATTTGAATTTGAATTTTGGATTCAAACTTGGTGGGTTTGCTAGGCACATACTAGGGAGTATCTGGTTAGTTGGATTAGTCAAGGGGCACTAGTTTGGTTGCGTTTTGAAAATGTGTGATCTTCACATATGATAAAGATTCAATTTTGAATTGTGATTTGAATGATGTGGCCAAATGTTTCTGCAAGTTTGAAAGGTTGGCTTTGATTCACTTTTACTTGGTCTTGCAAGGGGTGAAAAGGATTGGGAAAGTTTCTGTTTGAAATCTTGGACTAGAAACACTCAAAGTGACCTAGTGAGTAAGATTGGCAAAAATGACCATTTGCCTTAATTGATTTGTTTTTGATTTTCTCTTTATTTGTTTCTGTTTGGAAATGTTTTATATGATGTTGTTTTCATCTTTAAACCATTTCTTGCTATTTAGGTTATTTACACAAGTCCATTCATGCATTTATCAAATCATCACATTCACACATGCATTGATATGATCTTAAAATCAAAGTTTTTGTTAACCCTGATTTTAGTGATTAGAGTTTGATGATCATTGTTTTATATTTTTGGGATGTTACAAACCTTCCCCCCTTAAACAAAATCTCGTCCCAAGTTTTGAAAAAGAAGGAAAAAGATTACATAGGATTAAAGAGATCGGGAAACTCCATCCTGATGTGATCTTCTCGTTCCCAGGTAGCTTCTTCTTCAGTGTGGTTGCTCCACTGAATCTTGAGAAACTTGATGCTTTAGGTTCTGGTGGTTCTGAAGGCTTCCTCCAAAATACGGATGGGTACTTCGGGATACATCAGGTCCTCGTTTATCTCTATGGTCTAATGATCAATGTTCTTGAAAACTGTTGGGGATATGCTATATGGGTATCCTCATAGCATGTCTCTTATCCGACTAACCCGGGTGGCCCATAGTCGGTAGCATGTCCTGTGGCCTGCTGGGCGGCCCAGTTCGGTGGATCCATAAGGGAGGCCCATGCCGGATAAAGGAAGGCTACGGTGGAATCACCAGCGTACCCGGATCCTTGGAGTACAAGATACACAAGACTAGTGATAGAGGGTGTAGGACTCTGTAACCTGTCCGGCTAGGACTTTTCCCTGTAACCCTAGGACCTAGCGACTATATAAGTCGGGCCTATGGGAGCCTCTAGGACACAACTTAGTATCGATTCATACAACCTCGCACAGCGAACCTATCTCTGTAACTCGGCGTATTTGCCATTATAGTGATTTATAGCAGGAGTAGGATTTCGCCACCGTCGTGGGATTTGAACCTGGGTAAGCTGTGTTACCTCGTACCAGTCAACCGTCCGCCTTACCCCACGTCTCTAAACACGCACTGTGAGGACCCCTCCATGGCGTACTCGTCGGCAATACCACGACAGTTGGCGCCCATCGTGGGGCAAGAGGCGCTTCAGGATCTTCAGCGGGCGAGGACCAAGATCTTCGCAGGAATCGGTGAAACCGTAGCCACCGGTCGCGTTCTCTTCTCTGGCAACGTTCCGATCGTCCCTCCCGACGAGTTCTGGATCCCGGCGAAGACGAACCCTACGCGGTGTTCGATCGTTCCTATCAGAGACATCCACCTCTTCATCGGCGAAACCGACTCGGGCTCTAGTTCCCTAGAAGTCGGAGGAGCGTCAAGAGCCGCACGGACCGCCTACGGGCAGGATACGTTCGCGGAAGGATCAATGTCGGATCTCTCTTCGGAGTTTGCCGGCAAAGATCGGAAAAATTCAAGACCCGCACGGACCGCCTACGGGCAGGATACGTTCGCGGAAGGATCGATGTCGGATCTCTCCTCGGAGTTTGCCGACAAAGATCGGAAAAATTCAAGACCCACCCAAACCGCCCCTGTGCAGGATATAAAGGTGGAAGATCACTGCAAATCCATTGGCTTTGTCCGTGCGTCTGGACAGCAGAGATCCAAGTTCGTCGGCGTGGTTACCATCTTCGATCTGGCGCGCTGCATTCAGAGAGAAGGCGAAAACCCCCACGATTACCTGGCCAGGTGGCTCCGTATACGAGCCGATCTGGCCCACTACCCCAATGATGATGCTATCTATCACTTTATGTAAGGACTGGACCATGGCACGCTTCTCCGACACTCTCTAAGACGGCAACAGGCATCAGGACTCCTTACCTTCGAAGGCATGGTGAACATCGTCAACAACTACACGGAGGCCGAAGCGGCAGCTCAGACAGCGCTTGCGCTCATTGACAGAGCCCCTTTGATTCAGCCATCGCCACCACCGCCTCCGACCGCCATTGTCGTAGCAGCGCCACCACGTCCAGTCATCGTCGAGGCCGTTGCACCTCCACTGCCCGTCATCGAGGAAGTCCTGGCACCCTCCGACTCTGTCATTGACGCGCTTTATGCTGATTTCAGTGCAGATTCAGAGGAAATAAACTTCAGTCCAGAAGAGCTAGACTCCGCTATGCAGGAGATGGAGGAGGAGTACTCGCGCGACGAGCAAGCTAATAACACCGTCATGTCTCGAGGGGTGTTCATCACCATTGGGACAGTGATGGACGAAGATCAACCCAAGCAAGCTCCGCCTATGGCGCTGGAAAAGGGGAAGGGGCCACTTATTGCTGCCGACAATGATCGCGCAAAGGTCATGCCTCCCCCACCTAATCCAGTGCAGCAGCCGTAGGAACTCGGCACCGGTCCGAGCAACAACAACACCGCAAACTTGCCGCCTCCAGCATCCACGCCGGCAGCAGCCCATGTTACTCCAGCTGATAGAGTGATGTACGGCAATCTCCTCGTTGAGCCACTAACCGTTGATCATATCCGGAACGTGACTCAGCTTGACGAGAAGCGCCAGCAGCTGCTGGAGGAGGCGCAAGCCATCGCGGAGCAAGGCGCTAAACTAGATCGAGATCTGGTCAATGCGCAGAAGTCCATAGAGAAAGCTAGAGCAATGGAGGCCGAGTATAAGACTCTGCTGCAACAGCAGAAGGCTAAGAAGGCTCCGGCTCGCGTCATCAACGACCCTGGTGTACGGCGCAACTTAGGATGGGCTCCCTCGAAGCCGGCACAGGCCAAGCCATACATTGATAGTGAAGGCAAGCAAGTGATGCCCACCCCACTCCTTAACCTCGTCGTCGCCAAGACCCTTCTGGAGCAGGATAGATCGCCTGAGGCAGTAGAACTGGTGTATGATCTAGTGGCCAAGGCGGTAAAGCAGCAGGAAAAGGCCACCTCCCAGAGGCTTGAGTCTGACCCAGCGCTCTGCCGATCTAGCCAGAACAAACTGCGAAGGGACAAATCTCCTTAGGATGTCGGATCACAGACGGGTTCACCAAAACGAAGACGGAGGGATACGCGCAACAGGAAGGATGCTATCCCCATATCCTCCGATCACAGAGAAAAAGCCCGGCCTCGCCGCCCATTGCCACTGCCCTGATCCCCCCGATGTTAGGAAGATTACAAGGCTCACCATCATACGGATATGCCCCCTCCAAATCAGTGTGGCATCGTCATCCGCGACAATGCGGCGCAGACCCGTCATGATGAAGAGCGCCACCAAGGACACAAGAGAAGGTCACACCACGACCCTCCGCGTCCGACAAGCAACCATGACAGGCGTGAGGCGTCGCAAGAGGGTAACAGCAAGAAGGCTAACCCACCGCCACCTCCGCCTCCGTCACCGCCAAGCAGTCACCATGGCGGAAGAGGCCCGCGTCGTTCACGCAACCCATCCCCTGTTGACAACAAGAAGAAGAACCCGGAGCAGTACGATGCATGTTCGTGGATCGATAAGATCTACGAGGCCCGGGAAGGACCATACCTAGGACCATGTTGCTTTGGACCTGCAATACGGTCCGCAACTTACCCCAAAGGTTTCCGGATTGACAAGACCATTAAACCCTATGACGACACTGCCAAGCCCGCCACATGGTTGCAGGACTACGGCAACGCGGTGGAGATTGCTGGAGGCAACCCCAATGTCGCCATCAAGTACCTCCCGTTAATGTTGGCGGGAGAGGCCCGTCAATGGATCGACGACTTGCCAGAAAAATCTATCTACAACTGGCTAGATATGCAAGAAGCATTCACCAAGAACTTTGAGGGTACATACAAGCATCCCTGCACTTTGGGTGATCTACAGCGGTGCGTGCAAGAGAAAGACTAGACATCTCGCGCCTACCTCTCCCGCTGGCTGGACATGAAGAATTCCTGCACAGGAGTGCACGCTCAGACCGCTATGGCCGCCTTCATTGATGGATTGGAAAGAGGCACGTTACTCCGACATAAGCTAAAGCGCTTGTAGGACAATCATCGGCTTGACTTGAATCAGATGATTCAGTTAGCTAGTGAGTTCGCAGCTGCCAACGACGATGCTCGTGGCTCTTTGCCGGCAACGGCCGTTCCAACCCAAGCTCGGAGGAACAACAGTACAAAGCGGAAAACCGCTCCAGAAGAAAAGCAATCTACTGACATGGTCGCTATGACTTTTGCAGGACGAGGAGAAGGCGGACAGCGTGGCCGAGGAAGGGGAGCAGGCCGCGGGCAGCAACGAGGAAGTGAAACCAACTCGGCGCCGCTCCGCATTCCCCAAACGTACGAGGAGTACCGCGATATGCCGTGCCTCGTACACCTTGATGTCAACGGCAAGGCCACCCATACCAATCGACACTGCAAATTCGTCAACGACCTCAAGGAAGACCCAGAGTCCGGCTACAAGAGAAGCCGGAAGAATAGACCGCGAGGCAAGGGCAAGGGGAAGAAGAAGGAGGAGGAGTCCAAGGATTCAAGTGACATGGACGAGGACGTTGGCCCCAAGCACGCCGCCAAGAGCGACGACAAGGGCAAGAACCCCTTCGCAATGAAGGCCCCAGTCTACCACACTTTCCTTGGCACCCCCACCGTCCGACAATAGAAGACCTCTCTAAGGATCCTGATGGCCACTCTCCCCCCAGTTCCCCAATACCTGCGCTGGTCGGAGGTTCCAATAACTTGGGATAGGACGGACCACCCAGACCTTGTGCCCACGGAGAACCAGTACGCCATGGTCATCAACCCATTGATTGATGGCGTGGAGTTCACCAAGTGCATGGAGGACAGTGGAAGCAGCATCAACATCATGTACTTGGATACAGTGCAGAAGATGAACTTGACGGAGGCAAACCTAAGGCGGACCAACACCGTGTTCCATGGCGTAGTTCCTGGTCGGGAGGCTCGGTCCCTTGGGTGCATCACACTTCAGGTAGCCTTTGGCGACGTTAATAATTACCGCCAAGAGCGCATGACCTTTGAGGTGGTCCCCTTCAAGAGCGTGTACCACGTCATATTCGGCCGCGACATATTCCACACGTTCATGGCCAAGCCGTGCTTCGTCTACAACAAAATCAAGATACTCGGACCAAACGGCGTCATCACCGTATCCGGAAGCTTTACCAAGGCAAGGGACTGCGAGATCAATGAAGCAGCCGTTGAAGAAGCTATCCTCTACAGCAAAGAATTCAAGGAGAACCAGAGCAAGGTCAATGACTCAGAGATGCCCGCGTCGAAGAAGCAGATCTCCGACTCCGCTCCTGCGTTCAAGGCCGCCATCGAGACCAAGCTGGTGGAACTTGTGGTAGGCGATGCCTCCAAGACCGTCGCCATTGGGACGAACCTGGATCCCAAATAGGAAAGCGTGCTCGTCGAGTTCCTCCGTGAGAATAGGGACATCTTTGCCTGGCAACCTGCCGACATGAAAGGTGTACCTAGGGAACTTGCCGAGCACAGCTTAAACATAGATCCAAAATGTAAACCAGTGAAACAACCTCTACGATGCTTCGGAGATGAGAAGAGACGGGCCATTGGCAAAGATATAGCTAGGTTACTTAAGGCTGGGTTTATCCGAGAAGTCCTTCACACCCGATGGGTGGCCAATCCTGTATTTGTCCCCAAAAAGGGAACCAATGAATTAAGAATGTGCGTTGATTATACCGGCTTGAACAAAGCATGTCCCAAAATCCGCTTGCTTTACCTCGCATTGACCAAGTCATTGACTCGACGGCTGGCTCGGAACTTTTGTGTTTTCTCGATGCATACTCAGGATACCACCAGATCAAGATGAGAAAGTCGGACCAATTGGCCACTTCGTTCACTACCCCATACGACATGTTTTGCTATGTCACAATGCCCTTCGGGCTGAAAAACGCAGGTGCTACCTACCAGCGGACAAAGCAACGTTGCCTTCACGACCAAATTGGTCGGAATGTTCATGCCTACGTGGACGATATCGCGGTGATGTCTAAAAAGTCAAACGACTTAATCTTCGACTTAAAAGAAACCTTTGATAATCTCCGGAAATACAACATGATGCTCAACCCTAAGAAGTGCGTCTTCGGGGTTCCAGCCGGCAAATTGTTGGGCTTCATCATTTCCCAACGCGGAATCGAGGTCAATCCAGTGAAAATCAAGGCCATCTTAAACATAAACCGTCCGACATGCCTAAAGGACATTCAACGACTAACAGGTTGTGTTGCAGCAGTTAGTCGGTTCGTCAGCCGACTTGGAGAGAAGGCTTTGCCGCTGTACAAGTTGCTGAAGAAGGCGGACAAATTCACATGGACGAACGAAGCAGATGCAGCATTGAAGCAACTCAAGGAGATTCTTTCCTCAGCGCCCATCCTTGCAGCACCCGAGCCTGGAGAGCCCCTGTTAATTTACATGGCGGCAACCAACCGGGTTATCAACATCGTCGTCGTGGTAGATCGGAAGGAACCAGGCTACGAGCAAGGAGTTCAACGATCATTTTACTATGTAAGCGAGGTCTTGACAGAGTCCAAGCAGCATTACCTGCACTACCAAAAGATAGCTTATGGAGTATTCCTCGCTTCTCGGAAGCTGAGGCATTACTTTCAGGAGCACCCAATAACAGTAGTGAGCAAAAATCCACTGTCCGACATTATCAATAACAGCGACGCTACATGAAGGGTCGCGAAGTGGGGCATTGAACTTGCCGCCTTCGAGATCACCTACAAGAGACACAACGCTATCAAGTCACAAGCTTTGGCGGATTTTATTGCAGATTGGACGGAGATGCCAGATACTACTCCACTGCCAGAACCAGAGTACTGGGTGATGCACTTTGACGGATCAAAGTTGATCAACGGCTCGGGGGCTGGTGTACTACTACAGTCACCAAAAGGAGACAAGCTGCACTACGTTCTGCAGATCCACTTCGAGGCTACAAACAACATGGCGGAGTATGAAGTACTCATTCATGGACTGCGTGTAGCCAGGGATATTGGCATCAAGCGCATAGTTTGCTGTGGAGATTCCGACTTGGTTGCCCAGCAGGTGGCTGGCACCTGGAATGCACGGAACCCTAGGATGGCGGCATATCGCGACGAAGTGGACGAGATAGCCAAGAGCTTCTTCGGCTACGAGGTCAAGTATGTGCCTAGGGAGCAAAACGAGGCGGCTGATCTAATGTCTAAACTTGGATTAGGGCGCAAGCAAATTCCGCCAGGAGTTTTCCTAGAGCATCTACGCACACCACCCGTGAAGGGCGCCGACATCGACAACCCGGATAGAGCTGACTCTTTCGTCAACATGGTGATAAAGGTCCCTCCGGCTTGGACAAAACCGTTCATGGAGTATCTCGAACACGGAACTTTGCCCGACGACGAGGTCGAATGACGGCAAATAGTACGACGAGCAAAGGGTTATACCATAATCAATGGGCAACTCTATAAAAGGAGCACTACTGCTGTATACCTAAAGTGCGTTTCCCAGCTAGAAGGTATGGAAATCCTGCGTGAGATCCATCTCGGAGATTGCGGGAATCACGCCGCTCCTCGATCATTGGTCGCAAAAGACTTCCGGCAAGGATTCTACTGGCTCACCGTGAAGGCGGACGCCGACAAGCTGGTTGAGACATGCACGGGATGCCAGTATTATGCCCGACAACCACATGTTCCTCCTGAAGAATTGCGAACAATACCAATAACTTGGCCGTTTGGAGTCTAGGGGACCGTTACATGGTGGGACCGTTACAGACGGCACCGTGTGGATTTACGCATCTGCTTGTAGCAGTTGACAAATTCACCAAATGGATCGAAGCTAAACCCATTAGAAAGCTTGATGGGGCAACTGCCCTCAGGTTTGTCCGAGATCTAGTGGTGAGATTTGGTCTCCCACATAGCATCATCACCGACAACGGAAGCAACTTGTCACTCGGAGAAGTGGAGGCCTATTGCTGGGACAAAGGCATCCGACTTGACCTTGCATCTGTGGCACACCCACAATCCAATGGTCAGGTTGAGCGAGCCAATGGATTAATTCTACAGGGAATCAAGCCACGTCTTGAGGCACCGCTACATAGAGCAACTGGAGCCTGGGCGGAAGAATTGCCATCTGTGTTGTGGAGTTTATGAACTACACCCAACAGATCCACCGGCTACACCCCTTACTTCATGGTATATGGAGCAGAAGCCATCCTACCTTCCGACATCCTCTACGATGCACTAAGAGTTGCCGCCTACAACGAAGATGACGCTGAAGAATCCAGACGCCTAGATGTGAACCTTCTCGAGGAGGAGCGCGTTTTGGCATGCCAAAGATCCGCCATCTACCAGCAGAAGCTACGCAGCTACCATAGTCGCCGCATTCGGCATCGCTTGTTCAAAGAGGGGGATTTAGTACTCCGACTTAAGCAGAAGAAGTCACACAAATTATCCCCGTCATGGGAAGGACCGTTCATCATAAGCAAGGTGCTGCTCAATGGGTCTTACTACCTTGTTGACAATCGTGAACTCAAGGATAGACCCAACGAGGATCATAAGCGTAAGCGACGTGACCCGGATGATGACTACCCGGAGCTTGATCGGCCATGGAACATAGCACAGCTACATCCTTTCTACACTTAGCATTTTTTATCTAATTGTATACTTCTTATATGATCAATGAAATAAAGCTCTTTGGTTCACTCATATTCCTGAGTCTTTTACCTCCTTTAGTTTTTATTTTTGGATCATATAAAACCTTTATGCACAAGTCTTGCGATTGCACTTGTGAAAATTCCGCCTACGGGCGTAAGCTTAAGTTTTCTGGTCTACATGTTCTTTGTTGTTTTTATGTGGATTCTGGAGTAGTGACTTTTGGCACTTATTGTCGGAGATTTTGTGTTCAGGTTATTGACGGTGCCATGGGCATCATCGCCTAATCGCATGGTTCCGACAATGAGTCTTCCGACTCACGAAAAGTCAAGCATAAGAACCAAAGTAATGGATAAGCCAGCACTTGCTTAAAAAATATATGCATACTGGGAATTAATTCTTAAGTAGCAGGATACGACCACCATTGTTTTCCGCCTTAAGATTACATCACCAAGCTTCTTCCGTGCACACGCCAAAGGTAAAACAAAAATTACAAAGTGTTTTTCATTCTTTGGGCGCAGGAGACTTGGAGGCCGCATCATCACCAGTCGGAGAATCACCCTCGACGTCAGCGCTACGATGAGACTCGGAGGAATCTTGGTTGACATTGTCGATGAAGTTCCTGGGCACGAAGACGTCAACATCCACCAACTCGGCAACTCTGGTGTCATAACCCGCGAGTGATGACAGGATGGCTTCGTGATCGATCTCCTTGCCGTCATCATCCACGTCGGGGATACCAGAGGTCACCGTGTCGATATCGGCATCTTCATAGTGTGCCTTAATCATAGACAGCGCCATCCTTGCGCCAGCCCGTGCGCATGAAGCTTTCCATCTCGCGACACGATCGGGGTCTCGGCGCAGAATCTCCGAGTACTTCGTCACGGAGTCCGAGGCCTTGATATAAATTTGGAGGGGCTTGGCAATCTCCTTGGCTTGGGCGATGGTGGTATTGATGAATTTTCTGGCAAGAACCATGCATTCCTTGTCCGAAGGAGGCGAGCGGGTTAAACCCATGGGCGCTCAAAATTCCGACACAGATCCCATGAGTTCACTAAACTCTAAGTATCCAGACTATAGAACTACAAGGCGGAGGACACTTACTGAAGATGCTGGCCTTAGCTTGCCAGACGGTGTTCGCCAAGGATTCCTTCTCTTGTTGGAGGAGCTTAAACGCCTCGCTATGGCGAAGGTTTTGGTCATCAGCAGCTTGCTTCTGATCCTTTAGGATCGCAAGCTCCTCCTTCAATCGATTGATCTCCACGGAGGCGGAATCCTGCAGGGCTTTCATGGAGTCCTCGTGCATCTTCAGCATCTCCTTCCTCTCCTCCTTCAGGATCTTGTTCTCGCTGTCCAACTGCTGGATATGCTTGGACTGCTCGACAATGTCCTTGGCCTTGGCAACATGTTCTGCAAGTTGGAGAAAACCACATACACAGTGAGTACTCGGAGAGTATGGGCACAAAAGTAAGACGGAAATGCGCAAAAAAGAAAACAGACTCTTGTTTTTGATGATCTGTTCCTTCAAGATGGCATTTTTACCCTTTTCGGCTTCAAGATCTGCACGCATCTTCTGGTACTTATCGTTGGCCATGCCCCGTCGAGCATTCTCGTTCTATGGAAACAAATACAAAGTTAAAATTGTTGTTTGGTCTGCTTAGAGCTTCTAGTCGGAAATTTCCCACCTAGATGCTCGGTGGCTACAGCGAGAGTTTATAACTTAGCAATATGCTTAGCTTTTCTTTAAGAACTTAGTCGGAGCTAATTCAGCTCTCAATTAAGAGCTTGGGGGGCTACAGTATAAAGTTTTTAACTCAGAATATGCTTAGTTTTTCTTTAAGCATCTAGTCGGAACTAATTCAGTTACAACTAGAGGCTTGGGACCTACAGCACTGAAAATTATGAACACTGTGTATGCTACTCTTAAAGCATCTAGTCGGAATAATTTCTTCCATCTAAGTTCTTGGGGGCTACAGTGAGAGTTTTTTTAACTTAGTCACTCTTAGAGAATATAGATGCAAAACCTATGGTTTTCCGTCGACATCCTCGGGGGCTACAGTGGGATACTCATACGAAATGCAAAAGGTAAAGTAAAAACTTACAAGTGCAATGATCTTGAGGTTTGTAGCGCTCTCGGCCAGCAGCTTTCCAAAGGAAATGCTATTTCCTCGCAAGATATCTGCTTGTCGGAGTAGCTCCTCAAGACCGCACGTCGGAGATGACGACACTCCTCCAGGAACAAGAGTTGTGTTACTCGGCGTGAGCGTCGGGTAAACTATCTTCGGGAACTCGAAGGGTTTCTAGGGAGTAGGGGCGCCGCCTTTGGCAGAGGTACCATCTCCTACCACCACCTTGCCGCTACCGATGGCATCCTTAGCCGGAGCTTCAGCCATCTGAAGAGCAGCGCTCTCCTGCGTCGCCTGCTCACCGACAATAGCTAGTTCGGTAGAGGCGCCAGAATCCACTTCCATGGCGGAAGGGCCTGGTGCCTCCTGAACTTGGGATCTTGTCGGAGCGGAGGAAGGCTTGAAGGCAGGAGTAGCAGGGGCGATAGCAGGGGAGGAGTCGCGATGCAACATATCTTTGATACTTCTAGAAGCCCCAAGTGTCTTGGAGGACTTCTTGAGGCTGGTTGTGGCTTTCTTCCTGAAACGTGCAAAATGCATAAGTACAGGAATAAGACATATAAATAAGACAATGTCGGAGAATGAGAGGCTTACACTAGGGGGGGCGCTTTGGCAAACATCCCGGTGGCTTTCTTCTTTTCCGCCTCCAGGGCGGCAGTACTCTTTTTGGAGGCTCCACCCTCCGTCTTCTTTTTCTTGCCTCCGGCAGCGTCAGAGGTGGAGCTCTTCCACTTTCGCGCCAATGGAGCATCGTCGTCGGACACGGCCATGATTTCCTTCATCTTTGGATCGTAGATTTGGGCAGCCAGGTTGTCCTCATCTAGATCGCTAAGTTGTTAAGTAAGAAATCACCGTGTTAGATAAGATGGCACTGGCAAGACGGAGAAACTGGAGCAATGTCATACACGGAAAATAAATACCTACCTTTGGGCACTTGCCGTCTACATACATGTCGCAGGTGATGGTGAAGTCGCGCTTCTTATCCTTCACCTTGATGATGTCCTTCAGACGGAGCTTGACGGAGTCACTCGAGAAGTTATCCACAGATATCCAAAGGGAATCCTTTCGATCGCCCGTGTACTCATGCATGAAATTCACGTGGTGCTGCAGGGGTTGGATTCGCCTGATGAACCAGCACATGGCTAGGTCCAAGCCGGTCAACCCCACCTCTACGAACCACTCGATCCGCCTTATTGCGCGAGAAGCGTTGAGGTTGGAGGGAAGGGAGGCATGGGATCTCCATGTGGAAACTTTAGCGGCGGCTCCATCCACGAAGTCCGGGTACGTCACTTCTCGGCCCGCCAAAGGAATGTCGGGGCCATAGAAGTACGTCTGCTGCCAGTTTTTGCACGACTCGTGGCCGACGATGTCGGGGAACCGCCGGCCAGGTCGGATCTTGAAGCTTATGGTGCCGTAGTTCCTAAGCTCCTCCCTACTATGTCCGGCTTCACGTTTGACGGTGAAGATGTACACGAACAAGCCTAACCTAGGCTTAATCCCTAGGTAACCCTCACAAAGTGCCGCGAAGTTGCTAAGAACTAAGATACTATTGGGGGAGAGGTTATGGGGTTAGACTTTGAAGTGATTCAAGACGGACAGAAAGAAGTGGGAGATGGGCAGAGAAACGCCGCATACCAGCTGAGCCTTGAGGTACACCTTTTCTCCGGCTTGGGGAGAAGGTGTCACCTCGCCGGCCGGCGCCGCCCGCCAGGCAAGTCCCTCCGTCGCGGGGAGGTAGCCTTCGGCGACCATCTCTTGGATGTCGCGGCCGGTGATGTCCGAGCCACGCCAGTCGCCTTTGTGCGAATCTGGCTCCTCTTCCACAGGCTCTAGCGCCGCCAGATTGTGGTCACCGCCGGTGGTTTCAATCACCGCCGACGCGGGGATGACCAGGCCCTCTGGGGGCACGAAGACGGAGCTCGCCGGCTTCCCGTGGCTTCGCTCGACGCCGCCATCGACGGGGATGAACTGCTGCTAGCCATGGAGGACGGGGAGGATGCGACTGGTGTGGAAAGAGGCTAGGGTTTCTTCGAGGTTTTACGCGGAGAGCTCGAGGAGGCGTGCGGCTGGAGGAAGAAGATGATGACGCGAGAGAATGCGGTGAAAAAGTGGCAAGTGTCCCACGGTTACCATTTATCTTAATCTAAGTCAAGATTCGTGCAGCTAATCGGACGGTTGCCGCATAGACGACGTGTTCGTGAACGTGCGCGGTAATTTCGCCACGTCTCCAACCGCCGCCGCCAACGGTTCGTATCGCTCGCGCGGGAAAATCGGATATGATTGCGTTCTCTGCATGTGTGAGTTACGAGGCGTCGCTGACCTGTGGCCTACGTCGTCATAACTAACATGGTAGATGAGTCGTCCCATCGAAGATTCCGGCATGGACGGATTTAATCCGACAACGGAAGCGTACGATGGAAGATTCAGCATTTCTCCGACTTACTCATAGAAGACGGAGAAACCTTTGCAGAGTTCTTTGGGCGGACTACAATATATTGCTTGATGATTTGCCGACATCCATCTAGACGAAGCATTCCACGGGAAGAGGCAAGACGGCGCAAGATCTCGGAGTTCTCCGGGGGCTACTATTGGGGATATGCTATATGAGTATCCTCATAGCATGTCTCTTATCCGACTAACCCGGGTGGCCCATAGTCGGTAGCATGGCCTGTGGCCTGCTGGGCGGCCCAGTTAGGTGGATCCAGAAGGGAGGACCATGCCGGATAAAGGAAGGCTACAGTGGAATCACCAGCGTACCCGGAGCCTTGGAGTACAACCTCGCACAACTGTCCGGCTAGGACTTTTCCCTGTAACCCTAGGACCTGGCGACTATATAAGTCGGGCCTATGGGAGCCTTTAGGGAACAACTTAGTATCAATTCATACAACCTCGCACAGCGAACCTATCTCTGTAACTCGGCGTATCTGCCATTATAGTGATTTATAGCAGGAGTAGGATTCCGCCACCGTCGTGGGATCTGAACCTGGGTAGGCTGTGTTACCTCGGACCCATCAACCGTCCGCCTTACCCCACGTCTCTAAACACGCACTGTGAGGACCACTTCATGGCGTACTCGTCGGCAATACCACGACAAAAACTTCGGTCTTCTCTGGAACTTCAAGGCATTTGCGAAGTAACGATATATGGAACACCTTGTGCACTGCTGACATTTCCTCTGGCAGTTCCAATTGATATGATACTTCTCCTCGACGATTCAGAATCTTGAAGGGTCCGATATATCTGGCGGCTAACTTTCCTTTGAGCTGGAAACGTTGCATTCCCTTCAAAGGCGACATTTTAAGATACACGAAATCTCCGATATTGAAAGTGAGGTCTCGATGTCTCTTTTCAGCGTAACTCTTCTGTCTTGACTGGGCGGCCTTGAGGTGCTCACGAATCTTGTGAAATTTCTCTTCTGCTTCTCGTAGGATGTCAGGTCCGAAAATCTAACTCAAATGGGGTGCGACACTTCGTTCCATACATAAATTCAAATGGGGCCATTTGCAAACTAGCTTGGTAACTATTGTTCTATGAAAATTCTGCGAAAGGCAGACAGTCTTCCCATTTAGATCCATACTCTAGCACACATGCTCTCAACATATCTTCGAGTATTTGATTTACTCGCTCCGTTTTTCCATCGGTCTGAGGGTGATACGCTATGCTGAAATCCAGTTGGGTTCCTAAACCTTCTTGGACCTTCTTCCAGAATCTTGAGGTAAACTGGGTTCCTCGATCTGATACTATGTCCTTTGGGACTCCGTGTAAACTGATGATTCTAGCGATGTACAACTCCGCTAGCTTCGAACTCTAGTATGTGGTCTTGACAGGTAAGAAATGGGCTACTTTGGACAATCTGTCAACTATGACCTAGATAGAGTCATTTCCCCTACTAGAAGTAGGCAATCCGGTGATAAAGTCCATTCCAACTGAATCCCATTTCCATTCCATAATTTGTAAAGGTTGCAATAGTGTTGCGGGTCTTTGATGTCCCGCCTTGACTCTCTGACAGATATCACACTTGGCGATATAGCTTCTGATTTCTCTCTTCATCTTATGCCACCAAAATTGTTCCCTCAAATCCTGATACATCTTCGTTCCTCCGGGGTGGATAGAATAAAGAGTATCATGGGCCTCTTTCAAAATCACTTCTTTCAATTCCGAATCTTCTGGTACACATAGACGTCCTTTGTACCATAGAACTCCTTCTTCCTCTTTGGTAAATCCGGGTAGTTTGCATGTACCGATACGATGTTTGATTCCGTCGATACTAGCATTTCCTTTCTGCACCTCTTTGATCTGACTGATCAAGGTGGGTTGAAGTTCTATGCTAGCCAAAAATCCTTCACTCACTAATTCCATTCGGAAATCTTCCATCTCCTTATGCAAACTTGGTTTCTCCTTCAAAATCATGGAGTTGAAGCGGCACGGAAATCTTCTAAGGGCATTTGCTACCACATTGGCTTTACCAGGGTGATAGTGAATGTCCAGATCATAGTCCTTGATTAGCTCAATCCATCTTCTCTGCCTCATATTCATCTCCTTCTGAGTGAATATATACTTCAAGCTCTTGTGATCCGAATAGATATCACAACGGTTTCACATGAGATAATGCCTCCATGTCTTTAGGGCTAGAACTACGGCTGCGAGTTCAAGGTCATGGGTTGGATAATTCTGATCATGTTGCTTCAGTTGTTGGGATAGATAAGATATAACTTTGCCTTCTTGCATTAGCACACATCCAAGACCGATCTTGGATGCATCACAGTACACATCGAAGGGCTTCATGATATCCGACATGATCAAGATTGGGGCTGAAATCAATCTCCTCTTGAGTTCCAGAAAACTCGCTTGACATTTGTTCGTCCATTCAAACTTCTTATCCTTTTTCAGCAATTGGGTCATGGGTCTGGCAATACTCGAGAATCCTCTTACGAACTTGCGGTAGTATCCCGCTAATCCGAGAAATGCACGAACATGGGTTTGAGTGGTTGGGGCTTGCCAATCTTCGACATCCTTCACCTTCGTAGGGTCAATGGCGATTCCTATGGCTGATACAATATGTCCGAGGAATCCTACCTCCTGTAACCAGAATTCAAATTTTCTAAACTTGGTGTTAGGTTCCCAACCTTTAATAAGGTAGAGATCCCTATGTTTACAATGCTAGTCCCTGGATCAATAGCTAGCATCCACAGTTAAGATGTAATATCAAGAAACAAAGGTCATAATACAACTTTATAACCAGGAATAAAATAATTTATTACATCTTACATAGCTCATTTGGCTATCTCATTACAATGGAGCAGAATATAACAATAGCATGGGGTCCTTCATCTTCAAAGTGCCACAGGCAGACATGTTGGTTGTAGACTTGTAATCCTAATCATTAAACTTCACTAATATCAAACAAAACCTGCAACATAACAAGTTACAGCCACAAGGGTTAATACATTTGAATTGTATTGGCAAGTGATACTATGGTAGTATAGTGGAGTCTATCATCTATATGCATTTGGCTAAGTGGAGCTTAGGCTTGCTTTGCTCAAAATAGATTTTCCTTATCTTTTGAAAACACTAAGTTTTTGCTTGACAAAAATCACCCAAGGCATCTCCCAATAGAAATTGGTGATCCTTCAACCCTTGTTCAACCACAAGTTTTTAACTTAGAAATTGGGATGAGGAGATTCTTGATAGCTTCCATGTCTTGATTCTCAAATTGTCATTTACCAGGGACATGGCTAAGTACTTAGATTTTTCACTCTGCAGAGGTGGTGCACTTTCCCCACAAGACTTGTTTTCCCAAGACAAGATCTTTCAAAAGCCTTCCCTTAGACCAAAATGGACGCGCTCCAACCTATCAATCCCCTACCACCAACTGCCCATTTGGCTAAGTTATTGCAACCTATATGATCCAGGCAAAGCCCATAATGCCAAGTGGCTGCACTTGAAGATTCTCAACATTTGACATCTCAAATCTCTTTGTTCCTGGGTGGCCATCCACAAGTGAGATACACAAGGTAAACCATAGAAATGGGCCTTGTGAACCACTCAACACAAACCATTCCTTCCATTCCACCCAGGTGATTCATTCACTTAGTTGTTTTATTAAACAAAACATAAGTCTTGACTTAGAAATATTCCATAGCATGAATATAATCCACCCTTGTTTTCTACTAGCTAAGCTAAGCATGATAGTAGTAGGAATCTTAACTTAGGAGAATTCTACTAAGGTTTCATCTACTAGGATTTCCCATGGCATAGTTTACACTTAGCAAAATTCCATGCAAGTCCTACTTAGAAATATCACTAATGCATAGTGAAAATAATGGGACAAAAGTATGAAGCATCACTTGCCTTTTTGGTAGAGAATATAAGTTCACTCCTTCTTTGCAATGATCACACTCTTCAAATCACTACAATTCAATCAAGCAAGGCACAATTCCAATCTACCAATCAAGCAACATCACATAAAATAATAAAAACAAAGCAATGCATGCAAGCATGCCAAAGATTGTTTTATTTGGAGAAATGGTTTCTAATAGGTTACAAACATGTGAAAACACCTAATGGTCACTTCATAAAGTGGAAAAACCATTTTCAAAATATTTTACTTCATAAACCATTTTTAAACCAAGTCATTATTTTATGTGGTTGAAAATGTCTTTATCAAAGTATTAACTTCTATAGGGTTCACCAAATACATTTTCAAATCATAAAACTTGGTGTTTGGGGTCAGAGAGTTTAAATCAAAACACTTGCCAAAGATTTTCCTCCAAAATCATTTTTAACAATTAAACCATATTTTTATTTGACTAGAAATGCTCTAATTCAAGGTTTTATTCTTTTGCTTCACCAAATATGTTTTTGAAACCACAAATTGATTTATATGGTCAGTAGGTTCAAAACAAACCATTTGCCAAAGATTTTATCTCAAAAATCATTTTAGAACAATTTTTATAGTCTAAACATGCATACACAAGTTTCTGCAAAAACAAACAATTGAACAGAAGCAATTTACTAAGCAAAGTGCATGGTCCGAAAGTACTTGTATTGCTGATTCCATTGATATAAAATTTGGAAAATTTGGACATGTGGTTTGAAAGTTATGAATTTTTCAAAATGGAACATCTAATAGACATTTCTGTTTTTCTTTCAAATGGACAGGGCCACGTGGCGTGATACTACTCGTCGGTACCGCTTCGTGCGGATCGAGTGATTCAGACTGTAGGATTTAACTTGATCGCACGGCACAGGTTGCTACTTACCCCTTCGCTTAGTTTCTTTCCTAGCCATTGGATCATAATCGCACGGTGTACAGCACGCTTGCCAGAGATGGGCGGCGCTGGCGGCGGCTGGTGGTGGCGGAGCGGTCAGACGGTGGTGGTGTAGACACTATAGGAAGTGAGGGAGAGTAAGGAGGTTCTCACCAGGTTCGCACCGATGCGCTGATGCTCAACATGGTTGTCGCAGGGCAGGGGGCGCACGAGGTTCACGATAATTGCTCGCCGGAATTCGTGTAGTCATCGGGCGTGCTCAGGCGAGGTTGAAGACGAGGCTTCAGAGCATGCCAGAGAAAATGGAAAGCATGGTTAGATGCGCGGGAGAGTGGTGAGTGTAGGAGGGTCATCTAGAGGTGGAGGGGGAGACGTGGCTTATGGGGAGGCATCGCCGGAGTTGAAGCAGACGGCGGCGTTGCTCTGTTGGAGAAGTTGTCGACGTTGTAGAGCACGCGCGGGCGAGCTAAGGTCACTGGGAGGTGCGTCAGGGTACGTGGAGCACGCGTGTGCGGTCGAGGGGGAGAGGGGCGATGGGGACTGGCTGGAATTGCTGTCGGAGAGCGTCGGAGGCAGTGGGGTTCGGGAGAGAAATTTGTGTAGCCTGGTGGCGAGGAGGGCGTGGCGACGGAGGGGAAAGAGAGAGAGGGTCGAGGCGCTTAATATAGCATGGTCGAGGGGTGGTTTTACTACGGTGTTAACCCGGATTAAATCGATCTTTAATCGCCTGCAACGGTCGGTGAGGTGAGGGGCGGGGTCAGCGGGGTGAGGAAGATGATGATGTGGCGGTGGGGTGGCTTGGCAGCGAGAGAGAGGAGGAGGAGGTGGGGTCCAATCGTCAGTGTCTCTGCAGGTGTGTTTCCGAATAAAGAGAAAACGGTTCGGGGGTGCGAGGGAGTGGGCTACTGGGCCTTAGTGGGCTGCCAGATGGGTTGGGTCTGTTTTCCATTTTTTTATACTGATGGTTTTTCTTTTTCCCATTTGATTTTCTGTTTTGATTTTGTTTAAACAATTTAAACATTCATTTGAATTCAAATCTTTGCCAAAATTTGTGTAGGCTTAAATATTGATTAGTAATATAATCTGAAGTCAATTTTGGAATAAAACCTTATTCTTTTTGGGGTCTTTTAATAATTCAAAAGGCCCTTGTTTTAAATCAAATAAGATTTAATAATATTTTCAAACACCATTTAAATTTCTAAAACCTTCCAAATCTTTTCAGTAGGTTTTTATTTGTTTAGTAGGGTGTCAAATAATTCATCTTGAATTATTTGGAAAGTATTTAATATGATTCTTAAATCATTTGAATTGGGTATTTGTTTTAATTCCAATGGAATTAAATATAGTTTTAATTCCCTAAAGTTTATTTGGAAGATTTATTTAATCTTAATTAAGTTGCATTAAACAACTTTTATTCCACTTGGGTAAATCCCAAAATACTATTTACTCATGAATTATATAATTATTCTTATTAGAGATTTGTCTTTATTAAAATAGGGATGGAATGGTTAATGCCATTTTATTTTATTTTTGTAAATTATTTATCCTTTTATTTTATTTGGATTTGGATTATAATCATTTCATTTGCTTATGGTCTTGGCCAAGTTTTTAATTTGGTCTTTAAATATTCCTCACTGAATAATTTCTTTCTTCATCTTATAAAATCCATATCTTTTTATTTAGAGATCCAAATTTGGTGATTCCAATTTGTAAAATCTTATTTGATATTTATTTATACTTTTAAATATCTTTAGGATTATTTGCTCATCATTTTGTATGGATTTTAGATAAGTGCTTTATTAGATTTGGAAATTACTTTTCCTTATCTTATTAAAGTCATAAGATTTTATTTATGGCTCCAAATTAAGTGAAACCAATTTATATGGTCTTATAACATTTCTATTTGTCTTTCTTGATCATTTGTGAATGTTTGTTGACAAATTTTTATATGGAACAAATACATAGGCTTGGGGATAACTTGGAAATGATTTTTATTCCATTTAGGGTTTAGGGTTTGGATTTATTTTCCAAGTGTTTAAATTTCCAGATGCATTTAATGAGGAAAGCATTTCTCTTGATTTGGATTTTGTTGAATTCAAACTTTAATTAAAGTTTGTTCAAGATGGGATTTATGTTTTCTTTTAGAAACAAAAGTTTCTTTTCACCCAAAATTTCAACAATTATTTATTTTGTTTATTTATTTTTTTCACATTTCAAGATTTGGAAAATCTTGGGATGTGACAGGCTACCACCCTTAAAATAAATCTCGTCCCGAGATTTGGGGAGGCTGGGGGTTACAAGTTGACTACAAAATAACTAGGGTACTACCACCCTTAAAATATTTTCCAACCAGATTACTTCTTGACTTGCTTGGGATCTTGTTGAAGTTTCTCTAGGCATACATTTGCATTGTGTCCTTTGTTTCCATTCTTGAAACATGTGACAAGGTTCAGATCCTTCATAGGCTTGTTTATCTTGTGCTTCATCTTTTCTGGACAATTGCTTGCATAATGTCCTGGTTCTTTGCAATTGAAACACATCACTTGGCTGATATCTTTCTTTTCCTTTGGTATCATTGCTTTTTGTTTGTTTCCTTGGTTCTTCTTTTCTGGGCACTCATTGGCATAGTGTCCCATATCTTTGCAAGTGTAACATTGCTCTTGGGTAATATCCTTCTTGCTAGGGTTGGGGCATTTCTTCTTCTTCTTCTTGGGTCTCTCCAAAGCTAGGAGTTCTTCTAGTTCATGCTCTTCATACTTCACCACAAAGGTGGGAAATCTTTCTCTCTTCTTGGGGCATTTACTAGAGATATGAACTTCTTCTCCACAAGAGTAGCAACACTTTGTGATCACTTTGGATTTGGCCTTATGGTGCATAGTTTTGACTTTGCCTTCATCCTTCTTGGTAGAAGTTGTTCCTTCATGAGGATTTACAAATTG
This sequence comes from Avena sativa, assembly GCA_916181665.1. NCBI lineage: Eukaryota > Viridiplantae > Streptophyta > Magnoliopsida > Poales > Poaceae > Avena > Avena sativa. Next base: position 269,076,129 of record OV702298.1, on the reverse strand, counting down.
TTGTTGCACTCCACCTTGTTTCCTTTGTTGAACTATGGAATAGATGGGGCATTGGATAGGGACATGATTATTTCCTTCACATAGGTAACAAGTAGCTTGAGATGTGGGGCATTGATTAGTTGGATGTTTCTCTTCACAATTGGGGCATTGGTCTTCATGCTCCTTGGAAGTGTGATCCTTGTCTCCACATACATTGCAAGCTTGAGTTCCTTCTAGAATATCATCATTGACATTCTTGTTGTCACAAACTCCTTGGGAAATGTTGTCTCACATGTTGATCATTTGATCTGCCACCTTATGCAACAATTGGGTTTGGGTTTCCAAAAACCTTTGCATGGTTGGATCTACCTCACTGGTGTTGGCTAAAAATTGAGCTGTCACTTGGTTCAACTGAGTTGGGGTTACTATGAGTTCCCTCATGTTGATCTCTTGGTTGTTGTTGTTGTCACCATCCTTGATGTTGGAGTTTCTTGGAGTAGTCATCTGTTTGGGTTGGATTGGGATTAGAATAGGAAAAAGATTTCTAAGGAAATAGTTCCAATCTCACACATCACAATTCACACAAGCAAAGTGCAAGCAATCACAAACAAACACTCCATTCAAACAACAAGTTTTAAGCACATTTATAGGCAACAAAAATATTTTTGTTACACCACATAAGTTGGTGTGTTTAAATTAAACTAAACATGGTGGTCCAACTATATGGTTCATTTGAGATCATTCCTTCCTTCTTGGTTGATTCTTCTTGAACGAGATTTTTTTTGTATCCTTGGGAAAATTCTTGGTCACAAAACTTCAAAGGTGATGATGGTTCCCAAGTTGTGTTTCCTTAGTCTTCAAGTCTTGAGCAAGATTCCTTGTCTCACTTGTAGTCCTTAGTGATATCCAAGGTTGAAGTCCTTGTTGGGAATATGGTTGAAATCACTTGAAGATGTTGAAGTCATTAGAGTTGATGAAGTCTTTTGCACATGGTGAAGTCTTTGGCCATGGAGAAGGCTTTATCCATCAAGTTGAAATTGAAGAGATGTAGAGTTAAAACAAAAAATGGTTGAGGAAAGAGTTTACAAGATTGTTTGTAAATAAGTTTTGGAACAATTTCAACTCCTATTTTTCTAAGGGGTTTTGTCCAATCCTAGGTATACAAATCCTACAGGCAACACAATGCTCTGATACCATCTGTTAGGTTCCCAACCTTTAATAAGGTAGAGATCCCTATGTTTACAATGCTAGTCCCTGGATCAATAGCTAGCATCCATAGTTAAGATGTAATATCAAGAAACAAAGGTCATAATACAACTTTATAACCAGGAATAAAATAATTTATTACATCTTACATAGCTCATTTGGCTATCTCATTACAATGCAGCAGAATATAACAATAGCATGGGGTCCTTCATCTTCAAAGTGCCACAGGCAGACATGTTGGTTGTAGACTTGTAATCCTAATCATTAAACTTCACTAATATCAAACAAAACCTGCAACATAACAAGTTACAGCCACAAGGGTCAATACATTTGAATTGTATTGGCAAGTGATACTATGGTAGTATAGTGGAGTCTATCATCTATATGCATTTGGCTAAGTGGAGCTTAGGCTTGCTTTGCTCAAAATAGATTTTCCTTATCTTTTGAAAACACTAAGTTTTTGCTTGACAAAAATCACCCAGGGCATCTCCCAATAGAAATTGGTGATCCTTCAACCCTTGTTCAACCACAAGTTTTTAACTTAGAAATTGGGATGAGGAGATTCTTGATAGCTTCCAAGTCTTGATGCTCAAATTGTCCTTTACCAGGGACATGGCTAAGTACTTAGATTTTACACTCTGTAGAGGTGGTGCACTTTCCCCACAAGACTTGGTTTCCCAAGACAAGATCTTTCAGAAGCCTTCCCTTAGACCAGAATGGACGCGCTCCAACCTATCAATCCCCTACCACCAACTGTCCATTTGGCTAAGTTATTGCAACCTATATGATCCAGGCAAAGCCCATAATGCCAAGTGGCTGCACTTGAAGCTTCTCAACATTTGACATCTCAAATCTCTTTGTTCCTGGGTGGCCATCCACAAGTGAGATACACAAGGTAAACCATAGAAATGGGCCTTGTGAACCACTCAACACAAACCATTCCTTCCATTCCACCCAGGTGATTCATTCACTTAGTTGTTTTATTAAACAGAACATAAGTCCTTGACTTAGAAATATTCCATGGCATGAATATAATCCACCCTTGTTTTCTACTAGCTAAGCTAAGCATGATAGTAGTAGGAATCTTAACTTAGGAGAATTCTACTAAGGTTTCATCTACTAGGATTTCCCATGGCATAGTTTACACTAAGCAAAATTCCATGCAAGTCCTACTTAGAAATATCACTAATGCATAGTGAAAATAATGGGACAAAAGTATGAAGCATCACTTACCTTTTTGGGAGAGAATATAAGTTCACTCCTTCTTTGCAATGATCACACTCTTCAAATCACTACAATTCAATCAAGCAAGGCACAATTTCAATCTACCAATCAAGCAAAATCACATAAAATAATAAAAACAAAGCAATGCATGCAAGCATGCCAAAGATTGTTTTATTTGGAGAAATGGGATCTAATAGGTTACAAACATGTGAAAACACCTAATGGTCACTTCATAAAGTGGCAAAACCATTTGCAAAAGATTTTACTTCATAAACCATTTTTAAACCAAGTCATTATTTTATGTGGTTGAAAATGTCTTTAGCAAAGTATTAATTTTTATAGGGTTCACCAAATACATTTTCAAATCATAAAACTTGGTGTTTGGGGTCAGAGAGTTTAAATCAAAACACTTGCCAAAGGTTTTCCTCCAAAATCATTTTTAACAATTAAACCATATTTTTATTTGACTAGAAATGCTCTAATTCAAGGTTTTATTCTTTTGCTTCACCAAATATGTTTTTGAAACCACAAATTGATTTATATGGTCAGTAGGTTCAAAACAAACCATTTGCCAAAGATTTTATCTCAAAAATCATTTTAGAACAATTTTTATATTCTAAACATGCATACACAAGTTTCTGCAAAACCAAACAATTTAACAGAAGAAATTTACTAAACAAAGTGCATGGTCAGAAAGTACTTGTCTTTGTGATTCCATTGATATAAAATTTGCAAAATTTGGACGTGTGGTTTGAAAGTTATGAATTTTTCAAAATGGAACATCTAATAGACATTTCTGTTTTTCTTTCAAACGGACAGGGCCACGTGGCGTGATACTACTCGTCGGTACCGCTTCGTGCGGATCGAGTGATTCAGACCGTAGGATTTAACTTGATCGCACGCCACAGGTTGCTACTTACCCCTTGGCTTAGTTTCTTTCCTAGCCATTGGATCGTAATCGCACGGTGTAGAGCACGCTTGCCAGAGATGGGCGGCACTGGTGGCGGCTGGTGGCGGCGGAGCGGTCAAACGGTGGTGGTGTCGATGCTACAGGAAGCGAGGGAGAGTAAGGAGGTGCTCACCAGGTTCGCAGCGATGCAATGATGCTCAACGTGGTTGTCGCAGGGCAGGGGGCGCACGGGGATCACGACAATTGCTCGCCGGAGTTCGTGTAGTCGTCGGGCATGCTCAGGCGAGGTTGAAGACGAGGCTTCAGAGCATGCCAGAGAAAATGGAAAGCATGGTTAGATGCGCGGGAGAGTGGTGAGTGTAGGAGGGTCATCCAGAGGTGGAGGGGGAGACGTGGCTTACGGGGAGGCGTCGCCGGAGTTGAAGCAGACGGCGGCGTTGCTCTGTTGGAGACGCTATCGACGTTGCAGAGCACGCGCGGGCGAGCTGAGGTCACTAGGAGGTGCGCCAGGGTACGTGGAGCACGCGTGTGTGGTCGAGGGGGCGAGGGGCGATGGGGACTAGCCGGAATTGCTGCCGGAGAACGTCGGAGGCAGTGGGGTTCGGGAGAGAAATTTGTGCAGCCTGGTGGCGAGGAGGGCTTGGAGACGGAGTGGAAAGAGAGAGAGCGTCGAGGCGCTTAAGATAGCATGGTCGAGGGGTGGTTTTACTGTGGCGTTAACGCGGATTAAATCGATCTTTAATCGCCTGCAACGGCCGGCGAGGTGAGGGGCGGGGTCAGCGGGGTGAGGAAGATGATGATGTGGCTGTGGGGTCGCTTGGCAGCGAGAGAGAGGAGGAGGAGGTGGGGTCCAATCGTTAGTGTCTCTGCGGGTGTGTTTCCGAGTAAAGAGAAAACTGTTCAGGGGTGCGAGGGAGTGGGCTGCTGGGCCTTAGTGGGCTGCCAGATGGGTTGGGTCTGTTTTCCATTTTTTTATACTGATGGTTTTTTCTTTTTCCCATTTGATTTTCTGTTTTGATTTTGTTTAAACAATTTAAACATTCATTTGAATTCAAATGTTTGCCAAAATTTGTGTAGGCTTAAATACTGATTAGTAATATAATCTGAAGTTTATTTTGGAATAAAACCTTATTCTTTTTGGGGTCTTTTAATAATTCAAAAGGCCCTTGTTTTAAATCAAATAAGATTTAATAATATTTTCAAACACCATTTAAATTTCTAAAACCTTCCAAATCTTTTCAGTAGGTTTTTATTTGTTTAGTAGGGTGTCAAATAATTCATCTTGAATTATTTGGAAAGTATTTAATATGATTCTTAAATCATTTGAATTGGGTATTTGTCTTAATTCCAATGGAATTAAATATAGTTTTAATTCCCTAAAGTTTATTTGGAAGATTTATTTAATCTTAATTAAGTTGAATTAAACAACTTTTATTCCACTTGGGTAAATCCCAAAATACTATGTACTCATGAATTATATAATTATTCTTATTAGAGATTTGTCTTTATTAAAAATAGGGATGGAATGGTTAATGCCATTTTATTTTATTTTTGGAAATTCTTTATCCTTTTATTTTATTTGGATTTGAATTATAATCATTTCATTTACTTATGGTCTTGGCCAAGTTTTTAATTTGGTCTTGAAATATCCTCATTGAATAATTTCTTTCTTCGTCTTATAAAATCCATATCTTTTTATTTAGAGATCCAAACTTCGTGATTCCAATTTGTAAAATCTTATTTGATATTTATTTATCCTTTTAAATATCTTTAGGATTTTTTTCTCATCATTTTTTATGGATATTAGATAAGTGCTTTATTAGATTTGGAAATTACTTTTCCTTATCTTATTAAATTCATAAGATTTTATTTATGGCTCCAAATTAAGTGAAACCAATTTATATGGTCTTATAACATTTCTATTTGTCTTTCTTGATCATTTGTGAATGTTTGTTGACAAATTTTTATATGGAACAAATCCATAGGCTTGGGGATAACTTGGAAATGATTTTTATTCCATTTAGGGTTTAGGGTTTGGATTTATTTTCCAAGTGTTTAAATTTCTAGATGCATTTAATGAGGAAAGCATTTCTCTTGATTTGGATTTTGTTGAATTCAAACTTTAATTAAAGTTTGTTCAAGATGGGATTTAAGTTTTCTTTTAGAAACAAAAGTTTCTTTTCACCCAAAATTTCAACAATTATTTATTTTGTTTATTTTTTTTTCACATTACAAGATTTGGAAAATCTTGGGATGTGACACTTGGCATATAGCTTATGCTCTCTAAGGGTTCCAAGAATGGTCCTTAGGTGTAGCTCATGTTCTTCTTCTTATTTGGAATAAATCAGAATGTCATCGATGAAAACAACAACAAACTTATCCAGGAAGTCCATAAAAATCTTATTCATGAGGTTCATGAAATAAGCGGGGGCATTGGTTAATCCAAAAGACATGACAGTATACTCGTATAATCCATATCTGGTTGTAAAGGCATTCTTTGGAATATCCTCTGCGTGAATCTTGAGTTGATGATAGCCAGTTCTAAAATCAATCTTAGAAAACACTTTGGCACCAGTCCACTGGTCAAACAGGTCTTCTATCTTCGGTAGCGGGTACTTGTTCTTGATGGTGACATCATTCAACTTCCGATAATCCGTAAATAAACGGTTACCTCCATCTTTCTTGTCCACAAACAGAATAGGTGATCTCCAAGGTGACGCACTTGGTTGAATCAGTCCAATTTCCAACATGGCATCCAGTTGCTTCTTCAGTTCCACTAAGCCTAGGCATATACGGTTTAGCTAGGTTTGGACGGTTTCTCCAACCTAGCGAAAAATCAGCGGTTTTAGACGGTTTGGTTTAAATGGGTTATACGGTGTTGGATTATTTTTCACACAGCCTAGACACGGACGTTGATCTGCCTGCTTGGCACCACCCGGCGCCACCTCCTACTGTCATGTCCTTCCTCCATGGTTCTCCTAGCTGACGAGCCATGGCCGGCCGTGCCGGTCGGCGATCGCCGTCCACTACATCTTGTGGCCCTGGCGGTGTGCATGATCCTATTCTATGGCTTCTAGGTTGTGCTGCTGGTATGGTCTGTCGTTGTCGTGCATCGCGTGCTTGCTGCCGTGGCGATACCACTATAGACACGCCGTAATAGTGTCTGTGAGACTGGAGCATGAGCTGCTCCTGACTGAGAAGAAATGGTGGGACGTTGATGGTGCAGCGATGGTGCGTTGTCGTGGTTGTTTTCGCCGTACGTGGCTGAAGAGCAGCTGCGAAGCGATCCTGTCGCGGGACCACCGAGGCTGTGGGGTTCGTCCTCGTCGTTGTTGTGGCCGTCGCATGACCATGACGACTACCACGCAGATGCCGGTCGGCACCGCTGAGTAGCAAGAACGCCATGAACGCCATGACCGTGAGTTGCAAGACCAGGCCCCATCTTGCTGCTGGCTGTTGCTTGCGTGCGCCCCATCATCTCGCAAGGAGGTGGTGCCTGCTTCTGCAAGGAGAGATATACGGACGTGCCTCTCCCGGCGTTGGAGTCTGCTATGTCTTCCCCGTAAAATCCTTCGTACTCGTCGTGGCCCGCGGACATCGTGGATGTGAAGAAGATTGAAATTACGGTTTCAGCAGTTTAAACTAGCGCAGAAACCGGAACCGTTGAAACCGGCCAGACGGTTTTGACCGAGTTGGTTCCACGGTTTGTACGGGTTAAAACCAAACTATGCACAGGATTAAGTTCCACTAGTTCATATGGGTTCATACTATATGGTCTCTGGGCTATGGGTCCGGTTCCCGGGATTAGTTCAATGATAAACTCGATATCCCGATCTGGGGGCATACCGGGCAAAACATCTGGAATTACATCGGGGTATTCACAGACTATCCAAACTTGGTCAATGGTTGTCTGGGCTATACTCTTGTTGCACTTGAATTGACGGGGCAAGGTTTCAGATACATGCTTGACTGATATTCCGGCTGTACTGGTCATGGTTATGGCTTTCTTGGCACAGTCAATTAATCCTTTGTGTTTGGACATCCAATCCATTCCTAGTACTACTTCCAAACCTTTAGTTCCGAGTACTATTAGATTAGCATAAAAATCTATGCCATGGATTCGGATAGGGACGGATTTGCAAATTTGCCTAGCTTTGGTGGTCGAACCAGGTATTCGAACAATCATAACATGCTTCAATTTGGTTGGTTGAATCTTACTAGTGCATGCAAATTCTTCAGTAACAAATGAGTGCGATGCTCCAGAATCAAACAACACTATTGCAAGTACTGAGTGAACAGAAAACATACCCAGCACGACATCTGGCGCTTCTTGGGCTTCTTCAGCATGCATGAGAAAAAGACGGCCGTTGTAGTTGAGCGAGTTCCCTGGGGCAAACCTTCTTCTGGGCTGAACACGACGCTGCTGCTGAGCTGGGGCATTTGCATTGGGGGCTGCGGCAATCCTATTGGGGAACTCATTGGAATAGTGACCTTTGGTTCCACATTCATAACAAGTCACTTGCGACTTGTCCTTTGCTGAAACAGGCACAACATTGCTTCTAGTCCTTGGGGGCAGTGTTGGTGTTGGTGACGACATTGTTGTTGTTGAACTTGGGTGGTGCACGGTTGAAATTGCTGGAGTTTCTAGGGTTGTTGTGGTTTCCTCCAGGCCTTGGGTTTCCACAGTTGGGATAGGTCAGACAGTTCATCTAGGGTCTGTTGGTTCTTGGGGCAAATCCTGGAGATGAGTTGGGACGATACTTTGGTGTATGGTGGGTTCCTGGTGATGCATCATGCGACGCTTGCGGTTCTCATTGGTTTGGTTGATATTTCCTTCCATCTGAATGGCAGAGTCTACTAAGGCTTCAATATCTGCAAAGGGGATATTTGTCACATCCCAAGATTTTCCAAATCTTGTAATGTGAAAAATAAATAAACAAAATAAATTATTGTTGAATTTTAGGGTGAATAAACTTTTGTTTCTAAATGGAAACATAAAATCCCATCTTGAACAAACTTCAATTAAAGTTTGAATTCAACAAAATCCAAATCAAGAGAAATGCTTTCCTCATTAAATGCATCTGGAAATTTAAACACTTGGAAAATAAATCCAAACCCTAAACCCTAATGGAATAAAAATCACTTCCAAGTTATCTCCAAGCCTATGGATTTGATCCATATAAAATCTTGTCAACAAACATTTACAAATGATCAAGAATGACAAATAGAAATAATAAAAAACCATATAAATTGGTTTCACTTAATTTGGAGCCATGAATAAAATCTTATGAATTTAATAAGATAAGGAAAAGTAATTTCCAAAACTAATAAAGAACCTATCTAAAATCCAAACCAAATGGTGAGCAATTAATCCTAAAAAGATTTAAAGTGATAATTAAATATTAAATAAGATTTTACAAATTGGAATCACCAAGTTTTGATCTTTAAATAAAAAGATATGAATTTTATAAGATGAAGAAAGAAATATTAAATAAGGAATATTTAAAGACCAAATTAAATCTTGGCCTAATCCATTAAGCAAATGGAGTGAATATAATCCAAATCCAAATAAAATAGTGAATAAAGAATTTTCCAAATAAAATAAAAATGGCATTAAACCATTCTATCCCTATTTTAATAAAGACAAATCTCTAATAAGAATAACTATATAATTCATGAGAAAATAGTATTTTGGAATTTACCCAAGTGGAATAAAAGTTGTTTAATTAACTTAAATAAAATAAATCTTCTAAATAAAATTTAGGGAATCAAAACTATATTTAATTCCATTGGAATTAAAACAAATGCCCAATTCAAATGATTAATAAATCATATTAAAATTATTCCAAATAATTCAAAGTGAACTATTTTGACATCCTTATAATTGAGTAAGAACCTACTGAAAAGTTTTGGAAGGATTTAGAAATTTAAATGGTGTTTGAAATTATTATTAAATCTTATTTGATTTAAAACTAGAACCTATTTAGAATAATTAAAAGACCTTAAAAAGAATAAATAAATTATTCTAAAATGATTTATTAATCAGTGTTTGAAGATACACAAAATTTGACAAAGGTTTGAATTCAAATGGATGCTTGAAATGATTAAATAAAAACCAAAACAGAATAAAAGAAATGGAAAAAGAAAAGAAACAGGAACAAAAAAATATAAACAGACTCGACCCAGCCCATCTAGCCCACTAAGGCCCAATAGCCCACCTCTCCTTCTCTCCCGCAGAAAAACGTTTCACACCAAAGAAAGAACCCGCAGCGACACTGAAGCGTGGACCCCACCCCCACACTCTCTCTCTCACAGACAGCCAGGTCCCACCTTCCCAGTCATCTTCTTCACCCACGCGACGACCACGCCCCTTCTCGCCGGCCGTTTCTACAGGTTTTAATTTGCTTCAATACGCATTGATGCCGCGACCATTACTCGCCACGACTGTGCACTATTAACCGCCCTGGTCTCCTCTCCCTTCTCCCCCAGACCACACCCCACAGGAGCCACCAGGCTGCACAAATTTCTCCCCCGAACCCCACTGTCTCCGACGGCTTTCTCGGCCGATTAAAGCCAGCCTCCTCCGCCCCTCGACTCCTCGACCACACGAAAACATTTCCCAGTCTCTGGCGCACACTCCAGTGCCTCCAGCTCTCTCTCGCTTGCCCCACAACCTCGCCTCCGTCTTCGTCTGAGCGCCACCGAAGAACCCCGGAACTCCGGCGAGCACTACTGGTGAGACTAGACCGCCCCTTTCCCCCTCTTGGATGCTCACATGATCGCGACTTCCATACGAACCTAACGGTGCCTTTTATTTGCCTTAGCACACCGTATATCGTCGCCCCCGTCGATGAACAGACAAGCCCGAGGCGTAGCGCAACTCCGGCGAGGAATCCACGCCACCACCGTGCGCCCCTTGGCAAACCGCAAGCACGTTGAGCATCGCCGTGATCTCCCGAACCTGGTGAGCCACTCCTCTTCCTCCCTTGCTTCCTATTTCGCTAGCTCTGCTGCTAGCCGAGCGTCGCCGCCGCGCGCTGCCGTCGAGCGCCGCCAGAACATGGTCAGAGCAATATGAACCGTAGGATCTTGATCAGAAGGTTACGATAGGAACTTAAGCGAAAGGGTACGCTTGCTTCTGAGCCGTGTGATTCTACTTAGATCCAACGGCTATCAGCAGCCGATCCACGCGAAACGGTATGTGCCAACAGGATAGCGCCGCGTGTCATAGAATCTGGTTTAAAATCAGAATTTGAATTATTAGTTGCTCAATTTTGTAAAATCTATAACTTTCAAACCACACGTCCAAATTTTGCAAATTTTATATCAATGGAATAAGAAAGACAAGTACTTTCTGACCATGCACTTTTTTTAGTAAAAAGCTTCTGTTAAATTGTTTGTTTTTGCAGAAACTTGTATAGGCATGTTTAGAATATAAAATTTGTTCTAAAATGATTTTGGGGATAAAACCTTTGGCAAATGTTTTGTTTTGAACCTACTGACCCTAGAAATCAATTGGTAGTTTCAAAAATGTATTTGGTGAAACAAAAGAATAAACTTTGGATTTAAACCATTTCTAGTCAAACAAAAGTAATGTTTATTTATTAAAAATGCTTTTGGTAGAAAATCTTTGGGAAATGTTTTGGAATAAACTCTCTGACCCTAAACACCAAGTTTTATGACTTAAAAATATATTTGGTAAACCCTATAGAGATTGCTACTTTGACAAAGGCATTTTCAACCACATAAAATAATGATTTGGTTTGAAAATGGTTTATAGGTAAAATCTTTGGCAAATAGTTTTGCCACTTTATAAAATGACCAATAAGTGTTTTAGAATGTTTATAACCTGTTATAAACCACTTCTGTAAATAAAACAAAGTTTGGCATGCTTGCATGCATTGTTTTGTTTCTATCATTTTATGTGATGAATTGCTTGAATGGTAGATTGAAATATTGTTTGCTTGATTGAATTGTAGTGATTTGAAGTGAGTGAACATTGCAAATATCAAGGAGTGAACTTATACTCTCTACCAAAAAGGCAAGTGATGCTTCATACTTTTCTCCCATTATTTTCACTATGCATTAGTGATGTTTCTAAGTAGGACTTGCATGGAATTTTGCTAAGTATAAACCATGCTATGGGAAATCCTAGTAGATGAAAACTTAGTAGAAATTTCCTAAGTTAAGATTCCTCTTACTATCATGCTTAGCTTAGCTAATAGAAAACAAGGGTGGAATATATATTCATGCTATGGAAAAATTTCAAGTCTGAGGACTTGTGTTTTGTTTAATAAAACAACTAAGTGAATGAATCACCTGGGTGGAATGGAAGGAATGGTTTGTGTTGAGTGGTTATGCAAGTCCAGTATGCTGGGGAAAACTTGGGCATCACCAAGTCCAGTATACTAAGGAAAACTTGGTATCTCACTTGTGGATGGCCACCCAGGAACAAAGAGATTTGAGATGTCAAATGTTGAGAAGCTTCAAGTGTAGCCACTTGGCATTATGGGCTCTACCTGGATCATATAGGTTGCAATAACTTAGCTAAATGGACAGTTAGTGGTAGGGGTTTGATAGGTTGGAACGCGTCCATTCTGGTCTAAGGGAAGGCTTCTGAGAGATCTTGTCTTGGTGAAACCAAGTCTTGTGGGGAAAGTGCACCACCTCTGCAGAATGTAAAATCTAAGTACTTAGCCATGTCCCTGGCAAAGGACAATTTGAGCATCAAGACATGGAAGCTATCAAGAATCTCCTCGTCCAAATTTCTAAGTTAAAAACTTGTGGTTGAACAAGGGATTGAAGGATCACCAATTTCTATTGGGAGATGCCTTGGGAAAGATTTTTGTCAAGCAAAAACTTAGTGTTTTCAAATGATAAGGAAAGTATATTTTGAGCAAAGCAAGCCTAAGATCCACATAGCCAAATGCATATAGATGATAGACTCCACTATACTACCATAGTATCACTTGCCAATAGAATTCAAATGTATTGACCCTTGTGGCTGTAACTTGTTATGTTGCAGGTTTGTTTGATGTTAGAGAAGTTTATTGATTTAGGATTACAAGTCTACAACCAACATGTCTGCCTGTGGCACTTTGAAGATGAAGGACCCCATGCTATTGTTATATTCTGCTGCATTGTAATGAGATAGCCAAATGAGCTATGTAAGATGTAATAAATTATGTTATTCCTTGTTATAAAGTTGTATTATGACCTTTGTTTCTTGATATTACATCTTAACTGTGGATGCTAGCTATTGATCCAGGGACTAGCATTGTAAACACAGGGATCTCTACCTTATTAAAGGTTGGGAACCCTTACAATATTGACTAACACCGTCTGCATCTCATCGTGCAAACCATTAAAGAATATCTCCTTCTTCTTGGCTTGAGTGTCGATCTCATCTGGTGCATACCTAGCTAATGACAAGAATTTTTCATGGTATTCCACTACGGTCATCCTCCCTTGTTTCAGTTCCCTGAATTCATCTCTCATCCTCTTGATTAAACCCGGTGGCACATGGGTTCTGCTGAACTTGACTTTGAACTCTTCTCAAGTCATCGTCTGACCTCCTGTCATTGCGCGAACGCTATTCCACCATGCTCTTGCATCTCCCCGCAGATAGTGGGTGGCGAACAGAACTTTCTCGTTAGCTTCCACTCCTGCAACTTCCAGATTGTTCATGGTTTGCAACGAATCATCTGCATCTAGGGGCTCTTCTGACTTAGTGAAAACAGGTGGATAGGTGTTCTGGAAATTCTTGAGCTTAGATCCATGGTTGTCCTGATTTACATGGCCTTGATTGTTGTTGGCCATCTGGGCGTTGTGTTTCAGGGTGGCTAAGTTGGCTTGACGTTCGGCCCTTTTAGCTTCACGGTCAGAAACCAACAATTTCAAGATCTGCAACACCGGGTCTGGGGATGAACCGCTTCCTCCGTGAGGCATCTGAAGATTGAGATAGATCATGAGAAAAGAGGGAAATTTCTAAGGTTCAGGGGTTTTGAAAAGTTTTTGAAGTTTGACTCAGATTTTTCTAGCAACTTGATTTTCATTCATTTATAGCACGTGATACAAACACACACCACAACAAAGGAAAACAGATGGTTTTAAGAACCATTCTAGGAAACTATGATATAGTGGGACCGAATACAATCCACTAACCCTAGTGCTCAAGTGCTACTACTCCTTGGAGTCAGTGTCGTCATCATCATCATCATCAATGAAGGCGAAGTCATCCTCACCGGTGAAGAAGTCCATAGCCTGATCCTCCAGAAAGTCATCATCATTGCTGAGATAAGAGTAGGGGTCTCCACGAAGGTCTTCCCCTGCATTCTCCCTCTCCTCCAACTGCATGTCTCTCTCGTGAATGGTCTCCTCCAAATTTGTGATCCGGTGGCGAAGACGGGTAATGATGCGCTCCTTCTTGTCGAGCTGACGGCGACGAGACTTGCGATCCTTCACTAGCATGGCGATGGTCTGATCCTTATTCTTGGCGATGGCGTACTTGTGGTTGGCGTAGGAACGGGCATTATCCAACTCCTTCTGACAGTCGTACATCATGAAGCTAAGGTGGTCCAACTGAGTCTTCAGCTTGGGGTGATATGGGGCTTCCAGTGTCTGTCCCATAACATCACGCCTTGGGTAGAACTTGAAGCGGGTACCCTTGATTTGATTGATACTCTGACCACACCGACGGGCAAGAGCTTCCTGCATGGCCCTAGCAAGTCCATCGAGCCAGTTGTTCTCTCTTAAGGTGAACTGAATTCCCTCAGCAGTGGGAAGTTCAATCTTTCCTCGGAGACTTGCAACAACTAGCCACTGCAATTCTTCTCCTTCCTGATCATTGAGCTGAGCTCCGAAGAACTCGGGGTGTGGACGCTCTAGCATCTCCGACAGCTGGTCCAAGTCACGCTCAAAGATGAGGTCTCCTCCATTCCCCAACTTATAAAACTTTCTGTACTTCACGGCCATCTATAAGAATATAGGATGAGTAGGTTAGTAGAGTGATCAAGTGTGTCAAATTTTATGTACTTTGCACGAAGTTTTGAGGAACATGAATTTTCATGAAAGAATCCAAGTGATAAGAATGGGAATAAGTTTTTGTAAATACTCACTTCCTTTGGTTTTGAAACTAAGTTTTTGATTCAAACATCCATTCTAACTAGGGTCTCCTATGGTCAGGATGGCTCTGATACCAACTTGTCAACACCTAGATTTTTAATCATAGATGCCTGTTATGCCATACATCGCAATCCCAGGATTACCATTTTTGCGAGACATAACAGATTTGGATATCACAGTACATCATCCATTACAAACCATACATAAGGTCTTACACAAATAAGGATCTCATGATCCAGTTCTTAATACAAATCAAGCAGCGAAATAACATAAAGATAATGATAGCGTGGGCAAAGCTCCATCTTCATGGTCAAAGGCAATGCTGACGACGGGAGATGATCCTTGTTGGCGTAACCTTCCTGCGGTCCGTCATCCTGATACTCCTCTTCATAGTTTGGCCACGGGAATAGCCAGGGACAAAGCCATGAGTACTCTTTAAGTACTCGCAAACTAATACTAACAAGTGAAGTGGTTTTGAATAGGATATACTAAGCTCTAGGGTTGTTTTGCAAAAATCCAGATTTACCTCTACTAAGTTCAGAAGCAAAGAAAAATAGTTGAAAGTTTGATAACACCTAAGTGGGATCTTGAATTTCATACCACAACTCTGTCGTGGTCAAGTCAAGTCATAAATCATTTCATAAGTCATCTTGAAAACATCTGACGATAGAACAGTATGGCCACTCCAACTGTCCATAACCGCGGACGCGGCTATTCGAATAGTTTGACACTCTGTAGAGATTGTACACTTTCACCACAACATTCGATACATCCGTCAGGAACAATCCTGAATTCACCATACTCAGTATGCGGATAATCAATCCTAACCTTTCAATTATACGCCCTAGTATAGGCACCTCTCCTGTGAGTTTGGCCTCCCAACCATGACCAACTGTCATCTTGGGTACTGCACAGGTGGACAATCTTCACAAGGTAGCCTCAGCTTAGACCTTGGCCGCAAGGGAACCCATACTAAGGTATATAAATTTCCATTCAAGCCCTACCCAAATTTCGGGTATTGTGTGAAGGAAATATGGCCTAGAGGCAATCATAGAGATGAATATATTTCTTATGTATCCATGAGTTATTGTAATGTTCCTTGAATATCCATATCAGGCAACTTGTATTGATTGGCAATTATGTGAATTGTTTGTGAAACTCTTTAATTGTATGGTTATTTAAGATTTAACCCTAGTCGAAGTTCATGTGAGGAAACACGTGAATATTAGACTAGCACATCGATTGGTTGATGACTATGTTTCGCAAGTCATAGACATGGAGATGTCAAACCAATGATGTGGACGCATGTTATGAACATGGGGTTGGACTGACCCAACTTGAGACTGGCAATTAGTTGTAGCTCTCTCTCTACACATCGTGTACGTTTTGTCTTAGACCTGAGATTGTCGCATGTACTTGAGATGTGGATCGACCTACTTTGCGGCTATCAAACGCTGCTCCGTAACAAGGTAGTTATAAAGGTAGCTTTCGGGTTTGTCCTGAAGCATGCTGGAAGGCATGGTCAATCAAGATGGGATTTGCCCCTCTCTACTTGAGAGAGATATCTCTGGGCCCCTCGAGTGACCGGATCCAGAAATGCATGGCCGTGCTACATAAGGTTAAGAGTTAACCTAGTAAAGGGATTCCGAGTCACAGTATCGAGAAAGGGAGGTTAGCTTGGAGCTAGACCAAATATCGTGAGGCAAAGGGAAAGACATGTACTAAACCTTGTGATGGTTAGTCCGATATGATCTTTGTATGCGTTTAGGAGTTGGCACGTCTTGCTAGAGGCCGCTACCAACTATTTACAGAATAAGTGTATTCGTGTCATGTCTATACGTATATGAACCTATAGGGTCACACACTTAAGGGTCTGGAATCCTAATGAGGATTGGATCCGAATTAGACCAGGCTTAGGCTACTAATGGGCTGCTAATGTAGAAGCCCACTAGGGACGCCTATATAAGAGAGGGTGGGGCGAGCTGACCAGGGTGAGATCTCAGACCTTTCCACCCAGCCGCCACACCTCTCGCCTGTGTTGCATGCGCGGATCTAGTAGTCCGGCGTCTGACGCTTCCACCCTGTACGTGTGGATACCTCGGAGGCGCTGCATCTGTAGCGTTTGGACGAGCCGCGCAAGGGGTGCTTCTTGTCGGACGAGAACGAGGAGTCGTAGATCGTCAGCACTGCCTCGACGCGCTTCATCGATTCCGCAACTGCGCGTCTAGTGGTAATCCCGTGATCTATGACAACAGTATTCCTGGTATACGCGGTAGAAAATTTTGATTTGCGCTAGTGTATCCTACCTGTATCCCTTCATTGTGGTTGTATGGTAAAATTGGAATGGTATCGCATCCAGACAACCATCAGTTTTATAAAGGGCTAAGGCTCATGCCTTACCATTTTCATCATCAAAATCATCTGGTGTTCAAGAACACATGTCAAAACATGTTAGTAGAATGACTCATCATTCTAAGGTTTTCATAACCATTTTCACCAAGTATTCCCATCTAAAGTTGATCACGTTTTATGCTTAGCACTAGAATCTACAAGTGGGGGTAAATACTAATGGTGGGTAATAAACAAGTGTATCTTACCTAAGTAAATCTCATGCGTCAGGATGATATTAAGATTATCGAACTTAGGCCAAATTTTATGCTCTTTATGCTACCTTCCAATATCCTTCTAATATCTACAATTGGCTAAGTAAACTCTAAGAGAAAGCTTTGATGAAGAATTAAAATACTTAAGCTTGCAAGTAAAATTAGGATTGGGTATCATCAAATATATCTAACCAAGCATGCTTAATGCAAGTAAAACTAGCTTTGATGAAGAATTAAGATACCGCGAGGGGCGCTGCCCCTTCGAACCCCACAAGGGGAGACCCCCTAGACCCCCCCTTTATTGTAGCCCCTTTTGTATCTCGTTAAGGTAACTAGGTGCTACGAGGTCACATGATCCGGTAGAATGCGATTCTATGCATAACTTGTTTTTGCAGGATGTATGTGATCAGTATGGCCCATATATGTATGTGATGCATGTATGAAATTTATCATGACCTGCGTGTCGTGAGTAGGGCAACACGGCTGGAGCCATGTGTGTGTTGTCAATTATTGTAATGGCCTGCGTGCCAACTTAATCTGCCTCACTGGTTCACTACCCTTCACTTATCTTGGATTGCCTTTAAGCATCAACAAGCCTGCAGTGGAACATTTTCTGCCTATTGTTCAGAGAGTGGAGAGAAGATTATGTGGGATTGCTGATTTCCTAAACTATGGGGGAAAATTATAGTTTGTTAAATCTGTCTTATCCTCCCTTCCCATATATTATATGAGTTGTTTTGAACTTCCTGTCTCTATTAAAGATCAGCTGATTAAGTATATGAGGCAATGCTTGTGGAGGAAGAAAACCACTGATGTCCAAGCTAGAGGACAAGCTCTAGTGGCCTGGAATAAAGTTTGTAGACCAAAGAATCATGGAGGTTTGGGTGTTCTTAATCTTAACATTCAAAACTCAGCATTTCTTTTGAAAAATTTGGATAAATTCTACAATCACAAAGATATTCCATGGGTTCATCTTGTCTGGAACACTTATTATTGCAATGGTAAATTGCCTGGACGAAGTCTGGAGGGATCCTTTTGGTGGAAGGCTCATCTGAAATTAGTTGACATATTTAAAGGAATGGCAAAGTGCTCGGTGGGAGATGGAAAATCCACTCTCCTCTGGACTGATATGTGGAAAGATGAATGCTTACAGCACAAGCTTCCTCATCTACTATCTTATGCAAAAAATCCACACATTTCTGTTTGTGAGTTCTTGTAGACACCCAACATGCAAGATCACTTTTTTCTTCCTCTGTCACAACAAGCTTACTTTGAATATCAATACCTTGACCAAATTATCAGTGATGGAATGCAGGGAGAAACAGACAGCTGGAGCTATATTTGGGGCAGTGTTATTTTCTCAGTCAAAAAGGCCTATTCTTCATTATCTGGATATTAGTCAGTACAACCACATTTTTCCTGGTTGTGGAAGTCTTCTTGCCAGCAAAAACACAAGTTCTTCTTCTGGCTTTTGCTCCTTGATAGAATAAACACCAGAAATCTTTTGAAGAGGAAAAGATTATCTCTGACTACATATGATTGTGTGTTCCATGGTTGCACTAGTGAGGAAACTTTACTTCACTTATTTTGGGACTGTTCTTTTGCAAAAGCATGCTGGGATGAAATTTGTCCTGTCCGAGACAATGTTCTAAATCTCTTCGAGGCGTTGACTAGTATTAAAAGCAGGATAAAAGTCCCCCTTGCAATGGAAATCATTATTATTGGGGCTTGGGGCATATGGATGTGCAGAAACAATGAAATCTTCAATAACAAGAATGCTTCCCTTGATGAATGGAGGGCTATTGTTTCTCAGGAATTAAGATGGGTCTTGTGTAGAATTAAGAAAAAGTATTATTAGGGCCTCAAAGACTGGATTAGCAATAACTTAGATAGGAGATAGTTGGCCATGGTGTTTCTTATCCCTCCTTGAGGTGGCCTGGAACTTGTAAATATACCCTACTTGTAACTCTTTATGATTTATAAAAATTGCAGTGGGGTTTTTTACCCTACTGTTTTACCCTCAAAAAATATTCTATGTAATTTTGATTACTAGGTGTTAGGATTAATAGCTTGTATTAGTTCTTGGAGGACTCATCACTTGGAGGATGGCTCACATGGAACATGAAGATGGAGATCATCATGGTGGACAGGTTCTATGGCGATGGAGATCACCATGAGAAAATGGGCCATACTGTGTCACATTTATGTGAATGCTATTCTTATGCGTTTTACTACTATGCATACTTAGATGATAGAAGTAGAACGATCCCTCACAAAGTTTAAGTTAAATCATGCCCTCCCAACCAAAACTTGCACCATCCTATGCCCTGTACAATCGTTGGTGGGCCTATGAAATTAGGGTGTCGCGGTTTTCCTTGGCTGGATGGTTTGTATCGGATACCTACATGCATAAGGGTTGGTGAGCTTGACAAGGTCATCTTAACAGTTAAGGACCTTGGGGCATAAAGGTTGGGTGCCTAGTTTTGACATAGAGATGTCACCCAACAACAAGAGTCATATGTGATATGATTAGCAAGTGTTGCTTACCGATTTACCTTGTCTTCTAGCAGTGATGCTAAAGCTCACTAGTCGACTTGTTAATTGTGGATCTTGAATCACTTAGTATCAATAGAGGGATATTGATTTAAGTGGGAGTATATGCTATTAAATTGTTTAATATGTTTTACTCTTTCATGGTTACATGGCTTAGTATTTTGCATGTTTTCTGTTGTAGATCAATGGCACCGAACACTACATCACCTTTCTCTTTGCGTTCGATTCTTGACAAAGATAAACTAAATGGAATAAACTATTCGGACTGGGTCCGTAACCTGAGAATTGTTCTCAGGTCTGATAAAAAGGAAACGGTTCTGGATAACCCAATCTCTGATGAACCTGCTGATAATGTATTTGCTGCCCTCAAGAATGCCTACAAGAGAGCATGTGATGATTCTCTTGAGGTTAGCTGTCTTATGCTTGCATGCATGGAACCTGAACTCTAAAAGAAGTTTGAGGATCAGGAAGCGTACGATATGATCGTCGCGCTTAAGGACATGTTCCAAGATCAGGCAAGTACTGACAGGTACAATGTTGCCAAGTCCTTTGTCGAATGCAAGCTAGCAGAGGGAGCAGCTGTAGGCCCCCATGTGAACAAAATGGTTGGTTACAATCAGACTTTGGAAAAGATTGGTTTTCCACTAGGCCAAGAGTTGTACACTAACTTCATTTTGGCGTCTCTTCCATCCAGCTATGGGCAGTTCATTTCGAACTACCATATGCATGGGGTGGAGAAGGGCCTTAATGAATTATGTGGGATGCTTAAAACCGTAGAAAGTGACATGAAGAAGTGTGCAGGGCATAGCCATGTGATGGTTGTGCAGAACAATCCTAGCTTCAAGAAAAAGGGTACTTCTTGGAAGAAGAAGGGCAAGGCTAAGGATACGATCCCTAAGCCTGCACCCAAGAAAAAGGCTGGACCTGTAGAAGACACTGAGTGCTTCTTTTGTCATGAGCTTGGCCACTAGAAGAGAAACTACAGCAAGTACCAGGCTTCTTTGAAGAAGAGTGGAAGTAAGAGTACTTCCCACTCAGGTACGCTTGTTGTAAATGTTGTGGACATTCTTCTTGCTGATTCCTATGTTAACTCTTGGGTATTTGATACCGGATCAGTTGCTCATATTTGCAATTCGATGCAGGGGCTAATAAGGACTAGAGAAGTTGTCGGGGGGATAGCCCCCGATACGGTCACGAGAGGGGAAACATGGTGCAACTGGTTTGGCTCCGAGTAAAGAAAGAACCAGGATGGGTAAGAACGGCCGAGTAAGATAAGCATGAAAGCCAAGATACAAACTATCTCGGCCCGTATAGGACAAAGTTGTAACCCTTGCAGGTACCAACGAGCTGAGTCAAGAAGGACGCGTGGCACCTTTCCGAGTAAGGTTCACGAAGGACCATGGTAAAGCATGGTCAAAAGAGAAGGGCGATGCCGGGATGACACAAAAGAAGTCGGGTGACGCCCAAAGCAAGCGCTGACGTACAAAGTAACTGCGTGACGCCAAAAAGAACAAGAAGCAGTGTACCAGAAGACCGTTAGCTGTCAAGCTTTATGGACCGGGCCTATGGTCTTAAGGCAAGACATACCCGGCCCATATTGTAGGGACCAAGATCCAAATAGTAAACACTAGAACCCAAAGGGGTATTAGCTAGCACTGCCTATATAAGGGAGGGCATAGCAGAAGTAGAGGGAGGTTGGACCAAGTAGAGAACAGGTGTTGCGTACTCAAGCCAATACAGCTCAAGGAGCACTTGTAATCTTTGGGGTATCAATCAAATTGTCAAGTGTGGAGAGTTCTTCTTGTTCTTCGTGCATGGCTCGACCGTGCACTCCCTCCCCGGTGACCACAAGCACCCATTCGGCCCCCAACTTAAGCCTACCCATGGCATCTGCCGTGCCACCACCAGGACAGTTGGCGCCCACCATGGGGACAGTTGGCGCCCACCATGGGGCAGAAGCAGGTGCTTGATGGAGTCTTCATCCGGACGGGCAACATCATCACCAAGACCGGTGAGCGCGTCTACTCCGGCCTCATCCAGAGGTTTGGAGCGCTCAACTTCATCAGCGACAACGCGGGCTGCTTCAGGACCAAGCCGTTCCCTAGGGGCGGTCGCTTCATCAAATTCGGCGAGCACCAGGTCTACGTCGCGGTGCGCGTGGAGCGTGCATATCCTGAGCACGTCGTCCTGGCGCCTGATCCCCCAACGGCAACAGTCGCTGGGAAACCTCTCCAACTCGTCTCCATGGAGGTAATGATGACTGCCCCAAACCCCGTAGCTCCCACAGTAGTTCCAGTGGTAAATGAAAACACAGAAGGAGGAAATCATGAGGAAACACGAAGGGCTGCAAGAATAGCAGAGGCGCCGCTGGAGAAACCAGAGAACATAGCTAGGAGCAAAAGAGCTAAGGAGCTACAGGAAGCGATAGACAAGTTGGCAGAGACAGTGGCACAAGCAACTGACCCGGCGCGTGTGCAAGCCGAGTTAGAAGAAACCAGGATAAAAGTCCTGGAGAAAGCAAAGGAGCTAGCACAGTTACAGCAGGATGTGGATATCTCTATCCAAGAGCTTAACTCGGCAAATCGAGTCAAGGGCACAAAGACCCAGCTTGATGCAACAAGATTGAGAGGAAGGAACCTCAATGAAGAGCTGGCAGAGGCGACATCAAAGATAACACTAGAGAAAATAAATGAGACGGCCATGCGTCCAACGTACAACACAGCAGCAGCTAATCTGCGAGCAGCAGAAGCAGCAATGGCAGAATTACCCCACTTGGAGGGGGAAGCAAAGAAAAGGCAGCAAGAACGAGTCAATGAGTTAGTAAAAGCAGCCAGCATGCTGAATGAGGCATATTATAGAGCAAATCCGGGTATAGCAGGGAGATCACAGCTGGTTCACTCGGCAACTCCTGTTCCGGCAAGAGCGGCTGGGCACACGGCATCCTCACCCGGAGCGGCACCCAGGCCGAGAAAAGAAAAAAGTGTGGATTCTGGAAGAAACAAGCAGATGGTCGCCTATGATCCAGCAGTAGTTCAAGGAAACCCGGCGCATGCGCAAGGGGCAAAAAGAAATAATCCCCGAGAAAATGAAAACCAGGAAAAAATTGGACATAGAAATGACAACGGAGGGCAAAATTTTGCGCCTCATACTCGACGCGCAACTCACTCGGCGGGAGGAGGAAATCCAGCTCTGAATAACGCACCAGCTCAATCGGAAAGAAGACAGCAGAGCGCGGGAATAGCAGTTCAACAGCCAGCTGACCCGAACGCGAATAAGTATAATGATGGTTACTCGACAATGGTAAATGACGGGTATGAGCTGCTGGATCATGCATATCAAGCAATGGGAGTGAGATACGGAGGTAGGAACCTTCAGCAGGATGATGCCAGGCTGAAGCTTGACCGCATAAAAATAGCAGAGATAATTGAATCACAAGTTCCGCAGGGTCCACCATGTTTTGGCCCAAGGATCATGAAGGAGCCATCAGTGCCAAATTTCTAGCTGGCCAAAGGGACAAAAACATATGATGGAAGCACAAAGCCAGAGGATTGGCTCATAGATTATGGAACCGCGGTGAAGATCGCGCAGGGAAACTTGAGATGGGCAGTACGTTATGTACCGCAGATGCTGGAAGGACCAGCTCGGGTATGGTTGAACAATTTGCCACCCGGAAGCATCAACAGTTGGATTGATTTTCACGACGCCTTCATGAGAAATTTCACGAGCACTTACAAGAGGCCAAATCTCCCACAGCAACTAGCAATGTGCAAGCAAAGACCGAATGAGACAGACAAGGAGTTCCTCACAAGGTGGTGTACGATGCGTAACTCTTGCGAAGGGGTAATCGAGTCACAAGCAATCACATGGTTTCCACAAGGATGTAGAAATGGGAGTGTGCTATGGCAAAGGTTACAAAAAGATATGCCGGCAAGCCTAGCAGAGACGATAAGAATCACCGACTCATACGCGTTAGGAGATCCGACTCAGCCGCTGCTCATGTCGGCAGACGGGATGACTGAAACTCAGATCTATGACGCTGCCGGGTCGCAAAGGCGCTAGGAGAGACCCGAATACAGAAGTAAGAGAAGAGACGAGAGGCCAGATTACAGGTATTGTTCGGCTCAGGTTGCAGCAGGGAGTCAGGATCATCCAGATGCTGGAAGCAGTCAGCGTCAAAGGACAAATGGTCAACAACAATGGGTGCCAAAGAATGACGGCAAAAGGCCATACGATCAGAGGAAACAGTATCAAGACCGACAAAAATACACCTATCAGATGATGCTGGATCAGCCGTGTAAGTTTCACACGCCAAGTCCGAGTAAGCCGGCAAATCACTCAACAAGGCAATGCACTTGGTTTCAGAAAGGAGACAGAGTGGACTCGCTGAATAAGCATCTTCCACCACCCCCCCCTCCACTTACAGGAGGAAATGCTCAAGCAGTAGGAGCAGATAACAGATATGAAAACAGGCAGCCGAGGTATCAGAATCAAGAAAGAAGAGAAGCTGTGCACCAAGTGCACAATCCAAGAGGTGAGGATGCCCATGTTGGCCATGGAACCAAAAATGAGTATAGAGAACATCACCAGAGCTATGTTGTCTTTGTCACAGAGCCAAATGACAAGAAGAGCCAGCAGCGACGAATGATGGAAGTGAATGCCACGATGCCGGCAATTCCCAAGTACATGCATTGGTCTGAGCAAGAGATAACTTGGAGTAGAAAGGATCACCCCAAAATCATGCCAACCCCAGGAGGATACGCTCTAGTTCTGGATCCAACGTTCATGGGCCCAGATATCAACGTGAAATTTTCAAAGGTGTTAATCGATGATGGCAGTAGCATCAACATCATGTACAAGGATACTATGCTCAATTTAGGCATTACCATGAACATGCTGGAGCCGACTAAGACCACTTTCCACGGGATTGTGCCGGGATTATCCTGTGAGCCAATTGGCAAAATCTGGGTCGACGTCTTATTCGGCAACAGAGAAAATTGTCGTACTGAAGCCATAGAGTTCGAGGTAGTAGATTTGGTCAGCTCATATCATGCCTTACTCGGCAGGCCGGCTATGGCAAAGTTCATGGCTACTCCTCACATCGCTTACTTGAAGATGAAGCTGCCAGGCCCATGTGGGGTGATCACAGTTGAAGGAGATTACAAAACATCTATTGCTTGTGCCGCAACCGGATCTTCACTGGCCGAGTCACTCGTCATAGCACAAGAGAAAAGTCAGATGTTGGAGGTGTCAGCATTGGCCAAAGCAGCACAAATGTCCATGCCGGCACTCACCAACCCGCATGGCAATGTGTCATTTTAAGCTACCAAGGAAACCAAGAAGGTGCAGGTGGATGAAACTTTCCTAGAGCGCACAGTAACCATTGGGGCTGGCCTTACAGATAAATAGGAAAGCGAGCTCACCAGCTTCCTCCGTGAGAATCGGGACATCTTTGCATGGTCCACTC
This sequence comes from Avena sativa, assembly GCA_916181665.1. Classification (NCBI taxonomy): domain Eukaryota; kingdom Viridiplantae; phylum Streptophyta; class Magnoliopsida; order Poales; family Poaceae; genus Avena; species Avena sativa. The sequence continues at coordinate 269,051,066 of OV702298.1, read as the reverse complement.
AAGATCTGCAAGGAGTTCTGAGGGAGCTGGCTGAGCATTCTCTTCATGTAAGACCAGATGCAAGGCCGGTGAAGCAACCCCTCCGCCGCTTCGCCAAAGATAGGAGGAAAGTAATAGCGGCCGAGATTGCAAGACTTTTAGCTGCTGGATTCATCATGGAAGTGCTGCACCCGGATTGGTTGTCAAATCCAGTCCTGGTCGAGAAGAAGAAAGATGACCCGAACATGGAAGTGGTATGGCGCATGTGTATTGATTACATGAACCTCAATAAGGCGTGTCCGAAAGATCCGTTTCCTCTGCCTCGGATCGATCAAGTCATAGATTCTACTGTGGGTAAGAGTTGTTGTCATTTGTGGATGCATATTCAGGATTCCATCAGATTCCACTGAATCCAAATGATCAAATAAAGACAGCTTTTATTACCCCGTACGGGACTTATTGCTATCGCACCATGCCATTCGGATTGAGAAATGCAGGCGCAACATATCAAAGATGCATGCAAAAATGCTTGCAAGATCAATTGGAAAAAAATGTTCAAGTATACGTTGATGACGTGGTAATAAAAACCAAACAAAGTCATACTCTAATTGAGGACTTGCGTCAAACATTTGCAAACTTGAGAAGATTCCGAATGAAACTTAAACCGGAAAAATGTACATTTGGTGTCCTGGCTGGAAAATTACTCGGATTCCTTGTATCCAGCCGAGGAATTGAAGCTAACCCGACAAAGATCAGGGCCATCGAAAGAATGGAATTGCCAAAAACCCTCAATGATGTCCAGAAGTTTACTAGATGCCTGGCTTCATTGAGCAGGTTTGTTAGTCGGCTAGGCGAAAAAGCCCTACCACTATATTAGCTGATGAAAAAATCAGACAAATTCACATGGACACAGCAAGCTGATAGCGCTTTCCATGAATTAAAGAAAATGTTGGCAACATCACCAATATTAGTGTCACCACTATCCAAGGAGCCAATGATGCTCTATGTCACCACAACCAACAGAGTTGCAAGTGCATTAATAGTGGTTGAACGTGAAGAAGGGGGCAAATCAGTCCAAAGACCAGTATATTACTTGAGCGAAGTGCTCTCTGTCTCGAAACAGAATTACCCGCATTATCAGAAGATGACATATGGGGTATATATGGCAACAAAGAAGCTGAAACATTATTTTCAAGAACACCCAATCCGGGTAATATGCGAGGCACCTATCTCGGATATATTGGGCAGCAAAGATGCCAGCGGCCGAGTAGCCAAATGGGCCATTGAACTGGCACCATACACTCTACGATATGATAGGCGGGATGCAATAAAATCTCAAGCCATTGCAGATTTCTTTGTAGAATGGATGGAGATGCAATACGAGCCACCACTGCAAGATCCAAATTACTGGAAAATGCATTTTGACGGGTCCAAGACGAGAATGGGTCTGGGCGCCGGGATAGTGCTCACATCTCCAAAGAGGGATCAACTGAGGTATGTCTTGCAGATTCATTTTGCTGCTTCAAACAACGTTGCCGAGTATGAAGCACTCGTCCATGGCATTAAAGTAGCCAAGGAAATTGGTATCAAAAGGATCATGTGTTTTAGCGATTCGGATTTGGTGATTCAGCAAGTGTCTGGACATTGGGACACACTGGACGCAAACATGGCATTATATCGCTTCCACGTGCAGCAAATTTCGGGATATTTTGACGGTTGTGAATTTCATCACGTTCCTAGAGCAGAAAATGAGGCAGCATACGTGTTATCCAAGCTAGGATCATCTAGACAAGCAATACCACCAGGGGTAGCATTGGAGCATCTCAGGAAGCCATCGATCAAGCCGTCACCAGAGTCCGAATCAATCAGGGTCATCCCGGCGAGTCAGGAATCAGAGGCAGTGCTAATGGATATCGACTCAGGGGTAGGTTCGAGTCACTCGGCAACTGATCCGTTCACCTCAGGGGTAGCTGAATCACACTCGAGGACTCCTCAGGTTATGTCGGCAGAGCATATGTCGGCGGAACCAATGGACATTGATGTTGAAGCAGACCCGGAACCACTAATACCAACATGGGAACAACCAATATTCAGTTATTTGAAAGATGGAACCTTGCCGAGTGATGAAACACTGGCAAAGCAAACGGAATGAAGAGCAAAAGCATACACCATAATCAACAAGGAACTCTACAAGCGAAGTGTGACAAGTGTACTACAGCGTTGCATCAGCTCAGAGCAAGGCCAGGAGATCTTGTTGGATATCCATCAGGGAGAGTGCGGGCACCATGCGTCATCAAGAGCGTTGGTAGCCAAGGCATTCCGACATGGATTCTACTGGCCAAGCGCATTGGCACAAGCGCAAGAGTTAGTTGAGAAATGCAGTGGTTGTCAACACTATGCGTCTAAGTCACATTTACCAGCGTCTGAATTGAAGACTATACCAATCACTTGGCCGTTTGCAGTATGGTGTCTAGATATGATAGGACCATTCAAACCAGCAAGGGGAGGCATGAATCATATCTTGGTCATGATTGATAAGTTCACTAAGTGGATAGAAGTGAAACCAATCAAAAAACTGGACGACAAAACAACTGTTACATTCCTAAGGGATATAATCCTCAGATACGGTTACCCGCACAGTGTGATCACGGACAATGGCACAAACTTTGCCGAAGGAGATTTTGCTTGCTTCTATGAGGAACACCGAATAAGACTCGACGTAGCGTCAGTCGCCCATCCGGAATCAAATGGACAAGTTGAACGGGCTAATGGCTTAGTTCTGTCCGGGATAAAACCCCGCTTAATGGAACCACTCCAGAGATCACCTGGTTGTTGGCTAGAGGAACTACCCTCAGTACTGTGGAGCTTAAGAACGACTCCGAATCGATCAACTGGTTATACGCCATTTTTCCTTGTATATGGGGCTGAAGCAGTTTTGCCTGCCGACATAGAATATGACTCGCCAAGGATAAGGCAATACTCGGAAGCCGAGGTAAAAGAGGCCCGAGAAGATGGAGTAGATTTACTCGAAGAAGGAAGGGAACTGGCATTCTCTAGATCCGCTATATATCAACAAAATCTCCGATGCTACCATAGCCGGAAAGTGCAACGTCATGTTTTTCGAGAAGGAGATATGGTGCTATGGCTGGTGCAGCACACAACTGGAATGCATAAATTATCACCTCCATGGGAAGGTCCATTCATTGTAAGCAAAGCATTGCACAATGATTCCTACTATCTCATAGACGCTCGTGAAGCACAAAAGAACAAGGCGGATAGGTCAGGAGATGAAACTAAAAGGCCATGGAATGTGACACTGCTTCGTCCCTTCTATACTTAAGAGAAGCAGTGCATGTATCACTCGAACTCTCATATGTCGGACGTGTTTGCCGGCTATGTGCTAATAATAAAATGGTATGATTCGAAAAACTAACTCGGGGACTACCCCTTAGGCTTTCCATTTCAATTATTTTACGTCGGCTGGTGTGATACCCGGAATTTATTTTGGAACAAGTAGTGTTTACTCGGAAGAAATCAACTCTTCGACTATGTTGTTGTCTGAAAACACGGCTTCATGGCAAGCAAGAGAAAAAGATCCAAGACGGGTAAACACGAACGCCAGATAAGTACAAGGGAGAAACGCGAGTCGGCTTTAGTTTGTGCCTAACTCTCTGTAGGTTGTGTTATACTATGTGTCGAGTAATCTCGGCCAAGTTATCCAAGTTTCATATCCACTAACTAAATCCTTCGTACTTGAGATCCTAATGTCGAACGCCAAAAAAGGTAGACAAGGGCCAAAGGCAAGGAAAGGTGACACGGCAAAATGAAACTCGGGGACTTGTCCTTGAGTGGTTCGCACTCAAAGCATAATGCAAATATATAAAGCCTATCACAAGGCACATAGTCAAACTTCAAGTGCAATGTACGCTACATCTGTACCTGGCATACTGGGTATCTAATAAAAGTTTGAGTATTTGTTGGCCTAAGGAGCAGGAGAACTTGGAGGAGCATTCTCAGAACCAGGAGTGCTTGGAGCATCGGTCGGGTGCGGGGCATCTGCGGCCGGGTCATCTGGATGATCTGACTCGGTCGCCTCGCTGTCACCACCCTCTTCATCAGCAACTTCGATGAGCGGATCGCCAAGGTCGAGGAAGCTGGGCCCTTCACACCAAGCGTGCACCATGGTGTACTCGATCATAGCATAAGCTCGCTCCTGGCGCTTCTTGATCAGCTCCGGGTCGTTCAACCATTTGCCATCTCCCCTTATGCGAGCAAGAACATCAAGGTTGATGTCCTCGTACCATGAAAGCATGAAGGAGAGAGCCTTGTCCGCTGTAGCCTGGCTGGCCGACTCACGCCATTGATCTAGACGGTCTTCAGTAAGGAGCAGTCTCTCGGCTAGCGGCTCGATTAGTTCGGATGGGTCTTCATCCGGCCAGAGCATGCGAAACGCATGGATAGCTGACTTGAGCAAATCCACACTGCAAGATCTGAGGGTCTTGACCCGTTCAGACACCGCTGCAAGGAGCTCCTCCATGGACACATCGCCATCAGCAGCAGCACCAGCTTCGGCCCTCACCTTCTTCATGGGTCAGATGGCAAACATGTTGGCCTCAGGAAATTTTTCTGCAAGAAAAAAGGAGAAGTTAGCGAATAGCAAGGGCAGATGGAAGAGATCCAGCAGGACTTGGACAGTGCGTAAAGAGTAAGAACTCACTACCGAGAAAGAAGTTGATGGCAGCGAGCTTGCTATGCCAAGTCTTGGTCTTGGCTTGAATAGCGTCGAGGTTCATATTTGTCGACTCGACCAATGACTCGGCCTCATCGAGCAGCCTCTTAGTCTTCTCGGTGCTGGCATCCTGCTGCTCGTTCTTCTCGACAAGCTCCTCCTTCAGCCCTTTTACCTTGGCCAAGTGCTTCTCCTCCGTCTCGGCCATCAGTTTCTTCAGCCGAGTCACCTCATCGTGCTCCTTCTGGAGTTCGGCTTGGTGCTTCTCTGCTTATTGAGAACAAAAATTTGTCAGTACCAACAGAAAAATTTCAACTATTGGCTTAGAAGGCAGGAAATTTACTCTCGGCCTCGCTGATTTGCGATTGAAGATCGTTGATGGTATCCTGAGCAGTGGCTGTGGAACAAGAGCAAGAGGAAAAATGAGAAGATGAACCAAGGAGAATTACATCAAATAAGAAAGAGGAAGATCAAAGATATTACCTTGGCCGAAGGTGTCAGTCTGTAGCTTCTCATACGCAAGTTATAGCTTGCGATGCACCAGGACGAGAGCTTGGTGCACCTTGGTGCGCTCGTTATGCGTAAGCTAATCAAAGCAGACAAATAACAAAGAAAGAGTCGAGTCAGGCGACCTGCCGAATAAAAGAGCTTAAGAGTTTACAGCCGAGTAAGTTCCTTACTCGGCAGTAACCTTGAGGGCTAGGGACCGAAGTTCTAACATACAAGCTTGGAGTAAAGGATTTGAAGGCTAAGTGACTATTGAAGAGCTTATAGCCGAGTAAGTTTCTTACTCGACTGTAACCTCGGGGACTAGGTGATATGTATAAAGGAAATACTCAATGATACAAAAGAGTAAGAAGTTAATTTACCTCATTCACTTCATCGGCGCGGGCCATCAGAGAAATGGCCTGCTGGGTCATGTCGGAGACAGCCTTGGGGCCTAGCTTCAACTTCTTCCCGGTACGAGTGCTGACCTCCTGCTCGCCTGCTGCATTCCATGCCACAGCGTAAGGTTTAGCCGAACCAAGGCTCTAGCCACTGAGCGTCCGAGTAAGAACTCGACCCGTTTTCAGGGTGGTTCCCACAGTAGCACGGGTTGCAGCGGCAGAAGTATGGAGGGTAACAACCCTGGAGTCATCACTTGACCCGACAGCCGCAAATTCGTCCCCCTTACCCGTTGAAGCTAGCTTTGTCGCCGACGTCGGAGGCCGGATCTGAGGAGCAGAACCCGGAGCGCAAACTAGGGTTATTTGCATGGAAGTGGTGGATTTGCCAGAAGAGGGGCGAGTAGAACCAGAAGCCTTGGGATGGGTCTGGCCCTTTAACAGAATTTGAGAGCGAGCAAGAGGATTTGGAGAGGATCTTGGAGCCTCCTGACTGGGTTCAGCAGTTTTGCTGGCTCCAAGATCAGGAAGTTGTTCATTCACATTAGCTTGTGGGCTGATGCCAGAGGAACTGGTGGCAGAGGGTTTCTCGGTGCCAGACTTGTGGGCACCAAGATTAGGAAGTTTTTCCTGGCCAGCGCCAGGAGCGCTAGCCGAATGACCCACCGGGTCTGACTGACACTGAGAAGCGTGAGCCTCAACAGTGCTAGCCTCAACCCGGACGGGACTCGGCGCCGCCGAGTCAGCTGGAGGAGGTGCAGGACTAACCGGCGAGGCAATGCTAGAAGCAGCCTGACTCGCCGTCAAAGGTGCAACACTGAAAATAACAAGACATATATAAGAGAACAACAGTGATGAGAAAGGAAAGAACAGAAAAGGCAAGGTCCAAAACTTACCCGGTGACGACCGGGTCGCGGGTTACTCAGCGCGTGACTCGGCGCCCAGCAGCTTGACGAGTCTCACCCAGGCTGGCAGCAGCAGGAGCTGCCAGACTGGGCTTGTTCTTCTTAGCCGGCTGAGTGCTGGAGGAGGTTCCGTGTTGCTTCGGCTTAGCGACGGGAATCTTGCCGACTCCGCCCACGGCAAGAGGAGGGATGTCATGTACCTGGCCAGCTGCAAAAGCAAATAACGGGCTTACTCGGATAAGCAAAGAGATTAAACTCACAAGGCATGTACCTCCAAAAGCGTACAATCATCATCCTCATCATCGTCAGACCAATCTTGTAAGGGATTGCGAGATTGACTCTTACCCGAAGCTGAAGCAGCCGCAGTGTGCGGGATGGGCATGAAGCACTCCAGGTCATACTCGAACTCATCCGAGTCAGAGCGATCCCCATGATAACTAGCAGGAGGGACAGTACTGTCATCAACCTGGTGAAGGAGATTCTGCGAAAGACAAACAGAATGAGAGACTAAAAACTAAGATAAGAGTGGCAAAAGAGCTAAAGCCTACTCGGCGAGAAAGTAATCCGGAAACTTACCCAGGGGATAGGCCTGACCCGGCTAAACGGAGGGCAACTCCAGGCCCAGTCATCTGCCAAGTTGAGTTTAAATATTGAGCTTACTTGGCGGGATATGGAGTCATGGGTGAGCTCCTTAGTGGAATGCCGAGTGGGATCATAAGACCCGCTCATGAATCACATCTTGTGGCTCCTGGCTTGGATGGGGCTTACCCGGCGTGAGATGAAGGTGCACATGAGGTCGAAGTCGGCGAGATGAAAGTTCTCATCCAGCGACAGTAACCTTTCCAAAATTGTGTTGGCTTTGTTCACCACAGCGTCTTGGTCGCGCGGGTCAAGCTACCAGTGCTTCTTGTGGGGGACCTCGTCCGAGAAAGGGGGAAGCCGGATGTTATCGGTGGACCCACTGTTTTTGACATAGAAAAAGGTTCTATGTCACTTCTTGCAAGAGTCAATACCAGCAACCCGAGAAAACATGGAATCCCTCCTAGGCGTGATGCTGGCAGCACCGCACCGAGTAGGCTTCTTCTCGGCACGGGGAACTTCAGGCTGGGGGACAACCTGGACTTTGAAGCGAAAATACTTGGCCCACAGAAGAACTGTAGGCCAAATTCCAAGATAGGCCTCGCAGGAAGAGATGAAACAAGAGAGAAAGCCAATTGCGTTGGCAGGAAGATGGTGGGTCTGTAGACGGAAGGAAAAGAAAGTGCTCACAGGAAGAGCAAAACCACGTTCAAAGTGGGAAAGAAAAACCACCCGCTCGCCAGCTTGAGGTTTGGGGGAGATCTCACCGGCGGGGAGGCGGCAATCCACTTGCAGTGGAATGCGTCTGGTGGACCGGAGCCACTCCACTTCTTCGGTGGAGACCTCCGAGCCTTCCCAGCCACTGCGCTCGCCGGCGGGGACCTCCTGCTACTCGGCACCATCAGCACCATCATGAGGGTCCATGAGGTCGTCGGATTCTGTCTCCTCCTCGGTAAGGAGAGGCTTGGAACAGCGAGGACCCGTGCTGGAATCAAAGGAGGACAGGGGCAATCGCAGCACAGGAGCAAGAGGGAGAAGGAACCGCAAGGAGGGCAGTTCGATCTTGCAGGCGCGAGGAGGAAGAAAGGCTAAGGAAACTGAACGGGCATGGGGGAAGTGTAAACCCCCAACCCCTACTTAAGGGCAATAAAAAACCCCGCCGTGGGATCTAACTGTGCCATGCGGCCAACGTGTGGCCGTGTACCATGCCGGGTGAGCCAGTCAGCGAGCGCCACGTAGCCAAAGATACACGAAAAATCTATTGCCACGTCACGGCAGGAAGGACAAGAGACACAGACCGATGGGACAGCCACATTGATGGGGAATAACTGTGCAGCCGTCACTGTGCCGCCGGAGCTTGAACAAAAATTGAGGCAGGTAATCATGATTACAGGTTGTCAGTGACTGAAGCACACCGAAAATGACCCGGAATTAGCCAAAGTAACTCGGATCGAGGCAAGAATGAGCTAAGAAGTCAAAGAATTGACCCGAAATTGTCAGACTAACCTGGCAAAGTGCGAAATTGCAATGGATAAAGACAAAAACTAAGTTCCATTCACACAAAAGGAACCTGGAGACGCCTAACAGCTTGAACTGCTAGACCTCACCAGCTTCGGGGACTAATGTTGGGGGGATAACCCCTGGTAGGGTCACGAGAGGGGAAACATGGCGCAGCTGGTTTGGCTCCGAGTAAAGAAAGAACCAGGCCGGGTAAGAACGGCCGGGTAAGATAAGCATGAAAGCCGATATACAAACTATCTTGGCCTGTATAGGACAAAGTGGTAACCCTTGAAGGTACCAACGAGCCGAGTCAAGAAGGATGCGTGGCACCTTTCCGAGTAAGGTTTGGGAAGGACCATGGTAAAGCATGGTCAAAAGAGAAGGGCGACGACGATGACACAAAAGAAGCAGGGTGATGCCCAAAGCAAGTGCTGACATACAAAGTAACTGCATGACGCCAAAAAGAACAAGAAGCAGTGTACCGGAAGACCGTTAGCTGTCAAGCTTTATGGACCGGGCCTATGGGCTTAAGGCAAGCCCATAACCCGGCCCATATTATAGGGACCAAGATCCAAACTGTAAACCCTAGAACCCAAAGGGGTATTATCTAGAATTGCCTATATAAGGGAGGGCATATCAGAAGTAGAGGGAGGTTGGACCAAGTAGAGAACAGGTGCTGCGTACTCAAGCCAATACATCTCAAGGAGCACTTGTAATCTTTCGGGTATCAATCAAATTGTCAAGTGTGGAGAGTTCTTCTTGTTCTTCGTGCATGGCTCGACCGTGCACTCCCTCCCCGGTGACCACAAGCACCCATTCGGCCCCCAACATAATCCTACCCATGGCATCTGCCGTGCCACCACCACGATAGAAGTGAAGAAAGGAGAAGTGGATTTTCGTGTCAGAAATAAAGCAAGGGTTGCTGCATTGTTCGTCGGCATCATGCAACTTCACCTTCCGTCAGGATTTATTATGGAGTTGAATAATTGTTATTACATTCCAAGTATGGGTCGAAACATTTTATCACCTTCATGTTTGATGAGGGATGTATATTCATTTGCGAGTATGAACAATGGTTGTGTAATCTCTAAGAATGATATGTTTATGGCCAATTCTCCCATTGTGAATGGGTTGTTTATTTTAAATCTTGATGATGCATATGTTTACAATGTTAGTGCTAAAAGGCTTCGACCTAATGATTTGAGTCCTACCTATTTATGTCATTGTCGTTTGGGGCATATAAGTGAAAAGCGCATGAAGAAGCTCCATGGTGATGGTCTTCTAACTTCGTTTGATTTTGAATCATACGAGACATGTCAAGCTTGTTTACTTGGAAATATGACCAAGTCGCCTTTTTCGGGTTTACTCGAGAGAGCGACAGACTTGTTGGAACTCATACATACTGATGTATGTGGACCAATGAGCACGACGGCCAGAGGAGGATATCACTACTTCATTACTTTTACTGATGATTTTAGTAGATATGGTTATGTCTACTTGATGAGGCATAAGTCTGAAACTTTTGAAAAGTTCAAGGAGTTTCAGAGTGAAGTAGAGAATCAACGTGGCAAGAAAATAAAGGCCTTGTGATCTGATCATGGAGGTGAATATTTGAGTCACGAATTTAGAGATCATCTTAAGGGTTGCGGAATTGTTCCACAACTTACGCCGCCCGAAATTCCTCAAAGGAACGGGGTCTCCGAACGATGCAATCGAACTTTGTTGGACATGGTTCGATCGATGATGCGCCAGTCGGATTTGCCATTGTCATTTTAGGGTTACGCTCTAGAAACAGCAGCTTTCACACTTAACAGGGTACCATCTAAATCCGTAGATAAGACACCATATGAGATGTGGAATGGAAAGAATCCCAGTTTGTCTTTTCTAAAGATTTGGGGTTGTGATGCATTTGTCAAGCGACTTCAGTCGGACAAGCTAACACCCAAATCGGATAAGTGCATTTTCGTGGGATATCCGAGGGAAACCTTAGGGTATTACTTCTACAACCGAGAAGAGGGCAAAGTGTTTGTCGCTCGTAGCGGTGTTTTCCTAGAGAAAGAGTTTCCCACAAAGGGAAAGATTGGAAGGTCGGTGCGACTTGAAGAAGTTCAAGGTGAGCCAGTTGGGGATGCTTCTACAAGTGATGCTATTGTAGCAGAACAAGTGGAGGAACCCGTGGCAACAGAAGCACCACAACCACGAAGGTCGTCTAGGCTCCGCGAAGTGCAGGAATTATTATTGTTAGACAATGATGAGCCTGCGACCTATGCAGAAGCGATGGTTGACCCAGACTCTGAGAAATGGCTGATCGCCATGAGATCCGAGATAGAGTCCATGGGAGACAATAAAGTTTGGAACTTGGTTGACCTGCCTGATGGTTTTAAAGCCATCGAGTGCAAATGGATTTATAAGAAGAAGATTGATATGGATGGAAATGTTCACATCCATAAAACTCGACTTGTTGCAAAAGGTTTTCGACAAGTTCAAGGAGTTGACTATGACGAGACTTTCTCGCCCATAGCATTGCTTAAATCTATACGGATAATTCTAGCCATTGCTGCACATTTCGACTATGAAATATGGCAGATGGATGTCAAGACGGCTCTCCTAAATGGAATCCTAACTGAGGACGTGTATATGATGCATCCCGAAGGTTTTGTTGATCCAAACAATGCTGGAAAGGTATGCAAACTTCTAAAGTCCATTTATGGGCTGAAGCAAGCATCTCGGAGTTGGAACATTCGATTTGATGAAGTTGTAAAGGAGTTTGGCTTCATCAAAAATGAACAAGAACCTTGTGTTTACAAGAAAGAAAGTGGGAGAGCGCTGGTATTTCTAATCTTATATGTAGATGACATATTGCTGATTGGAAATGACATTCCTATGCTCGAGTCTGTTAAGACCTCATTGAAAAATAGTTTTTTGATGAAGGACTTGGGAGAAGCGGCATATATTCTAGGCATCAATATCTATAGAGATAGATCAAGAAGGCTAATTGGATTAAGCCAGAGTACATACATTGACAAAGTGTTGAAATGGTTCAACATGGAAGAGGCTAAGAAAGGGTTCTTGCCCATGTCTCATGGCATAAAACTCAGCAAGACTTAGTGTCCTTCCACTACTGATGAGCGTGAGCGCATGAGCAGGATTCCATATGCTTCAGCTATTGGATCCATCATGTATGCAATGATACGTACTCGCCCCGATGTTTCCTATGCTCTAAGTGTTACGAGCAGATACCAGGCTGATCCAGGTGAAGGTCACTGGACAGCGGTAAAGAATATCCTTAAGTACTTGAGAAGGACTAAGGATGTGTTCCTAGTTTATGGAGGTGAGGATGAACTCAGTGTAAGGGGTTACACAGATGCAAGTTACCTTAACGACTCAGATGATTCCAGATCGCAATCTGGTTATGTGTTTGTCATGAATGGTGGTGTTGTGAGTTGGAAAAGTTCCAAGCAAGGTACGGTGGCCTCCTCTTCAACAGAAGCTGAATATATTGCCGCCTCGTAGGCTGCAAAGGAAGCTATTTGGATTAGGAATTTCCTGATCTCTCTTGGTGTGGTTCAGGGCGCGTCTAATCCCATGGACGTTTATTGTGACAACAATGATGCTATTGCACAAGCCAAGGAACCTAGATAGCACCAGAAGAACAAACATATCCGCATGCGTTACCATCAGATTCAAGAGTTCGTTGAGGATGGTAGTGTCATGATATGCAAAATACATACGGACTCAAATGTTGCTGATCCTATTACAAAGCCACTCCCGGAGCCTGCGCATGAGGCGCACGCAAGAGCAATAGGTATTAGATACAATCTAGATTGACTCTAGTGCAAGTGGGAGACTGAAGGAAATATGCCCTAGAGGCAATCATAGAGATGATTATATTTCTTATGTATCCATGAGTTATTGTAATGTTCCTTGAATATCCATATCAGGCAACTTGTATTGATTGGAAATTATGTGAATTGTTTGTGAAACTCTTTAATTGTATGGTTATTTAAGAGTTGTCCCTAGTCGGAGTTCATGTGAGGACACACGTGAATATTAGACTAGCACATTGATTGGTTGATGACTATGTTTCGCAAGTCATAGACATGGAGATGTCAAACCAATGATGTGGACACATATTATCAACATGGGGTTGGACTGACCCAACTTGAGACTGGCAATTAGTTGCAGCTCTCTCTCTACACATCGTGTACGTTTTGTCCTTAGACCTGAGATTGTCGCATGTACTTGAGATGTGGATCACCCTACTTTGATGCTATCAAACGCTGCTCCGTAACAGGGTAGTTATAAAGGTAGCTTTCGGGTTTGTCCTCAAGCATGCTGCAAGGCATGGTCAATCAAGATGGGATTTGTCCCTCTCTACTTGAGAGAGATATCTCTGGGATTTGTCCCTCTCTACTTGAGAGAGATATCTCTAGATACCTCATAGGCGCTGCATCTGTAGCGTTTGGATGAGCCGCGCAAGGGGTGCTTCTCGTGGGACGAGAACACGGAGGAGTCGTAGATCGTCTGCACTGCCTCGACGCACTTCATTGATTCCCGCAACTGCGCGTCTAGTGGTAATCCTGTGATCTATGACAACAGTATTCCTGGTATAAGCGGTAGAAAATTTTGATTTACGCTAGTGTAGCCTACCCGTATCCCTTCATTGTGGTTGTACGGTAAAATTGGAATGGTATCACATCCAGACAACCATCAGTTTTATAAAGGTCTAAGGCTCATGCCTTACCATTTTCATCATCAAAATCATCTAGTGTTCAAGAACACATGTCAAAACATTTTAGTAGAATGACTCATCATTCTAAGGTTTTCATAACTATTTTCACCAAGTATTCCCATCTAAAGTTGATCAAGTTTTATGCTTTGCACTAGCATCTACAAGTGGGGGTAAATACTAATGGTGGGTAATAAACAAGTGTATCTTACCTAAGTAAATCTCATGCGTCAGGATGACATTAAGATTATCGAACTTAGGCCAAATTTTATGCTGTTTATGCTACCTTCCAATATCCTTCTAATATCTACAATTGGCTAAGTAAACTCTAAGAGAAAGCTTTGATGAAGAATTAAAATACTTAAGCTTGCAAGTAAAACTAGGATTGGGTATCATCAAATATATCTAACCAAGCATGCTTAATGCAATGCATAGGTTATCTAACTTTCATAGATGCAAGTGTTAGCTTGCAAGGTTGCAAGTATAGGATTGCCTTGTGCATAGCAGTGGTTGAAGTTCTCCTCGGCTTCTTCCTCGTAGTATCCTCCTTCTTCCTCGTATCCTTGGTCGGTACTAGCGTCTATAAATAAATACGAGGTACATAATCACGAAACAATAATTAACTATTTCCAATCATCATACAATGGTTCACACTAGATGATCTAGCATCATCACTAACATTACAAGATTAAAGCACTTGTCTTATTTATTTTTATTTTTAGCAAAGTAATTTCTACTCATTGAAAAACTACTTAAGATTTAATATTCTCCAACTCAAACATGGGATCATGTTGACACATGTCATCACCACACATTTCAGTACATGGGAATATGATTTAAAGTGGTGTCACAATTTAATAAGGTTTAACCTTTTTATTTTATTTTATTAAAGTGACTAGAAATGCCTATGTGGCATTATTTTATTACTTGATCATTATTTCTATATGTAAACCCATATATTTTTATATATTCTGAAAGGTATAGTTAAATGTGATTTTTGAGAGTTGGAATCAACTCAAAAGCTCTTATGGTTGAATTTTGAAAATTGTTTGAATGCAGAAAAGCTTCTGCCTTGTTATTTTTACCATGGTTGATCTACAAATCCAAATGGTTTGAATCCAACAGGCTTGGATTAAGCATTCCAGAACCTTTCTAACAAAATTGGTTTCATACATTTTGGTTCAGTGAATCAGGCTAGGTTTATTTTTGAATCTAGGTATAGAACTGTGTTTGAAATTAAATGAATAAACTTAAGTTTGAATTGTTGGGTCGCGGGGACGTTAACTGGGCCGGCCCACTACGCACAGCGCAGGCGCGGGCTGGTTAAGTGGATGTCCCCACGCGTCAGTGAGACAGTGAGGGGCGAAGCGGTATGGGGTGATCTAGGCCGCACGATCTAACTCTAATCGAACGGCTCTGGTTCATCGGCCACTTCGGGCAGCGCCGGTGAGACAGAACCCTAGCACGGAAGGTGGGGGTCGTGGGAGGCTCACTGGGGCTCAGGCGATGGTCGGCGATGGGGGCGAACGACGAAGTCGACGACAGTGATCCTCCTGGTACGGGCAGCTTCTCCTGGGGCGGCTCCAATCGACGGCGCCTCTCCTCCTCTACATCGGCGAACTCGGGTGAAATTCTGGCGATGCACTGCTCGCCTTGCTCCAGGAGTGAGTGGGTGTGATCAGTGAGATGTGGGGAGTGAACTGTCGTGAAGAAAACGAGCGGGGGAGGCCTTCTTTTATAGTGGCTGAAGGAAACCGACGGGCGCGGGCTGAGCTCGTCGTGGTCCACGGTACAGAGGGCTAATGGCATGGGCGACGATAGGGGGCGGTGCTATGCTCCCTGGCGAAGCTCAACGACGTGGTGGCGAGGCGTGGGGCGGTGCTGATCGGTCGAAATGCTTCAACGCTCTGGGCGGGTCCGATGGAGGTTTTAATGGCGCAAAGCTCGTGTGGTCCGCACAACAGCGAACGGGCATGTCTGCGGGGTTGCTGGGGCAGTGGTGATCACGTACCCAAGCGGAGAGGGCGGCGCGCGGTCTATGGGCGCTGGTCGAGCGTGGCACACGGGCGTGCTCTCGGCATGGCACAGAGGCGTAGGGCGCGACGATTCTAGGGTGGTCCAGTGGCTTGCTGATCGTTGGTATTGGACAGGGGGTGGCAGTGGACGCTGGTCAGTGCTCTAGACATGCTGTCTAGGCTTGGTGCTTCTCCTAGCTTGCTATCGACATGTGGGTGGCAAGGTGAGGCTCGGTCTGCTCACTATTGATGGCAATGGCAAGCTCACAGTGGTGCTAGAGGTTGCTAACTAAGCTAGATGATCTACTAAATGTCTGCTGTGAGCTAGAGAGGGAACAAGTTAGGCCAAATCACTGCTCACAATAGTGTTAGATGTTTGTTTGTTTTGTGTTTGCGAGGTGTTTGATGAAATGGCTGAAATAAATTCAAATTTGAATTTTGGATTCAAACTTGGTGGGTTTTCTAGGAACATACTAGGGAGTATCTGGTTAGTTGGATTAGTCAAGGGGCACTGGTTTGGTTGGGTTTTGAAAATGTTTGATCTTCACATATGATAAAGATTCAATTTTGAATTGTGATTTCAATGATGTTTCCAAATGTTTCTGCAAGTTTGAAAGGTGGGCTTTGATTCACTTTTACTTGGTCTTGCAAGGGGTGAAAAGTATTGGGAAAGTTTCTATTTGAAATCTTGGACTAGAAACACTCAAAGTGACATAGTGAGTAAGATTGGCAAAAATGACCATTTGCCTTAATTGATTTGTTTTTGATTTTCTCTTTATTTGTTTATGTTTGGAAATGTTTTATATGATGATGTTATAAGATTGGCAAAAATGCATTTATCAAATCATCACATTCACACATGCATTCATATGATCTTAATAAATCAAAGTTTTTGTTAACCCTGATTTTAGTGATTAGAGTTTGATGATCATTGTTTTGTATTTTTGGGATGTTACACCTCGATCCAGCGATACAGAGGAAGCACAACCCTTTCTTGCCGAATAGCCACCGGGAACATGTATATCGCTAGTCCGAGACCATGGGGGATAAATTCTAGAGGGGGAGAGAGATCCTTCACGAGAAGGTGTGAGTGAGAGAGAGGAGAGGGGGTGCCTTTTATAGGAGGAGGGGGTCACCCAAGGGGGTGGCCACCGGCCATGGGGTCTGCCCCCTCCCCTCCTTCATTCATGTGGGTGGACACTCCACTCACAAAAATCTCTTCAATTCCCTCCACTCAAAATCCCACTCAAAATTGCTATTAAATTTCCACCAAATTTAATGCAAACTCTCATTAAATAAAACTCCTTTTATTTATTAAGAATTTTTTCAATTACTGTAATGACAAACATTCACATATAACCCCTTGCTATTATTTCATTTCACATGCAAAAACACTTTCTGCAATTTCACCCAAAAACTTGTTTCGGTATCTAGTGAAATAAATTCCTGCGCTTGTTATTCTTTCCAGCATGAAACTTTTGCTCCAATTGGATGTCGGTGTCTCTTAAGTGTGTCCCCTATGGTTCAGAATAATGAGGACATGATTGAGACCCCTCTCAGATCAATAATCAGAAGCGGGATCTGGAGACCCATACTAACTCCCACACATTCAATGATGACTTGCTTGTGATCGTCAAAACCTTTTACGCTAGTATATTAATCCCTTTGTTTCACGATATATTACATGTCTGAGATTCGGTCATAGGTATCTCCATACCTAGTTTGATCTTGTTACTGACATGCACTCTTTTCTCGTTCCCGTGATATAACATTCTAGTCATCAAATCAATTGCTTGCAAGCTAACCAATGTGATATCACCGAGAGGGCCTAGAGTATATATATCTGTCATCGGGATGAACAATTTCCACTCTCGATCCATGGGCCTCAAGATAACATGTTATTAGTTCTGAACCCATCTTTATAATCACGATGTTATGGTGTGACGTTCGATGTTATCAAGAAACTCTTCCGGTGTTAATGATTGACATGATTTCATGGTCTAAGGATTAGGATCACTTCGTAAGTTGTTATAGCAATATAAACTCAATGACTTTAATCGTAATGCTATACTTCGGATGAATGTTCATCACACCATTACACTAATGTTGTTATCTCGTTATTAATAACATCCAATGTCCATGATCAGGAAACCTTGATCATCTTGTTAATCAACGAGCTAGTTTATGAGAGAGGCATAACTAGGAACTTTCTGTTTGTTTATTAAACACACATGTGTTAACGTTTTCATATTAATACAATTATAGCACGCAAAATAAACATCTATCATATATTTGGAATACACATAATAAACACTTTATTATTGCTTCTCAGGTCATATTCCCTTCAGTCTCCCACTTGCACTAGAGACAATAATCTAGTTACATAGTGATGAATCTAACACCCATGGAGTTCTGGTGTTGATCATGTTTTTCTCTAAGGAGAGTTTTAGTCAATGGGTCTACTATATTGAGATCCGTGTGTACTTTACAAATCTTTATATCTCCATCCTTGACATGCTCGTGGATGGAGTGAAACCGGCGCTTAATATGCTTGAAATTCTTGTGAGACCTTGGTTCTTTGGCATTGGCAATGGCACCATTGTTTTCACAATAGATCACCATTAGGTCCAACGCGCTCGCAACAACACCTAGTTCGGATATGAACTCCTTCATCCAAACCGCTTCTGAAGCAGCAACATATTCGGCCTCCGTTGTTGATCCCGCCACCACAGGTTGTTTGGAACTCCTCCAACTAACCGCTCCGCCATTCATGAGAAATACGTATCTGGATTGAGACTTAGATTCATCCGGATCGGTGTCAAATCTAGCATTGACATAACACTTAGCGACGAGCTCTTCTTCACCTCCGTACACAAGAAACATATCCTTAGTTCTTCGCAAGTACTTAAGGATATTCTTGACCGCTATCCAGTGTTCCGAACCTGTATCCGATTGGTACCTACTAGTCAAACTAATAGCATGTGCCACATCCGGTCTTGTACATAGCATGTCGTACATTATAGAGCCTATGGCTGAAGCATAGGGGACTTTGTCCATTATCTCTCTTTCTTCCGCCGTAGCCGGACTTTGAGTCTTACTCAGTGTCTTGCCTTGCAACATAGGTAAGAACCCCTTCTTACTTCTGTCCATTTTAAACTTCTTTAAAATCTTATCAAGGTATTTACTTTGTGATAGCCCTATTAGGCGCCTAGATCTATCTCTATAGATCTTTATGCCTAATATGTATGATGCTTCACCTAGGTCCTTCATTGAAAATTTGCAGTTTAGATAACTTTTAACACTGTTTAAAAGATCTATATCATTTCCGATCAATAATATGTCATCCACATATAATATTAGAAATGCCACATTGATCCCACTCACTTTCTTGTAAATACAAGCTTCTCCATAAGTTTGAACAAATCCAAACTCTTTGATCACCTCATCAACGCGGAGATTCCAACTTCGTGATGCTTGCTTTAGTCCATAGATGGATCGCTGAAGCTTGCACACCTTGTTAGCATCCTTAGGATTGACAAAACCCTTTGGTTGTATCATATACAACTCTTCTTCAATATTTCCATTGAGGAACACGGTTTTGACATCCATCTGCCATATCTCATAATAAAAATATGCAGCAGTTTCTAACATAATCATCACTAATTTTAGCATCGCTACGAGAGAGAATGTATCATCGTAGTCAACTCCTTGAATTTTTCGAAACCCCTTTGCGACAAGTCGAGCTTTATAGACGGTCACATTACCATCAGCATCAGTTTTCCTTTTTTAAATCCATTTATTCTCTAAGGCCTTTCTATCATGAGGTAAGTCCACCAAGTTCCAAACTTGATTTTCATACATGGATTCCATCTCGGATATCATGGCTTCTAACCATTTGTTAGAATCCGGGCTCATCATCGCTTCTTCATATGTCGCAGGGTCATCATATTCATCAACCATGAAATTCATAATAGGGTTTCCGTATAGCTCGGGAGCTGCACGCGTCCTGCTAGACCTGCGAGGTCCGGTAGTACTCTCTTTTGGAGTTTCATGATCATTATCATTAGTTCCCTCTTCAACTGGTGAAGCCAATTCCGGAACGACTTCCGGCGCTGCGCTACTCGCCATACTTTGAAGAGAAGGTTCAATAACCTCTTCGAGTTCTACGTTCCAACTACTCACGCCTTTCTCGAGAAATTCTTTCTCTAGAAAGGATCCATTCTTGGCAACAAAAACCTTGCCATCGGATCTGTGATAGAAGGAATACCCAATTGTTTCCTTAGGGTATCCTATGAAGACGCATTTTTCCGCTTTGGGTTCGAGTTTATCCGGTTGAAGTTTCTTCACATAAACATCGCATCCCCAAACTATAAGAAATGACATCTTAGGTTTTTTTCCAAACCACAATTCATACGGTGTCTTTTCAACAGATTTAGATGGTGCCCGATTTAAAGTGAATGCAGCAGTTTCTAGTGCATAACCCCAAAATGACAACGGCAAGTCTGTCAGAGACATCATAGATCAAACCATATCCAATAAAGTACGATTACAACGTTCCGACACACCATTTCGCTGTGGTGTTCTGGCATTTGTGAGTTGTGAAACAACTCCACACTATTTCATGTGAGTGCTAAACTCGTAACTTAGATACTCACCTCCACGGTCGGACCATAGAAATTTGATCTTTCTATTACGATGATTTTCAACTTCATTCTGAAATTCCTTGAACTTTTCAAAGGTTTAAGACTTGTGTTTGATCAAGTAGATATAACCGTATCTACTCAAATCATCCATGAAAGTGACAAAATAACGATATCCACCTCGCGCCGACACACTCATTGGACCACATACATCAGAGTGTATGATTTCCAATAAATCTGTCGCCCGTTCCATTGTACCGGAAAACAGCGTTCTAGTCATCTTGCCCATAAGGCATGACTCACATGTATCAAATGATTCAAAATCAAGTGTAAGGTTCCCAACCTTTAATAAGGTAGAGATCCCTGTGTTTACAATGCTAGTCCCTGGATCAATAGCTAGCATCCACAGTTAAGATGTAATATCAAGAAACAAAGGTCATAATACAACTTTATAACCAGTAATAACATAATTTATTACATCTTACATAGCTCATTTGGCTATCTCATTACAATGCAGCAGAATATAACAATAGCATGGGGTCCTTCATCTTCAAAGTGCCACAGGCAAACATGTTGGTTGTAGACTTGTAATCCTAATTCAACAAACTTCACTAATATCAAACAAACCTGCAACATAACAAGTTACAGCCACAAGGGTCAATACATTTGAATTGTATTGGCAAGTGATACTATAGTAGTATAGTGGAGTCTATCATCTACATGCATTTGGCTAAGTGGATCTTAGGCTTGCTTTGCTCAAAATAGATTTTCCTTATCATTTGAAAACACTAAGTTCTTGCTTGACAAAAATCACCCAAGGCATCTCCCAATAGAAATTGGTGATCCTTCAACCCTTGTTCAACCACAAGATTTTAACTTAGAAATTGGGATGAGGAGATTCTTGATAGCTTCCATGTCTTGATGCTCAAATTGTCCTTTACCAGGGACATGGCTAAGTACTTAGATTTTACACTCTGCAGAGGTGGTGCACTTTACCCACAAGACTTGGTTTCCCAAGACAAGATCTTTCAGAAGCCTTCCCTTAGACCAGAATGGACGCGCTCCAACCTATCATTCCCCTACCACCAACTGTCCATTTGACTAAGTTATTGCAACCTATATGATCCAGGCAGAGCCCATAATGCGAAGTGGCTGCACTTGAAGCTTCTCAACATTTGACATCTCAAATCTCTTTGTTCCTGGGTGGCTATCCACAAGTGAGATACACAAGGTAAACCATAGAAATGGGCCTTGTGAACCACTCAACACAAACCATTCCTTCCATTCCACCCAGGTGATTCATTCACTTAGTTGTTTTATTAAACAAAACACAAGTCCTTGACTTTGGAACATTGCATAGTATGAATATATATTCCACCCTTGTTTTCTACTAGCTAAGCTAAGCATGATAGTAGTAGGAATCTTAACTTAGGATAATTTTACTAAGGTTTCATCTACTAGGATTTCCCATGGCACAGTTTACACTTAGCAAAATTCCATGCAAGTCCTACTTAGAAATATCACTAATGCATAGTGAAAATAATGGGACAAAAGTATGTAGCATCACTTGCCTTTTTGGTAGAGAATATAAGTTCACTCCTTGATCTTTGCAATGTTCACACACTTCAAATCACTACAATTCAATCAAGCAAGCAATATTTCAATCTACCCTTCAAGCAACATCACATAAAATAATAGGAACAAAACAATGCATGCAAGCATGCTAAAGATTGTTTTATTTGGAGAAGTGGTTTCTAATAGGTTATAAACATTTGAAAACACCTAATGATCATTTTATAAAGTGGCAAAATCATTTGTAAAAGATTTCACTTCATAAACCATTTTTAAACCAAGTCAATATTTTATGTGGTTGAAAATGTTTTTAGCAAAGTAATAATTTTTATAGTGTTCACCAAATACATTTTCAAATCATAAAACTTGGTGTTTGGGGTCAGAGAGTTTAAATTAATACATTTCTCAAAGGTTTTCCTTCAAAAGCATTTTTTGTAAATAAACATTATTTTTATTTGACTAGAAATGGTTTAAATCAAAGGTTTATTCTTTTGTTTCACCAAATACATTTTTGAAACAACAAATTGATTCCTATGATCAATAGGTTCAAAACAAACCATTTTCCCAAGGTTTTATACCCAAAATAATTTTAGAATGAATTTAATATGCTAAACATGCCTACACAAATTTCTGCAAAACAATCATTTTATCAGAAGCAATTCACTAAACAAAGGGCATGGTCAGAAAGTACTTGTTTTTCTGAATCCATTGATATAAAATTTGCAAAATTTGGACGTGTGGTTTGAAAGTTATGGATTTTACAAAATTGAACCACAAATAGATCAAATCTTGTTTTTAAAACAGACTCTGTGACACGCGGCGCTATCCTACTAGCGCGTACCGTTTCACGCGGATCAGCAAATACAGCTGTTAGATCTAATTACATCGCACGGCTTAGAGGCACTACTTACCCCTTCGGGTTAGTTTCTTTCCTAGCCACTAGATCGAGATCAGATGGCGCTCAGCATGCTTGCCAGAGATGGGCGGCGCTAGCGGCGGCTATGCGGCGGCGGTGCTCGGCTAGTGGCGGAGCCCGCGAAATAGGAAGAAAGGGAACAAGGGGAATGGCTCACCAGAATCGCCTTGACGCACTGATGCGCAACATGGTCTTCTCCATCGAAGGGGCGCCCGGGGTGGTTGGCAATCGCTCGCCGGAGGTCTGCCTGGCGTCGGGTTCGCTCGGCCGTTGTCGGGGACGAGGTTGTAGGTCGCGTGCGGTTGTTTGGCGAGCACCTGGAGATGCATAAAACACAAGCGAATAAAACTACCTGATGCACTGGTCGAGGTTCGCACGGAATCGAGTTCTAGGGCTCACCGGAGTTGCGGGGGTCGGCGGTGGCGCTCAGACGAAGACGGAGGCGAGATTGTGGGGCATGCGTGGGCGAACGAAGACCATGGGCAGGTGCGCGACATGATGGGGATCAAGCTGGTGTGAGCTAGGAGGAAGGAGAGGGTCGGGGCTCGCTGGAATCGACGCCGGAACTCGTCAGGGCAGCGGAGTTTCGAGGAGAAATTAAGACGGCCTGGGGGCGTAGAGGATCTGGCGAGTGAGGGGAATGAGAGAGGGGGCGCAGGCGAATTAGTATGCATGATCGCGGAGCTGTTTAATCGCGGCGTTATTGCGTATTATGCCGGTATTCATTTGGCAGCAACGGCCGGCGAGGTCAGCGGGAGGGTGAGGAAGAAGCTTGCGTGGCGGTGGGGTCTGGCGTTAGCGAGAGAGGGAGAGGGAGAGTGGGGCCGACACCTCAGTGACTACACGGGTCTGTCTGCGTGTGAAGAAAAACATTTCGAGGGAGAAGGGTTAGTTGGGCTGCTGCTGGGTCAGTTGGGCCAGCTGGCTGGGCTGAGTCCTATTCATTTTTTTTTGTTCTGAATGTTTTTCTCTTTTCCATTTCTAATTTTTGTTTTGATTTTTGTTTAAACAATTTAAATATTCATTTGAATTCAAATCTTTGCCAAATTTTGTGAAGACTCAAATACTTATTAATAGTATATTATGAAGCCAATTTTGGGAATAAAACTTTATTCTCTTTGGGGCCTTTTAATTATGTAATTAGGCCTTTGTTTTAATTCAAACAAGATTTAATAATATCTTCAAAACACCATTTGAATTCTTAAACCTTCCAAATCTTTTCAGTAGGTTTTTATTTGTTTAATAGGGTGTCAAATAATTCATCTTGAATTATTTGGAGATGTTTTTAATATGATTTATTAATCATTTAAAATTGGATTTGTCTTTATTCAAATAGAATTTGGTTTATGCCATTTTATTTTATTTTGGAAAATTCTTTATCCTTTTATTTTATTTAGTTTTGGATTAAATTCATTCCATTTGCTTATGGTCTTGGCCAAGATTTAATTTGGTCTTTAAATATTCCTTATTTAATATTTCCTTCTTTATCTTATAAAATCCATATCTTTTTATTTAAAGATCCAAAAATAGTGTTTCCAACTATTATAATTTTATTTATTATTTGTTTACCTTTTTAATTCCTTTAGGATTATTTTCTCACCATTTGGTATGGATTTTAGATAAGTGCTTTATTAGCTTTAGAAATTATTTTTCTATATCTTATTAAATTCATAAGATTTTATTCATGGCTCCAAAGTAAGTGAAACCAATTATATGGTTTTATAATATTTCTAATAATCATTCTTGATCTATTTGAAATGTTTGTTTGACCAATTTTTATATGGATCAAATCCATAGGCTTGGAGTTAACTTGGAAATGATTTTTTTTCCATTAGGGTTTTAGAGTTTTGGTTCATTTCTCAAGTGTTTAATTTCCAGATGCATTTATGAAGAATGCATTCCACTTGATTTGAATTTAGTTAGATTCAAACATTGACCAAAGTTTGTTCAAGATGGGATTTTAAGTTTCCATTTAGAAACAAAAGTTTCTTTTCACCCTAAATTTCAACAACTATTTATTTTGTTTATTTGTTTTTCACATTACAAGATATGGAAAATCTTGGGATGTGACAGGCTACCACCCTTAAAATAAATCTCGTCCCGAGATTTGGGGAGGCTAGGGTTTACAAGTTGGCTCAAAGCAACTAGGGTACTACCACCCTTAAAAATTTTGCAACTAGATTACTTCTTGGCTTGCTTGGAATCTTGTTGAAACCTCTCTGGGCAAACATCTGCATTGTGTCCTTTGTTTCCACACTTGAAACACGTGACAAGGCCGAGATCCTTCATAGGCTTTATTTTGTGCTTCATCTTTTCTGGACAATTGCTTGCATAATGTCCTGGTTCTTTGCAATTGAAACACATCACTTGGCTATTATCCTTCTTCTTCTTTGGTATCAATTCCACTAATTTATTTCCTTGGTTCTTCTTCTTTTCTGGGCATTCATTGGCATAGTGTCCCATCTCTTTGCAAGTGTAACATTGCTCTTGGGTAATATCCTTCTTGCTAGGGTTGGGGCATTTCTTCTTCTTCTTCTTGGGTCTCTCCAAAGCTAGGAGTTCTTCTAGTTCATGTTCTTCATACTTCACCACAAAGGTGGGAAATCTTTCTCTCTTCTTGGGGCAGTTACTAGAGATATGACCTTCTTCTTCACAAGAGTAGCAACACTTTGTGATCACTTTGGATTTGGCCTTATGGTGCATAGTTTTGACTTTGCCTTCATCCTTCTTGGTAGAAGTTGTTCCTTCAGGAGGGTTTACAAATTGTTGTTGCACTCCACCTTTTTTCCTTTGTTGAACTATGGAATATATGGGGCATTGGATAGGGACATGATTAATTCCTTCACACAAGAAACAAGTAGCTTGAGATGTGGGGCATTGGTCAATTGGATGTTTCTCTTCACAATTGGGGCATTGATCTTCATGTTCCTTGGAAGTGTGATCCTTGTCTCTATAAATATTGCAAGCTTGGGTTCCTTCTAGAATATCATCCTTGACATCCTTGTTGTCACAAACTCCTTGGAAAGAGTTTTCTCCCATGTTGATCATTTGAGTGGCCATCCCTTGCAACAATTGGGATTGCGTTTTCAAAAACTTTTGCATGGTTGGGTGTAACTTATTGTTGTTGGCTAAAAACTGAGTTATCACTTGGTTCAACTGGGTTTGATTTTCTAGCAGTTGTTCTCTCATGTTGACCTCTTGATTGTTGTTGTTGTCATTCTTGATGTTGGAGTTTCTTGGAGTAGTCATCTGTTTGGATTGGATTGGGATTAGAATAGGCAAAAGATTTCTAAGGAAACAATTCTAATCACACACAGCACAATTCACTCAAGCAATGTGCAAGCAATCACAAACAAACACTCCACTCAAACAACAAGGTTCAAGCACATTTTTAGGCAACAAAATATTTTGTTACACCACATAAGTTGGTGAATTTGGTTTGTTCTAAATATGGTGGTCCAACCATATGGTTCACTTGAGATCATTCTATCATTCTTGGAGAATTCTTCTTGAATGAGATCATGGTTTCCTTGGGAAAATTCTTGGTCACAAAATTTCAAAGGTGATGATGGTTCCCAAGTTGTGTTTCCTTAGTCTTCAAGTCTTGAGCAGCATTTATTGTCTGACTTGTTAGTCCTTAGTGATATCCAAGGCTGAAGTCTTGTTGAGAATAAGGTTGAAATCACTTGAAGATGTTGAAGTCATTAGAGTTGATGAAGTCCTTTCCACATGGTGAAGTCTTTGGCCATGGGGTAGGCTTTATCCATCAAGTTTGAAACAGAAGAGATGTAGAATCAAAACCAAAAGGTTGAGGAAAGAATTTACAAGATTTTTTGTAAATAAGTTTTTGGAACAAATACAACTCCTATTTTTCTAAGGGGTTTTGTCCAATCCTAGGGTTACAATCCTACAGGAAACACAATGCTCTGATACCATCTGTAAGGTTCCCAACCTTTAATAAGGTAGAGATCCCTGTGTTTACAATGCTAGTCCCTAGATCAATAGCTAGCATCCACAGTTAAGATGTAATATCAAGAAACAAAGGTCATAATACAACTTTATAACCAGGAATAACATAATTTATTACATCTTACATTGCTCATTTGGCTATCTCATTACAATGCAGCAGAATATAAAAATAGCATGGGGTCCTTCATCTTCAAAGTGCCACAGGCAAACATGTTGGTTGTAGACTTGTAATCCTAATTCAACAAACTTCACTAATATCAAACAAACCTGCAACATAACAAGTTACAGCCACAAGGGTCAATACATTTGAATTATATTGGCAAGTGATACTATAGTAGTATAGTGGAGTCTATCATCTACATGCATTTGGCTAAGTGGAGCTTAGGCTTGCTTTGCTCAAAATAGATTTTCCTTATCATTTGAAAACACTAAGTTTTTGCTTGACAAAAATCACCCAAGGCATCTCCCAATAGAAATTGGTGATCCTTCAACCCTTGTTCAACCACAAGATTTTAACTTAGAAATTGGGATGAGGAGATTCTTGATAGCTTCCATGTCTTGATGCTCAAATTGTCCTTTACCAGGGACATGGCTAAGTACTTAGATTTTACACTCCGCAGAGGTGGTGCACTTTCCCCACAAGACTTGGTTTCACCAAGACAAGATCTTTTAGAAGCCTTCCGTTAGACCAGAATGGACGCGCTCCAACCTATCATTCCCCTACCACCAACTGTCCATTTGGCTAACTTATTGCAACCTATATGATCCAGGCAGAGCCCATAATGCCAAGTGGCTGCATTTGAAACTTCTCAACATTTGACATCTCAAATCTCTTTTTTCCTGGGTGGCTATCCACAAGTGAGATACACAAGGTAAACCATAGAAATGGGCCTTGTGAACCACTCAACACAAACCATTCCTTCCATTCCACCCAGGTGATTCATTCACTTAGTTGTTTTATTAAACAAAACATAAGTCCTTGACTTTGGAACATTCCATCGTATGAATATATATTCCACCCTTGTTTTCTACTAGCTAAGCTAAGCATGATAGTAGTAGGAATCTTAACTTAGGAGAATTTTACTAAGGTTTCATCTACTAGGATTTCCCATGGCACAGTTTACACTTAGCAAAATTCCATGCCAGTCCTACTTAGAAATATCACTAATGCATAGTGAAAATAATGGGACAAAAGTATGAAGCATCACTTGACTTTTTGGTAGAGAATATAAGTTCACTCCTTGATCTTTGCAATGTTCACACACTTCAAATCACTACAATTCAATCAAGCAAGCAATATTTCAATCTACCATTCAAGCAACATCACATAAAATAATAGGAACAAAACAATGCATGCAAGCATGCTAAAGATTGTTTTATTTGGAAAAGTGATTTCTAATGGGTTATAAACATTCTAAAACACCTATTGGTCATTTTATAAAAGTGGAAAAATCATTTGCAAAAGATTTTACTTTATAAACCATTTTTAAACCAAATCAATATTTTATGTGGTTAGAAAATGTCTTTAGTAAAGCAATAATCTTCATAGGTGTAAGATCCCTCCTTATTAAAGGAAAAGATCCCTGTGATTGCAATGCTAGTCCCTGGATCAATGCTAGCATCCATAGTTTAAGATGAGGTACACAGATACAAAGGTCATTTATTACAGTCATTCCAGAGATAAAACATAGTCTTTTACAACTCAGGGCCAAAGGCCTAATACAAGAGTTTATGGAAATAAGTAAATAAACACAAGTCTTCATCTTCATGTGCCACAGGCAAGCATGTTGAGTGTAGACTCATGACTCCTAATCATCATCGGAGTAACCTGCAACATTACAAGTTACAGCCACAGAGGGTCAATACTTTGGAATAGTATTGGCAAGTGATACCTTAGTTTATTTTAAAGTGGACTATAATACTATATGCATTTGGCTAGGTGGAGCTTAGGCTTGCATTGCTCAAAATAGATTTTTCCTATCATTTTGAAATCACTAAGTTTTGGCAAAAACTTTCCAAGGCATCTACCAATCAAAGACTGAAGATCCACTCAGGGCATCTACCAATCAAAGACTGAAGATTTGCTTGGCAAAAACACCCAAGGCATCTACCAATCAAAGACTGAAGATCCACTCAGGGCATCTACCAATCAATGACTGAAGATCCTTTTAACCCTTGTTCACCCACAAATTTTATTTTAGAAAATTGGAGTGATGAGATTCTTGAAGTTTCCATGTCTTGAGGCTCAAATTGTCCTTTACCAGGGACATGGCTAAGTACTTAGGTTTTACACTCTGCAGAGGTGGTGCACTTTCCCCACAAGACTTGGTTTCCCAAGACAAGATCCTTCAGAAGCCTTTCCTTAGTCAAATGGACGCGTTCCAACCTATCATTCCCACTACCACCAACTGTCCAAGAGACTAAGTTCTAGCAACCTAAGATCATGGCAGAGCCCATAATGCCAAGTGGTTGCACTTGAAGCTTCTCAACATCTGACATCTCAAATCTCTTTGTTCCTGGGTGGCCATCCACAAGTGAGATACACAAGCCAAGTCCATGGCCTTGTGAACCACTCAACATAAACCAATCCTTCCATTCCACCCAGGTGATTCATTAACTTAGTTGTTTTGTTAAATAAAACACAAGTCCTCAGACTTAGAATAATTTTCCATAGTGTGAATATATAAACCACCCTTGTTTTCTAGTAGCTAGGCTAAGCATGGCATGGCAACTTATCCTTAGGGAATTTTCCTAGCAATTCTGCCATTCTAATCTACATAGGATTTCCCAACATAATAATTGACAAAAGTAGCATGCAAAACCTAACAAAATATCTAATGCAAGTTTAAAATATGGGAAAGGAATATTCATGAAGATATCACTTGCCTTGGTAGTGTGGAGAGTAGCACTCGTCACAATCACAATCACTAGCAAAATCTACACACAAAGTTGTAGCACACAATTACACACAAATATATACAAACAAAGATAATATGAATGTATGCATGCATGAATCTACTAAGTGGTGATTTTTGAAAACTCTACCAAGCATATGCAAGTTTACAGAAACTAAACAAGTCACAAAATAGCCAAGACAACTTACTTAACCCTAAAACAAAATACTAAACTAAAACTATTCTCAAAAAGTCCTCAAACAAGTTTCTGCAAATAAAGTCAATCTAATGGTTACTATTTGCTAAACAAATTGGATAGGCAGAAAGGTCTTGATTTTCTGAATCCAACGGTATAATTTTGCAAAATTCCAACGTGGCAATCAAAAGTTATAGGCATTTGAATTTGGATCAAAATTCTGGTTTTAAATCTATTTTTAGATCTAACCCTAGCCACGCATCGCTCTGTGATTGGCGCGTACCGTTTCAGTCGGATCGACAGATGCGAACCGTAGGATCTAACTTAGATCTGGCGGCTTAGACACGCGCATACCCCTTCATCCTCCTTCTATTCTACGCCACAGGATCTAGATCCAACGTCCCTAATCACTCTGACCACACTCTGGCGGCGACGCGTCGGACTACGGTGGCGGCGGCGCTCTAGATCCTCCCAGGAAACAAAAAGATGCTTACCGGGATCGCGGTGGCGTGCTGAAGCTCGAGGTGGCTCTGGTTTGTCAAGGGGCGCACAGATACGACGATGATTGCTCGTCAGAGTAGAGGCAGACGTTGGCACGGTCAATCGTCGTTGTTGGCGAGGTTGTCGATCGCTAGGAGGCAATTAAAGGGCGTGGTCAGATGCAGGAGAGCATGGAGAACATGCGAGCGTGAACGACACGGTTCGGGGTGGTCTGGACTTACCACTAGAGCTCGCCGGAGTTCGTGCAGAAGACGGTGGCAGTCAGTCGTCGACGTTGTCGAAGCTACAGGTCATGCGAAGGTAAACAGAGGGTGTTAAAAGAAGCGCAGAGTCTCACTGAATCTGATAGCAAGAACGAGAGGCAAAGGAGAGCTCGGAACTCACCGGAATTTGCCGACGCAGTCGTCGGAGACGGCGGGGCTACAGAGAGCAATACACGCAGCCTGGTGGCGTTCTGGGTTCGGGGTTTGAGGAAGAAGGGAGAGGGGGCAGAGGGGGTTTATGTAGCCTGGTCATGAGCGAGAATCACTCAGGCATTGATTCGAATTGACGCCGTGAATTAAACACAGAAAACGGCCGCGAGATTTGGGGATGAACTGGTCGTGCGGGTGGAGACGACGCTGACGTGGAGGAGGCCCGCTCGTCAGTGAAGTGCGCGAGGTGGAAGTGGGGTCTGCCTGTCAGCGACCGAACGCGTGCGCTCGCGCGTGAGAAAAGAAACAGAAGATCCCGGGTGGGCTTGATGGGCCTTTTCCACTACTGGGCTGGATTTCGGCCGCGCGACCTTTTTCATTTGATTAGTCCTTTTCTTTTTCTAAATTCTATTTTCTGAATGGATTTTGATATGAATTCAAATCCTTTTGAATTCAAACAAAACTGGGGATTTTTGCAGGTTTCTGTGGTTTCAAAATACAGTCCTTTAACCATGTGGTTACTTGCAAGGGCTTGATCAAGCTTGGATTTCAAACAAACAGAGACTTTGCTCTAGTTTGCAAATGTTTTGAGAAAAGATTTGAAATAATTTCTAAATTGGATACTTGGGGTTAAAATGCTACATCTACTATCCAACAATGGAGGCAAGAAAACAAGTACCTAAACATTCAAATCTCAAAGGGTGATGGCCAATTGAGTTGAATTTGCTCACAAGAAATCATAGCACAAACTACTGTTTCTAAATGATTTTGAGAAAAACCCTAAATGAATGAATGATGCAAGAATGATATGAATGAGTTTTGAAATATGATTTTTGGGATGTTACAATAGGGTTCACCAAATATATTTTTAAATCATAAAACTTGGTGTTTGGGGTCAGAGAGTTTAAATTAAAACATTTCCCAAAGGGTTTTCCTCAAAAAGCATTTTTAATAAATAAACAATATTTTTATTTGACTAGAAATGTTTTAAATCAAAGATTTATTCCTTTGCTTCACCAAATATAATTTTTAAACCACAAATTGATTTCTATGGTCAGTAGGTTCAAAACAAACCATTTGCCAAAGATTTTATCCCCAAAATAATTTTAGAAAGAACTTTATACTCAAAATATGCCTACACAAGTTTCTGCAAAAACAGTCAATTTAACAGAAGCAATTTACTAAACAAAGTACATGGTTGGGTAGGATTTGTCTTGATGATTCCATTGATATAAAGTTTGCAAAATTTGGACGTGTGGTTTGAAAGTTATGAATTTTACAAAACCAAACAACTAATAGATAAGTTTTTGTTTTAAAAACAAACTCCAGGCCACGTGTCTGATGCTTATTGGGCGATAACGGTTCGTGCGGATCGACCTATCTGGTGCGTTGGATCTAAGTTTAATCGCGCGGCTCAGGTTCACCCATACCCTTTCAAGTTAGTTCTAATCATACGTGTATGATTCAGATCCAACGGTTGCTACGCGTTTGACCTAAAGCGAGCGGCGCTGGCTGCGGCGACTGGCGGCGTGTGCTCGGCAAGCAAGGTTGCCGGCGATTTAGCAAGAGCGAGAGAGGGAGATGATGCTCACTGGGTTCGTATTGTCGTGCTGAAGCTCAACGTGGTTGTCGTTGCTGAAGGGGCGCACAGAGCTGCTGGCGATTCCTCGCCGGAGTTCGTGTCCGCGTCGGGATCCTCTAGCTGTCGTCGTGGGTGATGTTTTCGACCGAGCTAAGACAAGATGAGGGCTGCGTTAGGTGCGCACGATGCTGGGGATCACACGCGTATCAAACAGAGGGAGAGGGGAAGCTGGGGCTTATGGGGGATGGTCGCCGGAGTTTGAGCAGACGGTGGCGGAGCTCAGTCGAAGTCGTTGCCGAGGATACAGGGCACGCGCGAGCGAGTTGAGGCCACTAGGAGATGCATATGGAAGAGGGGAGCAGGCTCGTGTGGTCTAGGAGGCGAGGCGCGGCGGTGTAAACAAAAATGGGGACGGCCTGGGGCGATCTTGCAGCGGTTTCTGAGGGGAAAGGGGGGGAGAGGGAGGTGTTTAAACGAGCTTGGTCATCGGGAGTAATTGTCGCAGCATTAATGTGTGTTGATTCAATTTTTAAGACGGCAGAAACGGCGACGAGGCATGGTCTTCGTGGGGAGAAAGAAGACTGGGGAGGTGGGGTCTGGCTGTCTGCGAGAAAGAGAGAGGAAGAGTGGGTCCATGTTGTCAGCGATGTTGCGGGTTTCTTTTGAGGTAAAAACGGTTCGCGCATAGAGAGAGGGGGAAGTGGGCTGATGCTGGGCCAGTGGGCTTTTAACATCCCAAAAATACTAAGCTTGGATCATCAAACACTAGTCATCAAAATTTAGGGTTAACAAAAACTTTGCTAAATAAAATTATGAAGGCATGCATATGTGTATGCATGGATTTTGAAATTCTTGGGAACTACCTTGTTTGATTGTTTCATTGCTTGTAAAATGTTTCTTAGGTGAAATAAACATCATCTAAAACATTTCCCACACTTTTGATAAAGACAAGTAAATCAAAACAAATATATTAAGGGAATGGTCATTTTGACCAATTTAACTCCCATGCGTACTTTGGCTGTCTCAAACTTTCAAAACCTAACAGAAACTTTTCTGGATCTTTGCACCCCTTGAATGTACTCATAATAAAGTATCAAGGCCCACTTTGTGATCATCCAGAAACTTTCAAATGCATAGTTTAAATGACAATTCAAAATTGAATCTATATCATATGGGAAGATCCCACTTTTTCAAAAACCACTCAAACAAGCTCAACTTTCAAAACCCAAGCATCTGCAGACTCACCAGCACCAACCTAGCACACCCACCAAAAATCTTTTCAAAATTCAAAACTTGAGTTCTTGCGGCCATTTCATCAAACAGGTTGCAGACACAAATCAAACAAAATCTAAACACTATAGTGAGCAGTGATTGGAGCCTAACTTGTTCCCTCTTTAGCTCACAAACATCTTAGTAGATCATCTAGCAAGCTAAACTAAGCACTAGCACCACTATAAGCTTGGCATTGTCATCAATGGTGAACAGCTGAAGCTAACCATGCCACCCAAGTGGAGACAGCAAGCTAGGAGGAGAAACAAGCGTAGCCATCATGTCTAGGAGCAAGCCAACACCCCACCGCCACTCCCTGTCCACCGCTCGAACGTTGCTAGCCACTGGACCATGCGCAAGAACCATGCCAACCTCGCCAGCAACCATGCCGAGATCACGCCCCGTGCGCCACGCTCGACCGACGCCCATAGACCGCGCGCCGCCCTCACCTCGTGCATACTTGATCACCACCGTCCTAGCAACCCCGCAGACACGCTCGCTCGCCGCCGCGCGGACCACGTGCGCTGTGCGCCATTAAAATCTCCGTCGGGCACGCGCAGAGCACCGCCGCGTTCCGACCAAGCCGCACCGCCCCACGCCTCGAAACCATGTCGTTGAGCATCGCCAGGGAGCACCGCACCGTCCCCTACCTTTGCCCATGCCGATAGCCGTCTGTACCACCGCCCCCGACGAGCTCACCATGCGCCCCGTCGGTCCCCTCGCTCGACTATAAATAGAGGCCACCCCCAGTCGAATTCTTCACACCATTCTACTCCCCTCTCCTCACTGATCGTGCCACACCGTTCCCGGAGCAAGGCGAGCACCACCTCGTCGGAATTTCACCGGAGCCCGCCGCCTCTGGAGAAGAAGGGAGCCAGCGATTGGAGCCGCCCCAGGAAAAGCCACCGGTACCAGGAGATTCGCCGTCGTCGACTTCGTTGTTCGCCCGCCTCGCCGACCCTCGCCAGCACCCGGTGAGCCCCTAGCGACCCCCACCTGCCGCGCTAGGTTTCTGTCTCGCCGACGTTTCTCAACGTCGACGATGACTCCCAGCAGTTGGATTAGAATCAGATCGAACATCCCACGTTGCCCTGTACCGCTTCGCACCCCCTGTGTCACTGACGAGTGGGGACACCCACTTAAACAGCCCGCGGGAGCGCTGCGCTTAGCAGGCCGGCCCAATAACTTTTCCCGCGCAACCCAGTTATTCAAATTAAACCTTTTTCTTTTTAATTCAAACACACTTTTGTACCCATTTTCAAAAATCAACCCAGGTCGATTTTGTGCACCAATTTGAATGAAACCAATTTTTTTGGAAAGGCCTGTGAATGCTGAATCCAAGCCCGTTGGGTTCAAGTCATTTGGATCTCTAGATCATCCTTGGTAAAAATAACAAGGCAGAAGCTTTTCTGCATTCAAACATGTTCAAAGCTAAACCATAATAGATTTTGAGTTGATTCCAACTCTCAAAAATCACATTTAACCATACCTTTCAGAATATATAAAAATATATAGGGTTACTTATAGAAATATTGTTCAAGTAATAAAAGAATACTACATAAGCATTTCTAGCCATTCTAATTAATTAAAATAAAAGGGTAAAACCTAATTAAATTGTGACACCACTTTAAATCACATTCCCATGAACTAAAATATGTGGTGATGACATGTGTCAACATGATCCCATGTTTGGTTTGGAGAATATTAAATCTTAAGTAGTTTTTCAATGAGTAGAAATTACTTTTCTAAAAATAAAAAGAATTAAACCAAACCCAAATCTTGTAATGTTAGTGATGATGCTAGATCATCTCTAGGACCCTTGTGTGTGAGGATTGCAAGTAGTTAAGTATTGTTTGGTGATTGTGTACCTCGTATTTATTTATAGACGTTAGTACCGACCAAGGATACGAGGAGGAAGGAGGATTCTACGAAGAAGAAGCCGAGGAGGACTTCAACCACTGCTCTGCACAAGGCAAGCCAGTAACCTTGCAAGCTAACACTTGCATTTTAGCAAGCTTTATTAACTAAGTGAACCAATGCAAGCTAACCCTTGCAAGATACCCTACTGATGCCACAAACCACTACTTGTTACTATGCCCACTATATGCCTCAAGCATATGTGATCATATCCACTTGATAAACCAATCCTAGTTTTACTTACAAGCTTGATTACTTTATTTCTTTATCAAAGCTAGTACTTAGAGATTACTTAAGTGAATGGTAGATACTAGAAAGATATGTGAAG
Organism: Avena sativa; assembly: GCA_916181665.1. Taxonomy (NCBI): domain Eukaryota; kingdom Viridiplantae; phylum Streptophyta; class Magnoliopsida; order Poales; family Poaceae; genus Avena; species Avena sativa. The sequence continues at coordinate 269,015,549 of OV702298.1, read as the reverse complement.
GTTGCATAAAGAGCATAAAATTTGGCCTAAACTAGATAATCTTGATGTCATCCCAAGGCATGAGATTGAGCTTAGTTGAAACTCCACTAGTTTACCACCCCTCATTAGTACTCACCCCCACCTGTAGATGCTAGTGCTAAGCATAAAACTTGATCAACTTTAGATGGGAATACTTGGTGGAAAAATGGTTATGAAAACCTTGGAATGATGGATCATTCTATTGAAATGTTTTGGACATGTGTTTCCGAACACCGGATGATTTTGGTGATGAAAATGTTGAGGCATGAGCCTTAGCCCTTTATAAAACTGATGGTTGTCTGGATGCGATACCATTCCAATTTTATCGTACAACCACAATACCCGAAGATTGGGTAGGGATTGACTGGAAACTTATATACCTTAGTATTAGTTCCCTCACGGCCAAGGTCTGAGCTGAGGCTACCTTGTGAAGATTGTCCACCTGTGCAGTACCCAAGATGATAGTTGGTCATGGTTGGGAGGCCAAACTCCCAGGAGAGGTGCTTATACTAGGGCGTGTAATTGAAAGGTTAGGATTGGTTATCCGCATACTAAGTATGGTGAATTCAGGATTTGTTCCTGACGGATGTATCGAATGTTGTGGTGAAAGTGTACAATCTCTGCAGAGTGTCAAACTATTCGAATAGCCGCGTCCGCGGTTATGGACAGTTGGAGTGGCCATACTGTTCCCCCGTCAGACTTTTCAAAATGACTTGTGAAATGAATTGAGACTTTGACTTGACCACAACAGGGTTGTGATATGAAATACAAGTTCCCCTTTAGGTGTTATAAAACTTCAACTAGCATTAGTGCTTTCATAAAAAGTAGTAGAGATAAATCTGGCCTTTGCAAAACAACCCTAGAGCCTAGTGTCCTATTATCCAAAAACCCCCTTTACCTGCTAGTACTAGTTTGCGAGTACTTAAAGAATACTCATGGCTTTATCCCTGGCTATTCCCATGGCCAGACTATGAAGAGGAGTACCTGGAAGATGAACCCCAGGAAGGTTACGGCAACTAGGATCATCTCCCATCGTCAGCATTGCCTGTGACCCCGAAGATGGAGCTTCGCCTACGCTACCGTTATTATTACGTATTCCGCTGCTTTTTGTTGTATTAAGAACTGGATCATGAGATCCTTATTTGTGTAAGACCTGATGTACGGTTGTAATGGAGGATGTACTGTGGTATCCAATTCTGTTATGTCTCGCAAAAATGGTAATCCTAGGATTGCGATGTATGGCATAATAGGCATCTGGGATTAAAAATCCGGGTGTTGACAAGTTGGTATCAGAGCCATCCTGACCATAGGAGACCCTAGTTAGACTGGACATTTTAACCAAAATCTTAGTTTCAAAACCAAAGAAAACAAATATTTACAAAAACTTATTCTCATTCATATCTCTTCGATTCTTTCATAAAAATTCATGTTCCTAAAAAACTCTTGCAAAATACATAAAATTTTGACACACTTGATCACTCTACTAACCTACTCATCCTCTATTCTTACAGATGGACGTGAAGTACAACAAGTTTTATCAGTTGGGGAATGGAGGAGACCTTATCTTTGAGAGGGATTTGGACCAGCTTTCGGAACTTCTGGAGCGTCCGCACCCCGAGTTCTTCGGAGCTCAGCTCAATGATCAAGGAGGAGAAGATCTATAGTGGCTAATTGTTGCAAGTCTCAGAAGGAAAGATTGAACCTCCCTCTGCGGAAGGAATTCAGTTTACCTTAAGAGAGAACAACTGGCTCGATGGACTTGCCAGGGCCATGCAGGAAGCTCTTTCCCGTTTGTGTGGGCAGAGCATCAATCAGATCAAGGGTACTCACTTTGAGTTTTGCTCAAGGCGTGATGCAAATGGACAACCACTGGAAGCCCCATACCACCCCGAGATGAAAACTCAATTGGAACACCTTAGCTTCATGATGTATGATCGTCAGCAGGAGTTAGACAACTGCTGTGACTACTCCAACCACAAGTCTGCCATCATCAAGACGAAGGACCAGACCATCGCCATGCTAGCAAAGGATCGCAAGTCTCGCCGTTGTCAGCTCGACAAGAAGGAGCGCATTATTGCCCGTCTTCGCCACCACATCTCATCTTTGGAAGAGACCATCCACGAGAGAGACATGCAGTTGGAGGAAAGGGGGAATGCCGGAGAAGATCTTCGTGGAGACCCCTACTACTATCTCAGCGATCATGATGATTTTCTGGAGGATCAGGCCATGGACTTCTTCACCGATGAGGATGATTTCGCCTTCATCGATGATGATGAAGATGATGAAGCCACAGATTCCAAGGAGTAGTAGCACTTGAGCACTAGCGTAGTGAGTAGTATTCGGTCCCACTGTATCGTAGATTCCATAATGGTTCTTAAAACCATCTGTTTTTCCTTGCTGTGGTGTGTGTTGTATCGTGTGAATGAATGAATGAAGAGAAAGTTGCTGGAAAAATCTGTGTCAAACTTTAAAAACTTTTAAAAGTCCCAGAACCTTAGAAAATTCCCTCTTATCTCATGATCTATCTCAATCTTCAGATGCCACGCAGAGGAAGTGGTTCATCCCAGGAACCGATGTTGCAGATCCTGCAAATGTTGACTTCTGACCGCAAAGCTGAAAGAGCGGAACGTCAAGCCAACCTAGCCACTCTGCAACAGATAGCCCAGATGGCCCACAACAACCAAGGCCACGGAAATCAAGATAACCATGGATCTAAGCTCAAGAATTCCAGAATACCAACCCACCTGTTTTCACTAAGTCAGAAGAGCCCCTGGACGCCGATGATTGGCTGCAAACCATGGAAAACAACCTAGAGGTCGCCGGAGTGGAAACTAACGAGAAAGTTCTGTTCGCCACCCACTATCTAGCCGGAGATGCCAGGGCATGGTGGAACAGTGTTCGTGCAATGACCGGAGGCCAGATGATGACCTGGGAGGAATTCAAGGTCAAGTTCAGCAGAACCCATGTGCCACCGGGTTTGATCAAGCGAATGAGAGACGAGTTCAGAGAGCTGAAGCAAGGAAGGATGACTGTAGTGGAATACCATGACAAATTTTTGTCATTATCTAGGTATGCCCCGGATGAGATCGACACCGAAGCCAAGAAGAAAGAAAGATTCCTGAATGGTCTGCATGACGAGATGCTGACAGTGTTAGTCAATATCCCCTTTGCGGATATTGATGCCCTTGTCGACTCTGCCATTCAGATGGAAGGAAAGATCAACCAAGCCAATGAGAACCGCAAGCGTCATATGATGCACCAGCCAGGAACCCATCAGACCCCAAAGTATCGCCCCAACCCATCTCCAGGATTTGCCCCAAGAACCAATAGACCCCCGATGACCCGTCCCACCTATCCCAACCATGGAAAACCTAGACCTGGAGGAAATCACAGCAACCCCGGCAACTCTAGCAATTTCACCCGTGCCCCACCCAAGTTCAACACCAACAATGCTGCCACCAACACCAACACTGCCCCGAGGACTGGAAGCAATGCGGTGCCTGTCGCAGCCAAGGAAAAGTCGCAAGTGACTTGTTATGATTGTGGAAATAAAGGCCACTATTCCAACGAGTGTCCCAACAAGAAGAATGCTACAACACCCAATGCCAATGTCCTAGCTCAGCAGCAGCGTCTTGTTCAGCCCGGAAGAAGGTTTGCCCCAGGGAATTCACTCAACCGCAATGGCCGTCTTTTTCTCATGCATGCTGAAGAAGCTCAGGAAGCGCCAAACGTCGTGCTGGGTATGTTTTCTGTTAATTCGGTACTTGCAAGAGTGTTGTTTGATTCTGGTGCATCGCATTCATTTGTCACCGAAGAATTTGCATGCACTAGTAAAATTCAACCAACCAAATTGAAGCATGTAATGATTGTGCAAATTCCCGGATCCACCACCAAGGCTAGGCAAATTTGCAAAGCCGTCCCTATCCGAATCCATGGCATAGATTTTTATGCTAATCTGATAGTACTCGGAACTAAAGGTTTGGAAGTAGTACTAGGAATGGATGGGATGTCCAAACATAAAGGATTGATTGACTGTGCCAAGAAAGCCATCACCATGACCAGTACAGCCAGAATATCAGTCGAGCATATATCTGAAACCTTACCTCGTCAATTCAAATGCAACAAGAGTATAGCCCAACCTACCATTGACCAAGTCCGGATAGTCTGTGAATACCCCGACGTATTCCTAGATGTTTTGCACGGTATGCCCCCAGATCGGGATATCGAGTTTATCATCGAACTAATCCCCGGAACATGACCCATAGCCCAGAGACCCTATAGTATGAACCCATCGGAGTTAGAAGAACTGAAGAAGCAACTGGATGCCATGCTGGAAATTGGATTGATTCAACCAAGTGCGTCACCATGGAGATCACCTGTCTTGTTTGTGGACAAGAAAGATGGAGGTAACCGTTTGTGTACGGATTATCGGAAGTTGAATGATGTCACCATCAAGAACAAGTATCCCTTGCCCAAGATAGAAGATTTGTTTGATCAGTTGACCGGTGCCAAAGTGTTTTCTAAGATTGATCTTAGAACTAGTTATCATCAACTCAAGATTCGTGCAGAGGATATTCCAAACACTGCCTTTACCACCAGATATGGATTATATGAGTATACAGTCATGTCTTTTGGATTAACCAATGCCCCCGCTTATTTCATGAACCTCATGAATAAGATTTTTATGGACTTCTTGGATAAGTTTGTCGCTGTTTTCATCGATGACATTCTAATTTTTTCCAAATCAGAAGAAGAACATGAGCTACACCTAAGGATCATTCTTGGAACCCTTAGAGAGCATAAGTTGTATGCCAAGTTTAGCAAATCTGAATTCTGGTTACAGGAGGTAGGATTCCTCGGTCACATTGTATCAGCGGAGGAATTGCCGTTGACCCTGCCAAAGTGAAAGATGTAGAAGATTGGCAAGCCTCGACCACTCAAACCCAAGTTCGTGCATTTCTCGGATTGGCGGAATATTACCGCAAATTCATAGAAGGATTCTCGAGTATCGCCAGACCCATGACCCAATTGCTGAAGAAGGACAAGAAGTTTGAATGGACCGACAAGTGTGAAGCGAGTTTTCAAGAACTCAAGAGGAGATTGATTTGAGCCCCAATCTTGATCATGCCGGATATCTCGAAGCCCTTCGATGTGTATTGTGACGCATCCAAGATCGGTCTCGGATGTGTGCTAATGCAAGAAGGCAAAGTTATATCCTATTTATCTCAACAATTGAAACAACATGAGCAAAATTACCCAACCCATGACCTCGAACTCGCAGCCGTAGTTCTAGCCCTGAATACATGGAGAAATTACCTAATGGGAAATCGTTGTGAGATTTATACGAATCACAAGAGTCTGAAGTATATATTCACTCAGAAGGAGCTGAATATGAGACAGAGGAGATGGATTGAGCTAATCAAGGATTACAATCTGGACATTCACTATCACCCTGGTAAAGCCAATGTGGTAGCCGATGCCCTTAGCAGATTGCCGTGCCGCTTGAACTCCATGATTTTGAAGGAGCAACCAAGTTTGCACAAAGAGATGGAAGATATTCGAATGGAATTAGTAAGTGAAGGATTTTTGGTTAGTATAGAACTTCAGCCCACTTTGATCAGCCAGATCAAAGAGGCGCAGAAAGGAAATCCTAGTATCGATGGAATCAAGCGTCGTATCGGTACAGGCAAAGTACCCGGATTCACCGAAGACGAAGAAGGAGTTCTGTGGTACAAAGGACGCCTTTGTGTACCAGCAGATTCTGAGTTGAAAGAAGTTATTTTGAAGGAGGCTCACGATACTCTTTATTCTATCCATCCCGGAGGAACTAAGATGTATCAAGATTTGAAAGAGCAATTTTGGTGGCATAAGATGAAGCGAGAAATCGGAAGCTATATCGCCAAGTGTGATATATGTCAGCGAGTCAAGGCAGGACATCAAAGACCCGCTGGATTGTTGCAACCATTGCAGATTCCGGAATGGAAATGGGATTCTGTAGGAATGGACTTTACCACTGGACTGCCTACTTCTAGTAGGGTAAATGACTCTATTTGGGTCATAGTGGACAGATTGTCCAAAGTCGCTCATTTCTTGCCCGTCAAAACCACCTATCAGAGTTCGAAGCTAGCGGAGTTGTACATCGCTAGAATCGTTAGTTTGCATGGAGTCCCCAAGAACGTTGTATCGGATGGAGGAACTCAGTTTACCTCAAGATACTGGAAGAAAGTTCAAAAAGGTTTAGGAACCCGCCTAGATTTCAGTACAGCGTATCACCCTGAGACCGATGGACAAACGGAGCGAGTAAATCAAATACTCGAAGATATGCTTAGAGCATGTGTGTTAGAATATGGATCCAAGTGGGAAGACTGTCTGCCTTTTGCAGAATTTTCATACAACAACAGTTACCAAGCCAGTTTGCAAATGGCCCATTTGAGTTCATGTACGGAAGAAAGTGTCGCACCCCTTTGAACTGGTCGAAAGTAGGATAGAGTCAGATTTTCGGACCCGACATCATACGAGAAGCAGAAGAGAAGGTTCACAAGATTCGTGAGCACCTCAAGACCGCCCAATCCAGACAGAAGAGTTATGCCGACAAGAGACGTCGAGACCTCGCCTTCAACATAGGAGATTTTGTTTATCTGAAAGTGTCGCCATTGAAGGGAATGCAGCGTTTCCAACTCAAAGGAAAGTTAGCCCCCAGATATATCGTACCTTTCAAGATTCTGACCGTCGAGGAGAAGTGTCGTATCAATTGGAACTACCCGAAGAAATGTCAGCCGTCCACAACGTGTTCCATATCTCGTTACTCCGCAAGTGTCTCGAAGTTCCAGAGAAGACGGAAGTGTTCAAAAATATCGACCACCAGACTATAGAGATCAACAATGACCTGACCTATCCTGACATACCCATCCGCATTTTGGAAGAAGCTTTTCGAACTACCCGAACCCGAAGCATCAAGTTCCTCAAGATTCAGTGGAGCAACCACACAGAAGAGGAAGCTACCTGGGAGCGCGAAGATCACATCAGGACGGAGTTTCCCGATCTCTTCAAATCCTAGGTAATCTTTTCGTCCTTTTCAAATCTCGGGACGATATTTTGTTTAAGGGGGGAAGGTTTGTAACATCCCAAAAATACTAAGCTTGGATCATCAAACACTAGTCATCAAAATTTAGGGTTAACAAAAACTTTGCTAAATAAAATTATGAAGGCATGCATATGTGTATGCATGGATTTTGAAATTCTTTGGAACCACCTTGTTTGATTGTGTCATTGCTTGTAGAATGTTTCTTAGGTGAAATAAACATCATCTAAAACATTTCCCACACTTTTCATAAAGACAAGTAAATCAAAACAAATATATTAAGGGAATGGTCATTTTGACCAATTTAACTCCCATGCCTACTTTGGCTGTCTCAAACTTTCAAAACCTAATAGAAACTTTTCTGGATCTTTGCACCCCTTGAATGTAATCATAACAAAGTATCAAGGCCCACTTTGTGATCATCCAGAAACTTTCAAATGCATAGTTTAAATGACAATTCAAAATTGAATCCATATCATATGGGAAGATCCCACTTTTTCAAAAACCACTCAAACAGGCTCAACTTTCAAAACCCAAGCATCTGCAGACTCACCAGCACCAACCTAGCACACCCACCAAAAATCTTTTCAAAATTCAAAACTTGAGTTCTTGCGGCCATTTCATCAAACAGGTTGCAGACACAAATCAAACAAAATCTAAACACTATAGTGAGCAGTGATTGGAGCCTAACTTGTTCCCTCTTTAGCTCACAACCATCTCAGTAGATCATCTAGCAAGCTAAACTAAGCACTAGCACCACTGTAAGCTTGGCATTGTCATCAATGGTGAACAGCCGAACCTAACCATGCCACCCCAGTGGAGACAACAATCTAGGAGGAGAAACAAGCCTAGCCAGCATGTCTGGGAGCAAGCCAACACCCCACCGCCACTCCCTGTCCACCGCTCGAACGTTGCCAGCCACTGGACCAGGCGCAAGAACCATGCCAACCTCGCCAGCAACCATGCCAAGAGCACGCCCCGTGCGCCACGCTCGACCGACGCCCACAGACCGCGCGCCTCCCTCGCCGTTTGCATACTTGATCACCACCGTACCAGCAACCCCGCAGACACACTCGTTCACCGCCGCACGGACCACGCGCGCTGTGCGCCATTAAAATCTCTGTCGGGCACGCGCAGAGCACCGCCGCGTTCCGACCAAGCCGCACCGCCCCACGCCTCGAAACCATGTCGTTGAGCATCGCCAGGGAGCACCGCACCGTCCCCTACCTTCGCCCATGCCGATAGCCGTCTGTACCACCGCCCCCGACGAGCTCACCATGCGCCCCGTCGGTCCCCTCGCTCGACTATAAATAGAGGCCACCCGCAGTCGAATTCTTCACACCATTCTACACCCCTCTCCTCACTGATCGTGCCACACCGTTCCCGGAGCAAGGCGAGCACCACCTCGTTGGAATTTCGCCGGAGCCCGCCGCCTCTAGAGAAGAAGGGAGCTAGCGATTGGAGCCGCCCTAGGAGAAGCCACCAGTACCAGGAGATTCACCGTCGTCGACTTCGTCGTTCGCCCGCCTCGCCGACCCTCGCGAGCACCCCGGTGAGCCCCCAGCGACCCCCACCTGCCGCGCTAGGTTTCTACCTCGTCGGCGTTGCTCAACGTCGACGATGACTCCCAGCCGTTGGATTAGAATCAGATCGAACGTCCCACGTTGCCCCATACCGCTTCGCACCCCCATGTGTCACTGACGAGTGGGGACACCCACTTAAACAACCTGCGGGAGCGCTGCGCTTAGCAGGCCGGCCCAGTATCTTTTCCCGCGCAGCCCAGTTATTCAAATTAAACCTTTTTCTTTTTAATTCAAACACACTTCTGTACCCATTTTCAAAAATAAACCCAGGTCGGTTCTGTGAACCAATTTGAATGAAACCAATTTTGTTGGAAAGGTCTGTGAATGCTGAATCCAAGCCCGTTGGGTTCAAGTCATTTGGATCTGTAGATCATCCTTGGTAAAACTAACAAGGCAGAAGCTTTTCTGCATTCAAACATGTTTCAAAGTTAAACCATAATAGCTTTTGAGTTGATTCCAACTCTCAAAAATCACATTTAACCATACCTTTCAGAATATATAAAAATATATAGGGTTACTTACAGAAATATTGTTCAAGTAATAAAAGAATACTACATAGGCATTTCTAGCCATTCTAATTAATTAAAATAAAAGGGTAAAACCTTATTAAAGTGTGACACCACTTTAAATCACATTCCCATGAACTAAAATATGTGGTGATGACATGTGTCAACATGATCCCATGTTTGGTTTGGAGAATATTAAATCTTAAGTAGTTTTTCAATGAGTAGAAATTACTTCTCTAAAAATAAAAAGAATTAAACCAGACCCAAATCTTGTAACGTTAGTGATGATGCTAGATCATCTCTAGGACCCTTGTGTGTGATGATTGCAAGTAGTTAAGTTTTGTTTGGTGATTGTGTACCTCGTATTTATTTATAGACGTTAGTACCGAGCAAGGATACGAGGAGGAAGGAGGATTCTACGAAGAAGAAGCCGAGGAGAACTTCAACCACTTCTCTGCACAAGGCAAGCCAGTAACCTTGAAAGCTAACACTTGCAATTTAGCAAGCTTTATTAACTAAGTGAACCAATGCAAGCTAACCCTTGCAAGATACCCTACTGATGCCACAAACCACTACTTGTTACTATGCCCACTATATGCCTTAAGCATATGTGATCATATCCACTTGATAAACCAATCCTAGTTTTACTTACAAGCTTGATTACTTTATTTCTTTATCAAAGCTAGTACTTAGATCTTACTTAAGTGAATGGTAGATACTAGAAAGATATGTGAAGGTTGCATAAAGAGCAAAAAATTTGTCCTAAACTAGATAATCTTGATGTCATCCAAGGCATGAGATTGAGCTTAGTTGAAACTCCACTAGTTTACCACCCCTCATTAGTACTCACCCCCACCTGTAGATGCTAGTGCTAAGCATAAAACTTGATCAACTTTAGATGGGAACACTTGGTGGAAAAATGGTTATGAAAACCTTGGAATGATGGATCATTCTATGGAAATGTTTTGGACATGTGTTTTCGAACACCGGATGATTTTGGTGATGAAAATGTTGAGGCATGAGCCTTAGCCCTTTGTAAAACTGATGGTTGTCTGGATGCGATACCATTCCAATTTTACCGTACAACCACAATACTCGAAGATTGGGTAGGGCTTTACTGGAAACTTATATACCTTAGTATTAGTTCCCTCACGGCCAAGGTCTGAGCTGAGGCTACCTTGTGAAGATTGTCCACTTGTGCAGTACCCAAGATGACAGTTGGTCATGGTTGGGAGGACAAACTCACAGGAGAGGTGCTTATACTAGGGCGTGTAATTGAAAGGTTAGGATTGATTATCCGCATACTGAGTATGGTGAATTCAGGATTTGTTCTTGATGGATGTATCGAATGTTGTGGTGAAAGTGTACAATCTCTGCAGAGTGTCAACCTTTCGAATAGCCGCGTCTGCGGTTATGGACAGTTGGAGTGGCCATACTGTTCCCCCGTCAGACTTTTCAAAATGATTTGTGAAATGAATTGAGACTTTGACTTGACCACAACAGGGTTGTGATATGAAATTCAAGTTCCCCTTTAGGTGTTATAAAACTTCAACTAGCATTAGTGCTTTCATAAAAAGTAGTAGAGATAAATCTGGCCTTCGCAAAACAACCCTAGAGCCTAGTGTCCTATTATCCAAAAACCCCTTTTACCTGCTAGTACTAGTTTGCGAGTACTTAAAGAGTACTCATGGCTTTGTCCCTGGCTATTCCCATGTCCATACTATGAAGAGGAGTACCTGGAAGATGGACCCTAGGAAGGTTACGACAACTAGGATTATCTCCCATCGTCAGCATTGCCTGTGACCCCGAAGATGGTGCTTCGCCTACGCTACCGTTATTATTATGTATTCCGCTGCTTGATGTTGTATTAAGAACTGGATCATGAGATCCTTATTTGTGTAAGACCTGATGTACGGTTGTAATGGATGATGTACTATGGTATCCAATTCTGTTATGTCTCACAAAAATGGTAATCCCGGGATTGCGATGTATGGCATAACAGGCATCTGGGATTAAAAATCCGGGTGTTGACAGGGCTTTGCTGGGCTGGACTGGTTTAGTTCATTTTTTTATACAGATTCATTTTTCTTTTTCCATTTCTTTTATTCTGTTTTGATTTTGTTTAATAAATTCAAACATCTATTTGAATTCAAACTTCTCTCAAACTTTGTGTGTATTCAAACACTGATTAATAATGTATTCTGAAGTCATATTTAGAATAAATCTTTTATTCTTTTTAGGGTCTTTTAATTATTTAAAATAGGCTCTTGTATTAATTCATTCAAGATTTAATAATGTTTTTAAATCCATTTGAATTCTAAATCCTTCCAAAACTTTTCAGTAGGTTTTATTTATTTATTAGGGTGGCAAATAATTCACTTTGAATTATTTGGAATACTTTTAATATGATTTATTAATCATTTTAATTTGGGTACTTGTCTTTATTCTAATGAAATCAAATATGGTTTTAAATCCATAATTTTTATTTAGAAGATTTCTTTGATCTCATTTGAGTTAATTAATTCACTTTTATTCCACTTGGGTAAATTCCAAATTCTATTTTCCCATGATTTATTTAATCATTTCTAATAGGGATTTTATCTTTATTCAAATAGAATAGGATTTGGTTAATGCCCTTTTATTTAATTTGAAAATTCTTTATCCTTTTATTTTATTTGGATTTGGATTATATTTATTCCATTTGCTTATGGATTAGGCCAATATTTAATTTGGTCTTTAAATATCTCTCATTTAATATTTCTTTCTTTATCTTATAAAATCCATATCTTTTTATTTATGGATCCAAACTTGGTGATTCCAATTTGTAAAATCTTATTTGTTATTTATTGATCCTTTTAAATATCTTTAGGATTATTTGCTCACCATTTGGTATGGGTTTTTAGATAGGTGCTTCATTGGCTTTGGAAATTCAATTTCCTTATCTTATTAAATTCATAAGATTTTATCTATGGTTCCAAATTGATTGAAATCAATTTTCTATGGTTTTATAATATTTCTATTTTTCATTCTTGATCATTTATAAATGTTTGTTGACAAATTTTTATTTGGACCAAATCCATGGTCCTAGAGATAACTTGGAAATGTTTTTCTTTCATTAGGGTTTTAGGGTTTTGGTTTATTTTCCAAGTGTTTAAATTTCCAGATGCATTTATGAAGAATGCATTTCACTTGATTTGAATTTAGTTGGACTCAAACTTCACTCAAGTTTGTTCAAGATGGAATTTTAAGTTTACATTTACAAACAAAAAGTTTCTTTTCACCCTAAATTTCAACAATTATTTATTTTGTTTATTTATTTTTCACATTACAAGATTTGGAAAATCATGGGATGTGACAAAACATCAAAACCCATCTTGAACAAACTTTGAATGAAAAAGGAATCAAACAAAATTCAAATCAAGTGTAATGTATTCATCAATGAATGTATCTTGAAATTTAAACTTTGGAAAATAAACCAAAACCCAAAAACCCTAATGGAATAAATCATTCCCAAGACTATGGATTTGATCCATATAAAATCTATCAACAAACATTTATAAATGATCAATAATAGCAAATAAAAATATTATAAAACCATAGAAATTGATTTCATTCAATTTAGAACCATGGATAAAAACTTATGAATTTAATCAGATGAAAGGAAATAATTTCCAAAGCTAACAAAGCTCCTATCTAAAATCCATACAAAATTGTGAGAAAAATAATCCTAAAAGGATTCAAAAATATAAACAAATATTAAATAAAATTATACAAATTGGAATCACCAATTTTTGATCTATAAATAAAAAGTTATGGATTTATAAGATAAAGAAAGAAATAAATAAATAAGGAATATTTAAAAGCCAAATTAAATCTTGGCCAAATCCATAATCAAAAAAAGATAATCCAAATCAAAATGAAATAAAGGGATAAAGAATATTCAAAATAAAAGTATATGGAATTAAACCCTAGTCCAAATATATTCTAATAAAGACAAAATCCCTAAAGTAAATGATTAATTAAATTATGGGAAAAATAATAATTGGAATTGCCCAAGTGGAATAAAATTTATTTAATTAACTTAAATGTAATCAAAGAATTATTTGAAATAAAATTTATATGGGATTAAAACCATATTTGATTTTATTTGAATAAAGACAAATACCCAATTTAAATGATTAATAAATCATATTAAAAATAATTCAAACAATTCAAAGTGAATTATTTGACACCCTAATAAATAAATAAAACCTAGTGAAAAGGTTTGGTGAAAAATTAGAATTCAAATAAGAGTTTGGAATTATATTTAAAATCTTATTTGAATAAAAGGTTAATGCTTATTTTAAATAAATAATAAACCATAAATGAATAAAAATTATTCTAAAATGGTCGTTAAAATACAATAATAAACCAGTATAAAGCTTACTGAAAGTTAAGAAAAGTTGGAATTCAAACAAATGTTTGAATCATTCAAATAAAATCAAAATAGAAAAATAGAAAAGGAAAAATAAAAAGAAAGAAGAAAGAAAAAATGGAAATAAGCTAGCCCAGCCCAGCCCAGCAAAGCCCACCAGGCCTAGCTAGCCCATCCCTCTCTCCCCATAGGAAAATGATTCACACCTCAGCATTTACCCGCATCGTCACTGACCACCGGACCCCACCCGAAACCTCTCTCTCTCGCTGACGAGGCTGCGCCACCTGCTAGTCATCTTCCCTACCCCGCGACCTGTTCTTCCTCACTCCCAGTCGTTTCTGTCATAATCTTCTTCGCGTTAATTCGCTTTATTGCCGCGACCATTACTCCTCGTGACCGTGCCCTCATAATCCCCTCTTCCCCCTCTCTCTTTCCCCTCGAACTCCGCTGCCAGAGAGCCCCTAGGCTGCCTCAAATTTAAATCACACCACCGCGGACTTCGACGAGATCCCCGACCGATTCCGTCCAGTACCTGCCTTCCCTTTGCCCCTCGACCACACGAGCTTGTTCACGAGGATCTCCTGTACCTGCCAGTGCCTCGCACTCGACCGCGCGTACCCCATATCCTCGACTCCGTCTTCAAGCGAGCAGCGCCACCGTCTACCATTCTCCGACGAGCTTCCCAGGTAAAAACTAACCTCCCCTCTCCCTCTCTTTCACACGCGCGTTCTCGCCACGACCCTGCGCATATAACATAACCTTCCTTTTCCTCTGGCGTACACCGTAGCATCACCACCGTCTTGAACAGAGAGCACCCGACGCCTTTCGTGAACTCCGGCGAGGAATCCCTGACGTCCTCGAGCACCCCTTCGCCAACGAAGACCACCTCGAGCATCGGCGACATCACGCAAACTCGGTGAGCTACTCCACTGCTTTCCTCGCTTCCTGTATCGCCGACAGCATCACCGCCTCAGCGAGCCGCTGCCAGCCACTGCCGCTAGCGCCGCCCGTTTTTGGTTATTCGATTTGAGCCGTTAGATCTAGATCCTATGCATACGATAGAATCATAACCCGAAGGGGTACGTAGCACTCTGAGTCGCACGATCTGTTTTAAATCCAACGCTCCACGTAGCACGATCCTCACGAACCGGTACCAGCCAATGAGGTTGTGATGCGTGGCCTGTAGTTTGTTTTAAAAACAGAAATATGTCTATTAAATGTTTGAATTTGTAAATTCCATAACTTTAAATCTACACGGCCAAATTTTACAAATTTTATATCAATGGAATCAGCAAAAAGAGTACTTCCCAATCATGCCATTTGTTTAGTAAATTGCTTCTGTGAAACTGGTTGTTTTTGCAGAAACATATGTAGGAATATTTTGTGTATAAAATTTATTCTAAAATTGTTTTGAGGGTAACATCTTTTGTAAATGGATTGTTTTGAACTTACTGACCATAGAAACCAACTTTTGGATTTAAAAATATATTTTGTGACACTAGGAATTATTCCTTTGAATTAAAGCATTTCTAACTAAATAAAATTGTTGAATATGTTTAAAAATGCTTTCTGAGTAAAACCTTTGGAAAATGATTTGATTTAAACTCTCTCACCCTAAACACCAAGTTTTTGGATTTAAAAATATATTTGGTGAACCCTATAAAATTATTACCTTGTTTAAAGGCATTTCCAACAAAATAAATTATTGCTTTGATTTAAAAATGGTTTATAAGTAAAACCTTTTGCAAATGGTTTTATTATTAAAAACTTGACCTTAAAACACTAACATTTGTGTTTAAAAATAAATTTGTCAAACACTAGAATTATTACTTTGATTTAAATCATTTCTAACAAAACAAAAAAAGATTTAAATGGCCATTTTCACTAACTTGATATCAAATGGTTTTGCCACTTTATAAATGACCAATAAGTGTTTTAAAATGTTTAGAACCTATTATAAATCACTTTTCCAAATAAGACAATCTTTCGCATGCTTGCATGCATTTCTTTGTTTGTATTATTATGTGATGAATTGTTTGAATGCTAGATTGAATTTGTGCCCTGATTGAATTGCAGTGAAATTTGAAGAGTGTGACTATTGCAAGATCAAGGAGTGAAATTATATTCTCTACCAAAAAGGCAAGTGGTGCTTCATACTTTTGTCCCATTATTTTCACTATGCATTAGTGATATTTCTAAGTAGGACTTGCATGGATTTTTCTAAGTGTTAACTATGCCATGGGAAATCATAGTAGATGAAACCTTATTAGAATTTTCCTAAGTTAAGATTCCTACTACTATCATGCTTAGCTTAGCTAGTAGAAAACAAGGGTAGATTATATTCATGCTATGGAATATTTCTAAGTCAAGGACTTATGTTTTGTTTAATAAAACAACTATGTGAATGAATCACCTGGGTGGAATGGTATTGCTTGGATGAATTTTTGTTGAGTGGTTACACAAGGCCAGGGGATTGGTGAACCTTGTGTATCACACTTGTGGAATGCCACCCAGGAACAAAGAGATTTGAGATGTCAAATGTTGAGAAGCTTCAAGTGCAGCCACTTGGCATATGGGCTCTGCCTGGATCATATAGGTTGTAATAACTTAGCCAAATGGACAGTTGGAGGTAGGGGATGATAGGTTTGGGAACGCGTCCATTTTGGTCTAAGGGAAGGCTTCTGAAATATCTTGTCTTGATGCATGTCGAGTGTTGTGGGGGGAAGTGCACCACCTCTCGAGAGAGTAAAATCTAAGTACTTAGCCGTGTCCCCGGCAATGGGCAATTTGAGCATCAAGACATGGAAGCTATCAAGAATCTCCTCATCCCAATTTCTAAGTTAAAACCTTTGAACAAGGGTTAAAGCATCTTCAATCTTTGATTGGTATATGCCTTGGGTGATTCTGACATACAAAAACTTAGTGTTTTCAAATGATAATTAAAATCTATTTTGAGCAAATCAAGCCTAAGCTCCATTTAGCCAAATTCACATAGATGATAGAAACCACTATTCTACCATAGTATCACTTGCCAATACAATTCAAATGTATTGACCCTTGTGGCTGTAACTTATTATGTTGCAGGTTTGTTTGAATTTAGTGAAGTGTGTTGATTAGGATTACAAGTATACAACCAACATGATTGCCTGTGGCACTTTGAAGATGAAGGACTCCATGCTATATACTTATTTCTGCTGCATTGTAATGAGATAGCCAAATGAGCTATGTAAGATGTAATGAATTATTTTATTCCTGGTTATAAATTTGTATTATGACCTTTGTTTCTTGATATTAGATCTTAACTGTGGATGCTAGCTATTGATCCAGGGACTAGCATTGTAAACACAGGGATCTCTACCTTATTAAAGGTTCGGACCTCTACAACATGGCTCTATACCGGTTCCACATACAGCTGCTAAGTGCTGGCTTCGAGGGATGCGAATTCCACCATGTCCCACGTGCCAACAACAAGGCGGCCGACGCGCTCGCGCGAGTCGGATCCACTAGAGCAGCCATCCTGCCTGGAGTATCCTTGGAGCATCTCCGCAAGCCTAGCATCACTCCCTCTCTGGAGTCCGAGTCCATCATGTGGGTAGCAGACACGAGGGCTGCCGGCTCGAAAGAGTCGGGCCCCGCTATTGTGACCTCCGGCTCGAAAGACCCGGGGGCTGCCTCCTCTTCAGGAAAGCCATCAGCGAGCAAGGCAAAAGGCCCGGGGGCGGCCGACTCGGGAATCCCACCCGGCTGCCCCCCGGGTGAGCTCCAGATTGTGTTGGCCTGCATCTTCACCATCCGGGAAGTTCCATCCTAGGCCCAGCCCTTCATGAACTACCTCCTCAACGATGAGCTTCCGGATGACGAGGTGGAGGCAAGACAGATCCGGCGCCGCGCGCACGTACACCATCATCAACAAAGAACTGTACAAGCGCAGCGCCGCGGGCGTCTTCCAGAGGTTCTCGATGTAGATACTGGCTACCGGTTGCTGAAAGAGAGCCACCAGGGGGAGTGCGGCCACCACGCCTCCTCGCAGGCCTTGGTGTCGAAAGCGATGCGCCATGGATTCTACTGGCCGACTGCTTCGGAGTACGCGGACTAGATGGTTCGCACGTGCAATGGGTGCCAGCGGTTCGGCCGGCTAAGGCACATGCCGGCTTCCGCCCTCAAGACAATTCCGATTACCTAGCCCTTCGCGGTCTGGGGGTTGGACATGGTCGGCCCCTTCAAGCGAGCTCGAGCCAGCATGACCCACCTGCTGGTGGTGGTGGACAAGTTCACCAAGTGGATCGAGGCGAAGCCGATCCGGAAGCTGGACGGGGCCACAGTCGTCACCTTCTTCTGCGATATCATCATCTGGTTCGGCTACCCCCACAGCATAATCACCGATAACGGCACGAACTTCGCCAAGGGTGCCTTCGCTCGGTTCTGCAACAACCAAGGAATCCGACTGGACCTCGCATCCATCGCACACCCGCAATCCAACGGGCAGGTGGAAAGAGCCAACGACTTGGTGCTAGCTGGAATCAAGCCCCATTGATCGAGCCATTAGAGCGATCACCCAGCTACTGGATCAAGGAGCTGCCAGCTGTGTTGTGGAGCCTCCACACCACCCCGAACAGATCAACCGGCTTCACCCCGTTCTTCCTCACCTACGGCTCGGAGGCAGTTCTCGCGGCAGACATTGAGTTTGACTCACCCTGCAAACTCCTTTACACGGAGAAGGAGAACCAGGAGGCGATGGAGGATAGTGTGGACCTCCTCGAGGAGGCCCGCGAGCTGGCCTTGTCCAGATCAGCCATCTACTAGCAAGGGTTGCGCCGGTATCACTCTGGTCGCATCCAGCCAGTCGCATTCCGGGAGGGCGACCTAGTGCTTCGGCTAATACAAGATACGAAGGGCATGCACAAGTTGTCCCCTCCGTGGGAGGGCCCCTTCATCATCATCAAGGCATTGGACAACAACTCCTACTACCTCATCGACGTGCAGCAGCCGCGTAAGAACAAGATGGACAAGTCGGACGAGGAGACCGAGCGGCCATGATCCGGCAAAAATCAGTGTATGTATCCGGATCCCTGAATGAATGAAAGATGTGGAACCCCGGCTGATGCTCGGGGGCTCCTTGCCGGATAGTCAGATTGTCGTTCTTATCCGATTAAATTCCTGCAATGATTTTTCTGGCTTCCGTCGACCCCTACCCGGGGGCTCGCCGGTTGGCCCGCCCTGACAATTATGTAAACCAACTAAGTAGTGTGCGATGATGCCAGAGGCCCACTCTTCGTCTCAGCTACAGACCGCAACCCGGCTGTCCGGCTAGCAAGAGCAAAAGCCCGAGGGCATCCCACACGAAAAACGGCGAAAGATGTGCCAGATCGGACATTCCAGCCATGTGCCTAGTTGATATTTTCTGGCTACTAAGCCTCTAGTACCGTGCAGAAATGTATTGTCAGCTCCCTTCGGTTCCGGCTCCAGACCGCAACCCGGCTGTCCGGCAAGGTGCAGCGTAAATAGCATTGCGCACGAGAAAGTGACTAAGTGTCCAGAGGAGCACAAGCTAGTTTTCAAAAAAAGAAAAACTCTAGTCGGGTAATAGAGACATTTAACAAAGCAACATATTGCCAAGGAGTCATTTTTGTATGTTTATTTTTGCACAAACCGCACTAAGTCAGAGATCAAGAATAATGAAGATTCGAAGAACCTATTTGCGATAGCCGCTTCGAATCTCGGGGGCTACACCCAGTGGGTGCGCTGCCGCGCCCTCACCAGATACATGCGATGTCCGGCGCACAAGAAGAAAGACAAAGGTGGACAGAACTCAAGGGCACCACCCGCCCAAGCCGGCTGGCCACAGCTAGTCGGGCGCGTTAGACAAACCTAGCAAGAAAGAGAAATGTGATAAAGAGAAAGATGAAGAAGAGGAAGAGGAAAGAAAGAAAGAGAAAGATGAAGAAGGAAAGATGGAAAGAGAGGAGAAAGGAAAGTAATAGAGAAAAGCAAGTCGGACACTTAGCCGGACCCCGGTGCAGCCTCCCCGACCCAGGTAAGCAGGTCACATCCGGCAGAGAAAGGTGAAAAACAAGAATTTTTGGAAGATTCGAAACACCTGGCCACTCCAGCTCTTCCGAACCTCGGGGGCTACAACTAGTGGGTGCGCTGGCGCACCCCCACTAGAAGGATGTAGTATCCAGTTAGCAGAGGAGCCAACCGTCCAAAGCAAGTCAGCAGACTGTCAGGAAGTCAGAAGAAAAAAGGCGCAAGACAAATGCAAGATATGTCCGGCTGGAGTGGACCAGCCGGAAAGACTAGTCGACCAAGGCATAAACATAAGTGGGTGCACGAAGGCAAGCCCAACCAGACAGTTACTTAAGCATCGGGGGACGAAGCCCCCGCACATCTAGATCTAGATTGTTCAAACAACACAAGTGCCAAAAGCAGAAAGATAACTACAAGTTCACCCAACATCCCAGGGTCTTCATCTTCAAGAGGCCGGACCCCTGCCGTTAGGAGGAGCCGCGCTAGCTCCGCCAGCCTGGGAGGACGCCTCAGCGCCATCCGCTCCCGCGCCATCGGCCCCCAAGCTCCCCTCGCCGTGCGTGAGCACCTCGTCGATGTCGACGTAGCCGGCAATCGTGATCGCGGTGGAGCGGAGGTCCAGGTAGGCCGGACGCACGGATTCAAGATCCGCGTCGGCTCGGAAGTCGTCCAGCAGCTTGTCGAGATGGGCGTCCTTGTACCATGAGAGCATCAAGGCCAGCACCATCTCAGAGCCGATGCAGGCATCCAGGTCGCGCAGCCGGTTGATCGCGTTCGGTGCGCCGCCCAGCTTGATCGCCAGGGCCCCATGGTCTCCGGAAGGAGATCCCCCAGGAAGACCAGATCGTGGATGCCTGCCGCGGCCTTGCGCAGGTTGGTGGCGTCCTCACCGAGCTGGCCCACCAGGTCCTTGACGGCTGCCTTCTCACCCGGCGCAACCTGTTGCACCCGGTCGTAGGCAAGAGCGTCTACTTGGGGGTAGAAGCCATGTGATCAGAAGGGCAAGTCAAAAGACGACCCAGAAAATGCAGTCGGATAAAAACATACGGCACCAGCAAAGGGACTCACCTTTGGCCAGAAGGCCGATGTCCATCAGCTCGTTGTCAAGCATCTCGGCATGCTCCTTCAGTCGGGTGGCCTCCTTGTCCAGAAGGTCAAAGGCGCTGGCCCGGCTGGCGAGAGTCGCCTCCTGCTCCTTGATGGTGGCCTCCGGCTGGTTGACCTTGTTGTGCCATTCTTTATTCTGGAGCTGGAGGGTGGCATTGTCCCGGCTAAGGCGCGTATTGGAGCGCTTCACCCGGTCAATCTCCCGCCGCCCGCAAACCATAATGGCTATGGGTGGAGAAAAAGAATGCAAATGAGAAAGCCACAAACTGGAAGCAAAGCAAGAAGGAAAAGAGTGTAAGAAAAAGGGCCTCGGGAAGACTTACTCCGCGCGGTCCCGCGTGCCGCGGCTAGCTGCTTGGCGGCCTCCTCGTTGGCGCCAGCTAGGGTACCCCGGAGTTGCTTCACCTCCGCTAGCGGGCCGGATAGGGTAGCCGGGGCGTCGCAGATCGCCGCCTGCCATTGCGCGGTCGCCTCGTTGTCGGATTCCACGTCCTCGACGAAGACCATCTCCCTGCTGGCGCTCGAGCCCCCCGCGCCGGCTGACGAGCTCCCGCCCGGGTCAGAGGCCGCGTCCGGCTGGCTCTCCATGCACTCAGGCGGCTAGACCGTGGTCGCCGACTCTGGTGGCAGCACGGTCTCGGTCAAAGTTGGCAGGGTGACCACCAAGGGGGCATCTGAAGGAGGAGGAAGGTCACGGGGCGGTGAAGCGGCAGGAGCATAGCGAGCCGGGCTCGCAGCGAAGGATAGAACGGTGCTGCATAGAGGCAAGAGTAAGGTTAAGACATAAATAAGATCAAAAGCAAGGTCAAGGGTGGACACGAAGAAAGAAATTAGCGAGAAGGAAAAAAAGGCGGAAGACTTACCCCCGCACCACGGGCGCGGATCTTTTCCGGCCGCCAGCGGTTCGGCCAGGGCGCGGAGGGACCCCCTCCATCCGGGTGCGCTTGGTAGCCGGCTCCTCAAGCGCGACGTTGTTGCTGGAGGTGCCTTCACCGGCATCCTTTCGGGCTCGGGCACGGCGGTGCCGTCGCTCTCCTCCGGATCGGGGCCGTGAGGGTCTTCCACCGCCTTGTCACCCTTCCTGAGAAGAAGCCTTCCTTGCTGTCCGAACCCTTGCCGCTATTCCGACGCGAGCGTGGCTCGAGGTCGGCCGCGAAGACTTGGAGGGCCGCATCGCCCTTCTCCCGGATGATGCAGGGGAACATCTGCGTAGGCAAAACGAAATTCAGACCGGATAAGGAAGCTAGCCGGACGACACGAGAACGAGAAAATGGAAGAAAAGCGAACAAGTTTACTCACCCAGGGCGCGCGGTTCTCGCGCGTGTAAGGAGCGACGCCGAACTTCCAGTTGGAGGCGATCTTCTCCTTCATGATCATCCAGACCCACTCGTAGAGGTTGGCGAAGGAGGGGTCGCGGAGGGAGAGCCGGGTGGGGTCGAGATGCCCGGAGTAGTAGCAAATCTTGTGTGCTCACTGCTGCAGGGGCATTATGAGCCAGCTGGCCCAGCTCAACGTCACGTCGATGTCGGTTAGACCAGCCGTCACCAACCCCCTCATCCGGTGGAGGAGCGCGTCCGACTCTGCCTTGGAGCTGAAGATCTTCTCCTCCCAGTGCGCCCGGCTGGATCCGGTGTCCTAGAAGGCCGAGAGGTTCAGCCGGTCCTCAGACCCCAAGTTTCGTACATAAAAGTACGTCTGCTGCCATAGTTTAACTGTGTCGTGTAGTTTGAACTTGGGTTAGCCGGTCTGCGACCGGCTATAGATGGAGGCGCTACCACAGGTCACCAATGGACCCTTGGCGGACTGCACCTGAGGCCGGATCAAGAAGAGCCGGCCAAAGAGCCCGAGATCTGGTTGGATCCCGAGATAGCATTCGTAGAAGGCGACGAAGTGGGCCAAGATGCCGATTGCATTTGGCCAGAGATGGTGGAGGCGGAGATCGAAGTGGGCAAGGAAGGATATGATGAAGGTGCTGGCAGGAAAGGCCAGGCCACGTGCCAGATGTGCAAGGAAGACAACGCGTTATCCGGCTTGCGGAGCTAGCGAAATCTCATTAGCCGGGGCCAGACGGACCCCGAACTCACCGGCGGTCGGCAGGAGGTGCGACCACCGGTTTTTCTCCACTTGCGCCTCTGTCACGGAGGAACCGCTCCAGGCGCCTCAGCTTTCAGCCATGGCGGCGGCGGTAGAGCGCGAGGGAGAAGGAGTGCGAGGGGGAGAAGGTGCAAGAGGTGCAACGGAGGAGCAGCGGTTGCCTATCGCTTCGGCAAGGAAAGGGACTGGCGTCACGGGCGGAACAGATAGCGTGAGCTCACCGTCGGCGCAGAGAAAGGGCGGAGGCAGAGAATGGTGAGAGCAGCGGCGTCGAAGGCAAGGGCGAGGGGGGAAAATGACCAGCGGAGGGCGGTGTGGCGCCGTGGACCCTACTTAAAGGGGTCGGGGAGGCAAACCGCCGGCCAGCCACGTGGCATCCTCCCTCGGCTCCAACGGTCCCCGGATCGTTTGCAGCCAGACCTCGGGCGCAGACTATCCTAGCGCGGGAGGCAAGGCACCAGCGATAGTTCCCGAGGCGACAAACAACCTGACCCCACGATGCACGCCCTCCCACGATCGTCATCACGCGTGGCTGACGTCGGTGATGATGCAGCCAGGGCAGCTCAATCACCAAATTCAACCGGGAAAAAAATTCAAAATCCTAGCTCTTTGAGCCTACGCACATTTCGCCTGAGGGGCGGAATCTACGCGCGCTCGGGGGCTAGTGTTGGGGGCATTGCCCCCACATAGGCTAACCGGACAAGATGCAAAGCACCAGCACGACAGCCGGCTGAGAGTAGCCGGACGCAAAAACTCCAAGACAGATCAGAAGAAGGAACAAACCAAGACCCGACTGGCAAACCAGCCAGCCGGATGAAAACCATCTTCAAGTGCGCCAGCCGGCTGGATCAAGATAGCCGGCCAGAGCAAGACAGATCAAGGGCCAACCGGCAAAAGAACCAGCCGGATGAAGCAAGCAAGGGCAGAAAAGTAGCCGGATGGATCTGACCATCCGGCCCAGGAAGGCCAACCGGCTAGACCACCCTAGCCAGACACTCAAGATAGGCAAGGTACCAGATGACGTAGGGCACAGTGCATAGTACACCCAGGACATCGGACAAGACAGAAAGGAGACTCAGACACTCGGCCCATACCGATGACTTCTACCGATGACAGTTGCAACAGTAGACAGTAGGTGGCACTGTGCGTAACTACCCGCACGGCGACCACTATAGATGGCGTGGCGGCATGGGCTTGACTGTGAGTACACACTCCCCATGCTGGCCACTGTAGATGACCTAGCCGGCTGGGGCCCGCCTATGGGACCCGCCAGTCGGCCAAGTTGTTGCCCACGCCGCCTTGGCCTATATAAGGGGTGGCAGGGGCAACTGAGCAAGGGTTGGACTCTCTTTCTCTACTAGCCAGACCCGATACAACTCAAGGAGCCTTGTAGTCCTTAGTGAGCACCCCCTTAGTCATATCGGCAGGAGTAGGAGCTTTACCTCACATCGAGGGCTCCGAACCTGGGTACTTCCTGTGTCACCGCACTTGCTTGTATCCAATCCCGCCTGTGGACGCCGTCGCACACTTCCCTGCTTTGCTCCCACACCTCTTTCTAGCCTGCTTAGGCTCTGCCATTTCCATAACAACGATAGGCGAGGCGTGGGGCAGTGTGGTGCGGTCGGAACACTTCGATGCTCTAGGCGGCTCAGACGGGAGTTTTAATGGCGCACGGGCGGTCCTGGTTGCGCGGCGATGAACGGGCATGTATGGATGGTTCCTAGGGCGGTGATGATCACGTATGCGAGCGGTGAAGGCGGGGCGCGGTCTGTGCGAGCGTGTCGAGCGCGGCGCTCTAGCGCGCTCTCGGCATGGTCCAGAGAGGCTGGTCGTGCTTGTTCTGGGTGGTCCAGTGGCTGGCAGGCTCGGGCGTTGGACAGGAGGTGGCGGTGGACGGTGGAGTGCCTACTAGACAAGGTCGGCGAGGCTAGTTAGGCTTGTAGCTTGCTGTCGACCTTGGGGTGGCAATTTGGGATCGGCCATGGTCACCATTGATGGCATTGTCAAGTTTACAGTGAGCTAGGGCTGGTTAAACTAGTTAGTGATCTACTGAGAGTGTAGTGTGAGCTAGAGAGCGAACAAGTTAGGCACAAACACTGCTCACTATAGTGTTTGATGTTGAATTTGATTTGTGTTCAGAAGGTGTTTGATGAAATGGCCGCAACAGATTTGTTGGGAATATGCTATATGGGTATCCTCATAGCATGTCTCCTATCCGGATAACCCGGGTGGCCCAGTTAGATGGATCCAGAAGGTAGGCCCATGCCGGATAAAGGAAGGCTACGGTGGAGTCACCAGCTTACCCGGAGCCTCGGAGTACAAGACACGCAAGACTAGTAATAGACGGTGTAGGACTCTATAACCTTTCTGACTAGGACTTTTCCCTGTAACCCTAGGACCTGGCGACTATATAAGTCGGGACTATGGGAGCCTTTAGGGCACGACCAAGTAGCGATTAGCATACACCTCGCACAGCGAACCTATCTCTGTAACTCGGCATATTGCCATTATAGTGATTTATAGCAGGAGTAAGATTCCGCCACCGTTGTGGGATCTGAACCTGGGTAAGTTGTGTTACCTCGTACCCGTCAACCGTCCGCCTTCCCCCACGTCTCTAAACACACACTGTTAGGACTCCTCCATGACATACTCGTCGGCAATACCACGACAATTGGCGCCCACCGTGGGGAAAGAGGCGCTTCAGGCTCTTCAATGGGCGAGGACCAAGATCTTCGCAGGAATCGGTGAAACCGTACACATTGGTCGCGTTCTCTTCTCCGGCAATGTTCCGATCGTCCCTCCTGATGAGTTCTAGATCCCGGCAAAGATGAACCCTACGCGGTGTTCGATCGTTCCTATCGGAGACATCCACCTCTTCATTGGCGAAACCGACTCGGTCCCTAGTTCCCTAGGAGTCGGAGGAGCATCAAGGCCTGCACGGACCGCCTACGGGCAAGATATATTCGTGGAAGGATCGATGTCGGATCTCTCTTCGGAGTTTGCCGGCAAAGATCGGAAAAATTCAAGGCCCACCTAGACCGCCCCTGTGCAGGATATAACGGTGGAAGATTGCTGGAAGTCCGCCGGCTTCGCCCGTGCGTCTGGACAGCAAAGATCCAAGTTCGTCAGCATGGTTACCATCTTCGATCTGGCACGTTGCGTTCAGAGAGAGGGCGAAAACCCTCGCGATTACCTTGCCAGGTGGCTCTATATACGAGCCGATCTGGCCCATTACCCCAATGATGATGCCATGTATCTCTTTGTGGAAGGACTGGACCATGGCACACTTCTCCGGCATTCTCTAAGACGGCAGCAGGCGTTGGGACGCCTTACCTTCAAAGGCATGGTGAACACCGTCAATAACTACCCAGAGGCCAAAGCGGCAGCTTAGACAGCACTTGCGCTCACTGATGGAGCCCCTCCGATTCAGCCACCGCCACCACCTCCTCCGGCCGCCATCGCTGCACTCGTGCCGCCACCTCCAGTCATCGTCGCTGCTTTTGCACCTCCACTGCCCGTCATCGAGGAAGTCCTGGCACCCTCCGACTCTATGATTGACGTGCTATATGCCGACTTTAGTGCAGATTCAGAGAAGATAGATTTCAGTCCAGAGGAACTAGACTCTGCCATGCAGGAGATGGAGGAGGAGTACACGCGCGACGAGCAAGCCAACAACACCGTCACATCTCGAGAGGTGTTCGTCACCATTGGGACGGCGATGGATGATGATCAACCCGGACGTGCTCCGTCTACAGCGCTGGACAAGGGGAAGGGACCACCTGTTGCTGTCGATGATGATCGTGCAAAGGTCATGCCCCTCCGCCTTATCCAGTACAACAGCCACAGGAACTCGGCACTGGCCCGAGCAACAATAACATAGCAAACCTGCTGCCTCCGGATCTACGTCTACTGCTGCCCAAGTTACTCCAGCTAATAGAGTGATGTACGGCAACCTCCTCGTCGAGCCACTAACCATAGCTCATATCCGGAACGTGACCCAACTTGACGAGAAGCGCCAGCAGCTGCTGGAGGAAGCGCAAGCCATTGCGGAGCAAGGCGCTAAGCTAGATCGAGATCTGGTCAACACGCAGAAATCCATAGAGAAAGCCAGAGCAATGGAGGCCGAGTACAAGACTCTGCTGCAGCAGAAGAAGGCCAAAAAAGCTCCGGCTCGCGTCATCAACGATCCTGGTGTACGGCGAAACCTAGGATGGGCTCTCTCGAAGCCGGCACAAGCCAAGCCATACATTTACAATGAAGGAAGACAGGTGATGCCCACTCCACTCCTCAACCTCGCCGTCGCCAATACCCTTATGGAGCAGGATAGATCGCCCAAGGCAGTGGACTAGGTCTATGAACTAGTTGCCAAGGCGGTAAAGCAGCAGGAAAATTCCACCTCTCAGAGGCTTGAGTCTAACCCAGCGTTCTGCCAGTCTAGCCAGCATAAGCCGCCAAGGGACAGATCTCCTCTTGATGTCGGGTCTCATACGGGTTCATCAGAACAAAGACGGAGGGATGCGCGCAACAGGAAGGATGTTATCCCCATATCCTCCGACCACAGAGAAAAGGCCCGACCTCGTCGCCCATCACCACCGCCCCGATCCCCCCGAAATCATGAAGACCCCAAGGCTCACCATCGTACGGATATGCCCCCGCCAAGGCAGAGCGACATCGTTATCCCCGACAACATGGAGCAGAACCATCATGACGGGGAGCACAACAAAGGACACAAGAGAAGGTCGCGCCATGACCCTCCGTGTCCGGCAAGTAATCACGACAAGCGTGAGGCGTCGTAGGAGGGTAATACCAAGAAGGCTAACCCACCGCCACCTCTGCCTCTGTCGATACCTAGGAGTCACCATGGTGGAGGGGGCCCACGTCGTCCACGCAGCCCATCCCTTGTTGACAAGAAGAAGAAAAACCCAGAGCCGTACGACGCATGTTCGCGGATCGATAAGATCCACGAGGCCCGAGAAGGACCATACCTGGGACCACGTTGCTTTGAACCTGCGATACGTTCCACAACTTACCCCAAAGGTTTCCGGATTGACAAGACCATCAAGCCCTATGACGGCACTGCTAGGCCAGTTACATGGTTGTAGGACTACAGCAACACGGTAGAGATTGCCGGGGGTAACCCCAACGTTGCCATCAAGTACCTCCCATTGATGTTGGCAGGCACAGCCCGTCAATGGATTGATGAACTGCCGGAGAAATCCATCTGCAATTGGTTGGACATGCAAGAAGCGTTCACTAAGAACTTTGAGGGTACGTACAAACGTCCCTGCACTGTTGGCAATCTACAGCGGTGTGTGCAAGAGAAAGACGAGACATCTCGCACCTACCTCTCCCGCTGGCTGGATATGAAGAATTCCTGCGCAGGAGTGCACGCTCAGATCGCCATGGTCGCCTTCATCGATGGGTTGGAAAGGGGCACGTTGCTCCGACATAAGCTGAAGCGCTTGTAGGACAATCACCAGCTTGACCTGAACCAGATGATTCAGTTGGCTAGTGAGTTCGCAACTATCGACGATGATGCTCGCGGCTCTCTGCCGGCAACGGCCGTTCCAACTCAAGCTAGGAGGAACAACAGTACAAAGCGGAAAACTGCTCCAGAAGAAAAGCAATCTCCCGACATGGTCACCATGACCTTTGCAGGACGAGGTGATGGCGGACAACGTGGCCGAGGACGAGGAGCTGGTCGTGGGCAGCAACGAGGAAGTGAAACTACCTCGGCACCGATCCCCGTTCCCCAAACCTACGAAGAGTACCGCGATATGTCGTGCCTCTTACACCTTGATGCCAACGGCAAGGCCACCCATACCAATCGACACTGCAAGTTCGTCAACAACCTCAAGGAAGACCCGAAGTCCGGTTACAAGAAAAGTCGGAAGAACAGACCACGAGGCAAGGGCAAGGGGAAGAAGAAGGAAGAGGAGTCCAAGGATTCAAGTGACATGGACGAGGATGTTGACCCCAAGCACGCCTCCAAGAGCGACGACAAAGGAAAGAACCCCTTCGTGAAAAAGGCGCTAGTCTACCACACTTTCCTTGGCACCCCCACCGTCCGACAATAGAAGAACTGTATGAGGATACTGATGGCCACTCTACCCCCAGTTCCCAGTACTTGCGCTGGTCGGAGGTTCCAATTACTTGGGACAGGAAGCATCACCCAGACCTCATCCCTACGGAGAACCAATACGCCATGGTCATCAACCCCTTGATTGACGGTGTGGAGTTCACCAAGTGTATGGTAGATAGTGGAAGCAGCATCAACATCATGTACCTGGATACACTTCAGAAGATGAACTTGACGGAGGCAAACCTAAGGCGAACCAACACCATCTTCCACGACGTAGTTCCTGGTCGGGAGGCTCGGTCCCTTGGGTGCATCACACTTCAGGTTTCCTTTGGCGATGTTAATAATTACTGCCAAGAGTGCATGACCTTTGAGGTGGTTCCCTTCAAGAGCGTGTACCACGTCATATTCGGCCGCGACATATTCCACACCTTCATGGCCAAGCCATGCTTCGTCTACAACAAACTCAAGATACCCGGACCAAACGGTGTCATCACCGTATCTGGAAGCTTTACCAAGGCAAGGGACTCGGAGATTAATGAAGTAGCCTTCACGGAAGTTGTCCTCTACAGTGAAGAATTCAAAGAGATCCAGAGCAAGGTCGATGACTCAGAGATTCCCGCATCGAAGAAACAGATTTCTGACTCCGCTCCTGCATTCAAGGCCGCCATCAAGACCAAGTCGGTGGAACTTGTGGTAGGCGATGCCTCCAAGACCACCGCCATTGGGACGAACCTGGATCCCAAACAGGAAAGCGCGCTCGTCGAGTTCCTCCATGAGAATAGGGACATCTTTGCCTGGCAACCTGCCGACATGAAAGGTGTACCTAGGGAACTTGCTGAGCACAGCTTAAACATTGATCCAAAATGCAAACCAGTGAATCAACCTCTACGACGCTTTGGAGATGACAAGATACGTGCCATAGGAAAAGAGATAGCTAGGTTACTTAAGGCTAGTTTTATCCGAGAAGTCCTTCACACCTAATGGGTGGCCAATCCTGTACTTGTCCCCAAAAAGGGAACCAAAGAATTAAGAATGTGCATTGATTACACCGGCTTGAACAAGGCATGCCCCAAAGATCCGTTTGCTTTGCCTCGCATTGACCAATTAATTGACTCGACGGTTGGCTCGGAACTTTTCTGTTTTCTCGATGCATACTCAGGATACCACCAAATTAAGATGGGAAAGTCGGACCAATTGGCCACTTTGTTCACTACCCCATACGACATGTTTTGCTATGTTACGATGCCCTTTGGGCTGAAAAAGGCAGGTGCTACGTACCAGCGGACAACGCAACGTTGCCTTCACGACCAAATTGGTCAGAACGTTCACACCTATATGGAAGATATCGTGGTGATGTCTAAAAAGTCAAATGACTTAATCTCTGACTTAAAAGAAACCTTTGATACTCTCCGGAAATACAACATGATGCTTAACACCTAAGAAGTGCATCTTTGGGGTTCCAGCCGGCAAATTGTTGGGCTTCATCGTTTCCCAGCGTGGAATCGAGGTCAACCAGGAGAAAATCAAGGCCATCTTAAACATAAACCGTCCGACATTCCTAAAGGACATTCAACGACTAACAGGTTGTGTTGCAGCAGTTAGTCGGTTCATCAGCCGACTTGGAGAGAAGGCTCTTCTGTTATACAAGTTGCTGAAGAAGGCGAACAAATTTACATGGACGGACGAAGCAGATTCAGCATTGAAGCAGCTCAAGGAGATTCTTTCCTCAGCGCCTGATGGGGATATGCCTACCGGGGTATACCCAGCAGGACGTTTCCGACTGGCCCAGGAACTGGCGAGTGGGCCTGCAAGATGGTGACTGGATCAAGACCTGGCGTGGATCCAAGCGACTGGAAGCTGCAGGCCCAGGAGAGTAGATAGGCCCAGTCGGATTAGGTTAAACGAGGACCAAAACCTTAACTGATTCGGTTGAGATATGTAAACCCTAGGGGAGGGTGAGCCTATATAAACCTCCCCACAGGGCGTGTAAACGCACGTTCCATCATCCACCCAAGCAACTCGCCGCCTAGCCGACGAGCTCGCCCCATTGTACCTCCATCATAATACAATCTAGCAGGAGTAGGTCCTTACCCTCCGGGGGGCCGAACCTGGGTAAACCCTGTGTCTCCACCCTCATCTCGCACCGTAGATGGCTGGCTGCCCTTGCCCTTCGTTCTACTACTCGCTGCCGATTGCAGCATCTGCCGTGGTCATTCCCACGACAGTGGTGCCCACCGTGGGCAAACTCGACACGATCGCTCGACTCGGCAAACCCGAGTGCCTGCGCGACGTCCAGAAGCTGGTCGGGCGAGTCGTGGCTCTCAGCCGCTTCATCCCCCGATTGGGCAAAAAGGCGATGCCCCTATACCGCATGATGCAAAAGAACCCACCTTCCAGTGGGACAAGGAGGAGGACGACGCACTCCACGACCTCAAGAAGGTGCTACTCGCAGCACCGCTACTCGCCGCCCCCGTCGACAAAGAACCCATGCTGGTCTACGTCGCGGCTTCCGAGCGCGTCGTCAGCGCCGTCATGGTCGTCGAGCGGCCGGAGGAAGGAAAGGAGCGCCCGGTACAACGAACTGTGTACTATATCAGCGAGGTCCTCAGCGAGTCGCGCCAGCGGTACCGGCAATACCAGAAACTGGTATACGCAGTCTTCAAAGCACAGCGGCGACTGCCGCACTACTTCCAGGAGCACCCGATCACGGTCGCCTCCTCAGTTGTAGGACATCATCCGCAACCGTGAGGTGACCGGGCGAGTCGCCAAGTGGGCCGTCAAAATTGGCGTCCACAACATCAAGTATGAGCCACGAAAAGAGATCAAGTCATAAGCTCTCGCGGACTTCATCGCCTACTGGGAAGAGGCCCAGCAGCCGGAAAAGCTGCCATACCTCCACTACTGGAGCCTGCACTTCGACGGCTCCAAAAACGTGGACGGCACAGGAGCAGGGATCGTGTTGACTTCCCCGAAGGGCGACAAGCTTCGCTACGTCCTCTGCCTCGACTTCACCCCCTGCACCAACAACATGGCCGAGTACGAGGCATTACTCCACGGCATGCGAGCTGCCAAGAAGATGAATGTCAACCGCCTACGTTGCTACGGAGACTCCGACCTCGTCGCTGGGCAAGTCGCTGGTACTTGCGACGCCGTCTCTCCCACCATGGCGGCATACCGCCAAGCAGTAGACAAGCTGGGTGAACACTTCGCAGGCTACTCCGTCGAGTGGATCGACAGGCGGAAGAACGAGGAGGCCGACGCACTCTCTCGCATCGGGTCGGATCGACTCGCACCACTAGCCGGTGTCTTCCTCGACATGATCACCAAGCCGTCCGTCTCTCCCTAAAGGAGATCGACATCGGAGTCCCGCTGCAACCAGAGGTAGCCCTGGTCGCACTCATCGCCAAGCCACACGACTGGACCAAGCCGTACATCGCCTACCTGGAGGCTGGCACCTTGCCGGCAGACGAGACAGACGCCCGGATGGTTGCACGTCGATGCAAATCCTTCACCATCATCGACGGCGAGCTCCACAAGCGCAGTGTGACCGGCGTGTTCCAACCCTGCGTCCAACCCGCCGAAGGACGCAAGATCCTCCACGACATCCACTCCGGCGACTACGGCCACCACGCCGGGGCCTGCTCTCTGGTCGCAAGGCTATGCGGCACGGCTTTTACTGGCCCACCACACATGCCGATGTCGTCGACATTGTCCAGCGGTGCACCGGGTGCCAGAAGTACACCAACCAGACACACGTGCCGAGCTCAGCGCTCAAGACAATCCCCATCACCTGGCCATTCTCCGTGTGGGGTATGGATATGGTAGGCCCTTTAAAAAAGGCCCCCTCCGGCTTCACCCACCTCCTGGTCGCGGTCGACAAATTCACAAAGTGGGTGGAGGCCAAGCCAGTCCGGAAATGCGACGGGAAGACCGCCACCAAATTCCTACGCGAGCTCATATATCGCTACGGGTTCCCAAACAACATCATCACGGACAACGGCACCAACTTCGCCAAAGGAGCCATGGCCGAGTTCTGCGAGGAACACCACATCCGGCTCGACCTCGCGTCAGTCGCCCACCTGGAGTCCAACGGCCAGGCGGAACGGGCCAACCAGAGCATCCTCCACGGCCTGAAGCCGCGGCTCCAAGTACCACTCGAGCGCACCGCCGGGTGCTGGGTTGAGGAGCTACCCTCCGTCGTCTGGGGTATCCGCACCTCGGTCAATAGGTCGACAGGGTTCACCCCCTTCTTTATGGTGTATGGCGCCGAGGCAGACATGCCCACCGACCTCGAGCACGACTCGCCAAGGGTCGTCCACTACACGGAGGCCGCGAACGAACTCGCACGTCAGGACGGAGTCGATCAACTCGACGAGGCACGTGACCTAGCTCGCTCTCGCACTGCCATCTACCAGCAAGGACTCCACCGCTACCATAGCCGGCGGGTGAAAACTCGCACCTTCCAGGAAGGCGACCTGGTGCTACGCCTCATCCAGGACAAAAAGGGCATGCACAAGCTCTCCCCCCGTGGGAGGGACCATTCGCCATCGGGCGAGTACTCGGCAACGATGCCTACTACCTCACCGATGTCCGCGGAGACGGAAAACTCGACGTCAAGCAACCATGGAATGTAAACCTCCTACGGAAGTTCTACTCCTAGAACTCCACATATGTATCCTCCAGTCGCTATGAAATAAAACATATTGGTTACCACAAATTGTGTCTACTCTCCGTGTCTTGTGCCACTCGCACTCGTAATAATAACACCAAGCTAACTGCAGGAGTCAACCTCTGGTACAGCGATCGGCGCGGCCAAGTAGTGCGCTACGAGGGCACTGGGTTACCCCAGGCCTCGCAACGTCCACAAAAAACGCCTACCCGGAGCCCTATTGGAGTCGCCTAGCTCGACTGGCTTAACGAGCCAAGAAAACTGCCTTTGCTCCTCACAGCGACCATGATCCTCCGCATCCTCGACACAGCGACTCGAACGGCCAAGTACCACGCTCGAGGACTGACGACCATTTCAGCACGAGCGACTAGGGAAAACGCCAAGTATGAGAGCATGCCCAGGACTCGCCATGCGACTGACCCGACGGGCCAGGCAGGAGTGATGCGCTTACTCTGACGTGCCCAGTCCTCACCCACCCTAGAGTCGCTCCTAGAACAACCAAGTACCACGCTCGGGGACTCGGCTACCCGACCTCGTTCGCGCAAGGGAAAACGGTGAAGTACAGAGCACTCATGGGAGTCTCCTTGCGACTGGCTTTCCAAGCTCGGGCGAGTCGACCTCAATAACAAAACGTTCAAAACCACAAACACATAACAAACGACGTAAACCCCATAAAAAGGGCGGACGCGGTCGGGGAGTCGTTCAACCCTCAATCACACACACACGACGATTCACAAAATAACACGATATCCCATTATAGCAGATCATAGTTGTTACAAAGTACAAGGTGCGCCCAATGGCCGAACTGCTACTAACGCCCTAGGGCACAATGTCTTATTCCGCAGGTTTCGATGTCGACTCGCCGCCACCCTTGCGGTTGCGAATGAAGGGAGTGTATGGGTTTGACGGGTACGTCGTCAGCTCACCCGCCATCACCGCTCGGAATGGCTGCTCGATCTTGAAGTCCCGGTGCTGCGGCTCGGGGTCGTTGGGTGCGACGATCATCTCCTAATAAGGAAGGAGGTCGCCCATCGCCCACACGCGATCGGAGTATACCGCGGCGTGGTCCGTCAGCTTCAGCACCTCGGCGATCTCCACCGAGCCAGTCAACGATGGGTAGCCACTCGTCATGTCATCCAGATCGAAATCCTCCGGGAAGTGGGCGAGCCCAAGGCTAAGCGCCGTCGCCGCCCCGTGCCAGAACGCCGACCGCGTCATGAACTTGACGACTGATGGCGCCTTCTCCAAGTAACACCACACTTCAACGAGGTCGCTGGGAATCACTTCCGTGGGCGACATCTCCTGAAGATACGCCCAAAAATAAGTTGCGGACAACGTGGCCGAGTTGACCAGAGTGGCCACACACTGCCGCGCGTCGAACGACTGCGCCTCTTCCGCGTTGTCGATGATCCGACCTGTGGACGGAGAGGGGTAGTGAGTACATCAAAGATCACACAATGAAAATATTACAGGCAGAGGCAGGCACACTTACCAATCAAAGGACAGGAGAGATCCGTGATGAAGCTTTGAAGAGAGGAGTAGTCGTCTTGAAGCCCAGCAACAAGGGCGTCAGAAACCTTACGCTCCTTAGCGGCGGCCGTAACAGCAGCCTTGGCTCGCCCATCCGCTGAGCTCGCCTCCTCCTTCGTGTCCTTAAGCTCGCGCTCAAGGTCGGCGATCCGCTTCTCAGCGAAACTCAACGCAGATTGAGCCGCCGTCAGCTCACTCGCCGGGGCAAGGCCTTGGTGAACCTCCTCTGCCTTCGCAGCAATCGCCTGGAGTCCCTTGTTCGCCTCTTGGACAGCGACAAGTTCCTTCTCCGCGCGACACTTTGCAGCAAGCCGGTCGGCTGATTCACGTTGCAAACCCTGTACAAAAGTCAAACAGTTAACAAAAACGGAATCCTAAGTGCCCACCCGCTATAATTCAGCGACTAGACACTCGGGGACTGGAGATCAAAAATCCTAAGTGTCCACCCGCTGAAATTCAGCGACTGGACACTCGGGGACTGGAGATCAAAAATCCTAAGCGTGCACCTGCTGAAATTCAGCGAATGCGCACTCGGGACTGGGCGCGAGAAATAAAAGCAAAACACCAAAAGAATCTGACCACTGCAAGTCAGTGGCCCGATCCTCGGGGACTGGACATACCTGGATGGCTGCGCCAAGCATGCCATGAAGCTGTAGTGCGTCCACGGATGCGAGAAGAGTCGGAGTGTGCCCGCGACGCTGCTCGACCTCCGTCTCGGTGACCCCAGGTGCGCGGCTCGATGGCGTGGTACCACTCGCCGTAGCCGCTCTGGCCATGAAGCGGGGGAAGGTCGCAATGGATGCGCCGGCACCAAAAG
The DNA here is from genome assembly GCA_916181665.1 of Avena sativa. Classification (NCBI taxonomy): domain Eukaryota; kingdom Viridiplantae; phylum Streptophyta; class Magnoliopsida; order Poales; family Poaceae; genus Avena; species Avena sativa. Next base: position 268,979,621 of record OV702298.1, on the reverse strand, counting down.
AGGCCGGCTCGGCCATCCCAGGCGAGAAAGCACCCTCCTTGATCGCCAAGGCCGCCCCCACCACAGGATCACTCGGAGCAATCGTCGTGTCGTCAGACACCGTGACGACTTCGTCGCTCTTGGCCTTCTTGGCACTATCTGTGGGGGCAGCGACCTCATCAGCCTTCGTCTTCCGAGAAGGGATCCTCCTCGGCGACGACTGGCGGCACTTTGGCCACGGACGGATGGCCTATCTTTTTAACTCCAGTCCTGCAAATTGATTACATTAGCAAAGTGGTCCGAGTACGGCGAACAGCAAGGCAAGTGAATGAAACTCACTTGGCGACTGGTATGAACCCCAGCCCCGTGCGGATGCTAGACGGCTTCACCAGTTCGGGGCCCAGTTTCCGACTGAGGCCCATCTCCAGGACACCATGCGCCCAAGACACAGATGGCCTCTTCGTTGACGAGGCCGCCACAGGAGCCTCCACCACGTTTTCGGCGGGAGCTTTCCTGGGAGGCGAAGCTGCCGCGACCGGAGCAGCCCCCGACCCAGAGACTGGGGCGAACGGGGGGAATTGAGGCCAGAGGTACCTCACTTAGGGCGGCGGTGGCATCCGGTGCTGCCGTCGTCTGTGGCGCGTCGTCCTTGGCCAGGCTGGTGGCGTCGGAGCTACTCGCCGAACGAGGCGGAGATGCCTGTTTCGCCGGCTTCGTCTTCCTCTTCAGAGGGGCCTTCACTTCCTTATTCTTCTTCTTATTTTTTGACGGAGTAGCCTCGTGACACGAGGTGTGATCGGGAAGATCGTCGTCATCGTCATCATGGCATTCAAGGCTTCTACTCGCCTCGAGTTCGCGATGACGCTGCCCGCGAGTCTTGCGAACCAGTGGGACGGCTTCTTCCTCGGACTTGTCGTCGTCGTCGCTCCTGTCGCTCTCGATACCGCCCCTGGTAGGAGGCGATTCGCCCCCGTCCTGGACGGACGAGCTTGAATTCTCGTCGTCCGCGGGCGGAAGCCACCCTTCCACCACTTGAAATAACTGCAATAGGCATGAGACAGTATCAGTATAACCGCGACAGCATCAACTGCGACTGCGAATGATAGAAAAATGACTTACCGTCGGGGCTGGATGCTTCGCGGTGTAGGGGGCGACCCCAGCCTTCGTGTCCAGGTACACCGCCTGGGTGATCTTCTTCAACGCCGGGATGTAGTCCTCGAGTTTCCATTCGGCGAGGCAGGATTTTGTCGAATCTTCCCGGCCCGTGTACTCGTACATGTAATGGTCACGGCAGGCCAGGGGAACGAGTCGCCGCCCGAGCCAGCAGTTGTACAAGTTGATGGTCTGAAGACCCTTCTTCTTTAGGCCGCGGATGGTTTGAAGCATCTCATCCACGACCATCCGCTGGTCTGTTGGAAGCTTGTCGACTTGGAGTCGGCGCGGTTCGGGCCGGTCGGCGGAGTATCTTGGAATCGCCACCTCGCCGTCTGGAGTCGCCTCGGTGACATAAAACCAAGACTTCTTCCACTCGCTCGCCGCCTTGGCAGGTAGAATCAGGTCAAAAAAGGAGGCCTTCGACTTCAACTGAAACGTCAGGCCTCCCGCAGCGAGCATTGGGCCGCCTGCTTCTTCACGACTGATCCTCCCGTGGAACAGATCTTGCCACAGGGGGAAGTAGCGCCTGCAGCCCAGGTAGCACTCACAGAACGCCACGAAAATGGCGAGCTGCTCGATGCTGTGTGGGCCCAGGTCCGATGGCTGGATCCCGTAGAAGGCGTAGAAGCGCCGGAAGAAGAGAGATGTGGGGAATCCCAGCCCCTGTTCCAGGTGGCTGGTGAAGCAGACGAATTCTCCCTCGCGTGGGTCCGGAGTCACCTGCCGGCACATAGGATCCCGGCCTCCTCGAAAGACGCCAGTAGCGCTCTCGTACACTTGGACCTGCCCCATGGTTCGATGGAGGGGGCCATTGGCAGAAAGGTTCGTGGAGGTCGGAGGATTTTGGATCGGCTGGATCGCGATGTGGAGGAAAACGGAGGTGCGCGCAATCGGAGGAAATGACGAGGGGGTGGTTCTCTGATCGCCTATCATTCCCTTTATATAGCGGTTGTTACCCGCCCAATCAGGAAGCCGTTACTACGCGGTGATTACGCAAAAAGTTACCGTTGGATTACCCCAACGGCTAGTTTTGACCGCGTTTGACGGTCCAACTTCAGCCACTCGGCTCGCCGACCCAACCACTACAACAGTGAGTAAATATTTCGCCGACCCGTTCGCCAAGCTGCGAACAGAATGACTAGTTTTTTCCTTTATTCAGGAGCCTGCCACCGATTCGACTGGATGTCCGCATTGGACCCGTATTCTCCGACTGCCAGTAACCACCTGCGCCCAATCGACGACGGCCTCGGGGACTACTGATGGGGATATTCCTACCGGGGTATACCCAGCAGGACGTTTCCGATTGGCCCAGGAACTGGCAAGTGGGCTTGCAAGACGACGACTGGATCAAGACCTGGCGTGGATCTAAGCGACTGGAAGCTGAAGGCCTAGGAGAGTAGATAGGCCCAGTCGGATTAGGTTAAACGAGTACCGAAACCTTAACTGATTCGGTTGAGATATGTAAACCCTAGGGGAGGGTGATTCTATATAAACCTCCCCACAGGTCGTGTAAACGCACGTTCCATCATTCACCCAAGTGACTCGCCGCCTAGCCGACGAGCTCGCCCCATTGTACCTCCATCATAATACAATCTAGCAGGAGTAGGTCTTTACCCTCCGGGGGGGGCGAACCTGGGTAAAACCATGTGTCTCCGTCCTCATCTCGCACCGCAGATGGCTGGCCGCCCTTGCCCTTCGTTCTACTACTCGCTGCCGATTGCAGCATCTGTCGTGGTCATTCCCACGACAGCGCCTATCCTTGCAGCACCCGAGCCTGGAGAGCCCATGTTAATCTACATGGCGGCAACCAACCAGGTAATCAGCATCGTCGTCGTGGTAGAGTGGAAGGAACCAGGCTATGAGAAGGGAGTTCAACGACCAGTTTACTACATGAGTGACATCTTGACGGATTCCAAGCAGCGTTACCCGCACTACCAGAAGATAGCTTATGGAGTATTCCTTGCTTCTCGGAAGATGAGGCATTACATTCAGGAGCACCCAATCACAGTGGTGAGCAAGACTCCACTGTCTGACATTATCAACAACAGCGATGCTACAGGAAGGGTCATGAAGTTGGTCATTGAACTTGCCGCCTTCGAGATCACCTACAAGAGACGCGACGCAATCAAGTCACAAGCCTTGGCAGATTTTATCGCAGATTGGACAGAGATTCCAGATGCTACTCCGTTGCCGAAACCAGAGTACTGGGTGATGCACTTTTACGGATCAAAGTTGCTCAACGGCTCGGGGGCTGGTGTATTGCTACAGTCACCAGCTGGCGACAAGCTACACTACGTTCTGCAGATCCACTTCGAGGCTACAAACAACATGGTGGAGTATGAAGCACTCATTCATGGATTACGCGTAGCCAATGATATTGGCATCAAGCGCATAGTTTGCTGTGGAGATTCCGACTTGGTTGCCTAGCAGGTGGCTGGCACCTGGAATGCGTGGAACCCTATGATGGCGGCATATCAAGACGAAGTGGACGAGATAGCCAAGAGCTTCTTGGGCGACGAAGTCATGTATGTACCTAGGGAACAAAACGAGGCGGCTGATCTGCTATCTAAGCATGGATCAGGGCACAAACGAATTCCGCCAGGAGTTTTCCTAGAGCATCTACGAAAACCATCCATGATGGGAGCCAACATTGACACCCTGGATAGAACTGACTCTTTCGTCCACATGGTGGCAAAGGTACCTCCGGCTTGGACAAAACCGTTCCTGGAATATCTCGAACACAGAAGTTTGCCAGATGACGAGGTCGAAAGACGGCAAATAGTACGATGAGGAAAGGGTTATACCATAATCAATGGACAACTCTAAAAAGGACAACTACTAGTGTATACCTTAAGTGTGTTTCCCAGCTAGAAGGTATTGACATCCTACGCGAAATCCATCTCGGAGATTGCGGGCATCACGCCGCCCCTCGATCGTTGGTCGCGAAAGCCTTCCGGCAAGGATTCTACTGGCTGACCGCAAAGGCGGACGCCGACAAGCTGGTTGAGACATGCATGGGATGCCAGTATTATTCCCAACAACCACATGTTCCTGCTGAAGAATTGCAAACAATACCAATAACTTGTCTGTTTGCAGTCTAGGGGCTAGACATGGTGGGACCGTTACAAACATCACCGTGTGGGTTTGCACATCTGCTAGTAGCAGTTGATAAATTCACTAAATGGATAGAAGCTAAACCCATTAAAAGCTTGATGGGGCAACTGCCCTCAGGTTTGTCCGGGATCTAGTGGTGAGATTTGGTCTCCCACATAGCATTATCACCGACAATGGCAACAACTTGTCACTCGGAGAAGTGGAAGCTTATTGTTTGGAGAAGGGCATCCGACTTGACCTTGCATCTCTGGCCCATCCATAATCCAATGGTCAGGTCGAGCGCCAATGGATTAATTCTGCAGGGAATCAAGCCACGTCTTGAGGCACCTCTACATAGAGCAGCTGGAGCCTGGGCGGAAGAATGGCCATCTGTGCTGTGGAGTTTATGAACTACACCCATCAGATCCACCGGCTACACCCCTTATTTCATGGTATATGGAGCAGAAGCCATCCTACCTTCCGACATACTTCACGAAGATGACGCTGAAGAATCCAGATCCCTAGATGTGGACCTTCTCGAGGAGGAGTGCGTTTTGGCATGCCAAAGATCTGCCATCTACCAGCAGAAGCTACGCAGCTACCATAGTCGCCGTGTTCGGCATCGCTCATTTAAAGAGAGGGATTTGGTGCTCCAACTTAAGCAGAAGAAGTCACACAAATTATCCCCGCCATAGGAAGGACCGTTCATCATAAGCAAGGCGCTACTCAATGGGTCTTACTACCTCGTTGACAATCATGAACTGAAGGATAGACCCAACAAGGATCATAAGCGTAAGCGACGTGACCCGGATAATGACTACCCGGAGCATGATCGTCCATGGAACATAGCACAGCTACGTCCTTTTTACACTTAGCATTTTTTATCTAATTGTGTACCTCTTATATGATCAATGAAATAAAGCTCTTTGGTTCACTCATATTTCTGAGTCTTTTACCTCATTTAGTGTTCATTTTTTGCTCATATAAAACCTTTATGCACAAGTTTTGCGATTGCACTTGTAAAAATTCCGCCCACAGACGTTAGCTTAAGTTTTCTGGTCTACACGTTCTTTGTCATTTTTATGTGGATTCTGGAGTAGTGACTTTTGACACTTATTGTCGGCGATTTTGTGCTTAGGTTATTGATGGTGCCATTGGGCATCATCACTTGAGCGCATGGTTCCGATAATGAGTCTTCTGACTCACGAAAAGTCAAGCATAAGAACCAAAGTAATGGATAAGCCAGCACTTGCTTAAAAAATATACACATGCTGGAACTAGTTCTTAAGTAGCAGGACATACATCATTGTTTTCGCCTTAAGTTAATACATAGTTTTTTCCGTATACGCATCACAAAGGAAACAAATGTTACAATTTGTTTTTCATTCCTTTGGCACAGGCGAATTGGAAGCAACATCATCGGCAGCAGGAGAGTCACCCTCGAAGTCTGCAGTGTTGAGGGACTTGGAGGAGCTTTGGTCGCCGCCATCGATGGTATTCCTTGGCACGAAGACGTTGACATCAACCAACTCGGCAACTCTGTTGTGATAACCCGCGAGTGACGACAAGATGGACTCATGGTTTATTTACAGGCCTTCGTCATCTACATCGGGAATGCCAGAGGTTACCGTGTCGATGTCGGCATTCTTGTAGTGTGCATTGACCATTGACAGCGCCATCCTTGCACCAGCCCGTGCACATGAAGCTTTCCAGCTTGTAATACGCTCGGGGGCTCGGCGCAGGATCTCCGAGAACTTCGCCACAGAGTCCGATGCCTTAATATTGATCTGGAGGGGCTTGGCAATCTCTTTGGATTGCGCGATGGTGGTGTTGATGAAGTTGCCGTCAAGAACCATGCACTCCTTTGCCGGAGGAGGCGAACGGGTTAAACCCATAGGAGCTGCGAATTTCCGAGAAAGGAGCACATGAGTTCAAAAATTCAAAGTATCCAGACTACAGAAATCCAAGACGGAAAATCACTTACTGAAGATGCTACTCTTAGCTTTCTAGAGGGTATCCGCCAAGGAGTCCTGTTCTTGTTGGAGGAGCTTGTATGCTTCATGATGGTGTTGATTCTGCTCATAGGCAGCTTTCTTCTGATCTCTTAAGATCGAGATCTCCTCCTTTAAGCAGTTCATCTCCTCAGTGGCGGAGTCCTGTAGGGCTTTCATTGATTCCTCATGCATCTTTAGCATGTCCTTCCTCTCCTACTTAAGGATCTTGTTCTCGCTATCCACCTCCTGAAAGTGCTTGGATTGCTCGACAATGTCCTTAGCCTTGGCAATGGTTTCTACAAGTCGGAGAAAGCAAAGTACACAGTGAGTACTCGGAGAATACACAAGTTCAAGCCGAAATACGAAAAAGAAAGGAAAAAACAGATGCTTGCTCTTGATGATTTATTCCTTCAAGAAGGCAGTTTTACCCTTTTCGACTTCCAAGTCCGCGCGCATCTTCTGGTACTTGTCGTTGGCCATGCCCCTCCGAACATTCTCATTTTGTGGAAAGAAAAAAGTTAAACGTTGTTTGTTCTTCTTAGAGCATCTAGCCGGAAAATTTCCACCTAGACGCTCGGGGGCTACAGCGAGAGTTTTTAACTTAGCAATATGCTTAATCTTTCTTTAAGCATCTAGTCGGAACTAATTCAGTTTTCGATTAGAAGCTTGGGGGCTACAATATAAAGTTTTTAAGTCGGATGTATGCTTAGCTTCTCTTTAAGCATCTAGTCGAAACTAATTCAGTTACAACTAGAAGCTTGGGGGCTACAATATTGAAATTTATAAACACTGCGTATGCTACTCTTAAAGCATCTAGTCGGAATATTTCATTCCACCTATATGCTTGGGGGCTATAGTGAGAAGTTTTCTAGCTTAGTCACTCTTAGAGCATCTAGACGCAAAGACCTATGGTTTTCCGTCTACATCCTCGGGGGCTACAGTGGGATATTCATATGAAAAGCAAAAGGCAAATAAAACTTACAAGTGCAATAATCCTGAGGTTGGTAGCACTCTCAGCCAGCAGCTTGCCGAAGGATACTCTGTTTCCTTGCAAGATCGCTGCTTGCCGGAGAAGCTCCTCTAGACCGCACGTCGGAGATGTCGGTGCCGCACCAGGAACCAGAGCAGTGCTACCCAGTGTAAGTACCGGATAAACTATCTTCGGATACTCTATGGTTTTCTTGGGTGTGGGGGTGCCGCCTTCGGCAGAAGTACCAGCTTCCACCACCGCCTTACCGCTACCTATGGCATCCTTAGCCAGAGCTTCAGCCATTTGGTGTGCGGCACTCCCCTGCGTTGCCTGCTCGCCGACAACAGCAAGCTCGGTAGAGTCACCTGAGTCCACTTCCATGGCGGAAGGGCTAGCTCCTTCCTTAGTTTAAGAGCTTGTCGGGGCAGACGAGGGCTTGACGGTAGGATTGACAGGGGCGATGGCAAGATATGCATCGCGATGCAGCATGTCCTTGATGGTTCTAGAAGCCCCCGATGTTTTGGAGGTCTTCTTCAAGCTGGTCATGGCTTTCTTCCTGGAACATGCAAAATGCATAAGTACAGGAATAAGACAGATAAATAGACAATGTCGGAGAGAAAGAAGCTTACACAAGAGGGGGTGCTTTGGCAAAGGGGATCCCTGTAGTATGTCTTTTCTCCGCCTCCAGGGAGGCGGTAGTCTTTTTGGAGGCTCCACTGATGGGGGAATACCAATCGGGGTATACCCACGAAGCGGATTCGCCAGCTGGATCGAGCCGACTGAAGCCAAGCCCAGAGCGGGTCGACTCGCCAAGTAAGGCGACTGGCGCATGCTAGACCCAGGCGACTGGCGCCGACTGGAGGCCCAAGAAGGCGACTCGTATACAAATCCCACCAACACACTTGTAAACCCTAACTAGCTGCATATATAAAGCCACCAGGGGCACCCCCACGGGGTATCTTCTACCACATCTCATTAGATCTAGTCTCTCCCTCCGCCTACGACGGCTCCCATGTAAACCAATCTATGATCATATACTGGATTGACAGCAGGACGTAGCGATCCTCCACCAAGGGGACGTGAACCTGGGTACATCGTGTGCCAATCTCGCTCCCGGATTCTCCTACGTCGCCTTGCTCCCTCTACGTAAGCTACCCCAGTAGCATCTATCGTGCAATACCACGACAGTTGGCGCCCACCATGGGGCTAGCGATGCTTGGAGGGTGATAATTCGGGCGGGATCCTCAATTTTATTATCAGTGACAGCAAGATCCCGATCGACGTAGAAAGAGACAACTCGGCGTGTACTCTGGCCAGGTGCACTGCCTACAGGCTGTCACGCGGCTGGCACACACGCGGATCGGCCGTACAAGTTCTCGATCTGGAAGTCGCGTGTGCGTGCACAAACAGTTTCCTCATACCTCCAGAGATTTGTCCTCTACACCTACGAACAAGAAACGGTGACGGATTTGATTAGACTTTCAATTAATTTCTCTCACTTGATGTTTACGCTAACCAATTGTTCATTCAAATTGTATATCTAATGTCGTTTCTTGGTATGCATGCGCTACGTTGAGGTCAAATCATGGTCTCATGGAAACAGGAGCCAACACCCATGGACACATACAATCACGGAGCTTTCATCCGCTCTCAGTCACCTACAGCCACGACCGGATATTGGCTCCCAAAAATATAGACGACTCCGCCGCCTGACACCATTTGACGGATCGAGTCCGCTGCGTCCAAACGTTGTACTCGGGGACTTGCGATTCGTTGTTCTCGTGGATTTTCCACGTTTGGCGACTCGTTCGCCGCGGACTCGCCTCTCACGGCCTCATCCATCGCCGACTCGCCATACACCGGAACTCGTCTAAACGCAGACACGCTTAAACGCGGACTCGCTAGACTCGGCGACTCACCCGTCGCGTATTCGCGGTGCTCGGGGACTCGCCCGTCATGAACTCGTCATCAACGGCTCGCCACGTCGGCGACTCGTCCATCTTATATTCGCCGCGCTCGGAGACTCCCCCGCCGCGTCGACTCAGCTAAGTTTCTTTATATCCGTACATGCTATGAGTCCAAAATATATATGCATCTTCATTTATTCTCCAAAGCCGACCATGTAGTCGCGTATGACCTTTTCAGGGACCAAAATCATACTTGGGATCGATTTCAGTTTTGTCTGCTATTTATTCGCGTCCGTCGAAGTAGTGAGGCTGGGTACCAAAAGGCCAACCTTGTCTCCGGGTTCAACAGTTTGGCATCGCGTCCCTGTTACCCGGCAAGCGTTTGATGTTGGAGGTATGCCTACTCATAAAGACACGCATAAACCTTACATACTGCCCATCGATCCACATAACAAACTTGCATTTTATTTCAATGTCTACAATTCGCACGTCCTACAATTATTCAATATATTATGCAAGTACACCTTAATACAATTGTATCTTTTCTCCTTTTCAGCAAAACGGTGTCTTTCTCGCCACTCGCCGCGCTCGGGGACTCGGCACTCGCCGGTCGCTCGGCCTCGTCGCTCGCCGCGCTCGGAGACTCGGCGTCCGTCGGTCGCTCGGCCTCGCTGCTCGCCGCGCTCGGAGACTTGGCGCCCGTCGGTCGCTCGGCCTCGCTGCTCGAGGCGCCCGAGGACTCGGCGCCCGCCGATCGCTCGGCCTCGCCGCTCGCCGCGCTCGGACACTCGGCACTCGCCGGTCGCTCGACCTCGCCGCTCGCCGCGCTCGAGGACTCGGCGCCCGTCGGTTGATCAGCCTCGCCGCTCGCCGCGCTCGAGGACTCGGCGCCCGTCGGTCTATCTGCCTCGCCGCTTGCCGCGCTCGGGGACTCGGCACTCGCCGGTCGCTCGACCTCGCGGCTCACCGCGCTCGGGGACTCGGCGCCCGTCGGTCGCTCGGCCTCGCCGCTAGCCGCGCTCGGGGACTCGGCGCCCGTGGGTCGCCCGGCCTCGCCACTCGCCGTGCTCGGGGGATCGACGCTCGCCGGTCGCTCGACCTCGCCGCTCGCTGTGCTCGGGAACTCGACGCTCGTCGGTCGCTTGACCTTGCCGCTCGCCGCGCTCGGGGGCTCGGCGCTCGCCGGTCGTTCGACCTCGCCACTCGCCGCGCTCGGGGACCCAGCGCTCGCCGGTTGCTCGACCTCGTCACTCGCCATGCTCGGCAACAACCACTACTATTTTCAGAATATGCATCTCTAAAGAGCCTCAAGTCGCCTCTACAAGCCAACTCGAGCCTCGGGGACTACTCCTAGGCATGCTGTGTGTACGCGTGGTTCCCAGACCGCGGCTCGCCCTCATCGACTTGCCACCGTGAACTCCCCACTCGCGTACTCTCCGCTCTCGGGGACTCGCCACCGCGGACTCGCCCTCGCGTACTCGACACGCTCGGGGACTCGCCACCGTGGACTCCCCCTTGCGTACCCGACACCCTCGGGGACTTGCCATCGCGGACTCGCCCTCGCGTACTCCACACACTCGCGGACTCGCCGGTCGCTCGACCTCGCCACTCGCCGCTCTCGGGGACTCGGCACGCTCCACATTCGGGGACTCGCCGCAACTGGCAACTTCACCGACACCCTGCGTCTTTCGCCAACTGGCCATCACCGACTGGCTCACGCCTACCGCCTCCCGCTTCACGGTTCTTTTCTCTGTTCAGGAGCTCGTCGCTGATTCGCCACGACCCATCATCAAGACTCTCCGCGTCCTGCCTCAAGCCCGCGTCGAATCGACAATGCGCTCGGGGACTACTGATGGGGGAATACCAATCGGGGTATACCCACGAAGCGGATTCGCCAGCTGGATCGAGCCGATTGAAGCCAAGCCCAGAGCGGGTCGACTCGCCAAGTAAGGCGACTGGCGCATGCTAGACCCAGGCGACTGGCGCCGACTGGAGGCCCAAGAAGGCGACTCGTATACAAAGCCCACCAACACACTTGTAAACCCTAACTGGCTGCATACATAAAGCCACCAGGGGCACCCCCCACGGGGTATCTTCTTCCACATCTCATTAGATCTAGTCTCTCCCTCCGCCTACGACGGCTCCCATGTAAACCAATCTATGATCATATACTGGATTGACAGCAGGACGTAGCGATCCTCCACCGAGGGGACGTGAACCTGCGTACATCGTGTGCCAATCTCGCTCCCGGATTCTCCTACGTCGCCTTGCTCCCTCTACGTAAGCTACCCCCAGTAGCATCTGCCGTGCAATACCACAACATCCACCCTCCGTCTTCTTCTTCTTGCCTCCGTCACCAGCGTTAGAGGTGGAGCTCTTCCGCTTTCGCAACAACGGGACATCGTCGTCGGATACGACCGTGACTTCCTTCATCTTTGGATCATAGATTAGGACAGCCATGCTATCCTCCTCTAGATCGCTAAGCTGTTAAGTGAGAAGTCACCGTGTTAGATGAGATGGAAATAGCTAGACGGAAGAACTGGAGTATATGTCATACACGGAAAATAAGTAGTTACCTTTTGGCACTTGCTCTCTACGAACATGTCGTAGGTGATGGTGAAGCCACACTTCTTGTCCTTCACCTTGACGATGTCCTTGAGGCAAAGCTTGATGGAGGCGCTCGAGAAGTTGTCCACATAGATGCGGAGGCTATCCCTTCTATCGTTGGTATACTCGTGCATCAGCTTCGAGCGGTGCTGCGGAGGCTGGATTCGCCTGATGAACCAGCACATGGCTAGGTCCAAGCCGGTCAAACCCGTCTCTAAGAACCACTCTATCCGCCTAATAGCGTGGGAAGCGTCGAGGTCGGAGGGAAGGGAGGCATGTCGAAGTTTCGGCGGCGGCTCCATTGACGAAGTCCGGGTACGTTACATCTCGGCCAGCCAGAGGGATATTTGGGCCGTAGAAGTAAGTACGCTGCCAGTGCTTGCAGGACTCGTGGCCGACAATGTCGGGGAAGCGCCGGCCAGGTCGGATCTTAAAGCTAATGGTGCCACAATTTCTAAGTTCATCCTTGCTGGCTCCGGCTTCGCGCTTGACGGTGAAGAAATATATAAAGAGGTCTATCCTAGGCTTAATCCCTAACTAACCCTCGCAAAGCACCGCGTAATTACTAAGCGCTAGGATACTACTGGGAGAGTGGTTTTGGGGTTGGACCCGGTAATGGTTCAAGACGGCAAGGAAGAAGTTAGAGATGGGCAGGGAGACACCGTGTACCATCTGTGCTTTGAGGTACACCTTTTCTCCGGCTCGGGGAGAAGGTGTGACCTCACCAGCCAGCGCCGCCCGCCAGGCGAGCCCCTCCGTCGCGGGGCGGTAGCCTTCGATGATCAACTCCTTAATGTCGCGGTCCGTGATGTCCGAACCGCGCCAATCGCCTTTGTGGGAGTCATTTTCCTCCTGCAGCAGCTCCAGCGCCGCTGGATTGTGGTCGCCGCCGATGGTCTCGACCACCGCGGAGATGGGGATGACCAAGCCCTCTGGGGGCACGACGACAGAGCTCGCTGACTTCGCCGCGGCTTCGCTTGACACCGCCATCGAAGGAGAAGAGCTGCTGCTGCCCATTGCGAGCGTTTGGAAGTGACTGGCCAGATTGGGAGTTAGGGTTTTTCGTGCGAGGCGCGGAGAGCTCTAGGAGACGCTTGCCTGAGGAAGAATAAGATGCAGGGCAGAATGAGGTGAAAAAGTAAATTTTCCACCACAATTACTATTTATGATACCAGCGTCAAGATTCGTGCAGCTTGAACGAATGTTTGCCGCGTAGACGACGTGTGCGGAGGCGTGCACGGAAATTTCACCACGTACCAACCATCGCCGCCAATGGTTCATATCGCTCGCTCGGTAAAAGTGGACATGATTGCGTTCTCTGCATGTGTGAGTTACGAGGCGTCGCTGACCTACGTCTATGTCGCCCTAGCTGACATAGGCAAATGAACCATCACATCAGAAGATTCCGGCATGGACGGATCTAGTCTGGCTACGGAATAGTACGATGGAAGATTCAGCAATTCTCCGACTTACAAGTTGAAGACCGAGAAAACCTTGCTGGGTTCTTTGGTAGGACTACAAGATATTGCTTGACGATTTGCTGACATCCATCTAGATGGAGCATTCCACGTGAAGAGGCAAGACAACGCAAAATCTCGGAGTTCTCCGGGGGCTACTGTTGGGGATATGCTATATGGGTATCCTCATAGCATGTCTCCTATCCGGATAACCCGGGTGGCCCACAGTTGGTAGCATGGCCCATGGCCTGCTGGGCGGTCCAATTAGATGGATCCAGAAGGGAGGCCCATGTCAGATAAAGGAAGGCTACGATGGAGTCACCAGCGTACCCGGAGCCTTGGAGTAAAATACACACAAGACTAGTAATAGACGGTGTAGGACTCTGTAACCTGTCCGGGTAGGACTTTTGCCTATAACCCTAGGACCTGGCGACTATATAAGTCGGGCCTATGGGAGCCTTTAGGGAACGACCAAGTAGCGATTAGCATACACCTGGCACAGCGAACCTATCTCTATAACTCGGCGTATTGCCATTATAGTGATTTGTAGCAGGAGTAGGATTCCGCCACCATTGTGGGATCTGAACCTGGGTAAGCTGAGTTACCTCGTACCCGTCAACCGTCCTCCTTTCCCCACGTCTCTAAACACGCACTGTGAGGACCCCTCCATGGCGTACTCGTCGGCAATACCACGACAAGATTTGATTTTGAATTTTTGAAAGAAACTTGGTGGGTGTACTAGTTACATACTAGGTAGTCTCTGGTTGCTTGGATTTGTCAAGGTGAACTAGTTCGGTCAGGTTTTGAGAAATGGTGATCTTCACATATGATATAGATTCAATTTTGAATTGTCATTTCTATAGGGTTGCTAAATGTTTCTGTGGTTTTGCAAAGTGGGCTTGGGTTCACTTTTACTTGGTCTAGTAGTCACTCTCAGATATCCGGTTTTGCGTTGAGAACCATTCTTGAGAAAGATAAACTAGACGACACTAATTTTACCAACTGGTATCAAAATATGAGAATTGTTCTCAAACAAGAAAAGAAGGACCATGTCCTAGACAACCCACTTCCAGATGAGCCGAATAAGAATGCGACTGCCTCTGCCACCAATGCCTACCGTCGGGCTAAGCATGAGTCCATGGATAGTAGCTGTCTTATGCTTGCTCACATGGAACCGGACTTGCAAAAGCAGTTTGAGAATGTTGAGGCCTACGATATGATCAAAAGCCTCAAAAGTATGTTCCAGGCTCAGGCCAAGACTGAGAGGTATCAAGTCTCTCAGGCTTTGCTGAGTTGGAAGCTTAAGGATGGTGATCCACTAAGACCGCATGTGATCAAAATGGTTGGTTACGTGTAGTCTCTGGAGAGGCTTGTCTACCCCATTAGCGAAGAGTTCTCCACAAATATAATTCTGAACTCTCTTCCGAGTGCATATGGGCAGTTCATTTCGAACTACCACATGCATGGTATGGATAAGAAGCTCACTGAATTACATGGGATGCTCAAGCAGGCAGAGGTGGATCTCAAGAAGGGCACCAGTCAAGTGTTGATGGTGTAGAATAAGGCTAAGTTCAAGAAGAGTTCTTGGACTAAGAAGAAGGCTAAGTCGGGAGGAAAGAAGGCTCAGGACCCGGTCCCAAGCGCTTCCTCAGGGACTAAGCCATCTCCTTCAGCCGGATCCACTTGCTTCTACTGCAAGGCGGATGGCCACTGGAAGAGGAATTGCAGCAAGTACTTGGCCGACAAAGCCAAGAGTGGAGGTATGACTTCCGACTCAGGTACACTTGTTTGCAATGTTATAGACATATATCTTGCTGGTGCACCTAATAGTTCTTGGGTATATGATACCGGATCAGTTATTCACATCTACAACTCGTTGCAAGGACTGGTAAGAACTAGGAGCGTAGCAAGAGGCGACGTTGATATCTGAATCGGCAACAAAGCAAGAGTTGTTGCGTTGGAAGTCAGCACGATGTAACTTCATTTACCTTCCGGATTCATTATGGAACTGAATAATTTTTATTATGTTCCAGTGCTCAGTCAAAACATTATTTCTGCTTCATGTTTGATGAGGCAACGCTATGAGTCGAATATCAAGAATAATGGTTGTTCTTTATATTTGAATGATATGTTTCACGGCTTTGCACCCGTCCAGGACGGGTTATTTATTTTGAATCTTGATGGTGAGTCGGTTTATAACATAAATGTTAAAAGGTTGAAACCAAATGATCCGAATATGACTTAATTTTTGCACTGTCAGCTTGGTCATATAAGTTGGAAACGCATGAAGAAGCTCCATGATGATGGACTCCTAACTTCGTTCGACTTGGAGTCTTTCGAGACATGCGAATCTTGCCTACTCGGCAAAATGACCAAGACACCTTTTGCAAAGAGTTGTGAAAGGGCATATGACTTGTTGGGACTAGTACATAGTGATGTATGTGGACCAATGAGCACGACAGCCAGAGGTGGTTATGAGTACTTCATTACCATCACTGATGATTTGAGTAGGTATGGATATATCTACTTGATGAAACATAAGTCGGAAGCCTTTGAAAAGTTCAAAGAATTCCAGAATGAAGCACATAATTAACTCAGCAAGAAAATAAAGTTTCTTCGATCAGACCGAGGAGGCGAGTACATGATCCATGAGTTTGATGACCATCTGAAAATTGTGGAATAGTTCCTCAACTTACTCCGCCAAGAACACCGCAAAGGAACGGTGTTTCAGAAAGACGGAATCGGACCTTGTTGGACATGGTACGATCAATGATGAGTCGGACAGATCTGCCTTTATCATTTTGGGGTTACTCTCTAGAAACAACGGTGTTAACACTAAACGAGGTACCATCAAAGTCAGTAGAGAAGACACTGCATGAGTTGTGGACAGGCAAAAAGTCGAGTTTGTCTTTTCTTAAGATTTGGGGTTGTGAAGCATTTGTCAAACGAATTCAGTCACACAAGCTTACAGCCAAGTTGGATAAGTGTATTTTCGTGGGGTATCCGAGGGAAACCTTGGGTTACTACTTCTACAACCGAGAAGAGGGCAAAGTGTTTGTCGCTCGGAACAGTGTCTTCCTTGAGAAAGAGTTTCTCAGTCGGGGAGTCAGTGGGAGCACAGTGTAGCTCGAAGAAATTCGAGAGGAACCGCCTAGTAGCGAGTCGGCAAAAACCTTGGAGGCCGAGCCAGTCGTGGTAGCTGAGCCGGCAGCAGCACCTGTACTACAAAGATCTGCGAGATTCCGAAGTGTTCATCATGTATTACTATTAGACATTGATGAGCCGGCAAATTATTCGGAAGCGATGGTGCAATCTGATTTCGAGTCATGGCTTGGAGCCATGAGATACGAGTTAAAGTCCATGGATGAAAATCAAGTTTGGAACTTGGTTGATCTGCCAGACGGTGCAAGACCCATCGAGTGCAAATGGGTCTTTCAGAAGAAAACTGATATGAATGGAAATGTTTCCATCTATAAAGCACGCCTTGTAGCAAAGGGGTCCCGATAAGTTCAAGGATTTGATTACGACGAGACTTTCTCGCCCGTAGCGATGCTTAAATCAGTTCGGATCATGTTAGCTATAGCAGCCTATTTCGACTATGAGATATTGCAGATGGATGTCAAAACGGCTTTCCTTAACGGAAATTTTACCGAGGACGTGTATATGATATAGCCCGAGGGTTTTGTCGATCCGGCTAATGCTGACAAAGTGTGCAAACTTCAGAAATCCATTTATGGGTTAAAGCAAGCCTCTCGGAGTTGGAATATTCGCTTTGATGGGGTAGTCAAATCGTTTGGCTTCATCAAGAGTGATCACGATTCTTGTTTATACAAAAAGTTTAGTGGGAGCAAAGTAAACTTTCTGATCTTATATGTGGATGACATATTATTGATTGGAAATTATGTCCAGATGTTGCAAGAAACTAAGGAATCATTGGAAAGGAGTTTCTCAATGAAAGACTTGGGTGAGGCAACATATATTCACGGAATCCGGATCTATAGAGATAGATCAAAGAGGCTCATTGGATTGAGTGAGAGTACTTATTTGGACAAAGTGTTGAAGAAGTTCAACATGGAATCGTCTAAGAAGGGGTTCTTACCGATGTCCCATGGTGTAAAACTTAGCAAGACTTAGTGTCCTTCGATGACTAATGAGCAAAGTCGGATGAGTGTGATTCTGTATGCTTCTACAGTCAAATCCATCATGTATGCCATGATTTGTACTAGGCCGCATGTTTCATATGCTCTAAGTGTTGTAATCAGATACCAGGATGATCCTGGAGAAATCCAGTGGACAACGGCTAAAAATATCCTAAAGTACTTGAGAAGGACTAAGGATATGTTTTTGGTTTATGGAGGTGAAGATGAACTCAGTGTAAAAGGTTACACAGATGCGAGTTATCTTACCGACTCTGATGATTCTTGTTCGCAATCCGGATATGTGTTTATTATAAACGGAGGTTTTGTGAGCTAAAAGAGTTCCAAGCAAGAGACTGTGTCTGCATCTACAACAGAGGCTGAGTATATTGCCACCTCGGAGGCAGCAAAGGAAGCTATTTGGATGAGGAATTTCCTCATGGATCTTGTTGTGGTTCAGGGCTCGTCCAATCCGTTAGACGTGTATTGTGACAACAATGGTGCTATTGCAAAAGCCAAGGAACCTAGACAACACCAGAAGAACAAGCACATACTCATGCGGTACCACCTGACTCGCTAGTTCGTGGATCAGGGTAATATCAAGTTATGCAAGGTACATACGGATGCAAATATTGCGGATCCATTGACAAAGCCGTTACCACAGCCGAAGCATGAGGCGCACCTAAGAGCTATGGGCATTAGATGCCTAGACATGTGATGTCGAAAGATTGACTCTAGTGCAAGTGGGAGACTGTTGGGAATATGCCCTAGAGGTAATCATGGATGATGGTATTTCCCATTGTATTCATAAAGATATTAAGTTGTCCTTGTATAAACATCCGATGTGTATCATTGAATATGTGATTCGGTTGTGGAACTATACATTCATGTTGTGTGTACTAAATATCCTTGGTAATCGAGGTTGTGCTGGACACACAACTTAGACCAATGTGAAAGTCGGCTTGATGACTCGGTTCCACTTGTCATGGGCATGGAGATGCTATTCCGACTTACACATATTCGGCTTAAGATTTTAGCGAGTTGGATTGACCCATATTGAGGTACAACGAACAAGTTGTCATTTGTATATCTCAATCAATGTAATCCTTAGACCTAAGGTTGTTGTACAGTCTGAGTTGAGGATCACCGACTTAGGTTCTGTCAAACGTTGATCCGTAACTGGGTAGTTATAGAAGCAGAGTTCGGGTCGACTGAGAATCAAGCTGCGTGATGTGAATAACTAAGATGGGATTTTTCCCCTTAACTCGGAGAGATATTCTCTGGGCCCTCTCGGTGATATGATTCCGAAAGCGTGGCCATGAACGACTCGGTTAAGTGTTAACCGAGGCGATCGACTAAGATTTAGTCGGGTGAATCATTTATCTTGGATCGAGAAGAGAGTCAGACTATTTAAGGGATGGGAATTATTCGCCTATAGTCTGACAAGGTATACCGTGAGGCAAAAGGAACTCGGACGCATGTCGCATTGGAAAGGCAAGTTGTCATGACTCTTTGGTACTTGGGAGTCGGCACGTTCTGCTAGGAGCCGCTACCGACTGATCGATTGAGAATCAAACTCCAATCGTGTCCAAGTAGCCATGGGGTCACACACGTAGGAGAAGGAGCAAGTTCGGATTGGATCTGATCCGGAAATCTGGTTGGGTTGGTGAAAAGGATACATATGCCGCCTAGAGGGGGGTGAATAGGCGGTTTAAAACTTTTACGAGAGGGGCTTAACAAAGGCGGAATAAAACTAGCATTTACTTTGTCAAGCACAAAACCTATATAAACTACGGTTCACCTATGTGCACCAACAACTTATGCTAAGCAAAACAAGCAACTATGTGATAGCTAGATATAAGAATTCAAGCATGAAGGCTATCACAAAGTAAAGTGCATAATAAAAAAGCTTGGCTATAGAGATAACCGAGGCAGGCGGAGACGATGATTTATTACCGAGTTCCTCCCATAAAGAGAGTACGTCTCGTTGGAGGGGTGGGCGGTACTATAACCACCACGCCACAAAAGGGCTCACCCTATTCTCCTGTGAACCTCGCCACAAGAGGCCTGGTTCACTTCTTCACTATCGGTGCACTTGTCAGTGGCAATCTGTAACCTCTCACAAAGGTTGGGGCACTTCTCCACAATTCAATTGGAGACTCCCAATAAACAAGATCGGGGAAAGATCCACAACTTAATTGGAGTCCCTAAGTAATCCACAAACCTACAAAACAACTAAACTGTCTAGGATTCCAAGAACCCAAGAGTAAAAAGCTTCTCACCTTTTGCCAAATTGAATCCTCAACGAGAACTCAAACCGATGCACCAAATGCAATGGCAAGAACACAAGAAGTGCTCAAGTCCTTCTCTCCCAAATTCCACCAAAGCTACAAAAGCTAGTGGGAGAATAAGAGAGGAAGAACACAAGAGGAAATCCACAAAAGAAACCCCAAAATCTAGATCCCAATATGTTCCCCTCACATAGAGGAGAGATGTAATGGTGGAGTTATAGATCTAGATCTCCGCTTTCAAATCCGCCAAAAAGATTCAAGAAATATGTGAGGGATTGAGAGTATTTGCAATCTCTTGAAGGTCAAAACAATGGAGGAGAGAGAGAATGCAAGCAACCATCCTAAGGAGGAAGAAGAGGTCTATTTATACCCCTCCCTAATGAAATATGACCGTTTGGGACTTTCCAGGCCCGAAGGGCCGGATAATCCGCCCCCATTACTGGGAGCCACGCCTCAAAGTCCTTATCCGTTTTCCAAAAATTGGGCCGGATAATCCGCCCCCCTGAAAACTGGCAGGAACAGCAAAACTGAAACCAGGCTCATTTCAAAGATAGTAACGAGCTCTAATAGATCATGCAGGGAACCATCATATTACATAAAGGGAGGACAGAACCAAATGATGAAAGGTTTAACCTATCTATAAAAGACAAACCGGTAAAACCTCCAATATCTAAAACACAATAGAGAATGCATATGAAATCCGTTTTCGATGAACTTAAGCTTGTCATAGAGATTGACATAATATATAAATCCTCTCATGGATAAGAACCAAATAAGAACCAAGAAATATTATGCCAAGTATGCAAAGGTTTGAGCTCTCACCGAGGGATATGATCAAGTTACTCACTTGAGAGCCCCTCTTGATAGTACGGTTATCTATCCTATAAACCGGTCTCTCCAACTAACACCACGAGACCAGTTAGAAAGAAACCCTATCAAGAAAAAACCTTTTCCTTGTGTATAGTCCACTTGATCTTGATGATGATGATCTTCTACACCTCAAGATCAAACCCTTTCTTGATTGCACTAGCTAGCTTTGGTGAAGACTTGGAATTTGCTCCCCATACTCCACTATGGAAGAGCCTCTCTTTTAGGAAAATCTTCACATATCCATGATCACCATAAGGATGGCAAGATACACTTGAGATCATCTTATTATTCAAGACACACTTTCCATAGGATCAAATTCTACTTGACTAATCTCCAGATCATTCCTTGAAACCTTGATCAACACTTGATCTTCTTCACTTTCTTCTTATTCCAACCTTGAAGGCACCATATGGTTCAAGCATTGTCTATGGACAAATCCTACAAGTAAAACTCAATGCAAACATAAGTCCATAAAACATTGTCATTAATTACCAAAACCACACATGGGGGCGCACATGTTCTTTCAATCTTCCCCATTTTGGTAACTGATGACAATCCTTTGAGAGGGTTTATATAATCAAATTAACGAATAAAAATGGTTGCGCCAACATGAAATACTACACAAGTATGTGATGTTGGTACGCCCATAATATATAGAGCAAGCTCCCCCCACAATATATGCGTGTGTGATGAACCATTACCGTTGGTGGAGTTTCCTCTATATATTCAACATGCAAAGAAACAACAAAGATGCAACAGCGTGAGAGGCAAATACTTAAGAACAAACTTCCCTTAAACCCTCCAAAACTTCTCCCCCATTGGCATCGATTGCCAAAATGGGTGAATAGTTTTAGACGACCAATATAGTTAGAATTCCTCCAAAAGTGTGCGTTTGAAACAAATTTATTATGACAAAACATTTACACATAATGATGAATACTTAGGAGGAGGTCAAACTATATTAAGGATCAAAAGATTAAAAAAAATAACAAGGTGAAGAAGCATCAACAAATGATGCAAACAATCAAAAGATCTAGAAAACCACTTGACAAAAGGAACATAGCAAATGAAAGATTGATATTATGATAAGATCGAAAAGAGAGTGTTCTAAATAATATGAGGAGGCTCCCCAAGGTTTGTGCGAAAATTATAATTTGCATTTGAATACAATATGGACAAACATGACATCCTCACTCCCTCGATATTATTTAAAACACAACCATGTACAAAAGGGCATATACCAAGGCATAAAACTTGCAATAAACAAATGGTTGAGCAACGAGTAAGAGACAACATAATAGAAGGCTCGACCACAAGGATGTGTGAGAGGCATTTCAAAGCATATTATAAGACTAGTACAAGGATGATCATTGCGTATCAACATAGTCTTCAATGAATTATATTGCTTAGTATGACCATACAACACACATGAAACAAACAAGACATCAAAAATAGAGTTGTAACAAGTCTCATGTATATAAGTTTCTAAGTAGACCAACACTTACTAAAATAAACATGTACACACAAAATTCGATACTAAAATAAATAGAGCAAGATATCCAAAACAAAGTCATGACAATACAACACTAAGTTATTTGCTTGATAGCATGGCCAAAAGGCTCAATTTTATCTTATTGTATATTGATGAACCTCAACCACAAACATATCAAATACATAAAATTCATGCCAAGATGCAACCTAACATATGTTGGAAGATGATATGTATGCATGAGTAAGAGATACTTGTTACCGAGATATCATTTGTGTGATGAAGTAGATTGGAGCTCGTTGATCATCCTAGCTTGTCTCTAATTTTCATTGAGTCAACACTTATTCCTTATGAAAGAGACAAGCATCCAATGCATCTCCAATGTACCTAAAACAAAATTCAAGTACAATATGGTCCCCAAACTTATTGGGTCCAAAGTAGTTAGACAGCTACAATACATAGGAGAGACTCCACATAAATATGTGCATATTGATATGAAATTGAATTTCATGCACAACTTATCCGATGGGATTTGGTGCAGTTTCCCCTATATATTGGATCAAAGAAATCAAGCATGCCATAATATAAACATATAGTAAATATGCATGCATAAAGCTTTCAAGAACCAAAAAGAAGAAACAATTTGAACAAAAACACCAAGTAAATCGAGATTGCACACACAAGAGTGTGGCATGACAAACGATGTCCAAATTATATCAAATAACCAATTCAACACATGAAAGATCACAAGTTCAACAAATGAACTAGGCTAAAGCCAAAAGAGCAAAAGATAGAAATAAAAATGCTCAAGGATTTATCTCATTCTAAAATGGTCAAATCATGAAACAAGGAATGAGACAAAACCAATTCCCAAAAAGAGTAAGGTTCCAACAAGTAAACAAAACTCTCCAATCTTTTCATGATGGCCCAAAATACCAAAACTAAAAGATCAAACTTTCAAGCACATAAAACCCGATATGGATCAAACAAGGAAGCATAAATATGCGTGTTCTAAATAATATATGAGATCTCCCCCATGGATAGTGCATTATGTAGGATTTTACTTTTGAATGTAAAATGCACACAAATGAGATCATCACTACTACCTAAAAATAAAAGGATCCAAAAGTAGCAAGGAATACATGGGAGCACACAAAACATTTACTTGGCCAAAGATAGGACAATATTAAGCAAAGGCCAAATTGAATATGATCAATAAATTCTACCATAATTTAGTACTCATTGTCCAAGGACAAGAAATATTGGGAATAATTTTCCCATGGTAGCTTGCATGGATATCCAAGATCATAGTCACAACAAGAAGCATATAACTAAATATAAGAATTAAGCATGATACTTCAAACAAGATTCTTGGTAGCTTCCAATAGTCACACAATCACTAGTAATTAGAGTAACTTGAAGCAAATGGTTTCCATGCGGATATATATAAATATAAGGAAACAGATACCAAGAAGTACTCTCACATACAAGATCCAAAATATGAGCAGTAAAGGCATTCAAGCAAATTGGAACTTGTATGAGCAAATGTGTCACATAGGAGCTAGATAATTATCAATATCAATTCTAAGTGACACAACCTTGAATGTTCACATTTTCTAGGATTGTAATATGCACTAAGCATATGACTCCCCCATAATGTGATACTACCATAAAACCAACACGAGGCAATACAAATAGATATAATTAATGTACATTATAAAACTTAAATTTCTCATGACAATTATACCACATAGAGACTAGACAATAGTCCAATATAAATACTAGGTGGTATTCCTCATGTACACACATTTTTAGGATTGTGGAATGCCCAAGCATAACACTCCCCCAAAATGGTAAAATCCATTAATCTCTCACAAGAGCCAAATAAGATACCAAATATAACCAAGTAAGGCTCAAACGCAAGAAACACACATACATGGTTTGACACCTAGTCATACACAAATATGCTTGATACCTCAAGATAATTAAGTGGAAAGCACAACATGTACAAAAGCATGGAAGATACAAAACCAACACATGCACAACGGGGCGAGTAACTTTCAATGAAATGAGTTAAGCATATGTTACTGTAAGGAGGAACATTGGAAATATAATAAGAGCAATATAATACACATGACTTGGCTTGACAAATATAATAATGAAGATCCCTCAATTATTCATGATGTAGCCAAGTCTCCAAAGCCCTCCAAAAACACTTAATGATCAAGTTTTGGCTTGTTGGTCCCCAACCAAGTTGGGTCCTAAGAGGTTAGCCACAATAGGCTTGGCAAACCAAATGGTTCTTTTCTTGACACCACATTGGGCACCAACAAACTTGGCAAACACATTGCCAACCTCATCCTTACAAAGAGAATAAGCATCATCAATAATGATAGGGTTGGATGAGGACATACTAATAGTGCATGAGGAAGAAATGTGCCCCTTTGCACGAGATATGTAGCAAGTTCTTCTCTTCCCATCTTTCTTCTTAGGTGAAGACACGACTGTCGTGGTGGTGGCACGGCAGATGCCATGGGTAGGCTAAAGTATGGGTCCAATGGATGCTAGAGGGATCCGGAGAGGGAAGATATAGTTACTTCTACACTCGAATGGCTAACATGCAGATCTTTATTTCTCTTCTTTGGGACTACAAGTGCTCCTCGAGCTGTTTGCAGGAAGAAGAGAGCTACTACATGAGCCTTACGGCGTGGAATCAATCGATCCCCTCTCAGGAGCCCGCTCATCCCCTTATAAAGGGGCGCCTTAGTTCCTTCTAGGGATAACGTGGCAAGCATATTCGAGGAATATGCTTGTCCCAATATGGTAACTCGGCGACTCTCTTTCCGTGTCCCCCTTCTAACGACGGCAATGTTCCAGAGAACCCCACCTGCGCGCCTCGGGCTCCATGACTGTCACCTCCGTGACCTCCTTTTGCCCCTCTGCAACTCTGCTCCTTGTCCTTTGTGCTTAGCTCTGTTCAGATTCTTCCTAGCCCGTGACTTGGGTTTGACTATAGGCACTTCCTTCTCTTGCAAGCTTCATGTTACCCGGCCTTGTCTCGCATAACTCGGCTCGGCCTTCACTTGCATTCAAGTTATTCAGACTTACTCGGCCGACTTAACTCGTATGTCTGCCGGACAAGGTATTGCTCCTTCCGTAGGTGTCATGGCCGTGCTTATCTCGGCTGACTTTTATATGACTCGGCCGATATAAACAGTAACTCGGCATATGACAAGGGAGACTCCTCTTGTCTTCCCCTGTCTTGACCCTATCCGGGGTCTCCTCCCCAACATTAGTCCCCGAAGCTAGTGTGGTCCTGCCGTAACCTCGATCGAGCCACATCAGTTTCCCAACATTCATTTCTCCTTATTTCCGAGTTACTTTTTCCTGTTCGAGGTATCTGTGCAGATTCTTGTGCACGCCTCGTCCTACGTGTACCGCTCATCATTATTCCTCTAGTTTTCTGTTCCTCTATAGTGCCCACTGACAAGCTACAGTGATTACTGCGCCCGTCACGTTGGCGCTGTGACACCTCGTGTACCGCATCGGTTAGGGGGCCTGATCCTCTCCTGCGTCGTGTGGTCTTCAGTGTGGCTCCACTCAGTCACGAGCGGTTCCGCCGCACGCGTGATTTACACGGTTAGCGCTCGCACACACGATCCCACTACCGCCTGGGCTGCACGGTTATAAGGAGGGGTACGAGGCTAGAGGATTCAGTTTCCGCCTTCGCTCACCGTTCCTCTTCTTCCTCCTCGCGCCCGTGCGTCTGTTCGTGCGCATGTGGTTGCGCCATTGTCGATCTTCTTGACAGCGACGCTGCAGTCCTTCCGCTCTGACGACCTCATCGCCGTGCGCTTCCTCCGGTGCCACCACCGGTGAGTTTTTCTACGGTCCCATCGCTAGGCTCCTTCCCTAGGCGCATATTCTGTTTTTCTAGATTTCCTGCGGCGGTTCTTTTCATTCCGCCGCCGCGCTCGCTTAGAACCACGACGGTGCCCTGCGCCTCTAAGCCTCTCTCCGCCGCTAGCCCTTCTTCCGTTGTTTCCTCTGGTGACCCTATGTCTAGTTCTGTCAGTGGAGCGCTTGTCGAAGACGACGATGTTGCGTCCGGTCCAGAGCGGGGTTCTTGGCAGGGCTCCTTTGTCACTCGTCGTGAGATTGAGTGGCTAATTAGGACACGTCGGATTCCTGCCGAGGTAAGCTGTCGCTTGCCCGGCAAAGAATCCTCTCCTATACTCAACGAAGGCGAGTATGTGGTTTTTATGTCCCACTTTGCTCGTGGGTTTGGCCTTCCCCTTAGCGATTTCGCTAGGGAATTCCTCGATTACTTCGGCCTCCAGCCGCATCACCTTCCGGCTAATGCTATCGCCTCCCTGTCTGCCTATATCTCGGCCTCGGAGGGGTACTTCGGCCTCTGGCCCTCTGTGTCCGTTTGGTCCAAATTTTTGTAGATCCGATCTAACGTCGTTCCGGACAAATCTCTTCACCCCTCTGAGAAATCCCTCACCCAGTGTGGAGCCGCGTCCATTACACCTCGAATAAAATCCGAGTTCCCTCGTGTCGCTGGCCTCGAGTCTTGCAAGAAGTGGCATAGATCGTTTTTCTATGTCAAAAACACTGGAAAAGAAGACAAGATTCGGCTCCCTGCCTTTTCTATTGGCCCCCTTCCAAGAAGAACTAGAACTACAACCCCAGGAATAGCCATGCTTTGGCCGAGGCATTCGAGATTCGGCTGAAGGAGTTGATCCGTGCCGGGCTCCGAGGTGAGGATCTGATGACCACATTCATCAGCAGCCGAATCTTCCCTTTCTAGCTTCGCTCACACAAGATCTGTTACATGAGTGGTCCTCTCGATCCCAACCGAGTTTCGACGGTTGAGCTCGACGACTATCTTATTTACAAGCGTGTCCGAGCTATCTTCAATACTGATATGCCGGAGGACTGGACATGGGGGCTGAAGCCGTTCACTCGTGGGAATCCCCCTCCCGAGGTATATCTACATGTTTGTGTTATTTTTCTAATTGCGTTTGTGACTTCTTTTGCTGACTCCACCTTGTTTCTTTTCTTGCAGAGGTTTGCGGAGCAGAGGATGGAGGATGCCGAGGTTCTGGCCCTTCTGTGGACCGCAGATCGGAACACCCCGGACAGTGGGGAACCTGACTCGGAGGAGTTTGTTCCTAAGTCTGACGTCGCTCCGGCTCGCGCCCGTGGCAAGACCTCGGCCCACGGGGAGGAAGGTGACTCGGACGACGTCCAAATTCTTGAGGTAGTCGCCATGATGCCTATCTCTTATGCATTTCCGGCTTCTACTTTCCCAGCTAATCAGGCCGGTCAGGTGCACGACGCCGAGCCTCTCGCCTCTCAAGCTCCTGCCACCTCGAGGAAGCGCGCTGCTCCGGCAGGTCCCTCCGAAGCTGCTCCCAAGAAGCGAACGAAGAAATCAGCCCAGCACCTTCTGAAGCGTAAAACCATGCCCGGAGTTACTAGGTGAGTTTATTTTCATTTGTACTTCTTGTTTCTCTCTTTCTGTCTTTTGATTCGACTTTTTGTGCTTTTTTGCAGAGCTCCTCTCTCTATCAAACCAAGCGGTCCGAGTATGACGACTCATACAACTCGGCTGCCTTCTCCTCCGCCCCCTGAAGATACTCGGTTCTTAGTCCCCCTCGCGTTGACTCTCCTCCTGCACCGACTCAGACATCGCCTCGGCGAGATGTACCCACAACTTCCACTTCTGACGCTGACATAACTCCGTCAGTAGATCATCCTATTGAACCTATTGCCTCTGTTATGACCATCGAAGTCTCCCCCGAAATTCCTTTGATCCCCACAATTCCAACTGCAACTCCACCTCCAACCGAGGATATCACCATCTCGGCCCCCTCGGAAACCATAGTTCCTCCTGCCTCCAAGGATGCCACTCCTAGTGTCGAGGTTGCTACCCCTGCCGACACCTCTTCTAAGGCTAAGAAGGTTGTTGTCACCAAACTTTCTGTATCTCATAAGAGGCCTGCTAGCTCTTCTCAACCCAACATCGCTGATGCACTCCGTAAGGGGACTTCCTCTGCTAAGCCTGTTGTCACCCCGGCCACAGATACTCAGCTTACTCTCCATAAGAGTCCCGCGGCGGTGGTGGTTACACAACGGGTCCGAGGTAAACTGCTGATCCGTACTGAGAGTGGGAACAACCTCGGCTCTTTGGTGGAATACACCAATAATTGGAACGCTGCCGATTAGCTTGAGGGCAATCCGAGCAACCAGCCATTTCATCTCTCCGACATCAGCAGTCGCTTGCATATGGCTGCTAAGATTGTTCTTGAGAGCGATAAGATGAACGAGGTAAGTGCTCTGTTGATATATGGTCAGTTATTCAAATGATAGTATACATACCCTAGTCCCCGAAGCTTGCAACCGAATAATGTGTTGTTCGTTTGGAAGCTTTGCAACCGAATAAGTGCGTTATTTGATGAGTAAATTTCTTGTATGACTTGGATTCATCGTGGTTCATCCGTATTAAGCGTTGATGAATCCTGATCTATTTCAGCTTTGATTATCTAGCCATTGAGATCCGAGTTAAGCTTTGCTTGATTCGGATCTGCCTTAGCTTTGAATATCTAGCTGCCTAGATCCAAGTTAAGCTTTGCTTGATTCGGATCTGTCTTAGCTTTGAATATCTAGCCACCTAGATCCGAGTTAAGTTTTGCTTGATTCGGTTCTGCCTTAGCTTTGAATATCTAGCTGCCTAGATCCGAGTTCAGCTTTGCTTGATTCGGATCTGTCTTAGCTTTGAATATCTAGCCACCTAGATCCGAGTTAAGTTTTGCTTGATTCGGTTCTGCCTTAGCTTTGAATATCTAGCTGCCTAGATCTGAGTTCAGCTTTGCTTGATTCGGATCTGTCTTAGCTTTGAATATCTAGCCACCTAGATCCGATTTAAGTTTTGCTTGATTCGGATCTGCCTTAGCTTTGAATATCCAGCTATGCAATGCATTTTGGTATTTAGGTTTCCCATGATCGGCGGACAGCCGAATTCCCAAGGTTGCTCTTTGCGCACAAGAAATTGGAAGAGAAATATGAGAAAGTTCTCCCCATGGTGAAGAAAACTGGTAGCTTAATAAATCTCTGTATTATTCCTTAAGTTCTTAATATTTTTGACTTGATGTGCTAATTCATTTTTTTCTGGTATGCAGGTAATATCAATAATCTTAATATTCGCCTTACCAAGAAGGTCAAAGCTCTGGAATGTTAGTTATTCTTCTCGTCTATTGATTTTCGTTCGAGACTTATCCTGGGTTTCTTATAATCTTCTGGCATTGGTATAGCCGAGTTACAAACACTTGTAGCGTCACATCAAGAATGCATATCCATGCCTAATATGATGCTGCATTTTTTAGAACAAGCCGCCACTCATTCGACGAGCTTAAAGAAAAGGATGATGAAATAACCTGGTTACGTGCCGAGGTTGAGTCTATCAAACTCTCGGACAAATCCGAATTGGAAAAGGTTGATCAGGAGTTCTCTGAAGAGAAGAATCGACTAAGCCTGCAACTGCATAAAGACAAGGAACTCCTCGATGCTGCCGAGCTGAAGAATCGGATGATGGGCGAGGAAATCACTCACTTCGAGAAAAGTAAGGCCAACTGGACCCAGGATCTCCAGAAATTGCTGAGTTATATTCATCATAAGTTTTCGACTGTGGCCGAGTTATCTTCTTCTCTTTCTCATTTTTAACTGATCTATTTTCATTTCACGTAGATCACTTTTCGGAAGCTAGACCCGTGAGCTCTAAGGCAGTGATTACTGCTCGTCAGCGCCGAGGTGTTCCCGCAGACTCGAGTCCAGAATACTCAATGGAAGACTTCTTGGTTGGTGTCAGTGCTGCTATTGGACCAATGAAGATTATGGGCAGGGATCTGGTGCAAGCAGCCATCCGGGCCTATCATGTTCTCTGGCCGAATACTTCTAGAACTCCTGATATTGATGAGATCAAAATACTTGTGGAGAGATTAATGGCATCCCAGACCCAGTTAAATCTCTGGAGGGAATCTGCTGGGAGGGCTAGTGCTGGCATGGCACTTACAGCCGTTCTGTCTTGGTACGAAGATATCTCGCTCGACACCTTGATGAATTTGCGCACTGGCTCTCGTTAGGTTGAGGATCCAGAGTTCGTCGCTCGCCGTCAAGCTCGTTCCTTCCAGCTTGGTGAGTATGCTGACGTGCATAATTGGATTAAAGGGCCGAGTTTTCTTCCCAACCCAGCGGATGATATCAAAGTCGAAGATGCCTCTGATGATGATTCGGCCGACCAGGATGAGTCAGAGGGTGACTCGGACAACTCCCGTGATTCCAATGCAAGCTCGGATGAGGATGACGACGCGCGATCATCTTCCAAAGGGACTGGGCACTCTCAAGCTCAAACTAATGCTTCTCAGCAGCCCAGGCTTTCCCCCGAGGTTACTATCGCTTTTGTTGAAGGCGAAGTAACTTCGGCCGAGGCACCGTCTACCTCGGAGCACCCAGTTCCTGAAAATGCCTCTGCATAGGAGACCGAGGTCGCGCCGCCGTCATCCGAGATAGCCATTTCTGATTCCCTTGATCATGCTGCTGCCCCTTAAGGGTGCTCTAGCCCTTTTCGCTGTTTAGGTTCAAAAAAACTTCTTAAGTTATTCCCAGTCCCTGGTATGCCGGGCGTATGATGTTTGTGAAACCATTGTCCAACTTTGGGTGTGGTGTGAATCTTCTTGCCTTTTGCCGCTGAGGCATGGGTGATGGTGATCATTATTACTTTGTCTAAACCAGTCTCATCGCTTTACATCTTTGCTTTGGCGACCTTCGATTTCATAGATTCGGATTGTATTCTTCCATGTGGCTGACCTTAGTTCGGCACTTATCTTGCCTGTCCCTTACAAACTCGACAACATAGCCATTGTGTTTTTAACTTCTATCCGAGATATAAAGCCCGAAGCCCATATCTGGCAAAGTGAGACAATAAGTTGCATCCCTTATCATACTTCGGTTTGCTGGGTGTGTTATTCTTTTTTGTGTTATTCTTAGAAATCTTTGTTTGCTTTCGCTTTGCTATTTTTATGAATATTGAAACAC
Source organism: Avena sativa (assembly GCA_916181665.1). Lineage (NCBI taxonomy): Eukaryota > Viridiplantae > Streptophyta > Magnoliopsida > Poales > Poaceae > Avena > Avena sativa. The sequence continues at coordinate 268,948,574 of OV702298.1, read as the reverse complement.
GTTAATACCATATCTTCCAAGATATGATCGTTAATTTTTTGGGGAGTCCCCGAGTCTGTGGCTGAGCTATGGAGCTTTTATGTGTCTGGCGACAAATAGTGGGTAATACGGATTAGTCCCCGAGTTATCACTTGGGTTATCGAGTTCTTGCGCGTGATCAAAGAATTATCTTGGATCATGTGGCAGTCCCCGAGTTATGAACTGGGTTGCCGAAATATAATTCATGGGTTAATGCAAGGAATACTTCGGGGTAGTCTCCGAGTTATTGTTCAAGATGCCGAAGTTTAATACGCATTTTTTTGGAACAAGAAACAATTATGAAACAGTCCCCGAGCCAATGCTCAAGGTATCGAGGTTTTAATGTGTAATCCGAAACAATGGATAACACGGTGCAATCTCCGAGTCATCGCTCGAGGTGCTAAAACTCAATACGTAATTCAGAAATAAGAAATAGTACGGTACAGTCCCCGAGTCACCGATCGAGGTGCCGAGGTTTAACATATAATTCAAAATAAGAAACAACATGGTGCAGTCCCCGAGTCACTGCTCGAGGTGCTAAAGTTTACTACATAGTCTTAAAAAATAAGAACAACATTGTGCAGTCCTCGAGTCGCTGCTCGAGGTGCCGAGGTTCAATACATGCTTGATACTCCAACTTGATGTGTGATATTACGACGTACCACATATGGCTTCTAAGTGTAGAATGGGCGAAGTAAAGCTATGTTCCATGGTCTTTTTGATTCGTCGCCGGCTTTGTTTGCCTTGTTCCTTTCTGGTGACTGAGCATCGATTAGGTAATATGCATCATTTTGCAAAGCTTTACTCATGATGAATGGTCCTTCCCATGGGGGTGATAGTTTGTGCATGCCGGTTGTGCGCTGCACTAGCCGAAGAACCAAATCTCCTTCTTTAAAGACTCTTGGATTGACTTTCTTGCTGTGATATCGTCGTAGGCCTTGCTGATAAATAGCTGATCTTGATAGTGTCAATTCCCTGGCCTCCTCTAGTAAATCGACATCGTCTTGCCGAGCTACCTCATTTACCTCAGCAGTTGTGTACTGGGTCACCCGTGGCGAATCATGCATTATGTCGGCTGGAAGCACAGCTTCTGCCCCGTATACCAGAAAAAATGGGGTATACCCTGTTGACCTATTTGGTGTAGTTCTGAGGCTCCACAGTACTGCTGGTAGTTCCTCGATCCAACATCCTACCGACCTCTGCAGGGGTTCGACGAGCCGGGGTTTTATTACGGACAATACCAGTCCATTTGATCTTTCTACTTGCCCATTTGATGCCGGGTGAGCCACCGAGGAAACATCTAGTCTTATGTGCTTCTCTTGGCGGAACCTAGCAAAGGCTCCTTCAGCAAAATTTGTGCCATTGTCTATAATAACACTGTGTGGATAACCATATCTCAAGATAATATCTTTGGGGAATTTTACTGTTGTTTGTCCATCACATTTTCTTATGGGTTTTACCTCGATCCACTTTGTGAATTTATCCACCATGACTAGAATATGAGTCATTCTGCCTCGGGCTGGCTTGAACGGGCCTACCATATCCAAGCACCATACAAAAAATGGCCAAGTGATTGGTATTATCTTTAATTCGGATGATGGCATATGTATCTTGCTAGCGTATCTCTGGCAACCATTACATTTTTCTACTAGTTATTTTGCCTCCTTTAACGCCGTCGGCCAATAAAATCCATGCCTAAATGCTTTGGCTACTAACGCTCTGGACGATGCATGATGCCCACATTCTCCCTGATGTATATCCAGGAGTATTTCCTGGCCTTCCACCGAGTCAACACATCTTTACAGCATGCTTGTGACGCTTCTCTTATACAGCTCATTGTTTATGATTATGTAAGATTTCGCTCTTCTTATTGTTTGTCTAGCCAGTACCTCATTACTCGGCAAGATTGCATCCTTGAGGAAGGAGAATATGGGTTGCGCCCATGTCGGCATGATTTTCTCTAGGACAATTTCACTGTCGATTTACATGTTTTCTGCCGACATAATAGCTTTGAATCCTTCTGTATTTATTCGCGCAATGGCCAGGTTCACTTTTAGAGAGCCTGGGTTGCACTCTTTGTCAATTTCCATTGGCACATTTCCTTCTTTTAATTATGCCAAGATATGAATGGATTCGGACTCTGGTGACGGTATAATCGATGGTGTTCTCAGGTGCTCTAGGGCGATACCTAGGGGAATTGACTGCCTAGTTGATCCGAGTTTTCACAATGTGTCTGCAGCATCATTTTCCGCCCGAGGTATATGATGAAACTCACATCCATCAAAGTATCCACTGATTTTTTGCACATGGAACCTGTATCCCCGTAGCATAGGATCCGACGTATACCAATTTCCTTTGCCACCTTTAATCCATGGACGAGTGCTTCATATTCGGCTACATTGTTTGATGCAGCGAAATGTATTTGCAGCACATATTTCAGCTGATCTTTTTTCGGTGAGGTCAACACTATCCCTGCTCCCAAGCCATTTCTCAGCTTGGACCCGTCGAAATGCATTATCCAATAATTCGGATCTGGTAACGGTGGTTCATATTGTACCTCGGCCCAATCCACAAAGAAGTCGGCCACTACCTGAGATTTGATCGCATCTCGCCTATCGAATTCCGGAGCATAGGGTGATAATTCGATTGCCCATTTTGCTATTCGGCCACTTGCATCTTTGTTGCTCAACATCTCGGCTATGGCCGATTCACAAATCACTTTGATCGGATGTTCTTCGAAGTAATGTTTAAGTTTTTTCGCCGACATGTATACTCCATAGGCCATTTTCTGGGTAGTTATGTTTTGAGGCCGATAGTACCTCGCTTAGGTAACATACCGGCCTTTGTATTGATTTATCATCTTCATTCCGTTCCACGACCACCACCGCACTTACCACTCTGTTTGTGGCAGCTACATAAAGCAACATTGGCTCTTTTGACAGTGGAGAGGCCAGGATTGGTGCTGTGACCAACATATTTTTTAGTTCATGAAACGCATTATATGCTTGGGGTGTCCAAATGAATTTATCAGACTTTTTCATCAGTTGATACAGAGGTAATGCCTTTTCTCCCAGTCGACATACAAATCGACTAAGCGAGGCCAGGCAGCCCGTGAATTTCTATACATCATTTAGACACCTCGGCAATTCCATTCTTTCAACCGCTCGTATTTTAGTTGGATTCGCCTCTATACCTCGGCTGGATACGAGAAAACCGAGTAATTTCCCAGCTGGTACACCGAAGGTGCATTTTTCCGGGTTAAGCTTCATTCGGAACCTCCTCGGGTTTGCGAATGTCTGCCGATATCATCCAGGAGTGTTTTGCTCTCTTTGGTTTTTATAACCACATCGTCTACATATACTTGTACATTTTTTCCTATCTGGTCATGTAGACACTTTTGCATGCATCTCTGGTATGTTGCTCCTGCATTACGCAGGCCGAATGGCATGGTGCGATAGCAATAAGCCCCGTACGGGGTAATAAACGCAGTCTTTATTTGATCGGCCGGATTTAGCGGTATCTGGTGGAAACCAGAATACGCGTCTACAAATGACAATAGCTCACAACCAGTGGTCGAATCAATGACTTGGTCAATCCTAGGTAAATGAAAAGTATCTTTGGGACACGCCTTGTTTAGGTTCGTGTAATCAATACACATTCGCCATACGACGGCTACATTCGGGTCATCCTTTTTCTTTTCTACTAATACCGGATTTGATAACCAATCCGAATGAAACACTTCCATGATGAACCCGGCCGCAAGGAGACGAGCTATCTCATCCCCTATTATTTTTCTCCTGTCTTCGGCGAAGCAGCAGAGAGGTTGCTTCACCGGCCTTGCTCCTGGCCTTACATGCAAAAGTGCTCAGCCAACTCCCTCGGTACACCTTGCAGGTCTTGAGTTGACCAAGCAAAGATATCCCGATTCTCATGGAGGAAGTTGGTGAGCTTGCCTTCCTATTTGGCATCTAGGCCGGCACCAATCGTGATGGTGCGCTCTGGGAACTGCTCATCTATCTGGACCTTTTTGTCTCTTTAGTCAGCTGGAAAGAAACACTCCCATGTGGGTTGGCTAATGCTGGCATATTCAGCTGTGCCGACTGAGCGAGAGCCTCTACCTTCTGAATCCTACTTTTTTCTCTTGCAATCACCAATGACTCGGCCGAAGCACATTCCATCGACTTCCTGTAATCTCCTGCTACTGTTATCACCCCTTGTGGTCCGCGTAACTTCATTTTCAGGTAAGTGATGTGGCAGTTGCTCATGAATTTGGCCAATGCCGGTCGTCCGAGTAAAGCATGATAGCAACTTTCTAGGTCCACCACTTCAAACTCCAAATTTTCCGCTCTGCAATTCTCCCCTGTGCCGAATAATACATCTACTCGGACCTTCCCAATGGGTTCGCATGAAAGTCCTGGCACTATTCCATGGAATGTGGTTCTTGTGGATTGCAACATATTCTGCGCTATTCTGAGTTTATGCATCGTATCTTTGTACATGATATTGATACTGCTCCCATTGTCAATGAGTACCTTTGAGAATTTGACATTAATGCTGGGCCCGACAAATGTCGGATCTAGTACGAGTGCATACGATCCTGGATTCGGCATTATTTTCGGGTGATCCTTTATGCTCCAGGTTATCTCCTGATCCGACCAAGGCACATATCTTGGTACCGCCGGCATAACTGCATTCACTTCCATATGTCGGTGTTGTACACTTTGCCTGTCTTGCTGTTCTGTTGTGAACACACAATATGATTGATGATGCTCCCTGTAATCATTACGTCCATTATTTCCGGGGTTCGTCCTTCCATCCTGACCTTGATTTATCACTTGATGCACCGCATCTCTCTGGTCCGGGTTAACATACCTCGGAGGAGGTGGGGGTAACATTAACTTCTATGCATTTGCCCCAGTTAACTGCGGCTGCTGCTGATGTTGATGCGCTTGATGAGAAGACGCTTGCATGCTCGTCGGGTTCCCCATTGCATATTTCATCCAGGCGCATTGCCGAGTTGTATGATTAGCCGGCTTGGCTGGATTTGGAGTATGAAACTTACACGGTTGATCCAACATGGATTCAAATATGTACTTCGGCCTTTCCTGCCACTACTTCTTCTGTTCTGGTGTCCACTGTCTCTTCCCTTCGTTCCTTGGTGTCCACTGCTGAGGACCATTTTTTTGCCGCTGACTGTTTCTGTGACTCGGCTGATCTTGCACTACCGCTGCCACCTGATTGGAGGCATATCTGTAATCCGGTCTCTCCTCTCTTCTTCTGCCTCTGAACTCATTGCGCCTTGATGATCTGGCTGCATCTCTTGATATTGATCTTGATGTTCCCGATGATCTGCCGACATTAGTTCTGGTTGTGTCGGATCGCCCAATGCATACGAATCCGCTATCCCGATGGTTTCTTCCAAGGTGGTCGGCATATCTCTTTGCAGTCTCTGCCATAATACACTGGCGTATCGGCATCCTTGAGCAAACCAAGCTATCGCTTGAGATTCTATAACTCCTACACATGAGTTTCTAAGGTTATAGCACCGAGTCAAGAATTCTCTATCTATCTCATTCGGCCTTTGCTTGCACATAGCCAGCTGTTGTGGCCTGTTTGGTCTCTTGTAAGTACTGGTGAAGTTGCTGACAAACATCTCTTCAAAATCTAGCCAACAGTTGATACTGCCTGCTGGTCCTTCAAGCATTTGCGGGACATATCTTACCGCCCATCGCAAGTTTCCACTAGCTATTTTTACTACAGTGGCATAGTCAATCAACCAATCCTGTGGTTTGGTGCTCCCATTGTATGTTTTCGTGCCCCTCGCCAGCTGAAAGTTCGGCACTGGTGGCTCGCCCATGATCCGAGGTCCAAAACATGCCGAACCGGGCGGACCTTGCTATTCTAACAACTCGGACCGGTACAACCTGTCCAGTTTTAATCTTGCATCACTTGATGGCAAGTTTCTGTACATGATTCTCTCCTGCATTCCATAATGGTTATTTCCACCATGCCCTGCATACTCCATATCTGAGTAACCGTCATTGTACCTCTCGTTTGCCTGATTATGGTGAGTTGGTCTCACTTCTCGCTCTTGCCGAGGTTCATGCCTCAGCTGAGGACCGGGCGGTGGGTCTCTTCTTCCTTCCGCCGGGTTATTGTTCTCATGATTCCCCCTTCCGAGGTCTCCATTACCTCGGCTTCTGTTCCCTTTGTTGGCACGGCCGGGGTTTCTTTCGCCACTGTTACCTCGGCTTCCATTGCCTCTGTTCTCATTGACTTTTCCGGCTACTGTCGGATCATATGGAACAATTTTCTTATTTCTTTTTCCTGAAGTTACTGCTCTCTCTTTTCGCGCGTTGTTTCCGGGTGAGGATGCTGCTGCCACTGATAGTGCGGGTGCTGCTCCAGCCGAATGAACCATACGCGAGGCTCCCGGTCTTGCCGGGTCTGCCCTAAGCATTTCTTCATTCTGCTGGTTCGCAATGCGTACCAGCTCATTCACTCTTTCTTGCTGTTTCTGCCGAGCTTCGTCGGTTAACCCTTCCAACTCCAGTGCAGCGGTATTTGCCGCCCTTAGGTTCTTTACCGGGGTGCTATACCTCGTCAAGCCTAGATCGACTGAATCTGCCTTATGAGTCTCATGCTCTTTGTTGATATCATTCATGAGGTTTTTCCCTCTCAATCTTAATTCATCGACCCGCTCGGGCGCAACATCTAGTTTATTTGCCTTAGCATATTATCGCAGGGTCCTGTTCAAGGATTCACGCAAGGCCAACACCTTTTTTGCCTCTACTAGCACTTTCTGCCTAGTTTCTTCCAACTCTGCCTGAGCATTAGCCGGATCAAGTATCAGTGCCACAGGCGTGGTTAGGTTATCTATAGTCGCCTGGAGAATATTCTCTGGTCTTTCCAGAGGTGGCCATCTTACCCTTGCTGCCTTTGGGGTTGTCTACTGCACCTCGGCTGATTTGGCTGCTGACAGATCTACCTCGGTGGACTGTGGAGCTTCCTGCTTCGTGGCCACCTGTCCTCCCGTCGTCGAGTCCTTGCTTGATCCGGCGCCTGCTGCTGTCGCCTGTTCCCCGGATGCGACCATCACCTCGACGCTGCCGACAGGGCGTGCTCCACGTGGACCGTTTGCGGCGTTGAGGGGAGGCTCTCCTGCATCAATAACTTGGTGAGGATATATGCAGGAGGTGTCGATGCCGACGTAGATCTAGTGCGTGCCCAAGTTGATGAAGACGCCGTTGCGCAGAGGAGCTTTCCTCATGAAGCTGCCTGCGTTATTGCTGACATAGTCCCAGAGATCAACTCTCTGGACCAGACCAGAGACGACGCGCTCGCCGGTGTGGATGAAGTTTCCCGTCCGGATCTTGACTCCAGCTAGAACCGCTGCTGGCCCCCCGGTGGGCGCCAACTATCATGGTGGTGGCACGGCAGATGCCATGGGTAGGCTAAAGTATGGGGCCAATGGATGCTAGAGGGATCCAGGGAGGGAAGATGTAGTTACTTCTACACTCAAATGGCTAACATGCAGATCTTTATTTATCTTCTTTGGGACTACAAGTGCTCCTCGAGCTGTTTGCAGGAAGAAGAGAGCTACTACACGAGCCTTATGGTGTGGAATCAATCGATCCCCTCTCAGGAGTCCGCTCCTCCCCTTATAAATGGGCGCCTTGGTTCCTTCTAGGGCTGACGTGGCAAGCATATTCGAGGAATATGCTTGTCCCAATATGGTAACTCGGCGACTCTCTTTCCGTGTCTCCCTTCTAACGATGACAATGTTCCAGAGAACCCCACCTGCGTGCCTCGGGCTCCATGACTGTCACCTCCGTGACCTCCTTTTGCCCCTCTGCAGCTCTGCTCCTTGTCCTTTGTGCTTGGCTCTGTTCAGATTCTTCCTAGCCCGTGACTTGGGTTTGACTATAGGCACTTCCTTCTCTTGCAAGCTTCATGTTACCCGGCCTTGTCTCGCATAACTCGGCTCGGCCTTCACTTGCATTCAAGTTATTCAGACTTACTCGGCCGACATAACTCGTATGTCGGCCGGACAAGGTATTGCTCCTTCCGTAGGTGTCATGGCCGTGCTTATCTCGGCCGACTTTTATATGACTCGGCCGATATAAACAGTAACTCGGCATATGACAAGGGAGACTCCTCTTGTCTTCCCCTGTCTTGACCCTATCCGGGGTCTCCTCCCCAACAACGACTCGAGGAAGAGCTCGAGTAATCCTCTTAGGAAGAGGCCCGTCGATGAATTTAGGTGGAGCTTGAGGCCGCTTCCCTTGTTGCTTCACACTAAGAGGATTTTTCTTCAATGGGCAAGACCTAACATGGTGCCCTTCTTCCTTGAACTTGAAGCAAACAATGTTGGCCAGATTCTTGACTTGATCTTGGCCATTCTTCTTATTGTCCTTGTGCTTCAACTTGATAGTGGACTTGTTCTTAACATTGGAGTTGAATCCAAGCCCACTCTTGTCATTGGGGGATTTTTGCACACTCAAGATTTTGTTGAGTGCGGCCTTCCCTTGATGACCCTTTTTCAAGTCATTCTTCAAAGAAGTGACTTGAGCCTTGAGCTCTTTGATTTCCTCTACATGGTTAGTTTCAACAAGAGTACTAGAGGAAGTAGATGCTACATTGTTAGAGCAACAAGGCACGGAATGTAATTCATCACGAGATATAGCATGGTTGTGAGAAGATGAATTATAAGGACTAGCACATGGCAATATAACATTTGGAGTAGATATAGTGCTAATGTCCACATGAGTCCCACTAGATGTTACCTTTGACACGATGGCCTCATGAGCTAACTTTAGCCTACCATGGGAGAGTAGAAGATCCTCATGCGAGCTTGAGAGCTTAACATGACTTTCTTCTAATTTCCCATAGTTGCTAGTTAGCAAAGCAAGTTGAGCCTTTAGCTCAACATTCTCCTTCAAAATAGATGCTTCACAAGAAATAGAGTTAGTAGCACAAGCATCATCACTATTAGCAAAAGGTGAGGGCAACTTGGCAAGCTCTTTTGAATATGAAGCTTTAAGTTGCTCATGAGACTCGGTGATTTTGATGAGCTCCCTCTTAACGACCCGAGAGCCATTTTCGAGGTGCTTAAAATCCTCAACAAGTTTAGCATAAGCAACGTCAAGTTCATCATTTTTAATCTTGAAGGAGTTTGCCACCATAAGTTCTCTATCATGGTATACCTTTACTCTAGATAATTCTAGATTAAAAGTCTCCTCAAGAGATCCTCGGAGAGAGGGCGAAAAACCCCGCGATTACCTTGCCACGTGGCTCCGTATACGAGCCGATCTGGCCCACTACCCCAATGATGATGCCATGTATCACTTTGTGGAAGGACTGGAACATGGCACGCTTCTCTGGCATTCTCTAAGACGGCAGCAGGCGTCGGGACACCTTACCTTCGAGGGCATGGTGAACACCGTCAATAACTACGTGGAGGCCGAAGCGGCAGCGCAGACAGCGCTTGCGCTCATTGACGGAGCCCCTCCGATTCAGCCACCGCCATCGCCGTAGTCGCGCCGCCACCTCCAGTCATCGTCGATGTTGTTGCACCACCACCGCCCATCATCGAGGAAGTCCTGGCACCCTCCGACTCTGTGATTAACGCAATATACGCCGACTTCAGTGCAGATTCAGAGGAGATAGATTTCAGTCTAGAGGAACTAGACTCCGCCATGCAGGAGATGGAGGAGGAGTACACGCGCGACGAGCAAGCCAACAACACTGTCACGTCTCGAGAGGTGTTCGTCACCATTGGGACGGCGATGGATGAAGATCAACCCGGATGTGATCCGCCTACAGCGCTGGACAAGGGGAAGGGACCACCTATTGTTGCCGATGATGATCGCGCAAAGGTCATACCCCCTCTGCCTTATCCAGTACAACATCCAAAGAAACTCTGCACCGGCCCAAGCAACAACAACACCGCAAACCTGCCGCCTCCGACATCTAAGTCTGTTGCTGCCCAAGTTACTCCAGCTGATAGAGTGATGTACGGCAACCTCCTCGTCGAGCCACTGACCATAGCTCATATCCGGAACGTGACCCAGCTTGAAAAGAAGCGCCAGCAGCTGCTGGAGGAAGCGCAAGCCATCACGGAGCAAGGCACTAAGCTAGATCGAGATATGGTCAACACGTAGAAATCCATAGAGAAAACCAGAGCAATGGAGGCCGCGTACAAGACTCTGCTGCAACAGCAGAAGGCCAAAAAAGCTCCGGCGTGCATCATCAACGATCCTGGTGTATGGCAAAACCTAGGATGGGCTCCCTCGAAGCCGGCACAAGCCAAGCCATACATTGACAGTGAAGGAAGACAGGTGATGCCCACTCCACTCCTCAACCTCGCCGTCGACAAGACCCTTCTGGAGCAGGATATATTGCCCGAGGCAGTGGACCAGGTCTATGACCTAGTAGCCAAGGCGGTAAAGCAGCAGGAAAAGGACACCTCTCAGAGGCTTGAGTCTGACCCCGCGTTTTGTGAGTCTAGCTAGCATAAGCCTCCAAGGGACAGATCTCCTCTTGATTTCGGGTCTCAGACGGGTTCATCAGAACGAAGACGGAGGGATGCGCGCAACAGGAAGGATGCTATCCCCATATCATCCGACAACGGATAAAAGGCCCAACTTCGTCGCCCATCGCCACCGCCCCGATCCCCCCGATATCGAGAAGACCCCAAAGCTCACCATCATATGGATATGCCCCTGCCAAGGCAGAGCGGCATCGTCATCCGCGACAACACGGAGCAGACCCGTCATGACGGGAAGCGCAACCAAGGACACAAGAGCAGGTCGCGCCATGACCCTCCGCGTCCGGCAAGCAATCGCGACAAGCGTGAGGCGTCACAGGAGGGTAATAGCAAGAAGGCTAACCCACCGCCACCTCCGCCTCCGTAGCCACCTAGCAGTCACCATGGCGGAGGGGGCCCGCATTGTTCACGCAGCCCATCCCCTGTTGACAAGAAGAAGAAAAACCCGGAGCCGTACAATGCACGTTCGTGAATCGATAAGATCCACGAGGCCCGGAAAGGACCATACCTGGGACCACGTTGCTTTGGACCTGCAATACGGTCTGCAACTTACCCCAAAGGTTTCCGGATTGACAAGACCATCAAGCCCTATGACGGCACCGCTAACCCAGCTACATGGTTGCAGGACTACGGCAACACAGTAGAGATTGTTGGGGGTAACCCCAATGTTGTCGTCAAGTACCTCCCATTGATGTTGGCGGGCATAACCTGTCAATGGATTGATGACCTGCCGGAGAAATCCATCTGCAATTGGTTGGACATGCAAGAAGCGTTCACCAAGAACTTCGAGGGTACGTACAAACGTCCTTGCACTGTTGGCGATCTACAGCGATGCATGCAAGAGAAAGACGAGACATCTCGCGCCTACCTCTCCCGCTGGCTGGATATGAAGAATTCCTGCGCAGGAGTGCACGCTCAGACCGCCATGGCCACCTTCATCGATGGGTTGGAAAGGGGCATGTTGCTCTGACATATGCTGAAGCGCTTGTAGGACAATCACCACCTTGACCTGAACCAGATGATTCTGTTGGCTAGTGAGTTCACAGCTACCGACGACGATGCTCGTGGCTCTCTGCCAGCAACGGCCGTTCCAACTCAAGCTCGGAGGAACAGCAGTACAAAGCGGAAAACCACTCTAGAAGAAAAGCAATCTCCCGACATGGTCCCATGACCTTTGTAGGACGAGGTGATGGCGGACAACGTGGCCGAGGACGGGGAGCTGTGTCACATCCCAAAATTTTCCAAATTTTGTAATGTGAAAAATAAATAAACAAAATAAATAATTATTGAAATTTCGGGTGAAAAGGAACTTTTTGCTTCTAAATGAATTCATCAAAACCCATCTTGAACAAAACTTGGATAAAATTTTAATCCAACTAAAATTCAATCAAGTGAAATGCATTCTTCATAAATGCATCTGGAAAATTTAAACACTTGGTAAATAAACCCAAACCCTAAAACCCTAATGGAATAAAATCATTTCCAAGATATCTCTAAGACCATGGTTTTGATCCATATAAAAATTTGTCAACAAACATTTATAAATCATCAATAAAGACAAATAGAAATATTATAAAACCATAGAAATTGGTTTCACTGAATTTGGAACCATAAATAAAATCTTATGAATTTAGTAAGATCAGGAAATTGAATTTCCAAAGCTAATAAAGCTCCTATCTAAAATCCATACCAAATGGTGAGCAAATAATCCTAAAGGTATTAAAAAGGATAAATAAATATTAAATAAGATTTTAAAAATTGGAATCACCAACTTTGGATCTATAAATAAAAAGATATGGATTTTATAAGATAAAGAAAGAAATAATTAATTGAGGAGTATCTTAAAGGCCAAATTAAATCTTGGCCTAATCCATAAGCAAATGGAATAGTTATAATACAAATCCAAATAAAAGGATAGAGAATTTTTAAATAAAATGGCATTAACCACTACTAGGAAAACGTCTGTTCGTGGCGCACCTGAAAAGGCCATCCGTGGCGCACTAGCAGTGTGCCACGGGGCTCGCGCTACGGCTATCTCCTAGCCGTGGCGCACTACCTGGTGCGCCACGGTTGTGTCGATATAGGCGTGGCGCACATGCCAGTGCGCCACGGAAAGTAGTCCAGGTGCGCTACGCGTATGAAACGATAAATTCAAAAAAAAAGCAGACCTGGATCTCGTCGTCAGTGTCGTCGCGCGTCGGTGCAGGTCGCCGTCGTCGCCTCCTCGTCGCCTCCTCGTCGTCACCTCGTCGTCGTGGTCGGAACTACAAGGAGGAGGAGAATAGGAGGAAGAGGAGGAGAAGAAGAGGAGGAGGAGAAGAAGAAGAGGAGGCCTCGTCGTTGTCGGAACTACAAGGAGTGGGAGGAAGAGGAGGAGAAGAAGGAGCCCGCCGTCTCGTCGTCGAAACTGCAAGGAGGAAGCCGCCTTCACCATCTTCACTTCAAGGAGGAGGAAGAGGAGGAGAAGGAGAAGGAGAAAGAGAAAGAGAAGGAGGAGCAGGAGGAAAATGAGAAGGAGAAAGAGAAGGAGGAGAAGGAAAATGAGAAGGAGAAGGAGGAGAAGAAGAAGGAAATGAGAAGGAAGGAAAAGGAGAGAAGGGGCGGGAAAAGAAAAGGGGTAGGTGGGCGGGGTGAGGATTCGAAATTTGAATCCCGCCCAAACTTATCTGTGGCGCACTAGGTGGTGGTGCGCTACGGGTAAGTCGCCCTCTATTTTTTTTCTGCGGGAAAAAACGGTCTTTTGACCGTAACTTTTTACTCTTTTCGAATTTTGAAAATCTAAAAAATCGCTAAACGACCAAAGGTGGTTGCGAGCGGATGCGAAATCTCGTTCTCGTCATTTTGGTATATTATACGATTTTTTCGATATCGTATGCAGAAGTTACGGCCTTTTTACCGTGGCATGACTTTTTTTTGCAGATAAAGTCAAAACTCATGGTTGTTAATTTTACTAGAAGATATACCACATTACCTACCTAAATATGAAAGGATTTAATTATTTGAAGTGTTTATCATTTTCTTTTATTTTTTGCAAAGCCTAAAAAGGCGATCCAGGGGGGTGGAGTTGGTGCAGGATAGTTAGGCGTAGGGAACTAGGGCAAAGTGCCCTACTACTAAGTTTATACATCTGTAGGGCACTAGGGCAGAGTGCCCTACGGCTAAGTTGACCCAGTTGGTGCAGGCCACTTAGCCGTAGGACACTAGGGCAGAGTGCCCTACGGCTAAGTTAACCCAGCTGCTGCAGCACACATGCCCGTAGCGCACTAGGTCAAGGTGCGCTACGGCTAAGTGACACATCCGTAGCGCACCTTGACCTAGTGCGCTACGGGTATGTGTGTTACGTCCACCTGCGTCCTGGCCCACACATAGCCGTGGCGCACCACCCCATGTGCACAACGCTTATGGCAGTTAGCCTTAGGGCACCTGTGGGCAGTACGCCACGCCTATTTTACCCGTGGGGCACTACTAGCAAGTGCACCACAGAAGTATGGCTTATCTATAGCCGTTTTTCAAGTAGTGAACCAAATTCTATTCCTATTTTGATGAAGAGAAAATCCCTAATAAGAATGATTAATTAAATCATGGGAGAATAGTATTTGGAATTTACCCAAGTGGAATAAAAGTTATTTAATTAACTTAAATGGGATCAAAGAAATTTTTCCAAATAAAATTTATGGAATTAAAACAATATTTTCATTGGAATAAAGACAAATACCCAATTTAAATGATTAATAAATCATATTAAAAATATTCCAAATAATTCAAAGTGAATTATTTGACACCCTAATAAATAAATAAAACCTACTGAAAAGGTTTGGTAAAAATTTGAATTCAAATAAGAGTTGAAATTATATTTAAAATCTTGTTTGAATTAAGACAAGAGCTTATTTTAAATAATTAATATACCTAAGAAGAATAAAAGAAAATTCAAATAGTGCTTGAATATACTCAAACAGTATTTGAATATACTCAAAGTTTGGTGGAAGTTTGAATTCAAGTAGTGCTTGATTTTTTTGTATAGAAATCAAAACAGATAAATAGAAAAAGAAAAAGGAAAAACAATCTGTACAAAAAAAATGAAATGAATCCAGCCCAGCTAACCCCAGCCCACTAAGCCCAGCATCAGCCCACTCCCCCTCTCTCTGATCGCGAAACGTTTTCACCAGAGAATTAACCCGCAGAGTCTATGACAACTAGGCCCCACCTCCCTTCTCTCTCACTCGCTGACGACGCTGCCCCACCTGCCAGTCTTCTCTTCCTCAACCGCGCGACGACCCCGCCCCCAGTTCCTCCTTCGCCTTTTCTGGACAATGAAAGCAACATCAATTCTCGTTAATCGCTCCGTTAATCCTCCCCGCGACCACGTGTACTAAATCACCTTCTCCTCCTCCACCTTTCCCCCTGGACGTTGCACACCCTCTGCCCCCAGGCCGCGCTAATTTCGACCTTGAACGCCCTCTTCTCCGACGAGCTCTCCGGCCAATTCCGGCGCCGTCAGACCATCCCTCGCCTCCCAGTGCACGCGAGCCTTCTCCCCATCCCCTGGCGCTTCTCTCTGCACCCTCAGCTCACTCGTGCGTGCCTCAGACGCTCGACAACAACGACGTCTCCTCGCCACCGTCCACTGCCTCGACTCCGGCGAGCATTCCCGGTAGGTTTCGTCCATCCCTCCTATTCTGGTTGACACTATCTTATTATCCCTTGTCCTACGCATCTTCTAGTGTTCACCAATCACTTGTGCATGCCCTGCAGCGTCGCCAACGACGACCGCCCGAGCGCACTGTCGACAGAGATACTCCGGTGAGCAATCACTGACTACTCCGTGCGCCCCTTCATCTACGACGAGTACGTCGATATTCCCCACGTCACGGCAAACGCAGTAAGCACCTCCTCTCCCTCCTTTGCTTCCTGGAATGCCAGATCGCCGTACACAGAGCTCGTCGCCGCCACTCGCCGCCGCCAGCGCCGCCCATCTTTGGCCAAGCACCTGTGCATCGTTCGATTTGGATCTGACGGGTGTGATAGATTCATTAACCGAAGAGGTATCGAGTGTTGCGAGCTGTGCGATGCACATTAGATCTGACGCCCCACGATAGCCGATCCACGCGAACCGTTATTGCCCAATAGAATCGCTCCACGTGGCCAGAGTATGTTCTAAATTAGAAACTTTGATCTATTAGATGCCAGATTTTGTAAAATCTATAACTTTTGATTCACACGTCCAAATTTTGCAAATTTTATATCAATAGAATCAGCAGACCAAGTACTTTCCGAATCTATAACCATGCAAATTATAAACTTGTGTAGGCATAAATTGAATATAAAATTCATTCTAAAATTATTTTTGTGATAAAATCTTTGGCAAATGGATTTTTTTGAACCTACTGACCATATAAACCAACTTGTAGATTCAAAAACATATTTAGTGAGGCAAAAGAATAAATCTTTGATTTAGAACATTTCTAGTCAAATAAAAATGTTTTTTATATGTTAAAAATACTTTTTGGAGAAAAATCTTTGGGAAATGATTTGGATTAAACTCTCTGACCCTAAACACAAAGTTTATGATTTAAAAATATATTTTTTGAACCCTATAAAAATTATTACTTTGCTAAAGGCATTTTTAACAACATAAAATATTGATTTGGTATAAAAATGGTTTATAGATAAAACCTTTTGAAATGGTTTCAATACTAAACACTTGACCATAAAACACCAACATTTGTGTTTAAAAATGTATTTGTCAAACACTAGAAAATATTATTTTGGTTTGAACCATTTCTAGCAAAACAAAAATGATTTAAAGTGGTTTTCCACTAACTTAATATCAAATGGTTTTACCACTTTTGCAAATGACCAATAGGTGTTTTCAAATGTTTATAACCTATTAGAAACCACATTTCCAAATAAAACAATCTTTAGCATGCTTACATGCATTGCTTTGTCTCTATTATTTTATGTGATGTTTGCTTGAATGGTAGATTGAATACTTGCTTGCTTGATTGAATTGTAGTGAAATTTGAAGAGTGTGACTATTGCAAAGATCAAGGAGTGAACATATATTATCTACCAAAAAGGAAAGTGATGCTTCATACTTTGTCCCATTATTTTCACTATGCATTAGTGATATTCCTAAGTAGGACTTGCATGGCATTTTGCTAAGTATAAACTATGCCATGGGAAATCCTAGTAGATGAAACCCTAGTAGAATTTTTCTAAGTGAAGATTCCTACTACTATCATGCTTAGCTTAGCTAGTAGAAAACAAGGGTGGATTATATTCATGCTATGGAATATTTCTAAGTCTATGACTTGTGTTTTATTTAATAAAACAACAATGTAAATGAATCACCTGGGTGAAATGGTGAGAATGGTTTGTGTTGAGTGGTTACTCAGGGCCCATTTCAATGGACTACCCTGGTGTATCACACTTGTGGAATGCCACCCAGGAACAAAGAGATTTGAGATGTCAAATGTTGAGAAGCTTCAAGTGCAGCCACATGGCATTATGGGCTCTGCCTGGATCATATAGGTTGCAATAACTTAGCCAAATGGACAGTTGGTGGTAGGGGACGATAGGTTGGAACGCGTCCATTCTGATCTAAGGGAAGGCTTCTGAAAGATCTTTTCTTGGTGAAACCAAGTCTTGTGGGGAAAGTGCACCACCTCAGCAGAGTGTAAAATCAAAGTACTTAGCCATGTCCCTGGCAAAGGACAATTTGAGCATCAAGACATGGAAGCTATCAAGAATCTCCTCATCCCAATTTCTAAGTTAAAAACTTGGGATTGAACAAGGGTTGAAGGTTCACCAATTTCTATTGGTGGTTCCTTGGGTGTTTTTGACAAGCAAAAACTTAGTGTTTTCAAATGATAAGGAAAAACTATTTTGAGCAAAGCAAGCCTAAGCTCGACCTAGTCAATTGCATATAGATGATAGACTCCACTATAATACCATAGTATCACTTGCCAATACAATTCAAATGTATTGACCCTTGTGGTTGTAACTTATTATGTTGCAGGTTGTTTGATGTTAGTGAAGTGTGTGTTGATTAGGATTATAAGTCTACAACCAACATGACTGCCTGTGGCACTTTGAAGATGATGGACTCCATGCTATAGTTATTGCTGCTGCATTGTAATGTGATAGCCAAATGAGTTATGTAAGATGTAATGAATTATTTTATTCCTGGTTATAAAGTTGTATTATGACCTTTGTTTCTTGATATTACATCTTAATTGTGGATGCTACCTATTGATCCAGGGACTAGCATTATAAACACAGGGATCTCTACCTTATTAAAGGTTGGGACATCTACAAGCTAGTCGTGGCCAGCAACGAGGAAGTGAAACTACCTCGGCACCGCGCCGCGTTCCCCAAACCTATGAAGAGTACCGCTATATGCCGTGCCTCGTACACCTTGATGCCCACGGCAAGGCCACCCATACCAATCGACACTGCAAGTTCGTCAACAACCTCAAGGAAGACCAGGAGTCTGGCTACAAGCAAAGTCGGAAGAACAGACCGCGAGGCAAGGGCAAGGGGAAGAAGAAGGAGGAGGAGTCCAAGGGTTCAAGTGACATGGACGAGGATGTTGACCCCAAGAACGCCGCCAAGAGCGACGACAAAGGCAAGGACCCCTTCCTGAAAAAGGCGCTAGTCTACCACACTTTCCTTGGCACCCCCACCGTCCGACAACAGAAGACCTCTATGAGGATACTGATGGACACTCTACCCCCAGTTCCCCAGTACCTGCGCTGGTCGGAGGTTCCAATTACTTTGGACAGGAAGGATCACCCAGACCTCATCCCTACGGAGAACCAATACGCCATGGTCATCAACCCCTTGATTGGCGACATGGAGTTCACCAAGTGTATGGTAGATAGTGGAAGCAGCATCAACATCATGTACCTGGATACACTACAGAAGATGAACTTGACGGAGGCAAACCTAAGGCGGACCAACACCATCTTCCGGAGTAGTTCCTGGTCGGGACGCTCAGTCCCTTGGGTGCATCACACTTCAGGTTGCCTTTGGCGATGTTAATAATTACCTCCAAGAGCGCATGACCTTTGAGGTGGTCCCCTTCAAGAGCGTGTACCACGTCATATTCGGCTCCGACATATTCCACACCTTCATTGCCAAGCCATGCTTCGCCTACAACAAACTCAAGATACCCGGACCAAATGGTGTCATCATCGTATCTGGAAGCTTTAGCAAGGCAAGGGACTACAAAATTAATGAAGCAGCCTTCACGGAAGCTATCCTCTATAGCGAAGAATTCAAAGAGATCCAGAGCAAGGTCGATGACTCAGAGATGCCCGCGTCGAAGAAACAGATTTCCGACTCCGCTCCTGCATTCAAGGCCGCCATCGAGACCAAACCGCCATTGGGATGAACCTGGATCCCAAATAGGAAAGCACGCTCGTCGAGTTCCTCCGTGAGAATAGGGACATCTTTGCCTAGCAACCTGCCGACATGAAAGGTGTACCTAGGGAACTTGCCAAGCACAGCTTAAACATTGATCCAAAATGCAAACCAGTGAAGCAACCTCTACGACGCTTTGGAGATGAGAAGAGACGCGCCATAGGCAAAGAGATAGCTAGGTTACTTAAGGCTAGTTTTATCCGAGAAGTCCTTCACACCCAACGGGTGTCCAATCCTGTACTTGTCCCCAAAAAGGGAACCAAAGAATTAAGAATGTGCATTGATTACACCGGCTTGAACAATGCATGCTCCAAAGATCCGTTTGCTTTGCCTCGCATTGACCAAGTCATTGACTCGACGACTGGCTCGGAACTTTTGTGTTTTCTCAATGCATACTCAGGATACCACCAAATCAAGATGAGGAAGTCGGACCAATTGGCCACTTCATTCACTACCCCATACGGCACGTTCTGCTATGTTACGATGCCCTTTCGGCTGAAAAATGCAGGTGCTACGTACCAGCGGACAATGCAACATTGCCTTCACGACCAAATTGGTCGGAACGTTCACGCCTATATGGACGATATCATGGTGATGTATAAAAAGTCAAATGACTTCATATCTGACTTAAAAGAAACCTTTGATAATCTCCAGAAATAAAACATGATGCTTAACCCTAAGAAGTGCGTCTTCGGGGTTCCAGCCAGCAAATTGTTGGGCTTCATCATTTCCCAGCGTGGAATCGAGGTCAACCCGGAGAAAATCAAGGCCATCTTAAACATAAACCGTCTGACATGCCTAATGGACATTCAATGACTAACAGGTTGTGTTGCAGCAGTTAGTCTGTTCGTCAGCCGACTTGGAGAGAAGGCTCTGCCGCTGTAGAAGTTGATGAAGAAGGCGAACAAATTTACGTGGACGGACAAAGCAGATGCAGCATTGAAGCATCTCAAGGAGATTGTTTCCTTAGCGCCCATCCTTGCCGCACCTGAGCCTAGAGAGCCCATGTTAATCTAAATGGCGGCAACCAACCGAGTAATCAGCATCGTCGTCGTGGTAGAGCGGAAGGAACCAGGCTATGAGCACGGAGTTCAACGACTAGTTTACTACATGAGCGAGGTCTTGACGGAGTCCAAGCAACATTACCCGCACTACCAAAAGATAACTTATGGAGTATTCCTTGATTCTCGGAAGCTGAGGCATTACCTTCAGGAGCACCCAATCATAGTGGTGAGCAAGACTCCATTGTCTGACATTATAAACAACAGCGACACTACGGGAAGGGTCGCGAAGTGGGGCATTGAACTTGCTGCCTTCGAGATCACCTACAAGAGACGCGACGCTATCAAGTCACAAGACTTGGCGGATTTTATCGCAGATTGGACAGAGATTCCAGATGCTACTTCGTTGCCGGAACTAGAGTACTGGGTGATGCACTTTGACGGATCAAAGCTGCTCAACGGCTCAGGGGCTGGTGTATTGCTACAGTCACCAACTGGTGACAAGGTACACTATGTTCTGCAGATCCACTTCGAGGCTACGAACAACATGGCTGAGTATGAAGCACTCATTCACGGATTACTCGTAGCCAAGGATATTGGCATCAAGCGCATAGTTTGCTGTGGAGATTCTGACTTGGTTGCCCAGCAGGTGGCTGGCACCTGGAATGCGCGGAACCCTATGATGGCGGCATATCGAGACAAAGTGGATGATATAGCCAAGAGCTTCTTGGGCTACGAAGTCAAGTATGTACCTAGGGAACAAAACGAGGCGTCTGATCTGCTATCTAAGCTTGGATTAGGGCGCAAACGAATTCCGCCAGGAGTTTTGCTAGAGCATCTACGATCACCATCCGTGAAGGGAGCCGGCATCAAAAACCTGGATAAAGCTGACTCTTTCATCCACATGGTGGCAAAGGTACCTCCGGCTTGGACAAAACCGTTCATGGAATATCTCAAACAGAGAACTTTGTCGGACGACAAGGTCGAAAGACGGCAAATAGTATAACGAGCAAAGGGTTATACCATAATCAATGGACAGCTCTACAAAAGGATCACTACTGGTGTATACCTTAAGCGTGTTTCCCATCTAGAAGGTATTGACATCCTACGCGAAATCCATCTCGGAGATTGCGGGCATCACGCCGCCCCTCGATCGTTGGTCGCGAAAGCCTTTCGGCAAGTATTCTACTGGCTGGCCGCAAAGGAGGACGCCGACAAGCTGGTTGAGACATGCTAGGGATGCGAGTATTATGCCCGACATCCACATGTTCCTGCTGAAGAATTGCGAACAATACCAATAACTTAGCCGTTTGCAGTCTGGAGGCTAGACATGGTGGGACCGTTACAAATGGCACCGTGTGGGTTTACATATCTGCTAGTAGTAGTTGATAAATTCACTAAATGGATAGAAGCTAAACCCATGAGAAAGCTTGATGGGGCAACTGCCCTCGGGTTTGTCCAGGATCTAGTGGTGAGATTTGGTCTCCCACATAGCATTATCACCGACAACGGCAACAACTTGTCTCTCAGAGAAGTGGAGGCTTATTGTTGGGAGAAGGGCATCCGACTTGACCTTGCATATGTGGCACATCCACAATCCAATGGTCAGGTTGAGCGCACCAATGGATTAATTCTGCAGGGAATCAAGACACGTCTTGAGGCACCGCTACATATAGCAGCTGGAGCCTGGGCGGAAGAATTGCCATCTGTGCTGTGGAGTTTACGAACTACACCCAACAGATCCACGGGCTACACCCCTTATTTCATGGTATATGGAGCATAAGCCATCCTACCTTCCGACATACTTCACGATGCACCAAGAGTCGCCGCCTACGACGAGATGACGCTAAAGAATCCAGACGCCTAGATGTGGACCTTCTCGAGGAAGAGCACGTTTTGGCATGCCAAAGATCCGCCATCTACCAGCAGAAGATACGAAGCTACCATAGTCCCCGCGTTCGGCATCGCTCGTTTAAAGAGGGGGATTTGGTGCTCCGACTTAAGCAGAAGAAGTCACACAAATTATCCCCGCCATGGGAAGGACCGTTCATCATAAACAAGGCGCTACTCAATGGGTCTTACTACCTCGTTGACAATCGTGAACTGAAGGATAGACCCAACGAGGATCATAAGCATAAGCGACGTGACCCAGATGATGACTACTCGGAGCTTGATCAGCCATGGAACATAGCACAGCTACGTCCTTTTTACACTTACCATTTTTTATCTAATTGTGTACCTCTTATATGATCAATGAAATACAGCTCACCGGTTCACTCATATTTCTGAGTCTTTTACCTCCTTTAGTGTTCATTTTTGGATCATATAAAACCTTTATGCACAAGTTTTGCGATTGCACTTGTGAAAATTCCGCCCACGGGCGTTAGCTTAAGTTTTCTGGTCTACACGTTCTTTGTCATTTTTATGTGGATTCTGGAGTAGTGACTTTTAGCACTTATTGTCGGAGATTTTGTTCTTAGGTTATTGATGGTGCCATTGGGCATCATCACCTGAGCGCATGGTTCGGACAACGAGTCTTCCGACTCACGAAAAGTCAAGCATAAGAACCAAAGTAATGGATAAGCCAGTACTTGCTTAAAAAATATACACATGTTGGAACTAGTTCTTAAGTAGCAGGACATACATCATTGTTTTCCGCCTTAAGTTAATACATATTTTTTTCCACATACGCATCACAAAGGAAACAAATATTACAAATTGTTTTTCATTCCTTTGGCGCAGGCGACTTGGAAGTAGCAATCATCGGCAGTAGGAGAGTCACCCTCGAAGTTGGCAGTGTTGAGAGACTCGGAGGAGATTTGGTCTCCGCCATCGATGGTATTCCTTGGAACAAAGACATTGATGTCAACCAACACGGCAACTCTGGTGTGATAACACGCGAGTGACGACAAAATGGACTCATGGTTTATTTCATGGCCTTCGTCATCTACGTCGAGGATGCCAGAGGTTACCGTGTCGATGTCAGCATTCTCGTAGTGTGCCTTGACCATTGACAGCGCCATCCTTGCGCCAGCCCGTGCACATGAAGCTTTCCAGCTTGTAATACGCTCGGGGGCTCGGCGCAGCATCTCCGAGAACTTCGCCATAGAGTCTGATGCCTTAATATTTATCTGGAGGGGCTTGGCAATCTCTTTGGCTTGCGCTATGGTGGTGTAGATGAAGTTGCTGGCAAGAACCATGCATTCCTTTGCCGGAGGAGGCAACCGGGTTAAACCCATAGGAGCTGCGAATTTCCGACAAAGGAGCACATGAGTTCAAAAATTCAAAGTATCCAGACTACAGAAATCCAAGACGGAGAATCACTTACTGAAGATGCTAGCCTCAGCTTTCTAGAGGGTATCCACCAAGGAGTCCCGTTCTTGTTGGAGGATCTTGTACGTTTCATGATGGCGCTGATTCTGCTCATCGGCAGCTTTCTTCTGATCTCTTAAGATCGAGATATCCTCCTTCAAGTAGTTCATCTCCTCGGTGGCGGAGTCCTGTAGGGCTTCCGTTGATTCCTCATGCATCTTCAGCATGTCCTTCCTCTCCTGCTTAAGGATCTTGTTCTCGCTATCTAGCTCCTGGATATGCTTGGATTGCTCGACAATGTCCTAAGCCTTGGCAATGGTTTATGCAAGTCAGAGAAAGCAAAGTACACAGTGAGTACTCGGAGAATACACAAGTTCAAGCTGGAATACGAAAAAGAAAGGAAAAACAGACGCTTACTCTTGATGATCTATTCCTTCAAGAAGGCAGTTTTAACCTTTTCGGCTTCCAAGTCTGCGCGCATCTTCTGGTACTTGTCATTGGCCATGCCCCTCCGAGCACTCTCATTCTGTGGAAAGGAAAAAGTTAAATGTTGTTTGGTCTTCTTAGAGCATCTAGCCGGAAAATTTCCACCTAGACGCTCGGGGGCTACAGCGAGAGTTTTTAACTTAGCAATATGCTTAGTCTTTCTTTAAGCATCTAGTTGGAACTAATTCAGTTTTCGATTAGAAGCTTGGGGGCTACAGTATAAAGTTTTTAACTCAGATGTATGCTTAGCTTCTCTTTAAGCATCTAGTCGGAACTAATTCAGTTACAACTAGAAGCGTGGGGGCTACAGTATTGAAATTTATAAACACTGCGTATGCTACTCTTAAAGCATCTAGTCGGAATAATTCATTCCACCTATATGCTTGGGGGCTATAGTGAGAAGTTTTCTAGCTTAGTCACTCTTAGAGCATCTAGACGCAAAGACCTATGGTTTTCCGTCTACATCCTCGGGGGCTACAGTGGGATATTCATATGAAAAGCAAAAGGCAAATAAAACTTACAAGTGCAATAATCTTGAGGTTGGTAGCACTCTCAGCCAGCAGCTTGCCAAAGGATACACTGTTTCCTTGCAAGATCTCTGCTTGCCGGAGAAGCTCCTCTAGACCGCACGTTGAAGATGTCGGCGCTGCACCAGGAACCAGAGGAGTGCTACCCGGTGTAAGTACCATATAGACTATCTTCGGATACTCTATGGTTTTCTTGAGTGCGGGGGCACCGCCTTCGGCAGAAGTACCAGCTTCCACCACCGCCTTACCGCTACCGATGGCATCCTTATCCGGAGCTTTAGCCATTTGGTGTGCGGCTCTCTCCTGCGTTGCCTGGTCGCCGACAACAGCAAGCTCGGTAGAGGCACCTGAGTCCACTTCCATGGCGGAAGGGCCAGCTGCTTCCTTAGTTTGAGAGCTTGTTGGGGCAGACGAGGGCTTGACGGTAGGAGGGACATGGGCGATGGAGGGAGATGCGTCGCGTCGCAACATGTCCTTGATGGTTCTAGAAGCCCCCGATGTTTTGGAGGTCTTCTTCAAGCTGTTCGTGGCTTTCTTCCTGAAACATGCAAAATGCATAAGTACAGGAATAAGACAGATAAATAGACAATGTCGAAGAGAAAGAAGCTTACACAAGAGGGGGTGCTTTGGCAAAGGGGATCTCTGTAGTCTTTCTTTTCTCCGCCTCTAGGGCGGCGGTAGTCTTTTTGGAGGCTCCACCCTCCGTCTTCTTCTTCTTGCCTCCGTCACCAGCATCAGAGGTGGATCTCTTCTGCTTTCGCGACAACGGGACATCGTCGTCGGACATGACCGTGACTTCCTTCATCTTTGGATCATATATTTGGACAGCCATGCTATCCTCCTCTAGATCGCTAAGCTGTTAAGTGAGAAGTCACCGTGTTAGATGAGATGGAAATAGCTAGACGGAAGAACTGGAGTATGTGTGATACACGGAAAATAAGCAGTTACCTTTGGGCACTTGCTCTCTACGAACATTTCATAGGTGATGGTGAAGCCACGCTTCTTGTCCTTCACCTTGACGATGTCCTTGAGGCGAAGCTTGACCGAGTCGCTCGAGAAGTTGTCCACGGAGATGCGGAGGCTATCCCTTCTATCGTTTGTATACTCGTGCATCAGCTTTGAGCGGTGCTGCAGAGGCTGGATTCGCCTGATGAACCAGCACATGGATAGGTCCAATCCGGTCAAACCCGTCTCTATGAACCACTCTATCCTCCTAATAACGCGGGAAGCGTCGAGGTCAGAGGGAAGGGAGGCCTGGGATCTCCATGTCAAAGTTTCGGCGGCGGCTCCATCGACGAAGTCCGGGTACGTTACTTCTCAGCCGGCCAGGGGGATATCTGGGACGTAGAAGTAAGTACGCTGCCAGTTCTTGCAGTACTCATGGCCGACAATGTCGGGGAAGCGCCGGCCAGGTCGGATCTTAAAGCTAATGGTGCCACAATTTCTAAGTTCATCCTTGCTGGCTCCGGCTTCGCGCTTCACGGTGAAGAAATATATAAAGAGGTCTAGCCTAGGCTTAATCCCTAAGTAACTCTCGCAAAGCGCCGCGTAATTACTAAGCGCTAGGATACTATTGGGAGAGAGGTTTTGGGGTTGGACCCGTTAATGGTTCAAGACGGCAAGGAAGAAGTTAGAGATGGGCAGGGAGACGCCACGTACCATCTGTGCTTTGAGGTACACCTTTTCTCTGGCTTGGGGAGAAGGTGTTACCTCACCGGTAGGCGCCGCCCGCCAGGCGAGCCCCTAGGTCACGGGGAGGTAGCCTTCGATGATAAACTCCTTGATGTCGCGGTCCGTGATGTCTGAACCGCGCCAGTCGCCTTTGTGGGAGTCGTTTTCCTCCTCCAGCAGCTCTAGCGACGCTGGATTGTGGTCGCCGCCGGTGGTCTGGGGGCACGATGATGGAGCTCACCGGCTTTGCCGCGGCTTCGCCTGACGCCGCCATCAAAGGAGAAGAACTGCTGCTGGCCATTGCGAGCGTTTGGAAGTGACTGGCGAGATTGGGAGTTAGGGTTTTTTGTGCGAGGCGCGGAGATCTCGAGGAGACGCTTGCCTGAGGAAGAAGAAGATGCAGGGGAGAATGAGGTGAAAAAGTAAATTTTCCACCACGGTTACTATTTATGATACCCAGCATCAAGATTCGTGCAGCTTGATTAAACGGTTACCGCGTAGACGACGTGTGCGGAGGCGTGCGCCGAAATTTCGCCACGTACCAACTATCGCCGCCAACAGTTCGTATCGCTCGCGCGGGAAAAGTGGACATGATTGCGTTCTCTGCATGTGTGAGTTATGAGGCATCGTTGACCTACGTCTACGTCGCCCTAGCTGACATAGGCAGATGAACCATCACATCAGAAGATTCTGGCATGGACGGATCCAGTCCAGCTACGGAAGAGTACGATGGAAGATTCAGCAATTCTCCGACTTACAAGTTGAAGACGGAGAAAACCTTGCAGGGTTCTTTGGGAGGACTACAAGATATTGCTTGACGATTTGTCGACATCCATCTAGATGGAGCATTCCATGTGAAGAGGCAAGACGGTGCAAGATCTCGGAGTTCTCCGGGGGCTACTGTTGGGGATTTGCTATATGGGTATCATCATAGCATGTCTCCTATCCGGATAACCCGGGTGGCCCACAGTTGGTAGCATGGCCCATGGCCTGCTGGACGGCCCAGTTAGATGGATCCAGAAGGGAGGCCCATGCCGGATAAAGGAAGGCTACGATGGAGTCACCAGCATACCCGGAGCCTTGGAGTACAAGACACGCAAGACTAGTAATAGACGGTGTAGGACTCTGTAACATGTCTGGCTAGGACTTTTCCTTGTAGCCCTAGGACCTAGCGATTATATAAGTCGGTCCTATGGGAGCCTTTAGGGCACGACCAAGTAGCGATTAGCATACACCTCGCACAGCGCACCTATCTCTGTAACTCGGCATATTGCCATTATAGTGATTTATAGCAGGAGTAGGATTCCGCCACCGTTGTGGGATCTGAACCTGGGTAAGCTGTGTTACGTCGTACCCGTCAACCGTCCGCCTTCCCCCACGTCTCTAAACACGCATTGTGAGGACCCCTCCATGGCGTACTCGTCGGCAATACCACGACAAGATTTGAATTTGAATTTTTGAAAGAAACTTGGTGGGTGTACTAGTTACATACTAGGTAGTCTCTGGTTGCTTGGATTTGTCAAGGTGAACTGGTTTGGTGGGGTTTTGAGAAATCGTGATCTTCACATATGAAATAGATTCAATTTTGAATTGTCATTTCAATAGGGTTGCCAAATGTTTATGTGGTTTTGCAAAGTGGGATTGGGTTCACTTTTACTTGGTTTAGCAGTCACTCTCAGATATCCAGTTTTTCATTGAGAACCATTCTTGAGAAATATAAATTGAATGACACTAGTTTTACGAACTGGTATCGAAATCTGGGAATTGTTCTCAAACAAGAAAAGAAGGACCATGTCCTAGAAAACCCACTTCCAGATGAGCCGAATGAGAATGCGACTGTCGTTGCCACCAATGCCTATCGTCGGGCTAAGGATGGGTCCATGGATATTAGTTGTCTTATGCTTTCTCACATGGAACCGGACTTGCAAAAGCAGTTCGAGAATGTTGAGGCCTACGATATGATCAAAATCCTCAAAAGTATGTTCCAGGCTCAGGCGAAGACTGAGAGGTATCAAGTCTCTCAGGCTTTGCTGAGTTGCAAGCTTAAGGATGGTGATCCACTGAGACCGCATGCGATCAAAATGGTTGGTTACGTGCAGTCTCTGGAGAGGCTTGTCTACCCCATTAGCGAAGAGTTCGCTACGAATATAATTCTGAACTCTCTTCCTAGTGCATATGGGCAGTTCATTTCGAACTAACACATGCATGGTACGGATAAGAAGCTCAGTGAATTACATGGGATGCTCAAGCAGGCAGAGGTGGATCTCAAGAAGGGCACCAGTCAAGTGTTGATGGTGCAGAATAAGGCTAAGTTCAAGAAGAGTTCTTGGACTAAGAAGAAGGCTAAGTCGGGAGGAAAGAAGGCTCAGGACCCGGTCCCAAGCACTTCCTCAGGGACTAAGCCATCTCCTTCAGCCGGATCCACTTGCTTCTACTGCAAGGCGGATGGCCACTGGAAGAGGAATTGCAGCAAGTACTTGGCCGACAAATCCAATAGTGGAGGTATGACTTCCGACTCAGGTACACTTGTTTGCAATGTTATAGACATATATCTTGTTGATGCACCTAATAGTTCTTGGGTATATGATATCGGATCAGTTATTCACATATGTAACTCGTTGCAAGGACTAGTAAGAACTAGGAGCATGGAAAGAGGCGAGGTTGATATTCGAGTCGGCAACAAAGCAAGAGTTTCTGCGTTGGAAGTCGGCACGATGCAACTTCATTTACCTTCCGGATTCATTATGGAACTGAATAATTGTTATTATGTTCCAGTGCTCAGTAGAAACATTATTTCTGCTTCATGTTTGATGAGGCAAGGCTATGAGTCGAATATCAAGAATAATGGTTGTTCTTTATATTTGAATGATATGTTTCACGGCTTTGCACCCGTCCAGGACGGGTTATTTATTTTGAATCTTGATGGTGAGTCGGTTTATAACATAAATGTTAAAAGGTTGAAACCAAATGATCTGAATATGACTTACTTTTTGCACTGTCAGCTTGGTCATATAAGTTGGAAACGCATGAAGAAGCTCCATGATGATGGACTCCTAAATTCGTTCGACTTGGAGTCGTTCAAGACATGCGAATCTTGCCTACTCGGCAAAATGACCAAGAAACCTTTTGCAAAGAGTTGTGAAAGGGCGTCTGACTTGTTGGGACTAGTACATAGTGATGTATGTGGACCAATGAGCACGGCAGCCAGAGGTGGTTATGAGTACTTCATTACCTTCACTGATGATTTGAGTAGGTATAGATATATCTACTTGATGAAACATAAGTCGGAAGCCTTTGAAAAGTTCAAAGAATTCTAGAATGAACCACAGAATCAACTCAGCAAGAAAATAAAGTTTCTTCGGTCAGACCGAGGAGGCGAGTACATGATCCATGAGTTTGATGACCATCTGAAAAGTTGTGGAATAGTTCCTCAACTTACTCCGCTAAGAACGCCACAAAGGAACGGTGTTTCAGAAAGACGGAATCGGACCTTGTTGGACATGGTACGATCAATGATGAGTCAGAAAAATTTGCCTTTATCATTTTGGGGTTACTGTCTAGAAACAACGGCGTTCACACTAAACAAGGTACCATTAAAGTCGGTAGAGAAGACACCACATGCGTTGTGGATAGGCGAAAAGCCGAGTTCGTATTTTCTTAAGATTTAGGGTTGTGAAGCATTTGTTAAACGACTTCAGTCACACAAGCTTACAGCCAAGTCGGATAAGTGTATTTTCGTGGGGTATCCGAGGGAAACCTTGGGTTCTACTTCTACAACCAAGAAGAGGGCAAAGTGTTTGTCGCTCGGAACGGTGTCTTCCTTGAGAAAGAGTTTCTCAGTCAGGGAGTCAGTGGGAGCACAGTGCAACTCGAAGAAATTCGAGAGGAACCGGCGAGTAGCGAGTCGGAAAAAACCTTGGAGGTTGAGCCGGTCGTGGTAGCTGAGCCGGCAACAGCACCTGTACTACGAAGATCGACGAGATTATGAAGTGTTCGTGATGTATTACTGTTAGACAGTGATGAGCCGGCAAATTATTCAGAAGCGATGGTGCGATCTGATTTCGAGTCATGGCTTGGAGCCTGATATACGAGTTAAAGTCCATGGATGAAAATCAGGTTTGGAACTTGGTTGATCTGCCAGACGGTGCAAGACCCGTCGAGTGCAAATGGGTCTTTCAAAAGAAAACTGATATGGATGGAAATGTTTCCATCTATAAAGCACGCCTTGTCGCAAAGGGGTTCCGACAAGTTCAAGGATTTGATTATGACGAGACTTTCTCGCCCGTAGCGATGCTTAAATTAGTTCGGATCATGTTAGCTATAGCAGCCTGTTTCGACTATGAGATATGGCAGATGGATGTCAAAACGGCTTTCCTTAACGGAAATTTAACCGAGGACGTGTATATGATACAGCCCGAGGGTTTTGTCGATTCGGCTAATGCTGACAAAGTGTGCAAACTTCAGAAATCCATTTATGGGTTGAAGCAAGCATCTCGGAGTTGGAATATTCGCTTTGATGGGGTAGTCAAATCGTTTGGCTTCATCAAGAGTGATCATGATTCTTGTTTATACAAGAAGTTTAGTGGGAGCAAAGAAAACTTTCTGATCTTATATGTGGATGACATATTATTGATTGGAAATGATGTCCAGATGTTGCAAGAAACTAAGGAATCATTGGAAAGGAGTTTCTCAATAAAATACTTGGGTGAGGCAACATATATTCTCAGAATCTGGATCTATAGAGATAGATCAAAGAGGCTCATTGGATTGAGTGAGAGTACTTATTTGGACAAAGTGTTGAAGAAGTTCAACATAGAATCGTCTAAGAAGCGGTTCTTACCGATGTCCCATGGTGTAAAACTTAACAAGACTTAGTGTCCTTCGATGACTAATGAGCGAAGTCGGATGAGTGTGATTCCATATGCTTCTGCAGTCGGATCCATCGTGTATGCCATGATTTGTACTAGGCCGCATGTTTCATATGCTCTAAGTGTTGTGAGAAGATACCAGGCTGATCCTAGAGAAATCCACTGGACAACGGCTAAAAATATCCTAAAGTACTTGAGAAGGACTAAGGATATGTTTTTGGTTTATGGAGGTGAAGATGAACTCAGTGTAAAAGGTTACACAGATGTGAGTTATCTTACCGACTCTGATGATTCTTGTTCGCAATCCGGATATGTGTTTATTATAAATGGAGGTGCTATGAGCTGGAAGAGTTCCAAGCAAGAGACTGTGTCTGCATCTACAACAGAGGCAGAGTATATTGCCGCCTCGGAGGTAGCAAAGGAACCTATTTGGATGAGGAATTTCCTAATGGATCTTGTTGTGGTTCAGGGCTCGTCCAATCCGTTAGATGTGTATTGTGACAACAATGGTGCTATTGCAAAAGCCAAGGAACCTAGACAACACCAGAAGAACAAGCACATACTCATGCGGTACCACCTGACTCGCCAGTTCGTGGATCAGGGTGATATCAAGTTATGAAAGGTACACACGGATGCAAATATTGCGGATCCGTTGACAAAGCCGTTACCACAGCCGAAGCATGAGGCTCACCTAAGAGCTATGGGCATTAGATGCCTAGACATTGATGTCAAAAGATTGACTCTAGTGCAAGTGGGAGACTGTTGGGAATATACCCTAGAGGCAATCATGGATGATGATATTTCCCAGTGTATTCATAAAGATATTAAGTTGTCCTTGTATAAACATCTGATGTGTATCATTGAATATGTGATTCGGTTGTGGAACTATACATTCATGTTGTTTGTACTAAATATCCTTGGTCATCGAGGTTGTGCTAGACACACAACTTAGACCAATGTGAAAGTCGGCTTGATGACTCGGTTCCACTTGTCATGGGCATGGAGATGCTATTCCGACTTACACATATTCAGCTTAAGATTTTAGCGAGTCCGATTGACCCATATTGAGGTACAATGAACAAGTTGTCATTTGTATATCTCAATCAATGTAATCCTTAGACCTAAGGTTGTTGCATAGTCCGAGTTGAGGATCACCGACGTAGGTTCTATCAAACATTGATCCGTAACTGGGCAGTTATAAAAGCAGAGTTCGGGTCGACTAAGAATCAAGCTGCGTCATGTGAATAACTAAGATGGGATTTTGCCCCTCAACTCGGAGAGATATTCTCTGGGCCCTCTCGGTGATATGATTCGGAAAGAATGGCCATGCACGACTCGGTTAAGTGTTAACCGAGGCGATCGACTAAGAGTTGGTCGGGTGAATCACTTATCTCGGATCGAGAAGAGAGTCAGACTATTTAAGGGATGGCAATTATTCGCCTATAGTCTGACAAGGTATATCGTGAGGCAAAAGGGACTCGGACGCAAGTCGCATTGGAAAGGCAAGTTGTCATGACTCTTTGCTACTTGGGAGTCGGCATGAGTCTGCTAGGAGCCGCTACCGACTGATCGATTGAGAGTCAAACTCCAATCATGTCCAAGTATCCATGGGGTCACACACGTAGGAGGAGGAGCAAGTTCGGATTGGATCTGAACCGGAAATCTGGTTGGGTTGGTGAAAAGGATACAGATGCCGCCTAGAGGGGGTGAATAGGCGGTTTAAAACTTTTACAAGATGGGCTTAACCAAAGCGGAATAAAACTAGCATTTACTTTGTCAAGCACAAAACCTATATAAACTACGGTTCACCTATGTGCACCAACAACTTATGCTAAGCGAAACAAGCAACTATGTGATAGCTAGATATAAGAATTCAAGAACGAAGGCTATCACAAAGTAAAGTGCATAAGTAAAAAAGCTTGGGTATAGAGATAACCGAGGAACGTGGAGACGATGATCTATTACCGAGTTCCTCCCATAAAGAGAGTACGTCTCGTTGGAGGGGTGGGCGGTACTAACACCACCACGCCACAAAAGGCCTCACCCTATTCTCCTGTGAACCTCGCCACAAGAGGCCTGGTTCACTTCTTCACTATCGGTGCACTTGTCGGTGGCAATCCGTAACCTCTCACAAAGGTTGGGGCACTTCTCCACAACTCAATTGGAGGCTCCCAACAAACAAGCTCGGGGAAAGCTCCACAACTTAATTGGAGTCCTTAAGTAGTCCACAAACCTACAAAACAACTAAACCATCTAGGATTCCAAGAACCGAAGAGTCAAAAGCTTCTCACCTTATACCAAATTACATCATCAACGAGAACTCAAACCGATACACCAAATGCAATGGCAAGAACACAAGAAGTGCTCAAGTCCTTCTCTCCCAACACTACTAGGAAAAGGGTTGTTCGTGGCTCACCTAAAAAGCCCATCTATGGCGCACTAGTGGTTCGCCACTAAGCGTACGCTGCGGCTAAAAAGTGCACGTAGTGCACTACCCTGGTGCGCTACAGTTATATGGGGATAGGCGTGGGGCACCTGGTAGTGCGCTACGGGTAGGGGTACAGGTGCGCCACGGATGTTTTTTTCAAAAAACAAAAAAATGCAAAAAACACCATCATTTTGAATTGCAAAAGCAATCAGATCCGCATTGCCACGGTCGTGTCGCCTCGCTGGAGCATGGTGGCCGTGGCCACGACCTACCACCGCAGGGAGGTGCGGGAGGCCATGGCCGTGCTACTCCTCGCCGGCATCGAGGAAGAGAGGGAGAAGGAGGTGTGGCTGGAGAAGGAGGTGTGGATGGAGAAGGGAGGAGGTCACCGCAAGGAGAAGGAGGTCGTCGGCGCTTGTCGCCGCTCGTCGTGACTGCAAGGAGAAGGAGGTCGTTGCCGTCGTGACTGCAAGGAGGAGGAGAAGGTCGCCGTCACTGTCGCCATTGTCACTTCAAGGAGAGGAGGATGCCAGAGCAAGGAGGAGGAGAAGGCCACCGTCGCTGTCGTCAGTGCAAGGGAAGGAGGAGAAGGAAAAGGAGGAGGGGGAGAAGAGAGAAGGAAAAGGAGGAGGATAAGAGAGAAGGAAAAGGAGGAGGGAGGAGAATGAAAATGAGAAGCGGGACGGAATAGGGGTAGGTGTGTGGGGTGGGGATCCAAATTTTGAATCCCGTCCAACTTACTCGTAGCGCACTAGGTGGTGGTGCGCTACGGGTAAGTTGCCCTCTATTTTTTTCTGCGGGAAAAAACGGTCTTTTGACCGTAACTTTTTACTCTTTTTGAATTTTGAAAATCTAAATAATCGCTAAATAATCTCGTTCTCGTCATTTTGGTATATTATACGATTTTTTTGACATCGTTTGCAAAAGTTACAGCCATTTTACTGTGGCATGACCTTTGTTTGCAGAAAAAGTCAAAATTATTGTTTATTAATTTTCCTACAAACTATACCACATTACCTATCTAAATATGAAATGATTTTATTTTTTTGAAGTGTTTATCATTTTCTTTTATTTTTCGCAAAGCATAAAAAGGCGATCCACGGGGGGGTGTGGAGTTGGTGCAGGCCACTTAGCTGTAGGGCACTAGGACATACTACCCTACGGTTAAGTTGACCAGCTGATGCAACACATATGCCCGTAGCACACTAGGTCAGGGTGCGCTACGGCTAAGTTTCACATCCGTACCGCACCTTGACCTAGTGCGCTACGGGTATCTGTGCTGCGGCCACATGTGCCTTGGACCACACATAGCCTTGGCGCACCACCCCCATGTGCGCCACGCTTACGGTAGTTAGCCGTAGGGCACCTGTGGGCAGTGCGCCACGCCTATTTTACCCATGGGGCACCACTATCACGTGTGCCACAGATGTGTGAATTACCTATAGCCGTTTTCCTAATAGTGCAAATTCCCCCAAAGCTACAAAATCTAGTGGGGGAATAAGAGAGGAAGAACACAAGAGGAAATCCACAAAAGAAACCCCAAAATCTAGATCCCAATATGTTCCCCTCACATAGAGGAGAGATGGAATGGTGGAGTTGTAGATCTAGATCTCCCCTTTCAAATCCCCCATTACCGTTGGTGGAGTTTCCTCTATCTATTCATGTCACATCCCAAGATTTTCCAAATCTTGTAATGTGAAAAATAAATAAACAAAATAAATAATTGTTGAAATTTAGGGTGAAAAGAAACTTTAGTTTCTAAATGGAAACTTAAAATCTCATCTTGAACAAACTTTGGCTAATGTTTGAATCCAACTAAATACAAATCAAGTGAAATGCATTCTTCATAAAATGCATCTTGAAATCTAAACACTTGGAGGATAAACCAAAACTCTACAACCCTAATGGAAGAAAATCATTTTTCAGTTACCTCTAAGACTATGGATTTGATCCATATAAAAATTGGTCAAACAAACATTTCAAATTGATCAAGAATGACTATTAGAAATATTATAAAACCATATGAATTGGATTCACTTAATTTGGAGCCATAGATAAAATCTTATGAATTTAATAAGATAAGGAAAAGTAATTCCCAAAGCTAATAAAGCAACCATATAGAAATCCATACCAAATGGTGAGCAAATAATCCTAAAGGAATTTAAGAGATAAACAAATAATAAATAAAGTTATAAAAGTTGGAATCACTATTTTTGGATCTTTTAAATAAAAAGATTTGGTTTTCCAAAAGAAAAGGTAGAGTTATAAAAAGGATTATTTTAAAGATCCAAATTAAATCTAGGCCAAGCAAATGAAAAAAAATATTTCTATTTGTTAAAAAGAATAAAGCTTTATTTAAATAAAATAATAAGGGTTTATTAATATCCAATTTTATTTAAGTAAAGGCTTTTTTCCTTTCAAATAAACATTAAATTTTTTTAAAAGTTTTAAAAATAAGAATTCCAAGTGTTTTAGTTTTTCAAATGAAACCTACTGAAAAGATTTTGATATTATTTAGATTTCAAAAAGAGTTTTAAAATAAATTAAAACCTATTTGAATTAAAGACTATGGACTTTTTATTTAATTGTTAATAGATCCTAAAAGAATTATTTTATTTTGGACTTTGAAATATGTTGATAAACAGAATTAAAATTCACCAGAAGTTTGGTGGTGATTTGAATTCAAATGGAGATTGAAAAATATTATTAAATCTTATTTAATTAATACTAGAGCCTATTTTAAATAATTAAAAGACCCTAAAAAGAATAAATATATTATTCTAAATTTGACTTTGGAATGTATTATTAATCAGTATATGAATCTACACAAATTTTGGTTGAGGTTTGAAATCAAATTGATGTTTGAATTAATTAAACAAAATTAAAACAGAAAAATTGGAATTGGAAAAGGAAAAAGAATCAGAACAGGAAAAAAATAGAGCAAAGTCAAACCAGCCCAGCCAGCAGGACCAACTGGCCCAGCATCAGCCCACCCCCTTCTTCCCCGCGGAAAACGTTTCACACCAGAAAACTTAACCGCGCAGTCGCTGACTAACTGGACCCACCTTTCCTCTCTCTCTTTAGCCGACAAGCGGACCCTATCGCCACCTCAGCATCTTCCCCGCCGCGACTTCTTATCCCCCTCACCTCGCCGGCTGTTTCCGCCATTGAATGCTCGATTTAATTCGCGGCATTGATGCAGCCTTTACTCCCTGCGACCACGCTCGTTAAAGCGCCTCGACGCCCTCTCTCTTTCCCCTCACTTGCCAGCTCCTCTCTGCCCCAGGGCTGTTTCAATTTGGAACCACACCGCCACTGTCTCCGGCGAGCTCACTGAGCAATTCCGGCCAGTCCCCATCGCCCCTTGACCACACGAGCTTGACCCACAGACTCTAGCGCATCTCCCAGTACTCCTAGCTCAACCACGCTCGGTCCAGAACGTCGGCAGCGTCTTCACCAGTGCGCCACCGACGACCCCCGCAACTCCAGTGAGCCCTAGAACTCGACTCCGTGCGTGCCTCGACTAGTGGATCATGCAGTTTTGTTCGCCTATGTCTTATGCATCTCCAGGTGCTCGCCAATCAACCGCGCGCGATCTACAACCTCGTCTCCGACCGCAACAGCACGAGCCCGTCGCCAGGCATCTCTCCAGCGAGCAATCACCGTCACCCTCGTGCGCTCCTGACCCTGTGGCGACCACGTCGATAATCAACGCAACCCTACGAAACTGGTGAGCTTCTCCCCACCCTCTCTCGCTTCCTGCATCGCCAGCAACGCCACCGCCAGGCCGCTCCACCGCCAGTCGCTGTCGCCAGCACCTCTAGTAAATGGTCAGTGGTTGTGCGGCGTTTGATTTGGATCTGACGTGTGCGATAGAATGACTAACCTAAGAGGTATCGAGTGATATGATCCACGCGATTAAACTTAGATCCAACGCTCCACAGCGATTGATCCGAGTGAAACGGTACCGACGAATAGAATCGTGACGCGTGGCCAGTGTGTTATATTAAAAACATAATTTGATCTATTGTATTAGTAAACTTGCAAAATTCATAACTTTCAAACCATACGTCCAAGTTTTGCAAATTTTATATCAATGGAATCAGCAAGACAAGTAATTTCTGACCATGCACTTTGTTTAGTAAAATGTTTCTGATAAATTGGTTGTTTTTGCAGAAACTTGTGTAGGCATATTTGGAATATAAAAATTGTTCTAAAATTAT
Source organism: Avena sativa (assembly GCA_916181665.1). Taxonomy (NCBI): domain Eukaryota; kingdom Viridiplantae; phylum Streptophyta; class Magnoliopsida; order Poales; family Poaceae; genus Avena; species Avena sativa. The sequence continues at coordinate 268,911,067 of OV702298.1, read as the reverse complement.
TTTAGGGATAAAATCTTTGGCAAATAGTTTGTTTTGAACCTACTGACCATAGAAATCAATTTGTGGTTTCAAAAATATATTTGGTGAAGCAAAAGAATAAATCTTTGATTTAAACCATTTCTAGTCAAATAATGTTTATTTATTAGAAATACTTTTGGGAGAAAATCTTTGGAAAATGTTTTGATTTAAACTCTCTGACCCTAAACACAAGATTTTATGATTTGAAAACATATTTTGTGAACCCTACAGATTGTTGCCTTATTAAAAGCATTTCTCCACCACATAAAATAATGATTTGTTTAAAAATAGCTTATAAGTAAAATGTTATTACAAATGGTTTTGCCACTTTTATAAAGTGACCAATAGGTGTTTTCCAATTTTTATAACCCATTAGAAACCACTTTTCCAAATAAACCATCGTTGGCATGCTTGCATGCATTACTTTGTTTCTATTATTTTATGTGATGTTTGCTTGAGTGGTAGTTTGAGATATTGCTTGCTTGATTGAATTGTAGTGATTTGAAGAGTGTGAATATTGCAAGATCAAGGAGTGAACTTATATTCTCTACCAAAAAGGCAAGTGATGCTTCATACTTTTGTCCCATTATTTTCACTATGCATTAGTGATATTTCTAAGTAGGACTTGCATGGAATTTTTGCTAAGTATAAACTATGCCATGGGAAATCCTAGTAGATGAAACCTTAGTAGAATTCTCCTAAGTTAAGATTCCTACTACTATCATGCTTAGCTTAGCTAGTAGAAAACAAGGGTGGATTACATTCATACTATGGAATATTTCTAAGTCAAGGACTTGTGTTTTGTTTAATAAAACAACTAAGTGAATGAATCACCTGGGTGGAATGGAAGGAATGGTTTGTGTTGAGTGGTTCACAAGGCCCATTTCTATGGTTTACCTTGTGTATCTCACTTGTGGATGGCCACCCAGGAACAAAGAGATTTGAGCTGTCAAATGTTGAGAAGCTTCAAGTGCAGCCACTTGGCATTATGGGCTCTGCCTGGATCATATAGGTTGCAATAACTTAGCCAAATGGACAGTTGGTGGTAGGGGATGATAGGTTGGAACGCGTCCATTGTGGTCTAAGGGAAGGCTTTTGAAAGATCTTTTCTTGGTGAAACCAAGTCTTGTGGGGAAAGTGCACCACCTCTGCGGAGTGTAAAATCTAAGTACTTAGCCATGTCCCTGGTAAAGGACAATTTGAGCATCAAGACATGGAAGCTATCAAGAATCTCCTCATCCCAATTTCTAAGTTAAAATCTTGTGGTTGAACAAGGGATTGACGGATCACCAATTTCTATTGGGAGATGCCTTGGGTGTTTTTGTCAACCAAAAACTTAGTGTTTTCAAATGATAAGGAAAAACTATTTTGAGAAAAGCAAGCCTAAGCTCCACTTAGCCAAATGCATATAGATGATAGACTCCACTATACTACCATAGTATCACTTGCCAATACAATTCAAATGTATTGACCCTTGTGGCTGTAACTTATTATGTTGCAGGTTTGTGTGATGTTAGTGAAGTTTATTGATTAGGATTACAAGTCTACAACCAACATGTATGCCTGTGGCACTTTGAAGATGAAGGACCCCATGCTATTGTTATATTCTACTGCATTGTAATGAGATAGCCAAATGATCTATGTAAGATGTACTAAATTATTTTATTTCTGGTTATAAAGTTGTATTATGACCTTTGTTTCTTTATATTACATCTTAACTGTGGATGCTAGCTATTGATCCAGGGACTAGAATTGTAAACACAGGGATCTCTACCTTATTAAAGGTTGGGAACCTTACAATTCAACATGCAATGCAATAACAAAGATGCAAGAGCATGAGAGGCAAATGCTTAAGAACAAACTTCCCTTAAACCCTCCAAAACTTCTCCCTCATTGGCATCGATTGACAAAATGGGTGAATAGTTTTAGATGACCAATATAGTTAGAATTCCTCCAAAAATGTGTGTTTGAAACAAATTTATTATGATAAAACATTTACACATATCCAATGATGAATACTTAGGAGGAGGTCAAACTATATTGCGGATCAAAAGATTGCAAAAAAAAACAAGGTGAAGAAGCATCAACAAATGATGCAAGCAATCAAAAGATCCAGAAAACCACTTGACAAAAGGAACATAGCAAATGAAAGATTGATATTATGATAAGATCGAAAAGAGAGTGTTCTAAATAATATGAGGAGGCTCCCCAAGGTTTGTGCGAAAATTATAATTTTCATTTGAATACAATATGGACAAACATGACATCCTCACTCCCTTAATATTATTTAAAACACAACTATGTACAAAAGGGCATATACCAAGGCATAAAACTTGCAATAAACAAATGGTTGAGCAACGAGTAAGAGACAACATAATAGAAGGCTCGACCACAAGGATGTGTGAGAGGCATGACAAAGCATATTATAAGACTAGTACAAGGATGATCATTGCGTATCAACATAGTCTTCAATGAATTATATTGCTTAGTATTACCATACAACACACATGAAACAAACAAGACATCAAAAATAGAGTTGTAACAAGTCTCATGTATATAATTTTCTAAGTAGACAATCTCACAAAGATATTGATCCACAAAGAAACATGTACACACAAATTAGATACAAAGATAAATAGAGAAAGATATCCAAAACGAAGTCATGACAATACAACACTAAGATATTTGCTTGATAGCATGGCCAAAAGGCTCAACTTTATATTATTGTACATTGATGACTTCAGCCACAAACATATCAAATACATAAAAGTCATGCCAAGATGCAACCTACCATATGTTGGAACATGATATGTATGCATGAGTAAGAGATACTTGTTACCGAGATATCATTGGTGTGATGAAGTAGATTTGAGCTCGTTGATCATCCTAGCTTGTCTCTAATTTTCATTGAGTCAACACTTCTTCCTTATGAAAGAGACAATCATCCAATGCATCTTCAATGTACCTAAAACAAAATTCAAGTACAATATGGTCCCCAAACTTATTGGGTCCAAAGTAGTTAGACAACTACAATACATAGGAGAGACTCCACATAAATATGTGCATATTAATATGAAATTGAATTTCATGCACAACTTATCCGATGGGATTTGGTGGAGTTTCCCCTATATATTGGATCAAAGAAAACAAGCATGCCATAATATAAACATATAGTAAATATGCATGCATAAAGCTTTCAAGAACCAAAAAGAAGATACAATTTGAACAAAAACACCAAGTAAATCGAGATTGCACACACAAGAGTGTGGCATGAAAAACGATGTCCAAATTATATCAAATAACCAATTCAGCACATGAAAGATCACAAGTTCAACAAATGAACTAGGCTAAAGCCAAAAGAGCAAAAGATAGAAATAAAAATGCTCAAGGATTTATCTCATTCTAAAATGGTCAAATCATGAAACAAGGAATGAGACAAAACCAATTCCCAAAAAGAGTAAGGTTCCAACAAGTAAACCAAACTCTCCAATCTTTTCATGATGGCCCAAAATACCAAAACTAAAATATCAAACTTTCAAGCACATAAAACCCGATATGGATCAAACAAGGAAGCATAAATATGTGTGTTCTAAATAATATAGGAGATCTCCCCCATGGAGAGTGCATTATGTAGGATTTTACTTTTGAATGTAAAATGCACACAAATGAGATCATCACTACTACCTAAAAATAAAAGGATCCAAAAGTAGCAAGGAATACATGGGAGCACACAAAACATTTACTTGGCCAAAGATAGGACAATATTAAGCAAAGGCCAAATTGAATATGATCAATAAATTCTACCATAATTTAGTACTCATTGTCCAAGGACAAGAAATATTGGGAATAATTTTCCCAAGGTAGCTTGCATGGATATCCAAGATCGTAGTCACAACAAGAAGCATATAACTAAATATAAGAATTAAGCATGATACTTCAAACAAAATTCTTGGTAGCTTCCAATAGTCACACAATCACTAGTAATTAGAGTAACTTGAAGCAAATGGTTTCCATGCGGATATATATATATATTTAAATATGAGGAAACACGTACGAAGAAGTACTCTCACATAGAAGATCCAAAATATGAGCAATAAAGGCATTCAAGCAAATTGGAACTTGTATGAGCAAATGTGTCACATAGGAGCTAGATAATTATCAATATCAATTCTAAGTGACACAACCTCGAATGTTCACAATTTCTAGGATTGCAATATGCACTAAGCATATGACTCCCCCATAATGTGATACTACCATAAAACCAACACGAGGCAATACAAATAGAGATAATTAATGGACATTATAAAACTTAAATTTCTCATGACAATTATACCACATAGAGACTAGACAATAAATACTAGGTGGTATTCCTCATGTACACACATTTTTAGGATTGTGGAATGCCCAAGCATAACACTCCCCCAAAATGGTATAATCCATTAATCCCTCACAAGAGCCAAATAAGATACCAAATATAACCAAGTAAGGCTCAAACACAAGAAACACACATACATGGTTTGACACCTAATCATACACAAATATGCATGATACCTCAAGATAATTAAGTGGAAAGCACAACATGTACAAAAGCATGGAAGATACAAAACCAACACATGCACAAGGGGGCGAGTAACTTTCAATGAAATGAGTTAAGCATATGTTACTGCAAGGAGGAACATTGGAAATATAATAAGAGCAATATAATCCACATGACTTGGCTTGACAAAATAATAATGAAGATCCCTCAATTATTCATGATGTAGCCAAGTCTCCAAAGCCCTCCAGAAACACTTAATGATCAAGTTTTGGCTTGTTGGTCCCCAACCAAGTTGGGTCCTAAGAGGTTAGTCACAATAGGCTTGGCAACCCAAATGGTTCTTTTCTTGACACCACATTGGGCACCAACAAACTTGGCAAACACATTGTCAACCTCATCCTTACAAAGAGAATAAGCATCATCAATAATGATAGGGTTGGATGAGGAGATACCAATAGTGCATGAGGAAGAAATGTGCCCCTTTGCACGAGATATGTAGCAAGTTCTTCTCTTCCCATCTTTCTTCTTAGGTGAAGCCACGACTAGAGGAAGAGCTCGAGTAGTCCTCTTAGGAAGAGGCCCATCGATGACTTTTGGTGGAGATTGAGGCCGCTTCCCTTGTTGCTTCACACTAAGAGGATTTTTCTTCAATGGGCAAGACCTAACATGGTGCCCTTCTTCCTTGCACTTGAAGCAAACAATGTTGGCCAGATTCTTGACTTGATCTTGGCCATTCTTCTTATTGTCCTTGTGCTTCAACTTGATAGTGGACTTGTTCTTAACATTGGAGTTGAATCCAATCCCACTCTTGTCATTGGGGGATTTTTGCACACTCAAGATTTTGTTGAGTGTGGCCTTCCCTTGATGACCCTTTTTCAAGTCATTCTTCAAAGAAGTGACTTGAGCCTTGAGCTCTGTGATTTCCTCTACATGGTTAGTTTCAACAAGAGTACTAGAGGAAGTAGATGCTACATTGTTAGAGCAACAAGGCACGGAATGTAATTCATCACGATATATAGCATGGTTGTGAGAGGATGAATTATAAGGACTAGCACATGGCAATATAACATTTGGAGTAGATATAGTGCTAATGTCCACATGAGGCCCACTAGATGTTACCTTTGACACGATGGCCTCATGAGCTAACTTTAGCCTAAAATGGGAGAGTAGAAGATCCTCATGCGAGATTGAGAGCTTAACATGACTTTCTTCTAATTTCCCATAGTTGCTAGTTAGCAAAGCAAGTTGAGCCTTTAGCTCAACATTCTCCTTCAAAATAGATGCTTCACAAGAAATAGAGTTAGTAGCACAAGCATCATCACTATTAGCAAGAGGTGAGGGCAACTTGGCAAGCTCTTTTGAATATGAAGCTTTAAGTTGCTCATGCGACTCGGTGAGTTTGATGAGCTCCCTCTTAACGACCCGAGACCCATTTTCGAGGTGCTTAAAATCCTCAACAAGTTTAGCATAAGCAACGTCAAGTTCATCATTTTTAATCTTGAAGGAGTTTGCCACCACAAGTTATCTATCATGGTATTCCTTTACTCTAGATAATTCTAGAGTAAAAGTCTCCTCAAGAGATTCTTTGGTGGTTTGTTCTTCTTCAAGGGAGTCCTTTAGTTGAGAAATTTCATTAGCATACTCACGCTCAAGCGCAAACTTTTCATCAATTATGTTTTCTTGCTCCTCAATAAGATCACTTCCTTCTATAGCATAATTCAAGATTTCAAAAAAGTTGGAGGAAGAAATTTTATTTTTGAAGAGAGCACTATAGACAACCTCTCCCATTTTCTTAATAGAGGTAATATCATACTTACCTAGATAATCATCATTATCATTCTCAACCTCATCATCATCATCATCATGAGATACAATGGGATCCAAAGAGGTTACCTTTGTTCCCTTAGCCATAAGGCATATGTGAGAACCGGAGGAAGGTGATGATGAGATTGCACTTGTATCTCTATTCAAGACCTTGTCTTGGTCCATAGAATCTTCATTTTCCTCTACATGGTTAGCAACACAAGCACTAGAGGAAATAGAAGCATTTTTATAATGACAACAAGATAGCACAAGCATATCACCATGAGATTTATTCAAGCCATTACTACATGATATCCAAGGACTATCAACACAAGCATGTAATGAGTTAGTAGTTCTCTAAGTGTTAAAGTCCGAAGATAGATCGTTGCAACTAGATAGGGATGAAGGATTACAAATAGTAAGCACGCTATCCTCAATGCAATTTCTATCACCACTCACCATATCATTACCTTGTGAAAAATCACATGTTGGTGAAGTGGTAGATGATGAGAACTCATCTCGACCGTAAGTGGAAGCAACACAATCATCCTCAATAATGTTGGACTTGCTATATTTATCTTAAAGGTTGGTACATATTTCATGAGCACTCGAATAAGGCATGTTAGTAGAAAGAACTACATTGCTCACAACAAGTGAAAGAATTTTAGTAGCTAGAGCATCTATACAAGAGTTCAACTTCTCCTCTAAAAGTTCGTTTTGGGGATCCATAGGAGAAGAGAAACCCATATATAGATATCCCTCGATATTTGGGTGAATTCCCCGAAATAAATTAAGCATGCGAGATTTCCAAACATCATAATTTGTGCCATCGAATGTGAACCTATCATTGTGCACTAATCCCTTAGCCGACATCTTTACTCTCAAGGTGGTGAAGCCAATAATGAGAGACCGGGCTCTGATACCAATTGAAAAGGATACAGATGCCGCCTAGAGGGGGGGTGAATAGGCGGTTTAAAACTTTTACGATATGGGATTAACAAAGGCGGAATAAAACTAGCGTTTACTTTGTCAAGCACAAAACCTATATAAACTAAGGTTCACCTATGTGCACCAACAACTTATGCTAAGCAAAGCAAGCAACTATGTGATAGCTAGATATAAGAATTCAAGCACAGAGGCTATCACAAAGTAAAGTGCATAAGTAAAAATCTCGGGTATAGAGATAACCGAGGCACGCGGAGACGATGATTTATTACCGAGTTCCTCCCATAAATAGAGTACATCTCGTTGGAGGGGTGGGCGATACTAAGACCACCACACGACAAAAGGCCTCACCCTATTCTCCTGTGAACCTCGCCACAAGAGGCCGGGTTCACTTCTTCACTATCGATGCACTTGTCGGTGGCAATCCGTAACCTCTCACAAACGTTGGGGCACTTCTCCACAACTAAATTGGAGGCTACCAACAAACAAGCTCGGGGAAAGCTCCACAACTTAATTGGAGGCCCCAAGTAATCCACAAACCTACAAAACAAATAAACCGTCTAGCTTTCCAAGAACCCAAGAGTAAAAAGCTTCTCACCTTTCACCCAATCGAATCCTCAACGAGAACTCAAACCGATGCACCAAATGCAATGGCAAAAACACAAGAAGTGCTCAAGTCCTTCTCTCCCAAATTCCACCAAATCTAAAAAAGCTAGTGGGAGAATAAGCGAGGAAGAACACAAGAGGAAATCCACAAAAGAAACCCCAAAATCTAGATCCCAATATGTTCCCCTCACATAGAGGAGAGATGGAATGGTGGAGTTGTAGATATAGATCTCCCCTTTCAAATACCCCAAAAAGATTCAAGAAATATGGGAGGGATTCAGAGTATTTGCAAGCTCTTGAAGGTCAAAACAATGGTGGAGAGAGAGAATGCAAGCCACCAGCCTAAGGAGGAAGAAGAGGTCTTTTTATACCCCTCCCTAATGAAATATGACCGTTTGGGACTTTCCATGCCGGATAATCCGCCCCTCCCCCGGATATTCCGGGTTCCTCGGGCCCAAAAAATGGCTAAGGACTTCACGGCGCGACCCTCGTTATAGGGGGCAGATATTTGGGGAGGATAATCCGCCCCCGAAGGGCCGAATAATCCTTCTCCATTACTGAGAGCCACGCCTCAAAGTCCTTAGCCGTTTTCTAAAAACTGGGCCGGATAATCCGCCCCCATGGCCGGATAATCTGCCCCCCTAAAAACTGGCAGGAACAGCAAAACTGAAACCATCATAACTTTTTTCATTCGGACTCCGATTTTGATGATCTTGGGCTTGTTTCTAAGATAGTAAAGAGCTCAAAAATATCATGCAGGGAACCATCATAGTCTAGCAAGGGAGGACAGAACCAAATGATGAAAGGTTTAACCTATCTATAAAATACAAACCGGTAAAACCTCCAAAATCTAAAACAGAATAGAGAATGCATATGAAATCCGTTTTCGATGAACTTAAGCTTGTCATAGAGATTGACACAGTATCTAAATCCTCTCATGGATAATAACCAAATAAGAACCAAGAAATATGATGCCAAGTATGCAAAGGTTTGAGCTCACCGAGGGATATGATCAAGTTACTCACTTGAGAGCCCCTCTTAGTAGTACGGTTATCTATCCTATAAACCGGTCTCTCCAACTAACACCACGAGACCAGTTAGAAATAAACCCTATCAAGAATAAACCTTTTCCTTGTGTATATTCCACTTGATCTTGATGATGACGATCTTCTACACCTCAAGATCAAACCCTTTCTTGATTGCACTAGATAGCTTGGTGAAGACTTGGAATTTGCTCCCCCATACTCCACTATGGAAGAGCCTATCTTTTAGGAAAATCTTCACATATCCATGATCACCATAAGGATGGCAAGATACACTTGAGATCATCTTATTATTCAAGACACACTTGCCATAGGATCAAATTCTACTTGACCAATCTCCAGATCATTCCTTGAAACCTTGATCAACACTTGATCTTCTTCACTTTCTTCTTATTCCAACCTTGAAGACACCATATGGTTCAAGCATTGTCTATGGACAAATCCTACAAGTAAAACTTAATGCAAATATAAGTCCATAAAACATTGTCATTAATTACCAAAACCACACATGGGGGCCACACATGTTCTTTCAGTTGGACCCGAGCCGGATTTGGAATGAGTCAGTGAGTCAGACTCACGGTGACTAATATTATATGGGCTTTAGTGAATGGGCCACGTGAATGGAGACCATGTTCACTACCCGTATATAGTGGAGCACAGCAACCCAGAAGGGTTAATCGTTGATCGGTTAGGTCATTCCATGTGTTGGAAACCCTAGCTCCATAGCAGTCCTACCGTCATAACGAACCTAGCAGTTCGCCGCCGGTGCTCCTCCTTATACGTGTGGATAGCAGTAGAGGTGTTGTATGATCAGTACCAGGACGATCGGATCTGCACTACATTCAACTGACACGCTACATCAGTAATCCGCAACTACGTGTCTAGTGGTAAACCTTGTGGCCTTCTACCTCATCTAGATCTTGGAATCACCACGTTAGAGGAAAAAGTTTTGTTTTATCTCTACGTGGCCCAACACCGCCTCCGCCTCCATGCAATACTACTTCTTCAAAGAAACGGAAGGTCACCGCTCCCCTGCTACCCACATCAAAGAAAGGTAAAACGGCGAAGATAGTCGACATCCCGGCGGCTCTTCCAAAGAGACCTTATGAGAATACCGATGAGGAAAATGCTATAGACGTGGATGCCCAAGTTAAGGCACATTTTGCACCCAAAAAGACTAAGCCAAAGCCGATATTTGATGAAAAAACCAAAAAGTGGCCTACGTATTTTCTTGAGCAACCATCCCAGATATTGATGAATCTGGAATCAGACTATGACCGATAAATTATTAAGCAAGCAAAAAATAAATAACAAGTGCAAAATGCGGGAAACAAGTTTCCCATCTCGGAAAATAGAAGATTCAATCGGTCCCCCCGCTCAAAGTGATTTCAGATATCGACAAGGCCTTTAGAGCCGAAATGGATAAGCACATGAAAATAATGGACCCAGAGCCAGTACTACTGCTGCACCATTGGGCATCACTATATCGGAGGCCAAAGCATGTGATACCAACGCAAATATGTCTCTTTGTTCAACTTTTAGGCTATGAAGATATGCCAGTGGGTCAGATAGTACGGCAGTATGTCCAAGGGGAGCCTCTAGTCAGTCATGAGGATCTCACATGTCTGTCCACACATATGCGAAATCTGCACACATGGTACATATTGCAAACAGAAAAAAGCACCAGAAAGATTGGTTTTCGGTGGACATTAGAAAGGAGCATCACTTCAAACCATACTCGATACAGGTTCAAATGAACGAACTATTTCAGTTATACAATCATCATGCCCTCGATAAATCTATCATTGGTTGCTACTATCTCTAAGTGATTTATTTCTGTAATTAAGTCTCTAGCTCAGCTCGTTCATTGCATCTAATATAGTATCCTGACTATATATATATCCTTTTATATGATATTATATTTGGCAGAATAAAGATGCTTGAATACAAAATAGCTAGAAAATATGATGTTGGGTTCATTGACCCATATATCGTTAATGAATATACATTAAAGAATCACCCAAGGACGTGGAGGAAGACTTGTATATGTATTTAACAGAGAACAATTTTTTTAAGGAAATACTATTTCCTTACAACTTCAAGTGAGTGTTTCTGTATCGTACACATTATTTTTTTTTGCTCACTCGATGTTAAGTGTAATTGATAACATATGCATGTATGGTTATGTAAACGTCCGCATATTCCACTGGATCTTGCTAAACATTCAAGTTGACAAGTCCCTAGTTAAAGTCCATGACTCATTAACTCGAGACCAGTAGATGTGGAGCGACATGAAAGCAATTGTCACATCCCAAAATTTTCCAAATTTTGAAATGTGAAAAACAATAAACAAAAGAAATAATTGTTGAAATTTAGGGTGAAAAGAAACTTTTTGCTTCTAAATGGAAACTTCAAAACCCTTCTTGAACAAATTTGAATAAAATGGAATACAACAAAATTTCAATCAAGTGAAATGCATTCATCAATGAATATAGCTTGAAATTTAAACACTTGGGAAAATGAACCAAAACCCTAAAACCCTAATGGGAGAAAACCATTTTCAAGATCTCTCTAAGACTATGGATTTGATCCATATAAAATCTATCAACAAACATTTATAAATGATCAAAAATGATAAATAAAAATATTATAAAACCATAGAAATTGGTTTCATTTAATTTGGAACCATGGATAAAAACTTAGAATTTTTAATAAGATAAAAGGAAATAATTTTTCAAAGCTAATAAAGCTCCTAACTAAAATCCATGCCAAATTGTGAGCAAAATAATCTTAAAAGGATTTAAAAAGATAAACAAATATTAAATAAAATTATACAAATTGGAATCACCAATTTTGGATCTATAAATAAAAAGATATGGATTTTATAAGATAAAGAAAGAAATAAAAAAGGAATATTTAAAAGCCAAATTAAATCTTGGCCAAACCCATAAGCAAATGGAATAAGGATAATCCAAAAAAAATAAGGGAATTTGAATAAAATTTAATATGTACATGAACCACATTTGATTTAAAGGAAAACAAAAATCCCTAATATAAATGATTAATTAAATCATGGGAAAATAATTGGAATTTGTCAAGTGGAATAAAAGTTATTTAATTAACTTAAATGGAATAAAATAATTATTTGAATAAAATTTATATGGGATTAAAACCATATATGATTTTATTTGAATAAAGACAATTGCCAATTTAAATGAATATTAAATCATATTAAAATAATTTAAATAATTCATAGTGAATTTTTTAACACCCTAATGAATAAATAAAACCTACTGAAAAAGGTTTGTTAAAAAAATTGGAATTCAAAAGAAGTTTGAAAACATATTTAAACCTTATTTAAATAAAGACAAAATGTCTATTTTAAATATATAATAAACCATAAAAGGAATATTTGAAATATTCTAAAATGGAATTTTAAATACATTAATAAACAGTATAAAAACCTACTGCAAGTTTGGAAAAGTTTTGAAAATAATTGAGTGTTTAAATCATTTCATTCAAATCAAAACAGAAATTGAAATTAGAAAAAGAAAAGGAAAATAGAAGAAAAAAATGGAAAAGGGTCCAACCCTCTAACCTAGCCTAGCAGGCCCAACAGCCAGCCCACTCCCTCCCCTCCATGCGAACCGTTTTCTCACCCACAGATCCACCCCCTCAACCACTGACGGCCCGACCCCACCGTATACCCCTCTCATTCGCTGACCGCAAGGCCCCACCCCAGCGCATCATCGTCTCCACCCCGCGCTGACCATGCCTCCTCCTCGGCCGTTTCTGACCGTAAATACCCGTCGTAAATTCACCTAAATTTCGCGATTAAACCGCCAGCGATCACGCCGTACTTAATCGCCTTTCTTTCCTCTATCTTTCCCCTCATCACCACACCCTCTCCGCCACCAGGCTGAGCAAATTATTCGCCCGAACACTCACTGCACCGACGCACTCCGGCGGTAATTCCGGTGAGTATACGCCGCCCCATCCTCTCTAATTCACGCTCACTTGTTCACCATCGTTGTGCGAATCCATTGACCCCAGCCACATGTCTTCTTGTGACCCAGAGCGCCGGCAACGACATCAACTGAGCGCCACCGTCTTTGGCTTCAACTCCGTCGAGCTCCCCTGGTAATTCCTGACTACGCCTCCCCCTCTCTTTGACGCTGGCGCCTTCGTCTATCTCTTGCACGTCTTACGCCGCCCTCATTTGGTCATCCCGTGGCTTGTAGCTTTGTATCCGTCGAAGACCGTACGCACCTGACGGCAGCAAGAACTCTGGCGAACGATTCAGGTCATCCTCCTGCGCCCCTTGGTCTACGGCGACCACCCCGAGAATTAGCGCACCACGGCGAGTCTGGTGAGCCCCTTCCCCCTCTCCCTCGCTTCCTGTAGTCGCCGGTACACCACTGCCCAAGTGCGCCGCCGCCGTCCACCGTCGCAGCGCCGCCGGTTCGTGGTCAATTAGATTAGGTCGTTAGATCTTAATCACGTGGTTCAGAATAGATCACTTAAAACGAATCGATATGCTAGATCTGGACCATGTGATGCACTTTAAATCCTGTGGCCTGTGTTAGTCGATCCAACCGAACAGATATTGCCCAATAAGAACAAGACATCTGGCCCAGCTTCTGTTTTAAAAACAGAAATAGAACTATTAGATGTCCAGATTTGAAAAATTCATAACTTTTGATCCACACGTCCAAAATTTGCAAATTTTATGTCATTGGAATCAAGAAAAAGACACCTTTGCAGCCATGCCCTTACTTTAGTATTTTGATTTTGTAAAATTGCTTTTTTTCTGCAGAAACATTTCTATCCATATTTTGTGTATAAAATTTATTCTAAAAATGATTTTAAGGTAAAATATTTTACAAATGTTTTGTTTTGAACCTACTGACCATAAAAACCAACTTTTGGATTTAAAAAGAATATTTTGTGACACTAAGGAATTATTCCTCGAATAAAAGCATTTCTAGTAAAACAAAAATTGTTGATTATGTTTTAAAAATAATTTTTGAGCAAAACCTTTTGCAAATGGTTTGATTTAAACTCTATGACCCTAAACACTAAGTTTTGGATTCAAAAATGTATTTGATTAACCATAGAAAATTATTCCTTTGAATAAAGGCATTTCTAGTAAAATAAAATGTTGCTTGATTTAAAATGGTTTTTGGGTGAAATCTCTTGTAAAATTGATTTGCTTTAAACACTTTGATCCTAAAACATTAACATTGTGTTTAAAAACATATTTGGCTAACTCTACAAAATATTACTTTGATTTAAATAATTTCTAACAAAACCAAAAATGATTTAAATGGCCTATTTTCACTAACTTGTCTTTAAATGGTTTTGCCACTTTTATAAATGACCAATAGGTGTTTTAAAATGTTTATAACTTGTTAGAAACCACTTCTCCAATAAAACAATCTTTTGAATGCTTGCATGCATTGTTTTGTTTTCTTTATTTTATGTGGTGAATTGTTTGAATGCTATATTGATTTGTGCCTTGATTGAATTGTAGTGAAATATGAAGAGTGTGACTATTGCAAGATCAAGGAGTGAACCTATATTCTCTACCAAAAAAGGCAAGTGGTGCTTCATACTTTTGTCCTATTATTTTCACTATGCATTAGTGATATTTTGAGTAGGACTTGCATGGAATTTTTGTAAGTATAAACTATGCCTTGGGAAATCCTAGTAGATGATGCCTTAGTAGAATTTTTCCCTGAGTTAAGATTCTTGCTACTATTATGCTTAGCCTAGCTAGTAGAAAACAAGGGTGGATTATATTCATGCAATGAAATATTTCTAAGTCTATGACTTGTGTTTTGTTAATAAAACAACCATGTGAATGAATCACCAGGGTGGAATGGAATGAAAGGTTTGTGTTGAGTGGTTACACAAGTCCAGTATACTGGGGAAAAATTGGGCATCACCAAGTCCAGTATACTGGGGAAAACTTGGTATCACACTTGTGGGAAGCCACCCAGGAACAAAGATATTTGAGATGTCAAATGTTGAGAAGCTTCAAGTGCAGCCACATGGCATTATGGGCTCTGCCTGGATCATATATGTTGCAATAACTTAGCCAGATGGCCAGTTGGTGGTAGGGGGTGATAGGTTTGGAACGCGTCCATTTAGGTCTAAGGGAAGGCTTCTGAAAGATCTTGTCTCGATGCATGTCGAGTCTTGTGGGGAAAGTGCACCACCTCTCGAGAGAGTAAAACCTAAGTACTTAGTCGTGTCCCCGGCAATGGACAATTTTAGCATCAAGACATAGAAGCTATCAAGGATCTCCTCATCCCAATTTCTAAGTTAAAAACTTGTGGTTGAATAAGGGTAAAGGTTAACCAATATTCATTGGTTGTTCCTTGGGTGATTTTTGACAAACAAAAACTTAGTGTTTTCAAATGATAAGGAAAATCTATTTTGGGCAAAGCAAGCCTAAGCTCCACTTAGCCAAATGCATATAGATGATAGATACCACTACTCTACCATAGTATCACTTGCCAATACAATTCAAATGTATTGACCCTTATGGCTATAACTTATTATGTTGCAGGTTTGTTTGATGCTAGTGAAGTGTGTTGAATAGGATTACAAGTCTACAACCAACATGATTGCCTGTGGCACTTTGATGATGAAGGACTCCATGCTATATACATATTTCTGCTGCATTGTAATGAGATAGCCAAATGAGCTATGTAAGAAGTAATGAATTATTTTATTCCTGTTTATAAAGTTGTATTACGACCTTTGTTTCTTGATATTACATCTTAAACTATGAATGCTAGCTATTGATCCAGGGACTAGCATTGTAAATACAGGGATCTCTACCTTATCAGGTTGGGACCTCTACAGCAATGCTCCATGAGTAATTTCAATCATTATCGCATTATATCGGCCTCTTTCATTCATTTCATGATATCAAGTAACTAATAACTCCTTTGTTTATTTTCTTTGCCGAGCAGGTGTTGGACATGGTTCAGACAGAAAATACCATGTGCATTTAAAGAGGATCTAACTTATAAAATGGTTAAGAATTTACAGCAGCCATCGGGAACTCATTTATGTAGATTCTTTGTCTGCGAGTACAATCGCGAGTTGACCAGTGAGCGAAAAGTTGATTCACATTATATTCACGGTTTACGGAGAATATAGAGCCAGAACAATGCGTACGAGCAATTCAAGAGGAACTAGTGGGATTTCTGATGAAGGAGGTCCTTGATGTACATGAAGAACATGATGTGGATGACGCGCAAATCGATATGGCTTAGTGATCTCCATGTATTTGATATGATATATCATCAATTACCATATAATTTCAAAACATTTTTTCCTTTTGATATGATTGAATATATGTCTGCTTGCAAGGGATCGAATATTAATTATATAGATGCATCAACATGTACTGTGTATGTAGTAGCATAGAATAAGTATACTGAAATATATGTTTGAAATTATAGTGAAACACAATACGAAAAAGGAACGAAATGGTAAAAAAAAGGAAACACACAATCTCTTCCATGATAGAGAAACACACGAATTCTCTGCCGCGACAGGAAGCATTATAGTCCCGGGTGGTGTTACGACCCGGGACTAGAGGGGTTCCGCCCCCCGCCTCGTGAAAACTGCCATGTGGTCGTCTCTACTCCCGGGCGATAGCGAGTCGGGACTAGAGATGGGGGCCTCTAGTCCCGATTTGGCAGTCCCGGGTCCAAAACAGGGACTAGAGTCCGTTACGGCCGAGACTTGAGGCCCATTTTCCACCAGTGGAACCACCCAATTATGAAGTGGTATTTGATATCATCAAAACATCCATCCGGTGTTGGTGATTAACATAATCTCATGGTCGAAGGATTCGTTTACTATGTGATTGAAAGCTTGTAGGAAATGAACTTTAATAACTTGATCTTATGCTATGCTTACTATAGATGTGTGTCCATCACATCATCTATTATTATCTATTAAAAGTATATGACGGGCGACTAGAAAATAAAGAAATAGTCTAGAGAATCCCACAAAAATAGAAAACATCTAACCATCAATTTAATTAACAATATGATAGTAGCCAACGGATCTTAGAAATAACCTATTGACATGTAAGTTTTAAAAAATTACCCACCAATATCCTACATAAATTTCCACGTACCCCTTCGATATTGTGTCTACCTGATAGATGAGATCCGTGTTCCGGTCGAGAAAGAAAAAGCCGAGATCGATTTTCATCAAACTTATCGTGGCTCTTTTTTTCTTCCTCACATGCCATGTACCCATGGCTGTATGGCATCAAATCTGACAGGTAACAGCCTTCTACACAGGAAGTCTCCAGCGAGTAGCGACGGCAGGTAACATCCTTCTACGGGAGTCTATAGAGATTAGCGGCGGCAGGTAGATTATAGATTAGATCGGCAAGTTGATCAGATGTGAGGTGGCGCTTGCATGGTACTGTCAATTAGAGATGATTCTCAATTCGTTGGACAGCTATTAGGAAGTTGTATATACGTGTACAAGACAGAAGTGTTTTTTGCTAAAACTATTAATGTTTTTCTCTATCCTATTTTATCTGCCAACTTTTTTTTTTGACAAATTGATACGCACTAGTATTATGTTGGGCTACAAACGGTAGATGTACCAGAGAATTAAGCGATATCAGCGGTACGGAACTCGCTCCGTAAGCTAGCCCCTATTCTCTACCCTTCCAACCTACAAGGTGAGGATTCAACTTTTGATGTTAAAACATGTACTCCCTCCCTCCCAAAATAGATGTCTTAAGTTTTTTAAAATTTGAATGAATCTATATGCTAAATAGTGTCTAGATTTATTTAAATTTTGAAAATTTTGAGACATCTATTTTAGGACGGAGGGAGTACATAACTTTGATAGCATCGTCGGATAAGTGTTTGTATTTGAGCATACAATTTATTATGATATTAGTCTACCCAAAATGATAAACTGTAAAATATCCTGTCATAATTTGATAAAGCACTATTTTACTTAGTCGTTAATTATGTACTCCCTCTGACCCATATTAGTTGACTTCAATTTGGATGTATCTATCACAAAAATTGTCTAGATACATCCAAATTGAAGTCAACTAATATGGGTCGGAGAGAGTACTTATTTTAGTGTCCCATACAATTCTAGAAAGGTCATTAGTAATCTCTCTTTTTTGCACTTCCAAAGTTATGCTATGCACAAAAACACAAGAATCTATTTTTTTCATGATATTAGTTTAACACAAGGAATCACTGTTCAGATTGCACACTAGCTATCGCTCCTTTGTATGTGATGTTATATGAACGTGAAATGAGACTACAAGTAGAAGTATGCATATATATCGAGCGAACTAGATTCACTAGGTGCACTAGCAACTTAACCTTGATTCAACAGATCCTTAGGATTCAATATCCCAAATTTTTGTATTGTTGATGACTACTTGGTGATTGATCTGGAGTAACTGAAGTTGCGCTCAAAATTCATGGTAAATTGTACCTTCAGGTCAACTAGGTAAGTATTTAGGTTACCTAAGTGTTCTCAGCTTTCACTCTCCTATCTATAATCAAATCTTCTCCAATCCGAGATAACCCAACATAAAAACAAGCAATTTGTATTTTAAGGGGCATTTTATGCACATATGGATGTTGGTCAATGCAATATATTTGTACATGTATTTATATATATATATATATATATATATATATATATATATATATATATATATGCATAGTTATTCGGAAGTCCAGAAGACAAAACAAGTTGTTGCACTTTCCAATAAAAGATACCTCCGTCCAATTTAGATTGAAGCTTCTTTATACTACTACATGGTCATGCATTTCTTAATAGAAATGTATTAGTATAACTAATATATTCAATTAAACTTTTTGCTAGCTCGACATGCACATTGGCAAAGTTGTACCACATCCATCAGGTGAATGCAGAATGGCAGACACACGCATGCTTCTGCCCATAGTTTAAACTTTAAAATTGATCATGCTAAATACTGATCAAAAAAATTATTCCTCAATATCAGAAATATTATGCATCCCATGTTATATTTACTTATGACAACAACTTAGATTCACCTATTATAGTGTTAGCTGGCTTAGTCAAAACCTACTCTTAATTAGGAATTACTCATTGCATGACTTATTTAATTCTCAAGTTTTGGTTCAAATTTTAAATTTCACGACATATTTTCCTAATCAATTATTATATGTTTCTTTTTATGATTTCTGAAGGTGTTTCGTATCTCGGATGCACTAGGTGCACTGCAAGACAGGATATATGTAGACTATCTATTGTTGGCAAAAAAAAAATATTAGGTGACTAGGCGATAAGGGTGAACTTGGCATGTTTTTGTGGAAATTCCTAGAACTTGGTGGTCCAAGTCCTCTCTACTATTTTTACAGTTGTCTCCATTCATAAGTAGATGGCATCTTACGAGTTGTGAGTGAAAGTTCTCAAATTGACATTGATAATATTCATCAATTGGCATGATTAAAACATAATCATTATATTTGTCACGACACATTTCTTTGTTAGTTGTTCATATATTCTTTCAGAAAATTGCCCATTTATTAATATTGTGCTGATGTATGAGATGGTAATTGTTAACAAATGAATTAAGTGCTTATTTTACTATGTATTATCTTGTGTTTCATGTTTGCGGTAAACTAAAATTGCATTCATTATTAACAGTTTCTCAATTGCACGATGATTAGTAAATGTTCGAGTAAACCGAAAGAATATTTTCTCCTATCAGATAATGTCTAGCACAACTATTACATAATGTTTTGTGATATCTAGGTATATGCTCTATATAGATATGGTCATACAAAAAAATGCAACGTATCCCCCATCCCAAAGTTTAGGACTTCTATAGGTTAATCTGAAGCAATACCCTATCACAAAATGATAAAGTTGGTTTTTTTGGTAGGACATTACTACGAGTCACTAGTGCACACCCCCCCTCTAACACCGGTTTGGAGGGCCCTCTAACAGCGGTTGTAGAACCGCTGTTGAGGGTTCGGTGTTAGAGGGGCCCCCCTTTAACACTGGTTCTTATACGAACCGGTGTTAAAGGGTGGTGCACGTGGGGCTGGCGCAGCGCTCAGGGACCCCCCCTTTAACACCGGTTCGTAACACGAACCAGTGTTAAAGGTTTTCTGCCGCGGCAGGAAAACGGCCTAAATCTCTGTCGCGGCAGAGTTCTGCCACTGCCCCGTTCTGGGCGTATTTCTGCGGGGAATCGATCGGGAGCGGTATACACATACATCGTCATCGGTACATACGAGTACATGAATAATTAAGCAACTGTTATTATACACAACATCGTCATTGTGTGGTATTCTCCGTAAACATTGAAGCATCAAGTACAAGACAAACACGTTCAAGCATATATACAACGTTTATTTTGGTGGATATCTAAAGAGTTCTCCGCCAGGCGTGACGACCTCATCAAGTATGAACCCCGCCAGTTCCTCTTGAATGGCTCGTATGCGGTCAAATGGTAGGAGTTGATCCCACATCCGTTCGATCTGAATATATATGAAGAATGGGGTCAATATATATATAAGAATAAAACTCAACACAATTGATGGTAATAAAATAATGTTGTGTACTTTGTTTACTTACTCTAAGTTGTTCTAGTGCGGCTTGGCCCGTTGCACATATCGTGTTGCGAATGAACTTGCAAACATAGTACCCACATAAGTTTTTGCCGTGTCCCTGATGCGCGCACTTTACGAGAATAGAGAGTTCAATCAAAATAATAATCAATAAAGCATGATATAATAGAATTGGAAGCAGAATCAAAAAGATACACAGACCTAGCTAGCTAGTATTACTTACATTTTGGTCTACAAATTTTAGTTCTTCTGACCATTCACCCACGGCCCTGCCCGTGAACCTTTTCCAAACCCTGTCCGGCAAAGAAAATAGATAAAGGAGTAATTAATTACTTGTTGTCACGAAAGTTGCCGATCTAGTGCGATAATATGATTGAAATTACCTCTGAAGCATCTCTCTAAAGTCTGCCCATAGCTCTTTTTCTTTTCGTAACGAGTCCATGACAAGGACTTTTCCTGAGTCGGGTTGAATGACTAGCAGAATAAAGTGGAACTTACGCATACATAACTCATCATCAGTTACACCTAACATCGAGTAAGCCGAAACAGAATGTGTACAAGAGAGGGTAACAGTACTCACGAGAAGTTGTAAGGCAATAGTATTTCCCTTTTGGTTTGTTTTCTCAGTAAAGACCTTAGCAAGTAATCTTCTATTTGCCCGGGTTTGGTTCTTACCACTTCTTCGTGAACTCTATTTGGGTCAACAAACCCAATGTGAAAAGGGCCTCCTTTCATGCATTCCATAACCTTTTTCCTGCATAATAGTATATACATATATGGTGAGCATATATATATACATGCAATTAATGAAGTGAATGAGATGAGATATAAATTACAGAAATAGTACTTATACACAATAAAGGCTGATGGCAACTTTATCGAGATCCTTCTGATTGAATAGAAAATGCAAGTCTTGAATGTTGAAGTCGATCTCTTCGTCTCCGCACAAGAAAATCTCATCTCTTATATGCGCCATGATCCATTCTTCCTTTCTCGTCTTGCAGAAATCAAGGTACCACTTGTGCAATCTTCGCATCTTTGTTGGTAGATTCTTGAGCTCCTCTTTCTTGACGAGATTCTTCCCATACTTCCATGGCTGTATGGGGTTGGCATCGCATTTGGGCAAGTTGTCTCCCATGATGTTCAAGTATGCAATGTAAGTCATCCCCATCTCATTGGCCTTTCTTTGTAGCTCTGCCTCGTAATCATTTATGGGAGGAGCGTCCCGTGTGTCGAACACTTGGAGTGGGGCACATGATTGGTTTTCCTGCTCTCCGAGCATGGGAACTGTTTTCTGGGGTTCCGCACGACTGCTACTTTCAGTCTCCCTATGGCGCCATGCATCCCCCTTCAAAATCTGGCGCTCGTAGTCCGGCACAAGTGGGGTTTCAGGTTTCAAAAGATTATTGTAAAACTTCTCCACCACCGCCGGATCTATTTTCTCCTTTGGCTCGGCCCGTCTAGGTGCAAAGAATTTCTTGACCTCTTCTTCCGAGATCCTATTGGTCTCCTCGTCGCTGCGATTCCATGGTAAAACCGGCAATGGCTTGGTGGAAGGCTGCGGGACATAGTTTTTTGAACTCTTTGGCGTACGGTTTCCAGCGGATTTCTTTGTGGCAGTGCTAGTGATGCTCTTCGTGGCAGTGCTCTTCCGCTTACGCTGAGGAGATGGCTGAAGCACTGGAGATGGCTGACGGGCAGGAGATGGCTGGCGCGTCGGAGATGGCTGGCGCGCCGGAGATGGCTGCCGCACAGGAGATGGATGAAGCGCCGGAGATGGCTGCCGCGCAGGAGATGGCTGAAGCGGCTCAGACTACTGACGCTGCGAAGACGGCGGGGGTGCCAGTGGCCTCCAATTTGGAAGCACGATGTGTTCCTTCTTCCAAAGAATGGTTGTTTTCGCTGCAAATTTGAGTTGAGTTTCCCCTTCACCTGTAGCATGGTCAAGCTGTGCTTCCTCATATTCCTTCACAACCTCATCCACCCCGACAATAGCATAGCCATCTGGAATCGGTCGGCAGTGGTAAGTTCCACTAGCTACAGGAGGTAAGGCATAGACGACAGCCACCTTAATGGATAAGCCCATTAATCTCACATGCAGCTCAGCGTGTTTGCTCTCCGTGATCTCATCCACGGGGTATCAAGGACCCGCCATTTCAAGCGTGGGATGCACGTTCTCCGTGGAAGCCACGCTGCTTTTCCGCGCAGAGTCTAGGCCGCCGGCAGCTTCCAATGCAGTCTCTTCGTGCCGCTGAGATGGGCCGGAAAAGTAGCTTGACGGCTCTGTTGTGCATTAACTTGCGCCTGCAGCGCCACAAGTGCATGTTCTATTTGTGTCATCCGCTCTGTACGCTCTTTTTCTTTTCTGCCGCGCCATCTGTAAGAGTCGCTCCACTCGGCAAACCCATCCTTCCACGTCATACCCCCTGTGCCTCGTGCTGGTCTAGGGTGTTCTTTTTTACCGATGGCGCGTGTGAGCTGGTCATTCTCTCTGTAGGGATGGAAGGTCCTGGCGGCTGTTTCCTCGTATGTCGTGATGAGTTCAGTGACGGGTTTGGCAAGGAGTGTTGGGAAGATACATAATCCTATTTCTGGGTCCAACCTTGCCCCGATTCCGTAGAACCAAGTCTTTTCATGTAGGTCCCACCCATCTGTTTGGGGTGTGATCCCTCTAGCGCGCAGGGCCTTTCAACTTCCTCCCACTTAGGCCTCTGAGATATGTAGCCACCTGACCTCGTCCTCTGGTGATATTCCTTCTTATGGGCATTTAGCGTATTGGTTTCTGACCTCTTTTTAGCTATAGCACCTTCCTTATATGCCACAAATTCGGGCCAGTGAGGTCTTATCTTCGCATAATATGCGTCTTCGAAATTTGGAGTCTCGCGAGCTTTGACAAATTTGTTCAATTTTGTCTTCCAGTTGCGGAAAGCGTCAGCCATCTTCTTTAGAGTCCACTCTTTGACCTTTTCCTTTATAACCGGTTTGTTTTCATCCTCCTCTGGCGGAAGGGTGAAATTTACCAACAACGAATTCCAAAGTGTTTCTTTGGATCTTTCATCGACAAAGGTACCGTCGCCCTTCTTTGGCTTATTCCAATACTCAATTATGATTGGGATTTGGTCCCTAACAAGAACTCCAGCCTAACGTACAAATTTGTCTGCGGCCTTCTTGGGCTCCATCGGCATGCCATCAACACGGACTTCTTCGATCGTGAATTTTGCACGATCTTTCAACCGATGGCTCGCGCCTCGCTTGCTCTTTTTCGTAGAAGAAGATGGTTGCTGGCTGGTCGATCCAGAGGGCTAAAATAAGAAAGAAGCGTTAATTAATACATGTAGAAGAAGATTGTTGGTGGAAGTCAGCAGAGGCTTAATCAATGCATATACCTCGCCGGACTTTGTAATCACTCAATTGCGTTCACCGGAGTCTTCATCTTCTCCATGACTACTTGAGCTATCATCATGTCCCTCCAAGTTCAGATATTGTGAGGTGTCCTCATCAATAATGTTCTCCATTATTTCTTCTTCTTCAAGGTTTCTACTAAGTGGATCCATAGTTTCTAAAACAATAATATTATCTAGAGTAAGAGAGTAAACATTCAAGTGGACTTGGATTCATACACAAATATACATATTATGCATACAAAAATACACAAATAAATACACAAATGAAATTAAAACCATAAGGATGCTTGATCATTTTAAACGAGTTCCGAGGGGTCCAAACCCTAATTCGGAGAAATCCCGGATGCATATGAGAGGGGCTAGCTATAGTGGCTGACTGGAGGCTGGCGGCATTGGAGAGCGACCTAGGGCGCGGGAGGTAGCGTGATGCGGCCTACCTAAAACGGGCGTTGTTCGAAAGAGGAGGCCGAGGCAAGCATTATAGTGGTGGCGCCGCCTCAGTATGGTCACCGGAGCGACGGCAGCGACGGCAGCGACGGCAAACAACTTGGCAGAACAGATACAATGTGGAGGGGATATCCCTTTTATAAAGCAGATCAAAATAAGCAATAAAAACCGCGGAGAACCTAAACTTGCCACCGAAGTCAATGAGCCAAGATCAGGATGAGTCAGAGCTCCACAACGACACCCCCAAGAGGGTAACGACCAACGAGACCTATGGTAAAGGGTTTTCACCTGGAGCCCTGTGACGAAGAAGGTAGCAGCATCGGCGGCCCCAGAGACCTATGGTAAAGGGTTTTCCCCGTCTTCTGCCCCGCCCGTTGTCCCCAAGATAGGCCCCAGGCTGAGGGGAGAAGCCACGACGCTCGCTAAAGAGCTGCCCGCGTAGTCCACCTTCTAAGGCCGCCACCAACATCCGTGAACTCTAGCCACCACTTTGATGACCAACGACACATCGCATCGCCGAAGAGATGGACGTCGTGCCGTCGTTGCCAGCGGACACACCTGCAACCCGAGAAGGACCATGCATACACCCCGACATTGCTGGAATACCGGCTCTCACCCTATGGCCACCACCGGAGCTCGCACCCCACCTAGGCCGCCCCCGTAGCCGAGAGGGGAGGCCGTCCCCGTACCGCGCCTAGGCCTGGGCCATCCCCCACTGCTCTGGCGTCGCCCGCTGCCCAGACACCAAGGACCGCGCGTGTCGCCGCCACTGAAAACTGTCGGGCGCCACCGCGAGCTCCACCGCCGCCTCCATGTACGTGCAAGGTGCTCATCGGGACAGCAACGCAAAAGGAAGGAAACAGAGGGGGCCAGGAGGTCCGCTAGCTCACCACGAGCACGACGGTGGGGTTCTTGTAGGCGTCGGCGTCATCGTCGGCTTCGGTGGTGCACGCGCGGTGGCGGTGGCGGTGGCGGTGTTGGCGCGCGCGAGGGCGACGGCGGCTCCGATCGAGTTGGCGGCCGACACGAGGGTGGCGACGGCGAGGACGAGGGCTGGACGGCGCCGGCAGCTCTGCTAGCTCTCTGTTTTTCTCTACGCGGCGGGTTCGATCTGGCTCTGGGGGGAAGAATGAAGGGGAAGGCGCGCATTTAATACCCCCCTTTAACACTGGTTCGGGGCTGGAACCGGTGTTAAAGGGGGGGAATTCGTTTGGCGCGCGCACCCCTTTCCCCTTTAACACCGGTTTCAGCCACGAACCAGTGTTAAAGGGGGGGTGTGCGTGCGCGAAACGAAATAAATGCCCCCCCCTTTAACACCGGTTCGTGGCTGGAACCGGTGTTAAAGGGGGGCATTTATTTCATGCATTAAAGGGGTTGGGGCATTTATAATTCAAAAAATAGGATATGAATTTAGAAAATTCATATCTTATTCATTTCAACTCAGAAAAATATGAATAATATATCATAATTTTCAGAAAAATAATATCTATCCATTCATGTAAAAACATTTTATATTTACTTTAGATGAAAATTTTCAAAATGATTAAAACACTTACATATAAATTTTGATTATTCAATTCAAACAAAAATAAATTGTCAAATCCTAAAACATTGAATATAAGAAATATTAAGCATATAAAAAGGAATCTAACCCTATTTTAATAGAGCAAATCATATTTTATTTTGTATTAACATTTTTGAATTGATTGGATATTTAAATGCCACATCTTATGCTCGGAAAATGGAAAATGCCTTTTTGGTGCGATAAAAAGGAAAACTTCCTCTTACAACATTGTTTGTCATGCCATGACGCACATGTATGCACAATATGGCCATATTATCACAAACTATGCCTTGATTCTAGCCATAACATTGGTCATTTGACGCGAAAGCCAAGAAACCTCGAATGAGATAGGTCATTTTGTGAAGGAGATAGAACATGAATTAAAATACAGAATGCAACTAATAGTAAGTTACATAAATCATGACTGAAAATTAAGATACATAAAAGAACTAAAAATTAAGATACATGGCCAGATTAAGTAACAATCGGCCGAACTTATTTCGGAATGTGGGAGTGATTCAGTCATGCTCCTGCCTACACCTGTAATACTCGCCACTATAGTCGTCGTACTCGCCGCCGCCGTCATCGCTGTCGTCGTCGGGGTCGCCGTAATTGAACCTTGAAGGCTGAGTACACGTGGGCTGGACTTGAGGGTAGCGCAGACGGGGGTTAGAGTCGGCGGTAGTGTCATAGGCCATGACGCTCTGGAGAGTCTGACCGCGCCACCATAGCCGACGGCCGGCCTCGTTGAAGTTCGGAGGAGGTGGGGCGTCCTCTTCGTGCCTGGCGTGCGCCCTCTCACGCCGATCCATGAAGAAGGCTTCCCAAGTAGGGAAATAGTCAGGATGCCATCTGGGATTCCTCCGCTGCTTCGGCGTGAGCTCGAAGTAGTAGTGGTTCATGATGGCCATCCGGCGCGCCACACCTAGAGGGACAGGAGGAACAGGCATGCCTCCGGCGCTCAGCATCCAGCCGACGGGGACACAGTAGCCCGGCGGGCAGGGGTAGTTCGAGGCGCAAAGCGCCTCCTCCTCCCTGGGGGTTAGTGCTACGGTGGAAGCCATGGGAAAGAGTGATGAGGTTGCAGATATGAGTCTAGATATGTGCAATGACAATGGAGGCCAACCCTACATATATTTATAGTGAAGAACTGGCGGGAAAAAATGGCGGGAAGAAAAATGGCGGGAAAAATGGCGGGAAAAACTGGCAGGAAGAAAAATGGCAGGAAGAAAAATGGAGGGAAGAAATAGAAGGAAGAAAAATGGAGGGAAGAAAAATGGATTCCAGGCTGGGCCAGGTAGCACTAATGATAGGGGTGAGTGTCGACATTATGTCGTGCGGCGTGTACCTTGTCCCGGATGGTGTCACCAACCAGGACTAAAGATGAACCTTTAGTCCCGGTTGGAGACACCAACCGGGACTAAAGATGAACCTTTAGTCCCATTTGGAGACACCAACCGGGACAAAACACGAGTCATTACTAATAATAGGGGTGAGTGTCGACATTATTTCGTAAGTGTCGACACTATGCCGAGCTGCTTGTACTATAAATAGGCATCCTTGTGAGTCCAGTCCTCCAGCCAGTTTGAGGCATCTCCAAGATGGTTTTCGAGAGCAGGGACACCACTACGGCCAGTTTCAGGGAGATGCCGACGGAGCCCAGTCCTCCGGCATCTGCGAGAAACTGGTCATAGAGGCACTCCCTAATATGTGAAATTATTTAGCTCCTAGGTGTATTGATCTAGTTAGAGAAGTTACAAGCTGCAAGATGGTTTTCGAGAGCAGGGACACCACTACGGCCAGTTTCAGGGAGATGCCGACGGAGCCCAGTCCTCCGGCATCTCCAAGAAACTGGTCATAGAGGCACTCCCTAATATGTGACCGCGTGCGTTTGGAGATCAGATCTTAATGGTAAGTACGAATCGAGACAACTTCTTCTCATAGTCCCGGTCCAGCCACAAAACAAGACTCACACTCAAGACATTTATTAATATTAAAAACTGAGACTACAAAACCGGTCCCCCCTATATATAGTCCCGGTCAATCCACAAACCGCGAAAGATATCCTTCGGTCAAGCCACAAACCCCGAAAGACATGAACTAGAGTTACATAATATGAGCATGAACTTCTTGGCATATGTCCTTCCTTATGATCGCTTCAGACGTAACCATGGAGCATCTTATTTACTTAATAGAATGCTTGGGTCAGTTTTCACTGTGAAGGGCGGAATTTCATCAAACTTATTATAATCTTCTGACATGTCTGTCTTGTCCTCGATTCCCACGATGTTTCTTTTCCCTGAAAGAACTATGTGACGCTTTGGCTCATCATATGACGTATTCGTTTGCATATTTTTTCTTTCTTTTGGTCTGGAGGTCATGTCCTTCACATAGAAAACCTGAGCCACATCATTGGCTAGGACGAATAGTTCGTCTAAGTTCTTGTCTACCTTCATAAGATTGTTGAGATCCACCGTTGTGATTCTGTACTTCTTGTCTACCTCAACCCCTCCTCCTGTTAGCTTGACCCATTTGCATCGAAACAAGGGGACCTTAAAATTAGTTCCATAGTCAAGTTCCCATATCTCTTCTATGAACCCATAATACGTGGTCTTTTGCCCATTGTCTTCTGCTGCATCGAAGCGGACACCACTATTTTGGTTGGTGCTCTTTTTATCTTGTCCTATCATGTAAAATGTATTCCCATTTATCTCGTACCCTTGGAAAGTACATACAGTCGAAGATGGTGTCCTGGCCAACAAGTACAACTGATCCCCAACAGTGGTGTTATTCGTGAGAAGTCTTTGCAGCCAGCCGCCAAAACTCGCCATGTGTTCACTTATAGTCCATTCATCAGACTGCCCCGGGTGTTTGAGGCGTATTAAATTCTTGTGTTCATTGATATACGGGGCAACCAAGATAGATCTTTGTAAAACTGTGTAGTGTGCTTGATTGAGAGAATGCCCGTCCCTACATATCATTGCTTTACATCCTAGGGTGCCTTTTCCACGTAGTCTCCCCTCATGTCGTGATTCTGGAACACCAATCGCCTTAAGGTCAGGAATAAAATCAACACAGAACTCAATGACCTCCTCTGTTACATAGCCCTTGGAGATGCTTCCTTCTGGCCTAGCACGGTTATGAACATATTTCTTTAAGACTCCCATGTACCTCTCAAAGGGGAACATATTGTGTAGAAATACAGGACCGAGGATGGCAATCTCTTCTACTAGGTGAACCAGGAGATGCGTCATAATATTGAAGAAGGATGGTGGGAACACCAACTCAAAGCTGACACGACATTGGGCCACATCTGTCTGTAACCCTGGTAGGCTTTCTAGATCGATTACCTGCTGAGATATTGCATTGAGGAATGCACATAGCTTCACAATGGATACTCGAACATTTTCAGGTAGAAGCCCCCTCAATGCAATCAGAAGCAATTGTGTCATAATCACGTGGCAGTCATGAGACTTTAGGTTTTGGAATTTTTTCTCTGCCATATTTATTATTCCCTTTATATTCGACGAGAAGCCAGACGGGACCTTGATACTGCTCAAACATTCAAAAAAGATCTCCTTCTCTGCTTTGGTAAGAGCGTAGCTGGCAGGAGTTAAGTGGCATCGTTTACCCTTCGCGTTCTCAGGATGCATAGGCTCTTCAGGGTCTTTCAGACATTGCTGGTCTTGCCGTGCTTCCGGTGTATCTTTTGTCTTCCCATACACTCCTAGGAAGCCTAGCAGGTTCACGCAAACATTCTTCGTCACGTGCATCACGTCGATTGAAGAGCGGACCTCTAAGACTTTCCAATAGGGTAGGTCCCAAAATATAGATTGCTTCTTCCACATGGGCACGTGTCCGGCATCGTCATTCGGAACAGATAGACTGCCAGGACCTTTTCCAAAGATTACTTCTAGGTCCTTGACCATACCAAATACCTCCTCACCGGTACGGAGGACAGGCTTCCTCCGAGGTTCTGCCAGACGCTTGAAATGCTTGCCTTTCTTTCTTACTGGATGCAGGTTTGGAAGAAATCGGCGATACCCTAGGTACACAACCCTCTTACATTTATCCAAATATACACTTTCAGTCTCATCTAGACAGTGTGTGCATGCATTGTATCCCTTGTTTGTCTGCCCTGAAATGTTACTAAGAGCAGGCCAATCATTGATGGTTACGAAAAGCAATGCTCGTAGGTAAAATGGCTCCCCTTTGTGCTCATCCCACATACGTACACCTGGTTTGGCCCACAGCTGTAAAATTTCTTCAACTAATGGCCTTAGGTACACATCAATGTCGTTGCCGGGTTGCCTCGGGCCTTGGATGAGCACTGGCATCATAATGAACTTCCTCTTCATACACAACCAAGGAGGAAGGTTATAGATACATAGAGTCATAGGCCAGGTGTTGTGACTGCAGCTATGCTCACCAAAAGGATTCATGTCGTCTGTACTTAGACCAAACCTTAAGTTCCTTGCGTCACATGCGAAGTCCAGGTACTCTCGCTCGACTTTTCTCCACTGTGACCCATCAGCGGGGTGTCTAAACATCGCGTCTTTCTTACGGTCTTCCATGTGCCATCGCAACAACTTGGCATGCTCTTTATTTCTGAAGAGACGTTTTAACCGTGGTATTATAGGAGCATACCACATAACCTTGGCAGGAACCTTCTTCCTAGGGGCCTCGCCCTCAACATCGCCAGGATCGTCTCGTCTGATCTTATACTGCAGTGCAGTGCATACCGGGCATGCATCCAAATTCTCGTACTTCTCACCGCGGTAGAGGATGCAGTCATTAATGCAGGCATGTATCTTCTGCACGTCTAATCCTAGAGGGCAGACAACCTTCTTTGCTTGGTATGTACTGTCGGGCAACTCATTATTTCTTGGAAGAAGATTCTTCATTTTTACCAACAACTTTGAAAATGCGCTGTCAGTCACACCGTTCTCTGCCTTCCCTTGTAGCAAATCTAGTGTGGTACCTAGCTTTTTGTGGCCATCTTCGCAAGTTGGATACAACAATGTTTTGTGATCCTTTAACATTTGCTCCAGCTTCTCCTTCTCCTTTTCAGTTTCACATTCTTCCTTTGCATCAGTAATGGCCCGACCAAGATCGTCATCAGCGGGCCCATCTGCTATCTCTTGATCTTCATTATCTACCCCCATTGCAGTATCATCATATTCAGGATACATATTATGATAGTTGTCATCATCCTCTTCTTCTTCGTTCTCTTCCATCACAACCCCTTTTTCTCCGTGCTTGGTCCAACAATTATAGCTGGGCATGAAACCGGATAGAAGCAGGTGGGCATGAATGGTTCTGGTATTTGAGTAGTCTTTCTTGTTCTGACAGTGAACACATGGACAACACATAAAACCATTGTGACCACGGTTTGCATTAGCCACAACGATGAAATTTTGGAGGCCCGTAATGTACTCGGAAGTGCGGCGGTCACCGTACATCCATTGCCGGTTCATCTGCATTAATATATAGTTTATATCAAAAATTAATAGGGAGATGACCATTTATATATATAGTACATCAATGACACATGAAAGGATAGTTGCTGACCTCGACCGAGAAGGAAAGAGCAACGAGAAAACTTATTTTGAGCTCTCGGGCATTTCACCGAACACCTCTTGTGCATATGAAAAAAACACAAACTAGCACTCTTCACACCCTCTTGCTAGGCTCCAAAATGAGATAGTGAAAAAATGGAAGAGTGGGGTGTGGGCTGCGGTGTCTTTTATAGACCCCCCTTTAACACCGGTTCAAGCCACGAACCGGTGTTAAACGGGGGGCTACGCGGGCCACTGGTGCAGGGTCCTTTAACACCGGTTCGTGCCACGAACCAGTGTTAAAGGGGGGGCTCCTTTTTGCCGCACGGGCCACGCTGGTACGGCCCCCCTTTAACACCGGTTCGTACAAGAACCGGTGTTAAAGCCCTTTTCCAGGATCAACAAAAGGCCTCGTTTCCACTAGTGAGTTGATTGCTACTAAATATGTAACACTATTTTTTAAGCGCCTATGAGCCCTTATGAGGTTCTCACGAGCAAGATCAACTACCCGAAAGAAATTATTAAGACATGCAAGTATACCTTGTATATAGCACCACACCACCTAGATAAGAATTTTTCTAGGGACATAAATACGAATTTAGTTAGGTTTAATTTGTTAGTACCTTCACAACAGCTTGCTAATATACATGGAATTTTTATATGTATTTAGTTTTTTCTTTGTCTGTATTTTCAATCCATACATTGTTGAATATTCCAATGTTTTCCATTTAACCAAAACAAGTAGATAAATAATGTTGTCTTCACTCAATGTGGTATTCTATCAACCATAAAAACATTGTGAGGTGTGTAATCTTATTATTTATAGTAAAATTCCAAATATTTAAGTTACCAAAAATTAATTTGAAAAATATATCGACACATTAAAGATGATTCCCTCGCACTTGTGAGGGCCACTGTGCTGGTTCTCCTAATAATATGATCTTGTTATTAATAACATACAATGTCCATGATCAGGAAACCATGATCATCTATTAATCAACAAGCTAGTTCAACAAGAGGCTTACTAGGGACTCTTTTATGTTTACAAAACACACAAGTATTAATGTTTCCTATTAATACAATTCTAGCATGGGATGCAAACATTTATCATAAACACAAAGATATAATAATAAACACTTTATTATTGCCTCTTGGGCATATATCCAACACCTCAGGGCCGCGACCACCTCCTCCGAGATAAATGGGAGGGTGAGCTCCGCATTCTTGGTGGAGGTGAGCAACGCCTCCCCGACCAGATGTCAGGGGCAAGCGAGAGCCCCGACCAAGGCGACATCGAGAGCAAATCTTTGTAGAATGCATAAATATGGGAGGAGAGAGCCTGCAGAGATTCCTGAAAAGAATCCCCCTCCCAGAGGCAAGGGATCGAACACTTCCTCCTCTTTCCATTGGCAATGGCATGAAAATAGGCCGTGTTAGATTCCCCTTGGAAAGTCTAGTTCTAGCGACTCTTGTGTCGCCAGAACGCCTCTTCCCCTTGTAGATCTCCATAATGGATGTCTCAAGGGAGTACCTATGGGACCAGGCCTCCGCCGAGAGGCCGCGCTGATCGACCTCCAGCTCAAGGGCCTGGATTTCCCGCAGAATAGATTCCTTTTGGTCCCGAAGGTCCGCCCCCAAGTTAGCTCCCCACACTCGCATGAGCTGCCGAGATAGCTTGGCACAGTAATGTCAGATATCCACCACGCAATACACCGGAAGGGAAGAGGTGGCCGCCGCCAGCCACCTGGACCAAACTGCCTCCACGAACCCTTGATTCTGTAGCCAAAAGGATTCGAATGGAAGCGATTCGGCCATGGTGGGCGGCCCTCTCCTAAGGAGAGGAGGAGAGGGGTGTGGTCAGACCCAATTCTAATGACCGCCTTCAGGGAACATAAGGGGAAGGACACTTCCCAATTGACCGAGACAATGACGTGGTCAAGAACACTACGAATTGGTTCGAGCTGCTTATTAGCCCACGTATATCTAGCACCCACCCGCACAATCTCACGGAGAGCAAGATCCGCGATGCAGTCATTAAACATGCGCATCCAAGGGAGGTCCATATTGGCAGAGATCATGTCATCAGCGAACCGGATCAAGTTGAAATCGCCAGCCACCACGACCGAGATATCAGTCCATTCCACTTTCAACTTGAGCTCAAGCAAAAACTCAGCAGACCTCCTATGGTCCGCAGGGCGATAGACAATGATCACCTCCCATTCCAAGCATGATTTTCTATGGGTGAGTGCCATGATCACAAAAAACTCCCCGTGGTCCATATCATCTACCTCGAAGGTATCCTCCTTCACCCCAAGTATGATCCCTCCCGAATGGCCAGTAGCGGGCAGCCACGACCAGGAGAATTTCCAACGGCTTAGACCTTACAGCTCAGCGATGGAGAAATCCTGGCGAATTGTCTCCTGAAGGCCAACAATATACGGCTCTTCCATGCGCAGGTACTCCTTTAACTGGTGTCGGCGACCCTCGCGTCCGAACGCCGGAATGTTCCAAATGAATGCCCGGATGGCCCGGAGGATGTCCATTAGAAACCCTTAGGACGGGGGTCCCCATAGCGGGAACCGAGCGAGCACGACTCGCACGTTGACGAACTGCAGATGCTTTAGGAGGTCTCCCACGTGGCCTGCCCGGGGGGAAGGCTTGTGAGTAACCTCCTGTGCATCAGGTGCAGGAGGGGGCTCCCTGCTAGTGCCAGGTCTGATGGACCTAGCCTCAGCAAGGATCATGGAGCGTTCCTGCTCCTGGTCGTCGCAATCCCAGGCAGCATCGATCTGATCGATCCTCGACCCCTTCTCTCCGTGAAATACAATCCCATAGTCATCAACAACCTCGCCTAGGTGGGTTAACGAAACCTCGACAAGCACAGAGAACCTAGAACCAGAAGGGCAAGAAGGACCAGGATTAAGAGGAACAACGGGAGCGGAAGAAGAGGTACCTGGGAACTCGTCGCGCGCAATAACATGGAGAGAAGCCCGCTCCACCACCGTTGGCTCGGGCCCGGTCAAGCCCACCCTAGAACCCGCGAGGCAGACCTTGTGGCAGGATGGGGCGGCGGACGAGGTGCCTTGGACCTGCATAGCTTGGAGGCGGCCATGGGGGAGTCGGATGTAGGGGTTCGTAGCATGGAAAACAAAAAGTTCTATCGCATGAACACACACAAGCCAAGATCTAAACTACTAGATCGGCACAACGAGTTGATAGAGTACTAACCCTCAAAGATCCAAAGCGGTTAACAAGATCGGATTCTCATGGTTGATGTAGTCATTCACTTGCCAATCTCAAGATCGCATAGATGATCCTTCTGGTGCCCCGTTACGGTAGCGCTCCTGCAGTCGGTCACACATTTAGTACTCGGTGAAGACCTTCCTCTCCCTTGTTCCAGCAGGCATCAGAGGTTGTAGATCTCTCCTCGCGATTCCAGCAGCACGACAGCGTGATGGTGGAAGTAGAGGGGAAATCCCGCAGGGCTTTGCCTAAGCCGGAGAGGGTATGGTGGAGTATAAGAGGGCCTCAACAATCTAGGCTTTAGAGGTACGAGGATATATAGGTGGCCGACGGCTAGTAGAGGGGCTAAACGACAGCTACTTTAGAGGGCTCTAAATCGGCGGCAACTTGAGAGGGCTGCAACCAATCTAGGGTTCCAAGGTGTTGGAGCAACGGGTGCCCCCTCCCCTCTATTTATGAGAGGGAGAGGCAGTTTGGGGGAGGGGATTCCTCCCCCAACTGCTCTTGTGGCCGGCGGCAAGGGGAGGGAGGAATCCTTCCCAGGTGGGATTCCTTTCCTCCCTCCACTAGGAAACCATGTTGGGATTTGACTCTTTCAAACTAGCGTTTGACTTTTAAACTAGAGTTTGATTTCTCTCTTCCCATTGCCCAGCCAAGTGACCTAGAACATGATGCAACCATTCCACTTTGTCATGAAACAACCATGTACCCTTCCCACTCCAGATCAATGGACCTTCTAGAACATTCTGGTGAAAACACCGAAACCATTACCGAACTCCGGAATTAGACTTTCCTTATATGAATCTTATTCTTCGGACCATTTCGGATCTCCTCATGATGTCCTGGATCCAATCCGAGACTCTGAACAACATTCGGTCTCTTACTCACATTCCATATCTACTAAACAACATCGAATCCTTAAGTGTGTCTCCCTATGGTTCGTGGATTATGCAGACATGACCGAGACTCTTCTCCGATCAATAACCAATAGAGGAATCTGGAAATTCATATGGCTCCCACATATTTCTACGATTACTTCGTGATCGAATGAACCATTCACATAATATACCAATTTCCCTTTGTTTCACGATACTTTTCTTATCCGAGGTTTGATCGTCGGTATCTCTGCATACTGATGTTGGCTTGGTTGATGTAGAGCCTATTGGCACCCCAAGAGCAAGGTATGATGAGCACAACAGCAAGTTTTCCCTCAATTATGGAACCAAGGTTATCGAACCAGTAGGAGAAATAAACCACTTCCGAAGGTGTTGCTAGCAACGTGGAACCTGCACACAACACAACCAAAATACCTTGCCCCAACTTATCAGTGAGGTTGTCAAGATCACCGGTTTTGCTGAAAATAAAGGATTAAACGTATAGTGTGGAAGAAAGTAATTTCTTGTGATAAATGCAGAAAGTAAACAGTAAACAGTAGGTGAAATATCAATGGGAAGTAATGGACCAGGGTCCACAGTTCACTGGAGGTGTTTTCTCCATAAGATAAATAACATGCTGGGTGAACAAATTACAGCGGGGCAATTGACAAATAGAGAATGCATAACAATGCATGTATATGACATGATGATCACTATGATATTTACTTGGGCATTACAACTTGATACATAGACAGTAATCCAACTGCATCTATGACTAATAATCCACCTCCGGGATGTCATCCGAACAACCCTCGGGTATTAAGTTGCAAGCAGCAGATAATTGCATTAAGCAAAGTGTGTAATGTAAATAATACAATTGCCCTTGGGCAAAGGATTTTTGTTTTCTCCCTAGTAGCAACAGCACATCTACAATCTTAGAAGTTTCTGTCACTCTCCCAGATTTCTAGAGGCATGAACCTACTATCGAGCATAAATACCCCCTCTTGGAGTCACAAGCAAATACTTCGCCAGAGTAACTACTAGAAATGGAGAGCATGCAAGATCACAAATAACATAGACATGATAGAACAATAATCAATCTGACATAATACTCAATATCCATCGGATCCCCACAAACACAACATGTAGCATTACAATAAGATGATCTTGAACATGATAGGCAACTCACATGATCTAAACATGGTGGAACAAATAGGAGAAACAACCATCTTTCTACTGCTATGGACCCATAGTCCAAGGATGAACTACTCACACATCACTCTGGAGGCAGGCATGGTGATGAAGAAGGCCTCCGGGATGATCTGCCCTCTCCGGCAGGGTGCCGAGAAGAGCTTCATATCCCTCCTGATCTAGGGACGACGGTGGCGGCTATTGAATTTTTCGTGGAATTCTGATCGGGTACTTAGGGTTTTTATCTCGGGGGGTTTATATAGGCGAAGGGGCAATGTCGGCGGAGCGCCGGGGGGCCCACACCCTAGGGCGGCGCCCCCTGGCCATGCCTAGCCTAGGTTATGCCGCCCTGGGGTGTGTCTCCCCCTCCCCTTTAGGCTGCGTGTCGTGTCAGGAAAAATAGGAACTTTGGCCTTTGTTTCATCCAATTCCGAGAATATTTCTTTACTAGATTTTTTGAAACCAAAAATAGCAGAAAACATGAACTGGCTCTATGGCACTTGTTAATATGTTAGTTCCAGAAAATTCATAAAAATGCCTCAAAGTGTAGACAAAACATAATGTAATTGGTGCAAAGCAAGCATGGAGCATCAAAAATTATAGATATGTTTGCAACGTATCAGCATCCCCAAGCTTAACTCCTGGTCGTCCTCGAGTAGGTAAGTGATAAAAAGAATAATTTTTGAGATGACATGCACCATCATAATCTTGATAAAGGTATTGCAAAGAATTTATAGCAGGGATCAAAGTACTTTAAACATAAGCATGAAAGATATATTTCTAACAATAAGACATAGCAACTATGTTACAACATGAAAGGCTGCACAAACAAAAGATCATTAATAATGCTTTGAAAGACATTTGTTTGTTTCACATATAGAAAACATAGCAAGAGTGGTATTCAGCTTGTCCTTCATGGAATAGCAAAATAATAAATGCATAGAACACCTTCAAAGTTCATAAGGGTGACTAGATACAAATAATTTAAGAACAAGCAATACCATAATTATGAATCAATCAACAAGTTTTGGGACAATGCACATTGAACTCAGAATGACAACTATGCTCTCTTAACTGGTGCATAAATATAGAATATGGAGACTCAACATAAAAGTAAAAATAAAGGCCCTTCGCAGAGGGAAGTAGGGATTAAATGGTTTTATAAAGCTTCCAAAAATTATGGTACTTATTAGCTTTGAGCTCTCATTGCCCCTATCATAAGTATCTTGAAGTGATTAAGGTTAATGTGAGTTCAAATATGAGTTATATGCTTGATAAATCACAAGTTGAAAATCTCATGCCCCTTGATTACGAGTACCGAGACCTCATGCTACTCAACTTTGGCAACATGCAAGTTCTTGTCATTGTAAATGTATGTGTATCATAGAGAACTGCCAATGGGGTGCCCCTTTCCCCATGACACAGGAGCTATACCATATCAAAATGACAAGGCAACACACAGTGAGCATCTCATCGATCTTTTCATTTTCTATTTGCATAGTTTTTTATTGAGCATGCTTCATAGAATGCCACTATGGTTTTGCTACAAGTTTCCACCATGATTAGGCATGGATTAGGCTAGCCACACAGGCGTTTATCTAACACATATACATACTCCATGGACTTATAAGCTCCCATCACATTTCACACCGACGGCATCCATAAACAAAAGAACATGATATCAACTAAATAGAATAAGTGCAATGTTGAAAGTGTGCCCCATGACATCTTGGTTTTGCTAACTCCCAACTTATAATTTGCAAGCATATAAGCATCATAATATAGTCACAATGGTTCAGGTTTATTAATTGCAAGAAATAAAATGTGCCTTCAAGTTCGTGAGAGCTTTAATCACTAATTTTCACATAACAAAAATTTAATTTGGAAGATATATAAAAACATGAATATACTTGGAATGGTGTGTTACACCATGCATAGGAATTTAAAGTGGACTCTTTGGAATAACTTGGTTTATTGGGAGTTGGATGCACGAGTAGAGCTCATACTCAGTATAGGTGGATGCTAGCCAAAGACTAGGAGCAGCCAACTAAGAGAGCAATAATGGCCATAATCATGCAGAGCGACAAAACATTATTAATCAAAGCATAAAGTGATATAACAAGTCAAAAACTAAATGATCATATAGGCTAAGGTGAATGGTTCATAGTCATAACATGGTGTAGGCATGTGCCAAGTCAACCCAAATAAAGCATCAAGGGAGAATACCACAATATTATGCTTTTGTATGCTAAAACAATGCATGATTTTTTCATGGAACATTAAGCAATCTCAATTGTTTGAAACAAGTCATGATACAACAATAATCAATAAGCATATGGTCAAAGCAACATCTAACATGACATGATAAAGTATAAGTCATAGTCAAAACAAGCTTCTTTTTGTACCACCATAAGCATGAAACATTCTACTCTTTTCCAACACCAATCGACTTATTTGAAACAAATAACAAAGATAATAATCAATAAAGACCAGAGAGCTTGTCTCACCTAACTACAAACAAGAACTAAAAAGTTCTAAGAAAAAATAAGAAGAAAACTAAAGCTAAACGCAGTGCTAGCAAAGGAGAACACTCACAGAACAATAAGAGTGAAAACTAGAGTGTTCTAGGCAATGAAGAACGGGGTGTGACTTCTCCAAAAGAAGCGTGCTGGGATCCAACCAACTTATTTAAGCAAATAAAACAAAAGAAAACTAAAAAAACAAATACGCTCCATGAACAACACAAAGTGCATGAAGAAAAATATATATTATCTTGAAAGAAGACCTGAGATTTTTGTTGATCAAGAAGGGATGCCTTGGGAATCTCCAAGCTTTGATGCTTGTACGTCTTGAACATTTTTTGGCTGACACGGGTGGCATACCAAAGCTTGATATTTTGTCCATACTTCATCTCATCACATCGTTCTCTTCCTACACTTGAAAACTTCCTTCATACAAAACTTCACACAATCTTCATTAGCAACATTATTGTATGCAAGATAATAAACCTTTGGGTTCAGTTTAAAGTCAAGTAAATAATCCATTAAAACATAAGCTACTACAGCTATTCCTTTTAAAAGTTGAAGTGATCAAAATAACTCAAAAGAAATCGATTTAAGAGGCAAATACAAATAATGACAGAAATCTGTCAAAACAGACCTGCAGGTAAAGACCGATTTTTTTCGAAAATATTATGTTGCTCAAATCAAAAAGTTCAAAACTAACAAAAGTTGGGTAAATACCAGGGGCATGCGCACAAAAACTTGCAGATCAATACGACGTTTTGTTCACGATTTTTTACACTAAAGCACAGAAATCTGTTTTGGGATAGCAACTTCCCCAAATCTTACTTCCCTCTTATTAGAGGCTATTCTTGGCACAAAAACCAAATAAAAAGGATAAGGAGAGGTTATTACAAAGGAACTAACTTCCAAGACTCAACAAAAGAAACTTACTAAAAAAATTGGGTTATCTCCCAAGAGTGCTTTTCTTTAACGCCTTTCAACTAGGCACAAAAATCAAGAATCAAGTATTTTCGAATGAGGAAGCATTAAGATCAATACCAGAAATATCTTCAACAAGAAAAGTTATCTTATCCAAATAAGTTCTAGAGGATGCTCTCTCAATACTCTTGTGTTCACTACTTTCATCAAATGGGTTTTCAGGAATAATCCAATCAAAATTCTTTTCTAAGGCTTCATGCACTCCTACAAGTTTAAAAGGTATTGGTATTTTAATTTCCTCCCATTTTTTGGGTTTGGTTTTGTCCAACTTTTCTAGTGTACCAATAACATCTACACATGATCCTAGCATATTAAAACGACCAAAGACCTTTTTAGCTTCTATGGCAACATCATTAAATTCTTTATGCAAAGTTTCCAAGATAAAATCTATCTTTTCAGTGTCCTCAATATCATGAAGTTTAAGAAACATTAGCTACATCATGGGCTTAAGGTTAACAAACCTAGCCTCCAACATGTGAACTAAATAAGCCGCAGTTGCTGCATAATTTGGAGCATGTTCTGCTAAGGATCTATCCTTAATATATTTATGCTTACTAACATGATTAAAGAATTCTTCAATATTATCTTTCCCAATTATAGAACCACTACCTATTGATAGGTCTTTCAGGGTGAACTTAGGGACCAACATAATGAGCTAAGAACAAGGTAACAAAATAAAAACTAAAGAAGGAACTATTTTTTTGTGTTTTCGATAAAAAGAAGCAAACCAAACAAAGCAAAAGAAACAAAGCAAAACAAAAAAATAAAGAGATTGGTAGTGAGAGACCCCCTTGCAGAAATCTTCTTTCTCCCTGGCAACGGCGCCAGAAAAGCTTGATGTTGGCTCGGTTGATGTAGCGCCTTTTGGGAACCCCAAGAG
This sequence comes from Avena sativa, assembly GCA_916181665.1. NCBI lineage: Eukaryota > Viridiplantae > Streptophyta > Magnoliopsida > Poales > Poaceae > Avena > Avena sativa. The sequence goes on along the minus strand of OV702298.1, from coordinate 268,869,808 downwards.
CAAGGTATGACAACCACAACAACAAGTTTTCCCTCGGTTATGGAACTAAGGTTATCGAACCAGTAGGAGAAAGAAACCACTTCCGAAAGTGTTGCTAGCAACATGGAACCTGCACACAACACAACCAAAATACATTGCCCCAACCTATTAGTGAGGTTGTCAAGCTCACCGGTTTTGCTGAAAACAAAGGATTAAATGTATAGTATGGAAGAAAGTAATTGCTTGTGGTAATTGCAGAAAGTACACAATAAACAGTAGGTGAAATATCAATGGGACGGAATGGACCAGGGTCCACCATTCACTAGAGGTGTTTTCTCCATAGGACAAATAGCATGTTGGGTAAACAAATTACAGCGAGGCAATTGACAAATAAAGAATGCATAACAATGCATGTACATGAAATGATGATCACTATGAGATTTACTTGGGCATTACAACATGATACATAGACCATAATCCAACTGCATCTATGACTAATAATCCACCTCCGGTATATCAACCGAACAACCCTCGGGTATTAAGTTGCAAGCAACAGATAATTGCATTAAGCAAAGTGTGTAATGTAAACAATAAAGTTGCCCTTGGGCAAAGGATTGTTGTTTTCTCCCTAGTAGCAACATCACATCTACAATCTTAGAAGTTTTTGTCACTCTCCCAGATTTATAGAGGCATGAACCTACAATCGAGCATAAATACCCCCTCTTGGAGTCACAAGCAAATACTTGGCCAGAGTAACTACTAGCAACGGAGAGCATACAAGATCACAAATAACATAGACAAGATAGAACAATAATAAATCTGACATAATAATCGATATCCATCGGATCCCCGCAAACACAACATGTAGCAATACAATAAGATGATCTTGATCATGATAGGAAGCTCACAAGATTAAAACATGGTGGCACAAATAGGAGAAACAACCATCTAGCTACTGCTATGGACCCATAGTCCAAGGATGAACTACTCACACATCACTCCGGAGGTAGGCATGGTGATGAAGAAGGCCTCCGGGATGATCTCCCCTCTCCGTCAGGGTGTCGGGAAGATCTTCAGATCCCTCCCAATCTAGGGACGACAGTGGTGGCGGCTACAGACTTTTTCGTGGAATTCTGATCGGGTACTTAGGGTTTTTGTCTTGGGGGTTTATATAGGCGAAGGGGCAAGGCCGGTGGAGCTCCAGGGGGCTCATACCATAGGGCGGCGCCCTCCCCCTGGCCGCGCCTGGCCCAGGTGTTGCTGCCCTAGGGTGCGTCTCCCCCTCCCCTTCGGGCTCGGAAAAAATAGGAACTTTGGATTTTGTTTCATCTAATTCCGATAATATTTCTTTACTAGTTTTTCTGAAATCAAAAATAGTAGAAAACAGGAACTGGCTCTATGGCACTTGTTAATATGTTAGTTCCAGAAAATTCATAAAAATGCCTCAAAGTGCAGACAAACCATAATATAATGGGTGCAAAACAAGCATGGAGCATCAAAAATTATAGATTCGTTTGCAACGTATCACATACCTAGTTCAACCTCGTTACCGATAAGTACTCTTTACTCGTTCCTGTGATATATGATCCCTTGTGAGCCAGTCACATGCTTGCAAGCCAATTGGTTGACATTCCACCAAGAGGGCCCATAGTATATCTATCCGTCATATGGATGGACAAATACCACTCTTGATCCATGTGCCTCAACACATACTTTCCAAACACTCAATGCCACCTTTATAACCACCGAGTTACGAAGTGGTGTTTGATGTCATCAAAGCATCTATCCGGTGATGGTGATTAACATGATCTCATGGTCGAAGGATTTAGGTTACTATGTATTTGAAAGCTTATAGCAAACGAACTATTGAAATGACTTGATCTTATGCTACGCTTAACTATAGGAGTATGTCCATCACATCATTCTCCTAATGATATGACCTTGTTATCAATAACATCCAATGTTCATGATTAGGAAACCATGATCATCAATCAATCAACAAGCTAGTTTAACAAGAGGCTTTACTAGGGACTCTTACATGTTAACAAATCACACAAGTATTAATGTTTCCAGTTAATACTATTATAGCATGGGATGTAAACATGTATCATAAACATAAAAGATATGATAATAACCACTTTATTATTGCCTCTTGTGCATATCTCCAACATCGGAGTCGACCGTGACTACTGCCAACCCTGACAGGTCCGGGGTGTCCGGGGCGAGGGTGTAGCATATGATGACCCACAAGTATAGGGGATCGCAACAGTCTTCAAGGGTAGTATAACCCAATTTATTGATTCGATACAAGGGGAGCCAAAGAATACTTATAAGCCTTAACAACTGAGTTTTCAATTCAGCTGCACCTGGAAATAGTCTTGCTCATAGTAGTTTATCAGTTGCAACAGTTTTGTAGTAGCAATATCAAAGTAACAGCAGTCGAAAAGTTAGTAGTAACAATAGTACCAAACAACAGGGTTTGAGTGCGGTAGGCATAGGGATGGATGGACGGGCGTTGCATGGACGAGACTATTCATGTAATATCAAGATCTAGGGCATTTGTAGATAAATAAGATAAAGCATCCAAGTACTAAACAATCATAGACATGTGTTCTGTATATAGTCATACGTGCTCGCAATGAGAACTTGCACAACATCTTTTGTCCTGCCAGCCCATTGCAGCGGGGCCTCAAGGGAACCTACTGGTAATTAAGGTACTCCTTTTAATATAGTACGGGAGCAAAGTATTAACACTCCATGAACACATGTGATCCTCATATCACAGCCATCCCCTCCGGCTATCCCAATTTCTATCACTTTGGGGCCTTTGGTTCTAGACAATGATATGTGTAAACAACTTGCAGATAAGATCACAAACAATACTATCATCATGAATCAATAACATGTTTAGATCTGAGATCATGGCACTCGGGCCCTAGTGACAAGCATTAAGCATAACAAGTTGCAACAAAGTCAAATTGCACTAATAAAGATACTAGGCACCATGCCCTAATGATACGTCCAAAACGTATCTACTTTCTCGAACAATTTGCTATTGTTTTTCCTCTAAACTTGTGTGATTTGGATACAACTAACACGGACTGACGCTGTTTTTAGCAGAATTACCTTGGTGTCTTGTTTTTGTGCAGAAAATGAACTATCGGGAAAAATCCCGGAAAATATGCCAAAAACTATTTATCACCAGAAGATCCACAAAGCCAAAAGGGGAGACAAAGAGGAGGCCTAGGGGCCCCAGACCCACCCCAGGCGCGGGCCCACCTGACCCCGCGCCTAGGGAGGTCTGGCCACCCAGGCAGCTCCTTGGCCTCCCTCCGCGCCTATAAGTTGCCTTCTGACCTAAAAACAGAGGGGGATTCGATAGTTTTCCAGAAAGAATTCCGCTCCACCGCCATCACCAGAAACCAAGATTCGGATCCAGAAACTCCGTTCTGGCACCCTGACGGGATGGGGAATTTGGAGAGGATCATAGCCATCATCATCACCAAGCATCTCCATCAACCACCGATGTTTCCCTCATCCATGAGTGAGTAATCCCTCGCTGTAGGATTGGGGATGGTAGGGATTGGATGGGTTTTATCATGTAATCGAATAAGATCAATTAGGGCATAATGCCTAGTATCTCTATTAGTGCTATTTTACTTTGTTGCAACTTGTTGTGCTTAATGCTTGTCACTAGGGCCCGAGTGCCATGATCTTAGATCTGAACTAATTATTGAATCATTATGATAGTATTGTTTGTGATCTTATCTTCAAGTTGTGTAGACATATCATTGTCCGGATCCAAAGGCCCCAAAGTGACAATAATTGGGGCAACCAGAGGGGATGGCTGTGGTGTGAGGATCACATGTGTTCATGGAGTGTTAATGCTTTGCTTCGGTGCTCTATTAAAAGGAGCACCTTAATTGCCAGTAGTTCCCTAGAGGGCCCTCTGCCACGGGCTGGCTGGACAGAAGATGTTGTGCAAGTTCTCATTGCGAGCATATATGACTATATTTGGAGAACATGCCTAGGATTGTTTAGTACTTGGATGCTTATTATTATTATTTATCTGGAATGCCCTAGGTCTAGAAATTACATGTTTAGACTCGTCCATGCGACGCCCGTCTAGCCATCCCTATGCCTACCGCACTCGAATCCTACTATTACCGTTACTGTTACTACTACTGTTGTTTCACTGTTGCTATTGTTGTTGCTTTGCTGTTGCTACTACAAACTGTTGCTACTGATAAACTTCTGTGGGCAATAACTATTTCCAGATGCAGCTGAACTGACAACTCGGTTGTTAAGGCTTGCAAGTATTCTTTGGCTCCCCTTGTGTCGAATCAATAAATTGGGTAATACTACCCGCGAAGACTGTTGCGATCCCCTATACTTGTGGGTCATCAAGACTATTTTCTGGCGCCGTTGCCGGGGAGCATAGCTTTAGTTGTAAGTTCACTTGGATCTATTATTGTTCATTGCTACTCCTTTCATCATGGGGAAGTCTTGTGATGTAAAGTTCCCTATTTTACCATCCACTAAAAGAAGAGGTACAGTCCTAAACACCTCTGCTGCTCTTGATTCACTGTCTGTTATAAGTAAGCTTGTCACACCACCACCACATGATCATGCTACACACACTGCTACTATTGCTGAATCTGGAACTGCTTTTGATACTCAAGATGTTACTTCTACTGTGCTTGATGCGAGTTGTTCATTAGGTCCTTTTCTAGATGATACTATGGCTAGTCTAGGAAATACCGAAACTCCTAGTGAATACACTTTTACACCTGTTAGCTCACCTAAGTCTAGTGAGAGTTATGATATTAATGATGGTTACATAGAGCTCACTGATGAATTTGTTGAAGAGTGCTGAAACACACATGGTGCTAGTGCTATTAAGAGTCTCCTTGCTAGACGTACTATTATGCCTAAGAAGTCCTATGATCCTAAGTTTGCCACCTCTCCCATAGATATTAAAGATAAAGATTATGATTTCTCTCTTGATTTATCTTATTTAGATATTGTTGAGAAATAACCTTTTTGTGGTACTGAAAATCAGAGTGCTGTGGCTCATATGAATGAGCTTTCTACTATGAGTGCTTTGTTCTCTGATGATTTTAAAATGCACAAGTACTTTGTTGCTAAGATCCTCCCTTTTTCACTAAAAGGAGAAGCTAGGGCTTGGTTTAATAGATTACCTCCTGGTTCCATTGATAGCCCTGATTGCTTGATTGCTTCTTTCTTCCATAAACATTTTCCTCCCAGTGCTAGACATGCTGCTTTGCAGAGACTTTTTGATTTTAAACAGGGATAAGAAGAGAAATTGCTTGAGTCATGGAAAATATTCTGTTCCTTGATTCATGCATATCCTAGATGTCCATTACCTCAGACTGAGCTTCTTTATATTTATTATAATGGACTAACTGATGATTCTAGGACCTACATAGATAGCTTTGTTGATTTTGTTTTCAGGAAAAGGACTCCTATAGATGCTGAAGAATTAATGAACAAGATAAGTACGATTATGATGATTGGACTTCAACTGAGTTGAATACACCTGAGCCTATTACTCCTGGACCAGTTGTTTCTGAACCAGTTCCAACACCAATAACAAAGAAGAGGGGAGTTATTGCATTAAATGATGAAGTGATGAAGGAAGCTAAAAAGTGTCTAAAGGAGAAAGGTATTAGAGCTGAAGATGTGAAGAATCTACCTCCTATAGAAGAATTATGTAAGCCAATTCCCCACCCATCTACTATTGAGGTACACTCTCTCCAATTTAATGAAGGTGATATTCCTTATGGTAAGCCTCCTAATCAATGCTTAGAGGACCTTGACACATTTATTGTTAAACAAGGTAATTTTAATAAACAAGTTCAGAATCATTTATTAGAAAACTCTAGAGATATCCATGAGTTGAAATATATTGTGGAAAGAACTTCTAATGATATTAAAATTCTTTGTAAACACTTTCAAATGGTTCAAACCCAACTTGATCAACTTGCTAAGGTGCAAAAGGATATGCTAGTTAATGCTTCAGGAAATAAACATGCTTATGGAGTTAGAACTAGGAGTGGTGCAGCTACTCAAGATCCTTTATATCCTGAAGGACACCCTAAAAGAATAGAGCAGGATTACAAACAAGGTGAGGATAGTGGTAGTCCTCGTAAGAGGAAGAAAAAGAAACATAAGAAAGTTGAGGAACCACTTGAACCTGCTGTAGATCCTAATAGTATATCTGTCTCTGATGCTAAAACTGAGAGTGGTAATATGAGTCTCCTGATAAGGAGGAAGTTGAGGAAGAACCTGAGAAACACACTAAGAACACTAGGTACACAAAGGAAGATTTTATTGCTAATAAACATGGTAAAGAGAGAGAACCTTGGGTGTAGAAACCTATGCCTTTTCCAGGTAAGAAACACAATTCAAATGAGGAAGAACACTACAACAAGTTTTGTGAGTGGATGAAGCCTTTATTTCTGCAAATTCCTTTGACTGATGCTATTAAATTGACTCCTTATTCAAAGTATATGAAGGATATTGTATCTAATAAAAGGAAGATTCCTAATGAGGAGATTTCTACTCTACTTGCTAATTAGTCCTTCAATGGTAAGGTTCCAAAGAAACTTGGTGATCCATGTATACCAACTATTCCTTGCTCTATTAAGAATAATTATGTTAGAACTGCTTTATGTGATTTGGGAGCTGGAGTTAGTGTTATGACTTTTTCTCTCTACAAGAGACTCCAGCTAGAAAAGTTGATACCAACTGATATTTCTTTGCAAATGGCTGATAAGTCAACTACTATTCCCTGTTGGTATATGTGAGGATGTTCTTGTTCAAGTTGCTCGCAATTGCATGGTTCAAACTGATTTTGTTGTGCTTGAAATGCCTGAAGATGATAATATGTCTATTATTCTTGGGAGACCTTTCCTTAATACTGCAAGTGCTGTCATCAATTGCAATCAAGGAAAAGTAACATTCAATATTAATGAAAAAGAGCACACTGTCTATTTCACCAAGAAGGTTGTTAGAAGCTATTGCCTGAATTCTATTGAAAATATTGAAGGCATAAAGGTTGGAGAAATATATTGTCCCATTCCACAAGAAAATATTGAAACTATTATGATTGGGACCATTGCTATCAAGTATGAGGTAACATAATCACCTTGTGGAATGCAAAGTTTTGTTTCATATAAGATTGTTTTGGTAACAAGACTTGATCAACCTTGTTAACAAAAGGATTTTTATGAACAAAATAATGTTTCCATTGTGGTTATACTTTCTTTATTTTTCCCTTCTCCTTCCTCGCCTTTGCTTTAGCTTTAGTTTTGCTAGTTATTTGCTTGTTTCTTAGAGCTCCTGTAGTTTGGCTTTTGGTTTGCTTTTGCTTCTTCTGAAAAAACTGTTTCTGCGAGAAAATCAATTTTTATACCCTGAAAATTGGCCAAAAATAAAATTTCCGGATAAATCCCAGAAAATTCAAAATAATTTTTTCCTCAAAAAAAGGGGCAAAGTGGCACCTGAGATGACCCAGGGGACACCCCTAGGCCCCACACCCATGGTAGGCGCGTCCTACCTAGTGGTGGCGCCTAGGGGGGTCTGGCCCACCTGGGGCCCTCCAGGCTGCCTCCTCAAAGCCACCTTCTTTCTCTCTCCCAAAAAACACCGGAAAACTTGCTCAAGCTCTAGTTCTTGATGTTCTTGCTCCCGATTTTCGATCTCCTTGTTCAGCCCATCTCAAGTGCTAATTTTTGGAGGGATTGCTCCTTGGTATGTGCCTCCTCCACTTGTCCATTTAGATTTGTGATTGGTAGATTGTATCTTGCGTATTTTTATGCCATAGGTGACAGGTTGTTTGAGCTTGCATGCTTGTTCTATGCCTAGAAACTTTGTTTTGATGCATGTGTAGTCCTCTAGCAAGTTCCTATAGTAGTTCCTCATCATTTATCAACTTAGAAATCACTTGGTTTGATGGTTGTTTAAAATTTCAGCAAAGGGAAGTCATGGACCACCACATCTTTGGTGACATATTTGAGAGTGATGCACCTATAAGGGCAAGGCTCCCAAGGTCATCTACCAGCTCCATACCCTCATACAATGAGGATCTCATCACTCCACGGTTTGGTGACGAGGGAGATGAAGGGGATGCTCACCCCTCCACCTTTCCTTGTCAAAATTTCTTGCGAGCTGTTGGGATTCTTAATGATTTCATGGCTTTGATTGAGAGGGCTGGTCTAACAAGTTTCATGCTGGATGAGAGTGCACAATATGCTTCACTTACTAAAACGTTTGTGGAGAGTTTCTCCTTCACCAATAGTTTGTTCAATCCTTCTGTGTCTTTCAGACTTTATGGCAGGGCTCATTCTATGTATTTGAAGAAATTTTGCAAGGCCCTGGGACTTGGTACAAATGGGTCATCAAAGAAGATTACAGCTCTTCCCGCTGATTTGTTGGAACTATACCGAGGAATAACCAATGATGATGACCGCAGAGCTCAACGAGGGAAGATAAAAAACATTCTACTTCCAGCCATCAGGTACTTCACCTACTATCTTACCACCAGTGTTCTTGGTAGGGAGAACACTAGTAATATACAACTATCAATTGGCCTTCTTAGCTGCTGCGCTCTGTGGTGAGGATAAGTATAATCTTGGTTCCCTCATTGCTCGTCGTTTAGCTGCTAGGGGACCCATTTATGGGGGAATTATTGCTACTCGTATCGCTGCTGCCTTGGGCATTGCTATTGATCCACATGATACAGTTTTGGCTCCTCTAAGGCTTGATCTTGCTACCATGAAGGCGCACCACTTTGTCACCTCTAGCTCTACTCTTGAGAACTTGGTTTATAGAATGTTGTTTACTGACGGGGAAGAGAGAGAGATCCCTCTACCCCAAACCACTTTGCTCAGTATTTCTCAGGGACCTTGGTCACGCACGACGGGGGAGATGGATGACAAGCTGTGCTCTCTCAACTTCCATGGGCACTATCAGGAGGAAGCGTCCGCATATGACCCCGCATTACATTATACAGGGGAGGCCTCGAGCTCGTACCAGGATGTAACATCCCTAGCATTAGAGATTAGAAATAAGCTGAACCCAGATGTGTGCATTGCATTCATGCATAGAAAATCCGAATAATTTTCACGCTTTTAAACAAAACTTGTCAAAGTGATTGAAGCTTCTCTCAACTTGATGGAATTGAAGAAGATCATCAAGTTGACTGCGATAAGTTTCAATATGACCTTTGCTAAAACCTTATATGGGTAAACATAATTTGATCTAAGGGTAGATCAAATATAATAAAATTTAAATCATAATGCATTGCTTAATGATTGATATCTGATCCTTAAGGGATCATATCATAATATTCATCACAACAACTCATGAATACCAAGTTAAGACTACAACTCAAGTTAGAAGAATGTAATAACTGAAGAGATACGGGTAGGCTACACTAGCGCAAATCAAAAATTTCTACCGCGTATACCAGGATTACTGTTGTCATAGATCACGGGATTACCACTAGACGCGCAGTTGCGGAATTGATGAAGCGCGTCGAGGCAGTGCAGACGTTCCACGTCTCCTCCTTGTCCTCGTCCCACGAGAAGCTCCCCTTGCGCGGCTCGTCCAAGCGCTACAGATGCAGCGCCTCCGAGGTATCCACACGTACAGGGTGGAAGCGTCAGACGCCAGACTGCTAGGTCCGCGCGTGTAACACAGGCGTGAGGAGTGGCGGCTGGGAATGATCTGAGGTCTAAGGTCCAACCCTGGTCAGCTCGCCCCACCCTCTCTTATATAGGCGTCCCTAGTGGGCTTCTACATTAGCAGCCCATTAGTACCCTAAGCCTGGTCTAATTCAGATCCAATCCTCATTAGGCTTCCAGCCCCTTAAGTGTGTGACCCTATAGGTTCATATGCGTATAGACATGACACGAATACACTTATTCTGTCAATAGTTGGTAGCGGCCTCTAGCAAGACGTGCCAACTCCTAAACGCATACAAAGATCATATCGGACGAACCATCACAAGGTTTAGTACATGTCTTTCCCTTTGCCTCACGATATTTGGTCTAGCTCCAAGCTGACCTCCCTTTCTCGATACCGTGATTCGGAATCCCTTTACTAGGTTAACTCTTAACCATATGTAGCACGGCCATGCATTTCTGGATCCGATCACTCGAGGGGCCCAGACATATCTCTCTCAAGTAGAGAGGGGCAAATCCCATCTTGATTGACCATGCCTTGCAGCATGCTTCAGGACAAACCCAAAAGCTACCTTTATAACTACCCAGTTACGGTGCAGCGTTTGATAGCCCCAAAGTAGGTCGATACACATCTCAAGTACATGTGACAATCTCAGGTCTAAGGACAAAACGTACACGATGTGTAGAGAGAGAGCTGCAACTAATTGCTAGTCTCAGGTTGGGTCAGTCCAACCCCATGTTCATAACATGTGTCCACGTCATTGTGTTTGACATCTCCATGTCTATGACTTGCGAAACATAATCATCAACCAATCGATGTGCTAGTCTAATATTCACGTGTGTCCTCACATGAACTCCGACTAGGGACAACTCTTAAATAACCATACAAGTATAGAGTTTCACAAACAATTCACATAATTGCCAATCAATACAAGTTGCCTGATATGGATATTCAAGGAACATTACAATAACTCATGGATACACATGAAATATCATCATCTCTATGATTGCCTCTAGGGCATATTTCCTTCAGTCTCCCACTTGCACTAGAGTCAATCTAAAATGTATCTAATACCAATTGCTCTTGTGTGCGCTTCATGCGCGGGCTGCGGGAGAGGCTTAGTCAAGGGATCAGCAACATTTGAGTCCTTATGTATTTTGCATATCATGACACTACCATACTCAACGAACTCTCGAATCTGATGGTAACGCATGCGAATATATTTGTTCTTCTGGTGCTGTCTTGGTTCCTTGGCCTGTGCAATAGCACCATTGTTATCACAATAAACGTCCAAGGGATTGGACGCGCCCTGAACCACACCGAGAGCGATCAGGCAATTCCTAATCCAAACAGCTTCCTTTACAGCCTCCGAGGCAGCAATATATTCAGCTTCTGTTGAAGAGGAGGTCACCGTATCGTGCTTGGAACTTTTCCAGCTCACAGCACCACCATTCATGACAAATACATAACCTAATTGCGATTTCGAATCATCTGAGTCGTTAAGGTAACTCGCATCTGTGTAACCCCTTACACTGAGTTCATCCTCACCTCCATAAACTAGGAACACATCCTTAGTCCTTTTCAAGTACTTAAGGATGTTCTTTACCGTGTCCAGTGACCTTCACCTGGATCAGCCTGGTATCTACTCGTAACACTTAGAGCATAGGAAATATCTTGGCGAGTACATATCATTGCATACATGATGGATCCAATAGCCGAAGCATATGGAACCCTACTATTGGGGATGTAACCCTAGGTACCCTAGAGCTGAGGTATAAAGAGACCTCGAGAGAGTAGTTGACATTTCTATAGAAGAATGTAGACATATAAGAATATATATTTATCAATAGATATGAGAAACTAAGAAATATAAGAGAGAAAAGGGAGAAAGGGGGACCTGGGCCGAATTACAGCTAATTCGGCCTAACTCAACTATCCCTCCTAGGACAAAACAACACCACGGGCCGAATTAAGCTCCACTCGGCCCAAACAGCATAGCAGTCACAGTCGGGCCGAGTTAACCTTCACTCGGCCCACTTACCCGTCGCAGGCCGGTCTTGCTCCCGCGGTGTCTGGCGTCGCCCCGTGTCGCTAGCTCCCGCAGAGATCCCCGCCAAACGTCACCCCCGACGCGTCCTCCAGCCACGCTCCCGCGCCAAGCCACTCCCGCCAGGTCCACCTGCCGAGTTCCCTCGGCACGACAACACCCGCGCCACCTCAACCACTTCCCCCGGGTGGGCCCGATTCGGCCCACCGCGGGGAATCCGCACCTCAGCGCCAGCATGCCCATCATCCTCGACTCACCCGGGTGGGCTGGCACCGCGGTCCACCACGGGACTGCTTCACTTGGGCCGACGCTGGAGAGGATCTGGCCGGGCCACCTCCTGGGAGGATCTGGCTACTCCGGCTGGGCCCCTGCAGGCCGACTCAGGTAATACCTCGGCTGGGCCGTATAAATGACGCAACTGGGCTGTTCCACACCCAGGCCGAATCAACCAAGGTCCAGGCCGAATTACTGCTCCCTTTGGGGCGTTCGGGCCGAGTCATATTGTAGAGGTCCCAACCTTTAATAAGGTAGAGATCCCTGTGTTTACAATGCTAGTCCCTGGATCAATAGCTAGCATCCACAGTTAAGATGTAATATCAAGAGACAAAGGTCATAATACAACTTTATAACCAGGAATTAAATATTTCATTACATCTTACATAGCTCATTTGGCTATCACATTACATTGCAGCAGAAAATCTATAAGCATGGGGTCCTTCATCTTCAAAGTGCCACAAGCAAACATGTTGGTTGTAGACTTGTAATCCTAATCAATAAACTTCACTAACACCAAACCAACCTGCAACATTACAAGTTACAGCCACAAGGGTCAATGCATTTGAATTGTATTGGCAAGTTTCACTACTATGTAGAAATAAGTGGATCCTAACATTACATGCATATTTGGCTACGTAGGGTTTTAGGCTCATTTGCAGAAAGCAGTATAATTTATTCTATCTTTTCAAAATAGTTTTGATCTTTTGTCAAATCTTTCTGAACTCCTTGGAAACCTCCAAGTGCTTCAAGTCTCTTGTTGTCACTTTCAAGTTTTACTTTTAGAAATTGGAATGTCGAGATCTCCCATAGCTTTAGGCATTAGTTGCTCAGTATTGTCCATAACCGGGGACACGGCTAAGTACTTAGATTTTTATCTTCTGCAGAAGTTGTACACTTTACCCACATGACACAATCTCATCTTGTTGCCACCAGTGGCCGCTGGATAAGTACTCACCAAGATGGAGTACTGGCAGATTGAGAATGTGACAAAGTCTTTCCATAGGGTCCTCCCAATACACAATGCTAGCTTGTCTTCAGGCACCAATGTAGGGTTCCTAGTTCCCTCATTCCAGTTAACCTGAAGAGGCCAATGCATGGGTCTTCCACTATGTAGTTGACTAAGCCAGTGCCCATTTAGCATGTGGCTGTAAACGGAAGCCACTGTACGAGAAACATGTTCAACCTCTAAGTCCCTGGGTGGTTTTATTTTAGTGCACATACAAAAAGAGATTGCCATATAAACATGTTTCCTTTTGTTGCCACCTTGTCCAAAACTTGAGTATCCTTGTCCACCCAGGTGGTTCATTGAGTACTTGTTTTATTATATAAAACATAAGTCTGTTCCCAACTTCATATAATCTCAACATGTATCTCATCTCAATATATATAGCAGGGCTAATCATATTACAACTACATTGTTTTCACTAAGGAATGTATAAGGGTATCCTATTAGGATTTAGCATAGCAAAATATAGTAGTCCTTATCATGCATGTTTCAAAAATCCACTAAGTGTAATGAAAATAATAGGACTTGGATGATAGTGTCACTTGCCTTTTTGGTAGAGAATGTTGGTTCACTTCTTGATCTTGCTAATATCACACTCTTCTAACTTCACTACAAATCAATCAAGCAAACATAGATTCAACTAGCATTCCAACCAATACTCAAACAATTTAACACACATAAAATAATAGAAGCAAAGTCATGCATGCAAGCATGCAAAAGATAATCTCATTTGAAAAAGTGGTTTCTACTAGGCTCTACACATTGTAAGGTTCAAAGTGGTCATTTTCTAAAGTGTCAAAACCATTTGAAAAAGGGTTTTATCTATAAACCATTTTTAAATCAAATCATTATTTTATGTGGTGGAAAATGTTTTTAGCAAAGCAACAATTTTATATTGTTCACCAAATAAGTTGTTAATTCACAAAACTTGGTGTTTAGGGTCAGTAGGTTTGAATCAACACATTTTCCAAAGGTTTTTCTCAAAAATCATTTCCATATCAAAATCAATGTTCTTATTTGACTAGAAATGAGCTAATTCAATTATTCAATCCTAAACTTCACAAAATACATTTTTAAATCCATAAGTTGGTTCCTAAGGTCAATAGGTTCACAACAAACCATTTTGCAAAGATTTCAACCCCCAAATCATTTTGGAATAAATTTTATATCCTAAACAAGCATACACAAGTTTCTGCAAAAACAAACATTTTACTAGAAGTTTTTTACTAAACAAAGTGCATGGTTGCAAAGTGCTTGTTTCACTGATTCTATTGATATAAAATTTGTAAAATTTGGACGTGTTTGTTTCACAATTTACAAGTTTGCATTTAAATCAGATTCTAAATTCTGTTTTTAATCAAACTTCGTCCACGTGGCTGTTTCCTATTGGTTGAAAACGGTTGGGTTGGATCGACTGTTACAGACCGTAGGATCTCATTTAGATCAGACGGTGCAGATTGACTGATACCCCTTCGTTAAGTTGTTATATCGTAGCCACTGGATGACGATCCAACGGCTTATAGCAGCTTGACCAGTAACTGGCGGCGCTGCGCGGCGGCGACTGGCGGCGCGCCTCTGCTCGCGGTGGTTCTGGCGAAGCGGGAAGGAAGGGAGGGAGAGGTGAGATCATAGGGTTCGCAAGGGTGCAGAGAAGCTCGACGTGGTCGTAATAATCCAAGGGGCGCACGGTGATGTCAGGGATTGCTCGCCGAAGTAGCTCCTGACGACGGGTGCTCTCTGTTGAAGTCGGAGACGAGCTTGTAGGCCACGCGCGGGTTATTGGAAGGCACCTGGAGATGCACAGGAAACAGGCGAACCAAATGGCGTAAGTCACAACTCGAGGCGCGCATGAGGTTGAGGGCTAAGACTCACCGGAGATTCGACAAAGGACGGCGATGCTCAGAGGCAGACCGAGGCGAGCTCCTGGGTCACGCGCGGGCGAGTGGGAGGTACCGGCAGGTTTGTGAGGGGGTGGCGAGCACGCTCGTGTGTAGAGGGAGGGGAGGGGAGGCAGGACAGCGCCGGAATTGCTCAGAGAAGGTCGCCGGAGCAGCGACGGTGCAAACGAAAATAACGACAGCCTGGGGGTGCTCTTTGTAGTGGTTTCTGAGGGTAAATGGAGGGAAGAGGGAGGTGTTTATGGGTGCATGGTCTCTGGGAGAATTAAGCCTGTCATCAATGCGAATTTAATCGAATTCAATCGCGGTAGAGCGACGTTGAGGGAGGAGGAAACGGCCGGCGCGGGGTTGAAGATGACTGCGTGGCAGTGGGGTCCATCTGTCAGCTAGAGAGGGAGAAGAGGCACGGGGTCCACCTGTCTGCGACTCTGCGGGTGCTTTCGCGCGTAGAAAAACGTTTCGCTGAGGGATATGCCGGGTGGGCTCCTGCTGGGCTTAGTGGGCTGCTGGGCCTGCTTAGTGGGTTGATCCTGATTCTATTTTTTTATTCTGATTGCTTTTTCCTTTTTCTGTTTGAATTTCCTGATTGATTTTCATTCAAACACCCAAATCAATTCAAACCTCCTCCAAACTTTGTATTGAGTTTTAGTTCTGTTTAACAACACAAATCCAAAGTCCAAAATAAAATAATATTTTTATTCTTTTTAGGATCTATTTAATAATTAAATAAAATAGTCCTTAGTTATTAATTCAAATAGGTTTTGATTTATTAAAATCTCCATTTGAAATCTAAATATTATCAAAACCAAATCAGTAGGTTTTATTTGAAAATATAAAATACTTGGAAAACTTGTTTAAAATAATTTAACAAGTTTTGATGTTTAATTAAAATGGTAAAACCTTTATTTTAATAAAATTGGATATTAATAAATCCTCATTATTTTGTTTAAATAACCCTTTACTACTTTAATCAAAACAAAATATTTTACTTCAAAAACTTGGCCAAGGTTTAATTTGGCTCTATAAAAATAGTCCTTATTTATATTTCTACCTTTTCATTTGAAAACCAAATCTTTTTATTAAAAGATCCAAAAATAGTAATTTCACATATTTAATATTTTCTTTATTAATTGTTTATCTTTTCAAATCCCTTTAGGATTTGTTTGATCAAATAGGTTTGAAGGTTTCCAATTGGAATCAAAAAGTTTCTTCTCACCCTGAAAATCAACAAAGTTTTATTTTATTCATTTATTTTTCACATAACAAGATTTGGAAAATCTTGGGATGTGACAGGCTACCACCCTTAAAATAAATCTCGTCCCGAGATTTGGGAAGGCTAGGGTTACAAGTAGGCTCAAAGCATCTAGGGTACTACCACCCTTAAAATTTTTCCAACTAAATTACATTTTGGCCTGCTTGGGATCTTGGGGAAACTTCTCTGGGCAAACAACTGCATAGTGTCCTTTGTTTCCACACTTGAAACATGTGATAAGGCTGAGATCCTTCATAGGCTTGTTTATCTTGTGCTTCATCTTTTCTGGACAATTGCTTGCATAATGTCCTTGGTTACCACAATTGTAACATGTGATAAGTTTGATTTCTTCACGTATCTCTTGTGGACAGGTTGCCACATAATGGCCTAGCTCTTTGCAGTTGTTGCACCATACTTGGCCAATCTCCTTATACTTATTCTTCTCTGGACATTCACTGGCATAGTGTCCCATTTCTTTACAATGATTACATTGCACATGGTTTTTGTCCTTCTTTTTCTTGGGTTTCTCCAAAGCTAGGAGTGCCTCTAGTTCATGTTCTTCATATGTTATCTCATAGGTAGGAATGTCTACTGGTTTCTTTGACCTTCTATTGCTCCTTGGATAATTCATATGCCTCTTCTTTGGTCCTTTAAATTGGGTCGTATTGCATGGAGGTACAAGTGGAGATTTTCCTTTGTCCTCATCCTTCTTGGTAGGGTAGTCTGCAATCAGTTGTTGCACTCCACCTTGTTTCCTTTGTTCAACTATGGAATAGATGGGGCATTGGATAGGGACATGATTATTTCCTTCACATAGGTAACAAGTAACTTGAGATGTGGGGCATTGGTCAGCTGGGTGTTTCTCTTCACAGTTGGGGCATTGATCTCCATGCTCCTTGAAAGTGTGATCCTTGTCTCCACAAATATTGCAAGCTTGGTTTACTTCTAGAATAACATCTTTATCATCCTTGTTGTCACAAACTCCTTTGGAAGAGTTGCTTTCCATGTTGATCATTTGATCTGTCACCTTATGCAACAATTGGGCTTGGTTTTCCAAAAACCTTTGCATGGTTGGATCTTCCCCACTGGTGTTGGCTATGAATTGAGCTGTCATTTGGTTCAACTGGTTTTGGGTTGCTATAAGTTCTCTCATGTTGTCCTCTTGGTTGTTGTTGTTGTCATCAACCTTGATGTTGGAGTCTCTTGGAGTAGTCATCTTTTTGGGTTGAATTGAGATTAGAATAGGCAGAATATCTCTAAGGAAATAATTCTAGTCACACACTTCACAACTCACACAAACAATGTGCAAGCAATCACAACCAAACACTCCTTTCATACAACAAGCTCCCAAGCATATTCTTAGGCAACCAAAAATATTTTTGTTACACCACATAGGTTGGTGGGTTTGACTTAAACAAAATATGGTGGTCCATCTATATGGTTCACTTGTGATCTTTCCACTCTCCTTGGTTGATTCCTTCTTGCATGAGATCATGGTTTCCTTGGGAAAACTCTTGGTCACAAACTTCAAAGGTGATGATGTCTCCTTCTAAGTTGTGTTCCCTTAGTCTTCAAATCTTGAGCAGGATTTCTTGTCTCACTTGTCCTTAGTGATATCCAAGGTTGAAGTCCTTGGTGAAATGTTTGAAGATGTTGAAGTCATTAAAGTTGAAGATGTTGAAGTCATTAGAGTTGAAGATGTTGAAGTCATTAGAGTTGAAGATGTTGAAGTCATTAGAGTTGATGAAGTCCTTTGCACATGGTGAAGTCTTTGGCCATGGGGTAGGTTTTATCCATCAAGTTTGAAATAGAAGAGATGTAGAATCAAAACCAAAATGGTTGAGGAAAGAGTTTACAAGATTGTTTGTAAATAAGTTTTGGAACAAATACAACTCCTATTTTTCTAAGGGGTTTTGTCCAATCCTAGGGTTACAAATCCTACAGGCAACACAATGCTCAGATACCATCTGTAGAGGTCCCAACCTTTAATAAGGTAGAGATCCCTGTGTTTACAATGCTAGTCCCTGGATCAATAGCTAGCATCCACAGTTAAGATGTAATATCAAGAGACAAAGGTCATAATACAACTTTATAACCAGGAATTAAATATTTCATTACATCTTACATAGCTCATTTGGCTATCACATTACATTGCAGCAGAAAATCTATAAGCATGGGGTCCTTCATCTTCAAAGTGCCACAAGCAAACATGTTGGTTGTAGACTTGTAATCCTAATCAATAAACTTCACTAACACCAAACCAACCTGCAACATTACAAGTTACATCCACAAGGGTCAATACATTTGAATTGTATTGGCAAGTTTCACTACTATGTAGAAATAAGTGGATCCTAACATTACATGCATATTTGGCTATGTAGGGTTTTAGGCTCATTTGCAGAAAGCAGTATAATTTATCCTATCTTTTCAAAATAGTTTTGATCTTTTGTCAAATCTTTCTGAACTCCTTGGAAACCTCCAAGTGCTTCAAGTCTCTTGTTGTCACTTTCAAGTTTTACTTTTAGAAATTGGAATGTCGAGATCTCCCATAGCTTTAGGCATTAGTTGCTCAGTATTGTCCATAACCGGGGACACGGCTAAGTACTTAGATTTTTATCTTCTGCAGAAGTTGTACACTTTACCCACATGACACAATCTCATCTTGTTGCCACCAGTGGCCGCTGGATAAGTACTCACCAAGATGGAGTACTGGCAGATTGAGAATGTGACAAAGTCTTTCCATAGGGTCCTCCCAATACAAAATGCTAGCTTGTCTTCAGGCACCAATGTAGGGTTCCTAGTTCCCTCATTCCAGTTAACCTGAAGAGGCCAATGCATGGGTCTTCCACTATGTAGTTGACTAAGCCAGTGCCCATTTAGCATGTGGCTGTACACGGAAGCCACTGTACGAGAAACATGTTCAACCTCTAAGTCCCTGGGTAGTTTTATTTTAGTGCACATACAAAAAGAGATTGCCATATAAACATGGTTCCTTTTGTTGCCACCTTGTCCAAAACTTGAGTATCCTTGTCCACCCAGGTGGTTCATTGAGTACTTGTTTTATTATATAAAACATAAGTCTTTTCCCAACTTCATATAATCTCCACATGTATCTCATCTCAATATATATTGCAGGGCTAATCATATTACAACTACATTGTTTTCACTAAGGAATGTATAGGGGTATCCTATTAGGATTTAGCATAGCAAAATATAGTAGTCCTTATCATGCATGTTTCAAAAATCCACTAAGTGTAATGAAAATAATAGGACTTGGATGATAGTGTCACTTGCCTTTTTGGTAGAGAATGTTGGTTCACTTCTTGATCTTGCTAATATCACACTCTTCTAACTTCACTACAAATCAATCAAGCAAACATAGATTCAACTAGCATTCCAACCAATATTCAAACAATTTAACACACATAAAATAATAGAAGCAAAGTCATGCATGCAAGCATGCAAAAGATAATCTCATTTGAAAAAGTGGTTTCTACTAGGCTCTACACATTGTAAGTTTCAAAGTGGTCATTTTCTAAAGTGGCAAAACCATTTGCAAAAGGGTTTTATCTATAAACCATTTTTAAATCAAATCATTATTTTATGTGGTGGAAAATGTTTTTAGCAAAGCAACAATTTTATATTGTTCACCAAATAAGTTGTTAATTCACAAAACTTGGTGTTTAGGGTCAGTAGGTTTGAATCAACACATTTTCCAAAGGTTTTTCTCAAAAATCATTTCCATATCAAAATCAATGTTCTTATTTGACTAGAAATGAGCTAATTCAATTATTCAATCCTAAACTACACAAAATACATTTTTAAATCCATAAGTTGGTTCCTAAGGTCAATAGGTTCACAACAAACCATTTTGCAAAGATTTCAACCCCAAAATCATTTTGGAATAAATTTTATATCCTAAACAAGCATACACAAGTTTCTGCAAAAACAAACATTTTACCAGAAGCTTTTTACTAAACAAAGTGCATGGTTGCAAAGTGCTTGTTTCACTGATTCCATTGATATAAAATTTGTAAAATTTGGACGTGTAGATTTAAAGTTATGCAATTTACAAGTTTGCATTTAAATCAGATTCTAAATTCTGTTTTAAATCAAACTTCGTCCATGTGGCTATTTCCTATTGGTTGAAAACGGTTCGGTTGGATCGACTGTTACAGACTGTAGGATCTCATTTAGATCAGATGGTGCAGATTGACTGATACCCCTTCGTTAAGTTGTTATATCGTAGCCACTGGATGACGATCCAACGGCTCATAGCAACTTGACCAGTAACTGGCGGCGCTGCGCAGCGGCGACTGGCGGCGCCGCTCTGCTCACGGTGGTTCTGGTGAAGCAGGAAGGAAGGGAGGGAGAGGAGATGCTCACAGGGTTCGCAGGGGTGCAGAGAAGCTCGACGTGGTCGTAATAATCCAAGGGGCGCACGGTGATGTCAGGGATTGCTCACCGGATTAGCTCCTGACGACGGGTGCTCTCTATTGAAGTCGGAGACGAGCTTGTAGGCCACGCACGGGTTATTGTAAGGCACCTGGAGATGCACAGGAAACAGGCGAACCAAATGGCGTAAGTCACAACTCGAGGCGCGCATGAGGTTGAGTGCTAAGACTCACCGGAGATTCAGCAAAGGACGGCGATGCTTAGAGGCAGACCGAGGCGAGCTCCTGGGTCACACGCGGGCGAGTGGGAGGTACCGGCAGGTTCGTGAGGGGGTGGCGAGCATGCTCGTGTGCAGAGGGAGGGGAGGGGAGGCTGGACAGCGCCGGAATTGCTCGGAGAAGGTCGCCGGAGCAGCGGCGGTGCAAACGAAAATAACGATAGCCTGGGGGTGCTCTTTGCAGTGGTTTCTGAGGGGAAATGGAGGGAAGAGGGAGGTGTTTATGGGTGCGTGGTCTCTGGGAGAATTAAGCCTATCATCAACGTGAATTTAATCGAATTCAATCGCGGCAGAGCGACGTTGAGGGAGGAGGAAACGACCGGCGCGGGGTTGAAGATGACTGCGTGGCAGTGGGGTCCGTCTGTCAGCTAGAGAGGGAGAAGAGGCACGGGGTCCACCTGTCTGCGACTCTGCGGGTGCTTTCGCATGTAGAAAAACGTTTCGCTGAGGGATATGCTGGGTGGGCTCCTATTGGGCTTAGTGGGCTGCTGGGCTTTCTTAGTGGGTTGAGCCTGATTCTATTTTTTTATTCTGATTGCTTTTTCCTTTTTCTGTTTGAATTTCCTGATTGATTTTCATTCAGACAATTCAAACACCCAAATCAATTCAAACCTCCTCCAAACTTTGTATTGAGTTTTAGTTCTGTTTAACAACACAAATCCAAAGTCCAAAATAAAATAATATTTTTATTCTTTTTAGGATCTATTTAATAATTAAATAAAATAGTCCTTAGTTATTAATTCAAACAGGTTTTGATTTATTAAAATCTCCATTTGAAATCTAAATATTATCAAAACCAAATCAGTAGGTTTTATTTAAAAATATAAAATACTTGGAAAACTTGTTTAAAATAATTTAACAAGTTTTGATGTTTAATTAAAATGGTAAAACCTTTATTTTAATAAAATTGGATATTAATAAATCCTCATTATTTTGTTTAAATAACCCTTTACTCCTTTAATCAAAACAAAATATTTTACTTCAAAAACTTGGCCAAGGTTTAATTTGGCTCTATAAAAATAGTCCTTATTTATATTTCTACCTTTTCATTTGAAAACCAAATCTTTTTATTAAAAGATCCAAAAATAGTAATTTCACATATTTAATATTTTCTTTATTAATTGTTTATCTTTTCAAATCCCTTTAGGATTTGTTTGATCAAATAGGTTTGAAGGTTTCCAATTGGAATCAAAAAGTTTCTTCTCACCCTGAAAATCAACAAAGTTTTATTTTATTCATTTATTTTTCACATAACAAGATTTGGAAAATCTTGGGATGTGACACATATCATCCCGTACGCCCCCATATTGACATCCGGACGTACCCCGACATCTACAACAATGCACCATCGAGCCAGGACAAGACCAACAAGTATCGTGCCAGTCTTGGGAGCCAGCCAGCTCAGACTGGCATATGACGTATGGAATATGCCCATGGCATCTATCAAGATGCTAGGGATATGCTCTTGGCATCAAATAAGATGCTAGGGAATATGCCTGGCATCTCCAAAGATGCCAATGCATATGCTGAGCATCTCTAGAAGATACCTAGAATATGCCATCTAGATGCCAAACGTGTAGAACAAGTCTTGTCCCCTGGGCTCCCCTTTATAAGGAGCACCAGGGGGATCGTTCAGGAGGAGGCCCCGAAGGGCTCCTCCCCTCTCTGCTCACTAGGAGCTCTCCTTCTTCTTCTTCCTCCACTCTCACAGAGAGATCTAGCTACAAGGATAGGAGATACAGCTCAAGGAGCATGGTTGTAGCCACAAGTATGGCAAGATTATAAGAGATTAGATGTATAGAATGAGGGGTTATCTCTACTTGAGAGCTTCAATCCAATATACATTGTGTTTCTCTTTGTTCATACGAGTGCGGTCTTCACTGCATCATCCCTCCCCAGATTCCACCACGTCCATCGGCCCCAACTTTAGCCTACCCATGGCATATGCCGTGATACCACCACGACATTTGGCGCCCACCGTGGGGCCACTTAGTGGCGTTGGTTGGGTTTCCATCTGGACGGGAGCATCTTCATCAACCTCTTCCTCATAAAGCTCTCTCAGTTCCTCCAAGCAAACAGAGAGCAGAGAGGTGAGCGCAGAGGCACTCCAAGTCTAACTCATCAAAGCAGGTAAGACTCAGCAACAAGGACTCAAGCACTACTCCAAGCTTACTGTAAGTACCAAGTAACTCAGCAGGGCAGATAAGGCGTAGAAAGACTCACTCAAATACCTCTCCAAGTATGCTGTAAGTGCCAGATAACTCAGCCACCTACACTCAACCCTTCACCCCGGGGAGAAAACAGCTTAACCCGGGGACTAGCTAACTTGTCCGAAGAGTCACCTTTGGATAAAGAGAACGTCTTATGTTAATTTAGATCTGTGTTTGACCAGCTTATCTATAACTCGGCCATAAGTTGAATCACCTTATTTATGATTCAGGTAGATTTTGAGTCAGTTTATTTATGTTCAGAATTGACCTGTAACTCAGCTCACCAGCCAGCTTATTGATGATTCGGACAGAGTTTGAGTCACCTTATTTATAACTCAGATAGAATTTGAGTCAGCTTATTTGTGATTCATATAGAGTTTGAGTCAGTTTATTTATGCTTGGGATTATATTTTAACTCATCTCACTAGCCAACTTATTGATGATTCGGATATAATTTGAGTCAATCTACTTATGCTTCGAATTAACCTTTGACTCAGCTCAGTAGCTTGTCTCCGATTCGGACTAACATTTGATTCAGCTTGCCAGGGTATATTATAATTCGGATTTTTATTCATACTCGGCGTACTAATCATATCTCTGATTCGGGCCGAAGCTTCATTCAGTTCGCCAGATTGCCAGGTTATGTTATGACTCGGATTAATATTTCACCATCTTGCCAGGTTATCCCATATCTCGGATGACTATTGGCCAGCTTATCATATCTCGAATCTATATCTCATATCTACATCTCGAATCAGATCTCTCAGCGGTTAGCCCTATTATCATATCCCAAAACTTAATCTCAGATCTATATCTCGGATCAATATCAAAGGCTAGTTAACATCATCACGCCAAATCAAGTTATATCGTGGAAAACAGATGATTCAGATTTGGAATCAGATGACTCGGATTTGAGTCATATACCTCGGATTTGAGCCAAGTAACTCAGATTCAAGGCATGAGTCAAATTTTGAGTAAAGTAACTCAGATTTGTAATCAGATGACTCGGATTTGAGTCATATAACTCGGATTTGAGTCAGATAACTCAGATTCGAGACATAAGTCAATTTTGAGTAAAGTAACTCGGATTAATAATCAGATGACTCGGATTTGAGTCATATAACTCGGATTTGAGTCAGATGACTCAGACTTAAGACATAAGTCAAATTTTGAGTAAAGTAACTCGGATTTGTAATCAGAAGACTCGGATTTGAGTCATATAACTCGGATTTGAGTCAGATGACTCAGACTTAAGACATGAGTCAAATTTTGAGTAAAGTAACTCGGATTTGTAATCAGATGACTCGGATTTGAGTCATATAACTCGGATTTGAGTCAGATGACTCAGACTTAAGACATAAGTCAAATTTTGAGTAAAGTAACTCGGATTTGGAATGAGGTAACTCGGATTTGAGTCATATAACTCGGATTTGAGTCAGAGGACTCAGACTTAAGACATAAGTCAATTTTGAGTAAAATAACTCGGATTTGGAAACAGATGACTCGAATTATAACTTACCCAAAGAGGTTAAAAGAGCAGTGCCCAATAAGGCCAGAACTCACAATTTACCCAAAGAGGTTAAAAGAGCAGTGCCCAATAAGGCCAGAACTCACAACTTACCCAAAGAGGTTAAAAGAGCAGTGCCCAATAAGGCCAGAACTCGTAACTTACCCAAAGAGGTTAAAAGAGCAGTGCCCAATAAGGCCAGAACTCACAACTTACCCAAAGAGGTTAAAAGAGCAGTGCCCAATAAGGCCAGAACTCGTAACTTACCCAAAGAGGTTAAAAGAGCATTGCCCAATAAGGCCAGAACTCACAAATTACCCAAAGAGGTTAAAAGAGCAGTGCCCAATAAGGCCAGAACTCAGAACTTACCCAAAGAGGTTAAGAGAGCAGTGCCCAATAAGGCCAGAACTCACAACTTACCCAAAGAGGTTAAAAGAGTAGTGCCCAATAAGGCCAGAACTCACAACTTACCCAAAGAGGTTATGACCGGTGCCCATGAAGGCCAGAAGTCCAGAAACTTACCCAAAGGGGTTATGACCAGTGCCCAAGAAGGCCAGAAGTCCAAAAACATACCCAAAGAGGTTATGACCAGTGCCCAAGAAGGCCAGAAGTCCAGAAACTTATCCAAAGGGGTTATAACCAGAGCCCGATAAAGCCAGAAGTCAAGAACTTACCAGAAAGGGTTATGAGCAATGCCAAAGAAGACCAGAAGTCTAAACCTTTCCCAAAAGGGTTGTATGAAAAAGAAGTATATTACCAAGAGGTTATAAGTCATAAAACAACTCTAGGAATATTTGATACAAAGTCTATGAGCGACTCTACGAATCCCACATAGACTCGGGGACTAATGTTGGGGATGTAACCCCAGGTACCCCAGAGCTGAGGTATAAAGAGACCTCGAGAGAGTAGTTGACATTTCTATAGAAGAATGTAGACATATAAGAATATATATTTATCAATAGATATGAGAAACTAAGAAATATAAGAGAGAAAAGGGAGAAAGGGGGACCTGGGCCGAATTACAGCTAATTCGGCCTAACTCAGCTATCCCTCCTAGGACAAAACAGCACCACGGGCCGAATTAACCTCCACTCGGCCCAAACAGCATAGCAGTCACAGTCGGGCCGAGTTAACCTTCACTTGGCCCACTTACCCGTCGCAGGCCGGTCTTGCTCCCGCGGTGTATGGCGTCGCCCCGCGTCGCTAGCTCCCGCCGAGATCCCCGCCAAACGTCGCCCCCGGCGCGTCCTCCAGCCACGCTCCCGCGCCAAGCCACTCCCGCCAGGTCCACCTGTCGAGTTCCCTCGGCACGACATCGCCCGCGCCACCTCAACCACTTCCCCCGGGTGGGCCAGATTCGGCCCACCGCGGGGAATCCGCACCTCAGCGCCAGCACGCCCATCATCCTCGACTCACCCGGGTGGGCTGGCACCGCGGCCCACCGCGGGACTGCTTCACTTGGGCCGACGCTAGAGAGGATCTGGCCGGGCCACCTCTTGGGAGGATCTGGCTACTCCGGCTGGGCCCCTGCAGGCCGACTCAGGTAATACCTCGGCTGGGCCGTATAAATGATGCAGCTGGGCTGTTCCACGCCCAGGCCGAATGAACCAAGGTCCAGGCCGAATTACCGCTCCCTATGGGGCGTTTGGGCCAAGTCATATCATCCCGTACGCCCCCGTATTGACATCCGGACGTACCCCGACATCTACAACAATGCACCATCGAGCCAGGACAAGACCAACAAGTATCGTGCCAGTCTTGGGAGCCCGCCAGCTCAGACTGGCACATGACGTATGGAATATGCCCATGGCATCTAACAAGATGCTAGGGATATGCTCTTGGCATCAAATAAGATGCTAGGGAATATGCCTGGCATCTCCAAAGATGCCAAGGCATATGCTGAGCATCCCTAGAAGATACCCAAAATATGCCATCTAGATGCCAAACGTGTAGAACAAGTCTTGTCCCCTGGGCTCCCCTTTATAAGGAGCACCAGGGGGATCGTTCAGGAGGAGGCCCCAAAGGGCTCCTCCCCTCTCTGCTCACTAGGATCTCTCCTTCTTCTTCTTCCTCCACTCTCACAGAGAGATCTAGCTACAAGGATAGGAGATACAGCTCAAGGAGCATGGTTTTAGCCACAAGTATGGAAAGATTATAAGAGATTAGATGTATAGAATGAGGGGTTATCTCTACTTGAGAGCTTCAATCCAATATACATTGTGTTTCTCTTTGTTCATACGAGTGCGGTCTTCACTGCATCATCCCTCCCCGGATTCCACCACATCCATCGGCCCCAACTTTAGCCTACCCATGGCATATGCCGTGATACCACCATGACACCTACTCATGCGATCACGCTCATTAGTAGTCGAAGGACACTGAGTCTTGCTGAGTTTTATGCCGTGAGACATGGGTAAGAACCCCTTCTTAGCCTCTTCCATGCTGAACCGTTTCAACACTTTGTCAATGTATGTACTCTGGCTTAATCCAATTAGCCTTCTTGATCTACCTCTATAGATCTTGATTCCCAGAATATATGCCTCTTCTCCCAAGTCCTTCATCGAAAAACTATTTTTCAATGAGGTCTTAACGGATTCGAGCATAGGAATGTCATTTCCAATCAGCAATATGTCATCTACATATAAGATTAGAAATACCAGCGCTCTCCCACTTTCCTTCTTGTAAACACAAGGTTCTTGTTCGTTTTTGATGAAGCCAAACTCCTTTACAACTTCATCAAATCGAATATTCCAACTCTGAGATGCTTGCTTCAGCCCATAAATGGACTTCAGAAGTTTGCATACCTTTCCAGCATTGTTTGGATCGACAAAACCTTTGGGCTGCATCATATACACGTCCTCAGTTAGGATTCCATTTAGGAAAGCCGTCTTGACATCCATCTGCCATATTTCATAGTCGAAATGTGCAGCAATAGCTAGAATTATCCGTATAGATTTAAGCATCGCTACGGGCGAGAAAGCCTCGTCGTAGTCAACTCCTTGAACTTGTCGAAAACCTTTTGCAACAAGTCGAGCTTTATGGATGTGAACATTTCCATCCATATATATCTTCTTCTTATAGATCCATTTGCACACGATGGCTTTAAAACCATCAGGCAGGTCAACCAAGTTCCAAACTTGATTGTCCCCCATGGACTCTATCTCGGATCTCATGGCGATCAACCATTTCTCAGAGTCTGGTTCCACCATCGCTTCTGCATAGGTTGCAGGCTCATCATTGTCTAACAATAATAATTCCCGCGCTTCGCGGAGCCTCGCCGACCTTCGTGGTTGTGGTTCTTCCGTTGCCACGGGTTCCTCAACTTGTTCTGCTACAATAGCATCACTCGTAGAAGCATCCCCAACTGGCTCATCTTGAACTTCTTCAAGTTGCACCGACCTTCCACTTGTTCCCTTTGTGAGAAACTCTTTCTCTAGGAAAACACCGCTACTAGCGACAAACACTTTGCCCTCCTCTCGGTTGTAGAAGTAATACCCTAAGGTTTCCCTCGGATATCCCATGAAAATGCACTTATCCGATTTGGGTGTTAGCTTGTCCGACTGAAGTCGCTTGACAAATGCATCACAACCCCAAATCTTTAGAAAAGACAAACTGGGATTCTTTCCAGTCCACATCTCATATGGTGTCTTAACTACGGATTTAGATGGTACCCTATTAAGTTTGAAAGCTGTCGTTTCTAGAGCGTAACCCCAAAATGATAATGGTAAATCCGACTGGCTCATCATAGATCGAACCATGTCCAACAAAGTTCGATTACGCCGTTCGGAGACCCCGTTTCTTTGAGGTGTTCCAGGCGGCGTAAGTTGTGGAACAATTCCGCAACTCTTTAGATGATCGCTAAATTCGTGACTCAAATATTCACCTCCACGATCAGATCGCAAGGCCTTTATTTTCTTGCCACGTTGATTCTCTAATTCACTCTGAAACTCCTTGAACCTTTCAAAAGTTTCAGACTTATGCCTCATCAAGTAGACATAACCATATCTACTGAAATCATCAGTGAAAGTGATGAAGTAGTGATAGACTCCTCTGGCTTTCGTGCTCATTGTCCCACATACATTAGTATGTATGAGTTCCAACAAGTCTGTCGCTCTCTCAGGTAAACCCGAAAAAGGCGATTTGGTCATCTTTCCAAGTAAACAAGCCTGACATGTCTCATATGATTCAAAATCAAACGAAGTTAGAAGACCATCACCATGGAGCTTCTTCATGCGCTTTTCACTTATATGCCCCAAACGACAATGCCATAAATAGGTAGGACTCAAATCATTAGGCCGAAGCCTTTTAGCACTAACATTGTAAACAGATGCATTATCAAGATTTAAAATAAATAACCCATCCAAAATGGGAGCATTAGCCATAAACATATCATTCTTCGAGATTACACAACCATTGTCTGCACTCGCGAATGAATAACCATCCCTCATCAAACATGAAGGTGATAAAATGTTTCGACCCATACTAGGAATGTAATAACAATTATTCAACTCCATAATAAATCCTGATGGAAGGTGAAGTTGCATGACACCGACGAACAATGCAGCAACCCTTTCTTTATTTCCGACGCGAAAATCCACTTCGCCTTTCTGCACTTCTCTAGTCCTTATTAGCCCCTGCATCGAATTGAAATATGAGAAACCGATCCGGTATCAAATACCCAAGAGTTAACATAGGAATCAGCGAGAAGAATGTCCACAACATTTACAACAAGCGTACCTGAGTTGGAAGTACTCTTACTTCCACTCTTCTTCGAAGAAGCCTGGTACTTGCTGCAGTTTCTCTTCCAGTGGCCATGTTCATGACAAAAGAAGCACTCAGTGTCTTCTACAGGTCCAGCCTTTTGCTTGGGTGCAGACTTAGGGATCGTATCCTTAGCCTTGCCCTTCTTCTTCCAAGAAGTACCCTTTTTCTTGAAGCTAGGCTTGTTCTGCACAGCCATCACATGGCTATGCCCTGCACACTTCTTCATGTCACTTTCTGCTGTTTTAAGCATCCCGCATAACTCATTAAGGCCCTTCTCCACCCCATGCATATGGTAGTTCGAAATGAACTGCCCATAGCTGGATGGAAGAGACGCCAAAATGAAGTCAGTGGCCAACTCTTGGCCTAGTGGAAAACCAAGCTTTTCCAAAGTCTGACTGTAACCAACCATTTTGATCACATGGGGGCCTACAGCTGCTCCCTCTGCCAGCTTGCATTCGACAAAGGACTTGGCAACATTGTACCTCTCAGTCCTTGCCTGATCTTGGAACATGTCCTTAAGCGCAACGATCATATCGTACGCATCCTGATCCTCAAACTTCTTTTGGAGTTCAGGTTCCATGCATGCAAGCATAAGGCAGCTAACCTCAAGAGAATCATCACATGCTCTCTTGTAGGTATTCTTTAGGGCAACAGATGCATTATCAGTAGGTTCATCAGGGATTGGGGTATCCAGAACCGTTTCCTTTTTATCAAACCTAAGAACGATTCTCAGGTTACGGACCCAGACCGAATAGTTTGTTACATTTAGTTTATCTTTGTCAAGAATCGAACGCAAAGAGAAAGGTGATGTAGTGTTCGGTGCCATTGATCTACAACAGAAAACATGCAAAATACTAAGCCATGTAACCATGAAAGAGTAAAACATATTAAACAATTTAATAGCATATACTCCCACTTAAATCAATATCCCTCTATTGATACTAAGTGATTCAAGATCCACAATTAACAAGTCGACTAGTGAGCTTTAGCATCACTGCTAGAAGACAAGGTAAATCGGTAAGCAACACTTGCTAATCATATCACATATGACTCTTGTTGTTGGGTGACATCTCTATGTCAAAACTAGGCGCCCAACCTTTATGCCCCAAGGTCCTTAACTGTTAAGATGACCTTGCCAAGCTCACCAACCCTTATGCGTGTAGGTATCCGATACAAACCCATCCAGCCAAGGAAAACCGCGACACCCTAATTTCATAGGCCCACCAACGATTGTACAGGGCATAGGATCATGCAAGGTTTGGTTGGGAGGGCATGGTTTAACTTAAACTTTGTGAGGGATCATTATACTTCTATCATCTAAGCATGCATAGTAGTAAAACACATAAGAATAGCATTCACATAGATGTGACACAGTATGGCCCATTTTCTCATGGTGATCTCCATCGCCATAGAACCTGTCCACCATGATGATATCCATCCTCATGTTCCATCTGAGCCATCTTCCAAGTGACATGTTCTCCAAGAACTAATACAAGCTATTACTCCTAACATCTAGTAATCAAAATTACATAGAATTTGGATCATCACAAGTTGGCACGCAGGCCATTACAATAATTGACAACACACATGGCTCCAGCCGTGATGCCCTACTCACGACACGCTGATCATGATAAATTTCATACATGCATCACATACACATATGGGCCATACTGATCACATACATCCTGCAAAAACAAGTTAGCATAGAATCGCATTCTACCGGATCATGTGATATTGCAGCACCTAGTTACCTTAACGAGATACAAAAGGGGCTACGATTAAGGGGGGTCTAGGGGGTCTCCCCCTGCGGGGTTCGAAGGGGCAGCGCCCCTCGCGGTATCTTCACAATTTTCTTTAATGATTTTGATCGGCAAATCAAATTTACCATAAACCGACTCCTGTCCCGATTCAATCAAACTCCTTTGATCACGGTACATCGATTTTAGATCTAGGTTCCGATTCGATCAATCATATTGATCTTCGCGTGATTCAACAGGATTTATGTGTCACTGTCTACCCCGATGGCGGAAACCGACCGGTAGGGGTAAGTCATTCGACAACCTCAGAATTACGATCACGGAAAGCAAGATCATAGATCAATCCTGAACCACTGCCATATAAATGATCACATCATTCATATCAATCTGCACATCTGTTAGACCCCTCCTTTGTAAAGGAAAGGATCCCTGTGATTGCAATGCTAGTCCCTAGATCAATGCTAGCATCCACAGTTTAAGATGAAGTACACAGATACAAAGGTCATTTATTACATTCATTCCAGAGAATAAAACATAGTCTTGTACAATTCAGGGCCATAGGCCTAATACAAGAGTTTTTGGAAAATGTAAATAAACACAAGTCTTCATCTTCATGTGCCACAGGCACGCATGTTGAGTGTAGACTCATGACACCTATTCATCATCTAAATAACCTGCAACATCACAAGTTACAGCCACAGAGGGTCAATACTTTGGAATAGTATTGGCAAGTGATACGTTAGTAAATTTTTAAGTGGACTATATTACTATATGCATTTTGGCTAAGTGTAGCTTGGCTTGCTTTGCTTCAAAATAGGTTTTTCCTATTAGTTGAAATCACTAAGTTTTTCTTTGTCAAAAACTTTCCCAAGGAACCTCCAATAGACATTGGGTCCTTTACCCTTGTTCACCCACAAGTTTTACTTAGAAGTTGGAGTGATGAGATTCTTGTAGCTTCCATGTCTTGATGCTCAAGTTGTCCATTGCCATGGACTTGGCTAAGTACTTAGGTTTTCCATCTGCAGAGGTTGTGCACTTTCCCCACCAGACTTGGTTTCCCAAGACAGGACCTTTCAGAAGCCTTCCCTTAGGCAAATGGACGCGTTCCAACCTATCAATCCCACTACCACCAACTGTCCATGAGACTAAGTTCTAGCTACCTATATGTCAAGGCAGAGCCCATTTTGCCAAGTGGCTGCACTATAAGCTTTCTCAACACTTGGCCTCCAAATCCCTTTGTGCCTGGGTGGCATACCACAAGTGTGATACACAAGCCAAATCCATGGCCTTGTGTAACCACTCAACATAACCCAATCTTTCCATTCCACCCAGGAGGTTTATTGACTTAGTGGTTTTATTAGGAAAACACAAGTCTCATGACTTAGTAATATTTTCACCATAGTAGATATAGATCTTCCCAACCCTTGTTTGCTACTAGCTAGACTAAGCATGGTAGAGAAATTTTACCTTAGTAAACTTCCCTAGCAATTCTAATAAACTATAGCTACTTAGGATTCCCAACATAGCATTTGGCAAAAATATAGCATGCAAGACTTTAGCAAAATAACTAATGCTAGTATAAATCATAGGAATGAAATAAGCATGTAGATATCACTTGCCTTGGTAATGGGGAGAGTAGCACTCTTCACAGTCACAGTCACTAGCAAGATCTATACACAAAATTGCAACACACAATTACACACAATTTAAATACAAACAAAAATATGTATGCATGCATGCAAGAAATGGCTAAGTGATGATTTCTGAAAACTTCCCAAGCAAGTGCAAGATACAGAAACTAAACAAGTCACAAAGTTTACCTACTAAACTTATTTAGTCCTAAAAACAGTTTGCTAAACAAAACTATAATCAAAATACACCTAAACTAGTTTCTACACACAAATTCATTTAAACAGTTACTATTTGCTAAACACTTTGCATAATCAGAAAGGACTTGATTCACTGAATCCAATGGTATAAAGTTTGCAAAATTCTAACGTGGCATTCAAAAGTTATAGCTGTTTGAAGTTTGGATATAAATCTGGTTTAAATTCTGTTTTTGATTTAAACTCTGGCCACGTGTCGCATTCTCACTGGCGCATACCATTTCCATTGGATCGCGCTCTGCGGACCGCAGGATCTAAGTGGGATCTGGCGGCTAAGATGCGCGCTTACCCCTTCGTTTACAATCTATCCTAACCCTACGATCTGGATCCAACGGACACAACCATCAATCCACAAACTGGCGGCGCTAGCGGCGTTGACTGGCGGCGGCGCGTCTGACTACGGTGGCGCCAGCGTTCTAGATCGCCCGGGGAGGAAGGGTGGTGCTTACCGGAATCGCAGTGGCGTGCTGAAGCTCGTCGTGGTGCTGGCTTGCGAAGGGGCGCTCGGAGACGGTCTCTGGAACTCGTCGGAGTTGCGTCTGGCGTCAGGTGGATGTTGTCGGAGTCGTTGCCGAGGTTCCGCGTCGCCCTAACACGAGCCAGGGGGTTTATGAGATGCGCAAGACAATGGCGAACAAGCTCGTGTGAAGGAAAAGGCAAGGGGCGCACGGGACTTACGGAATTTGGTCGCCGGAGTCGAGGTCGTTGTCAGGTGGTTGCGGCGTCGAGCGGAAACGGCGACCTGGGGTAGTACAGGATGAACTAGTGGGGTCAGGAGGTGCGCAAAGAGATTGCGAAACTGTTCGTTTGAACCAGAGGGGAAGGGGCGCACGGGGCTCACCGGAATCGATCGCCGGAGTGAGATCTGTCTGCGGCGGCGTGAGGATGATTGTGAGCAGCCTGGTGGCGGAGAGGTGGTGCTAAGTGAGGGGAAATGGCCGCGGTGCAGAGGGGATCTTATAGCCAGAGCGGGTGCGAGGATTGTGCGGCGAATCAATGGTAATTAAGCGCGCAGTAACAACAGCGAGGTAACGGCGGAGCGAGCGGCACTGGCGCGCGTGATTGACGACGAAGACGACGTGGTCTCAGGGTCCACACGTCAGCGGGTTAAACAGAGAGGGGGTGGGGTCCGGCAGTCAGCGACTGAGTGCGTGCACTCGCGCGTGAGAGAGGAAAAGAAAATCCCCGGGTGGGCTAGTTGGGCTCGATTCGATGCTGGGCCAGAAACCTGGCGCGCGGCCTTTTTCTTTTGTTTATTCCTTTTCCTTTTCTATTTTGATTTTCTGAATGGATTTTCAAATGAAATCAAGTTCAAATTGAATTCAAATTTCTTTGGGATTTTTGTAGTGGGTAGTAGTCTCCAATATAAGCATAAGATCATGTGGTTGCTTTGCATAGGCTTGGTCAAGCTTGGAGATTAAAATTAACAGAGGCTAGGCACTTGGTTTGTAAATTTTTGAAAATGGTTTATGGAGCTTATTTCTATTTGAAACTTGGTTTAAAATCTACACTTAAACCCTATGCTTATATATGGCAACCAACCTAGTTCACAAACAATAAAACTTTCAAATGGGAGTAGCCATTTGAATTAAAACTGCTCACATAAAAATCATATCACCATATGTTCCTGTTTTCTGGAATGTTTTTGAAAAAAACCCTAAATGATGATGGATGCAAGGATGATATGAATGAGTTTTGAAATATGAATTTAGGGATGTTACAATATCACCATATGCAAACATCCCGAACCTATAAATGAATAGCATCGGCTCTGATACAACTGAAGAGATACGGGTAGGCTACACTAGCGCAAATCAAAAATTTCTACCGCGTATACCAGGATTACTGTTGTCATAGATCACGGGATTACCACTAGACGCGCAGTTACGGAATTGATGAAGCGCGTCGAGGCAGTGCAGACGTTCCACGTCTCCTCCTTGTCCTCGTCCCATGAGCAGCTCCCCTTGCGTGGCTCGTCCAATCGCTACAGATGCAGCGCCTCGGAGGTATCCACACGTCAGACGCCGGACTGCTAGGTCCGCGCGTGTAACACAGGCGTGAGGAGTGGCGGCTGGGAATGATCTGAGGTCTAAGGTCTAACCCTGGTCAGCTCGCCCCACCATCTCTTATATAGGCGTCCCTAGTGGGCTTCTACATTAGCAGCCCATTAGTACCCCAAGCCTGGTCTAATTCGGATCGAATCCTCATTAGGCTTCCAGCCCCTTAAGTGTGTGACCCTATAGGTTCATATGCGTATAGGTCAAGGTGCGCTACGGATGTGAAACTTAGCCGTAGCGCACCCTGGCCTAGTGCGTACGGGTATGTGTGATGCAGTAGCTGGGTCAACTTAGCCGTAGGGCACTCTGCCCTAGTGCCCTACGGCTAAGTGGCTTCCACCAACTCCACCCCCCGGATCGCCTTTTTAGGATTTGCAAAAAATAAAGTAAAATGAAAAACACTTCAGTAAATAAAATCCTTTCATATTTATATAGATAATGTGGTCTAGTTTTTAGGAAAATTAACAAACATGTGTTTCGACTTTTTCTGCAAAAAAAGTCACACCACGGTAAAATGGCCGTAACTTTTGCATACGATGTCGAAAAAAATCGTATAATATATCAAAATGACGAGAACGAGATTTCGCATCTGCTCGCAACCATCTTCAGTCGTTTAGTGATTATTTAGAGTTTGAAAATTCGAAAAGAGTAAAAAGTTACGGTCAAAAGACCATTTTTTCCCGCAGAAAAAAATATAGGGCAACTTACCCGTAGCGCACCACCACCTAGTGCGCTACGAGTAAGTTGGGCGGGATTCAAATTTTGAATCCCCACCCCGCCCACCTACCCCTATTCCCTCCCTCTTCTCCTTTTCATTCTCCTCCCTCCTCCTTTTCCTTCTCTCTTCTCCTCCTCCTTTTCCTTCTCTCTTCTCCTCCTCCTCCTTTTCCTTCTCCTCCTTCCCTTGCAGTGATGATGGAGACGGCGATGGCAACCTTCTCCTCCTCCTTGCAGTCACAACGGCAACGACCTCCTTCTCCTTGCGGTCTCCTCCTCCTTGTAGTCACGACGAGCACCGACGACCGCCGACGACCTCCTTCTCCTTGCGGCAACCTCCTTCCTTCTCCAGCCACACCTCTTTCTCCCTCTCTTCCTCGATGCCGACGAGGAGTAGCACGGCCACGGCCTTCCGCACCTCCCTGTAGTGGTAGGTCGTGGCCATGACCACCATGCTCTAGCAAGGCGACACGACGGCGGCGATGCGGACCCGATTGCTTTTGCAATTCAAAACGAGGGTGTTTTTTGCATTTTTTTTTGTTTTTTGAAAAAAAACATCCGTGGCGCACCTGTATGACTACCCGTGGCGCACCTGGTAGTGCGCTAAGCCTATCCCCATATAACCGTAGCACACCAGAGTAGTGCGCTACGGGCACTTTTTAGCCGCCGCGTACGCTTAGTGGCGCACTAGCCACAGATGTGCTTTTTAGGTGCGCCACGAACAACCCTTTTCCTAGTAGTGACTGGAGCTATTAACTCTTATCCTTATCATAGCATTCATTTAAAGTCCTTTAGAAAAAGAAGTAGGAGGAGGTAGATGGTAATGCTAGATATAAATATCATCCTTAGGATGGGAGTGTTGGAAGTGAATAAAATCAATATGATTATTGATGGAGTTAACTCCCTCCTGAAATGATAGAAGGGTATTTGAGGTAAAGATTACAAGGATAAATATTAAAGATAGTTAATAGGAGTAATCTTATGGGATCATGTATGTATACTCAATGAATTATATCTTTTAGTCCAATAGAGATAAACATAAGATAATTATAATACAACTATAATGTTGTAAGAATGAAAGCCTTGATTAGCCAACTGGAAACCTAAACAATATATGATCAGAGGATTATAATGATCATGCTTTAGTCACCAAGATTGAATGCTTATATCCAGTATAAGTAACGTTGGTGGGTAAAACATGATTGAACTCTAATATGAGATATTGGAGTCAAGTAAAGATAGATTGTATGATTAAGATGATGTTAAAGCAGCATTGAATTATAGAGTTAGTATTTTCCTCTGGAAAAAGAGTAAACACTTGAGGTGAAGTAGGATTTGATGTATTTCTAATTATAAATACATCTACTGAAGTAATATTAGTGGTGGATGATTATGGAAGAATAGGAATGGAGTTAGAAGTAGCTACTTGTTGGATTGGAAGTTATCAGCAGAAGAGTAGTTGATATAACCAAGTCTGGATAGGTGAAAGATTATGAAAAGCTTTAGTGTCAAACTCATTGGGTTTATCAATGGGTTTAGAGGAATAAAAGGTGGATAAGAATATTCTTGTGAAGTAAAGTTCAGCATGTTAGCACATGATGATGGATATGAAGGAGTAGAATATCTAGGAAAGGAATTCCTTAATCAGAAATCCAGAATTATGAATTATGGAAGATAGGAATTCTTGGTAAACATTAAACCCTAAATCTATGATCAAGCTAAACATCCATCTCATTTGTTGGATAAATTATATTATTTCCACAATGCTTTATAGGAATATTTCCTATAGCAAATCACTTAAGCACATCTATGACATTTCCAATTGTCTTAACCATATGTGTTTAGGAGATATTTCTATCAATTCTTTTCCATCAGACATTCCAGTTAATCACTTTCTATTTTAAAATGTGATATCATTAAAGATCACAAACAAAAAGACAATATGCTTAGCCATAAACTTCTATCAACAAAAGAACATAAGTATATTAAGAACCCTAAACTAAGGGTAAGCACTTACAATTCAAACCCTAACTTCTATGTTAATTATAATAGAATATATACATTGCTACTTCCTAAATTGATGGGAGTAATATTAACCAAATAATTTCCTTTGTATATCATGCATCAAATAATGATATGTGATCATTATATAAAAATTTCCATCCAAACTATGAGCTAACTAGAATTAAGTTTTTTTAAACAAATAAGAAAATATCATTTAATAAAGCCATGGTTTAGTATAGAAATAAAATTAATAACAAAGGCTTCTACAAAATATTAAAAGGGGTTCATATAAAGAAAATAAAGAAATATAAAAATATTTATCATAAAGGTTTAGAAAATGAATCTCAATCAATATCAATTGTTGCTGCAAGTATTCAGCAAATAAACTTTGTTAGAAAAGTTCAAAACAAATGTTAAAATACTAATCTAAAAATAAAACAGAAAATGGAAGACAAACAGAAAGAAAAAAATAGAGGAAACAGTGTCTGGCCCGTGGCCCATTTCTTCTCTCAACTATCTACCCCTCACGTGCAGCCCTCTTTGGCCCAACAGTGAGCCCAGCTCATTCACACAGTGACTGACAAGTGGGACCAGATGTAGGACTGTGGGTTGAGTTTGAAATTTTACTAGGGGGTTTTCTACAAAATGAGCATCGTCGTCTTCCTCCAGCTAGAAGCAGCTCGGTGGCGATGTAGAAGCTGTCCACCGCCGTCAGTGCGTCAAGATGCACGCCGTCGTCACCAGGAGAGGACAAGGAGGCCACGGCGACGTCCTCGTTCGTCCTCATCCACATTTTCCCCTCTAAAACTCTCCCTGCCTCGTTCCCCAACCATGCTAAAACCCTAGCTCGCCTCGCCGTCGTGCCGCACGTCCCCACCACTCTCTTCCAAGTAGCCATGGAGATGCCCCGTGCTCCGTAGATCCTCTGGTGGAGTCTTGCATCAAGGGGAGCACTGGAGAGGGCGAATTTTGCCGTTCCTCTTTGCGACAGTTCGTCGGAATCCTCGTCGG
The DNA here is from genome assembly GCA_916181665.1 of Avena sativa. Taxonomy (NCBI): domain Eukaryota; kingdom Viridiplantae; phylum Streptophyta; class Magnoliopsida; order Poales; family Poaceae; genus Avena; species Avena sativa. Next base: position 268,831,054 of record OV702298.1, on the reverse strand, counting down.
AGATCTTGTCTCCGACCACACCAGTCCTCGCCAACATCACCACTACAACCAGGTTGAGCCACTGATGCTCAAGCATCGTCATATTCTTTATATATCGCTCCCAAGCCTTCTCGAGCCGTAGCACCGCCGCATGCCTCCGTCGGTCGTCGTTGTTCCAGTAGCTCTGATGACTATTTTCGAGCAGCACCGCCACTATATGGTTCAGCACGTCGCGCTGATACAAACTAGACTAGTTTTGCGTGCTGGGCGCCGTAGGTCGTCGCCGGCTACCATCAACTGGTGGTGTTGGCCGCACTGACGTCATCCTTATGCCCTAACTGTGTCACCCTTGACCCAGTCCACCAGTTGACCAGTCCACGCCTAGGTGGCATACTGACGTGGCCCTAACCCCACTGGTCAGTGACCTAGGGTAGCTTTGGTTGTGGTGTAAAAAGTTATTTTCTGTTTAAGAAATAAATAAAATGTTATAAGCCCAAATTTAAATATTTCAGAAATTAAATCAAATTATTAAATCTTATTAAATCAATAACTTTAGATTTATAATTGAAAAAACTATGTGTAATATATGAAAATTTTCATAAAAATAAAATCTACAACTTAAAACTATTATCAAATATTATTGTTATAATTATTTAAATAAATATTATTTAATAAACGTTTTATAAGTAATAAAATTTAGATAATCCATATTTTCATATTGGTAAATATTAAAAATATAAGTAAAATACCAAAAATCTTAGAAAAATAAGAACTATAATCATGCATTATTATTTAACTTAATTAAATATTGATTATTTATTAAGTATTTATAAAGTAATAAATCTTATAAAAATCATATCTTATTATTTATAAATCCCCAAAATAAATGTAATATTCCAAAATGATCACAAAAATGATACTTACATATTAAAAATATAATAATACACCTTTGAAGTAAATAAAAAATTAAAACACTTTAACAACTTGAATTTAAACCTATATCCTTATTTGTTAATTCATATAAGGGTAGATAAAATTTGTTAATATTTCTAAAATTAATCAATGGAGTCTAATAAATAGTATTAGTCTCAAATATTAATAATATGAAGTCATAATAGTTCAAAACATTATAAATACCATTTTATTGAATTATCTTTCAACCATAAGTGTAGATTATTTTCTAAAAAGGATCTTTAACAATTATAAAACCTTCAAGAATGATACTTTAACCAAATAAAAATCTTTTACCATTGTTCCACTCATAACTTTATAATGGACTAAATCCAAATATAATTCATGAGTAGTCACTAGTACTATTTACTTATCCACAAACTATAATCACACCTTTATAAGGAAATAAGTGATCCTATTACATTATAAAATTAAGAAACCACTACACCAAGTAAAGTATACCCATTCTTAAGTAACCTTAAGGAAACATTATAAAGTACACAAGGTACAAATATCATAAGCAATACACATTAAATCCATCCATGTTTTTAAAGTTAACTTTAGTCTACAAGACTTTAAATATAAGACTAAAAAACTTTGTTATATGTTTTATAGTTAACTTTGGTCTGTTGTAGTTAAGTCATAAAGCATCTCAAGTCCAAACTATTCAAGTAAGCACAAACAACATCGACCACCGCTGACTAACCACAAGAGTGGTTTAAACCTTAATAAAGAAATCTTCTCTTCAAAAGGTATTCGTTTTGCCACTTCAATCAACAAACCTTATAATAATATTTCCAACTCTTAACAATTAAATTCAAGGACTCCCATCATAATCAACAGATGACAATTAATCACAATAACATTGTTTCAAACTTTACTTGTATAACTGAAAATTATTAACACTGAAGTTACCTAGAGATGTCAATACTTGCAAAGTAAGATTTAAAAATAAGGCAATTCTTCTATAAGTAGTCTTTGAGTAGCATTCCACTTTCGTATATCTTGTTTTTGTATACCATTATGTTTACATGATGTTTCACACACACTCACAAGCCTTAATAAGAAGCATAAGTGTGAAACTTATCTAAAAAGTACAACGCATTCTAAAGGAACCAATTCCAGTTTCCAAACCCTAGATCAACGTTATCCCCGGGAATCACGTTTATAAAATGCATTACATTACTTATGCATAAGAGCATATTGTTTCTTTAAACATTAGTCCTTACCGGACCAATGATTCTGATTTCAGATATTGGATCTTATATTGTCTTGAAGACCGTGAGTGCATAATCTTGCAATCACAAAAGGCAAGGTCACACTTGCTCATGTCCTTTAAATATTTTCTGTAAAGTACTTTTGCAAATCCAGTAATATCATCACTTGCATTTTAAAAAGGTCAGAAAACACTATTTTCATAATAATATGATTATAGGTTATTTACCATGAGGTAATAACCTATTATGAAAGTTCCGGTGGTAAAGGAACATATTATCTAGGACTTAACAACCAATGTCACCAGTGATTCTTGCGCCGTATATTACGTGTTAACCATGAGATTTGGAATGGCACGGAGAAGTCAGCTGTATTCTTTTCCTCTCGTATGGAGACAAGACGACCTTAACGTGACGTTGTAATTCCTTGTGCGGATGCAACATATGGGTGGGCACCCTTACGCCCCACACTTTTGGTGTCTAGATTATCTATGAATGGTGTTGAGGGATATAGTCCATTTAAATGGTACTTGTTCGGGCATCACCAGGTCATAGAGTCTTCGGGAACTCATTAGGGTTTTAGCCTGCCCGAAAGGGGGCTTAACGGAGGTGAGCCGGCCCCGAAGGATCGTGCAGACATATGAGGTCGCGGAGAGGGCAGTGATTGGCTTGGATCATCTACTAGGCCCCACAACATGGAATTGTGGACGGGTAAGCTGCCCGGTTGTGCAACCAGGTGTTGATCTCTCATGGGTAAAGTAACGCACCTCTGCAGAGTGTAAGAACCATAACTTGTTACTCCCTGTTCCGGAAAGGAGCTGCGATCGCTGTGGGAAAGGAACTCCATGAAAGTTATGGTCAATCCGTGAAGGCAGACGGACATAGCTTTTTAGAATAAAAGCAACCTTTGAAGAAATGTTTATGAAAACTTGCATTGCCTACGACCTACAGTCTGTGGCTGTAGTTATAGTGCATCAAACACTCATTTTCTAGTGGACTTGCTGAGTACGCTCGTACACAACGTATCTTCTTAAACCCTTGCTATATGCTGAAGCTAGTGCAGACAACACCTACATCCAGTTCTGCTCCAGAAATCATCATCCAAAGCTAAATCTCTTCAACAAAGAAGTCAACATATACATCAACTCAAGTGAGAACGAAGGTACTGATTAGATAGGAATATACTCTCTAACCAAAGAACCTATTTGTGTAGTGCATTGCAATAGCAGGAATACCAACCCCTTAGTTAAGATACTAGTCTTAATAGTATAATAGTTTTTGCGTTGTTTATCTTGGATTCTTCTCTGTAAGAAGTTCTTTCTCTCTCTTTAACCTAGAGTGTTCTCTGGATCTTGTGTATAGAGTGAGTTGTAACCTATAGCCATGTATTGGACCTGCTGTGTTTCTGTTGTACCACTCGAAGGGATGTAATACTAGTGAATGGTATTTCATTGGTGTTATGTCAACGACTATGGTATACTACATCATGTAGTGGTATGCTGGTTCACTGCACAGGACGAGGGAGTTTCCTCGACGTACTACGGAGGTGCATCTACTTGGGCACCATGGGATTGAGCCCCACTTAGGCCAAAAGCCTAAGCTTGGGGGGAGGTACACCGACATCACACTTATATATATCATGTTCGGTCGGTTCTTTGTATATCCATTGTTTTTGCTTTCTTTTTGGTTTTTGTTGCTTCTTTCTAAAAACCCAAAAACACCAAAATTTTTTTCACTGTTTCTCTTGGTTTTTTTCTTTGCTTTGGTTGGCCTTAAAATAAAAATCCAAAAAGATTTTGTTTTGCTTTGTTTGGTTTGTTTTTCTTTGTTTGCTTGTTTCTAAAAAATCAAAAACAACAAAAATATTTGTTGTTCTTCTTTGGTTTTGTGAGTTCTTTGCAGGGTTCAGCCGTCCTTAGTGGATATTGGTTTTCATGTTAATTATTCAAGTCACACAAGTGAAGGGCAATAATGAAGATTAAGACAACTCGAGGTGTGCTAAGAGGCTGGTAACGAACTCTATTTGTTTCATTTGTGTACATATACTCATCATTGTGAGCATGCTTAGCCTGTTTGTGTAAAGTGTATGTCATTATAGATGCTTAGTAGTTCTTGCTTGTCTATGATTAGCTCCAGCTTGCTAATAGTTTGCAGCATGTCATATGAATGTTTGCTTGCATTGTTTTATTCATACTTTAGTATGATATTGTGGTATCCTCCTCTCACTGTTCATGTGAATCGACTTGGCACATGCTCACGCATGCATATGACTAATCAATAGTTAGTTAGCCTCGATGATTTATTTTGCCTCAGAGTTCTTGTATCACTTTCATGCCATAGTTAGTCCTGTTTTGTAGCAAGCATGATTATGACAGTTATTGCTCTCTCATTTGTCGCTCCCTCTCTATTGCTAGCCTTCACTTGCACTAAGTATGCGCTCTACCTGTGTTTCCAACTCCCCTAAACCATTATTGCCAGCTGTGTACACCATGCCTACCTATTAGCATCATTTGCTATTTCAGTGCATCTTCCATATGCCTTGTTTTCTTCCAAAATAAAATGTTTGTTTGTTTTGAGAAAGTTAGTTAGTAAAGCTTTCATGAACTTGATGGCAAACTTTATTCCTTGCGCTTAATAATTTTGAACCATGGTGACTATTCCATGAAAGTTATATGCTTGCTTACTATATACTAGGAGTCTGCAGAACCGTGCTATCACGGGGAACGCTTTCAACACTTTTTGGATAATTCTATCCAGTTGATACTTTGCTCTCTTGTTTACGGATGTCGATGATGTGAAATAAATGGGGAAATTGTTAGTTCATGGATTTTATACATTGTGTTAGAGAAATGCCTGGGCCGCTAGCCTAAGCCATGCTTAATCATGGTGGAAACTTGCAGCATCACTATAATGAGCATCTATGAAGCGTCCTCAATAAAAAAGCTATGCATATGGTAAATAAAAAGATTGCTGAGATGCTCATTGTCTTCTTGCCTTGTCATTTTGGTTATGGGAAAGCTCATGTACCATATGCAAGGGGTACCCCGTTGGCGGTTCTCGATGATATGCATGTATTTACATGACAAGAACTTTTAGGTGACCAAAGTTGAGTAGCATGCGGAGCGGCCCTCGTACTCAAGGGACTTGGGATTTCCAGTCTATGGTCTGTCAAGCATATGATTCAGAGTGGACCTCACTTTCACCTTAACCACATGAAGATGCCTATGATAGGAGCAATGAGAGCTCAAAGCTAATGAGTACCTTCCTTTCAGCATTGGGAAGCATTTCAAACCTCACAAAACTGTTTTCACAATTTTGTTGACTCACCACTTATTATATGTTGGGGATATGCTATATGGGTATCCTCATAGCATGTCTCTTATTCGGCTAACCCGGGTGGCCCACAGTTGGTAGCATGGCCTATGGCCTGCTGGGCGGCCCAGTTAGATGGATCCAGAAGGGAGGCCCATGCCAGATAAAGGAAGGCTACGGTGGAGTCACCAGCGTACCCGGAGCCTTGGAGTACAAGACACACAAGACTAGTAATAGACGGTGTAGGACTCTGTAACCTGTCCGGCTAGGACTTTTCCCTGTAACCCTAGGACCTGGCGACTATATAAGTTGGGCCTATGGGAGCCTTTAGGGCACAACTTCAGACGATAATTTAGACTCTCTAGTCACCTCGCACAGCGAACCTATCTCTATAACTCGGCATATTTCCCTTATAGTGATTTATAGCAGGAGTAGGATTCCGCCACCGTTGTGGGATCTAAACCTAGGTAAGACGTGTTACCTCATACCCGTCAACCGTCCGCCTTCCCCCACGTCTCTAAAGACGCACTGTGAGGACCCCTCCTTGGCGTACTCCTTGGCAATACCACGATAATTGGCGCCCACCATGGGGCAAGAGGCGCTTTAGGCTCTTCAGCGGGCGAGGGCCAAGAACTTCGCGGGAATCGGCGAAACCGTAGCCATAGGTTGTGTTCTCTTCTCCGACAACGTTCTGATTGTCCCTCCCGACGAATTATGGATCTCGACGAAGATAAACCCTACACGGTGTTCGATCGTTCCTATCAGAGACATCCACCTCTTCATTGGCGAAACCGACTCGGGCACTAGTTCCCTGGGAGTCGGAGGAGCATCAAGACCCGCACGGACCGCCTACGGGCATGATATGTTCGCGGAAGGATCGATGTCAGATCTCTCTTCGGAGTTTGCCAGCAAAGATCGGAAAAATTCAAGGCCCACCCAAACCGCCCCTATGCAGGATATAACGGTGGAAGACCGCTGCAAGTCCACCGGCTTCGCCCGTGCGTATGGACAGCAGATATCCAAGTTCGTCGGCATGGTTACCATCTTTGATCTGGCGTTGTTGGGGATATGCTATATGGGTATCCTCATAGCATGTCTCTTATCCGACTAACCCGGGTGGCCCATAGTTGGTAGCATGGCCTATGGCCTGCTGGGCGGCCCAGTTAGGTGGATCCAGAAGGGAGGCCCATGCCGGATAAAAGAAGGCTACGGTGGAGTCACCAGCGTACCCGGAGCCTTGGAGTGCAAGATACACAAGACTAGTAATAGACGGTGTAGAACTCTGTAACCTGTCCGGCTAGGACTTTTCCCTGTAACCCTAGGACCTGACGACTATATAAGCCGGGCCTATGGGAGCCTTTAGGGCACGATAACTTAGACTTTCTAGTCACCTCGCACAGTGAACCTAATCTCTGTAACTCAGCGTATTGCCATTATAGTGATTTATAGCAGGAGTAGGATTCCGCCACCGTTGTGGGATCTGAACCTGGGTAAGCTGTGTTACCTCGTACCCGTCAACCGTCCGCCTTACCCTACGTCTCTAAACACGCACTGTGAGGACCCCTCCATGGCGTACTCGTCGGCAATACCACGACAGTTGGCGCCCACCGTGGGGCAAGAGGTGCTTCAGGCTCTTCAGTGGGCGAGGACCAAGATCTTCGTGGGAATCGGCGAAACCGTAGCCATCGGTCGTGTTCTCTTCTCCGGCAATGTTCCGATCGCCCCCCCCCCCCCCGACGAGTTTTCGATCCCGGCGAAGACGAACCCTACGCGGTGTTCGATCGTTCCTATCGGAGACATCCACCTCTTCATCGGCGAACCGACTCGGGCACTAGTTCCCTAGGAGTCGGAGGAGAATCAAGACTCGCACGGACCGCCTACGGGCATGATATGTTCGCGGAAGGATCGATGTCGGATCTCTCCTCGGAGCTTGCCGGCAAAGATCGGAAAAATTCAAGACCCACCCAAACTGCCCCTGTGCAGGATATAAAGGTGGAAGATCACTGCAAATACGCCGGCTTCGCCCGTGCGTCTGGACTGTAGAGATCCAAGTTCGTCGGCGTGGTTACCATCTTCGATCTGGCGCGCTGCGTTCAGAGGGAGGGCGAAAACCCCCGCGACTACCTCGCCAGGTGGATCCGTATACGAGCTGACCTGGCCAATTACCCCAATGATGATGCCATCTATCACTTTGTGGAAGGACTGGACCACGGCACGCTTCTCTGACATTCTCTAAGACGGCAACAGGCGTCAGGACGCCTCACCTTCAAAGGCATGGTGAACACCGTCAACAACTACGCGGAGGCTGAAGCGGCAGCTCAGACAGCGCTTGTGCTCATTGACGGAGCACCTCCGATTCAGCCACCACCACCGCCTCCGGCCGCCATCATCGCAGCAGCGCCGCCACCTCCAGTCATCGTCGAGGCCGTTGCACCTCCACCGCCCATCATCGAGGAAGTCCTGGCACCCTCCGACTCTGTCATTGACGCGCTTTATGCTGATTTCAGTGCAGATTCCGAGGAAATAGACTTCAGTCCAGAAGAGCTAGACTCCGCTATGCAGGAGATGGAGGAGGAGTACTCGCGCGACGAACAGGCTAATAACACCGTCATGTCCTGAGGGGTGTTCGTCACCATTGGGACAGCGATGGATGAAGACCATCCCGGGCAAGCTCCGCCTACGGTGTTGGATAAGGGGAAGGGGCCACTTATTGCTACCAACGATGATCGCGCAAGAGTCATGACTCCTCCACCTAAACCAGTGCAGTAGCCGCACGAACTCGGCACCGGTCCGAGCAACAAAAACACCGCAAACTTGCCGCCTCCAGCATCTACGTCGGCAGCAGCACATGTTACCCCAGCTCATAGGGTGATGTATGGCAACCTCCTCGTTGAGCCACTAACTGTTGATCATATCTGGAACGTGACTCAGCTTGACGAGAAGCGCCAGCAACTACTGGAGGAAGCGCAAGCCATCGCGGAGCAAGGCGCTAAACTAGATCGAGATCTGGTCAACGCGCAGAAGTCCATAGAGAAAGCAAGAGCAATGGAGGCCAAGTACAAGACTCTGCTGCAGCAGCAGAAGGCTAAGAAAGCTCCGGCTCGCGTTATCAACGATCCTGGTGTACGGCGCAACCTAGGATGGGCTCCCTCGAAGCCGGCACAGGCCAAGCTATACATTGACAGTGAAGGCAAGCAGGTGATGCCCACCCCACTCCTTAACCTCGCCGTCGCCAAGACCCTTCTGGAACAGGATAGATCACCTGAGGCAGTGGAACAGGTCTATGACCTAGTGGCCAAGGCGGTAAAGCAGCATGAAAAGGCCACCTCTCAGAGGCTTGAGTCTGACCCAGCGCTCTGCCGATCAAGCCAGTACAAACCACCAAGGGACAGATCTCCTCAGGATGTCGGATCGCGGACGGGTTCATCAGAACGAAGAAGGAGGGATGCACGCAATAGGAAGGATGCTATCCCCATATCCTCCGACCACAGAGAAAGTGCCCAACCTCGCCGCCCATCGCCACCACCCCGATCCCCCCGATGTCAGCAAGACTACAAGGCTCACCATCGTACGGATATGCCCCCACCAAAGCAGTGTGGCATCGTCATCCGCGACAACACGGAGTAGACCCGTCATGAAGGAAAGCACAACGAAGGACACAACAACAGGTTGCGCCATGACCCTCCGCGTCCGACAAGCAACCGTGATAGGCGTGAGGCGTCGCAGGAGGGTAACAACAAGAAGGCTAACCCACCGCCACCTTCGCCTCCGTCGCCGCCAAGCAGTCACCATGGCGGAGGAGGTCCGCGTCGTTCGCGCAGCCCATCCCCTGTTGACAAAAAGAAGAAGAACCCGGAGCCATACGATGCACGTTCGCGGATCGATAAGATCCATGAGGCCCGGGAAGGACCATACCTGGGACCACGTTGCTTTGGACCTGCAATATGGACCGCAACTTACCCCCAAAGGTTTCCGGATTGACAAGACCATCAAGCCCTATGATGGCACCACCAAGCCTGCCACATGGTTGCAGGACTACGGCAACGCGGTGGAGATTGCAGGAGGCAACCCCAACGTCGCTGTCAAGTACCTCCCGTTAATGTTGGCGGGCACGGCCCGTCAATGGATCGACGACTTGCCGGAGAAATCCATCTACAACTGGTTGGACATGCAAGAAGTGTTAACCAAAAACTTTGAGGGTACATACAAGCGTCCCTGCACTGTGGGCGATCTACAGCGGTTCGTGCAAGAGAAAGACGAGACATCTCGCGCCTACCTCTCCCGCTGGCTGGATATGAAGAATTCCTGCGCAGGAGTGCACGCCTAGACCGCCATGGCCGCCTTCATCGATGGGTTGGAAAGAGGCACGTTACTCCGACATAAGCTAAAGCGCTTGTAGGACAACCATCAGCTTGACTTGAATCAGATGATTCAGTTAGCTAGTGAGTTCGCAGCTGCCGACGATGATGCTCGTGGCTCTTTGCCGGCAACGGCCGTTCCAACTCAAGCTCGGAGGAACAGCAGTACAAAGCGGAAAACCGCTCTAGAAGAAAAGCAATCTACCGACATGGTCGCGATGACTTTTGCAGGACGAGGAGAAGGCGGACAACGTGGCCGAGGAAGGGGAGCAGGCCGTGGGCAGCAGCGAGGAAGTGAAAGCAACTCGGCGCCGCTCCACGTTCCCCAAACCTACAAAAAGTACCGCGATATGTCGTGCCTCGTACACCTCGACGACAACGGCAAGGCCACCCATACCAATCGACACTGCAAGTTCGTCAACGACCTCAAGGAAGACCCGGAGTCCGGCTACAAGCAAAGTCGGAAGAACAGACCGTGAGACAAGGGCAAGGGAAAGAAGGAGGAGGAGTCCAAGGATTCAAGTGACATGGATGAGGACGTTGACCCCAAGCACACCGCCAAGAGTGACGACAAAGGCAAGAACCCCTTCGCAAGAAGGCCCCAGTCTACCACACTTTCCTTGGCACCCCCACCGTCCGACAACAGAAGACCTATCTAAGGATCCTGATGGCCACTCTTCCCCCAGTTCCCCAATACTTGCGCTGGTCTGAAGTTCCAATCACTTGGGACAGGACGGACCACCCAGACCTTGTGCCCACGGAGAACCAGTACGCCATGGTCATCAACCCATTGATTGACGGCATGGAGTTCACCAAGTGCATGGTGGATAGTGGAAGCAGCATCAACATTATGTACCTGGATACACTGCAGAAGATGAACTTGACGGAGGCAAACCTAAGGCTGACTAACACCGTTTTCCATGGCGTAGTGCCTGGTCGGGAGGCTCAGTCCCTTGGATGCATCACACTTCAGGTAGCCTTTGGCGACGTTAATAATTACCGCCAAGAGCGCATGACCTTTGAGGTGGTCCCTATCAAGAGCGTGTACCACATCATATTCGGGCGCGACATATTCCACACGTTCATGGCCAAGCCATGCTTCGTCTACAACAAGCTCAAGATACCCGGACCGAACGGTGTCATCACCGTATCCGGAAGCTTTACCAAGGCAAGGGACTGCGAGATCAATGAAGCAGCCGTTGCAGAAGCTGTCCTCTACAGCGAAGAATTCAAGGAGATCCAGAGCAAGGTCAATGACTCAGAGATGCCCGCGTCGAAGAAGCATATCTTCGACTCCGATCCTGCGTTCAAGGCCGCCATCGAGACCAAGCCGGTGGAATTTGTGGTAGGCGATGCCTCCAAGGTCACCGCCATTGGGACGAACCTGGATCCCAAATAGGAAAGCACGCTCGTCGAGTTCCTCCGTGAGAATAGGGACATCTTTGCCTGGCAACCTGCCGACATGAAAGGTGTACCTAGGGAACTTGCCGAGCATAGCTTAAACATAGATCCAAAATGTAAACCAGTGAAACAACCTCTACGACGCCTCAGAGATGAGAAGAGACGCGCCATTGGCAAAGAGATAGCTAGGTTACTTAAGGCTGAGTTTATCCGAGAAGTCCTTCACACCCGATGGGTGGCCAATCCTGTACTTGTCCCCAAAAAGGGAACCAATGAATTAATAATGTGTGTTGATTACACCGGCTTGAACAAAGAATGTCCCAAACATTCGTTTGCTTTGCCTCGCATTGACTAAGTCATTGACTCGACGGCTGGCTCGGAACTTTTGTGTTTTCTCGCTGCATACTCAGGATACCACCAAATCAAGATGAGGAAGTCGGATCAATTGGCCACTTCGTTCACTACCCCTTACGGCACGTTTTGCTATGTCACGATGCCCTTTGGGCTGAAAAACGCAGGTGCTACCTACCAGCGGACAATGCAACGTTGCCTTCACGATCAAATTGGTCGGAACGTTCACGCCTATGTGGACGATATCGCGGTGATGTCTAAAAAGTCAAATGACTTAATCTCCGACTTAAAAGAAACCTTTGATAATCTCCGGAAATACAACATGATGCTCATCCCTAAGAAGTGCGGCTTCGGGGTTCCAGCCGGCAAACTGTTGGGCTTCATCGTTTCCCAGCGTGGAATCGAGGTCAACCCGGAGAAAATCAAGGCCATCTTAAACATAAACCGTCCGACATGCCTAAAGGACATTCAACGACTAACAGGTTGTGTTGCAGCAGTTAGTCGGTTCATCAGCCGACTTGGAGAGAAGGCTCTACCGCTGTACAAGTTCCTGAAGAAGGCAGACAAATTCACATGGACGGACAAGGCAGATGCAGCACTGAAACAACTCAAGGAGATTCTTTCCTCAGCGCCCATCCTTGCAGCACCCGAGCCTGGCGAGCCCCTGTTGATTTACATGACGGCAACCAACCGGGTTATCAGCATCGTCATCGTGGTAGAGCGAAATGTAAGGTTCCCAACCTTTGATAAGGTAGAGATCCCTGTGTTTACAATGCTAGTCCCTAGATCAATAGCTACCATCCACAGTTAAGATGTAATATCAAGAAACAAAGGTCATAATACAACTTTATAACCAGGAATAAAATAATTCATTACATCTCACATAGCTCATTCGGCTATCTCATTACAATGCAGCAGAAATAACTATAGCATGGAGTCCTTCATCTTCAAAGTGCCACAGGCAATCATGTTGGTTGTAGACTTGTAATCCTATTCAACACACTTCACTAATCATCAAACAAACCTGCAACATAATAAGTTGCAGCCACAAGGGTCAATACATTTGAATTGTATTGGCAAGTTTCACTACTATGTAGAAATAAGTGGATCCTATCATTACATGCATATTTGGCTAGGTAGGGTTTAGGCTCATTTGCAGAAAGCAATATAGTTTTATCCTATCTTTTAAAAATAGTTTCTGTTCTTTGTCAAATCTTTTTGAACCTCTTGGAAAACTCCAAGTGCTTCAAATCCCTTGTTGTCACCCTCAAGTTTTACTTTGGGAAATTAGAATGTCGAGATCTTCCATAGCTTCAGGCCTTAGTTGCTCAGTATTGTCCATAACCGGGGACACGGCTAAGTACTTAGAATTTTGATCTTCTGCAGAAGTTGTACACTTTACCCACATGACACAATCTCATCTTGATGCCACCAGTGGCCGCTGGATAAGTACTCACCAAGATGGAGTACTGGCAGATTGAGAATGTGACAAAGTCTTTCCATAGGAGTCCTCCCAATACACAATGCTAGCTTGTCATCCAGGCACCAATGTAGGGTTTCAAGTTCCCTCACACAATCCTAGTTAACCTGAAGATGCCAATGCATGGGTCTTCCACTATGTAGTTGACTAAGCCAGAGCCCATTTAGCATGTGGCTGTACACGGAAGCCACTGTACGAGAAACATGTTCAATCTCTAAGTCCCTGGGTGGTTTCCTTCTAGTGCACAACAAAAAGAGATTACCATATAAACATGGTTCCATTTGTTGCCACCTTGTCCAAAACTTGAGTATCCTTGTCCACCCAGGTGGTTCATTGAGTACTTATTTTATTATATAAAACATAAGTCTTTTCAATACTTCATATAATCATAACATGTATCCCATCCCAAATATATAGCTGGGCTAAGCATACTACAACTACATTGTTTCCACTAAGGAATATATAAGCGTATCCTATTAGGATTTAGCATAGCATAAAATATAATAAACCTTATCATGCATGTTTCAAAAATCCACTAAGTGTAATGAAAATAGTAGGACTTGGATGATAGTGTCACTTGCCTTTTTGGTAGAGAATGTTGGTTCACTTCTTGATCTTGCAAATATCACACTCTTCTAATTCCACTACAATTCAATCAAGCAAACATAGATTCAACTAGCATTCCAACCAATATTCAAACAATTTATCACACATAAAATAACAATAACAAGGTCATGCATGCAAGCTTGCAAAAGATAGTTTTATTTGCAAAAGTGGTTTCTACTAGGCTCTAAACATTATAAAGTTCAAAGTGGTCATTTTCTAAAGTGGTAAAACTATTTGTAAAAGGGTTTTATCTATAAACCATTTCTTAAATCAAAACATTATTTTATGTGGTGGATAATGCTTTTAGCAAAGCAATAATTTTATATTGTTCATCAAATAAGTTGTTAATTCACAAAACTTGGTGTTTAGGGTCAGAAGGTTTGAATCAAAACATTTCCCAAAGGTTTTACTCAAAAAACATTTCCATATAAAAATCAATATTTTTATTTGACTAGAAATGAGCTAATTCAATTTTTTATTCCTAAACTTCACAAAATTCATTTTTAAATACATGAGTTGGTTCCTAAGGTAAGTAGGTTCACAACAAACCATTTTGCAAAGATTTCACATTAAAAATTTATCTAGAACAATTTTTATATTCAAAATAAGCCTACACAAGTTTCTGCAAATTCAACCAATTTACCAGAATCAAAACATTAAACAAAGTGCATGGTTGCAAAGTGCTTGTTTCACTGATTCCATTGATATAAAATTTGTAAAATTTGGACATGTAGATTTAAAGTTATGCAATTTACAAGTTTGCATTTAAATCAGATTCTAAATTCTGTTTTAAATCAAACTTCGTCCACGTGGCTGTTTCCTATTGGTTGAAAACGGTTCAGTTGGATCGACTGTTACAGACCGTAGGATATCATTTAGATCACATGGTGCAGATCGACTGATACCCCTTCGTTAAGTTGTTATATTGTAGCCACTGGATGACGATCCAACAGCTCATAGCAGCTTGACCAGTAACTGGCGGTGCTGCGCGGCGGCGACTGGCGGCGCGGCTCTGCTTGCGGTAGTTCTGGCGAAATAGGAAGGAAGAGAGGGAGAGGAGATGCTCACAGGGTTTACAAGGGTGCAGAGAAGCTCGACGTGGTCGTAATAATCCAAGGGGCGCACGGTGATGTCAGGGATTGCTCGCCGGAGTAGCTCCTGACGACGGGTGCTCTCTGTTGAAGTCGGAGACGAGCTTGTAGGCCACGTGTGGGTTATTGGAAGGCACCTGGAGATGCACAGGAAACAGGCGAACCAAATGGCGTAAGTCACAACTCGAGGCGCGCATGAGGTTGAGGGCTAAGACTCACCGAAGATTCGGCAGAGGACGGCGATGCTCAGAGGCAGACCGAGGCGAGCTCCTGGGTCACGCGCGGGCGAGTGGGAGGTACCGGCAGGTTCGTGAGGGGGTGGCGAGCACGGTCGTGTGCAGAGGGAGGGGAGGGGAGGCAGGACAGCACCGGAATTGCTCGGAGAAGGTCGCTGGAGCAGCGGCGGTGCAAACGAAAATAACGACAGCCTGGGGGCGCTCTTTGCCGTGGTTTCTGAGGGCAAATGGAGGGAAGAGGGAGGTGTTTATGGGTGCGTGGTCTCTGGGAGAATTAAGCCTGTCATCAACGTGAATTTAATCGAATTCAATCGCGGCAGAGCGACGTTGAGGGAGGAGGAAACGACCGGCGCGGGGTTGAAGATGACTGCGTGGCAGTGGGGTCCGTCTGTCAACTAGAGAGGGAGAAGAGGCACGGGGTCCACCTGTCTGCGACTGTGCGGGTGCTTTCGCGCGTAGAAAAATGTTTCGCTGAGGGATATGCCGGGTGGGCTCCTGCTGGGCTTAGTGGGCTGCTGGGCCTGCTTAGTGGGTTGAGCCTAATTCTATTTTTTTTATTCTGATTGCTTTTTCCTTTTTCTGTTTGAATTTCCTGATTGATTTTCATTCAAACAATTCAAACACCCAAATCAATTCAAACCTCCTCCAAACTTTGTATTGAGTTTTAGTTCTGTTTAACAACACAAATCCAAAGTCCAAAATAAAATAATATTTTTATTCTTTTTAGGATCTATTTAATAATTAAATAAAATAATCCTTAGTTATTAATTCAAATAGGTTTTGATTTATTAAAATCTCCATTTGAAATCTAAATATTATCAAAACCAAATCAGTAGGTTTTATTTGAAAATATAAATACTTGGAAAACTTGTTTAAAATAATTTAACAAGTTTTGATGTTTAATTAAAATGGTAAAACCTTTATTTTAATAAAATTGGATATTAATAAATCCTCATTATTTTGTTTAAATAACCCTTTACTCCTTTAATCAAAACAAAATATTGTACTTCAAAAACTTGGCCAAGGTTTAATTTGGCTCTATAAAAATAGTCCTTATTTATATTTCTACCTTTTCATTTGAAAACCAAATCTTTTTATTAAAAGATCCAAAAATAGTAATTGCACATATTTAATATTTTCTTTATTAATTGTTTATCTTTTCAAATCCCTTTAGGATTTGTTTGATCAAATAGGTTTGAAGGTTTCCAATTGGAATCAAAAAGTTTCTTATCACCCTGAAAATCAACAAAGTTTTATTTTATTCATTTATTTTTCACATAACAAGATTTGGAAAATCTTGGGATGTGACAGGCTACCACCCTTAAAATAAATCTCGTCCCGAGATTTGGGAAGGCTAGGGTTACAAGTAGGCTCAAAGCATCTAGGGTACTACCACCCTTAAAATTTTTCCAACTAAATTACATTTTGGCCTGCTTGGGATCTTGGGGAAACTTCTCTGGGCAAACATCTGCATAGTGTCCTTTGTTTCCACACTTGAAACATGTGACAAGGCTGAGATCCTTCATAGGCTTGTTTATCTTGTGCTTCATCTTTTCTGGACAGTTGCTTGCATAATGTCCTTGGTTACCACAATTGTAACATGTGATAAGTTTGAGTTCTTCACGTATCTCTTGTGGACAGGTTGCCACATAATGGCCTAGCTCTTTGCAGTTGTTGCACCATACTTGGCCAATCTCCTTATACTTATTCTTCTCTGGACATTCACTGGCATAGTGTCCCATTTCTTTACAATGATTACATTGCACATGGCTTTTGTCCTTCTTTTTCTTGGGTTTCTCCAAAGCTAGGAGTGCTTCTAGTTCATGTTCTTGATATGTTATCTCATAGGTAGGAATGTCTACTGGTTTCTTTGACCTTCTATTGCTCCTTGGATAATTCATATGTCTCTTCTTTGGTCCTTTAAATTGGGTTGTATTGCATGGAGGTATAAGTGGAGATTTTCCTTTGTCCTCATCCTTCTTGGTAGGGTAGTCTGCAATCAGTTGTTGCACTCCACCTTGTTTCCTTTGTTCACCTATGGAATAAATGGGCATTGGATAGGGACATGATTATTTCCTTCACATAGGTAACAAGTAACCTGAGATGTGGGGCATTGGTCAGCTGGGTGTTTCTCTTCACAGTTGGGGCATTGATCTCCATGCTCCTTGGAAGTGTGATCCTTGTCTCCACAAATATTGCAAGCTTGGTTTACTTCTAGAATAACATCTTTATCATCCTTGTTGTCACAAACTCCTTTGGAAGAGTTGCTTTCCATGTTGATCATTTGATCTGTCACCTTATGCAACAATTGGGCTTGGTTTTCCAAAAACCTTTGCATGGTTGGATCTTCCCCACTGGTGTTGGCTATGAATTGAGCTGTCATTTGGTTCAACTAGTTTTGGGTTGCTATAAGTTCTCTCATGTTGTCCTCTTGGTTGTTGTTGTTGTTGTCATAAACCTTGATGTTGGAGTCTCTTGGAGTAGTCATCTGTTTGGGTTGGATTAAGATTAGAATAGGCAAGATATTTCTAAGGAAATAATTCTAATCACACACATCACAATTTACATAAGCAAGGTGCAAGCAATCACGAACAAACACTCATTTCAAACAACATGTTTTCAAGCATATTTTTAGGCAACCAAAAATATTTTTGTTACACCACATAAGTTAGTGTGTTTGATTTAACTAAATATGGTGGTCCATCTATATGGTTCACTTGTGATCTTTCCATCCTTCTTGGTTGATTCTTTTTGAACAAGATCTTTGTATACTTGGAGAAAATTTCTTGGTCACAAGACTTCAAAGGTGATGATGTTTCCTTCTAAGTTGTGTTTCCTTAGTCTTCAAGTCTTTGAGCAACATTTCTTGTCTCACTTGTAGTCCTTAGTCATATCTAAGGTTGAAGTCCTTGGTGAGAATGCTGAAGATGTTGAAGTCATTAGAGTTGAAGATGTTGAAGTCAATAGAGTTGAAGATGTTGAAGTCATTAGAGTTGATGAAGTCCTTAGCACATGGTGAAGTCTTTGGCCATGGGGTAGGCTTTTCCATCAAGTTTGAAATAGAAGAGATGTGGAATCAAACCAACATGGTTGAGGAAAGAGTCTACAAGATTGTTTGTAAATAAGTTTTGGAACAAATACAACTCCTATTTTTTCTAAGGGGTTTTGTCCAATCCTAGGGTTATAATCCTACAGGCAACACAGTGCTCTGATACCATCTGTAGAGTTCCTAACCTTTGATAAGGTAGAGATCCCTGTGTTTACAATGCTAGTCCCTGGATCAATAGCTAGCATCCACAATTAAGATGTAATATCAAGAAACAAAGGTCATAATACAACTTTATAACCAGGAATAAAATAATTAATTACATCTTACATAGCTCATTCGGCTATCTCATTGCAATGCAGCAGAAATAACTATAGCATGGAGTCCTTCATCTTCAAAGTGCCACAGGCAATCATGTTGGTTGTAGACTTGTAATCCTATTCAACACACTTCACTAATCATCAAACAAACCTGCAACATAATAAGTTGCAGCCCCAAGGGTCAATACATTTGAATTGTATTGTCAAGTTTCACTACTATGTAGAAATAAGTGGATCCTATCATTACATGCATATTTTGCTAGGTAGGGTTTAGGCTCATTTGCAGAAAGCAATATAGTTTTATCCTATCTTTTAAAAAGAGTTTTTGTTCTTTGTCAAATCTTTTTGAACCTCTTGGAAAACCCCAAGTGCTTCAAATCCCTTGTTGTCACCCTCAAGTTTTACTTTGGGAAATTAGAATGTCGAGATCTTCCATAGCTTCAGGCCTTAGTTTCTCAGTATTGTCCATAACCGGGGACACGGCTAAGTACTTAGAATTTTGATCTTCTGCAGAAGTTGTACACTTTACCCACATGACACAATCTCATCTTGATGCCACCAGTGGCCGCTAGATAAGTACTCACCAAGATGGAGTATTGGAAGATTGAGAATGTGACAAAGTCTTTCCATAGGAGTCCTCCCAATACATAATGCTAGCTTGTCATCCAGGCACCAATGTAGGGTTTCAAGTTCCCTCACACAATCCTAGTTAACCTGAAGATGCCAATGCATGGGTCTTCCACTATGTAGTTGACTAAGCCAGAGCCCATTTAGCATGTGGCTGTACACGGAAGCCACTGTACGAGAAACATGTTCAATCTCTAAGTCCCTGGGTGGTTTCCTTCTAGTGCACAACAAAAAGAGATTGCCATATAAACATGGTTCCTTTTGTTGCCACCTTGTCCAAAACTTGAGTATCCTTGTCCAACCAGGTGGTTCATTGAGTACTTGTTTTATTATATAAAACATAAGTCTTTTCAATACTTAATATAATCATAACATGTATCCCATCCCAAATATATTGCTGGGCTAAGCATACTACAACTACATTGTTTCCACTAAGGAATATATAAGGGTATCCTATTAGGATTTAGCATAGCATAAAATATAATAAACCTCATCATGCATGTTTCAAAAATCCACTAAATGTAATGAAAATAGTAGGACTTGGATGATAGTGTCACTTGCCTTTTTGGTAGAGAATGTTGGTTCACTTCTTGATCTTGCAAATATCACACTCTTCTAATTCCACTACAATTCAATCAAGCAAACATAGATTCAACTAGCATTCCAACCAATATTCAAACAATTTATCACACATAAAATAACAATAACAAGGTCATGCATGCAAGCTTGCAAAAGATAGTTTTATTTGCAAAAGTGGTTTCTACTAGGCTCTAAACATTATAAAGTTCAAAGTGGTCATTTTCTAAAGTGGTAAAACTATTTGTAAAAGGGTTTTATCTATAAACCATTTCTTAAATCAAAACATTATTTTATGTGGTGGATAATGCTTTTAGCAAAGCAATAATTTTATATTGTTCATCAAATAAGTTGTTAATTCACAAAACTTGGTGTTTAGGGTCAGAAGGTTTGAATCAAAACATTTCCCAAAGGTTTTACGCAAAAAACATTTCCATATAAAAATCAATATTTTTATTTGACTAGAAATGAGCTAATTCAATTTTTTATTCCTAAACTTCACAAAATTCATTTTTAAATACATGAGTTGGTTCCTAAGGTAAGTAGGTTCACAACAAACCATTTTGCAAAGATTTCACATTAAAAATTTATCTAGAACAATTTTTATATTCAAAATAAGCCTACACAAGTTTCTGCAAATTCAACCAATTTACCAGAATCAAAACATTAAACAAAGTGCATGGTTGCAAAGTGCTTGTTTCACTGATTCCATTGATATAAAATTTGTAAAATTTGGACGTGTAGATTTAAAGTTATGCAATTTACAAGTTTGCATTTAAATCAGATTCTAAATTCTGTTTTAAATCAAACTTCGTCCACGTGGCTGTTTCCTATTGGTTGAAAACGGTTCAGTTGGATCGACTGTTACAGACCGTAGGATATCATTTAGATTACATGGTGCAGATCGACTGATACCCCTTCGTTAAGTTGTTATATTGTAGCCACTGGATGACGATCCAACAGCTCATAGCAGCTTGACCAGTAACTGGCGGTGCTGCGCGGCGGCGACTGGCGGCGCGGCTCTGCGTGCGGTAGTTCTGGCGAAGCAGGAAGGAAGGGAGGGAGAGGAGATGCTCACAGGGTTTACAAGGGTGCAGAGAAGCTCGACGTGGTCGTAATAATCCAAGGGGCGCACGGTGATGTCAGGGATTGCTCGCCGGAGTAGCTCCTGACGACGGGTGCTCTCTGTTGAAGTCGGAGACGAGCTTTTAGGCCACGTGTGGGTTATTGGAAGGCACCTGGAGATGCACAGGAAACAGGCGAACCAAATGGCGTAAGTCACAACTCGAGGCGCGCATGAGGTTGAGGGCTAAGACTCACCAAAGATTCGGCAGAGGACGGTGATGCTCAGAGGCAGACCGAGGCGAGCTCCTGGGTCACGCGCGGGCGAGTGGGAGGTACCGGCAGGTTCGTGAGGGGGTGGCGAGCACGGTCGTGTGCAGAGGGAGGGGAGGGGAGGCAGGACAGCACCGGAATTGCTCGGAGAAGGTCGCTGGAGCAGCGGCGGTGCAAACGAAAATAACGACAGCCTGGGGGCGCTCTTTGCCGTGGTTTCTGAGGGCAAATGGAGGGAAGAGGGAGGTGTTTATGGGTGAGTGGTCTCTGGGAGAATTAAGCCTGTCATCAACGTGAATTTAATCGAATTCAATCGCGGCAGAGCGACGTTGAGGGAGGAGGAAACGACCGGCGCGGGGTTGAAGATGACTGCGTGGCAGTGGGGTCCGTCTGTCAGCTAGAGAGGGAGAAGAGGCACGGGGTCCACCTGTCTACGACTGTGCGGGTGCTTTCGCGCGTAGAAAAATGTTTCGCTGAGGGATATGCCGGGTGGGCTCCTGCTGGGCTTAGTGGGCTGCTAGGCCTGCTTAGTGGGTTGAGCCTGATTCTATTTTTTTTTATTCTGATTGCTTTTTCCTTTTTCTGTTTGAATTTCCTGATTGATTTTCATTCAAACAATTCAAACACCCAAATCAATTCAAACCTCCTCCAAACTTTGTATTGAGTTTTTGTTCTGTTTAACAACACAAATCCAAAGTCCAAAATAAAATAATATTTTTATTCTTTTTAGGATCTATTTAATAATTAAATAAAATAATCCTTAGTTATTAATTCAAATAGGTTTTGATTTATTAAAATCTCCATTTGAAATCTAAATATTATCAAAACCAAATCAGTAGGTTTTATTTGAAAATATAAATACTTGGAAAACTTGTTTAAAATAATTTAACAAGTTTTGATGTTTAATTAAAATGGTAAAACCTTTATTTTAATAAAATTGGATATTAATAAATCCTCATTATTTTGTTTAAATAACCCTTTACTCCTTTAATCAAAACAAAATATTTTACTTCAAAAACTTGGCCAAGGTTTAATTTGGCTCTATAAAAATAGTCCTTATTTATATTTCTACCTTTTCATTTGAAAACCAAATCTTTTTATTAAAAGATCCAAAAATAGTAATTTCACATATTTAATATTTTCTTTATTAATTTTTTATCTTTTCAAATCCCTTTAGGATTTGTTTGATCAAATAGGTTTGAAGGTTTCCAATTGGAATCAAAAAGTTTCTTATCACCCTGAAAATCAACAAAGTTTTATTTTATTCATTTATTTTTCACATAACAAGATTTGGAAAATCTTGGGATGTGACAGGCTACCACCCTTAAAATAAATCTCGTCCCGAGATTTGGGAAGGCTAGGGTTACAAGTAGGCTCAAAGCATCTAGGGTACTACCACCCTTAAAATTTTTCCAACTAAATTACATTTTGGCCTGCTTGGGATCTTGGGGAAACTTCTCTGGGCAAACATCTGCATAGTGTCCTTTGTTTCCACACTTGAAACATGTGACAAGGCTGAGATCCTTCATAGGCTTGTTTATCTTGTGCTTCATCTTTTCTGGACAGTTGCTTGCATAATGTCCTTGGTTACCACAATTGTAACATGTGATAAGTTTGAGTTCTTCACGTATCTCTTGTGGACAGGTTGCCACATAATGGCCTAGCTCTTTGCAGTTGTTGCACCATACTTGGCCAATCTCCTTATACTTATTCTTCTCTGGACATTCACTGGCATAGTGTCCCATTTCTTTACAATGATTACATTGCACATGGCTTTTGTCCTTCTTTTTCTTGGGTTTCTCCAAAGCTAGGAGTGCTTCTAGTTCATGTTCTTGATATGTTATCTCATAGGTAGGAATGTCTACTGGTTTCTTTGACCTTCTATTGCTCCTTGGATAATTCATATGTCTCTTCTTTGGTCCTTTAAATTGGGTTGTATTGCATGGAGGTATAAGTGGAGATTTTCCTTTGTCCTCATCCTTCTTGGTAGGGTAGTCTGCAATCAGTTGTTGCACTCCACCTTGTTTCCTTTGTTCACCTATGGAATAAATGGGCATTGGATAGGGACATGATTATTTCCTTCACATAGGTAACAAGTAACCTGAGATGTGGGGCATTGGTCAGCTGGGTGTTTCTCTTCACAGTTGGGGCATTGATCTCCATGCTCCTTGGAAGTGTGATCCTTGTCTCCACAAATATTGCAAGCTTGGTTTACTTCTAGAATAACATCTTTATCATCCTTGTTGTCACAAACTCCTTTGGAAGAGTTGCTTTCCATGTTGATCATTTGATCTGTCACCTTATGCAACAATTGGGCTTGGTTTTCCAAAAACCTTTGCATGGTTGGATCTTCCCCACTGGTGTTGGCTATGAATTGAGCTGTCATTTGGTTCAACTAGTTTTGGGTTGCTATAAGTTCTCTCATGTTGTCCTCTTGGTTGTTGTTGTTGTTGTCATAAACCTTGATGTTGGAGTCTCTTGGAGTAGTCATCTGTTTGGGTTGGATTAAGATTAGAATAGGCAAGATATTTCTAAGGAAATAATTCTAATCACACACATCACAATTTACATAAGCAAGGTGCAAGCAATCACGAACAAACACTCATTTCAAACAACATGTTTTCAAGCATATTTTTAGGCAACCAAAAATATTTTTGTTACACCACATAAGTTAGTGTGTTTGATTTAACTAAATATGGTGGTCCATCTATATGGTTCACTTGTGATCTTTCCATCCTTCTTGGTTGATTCTTTTTGAACAAGATCTTTGTATACTTGGAGAAAATTTCTTGGTCACAAGACTTCAAAGGTGATGATGTTTCCTTCTAAGTTGTGTTTCCTTAGTCTTCAAGTCTTTGAGCAACATTTCTTGTCTCACTTGTAGTCCTTAGTCATATCTAAGGTTGAAGTCCTTGGTGAGAATGCTGAAGATGTTGAAGTCATTAGAGTTGAAGATGTTGAAGTCAATAGAGTTGAAGATGTTGAAGTCATTAGAGTTGATGAAGTCCTTAGCACATGGTGAAGTCTTTGGCCATGGGGTAGGCTTTTCCATCAAGTTTGAAATAGAAGAGATGTGGAATCAAACCAACATGGTTGAGGAAAGAGTCTACAAGATTGTTTGTAAATAAGTTTTGGAACAAATACAACTCCTATTTTTTCTAAGGGGTTTTGTCCAATCCTAGGGTTATAATCCTACAGGCAACACAGTGCTCTGATACCATCTGTAGAGTTCCTAACCTTTGATAAGGTAGAGATCCCTGTGTTTACAATGCTAGTCCCTGGATCAATAGCTAGCATCCACAATTAAGATGTAATATCAAGAAACAAAGGTCATAATACAACTTTATAACCAGGAATAAAATAATTAATTACATCTTACATAGCTCATTCGGCTATCTCATTGCAATGCAGCAGAAATAACTATAGCATGGAGTCCTTCATCTTCAAAGTGCCACAGGCAATCATGTTGGTTGTAGACTTGTAATCCTATTCAACACACTCCACTAATCATCAAACAAACCTGCAACATAATAAGTTGCAGCCCCAAGGGTCAATACATTTGAATTGTATTGGCAAGTTTCACTACTATGTAGAAATAAGTGGATCCTATCATTACATGCATATTTTGCTAGGTAGGGTTTAGGCTCATTTGCAGAAAGCAATATAGTTTTATCCTATCTTTTAAAAAGAGTTTCTGTTCTTTGTCAAATCTTTTTGAACCTCTTGGAAAACCCCAAGTGCTTCAAATCCCTTGTTGTCACCCTCAAGTTTTACTTTGGGAAATTAGAATGTCGAGATCTTCCATAGCCTCAGGCCTTAGTTTCTCAGTATTGTCCATAACCGGGGACACGGCTAAGTACTTAGAATTTTGATCTTCTGCAGAAGTTGTACACTTTACCCACATGACACAATCTCATCTTGATGCCACCAGTGTCCGCTAGATAAGTACTCACCAAGATGGAGTACTGGCAGATTGAGAATGTGACAAAGTCTTTCCATAGGAGTCCTCCCAATACATAATGCTAGCTTGTCATCCAGGCACCAATGTAGGGTTTCAAGTTCCCTCACACAATCCTAGTTAACCCGAAGATGCCAATGCATGGGTCTTCCACTATGTAGTTGACTAAGCCAGAGCCCATTTAGCATGTGGCTGTACACGGAAGCCACTGTACGAGAAACATGTTCAATCTCTAAGTCCCTGGGTGGTTTCCTTCTAGTGCACAACAAAAAGAGATTGCCATATAAACATGGTTCCTTTTGTTGCCACCTTGTCCAAAACTTGAGTATCCTTGTCCACCCAGGTGGTTCATTGAGTACTTGTTTTATTATATGAAACATAAGTCTTTTCAATACTTCATATAATCATAACATGTATCCCATCCCAAATATATTGCTAGGCTAAGCATACTACAACTACATTGTTTCCACTAAGGAATATATAAGGGTATCCTATTAGGATTTAGCATAGCATAAAATATAATAAACCTCATCATGCATGTTTCAAAAATCCACTAAGTGTAATGAAAATAGTAGGACTTGGATGATAGTGTCACTTGCCTTTTTGGTAGAGAATGTTGGTTCACTTCTTGATCTTGCAAATATCACACTCTTCTAATTCCACTACAATTCAATCAAGCAAACATAGATTCAACTAGCATTCCAACCAATATTCAAACAATTTATCACACATAAAATAACAATAACAAGGTCATGCATGCAAGCTTGCAAAAGATAGTTTTATTTGCAAAAGTGGTTTCTACTAGGCTCTAAACATTATAAAGTTCAAAGTGGTCATTTTCTAAAGTGGTAAAACTATTTGTAAAAGGGTTTTATCTATAAACCATTTCTTCAATCAAAACATTATTTTATGTGGTGGATAATGCTTTTAGCAAAGCAATAATTTTATATTGTTCATCAAATAAGTTGTTAATTCACAAAACTTGGTGTTTAGGGTCAGAAGATTTGAATCAAAACATTTCCCAAAGAGTTTACTCAGAAAACATTTCCATATCAAAATCAATATTTTTATTTGACTAGAAATGAGCTAATTCAAGTTTTTATTCCTAAACTTCAAAAAAATCATTTTTAAATCTATGAGTTGGTTCCTAAGGTCAGTAGGTTCACAACAAACCATTTTGCAAAGATTTCACATTAAAATTTTATCTAGAACAATTTTTATATTCAAAATAAGCCTACACAAGTTTCTGCAAATTCAACCAATTTACTAGAAGCAAAACATTAAAAAAAGTGCATGGTTGCAAAGTGCTTGTTTCACTGATTCCATTGATATAAAATTTGTAAAATTTGGATGTGTAGATTTAAAGTTATGCAATTTACAAGTTTGCATTTAAATCAGATTCTAAATTCTGTTTTAATTCAAACTTCGTCCACGTGGCTGTTTCCTATTGGTTGAAAACGGTTCGGTTGGATCGACTGTTACAGACCGTAGGATCTCATTTAGATCACACGGTGCAGATCGACTGATACCCCTTTGTTAAGTTGTTATATCGTAGCCACTGGATGACGATCCAACGGCTCATAGCAGCTTGACCAGTAACTGGCGGCGCTGCGCGGCGGCGACTGGCGGCGCGGCTCTGCTCGCGGTGGTTCTGGCGAAGCAGGAAGGAAGGGAGGGAGAGGAGATACTCACAGGGTTCGCAAGGGTGCAGAGAAGCTCGACGTGGTCGTAATAATCCAAGGGGCGCACGGTGATGTCAGGGATTGCTCGCCGGAGTAGCTCCTGACGACGGGTGCTCTCTGTTGAAGTCGGAGACGAGCTTGTAGGCCACACGCGGGTTATTGGAAGGCACCTGGAGATGCACAGGAAACAGGCGAACCAAATGGCGTAAGTCAAAACTCGAGGCGCGCATAAGGTTGAGGGCTAAGACTCACCGGAGATTCGGTAGAGGACGACGATGCTCAGAGGCAGACCGAGGCGAGCTCCTAGGTCACGCGCGGGCGAGTGGGAGGTACCGGAAGGTTCGTGAGGGGGTGGCGAGCACGCTTGTGTGCAGAGGGAGGGGAGGGGAGGCTGGACAGCACCGGAATTGCTCGTAGAAGGTCGCCGGAGCAGCGGCGGTGCAAACGAAAATAACGACAGCCTGGGGGCGCTCTTTGCAGTGGTTTCTGCGGGGAAATGGAGGGAAGAGGGAGGTGTTTATGGGTGCGTGGTCTCTGGGAGAATTAAGCCTGTCATCAACGCGAATTCAATCGAATTCAATCGCGGCAGAGCGACGTTGAGGGAGGAGGAAACGGCCGGCGCGGGGTTGAAGATGACTGCGTGGCAGTGGGGTCCGTCTGTCAGCTAGAGAGGGAGAAGAGGCACGGGGTCCACCTGTCTGCGACTCTGCGGGTGCTTTCGCGCGTAGAAAAAAGTTTCGCTGAGGGATATGCCGGGTGGGCTCCTGCTGGGCTTAGTGGGCTGCTGGGCCTGCTTAGTGGGTTGAGCCTGATTCTATTTTTTTTATTCTGATTGCTTTTTCCTTTTTCTGTTTGAATTTCCTGATTGATTTTCATTCAAACAATTCAAACACCCAAATCAATTCAAACCTCCTCCAAACTTTGTATTGAGTTTTAGTTCTGTTTAAAAACACAAATCCAAAGTCCAAAATAAAATAATATTTTTATTATTTTTAGGATCTATTTAATAATTAAATAAAATAATCCTTAGTTATTAATTCAAATATGTTTTGATTTATTAAAATCTCCATTTGAAATCTAAATATTATCAAAACCAAATCAGTAGGTTTTATTTGAAAATATAAAATACTTGGAAAACTTGTTTAAAATAATTTAACAAGTTTTGATGTTTAATTAAAATGGTAAAACCTTTATTTTAATAAAATTGGATATTAATAAATCCTCATTATTTTGTTTAAATAACCCTTTACTCCTTTAATCAAAACAAAATATTTTACTTCAAAAACTTGGCCAAGGTTTAATTTGGCCCTATAAAAATAGTCCTTATTTATATTTCTACCTTTTCATTTGAAAACCAAATCTTTTTATTAAAAGATCCAAAAATAGTAATTTCATATATTTAATATTTTCTTTATTAATTGTTTATCTTTTCAAATCCCTTTAGGATTTGTTTGATCAAATAGGTTTGAAGGTTTCCAATTGGAATCAAAAAGTTTCTTCTCACCCTGAAAATCAACAAAGTTTTATTTTATTCATTTATTTTTCACATAACAAGATTTGGAAAATCTTGGGATGTGACACGGAAGGAACCAGGCTATGAGCACGGAGTTCAACGACCAGTTTACTATGTAAGCGAGGTCTTGACGGAGTCCAAGCAGCGTTACCCGCACTAGCAAAAGATAGCTTATGGAGTATTCCTCGCTTCACGGAAGTTGAGGCATTACTTTCAGGAGCACCCAATCACAGTAGTGAGCAAGACTCCACTGTCCGACATTATCAACAACAACGACGCTATGGGAAGGGTCGTGAAGTGGGGCATTGAACTTGCCGCCTTCGAGATCACCTGCAAAAGACGCGACGCTATTAAGTCACAAGCCTTGGCGGATTTTATTGCAGATTGGACGGAGATGCCGGATGCCACTCCGTTGCCGGAACCAGAGTACTGGGTGATGCACTTTGACGGATCAAGGCTGCTCAACGGCTCGGGGGCTGGTGTATTGCTGCAGTCACCAAAAGGAGACAAGCTACACTACGTTCTGCAGATCCACTTCGAGGCTACAAACAACATGGCGGAGTATGAAGCACTCATTCACGGACTGCGTGTAGCCAAGGGTATTGGCATCAAGCGCATAGTTTGCTGTGGATATTCCGACTTGGTTGCCCAGCAGGTGGCTGGCACCTGGAATGCGCGGAACCCTATGATGGCGGCATATCGAGACGAAGTGGACGAGATAGCCAAGAGCTTCTTGGGCTACGAAGTCAAATATGTACCTAGGGAGCAAAACGAGGCGGCTGATCTATTGTCTAAACTTGGATCAGGGCGCAAGCAAATTCCGCCAGGAGTTTTCCTAGAGCATCTACGCACACCATCCGTGAAGGGCGCCGACATGGACAACCCGGATAGAGTTGATTCTTTCGTCAACATGGTGACAAAGATCCCTCCGGCTTGGACAAAACCGTTCATGGAATATCTCGAAAACGGAACTTTGCCCGACGACGAGGTTGAAAGACGGCAAATAGTACGACGAGCAAAGGGTTATACCATAATCAATGGGCCACTCTACAAAAGGAGCACTACTGGTGTATACCTAAAGTGTGTTTCCCAGCTAGAAGGTATGGAAATCCTACGCGAGATCTATCTCGGAGATTGCGGGCATCACGTCGCTCCTCGATCGTTGGTCGCGAAAGCCTTCCGGCAAGGATTCTACTGGTTGACCGCGAAGGCGGACGCCGACAAGCTGGCTGAGACATGTACAGGATGCCAGTATTATGCCCGACAACCACATGTTCCTACTGAAGAATTGCGAACAATACCAATAACTTGGCCGTTTGGAGTCTAGGGGCTAGACATGGTGGGACCGTTACAGACGGCACCGTGTGGGTTTACGCATCTGCTTGTGGCAGTTGACAAATTCACCAAATGGATAGAAGCTAAACCCATTAGAAAGCTTGATGGGGCAACTGCCCTCAGGTTTGTCCGGGATCTGGTGGTGAGATTTGGTCTCCCACATAGCATCATCACCGACAATGGAAGAAACTTGTCACTCGGAGAAGTGGAGGCCTATTGCTGGGACAAAGGCATCCGACTTGACCTTGCATCTGTGGCACACCCACAATCCAATGGTCAAGTTGAGTGAGCCAATGGCTTAATTCTGCAGGGAATCAAGCCACGTCTTGAGGCATCGCTACATAGAGCAGCTGGAGCCTGGGCGGAAGAATTGCCATCTGTGCTGTGGAGTTTACGAACTACACCCAACAGATCCACCGGCTACACCCCTTATTTCATGGTATATGGAGCAGAAGCTATCCTACCTTCCGACATCCTCCATGATGCACCAAGAGTTGCCGCCTACGACGAAGGTGAAGATGAAGAATCCAGACGCCTAGATGTGGACCTTCTCGAGGAGGAGCGTGTTTTGGCATGCCAAAGATCCGCCATCTACCAGCAGAAGCTACGCAACTACCATAGTCGCCACGTCCGGCATCGCTCGTTTAAAGAGGGGGATTTGGTGCTCCGAATTAAGTAGAAGAAGTCACACAAATTATCCCCGCCATGGGAAGGACCGTTCATCATAAGCAAGGCGCTTCTCAATGGGTCTTACTACCTTGACGACGATCGTGAACTCAAGGATAGACCCAACGAGGATCATAAGCGTAAGCGACGTGACCCGGATGATGACTACCCGGAGCTTGATCGGCCATGGAACATAGCACAGCTACGTCCTTTCTACAGTTAGCATTTTTTATCTAATCGTGTACCTCTTATATGATCAATGAAATAAAGCTCTTTGGTTCACTCATATTGCTGAGTCTTTTACCTCCTTTAGTGTTCATTTTTGGATCATATAAATCTTTATGCACAAGCTTTGCGATTGCACTTGTGAAAATTCCGCCTACGGGCGTTAGCTTAAGTTTTCTGGTCTACACGTTCTTTGTTGTTTTTATGTGGATTCTAGAGTAGTGACTTTTGGCACTTATTGTCGGCGATTTTGTGCTAAGGTTATTGACGGTGCCATTGGGTATCATCGCCTAAGCGCATGGTTCCGACAACGAGTCTTCCGACTCACGAAAAGTCAAGCATAAAAACCAGAGTAATGGATAAGCCAGTACTTGCTTAAAAAATATATACATGCTGGGCATTAATTCTTAAGTAGCAGGATACGACAACCATTGTTTTCCGCCTTAAGATTACATCACCAAGTTTTTTCAATGCACACTCCAAAGGTGAAACAAGAATTACAAAGTGTTTTTCACTCCTTGGGTGCAGGGGACTTGGAGGCCGCATCATCACCAGCCGGAGATTCACCCTCAGCATCGCCACTGTGAGGAGACTCGGAGGATTCAGGCTCGGCGTTGTCAAGAAAGTTCCTGGGCATGAAGACGTCGACGTCCACCAACTCGGCAACCCTGGTGTCATAGCCCGCGAGTGATGACAAGATGGCTTCGTGATCAATCTCCTTGCCGTCATCATCCACGTCGGGGATACCAGATGTTACCGTGTCGATGTCGGCACCTTCATAGTGTGCCTTCACCATGGACAACGCCATCCTTGCGCCAGCTCGTGCACATGAAGCTTTCCAGCTTGCGACACGCTCGGGGGCTCGGCGCAGAATCTCCGAGTACTTCACCATGGAGTCCGAGGCCTTGATGTAAATCAGTAGGGGTGGCGATCTCCTTGGCTTGGGTGATGGCGGTGTTGATGAATTTGCCAGCAAGAATCATGCATTCCTTGTTCGAAGGAGGCGAGCAGGTTAAACCCAGGGGCGCTGAAAATTCCGACAACGATTGCATGAGTTCAAAAATTCTAAGTACCCAGACTATAGAGCTCCAAGGCGGAGGATACTTACTGAAGATGCTGGCCTTAGCCTGCTAGACGACGTCCGCCAAGGATTCTTTCTCTTGTTGAAGGAGCTTAAACGCCTCGCTATGGCGAAGGTTTTGCTCGTCGGTAGCTTGCTTCTGATCCTTTAGGATCGCAAGCTCCTCCTTCAAGCGATTGATCTCAGCGGAGGCGGAGTCCTGCAGGGCTTTCATGGAATCCTCGTGCATCTTCAGCATTTCTTCCCTCTCCTTCTTAAGGATCTTGTTGTCGCTGTCCAGCTGCTGGATGTGCTTGGACTGCTCGACAATATCCTTGGCCTTGGCTACATGCTCTGCAAGTCAGAGAAAACAAAGTACACCGTGAGTACTCGAAGAAGGAAGGCACAAAAGTAAGACGGAAATGCGCAAAAAGAAAACAGACTCTTGTTTTTGATGATCTGTTCCTTCAAGATGGCGGTTTTACCCTTTTCAACTTCAAGGTCCGCGCGCATCTTCTGGTACTTATCATTGGCCATGCCCCTCCGAGCATTCTTGTTCTGTGGAAATAAATACAAAGTCAAGTCGTTGTTCAGTCTACTTGGAGCCCCTAGTCGGAGGTAATTCAGTTCTCAACTAGAAGCTTGGGGGCTACAGTATAAAGTTTTAACTCGGAAAATGCTTAGCTTTTCTTTAAGTATCTAGTCGGAACTAATTCAGTTACATCTAGAGGCTTGGTGGCTACAATACTTAAAATTATGAACACTGTGTATGCTACTCTTAAAGCATCTAGTCAGAATAATTTATTCCATGTAAATGCTTGGGGGTACAGCGAGAGTTTTTTCTAACTTAGTCACTCTTAGAGCATATAGATGCAAAACCAATGGTTTTCCGTCTACATCCTCGGGGGCTACAGTGGGATACTCATATGAAATGCAAAAGGTAAAGTAAAACTTGCAAGTGCGATGATCTTGAGGTTCGTAGCACTCTCGGCCAGCAGCTTGCCAAAAGAAACGATGTTGCTTCGCAAGATGTCTTCTTGTCGGAGTAGCTCCTCAAGACCGCACGTCGGAGATGACGGCACTCCTCTAGGAACCATAGTTGTGCTACCCGGCGTAAGCACCGGGAAGATAATCTTTGGCAGTTCTAAGGGTTTCTGGGGAGCAGAGGCGCTGCCTTCGGCGGATGTACCAGCAACCGCCACCGCCTTGCCGCTACCGATGGCATCCTTAGCCGGAGCTTCAGCCATTTGAAGAGCAGTGCTCTCCTGCATCGCCTGCTCACCGACAATTGCGAGTTCGGTAGAGGCTCCAGTATCCACTTCCATGGCGGAAGGGCCTGGTGCCTCCTGGGCTTGGGAGCTTGTCGCAGCGGAGGAGGGCTTGACGGCAGGAGTAGCAGGGGCGATGGCGGGGGAAGAGTCGCGATGCAGCATATCTTTAATATTTCTAGAAGCCCCAAGAGTCTTGGAGGACTTCTTGAGGCTGGTTGTGGCTTTCTTCCTGAAACGTGCAAAATGCATAAGTACATGAATAAGACAAATAAACAAGACAATGTCGGAGAATAAGAAGCTTACACTAGGGGGGCGCTTTGGCAAACATCCCGGTGGCTTTCTTCTTTTCCGCCTCCAGGGCGGCAGTACTCTTTTTGGAGGCTCCACCCTCCGTCTTCTTTTTCTTGCCTCCGTCGGCAGCGTCAGAGGTGGAGCTCTTCCGCTTTCGCGCCAACGGGGCGTCATCGTCGGACACGACCGTGACTTCCTTCATCTTGGGATCATAGATTTGGGCAGCCAGGTTGCCCTCCTCTAGATCGCTAAGTTGTTAAGTGAGAAATCACCGTGTTAGACAAGATGGTATTAGCAAGACGGAAAAACTGGAGCAATGTCATACACGGAAAATAAACACCTACCTTTGGGCACTTTCCCTCTACGAACATGTTGTAGGTGAGGGTGAAGCCACGCTTCTTGTCCTTCACCTTGACGATGTCCTTGAGGCGGAACTTGACGGAGTCGCTCGAGAAGTTATCCTCGGAGATCCGGAGGGTATCCCTTCGATCGCCGGTGTACTCGTGCATAAGCTTCGTACGGTGCTGCAGAGGTTGGATACGCCTGATGAACCAGCACATGGCTAGGTCCAAGCTGGTCAGACCCGTATCTACAAACCATTCGATCCGCCTTATTGCGCGAGAAGCGTTGAGGTCGGAGGGAAGGGAGGCATGGGACTGCCATGTGGGGACTTCGGCGGCGGCTCCATCCACGAAGTCCGGGTACATTACTTCTTGGCCCGACAAAGGAATGTCGAGGCCGTAGAAGTACGTCCGCTGCCAATTCTTGCATGATTCGTGGCCAACGATGTCGGGGAACCGCCGGCCAGGTCGGATCTTGAAGCTTATGGTGCCGTAGTTTCTAAACTCCTCCTTGCTATGTCCGGCTTCACGTTTGACGGTGAAGAAGTACACAAACAGATCTAACCTAGGCCTAATCCCTAGGTAACCCTCGCAAAGTGCCGCGAAGTTGCTAAGCACTAGGATACTATTGGGGGAGAGGTTGTGGGGTTGGACCTTGAAGTGATTCAAGACGGACAGGAAGAAGTGGGAGATGGGCAGAGAAACGCAGCGTACCAGTTGTGCCTTGAGGTATACTTTCTCTCCGGCTTGGGGAGAGGGGGTCACCTCGCCGGCCGGCGCCGCCCGCCAGGCGAGCCCCTCCGTCGCAGGGAGATAACCCTCAGCGACCATCTCTTGGAGGTCGCGGCCGGTGATGTCCGAGCCGCGCCAATCGCCTTTGTGCGAGTCAGGCTCCTCTTCTAGGGGCTCCAGCGCCGCCAATTTATGGTCGCCGCCAATGGTTTCTATCACCGCCGATGCGGGGATGACCAGGCCCTCTAGGGGCACGACGACGAAGCTCGCCGGCTTCGCCGTGACTTCGCTCGACGCCGCCATTGAAGGGGATGAGCTGCTGCTGGCCATGGAGGAAGGAAAAGAGAGCACGACTGGTGCAGAGAACGAAAGATAGGGTTTCTCGAGGTTTTCGCGGAGAGCTCGAGGAGGCGCGTGGCTGGAGGAAGAAGACGATGACGCGAGAGAATGAGGTGAAAAAGTGGCAAGTGTCCCATGGTCGCTATTTATCTTACTCTGCGTCAAGATTCGTGCAGCTAATTGGACAGTTGCCGCGTAGACGACGTGTTCGTGAACGTGCGCGGTAATTTTGCCACGTCTCCAACAGTCACCGCCAACGGTTCGTATCGCTCGCGCGGGAAAATCGGCTATGATTATGTTCTCTGCATGTGTGAGTTACGAGGCGTCGCTGACCTACAGCCTACGTCGTCATAACTGACATGGTAGATGAGCCGTCCCATCGAAGATTTCGGCATGGACGGATTTAATCCGACAACGGGAGCGTACGGTGGAAGATTCAGCATATCTCCGACTTACTCATAGAAGACGGAGAAAACCTTGCAGGGTTCTTTGGGAGGACTACAAGATATTGCTTGACGATTTGCCGACATCCATCTAGATGGAGCATTCCACGAGAAGAGGCAAGACGGCGCAACATCTCGGAGTTCTCCGGGGGCTACTGTTGGGGATATGCTATATGGGTATCCTCATAGCATGTCTCTTATCCGGCTAACCCGGGAGGCCCATAGTCGGTAGCATGGCCTATGGCCTGCTGGGCGGCCCAGTTAGGTGGATCCAGAAGGGAGGCCCATGCCGGATAAAGGAAGGCTACGGTGGAGTCACCAGCGTACCTGGAGCCTTGGAGTGCAAGATACACAAGACTAGTAATAGATGGTGTAGAACTCTGTAACCTGTCCGGCTAGGACTTTTCCCTGTAACCCTAGGACCTGATGACTATATAAGCCGGGCCTATGGGAGCCTTTAGGGCACGATAACTTAGACTTTCTAGCCACCTCGCACAGCGAACATAATCTCTGTAACTCGGTGTATTGCCATTATAGTGATTTATAGCAGGAGTAGGATTCCGCCACCGTTGTGGGATCTGAACCTGGGTAAGCTGTGTTACCTCGTACCCGTCAACCATCCGCCTTACCCCACGTCTCTAAACACGCACTGTGAGGACCCCTCCATGGCGTACTCGTCGGCAATACCACGACAAGCGCTTTGCGTTCAGAGAGAGGGCGAAAACCCCTGCGATTACCTTGTAAGGTGGCTCCGTATACGAGCCGATATGGCCCACTACCCCAATGATGATGCCATGTATCACTTTGTGGAAGGACTAGACCATGGCATGCTTCTCCGGCATTCTCTAAGATGGCAGCAGGCGTCGGGACGCCTTACCTTCGAAGGCATGGTGAACACCGTCAATAACTAAGCGGAGGCCAAAGCGGCAGCTCAGACAGCGCTTGTGCTCATTGATGGAGCCCCTCCGATTCAGCCACCCCCACCACCGCCTCCAGCTGCCATCGCCGCAGTCGTGCCGCCACCTCCAGTCATCATCGCTGTTGTTGCACCTCCACCCCCGTCATCGAGGAAGTCCTGGCACCCTCCAACTCTGTGATTGACGCGCTATACGCCGACTTCAGTGCAGATTCAGAGGAGATAGATTTCAGTCCAGAGGAACTAGACTCTGCCATGCAGGATATGGAGGAGGAGTACACGCGCGACGAGCAAGCCAACAACGCCGTCACGTCTCGAGAGGTGTTTGTCACCATTGGGACGGCGATGGAGCGATGGATGAAGATCAACCCGGATGAGCTCCGCCTATAGCTCTGGACAAAGGGAAGGGACCACCTGTTGCTGATGACATTGATCGCGCAAAGGTCATGCCTCCTCCGCCTAATCCAGTGCAACAGCCGCAGGAACTCGGCACCGGCCCGAGCAACAACGACACCGCAAACTTGCCGCCTCCGGCATCTACGTCTGCTGCTGCCCAAGTTACTCCAGCTGATAGAGTGATGTACGACAATCTCCTCGTTGAGCCACTGACCGTAGATCATATCCGGAATGTGACCCAGCTTTACGAGAAGTGTCAGCAGCTGCTAGAGGAAGCACATGCCATCGCGGAGCAAGGCACTAAGCTAGATCGAGATCTGGTCAACGCGCAGAAATCCATAGAGAAAGCTAGAGCAATGGAGGCCGAGTACAAGACTCTGTGCAGCAGCAGAAGGCCAAGAAAGCTCCAGCTCGCGTCATCAATGATCCTGGTGTACGGCAAAACCTAGGATGGGCTCCCCCGAAGCCAGCACAAGCCAAGCCATATATTGACAGTGAAGGCAGATAGGTGATGCCCACTCCACTCCTCAACCTCGCCGTCGCCAAGACCCTTATGGAGAAGGATAGATCGTCTTAGGGAGTGGACCAGGTCTATGACCTAGTGGCCAAGGCGGTGAAACAGCAGGAAAATGCCACCTCTCAGAGGCTTGAGTCTGATCTACCGTTTTGCCAGTCTAGCCAGCATAAGCCGCCAAGGGACAGATCTCCTCTTGATGTCTGGTCTCAGACGGGTTTATCACAACGAAGTCGGAGGGATGCGTGCAACAGGAAGGATGCTATCCCCATATCCTCCGACCACGGAGAAAAGGCCCGACCTCGTCGCCCATCGCCACCGCCCCGCTCCCCCCCGACATCGTGAAGACCCCAAGGCTCACCATCGTATGGATATGCCCCCGCCAAGGCAGAGCGGCATCGTCATCCGCGACAACGCGGAGCAGACCTGTCATGACGTAGAGCGCAACCAAGGACACAACATCAGGTCGCGCCATGACCCTCCGCGTCTGGCAAGCAATCGCGACAAGCGTGAGGCGTCGCAGGAGGGTAATAGCAAGAAGGCTAACCCATCGCCACCTCCTCCTTCGTCGCCACCTAGAATTCACCATGGCCAAGGAGGCCCGCGTTGTTCACGGAGCCCATCCCCTGTTGACAAGAAGAAGAAAAACCTGAAGTCGTACGACGCACGTCCACGGATCGATAAGACCCACGAGGCCCAGGAAGGACCATACCTGGGACCACGTTGCTTTGGACCTGCGATACGGTCTGCAACTTACCCCAAAGGCTTCCGGATTGACAAGACCATCAAGCCCTATGACGACACTACTAAGCCAGCTACATGGTTGCACGATTACGGCAACGCGGTAGAGATTGCCGGGGGTAACCCCAACGTTTCCATCAATTACCTCCCATTGATGTTGGCGGGCACAGCCCGTCAATGGATTGATGACTTGCCAGAGAAATCCATCTGCAATTGGTTGGACATGCAAGACGCGTTCACCAAGAACTTTGAGGGTACGTACAAATGTCCCTGCACTGTTGGAGATCTACAGCGGTGCGTGCAAAAGAAAGACGAGACATCTCGCGCCTACCTCTCTGTAGAGGTACCAACCTGATAAGGTAGAGATCCCTGTGTTTACAATGCTGGTCCCTGGATCAATAGCTAGCATCCACAGTTAAGATGTAATATCAAGAAACAAAGGTCATAATACAACTTTATAACCAGGAATAAAATAATTTATTACATCTTACATAGCTCATTTGGCTATCTCATTATAATGCCACAGAAATAACTTTATAGCATGGAGTCCTTCATCTTCAAAGTGCCACAGGCATTCATGTTGGTTGTAGACTTGTAATCTTATTCAACACACTTCACTAACATCAAACAAACCTGCAACATAATAAGCTGCAGCCACAAGGGTCAATACATTTGAATTGTATTGGCATGTTTCAATAATATGTAGAAATAAGTTGGAACCTATCAATATATGCATATTTGGCTAAGTAGGGTTTAGGCTCATTTGCAGAAAGCAATATAGTTTTATCCTATCTTTTCAAAATAGTTTTGATCATTTAACAGTCTTTCTGAACTCCTTGGAAAACTCCAAGTGCTTCTATTCTCTTGTTGACACCATCAAGTTTTACTTTGAGAATTTGAAATGTGGAGATCTTCCATAGCTTCAGGCCTTAGTTGCCCAGAGTTGTCCATAACCGGGGACACGGCTAAGTACTTAGAATTTGATCTTCTGCAGAAGTTGTACACTTTATCCACATGACACAATCTCGTCTTGACGCCACCAGTGGCCGCTGGATAAGTACACACCAAATGGAGTACCGACAGATCGAGAATGTGACAAAGTCTTTCCATAGAAGTCCTCCCAATACAGAATGCTAGCACGTCTACCAGGCACCAATGTAAGGATATATTTCCAATACATGAATCTAGTTAACCTGAATAGGTGCCAATGCAAGGGTCTTCCACTATGTAATTGACTAAGCCAGTGCCCATTTAGCATGTGGCTGTACACGGAAGCCACTATACGAGAAACATGTTCAATCTCTTAGTCCCTGGGTGGTTTTCTTCTAGTGCACATACAAAAAGATAGCCATATAAACATGGTTCCCTTTGTTGCCACCTTATCCACAATTGAGTATCCACATTCCACCCAGGTGGTTCATTAAGTACTTGTTTTATTATATAAAACATATATTTTTCCAACACTTCATATAATCATATCATGTATTTCATCCCAAGTCTAAAGCAGGGCTAAGAATACTACAACTATGATGTTTTCACTAAGGAAGATATAAAGGATTTTCCTAATAGGATATAGCATAGCATAGTAACTTAGTAGCCCTATCTTGCATACTATAAAAATTCAACTAAGTGTATTGAAAATAGTAGGACATGGATGATAGTGCCACTTGCCTTAGTAGTTGGTGGTGTTGGTACACTCTTCACAATAACACAATTGACAATCAATAAAATCTATCAAGCAAAACAATCACAAGGTCAATACTAATGACAACACAAAAATCATGCAAAGTATGCAAACATGAAAGATGGAATTTTTTATTGTAAAAATTATTATAACAAGGTTCTGAACATTACTAAGTGATTTATGAGCATTTTATATTTTCAAGAGTACAAATGCAACCATTTGTGCAATTGTAGCAATTAGGAACATTTTCTAACAGTTGGAAAGACCATTCTTACTAAATAATTGCCACGGTCTTATTTATACTAGAATAAAATTATATTTTGGTCTTACTATACAAAGGGTTCAATTTACAACCATTTGCAAAAAGAATTCACTTAAAAATAATTTACACAACAATTTTTATACTCAAAATACTCCATAAATGGTTCTGTATAAAACGTGATTTTAACAGACTCAAAAATATCGAATTACGGATCCACTGTGTTCTACACGTTTTTGTGAATCTATAGACATATTATTTGCTAAATTTGAATATACAGAACTAAAGATATGATTTTTACAAGTTTCTATGTTTTTATGTCTAAAAATCCGAAAATAGGAATAGATATGACACTTGGCAGATTCTAATTGGAGGATACCCCTTCGTTTAAGTGATCTATGATGACCTTTAGATGAAGATCTAATGGTACAGGATGGCTCACCGGAAAAGCTCGTCGGAGAAGTTCGCCGGATTTGCGGGCACGGGCTTGGCGTCGACGTTCTCGTCGCTAGGGACGTATCCGGAGTAGAATAAGATGTAGACGGCGTAGAGGACGTCGAGGTAGTGCTACTGGACGTGATTTTTGAGGTTATTCGTCCCCAACGGTGCGACAAGTCACGGATGGAGTGACGCGTGACGTCGGCGGCGCGACCAACTACAATAAGAAGATGCACAATCATGTCCTAGAGGTAGACAACATCAAGACTAGTCTTATGGTAGAAGGAATCGACGAGGGACTCACCGAGGAAGACACGATCTGACGATGAACTATGATTTTAGGCTGTTCTTGGCATGGTCGGTATGTGATTTATAAAGCTCCTCTCGAGAAAGTTTATGAACGAAAATGATGGGGGAGGAGGAGAGGAATAGGATGTTCGCTTCGGTTTTCTCTGAGGTGATCTGTGGAGGGAGATCGGGAAATGTATGCCGCCGAATGGCATTCGGGTCACGAGAATGGTTTAAGAGATTAAGACATTTAGGTGGTATGTAAATTTCATGAATGGAATGACCAATGAATTTTGAGTAGTTTCCGTGTTCAGGTCGAAACAAAATAGTCACACAATTGATGAGGAGATTAAGATGAAGAGGTTACACTAACCATGGTTAACATTATAGGTTAGGTACGTCAAGGGGAGGAAGATGAACGTGCTCGATCGGCCTAGATGGGCCAAGTAATTGTGGACCATGAAAAATAGAAGGA
The DNA here is from genome assembly GCA_916181665.1 of Avena sativa. Classification (NCBI taxonomy): domain Eukaryota; kingdom Viridiplantae; phylum Streptophyta; class Magnoliopsida; order Poales; family Poaceae; genus Avena; species Avena sativa. The sequence continues at coordinate 268,790,604 of OV702298.1, read as the reverse complement.
AGAAGAAAAAAATATAGAAGATTGGATCAGGTTAGTTGGGCCATGGGCTAGCTCCTGTCTCTTTCTGTTTTTTTATTTCGATTTGTTTTTCTTTTTTATTTTTTGTTTTATTTCTTATCAATTGATTTAAACTTTAAATTTATTCAAATTTATATAAAATCTTTTCAGAAAATTTATATAAAATATAAGTTGATAATTTACTTCAATTTAGAATATTTGGAATATTTTTTAATAAAGTATAATTTATTTATAAAAAAATGAGCATGGCACGTAGGCCTATATAGTATATTTTCTCAATTTTTTTTATTTCATATCTTTTAATTTAGAGTTCCAAAAAAGTTCAAATCAATTTCCTTAGCTTTATAATTTTATTATTTATCATACTCACTCATTTAAGAATACTTTTATTTCATTTTTAGTCTTTGCCTTAACTTAAATTTATTTCTCTTCCTATATTTTATAAATTTCATATCATTTTATCTAGAGCTTCAAATAGAGTCAAACTAATTTCTATGGTTTTATAATTTTGCCCTTTATCTTTTTAGCTCACTTAGGAGTTCTTTTTTATATTTTAAATATGGAATATATCCAAAGTCTCATGTGGTTAAGTGACCAATTCAACTTTGAGAAGTAAGTTATTTCTCTTAGTTTTAAAATGCAACCATGCATGCTTCATGATTTTGAGGTTTTGAAAACATGCATACAACTTCACAACCAAATTGTTTTATTTAACTTTTGTTTTGAAGGAGTTATATTAAATAGTCAAAAAGTTTTTGTTCCCTCTGAATTTCCAACACTTAGTTTTTCATTTTGTTTAAGTTTTTCCACATTTCAAAATTTGCAAAATTTTGGGATGTGACAGACTACCACCCTTAAAAGGAATCTCGTCCCGAGATTCGTGGGCTAGAAAGAATAGGTTGAGTTTCAAGATAACTAGGGTACCACCCTTAAAAGGAAATTCTGTAGGGTTTCATTTGATGGTTCACTTGACTATGGGTTCAATAATTGACATACAAACATGGGATCATTATATGACTCAACTGAGTTATCTAAATATCACTATCCACATCATCTAATTCTTCAAGAGTTCCATACATGTCGATGTGGTTCACATGTCCTTTCCGGGCCACATTGGAATCGCTTCCATTGGAGTTTCTAGCATCCTTATTCTTTTTCATCTCAGGACAGTATGATGCATAGTGTCCAAGTTTCTTACAATTATAGCACTGCAACTGGCTAATGTCCTTCTTCTTGGGATTGCCATGTTGGTTCTGATCAAGGTTATCTCCATTGTTAGTATCATTCCCATTATTATCACTTCTATTATTGTTGTGGTGATGCTGATGTGGTCCAGAATCTCCATTGATCTTTTTGAATGAAAGCTTCTTTTGTGATGATCCTGAGTGATACTTGAGGTTATGCTTCCTCTTTCTGTTCTCAACTTGATTCATCTTGTTTTCCAAGATGGTGGCTTTGTCACAGAGTGATTGGTAAGTTGGGACATAGGAAACAGACAGCTGCAGGTTCAACTCATCATTAAGTCCTTCGAGGAATTTATCTTTCCTCTTAGCATCTGTACCAACTTCATCTGGTGCATAGTGTGCCAGATTGTTGAACTCTTCAATGTACTCAGCCACACTGAGGTGACGCTGTTTCAGATTGTGGAACTCCTTTTTCTTCAAGTTCATCACTCCGGATGAGATGTGAGCTGTATGGAAACCATCCTCAAAAATAGCCCAAGTCATATCCTCAAGGGGAGTGGTGATCTGAAAGTTGTCCCACCAGGTTGCTTCTGGTCCTTCAAGCAGATATGCTGCAAACCTAACTTTTTCCTCATTGGTGCAGCCAACAGTCATTAAGTCCTTGTTCACCGAACGTAACCAGTCATTGGCTACCATTGGATCAGTTGTTCCAGAGAACCTTGCAGGCCTCAGTTTTAGAAATCTGGTGAGCATGTCAAGTGCTGGAGGATTATTCTGATTGTGGTTGTTGTTATTGTTATTGTTGTTCTGATTCTGATTTTGCATAAACAGCGCCATCATCTGCATCAGTTGAGCTTGAGATGTGATCAACTGCTGCATCTCGGGAGTGGTGTTGTTGTTGTTTTGGTTGGGGTTGGCACGACGGGGAGGCATCTATTGGTTTAATAATGATAATTAATGATAGATAGATCTAAAGAAGTTCTAACACACAACCCAAAACAATCAAGTTCAATCAAACAATCAACAAGCAACTATTCACTTACCCACTTATGAGCTTAACTCATGAGTTGAAGGAAACAACAAGTTTTCTTGAAACAATCAACCTAGTATAGTCATACCTCATAGGTCAGTACGATCCATACCCTAACATGTCATCAATGTCTTAGATAGTTGGTAGGAAATCTAATGTCTCTTGGTTCTCACTTGTTGTCCTTAGTGATGTCTAAGTTGAAGTCCTTGGTGAAACTAAAGTGGAAGTCATTGGTCATGGTGGAGGCTTTGTCCATCAAGTTGAAAAAGGAAGAGATGTAGAATCAAAACCAAAAAGGTTGAGGAAAGAATTTACAAGATTGTTTGTAAATAAGTTTTGGAACAAATACAACTCCTATTTTTCTAACGGGTTTTGTCCAATCCTAGGGTTACAATCCTATAGGCAACACAATGCTCTGATACCATCTGTAGAGGTCCCAACCTGATAAGGTAGAGATCCCTGTGTTTACAATGCTAGTCCCCGGATCAATAGCTAGCATCCACAGTTAAGATGTAATATCAAGAAACAAAGGTCATAATACAACTTTATAACCAGGAATAAAATAATTCATTACATCTTACATAGCTCATTTGGCTATCTCATTACAATGCAGCAGAAATAACTATATAGCATGGAGTCCTTCATCTTCAAAGTGCCACCGGCATTCATGTTGGTTGTAGACTTGTAATCCTATTCAACACACTTCACTAACATCAAACAAACCTGCAACATAATAAGCTGCAGCCACAAGGGTCAATACATTTGAATTGTATTGGCAAGTTTCAATACTATGTAGAAATAAGTTGGAACCTATCAATATATGCATATTTGGCTAAGTAGGGTTTAGGCTCATTTGCAGAAAGCAATATAGTTTTATGCTATCTTTTCAAAATAGTTTTGATCATTTAACAGTCTTTCTGAACTCCTTGGAAAACTCCAAGTGCTTCTATTCTCTTGTTGACACCATCAAGTTTTACTTTGAGAATTTGAAATGTCGAGATCTTCCATAGCTTCAAGCCTTAGTTGCTCAGAGTTGTCCATAACCGGGGACACGGCTAAGTACTTAGAATTTGATCTTCTGCAGAAGTTGTACACTTTACCCACATGACACAATCTCGTCTTGACGCCACCAGTGGCCGCTGGATAAGTACACACCAAATGGAGTACCGACAGATCGAGAATGTGACAAAGTCTTTCCATAGAAGTCCTCCCAATACGTAATGCTAGCACGTCTACCAGGCACCAATGTAAGGATATATTTCCAATACATGAATCTAGTTAACCTGAATAGGTGCCAATGCAAGGGTCTTCCACTATGTAATTGACTAAGCCAGTGCCCATTTAGCATGTGGCTGTACACGGAAGCCACTGTACGAGAAACATGTTCAATCTCTAAGTCCCTTGGTGGTTTTCTTCTAGTGCACATACAAAAACATAGCCATATAAACATGGTTCCTTTTGTTGCCACCTTATCCACAATTGAGTATCCACATTCCACCCAGGTGGTTCATTGAGTACTTGTTTTATTATATAAAACATATATTTTTCCAACACTTCATATAATCATATCATGTATTCCATCCCAAGTCTATAGCAGGGCTAAGCATACTACAACTATGATGTTCTCACTAAGGAATATATAAAGGATTTTCCTAATAGGATATAACATAGCATAGTAACTTAGTAGCCCTATCATGCATACTACAAAAATTCCACTAAGTGTATTGAAAATAGTAGGACATGGATGATAGTGCCACTTGCCTTAGTAGTTGGTGGTGTTGATACACTCTTCGCAATAACACACTTGACAATCAATAAAATCTATCAAGCAAAACAATCACAAGATCAATACTAATGACAACACGAAAATCATGCAAAGTATGCAAACATGAAAGATGGCAATTTTTATTCTACAAATTATTATAATAAGGTTCTGAACATTACTAAGTGATTTATGAGCATTTTATATTTTCAAGAGTACAAATGCAACCATTTGTGCAATTGTAGCAATTAGCAACATTTTCTTACAGTTGGAAAGGTCATTCTCACTAAATAATTGACACGGTATTATTTGTACTAGAATAAAAGTATATTTTGGTCTTACTGTACAAAGGGTTCAATTTACAACCATTTGCACAAAGAATTCACTTAAAAATAATTTACACAATAATTTTTACACTCAAAATACTCCATAAATGGTTCTGTATAAAACGTGATTTTAACAGACTAAAAAATATCGAATTAAGTATCCACTGTGTCCTACTCATTTTTGTGAATCTATAGACATATTATTTTGCTAAATTTAGATATACAGAACTAAAGATATGATTTTTACAAGTTTCTATGTTCTTATGTCTAAAAATCCGAAAATAGGAATAGATATGACACTTGGCAGATTCTAATTGGAGAATACCCCTTCGTTTAAGTGATCTATGATGACCTTTAGATGAAGATCGAATGGTCCAGGATGGCTCACTGGAAAAGCTCGCCGGAGAAGTTCGCCGGATTTGCGGGCACAGGCTTGGCGTTGTCGTTCCCGTCGCTAAGGACGTATCCGGAGTAGAAGAAGATGTGGACGGCGTAGAGGACGTCGAGGTGGTGCTACTGGACGTGATTTTTGAGGTCGTTCATCCCCAACGGTGCGACAAGTCACGGATGGAGCGACGCGTGACGTTGGCGGTGCGGCCAACTACAACAAGAAGATGCACAATCATGTCCTGAAGGTAGGCAACATCAAGACTAGTCTTATGGTAGAATGAATCAACGAGGGACTCACCGAGGACGACACAATCTGACGATGAACTATGTTTTTAGGTTGTTCTTGGCATGGTCGGTATGTGATCTACAGAGCTCCTCTCGAGAAAGTTTAGGAACAAAAATAATGGGGGAGGAGGAGAGGAATAGGATGCTGTCTTCGGTTTTCTCTGAGGTGATCTGTGGAGGGAGATCGGGATATGTATGCCGCCGAGTGGCATTCGGTTCACGAGAATGTCTTAAGAGATTAAGACATTTAGGTGGGATGTAAATTGCCTGAATGGAATGGCCAATGAATTTTGAGTAACTTCCGTGTTCAAGTCAAAACAAAACAGTCACACAATTGATAAGGAGATTAAGATGGAAATGTTACACTAACCATAGCTAACGTTACAAGTTACATACGTGAAGGGGAAGAAGATGAACGTGCTCGATCGGCCTAGATGGGCCAAGAAATTGTGGCCCATGAAAAATAGAAGGAAGAAGAAAAAATATAGAAGATTGGATCAGGTAGGTTGGGCCATGGACTAGCTCCTGTATCTTTCTGTTTTTTTATTCCGATTTGTTTCTCATTTTTCTTTTCTGTTTTATTTCTTATCAATTGATTTAAACTTTTAAATTGATTCAAATTTATATAAAATCTTTTCAGAAAATTTATATAAAATATAAGTTGATAATTTACCTTCATTTAGAATATTTGGAATATTTTTTAATAAAGTATAATTCATTTTAAGAAAAAAGAGTATGGCACGTAGGCCTATGTAGTATATTTTTTCAATTTTTGTTTATTTCATATCTTTTGATTTAGAGCTCCAAAAAGGTTTAAATCAATTTCCTTAGCTTTATAATTTTATTATTTATCATAATCACTCATTTAAGAATACTTTTATTTTGTTTTTAGTCTTTTCCTTAACTTAACTTTATTTCTCTTCCTATATTTTATAAATTTCATATCATTTTATCTGGAGCTTCAAATAGAGTCAAACTAATTTCTATGGTTTTATAATTTTGCACTTTATCTTTTTAGCTCACTTAGGAGTTCTTTTGTATATTTTAAATATGGAATATATCCAAAGTCTCATGTGGTTAAGTGGCCAATTCAACTTTGAGAAGTAAGTTATTTCTCTTAGTTTTAAAATGCAACCATGCATGCTTCATGATTTTGAGGTTTTGAAAACATGCATACAACTTCACAGCCAAAATTGGTTTATTTAACTTTTATTTTGAAGGAGTTATATTAAATAGTCAAAAAGTTTTTGTTCCCTCTGAATTTCCAAGACTTAGTTTTTCATTTTGTTTAAGTCTTTCCACATTTCAAAATTTGCAAAATTTTGGGATGTGACACTCTCCCGCTGGCTGGATATGAAGAATTCCTGCGCAGGAGTGCATGCCGAGACCGCCATGGCCACCTTCATCGATGGGTTGGAAAGGGGCACGTTGCTCCGACATAAGCTAAAGCGCTTGCAGGACAATCACCAGCTTGACTTGAACCAGATGATTCAGTTGGCTAGTGAGTTCGCAGCTGCCGATGACGATGCTCGCGGCTCTCTACCGGCAACATCCGTTCCAACTCAAGCTCAGAGGAACTGCAACACAAAGCGGAAAACCGCTCCAGAAGAAAAGCAATCTCCCGACATGGTCGCCATGACCTTTGTAGGATGAGGTGACGGTGGACAACATGGCCGAGGACGGGGAGCTGGTCGTGGGAAGCAACGAGGAAGTGAAACTACCTCGGCACCACTCCACGTTCCCCAAACCTACGAAGAATACCGCGATATGCCGTGCCTCGTACACCTCGATGTCAATGGCAAAGCCACCCATACCAATCGACACTGCAAGTTCGTCAACGACCTCAAGGAGGAACCGGAGTCCGGCTACAAGTGAAGTCGGAAGTACAGACCGCGAGGCAAGGGCAAGGGGAAGAAGAAGGAGGAGGAGTCCAAGGATTCAAGTGACATGGACGAGGATGTTGACCCCAAGCACGCCGCCAAGAGCGACGACAAAGGCAAGAACCCCTTCGTGAAGAAGGCACCAGTTGACCACACTTTCCTTGGCACCCCCACCGTCCGACAACAAAAGACATCTATGAGGATACTGATGGCCACTCTACCCCCAGTTCCCCAGTACCTGCGCTGGTCGGAGGTTCCAATTACTTGGGACAGGAAGGATCACCCAGACCTCATCCCTACGGAGAACCAATACGCCATGGTCATCAACCCCTTGATTGACGGCGTGGAGTTCACCAAGTGTATGGTGGATAGTGGAAGTAACATCAACATCATGTACCTGGATACACTGCAGAAGATGAACTTGACGGAGGCAAACCTAAGGCGGACCAACACCATCTTCCACGGTGTAGTTCCTGGTCGGGAGGCTCGGTCCCTTGGGTGCATCACACTTCAGGTTGCCTTTGGTGATGTTAATAATTACCGCCAAGAGTGCATGATCTTTGAGGTGGTCCCCTTCAAGAGAGTGTACCACATCATATTCGACCGCGACATATCACCTTCATGGCCAAGCCATGCTTCGTCTACAACAAACTCAAGATACCCGGACCAAACGGTGTCATCACCATATCCGGAAGCTTTACCAAAGCAAAGGACTGCGAGATTAATGAAGCAGCCTTCACGGAAGCTGTCCTCTACAGCGAAGAATTCAAAGAGATCCAGAGCAAGGTCGATGACTTAGAGATGCCCGCGTCAAAGAAACAGATCTCCAACTCCGCTCCACCATTCAAGGCCGCCATCGAGACCAAGCTGGTGGAACTTATGGTAGGCGATGCCTCCAAGACCACCGCCATTGGGACAAACCTGGATCCCAAATAGGAAAGCGCGCTCGTCGAGTTCCTCCATGAGAATAGGGACATCTTTGCCTGGCAACCTGCCGACATGAAAGGTGTACCTAGGGAACTTGTCGAGCACAGCTTAAACATTGATCCAAAATGCAAACCAGCGAAGCAACCTCTACGACGCTTTGGAGATGAGAAGAGACGCGCCATAGGCAAAGAGATATCTAGGTTACTTAAGGCTAGTTTTATGCGAGAAGTCCTTCACACCCAATGGATGGACAATCCTGTACTTGTCCCCAAAAAGGGAACCAAAGAATTAAGAATGTGCGTTGATTACACCGGCTTGAACAAGGCATGCCCAAAAGATCCGTTTGCTTTGCCTCGCATTGACCAAGTCATTGACTCGACGGCTGGCTCAGAACTTTTGTGTTTTCTCGATGCATACTCAGGATACCACCAGACCAAGATGAGGAAGTCGGACCAATTGGCCACTTTGTTCACTACCCCATACGGCACATTTTGCTATGTTACGATGCCCTTTGGGCTGAAAAATGCAGGTCTACGTACCAGCGGACAATGTAACGTTGCCTTCACGACCAAATTGGGTGGAACGTTCACGCCTATGTGGACGATATCACGGTGATGTCTAAAAAGTCAAATGACTTAATCTCCGACTTAAAAGAAACCTTTGATAATCTCCGGAAATACAACATGATGCTTAACCCTAAGAAGTGCGTCTTTGGGGTTCCAGCCGGCAAATTGTTAGGCTTCATCGTTTCCCAGCATGGAATCGAGGTCAACCCGGAGAAAATCAAGACCATCTTCAACATAAACCGTCCGACATGCCTAAAGGACATTCAACGACTAACAGGTTGTGTTGCAGTAGTTAGTCGGTTCGTCAGCCGACTTGGAGAGAAGGCCCTGCCGTTGTACAAGTTGCTGAATAAGGCGGACAAATTTACGTGGACGGACGAAGCAGATGCATCATTGAAGCAGCTCAAGGAGATTCTCTCCTCAGCTCCCATCCTTGCAGCACCTGAGCCTGGAGAGCCCATGTTAATTTACATGATGACAACCAACCGGGTAATCAGCATCGTCGTCGTGGTAGAGAGGAAGGAACCAGGCTATGAGCACAGAGTTCAACGACCAATTTACTACATAAGCGAGGTCTTGACGGAGTCCAAGCAGTGTTACCCGCACTACCATAAGATAGCTTATGGAGTATTCCTTGCTTCTCAGAAGCTGAGGCATTACTTTCAGGAGCACCCAATCACAGTGGTGAGCAAGACTCCATTGTCCGACATTATAAACAACAGAGACGCTACAGGAAGGGTAGTGAAGTGGGGCATTGAGCTTGCCGCCTTCGAGATCACCTACAAGAGACGCGACGCTATCAAGTCACAAGCCTTGGCGAATTTTATCGCAGATTGGACGGAGATGCCAGATGCTACTCCGTTGCCAAAACTAGAGTACTGGGTGATGCACTTTGACGGATCAAAGCTTCTCAATGGCTCGAGGGCTGGTGTACTGCTACAGTCACCAACTAGGGACAAGCTACACTACGTTCTGCAGATCCACTTCGAGGTTACGAACAACATGGCGGAGTATGAAGAACTCATTCACGGATTACGCGTAGCCAAGGATATTGGCATCAAGCGCATAGTTTGCTGTGGAGATTCCAACTTGGTTGCCCAGCAGGTGGCTGGCACCTGGAATGCGCGGAACCCTACGATGGCGGCATATCGAGACGAAGTGGACGAGATAGCCAAGAGCTTCTTGGGCTATGAAGTCAAGTATGTGCCTAGGGAGCCAAACGAGGCGGCCGATCTGCTGTCTAAGCTTGGATCAGGGTACAAATGAATTCTTCCAGGAGTTTTCCTAGAGCATCTACGGACACCATCCGTGAAGGGATTCGACATCGACAACCCGAATAGAGCTGACTCTTTCGTCCACATGGTGGCAAAGGTCCCTCCGGCTTGGACAAAACCGTTCATGGAATATCTCGAACACAGAACTTTGCTCGACGACGAAGTCGAAAGACGACAATAGTACGTCGATCGAAGGGCTATACCATAATCAATGGACAGCTCTACAAAAGGAGCACTACTGGTGTATACCTAAAGTTTGTTTCCTAGCTAGAAGGTATGGAAATCCTAAGCGAAATCCATCTCGGAGATTGTGGGAATCACGCCGCTCCTCGATCGTTGGTCGCGAAAGCCTTCCGGCAAGGATTGTACTGGCTAACCGCCAAGGCGGACACCGACAAGCTGGTTGATACATGCATGGGATGCCAGTATTATGCCCGACAACCAGATGTTCCTGCTAAAGAATTGCGAACAATACCAATAACTCTGCCATTTGCAGTGTGGGGGCTAGACATGGTAGGACCGTTACAGACGACATCATGTGGGTTTACGCATCTGCTAGTAGCAGTTGATAAATTCACTAAATGGATAGAAGCTAAACCCATTAGAAAGATTGATGGGGCAACTTCCCTTAGGTTTGTCCGGGATATGGTGGTGAGATTTGGTCTCCCACATAGCATTATCACCGACAATGGCAGCAACTTATCACTCGGAGAAGTGGAGGCATATTGTTGGGAGAAGGGCATCTGACTTGACCTTGCATCTGTGGCACATCCAGAATCCAACGGTCAGGTTGAGCGAGGCAATGGATTAATTCTGCAAGGAATAAATCCACGTCTTGAGGCACCGCTACATAGAGAAACTGGAGCCGGGGCGGAAGAATTTCCATCTGTGTTGTGGAGTTTACGAACTACACCCAACAGATCCACCGGCTACACCCCTTACTTCATGGTATATGGAGCCAAAGCCATCCTACCTTTCGACATACTTCATGATGCACCAAGGGTTGCCGCCTACGACGAAGATGACGCTGAAGAATCCAGACGCCTAGATGTGGACCTTCTCGAGGAGGAGCGCGTTTTGGCATGCCAAAGATCCGCCATCTACCAGCAGAAGCTACGCAGCTACCATAGTCACCGCGTTCGGCATCGCTCGTTTAAAGAGGGGGATTTGGTGCTCCGACTTAAGCAGAAGAAGTCACACAAATTATCGCCGCCATGGGAAGGACCGTTCATCATAAGCAAGGAGCTACTCAATGTGTCTTACTACCTCGTTGACAATCGTGAACTGAAGGATACACCCAACAAGGATCATAAGCGTAAGCGACATGACCCGGATGATGACTACCCGGAGCTTGATTGGCCATGGAACTTAGCACAGCTACGTCCTTTTTACACTTAGCATTTTTTATCTAATCGTGTACCTCTTATATGATCAATGAAATAAAGCTCTCTGGTTCACTCATATTTCTGAGTCTTTTACCTCCTTTAGTGTTCATTTTTTGATCATATGAAACCTTTATGCACAAGTTTTGCGATTGCACTTGTGAAAATTCCGCCTACGGGCGTTAGCTTAAGTTTTCTGTTCTACACGTTCTTTATCGTTTTTATGTGGATTCTGGAGTAGTGACTTTTGGCACTTATTGTCGGCGATTTTTTGCTCACGTTATTGACGGTGCCATTGGGCAACATCGCCTGAGCGCATGGTTCCGACAACGAGTCTTCCGACTCACGAAAAGTCAAGCATAAGAACCAAAGTAATGGATAAGCCAACACTTGCTTAAAAATATATACATGCTGGAACTAGTTCTTAAGTAGCAGAACATACATCATTGTTTTCCGCCTTAAGTTAATACATAGTTTTTTCCGCATACACATCATAGAGGAAACAAATATTACAAATTGTTTTTCATTCCTCTAGCGCAGGCGACTTGGAAGCAACATCATCAGCAGCCGGAGAGTCACCCTCGAAGTCGTCAGTGTGAAGAGACTCAGAGGAGCTTTGGTCGCCGCCATCGATGGTATTCCTTGACATGAAGACGTTGACGTAGACCAACTCGGCAACTCTAGTGTCATAACCCGCGAGTGACGACAAGATGGACTCATAGTTTATTTCATGGCCTTCATCATCTATGTCAGGGATGCCATAGGTTACCGTGTCGATGTCGGAATTCTCGTACTGTGCCTTGACCATTGACAGCTCCATCCTTGCACCAGCCCGTGCACATGAAGCTTTCCATCTTGTAATATGCTCGGGGCTCGGCGCAGGATCTCCGAGAACTTCGCCACAGAGTTCGATGCCTTGATATTGGTCTGGAGGGGCTTGGCAATCTCTTTGGCTTACGCGATGGCGGTGTTGATGAAGTTTCCGGCAAGAACCATGCATTCCTTTGCCGGAGGAGGCGACCGGGTTAAACCCATAGGAGCTGCGAATTTCCGACAAAGGAGCACATGAGTTCAAAAATTCAGAGTATCTAGACTACATAAATCCAAGACGTAGAATCACTTACTGAAGATGCTAGCCTCAGCTTTCCAGAGGATATCCGCCAAGGAGTCCCGTTCTTGTTGGAGGAGATTGTACGCTTCATGATGGCATTGATTCTGCTCATCGGTAGCTTTCTTCTGATCTCTTAAGATCGAGATCTCCTCCTTCAAGCGGTTCATCTCCTCGGTGGCGTAGTCCTGTAGGGCTTTCATCGATTCTTCATGCCTCTTCAGCATGTCCTTCCTCTCCTGCTTAAGGATCTTGTTCTCGCTATCCATCTCCTGAATATGCTTGGATTGCTCGACAATGTCCTTAGCCTTGGCAATGGTTTCTACAAGTCGGAGAAAGAAAAGTACACAGTGAGTACTCGGAGAATACAAAAGTTCAAGTCGGAATACAAAAAAGAAAGGAAAAAATAGACGCTTGCTCTTGATGATCTGTTCCTTCAAGAAGGCAGTTTTACCCTTTTCGGCTTCCAAGTCCGCGCGCATCTTCTGGTACTTGTCATTGGCCATGCCACTCCGAGCATTCTCATTCTGTGGAAAGAAAAAAGTTAAACGTTGTTTGGTCTTCTTGGAGCATCTAGCAGGAAAATTTCCACCTACACGCTCGGGGGCTACAGCGAGAGTTTTTAACTTAGCAATATGCTTAGTCTTTCTTTAAGCATCTAGTCGGAACTAACTCAGTTTTCGATTAGAAGCTTGGGGGCTACAGTATAAAGTTTTTAACTCAGATGTATGCTTAGCTTCTCTTTAAGCATCTAGTCGGAACTAATTCAGTTACAACTAGAAGCGTGGGGGCTACAGTATTGAAATTTATAAACACTGCGTATGCTACTCTTAAAGCATCTAGTCGGAATAATTCATTCCACCTATATGCTTGGGGGCTATAGTGAGAAGTTTTCTAGCTTAGTCACTCTTAGAGCATCTAGACGCAAAGACCTATGGTTTTCTGTCTACATCCTCGGGGGCTACAGTGGGATATTCATATGAAATGCAAAAGGCAAATAAAACTTACAAGTGCAATGATCTTGAGGTTGGTAGCACTCTCAGCCAGCAGCTTGCCGAAGGATACACTGTTTCCTTACAAGATCTCTGCTTGCTGGAGAAGCTCCTATAGACAGCACGTCGGAGATGTCGGCGCCGCACCAGGAACCAGAGCAGTGCTACCTGGTGTAAGTACCAGGTAGACTATCTTCGGATACCCTATGGTTTTCTTGGGTGCGGGGCGCCTCCTTTGGCAGAAGTACCACCTTCCACCACCGCCTTACCGCAACCGATGGCATCCTTAGCCGGAGCTTCAGCCATTTGGTGTGCGGTACTCTCCTGCGTCGCCTGCTCGCGGACAACAGCAAGCTCGGTAGAGGCACCTGAGTCCACTTCCATGGCGGAAGGGCTAGCTGCTTCCTTGGTTTGAGAGCATGTCGGAGCGGACGAGGGCTTGACGGTGGGAGTGACAGGGGCGATGGCGGGAGATGCGTCACGATGCAGCATGTCCTTGATGGTTCTAGAAGCCCCTGATGTTTTGGAGGTCCTCTTCAAGCTGGTCGTGGCTTTCTTCCTGAAACGTGCAAAATGCATAAGTACAGGAACAAGACAGATAAATGGACAATGTCGGAGAGAAAGAAGCTTACACAAGAGGGGGTGCTTTGGCAAAGGGGATCCTAGTAGTCTTTCTTTTCTCCGCCTCCAGGGTGGTGGTAGTCTTTTTGGAGGCTCCACCCTCCTCTTCTTCTTCTTGCCTCCGTCGGCAGCATCAGAGGTGGAGCTCTTCCTCTTTCGCGCCAACGGAGCATCGTTGTTGGATACTACAGTGACTTCCTCATATTTGGATCATAGATTTGAGGAGCCATGTTGTCCTCGTCTATGTCGCTAAGCTGTTAAGGTGAAGAACCTCCGTGTTAGATGAGATGGTAATGGCTAGACGGAAGAACTGGAGTATATGTCATACACAGAAAATAAACAGTTACCTTTGGGCACTTGCTCTCCACGAACATGTCGTAGGTGATGGTGAAGCCACGCTTCTTGTCCTTGACCTTGACGATGTCCTTGAGGCGGAGCTTGATGGAGTCGCTCGAGAAATTGTCCACGGAGATGCGGAGGCTATCCCTTCTATCGTTGGTATACTCGTGCATCAGCTTCGAGCGGTGCTGTAGAGGCTGGATTCACCTGATGAACCAGCACATGGCTACGTCCAAGCCGGTCAAACCCGTCTCTACCAACCACCCTATCCGCCTAATAGCACGGGAAGCGTCGAGGTTGGAGGGAAGGGAGGCCTGGGATCTCCATGTCGAAGTTTTAGCGGCTGCTCCATCGACGAAATCTGGGTATGTTACTTCTTGGCCGGCCAGAGGGATATCTGGGCTGTAGAAGTACGCTGCCAGTTCTTGCAGGACTCATGGCCGACGAGGTCGGGGAAGCGCCGGCCAGGTCGGATCTTGAAACTAATAGTGCCACAATTTCTAAGTTCATCCTTGCTGGCGCCGGCTTCGTGCTTGACGGTGAAGAAATAGATAAAGAGGTCTAGCCTAGGCTTAATCCCTAAGTAACCCTCGCAAAGAGCCGCGTAATTGCTAAGCGCTAGGATACTATTGGGAGAGAGATTTTGGGGCTGAACTCGGTAATGGTTCAAGACGGCAAGGAAGAAATTAGAGATGGGCAGGGAGACGCCGCGTACCCTTTGAGCTTTGAGGTACACCTTTTCTCCGGCTTGGGGAGAAGGTGTGACCTCGCCAGCCGGCGCCGCCCGCCAGGTGAGCCCCTCCGTCGCGGGGAGGTAGCCTTTGACGATCAACTCCTTGATGTCGCAGTCTGTGATGTTCGAACCACACCAGTCGCCTTTGTGGGAGTCGTTTTCCTCCTCCAGCAGCTCCAGCACTGCTGGATTATGGTCGCCGCCGGTGGCCTCGACCACCGCGGAGATGGGGATTACCAAGCCCTATGGGGGCACGACGACGAAGCTTGCCGGCTTCACCGCGGCTTCGCCCGACGCCGCCATCGAAGGAGAAGAGCTGCTGCTGGCCATTGCGAGCGTTTGGAAGTGACTGGCGAGATTGGGAGTTAGGGTTTTTCGTGCGAGGTGCGGAGAGCTCGAGGAGACGCTTGCCTGAGGAAGAAGAAGATGCAGGGGAGAATGAGGTGAAAAAAGTAAATTTTCCACCGCAGTTACTATTTATGATACCCAGCGTCAACATTCGTGCAGCTTGATCGGACGGTTGCCGCGTAGACGACGTGTGCGGAGACGTGTGCGGAAATTTCGCCACGTACCAACCGTCGCCGCGAATGGTTCGTATCGCTCGCGCAGGAAAAGTGGAAATGATTGCGTTCTCTCCATGTGTGAGTTACGAGGCGTTGCTGACCTACATCTACGTCGCCCTAGCTGACATAGGTAGATGAACCATCACATCAAAATATTCCGGCATGGATGGATCCAGTCCGGCTATGGAAGAGTACGATGGAAGATTTAGCAATTCTCTGACTTACAAGTTGAAGACGGAGAAAACCTTGCAGGGTTCTTTGGGAGGACTACAAGATATTGCTTGACAATTTGCCGACATCCATCTAGACGGAGAATTCAACGTGAAGAGGCAAGACGGTGCAAGATCTTGGAGTTCTCCGGGGGCTACTGTTGGGGATATGCTATATGGGTATCCTCATAGCATGTCTCTTATCCGGCTAACCCGGGTGGCCCACAGTTGGTAGCATGGCCTATGGCCTGCTGGGCGGCCCAGTTATATGGATCCAGAAGGGCGGCCCATGCCTGATAAAGGAAGGCTACGGTGGAGTCACCAGCGTACCCAGAGCCTTGGAGTACAAGACACACAAGACTAGTAATAGACGGTGTAGGACTCTATAACCTGTCCGGCTAGGACTTTTCCCTGTAACCCTAGGACCTGGCGACTATATAAGTCGGGCCTATGGGAGCCTTTAGGGCACAACTTCAGACGATAACTTAGACTCTATAGTCACCTCGCACATCGAACCTATCTCTGTAACTCGGCGTATTGCCCTTATAGTGATTTATAGCAGGAGTAGGATTCCGCCACCGTTGTGGGATCTGAACCTGGGTAAGCTGTGTTACCTCATACTCGTCAACCATCCGCCTTCCCCCACGTCTCTAAACACGCACTGTGAGGACCCCTGCATGGCGTACTCGTCGGCAATACCACGACATTCTATGAGCACCTTCTTGAGAGCATAGTTGTCATTCTTGTGTTTGTTCCAAAATTTGGTTAATTATGTCATGACTTTGATGCTTGTATCTCTGTTATCTTTACTTATAGTCTTCATGTAAACTTTAGAGGTGCCTTGGCATTTATATTGTGCTCTTCAAACAAAGGCAAGCGAGATACCACTCTATCATACCTTATTATGAGAATTGCAATGTTGCTTATGTTTATGTTTCATGCTACTTATTATTATTGAGTTGGTTTCTCATCATAGCTTGCAATAACTATTGAGTAGACTTAGTTGCATACTATTTATTATGAATTGTCTAAGCATCTACTCCTGTGCTGAGAATATATACATCATATGAAGCAAAGTATTCGTGAAAGTTCTTTTATCGCACTCAGTTTTCAACTGAATTGCTTGAGGACAAGCAATAAGCTAAGCTTGGGGGGAGTTGATACGTCCAAAACGTAACTACTTTCAACACTTTTCTATTGTTTTTCCTCTAAACTTGTGTGCTTTGGATACAACTAACACGGACTGATGCTATTTTCAGCAGAATTACCTTGGTGTCTTGTTTTTGTGCAGAAAATGAACTATCAGGAAAAATCCCAGAAAATATGCCAAAAACTATTTCTCACCAGAAGATCCACGGAGCCAGAAGGGAAGACAGAGAGGATGCCTGGGGGGCCTAGACCAACCCCAGGCGCGGGCCCACCTGACCCCGCGCCTGGGCGAGGTCTGGGCATCCCAGGCAGCTCCTCGGCCTCCCTCTGCACCTATAAGTTGCCTTCTGACCTAAAAACAGAGGGGGGTTCGATAGTTTTCCAGAAAGAGTTCCGCTCCACCGCCGTCACTATAAACCAAGATTCGGATCCACAAACTCCGTTCTGGCACCCTGTCGGGATGGGGAATTTGGAGAGGATCATCGCCATCATCATCACCAACGCATCTCCATCAACCACTGATGTTTCCCTCATCCATGAGTGAGTAATCCCCCTTTGTAGGCTTGGGGATTGTAGGGATTGGATGAGTTCTATCATGTAATCGAATAAGATCTGTTAGGGAATAGTGCCTAGTATCTCTATTAGTGCTATTTGACTTTGTTACAACTTGTTGTGCTTAATTCTTGTCACTAGGGTCTGAGTGCCATGATCTCAGATCTGAACTTATTATTGAATCATTATGATAGTATTGTTTGTGATCTTATCTGCAAGTTGTGTACACATATCATTGTTCGGATCTAAAGGCCCCAAAGTGACAATAATTGGGACAACCGTAGGGGATGGTTGTGGTGTGAGGATCACATGTGTTCATGGAGTGTTAATGCTTTGCTCCGGTGCTCTATTAAAAGGAGCACTTTAATTGCAAGTAGTTCCCTAGAGGCCCCGTTGCCACGGGCTGGCTGGACAAAAGATGTTGCGCAAGTTCTCATTGCGAGCACGTATGACTATATTTGGAGCACATGCCTAGGATTGTTTAGTACTTGGATGCTTATTATTATTTATCTGCAATGCCCTAGGTCTTGAAGTTACATGTTTAGACTTGTCCATGCAACGCCCGTCCATCCATGTCACATCCCAAGATTTTCCAAATCTTGTAATGTGAAAAATAAATAAACAAAATAAATAATTGTTGAAATTTAGGGTGAACAGAAACTTTTGTTTCCAAATGAAAACTTAAAATCCCATCTTGAACAAACTTTGGTTAATGTTTGAATCTAACTAAATTCAAATCAAGTGGAATGCATTCCTCATAAAATGCATCTTGAAATTTAAACAATTGGAGAATAAACCAAAACTCTAAAACCCTAATGGAAGAAAATCATTTTCAAGTTATCTCTAAGACTATGGATTTGATCCATATAAAAATTGGTCAAACAAACATATCAAATTGATCAATAATGACTATTAGAAATATTATAAAACCATATGAATTGGATTCACTTAATTTGGAGCCATAGATAAAATCTTATGAATTTAATAAGATAAGGAAATTGAATTTCCAAAGCTAATAAAGCATCTATCTATAAATCCATACCAAATGGTGAGCAAATAATCATAAATATATTTAAAAGGATAAATAAATATTAAATAAGATTTTACAAATTGGAATCACCAATTTGGATCTATAAATAAAAAGATATGGATTTTATAAGATAAAGATAGAAATATTAAATGAGGAATATTTAAAGGCCAAATCAAATCTTGACCTAATCCATAAGCAAATGGAATGATTATAATCCAAATCCAAATAAAATAATGGATAAAAAGTTTTATAATTAATTAAAAGGTCATTAACTAAATCCTATTTGAATAAAGATAAAATCCCTATTAGAAATGATTAAATAAATCATGGGAAAATAGAATTTCGAATTTACCCAAGTGGAATAAAAGTTATTTAATTAACTCAAATGAGATCAAAGAAATCTTCTAAATAAAAATTATGGATTTAAAACCATATTTAATTTCATTGGAATAAAGACAAATACCCAATTTTAAATGATTAATAAATCATATTAAACATTCCAAATAATTCAAAAGTGAAGTATTTGACACCCTAATAAATAAATAAAACCTACTGAAAAGGTTTTTGTAAAAATTGAAATTAAATAAGGGTTAAAAATATATTTGGTATTAATTGAATTTAAAGCAAGGGCTTTGTTTTAAATAATTAAAAGACCCTAAAAAGAATAAAAGATTTATTCTAAATTTGACTTCAGAATGTGTTAATAAACAGTGTTTGATTATTCACAAAGTTTGAAAAAAATTTGATTTCAAATGAATGTTTGAATTGATTAAACAAAATCAAAACAGAAAATCAAATGGGAAAAAGAAAAACAATCAGTACAAAAAAATGAAACTAACTAGCCCAGCTCGGCAAAGCCCAGTCCAGGCCCAGCAGCCCACCTCTCCCTCTCTCCCCCGAAGAGTTTTTCTCACCATAGATAGAACCCACAAAGACACTGACTAGCAGGCCCCACTCCTCCTCTCCTTCTCTCGCTAATGCCAGGCCCCACCGCCACGCAAGCTTCATTCTCACCCGCGCGCGAAGACCACGCCCTCCCGGCCGTTTTCTGTCGTTAGCTCCTCGGAGTAAATTCACGGTAATGGCTCGACGATTAATCCTCACGATCACGCCCGATAAATCCCCTACGTCTTCTCTCCCTTTCCCCTCAAACCTCGCTACCAGAGAGCCACCAGGCTGCCTCTAATTTGCCTTGCACTGCCGCTATCTCCGACGTCTTTCGGCGACGATTCCGGCCATCCTCCACCGCACCTTGCCCCCTCGACCATGCTCACTTGCTCCCTACCTCCTGGCGAACCTCCCCGTAGCGCCAGCTTGCCCGCGCGTGCCCTGTATCTTCAGCAACATCTTCGACTGAACTCCGCCGCCGTCTGTCTCGTCTCCGGCGACCTCTCCCCGGTAAACCCGACCGCCCCTCTCCCCCTTGTTGACACTCCGATACTCGCCTTCCTCTTGCGAACCTAACTATGCCTTCTACTTGATCTAGCGCGACCTCTAGCTTCGCCCCGACGATGGACAGAGCCGCCAGACGCCGACCGCAACTACGGCGAGGAATCACCAGCTACTCCGTGCGCCCCCTCGACAAACAGCAAGCACCTTGAGCATCACCACGACCCCGCGAACTCGGTGAGCCTCCTCCCTCTCTTTCTCGCATCCTACATCATCGGCAACAACCACGACAGAGCGCGCCGACACCTGTCGCCGTCGCAGCGCCTCCACTTGGTGGTCGAGTAGATCAGAACCGTGCGATGTAGATCGGACGGACACGATAGAACATAGTCAAAGGGGTAAGTAGCGATCTGTGTCGCATGATCCACTTTACATCTAACGGCTATTGTCTGTCGATCCAACCGAACTGTTACCGACGAATAAGAAGCAACCACGTGGCCCAGAGATGATTTAAAATAGAAATTGTGTTCTATTAGATGTTCAACTTTGTAAAATCCATAACTTTCAAAACACACGTCCAAATTTCGCAAATTTTATATCAATGGAATCAGCAAGACAAGTACTTTCAAACCATGCAATTTGTTTAGTAAAATGCTTCTGTTCAATTGATTGTTTTTGAAGAAACTTGTGTAGGCATATTTAGAATATAAAATTTGTTCTAAAATGATTTTTGAGATAAAATCTGTGGAAAATGGATTGTTTGAACCTACTAACCATAGAAATCATTTTTTGGTTTCAAAAACACATTTGGTGAAGCAAAAGAATAAATCTTTGATTTAAAGCATTTCTAGTCAAATAAAAATATTCTTTATATATTAAAAATGCTTTTGGAGGAGAACCCTTTGGGAAATGTTTTGATTTAAACTCTCAGACCCTAAACACAAGGTTTTATGATTTAAAAATATATTTTGATGAACCCTATAGATTGTTGCCTTACTAAAAGCATTTTTCAACCACATAAAATAATGCTTTGGTTTAAAAATGGTTTATAGGTAAAATCTTTTGCAAATAGTTTTGCCACTTTATAAAATGACCAATAAGTGTTTTAGAATGTTTATAACCTATTATAAAACACTTTTGTAAATAAAACAAAGTTTAGCATGCTTGCATGCATTGTTTTGTTTCTATTATTTTATGTGATGTTGCTTGAATGGTAGATTGAAATATTGCTTGCTTGATTGAATTGTAGTGATTTGAATAGTGTGAGTATTGCAAGATAAAGGAGTGAAATTATATTCTCTACCAAAAAGGCAAGTGGTGCTTCATGATTTATTCCTATGTTTTTCAACTATGCATTAGAAATAATTTGCTAGTCTTGCATGGATATTTTTAATCTATATGCTATACTTGGGAAATCCTAGTAGTTGTAGAATTGCTAGAATTATTTCTAAGTCTTATCAACGCCATTCTTAGCCTAGCTAGTAGCAACCAAGGGTGGTTATATATTCATGCTATGAGAAAATATTTCTAAGTCTTTGGACTTGTGTTTTGTTTAATAAAACAACTAAGTGAATGAAACACCTGGGTGGAATGGAAGGAATGGTTTTTGTTGAGTGGTTACACAAGGCCCATTTCTATGGTTTACCTTGTGTATCTCACTTGTGGAAAGACACTCAGGGAAAAAGGGATTTGAGATGCCATATGTTAAGAAGCTTCTAGTGCAGCCACTTGGCAATATGGGCTCTGCCTGGATCATATAAGTTGCAATAACTTAGCCATTTGGACAGTTGGTGGTAGTGGGATGATAGGTTAGAGCGCTTCCATTTGGTCTAAGGGAAGGGTTCTGAAAGGTCCTGTCTTGGTGAAAATCAAGTCTTGTGGGGAAAGTGCACAACCTCTGCAGATGGAAGAATCTAAGTACTTAGCCATGTCCCTGGTATTGGACAACTTGAGCATCAAGACATGGAAGATATCAAGAATCTCCTCATCCCAATTTCTAAGTTAAAAACTTGTGGTTGAACAAGGGTTGAAGGATCACCAATTTCTATTGGGAGATGCCTTGGGTGATTTTTGTCAAGCAAAAACTTAGTGTTTTCAAATGATAAGGAAAATCTATTTTGAGCAATGCAAGCCTAAGCTCCACTTAGCCAAATGCATATAGATGATAGACTCCACTATACTACCATAGTATCACTTGCCAATACAATTCAAATGTATTGACCCTTGTGGCTCTAACTTATCATGTTGTAGGTTTGTTTGATGTTAGTGAAGTTTATTGATTAGGATTACAAGTCTATAACCAACATGACTGCCTGTGGCACTTTGAAGATGAAGGACCCCATGTTATTGTTATATTCTGCTTCATTGTAATGAGATAGCCAAATGAGCTATGTAAGATGTAATAAATTATTTTATTACTGGTTATAAAGTTGTATTATGACCTTTGTTTCTTGATATTACATCTTAATTGTGGATGCTAGCTATTGATCCAGGGACTAGCATTGTAAACACAGGGATCTCTACCTTATTAAAGGTTGGGAACCTTACAGATGGTATCAAAGCATTGTGTTGCCTGCGGGATTTGTAAACCTAGGATCTGAGAAAACCCCTTAGAAAAATAGGAGTTATATTTGTTCCAAAAATTATTTACAAACAATCTTGTAAACTCTTTCCTCAACCATTTTGGTTTTGACTCTACATCTCTTCTATTTCAAACTTGATTTTCGTGGTGGTGGCACGACAGATGCCATGGGTAGGCTAAAGTATGGGGCCAATGGATGCTAGAGGGATCTGGGGAGGGAAGATGTAGTTGATTCTACACACAAAAGACTAAGGTAAAGATCTTTATTTCTCCTTCTTTGGGCTACAAGTCCTCCTCGAGTTGTATACAAGGAGAAAAAGAGAACTTTACCAGCCTAACGGTACTAAATGAGCCGATGCCCTTCTCAGGGTCCAAGCCTCCCCTTATAAAGGAGAGCCCTGGGTTCCTCTAGGGCTGACGTGGCAAGCATATTCGAGGAATATGCTTGTCCCAATATAGTAACTCGGCGGCCTCCTTTCCGTGTCGCCCTTCTAATGACGACAAGGTTCCAGAGGGCCCCTCCTGCGTGCCTCGGGCTCCAGGACTGTCACCTCCGTGACCCCCTTCTGCCCCTCTGTCGCTCTGTGCCTTTGTCCTTTGTGCTTGGCTCTACTCAGATTCTCCCTAGCGTGTGACTAGAGTTTGACTTTAGGCTTCTCCTTCTCCTGCAAGCCTCGTATCATTCGGCCCTGCCTCGCATAACTCGGCTCGTCCTTCACCTGCATTAAGACTACTCGGGCTAACCCAGCCGACTTACGCAGTACTTCGGCCGGGTAATGCCTTGCTATTATCATAAGGGTCTTGCTTCTTCATATCTCGGCCGACCTCTACAGGATTCGGCCGACCTAGACTGTAAGTCGGAAACTGGACGGGGAACGTCCTTTCGTCTTTCCCCGTCCTTACCCTATCCGGGGTAACCTCCCCAACATTAGTCCCCGAAGCTGGTATGGCCCCGCCAATAACTTCGGCCAGGCCGTATCAGTTTCATGATATTCGTTTCCCATTGTTTCCGAGTTATATTTTTCTCGTCCGAGGTATCAGCATATCTTCTCGCGTACGCCTCGTCCTACGTATCATACTCATCATTGTTTCTCTAGTTTTTTGTTCCTCTACAGTATTTACTGACAGGCTACAGTTATTACTGCGCCTGTCGCGTCGGCGCTGCGATGCCTCGCGTAACGTTTCCGTCAGGGATCTAGGCCTTCTCTTTCATCGTGTGGTCGCTGGTGTGGTTCCACTCAGTGGCGTGCGGTTATGTCGCGTACACGATCTACACTGATAACCGCCACACCCACGATCCCACTACCTCTCAGGCGGCGCGGTTATAAAGAGGGGCACGGGACTGGGGGATTCACTTTCCCCCTCCGCTTACCTGCGCCCTTCTTCCTCCTCCCGCCTCTACGCTCGTTCGCGCTTCCGCCACCGTGCGCTCATCTGGGTTTTTGACGGCAGGGATCCCACCGCACCGCTCCGTCGACCTCGTCTCCGTTCGCTTGCTCCGGCGCCATCGCCGGTGAGTTCATCTGGTCCTATCGCCTGTGCTTTCCTCTAGACATCTCTGTTCTTCTTTTGTTTTCGCGTTGTAGTTCCTCCTCTGCTCCGCCGCCGTTCGCGTACAATCGCGACGGGGCCTTGCAGTTCTAGGTTTTCCTCCGCTTCTAGTTCTTCCTCCGTAAATTTCTCCGGCGACCCCATGTCGAGCTCCGTCAGCGGTGCCCTCATTGAGGATGACGACGCTGCGTCTGGGCCCGAGCGGGGCTCGTGGCAGGGCTCTTCCGTCACCCGCCAAGAGGTTGAGTGGCTAATCCGGACTCGCCGGATTCCTTCCGAGGTAGCTTGTCTCTTACCCGGCAGTGAATCCTCTCCCGTTCTTAGGGAGGGCGAATACGTAGTCTTCATGTCACATTTTGCTCGCGTTTTTGGTCTCCCTCTCAGCGATTTCGCTAGGGAGTTCTTTGATTACTTCGGCCTTCAGCCGCATCATCTCCCTGCTAACGCCATTGCCTCTCTTTCTGCCTTCATCTCTGCCTCGGAGGGATACTTCGGCCTATGGCCATCTGTGCACGTTTGGTCAAAGTTTTTCCAGATCCAATCCAACATGTCCCAGACAAATCTCTGCAACCCTCCGAGAAGTTGCTCACCCAATCTGGAGCCGTGTCCATTACACCTCGGAGGAAATCCAAATTTCCTCGCGTCGCAGGTCTAGAATCATGCAAGAAGTGGCATAAGTCGTTCTTCTATGTCAAGAACTCTGGGAATGAGGATAAGATTCGGCTCCCTACTTTTACCATTGGCCCTCCTTCCAAGACGAACTGGACCTATAATCCGAGGAAGAGTCATGCTCTGGCCGAAGCTTATGAGATTCGGCTGAAGGAATTGATTCGCTCCGGGTTACGCGGCGAGGATCTGATGACTACCTTTGTTAGCAGCCGGATCTGTCCCTTCTAGAAACGCACACATAAGCTCTGCTACATGAGCGGTCCCCTTGATCCCAACCGAGTCTCGACGGTGGAGCTGGACAATTACCTTATGTTCAAGCGCGTCCGGGTATCTTTAAGACGGAGATGCCAGAGAACTGGGTCTGGGGGTTGAAGCCATTCACCCGCGAGAACCCCCCTCCCAGAGTAAGTTCTTGCAGTCATGTTTTATCTTTTAATCGCATCCGTGTTTTCTCTTGTTAATATTTCTCTTTCTTGTCCTGCAGAGGTTTGTGGAGCAGGATGTTGAGGATGCCGAGGTTTTGTCCCTCCCTTGGCCCGCGGACCGGAACACTCCGGACAGCGGGGAGCCGGACTCGGAAGAGTTCGTCCCCAAGTCAGATCTTGCTCCGGCTCGTGCCCGCGGCAAGACTACGGCCAACGAGGAGGAAGGTGATTCGGACGAGGTCCAAGTTCTTGAGGTAGTTGCCGCAATGCAAATTTCTTATGCATTTACGGCTTCTACTTTCTCAGCTAATCCGGCCGGTCAGGTTCACAACGCCGAGCCTCTTGCCTCCCGGCCTCCTGTTACCTCGGGGAAACGTAGCACTCCAGCTGGTGCCTCAGAAGCGGCTCCCAGGAAACGAATAAAGAAGTCAGCCCAACACCCTCTGAAGCGCAAAACTATGCCCGGGGTTACTGGGTGAGTTGCTTTTGTTTGTATTTCTTGTTTCTCTCTTTCTGCTTTTGACATGATCTTCTTGTCTTTGTAGGGCTCCTGTTTCTGTTAAGACCAGCGGTCCTAGCATGACGAGTCGTATGACTCGGCCGCCTTCTCCTCCGCCTCCTTAGGATACCAGAGTTCCGAGTCCTGCTCGCGTTGCTTCTCCTCCTGCTCCGAATCAGACACCACCTCTCCATGATGCGCCTGAGATTTCTCCTGTTGATGCCGATATAACTCGGCCAATAGATGTTCCTACCGAACCCGCTACTTCTTCCGTGAACCCCGATGTTTCTGCTGAGATTCCTTCGACCCCCGCAGTCTTTACTGCGACACCAACTCCAGCCGAGGATATCAATATCTCGGTGCCCTCTGCAACCGTAATCCCTCCGGCTCCCAAAGATGCCACTCCAAGTACCGAGGTATCGGCTCCTACTGACGCCTCTCCTAAGGCAAGAAAGATCGTTGTTACTAAGCCTCTGTCCTCCCAGAAAGGACTTGCCAGCTCATCTCAGCCTACAATTGCTGATGCGCTGCGCAAGGGGGCTTCCTCTGCCAAGAGCACTATTACCCCGGCTGCTGATACACAGCTTGCTCTCCACAAGAGTCCCGCGGCGGCGGTAGCTACCCAACATCTCCGAGGTAAAGTTCTGACTCGCACGAAAAGTGGGAACAGTCTTGGTTCATTGGTCGAGTACGCCAACAATTGGAACGCTGCCGATCAGCTCGAGGGTAATCCAAGCAGCCAGCCGTTTCAACTCTCCGACATCAGCAGCCGCCTACATCTGGCTGCCAAGATCGTTCTTGACAGTGACAAGATGAATGAGGTAATTGTTTTTATGGAGTTTTGATTAGTCCTCTGGATGCTATTATATATACTCTAGTCCCCGAAGCTTGCAACCGAATAACTTGTTATTCGTTTGGAAGTTTTATAATGCTTTACTTAGTTCAGTTTTTTGTTAGAGTTCGAACATCCAGCCACTTAGATCCGAATTGAGCTTTGCTTGATTCGGATCTGCCTTAGCTTTGGATATCCAGCCACCGAGATCCGAATTAAGCTTTGCTTGATTCGGATCGGCTGAGGTTCGAATATCCAGCCACCTAGATCCGAATTAAGCTTTGCTTGATTCGGATTTGTCTTATGTTCGAATATCTTATTGCTATTTGTTGTGTTGTTCAGGTTGCGCATGATCGGCGTACCGCCGAATTCCAAAGGCTGCTCTTTGCCCATAAAAAGTTGCAAGAAAAGTACGAGAAGGTCATTCCCGTGGTGAAGAAAGCTGGTAAGTTAACGAGCTTTCGCTTTATTCTTAAAATTCTTATTGCTTTGGAAGTGAGGTGTTAGTTGACTTTGCTGCTGAGTAGGGAATATCAACAATCTTAACATCCATCTTGAAAAGAAAGTCAAGGCCCTTGAAGGTTAGTTATTATTTTTTGTTTACGCCTATCTACGTGAAATATGCACCGTGTTTCTCTTAACCCTTCTGGCTTCGGTATAGCCGAGTCACAAACTTTTGCAGCATCACACCAAGAATGATTACCCATGCCTGATATGATGCTGCATTTTTTACAACAAGTCGCCACTCACTCGGCGCAACTGAAAGATAAAGATGACGAGATAGCTCGCTTGCGCGCCGAGGTGGAGTCCCTCAATCTTTCTCAGAAGTCTGAGTTAGAAAAGGTCGACCAGGAGTTCTCCAAGGAGAAGAATCGTCTAGCTCTGCAATTGCAGAAAAATAAAGAGCTCCTCGATGCTGCCGAACTAAAGACACGGGGGATGAGCGAGGAGATCACTCGCTTTGAGAAAAGCAAGAGTGACTGGGCTAAAGATCTTCAGATAATGCTGAGCTATATTCACCGTAAGTTTCTGACCTCGGCCGAGTTATTTTTTCCCTTTCTTACTGCTGACTGACACACTTTTGTTTTGCGCAGACCATTTTCCAGAGGCTAAACCCGTGAGCTCTAAAGCGGTGATCAATGCTCGTATGCGCCGAGGCGTTCCTGCTGATGCGGACTCAGAGTACTCGATGGAAGATTTCTTGGTTGATGTTGGCGCTGCTGTTGGTCCGATGAAGATTATGGGAAGGGACTTGGTGCAGGCAGCTATCCGGGCCTACCAAATTCTCTGGCCGAATACTTCTGGGACTCCTGATATTGATGAGGTCAAAGTATTGGTGGAAATACTAATGGCATCTGAGAGACAGCTAAGTCTTTGGAGGGAATCCGCCGGACGAGCTGGTGCTGATATGGCTCTCACAGTCATCATGTCATGGTATGAGGATATTTCCCTTGATACCTTGAGAAATTTGCGCACTGGTTCCCGTTGGGTTGAGGACCCAGACTTTGTCGCTCTCCGGCAAGCTCGTGCCTTCCAGCTTGTTGAGTATGCAGACGTGCATAACTGGAATGAAGGGCCGAGTTTCCTTCCTAACCCGAAAGACGAGGTCGAAGTTGAGGATGCCTCTGATGATGACTCAACCAAACAGGGCGAAGATGAGGGTAATTCGGCTACTTATGGTGATTCTAGTTCGAGCTCGGATGGTAATGGCGATGCGCGATCCTCCTCCAAAGGTACTGGGCATTCCACAGCGCAAGCTGATGTTTCTCAGCAGCCTCGGGCTTCCTCCGAAGTCGCACCTGGATCTGTTGAGGGCGAGGCAACTTCGGCCGAAGTGCCGCCTACCTCGGAGTGCCCAGCCCCTCACCAAGTCAGTGCCTCTCCAGTTAAAAAATTCTAAGTCATTTCTTTATCCCTGGTATGCCGGACGTATGATGTACGTCAAACATTTGTCCGTCTTTTGTGCGGTATGAACTTCTTTTGCCTTGTGCCGCTGAGACACCTGTGGTTGTAATCGTCATTACTTTGTTTAAACTATTCCTGTTTGTCCGAATCCTTGCTTCGGCAGCCTTCAATTCCTTGAGTTTGGAGTGTATATTTGCCTTTGCTCTACCGTAGTTCGGCGTTCAATTTTGCCTGACTTTGATAAGCTTTGCAACTTGACTACTGTGATTTGGACTGTTAATCCGGGCCACTGCTCAATGCAACGAGGGATAACCCATACTTTAGAAATAATATAGGGTAGTCCCCGAGCCACTGCTCAATGCAACGAGGTTTAATACATAAACCAAACATAAAACAATATAGGACAGTCTCCGACTCACTGCTCAAGGTGCCGAGGTTTAATACATAACACAAAATCAAAAACAATATATGGCAGTCCCCGAGCCACCGCTCTAGGCGCCGAGGTTTAATACATAAATCAAACGTAGAAACAATATGGGGCAGTCCCCGAGTCACTGCTCAAGGTGCCGAGGTTTAATACATAAACCAAACTTAGAAACAATGTGGGGCAGTCCCCGAGTCACTGCTCAAGGTGCCGAGGTCTAATACATAACACAAAATCAAAAACAATATATGGCAGTCTCCGAGCCACCGCTCTGGGTGCCGAGGTTTAATACATAGTAGATGCTCCGTCCTGAGGAATCATTTTACAATGTGTCGTAGATGACTCCTACGAGTAAAATGGACGAAGTAAAGCTACGTTCCATGGTCTTTTCGATTCTTCGCCGGCTTTGTCTACCTTGTTCTTTCCCGGTGATTGAGCATCGATTAGGTAATACGCATCATTGTGCAATGCTTTGCTCACAATGAATGGTCCTTCCCATGGAGGAGACAGCTTGTGCATGCCGGCCGTGCGTTGCACCAGTCGGAGAACCAAATCTCCTTCTTTAAACACTTTCGGATTTACCTTCTTGCTGTGATATCGTCGCAAGTCCTGCTGATAAATAGCTGATCTTGATAGCGCCAACTCCCTGACTTCTTCTAGCAGATCGACATCATCTTGCCGAGCTACTTCATTCACCTCAACGGTTGTATACTGGGTGACCCTTGGCGAATCATGTATTATGTCGGCTGGGAGTACAGCTTCTGCCCCATATACTAGAAAAAATGGTGTATAGCCTGTGGATCTGTTTGGGGTAGTCCTGAGGCTCCATAGTACTGCTGGTAGTTCCTCAATCCAACATCCCGCCGACCTTTGCAGCGGTACGACGAGTCGTGGTTTTATTTCAGACAATACTAGTCCATTAGATCTTTCTACTTGCCCATTGGATGCCGGGTGAGCCATAGAGGCGACGTCTAGTCTTATGTGCTTTTCTTGACAGAATCTAGCGAAGGCTCCTTCTGCAAAGTTTGTACCGTTGTCTGTAATAACACTGTGTGGGTAACCATATCTTAAGATAATATCTTTGAGGAATTTCACAGCTGTGGGCCCATCACATTTCTTTATTGGTTTCACTTCAATCCATTTTGTGAATTTGTCCACCATGACTAATATGTGGGTCATCCCGCCTCAGGCCGGCTTAAACGGTCCCACCATATCTAAGCACCATACATAAAATGGCCAAGCAATTGGTATCGTTTTTAACTCGGACAATGGCATATGTATCTTGCTGGCATATCTTTGGCAACCATTACATTTTTCGACCAGTTCTTTGGCCTCTTTTAACGCTGTTGGCCAATAAAACCCATGCCTAAATGCTTTGGCCACTAAAGCTCGGGATGAGGCGTGATGTCCGCATTCTCCTTGATGTATATCTAGGAGGATCTCCTAGACTTCCGTCGAGCTCACACATCTTTGCAACACGCTTGTGACACTCCTTTTATACAGCTCATTGTTTATGATTGTATAAGCTTTAGCTCTTCTCACTGTCTGTCTTGCCAATATCTCGTTATTCGGCAAAATTGCATCTCTAAGGAAAGAGAATATGGGTTGCGCCCATGTTGGTGTGATTTTTTCTGGTGTAATCTCACTATCTATTTCCATATTTTCTGCCTACATAACTACCTCGGATTTCTCCATACTCATCCTTGCATCGGCTGGATTTATTTTTGGAAATTCCGGGTTACATTGCTTGTCAATTTCCATTGGCACATTATCCTCTCTTGATTTTGCCGGGATAAAGATGGATTCGGACTCTGGAGATGGTGTTATTGATGGCTTTCTCAAGTGCTCTAGGGCGTTACCTGGGAGAATTGACTGTCTGGTTGATCCGAGTTTTGACAATGTGTCTGCGGCGTCGTTTTCTGCCCGAGGTATATGATGAAACTCACACCCATCAAAGTATCCAATGAGTTTTTGCACATGAAACCTATACAAGGCCATATTTTCATCCAACGCATCCCAATTGCCTGAGACTTGCTGTACTACTAGATCTGAATCTCCATAGCACAAGATCCGGCGTATGCCAATCTCTTTCCCCACTTTCAATCCATGGACGAGTGCTTCATATTTGGCTACATTGTTTGACGCGGCAAAATGTATTTGCAACACATATCTCAGCTGGTCTCTTTTTGGCGAGGTTAACACTATTCCTGCCCCCAACCCATTTCTTAGTTTGGAACCGTCGAAGTGCATCGTCCAATAATTCGGATCTGGTAATGGTGGCTCATATTATACCTCGGCCCAATCTACGAAGAAGTCGGCCACAGCCTGAGATTTGACTGCATCTCGCCTATCGAATTGCGGAGCATAAGGTGACAATTCAATTGCCCATTTTGCTATTCGGCCACTTGCATCTTTGATGCTCAATATGTCGGCTATGGGTGCTTCACAAATCACCTTGATGGGGTGCTCTTCGAAGTAATGTTTAAGTTTCTTTGCTGACATGTATACTCCATATGCCATCTTCTGATAATGTGGGTAATTTTGTTTTGAGGTTGATAGTACCTCGCTTAGGTAATACACCGGCCTTTGTACTGATTTATTATCTTCAATTCGTTCCCTACGATCACAGCGCTCACTACTCTGTTGGTGGCTGCTATGTAAAGTAACATAGGCTCTTTCGACAATGGAAAAGCCAAGACCGGCGCTGTGACTAACATCTTTTTAAATTCATGAAATGCGTTGTCTGCTTGTGGTGTCCAAATGAACTTATCCGATTTTTTCATCAACTGATAAAGTGGTAGTGCTTTCTCTCCCAGCCGACATACAAATCGGCTGAGCGAGGCTAAGCAACCTGTGAACTTTTGTACGTCATTTAGACATCTTGGCAATTCCATCCTTTCCACTGCTCTTATCTTAGTTGGGTTGGCCTCTATACCTCGGCTAGATACGAGAAAACCGAGCAGTTTTCCTGCTGGCACACCAAATGTGCATTTTTCCGGGTTAAGCTTCATTCGGAACCTCCTCAGGTTCGCGAAAGTCTGCCGGATATCATCCAGTAGCGTTTTGCTTTCTTTGGTTTTGATAACCACATCATCTACATATACTTGTACATTTTTTCCTATCTGGTCATGTAGACATTTTTGCATACATCTCTGATACGTTGCTCCTGCGTTACGCAGGCCGAATGGCATGGTGCGATAGAAATAAGCCTCGTACGGGGTAATAAACGCAGTCTTTATTTGATCGGCCAGATTTAACGGTATCTGGTGAAAACCAGAATACGCGTCTACAAATGATAATAGTTCACAACCAGCGGTCGAATCAATGACCTGGTCTATTCTAGGTAAAGGAAAAGGATCTTTTGGACACGCCTTGTTCAGGTTCGTGTAATCGATACACATTCGCCATACAATGGCTACATTTGGATCATCCTTCTTCTTTTCCACTAGAACCGGGTTTGATAACCAATCTGGATAAAACACCTCCATGATTAACCCGGCCGCAAGGAGCCGAGCTATTTCATCCCCTATTATTTTTCTCCTGTCCTCGGCGAAGCGGCAGAGAGGTTGCTTCACCGGCCTTGCTCCTGGCCTCACATTCAGAGAGTGCTCACCCAACTCCCTCGGCACACCTTGCAGATCCTTAGTTGACCATGCAAAGATATCCCGATTCTCATGGAGGAAGTTGGTGAGCTCGCTTTCCTATTTAGCATCTAGGCCGGCACCAATGGTGACGGTGCGCTCTGGGAACTGCTCATCTATCTGGAACTTTTTTGTTTCTTTAGTCGGCTGGAAAGAGACACTTCCATGCGGGTTGGCTAATGCCGGCATATTCAATTGTGCCGACTGAGCGAGGGCCGCTACCTCCTAAATCCTTCTTTTTTCTCTCGCTATTACCAATGACTCGGCCAGATTTGATCCGGCTGAAGCACATTCCATTGACTTCCTGTAATCCCCTGCTACTGTTATCACCCCTTGTGGTCTGGGTAACTTCATTTTCAGGTAAGTTATGTGGCAGCTGCCCATGAATTTGGCCAATGCTGGTCGTCCGAGTAGAGCGTGATAGCAACTCTCTAGATCCACCACTTCAAACTCTAAATTTTCTGCTCTGCAGTTATCTCTCGTGCCGAATAACACATCCACTCGAACCTTTCCAATGGGTTCGCATGAAAGCCTGGTACTATCCCATGGAATGTGGTCCTCGTGGATTGCAGCATGTTCTGCGATATTCCGAGTTTATGCATTGTATCTTTGTACATGATATTGATACTGCTGCCATTGTCAATGAGTACCTTTGAGAATTTCACATTAATGCTCGATCCAACAAATGTCGGATCTAACACGAACGCATACGACCCTGGACTCGGCATTATCTTGGGGTGATCCTTTATGCTCCAAGTTATTTCTTGATCTGACCAAGGCACATATCTTGGTACTGCCGGCATAACTGCATTTACTTCCATATGCCGGCGCTGTACACTCTGCTTGTCTTGCTGTTCTGTTGTGAACACGCAATATGATTGATGATGTTCTCTGTAATCATTGCATCCATTACTTCCTAGATTCGTCCTTCCATCTAGACCTTGGTTTATCACTTGATGCACCGCATCTCTCTGGTCCGAGTTTTCATACCTCGGGGAAGGAGGCGGTAACATCAGTTGTTGTGCATTTGCTCCAGTCAACTGTGGCTGATGCTGCTGATGTGCCTAGAGAGGCGCTGCCTGTATGCCTGCGGGGTTACCCATTGCATTTTTCATCCATGCACATTGGCGGGTTGTATGGTTGGCCGGCCTGGCCGGGTTTGACGTGTGAAATTTACACGGCTGATCTAACATAGACTCAAACGTGTACTTTGGCCTCTCCTGCCATTGCTTCTTTTGCTCTGGTGTCCACTGTCTTTTCCCTTCATTCTTTGGTGTCCATTGCTGAGGGCCATTCTTTTGCCGCTGACTATTTCCGTGACTCGGCTGATCTTGCACTACTGCTGCCACCTGAGTTGAACCATATCTATAATCCGGTCTTTCTTCTCTTCTTCTTCCTCTGAAATCATTGCGCCTGGATGACCCGGCCACATCTCTCGCATATTGATCTTGATGTTCCCGATGATCTGCCGACATTAATTCTGGTTGCGTCGGATCTCCCAATGCATAGGAATCCACTATCCTGATGGTTTCTGCCAATGTGGTTGGCATATCTCTTTGCAGTCGCTCCCATAATTCACTGGCATAGCGGCATCCTTGGGCGAACCAAGCTATTTCCTGTGATTCTATAACTCCTTCACACGAATTTCTCAGGTTACACCACCGAGTCAAGAATTCTCTGTATGTCTCATTCGGCCTTTGCTTGCACATGGCTAGCTGTTGCGGCCTGTTTGGCCTCTTGTAAGTACTGGTGAAGTTGCTAATGAACCTTTCTTCAAAATCCAACCAACAGTTGATGCTGCCTGCTGGCAGGTTATTCAGCCATACTCTAGGTGGCCCTTCCAACATTTGCGGGACATATCGTACCGCCCATCGCAAATTTCCACCAGCTATTTTTACGACAGTGGCATAATCGATCAGCCAATCCTATGGTTTGGTGCTCCCATTGTATGTTTTTGTGCCTCTTGCCAGCTGAAAGTTTGGCACTGGTGGCTCGCCCATGATCCGAGGTCCGAAGCATGCCGGACCTGGTGGACACTATTCTTCTAGCAGTTCGGACCGGTATAGCCGGTCCAGCTTCAGTTTGGCGTCAGTTGTCGGCAAATCTCTGTACAGAACTCTTTCCTGCATCCCATAGTGGTTGTTTCCACCATGAATCGCATATTCCATCTCGGAATAACCATCATTATACCTCTCATTCACCTGATTGTGGCGAACTGGTCTAACTTCTATTTCCTGCCGAGGTTCCTGTGTCGGCTGCGGGTTGGGTGGCAGTTCTCTCCTTCTTTCGACCGGGATATTGTTCTCGTGATTCCCTCTTCCGAGTTCTCCTCTTCCGAGATCTCCATTGCCTCGGCTTCCGCTGCCTTTCTCGACATGGCCGTGGTTTCTCTCACCACTATTACCTCGGCTTCCATTGCCTCTGTTTTCATTTGCTTTTTCGGCTACTGCCGGATCATATGG
Source organism: Avena sativa (assembly GCA_916181665.1). Lineage (NCBI taxonomy): Eukaryota > Viridiplantae > Streptophyta > Magnoliopsida > Poales > Poaceae > Avena > Avena sativa. The sequence continues at coordinate 268,755,906 of OV702298.1, read as the reverse complement.
AACAATTTGCTTATTTCTCTTTCCCGAAGTTACCGCTCTGTCCTTTCGTGCATTGTTTCCGGGTGAAGACGCTACTGCCACAGATAAGGCAGGTGCTGCACCAGCCGAGTGAACCATTCGCGAGGCACCTGGCCTCGCTGGGTCTGCCCTGAGCATTTCTTCATTCTGCTGGTTCGCAATGCGCACCAGCTCATTCACTCTTTCTTGCTGTTTTTGCCGGGCTTCGCCGGTCAATCCTTCTAACTCTAATGCTGCGGCATTTGCCGCTCTCAGGTTCTTCGCCGTGGTACTGTACCTCGGCAAGCCTAGATCAACTGATTCTGCTTTATGAGCATCATGCTCCTTGTTGATATCATCTATGAGGTTTTTTCCTCTTAATCTCAGCTCGTCAACCCGCTCGGGGGCGACGTCAAGCTTGTTCGCCCTGGCATATTCTCGCAGGGTCCTGTTTAAGGACTCCCGCAAGGCTGACACTTTTTTGCCTCTACCAGCACTTTCTGCCTGGTCTCTTCCAATTCTTCCTAAGCATTAGCCGGATCAAGTATCGGTGCTACAGGTGTAGTCAGATTATCTATAGTTACCTGAAGAATGTTTTCTGGTCTTTCCAGAGGTGGCCCTCTTACCCTTGGTACCTTTGGGGTTGTCTCCTGCACCTCGGCCTGATTGGCCACTGAAGGAATTACCTCGGTGGGTTGTGGAGCTGTCTGCTTGGGAGCCACCTGCACACCCGTCGTCGGATCCCTGCTTGATCTGGCGCCCGCTGCTCCCGCCTGCACCCCGGCTGCGACCATCACCTCGACGCTGCTGAGAGGGCATACTCCGCGCGGACTGTTTGCGGTGCTAAGGGGAGGTTCTCCTGCAACAACAACCTGGTGAGGATAAACGCCGGAGATGTCGACGCCGACATAGATCTGGTGCGTGCCCAAGTTGATGAAGTCGCCGTTGCGCGGAGGAGCTTTTCCCTTGAAGCCGCCTGCATTGTCGCTGACGTAATCACAGAGATCGACTCTCCGGACTAAGCCAGAGACAATGCGCTCGCCAATGTTGATGAAGTTTCCCGTCCGGATCATGACTCCAGCTAGCACCGATGCTGGCCCCACGGTGGGCGCCAAGTGTCGTGGTGGTGGCACGGCTGATGCCATGGGTAGGCTAAAGTATGGGGCCAATGGATGCTAGAGGGATCTGGGGAGGGAAGATGTAGTTGATTCTACACACAAAAGACTAAGGTAAAGATCTTTATTTTTCCTTCCTTGGGCTACAAGTGCTCCTCGAGTTGTATACAAGGAGAAAACGAGAACTTTACCAGCCTAACGGTACTAAATGAGCCGATGCCCTTCTCAGGGTCCAAGCCTCCCCTATAAAGGAGAGCCCTGGGTTCCTCTAGGGCTGACGTGGCAAGCATATTCGAGGAATATGCTTGTCGCAATATAGTAACTCGGCGGCCTCCTTTCCGTGTCGCCCTTCTAATGACGGCAAGGTTCCAGAGGGCCCCTCCTGGGTGCCTCGGGCTTCAGGACTATCACCTCCGTGACCCCCTTCTGCCCCTCTGTCGCTCTGTGCCTTTGTCCTTACCCTATCTGGGGTCACCTCCCCAACTTTGATGGATAAAGCCTCCACCATGAGCACAGACTTTAAAATGAGCAAAGGACTTCACCAACTCAAGTGATTTCAACTTTATTCTCAACAAGGACTTCAACTTGGATATCACTAAGGACTACAAGTGAGACAAGAAATATTACTCAAGACTTGAAGACTAAGGAAACACAACTTAGAAGGAACCATCATCACCTTTGAAGTTTTGTGACCAAGAATTTTCCCAAGGAAACCATGATCTCATTCAAGAAGAATCTACCAAGAAGGATAGAATGATTTCAAGTGAACCATATAGTTGGACCACCATATTTAGATCAAACCAAATTCACCAACTTATGTGGTGTAGAAAAAATATTTTTTTTCCCAAAAATGTGCTTGAACTTTGTTGTTTGATTGGAATGCTTGTTTGTGATTGTTTGCACATTGCTTGTGTGAATTGTGTTGTGAGTGATTAGAATTATTTCCTTAGAAATCTTTTGCCTATCCTAATCCCAATCCAACCCAAATAGATGACTACTCCAAGGAACTCCAACATCAAGAATGGTGACAACAACACCCAAGGGGTCAACATGAGAGAACAACTAATAGGATGCCAAGGATGATATTTTAGAAGGAACTCAAGCTTGCAATGTCTGTGGAGACAAGGATCACACTTCCAAGGAGCATGAAGATCAATGGCCCAATTGTGAAGACAAACATCCAACTGATCAATGCCCCACATCACAAGCTACTTGTTTCCTATGTGAAGGAAATAATCATGTCCCTATCCAATGCCCCATATATTCCATAGTTCAACAAAGGAAACAAGGTGCAGTGCATCAACAGTTTGTAAAACCTCATGAAGGAACAACTTCTACCAAGAAGGATGAAGGCAAAGTCAAAACTATGCATCCTAAGGCCAAATCTAAAGTAACCACAAAGTGTTGCTAGTATTGTGAAGAAGAAGGTCATGTCTCTAGTAAATGCCCCAAGAAGAGAGAAAGATTTCCCACCTTTGTGGTGAAGTATGAAGAGCATGAACGAGAAGAACTCCTAGCTTTGGAGAGACCCAAAAAGAAGAAGAAGGACATAAGCCAGTTGCAATGTTACAATTGCATAGAAATGGGACACTATGCCAGTGATTGCCCAGAAAAGAAGAAGAACCAAGGAAATAAAAAAGAGGAAATGATACCAAAGAAGAAGAAGGATAATAGCCAAGTGATGTGTTTCAAATGCAAAGAGCTAGGCCATTATGCAGACAAATGTCCAGAGAAGCTTCATCAAAACCCCAAGCAAGCCAAGATGTAATCTAGTTGGAAAATTTTTAAGGGTGGTAGTACCCTAGTTGCTTTGAGCCAACTTGCAACCCTATCTTCCCCAAATCTCGGGACGAGATTTATTTTAAGGGTGGTAGCCTGTCACATCCCAAGATTTTCCAAATCTTGTAATGTGAAAAATAAATAAACAAAATAAATAATTGTTGAAATTTAGGGTGAAAAGAAACTTTTGTTTCTAAATGAAAACTTAAAATCCCATCTTGAACAACCTTTGGTTAATGTTTGAATCTAACTAAATTCAAATCAAGTGGAATGCATTCCTCATAAAATGCATCTTGAAATTTAAACACTTGGAGAATAAACCAAAACTCTAAAACCCTAATGGAAGAAAATCATTTTCAAGTTATCTCTAAGACTATGGATTTGATCCATATAAAAATTGGTCAAATAAACATTTCAAATTGATCAAGAATGACTATTAGAGATATTATAAAACCATATGAATTGGATTCACTTAATTTGGAGCCATAGATAAAATCTTATGAATTTAATAAGATAAGGAAATTGAATTTCCAAAGCTAATAAAGCATCTATCTATAAATCCATACCAAATCATTAGCAAATAATCCTAAATATATTTAAAAGGATAAATAAATATTAAATAAGATTTTACAAATTGGAATCACCAAGTTTGGATCTATAAATAAAAAGATATGGATTTTATAAGATAAAGATATAAATATTAAATGAGGAATATTTAAAGGCCAAATCAAATCTTGACCTAATCCATAATCAAATGGAATGATTATAATCCAAACCCAAATAAAATAATGGATAAAGAATTTTCAAATTAATTAAAAGGGCATTAACTATATCCTATTTGAATAAAGATAAAATCCCTATTAGAAATGATTAAATAAATCATGGGAAAATAGAATTTGGAATTTACCCAAGTGGAATAAAAGTTATTTAATTAACTCAAATGAGATCAAAGAAATCTTCTAAATAAAAATTATGGATTTAAAACCATATTTAATTTCATTGGAATAAAGAATAATACCCAATTTTAAATGATTAATAAATCATATTAAACATTCCAAATAATTCAAAAGTGAAGCATTTGACACCCTAATAAATAAATAAAACCTACTGAAAAGGTTTTTGTAAAAATTGAAATTAAATAAGGGTTAAAAATATATTTGGTATTAATTGAATTTAAAGCAAGGGCTTTGTTTTAAATAATTAAAAGACCCTAAAAAGAATAAAAGATTTATTCTAAATTTGACTTCAGAATGTGTTAATAAACAGTGTTTGATTATTCACAAAGTTTGACAAAAGTTTGATTTCAAATGAATGTTTGAATTGATTAAACAAAATCAAAATAGAAAATAAAATGGGAAAAAGAAGAACAATTAGTACAAAAAAATGAAACTAACTAGCCCAGCTCGGCAAAGCCTAGTCCAGGCCCAGCAGCCCACCTCTCCCTCTCTCCCCTGAAGAGTTTTTCTCACCACATACAGAACCCGCAAAGACACTGACTAGCAGGCCCCACTCCTCCTCTCCTTCTCTCGCTGATGCAAGGCCCCACCGCCACGCAAGCTTCATTCTCACTCGCGCGCGAAGACCACGCCCTCCCGGGCGTTTTCTGCCATTATCTCCTCGGAGTAAATTCACGGTAATGGATCGACGATTAATCCTCGCGATCATGCCCAATAAATCCCCGCCCTCTTCTCTCCCTTTCACATCAAACCCCGCTACCAGAGAGCCACCAGGCTGCCTCTAATTTGCCTTGCACTACCGCTGTCTCCGACGTCTTCCGGCGACGATTCCGGCCATCCTCCACCGCACCTTGCCCCTTCGACCACGCTCACTTGCTCCCCACCTCCTGGCGAACCTCCCCGTAGCGCCAGCTCGCCCCCGCGTTCCCTGTATCTTCAGCAACATCTTCGACTGAACTCCGCCGCCGTCTGTCTCGTCTCCGGCGACCTCTCCCCGGTAAACCCGACCGCCCCTCTCCCCCTTGTTGACACTCTGATACTCGCCTTCCTCTTGCGAACCTAACTGTGCCTTCTACTTGATCTAGCGCGACATCTAGCTTCGCCCCGACGACGGACAGAGCCGCCAGACGCCGACCGCAACTACGACGAGGAATCACCAACAACTCCGTGCGCCCCCTCGATAAACAGCAAGCACCTTGAGCATCACCACGACCCCGCGAACTCGGTGAGCCTCCTCCCTCTCTTTCTCGCATCCTACATCATCGGCAACAACCACGACAGAGCGCGCCGCCACCTGTCGCCGTCGTAGCGCCTCCACTTGGTGGTCGAGTAGATCAGAACCGTGCGATGTAGATCGGACGAACACGATAGAACATAGTCAAAGGGGTAAGTAGCGATCTGTGTCGCATGATCCACTTTACATCTAACGGCTATTGTCTGTCGATCCAACCGAACCGTTACCGACGAATAAGAAGCAACCACGTGGCCCAGAGATGATTTAAAATAGAAATTGTGTTCTATTAGATGTTCAATTTTGTAAAATCCATAACTTTCAAAACACACGTCCAAATTTCGCAAATTTTATATCAATGGAATCAGCAAGACAAGTACTTTCCAACCATGCAATTTGTTTAGTAAAATGCTTCTGTTAAATTGATTGTTTTTGAAGAAACTTGTGTAGGCATATTTAGAATATAAAATTTGTTATAAAATGATTTTTGAGATAAAATCTTTGGAAAATGGATTGTTTGAACCTACTAACCATAGAAATCATTTTTTGGTTTCAAAAACACATTTGGTGAAGCAAAAGAATAAATCTTTGATTTAAAGCATTTCTAGTCAAATAAAAATATTCTTTATATATTAAAAATGCTTTTGGAGGAAAACCCTTTGGGAAATGTTTTGAATTAAACTCTCAGACACTAAACACAAGGTTTTATGATTTAAAAATATATTTTGATGAACCCTATAGATTGTTGCCTTACTAAAAGCATTTTTCAACCACATAAAATAATGCTTTGGTTTAAAAATGGTTTATAGGTAAAATCTTTTGCAAATAGTTTTGCCACTTTATAAAATGACCAATAAGTGTTTTAGAATGTTTATAACCTATTATAAAACACTTTTGTAAATAAAACAAAGTTTAGCATGCTTGCATGCATTGTTTTGTTTCTATTATTTTCTGTGATGTTGTTTGAATGGTAGATTGAAATATTGCTTGCTTGATTCAATTGTAGTGATTTGAATAGTGTGAGTATTGCAAGATAAAGGAGTGAAATTATATTCTCTACCAAAAAGGCAAGTGGTGCTTCATGATTTATTCCTATGTTTTTCAGCTATGCATTAGAAATAATTTGCTAGGCTTGCATGGATATTTTTAATCTATATGCTATACTTGGGAAATCCTAGTAGTTGTAGAATTGCTAGAATTATTTCTAAGTCTTATCAATGCCATGCTTAGCCTAGCTAGTAGCAACCAAGGGTGGTTATATATTCATGCTATGAGAAAATATTTCTAAGTCTTTGGACTTGTGTTTTGTTTAATAAAACAACTAACTGAATGAAACACCTGGGTGGAATGGAAGGAATGGTTTTTGTTGAGTGGTTACACAAGGCCCATTTCTATGGTTTACCTTGTGTATCTCACTTGTGGAAAGCCACCCAGGAACAAAGGGATTTGAGATGCCATATGTTAAGAAGCTTCTAGTGCAGCCACTTGGCAATATGGGCTCTGCCTGGATCATATAAGTTGCAATAACTTAGCCATTTGGACAGTTAGCGGTAGTGGGATGATAGGTTGGAGCGCGTCCATTTGGTCTAAGGGAAGGCTTCTGAAAGGTCCTGTCTTGGTGAAAATCAAGTCTTGTGGGAAAGTGCACAACCTCTGCAGATGGAAGAATCTAAGTACTTAGCCATGTCCCTGGTATTGGACAACTTGAGCATCAAGACATGGAAGCTATCAAGAATCTCCTCATCCCAATTTCTAAGTTAAAAACTTGTGGTTGAACAAGGGTTGAAGGATCACCAATTTCTATTTGGAGATGCCTTGGGTGATTTTTGTCAAGCAAAAACTTAGTGTTTTCAAATGATAAGGAAAATCTATTTTGAGCAATGCAAGCCTAAGCTCCACTTAGCCAAATGCATATAGATGATAGACTCCACTATACTACCATAGTATCACTTGCCAATACAATTCAAATGTATTAACCCTTGTGGCTATAACTTATCATGTTGCATGTTTGTTTGATGTTAGTGAAGTTTATTGATTAGGATTACAAGTCTACAACCAACATGACTGCCTGTGGCACTTTGAAGATGAAGGACCCCATGCTATTGTTATATTCTGCTGCATTGTAATGAGATAGCCAAATGAGCTATGTAATATGTAATAAATTATTTTATTCCTAATTATAAAGTTGTATTATGACCTTTGTTTCTTGATATTACATCTTAACTGCGGATGCTAGCTATTGATCCAGGGACTAGCATTGTAAACACATGGATCTCTACCTTATTAAAGGTTGGGAACCTTACAATCCTTCCCTATGCCTAACGCACTCGAATCCTACTCTCACCGTTACTGTTACTACTGTTGCTGTTTCACTGTTGTTGTTGCTGTTGCTTTGTTGTTACTACTAAAAACTGTTGCTACTGATAAACTTTTGTGAGCAAGAACTATTTCCAGGTGCAGCTGAACTGACAACTCAGTTGTTAAGGCTTGCAAGTATTCTTTGGCTCCCCTTGTGTCAAATCAATAAATTGGGTAATACTACCCGCAAAGACTGTTGTGATCCCCTATACTTTTGGGTCATCACTTAACAATCTTATTCGATTACATGATAGATCTCATACAATCCCTACCATCCCCATAGCCTACAGCGGGGGATTACTCATTCATGGATGGGGAAACATGGATGGTTGATGGAGAGGCGTCGGTGGATGATGGCGATGATCTCCTCCAAATCCCCCTCCCGGCAAGGTGCCAGAACAGATTTTCTGGTTCCGAATCGTGATTTTTGGTTGTGGCGGCACAACGGAACTCTCTCTAGAAAAACGTCGAACCCTCCCTCTGTTTTTAGCTCAGAAGGATTTATGTAGGCGCCCGCGCGGCCAGGGGGTGTGGGCCCCTCGTGGACCTCCTCCGTCCCATCTTCTGGCTCCGTGAGTCTTCTGGTAAAATAGGAGTTTTGCGATATTTTCCAGGATTTTTCCTAAAAGTTGATTTTCTGAACAAAAACGAGACACAAAAGCAATTCTACTGAAAATAGCGTCAGTCCATGTTAGTTGTATCCAAATCACACAAATTAGAGGGGAAACAATATCAAAAGTGTTTGGGAAAGTAGATACGTTTTGGACGTATCAACTCTCCCAAGCTTAGCTTATTGGTTGTCCTCAAGCAATTCAGTTGAAAACTAAGTGCGATAAAAGAAACTTTCACGAACACATTTTCTTCATATGATGTATATATTCTCAACATATGATCAGTACTTAGACAATTCATAATAAGGAGTATGCAAATAAGTCTACTCAATAGTCATGCAAGCTATGAAGAGATTCCAACACAATAATAATAAGCTGCATGAAACACAAGCATAAGGAACATTGCAATTCTCCTAAGAAGGTATTATAGAGTGGTATCTCGCTTGCCTTTGATTGTGAAGAAAAACATAAATGCCAAGGCACCTCTGAAGTTCAAGTGAAGACTAGAAGTAAAGATATCAAAGATTCAAGCATCAAAGCTATGTATAATTAACCAAGTTTTGAGATAAGCACATTACACTAAGAATGAATACTATGCTCTCAAGAAGGTGCTCAAAGAATAAGTGGTGACTCAAGAAAGAAGTGAAAAAGTTTTGAAAAGTTTGAAGGGCTTCCAAATGCTGAAAGTATGGTACTCATTAGCTTTGAGCTCTCATTCCCCCTATCATAGGCATATTTAACTTGTTAAGTTTAAAGTGAGGTCCAATATGAGTTATATGCTTGACAGACCATAAAGTGGAAATCTCATGTCCCTTGAGTACGAGGGACGTTCCTCATGCTACTCAACTTTAGTTACCGGTAAGTTCTTATCATTGTAAGTACATGCGTATCATAGAGAACCGCCAACGAGGTACCCCTTGCCCCATGATACATGAGCTATCCCATATCAAAATGACAAGGCAATAGGTAGTGAGCATCTCAGCGATCCTTTATTTACCATGGGAATGGTGCATTTTTTCTCTCTTCTCTTTTTTCTCTATATTTTTTTTGAGGATGCTTCATAGATTGCTCACTATGGTTATGCTGCAAGTTTCCACCATGATTAGGCATGGCTTAGGCTAGCGGCCAAGGAGTTTCTCTAACACATATACATAACTCCATGGACTTACAATCTCCCCTTTTATTTCACACCGCCGACATCCGTAAACAAAAGAGCATGATATCAACGGGGTAATATTTATAGGTGTTGAAAGTGTTCCCCGTGACAGCACGGTTCTGCTAACTCCCAGCCTATAATTTGCAAGCATATAACTTTCATTGACAGTCACAATGGTTCAGGTTTATTAAGTGCAAGAAAATAAAGTGTGCCATCAAGTTCGTGAGAGCTTTACTAACTAACTTTCTCATAGCAAGTAAACATTTTATTTGGAAGAAAACGAGGCATAATAAATATGCACGGAATAGCAATGTTGCTAGTAGGTAGATATGGTGGACACTTTTTTGACAATTTTGGTTTTGGGGAGTTGGATGCAAGAGTAGAGCTCATACTCAGTGCAAGTGAAGGCTAGCAATAGAAAGGGAGCGACAAACGAGAGAGCAATAACTGTCATAATCATGCTTGCAACAAAACAAAATTAATTATGGCATAAAAAGTGATGCAAGAACTCTGAGGAAAAATAAATCATTGAGGCTCAACTGACTTTGGTTCAGCCATATGCATGTGTGAGCATGTGCCAAGTCGATTCAAATGAAACATTCAGAGGAGATACCACAATGTCATACCAAGTTATGAATAGAACAATGCAAGCAAACATTCATGTGACATACTACAAACTATTAGCAAGTTGGAGCTAATCATAAGAGAGAAAGAAATACTAAGCAATCATTAAATAACATACACCTTACATAAACCGACTAAGCATGCCGATAATGATGAGTATATGTACAATAATGAAAACAAATATAGTTCATTACCAGCCTCTTACCGCACCTCGAGTTGTCATTAATCATTATTATTGCCTTTCACTTGTGTGCCTTGAATAATAACATGAAACCAAACTCCAAAGGAGTCACTGAGGACCGCTGAACCCTGCAACGAACTTCACAAAACCAAAGAAGAACAACAAAGATTTTTGGGTTTTCGATTTTTTAAAGCAAGCACTCAAAGCAAAAACAAACAAAGCAAAATATTTTTGGATTTTTCTTAAATCAAACCAAAGCTAAAAAGCAAAGAAACAAACCAAGAGAAACAACTAAAATATTTTTGGTCTTTTTTTGTGTTTTGGAAAGCAGAAACAAAAACAAAAAAGAAAGCGAAACATAGATATACAAAGTATCGAAGGAACATGATATGTAGATGAGTGTGATGTCGGTATACCTCCCCCCAAGCTTAGGCTTTTTGCCTAAGTGGAGATCAATCCCATCCTGGCCAAGAAGTAGTGCCTCCGTAATGTGACGAAGAGGTGCCTTCGTCCTGGTACGTGCTCAAGGAAGCCCCTGTGTAGTGCGGAGAGTAGTTATAAGAGGGTGCATCCCCCTGGTATTGCTCGTGGAAACCAAGCACGCGGAGATGATCGTCCATATCCTCCTTGGAGCGTGACCAAGGCCCCCGGCAAATACGGAACAAAGTAGACTGTGGCAAAGAAATTTCCCTCTCATCCCCGTCAATAAACATCATCCTGTAAACTAAACTCTCAAGGCTAGAGCTAGCAGTAACAAAGTGATGCGCTTTCATGGCAGCTAGATCGAGCCTTTGTGGTGCCAGCACTGTATCATTCGGATCAACAGAAAGGTCTAAGGCAGCAACTACACATACAACAATAATGCCCCCATAGATGGGTCCTTTAGCAGCTAGGCGGCGAGCAATGAGAGAACCAAGATTGTACCTGGTTTCATTGTAAAGTGTAGCAGCTAGAAAAGCCAAATGATAGTTGGAAATATTGCTAGTGTTCTCCCTAGAAAGAATGCTAGTGGCAAGATAATAAGCAAAATATCTGAGAGCTAGGAGTTGAATATTTCTTATCTTCACGAGTTGGGCTGTGTGGTCATCATTATTTGTTACCCCACGGTAGAGCTCCAACAAATCAGCGGGTCGACCTTGAATCTTCTTCACCGTCCTAGCCATGCCAATACCGATAATGCTGCAAAATCTTTTCAATGTCATGGTGATAGGCCTACCATAGATTTTGAATGACACATCTATCCTGAAAGAAGTGTTAGTGAAAGTGAAACTCTCCACAAAAGTTTTGTTGAGCAAAGAATATTGCTCACTCTCATCCTGCATATAATTGGTTAGACCAACCCTTCGAACAAGAGTTAAGAAATCATCGAGAATCCCTGCAGCTTGCAAGAAGGTAAAACAAGGGAAGGTAGAAGGGTGTGCATCTCCCTCATCTCCCTCATTGCCAAAACGTGGCGCAATAAGATCCTCATTGTATGATGGCCTAGCTTGAGAAGCTGATCTTAAAGGCCTTGTCCTCCTAGGTGCATCACTTTCAAACACTTCTCCAAAGGTATGGTTGTTGAAAGAGCATTTTCCTATCCCTCTGATTTTGATGTTTGATAACAACACACTTATCGGTTTAACTGTGTGCTAAGTTTATCACAGGATTAATAAGTGGTGGCACAAATAATGGCATATCAATTCCCCTTGCAAAAACCTCTGTGTCAACCGGTAGTACCGGAACTATGACTGGTACTACCGCTTGACACCGGTACTACCGGTTCCAGTACCGGTTGGCACTGACCAAAGCTGATGAAGGTGTGTACTAGTCAGTACCCCCCGGTACCACGGAGCGGCACTACTGGTCCAACCGGTAGTACCGCTTGGTACAAGCGGTACTACCGCTTGAGACGGTCGTACCGCTCGGCAGTACCGGGGCATACTGACTAGCACTCACTCCTCTCCGTTTTTGTCAGTACCAAGCGGTACTTGAGACCGGTACTACCGCCCTAACCGGTAGTACCGCTTCCTACGACCGGTACTACCACTTGGTGGTAGTACCGCAAGGGCGATACCGCCCAAAACTGAAGAATGCTGAAGATCTGGAGCACCTCCGGTACCTGGTCCAGTACTTGACCGGTAGTAAAGCGGTACTACCGCTTGAGTACCGGTACTACCGGTACATTAAATACTACAACGGCCATATTTCGTGGAGGGGTATAAATACCCCTCCACCTACCTCGGGACAAAGTTCTCAGTTCATTAAAGTCAAAGACCACCATTGGAGTCCATTGGAGCCACCCAAATCTTCAAGATCTCCTCATCCCACCACCCAAAGTCCTTGATCTTTGTCACATCTCAAGATTTCCCAAATCTTGTAATGTGAAAAATAAAGGAATAAAATAAAACTTTGTTGAATTTCAGGGCCAGAAGAAACTTTAAAATTCAACTGGAAGCAACTGTCCAGAAAATATGAAGAACAAGTTGAACAAGCCTATGGAGAAACTCAACCTTGGCCCATGAGTCAAGTAGGGAAACCAAGGACACAAGTGCAACAGTTTGCTTAGAGAAAGTTTTCTCAAGATTCCAAGACCTTATGTAATTTTGTTTGGAAAATTTTAAGGGTGGTAGTACCCTAGTTGTTTTGATCCTACTTGTAACCCTATCTTTCCCAAATTTCGGGATGAGATTTATTTTAAGGGTGGTAGCCTGTCACATCCCAAGATTTCCCAAATCTTGTAATGTGAAAAATAAAGGAATAAAATAAAACTTTGTTGAATTTCAGGGCCAGAAGAAACTTTGAAATTCAATTGGAAACCTTCAAAACAATTTGGATTAAAATAAATCCTAAAGGGATTAAAAGATAAATATTTATCAAAGGAAAAATAAAAGTATTTTGTTACTACTTTGAAATCTTTCTATAAAAGGTTTTAGTTCTCGAATTGAGAAGGAAGGATTTTAAGTAAAAATTATTTTATAAAATCAAATTAAACCTTGGCCAAGTTGTGAAACAAAAGATTTTGCTTTGATTAGAAATAATAATGGTTATTTAAAATAAAACAATAAAGGATTGAATATCCAAGTTTTATTAATAAAAGTTTATTTATTTCTAAATCCTCAAACTTGTTTATTTGTTTAACTAAGCTTCCAAGTATTTTATATCCTCAAATACAACCTACTGATTTGGTTTTGAAAATATTTGGTTTTTAAAAATGAAGATTTTATTAATAGACAACAAACTATATATAATAAATAAACCATGGCCATTTTATTTAATTAAGGATGGAACCTAAAAAAGATTAAAGTATTATTTATTTTATTTGGATTTTGGTTCAGATTTCTAAACAGAACCAAATTCATGGTTACAAAGTTTGGTGAAGATTTGAATTGTTTGATTTGCTTGAGAATTGTTTGAAATTCAAAACAGATTATAGAAATAGAAAAAGAAAAGGTTTGAGAAACAGAAAAAAATAGGAAAAGGTCGACCCAACCCAAGCAGCCCAACAAGCCCTATACCAGCCCAGCTCCTCACCCCGCAGGAAAACGTTTCGCCCGCAGTAACGCACCCACAGAGAGAATGACCGGTGGACCACTCCCTTGTTTCTTTTCCCACTGACGACTGGACCCCACTTACCTGTTCATCCTTCTGACCCGCGCGACCTCTTCTCCCCTTCCTCATCGCCGTTTTCTGCTGTGATTCCGCGGATTTAATTCACCATAATGCCGCCACCATTACTCGCCGTGATTGCACGCTATTAAGCGCCAGCGTCTTCTCCGCCTTTCCCCTCTGTCGCCACTCCCTCTCTGCCCCGAGGCTGCCACGAATCGAGCTGGTACTCCCTCTGTTCTGACGGCACTCCGGTGACGATTCCGGTCAGTTCACACCATCCCTTGCCTCCCTGAGCACCCTAGCAGCTTCCCCACTCCAAGACGCTTCTCCCAGTACCCTTCTCTCAACCGCGGATGCCCCAGAACGTCGGCTAGGACAAGCTTCTGAACGCCGCCGCGACTGGTTCTTCTCCGATGACGTTCCCCAGGTAAACCAGACCGCCCCGCGCCTTCTCGTTCACGCACACAGCACCCCCGTGATCTCCTCCGTCTAACCATAACCTCGGTTGTTCTTCTCGTGACCTATAGAGATGACTCCGACCACGACTGAGACCACCCGACGCTGTCCTCTACTCCGACGAGCAATCGCAGTTGTACCTGAACGCCCCTTGCCACGTCGACCACACGACGAGCTTCCCCAACCTCTTGCGAATCTGGTGAGCCTACTCTCTCTCACTCTCGCTTCCTATGTTGCCAACGCCGCCGCTGTCTGACCGTCGCCGCCGCGCACCACCGTTGAGCGCCGCCAGTACATGGCCAGGCAATAGGAGCCGTTCGATCTAGATCTGGCGTTCACGATTAGTTCACTTAACATCGAAGGGGTACGCGTCCAGGACCGTGCGATCGATCAGATCCAACGTCCTACAACCGCGATCCAACCGAAACGGTATCCGTGAATAGCAATACGCCGCGTGGCACTAGATCTGTTTAAAAGAAATGTTTGAATCAGATTTATTTGCAAATTTCAAACCCTTATAACTTTTGATCCACACGTCCAAAAATTACAAATTTTATGTCGTTGGATTCAGGAGAGCAAGCCCTAGCCAACCATGCCCTTGGTTTAGTAAATAGTATCTGTTAATTTAGTTGTTTTTGCTGATTCTTTTGTGAGCTTGTTTAGAGTATAAAAATTGTTTAAAAATGATTTTTGGGTTAAAAACTTTGCAAAATGGTTCATTGGGACATTACTGACCCTAGGAACCAACCCATGGTTTTGAAAATGAATTTGGAAAAATTTAGAATGGATTAATTGATTTAGTCTATTTTAGCTAAGTAAAATAATGGTTTAAATATGAGAATGATTTTGGAATAAAAACTTTGGGGAATTGTTTTGATTCAAAACTACTGATCCAAAACACCAAGTCTAGAGAGTTAGAAACTTTTGGTGAAGACTTAAAGGTTTTAGATTTGATAAAACTAATTTCCACCACATAAAATGATGAATGGATTTAAAAGTGGTTTTTGGACAAAACCCTCTAACTAATGACTTTGCCACTTTGGTAAATGACCAATTTGGAACTTACAAATCTTAGAAATCTAGTAGAGACCCTCTTTGCAAAATAAAACCATCTTATACATGCTTACATGTATAACTTAGTTTCCATTGTCTTATGTGTGTGAATTTGTTTGTTAGACTTCGGTTTGGAATGTTAGTTGATTTGGTGTTTGCTTGATTGACTTGTAGTGAAGTTAGAGAAGTGTGAGACTAGCAAGATCAAGGAGTGAACCACCATTCCCTACCAAAAGGCAAGTTTTACTATCATTCAAAAGTCCTACTATTTTCATTATACTTAGTGGATTTTGAAACATGCATGAAAATGATTTATACTTAAGCTATGCTAAAACCTAATAGGATGCCCTTACATTCCTTAGATAAAATATTGTAGTTGTACATGCTTAGCCATGCAATATTTTGAAAAGAGATATATGTTGAGATTTTGCAAAGCTGAGAAAAGGACTTGTGTTTTATATAATAAAACAAGGACTCGATGAACCACCTAGGTGGAGAATACTTAAGTTTTGGAGAAGGTGGCAACAAAAGGAACCATGTCTATGGTGAACTCTTTGTGTTATGCTCCAAAAGAAAACCACCTATGAAACTTAGAGATTGAACATGTGTCTCCAATTGTGGCTTTCGTGTGCAACCACATGCTATTATGGCTCTGGCTTAGTCAATTACATTAGGAAGACCCATACACTCCCTTTAGTTACCGGACATGGGGATCTGGAATGCTTCATGGGAGCTGAAGGCAAGATAGCAATGGTGTATGGGAGGACCTCTTGGAAAGACTTCGTCACATTCTCAATCTGCCGGTACTCCATCTTGGTGAGCACTAATCCAGTAGGCCACTGGTGGCAACAAAATAGGATGGTGACATGTGGGCAAAGTGTACTCCTTCTGCAGAAGATAATAAAATCTAAGTACTTAGCCGTGTCCCCGGTTATGGACAATACTGAGCAACTAAAGTTTGAACTATGGGAGATCTCGACATTCCAACTTCTAAAATAAAAACTTGAAGGACTTGGGGATTTACCAAGGAATTCATGAGATTTTGTTTAACACTTGGTGCACTTGGGGTTACCAAGGTGCTCAAGAGACTATGTTAAACACTTGGTGTACTTGGGGATTTACCAAGGAATTCATGAGATTTTGTTTAACACTTGGTGCACTTGGGGTTACCAAGGTGCTCAAGAGACTATGTTAAACACTTGGTGTACTTGGGGTTACCAAGGAACTCAAGATGATTTGAAGGAAAACTTGAACACTTGGGGTTACCAAGGGGTTCAAGGAAGTTTATTAATAATTTAAAACTTGGTCTTTACCAAGGAGTTTTCAAAGATTTTGATCAAGGACCAAAACCATTTTAAAAGATAGGATAAACCATTGTTTTATGAAAATGAGCCTGAAACCCTACTTAGCCAAATTTGCATGTAATGATAGGATCCACTTATATTCTACACAAAAGTGAAACTTGCCAATACATTCAAATGTATTGACCCTTGTGGCTGTAACTTGTATTGTTGCAGGTTGATTGCTTTTAGAGAAGATTGAATGATTAGGATTACAAAGTCTACAACCAGCATGTCTGCCTGTGGTATATTGAAGATGAAGGACCCATACATTTAGTTATTCCGCTGCAATATAATGTAATAGCCAAATGAGCTATATATGATGTAATAAAATATTTTATTCCTGGTTATAAAGTTGTATTATGACCTTTGTTTCTTGATATTACATCTTAACTGTGGATGCTAGCTAATGATCCAGGGACTAGCATTGTAAACACAGGGGATTCTACCTTACCTTATATGTTTAACAAGGTTGGGTCAGCATCCTACCCCTACAGATGGTATCAGAGCATTGTGTTGCCTGTAGGATTTGTAAACCTAGGATTGGACAAAAACCCTTAGAAAATATAGGAGTATATTTGTTCCAAAACTTATTCACAAACAATCTAGTAATACTCTTTCCTTAACCATTTTGGTTTCAAACTCTACATCTCTCCTACTTCCACTCAATGGAAAAGCCTACCCCACGACCCAAGACTTCACCATGTGCAAAGGACTTCTTCAACACCTTCAACTCTAATGACTTCAACATCTTCAACATTTTCACCAAGGACCTCCAACTTGGATACCACTAAGGACTACAAGATAAGACCAAGAAGTCTTGCTCAAGATATAGAGACTAAGGGAATGCAAAATAAGAAGAAGCCACACCACTTGAAGTTTACTAACCAAGGAATTTTCCCAAGAGAACCATGCAAGGAGAACCAACCAAGAAGGATGGAAGGATCACAAGTAAACCATATAGATGGACCACCATACTTTAATTAAGTCAAACCCACCAACCTATATGGTGTAACAAAAATATTTTGTTGCCTAAATTGTGTGCTTGAACCTTGGTTGAGTGAAAAGTTGATTGAGAATGCTTGCACATTGCGTATGTGTGTTGTGATGTGTGTAATTAGAGTCTTTACTTAGAAAATATTTGGTCTATTCTAATCTCCTTTCAACCCAAACAGATGACTACTCCAGGAGACTCTAACATCAAGGTTGATGACACCCGCACCAACCAAGCTGACAGCATGAAAGAACTCATAGCAACCCAACACCAGTTGAACCAACTGACAGCTCAGTTCATAGCCAACAATAGTGACAAGGACCCAGCCTTGCAAAAGTTTTTGGAGGAACAATCCCAACTGATGCTTAAGGTGACTAATCAAATGATCAGCATGGAAGAAAACTATCCCAAAGGAGTTTATGACAACAAGGATGACAAGAATGTTATTCTAGATGGAGCCCCAGCTTGCATTATTTGTGGAGACAAGGACCATACTTCCAAGGAGCATGAAGATCAATGCCCTAACTGTGAAGAGAAACATCCTATTGGACAATGTCCTACCACTCAAGCTACTTGCTACCTATGTGAAGGAAGCAATCATACTCCTATCCAATGCCCTATCTATTCCATGGTGGAACAAAGGAAACAAGAAGGATCCAAGAAAGGAAAAGGATCACTTATACCTCCAAACAAGACAACCCAATTCAAAGGATCAAAGAAACCCAAGAAGCCAAGACCTGACATGAACCTTGTGCAATGTCGTAAATGTAAGGAAATTGGACACTACTCCAGTGAGTGCCCAGAGAACCAAAAGAATAAGGGAATTGACCAAGTGATGTGCAACAATTGCAAAGAGCTAGGCCACTATGTAGCCACTTGTCCATAATAGCTACGTAAAGAACTCGAAGATATCCACTGCTTCAATTGCAAGAACCCAGGACATTATGCAAGCAACTGTCCAGAAAAGATGAAGGACAAGTTGAACAAGCCTATGGAGAAACTCAACCTTGGCCCATGAGTCAAGTAGGGAAACCAAGGACACAAGTGCAACAGTTTGCTTAGAGAAAGTTTTCTCAAGATTCGAAGACCTTATGTAATTTTGTTTGGAAAATTTTAAGGGTGGTAGTACCCTAGTTGTTTTGAGCCTACTTGTAACCCTATCTTTCCCAAATTTCGGGACGAGATTTATTTTAAGGGTGGTAGCCTGTCACATCCCAAGATTTCCCAAATCTTGTAATGTGAAAAATAAAGGAATAAAATAAAACTTTGTTGAATTTCAGGGCCAGAAGAAACCTTGAAATTCAATTGGAAACCTTCAAAACAATTTGGATTAAAATAAATCCTAAAGGGATTAAAAGATAAATATTTATCAAAGGAAAAATAAAAGTATTTTGTTACTACTTTGAAATCTTTCTATAAAAGGTTTTAGTTCTCAAATTGAGAAGGAAGGATTTTAAGTAAAGATTATTTTATAAAATCAAATTAAACCTTGGCCAAGTTGTGAAACAAAAGATTTTGCTTTGATTAGAAATAATAATGGTTATTTAAAATAAAACAATAAAGGATTGAATATCCAAGTTTTATTAATAAAAGTTTATTTATTTCTAAATCCTCAAACTTGTTTATTTGTTTAACTAAGCTTCCAAGTATTTTATATCCTCAAATACAACCTACTGATTTGGTTTTGAAAATATTCGGTTTTTAAAAATGAAGATTTTATTAATAAACAACAAACTATATATAATAAATAAACCATGGCCATTTTATTTAATTAAGGATGGAACCTAAAAAAGATTAAAGTATTATTTATTTTATTTGGATTTTGGTTCAGATTTCTAAACAGAACCAAATTCATGGTTACAAAGTTTGGTGAAGATTTGAATTGTTTGATTTGCTTGAGAATTGTTTGAAATTCAAAACAGATTATAGAAATAGAAAAAGAAAAGGTTTGAGAAACAGAAAAAAATAGGAAAAGGTCAACCCAACCCAAGCAGCCCAACAAGCCCTATACCAGCCCAGCTCCTCACCCCGCAGGAAAACGTTTCGCCCGCAGTAACGCACCCACAGAGAGAATGACCGGTGGACCACTCCCTTGTTTCTTTTCCCACTGACGACTGGACCCCACTTACCTGTTCATCCTTCTGACCCGCGCGACCTCTTCTCCCCTTCCTCGTCGCCGTTTTCTGCTGTGATTCCGTGGATTTAATTCACCATAATGCCGCCACCATTACTCGCCGTGATTGCACGCTATTAAGCGCCAGCGTCTTCTCCGCCTTTCCCCTCTGTCGCCACTCCCTCTCTGCCCCGAGGCTGCCACGAATCGAGCTGGTACTCCCTCTGTTCTGACGGCACTCCGGTGACGATTCCGGTCAGTTCACACCATCCCTTGCCTCCCTGAGCACCCTAGCAGCTTCCCCACTCCAAGACGCTTCTCCCAGTACCCTTCTCTCAACCGCGGATGCCCCAGAACGTCGGCTAGGACAAGCTTCTGAACGCCGCCACGACTGGTTCTTCTCCGATGACGTTCCCCAGGTAAACCAGACCGCCCCGCGCCTTCTCGTTCACGCACACAGCACCCCCGTGATCTCCTCCGTCTAACCATAACCTCGGTTGTTCTTCTCGTGACCTATAGCGACGACTTCGACCACGACTGAGACCACCCGACGCTGTCCTCTACTCCGACGAGCAATCGCAGCTGTACCTGAACGCCCCTTGCCACGTCGACCACACGACGAGCTTCCCCAACCTCTTGCGAATCTGGTGAGCCTACTCTCTCTCACTCTCGCTTCCTATGTTGCCAACGCCGCCGCTGTCTGACCGTCGCCGCCGCGCACCACCGTTGAGCGCCGCCAGTACATGGCCAGGCAATAGGAGCCGTTCGATCTAGATCTGGCGTTCACGATTAGTTCACTTAACATCGAAGGGGTACGCGTCCAGGACCGTGCGATCGATCAGATCCAACGTCCTACAACCGCGATCCAACCGAAACGGTATCCGCGAATAGCAATACGCCGCGTGGCACTAGATCTGTTTAAAAGAAATGTTTGAATCAGATTTATTTGCAAATTTCAAACCCTTATAACTTTTGATCCACACGTCCAAAAATTACAAATTTTATGTCGTTGGATTTAGGAGAGCAAGCCCTAGCCAACCATGCCCTTGGTTTAGTAAATAGTATCTGTTAATTTAGTTGTTTTTGCTGATTCTTTTGTGAGCTTGTTTAGAGTATAAAAATTGTTTAAAAATGATTTTTGGGTTAAAAACTTTGCAAAATGGTTCATTGGGACATTACTGACCCTAGGAACCAACCCATGGTTTTGAAAATGAATTTGGAAAAATTTAGAATGGATTAATTGATTTAGTATATTTTAGCTAAGTAAAATAATGGTTTAAATATGAGAATGATTTTCGAATAAAAACTTTGGGGAATTGTTTTGATTAAAAACTACTGATCCAAAACACCAAGTCTAGAGAGTTAGAAACTTTTGGTGAAGACTTAAAGGTTTTAGATTTGATAAAACTAATTTCCACCACATAAAATGATGAATGGATTTAAAAGTGGTTTTTGGACAAAACCCTCTAACTAATGACTTTGCCACTTTGGTAAATGACCAATTTGGAACTTACAAAGCTTAGAAATCTAGTAGAGACCCTCTTTGCAAAATAAAACCATCTTATACATGCTTACATGTATAACTTAGTTTCCATTGTCTTATGTGTGTGAATTTGTTTGTTAGACTTTGGTTTGGAATGTTAGTTGATTTGGTGTTTGCTTGATTGACTTGTAGTGAAGTTAGAGAAGTGTGAGACTAGCAAGATCAAGGAGTGAACCACCATTCCCTACCAAAAGGCAAGTTTTACTATCATTCAAAAGTCCTACTATTTTCATTATACTTAGTGGATTTTGAAACATGCATGAAAATGATTTATACTTAAGCTATGCTAAAACCTAATAGGATGCCCTTACATTCCTTAGATAAAATATTGTAGTTGTACATGCTTAGCCATGCAATATTTTGAAAAGAGATACATGTTGAGATTTTGCAAAGCTGAGAAAAGGACTTGTGTTTTATATAATAAAACAAGGACTCGATGAACCACCTAGGTGGAGAATACTTAAGTTTTGGAGAAGGTGGCAACAAAAGGAACCATGTCTATGGTGAACTCTTTGTGTTGTGCTCCAAAAGAAAACCACCTATGAAACTTAGAGATTGAACATGTTTCTCCAATTGTGGCTTTCGTGTGCAACCACATGCTATTATGGCTCTGGCTTAGTCAATTACATTAGGAAGACCCATACACTATCTTTAGTTACCGGACATGGGGATCTGGAATGCTTCATGGGAGCTGAAGGCAAGATAGCAATGGTGTATGGGAGGACCTCTTGGAAAGACTTCGTCACATTCTCAATCTGCCGGTACTCCATCTTGGTGAGCACTAATCCAGTAGGCCACTGGTGGCAACAAGATAGGATGGTGACATGTGGGCAAAGTGTACTCCTTCTGCAGAAGATAATAAAATCTAAGTACTTAGCCGTGTCCCCGGTTATGGACAATACTGAGCAACTAAAGTTTGAACTATGGGAGATCTCGACATTCCAACTTCTAAAATAAAAACTTGAAGGACTTGGGGATTTACCAAGGAATTCATGAGATTTTGTTTAACACTTGGTGCACTTGGGGTTACCAAGGTGCTCAAGAGACTATGTTAAACACTTGGTGTACTTGGGGATTTACCAAGGAATTCATGAGATTTTGTTTAACACTTGGTGCACTTGGGGTTACCAAGGTGCTCAAGAGACTATGTTAAACACTTGGTGTACTTGGGGTTACCAAGGAACTCAAGATGATTTGAAGGAAAACTTGAACACTTGGGGTTACCAAGGGGTTCAAGGAAGTTTATTAATAATTTAAAACTTGGTCTTTACCAAGGAGTTTTCAAAGATTTTGATCAAGGACCAAAACCATTTTAAAAGATAGGATAAACCATTGTTTTATGAAAATGAGCCTGAAACCCTACTTAGCCAAATTTGCATGTAATGATAGGATCCACTTATATTCTACACAAAAGTGAAACTTGCCAATACATTCAAATGTATTGACCCTTGTGGCTGTAACTTGTACTGTTGCAGGTTGATTGCTTTTAGAGAAGATTGAATGATTAGGATTACAAAGTCTACAACCAGCATGTCTGCCTGTGGTATATTGAAGATGAAGGACCCATACATTTAGTTATTCCGCTGCAATGTAATGTAATAGCCAAATGAGCTATATATGATGTAATAAAATATTTTATTCCTGGTTATAAAGTTGTATTATGACCTTTGTTTCTTGATATTACATCTTAACTGTGGATGCTAGCTAATGATCCAGGGACTAGCATTGTAAACACAGGGGATTCTACCTTACCTTATATGTTTAACAAGGTTGGGTCAGCATCCTACCCCTACAGATGGTATCAGAGCATTGTGTTGCCTGTAGGATTTGTAAACCTAGGATTGGACAAAAACCCTTAGAAAATATAGGAGTATATTTGTTCCAAAACTTATTCACAAACAATCTAGTAATACTCTTTCCTTAACCATTTTGGTTTCAAACTCTACATCTCTCCTACTTCCACTCAATGGAAAAGCCTACCCCACGACCCAAGACTTCACCATGTGCAAAGGACTTCTTCAACACCTTCAACTCTAATGACTTCAACATCTTCAACATTTTCACCAAGGACCTCCAACTTGGATACCACTAAGGACTACAAGATAAGACCAAGAAGTCTTGCTCAAGATATAGAGACTAAGGGAATGCAAAATAAGAAGAAGCCACACCACTTGAAGTTTACTAACCAAGGAATTTTCCCAAGAGAACCATGCAAGGAGAACCAACCAAGAAGGATGGAAGGATCACAAGTAAACCATATAGATGGACCACCATACTTTAATTAAGTCAAACCCACCAACCTATATGGTGCAATAAAAATATTTTATTGCCTAAACAATCTTTGGGGAATCGAAGGAGGAGTCCCCGATCTACTACTTCACCAAAAGAGATCTTCATTTCCCCCTCATTCCAGTGAGGGCCCCTTTGCTCTAGTCTTTTCTTGGAAACCCTAGTTCTTGTTTTGGTTCTTACAAGCTTGTCTTTGGTTGCTTTGACAGCTTGCTTGTATTTGGGAGCCTCCGATTAAGTTGTGGATGTGTGCCCCAAACTTGTAACGGTGCCGGCTTCCACCTTGAAGGTTGCCGATATAGTGGAAGGTGAATCGATCCCGTGGGGGTGAGATTCATAGGAGAACAAGGGAGGCCTCTTGTGGCGTTGGTGGTTTGAAACCACCCCCTCTCCAAACGTAGACGTATTTCCCCTCAAAAGGAAGGAACTACGGGAAACAAATCCTTGTGTCTCCGCGTCCACTTTTCGGTTACTTCTATCCTTTACCGCACCTTACTTACTTGTTACTACTTTTGTGTTGTGGTAGCCCTTGCTTAATTGTCATATAGGTAAATTCACCATAGTTGCATTATCTAGAGAATTTACCTTATTGTCAAACCTTAATTTGAAAAAGAAGAAAATTTGAAGTAGCACCTATTCACCCCCCCGCTAGGTGCCCATACGATCCTTTCACTTGGTATCAGAGCCTCGGCTCTTTATTTGGGCTTTACCGCCTAAGAGAATATGGGTAGCCGTGAAGGGGATGGTGATGGTGAGCCGACCACGGTGACCATGGAAGATCTCAAAAACTTGGAAACAAGATTGAGCTCTTCCTTGGTCAACGAAGTCAAGAAGATGCTTGAGCAACTTCTTAAAGACAAAGAAGGCTCACCACCCCCATCTCCTCAAGAGGATCAACCATCCATTTTACCTAAGGGGAATACGTCAGTATCCCCCGAGGGTGCATTGGTAGGGGTAAACTAGACAACGCTAATTCCTCCACACACAATAATGGTGGGAAGGGTGAGCACCGTGACTCATGGTACTCTCTCGACCCTCCAATCCCTCACCCTCATGTATACAATAGAGGTGACCCACCTAAGCTTGAAGAATCCGCTACTTTTTCTCAATGGCAATCACTAATGAGAACTCATATACGCAGCTCTTGCATTGAACTATGGAACATCATCGAGCATGGACTCTTTATTGGGGATCCAAACAACTTGACAAGAAGAGAGATTGTTAATAGTCAACTCAATGCCACTGCTCTTCATATGATTCAACAAGGTTTGGGGACAAAGGATTATCCACACATTGAGCACTTTAGCATTGCCAAGGAAGCTTGGGATGCTCTCACTGTGTTGTTTATTGGAAATGACAGTATGAGGAGGAACCGATATGATGCTCTAAGCAATGAAGCCGAAGGCTTCTACATGAAAGAAGGTGAAGATCACGAAGACATGTACCGAAGGCTCAAGACCACTGCCACTGCTTTTAGGAATGTGGGTGCGTCACATGTGGATGATGCATGGATAAAAAGGAAATATGTAAGTGCACTCATGCCTTTTGAGACCACCGACTTGAAGAGCCTACAAGGAAGACACAACTACCATCTCATGACCTCAAATTAAGTTATGCAAGAGATGGCTGCTTTCAAGGTTGCCGCCAAGAATGCCAAAGATGCCCGTGCTTGTGCCCTTGGTATGAGTAATGTTGTCAATGTTGCTTTGAAGGCCAAAGTTGTGGACCATGGGGATGAAGATGATAGTGATGAAGGGCTTTCCATGGACCATCCCGATGAAGTGAAGATTGCTCATGGTCAATATATGGCTTTCTATGCAAAGAACTTTTGGAAGAACCCTGCCAAGGCTAAGATGGAAATGGAACGGAGAAGCAATCCAAATGGGAAAAGAGAGAATACGACAAGATTGAGAACTTGCTTCAATTGTGGTGACCGCTACCACTTTGTCGCTAGTTGCCCCTATGAGAAGAGAGAAGATAATGGTGGAAAGCTTGTGTTGAAGAAGACTCTCAAGGGACCGTACAAGAAACCTTTCATCAAAAAGAATCCCATCAACAAGAAGCCGGGAGAAATTGTCTTGATCACTCATGAAGAGTACTCCTCCGACAATGAAGATGACGAAGAGGAAACTTCTCATGGTGTGGCCGCTCTTGCCACCACATCTACTCTGACATTCTCACTCTTCGATTCTCCAAATGAGAACTCCTCCACCAAGAACGCCACTTGCCTTATGGCAAGAGGAACGGAGGTATGTTCATCATCCCGCTATACTCACTTAGATAATGACGAAATTGATGATGAGATGTCTCTTGATGTTAAAAAGGAATTAATTTCCTTTGATGAGTTTATGACTAACCTAGAAGGTGATGCTAAGCTACATTTTGGAAACATCTTAGATCAACTATCACATACTCAAGAGCTTCTAGATGTAAGATGTAAACTTGGGCATGAACATATGATTGAGCTAGAGGCCCTAAAAATGCTCTAGAAGAAGAACAATAAACTAGGTTGTCACTTGAATTAAAACTTGAAGGGCTTGATGAGGCCAATGACATTATTGTTAACAAACTCATCAAAGAGCGTGATCATGCTATTGCTAAATATAAAAGAGCTAAAAAGGACAAGATTGAGTTTGGTGTGGTTCATGAAAAACTTGCCGAGGACTTTAGCCTGCTTAACAAGTCCCACAAGGCCTTGGAGAGTGAACTCTTGTCACTCACAAAGTCTGATGAAACGCTTCAAACTCAATTGGCCAATATTCCTTCACCTAGTAACTTCATTCCATCTAGTAGCACAACTATTCTTGAAGAGAATGCTAGGTTGAATGGGGGAGCTTGCTAAGGACACATTTCCACAAGGCAACAAGTCTATTGATGATCTTTTGAGCAAGCAAAGGCGTAGTGGTGATAAAGGGGGCATTGGTTTTGTCTCCAAAACAAAGAATAAGAACAACAAGAATAAGAAGGAAATGCCCGCACAAGAGACCAACAAGACCATTGTGGAGAGTAAGACCACAAATGGTAAAACTATGTCTCATGATGATTTTGCGGGAAGTGCTAACCCTCACTATGTTCTAATGCATGATTATTATGGTGATGTGTATGCACAATATGTTGGTCCTTATGATGGTTATATTGCTTGGTCTATTTCGGTTCCCAAGACCCTTGTTGCTAACAAAAGAGGACCCATTGAAAAATGGGTACCTAAAAACTAGCTTGATCTTTTGTAGACTTATGCTTCTGGAGGGTCAAAATGGGTGATCGATAGTGGTTGCACAAGTCATATGACCGGAAGCTCGTCTATTGTCAAGGACTTGGTGTCAAATGAATATCAAATCACCGTCACATATGCCGACAAGTCAAAGTCTAAGGTAATGGGTTTCGGCAAGGTAGTGGTGGCTCACGACATTACACTCGTGAACGTCATGCTTGTTGAAACCCTTGGATACAATTTACTTTCTTTCCGTGCTCTTGGAAAGATGGGCTTTGCCGTCTTTATTGATGATGATATTGTGGTCCTCATGTGGAGCAAGTCTCTCAAGGTCGCTTTCGTTGGGTACGTCGAAAATGACTTGTATGTGGTGGACTTTTCGGGGCAAGCCACTGCAGGTCTGATGTGCTTATACAGAAAGGCCGATGTGGGTTGGCTATGGCACCGCCGACTAGCCCATGTCAATATGAGAACTTTGCAAAGTCTCCATAAAGAGGGCGATATTGTTGGACTAAAAGAAAATGTTTCCTTTGCCAAAGATCGTGTTTGCAGGGCATGTGTTCTAGGGAAGATGCATGACGCTCCTCACAAGCCCACGAACCAAATCAAGTCTAACAAGATCTTGGAACTCCTCCATGTGGACCTATTTGGTCCTCCATCTCATGCAAGTCTTGGAGGGAAGAAATATTGTTTGGTGATTGTTGACGACTTTTCAAGATACTCTTGGGTTTATTTCATCAAATTGAAGAGTGAAACTCAAAGGACTTTTATCGACTTCATCAACTTGGTTCAACGGCAACACAATGTTCCCGTGTTGATTATAAGAAGTGACAACGGCACCGAGTTCAAGAACTACACCTTGAATGATTTTCTTAGTGATGAGGGGATTAAACATCAATATTCCACTGCATACACCCCTCAACAAAATGGTGTGGCCGAAAGGAAGAATCGGACTCTTATTGAGATGGCTAGGACCATGTTGGCGGAGTTTAAATCTCCATACAACTTCTGGGCTAAAGCCGTCTCCACCGCTTGCCATGCTTCAAACCGGCTCTACCTCCGCAAGAAAATCAACAAGACTCCATATGAGATACTTACCGGTAACAAGCCCAACATATCTTATTTCCAGGTGTTCGGTTGTAAGTGTTTCTATCTCATCAAAGGTGTTCGTTTGTCTAAATTCGAGTCTAAAGCATTAGAGGGTATTTTTGTTGGCTATGGTCTCGAATCTCACACTTATAGAATCTATGACAAGCTCTCCGGAGCTGTCATAGAATCTTGTAGTGTGACATTAGAAGAATATGATGGTCCCCAAGGGGGGCGTGTTGATGCTTGTGATGCAGATGATGAAATACCTCAGGATGCCATAGGAAGAATGGGTGTGGGTTATATCCTCCCCGTTGAGGAACCCCTTATGGCAGATCGAGAAGAACTATGCTCCACTCGAGTGGATCCCTCGTCTTCACAACCTCAACATGCTCCATCTACCGAAGAGGACATTGACTCAAGCCAAAGACAAGATGTGGACCCTCAACATAATGATCAATGTGTGAACTCTAGTCAAAGGGTGCTTGGTCCATTCGATGGGTTGTCAAGTGGTGCCAAGTCAATTTGTCAAGGAAGATCCATCCAAACTGTTTTGAGACGTGCTCAAATTGATGCTAGAAGAGCACTTGATCAAGACCAAGGTCAATCCTTGCCTCCCAATATAGAGGATGACTCCAATGATGATCAAGGTCAAGTTGATGGTCAAGACGAGGATCAAAATGATGAAGAGGGTCCCCCAAGAAACAATGAAGAGATCCACGCTTGTCGCGAAGCTATAAAGGAAAGAATGTTGGAAATAAGAGACCACACCCTCCAAAATGTTGTTGGAGATCTAAGGAAAGGAATTTCCACAAGAGCACAATTGAAGAGGTTCAGTGAACACCAAGCACACATCTCCATGATTGAACCAAAGAAAGTGTGGGAAGCTCTTGAAGATTCGGATTGGTTAGAAGCTATGCACAAAGATCTCAACAACTTTGAGAGAAACAAAGTGTGGAAGTTAGTTGAGAAGCCAAAGGATTGCCGCAAAGTTATTGGAACAAAGTGGATATTCATGAACAAACAAGATGAGCATGGAATTATAGTAAGGAACAAGGCTAGATTGGTTGCACAAGGGTATTCTCAAATTGAAGGCATTGATTATGGAGAGACTTATGCACCCGTGGCTCGCCTTGAGTCCATCTGTATCCTTCTTGCTTATGCGGCACATCATAAATTTAAGTTGCAACAAATGGATGTAGAAAGTGCATTCCTTTATGGTCCTTTAAATGAATTGTTATATGTTAAGCAACCCCCGGGATTTGAGGACCCCGACTTCCCAAACCATGTCTACAAACTTGATAAGGCGCTCTATGGGCTCAAGCAAGCCCCACGCACGTGGTATGAGCACCTTAGAGAGTTATTGTTTGACCGTGGCTTTGAGATTGGGAAAATCGATCCCAACTAAGAGGGTCAATGAGGAGCTTTTTGTATGCCAAATATATGTTGGTGATATTATCTTTGGCTCATCTAACAAAGCTTTTAATGATGAATTCTCAAAGCTTATGACTAGTAGGTTCCAGATGTCCTTGATGGGGGAGTTGAAAGTATTTCTTGGCTTTGAGATCAAGCAAGTTAGAGGAGGAACATTCTTCAATCAAGCCAAGTATACTCAAGATATTCCCAAGAGATTCAAAATGCAAGATTTGAATGGAGCCCCAACTCCCATGGCAACAAAGACTCATCTAGAACAAAATCCAAATGGTAAAGATGTGGATCAAAAGGTATACCGGTCTATGATTGGTTCTTTGCTTTACCTTTGTGCATCTAGACCCGATATTTTGTTGAGTGTAGGTGTGTGTGCAAGATATCAAGCAGCTCCTAAGGAAAGCCATTTAATGGCGGTCAAGAGAATCTTTCGATATTTAGTTCATACCCCATTTTATGGTATTTGGTACCCTCAAGGCTCAACATTCGCTCTTTGTGGATACACGGATTCAGATTGGGCGGGAGACAAGGATGATAGAAAATCAACATCCGGGGCTTGACAATTCCTTGGTAGGTCCTTGGTATGTTGGTCTTCTAAGAAGCAAAATTGTATATCTCTCTCCACCGCCGAAGCCGAGTATGTTGCTGCTGCTAGTGCTTGCACCCAATTGCTATGGATGAGGAAAACTTTAAAGGAATACGGTGTCCATTGTGACAAAGTGCCTCTTCTATGTGACAATGAAAGTGCCATCAAGATTGCATACAACCCGGTGGATCACACAAGGACAAAGCATATTGAGATTCGACATCACTTCATTAGAGATCATGTTGCTAGAGGTGATATTGATCTATCCTATGTATCAACCAAAGATCAACTTGCCGATATATTCACGAAGCCACTTGATGAAGCAAGGTTTTGCTACTTGAGGAATGAACTAAATATCATAGATTCAAGGAGTTTGACTTGATTATCTTGCACTCTCACCTAATACTCAACCCATATTTGGTTTAGGTGTAGGCATGGACATAGGGGGAGTGCGGTCCTAATTGATTGGACTATCCCTCCCCCCATTATGCGCAAAGTAAACAAAATCATTCCTCTTAATATCATTTTGTGATATGTGAGCTTAATGATGAGTTTCGGTAATGGACCCAAGATATATCTTCGTGGTGCCAAGCCGATTATACTCAAATATGGTGGCCTAGGCCACCGCCCCCTCTCAATCGAGAGGTTGAAGTACTTAATCGTGTTTGTCATCTATTTGAATTGGTTTTCACTCATGATTGTCATCTATTCGAAGTGCCTTCATTGTTCTTAGAATCATGCAATCTAGTTTGGTGTTTATTTGCTTCTTCCATTTTTTTTAAGTGCATGTGCCTCTCAGCTCACTTGTCTTAACCCAAGCCTCCTTACTCCCTCATGAAAACCTTCTCTCTATCCGCACAAGAATCCTCCTTGATCCCTGGCTTTGGCATCAGATGGGACTGGTACTACCGGATATTCGAGCGGTACTACCGGACCTGGTAAGTTCCCATGTCGGCTCCTGGAAGAACTGCTCTAGGAACGGTACTACCGCCCACATGTCCGGTCCTATCGGTCACCGGTACTACCGGTTATGGAACCGGTACTACCTCTTAGTACCGCTCCAACAACCGGTACTACCGGTTGACTGTTTCCAGGTATATATTGGACGCGTGGGGAGAGGCACCCCTCAGTGCCTCATTATTCCCCACACCCTCCACTCAAACCTGCGCCGCCACCGGAGATCTTGAAGACACCGGAGCCCTGCCGCGCCCTCCTCTCTCCGAATTCTCCTTGGATTCGGCCTCTTGGCAGGCTCCCACTCCTTTCCACCACCATGGATCCCGGTAAAACCGCCCTTTCTCTCCCCGTTTGATTTCCCCATTAGATCTAAGTTTTGGCTTAGATTTGTGGAGAAATTGACTATTTGCAAGGTTGTACTGCCATATGATTCCTTGTTACCGAGTAGAATCTTCTATTTAGCAGTTTTATGCAGTCAATTTGGGCCGTTTCCATCAGATCTGACGCTTGTGTGCCGCTCAACCGGTAGTACCGGAACTTTTTCCGGTACTACCGCTTGCAAGCGGTACTACCGGTCGTTAGGTCCGGTAGTACCGGTCCACTCTGGCCACATTTTTTCTGTCTAAACTGTAGATTCTCTTGTTTGCTCCTTTTTTATTCTTGTGCCCTTACCCCCTTGCTATCCTCCCTCGTGCTTTCACAGATGCAGGTGGTTCTCGGGGTGCACGCAAGCGCTCCAAGTCCAACCGTGAGATTGTTGAGGAAGAGATGGAGTCTGAGGAAGAGGTTATGCCACGGCCAAGACACCGTTCCAAATTGCCTGCCACTCGAGGTGGACGTGGGGGTCGTGAAGGGGTTACCAAGCGCTCAGCTGGGCGAGGCAGCGCCCCTCCTTCTCGCCCCCCTTCCACTGGGCATACCAAAATTCTCAGCTCTGGGCCATCTGGGCCAAAGAAACTTTCATACATCTCTGAGTCAGATTTTAGGGCTCTCTGGATGGACAATGCATACTCCCGCAACCGGAGCGAGGCAAGGGCACATAGTCTCTTCTATGATGATTTCCAAGAGCGTGTGTATCATGAGGTTCTTTTGACAAACATCCAGATGGTGGTGCCTCAGCAGTGGATTGACATGGGACACATTGACAAGAACCCTGACTACTTTGCTGAAGCTAAGGAAATCTGCTCACACCTTGGCTTGTTCCCCATTATGGAGTTTCAGTATGACTATGATCCCCTCCTTATCTGCCAGTTTTATGCCACTACACATTTCCACAATGGCCACACTCGGAAGATTACCTGGATGACTCAAGGTGCTGTCAAGGAATCTACACTTGTGGAGTTTGCTGCAATCTTGGGGTATGAAGACCGCGGTCGGGATGTTCCTTGTGGTTTTCGCTGTCACATGCGGGAGCATCCCTCCAAAAAGGATGTTCTTACACCTTTGTATATTCGAGGCCGTGGGGTTGCTGGCAAGATCAAGGATCTACTCCCCACATATGACATTCTCCATCGCATTTTCCGCGAGACTATTGCTCCTCGTGCGGGCAACAAGGACGAGATACATGGGTTCTCCGTTGACTTGCTGTTCAACACCTTCCTCAATCGAGAATCAGGCAATCCTCTTGATGTGACAGACTTCATATGGAATGAAATGGTTGCTGCTGCACACACTCGGAGGGTTCCACCATTTGCTCCTTATATTATGGCCCTCATTGTGTCAAAGTGCCCCGTCATTGCTAGGACTCTCTTCACTCGCTCTCTCATTGTGCACAGGCCAAAGGCACTCAAGATCAAGACACATGCCAAACCTCGCGTTACGGCGGGTGAGGAGGATGAGGATGACTCTGAGGATGCTGACAGTGGTCATGACACTGATTATGTTGTCTCTAGTCGAAAGAATGCTAAGCTCTCTTGGGCGAAAAGGATGGAGGTCAAGCTCAAGAAGATCTTCTGCTTCCAGGTTGACAACCAGAAGCGCATGTATGAGGCACCTGTGTATGCCAAGAAAGCCAGTGCTCGACAGAAGGAAATGATGTCTTCTCAAGGTTTGACCATCTCCGAGGGATCCGAGAACAACATCACTCCAGAAGATCAGTGGATCTCTCAGCACAGCCGTTGGGACGATGATGTCTCTTCCTCGCACCGCGCCCCACCCACTTACGAGGATGAGGAGGACCTTGAGGATGAGGAGGACGATGATTGACCATTGGGACGATAGTTTTGCACTTGCCCCTTTTTGGCGTCTTGATGCCAAAGGGAGAGAAGTTGCACTTTAGGCACGGGTGTTGCATGGGAAGTCACAAGCTCGTTCTTCTCTTTGATCCTTTTATTGCTTGTGGACTTCGATTTCCCTCTATTTATGTGTGAGACTATGTGTGTATGTCGTGTGAGACTATGTGGTTGGATCCATCTTATGAGACTATGTGGTTTATTTCATTGGATCCATCTTGTGATGTTATGCGGTATCTATTGTCTATATATTCCTCATCACATGTTTTGTGCAAAGGTATGTTCACAAAGGCTAGTATCCATATTTGTGCACCCATGTTGGGTTTGTAAAATAGAGGGGGAGGTTTTTTCTACACATCTAGGGGGAGTCCCGTCTCTATTTTACAAATATCATATGCTTACTACTAAAATCATCTTGCAAAAGTGTATTGTCATCAAACACCAAAAAGGGGGAGATTGAAAGAGCATTTTCCTATCCCTCTGATTTTGATGTTTGATAACAACACACTTATCGGTTTAACTGTGTGCTAAGTTTATCACATGATTAATAAGTGGTGGCACAAATAATGGCATATCAATTCCCCTTGCAAAAACCTCTGTGTCAACCGGTAGTACCGGAACTATGACCGGTACTACCGCTTGACACCGGTACTACCGGTTCTAGTACCGGTTGGCACTGACCAAAGCTGATGAAGGTGTGTACTAGTCAGTACCCCCCGGTACCATGGAGCGGCACTACCGGTCCAACCTGTAGTACCGCTTGGTACAAGCGGTACTACCTCTTGAGATGGTCGTACCGCTCGGCAGTACCGGGGCATACTGACTAGCACTCACTCCTCTCCGTTTTTGTCAGTACCAAGCGGTACTTGGGACCGGTACTATCGCCCTAACTGGTAGTACCGCTTCCTACGACCGGTACTACCGCTTGGTGGTAGTACCGCAAGGGCGATACCGCCCAAAACTGAAGAATGTTGAAGATCTGGAGCACCTCCGGTACCTGGTCCGGTACTTGACCGGTAGTACCGCTTGCAAGCGGTACTACCGCTTGAGTACCGGTACTACCGGTACATTAAATACTCCAACAGCCATATTTCGTGGAGGGGTATAAATACCCCTCCACCTACCTCGGGACAAAGTGCTCAGTTCATTAAAGTCAAAGACCACCATTGGAGTCCATTGGAGCCACCCAAATCTTCAAGATCTCCTCATCCCACCACCCAAAGTCCTTGATCTTTGGGGAATCGAAGGAGGAGTCCCCGATCTACTACTTCACCAAAAGAGATCTTCATTTCCCCCTCATTCCATTGAGGGCCCCTTTGCTCTATTGTTTTCTTGGAAACCCTAGTTCTTGTTTTGGTTCTTACAAGCTTGTCTTTGGTTGCTTTGACAGCTTGCTTGTATTTGGGAGCCTCCGATTAAGTTGTGGATGTGTGCCCCAAACTTGTAACGATGCCGGCTTCCACCTTGAAGGTTGCCGATATAGTGGAAGGTGAATCGATCCCATTGGGGTGAGATTCATCGGAGAACAAGGGAGTCCTCTTGTGGCGTTGGTGGTTTGAAACCACCCCCTCTCCAAATGTAGACGTACTTCCCCTCAAAAGGAAGGAACTACGGGAAACAAATCCTTGTGTCTCCGCGTCCACTTTTCGGTTACTTCTATCCTTTACCGCACCTTACTTACTTATTACTACTTTTGTGTTGTGGTAGCCCTTGCTTAATTGTCATATAGGTAAATTCACCATAGTTGCATTATCTAGAGAATTTACCTTATTGTCAAACCTTAATTTGAAAAAGAAGAAAATTTTAAGTAGCACCTATTCACCCCCCCCTCTAGGTGCCCATACGATCCTTTCAGTTGTCCATGGCCCTTTTTCTGAAACTTTTAGACAAACATCAAACAAAGTGATTTCCAAGTTAATAAATGATGGGGAACTACTATAGGAACTTGCTAGAGGGCTAAACATGCATCAAAATAAAATTTATAAGCATAGAACAAGTATGCAAGCTCACATAACCTGTCACCTACAGTAGCAAAATACTCAAGATATAATCCACCAATGAAAAATCTAATTGGACGAGCGGAGGAGGCCATTACCGGAGAGCAATCCCTCCAAAAATCAGCAGCAAAGATGGGCTGAGCTAGGAGATCGAAATTCGGGAGCAAGAACAGCAGGAACTCGAGCTTTGAGAAGTTTTCCGGTGTTTTTAGGAGAGAGAAAGAAGTGGCTGGAAGGAGGCTAAGTGGAGGGCCAGGGGTGGCCCACACCTGGGCCAGGCGCGCCCTATGGTTGGCCGCGCAAATAGGGGGTATGCTGGCCTAGTGGGCCCTCCAAGGTCATCCAGGTGCCCCTCTGCCCCTTTTTCATGAAAACATTTAATATGAATTTTCTGGAATTTTTTCGGGAAACTTTATTTTCGCAGAAAAAAGGTTTTTGAAAGACACAAAAGCAAACCAAAACTAAAACTACAGAAGTTCTAAGACACTCTAACAAGCAAACAACTAGCAGGACTAAGACAAACACGACGAAGAGCAAAGATTGGAAAGGAAAAAAATAAAGGTGAGCAAGTATAACCATGGTGAAAGAAATGTTTTGTTCATTTAAATCCCTTTATTAACAAGGTTCATCAAGTCTTGTTACCAAAACAATCTTATATGAAACAAAACTTTGCATTTCACAAAATGATTATGTTACCTCAATCTTGATAGCAATAGTGTTGGGGATATACTTTCCGGGTATACCCACAGGACTCGCTGACTAGGGTGGCCCACCAATGGGTTAGAGATTTGCTCGTCAGAGAAAGAGGAGGAGCCAGTTCCGACTATGACAAGGCCAAGAAGAGTTACCGACTTAGGCCTGTAGTATTACTTGTAGTCCAAGCTGTACTAGTTACCGACTCTATAACGTAGCCGGATAGGTCTCTCTTGTAACCCTAGGCCCCGGTGACTATATAAACCGGCCCTATGGGATACTTTAGGGCACAAGTCAATACACAACCACAACCAACTCGCATAGGAGAACCTCTCTTGTAATCCACTGTAACATCCGGCTTACGCCGATATATTACTGGGTTGCTAGCAGGAGTAGGATCCGATCACCGCAGTCGGATCTGAACCTGGGTAAACTTGTGCTCACCGCTCCTGGAACATCCGACATCTCACACCCCATCCTTCCAACGCCACTAGGACCCCCTATGGCGTACTTGTCAACAATCAGACGACAGTTGACGTCCACCGTGGGGCAGGTGACATTTGGAGCATCGTTCCAGGCGAAATATGCGCGTGCAGGAATCGGCAAAACAATCGCCATGGGTCGCATGGTCTACGCCAGTGATGTCCCTCTCGTCCTTCTCGATGAGACTTGTATTCTGGCTTTGAAACCCGTGACGACCTACACGATCATGTCCATCAGCGAGATCGATATCTATCTCGGTTTCGCTAAACCCGCCCAACCCACCTTGAGGTGATGACCATGGCGGAATAAAAATCCAGATCTACTTTGTCCGCAGAGGCGGAAGAGTTCAAGGTCCAGGAGAAAATCAAACCCACCCAGCCCGCTCATGTAGCGGAAGAAGAGGTGGAAGAAAAATCTGGATCTGATCTCCCTGATGAGATCGGATACACGGATGAGGAATATATCCGCTACGGCTCTGTTATATCGGACGTCGTAGCAGAAAAAATAACCTTGAAGCATAGGATAAAGGAGATGATGAAGCGCCCCTACATCGATTATGAAGCAATCACCGACATCAAGGAGAACTTCGAGATGGAAGAGGCAAAAACCCAATTGTGCCACTACTTCAAGAACATGAACAAGAAGAAGAATGATTTCGTGTAACATATAAGCACTGGGTCTGACTCTATCGATTCTGGAGCTGGTAGCGATTCGGTCCTAGATGCAATTGAAGAAAACTCCGACTCACCTGGCTCCCCTTAGGAGTCAATCACGTCACAGGAACTTCGAGACTTTGACAAAGAGATGGAGGAGTATGAACAAGAGCACATCTCTAAGCAAACGCAAGGTGAGCCAGAAAATCCTCCTAGTCCATATGATAGCATGGATGAAAGCTACACCTCGCAGGATGATATGGACATCGGAGATTTCTCCGAGGTCTACAAGCCAACCACGACGGAAAGTACCGACGGAAGTTTATCCCCCGGTACCAGGCCAAAATCCGTCTTTGCCACCGGTACGCACGTTAAGGCTACTGGGCGGTCAAAGTAGAAGAAGAAGAACAAAAATCCGACATCGGCAGAGCCGGACGTCAAGGAAACCAACTAAGAAAAAGTTGATGAAGAGATCGAGATGGAGAATCAGACGGAGATCCGATTAATACCACCCCGATCGACCCACCTGTGGATGGACACATTGTCACCAAGGGTGCACGCGAACTTTATGGAGATGCTCTCATGATTCCAATCCCAACGGCTTCAAATCTTACACCGGAGGCGCTGGAGAAAAGGGCTGAGGACCTGGAAAAGCACCGCTTGTTTCTACTTGAAGAGGCCGCACGCCTCGTCAAGATGAGGCAGCAGTTAGAAAGTGACCCTGCCAAATATCAGTCAGATTTCAAGCGACATCCAAACAAGACGAGGGGAGGTCCGTTTCTTGCTAACAAGAATCCGGATATCCACAAAGATCTATTCGACAAAAAAGATGGAGAGAAGATCCGAGTCTACAGCACGCCGCTGGAAAACGCTGCTGTAGCTCGAGCCATCCTCGCCAATAATCCATCTACACAGCAGGTCCAGCAGTGCGTCGTGTTGCTGGACAAAGGGTTAAAGCAGCAGAAAACGGCCACGTCATTTAGTGGAAAGCTAGCCTCAAAGTCCGAGTTTTGCCACACTGGCGCTAACCAAAGCGCTGACGTAAGGCTTCGCAGGGATACGACTCAACGCTATCGTCCCCGTGGAGAAGAAGAGAATTCAAGAACCGGCTCAAACGGACACTCTCGCCGGCCGGTGCCTGACTAGGCAAGAGTTATTTCGGCTGCGTCCGAAGACACCATCAGGGCAATGGTCCCTCATCAGGACCATCGTCAGCAAAACAACCGCTATAGAGAAGACCCGGAAACACGCCGCCAGCAAGAGGAGCAAGATTGGCTAAGAATGCCACCACCGAGCCATCCGGCTAGTCGTGCCAGACGAACAGATGATCCAGATCATCCTGAATCAAGTAGGTACGGTGCCCGAAGAAACCGGCATCGGATTCAGAATAATGAGGCTCCACTGCCAACACCACGTAACCCAGCCGGAAACAATCCACCAGGTGTCATGGTATTGCCGATGAGTACTCCATGGAGGGGTCCTCACAGTGTGTGTTTAGAGACATGGAGTAAGGTGTTCGGTTGACGGGTACGAGGTAACACAACTTACCTAGGTTCAGATCCCACGACGGTGGCGGAATCCTACTCCTACTATAAATCACTATAATGGCAATACGCCGAGTTACAAGGATCGGTTCATTGTGCGAGGTATGAGTTGATTGGTTGCCCTAAAGGCTCCCATAGGTCCGGCTTATATAGTCGCCAGGTCCTTGGGTTACAGGGAAAGTCCTAGCCGGACAGGTTACAGAGTCCTACACAGCTTACAACTAGTCTAGCGTGTCTTGCACTCCAAGGCTCCGGGTACGTCGGTGACTCCTCCATAGCCTTCCATTATCCGGCATGGGCCTCCCTTCTGGATCCATCTAACTGGGCCGCCCAGCAGGCCATGGGCCTTGCTACCAATTGTGGGCCACCAGGGTTATACGGATAGGAGACATGCTATGAGGATACCCATATAGCATATCCCCAACAGTAGCCCCCGGAGAACTCCGATATCTTGCGCCGTCTTGCCTCTTCAGGTTGAATGCTCCGTCTAGATGGATGTCGGCAAATCGTCAAGCAATATCTTGTAGTCCTCCCAAGAACCCTGCAATGTTCTCCGTCTTCAACTTGTAAGTCAGAGAAATGCTGAATCTTCCATCATACTCTTCTCGTAGCTGGACTGGATCCGTCCATGCCAGAATATTCTGATGTGATGGTTCACATGTACATGCTATCTAGAACGACATAGACATAGGTCAGTGGCGCCTCGTAACTCACACATGCAGAGAACACAATCATGTCCGTTTTCCCGCGCGAAGGATACGAACCGTTGGTGGCGGTTGTTGGGAACGTGGCAAAATTTCCGTGCATTCGCCCGCACATGTCGTCCACGCGCCGACCATTCGGTCACCTTGCACGAATCTTGACGCTGGGTTATAAATTTTAACCGTGGCAGATTTTCATCTCTTCACCTCATTCTCCCCCCTGCGTCATCGTCTTCCTCCTGCGAGTATCTCCTCGAGCCCTCCGCGCGCCCACGAAAAACCCTAATCCAACAATATTTCCAGTCACCTCTTCTCCCATCTCAATAGCGCGCAGCAACTCCAACCCTTCCATGGCGGCATCGGCCGATGCTGCGGCGAAACCGGCGAGCTCAGTCCAGATACCCCCAGAGGGTCTGTTGCTGCCAAAGTCCGTGGTGGTGGAGTCCACCAGCGGTGACCATATCCCAGCGGCACTGGAGCTACTGGAGGAAGAGGACGACTCCCATAAGGGGGAGTGGCGTGGCTCGGATATTACCAACAACGATATCAAGGAGCTGCTCGTCGAAGGCTACCTTCTCGAGAGGGAGGGGCTTGTTTGGCGGGCGGCGCCGGCCGGCGAGGTCACCCCTTCTCCCCAAGCTGGAGAGAAGGTATACCTCAAAGCTCAACTGGTACACGGGGTATCCCTCCCCATCTCCGACTTCTTCCTTGTTGTCCTCAAGCACTACCGGGTTCAACCTCAAAACCTTTCCCCAAACAGCATCCTCGTGCTTAGCAATTACGCGGAGCTTTGTGAGGGTTACCTAGGGATTAGTCCTAGGTTAGACTTTTTCACCTACTTCTTAACTGTCAAGAGGGAAGCCGGAGCGAACAAAGATGAGCTCAGGAACTGTGCAATGATTAGTTTTAAGATCTGTCCTAGCTGGCAATTCCCCGACATCGTCGGCCACGAGTCTTGCAAGAACTGGCAACGGTCGTACTTCTACGGCCCAGATATCCCTCTGACTGACCGAGAAGACACGTACCCGGACTTCGTCGATGGGGCCACCGCTGAAGCCCCGACATGGAGCTCCCGGCCACCCTTCCCTCCGTCAACGATGCTTCCCGTGCCATAAGGCGGATAGAGTGATTTGCAGACACTGGTCTGACCGGGTTGGACCTAGCCATGTGCTGGTTCGTCAGGCGGATCCAGCCTCTACAGCTGATGCATGAATATACAAAGGATAGGAGGGATAGTCTTCGTATCTCCATGGACAACTTATCAAGCGACTCCGTCAAGCTCCGCCTATAGGACATCGTCAAGGTGAAGGACAGGAAGTGTGGCTTCACCATCACCTACGACATGTTCGAGGAGGGCAAGTGCACAGAGGTACCTGTTTATTTTCCGTGTATGACATATACTCCATTTCTTCCGTCTAGCCATTATCATCTCATCTAACACTTTGGGATTTCACTTAACAGCTTAAAATTCTAGAGGAGGATAGCATGGATGTCCAAATCTACGACCCTAAGATGAAAGAAGTCACCGTCGTGTCCGATGATGATGTCCCGCTGGCGTGAAAGCGGAAGAGCTCCACCTCTGATGCTGCCGACGGAGGCAAGAAGAAGACGGAGGGTGGAGCCTCCAAGAAGACTACCGCCGCCCTGGAGGCGGAGAACAGAAAGATTATCGGGATCACTTTTAGCAAAGTATCCAATGTTGTGTAAGTCTCTCATCCTCTGACACTGTCCATTGTTTCATATTATTCCTGTACTTATACTTTTGCATGTTTCAGGAAGAAGGCCAGTATCAGTTTGAAGAAGACCTCCAAAACATCGGAGGCTTCTAAAAACATTAGAGACATATTGCACCGGGATGTGTCGCACCAAGCATCTACCTCCATCGCCCCTGCCACTCCCAGCGTCCAGCCTTCCACCGCTCCGACAAGCTCTCCGGCTAAGGATGCATCTGGCCCTTCCGCCATGGAAGTGGACCCAGGTGTCTCCGTGGATCTTGTTCTAGTCAATGAGCAGGCTACACAAGAAAGTACTGCTTCCAAAATGGCTGAAGCTCCGGCTAATGATGCCATCGGTAGGAGTAAGGCAATGGTGGTAGGTGGAACGTCTGTCGAAGGCAACGCTTCTGTACCCAGGATATCCACAAAGCTTCTGAAGATAGTCTACCCGGCGCTTACGTCGAGTATCTCAACTCTGGATCCTGGTGCATCTCCAACATCTCCGACTTGCGGTCTTGAGGAGCTCCTCATGCAAGCTGATATCCTGCAAGGAAATAACCTTTCCTTCAGCAAGATATTTTCCGAGGGCGCCACCAATCTCAAGATCGTCGCACTTGTAAGTTGTATTTTCCTTTTGCATTTCATATGAGTATCCCATTGTAGCCCCCCGAGGATTTAGACGGAAAACCGTAGGTCTTTGCATCTAAATGCTCTATGAGTGACTAAGATAGAAAACTTCTCACTATAGCCCCCAAGTATTTAGTTTGAATGAATTATTCCGACTAGATACTTTCAGAGTAGCATCCGCAGTGTTTGTAAACTTCAATACTATAGCCCCCAAGCCTCTAGTTGAAACAGAATTAGTTCCGACTATATGCTTAAAGAAAGACTAAGCATACTTTTCTGAATTAAAAACTCGTACTGTAGCCCCCAAAATTCTAGTTGAAAACTGAATTAGTTCCGACTAGATGCTTAAAGAAAAACTAAGTATTATACCGAGTTAAAAACTCTCACTATAGCCCCCAAGCCTCTAGGTGGATATCTATCTGGCTAGATGCTCCAAGTATACTAAGTGGTTCTCATCTTCTTTCCACAGAATGAGAATGCTCGGAGAGGCGTCACCAACGAGAAGTTCCACAAGATGCGCGCAGAGCTGGAAGCCGAAAAGGGTAAAACTACCTTCTTGAAGGAACAAATCACCAAGAGCAAGAGTCTGTTTTTCCTTTCGTTTTCGTACTTCGACTTGGTCTTTGTGCCGTCACTCTCCGACTACTCACTGTGTACTGTTCTTTTTCCAACTTGTAGAAACCATTGCCAAGGCCAAGGACATTATTGAGCAATCCAAGCATATTGAGTTGTTGGATAGCAAAAACAAGATCCTTAAGCAGGAGAGGACTGATACCCTGAAGATGCATGAGGAGTCCATGGCGGCGTTGGAGGAGTCTGCCAATACGGAGATAAACTGCTTGAAGGAGGAGATTGCGATGCTCAAGGAGCAGAAGAAAGTTGCCGATGAGCAAAATCAACGCAATCTTGAAGCATACAAGATCCTCCGACAAGAAAGGGACTCCATGGCGGAGATGCTCCAGCAAGCCAAGGCGAGCATCTTTGGTAAGTCATTCTATGTAAGCCAGGTACTTTGAACTTTGTGTTACTAAACTCATGTGCTCCTTTGTCAGAAATGCAGCTCCTATTGGTTTGACCAATTCGCCTCCTCCGCCAAAGGAATGCATGGTCCTCATCGGCAACTTTATCAGCATCACCATGAAGCAAGCCAAGGAGATCGCCAAGCCCCTCAACATTAATATCAAGGCGGTGGACTCCGTGATGAAGTTCTCGGAGATCTTGCGTCAAGCCCCTGAGCGCTTCGTAAGCTGGAAAGCTTCATGTACCTGGGATGGTGCAAGGATGTCTCTGGCGATGGTCAAGGCGCACTACAAAAATGCCGACCTCGACACGGTAACTTTGGGTCTTCCCGACATAGC
Organism: Avena sativa; assembly: GCA_916181665.1. Classification (NCBI taxonomy): domain Eukaryota; kingdom Viridiplantae; phylum Streptophyta; class Magnoliopsida; order Poales; family Poaceae; genus Avena; species Avena sativa. The sequence goes on along the minus strand of OV702298.1, from coordinate 268,713,249 downwards.
CGATGAAGGCCAGAAGATTGACCACAAGGCTATCTGGGCATCGCTCACGGGTCTTGACACCAGGGTTGCCGAGTTGGTCAATCCCAACGTCTTCATGCCGCTCGAAGTTATTGACAGCGACCAACAGAGCTCCTCCGAGTCCCTTAGGACCACCGACTTCGAAGATGATGGCTCTCCTGCTGCCGACGATGCTGCATCAAAGTCTCCTGCGCTAGAGGAATAAAAAACACTTTGTAATATTTATTTCCTCTGGTTTGGTGTATGCGGAAAAACTACTATGTTAACTTAAGGTGGAAAAAACAATATTTGTAATTTCTTGCTACTCAAGTACTAGTTCCAGCATGTAAATATTTTTTAAGCAAGTGCTGGCTTATGCATTACTTTGGTTTTTCTACTTGACCTTTCATGAGTCGGAAGACTCGTAGTCAAAACTATGCACTCAGGTGATGATGCCCAATGGCATCGTAAAAAACCTAAGAACAAAATCGCCGACAACAAGTGCCAAAAGTCACTACTCTAGAATCCACACAAAAACAACAAAGAACGTGTAGACCAGAAAACTTAAGCTAACGCTCGTAGGCAGAATTTTCACAAGTGCAAATGCAAAGCTTGCGCATAAAGGTTTTATATGATCCAAAAATGAACACTGAAGGAGGTAAAAGACTCAGAAATATGAGTGAACCAGAGAGCTTTATTTCATTGATCATATAAGAGGTACACAATAGATAAAAAATATGCTAAGTGTAAAAAGGACGTAGATGTGCTATGTTCCATGGCCGATCAAGCTCCGGGTAGTCATCATCCGGGTCATGTCGCTTACGATTATGATCATCGCTGGGTCTATCCTCATGTTCATGATTGTCAACGAGGTAGTAAGACCCATTGAGCAGCGCCTTGCTTATGATGAACGGTCCTTACCATGGTGAGGATAATTTGTGTGACTTCTTCTGCTTAAGTCGGAGCACCAGATCCCCCTCTTTAAACGAGCGATGTAGAATGTGGCGACTATGGTAGCTGCGTAGCTTCTATTGGTAGATGGCTAATCTTTGGCATGCCAAAATATGCTCTTCCTCAAGAAGCTCCACATCTAGGCGTCTGGATTCTTCAGCGTCATCTTTGTCATAGGCGGCAACTCTTGGTGAATCGTGAAGGATGTCGGAAGGCAGGATGGCTTATGCTCCATATACCATGAAGTAAGAGGTGTAGCTGGTAGATCTGTTAGGTGTATTTCGTAAACTCCATAGCACAGATGGCAATTCCTCTACCCAGGCTCCAGCTGCTCTATGTAGCGGTGCCTCTAGACGTGGTTTGATTCCCTGCAGAATTAATACATTGGCTCGCTCAACTTGGCCATTGGACTGTGGGTGTGCCACAGATGCTAGGTCAAGTCGAATGCCCTTCTCCCAACAATAATGCGGTGACCCAGCATACCACTACATGATGTAGTATACTATAGTCATTCACATAATACCAATGAAACATCGTTCACTAGTATTACATCCCTCAGAATGGCACAACAGAAACACGGCGGGTCCAATACATGGCTAAAGGTTACAACTCACTCTTTACACAAGATCCAGAGAACACTCTAGGTTAAAGAGAGAGAAAGAACTTCTTACGAAGGAGAATCAAAGATAACAACGCAAGAACTGCTATACTATTAAGACTAGTATTTTAACTAAGGGGTTGGCATTGCTGCTATTGCAATACACTACAGAATTAGGTTCTTGGCTAGAGATTATATTTCTATCTATTCAGTATCTTCGTCTTCACTTGAGTTGATGTACATGTTGACTTCCTTAACTTTATTGAAGAGCTATAGCTTTGAATGAAGACTCCTAGAGCATACTTGATGTGGAGGTTGTCAATCCCGTCTTTAGAATCTAGCAAGGGTTAAGAATATACTTTGAGTACGAGCGTACTCAGCAAATTCACTAGAAAAGGAGTGTTTGATGCACTATAACTACATCCACAGACCGTAGGTTGTAGGCAATGCAAGTTTTCATAAACATTTATTCAAAGGTTGCTTTTATTCTGAAAAGCTATGTCCGTCAGCCTTCACGGGTTTACCAGAAATTTCATGGAGTTCCTTTCCCGCAGCGTTCACAACTCCTTCCCGGAACAGGGAGTAACAAGTTACAGTTCTTACACTCTGCAGAGGTGCGTTACTTTTCCCATGAGAGATGAACTCCTTGTTGCACAACCGGGCAGCTTACCCATCCACAATTCCATGTTGTGGGGCCCAGTAGTTGGTCCAATCCAATCACTGCCCTCTCCGCGACCTCATATATCTGCATGATACTTTAGGCTGGCTCAACTTCGTTAAGCCCCCTTTCGGGCAGACTAAAACCTTGATGAGTTCCCGAAGACTCTATGACCTAGTGATGCCCGGAATAGTACCATTTATATGGACTATATCCCTAAAAACCATTCATAGATAATCTAGAAACCAAAAGTGTGGGGCGTAAGGGTGCCCACCCATATGTTGGATCCACACAAGGAATCACAATGTCACGTTAAGGTCGTCTTGCCTCCATACAAGAGGAAAAGGATATAGCTAACTTCTTCGTCCCATTCCAAATATCATGGTTAACGCGTAATATACGGCACAGGAATCACTGGCGACATTGGTTGTTAAGTCCTAGATATTATGTTCCTTTATTACCGGAACTTTTATAGTAAGTTATTACCTCATGGTAATAACTTATAATCACATTCTTATGAAAATAGTGTTTTCGGACCTTTTTCAAATGAAGGTGATGTTCACATTGGATTTATAAAATACTTTATAGAAAATAACCAAAGGACATGAGCAAGTGTGAACTTGCCTTTTGTGATTGCAAGATTATGCACTCACGGTCTTCGAGTCAGTATAAGATCCAAAATCTGAAATCATCATCATTGTTCCGTTAATGACTAATGTTTAAAGAAGCAATATGCTTTTATGCATAAGCAATGTGATGCACATTATAAACACGAATCCCGAGGATAACGTTGTTCTAGGGTTTGGATTCTAGAGATGGTTACTTTTAGAATGTGTTGTCCTTTTAGATAAGTTTCACACCTGTGCTTCTTATTAAGGCTTGTGAGTGTGTGTGAACAATACATATTTATGCAGCAATAGAAAATACACCTATGAAATTCTATTCAAGATTGTTTATACTTTAATTATTTATCTCCAAACTTTACTTTATAGGTAGAGTCACTTATAAATAGTTTAAGTGTTATTGCTCCTAGGTATACGAGTGAAGTATAAAGTAATGTGATCTTGGTTATTTGTCATATATTGTCTGAAGTGGAAAAATGAATAACTTTTGAAGAAAAGATTTCTTTTCTAAGGTCTAAACAATCTTTGTGGTTAGTTAGTGGTGGTCGATGTTATTTGTGCTTGCTTGAATAGTTTGGCTTGAGATGCTTTATAACTTAACTATTTCGGACCAAATTTAACTATAAAACATCTAATAATGTTTATAGTGTTATATTTAGATTCTATAAGACTAAAGTTAACTTTAAAACGGAGGTAGTTTGAAAGTATAATGTTTATGATATTTGTATCTTGTGTACCTGGTAATGTTTCCTTAAGGTTACTTAAGAATGATTATACTTTTAATTGGTGTAGTGGTTTATTGAGTTTATAATGGAATAGTATCATTTACCTTTTTATAAATGAGGGGTTATAGTTTATGAACCAAGATATAATACTACTTAACTACTCATGGACTTACAATAGTGTTGTGGTAGTTTTTGTAATCTAGCGGTTAAAGTAGATAGAAAGGATCTGATTTTTTCACAAGTTGTTCTTTAAGGTTTTTATTCTGAATTAGAATCCTTTGAGAATATAATCTTCACTTAAGGTTAAAGATTATTTTAATAAAAAGGTGTTTATAATGTTTTAAACCATTATGGCTTCATATTGTTAATATTTAAGACTAATACTATTTATTATACTTAATTGACTCATTTTAGGTATATTAACAAATTTTATTTATCCTTATATGAATTATTAATTAAGTAAATAACTTTAAATTTGAGTTATTAAAATATTTTAAATTTTTATTTAACTCAAAAGGGGAATATTATATTTTTAACATGTAGATATTATTTTTGTGAACATTCTGGTATATTATATTTATTTTTATGATTTATAAATAATAAGATATGACTTTTATAAGTTTTAACACTTTAAAATACTTAATAAATAATAAATATTTAAGTAAGTGAAATAATAATGCATGTTTATAGTTTTAAATTATAGTCTTTATTTTTCTAAGATTTTTGGTATTTTATTCATATTTTTAATATTTACTATTATTGGAATATGAATTATCAAAGTTTTATTACTTATAAAACCTTTATTAAATAATATTTATTTAAATAATCATCATATTGATAATAATTTTAAGGTGTAGATTTTATTTTTCTACAAATTTTCATATATTATACACATTTTTCTGAATTATAAATCAAAAGTTATTAATTAAACAAGATTTAATCATTTATTTGATTTCTTAAATATTAATAATTGAGTTATAACATTTTATTTATTTCTTAAACAGGTTTTAACTTTTTGCACCGCACCCGCAGCTAGCCTAAGTCAGTGACCAGTGGGCCTAAGTCCACCTCAGCACTCAGGTTAGTAAATCTATTTTGTTACTGACCCTCTCTCTACTCCCAAATGATGACACATGGGCCCTAGGCCACGTCACACGCCATGCTAGCAAAGACTGGTTAAACTAGCTGACGTGGTTCGAACCTGTAGAGGTCCCAACCTTTAATAAGGTAGAGATCCCTGTGTTTACAATGCTAGTCCCTGGATCAATAGCTAGCATCCACAGTTAAGATGTAATATCCAGAAGCAAAGGTCATAATACAACTTTATAACCAGGAATAAAATAATTCATTACATCTTACATAGCTCATTTGGGTATCTCATTACAATGTAGCAGAAATAACTTTAGCATGGAGTCCTTCATCTTCAAAGTGCCACAGGCAATCATGTTGGTTGTAGACTTGTAATCCTAATCAACACACTTCACTAACATCAAACAAACCTGCAACATAATAAGTTACAGCCACAAGGGTCAATACATTTGAATTGTATTGGCAAGTGATACTATGGTAGTGTAGTGGAGTCTATCATCTATATGCAATTGGCTATGTGGAACTTAGGCTTGCTTTGCTCAAAATAGATTTTCCTTATCTTTTGAAAACACTAAGTTTTTGTTTGTCAAAAATCACCCAAGGCATCTCCCAATAGAAATTGGTGATCCTTCAACCCTTGTTCCACCACAAAATTTTAACTTAGAAATTGGGATGAGGAGATTCTTGATAGCTTCCATGTATTGATTCTCAAATTGTCCTTTGCCAGGGACATGGCTAAGTACTTAGATTTTAAACTCTACAGAGGTGGTGCACTTTTCCCACAAGACTTGGTTTCACCAAGACAAGATCTTTCAGAAGCCTTCCCTTAGACCAGAATGGACACGTTCCAACCTGTCATCCCCTACCACCAATTGTCCATTTGGCTAAGTTATTGCAACCTATATGATCCAGGCAGAGCCCATAATGCCAAGTGGCTACACTTGAAGCTTCTCAACATTTGACATCTCAAATCTCTTTGTTCCTGGGTGGCATTCCACAAGTGAGATACACAAGGTAAACCATAGAAATGGTCCTTGTATAACCACTCAACACAAACCATTCCTTCCATTCCACCCAGGTGTTTCATTCACTTAGTTGTTTTATTAAACAAAACACAAGTCCTTGACTTAGAAATATTCCATAGCATGAATATAATCCACCCTTGTTTTCTACTAGCTAAGCTAAGCATGATAGTAGTAGGAATCTTATCTTAGGGAAATTCTACTAAGGTTTCATCTACTAGGATTTCCCATGGCATAGTTTATACTTAGCAAAATTCCATGCAAGTCCTACTTAGAAATATCACTAATGCATAGTGAAAATAATCGGACAAAAGTATGGAGCATCACTTGCCTTTTTGGTAGAGAATATAAGTTCACTCCTTGATCTTGAAATGATCACACTCTTCAAATTCCACTAAAATTCAATCAAGCAAGCAAGAATTCAATCTACCATTCAAGCAAACAACACATAAATAATAGAAACAAAGCAATACATTCAAGGATGCTAAAGATTGTTTTATTTGTAAAAGTGGTTTCTAATAGGTTATAAACATTCTAAAACACTTATTGGTCATTTTATATAAGTGGCAAAATCATTTGCAAAAGATTTTACTTATAAATCATTTTTAAACCAAATCAATATTTTATGTCATTGAAAATGCCTTTAGCAAAGTAATAATCTTTATAGGGTTCACCAAATACATTTTTAACTCTAAAACTTGGTGTTTGGGGTCAGATAGTCTAATCCAAATCATTTCCTAAAGGGTTTCCTCCAAAAGCATTTTTAACACATAAACAACATTTTTATTTGACTAGAAATGTTCTAAATCAAAGATTTATTCTCTTGCTTCACAAAATATTTTTTTGAATCCACAAGTTGGTTTCTATGGTCAGTAAGTTCAAGACAATCCATTTTCCAAAGATTTTGTCACAAAAATAATTTTAGAATGAATTTTATATTCGAAATATGCCTACACAAGTTTCTGCAAAAACAACCCATTAAACAGAAGCTGTAACATCCCTAAAATCATGTTTCAAAACTCATGCATATCATCCATGCATCCATGATCATCTAGGGTTTTATTTTCAAAACCATTTCAAAAACAGGAGCAAATGTTGCTCATTATTTTATGTAAGTATGCTCTAGCCTTACTGCTACTTTATAAATGAGAAGAGTACTTGTTTTGTTTAGTAATGTTTTGAATTCAAAGTTTCAAAGTCCCAAAGCTTGAGCAAAGTTTTCAAAACAAAGTGTAAAAAATAAAACTATAGTATGCCTATTGTTTATATCACATTAAGGCTTGGTTTTATTTTTATTTTCAAATGAGCATAGTGTGTTTGAGTAAACAGAGGAGTTTTGACACACATTTGAGTGCAAAGTTACTGTATAAAAACCTAGAGAATATTTGAATTCAAACTGATTTGAAATAGAGTTTGAAAACCATTTCTAGAAAATCAAACAGAAAAAGAAAAGAAGTAAAGAGGAAAAAAATAAGCAAACAGCCAATCTGGCCCAACCCAGCCTAACTCGACCCAGCTAGCCCAGCAGCCCCTCCCTGCGAAATGTTTTCTTTCACTCGCAGCCGCACCCACAGAGTCACTGACCGCCTGGACCCATCCCCTCTTCCTTTCTCTCGCTGACAACCGCGGCCCACATGACAGTCGTCGTCTCCACCCCCCAACGACCAGTTCATCCCCAAACTACGCCGGACGTTTCCTGTTTAATTCGCGGCTTCAATTCCCATTCAATGCCTGAGTAATTCACGCCCCCGTCTCGCCTACTTAAACACCATGCTCCCCTCCTCCTTTTCCCCCAAACCACACCTCACCGGAGCCACCAGGATGCTCGAATTTCTCTCTGGACGCCCTCTGCTCCGACGAGTTTGTCGTCGAATTCCGGTGAGCACCGCGCTCCCCTCTGCCTATGGTTCATGCTGGCTTGTTCTACATCTCCGTGCGCACCTACTGATACTCTCCGTTTGCTCGCGCATGATCTGTAGCCTCGGTAGCGTCAACGACTGAGCTCCGCCACCCTCTGCTCGAATTCCAGTGACCGTTCCCCATAACTCCCAGCTTCCCCTCTCCCTCTGGTTGTTACGCGTGTGATCCCTAGCCTTCTATGCATCTAACTGCATCCTTATCTCATCTTAGCGTGGCCCAGAGTGTCGCCTTCGTCGTCAACCGAGAGCACCGTCGCCAGGGACTTCTCCGACGAGCAATCCTCGACGACCCCGAGCGCCCCTTCGCCAACCGAGCACACGTTGAGCATCTCCTCGTCACGGCGATTCTGGTGAGCATCCTCCCACCTCCCCACGTGACCGAGTTCGCCGGTACCGCCGCTGACAAAGCGCGCTGCCGCCTGTCGCCACCGCTAGCGCCGCCACTTGTTGGTCATCTGCTTAGGGCCGTTCGATTTAGATCCAGTGGACGCGATAGATCCTAGCCGAAGGGGTAAGTAGCGATCAGTGCCGCACGTTTTAGTTATATCCAACGATTCGCAGATGCGATCCAGCGCGAAGTGGTACCAGCCAATCGGATGCCGCCGCGTGTCTGTGAGTTAGGTTTAAAATCAGAAATTTGATCTATTTGATATTAAAACTTGTTTAAATCAGAACTTTTGAATGCCACGTCCAAATTTGACACATTTTATATCAATGGAATCAGGAGAGAAAATCCTTTCCATCTATGCAATGTGTTTAATGTTTTGCCTCTATTAAAATGGTTGTTTGTATAGAAACATGTGTAGTCCTATTTTGTGTATAACAATTATTTGGGAAATGTTTTAATGTTCAAATAAAGGTTGTTTGGCAAGTTTTGAACTTGTTTATGAATCAGTACTATGCACTTGTCTTGTTGAGTATAGAAAATCATCACATATCATATTGCATGCATCCATATATTTTTGCTTGTATATATTTTGTATGTGATTTGGTGCTATCATTTTATGTGTAGATTTTGGTGCAAATAGTGATTGTGATTGTGAGGATTGTAGATACTCTCCAAACTACCAAGGCAAGTGGTGCTTCATGATTTATTTCCTATGTTTTTCAAATATGCATTAGAAATATTTTGCTAGTCTTGCATGGATATTTTTGATCTATATGCTATGCTTGGGAAATCCTAGTAGTTGTAGAATTGCTAGAAATATTTTCTATGTCTTATCAATGCCATGCTTAGCCTAGCTAGTAGCAACCAAGGGTGATTATATTCATGTTATGAATACATATTTCTAAGTCTTTGGAATATGTTTTTGTTTAATAAAACAACTAAGTGAATGAAACACCTGGGTGGAATGGAAAGAATGGGTTATGTTGAGTGGTTACACAGGGCCCATTTCTATGGTTTACCTTGTGTATCTCACTTGTGGAAAGCCACCCAGGAACAAAGGGATTTGAGAGGCCATTAAGAAACTTCTAGTGCAGCCACTTGGCAATATGTGCTCTGCCTGGATCACATAGGTTGTAATAACTTATCCATTTGGACGGTTGGTGGTAGTGGGATGATAGGTTGGAACGCGTCCATTTGGTCTAAGGGAAGGCTTCTGAAAGGTCCTGTCTTGGTGAAAATCAAGTCTTGTGGGAAAAGTGCACAACCTCTGCAGATGGAAGAATCTAAGTACTTAGCCATGTCCCTGGTATTGGACAATTTGAGCATCAAGACATGGAAGCTATCAAGAATCTCCTCATCCCAATTTCTAAGTAAAAACTTGTGGTTGAGCAAGGGTGAAGGACCCCAATGTCTATTGGTGGTTCCTTGGGAAAGTTTTTGTCAAAGAAAAACTTAGTGTTTTCAACTAATAGGCAAAACCTATTTTGAGCAAAGCAAGCCTAAGCTACACTTAGCCAAAATGCATATAGTGTTTAGTCCACCAATATTCTACTAAGGTATCACTTGTCAATACTATTCCAATGTATTGACCCACTGTGGCTATAACTTGTGATGTTGCAGGATATTCTAATGATGATTAGGAGTCATGAGTCTACACTCAACATTCTTGCCTGTGGCACATGAAGATGAAGACTTATTTATCTTATTATATATTTGAACTCTTGTATTAGGCCTATGGCCATGGAGTTGTAAAAGACTATGTTTGTCTCTGGAATGATATGTAATAATGACCTTTGTTTATGTGTACTTCATCTTAAACTGTGGATGCTAGCATTGATCCAGGGACTAGCATTGCAATCACAGGGATCCTTTCCTATACAAAGGAGGGATCTTACAGATGGTATCAGAGCACTGTGTTGCCTGTAGGATTATGACCCTAGGAATGGAAACCACTAAGGAAATTTTTTTAACAACTTCCACACTTGTATTTTCTTCTCGCAAACTTTTCTAATCTTCTTTCTCATCTCTATTTGTAGATGAACTCCATCAACGAAGCCGTGAGAAAGGGACCACTCATGACTATGACTTTGCAGTGTGAGACAGAATTCCCCAAGGCTCTCAAGGACCTCATGGTTGCCATGGGAATACATGGTGCAGCTGTGTACAAGGGTTTTCCTGTGATGGATGGAGGAGTTGAGTACTGGTGGGTGCAACTTCACTTGTATAAAAACAAGGAAGACAACCACAAGGACTCAGGATTCTGCATGGTTACCAACACAGTGATGCACACTACATTCTTTGATTCAGCAAGGGATGCATCTTGGAGGGCCATCAAAGGACTTGGTGATAGAATCAAGTGCAGAATGCTTAACACCCAGAATGACCTTAGGGAAGAAAAGAAGCATACCCAAGAGCTAGAGGCTACCAACCAAAGTTTAAGGAAAGACATCATAGACATAGCAATGGAGTCATGTGATATAGATAAAAAGATTGCCTCTAGAGATGCCCTGTTAGCCAACTTGGCAAGTGATATGGGATTGTAAACGTACTCCGTTAGTTGGACCACCACACTTATCATTTTATTTTCCAAAGATGTTGTCTAAAATAAGTTGAACCTTGGATGTTTGTAATGGATTTTATGTATGTTATGACTTGTGTGTTTATCAATGTTGTGCCTGTGATGCTTTGTCTTGTAAATTATTCATTGTGTTGACTCTAATTTTTTTTCTATCTTATAAATAGATGCCTTTTGTTACTATCAGCACGGCTGAAGAGTTCAAGGGAACTCGTTTTGGCCCTCGTATTATTGAGATCACTAGTTTTCTCAATCTCCCTCTTCCTACCATCATGGTGCTTCCCCTCACCAAGTTTGAGAGGAAAGACCTTTGGGGCTTCAAGGTTAATCAGCCCGGACGCCAGACTGAGCCTACCACGGAGGCAATCATCTTCAAGCTCATGCATGATGACAAGGAGAGAGGCCTTGAGGTAGTCATGCAAGATTTGATTGGACGTCTGTTAGGGAGACACTCTCGACAGGTTAGAGGTACTCACTTCCACGCCTTCGGTAGACGTGATGAGGATGGTGAGGCCATTGACTTCTAGGATACTTCGAGGGAGACAGCAGAGCCGATTCATCTATACCTTCAGGACTTAGAGGTTCTTCTTAGGCACATAGACACTGATAGGACCAACGTCATGCTCAGCAATGACGAACTCCAGGTGCAGCTTTGTGAGAAGGACAAGCTCTTCGTGGAGCAAGATGAGATAGTCAAGGAGATGGAGGCCAAGTTTGAGAGTCAGGACAGAAAGTTCAAGAGTCAAGAGAAACGAATCCAAGATAGGAACAAGAGGATTCGAGACATGACTGCAGAACTGGAGGCCAAGGACTTCGAGCTCGAGCATCTGCAGACTGTGATTGAGAGACTTTGTTCGTAGAAGAGGGCTCTCAAAGCCAAGGTAGAGACCTTGACCACCAATGTCGAGGAGTACAAGACCGCTATGGAGAATGCCGGTCTTACACTTGTTGATGAGGAGGTTGATGCAGAGGAGTAGTGATGACTACTCATTTACCTTTATTTATCATGCCTTTGATTATTGAGTCGCAATGACCATCCAACATGTGGATGGCTTGCTATTGGTGTGTTTACTTTGCAAACTTGTCGTCTATGTTGTTGAACTTTTATTATTATGATGCATGTTTGGTGATTGTTTATGTGATGTATTGTGCATGTTAGCATCTATGGGTATCTCATTCTTATCTCTATTGAACAAACCACAGATGCCTCCCCGACGTGCCAATCCCAACCCCAACAACAACAACATCACTCCTGAGATGCAACAAATGATGACAGCTCAGACTCAGCTGATGCAAATGATGACTACGTTCATCCAGAATTAGAACAACAACAACAACAACAACAACAACAACAATAACAACAACAATCAGAACAACCCACTGGGTTTTGACATGCTTACCAGGTTCTTGAGACAAAGGCGAGCAAAGTTCTCAGGAACTACCGATCCTATGGTGTCCAATGATTGGCTACGCTCTGTGAACAAGTACTTGGTAACTGTTGGCTGTACTGATGAAGAAAATGTCAGATTTGCAGCTCACTTGTTGGAAGGACCAGCAGCCACTTGGTGGGATAACTTCCAGATCACCACTCCCATTGAGGATGTGACATGGGCTATCTTCGAAGATGGTTTCCATACTGCTCACATCTCATCCGGAGTGATGAGTTTGAAGAAAAAAGAATTCCATAACTTGAAGCAGCGCCACCGCAGCGTGGCTGAATATATTGAGGAGTTCAACAATCTGGCGCGATATGCACCGGATGAAGTTGACATTGATGCTAAGAGGAAGGAAAAGTTCCTTGAAGGGTTGAATGATGAATTGAACCTACAGTTAGCTGTGGCCTATGTTCCCACATACCAGTCTCTTTGTGATAAAGCTGCTATTTTGGAGAACAAGATGAAGCAAGTTGAAAGCAGGAAGAGAAAGCACTCTGACAAGCACAGCTCGGGATCGTCTCACAAGCGTTCCCATTATGATGACAGTGGGAGTTCTGGATCCCACAAGCATGGGAAATTCAACAAGCACCACAACCACAACCGTTACCATGACAACAAGCACCACCGTGGTCATGACAATGATAAGTACAAGAATAACAAGGGTGGATATAAGAGCCACCACAGTGGAAGTGGAAGTGGCAATGGAAGCCAGCCTGTCAAGAAGGATCTTAGTCAGGTTGAATGTTTCAAGTGCAAGAAGATGGGGCATTATGCAAATGAATGCCCAGAAAAAAAAGTTGAAGGACCCAACAAGCCCAACCCTTTTCAAAAGGGACAAGTGAACCACATCAATGTGGAGGAAATTTATGAGGAACCTGATGCTGTTGCTGGTAAGTTCAAACTCAATTCTGTTTCAGCATTTGTTCTCTTTGATACTGGTGCATCTCATTCATTCATATCAAGAGCATTTGTTGAAAGAAATGAACTACCAGTAGAAACTATTGGGTGTCCTATAAAAGTAAGTTCTCCTGGTGGAGAAATGATAGTGAATTCAGGATGTCATGATCTAGTCATAGAGTTTGGGAAGTATAAGTTTCCTGTTAACCTGATAATCCTAAACTCCCAAGGATTGGATGTTATATTGGGAATGGACTGGATGACTAAGCACAAGGGAGTAATAGATTGTGCCAACCATACTGTCTCACTCATAACTCCAGAAAGCAAAAGGATTAGATTCAAGACCAACTTTGAATCGAAAAGGAGTAAGCTTAATTCTCTTAAAGGGGTTAGCATAGACAGTGTGCCAATCGTGAGTGAATATCCGAATGTGTTTCCGGAAGAATTGCCGGGAATGCCACTAGATAGAGATGTGGAATTTCTTATTTATTTGCTACCAGGATCTGGACCTATAGCAAATAGACCATATAAGATGTCGGTTGATGAACTGAAAGAACTCAAGAAACAACTTGGAGAACAGTTGCAGAAAGGATTTATCCAACCAAGTTCTTCATCTTGGGGAGCACCAGTTTTGTTTGTGGAAAATAAAGATAGAAGTCAAAGGTTATGCATAGATTACCGCTCACTCAATGAGGTGACCATCAAGAACAAATACCCTTTGACAAGAATCAATGACTTGTTTGATCAGTTAGAAGGAGCTTGTGTGTTCTCAAAGATTGATCTCCGGTCAGGTTATTTCCAGCTCAAGATAAGGGAACAAGACATACCTAAGACAGCTTTCACCATAAGGTATGGATTCTATGAGTATACCATGATGCCATTTGGTTTGACCAATGCACCAGCATACTTCATGAATATGATGAACAAGGTGTTCATGGAGATCCTTGACAAGTTTGTTGTCGTATTCATCGATGACATTCTAATCTACTCCAAGAGTAAGGAAGAGCATGAAGGACATTTACGTTTGATACTTGAGAAGCTTAGAGAGCATAAGCTGTATGCCAAATTCAGCAAGTGTGAATTTTGGTTAAATAAAGTTGGTTTTCTTGGACACGTTGTGTCAGGAGATGGTGTAGCAGTTGATCCTGCTAAAGTTTCAGCTGTAACTGAATGGGAATCTCCTAAGTCAGTGAAAGAGGTTCGTAGTTTCCTTGGCTTGGCAGGATACTACATAAGATTTATTGAGAATTTCTCCAAGGTAGCTAAACCTATGAAAGAATTGCTAAAGAAAGACAAGAAATTTGCTTGGTCTGAAGGTTGTGAACTCAGTTTCCAAGAATTGCAGAAGATACTAGTGACAACACCAGTCTTATGTTTGCTAGATTTGGAGAAGGATTTCCAAGTATATTGTGATGCATCTCATCATGGATTAGGTACAGTACTTATGCAAGAAGGGAAAGTTGTGGCTTATGCCTCGAGACAACTCAAAACTCATGAGGTAAATTACCCTACTCATGATTTAGAGTTAGCCTCTGTTGTCCATGCACTCAAAACACGGAGACATTATCTTTTGGGAAAGCGTTGTGAAGTGTTCACAGATCACAAGAGTTTAAAGTATATTTTCACCTAGAAGGAAATTAACATGAGACAAAGAAGATGGCTAGAACTCATCAAGGACAATGACTTGAGTTTGCAATACCATCTCGGTAAAGCAAATGTTGTAGCGGATGCTCTAAGCCATAAAGTTTTTGTGAATGGCCTTACTAAAGGAGAATTGCCAGATGATCTATGTGCCCAATTCCGGGATCTCAGATTAGAGATTGTGCCTGAAGGTCATCTCATGTCTTTGGATGTTCAACCCACCTTGTTGGACAAAATCAAAGAAACCCAAAATACGGATAAGGAAATTGATGAGATTAAGGAAAAGATTGGCAAAGGGAAAGCCAAAGGATTCCATGAATACGAACATGGTACTTTATGGCATGGAAAACGTATCTGTGTTCCACAAGATCCGGAACTTCGGAAACTGATATTACAGGAAGCACATAACTCACCATATTCCATTCATCCGGGTAACACCAAAATGTACATGGATATGAAAGAAAGATTTTGGCGGAATAATCTCAAGAAGGACATCTCCGAACATATTGCTTTGTGTGATGTATGTAGCAGAGTGAAAGCGGAACATCAGACACCAGCAGGAATATTACAACCACTACCTATTCCTGATTGGAAATGGGACAAGATTGGTATGGATTTTATCACCGGATTGCCAAGGACCAGGTCAGGATATGATTCTATTTGGGCAGTAGTGGATCGCCTAACTAAAGTGGATCATTTCATACCCGTGAAGACAACTTACACAAGTGCTAAGTTAGCCAAGATATATATGAGTAGAATTGAATGTCTACATGGAGTACCCAAGAGTATTGTGTCTGATAGGGGAACTCAATTCACTTCTCATTTTTGGAGGCAACTACATGAGTCATTGGGAACGAGGTTGGAATTCAGCACTGCTTTTCATCCTCAGACTGATGGACAGACAGAAAGGACTAATCAGATTCTTGAAGATATGTTGAGAGCATGTGCTCTAGACTATGGAGCCAGTTGGGATGAAAGTCTGCGTTACACAGAATTCTCTTACAATAACAGCTATCAAGCTAGTATTGAGATGGCACCATTTGAGTTTCTCTATGGGAGAAAGTGTACCACCCCATTGCTATGGAATGGTGTGGGAGAAAGAAGTTTATTCGGACCAGAACTCATCAAAGAGGCTGAAGAGAAAGTCAAGCTGGTTAAGGACAGATTGAAGATAGCACAGTCCCGACAGAAGAGCTACGCAGATCCTAAGCGTACAGAAGTCACCTATGAAGTAGGTGGTAGAGCTTATCTTAGAGTGTCACCACTCCGTGGAGAGAAAAGGTTTGGTGTCAAAGGTAAATTGGCCCCAAGATATGTTGGACCATTCAAGATTCGGAGTCGTAAAGGAGAAGTAGCTTATGAGATTGAATTGCCAAAGTCTTTATCAGCTGCTCATAATGTGTTCCATGTGAGTCAGCTTAAGAAATGTCATCCCGAAATGAAAGAGACTTCTTTGAAAGATACTATACCTTTGGAAGAGGTCCAATTGGAAAGCGATCTCACTTATGAGGAGAAGCCTATCAAGATTCTTGAGACTGCAGAAAGAGTTACTCGGACTAAGACTATCAAATTCTGCAAAGTTCAATGGAACCATCATTCCGAAGAGGAAGCAACATGGGAAAGAGAAGATGATCTTCGAAAAGACCACCCTCACCTATTTGCTAGCCAATCCGAATCTCGAGGGCGAGATTCACCTTAAGGGGGTAAGATTTGTAACATCCCTAAAATCATGTTTCAAAACTCATGCATATCATCCATGCATCCATGATCATCTAGGGTTTTATTTTCAAAACCATTTCAAAAACAGGAGCAAATGTTGCTCATTATTTTATGTAAGTATGCTCTAGCCTTAGTCCTACTTTATAAATGAGAAGAGTACTTGTTTTGTTCAGTAATGTTTTGAATTCAAAGTTTCAAAGTCCCAAAGCTTGAGCCAAGTTTTCAAAACAAAGTGTAAAAAATAAAACTATATTATGCCTATTGTTTATATCACATTAAGGCTTGGTTTTATTTTTATTTTCAAATGAGCATAGTGTGTTTGAGTAAACAGAGGAGTTTTGACACACATTTGAGTGCAAAGTTACTGTATAAAAACCTAGAGAAGATTTGAATTCAAACTGATTTGAAATAGAGTTTGAAAACCATTTCTAGAAAATCAAACAGAAAAAGAAAAGAAGTAAAGAGGAAAAAAATAAGCAAACAGCCAATCTGGCCCAACCCAGCCCAAATCGACCCAGCTAGCCCAGCAGCCCCTCCCCGCGAAATGTTTTCTTTCACTTACAGCCGCACCCACAGAGTCACTGACCGCCTGGACCCAACCCCTCTTCCTTTCTCTCGCTGACAACCGCGGCCCACATGACAGTCGTCGTCTCCACCCCCCAGCGACCAGTTCATCCCCAAATTACGCCGGGCATTTCCTGTTTAATTCGCGGCTTCAATTCTCGTTCAATGCCTGAGTAATTCACGCCCCCGTCTCGCCTACTTAAACACCATGCTCCCCTCCTCCTTTTCCCCCAAACCACACCTCACCAGAGCCACCAGGCCGCTCGAATTTCTCTCTGGACGCCCTCTGCTCCGACGAGTTCGTCGTCGAATTCCGGTGAGCACTGCGCTCCGCTCTGCCTATGGTTCATGCTGGCTTGTTCTACATCTCCGTGCGCACCTACTGACACTCTCTGTTTGCTCGCGCATGATCTGTAGCCTCGGCAGCGTCATCGACTGAGCTCCGCCACCCTCTGCTCGAACTCCGGCGATCGTTCCCCGTAAGTCCCAGCTTCCCCTCTCCCTCTGGTTGATACGCGTGTGATCCCCAGCCTTATACGCATCTAACTGCATCCTTATCTCGTCTTAGCATGGCCCAGAGCGTCGCCTTCGTCGTCAACCGAGAGCACCGTCGTCAGGGACTTCTCCGACGAGCAATCCTCGACGACCCCGAGCGCCCCTTCGCCAACCGAGCACACGTTGAGCATCTCCTCGTCACGGCGATTCTGGTGAGCATCCTCCCACCTCCCCGTGCGACTTAGTTCGCCGGTACCGCCGCTGACAGAGCGCGCCGCCGCTAGCGCCGCCACTTGTTGGTCATTTGCTTAGGGTCGTTCGATTTAGATCCAGTGGATGCAATATATCCTAGGCGAAGGGGTAAGTAGCGATCAGTGCCGCATGTTTTAGTTAGATCCAACGGTTCACAGACACGATCCAGCGCAAAGCGGTACCAGCCAATCGGATGCCTCCGCGTGTCTGTGAGTTAGGTTTAAAAATCAGAAATTTGATCTAATTGATATTAAAACTTGTTTAAATCATAACTTTTGAATGCCACGTCCAAATTTGACAAATTTTATATCAATGGAATCAGGAGAGAAAATCATTTCCATCTATGCAATGTGTTTAATGTTTTGCCTCTGTTAAAATGGTTGTTTTTATAGAAACATGTCTAGGCCTATTTTGTGTATAACAATTATTTGGGAAATGTTTTAATGTTCAAATAAAGGTTGTTTGGAAAGTTTTGAACTTGTTTATGAATCAGTACTGTGCACTTGTCTTGTTGAGTATAGAAAATAATCACATATCATATTGCATGCATCCATATATTTTTGCTTGTATATATTTTCTATGTGATTTCGTGCTATCATTTTATGTGTAGATTTTGGTGCAAATAGTGATTGTGATTGTGAGGATTGTAGCTACTCTCCAAACTACCAAGGCAAGTGGTGCTTCATGATTTATTTACTATGTTTTGCAAATATGCATTAGAAATATTTTGCTAGTCTTGCATGGATATTTTTGATCTATATGCTATGCTTGGGAAATCCTAGTAGTTGTAGAATTGCTAGAAATATTTTCTATGTCTTATCAATGCCATGCTTAGCCTAGCTAGTAGCAACCAAGGGTGGTTATATTCATGTTATGAATAAATATTTCTAAGTCTTTGGACTATGTTTTTGTTTAATAAAACAACTAAGTGAATGAAACACCTGGGTGGAATGGAAAGAATGGGTTATGTTGAGTGGTTACACAAGGCCCATTTCTATGGTTTACCTTGTGTATCTCACTTGTGGAAAGCCACCCAGGAACAAAGGGATTTGAGAGGCCAAATGTTAAGAAACTTCTAGTGCAGCCACTTGGCAATATGTGCTCTGCCTGGATCACATAGGTTGCAATAACTTATCCATTTGGACGGTTGGTGGCAGTGGGATGATAGGTTGGAATGCGTCCATTTGGTCTAAGGGAAGGATTATGAAAGGTCCTATCTTGGTGAAAATCAAGTCTTGTGGGAAAAGTGCACAACCTCTGCAGATGGAAGAATTTAAGTACTTAGCCATGTCCCTGGTATTGGACAATTTGAGCATCAAGACATGGAAGCTATCAAGAATCTCCTCATCCCAATTTCTAAGTAAAAACTTGTGGTTGAACAACTGTGAAGGACCCCAATGTCTATTGGTGGTTCCTTGGGAAAGTTTTTGTCAAAGAAAAACTTAGTGTTTTCAACTAATAGGCAAAACCTATTTTGAGCAAAGCAAGCCTAAGCTACACTTAGCCAAAATACATATAGTGTTTAGTCCACCAATATTCTACTAAGGTATCACTTTCCAATTCTATTCCAATGTATTGACCCACTGTGGCTGTAACTTGTGATGTTGCAGGATATTCTAATGATGATTAGGAGTCATGAGTCTACACTCAACATGCTTGCCTGTGGCACATGAAGATGAAGACTTATTTATCTTACTATATATTTGAACTCTTGTATTAGTCCTATGGCCATGGAGTTTTAAAAGACTATGTTTGTCTCTGGAATGATATGTAATAATGACCTTTGTTTCTGTGTACTTCATCTTAAACTGTGGATGCTAGCATTGATCCAGGGACTAGCATTGCAATCACAGGGATCCTTTCCTATACAAACGAGGGATCTTATAGAAGCAATTTACTATACAAAGTGCATGGTTGGAAAGTACTTGGTCTTCTGGTTCCATTGATATAAAATTTGCAAAATTTGGACGTGTGGATCAAAAGTTATGAATTTTACAAACTTGAACATCTAATAGATCATTTCTGGTTTTTATTAAAACAGACTGGCCACATGGTGAGTTCTGATTCGCTGGTACCGGTTCGTTCGGATCAAGCACTGAGGATCGTTGGATATAATGCGAATCGCACGGCCCATAAGGCTATGTACCCCTTCGATTAGTTCTTCTATCTAAGCCACAAGATGATGATCTAACGGCTCACAGGTGGTTGACCAAAGTCTGGCGGCGCACAACGGTGGCGCGCGGCGGCGGCGCTCTGGCGGCGAGGTTGCCGGCGATATAGGGGGAGATAAGAGGAGTGGAATGGCTCACCCGAATTGCATGATCTTGCTGATGCTCGTCGTATCCCTGGTTGGCGAAGGGGCGCTCGAGGATGACGGTGATTGCTCGCCGGAGAAGTTTCGAGCGGCGGTGCTCTCGGGCTGTCATCGTTGGCGACGTTTCGGACCACTCTAAGACAAGATAAGATCTGCGTTAGCTGCGCACGAGGTCGGCAATCATGTGTGCATCAACGAGAGGAAAGGGGGTGGTCAGATGCTACCTGGGGCACTCGCCAGAGTAGAGGCAGTGGACGGTGGCGAGAGGGCGTCGTCGTTGCCGAGCGTCTGAGGCGCGCGCGGCTAAACAAGCGGTACTAGGAGGTTCGCATGACAATGGGGAGTGTGCTCGTGTGGTCGAGGGGTAGTGGGGCTGGCTGGCTCCGTCGGAATCGTCGCCAGAAGGTCGTCGGAACAGAGGCATTCGCAAGGAAAGGGAGAGGAGGCATGGGCGCTTAAATGGGCGAGATTACTGGGAGAGTTATGCGTGCATTGAAGAGGATTTAAGAAGAGAAATCAGCGCAGCAACAACAACGGGGTTGGGGATGAACTGGTCACAGTGGGGAAGAAGGTGAGCTGGCAGGTGGGGTCTGGCGGCAGTGAGAGAGAGGGGTGGGTGGGGTTATGTAGTCAGCGTCTGTGTGGGTTCGTTGCCGAGTATGAATCGTTTTCTGCGGGGGAAGAGGGAAATGGGCTTGCTGGGCTTAGTGGGCTAGTTTAGCTGGGCTGGGTTCTTTCTCTTTTTTTATACAGAATGTTTTTCTTTTTCTATTTTGAATTTCTGTTTTGATTTCTATTCAAATAATTTAAGCACTATTTGAATTCAAACCTTTTCTAAACTTTGTGTATATTTTAATACTGTTATTTAACATATTCCAAAGTCAAATTTAGAATAATTCTTTTATTCTTTTTAGGGTCTTTTATTTATTTTAAAAATAGACATTTTGTCTTTATTTCAAATAGGATTTAATGTGTTTTAAAACTCTATTTGAAAACCATATTTTTACCAAACCTTTTCAGCAAGATTTATGTATTTAAAAGGGGTGTTAAATGTTTTACTTTGAATTATTCAAAGTATTTTTAATATGATTATTAAACTTTTACTTTGAGCAATTGTTTTTATTCCAATGAACTTCAATTATGGTTTTAATTATATATACCTTTATTTAAATGATTCTATTATTTCATTTAAGTGAATTAAATAACTTTTACTCCACTTGGGTAAATTCCAAATATTTTTCCCTGATTTAATTAATCATTTCTAATAGGGATTTTATCTTTATTCAAATAGAAATAGAATTTGGTTAATGCCCTTTTATTTTATTTGGAAAAATCTATATCCTTTTATTTGGATTTGGATTATAACTATTCCATTTGTTTATGGATTAGGCCAAGATCTAATTTGGCCTTTAAATATTCCTTATTTAATATTTCTTTCTTTATCTTATAAAAACCATATCTTTTTATTTATAGATCCAAACTTGGTGTTTCCAATTTGTATAATCTTATTTAATATTTGTTTATACTTTTAAATGTCTTTAGGATTATTTGCTCACCATTTGGTATGGATTTGTAGATAGGTGCTTTATTAGCTTTGGAAATTCACTTTCCTTATCTTACTCAATTCATAAGATTTTATCTATGGCTCCAAATTAAGTGAAATCACTTTCTATGGTTTTATAATAATTCCATTTGTCATTCTTGATCATTTTGAAATGTTTGTTTGACCAATTTTTATATGGATCAAATCCATAGGCTTAGAGATAACTTGGAAATGTTTTTCTTCCATTAGAGTTTTAGGGTTTTGGTTTATTTTCCAAGTGTTTAAATTTCAAGATGCATTTATGAAGAATGCATTTCACTTGATTTGAAACTAGTTGGATTCAAACTTTATTCAAAGTTTGTTCAAGATGGGATTTTAAGTTTCCATTTAGAAACAAAAAGTTTCTATTCACTCTAAATTTCAACAATTATTTATTTTGTTTATTTATTTTACACATTACAAAATTTGGAAAATTTTGGGATGTGACAGGCTACCACCCTTAAAAGAAATCTCGTCCCGAGATTTGGGAAGGCTAGGGTTACAAGTTGGCTCAAAGCAACTAGGGTACTACCACCCTTAAAAATTTTCCAACTAGATTACATCTTGGCTTGCTTGGGATCTTGATGAAACTTCTCTGGACACTTGTCTGCATAATGGCCTAGCTCTTTGCATTTGAAACACATCACTTGGCTATTATCCTTCTTCTTCTTTGGTATCAATTCCTCTTGTTTATTTCCTTGGTTCTTCTTCTTTTCTGGGCAATCACTAGCATAGTGTCCCATTTCTTTGCAATTGTAACATTGCAACTGGCTTATATCCTTCTTCTTCTTTTTGGTTCTCTCCAAAGCTAGGAGTTCTTCTAGTTCATGCTCTTCATACTTCACCACAAAGGTGGGAAATCTTTCTCTCTTCTTGGGGCAGTTACTAGAGATATGACCTTCTTCTTCACAAGAGTAGCAACACTTTGTGGTCACTTTGGATTTGGCCTTATGAGGTATGGTTCTGACTTTGCCTTCATCCTTCTTGGTAGAAGTTGTTCCCTCCTGAGGGTTTACAAACTGTTGATGCACTCCACCTTGTTTCCTTTGTTGAACTATGGAATAGATGGGGCATTGGATAGGGACATGATTATTTCCTTCATATAGGAAGCATGTAGCTTGAGATGTGGGGCATTGATTAGTTGGATGTTTCTCTTCACAATTAGGGCATTGATCCATATGCTCTTTGGAAGTGTGATCCTTGTCTCCACAAATATTGCAAGCTTGAGTTCCTTCTGTAATATCATCCTTGACATCATTGTTGTCACAAACTCCTTGAAAAGAGTTGTCTCCCATGTTGATCATTTGATTTGTCACCTTTTGCATCAATTGGGTTTGGGTTTCCAAAAACCTTTGCATGGTTGGGTCTAAATCATTGTTGTTGGCCCAAAATTGAGTTGTCACTTGGTTCAACTAGGTTTGGGTTGTTATGAGTTCTCTCATGTGCATCTCTCGGTTGTTGTTGTCACCATTCTTGATGTTGGAGTTTCTTGGAGTAGTCATCTGTTTGGGTTGGATTGGGATTAGAATAGGCAAAAGATTTCTACGGAATTAATTCTAATCACACACATCACAATTCACACAAGCAATGTGCAAGCAATCACAAACAACATTCCACTCAAACAACAAGTTTCAAGCACATTTTTAAGCAACAAAATATTCTTGCTACACCACATAAGTTGGTGGGTTTGATCTAAACTTAATATGGTGGTCCAACTATATGGTTCACTCGAGAGCATTCCATCCTTCTTAGTTGGTTCTTCTTGATCAATATCTTTGTATCCTTGGAGAATTTCTTGCATCTTGGTCACAAAACTTCAAAGGTGATGGTGGTTCCTTCTAAGTTGTATTTACTTAGTCTTCAAGTCTTGAGTAATATTTCTTGTCTCACTTGTATTCTTTAGTGATATCCAAGTTGAAGTCCTTGGTGAAAATAAAGCTGAAGTCTTTGATGATGTTGAAGTTGAAGTCATTGGAGTTGGTGGAGTCCTTTGCTCATGTTGAAGTCTTTGCTCATGGTGGAGGCTTTATCCATTAAGTTGAAATATAAGAGATGTAGAGTTAAAACCAAAAAGGTTGAGGAAAGAGTTTACAAGATTGTTTGTAAATAATTTTTTGGAACAAATACAACTCCTATTTTTCTAAGGGGTTTTGTCCAATCCTAGGGTTACAAATCCTACAGGCAACATAGTTCTCTGATACCATCTGTAGAGGTCCCAACCTTTAATAAGGTAGAGATCCCTGTGTTTACAATGCTAGTCCCTGGATCAATAGCTAGCATCCACAGTTAAGATGTAATATCCAGAAACAAAGGTCATAATACAACTTTATAACCAGGAATAAAATAATTCATTACGTTACATCTTACATAGCTCATTTGGCTATCTCATTACAATGCAGCAGAAATAACTTTAGCATGGAGTCCTTTATCTTCAAAGTGCCATAGGCAATCATGTTGGTTGTAGACTTGTAATCCTAATCAACACACTTCACTAACATCAAACAAACCCACAAATTAATAAGTTACAGCCACAAGGGTTAATACATTTGAATTGTATTGGCAAGTGATACTATGGTAGTGTAGTGGAGTCTATCATCTATATGCAATTGGCTATGTGGATCTTAGGCTTGCTTTTCTCAAAATAGATTTTCCTTATCTTTTGAAAACACTAAGTTTTTGTTTGTCAAAAATCACCCAAGGCATCTCCCAATAGAAATTGGTGATCCTTCAACCCTTGTTCCACCACAAAATTTTAACTTAGAAATTGGGATGAGGAGATTCTTGACAGCTTCCATGTCTTGATGCTCAAATTGTCCTTTGCAAGGGACATGGCTAAGTACTTTGATTTTACACTCTGCAGAGGTGTTGCACTTTTCCCACAAGACTTGGTTTCACCAAGACAAGATCTTTCAGAAGCCTTCCCTTAGACCAGAATGGACGCGTTCCAACCTATCATCCCCTACCACCAACTGTCCATTTGGCTAAGTTATTGCAACCTATATGATCTAGGAAGATCCCATAATGCCAAGTGGCTGCACTTGAAGCTTCTCAACATTTGACATATCAAATCTCTTTGTTCCTGGGTGGCATTCCACAAGTGAGATACACAAGGTAAACCAAAGAAATGGGCCTTGTATAACCACTCAACACAAACCATTCCTTCCATTCCACCCAGGTGTTTCATTCACTTAGTTGTTTTATTAAAGAAAACACAAGTCCTTGACTTAGAAATATTCCATAGCATGAATATAATCCACCCTTGTTTTCTACTAGCTAAGCTAAGAATGATAGTAGTAGGAAGCTTAACATAGGGAAATTCTACTAAGGTTTCATCTACTAGGATTTCCCATGGCATAGTTTATACTTAGCAAAATTCCCTGCAAGTCCTACTTAGAAATATCACTAATGCATAGTGAAAATAACGGGACAAAAGTATGGATAATCACTTGCCTTTTTGGTAGAGAATATAAGTTCACTCCTTGATTTTGCAATGATCACACTCTTCAAATTCCACTACAATTCAATCAAGCAAGCAAGAATTCAATCTACCATTCAAGCAAACAACACATAAAATAATAGAAACAAAGCAATGCATGCAAGCATGCTAAAGATTGTTTTATTGGGAAAAGTGGTTTCTAATAGGTTATAAACATTCTAAAACACCTATTGGTCATTTTATATAAGTGGAAAAATCATTTGCAAAAGATTTTACTTATAAATCATTTTAAAACCAAATCAATATTTTATGTGGTTGAAAATGCCTTTAGCAAAGTAATAATCTTTATAGGGTTCACCAAATACATTTTTAACTTTAAAACTTGGTGTTTGGGGTCATAGAGTTTAATCCAAATCATTTCCTAAAGGGCTTCCTCCAAAAGCATTTTTAACACATCAACAACATTTTTATTTGACTAGAAATGTTCTAAATCAAAGATTTATTCTCTTGCTTCACAAAATATGTTTTTAAATCCACAAGTTGGTTTATATGGTCAGTAGGTTCAAAACAATCAATTTGACAAAGATTTTGTCACAAAAATAATTTTAGAATTAATTTTATATTCAAAATATGCCTACACAAGTTTCTGCAAAAACAACCCATTAAACAGAAACAATTTACTAAAGAAAGTGTATGGCTGGAAAGTACTTGGTCTGCCGATTCCATTGTTATAAAATTTGCAAAATTTGGACGTGTGGATCAAAAGTTATGAATTTTACAAACTTGAAAATCTAATAGATCATTTCTGGTTTTTATTAAAACAGATTGGCCACGTGGTGAGTTCTGATTCGCTGGTACCGGTTAGTTCGGATCAAGAACTGAGGATCGTTGGATCTAATGCGAATCGCACGGCCCAGAATGCTACGTACCCCTTCGATTAGTTGTTCTATCTAAGCCACTAGATGATGATCTAACGGCTCACAGGTGATTGACCAAAGTCTGGCGACGCTCAACGGTGGCGCGCGGCGGCGGCGTGCTGGCGGCGAGGTTGTCAGCGATACAGCGGGAGAGAAGAGGAGTGGAATGGCTCACCCGAATCACATGATCTTGCTGATGCTCGTCGTATCCCTGGTTGGCGAAGGGGCGCTCGAGGATGGCGGTGATTGCTCGCCGGAGAAGCTTCGGGCGGCGGTGCTCTCGGGCTGTCGTCGTTGGCGACGTTTCGGGCCACGCTAAGACAAGATAAGAGCTGCGTTAGCTGCACACGAGGTCGGCGATCATGTGTGCATCAACGAGAGGAAAGGGGGTGGTTAGATGCTACCTGGGGCACTCGCCGGAGTAGAGGCAGTGGACGGTGGCGAGAGGGCGTCATCGTTGCCGAGCGTCTGAGGCGCGCGCGGCTAAACAAGCGGTACTGGGAGGTTCACAGGACAATGGGGAGCGTGCTCGTGTGGTCGAGGGGTAGTGGGGCTGGCTGGCTCCGTCGGAATCGTCGCCGGAAGGTCGTCGGAACAGAGGCGTTCGCAAGCAAAATTGTGGCAGCCCGGTGGCTCTCTGGCAGCGGAGTGTGCGAGGAAAGGGAGAGGAGGCATGGGCGCTTAAATGGGCGAGATTACTGGGCGAGTTATGCGTGCATTCAAGAGGATTTAAGCAGAGAAATCAGCGCAGCAACAGCAGCGGGGTTGGGGATGAACTGGTCACGGTGGGGAAGAAGGTGAGCTGGCAGGTGGTGTTTGGCGGCAGCGAGAGAGACGGGTGGGGTGGGGTCATGTAGTCAGCGTCTGTGTGGGTTCGTTGCCGAGTACGAATCGGTTTCTGCGGGGGAAGAGGGAAATGGGCTTGCTGGGCTTAGTGGGCTAGTTTAGCTGGGCTGGGTTCTTTCTCTTTTTTTTTATACAGAATGTTTTTCTTTTTCTATTTTGAATTTCTGTTTTGATTTCTATTCAAATAATTTGGCCTTTAAATATTCCTTATTTAATATTTCTTTCTTTATCTTATAAAAACCATATCTTTTTATTTATAGATCCAAACTTGGTGTTTCCAATTTGTATAATCTTATTTAATATTTGTTTATCCTTTTAAATGTCTTTAGGATTATTTGCTCACCATTTGGTATGGATTTCTAGATAGGTGCTTTATTAGCTTTGGAAATTCAATTTCCTTATCTTACTCAATTCATAAGATTTTATCTATGGCTCCAAATTAAGTGAAATCACTTTCTATGGTTTTATAATAATTCCATTTGTCATTCTTGATCATTTTGAAATGTTTGTTTGACCAATTTTTATATGGATCAAATCCATAGGCTTAGAGATAACTTGGAAATGTTTTTCTTCCCTTAGAGTTTTAGGGTTTTGGTTTATTTTCCAAGTGTTTAAATTTCAAGATGCATTTATGAAGAATGCATTTCACTTGATTTGAAACTATTTGGATTCAAACTTTATTCAAAGTTTGTTCAAGATGGGATTTTAAGTTTCCATTTAGAAACAAAAAGTTTCTTTTCACTCTAAATTTCAACAATTATTTATTTTGTTTATTTATTTTTCACATTACAAAATTTGGAAAATTTTGGGATGTGACATAACCTGATGTAGGCATGACGTCACTTGGGTTGATCCTCACTGGTTGAGAATCGATCGATCGATCTGGTGCGCGCGGGGCTGTGACTAGGTGCGTTGGACAGAGGAGATCAAGGCGAACCTATTAGTGGTGGCGCTGCTATCTAATGGTCATCGGAGGGCAACCGACGACGAGCTTATGCGGCGGTGCTTGCGGTTGATTACAGTGGCGTGGATTTAGGAAGCAAACAAAGCATCAGCCCAGGTTAGGAGACTTAGTGACTCACTAGGAACGCGATAGTGTGCTTGGTTTGGCGAGGAGCGGTCGGAGACGATGGCGAGGTCGACGAACAGCGTCGGGAACCGAGGGTACGATTAGGTCGATTCACGTCTCCTCCGCAGTCGCAAGTTGGGGCAATCGAACAAGAAGAGCACGGTGGTCTCCACCGTGGTATTATCTGGCTGAGGCGAGCACGGAATCGCCGGCTCCGGCTAACCTCCGAGCTAGGGTTCTCGGCATGGTTGGGGAAAAGAGGCAGAGAGTGTTTCAGAGGGGAAATTGAGGATGAGGACGAGCAGGGACGTCGCGGTGGACTCCTTATCCTCTCCTGGCAATGGCGACGTTGATCTTGGCATAAGGACGACGATGACGACATCGGGCGGCGGCGAGCTCCTCCAGCGAGCTGTCTGTGTGCGTGAGGATGACGATGACGTGTTGTTTTGTGGATAACCCCCTGGCATTTATTTCCTCTCATCCCATAGTCCTTCCCTGGCCCCACTCGTCAGCCACATATGAGAAAGAGTTGGGCTGGCTGTTGGGCTTTTGTGGGCTGCACATGGGCGTCAGATAAGTACAGAGGTGCTGGGCCATAGCCAGGTAATGTTTTTATTTGTTTTCTCTTTTTCTATTTTCTGTTTTCCTTTTCAGATTTGAATTTAATTTATCTTTGAACTTTTCTTTGTAGAATTTATTTGCTGGATAATTATAGTAATACTAAAATATATTTAGTATCATCTGTGAACTTTTATTATATACTCTTTTTATATATCTTTTATTATATAATCCCTCATAATATTTTGTAGAAGCTTTTCTTATTATTTGTCTCTCCACTTTTAATCATGAATTTATTAAATGATATATTCTTATTTGTTTATAAAACTTAACTCTAGTTGGCTCATAGTTTGAATATAAATTTTATATGTATAATGATCCTATATCATTATTTGATGCATGAAATATAAAAGAAATTAATATGGTTATTACTACTCCCATTAACTTGGAAAATGACAAAGTATATATTCTATTATGATAAACAAATAAGTTTAGGGTTTTGAATTATGAATATTTACCCTATGGTTTAGGGTTTTTAATATACTTAGATTCCTTTATGGATATGAGGAAAGTTTTAATAACTAAGCATATTGTTTTCTGTTTGGAATATTTGATGACATCACCTTTAGGACTAGAAAGTTATATTAGAATGTTTTATAATAAGGAATTGATAAAGATACTCCTAAGCACATATAATTATGATGGTTGGAACTAGCAGAGATGGGCTTATGTGATTTGTTATAGGGAAATGTTCGTATCAAGTGATATAGATATAAGATGAGGAATTCTTAGTATGAAATGGATATTATACTTGGTTTTAAGACTTAAAGTTGATTGTTTACCAAGAATTACTATCTTAAAATAATTCATAATTCTAGACTTCTTATTAAGGAATTCCTTTCCTAGATATACTACCTTTTCCTATCTATCATCATGATTAACATGATGAGCTTTACTTCATAAAAATATTCTTATTCATTGATTAACCTTCTAAACTCATGGATGAATCCAATGAGTTTGATACTAAAGTATTTCATAACTTCCTCATATCCTTGCTTGGTTGTATCTACTACTCTTCTGTAGATAGCCTTCCATCCAACAAGTAGTTCCTTCAAACTCTATGTAACATCCCTAAAATCATGATTTCAAAGCTTGCATATCATTCATCCATGCATATAGATTTGAGATCAAATTTCAAACTCTTTTCAAAAAGAACAGAAGCACATGGTGCTATAATTTTATGTGGCAGATTTAATTCAAATGGCCAACATCATTTGAAAGTTGGAAGTTTAGGAACTTGGTTGCTTGCCTCCATTGTTGGAAAGTGTGTGTGAAAATTTTAGACCAAAGTTTTTAGCTTAGAAATAATTCCAAAACCCCTATTTCAAACATTTGCAAATTAGATGCAAAGTCTCTGTTTGTTTGAAATCCAAGTTTGACCAAGCCCTTGCAAAGTAACCCCATGGGTTTTGACCTATTTCTGAGACCAATTCACCACTACAAAACCTCAGGAAGATTTGAATTCAAATTGAATTTGAAACCATTTGAAAACCTATTCAGAAAATCGAAATAGAAAAAGAAAAGGAGTAAACAAAAAGAAAAGGCTAGGCGCCACCTATCTGGCCCAGTAGTATAACAGGCCCAACTAGCCCACCCGGGGGTTTTCTTTTCCTCTCTCACGCGCGAGCGCACGCACTCAGTCGCTGACAGCCGGACCCCACCCCCTCTCTGTTCTATTCGCTGATAGGTAGACCCACTGCCACATCAGACTCGTCGTCAATCTCGCGCTGAAGAACTGCTCGCCGTGGCCGTTTCCTCCCCGACGCAAATGCGCTTAATTAGCGTTGATTGCTCGCGAGATTCTCGCCCCTGCTCCGCCTACTTAACCCCCACCTCTCTGCGACCTTTTCCCCTCACTTAGCACCACCCCTCCGCCACCAGGCTGCCCTCAATCAACCCCACACCGCCGCAAACAGAGCTGACTCCGACGATCGATTCCGGTGAGCCCCGTGCGCCCCTTCCCCTCTGGTTCATTCGAGCCGCTTCGCAACTTCCTTGCGCACCTCCTGACCCCACTGGTTCATCCTGTACTGCCCCAGGTCGCCGTTTCTGCTCGACACCGCAAGCACCTGATGACAACCTCGACTCCGGCGACCAAATTCCGTAAGTCCTTTGCGCCCCTTCACTTCTGACTCACACGAGATTGTTCGCCACGGTCTTGCGCATCTCCTAAACCCTCTGGTCTGTGTTAGGGCGACGCGGAACTTCGGCAACGACTCCGACAACAACCACCTGACGCCGGGCACGACTCCGACGAGCTCCCTCAGCCACTACTGAGCGCCCCTTGCCGAGCTGACCACACGTTGAGCATCCCCACGTCCTTGCGGTCTCAGTAAGTACCTCCCCTACCCTCCTAGCGTCCTGTATCACCGGCGCCGCCACCGTCTGACCGTCGCCGCCGCACACAGCCGTTAAGCGCCGCCAGTTAATGGCTGGATGATTGGGTCCGTTGGATCTGTATCGTAGGGCTAGGATAGATTTTAAACGAAGGGGTAAGCATGCGTCTGAGCCGCCAGATCTCATTTAGATCCTGCGGTCCGCAGAGCTCGATCCAACCGAATCGTTACGCGCCAGTAGTTTAGCGACACGTGGCTTGGTCGGAATCAAAATTAGAATTTCAAATCTGATTTAGATCTAAATTTCAACTAGCTATAACTTTTGATTCACACGTTGGTTTTTTGCAAACTTTATACCGTTGGATTCAGTGAGTCAAGAACTTTCTGAATATCCAATGTGTTTAACAAATAGTAACTGTTAAAATGGCTTTTTATGCAGAAACATGTTTAAGGCTATTTTGAGTATAGTTTTAGTTTGGTAATTTGTATTAGTGCAAATAAGTTTGATTAGCAAACTTTGTGACTTGTTATGTTTCTGCATCATACACTTGCTTGGTAAAGTTTTCAAAATCACCACTTAGTAGTTTTTTGCATGCATGCATTCATATTTTTGCTTGTATCTAAATGGTGTGTAATTGTATGCTACAAATTTTGTGTAGATTTTGCTAGTGACTGTGACTGTGAAGAGTGCTACTCTCCCCATTACCAAGGCAAGTGATATCTTCATGATTATTTCATTCCTATACTTTATACTAGCATTAGATAATTTTGCTAAGTCCTGCATGCTACTTTTGTCAAATGAAGGTTGGGAAATCCTATGTAGTTTAGAATGGTAGAATTGCTAGGGATTTTTCCTAAGTTAAGTTACCATGCCATGCTTAGTCTAGCTAATAGCAAACAAGGGTGGGTATAATCTATTCATGCTATATTGACTATATTTCTAAGTCATGAGACTTGTGTTTTCCTAATAAAACCACTAAGTCAATAAACCTCCTGGGTGGAATGGGAGGAATGGTTTGTGTTGAGTGGTTACACAAGGCCATGGATTTGGCATGTGTATCACACTTGTGGTATGCCACCCAGGCACAAAGGGATTTGGAGGCCAAGTGTTGAGAAGCTTATAGTGCAGCCACTTGGCAAAATGGGCTCTACCTTGATCATATAGGTAGCTAGAACTTAGTCTCATGGACAGTTGGTGGTAGTGGGATTGATAGGTTGGAACGCATCCATTTGACTAAGGAAAGGCTTCTGAAAGGTCCTGTCTTGGGAAACCAAGTCTGGTGGGGAAAGTGCACAACCTCTGCAGATGGAAAATCTAAGTACTTAGCCAAGTCCATGGCAATGGACAACTTGAGCATCAAGACATGGAAGCTACAAGAATCTCATCACTCCAACTTCTAAGTAAAACTTGTGGGTGAACAAGGGTAAAGAACCCCAATGTCTATTGGAGGTTTCTTGGGAAAGTTTTTGACAAAGAAAAACTTAGTGATTTCAACTAATAGGAAAAACCTATTTTGAAGCAAAGCAAGCCAAGCTACACTTAGCCAAAATGCATATAGTATTATAGTCCACTTAAAAATTTACTAAGGTATCACTTGCCAATACTATTCCAAAGTATTGACACTCTGTGGCTGTAACTTCTGATGTTGCAGGTTATTCAGATGATGATTAGGTGTCATGAGTCTACACTCAAAATGCTTGCCTGTGGCACATGAAGATGAAGACTTGTGTTATTTACTTATTCCAAAAACTCTTGTATTAGGCCTATGGCCCTGAGTTGTAAAAGACTATGTTTAATCTCTGGAATGAATGTAATAAATGACCTTTGTTTCTGTGTACTTCATCTTAAACTGTGGATGCTAGCATTGATCCAGGGACTAGCATTGCAATCACAGGGATCCTTTTCCTTTACAAAGGAGGGGTCTAACACTCTACTCATAATCTTCTTTAATCATTCATCACTAATATATCTCTAATAGTTGTATGCATCCAACTACCTTTCTCTAAAGTTGACTATCCTTTAAGATGAATAACACTACTTCCATAACTCTATGCTACACTAGATTTAATTGAATAATATCATCCTATGTTTACTTTACTCCAGTAACTCACACTCCAACCCTAAATTATATTTATGTGGCTTATAATGACTACTCTAGGATAACTTATATCTACTAGGGTTTCAATCACGTTCTACCCACCAATATCACTTATACTAAATATAAGCATTCAGTATTGGTGGCTAAAGCATCACCATTATAATCCTTTAATCATTTATTGCTTAAGTCCTTAGTTGGCTAAGCAAGGCTTTATCAATACTACTTTTTAATTGTATTGAAATTATCTTCTTAGTATTTCATATTGGATTAAGATTATTCATGGATTATGCCCACTTGGTCTAATGGAATTACTATTGGTAACTATCTTCAAGGTTTATCCTTGTAATCTTCTTAATCACCATATAATTAGATGATATAAATAATTCTTCTATTTATTTAGGAGTGATTTAGCTCCATCAATTATCCTATGGATTGGATTCTCTTCCTTCATTCCCATCCTATAGATGATATCTAAAACTAGCATTTCTATTTACCTCTTCTTAGTAGTTTCTTTATAGACACTTAACTATGAGCCATGTTCTGGTCAAGAGTTAGTAGATTGAGAATTGGTGAATCAATAATTGATTTATCCACATTGATGAACAACAGATATTGAAATATAACTCAATAGAGATGATAAGGATTGATATGGAAAGAAAGATATATGGTGAATGATCTGAACTAGGTTTCTTTCCTATTCAATCTTACTTAAGAAGTAGGGTTAGGTATTACCATGATACGCATGGTATATGCAGATGAGATTAAGACAGAGTTGTTAAATTCATATTTTGTGTTATATCCTTAACTTGGTATTCATGAGTGATTATAGTGAATACTATAATATGATCACTTGAGAATCAAATATAAATCATAATGTATTAAGGTTTAACTTTTATTAATTTGATCTACCCTTAGATCAAATCTCCTTTTCCCAAAAATAGGGTTTTACCAAAGGTCATATTGAAACTTATCGCAGTTAACTTGATGATCTCCTTCAATTCCATCAAGTTAAGAGAAGCTTCAATCACTTTGATAAGTTTTATTCAAAAGCGCGAAAATTATTCAGATTTTCTATGCATGAATGCAATGCACACATCTCGGTTCAGCTTATTTCTAGGCTCTAATGTTGGGATGTTACAAATAAGCTTCCACTTCTCCGAGTGACAAGTTGCTACCGTTGTCGGTGATAATTCTATGTGGGAGACCAAATATCACCACTAGATCCCGGACAAACCTAAGGGCACTTTCCCCATCGATATTTCTAATGGGTTTAGCTTCTATCCATTTGGTGAATTTATCAACTTCTACTAGCAGATGTGTAAACCCACATGGTGCCGTCTGTAATGGACCAACCATGTCTAGCCCCCAGACTGCAAACGGCCAAGTTATTAGTATTGTTCGCAATTCTTCGGCTGGAACATGGGGTTGTCGGGCATAGTACTGGCATCCCATGCATGTCTCAACCAGCTTGTCAGCGTCCTCCTTCGCGGTCAACCAGTAGAATCATTGCCGGAAGGCTTTGGAGGCCAACGATCAAGGAGCGGCGTGATGCCCGCAATCTCCGAGATGGATCTCATGAAGGATTTCAATACCTTCTTGCTGGGAAACACACTTTAGGTATACACCAGTGGTGCTTCTTTTGTAGAGTTGTCCATTGATTATGGTATAGCCCTTTGATCGACGTACTATCTGCCGACTTTCGACCTCGTCGATGGGCAGAGTTCCGTGTACAAGATATTCCACGAACGGTTGTGTCCAAGACGGAGGGACCTTTGTCACTGTATGAATTAAAGAGTCAACTATATCCGGGTTGTCGATGCCCGAACCCTTCACGGATGGTGTCAGTAGATGCTCCAGGAAAAAGCCAGGCGGAATTCGTTTGCGCCCTGTTCCAAGCTTAGACAGTAGATCAACCGCCTCGTTTTGCTCCCTAGGCACATACTTGACTTCGTAGCCCAATAAGCTCTTGGATATCTCGTCTACTTCGTCTCGATATGCCGCCATCATAGGGTTCCGCATGTTCCAGGTGCCAGCCACCTGCTGGGCAACCAAGTCGGAATCTCCACAGCAAACTATGCGCTTGATGCCAATATCATTGGCTACTTGTAGTCCGTGAATGAGTGCTTCATACTCCGCCATGTTGTTTGTAGCCTCGAAGTGGATCTGCAGAACGTAGTGTAGCTTTTCCCTAGTTGGTGACTATAACAGTACACCAGCCCCCGTGCCATTGAGAAGCTTTGATCCGTCAAAGTGCATCACCCAGTATTCTAGATCCGGCATAGGGGTAGCATCTGGCATCTCCGTCCAATCTGCGATAAAATCCGCCAAGGCTTGTGACTTGATAGCATCGCGTCTCTTGTATGTGATCTCGAAGGCGGCAAGCTCAATGCCCCACTTCGCAACCCTTCCTGTAGCGTCGTTGTTGTTGATGATGTCAGACAGTGGAGCTTTGCTCACAACTGTGATAGGGTGCTCCTGGAAGTAGTGTCTTAGCTTCTGAGAAGCAAGGAACACTCCATAAGCTATATTTTGGTAGTGCAGGTAACGCTGCTTGGACTCCATCAAAACCTCGCTTGCATAGTAAACTGGTTGTTGAACTCCGTACTCATAGCCTGGTTCTTTCCTCTCTACCACGGCGACGATGTTGATTACCCGGTTGGTGGCCACCATGTAAATTAACATAGGCTCCATAGGCTCGGGTGATGCAAGGATAGGCGCCGATGATAGTATCTCCTTTAGCTACTTCAATGTTGCATTTGCTTCGTCCGTCCACGTAAATTTGTCTGCCTTCTTCAACACCTTGTACAGTGGCAAAGCCTTCTCTCCAAGTCGGCTGACAAACTGACTAACTACTGCAACGCTTCCTGTTAGTCGTTGTATGTCCTTCAAACATGTCGGAAGGTTTATTTTTAGGATGGCCTTGATATTCTCCGGGTTGAACTTGATTCCACGCTGGGAAATGATGAATCCCAACAATTTGCCGGCTGGAACCCAACAACTTCTTAGGGTTAAGCATCATGTTGTATTTCCGAAGATTATCAAAGGTTTCTTTTAAGTCGGAGATTAAGTCGTTTGACTCTTTAGACATCACCGCTATATCGTCCACATAGGCGTGAACGTTCCGACCAATTTGATCGTGTAGGCAACGCTGCATAGTCCGCTGGTACGTAGCACCTGCGTTTTTCAGCCCAAAGGGCATCGTCACATAGCAAAACATGCCGTAAGGTGTAGTGAACGAAGTGGAAAATTGGTCTGACTTCCTCATCTTAATCTGGTGATATCCTGAGTATGCATCAAGAAAACACAAAAGCTCCGAGCCATCCGTCGAGTCAATGACTTGGTCAATGCGAGGAAAAGAAAACGGATCTTTGGGACACGCTTTGTTCAAGCCGGTGTAATCAACGCACATTCTTAATTCTTTGGTTCCCTTTTTGGGGATAAGTACAGTATTGGCCACCCATCGGGTGTGAAGGACTTCTCGGATAAAACTAGCCTTAAGTAACCTAGCTATCTCCTTGCCTATGGCGTGTCTCTTCTTTTCTCCGAAGCGTCGTAGAGGTTGTTTCACCGGTTTGTATTTTGGATCAGTATTCAATCTGTGCTCAGCAAGTTCCCTAGGTACACCTTTCATGTCGGCAGGTTGCCAGGCAAAGATGTCCCTATTCTCACGGAGGAACTCGACGAGCGCGCTTTCCTATTTGGGATCCAGGTTCGTCCCAATGGAGGTGTTCTTGGAGGCATCACCTACCACAAGTTCCACTGACTTGGTTTCGATGGCGGCCTTGAATGCTAGGGCGGAGTCTGAAATCTGCTTCTTCGACGCCGGCATCTCCGAGGCATTGACCTTGCTCTGGATCTCCTTGAATTCTTCGCTGTAGAGGACAGCTTCTGCAAAGGCTGCTTCTCCAATCTCGCAGTCCCTTGCCTTGGTAAAGCTTCCGCATACGGTGATGCACCGTTTGGTCTGGGTATCTTGAGCTTGTTGTAGACGAAGCATGGCTTGGCCATGAAGGCATAGAATATGTCGCGTCCGAATATGATGTGGTACATGCTCTTGAAGGGGGCCACCTCAAAGGTCATGCGCTCTTGGCGGTAATTATTAACATCGCCAAAAGCGGGCTGAAGTGTGATGCACCCAAGGGACCGAGCCTCCCGACCAGGAACTACGCTGTGGAAGATGGTGCTGGTCCGCCTTAGGTTAGCCTCCATCAAGTTCATCTTGTGCAGCGTATCTAGGTACATGATGTTGATGCTGCTTCCACTATCCACCATACATTTGGTGAACTCATTGCCGTCAATCAGGGGGTTGATGACCATGGCATACTAGTTCTTCGTAGGGATGAGGTCTGGGTGATCCTTCCTGTCCCAAGTAATTGGAATCTCCGACTAGCGCAGGTATTGGGGAACTGGGGGTAGAGTAGCCATCAGTATCCTCATAGAGGTTTTCTGTTGTCGAATGGTGGGGGTGCCAAGGAAAGTATGGAAAATGGCCGCCTTCTTCTCGAATGGGGTTCTTGCCCTTGACATCGCTCTTGGAGGCGTGCATCGGGTAAACATCCTCATCCATGTCACTTGAATCCTTGGACTCCTCTTCCTTCTTCTTCCCCTTGCCCTTGCCTCGCGGTCTGTTCTTCCAACTTTGCTTGTAGCCGGACTCCGGGTCCTCCTTGAGATCGTTGACGAACTTGCAATGGCGATTGGTGTGAGTGGCTTTGTCGTTGGCGTCAAGGTGTACAAGGCATGGCATGTCACGGTACTCCTCGTACGTTTGGGGAACGCGGAGCGCTGCCGAGGTAGTTTCACTACCGCGTTGCTGCCCACGACCAGCCCCCCGTACTCGGCCACGCTGTCCGCCATCACCGCGTCCTGCAAATTTCATGGCGACCATGTCGGAGGTCTGCTTTTCTTCTGGCGGGCTCTTCCGCTTGGTGTTGCTGTTCCTCCTAGATTGAGTTGGAACGTCCATTGCCGGCAAGGAGCCACGAGCATCGTCATCGGCAGCTACGAACTCACTAGCTAGCTGGATCATCTGGTTGAGATCTAGCCGGTGATTGTCCTACAAGCGCTTAAACTTATGTTGGAGCAACATACCTTTCTCCAACCCATCGATGAAGGCGGCCATGGCGGTCTGGGCATGCACTCCTGCACAGGAATTCTTCATGTCCAGCCAGCGAGAGAGGTATGTGCGAGATACCTCGTCTTTCTACGGCACGCATCGCTGTAGATCGCCAATAGTACAGGGACACTTATACGTACCCTCGAAGTTCTTGGTGAACGCTTCTTTTATGTCCAACCAATTGCAGATGGATTTCTCTGGCAATTCATCAATCCATTGTCGGGTCGTGCCCGCCAGCATTAGGGGGAGGTACTTGACGGTGACGTTGGGGTTACCCCCGGTGATCTCCACCGTGTTGCCGTAATCCTGCAACCACGTAGCTGGTTTGGCGGTGACGTCATAGGGCTTGATGGTCTTGTCAATCCGAAAACCCTTGGGATAAGTTGCGGTCTGTATTGCAGGTCCAAAGCAACATGGTCCCAAGTATTGTCCTTCCTGGGCCTCGTGAATCTTGTCCAAGCGTGAACGTGCGTCGTATGGCTCCAGGCTTGATCTTTTCTTCTTGCCTCCAGGGGAAGGGCTGCGTGAACGACGCGGGCCTCCTCCGCCATGGTGGCTGCTAGAGGGCGATGGAGGCAGAGGTGGCGGTGGGTCAGCCTTCTTGCTGTTACCATCCTACAACGCCTCACGCTTGTCGCGGTTGCTTGTCGGACGCGGAGGGTCATGGCGCGACCTGCTCTTGTGTCCTTGGTTGCGCTCTCCATCATGACGGGTCTGCTCCGCATTGTCGCGGATGACGATGTAGCCCTGCCTTGGCGGAGGCATATCCGTATGACGGTGAGCCTTGGGGTCTTCGCGATGTCGGGGAGACCGGGGTTATGGAGATACGCGATGGGGATGAGCCTTGCCTCCGTGGTCGGAGGATATGGGGATAGAGTCTTTCCTGTTGCGTGCATTCCTCCATCTTCTTTCTAACGAACCTGTCTGGGACCCGACATCATGAGGAGATCGGTCCCTTGGCGTCTTAGGTTAGCTAGACTGGCAGAACGCTGGGTCAGACTCAAGCCTCTGAGAGGTGGCCTTTTCCAGCTGTTTCACCGCCTTGGCCACAAGGTCATAGACCTGGTCCACAGCTGTGGGTGATCTATCCTACTCCAGAAGGGTCTTGCAGATGGCGAGGTTGAGAACAGGGGTGGGTATCACCTGCCTGCCTTTGCTGTCAATGTATGGCTTTGCTTGTGGAGGCTTTGAGGGGGGCCATCCTAGGTTTCGCCGTACACCAGGATCGTTGATGACGCGAGACGGAGCTTTCTTAGCTTTCTGCTGCTGGATCAGAGTCTTGTACTCAGCCTCCATGGCTCTAGCTTTCTCTATTGGCTTCTGCGTGTTGGCCAGATCTCGATCCAGCTTAGCGCCTTGCTCCGCAATGGCCTACACTTCCTCCAGCAGCTGCTGGCGCTTCTCATCAAGCTGGACTATGTTCTGTATATGGGCCACGGTCATGGGCTCAACGAGTAGGTTGCCGTACATCACTCTATCAGCTGGAGTGACTTGGGCAGCAGCAGACATAGATGTCGGAGGCGGCGGGTTTGCGGTGTTGTTGTTACTCGGACCGGTGCCGGGTTCCTGCGGTTGTTGCACTGGGTTAGGCAGAGGGGGCATGACCTTTGCACGATCATTGTCGGCAGCAACAGGTGGTCCCTTCCCCTTGTCTAGCGCTGTAGGCGGAGCTCGTCCGGGTTGATCTTCATCCATCGTCGTCCCAATGGAGACGAACACCTCTCGGGACGTGACGGCATTGTTGGCATGCTCGTCGTGTTTGTAATCCTCCTCCATCTCCTGCAAAGAAGAGTCTAGCTCCTGCAGGATGAAATCTATCTCCTCTGAGTCAGCCCTGATGTCGGCGTAGAGCGCTTCAAGCACGGAGTCGGAGGGTGCCGGGGCTTCCTCGATGATGGGCGGTGGTGGTGCGATAGCAGCGACAATGACTGCAGGTGGTGGTGCAGCTGCAGCGATGTTGACCTGAGGCGGCGGTGGTGGTGGCTGAGGCGGAGGGGCGCCGTCAAGGAGCGCGAGTGTTGTCTGAGCTTCCTCCTCGGCCTTCGTGTAATTGTTGACGGTGTTCACCATGCTTTCGAAAGTGAGGCGTCCTGACGCCTGCTGCCGCCTTAACGTATGTCGGAGAAGCGTACCTGGGTCCAGTCCTTCGATAAAGTGATACATGGCATCATCATTGGGGGTAATGTGCCAGATCAGCCCGTATACGGAGCCACCTGGCAACGTAATCGCGGGGGTTTTCACCCTCTCTGCATGCAACGCGCCAGATTGAAGATGATAACCACTCCGACGAACTTGGATCTCTGTTGTCCAGACGCACGGGCGAAGCCGGTGGACTTGCAGCGATCTTCCACCATTATATCCTGCACAGGGGCGGTTTGGGTGGGCCTTGAATTTTTTCTGATCTTTGTCGGCCAACTCCGAAGAGAGATCCGACATCGATCCTTCCGTGAATGTATTCTGCCTGTAGGCGGTCCGTGCAGGTATTGACGTTCCTCCGACTCCTAGGGAACTAGTGCCCGAGTCGGTTTCGCCAATGAAGAGGTGGATGTCTATGATGGGGACGATCGAGCAGCGGGTAGGGTTCTTCTTCGCCGGGATCCAGAACTCGTCGGGAGGGACGATTGGAACATTGCCGCACAAGAGAACGCGACCGATGGCTACGGTTTCGCTGATTCCCGTGAAGATCTTGGACCTCGCCCACTGTAGATCCTGAAGCGCCTCTTGCCCCACGGTGGGAGCCAACTGTCGTGGTATTGCCGACGAGTATTCCATGGAGGGGTCCTCACAGTGCGTGTTTAGAGATGGGTAAGGCGGATGGTTGACGGGTACGAGATAACACAGCTTACCTAGGTTCAGATCCCACGACAGTGGCAGAATCCTACTCCTGCTATAAATCACTATAATGGCAATACGCCGAGTTATATGGATCGGTTCTCTGTGCGAGGTATGAGTTGATTGGTTGCCCTAAAGTCTCCCATAGGTCCGTCTTATATAGTCGCCAGGTCCTAGGGTTACAGGGAAAGTCCTAGTCGGACAGGTCACAGAGTCCTACACTGCTTACAACTAGTCTAGCGTGTCATACACTCCAAGGCTCTGGGTATGTCGGTGACTCCTCCGTAGCCTTCCTTTATCTGGCATGGGCCTCCCTTCTAGATCCATCTAACTGGGCCGCCCAGCAGGCCATGGCCATGGGCCTTTCTACCAACTATGGGCCACCCGGGTTATCCGGATAGGAGACATGCTATGAGGATACCCATATAGCATATCCCCAACACCAGGGCCACCATCGCCCCCCAGCAGCGACCATGAAGGATCACGTCGTAGCCATGGAAGCCGCAGGGGCGGAGGCGGCAAGGGTGAGAGGAGAAGCAGAAATCCGACTCCACAGCGTAGAAGCCGTGATCCTCCAAGGCGCGGATCTCTCTCGCCAAACGACACTTGCCATCGCATAGAATCAAACATAGAGGCGCGGTTGTACGAGGAAGAGGATGTGTATGTGGGACATAAGTTCTTTGGACCACACATACGTCAGAACAAATTTCCGGTTGACTTTGGTATTGCCAAACACATCCTGACGAGGTTTAATCTCGTCAATGCCCATTGTTATGGACTTGGGTTTTGGAGAAGATGGGGATGCTGGAGATCGCGGAACGGTTAGCAAACAAGCAACACGGGGACACGAGGTTTACCCAGGTTCAGGCCCCCGGAGGGAAAACCCTACTCCTTCTTGTCTGCTCTTGATTACGGCGGAACCGAAAGTTATAGGGGTGCGTAGATGCAATCTAGCGTGGAGGTGTGTATGCAGTGGTGTGCGAGAGATTGTTAGAGAGCCTCCTCGTCGTGCCCTCCTGGCCTTTATATAGAGATAGGCAGGTCCCAGGCACAGATCGAGTCGGTTACAGGTTTTAGGGTTTACCCTTTTGAATTTCCTATCTACTCTAGTCTTGCTCTCCAAGGATCCTAAGGCGTCATGGGCCTTGGCCACCCGAAAGTCTTCATGGGCTGGCGTATATTTGCCGTGGGCCTTCCTTGGGCTGGACCAGGTATGCTGAGATCACGTACCCGCGGGGTATAACCATGTCAGTAGCCTCCGAGTGTTCAGTCGAATCGTAGATTCGGCTGAGGACTCTTCAATCCTTCGGGTGCAACTCTGTCTTTCAAGAGAATGTGTAGGGATTGTTGATGCGTGTGCCTGACTCTCCCGATGGATCAGGGTCAGTTAAATGTCTTAGGACAAAGCAACACGATCTTCTTCGGGTGCGAGTCCCTCGACTCGAACCCGGAACATATGCTGGCCTAATTCGACTCAGGCCACGGAGGACTTACAGGAGTGGAATTCCAGTGAATTTAAATGATGTACCCAACGCTTCCGTCGGGATTTTTCATCGCGCCTGTTGGCACGGATTCGTAGTAGCAGAGCGTAGTCGTGTGCGTTGCCAGGCCATCAGATGATTTCTGTAGGTCTTATCTTTGCGTCACAGACACAGCATCCGAATGTTTATCACCGCGGAGGTGTTTCGGGTGGCCAAGGAGAATGTTGCTCACTTAGCATTAATTGGGGCAGAGTTGCCGAAAAAGTTTTGCATGTTGATCCGTAGGATCGCAGTCGAAGAATTCATAGGGCGCAAAAGGATTGCTGACCCATGCCTTGGGGTCCTATGTGCCATCAAACTTCGGAGTGTCTGAAGGAAGCTTGAAGTTTCGCGGCATCCTTGTCCGTCGAACAGATCTGCTGAAGCATCGAGATCCACAGAGTTCGCCTTCGTCTTCATCCATCTCGGATTCAGACGAGCATACACGCTTGGCGTGCGCTTTGTCAATCTTACGCTGCGTTAGCTCGTTTCGAGCGTCGTAGTCGCGGCTGCGACGGCACGAGCTCTTGTGCCTTCGAGGAAGGTCATGCTCGTCATCCTCGGATGAGGGTGTGGGGATGTGGTTGAATCTGACCGCAGCCTTCTTTTTTGGCTCCGCAGGAGCTTCTCCGTGGAGCGCAGCTCCAACGAGGCCGAGTCCGGTAAGCACGGACTTGTGCATGGCCCTCTTCGGGTCTCCCTCCGGAGGTGGGTGAGAAGTGAGGTACGTGGTGGCTGCCATGATCGCAGCTTGCGGCGTCTTCGGGATGACGTTGTCGTCAGCGTCCATCTCCATGAAGGATGCGTTGAGGGCTCGGGTCACCTCGTGACGCTCTTTAGGGTCCATGTTCTCCATATGAGGACGGTGCTTGTTGCCGTTGTTGCCGTGCGAGCTGGAGCCAATGCCCATGGCGGAGAGCGCAGCTCGTCGCGCACTGGACTCCGAAGCTGCTTGCTTGCGTTTGTCAAGCACTTTCTGCATCTTGATCTGCTTCTTGTGCTCCTCGATGAGGAGCATGTGGTATGCCATCAGCAGATCTTGTGAGGCATCAGCGGGCAGGATCTTGTTGCCTGCCACGGCCTCGCGTGCTTGAGACCATCCCTCCTCGTTGAGGTGGATGACTCGATTATTGTTGTCCCCGTTGGGTGGGGGGACTGGCTTCTTCTGTTTCCACCGTTTCCACAATGCGGGTTGGGTGGCGGATTGTGTTCTAATCCTGGATGACTGCGGCGCACTGGTAGCGCTCGTAGATCGGCTTGCTGCTGCCGCAGCTTTCGGATCCGGAACCGTAGGTCCCTTCGTCCGATGGTGGTTCGCACAGATCGGAGTTGCAGCAGCTGCTGTCATAGGACTCATCTGTCGATGGTGATGTGCGTAGCAGAGGGTGTGGAGCCCACGAGGAGGGCATGATCGATGGCAGGGGCACCTGCTCTGGAAGGCGGAGGGTGCCAGTCTGCCCCACCTGGAAGTAGAAGCTCCCAAACAGGATCTCGAGTCCGTCGCCAACGGGCTCGAAGTCCTTCATGGTGGCCGGTGAGTGGGCGGTGAAGTCGAAGGCGCCGAAGAGGAGATGACTCTCCGTCGCTGCGGAGTTGTAGATCGCTCGGGTTGGGACCGTCACGATCACACAATCAGCGTCCCAAATTCCCACAGACGACGTCAATTGACGAGGTTTAATCTCGTCAATGCCCATTGTTATGGACTTGGGTTTTGGAGAAGATGGGGATGCTGGAGATCACGGAACGGTTAGCAAACAAGCAACACGGGGACACGGGTTTTACCCAGGTTCAAGCCCCCGAAGGGAAAACCCTACTCCTGCTTGTCTGCTCTTGATTACGGTGGAACCAAAAGTTACAGGGGTGCGCATATGCAATCTGGCATGGAGGTGTGTATGCGGTGGTGTGCGAGAGATTGTTAGAGAGCCTCCTCGTCGTGCCCTCCTGAGCTATATATAGAGATAGGCAGGTCCCAGGCACAGATCGAGTCGGTTACAGGTTTTAGGGTTTACCCTTTTGAATTTCCTATCTACTCTAGTCTTGCTCTCCAAGGATCCGAAGGCGTCATGGGCCTTGGCCACCCGAAAGTCTTCATGGGCCAGCGTATATTTGCCGTGGGCCTTCCATGGGCTGGACCAGGTATGCTGAGATCATGTACCCGCGGGGTATAACCATGTCACATCCAGCCCTACGACGGCACAGCTCGGCCAAATACCTGGATCCAGGATTTCTTCCAGGTCTGCTGCATTGCCAAAGGAGGAAATAGCCTGGTTGCAGTCCGATATCTCCCGCTCATGCTGAGGAAGACGGCTCGATCATGGCTCAGTGAACTGCTAGAGAATTCAATTCACAACTTGTATGATATGCAAAGTGCATTCTTTTTAAACTTCAAGGGAACATACAGAAGGCCCTGC
The DNA here is from genome assembly GCA_916181665.1 of Avena sativa. Taxonomy (NCBI): domain Eukaryota; kingdom Viridiplantae; phylum Streptophyta; class Magnoliopsida; order Poales; family Poaceae; genus Avena; species Avena sativa. The sequence continues at coordinate 268,668,604 of OV702298.1, read as the reverse complement.
ACAGTCGGAGACTTGCAGCGTCGCACCCAAAGACCCGGAGAAACCTGCCGGGATTACCTCGGACGCGGGATTAACACAAAGAACTCCTGCGAAGGAGTAAACGAACAAACTACGATAGAAGCTTTTATTGTAGGACTTCCAATCGTACTTTTACGTCATAGACTGAAGCGTGACCACGTCACAGATTTGGGATAAATGATAGAAACGGCAAGCAAATATGCTGACGCCGATAATGATTCAGAAGGGCTGATAAATATTCTGGCCAATCCCAATGCGGCCAAACAGCCAAAGCAAACTCAGAAGCGCAAGAACACCTCGGACGAAAAGCTGGCTCCGGACAACGCAACTATCAACGCAACGTTCGGATCTGGAGGATGAGGAGGGAGCGGAGGCAGCCGGGGTAGAGGCCGAGGAACTTCCTGAATCCAGGGCAGAGGAGACCAACAACCTGGAAGAACCTATACCTAGGCCGACATTGCCAACAATCCCCATGTCCACCACTTGGATAGTAACGGAGGATCTACCCACACAAATGTCGAGTGTCGTTTCAATGACGACATCAAGAAAGACGAATCCGCTGGCTACAGAGCCAAGCGACAAAAAGGAAAGAAAATTTCGAGAAAGGAAAGGAGACCAAGGAAGATTCCGACATGGAAGAAGCAGAAGCTGCTGTAGAGCCCAAGTTGGATGGAAAGAAAACTTTTCCGACTAAGAAAGACGCATACATCTGCTTCCTTGGATCCCAACCTGCTAAGGACAAAAAGACGGTTCTTCGTGAGCTCAATGCCACGGTTTGGGCTGTCCCACAGTTCCTGGACTGGTCAGAGGTAACCATCACCTTTGATCGTTCAGATCACCCGAGGAAAACACATCGTCGGGGAAAGTACCCTCTAGTCGTCAATCCTCTTATTGATGGCTATGAATTCTCTAAAACATTCATGGACAGTGGAAGCAGCATCAACATCCTCTACATCAAGACGCACCACCGCATGAAGCTACACGAGAGCCAGTTGAGTTACAGCAGTGTAACTTTCCATGGCATTGTACCAGGAAGACAGGCGGATTCTCTGGGTGAGATTACTCTGGACGTGACATATGGAACCCGAGACAATTACCGGACCGAGCCACTCGCTTTTGAGGTGGTACCGTTCAAAAGTGCTTACCATGCCATCTTCGGACGTCCGGCTTACTGGGCGTTCATGGCCCGTCCCTGTTACATCTACAACATGATTAAACTTCCAGGTCCAAAGGGCGTAATCACCGTACGAGGAAATTCGAGGAAGGCGTGAGAGTGCAACGAAGGATCTGTTGCCTTGGCCGAAGCCGTGCTGCACGCCCAGGAGTACAAGGAGATCAAGAAGACCATCAATCCGTCCGAGATACCCGCTACAAAGAACGAGGTGCTGAAGCCAAGTTTGCAGTTCAAGTCATCGGAAGAGACGAAGAAAATTTCGCTGAAGGAAGATGATCCCTCCAAGACGACGAACATAGGGGTAGGCTTAGGCCACGCGTAGGAAAGCGCGCTGGTCGAGTTCCTCAAAGCCAATAGTGATATCTTCGCATGGTAGCCTTCTGACATGACCGGAGTACCTAGGGAACTTGATGAGCACTCTCTTAATGTGTACCCTGACGCTAAACCCGTTAAACAGTCCTTACGGCGGTTTGGTGATGAAAAGCGCAATGCAATAGCCAAGGAATTAGCCCGCTTAGAATTAACGGATTTTATAACGGAGGTCATCCATACATATTGGGTGGCAAATCATGTACTCGTCCCTAAAAAGGACACCATTTATTTAAGGATGTGTGTTGATTATACCGCTCTGAACAAGGCATGCCCAAAAGATCTGTTTCCCTTGCCAAGAATCGATCAAGTAATCGATTCAACGGCAGGGTCGGAACTACTATGTTTTATCGACGCATATTCCGAATATCATCAAATACCGATGAAAAAGTCGGATCAAATTAAGATGTCTTTCGTCACTCCTTTTGGAACCTTCTACTACAAAACTATGCCTTTTGGCTTAAAGAACGCAGGAGCAACATATCAACGTACTATGCAACGTTGTCTTAACAACCAAATCGGACGAAACATCCATGTATACGTAGACGATATAGCAGTTATGTCCAAAAATAAGGAAACTTTAATTTCTGACTTGGATAAAACGTTTGCTAGTCTACGAAAATTCAATATGATGCTAAATCCGAAGAAGTGTTTCTTTGGAATCCCAGCCGGAAAATTGTTAGGTTTCATCGTCTCTGAGCGAGGCATAGAGATGAACCGAGACAAAATCAAGGCTATCCTAAACATTACCAGGCCGACTCGCCTGAAGGACGTACAGCGTCTCATTGGTTGCATTGCAGCAGTGAGTCGGTTCGTCGGCCGGCTCGGTGAAAGAGTCGCACATTTGTACAAACTCTTGAAGAAAACCGACAATTTTTTCTGGACTCAGGAAGCCGAAATTGCGCTACAAAGTTTGAAAGATCTGCTTTCAAACCCACCAGTTCTCGCAGCGCCAGAACCTCAGGAGCCTATGTTACTCTACATTGAAGCGACCAAGAAAGTCATAAGTGTGGTAACAGTAGTCGAGCGCGAGGAAGAAGGCCACGAGCATAAGGTGCAGCAGCCAACTTATTATCTGAGTGAGGTCCTGACAGAATCAAAACAACGCTATCCACATCACCAAAAGCTAGCCTATGGAGTGTTCTTTGTATCTACAAAGCTACACCACTATTTTCAAGAGCACAAGATCCCAGTGGTGAGCACCGCTCCCCTGCGAGATATAATCAATAACCGCGACGCCATAGGACATGTCGCAAAGTGGGGAATAGAGCTTGCAGCTTTTGACATTGAGTACAAACCACGTACAGCAATCAAGTTCAAAATCCTTGCCGACTTTGTTGTTGATTGGACAGAAATGGCAGAAAACACAGGCCCTCCAGACTTGGAATTTTGGACCATTCACTTCGACGGATCAAAAGCACGAGGAGGCTCGGGGGCTGGCATGGTCCTCAAATCACCCCAAGGATATAAGTTGTTCTATGTGTTGCAAATACACTTCACGACAACCAATAATATTGCCGAGTATGAAGCACTGCTGCATGGGATACGCATGGCCAAGAACATTGGCATATCAAGACTCATGTGTTAGGGAGACTTGGATTTAGTTGCTCAGCAAGTATCCGATATCTGCAACGCAAACAAACACATGGCAGCATACAAAGCTGTTGTGGATGAACTATCTAAATCGTTCGAGGGTTTTGAAGTTCAACACATCCCTCGAGCAGAGAATGAGGATGCAGATGCTCTATCAAGGATAGGCTCTGCGCAGAAACAAGTATCGGATGGCGCTTTTTTAGAGCATTTAAGGGTCTCCTCCATAGTCGGAGTTGGTGAGGACTATCCGACGAAATACGACTCACCTTTAATAGCAGTTCTGGCTGTAATTTTCAGCTGGACAAAACCCTATCTGGATTTCCTGATAGACGGAAAATTACCTGAAGACAAAGTCTTGAGCCGGCAGATTGTTCGACGAGCAAAAGCCTACACTATAATAAATGGTGAGCTCTATAAATAGAGTGTTTCTGGTGTGTTTCAAAGATGTATTTCTTTGGAAGAAGGAGTGGAAATCTTAAGAGAAATCCATGAAGGCGAGTGTGGTCATCACACTGCAGCCATATCCTTAGTGGAAAAAGCTTTTCAACACGGATTCTTTTGGCTTACATCTAAGACGGATGCCCATAAACTAGTCAAAACATGCAAAGGCTGCCAAAAGTACACTCGTCAGGCACATGTTCCGGCTGAACAGCTTCGAACAATCCCTATCACATGGCCGTTCGCGGTCTGGGGGCTTCATATGGTAGGGCCGTTTCGCATGGAAAAATGTGGATTTACTCACCTACTAGTGATGGTGGACAAATTTACAAAATGGATTGAGGCTAAACCCGTAACAAGTTGCGATGGAGCCACAGCCAGAAAGTTCGTCGAGGAAGTAATCATGAGATTCGCATATTCGCACAGTATAATTACTGACAATGGGAGCAACTTTTTCATGGGTGAACTTGCCGAATTCTGTGAAGAACAAGGGATCTGACTCGATATTGCGTAAGTCGCACATCCACAAGCTAATGGACAAGTCAGAAGAACAAATGGCTTTATTATACAAGGAATCCGACCTCGCCTCGTGCACCGCTTTTGTTTTTTTGAGGGTAAAACAGTAGGGCAAAAAGACCCCACTGCAACTTTTATAGATTATATAGAGTTACAAAAGAATATTTACAACCATATTCCACCTCAAAAAAAAAGAGGGATAAAATGCTAATCAACTATCTCCTGTCTAAATTGGTTTCAATCCAAATCTTAAGGCCCTGATAATACTTCTTCTTAATTCTAAAAAGGACCCATCTTAATTCCTGGGCTACAATAGCCTTCCAGGTCTCCTTCGATGCATGCTGATTTTTGAAAATTTCATTATTTCTGCAAATCCAGATGCTCCAAGTTCCAATAATGAGAATTTCCATTACAAAAGGGACCTTGAGATCTTTTTTAATACTGTCTAAAACTGTAAATATGCTTTGATCAGCCGAATTGACCTGTGAAATTTCAGCCCAGCAGGCTCTTGCAAAGGTGCATTCCCAAAACAGATGTAAACTGGTTTCTTCACTATTGCAGCCCTGAAAGACACAATCATAAGATGCCAGAGAAAACCATTTCCTTTTCAGAAGATTTCTTGTGTTGAGTCTATCAAGCAGTAAGAGCCAAAAGAAGAATTTGTGCTTTTGTTGACAAGAAGATTTCCATATCCAAGAGAAATGTGGCTGCACTGGTTGGTAACCGACTAAAGAGCAGTAAGCCTTTTTGACCGAAAAATTACTGCCCCAAATGTAAGACCAACAATCAGATTCCCCTTCCCTGCCAGAATTGAGAGTTTGATCAAGACTTTGGAATTCCTGATAAGCTTGTTGGGACAAAGGAAGATAAAAGAGATCCTGAGTATTTGCAGTATGCCGGAACTCACTGACAGAGATGTGAGGGTCTTTTGCATATGAAAGGAGGTGAGGAAGCTTATGTTGGAGGCAACTATCATTCCACATATCAGTCCAGAATAGTGTGGATTTCCCATTTCCAACCAAGCACTTTGCAAGTCCTTTAAAAATGTCAATCAGTTTTAGGTGAGCTTTCCACCAAAAGGATCCCTCAAGACTTCTTCCAGGTAGCTTATCATTGCAATAGTAAGTATTCCAAATCAAGTGAACCCAAGGAATATCCTTATGATTATAAAACTTATCCAAATTCTTCAAAAGAAGAGCAGAATTTTGAACATTAAGATCAAGAACTCCCAATCCTCCCTGGCCTTTGGGTCTACAAACTTTCTTCCATGCAACAAGAGCAGTACCTCTAGCTTGAACATCAGAAGTTTTCTTTCTCCACAAGCATTGCCTCATATATTTAATCAACTGCTCCTTGATAGTGACAGGGAGATCAAAACAACTCATGTAATATATGGGAAGGGAAGATAGCACAGATTTAACTAACTGCAATTTCCCCCCATAATTCAGGAAGTCAACTATTCCACACAACCTTCTTTCAACTCTTTGAACAATAGGCAAGAAGTGTTCCACAGCAGGTTTATTCAAGCTCAGGGGCAAACCAAGGTATGTAAAAGGCAAGGAGCCAGTGAGGCAAGAAAGGGTATTGGCAAAATGCCCAAGCCTCTCTGAATCCATATTAATTGGCATCATGCTGGACTTAGAATAATTGACTTTGAGTCCAGTGGAAAGAGCAAAAGTATGGAGGATTGCCTTAAGACACAAGGGTTGCTCAGAATCGGCCTTAAGGATTACTAAAGTGTCATCTGCATACTGAACCACAGGGAAGTCAGGACAGAAAACATTCTCAGTGGGCAAAGAAAGAAGACCCAGGTTCATTGCCTTATTGAGGATACTTTGAAGGAGATCAGCAGCCAGAACAAACAATAAAGGAGACAAAGGATCTCCTTGCCTGACACCCCTTCTGCAGTAAAAATTTTTCCCAGGCACACCATTTAAAAGCACAGAGGAAGAAGCAGATCCAAAGATCATCTGAATCCAGGAAATCCATTTAGCTCCAAAACCTTTGGCTTTAAGGATCTTAATGATTGCAGAATGCTCAATTCTGTCAAAAGCCTTCTCAAAATCCAACTTAAGAATTAAAATTTCCTCCTTTGACTTGTGGCATTGGTCAAGAAATTCAAAAGCCCAACCTAAATAGTCTTGGATAGATCTTTGTTTGAGGAAACCATATTGATTTTTGTGAACAAGTTTAAGGATGACTTTTTACAGTCTATTAGCTAGAATCTTGGTGATAATCTTAAGGACACTATTTAGCAAAGAAATAGGCCTAAAATCAGCAGGAGTCAAAGGAGCAGCAATTTTTGGAATGAGGGTGATAAAAGAAGAATTAATGCTTTCCAAAGAGGCATTCCCTTCATAGAACTCAACAAGTAGATGCTTTACATCATCCTTGATAATAGGCCAGCACAGCTTCATGAATTCATTATTAAAACCATCAGGGCTAGGGGACTTATCATTAGGCAGATTTGTGATGACTTCATCAACCTCCTCATCAGAGAAAGGCTTTTCCAAAGCATTTCTTTCTTCCTGTGATAAGCAGTCACCAGCCAAGTCATTAAGATTGAAATGCATTTCAGGCTTATCAGAAGATCCCATTCTATTTCTAAAGGAGTTCCAAAGAAGATTTGCTTTTCCATCATGATCGTAGACCTCAAGATCAGAATCATCCTTGAGCATGGAAATGTAATTATGTCTAAAACTTATGGTAGCTCTGGAGTGAAAGAATTTGGTGTTCTCATCCCCCAGCTTAACCCATTTAATTTTCCCTCTCTGTTTCCAATAAGTATTCTGGTTTTGTAAAAGAGAAATAATAAGATCTTTCAAGATATCCCTAAGATTCCACTCATGAACAGTAAGAGTTCTCATTTCCTCCATGATATCAAGCAAGTCAATGGTGGCATTAACATTACAGATTTGTGCCTTTAGGCAAGGTAACTGTTTGGCCCAAAGCTTCAGCCCCCTTCTCACATTTTTGAATTTAGCATTTTTTTTTTGCAGAATCCAGAAAACCCACAGGAATATTCCATGCATTTTGCACAATAGCTTTAAACTCCTTATGATTTAACCAATGATTTTCGAATCTGAACACCTGAGCTTTTGGAATCATTGTGCCAATGGTAATGACACAGGGAAGATGATCAGAAGTGGGCTTAGAAAGAGGAGCAACAAAGGTTGAGGGAAAACTCTGAGTCCAGACAGCAGAAGTGAAAAACCAATCCAATCTTTCCAAGAGGGGATCCTTCTACATGTTACTCCAAGTAAACTTTCTACCCTTAAGTGGTAATTCAATAAGACCCAAATTATTAATGGCTTCATTAAAGAGAAGCATACCATTCACATCTCCCCCCAATTTGTTTCTATCTGAAGGCTGTCTACAGGAGTTGAAATCTCCCACAATAAGCCAATCCACATCATCTGGCATATCAATGCTGCCAAACCAGTCCAAAAATTCAGACTTTTTTTCAGGTAAACATGGCCCATAAATGTTGGAGAGGATCCAGGATTTATTGGACAAGAGAGATGTCAAGGTAATGGAGATAGAGAACTCATTGAGGAAAGAAAGTTGTCCAGAAAACAAGGAGCCATTCCAAATGGTGATCAAACCTCCAGATGCACCTCTGGAGGGAAGAAATTCAAAGTTGGTAAATTTAGAGGGACAGAATTTTTTAATGTAGGAGCTATCAAAATCCTCACGCTTAGTTTCTTGGAGACAGATAATGTCACAGCCAGACTCCTCAATTTTGCTTCTGAGAGCAATCCATTTTTTTCAGAATTGATTCCCCTGATATTCCAATTCAGGATCTTCCAAGTTCTTTTGTTATTCATTAAGAAACCAGGAGCAAGTATAGATGTGGGGTGATGTAAATAATGTAATCACCCAGAAGAGGAAACAGCAAATATAGAGACAAAAGCTCAACCAATTTAGAGTACCACAGAGATGATCCACAACAAGTACCCTCCATGTTGCAATATCACAAACACAGAACACATAACAGGGAGTCAACAAGACTCCAACAAAAGATTTAGTTTGATACATTAACACACTTAAGAAGAGGTCTTCTTCTTGGCTTGCTGTCCACAGGTACCAGCAGCCCCAGGCTTCTTGCCACCAATGCCCAAGCTGGAAGAGGGTCCTCCTTTAATGCTGCCTTTTGTAGGAGCCTTAATAGTCACATCGTTGGCCTTCCCTTTCTTGAGTAACCTCTTCTCCAGGTCCCGATCTTTTACCTTGCAGAATGAAGCAGCAAGATTTTTAACCACTTTGGAATTCAGGCAAGGAGGGGCAGCATTACAAACCAGGCAATCTACAATTTGACAATTTAAGTGACTTTTAAAACCCCCATTTAGTTCAACAATTCTAGGACTCCTTCTCACCTCAGATTCCACAAGAGGTTCCTTGCCCTTTCTTTTTCTAGCAGGGGTGGAGGGGGAGCCTGAAGATTTATTGACTTCAATACCCAGGCAAGAAGGGGCCATCTGGGAAAAATTCTCATTAGGAATGATGAAAGATATTGAACTTTCTTCAGCAATAGGTTCCTTAATAATTTCCCATAAAGGAGAAGTAAGAAATCCTTTGACCCAATTAAACTTCTCAGGAGTAGCAAGCATGAGAGTAATGAAGTTAAAAAACTTACAGGAATATCACATTTAAGAGAACCCTTGGAAGAAGATTCCTTCTGAATATGGGGAGCAAAATAATTCTCCCAGAGCTCCAAGCCTTGTTGGGAAAATCCCTGCTTGGCAACATGCACATCAGGAATGGAAATAAAAGTTCTCACCATCCCAACCTGAAGGTGAGCCTCATTTGGGGACAGAAGGTGCTGATCCTCCAGCATCCAATCATCATTCTCAAGGGCCACAGTACTTGAGTCCATAGGACTTCCTGTCTCCTCCTCAGCATCAGGATTAGCTTCCTCCTCATCAGCCAGATAGTTTTGAAAAATATTTTGCAGGCCTTCCCCAATGCCAACCCCAGGAGGTGCAACTGCCACAACAAGCTCCTCCACAGCCTCAGGCACATTAACAGATTCATCATCATCAAACTCCTAGTCTTGAACCATGACACCTGTAACTCCACTATTCACATCCTGAGGTGGCAGATGCTGATTGTCAACATGCATGTCTTCTCCAGGAGAAATGATAGGGCCTTGAACAGGAGCAGAAGCAGCCTCCCAGGGGCCCCAACCTTCAGCATTCCCACCCTCAGGAGCAGGGTCCTGCATAGGAGCCATCCACTGACCCCAATCACCCCCAGGAGCAGGTGGAGGAGGGGGGTGGCACCTGAGGCCCAAGGACTGGACCATGTACAGGAACAGGGTGTGGGTCCACATTGTTATCTGGCAGTGGGTCCTCATCAGGTGGGCCCCCACCAAGCAAGTGTCTCTGAAGAACTTCAACAGAAAAAGTCCATGACTCTGTCTCCACTAGGTCTCCTATGGTAAACCGCACACTCTTGGGGATGTCAACCAAATTAGTCACACGAATTTTGGCTATAATCCTACCCTTATGATCAGGGTCCCTCTCCCACAGAAGAACTTTTCCAATGTCCGCAAAGATAGCATTCAGATCCTCCGTATGCCAGTGGTCAAGGGGAGGCCCTACCAGCATCACCCAGCACTCATTATTAAACTGAGTCCTACGCCAGTTATCACCCTCATTGTGCTTAACAAAAGAAACATGCACATCTTGAAACGGGATCGGACTTGCCGCAATGAGCCGGTCACGGTCACTAACATGGTGGAACTGCACATACGCAGACCCAAAGGGACAATCCTGGATGTCTCTGAAGTGCACTCCAACCTCATTGTTGAAGAAATCAACTAAGACACCATGAATATTCAAGAACAGAACCGGACCAGGAGGGAGGGGAAAAATGTTAGCAATAGCATACTGTTCATGTGCTCGTGACCTCCGAGGCACCACTACCCTTTTAACACGATTCCGCCCAGCCACTTGCATAATCTGGAAGCCATTCGGCAGGAAAGGCGCAGGATCAATCGGAATGTTCGCCATTGCGACGCCCTTCGCCGGTGACGAGCAGGAGTGGAATGGGGTTTCAGCGGGCGGGGGAGTTGAGGAGACAGGGGAAGTGGTAGTTGTTTTTTTCAGCGAAGAGATGAACTCGTGAAAACTGCCGTGAAAGATGGGCCGGGAATGAGAAACCACCTGGGCCTTAAACCACCCCTCATACGATTTGTCGGGCCAGCTACATTTAGGGAAAGAGGGAAATTTCAGAAAAGGAAGGAGACCAGGCAATTTAAATGCCGCGCGATTGGCGCCTCCCCCAGACCTGACCGGCGTTACCATCGACTTAACACCATCATTAGTGAGCACCTGAGCATAAGATCTGCCTTGAAGACTGGATTTGATCTCACCATTAATATGTTGCTCAATCACGGGCGAGTGACCCACAGTTGACGCAGGAAATTTGAGTCTTTGAAAAACCGAGCCACTTTTACTGGAATGCTTTAAAGAAGGAGATTTTTTTGCACTTTCTTTTTTGTACGTGACAACTTTCCATTCCTTAGCAGATTCCTTGTAGAATTCCCTTTCTTCATGAATCCAATTCGGACCCCCATTACCCCAAAGATTGACATGAATCACAAAAGAATGACATGAAAACTTTGAGATATTGTAGATCTCAAAACCCACTGCCCTTGAAGCAACCGAGAATCGAAAAGTTCTATCTTGAAGAAGCTTCACCTAGAATTTAGAAGCATTACCTCCAAAGCAAGCTTGAAGAGCAAGACTAACAGTATGAAGGTCCAATTTAAAATTTGCTCGTCCAAAAGAACAGACCAGATAAAAAGGTCTTTTTCTGAAACCACCAATGAAATTAACTTGATGCCTGAATTTATCAAAAATCTTCTTCTCAAAATTATGCCCTAAAGAAAAATCCAGGGCAGGTCGGCACGAGGCAGCATCTTCAGAAGCACACCCAGAGGGGATATTTTCCGAGAAATTCAGAGATCTAGGCACCAACTTCTCAATGGAGGAAACATTCTTAACCAAAGGGCTTGGTGAAATTTGAGAACCAACCACCACCCTCTTCACCTGGAGATCAATAGAGATTCCAGAAGCCACCACCTCACCATGTACCAAGTATCTAGCATCGATCACAACCTCATTATGATTGAGGAGAAATGGCCTTTTTGAACTAGGAAAAAGCATGAGAAAACCTTTAGAAGGCTCAAGATCATCAGTCTGCAAAGAGTAGCAAAGGGCATGCCATTTAAGACCAGTGTCTTCATCTGATCCAGTGATGGTAGGAGATCTACCAAGAAATCCAGATGAGGGAACCAAAGAATCATTAACACGAGAAAGGTGAGAGGGGAACCTCAAAACAGATCCAACAGAGATCATCTCCCCAATTTCCAAACATCGCCCCTCAAGGGTGGAGCCTTTGGCGTTGAGAAGAACCAGCCAAGAATCAGCCGAGACAGCGAGAGATCCTTCCAGAAACTTACCACCCGTGGTCACACCAGAGTAGGTGACCTTCCAGCAACCACCAGAGAAATCCATGCCGAGCCTATGCCGGCGAGGTGCCGGCGAGGTCGACCAGCGGTCACCTCAGAGGAGCCTCAGAGAATATTTCCCACCGCGGCTCTCCGTGCACCGCTTTGTCGGGCCGCGGGGGCTTGGGCGGAAGAATTACTGTCTGTGATATGGAGCTTACGTATAACTCCTAACAAATCAACCGACTATACTCCTTTCTTCTTGGTCTATGGTGCAGAAGTAGTTCTTCCAAGTGATTTTATTCATCAAGCTCCATGAGTAAAAGCGTATATCAAAGAAGATGCAGAAGTTTCTCGACAAGATGATCTCAATATAATCGAAGAAGTACGCGTCGTTGCTGAGTAGAGATCTACAGCCTATCAGCAGAAGTTGCGCAAGTATCATAGTCAGAGAGTGCAAAACCATTCTTTTAGAAAAGGCAATTTAGTTCTCTGACTTGTGCACAAGATAAAGCACAAACTTTCCCCAAGTTGGGAAGGACCTTTTATGGTTAGTAGAGTTCTGCATAATGGATCGTATTATTTAACCGACATGAGACCAGTCAAGGAAAGACCTGATACTCGGAAGAGAAAGAGAGCTGGTGGTAGCACAGACCCGGATGAAATAGACCGTCCATGGAATATTGCATAGCTACATCCCTTCTATTCTTAGTTATATTTCCTTGTAATCATATATGTACATGTTCAAAGTGAAATAAAGTGTTGGTTTCCTCATATATTATCTTTGAGAAGTTTTTACCATCTTATTTCCAAAAGAGCATGTAACTTTTTCAAAAATCCCAGAATGCTTGAAAGTACTTTATGCTCATGTTCGTTCTGGTTAAGATTTTTTAACGTCTAAAAATGTTACCTTAGGGTACAAAATTTAAATTATTGTCTGTACTTTGGTTTATTATATGATTGCTTAGACGCGGGCATTTTCCGAGTAATGAGTTGTTGGTACTGGAAGCCGGCTTTGTTTCCGATTTTAAACTGGTTTAGAAATTGCGCTTCGTTGCTCGGCAAAGTTTCCGAGCTAAAAGTTGGCCGACCCATGAAAGGGACGAGGCAGAGAGCCAGATAAAACGACAAGTATAGGCATAAAAAACACAAAGTGCTTCAGAAATTTTCAAGCACATGCATAAAAAATATATAAGTAAAAGTTCTACGATAGTAAAAGCATCAGGTTTTACAAGACCAGCACAAAATAAACATTGTTTTCATCATTACATTTCCACAAGTTCAGAATAATGCATAAATATTATCTATGCTACAGAATTTGGCGGTGGTGATGAAGAAGGTGGAGCATTGGAGTCAACATCATGGCCGCCCTCAATCTCTGACTCGGAAGCATTGCTGGCTTCTGGCTCTTGGGGCGAGGGAGGCGCGGCGACGGATTCAAGTTGGTCATATCCACCACACGACAAGCATAACCTGCACAAGACTCTTGGATGGCCTTGATGTCTTGTGGGTTACCCTTATCATCCTCCTCGGCAATGCCCTTGGTGATGTGCCAGATTTCCATCGCGTTGTGGTGGCTCATCACCATGGTCAGAGTTTTCTGAGCAGCAGTCCGAGCATAGGAGATCTTCCAGTCTTCGATAAGCTTTGGAATCTCCTTGACCTTGTCCCTCACCTCGTGCACTGACATTGCTTGCAAGTCGGAAAGCTTGACGAACTCGCCGGCCTCTTCTAGAGTTTGGCGGAAGTCATACAAGATATCTCCGACAAGCTTAATGCGCTCGAGGCGAGGTTCGGAGGTAGGAGATTCGGAAAGATTTAGGGGGGCTGGGAAAGAACCAAAAATCAAAATTCGGCTGAAAAGAAAAGTAAAAAAATCAACAATAAAAGAAAAAGATTCCGAAATCTTACCTAGCACAGAGTGAATCCATTGAGCATGCTCCTTGTGGAGGCTGGTTAGTTCACTGGATGTGGCCTGGGCAAGATCCCTCTGAATATCGAAGTCCTTCTTGAGATCAGCTAGTTCTTTGTCTCGAAGGGCTAGGAGCTTCTCGAGCCTCACGATCTCGTGATTGCTTGACTCTAGGACTGCAGCTACGGGTTTCTCTGATTCCAAAGTTAGCTTCTCAAGATTTTTCCAGAGCTCAGCATTCTCTATCTCCAAGACCTTGAAGTTTTTGGCTTGATCCACCATCTTACTAGACTGGCATAACAGTTCTTCAAAGACAAAATATCAGTCGGACAAAACAAGTTTGACTATGACAAAAAAGATAACTGACAAAGAAGAAGTCGGAAAAGCTTACCTTCTGCTTCATCTTTCTCGACTTCCAACTTTGAATTCTCAAAGTGCAAAGCCCTGATTTCTTTGCGCTTATTATTAATGTTGAGCAATTCCTGGTTGGAAGATGCAATTTTTTGTAAGTATAAAGACGGAATACCGCTAGACGGCTACTAAGACTCGAGCTGCAAGTTTAACTAAGTAAAATCACAGCAGAGCCTTGGGGGGCTACACTACATCGTTCTTTTGCAACCTAAAAGCATCAACTCAGATCCAACGATGTTTATCCGAGTTTTTGCTTGGGGCTAGAGGATATGAGAATAAATGCAAATAAGAATCGGAAACTTACAATGTGTTCCAGGTGCATCTTTTCAAATCCGAGATTGGTGCTATGAAACACCTTCTCGGTAAGGGTGAGGGAAGGAACATCCGTCGCTAGAAGTTCACCAGATGCGACTTTAGCATCCCTGACCAAAATTTGGTCCAGGAGGCTAACCAGCTTGATGTCCTCCTCCTCTTGGCTCGCAGCCTCTGGAGTCAAGGTTTGCTTCTCAAGACTGGATTGAGCCAGTCTGAGGATCTCGTCCTTCTCTTTCCTCTTTAGGCCAGAGACAGCGGAGCCGGCCACCTTATCCATTGTTCCTGTGGATACTACCATGGGATCATTACCCTTGACGGGTTCACCCTTGTTAGTTGCCTGGTCATCAACGGTGACCAGGGATTTCGAGATTTTTCCAGCATCAGGAGAGGCAGAAGCTCCCTGTGCTGATGGAGTACTGGATGGAGTCGATGGCGGCGCAGCAGGGGAGATAACAAGCTTCTGCTGTCGCATCTGCTTGCCTGGCTTGCTGTCCGGCTTGGTCTTACTCTTCAACGCTGATTTAGCTCTAGAACACGAAAATCCTAAATATCAGGTGTGCTCTGGAAAGAAATAAAGGTACAAAAGTACTAAAAGCAAAAGAAAGGGTGCTTACTTTTTAACTACTGGCAGCACTTGGATACCAGCAGCAACAACATCTTCTTTCGCCTTACGCTTCTTGGGGCGGGGCGGCAACTTATTGCACCTCATCATCTTCTGTCGCCTCTGGATCGTCTGAAGCATAGCCCTCTAGTGGAGCTAGCTCAGACTTGGAGAGTTTATCGAGCTGACAAAGTCGAAAAGCATCGATGAAAATACAGTCGGAGAAAGAACATAAAATAACGATGAAACGCAAAAGTAGAGTCGAAATAATTACCGGAGTCAGAGGACGGTTGGTCGTATACATCTTCATGGAAACTTTCGGAACTTTTCGTTCCACTCCTTCCTTGATCAAATATTGCATGAGGATTTTGTAGTCCTTAGCCACAAGCCGGCTTGAACTGACCCGCATCTTGTCCTTCTTGTCGCTCGTGATCTGGTGCATGAGGCGATCTCCATGGTGCTGGAGAGGCTGAATCCGGCGCTCCATCCAGCAGTGGATCAAGTCGGATCCACGGAGGCCCTCATGCTTCATCAAATACTCAATCCGCCTCTTGGCGAGGATCAAGATATCCGACAGCTCTGGCGCCTCCGCATCCCATGAATTTTGGTGGGGAGCGGGACCGTCGACTAACGCCGGAAGACCTTTCGCCTTTCTAGGAGCCGGAATATCCTTGCGATAGAAGAAAGTTCCGACCCAATATTTGACGGACTCACTAGCGTTAATCCTAGGATAGACTCGTTTTCTCCTAAGGACTAAGCTAAGAGTGTCGATAATGTAAGGCACACCAACAATGATGGAATTCTTCCCAGTACCATAGTAGTACCGGAAAAGGGTGAGACTTCGCCTAATGCCAAGAAACCCCTCGCACAAAGCTGCATGAGTACTAAGCTCAAGCAGGGAGTTGGGAGGAAGATTATGGAGTGGCACACCATAGTAGTTGAGGACCTCGACGAGGAAGTCCGACGGTGGCAAGATGAGGCCACAGTCGATGTGCATGCCGAACAGCACCCTCTCGCTGTCGAGCGGAGCGGAACAGCATTCCCTGAGGCGCTCCGCCACACACCGGCGACGATGAATCCTTCGTCCTCCAGGACTTGGAGTTCTGTGTTGTCCATGGCACTAGGGATCCAAAGACCCCGCATCTTCCTTTCTTCCGCGGCCGACGAACCCGCCGCCGCTCCTGAGGTCGAGGCAGAAGCCATAGATCTTGGAGGAAACCGACTGGTGGGGGAAGGAGAGATTTTTTCTCATGGTGCATAGATGGGAACTGGTGCGGAGTGCTCGAGGAGTCGAGGAAGCAATGAATGAATCGATGGAGAGGTGAATCTGAGAGAAAGGGTTTTCTCCCCTCTTCTATTTGTCTATGCGTCAAGATTCGTGCGATGACACTCGCGATTATCGCCACGCGTATAGGAGAGGGGGAGTTAGCTTCCTCGCGACTCTTCCGCCCCCTCGATTTTCGCGTAGTCATTTGTAGAGTTCGCAGCATAGAAAACAAAAAAATTCCTACGATGGGAACATCTATGTACCAAGATTTATCTACTAGATACAAGCAACGGGTGGATATACATCCATAGAATACATACCCTCGAAGACCGAATAGCGTTAACGAGGTTGTACTCGTGAATGATGTAGACGAACGCTTGCCGATCTCAAGATCGTGATGAAGTCCATCTGGTCCAGCCGGTCCAACACGATGAAGTCCAGCACCTCAAAGCAGTGGTGCATCCGTGATCGCACACACGTACGGGTACCCCGACAACCTCCGCGCCCTCGCTCCAGCGTAGCAGGGAAAGCAACAAATCCTTCCAGAAAAAGCCACCGGGAACATGTATCTCGCTGATCCGAGACCATGGGGGAATTCTAAAGGGGGGAGAGAGATCCTTCGCGAGGAGGTGTACTTTGAGAGGATGAGAGGGGGGCCTTTTATAGGGGAGAGGGGGGCACCCAAGGGGCATGGCACCCAGCCATGGGGGCTGCCCCCACCTCTCCCACATTCATGTGGGTGGAGCTCCCACTCAAAATGAAAAGGCTCCACTCCCATAAAAGAGCCTCCACTCAAAAATCCACTCACATGCATTAAATTTCCACCAAATTTAATGCAAGCTCTCATTTAAATAAAACTCTTTTATTTATTTATTCAGAATTTTGTTAATTACTTTAATTAACAAACATTCACATAAAACCCCTTGCTAGTATTCCATTTCACATGCAGAACCAGTTTCAGCAATTTCAACTGAAACAGTTCCGGTGTCTAGTGAAATAAATTCATGCGCTTTCCTTTTCTTTTTCTGACATATCATTTGCTCCGAATGGTGTCGGTATCCTTTAAGTGTGTCACCCTACGGTTCGTGAATAATGCGTACATGATTGAGACCCTTCTCCGATCAATAATCAGTAGCAGGACCTGGAGATCCATACTGACTCCCACACATTCAACGATGACTTTTGTGATCGTGTGAACCTTTTACGCTAGTATCTTAATCCCTTTGTTTCACGATATATTACATGTCAGAGATTCGATCATCAGTATCTCCATACCTAGTTTGATCTCGTTACCGACATGCACTCTTTTCTTGTTCCCGTGATATAACATTCTAGTGATCAAATCACTTGCTTGCAAGCTAATCAACGTGATATCACCGAGAGGGCCCAGAGCATATCTATCCGTCATCGGGATGAACAAATTCCACTCTCGATCCATGAACCTCAACATAACACTTTAGTAGTTCTGAATCCATCTTTATAATCACCCAGTTATGGTGTGACATTTGATGTCATCGAGAAACTCTTCTAGTGTTAGTGATTGACATGATCTCATGGTCTAAGGATTAGGATCACTTTGTAAGTTGTTATAGCAATATAAACTCAATGACTTTGATCATAATGCTATACTTCGGATGAATGTTCATCACATCATTACACTAATGTTGTGACCTCGTTATTAACAACATCCAATGTCCATGATCAGGAAACTTTGATCATCTTGTTAATCAACGAGCTAGTTTCTAAGAGAGGCATAACTACGAACTTCCTTTTTGTTTATTAAACACACATGTATTAACGTTTCCGTATTAATACAATTATAGCATGGAAAATAAACATTTATCATAAATAAGGAATACGATAATAACCACTTTATTATTGCCTCTCGGGCATATTCCCTTCAGTCTCCCACTTGCAATAGAGACAATAATCTAGTTTGAAAATTTTGCGTATTTGAACACCTATGGCTTTCTGGTGTTCTA
Source organism: Avena sativa (assembly GCA_916181665.1). Lineage (NCBI taxonomy): Eukaryota > Viridiplantae > Streptophyta > Magnoliopsida > Poales > Poaceae > Avena > Avena sativa. Next base: position 268,650,552 of record OV702298.1, on the reverse strand, counting down.
TATACGCAACTGCAAGTGGTTAACATAATCTACGGATCTGACGCTTTCAGGTCCGTGTATTTGAATGTCTTTGCGTCTTCACGCATCACTCATTCTCCAATGAGATGGCATTGTATAAATTTGGTCTTTCGGTGAGACCTTTAGTTCCTTGGGGTTAAAACACGTCGATACTATTGTCATACAATATATCTTTAGTGTTAGCCCATTGCGAACCACACCTTAGTTTGATAACAAACTACTTGACACAAATTCCCTCCTTTGATGCTACTATAGTAGGCATATACTTAGCCTTTTGTTGTAGTATTCGTCACAATGTCTTAACTTTGGAACTCTTCCAAATCCATCATGGAAACTTTCTTTCCATTTCATTGTGCCACCCATAGTTTAAATTGAGATAAACTTAATTTGTAACTTGTGACAAAACTAGTATCAATGTAACGCTTTACAATGAACTATTTGTAATTGTTTGTCACTTCTACACAAATATATTCTTAGTTCTTCTAAAAGATCATAACAATATCATTACTATCGTCCAATGATCATTTTATGATTCATTCTGGTATATGCTCATAACATTTAGAGCATAGGACATATCTGGATGTGTACATATCATGGTATGATTGATCAAAACATTCTCGTGATTTCACTCATCAAGTGTCAAAGCACTTGAATCTTGTTTCACTTATCAAGTGTCGATACACTTGAATCTTGATTCAATTCTTTTCCATGCGACAAGGACCGTTTCTTGTTGTTTCTATATTGAACTCCTTCAATATCTCATATATGTACGTTGGCACAACCATATTAGCATCACAGTCTATCCACTATAGACATTCATGCTAAATATTCGGGTTTTGCCTAAGTTTTTCATTGAAATGTAATTCTTAACCTTTGTCAATAAAAGATACATAATTTCTAATCAACAAGATGTCATCCACATAATGTATTATAAATATGTCTCAGCGCTCCCACTTAATTTCTTGCAAATGCAAGCATCTTCATCGTCTCCTGATCAAAACTCCTTTTTCATCATGGTGAAGATTCCAACTCCGCGATGCTTACTTCAACCATTGAAGTTTGCATGCCCTTTTAGCATCCTTTTAATTTAACAAAACCCTTTGGACCGTGTCATGTACACGTCCTAGGTAACCATTCTATTAGAAGAACTTTGTTTTGTTTATTCATCTACCATATACCAAATTATATGTAGTGGTTGCTACTTTAATCCGTCCAGAAAAATATCGCTATGAAAGATCAAATCTTGTCATAGTCAACTCCTTGAACATTGTCATAAAATACTTTACGACATGTCGACTATTTCATAGTTGTGAAACATCCATGTCTGTTTCTTTATAGATCCATATACAACTGATAGGTTTTTACACCTTTCTGGAGGGTCTTCCAAGTTCAAAACTTGATTTCTCGTGTATGGAACTATCACGGATTTTATGGCTTCAAGCCATTTGAAGGAGTCAGGTCCCATCATCGCTTCTTTGCATGTAGTCGGTTCATCATTATCAAATAATGATTTACTCTCAAATCTCAACATTTGATTATTTATCCGACTAACTTGGTTCAATAAGAACTTAGATCCCCGTGACCACAACCTTTGAGGCACATAAGCTATGAGCATTATGGCAGCCTTCGGAATGATTTCCGGCGCTGCGCAACTCAGCACATTTAGCTAAGGTTCGTTAACCTTATCAAAGTTCTATTGTCCTCCCACTTAACTTTTGCGAAAAATTCCCTTTTCAAGAAACTTCACATTTCAATCGACAAACCCTTTTGTCCTTAGTGTTATGGAGGAATACCCAATTGTTATTCGAAATAACCTACAAAGACATGCTTATCCGACTTCGGTTGTAAACATCTTACTTATGTTTAGCATACCAAAATTTAAGAAATGACAACTTGGGTTTTACCCCAAACCATAACTCATATGGTGTCATTTCAACGGATCAAGATGGAGCTCTTTTCAGTGTAAAAGCGGTGGTCTCTAAAGCTTTAATCTTTTTAAAACATAATGGCAGTTTTATAAATAACACCTTTGATCCAACCATGTCAAACAAGGTTTTATTACAAATCTCAAACACTCCATACTCCTATGGTGTTTCGGGAAATGTAAATCTAGGTGTTTTGCTAAACTTGCAACTCAAATAAATCCCTTTATGATAAATCATAATTCATTTATTTTTCTTGTTACACTTGTAACTCAAATAAATCCCTTACGATAAAATCATAAACCATTTATTTTCTTGTCACAATGATTTTCACTTCATCTTGAAATTCTTTGAACGTTTTCAAATATTTCATACTTCTTTCTCATTAAGTGAACATTAACTTAAATTTCTGGAGAAAGCATATGAAGTTGAAATCCATCGCTTACGACTATACTTAATGGACTACATACATCGATATGTATAAATTCCAATAATTTAGTCATTCGTCCTTCTTTGGCCTTTGAACGAAGTTTTAATTATCCCAAGGAAAGTCTCACAAGTGTCACTTGATCAAATCAAAGACTCCAAAAATCCATGAAAATGGAGTTTCTTCATGTTTTCTTTCCAATATAATTTAAACAGCGATGTCACTTCGTAAGTGATCTTCCAATCATTTTTCTTGCGACATTTTAGCATTAGGCTTTATGGATGTGATTTCTTCAACCAGATTTGTAAATCATCCATCTTATATGGAATACGGTAATTATTTGAACAACCTTTGTTCTCATAATACCTGATTCAAATAACAATTATTAAAACAAATCTTGAAGTCAAGCTTTGATGTCAACGAGAAATACAAACAACGGTTTGTTTGTTTTCGATGAACATCATCACATATTCTCTTGCTAGTTACTTAGGCCATTGTGGTTCATGAATTGCGTCGTTCTGTATGAAATTTCATACCAACCAATTCGGTATCAAATACCCAAGAACCACATTGTTTAACAAGCAAAGAATACAACCATAACATGTATATCATATATATACCTAAATTGGATATTTCCAATCTTTTCTTTTCTGCCAAATATTTTTTTATAGATTCTCTTTCAGCATTTCCTTTTACTTTTTAAAAGAATCTATCAACATCAAAAGTGGCACCATATACATGACACATAGTCCAAAGTGTGTATATTCAAATAATAATACCTTTGGACTTGCACTTTGAAGTAGATCACCATCATCAAATGATCGGCGTTCTTTCAAAATCCATTCTTTAGTAATCTTTTAGTGTAGTAAACACTTTACATACATCTTCTATTCATCCTTATCATGACGGCTTTCATGATCAAGCTACTGTAGCTTATAAAGGTGAATCGTGAGTATAACATTACTTTCCAAAACCCTTTTTGGATGATTAGGATGTCTAGCATCTCCAACCTTTGTAAATTCTCATCCAATATGAGAACATATATTATACTCTATCATATTGCAACCAAAATATTGTTAAAGATATCGTTATATTTGCCACACATGATGGTTTCTGAAACAATTCTTTCAGCTCCTATATAAACTTGATATTAAAACAATCAAGAATCATGGAGGCAAACATGGTACTTAAGATACTAACACTGGAATTGTTACTCTCGATTTAATACCAATTATTAAATTTCACGGAGTAAACAGAGTTTACTGAAAGTTTGCAATAGGACTTTAAACTTTAGATGGACACTCAACACAATACGATACCAGTTCGTAAAGTAAATATCCAGAATTCTATAGTTCTATTATCTCAATTACAACTAAGCATAAAGTGGTGAACGAATGCCAATGACTATAGCAAATTATGCAAATTCACTTTGATTTAATTTATGAAAATTATCAAATTAGAAATGAACTCCCACTCAAAAACGACATCCCTCGTGTCTTTTTGGTGATTACATGAACCAAATCCACTACACCAAGTCCGATCATCACGTGAGTCGGTGTAGCTTCAAAGGCGAGCATAAATATGGTCTTCATATCAAAACATATGACTCATGCTTAACCTTTCGGTCCGTGTTCCGAGGCCATGTCTGTACATGCTAGGCTCGCCAAGTAAGAACCTTAGTATTCGTGTGTGTAACTGTCTTACACCCGAGATATGCTCGTGGATTCAAGTACACCCGATCATCACGTGATGTCTTGAAGCGACGAAACATTGTCGGTGCATACTTAAGGAAGAACACATTCTTATCTTGATATCTAAATTAGGGATCATCTTATTATGCTAATAAAACGCCAAACGGGCAATATAAGATGCAATCAAAACATCACATGTTTATAAGTGAAATGATATGGTTCCCGCATATGATCTCCATCATGTGCATCGTGGTATGATCTCTATCATACCTTTATGTGTAAGTCCAAGGTCTATGGAACTTACACGCTATGTGTGTTGTAAGAGTATCATCTCATACTTCTACTTACAACATCACCATATCATAACACTAGCCCAGCAACAATCTAAACTAGACGCCTCTAATTTATCCATTGCAAGTTTTACGTGGCTTAGGGCTTTCGAAGATAGAACCGTTCTTACCTACGAACATGAACCACAACGAGGATAACCAAATTGTTGACAACTCGTTGCAAAATAGATATTGACTATAGTAGGAGAGACAGACACCCGCTAGCCACTTATGCAAAACTAGTTGCATGTCAAGCGTGGAGCAGGTCTCATGTGCGAGGACATGTAAAGTTTTGTCCGGGCCGCTTCATCCCACTATGCCACCAATATCCAAAGTACAACTAAGAAGTAATAAAATGATCATCATCGCCCATATACTCATATGTGTACTACCCGTGCAAAGCATCTACGCATAGATCCGGCTCTAATACCACTGTAGGGTTCGCAGCATAGAAAACAAAAAAATTCCTACGATGGGAACATCTATGTACCAAGATCTATCTACTAGTTACAAGCAACGGGTGGATATACATCCATAGAATACATACCCTCGAAGACCAAATAGAGTTAACAAGGTCGTACTCGTGGATGATGTAGACGAACGCTTGCCGATCTCAAGATCGTGATGAAGTCCATCTGGTCCAGCCGGTCCAACACGATCAAGTCCAGCACCTCAAGCAGTGGTGCATCCGTGATCGCACACACGTACGGGTACCCCGACACCCTCTGTGCCCTCGCTCCAGCGAAGCAGCGGAAGCAACAAATCCTTCCAGAAAAAGCCACCGGGAACATGTATCTCGCTGATCCGAGACCATGGGGAATTCTAAAGGAGGGAGAGAGATCCTTCGCGAGGAGGTGTACTTTGAGAGGATGAGAGGGGGCCTTTTATAGGGGAGAGGGGGGCACCCAAGGGGCATGGCGCCCAGCCATGGGGGCTGCCCCCACCTCTCCCACATTCATGTGGGTGGAGCTCCCACTCAAAATGAAAAGGCTCCACTTCCATAAAAGAGCCTCCACTCAAAAATCCACTCACATGCATTAAATTTCCACCAAATTTAATGCAAGCTCTCATTTAAATAAAACTTATTTATTTATTTATTTATTCAGAATTTTGTTAATTACTTTAATTAACAAACATTCACATAAAACCCCTTGCTAGTATTCTATTTCACATGCAGAACCAGTTTCAGCAATTTCAACCGAAACAGTTCCGGTGTCTAGTGAAATAAATTCCTGCGCTTTCCTTTTCTTTTTCTGACATATCATTTGCTCCGAATGGTGTCGGTATCCCTTAAGTGTGTCACCCTACGGTTCACGAATAATGTGGACATGATTGAGACCCTTCTCCGATCAATAATCAGTAGCGGGACCTGGAGATCCATACTGACTCCCACACATTCAACGATGACTTATGTGATCGTGTGAACCTTTTACACTAGTATCTTAATCCCTTTGTTTCATGATATATTACATGTACGAGACTCGATCATCGGTATCTCCATACCTAGTTTCATCTCATTACCGACATTCACTCTTTTCTCGTTCCTGTGATATAACATTCTAGTGATCAAATCACTTGCTTGCAAGCTAATCAATGTGATATCACCGAGAGGGCCCAGAGCATATGTATCCGTCATCGGGATGAACAAATTCCACTCTCGATCCATGAACCTCAACATAACACTTTAGTAGTTCTGAATCCATCTTTATAATCACCCAGTTACGGTGTGACATTTGATGTCATCGAGAAACTCTTCCGGTGTTAGTGATTGACATGATCTCATGGTCTAAGGATTAGGATCACTTTGTAAGTTGTTATATCAATATAAACTCCATGACTTTGATCGTAATGCTATACTTCGGATAAATGTTCATCACATCATTACACTAATGTTGTGACCTTGTTATTAACAACATCCAATGTCCATGATCAGGAAACTTTGATCATCTTGTTAATCAACGAGCTAGTTTATAAGAGAGGCATAACTAGGAACTTCCTTTTTGTTTATTAAACACACATGTATTAATGTTTCCGTATTAATACAATTATAGCATGCAAAATAAACATTTATCATAAATAAGGAATACGATAATAACCACTTTATTATTGCCTCTCGGGCATATTCCCTTCATCATTGAAACGGCGTTCTGTTCCGTAAGGAATGGACCCACCAATGGTCGTGCTGATAGAAATCCTATCAGTGACAGGACCTGGTCTAAAAAGTTGTCAGTCCGCACGCCGCTAAAAAATCCGACTTATGTTTCAAACCAAGCAGGGAAAAGACTAAAGTTAAAGCAAAATATATCCGACTCGATTGACTCGGAATCCTACATTACTGAACAATGTTTTTGGGAACCCTTCAGGATTCTCAAGACGAAGAAACCATCAAGCTAGACGATTTATCCGACTTTGGATCTTGAAGACTTTCGGGGGCTACTGTTGGGGATATACTTTCCGGGTATACCCGCAGGACTCGCTTACCAGGATGGCCCACCAACGGGTTAGCGCTTTGCTTTACGGGTGGCCGAGTCAGAGAAAGAGGAGAAGCCAGTTACGACTACGACAAGGCCTAGAAGAGTTACCGACTTAGGCCTGTAGTATTACTTGTAGTCCAAGCTGTACTAGTTATCGACTCTGTAACGTAGCCGGATAGGTCTCTCCTGTAACCCTAGGCCCTGATGACTATATTAATTGGCCCTATGGGAGCCTTTAGGGCACAACTGAATACACAACCACAACCAACTCGCACAGGAGAACCTCTCTTGTAATTCGCTGTAACATCCAGATTATGCCGATATATTACTGGGTTGCTAGCAGGAGTAGGATCCGATCACCACAGTCGGATCTGAACCTGGGTAAACTTGTGCTCACCGCTCCTGGAACATCCGACGTCACACCCCATCCTTCCAACGCCACTAGGACCCCCTATGGCGTACTTGTCGACAATCCGACGACAAATAGTCCCAATCATAATAGTTTCAAAACTTTCTTGCAGAATGGGACAATATATTTCTCCAAATTTGATGCCCTCAATATTTTTAATTGAATTCAGGCCATAACTCTTATCAATCTTCTTGGGGAAATAGACAGTATGCTCTTTGTCATTAATATTAAAAGTTACTTTTCCTTGATTACAATTGATGACAACACCTGCAGTATTAAGAAAAGGTGTCCCAAGAATAATAGACATATTATCATCTTCAGGCATCTCAAGCACAACAAAATCAGTTAATACCAAGCAATTATGACCCACTTGAATAGGAACATCCTCACATATACCAACAGGGATAGTAGTAGACTTATCAGCCATTTTCAAAGATATATCAGTTGGTGTCAATTTCTCTAGTTGAAGTCTCTTGTAGAGAGAAAAAGGCATAACACTAACTCCAGCTCCCAAATCACACAAAGCAGTTCTAACATAATTATTTTTAATAGAGCAAGGAATAGTTGGAATACCTGGATCACCAAGTTTCTTTGGAACCTTACCATTGAAGTAATAATTAGCAAGCAAAGTAGAAATTTCCTCATTAGGAATCTTCCTTTTATTAGAGACAATATCCTTCATATACTTTGAATAATGAGGCAACTTAATATCATCAGTCAAAGGAATTTGCAAAAATAAAGGTTTCATCCACTCACAAAACTTGTTATAGTGTTCTTCCTCCTTTGACTTGTGTTTCTTATTAGGAAAAGGCATTGGTTTCTACACCCAAGGTTCTCTTTCACTACCATGTTTATTAGCAACAAAATCTTCCTTAGTGTACTTGGTGTTCTTAGTGTGCTTTTCAGGTTCTTCTTCAATTTATTCCTTATCAGGAACATCATTTTTATCATTACCACTTTCATTCTCAGCATTAGAGACAGATATACTATTAGGATCTACAACAGGTTCATAAGGTTCCTCAATTGTATTATGTTTCTTTTTCTTTCTCTTAGAAGAAGTACCTCTATTTTCAGCTTGTTGAGAATCCTGCTCAATTCTTTTAGGATGTCCCTCGGGATATACGGGATCCTGAGTGGTAGCACCACTCCTAGTTCTAATTTCATAAGCATGTTTATCTCCAGAAGCATTGACTAGCATATCTTTTTGTACTTTAGCAAGTTGATAAATTTGAGTTTGAACCATTTGACATTGTTTAACAAGCATTTTAACATCATTAGCAATTCTTTCCACAATATCTTTCAACTCATTAATAGCTCTAGAGTTTTCCAATAAATTATTCTGAACTTGTTTATTAAAATTATCTTGCTTAATAATAAAAGTATCAAGTTCCTCTAAGGATTGATCAGGAGGTTTACCATAAGGAATATCACCTTCATCGAAGTGTTGGATAGAGTGTACCTCAATAGTAGATGAGTGGGAAATTGGCTTACATAATTCTTCTATAGGAGGTAAATTATTTACATCTTCAGATCTAATACCCTTCTCCTTAAGACATTTCTGAGCTTCTTTCATCACTTCATCATTTAATTCAATCACTCCCCTCTTCTTTGGTGTTGGTGTTGGAGTTGGTTCAGGCACAATTGGTTCAGGTGTAATTGGCTCAATTGTAGTCCAATCATCATAATTCTTGCTTATTTTGGCCATTAATTCTTCAGCTTCTGCAGGAGTTCTTTTCCTGAAAACATAAACAGCAAAACTATCCAGGTATGTCCTAGATTCACCAGTTAGTCCATTATAATATATATCAAGAAGCTCATTTTTAGGTAATGGACATCCAGTATGTGCATGAATCAAGGCACAGAACCTTGTCCATGACTCAGACAATTTCTCCTCTTCTCCCTGTTTAAAATCAAAAAGTTTTTGCAAAACAGCATGCCGAGCACTAGGAGGAAAATATTTCTGAAAGAAAGTAGCAATCAAGAAATCAGGGCTATCAATGGATCCATGAGGTAAATTATTAAACCAAGCTTTAGGTTCTCCTTTTAGTGAAAAAGGGGAAAATTTAGCAACAAAGTAGGTGCACATCTTAACATCATCAGAAAATAAGGCACTCATAGTGGAAAGCTCAGTCATATGTGCTACAGCCTTTTCATTCTCAGTCCCACAAAAATGTTCTTTCTCAACAATGTTTATATAGGATAAATCAAGAGAGAAATCATAATATTATCTTTAATGTCTATGGGAGAAGTAGCAAACTTAGCATCAGGAGATAATTTAGGTATAATAGTATGTTTCTCAAGGAGACTCCTAATAGCACTAGCACCACGTGTGTTTCGATATTCTTCAATAAATTCATCAGTCATTTCAATATAACCATCATTAATATCATAGCTTTCTCTAGACTCAGGTGAGCTAACAGGAGTAATAGTGTCTTCACTAGGAGTTTCAGTGTTTCCCAATATAGTTCTAGCAATTGTAGCATCTAGGAAAGGACCTAATGGACCACTCTCATCAAGCACAGTAGAAGTAACATCATGAGTATCAGAAGCAATTTTAGATTCAGCAGTAGTAGAATTGTGTGTAGCATGTGTATGTGGTGGTGGTGTAACAAGCTTACTTATAACAGATGGTGAATCAAGCGCAACAGAGGTGTTCAGGACTGTACCTCTTCTTGTAGTGGATGGTAATATAGGAAATTTTCCATCACGAGACTTTCCATGATGAAAAGGATAGCAGCGAACAATAATAAATCCAAGTGAACTTACAAATAAAGCTATGCTCTCCGGCAACGGAGCCAAAAAATAGTCTTGATGACCCACAAGTATAGGGGATCACAACAATCTTCGAGGGTAGTATAATCCAATTTATTGATTTGACACAAGGGGAGCCAAAGAATACTTATAAGCCTTAACAACTGAGTTGTCAATTCAACTACACCTGGAAATAGTCTTGCTCATAGTAGTTTATCAGTAGCAACAGTTTTGTAGTAGCAATAGCAAAGTAACAGTAGTAGTAAAACAAAGGTAGTAGTAACAATAGTAGCAAACAACAGGGTTTGAGTGCGGTAGGCATAAGGATGGATGGACGGGCATTACATGGACGAGACTATTCATGTAATATCAAGATCTAGGGCATTTGCAGATAAATAAGATAAAGCATCCAAGTACTAAACAATCATAGGCATGTGTTCTGTATATAGTCATACGTGCTCGCAATGAGAACTTGCACAACATCTTTTGTCCTGCCAGCCCGTGGCAGCGAGGCCTCAAGGGAATCTACTGGCAATTAAGGTACTCCTTTTAATAGAATACCAGAGCAAAGCATTAACACTCCATGCACACGCGTGATCCTCATATCATAGCCATCCCCCCCGACTATCCCAATTTATGTCACTTCGAGGCCTTTGGTTCCGAACAATGATATGTGTAAACAACTTGTAGATAAGATCACAAACAATAATATCATCATGAATCAATAACATGTTCAGATATGAGATCATGGCAATCGGTCCCTAGTGACAAGCATTAAGCATAACAAGTTGCAACAAAGTCAAATAGGACTAATAAAGATACTAGGCACCATGCCCTAACAATCTTATTCGATTACATGATAGATCTCATCCAATCCCTACCATCCCCATAGCCTACAGAGGGGAATTACTCACTCATGGATGGGGGAAACATGGATGGTTGATGGAGAGGCGTCGGTGATGATGATGGCGATGATCTCTAATGCGTGTTGAATGCCCTGTTGGGAAACCCCAAGAGCAAGGTTACAGCACAGCAGAACATTTTCCCTCAGTAAGAAACCGAGGTTATCGAACCAGTAGGACGAAGGAAATGCCTCAAAGGTGTTGGAAGCAACATGGAAACTTGCACAACACAAACTCAATACTTTGCCCCAACTAATAGTGAGGTTGTCAATCTCAACGGTTGCTGTAACAAAGGAATAACTGTATGGTGTGGAAGGTGATGATGGTTTGTAGCAAGTAAACAGTAACAGTGGAAGATGTATCAATGGTAAAGATTGGACCGGGGTCCATAGTTCACTAGAGGTGTTCTCCTTAGATAAACAAACATGGCATGCTGGGTAAACAAATTAGAGCGGGGCAATTGACAGGACTAAGCATGGCATAACAATGCAATACTAGACAAAAATATCCTATGATATTCGATTGGGAAATACAAGAATATACATAGACCGACATTGTCACATCCCAAGATTTTTCAAATCTTGTAATGTGAAAAAAAAAATTTGTTGAAAATTAGGGTGAAAAGAAACTTTTGTTTCTAAATGGAAACTTAAAATTCCATCTTGAACAAACTTTGGTCAATGTTTGAATCTAACTAAATTCAAATCAAGTGGAATGCATTCCTCATAAAATGCATCTTGAAATTTAAACACTTGGAGAATAAACCAAAACCCTAAAATCCTAATGGAAGAAAATCATTTCCAAGTTATTTCCAAGCCTATGGATTTGATCCATATAAAAATTGTCCAAACAAACATTTAAAATTGATCAAGAATGATTATTAGAAATATTATAAAACCATATGAAATTGGTTTCACTTAATTTGGAGCCATGAATAAAATCTTATGAATTTAATAAGGAAAAGTAATTTCCAAAGCTAATAAAGCATCTATCTATAAATCCATACCAAATGGTGAGCAAATAATCCCAAATATATTTAAAAGGATAAATAGATATTAAATAAGAGTTTACAAATTGGAGTCACCAAGTTTGGGTCTATAAATAAAAAGATATGGATTTTATAAGATAAAGACAGAAATATTAAATAAGGATTATTTTAAAGAGCCAAATTAAATCTTGGCCAAGCAAATGAAATAAATTATTTCTATTTGTTAAAAAGAATAAAGGTTTATTAAAATAAAATAATAAGGATTTATTAATATCCAATTTTATTTAAGTAAAGACTTTTTTTCCATTTAAAATAGACACTAAAACTTAATAAGGTTTTTAAATAAAAATTCCAAGTGTTTTAGTTTTTCAAATGAAACCTACTGAAAAGATTTTGATATTATTTAGATTTCAAAAAGAGTTTTTAAATAAATTAAAACCTATTTGAATTAAAGACTATGGACTATTTATTTAATTATTAATAGATCCTAAAAGAATAAAAGAATTATTTTATTTTTTGACTTTGAAATATGTTGATAAACAGAATAAAAATTCACCCAAAGTTTGGTGGTGATTTGAATTCATATGGAGATTGAAAAATATTATTAAATCTTATTTAATTAATACTAGAGACTATTTTAAATAATTAAAAGACACTAAAAAGGATAAATATATTATTCTAAATTTGACTTTGGAATGTGCTATTAATCAGTATATGAATCTACACAAATTTTGGTTGAGGTTTGAAATCAAATTGATGTTTGAATTAATTAAACAAAATCAAAACAGATTAATAGAAATGGAAAAAGGAAAAACAATCAGATCAAAAAAAAGTGGAATAGGACTCAGCCCAGCCAGTAGGCCCAACTGGCCCAGCATCAGCCCACCCCCTTCTTCCCCGCGGAAAACGTTTCACACCAGAAAACTTAACCGTGTAGTCGTTGACTAACTAGGCCCACCTTCCCTCTCTCTCTTTAGCCGACAAGCGGACCCCATCGCCACCTCAGCATCTTCCCCGCCGCGACTTCTTCTCCCCCTCACCTCGCTGGCTTTTTCCGCCGTTGAATGCTCGATTTAATTCGCGGCATTGACGCAACCTTTACTCCCTGCGACCATGATCGTTAAAGCGCCTCGACGCCCTCTCTCTTTCCCCTCACTTGCCAGCTCCTCTCTGCCCCAGGGCTGTTTCAATTTGGAACCACACCGCCACTGTCTCCGGCGAGCTCACCGAGCAATTCCGGTCAGTCCCCATCGCCCCTCGCCCCCTCGGCCACACGAGCTTGACCCACAGACTCTAGCGCATCTCCCAGTACTCCTAGCTCAACCGCGCTCGGTCCAGAACGTCGGCAGCGTCTTCACCAGTGCGCCACCGATGACCCCCGCAACTCCGGTGAGCCCTAGAACTCGACTCCGTGCGCGCCTCGACCAGTGAATCATGCAGTTTTGTTCGCATGTGTCTTATGCATCTCCAGGTGCTCGCCAATCAACCGCGCGCGATCTAAAACCTCGTCTCCGACCGCGACAGCACGAGCCCGTCGCCAGGCATCTCTCCGGCGAGCAATCACCGTCACCCCCATGCGCCCCTGACCCTATGGCGACCACGTCGAGAATCAGCGCAACCCTGCGAACCTGGTGAGCCATTTCCCTTCCTTCCTTGCTTCCTGTAACCGCCGTGATGCCGTATGTCACATCCAAAATTTTAGATTTGGTTCTGCATATCATTCTTGTCATTGCATCATAATCATCCATGCAAAACTTTCGATTGAAATGATTCTGGCAAAACACTACTTTCAAAACCCTATTTTGATTTGCTAAAATGCTCCTACAAGGGATCATACTAGGTTTGTATTTCCACCCTTTTTGGAAGCTAGTGGTGTTGATACAAATGATCCTATGATGACCCTCTGGTTTGTACAAAAATTTAGGAACAAGAATCACTCGATTCGGAGTTCGTATGAAGAAGATACGAAGGAAAAACTACAACAGAAATAGAAAAGAAAAGAACAAAAAAAAGAGAAGCAGCGCAGCCCGCTGGGCCGAGCCGGCCCAGCCGCGCCAGCAAGCGCACGCGCACGCACCGCAGCCGCCGTCGCCCGCGCGGCAGGAACTATCCGCCGCCCGCGCCCGCGCCCAGCCACCGAAAGGTGGGGCCCACCTGTCGGCGCCGACATCGCCGCCGCCCGCCGTGACCGGCGTGGACACCGAAACCACCCCGCCGCCGAATCCGCCCTGACCCCGCGTGGGCCCCCTCTTAACCCCCGCGCCACCCCTGCCCTCTCCCTACCGCGCCGCCACTCCCCCATCGCGACGCCTCCGCCTCCCGATCCCGCCGCCGCGCGCCGCCCCGGTAAGCGCCGCCGCCGCCTCCCTCTCTCTCCCTCGCCTCGCCCGCGACCTCGCCTCGCCCCACTGACCGCCCCTCCTCCTCTCCTCCCGCAGGGACCACCCGACGCTGCCCCAGCTTAGGCCAGCCGCCGCCAACATCGCCCGTGCCGCCGCCACGACGCCGACGACCTCTGCCCCGAGCTCGCCGACCCCGTGCACCACCTCGCCGCTGCCAGGAGCCGCCGGAACCGCTGCCGTCGGCCGCCACCGACCTCGCCGGTGAGCACCACCTCGCCGCCTTCTTCCTGGCCGCTCGATCAAGATCAGACAGCCCAGATCGTCCGTTGACTGGTCAGCTCAGGCGCTGACTGGTCAACCGCCCAGTCAGCCGCCACGTTAGCCCAGTCAAAGTCAAAGTGTGACTGGGTAAATTCTTAAATAGATTTATTTGGCAGATTTTAGGTAAAACTTGTAAAATTCGTAGAAATTAATCCGCTGGGCCAAAAATTTCAAATAAAATATGTGTAGATTCAGTGAATCGTGTAGAATCTTGATGTACCTTTGTTTCACACTTTTAAAGCAAGACTTTGTACAGAATAATTAAATGAGTTAATGGACTTTTTGGAGTAAATAATTCGTAGGAAAAGATCTGTAACTCCAAAAATTGAAAATAATATGTCCCTGGATTCAGTGGAACAAGGGGAGTCTTAAAGTGAATTAAAAATTTAGGCTTACAGTAAAATACTTTTGCAGAAACTATTTAATGGCTTTCTGCAGTATTTTAAATACTCGGGGAGTTGTGTATTTCCTTTTTGAGAAATTCCAATTGGTACTGTTCCTATTCAGTAATGCCTACAGATTAGAATTTTCCCAAGAGTTTACAAACAGTATGTTAACAGTAGTGATTTATTTGGGTTCTAGCTCTAGTTTTGAGCATTATAAATTACATAATAGTTTTCCTTGCGCTAAAATTATTTTCCATGCATGCATTCAGTAGATTTACTGAATAAGATTATGTGGTGCTGCTGTAGCATCAATCCACTTGTCATGCATGCATCTTGCATCATCTTTGTTTGCATATGCTTGTGGATGGTTGTTTATGATTGCAATTGTATCGTGTACATTGTGACGACTGCAACGCTTGCTCGTGTGTGGATTGTTCTTCCGACCGCTACAACCAAGGCAAGTAGATGCTACCTTGTTCACGATATTGCCCTACTATTTTCAATGCATTGTCGTGTATTTTGTAGATGCATGTGTAGGATGATACTATCGCTATGCTATGTCCTATTATTTGGTAGGGCTTTCCTTGTAGATGAACCACCGTTGGTAGATGTGCTTATCCATGCTATGTTGAACGAAGGCTGGGTTACATCACCGAAAGTTGTTTCTAAATGTGTTGGTTTGTGAAAACTAAAACAACATAATCAATGAATCTTCTGGGTGTGATGGGATTGATAATTTTTGGTGGTATCATTGCGGAAAGGCACCCAGGTATCAAGAGAAAATGATTGGCTTCTTTATTTTGTAGCTTACGTGTACAACCATGGGCCAATAATGAAATGGGCGGTTGGTTGGACTTAGTAGGTTGTGGTAACTCGAACCCGCGTATCCAGAGATGTAGAATTTTGGTAGGTTGGACCGGTGCGCGTCGGGATTGGGGAGCTACTTCCCGAACGGTCTCTTCTTGGACTTCTACCTATCATCACCCAAAATGAGAGTGATGGTACGAGCTGGGCTGGCCAAGTCACATGGGTAAAGTGTACTAACCCCTGCAGGGTGTATAATCTAATCGATTAGCCGTGTCCCCGGTTATGGACGTCTGAGTTGCTTGATATTGATTCCATGACATGTTTCTCGCTCATTCTAATTTCATAATTGCTTTAATGTTGTTGGGTTAACTTAATTGGGATCTTTTCAAAGAAAATCAAAAACTGTTTATGAAAGTAGGACAAAGGTATTTGCAAATGCAAGCTAGCCACAGCTCCACTTGCCAAATATGCATGTAGATGTTAGCACTATTGTCTCCTTTACTAGCTCTACTTGCCATACATTCCATGTATTGACCCTTCGGGGCTGCTACGTTTCATGTTGCAGGATATTCCGATTCCGAGTAATCGATATAGGCCACGATACTCCACTCAACACTTGTTCACTTGTGGGCAATTTGAAGAATGGAGGATTTGCTTTATTTATGTTGCTACCTGAATAATTTGAGATAGCCTTGAGCTAAGCTTTTATTGTAATAATGGTACTCTGGATCTTCGTTATTTATGATACACGGATATTTTGCTATGTTATTCATCTTATTCTATTGTGGGCCAATGAACCGATCCAGGGATTGGCATGTCACATAGAAGCCACGGTCTTTTCAGAACTGTGGTGTTACAAGATGGTATCAGAGCCCGTGTGTCGACTGTAGGATCGTGACCTAGGTTTGGATTAGGAAGCCATAGAACTATTAAAGCTTATATTAACTCTGTCTTTCATCTTATGCCTTTCACTCTCGTAAATTCTTACCATATGCTATTGTCACACTTTCCTCTTTTAATTGATAGATGGGAGAAGTCAGGACTGAGTATGCAACCATGGAGTCACCAAGGCCCTTTGCAAGACAGTTAGCACAGCTCTCGCAGTCTTTGGGATTGCCACTATCCATGTTCAAGGGAAGAAGGCTGTACACCTATGGATATGGTGAGGATGCATGGGAGATCACCACCTTCATATTCAGGGATGCCGCCTTGCCAAACCCTGTGCATCGGATCTACACCAAGACATACTGCAACTGCGGACTTGGGATAAACTTGGCCATGCATGAAGCCCTGTCTCGCTAGTGCCATCATGTCCGACACCTACTGCCAGCAGACTCACCCTACCGTGACTACGGGAGGCGTGATGAAGATGGGAACATTGTGGTTACCCCGGGCGACAGGAACAACATGCCGCCCCGTCGGAGGCACATAGAGGACATGGAAAGGGAGAATGGGGCTCTAGCTGAGAAAGTGATGATGGTAAAGGAGATTGTAGATTTTGCCAGCAATGGTATGGTGGTCCAAGGACAGAAGATTGACACCTTGCATGAAGTTGTGGGAGTTCTGGAAAATGCTCTGATAGGCAGGGATGCGAACATATCTCATCTTAATGGGACTGTGCAGGATAACACCCAGACCATACAACAGTTGCAAGGGACCGTCCAGGAAAGGGATCAAACTATTGAAGATATGGTAGCCCAGATTGCCGCTCTCCAAGCACAGCTGAATCCACCCTCTGATGATGACAATGGATATGGTGGCAACAATGATGATGATGACAGTGGGAACTATGATGATGATGAGGACGAGGATGATGATGATGGAGACGATGATGGTGGAGGAGATGAAGCTGTTGCAGTTGCAGCAGAGAGTGAAGAAGAAGAGGAGGATCCAGAAGAGGTGGATTTTGATATTTCAAGTGATGACTCAGGAGAGGTGTACACTCTGCCTCCATGGTTGGTTCGTGGACAGAAGCGCCAACGCATGAGTGCAAGGACCTACCGCAACCTCTTCAAGAAGTAGATAGAAGTCCACCAAATAGTCCTTGTTAGGAAAAATCGTTAGGATTAGTCTCGATCGATGTAAAACTTAATTACTGTTAGTTTAAGAGTGTTTAGTTGCTTATTTGTCTACTCCAATATCCCAGGATTATTTGTGCGAATTTTCTGAAAGAGTTATGGCAAGTTTGGTTAATATCTGTGTTATTCCTGCTGCAGTTTTCTGCTGATACAGCAGTACTGTACGATTTTTCATATTTTACTGGTATCTGGGAAAAATCTGAAAAACATAGGTCTGGTTCGAAACTCTCTGTACTGTATGAACAAAAATCATCAAAACTTCCTGACGAGTTTAAGTTAGGTAGAAAAATTCGTGAACACTGCTGGACTGTTCTGGCAGATTACTGTTTTTAATGCTTTGTTGATCAACTGTTTAGATAACCATTTCCAACTCTTCTAAAAACTATTTCAGTAGATATATACTGCTAGGATAACCCCTGGGATGTTGCTGGATCACTTGTTTGTTGATGTGTTGCTTGCTTGAGATTGTCTGCTATTGTTTGTTGTTGTTTGATCATAATGCATGGGTAGAATCTTGTTTTCGTAGTTGATCCTTTCTAAGATTACCTGTGCTGAACCGCAGATGCCTCCCCGCCGTCAACCCACTGAGTTGGAGTAGCTCATGGCAGCTCAGGCACAGCTAACCCAAGTTATGACCCAGTTCATGGAAGCTCAGAACAACAACAACAACAATGGGAACAACCAGCCTCAGGGAGATGCTCTCACCAGGTTTCTGAGGCTAAGGCCAGCTAAGTTCTCTACTGCAACGGAACCAATGGTTGCTCTCGACTGGTTGCGTTCAGTCAACAAGGATCTTGTAACTGTTGGATGCACTGATGCTGAGAAGGTGAGGTTTGCCACTCACCTACTGTAGGGACCAGCCGCTTCTTGGTGGGACACTTTTCAGATCACCCACCCGCTGGACACCGTGACTTGGGCAATGTTTGAGGAAGGTTTCAAGACCAACCACATGTCTTCAGGACTTCTGAGCCTGAAGAGGAAGGAGTTTCGCAACTTGCGCCAAACCAACCGCACCGTGGCTGAGTACATTGAGGAGTTCAACAACCTGTCTCGTTATGCACCTGAGGATGTTGACACTGGTGCAAAAAGAAGGGAGAGATTCCTGGATGGCCTCAGTGATGAGCTTTCAGTGCAGCTACTGGTGGTTTATTGCCCCACTTTTCAGGAGCTTATGGACAAGGCCAGGATCTTGGAAGGGAAGCACAAGCAGGTGGAAAACCGCAAGAGAAAGAGAAGCAATCATCACTCTGGTTCTCATCACAAGTCTCGCACTTCTCATGATGGATACTCCAAGCATGGAGGGAGTGACCATGGGCACCATGGGAGCCATGACCGCCACCACCATGGAGGCGATGGACATCGCCATGATAGCCACAGGAGCAACCACCACAGCCACAAAGGAGGACACACCCACCACTCTGGAGGACACAGTGGACATGACCGCAACCGTGATCACAGCTTTGTGAAGAAGGATCTGAGTGAGGTGACTTGCTTCAAGTGTGGTCAGAAGGGACATTATGCAGACAACTGTCCGGAGAAGAAGGTGCTGAAGCCAACCAATAACTAGAAGGCCACAGTGAACCACATGAATGTGGAGGAGATCCCAGATGAGCCTGACCTTGTGATTGGTAAGTTTCCAATCAACACTCACCCTGCACTTATACTTTTCGATACTGGTGCATCGCATTCATTCATATCAAGGGCATTTGTGGATAAGTATAACTTACCTACGGAGTCTATGAAAGAGTCTATTAGGGTGAGTTCACCTGGAGGGGATATGATAGCTAGCGCAGGATGCCGCGACTTGACTGTGAGGATTGGAGCACACAATTTCATTGCACATTTGGTAGTGTTGGAATCACAAGGGTTAGATGTTATTCTGGGTATGTATTGGATGTCTATGCATGGGGGACACATAGATTGTGCACAGCGAGTTGTTTCACTCAAAACCCCGGATGGTAAGAGAATGAGGTTCAAGTCGCCTGTGCGACCGGGAAGGTGTAAGCTGAATTCTCTTAAGGGGGTTAGCATGGATATTGTGCCTGTGATTAAGGATTACCCTGATGTGTTTCCAGAAGAGCTGCCAGGGATGCCACCTGACAGGGAAGTGGAGTTTATCATCGATCTGATGCCGGGAACAGGACCTATAGCAAAGAGACCATATAAGATGGATGTGGATGAGCTGAAGGAATTGAAGAAGCAGCTGAAAGAGCAGTTGGACAAGGGATTCATTCAGCCTAGTTCGTCGTCATGGGTGCACCTGTTCTGTTTGTGGAGAAGAAAGACAGCAGCAAGTGATTAGTGGTGGACTATCGCTCGCTGAATGAAGTGACCATCAAGAACAAATACCCCCTGCCGAACATAAATGATTTGTTTGATCAACTGGAAGGAGCAAAGGTGTTTAGCAAAATTGATCTGCGATCGGGATACTTCCAATTGAAGATCCGGGAGGAGGACATACCAAAAACCGCTTTCACTACTAGGTATGGTTTATATGAGTACACAGTTATGTCTTTTGGACTAACGAATGCCCCGACATATTTCATGACCATGATGAACAAGGTATTTATGGAGTACTTGGACAAGTTCGTGGTGGTGTTTATCGATGACATACTGATATATTCCAAGGATGATCCTGAGCATGAGAAACATCTGCGACTGATTATGGAGAAGCTGAGGGAACACAAGATGTATGCCAAATTCAGCAAGTGTGAATTCTGGCTTAACACTGTTGGATTTCTTGGACACGTGGTGTCAGGAGAAGGAGTCACTGTTGATCCAAGCAAAGTGACTGCAGTAACTAAGTGGGAAGCGCCCAAGAATGCCGGTGATATTCGTAGCTTTTTGGGACTTGCTGGATACTATAGGAGGTTCATTGAAAACTTCTCCAAGATTGCTAAGCCAATGACAGAACTTCTGAAGAAGGATAGGAAGTTTGAATGGACGGATGCGTGTGAAGCCAGCTTTCAGGAACTGAAGCGTCGACTAGTGACCGCACCTGTTCTGTGTTTGCCAGATCTTCAGAAGGATTTCCAAGTGTACTGTGATTCTTCTCGACAGGGACTTGGTAGTGTGTTGATGCAAGATGGGAGAGTGGTGTCATACGCCTCGCAGCAACTTAAACACCATGAGAAGAATTATCCCACACACGACTTGGAGTTAGCGTCAGTTGTGCATGCGCTCAAAGTATGGAGGAACTACTTGATGGGGAAACACTGTGATGTGTACACCGACCACAAGAGCCTGAAGTACATATTTACACAGAAGGAACTTATCAAGGATTATATGAATATGCAGTACCACCCAGGAAAGGCAAATGTAGTAGCAGATGCTCTGAGCCGGAAGGTCTATGCCAATGGATTGACTGTTGGGGAATTACCCGAGGATTTGTGCAGGCAGTTCAAGGACCTTAGACTAGAGGTAGTGTCTGAAGCATATTTGGCAGCAATGGAAGTCCAACCAACGCTACGGGACAGAATCAGGAAGGCTCAAGTAGGAGACAAAGAGATAGATGAATTAAAGGAAAAGATGAAGGAGGATCGAGCAAAAGAATTCCACGAGGATGAGCAAGGAACCTTGTGGTATGGAGATCGTTTGTGCGTTCCCAACGATCCGAAGATAAGGAAATTGATTCTGCAGGAAGCTCATGACTCGCCGTATTCCATACATCCGGGCAATACGAAGATGTATATGGACCTAAAGGACAGATTCTGGTGGAACAACATGAAGGGAGACATCGCTGAGCATATTGCCCTATGTGATGTATGTAGCCGAGTGAAGGCGGAACACCAGAAGCCGGCAGGACTGCTACAGCCATTGCCCGTGACGGATTGGAAGTGGGATAGAGTGGGGATGGATTTTATCACATGATTGCCCAGGACCAGGTCGGGTTATGACTCCATTTGGGTAGTGGTCGACCATTTGACCAAAGTAGCCCACTTTATACCAGTGAAGACCACCTACACGAGTGCAAAGTTGGCCAAGATCTACATGGACAAAATTGTGTGCCTACATGGAGTTCCCAAGAGCATTGTATCAGATAGGGGCACCCAATTTACCTCACACTTTTGGCGCCAGCTGCACGAGTCATTGGGGACTCGATTGGAGTTTAGCACAGCGTTCCACCCACAGACTGATGGACAGACCGAGCGGGTAAATCAGATTTTGGAAGATATGCTGAGAGCTTGCGCCTTGGCTCATGGTTCTAGTTGGGATGAGAATTTGTCGTATGCTAAGTTTTCCTACAACAACAGCTATCAAACCAGCATCAAGACGTCACCGTTCGATGTACTGTATGGGAAGCGGTGCCGAATACTGTTGCTGTCACATCCCAAGATTTTCCAAATCTTGTAATGTGAAAAATAAATAAACAAAATAAATTTTTGTTGAAAATCAGGGTGAAAAGAAACTTTTGTTTCTAAAAGGAAAACTTTAGCCAAAGTTTGTTAAAGATGGGATTTTAAAGTTTGAATTCAACAAAAATCCAAATCAAGGGAAAAGCATTCCTCAAAGAATGTATCTGGAAATTTGAACACTTGGAAAATAAATCCAAATCCCTAAGCCCTGATGGAAGAAAAATCATTTCCCAAGTTATCTCCAAATCTATGGATTTGATCCATACCAAATTTGATCAGCAAATAATCACAAAGGATCAAGAAAGACCATAGAGATTGGTTTCACTTAGTTTGGAACCATAGACAAAATCTTGTGAACATAATGAGTTAAAGGAAATTGAATTTCCAAAGCTATTAAAGCCTTACCAAAAGCCCCTACCAATTGGTGATCAAATAATCCTAAAGGGATTAAAAATATAAACATTTAATAAAGGAAAAATAAATTGTTTTGGAAATACTATTTGGATCTTTTAATAAAAGACTTTGGTTTCAAATGAAAAGGTGAGCCAAATTAATTTTGGCCAAGCTTTTGTAATAAAATATTTTGTTTTGATAAAATGAGTAAAGGTTTATTTAAATAAAATAATAAAGGATTTAAATATCCAATTTTATTTAAGTAAAAGCTTTTCCCATTTTAAATGAACACCAAGTATTTTATTACTACTTTGAAATCTTTTATTAAAAGGTTTTGCTTTGATTAAAATGAGTAAAGGATTATTTAAATAAAATAATAAGGATTTAAATATCCAATTTTATTTAAGTAAAGGCTTTCCCATTTTAATTAAAACACCAAAACTTATTTATTTATTTAAATAAGTTTCCAAGTATTCTTTTATTTTTCAAATAAAACCTTCTGGTTTGGTTTTGAAAATAATTGGATTTCAAATGGAAATTTTATTTAAATAAATCAAACACTATTAATAAATCAAAGATCCATTTTATTTAATTAATAATGGATCCTAAAATAAATAAAAATATTATTTTATTTTGAGATTTGGATTATGTTTTTAAACAGAACCAAATTCAAAGTATAAAGTTGAGTGATTGTTTGAATTGTTTGAACCTTGTTTGATTGTTTGAAAAATTGTTTGAAATTCAAAACAAAAAAGAATTAGAAAAGGAAAAAGAAAATAGACAGAAAAAATAGTGCAACAGACCCAGCCCACTAAGGCCCAGTCCAGCCCAGACTTCTCTCCCCCCCCGACCGTTTTTCTGTACCGCGAAAGAAACCCACACAGCAGCTGACCGGTGGACCTCTCCCTTCTATCTTTTTCCACCGACCGCTGGACCCCACTGTCCACTGTTCTCCTTCCCCACCCCGCTGACCACGCCTTCTTCCTCGACCGGCCGTTGCAGGCTTTGATTTCGCGGCTTGAATTCGCGTTAATCCGTGCATTAAACCTCGCCGTGACCTCGCCCATTTAACCGCCTGCTCCTCCTCCTCCCTTTCCCTCAAACCCCGCCTCCCCTCTGCCCCTAGGCTGCCTCCATTTCTCTCTGTACCGCCGCAGCTCCGACCATCGTCCGCGAGCGATTCCGGCCAGCCAACGTTACCCCTTACCTCCTCGACCATGCTCTCGTGATCCCCACCTCCTGGCGATCATCCCCGTAGCGCCAGCTTGCCCCCGAGCGACCCAGAGCGTCGACAACCACCTCGACCACCGTCGCCACCGTCTGCCTCTTTCTCCGACGAGCCCCACAGGTAGATTCCGGTCACCCCTCTCCTCCCCGAGAACACGATGATGATCTCCAAGCTCAGACGAACCTAACGGCACTTTCCGTTTGTCTTAGGGCGCCCCCAATCTTCGCCTACGTCAAGCACAGAGCGCTGCCGTGTCTGCTTCTTCTCCGGCGACGTCTCCCAGCTGAACCAGACCGCCCCGCGCCTTCTCATTCACGCACACACCTTCGCCGTGTCCTTGCACTCCTGACTATGTGTTTTGTTTACCTCCTGGTGATCAACAGCGTCGTCCTCGACAGCAACCAGAAACAACCGCCGCCGTTCCCAACTCCGACGAGGAATTGCGACTGCCTCTGAGCGCCCCTTGTCAAGCCAGCAGTACCCTGAGCTTCACCGTGACCCCTTGAGCCCGGTGAGCAACCCCTCCTTCTCCCTCACCTCCTGTAGCGTCGCCTCCGTCGTCGACCGACCGCTCCGCCGCCAACCACCGCCGCGCAGCGCCGCCCGTCTGTGACCAGGCAGTAGCAGCCGTTAGATCTGGATCGAACGCCTGCGATAGATCACTTAAGCCACAAATGGGTACGCGCCCTGTGCCGTATGATCTAAATAGATCCAACGCTCCACGATGCCGATCCGGCCGAACCGGTATCGACCAGTAAGAACACGCCGCGTGTCGCCTATTAGGTTTAAAAACAGATTTGAAAACAGAAACTTTTGCCATTTTCAAACCCTTGTATCTTTGGATCCACACGTCCAAATTTTACAAATTTGATGTCGTTGGAATCAGCAAGACAAGCCCTAACCAACCCTGCCCTTAGTTTAGCAAATAGTATCTGTTAGCTTGTTTGATTTTGCAGATTCTTTTGTGTGCTTGCTAACATTAGAAAAATCATTTAAAAATGATTTTTAGGTTAAAACCTTTGCAAATTGGTTTGTTGTGACCTTACTGACCCTAGGACCCAACCTATGTTTTGGAAAATGATTTTGGAAAAGAATAGAATGGATTAATTAGTTTAGTCCATTTCTAGCTAATTAAAAAAAACCATTGTTTTGTTTATGAAAATGCTTTCATAAAGAAAACTTTGGAGAAAATGATTTGTACCAAACCTACTGACCCAAACACCAAGTTTTGCAATAGCAACTCATTTGGTGAACCCTATAGGTTAGTGCCTTAGTAAAAATATTTCTACACCACATAGAATGGCACTTTGTTTTGAAAATGGTTTTATAGTGAAACCTTTTGCAAATGACTTAGCCACTTTAGAAAATGACCAATAGGTGTGCCCAAATGTCTATGACCCACTAGGAACCACTTTTTCAAACAAAACAAAGCTTGGCATGCTTGCATGCATTACTTTAACTTTGCCACTTTGGTAAATGACCATTTTGGATCTTACAAAGTTTAGGAATCTAATAGAGACCCTCTTTGCAAATGACTTTGCCATTTTGGTAAATGACCAATTTGGAACTTACGAAGTTAGAAGCCTAGTGAAGACCATCCTTACAATAGAACCAACCTTTGCATACTTATGCATGACTTAGATCCCATTACTTTGTGTGTGAAAAAAAAATTGTTTGTTTGACTTTGTTATTTTATGTGTGTTGTTTGCTTGATTGGTAGATTAAGTTTGTGCCTTGCTTGATTGAATTGTAGTGACTTGAAGAGTGTGAGTGTTGCAAGGACAAGGAGTGAACCTATACCCTCTACCAAAAAGGCAAGTGATATCTTCATGAATATTCCATTCCTATATTTTATACATGCATTAGATATATTTTGTTAGGACTTGCATGCTACTTTTGTCAATTGATGATGGGAAAACCTAGTAGATGAAGCCTTAGAAGAAATTTCCTAAGTTAAGATTCCTACTACCTTCATGCTTAGCCTAGCTAATAGAAAACTTGGGTGGTATATATATTCACTATGGAAAAATCTCTAAGTCTGAGGACTTATGTTTTGATTAATAAAACAACTAAATAAATGAATCACCTGGGTGGAATGGGACTTGCTTGGTGGTTTTTGGTTGAGTGGTTACACAAGGCCAAGGGACTAGTGAACCTTGTGTATCTCACTTGTGGATGGCCACCCAGGAAACAAAGAGATTTGAGATGTCAAATGTTGAGAAGCTTCAAGTGCAACCACTTGGCAATATGGGCTCTGCCATGATCTTAGGATGCTAGAACTTAGTCTCTTGGACAGTGGGTGGTAGATGGGATGATAGGTTTGAACGCGTCCATTTGACTAAGGAAAGGCTACTGAAGGATCTTGTCTTGGGAAACCAAGTCTTGTGGGGAAAGTGCACCACCTCTGCAGAGTGTAAAACCTAAGTACTTAGGCATGTCCCTGGTAAAGGACAATTTGAGCATCAAGACATGGAAACTTCAAGAATCTCATCACTCCAATTTCTAAATAAAACTTGTGGGTGAACAAGGGTTAAAAGGATCTTCAGTCATTGATTGGTAGATGCCCTGAGTGGATCTGGAGTCTTTGATTGATAGATGCCTTGGGTGTTTTGTGCCAAGCAAAAACTTAGTGTTTTCAAAAGTTAGGGAAAAATCTATTTTGAGCAAAGCAAGCCTAAGCTCCACCAGCCAAATGCATATAGTATTATAGTCCACTTAAAATATACTAAGGTATCACTTGCCAATACTATTCCAATGTATTGACCCTTGTGGCTGTAACTTATGATGTTGCAGGTTTGATTGATTTAGTGAAGATTGATTGATTAGGATTACAAAGTCTACAACCAACATCTGCCTGTGGCACTTTGAAGATGAAGGACCCATGACTATAGTTATTCCGCTGCAATGTAATGTAATAGCCTAATGAGCTATGTATTGATGTAATAAAACTATGTTATTCCTGGTTATAAAGTTATATTATGACCTTTGTTTCTTGATATTACATCTAAACTGTGGATGCTAGCTATTGATCCAGGGACTAGCATTGTAAACACAGGGGGCTCAATCTTATTAAAGGTTGGGGACCTTACAGAATGGTATCAGAGCATTGTGTTGCATGTAGGATTTGTAACCCTAGGATTGGACAAAAACCCTTAGACAATAGGAGTTGTCTTATTCCAAAACTTATTTACAAAAAACAATCTTGTAAACTCTTTCCTCAACCATTTTGGTTTCAACTCTACTTCTCTACTATTTCAACTTGATGGAAAAGCCTACCCCATGACCAAAGACTACACTATGTGCAAAGGACTTCTTCAACATTTTCAACTCTAATGACTTCAACTTCTTCATGTGACTTCAACATCTTCATCATGTTCACCAAAGACTTCCAACTTGGATATCATTAAAGACTACAAGTAAGACAAGAAATGTTACTCAAGATTTGAAGACTAAGGAAACACAACTTAGAAGAAACCATGAAACACTTTTGAAGATTTGTGACCAAGACACAAGAATTCTCCAAGGATACAAAGATCTCAATCAAGAAGAATCAACCAAGAAGGATGGAAGATCACAAGTGAACCATATAGATGGACCACCATATTTTAGTTAAGTCAAACCCACCAACTTATGTGGTGTAACAAAAATTATTTTTGTTGCCTAAGTATGTGCTTGAAACTGTTGTTTGAGTGGAGTGTTTGTTTGTGATTGCTTGCACATTGCTTGTGTGAATTGTGAGGTGTGTGATTAGGATTGATTCCCATACAAATCTTTTGTCTATTCCAATCCCCCTTCAACCCAAACAGATGACTTCTCCAAGAAACTTCAACATCAAGGATGGTGACAACAACAACAACCAAGAGGACAACATGAAAGAGCTCATAGCAACCCAACACCAGTTGAACCAACTAACAACTCAGTTCATAGCCAACAATAGTGATAAAGACCCTACCTTGCAAAAGTTTTTGGAAGAACAATCCCAACTGATGCTTAAGGTGACTAATCAAATGATCAGCATGGAAGAAAAATATCCCAAAAGAGTGTATGACAACAAGGATGACAAAGATGTTATTCTAGAAGGAACCCAAGCTAGCAATACTTTTGGATACAAGGAACATGCATCCAAGGAACATGAAGATCAATGACCCAAGAAAAGAGGAAGATCTCCCATTTATGAAGAGCATGAACTAGAAGAACTCCTAGATTTGGAGAAACCCAAAAAGAAGAAGAAGAAATGCCCCAACACTAGCAAGAAGGATATTACACAAGTGCAATGTTTCAAATGCAAAGAGATGGGTCATTATGCCAATGAATGCCCAGAAAAGATGAAGAACAAGATGAACAAGCCAATGGAGAAACCCAACCTTAGCCCATGAGTCAAGTGGGAAAAACAAGGACACTATGCAGAAGTTTTCCAAGAAGAAGTTTTTCCAAGATTCCAAGCAAGCCAAGATATAGTTTAGTTGGAACATTTTTAAGGGTGGTAGTACCCTAGTTGTTTGAACCTGTTTGTAACCCTAGCCTCCCCAAATCTCGGGACGAGATTTCTTTTAAGGGTGGTAGCCTGTCACATCCCAAGATTTTCCAAATCTTGTAATGTGAAAAATAAATAAACAAAATAAATTTTTGTTGAAAATCAGGGTGAAAAGAAACTTTTGTTTCTAAAAGGAAAACTTTAGCCAAAGTTTGTTAAAGATGGGATTTTAAAGTTTGAATTCAACAAAAATCCAAATCAAGGGAAAAGCATTCCTCAAAGAATGTATCTGGAAATTTGAACACTTGGAAAATAAATCCAAATCCCTAAGCCCTGATGGAAGAAAAATCATTTCCCAAGTTATCTCCAAATCTATGGATTTGATCCATACCAAATTTGATCAGCAAATAATCACAAAGGATCAAGAAAGACCATAGAGATTGGTTTCACTTAGTTTGGAACCATAGACAAAATCTTGTGAACATAATGAGTTAAAGGAAATTGAATTTCCAAAGCTATTAAAGCCTTACCAAAAGCCCCTACCAATTGGTGATCAAATAATCCTAAAGGGATTAAAAATATAAACATTTAATAAAGGAAAAATAAATTGTTTTGGAAATACTATTTGGATCTTTTAATAAAAGACTTTGGTTTCAAATGAAAAGGTGAGCCAAATTAATTTTGGCCAAGCTTTTGTAATAAAATATTTTGTTTTGATAAAATGAGTAAAGGTTTATTTAAATAAAATAATAAAGGATTTAAATATCCAATTTTATTTAAGTAAAAGCTTTTCCCATTTTAAATGAACACCAAGTATTTTATTACTACTTTGAAATCTTTTATTAAAAGGTTTTGCTTTGATTAAAATGAGTAAAGGATTATTTAAATAAAATAATAAGGATTTAAATATCCAATTTTATTTAAGTAAAGGCTTTCCCATTTTAATTAAAACACCAAAACTTATTTATTTATTTAAATAAGTTTCCAAGTATTCTTTTATTTTTCAAATAAAACCTTCTGGTTTGGTTTTGAAAATAATTGGATTTCAAATGGAAATTTTATTTAAATAAATCAAACACTATTAATAAATCAAAGATCCATTTTATTTAATTATTAAATGGATCCTAAAATAAATAAAAATATTATTTTATTTTGAGATTTGGATTATGTTTTTAAACATAACCAAATTCAAAGTATAAAGTTGAGTGATTGTTTGAATTGTTTGAACCTTGTTTGATTGTTTGAAAAATTGTTTGAAATTCAAAACAGAAAAGAATTAGAAAAGGAAAAAGAAAATAGACAAAAAAAATAGTGCAACAGACCCAGCCCACTAAGGCCCAGTCCAGCCCAGACTTCCCCCCCCCCGACCGTTTTTCTGTACCGCGAAAGAGACCCACACAGCAGCTGACCGGTGGACCTCTCCCTTCTATCTTTTTCCACTGACCGTTGGACCCCACTGTCCACTATTCTCCTTCCCCACCCCACTGACCACGCCTTCTTCCTCGACCGGCCGTTGCAGGCTTTGATTTCGCGGCTTGAATTCGCGTTAATCCGTGCATTAAACCTCGCCGTGACCTCTCCCATTTAACCGCCTGCTCCTCCTCCTCCCTTTCCCTCAAACCCCGCCTCCCCTCTGCCCCTAGGCTGCCTCCATTTCTCTCTGTACCGCCGCAGCTCCGACCACCGTCCGCGAGCGATTCCGGCCAGCCAACGTTACCCCTTACCTCCTCGACCATGCTCTCGTGATCCCCACCTCCTAGCGATCATCCCCGTAGCGCCAGCTTGCCCCCGAGCGACCCAGAGCGTCGACAACCACCTCGACCACCGTCGCCACCGTCTGCCTCTTTCTCCGACGAGCCCCACAGGTAGATTCCGGTCACCCCTCTCCTCCCCGAGAACACGATGATGATCTCCAAGCTCAGACGAACCTAACGGCACTTTCCGTTTGTCTTAGGGCGCCCCCAATCTTCGCCTACGTCAAGCACAGAGAGCCGCCATGTCTGCTTCTTCTCCGGCGATGTCTCCCAGGTGAACCAGACCGCCCCGCGCCTTCTCATTCACGCACACACCTTCGCCGTGTCCTTGCACTCCTGACTATGTGTTTTGTTTACCTCCTGGTGATCAACAGCGTCGTCCTCGACACAACCAGAAACAACCGCCGCCGTTCCCAACTCCGACGAGGAATTGCGACTGCCTCTGAGCGCCCCTTGTCAAGCCAGCAGTACCCTGAGCTTCACCGTGACCCCTTGAGCCCGGTGAGCAACCCCTCCTTCTCCCTCACCTCCTGTAGTGTCGCCTCCGTCATCGACCGACCGCTCCGCCGCCAACCACCGCAGCGCAGCACCGCCCGTCTGTGACCAGGCAGCAGCAGCTGTTAGATCTGGATCGAATGCCTGTGATAGATCACTTAAGCCACGAATGGGTACGCGCCCTGTGCCGTACGATCTAAATAGATCCAACGCTCCACGATGCCGATCCGGCCGAACCGGTATCGACCAGTAAGAACACGCCGCGTGTCGCCTATTAGGTTTAAAAACAGATTTGAAAACAGAAACTTTTGCCATTTTCAAACCCTTGTATCTTTGGATCCACACGTCCAAATTTTACAAATTTGATGTCGTTGGAATCAGAAAGACAAGCCCTAACCAACCCTGCCCTTAGTTTAGCAAATAGTATTTGTTAGCTTGTTTGATTTTGCAGATTCTTTTGTGTGCTTGCTAACATTAGAAAAATCATTTAAAAATGATTTTTAGGTTAAAATCTTTGCAAATTGGTTTGTTGTGACCTTACTGACCCTAGGACCCAACATATGTTTTGGAAAATGATTTTGGAAAAGAATAGAATGGATTAATTAGTTTAGTCCATTTCTAGCTAATTAAAAAAACCATTGTTTTGTTTATGAAAATGCTTTCATAAAGAAAACTTTGGAGAAAATGATTTGTACCAAACCTACTGACCCAAACACCAAGTTTTGCAATAGCAACTCATTTGGTGAACCCTATAGGTTAGTGCCTTAGTAAAAATATTTCTACACCACATAGAATGGCACTTTGTTTTGAAAATGGTTTTATAGTGAAACCTTTTGCAAATGACTTAGCCACTTTAGAAAATGACCAATAGGTGTGCCCAAATGTCTATGACCCACTAGGAACCACTTTTTCAAACAAAACAAAGCTTGGCATGCTTGCATGCATTACTTTAACTTTGCCACTTTGGTAAATGACCATTTTGGATCTTACAAAGTTTAGGAATCTAATAGAGACCCTCTTTGCAAATGACTTTGCCATTTTGGTAAATGACCAATTTGGAACTTACGAAGTTAGAAGCCTAGTGAAGACCATCCTTACAATAGAACCAACCTTTGCATACTTATGCATGACTTAGATCCCATTACTTTGTGTGTGAAAAAAAAATTGTTTGTTTGACTTTGTTATTTTATGTGTGTTGTTTGCTTGATTGGTAGATTAAGTTTGTGCCTTGCTTGATTGAATTGTAGTGACTTGAAGAGTGTGAGTGTTGCAAGGACAAGGAGTGAACCTATACCCTCTACCAAAAAGGCAAGTGATATCTTCATGAATATTCCATTCCTATATTTTATACATGCATTAGATATATTTTGTTAGGACTTGCATGCTACTTTTGTCAATTGATGATGGGAAAACCTAGTAGATGAAGCCTTAGAAGAAATTTCCTAAGTTAAGATTCCTACTACCTTCATGCTTAGCCTAGCTAATAGAAAACTTGGGTGGTATATATATTCACTATGGAAAAATCTCTAAGTCTGAGGACTTATGTTTTGATTAATAAAACAACTAAATTAATGAATCACCTGGGTGGAATGGGACTTGCTTGGTGGTTTTTGGTTGAGTGGTTACACAAGGCCAGGGGACTAGTGAACCTTGTGTATCTCACTTGTGGATGGCCACCCAGGAAACAAAGAGATTTGAGATGTCAAATGTTGAGAAGCTTCAAGTGCAACCACTTGGCAATATGGGCTCTGCCATGATCTTAGGATGCTAGAACTTAGTCTCTTGGACAGTGGGTGGTAGATGGGATGATAGGTTTGAACGCGTCCATTTGACTAAGGAAAGGCTACTGAAGGATCTTGTCTTGGGAAACCAAGTCTTGTGGGGAAAGTGCACCACCTCTGCAGAGTGTAAAACCTAAGTACTTAGCCATGTCCCTGGTAAAGGACAATTTGAGCATCAAGACATGGAAACTTCAAGAATCTCATCACTCCAATTTCTAAATAAAACTTGTGGGTGAACAAGGGTTAAAAGGATCTTCAGTCATTGATTGGTAGATGCCCTGAGTGGATCTGGAGTCTTTGATTGATAGATGCCTTGGGTGTTTTGTTCCAAGCAAAAACTTAGTGTTTTCAAAAGTTAGGGAAAAATCTATTTTGAGCAAAGCAAGCCTAAGCTCCACCAGCCAAATGCATATAGTATTATAGTCCACTTAAAATATACTAAGGTATCACTTGCCAATACTATTCCAATGTATTGACCCTTGTGGCTGTAACTTATGATGTTGCAGGTTTGATTGATTAGGATTACAAAGTCTACAACCAACATCTGCCTGTGGCACTTTGAAGATGAAGGACCCATGACTATAGTTATTCCGCTGCAATGTAATGTAATAGCCTAATGAGCTATGTATTGATGTAATAAAACTATGTTATTCCTGGTTATAAAGTTATATTATGACCTTTGTTTCTTGATATTACATCTAAACTGTGGATGCTAGCTATTGATCCAGGGACTAGCATTGTAAACACAGGGGGCTCAATCTTATTAAAGGTTATTCCATTCCTATATTTTATACATGCATTAGATATATTTTGTTAGGACTTGCATGCTACTTTTGTCAATTGATGTTGGGAAATCCTATCTAGAATAGAATGCTAGAGTTGCTAGG
The DNA here is from genome assembly GCA_916181665.1 of Avena sativa. Taxonomy (NCBI): domain Eukaryota; kingdom Viridiplantae; phylum Streptophyta; class Magnoliopsida; order Poales; family Poaceae; genus Avena; species Avena sativa. The sequence goes on along the minus strand of OV702298.1, from coordinate 268,617,340 downwards.
AAAATTCCCTAAGGATAAGTTGCCATGCCATGCTTAGCCTAGCTACTAGAAAACAAGGGTGGTTTATATATACACTATGGAAAAATTATTCTAAATCTGAGGACTTGAGTTTTATTTAACAAAACAACTAAATTAATGAATCACCTGGGTGGAATGGGACTTGCTTGGTGGTTTTTGGTTGAGTGGTTACACAAGGCCAGGGGACTGGTGAACCTTGTGTATCTCACTTGTGGATGGCCACCCAGGAAACAAAGAGATTTGAGATGTCAAATGTTGAGAAGCTTCAAGTGCAACCACTTGGCAATATGGGCTCTGCCATGATCTTAGGATGCTAGAACTTAGTCTCTTGGACAGTGGGTGGTAGATGGGATGATAGGTTGGAACGCGTCCATTTGACTAAGGAAAGGCTACTGAAGGATCTTGTCTTGGGAAACCAAGTCTTGTGGGGAAAGTGCACCACCTCTGCAGAGTGTAAAACCTAAGTACTTAGCCATGTCCCTGGTAAAGGACAATTTGAGCATCAAGACATGGAAACTTCAAGAATCTCATCACTCCAATTTCTAAATAAAACTTGTGGGTGAACAAGGGTTAAAAGGATCTTCAGTCATTGATTGGTAGATGCCCTGAGTGGATCTGGAATCTTTGATTGATAGATGCCTTGGGTGTTTTTGCCAAACCAAACTTAGAATTTTCAAAAGTTAGGGAAAAATCTATTTTGAGCAAAGCAAGCCTAAGCTCCACCAGCCAAATGCATATAGTATTATAGTCCACTTAAAATATACTAAGGTATCACTTGCCAATACTATTCCAATGTATTGACCCTTGTGGCTGTAACTTATGATGTTGCAGGTTTGATTGATTTAGTGAAGATTGATTGATTAGGATTACAAAGTCTACAACCAACATCTGCCTGTGGCACTTTGAAGATGAAGGACCCATGACTATAGTTATTCCGCTGCAATGTAATGTAAATAGCCAATGAGCTATGTTTGATGTAATAAAACTATTTTATTCCTGGTTATAAAGTTGTATTATGACCTTTGTTTCTTGATATTACATCTAATCTGTGGATGCTAGCTATTGATCCAGGGACTAGCATTGTAAACACAGGGGACTCAATCTTATTAAAGGTTGGGGACCTTACAGTTGCTATGGGATGGAGTAGGAGAACGTCAGTTGTTTGGACCTGATTTGATCAAGGACGCTGAGGAGAAGGTCGCCTTGATTAGGGACAGGCTGAAGGTAGCACAATCAAGGAAGAAGAGCTACGCTGACGCCAAGCGCAAGGAAGTGGTGTATGAGATAGGTGATAGACCGTACCTCAGAGTGTCGCCACTTCGTGGAATCAAGAGATTTGGGATCAAGGGTAAGCTGGCACCTCGGTTTATTGGACCATATCGGGTCTTAGCACGCAAAGGAGAAGTTGCTTATCAGTTGGAGTTGCCAGAGGCTCTGTCCGCTGTTCACAATGTGTTCCACGTGTCCCAACTGAAGAAGTGCCATCCGGAGATGGTGGATACACCATTGAGAGACACTGTGCCACTAGAGGAGGTTCAGCTTGAGAATGACTTGACCTATGAGGAGAAGCCGGTCAAGATTCTGGAGACAGCGGAGAGGATTACCCGTACCAAGACGATCAGGTTCTGCAAGGTGCAATGGAGCCACCACACCAAAAAGGAAGCCACTTGGGAACGAGAGGATGACATCCGAGAGGACTACCCACACCTATTTCCTAGCCACGCCGAATCTCGAGGACGAGATTCATCTTAAGGGGGTTAGTCTTGTCACATCCCAAATTTTAGATTTGGTTCTGCATATCATTCTTGTCATTGCATCATAATCATCCATGCAAAACTTTCGATTGAAATGATTCTGGCAAAACACTACTTTCAAAACCCTATTTTGATTTGCTAAAATGCTCATACAAGGGATCATACTAGGTTTGTATTTCCACCCTTTTTGGAAGCTAGTGGTATTGATACAAATGATCCTATGATGACCCTCTGGTTTTTACAAAAAATTAGGAACAATAATCACTCGATTCGGAGTTCGTATGAAGAAGATACGAAGGAAAAACTACAACAGAAATAGAAAAGAAAAGAACAAAAAAAGAGAAGCAGCGCAGCCCGCTGGGCCGAGCCGGCCCAGCCGCACCAGCCAGCGCACGCGCGCGCGCCGCAGCCGCCGCCGCCGCCCGCGCGGCAGGAACTATCCGCCGCCCGCGCCCGCGCCCAGCCACCGACAGGTGGGGCCCACCTGTCGGCGCCGACATCGCCGCCGCCCGCCGTGACCGGCGCGGACACCGCAACCACCCCGCCGCCGAATCCGCCCCGACCCCGCGTAGGCCCCCTCTTAACCCCCGCACCACCCCTGCCCTCTCCCTACCGCGCCGCCACTCCCCCATCGTGACGCCGCCGCCTCCTGACCCCGCCGCCGCGCGCCGCCCCGGTAAGTGCCGCCGCCACCTCCCTCTCTCTCCCTCGCCTCGCCCACGACCCCCCCGCGACCTCGCCTCGCCCCACTGACCGCCCCTCCTCCTCTCCTCCCCGCAGGGACCACCCGACGCCGCCGCCCGCGGACGACCCCGCCGCCGCAGCTTCGGCCAGCCGCCGCCGATGTCGCCCATGCCGCCTGCCGCCGCCACGACGTTGACGACCTCCGTCCCGAGCTCGCCGACCCCGTGCACCACCTCGCCGCCGCCAGGAGCCGCCGGAACCGCCGCCGTCGCCCGCCACCGACCTCGCCGGTGAGCACCACCTCGCCGCCTTCTTCCTGGCCGCTCGATCAAGATCTGATGGCCCAGATCGGCCGTTGAACTGGTCAGCTCAGGCGCTGACTGGTCAACCGCCCAGTCAGCCGCCACGTCAGCCTAGTCAAAGTCAAAGTCTGACTGGGTAAATTCTTAAATAGATTTATTTGGCAGATTTTAGGTAAAATTGTAAAATTCGTAGAAATTAATCCGCTGAGCCAAAAATTGCAAATAAAATATGTGTAGATTCAGTGAATCGTGTAGAATCTTGCTATACCTTTGTTTCACACTTTTACAGCAAGACTTTGTCCAGAATAATTAAATGAGTTAATGGACTTTTTTGAGTAAATAATTCATAGGAAAAGATCTGTAACTCCAAAAATTGAAAATAATATGTCCCTGGATTCAGTGGAACAAGGGGAATCTGAAAGTGAATTAACAAGTTAGGCTTACAGTAAATACTTTTGCAGAAACTATTTAATGGATTTCTGCAGTATTTTAATTACTCGGGGAGTTGTGTATTTCCTTTTTGAGAAATTCCAATTGGTACTGTTCCTATTCAGTAATGCCTACACAGTAGAATTTTCCCAAGATTTTACAAACAGTATGTTAACAGTAGTGATTTATTTGGGTTCTAGCTCTGGTTTTGAGCATTATAAATTACATAATTGTTTTCCTTGCGCTAAAATTATTTTCCATGCATGCATTCAGTAGCTTTACTGAATAAGATTATGTGGTGCTGCTGTAGCATCAATCCACTTGTCATGCATGCATCTTGCATCATCTTTGTTTGCATATGCTTGTGGATGGTTGTTTATGATTGCAATTGTATCGTGTACATTGTGACGACTGCAACGCTTGCTCGTGTGTGGATTGTTCTTCCGACCGCTACAACCAAGGCAAGTAGATGCTACCTTGTTCACGATATTATCCTACTATTTTCAATGCATTCTCGTGTATTTTGTAGATGCATGTGTAGGATGATACTATCGCTATGCTATGTCCTATTATTTGGTAGGGATTTCCTTGTAGATGAACCACCGTTGGTAGATGTGCTTAGCCATGCTATGTTGAACGAAGGCTGGGTTACATCACCAAAAGTTGTTTCTAAATGTGTTGGTTTGTGAAAACTAAAACAACATAATCAATGAATCTTCTGGGTGTGATGGGATTGATAATTTTTGGTGGTATCATTGCGGAAAGGCACCCAGGTATCAAGAGAAAATGATTGGCTTCTTTATTTTGTAGCTTACGTGTACAACCATGTGCCAATAATGAAATGGGCGGTTGGTTGGACTTAGTAGGTTGTGGTAACTCGAACCCGCGTATCCAGAGATGTAGAATTTTGGTAGGTTGGACCAGTGCGCGTCGGGATTGGGGAGCTACTTCCCGAACGGTCTCTTCTTGGACTTCTACCTATCATCACCCAAAATGAGAGTGATGGTATGAGCTGGGCTGGCCAAGTCACATGGGTAAAGTGTACTAACCCCTGCAGGGTGTATAATCTAATCGATTAGCCGTGTCCCCGTTTATGGACGTTTGAGTTGCTTGATATTGATTCCATGACATGTTTCTCGCTCATTATAATTTCATAATTGCTTTAATGCTGTTGGGTTAACTTAATTGGGATCTTTTCAAAGAAAATCAAAAACTGTTTATGAAAGTAGGACAAAGGTATTTGCAAATGCAAGCTAGCCACAGCTCCACTTGCCAAATATGCATGTAGATGTTAGCACTATTGTCTCCTTTACTAGCTCTACCTTCCATACATTCCATGTATTGACCCTTCGGGGCTGCTACGTTTCATGTTGCAGGATATTCCGATTCCGAGTAATCGATATAGGCCACGGTACTCCACTCGGCACTTCTTCACTTGTGGGCAATTTGAAGAATGGAGGATTTGCTTTATTTATGTTGCTACCTGAATAATTTGAGCTAGCCTTGAGCTAAGCTTTTATTGTAATAATGGTACTCTGGATCTTCGTTATTTATGATACATGGATATTTTGCTATGTTATTCATCTTATTCTATTGTGGGCCAATGAACCGATCCAGGGATTGGTGGATCTTCGTTATTTATGATACACTGATATTTTGCTATGTTATTCATCTTATTCTATTGTGGGTCAATGAACCGATCCAGGGATTGGCATGTCACATAGAAGCCATGGCCTTTTCAGAACCGTGGTGTTACACCCTAGCCAGAGCCAGCGCCGCCACCTGCCATCGCCAGCTCCGCCACTCGATGGCAAGCGTGTTGTGCGCCGTTCGATTTCGATCTAGTGGCTAGGATAGAATTTAACCCGAAGGGGTACGCTTGCTTCTGAGCCACACGATCTGTTTAAAATCCAACGCCTCTCGTTGCACGATCCGCACGAAGCGGTACAGACGAATAGGAACAAGCCACGTGGCCCTGCCTGTTTATAAAAATCAGGATTTGATCTATTAGTTGTTCAATTTTGTAAAATCCATAACTTTCAAACCACACGTCCAAATTTTTCAAATTTTATATCAATGGAATCAGCAAGAAAAGTACTTTCTGACCATGCCCTTTGTTTAGTGAATTGCTTCTGATAAAATGATTGTTTTTTGTAGAAACTTGTGTAGGCATGTTTAGAATATTAAATTCATTCTAAAATTATTTTGGGGATAAAATCTTGGGCAAATGGTTTGTTTTGAACCTACTGACCATAGAAATCAACTTGTTGTTTCAAAAATATATTTGGTGAAGAAAAAGAATAAATCTTTGATTTAAACCACTTCTAGTCAAATAAAAATATTGTTTATTTGTTAAAAATGCTTTTTGAAGAAAACCTTTGGGAAATGTTTTGATTCAAACTCTCTGGTCCCAAACACCAAGTTTTATGATTTGAAAACATATTTTGTGAACCCTATGGATTGTTGCCTTATTAAAAGCATTTCTCCACCACATAAAATAATGCTTTGGTTTAAAAATGGTTTATAGGTAGAATCTTTTGCAAATAGTTTTGCCACTTTATAAAATGACCAATAAGTGTTTTGGAATGTTTATAACCTATTATAAACCATTTTGTAAATAAAACAAAGTTTGGCATGCTTGCATGCATTGTTTTGTTTCTATTATTTTATGTGATGTTGCTTGAATGGTAGATTGAAATATTGCTTGCTTGATTGAATTGTAGTGATTTGAAGAGTGTGAATATTGCAAAGATCAAGGAGTGAACTTATATTCTCTACCAAAAAGGCAAGTGATGCTTCATACTTTTGTCCCATTATTTTCACTATGCATTAGTGATATTTCTAAGTAGGACTTGCATGGAATTTTGCTAAGTATAACCTATGCCATGGGAAATCCTAGTAGATGAAACCTTAGTAGAATTTTCCTAAGTTAAGATTCCTACTACTATCATGCTTAGCTTAGCTAGTAGAAAACAAGGGTGGAATATATATTCATACTATGGAATATTTCTAAGTCAAGGACTTGTGTTTTGTTTAATAAAACAACTAAGTGAATGAATCACCTGGGTGGAATAGAAGGAATGGTTTGTGTTGAGTGGTTCACAAGGCCCATTTCTATGGTTTACCTTGTGTATCTCACTTGTGGATGGACACCCAGGAACAAAGAGATTTGAGATGTCAAATGTTGAGAAGCTTCAAGTGCAGCCACTTGGCATTATGGGCCCTGCCTGGATCATATAGGTTGCAATAACTTAGCCAAATGGACAGTTGGTGGTAGGGGTTTGATAGGTTGGAGCGCGTCCATTCTGGTCTAAGGGAAGGCTTCTGAAAGATCCTGTCTTGGGAAACCAAGTCTTGTGGGGAAAGTGCACCACCTCTGCAGAGTGTAAAATCTAAGTACTTAGCCATGTCCCTGGTAAAGGACAATTTGAGCATCAAGACATGGAAGCTATCAAGAATCTCCTCATCCAAATTTCTAAGTTAAAAACTTGTGGTTGAACAAGGGTTGAAGGATCACCAATTTCTATTGGGAGATGCCTTGGGTGATTTTGTCAAGCAAAAACTTAGTGTTTTCAAATGATAAGGAAAATCTATTTTGAGCAAAGCAAGCCCAAGCTCCACTTAGCCAAATGCATATAGATGATAGACTCCACTATACTACCATAGTATCACTTGCCAATACAATTCAAATGTATTGACCCTTGTGGCTGTAACTTGCTATGTTGCAGGTTTGTTTTATATTAGTGAAGTTTATTGATTAGGATTACAAGTCTACAACCAACATGTCTGCCTGTGGCACTTTGAAGATGAAGGACCCCATGCTATTGTTATATTCTGCTGCATTGTAATGAGATAGCCAAATCATGTATGTAAGATGTAATAAATTATTTTATTCCTGGTTATAAAGTTGTATTATGACCTTTGTTTCTTGATATTACATATTAACTGTGGATGCTAGCTATTGATCCAGGGACTAGCATTGCAATCACAGGGATCCATTCCTTTACAAAGGAGGGACCTTACAGATGGTATCAGAGCATTGTGTTGCCTATAGGATTTGTAACCCTAGGATTGGACAAAAAAAACCTTAGAAAAATAGGAGTTATATTTGTTCCAAAACTTATTTACAAACAATCTTGTATACTCTTTCCTCAACCTTTTTGGTTTTGATTCCACACCTCTTCTACTTCAACTTAATGGACAAAGTCTACCCCATGACCAAAGGCTTCACCATGTGCAAAGGACTTCATCAACTCTGATGACTTCAACATCTTCAAGTGATTTCAACCTTATTCTCAACAAGGACTTCAACTTGGATATCACTAAGGACTACAAATGAGACAAGAAATGTAACTCAAGAATTGAAGACTAAGGAAACACAACTTAGAAGGAACCATCATCACCTTGAAGTTTTGTGACCAAGTCACAAGAAATTTTCCCAAGGAAACCATGATCTCATTGAAGAACCAACTAAGAAGGATGGAATGATCTCAAGTGAACCATATAGTTGGACCACCATGTTTAGTTTAAATAAAACACACCAACCTATGTGGTGTAGCAAAAAAATATTTTGTTGCCTAAAAATGTGCTTGAAATTTGTTGTTTGAATGGAGTGTTTGTTTGTGATTGCTTGCACATTGCTTGAGTGAATTGTGATGTGTGTGATTAGAATTGTTTCCTTAGAAATCTTTTGCCTATTCTAATCCCAATCCAACCCAAACAGATGACTACTCCAAGAAACTCCAACATCAAGGATGGTGACGACAACAACAACCAAGAGATCAACATGAGGGAACTCATAGTAACCCAAACCCAGTTGAACCAAGTGACAACTCAGTTTTTAGCCAACACCAGTGAGGTAGATCCAACCATGCAAAGGTTTTTGGAAACCCAAACCCAATTGTTGCATAAGGTGACAGATCAAATGATCAACATGGGAGACAACTCTTCCCAAGGAGTTTGTGATAACAATGATGTCAAGGATGATAGTTTAGAAGGAACTCAAGCTTGCAATATTTGTGGAGACAAGGATCACACTTCCAAAGAGCATGAAGATCAATGCCCCCATTGTGAAGAGAAACATCCAACAAATCAATGCCCCACATCTCAAGCTACTTGCTTCCTATGTGAAAGAAATAATCATGTCCCTATCCAATGCCCCATCTATTCCATAGTTCAACAAAGGAAACAAGGTGGAGTGCATCAACAGTTTGTAAACCCTCATGAAGGAACAACTTCTACCAAGAAGGATGAAGGCAAAGTCAAAACTATGCATCATAAGGCCAAATCCAAAGTGATCACAAAGTGTTGCTACTCTTGTGAAGAAGAAGGTCATATCTCTAGTAAATGCCCCAAGAAGAGAGAAAGATTTCCCACCTTTGTGGTGAAGTATGAAGAACATGAACTAGAAGAACTCCTAGCTTTGGAGAGACCCAAGAAGAAGAAGAAGAAATACCCCAACCCTAGCAAGAAGGATATTACCCAAGAGCAATGTTACACTTGCAAAGAGATGGGACACTATGCCAATGAATGCCCAAAAAAGAAGAAGAACCAAGGAAACAAACAAGAGGCAATCATACCAAAGGAAAAGAAAGATATCAGCCAAGTGATGTGTTTCAATTGCAAAGAACCAGGACATTATGCAAGCAATTGTCCAGAAAAGATGAAGCACAAGATAAATAAGCCTATGAAGGATCTCAGCCTTGTCACATGTTTCAAGTGTGGAAACAAAGGGCACTATGCAGATGTTTGCCCAGAGAGGTTTTCAACAAGATCCCAAGCAAGCCAAGAAGTAATCTAGTTGGAAAAATTTTAAGGGTGGTAGTACCCTAGTTGCTTTGAGCCAACTTGTAACCCCTAGCCTCCCCAAATCTCGGGATGAGATTTATTTTAAGGGTGGTAGCCTGTCACATCCCAAGATTTTCCAAATCTTGTAATGTGAAAAAATAATAAACAAAATAAATAATTGTTGAAAATTAGGGTGAAAAGAAACTTTTGTTTCTAAATGGAAACTTAAAATTCCATCTTGAACAAACTTTGGTCAATGTTTGAATCTAACTAAATTCAAATCAATTGGAATGCATTCCTCATAAAATGCATCTTGAAATTTAAACACTTGGAGAATAAACCAAAACCCTAAAATCCTAATGGAAGAAAATCATTTCCAAGTTATCTCCAAGCCTATGGATTTGATCCATATAAAAATTGTCCAAACAAACATTTCAAATTGATCAAGAATGATTATTAGAAATATTATAAAACCATATGAAATTGGGTTCACTTAATTTGGAGCCATGAATAAAATATTATGAATTTAATAAGGAAAAGTAATTTCCAAAGCTAATAAAGCATCTATCTATTAATCCATACCAAATGGTGAGAAAATAATCCTAAATATATTTAAAAGGATAAATAGATATTAAATAAGAGTTTACAAATTGGAGTCACCAAGTTTGGGTCTATAATTAAAAAGATATGGATTTTATAAGATAAAGACAGAAATATTAAATAAGGATTATTTTAAAGAGCCAAATTAAATCTTGGCCAAGCAAATGAAATAAATTATTTGTATTTGTTAAAAAGAATAAAGCTTTATTTAAATAAAATAATAAGGATTTATTAATATCCAATTTTATTTAAGTAAAGACTTTTTCCATTTAAAATAGACACTAAAACTTAATAAGGTTTTTAAATAAAAATTCCAAGTGTTTTAGTTTTTCAAATGAAACCTACTGAAAAGATTTTGATATTATTTAGATTTCAAAAATAGTTTTTAAATCAATTAAAACCTATTTGAATTAAAGACCATGGACTATTTATTTAATTATTAATAGGTCCTAAAAGAATAAAAGAATTATTTTATTTTTTGACTTTGAAATATGTTGATAAACAGAATAAAACTTCACCCAAAGTTTGGTTGTGATTTGAATTCAATTGGAGATTGAAAAATATTATTAAATCTTATTTAATTAATACTAGAGCCTATTTTAAATAATTAAAAGACACTAAAAAGGATAAATATATTATTCTAAATTTGACTTTGGAATGTGCTATTAATCAGTATATGAATCTACACAAATTTTGGTTGAGGTTTGAAATCAAATTGATGTTTGAATTAATTAAACAAAATCAAAACATATTAATAGAAATGGAAAAAGGAAAAACAATCAGATCAAAAAAAATGGAATATGACTCAACCCAGCCAGCAGGCCCAACTGGCCCAGCATCAGCCCACCCCCTTCTTCCCCGCAGAAAATGTTTCACACCAGAAAACTTAACCGCGCAGTCGCTGACTAACTGGACCCACCTTCCCTCTCTCTCTTTAGCCGACAAGTGGACCCCATCACCACCTCAGCATCTTCCCCGCCCTGACTTCTTCTCCCCCTCACCTCGTCGGCTGTTTCCGTCGTTGAATGCTGGATTTAATTCATGGCATTGACGCAGCCTTTACTCCCTGCGACCATGCTCGTTAAAGCGCCTCGACGCCCTCTCTCTTTCCCCTCACTTGCCAGCTCCTCTCTGCCCCAGGGCTGTTTCAATTTGGAACCACACCGCCACTGTCTCCGGCGAGCTCACCGGGCAATTCCGGCCAGTCCACATCACCCCTCGCCCCCTCGACCACACGAGCTTGACCCACAGACTCTGGCGCATCTCCCAGTACTCCTAGCTCAACCGCGCTCGGTCCAGAACGTCGGTAGCGTCTTCACCAGTGCGCCACCGACGACCCCCGCAACTCCGGTGAGCCCTAGAACTCGACTCCATGCGCGCCTCGACCAGTGAATCATGGAATTTTGTTCGCCTGTGTCTTATGCATCTACAGGTGCTCGCCAATCAACCGCGCGCAATCTACAACCTCGTCTCCGACCGCGACAGCATGAGCCCGTCGCCAGGCATCTCTCCGGCGAGCAATCACCGTCACCCTCGTGCGCCCCTGACCCTGTGGCGACCACGTCGAGAATCAGCACAACCCTGCGAACCTGGTGAGCCATTTCCCTTCCTTCCTTGCTTCCTGTAATCGCCACGACACCATAGCCAGAGCCAGCGCCGCCACTCGATGGCAAGCGTGCTGTGCGCCGTTCGATTTCGATCTAGTGGCTAGGATAGAATTTAACCCGAAGGGGTACGCTTGCTTCTGAGCAACACGATCTGTTTAAAATCCAACGCCTCTCGTTGCACGATCCGCACGAAGCGGTACAGACGAATAGGAACAAGCCACGTGGCCCTGCCTGTTTATAAAAATCAGGATTTGATCTATTAGTTGTTCAATTTTGTAAAATCCATAACTTTCAAACCACACGTCCAAATTTTGCAAATTTTATATCAATGGAATCAGCAAGACAAGTACTTTCTGACCATGCCCTTTGTTTAGTGAATTGGTTCTGATAAAATGATTGTTTTTGCAGAAACTTGTGTTGGCATGTTTAGCATATTAAATTCATTCTAAAATTATTTTGGGGATAAAATCTTGGGAAAATGGTTTTTTTGAACCTACTGACCATAGAAATCAACTTGTGGTTTCAAAAATATATTTGGTGAAGCAAAATAATAAATCTTTGATTTAAACCACTTCTAGTCAAATAAAAATATTGTTTATTTGTTAAAAATGATTTTTGAAGAAAACCTTTGGGAAATGTTTTGATTCAAACTCTCTGCTCCCAAACACCAAGTTTTATGATTTGAAAACATATTTTGTGAACCCTATGGATTGTTGCCTTATTAAAAGCATTTCTCCACCACATAAAATAATGCTTTGGTTTAAAAATGGTTTATAGGTAGAATCTTTTGCAAATAGTTTTGCCACTTTATAAAATGACCAATAAGTGTTTTGGAATGTTTATAACCTATTATAAACTACTTTTGTAAATAAAACAAAGTTTGGCATGCTTGCATGCATTGTTTTGTTTCTATTTTTTTATGTGATGTTGCTTGAATGGTTGATTGAAATATTGCTTGCTTGATTGAATTGTAGTGATTTGAAGAGTGTGAATATTGCAAAGATCAAGGAGTGAACTTATATTCTCTACCAAAAAGGCAAGTGATGCTTCATACTTTTGTCCCATTATTTTCACTATGCATTAGTGATATTTCTAAGTAGGACTTGCATGGAATTTTGCTAAGTATAAACTATGCCATGGGAAATCCTAGTAGATGAAACCTTAGTAGAATTTTCCTAAGTTAAGATTCCTACTACTATCATGCTTAGCTTAGCTAGTAGAAAACAAGGGTGGAATATATATTCATACTATGGAATATTTCTAAGTCAAGGACTTGTGTTTTGTTTAATAAAACAACTAAGTGAATGAATCACCTGGGTGGAATAGAAGGAATGGTTTGTGTTGAGTGGTTCACAAGGCCCATTTCTATGGTTTACCTTGTGTATCTCACTTGTGGATGGCCACCCAGGAACAAAGAGATTTGAGATGTCAAATGTTGAGAAGCTTCAAGTGCAGCCACTTGGCATTATGGGCCCTGCCTGGATCATATAGGTTGCAATAACTTAGCCAAATGGACAGTTGGTGGTAGGGGTTTGATAGGTTGGAGCGCGTTCATTCTGGTCTAAGGGAAGGCTTCTGAAAGATCTTGTCTTGGGAAACCAAGTCTTGTGGGGAAAGTGCACCACCTCTGCAGAGTGTAAAATCTAAGTACTTAGCCATGTCCCTGGTAAAGGACAATTTGAGCATCAAGACATGGAAGCTATCAAGAATCTCCTCATCCAAATTTCTAAGTTAAAAACTTGTGGTTGAACGAGGGTTGAAGGATCACTAATTTCTATTGGGGATGCCTTGGGTGATTTTGTCAAGCAAAAACTTAGTGTTTTCAAATGATAAGGAAAATCTATTTTGAGCAAAGCAAGCCCAAGCTCCATTTAGCCAAATGCATATAGATGATAGACTCCACTATACTACCATAGTATCACTTGCCAATGCAATTCAAATGTATTGACCCTTGTGGCTGTAACTTCCTATGTTGCAGGTTTGTTTGATATTAGTGAAGTCCACCTTCAGGTTATCATCCGAACCACCTCCAGTATTAAGTTACAAGCAACAGACAACTGCTTTAAGCAAAGTGTGTAAGGTAAACGGTCCATGAAGAAGAGACCATTGTTTTCTCCCTAGTAGCAACAACACATCTACAACTGAAGACATTTTTGTCACTTCCCTTGGAAACTAGATGCATGAACCCACTATCGAGCATAAATACCCCGTCTTGGAGTCACTAGCAACTACTTGGCCAAGATAGCTACTAACAACGGAGAGCATCCAAGATCACAAACAACACAGACATGATAGAATCAAATAGACAAAACCATTAATCAATCTAACATAGTAATCTCAATATCCATCGGATCCCCGCAAACACAACATGCATGATTACAAATAGATTAGATCTTGATCATGAACGGAGCTCACAAGATATATACAAGAAAGCACCAAGGAGGAGATACAACCATCTAGCTACTACATGGACTCGTAGTCCAAGGTGGAACTACTCACGCTTCATACCGGAGGTTGGCATGATGAAGAAGAAGACCTCCAGGATGATCTCCCCTCCGGCAGGGTGCCGGGAAGAGCTTCAGACCCCCTCGATCTAGGGAGGATGGTGGCGGCGGCTATAGACGGTTTTGTGGAATATTGATTGGGGTCTAGGGTTTCTGCATTGGGGGCTTCTTATAGGCGAATAGGCGAGGCAGGGGGGCCACCAAGGCGGCTACACCCCCCAGGCGTGGGGTGGTCCCACCCGCACGGCCAGGGGGTGCGGCCCCCTGGTGAGCCTCCTCTGTCTCGTATTCTGGCTTTGTGTTACCCACGGTAAAATATTGACTTTGGCTTTTGTCCCGTCCAATCCCGAGAATATTGATTTTCTGTCTTACTGGAACCAAAAACAGAAAAAAATAGGCAACTGGCACTGTGGCAACTTGTTATTAGGTTAGTTCCAGAAAACATATAAAACACCTCAAAGTGTGGACAAAGCAAAGCAAAGTAGATAGTAAACAAGCATGGAGCATCAAAAATTATAGATAGTTTCTGATGTATCAAGCATCCCCAAGGTTAACTCCTGCTCGTCCTCGAGTAGGTAAGTGATAAAAGAATAATTTTTGAGGTGACATGCACCATCAAAACCAAGATCAAACCATTTGCAAGCATTGAAAGTTGGGATGAAAGAACTCTAAACATGTGCATGATATATGGAGTTCTAACAATAAGACATAGTAACTATGCATGCAACATGAAAGACTACAAACAAAGATCATGAATAACATGCATTGAAAAACGTTTGTTTGTTTCACATACAGAAAACATGGCATAGTGGCATTTAACTTGTCCCTCAGGGAGTAGCAAATAGATGCATAGGACACCTTCAAAGTTCATAAGAGTGACTAGATACAAGTAGCACAATGTAGGGGTAGGAGCTGACCCAACCTTGTTAAAATATAAGGTAAGGTAGAATCCCCTGTGTTTGCAATGCTAGTCCCTGGATCATTAGCTAGCATCCACAGTTAAGATGTAATATCAAGAAACAAGGGTCATAATACAACTTTATAACCAGGAATAAAATACTTTATTACATCTTACATAGCTCATTTGGCTATTACATTACATTGCAGCGGAATAAATATAAGTATGGGTCCTTCATCTTCAAAATGCCACAGGCAGACATGCTGGTTGTAGACTTTGTAATCCTAATCAATCATTCTTCTCTAAAAGCAATCAAACCTGCAACATTACAAGTTACAGCCACAAGGGTCAATACATTTGATTGTATTGGCAAGTTTCACTTTTGTGTAGAATATAAGTGGATCCTATCATTACATGCATATTGGTCTAAGTAGAGTTTTAGGCTCATTTGCATAAAGCAATAATTTATCCTATCTTTTCAAAATGGTTTTAATCCTTGATCAAAATCTTTGAAAACTCCTTGGTAAAGACCAAAATTTTAAGTTATTATCAAACTCCCTTGAACCCCTTGGTAACTCCAAGTGTTCAAGTTTTCTTCAAATTCCCTTGAGTACCTTGGTAACTCCAAGTATACCAAGTGTTTAACAAAATCTCTTCATCATCTTGGTAACCCCAAGTGCACCAAGTGTTAAACAAAATCTCATGAGCATCTTGGTATATCCCAAGTGCATCAAGTTTTATCAACATCTCTTGAGTTCCTTGGTAAATCCCCAAGTCCTTCAAGTTTTTATTTTAGAAGTTGGAATGTCGAGATCTCCCATAGTTCAAACTTTAGTTGCTCAGTATTGTCCATAACCGGGGACACGGCTAAGTACTTAGATTTTATTATCTTCTGCAGAAGGAGTACACTTTACCCACATGTCACCATCCCATCTTGTTGCCCCCAGTGGCCTACTGGATTAGTGCTCACCAAGATGGAGTACTGGCAGATTGAGATTGTGACGAAGTCTTTCCAAAAGGTCCTCCCAAACACCATTGCTAGCTTGTCTTTAGCCCCCATGAAGCATTCCAGATCCCCATGTCCGGTAACTAAAGACAATGTATGGGTCTTCCTAATGTAGTTGACTAAGCCAGAGCCATAATAGCATGTGGTTGCACACGAAAGCCACAATTGGAGAAACATGTTCAATCTCTAAGTTTCCTAGGTGGTTCTCTTTTGGAGCACAACACAAAGAGATCACCATAGACATGGTTCCTTTTGTTGCCACCTTCTCCAAAACTTAAAGTATTCTCCACCTAGGTGGTTCATTGAGTCCTTGTTTGATTATATAAAACACAAGTCCTTTGCTCAACTTTGCAAAATCTCAACATGTATCTCTTTTCAAAATATAGCATGGCTAAGCATGTACAACTACAATATTTTGTCTAAGGAATGTAAGGGCATCCTATTAGGATTTAGCATAGCATAAGTACAAGTCATTTTCATGCATGTTTCAAAAATCCACTAAGTATAATGAAAATAGTAGGACTTTTGAATGATAGTGTAACTTGCCTTTTGGTAGGGAATGGTGGTTCACTCCTTGATCTTGCTAGTCTCACACTTCTCTAACTTCACTACAAGCCAATCAAGCAAACACAAAATCAACTAACATTCCAAACCAAAGTCAAACAAACAATTTCACACACACAAAGCAATGGAATCTAGGTCATGCATAAGTATGCAAGGGATGGTTCTATTGCAAAGATGGTCTCCACTAGGCTTCTAATCTTTGTAAGGTCCAAATTGGTCATTTACCAAAATGGCAAAGTCTTTTGCAAAAGGGTTTTGCCCAAAAACTATTCAAAATCCCTTCATCATTTTATGTGGTGAAAAACATTTTTCTAAATGCCACAACCTTAAATGGTTTCACCAAATAAGTTGTTGTTTCTCAAAACTTGGTGTTTATGGTCAGTAGGTTTGGTCCAAAACACTTTCCCAAAGTTTTTACTTCTAAAAAAACATTTTTATAAACAAAACAATATTTTATTTAGCTAGAAATGGACCTTACCAATTAATCCATTCTAAATTTTTCTAAAACCATTTTCTAAACCATGGGTTGGTTCCTAGGATCAGTAAGGTCACAACAAACCTTTTTGCAAAAGTTTTAACCCTAAAATCATTTTTAAACAATTTTTATACTCTAAACAAGCACACAAAAGAATCTGCAAAAACAATCAAACTAACAGATACTATTTGCTAAACCAAGGGCATGGTTGGTTAGGTCTTGCTCTCCTGAATCCAACGACATAAAATTTGTAATTTTTGGACGTGTAGATCCAAAGTTACAAGGGTTTGAAATTTGCAATCTAATCAGATTTCAAATCTGTTTTTTAAACAGATCTGGCCACGCGTCACTTCCTAACTAGACGGTACCGGTTCAGTGCGGATCACGCTGCAGACCGTTGGATCTAAACAGATCGCGTGGCCCAGAACACGTACCCCTTCGGCGTTTTAAGTGTTCTATCTAGTTCGTTCGATCCAGATCCTACGGCTATCATCGTTTTGACCAAATGTGAGCGGCTCCGGCGGTGGCTAGCGGCGGCGACGGTCTGACAGTGGCGGCGCTGGCGAAATAGGAAGCGAGAGAGGGAGGGAGTAGGCTCACCGAGATCGCAGGAGGCTGGGGAAGCTCAACGTGTGGTTGATGGGGCAAGGGGCGCGCGAGGGCAGGAGGAATTCCTCGCCGGAGTTCGTTCTGGCGATGGTTGGCTCTGGTCGAGGTCGAAGACGATGCTACGGGTCGCGAGAAGGCAAACCAGAAGCATGGTTAGATGCAGGGGATCACGGAGATGCTGTGTGCATGAACAAGAAGAAGAGGGGCGGCCGGAATCTACCTGTGGGGCTCATCGGAGTTGGAGCGGACGGCGGCATCGTTCAGAGCTTGTTGCAGACGTTGCTCTGAGGCGCCCACGGTCGTACGAAGGGCACAAGTGGATGCGCCTGGAAGTGGGGAAGCTGCTAGGGTGCTCAGGGAGGCAAGGGGCGGCGATACTTGGCCGGAATTGGAGGTGGGAGCTCGTCGGAGCAGCGGCGGTTTGGAGCTGATTCCGTGCAGCCTAGTGGCGAAGAGGGGTTGGCGTTTGAGGGGAACGACAGAGGGAGGAGAGGTGCTTTTGTATGCATGGTCAGGGCGAGATTCACGCAGCCATTATTCGTGAATTGAACGCGCGGTTGAATGATAGAGAACGGCAGCGCGGTTTGGGGGAGAAGGGGTCGCGCGGGTGTGGAGGATGAACAGGGAGGTGGGGTCTTCTGGTCAGTGGGAAAAGAAAGGAGAGGAGGGTCCACCAGTCATTATCACCGCGGGTCAGATACTCAGTGCGAATCATTTTTGTTCGAGGGGGAAAGCTGGGCTGGTTCCTGGGCTTAATGGGCTGATGGGTTGGGTCGACCTTTTCTTATTTTTTTCTGTTTCTGAATCCTTTTCTTTTTCTATTTCTATTTTCCTGTTTTGAAATTCAAACAACCAAACCAGGTTCAAAACAAATCAAACCATCACCAAATCTTTGAAAGTTTGACTTGGTTCTGTTCAGTAACATCAACCAAAATCCAAAATTAAAAAAATAATAATTTTGATAATGGAGTCCATTATTAATTAATTAAATAGATGGACCAATGTTATTAAAACCATGGGTTTTGATTTATTTCAAAGCTCCATTTGAGAACTAAATAGTTTTAAACCATTCAGTAGGTGGTATTTGAATATAGAGAATACTTGGAAAGCTTATTTAAAACAAATAACAAGTTTTGATGGTTTTGGAAATGGTAAACCTTTATTAATAAGACTTGGATATTAAATCCTTTATTGTTTTAAATAAACCTTTATTACTTTATTCAAAGCAAAACCTTTATTGATTTCAAAACTTTGGCCAAGGTTTAATTTGGCTTTTAGAAAATATCCTTTACTTAAAATCCTTCCTTTTCATTTTGAGATCCCAAAACTTTTATAAAAAGATTTTCAAAGTAGTAATAAAATATTTTTATTTTTCTTTTGCTAAATGTTTATCTTTTTAATCCTTTTAGGATTTATTTAATCCAAATTGATTGGAAGGTTTTAAATTGGTTTTCAAAGTTTCTTCTGGCCCTGAAATTCAACAAAGTTTTATTTTATTCCTTTATTTTTCACATTACAAGATTTGGAAAATCTTGGGATGTGACAGGCTACCACCCTTAAAATAAATCTCGTCCCGAGATTTGGGAAGGATAGGGTTACAAGTAGGCTCAAAACAACTAGGGTACTACCACCCTTAAAAATTTTCAAACAAAAATTACATAAGGCTGGTTTGGAATCTTGGGCAACTTCTCTGGAAACATCTGCATTGAGTCCTTTGTTTCCATTCTTGACTCATGGGCCAAGGTTGAGTTTCTCCATAGGCTTGTTCAACTTGTTCTTCATCTTTTCTGGACAATTGCTTGCATAATGTCCTGGGTTCTTACAATTGAAACAGTGGATATCTTCAAGTTCTTTACATAGCTCTTGTGGACAAGTGGCTACATAGTGGCCTAGCTCTTTGCAATTGTTGCACATCACTTGGTCAATCCCCTTATTTTTCTGGTTCTCTGGGCACTCACTGGAGTAGTGTCCCATTTCCTTACATTTACGACATTGCACAAGATGCATGTCCTGTCTTGGTTTCTTGGGTTTCTTTGATCCTTTGAATTGGGTTGTCTTGTTAGGAGGTATGAGTGGTCCTTTTCCTTTGGTAGACTTGGATCCTTCTTGTTTCCTTTGTTCCACCATGGAGTAGATGGGGCATTGGATAGGAGTATGATTGCTTCCCTCACATAGGTAGCAAGTAGCTTGAGAGGTAGGACATTGTCCAATAGGATGTTTCTCTTCACAGTTAGGGCATTGATCTTCATGCTCCTTGGAAGTATGGTCCTTGTCTCCACAAATAATGCAAGATGGGGCTCCATCTAGAATAACATTCTTGTCATCCTTGTTGTCATAAGCTCCTTTGGGATAGTTTTCTTCCATGCTGATTATTTGATTAGTCACCTTAAGCATCAGTTGGGATTGTTCCTCCAAAAACTTTTGCAAAGCTAGGTCTTTATCACTATTGTTGGCTATGAACTGAGCTGTTAGTTGGTTCAACTGGTGTTGGGTTGCTATGAGCTCTTTCATGCTGTCAGCTTGGTTGGTGTTGGTGTCAGCAACCTTGATGTTAGAGTCTCCTGGAGTAGTCATCTGTTTGGGTTGAATGGAGGTTAGAATAGGTAAAATATTTCTAAGGGATCAATTCTAATCACACACATTACAATTCACTCAAACAATGTGCAAGCATTCACAAACAACTTTTACTCAAACAACAAAAGTTCAAGCACATCCTTAGGCAACAAAATATTTTTGTTACACCACATAAGTTGGTAGGTTTGACTTAACTAAAATAAGGTAGTCCATCTACATGGTTATCTTGTGATCTTTACATACTTCTTGGTTGTTTCTTCTTGCATGAGATCATGGTTTCCTTGGGAAAACTTCTTGGTCACAAAACTTCAAGTGAGGTGAGGTCCTTCTAACTTTTGCATTTCCTTAGTCTCTAAATCTTGAGAAAGATTTCCTTGTCCATCTTGTAGTCCTTTGTGATGTCCAAGTTGGAAGTCCTTGGTGAATATGCTGAAGATGTTGAAGTCATTTAGAGTTGATGAAGTCCTTTGCACATGGTGAAGTCTTGGGTCATTGGGTAGGCTTTTCCATTAAGTAGAATAGAAGAGATGCAGAATCAAAGCCAAAATGGTTGGGGAAAGAGTTTACAAGATTGTTTTGTAAATAAGTTTTGGAACAAATATAACACCTATATTTTCTAAGGGTTTTTGTCCAATCCTAGGTTTACAAATCCTACAGGCAACACAATGCTCTGATACCATCTGTAGGGGTTAGAAACTGACCCATCCTTGTTCAAATATAAGGTAAGGTAGAATCCCCTGTGTTTGCAATGCTAGTCCCTGGATCATTAGCTAGCATCCACAGTTAAGATGTAATATCAAGAAACAAGGGTCATAATACAACTTTATAACCAGGAATAAAATACTTTATTACATCTTACATAGCTCATTTGGCTATTACATTACATTGCAGCGGAATAAATATAAGTATGGGTCCTTCATCTTCAAAATGCCACAGGCAGACATGCTGGTTGTAGACATTGTAATCCTAATCAATCATTCTTCTCTAAAAGCAATCAAACCTGCAACATTACAAGTTACAGCCACAAGGGTCAATACATTTGATTGTATTGGCAAGTTTCACTTTTGTGTAGAATATAAGTGGATCCTATCATTACATGCATATTGGGCTAAGTAGAGTTTTAGGCTCATTTGCATAAAGCAATAATTTATCCTATCTTTTCAAAATGGTTTTAATCCTTGATCAAATCTTTGAAAACTCCTTGGTAAAGACCAAATTTTTAAGTTATTATCAAACTCCCTTGAACCCCTTGGTAACTCCAAGTGTTCAAGTTTTCTTCAAATTCCCTTGAGTACCTTGGTAACTCCAAGTATACCAAGTGTTTAACAAAATCTCTTGAGCATCTTGGTAACCCCAAGTGCACCAAGTGTTAAACAAAATCTCATGAGCATCTTGATATATCCCCAAGTGACATGGTTATACCCTACGGGTACGTAACTTCAGCATACCTAGTCCAGCCCAAGGAAGGCCCACGGCAGACATACGCTGGCCCATGAAGATTTTCGGGTGGCCAAGGCCCATGACGTCTTCAGATCCTTGGAGAGCAAGACTAGAGTTTGAATACAACTTGTAACCTACTCGTATCGGTACCTGAGACCTAGCCTCCCCATATATAAAGGCTAGGAGGGGCCAACGAGGAGGACAGACGCACAGAGGCAGGACACCCAACAACGATTACACCCTGCGATTACGACATACACACCTCCACGCCAGATCGAATCTGCGCACCCTGTAACTTTCGGTTCCGCCGCAATAAAAGAGCAGACAAGCAGGAGTAGGGTTTTCCCTCCGGGGGCCTGATCCTGGGTAAATCTCGTGTCCCCTGGTTGCTTGTCTGTTAACCGTGCCACGATCTCCAGCATCCCGATCTTCTCCAAAACCCAAGTCCATAACAATGGGCATTGACGAGATTAAACCTCGTCAATTGGCGCCGTCCGTGGGAACTGGGGCTGCTGATTGTGTGGTCGTGACGGTTCCGACCCGATCGATCTACAACTCCTTGGCGACGGAGAATCACCTCCTCTTCGGTGCTTTCGACTTCACCGCCCACTCGCCGGCCACCCTGAAGGATTTCGAGCCCATAGGCGACAGACTCGAAATTCTGTTCGGGAGCTTCTGCTTCCAGGTGGGACAAACTGGCACCCTCTACCTCCCTGAGCGGGTGCCCGTGCCGTCAATCAGGCCCGCTTCGTGGGCTCCACACCCCGTGCTACGCACGTCATCATCAACAGATGAGTTCTACAGCAGCAGCAGCTGCAACTCCGATCTGTGCGATCCACCTTCGGATGAAGGGACCTACGGTTCCGGATCCGAAAGCTGCGGCAGCAGCCAACCAATCTGCAGGCGCTATCTGTGCGCCGCAGTCATCGAACCGACGCGATCTTTGATTGCCGCAACTGGCCGCATCGGCTTCAGCGACCACGACTCGGGGGCTCCCTCGACATCGGCGACCCAATGCGGTTTTCGGCTGCGATGACCCGATACATCCTTCGGATGTGGCGACCCCGTGCGGTCTTCGATTGCGACAATCTTCGGATGCGGAACTCGCTGCTGCCATCGACCCCAGGAACCCGTCGCTGCTATGACCGTGGTCCGCCGCGTCGACTACGTCCGCCGTGCGACCCGCTACCACGTCGACTCCGTCCACGACAACTACCAATAAAGCTAAGTTTCCCTCTACTCAGAGCTGATTTCCTTTTTTAACTCGCACTCGAAACACTCGGGGGCTGCGCCCTCTTCGAGTAACCTAATG
Organism: Avena sativa; assembly: GCA_916181665.1. Taxonomy (NCBI): domain Eukaryota; kingdom Viridiplantae; phylum Streptophyta; class Magnoliopsida; order Poales; family Poaceae; genus Avena; species Avena sativa. The sequence continues at coordinate 268,594,777 of OV702298.1, read as the reverse complement.
TGCCATCGGCTCCACGCACTCGAAACACTCGGGGGCTGCGCCCTCTTCGAGTAACCTAATGTGCCATCGGCTCCACGCACTCGAAACACTCGGGGGCTGCGCCCTCTTCGAGTAACCTAATGTGCCATCGGCTCCACGCACTCGAGCACCTCGAACGCGACTGCCCGAGTAGCTGATTCTGCCTGATCGTCGAATCCTTGAACTCTGAGTGCCTCGGCAAGGTACTGAGACTAAGGGTAATCAGGCTAACGAAAAGGCCTAGCATACAGTGCAAAAGTGTCGACTCGATCGGCACCAGAATCTTGCTATACAAGCCGATAGGCAAATATTCTTTACAAGATACAAGTACTTCACAATTCTTTATGTTTTCTGCAGCTTACAAGGACATCGACCGCGTCGAGCTATTCTATTAGGTCCTCCAACAGGAGTCGACAAAAGAGCTGGCTACGCCATACAATCAAGATCCGAGTCGAGTCCCTCCTTGGATGGTTGCATCGCTTGATGCTACGAAGACACGACATTGGTCGCTCACCCGACAGAAGCAACGGTGTTGACTTCATCCGCAACGTCGAGTCCTTCCGGCTAAACGCCGCACGACTCCGCCACGTCAACTCCGACTGCATCATCGATTCTTGGCTCCTTTTGCATGAGACGCTGACTCGATGCACTTCCGGGTCAGTGATTTGTCCTCGCATGAGTCTCCACTCGAGTCTGCGACTCGACTAGACACTCGGGGGCTACTCCTATCAGGAGCGCTGGTCGCGCACCCGATGTACTTCCGGGTCAGCGGTACGCCCGCGAGATTGTCCACTGCGTCTACAAGATACAAGACTCGAGTCTCTGTCCGAGTCTACGACTCCGCCAGACACTCGGGGGCTACTCCAAACTGGAGCGCTGGTCGCGCACACACATGATCTTCGAGTCCTACGCCGAGTCTACGACTCCACTACGGACTCGAGGGCTACTCCCATAGGGAGGATTGATTCAAGCATCCGAAAATTTTCGAGTCCTACGGACCTGAAGCAAACAACGGCTGAATTAAAGTCTCTCCTCGAGTCTACGACTCGAACAGACACTCGGGGGCTACTCCCATAGGGAGCGCTGGTCGCGCACCCTATAGTCCATTGTGTTGACTACGTCCACGATGTCGATTCCTTTACAACAGCCGAACAAATTTGGCTGACCCGATGAACTTCCGGGTGAAGTGCTTCGCACTTGACACAACTTTCGACTCCGACATCCAAATACAAGGTTCAAGACAACTAAGTCTCCACCCGAATCTACGTTTCGGATGGACACTCGGGGGCTACTGACATGGTTATACCCTACGGGTACGTAACTTCAGCATACCTAGTCCAGCCCAAGGAAGGCCCACGGCAGACATACGCTGGCCCATGAAGATTTTCGGGTGGCCAAGGCCCATGACGTCTTCGGATCCTTGGAGAGCAAGACTAGAGTTTGAATACAACTTGTAACCTACTCGTATCGGTACCTGAGACCTAGCCTCCCCATATATAAAGGATAGGAGGGGCCAACGAGGAGGACAGACGCACAGAGGCAGGACACCCAACAACGATTACACCCTGCGATTACGACATACACACCTCCACGCCAGATCGAATCTGCGCACCCTGTAACTTTCGGTTCTGCCGCAATAAAAGAGCAGACAAGCAGGAGTAGGGTTTTCCCTCCGGGGGCCTGAACCTGGGTAAATCTCGTGTCCCCTGGTTGCTTGTCTGTTAACCGTGCCACGATCTCCAGCATCCCCATCTTCTCCAAAACCCAAGTCCATAACAATGGGCATTGACGAGATTAAACCTCGTCACCAAGTGCATCAAGTTTTATCAACATCTCTTGAGTTCCTTGGTAAATCCCCAAGTCCTTCAAGTTTTTATTTTAGAAGTTGGAATGTCGAGATCTCCCATAGTTCAAACTTTAGTTGCTCAGTATTGTCCATAACCGGGGACACGGCTAAGTACTTGGATTTTATTATCTTCTGCAGAAGGAGTACACTTTACCCACATGTCACCATCCCATCTTGTTGCCCCCAGTGGCCTACTGGATTAGTGCTCACCAAGATGGAGTACTGGCAGTGAGATTGTGACGAAGTCTTTCCAAAAGGTCCTCCCATACACCATTGCTAGCTTGTCTTCAGCCCCCATGAAGCATTCCAGATCCCCATGTCCGGTAACTAAAGACAATGTATGGGTCTTCCTAATGTAGTTGACTAAGCCAGAGCCATAATAGCATGTGGTTGCACACGAAAGCCACAATTGGAGAAACATGTTCAATCTCTAAGTTTCCTAGGTGGTTTTCTTTTGGAGCACAACACAAAGAGATCACCATAGACATGGTTCCTTTTGTTGCCACCTTCTCCAAAACTTAAAGTATTCTCCACCTAGGTGGTTCATTGAGTCCTTGTTTTATTATATAAAACACAAGCCCTTTGCTCAACTTTGCAAAATCTCAACATGTATCTCTTTTCAAAATATAGCATGGCTAAGCATGTACAACTACAATATTTTCTCTAAGGAATGTAAGGGCATCCTATTAGGATTTAGCATAGCATAAGTACAAGTCATTTTCATGCATGTTTCAAAAATCCACTAAGTATAATGAAAATAGTAGGACTTTTGAATGATAGTGTAACATGCCTTTTGGTAGGGAATGGTGGTTCACTCCTTGATCTTGCTAGTCTCACACTTCTCTAACTTCACTAGAAGCCAATCAAGCAAACACAAAATCAACTAACATTCCAAACCAAAGTCAAACAAACAATTTCACACACACAAAGCAATGGAATCTAGGTCATGCATAAGTATGCAAGGGATGGTTCTATTGCAAAGATGGTCTCCACTAGGCTTCTAATCTTTGTAAGGTCCAAATTGGTCATTTACCAAAATGGCAAAGTCTTTTGCAAAAGGGTTTTGCCCAAAAACTATTTAAAATCCCTTCATCATTTTATGTGGTGAAAAACATTTTTCTAAATGCCACAAACTTAAATGGTTTCACCAAATAAGTTGTTGTTTCTCAAAACTTGGTGTTTATGGTCAGTAGGTTTGGTCCAAAACACGTTCCCAAATTTTTTACTTCTAAAAAAACATTTTTATAAACAAAACAATATTTTATTTAGCTAGAAATGGACCTTACCAATTAATCCATTCTAAATTTTTCTAAAACCATTTTCTAAACCATGGGTTGGTTCCTAGGGTCAGTAAGGTCACAACAAACCTTTTTGCAAAAGTTTTAACCCTAAAATCATTTTTAAACAATTTTTATACTCTAAACAAGCACACAAAAGAATCTGCAAAAACAAGCAAACTAACAGATACTATTTGCTAAACCAAGGGCATGGTTGGTTAGGTCTTGCTCTCCTGAATCCAACGACATAAAATTTGTAATTTTTGGACGTGTAGATCCAAAGTTACAAGGGTTTGAAATTTGCAATCTAATCAGATTTCAAATCTGTTTTTTAAACAGATCTGGCCACGCGTCACTTCCTAACTGGACGGTACCGGTTCAGTGCGGATCACGCTGCAGACCGTTGGATCTAAACAGATCGCGTGGCCCATAACACGTACCCCTTCGGCGTTTTAAGTGTTCTATCTAGTTCGTTCGATCCAGATCCTACGGCTATCATCGTTTTGACCAAATGTGAGCGGCGCCGGCGGTGGCTAGCGGCGGCGACGGTCTGACAGTGGCGGCGCTGGCAAAACAGGAAGCGAGAGAGGGAGGGAGTAGGCTCACCGAGATCGCAGGAGGCTGGGGAAGCTCAACGTGTGGTTGATGGGGCAAGGGGCGCGCGAGGGCAGGAGGAATTCCTCGCCGGAGTTCGTTCTGGCGACGGTTGGCTCTGGTCGAGGTCGAAGACGATGCTACGGGTCGCGAGAAGGCAAACCAGAAGCATGGTTAGATGCAGGGGATCACGGAGATGCTGTGTGCGTGAACGAGAAGAAGAGGGGCGGCCGGAATCTACCTGTGGGGCTCGTCGGAGTTGGAGCGGACGGCGGCGTCGTTCAGAGCTTGTTGCAGACGTTGCTCTGAGGCGCCCGCGGTCGTACGAAGGGCACAGGTGGATGCGCCTGGAAGTGGGGAAGCTGCTAGGGTGCTCAGGGAGGCAAGGGGCGGCGATACTTGGCCGAAATTGGAGGTGGGAGCTCGTCGGAGTAGCGGCGGTTTGGAGCTGATTCCGTGCAGCCTGGTGGCGAAGAGGGGTTGGCGTTTGAGGGGAATGACAGAGGGAGGATAGGTGCTTTTGTATGCATGGTCAGGGCGAGATTTACGCAGCCATTATTCGTGAATTGAACGTGCGGTTGAATGACAGAGAACGGCAGCGCGGTTTGGGGGAGAAGGGGTCGCGCGGGTGTGGAGGATGAACAGGGAGGTGGGGTCTTCTGGTCAGTGGGATAAGAAAGGAGAGGAGGGTCCACCAGTCATTATCACCGCGGGTCAGATACTCAGTGCGAATCGTTTTTGTTCGGGGGGGAAAGCTGGGCTGGTTCCTGGGCTTAATGGGCTGATGGGTTGGGTCGACCTTTTCTTATTTTTTTCTGTTTCTGAATCCTTTTCTTTTTCTATTTCTATTTTCCTGTTTTGAAATTCAAACAACCAAACCAGGTTCAAAACAAATCAAACCATCACCAAATCTTTGAAAGTTTGACTTGGTTCTGTTCAGTAACATGAACCAAAATCCAAAATTAAAAAAATAATAATTTTGATAATGGAGTCCATTATTAATTAATTAAATAGATGGACCAATGTTATTAAAACCATGGGTTTTGATTTATTTCAAAGCTCCATTTGAGAACTAAATAGTTTTAAACCATTCAGTAGGTGGTATTTGAATATAGAGAATACTTGGAAAGCTTATTTAAAACAAATAACAAGTTTTGATGGTTTTGGAAATGGTAAAACCTTTATTAATAAGACTTGGATATTAAATCCTTTATTGTTTTAAATAAACCTTTATTACTTTATTCAAAGCAAAACCTTTATTGATTTCAAAACTTTGGCCAAGGTTTAATTTGGCTTTTAGAAAATATCCTTTACTTAAAATCCTTCCTTTTCATTTTGAGATCCCAAACCTTTTATAAAAAGATTTTCAAAGTAGTAATAAAATATTTTTATTTTTCTTTTGCTAAATGTTTATCTTTTTAATCCTTTTAGGATTTATTTAATCCAAATTGATTGGAAGGTTTTAAATTGGTTTTCAAAGTTTCTTCTGGCCCTGAAATTCAACAAAGTTTTATTTTATTCCTTTATTTTTCACATTACAAGATTTGGAAAATCTTGGGATGTGACACACAAGAACAAGCAATATCAACAATATGCATTAGTCAATAAGTTTTGGGACACTGCACATAGAACTAAGAATGACAACTATGGTCTCTTAATGGTTCCTAAAGGTAGAAGGTGGAGACTCAGTATAAAAGTGGAAGAAGGGGCCCTTCATAAAGGGAAGCAGCGATTTCAAGTTTCAAAAAGAGCTTCCAAAAATTATGGTACTTGTTAGCTTTCAGCCCTCATTGCCCCTATCATAAGCATCTTGAAGTGATTAAGGTTAAAGTGAACAAGGATGGAGTATATGCTTGACAAAGTATAAGTTGGCAATCTCATGTCCCTTGAATACGAGGGCCGCATCGCATGCTACTCAACTTTAGTCACCTGTAAGTTCTTGTCATAGTAAGTACATGTGTATCATAGAGAACCGCCAACTGGGTACCCCTTGCACATGGTACAGGAGCTATCCCATAACAAAAATGACAAGGTAAGTAGACAATGAGCATCTCAGCGATCTTTTTATTTACTATGTGCATAGCTTTTTATTGAGGATGCTTCACAGAATGCTCATTATAGTGATGCTGCAAGTTTCCACCATGATTAGGCATGGCTTAGGCTAGCGGCCCAGGCGTTTCTCTAACACAAAATACATAACTCCATGGACTTACAAGCTCCCTTTTTATTTCACACCAGCAACATCCATAGAGAAAAGAGCATGATATCAACTGTGTACAAAGTACAAGTGCAATGTTGAAAACGTTACCCATGAAAACATGGTTCTGCTAATTCCAACATATAAGTGCAAGCATATACAACATAGATGACACAATGGTTCAAGTTTATTACGAGAAAGGAATATAAAGTGTGCCATCAAGTTCGTGAGGGCTTTAATCACCAAGTTTTCACATAACAAAATACTTTTTAATTGGAAGATAGCTGAAAATAAGAAAAGACCTGGAATGGTGTAACACACCATGCATAGGAGTTTATAGTGGACACTTTGTAATAGCTTGGTTTCTTGGGAGTTGGAAGCATGTGTAGAGCTTACTCATACAAGTGGATGCTAGCAAAAGACTGGGAGCAACCAACTAAGAGATCAATAATGGCCATAATCATGCAGAGCGACAAAGCATTACTAATCAAAGCATAGAGTGGTACTACAAGTCAAGGACTAAATGATCATAGAGGTCATGGTGACTTGTTCATAGTCATAACATGGTGTGAGCATGTGCCAAGTCAACCCAAACAAAGCATCAAAGGAGAATACCATAATGCTATGCTTTTGCATGCTAAAAAAAGCATGATTCTTTCAAGGCACACTAAGCAATGCCAATTGTTTGGAACAAGACATGCTACAGCAATAATAACTAAGCATAAGGTCAAAAAACACCTAGCATGTCATGCTAAAGCCTAAGTCACATGTGATGCTAAAGCCTAAGTCACAGTCAACGCAAGCTCCTCTTGCACTCTCAAGCAAGAACTTTCTACTCTTTTCCAACACCAATCAACTTATTTGAAATAGCACAACAAGAACGGGGGTCCAAACTAATTTATTCAAGCAAACTAAACAACCTAAGCAAAGCAAAAGAAAACTAAGATGCTCCAAGTATAACACAACAATGCATGAAACAATAAAAACAAAGTGTCTAGAAAGACCTGAGCTTTTTATTGATGAAGAAGGGGATGCCTTGGGAATCCTCAAGCTTTGACGCTTGTACCTCTTGGATATTTATTAGGGTGACACCGGGGTGGCATCCCCAAGCTTGAGCTTTTGTCCATTCTTCATCTCATTACATCATTCTTTCTCTACACCTGAAATTTTTCCTTCATACAAAACTTGACACAATCTTCATTAGCAACATTAGTGTATTCAAAAGATAATAGACCCTTGGGTTTAGCTTTGGAAGAGCAAAACTTTTCACTAAAAACACAAGATATTGTAACAACTCCTACAAAAAGCTCAATTTCCCAAAAAGAAATCAATAAGAAGCAAATGCAAATAATGGCAGAAATCTGTCAAAACAGACCAGCAGGTAGAAACCGATTTTTTTGAAAATTTTATGTTACTCAAATCAAAAAGTGTTGAACTAACGAAAGTTATCTAACATACTGGGGGATTTATTTGTAAATTTTCAGCTCAATCCGACTTACAGAGACTCCTCACGAACTTTTATGGTGGAGGACAGAAATCTGTTTCGGGACAGCAACTCCCCAAATCTTATTTTTCTCTCATTAGAGGTCATTCTTGGCAAAAAAAAGCAAACAAAAAGGATAAGAGGAGGTCATTACTTAAGTAATGACTTCCAAGACTCAATGAAACTCTTAGATTATCTCCCAGCAAGTACTCTTCTTTAACACCTTTAAGTTAGGCACAAGAAGCAAGAAATCAAGTATTTTTAAATGAAGAAGCATTAACATCAATACTTGCAAAATCTTCAACTATGGAAGCTATGTCATCCAAATGAGTTTTGGAGGATCCCTTCTCATCTCTCTTTGGTTTACTACTTTCATCAAAAGGATTTTCTAGAACAATCCAATCAAAATTCTTTTCAAAGGCCTCGCGCATCCCAACAAGCTTAAAGGGTATGGGTATCTTAAATTCCTCTCTAGGCTTACTTTTATCAGAAGTACCCACAACATCTACACATGATCCTAGCATATTGAAACGCTTAAAGACCTTTTTGGCCTCCTTAGCAACATCATGGAATTCTTTGAGCAAAGTTTCAAGAATAAATTCTCTCTTTTCAGCATTCTTTTCTTCCTTTAGTTTTAGGATCAAAATTTGCATCATGGGGTTAAGGCTAACAAACCTAGACTCCAACATATGAACTAAAGAAGCTGCAGCAATTTCATAATTAGGAGAAAGTTCTGCTACAGATCTATCCTCAATATCCTCATGTTTGCTAACATGATTGAAGAATTCTTTAATATTTTCTTTCCCAATTATAGAGCCACTACCTATCGAAAGGTCCTTCAGGGCGAACTTGGGTAACAACATGGTGAGCAAGGGCAAGGTGACAACTAGAGTGGGAACTAATTTTTTTGTGTTTTTGATAAGAGAAAGCAAACCAAACTAAACTAATTTTTTTACGAGTTTTTGATAAAAAGAGGCAAACAAAACCAAGCAAAAGAAACTAAGCAAACTAAGAACAAAGTAAAGAGAAAGGTTGAGGAGGACTCCCCTTGTGAAGACGTCCTTAGCCTCCCCGGCAACGGCGCCAGAAAATCTTGATGCGTGTTGAACGCTCCGTTGGGAAACCCCAAGAGCAAGGTATGATGGAGCACAGCAGCAAGTTTTCCCTCAGTAAGAAATCTAGGTTATCGAACCAGTAGGAGGAAGGAAACGCCTCAAAGGTGTTTCAAGCAACATGGAAACCTGCACAACACAAACTCAAGACTTTGCCCCAACTAAAAGTGAGGTTGTCAATCTCAACGGTTGCTGTAACAAAGGATTACTGTATGGTGTGGAAGGTGATGATGGTTTGCAGCAAGTAAACAGTAACAGTGGAAGATGTATCAATGGTAAAGATTGGACCGGGGTCCATAGTTCACTAGAGGTGTTCTCCTTAGATAAACAAACATGTCATGCTGGGTAAACAAATTACAGCGGGGCAATTAATAGGACTGAGCAAGGCATAACAATGCAATACTAGACAAAAAGATCCTATGAGATTCGATTGGGCAATACAAGAATATACATAGACCGACATCCAACTGCATCTATGACTAGAAGTCCACCTTCAGGTTATCATCCGAACCACCTCTAGTATTAAGTTGCAAGCAACAGACAACTGCTTTAAGCAAAGTGTGTAAGGTAAACAGTCCACTTGTTCCATGAACAAGAGACCATTGTTTTCTCCCTAGTAGCAACAGCACATCTACAACTGAAGAGATTTCTGTCACTTCCCTTGGAAACTAGAGGAATGAACCCACTATCGAGCATAAATACCTCCTCTTGGAGTCACTAGCAACTACTTGGCCAAGATAGCTACTAACAACGGAGAGCATCCAAGATCACAAACAACACAGACATGATAGAATCAAATAGACAAAACCATTAATCAATCTGACATAGTAATCTCAATATCCATCGGATCCCCGCAAACACAACATGCATGATTACAAATAGATTAGATCTTGATCATGAACGGAGCTCACAAGATCTATACATGAAAGCACAAAGGAGGAGATACAACCATCTAGCTACTACATGGACTCGTAGTCCAAGATGGAACTACTCACGCTTCATATCGGAGGCTGGCATCATGAAGAAGAAGGCCTCCGGGATGATCTCCCCTTCGGCAGGGTGCCGGGAAGAGCTTCAGATCCCCCTGATCTAGGGACGATGGTGGTGGCGGCTACAGACGGTTTCGTGGAATATTGATCGGGGTCTAGGGTTTCTGCATCGGGGATTCTTATAGGCGAAGAGGTGAGGCAGGGGGCCACTAGGGAGGCTGCACCCCCCCAGCCGCGGGGTGGGCCCACCCGCGTGGCCAGGGGTGTGGCCTCCTGGTGAGCCTCCTCCGTCTCGTATTCTGGCTTCGTGTTGCCCATAGTAAAATATAGACTTTGGCTTTTGTCCCGTCCAATTCCGGGAATATTAATTTTCTGCCTTTTTTGAAACCAAAAACAGAAGAAAACAGGCAACTGGCACTGTGGCAACTTGTTAATAGGTTAGTTCTAGAAAACATATAAAAATACCTCAAAGTGTGGACAAATCAAAGCAAAGTAGATAGTAAACAAGCATGGTGCATCAAAAATTATAGATACGTTTCCGACGTATCAATCTCCTCCAAATCCCCGTCCCGGCAGGGTGCCAAAACGGAGTTTCTGGTTCCGAATCGCGGTTTTTGGTGGTGGCGGCGCAACGGAACTCTCTCTGGAAAAACGTCGAACCCCCCTCTGATTTTAGATCAAAAGGATTTATGTAGGCGAAGAGGGAGACCGATGGGTGCCCAAGGTGGCCTCACCACCCCTAGGCGTGGCCTGGGCTGACCCACGCCGCCAGGGGGTGCGGGCCCCTCGTGGCCCTCCTCCGTCTCATCTTCTAGCTTCGTGAGTCTTCTGGTAAAATAGGAGTTCTGTGATATTTTCCGGGATTTTTCCTGAAAGTTTATTTTCTACACAAAAACGAGACACCAAAGCAATTCTACTGAAAACAGCATCAACCCGTGTTAGTTGTATCCAAATCACATAAATTAGAGGAGAAACAATAGAAAAAGTATTCGGGAAAGTAGATACGTTTTGAACGTATCAGCATACAACCCCAGGAGAGCGCGGAGATTGGTGGGAGCACACCACCAACCCCACACTTCTCGAGGTTTCCTCCTTCGAGGGAGGCTGGGTGGCAGGAGGGGACCCTAGACGCAGAGAGAGCCCCTCGTCGAGGTTGGAGCCGTACTGCGTGATGTCGAGGCCGATGGACACATGGGGGTCGGGGCAATAGCAACGGGGAGATCCATGGGGCCATTTTGGCCAAAGCACTCAGAGAAAGAGGACGACGTCCTGGAAAGAACGGGCCTCCTCTAGAAGATCTCGCTGCGAGAGGACCTGGCAGGGCCGCTGCCTGGGGTGCCGAAGGACCCTCGTCACCACCCTTGGACGGCTGCGGGGGTGGTGGAGAAGCTGAAGGGTTTCGCGGCATAATAAATCAAAATTTTCTACGGATGCGAACAGAGGAAAGCCAAGATCTAATCTAGGAGATGCAAACAACGAGAGGGATTAGATGAGATCTTCATACCCTTGAAGATTCGCACAGCGGAACGTTCGTCGGAACGTGGGTGATGTAGTCGTACTCGCTTCTCCTCCTCGCGATCCGATCCGATCTAACACCGCAAGTGGCGATGCCTCCGAGAGATGCACACGTGCGGCACCTCGAAGTATCCTCCTTCCTCGGTCCAGCAAGTATGGTGGAGAGATGGATTGGATCTAGAAAGCGACGGCGCGGTGCAAGTGGTGGAGAGTTTCTGCAGCAGGGCTTCGCCTACACGCAGTCGGGAGGGAGAGAGAGAGGAGGGCAGCAGGGCGGCTAGGGTTGAGGAGGAGGTGTGGGGGGGTGGTGTGCCCCAGCCCTCTATATATAGAGGGGTGGGCGCCTGCCCTAACCCCTCCCCCAAGCCCTAGGCCGGCGGCCAAGGAGGGAGGAGTGGGGGGCAAATAATCCCCCCTTCTAGAAGCTCCAAACTAGGGTTTCCCCTTGTTTGGCTGGCTGGGCCCTATGGGGCCTTGTGCCCCTGGCCCAATGCGTCCAGGGCACTCCCTCATAGGCCCATGCCCCCTCCCGACAGGTGGGGCCACGTTGGTCCCACTCCGGAAGGTTCTAGAAGCTTCTGGTACAATACCGATTAACCCGGAACAATTCCGACCTCCAAAAACTGCACTGCCTTATATGAATCTTATTCTCCGGACCATTCCGGAACCTCTCGTGATGTCCCGGATACCATCCGAGACTCCGAACAAAAACTCATAAACCAATTATCCAATCTATCCTAGCGTCGAGACACGTTAAGTGTGTGACCCTTCGGGTTCGAGAATATGCAGACATGATCTTATATCAATAATCAATAGCGGGGTCTGGAAACCCATATTGACTCCCACTCATTCATCGATGATCATATCGGATGAACCACGATGCCAGGATTCAATCAATCCCATATATATATTCCCTTCGTCTCGCGATATTTTACTTGCCCGAGATTCGATCATCCGTACCGTCATACCTAGTTCAATCTCATTCACAGCAAGTACTTTACTCGTTCCGTAATCCGATATCACTTTGTGATTAACTCCTTAACCACATGCTTGCAAGCGGTGTTGATATCGATTACCGAGTGGGCCCGAAGTATATGTCTCCGACTTGGGAGGGACAAATCCCATCTCGATACATACAACCCAACAGGCACTTTCCGATCACCTGAGAGACACTTTTATGATCACCCTCTCATAGGATGACGTTTGATGACCTCAAAGCTTTCTTCCGATACCAGGGAGTTGTATTATCTCATGGTCTAAGGAATACAATATTTGACATAAGAAAAGCTTCGCAAAGATGAACACGATGACACGATCTAATTGCTCTGCTTAGTTTGGGTCTGTCCATCATATCATTCCCCTAATGATATGATCTCATTATCAATTGACAACTCATGTCTATGGTTAGGAAACCTTGACCATCATTGATCAATGAGCTAGTCCATAGAGGCATACTAGGGACATGGTGTTGTTCACAAACCACACAAGTATTAGAGTTTCCGCTTAATACAATTCTAGCATGGAATATAAACTTTATCATGAACAAGAATTATAATAATAACATCTTTATTATTGCCTCTAGGGCATAATTCCAACAGTCTCCCACTTGCACTAGAGTCAATAATCTAGTTTACATTTGGCAACAATCTCACACCCATGGCACTAAGGTGCTGATCATGTTTTGCACGTGGAAGAGGTTTAGTCAATGGATCTGCGACATTCAGATCTGTATGTACTTTGCTAATCTTCAGATCTCCATCTGCTATATAATCTCGGATTATATGAAACTTGCGGTTGATATGCTTGGTCTTTAGATGATATCTTGGTTCCTTAGCGAGTGTTATGGCGCCAGTGTTGTCACACAATATCTCCAGTGGGTCCAATGCACTTGGAACCACGCCAAGCTCAGTGATGAAGTTTCTGATCCAAACTCCTTCACTTGACGCTTCTGCAGCAGCCATGTATTCCGCTTCTACTGTAGATCCTGCGATCATGCTTTGCTTGCAGCTTCTCCAGCTCACAGCTCCTCCATTCAAAATATAAACGTATCCTGTCTGAGATTTAGAATCATCCTTATCGGTGCCGAAACTAGCGTCGACGTAACCCTTTACGACAAGCTGTTCATCACCTCCATAGACTAAGAACATTTCTTTAGTCCTATTTAGGTACTTTAGGATGTTCTTCACGGCTGTCCAGTGTTCCACTCCTGGATCACTTTGATACCTGCTCGTCAAACTAAGAGCATTGGACACATCCGGTCTAGTACACAGCATGGCATACATGATAGAACCTATAGCCGAGGCATAAGGCACTTTGCTCATAGCTTCTCTATCATTTACTATAGCTGGACACTGAGCCTTGCTCAATGTCTTACCTGACAACATAGGCACTGAACCTTTCTTTGCCTTATCCATTCTGAACCTTTTCAGAACTTTTTCTAGGTATGTACTCTGGCTTAAAGCTATCAGGCGTCTTTGTCTATCTCTATAGATTTTGATGCCCAATATATAAGTAGCTTCACCTAGGTCTTTCATTGGAAAACACTTGTTCAAATAACTCTTCACATTGTTAAGCATGTTAATGTCATTTCCAATAATCAATATGTCATCCACATATAGTACCAGAAATGTCATCGAGCTCCCACTCACTTTCTTGTAGATACAAGATTCGTAGCAATTTGGAACAAATCCAAAGCTCTTGATCACTTGATCAAAACAAAGGTTCCAACTCCGAGATGCTTGCTTCAGTCCATAAATGGAACGCTGAAGTTTGCATACTTTATCAGCATCCTTAGGATCGACAAAACCTTCGGGTTGCATCATATACAACTCTTCATCAATGTTGCCATTGAGGAACGCAGTCTTGACATCCATCTGCCATATTTCATAATCATGAAACGCAGCAATTGCTAATAAAATCCGAATGGACTTAAACATCGCTACGGGAGAGAAAGTCTCATTGTAGTCAACACCTTGAACTTGTCGAAAACCTTTCGCGACAAGCCGTGCTGTATAGACGGTAACATTACCATCCGCGTCTGTTTTCTTCTTGAAAATCCATTTGCACTCAACGGCCTTTCGGTCGCTAGGAGGGTCCACCAAAGTCCATACTTGGTTTTCGCTCATGGATCCCAATTCGGATTTCATGGCCTCTAGCCATTTCTCAGAGTCTGGGCTCATCATCGCTTCCTCATAGTTCGCAGGTTCACTGTCTTCTACCAACAAGACAGTTAAGACAGGGTTGCCGTACCACTCAGGAGGGGCACGGGACCTTGTCGACCTGCGACGTTCAGTAGCAGCATCCTTCGAAGTTTCATGATCCTTGTCATTAGCTTCCTCTATTGTTGGTGCAGGCGGCACTGGAACAATTTCAGGTGCTGCGCTACTCTCCAATTCAAGAGAAGGTTCAACAACCTCGTCTAGCTCTACTTTCCTCCCACTCACTTCTTTCGAGAGAAACTCCTTCTCAAGAAAGGAACCGTTCTTTGCGACAAACACTTTGCCTTCGGTTCTGTGATAGAAGGTATACCCAATAGTTTCCTTAGGGTATCCTATGAAGACGCATTTCTCCGCTTTGGGTTCGAGCTTGTCCGGCATCAACTTCTTGACGTAAGCTTCGCATCCCCAAACTTTAAGAAACGACAACTTAGGTTCAGCACCAAACCATAGTTCATACGGTGTCGTCTCAACGGATTTAGATGGTGCCCTATTTAAAGTGAATGCAGCGGTTTCTAATGCATAACCCCAAAATGATAACGGCAAATCAGTAAGAGACATCATTGATCGGACCATATCTAATAGAGTTTGATTCCGGCGTTCAGACACATCATTGCGCTGTGGTGTTCCAGGTGGCGTGAGTTGTGAAACGATTCCGCTTGCTTTAAGATGTGTGGAAAATCATAACTCAAATATTCACTTCCACGATCGGATCGTAGAAACTTAATCTTTCTGTTACGATGGTTCTCCACTTCATTCTGAAATTCCTTGAACTTTTCAAATGTTTCAGATTTATGTTTCATTAAATAGATATACCCATATCTACTTAAGTCATCGGTAAAAGTGAGAAAATAGCGATATCCACCGCGCGTCGAAACACTCATCGGCCCGCATACATCGGTATGTATGATTTCCAACAAGTTCGTTGCTCGCTCCATCATTCCGGAGAACGGGGTTTTGATCATCTTGCCCATGAGGCATGGTTCGCATGTGTCAAATGATTCAAAATCAAGAGACTCCAAAATTCCATCAGAATGGAGTTTCTTCATGCGCTTTACACCAATATGACCTAGACGACAGTGCCACAAATAAGTAGTATTATCACTATCTACTTTGCATCTCTTAGCCTCAATGTTATGGATGTGTGTTTCATCCCTTTCGAGATTCAGAAGAAATAAACCATTCATAGCAGGTGCATGACCATAAAAGATGTTACTCATATAAATAGAACAACCATTATTCTCCGATTTAAATGAATAACCGTCTTGCAATAAACACGATCCAGAAATAATGTTCATGCTCAACGCAGGCACATAATAACATTTATTAAGGTTTAAAACTAATCCCGAAGGTAAAACTAAGGAGAGCGTGCCGACGGCCATCACATCAACTCTTGATCCGTTGCCAACGCGCATCGTCACCTCATCCCTCGCAAGTCGCCGTCTATTCTGTAGCTCCTGTTTCGAGTTACAAATATTAGCAACTGAACCAATATCAAATACCCAGGCACTACAACGAGGGCTAGTAAGGAAGACATCAATAACATGTGTATCAAATATACCTTTGATGGTGCCAGCCTTCTTGTCTGCTAGGTACTTCGGACAGTTGCGCTTCCAGTGACCCTTGTCCTTGCAATAGAAGCACTCAGTGTCCGGCTTGGGTCCAGACTTGAGCTTCTTCTCAGCAGGGGCAACGCGCTTGCCGCCTCCTTTCTTGAAGGGCTTCTTTGCACCCTTACCTTTTTTGAAGGTGGGCTTGTTGACCATCAACACATGATTATCCTTTTTGATGTCCACCTCTGCAGCCTTCAGCTTTGCGAAGAGCTCGGTGATCGTATCAGTGGAACCAATTTGATTATGAGTCACTACAAAACTTTTGTAGCTGGGAGGGAGTGATTGCAGAACCCTGTCAATCTTGAGCTCCTCTGGAATCTTGCAGTCTAGTTGCTCAAGGCGTTGAGTGTAGCCCGACATCTTTATGGCGTGCTCACTAACGGAACTCCCTTCCTCCATCTTGCAGTTAAAGAACTTCTCAGAGATCTCATATCTCTCAGAACGGGCCTGAGTCTGAAACATGGTTTTCAGTTCCTCAAGAATCTCAAAGGGCCCGGGATAGTCTTCAAAACGATTTTGAAGGTCCGATTCCATAGCAAACAACATGGTGCTCTTAATCACACCATAATCATCTTTGCGCGACTGATAGACAACTTTCTCATCAGCCGGCGCATTTAGAGCAGGGGCGTCACCTAGCGCACTTTCAAGGACATATTCCTTTTGACCGCCAGAGAGAATGATTCTCAGATTGCGGAACCAGTTGGTGAAGTTAGACCCATTGTTTCTAAGCTTTTCTTTCTCAGCAAAAACGTTGAAGTTGAAGTTGGACTTAGCCATTTGATCTACAATATTTGCAAGTACAAATTAGACTATGTTCATGATAACTAGTTCAACTTTTAATAAAATTACTAGATGAACTCCCACTAAATTCAACATCCCTCAAGTTGTTTAGTGAACATGATCCAAATTCACCACACCTAATCCGATCTTCACGAGAAGATATGTGGTTTCAATGGTGGACAACGAAGGTTCGATCGTATCATTCATATGACTCATGTTTAACCTTTTGGTTCTTGTGTTCCGAGGCCATGTCTGTACATGCTAGGCTCGTCAAGTCAAACCCAAGTATTTCCGCGTGTGCAAAACTGGCTTGCACCCGTTGTATGTGAGCGTAGAGTCTATAGCACCCAATCATCACGTGATGCTTGGACACGACGAACTTTCGCAATGGTGCATACATGGGGAGAACACAGTTTTTATCTTGATCTTTAAGTGAGGAATCATCTTATAATGCTACTGTCGCGATCTAAGCATAATAAGATACATAAAAGGATAAACATCACATGCATATAACTTTATGTGACATGGTATAGCCAATCTTCGCGCAATGATCTCCATCTTGTGCGTTCCGGCATGATCTCCATCACTCCACCATGATTGCCTCCACCACGAATAGCAACTACAACTATTGCTAACTACTTAGCGATGAAGTGAAACTATTACATGGCGTATAAGAAGTTGACACACAGGTCATACACAATTATAAAGACAACCATATGGCTCCTGCCGGTTGTGTGCTCATCGACATGCAAGTCGTGAAACATTACAAAACATGATCATTGCATACAACATACACATCACATCTTGGGCCATACCATATCACAGAAAACACTCCCTGCAAAAACAAGTTAGACGCCTCTACTTTGTTGTTGCATGTTTTACGTGGCTTATGGGAGTAGCAAGCTAAGAACGATTCTTACCTATGGAAAGCCACAACGGTGATATTATGGTTGCCAAACTCCGGTGTTAATCCCATGACAACTATAGTGAGAGAAACAGGCATCCACCAGTCGCATGTGTGGAACAAGCCACACGTCAAGTGCGGAGCCGGTCTCGCGAACGACGTCGCGTAAGGTTGGCCTGGACCGCTTCAATCTCACTATCCCGCGTCATAAGAAGAACACAAACAAGAGGCTTGCAACAGAAAACATCAACGCCCGCAATAACCATGTTGCGTTCTACTCGTGAAACACATCTACGCATAGATATAGCTCTGATACCACTGAAGGGTTTCGCGGCATAGTAACTCAAAATTTTCTATGGATGCGAACAGAGGAAAGCCAAGATCTAATCTAGGAGATGCAAACAACGAGAGGGATTAGATGAGATCTTCATACCCTTGAAGATTCGCACAGCGGAACGTTCATCGGAACATGGGTGATGTAGTCGTACTCGCTTCTCCTCCTCGCGATCCGATCCGATCTAACACCACAAGTGGCGATGCCTCCGAGAGATGCACACGTGCGGAACCTCGACGTATCCTCCTTCCTCGGTCCAGCAAGTATGGTGGAGAGACGGATTGGATCTAGAAAGCGACGGCGCGGTGCAAGTGGTGGAGAGTTTCTGCAGCAGGGCTTCGCCTACACGCAGTCGGGAGGAAGAGAGAGAGGAGGGCAGCAGGGCGGCTAGGGTTGAGGAGGAGGTGTGTGTGGGGGGGTGGTGTGCCCCAGCCCTCTATATATAGAGGGGTGGGCGCCTGCCCTAACCCCTCCCCCAAGCCCTAGGCCGGCGGCCAAGGAGGGAGGAGTGGGTGGCAAATAATCCCCCCCTTCTAGAAGCTCCAAACTAGGGTTTCCCCTTGTTTGGCCGGCTGGGCCCTATGGGGCCTTGTGCCCGCGGCCAGGGCACTCCCTCATAGGCCCATGCCCCCTCCCGACAGGTGGGGCTACGTTGGTCCCACTCCGGAAGGTTCTAGAAGCTTCCTGTACAATACCAATTAACCCGGAACAATTCCGAACTCCAAAAACTGCACTGCCTTATATGAATCTTATTCTCCGGACCATTCCGGAACCTCTCGTGATGTCCCGGATCCCATCCGAGACTCCGAACAAAAACTCATAAACCAATTATCCAATCTATCCTAGCGTCGAGACACGTTAAGTGTGTGACCCTTCGGGTTCGAGAATATGCAGACATGATCTTATATCAATAATCAATAACGGGGTCTGGAAACCCATATTGACTCCCACACATTCATCGATGATCATATCGGATGAACCACGATGCCAGGATTCAATCAATCCCATATATATTCCCTTCGTCTCGTGATATTTTACTTGCCCGAGATTCGATCGTCGGTACCGTCATACCTAGTTCAATCTCGTTCACAGCAAGTACTTTACTCGTTCCGTAATTCGATACCACTTTGTGATTAACTCCTTAACCACATGCTTGCAAGCGGTGTTGATATCGATTACCGAGTGGGCCCGAAGTATATGTCTCCGACTTGGGAGGGACAAATCCCATCTCGATACATACAACCCAACAGGCACTTTCCGATCACCTGAGAGACACTTTTATGATCACCCTCTCATAGGATGACGTTTGATGACCTCAAAGCTTTCTTCCGATACCAGGGAGTTGTATTATCTCATGGTCTAAGGAATACAATATTTGACATAAGAAAAGCTTCGCAAAGATGAACACGATGACACGATCTAATTGCTCTGCTTAGTTTGGGTCTGTCCATCATATCATTCCCCTAATGATATGATCTCATTATCAATTGACAACTCATGTCTATGGTTAGAAAACCTTAACCATCATTGATCAATGAGCTAGTCCATAGAGGCATACTAGGGACACGGTGTTGTTCACAAACCACACAAGTATTAAAGTTTCCGCTTAATACAATTCTAGCATGGAATATAAACTTTATCATGGACAAGAATTATAATAATAACATCTTTATTATTGCCTCTAGGGCATAATTCCAACAGAAGCGTCGGTAGCCAGCGGCGAGGGATCGGACCCGGAGTCGCTGCCATCCGAGTACTCATCCTCAGACCCCTCCCCTCCCTTCCCCCCGTCGTTGTCGGCTGGCGGGGGAGAAGGGGGGAAGGAGACCTGGCCTCAGGGGCCGCCACCTCCTCGTCGAGCTCCACCAAGAGGTCCCTGCCCACCCGGTCGAAGAAGAAGCGTGGCAGGGAGACCGGGAACACCGAGGGGTCCGGGCAGAGGAGTCGCAGCTGGATCGCTCCATGCCCCTCGCGGACGGAGTTCTCCCCGATCATCGTAACACATCTCATAAATTGATTGTTTACCCTGGCCCATGTGAGATCCCCTTTGTGCGCATACTTGGAAGAAAAAAGATGACACATGACAGGGTGTTCCCGTGCATGGTCAGAGCCTAAGATGAACATGGTACGATGTACCGAAAACATGACATTTTCAGAAGACTTGCATTCTTATTGACACCGTCGTCAGACAACTTGCTTAGTCGTTTATATATTTATTTGCCCAATAAAGCCACTGACTCTATATCTTGTTTACCCTAGGACAAGCGCATGTGTACATGTTCCTACACCCATGTGGTCACTGCTCAATTCACGCGGTTGAAATAATTTAAAATCCAAATGGCACCCCTTATATTGAGATGGAAGAGGGCAGCTTAGGCACAAATTGTTTCTCATCTTCATGCCTATCTCGGCTACCCATCTTTCTGCATCTGGGAGCCAAGCCAATTAGGATCTGCACCGCATCGTCATCTCGAGCATCAGAGGCCGCCAGATCGCCAGTTGGTAGTTCGTTCCTCTGGGACATTCCTTTTCCATCTTTCGTTCGTGCTTAGGATCGAGGATCTAGATAGATGTAAGGCTAATCTCATTGTTTTGAAATATGTTTCCGTTGATGTTGAAGTTAGCACCAACCAGATCTTTCATCAACAGATATCGTTATGGAAAAGCAATCAATGTCCATATATCTTCGCGACTTGGAGAGAATTACTAAGGGGTTCTCTGACCAGCTGAAGATTGGAAGTGGGGGCTACGGAGAAGTTTACAAGGTACACATATGGAGAACAAACATATTTTACTTGCTCGTTTTATTGTCTATTCATGTGTATAACAAGCATCTAGGCCTTTCCGTGATAAGAACTATTTTTTCTGTTTCAAAATATAAGATGTTTTAGTTTGTAATGAAGTAAATGTATTTAGCCTTTTTTTAGTATAAGCACAAAAGACCGTGTGTTACATCGGGAATAAGGCCCCCTTCTTTTCAGCTTCTTGGCCAGCTTCTCCGAAAAGCTATCCTCGACCAGCTTCTCCCAGAATCTCATCTGCGAAAAACGTTTATACTTTTAAATTGACATTGAAACTACTAAGTTTGAACGAATTTTAAAGATGAGATTCTAGAAAAAGCTGGTCGAGGATAACTTCTGGAAGAAGCTAGCAAGGAGGCCTAAAAGCCATCTAGACCCTACTCCGACTACAACACGGGACGGTAGCAAGGAACATGTGCAGGACACTTTGCCTCTCTTGTCTTGTGTGCATAGAACCGAAGTAAAACAATGGAGAGTTCACAGCTTAGCGGAAGCAACCACCCATCTTCCTAGCGCAAAATTGACCGGAACGCGCACATATCACGTACACCACGAGCAGCACACACGAATCGAAATTCACGTTCACCACCAGCGGTGCAAACAAATCAAGGCAAGGTCAAGTACCTCCTCGTACACGAACGGAGGGGCGCCCGTGGCCTGGAGACTTCAGCGGCAGCAGGGACCGGTCCGGCGACGCAAAATCAAGTGACTCCGTGATCGTGAAGGCTCAAATCGTGCGGCAGTAGCGACTCATAGGTCGCTTCCCAGCATGTGCGGGCCGATAATAAGAGGAGCCAACTCGTATAGGTCCTGCCGTGGCCATGGGTGGGACGGCCGGGAGCACCGAGCATGGATGCGACGGGAATTTATGGGACTCCACCAGAGAGAGGATGCGCGCGGGCACCGCGACCCACCACAGGCGGGCGGGTTCCTCCAACGGCAATCGCAGCTAGAGGCAGGGGCGGCGCGTGGGTTCCTCTCGGCAGCGTCGTGGCTAGAGGCAGGGGCGGCGTGATATCTGCTTCGTGCGAAATGGGGCACGCGCGGGTTCCTCCCGGCAGCGATTGAGACAGACGGGATGCGTTGGTTTCGAGTAAAAAAATACTCACTTTGGTCCATATTAATTGATTCAAATTTGTTTAGATTTAAATGAATCTAGACACTATTTAGTATACAGGTACATCCAAATCTAGTACTACCTCTATTCCAGTTTATAAGACTTACGCGTATACCTAGGCCGTCCGCATGAGCTATATAATATGAATTATATAATATAAAAATTATATCATTAGAAAATATAACATTTAAAGTTTCTAATAATATAGTTTTTATCTTATATACCTCATGCTAAGTTGGTTAATTTGTCAACCTAAAAATACGCGTAAGTCTTATAAACTGAGACGGAGGGAGTATATACTAAAAGCAATATAAGAGTGTTTTTCGAGACACTACGTTAACCCACATCATTCTAATTATTTTGACAGTTAGATCTAAAATTTATGGCTAGGATTTAATGAAAAAACACACGTTACATATGCCAGATATCTTTTTACATTGTCACGTATGCCTTTGATTTATCTCAAATCCCGTATGAAAGGGTTTCTTAAAGAATCACGTACACAACTCCAACGTAACACGTTCAGTTCAAAAAGGAAAAATCCAACACGTTCCTTATCCAAATTGGTTGAATTGTTCCAAAAGCTCACGTGTACAACTTCATCACGTTTCCTATTAAAATTGTCACCCCGCCATAGACACAAACTTTTGTCTGAGGTCTACAGAAAATCTCAAAAAACGATAATCATCTACTGACTTCCGATTTTGAAACGAAATGGTTTTGATTTCCTTGGACTCTTTCCGCTGAACTTTCATATAATGTAGCCATATGTGTACACGCGCCTACGCATCTTTAAAATATTATTAGTACTGAATTACTAGCTTTCATTATAAATGTTGCTACATATATAGCCTATACTTGTAAGTGAGTTCTAGAATTTTCATCAAAGATATATCACATTGACCCGTGGCCGAAACAAATCACTGAGGTGCAACTGGTCATTTCACAAGCTAAGTTGTAAGATTTTATAAAAAAGGTAAAACACGTCGGTTAATTATTTACTAGAACTTCTACCCCAAGTGAAACTTACACAATGTATCTACATAAATGCAATCCATTTTTCTTTGTACACGCGACTACACATCTTTAAAATATTACTGAATTACTAGCTTTCGTCGCCAAGTGTTGCTACACATATAGCCTATACTTGTAGGTGAGTTGTAGAATTTTCATCAAAGATATATCACATTGACCTGTGGCCGAAACAAATCTCCTTGGAGGTACAACTGGTCAACATTTCTCTAGCAGGTTGCAAGATTTTATTAAAAAAAAGGTAAAATGCGTTGTTAATTATTTACTGGAACTTTTACTCCAAGTGAAACTTAATTGATGTATCTTCATACATGCAGTCCATGATTCTTTTTTAAGAAAAAAGATCGCTTAAATATTGTAGATTATAGCCGATAGCACCATTCCATGAGATTATTGTGTGCCGTATCAGAATAACAATTAAAAAGAAGAGAAAAATATGTAAGATAATATTCTAGAAAAACATCTGGTCATTAATTTAGTAAATTGGTGATCATTGGATAAGCATAAATCTACACGACCGTAAACCTCTCGGTGGTTGTGGTATGCATTGCACAACAAAAGAATGGAGAAATATTTTGTGATCCACAAAAAAAACAGACGATCAACCATGAGAAGGAATTTACCAACAAATCACCTTTGCGACAATATGACATCAAATAGAATTATCCACAAATCATGTGCATCACACATACGACATGAAAGGGACACGGTCTTTCTAAACATGTCCTAGGCCTTTCACTACTAGCGAACCATAAATTGTAGATTTTCATAATCGCACCAAAAAAGAGTGTAAACTTTTTTGGCATGTAGCATATGGAAATGTTGTAATTACAATTACCCGACAACAGAAGTTCAATCCAAGGAAAATAAATGGTTTGAACAAACATCACGAGCTTATGAAATATATGCAAATTGTGTCAATTATTACAAATCTGAAATCATATATCTTATGATCACGTTTCCATCATGGACATAGTGTGTTAAAATGAATATTATTAAATGGTTTTATATTGTTACACCAGAACTTTGTCTCCTCTAGCAAAAACATAACATTTATCTATTAGTACATCCTCAAAGTAATATGTGGATGAAAATAAGGAGATAGGCTAGCAACCCCCACCCTTGAAAGCAAAACATCTTGCAAATTATTTGGTAAATCAACAAATCCCCACTATATTAAATGTGGACATTTGACACCTAAGGTTAAAGAGAATTACCCACACATGCACTTAGAATGATATATATCTGATCTTCCTAAACATGCTAGCATCACCAATCGAGATATCTTACTAAGACCCCAAACCTAACCTGTGCATTTGGTTGGGTGGATAAGAGATACGGAATGGAAGTTTTAGCTATAACAACTACTAATCCATTGAATGGTTAGAGGGAACGAGAATAAAGGAACTGATAGGAAAGGGAATTCAAGTGTTAAATTACCACTAATCTCTTACCTAAGGGTCGTGGTAAGTGAACGAGAGACGATGAAGAGGCATTGAACTCCCATTCCCATTCATACTGATTGCCAAATAGATGATAAATAATGTTGCTACCCCTTCTATCTCCCGTCGATGCTCCCAACTCCCAAGGTCCCTACAATCATAATGCACCCAATGCCTACATCACCCAACCATTGCAATTGTAGGTATGACCTATGATATTGGAATTTACATGGTACGATACGAGCTATAATGTGTCTTCCCTTTATCAAACGAGGGTAAACAACTAGGTGCATGTTGATCAACTGGCAAGGTTTAGTGAAATTTTGCTCATCTTTGAAGATTTTGGGACTAATATTATTTTTCAAAGAAAACTACATGGTTTTACAATTACTACTTCATCTTCATTTGTGACACAACCATTTCGGCTTTTTATGTGTTTTTAGCAATAGACATTCTAGGAATTTGTCCTAGAACGCTCCACATGCACTTCGAAAAGGAATTTTTCACTCTCAAAATATGATTTCCCCCTTTATTCTAACCTTTAAAGTAAAATTATTATATCTAATATGGCCTAATAGACACGTTGATATTTATTCCTATGATCAACAACCTTTCAGAATTTAAGATGTTAACAATCCAATGTATTTATACTTATGTCAATTTTTGTCATGTGAATCACAAAATACCCCTTGGGGTATTATATTGGTATTTCATGAATACACATTGTAAATATAATCAATAGTATGTAGCCTCCATGACTTTAAATAAATTACTAATGTCGTGAGACTTTGCCTCCAAATTGGGCTAACCATGATAGATCACAAAAATCATCTAGGAAGTAGAATGGAACTACATACACTTCAACAAATAAATGTCAATTTTTGTTTCTTCAATAATAATAATACCTTTTGAATTTATAAGTTGATATATAAAACATACAAATATATTGAAACATTTATAATCAAATATAAATATAAGTGAGTTGCATTTCCTAAATAAACCTATTATGCCATGGAATCTAGATATTATAGTGTCTACATCTGAACACTACCCATCCTTTGATCAGTTGGGTCATTTTAATATTTGACCAGAGCCGATACATAACATCATTAAACTGTTGATATGCTGAAACAAACATAACTTCTTAATGGACTGAATCACTAATGTACCCATCCTATAGTGCATATATACATAGATGTACATCTTATCAAAAGGAAACCATTGGGATTGTAACTCCGTGATATATAAACTATCAACTAGCATGTGGTGTTAATACAAATTTTAGCAAATGGTATTATTAGTACACTAATTGAATATGTTTTCCTCATATGTCTTATTATCATAAAATTTGTGGTGGATATATGGCAACCATATTCCCATTTACAAACTATTGATATTGTATGAAACTTAAAAAGGATTTTCAAATGATTCCACATATTTCATCCCTCCATATGTTAGGTTAACGTTGAATCTAGGATTTGTATATCTATGTTGAATTCTCCTTATCTAAGATCAATTGCATACACTTGCGACACATTAAAGACGATGCCCTTGCATTTGTGAGGGCCACCTTGCTAGTTTGATAAATAAAAGTTGGATCGGAGGGAGTTACATGTTTTGGTTCAGATCGGACCGGACTCTACTCTTTTTTTAACAAGACCGGACTCTACTTGAGGAAGCTGTACTCACGTATGTAGGTGCGGTTTGGGTATAGAGAGAACTTTTTATTTAATACTACTTTGAAATATGATTTTTTCTACTTCCTCCATTTCAAAATAGATGTCTAAGTTTTAACAAATCTAAGACATTTATTTTGGAACAGAGGGAGTATAAAACTAGAAAATTTTGACTTCCTTATTTGACACTACGTGTAAATTTTGATGCCTTAGATGAAACTCTAGTGCATTTTGAGAACTAATGGTATTAATTGGAGATGTAAAATAACACTTTTACCCTTAGTGCATAATGTCAGCAGCGTTAATTGTAGGGATGGGTTTGATACATAGTCTATTTGCAGCGTTTTGGTTGGATCAAGTAGTGAGTTTAGTGATACTTTTGTGCGTGTCGTTCTTTAAATTTCACCCACCATCTAGAAAATTGTGTAATAAGGTGATGAGAGAGTCTTGGAGGCTGGTTTTTGTTAGATCTCAGTTTCTTTCTTGTTGTAATACCATGGTGCTTTCTTCGTGGATTTGTTTAGTCAGAATTTAGTTAAATCGACACAAGAATTCTAGAAAGGCGATGCTTCCCTGGGTGCTTTGATAGGTTATATCCCTTGACTAGCATGACATGAAACATCACCAAAATACAACTGCAGATTGATTTACCATGTAGCGTTCAGAAAAATACAACTCTACATATCAACTAAGATACGGCAGCAACACAACATGAACTGAAAATGGTAAAGTTGTACATAATAGGATTCTGATCCAACCTGTAAATGCACCACAAACCCATAAGCATTGCTGATAGATATGGCACTAATTTTCAGCAAACAACACTGCAAACTGGAGAGCAATTCCTCAAAGACACTCACCCTTGTTGTCGTGTCGATGGTGTCAAGCATGCAGCAGAGCCCGCATCTGCGCCATGGCCAGAGCGTGCAGTTGAGCTCCTCGACAGGCGCTCCACAACCGCATTCTTCCCTCCCACCGCCGTGCCTTGATCACCCTCTGCCGCTCCCACCTTGGCCGCCGTCGGCCGTGCCCGAGTCGCCGTCGAGATCCCTGGCGTGGCCGCCGTCTGGAACCCCGCTTTACCACCGTTTGCGGCCGAGCTTTCACCGCCACCCCCAGCTTGGTCCATGGCGCCTCAGCTCATGCCACTGCCGCCACCGGAACTAGTGTTCAAAGGAAATGAACTCGGTACAGGGACAGGGACAGGCTCAGTTGTTTTTTTTTGGACTTGGCTATTGAACAGGTGCGACTAGGGGGATTTTTGTCTGGGAAAATGATCCCCTTCCCCCTGGACAATGATCGTCCGGATCGGGTCGTGCGTTACGGAGCCTTCCCATCGTGTCCCTCCCAGTCATGTGTCCTGCGGGACTACCCGCACTCCTGCTTCCTTAACTCTTCCACGGGAGGGAGATGGAGACGCCGCCTCTCCGCTCGGCCTCCTCGGCATCCCGGCCTTCCCTTCCTTCGTGTTGCCGCCGTGCTGACGCCCTTCCCTGGTGTCACCGTCGCGCCGCCGCCCTTCTCTCCTGTCGCCGTCGCGCCGCCGCCCTTCTCTCGTGTCGCCAGGGACTCCCGCCACTGCACCCTGGAGCTCCCACCGCCTAGTGCCCCCGCACCATCTCCTGGTTCTCCCGCCGGCGACCCCCCTCCCCTGGCCTAACTCCTCCAGGGATGCGAGACTCGCTGCGCGTGCTCCAGCGGTGGCACCATCGAGGATGCCTACCGTACTCCCACGAGTGTTGCCTGCTCGAATGCCTCAGTGGGCACCTGCCCTCTCTGTAGCTCACATGGTGTGAGCCCAAGGGGACTTTTCTGCTCCAATTGTTTTGCGATTTTGCAAGATAAAAAGCAATTATTTGCTACATTCCTCCGCGATTTTTGCATCTTTGAGTCTCCGCCATGGACATAGCCAGATGTTTTTTTCTATGATGCTACAATGGCATAATTTTTATGCTACAAAGGTTCGCTGATTTTGTTAGGGTAGCACAATTTGTTTGCTACAAATTCTCCGGCGATGTCTCCGGTGGTATTTCTGGCGAAGTTAGGTTTGCTACTATAGAAGACTTTTTTGTGCTACAACCCTATAAGTGATTTGCTACAATAGCACAATGTTTTTGCTACCCGTTCTCCTGCGAGGTCTCCCGGCGAAAGCCTGCTGTGAATCTCCGGCAAGATCGACTTTGTCTTCGGCGACGTCGGTTTTGCTACATTAGCACAATTTTTTGCTGTATGGTCTTCGATGAGGTCTCCGACAGGACGTTTTATTTTTGAAATGAATCGTTTTTTTCTTCGGAAGCAAAAGTGAGAACATATGTAGCAAAAAATAGGTGTTCTGCAGCAAAAGCAGAATTTGGGGCGATTTTGGAGACGGCCTTTTGTCTGGTTGAAACAAAACTAACAGAACCATGTAATGGAAGGAATGGTAGTGTCATCTAAGGCATTAAAATTTACAACCAGTGTCAAATAAGGAAGTCAAAAAAATTAGTGTTATATAAGAAATTATATAGTAGTGTCAAATAAGAAATTCTCTCTTGGTAGACTGAACCTGCTCATCGTACGTGAAGGAAAACGCTCTAGCCGAACAAAGCGCGACACGATCAGACGGACGAAAAAAAGGATGAACCAAGAGAGAAACTTTTTTCTTTTATTATTAAGTAGTAGCTAAATGCCCGTACATCCACAGACGATAAATAAATGCATCATTGTCTTCTTTATCATTTTATTTAATGAATATGTTTAGTTTCGATCTCACATATCTTTTTTATCCTCGCGGTTCAAAAAGAGAACATGTACTTTTTTTTGAGAAACACAGTACAAACCCCGACGCTCATAATGCATACGTACACTCACCCCTATGAACACACGCACGCACACCCTACCCCTATGAGCACCTTCGAGAGACCGAGCCAGCAGATCTTGAGATTGACGATGTCACCACAGGCGCCTCGCTATCGATGGGAACGTCGCCTCCCACTGAAAGAATATTCCGTTTTTATGAGACACCAAAGCATCAAACCTGAGGTTTAAACTCTGGTGGGCTGGAGGTACCACTGCCCTCCTAACCATCCAACTACGGGTTGGTTCTCGAGAACATGTACTCATGGCCTCCAGCAAAGCATAGCATCAGCGGGTTATTTTTGAACTTGTTTCAGTCGCATCAAACTGTTGATATGTGCGGCAATACAGACCCTCGTCGGTCGTGGCGGTGCTCACTGGCACATCGCGTTGGCAGCCATGGAGTCTAGGCGAGGGAGCAGTGTGTACAGACGTCCAAGGAGGTTGAGTTGTCGATTAGATGCCGTCGACATCTCTGTCGATTCCTGTGATGATGTTGCAGTTGTACAACATGTGAATTAACTGCTCGGCAGGTAGCCAGGTACTCATACGGGGAGCAACACTGGATCAAAGGAGCAACTACTGCTGCATCCTGACGCCCCTCGGCATGCTTGTGCTCCGCTCTCTTAAGCTTCCTCCTGCTGGGCTGTGGCGTCTGTTGCTCCACGCCGCCGACACGTTCTGGGTCTGGGTCTCTGGGAGTGTCGACTTCTATGCGTCGTCCTGAAAGATAGGTGCTCTTCCAGTTGCCAGCTGCTCGCTCTCGGGCTTAGCTCGGTCATGGCCGACTGCTCTATCCAGCACCGACCGCCATCAAAGGAGTACTGCCTGCCACCATGCCAGATTCTCTCCGTTGTCAATCTCCATGATCTTGGTGGTCTGCCCGCTCGACCTGACAGACCAGGCGTGAGAAGGCGTGTTGGCACCTTCATCTCTGCAGATGCACACACCACCCGGCGAGAGGACGCGACAGATGTCGAGAACCTAGCACCCGGAGTCCGAGGTCTTGTAAAACCAGGACCATTACATGCCACGTCGTCCTCAACCGCCGTTGCGGCGACCTGCTTGACGACTAGGATGATCACCACCGCCGCCACACGCTGGGCCAGCTCTCCGCCGACGCTAGCTCGCGTCGCAACCCCCCTCGCTGAGCACACGCAACAGGAACGGTGTCTCCTCGAGAGTCGGAGACCACGACGTGCAACACAATCTCTATTCTCTCCTCCCAGATTTTTCTTACCTTCTCTCTATCTCTTGATCGGACGCGGCTTGACTGTCGCCAGCTTGGGACATGTACAATGCTAGAAAAGGCGGATCTTCTCTTAGCCCTTCACGTAATTTAGAAAAGGTAATAAAAATAAGTTGTACAATGGGCTATCTCTTATTATCATCTCTAAGAATTAATTTGAATTAATTAATTATAGTAAGAAACTATGTTGATAAGAGAAGACATAAGGTATAATGAAGAAAAATAGTCTTCTCTTATTTTTTTAAGGGATTATCCCTTAGCTAAGGGAAGACAAACTTCTCTTTCTTTATTCTCTCCTCTAACTAAACAAAAGTCCGACGTGACAACCGTAAGAAAAGGCTGACATCGTCGCATTGTACATGCCCTTATGCGACCATCTGTGCGCCCATTCCATTAATTCATCATCACACGGCCGGTCTAGAAAACTTTCCTTCCGGCAGCACTTTTTTTCCTCACGTTCTGTATTTACGCAGAAGATCAATTGCAGACAAAAGAAATCAATTGAACGAGTCATGAATCCTATATGGAAATTTCTTGCCGCTTCTCTGGTCCATGAACTCCCCGTACTAACAATCACCAAGCGGAATTCCTACAGGAATCAACAAGGCTGCTAACTCCATGATGAACCCTAAGAGGACATTTCGTCAAAAAAAGTCCTAAGAGGACAGGGGAATAGCTGGTTTTTTTTTAGGACGGAGACAAGAGGGGACGGAGGGGGGCTAGGCCACCCCCAAGGTTTAGATTTTGTATGGAATACCAGCCATGAAACCACTTATTTCTTAGTGATTCAGTCAAATCTGCCCCCCTCATGAATTTCAAAGCACTAAGCATGCCCATCTAGCCCCCCTCAATGGCTGATGCTGGCTCCGTCCCGGGGGAATAGTTGGTAACCTGCCAGTGGCAGACCTTGGGCCAACATCTTTTGGGTTGGGGGGGGGGGGGGGGGGGCAAAATGGTTTGGGGAGAGGGGGGAGGGAATTATATGCTTCAGGCTGATTTTCTATTGACTAGTTAGTATTGTAAGCATAAAAAAATTAAAAATTCTAAATCAACATGAACAATAGAAACTTCTAAATTTGCCAAAGCATAGTTCCACCAAAATTCTAAAGTTTCACCAAACTACCCAATGTGTACCACATAAAAATTATAGAAATGTTTTCTCACATATATATGTCCAGAAACAAATAGACAAATATCTACACCAATTGCAGATATTACGGCAAAATTCTAGTAAAAATCGGACCAAGGTTCAAATTGTTCTACACTTTTAATATAGTGCGGTGAATAGAGGAAACTTGCAGTCGATGTGCAGCAATAAGGTGGACCGCCGGTTCTCCACAAACATCAATATCTTAATGTGTAGAACCAAATGAACAAATTATAAGTCCTTCACTCTACATAGTGCGGTCATATGTCAACAATTAAAAATGTCTTAATATGCCAACACAAACTAAAAGATCAAAATTAACTAAGCACAATTTAGACAAAGAATTACACAATAACATTATTACCATTTTGTAGCAACACATGCTTATCATACATGGTTATAGTAAACCAACATCGAGTATTTATTTAGGTACATTAACCTTGCATGTCCGCATGATCATTTCAAAATAAACAGTATATTTGATTGATCATTCACTAATCTTGAATTCTCTAACATAGCACTGCGCATGTTTATTAGTAAAAATTATTGTATCTCTGTATTAGGAGGGATGTTGTCTATCCTCACAAATTTGTTACGTAGACGCTCCAATGTTAGATTGATTTGTACAGAGTACAAACCTGCGGGTGAATACTCACTAACCTAGCAAACTTAATTGCAGTCATACCTTAAGATAAAAAATGCCTACTATTTTTGAAAGGATATTATAGTACATTCTAAGACTTAACATATGTATGATCTTAAGAATGGTAAAATCAGTGGCAATCCATGCTAAATAGCCAAAAAAAATTACTTTGCATTTTCTTATTATAAACACCGAGTATGAAAAGAGCAAAAGAGAAAAGAGACATTCAGCCAATATAACAGCAAACCATAAAGTAAATTCATAGTTTTAGGTGGAGAAAGACATTGCACATTATATATTAAAGAGAGTAATTAGTCACACTTCAGAAGATAGAAAAAACAAAATTAAACCTCTCGAAGGTATAATGAATCGCTGTAATAAAATTGCGCAAACCAAAAACCCGTGAGACAAGGAATAACTAAATATAAAGGTCGATGCGGTACAATTAGCCGCCGCCGCTCGCCTTTGTCTGCATGTCGTGCTCGTCGCCGTCGTGCTCGTCGTCAGCTTGCTCGCCGCCGTGTCGATGCCCATGGCGTGGCCGGGCGACGCAAGGCCCCCAATACCGGAGGCGCCCCCAATATCGAAGGTGCCGCACTCCGCCGCTCCCTCACCTCACCTCCTTCCCCTCGTCGCCGACCGCTGGCTCGGCCTCGCCCACAGAGGCGTCGGCCGCCATTCCGCGTGTTGTAGCACACACCGCCGAGGAGGCCGCGCAGGTCAGCTCCAACACTGCCGCCTCCTAGAACGCACTACCGCCCCTCGCTGCTGCTCCTCTGGCCAAGCCGCACCGCTGCTCCTCCGGTCGCTCCGAGTCACCAGTTTTGGCATGAGGCTGTCGCCATGGAAGCGCGGGATGGCTGCGGTCGCGTCTTCCATCTCCCGGCGGCGGTCTTGGACAGACTCAAGCACCAGAGTGGAGGGGAGTCAAGGGTGACGACGTCCTTGTCCTCCATCTTCAGGCCGGTCCAGTAGCCGTGTCGGTGTCGGTGTTGACGCGGCCCCAAGTCCACTGCTCTCCGGGCGCGACGTGTGGCCGCTTGGATGCTATCGTTGAAGCTTGGGAAGACACACGGCTGACAATCTCCTCCTCCGCCGATGTTGTAAGCTACGCGATTTTTAGATGGTATGGCCGCTGCATGCATAGCTCTGGAACAGCTGCAACTTTATTTTGTTTCCTTGCATGTAGCGGTTTTAGTTACTCCAATAAAATTTGCGCCATCAACTTTTTCCTCACATGCAGCAGTTAAACCCAGCAGCACAATTTTTGCCACTAATTTGGTGCAAATGCGGACGGCCGGTGGAGCACGGTCAATCAACTTAAACTGTTAAGTGCACACCATACAACAATTAGATCATATCAGTTGGTCTAAGCATGTGGTCCTGATTGGTTTGTGTAGAATGAGTGGAGGGGGGCGTCCCTAAGAAAACTCATGTTTGCTTGTTTAATAGTAGTGGTGAATAAATGGGCCAAATAGCTATGAGCATTAATCAAATTTTGCCTAGGCTGGGGGGCGATGGCCCCCTCCACTAAGTTCCGCCAGTATAGCCTGGTACACGAACGAGAGGGCAGAGAAAATTTTGCAGGAACTTGGGTGGCGAAAAGCGTCCAGTCCTCCCAGAATCGCTAGGATCAGATGACGCCCGTGAGGACAACTCAACAGGATCAAGTAATTTCATGGACGATGCCCGTCCAGTTGCCCACCAGCTTCACCCGGCGGCAATGGCCGCCACCATCATCCATCTGCTCAAGCGAGGAAGTGCGAGCCAGTTTCGCTGCTCTTTTACTTAGGCGGCGGGGTGGTCTTCGTTGCAAACGGGGCCAACAACATGGCAGCTTGCCTGTTCTACGAAAGATCGGTGGTAGTGCAGCAGGACGAGGGGCCTGCCTAGCTCGAGCCGGTGACCAGACGTCAGGTTGCGTTCTAGTACCTACGAGAGAAAAAAGGGTCGAAATGAATGGGACGTCGCAGATGGCATCACAGTCTCCATCTTCTCAGGCCGCCATGTTCTGCCCCAGTTTGTAGAGGAGAAGATAGAAGGAGGCACGGGGCGGACGCCTCTCGTGGTATGGTGTGTATTTTGCGTATTTCCGATTTGTTTCATTTTTGGAAGAAACAACGGAAATCGATCTCCCTGGCCGTGCGATGTTAAATTAACAGAACGGCCGGACAGATTTTCTGGTCGCAGGCAAGCCTCGGAACTATCAATGAGTTTGTCCTTAGCGTCTCCGGTTTTAGGGCGCACAGATTTGTTTCCCTCCTGGTTTTCTCATTCGGGATTAATAGTAGGAATAGGACAAGGAAGAAGGCGGACCATGACGAACGAAAATTCGGGGGAGACGAAAACCATCATAAGGTAAAATTATGTAGTAAAAATAGATATATAAGTTTACTTAGATTTAAAGTGAATCTACATACTATACAAAAGTCTATATATATTTCTTTTATAAATCTAAAACATCTTATATTTTAAAATGGAGGAGTCCATCATGAGAAAACACGGTGACGTAGCCAATTACTTAATAAATCACAAAGGTAACTCCCTTCATTCCATAATTCTTGTTTTGGTTTTGGTTAAAATTTGAACCCCAATCAAGAAAAGAAAAATATAGAACGGAGGGAGTAGCAATGATCTAGGTAAAATGATCTTATTGGTTGAAGCAAACACACACTTTTCTTCAAAAAGGAAGTTGTTGCACCCCGGCATCTGGATTGATAGATGCATACAACATGCATCTTTAATATTATTATCTCCTACACTATAAAAATAGTATTTTGATTTAGAATACAGACATCCACACGGTACTCTCTGCGCTGAAATAAAATATAGGAAACTCATTAGGTTTGACGGAACAACCGGGACGGCCATGCTCCTCCCAACCTGCTTAGAGTGTGGGCAGGGTGTGCAAAATCCTTAGCCTAAGAAGCCATAGACATGTCAAAATGATGGAGCGGGTGGTGCTAAGAAAAGGATTCTCTTGGTAAGTCTAGTACAAGACACAACACCACTCGATTAAAGCTATTGTTTCCATCCAACAGGGTGTGCGTGCTCTGCCGTTGAATTATTAGACATAATTTTTATAATTAATTTTAGAATATAAATCATGACAGCAACAGCTATAATCATATGAAACTTTAACATATTAGATGTATCAATCAACATGAGCAGTAGTAGTACATACGCAATAATAACTATAATATAGCAGCAGATCGGACCACCATATGCGTACTGATCGGTTGCCGATGAGTCGTCTTTGGTGCATCGGTTGCTGTAGCCTGTTGAAAAAGACAACATTGAAGATGAGTCGCTCGTGGACCAGGAGATCGCCCAGAAAGACGCGCCGTGATGTAGGACTTGAGTAGTCGCGCATAGTGCTTTTCAAAAACTTTATTCGCCCTTAACTTGGGTTACAAAATACTCTTATCAATCAAACCACTAGCTTGTTCTTCCTAGGTCTTAATTTACGAGATCTTCGATCACATAGGTTGGGTTATCACTATGGTGTGACATTCATGGGTCTCAACCCCATCTCCCTCGATGCATTTCCCATCATATTTCGTGATAGTCCCGTTGTAAAGGGATCTGTCAGGTTTTTGTTTGTTTGAATATAATAATTACTCCGGAGTTTCTCAATTTATTTATAGATTTCAAACATACGTCGCTTTATATGTTTTGATGAATACATGTTATCCTTAGAATTGTTCATTTTAACAATGACCGTTTGATTATCAAAATTCAAAAAGGTTGTCGACACAGGTTTTTCAACCACAGACAAGTCCATCAAGAGCTCACGTAAACATTCTGACTCAATAGTGGTTGTGTCTAAAGCAGTAAGCTCTGCTTTCGTTGTTGACCTCATCAATATGGTTTGTCTACGATATCTCCTTGAAACAGTGCCACCTCCAAGGGTAAGCACATATCCGCTCGTGGCGTAGAGTTCATCAATGTTAGAGATCCAGTTCGAATCCCACTATATCCTTCAAGCACAACAGAGTGCCCTGAATAGTGAATCTCATAGCTCATTATACCACATAGATAGTGCATGACCCTTTCAAGGGCATGCCAATGATCAATACTCGGGTTAGACATGAACTTACTCAACTTGCTCACAAGAAAAGATATATCGGTTCTTGTAGCTCTTGCTAAATACATGAGAAAACCAACAATTTGTGAATATTTCAACTGATCTGTTGGTTTCTTATTATTCTTCCGTAATGTTAAATTGGGATCATAAGGTTTTACAGAAGTCTTGCCATCAATAAAGCCAAATCGGATCAAGACCTTCTCAACATAATAAGATTGTGTTAAAGTAATCTCATTCTCGTTCTTAATAAGTTTGATGTTAAGAATCACATGAGCCTCTCCCAGATCTTTCATATCAAAACTCTTTGATACGAAAGACCTGAGTTCATTTATCAATTTTATGTTTGTTCCAAAGATCAGAATATCATTCACGTACAGACATAATATAACACTATAGCACCCACCATGACGATATTACACACACCTATTAGCCTCATTAATGAAAAAGTCAACAGAAAGTAGAGTTCTGTCAAACTTCTCATGCCATTGCTTAGGTGCTTATTTCAGGCCATACAAAGATTTGAATAACTTGCACACCTTTTATCTTCACCTTTTAACACAAACCCATCTGGTTGATCCATATAGATCTCCTCTTCCAACTCTCCATTGAGGAAAGTTGTCTTCACGTCCATTTGATGAATGACAAGACCATAAGAGGCAGCCATGGACAATGGTAATCGTATGGCGGTCAGTTTAGCAACTGTTGAATAGGTGTCAAAGTAATCTTCGCCTTCTTTTTGTGTGTGTAGCCTTTTGCTATAAGTCGTGCCTTGTACTTATCAATAGTACCGTCATGCCTTAGCTTCTTCTTGAACATCCACTTACAGCCCATAGGTTTACAACCATAGGATCGTTCCGATAATTTCCAAGTTCCATTAGAAAGAATTGAGTCCATCGCATTTTGGACAACTTCTTTCCAATCATCTGCAACAAGAGATGCATATGCCTCAACAATTGATCTAGGAGTATCATCCAAAAGGTACACAATGAAATCATTACCAAAGGATTTTGCAATCCTATGTCTCTTACTCCTCGTGAGAGGTTTATCACTATCCTTCTCAAGGACTTCCTCATGTGATTGTTCAGAATTCTTAATAGATGCACTAGATTTAGGTAGTATTTTGGAAGAAATTCTACCAATGTTATGCATGTATTTCATAGGAAACATATTCTCCAAGAATGATGTATCACGAGATTCCATTATAGTATCAACATGCATCTCAGGTACCTCGGATTTAAACACTAGGAATCTATAGACTACACTCCTTGGAGCATATCCTAGAAAGATACAATCCACTATCTTAGGTCCGAGCTTGTGTTTCTTGGGAATTAGTATGTTGACGTTCCCCAAACACCCCCAAGTGCGAAAATATGAAAGCGATGGTTTTCTCTTAGCCCACACCTCATAAGGGGTATTTTCTTTATTCTTGTTAGGAACTCTATTCAGGGCATGACATGAAGTCAACAAAGCCTCCCCTACCATGCTTTTGAAAAACCAGCAGTGGCTTACATGGAATTCACCAAGTCAGTCAGCGTGCGGTTTTCCTCTCGATAATCCTATTTGATTGGGCAAGTAGGGATGCGTCCTCTCATGAATAATGTCATGTTCCTCATAGAGTTTGTCAAATATTTTGGAAAAATACTCATCACCATGATCAGACCTAAGATGGTTGATATTTGTCTCTAGTTGATTTTCAACTTCGTCCTTATAAATTTTAAAGTGGTCTAAAGCATCATCTTTAGTTTGAAACAAGTAAACATAGTAGAATTTAGTAGCATCATCTATCAACGTCATGAAATATCTCTTTCCACCTTTTTTCAACACACCATTCATCTCGCATAGATCAGAATGTATGAGTTCTAGAGGTGCCAAGTTTCTTCCTCGGCACCCTTCTGAGGCTTTTGTGGTTGGTTCGATTGCACACAACTATGGCACTTAGAATCTTTGGCAATAGTGAGATTCGGAACTGAACTCATACTGGACACCTGAGACATTAAACCAAAATTAATGTGACATAAACAAGATTGACAAACACTGATATCATCATTAAGACCGCCACAAATATGATTCACGGATTTATTACAAAACTCTGAAAGTGAAAATCGGAACAAGCCTCATAACTCGTAACCTTTACCAATAAATTGTCCATGTTTCAAAACAATGACTTTATTAGACTCTAAAACAATCTTAAAGCCATCTCTGCATATGAGCCACTAACAAGATTTTTGTTCATATTAGGGACATGTTGCATGTTCCTCACCTGCACGATCTTTCTAGAAGTAAACTATAGATCCACCGTGCCAACACCATGAACAGAAGTATGTGATCAATTCTTAATTAGGACAGAAGAATCCCGAGCGACTAGATAAGAAGTGAACATAGAGATGTCAACACACACACATGAACATTAGAACACGTATGAATCCACCAACATGGTGATTGAAATACTGAAAGAGCGGTAAATAAATTACCATACCCATCGGTGTTGCTAGAGGTCACAACGTTGACAGTCTTCCCACTTTTCCCTCTGCGACCTGCACATTCTGGACATTCCTTGGAAAAGTGTTCGAGCTCTCCACATGTATATCAACCAAGCTCGGCCTTGTTCGGCCTTTTTTTTAAGGTTGTAGTCTTTTCAGGCTTGTTGAAGGATGGATTATAGTTTCCTTTGTTCTTGTCGGAGGTCTTTTATGCACCATGTTGATGCTAGACTGACCCTCGCCTCCTTTACCAGCAATGTTCTTAGCCTAAGCCTTCTCCTCAACATCAAGAGACGCTATTAGGTTTTCAGCCGACATCTCCCGTCTCTTGTGTTTGAGAGCTATGGCAAAGTTCCTCTATTTAGAAGGAAATTGTGCAATAATACACCCAGCCACAAACTTGTCGGGTAAGATACAGTTGAGGATTACAAGCTCCTTGGAAAAGCACTATTTCTCATAAGCTTGTTCGACTATAAAACGGTTGTTAACCATCCTGTAATCATGAAAGTTTTCCATGATGTACAGCTCACTGCCAACATGTGCTTTCAGATTTAGGGAAAATCTGAAATATACATGGACCTATTTAGTTTAGCCCATTATTTCTAGCACTCTGTTCGTGGGAGAAGGCATTGTTCCTTGGAGAACACAATGTTTGCTAGGTCCCACAAGTTAGAGTCTTAACAGTGGAGCGATGTGGTTTCATTAGACTCGACTCCGCTTTTTTCCTTAGATCAATCCACCCAGTGCACACGCCCTTAGTGCCCTCGTTCATTGTAGGGTGTCAAGTGAGATCTCGCCTAAATCCCACTTCTAGTTCATTTCTCAAAATCTAGAGTAAATTTTTGCTCTAGATTTTGAGAAATGAACTAGAAATAGGATTTAGGTGGGATCCCACCTGACACCCTAGTTCATTGACAAATTTTTTGTTATAGCACTACTTGTTGCCACGGAAGGTGACAAACCTAGCGTTAGGGGCATGCTCCTTGGCTAGTTCAACTGATTTTTTTTCCAAAATGGGGCATGACCTGGGCCTCTACATCAATCAATGCACACTGTCCCTTTATTGCATAGTTGTCCAAGAGTTAAAGATTACAAATCATGGGTCGCCCAAAGTGTATACAAACATTAACCACTGAAATAAGAAAAACAAAGACCGCTAAAGCAACATTTATCTTGATAGAATGCCACTAGCCAGCATAGTTATAGTTAGCTTGTGCAACCGTCTCCAGACTGCTACATCCATTATCCATAGGTTCCCACTACTCCTCATGGAGGCGACAACACCACATATGGATGTATTATTTAGCTCTGGGAATAACCTAGAAAAAATTAACAGTTCCAATCTTGTTAAACACCAAGTCACTCTAGAGTTTAAAGTAGACCATAACAAAATGCAAACTCCCACAAGAATGTGCTTTGTTAGGTTTAGCCATTCCATTCAGCCAATTCCCAAATATATTTGTGATATTAACTAGTGGTGGAAGATTAAAAGAGAACTCTACAACCCTCCAAACAAGATGAGTAAAATAAACAATCAATAAATAAATGATGTATAGATTCCGGTGAGTCAGAGGAAACACACTTGACTCTGGAAATCTTGATCGGGACTTCATTACACCCGTCTTCTACATGAATTGATGTCTTGTGCATTAGCATAATAAGATTATTAAAATCTTAGTGGAATTACACAACCTTCATGTGTTGTGTATGATCACGGACACAACAGAATACTTTGTTTTTGAAATGTCAGCACTCTCCGAAACAATATTTGCTTGTTATTTGGTCATGCCTAACATATGAAAATGTTTGGACTATCAAAGAAGTGCTTTAGGTCTCACATAGCATACGTTAACCATTGATTGTAGTGACAAGAATCAATAGTATATATGGTATTAACTAGTTCTCTGTCTAACAGGGTGTTTACAAAGGAGAAGAGATTGCCGTGAAAATGCTTCATAACGACCTAGCTTTTGAAGACAAGACATTTGAGAATGAATTTGCTAACCTTATGAGGATCAATCATCCAAATATTGTACGGTTAATTGGTTATTGTTATGAAACACAACATAAACATGTCGAATACAAGGGCGAGCTGCGATTTTCTCAGTACACATATAGAATTCTGTGCTTTGAATACATGCAAGGTGGAAGCCTTGACAAGTATCTCAAAGGTAAGATGCGGTTCAATTTCAGATTAATTCCGTTGTGTTTAACTGAAACTAATTCTTTGGTTTCAAACCTGATTCGTACTATCTTTGTTATATGGTTATGCTTAGAATCTCGTGACCATGACTGGCAAACCCGTTACAAGATAACGAAGGGGATATGTGAAGGCTTATATTTCCTTCACCGGGGATGGAGCACTCCAATTTTCCATCTTGACTTAAAACCCGCCAATATATTATTAGACAAGTCCCTGGCGCCAAAAATAGCTGACTTTGGACTGTCAAAGCTCTTCAATGGAACACATACCTATACAGCAGGGACATGTACAGGCTCAATGTGAGTAAAATAGTTCACGCGTAAATCTAGTTATTTATGATGAGGTTGAAATGGTGTTTAATTTATATTCATTGTCTCATGCAGAGAGTACATGCCACCTGAGTTCTTAAAGAACCGCCATGTCAGTGAAAAATATGATGTTTACAGTTTAGGCATAATAATCATACAGATTATAGCTGGACGCACTGGTTACTCAGAATTTAGTGAAATGGAAGATGCCCCACGATTTATTGAGCTTGTAAGAAAACTAGTTCTCTAGCTATACCGATCATGGTTGCCATTTCAAGTAAAATCGTGTATCTTGCTTTTGTATAGTATAGGAGTATATACTATGTTCTCTGTCTTCTGTTTTATTCTTGTATTCCGTTTCCGTAGGTAAACAGGAATTGGAGCCAATATATAGATGCAACGACATCACCATGCCCATCATCGGAATTGGATCAAGTGGATACATGCATCAAAATGGCCATAGAATGTGTAGATCCCGAAAGAAAGAATAGACCCACAATAGCAAAAATCTTGCATATTCTGAATGAGACAGAAAAAAGGTTTCCAGTGGAGTGGAGGAATCGCGCACAATTTCTGGACAAGGTATGTTAAAAATATATACATATACGAATATCGTGGAAAGATATAGCAGGTGCTCACACTCTTCTTTGCAAATGCTAACTATATCAAGCATTAGTATCATGAACAAAACAGATAGACTTTTTTACCATTCCCTCCATCCATGAAAGAGTGTATTTTCAATTTTTTGGAGAAACAAACCATCTTAAACTTTGACCTCGTTTATAAAAATACTCATGAAACCATATAGCTATATATTTCATCATGAATCTAGTGGTACTAATTTAGCAGCATAAATGTTTGTGCCTATTTGTATAGACACGGTCAAACTTTAAAAAAAAATGGCTTTCAAAGAATGTTGGAAGTACACTCTTTCGTTAATGGAGGGACTAACTTGCGCAAAGCAATATATCACCATAAAACATTCATGTAATTTTTGTTGTTTCTTGTTCTCAAATCATGTGCAAACAAGTGTAAATCAGTCAGAAACAGAGCATAACTGCCAAACGTGGTTTCAGATGACATGCAAGCATGTAAAGCTGGACACGTCAGAAATGCAAGATAGTACTTTAAGGTTCGCTGAAAATGTATTTCAGCTCAAAATGCTGTAATTTACTCATTATTTGCCATATAAGAACACGCGAACTGATTCTAATGTATGTATTTTTTAACGCATCATCAACTTATCAATATTACTAATATATGCCTAGTTTTTTACGCAAAAATCTATTTAGATCACTGATAGTTCAAGAAGTGAGAATGAAAAAATATACTGTGTACTAGATAAAACCACCGAGCGATGCTTTTGGCTTAGCATGCAACGACTTCATGATTGGTACATGAAGTTGATACCTTGTCTCAAAATCTCAAATGACAATTTATACCTTGTAGCTGATGAAACTTAGTACTCCCTCAATTTATAGTAAGTGTCGCTGATTTATTTTAACTTTATACTAAATCTCGAAATAGTCTTTCGGTCCGCTTTATATATAAAGCAACCACGATACAAGAATTCGAATCACCGACGGTGCCGGGGTAGCAGCACAAACAAGACCAAAAGAAAAAAAGGAAAGAAAAAAAGAAAACAAAAAAAATGACGACAGGTCGAAAAAGCGAAGGTGACCCGCAACCGTTGCACCCGCCGAAGTTGTTCCACCACGCTCTTCGCAATCGGATCGCCGAGTATCAAGCATCACCTTCAAAAAGGCGCGGCGTTTGTCGATGCTATTGTCCGGACCAGCACACTTGTCCTAGGGTTGCCCCGGTACTAGGAGGGGAATGGAGAGTGGTAGCCGGACGCCTTTCAAGAAAGAAAGGCCACACCCCCGGTCCGCAAAGTCGCCGCCGCCACACTACAGCGAGCAGGCTGCCGTCGCTGCTGCTTCCCTGCACGAGATACACCCCCGCCGCCATCTACAAAGCACGCTGCCCTGCCGAAACTGGCCAGCCCGCCCCGACCCTGATGGGGCCCGAGGGGCCCGATCTGGTCCTAGAAGGCAGCGCCGGCATCGCCAAGCCCACCCGCATGATGCCCACGGTGCTGCGCAGTGACTCTTATTATGGATCGAAGGATGTTTACTCCAAGGTTCAGTAGTGAATAAGGAAAATAAGTATAATATAGAAGAAGTTGTGTAGTTAGAAAAATACTCCGTCCCTTGACTAATATAAGACGTTTTGCCAAACTAAGTTAGTTTGCCACAATATTTTATATTAATAAACAGAGGAAGTACATAGATAAACTTACATTCTTTTACTCCTTCCGGCCATATTAATTGACTTAAATTTGTCTAGATTTGGATGAATCTAGACACTATTTAGTATATATATTCATTCAAATTTTAACAAAATAAAGTCAATTAATATGGATCGGAGGAAGTAGTTGATATATTGTGGATCTCTTTCTTACTCGACCTCACATATACCTGAGTGAGATCAAAGAAAAATCTGACACACCATATATATACGTACGTGCAGAGCTTGTCGACGCCCACTATCGGCGAACCAATAGGTGGACGGCCACTGGACGTCGTGATTGTTTATGCATTTGACTGCACCACATGGACAGGGGCCTACGGCAAGGTTGACGATGTATTTTGGTTGGTGCAAGAGAAGCTCACCCATCGCGTGGACAGCTCCCTCGGCTACACATTCGTCATGTCGACCCCTAACACGTACACATCCGAAATGAAACTAGTTGACTCCACTGAGTCAAAGGAAAATGACTACATGAGAAGCTCGGTCTGGAGAAACACCGCATGCACAAAGAACATGGCTTCTGGCCTTCCTGAGGCTCATAAACTGATGAGGGACCATGGGAACTTGAACGGCATCATCTTGTTCTTCTCCGATGGTCTGGTTAGCAATGGAGACTTCTTTCATGGAGCCGAGGACTTCATCTCCCAAGTTCCTGTCCACACGTTTACTGTCGGAGGGGGTGCATATAACCATGTGTGTAACAAATCAGA
The DNA here is from genome assembly GCA_916181665.1 of Avena sativa. Lineage (NCBI taxonomy): Eukaryota > Viridiplantae > Streptophyta > Magnoliopsida > Poales > Poaceae > Avena > Avena sativa. Next base: position 268,550,857 of record OV702298.1, on the reverse strand, counting down.
GCTGCATCATTCCAAATATGATCATATTACTAATTAATTAATATTTTTCGCAACAGGGTCTTCGTGCCATTGCACGAAATTCTCCGGGTGGGATGTTCAGCCCACTCCCTGTTCCGGACAAGCCGAGTCTATCAGTCCCGTTCTCGCAACTAATGGATAGAATCCTCACCATGAAAGATGATTGTCATGATTCAGGTATATATACAAAAATCTCATCACCGTGACCTACCAAAAGTTCTCGTAAAAAAATGCATACTAGGGTAACGTACGAATTAAAAATGGTGAACTATCAATATTGTTGTGCAGGGAGAGGGAGGTGGCCATTGGACGTGGTGATTGTGTATGGATTTGACTGCACCACCTGGACCGCGGCCTATGGCACAATGGACAGTGTCTTTTGGTTGGTGCAAGAGAAGCTCACCCAATTCGTGGATAGTTGCCTCGGCTATACATTCGTCATGTCCACCTCCAACACGTACACATCTGAAATGAAACCAGTTGACTCCACAGATACAAAAGAGGGTAGCTACACGAAAAGCTCGGCCTGGAGAAACACCACCTGCACCAAGAACATGGCGTCTGGCCTTCCCGAGGCACATAAGTTAATCAGCGAACATGGGCACCTAAATGGCATCATCTTGCTCTTTTCTGATGGGTTGATCAACCAAGGAGACTTCTTTGATGGAGCCGAGGACTTTGTCTCCAAAGTGCCAGTCCACACATTCACTCTCGGCGGAGATGCATATAACCATGTACGTATCATCGTCGTGACCAGCCAATTAGACTAGCCCCAATAGAGGTACTAAATGCATGCAAAATACTTATGTGTCACTGTAATTAATGAGGGAAAAGATTGTGTTGGCATCATAAGTAGATATAGTATTATAACACATAAAGCTAGAAAAATTAATCATAAATAAATCTTGTATACAATTTTAAATTGAGATTCTATAAAACAACAAATAGATTAAGATTATGGTACTATTATGGTATAGTACTATATATTATAGAGATGGTATTATATACTAGTATCATATGCAAGATACTACTATATAACATTCCCCATTATAACTTGTCTTACTGTAACTAGCTAATTCAATTTGTGTCCATGTCGTTTTTATATTGTAGGTTCTTGGTGCCATAGCGAGGAACTCCCCTGGTGGAAAGTTCCATCCCATCCCAGTTCCTGATAAGCCAAGTCTATCGGTGCCCTTCTCGCTACTACTGGATAATATCCTCAACAGCACCCTGGAAACCTCCTACTAGTACTCAACCGTGCAATTCAGGTATGCACATTAATATTGATATCAAGTATTTCCCTTAAATTTATGGATAAGGGCTATAGAAAAATCACTCATCAACAACATATTGTTAGGTGTGACAATAATTGGACGGTGACCGAATGTGTATTTGACATGCATGCAGGGAGAAACAAGGTGTGGATCAATCATTATGAAACCGTGCGGAATTTGAGTTTTCATTTTCTGCCTTTTGAAGACCATGTTACATAAAGAATAGCATGGGTGATAATGGGTCAATTTGTCTCAATCTTTTCTCCGGTTGGAAGAATATGTGAACATCATCAAGTAGGAGGGCATGATGGTAGTTGGTTCTAATGGATATAAGCCTAGATTTGCTTAAAAGCAACGTACTCGCTTATTGAACGATCTTGCGAAGACCGCGTTGTGATACTGTTTGTGCACTCGTGGGTATGAACCTGTTTTTCCTCCAGGAAACCAAAATTAATGTACTTGAGTGATTCCTAGTAATGAATTATCTGGGTCCTTATTTTGAGGGATTTGCTTACTTGTCTGTAACACCATCGCCTGATAAGGTTGAGTTTATGTGTATAGTGCCAATCCCTGGATCGGTTCACTGGCACACGTACAAAATGATATCAAATATAACCATGCACCACAAATACAACGAATATGATCCAAAATTTATATTATATTACACAAGTATACAGCGGAAAGCAACAAGATAGATCTCCATCCTTCAAATGTGCCACAGGCGAACAATTGTTGAGTGGAGTCCCGCGACCTATAACGATCACTCAGAAACGATATAACCTGCAACATGAAAGGTTGCAACCACGAATGGTCAATACTTTGAATGTAAGTGTCACTAGTATGTGGATATGAACGGAGCCTATCAATTACATGCATATTTGGCTAGGTGGAGTTTCAAGCTCATTTGCATAAAGCAATAGTTTTATCCTAACATTTCCAGATAGTTTTAATCCTTTCCGAAAATTGTCTCAACAAATTGGCCAATACCAAGTGCTCCTAAACCCTTGTTCAACCATCAAATTTTATTAAGAGACTGGATTATCGAGATCATCCATAAGCTTTAGGCCTTAGTTGCTCAATATTGTCCATAAACGGGGACACGGCTAACCGATTAGATTTATATCTTCTGTGGAAGTTGTACACTTTACCCACACGGCACAATCTCGCCTTGACGCCACCAGTGGCCGCTAGTTTAGTACACACCAATTGGTATACCGGCAGATCAAGAATGGGATGAAGTCTTTCCACAGAAGTCCTCCCAATACACAATACTAGCACGTCTAACAGACACCAATACAAGGATATAACCTCCAATACACAATTCTAGTTAACCTGAAGATATACCAATGCAAAGGGTCTTCCGCTATGTAATTAACCATACCAGAGCCCATATTAGCATGTGGCTGTACTGGAAGCTACTGTACGAGAAACATGTCAATCTCTATGATGCCTAGGTGGTCTTCTTCCAGTACACACACGAGAGAGGTAGCCAAAGATACGGTCCCCTTCGTTGCCACTTCTTCAAAACTTAACAACAATAATACTCCACCCAAGGTGATTCATTAAGTATTTGTTTTATTACATAAAAACATAGCTTTTCCAATACCTCATAATACTCATAACATGATATTCCACCCCGAGTCTATATCAGGGTTAAGCATACTACAACTATGATATTTCCACTAAGCAAGATACAAAAGGATATCCTAAATAGGACATAGCATAGCATAGCACATAGTGCAAAATATTCCTACACATGCACTTCTACTAAAACAACTACAATGCATAGGAAAAATAAGTAGGACATTTATGATAGTGCCACTTGCCTTTAGTTGATGTAGTCGTTTAGATAATCCTCACAATAGAAAATATTACACTTGTCCGAATCACAAACATTGCACTCCTTGCAATCTATCGATTAAAACAAGTGCACAACAAACACACCATTCAAAACATTGCAAACATGCAACAATACAACAAAACAATGAGAAACAAATGCATGCATGCCAATTTAATATGTCACAATGGTTGTAATTAGTTCTCTAAACAGTACTAGATCACATGATGCCTGTGGTAAATCATTTAATGCAATCGGGTATTTATTATTAATTCTTGATTGCCAGTAGAGAGGTTTTAATAGTTCTGTTGCAACTTATGTTCTAATTGTCTAATTAAATTAGGTTCTAGGATGTACTGGATAGACAACATTAATACGAACCAGTAAGAATTAGACTCACCTTAATCGGAGTTGTAGATATTTTTCTATGATTTAATTATTGTTTAATAGGTTTTAATTCTTTTAAATAGTTTACATTGTTTAAAATTATATTTAATACCAGATCCGATATCTACATGAAATTGTGAATCCAGGGACATATTAATCATAGTTTTCAGATCTATAAATTATTTACAATGGATTTAATACTCTAAAAGGACATTAAAACTATTTAAATTACTACAGTAATTATACACAACAAAATTTATATCTAACAAACTATTAATATTGTATATGAAATTACGAATCCATATATACTTTATTTATATTTTTATGATCTACAGATAATTTACTATGATTTATTTAGTCTAGAATGTCCATTAAACTAATTAAATTATTACATTAAATACATATTGTAAACATTATATCTAATCTTACATTCTACATATTTTTCTTAATCCAACAATATATTACTTGCTATTTTTGGACATGTAGATAATATTATATGAATTTTGCAAGTTTTTTGTATTTTCTATCTTTTTATTAATTCCAATTGACTAAAGCTGACTGGAATTTGACCGCTGACTATGTAGTGACGCGGTGCTGACCTTGTTGATGATGGAGCGATGACGCTGTGGACACATGGCAGTTTCTTATTGGCCGATACCCCTTCAGATCTGGATCTAATCTGCATCGTTTAGAGACGATCGAACGGCTACTGTGACTTGGTCGTCCTCACACCGTCATGGCCGTTAGTGGTCGGTGGCGGACGACAGTGCGACGCTCAGATGGTGATCTTTGGCGGCACTCCGTTGGCTTCCTGCCGTGTAGGATTAGTCCACGGTGATCAGTGCCTCTTAAGGGTTCTCATTGTTTTCTTTGCGTCGCGGGAATCGTCATGGAGGTGTGGTGATGGGCGACTGGAGGTGGTGGTCATTAGTGAACCTTCGATGACGGTTCTTGATGGTTCTGGAACTCTGCAGATGGGGGAAAAGGTACGGGGTGAATCGGTGTTGCAAGGAAAACACATAGGAGAGAGGAGAAGAGGCGCGGGACGACGAGAACCACCGATTGTAGATCGGTCTGAAGCAATGGCGGCGGCGGCGCAAACAGAAGCTCGCCTAGGATCTAGGGTTTTGCGATTGGAGAAAAATCGAACTTGAGTGAGAGAGGAGGGGAATTATATGGGTATCTGGCGTGCGAGAGAGGGAAGGAATCGGAACAAATCGAGTGGAAATCGTGGTGGTCTTCTCGGGCACGCGAGGAGTTCGCAAGGGACATGATTTGGTCGCGAGGAAGGAGATGAGCGGTGGGGCCTGGCTGTTGGCAAGAGCGAGCGGGAGCGGGCTGTACTGTCGCGGAAGGCAGAAGAAACGGGCCCGCTCAATGGAGGCGGCTGCTACGCGCTGCATAGTGCGCACGGGGGCGCGCCGTAGATAGAGGGGAAGAGGGAAGGTGGGCTGGGTTGTGTGGGTGGTTAGGTTAGTTGGCTTTTTTATCCTTTTCTGTATTCTTTGTTTTAGTATTTCTTTTCTAGTTTGAGTTTTAGGAATCCAAATGAGTCCAAATCAATTTCTAAAAATTTCTATATTCAAAATACACCTTTTAGTGTGTATAGAGAATATTTTTGCACGAGGTTTAAATTGCCAATATTGCCGTTTTCAATAGGTGCTTGTATGGCATTTTGGAATTGTCAATTAGGGTTTGGATTCTTCTAGTTCTATTCTTGCAATTTTTTTCTGGATGAAATGCAATGCTCATGAATGACATGTAAAAATATATATTTTTAATACCCATTTCTAAAATCTTGTTTAGTGGGGGAGAGTTGTAGCATCCCAATTGTCTAACAATTGTAATGCTACTTGGTCTAGTAATATAATGGCTACTTCAAATATATAATTGTTGCATCATCATTATATCATGCTCATGTCATCATGCCACCTTGCATTTGAGCATCATATAAAACCCTTTTCCATTTGGTTCTTATCTCATCTGCATTATTAATTGTATTTGCCTCTTGATAATGTATTTGGTTCTTGATATATTGTTTAATGCCCAAGTTGAGTTGGGGGCATATCTCTTGTTTAACTCCACCACCTTTCTTTTTCACCACCTTATAATTCCACCATCCAACTAAATATGAGCTTGGCTTTATTTGAGTTTATCTCTAGCTCATGTGGGTTGGGATGGATCTAATTCTTCTACCACATGCTCTCATCTTAGTGTCATGTTGTTTCACATTATTGATACATGAGAGCCACATGGCCACCTTTGCATGCCTTGTGAGTGGTACCTTTTTCCTAGCTTCCATAGTTGTGGTTTTGGGGTTATCATCATGTTGGGGTATTTTTGAGGGCTTATTAAATACCTAGTGGCATACACACACTAGCAAGCCCCAAATATAATCCAATGTGATCATCTCCATATACTCCACTTGGAATATTTCTAAATTCCTTTGCTTGGGCCTTACTCCAATTTTGGAAGTGCAAATGAATAATGCCATGTAATGATGTTGTTCTCACAATAATCAACATGGCAATAAATGTTTTGCATGGGCCATGCAAGCCCCACCTTTTGCTTGTTCTTTGGATTTTATTTGAATTTTGAGTGCATTTAAACCACATCTCTCTCTCCTCTTAGCTTGATCTTGTTTGAGCTTGCTTAAGACCATCATCACCACACCCCTCCCTTGTGTTGCTTGATCTAGTTGGAGCATGCAATCTCCTATAAACCCCAAGCCACCACCCCATCACCCTAATCACCTAGCTATCACCACCCTACCTCTCCTCTCTTTACCATCCCCTCTAACCTAGCTCTAACCTAAACCCTAAGTACCCCCTCATCTCTCCTCTCTCTAGCCGAGCCACACCACCATGTCCTACCCTAGCTGCCACCCCTCTCTCCCTGCCCTAGCTACCAACCCCAAGCCTACCCGAGCCTAGCTCTAGCCCTACCCGAGGCTACCCCCTCTCCCTCTCTTGCTCTCTCTCTATGCCACAAGGGCCCCCCAGCCCGAGCCTGTCCCTGCCTCCTTGGCCTCGCCCTGGTCCACCTGCCAGCCCCCCCTACCTGCCCCTGCCCTGCTCTGGCCGAACCGAGCACGTGAAAGAGGGAGAGGAAAGGTGGCCGAGCCACCTTTTCCATCTACCCCACCCCCACGGCACCCCTCTCCCTCTCCGCTTTATCCACCCCCGCACGGCTCTCCTCTGCCCCAGATCTACCCCCAGGACCGAGCCAGCCATCCTTTCTCCTCCCCACCGACGCCTACCTCCCTCTCGCCGCCACCGTCGGCCTCCACCGCTCCCCGACGATCCGGACGCGCAGCCAGACCGTGGAGTGGTCTGGTGGACCGAGGAGACCCCCTGCTGCAGCCCCGTACACGGAACCGCGAAGAGGAAGCCCCAGACCGCTAGAACCATCAACGCCCGTGCCGGAACCCTAGATCATCTGTCCGCCTGCATCGCCGTTGATCGCCAGCGCCCCTGCCCGATCCAGCGCCACCGACAACCTCTCGGTGAGCCCCTGTACCCCCTAGACACGGTCCGCCTCGCTGCCGTCGCCTGTGTTCGCCGGACGTTTCGTCGTGCATGCTCTGTGCGCCGGCGTCGCGCTCGGTCCGCCTCGCTGTAGCGTCGCAGAAGCCTAGCTAGGCCGCGCCCACCTCTCTGTCACCTAGCCCAAGCCACCGCAGCGGCAGCCGCCCTGCGTGCAAGCCCCAGGTCACGAGATCGAAGCCCTGAGCCGCGCGCACCGCCTCTGCCTTTTTCTTCAGAGAGAGGAGAAGAAAAACAGTGTCGCGACGACGTTTTGCAGAAAACCCCCTCCCGTTTTGTTTACCGTAACCCGCGCTCCTGCCGACCCCACCTGTCTGCCTCTGGCGTTTTTGCAAAAAGGATCCCGCAGTGTTAAACCCTCAACCCGCAGTCCTCGCTATGCCGCGTGGCACACCCCTTGGTCGCCCGCTGACGCGTGGGCCTGCGAAGACCCCCGGCCCCACCTGTCATCCGCTAGGGCTAGAAGAGCTCGCGGTGACAGAAGTGTTTCCGCGCGCTTTTGGTCCAGTCAGCCGTGGCCCCACATGTCGGCGTCTGCGGCTAGGTTCACTGGAGTATAAAAAGTATTTTCGGCTTATCTATTTTATTTCAAATTTATTTCAAATTATTTCAAATTCAAATTAATTTCTGTTTTTAAATAACTTCTGAAATACAAATCCAAATAATGCAAATAATATATGTTTTCAAATCAGAAAAATGTGAGGAATTCAAATATACTATCTAAAATATATTTTGAACACTTTATTTTCCAAGTTTATTTAAATTACAATAAATGGCCCTTTTTCTTAAATACTTAATAACTTTTGATTTATAAATCCAAATTTAACAAATAATATGTCTAAAATGATTAGCTCGACGAGACCTTTCTGTTTATGCATTCCTTGGTTTGATTTGGAGCATGCATCATATAAATATAAAGTATACAGCAACTCAATTGTGAATAAAATGGGGCTAGAACTAAATAAAATGCTTTATTATTGTATTCCACACCTCACCCATGCCATGCTACTTCCTTACCATGCAAATTGTGCATCATTCATCATGGCATGATTGTTTGCTTGTCGCATTTTATTCATATGCTTGTGCACTTTATTTATGTTGGCCCTTGTTTGTTTGGTTCTTCTTCGAATAGACGCTGAGCAGGGGATTTATCAAGACACCCAGGAGTACCACCCAGATCCTTCTCTCGCTTCAACTGAGCTGCCAGGCAAGCACTACCACATGCTTGCATACATATAGTACCTATTGCCTCTATCTTATTCTTGCATCATTGAGTCGCGATTGCATTAAACTGAATCCCAAGTATTGCATAGCCTTTACTTTTAAACCCCACCGAAGCTTGTACCCCCATCCCATGAGCCATTATTACAGGAGTTGTTTGAGCCATGCGAGTCGTAGAACAGCATGTGTAGGGTATGTGAGTGTCTGTTGGATAACGAGGTACCTAAACAACTTAACCTGAGTAGTAACGGGAGAACTAATGAAAGTGGCACCGGTGAGCAATATCTGTTATTTGGTTTTTATGCTCACTTGTGTCCCGTAAGACCCCGAGTACTTGATTCCTGTTCCAAGAATATTCGCGCTATCCACATCCGGGAGGCCTTATGGACCCCCTGAGCCAGATCTTGATTCATTCCTATTTCTTGGGGCCACAAACTAGTTTGAGGTTTTATTTACTATCCTGTACTTATGCCATGCTTTACTGCTTTATTTAAATTGTGCGAGGTACTGCACACTGTACTGTTTAGGATCGTGGCCCGATTTCGCTGTATCGACAAGCCCAGCCACACTTTCGGGTTCCCAGTCGTTTACAGCCGCCTCCACAACCTTAAGCCCGTTTCGGAGCCGGCCGGCTTCGTTGCGGGATCTACTTAAAGGGGTGGCCCCCTGAAATATTTCTGAATCCTGTAATTGCTTTGTCGTGACTGTCTCGTTGGGTTTTGATTTGGTTTTTCCGAGGCATATCGAGTGTGTGTTGCTATTTGTGCACCCCTGCAGGGTAAAACTTTCTGAAAGCCGTGTCCGCGGTTATGGACGACTTGGAGCACAGTTTCTCGATCATAGACAAGCATAACCAAAGTACTGCTTTTAATTTGACTAGACTAGGTACCTGACTAGTAAATAGTGCAACACTCATGGAATGGATAATAAAACTGCCAACGGATGGGGGTTGTTCGTCCGCTTCCTCGTCGGTAAGCGAGGAGGAGGATGGATCTGTTAAGATTACCTTTATAACTGTTATAACTGTTGTTATTAATTCACGGACATCCGTCTATCTCTGGTTAGGCGGATGGTTAGCGAGTATCTATAGAATTGCTAGGGTTTATCTTTTGCTGCAATTGCGTCACCCAGGTTGTGTCCCCTTTAGAGGCATTAAGACTTGTTGAGTACCCCTAGGGTCTCACACGATAAATTATTGGTTCAGATGAACAGGTACACTCGCAAGATGGATACTGGGTGGAAGAGACGGACGATGTGGGCAACGATCATTCGGTGTAGAGATTCCGGGAACGGGGATCCGTGAGATCTGTGGGCGGGATGTGCTTAGTTATGGGGCATCTTATGCCGATTTGCTTCTTATCCGTACTCGGATTTTGTCTTCCGCTTCTGCTTGATACTCTGTTGATTGATGTATGAGGAGATATCCTAAACTATTATATCTATCTAGGATATTTGGATCTTGCCGTATGGCGTTGCAATATTTCCTTTCTTTTTAGATGGGATGACTCTGATGTACTGTTGTATGGTGGCTTGCATACATACTCATTTGTGTATGTAGTTGATCCCTTCGCCTGCCGATTACGCCGCCCGTTCTTGTCCCGATGTTTGGAAATGGTTGGGACGGCCGAAAGGTCTACCTGTGAGTGGCATTTGGGCCCCACCGTACTATTTCAACCATTTCTGATCATCCAGGCTTGTACTAGGAGCGTAATTCACCGAGGTAGTTACAATTGGTATCAGAGCCATCCCGCCCTTCAGGGTCTCAGCCAAATGGTCGTTGTCTGTCTAGCAAATATTTTGGTAGCTATGTATACTAGGGGAAAACAAAACGCGAGAGTAGGACTGCTTCCACTTTTCTTCTTACCCAACCACCAACCCTTTTCTGGTAAGGAAGTGTAACGTTTTCAATCCTCTTCTTAAATTCAAACTAGGATTCACGTGTTCTGGGTTTCCGTAGTACCATAGGTTGTGTGTGTGTGCGTGTGTGTGTGTAACTCCTTGTCTACCTGTTGCATCCAAGTTGTTATCTTATCGGCCTTTTGGTTATCAACTGTTGGTACATTCCATACCGACAGGCTTTTGTAAACCGACGCGATCTGTCTTCCTCTTTGTTATCCGACGTTATCTTCTGTTGTGTGTTCGTTTCCGTAGTTGCTAATCTGTAGGTTCTTTGTGAGAAGAAGGGGTTGGGATATGTGTTTTACCTATTCATGTGCGGAGTAATGATTTGAGTGCGGGATGGAGTCGCGACCATACCACTACTCTTATCATTCGCTCTTGTATATCGAATTGGTAGAGTCACTAATCTTGATTCGTTAAGTGATTTTGCGCATCTATTGGTATTCTAATGCCGAAATTTGTGGAAAATTTTTCTTTGATATATTTGTGTACCACACTCCTTTTCAGTCGTGTGCGATATGCTTAATATCTTCTAGGTGCTTTAAACTTTGTTGATATTTTAATATCATCTTAGTAAATTGTATCCTTTAATCTTGATTAATTCCATCTTGGTACTATTTTGGATTATTATTATTCTCCATCATAGTACTGACTTGTGTGTTATATCAATAACAGGATGGCACCACCACGCCGTTCTGAGGAGGACATACAACCTAAACTGGGGGCAGCTTTGTCAAGCATCGCCAATGCCTTGGCAGCAATGCAGCAGAACCAGCAACGGTTCGAGGAAAGTGTCAGGAGGAATGAGTTTGTGCCGCTACCTCCACCTCCCAAGCGAGGAGACATCAAGAGCTTCCTGAAGTTCAACCCTCGTCAGTTTGATGTTTCTGATCAACCACTTGATGCTGATGATTGGCTGCGTGAGATGTCAAGGTTACTGGCAACTGCTGATGTTCCCGAGCAAGAATGGGTAAAGTGTGCTACTCACCTTCTGAAGGGAGATGCAGCTCTCTGGTGGGAGAATTACCTGAAGGCAAACTGCACTGGTTTTCAGCCTACTTGGGGACAGTTCACTGGAGCTTTCAAGGAGCAGTATCTGTCAGAAATTGTCATGGAGAGAATGAAGGAAGTGTTTCTTAACCTGAAGCAGGGCAATGATAATGTCAATACCTACATCAGGAACTTCATGAACCTTTCTCGTTATGGTGGCGATGAGATCTCTGATGACAAGAAGAAGCAAAAGAGGTTCAGGCAAGGGCTCAATGCATCGATTAAGTATGCAATCACACATGCAAGGCCGGCGTCTTTTCTGGAACTTCAGCATACAGCTCTGCAGGAAGAGGCAAGTAGGCAAGTGTTTGACGAGTCAAAGAAGCACAGCCGTGATGCAGCAAGCTCTTCAGCTATGTCAGCTCCTTCTAAGCGTCGTGTCTGGGTTCCTAACACCCCACCGTCGCTCCCGGCTCCACCAAGACCTTCAAGCTACGCGGCAAGGCCACCAAACTTCCTCACTGCTGCTCCCAGGGGCTACCACAACCACTACCCCGGAGCGCCTGGAGGAGTCCCTGGCTACGTTGCTCCACGTCCACGGGGTGCTTGTTACACTTGTGGAGAAACTGGGCATCCAAGCTGGAACTGTCCGATGAAGAACAAGGCTCTCCCTCCACCACCTCCAAGATCTGCGGCAAGCTCTCCTTTGGTTCGTGCGCCACCACCTCGGGCTCTCAACATCAACACCAAGCCCGGGTCTACTGTTGCTCGTGCCAACTGCATCAACGCCGCTCAAGCTGAGCATGCACCTGGAGTTGTGATGGGTATGCTTCCCGTTAACTCAGTTCCTGCAAGAGTTTTGTTTGATTCTGGTGCATCGCATTCTTTTGTGTCAACCAAGTTTGCAGATGAGAATGTGTTAGCTATGGAACCTCTCCTTAAGCAGTTAAGGGTCCTATCTCTTGGTTCAAACATGAGGGCTGCTTATATCAGCCATGGCAATCAAATTGAGATTGGTGGCTCTTCGTTCTCGGCGTCCTTAATTGTTCTGGGCAATTCTGACATTGATGTCATCTTGGGCATGGATTGGTTGACAGCAAATGCAGCTGTGATTGATTGTGCTGAACGCTCGGTTTCTCTGAAGATTCCTAAAGGCCATATAGTCTATTCTCCAAGTCTGACTCCTGCTATCCAGCTTTTCTCTTTGGCAGCTCTGAATGTTGATGCTATGGAAGCTATTCAGAGTGTTCCGGTGGTCTGTGAGTTCCCAGATGTCTTTCCTGAAGAGTTGCCAGGTATGCCTCCGAATCGTGAGGTTGAGTTTGTTATTGAGCTTGAACCTGGTACCGCTCCTATCTCCAAGCGGCCTTATAAGATGGGTCCTGCTGAGTTGGCTGAACTCAAACGTCAGCTTGATGAACAAGAGAAGTTGGGTTTCATTCAGCACAGTACTTCTTCTTGGGGTAGCCCAACTCTCTTTGTGAAGAAGCGAGATCAGACTGATAGACTTTGTGTTGACTATCGGGCTCTCAATGCTAAAACCATCAAGAATAAATATCCCCTTCCGCGGATTAATGATCTTTTTGATCAGCTAGCTGGAGCTGTGGTTTTCTCTAAGCTGGACTTGAGGAGTGGTTATCACCAAATCAAGATTCGCAAGGAAGATGTTCCTAAGACAGCTTTCACCACCCGTTATGGCCTGTATGAGTACACGGTCATGTCTTTCGGTCTCACCAACGCACCTGCCACCTTCTCGAGGCTCATGAACTCGGTTTTCATGGAGTATCTTGATAAGTTCGTTGTGGTCTATCTGGATGACATCTTAGTCTATTCTAAGTCACAGGAAGAGCATGAAGAACACCTCCGGTGTGTCCTAAACAAGCTTCGGGAGAACCGCTTGTATGCAAATTTCTCCAAGTGTGAGTTTTGGCTGCCTCAAGTAACCTATCTTGGTCACGTCATCTCTGCCAAGGGCATTGCAGTCAATCCGGAAACCGTGAAGACAATTGTTGAATGGCTTCCTCCTGTTAATGTCAAAGAAGTGCGGAGTTTCCTTGGTTTGGCAAGTTATTGCCGTCGCTTCGTTCAGAACTTCTCGAAGATAGCGAAGCCTCTTACCGATCTCCTTAAGAAAGGCAAGAAATACCTTTGGACTCCTGCATGTCAAGCAAGCTTTGAGACACTCAAAGAGAAGCTCACTTCCACACCAGTCTTGGTTCCTCCGGATACATCCAAGCCGTTCCAGATCTTCTGTGACGCCTCTTTGCATGGATTGGGTGCGGTCCTCATGCAAGAAAAACAAGTTGTTGCTTATGCCTCTCGTCAGTTGAAGACGCATGAGATCAACTATCCTACACATGACCTCGAGCTCGCAGCAGTTGTCTTTGCTTTGAAAGTATGGAGGCACTACTTGCTTGGCAACCGTTGTGAGATCTTTTCTGATCACAAGAGTCTGAAGTATATCTTTACTCAGCCTGATCTCAACCTTCGGCAAAGGAGATGGATTGAAGCAATCAATGACTTCGATTTGACCATCAACTACACTCCGGGCAAGGCTAATGTTATGGCAGATGCTCTCAGCCGCAAAGCTTATGTCAACAACCTCATGATGGAAGAACAACAGCCTCTTTTGTGCGAGGAATTCCGTCAGCTCAACCTGGAAATTGTGGAACCAGGGTATCTCCTGAACCTTCTAGCAACACCTCTCTTGGAAGAAAAGGTTCGCTCTTCTCAGCTTGGTGATCCGCACACAAGAAAGATCATCTCTAGGCTTCAGCTTCCGAAGTATGAGTCTTTTCACGTCGATGATCAAGGCACGCTCTTCTTTGAACACCGGATGTTTGTTCCGAACTATCCGGGTTTGAGAGAGCAAGTTCTCAAGGAGGCGCATGATTCTGTTCTTTCTATCCACCCTGGCAGCACAAAGATGTACATGGACTTGAAAACACAATATTGGTGGCCTGGTTTGAAAAGGTATTGTGCCAAGTATGTCTCAGAGTGTGATGTCTGCCGCAGAGTGAAAGCTGTTCATCAGAAACCTTCCGGTCTTCTACAGCCATTGAAACCCCCGGAATGGAAATGGGAGAAAGTAGAGATGGACTTCATCACTGGTTTTCCTAGGTCGCAGAAGGGCAACAATGCAATCTTTGTTGTCATTGACAGGCTTTCTAAAGTGGCTCACTTCTTCCCCGTCAAGGAAACCATTTCTGCAATTCAGTTGGCGGAGCTCTATATCAACAGAATTGTCTCTCTGTATGGGGTTCCTCTCGAGATCAGTTCAGACCGTGGGAGTATCTTCACTTCCAAGTTCTGGGAGAGTTTCCAAAATTCTTTGGGAACAAAGTTGAACTTCAGCACAGCTTACCACCCTCAGTCGCAAGGACAAGTTGAAAGGATCAATCAGATTCTGGAGGATATGCTTCGTGCTTGCGTCATCTCTTTTGGCATGAAGTGGGAAGAATGTCTTCCTTATGCTGAATTCTCGTACAACAACAGCTTCCAGAAAAGTCTAAAGATGGCACCATTTGAGGCTCTCTATGGTCGCAAATGCAGAACTCCGATTGGTTGGTCGGGTGCAGGTGAAAGGATCTTGTTTGGCCCTGACATTGTGACTCAAGCGGAGGAGAAGGTTCACATCATTCTTGAGAACCTGAGGATTGCCCAAAGTCGCCAGAAGAGCAATTATGACAGGAAGCACACGGACATGGAGTATGTCCCTGGTGATCTCGTTTACCTTCGTGTCACTCCCATGAGAGGCACGCACCGCTTTGGTATCAAAGGGAAGCTGGCTCCTAGATACATCGGTCCTTTCAAAATTCGTGGAAGAAGAGGAGAAGTTGCTTATGCTCTTGAGCTCCCGGAAAAACTCAAAGTCCATGATGTTTTCCACATCTCTCAGCTCAAGAAGTGCTTCAAGGATCCCGGCAGGACCGTGGACCATGAGCTTATCAATCTCCAAGAAGACCTGTCTTATCAAGAACACCCCACAAAAATCCTTGAAGTCGCAGAAAGAAGGACTCGCAACAAGTCCATCAAGTTCTGCAAGGTGCAGTGGTCGCACCATTCCGTTGATGAAGCCACTTGGGAACGTGAAGATGAGCTCCGTGTCAAGTATCCTACCCTCTTTGTGTCTTCTTCTTCATCCTAGAATCTCGGGGCGAGATTCCTGTTTAGTGGGGGAGAGTTGTAGCATCCCAATTGTCTAACAATTGTAATGCTACTTGGTCTAGTAATATAATGGCTACTTCAAATATATAATTGTTGCATCATCATTATATCATGCTCATGTCATCATGCCACCTTGCATTTGAGCATCATATAAAACCCTTTTCCATTTGGTTCTTATCTCATCTGCATTATTAATTGTATTTGCCTCTTGATAATGTATTTGGTTCTTGATATATTGTTTAATGCCCAAGTTGAGTTGGGGGCATATCTCTTGTTTAACTCCACCACCTTTCTTTTTCACCACCTTATAATTCCACCATCCAACTAAATATGAGCTTGGCTTTATTTGAGTTTATCTCTAGCTCATGTGGGTTGGGATGGATCTAATTCTTCTACCACATGCTCTCATCTTAGTGTCATGTTGTTTCACATTATTGATACATGAGAGCCACATGGCCACCTTTGCATGCCTTGTGAGTGGTACCTTTTTCCTAGCTTCCATAGTTGTGGTTTTGGGGTTATCATCATGTTGGGGTATTTTTGAGGGCTTATTAAATACCTAGTGGCATACACACACTAGCAAGCCCCAAATATAATCCAATGTGATCATCTCCATATACTCCACTTGGAATATTTCTAAATTCCTTTGCTTGGGCCTTACTCCAATTTTGGAAGTGCAAATGAATAATGCCATGTAATGATGTTGTTCTCACAATAATCAACATGGCAATAAATGTTTTGCATGGGCCATGCAAGCCCCACCTTTTGCTTGTTCTTTGGATTTTATTTGAATTTTGAGTGCATTTAAACCACATCTCTCTCTCCTCTTAGCTTGATCTTGTTTGAGCTTGCTTAAGACCATCATCACCACACCCCTCCCTTGTGTTGCTTGATCTAGTTGGAGCATGCAATCTCCTATAAACCCCAAGCCACCACCCCATCACCCTAATCACCTAGCTATCACCACCCTACCTCTCCTCTCTTTACCATCCCCTCTAACCTAGCTCTAACCTAAACCCTAAGTACCCCCTCATCTCTCCTCTCTCTAGCCGAGCCACACCACCATGTCCTACCCTAGCTGCCACCCCTCTCTCCCTGCCCTAGCTACCAACCCCAAGCCTACCCGAGCCTAGCTCTAGCCCTACCCGAGGCTACCCCCTCTCCCTCTCTTGCTCTCTCTCTATGCCACAAGGGCCCCCAAACCCGAGCCTGTCCCTGCCTCCTTGGCCTCGCCCTGGTCCACCTGCCAGCCCCCCCTACCTGCCCCTGCCCTGCTCTGGCCGAACCGAGCACGTGAAGGAGGGAGAGGAAAGGTGGCCGAGCCACCTTTTCCATCTACCCCACCCCCACGGCACCCCTCTCCCTCTCCGCTTTATCCACCCCCGCACGGCTCTCCTCTGCCCCAGATCTACCCCCAGGACCGAGCCGGCCATCCTTTCTCCTCCCCACCGATGCCTACCTCCCTCTCGCCGCCACCGTCGGCCTCCACCGCTCCCCGACGATCCGGACGCGCAGCCAGACCGTGGAGTGGTCTGGTGGACCGAGGAGACCCCCTGCTGCAGCCCCGTACACGGAACCGCGAAGAGGAAGCCCCAGACCGCCAGAACCATCAACGCCCGCGCCGGAACCCTAGATCATCTGTCTGCCTGCATCGCCGTTGATCGCCAGCGCCCCTACCCGATCCAGCGCCACCGACAACCTCTCGGTGAGCCCCTGTACCCCCTAGACACGGTCCGCCTCGCTGCCGTCGCCTGTGTTCGCCGGACGTTTCGTCGTGCACGCTCTGTGCGCCGGCGTCGCGCTCGGTCCGCCTCGCTGTAGCGTCGCAGAAGCCTAGCTAGGCCGCGCCCACCTCTCTGTCACCTAGCCCAAGCCACCGCAGCGGCAGCCGCCCTGCGTGCAAGCCCCAGGTCACGAGATCGAAGCCCCGAGCCGCGCGCACCGCCTCTGCCTTTTTCTTCAGAGAGAGGAGAAGAAAAACAGTGTCGCGACGACGTTTTGCAGAAAACCCCCTCCCGTTTTGTTTACCGTAACCCGCGCTCCTGCCGACCCCACCTGTCTGCCTCTGGCGTTTTTGCAAAAAGGATCCCGCAGTGTTAAGCCCTCAACCCGCAGTCCTCGCTATGCTGCGTGGCACACCCCTTGGTCGCCCGCTGACGCGTGGGCCTGCGAAGACCCCCGGCCCCACCTGTCATCCGCTAGGGCTAGAAGAGCTCGCGGTGACAGAAGTGTTTCCGCGCGCTTTTGGTCCAGTCAGCCGTGGCCCCACATGTCGGCGTCTGCGGCTAGGTTCACTGGAGTATAAAAAGTATTTTCGGCTTATCTATTTTATTTCAAATTTATTTCAAATTATTTCAAATTCAAATTAATTTCTGTTTTTAAATAACTTCTGAAATACAAATCCAAATAATGCAAATAATATATGTTTTCAAATCAGAAAAATGTGAGGAATTCAAATATACTATCTAAAATATATTTTGAACACTTTATTTTCCAAGTTTATTTAAATTACAATAAATGGCCCTTTTTCTTAAATACTTAATAACTTTTGATTTATAAATCCAAATTTAACAAATAATATGTCTAAAATGATTAGCTCGACGAGACCTTTCTGTTTATGCATTCCTTAGTTTGATTTGGAGCATGCATCATATTAATATAAAGTATACAGCAACTCAATTGTGAATAAAATGGGGCTAGAACTAAATAAAATGCTTTATTATTGTATTCCACACCTCACCCATGCCATGCTACTTCCTTACCATGCAAATTGTGCATCATTCATCATGGCATGATTGTTTGCTTGTCGCATTTTATTCATATGCTTGTGCACTTTATTTATGTTGGCCCTTGTTTGTTTGGTTCTTCTTCGAATAGACGCTGAGCAGGGGATTTATCAAGACACCCAGGAGTACCACCCAGATCCTTCTCTCGCTTCAACTGAGCTGCCAGGCAAGCACTACCACATGCTTGCATACATATAGTACCTATTGCCTCTATCTTATTCTTGCATCATTGAGTCGCGATTGCATTAAACTGAATCCCAAGTATTGCATAGCCTTTACTTTTAAACCCCACCGAAGCTTGTACCCCCATCCCATGAGCCATTATTACAGGAGTTGTTTGAGCCATGCGAGTCGTAGAACAGCATGTGTAGGGTATGTGAGTGTCTGTTGGATAACGAGGTACCTAAACAACTTAACCTGAGTAGTAACGGGAGAACTAATGAAAGTGGCACCGGTGAGCAATATCTGTTATTTGGTTTTTATGCTCACTTGTGTCCCGTAAGACCCCGAGTACTTGATTCCTGTTCCAAGAATATTCGCGCTATCCACATCCGGGAGGCCTTATGGACCCCCCTGAGCCAGAGCTTGATTCATTCCTATTTCTTGGGGCCACAAACTAGTTTGAGGTTTTATTTACTATCTTGTACTTATGCCATGCTTTACTGCTTTATTTAAATTGTGCGAGGTACTGCACACTGTACTGTTTAGGATCGTGGCCCGATTTCGCTGTATCGACAAGCCCAGCCACACTTTCGGGTTCCCAGTCGTTTACAGCCGCCTCCACAACCTTAAGCCCGTTTCGGAGCCGGCCGGCTTCGTTGCGGGATCTACTTAAAGGGGTGGCCCCCTGAAATATTTCTGAATCCTGTAATTGCTTTGTCGTGACTGTCTCGTTGGGTTTTGATTTGGTTTTTCCGAGGCATATCGAGTGTGTGTTGCTATTTGTGCACCCCTGCAGGGTAAAACTTTCTAAAAGCCGTGTCCGCGGTTATGGACGACTTGGAGCACAGTTTCTCGATCATAGACAAGCATAACTAAAGTACTGCTTTTAATTTGACTAGACTAGGTACCTGACTAGTAAATAGTGCAACACTCATGGAATGGATAATAAAACTGCCAACGGATGGGGGTTGTTCGTCCGCTTCCTCGTCGGTAAGCGAGGAGGAGGATGGATCTGTTAAGATTACCTTTATAACTGTTATAACTGTTGTTATTAATTCACGGACATCCGTCTATCTCTGGTTAGGCGGATGGTTAGCGAGTATCTATAGAATTGCTAGGGTTTATCTTTTGCTGCAATTGCGTCACCCAGGTTGTGTCCCCTTTAGAGGCATTAAGACTTGTTGAGTACCCCTAGGGTCTCACACGATAAATTATTGGTTCAGATGAACAGGTACACTCGCAAGATGGATACTGGGTGGAAGAGACGGACGATGTGGGCAACGATCATTCGGTGTAGAGATTCCGGGAACGGGGATCCGTGAGATCTGTGGGCGGGATGTGCTTAGTTATGGGGCATCTTATGCCGATTTGCTTCTTATCCGTACTCGGATTTTGTCTTCCGCTTCAGCTTGATACTCTGTTGATTGATGTATGAGGAGATATCCTAAACTATTATATCTATCTAGGATATTTGGATCTTGCCGTATGGCGTTGCAATATTTCCTTTCTTTTTAGATGGGATGACTCTGATGTACTGTTGTATGGTGGCTTGCATACATACTCATTTGTGTATGTAGTTGATCCCTTCGCCTGCCGATTACGCCGCCCGTTCTTGTCCCGATGTTTGGAAATGGTTGGGACGGCCGAAAGGTCTACCTGTGAGTGGCATTTGGGCCCCACCGTACTATTTCAACCATTTCTGATCATCTAGGCTTGTACTAGGAGCGTAATTCACCGAGGTAGTTACATTGTGTTTGCGGGGATCCGATGGATATTGAGATTATTATGTCAGATTGATTAATGGTTTTGTCTTTATGATTCTATCATGTATGTGTTATTTGTGATCTTGCATGCTCTTCGCAGTTAGTAGCTATCTTGACCAAGTAGTTGCTAGTGACTCCAAGAGGGGGTATTTATGTTCGATAGTGGGTTCATGCCTCTAGTTTCCAAGGGAAGTGACATAAATCTCTTCGGTTGTAGATGTGTTGTTGCTACTAGGGAGAAAACAATGACCTCTTGTTCATGGAACATGTGGATTGTTTACCTTACACACTTTGATTAAATCAGTTGTCTGTTGCTTGCATCTTAATACTGGAGGGGGTTCGGAGGATAACCTGAAGGTGGACTTCTAGGTATAGATGCAGTTGGATGGCGGTCTATGTATATTGTTGTATTGCCCAATCGAATCTCATAGGATCTTTTTTGACTAGTATTGCATTGTTATGTCTTGCTCAGTTCGTGTCAATTGCCCTGCTGTAATTTGTTTACCCTTCATGCCATGTTGTTTATCTAAGGAGAGCACCTCTAGGGAACTATGGACCCCGGTCCAATCTTTACCATTGATACATCTTCCACTGTTACATGTTTACTTGCTGCAAACCATTACCTTCCACACCATATGTTTAATCCTTTGTTACAGCAAACCAGTGAGCTTGACGTGCAGGTTTCTGTGTTGCTTGCAACACCTGTGTGACGTTTTCTTCCTCCTACTGGTTCAATAACCTCGGTTTCTTACTGAGGGAAAACTTGCTGCTGTGCTGCTTCACACCTTGCTCTTAGGGTTCCCAACAGACTCCACGTCAAGCACCAGGTTCTCTGCCACACCGACGAAGAAGACCAAGGCTGTACCAAAGCCTGATACTGAGTGCTTTTACTGCAAGGGAGAAGGTCACTGGAAGCAGAATTGCCCAAAGTACTTGGCGGATTTGAAGAACGGCAACATCAAAAAGAAAGGTATATCTGATATACATGTTATTGATGTGTATCTCACTAGTATTCGTAGTGGTGCCTGGGTATTTGATACTGGTTCGGTTGCTCATATTTGTAACTCGAAACAGGAGCTGCAGAATAAACGGAAGCTAGTGAAGAACGAGGTGACGATGCGCGTGGGAAACGGATCAAAGGTTGATGTGATCGCGGTCAGCACGCTACCCCTTCATCTACCATCGGGATTACTTTTATACTTAAATAATTGTTATTTGGTGCCTGCGTTGAGCATGAACATTATATCGGGATCTTGTTTATTGCGAGACGGTTACTTGTTTAAATCCGAGAATAATGGTTGTTCGATTTATATGAGTAATATGTTTTATGCACATGCACCTTTGCTAGATGGTCTATTCTTATTGAATCTCGATAGTGGAAATACACATATTAATAACATTGAGGCTAAACGTTTGAAATCGAGCGATAACTCGACCTATATGTGGCATTGTCGTCTTGGTCACATTGGAGTGAAGCGTATGAAGAAACTCCATTCCGATGGACTTCTTGAATCACTTGATTTTGAATCACTTGAAAGATGCGAAGCATGTCTGATGGGTAAAATGACTAAGACTCCATTTTCTGGTATGATGGAGCGAGCTACGGACTTATTGGAAATCATACATACCGATGTGTGTGGTCCAATGAGTGTAGCATTGCGCGGTGGTTATCGTTATGTTCTTACCTTCACGGATGACTTGAGTAGATATGGGTATATCTATTTCATGAAACATAAATCCGAAACTTCCGAGAAGTTTAAGGAATTTCAAAGTGAGGTAGAGAATCAACGTAACAAGAAGATTAAATTTCTACGTTCTGATCGTGGAGGTGAATATCTAAGTTACGAGTTTGGCGAGCATTTGAAGAAATGCGGAATACTTTCACAATTGACACCGTCGGGAACACCACAGCGTAATGGTGTGTCTGAACGTCGTAATCGAACTCTCTTAGATATGGTTCGTTCTATGATGTCACTTACAAATTTACCGCTATCATTTTGGGGTTATGCATTAGAAACAGCCGCATTCACTTTAAATAGGGCACCGTCTAAATCCGTTGAAACGACACCGTATGAATTATGGTTTGGGAAGAAACCTAAATTGTTGTTCCTTAAAGTTTGGGGATGCGAAGCCTATGTAAAGAAGTTACAGCCGGACAAGCTTGAACCCAAAGCGGAAAAATGCGTCTTCAAAGGATACCCGAAGGAAACTATTGGGTATACCTTCTATCATAGATCCGAAGGCAAAATCTTCGTTGCCAAGAATGGATCCTTTCTAGAGAAGGAATTTCTCTCGAAAGAAGTGACTGGAAGGAAAGTAGAACTCGACGAGGTTGTTGAACCTTCTCTCGAAATTGCGAGTAGCGCAGCGCCGGAAGAAGTTCCTGTGGTGCCTGCACCAATTAGAGAGGAAGCTAATGATGATGATCATGAAACTTCGGCCGAAGTTGCTACAGAGCCTCGCAGGTCAACGAGAACTCGTACCACTCCAGATTGGTATGATCCCGTTATGAGTGTCATGTTGGTGGACAACACCGATGACCCTGAGACATATGAGGAAGCGATGATGAGCCCAGATTCCAATAAATGGCAGGAAGCCATGAAATCCGAGATTGGATCCATGTACGAAAACCAAGTATGGACTTTGGTGGACTTACTGGATGGCCGGAAGGCTGTCGAGAACAAATGGATTTTCAAGAAGAAAACAGATGCTGATGGTAATGTTACTGTCTATAAAGCTCGACTTGTCGCAAAAGGGTTTCGACAAATTCAAGGAGTTGACTATGATGAGACTTTCTCACCAGTAGCGAAGCTAAAGTCTGTGAGGATTATGTTAGCAATCGCTGCATATTATGATTATGAGATATGGCAGATGGATGTCAAAACAGCATTCCTCAATGGAGACATTGATGAAGAGTTGTATATGATGCAACCCAAAGGTTTTGTCGATCCTAAAGATGCTAACAAGGTATGCAAACTTCAATGGTCCATCTATGGATTGAAGCAAGCATCCCGGAGTTGGAATCAACGTTTTGATAAGGTGATCAAAAGTTTTGGTTTTATACAAACTTATGGAGAAGCTTGTATTTACAAGAAAGTGAGTGGGAGCTCTGTAGCATTCTTAATACTATATGTGGATGACATATTGTTGATTGGGAATGATATAGACCTTCTTAATAGTGTCAAGGAATATTTGAACAATAGTTTTTCAATGAAGGATCTTGGCGAAGCAACTTACATATTAGGCATAAAGATTTATAGAGATAGATCGAAACGCCAAATATCATTGTCACAAAGTACATATTTGGACAAAGTTCTAAAGAGGTTTGGAATGGAAGATAGCAAGAAAGGGTTCTTGCCCATGTTGCCCAATACGACCTTGAGTAAAACTCAAAGTCCGACATCGGCAGAAGATAGAGAAAGGATGAGTAAGACTCCCTATGCCTCAGCCATAGGATCTCTAATGTATGCCATGCTATGTACTAGACCCGACATTGCATATGCTGTTAGTCTAACTAGCAGATATCAAAGTGATCCAGGAGTGGATCATTGGACAGCGGTCAAAAACATCCTTAAGTACTTGAGAAGAACTAAGGATATGGTTCTTTCTTATGGAGGTGATGAACAGCTCGTTGTTAATGGTTACACCGACGCTAGTTGGAACACCGATCCGGATGATTCTAAATCACAATCTGGATACGTATTTATTTTGAATGGTGCAGCAGTTAGCTGGAGGAGTGCAAAGCAAAACGTTGTGGCGAGATCTTCAACTGAATCGGAATACATGGCTGCTTCGGAGGCTTCACAAGAAGCAATATGGATGAAAGAGTTCATTACAGAGCTAGGTGTGGTTCCTAGTGCGCTGGACCCAATGTCTATCTACTGTGATAACATGGGCGCCATAGCCAATGCGCAAGAACCAAGGTCACACAAGAAGCTGAAGCATATCAAGCTACGTTTTCACGCTATTCGAGAACATATCCAAGATGGGGATATAAAGATTTGCAAAGTACAGACAGATCTGAATGTGGCGGATCCGTTGGCTAAACCTCTCCCGAGGGCAAAACATGACCAGCACCAAACTGCCATGGGTGTTCGGTATATTACCATGTAATCTAGATTAGATGACTCTAGTGCAAGTGGGAGACTGTTGGAGATATGCCCTAGAGGCAATAATAAATGTAGTTATTATTATATCTTTGTGTTTATGATAAATGTTTACATTCATGCTATAATAGTATTAACAAGGAAACATTAATACTTGTGTGATTTGTAAACTTAATTTGAAGTCCCTAGTAAAGCCTCTATATAATACTAGCTTGTTGGTTAATAGATGATTGTGGTTTCCCTATCATGAACATTGAGATGTTATTAACAACAAGATCATATCGTTAGGAGAATGATATGGTGGACATACTCCTATAGATAAGCGTAGCATAAAGATCAAGTCATTTTAATAGTTCAATTGCTATATGCTTTCTGATACATAGTTATCTAATTCCTTCGACCATGATATCATGCATATCACCTTTACCGGATGGATGCTTTGATAACATCAAACACCACACCGTAACTGGGTGGATATAAAGGTGGCATTGAGTGTTCAGAAAGTATTGGTTGAAACACATGGATCAAGAGTGGGGTTTGTCCATCCATATGACGGATAGATATACTCTGGGCCCTCTCGGTGAAATGTCATCCAATTAGCTTGCAAGCATGTGACTGGCTCACAAGGGATCACATATCACGGGAACGAGAAAAGAGTACTTATCAGTAACGAGGTTGAACTAGGTATGCAGAGATACCGACGATCATAACCTCGGATAAGTAAACTATCGTGAGACAAAGGGAAATTGATATCGTATGTAAGTGGTTCATTCGATCACAAAGTAATCGTAGAAATATGTGGGAGCCATATGAATTTCCAGATTCCTCTATTGGTTATTGTTCGGAGAAGTGTCTCGATCATGTCGGCATAATTCACGAACCGTAGGGAGACACACTTAAGGATTCGACGTTGTTTGAGTAGTTATGGAATGATGAGAAAGAGACCGAATGTTGTTCGGAGTCTCGAATGGGATTCGGGATATCACGAGGAGATCCGGAATGGTCCGGGGAATAAGATTCATATAAGGAAAGTCCCGTTTCGGAGTTGGGGAATGGTTCCGGTGTTTTCATCGGGAATGTTCTAGAATGTTCCGGAATGTCCGGCACTCCGGGGGGAAAGGGTACATGAATGTGTCATTGTAAGTTGGAATGATTGCATCATGTACTAGGTGTCTTTGCTGTCCAAAATAAAGGGTTTATTTAAATCCTAAATTGAAAAGTCAAACGGCTAGTTTGAAAGTCAAACGACAAGTTTTGGAAAGAGGAGGAGGAGTGGGAAACCGAGTTGGGGAGGGATTCCCTCCTCCAACCGCCGGCCCACCTCCAAGCCGAGTTGGGGAGGGACTCCCCTCCCCTTGGCCGCACCTCCCACCTATAAAGGGAGGGGCAGGGCTGCCCCTCCTAGCACACAAGTCCCTCTCCTCTAAACCTAAACCCTAGCCACAGCCTAGGGATTTCTCCCAAGCCGTCAAGTTAGAGCTTCTAATTGCCCTAGCCTCCGGTTTAGAGCCTTCTAATTGGTGTGTCTAAACCCTAGATCACCAAAGCTCTCTCATACTCCACCATACTCTCTCCGGCTTAAGGCGAAGCCCTGCGAGATCTCCCCTCTACTTCCGGTACCACGCCGTTGTGCTGCCGAAATCGCGAGGAGAGTGCTACAACCTCCGCTGCCTGCTGGAACAAGGGAGAGGAAGGTCTTCGTCGAGTACCGAACGTGTGACCGACTGCGGGAGCGCTGCCGGAACGCAGCGCCGGAAGGATCGTCTACGCGATCTTGAGATCGGAAAGAGTACGACTACATCACCCACGAGAATCCGCTCTCGTTAAACACTTTAGAATCTTCGAGGGTGAGTTATTCCATCGACTCGTTGCTACAATCTAGTAGATAGATCTTGGCTTGTTTGTTTGTATGCGGTAGAAATTTTTTGTTTTCCATGCTACGAAACCCTACACTTTGTACTCAGTTGATATCATGCTCTTTTGTCTATGGATGTCACCGGTGTGAAATAAAGAGGGAACTTGTAAGTCCATGGAGTTTGTATTTTGTGTTAGAGAAACGCCTGGGCCGCAAGCCTAAGCCATGCCTAATCATGGTGGAAACTTGCATCATCATCATAGTGAGCTATCTATGAAGCATCCTCAATAAAAAGCTATGCACATAGTAAATAAAAAGATCGCTGAGATGCTCATTGTCTGCTTGCCTTGTCATTTTGGTTATGGGATAGCTCCTGTACCATGTACAAGGGGTACCCCATTGGAGGTTCTCTATGATATGCAAATACTTACAGTGACAAGAACTTGCAGGTGACTGAAGTTGAGTAGCATGAGGTGTGGCCCTCGTATTCAAGGGACTTGAGATTGCCAACTTATACTTTGTTAAGCATATACTCCATCTTTGTTCACTTTATCATTAATCACTTCAAGATGCTTATGATATGGGCAATGAGGGCTGAAAGCTAACAAGTACCATAATTTTTGGAAGCTCTTTTTGAAACTTGAAATCCCTGCTTCCCTTTGTGAAGGGCCTTTCTTCCACCATTGTTGAGTCTCCACCTTCTACCTTTAGGCACCATTAAGAGAGCATAGTTGTCATTCTATGTGTAGTGTTCCAAAGCTTATTGATTGATGCATATTGTGATATTACTTGTTCTTGTGCTACTTGTTTCTAGTCACCCTTGTGAACTTTGAAGGTGTCCTATGCATCTATTTGCTACTCTATGAGGGACAAGCTGATTGCCACTATACTATGTTTTCTATATGTGAAACAAACAAACGTTTTTCAATGCATGTTATTCATGATCTTTGTTTGTAGCCTTTCATGTTACATGCATAGTTACTATGTCCTATTGTTAGAACTCCATCTTTCATGCACATGTTTAGAGTTCTTTGATCCCAGCTTTCAATGCTTGCAAATGGTTTGATCTTGGTTTTGATGGTGCATGTCACCTCAAAAATTATTCTTTTATCACTTACCTACTCGAGGACGAGCAGGAGTTAAGCTTGGGGATGCTTGATACGTTGTAAACGTATCTATAATTTGTTATGCTCCATGCTAGTTTAGTATCTACTTTGCTTTTTGCTTTGTCTACACTTTGAGGTGTTTTTATATCTTTTCTGGAACTAACCTATTAACAAGTTTCCGCACTGCCAGTTGCCTGTTTTCTTCTGTTTTTGGTTCCAAAAAGGCAGAAAATCAATATTCTCGGAATTGGACGGGACAAGAGCCAAAGTCAATATTTTACCGTGAGGGACATGAATCCAGAAGACGAGACGGAGACGCGAAACAGGGCGAACAGACCCCCTAGGCGCGGGTGAGCCCTGCCCCGCGCCTGGGTAGGGTGTGGGGCCCCTGGCCGCCTCCCAGCCTCGCCTCTTCGCCTATAAGAAGCCCTTGATGCAGAAACCCTAAGTACCCGATCAATATTCCACGAAACCTTCTGTAGCCAGCCCCACCGTCGTCCCAAGATGGGGGGATCTGAAGTTCTTCCCGGCACCCTGCCGGAGGGGAAATCATCCCGGAGGCCTTCTCTCCGGTATGATGCGTGATTAGTTCCACCTTGTACTATGAGTCCATGTAGTAGCTAGATGGTTGTATCTCCTCCTTGTGCTTTCATGTATAGATCTTGTGAGCTCCGTTCATGATCAAGATCTAATATATTTGTAATCATGCATGTTGTGTTTTCGGGGATCCGATGGATATTGAGATTATTATGTCAGATTGATTAATGGTTTTGTCTTTATGATTCTATCATGTCTATGTTGTTTGTGATCTTGCATGCTCTCTGTTGTTAGTAGCTATCTTGGCCAAGTAGTTGCTAGTGATTCCAAGAGGGGGTATTTATGCTCGATAGTGGGTTCATGCCTCTAGTTTCCAAGGGAAGTGACAGAAATCTCTTCGGTTGTTTACCTTACACACTTTGCAAGTGGATTATTTACCTTACACACTTTGCTTAAAGCAGTTGTCTGTTGCTTGCAAATTAATAATGGAGGGGGTTTGGATGATAACCTGAAGGTGGACTTCTAGTCATAGACGTAGTTGGATGGCGGTCTATGTATATTGTTGTATTGCCCAATCGAATCTCATAGGATCTTTTTGACTAGTATTGCATTGTTATGCCTTGCTCAGTTCCTGTCAATTGACCTGCTGTAATTTGTTTACCCTTCATGCCATGTTGTTTATCTAAGGAGAGCACCTCTAGTAAACTATGGACCCCAGTCCAATCTTTACCATTGATACATCTTCAACTGTTACCTGTTTACTTGCTGCAAACCATTACCTTCCACACCATACGTTTAATCCTTTGTTACATCAAACCGGTGAGCTTGACAACCTCACTGTTCGTTGGGGCAAAGTCTTGAGTTTGTGTTGTGCAGGTTTCCGTGTTGCTTGCAACACCGGTGTGACGTTTCCTTCCTCCTACTAGTTCGATAACCTCGGTTTCTTATTGAGGGCAAACTTGCTGCTGTGCTACTTCACACCTTGCTCTTGGGGTTCCCAACAGACTCCACGTCAAGCACCAGGTTCACTGGCGCCGTCAAGGAGTCACCATCAACTGTGGTATAAGATAAGAAAATATGACCCTGGTGATGTTGAGGGCGAGCCACCCAGGAAGAGGTTTCCTGCAAAGGTGATGTGGTGTGATCCTATAATACCACAATTGAAATGTTGTTCAGAAACAAAGAGCATGCCAAGTTGTTGCGATGGCACATGGAAGACCGTAAGAAAGATGGGATGTTGAGGCACCCCGCTGATCATTGGCAAAAGAGAAAAATCGAGAGGGACTTCCCGGACTTTGCTGGTGACGCAAGGAACTTATGGTTTGGTCTAAGTACAAATGACATGAATCCTTTTGGGGAGCAGATCTGCAGTCACAACACCTGGCCCGTGACTCTATGTATATACAACCTTCCTTCTTGGTTGTGCATGAAGCGGAAGTTCATTATGATGCCATTGCTCATCCAAGGACCGAAGCAACCCGACAATGACCTTGATGTGTACATAAGGCCATTAGTTGATGAAATTTTATAGTTCTAGGCCAAACCAGGTGTGTGTGTGGGATGAGCACAAACATTAGGAATTTTTCTTACGAGCATTGTTGTTCGTAACTGCGGTGACCCAGCATACCACTGCAT
Organism: Avena sativa; assembly: GCA_916181665.1. Lineage (NCBI taxonomy): Eukaryota > Viridiplantae > Streptophyta > Magnoliopsida > Poales > Poaceae > Avena > Avena sativa. The sequence goes on along the minus strand of OV702298.1, from coordinate 268,521,569 downwards.
GATGTAGTACACTATAGTCATTGACATAAAACCAATGAAACACTGTTCACTAGTATTACATCCCTCAGAGTAGTACAACAGAAACATAGCAGGTCCAAGACATGACTATAGGTTACAACTCAACTCTTTACACAAGATCCAGAGAACACTCTAAGTTAAAGAGAGAGAAAGAAACTTCTTACGAAGAAGAATTAGGAATAAATAACTCATAGCTACTATACTTACAAAACTAGTAGCTGAACTACTGGCTTGCATTGCTGCTATTGCAATACTCTACAGAAGTAGGTTCTATGGTTAGAAATTCTATTCTTATCTAATCATCAACTTAGTCTTCACTTGAGTTGATGTATATGTTGAATTTCTTGACTCCATTGAAGAGCGTAGATTTTGATGATGATTCCTGGAGCATAACTTGATGTAGATGTTGTCTGTACTGGCTTTAGAACCTAGCAAGGGTTAAGAAGATACTTTGAGTACGTGCATACTCAGCAAGTCCACTAGAAAAGGAGTGTTTGATGCACTATATCTACAGCCACAGACCATAGGTCGTAGGCAATGCAGGTTTTCGTAAACATTTCTTCAAAGGTTGCTTTTATTCTGAAAAGCTATGTCCGTCAGCCTTCACGGGTTTACCAGAACTTTCATGGAGTTCCTTTCCCGCAGCGTTCGCAGCTCCTTCCCTGAACAGGGAGTAACAAGTTACAGTTCTTACACTCTAGAGAGGTGCGTCACTTTACCCATGAGAGATCTTAGCTTTGTTGCACATCCGAATTGCAGGTTCGTTCACACTTCCTTGGTGTGAGGCCCAGACTAAGATCCAAGCCAATCACTACCTTCTCCGCGACCCCGCATGTCTCCTTGGTGTACGCCAGCCCACCTATTGAATTACGGCAATGTCAGTACAGACCGTTCAGATGCCGGAACTATCGTGGGATGTTGAGGGCTCCCACCCATATGTTGCATATCCTCTACGAATTACCATAAATAATATGCATGCTACGAGTGATAACAGCCACGACCCGCACATCCAGCTCCATGCGAGAGGGAAAAGGTACAGCTGACTTCTTCGTCCCATTCCAAATCTCATGGTCAACGCGTAATATACGGCTCAAGAATCACTGGCGACATTGGTTGTTAAGTCCTAGATAATATGTTCCTTTACCACCGGAACTCTTATAGTAGGTTATTACCTCATGGTAAATAACCTATAATCATATTATTATGAAAATAGTGTTTTCTGGCCTTTTTCAAATGCAGGTGATGGCAACACTGGATTTGTAAAAATACTTTACAGAAAATAATCAAAGGACATGAGCAAGTGTGAACTTGCCTTTTGTGATTGCAAGATTATGCACTCACGGTCTTCAAGACAATGTAAGATCCAATAGCGGAAATCTGCATCATTAGTCCGGTAAGGACTAATGTTTAAAGAAGCAAGATGATTTGCATAAGTAATGTAATGCAAGTTGATAAACGCGAATCCCGAGAATAACGTTGTTCTAGGGTTTGGATACTGGAAAGGGTTTTTCCTTGGAATGTGTTGCCCCTTTTAAATTAAGTTTCATACATGTGCTTCTTATTAAGGCTTGTGAGTGTGCGGAAAACAACATGTATTTATATAACAAAAAAATATACAGTATGGAATGCTACATAAGGTTGCTTACATCTTAATTGTTTATCTTCAAGTTTTACTTTAAAAGTAATGTCACTTATAAAGAATCTAAGTATTAACAATCCTATTATACAAGTAAAGTATAAAGTAAGGTGTTTACTATTAATTGTCATATGTTGTTTGAAGTGGCAAAATGAATAACTTTTGAAGAAAATCTTACTCAACTAAGCAGAAGCATTTAAGCTTTTGAGTTAATCTTATGAGGTGTTCTTTCTAGTTATAGCCTTTTAGTAAGAAAGAATTACTCTACTTGAATAATGATAGCATTAGTATTTGAGACTTATCTATTGTAACATCCCTAAAATCATGTTTCAAAACCCATGCATATCATCCATGCATCCATGATCATTTAGGGTTCCATTTTCAAAACTATTTCAAAAACAGGAGCATATGTTGCTCATTATTTTATGTAAGTATGCTCTAGCCTTAGTGCTAATTTCTAATGAGAAGAGTACTTGTTTTGTTCAGTAATGTTTTTAATTCAAACTTAAGTACTTTCCAAAGCTTGAGCAAAGTTTTCAAAACAAAGTGTGAAAATAAAACCAATTTTATGCCTATTGTTTATATCACATTAAGGCTTGGTTTTATTTTTATTTTTCAAATGATCAATGTGTTTTTGAGTAAACAGTAGTGTTTGACACACATTTGAGTGCAAAGTTTACTGTATAAAAACCTAGAGAAGATTTGAATTCAAACTTATTTGAATTAGAGTTGAAAAATCATTTCTAGAAAATCAAACAGAAAAAGAAAAGGAGTAAAGGAAAAAAATAAGACAAACAACCAAACTGGCCCAACCAGCCCAGTTCGACCCATCTAGCCCAACTACCCCCTCCCGCGAAACGTTTTCCTTTACCCGCCAACACACGCACAGAGTCGCTGACGCAGGGACCCCACCTCCTCTCTTTTTCTCTCGCTGACAACGCGGCCCACGCAACGGTCACCGTCTCCACCCGGCGACGAGTTCTTCCCCAAATCACTCGGTCGTTTCCTGATTGATTCGCGGCTTCAATTCCCGTTCAATGCCCGAGTAATTCACGCCCACGTCCTCTGCTACTTAAGCACCATGCCGCCCTCCTCCTTTTCCCCCAAACCCCACCCCACCGGAGCCGCCAGGCTGCTCGTATTTCTCTCTGGACGCCCCTCTGCTCCGACGAGTTCGCCGTCGAATTCCGGTAAGCCTCGCGTCCCCCTCTGCCTCTGGTTCAGACTAGCTTATTCTACATCTCCATGCGCATCTACTAACGCTTTCCGTTTGCTCGCGCATGCTCTGTAGCCTTGGCAGCGTCGTCGACTGAGCTCCGCCACTCTCTGCTCGAACTCTGGCGACCGTTCACCGTAATCCCCAGCTACCCCTCTCCCTCTGTTTGATACGCGTGTGATCCCTAGTGTCCTACGCATCTAACGACACCCTTATCTCGTCTTAGCGTGGCCTAGAGCGTCGCCTTCGTCGCCAACCGAGAGCACCGTTGCCAGGGACTTCTCCGACGAGCAATCCACGATGACCCCGAGCGCCCCTTCGCCAACCGAGCACACGTCGAGCATCTCCTCGTCATGGCGATTTTGGTGAGCATCCTCACACCTCCCCGCGCAACCTAGTTCGCCGGCTCCGCCGCTGACTGAGCACGCCGCCGCCTGTCGCCGCCTCTAGCGCCGCCCGTTTAGGGTTAGTAGTTTTAGGCCGTTCGATTTAGATCTAGTGGATGCGATATATCCACTTAAACGAAGAGGTATGATTAGATCTTAGCCGTTAGATGTTAAGTTGATTTGACGGTGCGCGAGCGCGATCCTGAGCGAAGCGGTACCCTCCAATCAGGAAGCGCCGCATGGCATGAGTTTTGTTTTAAATTTCTGAATTAGATCTTTTAGATGTTTAAATTTGATTAATTCATAACTTTTGAATCCCAAGTCCAAATTTGACAAATTTTATATCAATGGAATTAGGAGAGAAAATCCTTTCCATCTATGCAATGTGTTTAAAGTTTTTCCTCTGTTAAAATGTATGTTTTTGCAGAAAGATGTGTAGGCCTATTTTGTGTATAATAATTATTTGGAAAATGTTTTGCTATGCAAATAAAGTTTATTTGGCTTATTTTGTACTTGTTTATGTTTCAGTACTGTGCACTTGTCTTGTTTGGTGTAGAAAATCATCACATGGCATTATGCATGCATCCATATATTTTTGCTTGTATTTATTTTGTATGTGATTTTGGTGCTATCATTTTATGTGTAGATTTTGGTGCAAATAGTGATTGTGATTGTGAGGATTGTAGCTACTCTCCAAACTACCAAGGCAAGTGGTGCTTCATGATTTATTCCTATGTTTTTTCAACTATGCATTAGAAATAATTTTGCTAGTCTTGCATGGTTATTTTGAGCTATATGCTATGCTTGGGAAATCCTAGTAGTTGTACAATTGCTAGAAATATTTCTAAGTCTTATCAATGCCATGCTTAGCCTAGATAGTAGCAACCAAGGGTGGTTATATATTCATGCTATGAATAAATAGTTCTAAGTCTTTGGACTATGTTTTTGCTTAATAAAACAACTAAGTGAATGAAACACCTGGGTGGAAGGGAAAGAATGGGTTATGTTGAGTGGTTACACAAGGCCCATTTCTATGGTTTACCTTGTGTATCTCACTTGTGGAAAGCCACCCAGGAACAAAGGGATTTGAGATTCCATATGTTAAGAAGCTTCTAGTGCAGCCACTTGGCAATATGGGCTCTGCCTGGATCATATAGGTTGCAATAACTTAGCCATTTGGACAGTTGGTGGTAGTGGGATGATAGGTTGGAGCGCGTCCATTTGGTCTAAGGGAAGGCTTCTGAAAGGTCCTGTCTTGGTGAAAATCAAGTCTTGTGGGGAAAGTGCACAACCTCTGCAGTTGGAAGAATCTAAGTACTTAGCCATGTCCCTGGTATTGGACAACTTGAGCATCAAGACATGGAAGCTATCAAGAATCTCCTCATCCCAATTTCTAAGTAAAAACTTGTGGTTGAACAAGGGTGAAGGACCCCAATGTCTATTGGTGGTTCCTTGGGAAAGATTTTGACAAAGAAAAACTTAGTGTTTTCAACTAATAGGTAAAACCTATTTTGAGCAAATCAAGCCTAAGCTACACTTAGCCAAAATGCATATAGTATCTAGTCCACCAATATTCTACTAAGGTATCACTTGCCAATACTATTCCAATGTATTGACCCACTGTGGCTGTAACTTATGATGTTGCAGGTTATTCTGATGATGATTAGGAGTCATGAGTCTACACTCAACATGCTTGCCTGTGGCACATGAAGATGAAGACTTATTTATCTTATTATATATTTGAGCTCTTGTACTAGGCCTATGGCCATGGAGTTTGTAAAAGATTATGTTTGTCTCTAGAATGACTTGTAATAATTACCTTTGTTTCTATGTACTTCATCTTAAACTGTGGATGCTAGCATTGCAATCAGAGGGATCCTTTCCTTTACAAAGGAGGGATCTTACATCTATCTTGGTTTTTAACTTGGTTGGTTTCGTATTAAGATGCTTTACAAATTTAATTATAATAGACCAAAATTAACTATAAAACATATAATAAAGTTTTTAGCATTATACTTAAAGCTTGGTAACTATAAGTAACTTTAAGATTGTAGATAGACTTAGAGTGTATTACTTATGATACTTGTGTTCATTTTATATTGTTTCCTTAGAGTTACTTAAGAATGGCATTTCTTCTATTGGAGTAGTGATTTATTTACATTATAATGGTATAAAGGAATTTATCTCCCTATAAGGGTGTGGTTAATGTTTGTGAATAAGTAAACAATATTATTTATTACTTATGAACTCACTTATAGTGTTTTGATTTGTTTATAAAATTGTGAGTAATATAAAGAATGGGTTTTATCTTATTACAATTATTCTTGGAGGTTTTATATTAATTAAGGATCCTTTTATAAAATAATCTACATTAATGGTTGAGAGATAATTTAATAAAATTGTATTTAAAATGTGTTGGACTAATTTGACTTTATATTATAAATATTCAAGGCTAATACTATTTATTAGACTTTAATTAGTTAATTTTAGAATTATTAACAAATTTTATTTACCTTTATATGAATTATTAATTAAAGAAATAGGTTTTAAATTCAAGTTATGAAAGTGTTTAACTTTTTATTTAACTCAAAAGTGGTATATCACATTTTAATATGTAGGTATTATTTTTTTGATTATTTTGGTATATTACATTTATTTTTGTGATTTATAAATAATAAGATATGATTTTAATACGGTTAATTACTTTAAAAATATTAATAATTAACAAATATTTAATTAAGTGAAATAATAATGTATAATTATAATTTTAAAGTATAATTCTTATTTTTCTAAGATTTTTAGTATTTTGTTTATATTTTTAACATCTACCATTATTAAAATATAAATTATCAAAGTATTAAAACTTTATAAAGTATTTATTAAATAATATTTATTTTAATCATCATCATAATAATATTTAATAATAGTTTTAAGTTGTAGATTTTATTTTTCTAAATATTTTCATATAATATATGTATTTTTCTGATTTATAAAGCAAAAGATATTAAATTTACAAGATTTAATCATTTTATTTTATTTATGGAATATTGAAATTTGGATTTATAATGTTTTAATTATTCCTAAACATAAATTAAACCTTTTTACACTCAGATGGGATCTACCCACGGTCACAGACAGGTGGGGCATAGGACCACATCACAAGCCACATCAGCAAAGACCAGTCAAAGGCTGAGCATGTCAAGGGTGACCTCACCCTGATGTCACGATGACATCAGCAATGGCAATGCTCACAGGTGATGCTCGAATCCGGCGACAGGACGCACGCGCGCTTGTGGGGCTAGGAGATTCGGATGCGGAAGACTGAGGTGAATCGATTGGTGGCCGCGCCGCCCGTATTTGGTCACCGGAGCACTAGCTCCGACGAGCATCTGCGGCGACGGACAGAGGTGCACGACGCAAGCGCGATGGAGGAAGAGAGAGAGGAAAACGGGGAGGTCCCTAAGGACCAGGAGCTCACCACGAAGCGGGCAGAGGGGTCGTCGAGGAGCTAGATGGCCGGAATCAATGGCGAGCGCGACGGCCGGAGGCGAGGAACAAGGGTCCGATTGCGTCGGTGGAGACCTCGCCCGCATGCATGCTTCGGGGCAATCGACGGAGACGAACGAGGCGGAGCTCCCAGACATCACGGCGAGTCAAGGGGTGGTCGGACGTGGCCGAAACGACAAACACCGGCGAGCTTGGTTTTCGGCTACTGGGAGAAATCAAAGATGAAGAAGGGGATTAGGGTTCTCCGGCGGCGTTCAGGGTTACTTGTAGACGACCATGAGCGGTGGCGTGGATCTTGGCGCGGCTGGACGTCATGGCGTGGCGGCGGACGGCGACGATGCTGATAGCCAGCTGCTTGTGACATCGGGGAGGAAGATGACGACGTACTTTTCACGGTAAACCCCCCAGCAGTTCTTTTGATTTGCTCCGCAGTACCTCCTCGGCCCCACTTGTCAACCAGAGAGAGATAGATTGGTCTGGTTGTTGGGATGTTACTGGGCTTCAGTTGGGTGGCTGTGGTTGCTTGTTGTGATGGATAAGAAAGAGGGTTTATGGGCTTCGGCCTGGTTATAGTTTTTTCTTCACTGTTTTCTTTTCTCTTTTCTGTTTTATTTTCAGATTTGTGTATTACACATTTGTTTTAGGAATCTTTCTTTATAAAAGTTCTTTGCTGAATACAAGCATCAATAATAAGTTATTTTGAACTATTTATGAACTTTTATTATATATAGTTATCACTTCTTTATTTTCTTTGTATAGATACCTTTTCTATTATGAACTTATTATAGAATGTATTACTACTCACTAAATGAGATTTTATTTCCATTAATATATAATATTAGGGCAACATTTATATTTATTGGTACTTCATTTTTGTTTGATACATAAAGTTTTGAGTACTTAATAGGGTTAATATTATTCTCATAATTTAGGAAATGGTAATGTATATATTTTTTATTATTACTAACAAAAGAGTTAAAGTCTAAATTGAAAATACTTACCATAAGTTCTTAGAAGATTTAATATTCTCATATTTATTTTATTGATGTGAAAATGCTTACCATAAGTTCTTAGAAGATTTAATATTCTCATATTTATTTTATTGTCTTTATGCTTGAGATCAGAATGATGTTATCTGGAATGTCTCATGAAAAGGATTTGATAAAGATAACTCCTAAGCACATATGGTTATGATAATTAGAAATGATAAAGATGTGCTTAATTGATTTGTAATGGGAAAATATTCCTATAAAGCATTGTGGAAATAAGATGATAGATCAACCATAGTAAGTGGATACTAGGTTTTGGTCTTAAATTTAGGGTTTAGTGTTTAACAAGGATTCCTATATTCCATAATTCATAATTCTGGACTTCTACTTAAGGAATTCCCTTCCTAGATATACTACTTCTTCCTATCCATAATCATGTGCTAACATGATGAACTTGACTCCACAAAAATATTCTCATCCACCTTTTATTCTTCTAAATCCACTTGTAAATTCCAATGAGCTTAACACTAAAGCTTTTCATAATCTTCTCATACTCTTCCTTAATAATCCTTCACTAATATCACCTCAATAGATGTATTCATAAAATCCTACTTCACTTCAAGGGCTTAGTATTTCCAAAGAGGAAAATACTACTTCTTTAATCCAATGTTGCTCTAAGATCATTTTAATCATATTATCTTGTCTCTACTTGACTCCAATATCTAATATTCCAACCTCACATTATATTAATGTGACTTGTAATGACTAATCTAGGATAATATATATATATACTATGGTTCAATCATGTTTTATCCACCAATGTCACTTATACATGGTATAAGCATTCAATATTAGTGAATAAGGCATGATCATTATAATCATTTGATCCTTTATGATTCAGGTTTCCAATTGGCTAAACAAGGCTTCATCAATACAACATTATAGTTGTATTATAATTATCTTCTGTTTAGCTCTATTGGATTAAGAGATATAATTCATTGACTATTCCTACTTGGTCCAATAGGACTACTCCTGGTAACTATCTTCAGACTTCATCCTTGTAATCTTCTTTTTTACCATAATGATTTGATTTCCTCCAATAACTCCCATCCTATAGATGACATCTAAAACTAGCATCACTATTTACATCTTCTTACTTCTTTCTTTATAAGACTTAAGTGAATGCTATAATAAGTACAAGAGTTGATAGGTCAAGAATTGATAGGTTAAGAATTGGTGAATCAATAGTTGATTTCTCAATATTGATGAACAACAAATATAAGGATATGATTCAATATAGATGATAAGGATTTATATGGAAAGAAAGATATATGGTGAATGATCTTGACTTTGGTTCTTTCCTACTCAATCTCACTAAAGAATTAAAGTTAGGTATTTCCATGATACTCATGGTATAAGTAGATGAGAATAAACTATAGTTGTTACATTCTTATTATTTGGGTTATATCCTTAACTTGGTACTCATGAGTGATTATAATGAATACTATTATATGATCACCTAAGGATCAAATATAAATCATTAACTAATTTATTAGGGTTTAGTTTTATTCCATTTGATCTACCCTTAGATCAAATCATGTTTACCAAAAATAAGGTTTTAGCAAAGGTCATATTGAAACTTATCGCAGTCAACTTGATGATCTACTTCAATTCCATCAAGTTGAGAAAAGCTTCAATCACTTTGACAAGTTTTGTTCAAAAGCGCGAAAATTATTCAGATTTTCTATGCATGAATACAATGCACACATCTGTGTTCAGCTTATTTCTAAGCTCTAATGCTGGGATGTTACAGTAACCATCAATGAGTGTCCTACTCTTAGTAACATTTCACGATAGACGAACAAGGGATACAATGCATGCACACACTGTTTAGATAAGATTGAAAGTATATATCTAGAAAAATGTAGAAATAATGTGTACCCGTACAATCGTTGTTTTCTTCCGCCTAGGCATCCCTTAAGGAAAAAAGCAAGCATTTCGATGGCAAGGCAGAAACCCGGACGAAGCCTGTCCCCCGTACTGGTGTTGATGTATTTGGTATGGTCAAGGATTTAAATGTAATCTTTGGACAGGGTCCTAGAGGAAAACCAGTTCTGAAAGACGCCTACGGACACACACCCATGTGGAAGTGGGAGCTACCCTATTAGGAAGTCCATGAGGTCCGCTCTGCAATCGACGTGATGCACCTCACGAAGAATCTTTGCATGAATATTCTAGGCTTCTTGGGCTTGTATGGGAAGTCAAAAGATACCCGGAAGCACGGGAGGACCAGAAATATCATAAAGAATGAGACGACATGCATCCAGGTCAGTTTGAAGGGCCTGCAAGCTATGCTTTTACCAAAGAAGAGAAGGAAATTGTCAACACCCGGATTTTTCAATCCTAGATGCCTGTTATGCCATACATCGCAATCCCAGGAATACCATTTTTGCGAGACATAACAGAATTGGATACCATAGTACATCATCCATTACAAACGATACATAAGTTCTTACACAAATAGGGATCTCATGATCCAGTTCTTAATATAACATCAAGCAGCGGAATACGTAATAATAACGGTAGCGTAGGCGAAGCTCCATCTTCGGGGTCACAGGCAATGCTGACGATGGGAGATGATCCTAGTTGTCGTAACCTTCCTGGGGTTCATCTTCCAGGTACTCCTCTTCATAGTCTGGCCATGGGAATAGCCAGGGACAAAGCCATGAGTACTCTTTAAGTACTCGCAAACTAATACTAATAGGTAAAAGGGGGTTTTTGGATAATAGGACACTGGGATCTAGGGTTGTTTTGCAAAAGCCAGATTTATCTCTACTAAGTTCTAAAGCTAGTCACAATTTTATAACTCCTAACTGGGATCTTGTAACTCATGTCACAACTCTGTTGTGGTCAAGTCAAAGTCTTAATTCATTTCACGGGTCATTTTGAAAAGTCTGACGGGGGAACAGTATGGCCACTCCAACTGTCCATAACCGCGGACGCGGCTATTCGAATAGTTTGACACTCTGCAGAGATTGTACACTTTCACCACAACATTCAATACATCCGTCAGGAACAAATCCTGAATTCACCATACTCAGTATGCGGATAATCAATCCTAACCTTCCCATTACACGCCCTAGTATAAGCACCTCTCCTGTGAGTTTGGCCTCCCAACCATGACCAACTGTCATCTTGGGTACTACACAGGTGGACAATCTTCACAAGGTAGCCTCATCTCAAACCTTGGCCGTGAGGGAACTAATACTAAGGAATATAAGTTTCTAGTCAAGCCCTACCCAATATTCGGGTATTGTGGTTGTACGATAAATTGGAATGGTATCGCATCCAGACAACCATCAGTTTTATAAAGGGCTAAGGCTCATGCCTCAACATTTTCATCACCAAAATCATCAAGTGTTTGGAAACACATGTCCAAAACATTTCAGTAGAATGATCCATCATTCCAAGGTTTTCATAACCATTTTTCCACCAAGTATTCCCATCTAAAAGTTGATCAAGTTTTATGCTTAGCACTAGCATCTACAGGTGGGGGTAGTACTAATGAGGGGTGGTAACTAGTGGAGTTTCAACTAAGTATAACCTTATGTCTCAGGCTGATATCTAGGTTTCTAACTTAGGCCAAATTTTATGCTCTTTATGCAACCTTCAAATATCTTTCTAGTATCTATAAGTCACTTAAGTAAACTCTCAGTAAGCTTTGATAAAGAAATAAAGTAAGAAGCTTGTAAGTAAAACTAGGATTGGTTTGTCAAGTGGGTATGGTCACATATGCTTAAGGCATATAGTAGTCATAGAACAAGTATGTGTTTGTTGCATCAGTAGGGTATCTTGCAAGGGTTAGCTTGCATAGGTATAGTATCAGCTTGCATCAATATTAGTATAAGCTTGCTAAATTGCAAGTGTTAGCTTGCTAGGTTAATAGCTTGCAAGTATTGGCTTGCCTTGTGCAGAGCAGTGGTTGAAGTTCTCCTCGGCTTCTTCTTCGTAGTATCCTCCTTCCTCCTCGTATCCTTGGTCGGTACTAGCGTCTATGAATAAATACGAGGTACACAATCACCAAACAATACTTAACTACTTGCAATCATCACACACAAGGGTCCTATGGATGATCTAGCATCATCCCTAATATTACAAGGTTAAGGCTTGATTTAATTCCTTTTATTTTTAGAAAAGTAATTTCCACTCATTGAAAAACTACTTAAGATTTAATATTCTCCAAACCAAACATGGGATCATGTTGACACATGGTATCACCACATATTGTAGTCCATGGGAATGTGATTTAAAGTGGTGTCACAATTTAATAAGGTTTTACCCTTTTATTTTAATTAATTAAAGTGGATAGAAATGCTTATGTAGCATTCTTTTATTACTTGTACAATATTTCTGCAAGTAAACCTATATATTTTTATATATTCTGAAAGGTATGGTTAAATGTGATTTTTGAGAGTTGGAATCAACTCAAAAGCTATTATGGTTTAAATTTGAAAAATGTTTGAATGCAGAAAAGTTTCTTCCTTGTTATTTTTACCATGGGTGATCTATATATCCAAATGACTTGAATCCAACGGGCTTGGATTCAGCATTTACAGACCTTTCCAACAAAATTGGTTTTATTCAATTTGATGCACTGAATCGATCTGGGTTGATTTTTTAAGTTGGGTACAGAAGTGTGTTTGAATTGAAATAGAAAAAGGTTTAATTTGAATAACTGGGCTGCGCGGGAAAAGTTTCTGGGCCGGCCTGATAAGCGCAGTGCTCCTGCAGGCTGCTTAAGTGGGTGTCCCCACTCGTCAGTGACACGGGGCTGGGCGAAGCGGTACGAGGCGACGTGGATCGTTCGATCTAGTTCTAATCTAACGGCTGGGAGTCATCGTCGATGCGAGACAACTCCGGAGAGAACAAAACCTAGCGCGGCCAGTGAGGGGTGCTGGGGGCTCACCGGGGTACTGGCGAGGGTCGGCGAGGCGTGCGAACGACGAAGTCGACGACGGCGAATCTCCTGGTACTGGTGGCTTCTCCTGGGGCGGCTCCAATCGCTGGCTCCCTTCTTCTCCAGAGGTGGCGGGCTCCGATGAAATTCCGGCGCGGGTGGTGCTCGCCTTGCTCTAAGAACGGTGTGGCACGATCAGTGGGGAGAGGGGAGTGAGATGGTGTGAATAAATCGTGTGGGGGTGGCCTCTATTTATAGTCGAGCGAGGGGACCGTCGGGGCGCACGGTGAGCTCGTCGGGGGCGAGGTTACAGGCGGCTAATGGCATGGGCAAGGGTAGGGGACGGTGCGGTGTCTCCTGGCGATGCTCAACGACATGGTCTCGAGGCATGGGGCGGTGTGGTTTGGTATGGAATGGGCAGTGCTCTGCGCGGCAGAGGCGGCGTCTTCGACGGCGGGCGGTGGCTGTGCGGCACGGGGCGGCAAACGGGGATGTCTGGCGGTCTCCTGGGTCGGTGGGGATTGTGTATGCATGCGGTGAGGGCGGCGCGCGGTCTATGGGTGATGGTCGAGGGTGGTGCTCTGGCGCACGCTCGGCATGGTCGCTGGCGGTCTGGGCGCGGCTTGTGCGCGTGGTCCAGGGCTTGGCAACGCTCGTGGCTAGGACAGGTAGTGGCGGTGGATGGTGGGCTGCCTCCCAGACAAGGTTGGCACAGCTAGTTCATCCTCTAGCTTGCTGTCCACAATGGGGTGACAAGGGGGTGCTCGGCTGTTCACCATTGATGGCAATGGCAAGCTCACAGGGGTGCTAGTCCTTAGTTAAACTTCCTAGATGACCTACTAAGCTGTGTGTGAGCTAACTAGGGAACAAGTTAGGCCAATTTTACTGCACACTATAGTGTTTGATGTTTGTTTGATTTGTGTCTGCAACCTGTTTGATGAAATGGCCGCATGAAATCAAGTTTTGAATTTTGAAAAGATTTTTGGTGGGTTTACTAGATTGGTGCTGGTGAGTCTGCAGATGCTTGGGTTTTGAAAGTTAAGCTTGTTTGAGTAGTTTTTGAAAAAGTGGGATCTTCCCATATGATAAAGATTCAATTTTGAATTTTCATTTAAACTATGCATTTGAAAGTTTCTGGATGATCACAAAGTGGGCCTTGATACCTTGTTATGAGTACATTCAAGGGGTGCAAAGATCCAGAAAAGTTTCTGTTAGGTTTTGAAAGTTTGAGACAGCCAAAGTAGGCATGGGAGTTAAATTGGCCAAAATGACCATTCATTTCATATGTGTGTTTTGATTTACTTGTCTTTAGGAAAAGTGTGGGAAATGTTTTAGATGATATTTATTTCACCTAAGAAACATTTTACAAGCAATGGAACAAACAAACAAGGTGGTTTTAAAAGAATTCAAAATCCATGCATACACATATGTATGCATTCATGATTTTATTTAGAAAAGTTTTTGTTAACCCTAATTTTGATGATTAGAATTTGATGATCCAAGCTTAGTATTTTTGGGATGTTACAGAAATTTTTTGAAGTCCTTTTCAGTATTAAGGTCCTGTCTGACTTCTCGTCGAATATAAAGGGAATAGTTGATGGCGCTTTGTTGACATGGGAGCTTCTTCTTATTTATTCCCTGGCAACGGCGCCAGAAAAGCTTGATGGCTAACGTGAAGCCTGTTGGGAACCCAAGAGCAGGGTGTGAAGAAGCACAACGGCAAGTTTTCCCTCAGTCAGAAACCGAGGTTATCGAACAAGTAGGAGGAAGGAAACGTCACACAGGTGTTGCAAGCAACGCGGAAACCTGCACAACACAAACTCAAGACTTTGCTCCAACGAATCAGTGAGGTTGTCAAGCTCATCGATTTGCTGTAACAAAGGATTAAAAGTATGGTGTGGAAGGTAATGGTTTGCAGCAAGTGAACAAGTAACAGTGGAAGATGTATCAATGGTAAAGTTTGGACCGGGGTCCATAGTTCACCAGAGGTGCTCTCCTTAGATAAACAACATGGCATGAAGAGTAAACAAATTACAGCAGGGCAATTGATAGGACCTGAGCAAGGCATAACAATGCAATACCGGACAAAAATATCCTATGAGATTCGATTGGGCAATACAACAATATACATAGACCACCATCCAACTGCATCTATGACTAGAAGTCCACCTTCAGGTTATCATCCGAACCCCCTCCGGTATTAAGATGCAAGCAACAGACAACTGATTTAAGCAAAGTGTGTAAGGTAAACAATCCACTTGTTCCATGAACAAGAGACCGTTGTTTTCTCCCTAGTAGAAACAGCACATCTACAACCGAAGAGATTTCTGTCACTTCCCTTGGAAACTAGAGGCATAAACCCACTATCGAGCATAAATACTCCCTCTTGGAGTCACTAGCAACTACTTGGCCAAGATAGCTACTAACGACGGAGAGCATGCAAAATCACAAACAACACAGACATGATAGAATCATAAAGACAAAACCATTAATCAATCTGACATAGTAATCTCAATATCCATTGGATTCCCGCAAACACAAAATGCATGATTACAAATAGATTAGATCTTGATCATGAACGGAGCTCACAAGATCTATACATGAAAGCACAAGGAGGAGATACAACCATCTAGCAACTACATGGACCCATAGTCCAAGGTGGAACTACTCACGCTTCATACCGGAGAGAAGACCTCCGGGATGATTTCCCCTCCGGCAGGGTACAGGGAAGAACTTTAGATCCCCCCGATCTAGGGATGACGGTGGCGGCGGCTACAGAAGGTTTCGTGGAGTTTTGATCGGGTACTTAGGGTTTCTGCATCGAGGGCTTCTTATAGGCGAAGAGGCGAGGCCGGGAGGCGGCCAGGGGCCCCACACCCTACCCGTGCCTAGGGGGTCTGGCCGCCCTGGTTCTCGTCTCCATCTTGTCTTCTGGATTCGTGCCCCCCCCCACGGTAAAATATTGACTTTGGCTTTTGTCCCGTCCAATTCCGAGAATATTGATTTTCTGCCTTTCTGGAACCAAAAGCAGGAGAAAACATGCAACTGGCACTGTGGCAACTTGTTAATAGGTTAGTTCTAGAAAATATATAAAAACACCTCAAAGTGTAGACAAAGTAAATCAAAGTAGATAATAAATAAGCATGGAGCATCAAAAATTATAGATACGTTTCCGACGTAACAAGCATCCCCAAGCTTAACTCCTGCTCGTCCTCGAGTAGGTAAGTGATAAAAAGAATAATTTTTGAGGTGACATGCACCGTCAAAACCAAGATCAAACCATTTGCAAGCTTTGAAAGATGGGATCAAAGAACTCTAAACATGTGAATGAAAGATGGAGTTCTAACAATAGGACATAGTAACTATGCATGCAACATGAAAGGTTACAAACAAAGATCATGAATAACATGCATTGAAAAACGTTTGTTTGTTTCACATACAGAAAGCATGGCATAGTGGTAATCAGCTTGTCCCTCATAAAGTAGCAAATAGATGCATAGGACACCTTCAAAGTTCACAAGGGTGACTAGAAACAAATAGCACAAGAACAAGTAATATCACAATATGCATCAATCAATAAGTTTTGGGACACTGCACACAGAATGACAACTATGCTCTCTTAATGGTGCCTAAAAGTAGAAGGTGGAGACTCAAATAATGGTGGAAGAAAGGCCTTTCATAAAGGAAGCAGGGATTTCAAGTTTCAAAAAGAGCTTCCAAAAAATTATGGTACTTGTTAGCTTTCAGCCCTCATTGCCCCTATCATAAGCATCTTGAAGTGGTTAAGGTTAAAGTGAACAAATATGGAGTATATGCTTGACGAAGTATAAGTTGGCAATCTCAAGTCCCTTGAATACGAGGGCCACACCTCATGCTACTCAACTTCAGTCACCTGTAAGTTCTTGTCATTGTAAGTATTTGCATATCATAAAGAACCGCCAACGGGGTACCCCTTGCACTTGGTATAGGAGTTATCCCATAACCAAAATGACAAGGCAAGCAGACAATGAGCATCTCAGCGAACTTTTTATTTACTATATGCATAGCTTTTTATTGAGGATGCTTCATATATAGCTCACTATGGTGATGCTGCAAGTTTCCACCATGATTAGGCATGGATTAGGCTAGCGGCCCAGACGTTTGTATAACACAAAATACAAACTCCATGGACTTACAAGTTCCCTCTTTATTTCACACCAGTGGCATCCATAGAAAAAAGAGCATGATATCAACTGAGTACAAAGTACAAGTGCAATGTTGAAAACGTTCCCCGTGACAGCACGGTTCTGCTAATTCCAACATATAAGTGCAAGCATATACAACATAGATGACACAATGGTTCAAGTTTATTAGGGGAAAAGAATATAAAGTGTGCCATCAAGTTTGTGAGGGCTTTAATCACTAAGTTTTCACATAACAAAGAGACTTTTTAACTAGAAGATAGTTGAAAACAAGAATATACATGGAATGGTGTAACACGCCATGCATAGGTATTTATAGTGGACACTTTGGAATAAATTGGTTTCTTGGGAGTTGGAAGCATGAGTAGAGCTTACTCATACAAGTGGAGGCTAGCAAAAGACTGTGAGCAACCAACTAAGAGAGCAATAATGGCCATAATCATGCAGAGCAACAAAACATTACTAATCAAAGCATACAGTGGTACTACAAGTCAAGGACTAAATGATCATAGAGGCTATGGAGACTTGTTCATAGTCATAACATGGTGTGAGCATGTGCCAAGTCAACCCAAGCACAGCATCAAAGGAGAATACCACAATACTATGCTTTTGCATGCTAAAACAACGCTTAATTTCTTCAAGGCACACTAAGCAATCCCAATTGTTTGGAACAAGACATGCTACAGCAATAATCACTAAGCATAAGGTCAAAACAACACCTAGCATGTCATGCTAAAGTCAAAGTCACAGTCAATGCAAGCTCCTCTTGCACTTACAAGCAAGAACTTCCTACTCCTTTCCAACACCAAGCAACTTATTTGCAACAACACAGCGAGAACGGGGGTCCAAACTACTTTATTCAAGCAAACTAAATAACCTAAGCAAAGCAAACGAAAACTAAGACGCTCCAAGAACAACACAATAGTGCATGAAACAATAAAAACGAAGTGTCTGGACAGACATGAGCTTTTTATTGATGAAGAAGGGGATTCCTTGGGCATCCCCAAGCTTTGACGCTTGTACCTCTTGGATATTTCTTGGGGTGAAACCGGGGTGGCATCCCCAAGATTGAGCTTTTGTCCATTCATCATCTCATTGCATCATTCTCTCTCTACACCTGAAATTTTTCCTTCATACAAAACATCACACAATCTTCATTAGCAACATTAGTTTATTCAAAAGACATTAGACCTCTAGCAAAGCTTTGGAACAACAAAAAAATTCACTAAAAACACAAGCTACTGTAGCAACTCCTTCAAAAATATAAGGTTCCCAACCTTTAATAAGGTAGAGATCCCTGTGTTTACAATGCTAGTCCCTGGATCAATAGCTAGCATCCACAGTTAAGATGTAATATCAAGAAACAAAGGTCATAATACAACTTTATAACCAGGAATAAAATAATTTATTACATCTTACATAGCTCATTTGGCTATCACATTACAATGCAGCAAAATATAACAATAGCATGGGGTCCTTCATCTTCAAAGTGCCACAGGCAGACATGTTGGTTGTAGAATTGTAATCCTAATCAACACACTTCACTAATATCAAACAAACCTGCAACATAACAAGTTACAACCACAAGGGTCAATACATTTGAATTGTATTGGCAAGTGATATTATGGTAGTATAGTGGAGTCTATCATCTATATGCATTTGGATAAGTGGAGCTTAGGCTTGCTTTGCTCAAAATAGATTTTCCTTATCATTTGAAAACACTAAGTTTTTGTTTGTCAAAAATCACCCAAGGCATCTCCCAATAGAAATTGGTGATCCTTCAACCCTTGTTCAACCACAAATTTTTAACTTAGAAATTGGGATGAGGAGATTCTTGATAGCTTCCATGTATTGATGCTCAAATTGTCCTTTACCAGGGACATGGCTAAGTACTTAGATTTTACACTCTGCACAGGTGGTGCACTTTCCCCACAAGACTTGGTTTCCCAAGACAAGATCTTTCAGAAGCCTTCCCTTAGACCAGAATGGACGTGTTCCAACCTATCAAACCCCTACCACCAACTGTCCATTTGGCTAAGTTATTGCAACCTATATGATCCAGGCAGAGCCCATAATGCCAAGTGGCTGCACTTGAAGCTTCTCAACATTTGACATCTCAAATCTCTTTGTTCCTGGGTGTCCATCCACAAGTGTGATACACAAGGTAAACCATAGAAATGGGCCTTGTGTAACCACTCAACACAAACCATTCCTTCCATTCCACCCAGGTGATTCATTCACTTAGTTGTTTTATTAAACAAAAACACAAGTCCTTGACTTAGAAATATTCCATAGCATGAAATATAGTCCACCCTTGTTTTCTACTAGCTAAGCTAAGCATGATAGTAGTAGGAATCTTAACTTTAGGAAATTTCTACTAAGGTTTCATCTACTAGGATTTCCCATGGCATGGTTTACACTTAGCAAAATTCCATGCAAGTCCTACTTTAGAAATATCACTAATGCATAGTGAAAATAATGGGACAAAAGTATGAATCATCACTTGCCTTCTTGGTAGGGAATATAAGTTCACTCCTTGATCTTGCAATGTTCACACTCTTCAAATTCCACTACAATTCAATCAAGCAAGCAATATTTCAATCTACCATTCAAGCAACATCACATAAAATAATAGAAACAAAACAATGCATGCAAGCATGCCAAACTTTGTTTTATTTACAAAAGTGGTTTCTAATAGGTTATAGACATTCTAAAACACTTATTGGTCATTTTATAAAAGTGGCAAAACCATTTGCAAAAGATTTTATTATAAACCAATTTAAACCAAAACATTATTTTATGTGGTTGAAAAATGCTTTTAGCAAGACAACAATCTTTATAGGGTTCACCAAATATGTTTTCAAATCATAAAACTTTGTGTTTAGGGTCAGCGAGTTTAAATCAAAACATTTCCCAAAGGTTTTCTTCTAAAAGCATTTTTAACACATAAGCATTATTTTTATTTGACTAGAAATGGTTTAAATCAAAGACTTATTCTTTTGTTTCACCAAATATGTTTTTGAAACCACAAATTGATTTATATGGTCAGTAGGTTCAAAACAAACCATTTGCCAAAGATTTTATCACCAAAATAATTTTAGAAAGAATTTTATACCCAAAATATGCCTACATAAGTTTCTGCAAAAACAAACAATTTAACCGAAACAATTTACTAAAAAAAGTGCATGGTTGGAAAGTACATGTCTTGCTGATTCCATTGATATAAAATTTGCACAATTTGGACGTGTGGTTTGAAAGTTATGAATTTTACAAAATCTCATATCTAATAGAAATGTTTCTGTTTTTAAAACGAAATCTGAGCCACGTGGCGCAATCTTATTGGGCGGTACCGCTTCAGTTGTATCATCCTCTCTGGTGTGTTGGATCTAATGACGATCGTGCGGCACAGATCTGGCCATACCCTTTCGGTTAAGTTTCTATCGAAACCCTTTGATCAAGATCCTACGGCTCATAATAACTAGACATACACTGGCGGCGCTAGCGGTGGTGAACGGTGGCGGTGCGCTCAGATGATGTCGGTGTCGGCATTTCAGGAAGCGAGTGAACGAGGGGAGAAGCTCACCGAGTTCGTCGTGGCATGGGGATGCTCAAGGTGGTTGTTGTCGACTAAGGGGCGCACGGTACTGGCGGGTATTGCTCGCCGGAGTTCACGTCTGCGTCGGGTTTGTCTGTTCGTTGTCGGAGGCAAGTCTACGGTTCATGCCAAACCAAACAAACAACGCTATTAGGTTCACGAGAGAAAGGCGAATACGAGAATATCAGCCAGAGGGGATGGGGGGGCCAGGAGTTACCAGGGGGTTTCGCCGGAGAGGCAGTAGACGACGGTGGCGTGCAGAGGTCTTCCTTGCCAACGCTATGGGGCAAGCGCGGCCGAGCAGATGATACGAGTAGGTGCGCAAGGTTCTAGTGAGCAAGATAGTGTGAAGCAGGGACGGTGGAGTGGGTCGTGTTCGTCGGAATTTGTCGGCGAGCTCTCCGGAGCAGTGAGGCGCGAGCTCGAAATTACGGCGGCCTGGGGGCAAAGAGGGTCTTGCGAGTGATGGAGATCAGAGAGGGGAGAGGGACGCTTAAATGCGCGCGGTCACGGGGCTGAATCAGCGTGTGATTATTGTGGAATCAATCCCGCATTCACTCGGCAGAAACGGCAACGAGGTTGAGGAGAAAAAGTCGCGGCGGGTGAGGAAGAGGAACCTGGCAGGTGGGGCTCACTGTCAGTGAGAGAGAGAGAGGGGGAGTGGGTCCAAGCAGTCAGCGAGTGAGTGGGTCGGGTCCTTGGTGCAAATCATTTTTCTCGCGGGGAAGGGTAAATGGGCTAACTGGGCCAGACTAGGTCTGCTGGGCTGGTTTGGGTTTGCTCTATTTTTTTCTGTTCTGATCTTTTTTTCCTTTTCCAACTCTAATATTCTGTTTTGCTTTTGTTTAATTATTTTAAACACCTATTTGAATTCAAACTTCAAACAAACTTTGAGTAGATTTTAATACTGATTAATAATACATTCCGAAGTCATATTTAGAATAATTCATTTATTCTTTTTAGGGTCTTTTAATTATTTAAAATAGTCCCTTGCATTTATTCAAATAAGATCAAATATATTTTTAATCCTTATTTAAATTTCATTTTTCCACAAAACCTTTTCAGTACGTTTTATTCAATTATAAGGGTGTCAAATAATTCACTTTGAATTATTTGGAATAATTTTAATATGATTTATTAATCATTTTAATTTGGGTGCTTCTTTTAATTCCAATGAAATTAAATATAGTTTTATTTCCATAAATTTTATTTGGAAGATTAATTAAATAAATTTTAATCCACTTGGGTAAATTCCAAATATTATTTTCCCATGATTTAATTAATCATTTCTTAATAGGGATTTTATCTTTATTCAAATAGAATAGGATTTGGTCAAAGTCATTTTATTTTATTTGGAAAATTCTTTATCTATTTATTTTTTTGGATTTGGATTATATTCATTCCATTTGCTTATGGATTAGGCCAAGATTTAATTTGGTCTTTAAATATTCTTCATTTAATATTTCTATCTTTATCTTATAAAATCCATATCTTTTTATTTATATATCCAATGTTGGTGATTCCAATTGGTATAATCTTATTTAATATTTGTTTATTTAAATCCCTTTAAGATTATTTGCTCACCATTTGGTAAGGATTTTTAGACAGATGCTTTATTAGCTTTGGAAATTCAATTTCCTTATCTTATTAAATTTATAAGATTTTATCTATGGCTCCAATTTAAGTGAAACCAATTTCTATGGTTTTATAATATTTCTATTTTTCATTCTTGATCATTTATAAATGTTTGTTGACAAATTTTTATATGGATCAAATCCATAGTCTTAGAGATATCTTGGAAATGATTTTATTCCATTAGGGTTTAGGGTTTTGGTTTATTCTCCAAGTGTTTAAATTTCCAGATGCATTTATGAAGATTGCATTTCACCTGATTTGAATTTAGTTGGATTCAAACTTTACTCAAGTTTGTTCAAGATGGGATTTTAAGTTTCCATTTAGAAAAAAAAGTTTCTTTTCACCCTAATTTTCAACAATTATTTATTTTGTTTATTTATTTTTCACATAACAAGATTTGGAAAATCTTGGGATGTGACAGGATACCACCCTTAAAATAAATCTTGTCCCGAGATTTGGGAAAGATAGGGGTTACAAGTTGGCTCAAAGCAACTAGGGTACTACCACCCTTAAAAATTTTCCAACTAGATTACTTCTTGGCTTGGTTGGGATCTTGTTGAAACCTCTCTGGGCAAACATCTGCATAGTGTCCTTTGTTTGCACACTTGAAACATGTGACAAGGCTGAGATCCTTCATAGGCTTTATCTTGTGCTTCATCTTTTCTGGACAATTGCTTGCATAATGTCCTTGGTTACCACAGTTGTAACATGTGACAAGATTGAGTTCCTCACGTATCTTCTGTGGACAAGTTGATACATAATGACCTAGCTCTTTGCAGTTTTTGCACCACACTTGGTTAATTTCCATATACTTCTTCTTCTCTGGACATTCATTGGCATAGTGTCCTATCTCTTTGCAATGGCAACACTGCACTTGACTTTTGTACTTCTTTTTCTTGGGTTTCTCCAAAGCTAGGAGTGCTTCTAGTTCATGCTCTTCATATCTTATCTCAAAGGTGGGAAAGTTTCCTAGTCTCCTTGATATTTTCCTTGGATAATACATATGTCTCCTCTTTTGTCCATCAAATTGAGTCATATTGTATGGAGGTGCAAGCTGAGATTTTCCTTTGTCTTCATCCTTCTTGGTAGAAGTTGTTCTCTCATGGTAGTCTGCAATCAGTTGTTGCACTCCACCTTGTTTCCTTTGTTGAACTATGGAATAGATGGGGCATTGGATGAAGGGAATATGCCCGAGAGGCAATAATAAAGTGGTTATTATCGTATTCCTTGTTTATGATAAATGTTTATTTTGCATGCTATAATTGTATTAATACGGAAACGTTAATACATGTGTGTTTAATAAACAAACAGAAAGTTCCTAGTTATGCCTCTCTCATAAACTAGCTCGTTGATTAACAAGATGATCAAGGTTTCCTGATCATGGACATTGGATGTTGTTAATAACGGGGTCACAACATTAGTGTAATGGTGTGATGAACATTCATCTGAAGTATAGCATTACGATCAAAGTCATTGAGTTTATATTGCTATAACAACTTACGAAGTGATCCTAATCCTTAGACCATGAGATCATGTCAATCACTAACACCGGAAGAGTTTCTTGATAACATCAAACGTCACACCATAACAGGGTGATTATAAAGATGGATTCAGAACTAATAAAGTGTTATGTTGAGGCCCATGGATCGAGAGTGGAATTTGTTCATCCCTATGACGGATAGATATGCTCTGGGCCCTCTCGGTGATATCACATTGATTAGCTTGCAAGCAAGTGATTTGATCACTAGAATGTTATATCACGGGAACGAGAAAAGAGTGCATGTCAGTAATGAGATCAAACTAGGTATAGAGATACCGATGATCGAATCTCGGACATGTAATATATCGTGAAACAAAGGGATTAAGATACTAGCATAAAAGGTTCCGACGATCACAAGAAAGTCATCGTTGAATGTGTGGGAGTCAGTATGGGTCTCCAGATCCCGCTTCTGATTATTGATCCAAGAGGGGTCTCGATCATGTCCGCATTATTCACGAACCGTAGGGTGACACACTTAAGAGACACGGATATCCATTTGGAGCAAAAGTTTCATGCCGAAAAGAATAACAAGCGCAGGAATTTATTTCACGAGATACTGAAACGGGTTTTTGGTTGAAATTGCAGAAAGTGTTTCTGCATGTGAAATGAAATACTAGCAAGGGGTTATTTGTGAATGTTTGTCATTAAAGTAATTGACAAAATTCTGAATAAAATAAAAGAGTTTTATTTAATGAGAGTTTGCATTAAATTTGGTGGAAATTTAATGGGAATTTGAGTGGGTTTTTGAGTGGAGGGAATTGAAAGGCATTTGAGTGAGTGGAGTGTCCACCCACATGAATGTGGAAGAGGTGGGGGCAGCCCCATGGCTGGGCGCATGGCCCCTTGGGTGCCCCCCTCTCCCTATAAAAGGAGCCCCCCTCCCTCTCTCTCTCACTCACACCTCCTCGTGAAGGATCTCTCTCCCCCTCTAGAATTTATTCCCCATGGTCTCGGACTAGCGAGATACATGTTCCCGGTGGGTTTTCGGCAAGAAAGAGTTGTGCTTCCGCTGCATCACTAGAGCGAGGAGGCAGAGGTTCCTCGGTGCCTCGAACGTGTGTGCGAGCATGGATGCGCTGCTGTTTTGCGGCGCTAGGACTTCCTCTCGATCTTGAGATCGGCAAGTGATCATCTACATCAACCACGAGTTTGGACTCGTTAAGCTTTGTCGGTCTTCAAGGGTATGTTCTCTACGGATATACATCCGCCCGTTGTTTGTATCTAGTAGATAGATCTTGGTACATAGTTGTTCCCATCGTAGGAAAATTTTTGTTTTCTATGGTGCGAACCCTACAGTGGTATCAGAGCCGGATCTATGCGTAGATGCTTTGCACGGGTAGTACACATATGAGTATGTGGGCGATGATGATCATTTTATTGCTTCTTAGTTGTACTTTGGATATTGGTGGCATAGTGGGATGAAGCGGCCCGGACAAACTTTACATGTCCTTGCACATGAGACCTGTTCCACGCTTGACATGGAACTAGTTTTGCATAAGTGGCTAGCGGGTGTCTGTCTCTCCTACTATAGTCAATATCTAATTTGCAACGAGTTGTCAACAATTTGGTTATCCTCGTTGTGGTTCATGTTCGTAGGTAAGAACGGTTCTATCTTCGAAAGCCCTAAGCCATGTAAAATTTGCAATGGATACATTAGAGGCGTCTAGTTTAGATTGTTGCTGGGCTAGTGATATGATATGGTGATGTTGTAAGTAGAAGTATGAGATGATACTATTACAACACACATAACGTGTAATCTCCATAGACCTTGGACTTACACATATAGGTATGATAGTGATCATACCACGGTGCACATGATAAAGATCATATGCGGGAACCATATCATTCCACTAATAAACATGTGATGTTTCATAGCATCTTATATTGCTTGTTTGGCGTTTTGTTGATGATCCCTCATTTCAATATCAAGATAAGAATGTGTTCTTCCTTTAGTATGCACCGATTATGTTCTCGTCGCTCCAAGACATCACGTGATGATCGGGTGTTTTTGGATCCACGACCATATTTCGGGTGTAAGACAGTTACACACGCGAATACTAAGGTTCTTACTTGGCGAGCCTAGCATGTACAGACATGGCCTCGGAACACGGACCGAAAAGTTAAGCATGAGTCATATAGTAGATATGATGCCCATTTGATGCTCGCCTTTGAAGCTACACCCACTCACGTGATGATCAGACTTGGTGTAGTGGATTTGGTTCATGTAATCACCAAAAAGACACGAGGGATGTCGTTTTTGAGTGGGAGTTCATTTCTAATTTGGATTAGTAGAACTTAATTTATCATAAATTAAATCAAAGTGAATTTGCATAATTTGTTGTAGTCATTGGCATTCGTTCACTACCTTATGCATAGTTGTAATTGAGATAATAGAACTATAGAATTCTGGATATTTACTTTACGAACTGGTATCTTATTGTTTTGAGTGTCAATGAAAGTTTAAAGTCCTATTGCAAACTTTCAGCAAACTCTATTTACTCCATGAAATTTAATAATTGGTATTAAATCGAGAGTAACAATTCCAGTGTTAGTATCTTAAGTATCATGTTTGCCTCCATGATTCTTGATTGTTTCAATATCAAGTTTATCTAGGAGCTGAAAGAATTGTTTCAGAAACCATCATGTGTGGCAGATGTAACGATATCTGAAACAATGTTTTGGTTGCAAAATGGTAGAGTATAATATATGTTCTCATATTGGATGAGAATTTACGAAGGTTGGAGATGCTAGACATCCTAATCATCCAAAAGGGTTTTGGAAAGTAATGTTATACTCACGATTCGCCTTTATAAGCTACAATAGCTTGATCATGAAAGTCGTCATGATAAGGATGAATAGAAGATGTATGTAAAGTGTTTACTACACTAAAAGATTACTAAAGAATGGATTTTGAAAGAATACTGATCATTTGATGATGGTGATCTACTTCAAAGTGCAAGTCCAAAGGTATTATTATTTGAATATACACGCTTTGGACTATATGTCATGTATATGGCGCCACTTTTGATGTTGATAGATTCTTTTAAAAAGGAAGAGGAAATGCTTAAAGAGAATCTATAAAATATTTTTGGAAAAAAATAAAAGATTGGAGATATCCAATTTAGGTATATGGATGATATACATGTTATAGTTGTATTCTTTGCTTGTTAAACAATGTGGTTCTTGGGTATTGGATACCGAATTGGTTGGTATGTAATTTCATACAGAACGACGCAATTCATGAACCACAATGGCCTAAGTAACTAGCAAGAGAATATGTGATGATGTTCATCGAAAACAAACAAACCGTTGTTTGTATTTCTCGTTGACATCAAAGCTTGACTTCAAGATTTTTTTTAATAATTGTTATTTAAATCAGGTATTATGAGAACAAAGGTTGTTCAAATAATTACCGTATTCCATATAAGATGGATGATTTACAAATCTAGTTGGAGAAATCACATCCATAAAACCTAATGCTAAAATGTCGCAAGACAAATGATTGAAAGATCACTTATGAAGTGACATCGCTGTTTAAATTATATTGGAAATAAAACATGAAGAAACTCCATTTTCATGGATTTTTGGAGTCTTTGATTTGATCAAGTGACACTTGTGAGACTTTCCTCAGGATAATTAAAACTTCGTTCAAAGGCCAAAGAAGAACGAACGACTAACATATTGGAATTTATACATATAGATGTATGTAGTCCATTATGTGTAGTCGTAAGCGATGGGTTTCAACTTCATATACTTTCTCCGGAAATTTGAGTGAATATTCACTTAATGAGAAAGAAGTGTGAAATATTTGAAAATGTTCAAAGACTTTCAAGATGAAGTGAAAATCATTGTGACAATAAAATAAATGGTTTATGATTTTATCATAAGGGATTTATTTGAGTTACAAGTGTAACAAGAAAATAAATGAATTATGATTTTATCATAAAGGGATTTATTTGAGTTGCAATTTTAGCAAAACACCTAGATTTACATATCCCGAAACACCATAGGAATATGGAGTGTTTGAGATTTGTAATGAAACCTTGTTTGACATGGTTGGATCAAAGGTGTTATTTATAAAACTGCTATTATGTTTTAAAAGATTAAAAGCTTTAGAGACTTCCGCTTTTACACTGAAAAGAGCTCCATCTAGATCCGTTGAAATGACACCATGGAAGTTATGGTTTGGGGTAAAACCCAAGTTGTCATTTCTTAAATTTTGGTATGCTAAACATAAGTAAGATGTTTACAACCGAAGTCGGATGAGCATGTCTTTGTAGGTTATTTCGAATAACAATTGGTTATTCCTCCATAACACCAAGGACAAAAGGATTTGTCGCTTGAAACATTAAGTTTCTTGAAGAAGGAATTTTTCATAAATGTTAAGTGGGAGGACAATAGAACTTTGATAAGGTTAACGAACCTTAGCTAAATGTGCTGAGTTGCGCAGCGCCGGAAATGGTTCCGGAGGCTGCCATAATGCTCATAGCTTATGTGCCTCAAAGGTTGTGGTCACGGAGATCTAAGTTCTTGTTGAACCAAGTCGGCCGGATAAACAATCAAATGCTAAGATTTGAGAGTAAATCATTATTGTTTGACAATGATGAACCGACTACATGCAAAGAAGCGATGATGGGCCCTAACTCCGTCAAATGGCTTGAAGCCATAAAATCCGTGATAGTTCCATACACGAGAAATCAAGTTTTGAACTTGGAAGACCCTCCGGAAAGGTGTAAAAACCTATCGGTCGTATTTGGATCTATAAAGAAACAGACATGGATGTTTCACATCTATGAAATAGTCGACATGTCGTAAAGTATTTTACGACAATGTTCAAGGAGTTGACTATGACAATATTTGATCTTTCATAGCGATATTCAGTCTGGAGGGATTAAAGAAGCAAGCACTACATATAATTTGTTATATGGTAGATGAATAAACAAAACAAAGTTCTTCTAATAGAATGGTTACCTAGGACATGTACATAACATGATCCAAAGGTTTTTGTTAATTCAAAGGATGCTAAAAGGGGCATGCAAACTTCAATGGTTGAAGTAAGCATCGCGGAGTTGGAATCTTCACCGTGATGAAAAGGAGTTTTCATCAGGAGACGATGAAGATGCTTGCATTTGCAAGAAATTAAGTGGGAGCGCTAAGACATATTTCTAATACATTTTGTGGAGGACATCTTGTTGATTAGAAATGATGTATCTTTTATTGACAAAGGTGAAGAATTTCATTTCAATGAAAGACTTAGGCAAAACCCGAATATTTAGCATGAATGTCTATAGTGGATAGACTGTGATGCTAATTTGGTTATGCCAAACGTACATATATGAGATATTGAAGGAGTTCAATATAGAAACGACAAGAAACAGTTCTTGTCGCATGGAAAGGAATTGAATCAAGATTCAA
The DNA here is from genome assembly GCA_916181665.1 of Avena sativa. NCBI lineage: Eukaryota > Viridiplantae > Streptophyta > Magnoliopsida > Poales > Poaceae > Avena > Avena sativa. Next base: position 268,492,494 of record OV702298.1, on the reverse strand, counting down.
GTGTATTGACACTTGATAAGTGAAACAAGATTCAAGTGCTTTGACACTTGATGAGTAAAATCACAAGAATGATTTGATTAATCATACCATGATATGTACACATCCAGATATGTCCTATGCTCTAAGTGTTATGAGCATATACCAGAATGAATCATAAAATGATCATTGGACAATAGTAAGGAAATTCTTATGATCTTTTGGAAGAACTAAGAATATATTTGTGTAGAGGTGACAAACAATTACAAATAGTTCATTGTAAAGCGTTACATTGATACTAGTTTTGTCACAAGATACAAATTAAGTTTATCTCAATTTAAACTATGGGTGGCACAATGTAATGGAAAGGAGTTTCCATGATGGATTTGGAAGAGTTCCAAAGTTAAGACATTGTGACGAATACTACAACAAAAGGCTAAGTATATGACTGCTATAGTAGCAGCAAAGGAGGGCATTTGTGTCAAGTAGTTTGTTATCAAACTAAGGTGTGGTTCGCAATGGGCTAACACTAAAGATATATTGTATGACAATAGTATCGACATGATTTAACCCCAAGGAACTAAAGGTCTCACCGAAAGACCAAATTTATACAATGCCATCTCATTGGAGAATGAGTGATGCGTGAAGACGCAAAGACATGCAAATACACACGGACCTGAAACGTAAGATCTGTAGATTATGTTAACCACTTGCAATTGCGTATATGGAACACTAGAAAGCCATAGGTGTTCAATACGCAAAGTTTTCAAACTAGATTATTGTCTCTAGTGCAAGTGGGAGACTGAAGGGAATATGCCCGAGAGGCAATAATAAAGTGGTTATTATCGTATTCCTTGTTTATGATAAATGTTTATTTTGCATGCTAATTGTATTAATACGGAAACGTTAATACATGTGTGTTTAATAAAGAACTTACGAAGTGATCCTAATCCTTAGACCATGAGATCATGTCAATCACTAACACCGGAAGAGTTTCTTGATAACATCAAACGTCACACCGTAACAGGGTGATTATAAAGATGGATTCAGAACTAATAAAGTGTTATGTTGAGGCCCATGGATCGAGAGTGGAATTTGTTCATCCCGATGACGGATAGATATGCTCTGGGCCCTCTCGGTGATATCACATTGATTAGCTTGCAAGCAAGTGATTTGATCACTAGAATGTTATATCACGGGAACGAGAAAAGAGTGCATGTCAGTAACGAGATCAAACTAGGTATGGAGATACCGATGATCGAATCTCGGACATGTAATATATCGTGAAACAAAGGGATTAAGATACTAGCGTAAAAGGTTCCGACGATCACAAGAAAGTCATTGTTGAATGTGTGGGAGTCAGTATGGGTCTCCAGATCCCGCTTCTGATTATTGATCCAAGAGGGGTTTCGATCATGTCCGCATTATTCACGAACCGTAGGGTGACACACTTAAGAGACACCGACATCCATTTGGAGCAAAAGTTTCATGCTGAAAAGAATAACAAGCGCAGGAATTTATTTCACTAGATACCGAAACGGGTTTTCGGGTGAAATTGCAGAAAGTGTTTCTGCATGTGAAATGAAATACTAGCAAGGGGTTATTTGTGAATGTTTGTCATTAAAGTAATTGACAAAATTCTGAATAAAATAAAAGAGTTTTATTTAATGAGAGTTTGCATTAAATTTGGTGGAAATTTAATGGGAATTTGAGTGGGTTTTTGAGTGGAGGGAATTGAAAGGCATTTGAGTGAGTGGAGTGTCCACCCACATGAATGTGTAAGAGGTGGGGGCAGCCCCATGGCTGGGTGCATGGCCCCTTGGGTGCCCCCCCTCTCCCTATAAAAGGAGCCCCCCTCCCTCTCTCTCACTCACACCTCCTCGTGAAGGATCTCTCTCCCTCTCTAGAATTTATTCCCCATGGTCTCGGACTAGCGAGATACATGTTCCTGGTGGCTTTTCGGCAAGAAAGAGTTGTGCTTCCGCTGCATCGCTGGAGCGAGGAGGTGGAGGTTGCTCGGTGCCTCGAACGTGTGTGCGAGCACGGATGCGCTGCTGTTTTGCGGCGCTAGGACTTCCTCTCGATCTTGAGATTGGCAAGAGATCGTCTACATCAACCACGAGTTTGGACTCGTTAAGCTTTGTCGGTCTTCAAGGGTATGTTCTCTACGGATATACATCCGCCCGTTGTTTGTATCTAGTAGATAGATCTTGGTACATAGTTGTTCCCATCGTAGGAAATTTTTTGTTTTCTATGCTGCGAACCCTACATTGGATAGGGACATGATTATTTCCTTCACATAGGAAACAAGTAGCTTGAGATGTGAGGCATTGATTATTTGGATGTTTCTCTTCACAATTGGGGCATTGATCTTCATGCTCTTTGGAAGTGTGATCCTTGTCTCCACAAATATTGCAAGCTTGGGTTCCTTCTAGAATATCATCCTTGACATCGTTGTTGTCACAAACTCCTTGGGAAGAGTTGTCTCCCATGTTGATCATTTGATTTGTCACCTTATGCAACAATTGGGTTTGGGTTTCCAAAAACCTTTGCATGGTTGGATCTAACTCACTAGTGTTGGCTAAAAATTGAGTTGTCACTTGGTTCAACTGGGTTTGGGTTACTATGAGTTCTCTCATGTTGTCCTCTTGGTTGTTGTTGTTGCCATCCTTGATGTTGGAGTTTCTTGGAGTAGTCATCGTTTGGGTTGGATTGGGATTAGAATGGGTAAAAGATTTCTAAGGAAATAGTTATAATCACACACATCACAATTCACACAAGCAATCACAAACAAACATTCCACTCAAACAACAAGTTCAAGCACATCCTTAGGCATCAAAATATTTTTGCTACACCACATAAGTTGGTGGGTTTGATCTAAACTAAATATGGTGGTCCAACTATATGGTTCACTTGAGATCATTCCATCATTCTTTGTTGTTTATTCTTGAATGAGATCTTGGTTTCCTTGGAAAAATTCTTGTGTCTTGGTCACAAAACCTCAAAGGTGATGATGGTTCCTTCTAAGTTATGTTTCCTTAGTCTCCAAGTCTTGAGTAATATTTCTTGTCTCACTTGTAGTCCTTAGTGATATCCAAGTTGAAGTCCTTGTTGAGAATAAGGTTGAAATCACTTTGAGTTTGGTGAGATCCTTTGCTCATGTTGAAGTATTTGTTCATGGTTGAGGTTTCTATCCATCAAGTTGAAATAGAAGAGATGTAGAATGAAAACCAAAAATGGTTGAGGAAAGAGTATACAAGATTGTTTGTAAATAAGTTTTGGAACAAATACAACTCCTATTTTTCTAAGGGTTTTTGTCCAATCCTAGGGTTACAATCCTACAGGCAACACAATGCTCTGATACCATCTATAAGGTTCCCAACCTTTAATAAGGTAGAGATCCCTGTGTTTACAATGCTAGTCCCTGGATCAATAGCTAGCATACACAGTTAAGACGTAATATCAAGAAACAAAGGTCATAATACAACTTTATAACCAGGAATAAAATAATTTATTACATCTTACATAGCTCATTTGTCTATCACATTACAATGCAGCAAAATATAACAATAGCATGGGGTCCTTCATCTTCAAAGTGCCACAGGCACATGTTGGTTGTAGACTTGTAATCCTAATCAACACACTTCACTAATATCAAACAAACCTGCAACATAACAAGTTACAGCAACAAGGGTCAATACATTTGAATTGTATTGGCAAGAGATACTATGGTAGTATAGTGGAGTCTATCATCTATATGCATTTGGCTAAGTGGAGCTTAGGCTTGCTTTGCTCAAAATAGATTTTCCTTATCATTTGAAAACACTAAGTTTTTGTTTGTCAAAAATCACCCAAGGCATCTCCCAATAAAATTGGTGATCCTTCAACCCTTGTTCAACCACAAGTTTTTAACTTAGAAATTGGGATGAGGAGATTCTTGATAGCTTCCATGTCTTGATGCTCAAATTGTCCTTTACCAGGGACATGGCTAAGTACTTAGATTTTACACTCTGCAGAGGTGGTGCACTTTCCCCACAAGACTTGGTTTTCCAAGACAAGATATTTCAGAAGCCTTCCCTTAGACCAGAATGGACGCGTTCCAACCTATCAAACCCCTACCACCAACTGTCCATTTGGCTAAGTTATTGCAACCTATATGATATAGGTAGAGCCCATAATGCCAAGTGGCTGCACTTGAAGCTTCTCAACATTTGACATCTCAAATCACTTTGTTCCTGGGTGGCCATCCACATGTGTGATACACAAGGTAAACCATAGAAATGGGCCTTGTGTAACCACTCAACACAAACCATTCCTTCCATTCCACCCAGGTGATTCATTCACTTAGTTGTTTTATCAAACAAAAACGCAAGTCCTTGACTTAGAAATATTCCATAGCATGAAATATAGTCCACCCTTGTTTTCTACTAGCTAAGCTAAGCATGATAGTAGTAGGAATCTTAATTAGGAAATTTCTACTAAGGTTTCATCTACTAGGATTTCCCATGGCATGGTTTACACTTAGCAAAATTCCATGCAAGTCCTACTTTAGAAATATCACCAATGCATAGTGAAAATAATGGGACAAAAGTATGAAGCATCACTTGCCTTCTTGTTAGGGAATATAAGTTCACTCCTTGATCTTGCAATGTTCACACTCTTCAAATTCCACTACAATTCAATCAAGCAAGCAATAATTCAATCTACCATTCAAGCAACATCACATAAAATAATAGAAACAAAACAATGCATTTAAGCATGCCAAACTTTGTTTTATTTACAAAAGTGGTTTCTAATAGGTTATAGACATTCTAAAACACTTATTGGTCATTTTATAAAAGTGGCAAAACCATTTGCAAAAGATTTTATTATAAACCAATTTAAACCAAAACATTATTTTATGTGGTTGAAAAATGCTTTTAGCAAGGCAACAATCTTTATAGGGTTCACCAAATATGTTTTCAAATCATAAAACTTCGTGTTTAGGGTCAGAGAGTTTAAATCAAAACATTTCCCAAAGGTTTTCTTCTAAAAGCATTTTTAACACATAAGCATTATTTTTATTTGACTAGAAATGGTGTAAATCAAAGATTTATTCTTTTGTTTCACCAAATATGTTTTTGAAACCACAAATTGATTTATATGGTCAGTAGGTTCAAAACAAACCATTTTCCAAAGATTTTATCACCAAAATAATTTTAGAAAGAATTTTATACCCAAAATATGCCTACATAAGTTTCTGCAAAAACAAACAATTTAACAGAAACAATTTACTAAACAAAGTGCATGGTTGGAAATTACTTGTCTTGCTGATTCCATTGATATAAAATTTGCAAAATTTGGACGTGTGGTTTGAAAGTTATGAATTTTACAAAATCTCATATCTAATAGAAATGTTTCTGTTTTTAAAACGAAATCTGAGCCACGTGGCGCAATCTTATTGGGCGGTACCGCTTCAGTTGGATCATCCTCTCTGGTGCGTTGGATCTAATGATGATCGTGCGGCACAGATCTGTCCATACCCTTTCGGTTAAGTTTCTATCGCAACCCTTTGATCAAGATCCTACGGCTCATAATCATTGGACATACACTGGCGGCGCTAGCGGTGGTGAATGGCGGCAGCGCGCTCAGATGATGTCGGTGCCAGTGTTACAGGAAGCGAGTGAATGAGGGGAGAAGCTCACCGAGTTCGCCGTGGCATGGGGATGCTCAAGGTGGTTGTTATCGACTGAGGGGCGCACGGTACTAGCGGGTATTGCTCGCCGGAGTTCACGTCTGCGTCGGGTTTGTCTGTTCGTCATCGGAGGCAAGTCTACGGTTCACGCCAAACCAAACAAACAACTCTATTAGGTTCACGAGAGAAAGGCGAATATGGGAGTATCAGCCAAAGGGGATGGGGCGGCCAGGAGTTACCAGGGGGTTTCACTGGAGAGGCAGCAGACGACGGCGGCGTGCAGAGGTCGTCCTTGCCGACGCTCTGGGGCAAGCTCGGCCGAGCAGATGATACGAGTAGGTGCACGAGGTTCTGGTGATCAAGATAGTGTGAAGCAGGGACGGTGGGGTGGGTCGTGTTCATCAGAATTTGTCGGCGAGCTCGCCGGAGCAGTGAGGCGCGAGCTCGAAATTACGGCGGCCTGGGGGCAAAGAGGGTCTGACGAGTGAGGGATATCAGAGAGGGGAGAGGGACGCTTAAATGCGCGCGGTCACGGGCCTGAATCAGCGTGTGATTATTGTGGAATCAATCGCGCATTCACTCGGCAGAAACCGCGACGAGGTTGAGGAGAAAAAGTCACGGCGGGTGAGGAAGAGGAACCTGGCAGGTGGGGCTCAGCGTCAGTGAGAGAGAGAGAGGGGGAATGGGTCCAAGCAGTCAGCGAGTGAGTGGTTCGAGTCCTTGGTGCGAATCGTTTTTCTCGCGGGGAAGGGTAAATGGTCTAACTGGGCCAGACTGGGTCTGCTGGGCTGGTTTGGCTTTGCTCTATTTTTTTTCTGTTCTGATCTTTTTTTCCTTTTCCAACTCTAATATTTTGTTATGATTTTGTTTAATTATTTTAAATACCTATTTGAATTCAAACTTCAAACAAACTTTGAGTAGATTTTAATACTGATTAATAATACATTCTGAAGTCATATTTAGAATAATTCATTTATTCTTTTTAGGGTCTTTTAATTATTTAAAATAGGCCCTTGCATTTATTCAAATAAGATCAAATATATTTTTAATCCTTATTTAAATTTCATTTTTCCACAAAACCTTTTTAGTAAGTTTTATTCAATTATAAGGGTGTCAAATAATTCACTTTGAATTATTTGGAATAATTTTAATATGATTTATTAATCATTTTAATTTGGGTGCTTGTTTTAATTCCAATGAAATTAAATATAGTTTTATTTCCATAAATTTTATTTAGAAGATTAATTAAATAACTTTTAATCCACTTGGGTAAATTCCAAATATTATTTTCCCATGATTTAATTAATCATTTCTTAATAGGGATTTTATCTTTATTCAAATAGAATAGGATTTGGTCAAAGTCATTTTATTTTATTTGGAAAATTATTTATCTATTTATTTTATTTGGATTTGGATTATATTCATTCCATTTGCTTATGGATTAGGCCAAGATTTAATTTGGTCTTTAAATATTCTTCATTTAATATTTCTATCTTTATCTTATAAAATCCATATCTTTTTATTTATAGATCCAAAGTTGGTGATTCCAGTTGGTATAATCTTATTTAATATTTGTTTATCCTTTTAAATCCCTTTAATATTATTTGCTCACCATTTGGTATGGATTTTTAGACAGATGCTTTATTAGCTTTGGAAATTCAATTTCCTTATCTTATTAAATTTATAAGATTTTATCTATGGCTCCAATTTAAGTGAAACCAATATCTATGGTTTTATAATATTTCTATTTGTCATTCTTGATCATTTATAAATGTTTGTTGACAAATTTTTATATGGATCAAATCCATAGTCTTAGAGATATCTTGGAAATGATTTTATTCCATTAGGGTTTAGGGTTTTGGTTTATTCTCCAAGTGTTTAAATTTCCAGATGCATTTATGAAGATTGCATTTCACCTGATTTGAATTTAGTTGGATTCAAACTTTACTCAAGTTTGTTCAAGATGGGATTTTAAGTTTCCATTTAGAAACAAAAGTTTCTTTTTACCCTAATTTTCCACAATTATTTATTTTGTTTATTTATTTTTCACATTTAGAAACAAAAGATGGGATTTGGAAAGTCTTGGGATGTGACAAAAAATCTCAATTCACCTAAATAGAACTCAAAAGGAATCAATAAGAAGAAAATGCAAATAATGGCAGAAATCTGTCAAAACAGACCAGCAGGTAGAAACCGATTTTTTAGAAAATCTTATGTTGCTTAAATAAAAAAGTGTTGAACAAACAAAAGTTAGATAACATACTGGGGGACTTATTCGTCAATTTTCATATCAATACGAGTTACAGAGACTCCTCACGATTATTTTTGTTGGAGGACAGAAATCTGTTTCGGAACAGCAACTCCCCAAATCTTACTTCCCTCTCATTTTTAGTCATTCTTAGCACAAAAAGCAAACAAAAAGGATAAGGAGAGGTAATTACTGAATTAATAACTTCCAAGACTCAAGGAAACTCTTGGGTTATCTCCCAACAAGTACTTTTCTTTAACGCCTTTAAGTTAGGCACAAGAAGCAAGAAGAATCAAGTATTTTCAAATGAGGAAGCATTAACATCAAACCTTGCTTTCAAAGGAGGATCAAAAAGCAACTTCTCTCTCCTCATAGGGAAGTGTTCAATACCTTTCTTTAATGGAAAATGATATTTAATGGTGCCTTCTTTCATATCAATGATGGCACCAACTGTTCTAAGAAAAGGTCTTCCCAAAGTGATAGGACAAGAAGCACTGTATTCAACATCCAAAACATAGAAATCCACAGGGACATAAGCATTGTTAACCATAATGAGAAAATCATTAATACTCTCCATGAGTTTCTTATTAGCATTATCATTGAGTGGGACAACCAAATAACAATTTTCTAAAGGTGGCAAATCAAGCATTTCATAAATCTTCCTAGGCATAATAGAGACACTAGAACCAAGATCACATGAAGCTTTGCGATCAAAGTCATTCACTTGCACATTAATAATGGGTTCCCAACTATCTTCTACTTTCCTAGGAATAGAAGCTTTGTGTTTTAGATTCTCTTCCTTAATTTTCACAAGAGCATCTGTAATATGTTTTGTGAAAGCAACATGCATATCACTAGCATCAGGACTTCTAGCAAGATTTTGCAAGAACATAATTACTTCAGAAATATTGCAACCATCTATATCAAAATCAAACTTAGCATCACTAGTAGTAGGCTCAATAGGTTTAGGCATAATAGGAGGAGGAACAGGGACTACTTGTGGTTTAGTGGTGATGGTGCACACACTATTGTTTCTATCAATTTCAGCTTCCCTTTCCCACCTAGCATGAAGTTGAGCTAACAGCCTAACATTTTCATCAATAGTAACTTTTATGGCATGAGAAGTAGCAAAGGTATTTTCTATAGTTTCAGGTTTAGCAGCCATTTTATTAATCAAGGAGGACTAAGATTCAGACAAAGAGGATATATTTTTCTCAACATTTAAAAGCTTTTCCTCTATAGCCTTATTGAAAGTGGTTTGTTTACTAATAAAGTCTTTGAGCATGACTTCAAGTTCAGAGGGGGAACTTCTAGCATTGTTGTAGGAGTTTCCATATGAATTTCCATTATTAGGAGGATAAGGCCTATAATTGTTGTTGCCACCAAAATTATTCTTATAGGCATTGTTGTTGAAATTGTTGTTTCCTCTTCTTGAGCAACCAAAGAGGCTAAGGGAACACTATTAGGATCTAGAGGAGCTTTCCCATTAATAAGCATAGCCATAATAACATTAATCTTATCACACAAAGATGAGGTTTCCTCAACATAATTTACCTTCTTACCATGTGGAGCTCTCTCAGTGTGCCATTCAGAGTAGTTAACCATCATATTATCAAGGAGTCTAGTTGCAGCACCCAAAGTGATGCTCATAAAAGTACCTCCAGCAGCTGAATCCAATAGGTTTCTTGAGGAGAAGTTCAAACCTGCATAAAAGTCTGGATAATCATCCAAGCAGTGAGTCCATGAGTGGGACAATTCTTAACCAAAGATTTCATTCTTTCCCAAGCTTGAGCAACATGTTCATTATCAAGTTGTTTAAATTTCATAATTTCACTTCTCATAGATATAATCTTAGCAGGAGGATATTATTTTCCAATAAAAGCATATTTGCACTTAGTCCAAGAATCAATACTATTTTGAGGCAAAGATAGCAATCATTCTTTAGCTTTTCCTCTCAAGGAGAAAGGAAAAAGCTTGAGCTTAATAATATCTCCATCTACATCCTTATACTTTTGCATCTCACAAATTTCAACAAAGTTATTGAGATGGGCAGCAGCATCATCAAAACTAGTAGCAGAAAATTGCTCTCTCATCACAAGATTCAACAAAGCATGCTTAGTTTCATAAAAGGTAGCATCATGAGCAGGTGGAGAAATATGAGTGCTAAGGAAATCATTGTTGTTGGTGCTAGTGAAGTCACACAACTTGGTGTTCTCAGCAGAGTTCATTTTGGCAAAGGTGGGCAAGCCAAAAACAGCAACAACAACTAGAGCAGGAACTAATTTTTGTGTGTTTTTGAATAAAGCAAGCAAACCAAACTAGACTAATTTTTTTTGGGTTTTTTGAAAAGAGGCAAACAAAACCAAGCAAAAGAAACTAAGCAAATTAAAAACAAAGTAAAGAGAAAGGAAGTGAAGGACTACCCTTGTGAAGACATCCTTAGCCTCCCCGACAACGGCGCTAGAAAACTTGTTGATGGCGCTTTGTTGACGTGGGAGCTTCTTCTTCTTTATTCCCCAGCAATGGCGCCAGAAAAGATTGATGGCTAACGTGAAGCCTGTTGGGAACCCCAAGAGAAGGGTGTGAAGCAGCACAGCAACAAGTTTTCCCTCAGTAAGAAACCAAGGTTATCGAACCAATAGGAGGAAGGAAACGTCACACAGGTGTTGCAAGCAACACGGAAACCTGCACAAATCAAACTCAAGACTTTGCCCCAACGAATTAGTGAGGTTGTCAAGCTCACAGGTTTGCTGTAACAAAGGATTAAACATATGGTGTGGAAGTTAATGGTTTGCAGCAAGTAAACAAGTAACGGTGGAAGATGTATCAATGGTAAATATTGGACTGGGGTCCATAGTTCACTAGAGGTGCTATCCTTAGATAAACAACATGGCATGAAGGGTAAAAAAATTACAGCAGGGCAATTGTCAGGAACTGAGCAAGGCATAATAATGCAATACCAGACAAAAAGATCCTATGAGATTCGATTGGGTGATACGTTGGTAACGTATCTATAATTTTTGATGCTCCATGCTTGTTTAGTATCAACTTTGCTTTACTTGTCCACACTTTGAGGTGCTTTTTACATGTTTTCTGGTACTAACCTACTAACAAGTTGCAATAGTGCCAGATGCCTGTTTTATGCTATTTTTGGTTTTAGAAAAGTTAGTAAAGAAATATTCTCGGAATTGGACGGGACAAAGGACAAAGTCAATTACTTTCCGTGGGAAACAAGAAGTCTAGAGGAGAGCCCGTGGGGCCGGCCAGAGGGGCCAGACCCACCCCAGGGGTAGGTGGTCCCCACCCCGTGCCTGGCTAGGGTTTGGTCACCCCTGGTCGCCGCCTCGGTCTCCCCCTTCACCTATAAGAAGCCCCGATGCAGAAACCCTAAGCACCCGATCAGAAATCCACGAAACCGTCTATAGCCGCCGCCACCATCGTCCCTAGATAAGGGGGGATCTGAAGTCCTTCCCGGCACCCTACCGGAGGGGAGATCATCCCGGAGGCCTTCTCTCCGGTATGATGCGTGAGTAGTTCCACCTTGGACTATGGGTCCATGTAGTAGCTAGATGGTTGTATCTCCTCCTTTGTGCTTTCATGTATAGATCTTGTGAGCTCTGTTCATGATTAAGATCTAATCTATTTGTAATCATGCATGTTGTGTTTGTGGGGATCCGATGGATATTGAGATTATTATGTTGGTTTGATTAATGGTTTTGTCTTTATGATTCTATCATGTCTGTATTGTTTGTGATCTTGCATGCTCTCCGTTGTTAGTAGCTATCTTGGCCAAGTAGTTGCTAGTGACTCCAAGAGGGGGTATTTATGCTCAATAGTGGGTTCATGCCTCTAGTTTCCAAGGGAAGTGACAATAATCTCTTCGGTTGTAGATGTGCTGTTGCTACTAGGGAGAAAACAACGGTCTCTTGTTCATGGAACATGTGGACTGTTTACCTTACACACTTTGCTTAAAGCAGTTGCCTGTTGCTTGCAACTTAATACTGGAGGGGGTTCAGATGATAACTGAAGGTGGACTTCTAGTTATAGATGCAGTTGGATGGCGGTCTATGTATATTGTTGTATTTCCCAATAACCTCATAGGATCTTTCTGACTAGTAATTGCATTGTTATGCCTTGCTCAGTTCCTGGCAATTGCCCTGCTGTAATTTGTTTACCCTTCATGCCATGTTGTTTATCTAAGGAGAGCACCTCTAGTGAACTATGGACCCCGTTTCAATCTTTACCAATGATACATCTTCCACTGTTACTGTTTACTTTCTGCAAACCATCAATACGTTCCACACCATACGTTTAATCCTTTGTTACAGCAAACCGGTGAGCTTGACAACCTCATTGATTCGTTGGGGCAAAGTCTTGAGTTTGTGTTGTGTAGGTCTCTGCGTTGCTTGCAACACCTGTGTGACGTTTCCTTCCTCCTACTGGTTTGATACAGCTTCTGTGCTACTTCACACCTTGCTCTTGGGGTTCCCAACAAAGCGCTCCTACATCAACCCAGGGCAGCCAACAAGCTTTTCTGGCGCTGTTGCCGGGGAGGCTAAGGACGTCTTCACAAGGGGATTCATTCACTTCCTTTCTCTTTACTTTGTTTTTAGTTTGCTTTGTTTCTTTTTCTTGGTTTTGTTTGCCTCTTTCCAAAAAACCCAAAAAAATTAGTCTAGTTTGATTTGCTTGCCTTATTCAAAAACACAAAAAAATTAGTTCCTACTCTAGTTGCTGGTCTGTTATTGCCTTGCTTGGTCATGCGTTCTATCAATGGATGGTTTCTTTGAAACTAGTTCTTATCGACAAGGTGGGTTCACGGAGGAACAAAAGTATTATTATAAGGAACACTGTTTGTCACAAAAAGGGAAACACTTATGGGAACAAATTGATAAGTTGAATACTATTGCTAGAGACTTGTGCTCTACTTATAATGTTACTTATTGCTTTGATAAATCTTGTTGCTGTAGGAGGCATAAACACCTGCCTTTTTGTAGTGACCTTGGATCAATAAAGATCCTATGTCCCTGTGATTTACATGCTAGTCCCTGGATCAATAGCTAGCACTCACAGTCGATGAATCTCATGTAAAACACAAAGTGATTATTACACGGAGAATCTAGAGTATGAATTTATTACAAATTTGCTTAGCATTAAGCTAGCTCAAATAACAGCGAAAACATAAAGCAGCCTGAGTCCATCAATGCCCCAGGCTTGTCGAGTGTGGACTCGCGATCCCTACGCACCTTTCAATCCTCGGATTCTGCACATAAGACGTGCAGCCAACAAGTTGGGTCAATACTTTGAATGTATTGGCAAATTACACCAAGGAAAGAAAGGACTAACTCTACATGCAAGGCTAGTTTAGGCTGTAGACTCAAAGCTAGTTTTTCTTAAGTATGGAGAAGAAGAGAAGATTTCCCTACTTTGTAAACTTTTGTTTAGGTAATATATGGTCGAATGGCACATGAGGATATTACTCAAAAAGTGTCCAAACAACCTAACACTTGGATATTACTCACCAAGTTCCCAAAACCCTCCCAATAGCGATATGACTCATGCCTTGGGTTTTTATAAAAACTTTAAGTTTTGAAAGAGAGTGAGGAAGATCCTTCAAAGGTCCATCCTTCAGCTGCTCAAGTGTTCTTTTCCGTGAACTCGGTTGATCGATCAGATTGCAATACTCTTGAGAGTTGGTGCACATTACCCACAATCCACGATCAAATCCTTTTACAAACAAGACCATGGCGAAGCTTTCCCTTAGTAGCCCCTCTACCTTCTAGATCCAATCGTGCCAAGAACCTCCAATTCTTGGTACCCAGGTGAGGTTTCCCACTAAGTACTAGGCCAAGACAGAGCCCATATGTATTGTGGTTGCACTGGAAGCCTCTGAATTCTGAAACATGGTCAACTTCTTTGATTCCTGGGCAGCCGTCCTCCACCAAAATCTCACTCGTTGACCCGACAACCATTCCGCCCAGAAGAAAAACTTAGTTTTATTTTGAAGCGGATTTGAGAAGACAAATTTGCTCAAGAGAGCCTTTATACTTAGATGAAATTCATTGTCTTTCAAACCCCCCCAACGGTGCTTTACATATATATAGCATAGCAAGCAATACTTAGCAAAAACAGGGGTAGCCTGTTAGGAGGGAAATCCTAAGTATAGAGCTACTCATGGCATACTACAAAATCATCGCATTTGCAAAATAATACTAAGGAAAATTCTACTAGAACATCCTACACATGCATACTACAGAATTTTGAAGATCATATGCATAGAATCAAAATTGGGACAAAATTATGAACAAGTGGTGTAACTTGCCTTGATCCGAGCAGCACTCTACACAATAGTACTCCTCGGCGCACTCCGAACAATCTAATGAAACACAAACATAGATCTAATCACAACTTGCACAAAATATGCCATAGAGATAATATGCATGCACGCAACATGGTAATTATGCAAGATTTGTTTTCTAAATTGACCAAGGTAGTCTAATTGGATTTCAATTGTGTTAGGGATGTTATTAGTATTGATTTCCCACGGGTTTAAATTAATTTGGGTCATTATTCTAATTTATAGGCTCATAAGGAGATCCAACCATCTAATTATCCCTGAATCAGATCTAAGGATCCTAAGAAAGGTTCTATAACTTTAGTCAGTAGGCATTGTAAAGGCAAAGCCAACGCAATGAGAATCAACTAAAACAGAGTTCCAAATATTTTCTATGAATTAAATACTCCAATCTAAAGATTAAATTCTACACCGAAAATACTACTGCAAACTTTCCAAATTATTAGAGATCTGTGTTCTACTCAATTTTTTGAATCCAACGGTATATTAAACGCAAATTTTGGCCAAACGGTTGAATTTCTATGAATTTTGCAAGATTTAACCACAATCTGTCAATTTAAATCTAACCCTATTAGAATCGCGACAAGTGGCAGCTCCTCATTGGCCCCAGCTAGACGACGCGGCACTGACGTGGCCTTGCCACGCGGCGTAACGCCACTCGCTGATACCCCTTTGTTTTATCGTCTAATCTGAGACGTAGATCGTCGATCTAACGGGCGGGAGGAGGGGTGGCGACTTACCGCGGTGGGAACGACGGCGGCGACGCTGTCGGACGTGGTTCTCGGCGGCGGTACGGTGGCTCCTCGAGGCAGTGGAGCATGCGACGGCGCGCGGATCCTCCTCGCGGTCCCGTTCGCGAGAACGGTTTCAACCCTCCCTTCCTCGTCCAGCCGCACTGCTCCGTCGGTCCCCGCGAACTCCGGCGATGCGTCGGTGAGCAATTGGCAGTGGTTCGGCGAGTATCGCGTTAGGGTTTTTCGAGGGAAAATGGTGATGAGAGGGTTGACTTTTATAGATTAAAGACTTGGGGGGAGGGGGCGGCCGAATCGGTTAGGACTCGAGGCAATCCGACACGTCCGTGGCGGTGGGGATTTGGGTTTGCCGCGGACTCCAGGAGGGAGACGATGCGGTGGGGCCCTGGCGTTAGCGTCTGCGCGCCTCGCTGGCTGCGGGAGGGCTGGGAAAAATTGGCCGACCCATGTGCTGGCGGCGCTGTCTGCCAGGCGCGGTGGTAGATAGATGCGGGCTGGCTTAGCTGGCCCATTTAGATTAGTTAGGTTTTTTATTCTTTTCTTTTATCAATTTTCTGTTTCACTAAAACTTTAATAACTTTTGCATAGCAAACTCAAACTTAGTGAAACTTGTTTCTAAATCTTTGTAAAAATGAGGTGGTCATCTTAGAGCCAGAGAATTTTATTTTGGCATTGTTTTTTTGAAGGGTCAAACAAGATTGCTTCATTCTTGCTCACAGAGGGATTTTTTTATTACGGTTTTGTTAGGGTTTGATGGTAGGGTTTTGATGCAACTTAAATTTGTAGGATGCAATGATGCAAGGATGATGCATGCTTCTAGTAACATCTAATATAAAAATGTAGGATGTTACAAACCTACCCCCCTTAAGAAGAATCTCGTCCCCGAGATTCGGGTTGGCTAGCAAATAGGTGTGGGTGCTCCGCCTTCAAATCTTCTTCACGTTCCCACGTGGCTTCTTCCTTGGAATGGTGGTTCCATTGGACTTTGCAGAATCTTATAGTCTTGGTGCGGGTAATCCTTTCGGCTGTTTCCAGTATTTTGATGGGGTTTTCCTCATAGGAAAGGTCATTCTCCAATTGAACCTCCTCCAGGGGAACTGTATCTCTTAGCGGTGTTTCGGCCATTTCCGGGTGGCACTTCTTTAGTTGTGACACATGAAACACATCATGAACAGTCAGTCCTTCTGGTAACTCCAACTGATAAGCAACTTCTCCTCTACGGGCCAGAACCTTATATGGTCCTATGAATCGTGGGGCTAACTTACCCTTGATTCCAAACCTCTTAACTCCTCGCAGTGGTGAAACTCGAAGGTACGCACGGTCCCCTATTTTATAAGTCACATCCCTGCGCTTGGAATCAGCATAGCTCTTTTGTCGGGACTGGGCTACCTTTAGCCTTTCTTGAATCTGCCGTACCTTTTACTCAGCATCCTTGATCAACTCAGGTCCAAACAGGCTACGTTCTCCAACTCCACTCCATAAAAGCGGAGTCCTACACTTCCTGCCATATAGAACTTCAAACGGAGACATCTTGATACTTGTCTGGTAACTATTGTTGTATGAGAACTCATCATATGGCAAGTTATCATCCCAACTATACCCATAGTCTAGAGCGCAAGCTCTCAACATATTTTCTAGAATTTGGTTCACCCTTTCTGTTTGGCCATCTGTTTGAGGGTGGAAAGCAGTACTGAATTCTAGTCTGGTTCCAAGAGACTCGTGTATCTGTCGCCAAAACTTTGAAGTGAACTGGGTGCCTCTATCTGACACAATTTCCTTAGGAACACCATGCAGACTTACAATCCTTGACATGTACATCTTGGCAAGCTTAGCACTTGTATATGTGGTCTTTACGGGGATGAAGTGAGCCACCTTGGTAAAGTGGTCCACCACTACCCAGATAGAATCAAATCCTGAACGAGTCCGGGGCAACCCCGTGATAAAATCCATGCCTACCTTATCCCACTTCCAGTCGGGTATAGGTAGTGGTTGTAGCAATCCGGCTGGTTTCTGATGCTCGGCCTTAACTCTATTGCATACATCACATAGGGAAATAAACTCGGCAATTTCTCTATTTAGGTTATTCCACCAAAATCTATCCTTCACATCCATGTACATCTTCGTGTTGCCCGGATGAATTGAGTATGGTGAATCGTGAGCCTCTTGTAAAATCAAATTCCTGATGTCGGAGTTGTTGGGAATGCACAAACGCTTCCCATACCAAAGGGTTCCTTGTTCGTCCATATGAAAATCTTTTCTCTTCCCTTCACTTATTTTGACTCTTATTTCTTCCAACTCTTTATCTCCCTTTTGTGCTTCCTTGATTTTCTCTTGAAGAATAGGCACTATTTCCATAGTCGCTACGTGTCCTTTCGAAACTATTTCTAGCCTGAGATCTTTAAACTTCTTGCAAAAATCCTCTGGTAGTTCCCCTACGGTAAGTACATTCACATAAACTTTACGACTCAAGGCGTCGGCTACCACATTTGCCTTTCCGGGGTGGTACCGCAAATCCAAGTCATAATCCTTAATCAGTTCAAGCCATCTTCTTTGCCTCATATTTAACTCCTTTTGGGTGAAGATGTACTTCAAGCTCTTATGATCTGTGAACACATCACAATGCTTGCCCATGAGGTAGTGTATCCATACCTTGAGTGCATGTACCACAGACGCAAGTTCCAAATCATTTGTGGGGTAGTTGTGTTCGTGGTTCTTAAGTTGTCGAGAGGCATATGATACCACTTTCCCATCTTGCATCAATACACTTCCAAGTCCTTGTCAAGAAGCGTCACAATAGACTGGAAAATCCTTTTGGATATCAGGCAGACATAGCACTGGTGCCGTTACAAGGCGTTTCTTCAACTCTTGAAAGCTTGCTTCACATGCCTCGGTCCATAGGAATTTTTTTTCCTTCTTTAACAGTTCTGTCATGGGTTTTGCTATTTTGGAAAAGTTTTCAATGAACCTCCGGTAGTATCCTGCGAGGCCCAAGAAACTCCTAATATCTCCCACATTCTTGGATGACTCCCATTCAGTTACGGAAGCTACCTTACTAGGATCTACGGCAACTCCTTTTGCCGACACAACATGACCAAGGAATCCCACTTCCTTTAACCAGAATTCGCATTTGCTGAATTTGGCATACAACTTGTGTTCTCTTAGTTTCTCCATAATTAGGCGCAGATGTTTCTCATGTTCCTTCTCATCCTTGGAGTATATGAGTATATCATCTATGAATACCACGATAAACTTGTCCAAATATTCCATGAACACATTGTTCATCATGGTCATGAAGTATGCCGGGGCATTGGTTAGACCAAACAACATCACGGTGTACTCATACAATCCGTATCTTGTGGTGAAGGCTGTTTTGGGCACATCGTGTTCTTGAATCTTTAGCTGAAACTAGCCAGATCACAGATCGATCTTTGAGAACACACTGGCTCCCTTTAACTGATCAAATAGGTCATTGATGTTAGGAAGAGGGTACTTGTTCTTGATCGTCACTTCATTCAAGGAGCGATAGTCCACAACTAGCCTCTTGGTTTTATCCTTCTTTTCCATGAATAGCACAGGTGCTCCCCAGGATGATGCACTGGGTTGGATGGATCCCTTGTCCAATTGTTCCCTAAGCTATTTCTTGAGTTCCTTCAATTCGTCCACATCCATCTTGTACGGTCTCTTAGCTATCGGCCCTGTACCTGGCATCAAGTCAATGAGGAACTCGATATCACGGTCGGGAGGCATCCCGGGTAACTCTTCCGGAAAGACATCTGGGTATTCCTTCACAATGGGTACATCTTCCATGCTAACCCATTTAAGAGAATTTACCATAACTTCCTTAAGAGCAATGTTTGACTTGATATGAATTCTTTTCCCTTCCGGTGTTGTGAGCGTGACAGTCCTTTTGGCACAATCTATGATTCCCTCATATTCGGTCATCCAATTCATTCCCAAGATTATGTCTAATCCTTGTGACTCCAGAACTACTAGACTTGTGGGAAAGATGTGTGTCCCAATCCTTAGTCCTAATTCCCGGCAACCAGAGTTTGCCACTATTTCTCCTCCAGGAGAACTTACCCTTAGGGGAGAATTTATAGTCTCCGTAGGTATCTTGCCTCTATCCACAAATACCCTTGATATGAATGAATGCGATGCACCAGTATCAAAAAGAACAACTGCGGGAATGGAATTGATCTTGAACTTACCAATTACGGAGTCCGGTGCGTCGCACGCATCTTCCATAGAGACATGATTCACCGTGGCTTTGACAAACGGATTTGGCTTCTTCCCGTTACCATTGCCATGGTTGTGTCCATTGCCGTTCCCAATGCCATTGCTATTCCCATTCTTTTTCTCGGGGCAAGTAGTTGCATAGTGTCCTGTCTTGTTGCACTTAAAGCATGTCACCTCACTGAGGTCCTTTCCGTTGCTACTATGCCCATTGTGTTTGTGACCACCATGGTGGTGACTGTTATGGTTGTGGCCATTACCATTATATGGTGGCGGTGAGGAAGTACGCTGCTTCTGGTACGGGATAGAGTGCTTGTGAGGGTTAGACTTCCTTTTGAGGTTCTCTATGCTCTTCCTCTTGGATTCAACCACAATAGCTCTGTCCATGAGCTCCTGAAAGTTGTCAAATTTCTGAGCCACAAGATGAATAGATATCTCATCATTGAGTCCTCTTAAGAATTCCTCCTGCCTCTTGGCATCAGTGGAAACATCATCGGGTGCATAACGGGCTAGCTTGTTGAAAAGCTCACCATACTCGGTGACAGAACGGTGTAGCTGGTGTAAGTCACGAAAATCGCCCCTTTTTAGAGTCATGACACCAGCAGCCACATGATGAGTGCGGAAAGCTAACTCGAACTGATCCCAAGTGATAGCATCAATATCTGGGTGGGTGACTTGGTAGTTATCCCACCATTCTGCAATAGGTCCTTCAAGCTGGTGCACGGCATAACGCACCTTGTTGGCTCCGATGGCTTGCACCGTATCTAACTTCTTGTTAATTGTACAGAGCCAGTCATCTGCGATGATTGTTTCAGTGCTGCTAGTGAAGGTAGGTGGGTTCAACCTCAAAAACCGAGTCAAGCGATCCTGTTGAGGTGGTGGTGGTGGTGGAGGTGGCGGTGGCGGTGGTGGAGGTGGCGCGTTGTTGTTGTTTTGCATGTTCTGAATGAGCAGTTGGATCAGCTGGTTCTGAGTGGCCAGAAGTTGTGCAATCTCTGGAGGGATTTCGGTGTTCGCGCGTCTTGGCGGCATTTGTCGGGTTTGTGAAACAAGTTAAGAAATAGACAGAAAGACTAAGTAGTAAACTCCTACCCTTATGAAAACACACAAGGCACACAAGACACAATAGCACAAACTTAACACAGAAATCATCCAAGTTTAACTAAACCAAATATGTGGTATTTATTACAATCGCGAATAACGTTCTACTATAGAATTTAAAGGTGGTCCAACTACTACACATCTTCCATGCCTTCCTCTTCCTCGTCCTCGAACGAGTAGCCTTCCTGCTCTAGGGTTGTCTTGTACAACTCCATCTCCTTTGTGGTGGCTTCAAGCTTCTCTTGGAGGTCCTTTATCTCATCCTGCAGTTTCTTGGTAGTGGCTTCTAGCTGCTCCTGAAGTCCCTCCTTCTCGCCTTGTAGTTCCTCCACTAGACTTGACTTCTTTGCGGCTTCAAGTTGCTTTGCCAAGTCCCTCTTGGAAGCACGCACATCATTGATTATCATGCAAAGACCTTCAGTTTGTACTTCAGTTCCCTCGATCTCTTGCTTGAGTTCCCTAATCCTCTTGTTTTTATTTATCACCCTCTTCTCTTGGTTAGCGAACTTCTTCTCTTGGTCCTGGAACTTTATCTCTTGGAGCTTCATTGCCTCTTCTTGTTGCTTGATCATTTCCTCCTTCTCCTTGATGAGAGCGCATAGCTCATCGTTCCTTAACATCTCGAGGAAGCTACCTTTTTCAAGGTCATGGATGTGGAACTCCAAGTCTTGATACTAGGTCCTTTGGCGCTTGGTAGAAATCCTTTCCTCAAAGGTTAACTCCATGGGAATTCCTTCCTCATCTCGTCTTCCAAAAAGGCCGCCGCAGTGTCCTTGGAGAACCTCGTGATGGCATCCACATAGGCGACCAATGAGCTGCTGCAAGCTGATGCTAAGGGCCTTCTCCTTGGAGTCGCTAACGATGTGGATTGCTATGTCTTCCTCCGGGTTCTTGCCTCGCTCTTGTCCTGGCTGGATGACTTTGATTCCCCAGCAGCCGTCCTTGTGGAGTTTCTTCATTGTGATTCCCTGGATTGTTGGCAGGGGAAGGTCCAAAAGCGTGAGGAGGTCCATGAGGCATCCACCAAAGCGAAGGGGCTCGATGTCCACGACGGTGTCATAGAGGAAGCTTGTCATATTTAAGTTAGAAGAGTGAAGATTAGATACTTAAACAAGTAGAGGAAAGCAGGTACTATAAGTGCGAAAAATAACTTAGAAAAAAAAGCAAGGCACATAAGTTAAAGGTGGTTCCTATCCTAGGGTCATGTCCTACAGGCAACGATGTGCTCTGATACCATCTGTAGTGACCTTGGATCAATAAAGATCCTATGTCCCTGTGATTTACATGCTAGTCCCTGGATCAATAGCTAGCACTCACAGTCGATGAATATCATGTAAAATACAAAGTGATTATTACACGGAGAATCCAGAGTATGAATTTATTACAAATTTGCTTAGCATTAAGCTAGCTCAAATAACAGCGAAAACATAAAGCAGCCTGAGTCCATCAATGCCCCAGGCTTGTCGAGTGTGGACTCGCGATCCCTACGCACCTTTCAATCCTCGGATTCTGCACATAAGACGTGCAGCCAACAAGTTGGGTCAATACTTTGAATGTATTGGCAAATTACACCAAGGAAAGAAAGGACTAACTCTACATGCAAGGCTAGTTTAGGCTGTAGAGTTTATTTGCTCAAAGCTAGTTTTTCTTAAGTATGGAGAAGAAGAGAAGATTTCCCTACTTTGTAAACTTTTGTTTAGGTAATATATGGTCGAATGGCACATGAGGATATTACTCAAAAAGTGTCCAAACAACCTAACACTTGGATATTACTCACCAAGTTCCCAAAACCCTCCCAATAGCGATATGACTCATGCCTTGGGTTTTTATAAAAACTTTAAGTTTTGAAAGAGAGAGAGGAAGATCCTTCAAAGGTCCATCCTTCAGCTGCTCAAGTGTTCTTTTCCGTGAACTCGGCTGATCGATCAGATTGCAATACTCTTGAGAGTTGGTGCACATTACCCACAATCCACGATCAAATCCTTTTACAAACAAGACCATGGCGAAGCTTTCCCTTAGTAGCCCCTCTACCTTCTAGATCCAATCGTGCCAAGAACCTCCAATTGTTGGTACCCAGGTGAGGTTTCCCACTAAGTACTAGGCCAAGACAGAGCCCATATGTATTGTGGTTGCACTGGAAGCCTCTGAATTCTGAAACATGGTCAACTTCTTTGATTCCTGGGCAGCCGTCCTCCACCAAAATCTCACTCGTTGACCCGACAACCATTCCGCCCAGAAGAAAAACTTAGTTTTATTTTGAAGCGGATTTGAGAAGACAAATTTGCTCAAGATAGCCTTTATACTTAGATGAAATTCATTGTCTTTCAAACCCCCCCAACGGTGCTTTACATATATATAGCATAGCAAGCAATACTTAGCAAAAACAGGGGTAGCCTGTTAGGAGGGAAATCCTGAGTATAGAGCTACTCATGGCATACTACAAAATCATCGCATTTGCAAAATAATACTAAGGAAAATTCTACTAGAACATCCTACACATGCATACTACAGAATTTTGAAGATCATATGCATAGAATCAAAATTGGGACAAAATTATGAACAAGTGGTGTAACTTGCCTTGATCCGAGCAGCACTCTACACAATAGTACTCCTCGGCGCACTCCGAACAATCTAATGAAACACAAACATAGATCTAATCACAACTTGCACAAAATATGCCATAGAGATAATATGCATGCACGCAACATGGTAATTATGCAAGATTTGTTTTCTAAATTGACCAAGGTAGTCTAATTGGATTTCAATTGTGTTAGGGATGTTATTAGTATTGATTTCCCACAGGTTTAAATTAATTTGGGTCATTATTCTAATTTATAGGCTCATAAGGAGATCCAACCATCTAATTATCCCTGAATCAGATCTAAAGATCCTAAGAAAGGTTTTATAACTTTAGTCAGTAGGCATTGTAAAGGCAAAGCCAACGCAACGAGAATCAACTAAAATGGAGTTCCAAATATTTTTCTATGAATTAAATTCTACACCGAAAATACTACTGCAAACTTGCCAAATTATTACAGATCTATGTTCTACTCAATTTTTTGAATCCAACGGTATTTTAAACGCAAATTTTGGCCAAACGGTTGAATTTCTATGAATTTCAGAAGATTTAACCACAATCTTCCAATTTAAATCTAACCCTATTAGAATTGCGACAAGTGGCAGCTCCTCATTGGCCCCAGATAGACGACGCGGAGCTGACGCGGCGCTGGCGCGGCCTTGCCACGCGGCGTAACGCCACTCGCCGATACCCCTTCGTTTGAGCGTCTAATCTGAGCCATAGATCGTCGATCTAACGGATGGGAGGAGGGGTGGTGACTTACCGCGGTGGCGATGATGGCGAGGGGAGGCAGACGGCGGCGGCGCTGTCGGACGTGGTTCTCGGCGGCGGTACGGTGGCTCCTCGAGGCAGTGGATCTGGCGACGGCACGCGGCTCCTCCTCGCGGTCCCGTTCACGAGATCGGTTTCAACCCTCCCTTCCTCGTCCAGCCGCACTGCTCCGCCGGTCCCCGTGAACTCTGGTGATGCGTCGGGTGAGCAATTGGCAGCGGTTCGGCGAGTATCGTGTTAGGGTTTTTCGAGGGAAAATGGTAACGATAGGGTCGGCTTTTATAGCCCAGAGACTTGGGGGAGGGGGCAGCCAAATCGGTTAGGATTCGAGGCAATCCGACGCGTCCGTGGCGGTGGGGATTTGGGTTCGCCACGGACTCCAGGAGGGAGACGACGTGGTGGGGCCCTAGCGTCAGCGTCTACGCGCCTCGTGGGATGCGGGAGGGCTGGGAAAAATTGGCCGGCCCATGTACTGGCGGCCCTGTCTGCCAGGCGCGGCGGTAGATAGATGCGGGCTGGCTTAGCTGGCCCGTTTAGGTTATTTAGGTTTTTTTATTCTTTTCTTTTATAAATTTTCTATTTCACTAAAACTTTAATAACTTTTGCATAGCAAACTCAAACTTAGTGAAACTTGTTTCTAAATCTTTGTAAAAATGAGGTGGTCATCTTAGAGCCAGAGAATTTTATTTTGGCATTGTTTTTTTGAAGGGTCAAACAAGATTGCTTCATTCTTTCTCATAGAGGGATTTTTTATTAGGGTTTTGTTAGGGTTTGATGGTAGGGTTTTGATGCAAATTAAATTTGTAGGATGCAATATGCAAGGATGATGCATGCTTCTAGTAACATCTAATATAAAAATCTATGATGTTACACTTTTCAATGTGAGTATAATGATAATGTTACCATATCTTCTTATGTTAAAGTAAATTATGACTTTTATGATGTGGAACAAATTGAAGAATTTATTGCTTTCAAGGGTTCTTTTGAACTTGCTAGTTTGCTTGAAAATACTGATGATGCACCTTATAAATGTGAGGTTTATGAGATACTTAAGTTTTGCTTTGATAATTACAAGGAAACAAATGGCTATATTCTTGAATATTTTAATAGGTGTTTTCCACAAATGGAAGAGACTGATGCCTTGCAGGAGCCTATGGAAGAATAAATTGCTAAAACTGAAAGCTCATTACATGAAAAAGAGGAGGAGAGTGATGGTCAAGAGGAGGACGAATGGACCTACCCATGTCTACCTTCTAATGAGAGTAACTCTTTTTCCCTTACATTATTTGATTGTCCCCCATGCTTACCAAAGGAGGATGAATGTTATGTTCCTGTGGATCCTTTTGAAATATCTACTTTGGATAAAATCTATGGAGGTTTTAATCCCACTATCTTTGAGCTTGATATAAATTATGTGTTTGTAGATCATGAAAAGCATGCTTTATGTGATAGCTATATTGTTGAGTTTATTCATGATGCTACTGAAAATTATTATGAGATAGGAAAGTATAGTTGTAGATTTTTTCATGGTACTGAAACACCTCTCTATGTTCTGAAAGTTTTGAAGTTACTCTTGTTTTATCTTCCTATGCTTGTCACTCTGTTCTTTGTGAATTTATTTGTGTACAAGATTCCGATGCATAGGAAGAGGGTTAGACTTAAATGTGTTTTCCATTTTCTTCTTGATGCTCTCTTTGACTTCAATTCATATTTCTTATGTGAGCATCTTCTCAAGCTTCTTGTGCCTAACTTAAAGGCGTTAAAGAAAAGTACTTGTTGGGAGATAACCAAAGAGTTTCCTTGAGTCTTGGAAGTTATTGCTTAATTAATGACCTCTCCTTATCCTTTTTGTTTGCTTTTTGTGCCAAGAATAATCTCTAAAGAGAGGGAAGTAAGATTTGGGGAGTTGCTGTCCCGAAACAGATTTCTGTCCTCCACCAAAAAAATTCGTGGGGAGGCTCTGTAACTCGTATTGAGCTAAAATTTTAGGAGTAAAGCCCGAGGTATGTTAGATAACTTTTGTTAGTTCAACACTTTTTGATTTGAGCAACATAAGATATTCGAAAAAATCGGTTTCTACTTGCTGATCTGTTTTGACAGATTTCTGCCAGTATTTGCATTTGCTTCTTATTGATTCCTTTTTGAGTTCTCTTCAGGTAAATTGAGCTTTTTGAAGGAGTTACTACAGTAGCTTGTGTTTTTAGTGAAAATCCTTGTTGTTCCAAAGCTTTGCCAGTGGTCTAATATCTTTTGAATAAGCTAATGTTGCTAATGAAGATTGTGTGAAGTTTTGTATGAAGGAAAAATTTCAGGTGTAGAGAAAGAATGATGCAATGAGATGAAGAATGGACAAAAGCTCAAGTTTGGGGATGCCACCATGGTGTTATCCCAAGAAATATCCAAGAGGTACCAGCGTCAAAGCTTGGGGATGCCCAAGGCATCCCCTTCTTCATCAATAAAAAGCTCAGGTCTGTCTAGACACTTCGTTTTTATTGTTTCATGCACAATTGTGTTGTTCTTGGAGCGTCTTAGTTTTATTTTTCTTTGCTTAGGTTGTTTAGTTTGCTTGAATAAAGTAGTGTGGACCCCCGTTCTTGCTGTGTTGTTTTGCAAATAAGTTTGCTTGGTGTTTGGAAAGGAGTAGTAAGTTCTTACTTGAAGTGCAAGAGGAGCTTGCATTGACTGTGACTTAGACTTCAGCATGACATGCTAGGTGTTGTTTTGACCTTATGCTTAGTGATTATTGCTGTAGCATGTCTTGTTCCAACAATTGGGATTGCTTAGTGTGCCTTGAAGAAATTATGCGTTGTTTTAGCATGCAAAATCATAGTATTGTTGTATTCTCCTTTGATGCTTTGCTTGGGTTGACTTGGCACATGCTCACACCATGTTATGACTATGACAAGTCACCATTAGCCTCTATGATCATTTAGTCCTTGACTTGTAGTACCACTCTTTGCTTTGATTAGTATGCTTTGTTGCACTGCATGATTATGGCCATTATTGCTGTAAGGTTCCCAACCTTTAATAAGGTAGAGATCCCTGTGTTTACAATGCTAGTCCCTGGAGCAATAGCTAGCATCCACAGTTAAGATGTAATATCAAGAAACAAAGGTCATAATACAACTTTATAACCAGGAATAAAATAATTTATTACATCTTATTACAATGCAGCAGAATATAACAATAGCAGCAGAATATAACAATAGCATGGGGTCCTTCATCTTCAAAGTGCCACAGGCAGTCATGTTGGTTGTAGACTTGTAATACTAATCAATAAACTTCACTAACATCAAACAAACCTGCAACATGATAAGTTATAGCCACAAGGGTCAATACATTTGAATTGTATTGGCAAGTGATACTATGGTAGTATAGTGGAGTCTATCATCTATATGCATTTGTCTAAGTCGAGCTTAGGCTTGCATTGCTCAAAACAGATTTTCCTTATCATTTGAAAACACTAAGTTTTTGCTTGACAAAAATCACCCAAGGCATCTCCCAATAGAAATTGGTGATCCTTTAACCCTTGTTCAACCACAAGTTTTTAACTTCGAAATTGGGATGAGGAGATTCTTGATAGCTTCCTTGTGTTGATGCTCAAGTTGTCCAATACCAGGGACATGGCTAAGTACTTAGATTCTTCCATCTGCAGAGGTTGTGCACTTTCCGCACAAGACTTGATTTTCACCAAGATAGGACCTTTCAGAAGCCTTCCCTTAGACCAAATGGACGCGCTCCAACCTATCATCCCACTACCACCAACTGTCCAAATGGCTAAGTTATTGCAACTTATATGATCCAGGCAGAGTCCATATTGCCAAGTGGCTGCACTAGAAGCTTCTTAACATATGGCATCTCAAATCCCTTTGTTCCTGGGTGGCTTTCCACAAGTGAGATACACAAGGTAAACCATAGAAATGGGCCTTGTGTAACCACTCAACAAAAACCATTCCTTCCATTCCACCCAGGTGTTTCATTCACTTAGTTGTTTTATTAAACAAAACACAAGTCCAAAGACTTAGAAATATTTTCTCATAGCATGAATATATAACCACCCTTGGTTGCTACTAGCTTGGCTAACCATGGCATTAATAAGACTTAGAAATAATTCTAGCAATTCTACAACTACTAGGATTTCCCAAGTATAGCATATAGATTAAAAATATCCATGCAAGACTAGCAAATTATTTCTAATGCATAGTTAACACTTGCCTTTTTGGTAGAGAATATAAAAAAATAATTTATTACATCTTACATAGCTCATTTGGCTACCTCATTACAATGCAGCAGAATATAACAATAGCATGGGGTCTTTCATCTTCAAAGTGCCACAAGCAGTCATGTTGGTTGTAGACTTGTAATCCTAATCAATAAACTTCACTAACATCAAACAAACCTGCAACATAATAAGTTACAGCCACAAGGGTCAATACATTTGAATTGTATTGGCAAGTGATACTATGGTAGTATAGTGGAGTCTATCATCTATATGCATTTGGCTAAGTGGAGTTTAGGCTTGCTTTGCTCATAATAGATTTTCCTTATCATTTGAAAACACTAAGTTTTTGCTTGACAAAATCACCCAAGGCATCTCCCAATAGAAATTGGTGATCCTTCAACCCTTGTTCAACCACAAGTTTTTAACTTAGAAATTGGGATGAGGAGATTCTTGATAGCTCCATGTCTTGATGCTCAAATTGTCCTTTACCAGGGACATGGCTAAGTACTTAGATTTTACACTCTGCAGAGGTGGTGCACTTTCCCCACAAGACTTGATTTTCACCAAGACATGACCTTTCAGAAGCCTTCCCTTAGACCGAATGGACGCGCTCCAACCTATCATCCCACAACCACCAACTTTCCAAATGGGTAAGTTATTGCTACCTATATGATCTAGGCAGAGCCCATAATGCCAAGTGGCTGCACTAGATGCTTCTTAACATTTGGCATCTCAAATCCCTTTGTTCCTAGGTGGTCATCCACAAGTGAGATACACAAGGTAAACCATAGAAATGGGCCTTGTGTAACCACTCAACAAAAACCATTCCTTCCATTCCACCCAGGTGTTTCATTCACTTAGTTGTTTTATTAAACAAAACACAAGTCCAAAGACTTAGAAATATTTTCTCATAGCATGAATATATAACCACCCTTGGTTGCTACTAGCTTGGCTAACCATGGCATTAATAAGACTTAGAAATAATTCTAGCAATTCTACAACTACTAGGATTTCCCAAGTATAGCATATAGATTAAAAATATCCATGCAAGACTAGCAAATTATTTCTAATGCATAGTTAACACTTGCCTTTTTGGTAGAGAATATAAAAAAATAATTTATTACATCTTACATAGCTCATTTGGCTACCTCATTACAATGCAGCAGAATATAACAATAGCATGGGGTCTTTCATCTTCAAAGTGCCACAAGCAGTCATGTTGGTTGTAGACTTGTAATCCTAATCAATAAACTTCACTAACATCAAACAAACCTGCAACATAATAAGTTACAGCCACAAGGGTCAATACATTTGAATTGTATTGGCAAGTGATACTATGGTAGTATAGTGGAGTCTATCATCTATATGCATTTGGCTAAGTGGAGTTTAGGCTTGCTTTGCTCATAATAGATTTTCCTTATCATTTGAAAACACTAAGTTTTTGCTTGACAAAATCACCCAAGGCATCTCCCAATAGAAATTGGTGATCCTTCAACCCTTGTTCAACCACAAGTTTTTAACTTAGAAATTGGGATGAGGAGATTCTTGATAGCTTCCATGTCTTGATGCTCAAATTGTCCTTTACCAGGGACATGGCTAAGTACTTAGATTTTACACTCTGCAGAGGTGGTGCACTTTCCCCACAAGACTTGATTTTCACCAAGACATGACCTTTCAGAAGCCTTCCCTTAGACCGAATGGACGCGCTCCAACCTATCATCCCACAACCACCAACTTTCCAAATGGGTAAGTTATTGCTACCTATATGATCTAGGCAGAGCCCATAATGCCAAGTGGCTGCACTAGATGCTTCTTAACATTTGGCATCTCAAATCCCTTTGTTCCTGGGTGGCCATCCACAAGTGAGATACACAAGGTAAACCATAGAAATGGGCCGTGTAAACCACTCAACACAAACCATTCCTTCCATTCCACCCAGGTGATTCATTCACTTAGTTGTTTTATTAAATAAAACACAAGTCCTTGACTTAGAAATATTCCATAGCATGAATATAATCCACCCTTGTTTTTCTACTAGCTAAGCTAAGAATGATAGTAGTAGGAATCTTAACTTAGGAATTTTCTACTAAGGTTTCATCTACTAGGATTTCCCATGGCATAGTTTATACTTAGCAAAAATTCCATGCAAGTCCTACTTTACAAATATCACTAATGGATAGTGAAAATAATGGGACAAAAGTATGAAGCATCACTTGCCTTTTTGGTAGGGAATATAAGTTCACTCCTTGTCTTTGCAATGATCACACTCTTCAAATCACTACAATTCAATCAAGCAAGGCACAATTTCATCTACCATTCAAGCAAACATCACATAAAATAATAGAAACAAAACAATGCATACAAGCATGCTAAACTTTGTTTTATTTACAAAAGTGGTTTATAATAGGTTATAAACATTCTAAAACACTTATTGGTCATTTTATAAAGTGGCAAAACTATTTGCAAAAGATTTTACCTATAAACCAGTTTTAAACCAAAGCATTATTTTATGTGGTTGAAAAATGCTTTTAGTAAGGCAACAATCTATAGGGTTCATCAAAACATATTTTTAAATCATAAAACCTTGTGTTTAGGGTGTGAGAGTTTAAATCAAAACATTTCCCAAAGGGTTTTCCTCCAAAAGCATTTTTAATATATAAACATTATTTTTATTTGACTAGAAATGCTTTAAATCAAACATTTATTCTTTTGCTAAACCAAATGTGTTTTTGAAACCACAAATTGATTTCTATGATTAGTAGGTTCAAAACAATCCATTTGCCAAAGATTTTATCTCAAAAATCATTTTGGAACAAATTTTATATTCTAAATATGCCTACACAAGTTTCTGCAAAAACAATCAATTTAATAGAAGCATTTTACTAAACAAAGTGCATGGTTGGAAAGTACTTGTCTTGCTGATTCCATTGATATAAAATTTGCAAAATTTGGACGTGTGGTTTGAAATTTATGGATTTTACAAAATTGAACATCTAATAGAACACAATTTCTGTTTTAAATCATCTCTGGGCCACGTGGCTGCTTCTTATTCGTCGGTAACGGTTCGGTTTGATCGACAGACAACAGTCGTTAGATCTAAAGTGGACCGCGTGGCACAGATCGCTACTTACCCCTTTGACTATGTTCTATCGTGTCCGTCGGATCTACATCGCACGGTTCTGATCTACTCGACCACCAAGTGGCGGCGCTGCGACGGCGACAGGCGGCAGCGCGCTCTGACGTGGTCGTTGCCGACGATGTAGGATGCGAGAAAGAGAGGGAGGAGGCTCACCGAGTTCGCGGGGTCGTGGTGATGCTCAAGGTGCTTGCTGTTTGTCGAGGGACGCACGGGGTCAGTTGGAATTCCTCGCCGAAGTTCTCTCTGGCGACGGTTGCTCTCTGTCAGAGACGGTGGCGAGGCTTCGATGCACGCCCGAGGGAGAGAAGGGTATGGTTAGATGCGCAAAGTCGTGGCGAGGATGCGTGTGTGAAAGAGAAAGAGAGGGGCAGTCATTACTAACCAGAGAAGTGTCGCCGGAGTGGAAGCAGACGTCGGCGCTACTGGTTGTCGTCGTTGCTGACGCTGGGGGTCAAGTGCGGGCAAGTAGAGGGTGCAGAGAGAAGCGCCAGGGACTGGGGGTCACGCTCGTGTTCTCGAGGAGGTGAGGGGCGACGACGACTGGCCGGAATTGACGAAAATGCTCGCCGGAGCAGTAGGTGTTCTCGAGTCAATTCAGAGCGGCCTGGTGGCAAGGGGTGGACGGTTTTTGGGGGGAAATAGAGAGGAGGAACGGGCGTTTAATCCAGCATGGTCGTGACGAGGTTAGAGCGAGGCATTGATGAGAATTCAACATCGACATTATCGTCTGAGAAACGGCCAGAGGAGGGCGTGGTCTTCGCGTGGGTGAGGAAGAAGCCTGGCAGATGGGGCCTGCTTGACAGTGAGAGAGAGAGTGGGGGTGGGGTCAAGTTGTCATTCGCTGTGCGGGTCAATTCGTGAGTGAGAGAAAACGCTTCGGGGGAAAGGAGAGGTGGGCTGCTGGGCTTAGTGGGCTAGCTGGGCTGGGCTGCTTTGTTTCAAATTTTTTTCTTCTCCACTTATTTTTCTTTTTTCCAATTTAATTTTCTGTTTTGATTTTGTTTAATCTATTCAAACATCTATTTGAATTCAAACTTCTCTCAAACTTTGTGTGGATTCAAACACTGATTATTTATATATTCTGAAGTCAATTTTGGAATAAATCTTTTATTCTTTTTAGGGTTTTTTAATTATTTAAAATAAACCCTTGCTTTAAATTCAAATAAGATCAAATCCATAAAACATTTTCCGTAAGTTTTATTCATTAAAAGGGTGTCAAATAATTCACTTTGAATTGATTGGAATATTTTTAATATGATTTATTAATCATTTTAACTTGGGTACTTGTCTTTATTCCAAAGAAGATATGGTTTAATTTCATACATTTATTTAGTTGATTCCTTTGATCCCATTTAAGTTATTTAAATAACATTTATTCCACTTGGGTAAATTCCAAATATTATTTTCCCATGATTTATTTAATCATTACTAATAGGGATTTTATCTTTATTCAAAATAGAAATAGAATTTGGTTAATGCCACTTTATTTTATTTGGAAAATTCTTTATCTATTTTTTTTGGATTTGGATTATAATCATTCCATTTGCTTATGGTCTTGGCCAAGTTTTAATTTGGTCTTTAAATATTCCTTATTTAATATTTCTTTCTCTATCTTATAAAATCCATATCTTTTTGTTTATAGATCCAAACTTGGTGATTCCAATTTGTAAAATATTATTTGATATTTGTTTATCCTTTTAAATCTCCTTAGGATTATTTGCTCACCATTTGGTATGGATTTTGGATAAGTGCTTTATTAGCTTTGGAAATTCAATTGCCTTAATTATTAAATTCATAAGATTTTATTTATGGGTCCAAATTGATTGAAATCAATTTATATGGTTTTATAATATTTCCATTTATCATTCTTGATCATTTTGAAATGTTTGCTTTACAACTTTTTATATGGATCAAATCCATGGTCTTAGAGATATCTTGGAAATGTTTTTTTTCCATTAGGGTTTTAGGGTTTTGGTTTATTTTCCAAGTGTTTAGATTTCCAGATGCACTGATGAAGAATGCATTTCACTTGATTTGAATTTAGTTGGATTCAAACATTAGCCAAAGTTTGTTCAAGATGGGATTTTAAGTTTCCAATTAGTAACAAAAGTTTCTTTTCACCCTAAATTTCAATAATTATTTATTTTGTTTATTTATTTTTCACATTACAAGATTTGGAAAATCTTGGGATGTGACAATTGATCTCTTAGTTGGTTGCTTCCAGTCTTTTGCTAGCCTCCACTTGTATGAGTAAGCTCTACTCATGCTTCCAACTCCCAAGAAACCAAGTTATTCCAAAGTGTCCACTATAAACTCCTATGCATGGTGTGTTACACCATTCCAAGTATATTCTTGTTTTCAACTATCTTCCAATTAAAAACTATTTTGTTATGTGAAAACTTAGTGATTAAAGCCCTCACGAACTTGATGGCACACTTTATATTCTTTGCCCCTAATAAACTTGAACCATTGTGACAACTTTGTTGTATATGCTTGCACTTATAAGTTGGAATTAGCAGAACCGTGATGTCACAGGGAACGTTTTCAACATTGCACTGTACCTTGTCGTACTAAGTTGATATCATGTTCTTTGTCTATGGATGTCACCGGTGTAAAATAAAGAGGGAACTTGTAAGTCCATGGAGTTTGTATCCTGTGTTAGAGAAACGCCTGGGCCGCTAGCCTAAGCCATGCCTAATCATGGTGGAAACTTGCAGCATCACCATAGTGAGCTATCTATGCAGCATCCTCAATAAAAAGCTATGCATATGGTAAATAAAAAGATTGCTGAGATGCTCACTGTCTGCTTGCCTTGTCATTTTGGTTATGGGAAAGCTCATGTACCATGTGCAAGGGGTACCCCGTTGGCGGTTCTCAATGATATGCAAATACTTATAGTGAAAAGAACTTACGTGGACCCAAAGTTGAGTATGCATGAGGTGTGGCCCTTGTATTAAAGGGGCATGAGATTGCCAACTTATACTTCGTCAAGCATATACTCCAGCTTTGCCACTTTAACCTTAACCACTTCAAGAAGCTTATGATAGGGGCAATGAGGGCTGAAAGCTAATAAGTACCATAATTTTTGGAAGCTTTTTTTGAAACTTGTAATCTCTGCTTCCTTTATAAAAAGGCCTTTCTTCCACCAATATTGAGTCTCCACCTTCTACCTTTAGGCACCATTAAGAGAGCATAGTTGTCATTCTGTGTGCAGTGTTCCAAAGCTTATTAATTGATGCATATTGTGTTATTACTTGATCTTCTGCTACTTGTTTCTAGTCACCCTTGTGAACTTTGCAGGTGTCCTATGCATTATATTGCTACTCTATGAGGGACAAGCTGATTACCACTATGCTATGTTTTCTGTATGTGAAACAAACAAACGTTTTTCAATGCATGTTATTCATGATATTTGTTTGTAGCTTGCCATGTTGCATGCATAGTTACTATGTCCTATTGTTAGAACTCCATATTTTATGCACATGTTTAGAGTTCTTTGATCCCAGCTTTCAATGCTTGCAAATGGTTGGATCTTTATTGTTAGGGTGCATTTCACCTCAAAAATTATTCTGTTTATCACTTACCTACTCGAGGACGAGCAGGAGTTAAACTTGGGGATGCTGATACGTTGGAAACATATCTATAATTTTTAATGCTCCATGCTTGTTTAGTATCTACTTTACTTTACTTGTCCACACTTTTAGGTGCTTTTTACATGTTTTCTGGTACTAACCTACTAACAAGTTACAACAGTGCCAGATGCCCTTTTCAGCTGTTTTTGGTTTCAGAAAAGTTAGTAAAGAAATATTCTTAGAATTGGACGGGACAAAGGACAAAGTCAATTACTTTCCGTGGGGAACAAGAAGTCCAGAGGAGAGCCCGAGGGCCCGGCTAGAGGGGCCAGACCCACCCTAGGCGTGGGTGGGCCCCTCCCCGCGCCTGGATAGGGTTTGGTCACCCCTGGCCGCCGCCTCGGTCTCCGCCTTCGCCTATAATAAGCCCCCAATGCAGAAACCCTAAGCACCCGATCAGGAATCCACGAAACCGTCTGTAGCCGCCGCCCCCATGATGCGTAAGTAGTTCCACCTTGGACTATGGGTCCAAGGTATGATGCGTGAGTAGTTCCACCTTGGACTATGGGACCATGTAGTAGCTAGATGGTTGTATCTCCTCCTTTGTCCTTTCATGTATAGATCTTGTGAGCTCCGTTCATGATCAAGATCGAATCTATTTGTAATCATGCATGTTGTGTTTGCGGGGATCCGATGGATATTGAGATTATTATGTTGATTTGATTAATGGTTTTGTCTTTATGATTCTATCATGTCTGTATTGTTTGTGATCTTGCATGCTCTCAGTTGTTAGTAGCTATCTTGGCCAAGTAGTTGCTAGTGACTCCAAGAGGTGGTATTTATGCTCGATAGTGGGTTCATGCCTCTACTTTTCCAAGGGAAGTGACAATAATCTCTTCGGCTGTAGATGTGTTGTTGCTACTAGGGAGAAAACAATGGTCTCTTGTTCATGGAACATGTGGACTGTTTACCTTACACACTTTGCTTAAAGCAGTTGTCTGTTGTTTGCAAATTAATACTGAAGGGGGTTCGGATGATAACCTGAAGGTGGACTTCTAGTCATAGATGCAGTTGGATGGCGGTCTATGTATCTTGTTGTATTGCCCAATCAACCTCATAGGTTCTTTCTGACTAGTATTTGCATTGTTATGCCTTGCTCAGTTCCTGTCAATTGCCCCGCTGTAATTTGTTTACCCTTCATGCCATGTTGTTTATCTAAGGAGAGCACCTCTAGTGAACTATGGACCCCGGTCCAATCTTTACCATTGATACATCTTCCACTGTTACGGTTTACTTGCTGCAAACCACCATGACCTTCCACACCATACATGTCGTGGTATTGCACGGCAGATGCTACTGGGGGTAGCTTGCGTAGAGGGAGCAAGGCGACGTAGGAGAATCCGGGAGCGAGATTGGCACATGATGTACCCAGGTTCACGTCCCCTTGGTGGAGGATCGCTACGTCCTGCTATCAATCCAGTATATGATCATATATTGGTTTACAAGGGAGCCGCCGTAGGCGGAGGAAGATTAGATCTAATGAGATGTGCGAGAAGATGCCCCGTGGGGGTGCCCCTGGTGGCTTTATATATGCAGCCAGTTAGGATTTACGAGTACTAGTGGTCTTTGTATACAAGTCGCCGTCTTGGGCCTCCAGTCGGCGCCACTCGTCTGGGTCCAGCACGCGCCAGTCGCCGTATTGGGCGAGTCGACCCGCTCCGGGCTTGGCTTTAGTCGGCTCGATCCAGCTGGCAAACCCGCTTCGTGGGTAGACCCCGATTGGTATTCCCCCATCTGTAGTCCCCGAGCGCGTTGTCGATTCGACGCGGGCTTGAGGCAGGGCGCGAAGAGTCTTGACGATGGGTCATGGCGAATCGGCGACGAGCTCCTGAACAGAGAAAAGAACCGTGAAGCGGGAGGCGGTCGGCATGAGCCAGTCGGTGATGGCCAGTTGGCGAAAGACACAGGGTGTCGGTGAAGCCGCCAGTTGTGGCGAGTCTCCGAACATGGAGCATGCCGAGTCCCCGAGCGAGGCGAGTGGCAAGGTCGAGCGACCGGCGAGCGCCGAGTCCCCGAGCGCGCCGAGCGACGAGGTCGAGCGACCGGCGAGCGCCGAGTCCCCGAGCACGCCGAGTGGCGAGGTCGAGCGACCGACGAGTGGCGCTGTCTGTAGCGCGCCGAGTGGCGAGGTTGGGCGACCGGCGAGTGGCGCTGTCCATAGCGCCGAGTCCCCGAGCGCGTTGAGTACGCGAGGGCGAGTCTGCGGTGGCGAGTCCTCAAGCGTGTTGAGTACGCGAGGGCGAGTCCATGGTAGCGAGTCGACGAGCGTGTTGAGTACGCCAGGGCGAGTCCGCGGTGGCGAGTCCCTGAGCGTGTTGAGTACGCGAGGGCGAGTGCATGGTAGCGAGTCGACGAGCGTGTTGAGTACGCCAGGGCGAGTCCGCGGCGGCGAGTCCCCGAGCGTGTTGAGTACGCGAGGGCGAGTGTCCGCGGCGGCGAATCCCCGAGCATGTCAAGTACGCGAGGGAGAGTTCGCGATGGAGAGTTCCCGAGTGTTGCGAGTCCGCGATGATTGCGATTTCGTGAAGGGAGAGTCCCCGAGTGTTGCGAGTTCGAGATGATTGCGACTCCGCGAGGGGAGAGTCCCCGAGTGTTGCTAGTCCGCGATGATTGCGAGTCCGCGATGACGTTGATTGCGCTGTTTTGTTAGCGAGTCTCTCGTCTCGGCCCGGGGGGCCAGTCGCATGGCGACTCCAAAGATGGCTCTCGACTTGGCGTTCTTCCTGGACGATCCGAGACTCGGTTTGCGAGTCATCGTCCGCAGTACTTGGCCGTGCGAGTCGCGCTATCTAAGGTTGAGGAGGACATGGTGCTGTTTGTGTAGCACTGCCATTTGTCTTGGCCCGGAAGGCCAGTCGAGCAAGGCGACTCCAATGATGACTCTCGGTTAGCGTTTTTCGTGGACGAACCGAGTCTCGGTTTGCGAGTCCTCGTCCGCACTACTTGGCCATTGCGAGTCACTATTTCAAAGGTTGACAAAGGCGAATTGATTTTTTCCGAGGGGAAGAGACGCCCAGTGGTGAGTCCATGCAGCGTGGCAAGCGACCCTCTCTGGCGACTCAGACGATGAAGGTCCCTTAGTAGGCACGGCGTATGCATTTGTCGTAGTGGACAGGGTCGCACGGTGTTTAGCCGGAAAAAGTCGACGCGGCGGACACATGGTCGACGTGGCGGACGCAGGTAGCGCTATGGCGATGTCGACGCGGCGGCGAGTCCGCAACGGACGAGTACCCGAGCCTAGCGAGTCCGCGTTTAAGCGTGTCCACGTTTAGGCGAGTGTCCGGAGCATGGCGAGTGCCGAGGTCGGACGACCGACGAGTGCCGCTGTCTAGAGCATGATGAGTGCCGAGTGGCGAGGTCGGGCGACGAGTCGGCGATGGGCGAGTCACCGGACATGGTGAGTCCGCGATCGTGGCGAGTTTCCGAGCCTAGCGAGTCCGCGTTTAAGCGTGTCCGCGTTTAGACGAGTTCTGGAGCATGGCGTATCCGTGAGGGGCGAGTCCGCGGTGGGCGTGGTGATTCCCCCGAGCGCGGAGAAATCATCGGAGCCGCTGCGGACGAAAACGGCGAGTGGATTGTACACCCAGAAGTGGACGTCTCCGAGACGCGGATGGCACATTGCACCATTATTCGTGCTCCACGGTGCTGGTCTAGTTTTAGTGTTGTAGGCGCTCGTAGAGTTCACGCACTCGGCCATGACGAGGGCGAAGCCGACCACGGCGCTGCTAATAATGGCGATGGCCTAGTTGAAGGTCTAGGGCGCCTGCGTTCATGGACAATTCTCCAAACGGTGCATATGTGCATAAAAGATTAGATTGCAAATAAGATAGTCAATTATATGTGGAGCAATAACTTGGAGAGATCGGAGAGTGAATAGAAAACTTAATAAGAAAAACTCCTAGCCGGCAAAGAAATTGACTCATCGAGGATGGATAAAGCTCTGACGTCGATGGAGCCGTAGAATTTGCTTCCGCTGAATCGCCGACTGATAAAACTGAACTATAGCAATTAATTTGATCTCGTCCTATATCCAGGATTAATGCGCCAGAGGATTCATACGAGCAACATTGCATGCAAGATTATGTCTAAATAATTTAATCAACCGGTAGTGCAATTAATAGGAAAGATGAGATAGAATCCAAAACTTATCAGGAACCGATCGTGTCTATAGTTTTCCGAGTCAAGTTCAGCCGGGACGGTAGACGATTAAAACTGACGTCAAGATAGTCGCCTGAATCGCCTTGTCTCCATGAATCGATTCTACACGGTAATCATATTAAAAATCACGTACAACGATTAGTCTAATCTTAAATAAATAATAAATTAATATGAAAGATATTTAGATTGAGTAAAAGAAACTCACGAAAACATGTCCATGTGCGTTTGATTTTCCGGCATGAGCACGGCTTCGCTTCACATCCTTGCTTTTTGATTCGACATCTGGTCTGAGGTCTTTGCTGATACGGTGGCCTGCTTGTAAAACAGTGGCAGCATTTTGGCTACTTGTTTTTCATTGAGCCGCGATCGGATCATACATGGGTGCAGACGGTGGAAGTTACTGGTACGTGCGAAGAGTACCTGCATATATGGAGACGTGCTCCGATCCGGCAATTCTCGAAACGATTTTACGTGGCAACAACACGCACGCAGGACATCAGGTCGCTTTATAAAATAATCAAAAGAATAAGTGATCAATGAGAAAGATAAATAAGGGATCAAGAATAGCTTTCACCGCTTTATCGCTGGTAGGAGCCATCACGTCGATCTCCTTGGCGCGTGTAGCAGACAAAACGTCTTGGTTAATTGCATGGCACCACAAATCGATCTGCTGATTCGATCTGGTTATTCTTGGTGGCGAGTCGGCCGTGCGTGGCTCGCGGTGCAGAGACAATACGCCGTTGCAGATTTGTTGATGAAGAACTTGAGGATCCCGCCTGGATTATCACCTCCAAGCACCGTTTGCCCCACGGTGAACGCCAACTGTCGTGGTATTGCACGGCAGATGCTACTGGGGGTAGCTTACGTAGAGGGAGCAAGGCGACGTAGGAGAATCCGGGAGCGGGATTGGCACATAATGTACCCAGGTTCACGTCCCCTCGGTGGAGGATCGCTACGTCCTGGTATCAATCCAGTATATGATCATACATTGGTTTACAAGGGAGCCGTCGTAGGCAGAGGGAGATTAGATCTAATGAGATGTGCGAGAAGATGCCTCGTGGGGGGTGCCCCTGGTGGCTTTATATATGCAGCCAGTTAGGGTTTACAAGTACTAGTGGGCTTTGTATACAAGTCGCCGTCTTGGGCCTCCAGTCGGCTCCATTCGTCTGGGTCCAGCACGCGCCAGTCGCCGTATTGGGCGAATCGACCCGCTCTGGGCTTGCTTCAGTCGGCTCGATCCAGCTGGCAAACCCGCTTCGTGGGTATACCCCGATTGGTATTCCCCCATCAATACGTTTAATCCTTTGTTACAGCAAACCAGTGAGCTTGACAACCTCACTGATTCGTTGGGGCAAAGTCTTGAGTTTGTGTTGTGTAGGTCTTCGCGTTGCTTGCAACACCTGTGTGATGTTTCCTTCCTCCTACTGGTTCGATAACCTAGATTTCTTACTCAGGGAAAACTTGCTGCTTCACACCTTGCTCTTGGGGTTCCCAACGAAGCACTCCTACATCAACCCAGCGCAACCAACTGTAAGGTTCCCAACCTTTAATAAGGTAGAGATCCTTGTGTTTACAATGCTAGTCCCTGGATCAATATCTAGCATCCACAGTTAAGATGTAATATCAAGAAACAAAGGTCATAATACAACTTTATAACCAAGAATAAAAAAATTTATTACATCTTACATAGCTCATTTGGCTATCTCATTATAATGCAGCAGAATATAACAATAGCATGGGGTCCTTCATCTTCAAAGTGTCACAGGCAGACATGTTGGTTGTAGACTTGTAATACTAATCAATAAACTTCATAATATCAAACAAACCTACAACATAACAAGTTACAGCCACAAGGGTCAATACATTTGAATTGTATTGGCAAGTGATACTATGGTAGTATAGTGGAGTCTATCATCTATATGCATTTGGCTAAGTGGAGATTAGGCTTGCATTGCTCAAAATAGATTTTCCTTATCATTTGAAAACACTAAGTTTTTGCTTGACAAAAATCTTTCCCAAGGCATCTCCCAATAGAAATTGGTGATCCTTCAACCCTTGTTCAACCACAAGATTTTAACTTAGAAATTGGGATGAGGAGATTCTTGATAGCTTCCATGTCTTGATGCTCAAATTGTCCTTTACCAGGGACATGGCTAAGTACTTAGATTTTACACTCTGCAGAGGTGGTGCACTTTCCCTGCAAGACTTGGTTTCCCAAGACAAGATCTTTCAGAAGCCTTCCCTTAGACCAGAATGGACGCGCTCCAACCTATCAATCCCCTACCACCAACTGTCTATTTGGCTAAGTTATTGCAACCTATATGATCCAGGCAGAGCCCATAATGCCAAGTGGCTGGACTTGAAGCTTCTCAACATTTGACATCTCAAATCTCTTTGTTCCTGGGTGGCCATCCACAAGTGACATACACAAGGTAAACCATAGAAATGGGCCTTGTGAACCACTCAACACAAACCATTCCTTCCATTCCACCCAGGTGATTCATTCACTTTGTTGTTTTATTAAACAAAACATAAGTCCTTGACTTAGAAATATTCCATAGCATGAATATATCCACCCTTGTTTTCTACTAGCTAAGCTAAGCATGATAGTAGTAGGAATCTTAACTTAGGAGAATTCTACTAAGGTTTCATCTACTAGGATTTCCCATGGCATAGTTTATACTTAGCAAAATTTCCATGCAAGTCCTACTTAGAAATATCACTAATGCATAGTGAAAATAGTGGGACAAAAGTATGAAGCATCACTTTCCTTTTTGGTAGAGAATATAGGTTCACTCCTTGATATTTGTAACAATCACACCCTTCAAGTTCCACTACAATTCAATCAAGCAAGCAATATTTCAATCTACCATTCAAGCTAAACATCACATAAATAATAGAAACAAAACAATGCATGCAAGCATGCCAAAGATTGTTTTATTTGAAAAAGTGGTTTCTAATGGTTCATAAACATTTGAAAACACCTAATGGTCATTTTATAAAGTGGCAAAACTATTTGCAAAAGATTTTACCTATAAACCATTTTCAAACCAAATCATTATTTTATGTGGTTGAAAATGCCTTTATCAAAGTAGCAATCTTTATAGGGTTTACCAAATACATTTTTAAGTCATAAAACTTGGTGTTTAGGGTCAGAGAGTTTAAATCAAAACATTTCCCAAAGGTTTTCCTCAAAAATCATTTTTAATAATTAAACCATATTTTTATTTGACTAGAAATGTTTTAATTCAAAGTTTTATTCTTTTGCTTCACCAAATATATTTTTGAAACCACAAATTGATTTCTATGGTCAGTAGGTTAAAAACAAACCATTGGCCAAAGATTTTATCCCCAAAATCATTTTTGAACAAATTTTATATTCTAAACATGCATACACAAGTTTCTGCAAAAACAATCAATTTAACAGAAGCATTTTACTAAAAAAAGTGCATGGTCAGAAAGTAATTGTCTTGCTGATTCCGTTGATATAAAATTTGCAAAATTTGGACGTGTGGTTTGAAAGTTATGAATTTTTCAAATTGGAACATCTAATAGAACAATTCTTGTTTTTAAAACAGACTCTGGGACACGTGTCTTGTTTTGATTGGAAAAAACGGTTCAGCTGGATCGCATGTTGTGAGATGTTGGATTAAAATGAAATCGCACGGTGCGGATGGCTCCATACCGCTTCAGTTAGTCATTCTATCGCGTCTCTAGGATCTAGATTGGACGGCTATCATCAACTTGCCACTAACTGGCGGCGCGACGATGGTGGCGCACGGCGGCGGTGCTCGGCTAGCAGCGGAGCCGGCGAAATAGGAAGCAAGGGAACAAGGAGAATGGTTCACCAGAATCGCCTTGACGCACTGATGCTCAACATGGTCTCCGTCAGTCAAGGGGCGCACGGGTGTTGTCGGAATTCCTCGCCGGAGATGCTCCTGGCGTCAGCACGTTCGGGAGTCGTCGGAGGCGAGGCTACATAGCGCGCTAGGACACGGAACAAGTGGAGTTAGATGCAGGCGAGTACACTGGTCACAGGCGTATCATCGGAAGGTTACCAGGGAAGTCGCCGGAGAGGTAGCAGACGACGGCGGCGGCAGTGATCATCCTTGCCGACGCTCTGGGGCGAGCGCGGCCGAGCTGAGGCCACTGGGAGGTGCGCCAGGGTTCGTGGAGCACGCGTGTTTGGTCTAGGGGGCAAGGGGAGGCGAGGTTTGGTCGGATTCGTCGCCGGAGTATCGTCGGGCAGAGGGACTTCGAGGTCAAAATTCCAGCAGCCTAGTGGCTCCTGTGGGGTGAGGTCTGGGGAAGAAGGGAGAGGAGACCAGGGTGGTTAATAGGGCATAG
Source organism: Avena sativa (assembly GCA_916181665.1). Lineage (NCBI taxonomy): Eukaryota > Viridiplantae > Streptophyta > Magnoliopsida > Poales > Poaceae > Avena > Avena sativa. The sequence continues at coordinate 268,449,308 of OV702298.1, read as the reverse complement.
TCGCAGCGAGTAATGGTCGCGGCATCAACGCGTATTGAAGCCATCTTCAAATATCAGTAACGGCAAGGAGGAAAGACGGGGGCGGGTTTCACGCGAGGAAGACGGTGACGTGGTGCTGGGGTCCGTTGTCAGCGAGAGGGAGAGAGGAGAGGTGGGGGCCAGTAGTCAGTGACTCTGCGGGTTCTTTCTCTGGTGCGAAACGTTTTCTCGCAGGGAAAAGAGAGGGAGTGGCTGTTGGGCCTTAGTGGGCTGCCAGATGGGTTGGGTCTATTTTATATTTTTTTGTTCCTGATTCTTTTTCTTTTTCCCATTTGATTTTTTTCTGTTTTGATTTTGTTGAATTATTTCAACCTTCAATTTGAATTCAATCCTCAACCAAATTTTTTGTAGGTTTAAATACTGATTAGTAATATAATCTGAAGTCAATTTTGGAATAAAATTTTATTCTTTTTGGGGTCTTTTAATTATTCAAAAAGTCCCTTGTTTTAAATCAAATAAGATTTAATAATATTTTCAAACACCATTTAAGTTTCTAAAAACCTTCCAAATCTTTTAAGTAGGTTTTTATTTGATTATTTGGGTGTCATATAATTCATCTTGAATTATTTGGAAAAGTTTTTAATATGATTTATTAATAATTTAAAATTGGATTTGTCTTTATTCCAATAGGATTTGATTTATGCCATTTTATTTTATTTTGGAGGATTCTTTATCCTTTTATTTTTATTTGGATTTGGATTAACTTCATTCCATTTAATTATGGTCTTGGCCAAGATTTAATTTGGTCTTTAATATTCCTTATTGAATATTTCTATCTTTATCTTATAAAATCCATATCTTTTTATTTAAAGATCCAAACTTGGTGATTCCAATTTGTAAAATCTTATTTAATATTTGTTTATCATTTTAAATACCTTTAGGATTAATAGCTCACCATTTTGTATGGATTTTAGATAAGTGCTTTATTAGCTTTGGAAATTACTTTTCCTTATCTTATTAAATTCATAAGATTTTATTTATGGCTCCAAATTAAATGAAACCAATTTATATGGTCTTATAACATTTCTATTTGTCTTTCTTGATCATTTGTAAATGTTTGTTGACAACTTTTTATATGGATCAAATCTATAGGCTTGGAGATAACTTGGAAATGATTTTCTTCTATTAGGGTTTTGGGGTTTTGGTTTATTTCTCAAGTGTTTAAATTTCCATATGCATTTATGAAGAATGCATTCCACTTGATTTGGATTTAGTTGGATTCTAACTTTAATTAAAGTTTGTTCAAGATGGGATTTTAAGTTTCCATTTAGAAACAAAAGTTTCTTTTCACCCTAAAATTCAACAATAATTTATTTTGTTTATTTATTTTTCACATTACAAGATTTGGAAAATCTTGGGATGTGACACCAACATTGGGCAATACAACAATATACATAGAACGCCATCCAACTGCATCTATGACTATAAGTCCACCTTCAGGTTATCATCCGAACCCCCTCCAGTATTAAGTTGCAAGAAACAGACAACTACTTTAAGAAAAGTGTGTAAGGTAAACAATCCACTTGTTCCATGAACAAGAGACCGTTGTTTTCTCCCTAGTAGCAATAGCACATCACAACCGAAGATATTTCTGTCACTTCCCTTGGAAACTAGAGGCATGAACCCACTATCGAGCATAAATACCCCCTCTTGGAGTCACTAGCAACTACTTGGCCAAGATAGCTACTAAAAACGGAGAGCATGCAAGATCAGAAACAACACAGACATGATAGTATCATAAAGACAAAACCATTAATCAATCTGACATAGTAATTGTGACACCCCCGGGATCAGGGCTAAACAAATCTCAGACCTCCGTCTGAAATAAGCTTAATCTTCAGCTCGACAATATCCAGTGAAGAATCGGTAACACGGCAGTGACCCTACGACACAAAAATTTATTACAGCAAGCTTATAACTGAGAAGAGAACCAAATTATTACAAGCAGAGGTCACTGACCACAAACATCAAACAACGGAAGGAAAATTATGCTATTAGGTATAGCAAACTTAACAAATGGCCTAAGAGGAATGTAGCATAAAGATGATGTCCCAGCCCATAGATTCCAGGCTGCCGGCCGGGAACCCCAATCTACTCGTCAATGTCGATGTAGTACGAAACTCATCTTCAGGTGAACACTTACTCTGCCAAAAGTATCAACAAAGCAAGGGTGAGTACATGGTGTACTCCCCAGGATTTCTGGCTGGTGGAGTTGTTTTGCGAAAACCAATCTTTCTTTATAAAACAAGAGAGGGAGAAGAATCTCATCTAATCAGAGTATTTTAAAAGGGGATAAGAGAGCGACATCTCCGAAAATATTGATCATCATCTTTTGATATCCACCGAATCATCATCATCTACCAACTAGGATCACCCCCTCGTACCCATGAGGAAGCATCCTTCACAAACATTAGTTACCAAGTTTTACGATTAGGTTCATGTTCTCTATGATGTCCCATCCGTTCCCAAGTCGTCCATAACCATGGACATGGCTTTCCGAAAGATTATTACCCTGCAGGGGTGTACAACTTTACCCACACATACCAACCGACTCTTATTGCCACTTGACAAACTTCCTTGGTGTGCTAACAGAGGGTGTGGTTGGACACGACCTTTACCTTGCTTTCGCCGAGACCATGAGTCACGCAATAATTATGGTTCTGCCGTAACCGGTCAAATCCCGAAGCCGGTACTTAAAGATGTGGGGTGAGGTTGGTTTATCAGGGGCGCCATCTACCCCAAGCAACCCGGTCCATGCTTACCTACCTGTTATGAATGCACCTGCACCCGGCAAATCTTTCAAAAGGTTTTCTATGCATATGTCGAATGGAACGCCCGAACTATGTGACTCATGGAATCTACTAGGCAAGTTAGTTAATCATGGGGTCCCCATTTACCCCGTGTGGTTGTACGCTTGTCTTGGTTCAAGAGGTAAGAACCTAGGGTCCTAAGGGTTGCGAGCATGGGACTAGAAAAACCACATCCCACCATGGCCTCCCATACAAGCCTTATCATGTTTAATCTCATCTCACTGATCTCAACTTATCACGTTCTCCTGTCATACTAGATTCTCTGCATCTGATACATCATCTGGATGAACCAGCACTGATAGCTATGCATGGCTAAGCAAACACAGATAGAAGCTCTAGTAGTGCACACAAGCCAAACCTAGTTTTGCTAGGAGCATTGGATCAGGTAATATAAGCTCAAAGGGAGTATGCAATAGATAGGATACTCTATCTATCGATAAAAGACCACAGTAGAATCGTATGCATCATGACAGGAATTGAAATACTTTCGAAATCATAGGATTATATCATGGTGGGACTATGCTTGCCTTTGCTAGTTGATAATCAGAAAGAAGGGCTTCGGACATCTGGTACTTGACTTGGTCATAGCTTATCAAGTATTGTTCTTTGATCTTGATCTTGATATCATATTCTACCGCGAAGAACGAAACACCAGAAAGAGAGGGAAACAATCAACACATGGCATCGATGCAATGCTCAAGAAAGTATGATGATATGACAAGTTAAATTGTATCAAAATGTAACCCTAAGACATGCTCGACCATTTAATCGGGGTTCCGAGGGGCGCAAACCCTAACTCGGGGAAAACTCCGGATGTATATGAGAGGGGTTACTATGTTGTTCTAATTAAACTTGTCATTAAAGTTGTTGATCAATGCATGATTATAGATTAGATAGATAGTTCTCATTTTTCTGAACATTTTGATATATTATTTGTATTTTTCTGATATAATCAATAATAAGTTATTGATTTTACAAGTTTTATCCTTTTTCTGAAATTATGTAATCAATTTAAAACATTTATGACCTCAGGCTGACGTCACCGCAGGGTGTGCGGCTATTCTCACTGGGGCTGAGGCTACCCAAAGTCACTGACAAATGGGCCCCGTGGGTATTTATTATTTCCAGAAAATAATTTAAGAAACATTTAATAAAAGAAAATAACTTTACTGCATCATCACGATGTCACGCTGACGTCAGCAGAGGAGGATTCCTCAGATCGTTGATCGATCCATCGTTTGAGAGCTCGCGGTGATGTCCCAGTGGGCTCGTTAGAGAGAGGGGATTGAGGCGAGCTGGATAGAGGCGGCGCCGCCCAAAAATGTTCATCGGAGTAGGAGCATGGCGGCGGCCATCGGTGGCGGGGACAGGTGCATGTTGTGGGGTCGATTCCGGAAGCAATCGAAGGAGGGAGGAGCACCAGGAGAATCAGGAGATCACCTAGAGGCTTACTGAAGGGTCGGCGAGCTCGAAGAAGTCCGGAATCAACGAGAAGGACGGTGGCTGGCGTCAGAATGGAGATAGCGATTCGGTGGCCTGGGGCTTCCTCGGCTCGCACGGTTGGAGGACAAGACCGAGGAGAACACATCGGTCATGATGGCGACCTCGTAGCAGCGTCGGGAGCTCAGGAACGGCGGGGCGGTGAGGTACCTGAGGATCGGTTCTGGCCAGAAGAGAAATTGGGGATAAGAGGGGATCTAGGGTTCGTCCAAAGGTGTGAGGGAATGTTATAGGCGCTCAGATAGGTGGTAGCACGCATCGTGGCGCCGGCGACGATCCTGGCGTGGTTGAACGATGACGACGAAGACACGCAACAGCTCCTGCTCGACGTCCTTCTGGCTAGAGGTTGAAGAAAAGAGAAAGAAAGGCGGAGGGGTACCGGGCCAGGGAATTGGGCCAGGTGGGCTGAAGCTAAAGGAAATTTTAGAGGATGATGCTCATGATGCATAAACAACCCTAATTGATATTTATCTAAAACTAGGGTGTTACAGCTCTATCCCCCTTACGAGAATCTCGACCCGATATTCCAAAGGTAGGAAGAGACAGATAGAGAGAAAGAGACATGGTCACTCTAAGGATAAGAGGGAAACACACTAAACAACACACAGAGTATCTCTTGGTCAACTCATGGATGGAGTGTGTAGAATCAACTCTGAGATGATGAACATGAAACACATCAAGGTAAAGGAGGAAACAAAAGGAGATGGTTTCAAGTTGTTAGATAGATGGCCTCCATAAGGGTTGAGACCATGGAGCTTACAGAAGAGTTTAAGCTTCTGGAAAGGAAAGCTTCCAACAGAAAGAACATGACCACAGACTTCGATAGGGAACCTCTATTAATATCTTAAGTAGAGATTTCAGGTTGCAAAGATATGGATCAACAAAACCAAGTTGTTGAACTACTTTTGACACAGAAGGGTCACTTTTTCATTCAATAGAGGCCTAGACAGAGAGGTGTTTTGGTGGAGAGGACTCATTAGAGTCACAAGGAACATGTACCAAGAGGAACTTTTGATTACCAAAATCATATTCACTCTTAAAACATGGCTGAGAAAACGAAGGAAACTCTTTATTCATCTAGGTATACCAAAATCTTTGCCAAAGATTAGGGTATCACTTTACACCACTAAGGTGAATAGTTAAGAAGATTCCTGATGACACGAGAAGAAAGAAACTTCATTCTCAGACTTTAGTTACTTGGCACAACAAGATGCTTGCCAACATAATAGGGTCTGGAGGATCTACCGAGGGAGATTTAGCAACACTACTTTAAATGTTCTCCTTGATGTTCGAGAAATCGATCATCAAGTAAAGATCAAACTTCGGATATAAGGAAAACCATAAGAATAACTCCTATAATGAATCATGGAAGAAGCCTCATGAAGAGTGGTTGTTATGGCTGAATCAAGGGAATATGGCAATAGATCTTTCCGGCTAGGTGTATCAACCATTAGACCAATCTTGCCAGGTTTACAAAGAGACCTATGTAAAAACCTTGAGGAATACCAACCATCATATCTGCTTGAGATTCATATTTGGTTAGGTGAGATGATACTTCAAACTCAGCATGTCTGAATAGAAAGTTTGCAACATTTACCGCAAAGGTAAAGTTACTAGATTCTCAAGACAGGGACTATAGTGTAAAGCTCCAAAACACTGAGCTAAATTGCTAGACCCATGTATTTACAACTTGTAGAGAGACAACTGCACACACATAAGGTGCTAACAACAAAACACACATGTGTCCTTAGGGAACGAAGCTAACTCTACTAGAATCCACGGCGACATCTTTCAACAACTGCACATGAACCGGAGAAGGTTACTTCTAACATCTAGAACACATACTTCGGAATGACCCAAAGATGGTTCTCGAAAGTTTCCAACATTGATGCCCAATGTTCCATATGTATTCAATCTATCATGGAAAAAATAAGAATGTCATTGATGGGCTCAATAACAAACTTACCAAGACACTCCAATAAGATGAGCTTGTATGTTGCGTGAACAAGACAAAATTACTGGTCAGACCAAAGGACATGAAGATGTATCCCAGTGAAACATCACAAGAAGAAACATTATCAAGATAGTCCTTGGAACTGAGTTTGATTTGACGAAAACCCAAATCAAATCAAAGATAGGGGAAGATAACATGTCCACGAAGGAAATACTATCTTTCTTCAACATGAACAAAACTAAACATCCCTTTTATGAAGAACATAGTCGGATATAACTTTTGTCTTACAACTCTCCAAGTTGTTGTTTAAGCTCAACCAACTAGTTCAAGGGTATCCAGTGCAGATCCTTGGAGAAAAGAGTAGTTCAGAGAACTTGCTTGCTCAAGAACCTGACAACGCGGTCATGTGGCAACATGGTGATACTTATAGTAGACATCTTGAATATCACGAACCACCGATTTGTCACTAAGTTCCAAAGGAGACTTGCTTGGTAAGGCAAGAGGACATAGTCTCAGAGTTTCGGCACAAACCTATCTCTTTGATGGAAGAGATGTACCAGAATAGCGGACTTGGTAGCACAATCATCCATTGCTAGTGATAAGGTTAACCAATCACGGTAAGAATGACTTGAATGTCCTTAGAGTTCAAAACAATAATAATTGCTAAGAATCTCAGATAGCCATATTATTACGCACACGCATCACTCATGAGCGCGAAAGCTTGAGGAAGGTGTTGGAGATATGCCCTAGAGGCAATAATAAATGTAGTTATTATTATATCTTTGTGTTTATGATAAATTTTTACATTCATGCTATAATAGTATTAACCAGGAAACATTAATACTTGTGTGATTTGTAAACTAAATTAGAGTCCCTAGTAAAGCCTCTTCATAATACTAGCTTGTTGGTTAATAGATGATTGTGGTTTCCCTATCATGAACATTGAGATGTTGTTAACAACAAGATCATATCATTAGGAGAATGGTATGATGGACATACTCCTATAGATAAGCGTAGCATAAAGATCAAGTCATTTTAAATAGTTCAATTGCTGTAACATCCTCGCCTGATAAGGCTGAGTTCATGTGTATAGTGCCAATCCCTGGATTGGTTCACTAGCACACAAAGTACAAAATGATACCAAATATAACTGTGCATCATAAATACAACGAATATGATCCATAATTTACATTATTTATTCAAGTACACAGCGGAAAACGAATACAAGGTAGATCTCCATCCTTCAAATGTGCCACAGGCGAACAATTGTTGAGTGGAGTCTCGCGACCTATGAACGATCACTCAGATACGATATAACCTGTAACATGAAACGTTGCAGCCACGAATGGTCAATACATTGAATGTATGGCAAGTAGGCTAAAGTGGTTAACAACAGATCTATCAACTACATGCTTATTTGGCCAAGTGGAGTTCAGGCTCATTTGCATAAAGCATTATTTTTATCCTAACATTTGTAACAAAGTAGTTTTCCAATACGATAAATAGGACACTCTGGTTCACTCCTAGGTGCTCCTACCCAATTATGTTCACCCAACAAGTTTTAAGTAGTTAAGAAATAAGGATGAGTGAGAAATATCATAGCATCAGTATCAGGTCGCTCAAATTGTCCATAACCGGGGACACGGCTAATCGATTAGTTTATACACATCAATTCCTACAGATGCAATTCTACAAAAGCATTTACAATGCATAGGAAAACAATAGGACATTTATGACCAAGATAGCACCACTTGCTTTTGTTGTAGATGTAGTCGATTAGATAATCCTCACAATCCTCATAGATATAATGGTTGCACTCGTCATAACCACAATACTTGCAATCATAGTAGTTGCAATCACAGTAGTTGCACTCCTCGCAATCTAACGTTTGAAGCAAACACAACAAACATCATTCAAAACATTGCAAACATACAACAGTGCAGCATTACAAGAAAACAATGATGAACAGATGCATGCATGACGATTTAATAAGTCACAATGGTTGCATTTAGTGTTCTGAACATAATTAGATTACATGATGCACGTGGAAAGTCATTTAATGCACTAAAGCTTTTATTACTAAAGTTGTATCGATTTAATATGGTGTATACCACTTTAATTGAACTAAATATGTTTATGTCATATTAAATTGTGAACTAGATGCTACTGGATAGAGGTAATGCAATTTAGAGACAATAGCAATTTGAATCACCTAAAAAGGAGTTATAGATATTTTCTTATGATTAAAACACTATTTCAATGGGTTTAAATATTTTTGTATGAATTTCTGTTTTAACAGTACCAAATAATTTGTCATGCAATTTCTCTGTATAGATATTGTCAATACAAAACCTTAGCACTTGGATTCACCCTAATCGGAGTTATAGATCTTTTTGTATGATTTAAATAGTGTTTAATGGGTTTTAAATGATTCATATAGTTTCTGTTGTCTAAAAGTCAAACTAAAATTATATCTATAATCTCCACGGAATTGTGATTTCAGGGACATATTATTTGTAATTTTCTGAATAGTATTTATTTTCTTATGAATTTATTACTCTAAATAAGGCATGAAACCATTTAAATATTCACGGCAAAACCTTACTGTCAAAGGCTGAACTAATTGCATATTGATGATCTACATAGAACCAGCTTTCCATCGGTATATCATTTATATTTTTGTGACAAGCAATTAATTTACTATGAATTTAATGATTTATAAATCCAGTAAAACTAATTAAATTGCTACGGGTTAAATAATGGCAAAGGCTATATCCAACCAGATATTATTAATGTACATTACAGTAGCTTCAATTTGATATATTGTTCATATTTTTCGGAGTTACAGATAATTTCTTATGATTTTATTAACCTAAAAGACCATTAAAACTAATTAAATTACTGCAGTAACCACATACAGTAAAAGTTGGATCTATTCTGATAAGAGGATTCTGCGTAAAATTATCTTCAATTTGATAAATTATACGCAATTTTCGGACGTGGTATGAATTTCTAATGAATTTTACAAGTTAGATCTATAATATGCAATTTTAAATTCGAACGGAATATTCCAGAGAATATTCCGCTGACTGGATAGGTTGACTTTGCGTGCTGACTGGGACTAGATGTTGACCTGACATTGATCTGGCGTTGATGAGGAAGCTGACCGGGTTGACGATATGGCACACACCGGTTTGATTGGATCTCGATCGTCTGGATAGGATCTGGTGGCTAGAAGAAGAGATTGACCCGATTTTGGCCCAGAATAGACAAAAAACATATCTGTGTTAGAGAGACAAATCCGTAGGTCAAATTGAAAAACTTAGAACATGAAAGTTGTGGGGAATCATTATTCCTACCTTCTTACCAAAGGAATTTGGATTTGAAGAAACGAGCGCGAGTACATCTTGGATTTACACCATCAGATCTGAAATATTGCGATGCGAAATTCTCCGGCTTTGGTGGATGAAAAGAGGTGAGGTTTATCGGGATTGAAAGATTTCAACGAGTTCTACAACTTTCGTTTTTTGGCCGAAGGCAAACAACAAAGTATAGATAGGTTAAAAAGCGAAATAAGATTCGGGCATGTGTAGATTCGGGATTTTGAGAAGAGAAACTCGTACAGCTATGGCTCCACGAGTTTATATGGAGGTTTATGATGGTGGGGAGATAGGTTTTGGAGTAAGGAACAAGTATAAACAAACGAAAGTCGATTCGGAGTTATAGATAAAAAGTTATGAGAGTTTGAGTAGAGATAGGTTTGACAAAACAGATTTCGCACGCTTTTTAAAGCGATCCCATGGGATCGGTCCGGGTGGGCCGGCCCGTTTAGGTTTTTTTTCTTTTTCTTTTTCTATTTACTTGTTTCCCTCATATCTTTTGCATACGAACTCCAAATGACACGATTCTTGTTTCTAAATTTTTCTAAAATCGAATAGATCATTGTAGAATCATATTTGTAATATTTTTACTAGTTTGCAAGTAGTGAGTTTATAAATCCTTGTATATTCCGTTTTATTTATATCTTTATTTGTTTGTATTTATTCCATAACTTTTTCATACTAGCTCCAAATGAGCTCAATTTTGTTTCTAAAATTTTGTAATATTAATTGGATCTATTTAGGCTATAATTATCAATAATTTATGCCGTAGCAATAATGGGTTTTATAAAATCAATTTAATTTCCTTTAGGAATATTTGGGCAAATCAACTATAGGATTTAGATACTAGGATTTGGATTTAGTTAGTGAGAACTTTTCATGGATGTAATGAAATGCTTATAAATGCTTCATGATTTTCATTTTGAAATCTTGCACACCAATTCTATGATCCAAAATCAATCCATGCCCTTCTGCCTATATGGCTACTTAGGTAATAACAAAAGAATATAAGATTTTGAATTCAAGGTTGAGAGGATTTTGTACTCAAAAAGTTTCTTCTCTTTGAGAATTTTCAACATAGTCAAACAATCAATCAAACTTATTTGTTTATTTCACATTCCAAAATTAGGAGAATTTTGGGATGGACAGACTACCACCCTTAAAAAAAATCTCGTCCCGAAATTTGGGAAGGCTAGAAAGAAAGAAAGGTTCGGGATCCATTAGGATGCTATCGCCCTTAAAATAAAATTGACTAGGTCATTTCTCGAGGATTCACTTAGCTCAGATTGGTTCTCCTTTAGACTTTTATTGGCACAATGTATCTAGCACATTCTAAACATCATGAGTGATAGTTTCCGAGAAAGCACTTCTTAAACTAGCAAAACTCTCATGATGGGCAAATAGGGAATATTTACTTCATGGTACCCATTAATCATGGTTGAGATTCATTCTCACCGTATATTCCTATGCTTAGCAATGGATGCTTTTAGAAGGGTGTAACAATATACCATTCTAGGGTTTAGGCTCAATGTCGACTCTCTACTAAGGTTGAAAAGGGCACTCAAGATTCGCAAAGCCAACAGTAGAAGAGCGAATAATACGAGTAGTAGGAATGGTGATCAATCCATCCCGCACCCAAATCATTACCCTGTATGAGGATAGGTTAATCACGTTTTTCTATCACTCGGGCATTCTCACTTGCCTTGAATAATGTTTCCATGGGCACGAACTAATGCTCTATGTATACTCCCATGTATTCAATCAACAAAGCTACTACTAAAACTAAACTATCGATACTTCAACTTTCAAGTTGCGTAATCTACTACATAACATCATGTGGAACACTTCATACTTCCACATCCTTTTTCCATTAGGTGAAGCATTCTCTTTCCTAAATGCATTGTGTTGTCAAACCTTCTGCTTAACACATCATTATATCTCCCAGGGTTCAAGATAGGGAAGAATAGATTCTATAGGAAAGAAACGACTAAGAAGAAGAATCCTACCCATAACTATATGAAGCATTCAATGTCACAATCAAGCAAACAATCATAAAGGAGTCAACACACAAGCAAACACTTGTATGACAACATTACAGGTGTATAAACTTAGTAGTATATAACCACAAAATAGTTTGAAAGCATTGGGAACAATACTAGAGTAAAATAGAGCAACATATAAGCACTAAACTAAATCTGTCAAAACGGTACAGCAGACTTCACGAATTTTTCTGAGCTACTTAAACTCGTCAGAAATTTTATCCAATTTTTTTGCATGTACTACAGGTAATTACGCTCCACATCCTAATTTTTTGGATTTTTCTGAATTACCAGTAAAATACGAAAAATCGCGCGGTAAAACAGGTCAGGCAGAAAACTGCAGCAGTAATTCCACGAATTTCAATCAATTCACACCATTAAAATAATCTTAAAACCACACGAAAACTTCAGCAACTTTAGAGTTTCAAAACAACATATCCTAAACAAGGCATCACACGATATGGTTCATTACAAACAAGAAAGCAACCTATATTGTCTTACCATATAAGTTGGTAAGAACAATATGCTAACACGATAGCGATGATCTTCTAAAGAGATAAAATATGGTGGTCCAGGCCTACCCAAACTTGGTGAGATGTTCATTTATGTCATGTTATTTGTTTTTTACTTGTAGTACAACTCTCATATGGTGATTTTCTTTATAGAAAACTACTAATAACATTTTCCAATTCTTGTAGTTTTTATGGTAGATCACTTCTTCTACTAATCAAATGAATGGACATCTACAAGTTTGAACAAGGAGAGGTGTTGGAAAATGATAGACAAGGAATATAAGAACTCTAATAAGTATAAAATATGATCGTTATCCTAATAGAGGTCTCCTATTGCTAATCCATTTCTAAGGTCACGATCCTACAGTCAACACACAGCTCTGATACCATCTTGTAACATCCTCGCCGTATAAGGCTGAGTTCATGTGTATAGTGCCAATCCCTGGATCGGTTCACTGGCACACACAGTACAAAATGATACCAAATATAACTGTGCATCATAAATACAACGAATATGATCCAAAATTTACATTATTTATTCAAGTACACAACGGAAAACGAATACAAGGTAGATCTCCATCCTTCAAATGTGCCACAGGCGAACAATTGTTGAGTGGAGTCTCGCGAGCTATGAACGATCACTCAGATACGATATAACCTGCAACATGAAACGTTGCAGCCACGAATGGTCAATACATTGAATGTATGGAAAGAAGGCTAAGGTGGTTAACAACAGATCTATCAACTACATGCTTAATTGGCCAAGTGGAGTTCAGGCTCATTTGCATAAAGCAACAGCTTTATCCTAATATTTGTAACAAAGTAGTTTTCCAATACGATAAATAGGACACTCTGGTTCACTCCTAGGTGCTCCTACCCAATTATGTTCACCCAACAAGTTTTAAGTAGTTAAGAAATAAGGATGAGTGAGAAATATCATAGCATCAGTATCAGGTCGCTCAAATTGTCCATAACCGGGGACACGGCTAATCGATTAGTTTATACACATCAATTCCTACAGATGCAATTCTACAAAAGCATCTACAATGCATAGGAAAACAATAGGACATTTATGACCAAGATAGCACCACTTGCTTTTGTTGTAGATGTAGTCGATTAGATAATCCTCACAATCCTCATAGATATAATGGTTGCACTCGTCATAACCACAATACTTGCAATCATAGTAGTTGCAATCACAGTAGTTGCACTCCTCACAATCTAACGTTTGAAGCAAACACAACAAACATCATTCAAAAAATTGCAAACATACAACAGTGCAACATTACAAGAAAACAATGATGAACAGATGCATGCATGACGATTTAATGAGTCACAATGGTTGCATTTAGTGTTCTGAACATGATTAGATTACATGATTCACGTGGAAAGTCATTTAATGCACTAAAGCTTTTATTACTAAAGTTGTATCGATTTAATATGGTGTATACCACTTTAATTGAACTAAATATGTTTATGTCGTATTCAATTGTGAACTAGATGCTACTGGATAGAGGTAATGCAATTTAGAGACAGTAGCAATTTGAATCACCTAAAAAGGAGTTATAGATATTTTCTTATGATTAAAACACTATTTCAATGGTTTAAATATTTCTGTATGAATTTCTGTTTTAACAGTACCAAATAATTTGTCATGCAATTTCTCTGTATAGATATTGTCAATACGAAACCTTAGCACTTGGATTCACCCTAATCGGAGTTATGGATCTTTTTGTATGATTTAAATAGTGTTTAATGGGTCTTAAATGATTCATATAGTTTCTGTTGTCTAAAAATCAAACTAAAATTATATCTGTAATCTCCACGGAATTGTGATTTCAGGGACATATTATTTGTAATTTTCTGAATAGTATTTATTTTCTTATAAATTTATTACTCTAAATAAGCCATTAAACCATTTAAATCTTCACGGCAAAATCTTACAGTCAAAGGCTGAACTAATTGCATATTGATTATCTACATGGAACCAGCTTTCCAAAGAATATTACGCTGACTGGACAGGTTGACTTTGCATGCTGACTGGGACTAGATGTTGACCTGACGTTGACATGGCGTTGATGAGGAAGCTAACCGGGTTGACGACATGGCACGCACCGGTTTGATTGGATCTCGATCGTCTGGATAGGATCCGGTGGCTAGAAGAAGAGATTGGCCCGATTTTGGCCCAGAATAGACAAGAAACAGATCTGTGTTAGAGAGACAAATCCGTAGGTCAAATTTAAAACCATAGAACACGAAAGTTGTGGGGAATCATTATTCCTACCTTCTCACCAAAGGAATTTGGATTTGAAGAAATGAGCGCGAGTACATCTTGGATTTACACCGTCAGATCTGAAATATTGCGATACGAAATTCTCCGGCTGTGGTGGATGAAAAGAGGTGAGGTTTGTCGGGATTGAAATATTTCGACGAGTTCTACAACTTTCATTTGAGAAGTCTAGATAGGTTAAAAAGCGAAATAAGATTCGGGCATGTGTAGATTCGGGATTTTGAGAAGAGAAACTCGTACAGCTGTGGCTCCACGAGTTTATATGGAGGTCTATGATGGTGGGGAGATAGGTTTTGGAGTAGGGAACAAGTAGAAATAAGCGGAAGTCGATTCGGAGTTGTAGATAAAAAGTTATGAGAGTTTGAGTAGAGATAGGTTTGACAAAACAGATTTCGCACGCTTTTTAAAGCGATCCCATGGGATCGATCGTCTACTATACGTGGCTGGCTCGGTCCGGTCGGTCCGGGTGGGCCGACCCGTTTAGGTTTTTTTTTTCTTTTTCTATTTACTTGTTTCCCTCATATCTTTTGCATACGAACTCCAAATGACACGATTCTTGTTTCTAAATTTTTCTAAAATCGAATATATCATTGTAGGATCATATTTGTAATCTTTTTACTAGTTTTCAAGTAGTGGGTTTATAAATACTTGTATATTCCATTTTATTTATATCTTTATTTGTTTGTATTTATTCCATAACTTTTTCATACTAGCTCCAAATGAGCTCAATTTTGTTTCTAAAATTTTGTAATATTAATTGGATATATTTAGGCTATAATTATCAATAATTTATGCCTTAGCAACAATGAGTTTTATAAAGTCAATTTAATTTCCTTTAGGAACATTTGGGCAAATCAACTATAGGATTTAGATACCAGGATTTGGATTCAGTTAGTGAGAACTTTGCATGGATGTAATGAAATGCTTATGAATGCTTCATGATTTCCATTTTGAAATCTTGCACACCAATTCTACGATCCAAAATCAATCCATGCCCTTTTGCCTATATGGCTACTTAGGTAATAACAAAAGAATATAAGATTTTGAATTCAAGGTTTAGAGGATTTTGTACTAAAAAAGTTTCTTCTCTTTGAGAATTTTCAACATAGTCAAACAATCAATCAAACTTATTTGTTTATTTCACATTCCAGAATTAGGAGAATTTTGGGATGTGACAATTGCTATAACTTTCTGATACATAGTAACCGAATTCCTTCGACCATGAGATCATGCTGATCACCATCACCGGAAGGATGCTTTGATGACATCAAACACCACACCGTAACTGGGTGGCTATAAAGGTGGCATTGAGTATTCGAAAAGTATGGGTTGAGGCACATGGATCAAGAGTGGGATTTGTCCATCCATATGATGGATAGATATACTCTGGGCCCTCTCGGTGGAATGTCATCCAATTAGCTTGCAAGCATGTGACTGACTCACAAGGGATCACATATCATGGGAACGAGAAAAGAGTACTTATCAGTAACGAGGTTGAACTAGGTATGCAGAGATACCGACGATCAAAACCTCGGATAAGTAAACTATCGTGAGACAAAGGGAAATTGGTATCGTATGTAAGTGGTTCATTCGATCACAAAGTAATTGTAGAAATATGTGGGAGCCATATGAATTTCCATATTCCTCTATTGGTTATTGATCGGAGAAGTGTCTCGGTCATGTCCGCATAATTCACGAACCGTAGGGAGACACACTTAAGGATTCAATGTTGTTGAGTAGTTATGGAATGATGAGTAAGAGACCGAATGTTGTTCAGAGTCTCGGATGGGATCCGGGATATCACGAGGAGATCCGGAATGGTCCGGAGAATAAGATTCATATAAGGAAAGTCCTGTTTCGGAGTTGGGGAATGATTCCGGTGTTTTCACCGGGAATGTTCTAGAAGGGTCTGGAAGGTCCGACACTCCGGAGGGGAAGGGTACATGAATGTGTCATGACAATATGGAATGGTTGCATCATGTACTAGGTAACATGGCTGGGCAAAATAAAGGGAGATATCAAATCCTAGTTTGAAAGTCAAATGCCAATTTGAAAAAGTCAAACGGTAAGTTTGCTTGGTGGAGGGAGAATAGGAAACCTACTCGGGGAGGAAGTCTCCTCCCTCCACCCGCCGGCCAAGGAGTCCGACTTGGGGGAGGACTCCCTCCTCCCAAGCCGCGCCCTCCCACCTATAAAACGAGGGGCAGGGCTGCCCCTCTCCCTCACACCCAACACACCCCAAAACCCTAACCCTAGTCGCCGGCCTCCTCTAAGTCGCCGCCGCCCCTAGGGTTTCTCCTAGCCGCCGACTTGGGGCTTCCCCAAGCCCTAGCCGCCGGCCAAGCTCTACCCCTTGGTGCCTTCTAAACCCTAGATCGCCAAGGCCTCTCTCATAGTCCACATACTCGCTCTGGCTTAAGGCGAAGCCCTGCGAGATCTCCCCTCTACTTTCGGTACCACGCCGTCGTGCTGCCAGAATCGCGAGGAGAGTGTTAAAACCTCTGCTGCCTACTGGAACAAGGGAGAGGAAGGTCTTCATCGAGTACTGAACGTGTGACCGACTGCGTAAGCGCTGCTGGAACGCAGCGCCGGAAGGATCGTCTACACGATCTTGATATCGGCAAGAGTACGACTACACCACCCACGAGAATCTTCTCTCGTTAACCGCTTTGGAATCTTCGAGGGTGAGTTCCTCTATCGACTCGTTGCTACAATCTAGTAGATAGATCTTGGCTTGTTTGTTTGCATGCGGTAGAAATTTTTTGTTTTCCATGCTACGAACCCCTACAGAAGGGTGGGTAAAGATGTGTAAGAGCATCACTTTGTTAAGGGTTCATGAAACTCAACATGACCTCTTAGTATAAAAGGGTGTGATACTTTAAGATAGAACATATGGGAGACAATCAATGCCTCTTGATCTACGGATTACAACACTTTAACCTGGTCCTAGATATGACGAGGTACTGGAGTTTGTTTCTCCTAGACATACCGAGATGGTTTGTCATGACGGACCACAAAAGTATCTTGCATTGGAAGACACCGATGCGCATTTACTACTTGGCTACCAACTGGTAGACAAAGGTCGGAAAACAACAAGGGGAGAGAACATGCTCAGGACAGAATCCCAAGATGTGTATGCATAAGTCAACAATATTCCGAAAACCAATGCAAGGAAGGGGAAAGGTGTGGCAAAGTCACGGGTATAGATGCGAGACTCATGAGGAGTACTCTTGTCGTAATCTATTTGGTTCCATTAAAGAACATCTTCCATAGCTAGTGGTAGGGGAAGTCCTTGGTTGTCACCATTCAATCGTGACAAAGACCACAAGCTTGAAGGCTAGAATAGTAATACCAGCCATCCTGAAGTAATGTATGAACATTAACAACAAGGGTCAAATGATTGGATCTTGGGTTAAAGGTCAGCTTCATGTACAAGATTCACTACACCAGAATCCAGCACAATCAGGGATCTTAGGTTCAAGTCCAAGGGCTAAAACCCAAATAAAGAAGTAACTACTACTTGAGTGATATTGCGTACACTACAAGTTAGTAATCACGGGGTAGCTTCCAAAAGAAGAAACAACTTCCAAAATACCCAACCAATAAAAGGTGGCACGCGAGGCGAAAGGAAACCTCGAAGCCTAGAGCAGAACACTGTGGATCCAACAATATAATATTTGTTGGAATTATGCCCTAGAGGCAATAATAAAGATGTTATTATTATAATTCTTGTTCATGATAAAGTTTATATTCCATGCTAGAATTGTATTAAGCAGAAACTTTGATACTTGTGTCGTTTATGAACAACACCGTGTCCCTAGTACGCCTCTATGGACTAGCTCATTGATTAATGATGGTTGAGGTTTCCTGACCATAGACATGATTTGTCGATTAATAATGAGATCATATCATTGGGAGAATGATATGATGGACAGACCCAAATCAAGCAGAGCAATTAGATCGTGTCATCGTGTTCATCTTTGCGAAGCTTTTTCTTATGTCAAATATTGTATTCCTTAGACCATGAGATAATGCAACTCCCTGGTATCGGAAGAAAGCTTTGAGGTCATCAAACGTCATCCTATGAGAGGGTGATCATAAAGGTGTCTCTCAGGTGATCGGAAAGTATCTGTTGGGTTGTATGTATCGAGATGGGATTCGTCCCTCCCAAGTCGGAGAGATATACTTCGGGCCCACTCGGTAATCGATATCAACACCGCTTGCAAGCACGTGGTTAAGGAGTTAATCAGAAAGTGATATCGGATTAAAGAACGAGTAAAGTACTTGCTGTGAACGAGATTGAACTAGGTATGCCAATACCGACGATCGAATCTCGGGAAAGTAAAATATCACGCGACGAAGGGAATATATATGGGATTAATTGAATCCTGGCATCGAGGTTCATCCGATATGATCATCGATGGATATGTGGGAGTCAATATGGGTTTCCAGGCCCCGCTGTTGATTATTGATAGAAGATCATGTCTACATATTCTCGAACCCGTAGGGTCACACACTTAACGTGTCTCGACGCTTGGATAGAATGGATAATTAGTTATGAGTTTTTGTTCGGAGTCTCGGATGAGATCCAAGACATTACGAGAGGTTCCGGAATGGTCCGGAGAATAAGATTCATATAAGGGAAAGCAGTTTTTGGATTTCGGAATTGTTTCGGAATGTTCGGTATTGTACCGGAAGCTTCTAGAACCTTCCAGAGTGGGACCAACGTGGCCCCACTTGTCGGAGGGGGTCGTGGGCCTACGAGGGAGTGCCCTGGCCGCATTGGGTCAGGGGCACAAGGCCCCCTAGGCCCAGCCGGCCAAAACCCTAGGGAAACCTTCTAGAAGGAGGGGGAAAATTTGCCCCCCACTCCAACCCTTGGGGCCGCCGCCCTAGGGCTTGGAGGAGGGGCCAAGGGGGCTGGCCAGCCCCCTATATATAGAGGTCAGGGGCGCAGCCCTCCTCCCCAACTCTTTCAACCCTAGCTGCCATACTGCTGCCCTCTAGATCTCTCTCTCTCCCGACTGCGCGTAGGCGAAGCCCTGCCGCAGAAACTCTCCACCTTTGCACCACGCCGTCGTGTTGTAGATCCAATTTATCTCTCCACCCCACTTGCTGGACCGAGGAAGGAGGAGACGTCGAGGTGTCGTACGTGTGCATCTCTCAGAGGCGTCGCCACTTGCGGCGTTGGATCGAATCAGATCGCGAGGAGGAGAAGGCTAGTACGACTACATCAACCACGTTCCGTTGAACGTTCCGCTGTGCGAATCTTCAAGGGTATGAAGATCTCATCTACCCCCTCTCATTTTTTGCATCTCCTAGATTAGATCTTGGCTTTCCCGTTTGCATCCGTAGAAAATTTTGATTTACTATGCTGCGAAACCCTTCAGTGGTATCAGAGCTAGATCTATGCGTAGATGTGTTTCACGAGTAGAATGTAACATGCTTGTTGCGGGTGTTGATGTTTTCTGTTGCAAGCCTCCTGTTTGTGTACTTCTTATGACGCGGGATAGTGAGATCGAAATGGTCCAGGCCAACTTTACGCGACCTCGTTCGCGAGACCGGCTCCGCACTTGACGTGTGGCTTGTTCCACACATGCGGCTGGTGGATGCCAGTTTCTCTCACTATAGTTGTCATGGGATTTACACCGGATGTTGGCAACCATAATATCACCATTGTGACTTTCCATAGGTAAGAATCGTTCTTAGCTTGTTACTCCCATAAGCCACGTAAAACATGCAACAACAAAGTAGAGGCGTCTAACTTGTTTTTGCAGGGAGTGTTTTTGTGATATGGTATGGCCCAAGATGTGATGTGTATGTTGTATGCAATGATCATGTTTTGTAATGTTTCACGACTTGCATGTCGATGAGTACACAACCGGCAGGAGCCATATGGTTGTCTTTATAATTGTGTATGACCTGTGTGTCAACTTCTTGTACGCCATGTAATAGCTTTACTTTATCGCTAAGTAGTTAGCAATAGTTGTAGTTGCTATTCGTGGTGGAGGCAATCATGGTGGAGTGATGGAGATCATGCTGGCACGCACAAGATGGAGATCATTGCGCGGAGATTGGCTATACCATGTCACATAAAATAATATGCATGTGATGTTTATCCTTTTATGTATCTTATTATGCTTAGATCATGACGGTAGCATTATAAGATAATTCCTCACTTAAAGATCAAGATAAAACTATGTTCTCCCCATGTATGCACCGTTGCGAAAGTTCGTCGTGTTCAAGCATCATGTGATGATCGGGTGCTATAAACTCTACGTTCACATACAACGGGTGCAAGCCAGTTTTGCACACGCGGAAATACTTGGGTTTGACTTGACGAGCCTAGCATGTACAGACATGGCCTTGGAACACACGAACCGAAAGGTTAAGCATGAGTCATATGATTGATATGATCGACACTTTGTTGTCCACCATTGAAACCACATCTCTTCTCGTGAAGATCGGATTAGGTGTGGTGAATTTGGATCATGTTCACTAAACAACTTGAGGGATGTTGAATTTAGTGGGAGTTCATCTAGTAATTTGATTAAGTTGAACTAGTTATCATGAACATAGTCTAAATTGTACTTGCAAAATTTGTAGATCAAATGGCTAAGTCCAACTTCAACTTCAACGTTTTTGCTGAGAAAGAAAAGCTTAAGAACAATGGGTCTAACTTCACCAACTGGTTCCGCAATCTGAGAATCATTCTCTCTGGCGGACAAAAGGACTATGTCCTTGAGAAAGAGCTAGGTGATGCCCCTGTTGTAGATGCGCCGGCTGATGAGAAAGCTGTTTATCAGTCGCGCAAGGATGATTATGGTGTGATTAAGAGCACCATGTTGTTTTCTATGGAATCGGACCTTCAAAATCGTTTTGAGGAGTTCCCCGGGCCCTTTGAGATTCTTGAGGAACTGAAAACTATGTTTCAGACTCAGGCCAGTTCTGATAGATATGAGATCTCTGAGAAATTCTTTAACTGCAAGATGGAGGAAGGGAGTTCCGTTAGTGAGCACGCCATTAAGATGTTGGGTTACACTCAACGCCTTGAGCAACTGGACTGCAAGATTCCAGAGGAGCTCAAGATTGACAGAGTTCTGCAGTCACTCCCTCCTAGCTACAAAGGTTTTGTAGTTACTCATAATCGGATTGGTTCCACTGATACGATCACTGAGCTCTTCGCTAAGCTGAAAGCTGCGGAGGTGGACATCAAGAAAGATAATCATGTGTTGATGGTCAACAAGCCCCCTAGCTTTAAGAAAGGTAAGGGTGCAAATAAGCCCTTCAAGAAGGGCAGCGACAAGCACGTTGCCCCTGCAGAGAAGAAGCTCAAGTCTGGACCTAAGCTGGACACTGAGTGCTTCTATTGCAAGAACAAGGGTCACTAGAAGCGCAACTGTCCGAAGTACTTAGCGGACAAGAAGGCTGGCACCATCAAAGGTATATTTGATATACATGTTATTGATGTTTTCCTCACTAACCCTCGTTGTATTGCCTAGGTATTTGATACTGGTTCAGTTGCTAATATTTGTAACTCGAAATAGGAGCTATGGAATAGACGGCGGCTAGCGAGGGATGAGGTGACGATGCGCGTTGGCAACGGATCAAGAGTTGATGTGATGGCCGTCGGCACGTTCTCCTTAGTTTTACCTTCGGGATTAGTTTTAAACCTCAATAAATGTTATTATGTGCCTGCGTTGAGCATGAACATCATATATGGATCATGTTTATTGCAAGACGGTTATTCATTTAAATCGGAGAATAATGGTTGTTCTATTTATGAGTAACATATTTTATGGTCATGCACCTGCTATGAATGGTTTATTTCTTCTGAATCTCGAAAGCAATGAAACACACATGCATAACATTGAGGCTAAGAGATGCAAGGTAGATAGTGATAATACGACTTATTTGTGGCACTGCCGTCTAGGTCATATTGGTGTAAAACACATGAAGAAACTCCATTCTGATGGACTTTTGGAGTCTCTTGATTTTGAATCATTTGACACGTGCGAGCCATGCCTCATGGGCAAGATGATCAAAACCCCGTTCTCCGGAATAATGGAGCGAGCAACAGACTTGTTGGAAATCATACATACCGATGTATGCGGACCAATGAGTGTTTTGACGCGTGGTGGTTACCACTATTTTCTCACTTTTACTGATGACTTAAGTAGATATGGGTATATCTATTTAATGAAACATAAATCTGAAACATTTGAAAAGTTCAAAGAATTTCAGAACAAAGTGGAAAACCATCATAACAGGAAAATTAAATTTCTACGATCCGATCGTGGAGGTGAATTTTTGAGTTATGATTTTCTCACGCATCTTAAAGCAAGCGGAATCGTTTCGCAACTCACGCCACCCGGAACACCACAACGAAATGGTGTGTCTGAACGCCGGAATCGAACTCTATTAGATATGGTGCGATCAATGATGTCTCTTACTGATTTGCCGTTATCATTTTGGGGTTATGCATTAGAAACCGCTGCATTCACTTTAAATAGGGCACCATCTAAATCCGTTGAGACGACACCGTATGAACTGTGGTTTGGTGCTAAACCTAAGTTGTCGTTTCTTAAAGTTTGGGGATGCGAGGCTTACGTCAAGAAGTTGATGCCGGACAAGCTCGAACCCAAAGTGGAGAAATGCGTCTTCATAGGATACCCTAAGGAAACTATTGGGTATACCTTCTATCACATATCCGAAGGCAAAGTGTTTGTCGCAAAGAACGGATCCTTTCTTGAGAAGGAGTTTCTCTCGAAAGAAGTGAGTGGGAGGAAAGTAGAGCTGGACGAGGTTATTGAACCTTCTCTTGAGTTGGAGAGTAGCGCAGCACCTGAAATTGTTCCAATGCCGTCTGCACAAACAAAAGAGGAAGCTAATGACAAGGATCATGAAGCTTCAGACGATGCTACTACTAAACGTCGCAGGTCGACAAGGTCGCGTGCCCCTCCTGAGTGGTACGACAACCATGTCTTGACTGTCTTGTTAGTAGACAACAGTGAACCTGCGAACTATGAGGAAGCAATGATGAGCCCAGACTCTGATAAATGGCTAGAGGCCATGAAATCCGAATTGGGATCCATGAGCGAAAACCAAGTATGGACTTTGGTGGACCCTCCTAGCGACCGAAAGGTCGTTGAGTGCAAATGGATTTCCAAGAAGAAAACAGACGCGGATGGTAATGTTACTGTCTATAAAGCACGGCTTGTCGCGAAAGGTTTTCGACAAGTTCAAGGTGTTGACTACGATGAGACTTTCTCTCCCGTAGCGATCTTTAAGTCCATTCGGATTTTATTAGCAATTGCTGCATTTCATGATTATGAAATATGGCAGATGGATGTCAAGACTGCGTTCCTTAATGGCAACATTGATGAATAGTTGTATATGATGCAACCCGAAGGTTTTGTCGATCCTAAGGATGCTGATAAGGTGTGCAAACTTCAGCATTCCATTTATGGACTGAAGCAAGCATCTCGGAGTTGGAACCTTTGTTTTGATCAAGTGATCAAGAGCTTTGGATTTGTTCCAAATTTCTACGAAGCTTGTATCTACAAGAAAGTGAGTGGGAGCTCAGTGACATTTTTGGTACTATATGTGGATGACATATTGATTATCAGAAATGACATTGACATGCTTAACAGTGTGAATAGTTAGTTGAACAAATGTTTTTCAATGAAAGACCTAGGGGAATCTTCTTATATATTGGGCATCAAAATCTATAGAGATAGACAAAGACGCCTGATAGCTTTAAGCCAAAGTACATACCTAGACAAAGTTCTGAAAAGGTTCAGAATGGATAAGGCGAAGAAAGGTTCAGTGCCTATGTTGTCAGGTAAGATATTGAGCAGGGCTCAGTGTCCAGCTACGATAAAAGATAGAGAAGCTATGAGCAAAGTGCCTTATGCCTCGGCCATAGGATCTATCATGTATGCCATGCTATGTACTAGACCGGATGTGTCCAATGCTCTTAGTTTGACGAGCAGATACCAAAGTGATCCAGGAGTGGAACACTGGACAGCCGTGAAGAACATCCTAAAGTATTTAAATAGAACTAAATAAATGTTCTTAGTCTATGGATGTGATGAACAACTCGTCGTAAAAGGTTACGTCGATGCTAGTTTCGACACCGACAAGGATGATTCTAAATCTCAGACAGGATACGTTTATATTTTGAATGGAGGAGCTATGAGCTAGAGAAGCTGCAAGCAAATCGTGATCGCGGGATCTACAGTAGAAGCGGAATACATGGCTGCTGTAGAAGCGTCAAGTGAAGGAGTTTGGATCAGGAACTTCATCACTGAGCTTGGTGTGGTTCCAAGTGCCTTGGACCCACTAGAGATATTGTGTGACAACACTGGCGCCATAGCACTGGCTAAGGAACCAAGATATCATCCAAATACCAAGCATATCAACTGCAAGTTTCATATAATTCGAGATTATATAACAGATGGAGATCTGAAGATTAGCAAAGTACATACAGATCTTAATGTCGCAGATCCGTTGACTAAACCTCTTCCATGAGCAAAACATGATCAGCACCTTAGTGCCATGGGTGTTAGATTGTTGCCAGATGTAAACTAGATTATTGAATCTAGTGCAAGTGGGAGACTGTTGGAATTATGCCCTAGAGGCAATAATAAAGATGTTATTATTATAATTCTTGTTCATGATAAAGTTTATATTCCATGCTAGAATTGTATTAAGCGGAAACTTTGATACTTGTGTGGTTTATGAACAACACCGTGTCCCTAGTATGCCTCTATGGACTAGCTCATTGATTAATGATGGTTAAGGTTTCCTGACCATAGACATGAGTTGTCGATTAATAATGAGATCATATCATTGTGAGAATGATATGATGGACATACCCAAATCAAGCAGAGCAATTAGATCGTGTCATCGTGTTCATCTTTGCGAAGCTTTTTCTTATGTCAAATATTGTATTCCTTAGACCATGGGATAATGCAACTCCCTGGTATCGGAAGAAAGCTTTGAGGTCATCAAACGTCATCCTATGAGAGGGTGATCATAAAGGTGTCTCTCAGGTGATCGGAAAGGTTGTATGTATCGAGATGGGATTTGTCCCTCCCAAGTCGGAGAGATATACTTTGGTCCCACTCGGTAATCGATATCAACACCACTTTCAAGAACGTGGTTAAGGAGTTAATCACAAAGTGATATCGGATTACGGAACGAGTAAAGTACTTGCTGTGAACGAGATTGAACTAGGTATGCCGATACCGACGATCGAATCTCGGGCAAGTAAAATATCGCGCGACGAAGGGAATATATATATGGGATTAATTGAATCCTGGCATCGTGGTTCATCCGATATGATCATCGATGAATATGTGGGAGTCAATATGGCTTTCTAGACCCCGCTGTTGATTATTGATAGAAGATCATGTCTGCATATTCTCGAACCCGTAGGGTCACACACTTAACGTGTCTCGACGCTAGGATAGAATGGATAATTGGTTATGAGTTTTTGTTCGGATTCTCAGATGAGATCCAGGACATCACGAGAGGTTCTGGAATGGTCCGGAGAATAAGATTCATATAAGGGAAAGCAGTTTTTGGATTTCGGAATTGTTTCGGAATGTTAGGTATTGTACCGGAAGTTTCTAGAACCTTCCGGAGTGGGACCAACATGGCCCCACTTGTCGGAGGGGGGCGTGGGCCTACGAGGGAGTGCCCTGGCCGCATTCGGCCAGGGGCACAAGGCCCCATAGGCCCAGCCGGCCAAAACCCTAGGGAAACCCTAGGGAAACCTTCTAGAAGGAGGGGGAAAACTTGCCCCCCACTCCAACCCTTGGGTCCGCCGCCCTAGGGCTTGGAGGAGGGGCCAAGGGGGCCGGCCAGCCCCCTATATATAGAGGGCAGGGGCGCAGCCCTCCTCCCCCATTCCTTCAACCCTAGCCGCCATACTGCTGCCCTCCAGATCTCTCTCTCCCGACTGCGCGTAGCGAAGCCCTGCCGCAGAAACTCTGCACCTTTGCACCACGTCGTTGTGTTGTAGATCCAATGTATCTCTCCACCCCACTTGCTGGACCGAGGAAGGAGGAGACATCGAGGTGCCGTACGTGTGCATCTCTCGGAGGCGTCGCCACTTGTGGTGTTGGATCGGATCGAATCGCGAGGACGAGAAGGCTAGTACGACTACATCAACCACGTTCCGTTGAACGTTCCGCTGTGCGAATCTTCAAGGGTATGAAGATCTCATCTAACCCCTCTCATTGTTTGCATCTCCTAGATTAGATCTTGGCTTTCCTGTTTGCATCCGTAGAAATATTTGATTTACCATGCTGCAAAACCCTTCAATATTGTGGTTCCAAAAAATAGAGAGATCGTGATGGAAAGGAATCTCTCATGTGAACAAGAGAAAAGGGGAGCAAGGAATTCACAACACACACAACTCTAGAGAACTTAACACTAGGTCAACTGGTTGAGAAACGACATGCCAAGAAGGCACCTAAGCTTTGAAAAACTAGAAGAGATATCAAAACTTTTCCAAAATCAACACTAGATAAGATGACCCAGAGTTAGAACGAAACTGGGTAAGGAGTAAAAGAAGCATACTAGAGTGTTCACAAATACTTTTCAGCTTTGTAGTAGTTTTCACAAACACTAGACTCAACATCGACCAATAGCAAGGTTTTCCTACGGTCGGTACTGCTCTGATACCAAGAACTATGACACCCCCAGGATCAGGGCTAAACAAATCCCAGACCTCCGTCTGAAATAAGCTTAACCTTGAGCTCGAGAATATCCAGTGAAGAATCGATAACACGGCAGTGACCCTACGACACAAAAATTTATTACAGCAAGCTCATAACTGAGCAGAGAACCAAATTATTACAAGCAGAGGTCACTGACCACAAACATCATACAACGGAAGGCAAATTATGCTATTAGGTATAGCAAACTTAACAAATGGCCTAAGAGGCCTGAAGCATAACAATGACGTCCCAGCCCATAGATTCCAGGCTGCCGGCCGGGAGCCCCAAGCTACTCGTCAATGTCGATGTACTACAGAACTCATCTTCACGTAAACACTTACTCTGCCAAAAGTATCAACAAAGCAAGGGTGAGTACATGGTGTACCCCACAAGACTTCTGGCTGGTGGAGTTGTTTTGCGAAAATCCATCTTTCTTTATAAAACAAGAGAGGGAGAAGAATCTCGTCTAATCAGAGTATTTTAAAAGGGGATAAGAGAGCGACATCTCCGAAAATATTGATCATCATCTTTTGATATCCACCGAATCATCATCATCTACCAACTAGGATCACCCCCTCGTACCCATGAGGAAGCATCCTTAACAAACATTAGTTTCCAAGTTTAACGATTAGGTTCATGTTCTCTATGATCTCCCATCCGTTCCCAAGTCATCCATAACCGTGGACACGGATTTTCGAAAGATTATTACCCTGCAGGGGTGTACAACTTTACCCACACGTACCAACCGACTCTTATTGGCACTTGACACACTTCCTTGGTGTGCTAACAGAGGGTGTGGTTGGACACGACCTTTACCTTGCTTTCACCGAGACCATGAGTCACGGAATAAGTATGGTTCTGCCGTAATGGGTCAAATCCCAAAGCCAGTACTTAAAGATGTGTGGCGAGGTTGGTTTATCAGGGGCGCCATCTACCCCAAGCAACCCGGTCCATGCTTACCTACCTGTTATGAATGCACTGCATCCGGCAAATCTTTCAAAAGGTTTTCTATGCATATGTCGAATGGAACGCCCGAACTATGTGACTCATGGAATCTACTAGGCAAGTTAGTCAATCATGGGGTCCCCATTTACCCCCTGTGGTTGTACGCTCGTCTTGGTTCAAGAGGTAAGAACCTAGGGTCCTAAGGGTGGCGAGCATGGGAGTAGAAAAACCACATCCCACCGTGGCCTCCCATACAAGCCTTAGCATGTTTAATCTCATCTCATTGATCTCTTCTTATCATGTTCTCCTGTCATACTAGATTCTCTGCATCTGATACATCATTTGGAAACCAGCACTGACATCTATGCATGGCTAAGAAAACACAGATAGAAGCTCTAGCAGTGCACACAAGCCAAACCTAGTTATGCTAGGAGCAGTGGATCCAGGTAATATAAGCTCAAAGGGAGTATGCAATATATAGTATACTCTATCTATCGATAAAAGACCACAGTAGAATCGTATGCATCATGGCAGGAATTGAAATACTTTTGAAATCATAGGATTATATCATGGTGGGACTATGCTTGCCTTTGCCAGTTGATAATCAGAAAGCAGGGCTTCGGACATCTGGTACTTGACTTGGTCATAGCTGATCAAGTATTGTTCTTCGATCTTTGATGTTCGACGGTGTTGACCTTGGTCTTCGATCTTGATCTCGATATCATATTCTACCACGAAGAACGAAACACCGGAAAGAGAGGGAAACAATCAACACATGGCATCGATGCAATGCTCAAGCAAGTATGATGATATGACAAGTAAAATTGTATCAAAATCTAACCCTAAGACATGCTCGACCATCGATGCAATGCTCAAGCAAGTATGGTTCCGAGGGGCGCAAACCCTAACTGGGGGAAAACTTCGGATGTATATGAGAGGGGTTACTATGTTGTTCTAATTAAACTTGTCATTAAAGTTGTTGATCAATGCATGATTATAGAATAGATAGATAGTTCTCATTTTTCTGAACATTTTGATATATTATTTGTATTTTCTGATTTAATCAATAATAAGTTATTGATTTTACAAGTTTTAACCTTTTTCTGAAATTATGTAATCAATTTAAAACATTTATGACCTCAGGCTGACGTCACCACAGGGTGTGCAACTTTTCTCACTGGGGCTGAGGCTACCCTCAGTCACTGACGAATGGGCCCATGGGTATTTATTATTTCCAGAAAATAATTTAAGAAACATTTAATAAAAGAAAATAACTTTACTGCATCATCACGATGTCACGCTGACGTCAGCATAGGAGGATTCCTCAGATCGTTGATGGATCCGTCGTTTGGGAGCTCGTGGGGATGTGCAGTGGGCTTGTTAGATAGAGGGGATTGAGGTGAGCTGAATATAGGCGGCGCCACCCAAAAATGGTTACCGAAGTAGGAGCACGGCAGTGGCCATCGGTGGCGGAGACAGGTGCATGTTGTGGGTTCGATTCCGGAAGCAATCAAAGGAGGGAGGAGCACTAGGAGAATCAAGACCTCACCTAGAGGCTTACTGAAGGGTCGGCGAGCTCAAAGAAGGCCAGAATCGACGAGGAGGACGGTGGCTGGCGTCGGAATGGAGATGGATATTCGGTGGCCTAGGGCTTCCTCGGCTCGCACGGTTGGAGGACAAGTCCGAGGAGAACACGGCGGTCACGATGGCGACCTCGTAGCAGCGCCGAGAGCTCAGGAACAGCGGGGTAGAGAGGTACCTGAGGGATCGGTTCAGGCCAGAAGAGAAATTGGGGATAAGAGGGGATCTAGGGTTTGTCCAAAGGTGCGAGGGAATCTTATAGGCACTCAGAGAGGCGGTAGCATGCATCGTGGCATCGGCAGGGATCCTGGCGTGGTTGAACGGCGACGACAAAGACACGCAGCAGCTCCTGATCGGCGTCCTTCTGGCCAGAGGTTAAAGAAAAGAGAAAGAAAGGCGAAGGGGTACCAGGCCAGGGAATTGGGCCAGGTGGCTGAAGCTGGGCCGGTGGTGGAGTTGCAGGCTGAGCAGGGCGCAGGGAAAGAAGAGATGGAAGCTAGGCTGCGGCCTGGAGTGGTCTGGATCCAGTTTTTTTAGCAGAACATTTTTCTATTTTCTGTAATCCTTTTCTTTTTGTATTTCATTTCAAATTCTGTTTTGAGTGATTCAAAAATACGAGAACTTTCTGAAACATAGGGAATTAGTGTGGGACCCTATTAGTCCATTTGGGCTCCAACATTTTGGTAGTTTTTGAAAATCAAAACCATTTGAATGTATTTTCAAATAGAGGGGAGGGGGAGATTAGGGTTTGCATTTTATTTTTCTTGGTTGCAATTTTAGAGGATGATGCTCATGATGCATAAACAACCCTAATTGATATTTATCTAAAACTGGGGTGTTACAGTAATCTCAATATCTATTGGATCCCCACAAACACAACATGCATGATTACAAATAGATTAGATCTTGATCATGAATGGAGCTCACAAGATCTTTACATGAAAGCACTAGGAGGAGATACAACCATCTAGCTACTACATGGACCCATAGTCCAAGGTGGAACTACTCACGCTTCATACCGGAGAGAAGACCTCCAGGATGATTTCCCCTCCGGCAGGGTGCCGGGAAGAACTTCAGATCCCCCTAGATCTAGGGACGACGATGGCAGCAGCTACAGAAGGTTCCATGGAGTTTTGATCGGGTACTTAGGGTTTCTGCATCGAGAGCTTCTTATAGGCAAAGAGGTGAGGCCGGGAGGCGGCCAGGGGCCCCACACCCTACCCAGGAGCGGGGCAGGGCCCACCCGCACCTAGGGGGTCTGGCCGCCCTAGTTCGCGTCTCCATCTCGTCTTCTGGATTCGTGACCCCCACGGTAAAATATTGACTTTTGCTTTTGTCCCGTCCAATTCCAAGAATATTGATTTTCTGCCTTTCTGGAACCAAAAACAGGAGAAAACAGGCAACTAGCACTGTGGCAACTTGTTAATAGGTTAGTTCCAGAAAAGATATAAAAACACCTCAAAGTGTAGACAAAGCAAAGCAAAGTAGATACTAAATAAGCATGGAGCATCAAAAATTATAGATACGTTTCTGACGTATCAATAGTAAATATGAAAGAGAAAAAATTCCAAAACCTAAAGTCTCATGACTAACATGTGCTTATGACGCAATTGCTTCTAGTTGCATTGAGGGAAATTCTACCGGGAAATGTTCGATTGGCCATTGTGAAGGTATGTGCATTCCTTAATGCAATTTCTCAGAAGGTAATCGGTCCATAAAGTCTATCAAGGTTAGAAATTAATGTGGTCCAATGTCTGGTCAGCTTCGAGTTGTTGTTCCCTCCATCTTTATTCAATATTATGCCACAACTCCTAGTTCACCTAGTCGAAGAGATTAGAATTCTCGGCCCTGTGTTTTTACACAATATGTCCCCCTTCGAGAGGTTCATGGGAGTCTTGAAGAAATATGTTCATAACCATGCTAGGACAGAAGGAAGCATATCGAAGGGCTATGGAACAGAGGAGGTCATTGAGTTTTGTGTGGACTTTCTTCCTAAGCTTAAGCCGATTGGTGTTCCTGAATCTTGGTATGAGGGGAGGCTGACTAGAAAAGGCACACTAGGGAGGAAAGCAACAGTATGTAGGGACGGACATTCTTTCAGTCAAGCACACTACACAGTTATACACAATTCCACCAATGTGTCTCCGTATATCAAGAAACAGAAGAATATTTTATGCTCCGAAAAACCGGGGAAGCCTAGATCCTGGATTAAAGTAGAACACGAGAGTTCTTTCAGCAGTTGGTTATAAACACATCTCATGAATAACACCACCATTGGAGATTAGCTGTACTTGTTGGCCAGGTTACCATCTTCGACTATATGTACTTTCCAAGGATACGAGATAAATGGGAATACATTTTATATGATCACCCAAGATAAAAATAGCACCAACCAAAACATTGGTGTCCACTTTGATGCAACAGATGACAATGGGCAGAAGGACACATATTATGGGTACATAGAGGAGATATGGGAACTTGACTATGGACGTACTTTTAAGGTCATTTTATTTCGGTGGAAATGGGTCAAGCTGACAAGAGGCAAGGTAAATGTATATGAAAAGTATGGCATGACAACAGTGGATCTAAATAATCTTGCGTACATGGACGAACCATTCGTCCTAGCCAACGATGTGGCTCGGGTTTTCTATGTGAAGAACATGTCTACCAAACCGAGAAAAAGAACTCAGAAAAAGAATACATCGTCCGATGAGCCAAAGCGCCACATAGTTCTCTTAGGGAAAATAAACATCGTGGGATTGGATGACAAGACAGACATGTTAGAAGATTATAATAAGTTTCATGAAATCTCGCTCTTTAAAGTCAAAACTGACCCAAGCATCCTATTAAATGATGAAGATTCTCCATGGCTACGGCGCAGAAGAAACCCACAACACTAGATAGGGACGTTGGTGATGTGTAATAATGTATTAAACCTTTTATGTAACATTTTGAAACATCATTTTTGTGGTTGCTTCACAAAACGCCCCTTTTTTGCGCTCAGAAAATGGCTTTTCCGTGCGACGAAAAGGAAAATTTCCTTCTGCAACATTGTTTGCCATCCCATTATGCACATGCATGCAAAATATAGGCATATTATCACAAACTATATCGCGATTTTGCACATAACATTGGTCATTGGGACCGAAAGCCATGAAACCTTGAACATGATAGGTCATTTTGTGAAGGTTTTTTAGGACATAATCAATATACCAAGTTTGGTATTTTTCCTTCTAACTATGTCACATAATATGACACCCTTTAGTCATTCTCATATCTAGCCCTATAGTACACAATTTGAGGGTCGTCTTTGTCTTCGTCTTTTCCTTTGTCATCGTCGTCGTTCCTAGGCACGCGCGGCTGAATCCTCAGCCCA
Organism: Avena sativa; assembly: GCA_916181665.1. Classification (NCBI taxonomy): domain Eukaryota; kingdom Viridiplantae; phylum Streptophyta; class Magnoliopsida; order Poales; family Poaceae; genus Avena; species Avena sativa. The sequence continues at coordinate 268,416,151 of OV702298.1, read as the reverse complement.
GCCATAGCATATTCCTGGGGCACCTGCCACTCTGGCCTCGGATTCATGATGCTTGGGGGAGGAGGCTCCCGGATGACAACGCCGCTACCCCGCGGCCTTCACCACCGCCACCCTCCTTGTGGCTCTATGGAGGGTCACAGTGCGGGCACTACAGGCGAGGATGATCTCCCCCGACGATGTAGCGCATCACACCGATGGTAGTACGGTTCGCCCACCATAGACGGCGGCTGTCTTCATTGTGGTTCACCGGGGACGGGCCAATACCCTCGTACCTGGAGAGCTCCCTTTCGCGCCAGTTAGCAAAGAAGGCATTCTAGGTGTCGTAGTTGTTGGAATCCCAATGGGGATCCATCCGCTGCTCTGGCATGAGATCGAGGTAGAAGTGGTTCGTGATGGCCGCCTGGCGGGCGAAACCTTGAGGCACAGGACAGACAAGAACCCCTCCAGCGCTCATCATCCAGTCGGCAGGCAGCCGGTAGCCCGGGGGCATGGGTAGATAGAGGCGCACAGCGCCTCGGTTTCCTCGAGAGTCATGGCGTGGTCCGCCTAGATATAGAGGGAAAGTGTGGGAAAACATGGCAGGAAGCGGTGCAAAATGGAGGGAAATATATTTAGTCCTAGTTAGTGGATCCAACCGGGACTAAAAGCCCCGATTAGAGGGAAAGTGCGCGAAAACATGGCTGGGAGCGGTGAGAAATGGCGGGAAATATCTTTAGTCCCGGTTTGTGGCTCCAACCGAGACTAAAAGCCCCGGTTAGAGGTAAAGTGCGAGAAAACATGGCAGGAAGCGGTGTGAAATGGCGGGAAATATCTTTAGTCCCATTTAGTGGCTCGGTTAGAGGGATTTGGATTACTTATTCAAATTCAAGCACTTTTTATGTTGAAAGTTTAGTGAGATTCAAAAATATGCAAAATATAATAGTTAATGCATTTTTAAATTGATAATGGAAAAATGGTTAGTAGTTTGACTAGTTAAAATAATTATTTTATAAAACAAAAAATGGATTTGGATTATTTATTCAAATTCAAGCACTTTTTATGTTGAAAGTTTAGTGAGATTCAGAAATATGCAAAATATAATAGTTAATACATTTTTAAATTGATAATGGAAAAATGATTAATAGTTTGACTAGTTAAAATAAATATTTTATAAAACAGAAGATGGATTTGGATTGCTTATCCAAATTCAAGCACTTTTCATGTTGAAAATTTGGTGATATTCAGAAATATGGAAAATATAATAGTTAATGCATTGTTAAATTGATAATGGCAAAATGGTTAATAGTTTTACTAGTTAAAATAATTATTTTATAAAACAGAAAATGGATTTGGATTACTTATTCAAATTCAATCATATTTTATGTTGAAAGTTTCGTGAGATTCAAAAATATGCATAATACAATAGTTAATGCATTTTTAAATTGATAATGGCAAAATGGTTAATAGTTTGACTAGTTAAAATAATTATTTTATAAAATAGAAATGGATTAGGATTACTTATTCAAATCCAATCACTTTTCATGTTGAAAGTTTTCTAAAATTCATAAGTATGCAAAAAATGTATAATTCAAATGTTGAAAAATATATATTCAAAATTTTGAAAAAATAGCATAGCACGCTGGTTTTGGCCCAGCGCGCGCAAATTTGGGCCTTTAGTTCTAGCCCAACTCATCAGCTCGGACTAAAGGGGGTGGTGTAACATCCCAAAAATCATGATTTCAAAGTTTGCATATCATTCATGCATTCATAATCATTTTAGGATCATTTTTTTCAAAAATAAAAGCATTTATTATCTATTATTTTATGTAAGCAAGGCAATGGCCTTATTGCTACCTTCTAATAAGAAAATACTTGCTTTAATCAGTAAAGAATTGAACATGGGTTTGTTTGATATTTCTAAAGATTGGTCAAAGTTTTCAAAACAATAATATGAATTCAAACCATTCATATGCCTATTAAAAATAATTAATTAAGGCATGTTTTATTTTTAAAATTCAATGGGCCAATGTAATCTTGAGAAAACAGCAGTGTTTCACACTCAAATTGTGCAAGTTCTACTTCACAAAAATCCAGAATAAAGTTTGGATACAAACTCATTTGAAATCATTTGAAAAACATTCCTGAAAATCAAATTAGAAAAGGAAAAGGGAAAAATAAAAAAATAAAAACAAGCGCCGCACTTTGAGCCCAGCACCAGAACCGGCCCAAAAGCCCACCCGAGACATTTCCCCCTCTGCCCCTCCCTCACCCGCACGAACCTTACCCCGCAGCCACTTTCGCTGGGCCCTGCACCACGTCAGCATCGTCTCCCCCAAACCTCGCGCGCAGACGCCGTCGCCGCCCATTTCCTCCTCTTTCACTGCCGCAATTGAATCTTATTAATTCCCATTGATTCACCGAGTGAATGCCACTCCTGCTCTGGCTACTTAACCACCTCCCCACCCCGCCCCTTTCCCCTCACACAACACCACCAGAGCACCGCCAGGCTCCACGAATTTTTCTCTACACCGCCACAGCACCGAAGAACTCCGGCGAGCTATCGCGGTGAGTCTCGAGCGTGCCTTGCCTCTGGTTCACATGAGCCGCTTCGCCATCGCCTTGCACATCTTATCATGTTTTCCTTTTGTTCTGAATCGCCCCAGGTCGTCACCCTCGTCAACTCTCCAAGCGCCCGAAGCTAAGCTCGACTCCAACGAGCCATTCCGGTGAGCCCCGTGTCCCCCTCTGTCGCTGGTTCACGTAGTTGTGTTCGCTAGTGTCTTGCGCATCTGTTAACATTTGTCGTTTGGTCCCTTGCTCCCTAGGTCGTCGTCTTCGACTCTGACGGTAAGTACCCGACGCGCAGACCAACTCCGACGAGGTCCTGATGTTGTGTCCGTGCGCCCCGACCCTGTCTGTCTGCACGTTGAGCATCTCCATGTCCTCGCGATCTCGGTAAGCATAGAACGCCCCTGCCCCTCTGGCCTCGACAGCGTGTCACCGCCAGAGGCATCGCCACCGCAAGCGCCATTCGCGTCGTTGGTTCTTGGTCAGATGGATCTGATCCATTGGATCTAAATCCAAAGGCCTTGATTAGATCTGTTAGCGAAACGGTACAATTAAATCTGGGCCGTGCAACGTTAGTTAGATCCTACGGCTCGTAAGTGTGATCCGGCCGAACCGGTACCGTCCAATCAGAAGTTGTCGCGTGGCTAGCGTTTAGATTTAAAATCTAAATTTAGATCTATTAGATGTTCAAATTTGCAAAATTCATAACTTTTGGTCCACATGTCCAAATTTTGCAAATTTTATATCAATGGAATCAGGAAAAAGAATCATATCCAACCATGTACTTTGTTTAATGAATTGCTTCTATAGGCTTATTTTGTGTATAAAAATTAATTGGAAAATGTTTTAAATGCCAAATAAAGTTTATTTGATGTATAAATGTTTAGTTTATTGACTAGTAATGTTTTACTTCTCTTGTTTGGTTTAGAAAAATCATCACATGGCATTTGCATGCATTCATGTATTTTTTCTTGTTTATTTTGATATGTGAATTTGGTGCTATCATTTTAGGTGTAGATTTTGGTGCTAGTGGTGATTGTGACTGTGAGGATTTTTGTTACTCCCCCAACTACCAAGGCAAGTGGTGCTTCATACTTTTGTCCCAACATTTTGACTATGATTTAGAAATATTTTGTATAGGGCTTGCATGATAATTTTTGCTAAGTATCTATATGCTATGCTTGGGAAATCCTAGTAGTTGTAGAATTGTTAGAATTTTCTCTAAGTTAAGATAATTGATATTTCCATGCTTAGCCTAGCTAGTAGAAACCAAGAGTGGATTACATATACATGCTATGAAAAATATTTCTAAGTCTTTGACTTATGTTTTGCTTAATAAAACAACTAAGTGAATGAAACACCTGGGTGGAATGGTGGATTGGTTTGTGTTAAGTGGTTACACAAGGCCCATTTCTATGGTTTACCTTGTGTACCACACTTGTGGAATGCCACCTAGGAACAAAGGGATTTGAGATGCCATATGTTAAGAAGCTTCTAGTGCAGCCACATGGCATTATGGGCTCTGCCTGGATCATATAGGTTGCAATAACTTAGCCATTTGGACAGTTGGTGGTAGTGGGTGATAGGTTTGGAACACATCCATTTGGTCTAAGGGAAGGCTTCTGAAAGGTCCTGTCTTGGTGAAAATCAAGTCTTGTGGGGAAAGTGCACCACCTCTGCAGAAGGAAGAAACTAAGTACTTAGCCGTGTCCCTGGTAATGGACAATTTGAGCATCAAGACATGGAAGCTATCAATAATCTCCTCATACCAATTTTCTAAGTTAAACTTGTGGTTGAACAAGGGTGAAGGTTCTCGAATTTCTATTAGTGGTTCCTTGGGCATTTTTGCCAAACAAAAACTTAGCGTTTTCAACTGATAGGTAAAACCTTTTTTGAGGAAAGCAATCCTAAGCTACACTTAGCCAAATTCATGTAGAAGCTAGATACTATTATTCTACTAAGGTATCTGCAAGTGACCCAGCATACCACTGCATGATGTAGTATACTATAGTCATTGACATAACACCAATGAAACACCATTCACGAGTATTACATCCCTCGGAATGGCACAACAGAAACACAGCGAGTCCAATACATGGCTTAAAGGTTACAACTCACTATTTACATAAGACCCAGAGAATAGTCTAGATATAAGAGAGAGAAAGAACTTCTTACGAAGAAGAACCAAAGGTAAATATCGCAAAGTTATAATACTTTTTAAACTAGTACTTAACTAAGGAATTTGGCATTTGTTGTCATTGCAACGCACTACAGAGATAGGTTCTTTGGTTAGAGATTCTATCTCTATCTAATCAGTAACCTTTTCTTCACTTGAGTTGAGGTATATGTTGGCTTTCTTGTCTTCATTGAGGAGATTTGGCTGCTTTTGATAAGTCCTAGAGCATATCTCGATGTAGTCTTCATTCTAAGGCTTCAGAATCTAGCAAGGGTTAAGAAGATACTTTGAGTACGAGCGTACTCAGCAAATTCACTAGAAAAGGAGTGTTTGATGCACTATATCTACAGCCACAGACCATAGGTCGTAGGCAATGCAAGTTTTCGTAAACATTTCTTTAAAGATTGATTTTATTCTGAAAATCTATGTCCGTCAGCCTTCACGGGTTTACCAGAACCTTCATGGGGTTCCTTTCCCGCTGCGTTCGCAGCACCTTCCTGGAACAGGGAGTAACAAGTTACATTTCTTACACTCTGGAGAGGTGTCAACACCCGGATTTTTCAATCCTAGATGCCTGTTATGCCATACATCGCAATCCTAGGATTACCATTTTTGCGATACATAATAGAATTGGATACCATAGTACATCATCCATTACAACCGTACATAAGTTCTTACACAAATAGGGATCTCATGATCCAGTTCTTAATAAAACATGAAGCAGCGGAATACGTAATAATAACGGTAGCGTAGGCGAAGCTCCATCTTCTGGGTCACAGGCAATGCTCACGATGGGAGATGATCCTAGTTGTCGTAACCTTCCTGGGGTCCATCCTCCAAGTACTCCTCTTCATAGTCTGGCCATGGGAATAGCCAGGGACAAAGCCATGAGTACTCTTTAAGTACTCGCAAACTAGTACTAACAGGTAAGGGGTTTTTGCATAATAGGACACTAGGCTCTAGGGTTTTTTTGCAAAAGCCAGGTTTATCTCTAATAAGTTCCAAAGCTAGTCACAATTTTATAACTCCTAAGTGGGATCTTGTAACTCATGTCACAACTCTGTTGTGGTCAAGTCAAAGTCTCAATTCATTTCACAAGTCATTTTGAAAAGTCTGACGGGGGAACAGTATGGCCACTCCAACTGTCCATAACCGCGGACGCGGCTATTCGAATAGTTTGACACTCTGCAGAGATTGTACACTTTCACCACAACATTCGATACATCCGTCAGGAACAAATCCTGAATTCACCATACTCAGTATGCGGATAATCAATCCTAACCTTTCGATTACACGCCCTAGTATAAGCACCTCTCCTGTGAGTTTGGCCTCCCAACCATGACCAACTGTCATCTTGGGTACTTCACAGGTGGACAATCTTCACAAGGTAGCCTCAGCTCAAACCTTCGCCGTGAGGGAACTAATACTAAGGAATATAAGTTTCCAGTCAAGCCCTACCCAATATTCGGGTATTGTGGTTGTACGATAAAATTGGAATGGTATCGCATCCAGACAACCATCAGTTTTATAAAGGGATAAGGCTCATGCCTCAACATTTTTATCACCAAAATTCTCAAGTGTTTGGAAACACATGTCCAAAACATTTCAATAGAATGATCCATCATTCCAAGGTTTTCATAACCATTTTTCTACCAAGTATTCCCATCTAAAAGTTGATCAAGTTTTATGCTTAGCACTAGCATCTACAGGTGGGGGTAGTACTAATGAGGGGTGGTAACTAGTGGAGTTTCAACTAAGGACAACCTTATGTCTCAGGATGATATCAAGGTTTCGAACTTAGGCCACATTTTATGCTCTTTATGCAACCTTTAGCATCTTTCCAATATCTACCAGTCACTTAAGTAAACTCTCAGTAAGCTTTGATAAAGAAATAAAGTAAGAAGCTTGCACATAAAACTAGGATTGGTTTATCAAGTGGGTATGATCACATATGCTTAAGGCATATAGTAGTCATAGAACAAGTATGGGTTTGTTGCATCAGTAGGGTATCTTGCAAGGGTTAGCTTGCATAGGTATAGTATCTGCTTGCATCAATATCAATATAAGCTTGCTAAATTGCAAGTGTTAGCTTGCAAGGTTAATAGCTTGCCTTGAGCAGAGCAGTGATTGAAGTTCTCCTCGGCTTCTTCTTCGTAGTATCCTCCTTCCTCCTCGTATCCTTGGTCGCTACTAGCGTCTATGAATAAATACGAGGTACACAATCACCAAACAATACTTAACTACTTGCAACCATCACACACAAGGGTCCTATAGATGATATAGCATCATCTCTAACATTACAAGGTTAAGGCTTGATTTAATTTCTTTTTTTTTTAGAAAAGTAATTTCTGCTCATTGAAAAACTACTTAAGATTTAATATTCTCCAAACCAAGTATGGGATCATGTTGACACATGTCATCACCACATATTGTAGTCCATGGGAATGTGATTTAAAGTGGTGTCACAATTTAATAAGGTTTTACCCTTTTATTTTATTTAAATAAAGTTAATAGAAATGCCTATGTAGCATTCTTTTATTACTTCAACATTATTTCTGCAAGTAAACCTATATATTTTTATATATTCTGAAAGGTATGGTTAAATGTGATTTTTGAGAGTTGGAATCAACTCAAAAGCTATTATGGTTTAAATTTGAAAAATGTTTGAATGTAGAAAAGCTTCTTCCTTGTTATTTTTACCATGGGTGATCTATAGATCCAAATGACTTGAATCCAACGGGCTTGGATTCAGCATTCACAGACCTTTCCAACAAAATTGGTTTCATTCAATTTGGTGCACTGAATCAATCTGGGTTGATTTTTGAAGTTGGGTACACAAGTGTGTTTGAATTGAAATAGAAAATGGTTTAATTTGAATAACTGGGCTGCGCGGGAAAAGTTACTGGGTCGGCCTGCTAAGCGCAGTGCTCCCGCGGGCTGCTTAAGTGGGTGTCCCCACTCGTTAGTGACATGGGGCTGGGCGAAGCGGTATGGGGCGACGTGGATCGTTCGATTTAGTTCTAATCTAACGGCTGGGAGTCATCGTCTACGCGAGACAACTCCGGCGAGAACGAAACCTAGCGTGGACAATGAGGGTTGCTGGGGGCTCACCGGGGTACTGGCGACGGTCGGCGAGGCGGGCGAACGACGAATTCGACGATGGCGAACTCAGGGGTGGTCGTGGCAGCTCCTGGGGTGGCTCCAATCGCTGGCTCCCTTCTTCTCCGGCAGCGGCAGGCTCTAGTGAAATTCCGGCGAGGTGGTGCTCGCCTTGCTCTGAGAATGGTGTGGCACGATCAGTGAGGAGAGGGGAGTGAGATGGTGTGAAGAAATCATGCGGGGGTGGCCTCTATTTATAGTCGAGCGAGGGGACTGTCGGGGCGCATGGTGAGCTCGTCGGGGGCGAGGTTACAGGCGGCTAACGGCATGGGCAAGGGTAGGGGACGGTGCGGTGTCTCCTGGCGATGCTCAACGACATGGTCTCGAGGCATGGGGCGGTGTGGTTTGGTCTGGAACGGGCGGTGCTCTGCGCGGCAGAGGCGGCGTCTTCGACGGCGGGCGGTGGCTGTGCGGCACGGGGCGGCAAACGGGGATGTCTGGTGGTCTCCTGGTTTTATGGTGATCGTGTGTGCACGCGGTGAGGGCGGCATGCGGTCTGTGGGTGATGGTCGAGGGTGGCGCTCTGGCGCACGCTCGGCATGGTCTGGGCGCGGCTTGTGCGCGTGGTCCATGGCTTGGCAACGCTCGCGGCTGGGACAGGTAGTGGCGGTGGACGGTGGGCTGCCTCCCAGACATGCTGGCTAGGCTTGCTACTGCTCCTAGCTTGCTGTCGACTATGGGGTGGCAAGAGGGTGCTCGGGTATTCACCATTGATGGCAATGGCAAGCTCACAGGGGTGCTAGTGCTGGGCTAATCTTTCTAGATGATCTACTGAGCTGTGTGTGGGTTAACTAGGGAACAAGTTAGGCAAGAATCACTGCTCACAATAGTGTTTGATGTTTGTTTGATTTGTGTCTGCAACCTGTTAGATGAAATGGCCGCATGAACTCAAGTTTTGAATTCTGAAAAGATTTTTGGTGGGTTTGCTAGATTGGTGCTGGTGAGTCTGCAGATGCTTGGGTTTTGAAAGTTGAGCTTGTTTGAGTGGTTTTTGAAAAAGTGGGATCTTCCCATATGAAGAAGATTCAATTTTGAATTGTCATTTAAACTATGCCTTTGAAAGTTTCTGGATGATCACAAAGTGGGTCTTGGTACCTTGTTAAGAGTACATTCAAGGGGTGCAAAGATCCAGAAAAGTTTCTGTTAGATTCTGAAAGTTTGAGACAGCCAAAGTAGGCATGGGAGTCAAATTGGCCAAAATGACCATTCATTTCATATATGTGTTTTGATTTACTTGTCTTTAGGAAAAGTGTGGTAAATGTTTTATATGATGTTTATTTCACCTAAGAAACATTTTACAAGCAATGGCTCACACAAACAAGGTGGTTTAAAAGAATTTCAAAATCAATGCATACACATATGCATGCATTCATGAGTTTATTTAGAAAAGTTTTTGTTAACCCTAAGTTTGATGATTAGAAATTGATGATCCAAGCTTAGTATTTTTGGGATGTTACAAACCTTCCCCCCTTAAACAAAATCTCGTCCCGAGATTTGAAAAAGGACGAAAAGATTACCTAGGATTTGAAAAGATCGGGAAACTTCGTCCTGATGTGATCTTCGTGCTCCCAGGTAGCTTCCTCTTCTGTGTGGTTGCTCCACTGAATCTTGAGAAACTTGATGCTTCGGGTTCGGGTAGTTCGAAAAGCTTCTTCCAAAATATGGATTGGTACTTCGGGATAGGTCAGGTCATCGTTGACCTCTATGGTCCGGTGATCGATATTCTTGAACACTTCGGTCTTCTCGGGGACTTCGAGACACTTGCGAAGTAACGAGATATGGAACACATTGTGCACAGCTGACATCTCTTCAGGTAGTTCCAATTGATACGATACTTCTCCTCGACGGTTCAGAATTTTGAAAGGTCCGATATATCTGGGGGCTAACTTTCCCTTGAGTTGGAAACGCTGCATTCCCTTCAATGGCGACACTTTCAGATAAACAAAATCTCCTATATTGAAGGCGAGGTCTCGACGTCTCTTGTCGGTGTAACTCTTCTGTCGGGATTGGGCGGTCTTGAGGTGCTCACGAATCTTGTGAACCTTCTCTTCTGCTTTTCGTAGGATGTCGGGTCCGAAAATCTGACTCTCTCCTACTTCCGACCAGTTCAAAGGGGTGCTACACTTTCTTCCGTACATGAATTCAAATGGGGCCATTTGCAAACTGGCTTGGTAACTATTGTTGTAGGAAAATTCTGCAAACGGCAGACAGTCTTCCCACTTGGATCCATATTCTAGCACACATGCTCTAAGCATATCTTCGAGTATTTGATTTACTCGCTCCGTTTGTCCATCGGTCTGGGGGTGATACGCGGTACTGAAATCTAGGCGGGTTCCTAAACCTTCTTGGACTTTCTTCCAGAATCTCGAGGTAAACTGAGTTCCTCGATCCAATACTATGTTCTTAGGGACTCTGTGCAAACTAACGATTCTAGCGATGTACAACTCCGCTAGCTTCGAACTCTGATAGGTGGTTTTGACGGGCAATAAATGGGCGACTTTGGACAATCTGTCCACTATGACCCAAATAGAGTCATTTCCCCTACTAGAAGTAGGTAGTCCAGTGATAAAGTCCATTCCTACAGAATCCCATTTCCATTCCAGAATTTGCAAAGGTTGCAACAATCCAGCGGGTCTTTGATGTCCTGCCTTGACTCGCTGACATATATCACACTTGGCGATATAGCTTCCGATTTCTCTCTTCATCTTATGCCACCAAAATTGCTCTTTCAAATCTTGATACATCTTAGTTCCTCCGGGATGGATAGAATAAAGAGTATCATGAGCCTCCTTCAAGATAACTTCTTTCAATTCCGAATCTGCTGGTACACAAAGGTGTCCTTTGTACCACAGAACTCCTTCTTCATCCTCGGTGAATCCGGGTACCTTGCCTGTACCGATACGACGCTTGATTCCGTCGATACTGGCATTTCCCTTCTGCGCCTCTTTAATCTGACTGATCAAAGTGGGCTGAAGTTCTATGCTAGCCAAAAATCCTTCACTTGCTAATTCCATTCGAAAATCTTCCATCTCCTTGTGCAAACTTGGTTGCTCCTTAAAAATCATGGAGTTCAAGCGGCACGGCAATCTGCTAAGGGCATCGGCTACCACGTTGGCTTTACCAGGGTGATAGTGAATGTCCAGGTCGTAATCCTTGATTAGCTCAATCCATCTTCTCTGCCTCATATTCAACTCCTTTTGAGTGAATATATACTTTAGGCTCTTGTGATCCGAATAAATCTCACAACGGTTTCCCATTAGGTAATGTCTCCATGTCTTCAGGGCTAGAACTACTGCTGCGAGTTCGAGGTCATGGGTTGGGTAGTTTTTCTCATGTTGCTTCAATTGTCGAGATAGATAAGATATAACTTTGCCTTCTTGCATTAGCACACATCCGAGACCAATCTTGGATGTGTCACAATACACATCGAAGGGCTTCGTGATATCCGGCATGATCAAGATTGGGGCTGAAATCAATCTCCTCTTGAGTTCTTGAAAACTCGCTTCACATTTGTCGGTCCATTCAAACTTCTTGTCCTTCTTCAGCAATTGGGTCATGGGTCGGGCGATACTCGAGAATCCTTCTACGAATTTGCGGTAATATCCCGCGAATCCGAGAAAAGCACGAACCTGGGTTTGAGTGGTTGGGGCTTGCCAATCTTCTACATCTTTCACTTTGGCAGGGTCAACGGCAATTCCTCCCGCTGATACAATGTGACCGAGGAATCCTACCTCCTGTAACCAGAATTCACATTTGCTAAACTTTGCATACAGCTGATGCTCTCTAAGGGTTCCAAGAATGGTCCTTAGGTGTAGCTCATGTTCTTCTTCTTCTGATTTGGAATAAATCAGAATGTCATCGATGAAAACAATGACAAACTTATCCAGGAAGTCCATAAAAATCTTATTCATGAGGTTCATGAAATAAGCGGGGGCATTGGTTAATCCAAAAGACATGACTGTATACTCGTACAATCCATATATGGTGGTAAAGGCAGTCTTTGGAATATCCTCTGCACGAATTTTGAGTTGATGATAGCCAGTTCTAAGATCAATCTTAGAAAACACCTGGGCACCGGTCAACTGATCAAACAAATCTTCTATCTTGGGCAAGGGGTACTTGTTCTTGATGGTGACATCATTCAACTTCCGATAATCCGTACACAAACAGTTACCTCCATCTTTCTTGTCCACAAATAAGATAGGTGATCTCCATGGTGACGCACTCGGTTGAATCAATCCAATTTCTAGCATGGAATCCAGTTGCTTCTTTAGTTCTTCTAGTTCTGATGGGTTCATACTATAGGGTCTCTGGGCGATGGGTCCTGTTCCGGGGATTAGTTCGATGATAAACTCGATATCCCGATCTGGGCACATACCGGGCAAAACATCTGGAAATACATCGGAGTATTCACAGACTATCCGGACTTGGTCAATGGTAGGTTGGGCTATACTCTTGTTACACTTGAATTGGCGAGGTAAGGTTTCAGATGTATGCTCGACTGTTATTCCGGTGGTACTGGTCATGGTGATGGCTTTCTTAGCACAGTCAATCAATCCCTTATGTTTGGACATCCAATCCATTCCTAGTACTACTTCCAAACCTTTAGTTCCGAGTACTATTAGATTAGCATAAAAATCTATGCCATGGATTCGGATAGGGATGGCTTTGCAAATTTGCCTAGCCTTGGTGGCTGATCCGGGGATTTGCACAATCATAACATGCTTCAGTTTGGTTGGTTGAATTTTACTAGTGCAGGCAAATTCTTCGGTGACAAATGAATGCGAGGCACCAGAGTCAAACAACACTCTTGCAAGTACTGAATTAACATAAAACATACCCAGCACGACGTCTGGCGCTTCCTGAGCTTCTTCAGCATGCATGAGAAAAAGACGGCCATTGCGGTTGAGTGAATTCCCTGGGGGAAATCTTCTCCCTGGCTGAACACGACGCTGCTGCTGAGCTGGGGCATTGGCATTAGGGGCTGTAGCATTCTTCTTGTTGGGGCACTCGTTGGAATAGTGGCCTTTATTTCCACAGTCATAACAGGTCACTTGCGACTTGTCCTTGGCTGCGACAGGCACAACATTGCTTCCAGTCCTTGGGGCAGTGTTGGTGTTGGCGGTAGCATTGTTGGTGTTGAACTTGGGTGGGGCACGGGTGAAATTGCTAGAGTTGCCGGGGTTGTTGTGATTTCCTCCGGGTCTAGGGTTTCCACGGTTGGGGTAGGTCGTACGGGTCATAGGGGGTCTGTTGGTTCTTGGGGAAAATCCTGGAGATGGGTTGGGGCGATACTTTGGGGTCTGATGGGTTCCTGGTTGATGCATCATACGACGCTTACGGTTCTCATTGGCTTGGTTGATCTTTCCTTCCATATGGATAGCAGAGTCGACAAGGGCTTCAATATCAGCAAAGGGGATATTGACTAACACCGTCTGCATCTCGTCATGCAGACCATTCAGGAATCTTTCTTTCTTCTTGGCTTCGGTGTCTATCTCGTCCGAGGCATACCTAGCTAATGACAAAAAAAATTCACGGTATTCCACTACAGTCATCCTTCCTTGCTTCAGCTCTCTGAACTCGTCTCTCATTCTCTTGATCAAACCTGGTGGCACATGGGTTCTGCTAAACTTGACCTTGAATTCCTCCCAGGTCATCATCTGGCCTCCGGTCATTGCACGAACACTGTTCCACCATGCCCTGGCATCTCCGGCTAGATAATGGGTGGCGAACAGGACTTTCTCGTTGGCTTCCACTCCGGCGACTTCTAGGTTGTTTTCCATGGTTACAGCCTATCATCGGCGTCTAGGGGCTCTTCTGACTTAGTGAAAACAGGTGGGTTGGTATTCTGGAAATTCTTGAGCTTAGATCCATGGTTGTCCTGATTTCTGTGGCCTTGGTTGTTGTGGGCTAGTTGGGCTATCTGTTGCAGGGTGGCTAGGTTGGCTTGACGTTCTGCTCTTTCAGCTTCGTGGTCAGAAGTCAACATTTGCAGAATCTGCAACATCGGGTCCGGGGCTGAACCACTTCCTCCACGTGGCATCTGAAGATTGATATAGATCATGAGAAACGAGGGAAATTTCTAAGGTCTTGGGTCTTTGAAAAGTTTTTTTAAAAGTTTGACTCAGGTTTTTCTAGCAACTTGCTTTTTCATTCATTCATTCATAGCACATAGTACAACACACACCACAACAAAGAAAAACAGATGGTTTTAAGAACCATTCTGGAGACTACGATACAGTGGGACCGACTACTACTCACTACGCTAGTGCTCAGTGCTACTACTCCTCGGAGTCTGTGGCTTCATCATCTTCATCATCATCGATGAAGGCGAAATCATCTTCATCGGTGAAGAAATCCATGGCCTGATCCTCCAGAAAATCATCGTCATCGCTGAGATAGGAGTAAGGGTCTCCACGAAGATCCTCTCCGGCATTCTCCCTTTCCTCCAACTGCATGTCTCTCTCATGGATGGTCTCCTCCAGAGATGAGATGTGGTGGCAAAGACGGGCAATAAAGCGCTCCTTCTTGTCGAGCTGACGGCGGCGAGACTTGCGATCCTTTGCTAGCATGGCTATGGTCTGATCCTTTGTCTTGATGATGGCAGACTTGTGGTTGCAATAGTCACGGCAGTTGTCCAACTCCTACTGACGATCATACATCATGAAGCTAAGGTGGTCCAATTGAGTCTTCAGCTCGGGGTGGTATGGGGCTTCCAGTGGTTGTCCATTTGCATCACGCCTTCGGAAAAACTCAAAGCGAGTACCCTTGATCTGATTGATGCTCTGCCCACATAGACGGGAAAGAGCTTCCTGCATTGCTCTGGCAAGTCCATCGAGCCAGTTGTTTTCCCTCAAGGTAAACTGAATTCCCTCCGCAGTGGGAGGTTCAATCTTTCCACTGAGACTTGCAACAATTAGCCACTGCAGATCTTCTCCTCCTTGATCATTGAGCTGAGCTCCAAAGAACTCGGGGTGCGGACGCTCCAGAAGTTCTGAAAGCTGATCCATATCCCTCTCAAAGATAAGGTCTCCTCCATTCCCAAGTTGGTAAAACTTGCTGTACTTCACATCCATCTATAAAAATAGAGGATGAGTAGATTAGCAGAGTGATCAAGTGTGTCAAAATTTTATGTATTTTGCAAGAGTTTTTAAGGAACATGAATTTTTATGAAACAATCAAAGCGATAAGAATGAGAATAAGTTTTTGTAAATATTTGTTTTCTTTGGTTTTGAAACTAAGTTTTTGGTTCAAACGTCCAGTCTAACTAGGGTCTCCTATGGTCAGGATGGCTCTGATACCAACTTGTCAACACCCGGATTTTTCAATCCTAGATGCCTGTTATGCCATACATCGCAATCCCAGGATTACCATTTTTGCGAGACATAACAGAATTGGATACCATAGTACATCATCCATTACAACCATACATAAGTTCTTACACAAATAGGGATCTCATGATCCAGTTCTTAATACAACATCAAGCAGTGGAATACGTAATAATAACGGTAGCATAGGCGAAGCTCCATCTTCGGGGTCACAGGCAATGCTCACGATGGGAGATGATCCTAGTTGTCGTAACCTTCCTGGGGTCCATCCTCCAAGTACTCCTCTTCATAGTCTGGCCATGGGAATAGCCAGGGACAAAGCCATGAGTACTCTTTAAGTACTCGCAAACTAGTACTAACAGGTAAGGGGTTTTTGCATAATAGGACACTAGGCTCTAGGGTTTTTTTGCAAAAGCCAGGTTTATCTCTAATAAGTTCCAAAGCTAGTCACAATTTTATAACTCCTAAGTGGGATCTTGTAACTCATGTCACAACTCTGTTGTGGTCAAGTCAAAGTCTCAATTCATTTCACAAGTCATTTTGAAAAGTCTGACGGGGGAACAGTATGGCCACTCCAACTGTCCATAACCGCGGACGCGGCTATTCGAATAGTTTGACACTCTGCAGAGATTGTACACTTTCACCACAACATTCGATACATCCGTCAGGAACAAATCCTGAATTCACCATACTCAGTATGCGGATAATCAATCCTAACCTTTCGATTACACGCCCTAGTATAAGCACCTCTCCTGTGAGTTTGGCCTCCCAACCATGACCAACTGTCATCTTGGGTACTGCACAGGTGGACAATCTTCACAAGGTAGCCTCAGCTCAAACCTTCGCCGTGAGGGAACTAATACTAAGGAATATAAGTTTCCAGTCAAGCCCTACCCAATATTCGGGTATTGTGGTTGTACGATAAAATTGGAATGGTATCGCATCCAGACAACCATCAGTTTTATAAAGGGCTAAGGCTCATGCCTCAACATTTTTATCACCAAAATTATCAAGTGTTTGGAAACACATGTCCAAAACATTCCAATAGAATGATCCATCATTCCAAGGTTTTCATAACCATTTTTCCACCAAGTATTCCCATCTAAAAGTTGATCAAGTTTTATGCTTAGCACTAGCATCTACAGGTGGGGGTAGTACTAATGAGGGGTGGTAACTAGTGGAGTTCCAACTAAGGACAACCTTATGTCTCAGGCTGATATCAAGGTTTCTAACTTAGGCCACATTTTATGGTCTTTATGCAACCTTTAGCATCTTTCCAATATCTACCAGTCACTTAAGTAAACTCTCAGTAAGCTTTGATAAATAAATAAAGTAAGAAGCTTGCACATAAAACTAGGATTGGTTTATCAAGTGGGTATGATCACATATGCTTCAGGCATATAGTATTCATAGAACAAGTATGGGTTTGTTGCATCAGTAGGGTATCTTGCAAGGGTTAGCTTGCATAGGTATAGTATCTGCTTGCATCAATATCAGTATAAGCTTGCTAAATTGCAAGTGTTAGCTTGCAAGGTTAATAGCTTGCCTTGAGCAGAGCAGTGATTGAGTTCTCCTCGGCTTCTTCTTCGTAGTATCCTCCTTCCTCCTCGTATCCTTGGTCGCTACTAGCATCTATGAATAAATACGAGGTAGACAATCAGCAAACAATACTTAACTACTTGCAATCATCGCACACAAGGGTCCTATAGATGATCTAGCATCATCTCTAACATTACAAGGTTAAGGCTTGATTTAATTTCTTTTATTTTTAGAGAAGTAATTTCTACTCATTGAAAAACTACTTAAGATTTAATATTCTCCAAACCAAGTATGGGATCATGTTGACACATGTCATCACCACATATTGTAGTCCATGGGAATGTGATTTAAAGTGGTGTCACATTTTAATAAGGTTTTACCCTTTTATTTTATTTAAATAAAGTTAATAGAAATGCCTATGTAGCATTTTTTTATTACTTGAACATTATTTCTGCAAGTAAACCTAATATTTTTATATATTCTGAGAGGTATGGTTAAATGTGATTTTTGATAGTTGGAATCAACTCAAAAGCTATTATGGTTTAAATTTGAAAAATGTTTGAATGCAGAAAAGCTTTTGCCTTGTTATTTTTACCATGGGTGATCTATAGATCCAAATGACTTGAATCCAACGGGCTTGGATTAAGCATTCACAGACCTTTCCAACAAAATTGGTTTAATTCAATTTGGTGCACTGAATCAATCTGGGTTGATTTTTGAAGTTGGGTACACAAGTGTGTTTTAATTGAAATAGAAAATGGTTTAATTTGAATAACTGGGCTGCGCGGGAAAAGTTACTGGGCCGGCCTGCTAAGCGCAGTGCTCCCGCAGGCTGCTTAAGTGGGTGTCCCCACTCGTCAGTGACACGGGGCTGGGCGAAGCGGTATGGGGCGACGTCGATCGTTCGATCTAGTTCTAATCTAACGGCTGGGAGTCATCGTCGACGTGAGACAACTCCGGCGAGAACGAAACCTAGCGCGGCCAGTGAGGGTTGCTGGGGGCTCACCGGGGTACTGGCGAGGGTTGGCGAGGCGGGCGAACGACGAAGTCGATGACGGCGAACTCAGGGGTGGTTGCGGCAGCTCCTGGGGTGGCTCCAATTGCTGGCTCCCTTCTTCTCCGGCAGCGGCAGGCTCCAGTGAAATTCTGGCGAGGTGGTGCTCGCCTTGCTCTGAGAATGGTGTGGCACGATCAGTGAGGAGAGGGGAGTGAGATGGTGTGAATAAATCGTACGGGGGTGGCCTCTATTTATAGTCGAGCGAGGGGACCGTCGGGGCGCACGGTGAGCTCGTCGGGGGCGAGGTTACAGGCGGTTAACGACATGGGCAAGGGTAGGGGACGGTGCGGTGTCTCCTAGCGATGCTCAACGACATGGTCTCGAGGCATGGGGCGGTGTGGTTTGGTCTGGAACGGGCGGTGCTCTGCGCGGCAGAGGCGGCGTCTTCAACAGCGGGCGGTGGTTGTGCGGCACGGGGCGGCAAACGGGGATGTCTGGTGGTCTCCTGGTTTGATGGCGATCGTGTGTGCATGCGGTGAGGGCGACGCGCGGTCTGTGGGTGATGGTCGAGGGTGGCGCTCTGGCGCACGCTCGGCATGGTCTAGGCGCGGCTTGTGCGCGTGGTCCATGGCTTGGCAACGCTCGCGGCTGGGACAGGTAGTGGCGGTGGACGGTGGGCTTCCTCCCAGACATGCTGGCTAGGCTTGCTGCTGCTCCTAGCTTGCTGTCGACTATGGGATGGCAAGAGGGTGCTCGGCTATTCACCATTGATGGCAATGGCAAGCTCACAGGGGTGCTAGTGCTGGGCTAATCTTTCTAGATGATCTACTGAGCTGTGTGTGGGCTAACTAGGGAACAAGTTAGGCAAGAATCACTGCTCACAATAGTGTTTGATGTTTGTTTGATTTGTGTCTGCAACCTGTTTGATGAAATGGCCGCATGAACTCAAGTTTTGAATTTTGAAAAGATTTTTGGTGGGTTTGCTAGATTGGTGCTGGTGAGTCTGCAGATGCTTGGGTTTTGAAAGTTGAGCTTGTTTGAGTGGTTTTTGAAAAAGTGGGATTTTCCCATATGAAGAAGATTCAATTTTGAATTGTCATTTAAACTATGCATTTGAAAGTTTCTGGATGATCACAAAGTGGGTCTTGGTACCTTGTTAAGAGTACATTCAAGGGGTGCAAAGATCTAGAAAAGTTTCTGTTAGGTTCTGAAAGTTTGAGACAGCCAAAGTAGGCATGGGAGTTAAATTCGCCAAAATGACCATTCATTTCATATATGTGTTTTGTTTTACTTGTCTTTAGGAAAAGTGTGGGAAATGTTTTAGATGATGTTTATTTCACCTAAGAAACATTTTACAAGCAATGGCTCACACAAACAAGGTGGTTTAAAAGAATTTCAAAATCAATGCATACACATATGCATGCATTCATGAGTTTATTTAGAAAAGTTTTTGTTAACTCTAAGTTTGATGATTAGAAATTGATGATCCAAGCTTAGTATTTTTGGGATGTTACAAGAGGTGCGTTACTTTACCCATGAGAGATCAACTCTTTGTTGCACAACCGGGCAGCTTATTCCCGTCCACAATTCCATGATGTGGGTCCCAGAAGATGATCCAAGCCAATCACTGCCCCCTTCGCAACCCCGCATGCCTCCTTGGTGTACACCATGCCCACTTAAAGAATTACGACACTGGTTTGTACAAACCGTTAGATGTCAGAACTATCGTGGGATGATGAGACTTCCCACCCATATGCTCCATATCCTCTACGAATTACCAATTAATATGCACGCTACGAGGATAACAGCCACGACCTGCACATCCGGCTTCATGCGAGAGGAAGAAAGTACAGCCGACTTCTCCGTCCCATTCCAAATCTCATGGTCAGCGTGTAATATACGGCGCAAGAATCACTGGGGACATTGGTTGTTAAGTCCTAGGTGATATAGTTCTGAATAGTGGTATCCCAACTGTCAGATTTAATAGATTAGCTGATCACCCTAGATCAGTAATCAATAGTGCTTATTATTATTGAAAATAGTGTTTTTTGACCTTTTTCAAATGCAGATGAAGACAATATTTGATTTGTAAAATGCTTTACAGAAAATAAACAAAGGACATGAGCAAGTGTGAACTTGCCTTTTGTGATTGCAAGATTATGCACTCACTGTCTTCGAGTTAGTGTATAAGATCCAAAATCTGAAATCAGCATCATTGGTCCGGTAAGGACTAATGTTTAAAGAAGCAATATGCTTTTATGCATAAGTAGTGTGATGCATGTTTTAAGTGTAAATTCCGGGAATAAGGTTGTTCTATGGTTTGGATTTCGAAAGTGGTTACTTTGGAATGTGTGATTCTTTTGGATAATTTTCGTAGTTGTATTCTTATTAGAGTTTATGAGTGGTTGGAGTCAACACATATGTAGGAATAAAATATATATCCTTATGATATACTAGTTAGGACTACTTATACAAGATTTCTTATTTAAAGTGGCAAAAAGGATAACCTTCGAAGAAATGGCTTCTCTTCTAAGGACTAAATAACCTTGTGGTTAGTTAGTGACGGTTGATGTTATTTGTTTTAATCAAATGATTTGGGCTTAAGCGGCTTTATAGATTAATTACTTCAGACCAAAGTTAACTATAAAATATGTAATAATGTGTATGGTATTATATTTAGACCTTTGGAGACTAAAGTTAACTTTAAAATGTAGATAGTTTTGAAAGTATGATACTTACACCCTGGTATCTTGTATATATGAAAGGTGTTCTTTAAGTTACTTTAAGAATGTTTGTTCTGTTACTTGAGATAATGGTTTTTTAATTTTATAATAGAATAGTATCATTTACCTTTTATAGGTAAGTGAGTAAGGTTTAATTCCGGATGTAACTTTTATTTAATTATCCTTAAACTTTCTTTAGTGTTATGGTAATTGTTGAAATTCGATAATTTAAAGTATGTCCTTTAAGGTTTTTATCCTGAGTTGGAATCCTTTGAGTATGTGATATTCACTTAGGGTTTAAGATAGTTTAAGATGTTTACAATGTTTTTAAACCATTAGAGTTTCATTTCATTAATATTTAAGATATGTACTTTATATTTAAACTTATTTTATTTATTTATAGGATATTAATAAATGTTATTTATCCTTTTATGAATTATTATTGAAGTGACTAAGTTTAAATTTGAGTTATTAAGATGTTTGAGTTTTTGTTTAATTTAAAGTATAGTATGAGATTTTTATTGATTTAATAATCCTTTTAGGAATTATCAGTTATACATTAAATTTATTACTAAATATTTATTTAGTATTTTTTAAAAATACTATACTATTAATAAATAATGAAAGTGATTTTTATTTATTTTTATCACCTTTCAATAATTTTGTAAAATTCCATAAGGAATATTTAAATTACAAAATTCTTATAAAAATTTGAATGTTCAAAATTTGATATGCTATTTTATTTGGATAGAATGGATTATTGTGAATCAAAAAATATTTTATTTATAATTTTTTTGGACTATTATTTTATTTTCTAGAATTTTATTAAGTCCAGGGGTATTTTGGTCTTTTTCTTTTTATTAAAACAGGCCTGAAATTGTTTCTGGGCTGTTTATTTTTATTGGGCCCTATTGGCCCACTAGTACTAGACAAAAGAGCCACCCCGAAGGGTCTGGCCCAGCTCGGCCCATTCCTCACTGCCTCTCTCTCTCGCGAGTTCATCTTCTCCTCCTCTGATCCCGACCCTATGGCCAGCGATGCCGCCACTAGCAATTCCCGCCGCCGTCGGCCGTTCTGGTTGCCACCGTGGTGCATTAGGGGGTTGTCGACGACGCCCATTCGTTCTATCCAATTGGATTCGAGCCTAGGGCTCTTGTGCGATGGATCGATGCCGTCCCGAACCCTAGGGTTTGGGGATTGGCATGGATTCGAGTGCTGCCGTGGTCGTCGTGCGTCGAGGTGATGCTCTGCACTCCAAGCGTGATCAGGGTCGTTGCCGTGGCGCCGTGTGGGTTGCAACGCCCCCTCTCGGGTGCTCCCCATGCCGCCATGGCCATCGGCCCCTCTGCTTCCTCTTCTATCCTTCAGCGAGGACCTATGGTGAGTTTGATTCTTCTCTCCTGGTGCTCTCTGTGCTTGTTGATTCGAGGCTACATGTTAGCAGTGTCCTCTCTGTCTACTGTCTGATTCAGATTAAGATGATTATCCCTTTAGGGTTCCTGTGATGTGCTTGTTCATGTACTGGATTGATTCATGTTTGGATGGTCTATACACATGCTAAATGCTTATTGGCCTGAGACTTGTTGCTTAAAGTGATATATGATGTTTCTGGTGGCTTACTAGATGATTTGATGCTTGGATTGCATCTGATTCAGATGATGTGGTTGTATGGAAAACATTCTTGGTAAAGCCAATGTTTTGATAGCTTTCCACTATTTATTTGATTCATGGTCATGATTATGATAGGATACAGCTTCTGTCTTAGTGCTGTTAGCTTGGGAATTAACATGTGTTTTGAGATCATCATGATCTCAAACAGTGAAGTGTAACATAGAACTATCCTAGTTATGATTCCTGTGTTAACAGGAAAATGATTAGTTAGTTGATTGCCTAAACCTATGATGATTTACTGTCTTTTCTAATTCATAATGGATTGTTCTTGTGATACCATCATGTATGGCACACAAGTTTAATTCTAAACCATGGATTTGGTTAGTTTATGCTTAAGACAATCTTGGCTTTGAAAGATTGATTGAGATGCTCTTATCTGAATTCCCTATGACCAATGATGTTGGTCTGAGGCTTAGGAATTCAAATCTTATCTAATTGTTTCATCTAGATAGTCCTGGTAGTGATACCAGCTATCCCTATTGAATCAAAGCTTGGAAAAAATTTATATTGAGCTTGACCAATCTATGGATCCCAAAGATTTGTTTCTAAGGTGCTACTCTTTCTTTAGAGATGTTCCTAGAAATAGATCATAGGTATATTTACGATTTAATTGTAGAATATAGTTTGACAACCACAGCAAGGATGTTGCTCTGAGCTCTGGTTGAATCTTGTTAACTTTGTGGTTTGCTTTTAGAACTTAAAAGAAATCCCTATGATGGATTCACCCCACTTGGGTGCTTTCTGAGGGTTTGTTTTATAAAACAACACATGCCTTTCTCTAAATAAGATGATTAGATCATGTGAAGGTTTTATGAAACTCACCACATAAGCTGATATTTGTGGAGTATGTTGATGATGATCTTGATATGGTTTTTTGCTGGACTCCTGTGCTTGATCTGGAGCTAGCCTGCTCCTCCTAGCTCCTGGGATTGGCCTTGCTATCCACCTGATTCATTCCCTTCTTATGTCACCATCCTGGTGATGTTTGGGTTAATCTGGGTGGTTGGTTTGGTTGCTATTATTGGTTAAACTTTTGTTCACCCAGGCTTGCTGGGGTGTTGTGTAATGGAGGGGTGCATTGAGGTGCTTCTCCCCGGCTGTGTTGTGGTTTTGTGATCCTGACTGTGCTTGTGTGATCGACATCACACCATCTTGCATGTTGTGTGCGTGCGGCATGTGTGCCTGCTATGCACATATGGATAGGTTCAGAAAATTTGAACTTACTATTACCAATCTACTTTTACCTTGGCTGGTGAATTGGTCCCCTTTTTGGCTGTCATTTGCATTCTGGCTGTGAACTTATGAAAGATGAAATCTTTCATATGGGTGAAACTTGCCCCTCTTTAACATTTCTCAATGATGAGATTGTCAAGTGCACCTCACTGACATATCTGAGAGAAATATATACTAACACTAATCTTATTTTATTTCTGTTTAATCTCTGTTTTGCAGGTTCAAAGATAAAGATGCAGATTTAGTTTAGGTTTTAGATATAGGATAGTTACTAGATGTAATTTTCTTAATCCTTTGTAATTTTTCTTTTATAGTTCTTGTAATCTTTATTTTATTCAATTGTTATAAAGATTATATCATTATTAATAAAGAATATTCTTATTCTTTATTCTGTTGTAACTTGTTTATGTCTTTATAATATGAAAATAATTTTCATAATTTCTATTGTTTTGAGATTTAAGTTATACTGCCTATACCTTAATTAATTTAAGACTCAAATCTTCTATCTAAATCTTTTAAATTATTATTCAAACACTTAAGTTTTTAAATTCAAACCCATTTCAAAACACACATAATTGTTTTAAGATCACATCAAAGTTTTTATACAATCCTCCTTTAAGTCTAAACCTAATCTTAAAGTAGGAAAGAAACATTGGTCACTCAAGATTTTTATTTGGCGAAAAAATTTCCCTCCTTTTCACAAATAGATGCATGCAACAATACATAATCCTAAATCTACCCTTCGTTAGGTTCCTAAATACTGGGATGTTGCAGTATCACTTGCCAATACTATTCCAATGTATTGACCCACTATGGCTGTAACTTGTGATGTTGCAGGTTACTCTGATGAGGATTAGGGTTATGAGTCTACACTCAACATGCTTGCCTGTGGCACATGAAGATGAAGAGTTTTATTTATATTGTTATGATAAACTCTTGTACTAGCCTATGGCTATGGAGTTGTAAAAGACTATGTTATCTCTGGAATGACGATGTAATAATGACCTTTGTTTATGTGTACTTCATCTTAAACTGTGGATGCTAGCAATTGATCCAGGGACTAGCATTGCAATCACAGGGAACTTTACCTTTATAAAGGTGGGGTCTTATAGATGGTATCAAAGCACTGTGTTGCCTGTAGGATTATGACCCTAGGATTGGATTAGAAACCACCACGGAAAAAATTTCAACACTTTGAATAATTTCCACACTAGTCTTTTTCTTCTCGTAAACTTTTCTAATCTTCTTTCTCATCTCTATTTGTATATGAACTCCATCGACGAAGCCGTGAGGAAGGGACCACTCATGACCATGACCTTGGAGTGTGAGACTGAATTTCCCAAGGCCCTCAAGAACCTTATGGTTACCATGGGGATACATGGTGCAACTGTGTACAAAGGATTCCCTGTGATGGATGAAGGAGAAGAGTACTGGTGGGTGCAACTTCACTTGTACAAAAACAAGGAAGACAACCACATGGAGTCAGGATTCTGCATGGTCACCAACTCAGAAATGCACACAACATTTTTTGACTCTGCAAGAAATGCAGCTTGGAATGCTATCAATGAGCTTGGTGATAGACTCAAGTGTTGAATGCTCAACACCCAAAATGACCTTAGAGAAGAAAATAAGCGTACCCAGGACTTAGAGGCTGCTAACCAATGTCTAAGAGAAGACATCATAGATTTAGCAATGGAATCATCTGATCAAGATCGACAGATTGCCTCTAGGGATTCCCTGATAGCTAACTTGGCAAGTGAGTGGGGATTGTAATGTACTCCGTTAGTTGGATCACCACACTTATCGTTTTTACTACCAAATTTTTTTTGTCTAAGTTATGTCGAACCTTTGATGTTTGTAATGGATTTGTGTATGCCATGACTAGTGTGTTTGTTGCAAAAGATGTGCTTGTGATATTTTGTCTTGTGATATTTCTATATTGATGTTGATTCTAACTTTTCTCTATCTTATAAAAATAGATGCCTACTGTTATTATCAACACGGCCGAGGAGTTCAAGGGAACTCGTTTTGGTACTCGTCTCATTGAGCTCACTAGTGTGCTCAACCTTCCACTTCCTAGCATAATGACACTTCCACTCACGAAGTTTGAGAGGAAGGACCTTTGGGGCTTTAGAGTCACTCAGCCGGGACGCCAGGCAGAGCCAACCACGGAGACCATCACTTTCAAGCTGATGCATGACGACAAGGAGAAAGGCCTATATGTATTCATGTAGGAGTTACTTGGGCGCCTGGTAGGAAGACACTCCACCGAGCTTAGAGGTCTTTACTTTCACCCCTTCGGGAGACGCAATGAGGAGGGTGAATCCATAGAGTACGAGGATGCTGCTAGAGAGACGATGGAGCCGATTCGTCTGTACCTTTAGGACCTAGAGGGTCTTATTAGGCACCTAGATACTGATAGGACCAACGTCATGCTTAGCAATGAAGAGCTACAGGTTCAACTCCGAGAGAAGGACAAGCTCTTCGCGGAGCAAGACGAGATAGTCAAGGAAGTGGAGGCCAAGTTTGAAAGACAGGACACAAAGTTCAAGAGCCAGGAGAAAAGAGTCCAAGATAGGAACAAGAAGATCCGGGAGATGAAGGAAGAGATAGAGGCCAAGGACTTCAAGCTTGAGCATCAGCAGGGAGTGATCGAGAGGCTTCGCTCACAGAAGAGGGCTCTTAGGGCCAAGATTGAGGCCTTGACTACTAATGTTGAGGAGTACAAGACCGCTATGGAGAATGCAGGTCTTACCCTTGTTGATGTGGAGATTGATGCGGAGGAGTAGTGTAGACTACTCGTTTATCTTTCATCTACCGTACTTTGATTATTGAGTCGCAATGACCATCCAACATGTGGGTGGCTTGCTATGGTGTGTTTTCTTTTTCCAAAAACTTGTTATTTATGTCATTCAAACTCTATGTTATTTTGATGCTTGGTTATTGTGATTGTCTATGTGATGTATTGTGCATGTTAAGCATCTATGGGTATCTCATTCTTATGCTTATGAAAACCACAGATGCCTCCTCGACGTGCCAACCCCAACCCAAACAACAACAATGTCACCCCCGAGATGCAGCAGTTGATGACAACACAGGCACAACTGATGCAGATGATGACCACTTTTAGGCAGAACCAGAATCACAATAACAACAATAGCAATAACAACAACAACAACCAGAATAATCCGCCAGGATTCGACATGCTCACCAGATTCCTAAGACTGAGGCCTGCAAAGTTCTTAGGAACCACTGATCCAATGGTGGCCAATGATTGGTTACGTTTAGTGAACAAGGATTTAGTGAATGTCGGCTGCACCGACAAAGAGAAGGTCAGGTTTGCAGCACATCTGCTGGAAGGGCCTGCAGCAACCTGGTGGGATAACTTTGAGATCACCACTCCCATTGAGGATGTGACTTGAGCTATATTTGAGGATGGATTCCGTACAACTCACGTCTAATCCGGGGTGATGAATTTGAAGAAGGAGTTCCACAACCTGAAACAGCGTCACCGCAGCGTGGCCGAGTATATTGAAGAGGTCAACAATCTGGCGCGTTATGCACCGGATGAAGTTGATACTGATGCCAAGAGGAAGGAGAAATTCCTCAAAGGACTAAATGATGAACTGAATCTACAGCTGTATGTTGCCTATGTCCCAACCTACCAATCACTTTGTGACAAGGCTACCATTTTGGAGAACAAGATGAAACAGGTTGAAAGCAGAAAGAGGAAGCATAGCTTTGACAAGCACAGCTCGGGATCGTCTCACAAACGTTCCCATCATGATGATAGTGGGAGTTCTGGATCCCACAAACATGCAAAGTACAACAACCACCACGGCCACAACCGCCATCATGACAACAAGCATCACCGTAGTCATGATAATGACAAGTATAAGAACCACAAGAGTGGATGCAAGAGCCACCACAATGGAGGTGGAAGTGGTAGTGCAAGTCAGCCTGTCAAGAAAGATCTCAGTCAGGTTGAATGCTTCAAGTGTAAGAAGATGGGGCACTATGCTAATGAGTGCCCAGAAAAGAAAATTGAAGGTGCCAACAAGCCCAATCTCTTCCAAAAGGGACAAGTGAACCACATCAATGTGGAAGAAATTTATGAGGAACCTGATGCTGTGGCTAGTAAGTTTAAACTCAATTCTGTTCTAGCACTTGTTCTTTTTCATACTGGCTCATCGCATTCATTCATATCAAGAGCATTTGTTGATAGAAATGAACTTCCAGTTGAAACTATTGGGTGTCCTATAAAAGTAAGTTCTCCTGGTGGAGAAATGATAGTGAACTCATGATGTCATGACCTAGTGATAGAATTTGGGAAGTATAAGTTTCCCGTTAACTTGATAATCCTAAATTCCCAAGGATTGGATGTCATTTTGGGAATGGAATGGATGACTAAGTACAAGGGAGTGCTAGATTGTGCAAATCATATTGTCACACTCATAACCCCAGATAATAAAAGTATTAGATTCAAGACTAACTTTGAATCAAAAGGAAGTAAGATAAATTCTCTTAAGGGGGTTAGCATAGACAGTGTGCTAATTGTGAGAGAATATCCAGATGTGTTTCTGGAGGAATTGCCAGGAATGCCACCAGATAGAGATGTAGAATTTCTGATTGACTTGCTGCTAGGATCTGGACCAATAGAAAAGGGACCTTACAAGATGTTAGTTGATGAGTTGAAAGAACTCAAGAAACAACTTGGAGAGCAGTTGCAGAAAGGATTTATTCAACCAAGTTCTTCATCTTGGGGAGCACCAGTCTTGTTTGTTGAAAAGAAAGATAGAAGTCAAAGGTTATGCATAGATTATCGTTCACTCAATGAGGTGACTATCAAGAACAAATATCCTTTGCCCAGAATCAATGACTTGTTTGATCAGTTAGAAGGAGCCCGTGTGTTCTCAAAGATTGATCTCCGGTCAGGCTATTTTCAACTTAAGATAAGGGAACAAGACATACCTAAGACTGGTTTCACCACTAGGTATGGATTGTATGAGTACGCCGTAATGCCGTTTGGTTTGACCAATGCACCAACTTACTTCATGAATATGATGAATAAGGTGTTCATGGAGTTTCTTGACAAATTTGTTGTCGTCTTCATAGATGACATTTTGATCTACTCCAAGAGTAATGAAGAGCATGAAGGACATTTGCGTTTGATACTTGAGAAGCTTAGAGAGCATAAGCTGTATGCCAAATTCAACGAGTGTGAATTCTGGTTGAATGAAGTGGGATTTCTTGGACACATTGTGTCAGGAGATGGTGTAGCAGTTGATCCCACAAAAGTGTCGGCTGTAACTGAGTGGGAATTTCCCAAGTCAGTGAAATAAGTTCATAGTTTCCTTGGCTGGGTAGGATACTATAGAAGGTTTATTGAGAATTTCTCAAAAGGTAGCTAAACCAATGACAGAGTTACTCAAGAAACACAAGAAATTTGATTGGACTGAAGGATGTGAACTCAGTTTCCATGAATTAAAGAAGAGACTAGTGACAGCACCAGTCTTATGTCTGCCAGATTTGGAGAAGGATTTCCATGTGTATTGTGATGCATCTCACCAAGGATTAGGTGTAGTTTTGATGCAAGAAGGGAAAGTTGTTGCCTATGCCTCGAGACAACTCAAAACTCATGAATTGAATTATCCTACTCATGATTTAGAGTTCGCCTCTGTTGTCCATGCACTCAAAACATGGAGACATTATCTTTTGGGAAAGCGATGTGAAGTGTTCACAGATCACAAAAGTTTGAAGTATATCTTAACTCAGAAAGAAATCAACATGAGACAAAGAAGATGGCTAGAACTCATCAAGGACTACGACTTGAGTTTGCAATACCATCCCGGTAAAGCAAATGTTGTAGCGGATGCATTAAGCCGTAAGGTTTATGTGAATGGCCTTACTAAGGGAGAGTTGCCAGATGATCTGTGTTCCCAATTCAAAGATCTCATATTGGAGATTGTACCTGAAGGACATCTCATGACATTGGATGTTTAGCCCACCTTGTTGGACAAGATCAAGGAAGCCCAAAAGACGGACAAGGAAATTGAAGAGATAAAGGAAAAGATTGGCAAGGGAAAAGCCAAAGGATTCCATGAAGACGAACAGGGTACTTTATGGTATGGAAAACATATCTGCGTTCCGCAAGATCCGGAGCTTCAGAAACTGATTTTACAAGAAGCACACAACTCACCATATTCCATTCATCCGGGTAACACCAAAATGTACATGGATGTGAAGGAAAGATTTTGGTGGAATAATCTCAAGAAGGACATCACCAAACATATTGCTTTGTGTGATGTATGTAGTAGGGTGAAAGCGGAACATCAGAAACCAGCAGGATTGTTACAACCACTACCTATTCCTGATTGGAAGTGGGATAAGATTGGCATGAATTTCATCACTAGATTGCCAAGGACTAGATCAGGATATGATTCTATTTGGGTAGTAGTGGATCGCCTAACTAAAGTGGCTCATTTCATACCCATGAAGACAACCTATACAAGTGCTAAGTTAGCCAAGATTTATATGAATAGGATTGTGTGTCTGCATGGAGTACCCAAGAGTATTGTGTCTGATAGGGGAACTCAATTCACTTTCCATTTTTGGAGGCAACTGCATGAGTCATTGGGAACGAGATTGGAATTCAGTATTGCTTTTCATCCCCAGGCTGATGGACAGACAGAAAGGACCAACCAGATTTTAGAGGATATGTTGAGGGCATGTGCCCTAGATTATGGAGATTGTTGGGATGAAAGTCTACCTTACGCAGAATTCTCTTACAACAACAACTATCAAGCCAGTATTGAGATGGCACCGTTTGAATTTCTCTATGGGAGAAAGTGTACTACACCATTGTTATGGAATGGTGTTGGAGAAAGAAACTTGTTCGGGCCAGAACTAATCAAAGAAGCTGAAGAGAAAGTCAAGTTAGTAAAGGACGGATTGAAGATAGCACAGTCCCGACAAAAGAGCTACGCAGATCCTAAGCATAGAGAAGTCACCTATGAGGTGGGTGATAGAGCATATCTTAGAGTATCACCACTTCGTGGAGTAAAGAGATTTGGACTCAAAGGAAAATTTTCCCCAAGATATGTTGGACCATTCAAGATTCTGAGCCATAAAGGAGAAGTAGCATATGAGATTGAATTGCCTGATTCACTGTCTGCCGTTCACAATGTGTTTCATGTGAGTCAGCTAAATAAATGCCATCCGGAGATGGAGGAGACTTCTTTGAAGGATACTATACCTTTGGAGGAGGTCCAGTTGGAAAGTGACCTCACTTATGAGGAAAAACCTATCAAGATTCTTGAAACTTCAGAAAGAGTTACTCGGACAAAGACTATCAAATTCTGCAAAGTTCAGTGGAACCATCATTCAGAGGAAGAAGCAACATGGGAAAGAGAAGATGATCTTTGGAAAGACCACCATCACCTATTTGCTAGCCAATCATGATTTTAAAGTCTGCATATCATTCATGCATTCATAATAATTTTAGGATCATTTTTTTTTCAAAATCAGAAGCATTTGTTGTCTATTATTTTATGTAAGCAAGGCAATGGCCTTATTGCTACCTTCTAATAAGAAAATACTTGCTTTAATCAGTAAAGAATTGAACATGGGTTTGTTTGATATTTCTAAAGCTTGGTCAAAGTTTTCAAAAGAATAATATGAATTCAAACCATTCATATGCCTATTAAAAATAATTAATTAAGGCATTTTTTATTTTTAAAATTTAGTGGGCCAATGTAATCTTGAGAAAACAGCAGTGTTTCACACTCAAATTGTGCAAGTTTTACTTTACAAAAATACGGAATAAAGTTTGGATACAAACTCATTTGAAATCATTTGAAAAACATTCCTGAAAATCAAATTAGAAAAGGAAAAGGGAAAAAGAAAAAAATAAAAACAAGCGCCGCACTTTGAGCCCAGCACCAGAACCGGCCCAAAAGCCCACCCGATCCATTTCCCCCTATGCCCCCTCTCTCACCCGCGCGAACCTTACCCCACAGCCACTGACGCTGGGCCATGCACCACGTCAGCATCGTCTCCCCTAAATCTCGCACGCAGACATCGTCGCCGCCCGTTTCCTCCTCTTTCATTGCCGCGATTGAAGCTGATTAATTCCCATTGATTCACCGAGTGAATGCCGCCCCTGCTCTGGCTACTTAACCACCTCCCCACCTCGCTCCTTTCCCCTCACACAGCACCACCAGAGCACCACCAGGCTCCACGAATTTCACTCTACACCGCCATAGCACCGAAGAACTCCGGCGAGCTATCGCGGTGAGTCTCGAGCGCGCCTTGCCTCTGGTTCACACGAGCCGCTTCACCATCGCCTTGCGCATATTCTCATGTTTTCCTTTTGTCCTGAATTGCCCCAGGTCGTCGCCCTCGTCAACATCTGCAAGCGCCCGAAGCTAAGCTCGACTCTGACGAGCCATTCTGGTGAGCCCCGTGTCCCCCTCTGTCTCTGGTTCACGCAGCTGTGTTCGCCAGTGTCTTGCGCATCTCTTAACGTTTGCTGTTTGGTCCCTTGCACCCTAGGTCGTCGTCTTCGACTCCGATAGTGAGTACTCGACGCGCAGACGAACTCCGACGAGGTCATGCTGCTGTGTCCGTGCGCCCCGACCCTGTCCGTCTGCACGTTGAGCGTCTCCATGTCCTCGCGATCTCGATAAGCACTATCACATCCCAAGATTTTCCAAATCTTGTAATGTGAAAAATTAAATAAACAAAATAAATAATTGTTGAATTTTAGGGTGAAAAGAAACTTTTGTTTCTAAGTGGAAACTTAAAATCCCATATTGAACAAACTTTGAGTAAAGTTTGAATATAACTAAATTCAAATCAAGTGAAATGCATTCTTCATAAATGCATCTGGAAATTTAAACATTTGGAAAATAAACCAAAACCCTAAAACGCTCTCAAAGACTAAAGATTTGATCCATATAAATTGGTCAAACAAACATTTCAAAATGATCAAGAATGACAAATAGAAATATTATAAAACCATAGAAATTGATTTCATTCAATTTGGAGCCATAGATAAAATCTTATGAATTTAATAAGATAAGGAAAATTGAATTTCCAAAGCTAATAAAGCACTTATCTAGAAATCCATACCAATTGGTGAGCAAATAGTCCTAAAGATATCTAAAAGGATAAATAAATATTAAATAAGATTTTACCAATTGAAATCACCAAGTTTGGATCTATAAATAAAAAGATATGGATTTTATAAGATAAAGATAGAAATATTAAATGAGGTATATCTAAAGGGCAAATCAAATCTTGACCTAATCCATAAGCAAATGGAATAAATATAATCCAAATCCAAATAAAATAATGGATAAGAATTTTCAAATTAAATAAAATGGCATTAACCAAATTCTATTTCCATTTGAATAAAGACAAAATCCCTATTAGAAATGATTAATTAAATCATGGGAAAAATAATATTTGGAATTTACCCAAGTGAAATAAAAGTTATTTAATTGACTTAAATAAAATACAAGAATCATTTGAATAAAATTTATGGAATTAAAACTATATTTAATATCATTGGAATAAAGACAAATACCCAATTTTAAATGATTAATAAATCATATTAAAAACATTCCAAATAATTCAAGGTGAATTATTTGACACCCAAATAAACAAATAAAACCTACTGAAAAGATTTGGAAGGATTTAGACTTCAAATGGAGTTTGAAAAACATTATTAAATCTTATTTGGAATTCATAGAAGGGCCTATTTTAATTAATTTATATCCCCTAAAAAGAATAAATATATTATTCTAAATTTGACTTCAGAATGTGTTATTAGACATTATTTGAATATACTCAAAGTTTGGTTGAAGTTTGAAATTCAAAAGTTGTTTGAATTGATTAATCAAAATCAAAACAGAATAAACGAAATGGAAAAAGAGAAAGAAACATATCAAAAAAAGGGAATAGAAAGCAGCCCAGCCAGCAAAGCCCATCCAGGCCCATCAACCTACTACCTCTCACCCCCCCGGGCGAACCGTTTTTGTAGGGTTCGCAGCATAGAAAACAAAAATTTTCCTACGATGGGAACAACTATGTACCAAGATCTATCTACTAGATACAAACAACGGGCAGATGTATATCCGTAGAGAACATACCCTTGAAGACCGACAAAGCTTAACGAGTCCAAAATCGTGGTTGATGTAGACGATCTCTTGCCGATCTCAAGATCGAGAGGAAGTCCTAGCGCCACAAAACAGCAGCGCATCCGTGCTCGCACACACGTTCGAGGCACCGGCAACCTCCCCCTCCTAGCTCCAGCGATGCAACAGAAGCACAACTCTTTCTTGCCAAAAAGCCACTGGGAACATGTATCTCGCTAGTCCGAGACTATGGGGGATAAATACTAGAGGGGGAGAGAGATCCTTCACGAGGAGGTGTGAGTGAGAAGTGGGAGGAGGGGCTCCTTATATACGGGAGGGGGGCAGCCCAAGGGGGCATGGCCGCCGGCCATGGAGGGTGCCCCACCTCTCCCTCATTCATGTGGGTGGACACTCCACTCACACAAAAGCCTTTCAATTCCCTCCACTCAAAAACCCACTCAAATTCCCATTAAATTTCCACCAAATTTAATGCAAACTCTCATTAAATAAAACTCTATTATTTTATTCAGAATTTTGTCAATTACTTTAATGACAAACATTCACAAATAACCCCTTGATAGTATTTCATTTCACATGCACAAACACTTTCTGCAATTTCACCCGAAAACCTGTTTCGGTATCTAGTGAAATAAATTCCTGCGCTTGTTATTCTTTTCGGCATGAAACTTTTGCTCCAAATGGATTTCGGTGTCTCTTAAGTGTGTCACCCTACGGTTCGCGAATAATGCGGACATGATCGAGACCCCTCTCAGATCAATAATCAGAAGCGGGATCTGGAGACCCATACTGACTCCCACACATTCAACGATGACTTTCTTGTGATCGTCGGAACCTTTTATGCTAGTATCTTAATCCCTTTGTTTCACGATATATTACATGTCCGAGATTCGATCATCGGTATCTCCATACCTAGTTTGATCTCGTTACTGACATGCACTCTTTTCTCGTTCCCGTGATATAACATTCTAGTGATCAAATCACTTGCTTGCAAGCTAATCAATGTGATATCACCGAGAGGGCCCAGAGCATATCTATCCGTCATCGGGATGAACAAATTCCACTCTTGATCCATGGTCCTCAACATAACACTTTATTAGTTCTGAATCCATCTTTATAATCACCCTGTTACGGTGTGACATTTGATGTTATCAAGAAACTCTTCCGGTGTTAGTGATTGACATGATCTCATGGTCTAAGGATTAGGATCACTTCATAAGTTGTTATAGCAATATAAACTCAATGACTTTGATCGTAATGCTATACTTCGGATGAATGTTCATCACACCATTACACTAATGTTGTGATCCCGTTATTAAAAACATCCAATGTCCATGATCAGGAAACCTTGATCATCTTGTTAATCAACGAGCTAGTTTATAAGAGAGGCATAACTAGGAACTTTCTGTTTGTTTATTAAACACACATGTATTTATGTTTCCGTATTAATACAATTATAGCATGCAAAATAAACATTTATCATAAACAAGGAATACGATAATAACCACTTTGTTATTGCCTCTCGGGCATATTCCCTTCAGTCTCCCACTTGCACTAGAGACAATAATCTAGTTTGAGAACTTTGCGTATTGAACACTTATGGCTTTCCGGTGTTCCATATACGCAATGGTTAACATAATCTACGGATCTGACGCTTCAGGTCCGTGTGTATTTGCATGTCTTTGCGTCTTCATGCATCACTCATTCTCCAATGAGATGGCATTGTATAAATTTGGTCTTTCGGTGAGACCTTTAGTTCCTTGGGGTTAAATCATGTCGATACTATTGTCATACAATATATCTTTAGTGTTAGCCCGTTACGAACCACACCTTAGTTTGATAACAAACTACTTGACACAAATTCCCTCCTTTGCTGCTACTATAGCAGTCATATACTTAGCCTTTTGTTGTAGTATCCGTCACAATGTCTTAACTTTGGAATTCATCCAAATCCATCATGGAATATCCTTTCCATTACATTGTGCCACCCATAGTTTAAATAGAGATAAACTTAATTTGTATCTTGTGACAAAACTAGTATCAATGTAACGCTTTACAATGAACTATTTGTAATTATTTGTCACCTCTACACAAATATATTCTTAGTTCTTCCAAAAGATCTTAAGAATTTCCTTACTATTGTCCAATGATCATTTTATGATTCATTCTGGTATATGCTCATAACACTTAGAGCATAGGACATATCTGGATGTGTACATATCATGGTATGATTGATCAAAACATTCTCGTGATTTCACTCATCAAGTGTCAAAGCACTTGAATCTTGTTTCACTTATCAAGTGTGGATACACTTGAATCTTGATTCAATTCCTTTCCACGCGACAAGAACCGTTTCTTGTCGTTTCTATATTGAACTCCTTCAATATCTCATATATGTACGTTTGGCACAACCATATTGGCGTCACAGTCTATCCACTATAGACATTCACGCTAAATATTCGGGTTTTGCCTAAGTATTTCATCGAAATGAAATTATTAACCTTTATCAATAAAAGATACATAATTTCTAATCAACAAGATGTCCTCCACATAATGTATTAGAAATATGTCTTAGCGCTCCCACTTAATTTCTTGCAAATGCAAGCATCTTCATCGTCTCCATATGAAAACTCCTTTTTCATCACGGTGAAGATTCCAACTCCGCGATGCTTACTTCAACGGTTGAAGTTTGCATGCCCTTTTTAGCATCCTTTGAATTAACAAAACCCTTTGGACCGTGTCATGTACACGTCCTAGGTAACCATTCTATTAGAAGAACTTTGTTTTGTTTATTCATCTACCATATACCAAATTATATGTTGTGGTTGCTACTTTAATCCGTTCAGACTAAATATTGCTATGAAAGATCAAATCTTGTCATAGTCAACTCTTTGAACATTGTCATAAAATACTTTACGACATGTCGAATATTTCATAGATGTGAGACATCCATGTCTGTTTCTTTATAGATCCAAATACGACCGATAGATTTTTACACCTTTCCGGAGGGTCTTCCAAGTTCAAAACTTGATTTCTCGTGTATGGAACTATCACGGATTTTATGGCTTCAAGCCATTTGACGGAGTCAGGGCCCATCATCGCTTCTTTGCATATAGTCGGTTCATCATTGTCAAACAATAATGATTTACTCTCAAATCTTAATCATTTGATTGTTTATCCGACCTTCTTGGTTCAATAGGAACTTTAGACCTCCGTGACCGCAACCTTTGAGGCACGTAATCCATGAGCATTTTGGCTGCCTCTGGAACATTTTCCGGCGCTGCGCAACTCAGCACATATAGCTAAGGTTCGTTAACCTTATCAAAGTTCTATTGTCCTCCCACTTAACTTTTGCGAAAAATTCCTTCTTTAAGAAACTTCACGTTTCAAGCGACAAACCCTTTTGTCCTTGGTGTTATGGAGAAATAACCAATTGTTATTCAAAATAACCTACAAAGACATGCTCATCCGACTTCGGTTTTAAACATCTTACTTATGTTTAGCATACCAAAATTTAAGAAATGACAACTTGGGTTTTACCCCAAACCATAACTTCCATGGTGTCATTTCAACAGATCAAGATGCAGCTCTTTTCAGTGTAAAAGCGGTAGTCTCTAAAGCTTTAATATTTTAAAACATAATGGCAGTTTTATAAATAACACCTTTGATCCAACCGTGTCAAACAAGGTTTCATTACAAATCTCAAACATTCCATATTCCTATGGTGTTTCGGGATATGTAAATCTAGGTGTTTTGCTAAACTTGCAACTCAAATAAATCCCTTTATGATAAAATCATAATTCATTTATTTTCTTGTTACACTTGTAACTCAAATAAATCCCTTTATGATCAAATCATAAATCATTTATTTTCTTGTTACAATGATTTTGCACTTCATCTTGAAAGTCTTTGAAACGTTTTCAAAATATTTCATACTTCTTTCTCATTAAGTGAACATTCACTCAAATTTCTGGAGAAAGCATATGAAGTTGAAATCCATCGCTTACGACTATACATAATGGACTACATACATCGATATGTATAAATTCCAATAATTTAGTCGTTTGTTCTTCTTTGGCCTTTGAACGAAGTTTTAATTATCACGTGGAAAGTCTCACAAGCGTCACTTGATCAAATCAAAGACTCCAAAAATCCATGAATATGGAGATTCTTCATGTTTTCTTTCCAATATAATTGAAACAGCGATGTCACTTCATAAGTGATCTTTCAATCATTTGTCTTGCGACATTTTAGCATTAGGTTTTATGGATGTGATTTCTCCAACTAATTTGTAAATCATCCATCTTATATGGAATACGGTAATTATTTGAACAACCTTTGTTCTCATAATACCTGATTTAAATAACAATTATTAAAACAAATCTTGAAGTCAAGCTTTGATGTCAACGAGAAATACAAACAACGGTTTGTTTGTTTTCGATGAACATCATCACATATTCTCTTGCTAGTTACTTAGGCCATTGTGGTTCATGAATTGCGTTGTTCCGTATGAAATTTCATACCAACCAATTCTGTATCCAATACCCAAGAACCACATTGTTTAACAAGCAAAGAGTACAACCATCACATGTATATCATATATATACCTAAATTGGATATTTCCAATCTTTTCTTTCTGCCAAATATATTTTATAGATTCTCTTTCAGCATTTCCTTTTCCTTTTTAAAAGAATCTATCAACATCAAAAGTGGTGCCATATACATGACACATAGTCCAAAGCGTGTATATTCAAATAATAATACCTTTGGACTTGAACTTTGAAGTAGATAACCATCATCAAAATGATCGGTATTCTTTCAAAATCCATTCTTTAGTAATCTTTTAGTGTAGTAAACATTTTACATACATATTCTATTCACCATTATAATGATGACTTTCATGATCAAGCTACTGTAGCTTATAAAGGCGAATCGTGAGTATAACATTACTTTCCAAAACCCTTTTGGATGATTAGGATGTCTAGCATCTCCAACCTTCGTAAATTCTCATCCAATATGAGAACATATATTATACTCTATCATATTGCAACCAAAACATTGTTTCAGATATCGTTATATCTGCCACACATGATGGTTTCTGAAACAATTCTTTCAGCTCCTGGATAAACTTGATATTGAAACAATCAAGAATCATGGAGGCAAACATGATACTTAAGATACTAACACTGGAATTGTTACTCTCGATTTAATACCAACTATTAAATTTCACGGAGTAAATAGAGTTTGCTGAAAGTTTGCAATAGGACTTTAAACTTTGATTGACACTCAACACAATACGATACCAGTTCGTAAAGTATATATCCATAATTCTATAGTTCTATTATCTCAATTACAACTATGCATAAGGTGGTGAACGAATGCCAATGACTACAACAAAATTATGCAAATTCACTTTGATTTAATTTATGATAAATTGAGTTCTACTAATCCAAATTAGAAATGAACTCCCACTCAAAAACGACATCCCTCGTGTCTTTTTGGTGATTACATGAACCAAATCCACTACACCAAGTCCGATCATCATGTGAGTCGGTATAGCTTCAAAGGCGAGCATCCATATGGTCATCATATCAAAAACATATGACTCATGCTTAACCTTTCGGTCCGTGTTCCGAGGCCATGTCTATACATGCTAGGCTCGCCAAGTAAGAACCTTAGTATTCACGTGTGTAACTGTCTTACACCCGAGATATGCTCGTGGATTCAAGTACACCCGATCATCACGTGATGCCTTGAAGCGACGAAACATTCTCGGTGCATACTTAAGGAAGAACACATTCTTATCCTGATATCTAAAT
This sequence comes from Avena sativa, assembly GCA_916181665.1. NCBI lineage: Eukaryota > Viridiplantae > Streptophyta > Magnoliopsida > Poales > Poaceae > Avena > Avena sativa. The sequence continues at coordinate 268,376,802 of OV702298.1, read as the reverse complement.
GAGGGATCATCTTATTATGCTAATAAAATGCCAAACAAGCAATATAAGATGCAATCAAAACATCACATGTTTATAAGTGAAATGATATGGTTCCCGCATATGATCTCCATCATGTGCACCATGGTATGATCACTATCATACCTATATGTGTAAGTCCAAGGTCTATGGAGATTACACGTTATGTGTGTTGTAAGAGTATCATCTCATACTTCTACTTACAACATCACCATATCATATCACTAGCCCAGCAACAATCTAAACTAGACGCCTCTAATTTATCCATTGTAAATTTTACGTGGCTTAGGGCTTTCGAAGATAGAACCGTTCTTACCTACAAACATGACCCACAAAGAGGATAACCAAATTGTTGACAACTCGTTGCAAATTAGATATTGACTATAGTAGGAGAGGCAGACACCCGCTAGCCACTTATGCAAACTAGTTGCATGTCAAGCGTGGAACAGGTCTCATGTGCGAGGACATGTAAAGTTTGTCCGGGCCGCTTCATCCCACTATGACACCAATATCCAAAATACAAAAAAGAAGCAATAAAATGATCATCATCGCCCACATACTCATATGTGTACTACCCGTGCAAAGTATCTACGCATAGATCCGGCTCTGATACCACTGTAGGGTTCGCAGCATAGAAAACAAAAATTTTCCTACGATGGGAACAACTATGTACCAAGATCTATCTACTAGATACAAACAACGGGCGGATGTATATCCGTAGAGAACATACCCTTGAAGACCGACAAAGCTTAACGAGTCCAAACTTGTGGTTGATGTAGATGATCTCTTGCCGATCTCAAGATCGAGAGGAAGTCCTAGCGCCGCAAAACAGCAGCGCATCCGTGCTCGCACACACGTTCGAGGCACCGAGGAACCTCCGCCTCCTCGCTCTAGCGATGCAGCGGAAGCACAACTCTTTCTTGCCGAAAAGCCACCGGGAACATGTATCTCGCTAGTCCGAGACCATGGGGGATAAATACTAGAGGGGGAGAGATATCCTTCACGAGGAGGTGTGAGTGAGAAGTGAGAGGAGGGGCTCCTTATATAGGGGAGGGGGGCATCCCAAGGGGGCATGGCCGCCGGCCATGGAGGGTGCCCCCACCTCTCCCTCATTCATGTGGGTGGACACTCCACTCACACAAAAGCCTTTCAATTCCCTCCACTCAAAAACCCACTCAAATTCCCATTAAATTTCCACCAAATTTAATGCAAACTCTCATTAAATAAAACTCTTTTATTTTATTCAGAATTTTGTCAATTACATTAATGACAAACATTCACAAATAACCCCTTGCTAGTATTTCATTTCACATGCAGAAACAGTTTCTGCAATTTCACCCGAAAACCTGTTTCGGTATCTAGTGAAATAAATTCCTGCGCTTGTTATTCTTTTCGGCATGAAACTTTTGCTCCAAATGGATGTCTGCGTCTCTTAAGTTTGTCACCCTATGGTTGGCGAATAATGCGGACATGATCGAGACCCCTCTCAGATCAATAATCAGAAGCGGGATCTGGAGACCCATACTGACTCCCACACATTCAACGATGACTTTCTTGTGATCGTCGGAACCTTTTACGCTAGTATCTTAATCCCTTTGTTTCACGATATATTACATGTCCGAGATTCGATCATCGGTATCTCCATACCTAGTTTGATCTCGTTACTGACATGCACTCTTTTCTCGTTCCCGTGATATAACATTCTAGTGATCAAATCACTTGCTTGCAAGCTAATCAATGTGATATCACCGAGAGGGCCCAGAGCATATCTATCCGTCATCGGGATGAACAAATTCCACTCTCGATCCATGGGCCTCAACATAACACTTTATTAGTTCTGAATCCATCTTTATAATCACCCTGTTACGGTGTGACATTTGATGTTATCAAAAAACTCTTCTAGTGTTAGTGATTGACATGATCTCATGGTCTAAGGATTAGGATCACTTCGTAAGTTGTTATAGCAATATAAACTCAATGACTTTGATCGTAATGCTATACTTCGGATGAATGTTCATCACACCATTACACTAATGTTGTGATCCCGTTATTAACAACATCCAATGTCCATGATCAGGAAACCTTGATCATCTTGTTAATCAACGAGCTAGTTTATAAGAGAGGCATAACTAGGAACTTTCTGTTTGTTTATTAAACACACATGTATTAACGTTTCCGTATTAATACAATTATAGCATGCAAAATAAACATTTATCATAAACAAGGAATACGATAATAACCACTTTATTATTGCCTCTCGGGAATATTCCCTTCAGTTTTCCACCCAGATTCTCACACGCGCAGTCGCTGACTGCTGGCCCCCATCTCCCCTCTCCCTCTCTCGCTGTCAAGCGGACCCCATCGCCACCTCAGCATCTTCCCCACCCGTGCTAACCTCGCCGGCGGTTTCTGCCCGTTAAAGCTCGATTTAATCCGCGACATTGATGCAGCCTTTACCCCCTGCGACCACGCTCGTTAAAGCGCCTCGATGCCCTCTCTCTTTCCCCTCTGTCGCCACACCCTCCCCGCCACCAGGTTGCACGAATTACTCACCCGAATCTCACTTCCCCGACACACTCCGGCGATAATTCCGGTAAGTACACGTCGCCCCATCCTCTCCAATACACGCTTGATTGTTCACCGTCACTGTGCGCATCCATTAACCCCAACTGCATGCCTTCTCGTGACCCAGAGCATCGGCAACCACCTCGACTGAGCGCTGCCACGGTCTGCTTCAACTCCGGCGAGCAGTAGCCGACAAACCAGCGCGCCCCTTTCCCTCTGGTGAGTTCTTTCGCAACCCAGGAAACCTTGTGCACCCTCCTGACGCGTTTACTTGATCAATTGCGACCTAGACGCTCGCCTTCGACCACGACCATGCGTGCCCGTGCCAGTGATCTACTCCGGCGAGGAATCCCAGTCGACTCTGTGCGCCCCTCGACAAACAATGACAACCTTGAGCTTCAACGCGACGAGGCGAACTCGGTGATCTATTCATCCTTCTCCCGTGCTTCCTGTATCGCCGGCATCGTCCACATCTGACCACGCCGCCGTCGTCTGCTACCTCTCCGGCGAAACCCCCTGGTAATTCCTGGCCGCCCCATTCCCTCTGGTTGATACTCCCGTATTCGCCTTTCTCTCACTAACGTAATGGTGTTGCTTGTTTGGTTTGGCGTGAACCGTAGACTTGCCTCCAACGACGAGCAGACAAACCCGACGCCAACGACAACACCGGCGAGCAATCACCAGCAGCATTGTGCGCCCCTGTCCCTGTGGCGACCACGTCGAGAATCAGCGCAACCCTACGAACCTGGTGAGCCTCTCCCCACCATCTCTTGCTTCCTAAATCGCCAGGAACACCCTCGTCTGAGCGCGCCGCCGCCTGTCGCCGCCGCCAGCGTTGCCCACCATTGGCCAACACCTATGCACCGTTCGATTTCGATCCAACGTGTGTGATAGAATCATTAACTGAAGAGGTATGGAGTGTTTCCAGCCGTGCGTTGCACATTAGATCCAGCGGCCCACAATAGACGATCCACACGAATCGTTTTTAGCCAATCAGAGCCCTCCACGTGGACAAGGTTTGGTTTAAAACAGAAAATAGAATCTATTAGATATGCAAACTTGAAAAATTCATAACTTTCAAACCACATCTCCAAATTCTACAAACTTTATATCAATGGAATCAGCAAGACAAATCCTACCCAACCATGCACTTTGTTTAGTAAAATGATTCTGTTAAATTGAATGTTTTTGTAGAAACTTGTGTAGGCATATTTAGAATATAAAATGTGTTCTAAAATTATTTTCGTGATAAACCCTTTGGGCAAATGGATTGTTTGAACCTACTGACCAGAGAAATCAATTTGTGGTTTCAAAAACATATTTGGTGAAGCAAAAGAATAAATCTTTGATTTAAAGCATTTCTAGTCAAATAAAAATAATGTTTATTTATTAAAAATACTTTTGGGAGAAAATCTTTGGGAAATGTTTTGGAATAAACTCTCTGACCCCAAGCACCAAGTTTTATAATTTAAAAATGTATTTGGTGAACCTTATAAAGATTGCTACTTTGATAAAGGCATTTTCAAACACATAAAATAATGATTTGGTTTAAAAATGGTTTATAGGTAAAATCTTTTGGCAAATAGTTTTGCCACTTTATAAAATGACCAATAAGTGTTTTAGAATGTTTATAACCTATTATAAACCACTTTTTTAAATAAAATAAAGTTTGACATGCTTGCATGCAATGTTTTGTTTCTATTTTTTTATGTGATGTTGCTTGAATGGTAGATTGAAATATTGCTTCCTTGATTGAATTGTAGTGATTTGAAGAGTGTGAACATTGCAAGATCCAGGAGTGAACTCATATTATCTACCAAAAAGGCAAGTGATGTTTCATACTTTTGTCCCATTATTTTCACTATGCATTAGTGATATTTCTAAGTAGGACTTGCATGGAATTTTGCTAAGTATAAACTATGCCATGGGAAATCCTAGTAGATGAAACCTTAGTAGAAATTTCCTAAGTTAAGATTCCTACTACTATGATGCTTAGCTTAGCTAGTAGAAAACAAGGGTGGAATATATATTCCTACTATGGAATATTTCTAAGTCAAGGACTTGTGTTTTGTTTAATAAAACAACTAAGTGAATGAATCGCCTGGGTGGAATAGAAGGAATGGTTTGTGTTGAGTGGTTCACAAGGCCCATTTCTATGGTTTACCTTGTGTATCTCACTTGTGGATGGCCACCCAGGAACAAAGAGATTTGAGATGTCAAATGTTGAGAAGCTTCAAGTGCAGCCATTTGGCATTATGAGCTCTGCCTGGATCATATAGGTTGCAATAACTTAGCCAAATGGACAGTTGGTGGTAGGGGATTTATAGGTTGGAGCGCGTCCATTCTGGTCTAAGGGAAGGCTTCTGAAAGATCTTGTCTTGGTGAAACCAAGTCTTGTGGGGAAAGTGCACCACCTCTGCAGAGTGAAAATTTTAAGTACTTAGCCATGTCCCTGGCAAAGGACAATTTGAGCATCAAGACATGGAAGCTATCAAGAATCTCCTCATCCCAATTTCTAAGTTAAAAACTTGTGGTTGAACAAGGGTTGAAGGATCACCAATTTCTATTGGGAGATGCCTTGGGTGATTTTTGACAAACAAAAACTTTGTGTTTTCAAATGATAAGGAAAATCTATTTTGAGCAAAGCAAGCCTAAGCTCCACTTAGCCAAATGCATATAGATGATAGACTCCACTATACTACCATAGTATCACTTGCCAATACAATTCAAATGTATTGACCCTTGTGGCTGTAACTTATATGTTGCATGTTTGTTTAATGTTAGTGAAGTTTATTGATTAGGATTACAAGTCTACAACCAACATGTCTGTCTGTGGCACTTTGAAGATGAAGGACCCCATGCTATTGTTATATTCTGCTGCATTGTAATGAGATAGACAAATGAGCTATGTAAGATGTAATAAATTATTTTATTCCTGGTTATAAAGTTGTATTATGACCTTTGTTTCTTGATATTACATCTTAACTGTGGATGCTAGCTATTGATCCAGGGACTAGCATTGTAAACACAGGGATCTCTACCTTATTAAAGGTTGGGAACCTTACAAGCACTAGCACGCCCCCTCCCCCTTAGGCCTCGCCAGCGTGTCACCGCCAGAGGCATCGCCACCGCAAGCGCCATTCGCGCCGCTGGTTCTTGGTTAGATGGATCTGATCCATTGGATCTAAATCCAAAGGCCTCGATTAGATCAGTTAGCAAAACAGTACAATTAGATCTAGGCCATGCAACGTTAGTTAGATTCTACGGCTCACAAGCGTGATCCGGCCGAACCGGTACCGTCCAATCAGAAGCTGCCGCGTGGCTAGGGTTTAGATTTAAAATCTGAATTTAGATCTATTAGATGTTCAAACTTGCAAAATTCATAACTTTTGATCCACACGTCCAAATTTTGCATATTTTATATCAATGGAATCAGGAAAAAGAATCCTATCCAACCATGTAATGTGTTTAATGAATTGCTTTTGTAAAGTTAGTTGTTTTTCAGAGACATTTGTAGTCTTATTTTGTGTATAAAAATTAATTGGAAAATGTTTTCAAGGCCAAATAAAGTTTATTTGATGTATAAATGTTTAGTTTATTGACCAGTAATGTTTTAATTGTATTGTTTGATTTATAAAAATCATCACATGGCATTTGCATGCATTCATGTATTTTTGCTTGTTTATTTTGATATGTGAATTTGGTGCTATCATTTTATGTGTAGATTTTGGTGCTAGTGGTGTTTGTGACTGTGAGGATTGTTGTTACTCCCCCAACTACCAAGGTAAGTGGTGATTCATACTTTTGTCCCAATATTTTGACTATGCATTAGAAATATTTTGTATAGGGCTTGCATGATAATTTTTGCTAAGTATCTATATGCTATGCTTGGGAAATCCTAGTAGTTGTAGAATTGTTAGAATTTTCTCTAAGTTAAGATACTTGCTATTGCCATGCTTAGCCTAGCTAGTAGCACCCAAGGGTGGATTACATATAGATGCTATGAAAAATATTTCTAAGTCTTTGACTTATGTTTTTCTTAATAAAACAACTAAGTGAATGAAACACCTTGGTGGAATGGTGGATTGGTTTGTGTTGAGTGGTTACACAAGGCCCATTTCTATGGTTTACCTTGTGTACCACACTTGGGGAATGCCACCCAGGAACAAATGGATTTGAGATGCCATATGTTAAGAAGCTTCTAGTGCAGCCACATGGCATTATGGGCTCTGCCTGGATCATTTAGGTTGCAATAACTTAGCCATTTGGACAGCTGGTGGTATCCATTTGGTCTAAGGGAAGGCTTCTGAAAGGTCTTGTCTTGGTGAAACCAAGTCTTGTGGGGAAAGTGCACCACCTCTGCAGATTGAAAAATTTAAGTACTTAGCCATGTCCCTTGCAAAGGACAATTTGAGCATCAAGACATGGAAGCTATCAAGAATCTCCTCATCCCAATTTCTAAGTTAAAAACTTGTGGTTGAACAAGGGTTGAAGGATCACCAATTTCTATTGGGAGATGCCTTGGGTGATTTTTGACAAACAAAAACTCTGTGTTTTCAAATGATAAGGAAAATCTATTTTGAGCAAAGCAAGCCTAAGCTCCACTTAGCCAAATGCATATAGATGATAGACTCCACAATATTACCATAGTATCACTTGCCAATACAATTCAAATGTATTGACCCTTGTGGCTGTAACTTATATGTTGTAGGTTTGTTTGATGTTAGTGAAGTTTATTGATTAGGATTACAAGTCTACAACCAACATGTCTGTCTGTGGCACTTTGAAGATGAAGGACCCCATGCTATTGTTATATTCTGCTGCATTGTAATGAGATAGCCAAATGAGCTATGTAAGATGTAATAAATTATTTTATTCCTGGTTATAAAGTTGTATTATGACCTTTGTTTCTTGATATTACATCTTAACTGTGGATGTTAGCTATTGATCCAGGGACTAGCATTGTAAACACAGGGATCTCTACCTTATTAAAGGTTGGGAACCTTACAAGCACTAGCACGCCCCCTCCCCCTCAGGCCTCGCCAGCGTGTCACCGCCAGAGGCATCGCCACCGCAAGCGCCATTCGCGCCGCTGGTTCTTGGTTAGATGGATCTGATCCATTGGATCTAAATCCAAAGGCCTCGATTAGATCAGTTAGCGAAACAGTACGATTAGATCTAGGCCGTGCAACGTTAGTTAGATTCTACGGCTCACAAGCGTGATCCGGCCGAACCGGTACCGTCCAATCAGAAGCTGCCGTGTGGCTAGGGTTTAGATTTAAAATCTGAATTTAGATCTATTAGATGTTCAAACTTGCAAAATTCATAACTTTTGATCCACACGTCCAAATTTTGCATATTTTATATCAATGGAATCAGGAAAAAGAATCCTATCCAACCATGTAATTTGTTTAATGAATTGCTTCTGTAAAGTTAGTTGTTTTTCAGAGACATTTGTAGTCTTATTTTGTGTATAAAAATTAATTGGAAAATGTTTTCAAGGCCAAATAAAGTTTATTTGATGTATAAATGTTTAGTTTATTGACCAGTAATGTTTTAATTGTATTGTTTGATTTATAAAAATCATCACATGGCATTTGCATGCATTCATGTATTTTTGCTTGTTTATTTTGATATGTGAATTTGGTGCTATCATTTTATGTGTAGATTTTGGTGCTAGTGGTGTTTGTGACTGTGAGGATTGTTGTTACTCCCCCAACTACCAAGGTAAGTGGTGATTCATACTTTTGTCCCAATATTTTGACTATGCATTAGAAATATTTTGTATAGGGCTTGCATGATAATTTTTGCTAAGTATCTATATGCTATGCTTGGGAAATCCTAGTAGTTGTAGAATTGTTAGAATTTTCTCTAAGTTAAGATACTTGCTATTGCCATGCTTAGCCTAGCTAGTAGCACCCAAGGGTGGATTACATATAGATGCTATGAAAAATATTTCTAAGTCTTTGACTTATGTTTTTCTTAATAAAACAACTAAGTGAATGAAACACCTTGGTGGAATGGTGGATTGGTTTGTGTTGAGTGGTTACACAAGGCCCATTTCTATGGTTTACCTTGTGTACCACACTTGGGGAATGCCACCCAGGAACAAATGGATTTGAGATGCCATATGTTAAGAAGCTTCTAGTGCAGCCACATGGCATTATGGGCTCTGCCTGGATCATTTAGGTTGCAATAACTTAGCCATTTGGACAGCTGGTGGTATCCATTTGGTCTAAGGGAAGGCTTCTGAAAGGTCTTGTCTTGGTGAAACCAAGTCTTGTGGGGAAAGTGCACCACCTCTGCAGAGTGAAAAATTTAAGTACTTAGCCATGTCCCTTGCAAAGGACAATTTGAGCATCAAGACATGGAAGCTATCAAGAATCTCCTCATCCCAATTTCTAAGTTAAAAACTTGTGGTTGAACAAGGGTTGAAGGATCACCAATTTCTATTGGGAGATGCCTTGGGTGATTTTTGACAAACAAAAACTCTGTGTTTTCAAATGATAAGGAAAATCTATTTTGAGCAAAGCAAGCCTAAGCTCCACTTAGCCAAATGCATATAGATGATAGACTCCACAATATTACCATAGTATCACTTGCCAATACAATTCAAATGTATTGACCCTTGTGGCTGTAACTTATATGTTGTAGGTTTGTTTGATGTTAGTGAAGTTTATTGATTAGGATTACAAGTCTACAACCAACATGTCTGTCTGTGGCACTTTGAATATGAAGGACCCCATGCTATTGTTATATTCTGCTGCATTGTAATGAGATAGCCAAATGAGCTATGTAAGATGTAATAAATTATTTTATTCCTGGTTATAAAGTTGTATTATGACCTTTGTTTCTTGATATTACATCTTAACTGTGGATGTTAGCTATTGATCCAGGGACTAGCATTGTAAACACAGGGATCTCTACCTTATTAAAGGTTGGGAACCTTACAAGCACTAGCACGCCCCCTCCCCCTCAGGCCTCGCCAGCGTGTCACCGCCAGAGGCATCGCCACCGCAAGCGCCATTCGCGCCGCTGGTTCTTGGTTAGATGGATCTGATCCATTGGATTTAAATCCAAAGGCCTCGATTAGATCAGTTAGCGAAACAGTACGATTAGATCTAGGCCGTGCAACGTTAGTTAGATTCTACGGCTCACAAGCGTGATCCGGCCGAACCGGTACCGTCCAATCAGAAGCTGCCGTGTGGCTAGGGTTTAGATTTAAAATCTGAATTTAGATCTATTAGATGTTCAAACTTGCAAAATTCATAACTTTTGATCCACACGTCCAAATTTTGCATATTTTATATCAATGGAATCAGGAAAAAGAATCCTATCCAACCATGTAATTTGTTTAATGAATTGCTTCTGTAAAGTTAGTTGTTTTTCAGAGACATTTGTAGTCTTATTTTGTGTATAAAAATTAATTGGAAAATGTTTTCAAGGCCAAATAAAGTTTATTTGATGTATAAATGTTTAGTTTATTGACCAGTAATGTTTTAATTGTATTGTTTGATTTATAAAAATCATCACATGGCATTTGCATGCATTCATGTATTTTTGCTTGTTTATTTTGATATGTGAATTTGGTGCTATCATTTTATGTGTAGATTTTGGTGCTAGTGGTGTTTGTGACTGTGAGGATTGTTGTTACTCCCCCAACTACCAAGGTAAGTGGTGATTCATACTTTTGTCCCAATATTTTGACTATGCATTAGAAATATTTTGTATAGGGCTTGCATGATAATTTTTGCTAAGTATCTATATGCTATGCTTGGGAAATCCTAGTAGTTGTAGAATTGTTAGAATTTTCTCTAAGTTAAGATACTTGCTATTGCCATGCTTAGCCTAGCTAGTAGCAACCAAGGGTGGATTACATATAGATGCTATGAAAAATATTTCTAAGTCTTTGACTTATGTTTTTCTTAATAAAACAACTAAGTGAATGAAACACCTTGGTGGAATGGTGGATTGGTTTGTGTTGAGTGGTTACACAAGGCCCATTTCTATGGTTTACCTTGTGTACCACACTTGGGGAATGCCACCCAGGAACAAATGGATTTGAGATGCCATATGTTAAGAAGCTTCTAGTGCAGCCACATGGCATTATGGGCTCTGCCTGGATCATTTAGGTTGCAATAACTTAGCCATTTGGACAGCTGGTGGTATCCATTTGGTCTAAGGGAAGGCTTCTGAAAGGTCTTGTCTTGGTGAAACCAAGTCTTGTGGGGAAAGTGCACCACCTCTGCAGGGTGAAAAATTTAAGTACTTAGCCATGTCCCTTGCAAAGGACAATTTGAGCATCAAGACATGGAAGCTATCAAGAATCTCCTCATCCCAATTTCTAAGTTAAAAACTTGTGGTTGAACAAGGGTTGAAGGATCACCAATTTCTATTGGGAGATGCCTTGGGTGATTTTTGACAAACAAAAACTCTGTGTTTTCAAATGATAAGGAAAATCTATTTTGAGCAAAGCAAGCCTAAGCTCCACTTAGCCAAATGCATATAGATGATAGACTCCACAATATTACCATAGTATCACTTGCCAATACAATTCAAATGTATTGACCCTTGTGGCTGTAACTTATATGTTGTAGGTTTGTTTGATGTTAGTGAAGTTTATTGATTAGGATTACAAGTCTACAACCAACATGTCTGTCTGTGGCACTTTGAAGATGAAGGACCCCATGCTATTGTTATATTCTGCTGCATTGTAATGAGATAGCCAAATGAGCTATGTAAGATGTAATAAATTATTTTATTCCTGGTTATAAAGTTGTATTATGACCTTTGTTTCTTGATATTACATCTTAACTGTGGATGTTAGCTATTGATCCAGGGACTAGCATTGTAAACACAGGGATCTCTACCTTATTAAAGGTTGGGAACCTTACAAGCACTAGCACGCCCCCTCCCCCTCAGGCCTCGCCAGCGTGTCACCGCCAGAGGCATCGCCACCGCAAGCGCCATTCGCGCCGCTGGTTCTTGGTTAGATGGATCTGATCCATTGGATCTAAATCCAAAGGCCTCGATTAGATCAGTTAGCGAAACAGTACGATTAGATCTAGGCCGTGCAACGTTAGTTAGATTCTACGGCTCACAAGCGTGATCCGGCCGAACCGGTACCGTCCAATCAGAAGCTGCCGTGTGGCTAGGGTTTAGATTTAAAATCTGAATTTAGATCTATTAGATGTTCAAACTTGCAAAATTCATAACTTTTGATCCACACGTCCAAATTTTGCATATTTTATATCAATGGAATCAGGAAAAAGAATCCTATCCAACCATGTAATTTGTTTAATGAATTGCTTCTATAAAGTTAGTTGTTTTTCAGAGACATTTGTAGTCTTATTATGTGTATAAAAATTAATTGGAAAATGTTTTCAAGGCCAAATAAAGTTTATTTGATGTATAAATGTTTAGTTTATTGACCAGTAATGTTTTAATTGTATTGTTTGATTTATAAAAATCATCACATGGCATTTGCATGCATTCATGTATTTTTGCTTGTTTATTTTGATATCTGAATTTGGTGCTATCATTTTATGTGTAGATTTTGGTGCTAGTGGTGTTTGTGACTGTGAGGATTGTTGTTACTCCCCCAACTACCAAGGTAAGTGGTGATTCATACTTTTGTCCCAATATTTTGACTATGCATTAGAAATATTTTGTATAGGGCTTGCATGATAATTTTTGCTAAGTATCTATATGCTATGCTTGGGAAATCCTAGTAGTTGTAGAATTGTTAGAATTTTATCTAAGTTAAGATACTTGCTATTGCCATGCTTAGCCTAGCTAGTAGCAACCAAGGGTGGATTACATATAGATGCTATGAAAAATATTTCTAAGTCTTTGACTTATGTTTTTCTTAATAAAACAACTAAGTGAATGAAACACCTGGGTGGAATGGTGGATTGGTTTGTGTTGAGTGGTTACACAAGGCCCATTTCTATGGTTTACCTTGTGTACCACACTTGGGGAATGCCACCCAGGAACAAATGGATTTGAGATGCCATATGTTAAGAAGCTTCTAGTGCAGCCACATGGCATTATGGGCTCTGCCTGGATCATTTAGGTTGCAATAACTTAGCCATTTGGACAGCTGGTGGTATCCATTTGGTCTAAGGGAAGGCTTCTGAAAGGTCTTGTCTTGGTGAAACCAAGTCTTGTGGGGAAAGTGCACCACCTCTGCAGGGTGAAAAATTTAAGTACTTAGCCATGTCCCTTGCAAAGGACAATTTGAGCATCAAGACATGGAAGCTATCAAGAATCTCCTCATCCCAATTTCTAAGTTAAAAACTTGTGGTTGAACAAGGGTTGAAGGATCACCAATTTCTATTGGGAGATGCCTTGGGTGATTTTTGACAAACAAAAACTCTGTGTTTTCAAATGATAAGGAAAATCTATTTTGAGCAAAGCAAGCCTAAGCTCCACTTAGCCAAATGCATATAGATGATAGACTCCACAATATTACCATAGTATCACTTGCCAATACAATTCAAATGTATTGACCCTTGTGGCTGTAACTTATATGTTGTAGGTTTGTTTGATGTTAGTGAAGTTTATTGATTAGGATTACAAGTCTACAACCAACATGTCTGTCTGTGGCACTTTGAAGATGAAGGACCCCATGCTATTGTTATATTCTGCTGCATTGTAATGAGATAGCCAAATGAGCTATGTAAGATGTAATAAATTATTTTATTCCTGGTTATAAAGTTGTATTATGACCTTTGTTTCTTGATATTACATCTTAATTGTGGATGTTAGCTATTGATCCAGGGACTAGCATTGTAAACACAGGGATCTCTACCTTATTAAAGGTTGGGAACCTTACAAGCACTAGCACGCCCCCTCCCCCTCAGGCCTCGCCAGCGTGTCACCGCCAGAGGCATCGCCACCGCAAGCGCCATTCGCGCCGCTGGTTCTTGGTTAGATGGATCTGATCCATTGGATCTAAATCCAAAGGCCTCGATTAGATCAGTTAGCGAAACAGTACGATTAGATCTAGGCCGTGCAACGTTAGTTAGATTCTACGGCTCACAAGCGTGATCCGGCCGAACCGGTACCGTCCAATCAGAAGCTGCCGTGTGGCTAGGGTTTAGATTTAAAATCTGAATTTAGATCTATTAGATGTTCAAACTTACAAAATTCATAACTTTTGATCCACACGTCCAAATTTTGCATATTTTATATCAATGGAATCAGGAAAAAGAATCCTATCCAACCATGTAATTTGTTTAATGAATTGCTTCTGTAAAGTTAGTTGTTTTTCAGAGACATTTGTAGTCTTATTTTGTGTATAAAAATTAATTGGAAAATGTTTTCAAGGCCAAATAAAGTTTATTTGATGTATAAATGTTTAGTTTATTGACCAGTAATGTTTTAATTGTCTTGTTTGATTTATAAAAATCATCACATGGCATTTGCATGCATTCATGTATTTTTGCTTGTTTATTTTGATATCTGAATTTGGTGTTATCATTTTATGTGTAGATTTTGGTGCTAGTGGTGATTGTGACTGTGAGGATTGTTGTTACTCCCCCAACTACCAAGGCAAGTGGTGATTCATACTTTTGTCCCAATATTTTGACTATGCATTAGAAATATTTTGTATAGGGCTTGCATGATAATTTTTGCTAAGTATCTATATGCTATGCTTGGGAAATCCTAGTAGTTGTAGAATTGTTAGAATTTTATCTAAGTTAAGATACTTGCTATTGCCATGCTTAGCCTAGCTAGTAGCAACCAAGGGTGGATTACATATAGATGCTATGAAAAATATTTCTAAGTCTTTGACTTATGTTTTTCTTAATAAAACAACTAAGTGAATGAAACACCTGGGTGGAATGGTGGATTGGTTTGTGTTGAGTGGTTACACAAGGCCCATTTCTATGGTTTACCTTGTGTACCGCACTTCGGGAATGCCACCTAGGAACAAAGGGATTTGAGATGCCATATGTTAAGAAGCTTCTAGTGCAGCCACATGGCATTATGGGCTCTGCCTGCATCATATAGGTTGCAATAACTTAGCCATTTGGACAGTTGGTGGTAGTGGGTGATAGGTTTGGAACGCGTCCATTTGGTCTAAGGGAAGGCTTCTGAAATGTCCTGTCTTGGTGAAAATCAAGTCTTGTGGGGAAAGTGCACCACCTCTGCAGAAGGAAGAAACTAAGTACTTAGCCGTGTCCCCGGTAATGGACAATTTGACCATCAAGACATGGAAGCTATCAAGAATCTCCTCATCCCAATTTTCTAAGTTAAAACTTGTGGTTGAACAAGGGTGAAGGTTCACCAATTTCTAGTGGTGGTTCCTTGGGAGTTTTTGCCAAACAAAAACTTAGTGTTTTCAACTGATAGGTAAAACCTATTTTGAGCAAAGCAAGCCTAAGCTACACTTAGCCAAATTCATGTAGAAGCTAGATACTATTATTCTACTAAGGTATCACTTGCCAATACTATTCCAATGTATTGACCCACTATGGCTGTAACTTGTGATGTTGCAGGTTACTCTGATGAGGATTAGGGTTATGAGTCTACACTCAACATGCTTGTATGTGGCACATGAAGATGAAGACTTTTATTTATATTTTTATGATAAACTCTTGTACTAGCCTATGGCTATGGAGTTGTAAAAGACTATGTTATCTCTGGAATGACAATGTAATAATGACCTTTATTTCTGTGTACTTCATCTTAAACTGTGGATGCTAGCAATTGATCCAGGGACTAGCATTGCAATCACAGGGACCTTTACCTTTATAAAGGTGAGGTCTTACAGGTGGACAACGCGCGGGTGCCAAAAAGCCCACCCCCTTTAGTCCCGATGCGTTGCACGAGGTGGGACTAGGTATCTCGTTTAGTCCCTGTTGGTGCCACGCACTAGGACTAGAGAGGGGGGGGTATTTATTGCTTCCTCCTTCCCTGGTGCATTCCACGCACCGGGACTTCGAGGCCATTGACACTCACAGTGCCGCAAGGAAGCCAAAATCTCGCTAGGGAACCCTACCACCACCACCGCCACCGCCCCTTCCTTCGCCCATCCACATCGGCCGCCACCACCGCGCATGCCGCCACCGCCACCGGCCGCCTCCCCGCGCCTCTCGCGTGGCGTCGGCCGCCACCGCCTGCGCCCCTCGCTCCGTCGCTGGCCTTTGATGACTGCAAGTGAACAGATCGTTTGTAGCTAGTTTCGAAATAAAGATATTGATCCCATAGGGAGCGGGAGTTTGAAGTCTAATAACTCTTGAATTAAATACTAAAATAGAAATGCTAAAATAAAGTTCTAAGTAACAGGATAAAATGTGATTGTTGTGTTATAACATGTTTTTGGGTTTTTGGTATAAGAGAACAATAAGTAAAGTAAAGTAAACTGAATACAAAAAATAAGTATCGTGTGTGTAGAAGAGATTTGAAACTGCAACGGGAAAAACCATTCTCAGGGAGTAGCGGATACACCTATAGAATTTATAAAGGAGCTAAGGTAAAGATTATTATGATGAACATTCTCAACCATGTATGTGTGGGAGGAACTCTGTATTTGGACAAATAAGCAACAATCACTGCTCACATCATCCTCATAACCACAACAGACAACAATCAACATCAATCGAATTACTGAGCTATTAAGGGACTTGATCCTGTAGGATGTATCCCATGGCATGGATAGTGTTCCATGATTTTCCTCGTTTCCCTAGTTTATACGTAAGGAGTGCCAACAGCTTTATAGTCACTATAAGTGCTAACACACCTCCGTCTACCAACAAGTAGTTCCCTCTATCAAATCCCGACAAGAGGCAAATATTGAGAGGTTGACTTCTCCCAACATTAAGATGAAGACAATATGACACATGGTCACAGCGATGAATATCATAATAAACTTTATCTTATTTCAATCTCATGATAGGGTTTCCCCATCTCCCCAATAACTAATGATCTACTCAGACATGGAGGCAATCAACATCATGGCAAAAACATTGGAATCTATCATAGTTGAATAGTACTTGTATACATCCACAACGAGTACAGAAATTACAAAAAGATCTAGACAATATGTAGATGGGATGGAATGAGATGGTAGTTATGGAGCGGTTGATGATGAAGATCGGTGCCTTAGCCTCCCGGATCTGCGTAGGGCAAAGATGGATCCCCGGTGGATGAGTTCCCCCTCCAGATGCCTTCTGGAGGTGAGGTTTTGGCGGTTTCTGGTTGTTATGTATGTCGTCTCCCGAATCCAGTTGCACGGGGTGAAACTATTTGAGGAGGCGTAGGCGGCGCCAACTATACAGCAGGAACTATACGGCCAGAAAAGTTGCTCCTCCCATATAGTTGGTCGTTAAACCTTTTGTGTCCTCCAATCGCTTCGGGTTTTCTTCTGGTGTTATTGATATTTCCCAAATAAGAGATTTACATTGGTTTTGACTCCTTTTTCGCTCCAATACAACTGGTCCAACAATTGTGTCCATCGTATCCATCATTTGTCCTGATCCTGGTGAAAATAGACATAAAAGGTGCGCGCGAACGCCGTAAAATACCAATATCCTACAACTACAATGCAAAATAATAATATAAAACATGATGCAAATATGCACTCAACAACTTCCCCAAGCTTATACTCTTGCTCGTACCGAGCAAGGCTGACTTAATGAATGTGATCCTCATATTCATGAAGTTGAGTCGATAAAATAAACAAGGCAGTTGCAGCATGTGTTTATCATATATAATACATAGGATTAAGTTCATGAATAGTAACTTACTCGAACATTATGTAAAAGTATTCCGTTCGACCAAATGAGTTAGTGAGGTAGTCCCAAGTATTTTTAGGATTAACATATTCACTTGGGATTTAAAATCTCAAACGTTTCTTTGTCTCACTACACTATAGTGGCGTATGCCTATTTCTCTTTGCACATTCGCTCTTTTTCTTCTTTCTCACACTTTTGTTTAAGTGTTGTGCAAAGGAGCTAGCCATACATTCCACATCATGTAGGAATTCAAAGTTTAACGATCTCAATTACCAAATTCCAATGGTATATGAAGCATCTTTATAGCTTGAATATTCTACCTTGTCTTCTTCTCACTCTAATTTGATAGCACTTTTAATTTCCCTTTCTTCAAGGTTTATTTTTCAACTCTAATTCATTTGATAATTTTTCCTTTGTAAATCAAACCATGAACTTACAACATATTGACCAAATTATCTTTGTATGTTCCATTAATAACAATGGTGTGGAAGACTCCTATTGCTATCATCAAGTGGAAGTAAAATTATAATCAAGCCATTCATATATCTAGTAAGACAAACACAAACTCAATAATTCTCCAAATATGATAATAAACTCGGAATTTTATAAAAGGGATTGACTATTTCTGAAGGGAATTCTAATGATGCAAGCTTTATTTCTAAACTCAAACTAATGCAAAACTAAAATAGTAATGTAAAACTTATAAGATATATTACAAGGTCTTAGTGATCTCCCCAAGCTTCGAATCAAGCTAGACGGGATCAAATAATCCCTCGTGATTATTTGATACCATGATTATTGTAGGTCACTGCGGATCCATCGCATGTAACACCATGGTCCGCAGATTCTTGTTGGTTTCCTCTAGGGCAGTGATGCGGCTATAGCACTTGCGCGAATCAAATTGCAAAGTATCCACCTTATATGCGAGCTTAGTCACTAATGGGAGAAGATCATGCTTCTTTTCTATCTCCTTGAGGCTTTCTATCTCCTTGAGGCGATGATGGACTTCAACACGATGGAGTAGCTCCTGCTTCTGATATATCTCCAATGCTTGCACGCGGTCCTTGGTCCTGGAGACAACTTCTTCTTCCTCATCCATAATTGATGTATAGGGGAAGTAGAAACCGTTCCTCCGCTCTTCTTGAGGCTTCACTGTCATATGAGCACCAATGGTAGGCCTCGCGAGGGGCAACGTCGCTTCCTTGCTAGCACCTGCACCAATGTTAGGTATTTCCTTATGCTTGTGCGGCCTGGGGTCCATGGTGATGAACTTGACCATCTCCAAACGCCCTTTTCCATGCGGCTTGTGACCTTCTCTTTCTTGTTGATCTCTCTTCATCACCTCCCAGTTGATCTCTGGGGGATCATAGACATCACGGTTGATGTAGATGTCACTCCAATCTTCATCGACATTGCTATTGTAGAAGCTTGGCTCGACGTACTCCTTGTACGTCGGGCTAAACCTCTTCGCGTCCTCGTTGCCGTCCTCCATGGACAGGCTACAAGAGCGATCCCTGGAAGGAGCAATGAGACCTAGGGGTTTTCCATGGCCTGGGATGGGATAGAGCATGACTAGATTAGTTCCTGGTGATTATGATTAGAGAGAAAACAATTGTAGTATATAAGAGGGGTCAGAGGCCGGTAAAAATCGCGAGAAACACCAAATTCACGCCCAAGAAAAGAATCTTAATGGAACAGGGAAAGAAATCATGATTTTGGAGAAGTCTTGCCGCGTAACGACCAACTATACGGGCGCGGCTCGTATAGTTCCAGCCGTATAATTGGTTCCGGGCAGATATTTCCAAATATCTCGAGTCCAGGTCGATTTAGTTACCGACTTGGAACTGACAGAACGTTTTTAATGAATAAAAACGGGAAAAGGGATGGATCACCTAGAAATTTCAATGACCAACTATACGGCGGGAGATTTTTCTCCGACCGTATAGTTTGGTCGTATAGTCTCCAGACGCCGAAAATTATTTTGCGAAGAAGGTACAGAAGGTTTAACGACCAACTATACGGTGGGAGATTTTTCTCCGGCCATATAGTTGTGACCATATAGTTGTTAAAAACCTTTAGAATCTTCAGAAAAACATGAGGAATTCAAAGGTAAAATTTTCAGAAGTAAAAACCGTGAAATCAAATCACTATTTAGAGTAAGAAAACTTACCTTGTACTTACCATTTATTCATTCAGGGGTGACAATCTCCTCCCATAATAAGGAATTCTTCTCTTTTGGAGGAATTGACCTTAGTTCATCTAATAATTCTCGTAAACGAAAATCATCAGGACTAAAGTTCCTCTTAATAAGATTAGTGTCTTGCTGGGAAAATATGGACACTGCATCCAACATTTTTATTTCTTGCCTTTGCATAATCTACAACTCAAATTCTTAAAGTGAAAGGATCCAACGAATCTGTCTTGGCTTATGACTTTTCCTATCAAGTAGTTCTTTTAAACCATCACGATTTGTATGAACTCTTACTTTTGCACCAACTATATAAGAACGAATTTTATCGTAAGAGAAAAATATAGCAAAGAGTTCTCTTTCTTCCTTAGGATAATTCTTTTGAGCACTATTGAGAGTTCTACTAGCATGATGTATGATATTAAATCTGTGCCCTATGTGTTGTCCCAGAGTTACTCCTACAGCATCATCACTAGATTCACATGTTAAATCAAAAGTCATATCCCAGATAGGTGGTTTGATGATAGGAGCATGGGATAAATCGTAATTAAGTTTATCAAAGGCTACAAGGCATTTATCATCAAAATTGAATCTCACTCCTTTTTTTAGAAGGTTAGTCAAAGGTTTAGATATTCTAGATAAATTCCTAATAAACCTTCTATAAAAACCTACATGACCAAGAAAACTTTTATACCTTTTATATCCCTTGGTTGTGGTATTCTCTCTATTGCTTCAAACTTATCTCTGTCTACTTCAATACCCTTACCTGATACCTTATGCCCAAGGCTATACCTTCTTTAACCATAAAATGGCATTTCTCCCAGTTTAGAACAAGATTGGTTTCTTTGCAACACTGCAAAACTCTTTTTAGATTATCCAAGTAACTAGTAAACAAAGTTCCATAGACATAAAATTCATCCTTAAATACTTCCATTATTAATTCTATAAAATCTATAAAAATAGAAGTCGTGCATCTTTGAAAAGTAACTAGAGCATTACATAAACCAAAAGGCATGCGTCGGTAAGCATGTAAACCATAAGGACTAATGAAAGTTGTTTTAAGTTGGTCATCGGGATGAACAACTATTTGGGAAAAACCAGAGTAACCGTCCAAGTAGCAAAAATGAGTGTGGTTTGCTAACCTCTCTAAAGTTTGATCTATGAACGGTAAAGGATAGTGATCTTTCCTAGTTTCTGTATTCAATTACCGGAAGTCTATACACATCCTATGTCCAACAATAGTTCTAGTAAGTATCAATTCATTGTTTTCATTAGGAATAATAGTAAAACTGCCCTTCCTAGGAACACAATGAACATGACTTACCCATTCACTTCCTTTTACAAGATAGATTATACCTGCATCCAGTAGGCGTACTATTTCTTTTCTTACCACTACCTTCATCTCGGGCTTCAGACATCTATTAAATTCTGCAACTGGTTTAGCACCTTCCTCCATGAATATTTGATGGACGATTATCATGGGACTAATGCCCTTCAAATTATCCATTGAGTACCCAAAGGCCTTGCGATGCTCCTTAAGTACTTTCATGAGTTCTTATTCTTCATCCCCTGAAATTTTAGCACTAATAATAACAGGAAATTTATTTGTATTGTCCAAAAATCTATATTTAAGATTATCTAGTAAAGTCTTCAATTCTGGGGGTGGTAATTCCTCGTCCCCTCTCTTTTATGTCTCTTCAAAAGCTTCATCAGTTGGAGGCCCTAAAATGGGAAATGAATCGAATTCACTTTCTAGTTCTCCTAGAGACTTGTCCTTCATAATTATTTCTTCATAATTTGAGTCTTCATTTGTTTCTTCTTCTTGATTACTAAATAAGAGATCTGCCATCTCATCAATTGTTTTTTCTTTCTCTTCTTCTTTTATTTGTAGAGATCTGTCTTTAAATTTGGAAAAGTGGAATTCTTTTTCCGCTTCCCCAAGCTTAAGAGATACAATCTCCTTTTTGAAATCAACTGTGGCACCTACATCGCTCAAAAAGTTTCTTCCAAATATAACTGGGCAAAAAGTGTCAGCTAGCATATCAAACTACAAAATCGATAGGAATTTTTTTATTGCCAATTGTGATAGTTGCATCGTCAAATACTTCCATTGGAATTCTATGAGTTTTATTGGCTAACATGATTGTCATATCATTATTTTATATTGTAGCTAGTACTATCTCTTCTTTTATTTCTAAATAAAAATCATAAGATATAACATTAACTGCGTTGCCAAGATCACATAAACCAATGTGATGTCTCTTTAAGTATGCAGGTAAGAATAGGCTTACCCACATATTTTACCTTAGTTTTACCTTCAACTGATATGGAAGTATCTTTATCAAGTTCAACTATGTTGCAATGTGCATACATATCCATAATTGCTTCCTTGGTTACCTCTTCATCTTTGGTTTCATCCACATGTTCTTCAATTTCTAGCACACTTTCCTCTTCCTTCTTCTCATGTACGGCTTTGACCTGTTCATATTCCAAAATATGCTTCTGCGTAGTGTTAGGAAAAGGTATCTCATACATTGGTTCTAGGGAGGCCAGTGTTGCTTTAACTTTTCTTTTCATTTCAGGTTCATGTTGTGGATCATACTTGACTGAACCCTCTTTTGGAGCTTTAACGTGTTCTATAAAAGCTTTAACAACATGCAACACAAGATCTGAATCCAAATAAAGTTATTTAGACAATTCATTAACATGGCCCTTTTTTATTATAGTCATGAATATAATCATAATCTATTTCTATGTCTCCTTCGCTTCCTAGACCAAAATTCCATGAAACCCTACGATTGCGAATTCTATTAAGTAAAGCCCAAGATTTAGTTATGGGAAGATTCATAAAAGCTCCTCTTGCGCAAGAGTCTAGTTCAATTTTATTAGGTTCAATTAAACCTCCATAGAAGATATGCAATAAATACAATTCAGGCAAATCATGATGAGGACATTGATTAATTAAATCTTTAAATATTATATAAGCTCTTACTAGTCCTTCATTAGGACGGTTCCTCCTAGTCATTATAAGATGCCCGATTCCAAAAGATTTTGATAATGGATAATACTTAGCTAAAAACTCACAAAATAAATTATCCCAAGTAGTAATGACTTATGGGGGTAAAGACCTATACCATGAGAGAGCTGTGCTAGTCAAAGTTTGACTAAAAAGTTTAACCCTTACCACATTAGAAGTATACCCTGGTAATTGGAAAGTGCGACATATATCTTTGAAGCATGCAATATGCTCATATGGATCAGGATCTTCTTCATCTCTAGTAAATTGCTTCTTGTGTAGAATACCAAGTAGTAGAGGATTTATTTCAAACACCCTTGTCTTCTTGTTGGAGTTATCTCTTTTATTAATATCATAGGGATTCCCAAAGTGGTTGAGTGGGTTAGCACTAGTCAAATGCTCAAACTCTATCATGTTGGTGGAAACCTATAACTCAAAACAAAACTTAGCAAGACTAAAATAAATAAGCAAAAAATAAAAGACCTACAACGCTTAGCTCCCCGGCAACGGCGCCAGAAAATAGCTTGATGACTGCAAGTGCAAAGATCATTTGTAGCTAGTTTCAAAATAAAGACATCGATCCCACAGGGAGCAAGAGTCTGAAGTCTAATAACTCTTGAATTAAATACTAAAATAGAAATGCTAAAATAAAGTTCTAAGTAACATGACAAAATGCGATTGTTGTGTAAAAAGATGCTTTGGGTTTTTGGTATAAGAGAACAATAAGTAAAGTAAAATAAACTAAATACAGAAAATAAGTATCGCGTGTGGAGAAGAGATTTGAAACTGCAATGGGAAAAAGCGTTCTCGGGGAGTAGCAGATACATGTCACATCCCAAAATTTTCCAAATTTTGAAATGTGAAAAATAAATAAACAAAATAAATTATTGTTGAAATTTTGGGTGAAAAGAAACTTTTTGTTTCTAAATGGAAACTTAAAAACCCATCTTGAACAAACTTTGAATAAAGTTGAATCCAACTAAATTCAAATCAAGTGAAATGCATTCTTCATAAAAGCATCTTGAAATTTAAATACTTGGAAAAATAAAACAAAACTCTAAAACCCTAATAGAAGAAGATTAAGATAAAAGAAATAAATTTCCAAAGCTAATAAAGCTCCTATCTAAGTCCATACCAAATTATGAGCAAGTAATCCTAAAAGGATTTAAAAGGATAAACAAATATTAAATAAAAATTATACAAATTGGAATCACCATTTTTGGATCTTTAAATAAAAAGATATGGATTTTATAAAGCAAAGGCAGAAATAAATAAACAAGGACTATTTTAAAAAGCCAAATTAACCTTGGCCAAACAAATGAATTGAAAGATTTTTGTATAATAAAAAGAGTAAAGGATTGTTTAAATAAAACCATAAGGATTTATTAATATCCAATTTTGTTTAAGTAAAGACATTTCCCAATTTAAATATAAATCATATTAAAGTATTTTAAATAATAATTCAAAGTGAAATTATTTTGAATAAATAAAACCTACTGAAAAAGGTTTGGTAAAAATTTAGAATTCAAATAGAGTTTGAAAACATATTTAAATCTTATTTTGAAATAAAGACAAATGTCTATTTATATATATATAATAGACCCTAAAAGAATAAATGAAATATTCTAAATTGGACTTTAGAATATGTTAATAAAAAGTATTGAAATATGCTCAAAGTTTGGCAAAGATTTGAAATTCAAATGGTTGTTTGATTTGTTTGAACAAATTCAAAACTGAATAAAAGAAACAGGAAAAAGAAAAATAAACAGAACAAAAAAAATGATCAAAGCAGCCAGCCCAGCCCAGCTAAGCCCAGCAGGCCTATTTATTCTTCGCCGCCGAAAACGATTAACACCCGCAAACTTACCCGCGTAGTAGATGACGACCGGACCCCACCGCCCCTCTCTCTCACTCGCTAACAATGCAGGCCCACTATCACATCCCAAGATTTTCCAAATCTTGTAATGTGAAAAATAAATAAACAAAATAATTTTTTGTTGAAAATCAGGGTCAAAAGAAACTTTTGTTTCTAAATGGAAACTTAAAATCCCATCTTGAATAAACTTTAAATAAAGTTTGAATTCAATAAAATCCAAATCAAGGGAAATGCATTCCTCAATGAATGTATCTGGAAATTTAAACACTTGGTAAATAAATCCAAATCCTAAAAAACCTAATGGAAGAAAATCTTTTCCAAGTTATCTCCAATCCTATGGATTTGATCCATATAAAAATTTGTCAACAAACATTTACAAATGATCAAGAATGACAAATAGAAATATTATAAGACCATAGAAATTGGTTTCACTTAATTTGGAACCATAAATAAAATCTTATGAATTTAATAAGATAAGGAAAGTAATTTCCAAAAGTTAAGAAAGAACCTATCTAGAATCCATACCAATTGATTAGCAAATGATCCTAAAGGGAATTAGGATAAAAAAATATTAAACAAGATTTTACAAATTGGAATCACCAAGTTTGGATCTCTAAATAAAAGAATATGGATTTTATAAGATGAAGAAAGAATTATTAATTAAAGAATATCTAAAGACCAAATTAAATGTTGGCCAAATCCATAAACAAGTGGAATGATTATAATCCAAATCCAAATATAATAAAAGGATAAAGAATTTCCAAAATAAAATAAAATGGCATAAACCAAATCCTATTGGAATAAAGACAAATCCAAATTTTAAATGATTAATATATCATATTAAAAACTTTTTCAAATAATTCAAGATGAATTATTTGACACCTATTTAAGTAAATAAAACTTACTGAAAAGATTAGGAAGGTCTAAGAAATTAAATGGTGTTTTGAAAATATTATTAAATCTATTTGATTTAAAACTAGAACCTAATTTGAATAATTAAAAGACCTTAAAAAGAATAAATAAATTATTCTAAAAATAATTACAGAATGTTTTACTAATCAATATTTGAACCTACACAAATTTTGGCACAGGTTTGAATTCAAATAGGATGTTTGAATTGCTTATTCAAAAATCAAAACAGAAAATCAGAAATAGAAAAAGAAAAACAAAACAGATCAAAAAAAATGAATTGGGTCGACCCAACCCAGCTAGCCCACTAAAGCCCATCTGCAGCCCACCTCTCCCTCACCGAGCGAACCGTTATTCACTCAAACCCGTACCCCTCGACCGCTGACAGAACGACCCCACCCTCACTCTCTCTCACTCATAGACAACCGGGTCCCACTCCCTAGCTTTCTTCCTCACCCGCCGCGACTTCTTCTCCCTCACCTCGCCGACTGTTTCCGCCGTGAATGCGCACTGTCAATTCGCGTTAATGGCTGATTAAATTCCGTGCTACAAGACGCCTCTTAAATGCCCTGGTCTCCTCTCCCTTCTCCCCCAGACCACACCTCACAGGAGCCACCAGGCTGCGTCAATTCTGCCTCGCATTGCCACTGTCTCCGGCGAGCTCCGCAAGCGATTCCGGCCAGCCTCCTCCGCCCCTTGCTCCCTCGACCAAGCTCACTTGCTCCCCAGACCCAGGCAAACCTCCCCATAGCTCCAGCTCGTCCCCGCGCACCCCAGAGCCTCGACAACGACAACCACAGCACCACGCCACCGTCTGTCACTGCTCCGACGAGCACTGCTGGTAAGACCTGACCGCCCCCCTCTTTCTCCTTCACACACGCATCCTCGCCAGGACCTTGCGCATATGACCATGCCTTCCACTTGTCCTAGCACGCGCTGTAACCTCGCCCCCATCGACGTTTGACCGTACCCGACGCCAGGAGCACCTCCGGCGAAGAATTCCGATGACGCCCGAGCGCCCCCTGCTACCCGAAGACCACCTTGAGCTTCGCCATACCCCTGCGATCACTGTAAGCCCTTTCCCTTCCTCCTTTGCTTCATGTATTCACCACGCCGCCATAGTCAGAGTCGCCGCCGCCAGTAGCCACCGCCAGCGCCGCCCATCTCTAGCTAGCGTGCCGAGCGCCGTCAGATCTTAATCGCATGGCCACGATAGAAACTTAACTGAAGCGGTATGTTTTTTCTGGGCCACACGATCTACTTTAGATCCAACGCGCTAGAGTAGCTGATCCGGACGAAACGGTATGGACGAGTAATAACAAGACACGTGTCCCAGCTCGTTTGATTTAAAACAGAATAGATCTATTAGATATTCCAATTTGAATAATTCATAACTTTTAATCTACACGTCCAAATTTTGCAAACTTTATATCAATGGATTCAGAAAAACAAGCCCTAGCCAACCATGCACTTTGTTTAGTAAAAAGCTTCTGTTAAAATGTTTTTTTTGCAGAAACTTGTGTATGCATGTTTAGGATATAAAATTTATACCAAAATGTTTTTGAGGACAAAATCTTTGGCAAATGGTGTGTTTTTAACCTACTGACCATAGGAAACAAATTGTGGTTTCAAAAATGTATTTGGTAAAGCAAAAGAATAAATATTTGATTTAAACCATATCTAGTCAAATAAAAATATGGTTTAATTATTTAAAAATGGTTTTGGAAGAAAACCTTTGAGAAATGTTTTGGAAATAAACTCACTGACCCAAACACCAAGTTTGATGATTTGAAAACTTATTTTATGAACCTATAGATTATTGCCTTATTAAAAACATTTCTACACCACATAAAACGATACCTTGTTTTTAAAATGATTTATGAAGTGAAATCTTTTGCAAATGGTTTTGCCACTTTATAAAATGACCATTAGGTGTTTTCAAATGTTTGTGAACCATTAGAAACCACTTTTACAAATAAAACAATCTTTAGCATGCTTGTATGCATTGTTTTGTTACTGTGATTTTATGTGATGAATTGCTTGAATGGTAGATTGAATTATTGTTTCCTTGATTGAATTGTAGTGATTTGAAGTGAGTGAACATTGCAAAGATCAAGGAGTGAACTTATACCCTCTACCAAAAAGGCAAGTGATGCTTCATACTTTGTCCCATTATTTTCACTATGCATTAGTGATATTTCTAAGTAGGACTTGCATGGAATTTTGCTAAGTATAAACTATGTTATGGGAAATCCTAGTAGATGAAACCTTAGTAGAATTTCCTAAGTTAAAGATTCCTACAACTATCATGCTTATCTTAGCTAGTAGGAAATAAGGGTGGAATATATATTCATGCTATGGAAAAATTTCTAAGTCTGAGGACTTGTGTTTTGTTTAATAAAACAACTAAGTTAATGAATCACCTGGGTGGAATGGAAGGAATGGTTTGTGTTGAGTGGTTACACAAGGCCAGGGGACTGGTGAACCTTGTGTATCTCACTTGTGGATGGCCACCTAGGAACAAAGAGATTTGAGATGTAAAATGTTGAGAAGCTTCAAGTGCAGCCACTTGGCATTATGGGCTCTTCCTGGATCATATAGGTTGCAATAACTTAGCCAAATGGACAGTTGGTGGTAGGGGTTTGATAGGTTGGAACGCGTCCATTCTGGTCTAAGGGAAGGCTTCTGAAAGATCTTGTCTTGGTGAAACCAAGTCTTGTGGGGAAAGTGCACCACCTCTGCAGAGTGTAAAATCTAAGTACTTAGCCATGTCCCTGGCAAAGGACAATTTGAGCATCAAGACATGGAAGCTATCAAGAATATCATCATCCAAATTTCTAAGTTAAAAACTTGTGGTTGAACAAGGGTTTAAGGTTCACCAATTTCTATTGGTGGTTCTTGGGTGATTTTTTGTCAAGCAAAAACTTAGTGTTTTCAAACGATGAGGAAAATCTATTTTGAGCAAAGCAAGCCTAAGCTCCACTTAGCCAAATGCATATAGATGATAGACTCCACTATACTACCATAGTATCACTTGCCAATACAATTCAAATTATTGAACCTTGTGGCTGTAACTTGTTATGTTGCATGTTTGATTGATATTAGCGAAGTTTAATGATTAGGATTACAAGTCTACAACCAACATGTCTGCCTGTGGCACTTTGAAGATGAAGGACCCCATGCTATTGTTATATTCTGCTGTATTGTAATGAGATAGCCAAATGAGCTATGTAAGATGTAATAAATCATTTTATTCCTGGTTATAAAGTTGTATTATGACCTTTGTTTCTTGATATTACATCTTAACTGTGGATGCTAGCTATTGATCCAGGGACTAGCATTGTAAACAAAGGGATCTCTACCTTATTAAAGGTTGGGAACCTTACAGATGGTATCAGAGCATTGTGTTGCCTGTAGGATTGTAACCCTAGGATTGGACAAAACCCCTTAGAAAAATAGGAGTTGTATTTGTTCCAAAACTTATTTACAAACAATCTTGTAAACTCTTTCCTCAACCATTTTGGTTTTGATTCTACATCTCTTCTATTTCAACTTGATGGATAAAGCCTACCCCATGGCCAAAGACTTCATCATGTGCAAAGGACTTCATCAACTCTAATGACTTCAACATCTTCAACTCTAATGACTTCAACATCTTCAACATTTTCACCAAGGACTTCAACCTTAGATATTACTAAGGACTACAAGTGTGACAAGAAATGTTGCTCAAGACTTGAAGACTAAGGAAACACAACTTAGAAGGAACCATGATCACCTTTGAAGTTCTGTGACCAAGACACAAGAAATTTTCTCCAAGGATACAAAGATCTTGTTCAAGAAGAATCAACCAAGAAGGATGGAAAGATCTCAAGTGAACCATATAGATGGACCACCATATTTTGTTTAAGTCAAACCCACCAAATTATGTGGTGTAACAAAAATATTTTTGGTTGCTTAAAAATGTGCTTGAACTTTGTTGTTTAAGTGGAATGTTTGTTTGTGATTGCTTGGACATTGCTTGTAAAAATTGTGATGTGTGTGATTAGAATTATTCCCTTAGAAATATTTTGCCTATTCTAATCCCAATCCAACCCAAACAGATGACTTCTCCAAGAAACTCCAACATCAAGGATGGTAACAACAACAACCAAGAGGTCAACATGAGAGACCAACTGTTTGCAAGACAAACCCAGTTGAACCAAGTGACAACTCAGTTTTTAGCCAACAACAATGAGTTAGACCCAACCATGCAAAAAATTTTGAAAACTCAATCCCAATTGTTGCAAGGGATGGCTACTCAAATGATCAACATGGGAGAAAACTCTTCCCAAGGAGCTTATGACAACAAGGATGACAAAGATGTTATTCTAGAAGGAACCCAAGCTTGCAATATTTGTGGAGACAAGGATCACACTTCCAAGGAGCATGAAGATCAATGCCCCAATTGTGAAGAGAAACATCTAACTAACCAATGCCCCACATCTCAAGCTACTTGTTTCCTATGTGAAGGAAATAACCATGTCCCTATCCAATGCCCCATCTATTCCATAGTTCAACAAAAGAAACAAGGTGGAGTGCAACAACAACTTGTAAACCCTCATGAAGGAACAATTTCTACCAAGAAGGATGAAGGCAAAGTCAAAACTATGCATCATAAGGCCAAATCCAAAGTGTTCACAAAGTGTTTCTACTCTTGTGAAGAAGAAGGTCATATTTCTAGTAAATGCCCCAAGAAGAGAGAAAGATTTCCCACCTTTGTGGTAAAATATGAAGAGCATGAACTAGAAGAACTCCTAGCTTTGGAGAGACCCAAAAATAAGAAGAAGGACATAAGCCAGTTGCAATGTTACAATTGCAAATAAATGGGACACTATGCCAGTGATTGCCCAGAAAAGAAGAAGAAACAAGGAAATAAACAAGAGGAATTGATACCCAAGAATAAGAAAGATAATAGCCAAGTGATGTGTTTCAAATGCAAAGAGCTAGGCCATTATGCAGACAAGTGTCCAGAGAAGTTTCAACAAGATCCCAAGCAAGTCAAGAAGTGATCTAGTTGGAAAATTTTTAAGGGTGGTAGTATCCTAGATGCTTTGAGCCAACTTGTAACCCTAGCCTCCCCAAATCTCGGGACGAGATTTATTTTAAGGGTGGTAGCCTGTCACATCCCAAGATTTTCCAAATCTTGTAATGTGAAAAATAAATAAACAAAATAAATTTTTGTTGAAAATCAGGGTCAAAAGAAACTTTTGTTTCTAAATGGAAACTTAAAATCCCATCTTGAACAAACTTTAAATAAAGTTTGAATTCAACAAAATCCAAATCAAGGGAAATGCATTCCTCAATGAATGTATCTGGAAATTTAAACTCTTGGAAAATAAATCCAAATCCTAAAAACCCTAATGGAAGAAAATCTTTTCCAAGTTATCTCCAAGCCTATGGATTTGATCCATATAAAAATTTGTCAACAAACATTTACAAATGATCAAGAATGACAAATAGAAATATTATAAGACCATAGAAATTGGTTTCACTTAATTTGGAACCATAAATAAAATCTTATGAATTTAATAAGATAAGGAAAGTAATTTCCAAAAGTTAATAAAGAACCTATCTAGAATCCATACCAATTGATGAGCAAATGATCCTAAAGGGAATTAAAAGGATAAACAAATATTAAACAAGATTTTACAAATTGGAATCACTAAGTTTGGATCTCTAAATAAAAGAATATGGATTTTATAAGATGACGAAAGAATTATTAAATAAAGAATATCTAAAGACCAAATTAAATCTTGGCCAAATCCATAAACAAGTGGAATGATTATTGTAAGGTCCCCAACCTTAAATAAGATTGAGTCCCCTGTGTTTACAATGCTAGTCCCTGGATCAATAGCTAGCATCCACAG
Source organism: Avena sativa (assembly GCA_916181665.1). Lineage (NCBI taxonomy): Eukaryota > Viridiplantae > Streptophyta > Magnoliopsida > Poales > Poaceae > Avena > Avena sativa. Next base: position 268,345,583 of record OV702298.1, on the reverse strand, counting down.
TTTAGATGTAATATCAAGAAACAAAGGTCATAATACAACTTTATAACCAGGAATAAAATAGTTTTATTACATCAAACATAGCTTATTGGCTATCTACATTACATTGCAGAGGAATAACTATAGTCATGGGTCCTTCATCTTCAAAGTGCCACAGGCAGATGTTGGTTGTAGACTTTGTAATCCTAATCAATCAATCTTCACTAAATCAATCAAACCTGCAACATCATAAGTTACAGCCACAAGGGTCAATACATTGGAATAGTATTGGCAAGTGATACCTTAGTATATTTTAAGTGGACTATAATTCTATATGCATTTGGCTGGTGGAGCTTAGGCTTGCTTTGCTCAAAATAGATTTTTCCCTAACTTTTGAAAACACTAGGTTTTTGTTTGGCAAAAACACCCAAGGCATCTATCAATCAAAGATTCCAGATCCACTCAGGGCATCTACCAATCAATGACTGAAGATCCTTTTAACCCTTGTTCACCCACAAGTTTTATTTAGAAATTGGAGTGATGAGATTCTTGAAGTTTCCATGTCTTGATGCTCAAATTGTCCTTTACCAGGGACATGGCTAAGTACTTAGGTTTTACACTCTGTAGAGGTGGTGCACTTTCCCCACAAGACTTGGTTTCCCAAGACAAGATCCTTCAGTAGCCTTTCCTTAGTCAAATGGACGCGTTCCAACCTATCATCCCATCTACCACCCACTGTCCAAGAGACTAAGTTCTAGCATCCTAAGATCATGGCAGAGCCCATAATGCCAGGTGGTTACACTTGAAGCTTCTCAACATTTGACATCTCAAATCTCTTTGTTTCCTGGGTGGCCATCCACAAGTGAGATACACTAAGGTAAACCATAAACATGGGCCTTGTGAACCACTCAACCAAAAACCACCAAGCAAGTCCCATTCCACCCAGGAGATTCATTAATTTAGTTGTTTTATTAATCAAAAACATAAGTCCTCAGACTTAGAGATTTTTCCATAGTGAATATATATACCACCCAAGTTTTCTATTAGCTAGGCTAAGCATGAAGGTAGTAGGAATCTTAACTTAGGAAATTTCTTCTAAGGCTTCATCTACTAGGTTTTCCCATCATCAATTGACAAAAGTAGCATGCAAGTCCTAACAAAATATATCTAATGCATGTATAAAATGTAGGAATGGAATATTCATGAAGATATCACTTGCCTTTTTGGTAGAGGGTATAGGTTCACTCCTTGTCCTTGCAACACTCACACTCTTCAAGTCACTACAATTCAATCAAGCAAGGCACAAACTTAATCTACCAATCAAGAAAACAACACACATAAAATAACAAAGTCAAACAAACAATTTTTTTTTCACACACAAAGTAATGGGATCTAAGTCATGCATAAGCATGCAAAGGTTGGCTCTATTGTAAGGATGGTCTTCACTAGGCTTCTAACTTTGTAAGTTCCAAATTGGTCATTTACCAAAATGGCAAAGTCATTTGCAAAGAGGGTCTCTATTAGATTCCTAAACTTTGTAAGATCCAAATTGGTCATTTACCAAAGTGGTAAAGTTGTTAGCAAAAGGCTTTACTATAAAACCATTTTCCAAAACAAAGGGTCATTTTATGTGGTGTAGGAATATTTTTACTAAGGCATTAACCTATAGGGTTCACCAAATGAGTTGCTATTGCAAAACTTGGTGTTTGGGTCAGTAGGTTTGGTCCAAAACATTTTCTCAAAGTTTTCTTTATGAAAGCATTTTCATAAACAAAACAATGGTTTTTAATTAGCTAGAAATGGACTAAACCAATTAATCCATTCTAAACTTTTCAAAAATCATTTTCTAAACTATGGGTTGGTTCCTAGGGTCAGTAAGGTCACAACAAACCAAATTGCAAAGATTTTAACCTTAAAATCATTTTTAAATGATTTTTCTAATGTTAGCAAGCACACAAAGGAATCTGCAAAATCAAACAAGCTAACAGGTACTATTTGTTAAACTAATGGTAGGGTTGGCTAGGGCTTGTCTTGCTGAATCCAACGACATCAAATTTGTAAAATTTGGACGTGTGGATCAAAAGATACATGGGTTTGAAAATGGCAAAAGTTTCTGTTTTCAAATTCTGTTTTAAACAGCTCTGGGAACACGCGGCAGGATTCTATTGGACGGTACCGCTTCGCTGCGGATCACGCTCTGTAGCCGTTGGATCTAAATGAGATCGTGCGGCGCAGGACTCGTACCTCTTCACGGTTAAGTGATCTATCGTAACCGTCAGATCCAGATCCTACGGTGCTAGCGTGCTCGACCATTTGCGAGCGGCGCTGCGGTGGCTACCGGCGGCGGAGCGGTCGGTCGATGACGGTGACGACGCTACAGGGGGTGAGGGAGAAAAAGGGGTTGCTCACCGGGCTCAAGGGGTCACGGCGATGCTCAACGCGCCGACGGTTCGACGAGGGGCGCTCTGGTTCAGCCGCGATTGCTCGCCGGAGTAGAGAACGACGTCGGCCGGCTCTGTCCACGGTCGAAGACGATGCTGTGGACCACGAGAGGACAAACGGAGGTCTGAGTTAGACGCAGGAGATCATGTCGGAGCTATGGGCGTGAACAAGAGGGCTCGGGGCGGTCGAGGCTTACCGGCGAACGTTGCCGGAGAAGAAGCAAACGGCGGTTGCTCACAGTTGACGACGAGGCGACGCTATGGTGTGAGCTAGGACACGAGGACGATGGCATTAGTTGCGGAAGAAGTCACTGGTCTTAGGCGCATCATTGAAAAGAAGAGGGGCGGCTGGAAGCTACCTGTGGAGTTCACCGGAGTTTGCAGACAGACGGTGGCGACGGTGGTCGAGGTGGTTGTCGACGCTCTGGGTCGCTCGGGGGCAAGCTGGTGCTACGGGGATGATCGCCAGGAGGTGGGGATCACGAGAGCATGGTCGAGGAGGTAAGGGGTAACGTTGGCTGGCCGGAATCGCTCGCGGAGCTCACCGGAGACAGAGGAGCTCGGGAAGAAATTAGGGGCGGTCTAAGGCATGCCAGCGCGAGGTGTCAGAGGGGAAATATAGAGGAGACACGGGCGTTTCCATCTGCGTGATCAAGGCGAGGTAAAGGCTCGGCGTTATGACGAATTGAATCCGTGGTTTGAAGGCAACAACGGCAGCGAGGGGGAAGGCGTGGTCAGCGCGCGGGGAAGAAGAAGGAGGTGGCGGTGGGGTCCTCTGTTCAGTGGGAAAGGGAGAGGAAACGGGGTCCACTTGCCAGTCTCTTTGCGGGTTGTTTAGTTGGTGAAGAAAAACGGTTCGGGGGAGGAATAAGAGGAAGTGGGGTCTGTTGTCAGCGAGTGAGTGAGAGGGAGAAGTGGGTCCGGGCTGTCAGTCTCTGTGCGGGTCTGTTTCTGAGTGAGAAAAGAATGCTTTGGGGAAGGGGAGCTGGGCTGGAATGGCTTAGTGGGCTGGGCCTTTGCACTATTTTTTTCTGTCTATTTTCTTTTTCCTTTTCTAATTCTTTTCTGTTTTGAATTTCAAACAATTTTTCAAACAATCAAACAAGGTTCAAACAATTCAAACAATCAACAGACTTTTCAATTGAATTTGGTTTTGTTTAACAACATAATCCAAATCCAAAATGAAATAATTTTTCTATTTATTTTAGGATCCATTTAATAATTAAATAAAATGGATATTTAGTTATTAGGGTTTGATTTATTTAATAAAATTTCCATTTGAAATCCAATTATTTTCAAAACCAAACCAGAAGGTTTTATTTGAAAAATAAAAGAATACTTGGAAACTTATTTAAATAAATAAATAAGTTTTGGTGTTTTAATTAGAATGGGAAAGCCTTTACTTAAATAAAATTGGATATTTAAATCCTTATTATTTTATTTAAATAATTCTTTACTCATTTTAATCAAAGCAACACCTTTTAATAAAAGATTTCAAAGTAGTAATAAAATACTTGGTGTTCATTTAAAATGGGAAAAGCCTTTTACTTAAATAAAATTGGATATTTAAATCCTTATTATTTTATTTAAATAAACCTTTACTCATTTTATCAAAACAAAATATTTTATTACAAAATCTTGGCCAAAATTAATTTGGCTCACCTTTTCATTTCAAAACAAAGTCTTTTATTAAAAGATCCAAATTAGTATTTCCAAAACAATTTATTTTTCCTTTATTAAATGTTTATATTTTTAATCCCTTTAGGATTATTTGATCACCAATTGGTATGGCTTTTGGTAAGGGCTTTATTGGCTTTGGAAATTCAATTTCCTTATCTTATTATATTCACAAGATTTTGTCTATGGTTCCAAACTAAGTGAAACCAATCTCTAAGGTCTTTCTTGATCCTTTGTGAATATTTGTTGATCAACTTTGGTATGGATCAAATCCATAGATTTGGAGATACTTTGGAAAATGATTTTCCTTCCATCAGGGCTTAGGGATTTGGATTTATTTTTCCAAGTGTTCAAATTTCCAGATACATTCATTGAGGAATGCTTTTCCCTTGATTTGGATTTTTGTTGAATTCAAACTTTAAAATCCCATCTTTAACAAACTTTGGCTAAAGTTTTCCTTTTAGAAACAAAAGTTTCTTTTCACCCTGATTTTCAACAAAAAATTATTTTGTTTATTTATTTTTCACATTACAAGATTTGGAAAATCTTGGGATGTGACAGGCTACCACCCTTAAAAGAAATCTCGTCTCGAGATTTGGGGAGGCTAGGGTTACAAACAGGTTCAAACAACTAGGGTACTACCACCCTTAAAATTTTTCCAACTAAACTATATCTTGGCTTGCTTGGAATCTTGGAAAAACTTCTTCTTGGAAAACTTCTGCATAGTGTCCTTGTTTTTCCCACTTGACTCATGGGCTAAGGTTGGGTTTCTCCATTGGCTTGTTCATCTTGTTCTTCATCTTTTCTGGGCATTCATTGGCATCATGACCCATCTCTTTGCATTTGAAACATTGCACTTGTGTAATATCCTTCTTGCTAGTATTGGGGCATTTCTTCTTCTTTTTGGGTTTCTCCAAAGCTAGGAGTTCTTCTAGTTCATGCTCTTCATAAATGGGAGATCTTCCTCTTTTCTTGGGGCATTGATCTTCATGTTCCTTGTATCCAAAAGTATTGCTAGCTTGGGTTCCTTCTAGAATAACATCTTTGTCATCCTTGTTGTCATACACTCTTTTGGGATATTTTTCTTCCATGCTGATCATTTGATTAGTCACCTTAAGCATCAGTTGGGATTGTTCTTCCAAAAACTTTTGCAAGGTAGGGTCTTTATCACTATTGTTGGCTATGAACTGAGTTGTTAGTTGGTTCAACTGGTGTTGGGTTGCTATGAGCTCTTTCATGTTGTCCTCTTGGTTGTTGTTGTTGTCACCATCCTTGATGTTGAAGTTTCTTGGAGAAGTCATCTGTTTGGGTTGAAGGGGGATTGGAATAGACAAAAGATTTCTATGGGAATCAATCCTAATCACACACCTCACAATTCACACAAGCAATGTGCAAGCAATCACAAACAAACACTCCACTCAAACAACAGTTTCAAGCACATACTTAGGCAACAAAAATAATTTTTGTTACACCACATAAGTTGGTGGGTTTGACTTAACTAAAATATGGTGGTCCATCTATATGGTTCACTTGTGATCTTCCGTCCTTCTTGGTTGATTCTTCTTTGAATGAGATCTTTTCTTCTTGAGAAAATTCTTGGTCACAAACTTCAAAGATGTTGATGGCTCCTTCTAAGTTGTTTTTCCTTAGTCTTCAAGTCTTTGAGCAAGATTTCTTGTATCACTTGTAGTCCTTAGTAGCATCTAAGCTGGAAGTCCTTGGTGAACATGCTGAAGATGTTGAAGTCATTGGAGTTGAAGAAGTTGAAGTCATTAGAGTTGATATCCAAGGTTGAAGTTGTTGAAGTCTTTAGAGTTGAAGATGTTGAAGAAGTCCTTTGCACATGGTGTAGTCTTTGGTCAAAGGGTAGGCTTTTCCATTAAGTTGAAGTAGAAGAGAAGTAGAGTTGAAACCAAAATGGTTGAGGAAAGAGTTTACAAGATTGTTTTGTAAATAAGTTTTGGAATAAGACAACTCCTATTGTCTAAGGGTTTTTGTCCAATCCTAGGGTTACAAATCCTACAGGCAACACAACCTGGCTCTGATACCATCTGTAAGGTCCCCAACCTTAAATAAGATTGAGTCCCCTGTGTTTACAATGCTAGTCCCTGGATCAATAGCTATCATCCATAGTTTAGATGCAATATCAAGAAACAAAGGTCATAATACAACTTTATAACCAGGAATAAAATAGTTTTATTACATCAAACATAGCTCATTGGCTATCTACATAACATTGCAGCGGAATAACTATAGTCATGGGTCCTTCATCTTCAAAGTGCCACAGGCAGATGTTGGTTGTAGACTTTGTAATCCTAATCAATCAATCTTCACTAAATCAATCAAACCTGCAACATCATAAGTTACAGCCACAAGGGTCAATACATTGGAATAGTATTGGCAAGTGATACCTTAGTATATTTTGAGTGGACTATAATTCTATATGCATTTGGCTGGTGGAGCTTAGGCTTGCTTTGCTCAAAATAGATTTTTCCCTAACTTTTGAAAACACTAAGTTTTTGTTTGGCAAAAACACCCAAGGCATCTATCAATCAAAGATTCCAGATCCACTCAGGGCATCTACCAATCAATGACTGAAGATCCTTTTAACCCTTGTTCACCCACAAGTTTTATTTAGAAATTGGAGTGATGAGATTCTTGAAGTTTCCATGTCTTGATGCTCAAATTGTCCTTTACCAGGGTCATGGCTAAGTACTTAGGTTTTACACTCTGCAGAGGTGGTGCACTTTCCCCACAAGACTTGGTTTCCCAAGACAAGATCCTTCAGTAGCATTTCCTTAGTCAAATGGACGCGTTCCAACCTATCATCCCATCTACCACCCACTGTCCAAGAGACTAAGTTCTAGCATCCTAAGATCATGGCAGAGCCCATAATGCCAAGTGGTTGCACTTGAAGCTTCTCAACATTTGACATCTCAAATCTCTTTGTTTCCTAGGTGGCCATCCACAAGTGAGATACACTAAGGTAAACCATAAACATGGGCCTTGTGAACCACTCAACCAAAAACCACCAAGCAAGTCCCATTCCACCCAGGAGATTCATTAATTTAGTTGTTTTATTAATCAAAAACATAAGTCCTCAGACTTAGAGATTTTTCCATAGTGAATATATATACCAGCCAAGTTTTCTATTAGCTAGGCTAAGCATGAAGGTAGTAGGAATCTTAACTTAGGAAATTTCTTCTAAGGCTTCATCTACTAGGTTTTCCCATCATCAATTGACAAAAGTAGCATGCAAGTCCTAACAAAATATATCTAATGCATGTATAAAATATAGGAATGGAATATTCATGAAGATATCACTTGCCTTTTTGGTAGAGGGTATAGGTTCACTCCTTGTCCTTGCAACACTCACACTCTTCAAGTCACTACAATTCAATCAAGCAAGGCACAAACTTAATCTACCAATCAAGCAAACAACACACATAAAATAACAAAGTCAAACAAACAATTTTTTTTTCACACACAAAGTAATGGTATCTAAGTCATGCATAAGCATGCAAAGGTTGGCTCTATTGTAAGGATGGTCTTCACTAGGCTTCTAACTTTGTAAGTTCCAAATTGGTCATTTACCAAAATGGCAAAGTCATTTGCAAAGAGGGTCTCTATTAGATTCCTAAACTTTGTAAGATCCAAATTGGTCATTTACCAAAGTGGTAAAGTTGTTAGCAAAAGGCTTTACTATAAAACCATTTTCCAAAACAAAGGGTCATTTTATGTGGTGTAGGAATATTTTTACTAAGGCATTAACCTATAGGGTTCACCAAATGAGTTGCTATTGCAAAACTTGGTGTTTGGGTCAGTAGGTTTGGTCCAAAACATTTTCTCAAAGTTTTCTTTATGAAAGCATTTTCATAAACAAAACAATGGTTTTTAATTAGCTAGAAATGGACTAAACCAATTAATCCATTCTAAACTTTTCAAAAATCATTTTCTAAACTATGGGTTGGTTCCTAGGGTCAGTAAGGTCACAACAAACCAAATTGCAAAGATTTTAACCTTAAAATCATTTTTAAATGATTTTTCTAATGTTAGCAAGCACACAAAGGAATCTGCAAAATCAAACAAGCTAACAGGTACTATTTGTTAAACTAATGGTAGGGTTGGCTAGGGCTTGTCTTGCTGAATCCAACGACATCAAATTTGTAAAATTTGGACATGTGGATCAAAAGATACATGGGTTTGAAAATGGCAAAAGTTTCTGTTTTCAAATTCTGTTTTAAACAGCTCTGGGAACACGCGGCAGGATTCTATTGGACAGTACCGCTTCGCTACGGATCACGCTCTGTAGCCGTTGGATCTAAATGAGATCGTGCGGCGCAGGACTCGTACCTCTTCGCGGTTAAGTGATCTATCGTAACCGTCAGATCCAGATCCTACGGTGCTAGCGTGCTCGACCATTTGCGAGCGGCGCTGCGGTGGCTACCGGCGGCGGAGCGGTCGGTCGATGACGGTGGCGACGCTACAGGGGGTGAGGGAGAAAGAGGGGTTGCTCACCGGGCTCAAGGGGTCACGGCGATGCTCAACGCGCCGACGGTTCGACGAGGGGCGCTCTGGTTCAGCCGCGATTGCTCGCCGGAGTAGAGAACGACGTCGGCCGGCTCTGTCCACGGTCGAAGACAATGCTGTGGACCACGAGAGGACAAACGGAGGTCTGGGTTAGACGCAGGAGATCATGTCGGAGCTATGGGCGTGAACGAGAGGGCTCGGGGCGGTCGAGGCTTACCGGGGAAGGTTGCCGGAGAAGAAGCAGACGACGGTTGCTCACAGTTGACGACGAGGCGACGCTACGGTGTGAGCTAGGACACGAGGACGATGGCATTAGTTGCGGAAGAAGTCACTGGTCTTAGGCGCATCATTGAAAAGAAGAGGGGCGGCTGGAAGCTACCTGTGGAGTTCACCGGAGTTTGCAGACAGACGGTGGCGACGGTGGTCGAGGTGGTTGTCGACGCTCTGGGTCGCTCGGGGGCAAGCTGGTGCTACGGGGATGATCGCCAGGAGGTGGGGATCACGAGAGCATGGTCGAGGAGGTAAGGGGTAACGTTGGCTGGCCGGAATCGCTCGCGGAGCTCACCGGAGACAGAGGAGCTCAGGAAGAAATTAGGGGCGGCCTAAGGCGTGCCAGCGCGAGGTGTCAGAGGGGAAATATAGAGGATACACGGGCGTTTCCATCTGCGTGATCAAGGCGAGGTAAAGGCTCGGCGTTATGACGAATTGAATCCGTGGTTTGAAGGCAGCAACGGCAGCGAGGGGGAAGGCGTGGTCAGCGCGCGGGGAAGAAGAAGGAGGTGGCGGTGGGGTCCTCTGTTCAGTGGGAAAGGGAGAGGAAACGGGGTCCACTTGCCAGTCTCTTTGCGGGTTGTTTAGTTGGTGAAGAAAAACGGTTCGGGGGAGGAATAAGAGGAAGTGGGGTCTGTTGTCAGCGAGTGAGTGAGAGGGAGAAGTGGGTCCGGGCTGTCAGTCTCTGTGCGGGTCTGTTTCTGAGTGAGAAAAGAATGCTTCGGGGAAGGGGAGCTGGGCTGGAATGGCTTAGTGGGCTGGGCCTTTGCACTATTTTTTTCTGTCTATTTTCTTTTTCCTTTTCTAATTCTTTTCTGTTTTGAATTTCAAACAATTTTTCAAACAATCAAACAAGGTTCAAACAATTCAAACAATCAACAGACTTTTAAATTGAATTTGGTTCTGTTTAACAACATAATCCAAATCCAAAATGAAATAATTTTTCTATTTATTTTAGGATCCATTTAATAATTAAATAAAATGGATATTTAGTTATTAGGGTTTGATTTATTTAATAAAATTTCCATTTGAAATCCAATTATTTTCAAAACCAAACCAGAAGGTTTTATTTGAAAAATAAAAGAATACTTGGAAACTTATTTAAATAAATAAATAAGTTTTGGTGTTTTAATTAGAATGGGAAAGCCTTTACTTAAATAAAATTGGATATTTAAATCCTTATTATTTTATTTAAATAATTCTTTCCTCATTTTAATCAAAGCAACACCTTTTAGTAAAAGATTTCAAAGTAGTAATAAAATACTTGGTGTTCATTTAAAATGGGAAAAGCCTTTTACTTAAATAAAATTGGATATTTAAATCCTTATTATTTTATTTAAATAAACCTTTACTCATTTTATCAAAACAAAATATTTTATTACAAAAGCTTGGCCAAAATTAATTTGGCTCACCTTTTCATTTGAAAACAAAGTCTTTTATTAAAAGATCCAAATTAGTATTTCCAAAACAATTTATTTTTCCTTTATTAAATGTTTATATTTTTAATCCCTTTAGGATTATTTGATCACCAATTGGTATGGCTTTTGGTAAGGGCTTTATTGGCTTTGGAAATTCAATTTCCTTATCTTATTATATTCACAAGATTTTGTCTATGGTTCCAAACTAAGTGAAACCAATCTCTAAGGTCTTTCTTGATCCTTTGTGAATATTTGTTGATCAACTTTGGTATGGATCAAATCCATAGATTTGGAGATACTTTGGAAAATGATTTTCCTTCCATCAGGGCTTAGGGATTTGGATTTATTTTTCCAAGTGTTCAAATTTCCAGATACATTCATTGAGGAATGCTTTTCCCTTGATTTGGATTTTTTTTGAATTAAAACTTTAAAATCCCATCTTTAACAAACTTTGGCTAAAGTTTTCCTTTTAGAAACAAAAGTTTCTTTTCACCCTGATTTTCAACAAAAATTTATTTTGTTTATTTATTTTTCACATTACAAGATTTGGAAAATCTTGGGATGTGACAATTATAATCCAAATCCAAATCCAAATCCAAATATAATAAAAGGATAAAGAATTTCCAAAATAAAATAAAATGGCATAAACCAAATCCTAATGGAATAAAGACAAATCCAATTTTAAATGATTAATAAATCATATTAAAAACTTTTTCAAATAATTCAAGATGAATTATTTGACAACTCTTTAAGTAAATAAAACCTACTGAAAAGATTTGGAAGGCCTAAGAAATTAAATGGTGTTTTGAAAATATTATTAAATCTATTTGATTTAAAACTAGAACCTATTTTGAATAATTAAAAGACCTTAAAAAGAATAAATAAATTATTCTAAAAATAATTACAGAATGTTTTACTAATCAATATTTGAACCTACACAAATTTTGGCAAAGGTTTGAATTCAAATAGGATGTTTGAATTGCTTATTCAAAAATCAAAACAGAAAATTAGAAATAGAAAAAGAAAAACAAAACAGATCAAAAAAAATGAATTGGGTCGACCCAACCCAGCTAGCCCACTAAAGCCCATCTGCAGCCCACCTCTCCCTCACCGAGCGAACCGTTATTCACTCAAACCCGCACCCCTCGACCGCTGACAGAACGACACCACCCTCACTCTCTCTCACTCGTAGACAACCGGGTCCTACTCCCTAGCTTTCTTCCTCACCCGCCGCGACTTCTTCTCCCCTCACCTCGCCGGCTGTTTCCGCCGTGAATGCGCGCTATCAATTCGTGTTAATGGCTGATTAAATTACGCGCTATCAATTCGTCTCCTCTCCCTTCTCCCCCAGACCACACCTCACAGGAGCCACCAGGCTGCGTCAATTCTGCCTCGCATTGCCACTGTCTCCGGCGAGCTCCGCAAGCGATTTCGGCCAGCCTCCTTCGCCCCTTGCTCCCTCGACCAAGCTCACTTGCTCCCCAGACCCAGGCGAACCTCCCCGTAGCTCCAGCTCGTCCCCGCGCGCCCCAGAGCCTCGACAACGACGATCATAGCACCATGCCGCCGTCTGTCACTACTCTGACGAGCACTGCTGGTAAGACCTGACCGCCCCCTCTTTCTCCTTCACACACGCATCATCGTCAGGACCTTGCGCATCTGACCATGCCTTCCACTTGTCCTAGCACGCGCTGTAACCTCGCCCCCATCGACGTCTGACCGTACCCGACACCAGGAGCACCTCCGGCGAAGAATTCCGACGACGCCCGAGCGCCCCCTGCTACCCGAAGACCACCTTGAGCTTCACCATACCCTTGCGATCACTGTAAGCCCTTTCCCTTCCTCCTTTGCTTCCTGTATCCACCGCGCCGCCGTAGTCAGAGTCGCCGCCGCCAGTAGCCACCGCCAGCGCCGCCCATCTCTGGCTAGCGTGCCGAGCGCCGTCAGATCTTAATCGCATGGCCACGATAGAAACTTAACTGAAGCGGTATGTTTATTTCTGGGCCACACGATCTACTTTAGATCCAACGCGCCAGAGTAGCTGATCCGGACGAAACGGTATGGACGAGTAATAACAAGACACGTGTCCCAGCTCGTTTGATTTAAAACAGAATAGATCTATTAGATCTTCCAATTTGAATAATTCATAACTTTTAATCTACACGTCCAAATTTTGCAAACTTTATATCAATGGATTCAGAAAAACAAGCCCTAGCCAACCATGCACTTTGTTTAGTAAAAAGCTTCTGTTAAAATGTTTTTTTTTGCAGAAACTTGTGTATGCATGTTTAGGATATAAAATTTATACCAAAATGTTTTTGAGGACAAAATCTTTGGCAAATGGTGTGTTTTTAACCTACTGACCATAGGAAACAAATTGTGGTTTCAAAAATGTATTTGGTGAAGCAAAAGAATAAATCTTTGATTTAAACCATATCTAGTCAAATAAAAATATGGTTTAATTATTTAAAAATGGTTTTGGAAGAAAACCTTTGATAAATGTTTTGGAAATAAACTCACTGACCCAAACACCAAGTTTGATGATTTGAAAACTTATTTTATGAACCTATAGATTATTTCCTTATTAAAAACATTTCTACACCACATAAAATGATACCTTGTTTTAAAAATGATTTATGAAGTGAAATCTTTTGCAAATGGTTTTTCCACTTTATAAAATGACCATTAGGTGTTTTCCAATGTTTGTGAACCATTAGAAACCACTTTTACAAATAAAACAATCTTTAGCATGCTTGTATGCCTTGTTTTGTTACTATGATTTTATGTGATGAATTGCTTGAATGGTAGATTGAATTATTGTTTGCTTGATTGAATTGTCGTGATTTGAAGTGAGTGAACATTGCAAAGATCAAGGAGTGAACTTATACCCTCTACCAAAAATGCAAGTGATTCTTCATACTTTGTCCCATTATTTTCACTATGCATTAGTGATATTTCTAAGTAGGACTTGCATGGAATTTTACTAAGTATAAACTATGCTATGGGAAATCCTAGTAGATGAAACCTTAGTAGAATTTCCTAAGTTAAAGATTCCTACAACTATCATGCTTAGCTTAGCTAGTAGAAAACAAGGGTGGAATATATATTCATGCTATGGAAAAATTTCTAAGTCTGAGGACTTGTGTTTTGTTTAATAAAACAACTAAGTTAATGAATCACCTGGGTGGAATGGAAGGAATGGTTTGTGTTGAGTGGTTACACAAGGCCAGGGGACCGGTGAACCTTGTGTATCTCACTTGTGGATGGCCACCCAGGAACAAAGAGATTTGAGATGTCAAATGCTGAGAAGCTTCAAGTGCAGCCACTTGTCATTATGGGCTCTACCTAGATCATATAGGTTGCAATAACTTAGACGAATGGACAGTTGGTGGTATGGGTTTGATAGGTTGGAACGCGTCCATTCTGGTCTAAGGGAAGGCTTCTGAAAGATCTTGTCTTGGTGAAACCAAGTCTTGTGGGGAAAGTGTACCACCTCTACAGAGTGTAAAATCTAAGTACTTAGCCATGTCCCTGGCAAAGGACAATTTGAGCATCAAGACATGGAAGCTATCAAGAATCTCATCATCCAAATTGCTAAGTTAAAAACTTGTGGTTGAATAAGGGTTTAAGGTTCACCAATTTCTATTGGTGGTTCTTGGGTGATTTTTTGTCAAGCAAAAACTTAGTGTTTTCAAATGATAAGGAAAATCTATTTTGAGCAAAGCAAGCCTAAGCTCCACTTAGCCAAATGCATATAGATGCTAGACTCCACTATACTACCATAGTATCACTTGCCAATACAATTCAAATGTATTGACCCTTGTGGCTGTAACTTGTTATCTTGCAGGTTTGATTGATATTAGTGAAGTTTAATGGTTAGGATTACAAGTCTACAACCAACATGTCTGCCTGTGGCACTTTGAAGATGAAGGACCCCATGCTATTGTTATATTCTGCTGTATTGTAATGAGATAGCCAAATGAGCTATGTAAGATGTAATAAATTATTTTATTCCTAGTTATAAAGTTGTATTATGACCTTTGTTTCTTGATATTACATCTTAACTATGGATGCTAGCTATTGATCCAGGGACTAGCATTGTAAACACAGGGATCTCTACCTTATTAAAGGTTGGGAACCTTACACCCACGCCACGTTGGCATCTTCTTCCCCACAGCGACGACCACGCCCTCTCCCCCAGCCGTTTCCGTCGCTGTTTTCTACGATTAAATTCGCGGTAATGACGCCATTAAGCCGTCCCCTGACCATGCTCCCTTAAACGCCCATATCCTCTCTCCATTTCCCCTCGCTCACCCCTCCCTCTCGGCCACAGGGCTACCCCGATTTCGCACTTGAGCACTCCCTGCTCTGACGAGCTTTCCGAGCAATTCCGGCCAGCACCCTCACCCCCGCAAGCCCTGCTTCATGCGAGCGTGTTCCCCATCGCCCCCAGCACCTCTCAGCATCCTTGGCTTGCCCGCGCGAGCATCGTAGCCTCGACTACAACATCGACAATACCCCGCCGCCGTCTGCCTCCTCTCCGACGACCTTCAAAGGTAAATATCGATCGCCCCTCTCCCCCTCGTGGACACAGGCATAACCAGAATCATCATACGAAGCTAACGGTACCCTTCTCCTGCTTTTCCGAGCCTTGTAGCGTCGCCAACATCGCCCGCCCAAGCACACCGTCGCCAGGAGCTTCTCCGGCGAGCAATCCATGTCAACCCTGAGTGCCCCTTCGACAATCGTGGCATCATTGAGCATCAGCAAGACATGACGACCCCGGTGAGCCTTTCCCCTGCCTCTTTTGCTTCCTGCATCGCCGGGAACACCACCGTCTGACCGCGCCGCCGCCACTTGCCGCCACCAGCGCCGCCACTTTGTGGTTGAGTAGATCAGGGCCATTCGATCTAGATCGGACGCGTAGAAACAGACGACTTAAGCGAAAGGGTAAGCACTGATCTGTGCTGCACGATCTCAATTAGATCCAACGCTCCGCGGCACTTGATCTAGCCGAACCGGTATGCTCCAATTAGATCGTGACGCGTGTCCCAGTCTGTTTTATAAAAACCAGAATAGAATCTATTAGATGTTTGAATTTGTAAATTGCATAACTTTAAATACACATGTCCAAATTTTGCAAATTTTATATCAATGGAATCAGCAAAACAAACTCTATCCAACCATGCACTTTGTTTAGTAAATTGATTCTGTTAAATGGGTAGTTTTTACATAAACTTGTGTAGGCATAATTTGGATATAAAATTTATTCTAGAAATATTTTATGGTAAAATATTTGGCAAATGGATTGTTTTGAACCCACTGACCATATAAACCAACTTTTGGATTGAAAAATATATTTGGTGAAGCCAAAGATTTTTTTTTGAATTGGAACATTTCTAGTCAAATAAAAATATTGTTTATGTGTTAAAAATGCTCTTTGAGTAAAACCTTTGGAAAATGCTTAGATTTAAACTCCCTGACCCTAAACACCAAGTTTTGAGATTTAAAAACATATTTTGTGAACCCTATAAAAATTATTACTTTGCTAAAGGCATTTCCAACAACATAAAATATTGCTTTGGTATAAAAATGGTTTATAGGTAAAACCTTTTGCAAATGGTTTCAATATTAAACACTTAACCTTAAAACACTATCATTTGTGTTTTAAAATGAATTTGCCAAACACTAGAAATTGTCACTTTGATTTAAATCATTTCTAGCAAAACAAAATGATTTAAAATGGCCTTTTTCACTAACTTGTTATCAAATGATTTTACCACTTTTATAAATGACCAATACGTGTTTTCAAATGTTTATAACCTATTAGAAACCACTTTTCCAAATGAAATCTTTGGCATGTTTGCATGCATTGCTTTGTTTTTATTATTCTATGTGATGATTGCTTGAATGGTAGATTTAATATTTGCTTGCTTGATTGAATTGTAGTGGAATTTGAAGAGTGTGACTACTGCAAGATCAAGGAGTGAACTTATATTATCTACCAAAAAGGCAAGTGATGCTTCATACTTTTGTCCCATTATTTTCACTATGCATTAGTGATATTTCTAAGTAGGACTTGCATGGAATTTTTGCTAAGTATAAACTATGTCATGGGAAATCCTAGTAGATGAAAGCTTAGTAGAATTTTCCTAAGTTAAGATTCCTACTACTATAATGCTTAGCCTAGCTAGTAGAAAACAAGGGTGGATTATATTCATGCTATGGAATATTTCTAAGTCAAGGACTTGTGTTTTGTTTAATAAAACAACTAAGTGAATGAATCACCTGGGTGGAATGGAAAGAATGGATTGTGTTGAGTGGTTACGCAAGTCCAGTATGCTGGGGAAAACTTGGGCATCACCAAGTCCAGTATACTGGGGAAAACTTGGTATCTCACTTGTAGAATGCCACCCAGGAACAAAGAGATTTGAGATGTCAAATGTTGAGAAGCTTCAAGTGCAGCCACTTGGCATTATGGGATCTACCTAGATCATATAGGTTGCAATAACTTAGACGAATGGACAGTTGGTGGTAGGGGTATGATAGGTTGGAGCGTGTCCATTCCGGTCTAAGGGAAGGCTTCTGAAAGATCTTGTCTTGGTGAAACCAAGTCTTGTGGGGAAAGTGCACACCTCTGCAGAGTGTAAAAATCTAAGTACTTAGCCATGTCCCTGGCAAAGGACAATTTGAGAATCAAGACATGGAAGCTATCAAGAATCTTCTCATCCCAATTTCTAAGTTAAAAACTTGTGGTTGAACGAGGGTTGAAGGATCACCAATTTCTATTGGGAGATGCCTTGGGTGATTTTGACAAGCAAAAGCTTAGTGATTTCAAAGGGTAAGGAAAATCTATTTTGAGCAAAGCAAGCCTAAGCTCCACTTAGCCAAATGCATATAGATGATAGATACCAATATACTACCATAGTATCACTTGCCAATACAATTCAAATGTATTGACCCTTGTGGCTATAACTTATTATGTTGTAGGTTTGTTTGATGTTAGTGAAGTGTGTTGATTAGGATTACAAGTCTACAACCAACATGATTGCCTGTGGCACTTTGAACATGAAGGACTCCAAGCTATAGAGTATTTCTGCTGCATTGTAATGAGATAGCCAAATGAGCTATGTAAGATGTAATGAATTATTTTATTCCTGGTTATAAAGTTGTATTATCACCTTTGTTTCTTAATATTACATCTTAACTATGGATGCTAGCTGTCACATCCCAAGATTTTCCAAATCTTGCAATGTGAAAAATAAAGGAATAAAATAAAACTTCGTTTGATTTTCAGGGCCAGAAGAAACTTTTGAATCAAATTGGAAAACCTTCAAACCACTTTGGATCAAAAATCCTAAATGGATTAAAAGGATATTTCCTAAGACTAAACTAAACCTTGGCTAAAGTTTTGAAAACAATAAAGGTTTTGCTTTGGAGAAAATAATAAAGGATTACCTAAAACAATAAAAGATTTAATATCTAAGTTTTATTAATAAAGGTTTTACCATTTCCAAAAACCATCAAAACTTGTTTAATTGTTTTAAATAAGTTATCCAAATACTTTATTTTCACAAATAAAACCCACTGAATGGTTTTGGTACTATTTTGGATTTCAAAATAAGGATTTAAATAAAACAAATCCTATTTGATTTAATAGTTAAGGCCCATTTCATTTAAATATAAATGGACCCTATAACAAAAATGTTATTTTATTCTAAACAAGCTTTCAAGTATTCTTTACTTTCAGTTAAAAACCTACTGATTGGGTTTTGAAAGTATTTAGGTTTCAAATAAAAATTTTATTAAATAAATCAAACCCTATTTTGATTTAATAACCTTGGTCTATTTATTTAATTAATAATAGATTCTATTATCAAAATTATTATTTTAGTTTTTGGATTCAGTTCATACTACTGAACAGAACTAAGTTCAAACTTTCAAAGCCTGGTGGTTGTTTGATTTGATTTGAATATTGTTTGAATGTTTGAATCTCAAAATAGAAATTGGAAATGGAAAAAGAAAAGAGTTCAGCGCAGGAAAAATATAAAGAATAGGACAACCCAACCCAACAACCCAGTGAGGCCCAATACCAGCCCAGTTTTCCCTCCCCGTAAGAAAAACGATTCGCACCTCGTTTCTGACCCGTACAGAGGATGACCAGTGGACCCTCCCCTCCTTTCTTTTCCCACTGACGACTGGACCCCACTTTCCCCTGTTCATCCTCCACACCCGCGCGACCCCTTCTTCCTCCCTCGTCGCCGTTTCCTGCTATGATTCCGCCGAGTTAATTCTCCATAATGCGGCCACTATTACTCGCCTTGACTATGCGCGTTAAAATGCCAGCGCCTTCTCCTCCTTTCCCCTCTGTCACCACACTTCGACTCGCCCTCAGGCTGCTGAATTTTGCCAGAGACCATCCTTTGCTCCGACGAGGTTCGGCGTCGATTCCGGCCAAGCCACACCACCCCGTGCCTCCCCGAGCACACTAGCACACTCCCCACTCCCAGGCGCTTCTCCCCGTATCCTCAGTTCAACCGCGGGCGCCCCAGAGCGTCGGCTAGGACAAGCTTCTGAACACCGCCGCGACTGGTTCTTCCCCGACGATGTCTCCCAGGTAAACCAGACCGCCCCGCGCCTTCTCATTCATGCTCACACACTCGCCGCATCCTCCTGCGTCTAACCATACCCTCGGTTGTTCTTCTCGTGACATGTAGCGACGACTCCGACCACGACTGAGACCACCCGACGTTGTTCTCTACTCCGGCGAGCAATCGCAGCTATACCTGAGCGCCCCTTGCCCCATCGACCACACGACGAACTTCCCCAGCCTCCTGCGAGTTTGGTGAGCCTACTCTCTCCCTCTCTCGTTTCCTATTTTGCCAGCGCCGCCGCTGTCTAACCATCGCTGCCGCGCACCACCGTTGAGCGCCGCCAGTTCTTGGCCAGGCAATAGGAGCCGTTCGATCTAGATCGGGCGAGCACGATAGATTCACTTAACCGCGAAGGGGTATGTCCTCTGGACCGCGCGATTTGAGTTGATACAACGCACCGCGTTGCCGATCCGGCCGAACCGGTACCGACCAGTTAGAATGCGCCGCGTGTCCCCTGATCTGTTTAAAAAACAGATTTGAAATCTGATTTAAGTTGCAATTTCAAACCCCTATAACTTTCAATCCACACGTCCAAAAATTACAAATTTTATGTCGTTGGATTCAGGAGAGCAAGACCTAGCCAACCATACCCTTGGTTTAGCAAATAGTATCTGTTAATTTACTTGTTTTTGAAGATTCTTTTGTGATCTTGTTAAGAGTATAAAAATTGTGTAAAAATTATTTTAAAGGTTAAAACCTTTGCAAAATGGTTTGTGAAGAACCTACTGACCCTAGGAACCAACCCATGGTTGTGAAAATGAATTTGGGAAAAGATAGGATGGATTATTTGACTTAGCCATTTTCTAGCCAAATAAAATTATTGATTTTTATTAGGAAAATGGTTTTGGAGTAAAAACTTTGAGAAATGGTTTGGATCAAACCTACTGACCCAAAACACCAAGTTTTGCAAACTAGCAACTCATTTGGTGAAGAACTTAAAAGTTTTGTCTTGATAAAAACATTTTCTCACCACATAAAATGTTGAATGGATTTTAAATGGTTTTGGGAAAAACCCTCTAACAAATGACTTTGCCACTTTGGTAAATGACCAATTTGGAACTTACAAAGTTTTAGAAACTTAATAGAGACCCTCTTTACAAAATAAAGCTATCTTGTGCATGCCCCCAAGCATGACTTAGTTTCCATTGTTTTGTGTGTGTGAATTTGTTTGAGTGATTATTGGTTTGGAGTGATAGTTGATGTTGTATTTTCTTGATTGACTTGTAGTGAAGTTAGAGAAGTGTGAGACTAGCAAGATCAAGGAGTGAACCACCATTACCTACCAAAAAGGCAAGTTACACTATCATACAAAAGTCCTACTATTTTCATTATACTTAGTGGATTTTGAAACATGCATGAAAATGATTTATACTTATAATATGCTAAATCCTAATAGGATGCCCTTACATTCCTTAGTGAAAATATTGTAGTAGTACATGCTTAGCCATGCTTTATTTTGAAAAGAGAAACATGTTGAGATTTTGCAAACTTGAGAAAAGGACTTGTGTTTTATATAATAAAACAAGGACTCAATGAACCACCTAGGTGGAGAGCACTTCAAGTTTTGGAGAAGGTGGCAACAAAAGAGAACCATGTCTATGGTGATCTCTTTGTGTTGTGCTCCAAAAGAAAACCACCTAGGAAACTTAGAGATTGAACATGTTTCTCCAATTGTGGCTTTCGTGTGCAACCACATGCTATTATGGCTCTGGCGTAGTCGACTACATTAGGAAGACCCATACATTGTCTTTAGTTACCGGACATGGGGATCTGGAATGCTTCATGGGGCTGAAGACAAGCTAGCAATGGTGTATGGGAGGACCTTTTGGAAAGACTTCATCACAATCTCAATCTGCCGGTACTCCATCTTGGTGAGCACTAATCCAGTAGGCCACTGGTGGCAACAAGATGGGATGGTGACATGTGGGTAAAGTGTACTCCTTCTGCAGAAGATAATAAAATCTAAGTACTTAGCCGTGTCCCCGGTTATGGACAATACTGAGCAACTAAAGTTTGAACTATGGGAGATCTCGACATTCCAACTTCTAAAATAAAAAAACTTGAAGGATTTGGGGATTTACCAAGAAATTCAAGAGATTTTGATAAACACTTGGTGCACTTGGGGTTACCAAGGTGCTCAAGAGATTTTGATAAACACTTGGTGCACTTGGGGTTACCAAGGTGCTCAAGAGATTTTGTTAAACACTTGGTGCACTTGGGGTTACCAAGGTGCTTAAGAGATTTTGTTAAACACTTGGTGCACTTGGGGTTACCAAGGTGCTCAAGGGATTTTGATGAAAACTTGAACACTTGGTCTTTACCAAGGATTTCATGGAGTTTAATAATAACCTAAACCCTTGGTCTTTACCAAGGAGCTTTCGAAGATTTTGATCAAGGAGTAAAACCATTTTGAAAAGATAGGATAAATCATTGCTTTATGCAAATGAGCCTGAAACCCTACTTAGCCAAATTTGCATGTAATGATAGGATCCACTTATATTCTACACAAAAGTGAAACTTGCCAATACATTCAAATGTATTGACCCTTGTGGCTGTAACTTGTAATGTTGCAGGTTTGATTGCTTTTAGTGAAGATTGATTGATTAGGATTACAAAGTCTACAACCAGCATGTCTGCCTGTGGCACTTTGAAGACGAAGGACCCCTACTTATAGTTATTCCGCTGCAATGTAATGTAATAGCCAAATGAGCTATATTTGATGTAATGAAATTATGTTATTCCTGGTTATAAAGATATATTATGACCTTTGTTTCTTGATGTTACATCTTAACTGTGGAAGCTAGCTATTGATCCAGGGACTAGCATTGTAAACACAGGAGGAATCTACCCTATTATAAGGTAGAGGCCTCTTACAGATGGTATCAGAGCATTGTGTTGCCTGTAGGATTTGTAAAACTAGGATTGGACAAAACCCTTAGAAAATATAGGAGTTATATTTGTTCCAAAACTTATTCACAAACAATCTAGTAATACTCTTTCCTTAACCATTTGGTTTCAAACTCTACATCTCTCCTACTTCCACTCAATGGAAAAGCCTACCCTTTGACCAAAGACTTCACCATGTACAAAGGACTTCTTCAAACTCTAATGACTTCAACATCTCCAGCATATTCACGAAGGACTTCCCACTTGGATACCACTAAGACTACAAGATAGACAAGGAAATCCTTCTCAAGATATGGAGACTAAGGGAATGCAAAATAAGAAGAAGCCACACCACTTGAAGTTTAGTAATCAAGGAATTCTCCCAAGAACCATGATCCCATGTAAGAAGAAGCAACCGAAGAGAGATGGAAAGATTACAAGTGAACCATATAGATGGACTACCATATTTTAGCTAAGTCCAACCCACCAACCTATGTGGTGTAACAAAATATTTTTATTGACAAGATATGTGCTTGAACTTTGTGTTGAGTGAAAAGTTGTTTGTGAATGCTTGCACATTGTTTGAGTGAATTGTAAAGTGTGTGATTAGAATTGATATCTTAGAAATATTTTTGTCTTTTCTAATCTCCTTTCAACCCCAAACAGATGACTACTCCAGGAGACTCTAGCATCAAGGTTGATGACACCAACACCAACCAAGCTGACAGCATGAAAGAGCTCATAGCAACCCAACACCAGTTGAACCAACTGACAGCTCAGTTCATAGCCAACAATAGTGATAAAGACCCAGCCTTGCAAAAGTTTTTGGAAGAGCAATCCCAACTAATGCTTAAGGTGACTAATCAAATGATCAGCATGGAGGAAAGCTATCCCAAAAGAGTGTATGACAACAAGGATGACAAGAATGTTATTCTAGATGGAGCCCCAGCTTGCATTATTTGTGGAGACAAGGACCATACATCCATGGAGCATGAAGATCAATGCCCCAACTGTGAAGAGAAACATCCTATTGGACAATGTCCTACCTCTCAAGCTACTTGCTACCTATGTGAAGGAAGCAATCATACTCATATCCAATGCCCCATCTACTCCATGGTGGAACAAAGGAAACAAGAAGGATCCAAGAAAGGAAAAGGACTACTTATACCTCCAAACAAGACAACCCAATTCAAAGGATCAAAGAAACCCAAGAAACCAAGACCGTACATGAACCTAGTGCAATGCTGTAAATGTAAGGAAATGGGACACTACTCCAGTGAGTGCCCAGAGAACCAGAAAAATAAAGGAATTGACCAAGTGATGTGCAACAACTGCAAAGAGCTAGGCCACTATGTAGCCACTTGTCCACAAGAACTACGTAAAGAACTCGAAGACATCCACTGCTTCAATTGCAAGAACCCAGGACACTATGCAAGCAACTGTCCAGAAAAGATGAAGAACAAGTTGAACAAGCCTATGTAGAAACTCAACCTTGGTCCATGAGTCAAGTATGGAAACCAAGGACACAAATGCAACTGTTTGCTTAGAGAAAGTTTTCCCCAGGATCCCAAGACCTTATGTAATTTTTGTTTGAAAATTTTTAAGGGTGGTAGTACCCTAGTTGTGTTGAGCCTACTTGTAACCCTATCTTTCCCAAATCTCGGGACGAGATTTATTTTAAGGGTGGTAGCCTGTCAGATCCCAAGATTTTCCAAATCTTGCAATGTGAAAAATAAAGGAATAAAATAAAACTTCGTTTGATTTTTAGGGCCAGAAGAAACTTTTGAATCAAATTGGAAAACCTTCAAACCACTTTGGATCAAAAATCCTAAAGGGATTAAAAGGATATTTCCTAAGACTAAACTAAACCTTGGCTAAAGTTTTGAAAACAATAAAGGTTTTGCTTTGGATAAAATAATAAAGGATTACCTAAAACAATAAAAGATTTAATATCTAAGTTTTATTAATAAAGGTTTTACCATTTCCAAAAACCATCAAAACTTGTTTAATTGTTTTAAATAAGTTATCCAAATACTTTATTTTCACAAATAAAACCCACTGAATGGTTTTGGTACTATTTTGGATTTCAAAATAAGGATTTAAATAAAACAAATCCTATTTGATTTAATAGCTAAGGCCCATTTTATTTAAATATAAATGGACCCTATAACAAAAATGTTATTTTATTCTAAACAAGCTTTCAAGTATTCTTTACTGTCAGTTAAAAACCTACTGATTGGGTTTTGAAAGTATTTAGGTTTCAAATAAAAAATTTATTAAATAAATCAAACCCTATTTTGATTTAATAACCTTGGTCTATTTATTTAATTAATAATAGATTCTATTATCAAAATTATTATTTTAGTTTTTGGATTCAGTTCATACTACTGAACAGAACTAAGTTCAAACTTTCAAAGCCTGGTGGTTGTTTGATTTGATTTGAATATTGTTTGAATGTTTGAATCTCAAAACAGAAATTGGAAATGGAAAAAGAAAAGAGTTCAGCGCAAGAAAAATATAAAGAATAGGACAACCCAACCCAACAGCCCAGTGAGGCCCAATACCAGCCCAGTTTTCCCTCCCCGTAAGAAAAACGATTCGCACCTCGTTTCTGACCCGTACAGAGGATGACCAGTGGACCCTCCCCTCCTTTCTTTTCCCACTGACGACTGGACCCAACTTTCCCCTGTTCATCCTCCACACCCGCGCGACCCCTTCTTCCTCCCTCGTCGCCGTTTCCTGCTATGATTCCACGGAGTTAATTGTAAGGATCTCAACCTTTAAATAGGTAGAGTCCCCTGTGTTTACAATGCTAGTCCCTGGATCAATAGCTAGCATCCACAGTTTATATGTAATATCAAGAAGCAAAGGTCATATTATAACTTTATAACCAGGAATAACATAATTTTATTACATCATTACATAGCTCATTGGGCTATTACATTACATTGCAGCGGAATATCTATAAGCATGGAGTCCTTCATCTTCAAAGTGCCACAGGCAGACATGTTGGTTGTAGACTTTGTAATCCTAATCAATCAATCTTCACTAAAATCAATCAAACCTGCAACATTACAAGTTACAGCCACAAGGGTCAATACATTTGAATTGTATTGGGAAGTGATACTATGATAGTATGGTGGAGTCTATCATCTATATGCATTTGGCTAGGTGGAGTTGAGGCTTGCATTGCTCAAAATAGATTTTTCCCTAACTTTTGAAAATACTAAGTTTTGTTTGGTAAAATCTTTCCCAAGGCATCTACCAATCAAATACTGAAGATCCTTTCCAAGGCATCTACCAATCAAAGACTGAAGATTTGCTTGGCAAAATCATTTTTCCTCAATCAAAGATTTCAAGATCCTTGTACCAAGCCATCTCTCCATCAAAGATTGAAGAATTCAAACAACCCTTGTTCACCCACAAGTTTTAACTTTAGAAGTTGGAGTGATGAGATTCTTGATTTCTTCCATGTCTTGATGCTCAATTGTCCTTTACCAGGGACATGGCTAAGTACTTAGATTTTACACTCTGTAGAGGTGGTGCACTTTCCCCACAAGACTTGGTTTCCCAAGACAAGATCTTTCAGAAGCTTTCCCTTAGACCATCATGGACGCGTTCCATCCTATCAAAACACTACCACCCACTATCCATATGGCTAAGTTCTTGCAACCTATATGATCATGGCAGAGCCCATATTGCCAAGTGGTTGCACTTGAAGCTTCTCAGCATTTGACATCTCCAATCTCTTTGTTCCTGGGTGGCCATCCACAAGTGAGATACACAAGCCAAGTCCATGGCCTTGTGAACCACTCAACACAAACCATTCCTTCCATTCCACCCAGGTGATTCATTCACTTAGTTGTTTTATTAAACAAAACATAAGTCCTCAGACTTAGAATATTTTTCATAGTGTGAATATATATTCCACCCATGTTTTCTATTAGCTAGGCTAATCTTGAAGGTAGTAGGAATCTTAACTTGGGAAATTTCTACTAAGGCTTCATCTACTAGGTTTTCCCATAGCAAGGTCTATACTTGGCAAAATTAAAATCCATGCAAGTTTTACTTAGCAAAAACACTAATGCATAGTGAAAATAATGGGACAAAAGATATGAAGCATCACTTGCCTTTTTGGTAGAGGGTATAGGTTCACTCCTTGTCCTTGCAACAATAACACTCTTCAAGTCACTATAAATCAATCAAGCAAGGCACAAACTCAATCTACTAATCAAGCAAAATAACACACAAAAATTAGAAAGTCAAAGAAATGCATGCAAGCATGCCAAGCTTTGCTTTGTTTGAAAAAGTGGTTCCTAGTGGGTCATAGGCATTTTGAAAACACCTATTGGTCATTTTGTAAAGTGGCCAAGTCTTTTGCTAAAGGTTTCACCTCAAAAACCATTTTCAAAACAAAGTATCATTTTATGTGGTGTAGAAATATTTTTACTAAGGCATTAACCTATAGGGTTCATCAAATGAGTTGCTATTGCAAAACTTGGTGTTTGGGTCAGTAGGTTTGGTCCAAAACATTTTCTCCAAAGTTTTATTTATAAAAGTATTTTCATAACCAAAATCTTTATTTCCATTTGGCTAGAAATGGGCTAAATCAAGTTTTCCATCCTAAACTTTTCCAGATCCATTTTCCAAACTATGGGTTGGTTCCTAGGGTCAGTAAGGTCACAACAAACCATTTTGCAAAGGTTTTAACCCTAAAATCATTTTTAAACAATTTTTCTAATCTAAACAAGCAATCAAATGTTTCTGCATAATCAACCAATCTAACAAATACTATTTGCTAAACTAAAGGCAGGGTTGGTTAGGTCTTGCTCTCATGAATCCAACGACATAAAATTTGTAATTTTTGGACGTGTGGATCAAAAGATACAAGGGTTTGAAAATGGCACTTAAATCTATTTTTCAAATTCTGTTTTAAAACAGACCTGGCCACGCGTCGCTGTCTCATTGGGTGGTACCGGTTCGGCCGGATCAGCAACGAGGTGCGTTGGATCTAACTAGATCGTGCGGTTTAGAGGACATACCCCTTCGCGGTTAAGTGAATCTATCATGCTCGCCCGATCTAGATCTAACGGCTATCACACAGCGACCAAGAACTGGCGGTGCTGACTGTGGCTAGCGGCGGCGGAGCTGTCGGTCGACGATGGTGCCGATGCTACAGGAGGTGAGGGAGAAAGGGGAGTTTCTCACCGGGCTCAAGGGGTCACGGCGAAGCTCAAGGTACTCGCGGTTGGTTAAGGGGCGCTCGGGTCTTGGCAGGATTTCTCGCCGGAGTGGAGGACGGCGTCGGGCGGCTCTGGTCGATGGTGGGGACGGTGCTGTGGTTCACCCCAAGTTAAACGGAGGGCTGGGTTAGTTTCGCAAGGCCATGGCAAAGATGTTTGCGTGATCGAGGAGACACGGGTGGTCGGAATCTACCTGTGGGCGTCGTCGGAGAAAGAGGCAGACGGCGGTGCTGCAGGTCGTCGTCGTTGTCGAGGATAGGGGGCACCCTAAGACAAACGGAAAGTACTGTTAGGTTCGTATGAGCTTGGAGATCATCATCGTGTCCACGGGGAGGAGAGGGGAGGTCTGGTTTTACCGGGGAACGTCGCCGTAGTTGGAGCAGACGGTGGCGCTGGCTCGGGGTAGATGTTGCCGACGCTCAAGGACACGCGCGAGCGAGCTGCGACTGCAGAAAGTTCCGCTGGGGGATGCTGATCACAGCAGCGTGCTCGAGGAGGCAGGAGGTGGTGTGTACCGGCCTGAGTTGGTCGGAGACGGTGGTCGGAGCTGCGGCGGTACAGAGAGAAATGGAGGCAGCCTGGTGGCTCCGGGGAAGCGGGGTTTGAGGGGAATGGAAGAGGAGAGGGAGGTGATTTAACTGGCGTGGTCGCGGGGATTAATCGTCGAGCATTTACCGGTAATTACTCCAAGGAGTTAACAGCAAGAAACGGCTGGGGGAGGACGCGGTCCTCGCGTGGGTGGAGAAGAAGAACAGGAGGAGTGGGGTCGTCCTGTCAGCGAGAGAGGGGAGGGAGAAGTGGGTCCAGGCTGTCATTGACTGCGTGGGCTCTGTCCGTAGTAAAGAAAAACGGTTCGCTCGTGAGAGAGAGAGGTAGGGTCCACCGGTCAGTGGGAAAAGAATTGAGGGGGAGGGTCCACTGGTCATTGTCACTGCGGGTTAACTAATTGGTGCGAATCGTTTTCTTCAGGGATGAAAACTGGGCTGGTTTGCTGGGCCTGTTGGGCTGGGTCCTGTGCACTATTTTTTTTTCTGTCTGTTTTCTTTTTCCATTCTATTTTCCTGTTTTGAATTTCAAACAATTCAAACAATCACTCAACTTTGTACTTTGAATTTGGTTCTGTTTATCAACATAATCCAAATCCATAATAAAATAATATATCTTTTTTTTATTTTAGGATCCATTTATTATTTAAATAAAATGGATCTTTAGTTATTTAATAAAATAGGGTTTGATTTATTTAATAAAATTTCCATTTGAAAATGCTTTATGTTTTTAAATCCCTTTAGGATTATTTGTTCACCCATTGGTAGGGGTTTTTGGGTAAGGGCTTTATTAGCTTTGGAAATTCAATTTCCTTATCTTATTATATTCATAAGATTTTATTTATGGTTCCAATTTGAGTGAAACCAACTTCTATGGTCTTACTTGATCCTTTGTGAATATTTGTTGATCAATTTTGGTGTGGATCAAATCCATGAATTTGGAGATAACTTGGAAAATGATTTCCTTCCATTAGGGTTTAGGGTTTTTTGGATTTATTTTCCAAATGTTTAAATTTCCAGATACATTCATTGAGGAATGCATTTCTCTTGATTTGGATTTTGTTGAACTCAAACTTTAACCAAAGTTTGTTCAGGATGGGATTTTAAGTTTCCTTTTAGAAACAAAAGTTTCTTTTCACCCTGATTTTCAACAAAAAATTATTTTGTTTATTTATTTTTCACATTACAAGATTTGGAAAATCTTGGGATGTGACAGGCTACTACCCTTAAAATAAATCTCGGCCCGAGATTTGGGGAGGTTAGGGTTACAAGTTGGCTCAAAGCATCTAGGGTACTACCACCCTTAAAAATTTTCAAACTAAATTACATCTTGGATTGCTTGGAATCTTGATGAAACTTCCTTGGGCTACCTTCTGTATAGTGTCCTTTGTTTCCACACTTGACTCATGGGCCAAGGTTGAGTTTCTCCATAGGCTTGTTCAACTTGTTCTTCATCTTTTCTGGACAGTTGCTTGCATAATGTCCTGGATTCTTGCAGTTGAAACAATGGATGTCCTTGAGTTCTTTACGTGGCTCTTTTGGACAAGTTGCTACATAGTGGCCTGGTTCTTTGCAATTGTTGCACACTACTTGGCCGATCTCTTTATTCTTCGGGTTCTCTGGGCATCCACTGGGGTAGTGTCCCATTTCCTTACATTTACGACATTGCACAAGGCTCATGTCTTGCTTTGGTTTCTTAGGTTTCTTTAGTCCTTTGAATTGGGTTGTCTTGTTTGGAGGTATAAGTGGTCCTTTTCCTTTGCCATCAACATTCTTGGCATACTTGGATCCTTCTTGTTTCCTTTGTTCAATAATGGCATAGATGGGGCATTGGATAGGAGTATGATTGTTTCCTTCACATAGGTAACAAGTAGCTTGAGAGGTAGGACATTGTCCAATAGGATGTTTCTCTTCACAGTTAGGGCATTGATCTTCATGCTCATTGGAGGTATGGTCCTTGTCTCCACAAATAATGCAAGCTGGGTCTCCATCTAGAATAACATTCTTGTCATCCTTGTTGTCATACACTCTTTTGGAAGAGTTTTCTTCCATGCTGATCATTTGATTAGTCACCTTAAACATCAGTTGGGATTGTTCCTCCAAAAACTTTTGCAGTGCTGGATCTTTATCACTATTGTTGGCTATGAACTGAGTTGTTAGTTGGTTCAACTGGTGTTGGGTTGCTATGAGTTCTCTCATGTTGTCCTCTTGATTGTTGTTGTTGTCACCATCCTTGATGTTGGTGTCTCTTGGAGAAGTCATCTGTTTGGGTTGGATTGGGGTTAGAATAGGCAAGATATTTCTAAGGAAATAATTCTATTCACACACATCACAATTCACACAAGCAAAGTGCAAGCAATCACAAACAAACATTCCACTCAACAACAAGTTTGCAAACATATTTTTAGGCAACCAAAAATAATTTTTTTGTTACACCACATAAGTTGGTGTGTTTTATCTATACTAAATATGGTGGTCCATCTATATGGTTCATTTGTGATCTTTCCATCCTTCTTGGTTGATTCTTCTTGAATGAGATCTTTGTATCCTTGGAGAATTCTTGAATCTTGGTCTCAAAACTTCAAAGGTGATGATGGTTCCTTCTAAGTTGTTTTTCCTTAGTCTTCAAATCTTGAGTAACATTTCTTGTCTCACTTGTAGTCCTTAGTGATATCCAAGTTGGAAGTCCTTGGTGAATATGCTGAAGATGTTGAAGTCATTAGAGTTGATGAAGTCCTTTGCACATGGTGTAGTCTTTGGTCATGGGGTAGGCTTTTCCATCAAGTTGAAATAGAAGAGATGTAGAGTTGAAACCAAAATGGTTGAGGAAAGAGTTTACAAGATTGTTTGCAAATAGTTTTGGAACAAAATATAACTCCTATTTTTCTAAGGGTTTTTGTCCAATCCTAGGGTTACAAATCCTACAGGCAACACAATGCTCTGATACCATGTAAGGATCTCAACCTTTAAATAGGTAGAGTCCCCTGTGTTTACAATGCTAGTCCCTGGATCAATAGCTAGCATCCACAGTTTAGATGTAATATCAAGAAGCAAAGGTCATATTATAACTTTATAACCAAGAATAACATAATTTTATTACATCATTACATAGCTCATTGGGCTATTACATTACATTGCAGCGGAATATCTATAAGCATGGAGTCCTTCATCTTCAAAGTGCCACAGGCAGACATGTTGGTTGTAGACTTTGTAATCCTAATCAATCAATCTTCACTAAAATCAATCAAACCTGCAACATTACAAGTTACAGCCACAAGGGTCAATACATTTGAATTGTATTGGCAAGTGATACTATGATAGTATGGTGGAGTCTATCATCTATATGCATTTGGCTAGGTGGAGTTGAGGCTTGCATTGCTCAAAATAGATTTTTCCCTAACTTTTGAAAATAATAAGTTTTGTTTGGTAAAATCTTTCCCAAGGCATCTACCAATCAAAGACTGAAGATCCTTTCCAAGGCATCTACCAATCAAAGACTGAAGATTTGCTTGGCAAAATCATTTTTCCTCAATCAAAGATTTCAAGATCCTTGTACCAAGCCATCTCTCCATCAAAGATTGAAGAATTCAAACAACCCTTGTTCACCCACAAGTCTTAACTTTAGAAGTTGGAGTGATGAGATTCTTGATTGCTTCCATGTCTTGATGCTCAATTGTCCTTTACCAGGGACATGGCTAAGTACTTAGATTTTACACTCTATAGAGGTGGTGCACTTTCCCCACAAGACTTGGTTTCCCAAGACAAGATCTTTCAGAAGCTTTCCCTTAGACCATCATGGACGCGTTCCATCCTATCAAAACACTACCACCCACTGTCCATATGGCTAAGTTCTTGCAACCTGTATGATCATGGCAGAGCCCATATTGCCAAGTGGTTGCACTTGAAGCTTCTCAACATTTGACATCTCAAATCTCTTTGTTCCTGGGTGGCCATCCACAAGTGAGATACACAAGCCAAGTCCATGGCCTTGTGAACCACTCAACACAAACCATTCCTTCCATTCCACCCAGGTGATTCATTCACTTAGTTGTTTTATTAAACAAAACATAAGTCCCCAGACTTAGAATATTTTTCATAGTGTGAATATATATTCCACCCATGTTTTCTATTAGCTAGGCTAAGCTTGAAGGTAGTAGGAATCTTAACTTGGGAAATTTCTACTAAGGCTTCATCTACTAGGTTTTCCCATAGCAAGGTCTATACTTGGCAAAATTAAAATCCATGCAAGTTTTACTTAGCAAAAACACTAATGCATAGTGAAAATAATGGGACAAAAGATATGAAGCATCACTTGCCTTTTTGGTAGAGGTTATAGGTTCACTCATTGTCCTTGCAACAATCACACTCTTCAAGTCACTATAAATCAATCAAGCAAGGCACAACCTCAATCTACTAATCAAGCAAAACAACACACAAAAATGACAAAGTCAAAGAAATGCATGCAAGCATGCCAAGCTTTGCTTTGTTTGAAAAAGTGGTTCCTAGTGGGTCATAGGCATTTTGAAAACACCTATTGGTCATTTTGTAAAGTGGCCAAGTCTTTTGCTAAAGGTTTCACCTCAAAAACCATTTTCAAAACAAAGTATCATTTTATGTGGTGTAGAAATATTTTTACTAAGGCATTAACCTATAGAGTTCATCAAATGAGTTGCTATTGCAAAACTTGGTTTTTGGGTCAGTAGGTTTGGTCCAAAACATTTTCTCCAAAGTTTTCTTTATAAAAGTATTTTCATAACCAAAATCTTTATTTCCATTTGGCTAGAAATGGGCTAAATCAATTTTTCCATCCTAAACTTTTCCAAATCTATTTTCCAAACTATGGGTTGGTTCCTAGGGTCAGTAAGGTCACAACAAACCATTTTGCAAAGGTTTTAACGCTAAAATCATTTTGAAACAATTTTTCTAATCTAAACAAGCAATCAAATGTTTCTGCATAATCAACCAATCTAACAAATACTATTTGCTAAACTATAGGCAGGGTTGGTTAGGTCTTGCTCTCCTGAATCCAACGACATAAAATTTGTAATTTTTGGACGTGTGGATCAAAAGATACAAGGGTTTGAAAATGGCACTTAAATCTGTTTTTCAAATTCTGTTTTAAAACAGACCTGGCCACGCGTCGCTGTCTCATTGGGTGGTACCGGTTCAGCCGGATCAGCAACGAGGTGCGTTGGATCTAACTAGATCGTGCGGTCCAGAGGACATACCCTTTCGCGGTTAAGTGAATCTATCGTGCTCGCCCGATCTAGATCTAACGGCTATCACACAGCGACCAAGAACTGGCGGTGCTGACTGTGGCTAGCGGCGGCGGAGCTGTCGGTCGACGACGGTGCCGATGCTACAGGAGGTGAGGGAGAAAGGGGAGTTGCTCACCGGGCTCAGGGGGTCACGGCGAAGCTCAAGGTACTCGCGGTTGGTCAAGGGGCGCTCGAGTCTTGGCACGATTTCTCGCCGGAGTGGAGGACGGCGTCGGGCGGCTCTGGTCGACGGTGGGGACGGTGCTGTGGTTCACCCCAAGTTAAACGGAGGGCTGGGTTAGTTTCGCAAGGCCATGGCAAAGATGTTTGCGTGATCGAGGAGACACGGGTGGTCGGAATCTACCTGTGGGCGTCGTCGGAGAAAGAGGCAGACGGCGGTGCTGCAGGTCGTCGTCGTTGTCGAGGATAGGGGGCACCCTAAGACAAACGGAAAGTGTTGTTAGGTTCGTATGAGCTTGGAGATCATCATCGTGTCCACGGGGAGGAGAGGGGAGGTCTGGTTTTACCGGGGAACGTCGCCGTAGTTCGAGCAGACGGCGGCGCTGGCTCGGGGTAGATGTTGCCGACGCTGAAGGACACGCGCGAGCGAGCTGCGACTGCAGAAAGTTCTGCTGGGGGATGCTGATCACAGCAGCGTGCTCGAGGAGGCAGGAGGTGGTGTGTACCGGCCTGAGTTGGTCGGAGACGGTGGTCGGAGCTGCGGCGGTACAGAGAGAAATGGAGGCAGCCTGGTGGCTCCGGGGAAGCGGGGTTTGAGGGGAATGGAAGAGGAGAGGGAGGTGATTTAACTGGCGTGGGCGCGGGGATTAATCGTCGAGCATTTACCGGTAATTACTCCGAGGAGTTAACGGCAGGAAACGGCCGGGGGAGGGCGCGGTCCTCGCGTGGGTCGAGAAGAAGAACAGGAGGAGTGGGGTCGTCCTGTCAGCGAGAGAGGGGAGGGAGAAGTGGGTCCAGGCTGTCATCGACTGCGTGGGTTCTGTCCGTAGTAAAGAAAAACGGTTCGCTCGTGAGAGAGAGAGAGGTGGGGTCCACCGGTCAGTGGGAAAAGAATTGAGGGGGAGGGTCCACTGGTCATTGTCACTGCGGGTTAACTAATTGGTGCGAATCGTTTTCTTCAGGGATGAAAACTGGGCTGGTTTGCTGGGCCTGTTGGGCTGGGTCCTGTGCACTATTTTTTTTCTGTCTCTTTTCTTTTTCCATTCTATTTTCCTGTTTTGAATTTCAAACAATTCAAACAATCACTCAACTTTGTACTTTGAATTTGGTTCTGTTTATCAACATAATCCAAATCCAAAATAAAATAATATATCTTTTTTTTATTTTAGGATCCATTATTATTTAAATAAAATGGATCTTTAGTTATTTAATAAAATAGGGTTTGATTTATTTAATAAAATTTCCATTTGAAAATGCTTTATGTTTTTAAATCCCTTTAGGATTATTTGTTCACCAATTGGTAGGGGTTTTTGGGTAAGGGCTTTATTAGCTTTGGAAATTCAATTTCCTTATCTTATTATATTCATAAGATTTTATTTATGGTTCCAATTTGAGTGAAACCAACTTCTATGGTCTTACTTGATCCTTTGTGAATATTTGTTGATCAATTTTGGTGTGGATCAAATCCATGGATTTGGAGATAACTTGGAAAATGATTTCCTTCCATTAGGGTTTAGGGTTTTTTGGATTTATTTTCCAAATGTTTAAATTTCTAGATACATCCATTGAGGAATGCATTTCTCTTGATTTGGATTTTGTTGAACTCAAACTTTAACCCAAGTTTGTTTAGGATGGGATTTTAAGTTTCCTTTTAGAAACAAAAGTTTCTTTTCACCCTGATTTTCAACAAAAAATTTATTTATTTTTCACATTACAAGATTTGGAAAATCTTGGGATGTGACATTAATTCGCCATAATGCGGCCACCATTACTCGCCTTGACCATGCGCGTTAAAACGCCAGCGCCTTCTCCTCCTTTCCCCTCTGTCACCACACTTTGACTCGCCCTCAGGCTGCTGAATTTTGCCAGAGACCATCCTTTGCTCCGACGAGGTTCAGCGTCGATTCCGGCCAAGCCACACCACCCCGTGCCTCCCCGAGCACACTAGCACACTCCCCACTCCTAGGCGCTTCTCCCCGTATCCTCAGTTCAACCGCGGGCGCCCCAGAGCGTCGGCTAGGACAAGCTTCTGAACGCCGCCGCGACTGGTTCTTCCCCGACGACGTCTCCCAGGTAAACCAGACCGCCCCTCGCCTTCTCATTCATGCTCACACACTCGCCGCATCCTCCTGCGTCTAACCATACCCTCGGTTGTTCTTCTCGTGACATGTAGCGACGACTCCGACCACGACTGAGACCACCCGACGTTGTTCTCTACTCCGGCGAGCAATCGCAGCTATACCTGAGCGCCCCTTGCCCCATCGACCACACGACGAACTTCCCTAGCCTCCTGCGAGTCCGGTGAGCCTACTCTCTCCCTCTCTCGTTTCCTATTTCGCCAGCGCCGCCGCTGTTTGACCGTCGCCGCCGCGCACCACCGTTGAGCGCCGCCAGTTCTTGGCCAGGCAATAGGAGCCGTTCGATCTAGATCGGGCGAGCACGATAGATTCACTTAACCGCGAAGGGGTATGTCCTCTAGACCGCGCGATTTGAGTTGATCCAACGCACCGCGTTGCCGATCCGGCCGAACCGGTACCGACCAGTTAGAATGCGCCGCGTGTCCCCTGATCTGTTTAAAAAACAGATTTGAAATCTGATTTAAGTTGCAATTTCAAACCCCTATAACTTTCAATCCACACGTCCAAAAATTACAAATTTTATGTCGTTGGATTCAGGAGAGCAAGACCTAGCCAACCATACCCTTGGTTTAGCAAATAGTATCTGTTAATTTACTTGTTTTTGCAGATTCTTTTGTGAGCTTGTTAAGAGTATAAAAATTGTGTAAAAATGATTTTAAAGGTTAAAACCTTTGCAAAATGGTTTGTGAAGAACCTACTGACCCTAGGAACCAACCCATGGTTGTGAAAATGAATTTGGGAAAAGATAGGATGGATTATTTGACTTAGCCATTTTCTAGCCAAATAAAATTATTGATTTTATTAGGAAAATGGTTTTGGAGTAAAAACTTTGAGAAATGGTTTGGATCAAACCTACTGACCCAAAACACCAAGTTTTGCAAACTAGCAACTCATTTGGTGAAGAACTTAAAAGTTTTGTCTTGATAAAAACATTTTCTCACCACATAAAATGTTGAATGGATTTTACATGGTTTTGGGCAAAACCCTCTTACTAATGACTTTGCCACTTTGTTAAATGACCAATTTGGAACTTACAAAGTTTTAGAAACTTAATAGAGACCCTCTTTACAAAATAAAGCTATCTTGTGCATGCCCCCAAGCATGACTTAGTTTCCATTGTTTTGTGTGTGTGAATTTGTTTGAGTGATTATTGGTTTGGAGTGATAGTTGATGTTGTATTTGCTTGATTGACTTGTAGTGAAGTTAGAGAAGTGTGAGACTAGCAAGATCAAGGAGTGAACCACCATTCCCTACCAAAAAGGCAAGTTACACTATCATACAAAAGTCCTACTATTTTCATTATACTTAGTGGATTTTGAAACATGCATGAAAATGATTTATACTTATACTATGCTAAATCCTAATAGGATGCCCTTACATTCCTTAGTGAAAATATTGTAGTAGTACATGCTTAGCCATGCTTTATTTTGAAAAGAGAAACATGTTGAGATTTTGCAAAGTTGAGAAAAGGACTTGTGTTTTATATAATAAAACAAGGACTCAATGAACCACCTAGGTGGAGAGCACTTCAAGTTTTGGAGAAGGTGGCAACAAAAGAGAACCATGTCTATGGTGATCTCTTTGTGTTGTGCTCCAAAAGAAAACCACCTAGGAAACTTAGAGATTGAACATGTTTCTCCAATTGTGGCTTTCGTGTGCAACCACATGCTATTATGGCTCTGGCTTAGTCGACTACATTAGGAAGACCCATACATTGTCTTTAGTTACCGGACATGGGGATCTGGAATGCTTCATGGGGGCTGAAGACAAGCTAGCAATGGTGTATGGGAGGACCTTTTGGAAAGACTTCGTCACAATCTCAATCTGCCGGTACTCCATCTTGGTGAGCACTAATCCAGTAGGCCACTGGTGGCAACAAGATGGGATGGTGACATGTGGGTAAAGTGTACTCCTTCTGCAGAAGATAATAAAATCTAAGTACTTAGCCGTGTCCTCGGTTATGGACAATACTGAGCAACTAAAGTTTGAACTATGGGAGATCTCGACATTCCAACTTCTAAAATAAAAAAACTTGAAGGATTTGGGGATTTACCAAGGAATTCAAGAGATTTTGATAAACACTTGGTGCACTTGGGGTTACCAAGGTGCTCAAGAGATTTTGATAAACACTTGGTGCACTTGGGGTTACCAAGGTGCTCAAGAGATTTTGTTAAACACTTGGTGCACTTGGGGTTACCAAGGTGCTTAAGAGATTTTGTTAAACACTTGGTGCACTTGGGGTTACCAAGGTGCTCAAGAGATTTTGATGAAAACTTGAACACTTGGTCTTTACCAAGGAGTTCATGGAGTTTAATAATAACCTAAACCCTTGGTCTTTACCAAGGAGCTTTCAAAGATTTTGATCAAGGAGTAAAACCATTTTGAAAAGATAGGATAAATCATTGCTTTATGCAAATGAGCCTGAAACCCTACTTAGCCAAATGTGCATGTAATGATAGGATCCACTTATATTCTACACAAAAGTGAAACTTGCCAATACATTCAAATGTATTGACCCTTGTGGCTGTAACTTGTAATGTTGCAGGTTTGATTGCTTTTAGTGAAGATTGATTGATTAGGATTACAACCAGCATGTCTGCCTGTGGCACTTTGAAGACGAAGGACCCCTACTTATAGTTATTCCGCTGCAATGTAATGTAATAGCCAAATGAGCTATATTTGATGTAATGAAATTATGTTATTCCTGGTTATAAAGATATATTATGACCTTTGTTTCTTGATGTTACATCTTAACTGTGGATGCTAGCTATTGATCCAGGGACTAGCATCGTAAACACAGGAGGAATCTACCCTATTATAAGGTAGAGGCCTCTTACACTAGCTATTGATCTAGGGACTAGCATTGTAAACACAGGGATCTCTACCTTATTAAAGGTTAGGACCTCTACAGATGGTATCAGAGCACTGTGTTGCCTGTAGGATTGTAACCCTAGGATTGGACAAAACCCCTTAGAAAAATAGGAGTTGTATTTGTTCCAAAACTTATTTACAAACAATCTTGTAAACTCTTTCCTCAACCTTTTTGGTTTTGATTCTACATCTCTTCCTTTTCAAACTTGATGGACAAGACCCCAACATAAGCAAATAATTCACCATAAGCAAAGACTTCAACATGAGCAAAGAACTTCACCAACTCAAATGACTTCAAATTCAACATCATCAAGGACTTCAACTTTATTTTCACCAAGGACTTCAACTTGGATATCACTAAGGACTACAAGTGAGACAAAAAATGTTACTCAAGACTTGAAGACTAAAGAAACACAACCAAGAAGGAACCATCATCACCTTTGAAGTTTGTGACCAAGAATTTTTCCAAGAGAGCCATGATCTCAAGAATCAACTAAGAAGGATGGAAAGATCACAAGTGAACCATATAGTTGGACCACCACATGTAGATTAAATCAAAAACACCAATTTATGTGGTGTAGCAAAAATATTTTGTTGCCTAAAAATGTGCTTGAACCTTGTTTAATGAGTGGAATGTTTGTTTGTGATTGCTTGCACATTGCTTGTGTGAATTGTGATGTGTATGATTAGAATTATTCCTATAGAAATCTTTTGCCTATTCTAATCCCCATACAGCCCAAACAGATGAGTACCCCAAGAGACTCCAACATCAAGAATGGTGACAACAACCAAGAGATGCACATGAGAGAACTCATAGTGACCCAAACCCAGTTGAACCAAGTGACAACTCAGTTTTTAGCCAACAACAATGAGTCAGACCCAACCATGCAAAGGTTTTTGGAAACCCAAACCCAATTGATGCAAAGGGTGACAAATCAAGTGATCAACATGGGAGATGTAAGGTTCCCAACCTTTAATAAGGTAGAGATCCCTATGTTTACAATGCTAGTCCCTGGATCAATAGCTAGCATCCACAGTTAAGATGTAATATCAAGAAACAAAGGTCATAATACAACTTTATAACCAGGAATAAAATAATTTATTACATCTTACATAGCTCATTTGGCTATCTCATTACAATGCAGCAGAATATAACAATAGCATCGGGTCCTTCATCTTCAAAGTGCCACAGGCAGACATGTTGGTTGTAGACTTGTAATCCTAATCCTTACACTATACTAATATCAAACAAACCTGCAACATAACAAGTTACATCCACAAGGGTCAATACATTTGAATTGTATTGGCAAGTGATACTATGGTAGTATAGTGGAGTCTATCATCTATATGCATTTGGCTAAGTGGAGCTTAGGCTTGCATTGCTCAAAATAGATTTTCCTTATCATTTGAAAACACTAAGTTTTTGTTTGTCAAAAATCACCCAAGGCATCTCCCAATAGAAATTGGTGATCCTTCAACCCCTGTTCAACCACAAGTTTTTAACTTAGAAATTGGGATGATGAGATTCTTGATAGCTTCCATGTCTTGATGCTCAAATTGTCCTTTGCCAGGGACATGGCTAAGTACTTAGATTTTACACTCTGTAGAGGTGGTGCACTTTCCCCACAAGACTTGGTTTCACCAAGACAATATCTTTCAGAAGCCTCCCCTTAGACAAGAATGGACGCGCTCCAACCTATCAAACCCCTACCACCAACTGTCCATTTGGCTAAGTTATTGCAACCTAAATGATCCAGGCAGAGCCCATAATGCCAAGTGGTTGCACTTGAAGCTTCTCAACATTTGACATCTCAAATCTCTTTGTTCCTGGGTGGCCATCCACAAGTGAGATACACAAGGTTCACCAGTCCCCTGGCCTTGTGTAACCACTCAACATAAACCATTCCTTCCATTCCACCCAGGTGATTCATTCACTTAGTTGTTATATTAAACAAAACACAAGTCCTCAGACTTAGAAATTTTTCCATAGTATGAATATACATTCCACCCTTGTTTTCTACTAGCTAAGCTAGGCATGATAGTAATAGGG
Organism: Avena sativa; assembly: GCA_916181665.1. Classification (NCBI taxonomy): domain Eukaryota; kingdom Viridiplantae; phylum Streptophyta; class Magnoliopsida; order Poales; family Poaceae; genus Avena; species Avena sativa. The sequence continues at coordinate 268,305,446 of OV702298.1, read as the reverse complement.
ATCTTAACTTAGGAAATTTCTACTAAGGTTTCATCTACTAGGTTTTCCCATAGCATAGTTTATACTTAGCAAAATTTCCATGCAAGTCCTACTTAGAAATATCACTAATGCTTAGTGAAAATAATGGGACAAAAGTATGAAGCATCACTTGCCTTTTTGGTAGAGAGTATGAGTTCACTTCTTGATCTTTGCAATGTTCACACACTTCAATCACTACAAGCAAACAATATTTCAACTACCATTCAAGCAATTCATCACATAAAATGATAGTAACAAAAACAATGCATGCAAGCATGCTAAAGATTGTTTTATTTGTAAAAGTGATTTCTAATGGTTCATAAACATTTAAAAACACCTAATGGTTATTTTATAAAGTGGCAAAATCATTTGTATAAGATTCTACTTCATAAACCATTTTTGATCAAGTCATTATTTTATGTGGTGTAGAAATGCTTTTAATAAGGCAAATTCTATAGGTTTCACAAAATATGTTTTCAAACCACATAACCTTGTGTTTAGGGTCAGGGAGTTTATTTCCAAAACACTTCTCAAAGGTTTTCTTCCAAAACCATTTTTAATAAATAAACCATATTTTTATTTGACTCGAAATGGTTTAAATCAAAGATTTATTCTTTTGCTTCACCAAATACATTTTTGAAACCACAATTTGTTTCCTATGGTCAGTAGGTTCAAAACACACCATTTGCCAAGGATTTTATCCTCAAAATCATTTTGGAATAAATTTTATAACCTAAACATGCATACACAAGTTTCTACAAAAACAATCAATTTCACAGAAGCTTTTTACTAAAAAAAAATGGCATGGTTGGCTAGGGCTTGTTTTTCTGAATCCATTGATATAAAGTTTGTAAAATTTGGACGTGTAGATTTAAAGTTATAGATTTTACAAAATTGAATCACAAATAGATCAAATCCTGTTTTTAAATCTGACTCTGTGACACGCGGCGCATTTCCATTCGTCGGTACCGCTTCGGACGGATCAGCAACGTGAGGCGTTGGATCTAAACAGATCGTGCGGCCTAGGTTGCTACTTACCTCTTCGTCTAGTTTCTATCCTGTCCTTTGGATCTGCATCTAACGGCTATCAACGACTTGCCACTAACTGGCGGCGCTCAGCGGCAGCGCGCGGCGGCGACGCTCTGCTAGCGGCGGAGCTGGCAATGCAGGAAGCGAGAAGGAAAGAGAGATGGCTCACAGTGATCGCAGTGACGTGGGGATGCTCAACCTGCTCGCGGTTGACGGAGGGGCGCACAGGGTTGCTGATAATCGCTTGTCGGAGTTGCGTCTAACGACGGCCACGCTCTGTCGTCGTCGAGGGCGGTGCTACGGGTCACGAGGGAGCAAACGGAAAGCACGGTTAGATGCGCAAGGTCATGGCGATGATGCGTGCGTGAAGGAGAAGGAGAGGGGCGGTCAGGTTCTTACCAGAGGATTCACCGGAGAGGAAAGCAGACGGTGGCGCTACTATTCGTCGTTGTTGTCAACGCTGCAGAGCACGCGCGGGCGAGCTAACGCTACGGGGAGATGCGCCTGGAGGTGGGGAGTATGTGAATTTTGGTCGGGGAGGCAAGGGGCGGTGAGGGGTTGCCGGAATCGTCACTGGAGAGTCGTCAGACAGAGGACGGTGCAGAGAAGAATTGGGCGGCCTAGGGGCACGCTTGGGTGAGGCGACAGAGGGGAAATGGAGGGGAAACACAGGCGAGTAATAGGGCATGGTCGGGGGTCGTTTAATGGTGCGGTTAACGCGAATTAAGCCCGGCTTTAATCGCCTGCAATGGCCGGCGAGGTGAGGGGCGTGGTCACCGCGGGGAGGAAGAAGGTGACGCGGCTATGGGGTCGTCTCGTCAGCGAGGAGAGACAGAGGAGGTGGGGTCCGTGCGTCAGTGAGGGCATGGGTTAAGTCTGCGGTGGGAAAACGTTTCGCCCGGTGAGAGGGAGAGGTGGGCTAACTGGGCCTTGTTGGGCTAGTTGGGCTGGGTCGGCTTGATTCCTTTTTTTTGTTCTGTTTCTGTTTTTCTTTTTCCTTTTCCTTTATTCTATTTTGGTTTTGAATAAGCAATTCAAACCTTCATTTGAATTCAATCCTTTGCCAAAGTTTGTGTAGGTTTAAATATTGATTTGTAATATAATCTGATGTCAATTTTTGAAATAAAACTTTATTCTTTTTAGGGTCTTTTATTTATTTGATTAGGCCCTTGTTTTTAATTCAAAAAGGATTTAGTTATATTTTCAAACACCATTTAAGTTTCTAAAAACTTCCCAAAACTTTTCAGTAGGTTTTTATTTGATTATTTAGGTGTCAAATAATTCATCTTGAATTATTCAGAATAATTTAATTTGATTCATGAATCATTTGAATTGGGTATTTGTTTTTATTCCAATGGAATTAAATATTGTTTTAATTCCCTAAATTTTATTTGGAAAATTTATTTTATTTAAGTTGATTAAACAACTTTTATTCCACTTGGGTAAATTCCAAAATACCATTTTCTCATGATTTAAATGATCATTCTTATTAGAGATTTGTCTTTATTAAGATAGGGATAGAATGGTTATTGCCATTTTTTTCGGAAATTCTTTATCCTTTTATTTTATTTGGATTGGGATTACATTCATTCCATTTGCTTATGGATTTGGCCAAGGTTTGATTTTGTCTTTAAATATTCTTTATTTAATATTTCTTTCTTCATCTTGTAAAATCCATATCTTTTTATTTAGAGATCCAAACTTGGTGATTCCAATTTGTAAAATCTTGTTTAATATTTGTTTATCCTTTTGAATATCTTTAGGATCATTTGCTCACCATTTGGTTGGATTTATAGATAGGCTCTTTATTAGCTTTGGAAGTTTAATTTCCATATCTTATTATATTCATAATATTTTATTTATGGCTCCAATTTAAGTGAAACCAATTTATATGGTCTTATAATACTTCTATTGATCATTCTTGATCATTTGTATGTGCTTGTTGACAAGTTTTTATATGGATCAAATCCATAGGATTGGAGATAATTGGGAAATGATTTTATTCCATTAGGGTTTTAGGATTTGGATTTATTTTCCAAGTGTTTAAATTTCCAGATACATTTTAAGAGGAATGCAATTCACTTGATTTTGGATTTTGCTGAATTCAAACTTTAATTAAAGTTTGTTCAAGATGGGATTTTAAGTTTCTATTTAGAAACAAAAGTTTCTTTTCACCCTGATTTTCAACAATAAATTATTTTGTTTATTTTATTTTTCACATTACAAGATTTGGAAAATCTTGGGATGTGACAGGCTACCACCCTTAAAATAAATCTCGTCCCGAGATTTGGGGAGGCTAGGGGTTACAAGTTGGCTCAAAGCATCTAGGGTACTACCACCCTTAAAAATTTTCCAACTAGATTACATATTGGCCTTCTTGGGATCTTGTTGAAATCTCTCTGGACAAACATCGGCATAGTGTCCTTTGTTTCCACACTTGAAACATGTGACATGGCTGAGATCCTTCATAGGCTTGTTTATCTTGTGCTTCATATTTTCTGGACAATTGCTTGCATAATGTCCTTGGTTACCACAATTGTAACAGGTGATAAGATTGAGTTCATCACGTATCTTCTGTGGGCAAGTTGCTACATAATGGCCTAGATCTTTGCAGTTGTTGCACCACACTTGGCTAATCTCCTTATACTTTTGCTTTTCTGGACATTCACTCGCATAGTTTCCCATTTCTTTGCAATGACCACATTGCACATGGCTTTTGTCCTTCTTTTTCTTGGGTTTCTCCAAAGCTAGGAGTGCTTCTAGTTCATGTTCTTCATATGTTATCTCATAGGTAGGAATGTCTACTGGTCTCCTTGACCTTATATTACTCCTTGGATAATACATATGTCTCCTTTTTGGTCCTTTAAATTGGGTCATGTTGCTGGGAGGTACAAGCTAAGATTTTCCTTTGTCTTCATCCTTCTTGGTAGACTTGGCTCTCTCATGGTAATCTGCAATCAGTTGTTGCACTCCACCTTGTTTCCTTTGTTCAACTATGGAATAGATGGGGCATTGGATAGGGACATGATTGTTTCCTTCACATAAGTAACAAGTAGCTTGAGATGTGGGGCATTGGTCAATTGGATGTTTCTCTTCACAATTGGGGCATTGATCTCCATGCTCCTTGGAAGTGTGATCTTTGTCTCCACAAATATTGCAAGCTTGGGTTCCTTCTAGAATAATATCTTTGTCATCCTTGTTGTCATAAGCTCCTTGGGAAGAGTTTTCTCCCATGTTGACCATTTGAGTAGCCAACCCTTGCAACAATTGGGATTGAGTTTACAAAACTTTTTGCATGGTTGGGTCTAACTCATTGTTGCTGGCTAAAAACTGAGTTGTCACTTGGTTCAACTGGGTTTGTCTTGCAAGCAGTTGGTCTCTCCGGTTGACCTCTTGGTTGTTGCTGTTGCCATCCTTGTTGTCTCTTGGAGTAGTCATCTGTTTGGGTTGGATTTGGATTAGAATAGGCTAAATATTTCTAAGGGAATAATTCTAATTACACACATCACAATTCACACAAGCAATGTGCAAGTAATCACAAACAAACATTTCACTCAAACAACAAATTTCAAGCATATTTTTAGGCAACCAAAAATATTTTTGTTACATGTCACATCCCAAGATTTTGCAAATCTTGTTATGTGAAAAATAAATAAACAAAATAAATTTTTGTTGAAAATCAGGGTGAAAAGAAACTTTCGTTTCTAAAAGGAAACTTAAAATCCCATCTTGAACAAACTTTGGTAAAAGTTTGAATCCAACAAAAAAATCCAAATCAAGAGAAATGCATTCCTCAATGAATGTATCTGGAAATTTAAACACTTGGAAAATAAATCCAAACCCTAAACCCTAATGGAATAAAATCATTTCCAAGTTATCTCCAAGCCTATGGATTTGATCCATATAAAATCTTATCAACAAACATTCACAAATGATCAAGAAATACAAATAGAAATAATATAAGACCATAGAAATTGGTTTCACTTAATTTGGAACCATAAATAAAATCTTATGATTTTAACAAGATAAGAAAAAGTAATTCCCAAAGCTAATAAAAGAACCTATCTAGAAACCCATACCAATTGGTGAGAAAATAATCCTAAAGATATTTAAAGGATAAACAAATCTCAAATAAGATTTCACAAATTGGAATCACCAAGTTTGGATCTCTAAATAAAAAGATATGGATTTTATAAGATGAAGAAAGAAATATTAAATAAAGAATATTTAAAGACCAAATCAAATCTTGGCCAAATCCATAAGCAAATGGAATGAATTATAATCCAAATCCAAATAAAATAAAAGAATAAAGAATTGCCAAAATAAAATAAAATGGCTTAGACCAAATCCTATTGGAATAAAGACAAATCCAAATCCTAAATGATTAATAAATCATATTAAAGACCTTTCCAAATAATTCAAGATGAATTATTTGACACCCTTTTAAGTAAACAAAACCAAGAATTTAGAAGTCAAATGGAAATTAAAAACATTATTGAATCCTATTTGATTTAAAACAAGGGCCCTTTTTATTAATGAAAAAGACCCCCAAAAGGAACAAAATTATATTCTAAAATTGACTTCAGGGTATAATACTAATCAGTATTTAAACCCACACAAAATTTGGCAAGGTTTTGAATTCAAATGAATGTTTGAATTGACCAAACAAAACCAAAACAGAATTAAAGAAAAGGGAAAAGAAAAAACAAACAAAACAAAAAAAATAGTAAAAGACCCAGCCCAACTAGCCTGGCCCAACTAAGCCCAGCCAGCCCACCTCTCCCTCTCACCGAGCGAACCGTTATTCACTCGCAAAAGAACCCGCAGCGACACTGACGCGTGGACCCCGCATTCCTTCTCTCTCTCTCGCTGCCAGACGGCCACACCTACCAGTTCGTCGTTCCCACCCGCGAGGCTGTTTCTTCCCCCAAACCTCGCCATTCCTGCCGTTTAATTCCTCGCTTGAATTCGCCTTAATGCCGCGTTAATCCCTCGCCGTGACCACACAGTGATAAACGCCAGGATCCCCTCTCCGTTTCCCCCTCAGTCCCCCACCTTAGCGCGCCCCCATGCCGTCCTAATTTCTCTACGAAGCTCCACTGCCCCGACGAGTTCCGGCATCGATTCCGGCCAGCCTGCTCCGCCCCTCGTCTCCTCGAGCACACGAGCATCTTCCCCAACCTCTGGCGCACCTCACAGTACCTTGTGTTTTGTTTAATAAAACAAATAAGTGAATGAATCACCTGGGTGGAATGGAAAGAATGGATTGTGTTGAGTGGTTACGCAAGTCCAGTATGATGGGGAAAACTTGGGCATCACCAAGTCCAGTATACTGGGGAAAACTTGGTATCTCACTTGTAGAATGCCACCCAGGAACAAAGAGATTTGAGATGTCAAATGTTGAGAAGCTTCAAGTGCAGCCACTTGGCATTATGGGATCTACCTAGATCATATAGGTTGCAATAACTTAGACAAATGAACAGTTGGTGGTAGGGGTATGATAGGTTGGAGCGTGTCCATTCTGGTCTAAGGGAAGGCTTCTGAAAGATCTTGTCTTGGTGAAACCAAGTCTTGTGGGGAAAGTGCACACCTCCGTAGAGTGTAAAAATCTAAGTACTTAGCCATGTCCCTGGCAAAGGACAATTTGAGAATCAAGACATGGAAGCTATCAAGAATCTTCTCATCCCAATTTCTAAGTTAAAAACTTGTGGTTGAACGAGGGTTGAAGGATCACCAATTTCTATTGGGAGATGCCTTGGGTGATTTTGACAAGCAAAAGCTTAGTGATTTCAAAGGGTAAGGAAAAATCTATTTTGAGCAAAGCAAGCCTAAGCTCCACTTAGCCAAATGCATATAGATGATAGATACCACTATACTACCATAGTATCACTTGCCAATACAATTCAAATGTATTGACCCTTGTGGCTATAACTTATTATGTTGTAGGTTTGTTTGATGTTAGTGAAGTGTGTTGATTAGGATTACAAGTCTACAACCAACATGATTGCCTGTGGCACTTTGAACATGAAGGACTCCAAGCTATAGTTATTTCTGCTGCATTGTAATGAGATAGCAAAATGAGCTATGTAAGATGTAATGAATTATTTTATTCCTGGTTATAAAGTTGTATTATGACCTTTGTTTCTTGATATTACATCTTAACTATGGATGCTAGCTATTGATCTAGGGACTAGCATTGTAAACACAGGGATCTCTACCTTATTAAAGGTTAGGACCTCTACAGATGGTATCAGAGCACTGTGTTGCCTGTAGGATTGTAACCCTAGGATTGGACAAAACCCCTTAGAAAATAGGAGTTGTATTTGTTCCAAAACTTATTTACAAACAATCTTGTAAACTCTTTCCTCAACCTTTTTGGTTTTGATTCTACATCTCTTCCTTTTCAAACTTGATGGACAAGACCCCAACATAAGCAAATACTTCACCATAAGCAAAGACTTCAACATGAGCAAAGAACTTCACCAACTCAAATGACTTCAAATTCAACATCATCAAGGACTTCAACTTTATTTTCACCAAGGACTTCAACTTGGATATCACTAAGGACTACAAGTGAGACAAGAATTGTTACTCAAGACTTGAAGACTAAAGAAACACAACCAAGAAGGAACCATCATCACCTTTGAAGTTTGTGACCAAGAATTTTTCCAAGAGAGCCATGATCTCAAGAATCAACTAAGAAGGATGGAAAGATCACAAGTGAACCATATAGTTGGACCACCACATGTAGATTAAATCAAAAACACCAATTTATGTGGTGTAGCAAAAATATTTTGTTGCCTAAAAATGTGCTTGAACCTTGTTTGATGAGTGGAATGTTTGTTTGTGATTGCTTGCACATTGCTTGTGTGAATTGTGATGTGTATGATTAGAATTATTCCTATAGAAATCTTTTGCCTATTCTAATCCCCATACAACCCAAACAGATGAGTACCCCAAGAGACTCCAACATCAAGAATGGTGACAACAACCAAGAGATGCACATGAGAGAACTCATAGTGACCCAAACCCAGTTGAACCAAGTGACAACTTAGTTTTTAGCCAACAACAATGAGTCAGACCCAACCATGCAAAGGTTTTTGGAAACCCAAACCCAATTGATGCAAAGGGTGACAAATCAAGTGATCAACATGGGAGATGTAAGGTTCCCAACCTTTAATAAGGTAGAGATCCCTATGTTTACAATGCTAGTCCCTGGATCAATAGCTAGCATCCACAGTTAAGATGTAATATCAAGAAACAAAGGTCATAATACAACTTTCTAACCAGGAATAAAATAATTTATTACATCTTACATAGCTCATTTGGCTATCTCATTACAATGCAGCAGAATATAACAATAGCATCGGGTCCTTCATCTTCAAAGTGCCACAGGCAGACATGTTGGTTGTAGACTTGTAATCCTAATCCTTACACTATACTAATATCAAACAAACCTGCAACATAACAAGTTACATCCACAAGGGTCAATACATTTGAATTGTATTGGCAAGTGATACTATGGTAGTATAGTGGAGTCTATCATCTATATGCATTTGGCTAAGTGGAGCTTAGGCTTGCATTGCTCAAAATAGATTTTCCTTATCATTTGAAAACACTAAGTTTTTGTTTGTCAAAAATCACCCAAGGCATCTCCCAATAGAAATTGGTGATCCTTCAACCCCTGTTCAACCACAAGTTTTTAACTTAGAAATTGGGATGATGAGATTCTTGATAGCTTCCATGTCTTGATGCTCAAATTGTCCTTTGCCAGGGACATGGCTAAGTACTTAGATTTTACACTCTGTAGAGGTGGTGCACTTTCCCCACAAGACTTGGTTTCACCAAGACAATATCTTTCAGAAGCCTCCCCTTAGACAAGAATGGACGCGCTCCAACCTATCAAACCCCTACCACCAACTGTCCATTTGGCTAAGTTATTGCAACCTAAATGATCCAGGCAGAGCCCATAATGCCAAGTGGTTGCACTTGAAGCTTCTCAACATTTGACATCTCAAATCTCTTTGTTCCTGGGTGGCCATCCACAAGTGAGATACACAAGGTTCACCAGTCCCCTGGCCTTGTGTAACCACTCAACATAAACCATTCCTTCCATTCCACCCAGGTGATTCATTCACTTAGTTGTTATATTAAACAAAACACAAGTCCTCAGACTTAGAAATTTTTCCATAGTATGAATATACATTCCACCCTTGTTTTCTACTAGCTAAGCTAGGCATGATAGTAATAGGGATCTTAACTTAGGAAATTTCTACTAAGGTTTCATCTACTAGGTTTTCCCATAGCATAGTTTATACTTAGCAAAATTTCCATGCAAGTCCTACTTAGAAATATCACTAATGCTTAGTGAAAATAATGGGACAAAAGTATGAAGCATCACTTGCCTTTTTGGTAGAGAGTATGAGTTCACTTCTTGATCTTTGCAATGTTCACACACTTCAATCACTACAAGCAAACAATATTTCAACTACCATTCAAGCAATTCATCACATAAAATGATAGTAACAAAAACAATGCATGCAAGCATGCTAAAGATTGTTTTATTTGTAAAAGTGATTTCTAATGGTTCATAAACATTTAAAAACACCTAATGGTTATTTTATAAAGTGGCAAAATCATTTGTATAAGATTCTACTTCATAAACCATTTTTGATCAAGTCATTATTTTATGTGGTGTAGAAATGCTTTTAATAAGGCAAATTCTATAGGTTTCACAAAATATGTTTTCAAACCACATAACCTTGTGTTTAGGGTCAGGGAGTTTATTTCCAAAACACTTCTCAAAGGTTTTCTTCCAAAACCATTTTTAATAAATAAACCATATTTTTATTTGACTCGAAATGGTTTAAATCAAAGATTTATTCTTTTGCTTCACCAAATACATTTTTGAAACCACAATTTGTTTCCTATGGTCAGTAGGTTCAAAACACACCATTTGCCAAAGATTTTATCCTCAAAATCATTTTGGAATAAATTTTATAACCTAAACATGCATACACAAGTTTCTACAAAAACAATCAATTTCACAGAAGCTTTTTACTAAAAAAAATGGCATGGTTGGCTAGGGCTTGTTTTTCTGAATCCATTGATATAAAGTTTGTAAAATTTGGACGTGTAGATTTAAAGTTATAGATTTTACAAAATTGAATCACAAATAGATCAAATCCTGTTTTTAAATCTGACTCTGTGACACGCGGCGCATTTCCATTCGTCGGTACCGCTTCGGACGGATCAGCAACGTGAGGCGTTGGATCTAAACAGATCGTGCGGCCTAGGTTGCTACTTACCTCTTCGTCTAGTTTCTATCCTGTCCTTTGGATCTGCATCTAACGGCTATCAACGACTTGCCACTAACTGGCGGCGCTCAGCGGCAGCGCGCGGCGGCGACGCTCTGCTAGCGGCGGAGCTGGCAATGCAGGAAGCGAGAAGGAAAGAGAGATGGCTCACAGTGATCGCAGTGACGTGGGGATGCTCAACCTGCTCGCGGTTGACGGAGGGGCGCACAGGGTTGCTGATAATCGCTTGTCGGAGTTGCGTCTAACGACGGCCACGCTCTGTCGTCGTCGAGGGCGGTGCTACGGGTCACGAGGGAGCAAACGGAAAGCACGGTTAGATGCGCAAGGTCATGGCGATGATGCGTGCGTGAAGGAGAAGGAGAGGGGCGGTCAGGTTCTTACCAGAGGATTCGCCGGAGAGGAAAGCAGACGGTGGCGCTACTATTCGTCGTTGTTGTCAACGCTGCAGAGCACGCGCGGGCGAGCTAACGCTACGGGGAGATGCGCCTGGAGGTGGGGAGTATGTGAATTTTGGTCGGGGAGGCAAGGGGCGGTGAGGGGTTGCCGGAATCGTCACTGGAGAGTCGTCAGACAGAGGACGGTGCAGAGAAGAATTGGGCGGCCTAGGGGCACGCTTGGGTGAGGCGACAGAGGGGAAATGGAGGGGAAACACAGGCGAGTAATAGGGCATGGTCGGGGGTCGTTTAATGGTGCGGTTAACGCGAATTAAGCCTGGCTTTAATCGCCTGCAATGGCCGGCGAGGTGAGGGGCGTGGTCACCGCGGGGAGGAAGAAGGTGACGCGGCTATGGGGTCGTCTCGTCAGCGAGGAGAGACAGGTGAGGTGGGGTTCGCGTGTCAGTGAGGGCGTGGGTTAAGTCTGTGGTGGGAAAACGTTTCGCTCGGTGAGAGGGAGAGGTGGGCTAACTGGGCCTTGTTGGGCTGGGTCGGCTTGATTCCTTTTTTTTGTTCTATTTCTGTTTTTCTTTTTCCTTTTCCTTTATTCTATTTTGGTTTTGAATAAGCAATTCAAACCTTCATTTGAATTCAATCCTTTGTCAAAGTTTGTGTAGGTTTAAATATTGATTTGTAATATAATCTGATGTCAATTTTTGAAATAAAACTTTATTCTTTTTAGGGTCTTTTATTTATTTGATTAGGCCCTTATTTTTAATTCAAAAAGGATTTAGTTATATTTTCAAACACCATTTAAGTTTCTAAAAACTTTCCAAATATTTTCAGTAGGTTTTTATTTGATTATTTAGGTGTCAAATAATTCATCTTGAATTATTCGGAATAATTTAATTTGACTCATGAATCATTTGAATTGGGTATTTGTTTTTATTCCAATGGAATTAAATATAGTTTTAATTCCCTAAATTTTATTTGGAAGATTTATTTTATTTACGTTGATTAAACAACTTTTATTCCACTTGGGTAAATTCCAAAATACCATTTTCTCATGATTTAAATGATCATTCTTATTAGAGATTTGTCTTTATTAAGATAGGGATAGAATGGTTATTGCCTTTTTTTTTGGAAATTCTTTATCCTTTTATTTTATCTGGATTGGGATTACATTCATTCCATTTGCTTATGGATTTGGCCAAGATTTGATTTGGTATTTAAATATTCTTTATTTAATATTTCTTTCTTCATCTTATAAAATCCATATCTTTTTATTTAGAGATCCAAACTTGGTGATTCCAATTTGAAGAATCTTGTTTAATATTTGTTTATCCTTTTGAATATATTTAGGATCATTTGCTCACCATTTGGTTGGATTTATAGATAGGTTCTTTATTAGCTTTGGAAGTTTAATTTCCATATCTTATTATATTCATAAGATTTTATTTATGGCTCCAATTTAAGTGAAACCAATTTATATGGTCTTATAATACTTCTATTGATCATTCTTGATCATTTGTATGTGCTTGTTGACAAGTTTTTATATGGATCAAATCCATAGGCTTGGAGATAATTTGGAAATGATTTTATTCCATTAGGGTTTTAGGATTTGGATTTATTTTCCAAGTGTTTAAATTTCCAGATACATTTTAAGAGGAATGCAATTCACTTGATTTTGGATTTTGCTGAATTCAAACTTTAATTAAAGTTTGTTCAAGATGGGATTTTAAGTTTCTATTTAGAAACAAAAGTTTCTTTTCACCCTGATTTTCAACAATAAATTATTTTGTTTATTTTATTTTTCACATTACAAGATTTGGAAAATCTTGGGATGTGACAGGCTACCACCCTTAAAATAAATCTCGTCCCGAGATTTGGGGAGGCTAGGGGTTACAAGTTGGCTCAAAGCATCTAGGGTACTACCACCCTTAAAAATTTTCCAACTAGATTACATATTGGCCTTCTTGGGATCCTGTTGAAATCTCTCTGGACAAACATCTGCATGGTGTCCTTTGTTTCCACACTTGAAACGTGTGACATGGCTGAGATCCTTCATAGGCTTGTTTATCTTGTGCTTCATATTTTCCGGACAGTTGCTTGCATAATGTCCTTGGTTACCACAATTGTAACAGGTGATAAGATTGAGTTCATCACGTATCTTCTATGGGCAAGTTGCTACATAATGGCCTAGCTCTTTGCAGTTGTTGCACCACACTTGGCTAATCTCCTTATACTTTTGCTTTTCTGGACATTCACTCGCATAGTTTCCCATTTCTTTGCAATGACCACATTGCACATGGCTTTTGTCCTTTTTCTTGGGTTTCTCCAAAGCTAGGTGTGCTTCTAGTTCATGTTCTTCATATGTTATGTCATAGGTAGGAATGTCTACTGGTCTCCTTGACCTTCTATTACTCCTTGGATAATACATATGTCTCCTTTTTGGTCCTTTAAATTGGGTCATGTTGCTAGGAGGTACAAGCTGAGATTTTCCTTTGTCTTCATCCTTCTTGGTAGACTTGGCTCTCTCATGGTAATCTGCAATCAGTTGTTGCACTCCACCTTGTTTCCTTTGTTCAACTATGGAATAGATGGGGCATTGGATAGGGACATGATTGTTTCCTTCACATAAGTAACAAGTAGCTTGAGATGTGGGGCATTGGTCAATTGGATGTTTCTCTTCACAATTGGGGCATTGATCTCCATGCTCCTTGGAAGTGTGATCTTTGTCTCCACAAATATTGCAAGCTTGGGTTCCTTCTAGAATAATATCTTTGTCATCCTTGTTGTCATAAGCTCCTTGGGAAGTGTTTTCTCCCATGTTGACCATTTGAGTAGCCAGCCCTTGCAACAATTGGGATTGAGTTTCCAAAACTTTTTGCATGGTTGGGTCTAACTCATTGTTGTTGGCTAAAAACTGAGTTGTCACTTGGTTCAACTGGGTTTGTCTTGCAAGCAGTTGGTCTCTCCGGTTGACCTCTTGGTTGTTGCTGTTGCCATCCTTGTTGTCTCTTGGAGTAGTCATCTGTTTGGGTTGGATTTGGATTAGAATAGGCTAAATATTTCTAAGGGAATAATTCTAATTACACACATCACAATTCACACAAACAATTTGCAAGTAATCACAAACAAACAATTCACTCAAACAACAAATTTCAAGCATATTTTTAGGCAACCAAAAATATTTTTGTTACATGTCACATCCCAAGATTTTCCAAATCTTGTTATGTGAAAAAAAAATAAACAGAATAAATTTTTGTTGAAAATCAGGGTGAAAAGAAACTTTCGTTTCTAAAAGGAAACTGAAAATCCCATCTTGAACAAACTTTGGTAAAAGTTTGAATCCAACAAAAAAATCCAAATCAAGAGAAATGCATTCCTCAATGAATGTATCTGGAAAATTTAAACACTTGGAAAATAAATCCAAACCCTAAACCCTAATGGAATAAAATCATTTCCAAGTTATCTCCAAGCCTATGGATTTGATCCATATAAAATCTTATCAACAAACATTCACAAATGATCAAGAAATACAAATAGAAATAATATAAGACCATAGAAATTGGTTTCACTTAATTTGGAACCATAAATAAAATCTTATGATTTTAACAAGATAAGGAAAAGTAATTCCCAAAGCTAATAAAAGAACCTATCTAGAAACCCATACCAATTGGTGAGAAAATAATCCTAAAGATATTTAAAGGATAAACAAATCTCAAATAAGATTTCACAAATTGGAATCACCAAGTTTGGATCTCTAAATAAAAAGATATGGATTTTATAAGATGAAGAAAGAAATATTAAATAAAGAATATTTAAAGACCAAATCAAATCTTGGCTAAATCCATAAGCAAATGGAATGAATTATAATCCAAATCCAAATAAAATAAAAGAATAAAGAATTGCCAAAATAAAATAAAATGGCTTAGACCAAATCCTATTGGAATAAAGACAAATCCAAATCCTAAATGATTAATAAATCATATTAAAGACCTTTCCAAATAATTCAAGATGAATTATTTGACACCCTTTTAAGTAAACAAAACCTACTGAAAAGTTTTGGAAGAATTTAGAAGTCAAATGGAAATTAAAAACATTATTGAATCCTATTTGATTTAAAATAAGGGCCATTTTTATTAATTAAAAAGACCCCCAAAAGGAACAAAATTATATTCTAAAATTGACTTCAGGGTATAATACTAATCAGTATTTAAACCCACACAAAATTTGGCAAGGTTTTGAATTCAAATGAATGTTTGAATTGACCAAACAAAACCAAAACAGAATTAAATAAAAGGGAAAAGGAAAAACAAACAAAACAAAAAAAATAGTAAAAGACCCAGCCCAACTAGCCTGGCCCAACTAAGCCCAGCCAGCCCACCTCTCCCTCTCACCGAGCAAACCCTTATTCACTCGCAAAAGAACCCGCAGCGACACTGACGCGTGGACCCCGCATTCCTTCTCTCTCTCGCTGCCAGACGGCCCCACCTACCAGTTCGTCGTTCCCACCCGCGAGGCTGTTTCTTCCCCCAAACCTCGCCGTTCCTGCCGTTTAATTCCTCGTTTGAATTCGCCTTAATGTCGCGTTAATCCCTCGCCGTGACCACACAGTGATAAACGCCAGGATCCCCTCTCCGTTTCCCCCTCAGTCCCCCACCTTAGCGCGACCCCAGGCCGTCCTAATTTCTCTACGAAGCTCCACTGCCCCGACGAGTTCCGGCGTCGATTCCGGCCAGCCTGCTCCACCCCTCGTATCCTCGAGCACACGAGCATCTTCCCCAACCTCTGGCGCACCTCACAGTACCTTCCGCTCATCCGCGCGAGCACCACAGCGTCAGCAATTACGACGACCACCGCCGCCACCATCTGCCTCCGCTCCGTCAGTCTTTTCCGATGAGTACTGACCACCCTACTTCATCTCGATGATGCACGCATGATCGCCAACCTCGTGCGCATCTAATGTCGTTCTTACTGTAGCGTCGCCATCGACGATGACTAACCGAACCCGAGGCGCAGCGCAGCTCCGGCGAGAGATTGACAGCAACCTTGTGCGCCCCTTACCTTCCCGCTGGTACCTTGAGCTTCGCCGAGATCTTCTGAACCTGGTGAGCATCTCCTTACTCTTCCTCTCTTCCTCTAGCGCCAGCTCCGCCGTAGCCAGAGACGCCGCCGCCACCTGCCGCCGCTAGCGCCGCCACTAGTTGGCAAGTGTGCTGCGAGCCATTGGATTTTGATCTCATGGATGCGATAGAACGAGAGTGAAGGGGTAAGTAGCACCTCTGCGCCGCACGATTCGCTTTAAATCCTGCGGTCCACGTTGCTGATCCGAGCGAAACGGTATGGGCGAATGAGAAGCAGCCACGTGTCTCTGTTGTTTTGTTTTAAAACATATTTGATCTATTAGATACAAGATTTTGTAAAATCTATAACTTTTAATCTACACGTCCAAATTTTGCAAACTTTATATCAATGGATTCAAAAAAACAAGCCCTAGCCAACCATGCACTTTGTTTAGTAAAAAGCTTCTGTTAAATTGTTTGTTTTTACAGAAACTTGTGTATGCATGTTTAGGATATAAAATTTATTCCAAACTATTTTTGAGGATAAAATCTTTGGCAAATGGTGTGTTTTGAACCTACTGACCATAGGAAACAAATTGTGGTTTCAAAAATGTATTTGGTGAAGCAAAATAATGAATATTGGATTTAAACCAATTCTAGTCAAATAAAAATATGGTTTAATTATTAAAAATGGTTTTGGAAGAAAACCTTTGAGAAATGTTTTGGAAATAAACTCTCTGACCCTAAACACAAGGTTTTATGGTTTAAAAACATATTTTCTGAAACCCATAGAATGTCGCCTTATTAAAAGCATTTCTTCACCACATAAAATAATGACTTGGGTTAAAAATAGTTTATGAAGTAAAACCTTTTGCAAATGATTTTACTACTTTATAAAAAGACCATTAGGTGTTTTCAAATGTTTATGAACCATAAGAAACCACTTTCTCAAATAAAACAATCTTTAGCATGCTTGCATGCATTGTTTTGTTACTATGATTTCATGTGATGAATTGCTTGAATGGTAGATTGAATTATTGTTTGCTTGATTGAATTGTAGTGATTGAAGTGAGTGAACATTGCAAAGATCAAGGAGTGAACTTATACTCTCTACCAAAAAGGCAAGTGATGCTTCATACTTTTGTCCCATTATTTTCAATATGCATTAGTGATATTTTCTAAGTAGGACTTGCATGGAATTTTGCTAAGTATAAACTATGCCATGGGAAATCCTAGTAGATGAAACCTTAGTAGAAATTTCCTAAGTTAAGATTCCTACTACTATCATGCTTATCTTAGCTAATAGAAAACAAGGGTGGAATATATATTCATACTATGAAATATTTCTAAGTCTGTGGACTTATGTTTTGTTTAATAAAACAACTAAGTGAATGAATCACCTGGGTGGAATGGAAGGAATAGTTTGTGTTGAGTGGTTCACAAGGCCCATTTCTATGGTTTACCTTGTGTATCCTACTTGTGGATGGCCACCCAGGAACAAAGAGATTTGAGATGTCAAATGTTGGGAAGCTTCAAGTGCAACCACTTGGCATTATGGGCTCTGCCTGGATCATATAGGTTGCAAGAACTTAGCCAAATGGACAGTTGGTGGTAGGGGTTTGATAGGTTGGAACGCGTCCATTCTGGTCTAAGGGAAGGCTTCTGAAAGATCTTGTCTTGGTGAAACCAAGTCTTGTGGGGAAAGTGCACCACCTCTACAGAGTGTAAAATCTAAGTACTTAGCCATGTCCCTAGTAAAGGAAAATTTGAGAATCAAGACATGGAAGCTATCAATAATCTCATCATCCAAATTTCTAAGCTAAAAACTTGTGGTTGAACAAGGGTTTAAGGTTCACCAATTTATATTGGTGGTTGCTTGGGTGATATTTTTGTCAAAGCAAAAACTTAGTGTTTTCAAATGAGAAGGAAAATCTATTTTGAGCAAAGCAAGCCTAAGCTCCACTTAGCCAAATGCATATAGATGATAGACTCCACTATACTACCATAGTATCACTTGCCAATACAATTCAAATGTATTGACCCTTGTGGCTGTAACTTGTTATGTTGCAGGTTTGTTTGATATTAGTGAACTAGGATTACAAGTCTACAACCAACATGTCTGCCTGTGGCACTTTGAAGATGAAGGACCCCATGCTATTGTTATATTCTTCTGCATTGTAATGAGATAGCCAAATGAGCTATGTAAGATGTAATAAATTATTTTATTCCTGGTTATAAAGTTGTATTATGACCTATGTTTCTTGATATTACATCTTAACTGTGGATGCTAGCTATTGATCCAGGGACTAGCATTGTAAACACAGGGATCTCTACCTTATTAAAGGTTGGGAACCTTACAGATGGTATCAGAGCATTGTGTTGCCTGTAGGATCTGTAAACCTAGGATTGGACAAACCCCTTAGAAAAATAGGAGTTGTATTTGTTCCAAAACTTATTTACAAACAATCTTGTAAACTCTTTCCTCGAACCATTTTGGTTTTGATTCTACATCTCTTCTATTCCAAACTTGATGAATAAAGCCTACCCCATGGCCAAAGACTTCACCATGAGCTAAGGACTTCATCAACTCTAATGACTTCAACATCTTCAACTCTAATGACTTCAACATCTTCATCATTTTCACCAAGGACTTCAATCTTGGATTCACTAAGGACTACAAGTGTGACAAGAAATGTTTCTCAAGACTTGAAGACTAAGAAAACACAACTCAGAAGGAACCTTCATCTCTTTGAAGTTTTGAGACCACGATGCAAGAAATTCTCTAAGGATACAAAGATTTTGTTCATGAAGAATCAACTAAGAAGGATGGAAAGATTTCAAGTGAACCATATAGATGGACCACCATATTTAGTTTAAAGTCAAACCCACCAACTTATGTGGTGTAGCAAAAATATTTTTGGTTGCTTAAAAATGTGCTTGAACTTTGTTGTTTGAGTGGAATGTTTGGTTGTGATTGCTTGCACTTTGCTTGTGTGGATTGTGATGTGTGTGATTAGAAATATTCCCTTAGAAAATCTTTTGCCTATTCTAATCCCAATCCAACCCAAACAGATGACTTCTCCAAGAGACTCCAACATCAAGAATGACAACAACAACCAAGAGGACAACATGAGAAAACTCATAGTAACCCAAACCCAGTTGAACCAAGTGACAGCTCAATTTATAGCCAACACCAGTGAGGTAGATCCAACCATGCAAAGGTTTTTGGAAACCCAAACCCAATTGTTGCATAAGGTGACAGATCAAATGATCAACATGGGAAGCAGCTCTTCCAAAGGAGTTTGTGACAACAAGGATGACAAAGATGTTATTCTAGAAGGAACCCAAGCTTGCAATATTTGTGGAGACAAGGATCACACTTCCAAGGAGCATGAAGATCAATGCCCCAACTGTGAAGAGAAACATCCAATTGACCAATGCCCCACATCCCAAGCTACTTGTTACCTATGTGAAGGAAATAATCATGTCCCTATCCAATGCCCCATCTATTCCATAGTTGAACAAAGGAAACAAGGTGGAGTGAAACAACTGATTGCAGACTATCATGAAAGAGCCAAGTCTACCAAGAAGGATGAAGACAAAGGAAAATCTCAGCTTGTACCTTCCAGCAATATGACCCAATTTAAAGGACCAAAGAGGAGACATATGTATTATCCAAGGAATAATAAAAGGTCAAGGAGATCAGTAAACATTCCTACCTATGAGATAACATATGAAGAACATGAACTAGAAGCACTCCTAGCTTTGGAGAAACCCAAGAAAACGAAGGACAAAAGCCATGTGCAATGTTACACTTGCAAAGAGATGGGACACTATGCCAATGAATGCCCAAAAAAGAAGAAGGATCAAGGAAACAAATAAAAGGAAATTATACCAAAGGAAAAGAAAGATATCAGCCAAGTGATGTGTTTCAAATACAAAGAACAAGGACATCATGCAAGCAACTGTCCAGAAAAGATGAAGCACAAGATAAACAAGCCTATGAAGGATCTCAGCCTTGTCACATGTTTCAAGTGTAGAAACAAAGGACACTGTGCAGATGTTTGCCCAGAGAAGTTTCTCCAAGATCCCAAGCAAGCCAAAATGTAATTTAGATGGAAAATTTTTAAGGGTGGTAGTACCCTAGATGCTTTGAGCCAAGTTATAACCCTAGCCTCCCCAAATCTCGGGACGAGATTTATTTTAAGGGTGGTAGCCTGTCACATCCCAAGATTTTCCAAATCTTGTTATGTGAAAAATAAATAAACAAAATAAACTTTTGTTGAAAATCAGGGTGAAAAGAAACTTTGGTTTCTAAAAGGAAACTTAAAATCCCATCTTGAACAAACTTTGGTAAAAGTTTGAATCCAACAAAAAAATCCAAATCAAGAGAAATGCATTCCTCAATGAATGTATCTGGAAATTTAAACACTTGGAAAATAAATCCAAACCCTAAACCCTAATGGAATAAAATCATTTCCAAGTTATCTCCAAGCCTATGGATTTGATCCATATAAAATCTTATCAACAAACATTCACAAATGATCAAGAAATACAAATAGAAATAATATAAGACCATAGAAATTGGTTTCACTTAATTTGGAACCATAAATAAAATCTTATGATTTTAACAAGATAAGGAAAAGTAATTCCCAAAGCTAATAAAAGAACCTATCTAGAAACCCATACCAATTGGTGAGCAAATAATCCTAAAGATATTTAAAGGATAAACAAATCTCAAATAAGATTTCACAAATTGGAATCACCAAGTTTGGATCTCTAAATAAAAAGATATGGATTTTATAAGATGAAGAAAGAAATATTAAATAAAGCATATTTAAAGACCAAATCAAATCTTGGCCAAATCCATAAGCAAATGGAATGAATTATAATCCAAATCCAAATAAAATAAAAGAATAAAGAATTGCCAAAATAAAATAAAATGGCTTAGACCAAATCCTATTGGAATAAAGACAAATCCAAATCCTAAATGATTAATAAATCATATTAAAGACCTTTAAAAATAATTCAAGATGAATTATTTGACACCCTTTTAAGTAAACAAAACCTACTGAAAAGTTTTGGAAGAATTTAGAAGTCAAATGGAAATTAAAAACATTACTGAATCTATTTGATTTAAAACAAGGGCCCTTTTTATTAATTAAAAAGACCCCCAAAAGGAACAAAATTATATTCTAAAATTGACTTCAGGGTATAATACTAATCAGTATTTAAACCCACACAAAATTTGGCAAGGTTTTGAATTCAAATGAATGTTTGAATTGACCAAACAAAACCAAAACAGAATTAAAGAAAAGGGAAAAGGAAAAACAAACAGAACAAAAAAAATAGTAAAAGACCCAGCCCAACTAGCCTGGCCCAACTAAGCCCAGCCAGCCCACCTCTCCCTCTCACCGAGCGAACCGTTATTCACTCGCAAAAGAACCCGCAGCGACACTAACGCGTGGACCCCGCATTCCTTCTCTCTCTCTCTCGGCCAGATGGCCCCACCTACCAGTTCGTCGTTCCCACCCGCGAGACTGTTTCTTCCCCCAAACCTCGCCGTTCCTGCCTTTTAATTCCTCGCTTGAATTCGCCTTAATGCCGCGTTAATCCCTCGCCGTGACCATGCCGTGTAAACGCCAGGCTCCCCTCTCCGTTTCCCCCTCAGTCCCCCACCTTAGGGCGCCCCCAGGCCGTCCTAATTTCTCTACGAAGCTCCACTGCCCCGACGAGTTCCGGCGTCGATTTCAGCCAGCCTGCTCTGCCCCTCATCTCCTCGAGCACACGAGCATCTTCCCCAACCTCCGGCGCACCTCACAATACCTTCCGCTCATCCGCGCGAGCACCACAGCGTCGGCAACGACGACGACCACCGCCGCCACCGTCTACCTCCGCTCCGTCAGTCTTTTCCAATGAGTACTGACCACCCTACTTCATCTCGATGATGCATGCATGATCGCCAACCTCGTGCGCAGCTAATGCCGTTCTTACTTTGCCTTTTTGTGCACCGTAGTGTCGCCCTCGACGACGACTGACCGAACCCGAGGCGCAGCGCAGCTCCGGCGAGAGATTGACATCAACCTTGTGCGCCCATGCCTTCCCGCTGGTACCTTGAGCTTCGCCGAGATCTCCTGAACCTGGTGAGCATCTCCTTACTCTTCCTTGCTTCCTCTAGCGCCAGCTCTGCCGTAGCCAGACACGCCGCCGCCACCTGCCTCCGCTAGCGCCGCCACTAGTTGGCAAGTGTGCTGCGAGCCGTTGGATTTTGATCTAATGGATGCGATAGAACGAGAGCGAAGGGGTAAGTAGCACGATTCGCTTTAAATCCTGCGGTCCACGTTGCTGATCCGAGCGAAACGGTATGGGCGAATGAGAAGCAGCCACGTTTCTCTGTTATTATGTTTTAAAACAGATTTGATCTATTAGATACAAGATTTTGTAAAATCTATAACTTTTAATCTACACGTCCAAATTTTGCAAACTTTATATCAATGGATTCAGAAAAACAAGCCCTAGCCAACCATGCACTTTGTTTAGTAAAAAGCTCCTGTTAAATTGTTTGTTTTTATAGAAACTTGTGTATGCATGTTTAGGATATAAAATTTATTCCAAACTGTTTTTGAGGATAAAATCTTTGGCAAATGGTGTGTTTTGAACCTACTGACCATAGGAAACAAATTGTGGTTTCAAAAATGTATTTGGTGAAGCAAAAGAATGAATATTGGATTTAAACCAATTCTAGTCAAATAAAAATATGGTTTAATTATTAAAAATGGTTTTGGAAGAAAACCTTTGAGAAATGTTTTGGAAATAAACTCTCTGACCCTAAACACAAGGTTTTATGGTTTAAAAATATATTTTGTGAAACCCATAGAATGTTGCCTTATTAAAAGCATTTCTTCAGCACATAAAATAATGACTTGGGTTAAAAATGGTTTATGAAGTAAAACCTTTTGCAAATGATTTTACTACTTTATAAAAAGACCATTAGGTGTTTTCAAATGTTTATGAAACATAATAAACCACTTTCTCAAATAAAACAATCTTTAGCATGCTTGCATGCATTGTTTTGTTACTATGATTTCATGTGATGAATTGCTTGAATGGTAGATTGAATCATTGTTTGCTTGATTGAATTGTAGAGATTGAAGTGAGTGAACATTGCAAAGATCAAGGAGTGAACTTATACTATCTACCAAAAAGGCAAGTGATGCTTCATACTTTTGTCCCATTATTTTCACTATGCATTAGTGATATTTTCTAAGTAGGACTTGCATGGAATTTTGCTAAGTATAAACTATGCCATGGGAAATCCTAGTAGATGAAACCTTAGTAGAAATTTCCTAAGTTAAGATTCCTACTACTATCATGCTTAGCTTAGCTAATAGAAAACAAGGGTGGAATATATATTCATTCTATGAAATATTTCTAAGTCTGTGGACTTATGTTTTGTTTAATAAAACAACTAAGTGAATGAATCACCTGGGTGGAATGGAAGGAATGGTTTGTGTTGAGTGGTTCACAAGGTCCATTTCTATGGTTTACCTTGTGTATCTCACTTGTGGATGGCCACCCAGGAACAAAGAGATTTGAGATGTCAAATGTTGAGAAGCTTCAAGTGCAACCACTTGGCATTATGGGCTCTGCCTGGATCATATAGGTTGCAAGAACTTAGCCAAATGGATAGTTGGTGGTAGGGGTTTGATAGGTTGGAAAGCGTCCATTCTAGTCTAAGGGAAGGCTTCTGAAAGATCTTGTCTTGGTGAAACCAAGTCTTGTGGGGAAAGTGCACCACCTCTGCAGAGTGTAAAATCTAAGTACTTAGCCATGTCCCTGGTAAAGGAAATTTGAGAATCAAGACATGGAAGCTATCAAGAATCTCATCATCCAAAATTCTAAGCTAAAAACTTGTGGTTGAACAAGGGTTTAAGGTTCACCAATTTCTATTGGTGGTTCCTTGGGTGATATTTTTGTCAAAGCAAAAACTTAGTGTTTTCAAATGATAAGGAAAATCTATTTTGAGCAAAGCAAGCCTAAGCTCCACTTAGCCAAATGCATGTAGATGATAGACTCCACTATACTACCATAGTATCACTTGCCAATACAATTCAAATGTATTGACCCTTGTGGCTGTAACTTGTTATGTTGCAGGTTTGTTTGATATTAGTGAAGTAGGATTACAAGTCTACAACCAACATGTATGCCTGTGTCACTTTGAAGATGAAGGACCCCATGCTATTGTTATATTCTGCTACATTGTAATGAGATAGCCAAATGAGCTATGTAAGATGTAATAAATTATTTTATTCCTGGTTATAAAGTTGTATTATGACCTATGTTTCTTAATATTACATCTTAACTGTGGATGCTAGCTATTGATCCAGGGACTAGCATTGTAAACACAGGGATCTCTACCTTATTAAAGGTTGGGAACCTTACATTACACCACATAAGTTGGTGGGTTTGACTTAAACTAAATATGGTGGTCATCTATATGGTTCACTTGAAATCATTCTATCCTTCTTGGTGGATTCTTCTTGAACGAGATCATGGTTTCCTTGGGAAAATTCTTGGTCACAAAAACTTCAAAGGTGATGATGATTCTCAAGTTGTGTTTCCTTAGTCTTCAAGTCTTGAGCAACATTTCTTGTCTCACTTGTAGTCCTTAGTGATATCCAAGGTTGAAGTCCTTGGTGATAATGTTTAAGATGTTGAAGTCATTAGAGTTTAAGATGTTGAAGTCATTAGAGTTGATGAAGTTGAAGTCATTAGAGTTGATGAAGTCCTTAGCTCGTGGTGAAGTCTTTGGCCATGGAGAAGGATTTATCCATCAAGTTGAAATATAAGAGATGTAGAGTTAAAACCATAATGGTTGAGGAAAGAGTTTACAAGATTGTTTGTAAATAAGTTTTGGAACAAATACCACTCCTATTTTTCTAAGGGGTTTTGTCCAATCCTAGGGTTACAAATGCTACAGGCAACACAATGATCTGATACCATCTATAAGGTTCCCAACCTTTAATAAGGTAGAGAGCCCTGTGTTTACAATGCTAGTCCCTAGATCAATAGCTAGCATCCACAGTTAAGATGTAATATCAAGAAACAAAGGTCATAATACAACTTTATAACCAGGAATAAAATAATTTATTACATCTTACATAGCTCATTTGGCTATCTCATGACAATGCAGCAGAATATAACAATAGCATGGGGTCCTTCATCTTCAAAGTGCCACAGGCAGACATGTTGGTTGTAGACTTGTAATCCTAATCCTTACACTTTACTAATATCAAACAAACCTGCAACATAACAAGTTATAGCCACAAGGGTCAATACATTTGAATTGTATTGACAAGCGATACTATGGTAGTATAGTGGAGTCTATCATCTATATGCATTTGGCTAAGTGGAGCTTAGGCTTGCATTGCTCAAAATAGATGTTCCTTATCATTTGAAAACACTAAGTTTTTGTTTGTCAAAAATCACCCAAGGCATCTCCCAATAGAAATTGGTGATCCTTTAACCCTTGTTCAACCACAAGTTTTTAACTTAGAAATTGGGATGATGAGATTCTTGATAGCTTCCATGTCTTGATGCTCAAATTGTCCTTTGCCAGGGACATGGCTAAGTACTTAGATTTTACACTCTGCAGAGGTGGTGCACTTTCCCCACAAGACTTGGTTTCACCAAGACAAGATCTTTCAAAAGCCTTCCCTTAGACCAGAATGGACGCGCTCCAACCTATCAAACCCCTACCACCAACTGTCCATTTGGCTAAGTTATTGCAACCTAAATGATCCAGGCAGAGCCCATAATGCCAAGTGGTCGCACTTGAAGCTTCTCAACATTTGACATCTCAAATCTCTTTGTTCCTGGGTGGCCATCAACAAGTGAGCTACACAAGGTTCACCAGTCCCCTGGCCTTGTGTAACCACTCAACATAAACCATTCCTTCCATTCCACCCAGGTGATTCATTCACTTAGTTGTTTTATTAAACAAAACACAAGTCCTCAGACTTAGAAATTTTTCTATAGTATGAATATACATTCCACCCTTATTTTCTACTAGCTAAGCTAGGCATGATAGTAATAGGGATCTTAACTTAGGAAATTTCTACTAAGGTTTCATCTACTAGGTTTTCCCATAGCATAGTTTATACTTAGCAAAATTTCCATGCAAGTCCTACTTAGAAATATCACTAATGCTTAGTGAAAATAATGGGACAAAAGTATGAAGCATCACTTTCCTTTTTGGTAGGGAGTATGAGTTCACTTCTTGATCTTTGCAATGTTCACACACTTCAATCACTACAAGCAAACAATATTTCAACTACCATTCAAGCAATTCATCACATAAAATGATAGTAACAAAAACAATGCATGCAAGCATGCTAAAGATTGTTTTATTTGTAAAAGTGATTTATAATGGTTCATAAACACTTAAAAACACCTAATGGTCATTTTATAAAGTGGCAAAATCATTTGTATAAGATTCTACTTCATAAACCATTTTTGATCAAGTCATTATTTTATGTGGTGTAGAAATGCTTTTAATAAGGCAAAATTCTATAGGTTTCACAAAATATGTTTTCAAACCACATAACCTTGTGTTTAGGGTCAGGGAGTTTATTTCCAAAACACTTCTCAAAGGTTTTCTTCCAAAACCATTTTTAATAAATAAACCATATTTTTATTTGACTAGAAATGGTTTAAATCAAAGATTTATTATTTTGCTTCACCAAATACATTTTTGAAACCACAATTTGTTTCCTATGGTTAGTAGGTTCAAAACACACCATTTGCCAAAGATTTTATCCTCAAAATAATTTTGGAATAAATTTTATAACCTAAACATGCATACACAAGTTTCTGCAAAAACAATCAATTTAACAGAAGCTTTTTACTAAACAAATGGCATGGTTGGCTAGGTCTTGTTTTTCTGAATCCATTGATATAAAGTTTGTAAAATTTGGACATGTAGATTTAAAGTTATAGATTTTACAAAATTGAATCACAAATAGATCAAATCCTGTTTTTAAATCTGACTCTGTGACACGCGGCGCATTTCTATTCGTCGGTACCGCTTCGGCCGGATCAGCAACGTGAGGTGTTGGATCTAAACAGATCGTGCGGCCTAGGTTGCTACTTACCTCTTCGTCTAGTTTCTATCCTGTCCTTTGGATCTGCATCTAACGGCTATCAACGACTTGCCACTAACTGGCGGCGCTCAGCGGCAGCGCGCGGCGGTGACGCTCTGCTAGCGGCGGAGCTGGCGATGCAGGAAGTGAGAAGGAAAGAGAGATGGCTCACAGTGATCGCAGTGACGTGGGGATGCTCAACCTGCTCGCGGTTAATGGAGGGGCGCACAGGGTTGCTGATAATCGCTCGTCGGAGTTGCGTCTGATGACGGCCACGCTCTATCGTCGTCGAGGGTGGCGCTACGGGTCACGAGGGAGCAAACGGAATGCACGGTTAGATGCTCAAGGTCATGGTGATGATGCGTGCGTGAAGGAGAAGGAGAGGGGCGGTCAGGTTCTTACCAGAGGAGTCGCCGAAGAGGAAAGCAGACGGTGGCGCTACTGTTCGTCGTTGTTGTCGACGCTGCAGAGCACGCGCGGGCGAGCTAACGCTACAGGGAGATGCGCCTGGATGTGGGGAGTATGTGAGTTTGGTCGGGGAGGCAAGGGGCGGTGAGGGGTTGCCGGAATCGTCACCAGAGAGTCGTCGGACAGAGGATGGTGCAGAGAAGAATTGGGCGGCCTGGGGGCACGCTTGGGTGAGGCGACAGAGGGGAAATGGAGGGGAAACGCAGGCGAGTAATAGGGCATGGTCGGGGGTCGTTTAATGGTGCGGTTAACGTGAATTAAGCCCGGATTTAATCGCCTGCAACGGCCGGCGAGGTGAGGGGCGTGGTCACCGCGGGGAGGAAGAAGGTGGCGCGGCTGTGGGGTCGTCTCGTCAGCGAGGAGAGACAGGGGAGGTGGGGTCCACGTGTCAGTGAGGGCGTGGCTTAAGTCTGCGGTGGGAAAATGTTTCGCTGGGTGAGAGGGAGAGTTGGGCTAACTGGGCCTTATTGGGCTAGTTGGGCTGGGTCGGCTTGATTCCTTTTTTTTGTTCTGTTTCTGTTTTTTCTTTTTCCTTTTCCTTTATTCTATTTTGGTTTTGAATAAGCAATTCAAACCTTCATTTGAATTCAATCCTTTGCCAAAGTTTGTGTAGGTTTAAATATTGATTTGTAATATAATCTGATGTCAATTTTTGAAATAAAACTTTATTCTTTTTAGGGTCTTTTATTTATTTGATTAGGCCCTTGTTTTTAATTCAAAAAGGATTTAGTTATATTTTCAAACACCATTTAAGTTTCTAAAAACTTTCCAAATCTTTTCAGTAGGTTTTTATTTGATTATTTAGGTGTCAAATAATTCATCTTGAATTATTTGGAATAATTTAATTTGATTCATGAATCATTTGAATTGGGTATTTGTTTTTATTCCAATGGAATTAAATATAGTTTTAATTCCCTAAATTTTATTTGGAAGATTTATTTTATTTAATTCGATTAAACAACTTTTATTCCACTTGGGTAAATTCCAAAATACCATTTTCTCATGATTTAAATGATCATTCTTATTAGAGATTTGTCTTTATTAAGATAGGGATAGAATGGTTACTGCCATTTTTTTTTGGAAATTCTTTATCCTTTTATTTTATTTGGATTGGGATTACATTCATTCCATTTGCTTATGGATTTGGCCAAGATTTGATTTGGTCTTTAAATATTCTTTATTTAATATTTCTTTCTTCATGTTATAAAATCCATATTTAGAGATCCAAACTTGGTGATTCCAATTTGTAAAATCTTGTTTAATATTCCAATTTCCTTATCTTTTTATATTCATAAGATTTTATTTATGGCTCCAATTTAAGTGAAACCAATTTATATGGTCTTATAATACTTCTATTGATCATTCTTGATCATTTGTATGTGCTTGTTGACAAGTTTTTATATGGATCAAATCCATAGGCTTGGAGATAATTTGGAAATGATTTTATTCCATTAGGGTTTTAGGATTTGGATTTATTTTCCAAGTGTTTGAAATTTCCAGATACATTTTAAGAGGAATGCAATTCACTTGATTTTGGATTTTGTTGAATTCAAACTTTAATTAAAGTTTGTTCAAGATGGGATTTTAAGTTTCTATTTAGAAACAAAAGTTTCTTTTCACCCTGATTTTCAACAATAAATTATTTTGTTTATTTTATTTTTCACATTACAAGATTTGGAAAATCTTGGGATGTGACAGGAGACAACCTTTCCCAAGGAGCTTGTGACAACAATGATGTCAAGGATGGTATTATTGAAATAACTCAAGCTTGCAATATTTGTGGAGACATGGATCACACTTCCAAAGAGCATGAAGATCAATGCCCTAATTGTGAAGAGAAACATCCAACTAATCAATGCTCCACATCTCAAGCTACTTGTTTCCTATGTGAAGGAAATAATCGTGTCCCTATCCAATGCCCCATCTATTCCATAGTTCAACAAAGGAAACAAGGTGGAGTGCATCAAGAGTTTGTAAACCCCCATGAGGGAACAACTTCTACCAAGAAGGATGAAGACAAAGGAAAATCTCAGCTTGCATCCCCATGCAATATGACTCACCTTGATGGACAAAAGAAGAAACATATGTATTATCCAAGGAAACGATTAAGGAAACCAGGAGACTTTCCCACCTTTGAGGTGAGATATGAAGAGCATGAACTAGAAGAACTCCTAGCTTTGGAGAAACCCAAGAAGAAGAAGAACAAAAGCCAAGTGCAATGTTGCCATTGCAAAGAAATGGGACACTATGCCAATGAATGTCCACAGAAGAAGAAAAAGTATAAGGAAATTAGCAAAGTGTGGTGCAACAACTGCAAAGAGCTAGGCCATTATGTATCAACTTGTCCACAGAAGATACGTGAAGAGCTCAATCTTGTCACATGTTACAATTGTGGTGATCAAGGACATTATGCAAGCAATTGTCCAGAAAATATGAAGTACAAGACAAGCAAGCCTATGAGGGATCTCAGCCTTGTCACATGTTTCAAATGTGGAAACAAAGGACACTATGCAGATGTCTGCCCAGAGAAGATTCATCAAGACCCCAAGCAAGCCAAGATGTAATCTAGTTGGAAATTTTTAAGGGTGGTAGTACCCTAATTGTTTTGAAGCCAACTTGTAACCTCTAGCCTCCCCAAATCTCGGGACGAGATTTCTTTTAAGGGTGGTAGCCTGTCACATCCCAAAATTTTCCAAATTTTGAAATGTGAAATTTTTTTTGTTGAAATTTAGGGTGAAAATAAACTTTTTTTTTCTAAATGGAAACTTAAAAACCCACCTTGAACAAACTTTGAATAAAGTTGAATCCAACTAAATTCAAATCAAGTGAAATGCATTCTTCATAAATGCATCTTGAAATTTAAACTCTTGGAAAAATAAACCAAAACTCTAAAACCCTAATGGAAGACGATTAAGATAAAAGAAATAAATTTCCAAAGCTAATAAAGCTCCTATCTAAATCCATACCAAATTATGAGAAAGTAATCCTAAAAGGATTTAAAAGGATAAACAAATATTAAAATAAAATTATACAAATTGGAATCAACATTTTTGGATCTTTAAATAAAAAGATATGGATTTTATAAAGCAAAGGAAGAAATAAATAAACAAGGACTATTTTAAAAAGCCAAATTAACCTTGGCCAAACAAATGAATTGAAAGATTTTTGTATAATAAAAAAGAGTAAAGGATTGTTTAAATAAAACCATAAGGATTTATTAATATCCAATTTTATTTAAGTAGAGACATTTCCCAATTTAAATATAAATCATATTAAAGTATCTTAAATAATAATTCAAAGTGAAATTATTTTGAATAAATAAAACCTACTGAAAAAGGTTTGGTAAAAATTTATAATTCAAATAGAGTTTGAAAACATATTTAAATCTTATTTTAAAATAAAGACAAATGTCTATTTATAAATATATAATAGACCCTAAAAGAATAAATGAAATATTCTAAATTGGACTTTAGAATATGTTAATAAACAGTATTGAAATATGCTCAAAGTTTGGCAAAGATTTGAAATTCAAATGGTTGTTTGATTTGTTTGAACAAATTCAAAACTGAATAAAAGAAACAGGAAAAAGAAAAATAAACAGAACAAAAAAATGATGAAAGCAGCCAGCCCAACCTAGCTAAGCCCAGCAGGCCCATTTATTCTTCCCCGCAGAAAACGATTCACATCCGCAAACTTATCCGCGTAGTCGATGATGACCGGACCCCACCGCCCCTCTCTCTCACTCACTGACAACGCAGGCCCACGCCACGTTGGCATCTTCTTCCCCATAGCGACAACCACGCCCTCTGCCCCAGCCATTTCTATCGCCGTTTTCTCCGATTAAATTCGCGGTAACAACGCCATTAAACCATCCCCTGACCACGCTCCCTTAAATGCCCATGACCCCTATCCATTTCCCCTCGCTCACCCCTCCCTCTAGGCCACAAGGCTACCTTGATTTCGCACTTGAGCACTCCCTGCTCCGACGAGCTCTCCGAGCAATTCCGTCCAGCACCCTCACCCCCGCAAGCCCTGCTTCACGTGAGCGTGTTCCCCATCGCCCCCTACACCTCTCAGCATCCTTGGCTTGCCCGCGCGAGCACCATAGCCTCGACTACGACGTCGACAATACCCCGCCGCCGTCTGCCTCCTCTCCGATGACCTTCAGAGGTAAATACCAACCGTCCCTCTTCCCCTCATGGACACATGCATAACCAGAATCATCATATGAAGCTAACGGTACCCGTCTCCTGCCTTTCCAAGCCTTGTAGCGTCGCCAACATCGCCCGCCCGAGCACACCGTCGCCAGGAGCTTCTCCGGCGAGCAATCCACGTTGACCCTGAGTGCCCCTTCGACAACCGCGGCATCGTTGAGCATCAGCACGCCATGACGACCCCGTTGAGCCTTTACCCTGCCTCTTTTGCTTCCTGCATCGCCGGGAACACCACCGTCTGACCGCGCCGCCGCCACTCGCTGCCGCCAGCGCCGCCACTTTGTGGTCGAATATATCAGGGCCATTCGATTTAGATCGGACGCGTAGAAATAAACGACTTAAGCGAAAGGGTAAGCACTAATCTGTGCCGCACGATCTCAGTTAGATCCAACGCTCCGCAGCACTCGATCAAGCCGAACCGGTATGCTCCAATTAGATCGTGACGCGTGGCCCAGTCTGTTTTATAAAAACCAGAATATAATCTATTAGATGTTTGAATTTGTAAATTTCATAACTTTAAATCCAGATGTCCAAATTTTGCAAATTTTATATCAATGGAATCAGCAAAACAAACTCTATCCAACCATGCACTTCGTTTAGTAAATTGCTTCTGTTAAATGGGTTGTTTTTACAGAAACTTGTGTAGGCATAATATGGATATAAAATTTATTCTAGAAATATTTTATGGTAAAATCTCTGGCAAATGGATTGTTTTAAACCTACTGACCATATAAACCAACTTTTGGATTGAAAAACATATTTGGTGAAGCCAAAGAATAAATTTTTGAATTGGAACATTTCTAGTCAAATAAAAATATTGTTTGTGTTAAAAATGCTCTTTGAGTAAAACCTTTGGAAAATGATTAGATTTAAACTCCCTGACCCTAAACACCAAGTTTTGAGATTTAAAAATATATTTGGTGAACCCTATAAAAATTATTACTTTGCTAAAGGCATTTCCAACAACATAAAATATTTCTTTCGTATAAAAATGGTTTATAGGTAAAACCTTTTGCAAATGGTTTCAATATTAAACACTTAACCTTAAAACTCTAACATTTGTGTTTTAAAATGAATTTTCCAAACACTAGAAATTGTCACTTTGATTTAAATCATTTCTAGCAAAACAAAATGATTTAAAATGGCCTTTCTCACTAACTTGTTATCAAATCATTTTACCACTTTTATAAATGACCAATAGGTGTTTTCAAATGTTTATAACCTATTAGAAACCACTTTTCCAAATAAAACAATCTTTGGCATGTTTGCATGCATTGCTTTGTTTTTCTTATTCTATGTGATGATTGCTTGAATGGTAGATTGAATATTTGATTGCTTGATTGATTTGTAGTGGAATTTTAAGAGTGTGACTATTGCAAGATCAAGGAGTGAACTTATATTATCTACCAAAAAGGCAAGTGATGCTTCATACTTTTGTCCCAATATTTTCACTATGCATTAGTGATATTTCTAAGTAGGACTTGCATGGAATTTTTGCTAAGTATAAACTATGTCATGGGAAATCCTAGTAGATGAAAGATTAGTAGAATTTTCTGAAGTTAAGATTCCTACTACTATCATGCTTAGCCTAGCTAGTAGAAAACAAGGGTGGATTATATTCATGCTATGGAATATTTCTAAGTCAAGGACTTGTGTTTTGTTTAATAAAACAACTAAGTGAATGAATCACCTGGGTGGAATGGAAGAATGGATTGTGTTGAGGGTTAGGCAAGTCCAGTATGCTGGGGAAAACTTGGGCATCACCAAGTCCAGTATACTGGGGAAAACTTGGTATCTCACCTGTAGAATGCCACCCAGGAACAAAGAGATTTGAGATGTCAAATGTTGAGAAGGTTCAAGTGCAGCCACTTGGCATTATGGGCTCTGCCTAGATCATATAGGTTGCAATAACTTAGCCGAATGGACAGTTGGTGGTAGGGGTATGATAGGTTAGAGCGCGTCCATTCTGGTCTAAGGGAAGGCTTCTAAAAGATCTTGTCTTGGTGAAACCAAGTCTTGTAGGGAAAGTGCACCTCCTCTGCAGAGTGTAAAAATCTAAGTACTTAGCCATGTCCCTGGCAAAGGACAATTTGAGTATCAAGACATGGAACCTATCAAGAATCTCCTCATCCCAATTTCTAAGTTAAAAACTTGTGGTTGAACGAGGGTTGAAGGATCACCAATTTCTATTGGGAGATGCCTTGGGTGATTTTGACAAGCAAAGCTTATTGATTTCAAAGGGTAAGGAAAAATCTATTTTGAGCAAAGCAAGCCTAAGCTCCACTGAGACAAATGCATATAGATGATAGATACCACTATACTACCATAGTATCACTTGCCAATACAATTCAAATGTATTGACCCTTGTGGTTGTAACTTATTATGTTCCAGGTTTGTTTGATGTTAGTGAAGTGTGTTGATTAGGATTACAAGTATACAACCAACATGATTGCCTGTGGCACTTTGAACATGAAGGATTCCAAGCTATAGTTATTTCTGCTGCATTGTCATGAGATAGCCAAATGAGCTATGTAAGATGTAATGAATTATTTTATTCCTGGTTATAAAGTTGTATTATGACCGTTGTTGCTTGATATTACATCTTAACTGTGGATGCTAGCTATTGATCCAGGGACTAGCATTGTAAACACAGGGATCTCTACCTTATTAAAGGTTGGGACCTCTACAATACACCTCTAGCATTTATAAAGGAGATAAGGTAAAGATTATTATAATGAACATTATGAACTATGTATGTGTGGGAGGAACTCCGTATTTGAAAAAATAGGCAACAACCACTGCTCACATCATCCTCATAACCACAGCAGACAGCAATCAACATCAACCGAATTACTGCGCTATTAAGGGACTTGATCCTTTAGGATGTATCCTATGGTATGGATAGTGTTCCTTGATTTTTCTCGGTTCCCAAGTTGATACGTAAGGAGTGCCAACAACATTATAGTCACTGTAAGTGCTAACACACCTCTATCTACCAACAAGTAGTTTCCTCCATCAACTCCCCACAAGAGGCAAATATTGAGAGGTCAACTTCTCCCAACATCAAGATGAAGACAATCTAACACATGGTCACAATGATGAATATCATAATAAACTTTATCTTATTTTAATCTCATGCTAGGGTTTCTCCATCTCCCCAAGAACTAACGATGTACTCAGACATGGAGGCAATCAACATCATGGCAAAAATAATGGAATCTATCAAAGATGAATAGTACTTGTATAAATCCACAACGAGTATGGAAATTACAACAAGATGTAGATGGGATGGATGGAGATGGTGGTGATGTACCGGTTGATGATGAAGATCGATGCCTTAGCCTCTTGGATCTGTGTAGGGAAAAGATGGATCCCAGGTGGATGAGTTCCTGATGACCCACAAGTATAGGGAATCACAACAGTCTTCACGGGTAGTATTACCCAATTTATTGATTCGACACAAGGGGAGCCAAAGAATACTTGCAAGCCTTAACAACTGAGCTGTTAGTTCAGCTGCACCTAGAAATAGTTCTTGCTCACAGAAGTTTATCAGTAGCAACAACAGCAGTAACAGCAACAACAACATCAATAATGAAACTGGAGCAATAGTAAGAGTAACGGTAAACAGTAGGATTCGAGTGCGGTAGGCATAGGGATGGATGGATGGGCGTTGCATGGACGAGCCTAAACATGTAACTTCAAGAACTAGGGCATTGCTGATAATAATAATAAGCATCCAAGTACTAAACAATCTTAGGCATGTTCTCCAAATATATGTAGGGTTCGCAGCATAGAAAACAAAAAATTTCCTGCGATGGGAACTATGTACCAAGATCTATCTACTAGATAAAAACAACGGGGGGATGTATATCCGTAGAGAACATACCCTTGAATACTTTCAAAGCTTAACGAGTTCGACTCATGGTTGATGTAGACGATCTCTTGCCGATCTCAAGATCGTGAGGAAGTCCTAGCGCCGCAAATCAGCAGCGCACCCGTGCTCGCACACACGTTCAAGGCACCGAGCAACCTCCGCCTCCTCGCTCCAGCGATGTAGCGGAAGCACAACCCTTTCTTGCCGAATAGCCACCGGGAACATGTATCTCGCTAGTCCGATACCATGGGGGATAAATTCTAGAGGGGGAGAGAGATCCTTCACGAGGAGGTGTGAGTGAGAAGTGAGGAGAGGGGTGCCTTTTATAGGAGAGGGGGGGAACCCCAAGGGGCTGGCCGGCGCATGGGGGCTGCCCCCTTGCCCTCCCCTCTTCATGTGGGTGGACACTCCACTCACAAAAATCCATTCAAATCCCTCCACTCAAAATCCCACTCAAACTTGCAATTAAATTTCCACCAAATTTAATGCAAACTCTCATTAAGTAAAACTATTTTATTTATTCAGAATTTTGTCAATTACTTTAATGACAAACATTCACATATAACCCCTTGCTAGAATTATATTTCACATGCATAACCACTTTATGCAATTTCACCCGAAAACCTGTTTCGATATCTAGTGAAATAAATTCCTGCGCTTGTTTATTCTATCGGCATGAAACTTTTGCTCCAATTGGATGTCGGTGTCTCTTAAGGGTGTCACCCTATGGTTCGTGAATAATGCGGACATGATCGAGACCCCTCTCAGATCAATAATCAGAAGAGGGATCTGGAGACCCATACTGACTATCACACATTCAACGATGACTTTCTTGTGATCGTCGGAACCTTTTACGCTAGTATCTCAATCCCTTTGTTTCGAGATATATTACATGTCCGAGATTCGATCATCGGTATCTCCATACCTAGTTTGATCTCGTTACTGACATGCACTCTTTTCTCGTTCCCGTGATATAACATTCTAGTGATCAAATCACTTGCTTGCAAGCTAACCAATGTGATATCACCGAGAGGGCCCAGAGTATATCTATCCATCATCGGGATGAACAAATTCCACTCTCGATCCATGGGCCTCAACATAACACATTCTTAGTCCTGAACCAATCTTTATAATCATCCTGTTACGGTGTGATGTTTGATGTTATCAAGGAACTCTTCCGGTGTTAGTGATTGACATGATCTCATGGTCTAAGGATTAGGATCACTTCGTAAGTTGTTATAGCAATATAAACTCAATGACTTTGATCATAATGCTATACTTAGGATGAATTTTCATCACACTATTACACTAATGTTGTGATCCCGTTATTAACAACATCGAATGTCTATGATCAGGAAACCGTGATCATCTTGTTAATCAACGAGCTAGTTTATGAGAGAGGCATAACTAGGAACTTTTTGTTTGTTTATTAAACACACATGTATTAATGTTTCCGTATTAATACAATTATAGCATGCAAAATAAACATCTATCATATACTTGGAATACACATAATAAACACTTTATTATTGCCTCTCAGGGCATATTCCCTTCAATATAGTCATACGTGCTCGCAATGAGAACTTGCACAACATCTTCTATCCATCCAGCCCGTGGCAGCGGGGCCTCTAGGAAACTACTGGCAATTAAGGTGCTCCTTTTAATAGAGCACCGAAGCAAAGCATTAATACTCCGTGAACACATGTGATCCTCACACCACAGCCATCCCCTCCGGTTGTCCCGATTATTTTCACTTTGTGGCCTTTGGATCCGGACAATGATATGTGTACACAACTTGCAGATAAGATCATAAACAATACTATCATAATGATTCAATAATAAGTTCAGATCTAAGATCATGGCACTCGGGCCCTAGTGACAAGCATTAAGCACAACAAGTTGCAACAAAGTCAAATGCACTAATAGAGATACTAGGCACTATGCCCCTAACATATCTTATTCGATTATATGATAGAACTCATCCAATCCCTACCATCCCCAAGCCTACAGTGGGGGATTACTCACTCATGGATGAGGGAAACATCGGTGGTTGATGGAGACGCGTTGGTGATGACGATGACGATGATCCTCTCCAAATTCCCCGTCCCGGCAGGGTGCCAGAACGGAGTTTCTGGATCCGAATCTTGGTTTCTCGTGGCGGCGGCGGAGCGGAACTCTTTTTGGAAAACTACCGAACCCCCCTCTGTTTTTAGGTCAGAAGGTAACTTATAGGCGCAGAGGGAGGCCGAGGAGCTGCCTGGGGTGGCCAGACCTCCCTAGGCACGGGGTCAGTGGGCCCGCGCCTGGGGTGGGTCTGTGCCCCCAAGCCTCCCCTCTATCTCCCCTTCTGGCTTCGTGGATCTTCTAGTGAGAAATATTTTTTGGCATATTTTTCAGGATTTTTCCTGATAGTTCATTTTTTGCACAAAAACAAGACACCAAGGTAATTCTGCTGAAAACAGCGTCAGTCCGTGTTAGTTGTATCCAAATCACACAAGTTTAGAGGAAAAACAATAGCAAAGTGTTCGAGAAAGTACATACGTTTTGGACGTATCAACTCCCCCAAGCTTAGCTTATTGCTTGTCCTCAAGCAATTCGGTTGAAAATTGAGTGTGATAAAAGAACTTTCACGAACACTTTGCTTCATATGATGTAAATATTCTCAGCACAGGAGTAGATGCTTAGAAAATTCATAATAAGGAGTATGCAACTAAGTCTACTCAATAGTCATTGCAAGCTATGAAGAGGAACCAACACAATAATAATAAGTAGCATGGAACATAAACATAAGCAACATTGCAATGCTCATAATAAGGTATGATAGACTGGTATCTCCCTTGCCTTTGTTTGAAGAGCACAATATGAATACTAAGGCACCTCTGAAGTTCACATGAAGACTAGAAGTAAAGATATCAGAGATACAAGCATCAAAGTCATGACATAATTAACCAAGTTTTGGAACAAACACAAGAATGACAACTATGCTCTCAAGAAGGTTCTCATAGAATAAGTGGTGACTCAACAAAGTTGTGAAAACGGTTTTGTGAAGGTTTGAAAGGATTCCTAATGCTAAAAGGAAGGTACTCATTAGCTTTGAGCTCTCATTGCCCCTATCATAGGCATCTTCATGTGGTTAAGGTGAAAGCGAGGTCCACTCTGAATCATATGCTTGACAGACCATAGGCTGGAAATCCTGAGTCCCTTGAGTACGAGGGCCACTCCGCATGCTACTCAACTTTTGTCACCTAAAAGTTCTTGTCATTGTAAATACATGTATATCATCGAGAACCGCCAACGGGGTACCCCTTGGATATGGTACAGGAGCTTTCACATAACCAAAATGACAAGGCAAGCAGACAATGAGCATCTCAGCAATCTTTTTATTTACCATATGCATAGCTTTTTATTGAGGACGCTTCATAGATTCTCATTATAGTGATGCTGCAAGTTTCCACCATGATTAAGCATGGCTTAAGTTAGCGGCCTAGGCGTTTCTCTAACACAATGTATAAACTCCATGAACTAACAACCCCCTTTTATTTCACATCATCGACATCCATAAACAAAAGAGAAAGGAATCAACTAGATGAGATATCCAAGAGGTGTTGAAAGCGTTCCCCGTGACAACACGGTTCTGCTGACTCCCAGTATATAGTAAGAAAGCATATAACTTTCATGGACTAGTCATAATGGTTTAGAATTATTAAGCGCAAGGAATAAAGTGTGCCATCAAGATCGTGAGAGCTTTACTAACTAACTTTCTCAAAACAGACAAACATTTTATTTTGGAAGAAAGCACAACATATGGAATATGCACTGAAGTAGCAAATGATGCTAATAGGTAGGTATGGTGGACACAACTGGCAATATTGGTTTTGGGAATTTGGAAGCACAGGTAAAGCACATACTCAGTGCAAGTGAAGGCTAGAAATAGAAAGGGAGCGACAATCGAGAGAGCAATAACTGTCATAATCATGCTTGCAACAAAACAAGACTAATTATGGCATGAAAGTGGTACAAGAACTCTGAGGCAAAATAAATCATTGAGGCTTACTGACTATTGATTAGTCATATACATGCGTGAGCATGTGCCAAGTCGATTCACATGAACAGTCAGAGGAGGATACGACAATATCATACCAAAGTATGAATAAAACAATGCAAGAAAACATTCATATGACATGCTACAAACTATTAGCAAGCTGGAGCTAATCATAGACAAGCAAGAACTACTAAGCATCCATAATGACATACACCTTACACAAACAGGCTAAGCATGCTCTCAATGATGAGTATATGTACAAAAATGAAACAAATAGAGTTCGTTACCAGCCTCTTACCACACCTTGAGTTGTCTTAATCTTCATTATTGCCCTTCACTTGTGTGACTTGAATAATTAACATGAAAACCAATATCCACTGAGGACGACTAAACACTGCGAAGAACTCACAAAACCAAAGAAGAACAAAAAATATTTTTGGTGTTTTTGATTTTTTTAGAAGGCAACCAACGCAAAACCAAACGAAGCAAAATAAATCCAAAAACAAAAACTAAGATGCTCCAAGAACAACACAACTGTGCATGAAACAATAAAAACAAAGTGTCTAGAAAGACCTGAGATTTTTATTGATCAAGAAGGGGATACCAAAATCTGTCATGACCCGGGATCCGGGCTAGACAAATACCAGATCCTCATCTGACATAAGCCTAACCTAAATTCCGAAACACGCAGGGAAGATCGGTAACATTATAGAACATACAAACCATACATAAATAAGGTAAACTCTTAAGAGAGTTACAAACCAGTCATACAATCCAGGGGTCACAGACCCATCATTACATCAAACAACGGAAGCAAACAAGTTGTTCTAAACAACAAACTTAGCAAAGGTCCTAAGAGGCCATAACCAGAAGTAGCGACCCTTCCATAGATCCTAGGATGCTGCCCGGGAACCCCGACTACTCGTCGACTTCGACGTAGAAACCACCTTCAGATGGGGTAGCATCATCTGTAGAAAAAATTATCAACGAAGCAAGGCTGAGTACAGGGTGTACTCCGCAAGACTTATGGCTAGTGGAGTTATTTTGCATAAAGCCATCTTTTGTTTTTCAAACAAGAGGGAGAAGAAACTCGACTAGTCAGATCATTTTCAAAAGGGGATAAGAAGAATTCAACTATAGCTCTTAAGTTCATCTTTGATATCCATCAAGCATCATCTTCAACTGAACCACTCTTTTCGGACTACCCCCTCAACAACCCCGAGGAAGTATTCCAGATCTCACTTTAGTTGGAAAGTTTTATCATTCGGTTATAGTTCTCTATGATCACAGAATCCGTTCCCAAGTCGTCCATAACTGTGGACACGACTTTTCGAAAAGATTGATAACCCTGTAGGGGTGCAAAACTTTACCCACACGTACAAACCGATTCTTAATGCCAAATTATTAGCCCTCTTCTTTGGAAGGCCAGCAGAGAGTGGTTGACCACGACCTTTACCTTGCTTTCGCCGAGACCATGAGTCATGCACTAGGGAGATGCCACCATAACGGGTCAAGTCCCGAAGCCGGTCCCTAATGATGTGTGCGGGGTTCAAGATTATGGGTGCCGGACATCTCTTGTTCCCGGCCATGCTTACCTACCTGTTATGAATGCACCTCCTTCACCTCTATTCAAGAACAACCAAGATGCGTATGTCAAATGGAAAGCCCAAACTATGTGACTCATGGAATCTACTAGTCAAGTTAGTTGGTCGAGGGGGTTTCCAGGCCCCCGTGTGGTTGTACGCTTATCTTGGTTCAAGAGGCGAGAACATCAGGTCCTAAGGGTGGCAAGTATGGGACTACAAAAACCACAACCCACTTGGCCTCCCATACAAACCTTAGCATGTTTATCATCCACTTCTGATCACATCTCCACATCCTATCATACTAGATTCATTCACATCTCCGGTGCATCACATGAGTGATTAGCATCAAACAACTAAGCATGGCTAAGCTTGACTGAACTGTGGCACTAGCAACGCTCATAAGCCAAACCCTAGTTATGCTACGAGCGGTGGATCAGGTAATATAGTTCACAAAGGAAAACATGCATCAGATAGGATTACTCTGTCTACTGATAAAAGACCGTTTGGACCGAATGCATATGACGAAAATGAAATACTTTGTAATCATAGGATTCATATGTATGAGTGGGGCTTCGCTTGCCTTGTCCGTTGTTGGACTGGTGCTGCTCTTCAGTGGCGTTGACTTCCGCTTCGGGTTCGGTTCCTATTTGTGAGAACCAATCGCCGGAAAAGAGAAAGCAACACTCAACACATGGCATGTGCAATGCTCATACAATATGGATGATATGACAAGTTAAATAGTGTTGAATTGAACCCTAAAACATGCTTGGTCACTTTAAAGGGGGTTCCGAAGATCCAAACCCTAAAACAGGGGAATCATCGGAATCACCTGTGGGGTTCAATTAGTTATTCTAACTAAACTTGCTATCAAAATTGATTAACAATGTATGATTATAGCTTAGTTAGATAGGTTTCATTTTTCTGATCATTTTGGTATATTATTTGTATTTTTATGATTTAAAATGAATTAGTTATGAATTTCCCAAATTTTAATTCATTTTAAATTATTTTTGGAATATTTGAAATAATTTCCAAACTTGGGCCCACATGTCAGATTTTTAATCATTTCAGAAAATAATTATAGAAAATAATAAAACTCTTACATGTATGCCCCACCTGTCAAGGATTTCTATTTACAGAAATAATTAAAAGAAAAGAAAAAGAGATATGACATCAGCATGACATCATGCTGATGTCATCAATGGAGTTGCTCCTAGGTCGAGCTCGAATCCATCGATTCTGAGCGCGTCTGGATGAGAGGTTGGGGGCGTTGGACGCAGACGACTATGGGGAGTTGATTGGTGGTGGCGTCGCCTATTCTTGGTCACCGGAGACGGTGGTGCAACGGCGGAGAGCGGCGGCGGCGAGCACATGCGGGGAGAGCGACTCAGGGGGAGATGGAGGAAACGGAGGCCACTGCGAGGATCAGAAGCTCACCGTGAGCAATACGAGCTTGACGGCAAGGCGAGGCGAGCTCGGGGTCGGCGAGGATCGACGATGAAAGACGGCGACCAGAGCTTCCGATTCGCTCAAACGAGGTCGCGTGCGAGGGGGAAAGGAGGCTAGGGAGAGAGAGTCGAGCACGGCGGTTCCAGCGATGGCGTCGGCTTGAGCTGGGTTGGCCAGAAACGGCGAGGCTGACGGTAACTGGCGGCTAGGATGCTTCGGCCATGGCGCTGCCGCGTGGGAGAGGAAGAGAGGAAGTGAAATGGGTATTGGGAGAGAGAGTGAAGCGCGACGGTTCTTATCCGTGGCTCCAGGGGTGGCGGCGGGCATCGGAGCGCAGGAGATCGACGGCGAGCGCTGCCAGGCAGCTGCTTGCCGGCGATGGGAAATAAGAAAGGGGAAAGGCCGAAGGGGTACGGGCCTGAGGTGGGTTGGCTGCTGGCAGCAGGGAGAGAGGAGAGGGAAGATGGGCTCGGCCCAGAGAGGGTTAGGTTTAGATTTTTTCCAGGAAATCCTTTTCTATTTCTGTTTTTGTGGTTTCTTTTTATATATGGAATTCAAATCTGTTTTGAATAATTTCAATTTACAAAAACTTTTATATAATATAACTGAAAACACTAAGGGGCACTTATAACAATTTTATCTCCTCTTGTTTTGGTAGTTATCAAAATTTAGAACCATTTGAATAGTTTGAGAGCGAAAAATAATTAGGATTTTGCTTGCTCTTATTTGGTTAAATCTAAGTGCAAGTGTAATGCATGCAAGCAATGCACAAACATGTCTTATTTATATTACACAAAAGTGTGGTATGTTACACTGTCACATCCCAAAAGTTTTCCAATTTTGAAATGTGAAAAATAAATAAACAAAATAAATAATTGTTGAAATTTAGGGTGAAAAGAAACTTTTTGATTCCAAATGGAAACATCAAAACCAATCTTGAACAAACTTTGAATAAAATGGAATCCAACAAATTTCAGGCAAGTGAAAATGCATTCATCAATGAATGTATCTAGAAATTCAAACTTGGAAAAGTTAAGCCAAAACTCTAAAACCCTAATGGAATAAATCATTCCAAAGATATCTCTAAGACTATGGATTTGATCCATATAAAAATTCAGCAACAATCATTTTAAAATGATCAAAATGATAAATAAAAATATTATAAAACCATAGAAATTGGTTTCACTTAATTTGGAACTATAGATAAAAACTTATGAATTTAATAAGATAAAAGGGAATAATTTCCAAAGCTAACAAATCTCCTATCTAAAA
Source organism: Avena sativa (assembly GCA_916181665.1). Classification (NCBI taxonomy): domain Eukaryota; kingdom Viridiplantae; phylum Streptophyta; class Magnoliopsida; order Poales; family Poaceae; genus Avena; species Avena sativa. Next base: position 268,261,593 of record OV702298.1, on the reverse strand, counting down.
TCCATACCAAATTGTGAACAAATAATCCTAAAGAGATTTAAAAAGATAAACAAATAAGAAATAAAATTATACAAGTTGGAATCACCAATTTTGGATCTTTAAATAAAAAGATATGGATTTTATAAGGCAAAGGAAGAAATGAATAAATAAGGAATATTTAAAAGCCAAATTAAAATCTTGGCCAAAAACCATAAGAAAATGGAATAAAGATAATCCTAATAAAACAAAGGAATGAGGATTGTTTAAATAAAATTATATGGGCTTTTAACCATATTCAATTTTATTTGAATGAAGACAAAATTCCTAATATAAATGATTAATTAAATCATGAGAAAATAATAATTGAAATTGCCAAAGTGGATTAAAAGTTATCTAATAAACTTAAAAAGAATAAAAGAATTATTTGAATAAAATAATATGGGTTTAAACCATATTTAATTTGTTTGAATAAAGACAAAAGCCTCATTTAAATGAATATTATATCATAATAAAATATTTGAAATAATTCAAAAAGGAATTTTAAACACACTACTAAACAGTATAAACCTACTGAAAAGGTTTTGCAAAAATATTAAATTTAAATTGAAGTTTAAATCAAAGGTTTGAATTGAAAACAGAAATCAGAAAAGGAAAAAGAAAAACAAATCAGAAATAAAAAAATAGAAAAGGGGCCAACCCACTAAGCTACCCAGCCCAGCAAAGCCCCAGACCCATTAGCTAGCCCACCCGGCACCTCTCTCTTCCCCTGTTCTTTTCTCACCCGCGCCCTTACCCCCTCACCTCCCTGACCGCGTGGACCCACGCCAACCTAGCATCATCGTCTCCACCCCGCGGTGACCACGCCCCTCTCCTTGCCGTTACTGGCCGTTGAAGACTCGATTCAATTAACGTTACTACCGCACTAATCCCTTCCTGCGACCACGCCCTACTAATCGCCCCTCTCTCCCCTCTCTTTCCCCTCAGACACCACGCCATCAGAGCCTCTAGGCTGCGTGAATTCCTCCTTGCTCCGCCACTGCCTCCGACGAGTTCCCGAATTCCGGCGATCCCCGACCCCCTCATACCTCCTAGATCACACGAGCTTGACCCCCATCGCCGTGCGTATCTGCCAGTGTCCTCAGTTTGCCTACGCATGCCCCATAGCCTCGGCTCTGTCCACGTCTGAGCGTCGCCGCTGTCTGCCTCGACTCCGGCGAACTCTACTGGTAACCTCTGACCGCGCCTCCCCCTCTCATTGATGCTTGCATTCTCCCCTCTCTCGTGCGCATCGAACGCGACACTTACTTTGCCTTGGCACTTCTTTTAGCTTCACCATCGACTCCGCCCGAGCGCACCCGTCGCCAGGAGCATATCCGGCAAGCAATCGACGTTGAACTCGTACGCCCCTCGACCAACGATGACCACGTTGAGCATCAGCACATCGTTGCAAACCTGGCGAGACCCTCCTCCCCTCCTCTCGCTTCCTGGAATAGCCAGACCACCGTCGACTGAGCGCCACCGCCGCTCATCGTGGCCAAGCGCCGCCCATCTCTGGTCGTTGCGCTCTAGACCGTTAGATGATGATCTAGTGGCTAGGATAGAATGACTTAAACGAAGGGGTATGATCGATACGATCCATGCGTTTCCCTTTTAAATCCTGTGGTCTATATTTCTTGATCCAACCGAATCGGTATCAGCCTATAGAAATGCTCCACGTGGCCAGAGTTTTGATTTAAAAAGAGAAATCAATCTACTAGATGTTTGATTTTTTAAAATTCATAACTTTAAATATACACGTCCAAATTTTGCAAATTTTATATCAATGGAATTAGAAAAAAGAGTACTTTCCAACCATGCACTTTGTTTACTAATTTACTTCTGTAAAATTGGTTGTATTTGCAGAAACATGTGTAGGCATATTTTGAATATAACAATTATTCTAAAAATATTTTTAGGGTAAAATCTTTTGTAAACCTACTGACCATAGAAACCAACTTTTGGATTGAAAAATATATTTTGTGACACTTAGGAATTATTCCTTTGAATTAAAACATTTCTAGTTAAATAAAAATGTTGAATATGTTTTAAAAATTCTTTTTGAGTAAAACATTTGGAAAATGATTTGAATTAAACTCTCTGACCCTAAACACCAAGTTTTTGGATTTAAAAATATATTTGGTAAACCCTAGAAAATTATTACTTTGTTAAAGGCATTTCTAATGAAATAAAATGTTGTTTGATTTAAAAATGGTTTATAGGTAAAACCTTTTGCAAATGGTTTTAATAATAAACACTTGACCATAAAATAGTAACATTGTGTTTAAAAAAATATATTTGTCAAACAATAGAAATTATTACTTTGATTTAAATCATTTCTAACAAAACAAAAATGATTTAAAGTGGCCATTTCACTAACTTAATATCAAATGGTTTTGCCACTTTTATAAATGACCAATAGGTGTTTTAAAATGTTTATAACCTATTAGAAACCACTTTTTCAAATAAAACAATCTTTGGCATGCTTGCATGCATTGCTTTGTTTGTATTATTCTATGTGATGAATTGCTTGAATGGCTAGATTGAATTTGTACCTTGATTGAATTGTAGTGAAAATTGAAGACTGTGACTATTGCAAGATCAAGGAGTGAACTTATATTCTCTACCAAAAATTCAAGTGGTGCTTCATACTTTTGTCCTATTATTTTCACTATGCATTAGTGATGTTTTGAGTAGGACTTGCATGGAATTTTTACTAAGTATGCTATGCCATGGGAAATCCTAGTAGATGATGTAGGGTTCGCAGCATAGAAAACAAAAAATTTCCTATGATGGGAACTATGTACCAAGATCTATCTACTAGATACAAACAACGGGCGGATGTATATCTGTAGAGAAAATACCCTTGAAGACCGACAAAGCTTAACGAGTTCAACTCGTGGTTGATGTAGACGATCTCTTGGCGATCTCAAGATCGAGAGGAAGTCCTAGCGCCGCAAAGCAGCAGCGCATCCGTGCTCGCACACATGTACAAGACACCGAGCAACCTCCGCCTCCTCGCTCTAGTGATCCTTCATGAGGACGTGTGAGTGAGAAGTGAGGAGAGGGGTGCCTTTTATAGGAGAGGGGGGAACCCCAAGGGGGTGGCCGGCGCATGGGGGCTGCCCCCTTGCCCTCCCCTCTTCATGTGGGTGGACACTCCACTCACAAAAATCCATTCAAATCCCTCCACTCAAAATCCCACTCAAACTTGCCATTAAATTTCCACCAAATTTAATGCAAACTCTCATGAAATAAAACTCTTTTATTTTATTCCGAATTTTGTCAATTAATTTAATGACAAACATTCACAAATAACCCCTTCCTAGAATTCTATTTGACATGCATAACCTCTTTATGCAATTTCACCCGAAAACTTGTTTCGGTATCTAGTGAAATAAATTCCTGCGCTTGTTTATTCTTTCGGCATGAAACATTTGCTCCAACTGGATGTCAGTGTCCCTTAAGTGTGTCACCCCACGGTTCACGAATAATGCGGACATGATCGAGACCCTTCTCCGATCAATAATCAGTAGCGGGACCTGGAGATCCATACTGACTCCCACACATTCAACGATGACTTTCCTGTGATCGTCGGAACCTTTTATGCTTGTATCTTAATCCGTTTGTTTCACGATATATTACATGTCCGAGATTCGATCATCGATATCTCCATACCTAGTTTGATCTCGTTACTGACATGCACTCTTTTCTCATTCCCGTGATATAACATTCTAGTGATCAAATCACTTGCTTGCAAGCTAACCAATGTGATATCATCGAGAGGGCCCAGAGTATATCTATCCGTCATCGGGATGAACAAATTCCACTCTTGATCCATGATTCTCAACATAACACTTTAGTATCTTTGAAGCCATCTTTATAATCACCCAGTTACGGTGTGACGTTTGATGTCAACAAGAAACTCTTCCGGTGTTAGTGATTGGCATGATCTCATGGTCTAAGGATTAGGATCACTTCGTAAGTTGTTTATAGCAATATAAACTCAATGACTTTGATCGTAATGCTATACTTCGAATGAATGTTCATCACACCATTACACTAATGTTGTGATCTTGTTATTAACAACATCCAATATCTATGATCAGGAAACTGTGATCATCTTGTTAATCAATGAACTAGTTTATGAGAGAGGCATAACTAGGAACTTTCTGTTTGTTTATTAAACACACATGTATTAACATTTCCGTATTAATACAATTATAGCATGCAAAATAAAGATCTATCATATACTTGGAATACACATAATAAACACTTTATTATTGCCTCTCAGGGCATATTCCCTTCAGTCTCCCACTTGCACTAGAGACAATAAGGTAGTTACATAGTGATGTATCTAACACCCATGGAGTTCTGGTGTAGATCATGTTTTGCTCTAAGAGAGTTTTAGTCAACGGATCTGCTACATTAAGATCCGTATATACTTTACAAATCTTTATATCTCCATCCTTGACATGCTCGCAGATGGAGTGAAACCGGCGCTTAATATGCTTGGAATGCTTCTGAGAACTTGGCTCTTTGGCATTGGCAATGGCACCATTGTTGTCACAATAGATAACCATTGGGTCCAACGCGTTTGCAACCACACCTAGTTCGGATATGAACTCCTTCATCCAAACTACTTCCTGAGCCGCTTCCGAAGCAGCAACATATTCGGCCTCCGTCGTTGATCCCGCCACCACAGGTTGTTTGGAGCTCCTCCAACTAACCGTTCCGCCATTCATGAGAAATACGTATCCGGATTGAGACTTAGAGTCATCCGGATCGGTGTCAAAGCTAGCGTCAACATAACACTTAGCGACGAGCTCTTCTTCACCTCCGCATACAATAAACATATCCTTAGTTCTTCGCAAGTACGTAAGGATATTCTTGACCTCTTTCCAGTGTTCCGAACCTGGATTCGATTGGTACCTACTAGTCAAACTAATAGCATGTGCCACATTCGGTCTTGTACATAGCATGGCGTACATTATAGAGCCTATGGCTGAAGCATAGGGGAATTTGTCCATTTTCTCTCTTTCTTCCACCGTAGACGGACTTTGAGTCTTACTCAATGTCGTGCCTTGTGTCATAGGTAAGAACCCCTTCTTACTATCTTCCATTTTAAACTTCTTTAAAATCATATCAAGGTATGTACTTTGTGATAGCCCTATTAGGCGCCTAGATCTATCTCTATAGATCTTTATGCCTAATATGTATGACGCTTCACCTAGGTCCTTCATTGAAAATTTGCTGTTTAGATAACTTTTAACACTGTTTAAAAGATCTATATCATTTCCGATCAATAATATGTCATCCACATATAATATCAGAAATGCCACATTGCTCCCACTCACTTTCTTGTAAATACAAGCTTATCCATAAGTTTGGACAAATCCAAACTCTTGGATCACCTCATAAAAGCGGAGATTCCAACTTCGTGATGGTTGCTTCAATCCATAGATGGATCGCTGAAGCTTGCACACCTTGTTAGCATCCTTAGGATCGACAAAACCCTTTGGTTGTATCATATACAACACTTCTTCAATATTACCATTGAGAAACACGGTTTTGACATCCATCTGCCATATTTCATAATCGAAATATGCAGCAATTACTAACATAATCCTAACTGACTTTAACATCGTTGCGGGAGAGAATGTATCATCGTAGTCAACTCCTTGAATTTGTCGAAACCCCTTTGCAACAAGTCGAGCTTTATATACGGTTACATTACCATCAGCATCAATTTTCCTTTTGAAAATCCATTTGTTCTCCACGGCCTTTCGGTCGTGAGGTAAGTCCACCAAGTTCCAAACTTGATTTTCATACATGGATTCCATCTCGGATTTCATGGCTTCTAACCATTTGATGGAATCCGGGCTCATCATCGCCTCTTCATACGTCACAGGGTCATCATTTTTATCACCCATGAAATTCATGACAGGATTCCCGTACAGCTCGGGAGCTACACGTGTCCTGCTAGACCTGCGAGGTTCGGTAGTACTCTCTTTTGGAGTTTCATGATCATTATCATTAGTTCCTTCTTCAACAGGTGAAGCCAACTCCGGAAACAACTTCCGGCGCTGCGCTACTCACCATACTTTGAAGAGAAGGTTCAATAACCTCTTCGAGTTCTACTTTCGGACTACTCACACCTTTTGTGAGAAACTCTTTCTCTAGAAAGGATCCATTCTTGGCAACAAAAACCTTGCCCTCGGATTTGTGATAGAAGGAATACCCAATTGTTTCCTTAGGGTATCCTATGAAGACGCATTTTTCCTCTTTGGGTTCGAGTTTATCCGGTTGAAGTTTCTTCACATAAACATCGCATCCCCAAACTTTAATAAATGACAGCCTAGGTTTGTTTCCAAACCATAATTCATACGGTGTCTTTTCAACGGATTTAGATGGTGCCCGATTTAAAGTGAATGCAACAGTTTCTAGTGCATAACCCCAAAATGACAACGGCAAGTCCGTCAGAGATATCATAGATCGAACCATATCTAATAAAGTACGATTACGACATTCCAACACACCATTTCGCTGTGGTGTTCTGGCAGGTGTGAGTTGTGAAACAATTCCACACTCTTTCATGTGAGTGCTAAACTTGTAACTTAGATACTCACCTCCACGGTCGGACCGTAGAAATTTGATCTTTCTATTACGATGATTTTCCACGTCATTCTGAAATTCCTTGAACTTTTCAAATGTTTTAGACTTGTGTTTCATCAAGTAGATATAACCGTATCTACTCAAATCATCCGTGAAAGTAACAAAATAACGATATCCACCTTGCATCGACACACTCATTGGACCACATACATCAGAATGTATGATTTCCAATAAATCTGTCGCCCGTTCCATTGAACCGGAAAATGGCGTTCTAGTCATCTTGCCCATAAGGCATGGCTCACATGTATCAAATGATTCAAAATCAAGTGATTCCAAAAGTCCATCTGAATGGAGTTTCTTCATGCGTTTAACGCCAATATGACCTAGACGGCAGTGCCACATATATGCGGATATATCATCATTAAGTTTAATCCTTTTAGCATAAACATTGTGAATATGTGTAACATTATTATCGAGATCCAAAAGAAATAAACCATTCATTATAGGTGCATGACCATAAAAGATTTCATTCATATAAATAGAACAACCATTGTTCTCAGATTTAAATGAATAACCACTTTGCATTAAACACGATCCAGATACAATGTTCATGCTAAGTGCTAGCACCAGATAACAATTCTTCAAGTTTATTACTAATCCCGACGGCAAATGGATAGGTAGCATTCCGACGGCGATCACATCAACGCTTGATCCATTGCCGACACGCATTTTGACCTCACCCCTTGCTAGCGGTCGCTTGTTCCGCAGCCCCTGATTCGAGTTACAAATATTAGCAACTGAACCGGTATCAAATACCCAGGTGCTACTACGAGCACTAGTCAAGTACACATCAATAACATGTATATCATATATACCTTTGTTTGCCTTGCCGACCTTCTTGTCTTCCAAATACTTGGGGCAGTTGCACTTCCAATGGCCAGTCCCCTTACAATAGTAGCACTCGGTATCAGACTTAGGTCCAACTCGGGGTTTCTTTTCAGGCATGGCAACCGCCTTGCCGCCCTTACTTACCTTCCGTTTTCCCTTCTTGTCTTTCTTGAAACCAGTGTTCCTATTGATCATCAAAACTTGATGTTCATTTTTGATTTCCATTTCTACAGTTTTAAGCATTGACAGAAGCTCGGGGAGAGACTTCTTCATGCCTTGCATATTATAGTTCGTCACAAAGCTCTTATAGCTAGGTGGCAGAGACTGCAGAACACAATGGATGCCTAAGTCAATGGGAATCGTTATTCCCAAGGACACAAGCTTATCGGCATAACCCGACATCTTGAGTACATGCTCACTAACAGAGCTGTGCTCTTCCATCATGCAGCTAAAGAACTTTTCTGAATCATTGTAGCTCTCTACAGCAGCATGTGTGTCAAAAATCATTTTCAACTCACCCATTGTATCAAATGCACTGCCGTTTTCGAAATGCTTTCGAAGTTCTGGCTCTAGCCCATACAATATGCAGCAATGAACTAAGTTGTGGTCCTCCTGACGAGTCTGATAGACATTCTTCTCCTTGTTAGGGGCATCCTCAAAAGGTGGGGGGCCTAGGGGCGCTTCTAGAACATATTGCTTTTGTGCAGCAGAGAGGAGAATCCTCAAATTCATGGCCCATTCGGTAAAGTTGCTACTGTTCGTTGCAAGTTTCTCTTTCTCCATGAACACATTGAAATTAAAAGCAGGTGGTGCCATCTACAATAGAATTTGTAAAGTTTAGACTAAGTTTATGATATATTGAGTTCAACTAATCCACATTACAAATGAACTCCCACACAAAAACGACATCCCTCGTGCCTTTTTGGTGATTACATGAACCAAATCCACTACACCAAGTCCGATCATCATGTGAGTCGGTGTAGATTCAAAGGCGAGCATCAAATGGGCATCATATCAACTATATGACTCATGCTTAACCTTTCGGTCCGTGTTCCGAGGCCATGTCTGTACATGCTAGGCTCGCCAAGTTAGAACCTTAGTATTCGCGTGTGTAACTATTTTACACCCGATATATGGTCGTGGATCCAAGAACACCCGATCATCACGTGATGTCTTGGAGCAACGAAAACATAATCAGTGCATACTAAAGGAAGAACACATTCTTATCTTGATATTTAAATGAGGGATCATCTTATTATGCTAACAAAGCGCTAAACAAGCAATATAAGATGCTATCCAACATCACATGTTTATTAGTGAAATGATATGGTTCCCGCATATGATCTCTATCATGTGCGACGTGGTATGATCACTATCATACCTTTATGTGTAAGTCCAAGGTCTATGGAGTTTACACGCTATGTGTGTTGTAAGAGTATCATCTCATACTTCTACTTACAACATCACCATATCATGACACTAGCCCAGCAACAATCTAAACTAGACACCTCTAATTTATCCATTGAAAATTTTATGTGGCTTAGGGCTTTCGAAGATAGAACCGTTCATACTTACGAACATGAACCACAACGAGGATAACCAAAATTTTGAGAACTCGTTGCAAAATAGATATTGACTATAGTAGGAGATACAGAGACCCGCTAGCCACTTATGCAAACTAGTTGCATGTCAAGCGTGGAACAGGTCTCATGTGCGAGGACATGTAAAGTTTGTCTGAGTCTCTTCATCCCACTATGCCACCAATATCCAAAATTACAACTAAGGAGCAACAATATGATCATTATCGCCCACATACTCATATGTGTACTACCCGTGTAAAGCATCTACGCATAGATCCGGCTCTGATACCACTATAGGGTTTGCACCATCGAAAACAAAAAAATTCCTACGATGGGAACTATGTACCAAGATCTATCTACTAGATACAAACAACGGGCGGATGTATATCCGTAGAGAACATACCCTTGAAGACCGACAAAGCTTAACGAGTTCAACTCGTGGTTGATATAGACGATCTCTTGCCGATCTCAAGATCGAGAGGAAGTCCTAGCGCCGCAAAGCAGCAGCGCATCCGTGCTCGCACACCACTACAAGAAATCTGCTGATACATGACCCTCTATTTTCGTCACTGAATCGTCATTTTCTATAATATATGACGATCTTATGACGTAAAACATATCATCAAAAACTGAGCATCAGTAATTACACACAATGACGTTTTTTGTGAAATCGTCATAATACACTATGACGATATTAGATCGTCCTAACCTCTATGACGATCCATTATCGTCACCAGCAGTTTGTCTAGACCACGTCAGATCCTACGTGGCAAAATTGCGATGAAATTAAATCGTCATAAGTCAAAATCAGCCCAGTCCGTTTTGGTGGCCTAACTGGGCTGAGCCCAACAACCCTGGCCTTTTCCTTTTTTGGGCCTTACCTTTTAAATCCGCTTCTTTTAGGGCCTTGGCCTTTTGACAATCTATATATTTTTGGTCCTAGCCTTTTTATCATACTTTTCTCAACTATTTTGGTTTTTTATTTATAGAATTTTGCATTGTTCCCGTCCAATTCAGTTTGGGCCATGGCCTATTTAGATGCAGTTACTATGAGGTCCACGGAGGCCTTTCAAAGAATACATTAACAGTGAATTTAAGCCAAATAGTAGCAATCAACACATATAATTTCACCAAAAGGGAGATCAAATACATTACAATAATGCATATTTGTTCACATACAGGTATCCTGTGAACCACACATGTAACGCTTACAAACTATAAACATAAACTAGCTATTAAAATAGCTCCAATGAAATTGTTTTGCGGAACGAGGCATCCAACTCCAGCTGGTAGATGATAGGAAAGACCCTTTTTGATATGCTGAGATTTATGAAGGCAAACATGTGCATATTAAAATAGAACAGTTAGGAACATAATTCAAAACAAATCTATCAGCAAAATTTCTAGCCTACATGAACCATAGTAGAACCATTACATGAATCAAAGAAGAACAAGCAAACAAAGTAAATATCAGCAAAAAACATGTAGATATAAGCTCTAGGCAAGATGGTTTCATTGCATCAATTCTTGTCTGTGAAAACATGTAGATATAAGCTCTAGGCCAGTAGGTGCAATAAACATATAGGACTCCGCAACAAGCAGCACAAACATAACAAGTGAAAGAAACAAGCAGAACACAGACTTACCTTCCGACAAGACGGGGACGAAGGCAATGTCAAGGAAAAAGGGAACCAGGACGTCGTCCTCCGGTCCAATCCATATCAGCAGCACCAGCGGACCGGTCCAAACATAGAACATTGAGAAGTAACTAAAAGACCGAGCATCTTATCTCAGAATAATGGATACATGTTAACAACAGTAGAAGCAGCAAAATAGAGATCCGAAAGCAAAATATGTTTGCAAGAACAATAATAAGTTGACACTGATATCTACAAACTGTTTATAGGTACTACATCTAGAAGAAAATTCAGATGCCATTAAGCAAAGCAATTAGAGGTGGAAATTAATTTTGTACAAATTAAGAACTAAGTATTGATGAACAATTAACAATGAGAGGAGCATCAATTTTAGAAGAGCAGGCATGATCACATTAACAAGTATGCTATTTGGCACCAGAAATTTCATTATCAACACAAACATGTGTGGAAATTCATTCCAAGCCTAATCAGATTTTTTTGCTTTGCAAGTCTATGATAGATGGATATAACACTAGATCATGCTTAACAGGAGATAAGAAATCATGCAATTATGCCCAACACTGAATAACCAGGAAAACAAACACACATAACACATCAATAACGAGACCACCACAATGGCAAGCGAGACCAGCACCACAATTCTAGGACCATGCCACAATTCTAGCACAGCAGGAGCACCACCAGGCTAGAAACCAGCACAACATTGCAGGATCAGGAGCAGGAGCACAAGTCTCAGTTTGCAGCGTGCATGCACTAAAAAGCCACGGGCACCGATAGCTTCAATATGTTAGCAAGCAAACCTTAGTGATGATTGAAACAGAAACTACTAGTAGTATGAACAAACAAAAAATAAGCTTTGCACTATCACCGTACAAATTGATTGCATTATAAATTTTACTTCTACAAACAATGACATTTTAGGAAACCACTAACTATGGAATCTAGATAGTCCATGTTATCCATCCGCAGAAAGTAATGACTAAAAAATATAAACATTTTATGAAAGAGAGCACATCAACAAGTCAATAAAAAGAACAAAAGATTTAATCTACAAACTGAAGCAGAGTAACAGAAACCTAAGTTGGACACAACTTCGACTGTCTCAGGCACCATATGAACAACCAGATAAAACATGAGAGAGTACATAGCTACAACCATTGCCAAATAGAGCAGCACCAAAGCCTTTGTTTCTGATCCAGGATCAACATACTAAACAACACAACTCAACCAGGATCTGCAACAACAAAACATGGTGATTAACTTGTTTTATGCACAAATCAAGATATTATGCTAGTATGGAGATTATCCTAGGTCAAGTTAATGGAGATAACCGAGATCAGAGATCAAACACACCTGGGAGGAGAAGTGGAGGCGGTGCAGATTATGGCATCGTGGAGTCTCCTCCATGATGAACTAGCCGTCGTGCTCCTCCTCGGCTGGAGTCGGCGCTTCGCTCGCGAAGGAGGTGAACGTGGCGACGGTGGATGCAGGAGGATCCATGGACTGCGGCGAGCATGACCTGCAGTGACGGTCGTCGGGTCCTCATCCGCAAGGCCGGGCGCACGAAGAGGCTACTACGAGAGGATGCAAAGCCTGTAGTGGGTGACAGCATCGTGGATGACTTGAGATGCGTCGGTTCCTGATTCAATAGATGAGTACAATTAGGAGGTTGGGAGAGAGAGGTGGCAGAGGTGGAACAACTCCAGCGACAACCAGATCCCGAGATCGAGAAGGACGAGAACGGGCGGGTTGGTGAGGCCCGGCGAGATCCTCTCTCCCCTTTGTGCTGGCCATGTGATTACCTTGGAGGCGGCTGGCTGGGCAGGTGCCGGGGGAGAGGAGATAGCCGCGCTCGAGGTGGGAGGAGTGGCGGCTGGCTGGGAAGGTGCCGGGGGAGAGGAGAGATCCGCGTATGACCTTATTATGCAAAATCGTCATAGATCTATGACGATTTCATTCTTCGTCACTATAAGAAGGTCACAAGTAAACATATTTCTTGTAGTGCACACATACAAGACACCGAGCAACCTTCGCCTCCTTGCTCCAGCGATGCAGCAGAAGCACAACCCTTTCTTGCCGAATAGCCACCGGAACATGTATCTCGCTAGTCCGAGACCATGGGGGATAAATTCTAGAGGGGGAGAGAGATCCTTCACGAGGAGGTGTGAGTGAGAAGTGAGGAGAGGGGTGCCTTTTATAGGAGAGGGGGGGACCCCAAGGGGCTGGCCGGCGCATGGGGGCTGCCCCCTTGCCCTCCCCTCTTCATGTGGGTGGACACTCCACTCACAAAAATCCATTCAAATCCCTCCACTCAAAATCTCACTCAAACATGCCATTAAATTTCAACCAAATGTAATACAAACTCTCATTAAATAAAACTCTTTTATTTTATTCAGAATTTTGTCAATTACTTTAATGACAAACACTCACAAATAACCCCTTTATAGAATTCTATTTCACATGCATAACCTCTTTATGCAATTTCACCCGAAAACCTGTTTCGGTATCTAGTGAAATAAATTCCTACGCTTGTTTATTCTTTCGGCATGAAACATTTGCTCCAACTGGATGTCAGTGTCCCTTAAGTGTGTCACCCTACGGTTCGCGAATAATGCGGACATGATCGAGATCCTTCTCCGATCAATAATTAGTAGCGGGACCTGGAGATCCATACTGACTCCCACACATTCAACGATGACTTTCCTGTGATCGTCGGAACCTTTTATGCTTGTATCTTAATCCCTTTATTTCACGATATATTACATGTCCGAGATTCGATCATCGGTATTGTCACATCCCAAAATTTTCCAAATTTTGTAATGTGAAAAATAAATAAACAAAATAAATAATTGTTGAAATTTAGGGTGAAAAGAGATTTTTGATTCCAAATGGAAACTTAAAATCCCATCTTGAACAAACTTTGATTAATGTTTGAATCCAACTAAATTCAAAACAAGTGAAATGCTTTCTTCATAAATGCATTTTGAAATTTAAACACTTGGGAAATAAACCCAAACCCTAAAACCCTAATGGAATAAAATTATTTCCAAGATATCTCTAAGACCATGGTTTTGATCCATATAAAATTTGTTAACAAACATTTATAAATGATCAAGAATGACAAATAGAAATATTATAAAACCATATGAATGGGTTTCACTTAATTTGAAGCCATAGATAAAATCTTATGAATTTAATAAGATAAGGAAATTGAATTTCCAAAGCTAATAAAGCACCTATTTATAAATCCATACCAAATGGTGAGCAAATAATCCTAAAGATATTTAAAAGGATAAATAAATATCAAATAAGGTTTTACAAATTGGAATCACCAAGTTTGGATCTATAAATAAAAAGATATGGGTTTTATAAGATAAAGAAAGAAATATTAAATGAGGAATATTTAAGGACCAAATTAAATCTTGGCCAAATCCATAAGCAAATGGAATGAATATAATCCAAATCCAAATAAAATAAAAGGATAAAGAATTTTCCAAATAAAATAAAGTGGCATTAAATTAGGGAAAAATAATTTGAATTTACCCAAGTGGAATAAAAGTTATTTAATTGACTTAGATGAAATAAAAGAGTCTTTTAAATAAAGTGTTATGGAATTAAACCCATATTTAATTGGAATAAAGACAAATACCCAATTTTAAATGATAAATAAATCATATTAAAAATATTCCAAATAATTCATAGTGAATTATTTAGCACCCTAATTAAATAAATAAACCTACTGAATAGATTTGGTAAAAATATGGATTTCAAATAGAGTTTTAAAACACATTAAAACCTATTTGAAATAAAGACAAATGTCCATTTATAAAATAAATTAAAGTCCCTAAAAAGAATAAAAGAATAATTCTAAATTTGACTTCAGAATATGTTATTAATCATTATTTAAATATACTCAAAGTTTGGATGAAGTTTGAATTCAAATAGTTGTTTGAATTAATTAAACAAAATCAAAACAGAATATTGGAAATGGAAAAAAGAAAAAGAAACAGAACAAAAAAAAGGGAAAACAAATCAGCCTGACCCAACAAGCCCACTAGGCCCAGCAGCCCACCTCCCTCCTCTCTCCCCGAAGCGTTTTTCTCACTGCAGAAGGAACCCGCAGCGTCGCTGACTAGCAGGCCCCACCTCCTCTCTCTTTCTCTCGCTGACAACAACGGCCCCCTAGTCAGTCGTCTTCCTCACCCGCCGCTGACCACGCCCGGTCGTTTCTGCCGCTGAAAGCTCGAGTTAATTCGCGTTAACGCTGCAGCAAATCCGCCTCGCGACCATGCCCTCTTAATCGCCTCGCTTTCCTCTCCATTTCCCCTCAGACCCCATGCCACCAGAGCCACCAGGCTGCCTCGAATCGATTTTGCACTGCCGCGGCCTCCGACGAACTCCAACGACGATTATGGCCATCCTCCACCGCGCCTTGCCCCCTCGACCACGCTAGCTTGTTCCCCATCAACCACTGCATCTCCCAGTAGACTCTGCTTGCTCGCGTTTGACCCTAGTGTCGGCAACGACGACAACTGAGCTCCGCCACCGTCTGCCTCGTCTCTGGTGACCTCTCCACGGTAAACCCGACCACCCCCCCTCGTTGACACTCTCATACTCGCCCTCCTCTTGCAAACCTAACTGTGCATTCTACTTGTCCTAGCTTGACCTCTAGCTTCACCTTTGACGACATCTGAGCGTACTCGATGCTGCCACTGACTCCGACGAGAAATAGCTGCTTCTTCAGCAATCTCTGCGAGCCTGGTAAGCCTCGCCATCCTCTCCCTTGCTTCCTACATCGCCGGCGACACCACTGATAGACCACGCGCCGCCACTCGTCGCCGCCAGCGCCACCACTCGATGACCAGTGATGGTGCGCCGTAGGATTTATATCCAATGCACGCGATATAACCTTAGTCGAAGAGGTATCCTGCGATCTGTGCCGTGTGATTAAGTTAGATCCTGCGTCCTGTATCTGTTGATCCACGCGAACCGTTTTTGCCTAATAGGAAGCAGCCACGTGGCCTAGAGTTTGTTTTAAAAACAGGATTTGATCTATTAGAGGATCAAATTTGTAAATTGCATAACTTTCAAACCACACGTCCAAATTTTACAAATTTTATATCAATGGAATCAGCAAGACAATTACTTTCCAACCATGCACTTTGTTTAGTAATTTGCTTCTGTTAAATTGGTTGTTTTGCATAAACTTGTGTAGGCATAATTTGAATATAAAATTCATTCTAAAATTATTTTTGTGATAAAACCATTGGCCAATGGATTGTTTTGAACCTACTGACCATAGAAACCAATTTGTGGATTCAAAAACATATTTTGTGAGGCAAATTAATAAATCTTGGAATTAAAGCATTTCTAGTCAAATAAAAAAATGTGGTTTATATGTTAAAAATACTTTTTGGAGGAAAATCTTTGGGAAATAATTTGGATTCAACTCTCTGACCCCAAACACCAAGTTTTTAGAATTAAAAATATATTTGGTGAAACATATAATTAATGTTGCTTTGCTAAAGGCATTTTCAACCACATAAAATATTGATTTGGTTTAAAAATGATTCATAAGTAAAATCCTTTGCAAATGGTTTTGCCACTTGTATAAAATGACCAATAGGTGTTTTTAGAATGTTTATAACCTATTAGAAACCATTTTTCCAAATAAAACAATCTTTAGCATGCGTGCATGCATTGCTTTGTTTCTATTATTTTATGTGATGTTTGCTTGAATGGTAGATTGAATTATTGCCTGCTTGATTGAATTGTAGTGATTTGAAGAGTGTGATCATTGCAAGATCAAGGAGTGAACTTATATTCTCTACCAAAAAGGCAAGTGATGCTTCATACTTTTGTCCTAATATTTTGACTATGCATTAGTGATATTTCTAAGTAGGACTTGCATGGAATTTTTGCTAAGTATAAACTATGCCATGGGAAATCCTAGTAGAAGAAACCTTAGTAGAAATTTCCTAAGTTAAGATTCCTACTGCCATCATGCTTAGCTTAGCTAGTAGAAAACAAGGGTGGATTATATTCATGCTATGGAATATTTCTAAGTCAAGGACTTGTGTTTTTGTTTAATAAAACAACTAAGTGAATGAATCACCTGGGTGGAATGGAAAGAATGGTCTGTGTTGAGTGGTTATGCAAGTCCAGTATGCTGGGGAAAACTTGGGCATCACCAAGTCCAGTATACTGGGGAAAACTTGGTATCTCACTTGTGGAATGCACCCTAGGAACAAAGAGATTTGATATGTCAAATGTTGAGAAGATTCAAGTGCAGCCACTTGGCATTATGGGCTCTGCCTGGATCATATAGGTTGCAATAACTTAGCCAAATGGACAGTTGGTGGTAGGGGTTTGATAGGTTGGAGCGCGTCCATTCTGGTCTACGGGAAGGCTTCTGAAAGATCTTGTCTTGGTGAAACCAAGTCTTGTGGGGAAAGTGCACCACCTCTGCAGAGTGTAAAATCTAAGTACTTAGCCATGTCCCTGGTAAAGGACAATTTGAGCATCAAGACATGGAAGCTATCAAGAATCTCCTCATCCACATTTCTAAGTTAAAAACTCGTGCTTGAACAAGGGTTGAAGGATCACCAATTTCTATTGGGAGATGCCTTGGGTGATTTTGTCAAGCAAACACCTAGTGTTTTCAAATGATAAGGAAAATATATTTTGAGCAAAGCAAGCCTAAGCTCCACTTAGCCAAATGCATATAGATGATAGAATCCACTATACTACCATAGTATAACTTGCCAATACAATTCAATGTATTGACCCTTGTGTTCGTAACTTATTATGTTGCAGGTTTGTTTAATGTTAATGAGATGTGTTGATTAGGATTACAAGTCTACAACCAACATGATTGCCTGTGGAACTATGAAGATGAAGGACCCCATGCTATAGTTATTTCTGCTGCATTGTAATAAGATAGCCAAATGAGCTATGTAAGATGTAATGAATTATTTTATTCCTGGTTATAAAGTTGTATTATGACCTTTGTTTCTTGATATTACATCTTAACTGTGGATGCTAGCTATTTATCTAGGGACTAGCATTGTAAACACAGGGATCTCTACCTTATTAAAGGTTGGGACCTCTACAGATGGTATCAGAGCAATGTGTTTCCTGTAGGAATGTAACCCTAGGATTAGACAAAACCCCTTAGAAAAATAGGAGTCGTATTTGTTCCAAAACTTGTTTACAAACAACCTTGTATACTATTTCCTCAACCTTTTGGTTTTTATTCTATATCTCTTCTATTTAAAACTTGATGGACAAAGCCTCCTCCATGATCAAAGACTTCAACTTTATTTTCACCAAGGACTTCAACTTTGGATATCACTAAGGACTACAAGTGAGACAAGAAATATTACTCAAGACTTGAAGATTAAGGAAACACAACTTAGAAGGAACCATCATCACCTTTGAAGTTTTGTGACCAAGACACAAGAATTATTCCAAGGATACAAGGATCTTGTTCATGAAGAAGCAACCAGGAAGGATGGAATGATCTCAAGTGAACCATATAGTTGGACCACCATGTTTAGTTTAAAACAAACACACCAACTTATGTGGTGTAGCAAAAATATTTTAATGCCTAAAAGTGTGCTTGAAACTTGTTGTTTGAGTGGAATAATTGTTTGTGTTGCTTGCACATTTCTTGTGTGAATTGTGTTGTGTGTGATTAGAATTATTTCCTTAGAAATCTTTTGCCTATTCTAATCCCAATCCAACCCAAACAGATGACTACTCCAAGAAACTCCAACATCAAGGATGGAGACAACAATAACCAAGAGATCAACATGAGAGAACTCATAGTAACCCAAACCCAGTTGAACCAAGTGACAACTCAATTTTTGTCCGACAACAATGAGTTAGACCCAACCATGCAAAGGTTTTTGGAAACCCAAACCTAATTGATGCAAAAGGTGACGAATCAAATGATCAACATGGGAGACAACTGTTTTCAAGGAGTTTGTGACAACAAGGATGTCAAGGATGACATTCTAGAAGGAACCCAAGCTTGGAATGTTTGTGGAGACAAGGATCACACTTCCAAAGAGCATGAAGATCAATGCCCCAATTGTGAAGAGAAACATCCAACTAATCAATGCCTCACATCTCAAGCTACTTGTTTCCTATGTGAAGGAAATAATCATGTCCCTATCCAATTCCCCATATATTCCATAGTTCAACAAAGGAAACAAGGTGGAGTGCATCAATAGATTGTAAACCCCCATGAAGACAAAGGAAAATCTCAGCTTGCACCTCCATGCAATATGACTCAATTTGATGGACCAAAGAGGATACATATGTATTACCCAAGGAAAATATCAAGGAGACCAGGAAACTTTCCCACCTTTGAGATAAGATATGAAGAACATGAACTATAAGCACTCCTAGCTTTGGAGAAACCCAAGAAGAAGAAAGACAAAAGCCAAGTGCAGTGTTGCCATTGCAAATAGATGGGACACTATGCAAATGAATGTCTAGAGAAGAAGAAGAAGTATAAGGAGATTAACCAAGTGTGGTGCAACAACTGCAAAGAGCTAGGCCATTATGTGTCAACTTGTCCACATAAGATACGTGAAGAACTCAATCTTGTCACATTTTACAATTGTGGTGATCAAGGACATTATGCAAGCAATTGTCCAGAAAAGATGAAGCACAAGATAAAGAAGCCCATGAAGGATCTCAGCCTTGTCACATGTTTCAAGTGTGGAAACAAATGACACTATGCAGATGTTTGCCCAGAGAGGTTTCAACAAGATCCCAAGCAAGCCAAGAAGTAATCTAGTTGGAAATATTTTAAGGGTGGTAGTACCCTAGTTGCCTTGAGCCAACTTGTAACCCTATCCTTCCCAAATTTCGGGACGAGATTTATTTTAAGGGTGGTAGCCTGTCACATCCCAAAATTTTCCAAAATTTGTAATGTGAAAAATAAATAAACAAAATAAATAATTGTTGAAATTTAGGGTGAAAAGAAACTTTTTGATTCAAAATGGAAACTTAAAATCCCATCTTGAACAAATTTTGATTAATGTTTGAATCCAACTAAATTCAAAACAAGTGAAATGCTTTCTTCATAAATGCATCTTGAAATTTAAACAATTGGGAAATAAACCCAAACCCTAAAACCCTAATGGAATAATATTATTTCCAAGATATCTCTAAGACCATGGTTTTGATCCATATAAAAATTTGTCAACAAACATTTATAAATGATCAAGAATGACAAATAGAAATATTATAAAACCATATGAATGGGTTTCACTTAATTTGAAGCCATAGATAAAATCTTATGAATTTAATAAGATAAGGAAATAGAATTTCCAAAGCTAATAAAGTACCTATATAGAAATCCATACCAAATGGTGAGCAAATAATCCTAAAGATATTTAAAAGGATAAATAAATATCAAATAAGATTTTACAAATTGGAATCACCAAGTTTGGATCTATAAATAAAAATATATGGGTTTTATTATAAGATAAAGAAAGAAATATTAAATGAGGAATATTTAAGGACCAAATTAAATCTTGGCCAAATCCATAAGCAAATGGAATGAATATAATCCAAATCCAAATAAAATAAAAGGATAAAGAATTTTCCAAATAAAATAAAGTGGCATTAACCAAATTCGATTTCTATTTGAATAAAGACAAATCCCTAATGGAAAAGATTAATTAAATCAGGGAAAAATAATTTGAATTTACCCAAGTGGAATAAAAGTTATTTAATTGACTTAGATGAAATAAAAGAGTCTTTTAAATAAAGTTTTGTGGAATTAAACCCATATTTAATTGGAATATAGACAAATACCCAATTTTAAATGATAAATAAATCATATTAAAAATATTCCAAATAATTCATTGTGAATTATTTAGCACCCTAATTAAATAAATAAACCTACTGAATAGATTTGGTAAAAATATGGATTTCAAATAAAGTTTTAAAATATATTAAAACCTATTTGAAATAAAGACAAATGTCCATTTATAAAATAAATAAAAGACCCTAAAAAGAATAAAAGAATTATTCTAAATTTGACTTCAGAATATGTTATTAATCAGTATTTAAATATACTCAAAGTTTGGTTGAAGTTTGAATTCAAATATTTGTTTGAATTAATTAAACAAAATCAAAATAGAATATTGGAAATGGAAAAAGAAAAAGAAACAGAACAAAAAAAAGGGAAAACAAATCAGCCCGACCCAGCAAGCCCACCAGGCCTAGCAACCCACCTCCCTCCTCTCTCCCCGAAGCATTTTTCTCACCGCAGAAGGAACCCATAGCGTCGCTGACTAGCAGGCCCCACCTCCTCTCTCTTTCTCTTGCTGACAACAATGGCCCACTCGTCAGTCGCTTACTCACCCGCTGCTGACCACGCCCGGCCGTTTCTGCCGTTGAAAGCTCGAGTTAATTCGCGTTAACGCTGCAGCAAATCCCCCTCGCGACTGTGCCCTCTTAACCGCCTCGCTATCCTATCCATTTCCCCTCAGACCCCATGCCACCGGAGCCACCAGGCTGCCTCGAATCGATTTTGCACTGCCGCGGCCTTCGACGAACTCCGACGATGATTCCGGCCATCCTCCACCGCGCCTTGCCCCCTCGACCATGCTAGCTTGTTCCCCATCAACCACTGCATCTCCCAGTAGTCTCTGCTTGCTCGCGCTTGACCCTAATGTCGGCAATGACGACAACTTAGCTCCGCCACCGTTTGCCTCATCTCCGGCGACCTCTCCCCTGTAAACCCGACCACCCCTGTAGAGGCCTCCACCTGATAATAAGGTAGATTCCTCCTGTGATTGCAATGCTAGTCCCTGGATCAATAGCTAGCATCCACAGTTAAGATGTAATATCAAGAAACAAAGGTCATAATATAACTTTATAACTAGGAATAACATAATTTTATTACATCTTACATAGCTCATTTGGCTATTACATTACATTGCAGCAGAATAGCTATAAGCATGGGGTCCTTCATCTTCAAAGTGCCACAGGCAGACATGTTGGTTGTAGACTTTGTAATCCTAATAATCAAACTTTACTAACATCAATCAAACCTGCAACATACAAGTTACAGCCACAAAGGGTCAATACATTTGAATTGTATTGGCAAGTGACACTATGGTAGTATAGTGGAGTCTATCATCTATATGCATTTGGCTAAGTGGAGTTGAGGCTTGCATTGCTCAAAATAGATTTTCCTTATCATTTTGAAAACACTAAGTTTTTGTTTGATAAAATCAATTTCTCAATACAACTCTCAATCAAAGATTGAAGATTTCAAAACCCTTGTTCAAACCACAAGTTTTACTTAGAAATTTGAATGATGGGATCCTTGATTGCTTCCATGTCTTGATGCTCAATTTGTCCTTTACCAGGGACATGGCTAAGTACTTAGGTTTTACACTCTGCAGAGGTGGTGCACTTTCCCCACAAGACTTGGTTTCCCAAGACAAGATCTTTCAGAAGCCTTCCCTTAGACCAAAATGGATGCGCTCCAACCTATCAAACACTACCACCCACTGTCCATATGGCTAAGTTCTTGCAACCTATATGATCCAGGCAGAGCCCATAATGCCAAGTGGCTGCACTTGAAGCTTCTCAACATTTGACATCTCAAATCTCTTTGTTCCTGGGTGGCCATCCACAAGTGAGATACACAAGGTTCACCAGTCCTCTGGCCTTGTGTAACCACTCAACACAAACCATTCCTTCCATTCCACCCAGGTGATTCATTAGCTTAGTTTTTTTATTAAACAAAACACAAGTCCTCAGACTTAGGAATTTTCCATAGTGTGAATATATAGTCCACCCATGTTTTCTATTAGCTAGGCTAAGCTTGATAGTAGTAGGAATCTTAACTTAGGAATTTTCTACTAAGGTTCCATCTACTAGGTTTTCCTATAGCAAGGTTTATACTTAGCAAAGTTCCATGCAAGCTTTACTTAGAGAAAATCACTAATGCGTAGAGAAAGTAATGGGACAAAAAGTATGAAGCATCACTTGCCTTTTTGGTAGAGGGTATAAGTTCACTCCTTGTCCTTGCAACAATCACACTCTTCAAGTCACTACAAATCAATCAAGCAAGGCACACTCTCAATCGACCATTCAAGCAAAACAACACATAAATAACAAAGTCAAAGTAATGCATGCAAACATGCCAAGCTTTGTTTTGTTTGAAAAGGTGGTTCCTAATGGGTCATAAATATTTGAAAACACCTATTGGTCATTTTGTAAGGTGGCAAAGTCATTTGCAAAAAGGTTTCTCTTCATAAGCCATTTTCAAAACAAAGTATCATTTTATGTGGTGTAGAAATATTTTTACTAAGGCATTAACCTATAGGGTTCACCAAATATGTTTTCAAATCACAAAACTTGGGGTTTGGGGTCAGTGAGTTTAAAACAAAACATTTTCCAAAGGTTTTCTTCCAAAACCATTTTTAATAAATAAACCACATTTCTATTTGACTGGAAATGGTTTTAAATCAAAGAATCATTATTTTGTTTCACCAAATTCATTTTTGAATCCAAAAAGTGTTTCCCAATGTTAGTAGGTTCAAATCACACCATTTTCCCAAGATTTCATCTTCAAAATCATTTTTCAACAATTTTTATAATCTTAACAAGCATACAAATGTTTCTGCAAAAACAAACATTTTTCCAGAAGCTTTTTGCTAAACCAAGGGCATGGTTGGCTAGGTCTTGTTCTCCTGATTTCAACGATATAAAGTTTGCAAAATTTGGACGTGTGGTTTGAAAGTTACACCAATTACAAATTTGCATTCTAATCAGATCAAAATTCTGTTTTAAAACGAATCCAGTCCACGTGGCAGTTTCTGATTGGGTGGTACCGATTCGTGTGGATCGAGTGATACAGACCACAGGATTAAAAGGAGCATGTGCGGCTCAGATGGTCGCGTACCCTTTCGAGGGGATCTAATCCTAGCCAGGTGATTCGCATCCTACGGCTGCAACGTGTTTGCCAGGGACTGGCGGCGCTGGACTCTGACGCGCGGCAGCGGCGGCTTGTCAGTGGCATCACCGGCGTTGCAGGAAGCGAGAAGGAGGGAGAGGGTGCTCACCTGGTTCGCAATGAAGCACTAATACTCAACGTGCTCTTGGGGAAGCAGGGGGCGCACGAGGGTAGTGATAATTCCTCGCCGGAGTGGGGTTGTGCCTCGGCGAAGCTCAGTCGTCGTCGAGAACGGCGCTAGGGATCACCCGGAGACAAACAAAACACACAGTCAGGAGCGCAAAGACACGACGAAGGTGTGTGCGTGAACGAGAGGGGTTGGGGTAGTCTGGTTTACCAGGGAGGTTCCGCCGGAGTAGTCGCTTCGTCGATGGTGCTCAGATGTTTGACAAAGCCGAGCGTCTGGAGTGTCCGCGGCCAAGCAGTTGACGCGGGGAGGTACGCCAGGCGATGTAGAACAAGCTCGCGTGCAGAGGGAGTTGAGGGGCGGCGAGGCGTGGCCGGGATTTCCCGCGGAGCTCGCCGGAGTCAGAGGTGATGCGGCTCCGAATTGGAACAGCCCTGAGGCAGAGGGGGTCGGGCAAGAGAGGGGAAAGAGAGAGGGGACGCAGGCGAGTTATCGAGCGTGATTGATGGCAAACATTACTCGCTACATTGACGAGAATTACTCCCGCGAGATCAATGCAGAAACGGGGGAAGGAAGTGGCCGCAGGGTGAGGACGATGAACAGGAGGGGTGGGTCCTGGCTGTCTGCCAGAGAGGAAGTGAGGGAATAAGGTCCACCAGTCAGTGACTTAGCGGGTAGCTTCTGCGGTAAAGAAAACGTTTCGGGGGAGAAAAAGGAGCTGGGCTGCTGGGCTGTTGGGCTGGAGCTGGGCCAGATGGTGGGCTGCTTTATTTTTTTCTATCTGAATCCTTTTTCTTTTTCCAAATCTATTTTCTGTTTTGAATTTCTATCTACTATTCAAACCTTCAAACAATCACCACACTTGTAGTAAGTTTTTGGTTCTGTTTAACAACATAAACCAAATCCAAAAATAAAATAATATTTTTATTCATTTTAGGATCCATTCATTAAGTAAGTAAAATGGACCTTTATTTATTTAATCAAATGGGGTTTGATTTATTTAATAAAATCTTCATTTGAAATCCAAACACTTTCAAAACCAAATCAGTAGGTTTTATTTGAAAATAAAGAATACTTGGAAAACTTGTTTAAAACAAAATATTATTTTACTTTAGGGTCCATTAATAATTAAATAAAGTGGGCCTTAGTTATTAAATCAAATAGGATTTGTTTTATTAAAAACTTTATTTTGAAAACTAATATAGTACCAAAACTATTCAGTAGGTTTTATTTGAGAATACAAAATACTTGGAAAATTTATTTAAAATAAGTTTTAGTGTTTACTTAAAATGGGAAAAGCTTTTATTTAAATAAAATTTGGATATCAAATCCTTATTATTTTATTTAAACAAACTTTTACTCTTTTAATCAAAGCAAACCCGTTTGTTTCAAAATCTTGGCCAAGGTTTAATTTGGCTTTATAAAATAATCTTTATTTATAAATCTACCTTTTCTTTTTAAAACCAAAACTCTTTACTTAAAGATCCAAAATAATATTTCCAAAATATTTTATTTTCCTTTAAATGTTTTAACTTGTTAAATCCCTTTAGGATTTAATTGTTCAAAATAGGTTTGAAGATTCCTATTGGAATTCAAAAAGTTTCTTCTAGCCCTGAAAATCAATAAAGTTTTATTTTATTCATTTGTTTTTCACATTACAAGGATTTGGAAAATCTTGGGATGTGACAGGCTACCACCCTTAAAATAAATCTCGTCCCGAGATTTGGGGAGGCTAGGGGTTACAAGTTGGCTTAAAAGCATCTAGGGTACTACCACCCTTAAAATTTTTCCAACTAACTATATGTTGGCTTGCTTGGAATCTTGGAAAACTTCTCTGGAAAAAACATCTATATAGTGTCCTTTGTTTCCATACTTGACTCATGGGCCAAGGTTGAGATCCTTCATAGGCTTGTTTAACTTGTTCTTCATCTTTTCTGGACAATTGTTTACATAGTGGCCTAGTTCCTTGCATTTGAAACACATCACTTGGCTGATATCTTTCTTTT
This sequence comes from Avena sativa, assembly GCA_916181665.1. Classification (NCBI taxonomy): domain Eukaryota; kingdom Viridiplantae; phylum Streptophyta; class Magnoliopsida; order Poales; family Poaceae; genus Avena; species Avena sativa. Next base: position 268,235,710 of record OV702298.1, on the reverse strand, counting down.
CCTTTGGTATCATTTCCTCTTGTTTGTTTCTTTGATTCTTCTTCTTTTCTGGGCATTCATTGGCATAGTGTCCCATTTCTTTGCATTTGAAACATTGCACTTGAGTAATTTCCTCCTTGCTAGGGTTGGGGCATTTCTTCTTCTTCTTTTTGGGTTTCTCCAAAGCTAGGAGTTCTTCTAGTTCATGTTCTTCATAGGTGGGAGATCTTTCTCTCTTCTTGGGGCATTGATCTTCATGCTCCTTGCGTGCATGATCCTTGTTTCCACAAATATTGCTAGCTTGAGTTTCTTCCAGATTAACATCTTTATCATCCTTGTTGTCATTAGCTCTTTGGGAAAAGTTTTCTCCCATGTTGATCATTTGAGTAACCAATCCTTGCAACAATTGGGTTTGAAGTTTCAAAATCCTTTGTATGGCTGGGTCTAGTCCATTGTTGTTGGCTAAAAGCTGAGTTGTCTCTTGGCTCAACTGGTTTTGGGTTGCTATAAGTTCTCTCATGTTGTCCTCTTGGTTGTTGTTGTTGTCACCATTCTTGATGTTGGAGTTTCTTGGAGAAGTCATTTGTTTGGATGGGTTTGGGATTAGAATAGGCAAGATATTTCTAAGGAATAATTCTATTCACACACATCACAATTCACACAAGCAATGTGCAAGCAATCACAATCAAACATTCCACTCAAACAACAATGTTTTCAAGCATATCTTTAGGCAACAAAATATTTTTGTTACACCACATAAGTTGGTGTGTTTGAATTAACTAACATTTGGTAGTCCATCTATATGGCTCACTTGAAATCTTTCCATTCTTCTTGGTTGATTCTTCTTGTATGAGATCATGGTTTCTTTGGGAAAACTCCTTGGTTACTAAACTTCAAGTGATATGGGCTCCTTCTAATTTTGCATTCCTTTAGTCTCCATATCTTGAGTAAGATTTCCTTGTTTATATTGTAGTCCTTTAGTGGAATCCAAAATTGAGGTCCTTAGGGAAAATGCTGAAGATGTTGAAGTCATTAGAGTTGAAGATGTTGATGAAGTCCTTTGCACATGGTGAAGATTTTGGCCATGGGGTAGGTTTGTCCATCAAGTTGAAAATAGAAGAGATGTAGAGTTGAAACCAAAATGGTTGAGGAAGGAGTTTACAAGATTTTTTTTGTAAGTAAATTTTGGAACAATTTACAACTCCTATTCTTCTAAGGGTTTTTTGTCCAATCCTAGGTTTACAAATCCTACAGGCAACACAATGCTCTGATACCATCTGTAGAGGCCTCCACCTGATAATAAGGTAGATTCTTCCTGTGATTGCAATGCTAGCCCCTGGATCAATAGCTAGCATCCATAGTTAAGATGTAATATCAAGAAACAAAGGTCATAATATAACTTTATAACCAGGAATAACATAATTTTATTACATCTTACATAGCTCATTTGGCTATTACATTACATTGCAGCAAAATAGCTATAAGCATGGGGTCCTTCATCTTCAAAGTGCCACAGGCAGACATGTTGGTTGTAGACTTTGTAATCCTAATCCTCAAACTTTACTAACATCAATCAAACCTGCAACATACAAGTTACAGCCACAAAGGGTCAATACATTTGAATTGTATTGGCAAGTGACACTATGGTAGTATAGTGGAGTCTATCATCTATATGCATTTGGCTAAGTGGAGTTGAGGCTTGCATTGCTCAAAATAGATTTTCCTTATCATTTTGAAAACACTAAGTTTTTGTTTGATAAAATCAATTTCTCAATACAACTCTCAGTCAAAGATTGAAGATTTCAAAACCCTTGTTCAAACCACAAGTTTTACTTAGAAATTTGAATGATGAGATCCTTGATTGCTTCCATGTCTTGATGCTCAATTTGTCCTTTACCAGGGACATGGCTAAGTACTTAGGTTTTACACTCTGCAGAGGTGGTGCACTTTCCCCACAAGACTTGGTTTTCCAAGACAAGATCTTTCAGAAGCCTTCCCTTAGACCAAAATGGACGCGCTCCAACCTATCAAACACTACCACCCACTGTCCATATGGCTAAGTTCTTGCAACCTATATGATCCAGGCAGAGCCCATAATGCCAAGTGGCTGCACTTGAAGCTTCTCAACATTTGACATCTCAAATCTCTTTGTTCCTGGGTGGCCATCCACAAGTGAGATACACAAGGTTCACCAGTTCTCTGCCCTTGTGTAACCACTCAACACAAACCATTCCTTCCATTCCACCCAGGTGATTCATTAGCTTAGTTATTTTATTAAACAAAACACAAGTCCTCAGACTTAGGAATTTTCCATAGTGTGAATATATAGTCCACCCATGTTTTCTATTAGCTAGGCTAAGCTTGATTGTAGTAGGAACCTTAACTTAGGAATTTTCTACTAAGGTTCCATCTACTAGGTTTTCCTATAGCAAGGTTTATACTTAGCAAAGTTCCATGCAAGCTTTACTTAGAGAAAATCACTAATGCGTAGAGAAAGTAATGGGACAAAAAGTATGAAGCATCACTTGCCTTTTTGGTAGAGGGTATAAGTTCACTCCTTGTCCTTGCAACAATCACACTCTTCAAGTCACTACAAATCAATCAAGCAAGGCACACTCTCAATCTACCATTCAAGCAAAACAACACATATATAACAAAGTCAAAGTAATGCATGCAAACATGCCAAGCTTTTTTTTGTTTGAAAAGGTGGTTCCTAATGGGTCATAAATATTTGAAAACACCTATTGGTCATTTTGTAAGGTGGCAAAGTCATTTGCAAAAAGGTTTCTCTTCATAAGCCATTTTCAAAACAAAGTATCATTTTATGTGGTGTAGAAATATTTTTACTAAGGCATTAACCTATAGGGTTCACCAAATATGTTTTCAAATCACAAAACTTGGGGTTTGGGGTCAGTGAGTTTAAAACAAAACATTTTCGAAAGGTTTTCCTCCAAAACCATTTTTAATAAATAAACCACATTTCTATTTGACTAGAAATGGTTTTAAATCAAAGAATCATTATTTTGTTTCACCAAATTCATTTTTGAATCCAAAAAGTATTTCCCAATGTTAGTAGGTTCAAATCACACCATTTTCCCAAGATTTCATCTTCAAAATCATTTTTGAACAATTTTTATAATCTTAACAAGCATACAAATGTTTCTGCAAAAACAAACATTTTTCCAGAAGCTTTTTGCTAAACCGAGGGCATGGTTGGCTAGGGCTTGTTCTCCTGATTTCAACGATATAAAGTTTGCAAAATTTGGACGTGTGGTTTGAAAGTTACACCAATTACAATTTTGCATTCTAATCAGATCCAAATTCTGTTTTAAAACGAATCCAGTCCACGTGGCAGTTTCTGATTGGGTGGTACCGATTCGTGTGGATCGAGTGATACAGAACACATGATTAAAAGGAGCATGTGCGGCTCAGATGGTCGCGTACACTTTCGAGGGGATCTAATCCTAGCCAGGTGATTCGCATCCTACGTCTGCAACGCGTTTGCCAGGGACTGGTGGCGCTGGACTCTGACGCGCGGCGGCGGCTGCGGCTTGTCAGTGGCGTCGCCGGCGTTGCAGGAAGCGAGAAGGAGGGAGAGGGTGCTCACCTGGTTCGCAATGAAGCACTGATACTCAACGTGCTCTTGGGGAAGCAGGGGGCGCACGAGGGTAGTGATAATTCCTCGCCGGAGTGGTGCTGTGCCTCGGCCAAGCTCAGTCGTCGTCGAGAACGGCCCTAGGGATCACCCGGAGACAAACGAAACACACAGTCAGGAGCGCAAAGACACGGCGAAGGTGTGTGCGTGAACGAGAGGGGTTGGGGTAGTCTGGTTTACCAGGGAGGTTCCGCCGGAGTAGTCGCGTCGTCGGTGGTGCTCTGATGTTTGACAAAGCCGAGCGTCTGGAGTGTCCGCGGCCAAGCAGTTGACGCGGGAAGGTACGCCAGGCGATGTAGAACAAGCTCGCGTGCAGAGGGAGTTGAGGGGCGGCGAGGCGTGGCCGGAATTTCCCGCGGAGCTCGCCGGAGTCAGAGGTGATGCGGCTCCGAATTGGAACAGCCCTGAGGCAGAGGGGGTCGGGCGAGAGAGGGGAAAGAGAGAGGGGACGCAGGCGAGTTATCGAGCGTGATTGATGGCAGACATTACTCGCTGCATTGACGAGAATTACTCCCGCGAGATCAATGCAGAAACGGGGGAAGGAAGTGGTCGCAGGGTGAGGACGATGAACAGGAGGGGTGGGTCCTGGCTGTCTGCCAGAGAGTAAGTGAGGGAATAAGGTCCACCAGTGAGTGACTTAGCGGGTAGCTTCTGCGGTAAAGAAAAATTTTCGGGGGAGAAAAAGGAGCTGGGCTGCTGGGCTGTTGGGCAGGAGCTGGGCCAGATGGTGGGCTGCTCTATTTTTTTCTATCTGAATCCTTTTTCTTTTTCCAAATCTATTTTCTGTTTTGAATTTCTATCAACTATTCAAACATTCAAACAATTCAAATAATCACCACACTTGTAGTAAGTTTTTGGTTCTCTTTAACAACATAAACCAAATCCAAAAATAAAATAATATTTTTATTCATTTTAGGATCCATTCATTAAGTAAGTAAAATGGACCTTTATTTATTTAATAAAATGGGGTTTGATTTATTTAATAAAATCTTCATTTGAAATCCAAACACTTTCAAAACCAAATCAGTAGGTTTTATTTGAAAATAAAGAATACTTGGAAAACTTGTTTAAAACAAAATAATATTTTACTTTAGGGTCCATTAATAATTAAATAAAGCGGGCCTTAGTTATTAAACCAAATAGGATTTGTTTTATTAAAAACTTTATTTTGAAAACTAATATAGTACCAAAACCATTCAGTAGGTTTTATTTGAGAATACAAAATACTTGGAAAACTTATTTAAAATAAGTTTTAGTGTTTACTTAAAATGGGAAAAGCTTTTATTTAAATAAAATTTGGATATCAAATCCTTATTATTTTATTTAAACAAACTTTTACTCTTTTAATCAAAGCAAACCCTTTTGTTTCAAAATCTTGGCCAAGGTTTAATTTGGCTTTATAAAATAATCTTTATTTATAAATCTACCTTTTCTTTTTAAAACCAAAACTCTTTACTTAAAGATCCAAAATAATATTTCCAAAATATTTTATTTTCCTTTAAATGTTTTAACTTGTTAAATCCCTTTAGGATTTAATTGTTCAAAATAGGTTTGAAGATTCCTATTGGAATTCAAAAAGTTTCTTCTGGCCCTGAAAATCAATAAAGTTTTATTTTATTCATTTGTTTTTCACATTACAAGGATTTGGAAAATCTTGGGATGTGACAACCCCTCTCCCCCTCGTTGACACTCTCATACTCGACTTCCTCTTGCGAACCTAACTGTGCATTCTACTTGTCCTAGCTCGACCTCTAGCTTCGCCTTCGACGACATCTGAGCGTACCCGTCGCCGCCGCGGACTCCGACGAGCAATAGCTGCTTCTCCCATGCGCCCCTCGAGTAGCCGATTCCACCTCGAGCTTCAGCAAGTCCCTACGAGCCTGGTAAGCCTCGCCATCTTCTCCCTCGCTTCCTACATTGCCAGCGACACCACTGACAGACCACGTGCCTCTACTCGCTGCCGCCAGCGCTGCCACTCGATGGCCAGTGAGGTGCGCCGTAGGATTTAGATCCAACGCACGCGATAGAACCTTAGTCGAAGAGGTATCCTGCAATATGTGCCGTGCGATTAAGTTAGATCCTCCGACCTATATCTTTTGATCCATGCGAACCGTTTTTGCCCAATAGGAAGCAGCCACGTGGCCTAGAGTTTGTTTTAAAAACAGGATTTGATCTATTAGAGGATCAAATTTGTAAATTGCATAACTTTCAAACCACACGTCCAAATTTTACAAATTTTATATCAATGGAATCAGCAAGACAAGTACTTTCGAACCATGCACTTTGTTTAGTAATTTGCTTCTGTTAAATTGGTTGTTTTGTAGAAACTTGTGTAGGCATAATTTGAATATAAAATTCATTCTAAAATTATTTTTCTGATAAAACCTTTGGCTAATGGATTTTTTTGAACCTACTAACCATAGAAACCAATTTCTGGATTCAAAAACATATTTTGTGAGGTAAATTAATAAATCTTGGAATTAAAGCATTTCTAGTCAAATAAAAATGTGGTTTATATGTTAAAAATACTTTTTGGAGGAAAATCTTTGCGAAATAATTTGGATTCAACTCTCTGACCCCAAACACCAAGTTTTTAGAATAAAAATGTATTTGGTGAACCCTATAAAGATTGTTGCTTTGCTAAAGGCATTTTCAACCACATAAAATATTGATTGGGTTTAAAAATGATTTATAAGTAAAATCTTTTGCAAATGGTTTTGCCACTTGTATAAAATGACCATTAGGTGTTTTTAGAATGTTTATAACCTATTAGAAACCATTTTTACAAATAAAACAATCTTTAGCATGCTTGCATGCATTGCTTTGTTTCTATTATTTTATGTGATGTTTGCTTGAATGGTAGATTGAATTATTGCTTGCTTGATTGAATTGTAGTGATTTGAAGAGTGTGATCATTACAAGATCAAGGAGTGAACTTATATTCTCTACCAAAAAGGAAAGTGATGCTTCATACTTTTGTCCTAATATTTTCACTATGCATTAGTGATATTTCTAAGTAGGACTTGCATGGAATTTTTGCTAAGTATAAACTATGCCATGGGAAATCCTAGTAGAAGAAACCTTAGTAGAAATTTCCTAAGTTAAGATTCCTACTACTATCATGCTTAGCTAGTAGAAAACAAGGGTGGATTATATTCATGCTATGGAATATTTCTAAGTCAAGGACTTGTGTTTTTGTTTAATAAAACAACTAAGTGAATGAATCACCTGGGTGGAATGGAAAGAATGGTTTGTGTTGAGTGGTTATGCAAGTCCAGTATGCTGGGGAAAACTTGGGCATCACCAAGTCCAGTATACTGGGGAAAACTTGGTATATCACTTGTGGAATGCACCCCAGGAACAAAGAGATTTGAGATGTCAAATGTTGAGAAGATTCAAGTGCAGCCACTTGGCATTATGGGCTCTGCCTGGATCATATAGGTTGCAGTAACTTAGCCAAATGGACAGTTGGTGGTAGGGGTTTGATAGGTTGGAGCGCGTCCATTCTGGTCGAAGGGAAGGCTTCTGAAAGATCTTGTCTTGGTGAAACCAAGTCTTGTGGGGAAAGTGCACCACCTCTGCAGAGTGTAAAATCTAAGTACTTAGCCATGTCCCTGGTAAAGGACAATTTGATCATCAAGACATGGAAGCTATCAAGAATCTCCTCATCCAAATTTCTAAGTTAAAAACTTGTGGTTGAACAAGGGTTGAAGGATCACCAATTTCTATTGGGAGATGCCTTGGGTGAAGTTGTTGTAACATCCCTAAAATCATGATTGTAGAGCTTGCATATCATTCATCCATGCATATAGATTTGAGATCAAATTTCAAACTCTTTTCAGAAAAACAGAAGCACATGGTGCTATGATTTTATGTGAGCAGATTTAATTCAAATGGCTATCCCCATTTGAAAGTTTGATTGTTTGTGAAGTAGGTTGGTTGCCTTCTATGAGCATAGTGTTTAAGTGTAGATTTTAAACCAAGCTTTTCAAATGGGAAATAGTTCCAAAAACCATTTTCAAATTTACAAACCAAGTGCCTAGCCTCTGATATTTTAGATCTCCAAGCTTGACCAAGCCTTTGCAAAGCAACCACATGATCTTATGCCTATATTGGAGACTACTGCCCACTTCAAAAATCCCAGGAAAATTTGAATTCAAATTTAACTTGATTTCATTTGAAAATCTATTCAGAAAATCGAAATAGAAAAGGAAAAGGAATAAACAAAAGAAAAAGGCCGCGCGCCAGGATTCTAGCCCAGCAGTGAATCAAGCCCAACTAGCCCACCCGGGAGTTTTCCTTTCCTTCCACACACGCGAGCAGACCCACTCAGCCGCTGACGACCGGACCCCACCTCCACCTCGCGCACTTCACTGACGAGCGGGCCTTCTCCACGTCAGCATCTTCTTCCCCCTGATTCTGCGCACGACCTCCGCCGCTGGCCGTTGCAGCACTGATTCCGCGAGCTTAATGGGCATTGATGCGACGAGCGTTTCCTGTCGAGCCTCTGGCTATAAGATCCCCACATCCTTGCGACCATTTCCCCCAAATCAATTTTGCCTTCACGCCACCAGGCTGCCCACGACTCGCACGACTCCGCCGCTGTTCCAACGACTGCGCCGGCAAATTTCGGTGAGCCTCGTGTTCCCCTCTGTCTCTCGTTCTTGCTATCTTGTTCAGTGAGTTTCTGCGCACCTACTAACACACCCCGTTGGCCTTCGCATGAACCTTAGCTCCAGCAACGTCGACGACTGGCATCCACCATCTTCTGCACGAACTCCGGCGACCTCCCTCCGTAAGTAGCCACTGCCCCTTGCCATCTGAATGATACTCCTAGAATCCTCATCGTTTTGCGCATCTAACAGTACCCCTAATTTGGCTTAGCGCGACGAGGAACCTCGCCAACGTCAACGACTGATCGTGCCCGATGTCTGTCTCTATTCTGACGAGCAATCATCGCCGTGTCAGCGCGCCCCTTGACAAACCAAAGCCACCTTGAGCTTCAGCAGCCTCCTGCGGTTCTGGTATGACCCTTCTCCCTCTCGCGGACGACCTGGAACGCTAGCGCCGCCGTAGACTGAGCGCTCCGCCGCTCGCTGACGCCGCGCGCTGCCAGGACATGGTCGCTTGCTCGAGCACCGTTAGATCTGGATCCAAGCGTTAGGATAGATTCACTTATCGGCGAAGAGGTACGCGTTCTGGATCGTGCGATCTATTTAGATCCTGTGGCTGCAGAGCTAGATCCGACCGAATCGGTACGCGCCAGTAGTTTAGCGACACGTGGCTAGGGATTGATCTAAAAACAGATTTCAAATCAGAATTTGATCCAATTTTCAAATGACTATAACTTTTGAATTCCACGTTGGAATTTTGCAAACTTTATACCGTTGGATTCAGTGAGTCAAGACCTTTCTGAATATCCAATGTGTTTAACAAATAGTATCCATTAAAATGGCTTTTTATGCAGAAACATGTTTAAGGCTATTTTGAGTATAGATTTAGTTTAGTAATTTGTATTAGTGCCAAATAAGGTTGATTGGCAAACTTTGTGTCTTGTTATGTTTCAGTATCATGCACTTGCTTGGTAGAGTTTTCAAAAATCATCACTTAGTAAATTCTTGCATGCATGCATACATAATTTTGTTTGTATTTAAATGGTGTGTAATTGTGTGCTACAAATTTTATGTGTAGATTTTGCTAGTGATTGTGACTGTGAAGAGTGCTACTCTCCCCATTACCAAGGCAAGTGATATCTTCATGATTATTTCAGTCCTATACTTTACACTAGCATTAGATATTTTGCTAAGTCTTGCATGCTAATTTTGCCAAATGCTATGTTGGGAAATCCTAAGTAGTTATAGGTTATTAGAATTGCTAGGAAAATTTCCTAAGTTAAAGTTACTACACCATGCTTAGCCTAGCTAGTAGTAAACAAGGGTTGGAAAAATCTATACTTGCTATGATAAAAATATTACTAAGTCATGAGACTTATGCTTTCCTAATAAAACAACTAAGTCAAATGAACCTCCTGGGTGGAAATGGAAGGAATGGTTTATGTTGAGTGGTTACACAAGGCCATGGATTTGGCTTGTGTATCACACTTGTGGTATGCCACCCAGGCACAAAGGGATTTGGAGGCCAAGTGTTGAGAAAGCTTATAGTGCAGCCACTTGGCAAAATGGGCTCTGCCTTGATCATATAGGTAGATAGAACTTAGTCTCTTGGACAGATGGTGGTAGTGGGATTGATAGGTTGGAACGCGTCCGTTTGACTAAGGGAAGGCTTCTGAAAGGTCCTGTCTTGGGAAACCAAGTCTGGTGGGGAAAGTGCACAACCTCTGCAGATGGAAAAACCTAAGTACTTAGCCAAGTCCATGGTAATGGACAATTTGAGCATCAAGACATGGAAGCTACAAGAATCTCATCACTCCAACTTCTAAGTAAAACTTGTGGGCGAACAAGGGTGAAGAACCCCAATGTCTATTGGAGGTTTCTTGGGAAAGATTTTGACAAAGAAAAACTTAGTGATTTCAACTAATAGGAAAAACCTATTTTGAAGCAGAGCAAGCCAAGCTACACTTAGCCAAAATGCATATAGCAATATAGTCCAGTTAAAATTTTTACTAAGGTATCACTTGCCAATACTATTCCAAAGTATTGACCCACTATGGCTGTAACTTATGATGTTGCAGGTTATTCAGATGATGATTAGGAGTCATGAGTCTACACTCAACATGCTTGCCTGTGGCACATGAAGATGAAGACTTGTGTTTATTTACTTATTCCGAAAACTCTTGTATTAGGCCTGTGGCCTTATGTGTAAGAGACTATGTTTTATCTCTGGAATGAATGTAATAAATGAGCTTTGTATCTGTGTACTTCATCTTAAACTGTGGATGCTAGCGATGATCCAGGGACTAGCATTGCAATCACAGGGATCCTCTTCCTTTATAAAGGAGGGGTCTAACAGATGGTATCAGAGCACTGTGTTGCCTGTAGGATTATGACCCTAGAATTGGAAACCACTAAGGAAAAAATTTCAACTACTTCTACACTTGTCTATTCTTCTCGTAAACTTTTCTAATCTTCTCATTCTCATCTCTATTTGTAGATGAACTCCATCAACGAAGCCGTGAAGAAAGGACCACTCATGACCATGACCTTGGAGTGTGAAACTGAGTTTCCCAAAATTCTCAAGGACCTCATGGTGGCAATGGAAGCACATGGTGCAGCTATATACAAAGGCTTCCCAGTAATGGATGAAGGAGTGGAGTATTGGTGGGTGCAACTTCACTTGTACAAAAACAAGGAAGACAACCACAAAGAAAGAGGATTCTGCATGTACACCAACACTGTGTTGCACACCACTTTCTTTGAGTCAGCAAGAGAAGCAGCTTGGAGGACTATCAAAGAACTAAGTGCAAGAGTCAAGTGCATAATGCTCAACCTCCAAAGAGACTTAGAGAAAGAGAAGGAGATTACCCAAGAGTTGGAAGCCACCAACCAAGAACTAAGGGGAGATATTATAGACTTGGTGATGGAATCAAGTGAACAAGATAGGTGGGTTGTCTCTAGGAACATTGTGTTAGTCAACAGATCGAGTGAGATAGGATTGTGAGCACTTCGTTAGTTGGACCACCATCTATCACCCTATTTTCCAAAATGTTGTCTTAGAATAAGAGTGAACCTTGGTTGATGTAATGACTTGATGAATGCATGACTTGTGTGTTTTGTTTCCATGACTATGTATGTGGTGTTTTGCCTTATATTTATCTTAAATTGTGTTGTTCTAACATTTCCATCTTATAAATAGATGCCTATTACCATCAGCACTGTTGAGGAGTTCCAGGCTACCCGTTTTGGTCCTCGCATTGTTGAGCTTACTACCTTGCTCAATCTCCCTCTTCCCACCATCATGGTGCACCCACTCACCAAGTTCGAGAGGAAGGACCTCTGGGGCTTCAAGGTGAACCAGCCAGGACGCCAGACAGAGCCTACTATTGAGGTCATCGTCTTCAAGCTTATGCACGATGACAGAGAGAGAGGCATGGAGGTAGTCATGCAAGATTTGATAGGACGTCTGTTAGGTCGTCACTCCCGACAGGTTAGGGGCACTCACTTCCATGCCTTCAGAAGGCGTGATGATGACGGAGAGTCCATCGACTTTGAGGACGACTCGAGGGCCGCAGCAGAGCCGATACGCCTATACCTCCAGGACTTAGAGACTCTTATTAGGCACGTGGATACTGACAGGACCAATGTCATGCTCAGTAATGACGAGCTCCAGGTGCAGCTTCGCGAGAAGGACAAGCTCTTCGCGCAGCAGGACGAGATAGTCAAGGAGATGGAGGCAAAGTTCGAGACCCAGGACAGGAAGTTCAAGAGTCAGGAGAAGCGTGTCCAGGAAAGGAATAAGAGGATCCGGGACATGACCGAGGAACTGCAGTCCAAGGACTTCGAGTTAGAGCAGCAGCAGACAGTGATTGAGAGGCTTCGTTCCCAGAAGGGGGATCTCAAGGCCAAGATTGAGTCCTTGACCACTACTATTGAGGAGAACAAGACCGCGATGGAGAACGCAGGTCTTACCTTTGTCGAGGAGGAGATTGATGCTGATGAGTAGACTTGACTACTCAGTTATCTTTTATTATAGTACTTGTTATTTGTGAACTTGTTATTGGACCATCCGACATGTGGATGGCTTGCCACTTGTGTGTTTTACCTTGATAACTTGTTATCTTGTTGAGCTTATATCTTTGTGTTGCATGCAATGTGATTGTTTATGTGATGTAATGTTCATAAAAACATCTATGGGTATCTCATTCTTACCTCTATTTGAATAAACCACAGATGCCTCCCCGTCGCGCAAACCCCAACCCCAACAACATTACCCCGGAAATGCAACAAATGATGAATGCGCAAACACAGCTTATGCAAATGATGACGACATTCATCCAAAACCAGAACAACAACAACAACCCCAATAACAACAACAACAACACAACAACAACCCTCCGGGCTTTGATATGCTCACCAGATTTCTGCTTTGAGGCCAGCTAAGTTCTCGGGGACAACTGGTCCCATGGTGGCCAATGATTGGCTACGTTCTGTTAACAAGGACTTAGTGACCGTGGGCTGCACGGATGCTGAAAAGGTCAGGTTCGCAGCTCATCTGTTGGAAGGGCCAGCTGCCACTTGGTGGGACAATTTCCAAATCACCACTCCTATTGATGAAGTGACTTGGGCTATCTTTGAAGATGGTTTTCGCACTGCTCACATCTCATCAGGAATGATGAGCCTGAAAAAGAAAGAGTTTCACAACCTGAGGCAGCGCCACCGAAGCGTGGCTGAATACATAGAAGAGTTCAACAATCTGGCGCGTTATGCACCGGATGAGGTTGACACAGATGCCAAGAGGAAGGAAAAGTTTCTGGAAGGGTTGAATGATGAGCTGAACCTACAGTTGTCTGTGGCATACGTTCCAACTTATCAGTCTCTGTGTGACAAGGCTGCTATTTTGGAGAACAAAATGAAACAAGTGGAGAGTCGGAAGAGAAAGCACACCGACAAGCACAGCTCGGGATCGTCTCACAAACGATCTCATATTGATGACAGTGGAAGCAAATGGATCCCACAAGCATGGGAAATTCAACAAGCACCACAACCACAACCGTCATGACAACAAGCATCATCGCAGTCATGACAGTGATAAGTACAAGAACCACAAGAGTGGACATAAGAGCCACCACAGTGGAAGTGGAAGTGGAAATCAGCCTAAAAAGGACATCAGTAAGGTTGAATGCTTCAAATGCAAGAAACTGGGGCATTATGCTAATGAGTGCCCTGAGAAGAAAGTTGAAGGACCTAACAAGCCCAATCCTTTTCAGAAAGGACAGGTTAACCACATCAATGTGGAGGAGGTCTATGAGGAGCCTGACGCTGTTGCTGGTAAGTTCAGACTCAATTCAATTCTAGCATTTGTACTCTTTGATACCGGTGCATCTCATTCATTCATATCAAAAGCATTTGTTGAAAGAAATGAACTACCGGTAGAAACTATTGGGTGTCCTATAAGAGTAAGTTCTCCTGGTGGAGAAATGATAGTGAATTCCGGATGTCATGACTTAGTCATAGAGTTTGGAAAACATAAGTTTCCAGTGAACCTAATAATCCTAAATTCCCAAGGATTGGATGTGATTTTGGGGATGGATTGGATGGCTAAGTATGAAGGTGTACTAGATTGTGCAAATCGTACGGTTACACTCACAACCCCTGAAGGAAAGCAGATAAAATTCAAGTCCAACTTTGAATCTAAGGGAAGTAAGTTAAATTCTCTTAAGGGGGTTAGCATGGACACTGTGCCAATTGTGTGTGAGTATCCGGACGTATTTCCGGAAGAGTTACCGGGAATGCCACCAGATAGAGACGTGGAGTTTATAATAGATTTGGTACCAGGTTCAGGACCAAGAGCAAAGAGACCTTATAAAATGTCAGTTGACGAACTTAAGGAACTCAAGAAACAACTTGGAGAACAATTGCAGAAAGGATTCATCCAGCCAAGTTCTTCATCTTGGGGATCTCCAGTTTTATTCGTGGAAAAGAAGGATAGAACTCAAAGATTATGCATAGATTACCGTTCTCTCAATGAGGTAACCATCAAGAATAAATATCCTTTGCCAAGAATCAACGACTTGTTTGATCAGCTAGAGGGAGCATGTGTGTTCTCGAAGATTGATCTCCGATCAGGTTATTTTCAACTCAAGATAAGAGAGCAAGATATACCTAAAACAGCATTCACCACAAGGTATGGATTGTATGAGTACACTGTGATGCCTTTTGGTTTAACCAACGCTCCAGCATACTTCATGAATATGATGAACAAGGTGTTCATGGAATTTCTTGACAAGTTTGTTGTCGTTTTCATCGATGACATCTTAGTCTACTCCAAGAGCAAAGAATAACATGAAGGGCACTTACGCTTGATACTTGAGAAACTGAGGGAGCATAAATTTTATGCCAAATTCAGCAAGTGCGAATTTTGGTTAGAAGAGGTTGGTTTTCTTGATCATGTTATGACAAAGGATGGCGTAGCAGTTGATCCTGCTAAAGTTTCAGCTGTGACTGAATGGGAATCTCCTAAGAACGTAAAAGAGGTTCGTAGTTTCCTTGGCTTAGCAGGTTACTACAGAAGGTTCATTGAAAATTTCTCAAAGGTTGCTAAGCCAATGACATAATTGTTAAAGAAAGACAAGAAATTTGCTTGGTCTGAAGGTTGTGAACTCAGCTTTCAAGAATTGAAGAAGAGACTTGTGTCAGCACCAGTTCTATGCCTGCCAGACTTGGAAAAGGATTTCCAAGTATATTGTGATGTGTCTCATCAAGGTTTGGGAGCCGTACTTATGCAAGGCGGAAAAGTTGTGGCTTATTCCTCGAGACATCTCAAAACTCATGAAGTAAACTATCCTACTCATGATTTAGAGTTAGCAGCTGTTGTCCATGCACTCAAAACATGGAGACACTACCTTTTGGGAAAGCGCAGTGAAGTATTCACCGATCACAAGAGTTTGAAGTATATCTTCACCCAGAAGGAAATCAATATGAGACAAAGGAGATGGCTAGAACTTATCAAAGATTATGACCTAAGTTTGCAATACCACCCCGGTAAAGCAAATGTTGTAGCAGATGCTCTAAGTCGTAAGGTGTTTGTAAATGGCCTTACCAAAGGAGAATTGCCGGGTGACTTGTGTAAGCAATTCAAAGAACTCAGATTGGAGATTGTGCCAGAAGGACATCTCATGTCCTTGGATGTTCAACCCACTCTGTTGGATAAGATTAAAGAAGCCCAGAAGACTGATAAAGAAATCGAAGAGATTAAAGAAAGGATTAGTCAGGGGAAAGCTAAAAGTTTCCATATGGACGAACAAGGTACTTTATGGCACGGGAAACGTATTTGTGTTCCGCAAGATCCGGAGTTGAGGAAACTGATTCTACAAGAAGCCCACAACTCTCTGTATTCTATTCACCCGGGAAACACCAAGATGTACATGGATATGAAAGAAAGATTTTGGTGGAACAATCTCAAAAGGGACATCGCCGAACATATTGCTTTGTGTGATGTGTGTAGTAGAGTGAAAGTGGAGCATCAGAAGCCAGCAGGATTGCTTCAACCACTACCTATTCCTGAATGGAAGTGGGAAACTATCGGTATGGATTTCATTACCGGATTACCAAGGACCAGGTCAGGGTATGATTCTATATGGGTAGTAGTGGATCGCCTAACTAAAGTGGCTCATTTTATACCCGTGAAGACAACTTATACAAGTGCCAAGTTAGCCAAAATCTACATGAACAGAATTGTATGCCTTCACGGTGTGCCTAAGAGTATTGTGTCAGATAGAGGAACTCAGTTCACTTCTCATTTTTGGAGACAGCTTCATGAATCTTTGGGAACGAGGTTGGAATTCAGCACTGCCTTTCATCCTCAAACTGATGGACAAACAGAAAGGACTAATCAAATTCTCGAAGACATGTTGAGGGCATGTGCCCTAGACTATGGAGCATGTTGGGATGAAAGTCTGCCTTACGCAGAATTCTCTTACAATAACAGTTATCAATCTAGTATTGGGATGGCACCATTTGAGTTTCTCTACAGAAGGAAGTGTACCACCCCATTGTTATGGAATGGTGTGGGAGAAAGGAGTTTGTTTGGACCTGATCTTATCAAAGACGCTGAAGAGAAAGTCAAATTGGTTAAGGACAGGTTGAAAATAGCATAGTCCCGATAGAAAAGCTACGCGGATTCTAAGCGTAGAGAAGTCACCTACGAAGTTGGGGATAGAGCTTATCTTAGAGTATCACCACTTCGTGGAGTGAAAAGATTTGGAGTCAAAGGAAAATTGGCACCAAGATATGTTAGGCCATTCAAAATTCTAAGTCGCAAGGGAGAAGTTGCATATGAAGTCGAATTGCCAGAATCTCTGTCAGCTGTCCATAATGTGTTTCATGTGAGTCAACTCAAGAAATGTCACCCAGAAATGGAGGAATCTTCTTTGAGGGATACCATACCTTTGGAAGAATTTCAACTAGAAAGTGATCTCACCTATGAGGAAAAGCCTGTCAAGATTCTTGAGACCACAGAAAGAGTCACAAGGACAAAAACTATCAAGTTTTGCAAAGTGCAATGGAATCATCATTCCGAAGAGGAAGCAACATGGGAAAGAGAAGATGATCTTCGGAAAGACCACCCTCACCTATTTGCTAGCCAATCCGAATCTCGAGGGCGAGATTCACCTTAAGGGGGTTAGATTTGTAACATCCCTAAAATCATGATTTCAAAGCTTGCATATCATTCATCCATGCATATAGATTTGAGATCAAATTTCAAACTCTTTTCAGAAAAACAGAAGCACATGGTGCTATGATTTTATGTGAGCAGATTTAATTCAAATGGCTATCCCCATTTGAAAGTTTGATTGTTTGTGAACTAGGTTGGTTGCCTTCTATGAGCATAGTGTTTAAGTGTAGATTTTAAACCAAGCTTTTCAAATGGGAAATAGTTCCAAAAACCATTTTCAAATTTACAAACCAAGTGCCTAGCCTCTAATATTTTAGATCTCCAAGCTTGACCAAGCCTTTGCAAAGCAACCACATGATCTTATGCCTATATTGGAGACTACTGCGCACTACAAAAATCCTAGGAAAATTTGAATTCAAATTGAACTTAATTTCATTTGAAAATCTATTCAGAAAATCGAAATAGAAAAGGAAAAGGAATAAACAAAAGAAAACGGCCGCGCGCCAGGATTCTAGCCCAGCAGTGAATCAAGCCCAACTAGCCCACCCGGGAGTTTTCCTTTCCTTCCACACACGCGAGCAGACCCACTCAGCCGCTGACGACCGGACCCCACCTCCACCTCGCGCACTTCGCTGACGAGCGGGCCTTCTCCACGTCAGCATCGTCTTCCCCCTGATTCCGCGCACGACCTCCGCCGCTGGCCGTTGCAGCACTGATTCCGCGAGCTTAATGGGCATTGATGGGACGAGCGTTTCCTGTCGAGCCTCTGGCTATAAGATCACCACATCCTCGCGACCATTTCCCCCAAATCAATTTTGCCTTCACGCCACCAGGCTGCCCACGACTCGCACGACTCCGCCGCTGTTCCGATGACTGCGCCGGCAAATTTCAGTGAGCCTCGTGTTCCCCTCTGTCTCTCGTTCTTGCTATCTTGTTCAGTGAGTTTCTGCGCACCTACTGACACACCTCGTTGGCCTTCGCATGAACCTTAGCTCCAGCAACGTCGACGACTGGCCGCCACCGTCTTCTGCACGAACTCCGGCGACCTCCCTCCGTAAGTAGCCACCACCCCTTGCCATCTGAATGATACTCCTAGAATCCTCATCGTTTTGCGCATCTAACAGTACCCCTAATTTGGCTTAGCGCGACGAGGAACCTCGCCAACGTCAACGACTGACCGTGCCCGATGTCTGTCTCTACTCCGACGAGCAATCATCGCCGTGTCAGCGCGCCCCTTGACAAACCAAAGCCACCTTGAGCTTCAGCAGCCTCCTGCGGTTCTGGTATGACCCTTCTCCCTCTCGCGGATGACCTGGAACTCTAGTGCCGCCGTAGACTGAGCGCTCTGCCGCTCGCTGACGCCGCGTGCCGCCAGGACATGGTCGCTTGCTCGAGCACCGTTAGATCTGGATCCAAGCATTAGGATAGATTCACTTATCAGCGAAGAGGTACGTGTTCTGGATCGTGCGATCTATTTAGATCCTGCGGCTGCAGAGCTCGATCCAACCGAATCGGTACGCGCCAGTAGTTTAGCGACACGTGGCTAGGGATTGATCTAAAAACAGATTTCAAATCAGAATTTGATCCAATTTTCAAATGACTATAACTTTTGAATTCCACGTTGGAATTTTGCAAACTTTATACCGTTGGATTCAGTGAGTCAAGAACTTTCTGAATATCCAATGTGTTTAACAAATAGTATCCATTAAAATGGCTTTTTATGCAGAAACATGTTTAAGGCTATTTTGAGTATAGATTTAGTTTAGTAATTTGTATTAGTGCCAAATAAGTTTGATTGGCAAACTTTGTGTCTTGTTATGTTTCAGTATCATGCACTTGCTTGGTAGAGTTTTCAAAAATCATCACTTAGTAAATTCTTGCATGCATGCATACATAATTTTGTTTGTATTTAAATGGTGTGTAATTGTGTGCTACAAATTTTATGTGTAGATTTTGCTAGTGACTGTGACTGTGAAGAGTGCTACTCTCCCCATTACCAAGGCAAGTGATATCTTCATGATTATTTCAGTCCTATACTTTACACTAGCATTAGATATTTTGCTAAGTCTTGCATGCTAATTTTGCCAAATGCTATGTTGGGAAATCCTAAGTAGTTATAGGTTATTAGAATTGCTAGGAAAATTTCCTAAGTTAAAGTTACTACACCATGCTTAGCCTAGCTAGTAGTAAACAAGGGTTGGAAAAATCTATACTTGCTATGATAAAAATATTACTAAGTCATGAGACTTATGCTTTCCTAATAAAACAACTAAGTCAAATGAACCTCCTGGGTGGAAATGGAAGGAATGGTTTATGTTGAGTGGTTACACAAGGCCATGGATTTGGCTTGTGTATCACACTTGTGGTATGCCACCCAGGCACAAAGGGATTTGGAGGCCAAGTGTTGAGAAAGCTTATAGTGCAGCCACTTGGCAAAATGGGCTCTGCCTTGATCATATAGGTAGATAGAACTTAGTCTCTTGGACAGATGGTGGTAGTGGGATTGATAGGTTGGAACGCGTCCGTTTGACTAAGGGAAGGCTTCTGAAAGGTCCTGTCTTGGGAAACCAAGTCTGGTGGGGAAAGTGCACAACCTCTGTAGATGGAAAAACCTAAGTACTTAGCCAAGTCCATGGTAATGGACAATTTGAGCATCAAGACATGGAAGCTACAAGAATCTCATCACTCCAACTTCTAAGTAAAACTTGTGGGCGAACAAGGGTGAAGAACCCCAATGTCTATTGGAGGTTTCTTGGGAAAGATTTGGACAAAGAAAAACTTAGTGATTTCAACTAATAGGAAAAACCTATTTTGAAGCAAAGCAAGCCAAGCTAAACTTAGCCAAAATGCATATAACAATATAGTCCACTTAAATTTTTTACTAAGGTATCACTTGCCAATACTATTCCAAAGTATTGACCCACTGTGGCTGTAACTTATGATGTTGCAGGTTATTCAGATGATGATTAGGAGCAATGAGTCTACACTCAACATGCTTGCCTGTGGCACATGAAGATGAAGACTTGTGTTTATTTACTTATTCCGAAAACTCTTGTATTAGGCCTGTGGCCTTATGTGTAAGAGACTATGTTTTATCTCTGGAATGAATGTAATAAATGACCTTTGTATCTGTGTACTTCATCTTAAACTGTGGATGCTAGCAATGATCCAGGGACTAGCATTGCAATCACAGGGATCCTCTTCCTTTATAAAGGAGGGGTCTAACAGTTGTCAAGCAAACACCTAGTGTTTTCAAATGATAAGGAAAATCTATTTTGAGAAAAGCAAGCCTAAGCTCCACTTAGCCAAATGCATATAGATGATAGACTCCACTATACTACCATAGTATCACTTGCCAATACAATTCAAATGTATTGACCCTTGTGGCTGTAACTTATTATGTTGCAGGTTTGTTTAATGTTAGTGAGATGTGTTAATTAGGATTACAAGTCTACAACCAACATGATTGCCTGTGGCACTTTGAAGATGAAGGACCCCATGCTATAGTTATTTCTGCTGCATTGTAATGAGATAGCCAAATGAGCTATGTAAGATGTAATGAATTATTTTATTCCTAGTTATAAAGTTGTATTATGACCTTTGTTTCTTGATATTACATCTTAACTATGGATGCTAGCTATTGATCCAGGGACTAGCATTGTAAACACATGGATCTCTACCTTATTAAAGGTTGGGACCTCTACAGGTATCTCCATACCTAGTTTGATCTTGTTACTGACATGCACTCTTTTCTCGTTCCCGTGATATAACATTCTAGTGATCAAATCACTTGCTTGCAAGATAACCAATGTGAGATCACCGAGAGGGCCCAGAGTATATCTATCCATCATCGGGATGAACAAATTCCACTCTTGATCCATGATTCTCAACATAACACTTTAGTAGCTTTGAAGCCATCTTTATAATCACCCAGTTACGGTGTGACGTTTGATGTCAACAAGAAACTCTTCCGGTGTTAGTGATTGGCATGATCTCATGGTCTAAGGATTAGGATCACTTCGTAAGTTGTTTATAGCAATATAAACTCAATGACTTTGATCATAATGTTGTACTTCGGATGAATGTTCATCACACCATTACACTAATGTTGTGATCTCGTTATTAACAACATCCAATGTCTATGATCAGGAAACTGTGATCATCTTGTTAATCAACGAACTAGTTTATGAGAGAGGCATAACTAGGAACTTTCTGTTTTTTTTATTAAACACACATGTATTAACGTTTCCATATTAATACAATTATAGCATGCAAAATAAACATCTATGATATACTTGGAATACACACAATAAACACTTTATTATTGCCTCTCAGGGCATATTCCCTTCAGATGATGCCTTAGTAGGATTTTCCTAAGTTAAGATTCCTACTACTATCATGCTTAGCCTAGCTAGTAGAAAACAAGGGTGGATTATATTCATGCTATGGAATATTTCTAAGTCAAGGACTTGTGTTTTGTTTAATAAAACAATTATGTGAATGAATCACCTGGGTGGAATGGTATTGCTTGGATGGATTTTTGTTGAGTGGTTACACAAGGCCAGGGGACTGGTGAACCTTGTGTATCACACTTGTGGAATGCCACCCAGGAACAAAGAGATTTGAGATGTCAAATGTTGAGAAGCTTCAAGTGCAGCCACATGGCATTATGGGCTCTGCCTGGATCATATAGGTTGCAATAACATAGCCAAATGGACAGTCGAGTCCATTTTGGTCTAAAGGAAGGCTTCTGAAAGATATTGTCTCGATGCATGTCGAGTCTTGTGGGGAAAGTGCACCACCTCTCGAGAGAGTAAAATCTAAGTACTTAGCCGTGTCCCCGGCAATGGACAATTTGAGCATAAAGACATGGAAGCTATCAAGAATCTCCTCATCCCAATTTGTAAGTTAAAAACTTGTGGTTGAACAAGGGTTAAAGGATCTTCAATCTTTGATTGGTAGATGCCTTGGGTGATTTTGACAAACAAGAACTTAGTGTTTTGAAATGATAAGGAAAATCTATTTTGAGCAAAGCAAGCCTAAGCTCCACTTAGCCAAATGCATATAGATGATAGTTACCACTATACTGCCATAGTATCACTTGCCAATACAAATCAAATGTATTGACCCTTGTGGCTATAAATTATTATGTTGCAGGTTTGTTTGATGTTAGTGAAGTTTGTTGATTAGGATTACAAGTCTACAACCAACATGATTGCCTGTGGCACTTTGAAGATGAAGGACTCCATGCTATATAGTTATTTCTACTGCATTGTAATATGATAGCCAAATGAGATATATAAGAAGTAATGAATTATTTTATTCCTAGTTATAAAGTTGTATTATGACCTTTGTTTCTTGATATTAAATCTTAACTATGGATGCTAGCTATTGATCCAGGGACTAGCATTGTAAACAGAGAGATCTCTACCTTATTAAAGGTTGGGACCTCTACAATGCCTTGGGCACCCCCAAGCTTTGACGCTTGTACCTCTTGAGTAATTCTTGGGGTGACACGGAGTGGTTCCCCCCAAGCTTGAGCTTTTGTCCATTCTTCATCTCATTACATCATCCTCTCTCTACACCTGAAATTTTTCTTTCATACAAAACTTCACACAATCTTCATTAGCACCATTAGTTTATTCAAAAGATATTAGACCTCCTCTGGCAAAGATTTGGAACATCAAGAATTTTCATTAAAAACACAAGCTACTGTAGTAACTCCTTCAAAAAGCTCAATTTCCCAAAAATAACCCGAAAAGGAATCAATAAGAAGCAAATGCAAATAATGGCAGAAATCTGTCAAAACAGACCAGCTGGTAGAAACCGATTGTTTCAAAAATCTTCTGTTGCTCAAATCAAAAAGTGTTTAACTAACGAAATTTAGCTAACGTACTGGGGGATTTGTTCGTAAATTTTTAGCTCAATCAGACTTACAGATACTCCTCAAGAATATTTATGGTGGAGGACAAAAATCTGTTTCGGGACAGCAACTCCCCAAATCTTACTTCCCTCTCATTAGAGGTCATTCTTGGCACAAAAAGAAAACAAAAAGGATAAGGAGAGGTCATTAATGAAGTAATAACTTCCAAGACTCAAGTAAACTCTTGGGTTATCTCCCAACAAGTACTTTTCTTTAACGCCTTTAAGTTAGGCACGACGAAGAGCAAAGATTGGAAAGGAGAAACATAAAAGTGAGCAAGTATAACCACTGTGAAAACATTATTTTGTTCATTAAAATCCTTTTGTTAACAAGGTTTATCAAGTCTTGTTCCCAAAACAATCTTATATGAATCAAAACTTTGCATTCCACAAGGTGATAATGTTACCTCATACTTGATAGCAATGGTCCCAATCATAATAGTTTCAAATTTTTCTTGTGGAATGGGACAATATATTTCTCCAACCTTGATGCTCTCAATATTTTCAACGGAATTCATGCAATAGCTTGTAACAACCTTCTTGGGGAAATAGACAGTGTGCTCTTTGTCATTAATACTAAAAGTTACTTTTCCTTGATTGCAATTGATGACAGCACCTGCAGTATTAAGAAAAGGTCTCCCAAGAATAATAGACATATTATCATCTTCAGGCATTTCAAGCACAACAAAATCAGTTAAACCCATGCAATTATCAGCAACTTGAACAGGAACATCCTCACATATACCAACAGGAATAGTAGTTGAATTATCAGCCATTTGCAAAGATATATCAGTTGGTATCAACTTTTCTAGCTGGAGTCTCTTATAGAGAGAAAAAGGCATAACACTAACTCCAGCTCCCAAATCACATAAAGCAGTTCTAACATAATTATTCTTAATGGAGCAAGGAATAGTTGGTATTCCTAGATCACCAAGTTTCTTTGGAACCTTACCATTGAAGGAGTAAGTAGCAAGCAAAGTAGAAATTTCCTCATTAGGAATCTTCCTTTTATTAGAGACAATATCCTTCATATACTTTGAATAAGGAGGCAATTTAATAGCATCAGTCAAAGGAATTTGCAAAAATAAAGGTTTCATCCACTCACAAAACTTGTTGTAGTGTTCTTCCTCCTTTGACTTGTGTTTCTTACCTGGAAAAGGCATAGGTTTCTGCACCCAAGGTTCTCTCTCTTTACCATGTTTATTAGCAATAAATCTTCCTTTGTGTACCTAGTGTTCTTAGTGTCTTTCTCAGGTTCTTCCTCAACTTCCTCCTTATTAGGAGACTCATCAATATTACCACTCTCAGTTTTAGCATCAGATATAGATATACTATTAGGATCTATAGCAGGTTCAAGTGGTTCCTCAACTTTCTTATGTTTCTTTTTCTTCCTCTTACGAGGACTACCACTATCCTCACCTTGTTGGGAATCCTGCTCTATTCTTTTAGGGTGTCCTTCAGGATATAAAGTCCAATCATCCTAATTCTTGCTTATCTTGTTCATTAATTCTTCAGCATCTGTAGGAGTCATTTTCCTGAAAACACAATCAGCAAAGCTATCTAGGTAGGTCCTAGAATCATTAGTTAGTCCATTATAATAAATATCAAGAAGCTCATTCTGAGGTAATGGACAACTAGGATATGCATGAATCAAGGAACATAATCTTTTCCATGACTCAGGCAATTTCTCTTCTTCTCCCTGTTTAAAATCAAAAAGTCTCTGCAAAGCAGCATGTCTAGCACTGGGAGGAAAATATTTATGGAAGAAAGAAGCAATCAAGCAATCAGGGCTATCAATGGAACCCGGAGGTAATCTATTAAACCAAGCCCTAACTTCTCCTTTTAGTGAAAAGTGTAAGATCTTAGCAACAAAGTACTTGCGCATCTTAAAATCATCAGAGAACAAAGCACTCATAGTAGAAAGCTCATTCATATGAGCCACATCACTCTCATTTTCAGTACCACAAAAAGGTTCTTTCTCAACAATGTCTAAATAAGATAAATCAAGAGAGAAATCATAATCTTTATCTTTAATATCTATGGGAGAGGTGGCAAACTTAGGATCATAGGAATTCTTAGGCATAATAGTACGTCTAGCAAGGAGACTCTTAATAGCACTAGCACCATGTGTGTTTCGGCACTCTTCAACAAATTCATCAGTGAGCTCTATGTAACCATCATTAATATCATAACTCTCACTAGACTCAGGTGAGCTAACAGGTGTAACAGTGTATTCACTAGGAGTTTCGGTATCTCCTAGACTAGCCATAGTAGCATCTAGAAAAGGACCTAATGAACCACTCGCATCAAGCATAGTAGAACTAACATCATGAGTATCAAAAGCAGTTTCAGACTCAACAGTAGTAGCAGTGTGTGTAGCATGAGTATGTGGTGGTGGTGTGACAAGCTTACTTATAACAGACGGTGAATCAAGAGCTACGGAGGTGTTTAGGACTGTACCTCTTCTTGTAGTGGATGGTAAAATAGGAAACTTTCCATCACGAGACTTCCCCATGATGAAAGGAGTAGCAGTGAACAATAGTATATCCAAGTAAACTTACAAATAAATCTATGCTCCCCGACAAAGGCGCTAGAAAATAGTCTTGATGACCCACAAGTATAGGGGATCGCAACAGTCTTCACGGGTAGTATTACCCAATTGATTGATTTGACACAAAGTGAGCCAAAGAATACTTGCAAGCCTTATCAACTGAGTTGTCAGTTCAGCTGCACCTGGAAATAGTTCTTTCTCACAGAAGTTTATCAGTAGCAACAGTTTGTAGTAGCAACAGCAAAGCAACAGCAGCAGTAACAACAACAACAATAGTGAAATAGGAGCACTAGTAACAGTAACGGTAAACAGTAGGATTCGAGTGTCGTAGGCATAGGGAAGGATGGACGGGTGTTGCATGGACGAGCCTAAACATGTAACTTCAAGAACTAGGGCATTGCAGATAAATAATAATAAGCATCCAAGTACTAAACAATCCTAGGCATGTGCTCCAAATATAGTCATACGTCCTCGCAATGAGAACTTGCACAACATCTTCTGTCCAGCCAGCCCGTGGCAGCGGGGCCTCTAGGGAACTACTGGCAATTAAGGTGCTCCTTTTAATAGAGTGCTGGAGCAAAGCATTAACACTCCGTGAACACATGTGATCCTCACACCACATCCATCCCCTCCGGTTGTCCCAATTATTTTCACTTTGGGGCCTTTGGATCCGGAGAATGATATGTGTACACAACTTGCAGATAAGATCATAAACAATACTATCATAATGATTCAATAATAAGTTCAGATATGAGATCATGGCACTCGGGCCCTAGTGATAAGCATTAATCACAACAAGTTGCAACAAAGTCAAATAGCACTAATAGAGATACTAGGCACTATGCCCCTAACAGATCTTATTTGATTACATGATAGAACTCATCCAATCCCTACCATCCCCAAGCCTACAGCGGGGGATTACTCACTCATGGATGAAGGAAACGTTGGTGGTTGATAGAGATGCGTTGGTGATGATGATGGCGATGATCCTCTCCAAATTCCCCGTCCCGACAGGGTGCCAGAACGGAGTTTCTGGATCCGAATCTTGGTTTCTCGTGGTGGCGGCGGAGCGGAACTCTTTCTGGAAAACTATCGGACCCCCCTCTGTTTTTAGGTCAGAAGGCAACATATTGTAAGATCCCTCCTTAAGAAAAGGAAAGGATCCCTGTGATTGCAATGCTAGTCCCTGGATCAAAGCTAGCATCCACAGTTTAAGATGAAGTACACAGATACAAAGGTCATTTATTACAGTCATTCCAGAGATAAAACATAGTCTTTTACAACTCAGGGCCAAAGGCCTAATACAAGAGTTTATGGAATAAGTAAATAAACATAAGTCTTCATCTTCATGTGCCACAGGCAAGCATGTTGAGTGTAGACTCATGACTCCTAATCATCACCGGAGTAACCTGCAACATTACAAGTTACAGCCACGGAGGGTCAATACTTTGGAATAGTATTGGCAAGTGATACCCTTATATATATATATAAAGTGGACTAAAATACTATATGCATTTTGGCTAGGTGGAGCTTAGGCTTGCATTGCTCAAAATAGATTTTTCCTTAACATTTGAAAAAAAACTAAGTTTTTGTTTGGCAAAAACTTTCCCAAGGCATCTACCAATCAAAGACTGAAGATCCACTCAGGGCATCTACCAATCAAAGACTGAAAATCCTTTAACCCTTGTTCACCCACAAGTTTTATTTAGAAATTGGAGTGATGAGATTCTTGAAGTTTCCATGTCTTGAGGCTCAAATTGTCCTTTACCAGGGACATGGCTAAGTACTTAGGTTTTACACTCTGCAGAGGTCGTGCACTTTCCCCACAAGACTTGGTTTCCCAAGACAAGATCCTTCAGAAGCCTTTCCTTAGTCAAATGGACGCGTTCCAACCTATCATTCCCACTACCACCAACTGTCCAAGAGACTAAGTTCTAGCAACCTAAGATCATGGCAGAGCCCATATTGCCAAGTGGTTGCACTTGAAGCTTCTCAACATTTGACAACTCAAATCTCTTTGTTCCTGGGTGGCCATCCACAAGTGAGATACACAAGCCAAGTCCATGGCCTTGTGAACCACTCAACATAAACCATTCCTTCCATTCCACCCAGGTGATTCATTAACTTAGTTGTTTTGTTAAATAAAACACAAGTCCTCAGACTTAAAATTATTTTTCCATACTATGTATATATAAACCACCCTTGTTTTCTAGTAGCTAGGCTAAGCATGGCATGGCAACTTATCCTTAGGGAATTTTCCTAGATGCTCTACCATTCTTATCTACATAGGATTTCCCAACATCATTTGACAAAAGTAGTATGCAAGTCTTTAGCAAAATATCTAATGCAAGTATAAAATATAGGAATGGAATATTCATGAAGTTATCACTTGCCTTGGTAATGTGGAGAGTAGCACTCGTCACAATCACAATCACTAGCAAAATCTACACAAAGATTATAGCACACAATTACACACAAATACATACATACAAACAAAAATAATATGAATGCATGCATGCAAGAATCTACTAAGTGGTGATTTTTGAAAACCCTACCAAGCAAGTACAAGTTTACAGAAACTAAACAAGCCACAAGTTTGTCCATTAAACAATATTAACCCTAAAACAAATTACCAAACTAAACCACTCTCAAAAAGGCCTCAAACAAGTTTCTACAAATAAAGTTAATCTAATGGTTACTATTTGTTAAAGAAATTGGATAGGCAGAAAGGTCTTGTTTCACTGAATCCAACGGTACAAAGTTTGTAAAATTCCAACGTGGCATTCAAAAGTTATAGGCATTTGAATTTGGATCAAATTTCTGGTTTTAAACCTGTTTTTAGACCTAACCCTAGCCACGCGTCGCGCTGTGATTGGCGCGTACCGCTTCGGTTGGATCGCGCTCTGCAGCCGCAGGATCTAAACAGATCGTACGTTCCAGATCGCGTACCGCTTCGGGGTTAAGTGAATCTATCCTAGCGCTCGGATCTGGATCTAACGGTGCTCGTTCAAACGACCATGTCCTGGCGGCACGCGGTGTCAGCGAGCGGCGGAGCGCTCGGTCTACGGCGGCGCTTGCGTTTCAGGTCGTCCGCGAGAGGGAGAAGGGTCATACCAGGTTCGCAAGAGGCTGCTAAAGCTCAAGGTGGCTTTGGTTTATCAAGGGGCGCATAGAGTTGCGGTAGATTTCTCGCCGGAGTTGGATCTGGCAACGGTGGTTCTGTTCGAGGTCGGAGGCGACGTTGTAGATCACTAGGATGCAAACAAAGGGCGTGGTCAGATGCAGAAGAGCATGGAGAACATGCGAGCGTGAACGACAAGGTTCGGGGCGGTCTGGACTTACCACTAGAGCTCGCCGGAGTTGATGTTTCCGTCTGTGCTGGCGGTGTCGAGTGGAACCGGCGACCTGGGGCAGTACAGAACGAACTAGTGAGGTCAGGAGGTGCGCAAAGACTCACTGAGCAAGATAGCAAGAACGAGAGGTAGAGGGGAACACGAGGCTCACCGGAATCGATCGCCGGAGAGGGCTCTGTCTGCGGCGGTGCGAGGATGATTGAGAGCAGCCTGGTGGCAGAGTGAGCGAGGTGTTTGGGGGAAAATGCTCGCGAGGAAGAGAGGGTCTTATAGCCAGAGGCTCGACAGGAAACGCTCGCGGTTTAATGCCCAATTACGCCGCGCCATTACCGGCAGTGACTGCAGCAGCGATGTGGTCGCAGGCACGGTTTGGGGAAGACGAGGACGACGTGGACCGGGCCCGCTCGTCAGCGAAGTGTGCGAGGTGACGGTGGGGTCTGGCTTTCAGCGACTGGGTGTGTGCTCTCGCGCATGAGAGAGGGAAAAGGAAATCCCGGGTGGGCTAGTTGGGCTTGATCCACTGCTGGGCCAGAATTCAGCCGCGCGACCCTTTTCTTTTGTTTAACTCTTTTTCTTTTCTAATTCTATTTTCTGGAATGATTTTTGATATGAATTCAAATCCTTTTGAATTCAAACAAAATTGGGGATCTTTGCAGGGTTCTGTGGTTTCAAATACAGTCATTTAACCAAGTGGTTACCTTGCAAGGCCTGGTCAAGCTTGGGCTTTGAAATAAACAGAGACTTTGTCTCTAGTTTTTAAAATGTTTGAAATAGGGTTTGAAATTAATTCTAAGTTGGATACTTGGGTTAAAATGCTACACCTAATATTTCCAACAATGGAGGCAAGTAAACAAGTTCCTAAACAATCCATTCTCAAAGGGTGATGGCCAATTGAGTTGAATTTGCTCACATGAAATCATAGCACAAACTTCTGTTTCTAAATGATTTTGAGAAAAACCCTAAATGGATGAAGGATGCAATGATGATATGAATGAGTTTTGAAACATGATTTTTGGGATGTTACAAATCTAACCCCCTTAAGATGAATCTCGCCCTCGAGATTCGGATTGGCTAGCAAATAGGTGTGGGTGGTCTTTCCGAAGATCATCTTCTCTTTCCCATGTTGCTTCTTCTTCGGAATGATGGTTCCATTGTACTTTGCAAAACTTGATAGTTTTTGTCCTTGTGACTCTTTCTGTGGTCTCAAGAATTTTGACAGGCTTTTCTTCATAGGTGAGATCACTTTCTAGTTGAACTTCTTCCAAAGGTATGGTATCTTTCAAAGATGATTCTTCCATTTCTGGGTGACATTTCTTGAGCTGACTCACATGAAAAACATTATGGACTGCTGATAAAGATACTGGCAGTTCAATTTCATACGCAACTTCTCCCTTGCGACTTAGAATGTTAAATGGTCCAACATATCTTGGTGCCAACTTTCCTTTGACTCCAAATCTTTTCACTCCACGAAGTGGTGATACTCTAAGATAAGCTCTATCCCCAACTTCGTAAGTGACTTCTCTACGCTTAGCATCTGCGTAGCTTTTCTGTCGAGACTGTGCTATCTTCAACCTGTCCCTAACCAATTTGACCTTTTCTTCAGCGTCTTTGATAAGATCTGGTCCAAACAAACTTCTTTCTCCCACACCATTCCATAGCAATGGGGTGGTGCACTTTCTTCCATAGAGAAACTCAAATGGTACCATCCCAATACTAGATTGGTGACTGTTGTTGTAAGAGAACTCTGCGTAAGGCAGACTTTCATCCCAACTTGCTCCATAGTCTAGGGCACATGCTCTCAACATGTCTTCAAGAATTTGATTAGTCCTTTCTGTTTGTCCATCCATTTGAGGATGAAAAGCAGTGCTGAATTCCAACCTCGTTCCTAAAGATTCATGAAGCTGTCTCCAAAAATGAGAAGTGAACTGAGTTCCTCTATCAGACACAATACTCTTAGGTACACCGTGAAGGCATACTATTCTGCTCATGTAGATTTTGGCTAACTTGGCACTGGTATAAGTTGTCTTTACGGGTATAAAATGAGCCACTTTAGTTAGGCGATCCACTACTACCCATATGGAATCATACCCTGACCTAGTCCTTGGTAATCCGGTAATGAAATCCATACCAATATTTTCCCACTTCCATTCAGGAAAAGGCATTGGTTGAAGCAAACCTGCTGGTTTCTGATGTTCCGCTTTCACTCTACTACACACATCACACAAGGCAATGTGTTCGGCGATGTCCCTTTTGAGATTGTTCCACCAAAATCTTTCTTTCATATCCATGTACATTTTGGTGTTTCCCGGGTGAATAGAATATGGAGAGTTATGGGCTTCTTGTAAAATTAGTTTCCGCATTTCCGGATCTTGTGGAACACAAATACGTTTCCCGTGCCATAAAGTACCTTGTTCGTCCATATGGAAACTTTTAGCCTTCCCTTGGCTAATCCTTTCCCTAATCTCTTCGATTTCTTTATCCGTCTTTTGGGCTTCTTTAATCTTATCCAATAGAGTGGGTTGAACATCCAAAGACATAAGATGTCCTTCTGGCACAATCTCCAACCTGAGTTCCTTGAATTGCTTACACAAGTCTTCTGGCAATTCACCTTTGGTAAGGCCATTTACAAACGCTTTACGACTTAAAGCATCTGCTACTACATTTGCTTTACCAGGATGGTACTGCAAACTCAAGTCGTAATCCTTGATAAGTTCTAGCCATCTCCTTTGTCTCATATTGATTTCCTTCTGGGTGAAGATATACTTCAAACTCTTATGATCGGTGAATACTTCACTACGTTTTCCCAAAAGGTAATGTCTCCATGTTTTGAGTGCATGGACAACAGCGGCTAACTCCAAATCATGAGTAGGATAATTTACTTCATGGGTTTTGAGTTGTCTCGAAGCATAAGCCACAACTTTTCCGCCTTGCATAAGTACGGCACCTAATCCTTGATGCGAAGCATCACAATACACTTGGAAATCCTTTTCCAAATCTGGTAAGCACAGAACTGGTGCTGACACAAGTCTCTTCTTTAATTCTTGAAAGCTGAGTTCACATCCTTCAGACCAAGCAAATTTCTTATCTTTCTTTAACAATTCTGTCATTGATTTAGCAACCTTTGAAAAAATTTCAATGAATCTTCTATAGTATCCTGCTAAACCAAGGAAACTACGAACCTCTTTTACGCTCTTAGGAGATTCCCATTCTGTCACAGCTGAAACTTTAGCAGGATCAACTGCTACACCATCCTTTGTCATAACGTGACCAAGAAATCCAACTTTCTCTAACCAAAACTCACACTTGCTGAATTTGGCATAAAGCTTATGTTCCCTCAGTTTCTCAAGTATCAAGCGTAGATGTCTTTCATGCTCTTCCTTGCTCTTGGAGTAGACTAAGATGTCATCGATGAAAACGACAACGAACTTGTCAAGAAATTCCATGAACACTTTGTTCATCATATTCATGAAGTATGCTGGAGCGTTGGTTAAACCGAAAGGCATCACTGTGTACTCATACAATCCATACCTTGTGGTGAATGCTGTTTTAGGTATGTCTTGCTCTCTTATCTTGAGTTGAAAATAGCCTGACCAAAGATCAATCTTCGAGAATACACATGCTCCTTCTAGCTGATCAAACAAGTCATTTATTCTTGGCAAAGGATATTTGTTCTTGATGGTTACCTCGTTGAGAGAACGGTAATCTATGCATAATCTTTGAGTTTTGTCTCTCTTTTCTACGAACAAAACTGGAGCTCCCCAAGATGAAGAACTTGGCTGGATGAATCCCTTCTGTAATTGTTCTCCAAGCTGTTTCTTGAGTTCCTTAAGTTCGTCAACTGACATTTTATAAGGCCTCTTAGCTCTTGGTCCAGAACCTGGTACCAAATCTATTATAAACTCTACATCCCTATCTGGTGGCATTCCCTGTAACTCTTCCGGAAACACATCCGGATACTCACACACAATTGGCACCGTGTCCATGCTAACCCCCTTAAGAGAATTCAGCTTACTTCCTTTAGATTTAAAATTGGACTTGAATTTTATCCTCTTACCTTCAGGGGTTGTGAGTGCAACTGTACGATTGGCACAATCTAGTACTCCCTCATACTTAGCCATCCAATCCATTCCCAAAATCACATCCAATCCTGGGGAATTTAGGATTATTAGGTTTACTGGAAACTTATGTTTTCCAAACTCTATGACTAAGTCGTGACATCCTGAGTTTACTATCATTTCCCCACCAGGAGAACTTACTCTTATAGGACACCCAATGGTTTCTACCGGTAGTTCATTTCTTTCGACAAATGCTTTTGATATGAATGAATGAGATGCACAAGTGTCAAAGAGTACAAATGCTGAGATGGAATTGAGTCTGAACTTACCAGCAACAGCATCAGGCTCTTCATAGACCTCCTCCACATTGATGTGGTTAACCTGTCCTTTCTGAAAAGGATTGGGCTTGTTAGGTCCTTCAACTTTCTTTTCAGGGCACTCATTAGCATAATGCCCCAGCTTCTTGCATTTGAAGCATTCAACCTGACTGATGTCCATTTTAGGCTGGTTTCTACTTCCACTTCCACTATGGTGGCTCTTATGTCCACTCTTGTGATTCTTGTACTTATCATTGTCATGACTGCGATGATGCTTGTTGTCATGACGGTTGTGGTTGTGGTGTTTGTTAAATTTCCCATGCTTGTGGGATCCTGAGCTGACACTATCATCATAGTGAGATCGTTTATGAGACGATCCCGAGTTGTGCTTGTTGGAGTGTTTCCTCTTTCTACTCTCGACTTGCTTCATTTTATTCTCCACAATAACAGCCTTGTCACACAGCGACTGATAAGTTGGAACATATGCCACAGACAACTACAGATTCAGCTCATCATTCAAGCCTTCCAGAAACTTTTCCTTCCTTTTGGCATCTGTGTCCACCTCATCCGGAGCATAGCACGCCAGATTGTTGAACTCTTCTATATATTCAGCCACGCTGTGGTGGCGCTGCTTCAGGTTGTGGAACTCCTTCTTTTTCAGGCTCATCATTCCTGGTGAGATATGAGTAGTGCGAAAGCCATCTTCAAAGATAGCCCAAGTCACCTCATCAATAGGTGTGGTGATCTGGAAGTTGTCCCACCATGCGGCGGCTGGTCCTTCCAACAGATGTGCTGCGAACCTGACTTTTTCAGCATCCGTGCAGCCCACGGTCACGAAATCTTTGTTCACAGAACGTAGCCAATCATTGGCCACCATGGGATCAGTCGTTCCTGAGAACTTAGCTGGCCTCAGACGCAGAAATCTGGTGAGCATATCAAAACTTGGAGGGTTGTTGTTGTTATTGTTGTTGTTGTTGTTGTTGTTATTGGGGTTGTTGTTGTTGTTGTTGTTCTGGTTTTGGATGAATATCGTCATCATTTGCATAAGCTGTGTCTGCGCATTCATCATCTGTTGCATTTCCGGGGTAATGTTGGGGTTGGGGTTTGCGCGACGGGGAGGCATCTGTGGTTTATTCATATAGAGATAAGAATGAGATACCCTTACATGATTTATGCACAATACATCGCACAAGCAAACACATAGCATGCAACACAAGGAATAAGCTCAACAACAAGATAACAAAGTCTCAAGTAAAAACACACAAGTGGCAAGCCATCCACATTGTCAGATGGTCCAATAATAAGTTCACAAATAACGAGTACGATAAATAAAGATAACTGAGTAGTCAAGTCTACTCGTCAGCATCAATCTCCTCCTCGACAAAGGTAAGGCCTGCGTTCTCCATTGCGGTCTTGTTCTCCTCGATGGTAGTGGTCAAGGAGTCGATCTTGGCCTTGAGAGCCCTATTCTGGGAACGAAGTCTCTCAATCACTATCTGCTGCTGCTCTAACTCGAAGTCCTTGGACTGCAGTTCCTCGGTCATATCCCGGATCCTCTTGTTCCTATCCTGGACACGCTTCTCTTGACTCTTGAACTTACGGTCTTGGGTCTCGAACTTCGCCTCCATCTCCTTGACTATCTCGTCCTGCTGCGCGAAAAGCTTGTCCTTCTCGCGAAGCTGCACCTGGAGCTCGTCATTGCTAAGCATGACGTTGGTCCTGTCAGTATCCACGTGCCTAATAAGAGTCTCTAAGTC
The DNA here is from genome assembly GCA_916181665.1 of Avena sativa. Classification (NCBI taxonomy): domain Eukaryota; kingdom Viridiplantae; phylum Streptophyta; class Magnoliopsida; order Poales; family Poaceae; genus Avena; species Avena sativa. Next base: position 268,200,831 of record OV702298.1, on the reverse strand, counting down.
CTGGAGGTACAGGCGTATCGGCTCTGCTGTGACCCTCGAGTCGTCCTCAAAGTCGATGGACTCTCCGTCATCATCACGCCTTCCGAAGGCGTGGAAGTGAGTGCCTCTAACCTGTCGGGAGTGACGGCCTAACAGTCGTCCTATCAGATCCTGCATGACAACCTCCATGCCTCTCTCCCTGTCATCGTGCATAAGCTTGAAGACGATGGCCTCCGTAGTAGGCTCTGTTTGGCGTCCTGGCTGGTTCACCTTGAAACCCCAGAGGTCCTTCCTCTCAAACTTGGTAAGTGGGTGCACCGTAATGATGGGAAGAGGGAGATCGAGTAAAGTAGTAAGCTCTACGATACGAGGACCAAAACAGGTAACCTGGAACTCCTCAACAGTGCTGATGGCAATAGGCATCTATTTATAAGATTGAAAAAGTTAGAACAACACAATTTAAGATAAACAAGTCAAACATTGATACACATTCTTGGAACACAAAAATCACACAAGTCATGCATACAAGAATCCATTACATCAACCAAGGTTCAAACTTATTTAAGGTATCATTTGGAAAATAAGGTGATAGGTGGTGGTCCAACTAACGAAGTGCGTTCACAAACCTATTTCACTGGATCTGGTGGCTAACACAATGTTCCTAGTGGCAATCACCCTATCTTGTTCACATGCTTCTATCACTAAGTCTATAATATCTCCTCTTAAGGTTTGGTTGGTGAATTCCAACTCTTGGGTATGTTCCTTCTCCTTCTCTAAGTCTTTTTGGAGGTTGAGCATCCTGCACTTGACTCTAGCACTTAGTTCCTTGATAGTCTTCCAAGCTGCTTCTTTTGCTGACTCAAAGAATGTGGTGTGCATAAAAGTGTTGGTGTACATGCAGAAGCCTCTTTCTTTGTGGTTTTCTTCCTTGTTTTTGTACAAATGAAGTTGCACCCACCAATACTCCACTCCATCCTCCATCACTGGAAAGCCCTTGTACACAGCTGCACCATGTACTCCCATTGTCTCCATGAGGTCCTTGAGAATCTTGGGAAACTCAGTCTCACACTCCAAGGTCATGGTCATGAGTGGTCCTTTCTTCACGGCTTCGTTGATGGAGTTCATCTACCAATAGAGATGAGAATGAGAATGATTAGAAAAGTTTACGAGAAGAATAGACAAGTGTAGAAGTAGTTAAAAATTTTCCTTAATGGTTTCCAATCCTAGGGTCATAATCCTACAGGCAACACAGTGCTCTGATACCATCTGTAAGGTCCCTCCTTAAGAAAAGGAAAGGATCCCTGTGATTGCAATGCTAGTCCCTGGATCAAAGCTAGCATCCACAGTTTAAGATGAAGTACACAGATACAAAGGTCGTTTATTACAGTCATTCCAGAGATAAAACATAGTCTTTTACAACTAAGGGCCAAAGGCCTAATACAAGAGTTTATGGAATAAGTAAATAAACATGAGTCTACACTCAACATGCTTGCCTGTGGCACATGAAGATGAAGACTTATGTTTATTTACTTATTCCATAAACTCTTGTGATGGCCTTTGGCCCTGAGTTGTAAAAGACTATGTTTTATCTCTGGAATGACTGTAATAAACGACCTTTCTATCTGTGTACTTCATCTTAAACTTTGGATGCTAGCTTTGATCCAGGGACTAGCATTGCAATCACAGGGATCCTTTCCTTTTCTTAAGGAGGGATCTTACACTTATAGGCGTGGAGGGAGGCCGAGGAGCTGCCTAGGGTGGCCATACCTCCCCCAGGCGCGGGGTCAGTGGCCCGCACCTGGGGTGGGTCTGGGCCCCCCAGGCCTCCCCTCTATCTCCCCTTCTGGCTCCGTGGATCTTTTGGTGAGAAATAGTTTTTGGCATATTTTCCGGGATTTTTCCTGATAGTTCATTTTCTGCACAAAAACAAGACACCAAGGCAATTCTGTTGAAAACAGCGTCAGTCCGTGTTAGTTGTATCCAAATCACACAAGTTTAGAGGAAAAACAATAGCAAAGTGTTCGAGAAAGTAGATACGTTTTGGACGTATCAGTTCCCCCTCCAGATGCCTTCCGGGGGTGAGGTTTCAGCAATTTTTGGTCATTCTGTATGTTGTCTCCCCGATCCAGTTGCACGGGGTGAAACTATTTGTAGAGGCCTGAACCCAATAAGGTACAAGTCCATGTGTTTAAAGTGCTAGTCCCTGGATCGAATATCTAGCACCCACAGTTTAAGATGTAATATGAAGAAACAAAGGTCATATTTCAACTTATAACCAGGAATAAAATAGTTCATTACAACTTACATAGCTCATATGGCTATCTTATTACAAAGCAGCAGATATAACTATAAAGCATGGAGTCCTTCATCTTCATATGCCATAGGCAAACATGTTGGTTGTAGACTTGTAATCCCTACTCAACAAACTTCACTAACATCAACTAACCTGCAACATGATAAGTTACAGCCACAAGGGTCAATACCTTTGAATTGTATTGGCAAGTGATATCATATTGATATGGAGAATCTAACATCTACATGAATATATGGCTAAGTGGAGTTTTGGCTAGCCTTTGCATAAAAAATAAGTTTTTCCTATCCTTTGCAAAATAGTTTTTCTCTTTTCCAAAACATTTCATCACACATGGCACACTGGAATCACACCAGGTGCTTCCCTTGTTCACCCAACAAGTTTTAACTTAGCGAAATTGGGATGAGGAGATTCTTGACCACTCCAATGTCTTTGATGCTCAAAATGTCCATTACCAGGGACACACCTAAGTACTTAGGTTTTAACCTCTCGAGAGGTGGTGCACTTTCCCCACAAGACTCGACATGCATCAAAACGAGACTTTTCAAAAGCAATCCCTTGGACCACCATGGACGCGTTCCATCCTATCATCACTACCACCAACTGTCCATTTGGCTGAGTTCTTGCAACCTAGTTGGTCAAGGCAGAGACCATATGCCATGTGGTTGCACTTGAAGCTTCTCAACACTAAACATCTCAAATATCTTTGTTCATGTGTGGACATCCACAAGTGAGATACACCAGGGTAAACCATACAAATGGGCCCTAGGTAACCACTCAACAAAAATCCATCCATGCAATTACCATTCCACCCAGGTGTTTCATTAACAAGTTGTATTCTAGTAGCTAGGCTAAGCATACTAGACTAACATGTGTCTTATCTTAGGGAAAATCCTAGAAAGATATATTCTATAGGATCTACCATAGTGTCGTGGTATTGCCGACGAGTACGCCATGGAGGGGTCCTCATAGTGTGTGTTTAGAGACGTGGGTGAAGGCGGACGGTTGACGGGTACGAGGTAACACAGCTTACCCAGGTTTAGATCCCACAACGGTGGCAAAATCCTACTCTTGCTATAAATCACTATAATGGCAATACGCCGAGTTATAGAGATAGGTTCGCTATGCGAGGTGTATGTTAATAGATATGACTTGTGCCCTAAAGGCTCCCATAGGCCTGACTTATATAGTCGCCAGGTCCTAGAGTTACAAGGAAAACTCCTAGTCGGACAGGTTACAGAGTCCTACACTGTCTATTACTAGTCTAGCGTGTATTGTACTCCAAGGCTCCAGGTACGCTGGTAACTCCACCGTAGCCTTCCTTTATCCGGCATGGGCCTCCCTTCTGGATCCATCTAACTGGTCCGCCCAGCAGGCCAAGGTCCATGCTACCAACTGTGGGCCACCCGGGTTATCCGGATAAGAGACATGCTATAAGGATACCTATATAGCATATCCCCAACAGTAGCCCCCAGAGAATTCCGAAATCTTGCACTATCTTGCCTCTTCAAATTGAATGCTCCGTCTAGATGGATGTCGTCAAATCGTCAAGCAATATCTTGTAGTCCTCCCATAGAACCCTGCAAGGCTTTCTCCGTCTTCAATTTGTAAGTCGGAGAATTGCTGAATCTTCTATCGTACTCTTCCGTAGCCGGACTGGATCCATCCATGCCGGAATCTTCTGATGTGATGGTTCATCTGCCAGTGACAGCTAGGGTGACGTAGCCATAGATCAGCAATGCCTCATGAGAGATACGAACCGTTGGCGGTGACGGTTGGTAATGTGGCAAAATTTCCGTGCACGTCCCCGCACACGTCGCCTATGCGGCAACCGTTCGATCATGCTGCACGAATCTTGATGCCGGAGGTTATAAATAATAACAGTGGTGGAAAATTTACTTTTCACCTCATTCTCCTCTGCATCGTCTTCTTCCTCCAGTGAGCGCCTCCTCGATCTCTCCACGCAACGTGCGAAAAAACCCTAGCTCCTCAATCTCTTCCAGTCACCACCGAAAACTCCCAATGACCAGCAGCAGCTCCCCCCTTCCATGGCGGCGTCAGGCGATGCCGCGGCGAAGCCGACGAGCTCTGTCATCGTGCCCCAGAGGGTTTGGTTATTCCCAAGTCCGCGGTGGTCGAAACCATCGGCGGCGACCATAACCCAGCTGCGCTAGAGCTGCAGGAGGAGTATGACTCCCACAAGGGCGATTGGCGCGGTTCAGATATTACGGACCGCGATATCAAAGAACTGATCAACGAGGGCTACCTCCCCGCGACTGAGGGGCTCGTCTAGCGGGCGGCGCCGGCCGGCGAGGTCACTCCTTCTCCCCAAGCCGGAGATAAGGTGTACCTCAAATCCCAAATGGTACGCGGCATTTCCCTACCCATTTCCAACTTTTTCCTTGCTGTCCTCAACCATTACCGAGTACAGCCTCAGAACCTCTCCCCCAATAGCATCTTAGCGCTTAGCAACTACACGGCGCTTTGCGAGGGTTATTTAGGGATTAGGCCTAGGCTAGATCTCTTCATCTATTTCTTCACCTTCAAGCGCGAAGCCGGAGCCGGCAAGGACGAGCTCACGAATTGTGGCACCATTAGTTTGAAGATCTGGCCTCGCTGGTGGTTCCCCGGCATCTTTGGCCATGAGTCCTACAAGAACTGGCAACAGACGTACTTCTACGGCCCAGATATCCCTCTAGCCGGCCGAGAAGTAATGTACCCAGACTTCATCGATGGAGCGGCCGCCGAAGCCCCGACATGGAGATCCCAGGCCTCCCTTCCCTCCAACATCGATGCTTCCCGCGCTATAAGGAGGATAGAGTGGTTCGTAGATACGGGTCTGACCGGATTGGACCTAGCCATGTGCTGCTTCGTCAGGCGGATCCAGCCTCTACAGCACCACTTGAAACTGATGCACGAGTATACCAATGAGAGAAAGGATAGCCTCCGCATCTCCGTGGACAACTTCTCGAGCGACTCTGTCAAGCTCCGCCTCAAGGACATCATCAAGGTGAAGGATAGGAAGCATGGCTTCACCATCACCTTTGACATGTTCGTAGAGAGCAAGTGCCCAAAGGTACATGTTTATTTTCCGTGTATGACATATACTCTAGTTCTTCCATCTAGCCATTACCATCTCATCTAACATGGTGGTTTTTCACTTAACAGCTTAGCGATCTAGAGGAGGATAGCATGGTTGTCCAAATCTATGATCCAAAGATGAAGGAAGTCACTGTCGTGTCCGACGATGATGCCCCGTTGGCGCAAAAGCGGAAGAGCTCCACCCTTGACGCTGCCGACGGAGGCAAGAAAAAAAAGACGGAGGGTGGAGCCTCCAAGAAGACCACCGCCTCCCTGGAGGCGGAGAAAAGAAAGGTTACCGGGATCCCCTTTGCCAAAGCACCCCCTCTTGTGTAAGATTCTTTCTCTCTGACATTGTCCATTGTTTGTCTTATTCATGTACTTATACTTTTGTACGTTTCAGGAAGAAAGCCACTAATAGTCTTAAGAAGACCTCCAAAACTTTGGGGGCTTCTAGAACCATTAAGGATATGCTGCATCACAACGCACCTTCCAACGCATCTCCCACCATCGCCCCTGTCACTCCCATCGTCCAGCCCACGTCCGCTCTGACAAGCTCTCAAGCCAAAGAAGCATCTGGCCCTTCCGCCATGGAAGTCGACTCAGGCGCCTCCACAGAGCTTGTTGTTGTCGACGAACATGCAACGCAGGAAAGTGCCGCAAACCAAATGGATGAAGCTTCGGCTAAGGATGCCATCAGTAGCGGTAAGGCGGTGGTGGAAGGTGGTACGTCTGCCGAAGGCGGTGTCCTTGACCCCAGGAAGACCATAGAGTTTCTGAAGATAGTCTATCCGGCACTTACGCCGGGTAGGACTTCTTTTGTTCCTGGTGCAGCGCCGACATCTCCAACATGCGGTCTTGAGGAGCTTTTCCAGCAAGCAGAAATCTTGCAAGGAAACAGTGTATCCTTTGGCAAGTTGCTGGCTGAGAGTGCTACCAACCTCAAGATTATTGCACTTGTAAGCTTTATTTGCCTTTTGCATTTCATATGGGTATCCCACTGTATCCCCCGAGGATTTAGACGGAAAACCATAGGTCTTTGCGTATAAATGCTCTAAGAGTGACTATGCTAGAAAACTTCTCACTATAGCCCCCAAGCATATAGTTTGAATGAATTATTCCGACTAGATGCTTTTAGAGTAGCATACGAAGTGTTTATAAATTTCAATAGTGTAGCCCACAAGCCTCTAGTTGTAACTGAATTAGTTCCGACTAGATGCTTAAAAAGAAACTAAGCATATGACTGAGTAAAAAACTTTATACTGTAGCCCCCAAGCTTCTAATAAAAAACTGAATTAGTTCCGACTAGATGCTTAAAGAAAGACTAAGTATAGTGCTAAGTTAAAAACTCTCGTTGTAGCCCCCGGGCTTCTAGGTGGAAATTTTTCCGGCTAGATGCTCCAAGTAGACCAAACAACGTTTAACTTTCTTCTTTCCATAGAATGAGAATGCTCGGAGGGGCATGGCCAAGGCAAGTACCAGAAGATGCGCGCTGATTTGGAAGCCGAAAAGGGTAAAACTGTCTTCTTGAAGGAGCAGATCATCAAGAGAAAGCGTCTGTTTTTCCTTTCTTTTTCGTATTCCGACTTGGTCTTGTTCCAACATTCTACGAGTACTCACTGTGTACTGTTCTTTATCCGACTTGCAGAAGCCATTTCCAAGGCGAAGGATATTGTTGAGCAATCCAAGCATTTTCAACAGTTGGATAGCGAAAACAAGATCCTTAAGCAGGAGAGAAAGGACATGCTGAAGATGCATGAAGATTCAATGAAAGCCATGCAAGACTCCGTCGGTGAGGAGATGAACCGCTTGAAGGAGGAAATCGCGATCTTGAAAGAGCAGAAGAAAGCTGCTGATGAGCAAAATCAACGCCATCATGAAGCGTGGAAGATCCTCCAACAAGAACGGGACTCCATGGCGGAGACTCTCCAGCAGGCTGAGATTAGCATCTTCAGTAAGTGATTCTCCGTCTTGGACTTTTGTAAGCTAGATACTCTGAATTTTGGTGTTATTTAACTCACGTGCTCCTTTGTCGGAAATTTACAGCTCCTATGGGTTTAACCCGATCGCCTCCTCCGCCAAAGGAATGCATGGTCCGTGCCGGCAACTTTATCAACACCGCCATCACGCAGACAAAAGAGATTGCCAAGCCCCTCCAAATTAACATCAAGGCAGTGGATTCTGTGGTGAAGTTCCGTGAGATCCTGCCTCAAGCCCTCGAGCGTATCTCAAGCTGGAAAGCTTCATGTGCACAGGCCGGTGCAAGGATGGCACTGTCCATGGTCAAGGCACATTACGAAAATGCCAACATCGACACGGTGACCTCCGGTATCCCCGACGTAGACAACAAAGGCCAAAAGATAAATCACGAAGCTATCTTGGCGTCGCTCGCGGGTTTTGACACCAGAGTTGCCGAGTTAGTCGACACTAACGTCTTTGTGCCCATGAAAACCATTGATGGTGGCAACCAAAGCTCCTCCGAGTCCCTCAACACTGCCGACTTCGAGGAAGGTGACTCTCCTGCCGCCAACGATGCTGCTTCCAAGTCGCCTACGCCAGAGGAATGAAAAACAATTTGTAATATTTGTTTCCTCTGTAATGTGTATGCGGAAAAACTTATATGTTAACTTAAGGCAGAAAACAATGGTTGTTAGTTCCTGCTACTCAAGAATTTGTTCCAGCATGTATATATTTTTTACGCAAGTGCTGGCTTATCCATTACTACGGTTTTTATGCTTGTCCTTTCATGAGTCAGAAGACTCGTTGTCGGAACCATGCGCTCAGGTGATGATGCCCAATGGCACCGTCAATAACCTAAGCACAAAATCGCCGACAATAAGTGCCAAAAGTCACTACTCCAGAAAACTTAAGCTAACGCCCGTAGGCGGAATTTTCACAAGTGCAATTGCAAAACTTGTGCATAAAGGTTTTGTACGATCCAAAAATGAACACTAAAGGAGGTAAAAGACTCAGAAATATGAGTGAATCAGAGAGCTTTATTTCATTGATCATATAAGAGATACACAATAGATAAAAAATATGCTAAGTGTAGAAAGGACGTAGCTGTGCTATGTTGCAGGGCCGATCAAGCTCCGGGTAGTCATCATCCGGGTCACGTTGCTTACGCTTATGATCCTCGTTGGGTCTATCCTTCAGTTCACGATTGTCAACGAGGTAGTAAGACCCATTAAGCAGCGCCTTGCTTATGATGAACGGTCCCTCCCATGGGGGGGATAATTTGTGTGACTTCTTCTGCTTAAGTCGGAGCACCAGATCCCCCTCTTTAAACGAGGGATGCCAGACACAGCGACTATGGTAGCTGCGTAGCTTCTACTGGTAGATGGCGGATCTTTGGCATGCCAAAACACGCTCCTCCTCGAGAAGGTCCACATCTAGGCGTCTGGATTCTTCAGCGTCATCTTCATCGTTGTCACATCCCAAAAAATTTCCAAATTTTGTAATGTGAAAAATAAATAAACAAAATATATAATTGTTGGAAATTTAGAGTGAAAAGAAACTTTTTGTTTGAAATGAATTCATTAAAATCCCATCTTGAACAAACTTGATTAATGGTTGAATCCAACTAAATTCAAATCAAGTGAAATGCATTTTTCATAAATGCATCTGGAAATTTAAACACTTGGAAAATAAACCAAAATTCTAAAACCCTAATGGAAGGAAAACATTTCCATGTTATCTCAAAGACTAAAGATTTGATCCATATAAAAATTTGTCAACAAACATTTATAAATGATCAAGAATGACAAATAGAAATATTATAAAACCATAGAAATTGATTTCATTCAATTTGGAACCAAAGATAAAATCTTATGAACTTAGTGAGATAAGGAAATTGAATTTCCAAAGCTAATAAAGCACCTATCTAAAAATCCATACCAAATGGTGAGCAAATAATCCTAAAGAGATTTAAAAAGGATAAACAAATATTAAATAAGATTTTACCAATTTGAATCACCAAGTTTGGTTCTTTAAATAAAAAGATATGGATTTTATAAGATAAAGAAAAAAATAATAAATAAGGAGTATTTTAAAAGCCAAATTAAATCTTGGCCAAATCCATAAATAAATGGAATGAATATGATCCAAGTTAAAATGAAATAAATGGATAAATAATATTGAAATAAAATAATATGGCCTTAACCAAATTCTATTCGATTGGATTAAGACAAATTCCCTATTAAGAATTGATGGGGATATGCCTACCGGGGTATACCCAGCAGGACGTTTCCTACTGGCCCAGGTGCCAGCGAGTGGGCCTGCATGACGGCGACTGGATCAAGATCTGGCGTGGACTCAAGCGACTGGAAGCTGAAGGCCCAGAAGCGTAGATAGGCCCAGTCGGATTAGGTTAAAGAATCGCTGAAACCTTAAATGATCCGGTTGAGATCTGTAAACCCTAGGGAGGTGAGTCTATATAAGCCTCGCTAGAGGACGCATAGAGGGTATGTTCCATCATACACCCAAGCGACTTGCTGCCTAGCTGACGAGCTCGCCCCATTGTACTTTCCCCATAATACAATCTAGCAGGAGTAGGTCTTTACCCTCCGGGGGCCGAACCTGGGTAAATCCTTGTGTCTCAACCCTCATCTCGCACCGTAGATGCCTGGCCGCCCTTGCCCCATGTTCTACTACTCGCTGCCGATTGCAGCATCTGCCATGGTCATTCCCACGACAGTGGCACCCATCGTGGGGCCTGGCCGGTCAGGCCGGTGTTCTGCGGCGAGATCCAATCTGCCCATCAACGAGACGATCGCCACCGGCCGCATGATCGCGATCGGCGAGATGCTCCAGATCTTGCCGAGCAGCTACATCCCGGCGACTTGGCCCGTCACGCATAGCATGATCCTGCCGGTCGACACGATCAGCCTCTTCGTCGGCCTCACCGACGTCATCTTCTCGGAGGACTCGGCTCGCATCCGCGAGTCGCCGCCACGCGACCGTCTCTCTGAGAGTCAGGTCCGCACGATCCACTGCCTCGCGTCCGAGTACGACTCAGCCCACAGCAACGTGGCCGAAACCACCGCGGCCGCGGAAGACGCGGCCCTCAACAACGACACCGATTCGGTGACCCCGGCGTCACTCGCCGGGTCCATTGTCGCCGCGTCACCCGCGGACTCCATCACCCAGGTCTCCAATGTTGGAGACTTCGAGGATCCCTCTATCCTTGGGATCTTCGACTTTGACTCCGGGTCAGAGAATTCTGCCGACCTCCGCGACGGAACCGGCCGCCATGCCGCGACCTACATGGCGACTGGCGCCGACCCGCCGGAAGATCCATTCTCCACGCCTATCCCTCCCAACGCGATGGCAACGGAGGTCGAGGAACTCCGCCTGAAGCTGGCGGAAGCAGTCCGCAAGGAACAAGACGAGCGCGAAAAATTTCGCCTCGATCAGGTGACATCGCAGGAGTTGTCGCGCTACCACCAGCTCCGAATCAGGTCGCGCCTGAACCCCACTGTCCAGCGGCGCGCCCTGAATTTCTACGACGAGAACGACCCGGCCCGCGCGGCCGAGTGCACGATCTGCGAGAACGTGCCACCAGGAGGAAGGACTCGGCCCCCACCAGGGTCAACGGCCAATGGCGCTCCGCCACCACCCAACCGCGCACCCCCCAGGGACCAGCCGAGGATCGTGGTCTCCTCACGGGGGCGAGACGCGAATGGCCTACCGCTGTTCTCTACCCCAATGGACAACCTCGTCGCGGGCCGAGCAGTAGTCGACAACATCGCAGCCACTGGTGAAGGCGCCCTGCAGATCCAGTACGCCAAGGCCCTGCTCGCAAAAGCGGTCGAGCAACAAAACGCAGGCGTCGACTCACAGGGTCGGATGTACTCGCGCTATCGGGCAGCAGAGCGGCCTCAAGCAGCCGCCCCATGGCGGCAAACACCCTCAACTGCCCGCCACCCGAACCACTACAGCTCCAACACCGACCTGCGAACGCGACACTCTCCACCAACGACCCCCGGCCGGTGATTAACTTCGTCGCCGCCAACGGTCAACCCGTCGACACCCGCACCCACATCAACAACCAGAGCTGCCGCGCACGCCAGCCCGACGACCTGCGGCATACCCTCACCAACCGCCGTGACGGTGAGCCGAGGGGGTTGCTAAGATGACTCGGGCCCCGGTGCTTCGGACCGATGATCCGAGGCGAGAGATACCCGGCGAACTTCAAAGCGCCGAAGGAAATAGAGAAGTACGACCCCTCGTACGATCCCTCCGTGTGGCTGGATACCTACCTCATGGCGATGGGGATCGCCGGCCACACCGATCTACTAGCCGCCCGCTACCTTCCCCTGATGATGGAGGGAGCGTGCAGGCAGTGGATCAACACTCTTCCCGCGGATAACATCGACTCCTGGGAAGAGATGCGCGACGCCTTCGTCAGGCACTTCGAGGGTTCATACACCCTTGCCACCACCATCGAGGACCTGGAACGATGCGTCCAGGGACCTCGCGAGTCGACCCGCAGCTGGGTCCAACGGTGGCAAGAACTGTGGTACAACACGGTCGGCATCCACCCAGACACCGCTATCCACTGCTTCAAGACCTCGTGCCGCTACGAGCCCCTGGTCGTGAAGCTCAAACGAGCGTACCGCACACTCGACAACATACTAGATATCCTAGACATCGCCAAAAGGTACGCGGAGGAAGACCCAAACCAAGAAACTAGCGATGAGTCGGGAGGACAATGCCGCACGAGCGGCCACGACAATGGAAGACGATCCGATCTATGCTACAGCAACACTCGCATCACCGGCAAGCGCCGTAGTGACAGGCGAGTCGACTTCGTCGCCAACGCTGGATACACGCAGCGCGAGCCCAAGAGCTTCCGCCACGACGGGGGGCAACGCCGCGACGGCGGCAACTATAAGGCGAAGCCAAGGTTTGACCCCGCGGATCCTCTTAACCAACCTTGTGTATTTCACAGCAGGGAAGGAAAGCCCGCTACTCACACGACCGCCGACTGCCACTCTCTCAAGGACATCGAGAAGGCACGACACGCGCGGGAAGACCCCGACAACAACCCGCCAAATGGCGGAAAAATCGGCAGCATGGGCGGCTCGCTCCACACCTTCACAGGCTTCAACACGAAGCGCGAGAAGAAGGTCATCGCCCGCGCCGTCGCCGTCAACGCGGTGGCCCAGGTGGACATCCCCCAGTTCCTCAACTGGTCTGAGCAACCAATCACGTGGAGCCGCCAGGACCACTCACCAAGGATTGAGTACCCAGGCCGAGTCGCCCTGGTGGTCAAGACCAAGGTGGGAGACTACTGGCTCCCCAAGACATTGATGGACGGCGGCAGCTCCATCAACATCATGTACCTGGACACCTTCAGGCGACTGCGGCTCCCGCAGTCGATGATCGGGACGACCTACACCAAGTTCCACGGCATCGTCCACGGTCGGAAGGTGTACCCGATCGGCAAGGTCACACTGCCAGTCACCTTCGGCACACCGGTAAACTTCCGCACCGCACGGATCGTCTTCAAGCTGGTGCCCTTCGACAGCCCCTACCACTGCGTCCTGGGGCGCCAGGCGTTCACCAAGTTCATGGCGGCGCCCCACTACGTGTACAACACGATGAAGCACCCCGGACCGCGCGGCGTCATCACCATCCACGGTGACCCCGACATGGCCGCCGAGTGCGAGGCCAAAGGAGCCGAACTCGCCGATGCCGTCATCGCGGCAGAGGCCAACCACGCCGACGAGCTCGCCAAGTACGCGAGCAGGGTCAACAACGACGACCCCACCATACTCAAGAATCCCAACTCGGAAGGTGGCAACACCTCAGCCTTCGAGGCAACGACGCATACCCGCACCGTCGAGCTGGTCCCAGGCGACTCCAGCTAGACGGTGACGATCGGGACGGGCATGAGCCCCGCATAGGAAGGCGCGCTCATCGAATTCCTCCGTGAGAACAGGGACATCTTCGCATGGAATCTCTCTGACATGCCTGGCGTCCCTAGGGAACTCGCTGAGCACAAACTCAACGCCGACCCCAAAGTGCGACCTGTCAAGCAGTCACTGTGGCCCTTCAATGAAGAGCGTCGCCGAGCCATCGCCGAGGAGGTGCAGGGTCTACTCGCTGCAGGCTTCATCCGGCCAATCAAGTACTCCAAGTGGCTGGCAAACCCAGTCCTGGTCGAGAAGAAAAATGGGACCTGGAGGATGTGTGTCGATTACACAAACTTAAACAGCGCCTGCCCGAAGGAGCAATTCGTCCTCCCACAGATTGACCAAATCATCGATTCCACCGCGAGATCGGAGTCGCTATGCTTCCTCGACGCCTACTTTGGGTACAACCAGATCAAAATGGCCGTTGTGGACGAAGAAAAGATGGCGTTCATCACGCCATTCGGAGCCTTCTGCTACACTGCCATGACCTTCAGCCTAAAGAACGCCGGGGCAACCTACCAGCGGTGCATGCAGGAGTGCCTTGCGAGCCAAATTGGCCGCAATATCCATGTCTACATTGACGCCGTGTTGGTGAAGTCCGCTCGCCAGAGCGACCTACTCGCTGACCTGGCGGAAACATTCGCCAACCTGCGGAAATACAAGATAAAGCTAAACCCAGGCAAATGCACCTTCGGCGTACCAGCTGGGCAGCTACTGGGATACGTTGTCTCCAAGCACGGGATCTAGGCAAATCCCCACCAAGATCGACACGATCGCTCGCTCGGCAAACCCGAGTGCCTGCGCGACGTCTAGAAGCTGGCCGGGCGAGTCGCGGCTCTCAGTCGCTTCATCCCCCGATTGGGCGAAAAGGCGATGCCCCTCAACCGCCTGATGCGGAAGAACCCCACCTTCCAGTGGGACAAGGATGCGGATGATGCGCTCCGCGACCTCAACAAGGTGCTACTCGCAGCACCGCTACTCGCTGCCCCCGTCGACAAGGAACCCATGATGGTCTACGTCGCAGCTTCCGAGCGCGTAGTTAGCGCCGTCATGGTCGTCGAACGACCAGAGGAAGGAAAGGAGCGCCCGGTGCAGCGACCAGTGTACTACATCAGCGAAGTCCTCACCGAATCGCGCCAGCGCTACCTGCAATACTAGAAACTGGTATACTTGGTCTTCAGAGCGCAGCGGCGACTGCCACACTACTTCCAGGAGCACCCGATAACGGTAGTCTCCTCAGCACCTTTGCAGGACATCATCCGCAACCGTGAGGCGACCGGGAGAGTCGCCAAGTGGGCCGTCGAGATCGGCGTCCACAACATCAAGTACGAGCCACACAAACCGAGTAAGTCGCAGGCTCTCGCGGACTTCATCGCCGACTGGGAAGAGGCCTAGCAGCCAGAAAAGCTGCCATAACTCCATTACTGGAGCTTACACTTCGACGACTCCAAGAACGCGGACGGCGCAGGAGCAGGGATCGTGCTAACTTCTCCAAAGGGCGACAAGCTCCGCTATGTCCTCTGCCTCGACTTCACCCCATGCACCAACAACATGGCCGAGTACGAGGCGCTACTCCACGACATGCGAGCTGCCAAGGAAATGAACGTCAACCGCCTGCGCTGCTACGGAGACTCTGACCTCGTCGCCGGGCAAGTCGCTAGCACGTGCGACGCCGTCTCCCCCACCATGGCGGCATACCGCCAAGCAGTGGACAAGCTGGGTGGACACTTCGCAGGCTACTCCATCGAGTGGATCCCGTTGGCGTCTTCCTCGACACCATCACCAAGCCTTCTGTCTCTCCCCCAAGGGAGATCGACATCGGAATCCCGCTGCAACCAGAGGCAGCCCTGGTCGCACTTATCGCCGAGCCAGACGACTGGACCGCACCGTACACTTCCTACTTGGAAGGAGGCACCCTGCCAGCGGATGAAACGGACGCTCGGATGATAGCATGCCGCTGCAAATCCTTCGTCATCATCAACGGGGAGCTCCACAAGTGCAGCGTGACCAGCGTGTTCCAACGCTGCGTTCAACCCGTTGAAGGACGCAAAATCCTCCAAGACATTCACTCCAGCGACTGCGGCCACCACGCCGGCGCCCGCTCTCTGGTCGCAAAGGCTATGTGACATGGCTTCTACTGGCCCACCACACACGCAGACGCTGTCAACATTGTCCAGCGGTGCGTCGGATGCCAGAAGTACGCCAACCAGACCCACGTGCTGAGCTCGGCGCTCAAGACAATCCCCATCACCTGGCCGTTCGCCATGTGGGGCATGGACATGGTAGGCCCGTTCAAGAAGGCCCCCTCCGGCTTCACCTACCTCCTATTCGCAGTCGACAAATTCACAAAATGGGTGGAGGCCAAGCCAGTCCGCAAATGCGACGGGAAGACCGCCACCAAGTTCCTACGCGAGATCATCTATCGCTACGGGTTCCCAAATAGCATCATCACGGACAACGGCACCAACTTCGCCAAAGGAGCCATGGACCAGTTCTGCGAGGAACATCACATCCGACTCGACCTCGCCTCAGTCGCCCACCCGGAGTCCAACGGCCAGGCGGAACGAGCCAATCAGAGCATCCTCCATGGCCTGAAGCCACGGCTCCAAGTACCACTCGAGCGCACCGCCGGGTGCTAGGTCGAAGAGCTACCCTCCGTCATTTGGGGCATTCGCACCTCCGTCAACAGGTCGATAGGATTTACACCCTTCTTCATGGTGTACGGCGCCGAGGCAGTCATGCCCACCGACCTCGAGCATGATTCGCCAAGGGTGGCCAACTACACACAGGCTGCAAACGAACTCGCACGACAAGACAGAGTCGACCAGCTCGACGAGGCACCCGACCTAGCTCGCTCCCGCACCGCCATCTACCAGCAAGGGCTCCGCCGCTACCATACCGGCGAGTAAGGACTCGCACTTTCCAGGAAGGCGACCTGGTAGTACACCTCATCCAGGACAAGAAGGGCATGCACAAGCTCTCCCCCCCTTGGGACGGACCATTCGCCATCGGGCGAGTCCTAGGCAACAACGCCTACTACCTCACCGACGTCCGAGGAGACGGGAAACTCGACGTCAAGCGACCGTGGAATGTAAACCTCCTACGGAAGTTCTACTCCTAGAACTCCATACATGTACCCTCCACCTGCCATGAAATAAAACAGATCGGTTATCGCAAATTGCGTCTACTCTCCATGTCTTGTGCCACTCGCACTTGTAATAACAGCGTTAAGCTATTCGCAGAAGTCAACCTTTGGTAAAGCGACCGGCACGGCTAAGTAGTGCGGTACAAGGGCACTGGGAGACCCCAGGCCTTGTAACGTCCACGAAAAACGCCAACCTGGAGCCCCATTGGAGTCGCCTAGCCCGACTAGCTTACCGAGCCAAGACAACTGCCCTCGCTCCTCATAGCAACCAAGGTCATCTGCATCCTCGGCACAGCGACTCGAACGGCCAAGTACCACGCTCGGGGACTGACGTCCAGTAAAATATGAGCGGCTAGGGAAAAACGCCCAGTATGAGAGCATGCCCAGGACTCGCCATGCGGCTGATCCTTCGGGTCAGGCAGGAGTGACGCGCTTACTCTAACGCGCTTACTCCTCACCTACCCTGGAGCTGCGACTAGAACCACCAAGTACCACGCTCGGGGACTCGGCTACCCGACCTTGTTCGCGCACGGGAAAACGGTCAAGTAAAGAGCATCCACGGGAGTCGCCCTGTGACTGGCTCTCCGAGCTCTGGCGAGTCAACCTCAATAGCGAAACAATTGACAAAACATTCGAAATCGCACACACATAACAAACAAGGTAAACCCCATAAAAAGGGCGGACGCGCCCGGGGACTCGTCCAATCAACATTCAAAATCGCGAAACAATTCACAAAACAACACGAATTTCCATAACAGCAGAACAAAGTCGTTCCAAAATACAAGAAAAGTTCAATGGCTATTTGTTACTAATGCCCCAGGGCACAATGCGTCTACTCCACATGTTTCGATGCCGACTCGCCTCCACCCCCTGCGATTGCGAATGAAGGGCACCTATGGGTTCGACGGGTACACCGTCAACTCACCCGCCATCGCCGCACGGAACGGCTGCTCGACTTTGAAGTCTAGATGCTTCGGTTCGGGATTGTTGGGGGCGACAATCATCTCCTGATAGGGGAGGAGGTCGCCCATCGCCCAAACGCGATCGGAATACACCGCGGCCCGGTCCGTCAGCTTCAGCACCTCGGCAATCTCCACAGAGCCCGTCGATGAGGGGTAGCCACTCGTCACATCATCAAGGTTGAAGTCCTTCGGGAAATGGGAAAGCCCAAGGCTGAGCGTCGTTGCCGCCCTGCGTCGGAAGGCCGACCACGTCATGAATTCGATGACCGATGGAGCCTTCTCCAGATAACGCCATACCTCGACGAGGTCACTGGGAATCACTTCCGTGGGCGATATCTCCTGAATATATGCTCGAATGCAAGTCGCCGACAACGCGGCCGAGTCGACCAGAGTGGTCACACATTGCCGCGCGTCGTATGACTGCGCCTCCTCCGAGCTATCAATAATCCGGACCGTGGACAGAAACCGGCAGTGAGCACACCAACGACTCCACAACGCAGCTGTTGCAGGCAGATGAAAGCGGAAGAAAGGTTTACAAATTTGCGGACGGCAGAGGCCCGTGATGAAGCTTTGAAGCAAGGAGAAGTCGTTCTGCAGCGCAACAACGAGTGCGTCAGACACCTTCCGCTCTTCAGCGGCAGCCGTAACAGCAACTTCCGCTCACCCCTCCGCCGAGCTCGCCTCCGCCTTCGCTTCCTTGAGCTCACGCTCCAGATCAGCGATTCGCTTCTCGGTCGTACCCAAAGCAGATTGAGCCGCTGTCAGGTCACCCGCCGGGACAAGGCCCTAGCGGACCTCCTCCGCCTTGGCCGCAATTTCTTGGAGTCCCTTGTTCGTCTCCTGGACATCAATGAGTTCCTTCTCCATGCGACACTTTGCTGCAAGCCGATCGGCCGATTCGCGCTGCAGGCCCTGTGCACAAAATAAACCGTCAACAACATCAAAAATCCTAAGTGCCCACCCGCTGAAGTTCAGCGACTAGGCACTCGGGGACTGGACACTGAAAATCCTAAGTGCCCACCCGCTGAAATTCAGCGACTAGGCACTCGGGGACTGGACATTGAAAATCCTAAGTGCCCACCCACTGAAGTTCAGCGACTAGGCACCCAGATACTGGACGCTACAAAAACATTAAGAATCCGACCAGTGAAATTCAGTGGCCTGATCCTCGAGGACTGGACATACCTGGATGGCTGCGCCCAGCATGCCGTGAAGTTGCAGCGCGTCCACAGACGCAAGCATGACCGGAGTGTGGCCGCGATGCTGCTCGACCTCCGTCTCGGCGACCCCAGGCGTCCGGCTCGTTGGTGCCGCGCCACTCGCCGCGGCCGCCTTGGCCATGAAGCAAGGGAAAGTTGCAGCGGACGCCGCGGCACCACTAGGAGCCGGCTCGGCCACTTCGGGCGAGGCAACAGCCTCCTTGGTCATCGAGGCCACCTCCGCCGCAGTCGGAGGTTCGCTCGGAGCAACCACCGTGTCATCAGAGACCATGACGACGTCGTCGCCTTTCGCCCTCTTGGCACCATAGGCGGGAGCAGCGACTTCATCGGTTTTCCTCTTCCGTGAGGGGTCCTCCTTGGTGATGACTGGCGGAACCTTGGCCACAGAAGGATGGCCGATCTTTTTAACTCTAGTCCTGTGAAACAACGATAGGAATAAGACTGTCCGACTACAACGGAAGACAAGCGGATGAACACGACTTTCTAGCTCGAGCCCCAAGTTCCGACTGAGGCCCATGTCAAATACACCGTGTGCCCAAGACACAGAGGGTTTCTTCGAAGACGAGGCTGTGGCAGGATCCTCCGTGACGATGGCTGCGGGAGCTTCCCTAGGAGGCGAAGCTGCTGCGGCCGGAGTAGCTCCCAACCCAGAGACCGGGGCGAATGGAGGTGGCAGCCCTGCTAGAGGCACCTCGTCCAGGGGGGCTACAGCGTCTGGCGCCACGGTTGTGCGCGTCGCCTCGCCCTTAGCCGAGCTGGTGGCGTCAGAACTGCTCGTGGATTGGGACGGAGACGTCTGCTTTGCCGGATTCGTCTTCCTCTTCGGTGGAGCCTTCGCCTCCTTCTTCTTCTTCTCCTCCTTCTTCTTCTTCTTCTTCTTCTTCGACGGCGTGGCCTCATGATGTGAGGTGTGCTCGGGAAGCTCGCCGTCATGATCATCGTGAGGCTCGAGGCTTCTACTCGCTTCGAGCTCGCGCTGGTGTTTCCCGCGAGTCTTGCAAACTGTTGGGGCGGCGTATTCCATGGGCTCGTCTTCGTCGTTGTCGTCATCATCACCATCGTCGCTCCCGACGTCGCCTTTGGCAGACGGCGCATCGCTCCCGTCCTGGACGGACGAGCTAAAGTTTTCGTTGTCTGCGGGTGGGAGCCAGCCTTCCACCACTTGGAACAACTACAACAAACATGAGACAACATCAGCACAACCGCGAATGCATCGTCTGCGACTGCGAGTGGTGGCAAATTGACGGCTTACCGTCGGAACGGGGTGCCTTGCAGTATAAGGGGCGACCCCAGCCTTCGCGTCTAGATACACCGCCTGGGTAATTTTCTTCAGGGCCAGAGTGTAGTCGTCAAGATGCCATTCGGCGAAGGAAGACTTCGTTGGATCGTCCTTACCCGTGTACTCGTACATGTAATGGTCGCGGCGGGCCAAGGGCACGAGCTGCCGCCCGAACCAGCAGTTGTAGAGGTTAATGGTCTGGAGGCCCTTCTTCTTTAGACCGCGGATGATTTGCAACATTTCGTCGACAACCATCCGCTGATCCAGCGGGAGCTTGCCGACCTGGAGCCGACGCGGTTCGGTCCGGTCGGCGGAGTACCTTGGAAGTGCCACCTCGCCGTCTGGAGTCGACTCGGTGACGTAGAACCAGGATTTCTTCCATTCGTTTGCCGCCTTCACGGGCAGCATCAGTTCGAAGAACGAGGCCTTCGACTTCAGCTGGAATGTCAGGACACCCGCAACCAGCATCGGGCCGCCTAATTCTTCGCGGCTGATCCTCCCATGGAACAGATCTTGCCACAAGGGGAAGTAGGGCCTGCAGCCTAGATAGCACTCGCAGAACACCACGAAAATGGCGAGCTGCTCGATGCTATGCGGTCCTAGGTCCGACGGCTGGATCCCGTAGTAGGCGCAGAAACGCCGGAAGAAGAGGGAAGTGGGAAACCCTAGCCCCCGCTCCAGGTAGCTGGTGAAGCAGATGAATTCTCCCTCGCGCGGGTCCGGAGTCACTTCTCCGGCCGCAGGGATGCGCCATCTGCTGGAGCGCAGGATCCCGGCCTCCTCGAAGGACGCCAGTAGCGCCCTGGTACACTTGGATTTGCCCCATGGTTCGGTGGAGGGGGCCATTGGTTGGAAGTTCGCGGAGGTCGGGGCTCTCTGGATTGGTTGGATTGTGATGCGGACTAGAAAACGGAGATGGGCGAGATCGGAGGAAGGACGAAGGAGTGTTTCCCCGTTGGCCTGTCATTCTCCTTATATAGCGGTTGCTACCCGCCAATTTCGGGAGCCGTTACTACGCGGTAATTACGCCGAAGTTACCGTTGGATTACCCCAACGGCTAGTTTGACCCCAATTGACGGTCCAACTTGATCCATTCGACTCGTCGCTCTGCGCGATTCGACGATTCGCCGACCCGATCACTATAACAGTGACTGAGTATTCGCCGACCCGTTCGCCGAGCTGCGACCCGATTGGTCACCGTTATTGCGACTAGAATAACTAGTTTTTCCTTTATTTAGGAGTCCGCTGCCGATTTGGCTGGGCGTCCGCATTGGACCCGTATACTCCGACCGCCAGTGAACGCCTGCGACCAATCAACGACGTCCTCAGGGACTACTGATGGGGATATGCCTACCGGGGTATACCCAGCAGGACGTTTTCTACTGGCCCAGGTGCCAGCGAGTGGGCCTATAGGACGGCGACTGGATCAAGATCTGGCGTGGACTCAAGCGACTGGAAGCTGAAGGCCCAGAAGCGTAGATAGGCCTAGTCAGATTAGGCTAAAGAATCGCTGAAACCTTAACTGATTCGGTTGAGATCTATAAACCCTAGGGAGGTGAGTCTATATAAGCCTCGCTAGAGGACGCATAGAGGGTACGTTCCATCATACACCCAAGCTACTTGCTGCCTAGCTGACGAGCTCGCCCCATTGTACTTTCCCCATAATAAAATCTAGCAGGAGTAGGTCTTTACCCTCCGGGGGGCCGAACCTGGGTAAATCCTTATGTCTTAGCCCTCATCTCGCACCGCAGATGGCTGGCCGCCCTTGCCCCATGTTCTACTACTCGCTGCCGATTACAGCATCTGCCGTGGTCATTCCCACGACAAGAATGATTAATTAAATCATGGGAAAATAGAATTTGGAATTTACCCAAGTGGAATAAAAGTTATTTAATTAACTTAAATGAGATCAAAGAAATCAACTAAATAAAATTTATGGAATTAAACCCATATTTGATTTCATTGGAATAAAGACAAATACCCAATTTAAATGATTAATAAATCATATTAAAAATATTCCAAATAATTCAAAATGAATTATTTGACACCCTAATAAGTAAATAATACCTACTGAAAAAGTTTTGGTAAAAATTTCAATTCAAATAAGAGTCAAAATTATATTTAAAATCTTGTTTGACTTAAGACAAGGGCCTATTTTAAATAATTATTATACCCTAAAAGGAATAAAATTATTGTTCTAAATTTGACTTGAGAACGTATAAATAAACATTATTAGCATTTACACAAAGTTTGGTAGAAGTTTGAATTCAAATGGGTGTTTGAAATGATTCAACAAAATCAAAACAGAATAATAGAAATGGAAAAAGAAAAAGAGAAGCAGAACAAAAAAACGAACAAAGACAGCCCAGCCAGCAGGCCCAACCCAGCCCAGCAGCGCAGCCCACCTTCTTTCCCTCCCCCGAACCGTTTTCTACTCAGAAACTCACCCCCTCTATCGTTAACTGCTAGGTCCCACTCCTCCTCTCTATCACTCGCTGACGCCAGGCCCCACCGCCAGGTCATCGTCTCCCTCACCCGTACGCTGACCATGCCCCTCCCGGCCGTTTCTGCCGTTAACTCCTCGGCATAAATTCGTGGTGATGGCTCAACGATTAATGCTCGCGACCATGCTTCATTTAGCGCCCGCCTCTTCTCTCCATTTCCCCTCTGTTCCCAACTCCTCTCCGCCCTAGGGCTACCCTAATTGCTCGCTGCAACCTCACCGGCTCCGATGAGGTTCCGCTCGAATTCCGGCGAAGCCAGCCAATCCCACTGCCTCTGGAGCACACAAGTGTGCTCGCCAGCACCAGGCGTGCCTTCCAGTAGCGGTAGCTCGCTCAAGCACGCCCCAGGACGTCGCCTCCGACGACACCAACACGCCACCACCTCCTGCTCCAACTCCGGCGACATCTACTGGTGAGCCCAGACCTCCCTTTCACCTCTCTGTGATGCTCACATGCTCGCAATTCTCGTGCGAACCTAACGGTACTTCCCTCTTTCCTTAGCGTGCGTCCAAGCCTCGTCTTCGTCGACGATAGAGCATATCCGACGATGATGCAAACTCCGGCGAAGGATTGACAACGACCCCGTGTGCCCCCTGCTCTCCCACAACCACCTCGAGATTCAGCACATCGCGGTGAACCCAGTGAGCAACCCCTCTCCCTCTCTTGCTTCCGGAATCGCCGAGAACACCTCCGTCTGACCGCACGCCGCCACTCGCCGCCGCGCCAGCGCCGCCTGACTTTGGCTAGTTGCTAGGAACCGTTAGATGCTGATCCAACGAGTAGGATAGATCCACTTATCGAAGAGGTATGGCTGTCTCTGTACCACACGATCCACATTAGATCCTACGGCCCGCATCGCTTGATCCGTGTGAATCGTTTTCAACCAATCAGAACAGGACGCGTGCCCTAGAGCTGTTATAAAAACCACAAAATGTTCTATTAGTTATTCGAACTTGCAAAATTAATAACTTTTGATCCACATGTCCAAATTTTGCAAATTTTATATCAATAGAATCAGCAGACCAAGTACTATCCAACCATGCACTTTGTTTAATAAATTTCTTCTAGTAAAATGGTTGTTTTGCAGAAACTTGTGTAGGCATAATTTGAATATAAAATTCATTCTAAAATTATTTTTGTGATAAAATCATTGGAAAATGTATTGTTTTGAACCTAATGACCATATAAATCAACTTGTGGATTCAAAAACATATTTTGTGGGGCAAAAGAATAAATCTTTGATTTAGAACATTTCTAGTTAAATAAAAATGTTGTTTATATGTTAAAAATACTTTTTGGAGAAAAATCTTTGGGAAATGATTTGGATTAAACTCTCTGACCCTAAACACAAAGTTTTATGATTTAAAAATATATTTTGTGAACCTTATAAAAAGTGTTACTTTGCAAATGGTTTTAATATTAAACACTTGACCATATTAAAATGTTGATTTAGTGTAAAAATGGTTTATAGGTGAAACCTTTGCAAATGGTTTTAATATTAAACACTTGACCATAAAATGCCATTATTTGTGTCTAAAATGTATTTGTCAAACACTAGTAAATATTACTTTGGTTTGAACCATTTCTAGCAAATAAACATGACTTAAAATGGCCATTTTCACTAGCTTGATATCAAATGATTTTGCCACATCTACAAATGACCTTACCACTTTTATAAATGACCAATAGATATTTTATGATGTCCATAACCTATTAGAAACCACTTTTCAAAATAAAACAATCTTTAGCATGCTTGCATGCATTGCTTTGTTTCTATTATTTTATGTGATGTTTGCTTGAATGGTAGATTGAATATTTCTTGCTTGGTTGAATTGTAGTGGAAATTGAAGAGTGTGAATATTGCAAGATAAAGGAGTGAACTTATAATTCTCTACCAAAAAGGCAAGTGATGCTTCATACTTTGTCCCATTATTTTCACTATGCATTAGTGATATTTCTAAGTAGGACTTGCATGGAATTTTTGCTAAGTATAAACTATGCCATGGGAAATCCTAGTAGATGAAACCTTGGTAGAATTTTCCTAAGTTAAGATTCCTACTACTATCATGCTTATCTTAGCTAGTAGAAAACAAGGGTGGATTATATTCATGCTATGGAATATTCTAAGTCAAGGACTTGTGTTTTGTTTAATAAAACAACTAAGTGAATGAAACACCTGGGTGGCATGGAAAGAATGGTTTGTGTTGAGTGGTTACACAAGCCCCATTTCTATGGTTTACCTTGTGTATATCACTTGTGGAATGCCACCGAGGAACAAAGAGATTTGAGATGTCAAATGTTGAGAAGCTTCAAGTGCATCCACTTGGCATTATGGGCTCTGCCTGGATCATATAGGTTGCAGTAACTTAGCCAAATGGACAGTTGGTGGTAGGGGATGATAGGTTGGAACGCGTCCATTCTGGTCTAAGGGAAGGCTTCTGAAAGATCTTGTCTTGGTGAAACCAAGTCTTGTGGGGAAAGTGCACCACCTCTACAGAGTGTAAAATCTAAGTACTTAGCCATGTCCCTGGCAAAGGACAATTTGAGCATCAAGACATGGAAGCTATCAAGAATCTCCTCATCCCAATTTCTAAGTAAAAACTTGTGGTTGAACAAGGGTTGAAGGTTCGCCAATTTCTATTGGTGGTTCCTTGGGTGTTTTTGTCAAGCAAAAACTTAGTGTTTTCAAATGATAAGGAAAAATCTATTTTGAGCAAAGCAAGCCTAAGCTCCACCTAGCCCAATGCATATAGATGATAGATTCCACTATACTGCCATAGTATCACTTGCCAATACAATTCAAATGTATTGACCCTTGTGGCTGTAACTTATTATGTTGCAGGTTTGTTTGATGTTAGTGAAGTGTGTTGGTTAGGATTACAAGTCTACAACCAACATGATTGCCTGTGGCACTTTGAAGATGAAGGACTCCATGCTATAGTTATTTCTGCTGCATTGTAATGAGATAGCCAAATGAGCTATGTAAGATGTAATCAATTATTTTATTCCTGGTTATAAAGTTGTATTATGACCTTTGTTTCTGGATATTACATATTAACTATGAATGCTAGCTATTGATCTAGGGACTAGCATTGTAAACACAGGGATCTCTACCTTATTAAAGGTTGAGACGTCTATAGTCGTAGGCGGCAACCCTTGGTGCATCGTGAAGGATATCGGAAGGCAGCATGGCTTCTGCTCCATATACCATGAAATAAGGGGTGTACCCGGTGGATCTATTTGGTGTAGTTTGTAAACTCCACAACACAGATGGCAATTCTTCCGCCCAGGCTCCAGCTGCTCTATGTAGCGGTGCCTCAAGACGTGGCATGATTCCCTGCAGAATTAATCCATTGGCTCGCTCAACCTGACCATTGGACTATGGGTGTGCCACAGATGCAAGGTCAAGTCGGATGCCTTTGTCCCAACAATAATCCTCCACTTATCTGAGTGACAAGTTGCTGCAGTTTTCGGTGATTATGCTATGTGGAAGAACAAATCTCACCACTAAATCTCACCATTAGAAATCTCAAGCTTTCTAATGGGTTTAGCTTCTATCCATTTGGTGAATTTATCAACTGCTACTAGCAGATGAGTAAATTCACATGGTGTCGTTTGTAACGTACCCACCATGTTGAGCCCCCAGACTGTAAACGGCCAAGTTATTGGTACTGTTTGCAATTCTTCTGCAGGAACATGTGGTTATCGGGCATAATACTAGCATCCCATGCATGTCTCAACCAACTTGTCGGTGTTCGCCTTCGCGGTCAGCTAGTAGAATCCTTGCCGAAAGGCTTTCGCGACCAAAGATCGGGGAGCGGCGTGATGCCCACAATCTCCAAGATGGATTTCCTGTAGGATTTCAATACCTTCTTGCTGGGAGACACACTTAAGGTATACACCAATAGTGCTTATTTTGTAGAGCTGTCCATTGATTATGGTATAGCCCTTTGCTCGACGTACTATTTGCCGTCTTTCGACTATGTCGTCGGGCAAATTTTTGTGTTCAAGAAATTCCATGAACGGTTTTGTCCAAGCCGGAGGGACCTTTGCCACCATGTGGACGAAAGAGTCTACTCTATCTGGGTTGTCGATGTCCGCTCCCTTCATGGATGGTGTCCGTAGATGCTCCAGGAAAACTCCAGATGGAATTCTCTTGCGCCCTGATCCAAGCTTAGACAGCAAATCAGCCGCCTCATTTTGCTCCCTAGGTACATACTTGACCTCGTAACCTAAGAAACTCTTGTCTATATCGTCCACTTCGTCTCGATATGCCGCCATCATAGGGTTCCGCGCATTCCAGGTGCCAGCCACCTGCTGGGCAACCAAGTCGGAATCTCCACAACAAACTATGCGCTTGATGCCAATATCTTTCACTATGCGTAATCCGTGAATGAGTGCTTCATACTCTGCCATGTTGTTCGTAGCCTTGAAGTGGATTTGTAGAACGTAGTGCAGATTGTCCCTAGTTGGTGACTGTAGCAGTACACCAGCCCCGAGCCATTGAGCAACTTTGATCCGTCAAAGTGCATCACCCAGTACTCTGGATCCGGCAATGGGGTAGCATCTGGCATCTCCGTCCAATCTGCAATAAAATCCGCCAAGGCTTGTGATTTGATAGCGTCGCATCTCTTGTAAGTGATCTCGAAGGCGGCAAGTTCAATGGCCCACTTTGCTACCCTTCCTATAGCGTCGTTGTTGTTGATAATGTCAGACAATGGAGTCTTGCTCACCACTGTGATGGGGTGCTCCTGGAAATAGTGCCTCAGCTTCCGAGAAGCAAGGAATACTCCATAAGCGGGCTTTTTGTAGTGAGGGTAACGCTGCTTGGACTCCGTCAAGACCTCGCTTACATAGTAAACTGGTCATTGAACTCCGTGCTCATAGCCTGGTTCCTCCTGCTCTAGCACGACGATGATCCTGATTACCCGGTTGGTGGCCGCCATGTAAATTAACATGGGCTCTCCAGGCTCAGGTGCTGCAAGGATAGGCGTTGAGGAAAGAATCTCCTTGAGCTGCTTCAATGCTGCATCTGCCTCGTCCGTCCACGTAAATTTGTCCGCCTTCTTCAGCAACTTGTAAGGCGGCAGAGCCTTCTCTCCAAGTCGGCTAACGAACCGACTAACTGCTGCAACACAACCTGTTAGTCGTTGTATGTCCTTTAGGCATGTCGGATGGTTTATGTTTAAGATGGCCTTGATTTTCTCCGGGTTGACCTCAATTCCACGCTATGAAACAATGAAGCCCAACAATTTGCTGGCTGGAACCCCGAAGAAGCACTTCTTAGGGTTAAGCATCATGTTGTATTTCCGGAGATTATCAAAGGTTTCTTTTAAGTCGGAGATGAAGTCATTTGATTTTTTAGACATCACCGCTATATCGTCCATGTAGGCGTGAATGTTCCGACCAATTTGATCATGTAGGAAATGCTGCATTGTCCGCTGGTATGTTGCACCTGCGTTTTTCATCCCAAAGGGCATTGTGACATAGCAAAACATGCCGTATGGTGTAGTGAACGAAGTGGCCAATTGGTCCGACTTCCTCATCTTGATCTGGTGGTAGCCTGATTATGCATCGAGAAAACACAAAAGTTCCGAGCCATCCATCGAGTCAATGACTTGGTCAATGCGAGGCATAGCAAACGGATCTTTGGGACATGCTTTGTTCAAGCCGGTGTAATCAACGCACATTATTAATTCTTTGGTTATCTTTTTGGGGACATGTACAGGATTGGCCACACATTGGGTGTGAAGGACTTCTCGCATAAAACTAGCCTTAAGTAACCTAGCTATCTCTTTGCCTATGGCGCGTCTCTTCTCATCTCCAAAGCGTCGTAGAGGTTGCTTCACTGGTTTGTATTTTGGATCAATGTTCAAGCTGTGCTCGGCAAGTTCCCTAGGTACACCTTTCATGTCGGCAGGTTTCCAGGTAAAGATGTCCCTATTCTCACGGAGGAACTCGACGAGCGCGCTTTCCTATTTGGGATCCAGGTCCGTCCCAATGGCGGTGACCTTGGAGGCATCGCCTACCACAACTTCCACCGGCTTGCTCTCGATGGCGGCCTTGAATGCTGGGGTGGAGTCAGAAATCTGCTTCTTCGACGTGGGCATCTACGAGGCATCGACCTTGCTCTAGATCTCCTTGAATTCTTCGCTGTAGAGGACAGCTTCCGTGTAGGCTGCTTCTCCAGTCTCGCAGTCCCTTGCTTTGGTAAAGCTTCCGGATATGGTGATGACACCGTTAGGTCCGGGTATCTTGAGTTTGTTGTAGACGAAGCATGGCTTGGCCATGAAGGTGTGGAATATGTTGCGGCCGAATATGACATGGTACACACTCTTGAAGGGGACCACCTCGAAGGTCATGCGCTCTTGGTGGTAATTATTAACATCACCAAAGGCGACCTCAAGTGTGATACACCCAAGGGACCGAGCCTCTCGACCAGGAACTGTGCCGTGGAAGATGGTGTTGGTCCGCCTTAGGTTTCCCTCCGTCAAGTTCATCTTCTGCAGTGTATCCAGGTACATGATGTCGATGTTGCTTCCACTATCCACCATACACTTGGTGAACTCATTGCCGTCAATCAGGGGGTTAATGACCATGCGTATTGGTTCTCTGTAGGGATGAGGTATGGGTGATCCTTCCTATCCCAAGTAATTGGAATCTCCGACTAGCGTAGGTACTTGGGAACCGGTGGGAGAGTAGACATCAGTATCCCCATGGAGTTCTTCTGTTGTCGAACGGTGGGGGTGCCAAGGAAAGTGTCGAAAAATGCCGCCTTCTTCTCGAAGGGGTTCTTGCCTTTGCCGTCTCTCTTGGAGGCGTGCTTGGGGTCAACATCCTCGTCCATGTCACTTGAATCCTTGGACTCCTCCTCCT
Organism: Avena sativa; assembly: GCA_916181665.1. Taxonomy (NCBI): domain Eukaryota; kingdom Viridiplantae; phylum Streptophyta; class Magnoliopsida; order Poales; family Poaceae; genus Avena; species Avena sativa. The sequence continues at coordinate 268,171,555 of OV702298.1, read as the reverse complement.
TCTTCCCCTTGCCCTTTCCTCGCGGTCTGTTCTTCCGACTTCGCTTGTAGCCGGACTCCGGCTCCTCCTTGAGGTCGTTGACGAACTTGCAGTGGCGATTGGTGTGGGTGGCCTTGCCGTTGGCATCGAGGTGTACGAGGCACGACATATCGCGGTATTCCTCATCGGTTTGGGGAACGCGGAGCGCTGCCAAGTTAGTTTCACTTCCTCGCTGCTGCCCATGACCAGCTCCTCGTCCTCGGCCATGTTGTCCGCCATCACCTCGTCATGCGAAAGTCATAGCGACCATGTCGGGAGTTTGCTTTTCTTCTAGTGCGGTTTTCTGCTTTGTGTTGCTGTTCCTCCGAGCTTGAGTTGGAATAGCCGTTGCCGGCAGAGAGCCGCGAGCATCATCGTCGGCAGCTGCGAACTCACTAGCCAACTGAATCATCTGGTTCAAGTCAATATGGTGATTGTCCTGCAAGCGCTTCATCTTATGTCTGAGCAATGTGTCCCTTTCCAACCCATCGATGAAGGCGGCCATGGTGGTTTGAGCGTTCACTCCTGCGCAGGAATTCTTCATATCCAACCAGGGGGAGAGGTAGGCATGAGATGTCTCGTCTTTATCTTGCACACACCATTGTAGATCTCCAACGGTACAGGGTCGCTTATACGTACCCTCGAACTTCTTGGTGAACGCTTATTGCATGTCCAACCAATTGTAGATGGATCTCTCTGGCAAGTCATCAATCCATTGACGGGCCATGCCCGCCAACATTAGTGGGAGGTACTTGATGGCAACGTTGGGGCTACCCCCGGCGATCTCCACCGCATTGCCATAGTCCTGCAACCATGTAGCTGGCTTGGCGGTGCCGTCATAGGGCTTGATGGTCTTGTCAATCCGAAAACCTTTGGGGTAAGTTGCGGACTGTATCACAGGTCCAAAGCAACGTGGTCCCATGTATGGTCCTTCCCGGGCCTCATGGATCTTGTCTATCCGTGAACGTGCGTCGTATGGCTCCGGGCTCCTTTTCTTCTTGCTATCAAGGGGTGGGATGCGTGTATGACGCGGACCTCCTTCGCCATGGTGGCTGCTAGGTGCCGACAGAGGCGGAGGTAGCGGTGGGTTAGCTTTCTTGCTGTTACCCTCCTGCGACACCTCACTCTTGTCACGGTTGCTTGTCGGATGCGGAGGGTCATGATGCGACCTCCTCTTGTGTCCTTGGTTGCGCTCTCCGTCATGACGGGTCTGCTCCGTGTTGTCGCCGATGACGATGCCGCTCTACCTTGGCGGAGGCATATCCGTATGACAGTGAGCCTTGTTTTCTTCGGGATGTTCGGGGGAGCGGGCGGTGGTTATGGGCGACGAGGTTGGGCCTTCCCTCCATGGTCGGAGAATATGGGGATAGCATCCTTCCTGTTGCGCGCATCCCTCCGTCTTCGTTCTGACGAACCCGTCTGGGACTCGACATAAAGAGGAGATATGTCCCTTGGCGGCTTATGCTGGCTAGACTGGCAAAACGCTGGGTCAGACTCAACCCTTTTAGAGGTGGCATTTTCCTACTGTTTCACCGCCTTGGCCACTAGGTCATAGACCTGGTCCACCGCCTCAGGCGATCTATCCTGCTCCAGAAGGGTCTTGGCGATGGCGAGGTTGAGGAGAGGAGTGGGCATCACCTGCCTGCCTTCACTATCAATGTATGGCTTGAACTATGCCATCTTTGGGGGAGCCCATCCTAGGTTTCGCCGCACACCAGGATCATTGATGACGCGAGCCGGAGCTTTCTTGGCCTTGTGCTGCTGCAGCAGAGTCTTGTACTCGGCCTCCATTGCTCTAGCTTTCTCTGTTGACTTTTGCGTGTTGACCAGATCTCGGTATGAGCTACGGTTAAGGGGTCGACGAGGAGATTGCCGTACATCACTCTATCAGCTCGAGTAACTTGGGAGGCAGCAGACGTAGATGCCGGAGGTGGCAAGTTTGCGGTGTTGTTGTTGCTCGGTCCGGTGCCGAGTTCCTGCAGCTGCTGCACTGGGTTAGGCGGAGGGGGCATGTCCTTTGTGCAATCATTGTCGGCAGCAAGAGGTGGTCCCTTCCCCTTGTCCAGCGCTATAGGCGGAGCTCTGCCGGGTTGATCTTCATCCATTGCCGTCCCAATGGTGACGAACACTTCTCGGGACGTGACGGCGTTGTTGGCCTGCTCGTCGTGCTGGTAATCTTCCTCCATCTCCTGCATGGCAGAGTCTAGCTCCTCCGGGCTAAAATCTATCTCCTCTGAATCTGCACCAAAGTCAGCGTAAAGCGCGTCAATCACAGAGTCGGAGGGTGTCGGGGCTTCCTCGATGACGGGGGGTGGAGGTGCAACGGGCGCGACGATGACTGGAGGTGGTGGCGCAGCTGCGGCGATGGCGGCCAGAGACGATGGTGGTAGTGGCTGAATCGGTGGCGCTCTGTCAATGAGCGCCTGAGCCGTTCCCTCTGCCTCCGCGTAGCTGTTGACGGTGTTCACCATGCTTTCGAAAGTGTGGTGTCCTGAAGCCTGCTGCCGCCTTAGAGAATGCTGGAGAAGTGTACCTTGGTCCAGTCCTTCCACAAAGTGATACAAAGCATCATCATTGGGGTAATGTGCCATATCGGCTCGTATACGGAGCCACCTGGCGAGGTACTCAAGGGGGTTTTCGCCCTCTCTTTGAAGGCAATGCTCCAGATCGAAGATGGTAACCACGCCGATGAACTTAGATCTCTGTTGTCTAGACGCACGGACAAAGCCGGCGGACTTGCAGCGATCTTCCACCGTTATATCCTGCACAGGGGCGGTGTGGGTGGGCCTTGAATTTTTATGATCTTTGCCAGCAAACTCCAAGGAGAGATCCAACATCGATCCTTACACGAACATATCCTGCCCGTAGGCGGTCCTTGCGGGTCTTGATGCTCCTCCGACTCCCAGGGAACTAGTGCCCGAGTCGGTTTCGCCGATGAAGAGGTGAATGTCTTTGATGGGGACGATCGAGCACCACGTAGGGTTCGTCTTCGTTGGGATCTAGAACTCGTCGGGAGGGACGATCGGAACATTTTCGGAGAAGAGAACTCGACAGATGGCTACGGTTTTGCCGATTCCCACGAATATCGTGGTCCTCGCCCACTAAAGAGCCTGAAGCGCCTCTTGCCCCACGGTGGGCGCCAACTATCGTGGTATTGGCAACGAGTACGCCATGGAGGGGTCCTCACAGTGCGTGTTTAGAGATGTGGGGGAAGGTGGACGGTTGACGGGTACGAGGTAACACAGCTTACCCAGGTTCAGATCCCACAATGGTGGCGGAATCCTACTCCTGCTACAAATCACTATAATGGCAATACGCCGAGTTACAGAGATAGGTTCGCTGTGCGAGGTGTATTTTAATCGATATGACTTGTGCCCTAAACGCTCCCATGGTCCCGACTTATATAGTCGCCAGGTCCTAGGGTTACATGGAAAATTCCTAGCCGGATAGGTGACAGAGTCCTACACTATCTATTACTATTCTAGCGTGTCTTGTACTCCAAGGCTCCGGGTACCCTGGTGACTCCACCATTGCCTTCCTTTATCCGGCATGGGCCTCCCTTATGGATCCATCTAACTAGGCCGCTCAGCAGGCCAAGGGCCATGCTACCAACTATGGGCCACCAGGGTTATCCGGATAAGAGACATGCTATAAGGATACCTATATAGCATATCCCCAACACATAGCATAACAATATACAAAATAGTCCTATCCTGCATACTACAAAAATATTAATAATGCAATATTAAAAAGATAGGACTTTTGATGACCAAAGTATCACTTGTGTCGTCGGATTGTCGACAACTTCGCCATAGGGGGGTCCTAGTGGCGTTGGAAGGATGGGGTTTGGGACGTCGGATGTTCCAGGAGCAGTGAGCACAAGTTTACCCAAGTTCAGACCCAACTACGGTGATCGGGTCCTACTCTTGCTAGCAACCTAGTAATATATCGGCATAAGCCGGATGTTACAATGGATTAAAAGAGAGGTTCGCCTGTGTGAGTTTATTGTGGTGTTACAATTGATTAGTGACCTAAAGTCTCCCATAGGGCCGGTTTATATAGTCACCGAGGCCTAGGGTCACAGGGAGAGACCTACCCGGCTACGTTACAAAGTCGGTAACTATGTATAGCTTGGACTATAAGTAATACTACATGACTAAGTCAGTAACTCTTCTGGGCCTTGTCGTAGCCGGAGTTGGCTCCTCCTCTTTCTCTGACTGGGCCGCCCGTGAAGCAAAGCTCTAACCCGTTGGTGGGCCACCTTGGTCAGCGAGTCCTGTGGGTATACCCGGAAAGTATATCCCCAACAGCTTGCCTTTTTAGTAGAAAATCTAGGTACTCTCCTTGATCTTGCAATTGTCACACTCCTCAAAGTTCACTACATCACAATCAAGCAAGGCACACCTTCAAAACTAGCACACAAAAATAACAATTCAAAACAAGAAAACAAAGAAATGCATGCAAACATCCAAAAAATGTTATTTTATTGAAAAGTGGTTTCTTACAAGGTTCTAAACATTTCAAAACACCTACTGGTCTTTTATAAAAGTGGGATTCTATTTGAAACTAAGTTAGTGTAATTTGGTTATTTAAAAACATTTTTGTTTTACTAGAAAAGCTTTAATCAAAGGAATAATTTCTAGTGTCAACAAGACATATTTTTATTTTCAAATGTAAGTGTTTATGGTCAGAGGGTTCAAAACAAAACCATTTGCAAAAGGTTTTACTCAAAAATAATTTTTAGAACAAATTTTATACTCAAAATAGCCCTAAACAAGTCTCTTCATAACACTCTAATTTTCCAGAACCAAATGACAAAAGTAAGGACACAGATGCAAAGATATCATTTTTCTAAATCCATTGATATAAAATTTGTAATTTTTGGATAAACAGATCAAAAGTTATTGATTTTACAAGTTCAAATATCTAATAGATCAAAATCTGGGTTTATATCAGATTCCCAGACACGTGGCATGTTCTGGTTGGTCGATACCGCTTTGGTTGGATCGAGCCATGCGAGTCATTGGATCTAAGTAATATCGCACGGACCAGATCTGAGCGTACTTCTTTGATTAGTGATCTAATCCTAACCCTACAATGCAGATCCAGTGGACCTGAGCGTTTAACCAAAGTCTGGCAGAGCTGACGACGGTGCGTGGCGGCGCCACGTCGGGAGGGTGGCGCTATGACGATTCATAAGGGTAAGGGTAGGGGAAGAGGGTGTTACCAGGTTCGTAGGGACGTGGCAGTTCTCAAGGTGGTCGTGGGCGAGGTCGGGGCTCTCTGGTTCTCTTCCGATTCCTTGTTGGAGTTCATGATGACGGTGGTGCTTGCTGACGGGGATGAAGCCGAGCGTCTATGCTCTAGAAAGTGAAATAAGGTGTCAGGGAGATGCGCTAGATCCTGTAGGAGACCTTGGTGGTAAAATAGAGCGGAGGGGAGCCGTGTCTCACCAGAATTTCATAGGCGAACGCGGACGGCAGGAGCGGCTCCGGTGGCGACCTTGGCAACGATCTAGGCGCGATAAAATTGAAGGGAGGGGGTTTAACAGACGTGACAGAGAGTGGAAAAGATGATAGGGCAAAGAAGATGGCAAGGGGTAGTCATTGCTCACTCGAATTGTTGCCAGAGTCCAACGGGGTCTGCGGCAGTGTGGGTAGAAATCCAAGCAGCCTGGGGGCTCCCGTGGTGTGGTGATTGAGGTGAAATGCGGAGAAGGGAGAGGGGGTTAAGGAGGCATGGTCGAGCGAGAGGTTTACTCGCGCTGTTACTCGAATTTACGTGAATTGAAACAGGGGAAAGAAACGGTCAGAGGGGGCGAGTTCATCGCGCTGGAGACGACGACGCTGAGGTGGCAGGTGGGACCAGGGCATCAGCAAGTGGTGCCGGTGTGGAGTGGGTGAGAAAATATTCAGCGAGGGGGAAGAGAAGGAGTGGACTGGGTGGGCTGTTTGGCTTGCGCTTGCTGGGCCAGGTTTGCTGGGCTGGGTTGGGTTTCCTCTTTTTTCTGTTTAGTCTTTTCTTTTTCTTTTTCTGTATTCAGTAGGTTTTTATACTCCAAATTAAATTCAAATCTTCTCCAATCTTTTCAGTAGGTTTTTATACCAATTATTAGTGTATTAAATAGTCCAATTCAAATATTTTTTTTTATCAATTTATATTCATTTAAATTAAGTGATGCTCTTTGGCATTTATTTAAATAAAATTTGAATATGGTTCATAAACCCATATAATTTTATTGAAATAATCTTCTATCCTTTATATTATTTAAATTACTTTTAATCTATTTACTCATGAATTTTTGCCAAGGTTTAAATTGTCTTTGCAATAATTCTTATTTATTTATTTGTCTTATAAAATTCATATCTTTTTATTTATAGTTCCAAAAATAGTGATTCCAATTTGTATAATTCTTTTTAATATTTATTTATCCTTTTAAATCCTTTTAGGATTACTTTCCTCATAATTTGGTATTGATTTTAGCTAGGACCTTTATTAGCTTGGAATACATTCTTTTATCTTATAAAAATCATAAGTTTTTATCCATGGCTCCAAATGGAGTCAAACCAATTCCCATGGTTTTGTAATATTTTTGTTTACCATTTTTGGTCATTTAGAATGTTCGCTGCTAAATTTTTATATGGAACAAAGCCATAGTTTTGCAAGTGATCTTGAAGATGATTTCTTTCATTACGGTTTAGGGTTTAGGTTTAACTTTTCCAAGTGTTCAAAATCAAGATTCATTCCATGCATGGATGCATCTGATTGTTTGAAAATTTGTTTGTTGCTTTTTCATTCTAATTTTGTTCAAGTAGGGTTTTGATGTTTCCAATTAGAGGCAAAAGTTTCTTTTCACCCTAAATTTTAACATTTGTTTCTTTTGTTTATTTATTTTTTCACATTTCAAAATTTGGAAATTTTTGGGATGTGACATTATTTGAGGAGGCGGAGGCGGCGCCAACTATACGGCGGGAACTATACGGCTAGAAAAGTTGCTCCTGCCGTATAGTTGGTCGTTAAACCTTTTATGTCCTCCAATCGCTTCGGGTTTTCTTCTGGTGTTATTGATATTTTCCAAATAAGCGATTTAAGTTGTTTTTGACTCCTTTTCGCTCCAATACAACGGGTCCAAGAATTGTGTCCATCATATCCATCATTTGTCCTGATGCTGGTGAAAATAAACATAAAAAGTATGCGCGAACAGCGTAAAATACAAAGATCCTATAACTACATTGCAAAATTATAATATAAAACATGATGCAAATATGCACTCATCAGTCGCCACCGCCATCGCGCCTCCCCCACCACCGCGTGTTGGGAATATGCCCTAGAGGCAATCATGTATGATGAGATTTGCCATTGTATTCATAAAGATATTAAGTAGTCCTTGTATAAACATCTGATGTGTATTATTGAATATGTGATTCGGTTGTGGAACTATGCATTCATGTTGTTTGTACTAAATATCCTTGGTCATTGAGGTTGTGTTGGACACACAACTTAGACCAATGTCAAAGTTGGCTTAATGACTCGGTTCCACTTGTCATGGGCATGGAGATGCTATTCCAACTTACACAGACTTGGCTAAAGAGTTTCGCGAGTCGGATTGACCCATATTGAGGTACAACGAACTAGCTGTCATTTGTATATCTCAATCAATGTAATCCTTAGACCTGAGGTTGTTGCATAGTCCGAGTTGAGGATCACCGACTTAGGTTCTGTCAAACGCTGATCCGTAACTGGGCAGTTATAAAGGCAGGGTTCGGGTCGACTGAGAATCAAGCTGCGTGATGTGAATAACCAAGATGGGATTTTGCCCCTCCACTCGGAGAGATATTATCTGGGCCCTCTCGTGAGATATGATTCGGAAAGCATGGCCATGCACGACTCGGTTAAGTGTTAACCGAGGCGATCGACTAAGAGTTAGTCGGGTGAATCACTTATCTCGGATCGAGAAGAGAGTCGGACTATTTAAGGGATGACATATATTCGTCAATATTCTGACAAGGTATATCGTGAGGCAAAAGGGACTCGGACGTAAGTCGCATTGGAAAGGCAAGTCGTCATGACTCTTTGGTACTTGGGAGTCGGCACGTTCTGCTAGGAGCCGCTACCGACTGATAGATTGAGAGTCGGACTCCAATCATGTCCAAGTAGACATGAGCCTGCGGGGTCACACAGTTAAGAGATGGAGCAAGTTCGGATTGGATCTGAATCTGTAATCTGGTTGGGTTAGACCTAAACCAGATTAAGACTAAGTTAGTGAGTTGGACTCACGGTGACTAATGTTATATGGGCTTTAGTGAATGGGTCGCGCGAGCAGTGCCCACGTTCACTCCCTATATATAGTGGAGCACCGTAACCCAGAAAGGTTAATCGTTGTTCGGTTAGGTCATTCCATGTGTTGGAAACCCTAGCTCGACAGCAGTCCAACCGTCGTTACGGACCTAGGAGTTCGCCGCCGGCGCTCCTCCTTGTACGTGTGGATACCAGCAGAGGTGTTGTGCGATCAGCACCATCGGATCGTGAGGACTGCACTGCATCAACTGACGCGCTTCATCAGTAATCCGCAACTGCGCGTCTAGTGGTAAACCTCGTGGCCTTCTACCTCAGCTAGTTCTTAGGATCACCACGTTAGAGAATTTTTTTTGTTTTATCTCCGCGTGGCCCAACAGTGGTATCAGAGCGATAGCTTCTGGTTTTAGGCTCGAGATCTCGCATATGTGATATGCGGTAGGCTGTAGATGAGATCTATGTGCTGTTTTGGTGGTTGATCTATGAGATAGACCGGTTTTGTACGAAGTTGATTGGATAAACTGTACTCGGGGAATGGTAGATCTGATTTCCGTGATCATACTGCTGAGGTCGTGGAACGACATACCCCTACCGGTCGGCTTCCGCCATCGGGGTAGACTGTGACACGTAAATCCAGAAGCAGTGATCGAAGATCAAAGAGTTTGATCGAATCGGAACGATGGTCGGAATCCATGTCCGGATCGTAGATGAGATCTACGTTTTCGGAAAAATCATCGGCACCGCCGGCTTCGCCCTGTCATAGCGCCTTAGATGTCGTTGCGAGTTTCACAACGTCGGTAGATATTGTATCTATGCATAACTTGTTTTTGCAGGAAGTTGTGAATGGTATGGTTCATGTGCATGTGATGTATGTGTGTAATCCATACGTGATCTGCGAATCACGGTTTATGTCAGCCCGCTGGAGCCTAGGTGTTGTCATTTTATTGTATAATAACATGCGTGTCGGATTCCCTATGTAATTTACTTTACTAAGCTAGTGTAGTTGTTTGGAGAACCCGGAAGGCATGCAAGGCATTGTACATGTCAGCGACATGGAGTAAGACGGCAAGTGACAAGAGTTGGCACGGGTCGGATTACAGGCTTTGTGGAGATGGAGATCGCCATGAAGAGAGCCATACCATTTCACATTATAATTGCTTTATTTTGTGTTATTGTTATGTCTCTGTTTTACCTCTATTAGATAGTCGGTAAAATTTAATCCCTCAAAGAAGGTCTAGTCGGTTTTCCCGCCAGTGTTTGCACCATCACAAGTCGGACATTTTTGGTAGTGGGCTCATAAAATTGAGGTGCTGCCAATTCTTTCCGACTAGGTGGGTTCGAGTCGGACTCTTACTGCAGAAACACTCGGTAAGCTAGACGGGTCTATCACAACGGTTGTGGGACTCGGGGAAAAGTCGGATGGGAGCTGGGGCATGTGATGCCACCCGTCCAACCGGAGTCGCATGAGATGCGATTGACAAGGAGTTGTCTACCTAGATCACTTGGCGGCTAGCGGTGATGCTAAAGCTCACTAGCCGACTAGCTTATTTAGGATCTTGAATCACTAAGTAACCATCGGAGGGGTGTTGGTTCTAGTGGGAGCATAAAATATTAAAATGTTTAATATGCTTGCTCTTTTATGAATACATGTCTTAAGTTTTTTGCATAATTCTGTTGTAGATCATGGCACCAAGTAGCAGTCACTCTCAGATATTCGGTTTTGCGTTGAGAACCATTCTTGAGAAAGATAAACTGAACGACACTAATTTTACCAACTGGTATCGAAATCTGAGAATTGTTCTCAAACAAGAAAAGAAGGACCATGTCCTAGACAACCCACTTCCAGATGAGCCGAATGAGAATGCGACTGTCGCAGCCACCAATGCCTACCGTCGGGCTAAGGATGAGTCCACGGATATTAGCTGTCTTATGCTTGCTCACATGGAACCGGACTTGCAAAAGCAGTTCGAGCATGTTGAGGCATACGATATGATCGAAAGCCTCAAAAGTATGTTCCAGGCTCAGGCGAAGACTGAGAGGTATCAAGTCTCTCAGGCTTTGCTGAGTTGCAAGCTTAAGGATGGTGATCCACTGAGTTCGCATGTGATCAAAATGGTTGGTTACGTGCAGTCTTTGGAGAGGCTTGGCTACCCCATTAGCGAAGAGTTCGCTACGGATATAATTCTGAACTCTCTTCCTAGTGCATATGGGAAGTTCATTTCGAACTACCACATGCATGGTATGGATAAGAAGCTCACTGAATTGCACGAGATGCTCAAGTAGGCAGAGGCGGATCTCAAGAAGGGCACCAGTCAAGTGTTGATGGTGCAGAATAAGGCTAAGTTCAAGAAGAGTTCTTGGACTAAGAAGAAGGCTAAGTCAGGAGGAAAGCAGGCTCAGGACCCGGTCCCAAGCGCTTCCTCAGGGACTAAACCATCTCCTTCAGCCGGATCCACTTGCTTCTACTGCAAGGCGGATGGCCACTGGAAGAGGAACTGCAGCAAGTACTTGGCCGACAAAGCCAAGAGTGGAGGTATGACTTCCGACTCAGGTACACTTGTTTGCAATGTTATAGACATATATCTTGCTGATGCACCTAATAGTTCTTGGGTATATGATACCGGATCAGTTATTCACATCTGCAACTCGTTGGAGGGACTGGTAAGAACTAGGAGCGTAGCAAGAGGCGAGGTTGATATTCGAGTCGGCAACAAAGCAAGAGTTGCTGCGTTGGAAGTCGGCACGATGCAACTTCATTTACCTTCAAGATTCATTATGGAACTAAATAATTGTTATTATGTTCCAGTGCTTAGTCGAAACATTATTTCTTCTTCATGTTTGATGAGGCAAGGCTATGAGTCGAATATCAAGAATAATGGTTGTTCTTTGTATTTGAATGATATGTTTCACAGCTTTGCACCTGTCCAGGACGGGTTATTTATTTTGAATCTTGATGGTGAGTCGGTTTATAACATAAATGTTAAAAGGTTGAAACCAAATGATCTAAATATGACTTACTTTTGGCACTGTCGGCTTGGTCATATAAGTTGGAAACGCATGAAGAAGCTCCATGATGATGGACTCCTAACTTCGTTCGACTTGGAGTCATTCGAGACATGTGAATCTTGCCTACTCGGCAAAATGACCAAGACACCTTTTGCAAAGAGTTGTGAAAGGGCATCCGACTTGTTGGGACTAGTACATAGTGATGTATGTGGACCAATGAGCACAACAGCCAGGGGTGGTTATGAGTACTTCATTACCTTCACTGATGATTTGAGTAGGTATGGATATATCTACTTGATGAAACATAAGTGGAAGCCTTTTAAAAGTTCAAAGAATTCTAGAATGAAGCACAAAATCAACTCAGCAAGAAAATAAAGTTTCTTCGGTCGGACCGAGGAGGCGAGTACATGAGCCATGAGTTTGATGACCATCTGAAAAGTTGTGGAATAGTTCCTCAACTTACTCCGCCAGGAACGCCACAAAGGAATGGTGTTTCGGAAAGGGACCTTGTTGGACATGGTACGATCAATGATGAGTCGGACAGATCTGCCTTTATCATTTTGGGGTTATTGTCTAGAAACAGCGGCATTCACACTAAACAGAGTACCATCAAAGTCGGTAGAGAAGACACCGCATGAGATGTGGACAGGCAAAAAGCCGAGTTTGTCTTTTCTTAAGATTTGGGGTTGTGAAGCTTTTGTCAAGCGACTCCAGTCGGACAAGCTTACAGCCAAGTCCGATAAGTGTATTTTCGTGGGGTATCCGAGGGAAACCTTGGGTTACTACTTCTACAACCGAGAAGAGGGCAAAGTGTTTGTCGCTCGAAACGGTGTCTTCCTTGAGAAAGAGTTTCTCAGTCGGGGAGTAAGTGGGAGCACGGTGCAACTCGAAGAAATTCGAGAGGTACCGGCTAGTAGCGAGTCGGAAAAAATCTTGGAGGTTGAGCCGGTCGTGGCAGCTGAGCCGGCAGCAACACCTGTACTTCGAAGATCGGCAATATTACAAAGTGTTCGCGATGTGTTACTGTTAGACAGTGATGAGCCGGCAAATTATTCGGAAGCGATGGTGGGATCTGATTCCGAGTCATGGCTTGGAGCCATGAGATCCGAGATAAAGTCCATGGATGAAAATCAAGTTTGGAACTTGGTTGATCTGCCAGACGGTGCAAGACCCGTCGAGTGCAAATGGGTCTTTAAGAAGAAAACTGATATGGATGGAAATGTTTCCGTCTATAAGTTCAAGGAGTTGATTACAACGAGACTTTCTCGCCCGTAGCGATGCTTAAATCAGTTCGGATCATGTTAGCTATAGCAGCCTATTTCGACTATGAGATATGGCAGATGGATGTCAAAACGGCTTTCCTTAACGAAAATTTAACCGAGGACGTGTATATGATACAGCCCGAGGGTTTTGTCGATCCGGCTAATGCTGACAAGGTGTGCAAACTTCAGAAATCCATTTATGGGTTGAAGCAAGCATCTCGGAGTTGGAATATTCGCTTTGATGAGGTAGTCAAATCGTTTGGCTTCATCAAGAGTGATCATGATTCTTGTTTGTACAAGAAGTTTAGTGGGAACAAAGTAAATTTTCTAATCTTATATGTGGATAACATATTACTGATTGGAAATGATGTCCAGATGTTGCAAGAAACCAAGGAATCATTGGAAAGGAGTTTCTCAATGAAAGACTTGGGTGAGGCAACATACATCCTCGGAATCCGGATCTATAGAGATAGATCAAGGAGGCTCATTGGATTGAGTCAGAGTACTTATTTGGACAAAGTGTTGAAGAAGTTCAACATGGAATCGTCTAAGAAGGGGTTCTTACCGATGTCCCATGGTGTAAAACTTAGCAAGAATCAGTGTCCTTCGACAACTGATGAGCGAAGTCGGATGAGTGCGATTCCGTATGCTTCTACAGTCGGATCCATCATGTACGCCATGATTTGTACTAGGCCGGATGTTTCCTATGCTCTAAGTGTTGTGAGCAGATACCAGGCTGATCCTGGAGAGATCCATTGGACAACAGCTAAAAATATCCTAAAGTACTTGAGAAGGACTAAGGATATGTTCTTGGTTTATGGTGGTGAAGATGAACTCAGTGTAAAGGGTTACACGGATGCGAGTTATCTCACCGACTCTGATGATTCTCGCTCGCAATCCGGATACGTGTTTATTATAAACGGAGGTGCTATGAGCTGGAAGAGTTCCAAGCAAGAGACTGTGTCTGCGTCTAAAACAGAGGCTGAGTATATTGCCGCCTCGGAGGCAGCAAAGGAAGTTGTTTGGATGAGGAATTTCCTCATGGATCTTGGTGTGGTTCAGGGCTCGTCCAATCCGTTGGACGTGTATTGTGACAACAATGGTGTTATTGCACAAGCCAAGGAACCTAGACAACACCAGAAGAACAAGCACATACTCATGTGGTACCACCTGATTCGCCAGTTCGTGGATCAGGATGATATCAAGTTATGCAAGGTACACACGGATGCAAATATTGCGGATCAGTTGACAAATCCGTTACCCCAGCCGAAGCATGAAGCGCACCTGAGAGCCATGGGCATTAGATGCTTAGACATGTGATGTCGAAAGATTGACTCTAGTGCAAGTGGGAGACTGTTGGGAATCTGCCCTAGAGGCAATCATGTATGATGAGATTTCCCATTGTATTCATAAAGATATTAAGTAGTCCTTGTATAAACATCTGATGTGTATTATTGAATATGTGATTCGGTTGTGGAACTATGCATTCATGTTGTTTGCACTAAATATCCTTGGTCATTGAGGTTGTGTTGGACACACAACTTAGACCAATGTGAAAGTTGGCTTGATGACTCGGTTCCACTTGTCATGGGCATGGAGATGCTATTCCAACTTACACAGACTCGGCTAAAGAGTTTAGCGAGTCGGATTGACCCATATTGAGGTACAACGAACTAGCTGTCATTTGTATATCTCAATCAATGTAATCCTTAGACCTGAGGTTGTTGCATAGTCCGAGTTGAGGATCACCGACTTAGGTTCTGTCAAACACTGATCTGTAACTGGGCAGTTATAAAGGCAGGGTTCGGGTCGAGTGAGAATCAAGCTGCGTGATGTGAATAACCAAGATGGGATTTTGCCCCTCCACTCGGAGAGATATTCTCTGGGCCCTCTCGTGAGATATGATTCGGAAAGCATGGCCATGCATGACTCGGTTAAGTGTTAACCGAGGCGATCGACTAAGAGTTAGTCAGGTGAATCACTTATCTCGGATCGAGAAGAGAGTCGGACTATTTAAGGGATGACATATATTCGTCTATAGTCTGACAAGGTATATCGTGAGGCAAAAGGGACTCGGACGTAAGTCGCATTGGAAAGGCAAGTCGTCCTGACTCTTTGGTACTTGGGAGTCGGCACGTTCTGCTAGGAGCCGCTACCGACTGATCAATTGAGAGTAGGAATCCAATCATGTCCAAGTAGACATGAGCCTGCGGGGTCACACACTTAAGAGCGGGAGCAAGTTCGGATTGGATCCGAATCTGTAATCTGGTTGGGTTGGACCTAAACCAGATTAGGACTGAGTTAGTGAGTTGGACTCACGGTGACTAATATTATATGGGCTTTAGTGAATGTGTCGCGCGAGTAGAGCCCACGTTCACTCCCTATATATAGTGGAGCACTGTAACCCAGAAAGATTAATCGTTGTTCGGTTAGGTCATTCCATGTGTTGGAAACCCTAGCTCGACAGCATTCCAACCGTCGTTACGAACCTAGCAGTTCGCCGCCGGCGCTCCTCCTTGTACGTGTGGATAACAACAGAGGTGCTGTGCGATCAGCACCAGGACGATCGGATCGTGAGGACTGCACTGCATCAACTGACGCGCTTCATCAGTAATCCACAACTGCGCGTCTAGTGGTAAACCTTGTGGCCTTCTACCTCAGCTAGTTCTTGGGATCACCATGTTAGAGGAAATTTTTTGTTTTATCTCCGCGTGGCCCAACACCGCGAGTGTCATCGCCACCCACTGTCGGCCTCCTCTAGGTAATTAATTAGTTGGTTTTTATATTAATTAGTATTTCTATATTAGGTAATTAATTAGTTGGTAATTTTTAGTTAGTTGGTAATTATTTACATACTTGGTTTGTTTTAGTTAGTTAGTAATTTATAATTAGTTTTGGTTATATTTCTATAATGTATATAGTTAGGTATAATGTATTTCTATATGTATATAGTTAGGTATAATGTATATAGTTATGTATAATGTATATAGTTAGGTATAATGTATTTCTATATGTATATAGTTAGGTATAATGTATTTCTATAATGTATATAGTTATGTATAATGTATTTCTATATGCATATAGCTAGGTATAATATATATATGATGTATTTCTGTAATGTATAGTTAGGTATAATGTATTTCTATATGTATATAGAAATATGAATAATGTATTTCTATATTATGTGCATTTTGCAATAATATTGTGTGCATCTCGCATTTTGCAGAAACTATGGATCCACCTAGTCCAATCCGCAGAGACCCAGCACAAGAAGATGAAGGGAATATGCCCTGAGAGGCAATAATAAAGTTGTTATTATGTATATTCCGAGTATATGATAGATGTTTATTTTGCATGCTATAATTGTATTAATACGGAAACGTTAATACATGTGTGTTTAATAAACAAACTGAAAGTTCCTAGTTATGCCTCTCTTATAAACTAGCTCGTTGATTAACAAGATGATCAAGGTTTCCGGATCATAGACATTTGATGTTGTTAATAACAAGTTCACAACATTATCAGAATGGTGTGATGAAAATTTATACGAAGTATAGCAATACGATCAAAGTCAGTGTGTTTATATTGCTATAACATCATACGAAGTAATCCTAATCCTTAGACCATGAGATAAGGTCAGTCACTAACACTGGAAGAGTATCTTGATAACATCAAACGTCACACAATAACAGGGTGACTATAAAGATGGGTTTAGTGCTACTAAGGTGTTATGTTGAGGCCCATGGATCAAGAGTGGAATTTTTCCATCCCGATGATGGATAGATATACTCTAGGTCCTCTCGGTGATATCACATTGGTTAGCTTGCAAGCAAGTGATTTGATCACTAGAATGTTATATCACGGAACAAGAAAAGAGTACATGTCGGTAATGATATCAAACTAGGTATGAAGATACCGATGATCGAATCTCATACATGTAATATATTGTGAGACAAAGGGACTAAGATTCTAGAGTAAAAGGTTCTCACGATCACAAGAAGTCATCGTTGAATGTGTAGGAGTCAGTATGGATCTCTAGGTCCCGCTTCTAATTATTGATGTGAGAGGGGTCTCGATCATGTATGGATTATTTGCGAACTGTAGGGTGACACACTTAAGAGACACCCATACCATTTGGAACAAATAGTTTCTTGCTGAAAAGATTTACAAAGCGCAGGAATTTATTTCACTAGACACCGGAATGGTTTCTGGTGAAATTCCTGAAAGTGTTTCTACATGTGAAATAAAAAAACTAGCAAGGGGTTTTATGTGAATGTTTGTACATTAAAGTAATTGAAAAAATTCTGAATAAATAAATAAAAGGATTTTTATTTAAAGAGAGATTGCATTAAATTTGGTGGAAATTTAATGGGATTTTTTAGTGGAGAAATGAAGGGGCTAAAAAGTGAGTGGGAGCTCCATCCACATGAATGGAGGAGGGGAGGGGGCAGCCCCCATTCGGCGGCCACCCCCTTGGGGTTCCCCCTCCCTCCTATATAAAGCCCCCTCTCCCTCTCTCACACTCACAACTCCTCGTGAAGGATCTGTCTCCCCCTCTAGTTTATCCCCCATGGTCTCGGACTAACGAGATACATGTTCCCGGTGGATTTTTGGCAAGAAAGAGTTGTTGCTTCCGCTGCATCGCTGGAGCGAGGAGGCGGAGGTTTCTTGGTGGCTTGGACGTGTGTGCGAGCATGGATGCGCTGCTAATTTGCGGTGCTGGACTTGTTCTCGATCTTGAGATCAACAAGCGTTCGTCTACATCATCCACGAGTACAACCTCGTTAAACTTTGTCGGTCTACAAGGGTATGTTCTCTATGTATGTATATCCACCCGTTGCTTGTATCTAGTAAATAGATATTGGTACATAGTTGTTCCCATCATAGGAAATTTCTTGTTTTCTATGTTGCGAACCCTACAGTGGTATCAGATCCAGATCTATGCGTAGATGCTTTGTACGTGTTGTACACATATGAGTATGTGTGCGATGATCATCATGTTATTTCTTCTTGGTTGTACTTTGGATATTGGTGGCATAGTGGGATGAAGTGGCCCAAACAAACTTTACATGTCCTCGCACATGAGACCTGTTCCATGCTTGACATGCAACTAGTTTTTCATAAGTGGCTAGCGGGTGTTTGTCTCTCCTACTATAGTAAATATCTAATTTATAACGAGTTGTCAATAATTTGGTTATCCTCGTTGTGGTTCCATGTTCATAGGTAAGAACGGTTCTATCTTCGAAAGCCCTAAGCCACGTAAAACTTGCAAGGGATAAATTAGAAGCGTCTAGTTTAGATTGTTACTGGGCTAGTGTCATGATATGGTAATGTTGTAAGTAAAAGTATAGTCGATACTCTTATAACACACATAACGTGTAAGTTCCATTGAACTTGGCCTTACACAAAAATGAATGATAAAGATCATACCACGATGCACATGATGATGATCAAGTGCAAGAACCATATCATTTCACTTTTCACATATGATGTTTGTTGCATGTTATATTGCTTGTTTGGCATTTTATTAGCATAATAAGATGATCCCTCATTTAGATATCAAGATAAAAATGTGTTCTCCCTTGAGTATGCACCGATTATGTTTCGCCACTCCAAGACATCACGTGATGACCAGACGTTCTTGGATCCACGATCATATTTCGGGTGTAATACAGTTTTATTGGATATGGTTCGACCTATGATGTCTCTGGCGGACATGCCCTTGTCATTTTGGGGTTATGCACTAGAAACTGCTGCATTCACTTTAAATCGGGCACCACCTAAATCCGTTGAAAAGACATTGTATGAATTGTGGTTTGGAAACACACCTAAGATGTCATTTCTTAAAGTTTGGGGATGCGATGTTTATGTGAAGAAACTTTAGCCAGATAAACTCAAACCCAAAGCGGAAAATTGAATCGTCACAGGATACCCTAAGGAAACAATTGTGTATTCCTTCTATCATAGATCCGAGGGCAAGGTTTTCGTTTCCAAGAATGGATCCTTTCTAGAGAAAGAGTTTCTCGCGAAAGGTGTGTGTATTTGGAAGGTAGAACTCAAAGAGGTTGTTAAACCTTCTCTTCATAATATGGCAAGTAGCACAGCGCTGGAAGCTATTCCAGAGTTGACTTCACCAAGTGAAGAGGGAACTAATGATAAAGATCATGAAACTCCAAAAGAGAACACTACCGAACCTCGCAGGTCTAGCAGGACGCATGCAACTCCAGAACTATACCGAAATCCTGTTATGAATTTCATGGTAGATGAAATAGATGACCCTACGACGTATGAAGAAGCGATGATGAGCCTGGATTCCAATAAATGGCTAGAATCCATGACATCTGAGATAGAATCTATGTACGAAAACCAGATTTGGACCTTGGTGGACTTACCTCACGACCAAAAGGCCGTGGAGAATAAATGGATTTTCAAAAGGAAAACTAATGCTGATGGTAACATAATCGTCTATAAAGCTCTACTTGTCGCAAAAGGGTTTCGACAAATTCAAGGAGTTGACTATGATGAGACATTCTCTCCCGTAGCGATGCTAAAGTCAGTTAGGATTATGTTAGTAATTGCTGCTTTTTCGACTATGAGATATGGCAGATGGATGTCAAAACTGCGTTCCTCAATGGCAAAATTGAAGAAGAGTTGTACATGATACAACCAAAGGGTTTTGTCGATCCTAAGGATGCTGACAAGGTATGTAAGCTTCAGCGATCCATCTATGGACTGAAGTAAGCATCCCGGAGTTGGAATCTCCGCTTTGATGAGGTGATCAAAGAGTTTGGATTTATCCAAACTTATGGAGAGGCTTGTATTTACAAGAAAGTGAGTGGGAGCGATGTGGCATTTCTAATATTATATGTGGATGACATATTACTGATCAGAAATGATGTAGATCTTTTAAACAGTGTTAAAAGTTATCTAAACAGCAAACTTTCAATGAAGGACCTAGGTGAAGCATCATACATATTAGGCATAAAGCTCTATAGAGATAGATCAAGGCGCCTAATAGGGATATCGCAAAGTACATACCTTGATAAGATTTTAAGGAAGTTTAAAATGGACAAAAGTAAGAAAGGGTTCTTACCTATGTTGCAAGGAAAGACGTTGAGTAAGACTCAAAGTCCGCCTACGGCAGAAGAAAGAGAGGTAATGGACAAAGTCCCCTATGCTTCTGCCATAGGCTCTATAATGTACACCATGCTATGTACAAGACCGGATGTGGCACATGCTATTTGTTTGACTAGTAGAAACCAATCTGATCCAGGATCGGAACACTCGATAGAGGTCAAGAATATCGTTAAGTACTTAAGAAGAACTAAGGAAATGTTTCTAGTGTACTAAGGTGAAGAAGAGCTCGTCGCTAAGTGTTATGGTGACGTTAGCTTCGACATCGATCCGGATGAATCTAAGTCTCAATCCGGATACGTATTTCTCATGAATGGTGGAGTGGTTAGTTGGAGGAGTTCCAAACAACCCGTGGTGGCGGGATCAACAATGGAGGCCGAATATGTTGCTGCTTCGGAAGCAGCTTAGGAAGCAGTTTGGATGAAGAAATTCATAAACCAACTAGGTGTGGTTGCTAGCGCGTTGGACCCAATGGTTATCTATTGTGACAACAATGGAGCCAATGCCAAAGAAACAAGGTCTCACAAGAATTCCAAGAATATTAAGCACCGTTTCACTCCATCCGCGAGCATGTCAAGGATGGAGATATAAAGATTTGTAAAGTACACACGGATCTCAATGTAACAGATCCGCTGACTAAAAGTCTCCCTAGAGCAAAACATGATCAACACCAGAACTCCATGGGTGTTAGATTTATCACTATGTATCACTAGTGCAGACCCCCCCCCCCTCTAACACCGGTTGGGAGGGCCCTCTAACAGCGGTTGTAGAACCGTTGTTGAGGGTTCGGTCTTAGAGGGGGGCCCCCTTTAACACCGGTTCTTATACGAACCGGTGTTAAAGGGTGGCGCACGTGGGGCTGCCGCAGGGCTCAGCCCCCCCTTTAACACAGGTTTCTCTGCCGCGGCAGGAAAACGGCCTAAATCTCTGCCGCGGCAGAGTTCTGCCTCTGCCCCGTTCTGGGCGTATTTATGCGGGAGGGGGGAGGGGGAATCGATCGGGAGCAGTATACACATACATCATCATCGGTACACACGAGTACATGAATAATTAAGCAACTATTATTATACACAAACATCGTCATCGGCACATACATCGTCATCGTTCATTTTGGTGGATATCTAAAGAGTTCTCCGCCAGGCGTGACGACCTCATCAAGTATGAACCCCGCCAATTCCTCTTGAATGTCTCGTATGCGGTCAAATGGTAGGAGTTGGTCCCGCATCCGTTCGATCTGAATATATATGAAGAATGGGGTCAATATATATATAAGAATAAAACTCAACACAATTGATGGTAATAAAATAATGTTGTGGACTTTGTTTACTTACTCTAAGTTGTTCTAGTGCGGCTTTGCCCGTCGCACATATCGTGTTGCGAATGAACTCGCAAACATAGTATCCACATAAGTTATTGTTGGGTCCCTGATGCGCGCACTTTACGAGAATAGAGAGTTCAATCAAAATAATAATCAATAAAGCATGATATAATGGAATTGGAAGAAGAATCAAAGAGATACGCAGACCTAGCTAGCTAGTATTACTTACATTTTGGTCTACAAATTTTAGTTCTTCTGACCATTCACCCACGGCCCTGCCCGTGAACCTTTTCCAAACCCTGTCCGGCAAAGAAAATGGATAAAGGAGTAATTAATTACTTGTTGTCACGAAAGTTGCCGATCTAGTGCGATAATATGATTGAAATTACCTCTGGAGCATCTCTCTAAAGTCTGCCCATAGCTCTTTTTCTTTTCGTAACGAGTCCATGACAAGGACTTTTCCTGAGTCGGGTTGAATGACTAGCAGAATAAAGTGGAACCTACGCACGCATAACTCATCATCAGTTACACTTAACATCGAGTAAGCCGAAACAGAATGTGTACAAGAGAGAGGGTAACAGTACTCACAAGAAGTTGTAAGGCAATAGTATTTCCCTTTTAGTTTGTTGTCTCAGTAAAGTCCTTAGCAAGTAATCTTCTGTTTGCCCGGGTTTGGTTCTTACCATTTCTTCATGAACTCTATTTGGGTCAACGAACCCAATGTCAAAAGGGCCTCCTTTCATGCATTCCATAACCTTTTTCCTGCATAATAGTATATACATATATGGTGAGCATATATATACATGCAATTAATGAAGTGAATGAGATGAGATATAAATTACAGAAATAGTAGTTACACACAATAAAGGCTGATGGCAGCTTTGTCGAGTTCCTTCTGATTGAATAGAAAATGCAAGTCTTGAATGTTGAAGTCGATCCCGTCGTCTCCGCACAAGAAAATCTCATCTCTTATATGCACTGTGATCCATTCTTCCTTTCTCGTCTTGCAGAAATCAAGATACCACTTGTGCAATTTTCGCATCTTTGTTGGTAGATTCTTGAGCTCCTCTTTCTTGACGAGATTCTTCCCATACTTCCATGGCTGTATGGGGTTGGCATCGCATTTGGGCAAGTTGTCTCCCATGATGTTCAAGTATGCAATGTAAGTCATCCCCATATCATTGGCCTTTCTTTGTAGCTCTGCCTCGTAATCATTTACGGGAGGAGCGTCCCGTGTGTCAAACATTTGGAGCGGGGCGCATGATTGGTTTTCCTGCTCTCCGAGCATGGGAACTGTTTTCTGGGGTGCCTCACGACTGCTACTTTCAGTCTTCCTACGGCGTCTTGCATCCGCCTTCAAAATCTGGCACTCGTAGTCCGGCACAAGTGGGGTTTCAGGTTTCAAAAGATTTTTGTAAAACTTCTCCACCACCGCCGGATCTATTTTCTCCTTTGGCTCGGCCCGTCTAGGTGCAAAGAATTTCTTGACCTGTTCTTCCGAGATCCTATTGGTCTCCTCGTCGCTGTGATTCCACGGTAAAACCGGCAATGGCTTGGCGGAAGGCTGCGGGACGTAGTTTTTTGAACTCTTTGGCGTACGGTTTCCTGCGGATTTCTTTGTGGCAGTGCTAGTGATGCTCTTTGTGGCAGTGCTCTTCCGCTTACGCTGAGGAGATGGCTGAAGCATCGGAGATGGCTGACGGGCCAGAGATGGATGGCGCGCCGGAGATGGCTGCCACGCAGGAGATGGCTGAAGCGCCGGAGATGGCTGCCGCGTAGGAGATAGCTGAAGCGGCTCATACTGCTGACGCTGCGGAGACGGCGGGGGTGCCAGTGGCCTCCAATTTGGAAGCACGATGTGTTCCTTCTTCCAAAGAATGGTTGTTTTCACTACAAATTTGAGTTGAGTTCCCCCTTCACCTGTAGCATGGTCAAGCTGTGCTTCCTCATATTCCTTCACAACCTCATCCACCCCGACAATAGCATAGCCATCTGGAATCGGTCGGCAGTGGTAAGTTCCACCAGCTACAGGAGGTAAGGCATAGCCGACAGCCACCTTAATGGATAAGCCGATTAATCTCACATGCAGCTCAGCGTGTTTGCTCTCCGTGATCTCATCCACGGGGTATCGAGGACCCGCCATTTCAAGCGTCGGCTGCACGTTCTCCATGGAAGCCACGCTGCTTTTCCGCGTAGAGTCTAGGCTGCCGGCAGCTTCCAATGCAGGCTCTTCGTGCCGCTGAGATGGGCTGGTAGCTTGATGGCTCTGTTGTGCATTCACTTGCGCCTGCAGCACCACAAGTGCATGTTCTATCTGTGTCATCCGCTCTGTACGCTCTTTTTCTTTTCTGCCGCGCCATCTGTAAGAGTCGCTCCACTCGGCAAACCCATCCTTCCACGTCATACCCCTTGTGCCTCGTTCATGTCCAGGGTGTTCTTTTTTACCGATGGCGCGTGTGAGCTGGTCATTCTCTCTGTCGGGATGGAAGGTCCTGGCGGCTGTTTCCTCGAATGCCGTGATGAGTTCAGTGATGGGTTTGGCAAGGAGGGTTGGGAAGATACACAATCCTGTTTCTGGGTCCAACCTTGCCCCGATTCCGTAGAACCAAGTCTTTGCACGTAGGTCCCACCCATCTGTCTGGGGTGTGATCCCTCTAGCGCGCAGGGCCTTCTCAACTTCCTCCCACTTAGGCCTCTGAGATATGTAGCCACCTGACCCCGTCCTCTGGTGATATTCCTTCTTCTGGGCATTAAGCGTATTGGTTTCTGACCTCTTTTTAGCTATAGAACCCTTTTTTTATATGTCACAAATTCGGGCCAGTGAGGTCTTATCTTCGCATAATATGCATCTTCGAAATTTGGAGTCTTGCCAGCTTTGACAAATTTGTTCAATTTTGTCTTCCAGTTGCGGAAAGCGTCAGCCATCTTCTTTAGAGTCCACTCTTTGACCTTTTCCTTTATAACCGGGTTGTTTTCATCCTCCTCTGGCGGAAGGGTGAAATTTACCAACAACGAATTCCAAAGCGTTTCTTTGGATCTTTTATCGACAAAGGTACCGTCACCCTTCTTTGGCTTATTCCAATATTCAATTATGATTGGGATTTGGTCCCTAACAAGAATTCCAGCCTGGCGTACAAATTTGTTTGCGGCCTTCTTGGGCTCCATCGGCCTGCCATCAACACGGACTGCTTCGATCGTGAACTTTGCACGATCTTTCAACCGATGGCTCGCGCCTCGCTTGCTCTTTTTCGTAGAAGAAGATGGTTGCTGGCTGGTCGATCCAGAGGGCTAAAAGAAGAAAGAAGCGTTAATTAATACATGTAGAAGAAGATTGTTGGTGGAAGTCAGCAGAGGCTTAATCAATGCATATACCTCGCCGGACTTTGTAATCACTAAATTGCGTTCACCGGAGTCTTCATCTTCTCCATGACTACTTGAGCTGTCATCATGTCCCTCCAAGTTCAGATATTGTGAGGTGTCCTCATCAATAATGTTCTCCATTATTTCTTCTTCTTCAAGGTTTCTACTAAGTGGATCCATAGTTTCTAAAACAATAATATTATCTAGAGTAAGAGAGTAAACATTCAAGTGGACTTGTATTCATACACAAATATACATATTATTCATACAAAAATACACAAATGAAATTAAACCCTAAGGATGCTTGATCATTTTAAACGAGTTCTGAGGGGTCCAAACCCTAATTCGGAGAAATCCCGGATGCATATGAGAGGGGCTAGCTACAGTGGCTGATCGGAGGCTGGCGGCGTTGGAGAGCGACCTAGGGCGCGCGAGGTAGCGTGATGCGGCCTACCTAAAACGGGCGTTGTTCGAAAGACGAGGCAAACATTATAGCGACGGCAAACAACTTGGCAGAACAGATACAATGTGGAGGGGATATCCCTTTTATAAAGCAGATCAAAATAAGCAAGAAAAACCGCGGAGAACCTAAACTTGCCACCGAAGTCAATGAGCCAAGATCAGGATGAGTCAGAGCTCAACAACGATACCCCCAAGAGGGTAACGACCAACGAGACCTATGGTAAAGGGTTTTCACCCGGAGCCCTGTGACGAAGAAGGTAGCAGCATCGGCGTCCCTAGAGACCTATGGTAAAGGGTTTTCCCCGTCTTCTGCCCCGCCCGTTGTCCCCAAGATAGGCCCCAGACCGAGGGGAGAAGCCACGACGCTCGCCAAAGAGCTGCCCGCGCAGTCCACCTTCTAAGGCCGCCACCGACATCCGCGAACTCTAGCCACCACTCCGACGACCAACGACACATCGCATCGCCGAAGAGAGGGACGTCGTGTCGTCGTTGCCAGCGGACACACCTGCAACCCGAGAAGGACCATGCATACACCCCGACATCGCTGGCATAACGCGCGAGCTCGCACCCCATGGCCACAACCAGAGCTCGCACCCCACCTAGGCCGCCCCCGTAGCCGAGAGGGGAGGCCGTCCCTGTACCGCGCCTGGGCCCTGGGCCTCCCCGACGAATCCGCCTCCCTGACCCATCCCCTCCACATCCCTGTCGTTGGCCCCAATCCGTGGACGCGCTCGCGTAGCCGCTCCTGCCCGCCACACCCGATGACCCGAGCTACCACCGACAATGCGAGCTCGAGGAGGGGACAATGAGGACCAGGATGATGCAGGGAAGACGCGAGTGGCAGCGGCAGCGCCTTCTTCCTCGAACGACGCAGAGGCGTGGACGGAGTCGCGCCACCGCGCGAGCTCCACTGAAAACTGCCGGCCGGCGGCGCCACCGCGCGAGCTCCACACCACCGCCAAAGGGAGGAAACAGAGGGGTCCAGGCGGTCCGCTAGCTCACCACGGCGTCGGGGTTCTTGTAGTTGCCGGCGTCGTCGGCGGCTTCGGTGGCGCGCGTGGTGGCGGTGGCGGTGGCGGTGTTGGCGCGCGCGAGGGCGACGGCGGCTCCGATCGAGTTGGCGGTGGCAGCCGACACGAGGGCGGCGACGGCGAGGGCGAGGGCAGCGACGGCGAGGGCTGGACGGCGCCGGCGGCTGCTCTCTGTAGTTTTTCTCTGCGTGGCGGCAGGTTCGATCTGTCTCTATGGGGAAGAAAGGAAGGGGAGGCGCGCATTTAATACCCCCCCCTTTAACACCGGTTCGGGGCTGGAACCGGTGTTAAAGGGGGGGAATTCGTTTCGCGCGCGTATTTAATACCCCCCCTTTAACACCGGTTCCAGCCACGAACCGGTGTTAAAGGGGGGGTGCGCGCGCGAAACAAAATAAATGCGCCCCCCCCATTAACACCGGTTCATGTCTAAAACCGGTGTTAAAGGGGGGGCATTTATTTCATGGATTAAAGGGGCATTTTTAATTCAAAAAATAGGATATGAATTTAGAAAATTCATATCTTTTTCATTTCAACTCAGAAAAATATGAATAATATATCATACTTTTCAGAAAAATAATATCTATCCATTCATGCAAAAACATTTTATATTTACTTTAGATGAAAATTTTCAAAATGATTAAAACACTTACATATGAATTTTGATTATTCAATTCAAACAAAAATAAATTGTCAAATCCTAAAACTTTGAACATAAGAAATATTAAGCATCTAAAAAGGAATCTAACCCTATTTTATTAGAGAAAATCATATTTTAATGCCGCATCTTTTGTATTAACATTTTTGAATTGATTGGATATCTAAATGCCGCATCTTTTGTATACACTTGAATTTGAGCAAGCCTCGCTCAACTTGCATTGGTTTTTTGATAAAATATCATATTGTGAACCTAAAAATGATTTTTGTAAAAAATCATGAGCATCGTATCATGTACCTGTAGTTCATATCTGACCCACTTCCTACCGATTCGGCAGGAATTTGTCTTTTTCACCAGAGGTGGACAGAAAGGTTTCAGATCCCCCTGTTGGTACATTGTCCATATAAGGTGGTCTAGTATTTTTGTAAAATGTGTTGGTGGTTTTCTGAATTAGCCATTTGGTGGTTGCTTCACAAAACCATCCGTTTTTAATGCTCAGAAAATGGAAAATGCCTTTTTGGTGCGATAAAAAGGAAAACTTCCTCTTGCAACCGTGTAGTGTGCTTGATTGAGAGAATGCCCATCCCTACATATCATTGCTTTACATCCTAGGGTGCCTTTTCCATGCAGTCTCCCCTCATGTCGTGATTCGGGAACACCAATCGCCTTAAGGTCAGGAATAAAATCAACACAGAACTCAATGACCCCCTCTATTACATAGCCCTTGGAGATGCTTCCTTCTGGCCTAGCACGATTATGAACATATTTCTTTAAGACTCCCATGTACCTCTCAAAGGGGAACATATTGTGTAGAAATACAGGACCGAGAATGGCAATCTCTTCTACTAGGTGAACCAGGAGATGCGTCATAATATTGAAGAAGGATGGTGGGAACACCAACTCAAAGCTGACAAGACATTGGGCCACATCTGTTTGTAACCCTGGTAGGCTTTCTGGATCGATTACCTTCTGATATATTGCATTGAGGAATGCATATAGCTTCACAATGGGTACTCGAACATTTTCAGGTAGAAGCCCCCTCAATGCAATCGGAAGCAATTGTGTCATAATCACGTGGCAGTCATGAGACTTCAGGTTTTGGAATTTTTCTCTGCCATATTTACTATTCCCTTTATATTCGACGAGAATCCAGACGGGACCTTGATACTGCTCAGACATTCAAAAAAGATTTCCTTCTCTGCTTTGGTAAGAGCGTAGCTGGCAGGAGTTAAGTGGCATCGTTTACCCTTCTCGTTCTCAGGATGCATAGGCTCTTCAGGGGCTTTCAGACGTTGCTGGTCCTGCCGTGCTTCCGATGTATCTTTTGTCTTCCCATACACTCCTAGAAATCCTAGCAGGTTCACGCAAACATTCTTCGTCACGTGCATCACGTCGATTGAAGAGCGGACCTCTAAGACTTTCCAATAGGGTAGGTCCCAAAATATAGATTGCTTCTTCCACATGGGCGCGTGTCCGGCATCGTCATTCGGAACAGATAGACTGCCAGGACCTTTTCCAAAGATTACTTCGAGGTCCTTGACCATACCAAATACCTCCTCACCGGTACGGAGGACAGGCTTCCTCCGGGGTTCTGCCAGACGTTTGAAATGCTTGCCTTTCTTTCTTACTGGATGCAGGTTCGGAAGAAATCGGCGATACCCTAGGTACACAACCTTCTTACATTTATCCAAATATACACTTTCAGTCTCATCTAAACAATGTGTGCATGCATTGTATCCCTTGTTTGTCTGCCCTGAAATGTTACTAAGAGCAGGCCAATCATTGATGGTTACGAAAAGCAATGCTCGTAGGTCCAATGGCTCCCCTTTGTGCTCATCCCACATACATACACCTGGTTTGGCCCACAGCTGTAAAAGTTCTTCAACTAATGGCCTTAGGTACACATCAATGTCGTTGCCGGGTTGCCTCGGGCCTTGGATGAGCACTGGCATCATAATGAACTTCCTCTTCATACACAACCAAGGAGGAAGGTTATAGATACATAGAGTCATAGGCTAGGTGCTGTGACTGCAGCTCTGCTCACCAAAAGGATTCATGCCGTCTGTACTTAGACCAAACCTTAAGTTCCTTGCGTCACGTGCAAAGTCCGGGTACTCTCGCTCGACTTTTCTCCAATGTGACCCATCAGCGGGGTGTCTCAACATCGCGTCTTTCTTACGATCTTCCATGTGCCATTGCAACAACTTGGCATGCTCTTTATTTCTGAAGAGACGTTTTAACCGTGGTATTATAGGAGCATACCACATAACCTTGGCGGGAACCTTCTTCCTAGGGGCCTCGCCCTCAACATCGCCAGGATCGTCTCGTCTGATCTTATACCGCAGTGCAGTGCATACCAGGCATGCATCCAAATTCTCGTACTTCTCACCGCGGTAGAGGATGCAGTCATTAATGCAGGCATGTATCTTCTGCACGTCTAATCCTAGAGGGCAGACAATCTTCTTTGCTTGGTATGTACTGTCGGGCAACTCATTATTTCTTGGAAGAAGATTCTTCATTTTTACCAACAACTTTGAAAATGCGCTGTCAGTCACACTGTTCTCTGCCTTCCATTGCAGGAAATCCAGTGTGGTACCTAGCTTTTTGTGGCCATCTTCGCAAGTTGGATACAACAATGTTTTGTGATCCTTTAACATCTGCTCCAGCTTCTCCTTCTCCTTTTCAGTTTCACATTCTTCCTTTGCATCAGTAATGGCCCGACCAAGATCGTCATCAGCGGGCCCATCTGCTGCCTCTTGATCTTCATTATCTACCCCCGTTGCAGTATCATCATATTCAAGATACATATTATGATAGTTGTCATCATCCTCTTCTCCTTCGTTGTCTTCCATCACAACCCTTTTTTCTCCGTGCTTGGTCCAACAATTATAGCTGGGCATGAAACCGGATCGAAGCAGGTGGGCGTGAATGGTTCTGGTATTTGAGTAGTCTTTCTTGTTCTGACAGTGAACACACGGACAACACATAAAACCATTGTGACCATGGTTTGCATTAGCCACAACGATGAAATTTTGGAGGCCCGTAATGTACTCGGAAGTGCGGCGGTCACCGTACATCCATTGCCGGTTCATATGCATTAATATGTAGTATATATCAAAAATTAATAGGGAGATGACCATTTATATATATAGTACATCAATGACACATGAAAGGATAGTTTCCGACCTCGACCGAGAAGGAAAGAGCAACGAGAAAACTTATTTTGAGCTCTCGGGCATTTCACCGAACACCTCTTGTGCATATGAAAAAAACACAAACTAGCACTCTTCAGACCCTCTTGCTAGGCTCCAAAATGAGATAGTGAAAAAATGGAAGAGTGGGGTGTGGGCTGCGGTGTCTTATCTAGCCCCCCCTTTAACACCGGTTCAAGCCACGAACCGGTGTTAAAGGGGGGGGGGGGGCTGCGCGGGCCACTGTTGCAGGGTCCTTTAACACCAGTCCGTGGCACGAATCGGTGTTAAAGGGGGGGCTCCTTTTTTGCCGCAGGGGCCACGCTGGTACGGCCCCCCCTTTAACACCGGTTCGTAGAAGAACCGATGTTAAAGCCCTTTTCCAGGATCAACGAAAAGCCTCGTTTCCACTAGTGTATCTAGATTATTGTCTCTAGTGCAAGTGGGAGACTGAAGGGAATATGCCCTGAGAGGCAATAATAAAGTTGTTATTATGTATATTCCAAGTATATGATTGATGTTTATTTTGCATGCTATAATTGTATTAATACGGAAATGTTAATACATGTGTGTTTAATAAACAAACTGAAAGTTCCTAGTTATGCCTCTCTTATAAACTAGCTCGTTGATTAACAAGATGATCAAGGTTTCCTGATCATAGACATTGGATGATGTTAATAACAAGGTCACAACATTATTGGAATGGTGTGATGAACATCCATCCGAAGTATAGGATTACGATCAAAGTCATTGTGTTTATATTGCTATAACATCATACGAAGTAATCCTAATCCTTAGACCATGAGATCATGTCAATCATTAACACTGGAAGAGTATCTTAATAACATCAAACGTCACACTGTAACTGGGTGACTATAAATATGCGTTCAGTGCTACTAAGGTGTTATATTAAGGCCCATGGATCAAGAGTGGAATTTGTCCATCCCGATGACAGATAGATATACTCTGGGCCCTCTCGGTGATATCACATTGGTTAGCTTGCAAGCAAGTGATTTGATCACTAGAATGTTATATCACGGGAACAAGAAAAGAGTACATGTCAGTAACAAGATCAAACTAGGTACAAAGATACCGATGATTGAATCTCGGACATATAATATATCGTGAGACAAAGGGACTAAGATTCTAGAGTAAAAGGTTCTCATGATCACAAGAAGTTGGAGATTCTACCGGATCTGATAATGGAGGAGCCGACAACTCCGATGATGGAGAAGCCAATGGACCCTTAACAAAGACTGGCGAGGTATATATAGGATGTCTAGTGATCACTAGATATATGATGTCCGGGAGTAGCTCTATATATCGAGTCATGTATATATTATATTTGATGAATGTTTCTTCTCTTAGGCCTCCACATCGAGCAAAAATTCCAAGTGAGGCCCGACCAGAAAGTTGGATGCGCATACGAATTTTACAATTACGGCAGTATCAGCACTAGGCGAACCATTGGAACCCAAAAAGGCTGCAACTGTATTTAAACAACATCGCGGATTTATGATTAGGAATCGCGTCCCGATCATCGTTCAAGAGTGGCATAATCCCATAGAGGCGGAAAAGAGTGAGTATGTCGCCGGAAGGTACAAATAGGGTCTTTGGAATGACCTCATGGCACATTTCACGCTGTTAGAATTTGAGAGTGATGCCAAGACAGCTGCATTGAGGAAGAAATTCAATCAGTGGTCCCTTAAGAAGATGGCCGAACTATTCCGGAACTGGAAGAAAGCATTATGGCTAAAGTATCAGAAGGATAAGAAAACTCCAAAATTCGAAGGCTATATAGCGAAGCAACAACATTACTGGGATGCATTTGTGAAGTACAAGAAGTCATAAGATGCTAAGAATAAGTCAGAAAAAACAAGATAAATGCTGCGAAAAAGAAATACCACCATCGCTAGGGGCCAGGGGGCTACGGGACTGCCATGCCAAAGTGGGAAAAAAGATAAAGATCTATGTGATAAAGGGATCATTCTAGAACCAATTCGCGAAGAATGGGATTTGAGGACAAGAAATTGGTTCCTTGGGCATGGGAGTGAGTATGACGAACTTACATGGGACCTTGTTTGCAGTGACAGGATTAGGGTACCCAGGGAGAAATGGCTGAAAGTGGTGAATGAAATTAAAGGCGGAAAAACAAAGTTCCATCCCGATAGAGAGAATGACTTGCTGACAAAGGTCCTCAGGAATGACAAACACGTAGGACGAGTATGAGGCCTTGGACCTAGTTATACGTGGGAGATTGGGTTTCCCAATGACCAAGGTACTTATAGAAGCCGAGTGAGATCAAAGCAGCAACGGGAGGAGGAGGGAGACATGTTCAACCAGTTGCTAGCAAGAATTGACAAGTAGCAGCAGATTGACAAACTTAGAGGAGTAGCACGCCTGCAAGATCCTACACTTGGTATTACCGCCAACCCATCTAAGCGGAGAAGCAACGTGGCTGAATTGGAGGTCTCGGCTCATGATGCACGGCTGATAGATGGCGGTCTCGGCTACCCTGTGGATGGAATGAAGGAGAAGATATCTTGTGAGCTCCATCAGAAGGTAAAGAACATATCAGTGAAGGTGGCGGTTGGATGTCCTTTACCTTGTCCACCTGATGCACGCTGGCATGGCCGTGAAATTCCAGCTGGCTATGCTAAAGTCGGGGTGGATCAAATCTTAACAGGGTGGGACACAATGGAGCTTGACATCCCTGGACCTGAAGGTGAGAGGACACTCGGAGAAGTACTTAGTGGTATCATTCTATGGGACAAGAACAACATCAATCTTCCAGGCTCGACGCCAAGTCTAACACCGCCTCCGAGTTGTTGCAGGTCACCTTCACCTCCATCACCTACAAGAAGCCCACCCCATGACTACGACCACTGTTGGGGATATGCTATATGGGTATCCTAATAGCATGTCTCTTATCCGACTAACCCTAGTGGCCAATAGTCGGTAGCGTGGCCTATGGCCTGCTAGGCGGCCTAGTTAGGTGGATACAGAAGGGAGGCCCATGCCGGATAAAGGAAGGCTACGGTGGAGTCACCAGCGTACCCAGAGCCTTGGAGTGCAAGATACACAAGACTAGTAATAGACGGTGCAGGACTCTGTAACCTGTCCGGCTAGGACTTTTCCCTGTAACCCTAGGACCTGGCGAATATATAAGTCGGGCCTATGGGAGCCTTTAGGGCACAACCTAGTATTGATTCAGACAACCTCGCACGGCGAATCTATATATGTAACTCGGCGTATTGCCCTTATAGTGATTTATAGCAGGAGTAGGATTCCGCCACCGTTGTGGGATCTGAACGTGGGTAAGCTGTGTTACCTCGTACCCGTCAACTGTCTGCCTTACCCCACGTCTCTAAACATGCACTGTGAGGACCCCTCCATGGCGTACTCGTCGGCAATACCACGACAGTTGGCGCCCACCGTGGGGCAAGAGGTGCTTCAGGCTCTTCAGCGGGCGAGGACCAAGATCTTCGCGGGAATTGGCGAAATCGTAGCCATCAGTCGCGTTCTCTTCTCCGGCAACGTTCCGATCGTCCCTCCCAACAAGTTCTGGATCCCGGCGAAGACAAACCCTACGCGGTGTTCGGTCGTTCCTATCGGAGACATCCACCTCTTCATCGGTGAAACCGACTCAGGAACTAGTTCCCTGGGAGTCGGAGGAGCATCAAGACCCGCACGGACCGCCTACGGGTATGATACGTTCGCGGAAGGATCAATGTCGGATCTCTCTTCAGAGTTTGCTGGCAAAGATCGGAAAGCATCAAGACCCGCACGGACCGCCTACGGGCAGGATACGTTCGTGGAAGGATCAATGTCGGATCTCTCTTCGGAGTTTGCCGACAAAGATCGGAAAAATTCAAGGCCCACCCAAACTGCCTCTGTGCAGGATATAAAGGTGGAAGATCACTACAAATCCGCCGGCTTCATCCGTGCGTCTGGACAACAGAGATCCAAGTTCGTCGGCGTGGTTACCATCTTCGATCTGGCGCGCTGCGTTCAGAGAGAGGGCGAAAACCCCCGCGACTACCTGGCCAGGTGGCTCCATATACGAGCCGACCTAGCCAACTACCCCGATGATAACGCTTTGTATCACTTTGTGGAAGGACTGGACCGCGGCACGCTTCTCCGACATTCCTTAAGACGGCAGCAAGCAACAAGACGCCTTACCCTCGAAGAGATGGCAAGCACCATCAACAGCTACGCGGCAACTGACGCGGCAGCCCAGTTGGGGCTTGCGCTCAGAGACGGAGAACCTTAGGTTCAGCGGCCGCCACCACCGCCTCCCGCCGCCATCGTCGTAGCAGCACCACCACCTCCAGTCATCGTCGAGACCGTTGCACCTCCACCGCCCTTCATCGAGGAAGTCCTGGCACCCTCCGACTCTGTCATTGACGCGCTTTATGCTGATTTCAGTGCAGATTCAGAGGAGATAGACTTTAGTCTAGAAGAGCTAGACTCCGCTATGCAGGAGATGGAGGAGGAGTACTCGCGCTACGAGCAAGACAACAACGTCGTCGCGTCCCGAGGGGTGTTCGTCACCATTGGGACGGCGATGGATGAAGATCAACCCGGACAAGCTCCGCCTACGGCGCTGGAAAAGGGGAAGGGGCCACTTATTGCTGTTGACGATGATCACGCAAAATTCATGCCTCCCCCGCTTAACCCAGTGCAGCAACCACAGGAACTCGGCACCGGCCCGAGAAACAACAACACAAACTTGCCGCCTCGAGCATCTACGTCTGCAGCAGCCCAAGTTACTCCAGCTGATAGAGTGATGTACGGCAATCTCCTCGTCGAGCCACTGACCGTTGCTCATATCCGGAACGTGACCCAGCTTGATGAAAAGCGCCAGCAGCTGTTGGAGGAGGCGCAAGCCATCGCGGAGCAAGGCGCTAAACTAGATCGAGATCTGGTCAACGCACAAAAGTCCATAGAAAAAGCTAGAGCAATGGAGGCCGAGTACAAGACTTTGCTACAGCAGTAGAAGGCTAAGAAATCTCCAGCTCGCGTTATCAACGATCCTGGCGTACGGCGCAAACTAGGATGGGCTCCCTCTAAGCCAGAACAGGCCAATCCATACATTGACAGTGAAGGCAAGTAGGTGATGCCCACCCCACTCCTTAACCTCGCTGTCTCCAAGACCCTTCTGGAGCAGGATAGATCGCCTGAGGCAGTGGAACAGGTCTATGACCTAGTGGCCAAGGCGGTGAAACAGCAGGAAAAGGCCACCTCTCAGAGGCTTGAGTCTAACCCAGCGCTCTGCCAATATAGCCAATACCAGCCGCCAAGGGACAGATCTCCTCTTGATGTCGGGTCCCAGACGGGTTCATCAGAACAAAGACAGAGGGATGCACGCAACATGAAGGATGCTATCCCCATATCCTCTGACCACGGAGAAAAGGCCTGACCTCGTCACCCATCGCCACCGCCCCGATCTCCCCGACATCGCGAAGATTACAAAGCTCACCATCATACGGATATGCCCCCACCAAAGCAGTGTGGTATCGTCATCCGCAACAACACGGAGCAGACCCATCATGATGGAGAGCGCAACCAAGGACATAAGAGCAGGTCGCGCCATGACCCTCCACGTCCGACCAGCAACTGTGACAGGCGTGAGGCATCGCAGGAGGGTAACAGCAAGAAGGCTAACCCACCGCCACCTCCGCCTCTATCACCGCCAAGTAGTCACCATGGCGGAGGAGGCCCGCGTCATTCACGCAACCCATCCCCTATTGACAAGAAGAAAAAGAACCCAGAGCCATATGATGCGCGTTCGCGGATCGATAAGATCCACGAGGCCCGGGAAGGACCATACCCGGGACCATGTTGCTTTGGACCTACAATACGGTCCGCAACTTACCCCAAAGGTTTCCGGATTGACAAGACCATCAAGCCATATGACGGCACCGCCAAGCCAGCCACATGGTTGCAGGACTACGACAACGCGGTGGAGATCGCCGGAGGCAACCCCAACGTCGCTGTCAAGTACCTCCCGTTAATGTTGGCGGGCACGGACCGTCAATGGATCGACGACTTGCCAGAAAAATCTATCTACAACTGGCTGGACATGCAAGAAGCGGTCACCAAGAACTTTGAGGGTACATACAAGCATCCCTACACTGTGGGCGATCTACAGCGGTGCGTGCAAGAGAAAGACGAGACATCTTGCGCCTACCTCTCCCGCTGGCTGGACATGAAGAATTCATGCGTAGGAGTGCACGCTCAGACCGCCATGGCTGCCTTCATCGATGGGTTGGAAAGGGGCACATTGCTCCGACATAAGCTGAAGCGCTTGCAGGACAATCACCAGCTAGACTTGAACCAGATGATTCAGTTGGCTAGTGAGTTCGCAGCTGCCGACGATGATGCTCGTGGCTCCTTGCCAGCAATGGCCGTTCCAACTCAAGCTCGGAGGAACAGCAGCACAAAGCAGAAAACCGCTCTAGAAGAAAAGCAATCTACCGACATGGTCGCTATGACTTTTGCAGGACGAGGAGAATGCGGACAACGTGGCCGAGGAAGGGGAGCTGGTCGATCGTGGGTAGCAACGAGGAAGTGAAACCACCTCGGTGCCGCTCCGCGTTCCCCAAACATACGAGGAGTAACGCGATATGCCATGCCTCGTACACCTCGATGTCAACGGCAAGGCCACCCATACCAATCGACACCGCAAGTTCGTCAACGACCGCAAGGAAGACCCGGAGTCCGGCTACAAGCAAAGTCGGAAGAACAGACCATGAGGCAAGGGCAAGGGGAAGAAGAAGGAGGAGGAGTCCAAGGATTCAAGTGACATGGACGAGGACGTTGACCCCAAATACGCCGCCAAGAGCGACGACAAGGGCAAGAACCCCTTCGCAAAGAAGGCCTCATTCTACCACACTTTCCTTGGCACCCCCACCGTCCGACAACATAAGACCTCCCTGAGGATCCTGATGGCTACTCTCCCCCAGTCCCCCAGTACCTGTGCTGGTCGGAGGTTCCAATAACTTGGGACAGGACGGACCACCCAGACCTTATACCCACGGAGAACCAGTACGCCATGGTCATCAACCCCTTGATTGACGGCGTGGAGTTCACTAAGTGTATGGTGGATAGTGGAAGCAGCATCAACATCATGTACCTGGATACACTACAAAAGATGAACTTGACGGAGGCAAACCTAAGGTGGACCAACACCATCTTCCACGGCGTAGTTCCTGGTCGGGAGGCTCGGTCCCCTGGGTGCATTACACTGCAGATTGCCTTTGGCGATGTTAATAATTACCGTCAAGAGTGCATGACCTTCGAGGTGGTCCCCTTCAAGAGCGTGTACCACGTCATATTCGGCCGCGACATATTCCACACGTTCATGGCCAAGCCATGTTTCGTCTACAACAAGCTCAAGATACCCGGACCAAATGGCATTATCACCGTATCCGTAAGCTTTACCATGGCAAGGGACTGCGAGATTAACGAAGCAGCCATTGCAGAAGCTGTCCTCTACAGCGAAGAATTCAAAGAGATCTAGAGCAAGGTCGATGACTCAGAGATGCCCGCGTCGAAGAAGCAGATCTCCGACTCTGCTCCTGCGTTCAAGGCCACCATCGAGACCAAGCCGGTGGAACTTGTGGTAGGCGATGCCTCCAAGGTCACTGCCATTGGGACGAACCTGGATCCCAAATAGGAAAGCGTGCTCGTCGAGTTCCTCCGTGAGAACAGGGACATCTTTGCCTGGCAACCTGCCGACATGAAAGGTGTACCTAGGGAACTTGCCGAGCACATCTTAAAGATTGATCCAAAATGCAAACCAGTGAAGCAACCTCTACGATGCTTTGGAGATGAGAAGAGACGCGCCATTGGCAAAGAGATAGCTAGGTTACTTAAGGCTACATTTATCTGAGAAGTCCTTCACACCCAATGGGTGGCCAATCCTGTACTTGTCCCCAAAAAGGGAACCAATGAATTAAGAATGTGCGTTGATTACACCGGCTTGAACAAAGCATGTCCCAAAGATCCATTTGCTTTGCCTCGCATTGACCAAGTCATTGACTCGACGGCTGGCTCGGAACTTTTGTGTTTTCTCGACGCATACTCAGGATACCACCAGATCAAGATGAGGAAGTCAGACCAATTGGCCACTTTGTTCACTACCCCATACGGCACGTTTTGCTATGTCACAATGCCCTTTGGGCTGAAAAATGCAGGTGCTACCTACCAGCAGACAATGCAACGTTGCCTTCACGACCAAATTGGTCGGAACGTTCACGCATACGTGGACGATATCGCGGTGATGTCCAAAAAGTCAAACGACTTAATCTCCGACTTAAAATAAACCTTTGATAATCTCCGGAAATACAACATGATGCTCAACCCCAAGAAGTGCGTATTCGGGGTTCCAGCCGGCAAATTGTTAGGCTTCATCGTTTCCCAATGTGGAATCGAGGTTAATCCGGAGAAAATCAAAGCCATATTAAACATAAACCGTCTGACATGCCTAAAGGACATTCAACGACTAACAGGTTGTGTTGCAGCAGTTAGTCGGTTCGTCAGCCGACTTGGAGAGAAGGCTCGGCCGCTGTACAAGTTGCTGAAGAAGGCGGACAAATTCACGTGGACGGACGAAGCAGACGCAACATTGAAGCAGCTCAAGGAGATTCTTTCCTCAGCACCCATCCTTGCAGCACCCGAGCCTTGAGATCCCCTATTAATTTACATGGCGGCAACCAACCGGGTTATCAGCATCGTCGTCGTGGTAGAGCGGAAGGAACTAGGCTATGAGCATGGAGTTCAACGACCAGTTTACTACGTAAGCGAGGTCTTAACAGAGTCCAAGCAGCGTTACCCGCACTACCAAAAGATAGCTTATGGAGTATTCCTTGCTTCTCCGAAGCTGAGGCATTACTTTCAGGAGCACCCAATCACAGTGGTGAGCAAAACCCCATTGTCCGACATCATCAACAACAGCGACGCCACAGGAAGGGTCGCGAAGTGGGGCATCGAACTTGCCGCCTTCGAGATCACCTACAACAGACGCGACGCTATCAAGTCACAAGCTTTGGCAGATTTTGTTGCAGATTGGATGGAGATGCCATATGCTACTCCGTTGCCAGAACCAGAGTACTGGGTGATGCACTTTGACGGATCAAAGCTACTCAACGGCTCGGGGGCTGGTGTATTGCTACAATCACCAACAAGAGACAAGCTACACTACGTTCTGCAGATCCACTTCGAGGCTACAAACAACATGGCGGAGTATGAAGCACTCATTCACGGACTACGTGTAGCCAAGGATATTGGCATCAAGCGCATAGTTTGCTGTGGAGATTCCGACTTGGTTGCCCAGTAGGTGGCTAGCACCTGGAATGCACGGAACCCTATGATGGCGGCATATCGAGACGAAGTGGACGAGATAGCCAAGAGCTTCTTGGGCTACGAAGTCAAGTATGTGCCTATGGAGCAAAACGAGGCGGATGATCTGCTATCTAAGCTAGGATCAGGGTGCAAGCGAATTCCGCCAGGAGTTTTCCTAGAGCACCTACGCACACCATCCGTGAAGGGAGCCGACATCGACAACCCGGATAGAGCAGACTCTTTCATCCATATGGTGACTAAAGTCCCTCCGGCTTGGACAAAACCGTTCATGGAATATCTCGAACACGGAAATTTGCCCAACGACAAAGTCAAAAGATGGCAAATAGTACGACGAGCAAAGGGTTATACCATAATCAATGGGCAACTCTACAAAAGGAGCACTACTGGTGTATACCTAAAGTGTGTTTCCCAGCTAGAAGGTATGGAAATCCTACGCGAAATCCATCTCAGAGACTGCGGGCACCACACCGCTCCTCGATCGTTGGTCACGAAAGCCTTTCGGCAAGGATTCTACTGACTGGTCGTGAAGGCGGACACCGACAAGATGGTTGAGACATGCATGGGGTGCTAGTATTATGCCCGACAACCACATGTTCCTGCTGAAGAACTGCGAACAATATCAATAACTTGGCCGTTTGCAGTCTGGGGGCTAGACATGGTGGGACCGTTACAGACGGCACCTTGTGGGTTTACGCATTTGCTTGTAGCAGTTGATAAATTCACCAAATGGATAGAAGCTAAACCCATTAGAAAGCTTGATGGGGCAACTGCCCTCAGGTTTGTCCGGGATCTAGTGGTGAGATTTGGTATCCCACATAGCATTATCACCGACAACGGCAGCAATTTATCACTCGGAGAAGTGGAGGCATATTGCTGGGAGAAAGGCATCCGACTTGACCTTGCATCTGTGGCACACCCACAATCCAATGGTCAGGTTAAGCGGGCCAATGGATTAATTCTGCAGGGAATCAAGCCACGTCTTGAGGCACCGCTACATAGAGCAGCTGGAGCCTGGGCGGAAGAATTGCCATCTGTGCTGTGGAGTTTACGAACTACACCCAACAGATCCACCGGCTACACCCCTTATTTCATGGTATATGGAGCAGAAGCCATCTTGCCTTCCGACATCCTTCACGATGCACCAAGAGTTGCCGCCTACGACGAAGATGACGCTGAAGAATCCAGACGCCTGGATGTGGACCTTCTCGAGGAGGAGCGCGTTTTGGCATGCCAAAGATCTGCCATGTACCAGCGGAAGCTACGCAGCTACCATAGTCTTCGCGTTCGGCATCGCTCGTTTAAAGAGGGGGATTGGTGCTCCGACTTAAGCAGAAAAAGTCACACAAATTATCCCCGCCATGGGAAGGACCGTTCATCATAAGCAAGGCGATGCTCAATGGGTCTTACTACCTTGTTGACAATCGTGAACTAAAGGATAGACCCAATGAAGATCATAAGCGTAAGCGACGTGACCCGGATGATGACTACCCGGAGCTTGATCGACCATGGAACATAGCACAGCTACGTCCTTTTTACACTTAGCATTTTTTATCTAATTGTGTATCTCTTATATGATCAATGAAATAAAGCTCTTTGGTTCACTCATATTTCCGAGTCTTTTACCTCCTTTAGTGTTCATTTTTGGATCATGTAAAACCTTTATGCACAAGCTTTGCGTTTGCACTTGTGAAAATTCCGCCTACGGGCATTAGCTTAAGTTTTCTGGTCTACACGTTCTTTGTTGTTTTTATGTGGATTCTGGAGTAGTGACTTTTGGCACTTATTGTCGGAGATTTTGTGCTCAGGTTATTGATGGTGCCATTGGGCATAATCACCTAAGCGCATGGTTCCGACAACGAGTCTTCCGACTCACGAAAAGTCAAGCATAAAAACCAAAGTAATGGATAAGCCAGCACTTGCTTCAAAATATATACATGCTGGGAACTAAGTTCTTAAGTAGCAGGAAATAACAACCATTGTTTTCCGCCTTAAGTTACATCATCAAGTTTTTTCCGCGCATACACCAAAGGCGAAACAAATATTACATAGTGTTTTTCACTCTTTGGGCGCAGGAGACTTGGAAGCAGCATCGTCCCCAGCTGGAGAATCACCCTCAACATCGGCGCTATGATGAGACTCGGAGGAATATTGGTTGACGTTGTCGATGGTGTTCATGGGCACGAAGACATCGATGTCCACCAACTCGGCAACTCTGGTGTCATAACCCGCGAGTGATGACAAGATGGCTTTGTGATCAATCTCTTTGCCGTCATCGTCAACGTCGGGGATACCAGAGGTCAACGTGTCGATGTCAGCACCTTCATAGTGTGCCTTCACCATTGAGAGCGCCATCCTTGCGCCAGCCCGTGCACATGAAGCTTTCTAGCTCGTAACACGCTCGGGGGCTTGGCGCAGAATCTCCGAGTACTTCGTCACGGAGTCCGAGGCCTTGATGCATATCTGGAGGGGCTTGGCAATCTCCTTGGCTTGGGTGATGGCGGTGTTGATGAAGTTGCCGGCAAGAACCATGCATTCCTTGTCCGAAGGAGGCGAGCAGGTTCAACCCATAGGAGCTGAAAATTCCAACAATGAGCGCATGAGTTCAATAAACTCTAAGTATCCAGACTACAGAAATACAAGGCGGAGGAAACTTACTGAAGATGCCGGCCTTGGCCTACCAGAGGGTGTCCGCCAAGGATTCCTTCTCTTGTTAGAGGAGCTTAAAAGCCTCGCTGTGGCGTTGGTTTTGCTCATCATCAGCTTGCTTGTGATCTTTTAAGATCTCAAGCTCCTCTTTCAAGCGATTGATTTCTGCGGAGGCGGAATCCTGCAGGGCTTTCATGGAATCCTCGTGCATCTTCAGCATCTCTTCCCTCTCCTTCTTAAGGATTCTATTCTCGCTGTCCAGCTGCTGGATGTGCTTGGACTGCTCGACAATATCCTTGGCCTTGGCGACATGTTCTGCAAAGTCGGAGAAAACAAAGTACACAGTGAGTACTCGGAGAATGAAGGCATAAAAACAGGACGAAATGCGCAAAAAATAAAACAGACTCTTGTTTTTGATGATCTATTCCTTCAAGATGGCAGTTTTACCCTTTTCGGCTTCAAGATCTGCACGCATCTTCTGGTACTTGTCGTTGGCCATGCCCCTCCGAGCATTCTCGTTCTGTAGAAAAAAGTAAAAAAGTTAAACCGTTGTTTAGTCTACTTGGAGCATCTAGTCGGAATTTTTCCACCTAGACGCTCGGTGGCTACAACGAGAGTTTTTTAACTTGGCAATATGCTTAGCTTTTCTTTAAGCATCTAGTCGGAGCTACTTCAGTTCTCGATTAGAAGCTTGGGGGCTACAGTATAAAGTTTTAACTCGGAAAATGCTTAGCTTTACTTTAAGCATCTAGTCGGAACTCATTCAGTTACAACTAGAAGCTTGGGGGCTACAGTATTGAAAATTATAAACACTACGTTTGCTACTCTTAAAGCATCTAGTCGGAATAGTTTGTTCCATCTAAATGCTTGGGGGCTACAGTGAAAGTTCTTTCTAATTTAGTCACTCTTAGAGCATATAGATGCAAAACCTATGGTTTTCCGTCTACATCCTCGGGGGCTACAGTGGGATACTCATATGAAATGCAAAAGGTAAAGTAAAACTTACAGGTGCAATAATCTTGAGGTTTGTAGCGCTCTCGGCTAGCAGCTTGCCAAAGGAGATGCTATTTCCTTGCAAGATATCCGCTTGTCGGAGAAGCTCCTCAATACCGCATGTCGGAGATGACGGCACTCCTCCAGGAACCAGAGTTGTGTTACTCGGCGTGAGCGCCGGGTAAACTATCTTCGAGAACTCGAAGGGCTTCTGGGGAGCGGGGGCGCCGCCTTCGGCAGAGGTACCAGCTCCCACTACCGCCTTGCCACTACCAATGGCATCCTTAGCCGGAGCTTCAGCCATTTGTAGAGCAATGCTCTCCTGCATCGCCTGCTCGCCGACAACAGCGAGTTCGGTATAGGTGCCAGAATCCACTTCCATGGCAGAAGGGTCTGGTGCCTCCTGGGCTTGAGAGCTTGTCAGGGCAGAGGAAGACTTGACGGTAGGAGTAGCAGGGGCAATGACGGGGGAGGCGTCGCGATGCATCATATCCTTGATATTTCTAGAAGCCCCCAAAGTTTTGGAGGTCTTCTTGAGGCTGGTCGTGGCTTTCTTCCTGAAACGTGCTGGATGCATAAGTACAGGAACGGAACAGAACAAGACAGATAAATAGACAATGTCGGAAAATGAGAAGCTTACACTAGGGGGGTGCTTTGGCAAAAACCCGGTGGCTTTTCTCTTTTCCGCCTCGAGGGCGGTGGTAGTCTTTTTGGAGGCTCCACCCTCCGTCTTCTTCTTCTTGCCTCCGTCGGCAGCGTAAGAGGTGGAGCTCTTCCGCTTTCGCGCCAACGGGACATCATCGTCGGACACGACCGTGACTTCCTTCATCTTTGGATCGTAGATTTGGGCCGCCAGGTTGTCCTCGTCTAGATCGCTAAGCTATTATGTAAGAAATCACCGTGTTAGATAAGATGATGTTGGCAAGATGGAGAAACTGGATCATATGTCGTACACGGAAAATAACTATCTACCTTTGGGCACTTGCCGTCTACGAACATGTCGTAGGTGATGGTGAAGCCACGCTTCTTATCCGTCACCTTGACGATGTCCTTCAGGCGGAGCTTGACGGAGTCGCTCGAGAAGTTATCCACGGAGATCCGGAGGGTATCCCTTCGATCACTGGTATACTCGTGCATGAACTTCGCGTGGTGCTGCAGAGGTTGGATTCGCCTGATGAACCAGCACATGGCTAGGTCCAAGCCGGTCAAACCCGTCTCTACGAACCATTCGATCCGCCTTATTACGCGAGAAGTGTCGAGGTCAGAGGGAAGGGAGGCATGGGATCTCCTTATGGAAACTTCAGCGGCGGCTCCATCCGCGAAGTCCGGGTACGTTGCTTCTCGGCCCGCCAAAGGAATGTCGGGGCCGTAGAAGTACGTCCGCTGCCAGTTTTTGCAGGACTCGTGGCGGACGATGTCGGGGAACCGCCGGCCAGGTCGAATCTTGAACCTTATGGTGCCGCAGTTCCTAAGCTCCTCCTTACTATGTCCGGCTTCACGTTTGACGGTGAAGCAATACACGAACAAGACTAACCTAGGCCTAATCCCTAGGTAACCCTCACAAAGTGCCGTGAAGTTGCTAAGAACTAAGATACTATTGGGGGAGAGGTTATGGGGTTGGACCTTGTAGTGGTTCAAGATGGAGAGGAAGAAGTGGGAGATGGGCAGGGAAACGCCACATACCAGCTGAGCCTTGAGGTACACCTTTTCTCTGACTTGGGGAGAAGGTGTCACCTCGCTGGCCGGCGCCGCCCACCAGGCGAGCCCCTCCGTCGCAGAGAGGTAGCCTTCGGCGACCATCTCCTGGATGTCGCGGTCGGAGATGTCCGAGCCACGCCAGTCACCCTTGTGCGAGTCTTGCACTTCTTCCAGTGGCTCTAGCGCCGCTAGATTATGGTCGCCGCCGGTGGTTTCGATCACCGCCGATGCGGGGATGACCAGGCTCTCTGGGGGCACGACGACGGAGCTCGCCGGCTTTGCCGCGGCTTCGCTCGATGCCGCCATCGATGGGGAGGAG
The DNA here is from genome assembly GCA_916181665.1 of Avena sativa. Taxonomy (NCBI): domain Eukaryota; kingdom Viridiplantae; phylum Streptophyta; class Magnoliopsida; order Poales; family Poaceae; genus Avena; species Avena sativa. The sequence continues at coordinate 268,126,798 of OV702298.1, read as the reverse complement.
CTGCTGCTGGCCATGGAGTGTTGGAAGGATGCGACTGACATGGGAAGAGGCTAGGGTTTTCGAGGTTTCTCGTGGAGAGCTCGAGGAGGCATGCGGCTGGAGGAAGAAGACGATGACACGAGAGGAATAAGGTAAAAAGTGGAAAGTGTCCCACGGTTACTATTTATCATACTCTGCGTCAAGATTCGTGCAGCTAATCGGACGGTTGCCGCGTAGACGACGTGTTCGTGAACGTGCGCGGTAATTTCGCCACGTCTCCAACCACCGCCGCCAATGGTTTGTATCGCTCGCGCGGGAAAATCGGATATGATTGCGTTCTCTGCATGTGTGAGTTACGAGGCGTCGCTGACCTAATCCTACGTCGTCCTAGCTGGCACGGGTAGATGATCCGTCGCATCGAAGATTCCGGCATGGACGGATTTAATCCGACTACGGAAGAGTACGATGGAAGATTCAGCATTTCTCCGGCTTACAAATCAAAGACGGAGAAAACCTTGCAGGGTTCTTTGGGAGGACTACAAGATATTGCTTGACGATTTGCCGACATCCATCTAGACGGAGCATTCCACGTGAAGAGGCAAGACGGCGTAAGATCTCGGAGTTATCCGGGGGCTACTGTTGGGGATATGCTATATGGGTATCCTAATAGCATGCCTCTTATCCGACTAACCCGGGTGGCCCATAGTCGGTAGCGTGGCCTATGGCCTGCTGGGCGGCCCAGTTAGGTGGATACAGAAGGGAGGACCATGCCAGATAAAGTAAGGCTACGGTGGAGTCACCAGCGTACCCGGAGCCTTGGAGTGCAAGATACACAAGACTAGTAATAGACGATGTAGGACTCTGTAACCTGTCCGGCTAGGACTTTTCCCTGTAACCCTAGGACCTGGCGAATATATAAGTCGAGCCTATGGGAGCCTTTAGGGCACAACCTAGTATCGATTCAGACAACCTCGCACAGCGAACCTATCTCTGTAACTCGGTGTATTGCCCTTATAGTGATTTATAGCAGGAGTAGGATTCCGCCACCATTGTGGGATCTGAACCTGGGTAAGCTGTGTTACCTCGTACCCGTCAACCGTCCGCCTTACCCCACTTCTCTAAACACGCACTGTGAGGACCCCTCCATGGTGTACTCGTCGGCAATACCACGACAACCACCATAGCACGAGTCCATCTCGATCTCTGCCTCAAGGTCAGCCGTCTTCGCCGCAGGGTCAGTCGTCTTCACCGTAGGGTTAGCCATCTTCACCGTAGGGTCAGCCTGCTAAGGACAATAAGCGGAAGTGTGCTTCGTCGATGAGTACTAACTGATGCAGCATCCCAAAACAAAAAAATTCGCCCCTCCAAACAGTACCTCATAAGAATCTTCCCATCAGACCTTATGATCTTACTGACGAGGAAACCGTAGCGATCGCAAAGGCCGAATGTGATGTGCATTTTCAAAAGAAGAAACCCGAGCCCGCTCATGTATACACCAAGAATAAAAAAGCATATGCACTTGATTTTCTGAACACAAAATTGCAATATGAGTTGCACCATAAGCCATATGACTATCTACGCACACTATAGAAGGAAGTGACAAAGAGCAAATCAAGTAAAAGTGCAAGCGGTAAATATTAGATGTTCCCTAGCTCGGACAGCAGGCCAAACAATCGATACAACCCCTCAAGGTGTTATGCAAAAATGTTCCCCAGCGATGGGAGGAGCCAATAGATATGGAAGCAGCTGCGTAGTTGGCGGCCTCTATGAATGTGGATGTTGCTGAATTGTTAGGTTCCCAAGACGACAAGTTACTAAAGGCTGTTGTAGTCGCTAGATATGTCTTAGGGATGGATTTGGTCAGCAAAGAGAAGTTGCGAGAACTTCCAACACAAATGCGGAATCTCCATCAATGGTACCTGAGAGTCGTAAAGCAGGACAGAATAATGATCATAGAAAACATCCCATGGGAGTACTACTTCTGACCCGAGTAGATCCATGTTGAGTTTCTAGAAATCTTCTAGTTATACAATTTCTACGACCTCAACAAATCTATCATGAGTTGCTATTGTCTATAAGTTGTTGAATTCAGTTCTTTTAGTTGTTCAGATTATTTTATGTAATTATCCTCATTATATCCTTTTGTACTCTATTATGCAGAATGAAGATCTTGGAATGTAAAAGAAAAAATGTCTATGGTGTTGGGTTCATTGACCCAAATAAAATACATATACAGACGGTAACGGAGAAACCCGAGGAGACGGCGAATAGCCTTCTAAGGTTTCTAACGGAGCAATATTTCTGTGACCATATACTATTACCTTACAACTTAAAGTGAGGGTCTTACTCTGTTGTACACACTCATTTTTGCTTACTCGATGTTAAGTGCAATTGATGAGTTATTGACGTATATATATATAAATTTGTGCAGGTTTCACTGGATTCTACTAGACATTCAACTTGATAAGGGAATAGTTGAAGTCTTTGACTCATTAAAGAAAGACATGGAAGAGTTCTACGCTATGCAGGACATGATCTAGAGGTAATTTCAAGCATTCACGCTATATCAGTCTCTATTCGTTGATTTCTTACATATGAGATAATAATGAATAACTCATTCATTCATTTTCTTTGTCGGGCAGGGTTTGGAAGAGTTTGAAGACTGCAACATTTGCGCATCTCTTTACTTCTAGTTTCAATACAATTATGATGCTAGATTATTATTTTGATTGAATTCTATCCTCGTAAAGTGCGTGAGGCTGCCATATGGTACGAATATGTGGATTATACGTTTGTGAGTTCATTTGCATGTTTAAATCTGAGCGCAAAGATTTTAGCATTGATGTAAGCCATACATTCACAATTTTATTTTATTACCGTCACTTTTTGTTATCATAATTGATATTAATATCCTTTTCTTATATAGTTCGAGGCCATGAGGGAAAAGCTCCTACCGTGTGGTAGCATAGAAATATTAGGAAACTATTTTGAAAATGAAAAAAAAGAAATAAAAAGAATACAAAATGAATTCTCTACCGCGGCAGAGAAAGCGCCCAAAATGCTGCCGTGGCAGAGAACCAAAAAAGGAAATAAATAAACCTAATACAAAATGAATTCTCTGCCGCGTCATAGAAAACACCGAAAATGCTGTCGCGGTAGAGAACCATTTGTCACGGCCCGTAACACCAACCAGGACAAATGGGGGTGCACCCGCGCGCGCCACGGTGGCCACGTGGAGGACCATTTTTCCCGCCTGGTTAATGGGACGGGACTATTGCTCGGGCCTCTAGTCCCGCATTGCTAGTCCCGATTTTAAAACTGGGAGTAGAGGCCCTTACGGGCCGAGACTACAGGGGCCTTCTCCACTAGTGGGATTTCGGTGGTATACAGGATGCAAAGTACAAAGGATTAAATCCAATTTCTTGTGGAGTACTGGATCCTCCAAGTGGAGTCTAACACGTCCTATTTCCATGCTATTGCCAATGGCTAGAGGAGGAAGTGCTTGATCCCCTGCCTCTAGGAGGGGACACTCTTTTGGAATGTCCACAAGAATTCTCCTCCCATATGTATGCCTTCTATAAAGAGTTGTTCTCCATGTCGCCATGTTCGGGGTTCTCGCTGGCCCTAGACTTTTGGTCGGAGGAGGCGACGGTCACCCCCGCTAAGAATGCGGAGCTTACTCTCCCGTTCCTCCCGGAGGGGGTGTCCGCGGCTCTGAAGTCCATGAAGACCAGGTCGGCGACATGCCCTGATGGCCTGCCGGTGAATTTCTTCCAGATCTTCTAGTCCCAGCTACAGCTAGTGATCATGTAGATGTTTCATGAGTTCTATACAGGGACCCTTGTTATGTCTCATCTAAAATTTGGTGTGATTACCTTTATTCCCAAGGTAGTGGGGGCCACGGATATCCACCAGTTTAGACTGATCATGATTACCAATGTCATCCAGAGGATCTTTGCGAAGGTTCGTGCCCGGAGGCTTGCTCTAGTCCTAGAGAGGCTCATGCATCATCTTCAGTTCGCCTTCCTTAAGGGACGCTTGATCCATGACGATGTCCTTTCTCTTCATGAAATTATTCATGAAGTGAAGGCATGCCGCCAGAAGGGAGTGTTCCTTAAGTTGGACTTCTAGAAGGCCTATGACCGATTGGACTAGGCCTTCTTGAGACTAGTCCTAGAGAGGAGGGGTTTTGATGACATGATGATCTGATGGATTATGCAGTTTGTGATGAGAGGTAGGAAGACAATCAATATTAATGGGGATATTGGCCCATTCAATAGTCCTTCATGTGGAGTTAGACAAGGGGATCATATCTCTCTCCTCTTGTTTAACTCCGCGGTTGATGCCCTGACAGATATTTTGGATAGAGACAAAAATGTTGGCCAGATCTCGGGAGTGGTGGGCATCTTATTCCTAGAGGTGGTATCTCCCAGATCCAATACACGAACGATACCATGATCATGGTGTAGGGCTCGGATATCGAAATTATTAACATCAAGTTCCTACTTCGAATCCATGTCAGGGCTAAAGATTAACTTCGACAAGAGTGAGGTTATGATTGTAGGATATTTAGAGGAGGATCAGTAGCGCATTGCCGATAACTTGAACTGTAATCTGGCGGACTTCTCTATTACCTACCTAGGGATGCCCATCCAAGAGACTAGGGTCCTGATCAAGGATCTGGCACTGCTGGTCACAAGGGTTCGGTCTAAAGCCAAACTCTGGTGAGCTAGGCTCATCACCAAGGAGAGCAAGACGGTCCTGATCAACTCATTCTCTCGATACTACCCATGTGCCAGATGGGGCTGTACCTGCTCCCGGAGGAGACTCATGCAGACTTCGCCAAGGCGCTGTCTAGGTTCTTTTGGGCAGCGAGGGATGGCCACCAGCGGTACCATATGGTTAAATGGGCAGACTTATGCGCCCTCAAATGCCTTGGGGCATAGGGATTCTTGACTCGCGTCACTATAATGTGGCCTTGATGCTAAAATGGGTTTGGCGCATCCTTAGGGATGATGGGGGGCATCTGGCTTCAGCTCATCAAGGACAAGTACCTCCGCGGCCGACCTCTTTTAGCTTGCGAACATTGGGAGGGATCCTAGTTGTAGCGGGCCATTTAGATATTAAGCATTTCATTGGGCAGGGTATATCCTTTGCCATTGGCGATGGGGAGAAGGTGCGCCTATGGCTTGACCCATGGCTATTGACGTCCCCGCTGTGCGAGCAGTTCCCCGCATTATATGCCATCACCGCCTCCCCGAATATCCTCGTAGGCGAGGCCTTTTGAGAGGGTCGCTGGAACAGCTTGTACCAGCGGACCTTTAGCATGGCCGAGGCGGAGGAATATCAGCGCCTAACGGCTGCCCTCCTTGCTTCCTTGTCCAATGAGAAGGACTTGGCCTCCTGGCGACTAACCTTGGGAGGGGAATTCTCGTTGAGCTCGGCATACCGGGCCCTCTTCCAGGGCCCGGAGTTTCGGTGGACCTCGCCCCTTTGGAAGGCCCCTCTTTGCGGTGACCCAGCATACCACAACATGATGTAGTACACTATAGTCGTTGACATAACACTCACAGAACACCATTCCACAAATATTACATCCCTCAGAGTGGTACAACAGAAACAAAGCGGGTCCACAAACATATCTTATTATTACAGCTAGAAATTTACATGAAGACTTTGAGATCCTCCTAGGTCCATAGAGGAATCTCAATGACTCAAAGCTAAGCAATAATAACTTGAGAACAAGATAAAGAAGCAAACTAAACTTTACTATAATACGAGATTACTAGTTAGAGGATAGAGATCTATACTACTAGATTTATTTAACTATATCTGATGTAACTATGCGTCAGACTCTTTAGCCTCTATTCCTTAGATGCTCATGTAGTTGTTTCCTTTGACTCTTCCGGATAACTCTGGATCCTCATAATTGAATTCTATTTGATCTTCAGCTGAATATAGTGTTTCATCTTTTTGGTCGTCAATGTCTTTAGAATCTAGCAAGGGTTAAGAAGATACGTTGAGTACCACTACTAGGAAAAAGCTCATCAGTGGCACACCATTTTTCAACTTATGTGGCGCATATGGGATGCGCCACAGTTATCACGCCACTAAAGTGAAGTTCTGTGGCGCATATTGCCAATATGCGCCACAGAAGTCCCCAACTAGATCTCATACTTCTATGGCGCATATTGACAATATGCGCTACTGTTTTTTTTTAAGAATTCAAAAAAGAAACGGCCAGATCTGGCCGGAGGTGGGGATCACCGGAGGTGGGGGTCACCGGAGGAGGAAAAGGAGGCCGATGGTGGCTATAGGAGGAGGAGGTCCCTAGCTAGAGACCTGATTTAATCTAAGGGTAGATCAAATGTAATAAACTAAACCACCACACATTGCTTAATGATTATTATCAGATACTTAAGTGATCATTCCATAGTATTTATTACAATGACCATGAATACCAAGCTATGAATATAACTCAAGTAACAAGAATCCAATAACCAAATCTTGATCTATCTTATTCTTATCAATTTCCTACCATGAGCATCATGGTAATACCTAACCTTAACTCTTTAGTTATATGGAGTAGGAAGGAAACCAATTCAAGACCCTTCACCATATATCTTTCTTTCCATATCAATCCTTATCATCTCTAATGAAACTTATCCTATTATTTGTTGTTCATCAATGTTGAGTAATCAACTATTGATTTATCAATTCTTAACCTATCAATTCTTGATCTATTAACTCTTGTCCTTATCATAGAATTCACTTAAGTCCTTTAGAGAAAGAAGTAAGAAGAGGTAAGTGGTAATGCTAGTTTTAGATATCATATATAGGCTGGGAGTGATTGAAGGGAGTCAAATCAATATGATAATTAGTGGAGTTAACTCACTCCTGAATGGATAGAAGAGTTATCTGGAATATATATTTATATGGTGATAAAGAAGATTACAAGGATGAATTCTAAAGATAGTTAGCAAGGAGTAATTCTATTGGATCAAGTAGGCATAGTAAATGAATAATATCTCTTAGTCAGATGGAAATATTAGGGAGATAATTATAATACAACTATAGTGTTGTATCGATGAAACCTTGATTAGCCAACTAGACACCTAAGCCGTCAATGATCAATGGATTGCAATGATCATGCTCAAGCCATTGAGAGTGAATGAGTATATCATGTATAAGTGACATTGGTGGATATAACATGATTAAACCCTAGTATAGATAAGTTATCCTAGGTTAATTAGTCATGAAAAGTCATAATGGAATAATGAGAAGTTGGTGTATGAGTTACTAAGGCAAGTAAAAGATAAGATAGTATGATCAGGCTAATGCTAGAACAACCTTGAGACATAAAATTAGTATTATTCCTCTTACAGGATAGTAAGCACCTAAGTGAAGTAGAATTTGATATATATATACATCTATTAGAATAATATTAGTGTTGCATAACGAAGGAAGTGTCGGAATGGAGTTAAGAGTAACTACTTGTTAGATTAAAGATTATCATTAGTGGAGTAGTTGATATAACCAAGTATAGATATGTAAGGTCCCTCCCTTTATAAAGGTAAGGATCCCGGTGATTGCAATGCTAGTCTCTGGATCAATAGCTAGCATCCACAGTTAAGATGTAATATCAAGAAACAAAGGTCATAATACAACTTTATAACCAGGAATAAAATAATATATTACATCTTACATAGCTCATTTGGCTATCTCATTACAATGCAGCAGAAATAACTATAGCATGGAGTCCTTCATCTTCAAAGTGCCACAGGCAAACATGTTGGTTGTAGACTTGTAATCCTAATCAACACACTTCACTAACATCGAACAAACCTGCAACATAATAAGTTACAGCCACAAGGGTCAATACATTTGAATTGTATTGGCAAGTGATACTATGGTAGTATAGTGGAGTCTATCATCTATATGCATTTGGCTAGTTGGAGTTTAGGCTTTCTTTGCTCAAAATAGATTTTCCTTATCATTTGAAACACTAAGTTTTTGCTTGTCAAAATCACCCAAGGCATCTCCCAATAGAAATTGGTGATCCTTCAACCCTTGTTTAACCACAAGTTTTTAACTTAGAAATTGGGATGAGGAGATTCTTGATAGCTTCCATATCTTGATGCTCAAATAGTCCTTTACCAGGGACATGGCTAAGTACTTAGATTCTTCACTCTGCAAAGGTGGTGCACTTTCCCCACAAGACTTGGTTTCACCAAGACAAGATCTTTCAGAAGCCTTCCCTTAGACCAGAATGGACGCGCCCCAACCTATCAATCCCCTACCACCAACTGTCCATTTGGCTAAGTTATTGCAACCTATATGATCCAAGCAGAGCCCACAATGCCAAGTGGCTGCACTTGAAGCTTCTCAACATTTGACATCTCAAATCTCTTTGTTCCTGGGTGGCATTCCACAAGTGAGATACACAAGGTAAACCATAGAAATGGGCCTTGTGTAACCACTCAACACAAACCATTCCTTCCATTCCACCCAGGTGATTCATTCACTTGGTTGTTTTATTAAACAAAACACAAGTCCTTGACTTAGAAATATTCCATAGCATGAATATATTCCACCCTTGTTTTCTACTAGCTAAGCTAAGCATGATAGTAGTAGGAATCTTAACTTAGGAAATTTCTACTAAGGTTTCATCTACTAGGATTTCCCATGGCATAGTTTACACTTAGCAAAAATTCCATGCAAGTCCTACTTAGAAATATGACTAATGCATAGTGAAAATAATGGGACAAAAGTATGAAGCATCAGTTGCCTTTTTGGTAGAGATTATAAGTTCACTCCTTGATCTTGCAATAGTCACACTCTTCAAATGTCACTACAATTCAATCAAACAAGCAATAATTCAATTTACCATTCAAGCAAACATCACATAAAATAATAGAAACAAAGCAATGCATGCAAGCATGCAAAAGATTTTTTATCTGGAAAAGTGGTTTCTAACATGTTATAAACATTCTAAAACACCTATTGGTCATTTTATATAAGTGGTAAAATCATTTGCAAAATATTTTACTTATAAACTATTTTTAAACCAAATCAATATTTTATGTGGTTAAAAATGCTTTTTAGCAAATCAATAATCTATAGGGTTCACAAATATATTTTTAAATCATAAAACTTTGTGTTTAGGGTCAGATAGTTTAAATCAAAACATTTTCCCAAAGGGTTTCCTCCAAAAGCATTTTTAATAAATAAACATTATTTTTATTTGACTAGAAATGTTCTAAATCAAAGATTTATTCTTTTGCTTCACAAAATATGTTTTTGAAACCACAAGTTGGTTTAGATGGTCAGTAGGTTCAAACAATCCATTTGCCCAAATGTTTTATCACAAAAATAATTTTAGAATGAATTTTGTATTCAAAATATGTCTACACAAATTTCTGCAAAAACAACCATTTTACCAGAAGCAATTCATTAAACAAAGTACATGGTTGGATATAATTTGTTTTGCTGATTCCATTGATATAAAATTTGTAAAATTTGGACGTGTGGATCAAAAGTTATGCAATTTACAAAATCAAACAACTAATAGAAATGTTTCTGGCTTTTAAAACAACACAGTGCCACGCGTCAAGTCCTTATTGGCCGATAACGGTTCGGGTGGATCGCGCAATGTGGTGTGTTGGATCTAAGTGAGACTGAATGGTGCAGATGAGCTCGTACCCTTTTGTTTAAGTAACTCTATCTACGCCACAGGATCAAGATCCAACGGTCCTCAGTGCAATGACCTAGAACTAGCGGTGCTGGAGTCTGACGCGCGGCGGCGGCGGCCTAGCAGTGGCATCACCGGCGATACAGGAAGCGAGAAAGAGAGAGAGGGGGCTCACTGAGTTCTCCGTATTCTGCTGATGCTCAATGTGGTCGTCACTTGTCGAGGGGCGCTCTGAATCACCGGTGATTCCTCGCCGGAGATGTGTCTAGCGTCGGGTGCGCCAGTCATTTGTTGGAGACGACGCCACGGTGTGCGCTAAGACGAAGCCGGTGTATAGTTAGATGCGTACGATGCTGGGGATCATTCGCGTGTCAACTAGAGGGGAGGGGACGGTCAGTACATACCGAGGGAGATCGCCGGAGTTGGGAAGGCTCACGGTGGGAGGTGCTGGCGAGAAAGCTCGTGTGCTCTGGACGCAGTGGGGCTAGCGGTGGTGGCCGGAATTTGAACGTGAGCTCGCCGGAGTCCGCAGCGGTGTGAGTGAAAATCGAGGCAGTCCGGGGGCTCTCCGGTAGAGAAGTTTGAGGGGAAAGAGGGAGGGGACGGAGGGGATTATGATAGTGTGGTCGAGGGCGGAATCACTGAGGCATTGATGCGAATTTACGCGAGAGATTATGGCCAGAAACGGCCGGTGAGGGAGGCGTGGTTGTCGCGGTGGGTGAGGACGAAGCCTGACAAGTGGGGCGTGGTTGTCAGCGAGAGAGAGAGGAGGTGGGGCCTAGCGGTCAGTGGAGATGCGGGTGGGTTTCTTAGTGGAAAACGGTTCGCTCGGGGGCGAGAGGGAGTGGCTGCTGGGCCAGTTGGGCTAGGTTTGCTGGGCTGGCTGTTTGTTTCATTTTTTTGTACTGATTGTTTTTCCTTTTTCTTTTTCTATTTATCTGTTTTGATTTTGTTTAATCAATTCAAACAACTATTTGAATTCAAACTTCAACCAAAATTTGTGTATATTCAAATACTGATTAATAATACATTCTAAAGTCAAATTTAGAATAATTCTTTTATTCTTTTAGGGTCTTTTATTTATTTTATAAATGGGCATTTGTCTTTATTTCAAATAGGTTTTAATGTGTTTTAAAACTTTATTTGAAATCCATATTTTTACCAAACCTATTCAGTAGGTTTATTTATTTTAATAAGGTCAAATAATTCACTTTGAATTATTTGGAATATTTTTTTACTATGATTTATTAATCATTTAAATTGGATATTTGCCTTTATTCCAATGAAATTAAATATGGGTTTAATTCCATAAATTTTATTTAGATGATTTCCTTGATACCATTTAAGTTAATGAAATGACTTTTTATACACTTGGGTAAATTCTAAATACTATTTTCCCATGATTTAGTTAATCATTCTTATTTGGGGATTGTCTTAATCCAATGGAATAGAATTTGGTTAAGGCCATATTATTTTATTTTGGAAAATTTCTTTATCTTTTTATTTTATTTGGATTTGGATTATATTCATTCCATTTGCTTATGGATTAGGCCAAGATTTAATTTGGATTTTAAAATACTTCTTATTTAATATTTCTTCCTTTTTCTTATAAAATCCATATCTTTTTATTTATAGATCCAAACTTGGTAATTCTAATTTGTATATTTTTATTTAGTATTTGTTTATCCTTTTAATTCTCTTTAGGATTATTTACTCACCATTTGGTATGGATTTTTAGATAGGTGCTTTATTAGCTTTGGAAATTCAATTTCCTTATCTTATTAAATTCATAAGATTTTATCTATGGCTCCAATTTAAGTGAAACCAATTCATATGGTTTTATAATAATTCTATTTGTTATTCTTGATCATTTTGAAATGTTTGTTTGACCAATTTTTATATGGATCCAATCCACAGGCTTGATAACTTGGAAATGTTTTCCTTCCATTAGGGTTTTAGGGTTTAGGTTTATTTTCCAAGTTGTTTAAATTTCAAGGTGCTTTTAAGAAGAATGCATTTCACTTGATTTGAATTTGGTTGGATTCAAACATTGATCAAAGTTTGTTCAAGATGGGATTTTAAGTTTCCATTTTGGAATCAAAAAGTTTCTTTTCACCCTAAATTTCAACAATTATTTATTTTGTTTATTTATTTTTCACATTACAAAATTTGGAAAATTTTGGGATGTGATAAGATATGAGTAGATTATGAAAAGCTTTAGTGACAAGCTTCTGAGATTTATAAGTGTGATTACAAAGTAAATTGCAAAGTAAGAGAGTAATCATTCAAGTGGAATTAGATTCATTAGAAGCATTTTAGAGATGAGAATTATCTCTATGAGGAGATCATAGAGCTTTAGTGACAAGCTCATTGGATTTACCAATGAATTTAGAATAAGAAAGCATTAATAAGAATATTCTTGTGAAGTAAAGCTCCTCATGTTAACACATGATGATGGATATGAAGAAGTAGTATATCTAGGAAAGGAATTCCTTAATTAGAAGTCAAGAATTATGAAGTATGGAAGATAGGAATTCTTGGTAAACACTCAACCTTAATTCTATAACCAAACATAATATCCATTTCATATGATTGATCTATCATCCTATTTCCACAATGCCTTATAGGAATATTTTCCTATAGCAAATCACTTAAGCATATCTTTATCTATGCCTATCCTAAGGATATAGGCCTATTAAATCTCCTAAAACATATGGTAAACATTTATAATTTTAAACCCTAACTTATACTTCAATCATAATTATCAATGTATAGTTAATGTCATAACCAGGATTATTAAAAAAATTATTCACCTATTAGTGGAATTGGAATAATAGAAATTACCATTTTAAGAACCTTATTAATTAAATCATATTATATAATGATTGCTATAAAATAATATGGATATATTCTTTGCATATCCTTAGCTATCTAAAACCATTAGCATTGCAACCATTAAGAGGAAATAAGAATCATTTTATAAGATCATAAACAAATCCTAAAACCCTAATGTCTATTTGTTCTATTTAATAAAAGAATCTCCCATATAATTATGAAAATTATAAATACAAAAATACATAGAGAGAAAATTAGTTATCATTAATCTCTCCATTATTCTAACAATTTCACAAAAAATTTAGTAGTTTATACCTTGTGAAGAGTAAATTTGAAATGAATTTGTAACATAGAAAATAGAAAACAGAAAAGAATTAGAAAAGAATAAAGGAAGAAGAAGCAACAGTCAATTCTGGCCCACGGCCCATTTCTTCTCGCAACTATCCGACGCTTGCGTGCAATCATATCAGCATCTTTGCTCGCTTCGCCGCGGCCCAATTGGCCCAATTCCACGGCACGTACCGCTTCGCTGTTTCTTTTGTTTCTTCTTCCTCTCGCCAAAAAGAATTGTCGGCGCAAGCAGTTGTCTGGCGCCTCGATCACCGTCCGCCGTCGTTGCTATGATCTCTCCACCAAGATTCGAGCCGCCGCTATTGTAGAGGTCCCAACCTTTAATAAGGTACAGATCCTTGTGTTTACAATGCTAGTCCCTAGATAAATAGCTAGCATCCACAGTTAAGATGTAATATCAAGAAACAAAGGTCATAATACAACTTTATAACCAGGAATAAAATAATTCATTACATCTTACATAGCTTATTTGGCTATCTCATTACAATACAGCAGAAATAACTATAACATGGAGTCCTTCATCTTCAAAGTGCACAGACAATCATGTTGGTTGTAGACTTGTAATCCTAATTGACACACATCAAACAAACCTGCAACATAATAAGTTACAGCCACAAGGGTCCATACATTTGAATTGTATTGGCAAGTGATACTATGGTAGTATAGTGGTAACTATCATCTATATGCATTTGGCTAAGTGGAGCTTAGGCTTGCTTTGCTCAAAATAGATTTTCCTTATCATTATAAAATACTAAGTTTTTGTTTGGCAAAAATCACCCAAGGCATCTCCCAATAGAAAGTGGTGATCCTTTAACCCTTGTTCAAACACAAGTTTTTAACTTAGAAATTGGGATGAGGAGATTCTTGATAGCTTCCATGTCTTGATGATCAAATTGTCCTTTTCCAGGGACATGGATAAGTACTTAGATTCTTCACTCTGCAGAGGTGGTGCACTTTCCCCACAAGACTTGGTTTCACCAAGACAAGATCTTTCAGAAGCCTTCCCTTAGACCAAAATGGACGCGCTCCAAACCTATCATCCCCTACCACCAACTGTCCATTTGTCTAAGTTATTGCAACCTATATGATCCAGGCAGAGCCCATAATGCCATGTGGCTGCACTTGAATCTTCTCAACATTTGACATCTCAAATCTCTTTGTTCCTGGGTGGCATTCCACAAGTGAGATACACAAGGTAAACCATAGAATGGGCCTTGTGTAACCACTCAACAAAAATCCTTCCAAGCAATACCATTCCACCCAGGTGATTCATTCACTTAGTTGTTTTATTAAACAAAACACAAGTCCTTGACTTAGAAATATTCCATAGCATGAATATAATCCACCCTTGTTTTCTACTAGCTAAGCTAAGCATGATAGTAGTAGGAATCTTAACTTAGGAAAATTCTACTAAGGTTTCATCTACTAGGATTTCCCATGGCATAGTTTATACTTAGCAAAAATTCCATGCAAGTCTTACTTAGAAATATCACTAATGCATAGTGAAAATAATGGGACAAAAGTATGAAGCATCACTTGCCTTTTTGGTAGAGAATATAAGTTTACTCCTTGATCTTGCAATAGTCACACTCTTCAAATTTCACTACATTTCAATCAGGGCACAAATTCAATCTACCATTCAAGCAATCATCACATAGAATAATAAAAACAAAGCAATGCATGCAAGCATGCCAAAGTTTGTTTTATTTGGAAAAGTGGTTTCTAATAGGCTATAAACATTATAAAACACCTATTGGTCATTTATAAAAGTGGTAAAGCCATTTGGAAACAAGTTAGTAAAATGGCTACTTTAAATCATTTTTGTTTTGTTAGAAATGATTTAAATCAAGGTAATAATTCCTAGTGTTTGACAAAGATATTATTAAACACAAATGTTAGTGTTTTAAGGTCAAGTGTTTAATATTAAAACCATTTGCAAAAGGTTTTATCTATAAACCATTTTTATACCAAAACAATATTTTATGTTGTTGGAAATGCCTTTTAGCAAAGTAATAATTTTATAGGGTTCATCAAATATATTTTTAAATCTCAAAACCTGGTGTTTAGGGTCATAGAGTTTAAATCTAATCATTTTCAAAGGTTTTACTCAAAAAGCATTTTTAACACATAAGCATTATTTTTGTTTAACTAGAAATGCTTTAATTCAAAGATTTATTCTTTTGCTTCACAAAATATGTTTTTGAATCACAAGTTGGTTTCTATGGTCAATAGGTTCAAAACAATCCAATTGCCAAATATTTTACCTTAAAAATATTTCTAGAATAATTTTTATATCCAAATTATGCCTACACAAGTTTCTGCAAAAACAACCAATTTAACAGAAGCAATTCATTAAAAAAAGTGCATGGTTGGATAGTGTTTGTTTTTCTAATTCCACTGATATAAAATTTGCAAAATTTGGACGTGTGGATTAAAAGTTATGCAATTTACAAAATCAAGCCCTAAATAGACAAGTTTCTGTTTTCAATTTAAAAGGGTGGCCACGTGGTGTGTTTTCATTGGCTCGTACCGTTTCGTTCGGATCAGGCAGCATGGACCGCAGGATCTACTTAACATCGCACGGCACAGATCTGTCTATACCTCTTCGCTAAGTCGTTCTATCCTAGCCAATGGATCAAGATTCAACGCTCCTGATCGATTTGACCACAGATGGGCGGCGCTGGGTCAATGGCGAGCGGCGACGCGCTCGGGCTACAGCGTTGCGGTGGCTATAGGAAGCAAGGAAGAGGATGGTGAGGCTTACCAGGTTCACAGAGATGTGCTGAAGCTCGAGGTGGTTGTTTCGGGGACAAGAGCGCGCGGGGGTGGATGCAATTTCTCGCCAAAGTTGTCGCATGCGTCTGGCGCTTGCTGTCAACGTCGAAGGCGAGTCTACAGGTCCTGAGCGAGTGAATGGCGAGCACCTGGATGTTCACAAGACACAGGCGAACAAGTTGGTATGAGTCTCTGGTCAAGGTGCACACTGGTTAATGCGCTAAAGCTCACCGGAGATGTTGCAGACGGCGGCGCTGCTTGGTTGTCGTTGTTGCCGATGCTGTGGGTCAAACGCGGGCAAGCCGAGGCTACTGGGAGGTGCGCAGGAGTCTGGGGATCAGTATCATGTGGTCGAGAGGGAGAGGGGCGACTGTGGCTGGCCGGAATTGCTCGAAGAGCTCTTCGGAGGCCGCAGCGGTGCAAGCGAAATTGGGACGGCCTGGGGGCAGAGAGAGCCGGGCGAGAGAGGGGAAAGGGAGATGAGGAGCAGGCGCTTTAACGAGCTTAGTCATAGGGAGTAATCGATGCGGCATTGATGCAAATTGAATCAAGTTTTTTAAACGGCAGAAACGGTCGGCGAGGCTTGGTCACCGCGGGGGGGTGAGGAAGATGATTGACGAGTGGGGCTGGCTAGTCAGTGAGAGAGGGAAAGGAATGGTGGGGGCCAGTGGTTAGTGACTGAGGGGGTTATTCGTGCGGTGTGAAATGTTTTCTAGAGGGAGAAGAGAGAGAGGCCGCTGGTGGGATTAGTGGGATGGTTAGGTTGGGCTGGCTTCTTTCATTTTTTTGTTCTGTTTCTTTTTCTTTTTCCATTTTCATTTCTGTTTTGAATTTGTTTAAACATTTCAAACAATCATTTGAATTCAAAACCTTGCCAAACTTTTCAGTAAGTTTTTAATATGTTTTAAACATGTATTTCAGGTCCTTTTTAGGAATAAATCCTTTATTTATTTAGGTTTTATATTTTATTTAAAAAGGGCACTTTCCTTTATTAAATAAGATTTTGTTAAATTTTCAAAACCCTTATTTGAAATCAAAATTTCACCAAACCTTTTCAGTAGGTTTCATTAATATAAAAGGGTGTTAAATAATTCACTTTGAATTATAATTTAAAATACTTTAATAAGTTTTAATGTTCATTTAAATTGGGAAATGTCTTTACTTAAATAAAAATGGATATTAATAAATCCTTATGATTTTATTTAAATATTCCTTTACTCTTTTTACTAAACAAAAATATTTTATTTTATTTGCTTGGCCAAGTTTTAATTTGGCTTTTTAAAATAGTCCTTGTTTATTTATTTCTTCCTTTGTTTTATAAAATCCATATCTTTTTATTTAAAGATCCAAAAATGGTAATTCCAACTTTTAAAATTTTTATTCAATATTTATTTATCTTTTAAACCCCTTTTCATTCAAAGTTTGTTCAAGATGGGTTTTGATGTTTCCATTTGGAACCAAAAAGTTTCTTTTCACCCTAAATTTCAAAATTTATTTATTTTGTTTATTTATTTTTCACATTTCAAAATTTGGAAAATTTTGGGATGTGACAGGTACCACCCTTAAAAGAAATATCGTCCCGAGATTTGGGGAGGCTAGAGGTTACAAGTTGGCTTCAAGGCAACTAGGTACTACCACCCTTAAGAAGTTTCCAACTAGATTACATCTTGGCTTGCTTGGGATCTTGATGAATCTTCTCTAGGCATACATCTGCATAGGTCCTTTGTTTCCACACTTGAAACATGTGACAAGGCTGAGATCCCTCATAGGCTTGTTTGTCTTTTACTTCATATTTTCTGGACAATTGCTTGCATAATGTCCTTGGTCACCACAATTGTAACATGTGACAAGGTTGAGTTCTTCACGTATCTTCTGTGGACAAGTTGATACATAATGGCCTAGCTCTTTGCAGTTGTTGCACCACACTTGGCTAACTTCCTTATACTTCTTCTTTTCTGGACATTCATTGGCATAGTGTCCCATCTCCTTGCAATGGCAACATTGCACTTGGCTTTTGTCCTTCTTCTTCTTGGGTTTCTCCAAAGCTACGAGTTCTTCTAGTTCATGCTCTTCATATCTCACCTCAAAGGTGTGGGAAAGTCTCCTGGTTTCCTTAATCCTTTCCTTGGATAATACATATGTTTCCTCTTTTGTCCATCAATGTGAGTCATACTGCATGGAGGTGCAAGCTGATATTTTCCTTTGTCTTCATCCTTGTTGGTAGAAGTTGTTCCGTCATGGGGGTTTACAAACTGTTGATGCACTCCACCTTGTTTCCTTTGTTGAACTATGGAATAGATGGGGCATTGGATAGGGACATGATTATTTCCTTCACATAGGAAACAAGTAGCTTGAGATGTGGGGCATTATGGATGTCTCTCTTCACAATTAGGACATTGATCGTCATGCTATTTGGAAGTGTGATCCATGTCTCCACAAATATTGCAAGCTTGAGTTCCTTCTACAATATCATCCTTGACATCATTGTTGTCACAAACTCCTCGGGAAGGGTTGTCTCCCATGTTGATCATTTTATTTGTCATCCTTTGCAACAATTGGGTTTGGGTTTCCAAAAACCCTTGCATGGTTGGGTCTAACTCATTGTTGTTGTCCCAAAATTGACCGGTCAGTTGATTTAACTGGGTTTGGGTTACTATGAGTTCTCTCATGTGCATCTCTTGGTTGTTGTTGTCACCATTCTTTATGGTGGAGTTTCTTGGAGTAGTCATTTGTTTGGGTTGGATTGGGATTAGAATAGGCAAAGATTTCTAAGGAAATAGTTCTAATCACACATATCACAATTCACACAAGCATTATGCAAGCAATCACAAACAAACATTCCACCCAAACAACAAGTTTCAAGCACATTTTTAGGCAACAAAATATTTTTGCTACACCACATAAGTTGGTGGGTTTGATCTAAACTAAATATTGTGGTCCAACTATATGGTTCACTTGAGATCATTCCATTCTTCTTAGTTGTTCCTTCTTGAACAAGATCATTGTATCCTTGGAGGAATTCTTGTATCTTGGTCACAAAACTTCAAAGGTGATGATGGTTCTTCTAAGTTGTGTTTCCAGTCTTCAAGTCTTGAGTAATATTTCTTGTCTCACTTGTAGTCCTTAGTGATGTCCAAGTTGAAGTCCTTGGTGAAACTAAAGTTGAAGTCATTGATGTTGTTGAAGTTGAAGTCATTGAGTTGGTGAAGTCCTTTGCTCAAGTTGGTGTCTTTGCTCATGGTGGAGGCTTTGTCCATCAAGTTTGAATAGAAGAGATGTAGAATTAAAACCAAAAAGGTTGAGGAAAGAGTTTACAAGATTGTTTGTAAATAAGTTTTGGAACAAATACAACTCTTATTTTTCTAAGGGATTTTGTCCAATCCTAGGGTTACAATCCTACAGGCAACACAGTGCTCTCATACCATCTATAGAGGTCCCAACCTTTCATAAGGTAGAGATCCCTGTGTTTACAATGCTAGTCCCTGGATCAATAGATAGCACCGACAGTTAAGATGTAATATCAAGAAACAAAGGTCATAATACAACTTTATAACCAGGAATAAAATAATTCATTACATCTTACATAGCTCATTTGGCTATCTCATTACAATGCACCATAAATAACTATAGCATGGAGTCCTTCATCTTCAAAGTGCCACAGGCAATCATGTTGGTTGTAGACTTGTAATCCTAATTGACACACTTCACTAAGATCAAACAAATCTGCAACATAATAAGTTACAGCCACAAGGGTCAATACATTTGAATTGTATTGGCAAGTGATACTATGGTAGTATAGTGGTAACTATCATCTATATGCATTTGGCTAAGTGGAGCTTAGGCTTGCTTTGCTCAAAATAGATTTTCCTTATAATTTGAAAACACTAAGTTTTTGTTTGTCAAAAATCACCCAAGGCATCTCCCAATAGAAATTGGTGATCCTTTAACCCTTGTTCAACCACAAGTTTTTAACTTAGAAATTGGGATGAGGAGATTCTTGATAGCTTCCATGTCTTGAGGATCAAATTGTACTTTGCTAGGGACATGGCTAAGTACTTAGATTTGACACTCTGCAGAGGTGGTGCACTTTCCCCACAAGACTTGATTTTCACCAAGACAAGATCTTTCAGAACCCTTCCCTTAGACCAAAACGGACGCGCTCCAAACCTATCATCCCCTACCACCAACTGTCCATTTGGCTAAGTTATTGCAACCTATATGATCCAGGCAGAGCCCATAATACCAAGTGGCTGCACTTGAAGCTTCTCAACATTTAACATCTCAAATCTCTTTGTTCCTGGGTGGCATTCCACAAGTGAGATACACAAGGTAAACCATAGAAATGGGCCTTGTGTAACCACTCAACAAAAATCCTTCCAAGCAATACCATTCCACCCAGGTGATTCATTCACTTAGTTGTTTTATTAAACAAAACACAAGTCCTTGACTTAGAAATATTCCATAGCATGAATATAATCCACCCTTGTTTTCTACTAGCTAAGCTAAGCATGATAGTAGTAGGAATCTTAACTTAGGAAAATTCTGCTAAGGTTTCGTCTACTAGGATTTCCCATGGCATAGTTTATACTTAGCAAAAATTCCATGTAAGTCCTACTTAGAAATATCACTAATGCATAGTGAAAATAATGGGACAAAAGTATGAAGCATCACTTTCCTTTTTGGTAGAGAATATAAGTTTACTCCTTGATCTTGCAATAGTCACACTCTTCAAACTTCACTACATTTCAAACAAGGCACAAATTCAATCTACCATTCAAGCAATCTTCACATAGAATAATAAAAACAAAGCAATGCATGCAAGCATGCCAAAGTTTGTTTTATTTGGAAAAGTGGTTTCTAATAGTCTATAATGAAGGGTTTCGCAGCATAGTAAATCAAAATTTTCTACGGAAGCGAACAGAGGGAAAGCCAAGATCTAATCTAGGAGATGCAAACAACGAGAGAGATTGGATTAGATCTTCATACCCTTGAAGATTCGCACAGCGGAACGTTCGTCGGAACATGGGTGATGTAGTCGTACTCGCTTCTCCTCCTCGCGATCCGATCCGATCTAGCACCACAAGTGGCGGTGCCTCCATGAGATGCACACGTGCAGCACCTCGACGTATCCTCCTTCCTCGGACCAGCAAGTATGGTGGAGAGATGGATTGGATCTACAACACGACGGCGTGGTGTATATGGTGGAGAATTTCTGCTGCAGGGCTTCGCCTACAAACAGTCGGGAGGGAGAGAGGAAGGGCAGCAGGGCAACTGCGTTTGGAGGAAGGTGTGTGGGAGGGGGGCGCACCAGCCCTCTATATATAGAGGGGGGCGGCCAGCCCTAGCCTCTCCTCCAAGCTTATCTCTAGTTTAAACAATTTAAACTCTCCCTTATCTAGAAATCCTATCTTATCTTATCTCTAGTTTAAACGATTTAAACTCTCTAGGATCGGCTGGGCCCTATGGGGCCTTGTGCCCCTGGCCCAATGCGGCCAGGACACTCCCTCATAGGCCCATGCCCCCTCCCGGAAGGTGGGGCCACGTTCGTCCCCTTCCGGAAGGTTCTAGAAGCTTCCGGTACAATACCGATTAACCCGGAACAATTCCGAACTCCAAAAACTGCACTGCCTTATATGAATCTTATTCTCCGGACCATTCCGGAACCTCTCGTGATGTCCCGGATCCCATCCGAGACTCCGAACAAAAATTCATAAACCAATTATCCAATCTATCTTAGCGTCGAGACACGTTAAGTGTGTGACCCTGCGGGTTCGAGAATATGCAGACATGATCTTCTATCAATAATCAACAGCGGGGTCTGGGCACCCATATTGACTCCCACACATTCATCGATGATCATATCGGATGAACCACGATGCCAGGATTCAATCAATCCCATATATATATTCCCTTCGTCTCGCGATATTTTACTTGCCCGAGATTCGATCGTCGGTATCGTCATACCTAGTTCAATCTCGTTCACAGCAAGTACTTTACTCGTTCCGTAATCCGATATCACTTTGTGATTAACTCCTTAACCACATGCTTGCAAGCGGTGTTGATATCGATTACCGAGTGGGCCCGAAGTATATCTCTCCGACTTGGGAGGGACAAATTCCATCTCGATACATACAACCCAACAGATACTTTCCGATCACCTGAGAGACACCTTTATGATCACCCTCTCATAGGATGATGTTTGATGACCTCAAAGCTTTCTTCCGATACCAGGGAGTTGCATTATCTCATGGTCTAAGGAATACAATATCTGACATAAGAAAAGCTTCGCAAAGACGAACACGATGACACGATCTAATTGCTTCGCTTAGTTTGGGTCTGTCCACCATATCATTCTCCCAATGATATGATCTCATTATCAATTGACAACTCATGTCTATGGTTAGGAAACCTTAACCATCATTGATCAATGAGCTAGTCCATAGAGGCGTACTAGGGACACGGTGTTGTTCACAAACCACACGAGTATTAATGTTTCCGCTTAATACAATTCTAGCATGGAATATAAACATTATCATGAACAAGAATTATAATAATAACATCTTTATTATTGCCTCTAGGGCATAATTCCAATAGTCTCCCACTTGCACTAGAGTCAATAATCTAGTTTACATTTGGAAACAATCTCACACCCATGGCACCGAGGTGCTGATCATGTTTTACACATGGAAGAGGTTTAGTCAATGGATCTGCGACATTCAGATCTGTATGTACTTTGTTGATCTTCAGATCTCCATCTGCTATATAATCTCGGATTATATGAAACTTGCGGTTGATATGCTTGGTCTTTGGATGATATCTTGGTTCCTTAGCGAGTGCTATGGCGCCAGTGTTGTCACACAATATCTCCAGTGGGTCCAATGCACTTGGAACCACGCCAAGCTCAGTGATGAAGTTTCTGATCCAAACTCCTTCACTTGACGCTTCTGCAGCAGCCATGCATTCCGCTTCTACTGTAGATCCCGCGATCACGCTTTGCTTGCAGCTTCTCCAGCTCACAGCTCCTCCATTCAAAATATACACGTATCCTGTCTGAGATTTAGAATCATCCTTGTCGGTGTCGAAACTAGCATCGACGTAACCTTTTACGACGAGCTGTTCATCACCCCCATAGACTAAGAACATTTCTTTAGTCCTATTCAGGTACCTTAGGATGTTCTTCACGGCTGTCCAGTGTTCCACTCCTGGATCACTTTGATATCTGCTCGTCAAACTAAGAGCATTGGACACATCCGGTCTAGTACACAGCATGGCATACATGATGGAACCTATGGCCGAGGCATAAGGAACTTTGCTCATAGCTTCCCTATCATTTACCGTAGCTGGACACTGAGCCTTGCTCAATATCTTACCTGACAACATAGGCACTGAACCTTTCAATGCCTTATCCATTCTGAACCTTTTCAGAACTTTGTCTAGGTATGTACTCTGGCTTAAAGCTATTAGGCGTCTTTGTCTATCTCTATAGATTTTGATGCCCAATATATAAGCAGCTTCACCTAGGTCTTTCATTGAAAAACACTTGTTCAAATAACTCTTCACATCGTTAAGCATGTTGATGTCATTTCCAATAATCAATATGTCATCCACATATAGTACCAGAAACGTCACCGAGATCCCACTCACTTTCTTGTAGATGCAAGCTTCGTAGCAATTTGGAACAAATCCAAAGCTCTTGATCACTTGATCAAAACGAAGGTTCCAACTCCGAGATGCTTGCTTTAGTCCATAAATGGAACGCTGAAGTTTGCATACTTTATTAGCATCCTTAGGATCGACAAAACCTTCGGGTTGCATCATATACAACTCTTCATCAATGTTGCCATTGAGGAACGCAGTCTTGACATCCATCTGCCATATTTCATAATCATGAAACGCAGCAATTGCTAATAAAATCCGAATGGACTTAAACATCGCTACGGGAGAGAAAGTCTCATCGTAGTCAACACCTTGAACTTGTCGAAAACCTTTCGCGACAAGCCATGCTTTATAGACGGTAACATTACCATCCGCGTCCGTTTTCTTCTTGAAGATCCATTTGCACTCAACGGCCTTTCGGTCGCTAGGAGGGTCCACCAAAGTCCATACTTGGTTTTTGCTCATGGATCCCAATTCGGATTTCATGGCTTCTAGCCATTTCTCAGAGTCTGGGCTCATCATCGCTTCCTCATAGTTCGTAGGTTCACTGTCTTCTACTAACAAGACAGTCAAGACAGGGTTGCCGTACCACTCAGGAGGGGCACGCGACCTTGTCGACCTGCGACGTTCAGTAGCAGCATCGTCCGAAGCTTCATGATCCTTGTCATTAGCTTCCTCTATTGTTGGTGCAGGCGGCACTGGAACAATTTCAGGTGCTGCGCTACTCTCCAATTCAAGAGAAGGTTCAATAACCTCGTCAAGCTCTACTTTCCTCCCACTCACTTCTTTCAAGAGAAACTCCTTCTCAAGAAAGGAACCGTTCTTTGCGACAAACACTTTGCCTTCGGTTCTGTGATAGAAGGTATACCCAATAGTTTCCTTAGGGTATCCTATGAAGACGCATTTCTCCGCTTTGGGTTCGAGCTTGTCCGGCATCAACTTCTTGACGTAAGCTTTGCATCCCCAAACTTTAAGAAACGACAACTTAGGTTTAGCACCAAACCACAGTTCATACGGTGTCGTCTCAACGGATTTAGATGGAGCCCTATTTAAAGTGAATGCAGCGGTTTCTAATGCATAACCCCAAAATGATAACGGCAAATCAGTAAGAGACATCATCGATCAGACCATATCTAATAGGGTTCGATTCCGGCGTTCAGACACACCATTGCGCTGTGGTGTTCCGGGTAGCGTGAGTTGTGAAACGATTCCACTTGCTTTGAGATGCGTGAGAAAATCATAACTCAAATATTCGCCCCCACGATCGGATCGTAGAAACTTAATCTTTCTGTTACGATGGTTCTCCACTTCATTCTGAAATTCTTTGAACTTTTCAAACGTTTCAGATTTATGTTTCATTAAATAGATATACCCATATCTACTTAAGTCATCGGTAAAAGTGAGAAAATAGCGATATCCACCGCGCGTCGAAACACTCATCGGTCTGCATACATCGGTATGTATGATTTCCAACAAGTCCGTTGCTCGCTCCATCATACCGGAGAACGGGGTTTTGATCATCTTGCCCATGAGGCATGGTTCGCATGTGTCAAATGATTCAAAATCAAGAGACTCCAAAAGTCCATCAGAATGGAGTTTCTTCATGCGCTTTACACCAATATGACCTAGACGACAGTGCCACGAATAAGTAGTATTATCACTATCTACTTTGCATCTCTTAGCCTCAATGTTATGGATGTGTGTTTCATCCCTTTCGAGATTTAGAAGAAATAAACCATTCACAATAGGTGCATGACCATAAAAGATGTTACTCATATAAATAGAACAACCATTATTCTCCGATTTAAATGAATAACCGTCTTGCAATAAACACGATCCAGAAATAATGTTCATGCTCAACGCAGGCACATAATAACATTTATTAAGGTTTAAAACTAATCCCGAAGGTAAAACTAAGGAGAGCGTGCCGACGGCCATCACATCAACTCTTGATCCGTTGCCAACGCGCATCGTCACCTCATCCCTCGCAAGCCGCCGTCTATTCCATAGCTCCTGTTTCGAGTTACAAATATTAGCAACTGAACCGGTATCAAATACCCAGGCACTACAACGAGGGCTAGTAAGGAAAACATCAATAACATGTATATCAAATATACCTTTGATGGTGCCAGCCTTCTTGTCCGCTAAGTACTTCGGACAGTTGCGCTTCCAGTGACCCTTGTCCTTGCAATAGAAGCACTCAGTGTCCGGCTTAGGACCAGACTTGAGCTTCTTCTCAGCAGGGGCAACGCGCTTGCCGCCGCCTTTCTTGAAGGGCTTCTTTGCACCTTTACCTTTCTTAAAGGAGGGCTTGTTGACCATCAACACATGATTATCCTTTTTGATGTCCACCTCCGCAGCCTTCAGCTCTGCGAAGAGCTCGGTGATCGTATCAGTGGAACCAATCTGATTGTGAGTCACTACAAAACTTTTGTAGCTGGGAGGGAGTGATTGCAGAACCCTGTCAATCTTGAGCTCCTCTGGAATCTTGCAGTCCAGTTGCTCAAGGTGTTGAGTGTAGCCCGACATCTTAATGGCGTGCTCACTAATGGAACTCCCTTCCTCCATCTTGCAGTTAAAGAACTTCTCAGAGATCTCATATCTCTCAGAACGGGCCTGAGTCTGAAACATGGTTTTCTGCTCCTCGAGAATCTCAAAGGGCCCGGGATAGTTTTCAAAACGATTTTGAAGTTCCGGTTCCATAGCAAACAACATGGTGCTCTTAATCACACTATAATCATCTTTGCGCGACTGATAGACAACTTTCTCATCAGCTGGCGCAGTTGCAGCAGGGGGGTTACCTAACGCTTTCTCAAGGACATAGTCCTTTTGTCCGCCAGACAGAATGATTCTTAGATTGCGGAACCAGTTGGTGAAGTTAGACCCATTGTTTCTAAGCTTTTCTTTCTCAGCAAAAACGTTGAAGTTGAAGTTGGACTTGGCCATGTGATCTACAGTATTTGCAAGTACAATTTAGACTATGTTCATGATAAATAGTTCAACTTAATCAAATTACTAGATGAACTCCCACTAAATTCAACATCCCTCAAGTTGTTTAGTGAACACGATCCAAATTCACCACACCTAATCCGATCATCACGAGAAGAGATGTGGTTTCAATGGTGGACAACGAAGTGTCGATCATATCATTCATATGACTCATGCTTAACCTTTCGGTTCTTGTGTTCCGAGGCCATGTCTGTACATGCTAGGCTCGTCAAGTTAGACCCAAGTATTTCCGCGTGTGCAAAACTGGCTTGCACCCGTTGTATGTGAGCGTAGAGTCTATAGCACCCGATCATCACGTGATGCTTGGAAACGACGAACTTTCGCAACGGTGCATACTTGGGGAGAACACAGTTTTTATCTTGATCTTTAAGTGAGGAATCATCTTATAATGCTACCGTCGCGATCTAAGCATAATAAGATACATAAAAGGGATAAACATCACATGCATATAACTTTATGTGACATGGTATAGCCAATCTTCGCGCAATGATCTCCATCTTGTGCGTTCCGGCATGATCTCCATCACTTCACCATGATTTCCTCCACCACGAATAGCAACTACAACTATTGCTAACCACTTAGCGATAAAGTAAAGCTATTACATGGCGTATAAGAAGTTGACTCGCAGGTCATACACAATTATAAAGACAACCATATGGCTCCTGCCGGTTGTGTACTCATCGACATGCAAGTCGTGAAACATTACAAAACATGATCATCGCATACAATATACACATCACATCTTGGGCCATACCATATCACAGAAAACACTCCCTACAAAAACAAGTTAGACGCCTCTACTTTGTTGTTGCATGTTTTACGTGGCTCATGGGAGTAGATGCTAAGAATGATTCTTACCTACGGAAAGCCACAACGGTGATATTATGGTTGCCAAACTCCGGCGTTAATCCCATGACAACTATAGTGAGAGAAACTGACATCCACCAGCCGCATGTGTGGTACAAGCCACACGTCAAGTGCGGAGCCGGTCTCGCGAACGACGTCGCGTAAGGTTGGCCTGGACCGCTTCAATCTCACTATCCGGCGTCATAAGAAGAACACAAACAAGAGGCTTGCAACAGAAAACATCAACGCCCGCAACAACCATGTTGCGTTCTACTCGTGAATCACATCTACGCATAGATCTAGCTCTGATACCACTGAAGGGTTTCGCAGCATAGTAAATCAAAATTTTCTACGGAAGCGAACAGAGGGAAAGCCAAGATCTAATCTAGGAGATGCAAACAACGAGAGAGATTGGATTAGATCTTCATACCCTTGAAGATTCGCACAGCGGAATGTTCGTCGGAACGTGGGTGATGTAGTCGTACTCGCTTCTCCTCGCGATCCGATCCGATCTATCACCACAAGTGGCGGTGCCTCCGTGAGATGCACACGTGCAGCACCTCGACGTCTCCTCCTTCCTCGGACCAGCAAGTATGGTGGAGAGAGGGATTGGATCTGCAACACGACGGCGTGGTGTATATGGTGGAGAATTTCTGCTGCAGGGCTTCGCCTACAAACAGTCGGGAGGGAGAGAGGAAGGGCAGCAGGGCAACTGGGTTTGGAGGAAGGTGTGTGGGAGGGGGGGCGCACCAGCCCTCTATATATAGAGGGGGGCGGCCAGCCCTAGCCTCTCCTCCAAGCTTATCTCTAGTTTAAACAATTTAAACTCTCCCTTATCTAGAAATCCTATCTTATCTTATCTCTAGTTTAAACAATTTAAACTCTCTAGGATCGGCTAGGCCCTGTGGGGCCTTGTGCCCCTGGCCCAATGCGGCCAGGACACTCCCTCATAGGCCCATGCCCCCTCCCGGAAGGTGGGGCCACGTTGGTCCCCTTCCGGAAGGTTCTAGAAGCTTCCGGTACAATACCGATTAACCCGGAACAATTCCGAACTCCAAAAACTGCACTGCCTTATATGAATCTTATTCTCCGGACCATTCCGGAACCTCTCGTGATGTCCCGGATCCCATCCGAGACTCCGAACAAAAATTCATAAACCAATTATCCAATCTATCCTAGCGTCGAGACACGTTAAGTGTGTGACCCTGCGGGTTCGAGAATATGCAGACATGATCTTCTATCAATAATCAACAGCGGGGTCTGGGCACCCATATTGACTCCCACACATTCATCGATGATCATATCGGATGAACCACGATGCCAGGATTCAATCAATCCCATATATATATTCCCTTCGTCTCGCGATATTTTACTTGCCCGAGATTCGATCGTCGGTATCGTCATACCTAGTTCAATCTCGTTCACAGCAAGTACTTTACTCGTTCCGTAATCCGATATCACTTTGTGATTAACTCCTTAACCACATGCTTGCAAGCGGTGTTGATATCGATTACCGAGTGGGCCCGAAGTATATCTCTCCGACTTGGGAGGGACAAATTCCATCTCGATACATACAACCCAACAGATACTTTCCGATCACCTGAGAGACACCTTTATGATCACCCTCTCATAGGATGATGTTTGATGACCTCAAAGCTTTCTTCCGATACCAGGGAGGTGCATTATATCATGGTCACAAACCACACGAGTATTAATGTTTCCGCTTAATACAATTCTAGCATGGAATATAAACATTATCATGAACAAGAATTATAATAATAACATCTTTATTATTGCCTCTAGGGCATAATTCCAACAACCAATAATTTCTAGAATAATTTTACCTTAAAAATATTTCTAGAATAATTTTACCTTAAAAATATTTCTAGAATAATTTTTATATCCAAATTATGCCTACCCAAGTTTCTGCAAAAACAACCAATTTAACAGAAGCAATTTATTAAACAAAGTGCATGGTTGGATAGTGTTTGTTTGGCTGATTCCATTTATATAAAATTTGCAAAAGTTGGACGTGTGGATTAAAAGTTATGCAATTTACAAAATCAAGCCCTAAATAGACAAGTTTCTGTTTTCAATTTAAAAGGGTGGCCACGTGGTGTGTTTTCATTGGCTCGTACCGTTTCGTTCGGATCAGGCAGCGTGGACTGCAGGATCTACTTAACATCGCATGACACAGATCTATCTATACCTCTTCGCTAAGTCATTCTATCCTAGCCAATGGATCAAGATCCAACGCTCTTGATCGATTTGACCACAGATGGGCGGCGCTAGGTCAACGACGAGCGGCGGCGCGCTCGGGCTACAGCGTTGCGGTAGCTACGGGAAGCGAGGAAGAGGATGGTGAGGCTTACCAGGTTCGCGGAGACATGATGAAGCTCGAGGTGGTTGTTTCGGGGACAGAGGCGCACGGGGATGGATGCAATTTCTCGCCGGAGTTGTCTTCTGCGTCTGGCGCTTGCTGTCGATGTCGAAGGCGAGTCTACAGGTCCTGCATGAGTTAATGGCGAGCACCTGGATGTTCACAAGACACATGCGAACAAGTTGGTATGAGTCTCTGGTCGAGGCGCGCACTGGTTAATGCGCTAAAGCTCATCGGAGATGTTGCAGACGGCGGCACTGCTTGGTTGTCGTCGTTGCCGATGCTGTGGGTCAAGTGTGGGCAAGCCGAGCCCACTGGGAGGTGCGCAGGAGTCTGGGGATCAGTATCGTGTGGTCAAGGGGGCGAGGGGCGACAGTGGCTGGCCGGAATTTCTCGGAGAGCTCGTCGGAGGCCGTAGCGGTGCAAGCGAAAATGGGGACGGCCTGGGGGCAGAGAGAGCCGGGCGAGAGAGGGGAAAGGGAGAGGAGGAGCAGGCGCTTTAACGATCTTGGTCGCGCGGAGTAATCGACGCGGCATTGATGTGAATTGAATCAAGTTTTTTAAACGGCAGAAATGGCCGGCGAGGCGTGGTCACCGCGGGGGGGGTGAGGAAGATGACTGACGAGTGGGGCTAGCTAGTCAGTGAGAGAGGGAAAGGAATGGTGGGGGCCAGTGGTCAGTGACTGAGGGGGTTATTCGTGCGATGTGAAATGTTTTCTAGACGGAGAAGAGAGAGAGGCCGCTGGTGGGATTAGTGGGATGGTTAGGTTGGGCTGGCTTCTTTCATTTTTTTTGTTCTGTTTCTTTTTCTTTTTCCATTTTCATTTCTGTTTTGAATTTGTTTAAACATTTCAAACAATCATTTGAATTCAAAACCTTGCCAAACTTTTTAGTAAATTTTTAATATGTTTTAAACATGTATTTAAGGTCCTTTTCAGGAATAAATCCTTTATTTATTTAGGGTTTATATTTTATTTAAAAAGGGCACTTTCCTTTATTAAATAAGATTTTGTTAAATTTTCAAAACCCTTATTTGAAATCAAAATTTCACCAAACCTTTTCAGTAGGTTTCATTAATATAAAAGGGTGTTAAATAATTCACTTTGAATTATAATTTAAAATACTTTAATAAGTTTTAATGTTCATTTAAATTGGGAAATGTCTTTACTTAAATAAAAATGGATATTAATAAATCCTTATGATTTTATTTAAATATTCCTTTACTCTTTTTACTAAACAAAAATATTTTATTTTATTTGCTTGGCCAAGTTTTAATTTGGCTTTTTAAAATAGTCCTTGTTTATTTATTTCTTCCTTTGTTTTGTAAAATCCATATCTTTTTATTTAAAGATCCAAAAATGGTGATTCCAACTTTTAAAATTTTTATTCAATATTTGTTTATCTTTTAAACCCCTTTTCATTCAAAGTTTGTTCAAGCTGGGTCTTTGATGTTTCCATTTGGAACCAAAAAGTTTCTTTTCACCCTAAATTTCAACAATTATTTATTTTGTTTATTTATTTTTCACATTTCAAAATTTGGAAAATTTTGGGATGTGACAGGTACCACCCTTAAAAGAAATATCGTCCCGAGATTTGGGGAGGTTAGAGGTTACAAGTTGGCTTCAAGGCAACTAGGGTACTACCACCCTTAAAAAGTTTCCAACTAGATTACATCTTGGCTTGCTTGGGATCTTGATGAATCTTCTCTAGGCAGACATCTGCATAGGTCCTTTGTTTCCACACTTGAAACATGTGACAAGGCAGAGATCCCTCATAGGCTTGTTTGTCTTGTACTTCATATTTTCTGGACAATTGCTTGCATAATGTCCTTGGTCACCATAATTGTAACATGTGACAAGGTTGAGTTCTTCACGTATCTTCTATGGACAAGTTGATACATAATGGCCTAGCTCTTTGCAGTTGTTGCACCACACTTGGCTAACTTCCTTATACTTCTTCTTTTCTGGACATTCATTGGCATAGTGTCCCATCTCCTTGCAATGGCAACATTGCACTTGGCTTTTGTCCTTCTACTTCTTGGGTTTCTCCAAAGCTCCGAGTTTTTCTAGTTCATGCTCTTCATATCTCACCTCAAAGGTGTGGGAAACTCTCCTTGTTTCCTTAATCGTTTCCTTGGATAATACATATGTTTCCTCTTTTGTCCATCAATGTGAGTCATACTGCATGGAGGTGCAAGATGATATTTTCCTTTGTCTTCATCCTTGTTGGTAGAAGTTGTTCCCTCATGGGGGTTTACAAACTGTTGATGCACTCCACCTTGTTTCCTTTGTTGAACTATGGAATAGATGGGGCATTGGATAGGGACATGATTATTTCCTTCACATAGGAAACAAGTAGCTTGAGATGTGGGGCATTATGGATGTCTCTCTTCACAATTAGGACATTGATCGTCATGCTCTTTGGAAGTGTGATCCATGTCTCCACAAATATTGCAAGCTTGAGTTCCTTCTATAATATCATCCTTGACATCATTGTTGTCACAAACTCCTAGGGAAGGGTTGTCTCCCATGTTGATCATTTTATTTGTCATCCTTTGCAACAATTGGGTTTAGGTTTCCAAAAACCCTTGCATGGTTGGGTCTAACTCATTGTTGTTGTCCCAAAATTGACCGGTCAGTTGATTTAACTGGGTTTGGGTTACTATGAGTTCTCTCATGTGCATCTCTTGGTTGTTGTTGTCACCATTCTTTATGTTGGAGTTTCTTGGAGTAGTCATTTGTTTGGGTTGGATTGGGATTAGAATAGGCAAAGATTTCTAAGGAAATAGTTCTAATCACACATATCACAATTCACACAAGCATTATGCAAGCAAACACAAACAAACATTCCACCCAAACAACAAGTTTCAAGCACATTTTTAGGCAACAAAATATTTTTGCTACACCACATAAGTTGGTGGGTTTGATCTAAACTAAATATGGTGGTCCAACTATATGGTTCACTTGAGATCATTCCATTCTTCTTAGTTGTTCCTTCTTGAACAAGATCGTTATATCCTTGGAGGAATTCTTGCATCTTGGTCACAAAACTTCAAAGGTGATGATGGTTCTTCTAAGTTGTGTTTCCAGTCTTCAAGCCTTGAGTAATATTTCTTGTCTCACTTGTAGTCCTTAGTGATGTACAAGTTGAAGTCCTTGGTGAAACTAAAGTTGAAGTCATTGATGTTGTTGAAGTTCATGTCATTGAGTTGGTGAAGTCCTTTGCTCAAGTTGGTGTCTTTGCTCATGGTGGAGGCTTTGTCCATCAAGTTGGAATAGAAGAGATGTAGAATTAAAACCAAAAAGGTTGAGGAAAGAGTTTACAAGATTGTTTGTAAATAAGTTTTGGAACAAATACAACTCTTATTTTTCTAAGGGATTTTGTCCAATCCTAGGGTTACAATCCTACAGGCAACACAGTGCTCTAATACCATCTGTAGAGGTCCCAACCTTTAATAAGGTAGAGATCCCTGTGTTTACAATGCTAGTCCCTGGATCAATAGATAGCATCCAGAGTTAAGATGTAATATCAAGAAACAAAGGTCATAATACAACTTTATAACCAGGAATAAAATAATTCATTACATCTTACATAGCTCATTTGGCTATCTCATTACAATGCAGCATAAATAACTATAGCATGGAGTCCTTCATCTTCAAAGTGCCACAGGCAATCATGTTGGTTGTAGACTTGTAATCCTAATCGACACACTTCACTAAGATCAAGCAAACCTGCAACATAATAAGTTACAGCCACAAGGGTCAATATATTTGAATTGTATTGGCAAGTGATACTATGGTAGTATAGTGGTAACTATCATCTATATGCATTTGGCTAAGTGGAGCTTAGGCTTGCTTTGCTCAAAATAGATTTTACTTATCATTTGAAAACACTAAGTTTTTGTTTGTCAAAAATCACCCAAGGCATCTCCCAATAGAAATTGGTGATCCTTTAACCCTTGTTCAACCACAAGTTTTTAACTTAGAAATTGGGATGAGGAGATTCTTGATAGCTTCCATGTCTTGATGCTCAAATTGTACTTTGCTAAGGACATGGCTAAGTACTTAGATTTTACACTCTGCAGAGGTGGTGCACTTTCCCCACAAGACTTTATTTTCACCAAGACAAGATCTTTCAGAAGCCTTCCCTTAGACCAAAATGGACGCGCTACAAACCTATCATCCCCTACCACCAACTGTCCATTTGGCTAAGTTATTGCAACCTATATGATCCAGGCAGAGCCCATAATACCAAGTGGCTGCACTTGAAGCTTCTCAACATTTAACATCTCAAATCTCTTTGTTCCTGGGTGGCATTCCACAAGTGAGATACACAAGGTAAACCATAGAAATGGGCCTTGTGTAACCACTCAACAAAAATACTTCCAAGCAATACCATTCCACCCAGGTGATTCATTCACTTAGTTATTTTATTAAACAAAACACAAGTCCTTGACTTATAAATATTCCATAGCATGAATATAATCCACCCTTGTTTTCTACTAGCTAAGATAAGCATGATAGTAGTAGGAACCTTAACTTAGGAAAATTCTGCTAAGGTTTCATCTACTAGGATTTCCCATGGCATAGTTTATACTTAGCAAAAATTCCATGCAAGTCCTACTTAGAAATATCACTAATGCATAGTGAAAATAATGGGACAAAGTATGAAGCATCACTTTCCTTTTTGGTAGAGAATATAAGTTTACTCCTTGATCTTGCAATAGTCACACTCTTCAAACTTCACTACATTTCAAACAAGGCACAAATTCAATCTACCATTCAAGCAATCTTCACATAGAATAATAAAAACAAAGCAATGCATGCAAGCATGCCAAAGTTTGTTTTATTTGGAAAAGTGGTTTCTAATAGTCTATAAACATTATAAAACACCTATTGGTCATTTATAAAAATGGTAAAGCCATTTGGAAACAAGTTAGTAAATGGCTACTTTAAATCATTTTTGTTTTGTTAGAAATGATTTAAATCAAGGTAATAATTCCTAGTGTTTGACAAAGATATTATTAAACACAAATGTTAGTGTTTTAATGTCAAGTGTTTAATATTAAAGCCATTCGCAAAAGGTTTTATCTATAAACCATTTTTATACCAAAACAATATTTTATGTTGTTGGAAATGTCGTTTAGCAAAGTAATAATTTTATAGGGTTCATCAAATATATTTTTAAATCTCAAAACTTGGTGTTTAGGGTCAGAGAGTTTAAATCTACTCATTTTTCAAAGGTTTTACTCAAAAAGCATTTTTAACACATAAGCAATATTTTTGTTTAACTAGAAATGCTTGAATTCAAGGATTTATTATTTTGCTTCACAAAATATGTTTTTGAATCCACAAGTTGGTTTCTATGGTCAGTAGGTTCAAAACAATCCAATTGCCAAAGATTTTACCTTAAAAATATTTCTAGAATAATTTTTATATCCAAATTATGCCTACCCAAGTTTCTACAAAAACAACCAATTACACAGAAGCAATTCATTAAACAAAGTGCATGGTTGGATAGTGTTTGTTTGGCTGATTCCATTTATATAAAATTTGCAAATGTTGGACGTGTGGATTAAAAGTTATGCAATTTACAAAATCAAGCCCTAAATAGACAAGTTTCTGTTTTCAATTTAAAAGGGTGGCCACGTGGTGTGTTTTCATTGGCTCGTACCGTTTCGTTCGGATCAGGCAGCGTGGACCGCAGGATCTACTTAACATCGCACGCCACAGATCTGTTTATACCTCTTCGCTAAGTCGTTCTATCCTAGCCAATGGATCAAGATCCAACGCTCTTGATCGATTTGACCACAGATGGGCGGCGCTAGGTCAACGGCGAGCGGCGGCGCGCTCGGGCTACATCGTTGCGGTAGCTACGGGAAGCGAGGAAGAGGATGGTGAGGCTTACCAGGTTCATGGAGACATGATGAAGCTCGAGGTGGTTGTTTTGGGGACAGGGGCGCACGGGGGTGGATGCAATTTCTCGCCGGAGTTGTCTTCTACGTCTGGCGCTTGCTGTCGATGTCGAAGGCGAGTCTACAGGTCCTGCGTGAGTTAATGGCGAGCACCTGGATGTTCACATGACACATGCGAATAAGTTGGTATGAGTGTCTGGTCGAGGCGCGCACTGGTTAATGCGCTAAAGCTCACCGGAGATGTTGCAGACGGCAGCACTGCTTGGTTGTCGTCGTTGCCGATGTGTGGGTCAAGCATGGGCAAGCCGAGGCCACTGGGAGGTGCGCAGGAGTCTGGGCATCAGTATCGTGTGGTCGAGGGGGCGAGGGGCGACGGTGGCTGGTCGGAATTGCTCGGAGAGCTCGTCGGAGGCCGCAGCGGTGCAAGCGATAATGGGGACGGCCAGGGGGCAGAGAGAGCCGGGCGAGAGAGGGGAAAGGGAGAGGAGGAGCAGGCGCTTTAATGATCTTGGTCGCGGGGAGTAATCGACGCGACATTGATGTGAATTGAATCAAGTTTTTTAAACGACAGAAATGGCCGGTGAGGCGTGGTCACCGCGGGGGGGGGGTGAGGAAGATGACTGACGAGTGGGGCTGGCTAGTCAGTGAGAGAGGGAAAGGAAAGGTGGGGGCCAGTGGTCAGTGACTGAGGGGGTTATTCATGCGGTGTGAAACGTTTTCTAGAGGGAGAAGAGAGAGAGAGGCCGCTGGTGGGCTAGTTAGGTTGGGCTGGCTTCTTTCTTTTTTTTGTTCTGTTTCTTTTTCTTTTTCCATTTTCATTTCTGTTTTGAATTTGTTTAAACATTTCAAACAATCATTTGAATTCAAAACCTTGCCAAACTTTTCAGTAAGTTTTTAATATGTTTTAAACATATATTTAAGGTCCTTTTTAGGAATAAATCCTTTATTTATTTAGGGTTTATATTTTATTTAAAAAGGGCACGTTCCTTTATTAAATAAGATTTAGTTAAATTTTCAAAACCCTTATTTGAAATCAAAATTTCACCAAACCTTTTTAGTAGGTTTCATTAATATAAAAGGGTGTTAAATAATTCACTTTGAATTATAATTTAAAATACTTTAATAAGTTTTAATGTTCATTTAAATTGGGAAATGTCTTTACTTAAATAAAAATGGATATTAATAAATCCTTATGATTTTATTGAAATATTCCTTTACTCTTTTTACTAAACAAAAATATTTTATTTTATTTGCTTGGCCAAGTTTTAATTTGGCTTTTTAAAATAGTCCTTGTTTATTTATTGCTTCCTTTGTTTTATAAAATCCATATCTTTTTATTTAAAGATCCAAAAATGGTGATTCCAACTTTTAATTTTTTTATTCAATATTTGTTTATCTTTTAAATCCCTTTTTATTCAAAGTTTGTTCAAGATGGGTCTTTGATGTTTCCATTTGGAACCAAAAAGTTTCTTTTCACCCTAAATTTCAAAAAATATTTATTTTGTTTATTTATTTTTCACATTTCAAAATTTGGAAAATTTTGGGATGTGACAGCTATTCGTTTCCTATAAGAAGACCCTTGCCGCACCGGCAAACCTTGTGTTCCTCTCTTTCTCCATTTCCCCCTCTGACCGAAACCCTAGTCCCGTCGGAGCTGTTCGTCGTCGTTGTTCCCAAGATCCCCTGGCCTCCTGAGTGCATTGTTGGACTTAGCTCATCGTCCTCGTTCTCCCAAGCCAGATCATGGAAGCCTGAAAACCATCTGCCGAGCCAATCGACATCTCACTACCGCCGTTAATCACCGTCGTTCGTCATCGATCTCGATCTCGCCTCTTCTCACTGACACCCCTACGAGCTTCCTGGTGAGTCACTGATTCTCCTAGTACCTTCCATGTTGTTTCCCTTGCTCTGTAACGCCGTCCCCACACTCGTCGGAAAACACCGCCACTGGCCGCCATCGCACACTGTGCTCCGGTTACCATTTCCGGGCGACGCGGCCAAAGTTCGAAACGTCGTGGCCTTCTGTGTCCAACGCCCCTAACACCACAAGCGTGCGCACCCTAACGCTGGCCTCGGGAACCACCTGGGGAAAGCTCCATTGCTGATGTCAGCGTGACATCACGCTGATGTCAGTAGGCACGTCAGCGCGTAGTCAAACCTAGTCAAACTTGCCACCTAGGCATGTGATGTGGTCACTAGCCCACCAATCAGTGTGTGGGTCTAGGTTTACCTTCGGTGTAAAAAGTAATTTCCTGTTTAGTAAATAGACAAACAATATAAATTCAAATATAAATATTTCCAGAAATTAAATAAAATGAATAAACCTTGTAAATTCAATAACTTTTGTTTTATAATTCATAAAAGTATGTTTAATATATGAAAATTTTCAAAAGAAAAATAAAATCTACAAACTAAAACTATTATCAAACATTATTATGTTAACTATTTAAGTAATTATTATTTAATAAAGATTTTATAAGTAATAAAACTTATAAAAATATAAAATAATATATCAAAATTCTTAGAAAAATAAGAACTATAAGTTAATACTGTAATCGTGTATCATTATTTCACTTAATTCAATATCTATTATTTATTAAGTGTTTGTAAAGTAATAAATCTTATAAAAATCATATCTTATTGTTAATAAATCACAAAAATAAATGTAATATACCAAAATGATCACCAAAATAATACTTACATGTTAAAAATATAACATTCCAATTTTGAGGTAAATAAAAATTAAACTCTCTAATAACTTGAATTTAAACCTATTTCCTTAATTGATAATTAATATAAGGATAAATAAAAAATTGCTAATAATTCTAAAAATTATACATCTAAGGCCAAATAATAGTATTTGACTTAAATATTAATAATATGAAATTAATATAATCCAAAAGCATCTTAATTACAATTTTTGAAGAATTGGATTTCATCTATAAGTAGTAAATAATATTGTTTACTTATTCATAAACCATAACCACACCTTTATAAGGAGATA
The DNA here is from genome assembly GCA_916181665.1 of Avena sativa. Lineage (NCBI taxonomy): Eukaryota > Viridiplantae > Streptophyta > Magnoliopsida > Poales > Poaceae > Avena > Avena sativa. The sequence goes on along the minus strand of OV702298.1, from coordinate 268,088,358 downwards.
AGTGTTTCTATTCCATAATAATATTAAGAAACCACTACTCAAATAGAAGTAATACCACTCTTAATTAGCTTTAAAGAAACATTATGAGGTGAACAAAGTACAAATACCATAAGCATTACATCTTAAGTCCATATATGTCCTTAAAGTAAAATTTAGTCTACAAGACTATAAATATTACGATAAAGACTTTATTATGTATTTTATAGTTTACTTTAGTATGTTCAATTAAGACCTAGTGAATCTCAAGACCAAACTAACCGAGTACATACCAAGAGACATTGACCACATTCTATTAACAATAATGATTGTTTAAACCTTAAAAAGAAACCTTTTCTTTGAAGGTTATCCTTTTTGCCACTTCAAACAAAAAGTTTTGTAAGAATATCTCTAACTCTTAACAACTAAACCCAAGGACTTTTACCATAGTCACCAGATGAATAGCAAGGAATGGTTTAAAGATGAAACCAACCAAACCAGTGCACCTTGACAAAACCAACTAACCAGAGACTACCTAGTATGTGACTAGTACACCACCAATTTTCATCCAAAAATTCAAATTCAAATCTCTTTTAGCCATTTCATCAAACACCTTGCAAACACAAAATAAACAAAACATCAAACACTATAGTGAGCAGTGTTTGTGCCTAACTTGTCTCCCTTCTAGCTCACATCACCCTCTTAGTAGATGATCAAACTAAATTAACTAGCCCTATCTCACTGTAAGCTTTACATGGCCATCAATGGTGAGCATGCCGAGACCCAAATGGCCACCCCATTATCGATAACAAGCTAGGAGCTTCCCTAGCCTCGCCAACCTTGTCTGGGACACTTACCACCGTCCACCGCCACCCCCTGTCCAACGCCAAAGCACTGCCAGCCCCTGGACCACCCTAGAACTGATGTGCCCTATGCCTCTGTGCCATGCAGAGAGCGTGCCAGAGCGCCGCACTCGACACGCGAGTACAGTCCGCGTACCGCCCTTGCCGCTTGCATGCGTGATCACCACCGTCCCAGGAACCACCAGGACATGCTCGTTTGTCGCTGCGCGACCAGGATAGCCCGCGCGCCATTAAAACCTCCGTCGGACTCGCCCAGTGCACCGCAACGTTCCGACCAATTCGCACCGCCCCACGCCTCGCGACCATGCCGTTGAGCTTCGCCAGGACGCAGAGCACCGCCCCCTACCGTCGCCCATGCCACTAGCTCACTGTGATGACGACCACGACGAGCTCCACCCGCGCCCTTTGGTCCCCTCTTGGAACTAGAAATAGAGGCCACCCCCGTTCGATTTCAGCACACCAACACACTCCCCTCTCTCTCAGAGCCACCCCACCTCATCCCCGGAGCAAGGCGAGCAGCAGGTCGCCAGAATTTCGCCAGAGTCTACCGCGAAGGAGAAGAGGAGCCAACGATTGGAGCCACCGGTACCAGGAGGTTAACAGTCGTCGACTTCATCGTTTGCCCCATCGCCGACCCTCGCCTAAGCCCCGGTGATCCTCACACGACCCCCACTGGCCGTGCTAGGGTTCAGTCTCGTCGGCATTGCTCGACGGAGAAGACAAGCCCCGGTCGTTGGATTAGATGTTGATTGTATGGTCTAGATCACCCCATACCCCTTCGCACCCCCCCTGTCTTGTTGACTGGTGGGTACATTCACTTAAACCTAACCGCACGCACGCTGTGCTCCGTGGGCCAGCCCAGTTAACTTCCCGCGTGACCCAGTAGTTTGAATTTAGGTTTTTCCATTTAGTTTCAAACTTGTTTCTATCCCTAGATTCAAAAATAAATCTAGAGATATTCACTAAACCAAATGGCGTGAAACTAAGTTTGTTAGAAAGGTACTGAAATTCATAATCCAAGCCCGTTGGATTCAAATCATTTGCAGTTATAGATCACCTATAGTAAAAATAACAAGGCAGAAGCTTTTCTGCATTCAAACATTTTTCAAAATTCAACCACAAAAGCTTTTGAGTTGATTTCAACTCTCAAAAATCACATTTGACAAGTCCTTTCTGAAAATATAAAAATATCTAGGTGTATTTGCATAAATAATGGTAAAGCAATAAAAGAATGTCTCATAGGCAATTCTAGTCACTTTATTTAATTAAAATAAAAAGGTTAAACCTTATTAAATTGTGACACCACTTTAAATCACATTCCCAAGTACTGAAATATGTGTTGATGACATGTGTCAACATGATCCCCTATTATAGTTGGAGAATATTAAATCTTAAGTAGTTTTTCAATGAGTAGAAATTACTTTTCTAAAATAAAATAATGAAGACATGTGCTTTAATGCTTGTGATAATAGTGATGATGCTAGATAATCTAGTGTGAATCTTTGTGTGCTAAATAGATTATTAAGAATTGTTTGGTGGTTGTGTACCTCGTATTTATTTATAGATGCTAGTACCGAACAAGGATACGACGAGGAAGGAGAATACTACGAGGAAGAAGCCGAGGAGAACTTCAACCACTGCTGTACACAAGGCAAGCTATCCTAGCAAGCTTATACTTGCAATTATGCAAGCATCACTATACAAATTAACTTAGCAAGCTACTATCCTAGCAAGCTAAACTAAACCATGCAAGTTTTATTTGCAAGCTTACACCACTTGATACCCAATCCTAGTTTTATATGCAAGCTTAGTTATTTTATTTCTTTATCAAAGCTTTCTATTGGAGTTTACTTAGTGACTTGTAGATTTTAGAAAGATGTTTAAAGGTAGCATAAAGAGCATAAAACTTGGCCTAAATTAGATAATCTTGATGTCATCCTAAGGCATGAGATTGAACTTAGCTCTTTCACACTTGTTTACCACCCCTCATTAGTGTTTACCCCAACTTGTAGATGATAGTGCTAAGCATAAAACTTGATCACTTTAGATGGGAATACTTGGTGAAAATGATTATGAAAACCTTAGAATGATGAGTCATTCTACTGAAATGTTTTGACATGTGTTCTTGAACACCAGATGATTTTGATGATGAAAATGTTGAGGCATGAGCCTTAGCCCTTTATAAAACTGATGGTTGTCTGGATGCGATACCATTCCAATTTTACTATAAAACCACAGTACCCGAAATTTGGGTAGGGCTTGACTAGAAATTTATATACCTTAGTATGGGTTCCCTTGTGACCAAGATTTGAGACAAGGCTACCTTGTGAAGATTGTTCACCTATGAAGTTCCTAAGATGACAGTTGGTCATGGTTGGGAGGCCAAACTCATAGGAGAGGTTCCTATACTAGGGCGTGTAATTGAAAGGTTAGGATTAATTATCCGCATACTGAGTATGGTGAATTAAGGATTGTTCCTGACGGATGTATCGAATATTGTGGTGAAAGTGTACCACCTCTGTAGAGTGTCAAACTATTCGAATAGCCACGTCCGCCGTTATAGACAGTTGGAGTGGCCATACTGTTCCGTTGTTAGATGTTTTCAAAATGACTTGTGAAATGAATCATGACTTTGACTTGACCACAACAGGGTTGTGATATGAAACTCAAGTTCCCACTTAGGTGTTATAAAACTTTCAACTAGCTTTCTTTGCTTCTGAACTCAGTAGAGATAAATCTGGCTTTTTGCAAAACAACCTAGAGCCTAGTACTTCCTACTCAAAACCCCTTCACTTGTTAGTACTCCCTCCGTTTAGAAATATAAGATGTTTTAGGTTTGTGAAGGAGATGTATCTAGACATATTTTAGTGTCTAGATTCATTTGAACCTATATACTAAAAGGTGTCTAGATACATCTCCTTCATAAACCTAAAACATCTTATATTTCTAAATGGAGGGAGTATTGGTTTGCGAGTACTTAAAGATTACTCATGGCTTTGTCCCTGGCTATTCCCGTGGCCAGACTATGAAGAGGACTATCAGGAGGATGGACCGCAAGAAGGTTATGACAACTAGGATCATCTCCCATCGTTAGCATTGCATGTGACCATGAAGATGAAGCTTCGCCCACGCTACCGTTATTATTACGTTATTCTGCTGCTATGATTGTATTAAGACTGGATCATGTGATCCTTTATTTGTTGCAATACCTTATGTATGGTTTGTAATGGATGATGTACTGTGATATCCAATCTGTTATGTCTTGCAAAAATGGTAATCCTGGGATTGCGATGTATGGCATAATAGGAATCTGGGATTAAAAATCCGGGTGTTGACAAGTTGGTATCAGAGCCATCCTGACCATAGGAGACCCTAGTTTAGAATGGACGTTTGAATCCAAAAACCTAGTTTCAAAACAAAGGAAGTGAGTATTTATGAAAACTTATTCTCATTCTTATCACTTAGATTCTTTCATGAAAATTCATGTTCCTCCAAAATTCTTACAAACTTACATAAAATTTGACACACTTGATCACCCTACTAACTTACTCATCCTATATTCTTATAGATGGACGTGAAGTATAGCAAGTTCTATCAGTTGGGAAATGGAGGAGATCTTATCTTAGAGCGTGACTTGGACCAGCTTTCGGAACTTTTGGAGCGCCCGCACCCCGAGTTCTTTGGAGCCCAGCTCAATGATCAGGAAGGAGGAGAATTTCAATGGCTGATTGTTGCAAGTCTCCAAGGAAAGATTGAAGCCCCCACCACATAGGGAATTCAGTTCACCATTAGAGAGAACAACTGGCTAGATGGACTTGCCAGGGCCATGCAGAAAGCGCTTGCCCGTCTGTGTGGGCAGAGTCAATTAGATCAAGGATACCCGCTTTGAGTTCTGCCCAAGGCGTGATGTTATGGGACAGCCACTGGAGGCACCATATCACCCTGAGCTAAAGAATCAAGTGGACCACCTCAGCTTCATGATGTATGACAGGCAGAAGGAGTTAGACAATGCCCGCTCCTATGCCAACCACAAGTATGCCATCGCTGCTCAGAAGGATCAGACCATTGCCATGCTAGTGAAGGATCGCCAGTCTCGTCGTCGTCAGCTTGACAAGAAGGAGCGTATCATTGCCCGTCTTGTCCACAGGATCACTGAGTTGGAGGAGACCGTCCACGAGAGGGACATGCAGCTTGCGGAGAGGGAGAATGCAGGGGTGAACATCCGTGGAGACACCTACTCTTACCTTTGTGATGATGATGACTTTCTGGAGGATCAAGCCATGGACTTCTTCACCGATGAGGATGACTTCGCCTTCATTGTTGATGATTATGAGGATTAGGATGATGAGGACACTGATGCCAAGGATGCCTCATGATCTATCTCAATCTTCAGATGCCTCGTGGAGCAAGAACTTCGTCCCTGGACCCAATGTTGCAGATCTTGCAAATGTTGGTTTCTGACCGCGAAGCTGAAAGAGCCAAACGTCAAGCCAACTTAGCCACCCTTCAACACATAGCTCAGATGGCCAACAACAACCAAGGCCATGGAAACCAGGACAACCATGGATCCAAGCTGAAGAACTTCCACAACACCAATCCACCTATCTTCACTAAGTCTGAAGAGCCCCTAGATGCCGATGATTGCCTGCAAACCATGGAGAACAACTTGGAAGTCGCAGGAGTGGAGGCTAACGAGAAGGTACCGTTTGCCACCCACTATCTGGCCGGAGATGCAAGAGCTTAGTGGAACAGTGTCCGTGCCATGACTGGAGGACAAATGATGACTTGGGATGAATTCAAACTCAAGTTCAGTAGAACCCATGTGCCACCGGGTTTGATCAAGAGGATGAGAGATGAATTTAGAGAACTGAAGCAAGGGAGAATGACAGTAGTTGAGTACCATGACAAATTTTTGTCATTGGCCAGGTATTCACCTGATGAGATTGACACTAAAGCCAAGAAGAAGGAGAGATTCCTGAACAGTCTGCATGATGAGATGCAAACAGTGTTAGTCAACATTCCTTTTGCTGACATTGAAGCCTTAGTGGATTCTGACATTCAGATGGAAGGCAAGATCAACCAAGCCAATGAGAATCGCAAGCGTAGAATGATGCACCAACCAGGAACCCATCATACCCCAAAGTATCGCCCCAACCCATCTCCAGGATTTGCCCCAAGAACCAATAGACCCGCGATGAACCGTCCAACCTATCCCAACCGTGGAGGAGGAAACCCAAGGACCGAAGGAAACCACAACAACAACAACAACAACCCCGTCAAGTCCAACAATTTCAACCGTGCACCACCCAAGTTCAATAACAACAATGTCGCCACCAACACCAACACTGCCCCAAGAACTGGAAGCAATGTTGTGCATGTTGTAGCAAAGGACAAGTCTCCGGTGACTTCTTATGAATGTGGAACCAAGGGTCACTATTCCAATGAGTTCCCCAAGAAAATTGTAGCAGCCCCCAATGCAAATGCCCCAGCTAAGCAGCAGCGTCGTGTACAGCCTGGAAGAAAGTTTTCCCTAGGGAACTCGCTCAACCGCAACGGCCGTCTGTTTCTCATGAATGCTGAAGAAACCCAAGAAGCGCCAGATGTCGTGCTGGGTATGTTTTCTGTTAACTCAGTACTTGCAAGATTGTTGTTTTATTCTAGAGCATCGCACTCGTTTGTTACCGAAGAATTTGCATGCACTAGTAAGATTCAACCAAAAAAATTGAAGTATATTATGATAGTTTAAATACCCTGTTTAACCACCAAAGCTAGACAAATTTGCAAGGCCGTACATATCCGAATCCATGGCATAGATTTTTATGCTAATCTAATAGTACTTGGAACTAAAGGTTGGAAGTAGTACTAGGAATGGATAACCATGACCAGTACAGCCAGAATATAAGTAGAGCACGTATCTGAAACCTTGCCCCATCAATTCAAGTGCAACAAGCGTCTAGCCCAACCAACCATTGACCAAGTCAGTGTAGTCTGTGAATACCCTGATGTATTCCCAGATGTTTTACCCGGTATGCCCCCAGATTGGGATATCGAGTTTATCATTGAACTAATCCCTAGAATCGGACCCATAGCCCAGAGACCATACAGTATGAACCCGTCTGAATTAGTGGAGCTGAACAAGCAACTGGATGCTATGCTGGAGATAGGACTAATTCAACCAAGTGTGCCGCCATGGAGATCACCTGTCTTGTTTGTGGACAAGAAAGATGGAGGTAACCATTTGTGTACGGATTATCGGAAGTTGAATGATGTCACCATCAAGAACAAGTACCCACTGCCGAAAATAGAAGACTTGTTTGACCAGTTGACTGGTGCCAAAGTGTTTTCTAAGATTCACTGGTAGAAAACGTGCCATGCGTCCCGGTTGGTAAGGGGCTTTAGTCCCGGTTGCCCAACCGGGACGGGGCAATCGGGACTAAAGCCCCAACCTTTAGTCCCGGTTGCCCCACCAACCGGGACAAATGGGGGCACACGTGGCGGCGTCAGAGCGCGAGGGGGGTGGAGCATTAGTCCCGGTTCGTAACACGAACCGGGACAAATAACCTTCTGCCGCGGCAGAGATTTGGCCCATTTCTCTGCCGCGGCAGAGAATTCATTTTGGCACATTTTGTTGCCGCGGTAGAATTTTCGCCACTTTTTTGTGCCGCGGCAGAGAATTCATTTAGGTTGATTTATTGTTTATTTAGTATTTTGCACTCATCAATGAAGGAACCATTATATTACACAAGATCATCATGACAATATTACATTCGATACACGGATCGAGTTCATGCACTACATACAAAAGTTGCTCTTTGTACAATCCCTATTGACTATATACAGCCGAATAGTATTCCCCTTTTGGGTCTAGGACTTCTGCAACCAAGAATCCCGCTAATTCCTCCTGAATTGCTCGTACGCGATCCTTTGGCAGAAGACCGTCACGTAGACATTCGATCTGATTTAAAAAAGGAGTCAGCCTATATGAATGAAACTAAACACAATTTGATTGTAATTAAAAACTATGGAAATTGTTTACGTACGTGGAGTTGCTCTAAATTTCTGCCCTTCTCATCGCACGTCTGCCGGATGAACTCGCAAACATAATATCCACATAGATTGTTACCTGGTCCCTGCGTCACTTTACGAGAACATAGTTCAATCAAAATAATAATCAAGCATGATAATAACTGTATCAAAACTAGAATCAAAGAGATGCGCGGATATAGCTAGTGGTGCTTACATCTAGTGCTTCAAATGTAAACTCCTCTTTCCAAACACCCCTAGCCTTTTTGGTGAACCTTTTCCAAGCGCTGCCCGGCGAAGAAAACGAATAAAATAAGTTATTAAGTACTTGATATCATAAAATTCACGAACGTTGCCGATATAGTGTCGTAATGATTAGAATTACCGTTGGAGAAGTATCTGCATGTCCTTCCACGTCTCAATGGGTTTATGTTTCGAGTCCATGACTAGTACACGCCCTTTGTCAAGTTGAATGATTAACAGAATATAGTGGTAGCTGCGAATGCATAACTAATCAATTATATACTTAACATCGAGTAAGCGAAATAGAAAGTGTATACAAGACAATAACACTCACTCGAAGTTGTAAGGAAATAGTATTTCCCTTTTGGTTTCTTGAAACCTTAACGCGTGTACTATATTATCCTCCGTATCCTGGGGGTTTGTTTTGAGATTAGCTTGATGAACCCAATATGGGTCAATGAAGCCAATGTCATAGATTTGTCCTCTGCGGCATTCGAGAATCTTCATTCTGCATATTACAGTATGATTATATACATGCAATAAACAAGGTGAGATAGCTAGAGACTAAATTAATTACAGAATTAGTACTTACAGACAATAGGCACTGATGATCGATTTGTCCAAGGCGTCTTGGTTGAATAATTGAAATAGTTCTTCAAATTCAATGGATATCATGTCATTCATATCTTTCCCATAATGCTTTTTTGTAACCTTCAGCACTATCCAGTTAGCCCCGACCTTTGTGGAATGCAAGTACCAGTTATGCAATCTTTGCATTTTTGTTGGAAGATTATTTACCTCCTCAGGTTTGACGAGAGGTTTGCTGTACTGGTATTTGTATGCTACTTCACTCACGGGGAAGTACTCTAACTGGGATAAGTACTGGGCAATACGCATACCTTGAGCAGCGGCAGCTTCTCCGTATTGTGCAACTACCTCTGGATCATACTGCTCTTCGGCCCCATATTTGCTCGACCCCACATTGGTTTGGGAAATCACCTTGAGAGGGGCACAAGACTGTTTTGCTTGTTCTCCGAGCTAGGCAACCGATTTCTCGCTTGCATCAGTACTGCTCTTCGAGGCTTTTTGTGCCGCATGTGACTTGAGAATAGAACGCTCATAGTCTGATGACAGCTTTGGCTCGGGTTGATGAAGAGACTTTAGAATTTTCAACACTTTGGCTTTTTCTTCTTTCGTGCTGGGGAACTCTGGCTCTTTCGGCTGCCTCAGCTTAGCGAAAAACGCTATCGTTTCCTCATCAACGATCGCCACAGTCTCCTCTTCAGTACAGTCATAAGCTCTCTTGGGAGGAACCTTTGGTACTTTTGGAAGAGGCTCTTGTTTACGTTTAGGCGATTGCTTACCACAATGCAGAGTAGCGGTACGCTTACGCTTTTTATCCTGAGGCGCCGACGATGGCTCCCGCGGCGATGGCTGCGCCGAAGATTGGTGAGGCGACGGAGCCGGGTGAGGTGACGGAGCCGGGTGAGGTGATGAAGACGGCTGCCGCGGCGGCGACGACCTCGCTGGAGACGGGTGAGGCAGCTACGAAGATGGCCTTGGCGTGTGATTTCGAAGCACGATACATTCCTTTGGCCATAGAATGGTGACGTTTTTTGCCTCTCCCAGTACAGTCACATCCCCTTCACCTGCAGGGTAGTCAAGATCCAAAACTTCAAAGGTGGGCATGATTTCATCCATCCCGACAACAGCGTAGCCCTCTGGAACCGGACGACAGTGGTAAGTTGGTGTGGGTCCAATTGGTAAGGCATAGCCAACCGCCACCTTCATTGATATGTTCACACTTTGACATGTAGCTCGCAGTGTGTCATCTCTGTGATATCATCCACTGGGTAGCCAACAGGAGCCATCGTCGGTGCACCATCGTCATCGCCATTGTCATCACCCGGGATCTCGGTGGAAGCCACACTGCTTTTTCGATTATTCGATAGGCCGGTAGCATCGAATGCAGTGTGCTGCTGAGATGGGCCGGTAGTACTTTGCTCTTTAAGTGCGTTAATTTCATCTTGTTGTTGCTTTAATCGTTCTTCAATTAAACGCATTCGCTCTTTCTGACTATCTAAGATAGGGCTTTTAAGTTGCTTGACAATGTGAATCGGGTCTGGGGCTACCCACAGTGACTGACCAGTGGGGCCAAAGACTAATAATACCAAACTAATTAATAACCTAATAATACCTAACTAATAATAAACTTAATAATCCAAACACCAAAAAGAAAGGGAAACCCTAAAGCATCGATGCAATGATCAAGCAAGTATGATGATATGACAAGTTAAATTGTATTGAAAAGTAACCCTAAAGCACACTCGACAAATTAAACGGGGTTCCGAGGGGCGCAAACCCTAACTCGGGGAAACTCCGGAATCGCCTGTGAGGGGTTACTATGTTCTTCTAATGAAACTTATCATTTAAGTTGCTTAACAATGCATGATTATAGCTTAAATAGGTAGGTTTCATTTTTCTGAACATTTTGGTATATTATACATATTTTTCTGACTTATAAATAATAAGTTATTGATTTTACAATATTAAATCATTTTCTCAAATTTATTTAATCAATTTTAAAACATTTATGACCTCAGGCTGACGTCACCATAGGCTGGGAAACATTTCTCACTCGATCTGGGGCTACTCACAGTCACTGACGTCTGGGCCCCATGGGTTATTATAATTATTTCCAAAAAAAGGATATACTGCCTCATGCTGATGTCAGCATGACATTAGCAATGGTGATTCTCGGGTTGGGCTTGAATCCGTCGATTCGCTGCACGCGTGGGCTAGTGGGTAGGCTAGTTGGAAAGAGGAGATCGAGGCGGACCCAGTGGTGGCAGCGCTGCCCGCTTGTGGTCATCGGAACAGTGGTCACGACGGCGGCGAGCGGCGGAGCTTGCTCGGACACGACGCGCGGCGGCTACAGCAAGCAAGCAGGCAAACGGAGTAGGCCTTGAGCTTCAGATACTCACCAGGAGCTCGAAAAACTAGACGGAGGGGTTCGGGGTGGCCGGAATCAGCGGTGGAGGCGGTGGCTGGAGTCGGCGAGGCTTGGAGCGCCGGCGAGGAGCACGTGGAGGCGCGACAGCGGGGCAGCGCGTGGAGTCCGATGGCGGGGCAGCGTGTGGAGGCCGACAGCGGGGCGGTGGTTGGGCAGCCTGACAGCGTCGAGCGCTTATCCTCGCGGCGGCGGCGATGATCTGTTGCGGTTGATGAGGAACGGGGAAGAAGGAGAAGGAGAAGGGGCGTCGTGTATAAAGGGGAAGGGCCTTTAGTCCCGGTTGGAGGCTCCAACCGGGACTAAAGGGTCAAACGTCCCGGTTGGAGCCACCAACCGGGACGTATACTCCAATTTTTCAGCAGACAAAGGGGCGCGCGCAGGGGGTCTTTAGTCCCGGTTGGTGGCTCCAACCGGGACATATTCCCCTGTTTTCAAATTTTTTCAAGTATTTTCTCTCTGTTCCCGCCTTATTTTTTATTTTGGGGTTTAAATTTGTAATGTTTTTTAAATGATAATTACTTTGGAATGTAGAAAAACTTTAAACATAAAAAGTGTTTGAATTTGAATAACTAATTCGAAACCATTTTCTTTTTTAGAAAAGAATTAATGTAACCATTTAAACTATGAACTATTAAAAATTAATAATTAAATAACTTATATTTTTTAAATATTAATTTGGAATTTAGAAAAACTTTAAACATAAAAAGTGTCTGGATTTGAATAAATAATCCAAAACCATTTTCTATTTTTAAAAAATAATTAATGTAACCATTTAAAATTAAAAATGAATTAACTTATATCTTTTGAATATTAATTTGGAATTTAGAAAAACTTTAAACATAAAAAGTGTTTGGATTTGAATAAATAATTCAAAACCATTTTCTGTTTTAAAAAATAATTAATGTAACCATTTAAAATATGAACCATTTACAATTAAAAATGAATTAACTTATATTTTTTTAATATCAATTTGGAATTTAGAAAAACTTTAAACATAAAAAGTGTTTGGATTTGAATAAGTAATTCAAAACCATTTTCTGTTTTTAATAGGCGGAAAAAAAAGGATGGAAAATAATGGGCGGAAAGAAATTTTGATTAGGATAGAACTGGAATTAAAGTACATAATGCAACTAACACAAAGTTACATAGAAGAACTGAAAATTAAGATACATGACCAGATTAAGCCATAATCGGCCGAACTTGTTTTGCAATGTTGGAATAATTCAGTCATGCTCCTTCCTACACCTGTAATACTCGCCACTGTAGTCGTCGTACTCACCACGGCCATCGTCGCTATCGTCGTCGGGGTCGCCGTAGTTGAACCTTGAAGGCTGAGTACGAGTGGGCTGGACTTGAGGGTAGCGTAGGCGGGGGCTAGAGTCGGCGGCCGTGTCGTAGGCCATGACGCTCTAGAGTCTGGCCGCGCCACCACAGCCGATGGCCAGCCTCGTTGAAGTTCGGAGGAGGTGGGCCGTCCTCCTCGTGCCTGGCGAGTGCCCTCTCACGCCGATCCACGAAGAAGGCTTCCCAAGTCGGGAAATAGTCGGGATGCCATCTGGGATTCCTCCGCTGCTCCGGCGTGAGCTCAATGTAGTAGTGGTTCGTGATGGCCATCCGACGCGCCACACCTAGAGGGACAGGAGGAACCGGCACGCCTCCGGCGCTCAGCATCCAGCCGACGGGGACACAGTAGCCCGGCGGGCAGGGGTAGTTCGAGGCGCAAAGCGCCTCCGCCTCCCTGGGGGTTAGTGCTACGGTGGAAGCCATGGGAAAGAGTGATGAGGTTGCAGATATGAGTCTAGAGATGTGGAATGACAATGGAGGCCAACCCTACATATATATATATAGTGAAGAACTGGCGGGAAGAACTGGAGGGAAGAACTGGCGGGAAGAAAAATGGCGGGAAGAAAAATGGCGGGAAAAAATGGTGGGAAGAAAAATGGCGAGAAAAACTGGAGGGAAGAAAAATGGAGGGAAGAAAAATGGATTTCAGGCTGGTCCAGGCAGCACTAATGATAGGGGTGAGTGTCTACATTATGTCGTGCGGCGTGTACCTTGTCCCGGATGGTGTCACCAACCGGGACTAAAGATGAACCTTGTGAAGGTTTTTTAGAAACATGATCAATATACCAAGTCTAGTATTTTTCCTTTCAACTATGTAACATAATCTGACACCACGCGAAGGATTTTCATTGTTCGGATTTTTTTTTAATTTATTATGCCCATTTTGAATTATCTGAATTTCTAACTATGGTCGAACCGGTGTGCATGAAGATAGGGGACGAGCATCATTAGAACTTGCTTTGGATCTCTGAAGAAACCACATATTGTGAGTCTAAAAATGATTTTTTCAAAAAATCACGGGCGATAGATCATGTACCTGTAGTACAAACCGGACCCACTTCCTACCGATTCGGCAGACATTTGTCCTTTTTACCCGGGATGGACGAAAAGGTTTGAGATGTCCCGGTTGGGAGATAGTCCATGTAAGGTGGTCTAGTATTTTAGGAAAATGGAACGGTAGCATTCTGAAACGGCATTTTGGTGCTTACTTCACAAAACAACCCGTTTTTTGCGCTCGGAAAATGGAAAAGGGCTTTTCCGTGCGACAAAAAGGAAAACTTCCTCCTGCAACATTGTTCTCCATACCAACGTCCACACACATGCATAATATGGGCACAACATCATAAACTATGTCGTGATTCAGCACATAACATCGGTCATTTGGACCGAAAGCCATGAAACCTCGAACATGATAGGTCATTTTGTGAAGGTTTTTTCGAAACATGATCAATATACCAAGTCTGGTATTTTTCCTTTCAACTATGTAACATAACATGACACCACGCGAAGGATTTTCATTGTTCGGATTTTTTTGAATTTATTATGCCCGTTTTGAATTATCTGAATTTTTAACTATGGTCGAACCGGTGTGCATGAAGATAGGGGACGAGCATCGTTAGAACTTGCATTGGATCTCTGAAGAAACCACATATTGCGAGTCTAAAAATGATTTTTTCAAAAATCACGGGCGATAGATCATGTACCTGTAGAACAAACCGGACCCACTTCCTGCCGATTCGGCAGACATTTGTCCTTTTTACCCGGGATGGACGAAAAGGTATGAGATGTCCCGATTGGGAGATAGTCCATTTAAGGTGGTCTAGTATTTTAGGAAAATGGGACGGTAGCATTCTAAAACGGCATTTTGGTGGTTACTTCACAAAACGACCCGTTTTTTGCGCTCGGAAAATGGAAAAGGGCTTTTCCGTGCGACAAAAAGGAAAACTTCCTCCTGCAACATTGTTCTCCATACCAATATCCACACACATGCATAATATGGGCACAACATCACAAACTATGCCGTGATTGAGCACATAACATCGGTCATTTGGACCGAAAGCCATGAAACCTCGAACATGATCGTTAGAACTTGCATTGGATCTCTGTAGTACAAACCAGACCCACTTCCTGCCGATTCGGTAGACATTTGTCCTTTTTACCCGGGATGGACGATTTCGGCAGCCTGGGCCAGGCAGCACTAATGATAGGGGTGAGTGTCGACATTATGTCGTGCGACGTGTACCTTGTCCCGGATGGTGTCACCAACCGGGACTAAAGATCAACCTCTAGTCCCGGTTGGAGACACCAACCGTGACAAAACACGAGTCAGCACTAATGATAGGGGTGAGTGTCGACATTATTTTGTAAGTGTCGACACTATGTCGAGATGCTTGTACTATAAATAGGCATCCTTGCGAGTCCAGTCCTCCAGCCAGTTTGAGGCATCTCCAAGATGGTTTTCGAGAGCAGGGACACCACTACGGCCAGTTTCAGGGAGATGCCAACGGAGCCCAGTCCTCCGGCATCTCCGAGAAACTGGTCATAGAGGCACTCCCTAATATGTGAAATTAGTTAGCTACGAGGCGTATTGATCTAGTTAGAGAAGTTACAAGCTGCAAGATGGTTTTCGAGAGCAGGGACACCACTACGGCCAGTTTCAGGGAGATGCCGACGGAGCCCAGTCCTCCGGCATCTCCGAGAAACTGGTCATAGAGGCACTCCCTAATATGTGAACTTAGTTAGCTCCGAGGCGTATTGATCTAGTTAGAGAAGTTACAAGCTGCAAGATGGTTTTCGAGAGCAGGGACACCACTACGACTAGTTTCAGGGAGATGCCGCCGGATCCCAGTCCTCCGGCATCTCCAAGAAACTGGTCATAGAGGCACTCCCTAATATGTGACTGTGCGCGTTTGGAGATCAAATCTTAATGGTAAGTACGAATCGGGACAACTTCTTCATAGTCCCGGTCCAGCGACAAAACAGGACTAACACTCAAGACATTTATTAATATTAAAAACTGAGACTACAAAACCGGGACTAAAGGCCACAAACCGCGAAAGATATCCTTCGGTCAAGCCACAAACCGCGAAAGACATGAACTAGAGTTACATAATATGAGCATGAACTTCTTGGCATATGTCATTCCTTATGATCGCTTCAGACGTAACCATGGAGCATCTTCTTTACTTAATGGAATGCTTGGGCCAGTTTTCACCGTGAAGGGCAGAATTTCATCAAAATTATTATAATCTTCTGACATGTCTGTCTTGTCCTCGATTCCCACGATGTTTCTTTTCCCTGAAAGAACTATGTGATGCTTTGGCTCATCATATGATGTATTCGTTTGCATATTTTTTTCTATTTTTCGGTCTGGAGGACATGTCCTTCACATAGAAAACCTGAGACACATCATTGGCTAGGATGAATGGTTCATCTCTATAACCAAGATTGTTGAGATCCACTGTTGTCATTCCGTACAACTGGTCTATCTTTACCCCTTCCCCATTCAGGTTGACCCATTTGCAGCGAAACAAAGGGACCTTAAAAGAGACTCCATAGTCTAGTTCCCATATCTCGTCTATGTAACCATAATATGTGTCCTTTGTCCATTCTCGTCTATTGCATCAAAGCGGACACCACTATTTTGGTTGGTGCTCTTTTTATCTTGGGCGATCGTGTAGAATGTATTCCCATTTATTTCATACCCTTGGAAATTCAATACAGTAGAAGATGGTGACGTGGCCAACAAGTATAGCTGATCTCCAACAGTGGTGTCATTCAAGAGATGTGTCCGTATCCAACCACCAAAAGACTTCATGTGTTCATCTATAATCCATGATTCAGGCTTCCCCGGGTTTTTGGAGCGTACAATATTCTTGTGTTCCTCGATATACGGAGCTTCCAAGGTGGAATTGTGTAGAACTGTATAGTGTGCTTTAGTGAAAGAATCCACGTCCCTACATATCATTGCTTTCTTTCCCAGCGTGCCTTTTCCACTTAGTCTTCCCTCATGCCGCGAGTCAGAAACACCAATCGGCTTAAGGTCAGGAATAAAGTCAACACAAAACTCAATGACCTCCTCTGTTCCATATCCCTTGGAGATGCTTCCTTCTAGTCTAGCACGGTTATGAACATATTTCTTTAAGAATCCCATGAACCTCTCAAAGGGGAACATATTGTGCAGAAATACCGGACCGAGAATGGCAATCTCTTCCACTAGGTTAACCAGGAGATGCGTCATAATATTGAAGAAGGATGGTGGGAAAACCAATTCAAAACTAACAAGACATTGTACCACATCCTTCTGTAACCTTGGCAGAATATCTGGATTGATTACCTTCTAAGATATTGCATTGAGGAATGCACACAGCTTCACAATGGGTACTCGAATATTTTCCGGTCGAAGCCCCCTCAATGCAATCGGAAGCAACTGCGTCATAATCACGTGACAGTCATGAGACTTCAGGTTTTGGAACTTTTTCTCTGCCATATTTATTATCCCCTTTATATTAGATGAGAAGCCCGACAGCACCTTGATACTGTAAAGGACTTCAAAAAAGATTTCCTTCTCTGCTTTGGTAAGAGCATAGCTGGCACGACTTAAGTGACGCCCTTTATCCGTCTTGTTATGTGTATGCATGTTCTTTGGGTCTTTCATAATTTGTTGGTCCTCCCGTGCTTCTGGTGTATCTTTTGTCTTCCCATACACGCCTAGGAATCCTAGCAGGTTCACGCAAAGATTCTTCGTCACGTGCATCACGTCGATTAAAGAGCGGACACGCAGGACTTTCCAATATGGCAGCTCCCAAAATATAGATTTCTTCTTCCACATGGGTGCGTGTCCTGTAGCGATGTCATTCGGAACAGATTGACCGCCGGGACCCTTTCCAAAGATTACTTCTATGTCCTTGACCATACCAAATACATCATCACCAGCAGGGAGTTCAGGCTTCTTCCGGTGATCTGCCTCACCTTTGAAATGCTTGCCTTTCTTTCTTACGGGATGATTGGTCGGAAGAAATCATCGATTCGCCAGGTACACAACCTTCTTGCATTTATGCAAATATGTACCTTCAGTCTTATCTAAACAGTGTGTGCATGCCTTATATCCCTTGTTTGTCTGCCTGAAAGGTACTAAGAGCAGGCCAATTATTGATGGTTACGAATAACAACCCTCGTAGATCAAATGGCTCTTGTTTGTTCTCATGCCATGCACGTACACCTGGTTTGCCCCACAACTGTAAGAGTTCTTCAACTAATGGCCTAAGGTACACATCAATGTCGATGCCCGGTTGCTTCGGGCCTTGGATGAGCACTGGCATCATAATGAACTTATGCTTCATGCACAACCAAGGAGGCAGCTTGTAGATACATAGAGTCACGGGCCAGGTGCTGTGACTACAGCTCTGCTCCCCAAAAGGATTCATGCCATCCGTACTTAGACCAAACCATAAGTTCCTTGCGTCACCTGCAAAGTCTGGGAAGTCTCTCTCGATTTTTCTCCAATGTGACCAATCAGCAGGGTGTCTCAACTTCCCGTCTTTCTTACGGTCTTCTTTGTGCCATCGCAACAACCTGGCATGCTCTTTGTTTCTGAACATGCGTTTCAACCTTGGTATTATAGTAGCATACCACATAACCTTAGCAGGAACCCTCTTCCGGAGGGGCTCTCCCTCAACATCACCAGGGTCATCTCGTCCGATCTTATACCGCAACGCATTGCATACCGGGAATTTATCTAAATTCTCATACTCCTTACCGCGGTAGAGGATGCAGTCATTAAAGCATGCATGTATCTTTTGCACATCTAATCCTAGAGGATAGAGAGTCTTCTTTGCTTCGTAGGTACTCTCAGGAAGTTCGTTATGTTTTGGAAACTTCGGCTTCATTATTTTCAGCATCTTTTCAAATGAGGAGTCAGTTAGACCACACTCTGCCTTCCATCGCAACAATTCCAGTGTGGTACCGAGCTTTGTGCTGCCATCTTCACAATTTGGGTACAACAATTTCTTGTGATCTTCTAACATTCCCTCTAACTTCAACTTATCATTTTCTATTTCACGGTCTCGCTTTGCATCAGAAATGACCCTACCAAGTTCATCAGCCGGCTCATCTGATGCCCGTTCTTCACCTCTTTCCTCTCCATTGTCTTCCATTGCAGTATCACTGTATTCAGGAAACATATGATGATAGTTGTTATCATCATCTTCTTCTTCACCATCTTCCATCATAACCCCTCTTTCCCCGTGCTTGGTCCAGCAATTATAGTTGGGCATGAAACCTTTCATAATCAGGTGGCCGCGAATGATTTTCGAGGAAGAGTACTCCTTGTTGTTCCGACATTGAACACATGGACAACGTATAAAACCATTCTCTTTGTTTGCCGTACCCACATCGATAAATTTATCCACGCCTTTCATATACCCGGCTACGCGCCGGTCATCGTACATCCATTCCCGACCATTCATCTGCATCATATAAGTAAGTTTATCAAAAAACAGGACATCATAAATAGTGAAATGACCAATTCACATCGACACATGCATTGTATCAATGACAGAGAAAAGATAAGATTGCTAACCTCGATCGAGGGAAATAAAGAGGAGAAAGCTCAAGTGCGTCTCGGATACCTTCTATATTTTTGTTCTATGAGAAATTGAACGGGATTATTCACTCAAACATTTCATCAAACACCTTGAATGCATGCATAGGAGAGAAAAAACTAGCACACCCCTCACACCTTCCACCAAGAGAAAAAACAGAGTGGAGGCAGAGGGGGCTGGGGCGTTGCATTTATAGAGGGCGGGAGAATACGTCCTGGTTGGAGCCACCAACCGGGACTAAAGGTGTGTGCCACACCACATGGCTATGGCTAAACCTTTAGTCCCGGTTGCTGGCTCCAACCGGGACGCATTCCCCGTTACAAACTGGGACGCATGCCTCCGGGCCCCATGCCCGCTCGAACCGGGACGCGTGCCCGCATTAGTCCCGGTTGGTGGCGCAACCGGGACTAATGCTCTGAGGGGGCGCGAACGGATGGCCTGTTTTCTACTAGTGATTGATCTTAGAACTGGTTACCATCAACTCAAGATTCGTGTAGAGGATATTCCAAAGACTGCCTTTACCACCAGATATGGATTGTATGAGTACATTGTCATGTCTTTTGGATTAACCAATGCCCCCGCTTATTTCATGAACCTCATGAATAAGATTTTTATGGACTTCCTGGATAAGTTTGTCATTGTTTTCATCGATGACATTCTGATCTATTCCAAATCAGAAGAAGAATATGAGCTACACCTAAGGACCATCCTTGGAACCCTTAGGGAGCATCAGTTGTATGCCAAGTTTAGCAAATGTGAATTCTGGTTATAGGAGGTAGGATTCCTTGGACATATTGTATCAGCCGGAGGAATTGCCGTTGACCCTGCAAAGGTGAAGTATGTTGAAGATTGGCAAGCCCCAACCACTCAAACCCCAAGTTCGTGCATTTCTCGGATTAGCGAGATATTACCGCAAGTTCGTAGAAGGATTTTCGAGCATCGCAAGACCCATGACCCAATTGTTGAAGAAGGATAAGATGTTCGAATGGACGGAAAAATGTGAAGCGAGTTTTCAAGAACTCAAGAGGAGATTGATTTCAGCCCCAATCTTGATCATGTCGGATATCACGAAGCCTTTTGATGTGTATTGTGACACATCCAAGATCGGTCTCGGATGTGTGTTGATGCAAGAAGGAAAAGTAATATCATATCTAGCCTGACAACTGAAGCAACATGAAAAGAATTATCCTACCCATGACCTTGAACTAGCAATTGTAGTTCTAGCCCTGAAGACATGGAGGCATTACCTTATGGGAAACCGTTGTGAGATTTATTCAGATCACAAGAGCCTGAAGTATATATTCACTAAGAAGGAGTTGAATATGAGGCAGAGAAGATGGATAGAGCTAATCAAGGACTATGATCTGGACATTCACTATCACCCCGGTAAATCCAATGTGGTAGCAGATGCCCTTAGTAGATTGCCGTGCCGCTTAAAATCCATGATTCTGAAGGAGCAACCAAGTTTGCACAAGGAGATGGAAGATTTTAGAATGGAATTAGTAAGTAAAGGATTTTTGGCTACAATAGAACTTCAACCCACCATGATCAGCCATATCAGGGAGGCACAGAAAGCAAATGCTAGTATCAACGGAATCAAACATCGTATTGGTACAGGCAAAGTACCCGGATTCACCAAAGATGAAGAAGGAGTTTTGTGGTACAAAGGACATATATGTGTGCCAGCAGATTCCGAATTAAAGCAAGCTATTTTGAAAGAGGCCCATGATACTCTTTATTCTATCCACCCCGGAGGAACGGAGATGTATCAAGATTTGAAGGAGCAATTTTGGTGGCATAAGATGAAAAGGGAAATCGGAAGCTACATAGGAAAGTGTGATATCTGTCAGAGAGTCAAGGTGGGACATCAGAGACCCGCAGGACTATTGCAACCACTATAGATTCCGGAATGGAAATGGGATTCAGTTGGAATGGACTTTATCACTGGATTGCCTAAATCTAGTAGGGGAAATGACTCTATTTGGGTCATAGTTGATAGATTGTCCAAAATCACTCATTTCTTACCAGTCAAGACCACTTACCAGAGTTCAAAGCTAGTAGAGTTGTATATTGCTAGAATCGTAAGTTTGCACGGAGTCCCCAAGAATATTGTATCGGATCGAGGAACTCAGTTTACCTCGAGATTTTGGAAAAAAGTTCAAGAAGGATTAGGAACCCGACTAGATTTCAGCATAGCGTATCACCCTCAGACCGATGGACAAATGGAGCGAGTAAATAAAATACTCAAAGATATGTTGAGAGCCTGTGTGTTAGAGTATGGATCAAAATGGGAAGATTGTTTGTCGTTCACAGAATTTTCGTACAACAACAGTTTTCAAGCCAGTTTGCAAATGGCCCCATTTGAATTCATGTATGGAAGGAAGTGTGGTACCCCTTTGAATTGGTCGGAAGTAGGAGAGAGTCAGATTTTCAGACCCGACATCCTACAAGAAGCAGAGGAGAAAGTTCACAAGATCCGTGAGCACCTCAAGAATGCCCAATCCAGACAGAAGAGTTATGCCGACAAGAGACGTCGAGACCTCGCTTTCAATATCGGGGATTTTGTGTATCTCAAAGTGTCGCCTTTGAAGGGAATGCAACGTTTCTAGCTCAAAGGAATGTTAGCCCCCAGATATATCGGACCTTTCAAGATTCCGAATCATTGAGGAGAAGTATCGTATCAACTGTAACTGCTAGAAGAGATGTCAGCACTACATAATGTGTTCCATATATCGTTGCTTCGCAAATGCCTAGAAGTCCCGGAGAAGACTGAAGTTTTCAAGAACATTGATCACCGAACCATAGAGATCAACAATAACCAGACGTATCCCAAAGTACCCATCCGTATTTTGGAGGAAGCTTTCAGAACCACCAGGACCTGAAGAATCAAGTTTCTCAAGATTTAGTGGAGTAACCACACTGAAGAAGAAGCTACCTGGGAACGAGAAGGTTATATCAAGACGGAGTTTCCTGATCTCTTTAAATCCTATTTTTCTTTTTCTTCTTTGTCAAATCTCAGGACGAGATTTTGTTTAAGGGAGGAAGGTTTGTAACATCCCAAAAATATTGATCAAGGTTACCAAGTTCGAATCACCAAAATTAGGGTTAACAAAAACTTTTATTAATTAAAATCATTATGAATACATGTGTGTATGTGATGAATGTATGAATGCATGAATGGACTTGTGTGATTGACGTGAATAGCAAGGAATGGTTTAAAGATGAAAACTACATCATCTAAATAAAATCCAAGCGGAAAAAATCAAGAGAAACTCAAAAACAAACAAAATAAGCAAATGGTCTTTTTTGTCAATCTTGCTCACTAGGCCACCTTGAGTGTTTCTATGTAGAGGTCCCAACCTTTAATAAGGTAGATATCCATGTGTTTACAATGCTAGTCCCTGGATCAATAGCTAGCATCCACAGTTAAGATGTAATATCAAGAAACAAAGGTCATAATACAACTCTATAACCAGGAATAAAATAATTCATTACATCTTACATAGCTCATTTGGCTATCTCATTACAATGCAGAAGAAATAACTATAGTACGGGGTCCTTCATCTTCAAAGTGCCACAAGCAAACATGTTGGTTGTAGACTTGTAATCCTAATCAACACACTTCACTAACATCAAACAAACCTGCAACATAATAAGTTATAGCCACAAGGGTCAATACATTTGAATTGTATTGGCAAGTGATACTATGGTAGTATAGTGGAGTCTATCATCTATATGCATTTGGCTAAGTGGATCTTAGGCTTGCTTTGCTCAAAATAGATTTTCCTTATCATTTGAAAACACTAAGTTTTTGCTTGACAAAATCACCCAAGGCATCTCCCAATAGAAATTGGTGATCCTTCAACCCTTGTTCAACCAAAAGTTTTTAACTTAGAAATTGGGATGAGGAGATTCTTGATAGCTTCCATGTCTTGATGCTCAAAATGTCCTTTACCAGGGACATGGATAAGTACATAGATTTTACACTCTACAGAGGTGGTGCACTTTCCCCACAAGACTTGGTTTCACCAAGACAAGATCTTTCAGAAGCCTTCCCTTAGACCAGAATGGACGCGTTCCAACCTATCATCCCCTACCACCAACTGTCCATTTGGCTAAGTTATTGCAACCTATATGATCTAGGCAGAGCCCATAATGCCATGTGGCTGCACTTGAAGCTTCTCAACATTTGACATCTCAAATCTCTTTGTTCCTGGGTGGCATTCCACAAGTGAGATACACAAGGTAAATGATAGAAATAGGCCTTGTATAACCACTCAACACAAACCATTCCTTCCATTCCACCCAGGTGATTCATTCACTTAGATTTCCCATGATAGTAGTAGGAATCTTAACTTAGGAAAATTCTACTAAGGTTTCATCTACTAGGATTTCCCATAGAATAGTTTATACTTAGCAAAAATTCCATGCAAGTCCTACTTAGAAATATCACTAATGCATAGTGAAAATAATGGGACAAAAGTATGAAGCATCACTTGCCTTTTTGGTAGAGAATATATGTTCACTCCTTGATCTTGCAATGATCACACTCTTCAAAATTCACTACAATTCAATCAAGCAAGGCACAAATTTCAATCTACCATTCAAGCAATCATCACATAAAATAATAGAAACAAAGCAATGCATGCAAGCATGCTAAAGATTGTTTTATTTGGAAAAGTGGTTTCTAATAGGTTATAAACATTTGAAAACACCTATTGGTCATTTTATAAAAGTGGCAAAACCATTCGCAAAAGATTTTATCTATAAACTCTTTTTAAACCAAAGCATTATTTTATGTGGTTAAAAATGTGTCACATCCCAAAATTCTCCTAATTTTGGAATGTGAAATAATTAAATAAGTTTGATTGATTGTTTGACTATGTTGAAAATTCTCAAAGAGAAGAAACTTTTTGAATAGAAAATCCTCTCAACCTTGAATTCAAAATCTTATATTCTTTTGTTATGACCTAAGTAGCCATATAGGAAAAAGGGCATGGATTAATTATGGATTGTAGAATTGGTGTGCAAGATTTCAAAATGAAAATGATGAACCCTTCATAAGCATTTCATTACATCCATGCAAAGTTCTCACAAACTGAATCCAAATCCTGGTATCTAAATCCTATAGTTGAATCACCCAAATGTTCCTAAAGGTAATTAAATTAACTTTATAAAACCCAGTGTTGCTAAGCCATAAATTATTGATAATTATAGCCTAAAGAGATCCAATTAATATTACAAAATTTTAGAAACAAAATTGAGCTCATTTGGAGCTATTATGAAAAGGTTATGGAATAAATACAAACAAATAGAGATATAAATAAAATGGAATATACAAGGATTTTTAAACCCACTACTTGCAATCTAGTAAAAAGATTACAAATATGATCTTACAATGATCAATTCGATTTTAGAAAAATTTAGAAACAAGAATCGTGTCATTTGGAGTTCGTATGCAAAAGATATGAGGGAAACTAGTAAATAGAAAAAGAAAAAAACCTAAGCGGGCCGGCCCAGTAAGGACTGACCGAACCAGGCGTGTACGTGAAGGGATCGATCGGTTGCTTTAAAAACCGTGCGAATCAGTTTTTCTCATACCTATATCTATTCAAACTCCCATAACTTTTTATCTACAACTCCGAATCGACTTCCGTTTGTTTCTACTTGTTCCCTAATCCAAAACCTATCTCCCCACCATCCTAAACCTCCATATAAACTCGTGGAGCCACAGCTGTACGAGTTTCTCTTCTCGAAATCCCGAATCTACATAGCCCGAATCTTATTTCGATTTTTAACCCATCTAGACTTCGTCGTTTGCCTTCGGTCAAAAGACGAAATTTGTAGAACTCGTCGACATCTTTCAATCCCGACAAACCTCACCTCTTTTCATCCACCACAGCCGGAGAATTTCGCACCACAATATTTCAGATCTCACGGTGTAAATCCAAGATGTACTCGCGCTCGTTTCTTCAAATCCAAATTCCTTTGGTGATAAGGTAGGACTAATGATTCCCCACAACTTTCGTGTTCTAAGTTTTTCAATTTGACCTACGGATTTGTCTCTCTAACATAGATCTGTTTCTTGTCTATTCTGAGCCAAAATCGGGTCAATCTCCTGTCCTAACCACTGGATCTCATCCCAACGGCCAGGATTAGATCGATTCCTCGAAAGAGTACGAGCCAACCGGATCTCTCCATGTGTCAACGTCAGGTCAGCATCTAGTCCCAGTCAGCATGCAAAGTCAACATGTCCAGTCAGCGGAATATTCTCTGGAATATTCCGTTCGAATTTCAAATTGCACATTATAGATCTAACTTGTAAAATTCATTAGAGATTCATACCACGTCCAAAAATTGCGTATAATATATCAAATTGAATATAATTTTACGTAGAATCATCTTATCAGAATAGATCCAACTTTTACTGTACGTGATTACTGCAGTAATTTAATTAGTTTTAATGGTCATTTAGGTTAATAAATTCATAGAAAATTATCTGTAACTCCGAAAAATATGAACAATATATCAAATTGAAGCTACTATAATGTAGATTAATAATATCTGTTTGGATCCAGCCTTTGCTAATTATTTACCCCATAGCAATTTAATTAGATTTAATGGCTTTATAAATCATTAAATTCATAGTAAACTAATTGATTGTCACAAAAATATAAATGATATACGATGGAAAGCTGGTTCCATTTAGATCGTCAATATGCAAATGGTTCAGGCAAATACTGTAAGGTTTTGCAGTAATTAAATAAATGGTTTAATGGCTTATTTAGAGTAATAAATTCATAAGAAAATAAATACTATTCAAAAATTGCAAATAATATGTCCCTGGAATCACAATTCCTTGGAGATTACAGATATAATTTTAGTTTGATTTGTAGGCAACAAAAACTATATGAATCATTTAAAACCCATTAAACACTATTTAAATCATACAAAAAGATCTATAACTCCGATTAGGGTGAATCCAACGCCTACTGGTTCATGTTAACGTCCTCTATCCAGTAAACGCAAGAAACAAATTTAATTCGACAGTTAGAATAGGTGTTACAACAGAACTATTAAAAACCCTATATTGGCAAGTAATTATTAATAACAAGTACTCCATTGCATTAATTGGTCTCTTTCATGCATCATATACTTCAGTATTGTTTAGATAACTAAAATAACAACCATTGTGACTTATTAAAATTGCCATGCATGCATTTGTTGCATTTGTTTGATCTCTATGTGCTATTGTTTATGATTGTATGCAATTATTTGCTCGATAGATTGCGAGGAGTGCAACGTGTGTGATTGCAACTACTATGATTGCAAGTATTGTGGTTCTGACGAGTGCAACCATTATATCTATGAGGATTGTGAGGATTATCTAATCTACTACATTTACAACAAAAAGCAAGTGGTGCTATCTTGGTCATAAATGTCCTACTATTTTCCTATGCATTGTAGATGTTTTTGTAGAATTGCATATGTAGGAATTGATGTGTATATGCTATGCTATGTCCCATATTATTCCCTAGCAATCCTTGTTTATGAGCCATCGTATTGGTAGATTGCTTAGCTATGCTATTTAGACGAGGAAGGGAATCATACCATGAAAAGTTATACGTTTTGAAAGGATTATATTTTGTTAAATGACAAACCAACATGATTTTAATGAACCACCTGGGCGGAATGGCATTGATTGGGTCATCGAGTGTGGATTATGGTGGGGAATGCCGCCCAGGACACTGAGAAAGGATTGGTTTCTTTATTTGGTAACTTACGTGTACAACCATGTGCCAATAATGAAATGGGCGGTTGGTTGAACTCAGTAGGTTGTGGTAACTCGAACCCACGTATCCAGAGATGTAGATAGTGTAGGTTGGACCGGTGCATGTCGGGTTTGGGGAGCTACTTCCCGAACGGTTCCTTCTTGGACTTCTCCCTATCATCACCCAATATGAGAGTGGTGGTACGAGCTGGGCTGGCCAAGTCACATGGGTAAAATGTACTAACCCCTGCAGGGTGTATAAACTAATCGATTAGCCGTGTCCCCGGTTATGGACAATTTGAGTGACCTGATACTGATGCTATGATATTTCTCACTCATCCTTATTTCTTAATTACTTAAAACTTATTGGGTGAACATAATTGGGTAGGAGCACCTGGGAGTGAACTAGAGTGTCCTATTTATCGTATTGGAAAACTACTTTGTTACAAATGTTAGGATAAAACTGTTGCTTTATGCATATGAGCCTGAACTCCACTTGGCCAAATAAGCATGTAGTTGATAGATCTGTTGTTACCACTTTAGCCTACTTGCCATACATTCAATGTATTGACCATTCGTGGCTGCAATGTTTCATGTTGCAGGTTATATCGTATCTGAGTGATCGTTCATAGGTCGCGAGAATCCACTCAACAATTGTTCGCCTGTGGCACATTTGAAGGATGGAGATCTACCTTTTATTCGTTTTCCGCTGTGTACTTGAATAAATAATGTAAATTCTGGATCATATTCATTGTATTTATGATGCACAGTTATATTTGGTATCATTTTGTACTGTGTGTGCCAGTGAACTGATCCAGGGATTGGCACTATACACATGAACTCAGCCTTATCAGGCGAGGATGTTACAAAATGCCTTTAGCAAAGCAATAATCTTTATAGGGTTCACCAAATACATTTTTAATTCTAAAAACTTGGTGTTTGGGGTCAAAGAGTTTAATCCAAATCTCATTTCCCAAATATTTTTCTCCAAAAAGTATTTTTAACATATAAACAACATTTTTATTTGACTAGAAATGTTTTAATTCAAAGATTTATTCTCTTGCTTCACAAAATATGTTTTTGAATCTATAAGTTGTTTTCTATGGTCAGTAGGTTCAAAACACTCCATTTGCCAAAGGTTTTAACACAAAAATAATTTTAGAATGAATTTTATATTCAAAATATGCCTACACAAGTTTCTGCAAAAACAACCATTTTACCATAAGAAATTCATTAAACAAAGTATATGGTTGGAAAGTACTTGTCTTGCTGATTCCATTGATATAAAATTTGCAAAATTGGGATGTGTATATTTAAAGTTATGCAATTTACAAATTCACATATCTAATTGAAATGTTTCTATTTTTTAAATCACACTCAGAGCCACGTGGTCGTTTCTTATTGGGCGATACCGATTCGTCTGGATCGAGCTGTTCTGACCGCAGGATCTCACTTAATCGCACGGCACAGATCACACGTACCCCTTCGATTTAATGAATCTATCCTAGCCATCGGATCGAGATCCAACGGACCACAGCTTCTCGACCATGATCTGGCGGCGCTGGCGGCGGCGGACGGCGGCGCGCTCGGGCAGGAGCGTTCCGGCGAAGCTAGGGTGCGCGGGAGAGGGAGAAGGAGCTTACCAGACTCGCCATGAAGCGCTGATTCTCGGGGTGGTCTTTGTCGACGGAGGGACACACGATGGCGACATTAATCGTTCGCCGGAGAAGGGACAAACGGCGGCTGCTTACTGTCGAAGACGGAGGCGACGCTACGGTGCGGGTTAGGACACGAAAACAGTGGCGTTAGTTGCGGAAGAGGTCACTTGTCACAGGCGTATCATCGGAAGGAAGAGGGGCGGTCAGAACGTTACCAGGGGAGTCACTGGAGAAGAGACAGATGGCGGTGGCGCTCGGGTGATGCCCTTGCCGAAGCTCTGGTGTTCGCGCGGCCAAGAGAGCGACACCGGAAGATGCATAGGAGTCAGTGGAACACGCTCGTGTGGTCGAGGGGGCGAGGCGCGGCCTGGGTTCATCGGAATCTTCGCTAGAGGGCGTCGGAGGCAGTGGCGGTATGTGGACAAATTCGAGCAGCCTAGGGGCAGTGGGGAGGCGATGTTTGGGGAAAATGAAAGAGGAGGAGCAGGCGTTTAATACTGCATGGTCACGGCGAGGAATAATCACGGCATTAAGGTGGATTGATCGCGAGTAATCGGCGGCAGAAACGGTCAGAGTGCGTGGTCTTCGCGTGGGTGGAGACGATGGTCTGGCAGGTGGGGCTCAGCAGTCAGCAAGAGAGAGAGGGGGAGGTGGGGCCTGCTAGTCAGCGACTGCGCGGGTGGGTTTCTGAGTGCGAAACGTTTTTCTCGTGGGAGAGAGGGAGTGGGCTGCTGGGCCAGTTGGGCCTTGCTGGGCTGGGTTGGTTTTGTTCATTTTTTTTGTACAGATTTGATTTTCCTTTTCTTTTTTCTATTTATCTGTTTGATTTTTGGTTAATCATTTCAAACACACATTTGAATTCAAACTTCAACCAAACTTTGTGTAGATTTTAATACTGATTAATAATACATTCTAAAGTCAAATTTAGAATAATTCTTTTATTCTTTTTAGGGTATAATAATTATTTAAAATAGGCCCTTGTGTTTAAATCAAATAACATATATTTTCAATCCTTATTTAAATTCCAATCTTTTTACAAAACATTTTCAGTAGGTTTATTTATTTAATGGGGTGCTAAATAATTCACTTTGAATTATTTATAGCATTTTAATATGATTATTAATCATTTTAATTTGGGAAATGGTTTTTATGACAATGAAACTCAAATATGGTTTTAATTACTTATAACTTCATTTAAATGATTCTTTTATTTCATTTAAGTCAATTTAAATAACTTTTATTCCACTTGGGTAAATTATTTTTCCCTGATTTAATTAAACAATTCCATTAGGGATTTTGTCTTGGATTTAATTAAATATTCAAATAGGAATAGAATTTGGTTAAGGCTATATTATTTTATTTCAATACTATTCATCCATTTAATTCATTTAAACTTGGATTATGTTTATTCCATTTGTTTATGGTCTTGGCCAAATTTTTAATTTGGCCCTTAAATATTCCTCATTTAATATTTCTTTCTTTATCTTATAAAATCCATATCTTTTTATTTAAAGAACCAAACTTGGTGATTCCAATTTGTATAATTTTATTTAGTATTTGTTTATCCTTTTAATTCTCTTTAGGATTATTTACTCACCATTTGGTATGGATTTCTAGATAGGTGTTTTATTAGCTTTGGGAAATTCAATTACCTTATCTTATTAAATTCATAAGATTTTATCTATGGCTCCAAATTAAGTGAAACCAACTTCTATGGTTTTATAATATTTCTATTTGTTATTCTTGATCATTTATTAATGTCTGTTGACAAATTTTTATATGGATCAAATCCATAGGCTTGGAGATAGCTTGGAAATGTTTTTCTTCCATTAGGGTTTTTACGGTTTGGGTTTATTTCCAAGTGTTTAAATTTCTAGATGCATTTATGAAGAATGCAATTCACTTGATTTGAATTTAGTTGGATTCAAACATTAATCAAAGTTTGTTCAAGATGGGATTTTAAGTTTCCATTTAGAAAAAAAAGTTTCTTTTCACCCTAAATTTCAATAATTATTTATTTTGTTTATTTATTTTTCACATTACAAAATTTGGAAAATTTTGGGATGTGACATTCTAGTCCAAGATTTCAAACCGAAACAATTCCATTTCTTTTCACCCCTTGCTAGACCAAGTAAAAGTGAACCCAAACCACCTTTCAAACCCACAGAAACATTTGGCAACTTGATTAAAATGACAATTCAAAATTGAATCTATATCATATGTGAAGATCACCAATTGTCAAAAACCAACCAAACTAGTGCACCTTGACAAAACCAACTAACCATAAAATACCTAGTATGTGACTAGTACACCCACCAATTTTCATCCTAAAATTCAAATTCAAATCTCTTTCGGCCATTTCATCAAACACCTTGCAAACACAAAACAAACAAAACATCAAACACTATAGTGAGCGGTGTTTGTGCCTAACTTGTCTCCCCTCTAGCTCACAACACCCTCTCAGTAGATGATCAAACTAAATTAACTAGCCCTAGATCACTATAAGCTTGACATTGCCATCAATGGTGAGCATGTCGAGCCCCAAATGGCCACCCCATTGTCGACAGCAAGCTAGGAGCTTCCCTAGCCTCGCCAACCTTGTCTGGGACACTGACCACCGTCCATCGCCACCCCTTGTCCAACACCAAAGCACTGCCAGCCCCTGGACCACCCTAGAACCGCCGCGCCCTATGCCTCTGTGCCATGCCGAGAGTGCGCCAGAGCGGCGCACACGACACGTGAGCACAGACCGAGCGCCGCCCTCGCCTTTTGCGTGCGTGATCACCACCGCCCCAGGAACCTCCAGGACATGACCGTTCGTCTCCGCGACCACCAGGATAGCCTGTGCGCCATTAAAACCTCCGTCGGACCCGCCCAGAGCACCGCAACGTTTCGAACAATTCACACCGCCCCACGCCTCACGACCATGCCGTTGAGCATCGCCAGGAGGCAGAGCACCGCCCCCTACCGTCACCCATGC
The DNA here is from genome assembly GCA_916181665.1 of Avena sativa. NCBI lineage: Eukaryota > Viridiplantae > Streptophyta > Magnoliopsida > Poales > Poaceae > Avena > Avena sativa. The sequence continues at coordinate 268,056,885 of OV702298.1, read as the reverse complement.
CATTATCTCACTATGACGATGACCACGACGAGCTCTACCCGCGCCCTTCGGTCCCCTCTTGGCACTATAAATAGAGGCCACCGCAGCTTGATTTTAGCACACCAACACACTCCCCTCTCTCTCTCTCTCTCTCTCAGAACCACCCCACCTCATCCCTGGAGCAAGGCAAGCAGCAGGTCGCCGGAGTCTGCCGTGGAGGAGGAGAAGAGGAGCCAGCGATTGGAGCCGTCCCAGGAGGAGCCACCGGTACCAGGAGGTTCTCCGTCGTCGACTTCATCGTTCGCCCCCATCGCCGACCCTCTCCTGAGCCTCGGTGAGCCTCACACGACCCTCACTGGCCTTGCTAGGGTTCAGTCTCGCCGGCGTTGCCCGACGGAGACTACAAGCCCCAGCTATTGGATTAGATGTTGATCGTATGGTCTAAATCACCCCGTACCCCTTCGCACCCCCTGTCTCGTTGACTGGTGGGGACATTCACTTAAACCCAAGAGCGCGCGTTGTGCGCCATGGGATGGCCCTGTTAACTTCCTGCGTGACCCAGTATTTTGAATTTAGGTTTTTCCATCTAGTTTCAAACTTGTTTTTGTCCCTAGATTCAAAAATCAATCCATAGAGATTCACTGAACCAAATGGCGTGAAACTATTTTTTTAGAAAGTTACTGAAATTCTTAATCCGAGCCCGTTAGATTCAAATCATTTGGAGTTATAGATCACCTATAGGAAAAATAACAAGGCAGAAGCTTTTCTGCATTCAAACATTTTTCAAAATTCAACCACAAAAGCTTTTGAGTTGATTCCAACTCTCAAAAATCACATTTGACAAGACCTTTCTAACAATATAAAAATATCTAGGTGTATTTGCAGAAATAATGGTCAAGCAATAAAAGAATGCCTCATAGGAAATTCTAGTCACTTCAATTAATTAAAATAAAATGGTTAAAACTTATTAAATTGTGACACCACTTTAAATCACATTCCCAAGTACTGAAATATGTGGTGATGACATGTGTCAACATGATCCCCTATTTTAGTTGGAGAATATTAAATCTTAAGTAGTTTTTCAATGAGTAGAAATTACTTTTCTAAAATAAAATAATGAAGACAAGTGCTTTAATCCTTGTGATAATAGTGATGATGCTAGATCATCTAGTGTGAACCTTTGTGTGCTAAATAGAGTAGTAAGAATTGTTTGGTGATTGTGTACCTCGTATTTATTTAGAGACGCTAGTATCAAACAAGGATACGAGGAGGAATGAGAATACTACGAGGAAGAAGCCGAGGAGAACTTCAACCACTGCTCTGCACAAGGCAAGCTATCCTAGCAAGCTTATACTTGCAATTATGCAAGCATCACTATACATGTTAACTTAGAAAGCTACTATCCTAGCAAGATAAACTAAACCATGCAAGTTTTACTTGCAAGCTTACACCACTTGATACCCAATCCTAGTTTTATATGCAAGCTTAGTTATTTTATTTCTTTATCAAAGATTTCTATTGGAGTTTACTTAGTGACTTGTAGATTTTAGAAAGATGTTTAAAGGTAGCATAAAGAGCATAAAACTTGGCCTAAGTTAGATAATCTTGATGTCATCCTGAGGCATGAGATTGAACTTAGCTCTTTCACACTTGTTTACCACCCCTCATTAGTGTTTACCCCCACTTGTAGATGCTAGTGCTAAGCATAAAACTTGATCACTTTAGATGGGAATACTTGGTGAAAATGATTATGAAAACCTTAGAAAGATGAGTCATTCTACTAAAATGTTTTGACATGTGTTCTTGAACACCAGATGATTTTGATGATGAAAATGTTGAGGCATGAGACTTATCCCTTTATAAAACTGATGGTTGTCTGGATGCGATACCATTCCAATTTTACCGTATAACCACAATACCTGAAATTTGGGTAGGGCTTGACTGGAAATTTATATACCTTAGTATGGGTTCCCTTGCGGCCAAGGTTTGAGCTGAGGCTAGCTTATGAAGATTGTCCACCTATGCAGTTCCTAAGATGACAGTTGGTCATGGTTGGGAGGCCAAACTCATAGGAGAGCTGCCTATACTAGGGCGTGTAATTGAAAGGTTAGGATTGATTATCCGCATACTGAGTATGGTGAATTCAGGATTCTTCCTGATGGATGTATCGAATATTGTGGTGAAAGTGTACCACCTCTACAGAGTCAAACTATTTGAATAGTCGCGTCCGCGGTTATGGACAGTTGGAGTGGCCATACTGTTTCGTCATCAGATGTTTTGAAAATGACTTGTGAAATGAATCATGACTTCGACTTGACCACAACAGGGTTGTGATATGAAACTCAAGTTCCCACTTAGGTGTTATAAAACTTTCAACTAGCTTTATTTTCTTCTGAACTCAGTAGAGATAAATCTGGCTTTTGCAAAACAACCTAGAGCCTAGTACTTCCTACTCAAAACCCCTTCACTTGTTAGTATTGGTTTGCGAGTACTTAAAGAGTACTCATGGCTTTGTCCCTGGCTATTCCCGTGGCTAGACTATGAAGAGGACTATCAGGAGGATGGACCGTAGGAAGGTTACGACAACTAAGATCATCTCCCATCGACAGCATTGCATGTGACCATGAAGATGGAGCTTCGCCCACGCTACCGTTATTATTACGTTATTCCGCTGCTATGATTGTATTAAGACTGGATCATGTGATCATTTATTTGTTGTAAGACCTTATGTATGGTTTGTAATGGATGATGTACTGTGATATCCAATCTGTTATGTCTCGCAAAAATGGTAATCTTGGGATTGAGATGTATTTCATAACATGCATCTGGGATTAAAAATCTGGGTGTTGACACATTCCACATTTGTGTATCTTATTGTTGTATGATATTATAATTACATGTTGTTTCACACACTCACAAGCCTTAATAAGAAGAAAAAGTGTGAAACTTATCTAAAAGTACAACACATTCTAAAGGAACCACTTCCAGCATCCAAATCCTAGAACAATGCTTATTCCGGGGATTCGTGTTTATCAAATTGCATTACACTACTTATGCATAATAGCATCTTGCTTCTTTAAACATTAGTCCTTACTGGACCAATCATACTGATTTCAGTTATTGGATCTTATATTGTCTCGAAGACCGTGAGTGCATAACCTTGCAATCACAAAAGGCAAGTTCACACTTGCTCATGTCCGTTGATTATTTTCTGTAAAGTATTTTGCAAATCCAGTGTTGTCATCACCTGCATTTCAAAAAGGTCAGAAACACTATTTTCATAATAATATGATTAGAGGTAAAAACCTACTATGAAAGTTTTGGTGGTAAAGGAATATATTGTCTAGGACTTAACAACCAATGTCGCCAATTTTTCTTGCGTTGTATATCACGTGTTAACCATGAGATTTGGAATGGGACGGAGAAGTTAGTTGTATCCTTTTCCTTCTGCATGTAGGCAAGACGACCTTAATGTGATGCTGTGATTCCTTGTGCGGATCCAACATATGGGTGGGCTCCCTTAGGCCCCACGCTTTTGGTGTCTAGATTATCTGTGAGTGGCTGTCGGAGGTATAGTCTTTTGGAACACATCAGGGTTTTAGCCTGCCGAAAGGGGGCTTAACGCAGGTGAGCCAGCCCCGAAGGATCATGTAGACTTGCGGGGTCGCGAAGAGGGCAGTGATTGGCTTGGATCTTAGTCTGGGCCTCACACCAAGGAAGTGTGAACGAGCCTGCAACTCGGATGTGCAACAAAGCTAAGATCTCTCATGGGAAAAGTAATGCACCTCTACAGAGTGTAAAAACTGTAACTTGTTACTCCCTGTTCCGGGAAGGAGCTATGAACGTGGCAGGAAAGGGACTCCATGAAAGTTCTGGTAAACCTATGAAGGCTGAAGGACATAGCTTTTTATAATAAAAGCAACCTTTGAAGAAATGTTTACGAAAACCTGCATTGCCTATGTAGAGGTCCCAACCTTTATTAAGGTAGAGATCCCAACCTTTATTAAGGTAGAGATCCCTGTGTTTACAATGCTAGTCCCTGGATCAATAGCTAGCATCCACAGTTAAGATGTAATATCAAGAAACCAAGGTCATAATACAACTTTATAACCAGGAATAACATAATTCATTACATCTTACATAGCTCATTTGGCTATCTCATTACAATATAGCAGAAATAACTATATAGCATGGAGTCCTTCATCTTCAAAGTGCCACATGCAATCATGTTGGTTGTAGACTTGTAATCCTAATCAACACACTTCACTAACATCAAACAAACCTGCAACATAATAAGTGACAGCCACAAGGGTCAATACATTTGAATTGTATTGGCAAGTGATACTATGGTAGAATAGTGGCATCTAACATCTATATGCATTTGGCTAAGTGGAGCTTAGGCTTGCTTTGCTCAAAATAGATTTTCTTATCATTTGAAAACACTAAGTTTTTGTTTATCAGAATCACCCAAGGCATCTACCAATCATTGATTGAAGATCCTTTAACCCTTGTTCAACCACAAGTTTTTAACTTAGAAATTGGGATGAGGAGATCCTTGATAGCTTCCATGTCTTGATGCTGAAATTATCCATTTCTGGGGACACGGCTAAGTACTTAGATTTTACTCTCTCGAGAGGTGGTGCACTTTCCCCACAAGAATCGACATGCATCGAGACAAGATCTTTCAGAAGCCTTCCCTTAGACCAAAATGGACGCGCTCCAAACCTATCATCCCCTACCACCAACTGTCCATCTGGCTAAGTTATTGCAACCTATATGATCCAGGCAGAGCCCATAATGCCATGTGGCTGCACTTGAAGCTTCTCAACATTTGACATCTCAAATCTCTTTGTTCCTGGGTGGCTTTCCACAACTGATATACACTAGGGTAAGACATAAATATGGGCCCTATGTAACCACTCAACACAAACCATTCTTTTCATTCCACCTAGGTGATTCATTCACATAGTTGTTTTATTAAACAAAACACAAGTCATAGACTTAGAAGTACCTCATAGCATGAATATAATCCACCCTTGTTTTCTACTAGCTAAGCTAAGAAAGATAGTAGTAGGGATCTTAACTTAGGAAATTCTACTAAGGCATCATCTAATAGGATCTCCCATGGCATAGCATACTTAGTAAAATTCCATGCAAGTCCTACTTAGAAATATCACTAATGCATAGTGAAAATAATAGTACAAAAGTATGAAGCACCACTTGCCTTTTTGGTAGAGATTATAAGTTCACTCCTTGATCTTGCAATAGTCACACTCTTCAAATTTCACTACAATTCAATCAAGGCACAAATATAATCTAGCATTCAAACAATTCACCATATAAAACAAAGAAAAGAAAACAATGCATGCAAGCATGCAATAGATGGTTTTATTTTGAAAGGTGTTTTCTAATAGGCTATAAACATTTGATATTAAGTTAGTGATAATGGCCACTTAAATCATGTTTGTTTTGCTATAAATGATTTAAATAAAAGTAATAATTTCTAGTGTTTGACAAATATATTTTTAAACACAAATGTTAGTGTTTTCAGGTCAAGTGTTTAATATTAAACCATTTGCAAAAGGTTTTACTTTCAAATCAAAGCAATATTTTATTTTGTTGGAAATGCCTTTAAGCAAGGTAATAATTCTCTAGGGTTAATCAAATACATTTTTAAATCTAAAACATGGTGTTTAGGGTCAAAGAGTTTAAATCAATCAATTTTCAAAAGGTTTTACCCAAAAAGCATTTTTAAACCATAATCAACATTTTTATTTAACTAGAAATGCTTTTATTCAAAGGAATAATTCCTAAGTGTCACAAAATATACTTTTAAATCTACAAGTTGGTTTTCATGGTCAGTAGGTTCAAAACAAACCTTTTACAAAAGATTTTACCCTGAAAACATTTTTAGAATAAATTTTATACTCAAAATATGCCTACACATGTTTCTACAAAAACAACCAATATTACAGAAGCAAAACACTAAACAAAGGGCATGGTTAAAAAGTACTCTTTTTGCTGATTCCATTGATATAAAATTTGTAAAATTTGGACGTGTAGATGTAAAGTTATGAATTTTTCGAAATCAAACATCTAATAGATTCATTTTTGTTTTTAAATCAACAGCTAGGCCACGCGTCATGTTTCTATTGGCTGATACCGTTTCGTGCGGATTGAGCAACTACAGCCGTCAGATCTAACTAACAATGCATGGCGCAGATGATCTCGTACCCCTTCTTTAAGTGAATCTATCGCATCCATTAGATCTAAATCGAATGGCTCAAACGGTGATGACCACAGATGGGCGGCACTGTGACGGTGGCTGGCGGTGGCGCGCTCAGACAGTGACATTGACGGTGATACAGGAAGCAAGTAAGAGGGAGTATATGCTCACCGTGTTCGCCGTGGAGTGCTGACTCTCGGGGTGGTCTGTGTCGATGGAGGGGCGCACGGTTTCTTCGGGTTTTCTCTTGTGTCATTGTTGGCGAGGCTACACGGCTCGGGAAGGCAAGATAAATGGTTCGTTAGATGCGCAAGATGATGCTGGTTACGCGAGTGTCAACTAGGAAGAGAGGGGCGGTCGGATTTTACCACGGGAGGTCGTCGGAGTTGATGCCGAAGACGGTGGGACGCATCGAGTTCGTTGCTGGCGCTCTAGGGCACGCGCGGCCAAGCGGGCGATACTGGGAGGTGCAGGGGATGATGAGGAGCACACTCGTTTTCTCCAGTGAACAAGGGGAGGTGTGGAGTGGCCGGAATCATCGCCGGAAGGTCATCGGAGCAGTGGGGTTCACGCAAGAAATTGGAGAAGCCTGGTGGCGGAGGGGAAAGGGAGAGCGAGGGGAAAGGTAGAGGGGAGGAAGGCGCCTTTATCTTGCGTGATCGCTGGGCGAATTATTCCTGCATCAATGCGAATTTCAAGCCGAGAATTAACGCCAGAAACGGTAGGAGGGGTTGGGGCGTGGTCACCGCGGGGAAGAAGACGATGACAAGGAAGGTGTGGGGTCAGGTCGTCAATGGGGTTGAGGGTAGGGTTGCGCGTGAGAAAAGAAACTGGGAGAGGGGTTTTCCCGCGTGGGCTTCTGCTGGGCTAGTTGGGCCAGGTGGGTTGGCTAGTTAGCTGGGCTGGTCCTTTCTATTTTTTTCTTCTCTGTTTTCTTTTCCTTTTCTATTTCTATTATTTTGATTTGAATTTATTCAAATGATTTCAACCCTCTTTTTAATTCAAAACTTTTCCAAACTTTCAATATATTTTAGTAATGTTATAAATGTGTTTTTTAAAGACCATTTTGGAATAATACCTTTATTCAATTATGGTTTATTCTTTATTTAAATTAGGCACTTTCTTTTATTCAAATAAGATTTTAATTATATTTTCAAACTCCTATTTGAATTCTAATTTTCACCAAACCTTTTTCAGTAGGTTTTATTTATTCATTAGTGCAAAATTATCATTTTGAATTATATAGAATATGATTTATTAATCATTTAAATTGGGCAATTGTCTTTATTCAATAAAATCAAATATGGTTTTAATTCCATATAAATTTTATTCAATTGATTCTTTTATTCCATTTAAGTTAATTAAATAAATTTTATATCCACCTTGGGAAATTTCTATTTATTATTTTCTCATGATTTAATTATTCATTTACATTAGGGATTTTGTCTACATTCTAATGGAATTGAATTTGGTTAATGCCATATGATTTTATTTGAATATCTTTTATCCCTTTATTTCATTTGGATTATCTTTGTTCCATTTAGTTATGGATTTAATTCAAGGTTTAATTTGTCTTCTAAATAATTTCTTTGGAATTTATTATTTAGTTTAGGCAAGTTGTCTTTATTTATATAAAATTAGATATTGTTGATAATATTTTACTCCATTTTATTATTCAATACTTTCATTTGTTTATGGATTTGGCCAAGATTTAATTTGGCTTTTAAGTATTCTTTCTTTCTTTGTCTTATAAAATCCATATCTTTTTATTTGTAGATCCAAAATTGGTGATTCCAATTTGTATAATTTTATTTAATATTTGTTTATATTTTCAAATCCCTTTAGTATTATTTTGCTCACTATTTTCTATGGATTTTAGATAGGAGCTTTATTAGCTTTGGAATTTATTTCCTTTTATCTTAATAAATTCATAAGTTTTCATCCATGGCTCCAAATTAAATGAAACCAATTTCTATGGTTTATAATATATTTTTTATCATTTTTTATCATTTATAAATGTTTTTTGTTGACAAATTTTTATATGGATCAAATCCATAGTCTTAGAGAGATCTTGGAAATGATTTTCTTCATTTAGGGTTTTAGGGTTTTGGCTTAACTTTTCCAAGTGTTTAAATTTCAAGATTCATTCATTGATGAATGCATTTCACTTGATTGAAATTTGTTGGATTCTATTTTATTCAAAGTTTGTTCAAGTAGGGTTTTGATGTTTCCATTTTGAAACAAAAAGTTTCTTTTCACCCTAAATTTCAACAAATATTTATTTTTCACATTTCAAAATTTGGAAAATTTTGGGATGAGACAGGCTACCACCCTTAAAATAAATCTCGTCCCAAGATTTGGGAGGGCTAAAGGTTACAAGTTGGTTTCAAGGCAACTAGGGTACTACCACCCTTAAAATAATTTTGACTAGATTACATCTTGGCTTAATGGGGATCTTGATGACACTTCTCTCGGGAGTTGTTGGCATAATGTCCTTTATTTCCACACTTGAAACATGTGACAAGGCTGATGTCTTGAGGCATCTTATTCTTATTTTCTGGACAATCATTGGCATAATGTCCTTTGTCACCACACTTAAAGCATGTGACAAGGTTGATGTATCTCATATATTGACTTGTCTTGTCTTTCTCCTTTTCAGGACAATGTGATGCATAATGGCCTAGCTCTTTGCATTTGTGGCACATCACTTGGCTAATTCCCTTCTTCTTCTTCTTAGGTTTCTCCAAAGCTAGGAGTTCCTCTAGTTCATGTTCTTCATACTTCACCTCAAATGTGGGAAAGCTTTCTTGGTTCCTTGAACGATTCTTGGATAATACCTATGTTTCCTCTTTTGTCCATCAAGGTGATTCCCAATGTATGGAGGTGCAATCCAAGGTTTGCCTTTATCTTCATCCTTCTTGATAGAAGTTGTTTCCTCATGGGGGTTTCCAAACTTTTGATGCATTCCTCCTTGATTCATTTGTTGAACTATAGGATAGATGGGGCATTGGATAGGAACATGATTATTTCCTTCACATAGGAAACAAGTAACTTGAGATGTGGGGCATTGTGTAGTTGGATGTTTCTCTTCACAATTAGGGCATTGATCCTCATGCTCTTTACAAGTGTGTTCCATGTCTCCACAAATATTGCAAGCTTGAGTTACTTCTATAATATCATCCTTGACATCATTGTTGTCACAAACTCCTTGGGAAAGGTTGTCTCCCATGTTGATCATTTGATTGGTCATCCCTTGCAACAATTGGGATTGGATTTCCAAAATATTTTGCAAGGTTGGGTCTAACTTACTATTGTTGGCTAAACACTGAGTTGTCACTCAGATGTGCAACAAAGCTAAGATTTCTCATGGGAAAAGTAATGCACCTCTGCAGAGTGTAAAAACTGTAACTTGTTACTCCCTATTCCGGGAAGGAGCTATGAACGTGGCAGGAAAGGGACTCCATGAAAGTTCTGGTAAACCTATGAAGGCTGACGGACATAGCTTTTCAGAATAAAAGCAACCTTTGAAGAAATGTTTACGAAAACCTGCATTGCCTATGTAGAGGTTCCAAGATTTATTAAGGTAGAGATCCATGTGTTTACAATGCTAGTCCCTGGATCAATAGCTAGCATCCACAGGTAAGATGTAATATCAAGAAACAAAGGTCATAATACAACTTTATAACCAGGAATAAAATAATTCATTACATCTTACATAGCTCATTTGGCTATCTCATTACAATACAGCAGAAATAACTACATAGCATGGAGTCCTTCATCTTCAAAGTGCCACAGGTAATCATGTTGGTTGTAGACTTGTAATCCTAATCAACACACTTCACTAACATCAAACAAACCCGCAACACCAAAATTTACAGCCACAAGGGTTAATACATTTGAATTATATTGGCAAGTGATACTATGGTAGAATAGTGGCATCTAATATCTATATGCATTTGGCTAAGTGGAGCTTAGGCTTGCTTGAAGGGATACAGGTAGGCTACACTAGCGCAAATCAAAATTTTCTACCGCGTAAACCAGGAATACTGTTGCCATAGATCACGGGCTTACCACTAGACGCGCAGTTGCGGAATTGATGAAGCGCGTCGAGGCAGTGCAGTCGTTCCACGTCTCCTCCTTGTTCTCATCCCACGAGAAGCTCCCCTTGCGCGGCTCGTCCAAGTGCCACAGATTCAGCACCTCCGAGGTATCCACACGTGCGGGGTGGAAGCATCAGACGCCGGACTGCTAAGTCCGCGCGTGCAACACAGGCGTGAGGTGTGGCGGCTGGGTGGAATCATCTAATCCTGGCCATCTCACCCCACCCTCTCTTATATAGGCGTCCCTAGTGGTCTTCTACATTAGCAGCCCATTAGTAGCCTCAGCCTGGTCTAATTCGGATCCAATCCTCATTAGGCAACCAGCCCCTTAAGTGTGCGACCCTATAGGTTCATATACGTATAGACATGGCACGAATACACTTATTCTGCCAATAGTTGGTAGTGTCCTCTAGCAAAACGTGCCAACTCCTAAACGCAAGCAAAGATCATATCGGACGAACCATCACAAGGTTTAGTACATGTCTTTCCCTTTGCCTCATGATATTTGGTCTAGCTCCAAGTTGACCTCTCTTTCTCGATACCGTAACTCGGAATCCCTTTACTAGGTTAACTCTTAACCTTATGTAGCACGGCCATGCATTTCTGGATCCGATCACTCGAGGGGCCCAGAGATATCTCTCTCAAGTAGAGAGGGGCAAATCCCATCTTGATTGACCATGCCTTGCAGCATGTTTCAGGACAAACCCGAAAGCTACCTTTATAACTACCCAGTTAGCGTCTGATAGCCCCAAAGTAGGTCGATCCACATCTCAAGTACATGTGACAATCTCAGGTCTAAGGACAAAACGTACACGATGTGTAGAGAGAGAGCTGCAACTAATTGCCAGTCTCAAGTTGGGTCAGTCCAACCCCATGTTCATAACATGTGTCCACATCATTGGTTTGACATCTCCATGTCTATGACTTGCGAAACATAGTCATCAACCAATCGATGTGCTAGTCTAATATTCACGTGTGTCCTCACATGAACTCTGACTAGGGACAACTATTAAATAACCATACAAGTAATGACTTTCACAAACGATTCACATAATTGTTAATCGATACAAGTTGCATGATATGCATATTCAAGGAACATTACAATAACTCATGGATACATATGAAATATAATCATCTCTATGATTGCCTCTAGGGCATATTTCCTTCAGTCTCCCACTTGCACTAGAGTCAATCTAAAATGTATCTAATACCAATTTCTCTTGTGTGCGCTTCATGCACGGGCTGCGGGAGAGGCATAGTCAATGGATCAGCAACATTTGAGTCCGTATGTATTTTGCATATCATGACACTACCATCCTCAATGAACTCTCGAATCTGATGGTAACGCATGCGAATATGTTTGTTCTTCTGGTGCTGTCTAGGTTCCTTGGCTTGTGCAATAGCACCATTGTTGTCACAATAAATGTCCAAGGGATTGGACGCACGCCACACCGAGAGCGATCAGGAAATTCCTAATCCAAACAACTTCCTTTACGGCCTCCGAGGCAGCAATATATTCAGCTTCTGTTGAAGAGGAGGTCACCGTATCTTGCTTGTAACTTTTCTAGCTCACAGCACCACCATTCATGAAAAACACATAACCTGATTGCGACTTCGAATAATCTGAGTCGTTAAGGTAACTCGCATCTGTGTAACCCTTTACACTAAGTTCATCCTCACCTCCATAACCTAGGAACACATCCTTAGTCCTTTTCAAGTACTTAAGGATGTTATTTACCATTGTCTAGTGACCTTCACCTGGATCAACCTGGTATCTGCTCGTAACACTAAGAGCATAGGAAACATCTGGGCGAGTACATATCATTGCATACATGATGGATCCAATAGCCGAAGCATATGGAACCCTACTCATGCGCTCACACTCATCAGTATTCGAAGGACATTGAGTCTTGCTGAGTTTTATGCCATGAGACATGGGCAAGAACCACTTCTTAGCCTCTTCCATGCTGAACCGTTTCAACACTTTGTCAATGTATGTATTCTGGCTTAATCCAATTAGCCTCCTTGATCTATCTCTATAGATCTTGATGCCTAAAATATATGCTGCTTCTCCCAAGTCCTTCATCGAAAAACTATTTTTCAATGAGGTCTTAACAGACTCGAGCATAGGAATGTCATTTCCAATCAGCAATATGTCATCTACATATAAGATTAGAAATATCAGCGCTCTCCCACTTTCTTTCTTGTAAACACAAGGTTCTTTTTCATTTTTGATGAAGCCAAACTCCTTTACAACTTCATAAAATCGAATGTTCCAACTCCGAGATGCTTGCTTCAGCCCATAAATGGACTTCGGAAGTTTGCATACCTTTCCAGCATTGTTCGGATCGACAAAACCTTCGGGCTGCATCATATACACGTCCTCGGTTAGGATTCCATTTAGGAAAGCTGTCTTGACATCCATCTGCCATATTTCATAGTCGAAATGTGCAGCAATGGCTAGAATTATCCGTATAGATTTAAGCATTGCTATGGGCAAGAAAGTCTCGTCATAGTCAACTCCTTGAACTTGTCGAAAACCTTTTGCAACAAGTCGAGTTTTATGGATGTGAACATTTCCATCCATATCAATCTTCTTCTTATAGATCCATTTGCACTCGATGGCTTTAAAACCATCAGGCAGGTCAACCAAGTTCCAAACTTGATTGTCTCCCATGGACTCTATCTCGGATCTCATGGCGATCAGCCATTTCTCAGAGTCTGGGTCAACCATCGCTTCTGCATAGGTCGCAGGCTCATCATTGTCTAACAATAATAATTCCCGCGCTTCGCGGAGCCTCGCCGACCTTCGTGGTTGTGGTGCTTCTGTTGCCACGGGTTCCTTAACTTGTTCTGCTACAATAGCATCACTCGTAGAAGCATCCCCAACTGGCTCATCTTGAACTTCTTCGAGTCGCACCGACCTTCCACGTGTTCCCTTTGTGAGAAACTCTTTCTCTAGGAAAACACCGCTACAAGCGACAAACACTTTGCCCTCTTCTCGGTTGTAGAAGTAATACCCTAAGGTTTCCCTCGGATATCCCATGAAAATGTACTTATCTGATTTGGGTGTTAACTTGTCCGACTGAAGTCGCTTGACAAAAGCATCATAACCCCAAATCTTTAGAAAAGACAAACTGGGATTCTTTCCAGTCCACATCTCATATGGTGTCTTCACTACGGATTTAGATGGTACCCTATTAAGTGTGAAAGCTTCCGTTTCTAGAGCGTAACCCCAAAATGACAATGGAAAATCCGACTGGCTCATCATCGATTGAACCATGTCCAACAAAGTCTGATTACGCCATTCGCAGACCCCGTTTCTTTGAGGCGTTGCGGGCGGCGTAAGTTGTGGAACAATTCGGCAACTCTTAAGATGATCGCTAAACTCGTGACTCAAATATTCACCTCCATGATCAGATCGCAAGACCTTTATTTTCTTGCCACGTTGATTCTCTACTTCACTCTGAAACTCCTTGAACTTTTCAAAATTTTCAGACTTATGCCTCATCAAGTAGACATAACCATATCTACTGAAATCATCAGTAAAAGTAATGAAGTAGTGATATCCTCCTCTGGCTGTCGTGCTCATTGGTACACATACATCAGTATGTATGAGTTCCAACAAGTCTGTCGCTCTCTCGGATAAACCCGAAAAAGGCGACTTGGTCATCTTTCCAAGTAAACAAGCTTGACACGTCTCGTATGATTCAAAATCAAACGAAGTTAGAAGACCATCACCATGGAGCTTCTTCATGCGCTTTTCACTTATATGCCTCAAACGACAATGCCATAAATAGGTAGGACTCAAATCATTAGGCTGAAGCCTTTTAGCACTAACATTGTAAATAGATGCATCATCAAGATTTAAAATAAATAACCCATTCACAATGGGAGCATGAGCCATAAACATATCATTCTTAGAGATTACACAACCATTGTTTGCACTCGCGAATGAATAACCATCCCTCATCAAACATGAAGGTGATAAAATGTTTCGACCCATACTAGGAATGTAATAACAATTATTCAACTCCATAATAAATCCTGATGGAAGGTGAAGTTGCATGACGCCGACGAACAATGCAGCAACCCTTTCTTTATTTCCGACGCGAAAATCCACTTCGCCTTTCTGCAGTTCTCTAGTCCTTATTAGCCCCTGCATCGAATTGCAAATATGAGCAACCGATCTGGTATCAAATACCCAAGAGTTAACATAGGAATCAGTGAGAAGAATGTCCACAACATTTATAACAAGCGTACCTGAGTGGAAAGTACTCTTACTTCCACTCTTCTTCAAAGAAGCCTGGTACTTGCTGCAGTTTATTTTCCAGTGGCCATGTTCTTGACAAAAGAAGCACTCAGTGTCATCTGCAGGTCTAGCCTTTTGCTTGGGTGTAGACTTAGGGATCGTATCCTTAGCCTTGCCCTTCTTCTTCCAAGAAGTACCCTTTTTCTTGAAGCTAGGCTTATTCTGCAAAGCCATCACATGGCTATGCCCTGCACACTTCTTCATGTCACTTTCTGCTGTTTTAAGCATCCCACATAATTCATTAAGGCCCTTCTCCACCCCATGCATATGGTAGTTCGAAATGAACTGACCATAGCTGGATGGAAGAGACGCCAAAATGAAGTCAGTGGCCAACTCTTGGCCTAGTGGAAAACCAATCTTTTCCAAAGTCTGACTGTAACCAACCATTTTGATCACATGGGGGCCTACGGCTGCTCCCTCTGCTAGCTTGCATTCAACAAAGGACTTGGCAACATTGTACCTCCCAGTCCTTGCCTGATCTTGGAACATGTCCTTAAGAACAACGATCATATCGTACGCATCCTGATCCTCAAACTTCTTTTGAAGTTCAGGTTCCATGCATGCAAGCATAAGACAGCTAACCTCAAGAGAATAATCACATGCTCTCTTGTAAGCATTCTTTAGGGCAGCAGATGCATTATCAGCAGGTTCATCGGGGATTGGGGTATCCAGAACCGTTTCCTTTTTATCAGACCTGAGAACAATTCTCAGGTTATGGACCCAGTCCGAATAGTTTATTCCATTTAGTTTATCTTTGTCAAGAATTTTACGCAAAGAGAAAGGTGATGTAGTGTTCGATGCCATTGATCTACAACAGAAAACATGCAAAATACTAAGCCATGTAACCATGAAAGAGTAAAACATATTAAACAATTTAATAGCATATACTCCCACTTAAATCAATATCCCTCTATTGATACTAAGTGATTCAAGATCCACAATTAACAAGTCGACTAGTGATCTTTAGCATCACTGCTAGAAGACAAGGTAAATCGGTAAGCAACACTTGCTAATCATATCACATATGACTCTTGTTGTTGGGTGACATCTCTATGTCAAAACTAGGCGCCCAACCTTTATGCCCCAAGGTCCTTAACTGTTAAGATGACCTTGTCAAGCTCACCAACCCTTATGCGTGTAGGTATCCGATACAAACCCATCCAGCCAAGGAAAACCGCGGCACCCTAATTTCATAGGCCCACCAACGATTGTACAGGGCATAGGATGGTGCAAGGTTTGGTTGGGAGGGCATGGTTTAACTTAAAATTTGTGAGGGATCGTTCTACTTCTATCATCTAAGCATGCATAGCGTAAAACACATAAGAATAACATTCACATAGTTGTAACATGGTATGGCCCATTTTCTCATGGTGATCTCTATCGCCATAGAACCTGTCCACCATGATGATCTCCATCTTCATGTTCCATGCGAGCCATCCTCCAAGTGATGAGTCCTCCAAGAACTAATATAAGCTATTACCACTAACAGCTAGTAATCAAAATTACATAGTATTGGGATCATCACAAGTTGGCACGCAGGCCATTACAATAAATGACAACACATATGGCTCTAGCCGTGTTGCCCTACTCATGACGCGCAGGTCATGCAAAATTACATACATGCATCACATACATATAATGGGCCATACTGATCACATATATCCCGCAAAAACAAGTTATGCATAGAATCGTATTCTACCGGATCATGTGACATCGCGGCACCTAGTTACCTTAACGAGATGCAAAAGGGGCTATAATTAAGGGGGGTCTAGGGGGTCTCCCCCTGCGGG
This sequence comes from Avena sativa, assembly GCA_916181665.1. Taxonomy (NCBI): domain Eukaryota; kingdom Viridiplantae; phylum Streptophyta; class Magnoliopsida; order Poales; family Poaceae; genus Avena; species Avena sativa. Next base: position 268,040,478 of record OV702298.1, on the reverse strand, counting down.
GTTCGAAGGGGAAGCGCCCCTCGCGGATTTTCTTTAAGGATTTTGATCGGCAAATCAAATTTACCATAAACCGACTCCTGTCCCGATTCAATCAAACTCCTTTGATCACGGTACATCGATTTTAGATCTAGGTTCTGATTCGATCAATCATATTGATCTTCGCGTGATTCAACAGGATTTATGTGTCACTGTCTACCCCAATGACGGAAGCCGACCGGTAGGGGTAAGTCGTTCGACAACCTCAGAATCACGATCACGGGAAGCAAGATCATAGATCAATCCTGAACCACCGCCATATAAACGATCACATCATTCATATCAATCTGCATATCACCATATGCAAACATCCCGAACCTATAACTGAACATCATTGGCTCTGATACCACTTAATGGATATGGGTAGGCTACACTAGCGCAAATCAACATTTTCTACCGCGTAAACCAGGAATATTGTTGTCATAGATCACGGGATTACCACTAGACACGCAGTTGCAGAATTGATGAAGCGCGTCGAGGCAGTGCAGACGTTCCACGTCTCCTCCTTGTCCTTGTCCCACGAAAAGCTCCCCTTGCACGGCTCGTCCAAGTGCCACAGATGCAACACCTCCGAGGTATCCACACGTGCGGGGTGGAAGCGTCAGACGCCGGACTGCTAGGTTCGCGCGTGCAACACAGGCGTGAGGTGCGGCGGCTGGGTGGAATCATCTAACCCTGGTCAGCTCGCCCCACCCTCTCTTATATAGGCGTCCCTAGTGGGCTTCTACATTAGCAGCCCATTAGTAGCCTAAGCCTGGTCTAACTCGGATCCAATCCTCATTAGGCTTCCATCCCCTTAAGTGTGTCACCCTATAGGTTCATATACGTATAGACATGGAACAAATACACTTATTCTGCCAATAGTTGGTAGTGGCCTCTAGCAAAACGTGCCAACTCCTAAATGCATACAAAGATCATATCGGAAGAACCATCACAACTTCACAAGGTTAAGTACATGTCTTTCCCTTTGCCTCGCGGTATTTGGTCAAGCTCCAAGCTGACCTCTCTTTCTCGATACCGTAACTCGGAGTCCCTTTAGTAGCTTAACGCTTAACCTTATATAGCACGGCCATGCATTTCTGGATCCGATCACTCGAGGGGCCCAGAGATATCTCTCTCAAGTAGAGAGGGGCAAATCCCATCTTGATTGACCATGCCTTGCAGCATGTTTCAGGACAAACCCGAAAGCTACCTTTATAACTACCCAGTTAGCGTCTGATAGCCCCAAAGTAGGTCGATCCAAATCTCAAGTACATGCGACAATCTCAGGTCTAAGGACAAAACGTACATGATGTGTAGAGAGAGCTGCAACTAATTGCCAGTCTCAAGTTGGGTCAGTCCAACCCCATGTTCATAACATGTGTCCACATCATTGGTTTGACATGTCCATGTCTATGACTTGCGAAACATAGTCATCAACCAATCGATGTGCTAGTCTAATATTCACGTGTGTCCTCACATGAACTCCGACTAGGGACAACTATTAAATAACCATACAAGTAATGAGTTTCACAAACAATTCACATAATTTCCAATCAATACAAGTTGCCTGATATGGATATTCAAGGAACATTACAATAACTCATGGATACATATGAAATGTAATCATCTCTATGATTGCCTCTAGGGCATATTTCCTTCATTGCTTTGATCAAAATAGATTTTCCTTATCATTTGAAAACACTAAGTTTTTGTTTGTAAGAATCACCCAAGGCATCTACCAATCATTGATTGAAGATCCTTTAACCCTTGTTCAACCACAAGTTTTTAACTTAGAAATTGGGATGCGGATATCCTTGATAGCTTCCATGTCTTGATGATCAAATTGTCCATTTCCGGGGACACGGCTAAGTACTTAGATTTTAATCTCTCGAGAGGTGGTGCACTTTCCCCACAAGACTCGACATGCATCGAGACAAGATCTTTCAGAAGCCTTCCCTTAGACCAGAATGGACGCGCTCCAAACCTATCATCCCCTACCACCAAGTGTCCATCTGGCTAAGTTATTGCAACCTATATGATCCAGGCAGAGCCCATAATGCCATGTGGCTGCACTTGAAGCTTCTCAACATTTGACATCTCAAATCTCTTTGTTCCTGGGTGGATTTCCACAAGTGAGATACACTAGGGTAAGCAATAAATATGGGCCCTGTGTAACCACTCAACACAAACCATTCTATCCATTCCACCCTGGTGATTCATTCACATAGTTGTTTTATTAAATAAAACACAAGTCATAGACTTAGAAATATCTCATAGTATAAATATAATCCACCCTTTTTTTCTACTAGCTAAGCTAAGCATGATAGTAGTAGGGATCTTAACTTAGGAAATTCTACTAAGGCAGCATCTACTAGGATTTCCCATGGCATAGCATACTTAGTAAAATTACATGCAAGTCCTACTTAGAAATATCACTAATGCATATTGAAAATAATAGGACAAAAGTATGAAGAACCACTTGCCTGTTTGGTAGAGATTATAAGTTCACTCCTTGATCTTGCAATAGTCACACTCTTCAAATTTCACTACAATTCAATCAAGGCACAAATACAATCTAGCATTCAAACAATTCACCATATAAAACAAAGAAAACAAAACAATGCATGCAAGCATGCAATAGATGGTTTTATTTTGAAAGGTGGTTTCTAATAGGCTATAAACAATATAAAACACCTATTGGTCATTTATAAATGTGGTAAAACCATTTTATATTAAGTTAGTGATAATGGCCACTTAAATCATTTTTGTTTTGCTAGAAATGATTTAAATCAAAGTAATAATTTCTAGTGTTTGACAAATATATTTTTAAACACAAATGTTAGTGTTTTCAGGTCAAGTGTTTAATATTAAACCATTTGTAAAAGGTTTTACTTTCAAATCAAAGCAATAGTTTATTTTGTTGGAAATGCCTTTAAGCAAGGTAATAATTCTCTAGGGTTAATCAAATACATTTTAAAATCTAAAACATGGTGTTTAGGGTCAGAGAGTTTAAATCAAACCATTTTCAAAAGGTTTTACCCAAAAAGCATTTTTAAACCATAATCAACATTTTTATTTAACTAGAAATGCTTTTATTCAAAGGAATAATTCCTAAGTGTCACAAATTATACTTTTAAATCTACAAGTTGGTTTTCATGGTCAGTAGGTTCAAAACAAACCTTTTACAAAATATTTTACCCTAAAAAAAATTTTTAGAATAAATTTTATACTCAAAATAGGCCTACACATGTTTCTGCAAAAACAACAAATATTACAGAAGCAAAACACTAAACAAATGGCATGGTTGCAAATTACTCTTTTTGCTGATTCCATTGATATAAAATTTGTAAAATATGGACGTGTAGATTTAAAGTTATGAATTTTTCAAAATCAAACATCTAATAGATTCATTTCTGTTTTTAAATCAACAGCTAGGCCACGCGTCATGTTTCTATTGGCTGATACTGTTTCGTGCGGATCGAGAAACAACAGCTGTCAGATCTAACTAATAACGCACGGCACAGATGATCTCCTACCCCTTCGTTAAGTGAATCTATCGCATCCATTAGATCTAAATCGAACGGCTCAAATGGTGACGACCACAGATGGGCGGCTCTGCGACGGTGGCTGGCAGCGGCGCGCTCAGACGGTGACGTTGCCGGCGATACAGGAAGCAAGGAAGAGGGAGGATATGCTCACCGTGTTCGCAGTGGAGTGCTGACTCTCGGGGCGGTCTCTGTCGATGGAGGGGCGCACGGGTTCGTCGCCTATTGCTCGCCGGAGTTCGTGTCTGCGTCGGGTTCGCTCTGGTGTTGTCGTTGGCGAGGCTACACGGCTCGGGAAGGCAAGATAAATGGTTTGTTAGATGCGCAAGATGATGCTGGTTACGCAAGTGTCAACTAGGAAGAGAGGGGCGGTCGGATTTTACCACGGGAGGTCGTCGGAATTGATGCTGAAGACGGTGGCGCGCCGTCGAGTTCGTTGCCGGCGCTCTGGGGCACGCGCGGCCAAGCGGGCGATACTGGGAGGTGCAGGGGATGATGGGGAGCACGCTCGTTTGCTCCAGTGAGCAAGGGGAGGTGGGGAGTGGCCGGAATCGTCGCCGGAAGGTCATCGGGGCAGTGCGGTTCATGCAAGAAATTGGAGCAGCCTAGTGGCGGAGGGGGAAGGAAGAGTGAGGGGAAAGGTAGAGGGGAGGAAGGCACCTTTATCTTGCGTGATCATTGGGCGAATTATTCCTGCATCAATGCGAATTTCAAGCCGAGAATTAACGCCAGAAACGGCAGGAGGGGTTGGGGGCGTGGTCACCGCGGCGAAGAAGACAATGACGGGGCAGGTGTGGGGTCAGGTCGTCAGTGGGGTTGAGGGTAGGGTTGCGCATGAGAAAATAAACTGGGAGAGGGGTTTTCCCGCGTGGGCTTCTGCTGGGCTAGTTAGGCCAGGTGGGTTCGCTAGTTAGCTGGGCTGGTCCTTTCTTTTTTTTTCTCTGTTTTCTTTTCCTTTTCTATTTCTATTATTCTGATTTGAATTTATTCAAATGATTTCAACCCTCTTTTTAATTCAATACTTTTCCAAACTTTCAATATATTTTAGTACTGTTATAAATGTGTTTTTAAAGACCATTTTGGAATAATTCCTTTATTCAATTATGTTTTATTCTTTATTTAAATTAGGCACTTGTTTTTATTCAAATAAGATTTTAATTATATTTTCAAACCCTTATTTGAATTCTAATTTTCACCAAACCTTTTTCAGTAGGTTTTATTTATTCATTAGTGCAAAATTTTCATTTTGAATTATATAGAATATGATTTATTAATCATTTAAATTGGGCAATTGTCTTTATTCAATAAAATCAAATATGGTTTTAATTCCATATAAATTGTATTCAATTGATTCTTTTATTCCATTTAAGTTAATTAAATAACTTTTATATCCACCTTGGGAAATTTCTATTTATTATTTTCTCATGATTTAATTATTCATTTACATTAGGGATTTTGTCTACATTCTAATGGAATTGAATTTGGTTAATGCCATATGATTTTATTTGAATATCTTTTATCCCTTTATTTCATTTGGATTATCTTTGTTCCATTTACTTATGGATTTAATTCAAGGTTTAATTTGACTTCTAAATAATTTCTTTGGAATTTATTATTTAGTTTAGGCAAGTTGTCTTTATTTAAATAAAATTGGATATTGTTGATAATATTTTACTCCTTTTTATTATTCAATACTTTCATTTGTTTATGGATTTGGCCAAGATTTAATTTGGCTTTTAAATATTCTTTATTTATTTATTTATTTCTTTCTTTGTCTTATAAAATCCATATCTTTTTATTTATAGATCCAAAATTGGTGATTCCAATTTGTATAATTTTATTTAATATTTGTTTATCTTTTTAAATCCCTTTAGCATTATTTTGCTCACTATTTGGTACGGATTTTAGATAGGAGCTTTATTAGCTTTGGAATTTATTTCATTTTATCTTAATAAATTCATAAGTTTTCATCCATGGCTCCAACTTAAATGAAACCAATTTCTAGGGTTTATAATATTTTTGTTTATCATTTTTGATCATTTATAAATGTTTTTTGTTGACAAATTTTTATATGGATCAAATCCATAGTCTTAGAGAGATCTTGGAAATGATTTTCTTCATTTAGGGTTTTAGGGTTTTGGCTTAACTTTTCCAAGTGTTTAAATTTCAAGATTCATCCATTGATGAATGCATTTCACTTGATTGAAATTTGTTGGATTCTATTTTATTAAAATTTTATTAAAGTAGGGTTTTAATGTTTCCATTTTGAAACAAAAAGTTTCTTTTCACCCTAAATTTCAACAATTATTTATTTTGTTTATTTATTTTTCACATTTCAAAATTTGGAAAATTTTGGGATGTGACAGCCTACAACCTATGGTCTGCGGCTGTAGATATAGTGCATCAAACACTCCTTTTCTAGTGAACTTGTTGAGTACGATCATACTCAACGTATCTCCTTAACCCTTGCTAGATTCTGAAGCCATTAAGACGACGTCTACATCAAGTTATGCTCCAGGAATCATCATCAAAATCTCAAGCTCTTCAATGAAGTAAAGGAAGTCAACATATACATCAACTAAAGTGAAGACGAAGTTGCTGATTAAATAGAAATATAATCTCTAGCCATAGAACCTACTTTTTTAGAGTATTGCAATAGTAGCAATACAAGCCAAATAGTTAGATGCTAATCTTATTAGCATAATAGTTATGAGTTGATTATTTCTTATTCTTCTTTGTAAGAAGTTTCTTTCTCTCTCTTTAACCTAGAGTGTTCTTTGGATCTTGTGTAAAGAGTCGAGTTGTAACCTATAGTCATGTCTTGGACCTGATGTGTTTCTATTGTACCACTCTGAGGGATGTAATACTAGTGAGCGGTGTTTCATTGGTGTTATGTCAACGACTATAGTGTACTACATCATGTAGTGGTATGCTGGGTCACCGCAGCTGGTATCAGAGCATATGCTTTGACCTTAGGATTTAAACCCTTTTAGAAAGATCTGTAGGTTGGATAGTGACTATAGTAATCCAGCTTATTTAAACCAAATATTCTTGTGACATGTGATGAGTATCCACTTGAGGATAACCTTGTCACCAGATGCTTTGGTCATCTTTCTTAGGAGTAGGTGTCTATCTTCTATCAGTGAAGTGCTAATTAGTGTCTTCAGAAGGAAATATAAACCACCAAGATACTTTAGGAAAACCAATTGGTCACAGTAGAGTTGAATGAAGTTTAGTATATCCATCGAAGTAATACAAATGGTGTAGCCTAACCATAGAATTCAAGTAAGGCAGTAAAATCTTATTGTTAGTTGTTAATAAAAGACATATAATGAAGACCATTAGAGTATGTATAGTTGTAATGGGTTGTAAACCATGTGGGATTCACTTGAGAATTCTATGTGATAAAATGGAATTTTGTTAAGAATTCAATATATTAAGGTAAGAAGTAGAGTCATCATAGTGGGATTAGCCCTTAAATCATGATGAATAGGTAAGACATAACAAGATAATGGTGAGATTAGCTCCGAAACCATGACTTTGGTGTACGTATGACAAGTAATTGGTGAATTATCCTGAAGTAAAAGTAAGAAAATAGCACGGTAGAACTATGATATAAGTCATATGTGTCATAATTCCTAGTAAAATTCAGTTTTAGGTGTTCAATAGAAATTTATTAATCGTTTTGAGAGATCGTGTGAGGTTAGTTACTAAATAAAGAAAGGTTGGTTATAGTTGATAATTCCAAGAGTGAGACAAAAAGGTTAGACAAAACCAAATTGACACCAATTTGCTTAAAATTATCCTGTTGCAATTGAGCAATCTGGGTAAATTATGAGGCAAAGAATAGTTTAACCCTAAGTGCTAAGTATCACAATGTAATCCTATATGGCAGCGGCGCGCTCAGACGGTGACGTTGCCGGCGATACAGGAAGCAAGGAAGAGGGAGGATATGCTCACCGTGTTCGCAGTGGAGTGCTGACTCTCGGGGCAGTCTCTGTCGACGGAGGGGCGCACGGGTTTGTCGCCCATTGCTTGCCGGAGTTCGTGTCAGCGTCGGGTTCGCTCTGGTGTTGTCGTTGGCGAGGCTACACGGCTCGGGAAGGCAAGATAAATGGTTTGTTAGATGCGCAAGATGATGCTGGTTACACAAGTGGCAACTCGGAAGAGAGGGGCGGTCGGATTTTACCACGGGAGGTCGTCGGAATTGATGCTGAAGACGGTGGCGCGCTGTCGAGTTCGTTGCCAGGGCTCTAGGGCACGCGCGGCCAAGCGGGCGATACTGGGAGGTGCAGGGGATGATGGGGAGCACGCTCGTTTGCTCCAGTGAGCAAGGGGAGGTGGGGAGTGGCCGGAATCGTCGCCGGAAGGTCGTCGGGGCAGTGGGGTTCACGCAAGAAATTGGAGCAGCCTAGTGGCGGAGGGGGAAGGAAGAGTGAGGGGAAAGGTAGAGGGGAGGAAGGCACCTTTATTTTGCGTGATCGCTGGGCGAATTATTCCTGCATCAATGCGAATTTCAAGCCGAGAATTAACGCCAGAAACGGCAGGAGGGGTTGGGGGCGTGGTCACCGCGGGGAAGAAGACAATGACGGGGCAGGTGTGGGGTCAGGTCGTCAGTGGGGTTGAGGGTAGGGTTGCGCGTGAGAAAATAAACTCGGAGAGGGGTTTCCCGCGTGGGCTTCTGCTGGGCTAGTTGGGCCAGGTGGGTTCTCTAGTTAGCTGGGCTGGTCCTTTCTTTTTTTTCTCTGTTTTCTTTTCCTTTTCTATTTCTATTATTCTGATTTGAATTTATTCAAATGATTTCAACCCTCTTTTTAATTCAATACTTTTCCAAACTTTCAATATATTTTAGTACTGTTATAAATGTGTTTTTAAAGACTATTTTGGAATAATTCCTTTATTCAATTATGGTTTATTCTTTATTTAAATTAGGCACTTGTTTTTATTCAAATAAGATTTTAATTATATTTTCAAACCCTTATTTGAATTCTAATTTTCACCAAACCTTTTTCAGTAGGTTTTATTTATTCATTAGTGCAAAATTTTCATTTTGAATTATATAGAATATGATTTATTAATCATTTAAATTGGGCAATTGTCTTTATTCAATAAAATCAAATATGGTTTTAATTCCATATAAATTTTATTCAATTGATTCTTTTATTCCATTTAAGTTAATTAAATAACTTTTATATCCACCTTGGGAAATTTCTATTTATTATTTTCTCATGATTTAATTATTCATTTACATTAGGGATTTTGTCTACATTCTAATGGAATTGAATTTGGTTAATGCCATATGATTTTATTTGAATATCTTTTATCCCTTTATTTCATTTGGATTATCTTTGTTCCATTTACTTATGGATTTAATTCAAGGTTTAATTTGACTTCTAAATAATTTCTTTGGAATTTATTATTTAGTTTAGGCAAGTTGTCTTTATTTAAATAAAATTGGATATTGTTGATAATATTTTACTCCTTTTTATTATTCAATACTTTCATTTGTTTATGGATTTGGCCAAGATTTAATTTGGCTTTTAAATATTCTTTATTTATTTATTTCTTTCTTTGTCTTATAAAATCCATATCTTTTTATTTATAGATCCAAAATTGGTGATTCCAATTTGTATAATTTTATTTAATATTTGTTTATCTTTTTAAATCCCTTTAGTATTATTTTGCTCACTATTTGGTACAGATTTTAGATAGGAGCTTTATTAGCTTTGGAATTTATTTCATTTTATCTTAATAAATTCATAAGTTTTCATCCATGGCTCCAACTTAAATGAAACCAATTTCTAGGGTTTATAATATTTTTGTTTATCATTTTTGATCATTTATATATGTTTTTTGTTGACAAATTTTTATATGGATCAAATCCATAGTCTTAGAGAGATCTTGGAAATGATTTTCTTCATTTAGGGTTTTAGGGTTTTGGCTTAACTTTTCCAAGTGTTTAAATTTCAAGATTCATCCATTGATGAATGCATTTCACTTGATTGAAATTTGTTGGATTCTATTTTATTAAAATTTTATTAAAGTAGGGTTTTAATGTTTCCATTTTGAAACAAAAAGTTTCTTTTCACCCTAAATTTCAACAATTATTTATTTTGTTTATTTATTTTTCACATTTCAAAATTTGGAAAATTTTGGGATGTGACAGCCTACAACCTATGGTCTGCGGCTGTAGATATAGTGCATCAAACACTCCTTTTCTAGTGAACTTGTTGAGTACGATCATACTCAACGTATCTTCTTAACCCTTGCTAGATTCTGAAGCCATTAAGACGACGTCTACATCAAGTTATGCTCCAGGAATCATCATCAAAATCTCAAGCTCTTCAATGAAGTAAAGGAAGTCAACATATACATCAACTAAAGTGAAGACGAAGTTGCTGATTAAATAGAAATATAATCTCTAGCCATAGAACCTACTTCTTTAGAGTATTGCAATAGTAGCAATACAAGCCAAATAGTTAGATGCTAATATTATTAGCATAATAATTATGAGTTGATTATTTCTTATTCTTTTTTGTAAGAAGTTTCTTTCTCTCTCTTTAACCTAGAGTGTTCTTTGGATCTTGTGTAAAGAGTCGAGTTGTAACCTATAGTCATGTCTTGGACCTGATGTGTTTCTATTATACCACTCCGAGGGATGTAATACTAGTGAGCGGTGTTTCATTGGTGTTACGTCAACGACTATAGTGTACTACATCATGTAGTGGTATGCTGGGTTACCGCAGCTGGTATCAGAGCATATGCTTTGACCTTAGGATTTAAACCCTTTTAGGAAGATCTGTAGGTTGGATAGTGACTATAGTAATCCAGCTTATCTAAACCAAATATTCTTGTGACTTGTGATGAGTATCCACTTGAGGATAACCTTGTCACCAGATGCTTTGGTCATCTTTCTTAGGAGTAGGTGTCTATCTTCTATCAGTGAAGTGCTAATTAGTGTCTTCGGAAGGAAATATAAATCACCAAGATACTTTCGGAAAACCAATTGGTCACAGTAGAGTTGAATGAAGTTTAGTATATCCATCGAAGTAATACAAATGGTGTAGCCTAACCATAGAATTCAAGTAAGGCAGTAAAATCTTATTGTTAGTTGTTAATAAAAGACATATAATGAAGACCATTAGAGTATGTATAGTTGTAATGGGGTGTAAACCATGTGGGATTCACTTGATCATTCTATGTGATAAAGTGGAATTTTGTTAAGAATTCAATATATTAAGGTAAGAAGTAGAGTCATCATAGTGGGATTAGCCCTTAAATCATGATTAATAGGTAAGACATAACAAGATAATGGTGAGATTAGCTCCAAAACCATGACTTTGGTGTACGTATGACAAGTAATTGGTGAATTATCCTGAAGTAAAAGTAAGAAAATAGCACGGTAGAACTATGATATAAGTCATATGTGTCATAATTCCTAGTAAAATTTAGTTTTAGGTGTTCAATAGAAATTTATTAATCGTTTTGAGAGATCATGTGAGGTTAGTTACTAAATAAAGAAAGGTTGGTTATAGTTGATCATTCCAAGAGTGAGACAAAAAGGTTAGACAAAACCAAACTGAGACCAATTTGCTTAAAATTATCCTGTTGCAATTAAGCAATCTGGGTAAATTATGAGGCAAAGAATAGTTTAACCCTAAGTGCTAAGTATCACAATGTAAACCTATATGTGAAGTGTCATATACTACACAACTAAACCTGAATTCTAGAGATATTATACTCAACTACTATATTATGGGCTTAGAAAATTGTGTGTTATATGTACCACATTTGGATTCATTGGTTTTCTTGTATCTTCTTGATTGACTAGATCTGTACATGAAGTTTTACTTGGTGTGCAAATGCACGTTGCAACATCCAGTTATTACTTGATGTTATAGACCTAGACAGAAAAAGGGGATTCGTGTAAGGGAGTGACGAGTTCCAAAGACCAAGATGAAGACTTACATGAGGAATGAAGCAAGTATAAGGAATATCAACACAATTTGAAGGATGAATCAGGTTCAGATCATGGTTAGTTAGCAATGAGAAGGAAGATTAGTGTAGAAAGTGTTTGAAGTAACAAGAAGTGATGAACTTTAGTTCATCCAACGTAGGTGATGTTGCTAAGAAGTTAATGAAATAGTTGTACCAAGTTCATGGAAGTATCATTAATAAGAGCAAAGAAGAAGATTTGGAACCAAAATGGTATTCGAGCTCTGAAAATTTAGAGAGAATGCCAGTGGTTTGTCGAAAAACCTTGTGGTAATTCATATACCCTAGGATGGTCCGCAACTGGTATTTTGTCCGCAACTGGTTTTTGGTTGACTTAGTTAACCAGATCATCTTAGTATTCCATAAAGAGTATAAAACTTGGCCTAAGTTAAGTAAAACATAAAGGAGTATGCAAATTAAAGCGACTGTCTTTCGAGACGCTTCGCGGAATCAGGCCTACCAAAGAGAGAATGTACAGATAGTTTGTAAGACATATATTGTTGGAAGATTCATTTCGGAGATCCACAATTGTGTGGGTATACCGTAAGTTCTTTCATGAAACCATAAATAGGTAGAGTATAAGTTAAACAAAGACCAACATCTTAGTTATAAGACCAATGGTTACTATATAGATAGTCCAGAGACTATTAGAAATTCCCAAGGGGGAGCGTATGTAGAAAATGGAAGTATTGCTATCTGAATATCCGAGTAAAGATTGGAGACAAAGTACTAAACTAGGACAACATTAAGCCTTATTTTTATAAGGTTCAAAGAATTCATCATTATAAAAGTACTTTCAGAACTATGTCTGGATGTAAGATCGAAGTTTACTTCAAAATAGTAGTGCTCAAACCTTAAGGCAATTAATAAAAGGAAGTTGAAGAAGTACTTAAGGTAATAATAAAAGGTTATATAAAGCCTGCTAAAGTAAAATCTTGAAGGGATAAAATAAATTAATCCTAATAGACTAATTCTAGAGGAAAAACTCTTAAGTGATCCTTAAGAGGGAATAAAGCACATCCAATTAGACATGTATAGAGGAAGAAGAAATTCTGATGGGTATGGAACAAATGTATTCAAAACCAATCTTCGGAAGGACTACTAGTATAAACCAGACAACAACAAACCAAAAATTTAGTCTTTTGGCCACAATTATTGTCTAAAAAAATTTAAAACCCAAATTTAGTGAGACTTCCTAGACCTTACATAGTATAGTAAGGAAGTTCAATGATTAAATAAAGGAGTTTGATTAGGATACCTAAACTGGGTAATGAACTAAAGAAGAGACTTCAATTTAAGAATTCCATAATAAGAACATATCCCTAAGGGATGTTAGTAAAAGGAACTTTGGAGCATTGGGGACAACAAATTGGAGATTGCCAAGTATGATGCGCATACAAGGAAACTATTTGGATATGGGATACTACAATTATTCCCATTTGAGGTTACCATGGAGATGAGAAATGTCGTAACCAATACAAGACAATTCCTTATTCTGAAATGCAAGAGAATATGTGACTTCGAGGACAAAGTTTATTTTAAGGGGGACAGTCTGTAACATCCCAACATTAGAGTTTAGAAATAAGCTAAACTTAGATGTGTGCATTGCATTCATGCATAGAAAATCCTAATAATTTTCGCGCTTTTTAATAAAACTTGTCAAAGTGATTGAAGCTTGTCTTAACTTGATGGAATTGAAGTAGATCATCAAGTTGATTGCGATAAGTTTCAATATGACCTTTGCTAAAACCTTATTTTGGGTAAACATGATTTGATCTAAGGGTAGATCAAATGTAATAAACTAAACCACCACACATTGCTTAATGATAATTATCAGATACTTAAGTGATCATTCCATAGTATTCATTACAATGACCCATGAATACCAATCTATGAATATAACTCAAGTAACAAGAATCCAATAACCAAATTTTGATCTATCTTATTCTTATCAATTTCCTACCATGACCGTCATGGTAATACCTAACCTTAACTCTTTAGTTATATGGAGTAGGAAGGAAACCAATTCAAGACCCTTCACCATATATCTTTCTTTCCATATCAATCCTTATCATCTCTAATGAACCTTATCCTATTATCTGTTGTTCATCAATGTTGAGTAATCAACTATTGATTTATCAATTCTTAACCTATCAATTCTTGATATATTAACTCTTTTCCTTATCATAGCATTCACTTAAGTCCTTTAGAGAAAGAAGTAAGAAGAGGTAAGTGGTAATGCTAGTTTTAGATATCATCTATAGGATGGGAGTGATTGAAGGGAGTCAAATCAATATGATAATTGGTGGAGTTAACTCACTCCTGAATGGATAGAAGAGTTATCTGGAATATATATTTATATGGTGATAAAGAAGATTATAAGGATGAATTCTAAAGATAGTTACCAAGGATTAATTCTATTGGATCAAGTAGGCATAGTCAATAAATAATATCTCTTAGTCAAATGGAAATATTAGGGAGATAATTATAATACAACTATAGTGTTGTATTGATCAAACCTTGATTAGCCAACTGGACACCTAAGCCATCAATGATCAATGGATTGTAATGATCATGCTCAAGTCACTGAGCGTGAATGAGTATATCATGTATAAGTGACATTGGTGGATATAACATGATTAAACCCTAGTATAGATATGTTATCCTAGGTTAATTAGTCATGACAAGTCATAATGGAATAATGAGAAGTTGGTGTATGAGTTACTAAGGCAACTAAAAGATAAGATATTATGATCAAGCTAATGCTAGAACAACCTTGAGACATAAAAGTAGTATTATTCCTCTTACAAGATAGTAAGCACCTGAGTGAAGTAGAATTTGATATATATACATCTATTAGAGTAATATTAGTGTTGGATGATAAAGGAAGTTTATGAATGGAGTTAAGAGTAACTACTTGTTAGATTGAAGATTATAATTAGTGGAGTAGTTGATATAACCAAGTATAGATATGAGTAGATTATGAAAAGCTTTAGTGACAAGCTTCTGAGATTTATAAGTGTGATTACAAAGTAAATTGCGAAGTAAGAGAGTAATCATTCAAGTGGAATTAGATTCATTAGAAGCATTTTAGAGATGAGAATTATCTCTATGAGGAGATCATATAGAGATTTAGTGTCAAGCTCATTGGATTTACCAATGAATTTAGAATAAGAAAGTATTGATAAGAATATTCTTGTGAAGTAAAGCTCATCATGCTAACACATGATGATGGATATGAAGACGTAGTATATCTAGGAAAGGAATTCCTTAATTAGAAGTCAAGAATTATGAAGTATGGAAGATAAGAATTCTTGGTAAACACTCAACCTTAATTCTATAACCAAACATAATATCCATTTAATATGATTGATCTATCATCCTATTTCCACAATGCCTTATAGGAATATTTTCCTATAGAAAATCACTTAAGCATATCTTTATCCATGCCTATCCCAAGGATATAGTTATATTAAATCTCCTCAAGCTTATGGTAAACATTTATAATTTTAAACCCTAACTTATAATTCAATCATAATTATCAATGTATAATTAATGTCATAACCAAGATTATTAAAAACATTATTCACCTATAGTGGAATTGGAATAATAGAAATTACCATTTTAAGAACCTTATTAATTAAATCATCTTATATAATGATTGCTATATAATAATAATATGGATATATTGTTTGCATATCCTTAGCTATCTAAAACCATTATCATTGCAACCATTAAGAGGAAATAAGAATCATTTTATAAGATCATAAACAAATCCTAAAACCCTAATGTCTATTTGTTTTATTTAATAAAAGAATCTCCCATATAATTATGAAAATTATAAATACAAAAATACATAGAGAGAAAATTAGTTATCATTAATCTCTTCATTATTCTAACAATTTCACAAAATTTTTTAGTAGTTTATACCTTGTGAAGATTAAATTTGAAATGAATTTGTAACATAGAAAATAGAAAACAGAAAAGAATTAGAAAAGAATAAAGGAAGAAGAAGAAGAAGCAGTCAGTTCTGGCCCATGATCCATTTCTTCTCGCAACTATTTGACACTCGCGTGCAGTCATAGCAGCATTCTCGCTCGCTTCGCCGTGACCCAACTGGCACAATTCCATGGCATATACCACTTCGCTGTTTCTTTTCTTTCTTCTTCCTCTCGCTAGAAAGAAACGCCGACGCAAGCAGCTGCCTGGTGCCTCGACCATCGTCCGCCGTCGTCGTGATGATCTCTCCGCCAAGATTCGAGCCACCAATGTTCGTTGCCTATAAGAAGACCCCTAATGCGCTGGCAAACCTTATCTTCCTCTCTTTCACCATTTTTTCCTCTGATCGAAACCCTAGTCCCGCCGGAGCTATTCATCGCCGTCGTTCCCAAGATCCCCTGGCCTCCCTGAGTGCATCGTTGGACTCAGCTCATCGTCCTTGTTCACCCAAGCCAGATCATGGAAGCCCGAAAACCTTCTGTTGATCTAATCGACATCTCACTGCCGCCGTTAATCACTATCGTTTTTCATCGATCTCGAGCTCGCCTCTTCTCACCGACACCCATGTAAGCTTCCTGGTGAGTTACTGATTCTCCTAGTACTTTCCACGTTGTTTCTCTTGCTCTGTAACACCGTCCCCACGCTCACCGGCAAACACCGCCGCTGGCCGCCGTCGCACACTGTGCTCCGGTGACCATTTTTGGGTGGCGCGACCACAGTTCAAAACGTTGTGGCCTTCTGCGTCCAACGCCCCTAACACCGGAAGCGCACGCGCACCCTAACGCTGGGCTCGGGCACCACCTAGGGAAAACTCCATTGCTGATGTCAGCGTGACATCACGCTGATGTCAGCAGGCACGTCAGCACGTAGCCAAACCTAGTCAAACTTGCCACCTGGGCATGTGATGTGGTCACTGGCCCACCAGTTAGTGTGTGGGTCTAGGTTTACCTTTGGTGTAAAAAGTAATTTCCTGTTTAGTAAATAGACAAACAATATAAATTCAAATATAAATATTTCTAGAAATTAAATAAAATGAATAAACCTTGTAAATTCAATAACTTTTGTTTTATAATTCAAAAAAGTATGTTTAATATATGAAAAGTTTTATAAAAATAAAATCTACAACCTAAAACTATTATCAAACATTATTATGTTAACTATTTAAATAAATATTATTTAATAAAGATTTTATAAGTAATAAAACTTTGAAAATCATATTTTAATATTGGTAATTGATAAAAAATATAAATAATATATCAAAATTCTTAGAAAAATAAGAACTATAAGTTAATACTATAACGTGTATTATTATTTCACTTAATTCAATATCTATTATTTATTAAGTGTTTATAAAGTAATAAATCTTATAAAAATCATATCTTATTGTTTATAAATCACAAAAATAAATGTAATATACCAAAATGATCACAAAAATAATACTTACATGTTAAAAATATTACATTACAATTTTGAGGTAAATAAAAAATTAAACACTCTAATAACTTGAATTTAAACCTATTTCCTTAATTGATAATTCATATAAGGATAAATAAAAAATTGCTAATAATTCTAAAAATTATACATCTAAGGCCTAATAATAGTATTTGACTTAAATATTAATAGTATGAAATTCATATAATCCAAAAGCATATTAATTACAATTTTTGAAGAATTGTCGTTCATCTATAAGTAGTAAATAATATTGTTTACTTATTCATAAACCATAACAACACCTTTATAAGGAGATAAGTGTTTCTATTACATTATAATATTAAGAAACCACTACTCAAATAGAAGTAATACCACTCTTAATTAGCTTGAGAGAAACATTATGAGGTGAACAAAGTATAAATACCATAAGCATTACATCTAAAGTCCATCTATGTCCTTAAATATAACTTTAGTCTACAAGACTATAAACATTACGATAAAGACTTTATTATGTATTTTATAGTTTACTTTAGTATGTTTCAATTAAGACCTAGTGCATCTCAAGACCAAACTAATCGAGTACACACCAAGAGACATCGGCCACATTCTATTAACAATAATGATTGTTTAAACCTTAAAAAAGAAACCTTTTCTTCGAAGGTTATCCTTTTTGCCACTTCAAACAACAAGTTCTGTAAGAATATCTCTAACTCTTAGCAACTAAACCCAAGGACTTTTACCATAATCACCAGATGAAAATTAATAAGAATCACATTACTTTATACTTTACTTGTATATTTAGGATTGTTAACACTTAAGTTCCTTATAAATGCGATTACTTGTAAAGTAAAAATTTGAAGATAAAACAATTCTTATATAAGTAGTCTTTGAGTAGAATTCCACATTTGTGTATCTTTTTTTGTATGATATTATCATTACATGTTGTTTCACACACACTCACAAGCCTTAATAAGAAGCACAAGTGTGAAGCTTATCTAAAAGTACAACACATTCTAAAGGAACCACTTCTAGCATTCAAACCCCAGAACAACGCTTATTCCGGGGATTCGAGTTTATCAAATTGCATTACATTACTTATGCATAATAGCATCTTTCTTCTTTAAACATTAGTCCTTACCGGAACAATGATGACGATTTTAGATATTGGATCTTATATTGTCTCAAAAACGTGAGTGCATAGCCTTGCAATCACAAAAGGCAAGTTCACACTTGCTCATGTCCTTTGATTATTTTCTGTAAAGTATTTTGCAAATCCAGTGTTGTCATCACCTGCATTTCAAAAAGGTCAGAAAACACTATTTCCATAATAATATGATTATAGGTTATTTACCATGAGGTAAAAACCTACTATGAAAGTTCCGATGGTAAAGGAACATATTATCTCGGACTTAACAACCATGTCGCCAGTGATTCTTGCGTCGTATATCATGCGTTAACCATGAGATTTGCAATGGGACAGAGAAGTCAGCTGTATCCTTTTCCTTCTGCATGTAGGCAAGACGACCTTAATGTGACGTTGTGATTCCTTGTGCAGATCCAACATATGGGTGGGCACCTTTAGGCCCCATGCTTTTGGTGTCTAGATTATCTGTGAGTGGCTGTCGGAGGTATATACGAACCTATATGGTACTTGCCAAGGGCATCACCAGCTCATAGAGTCTTTGGAAACTCATCAGGGTTTTAGCCTGCACGAAAGGGGGCTTAACGGAGGTGAGCCATCCCCGAAGGATCATGCAGACATGCGGGGTCGCGGAGAGGGCAGTGGTTGGCTTGGATCTTAGTCTGGGCCTCACACCAAGGAAGTGTGTCACATCCCAAGATTTTCCAAATCTTGCAATGTGAAAAATAAAGGAATAAAATAAAACTTCGTTTGATTTTCAGGGCCAGAAGAAACTTTTGAATCAAATTGGAAAACCTTCAAACCACTTTGGATCAAAAATTCTCCGTTAAGCCGTCCCCGAAGGATCATGCAGAC
Source organism: Avena sativa (assembly GCA_916181665.1). Classification (NCBI taxonomy): domain Eukaryota; kingdom Viridiplantae; phylum Streptophyta; class Magnoliopsida; order Poales; family Poaceae; genus Avena; species Avena sativa. Next base: position 268,021,494 of record OV702298.1, on the reverse strand, counting down.
ATGCGGGGTCACGGAGAGGGCAGTGGTTGGCTTGGATCTTAGTCTGGGCCTCACACCAAGGAAGTGTGAACGAGCCTGCAACTCGGATGTGCAACAAAGCTAAGATCTCTCATGGGAAAAGTAACGCACCTCTACAGAGTGTAAAAACTGTAACTTGTTACTCCCTGTTCTGGGAAGGAGCTACGAACGTGGCAGGAAAGGAACTCCATGAAAGTTCTGGTAAACCTGTAAAGGTTGACGGACATAGCTTTTTAGAATAAAAGCAACCTTTGAAGAAATGTTTACGAAAACCTGCATTGCCTACGACCTATGGTCTGCGGCAATAGATATAGTGCATCAAACACTCCTTTTCTAGTGAACTTGCTGAGTACGCTCGTATTCAACGTATCTTCTTAACCCTTGCTAGAATCTGAATCCACTAAGACGACGTATACATCAAGTTATGCTCTAGGAATCATCATCAAAAGCTCAAGATCTTCAATGAAGTAAAGGAAGTCAGCATATACATCAACTAAAGTGAAGACGAAGTTGCTGATTAAGTAGAGATATAATCTCTAGCCATAGAACTTACTTCTATAGAGTATTGCAATAGTAGCAATACAAGCCAAATAGTTAGATGCTAATATTATTAGCATAATAGTTATGAGTTTATTATTTCTGATTCTTCTTTGTAAGAAGTTTCTTTCTCTCTCTTTAACCTCGAGTGTTCTCTGGATCTTGTGTAAAGAGTAGAGTTATAACCTATAGTCATGTCTTGGACCTGCTGTGTTTCTGTTGTACCACTCTGAGGGATGTAATACTAGTGAGCGGTGTTTCATCGGTGTTACGTCAACGACTATAGTGTACTACATCATATAGTGGTATGCTGGGTCACCGCATATAAGTTATAATCCTATGATCTATGTCATGTTTGTGTAGTTTCTTTGTTCTTCAATTGAATGGTTGAACATCTTTGGTTCATTAGAGTTGTATGTTGATATGGTATAGTCCTTTGGTATCCATTATATTTTTGCACGCATAGATTAAACATCATAGGGTTTGTAGTATGTGTAAGATGAAGGGGGAAGTTTTGCCGGAGTGACAGAAACCTAAGGACGTGAATCAGAACGTTGCACGTATGGAAGTAAGAGGACCATTAACTTAAGGCTATGGTTGGGGAAACCTTAATGCTTTGTTAGTAGTTACGGATGTTTGCTAACAATCCAATCATATAGTACATGTAATTCCAAGTAGTGAAGCGCATGTATATTTAGCCTCTCCCACATAGAAAACTGCATCAAAGACAATGAACCCGATTTATTCGCTAATTAAACTTGGACAAAGCCACCACAATTACCACCACTATTCCACACTCATGGTTCTGTTAGTTTAGTGTATTTTATTGCTGCAGCAACTAGCTTTACTTTGTTGTTGTTTATTATCTTGCAAAGCTTTCTCTAGTACTCGTTTTGTTGCTCTAGTTTTATTTCTTAGATAATGCAAAGGTTTAGTGTGCGTAGAGTTGTATCAGTGGTTGATAGAACTTGAGAGAATATTTATCCTACCTTTAGTTCCTCGTTGGGTTCGACACTCTTACTTATCGAAAAGGCTACACACGATCCCCTATACTTGTGGGATATCAGCATGCAAGATCTCAAACAACACATACATGATAGATTCAATAAGATAAAACCATTAACCAATCTGACATAGTAATCTCAATATCCATCGAATCCCCGCAAACACAACATGCATGATTACAAATAGATGATCTTGATCATGAACGAAGCTCACAAGATCTAAACATGGTAGCAGAAAGGAGGAGAAACAACCATCTAGCTACTGTATGGACCCATAGTCCAAGGTGGAACTAACCACACATCATACCGGAGGCTGGCATGGTGATGAAGAAGGCCTCCGGGATGATCTCTCCCCTCCGGCAGGGTGCCGAGAAGAGCTTTAGATCCCCCCGATCTAGGTATGATGGTGGTGGCGGCAGCTATGGACTTTTTCTTGGAGATCTGATCAGGTACTTAGGGTTTTGGTATCGAGGGCTTCTTATAGGCGAAGGGGGAGACCGAGGGGGTGCCCGAGGAGGCCACCCCCCCCCAGCGCGGGACAGGCCTAGCCGCGTGGGCAGGGGTGTGGGCCCCTCTTGGCCCTCCTTGGTCTCGTCTTCTGGCTCTGTGTTCCCCTTGGTGAAATATTGACTTTGGCATTTGTCCCGTCCAATTCCGAGAATATTCATTTTCTGGATTTTCTAGAACCAAAAACAATAGAAAACAGGCAACTAGAACTGTGGCATCTTGTTGATAGGTTAGTTCCAGAAAACATATAAAAATACCTCAAAGTGTAGACAAAGCAAAGCAAAGTGGATACTAAACAAGCATGGAACATCAAAAAATTATAGATACGTTTATGACGTATCAAGCATCCCCAAGCTTAACTCTTGCTTGTCCTCGAGTAGGTAAGTGATAAAAATAATAATTTTTGAGGTGAAATACACCATCACAATCAAGATCAAACCATTTGCAAGCATTGAGAGCTAGGATCAAAGTACTCTAAACATGAGCATGAAAGATGAAGTTCCAACAATAAGACAAAGCAACTATGCTGCAACATGAAAGGATATAAACAAAGATTCATGAATAACAATGCATTGAAAGACGTTTGTTTGTTTCACATATAGAAAACATAGCATAGTGGCATTCATCTTGTTCCTCATGGCGTAGCAAAACATAATTGCATAGGACACCTTCAAAGTTCATAAGGGTGACTAGATAGAAATAGTTCAAGAGCAAGCAATATCAACAATATGAATCAATCGATAAGTTTTGGGACAATGCACATAGAACTAACAATGACAACTATGCTCTCTTAATTGGTGCATAAGGATAGAAGGTGGAGACTCAATATAAAAGTGGAAGAAAGGCCCTTCAAAGGGAAGCAGAGATTTCAAGTTTCATAAAGAGCTTCCAAAAATTATGGTACTTTTTAGCTTTCAGCTCTCATTGCCCCTATCATAAGCATCTTGAAGTGATTAAGGTTAAAGTGAACAAAATATGGAGTATATTCTTGACAAAGTATAAGTTGGCAATCTCATGTCCCTTGAGTACGAGGGCCGCTCCTCATGCTAATCAACTTTAGTCACCGATAAGTTCTTGCCATAGTAAGTACATGTGTATCATAGAGAACCGCCAATGTGTAAGATCCATCCTTTATAAAGGAGAAGGATCCGTGTGTGCAATGCTAGTCCCTGGATCAATGCTAGCATCCACAGTTTAAGATGAAGTACACAGATACAAAGGTCATTATTACAGTCATTCCAGAGATAAACATAGTCTTTACAACTCAAAGGCCACAGGCCTAGTATAAGAGTTTGAATAAGTAAGTAAATAAAAGTCTTCATCTTCATGTGCCAGAGGCAAACATGTTGAGTGTAGACTCATGACTCCTAATCCTCATCAGAGTAACCTGCAACATCACAAGTTACAGCCACAGTGGGTCAATACATTGGAATAGTATTGGCAAGTGATACCTTAGTATAATTTAGGTGGACTAGATACTATATGCAATTTGGCTAAGTGTAGCTTGGCTTGCTTTGCTCAAAATAGGTTTTTCCTATTAGTTGAAATCACTAAGTTTTCTTTGTCAAACTTTTCCCAAGGAACCACCAATAGACATTGAGGTCCTTCACCCTTGTTCACCCACAAGTTTTTACTTAGAAAATTGGGATGAGGAGATTCTTGATAGCTTCCATGTCTTGATGCTCAAGTTGTACTTTTCCAGGGACATGGCTAAGTACTTAGATTCTTCCATCTCCAAAGGTTGTGCACTTTCCCCACAAGTCTTGATTTTCACCAAGACATTATCTTTCAGAAGCCTTCCCTTAGACCAAATGGACACGCTCCAACCTATCATTCCCACTACCACCAACTGTCCAAGTGGCTAAGTTCTAGCAACCTATATGATCCAGGCAGAGCCCATATTGCCAAGTGGCTGCACTAGAAGCTTCTTAACACTTGGCCTCTAAAATCTCTTTGTTCCTGGGTGGCTACCACAAGTGAGATACACAAGGTAAACCATAGAAATGGGCCTTCTGTAACCACTCAACATAAACCATTCCTTCCATTCCACCCAGGTGTTTCATTAACTTAGTTGTTTTATTAGGCAAAATACAAGTCCAAAGACTTAGAAATAATTTCATCATAGCATGTATATTTCACCAACCCTTGGTTCCTACTAGCTAGGATAAGCATGGCATAGATAAGCATCTTAACTTAGAAATTTCCTAGCATTTCTACAACTACTAGGATTTCCCAACATGGCATATAAGCAAAATATAACATGCAAGTCTAGCAAAATAATTCTAATGCTTAGTAGAAAACATAGGGATAAAAATATTCATGAAGCACCACTTGCCTTGGTAGTTTGGAGAGTAGCTACACTCCTCACAATCACAATCACTAGCACCAAAATCTACACAAAGAATCATAGCCACAAATCACATACAAATCATATACAAACAAAAATATATGAATGCATGCAATATGATATGTGATGATTTTTAAAACTCAACAAAGCAAGTGAACAATACTGGTTCATAAACAAGTTAAACACTTGCCAAACAACAAGTATTTAATCCCTAAAACATTTCTTAGACAATTCATATACTCAAATTAGCCCTACACAAGTTTCTGCAAATAAAATCATTTTAACAGAAGCAAAACATTAAACACATTGCATATTTAGAAAGGTCTTGTTCTCCTGATTCCATTGGTATAAAATTTGTCAAATTCTAACGTGGGGATCAAAAGTTATAGCCAAAACAAAATCAAACTTCTAATAGATTCAAATCCTGTTTTTAAATCCAAACAGCTGCCACACGTCTTAATCTAATTGGCTCGTACCGCTTTGCTCCGGATCGCGTCTGTGAACCGTTAGATCAACATAATCTGCACGGCCCAGATCTAACTATACCGCTTCGCTAAATGATCTAATCTCGCGCGCTGGATCCAGACCAACAGCCCTGGATCAAATGACCAAAGCTGGGCGACGCTGGCGGTGGCTACTGGCGGCAGCGAGCTCTGCCTACGGAGGCGCGGCGCTACAGGTGGCTCTGGGGTCGTCGGAGATGCTTACCAGAAACGCGACGATGTGCTTATGCTCAACCTGGCGACGGCTTGGCAAGGGACGCTCTGTAGTGGCCGAGGGAGCTCGTCGGAGTTGCTGGCGGCGTCGGGCTTGGGTGGACGACGATGTTGGCGAGGCTCCTGGTCACCCTAGCATGCACAAACAGCATCAGGAGATGCGCAAGACTACGGCGAGCAAGATCGTGTGCATCAGAGGCAGAGGGGAACAAGGGTCTCACCGAATTTGACCGCCGGAGTTGAGGATGTCGTCGGGGGCTTGCTATGCTTGTCGAAGACGACGACCTGGGGTGGTACAGAAGGAACCAACGGTGTCAGTAGGTGTGCAAGGAAGTGGCGAGGCTGTCTGCAAGAACCAGATGGAGAGGGGCGCACAGGGCTCACCGGAATCGGTCGCCGGAGTGCTCTCTGTCTGCGGCGGTGCGAGAATGAATACGGGCAGTCTGGGGGAGTGGGTCCTGCCTGTCAGTCACTCAGCGGGTACGGGGGTGAGTGAAGGAAAATGGTTCGCGGGGTGGGGGTGTTGGGCTTAGCTGGGCCAGTTGGGCCAGATTCGACTGAAGGCTTATTTTTTCCTTTTAACCTTTTTCTTTTTCTGTTTGGTTTTTCTGAAATGAAAATCAACTCCAAATCAAATGAATTTGAATTCAAATCTTCTCTAGGTTTTTATACTACAAACCTTGCACTCAAAAGTGTGTCAAACACTACTATTCAATCAAAACACTTTGATCAAATAAAATAAAAATAAAACCAAGCCTTTATGTGATATATACAATAGGCATAATATTGGTTTTATTTACTTATTTTGTTTTGAAACTTTGTTCAAACTTTTGATGGCCTAAGTTTGAATATCAAACCTTACTGAACAAAACAAGTACTCTTCCCAATGAAAGGTATCACTAAGGCTAGAGCAACTCACATGAAATGATAAGCATAAATGCTTCTGTTTTGAAAAGATTTGTTTGAAAAGAAATTCATATGATCATGGATGCATGGATGATATGCATGAGTTTAAAACATGATTTTAGGGATGTTACAAATCTAACCCCCTTAAGGTGAATCTCGCCCTCGAGATTCGGGTTGGCTAGCAAGTAGGTGAGGGTGGTCTTTCCGAAGATCATCTTCTCTTTCCCAAGTTGCTTCCTCTTCAGAATGATGGTTCCACTGCACCTTGCAAAACTTGATAGTCTTAGTCCGTGTGACTCTTTCTGCAGTCTCAAGAATCTTGATAGGCTTCTCCTCATAAGTGAGGTCACTTTCCAATTGTACCTCCTCCAAAGGTATAGTATCCTTCAAAGAAGTTTCTTCCATTTCTGGATGACATTTCTTAAGCTGACTCACATGAAACACATTATGAACAGCTGACAAGGACTCTGGCAGTTCAATCTCATAAGCAACTTCTCCTTTACGACTCAGAATCTTGAATGGTCCAACATATCTTGGGGCCAACTTTCCTTTGACTCCGAACCTCTTCACTCCACGAAGTGGTGACACTCTAAGATAAGCTCTATCACCAACTTCGTAGGTGACTTCTCTACGCTTAGGATCTGCGTAGCTTTTTTGTCGGGACTGTGCTATTTTCAATCTGTCCTTAACCAACTTGACCTTCTCTTCGGATTCATTGATAAGTTATGGTCCGAACAAACTTCTTTCTCCCACACCATTCCATAACAATGGGGTGGTACACTTTCTCCCGTAGAGAAACTCAAATGGTGCCATCTCAATGCTGGCTTGATAGCTGTTGTTATAAGAAAATTCTACATAAGGCAAACTTTCATCCCAACTGGCTCCATAGTCTAGGGCACATGCCCTCAACATGTCTTCAATAATATGATTAGTCCTTTCTGTCTGTCCATCAGTTTGAGGATGAAAAGCAGTACTGAATTCCAACCTCGTTCCCAATGACTCATGTAGCTGTCTCCAAAAATGGCAAGTGAATTGAGTTCCCCTATCAGACACAATACTCTTGGGTACTCCATGTAGACACACAATTCTGCTCATATAGATCTTGGCTAACTTAGCACTTGTATAAGTTGTCTTCACGGGTATGAAATGAGCCACTTTAGTTAGGAGATCCACTACAACCCAAATAGAATCATATCCCGATCGGGTCCTTGATAATCCGGTAATGAAATCCATACCAATCTTGTCCCACTTCCAATCAGGAATAGGTAGTGGTTGAAGCAAACCTGCTGGTTTCTGATGTTCCTCTTTCACTCTACTACACACATCACACAAAGCAATATGTTATGTGATGTCCTTCTTGAGATTATTCCACCAAAATCTTTCCTTCATGTCCATGTACATTTTGGTGTTACCCGGATGAATGGAATACGGTGAGTTGTGTGCTTCTTGCAAAATCAGTTTCCAAAGTTCCGGATCTTGTGGAACACAGATACGTTTTCCATACCATAAAGTACCCTGTTCATCTTCATGGAATCCGTTGGCTTTTCCTTTGCCAATCTTTTCCTTAATTTCTTCAATTTCCTTATCAATCTTCTGGGCTTCTTTGATTTTGTCCAACAGAGTGGGTTGAACATCCAAAGACATGAGATGTCCTTCAGGCACAATCTCCAATCTGAGATCCCTAAATTGGGCACACAAATCCTCGGGCAATTCTCCCTTGGTAAGGCCATTCACAAAAACCTTACGGCTTAAAGAATCCGCTACAACATTTGCTTTACCGGGATGGTATTGCAAACTTAAGTCATAGTCCTTGATGAGTTCTAGCCATCTTCTTTGTCTCATGTTGATTTCTTTCTGGGTAAAGATATACTTCAAACTCTTGTGATCTGTGAACACTTCACAACGCTTTCCCAAAAGATAGTGTCTCCATGTTTTGAGTGCATGGACAACAGAGGCTAACCCCAAGTCATGAGTAGGATAGTTCACCTCATGAGTTTTGAGTTGTCTCGAGGCATAAGCCACAACTTTCTCGTCTTGCATAAGTACTGCACCCAAACCATGATGAGACGCATCACAATACACTTGGAAATCTTTCACCAAATCTGGCAGACATAAGACTGGTGCTGTCACAAGTCTCTTCTTCAATTCCTGAAAGCTGAGTTCACAACCTTCAGACCAAGCAAATTTCTTGTCTTTCTTTAGCAATTCAGTCATAGGTTTGGCTACTTTGGAGAAATTCTCAATGAACCTTCTATAGTAACCTGCTAAGCCAAGGAAACTACGAACTTCTTTCACTAACTTGGGAGACTCCCATTCAGTTACAACTGAAACCTTAGCAGGATCAACTGCTACACCATCTTTTTTCATAACATGTCCAAGAAATCCAACTTCATTCAACCAGAATTCACGCTTGCTGAATTTGGCATAAAGTTTATGCTCTCTAAGCTTCTCAAGTATCAAACGCAAATGTCCTTCATGCTCTTCTTTGCTCTTGGAGTAGATTAAAATGTCATCGATGAAAACGACAACAAACTTATCAAGGAATTCCATGAACACCTTGTTCATCATATTCATAAAGTATGATGGAGCATTGGTCAAACCAAATGGCATCACGGTATACTCATACAATCCATACCTTGTAGTGAAGGCTGTCTTAGGTATGTCTTGTTCTCTGATCTTAAGCTGAAAATATCCTGACCGGAGATCAATCTTTGAGAACACATATGCTCCTTCAAGCTGATCAAACAAGTCATTGATTCTTGGAAAAGGGTATTTGTTCTTGATAGTCACCTCATTGAGTGAACGGTAATCTATGCATAACCTTTGACTTCTATCTTTCTTCTCCACAAATAAAACTGGGGCTCCCCAAGATGAAGAACTTGGTTGAATAAATCCTTTCTGCAACTGTTCTCCAAGTTGTTTCTTGAGTTCTTTCAGTTCATCAACTGACATTTTATATGGTCTCTTTGCTATTGGTCCAGATCCTGGTAGCAAATCAATAAGAAACTCCACATCTCTATCTGGTGGCATTCTCGGCAATTCTTCCGGAAACACATCCGGATATTCACTCACAATTGGCACACTATCTATGCTAACACCCTTAAGAGAATTTAGCTTACTCCCTTTTGATTCAAAGTTAGACTTGAATTTAATCCGTTTTCTTTCCGGGGTTGTGAGTGCAACAGTACGATTAGCACAATCTAATACTCCTTCATACTTAGCCATCCAATCCATTCTCAAAATTACATCTAGTCCTTGGGAATCTAGGATTATCAGACTCACTGGAAACTTATGCTTTCCAAACTCTATTACTAGATCCCGGCATCCAAGACTTACTATCATATCTCCACCTGGAGAACTAACTTTTATTGGACACCCAATGTTTTCAGTTGGAAACCCATTTCTATCAACAAATGCTTTTGATATGAATGAATGCGATGCTCCAGTATCAAAAAGAACAAATGCTGGAATAGAATTGAGTCTGAACTTACCAGCAACAGCATCAGGCTCCTCATAGATTTCCTCCACATTGATGTGGTTAACCTTCCCTTTCTGAAAAGGGTTGGGCTTGTTGGGTCCTTCAACTTTCTTTTCTGGGCATTCATTTGCATAATGCCCCATCTTCTTGCACTTGAAGCATTCAACCTGACTAATGTCCTTCTTGACAGGCTGGCTTCCACTGCCACTTCCATTACCACTGTGGTGGCTCTTATATCCACCCTTGTGGTTCTTGTACTTGTCATTGTCATGACTACGGTGATGCTTGTTGTCATGACGGTTGTGGTTGTGGTGCTTGTTGAATTTCCCATGCTTGTGGGATCCTGAGCTTCCACTGTCATCATAATGGGAACGTTTGTGAGACGATCCCGAGCTATGCTTGTCTGAGTGCTTTCTCTTCCTGCTTTCAACTTGCTTCATTTTGTTCTCCAAAATAGCAGCCTTATCACAAAGAGACTGATAAGTGGGAACATAGGCCACAACCAACTGCAGGTTCAGTTCATCATTCAAGCCTTCAAGAAATGTTTCCTTTCTCTTAGCATCGGTGTCAACTTCATCCGGTGCATAGCGCGCAGCCAACTGCAGGCTCAGTTCATCATTCAAGCCTTCAAGAAATTTTTCCTTTCTCTTAGCATCGGTGTCAACTTCATCCGGTGCATAGCGCGCCAGATTGTTGAACTCCTCAATATATACAGCCACGCTGCGGTGGCGCTGCTTCAGATTATGGAACTCTTTCTTTTTCAAACTCATCACTCCAGATGAGATATGGGCAGTACGAAAGCCATCCTCAAAGATAGCCCATGTCACATCTTCTATGGGAGTGTTGATCTGGAAGTTATCCCACCAAGTGGCGGCTGACCCCTCCAGCAAATGTGCTACAAATCTGACTTTTTCTGCATCAGTACAACCCACATTTACCAAGTCCTTATTCACCGAGCGTAGCCAATCATTGGCCACCATGGGATCAGTTGTTCCTGAGAACTTTGTTGGCCTCAATCTCAAGAACCTGGTAAGCATGTCAAAACCCGGTGGGTTGTTGTTGTTGTTGTTATTGTTGTTATTGTTGTTGTTGTTGTTTTGGTTCTGGATGAACGTCGTCATCATTTGCATCAGCTGAGTCTGAGCTGTCATCATTTGCTGCATTTCTAGAGTGATGTTGTTGTTGTTAGGGTTGGGATTGGGACGACGAGGAGGCATCTATGGTTTGTTCAATAGAGATAAGAATGAGATACCCATAGATGCTTTCATGCACAATACATCACATAAACAATCACAAGGCATGCAACATAATGATAAAAGTTCAACAACCAGATAACAAGTTCGCAAAGTAAAACACACAAATAACAAGCCATCCACATGTTGGATGGTCAAATAACAAGTTCCCAACAACAAATATGATAATAAATGATAAATGAGTAGTCAACTCTACTCCTCGGCATCAACCTCCTCCTCGACAAAGGTAAGACCTGCATTCTCCATTGCGGTCTTGTATTCCTCGACATTGGCAATCAAGGTGTCTATCTTGGCTTTGAGAGCCCTCTTCTGGGAACGAAGCCTCTCAATCACTGTCTGCTGATGCTCGAGCTCGAAGTCCTTGGCCTGTAGTTCCTCAGTCATGTCCCGGATCTTCTTGTTCCTATCCTGGACTCGCTTCTCCTCACTCTTGAACTTTCTGTCCTGGCTCTCGAACTTCGCCTCCATCTCCTTGACTATCTCATCTTGCTCCGCGAAGAGCTTGTCCTTCTCACGAAGCTGCACCTGGAGTTCGTCATTGTTGAGCATGACGTTGGTCCTATCAGTGTCCACGTGCCTAATGAGAGCCTCTAAGTCCTGGAGGCATAAGCGAATCGGCTCCGCTGTCTCCCTCGAAGTGTCCTCGAAGTCAATGGACTCTCTATCCTCATCACGTCTACCGAAGACGTGGAAGTGAGTACCTCTAACCTGTCGGGAGTGTCTCCCTAGCAGACGTCCTATCAGATCCTGCATGACTACCTCAAGGCCTCTCTCCTTATCATCGTGCATGAGCTTGAAGATGATAGCCTTCGTGGTAGGCTCAGTCTGGCGTCCGGGCTGATTGACCCTGAAACCCCAAAGGTCTTTCCTCTCAAACTTGGTGAGGGGAAGCACCATGATGGTAGGAAGAGGGAGATTGAGCAAAGTAGTGAGCTCAACAATACGAGGACCAAAGCGAGTTCCTTGGAACTCCTCAACAGTGCTGATGGTAACATTAGGCATCTATTTATAAGATAGAAAAAGTTAGAACAACACAATTTGAGATAAAACACAAGGCAAAGCATCACATACATATCCTTGGAAATCAAAACAGACAAGTCATGGCATACATGGATCCATTACAACAATCAAGGTTCAACTTATTTTTAAAGCAACATTTGGAAAATAAGGTGATAAGTGGTGGTCCAACTAACGAAGTATGCTTATAATCCTATTTCATTAGATATGTTGGCTAACACAATATTTCTAGAAGCAATCACTCTCTCTTAAGCACATGACTCCATCACTAAGTCTATAATGTCTCCTCTTAAGGTTTGGTTGGTAGCCTCCAACTCTTGGGTATGTTTCTTCTCTTCTTTTAGGCTATTTTGGATGTTGAACATTCTGCACTTGACTCTTTCACCAAGTTCTTTGATGGTCTTCCAAGCTGCATCCCTTGCTGAGTAAAAGAATGTAGGGTGCATCACTGAATTGGTGAACATGCAGAATCCTGAGTCCTTGTGGTTGTCTTCCTTGTTTTTATACAAGTGAAGTTGCACCCACCAATACTCAACTCCTTCATCCATCACAGGGAAACCTTTGTACACAACTGCACCATGTATTTCCATTGCAGCCATGAGGTCCTTGAGAGCCTTTGGGAATTTTGTCTCACACTCCAAAGTCATTGTCATGAGTGGTCCTTTCCTCACGGCTTTGTTGATGGAGTTCATCTACAATTTGAGATGAGAAAGAAGATTAGAAAAGTTTACGAGAAGAATAGATAAGTGTAGAAGTTGTTGAAAATTTTCCTTAGTGGTTTCCAATCCTAGGGTCATAATCCTACAGGCAACACAGTGCTCTGATACCATCTGTAAGATCCATCCTTTATAAAGGAAAAGGATCCCTGTGATTGCAATGCTAGTCCCTGGATCAATGCTAGCATCCACAGTTTAAGATGAAGTACACAGATACAAAGGTCATTATTACAGTCATTCCAGAGATAAACATAGTCTTTACAACTCAAAGGCCACAGGCCTAGTACAAGAGTTTGAATAAGTAAGTAAATAAAAGTCTTCATCTTCATGTGCCACAGGCAAACATGTTGAGTGTAGACTCATGACTCCTAATCCTCATTAGAGTAACCTGCAACATCACAAGTTACATCCACAGTGGGTCAATACATTGGAATAATATTTGCAAGTGATACCTTAGTATAATTTAGGTGGACTAGATACTATATGCAATTTGGCTAAGTGTAGCTTGGCTTGCTTTGCTCAAAATAGGTTTTGCCTATTAGTTGAAATCACTAAGTTTTCTTTGTCAAACTTTTCCCAAGGAACCACCAATAGACATTGAGGTCCTTCACCCTTGTTCACCCACAAGTTTTTAATTAGAAAATTGGGATGAGGAGATTCTTGATAGCTTCCATGTCTTGATGCTCAAGTTGTCCTTTTCCAGGGACATGGCTAAGTACTTAGATTCTTCCATCTGCAAAGGTTGTGTACTTTCCCCACAAGTCTTGATTTTCACCAAGACGGGATCTTTCAGAAGCCTTCCCTTAGACCAAATGGACGCGCTCCAACCTATCATTCCCACTACCACCAACTGTCCAAGTGGCTAAGTTCTAGCAACCTATATGATCCAGGCAGAGCCCATATTGCCAAGTGGCTACACTAGAAGCTTCTTAACACTTGGCCTCTAAAATCTCTTTGTTCCTGGGTGGCTTACCACAAGTGAGATACACAAGGTAAACCATAGAAATGGGCCTTTTGTAACCACTCAACATAAACCATTCCTTCCATTCCACCCAGGTGTTTCATTAACTTAGTTGTTTTATTAGGCAATATACAAGTCCAAAGACTTAGAAATAATTTCATCATAGCATGTATATTTCACCAACCCTTGGTTGCTACTAGCTAGGCTAAGCATGGCATAGATAAGCATCTTAACTTAGAAATTTCCTAGCATTTCTACAACTACTAGGATTTCCCAACTTGGCATATAAACAAAATATAACATGCAAGTCTAGCAAAATAATTCTAATGCTTAGTAGAAAACATAGGGATAAAAATATTCATGAAGCACCACTTGCCTTGGTAGTTTGGAGAGTAGCTACACTCCTCACAATCACAATCACTAGCACCAAAATCTACACAAAGAATCATAGCCACAAATCACATACAAATCATATACAAACAAAAATATATGAATGCATGCAATATGATATGTGATGAATTTTAAAACTCAACAAAGCAAGTGAACAGTACTGGTTCATAAACAAGTTAAACACTTGCCAAACAACAAGTATTTAATCCCTAAAACATTATTCATATACTCAAATTAGCCCTACACAAGTTTCTACAAATAAAATCATTTTAACAGAAGCAAAACATTAAACACATTGCATATTTAGAAAGGGCTTGTTCTCCTGATTCCATTGGTATAAAATTTGTCAAATTCTAACGTGGGGATCAAAAGTTATAGCCAAAACAAAATCAAACTTCTAATAGATTCAAATCCTGTTTTTAAATCCAAACAGCTGCCACGCGTCTTAATCTAATTGGCTCATACCGCTTCGCTCCGGATCGCGTCTGTCAACCGTTAGATCAACATAATCTTCACGGCCCAGATCTAACTATACCGCTTCGCTAAGTGATCTAATCTCGCGCGCTGGATCCAGATCCAACAGCCCTGGATCAAATGACCACAGCTGGGCGACGCTGGCGGTGGCTACTGGCGGCGGAGAGCTCTGCCTACGGCGGCGCGGCGCTACAGGTGGCTCTGGGGTCGTCGGAGATGCTTACCAGAAACGCGATGATGTGCTTATGCTCAACCTGGCGACGGCTTGGCAAGGGGCGCTCTGTAGTGGCCGAGGGAGCTCGTCGGAGTTGCTGGCGGCGTCGGGCTTGGGTGGACGACGATGTTGGCGAGGCTCCTGGTCATCCTAGCATGCACAAACAGCATCAGGAGATGCGCAAGACTACGGCGAGCAAGATCGTGTGCATCAGAGGCAGAGGGGGACAAGGGGCTCACCGAATTTGACCGCCGGAGTTGAGGATGTCGTCGGGGGCTTGCTGTGCTTGTCGAAGATGACGACCTGGGGCGGTACAGAAGGAACCAACGGTGTCAGTAGGTGCGCAAGGAAGTGGCGAGGCTGTCTGCAAGAACCAGAGGGAGAGGGGCGCATGGGGCTCACCGGAATCGGTCGCCGGAGTGCTCTCTGTCTGCGACGGTGCAAGGATGAATGCGGGCAGCCTGGGGGCGCTTTATGCTCGGAGTTTGGGGGGAAATGGAGAGGGGGCAGAGGGGGTTTAAGTAGGCCAGGCGAGGGTGTAAATTACTCCTGCAATCAACGTGAATTGATGAGCGAATCAACCAGGTAACGCACAGCGTGATATGGGGAAGAACACGTCGCGGTGGGGGTGGAGACGACGACGCCGTGTGGGCCTTGGCTGTCAGCGAGAGAAACAGAAGGGGAGTGGTTCCTGCCTGTCAGTCACTCAGCGGGTGCAGGGGTGAGTGAAGGAAAACGGTTCGCGGGGTGGGGGTGTTGGGCTTAGCTGGGCCAGTTGGGCCAGATTCGACTGAAGGCTTATTTTTTTCCTTTTAACCTTTTTCTTTTTCTGTTTGGTTTTTCTAAAATGAAAATCAACTCCAAATCAAATGAATTTGAATTCAAATCTTCTCTAGGTTTTTATACTGCAAACCTTCCACTCAAAAGTGTGTCAAACACTACTGTTCAATCAAAGCACTTTGATCAAATAAAATAAAAATAAAACCAAGCCTTTATGTGATATATACAATAGGCATAATATTGGTTTTATTTACTTATTTTGTTTTGAAACTTTGTTCAAACTTTTGATGGCCTAAGTTTTAATATCAAACCTTACTGAACAAAACAAGTACTCTTCCCAATCAAAGGTAGCACTAAGAATAGAGCAACTCACATGAAATGATAAGCATAAATGCTTCTATTTTGAAAAGATTTGTTTGAAAAGAAATTCATATGATCATGGATGGATGGATGATATGCATGAGTTTAAAACATGATTTTAGGGATGTTACACAATGGGGTACCCCTTGCCCAATGATACAGGAGCTATCCCATATAAAAATGACAAGGCAAGCAGACAATGAGCATCTCAGCAATCTTCTTATTTACCATGGGAAAATGGTCCTTTTTCTCTCTTTCCTCTTTTCTCAATCTCTTTTTTTCTTTTCTCAATATCTTTTTTCTATCTCTCTTTTTTTATAAGAAGAATGCTTCATATATTTCTCACTATGGTGATGCTGCAAGTTTCCACCATGATTAGGCATGGCTTAGGCTAGCGGCCCAGGCGTTTCTCTAACACACATACATAACTCCATGGACTTACAAGCTCCCCTTTATTTCACACCGACGACATCCATAAACAAAAGAGCATGATATCAACTTGGTAGATATTTACGAGTGTTGAAAACGTTCCCCGTGACAGTACGGTTCTGCTAATCCCAACTTATAAGTGCAAGCATATACAACATAGATGACACAATGGTTCAAGTTTATTAGGGGCAAGAAAAATAGTGTGCCATCAAGTTTGTGAGAGATTTAATCACTAACTTTCACATAACAAGTTTAATTTGGAAGATAGACAAAACAAGAATATACTTGGAATGGTGTAACAGACCATGCATAGGAATTTATAGTGGACACTTTGTGTTGGGGATATGCTATATGGGTATCCTAATAGCATGTCTCTTATCCGACTAACCCGGGTGGCCCATAGTCGGTAGCATGGCCTATGGCCTGCTGGGCGGCCCAGTTAGGTGGATCCAGAAGGGAGGCCCATGCCGGATAAAGGAAGGCTACGGGGGAGTCACCAGCGTACCCGGAGCCTTGGAGTACAAGATACACAAGACTAGTAATAGACGGTGTAGGACTCTGTAACCTGTCTGGCTAGGACTTTTCCCTGTAACCCTAGGACCTGACGACTATATAAGTCGAGCCTATGGGAGCCTTTAGGGCACAATCTCATACAACATCAAACAACCTCGCACAGCGAACCTATCTCTGTAACTCGTCATATTGCCATTATAGTGATTTATAGAAGGAGTAGGATTCTGCCACCGTCGTGGGATCTGAACCTGTGTAAGCTGTGTTACCTCGTACCCGTCAACCATCCGCCTTACCCCACGTCTCTAAACACGCACTGTGAGGACCCCTCCATGGCGTACTCGTCGGCAATACCACGACAGTTGGTGCCCACCGTGGGGCAAGAGGAGCTTCAGGCTCTTCAGCGGGCGATGACCAAGATCTTCGCGGGAATCGGCAAAACCGTAGCCATCGACCGTGTTCTCTTCTCCGGCAACGTTCCGATCGTCCCTCCCGACGAGTTCTAGATCCCGGTGAAGATGGACCCTACGCGGTGTTCGATCGTTCCTATCGGAGGCATCCACCTCTTCATCGGCGAAACCGACTCGGGCACTAGTTCCCTGGGAGTCGGAGGAGCATCAAGACCAGCACGGACCGCCTATGGGAAGGATACGTTCGCGGAAGGTTCGATGTCGGATCTCTCTTCGGACCTTGCCGGCAAAGATCGGAAAAACTCAAGGCCCATCCAAACCGCCCCTGTGCAGGATATAAAGGTGGAAGATCGCTGCAAATCCGTCGGCTTAGTCCGTGCGTCTGGACAGCGGAGATCCAAGTTCGTCGGCGTGGTTACCATCTTCGATCTGGCGCGATGCGTTTAGAGAGAGGGTGAAACCCCCGCGATTACCTGGCCAGGTGGCTCCGCATACGAGCTGACCTAGCCCACTACCCCGATGATAACGCTCTATATCACTTCGTGGAAGGACTGGACCGTGGCACTCTTCTTCGACATTGTTTAAGACGGCAGCAGGAGACAGGACGCCTCAACCTCGAAGAGATGGTGAGCACCGTCAACAACTACGTGGAGGCCGAAGCGGCAGCTCACACAGCGCTTGCGCTCATTGACAGAGCCCCTCCGATTCAACCACCGCCTTCGGCCGCCATCGTCGTAGCGGCGCCACCACCTCCAGTCATCGTCGAGGCCGCTGCACCTCCACCTCCCGTCATCGAGGAAGTCCTGGCACCCTCCGATTCTGTCATTGACGCGCTTTATGCTGACTTCAGTGCAGATTCAGAGGAAATAGACTTCAGCCCAGAAGAGCTAGACTCCGCTATGCAGGAGATGGAGGAGGAGTACTCGCGCGACGAACAGGCCAACAACGTTGTCGCGTCCCGAGGGGTGTTCATCACCATTGGGACGGCGATGGACGAAGATCAACCCGGACGAGCTCCGCCTACGGCACTAGAAAAGGGGAAGGGGACACTTATTGCTGCTGACGATGATCGCGCAAAAGACATGCCTCCTCCGCCCAACCCAGTGGAGCAGCCGCAGGAACTCGACACATGCCCGAGTAACAACACCGCAAACTTGCCGCCTCCAGCATCTACGTCTGGAGCAGCCCAGGTTACTCCAGCCGATAGAGTGATGTACGGCAACCTCCTCGTCAAGCCACTGACCGTTGCTCATATCCGGAACGTGACCCAGCTTGACGAGAAGCGCCAGCAGCTGCTGGAGGAAGCGCAAGCCATCGCGGAGCAAGGCGCTAAACTAGATCGAGATCTGTTCAACGCGCAGAAGTCCATAGAGAAAGCTAGAGCAATGGAGGCCGAGTACAAGACTCTGCTACAGCAGCAGAAGGCTAAGAAAGCTCCGGATCGCGTCATCAACGATCCTGGTGTACGGCGCAACCTAGGATGGGCTCCCTCTAAGCCGGCACAGGCCAAGCCATACATTGACAGTGAAGGCAAGCAGGTGATGCCCACCCCACTACTTAACCTCGCCGTCGCCAAGACCCTTCTGGAGCAGGATAGATCGCCTGAGGCAGTGGAACAGGTCTACGACCTAGTGGCCAAGGCGGTGAAGCAGCAGGAAAAGGCCACCTCCTAGAGGCTTGAGTCTAACCCAGCGCTCTGCCAGTCTAGCCAGTACGAACCGCCAAGGGACAGATCTCCTCTTGATGTCGGGTCCCAGACGGGTTCCTCAGAACGAAGACGGAGGGATGCACGCAACAAGAAGGATGTCATCCCAATATCCTCCGACCACGGAGAAAAGGCCCGACCTCGTCGCTCATCTCCATCGCCCCGGTCTCCCCGACATCGCGAAGATTACAACACTCACCATCGAACGGATATACCCCCACCAAAGCAGTGTGGCATCGTCATCCGCGACAACGCGGAGCAGACCCGTCATGACGGAAAGCGCAACGAGGGACATAAGAGCAGGTCGCGCCATGACCCTCCGCGTCCGACAAGCAACTGTGACAAACACGAGGCGTTGCAGGAGGGTAATAGCAACAAGGCTAACCCACCACCACCTCCGCATCCGTCACCACCAAGCAGTCACCATGGCGGAGGAGGCCCGCGTCGTTCGCGTAGCCCATCCCTTGTTGACAAGAATAAGAAGAACCCGGAGCCATACGATGCACGTTCGCAGATTGACAAGATCCACGAGGCCCGGGAAGGATCATACCTGGGACCACGTTGCTTTGGACCTGCAATACGGTCCGCAACTTACCCCAAAGGTTTCCGGATTGACGAGACCATCAAGACCTATGACGGCACCGCCAAGCCAGCCACATGGTTGCAGGACTACGGCAACATGGTGGAGATTTCCTGAGGCAACCCCAACATCGCCGTCAAGTACCTCCCGTTAATGTTGGCGGGCATGACCCGTCAATGGATCGACGACTTGCCGGAGAAATCTATCTACAACTGGTTGGACATGCAAGAAGCGTTCACCAAGAACTTTGAGGGTACATACAAGCGTCCCTGCACTGTGGGCGATCTACAGCGGTGCGTGCAAGAGAAAGACGAGACATCTCACGCCTACCTCTCCTGATGGCTGGATATGAAAAATTCCTGCGCAGGAGTGCACGCTCAGACCGCCATGTCCGCCTTCATCGATGGATTGGAAAGGGTCACGTTGCTCCGACATAAGCTGAAGCACTTGCAGGACAATCACCAGCTTGACTTGAACCAGATGATTCAGTTGGCTAGTGAGTTCGCAGCTGCCGACGACGATGCTCGTGGCTCATTGCCGTCAACAGCCGTTCCAACTCAAGCTCGGAGGAACAGCAGTACAAAGCGGAAAACCGCTCCAGAAGAAAAGCAATCTACCGACATGGTCGCTATGACTTTTGCGGGACGAGGAGAAGGCGAACAACGTGGCCGAGGAAGGGGAGCCGATCATGGGCAGCAATGAGGAAGTGAAACCACCTCGGCGCCGCTCCGCGTTCCCCAAACCTACGAGGAGTACCGTGATATTCCATGCCTTGTACACCTCGACGCCAACGGCAAAGCCACCCATACCAATCGACACTGCAAGTTCATCAGCGACCTCAAGGAAGACCCGGAGTCCGGCTACAAGCAAAGTTGGAAGAACAGACCGCGCGGCAAGGGCAAGGGGAAGAAGAAGGAGGAGGAGTCCAAGGATTCAAGTGACATGCACGAAGAAGTTGACCCCAAGCACGCCGCCAAGAGTGACGACAAGGGAAAGAACCCCTTCGCGAAGAAGGCCCCAGTCTACCACACTTTCCTTGGCACCCCCACCGTCCGACAACAGAAGACCTCTCTGAGGATCCTGATGGCTACTCTCCCCCCAGTCCCTCAGTACCTGCGTTGGTCGGAGGTTCCAATAACTTGGGACAGGACGGACCACCCAGACCTTATACCCACAGAGAACAAATACGCCATGGTCATCAACCCCTTGATTGACGGCGTGGAGTTCACCAAGTGTATGGTGGACAGTGGAAGCATCATCAACATCATGTACCTGGATACACTGCAAAAGATGAACTTGACGGAGGCAAACCTAAGGCGGACCAACACCGTTTTCCATGGCGTAGTTCCTGGTCGGGAGGCTCGGTCCCTTGGGTGTATTACACTTCAGGTAGCCTTTGGCGATGTCAATAATTACCGCCAAGAGCGCATGACCTTTGAGGTGGTCCCCTTCAAGAGCGTGTACCATGTCATATTCGGCCGCGACATATTCCACACGTTCATGGCCAAACCATGCTTCGTCTACAACAAACTCAAGATACCCGGACCAAACGGTGTCATCATCGTATCCGGAAGCTTTACCAAGGCAAGGGACTGCGAGATCAATGAAGCAGCCATTGCAGAAGCTGTCCTCTACAGCAAAGAATTCAAAGAGATCCAGAGCAAGGTCAATGACTCAGAGATGCCCGCCTCGAAGAAGCAGATCTCCGACTTCGCTCCTGCGTTCAAGGCCGCCATCAAAACCAAGCCGGTGGAACTTGTGGTAGGCGATGCCTCCAAGGTCACCGCCATTGGGACGAACCTGGATCCCAAATAGGAAAGCGCGCTCGTCGAGTTCCTCCGTGAGAACAGGGACATCTTTGCCTGGCAACCTGCCGACATGAAAGGTGTACCTAGGGAACTTGCCGAGCACATCTTAAACATTGATCCAAAATCCAAACCAGTGAAACAACCTCTACGACGCTTCGGAGGTGAGAAGAGACGCGCCATTGGCAAAGAGATAGCTAGGTTACTTAAGGCTGAGTTTATCCGAGAAGTCCTTCACACCCGATGGGTGGCCAATCCTGTAATTGTCCCCAAAAAGGGAACCAATGAATTAAGAATGTGCGTTGATTACACCGGCTTGAACAAAGCATGTCCCAAAGATCCGTTTGCTTTGCCTCGCATTGACCAAGTCATTGACTCGACGGCTGGCTCAGAACTTTTGTGTTTTCTCGATGCATACTCAGGATACCACCAGATCAAGATGAGGAAGTCGGACCAATTGGCCACTTCGTTCACTACCCCATACGACATGTTTTGCTATGTCATGATGCCCTTTGGGCTGAAAAACGCAGGTGCTACCTACCAGCGGACAATGCAACGTTGCCTCCACGACCAAATTGGTCGGAACGTTCACGCCTATGTGGACGATATCGCGATGATGTCTAAAAAATCCAACGACTTAATCTCCGACTTGAAAGAGACCTTTGATAATCTCTGGAAATACAACATAATGCTCAACCCTAAGAAGTGCGTCTTCAGGGTTCCATGCGAAAAATTGTTGGGCTTCATCGTTTCCCAGCGCGGAATCGAGGTCAACCCAGAGAAAATCAAGGCCATCTTAAACATAAACCGTCCGACATGCCTAAAGAACATTCAACGACTAACAGGTTGTGTTGCAGCAGTTAGTCGGTTCATCAGCCGACTCGGATAAAAGGCTTTGTCGTTGTACAAGTTGCTGAAGAAGGCGGGCAAATTCACGTGGACGGACGAAGCAGATGCAACATTGAAGCAGCTCAAGGATATTCTTTCCTCAGCGCCCATCCTTGCAGCACCCAAGCCTGGTGAGCCCCTGTTAATTTACATGGCGGCAACCAACAGGGTTATCAGCATTGTCGTCGTCGTAGAGCGGAAGGAACCAGGCTATGAACATGGAGTTCAACGACCAGTTTACTACGTAAGAGAGGTCTTGACGGAGTCCAAGCAGCGTTACCCGCACTACCAAAAGATAGCTTATGGAGTATTCCTCGCTTCTCGGAAGCTGAGACATTACTTCCAGGAGCACCCAATCACAGTGGTGAGCAAGACTCCATTGTCCGACATTATCAATAATAGCGACGCTACAGGAAGGGTCGCGAAGTGGGGCATTGAACTTGCCGCCTTCGAGATCACCTACAAGAGACGCGGCGCTATCAAGTCACAAGCCTTGGCGGATTTTATTGCAGATTGGACGGAGATGCCAGATGCTACTCCGTTGCCAGAACCAGAGTACTGGGTGATGCACTTTGACGGATCAAAGTTTCTCAACGGCTCGGGGGCTCGTGTATTGCTACAGTCACCAAAAGGAGACAAGTTGCACTACGTTCTGCAGATCCACTTCGAGGCTACAAACAACATGGCGGAGTATGAAGCACTCATTCACGGACTACGTGTAGCCAAGGATATTGGAATCAAGCGCATAGTTTGCTGTGGAGATTCCGACTTGGTTGCCCAGCAGGTGGCTGGCACCTGGAATGCGTGGAACCCTATGATGGCGGCATATCGAGACGAAGTGGACGAGATAGCCAAGAGCTTCTTAGGCTACGAAGTTAAGTATGTGCCTAGGGAACAAAACGAGGCGGCTGATCTGCTGTCTAAGCTAAGATCAGGGCGCAAGCGAATTCCGCTAGGAGTTTTCCTCGAGCACCTGCGCACACCATCCGTGAAGGGAGCCGACATCGACAATCCGGATAGAGCTGACTCTTTCGTCAACATAGTGACTAAGGTCCCTCCGGCTTGGACAAAACCGTTCATGGAATATCTCGAACACGAAACTTTGCCTGACGACAAAGTCGAAAGACGGCAAATAGTATGACGAGCAAAGGGTTATACCATAATCAATGGGCAACTCTACAAAAGGAGCACTACTGGTGTATACCTAAAGTGTGTTTCCCAGCTAGAAGGTATGGAAATCCTACGCGAAATCCATCTTGGAGATTGCGGGAATCACGCCGCTCCTCGATCGTTGGTCGCGAAAGCCTTCCGGCAAGCATTCTACTAGCTGACCGCGAAGGCGGACGCCGACAAGCTGGTTGAGACATGCATGGGATGCCAGTATTATGCCCGACAACCACATGTTCCTGCTGAAGAACTACGAACAATACCAATAACTTGGTCGTTTTAGGTCTGGGGGCTAGACATCGTGGGACCGTTACAGACGGCACCTTGTGGGTTTACACATCTGCCTATAGCAGTTGATAAATTCACCAAATGGATAGAAGTTAAACCCATTAGAAAGCTTGATGGGGCAACTGCCCTCAGGTTTGTCTGGGATCTAGTGGTGAGATATGGTCTCCCACATAGCATTATCACCGATAATGGCAGCAATTTATCACTCGGAGAAGTGGAGGCATATTGCTGGGAGAAAGGCATCCGACTTGACCTTGCATCTGTGGCACACCCACAATCCAACGGTCAGGTTGAGCGAGCCAATGGATTAATTCTGCAGGGGATTAAGCCACGTCTTGAGGCACCGCTACATAGAGCAGCTGGAGCCTGGGCGGAAGAATTACCATCTGTACTGTGGAGTTTACAAACTACACCTAACAGATCTACCGGCTACACCCCTTACTTCATGGTATATGGAGCAGAATCCATCCTGCCTTCCGACATCCTCCACGATGCACCAAGAGTTGTCGCCTACGACGAAGATGACGCTAAAGAATCCAGACGCCTAGATGTGGATCTTCTCGAGGAGGAGCGCGTTTTGGCATGCCAAAGATCCGCCATCTACCAGCAGAAGCTATGCATCTACCATAGTCGCCGCGTTCAGCATCGCTCGTTTAAAGAGGGGGATTTGGTGCTCCGCCTTAAGCAGAAAAAGTCACACAAATTATCCCCGCCATGGGAAGGACCGTTCATCATAAGCAAGGCGCTGCTCAATGGGTCTTACTACCTTGTTGACAATCGTGAACTAAAGGATAGACCCAACGAGGATCATAAGCGTAAGCGACGTGACCCGGATGATGACTACCCGGAGCTTGATCGGCCATGGAACATAGCACAGCTATGTCCTTTCTACACTTAGCATTTTTATCTAATTGTGTATATCTTATATGATCAATGAAATAAAGCTCTTTGGTTCACTCACATTTCTGAGTCTTTTACCTCCTTTAGTGTTCATTTTTGGATCATATAAAACCTTTATGCACAAGCTTTGCGTTTGCACTTGTGAAAATTCCGCCTACGGGCGTTAGCTTAAGTTTTCTGGTCTACACGTTCTTTGTCGTTTTTATGTGGATTCTGGAGTAGTGACTTTTGGCACTTGTTGTCGGTGATTTTGTGTTCAGGTTATTGACGGTGCCATTGGGCATCATCACCTGAGTGCGTAGTTTCGACAACGAGTCTTCCGACTCACAAAAAGTCAAGCATAAAAACCAAAGTAATGGATAAGCCAGCACTTGCTTAAAAAATATATATGCTGGGAATTAATTCTTAAGTAGAAGGACATAACAATCATTGTTTTCCACCTTAAGTTACATCACCAAGTTTTTCCCGTGCACACACCAAAGGTGAAACAGAAATTACAAAGTGTTTTTCATTCTTTGGGCGCAGGAGACTTGGAGGCTACATCGTCCCCAACCGGAGAATCACCCTCAACGTCGGTGATGTGATGAGACTCAGAGGAATCTTGGTTGACGCTATCGATAGTGTTCCTAGGCACGAAGACGTCAACGTCCACCAACTCAGCAACTCTGGTGTCATAACCCGCGAGTGATGACAGGATGGCTTCGTGATCAATCTCCTTGCCGTCATCATCCATGTCAGGGATGCCAGAGGTCACCGTGTCGATGTCGGCATCGTTGTAGTGTGCCTTCACCATTGACAGCGCCATCCTTGCGCCAGCCCGTGCACATGAAGCTTTCCAGCTCGTGACGCGCTCGGGGGCTCGGCGCAGAATCTCCGAGTACTTCGTCACAGAGTCCGAAGCCTTGATATATATCTGGAGGGGCTTGGCAATCTCCTTGGCTTGGGCGATGGCGGTGTTGATGAAGTTGCCGGCAAAAACCATGCATTCCTTGTCCGAAGGAGGCGAGCGGGTTAAACCCATAGGAGCTGGAAATTCCGACAAGGAGCGCATGAGTTCAATAAACTCTAAGTATCCAGACAACATACTACAAGGCGGAGGAAACTTACTGAAGATGCTGGCCTTGGCCTGCCAGACGGTGTCCGCCAAGGATTCCTTCTCTTGTTGGAGGAGCTTAAACGCCTCGCTATGGCGATGGTTTTGCTCATCAGCAGCTTGCTTCTGATCCTTTAAGATCGCAAGCTCCTCCTTCAAGCGATTGATTTCCGCGGTGGCGGAATCCTGCAGGGCTTTCATGGAATCCTCGTGCATCTTTAGCATCTCTTCCCTCTCCTTCTTAAGGATTTTGTTCTTGCTGTCTAGCTGCTGAATGTGCTTGGACTGCTCGACAATATCCTTGGACTTGGAGACATGCTCTGCAAGTCGGAGAAAACAAAATACATAGTGAGTACTCGAAGAAGGAAGGCATAAAACCAAGACGGAATGCGCAAAAAAGAAAACAGACTCTTGTTTTTGATGATCTGTTCCTTCAAGATGGTAGTTTTACCCTTTTCGGCTTCAAGCTCTACGCGCATCTTCTAGTACTTGTCGTTGGCCATGCCCCGCCGAGCATTCTAGTTCTATGAAACAAAGGAAAAATTTAAAACTGTTGTTTAGTCTGCTTGGAGCACCTAGTCGGAAACTTTCCATCTAGGCACTCGGGGGCTACAGCGAAAGTTTTTCAACTTAGCAATATGCTTAGCTTTTCTTTAAAGCATCTAGTCGGATCTACTTCAGTTCTCGATTAGAAGCTTGGGGGCTACAGTATAAAGTTTTAACTCGGAAAATGCTTAGCTTTTCTTTAAGCATCTAGTCGGAACTAATTCAGTTACAACTAGAGGCTTGGGGGCTACAGTATTGAAAAATATAAACATTGCGTATGCGACTCTTACAACATCTAGTCGGAATAGTTTCTTCCATCTAAATGCTTGGGAGCTACAGTGAGAGATCTTTCTAACTTAGTCACTCTTAGAGCATATAGACGCAAAACCTATGGTTTTGCGTCTACATCCTCGGGGGCTACAGTGGGATACTCATATGAAATGCAAAAGGTAAAGTGCAATAATCTTGAGGTTTGTAGCACTCTCGGCCAGCAGCTTGCCAAAGGAAATGCTATTTCCCTGCAAGATATCTTCTTTTCGAAGCAGCTCCTCAATATCGCACGTTAGAGATGACGGCACTCCTCCAGGAACCATAGATGTGTTACTCGGCAAGAGCGCCGGGTAAACTATCTTCGGGAACTCGAAGGGTTTCTGGGGAGTAGAGGCACCACCTTCAGCAGAGGTACCAGCTCCCACTGTCGCCTTGCCGCTACCGATGGCATCCTTAGCCGGAGCTTCAGCCATTTGAAGAGCAGCGCTCTCCTGCGTCGCCTGCTCGGTGACAACAGCGATTTCGGTAGAAGCGCCAGAGTCCACTTCCATGGCGAAAGGGCCTGGTGCCTCCTAGGCTTGAGATCTTGTCAAGACGGAGGAAGGCTTGACGGCAGGAGTAGCAGGGGCGATGGCGGGGAAGAGTCGCGATGTAGCATATCTTTAATATTTCTAGAAGCCCCCAAAGTCTTGGAGGTCTTCTTGAGGCTGGTTGTGGCTTTCTTCCTGAAACATGCAAAGTGCATAAGTACAGGAACAAGACAGATAAATAAGACAATGTCAGAGAATGAGAAGCTTACACTAGGGGGGTGCTTTGGCAAAAATCCCGGTGGCTTTTCTCTTTTCCGCCTCCAGGGCGGCAGTAGTCTTCTTGGAGGCTCCACCCTCCGTCTTCTTCTTCTTGCCTCCATCGGCAGCGTCAGAGGTGGAGCTCTTCCACTTTCGCGCCAATAGGACATCGTCGTCGGACACGACCGTGACTTCCTTCATCTTTGGATCGTAGATTTGGGAAGCCAGGTTGTCCTCATCTAGATCGCTAAGCTGTTAAGTTAGAAATCACCATGTTAGATGGGGTGGTAATGGCAAGACGGAGAAACTGGAGTATATGTCATACACGGAAAATACATATCTACCTTTGGGCACTTGCCGTCTACGAACATGTCGTAGGTGATGGTGAACCCACGCTTCTTATCCTTCACCTTGATGATGTCCTTCAGGCGGAGCTTGACGGAGTCGCTCGAGAAGTTATCCACGGAGATCCGAAGGGTATCCCTTCGATCACTGGTATACTCGTGCATAAACTTCGCGCGGTGCTGCAGAGGTTGGATTCTCCTGATGAACCAGCACATGGCTAGGTCCAAGCCGGTCAAACCCGTCTCTACGAACCATTCGATCCGCCTTATTGCGTGAGAAGCGTTGAGGTCGGAGGGAAGGGAGGCATGGGATCTCCATGTGGAAACTTCAGCGGCGGCTCCATCCACGAAGTTCGGGTACGTTACTTCTCGGCCCGCCAAAGGAATGTCGGGGCCGTAGAAGTACGTCCGCTGCCAGTTTTTGCATGACTCGTGGCCGACGATGCTGGGGAACCGCCGGCCAGGTCGGATCTTGAAGCTTATGGTGCCGCAGTTCCTAAGCTCCTCCCTACTATGACCGTCTCACGTTTTACGGTGAAGAAGTACACGAACAAGTCTAACCTAGGCCTAATCCCTAGGTAACCCTCACAAAGTGCCGCGAAGTTGCTAAGCACTAAGATGCTATTGGGGGAGAGGTTATGGGGTTGGACCTTGTAGTGGTTCAAGACGGAAAGAAAGAAGTGGGAGATGGGCAAAGAAAGGCCGCGTACCAGCTGAGCCTTGAGGTACACCTTTTCTCCGGCTTGGGGAGAAGGTGTCACCTCGCCGTCCGACGCCGCCCGCCCGGCGAGCCCCTCCGTCGAGGGAAGGTAGCCTTCGGCGACCATCTCTTGGATGTCGTGGTCGGTGATGTCCGAGCTGCACCAGTCGCCCTTGTGCGAGTCTGGTTCTTCTTCCAGAGGCTCTAGCGCCGCTAGATTATGGTCGCCGTCGGTGGTTTCAATCACCGCCGATGCGGCGATGACCAGGCCCTCTGGGGGCACGACGATGGAGCTGGCCGGCTTCGCCGTGGCTTCGCTCGACGCCGCCATCGATGGGGAGGAGCTGCTGCTGGCCATGGGGTGCTAGAAGGACGCGACTGACGCAGAGGGAGGCTAGGGTTTTCGAGGTTTCTCGCGGAGAGCTCGAGGAGGCTTGCGGCTGGAGGAAGAATACGATGACGCGAGAGAATGAGGTAAAAAGTGGCAAGTGTCCCACGGTTACTATCTATCATGCTCTGCGTCAAGATTCGTGCAGCTGATCGGACGGTTGCCATGTAAACGACGTGTTCGTGAACGTGCGCGGTAATTTCCCACGTCTCCAACTGCCGCCGCCAAAGGTTCGTATCACTCGCGCAGGAAAATCGGATATGATTGCGTTCTCTGCATGTGTGAGTTACGAGGCGTCGCTGACCTAAGCCTATGTCGTCCTAGCTGACACGGGTAGATGATCCGTCGCATCGAAGATTCCGGCATGGACGGATTTAATCCGACTACGGAAGAGTACGATGGAAGATTCAGCATTTCTCCGGCTTACCATTCGAAGACGGGGAAAACCTTGCAGGGTTCTTTGGGAGGACTACAAGATATTGCTTGACGACTTGCCTACATCCATCTAGACGGAGCATTCAACATGAAGAGGCAAGACGGCGCAAGATCTCGGAGTTCTCCGGGGGCTACTGTTGGGGATATGCTATATGGGTATACTAATAGCATGTCTCTTATCCGACTAACCCGGGTGGCCCATAGTCGGTAGCATGGCTTATGGCCTACTGGGTGGCCCAGTTAGGTGGATCCATAATGGAGGCCCATGCCGGATAAAGGAAGGCTACGATGGAGTCACCAGCGTACCCGGAGCCTTGGAGTACAAGATACACAAGACTAGTAATAGACGGTGTAGGACTCTGTAACCTGTCCGGCTAGGAATTTTCCCTGTAACCCTAGGACCTGGCGACTATATAAGTCGGGCCTATGGGAGCCTTTAGGGCACAATCTCATACAACATCAGACAACCTCGCACAACGAACCTATCTTTGTAACTCGGCGTATTGCCATTATAGTGATTTATAGTAGGAGTAGGATTCCGCCACTGTCGTGGGATCTGAACCTGGGTAAGCTGTGTTACCTCGTACCCGTCAACCGTCCGCCTTACCCCACGTCTCTAAACACGCACTGTGAGGACCCCTCCATGGCGTACTCGTCGGCAATACCACGACACTTTGGGATAACTTGGTTTCTTGAGAGTTGGATGCATGAGTAGAGCTTACTCAATACAAGTGGTAGCTAGCAAAGTACTAGGAGCGACCAACTAAGAGAGCAATAATGGTCATAATCATGCAGAGCGACAAAACATTTCTAATCAAAGCATAAAGTGGTACCACAAGTCAAAAACTAAATGATCAAAGAGGCTTAGGTGACTGGTTCATAGTCATAACATGGTGTGAGCATATGCCAAGTCAACCCAAACAAAGCATCAAAAGATAATACCACAATACTATGCTTTTGTATGCTAAAACAACGCATGATTCTTTCAAGGCACATTAAGCAATCCTAATTGTTTGGAACAAGTAATGCTACAGCAATAATCACTAAGCATAAGTTCAAAACAACATCTACCATGACATGATAAAGTCTAAGTCACAGTCAAAGCAAGCATCTTCTTGTACTACTAAAGCAAAAAAAATCCTACTCCTTTCCAACACCAATCAACTTATTTGAAACAACACCGTGAAAACGGGGGTCCAACTACTTTATTCAAGCAAACTAAGCAAACAAAAATCAACAACAAAAACTAATACGCTCCAAGGACAACACAACTGTGCATGAAACAATAAAAACGAAGTGTCTAGAAAGACCTGAGACTCTATTGATGAAGAAGGGGATGCCTTGGACATCCCTAAGCTTTGACGCTTGTACCTCTTGAATATTTCTTGGGGTGAGATGGGGTGGCATCCCCCAGCTTTAGATTTTTTCCATTCTTATTCTCATTACATCATTCTTCCTTTACACCTGAAAATTTACCTTCATACAAAACTTCACACAATCTTCATTAGCAACATTAGTGCATTCAAAAGATAATAGACCTTTCGGTTTAGTTTCAAAACATCAAACTTTCACTAAAGACACAAACTACTATAGCAATTCCCTCAAAAAGTTCAATTTCCCAAAGAGAGCCCAAAAAGGAATCAATAAGAAGCAAATGCAAATAATGGCAGAAATTTATCAAAACAGACCAGCAGGTAGAAACCGATTTTTTCGAAGACCTTATGTTGCTCAAATCAAAAAGTGTTGAAGTAACGATAGTTAGCTAATAACCTGGGGATTTATTTAGCAAATTACAGCTCAAACCGACTTATAGGGATTGATCCTTCCAGTCTGCAGGCGACGAGGACGCTTTCTGGTGGACTCTTCGGGGTCCTAAATGTCATGTGATGATTTTATAACCTCTTGCAGGTGGATGATGAATGGGTTCTTCCAGCTAAGTTGTCGTCCTGTCCTGCTTGGAATCTCCACCTCGTACATCTTAGGAACGGTGTTTGGATCTTTCAGCCACGCCAGTACCTCGATGATCCATCTGTCTCTCGGTGGCACAATCTCCACCAGCTCGCCGCCAAGGCTACTGATGACCTGCTTGAGGGCCTCCAGTTCCTAAGAATACAAAGGAAGGCCATCAAAGCCGATTTTAGAGAAGAAACGAAGCTGCCCCAAGCGGTCGTCCCGCCCATAGGAGCGATGCCAATGCATGAAGCTCATTTTATCCCCACAACACTCGAAAGAAAGGGAAGAATGTAGAACATGCTTGTTATCTAAGATGTGCGTGAACCGGTCAAAGAAATCGAATGGCGACACGCATACCTCAATATTGACTACTTTTCGTCTGATCCCAAAATGAGACCTGAAAGCCGACAGCAAATCTATCAGCGATACGGAGGGACGCGTGCACAACACGGTGGCCATGAGTGTGTTGTTGTCGAACTCCTCTACTAGGGCTACCATGCCTTGGGTGTGCGACATTATGCATCCGCCCGAGGCTGGTCGCCAGTCCAGATTGTGTTGGGGATATGCTATATGGGTATCCTCATAGCATGCCTCTTATCCGACTAACCCGGGTGGCCCATAGTCAATAGCATGGCCTGTGGCCTGCTGGGCGGCCCAATTAGGTGGATCCAGAAGGGAGGCCCATGCCGGATAAAGGAAGGCTACGGTGGAGTCACGAGCGTACCCGGAGCCTTGGAGTACAAGATACACAAGACTAGTGATAGACGGTGTAGGACTCTGTAACCTGTCCGGCTAGGACTTTTCCCTGTAACCCTATAACCTGGCGACTATATAAGTCGGGCCTGTGGGAGCCTTTAGGGCATCGTTTTACACACACCTCGCCCAGCGAACCTATCTCTGTAACTCGGCGTATTGCCATTATATTGATTTATAGCAGGAGTAGGATTCCGCCACCATTGTGGGATCTGAACCTGGGTAATCTATGTTACCTCGTACCCGTCAACCGTCCGCCTTACCCCACGTCTCTAAACACGCATTGTGAGGACCCCTCCATGGCGTACTCGTCGGCAATACCACGACAGTTGGCGCCCATCGTGGGGCAAGAGGCGCTTCAGGCTCTTCAGCGGGCGAGGACCAAGATCTTCACGGGAATCGGTGAAACCGTAGCCATCGGCCATGTTCTCTTCTCTGGCAACGTTCCGATCGTCCTTCCCTACGAGTTCTAGATCCCGGCAAAGACGAACCCTACGCGGTGTTCGATCGTTCCTATCGGATACATCCACCTCTTCATCAGCGAAACCGACTCGGGTACTAGTTCCCTGGGAGTCGGGGGAGCATCAAGACCCGCACGGACCGCCTACAGGCAGGATACGTTCGCGAAAGGATCGATGTCGGATCTCTCTTTGGAGTTTGCCGGCAAAGATCGGAAAGCATCAAGACCCGCACGGACTGCCTACGGGCAGGATACGTTCGCGGAAGGATCAATGTCGGATCTCTCCTCGGAGTTTGCCGACAAAGATCGGAAAAATTCAAGACCACCCAAACTGCCCTTGTGCGGGATATAAAGGTGGAGGATCACTGCAAGTCTGCCGGCTTAGTCCGTGCATCTGGACAGCAGAGGTCCAAGTTCGCCGGCGTGGTTACCATCTTCGACCTAGCGCGCTATGTTCAGAGAGAGGGCAAAAACCCCCGCGATTACCTGGCCAGGTGGCTCCGTATACGAGCCGATCTGGCCCACTACCCCAATGATGATGCTATCTATCACTTTGTGGAAGGACTTGACCATGTCACGCTTCTCCGACATTCTCTAAGACAGCAACAGGCGTCAGGACGCCTTAGCTTCGAAGGCATGGTGAACACTGTCAACAACTACGCGGAGGCTGAAGCGGCAGCTCAGATGGCGCTTGCGCTCATTGACGGAGTCCCTCCGATTCAGCCACCAACACCACCGCCTCCAGCCGCCATCGTCGTAGCAGCACCACCACCTCCAGTCATCGTCGAGGACGTTGCACCTCCACCACCCGTCATCGAGGAAGTCCTGGCACCCTCCGACTCTGTCATTGATGCGCTTTATGCTGATTTCAGTGCAGATTCAGAGGAAATAGTCTTTAGTCCAGAAGAGCTAGACTC
This sequence comes from Avena sativa, assembly GCA_916181665.1. Lineage (NCBI taxonomy): Eukaryota > Viridiplantae > Streptophyta > Magnoliopsida > Poales > Poaceae > Avena > Avena sativa. Next base: position 267,988,487 of record OV702298.1, on the reverse strand, counting down.
CGCTATGCAGGAGATGGAGGAGGAGTACTCGCGCGACGAGCAAGATAATAACACCGTCATGTCTCGAGGGGTGTTCGTCACCATTGGGACAGCGATGGATGAAGATCAACCCGGGAAAGCTCTGCCTACGGCGCTGGAAAAGGGGATGGGGCCACTAATTGCTGCTGACGATGATCGCGCAAAGGTCATGCCTCCTCCGCCTAAACCAGTGCAGCAGCCGCAGGAACTCGGCACCGGTCCGAGCAACAACAACACTGCAAACTTGCCACCTCCAGCATCCACGTCAGTGGCAGCCCATGTTACTCCAGCAGACAGAGTGATGTACGGCAATCTCCTTGTCGAGCCACTAACCGTTGATCATACCCAGAATGTGACTCAGCTTGACGAGAAGCGCCAGTAGCTGCTGGAGGAGGCGCAAGCCATCGCGGAGCAAGGCGCTAAACTAGATCCAGATCTGGTCAACGCACAGAAGTCCATAGAGAAAGCTAGAGCAATGGAGGCCGAGTACAAGACTCTGCTGCAGCAGCAGAAGGCTAAGAAGGCTCCGGCTCGTGTCATCAACGATCCTGGTGTACGGCACAACCTAGGATGGGCTCCCTCGAAGCCGGCACAGGCCAAGACATACATTGATAGTGAAGGCAAGCAGGTGATGCCCACCCGACTCCTTAACCTCGCCGTCGCCAAGACCCTTCTAGAGAAGGATAGATCGCCTGAGGCAGTAGAACAGGTCTATGACCTAGTGGCCAAGGCGGTAAAGCAGCAGGAAAAGGCCACCTCTCAGAGGCTTGAGTCTGACCCAGCGCTCTGCCGATCTAGCCAGTACAAACCGCCAAAGGACAGATCTCCTCAAGATGTCCGATCACAGACGGGTTCATCAGAACGAAGACGGAGGGATGCGCGCAACAGGACGGATGCAATCCCTATATCCTCCGACCACGGAGAAAAAGCCCGACCTCGTCGCCCATCGCCACCGCCCCGATCCCCCTGACGTCAGGAAGATTACAAGGCTCACCATCATACGGATATGCCCCCTCCAAAGCAGTGTGGTATAGTCATCCGCGACAACGCGGCACAGACCCATCATAATGAAGAACGCCACCAAGGACACAAGCGCAGGTCACACCACGACCCTCCGCGTCCGACAAGCAACCGTGATAGACGTGAGGCGTCGCGGGAGGGTAACAGCAAGAAGGCTAACCCACCGCCACCTCCGCCTCCGTCGCCGCCAAGCAGTCACCATGGCGGAAGAGGCCCGCGTCATTCGCGCAGCCCATCCCCTGTTGACAACAAGAAGAAGAACCCGGAGCCATACGATGCACGTTCGCGGATCGATAAGATCCACGAGGCCCGGGAAGGACCACACCTGGGACCACGTTGCTTTGAACCTGCAATACGGTCTGCAACTTACCCGAAAGGTTTCCGGATAGACAAGACCATCAAGCCCTATGACGGCACCGCCAAGCCCGCCACATGGTTGCAGGACTACAGCAACGCGGTGGAGATTGCCGGAGGCAACCCCAACGTCGTCGTTAAGTACCTCCCGTTAATGTTGGCGGATACGGCCCGTCAATGGATCGACGACTTGCCGGAGAAATCTATCTACAACTGGCTGGATATGCAAGAAGCATTCACCAATAACTTTGAGGGTACATACAAGCGTCCCTGCACTGTGGGCGATCTACAGCGATGCGTGCAAGAGAAAGACGAGACATCTCACGCCTACCTCTCCCACTGGCTGGACATGAAGAATTCCTGCGCAGGAGTGCACGCTCATACCGCTATGGCCGCCTTCATTGATGTGTTGGAAATGGGCACGTTACTCCGACATAAGCTAAAGTGCTTGCAGGACAATCATCGGCTTGACTTGAATCAAATGATTCAGTTAGCTAGTGAGTTCGCAGCTACCGACGACGATGCTCGTGGCTCTTTGCCGGCAACGGCCGTTCCAACCCAAGCTCGGAGGAACAACAGTACAAAGCGGAAAACCGCTCCAGAAGAAAAGCAATCTACCGACATGGTCGCTATGACTTTTGCAGGACGAGGAGAAGGCGGACAACGTGGCTGAGGAAGAGGAGCAGGCTGCGGGCAGCAACGAGGAAGTGAAACCAACTCGGCGCCGCTCCGCATTCCCCAAACGTACGAGGAGTACCGTGACATGTTGTCCCTCATACACCTCGATGTCAACGTCAAGGCCACCCATACCAATCGACACTACAAGTTCGTCAACGACCTCAGGGAAGACCCGGAGTCCGGCTACAAGCAAAGTCGGAAGAACAGACCACGAGGCAAGGGCAAGGGGAAGAAGAAGGAGGAGGAGTCCAAGGATTCAAGTGACATGGACGAGGACGTTGACCCCAAGCACGCCGCCAAGAGCGACGACAAGGGAAGGAACCCCTTCGCAAAGAAGGCCCCAGTCTACCACACTTTCCTTGGCACCCCCACCGTCCGACAACAGAAGACCTCTCTAAGGATCCTGATGGCCATTCTCCCCCGAGTTCCCCAATACTTGCGCTGGTCGGAGGTTCCAATCACTTAGGACAGGACAGACCACCCAGACCTTGTGCCCACAGAGAACCAGTACGCCATGGTCATCAACCCAACGATTGACGGCGTGGAGTTCACCAAGTGCATGGTGGATAGTGGAAGCAGCATCAACATCATGTACCTGGATACACTACGGAAGATGAACTTGACAGAGGCAAACCTAAGGCGGACCAACACCGTGTTCCATGGCGTAGTTCCTGGTCGGAAGGCTCAGTCCCTTGGGTGCATTACACTTCAGGTAGCCTTTGGCGACGTTAATAATTACCGCCAAGAGCGCATGACCTTTGAGGTGGTCCCCTTCAAGAGCGTGTACCACGTCATATTCGGCCGCGACATATTCCACACGTTCATGGCCAAGCCATGCTTCGTCTACAACAAACTCAAGATACCCGGAACAAACGGCATCATCACCGTATCCGAAAGCTTTACCAAGGCAAGGGACTGCGAGATCAATGAAGCAGTCGTTGCAGAAGCTGTCCTCTACAGCGAAGAATTCAGGGAGATCTAGAGCAAGGTCAATGACTTAGATATGCCCGCGTCGAAGAAGCAGATATCCGACTCCACTCCTGTGTTCAAGGCCGCCATCGAGACCAAGCCGATGGAACTTGTGGTAGGCGATGCCTCCAAGACCGTCGCCATTGGGACGAACCTGGATCCCAAATAGGAAAGCGCGCTCATCGAGTTCCTCCGTGAGAATAGGGACATATTTTCCTGGCAACCTGCCGAAATGAAAGGTGTACCTAGGGAACTTGCCGAGCACAGCTTAAACATAGATCCAAAATATAAACCAGTGAAGCAACCTCTGCGATGCTTCGGAGATGAGAAGAGACGCGCCATTGGCAAAGAGATAGCTAGGTTACTTAAGGCTGGTTTTATCCGAGAAGTCCTTCACACCCGATGGGTGGCCAATCCTATACTTGTCCCCAAAAAGGGAACCAATGAATTAAGAATGTGAGTTGATTACACCGGCTTGAACAAAGCATGTCCCAAAGATCTGTTTGCTTTGCCTCGCATTGACCAAGTCATTGACTCGACGGCTAGCTTGGAACTTTTGTGTTTTCTCGATGCATACTCAGGATACCACCAGATCAAGATGAGGAAGTTGGACCAATTGGCCACTACGTTCACTACACCATACGGCTCGTTTTGCTATGTCATGATGCCCTTCGGGCTGAAAAACGCAGGTGCTACCTACCAGCGGACAATGCAACGTTGCCTTCACAACCAAATTGGTCGGAACGTTCACGCCTATGTGGACGATATCGCGGTGATGTCTAAAAATTCAAACGACTTAATCTCTGACTTAAAAGAAACCATTGATAATCTCTGGAAATACAACATGATGCTCAACCCTAAGAAGTGCGTCTTCGGGGTTCCAGCCGGCAAACTGTTGGGCTTCATCGTTTCCCAGCGCGGAATCGAGGTCAACCCGGAGAAAATCAAGGCCATCTTAAACATAAACCATACGACATGCCTAAAGGACATTCAACGACTAACAGGTTATGTTGCAGCAGTTAGTTGGGTCGTCAGCCGACTTGGAGAGAAGGCTTTGCTGCTGTACAAGTTGCTGAAGAAGGCGGACAAATTCACATGGACAGACGAAGCAGATGCAGCATTGAAGCAGCTCAAGGAGATTCTTTCCTCAGCACCCATCCTTGCAGCACCCGAGCCTGGAGAGCCCCTGTTAATTTACATGGCGGCAACCAACCGGGTTATCAGCATCGTCGTCGTGGTAGAGCGGAAAGAACCAGGCTACGAGCACGGCGTTCAACGACCAGTTTACTATGTCAGCAAGGTCTTGACGGAGTCCAAGCAGCATTACCCGCACTACCAAAAGATAGCTTATGGAGTATTCCTCGCTTCTCAGAAGCTGAGGCATTACTTTCAGGAGCACCCAATCACAGTAGTGAGCAAGACTCCATTGTCCGACATTATCAATAACATCGACGCTACAGGAAGGGTCGGGAAGTGGGGCATTGAACTCGCCGCCTTCGAGATCACCTACAAGAGACGCGACGCTATCAAGTCACAAGCTTTGGCAGATTTTATTGCAGATTGGACAGAGATGCCAGATACTACACCACTGCCAGAACCAGAGTACTAGGTGATGCACTTTAACGGATCAAAGTTGCTCAATGGCTCGGGGGCTGGTGTACTGCTACAGTCACCAAAAGGAGACAAGTTGCACTACGTTCTGCAGATCCACTTTGAGGCTACAAACAACATGGCGGAGTATGAAGCACTCATTCACGGACTACGTGTAGCCAAGGATATTGGCATCAAGCGCATAGTTTGCTGTGGAGATTCTGACTTGGTTGCCCAGCAGGTGGCTGGCACCTGGAATGCGCGGAACCCTATGATGGCGGCATATCGCGACGAAGTGGACGAGATAGCCAAGAGCTTCTTGGGCTACAAAGTCAAGTACGTGACTAGGGAGCAAAACGAGGTGGCTGATCTACTGTCTAAGCTTGGATCAGGGCGCAAGCAAATTCCGCCAGGAGTTTTCCTAGAGCATCTACGTACACCATCTGTGAAGGGAGACGACATCGACAATCCGGATAGAGCTGACTCTTTCATCAACATGGTGACAAAGATCCCTCCGGCTTGGACAAAACCGTTCATGGAGTATCTCGAACACGAAACTTTACCCGACGACGAGGTCAAAAGACGGCAAATAGTATGGCGAGCAAAGGGTTATACCATAATCAATGGGCAACTCTATAAAAGGAGCACTACTGGTGTATACTTAAAGTGTGTTTCCCAGCTAGAAGGTATGGAAATCCCGCGCGAGATCCATCTCGGAGATTGCGGACATCACGCCGCTCCTCGATCATTGGTCGCGAAAGCCTTCCGGCAAGGATTCTACTGGCTGACCGCGAAGGCGGACGCCGACAAGCTGGTTGAGACATGCACGGGATGCCAGTATTATGCCCGACAACCACATGTTCCTACTGAAGAATTGCGAACAATACCAATAACTTGGCCGTTTGCAGTCTGGGTGCTAGACATGGTGGGACCGTTACAGACGGCACCATGTGGATTTACGCATCTCCTTGTAGCAGTTGACAAATTCACCAAATGGATAGAAGCTAAACCCATTAGAAAGCTTGATGGGGCAACTGCCCTCAGGTTTGCCCGGGATCTAGTGGTGAGATTTGGTCTCCCACATAGCATCATCACCGACAACGGAAGCAACTTGTCACTTGGAGAAGTGGAGGACTATTGCTGGGACAAAGACATCCGACTTGACCTTGCATCTGTGGCACACCCACAATCCAATGGTCAGCTTGAGCGAGCCAATGGATTAATTCTGCAGGGAATCAAGCCACATCTTGAGGCGCCGCTACATAGAGCAGCTGGAGCTTGGGCGGAAGAATTGCCATCTGTGCTATGGAGTTTACGAACCACACCCAACAGATCCACCGGCTACACCCCTTACTTCATGGTATATGGAGCAGAAGCCATCCTACCTTCCGACATCCTCCACGATGCACCAAGAGTTGCCTCCTACGACGAAGATGACGCTGAAGAATCCAGACGCCTTGATGTGGACCTTCTCGAGGAGGAGCGCGTTTTGGCATGCCAAAGATCCGCCATCTACCAGTAGAAGCTACGCAGCTACCATAGTCGCCGCGTTCTTCATCGCTCATTTAAATAGGGGGATTTGGTGCTCCTACTTAAGCAGAAGAAGTCACACAAATTATCCCCGCCATGGGAAGGACCGTTCATCATAAGCAAGGCGCTGCTCAATGGGTCTTACTACCTTGTCGACAATCGCGAACTCAAGGATAGACCCAGCGAGGATCATAAGCGTAAGCGACGTGACCCGGATGATGACTACCCGGAGCTTGATCGGCCATGGAACATAGCACAGCTACGTCCTTTATACACTTAGCGTTTTTATCTAATTGTGTATCTCTTATATGATCAATGAAATAAAGCTCTTTGGTTCACTCATATTGCTGAGTCTTTTACCTCCTTTAGTGTTCATTTTTGGATCATATAAAACCTTTATGCGCAAGTCTTGCGATTGAACTTGTGAAAATTCCGCCTACGGGTGTTAGCTTAAGTTTTCTGGTCTACACATTCTTTGTCGTTTTTATGTGGATTCTGGAGTAGTGACTTCTTTTGTGCTCAGGTTATTGACGGTGCCATTGGGCATCATCACCTAAGCGCATGGTTCCGACAACGAGTCTTCCGACTCACAAAAACTCAAGCATAAGAACCAGAGTAATGGATAAGCCAGCACTTGCTTAAAAATATATACATGCTGAAACTTAATTCTTAGAGCAGCAGGATACGACAACCATTGTTTTCTGCCTTGAGATTACATCAACAAGTTTTTTCCCGCGCACACTCCAGAGGTGAAACAGAAATTACAAAGTGTTTTTCATTCTTTGGGCGTAGGAGACTTGGAAGCCACATCATCGCCAGCCAGAGAATCACCCTCGACGTCGGCGCTATGATGAGACTCGGAGGAGTCTTGGTTGATGTTGTCGATGAAGTTCCTGGGCACGAAGACGTCAACGTCCACCAACTCGGCAACTCTGGTGTCATAACCCGCGAGTGATGACAGGATGGCTTCGTGATCAATCTCCTTGCTGTCATCATCCACGTCGGGGATACCAGATGTTACCGTGTCGATGTCGGCATCTTCATAGTGTGCCTTCACCATAGACAGTGCCATCCTTGTGCCAGCCCGTGCGCAGGAAGCTTTCCAGCTCGTGACACGCTCGGGGGCTCGGGGCAGAATCTCCGAGTACTTCGTCACGGAGTCCGAGGCCTTGATATAAATCTAGAGGGGCTTGGCAATCTCCTTGGCTTGGGCGATGGCGGTATTGATGAATTTGCCGGCAAGAATCATGCATTCCTTGTCCGAAGGAGGCAAGTGGGTTAAACCCATGGGCGCTGAAAATTCCGACAAGGATCGCATGAGTTCAAAAAATTCTAAGTATCCAGACTACAGAACTACAAGGAGGAGGACACTTAGTGAAGATGTTGGCCTTAGCTTGCCAGATGGTGTCCGCCAAGGATTCCTTCTCTTGTTGGAGGAGCTTAAAAGCTTCGTTATGGCGAAGTTTTTGCTCATCAGCAGCTTGCTTCTGATCCTTTAGGATCGCAAGCTCCTCCTTCAAGCGACTGATCTCCGCGGAGGCGGAGTCCTGTAGGGCTTTCATGGAATCCTCGTGCATATTCAGCATTTCTTCCCTCTCCTTCTTAAGGATCTTGTTCTCGCTGTCCAGCTGCTGGATGTGCTTGGACTGCTCGACAATATCCTTGGCCTTGGCAACATGCTCTGCAAGTCGGATAAAACAAAGTACACATTGAGTACTCGGAGATTATGGGCACACAAGTAAGACGGAAATGCGTAAAAATAAAACAGACTCTTGTTTTTGATGATCTGTTCCTTCAAGATGGCAGTTTTACCCTTTTCGGCTTCAAGATCTGCGCGCATCTTCTGATACTTGTAATTGGCCATGCCCCTCCGAGCATTCTCGTTCTGTGGAAGAAAATACAAAGTTAAGTCGCTGTTTGGTCTGCTTGGAGCCCCTAGTCGGAGATTCTCCATCTAGGTGCTCGGGGGCTACAGCAAGAGTTTTCAAACTTATTAATTTGCTTAGCTTTTCTTTAAAGCATCTAGTCGGAGCTAATTCAGTTCTCGATTAGAAGCTTGGGGGCCACAGTATAAAGTTTTTAGCTCGAAAAATGCTTAGCTTTTCTTTAAGCATTTAGTCGGAACTAATTTAGTTACAACTAGAGGCTTGGAGGCTACAGCACTAAAAATTATGAACACTGTGTATGCTACTCTTAAAGCATCTAGTCGGAATAATTTCTTCCATCTAAATGCTTGGGGGCTACAGTGAGAGTTTTTTCTAACTTAGTCACTCTTAGAGCATATAGATGCAAAACCTATGGTTTTCCGTCTACATCCTCGTAGGCTACAGTGGGATACTCATACGAAATGTAAAAGGTGAAGTAAAACTTACAAGTGCGATGATCTTGAGGTTTGTAGCACTCTCGGCCAGCAGCTTGCCAAAGGAAATGTTGTTTCCTCGCAAGATGTCTGCTTGTCGGAGTAGCTCCTCAAGACCGCACGTCGGAGATGACGGCACTCCTCCAGGAACCATAGTTGTGTTACTCGGCATGAGCGTCGGGTAAACTATCTTCGGGAACTCGAAGGGTTTCTGGGGAGCAGAGGCGCCGCCTTTGGCAGAAGTACCAGCTCCCACCACCGCCTTGCCACTACCGATGGCATCCTTAGTCGGAGCTTCAGCCATTTGAAGAGCAGCGCTCTCCTGCGTCGCCTGCTCGCCGACAACAGCGAGTTCGGTAGAGGCGCCAGAATCCACTTCCATGACGGAAGGGCCTGGTGCCTCCTGGACTTGGGAGCTTGTCGGAGCGGAGGAGGGCTTGACGGCAGGAGTGGCAGGGGCGATGGTGGGGGAGGAGTCGCGATGCAGCATATCTTTGATATTTCTAGAAGCCCCAAGAGTCTTGGAGGACTTCTTGAGGCTGGTTGTGGCTTTCTTCCTGAAATGTGCAAAGTGTATAAGTACAGGAACAAGACAGATAAATAAGACAATGTCGGAGAATGAGAAGCTTACACTAGGGGGAGCGCTTTGGCAAACATCCCGGTGGCTTTCTTCTTTTCCGCCTCCAGGGCGGCAGTACTCTTTTTGGAGGCTCCACCCTCCGTATTTTTCTTCTTGCCTCCGTCGGCAACGTCAGAGGTGGAGCTCTTCCGCTTTCGCGCCAACGGGGCATCATTGTCGGACACAACCGTGACTTCCTTCATCTTGGGATCGTAGATTTGGGTAGCCAGATTGTCCTCATCTAAATCGCTAAGCTGTTAAGTAAGAAATCACCATGTTAGATAAGATGGCTATGGTAAGACGGAGAAACTGGAGCAATGTCATACACGGAAAATAAGTACCTACCTTTGGGCACTTGCCGTCTACGTACATGTCGCAAGTGATGGTGAAGCCACACTTCTTATCCTTCACCTTGACGATGTCCTTCAGACCAAGCTTGACGGAGTCGCTCGAGTAGTTATCCACGGAGATCCGAAGGGAATCTTTTCGGTCGCCCGTGTACTCGTGCATGAACTTTGCGCGGTGCTGCAGGGGTTGGATTCGCCTGATGAACCAGCACATGGCTAGGTCCAAGCCGGTCAAACCCGCCTCTACGAACCACTCGATCCGCCTTATTGCGCGAGAAGCGTTGAGGTCGGAGGGAAGGGAGGCATGGGATCTCCATGTGGAAACTTCAGCGGCAGCTCCATCCACGAAGTCCGGGTACGTCACTTCTTGGCCCGCCAAAGGAATGTCGGGGCCATAGAAGTACGTCCGCTGCCAGTTTTTGCACGACTCGTGGCCGACGATGTCGGGGAACCGCCGGCCAGGTCGGATCTTGAAGCTTATGGTGCCACAGTTCCTAAGCTCCTCCCTACTATGTCCGGCTTCACGTTTGACGGTCAAGAAGTACACGAACAAATCTAACCTAGGATTAATCCCTAGGTAACCCTCACAAAGTACCGCGAAGTTGCTAAGCACTAAGATACTATTGGGGGAGAGGTTGTGGGGTTGGACTTTGAAGTGGTTCAAGACGGACAGAAAGAAGTGGGAGATGGGCAGAGAAACGTCGCGTACCAGCTGGGCCTTGAGGTACACCTTTTCTCCGACTTGGGGAGAAGGTGTCACCTCGCCGGTCGGTGCCGCCCGCCAGGCGAGCCCCTCCGTCGCGGGGACGTAGCCTTCGGCGACCATCTCTTGGATGTCGCGGTCGGTGATGTCCGAGTCGCGCCAGTCGCCTTTGTGCGAGTCTGGATTCTCTTCCAGAGGCTCCAGCGCCGCCAGATTGTGGTCACCGCCGGTGGTTTCAATCACCGCCGACGCGGGGATGACCAGGCCCTTAGGGGGCACGACGACGGAGCTCACCGGCTTTGCCGTGGCTTCGCTCGATGCCGCCATCGAAGGGGAGGAGCTGTTGCTGGCCATGGGGTGCTGGAAGGATGCGACTGACGCAGAGGGAGGCTAGGGTTTTTGAGGTTTTCTGCGGAGAGCTCGAGGAGGCGTGCGGCTGGAGGAAGACGACGATGACGCGAGAGAATGGGGTGAAAAAGTGGCAAGTGTCCCACGGTTACTATTCATCTTACTCTGCGTCAAGATTCGTGTAGCTAATCGGACGGTTGCCGCATAGATGACGTGTTCGTAAATGTGCGCGGTAATTTTGCCACGTCTCCAACCACCGCCGCCAACGGTTCGTATCGCTCGCACGGGAAAATCAGATATGATTGTGTTCTCTACATGTGTGAGTTACGAGGCGTCACTGACCTACAACCTACGTCATCATAACTGACATGGTAGATGAGCTGTCCCATCAAAGATTCCGGCATGGACGGATTTAATCCGACTACGGAAGCGTACGATGGAAGATTCAGCATTTCTTCGAATTACTCATAGAAGACGGAGAAACCTTTGCAGGGTTCTTTGGGAGGACTACAAGATATTGCTTGACGATTTGCCGACATCCATCTAGACGGAGCATCCCACGGGAAGAGGCAAGACGGTGCAAGATCTCGGAGTTCTCCGGGGGCTACTGTTGGGGATATGCCACATGGGTATCCTCATAGCATGTCTCTTATCCGACTAACCCGGGTGGCCCATAGTCGGTAGCATGGCCTGTGGCCTGCTGGGCGGCCCAGTTAGGTGGATCCAGAAGGGAGGCCCATGCCGGATAAAGGAAGGCTATGGTGGAGTCACCAGCGTACCCGGAGCCTTGGAGTACAAGATACACAAGACTAGTGATAGACGGTGTAGGACTCTGTAACCTGTCCGTCTAGGAATTTTCCCTGTAACCCTAGGACCTGGCGACTATATAAGTCGGGCTATGGGAGCCTTTATGGCATCGTTTTACACACACCTCGCACAGCGAACCTATCTCTGTAACTCGGCGTATTGCCATTATAGTGATTTATAGCAGGAGTAGGATTCCGCCACCGTTGTGGGATCTGAACCTAGGTAAGCTGTGTTACCTCATACCCGTCAACCGTCCGCCTTACCCCACGTCTCTAAACACGCACTGTGAGGACCCCTCCATGGCGTACTTGTCGTCAATACCACGACAGATTGCCCGTCGGGATGCGCTCCTCCGTGCGAGAAGTTCTAGCTAGAGACGAGAGGCTAGGCTGGGGACATGAAGCTCCAACATGGCGACTAGGAAAAATGAGGCGACGGTGGCGAGCTCCTATTAGGGGTGTGGGAGGTTAAATGACCATGGCGGGGACGCAAGGAGAGCAACGTCGAGCTCCGGTCTGGAGACCAGCAGCCGGAGCTAAGCAAGGTAATGGAGAGGGGAATAATAGGGCAGAAGAGCAGAGAAGAGAAGAAGATCTGGTCCTCGCATGGGTAAACCAGTACATAACCGTAAAGGATAACAGAGAATACTGACAGGATGGGGCAAGAGGAGTTGACCTAACGGTGGGATTTGAGTTCAGTTGGTTTTTGACTGGTTCAAATGATCATTTGGCTGTTATATTTGTATCCACCCTCATTTTTTGACTGGTTCAAACAATGTGTCCAATTGAAACTTGCGAATATCCTCAACAAAGTTGTCATCGACGAAGAAGATGAGTTTTATGGTGGTGTAGATACTCCTGATGAGGTCATGTATCGCATGCGTCGGCAGGGTAACAACCCGTCGTTCAACACATACTAGGGCGTTCTCATATTTCTTCCGAAGTAGTTTTTGAGCGTTGTTAAGACTCACTTGCATCAAAAGTTTGTTAATCAGATTGTGTCGTCGTGTGTGTGTCTCTAAGATTGTTGAGCATACAAGTAATTTGTGAGTTACTTTTTACTTCACTGTGTGAAAGTTCTTGTAGACTTGCTTAACTAGCTATCTAGTTTTCTTCTTCTATTGTTGTGTTTTAGTTATTTATTTCACTTTATATATTAGTTCTACATACACTTTCTTGAAGCCCTACCACAGCAGCCACTGGTGGAAAAAGGGCCTCCAGTCCTGGGCCGTAACTGGCTCTAGTCCCGGTTTTGGGCCCGGGACTGACAAAACGGGACTAGAGCCCCCCCAGTCCCGGCTCGCTACAGCCCGCGACTGATAACAGCCACATGGATGTTTCAGTGCCGCGGGGGGCAGAAACCCTCTAGTCCCGGGCTGTAACACCACTCGGGACTATACGGTTTCCTGCCGCGGCAGAGAATTGTGTGTTTCTCTGTCGCGGCAGAGAATTGTGTGTTTCTCTGCCGCGGCAGAGATTGTGTATTTCCTTTTTTTGCCATTTGGTTCCTTTTTCGTTTTGTGTTTCACTATAATTTCAAACATATATTTCAGTACACATATTCTACGCTAGTACATACACTGTACACGTTGATGCATCTATATAATTAATCGATCCCTTGCAAGCATACATTGATGATATATATATCAAAAGGAAGAAATGTTTTGAAATTACATGGTCATTGATGATATATATATCATATCAACTACATGGAGATCACTAAGGAAAATCGAGTTCCACGTCATCCGCATAATGCTCTCCATGTACATCAAGGAGCTCCTTCATCATAAATCCCGCCAGCTCCTCTTGAATTGCTCTTATGCGCTGGTTTGGCTCTAGTTTCTCCCGCAAACCATAAATATAATGTGAGTCAACTTTCTGCTCACTGTTCAACTCGCGGATGTACTCGCAGACGTAATATCCACATAAATGAGTTCCCAGTGGCTGTTGTAAACTCTTCACCATTTTATAAGTTAGCTCCTCTTTGAATGGACCTGGTATTTTTTGTCGGAACCGTGTCCAACAACTGCTCGGCAAAGAAAATAAACAAAGGAGTTATTAGTTACTTGATATCAAGAAATGAACGAAAGAGGCCGATATAATGCGATAATGATTGAAATTACTTATGGAGCATTGCTTTCATGTCGCTCCACTGCTCTTGGTCCCAACTTAATGAGTCATGGACTTCAACTAGGGACTTGTCAACTTGAATGTTTAGCAAGATCCAGTGGAATCTGTGGACATTTACATAAGCATACATGCATAGCTCATCGAGTAAGCAAAAATAAAATATGTACAAGATAGAAACACTCACTTGAAGTTGTAAGGAAATAGTATTTCCTTAACAAAATTATTCTCGGTTAGGAACCTGCACAGGTCTTCCTCCACGTCCTTGGGGTGATTCTTTAACATATATTCATTAACGATATATGGTATAATCATTAACGATATATGGGTCTTCCTCCTCGCCTGCGGTGCCCACAAGTCCACCCGCCACAGAGCCACAAGAAGGCCCCTCCCCCGCCCGGCGGTAGCGGCATCGTCTTCTAGGAGACCCCTCCCCCGCACGCTATGAATCCGAGGCCGGAGTGGCAGGTGCCCCCGGTATATGCCATAGCTGGGCTGAGGATCCCCGGAGTGGCAGGTGGCGATGACGATGATGATGATGATGACGAAGAAGACCCTGAATCTGCGTACTATAGGATTAGGCATGATTATGACTAAAGGGGGCGGCTTTAGTCCTGAGTGTTAGCTAGTCCCGGTTTGTCCCAGTTTTTAATATTAATAAATGTCTTGATTTTGCTCTATTTATGAAGATGTTGTATTCTTGTGAGTTCGCTCAGGTGATCAAATGCTATTTTTTCTACCTGTCTACAGCAATCAAAATGCCGTAGTATTGAAACCAATAAATAGTACGCAGCTATAAATAGAGCAGCCTATAAATAGAGAAAAGGGCGGGTAGGCATAATTATGTCTATAAAGAGAGGGTTAATCTTTAGTCCCGGTTGGTGTCTCCAACTGGGACTAAAGGTTCATCTTTAGTCCCGGTTGGAGAAACCAACCGCGGCTGAAGGGATTGCGGCAGACTGGGCCAGACAGAACTAATAATAGGGGTGAGTGTCGACATTATGTCGTGCGGCTTGTACCTTGTCCCGGATGGTGTCACCAATCGGGACTAAAGATGAACCTTTAGTCCCGGTTGGAGACACCAACCGGAACAAAACATGAGTCAGCACTAATAATAGGGGGTGAGTGTCTACATTATGTCGTGAGTGTTGACACTATGCTGAGCTGCTTGTACTATAAATAGGCATCCTTGTGAGTCCAGTCCTCTAGCTAGTTTGAGGCATCTCCAAGATGCATGGTCTTCAAGAGAAGGGACACCACTATGGCCAGTTTGAGGGAGATGCCGGAGGAGCCTAGTCCTCCATCATCTCCAACAAACTGGTCATAGAGGCACTTCCTAATATGTGAAATTAGTTAGCTCCCAGGCGTATTGATCTAGTGAGAGAAGTTACAAGCTGCAAGATGGTTTTCGAGAGCAGGGACACCACTACAGCCAGTTTCAGGGAGATGCCGCCGGAGCCCAGTCCTCCGGCATCTCCAAGAAACTGGTCATCGAGGCACTCCCTAATATGTGAAATTAGTTAGCTCCCAGGAATATTGATCTAGTTAGAGAGTTACAAGATGCAAGATGGTGTGCGAGAGTAGGGACACCGCTACGGCCAGTTTCAGGGAGATGCCGCCGGAGCCCAGTCCTCCGGCATCTCCAAGAAACTGGTCATAGAGGCACTCCCTAATATGTGACCACACGCATTTGGAGATCAGATCTTCATGGTAAGTATGAATCAGGACTAAAGGCCCCCCTTTAGTCCCGGTCCAGCCACAAAATGGGACTAACACACTCAAGATGGTTTGCAGACAACACTATAAAAATGGACACATGGAGCAACTTCACTCATAAAATGTCACAATTATTACACATCATTTCTTCGCGTGTGTTCCTTTCTGATCCTGCCATATCCATGGATCATCTTCATTCATTAACATGATGCTTGGGTCATCCTTCACTACGAAGGAAGGAATTTCATGAAAATTATCACAATCTTCTGACATGTCTGTCTTGTCCTTCACTCCCACGATGTTTCTTTTTCCTGAAAGAACTATGTGGCGCTTTGGCTCATCGTCTGATGTATTATTTTTCTTATTTTTTCTTTTTCTAGGTTTGGTAGACATGTCCTTCACATAGAAAACCTGAGCCACATCATTGGCTAGGACGAATGGTTCGTTTAAGTACCCAAGATTGTTGAGATCCAACGATGTCATTCTGTATTTCTTGTCTACCTCAACCCCTCCTCCTGTCAGCTTGACCAATTTGCACCGAAACAAGGGGACCTTAAAAGTAGGTCCATAGTCAAGTTCCCATATCTCCTCTATGTAACCATAATATGTGGTCTTTTACCCATTGTTGTCTATTGCATCAAAGCGGACACCACTGTTTTGGTTGGTTCTTTTTTTATCTTGGGTGATTGTGTAAAATGTATACCCATTTATCTCGTACCCTTGGAAAGTCGATATAGTCGAAGATGGTGACCTACACAACAAGTATAGCTGATCTCCAAGAATGTTGTTTTTGATGAGATGTTGCAACCAACCGCCGAAACTCTTCATGTGTTCATCTCTAATCCAAGAGTCATGCTTTCCAGGGTTGTTGGAGCGTAAGATTTTCTTGTGTTCCTCGATATATGTGGCTACCAAGATAGAATTCTGTAGAACTATGTAATGTGCTTCGGTGTAAGAATGTCCGTCCCTACATATTATTGATTTCCTTCCTAGAGTACCCTTTCCACTCAGTCTCCCCTCATACCGCGATTGAGGAAGACCAACCCTTAGAGATGATTCCTTCTGGCCTAGCATGGTTACGAACATATTTCTTTAAGATTCCCATGAACCTCTCAAAGGGAAACATATTGTGTAGAAATACAGGACCGAGAATGGAAATCTCTTCGACTAGGTGAACCAGTAGGTGCATCATAATATTAAAGAAGGATGGTGGGAACACCAACTTAAAACTGACAAGACATTGGACCACATCATTCTGTAACCATGGTAGATCTTCGGGATTGGTTATCTTCTGAGAGATTGCATTGAGGAATGCACATAGCTTCACAATGGGTACTCGAACATTATCTAGTAGAAGCCCCCTCAATGCAATCGGAAACATTTGTGTCATAATCACGTGGCAGTCATGGGACTTTAGGTTTTGGAACTTTTTTTCTGCCATATTTATTATTCCCTTTATATTCGACGAGAAGCCAGACGGGACCTTAATACTGCTCAGGCATTCAAAAAATATTTTCTTCTCTTGTTTGGTAAGAGCGTAGATGGCATGACCTTGAAACCATTCTGGATGCAGGCCATATGGGTCTTCATACGTTGATGGTCCTTTCGTGCTTCCGGTGTATCTTTTGTCTTCCCATACACGCCCAAGAAGCCTAGCAGGTTCACGCAAAGATTCTTCATCACATGCATCACATCGATTGCAGAGCGGACCTCTAAGAATTTCCAATATGGTAGCTCCCAAAATTTAGATTTCTTCTTCCACATGGGTGCGTGTCCTTCAGCATCCTTCGGAACAGATTTTCCGCCAGGACCCTTTCCAAAGGTTACTATTTGATCCAAATCTTTAACCATATCAAATATAACAGCACCAGTACGCTCCTTAGGCTTCGTCTGGTGACATGCCAGACTGTTGAAATTCTTGCCTTTCTTTCTTAAGGGATGCTTGGCCAAAATAAATTGACGATGCTCATTGTACACATACTTCTTACAATGTTCCAAATATATACTTTCAGTCTCATCTAAATAGTGTGTGCATGAATTGTATCCCTTGTTTGACTGTCCTGAAAGGTTACTAAGAGCATGCCAATCATTGATTGTTACGAAAAGCAATGCTCGGAGGTCAAATTCTTCCTGCTTGTGCTCATCCCACACGCGTATGCCGGGTTCGTGCCACAACTGTAAAAGTTCTTCAACTAATGGCCTTAGGTACACATCAATGTCGTTTCCGGGTTGCTTCGGAACTTGGATCAACACTGGCATCATAATGAACTTCCGCTTCATGCACAACCAAGGAGGAAGGTTATAGATGCATAGAGTCACGGGCTAGGTGCTGTGACTGGAGCTCTGCTCCCCAAAAGGATTCATGCCATCTGTACTTAGACCAAACCTTAAACTCCTTGCGTCATCTACAAAGTTCGGGTACTTTCTATCGATTTTTCTCCATTATGACCCATCAGCGGGGTGTCTCAACATCCCGTCTGACTTATGTTCCTCTTTATGCCATCACAACAACTTGGCATG
The DNA here is from genome assembly GCA_916181665.1 of Avena sativa. NCBI lineage: Eukaryota > Viridiplantae > Streptophyta > Magnoliopsida > Poales > Poaceae > Avena > Avena sativa. Next base: position 267,970,783 of record OV702298.1, on the reverse strand, counting down.
CTCTTTGTTTCTGAATAAGCGTTTCAACCGTGGTATTATAGGAGCATACCACATCACCTTGGCAGGAACCCTTTTTCGGGGGGGGCTCGCCCTCAATGTCACCAGGGTCATATCGTCTGATCTTATACCGAAGTGAAGTGCATACCGGGCATGCATCCAAATTCTCGTACTCCTCACCGCGGTAGAGGATGTAGTCATTAGGGCATGCACGTATCTTCTGAACCTCTAAACCTAGAGGGCAGACAACCTTCTTTGCTTCGTACGTACTGGCAGACAATATGTTATCTTTTGGAAGCATATTCTTCATCATTTTCAGCAACTTTTCAAATGAGGAGTCAGGTATAGCACACTCAGCCTTCCATCGCAGCAATTCCAGTGTGCTGCCCAGCTTTTTCAGACCATTTTCACAATTTGGGCACACATTTCAATTTTCAGTAACTATGTGCCTAATCAAAATTTGTTACACATATCAAAATCCTTCTACTTCTAGAGCATGGATGCATTGATCCATATCTATATACTTCTAGAGAATTATAGAGCTAAAGTAGCAATAAGAGATGAAAGAATGAAGTTCTAACCTTTTAAAACTCTGAATTTAGGGGTTGCAAACTAAATCTTGAAAAATCTTGAGAAAAAATGGCATGAACTCGCTTGCTTCTTTGAGAAAAATGGCCACCAGGTTTAGGGCAGGTGGACAGGGAGCAGAATATATACTGGTGGACAACTAGTTCCGGACGGTGATACGACCTGGGACTAATAGTCCACGAAAAGACCAGCTGGCATGCGCCAGGTTATTAGTCCCGAGCCATGTTATGGACCGGGACTAGAGATCTGGTCTGGTCCAGAACTAGTGTCTACGGCCATTTCTAGCCGTTGGAGGCCTCACGGCCCGGGACTAGTGCTAGCACTAATCGCGGGCCTTGATAGGCCGGGACTGCTGGCTTTGTTCACAGCGAACCGAAGACCATTTTTCAGTAGTGAGCATTTTGGCACAAGCAGGTAGATTAGTAGTGGCGCGTCATGCGAACGCTAGTAGTAACAAGTTTAATTGTGGCGTTTTACTTTATTTAAACACCACTAGTGACAAGGTGATACGAATGTATGAAAGATCAGTACTCATGATAATCATGATGATATAATGATAGAACTAGTCCATGTTGCTAAGTTTGAGCTATGCTTCAATGTAGTTGGTATAATTGTTTAGCCCAATTGGCTATTGGCGCGGAAAGTGATCTCTTCATTTGTTCAGGGGATGATTGTTGTTGATGCTACAAGAAATTTTTTTTGTCTTAAGGTGTAGTTTGTTAAAGTTATGATCCAAATTCATTAAGAAAGGTAACAAGCAGAGCGAGACCCGTCGCCATAAGCTTGGGCTGAGTGGAGCACTATGGATTGTTGGAAACCTGGGCTTCCACTATTATATATACCTCTTGTAAGCCGTTAGTTGGGATAAATCGCATCTGATAATCCCAACATTGTGTAAATACTCCCCATATAGTGAAGGTTTGCTGGCTGACGCATGTGGTTTTCCCTATCTTTGTTGATGAGGTTTTTGATGTTAAATCTTATGTCCCCTACTATGATTTTGTTTTTCGTTCATCGTTATTAGCTTGTCGCGTTTATAACATTATCTCTCGAAGTCCGTGATCACCCTCCAAGACACAAGATCCAAACCTGCGCAGTCTATGAAGGACACTGCGGAGAAGGTGACTGTTGCTCCCAGTTCCGCGACGTTGGGGTTGGGACAACCGGCTTCCACCCAGAGTTCTTGCACGAGCTTGGCCTTAGTCTTTCTCCTTCTAGCGGCCTTACTTACTCATTCGATCACCAATCCATTTTAGCAGGGCATACAATTACAAATAGTACTACTACCCATATGACCATAAGAACTCTTAGCTCATTTCCCCCCAAAAGATATAACATTGTGTACAAGGGTGCATGAACAATGCAGTTACACAGAAGCAACCCAAACATATGAGATAGTCGGGACGACACAAACTCATGCCGAGTCCTAACTCCTAACTAAGTTGGAAAGAGAGAAGATATCTAAAAGTATAATTGGGGCAACCCCTGGCCGATTCCATAGCGATTAGCCCGTCTCTGCCGTTCGATCATGTTCTAAAACGAAATCTGGACTGTTGGTTCATGATTAGACGGTTTTACCCAGTCAACAGTAAAATGCCAATTCATCGCGTGCACCCGCTTTTCGTACCCACAATCGCATCTCCCTCTGCCCAGCCTTGTCCCCTCCCTGCCGGAAATAGCCCGGACCCACATGTCGACCTGGCTGGTACTGATTGCGGTGGGAAATTCGCGTGTGCTCCGGGTCTCGCAGGGGCAAAGCTCCATGCGTGGCCATCCTTTCTCAACCTAATTAATCCCCACGTCTCCTCTCCTCGTCCCAGAGCCGCCGCCATGGACCTCGCGCCGTTGGTGCCTACGTCGTCTTCCCCTGCTGCCACCTTCTCCTCCACGTCCTCTCCATCAGCATGTTGCTTCCTCCTCCTCTCGTCCTCACCACGCACGCCCACGTGTCGACTCGCCTCTCGAGTCTTCTTGTCCCGGCCATGGCGACAGGGAAGCGCCTGATTCGGCGACGCTCGAGCCGGATGGGCTCGCAGAGGTCGGACAGCCCGATGCCACATGCTTTCACCGGGAGGAGCGGCCGGTAGGAGAAGCACAGACGCCTCAGCCCCCTATCCTCCGTGAGTTCCCTGCCCCTCGTCCATGGTCCCCTCTCTCCCTCTCGCGAGCGTGCGTGCGCGCCACCATGCTCCATCACAGGTTGTGCTCTCTAGGTGTTAGACCCCTCCTTTGTAAAGGAAAAGGATCCCTGTGATTGCAATGCTAGTCCCTGGATCAATGCTAGCATCCACAGTTTAAGATGAAGTACACAGATACAAAGGTCATATATTACATTCATTCCAGAGATAAAACATAGTCTCTTACAACATAAGGCCATAGGCCTAATACAAGAGTTTTTGGAATAAGTAAATAAACACAAGTCTTCATCTTCATGTGCCACAGGCAAGCATGTTGAGTGTAGACTCATGACACCTAATCATCATCTGAATAACCTGCAACATCATAAGTTACAGCCACAGTGGGTCAATACTTTGGAATAGTATTGGCAAGTGATACCTTAGTAAATTTTAAGTGGACTATATTACTATATGCAATTTGGCTAAGTGTATCTTGGCTTGCTTTGCTTCAAAATAGGTTTTACCTATTAGTTGAAATCACTAAGTTTCCTTTGATGAAACTTTTCCCAATAAACCTCCAATAGACATTGGGGTTCTTCACCCTTGTTTACCTACAAGTTTTACTTAGAAGTTGGAGTGATGAGATTCTTGTAGCTTCCATGTCTTGATGCTCACATTGTCCATTACCATGGACTTGGCTAAGTACTTAGGTTTTTCCATCTGCAGAGGTTGTGCACTTTCCCCACCAGACTTGGTTTCCCAAGACAGGACCTTTCAGAAGCCTTCCCTTAGTCAAATGGACGCGTTCCAACCTATCAATCCCACTACCACCAACTGTCCAAGAGACTAAGTTCTAGCTACCTATATGATCAAGGCAGAGCCCATTTTGCCAAGTGGCTGCACTATAAGCTTTCTCAACACTTGGCCTCCAAATCCCTTTGTGCCTGGGTGGCATACCACAAGTGTGATACACAAGCCAAATCCATGGCCTTGTGTAACCACTCAACATAAACCATTCCTTCCATTTCCACCCAGGAGGTTCATTTGACTTAGTTGTTTTATTAGGAAAGCATAAGTCTCATGACTTAGTAATATTTTTATCATAGCAAGTATAGATTTTTCCAACCCTTGTTTACTACTAGCTAGGCTAAGCATGGTGTAGTAACTTTAACTTAGGAAATTTTCCTAGCAATTCTAATAACCTATAACTACTTAGGTTTTCCCAACATAGCATTTGGCAAAATTAGCATGCAAGAGTTAGCAAAATATCTAATGCTAGTGTAAAGTATAGGAATGAAATAATCATGAAGATATCACTTGCCTTGGTAATGGGGAGAGTAGCACTCTTCACTGTCACAGTCACTAGCAAAATCTACACATAAAATTTGTAGCACACAATTACACACCATTTAAATACAAACAAAATTATGTATGCATGCATGCAAGAATTTACTAAGTGATGATTTTTGAAAACTCTACCAAGCAAGTGCATAAAACGGAAACATAACAAGACACAAAGTTTTGCCAATCAAACTTATTTGGCACTAATACAATTTACTAAACTAAATCTATACTCAAAATAGCCTTAAACATGTTTCTGCATAAAAAGCCATTTTAACTTATACTATTTGTTAAACACATTGGATATTCAGAAAGGTCTTGTTTCACTGAATCCAACGGTATAAAGTTTGCAAAATTCCAACGTGGAATTCAAAAGTTATAGTCATTTGAAAATTGGATCAAATTCTGATTTGAAATCTGATTTTAGATCAATCCCTAGCCACGTGTCGCTAAACTACTGGCGCGTACCGATTCGGTCGGATCGAGCTCTGCAGCCGCAGGATCTAAATAGATCGCACGATCCAGAACGCGTACCTCTTCGCCGATAAGTGAATCTATCCTAACGCTTGGATCCAGATCTAACGGTGCTCGAGCAAGCGACCATGTCCTGGCGGCGCGCGGCGTCAGCGAGCGGCGGAGCGCTCAGTCTATGGCGGCGCTAGCGTTCCAGGTCGTCCGCGAGAGGGAGAAGGGTCATACCAGAACCGCCGGAGGCTGCTGAAGCTCAAGGTGGCCTTGGTTTGCCAAGGGGCGCGCTGACACGACGATGATTGCTCATCGGAGTAGAGACAGACGTCGGGCACAGTCAGTCGTTGACGTTGGCGAGGTTCCTCGTTGCGCTAAGCCAAAATAGGAGTATTGTTAGAAGCGCAAGACGATGAGGATTCTAGGAGTATCATTCAGATGGCAAGGGGCGGTGGCTACTTACGGAGGGAGGTCGCCGGAGTTCGTGCAGAAGACGGTGGCGGCCAGTCGTCGACGTTGCTGGAGCTACGGTTCATGCGAAGGCCAAGGGGGTGTGTCAGTAGGTGCACAGAAACTCACTGAACAACATAGCAAGAACGAGAGACAGAGGGGAACACGAGGCTCACCGGAATTTGCCGGCGCAGTCGTCGGAACAGCGGCGGAGTCGTGCGAGTCGTGGGCAGCCTGGTGGCGTGAAGGCAAAATTGATTTGGGGGAAATGGTCGCGAGGACGTTGGGATCTTATAGCCGGAGGCTCGACAGGAAACGCTCGTCGCATCAATGCTAATTAAGCTCGCGGAATCAGTGCTGCAACGGCCAGCGGCGGAGGTCGTGCGCAGAATCAGGGGGAAGACGATGCTGACGTGGAGAAGGCCCACTCGTCAGCGAAGTGTGCGAGGTGGAGGTGGGGTCCTGTCGTCAGTGGCTGGGTGGGTGTGCTCGCGCGTGTGGAAGGAAAAGAATTGGCCCGGGTGGGCTAGTTGGGCCTGTTTACATGCTGGGCTAGAATCCTGGCGCCTGGCCCTTTTCTTTTGTTTATTCCTTTTCTTTTTCTAATTCAATTTTCTGAATAGGTTTTCAAATGGTTTCAAATTCAATTTGAATTCAAATCTTCCTGAGGTTTTGTAGTGGTGAATTGGTCTCAGAAATAGGTCAAAACACATGGGGTTACTTTGCAAGGGCTTGGTCAAACTTGGAGAAACAATAACAAAGACTTTGCATATGATTTGCAATTGTTTGAAATTAGGGGTTTTGAAATTATTTCCAAATTGAAAACTTTGGTCTAAATTTTACACACAAACTTTCTAACAATGAAGGCAAGCAACCAAGTTCCTAAACTTCCAACTTTCAAATGGTGATGGCCATTTTGAATTAAATCTGCTCACATGAAATCATAGCACCACGCTTCTGTTTTCTGAAATGATTTTGAGATGAAACCCTAAATGATGATGGATGCAAAGATGATATGCATGAGTTTTGAGACATGATTCTAGGGATGTTACAAATCTAACCCCCTTAAGATGAATCTCGCCCTCGAGATTCGGATTGGCTAGCAAATAGGTGAGGGTGGTCTTTTCGAAGATCATCTTCTCTTTCCCATGTTGCTTCTTCTTCGGAATGATGGTTCCATTGTACTTTGCAAAACTTGATAGTTTTTGTCCTTGTGACTCTTTCTGCGGTCTCAAGAATCTTGACAGGCTTTTCTTCATAGGTGAGGTCACTTTCTAGTTGAACTTCTTCCAAAGGTATGGTATCCTTCAAAGAAGATTCTTCCATTTCTGGGTGACATTTCTTGAGCTGACTCACATGAAACACATTATGGACAGCTGACAAAAATTCTGGAAATTCAACTTCATATGCAACTTCTCCCTTACAACTTAAAATTCGGAATGGCCCAACATATCTTGGTGCCAACTTTCCTTTGACTCCAAATCTTTTCACTCCACGAAGTGGTGATACTCTAAGATAAGCTCTATCCCCAACTTCGTAGGTGACTTCTCTACGTTTAGAATCCGTGTAGCTTTTCTATCGGGACTGTGCTATCTTCAACCTGTCCTTAACCAACTTGACTTTCTCTTCTGCGTCTTTGATAAGATTAGGTCCAAACAAACTTCTTTCTCCCACACCATTCCATAGCAATGGGGTGGTACACTTCCTTCCATAGAGAAACTCAAATGGTGCCATTCCAATACTAGATTGATAACTGTTATTGTAAGAGAATTCTGCGTAAGGCAGACTTTCATCCCAACTTGCTCCATAGTCTAGGGCACATGCCCTCAACATATCTTCAAGAATTTGGTTAGTCCTTTCCGTTTGTCCATCAGTTTGAGGATGAAAGGCAGTGCTGAATTCCAACCTCGTTCCCAAAGATTCATGAAGCTGTCTCCAAAAATGAGAAGTGAACTGGGTTCCTCTATTTGACACAATACTCTTAGGCACACCGTGAAGGCATACAATTCTGCTCATGTAGATTTTGGCTAACTTGGCACTTGTATAGGTTGTCTTCACGGGTATAAAATGAGCCACTTTAGTTAGGCGATCTACTACCACCCATATAGAATCATACCCTGACCTGGTCCTTGGTAATCCGGTAATGAAATCCATACCGATATTTTCCCACTTCCATTCAGGAATAGGCAGTGGTTGAAGCAAACCTGCTGGTTTCTGATGTTCCGCTTTCACTCTACTACACACATCACACAAAGCAATATGTTCGGCGATGTCCCTTTTTAGATTGTTCCACCAAAATCTTTCTTTCATGTCCATGTACATCTTGGTGTTTCCCGGGTGAATAGAATACGGAGAGTTGTGGGCTTCTTGTAAAATCAGTTTCCGCAACTCCGGATCTTGTGGAACACAAATACGTTTCCCATGCCATAAAGTACCTTGTTCGTCTATATGGAAACTTTTAGCTTTACCTTGGCTAATCCTTTCCTTAATCTCTTCGGTTTCTTTATCCGTCTTCTGGGCTTCTTTGATTTTATCCAACAGAGTGGGTTGAACATCCAAACACATGAGATGTCCTTCTGGCACAATCTCCAATCTGAGTTCTTTGAATTGCTTACACAAGTCATCTGGCAATTCACCTTTGGCAAGGCCATTTACAAACGCCTTACGACTTAGAGCATCTGCTACTACATTTGCTTTACCAGGGTGGTATTGCAAACTTAAGTCGTAGTCTTTGATAAGTTCTAGCCATATCCTTTGTCTCATATTGATTTCTTTCTGGGTGAAGATATACTTCAAACTCTTGTGATCGGTGAATACTTCACAACGCTTTCCCAAAAGGTAGTGTCTCCATGTTTTGAGTGCATGGACAACAACGGCTAACTCTAAATCATGAGTAGGATAGTTTACTTCATGAGTTTTGAGTTGTCTTGAGGCATAAGCCACAACTTTTCCGCCTTGCATAAGTACGGCACCTAATCCTTGATGCGAAGCATCACAGTATACTTGGAAATCTTTTTCCAAATCTGGCAGGCACAGAACTGGTGCTGACACAAGTCTCTTCTTCAACTCTTGAAAGCTGAGTTCACACCCTTCAGACCAAGCAAACTTCTTGTCTTTCTTTAACAATTCTATCATTGGCTTAGCAACCTTTGAGAAGTTTTCAATGAATCTTCGGTAGTAACCTTCTAAGCCGAGGAAACTACGAACCTCTTTTACGTTCTTAGGAGATTCCCATTCAGTCACAGCTGAAACTTTAGCAGGATCAACTGCCACACCATCCTTTGTCATAACATGACCAAGAAAACCAACTTCCTCTAACCAAAACTCGCACTTGCTGAATTTGGCATATAGTTTATGCTCCCTCAGTTTCTCAAGTATCAAGCGTAAATGTCTTTCATGTTCTTCCTTGCTCTTGGAGTAGACTAAGTTGTCATCGATGAAAACGACAACAAATTTGTCAAGAAATTCCATGAACACCTTATTCATCATATTCATGAAGTATGCTGGAGCATTAGTTAAACCAAAAGGCATCACAGTGTACTCATACAATCCATACCTTGTGGTGAATGCTGTTTTAGGTATGTCTTGCTCTCTTATCTTGAGTTGAAAATAACCTGACCGGGGATCAATTTTTGAGAACACACATGCTCCCTCTAGTTGATCAAACAAGTCGTTGATTCTTGGCAAAGGATATTTGTTCTTGATGGTTACCTCGTTGAGTGATCGGTAATCAATACATAATCTTTGTGTTCTATCCTTCTTTTCCACAAATAAAACCGGAGCTCCCCAAGATGAAGAACTTGGCTGGATGAATCCTTTCTGCAATTGTTCTCCAAGTTGTTTCTTGAGTTCCTTTAGTTCGTCAACTGACATTTTATAAGGCCTCTTTGCTCTTGGTCCAGAACCTGGCACCAAATCTATTATAAACTCCACATCTCTATCTGGTGGCATTCCCGGTAACTCTTCCGGAAATACGTCCGGATACTCACACACAATTGGCACAGTGTCCATGCTAACCCCCTTAAGAGAATTCAGCTTACTTCCTTTAGATTCAAAGTTGGACTTGAATTTTATCCGCTTTCCTTCAGGGGTTGTGAGTGTAACTGTACGATTTGCACAATCTAGTACTCCTTCATACTTAGCCATCCAATCCATCCCCAAAATCACATCCAATCCTTGGGAATTTAGGATTATTAGGTTCACTGGAAACTTATGTTTTCCAAACTCTATGACTAAGTCATGACATCCGGAATTCACTATCATTTCTCCACCAGGAGAACTTACTCTTATAGGACACCCAATAGTTTCTACCGGTAGTTCATTTCTTTCAACAAATGCTTTTGATATGAATGAATGAGATGCACCGGTATCAAAGAGTACAAATGCTGGAATTGAATTGAGTCTGAACTTACCAACAACAACATCAGGTTCCTCATAGACCTCCTCCAAATTGATGTGGTTAACCTGTCCTTTCTGGAAAGGATTGGGCTTGTTAGGTCCTTCAACTTTCTTCTCAGGGCACTCATTAGCATAATGCCCCAGCTTCTTGCATTTGAAGCATTCAACCTGACTGATGTCCTTTTTAGGCTGGTTTCCACTTCCACTTCCACTGTGGTGGCTCTTATGTCCACTCTTGTGGTTCTTGTACTTATCATTGTCATGACTGTGATGGTGCTTATTGTCATGACGGTTGTGGTTGTGGTGCTTGTTGAATTTCCCATGCTTGTGGGATCCTGAGCTTCCACTGTCATCAATATGAGATCGTTTGTGAGACAATCCCGAGCTGTGCTTGTCGGTGTGCTTTCTCTTCCGACTCTCCACTTGTTTCATTTTGTTCTCCAAAATAGCAGCCTTGTCACACAGAGACTGATAAGTTGGAACATATGCCACAGACAACTGTAGGTTTAGCTCATCATTCAACCCTTCAAGAAACTTTTCCTTCCTCTTGGCATCTGTGTCAACCTCATCCGGTGCATAACGCGCCAGATTGTTGAACTCTTCTATGTATTCAGCCACGCTTCGGTGGCGCAGCCTCAGGTTGTGAAACTCTTTCTTTTTCAGGCTCATCATTCCTGATGAGATGTGAGCAGTGCGAAAACCATCTTCAAAGATAGCCCAAGTCACTTCATCAATAGGAGTGGTGATTTGGAAGTTGTCCCACCAAGTGGCGGCTGGCCCTTCCAATAGATGCACTGCAAATCTGACCTTTTCAGCGTCCGTGCAGCCCACGGTCACTAAGTCCTTGTTTATAGAACGTAGCCAATCATTGGCCACCATGGGATCAGTCGTCCCTGAGAACTTAGCTGGCCTCAAACGCAGAAATCTAGTGAGCATGTCAAAGCCCGGAGGGTTATTGTTGTTGTTGTTGTTATTGGGGTTGTTGTTGTTGTTGTTCTGGTTTTGGATGAATGTCGTCATCATTTGCATAAGCTGTGTTTGCGCATTCATCATTTGTTGCATTTCCGGGGTAATGTTGTTGGGGTTGGGGTTTGCGCGACGGGGAGGCATCTGTGGTTTATTCAAATAGAGGTAAGAATGAGATACCCATAGATGTTTTTATGCACATTACATCACATAAACAATCACATTGCATGCAACACAAAGATAAAAGCTCAACAATACGATAACAAGTTCTCAAAGTAAAACACACAAGTGGCAAGCCATCCACATGTCTGATGGTCAAATAACAAGTTCACAATAACAAGTACGATAAATAAAAGATAACTGAGTAGTCAAGTCTACTCATCAGCATCAATCTCCTCCTCGACAAAGGTAAGACCTGCGTTCTCCATCGCGGTCTTGTTCTCCTCAATGGTAGTGGTCAAGGACTCAATCTTGGTCTTGAGAGCCCTCTTCTAGGAACTAAGCCTCTCAATCACTGTCTGCTGCTGCTCTAACTCGAAGTCCTTGGACTGCAGTTCCTCGGTCATATCCCGGATCCTCTTGTTCCTTTCCTGGACACGCTTCTCCTGACTCTTGAACTTACGGTCCTGGGTCTCGAACTTTGCCTCCATCTCCTTGACTATCTCGTCCTGCTGCGCGAAGAGCTTGTCCTTCTCGCGAAGCTGCACCTGGAGCTCGTCATTACTGAGCATGACATTGGTCCTGTCAGTATCCACGTGCCTAATAAGAGTCTCTAAGTCCTAGAGGTACAGGCGTATCGGCTCTGCTGCGTCCCTTGAGTCGTCCTCGAAGTCAATGGACTCTCCGTCATCATCACGCCTTCCGAAGGCGTGAAAGTGAGTGCCTCTAACCTGTCGGGAGTGACGACCTAACAGACGTCCTATCAAATCCTGCATGACTACCTCCATGCCTCTCTCTCTGTCATCGTGCATAAGCTTGAAGACGATGGCCTCCGTAGTAGGCTCTGTCTGGCGTCCCGGCTGGTTCACCTTGAATCCCTAGAGGTCCTTCCTCTCGAACTTGGTGAGTGGGTGCACCATGATGGTGGGAAGAGGGAGATTGAGCAAGGTAGTAAGCTCAACAATACGAGGACCAAAACGGGTAACCTGGAACTCCTCAATAGTGCTGATGGTAATAGGCATCTATTTTTAAGATAGAAATGTTAGGACAACACAATTTAAGATAAATATAAGGCAAAACATCTCATACATAGTCATGGAAACAAAACACACAAGTCATGCATTCATCAAGTCATTACATCAATCAAGGTTCACTCTTATTCTAAGACAACATTTTTGGAAAATAAGGTGATAGATGGTGGTCCAACTAACGAAGTGTGCTCACAATCCTATCTCACTGGATCTGTTGACTAACACAATGTTCCTAGAGACAACCCACCTATCTTGTTCACTTGATTCCATCGCTAAGTCTATAATATCTCCTCTTAATTCTTGGTTGGTGGCTTCCAACTCTTGGGTAAGTTCCTTCTCTTTCTCTAAGTCCTTTTGGAGGTTGAGCATTTTGCACTTGACTCTTGCACTTAGTTCTTTGATAGTCCTCCAAGCTGCTTCTCTTGCTGACTCAAAGAAAGTAGTGTGCAACACAGTGTTGGTGTACATGCAGAATCCTCTTTCTTTGTGGTTGTCTTCCTTGTTTTTGTACAAGTGAAGTTGCACCCACCAATATTCCACTCCTTCATCCATTACTGGGAAGCCTTTGTATATAGCTGCACCATGTGCTTCCATTTCCACCATGAGGTCCTTGAGAATTTTGGGAAACTCAGTTTCACACTCCAAGGTCATAGTCATGAGTGGTCCCTTCTTCACGGCTTCGTTGATGGAGTTCATCTACAAATAGAGGTGAGAATGAGAAGATTAGAAAAGTTTACGAGAAGAATAGACAAGTGTAGAAGTAGTTGAATTTTTTTTTCCTTAGTGGTTTCCAATTCTAGGTCATAATCCTACAGGCAACATAGTGCTCTGATACCATCTGTTAGACCCCTCCTTTGTAAAGGAAAAGGATCCCTGTGATTGCAATGCTAGTCCCTAGATCAATGCTAGCATCCACAGTTTAAGATGAAGTACACAGATACAAAGGTCATATATTACATTCATTCCAGAGATAAAACATAGTCTCTTACAACATAAGGCCATAGGCCTAATACAAGAGTTTTTGGAATAAGTAAATAAACACAAGTCTTCATCTTCATGTGCCACAGGCAAGCATGTTGAGTGTAGACTCATGACACCTAATCATCATCTGAATAACCTGCAACATCATAAGTTACAGCCACAGTGGGTCAATACTTTGGAATAGTATTGGCAAGTGATACCTTAGTAAATTTTAAGTGGACTATATTACTATATGCAATTTGGCTAAGTGTAGCTTGGCTTGCTTTGCTTCAAAATAGGTTTTACCTATTATTTGAAATCACTAAGTTTTCTTTGATGAAACTTTTCCCAAGAAACCTCCAATAGACATTGGGGTTCTTCACCCTTGTTTACCTACAAGTTTTACTTAGAAGTTGGAGTGATGAGATTCTTGTATCTTCCATGTCTTGATGCTCACATTGTCCATTACCATGGACTTGGCTAAGTACTTAGGTTTTTCCATCTGCAGAGGTTGTGCACTTTCCCCACCATACTTGGTTTCCCAAGACAGGACCTTTCAGAAGCCTTCCCTTAGTCAAATGGACGTGTTCCAACCTATCAATCCCACTACCACCAACTGTCCAAGAGACTAAGTTCTAGCTACCTATATGATGAAGGCAGAGCCCATTTTGCCAAGTGGCTGCACTATAAGCTTTCTCAACACTTGGCCTCCAAATCCCTTTGTGCCTGGGTGGCATATCACAAGTGTGAAACACAAGCCAAATCCATGGCCTTGTGTAACCACTCAACATAAACCATTCCTTCCATTTCCACCCAGGAGGTTCATTTGACTTAGTTGTTTTATTAGGAAAGCATAAGTCTCATGACTTAGTAATATTTTTATCATAGCAAGTATAGATTTTTCCAACCCTTGTTTACTACTAGCTAGGCTAAGCATGGTGTAGTAACTTTAACTTAGGAAAAATTTTCCTAGCAATTCTAATAACCTATAACTACTTAGGTTTTCCCAACATAGCATTTGGCAAAATTAGCATGCAAGACTTAGCAAAATATCTAATGCTAGTGTAAAGTATAGGAATGAAATAATCATGAAGATATCACTTGCCTTGGTAATGGGGAGAGTAGCACTCTTCACAGTCACAGTCACTAGCAAAATCTACACATAAAATTTGTAGCACACAATTACACACCATTTAAATACAAACAAAATTATGTATGCATGCATGCAAGAATTTACTAAGTGATGATTTTTGAAAACTCTACCAAGCAAGTGCATAAAACAGAAACATAACAAGACACAAAGTTTTGCCAATCAAACTTATTTGGCACTAATACAATTTACTAAACTAAATCTATACTCAAAATAGCCTTAAACATGTTTCTGCATAAAAAGCCATTTTAACTTATACTATTTGTTAAACACATTGGATATTCAGAAAGGTCTTGTTTCACTGAATCCAACGGTATAAAGTTTGCAAAATTCCAACGTGGAATTCAAAAGTTATAGTCATTTGAAAATTGGATCAAATTCTGATTGGAAATCTGTTTTTAGATCAATCCCTAGCCACGTGTCGCTAAACTACTGGCGCGTACCGATTCGGTCGGATCGAGCTCTGCAGCCACAGGATCTAAATAGATCGCACGATCCAGAACGCGTACCTCTTCGCCGATAAGTGAATCTATCCTAACGCTTGGATCCAGATCTAACGGTGCTCGAGCAAGCGACCATGTCCTGGCGGCGCGCGGCGTCAGTGAGCGGCGGAGCGCTCAGTCTACGGCGGCGCTAGCGTTCCAGGTCGTCCGCGAGAGGGAGAAGGGTCATACCAGAACCGCAGGAGGCTGCTGAAGCTCAAGGTGGCCTTGGTTTGTCAAGGGGTGCGCTGACACGGCGATGATTGCTCGTCGGAGTAGAGACAGACGTCGGGCACGGTCAGTCGTTGACGTTGGTGAGGTTCCTCGTTGCGCTAAGCCAAAATAGGGGTACTATTAGATGCGCAAGACGATGAGGATTCTAGGAGTATCATTCAGATGGCAAGGGGTGGTGGCTACTTACGGAGGGAGGTCGCCGGAGTTCGTGCAGAAGACGGTGGCGGCCTGTCGTCGACGTTGCTGGAGCTACGGTTCATGCGAAGGCCAACGGGGTGTGTCAGTAGGTGCGCAGAAACTCACTGAACAAGATAGCAAGAATGAGAGACAGAGGGGAACACGAGGCTCACCGGAATTTGCCGGCGCAGTCGTCGGAACAACGGCGGAGTCGTGCGAGTCGTGGGAGCCTGGTGGCGTGAAGGCAAAATTGATTTGGGGAAATGGTCGTGAGGACGTGGGGATCTTATAGCCGGAGGCTCGACAGGAAACGCTCGTCGCATCAATGCTAATTAAGCTCGCGGAATCAGTGCTGCAACGGCCAGCGGCGGAGGTCGTGCGCGGAATCAGGGGGAAGACGATGCTGACGTAGAGAAGGCCCGCTCGTCAGCGAAGTGCGTGAGGTGGAGGTGGGGTCCTGTCGTCAGTGGCTGGGTGGGTGTGCTCGCGCATCTGGAAGGAAAAGAATTGGCCCGGGTGGGCTAGTTGAGCCTGTTTAGATGCTGGGCTAGAATCCTGGCGCCTAGCCCTTTTCTTTTGTTTATTCCTTTTCTTTTTCTAATTCGATTTTCTGAATAGGTTTTCAAATGGTTTCAAATTCAATTTGAATTCAAATCTTCCTGAGGTTTTGTAGTGGTGAATTGGTCTCAGAAATAGGTCAAAACCCATGGGGTTACTTTGCAACGGCTTGGTCAAACTTGGAGAAACAATAACAAAGACTTTGCATCTGATTTGCAATTGTTTGAAATTAGGGGTTTTGAAATTATTTCCAAATTGAAAACTTTGGTCTAAATTTTACACACAAACTTTCTAACAATGAAGGCAAGCAACCAAGTTCCTAAACTTCCAACTTTCAAATGGTGATGGCCATTTTGAATTAAATCTGCTCACATGAAATCATAGCACCACGCTTCTGTTTTCTGAAATGATTTTGAGATGAAACCCTAAATGATGATGGATGCAAAGATGATATGCATGAGTTTTGAGACATGATTTTAAGGATGTTACACTAGGGCTGAGCTTGCTCGCTCCAGGAAGCGGAAGAGGAGAAGACAACGGTGATGGGAAGAAACCCTAACGACGGATGAAGGGCGGAAAAATCGGTGGCAGACGGCGGCGGGATCATGGGGTGCATGGAGGCGACGGAACCGCAACAGCAAGGACGCCTTGCGGCGGCAAGCATCACTTCTCCTATTCAGCAGGTCCAGCTTGTGTACCCTCATGCAGTCAATGCGTGTTTTGTCTACTTTTTCTGCAATGGCGTTTTGTCCATTGATCAAGGAATTAGTCAATAGTGTAGACGATTTTTTTATTTGCAACTCTATTTACAATCTCTAAGATGCATCAAGTTCGTCTGTTACTAGTCAATAATAGACGAATCTTTTATCTAAGTAATGATAATTTATATGAAATGGTTAGATGAATTTGGTTTGATATAATATATTTATATGGATTATTAAGATAAACTGGTTTGATGAATTATTTATAGGAATCTAATAATGAACAGTTTCGATGATTTTCTTACTAACGTTTAAATGAAGAGACATGATTTCTTAATAGCAAAATAATAGCTTATAGTTTTTAGTTTGTTAGTAAATACTTGTAGGTTTTATATGACTTATATCTGAAAGTGCTAGAAGTTGTTTAGACCTGTGATTAATTTCATTGCATAACTCTTGAACAAAAACATCTCAATCAGACCATTATCAGATGCTGACCATGTGAAGGTTGGGTTTGTTCTATCAACTATCATATTGTTTATTTGAATTAATGTTTAAGTTGTAGTTTTGAGCTCAATCTTCAATTCACAAGATTCCCTCCTTTTCTCCACTGGCCAGGTCAAAAAGGCTTTACATGATGTAAAGGTTGAGGTCACACATAGAGGCAATATGTGCAGAAAGTATCATATATTTGTACTTACCTCTTGCTGCTTGTCTCGCGGCAGAAACACAGCACGCCACCGCCCATAGGGAGGAGCATCTGCGCTCCATCTCTTCCTCCACCTCTGGACTAGACACGAGGAGCACAACACCATCCCCGTCGTCCTTGACAAAGGGATTTGGATTGCATTCACCCCTTGCCTCTCAGTTCACAGAGCCATTCACGCCACCACCACCGCGGCCACCTCTTGAATAAATGTGTGGTTAAGTTTGCCTTTGGGTCTCTTTTGTCCTCCAAATGATTTAGGAGGCAGTCAAGTTTCACCCTCTATTTTCCTATGATATAAATAGCAGTGCATTGACTGTTTTTACCCAAAAATGTGCCACATTTATTTCATGCATTTCCTATTTTTGTTGTTTTATACCACTATACTTGCTTGGACTGATATATCTGTTGGAATTATGCCCTGGAGGCAATAATAAAGATGTTATTATTATAATTCTTGTTCATGATAAATTTTATATTCCATGCTAGAATTGTATTAAGCGGAAACTTTAATAATTGTGTGGTTTGTGAACAACACCGTGTTCCTAGTATGCCTCTATGGACTAGCTCATTGATCAATGATGGTTAAGGTTTCCTAACCATAGACATGAGTTGTCGATTGATAATGAGATCATATCATTAGGGGAATGATATGATGGACAGACCCAAACTAAGCAGAGCAATTAGATCGTGTCATCGTGTTCATCTTTGCGAAGCTTTTCTTATGTCAAATATTGTATTCCTTAGACCATGAGATAATACAACTCCCTGGTATCGGAAGAAAGCTTTGAGGTCATCAAACGTCATCCTATGAGAGGGTGATCATAAAGGTGTCTCTCAGGTGATCGGAAAGTACTTGTTGGGTTGTATGTATCGAGATGGGATTTGTCCCTCCCAAGTCGGAGAGATATACTTCGGGCCCACTCGGTAATCGATATCAACACCGCTTGCAAGCATGTGGTTAAGGAGTTAATCACAAAGTGATATCGGATTACGGAACGAGTAAAGTACTTGCTGTGAACGAGATTGAACTAGGTATGACGGTACCGACGATCGAATCTCGGGCAAGTAAAATATCGCGAGACGAAGGGAATATATATATGGGATTGATTGAATCCTGGCATCGTGGTTCATCCGATATGATCATCGATGAATGTGTGGGAGTCAATATGGGTTTCCAGACCCCGCTATTGATTATTGATATAAGATCATGTCTGCATATTCTCGAACCCGAAGGGTCACACACTTAACGTGTCTCGACGCTAGGATAGATTGGATAATTGGTTTATGAGTTTTTGTTCGGAGTCTCGGATGGGATCCAGGACATCACGAGAGGTTCTGGAATGGTCCGGAGAATAAGATTCATATAAGGCAGTGCAGTTTTTGGAGTTCGGAATTGTTCCGGGTTAATCGGTATTGTACCGAAAGCTTCTAGAACCTTCCGGAGTGGGACCAACATGGACCCACTTGTCGGGAGGGAGCGTGGGCCTACGAGGGAGTGCCCTGGCCGCATTGGGCCAGGGGCACAAGGCCCCATAGGCCCAACCGGCCAAAACCGTAGGGAAACCCTAGGGAAACCTTCTAGAAGGAGGGGGAAAACTTGCCCCCCACTCCAACCCATGGGGCCGCCGCCCTAGGGCTTGGAGGAGGGGCCAAAGGGGCCGGCCAGCCCCCTATATATAGAGGGCAGGGGCGCAGCCCTCCTCCCCCACTCCTTCAACCCTAGCTGCCATACTGCTGCCCTCCAGATCTCTCTCTCCCGACTGCGCGTAGGCGAAGCCCTGCTGCAGAAACTCTCCACCACTTGCACCGCGCCATCGTGTTGTAGATCCAATCCGTCTCTCCACCATACATGCTGGACCGAGGAAGGAGGAGACGTCGAGGTGCCGCACGTGTGCATCTCTAAGAGGCATCGCCACTTGCGGTGTTAGATCGGATCGGATCGCGAGGAGGAGAAGCGAGTACGACTACATCACCCACGTTCCGACGAACGTTCCGTTGTGCGAATCTTCAAGGGTATGAAGATCTCATCTAATCCCTCTCTTTGTTTGCATCTCCTAGATTAGATCTTGGCTTTCCTCTGTTCGCATCCGTAGAAATTTTGATTTACTATGCCGCGAAACCCTTCAGTGGTATCAGAGCTAGATCTATGCGTAGATGTGTTTCACGAGTAGAACGCAACATGGTTATTGCGGGCGTTGATGTTTTCTGTTGCAAGCCTCTTGTTTGTATTCTTCTTATGACGCGGGATAGTGAGATTGAAGCGGTCCATGCCAACCTTACGCGACATCGTTCGCGAGACCGGCTCCGCACTTGACGTGTGGCTTGTTCCTCACATGCGGCTGGTCGAGGCCTGTTTCTCTCACTATAGTTGTCATGGGATTAACACCGGAGTTTGGCAACCATAATATCACCGTTGTGGCTTTCCGTAGGTAAGAATCGTTCTTAGCTTGCTACTCCCATAAGCCACGTAAAACATGCAACAACAAAGTAGAGGCGTCTAACTTGTTTTTGTAGGGAGTGTTTTCTGTGATATGGTATGGCCCAAGATGTGATGTGTATGTTGTATGCAATGATCATGTTTTGTAATGTTTCACGACTTGCATGTCGATGAGTACACAACCGGCAGGAGCCATATGGTTGTCTTTATAATTGCGTATGACCTGTGTGTCAACTTCTTATACGCCATGTAATAGTTTCACTTTATCGCTAAGTAGTTATCAATAGTTGTAGTTGCTATTCGTGGTGGAGGCAATCATGGTGGAGTGATGGAGATCATGCCGGAACGCACAAGATGGAGATCATTGCGCGAAGATTGGCTATACCATGTCACATAAAGTTATATGCATGTGATGTTTATCCTTTTATGTATCTTATTATGCTTAGATCGCGACGGTAGCATTATAAGATGATTCCTCACTTAAAGATCAAGATAAAAACTGTGTTCTCCCCATGTATGCACCGTTGCGAAAGTTCGTCGTGTCCAAGCATCACGTGATGATCGGGTGCTATAGACTCTACGCTCACATACAACGGGTGCAAGCCAGTTTTGCACACATGGAAATACTTGGGTTTGACTTGACGAGCCTAGCATGTACAGACATGTCCTCGGAACACAAGAACCGAAAGGTTAAACATGAGTCATATGAATGATATGATCGACACTTTGTTGTCCACCATTGAAACCACATCTCTTCTCGTGAAGATCGGATTAGGTGTGGTGAATTTGGATCGTGTTCACTAAACAACTTGAGGGATGTTGAATTTAGTGGGAGTTCATCTAGTAATTTGATTAAAAGTTGAACTAGTTATCATGAACATAGTCTAATTTGTACTTGCAAATATTGTAGATCAAATGGCTAAGTCCAACTTCAACTTCAACGTTTTTGCTGAGAAAGAAAATCTTATAAACAATGGGTCTAACTTCACCAACTGGTTCCGCAATCTGAGAATCATTCTCTCTGGCGGTCAAAAGGAATATGTCCTTGAAAGTGCGCTAGGTGACGCCCCTGCTCTAAATGCGTCGGCTGATGAGGAAGTTGTCTATCAGTCGTGCAAAGATGTTTATGGTGTGATTAAGAGCACCATGTTGTTTGCTATGGATCGGACCTTCAAAATCGTTTTGAAGACTATCCCGGGCCCTTTGAGATTCTTAAGGAGCTGAAAACCATGTTTCAGACTCAGGCCCGTTCTGAGAGATATGAGATCTCTGAGAAGTTCTTTAACTGCAAGATGGAGGAAGGGAGTTCCGTTAGTGAGCACGCCATAAAGATGTCGGGCTACACTCAACGCCTTGAGCAACTGGACTGCAAGATTCCAGAGGAGCTCAAGATTGACAGCGTTCTGCAATCACTCCCTCCCAGCTACAAAAGTTTTGTAGTGACTCATAATCAGATTGGTTCCACTGATACGATCACCGAGATCTTCGCAAAGCTGAAGGCTGCGGAGGTGGACATCAAAAAGGATAATCATGTGTTTATGTTCAACAAGCCCACCTTCAAGAAAGGTAAGGGTGCAAAGAAGCCCTTCAAGAAAGGAGGCGGCAAGCGCGTTGCCCCTACTGAGAAGAAGCTCAAGTCTGGACCCAAGCCGGACACTGAGTGCTTCTATTGCAAGGACAAGGGTCACTGGAAGCGCAACTGTCCGAAGTACTTAGCGGACAAGAAGGCTGGCACCATCAAAGGTATATTTGATATACATGTTATTGATGTTTTCCTTACTAGCCGTCGCTGTAGTGCCTGGGTATTTGATACTGGTTCAGTTGCTAATATTTGTAACTCGAAACAGGAGCTATGGAATAGACGGCGGCTTGCGAGGGATGAGGTGACGATGCGCGTTGGCAACGGATCAAGAGTTAATGTGATGGCCGTCGGCACGCTCTCCTTAGTTTTACCTTCGGGATTAGTTTTAAACCTTAATAAATGTATTATGTGCCTCCATTGAGCATGAACATTATTTCTGGATCGTGTTTATTGCAAGACGGTTATTCATTTAAATCAGAGAATAATGGTTGTTATATTTATACGAGTAACATCTTTTATGGTCATGCACCTGCTGTGAATGGTTTATTTCTTCTGAATCTCGAAAGGGATGAAACACACATCCATAACATTGAGGCTAAGAGATGCAAAGTAGATAGTGATAATACTACTTATTTGTGGCACTGTCGTCTAGGTCATATTGGTGTAAAGCGCATGAAGAAACTCCATTCTGATGGACTTTTGGAGTCTCTTGATTTTGAATCATTTGACACATGCGAACCATGCCTCATGGCAAGATGATCAAAACCCCGTTCTTCGGAATGATGGAGAGAGCAACGGACTTGTTGGAAATCATACATACCGATGTATGCGGACCGATGAGTGTTTCGACGTGCGGTGGATATCGCTATTTTCTCACTTTTACCGATGACTTAAGTAGATATGGGTATATCTATTTAATGAAACATAAATCTGAAACATTTGAAAAGTTCAAGGAATTTCAGAATGAAGTGGAGAACCATCGTAACAGAAACATTAAGTTTCTACGATCCGGTCGTGGGGGTGAATATTTGAGTTATGATTTTCTCATGCATCTTAAAGCAAGCGGAATCGTTTCGCAACTCACGCCACCCGGAACACCACAGCGCAATGGTGTGTCTGAACGCCGGAATCGAGATATGGTCCGATCAATGATGTCTCTTACTGATTTGCCGTTATCATTTTGGGGTTATGCATTAGAAACCGCTGCATTCACTTTAAATAGGGCACCATCTAAATCCGTTGAGACGACACCGTATGAACTATGGTTTGGTGCTAAACCTAAGTTGTCGTTTCTTAAATTTTGGGGATGCGAAGCTTACGTCAAGAAGTTGATGCCGGACAAGTTCGAACCCAAAGTGGAGAAATGCGTCTTCATAGGATACCCTAAGGAAACTATTGGGTATACCTTCTATCACAGAACCGAAGTCAAAGTGTTTGTCGCAAAGAACGGTTCCTTTTTTGAGAAGGAGTTTCTCTCGAAAGAAGTGAGTGGGAGGAAAGTAGATCTAGACGAGGTTGTTGAACCTTCTCTTGAATTGAAAAGTAGCGCAGCACCTGAAATTGTTCCAGTGCCGCCTGCACCAATAATAGAGGAAGCTAATGATAAGGATCATGAAGCTTCGGACGATGCTGCTACTGAACATCGCAGGTCGACAAGGTCGCGTGCCCCTCCTGAGTGTACGGCAACCCTGTCTTAACTGTCTTGTTAGTAGATGACAGTGAGCCTGCGAACTATGAGGAAGCGATGATGAGCCCAGACTCTGATAAATGGCTCGAGGCCATGAAATCCGAATTGGGATCCATGAGGGAAAACCAAGTATGGACTTTGGTGGACCCTCCTAGCGACCGAAAGGCCGTTGAGTGCAAATGGAATTTCAAGAAGAAAACGGACAAGGATGGTAATGTTACCGTCTATAAAGCACGGCTTGTTGCGAAAGGTTTTCGACAAGTTCAAGGTGTTGACTACGATGAGACTTTCTCTCCCGTAGCGATGTTTAAGTCCATTCGGATTTTATTAGCAATTGTTGCGTTTCATGATTATGAAATATGGCAGATGGATGTCAAGACTGCGTTCCTCAATGGCAACATTGATGAAGAGTTGTATATGATGCAACCCGAAGGTTTTGTCGATCCTAAGGATGCTGATAAAGTGTGCAACTTCAGCGTTCCATTTATGGACTGAAGCAAGCATCTCGGAGTTGGAACCTTCGTTTTGATCAAGTGATCAAGAGCTTTGGATTTGTTCCAAATTGCTACGAAGCTTGTATCTGCAAGAAAGTGAGTGGGAGCTCGGTGACATTTCTGGTACTATATGTGGATGACATATTGATTATTGGAAATGACATTAACATGCTTAACGATGTGAAGAGTTATTTGAACAAATGTTTTTCAATGAAAGACCTAGGTGAAGCTGCTTATATATTGGGCATCAAAATCTATAGAGATAGACAAAGACGCCTGATAGCTTTAAGCCAGAGTACATACCTAGACAAAGTTCTGAAGAGGTTCAGAATGGATAAGGCAAAGAAAGGTTCAGTGCCTATGTTGTCAGGTAAGACATTGAGCAAGGCTCAGTGTCCAGCTACAGTAAATGATAAAGAAGCTATGAGCAAAGTGCCTTATGCCTCGGCCATAGGTTCTATCATGTATGCCATGCTCTGTACTAGACCGGATGTGTCCAATGCTCTTAGTTTGACGAGCAGGTACCAAAGTGATCCAGGAGTGGAACACTGGACAGCCGTGAAGAACATCCTAAAGTACCTAAATAGGACTAAAGAAATGTTCTTAGTCTATGGAGGTGATGAACAGCTTGTCGTAAATGGTTACGTCGACGCTAGTTTCGACACCAATAAGGATGATTCTAAATCTTAGACAGGATACGTTTATATTTTGAATGGAGGAGCTGTGAGCTGGAGAAGCTGCAAGCAAAGCGTGATCGCAGGATCTACAGTAGAAGCGGAATACATGGCTGCTGCAGAAGCGTCAAGTGAAGGAGTTTGGATCAGAAACTTCATCACTAAGCTTGGCGTGGTTCTAAGTGCATTGGACCCACTAGAGATATTGTGTGACAACACTGGCGCCATAGCACTCGCTAAGGAACCAAGATATCATCCAAAGACCAAGCATATCAACCGCAAGTTTCATATAATCCGAGATTATATAGCAGATGGAGATCTGAAGATTAGCAAAGTACATACAGATCTGAATGTCGCAGATCCATTGACTAAAACTCTTCCACGTGCAAAACATGATCAGCACCTTAGTGCCATGGGTGTGAGATTGTTGCCAAATGTAAACTAGATTATTGACTCTAGTGCAAGTGGGAGACTGTTGGAATTATGCCCTAGAGGCAATAATAAAGATGTTATTATTATAATTCTTGTTCATGATAAAGTTTATATTCCATGCTAGAATTGTATTAAGCGGAAACTTTAATACTTGTGTGGTTTGTGAACAACACCGTGTCCCTAGTATGCCTCTATGGACTAGCTCATTGATCAATGATGGTTAAGGTTTCCTAACCATAGACATGAGTTGTCGATTGATAATGAGATCATATCATTAGGGGAATGATATGATGGAAAGACCCAAACTAAGCAGAGCAATTAGATCGTGTCATCGTGTTCATCTTTGCGAAGCTTTTCTTATGTCAAATATTGTATTCCTTAGACCATGAGATAATACAACTCCCTGGTATCGGAAGAAAGCTTTAAGGTCATCAAACGTCATCCTATGAGAGGGTGATCATAAAGGTGTCTCTCAGGTGATCGGAAAGTACTTGTTGGGTTGTATGTATCGAGATGGGATTTGTCCCTCCCAAGTCGGAGAGATATACTTCGGGCCCACTCGGTAATCGATATCAACACCGCTTGCAAGCATGTGGTTAAGGAGTTAATCACAAAGTGATATCGGATTACGGAACGAGTAAAGTACTTGCTGTGAACGAGATTGAACTAGGTATGACGGTACCGACGATCGAATCTCGGGCAAGTAAAATATCGCGAGACGAAGGGAATATATATATGGGATTGATTGAATCCTGGCATCGTGGTTCATCCGATATGATCATCGATGAATGTGTGGGAGTCAATATGGGTTTCCAGACCCCGCTATTGATTATTGATATAAGATCATGTCTGCATATTCTCGAACCCGAAGGGTCACACACTTAACGTGTCTCGACGCTAGGATAGATTGGATAATTGGTTTATGAGTTTTTGTTCGGAGTCTCGGATGGGATCCGGGACATCACGAGAGGTTCCGGAATGGTCCGGAGAATAAGATTCATATAAGGCAGTGCAGTTTTTGGAGTTCGGAATTGTTCCGGGTTAATCGGTATTGTACCGGAAGCTTCTAGAACCTTTCGGAGTGGGACCAACGTGGCCCCACTTGTCGGGAGGGGACGTGGGCCTACGAGGGAGTGCCCTGGCCGCATTGGGCCAGGGGCACAAGGCCCCATAGGCCCAGCCGGCCAAAACCCTAGGGAAACCCTAGGGAAACCTTCTAGAAGGAGGGGGAAAACTTGCCCCCCACTCCAACCCTTGGGGCCGCCGCCCTAGGGCTTGGAGGAGGGGTCAAAGGGGCCGGCCATCCCCCTATATATAGAGGGCAGGGGCGCAGCCCTCCTCCCCCACTCCTTCAACCCTAGCCGCCATACTGCTGCCCTCCAGATATCTCTCTCCCGACTGCGCGTAGGCGAAGCCCTATTGCAGAAACTCTCCACCACTTGCACCGCGCCGTCGCGTTGTAGATCCAATCCGTCTCTCCACCATACTTGCTGGAGCGAGGAAGGAGGAGACGTCAAGGTGCCGCATGTGTGCATCTCTCGGAGGCATCGCCACTTGCGGTGTTAGATCGGATTGGATCGCGAGGAGGAGAAGCGAGTACGACTACATCACCCACGTTCCGACGAACGTTCCGCTGCGTGAATCTTCAAGGGTATGAAGATCTCATCTAATCCCTCTCGTTGTTTGCATCTCCTAGATTAGATCTTGGCTTTCCTCTGTTCGCATCCGTAGAAAATTTTGATTTACTATGCCGCGAAACCCTTCAATATCACATATGCATATTTCTTATATAATGGAACTTTGGATTTAACCTGTCATAGGTCTGGTACCTTATGCTGAATGCTTGATTTGGTACTCTCTCACTACATGGAAACGCTAGAAGGTTGATGATCCATGCTGATATTATCCTTCTTGGCTTTTACTGATGGCCCAAGTTGTAGGTTCCATGGGTTATTGGAGTATGATGTCTAGGTACTTTAGTTTATCTGTGTTGCTGATCATTTTATAGACCAGATTTTAGTGATCCCAGTCTCACACATGTTAAATGTTGCAGTATATATACAGTTATTTTGATGTTTAATTTGCTTACGTTTTCATTTACGGCATGATAGGGATTATTCTTTTGATGTTTAATTTGCTTACATTTTCATTTATGTATACAGTTGTAGTGTCTACAAACATCAGACAAAAACTAGAGTAACTACATTTGCCATGGCATCTGGCCAATAGACCAAATGAATGTACACTTAAAATTTTAACCATGCAGATGCATGATAGCTTCCATGTTCACATATATTGTTTTATACATTTTAATCTTTTGGTTGAGCAGAGATAAACAAAGTTTATTTTTATTATTTAGGGGCTTGTGATTATTAAGCTGGCAAGGTTAGATATGGTCATCATTATCAACCACAACGAAACAGAAACATAATGATCAATTGTCTCAGAAACACATCAGTCAAGCGTGAATTCTGGTATTCTTCTCATTTGTGCAATCTAGCAGCGAGGTCAGAAGAATATATTATCCATATTTGCTGAAATCCAGGTAACTCAAAATTATTGTTTTATTACATAACTTTGTGAAGTTCATATAGCTCTTTCTTTCATCACATAATGTTAATAGCTTTCTGCATAGCTTACCCTCATTCCCCGCAAGATGAAGCCTGCAAATGTTGGAGCTACACAATTTTATCCCTCCTTGACAACATATTATGCGCTATTCCTATTAGCCAACTCTTATATGTAGATAAAGGTCTTATATATGTCCATTGCAACACTTCAAATAGGCTGGGCATAACTCAATAAATATATATAGCATGCAACTAGTTAGCTTTCCATGCCAAACTGCCTTTCGCATGGTCTTATATCTGTTCACTGCCCACTGACAATCATATTTCCATAAGAAAGTAGACTAGCTTGCCATCCAAGTGGTTCTTTCTATGTTGTTTGCATAACTTGGATTCCAAAGATGGTGTTGCTCCCTTCCGTAGTTGCTGTGTAAATATGAACTAAGTTGTCTTTACCAAGAGACTGACACGTAGAAAACAATGTAGACTAAATTGTTTAATCTTGAACTAAGCGTCGTAGATCATTCTTTTTTGCTAGAACTAATCTACACTATTATAATCTGGTATCACCATATAAGTGGTGTATATCTTTTCATTTTCTTGATTTACATGAGCTTTCTAGACATACATATCCTGGATTTTTACTCTCAAAGAAAACATGATACCTTGAATTGCTCAGGTTGTTATGTATTGGTTATGTAGTGAAATGACTGTTAGCCATGCTTGTTAATGTCCATATATTGTATGGAGCACATGATGGTTCATATTTATATTAGTTGTGTTCTCTAGAATCCCGTGGATGCAATTGGCATTTTAGGTGATACATTATCAGGATTATCAATGTTTGTTGTATTTGTAGGACCCTGAGTTTGCAAAATTCCTTGAGAAATGGGAATCGGAATTGGTGAGCCATGAAAGTAATGAAGTAAGTGCTACTTATTATTCCTGCTATACCCGCTTGTATCTTGAGAGATGTTCTATTTTCCCGCATCCGAACAAGGCTTTAAGGTGTATCTATACCTACGAGTTGCAGCAGAATGCATTTAAATAAACCACCCTTCGTATTTTTCCTCCATTATTTCTTTGGAAGTTTCTTCTTAGTTAATTGCCACATTTGCTAACAATATTAAAGATTCCACCAATCTACATCCATTATTTTCTTATCCTGGCATATATGTTGCATCTATTTGATTGCCAATTACATAGTGATGGTGAATTCACAAATGCACCATACTTGCTAATTTGTTCTTGCCATAACTCATTTTTTTCCTCAGTTGTTCAGGTAATAAGAGGAGTGGCTTATTTATTGCCAGGTCTGCGATACTTACCACTGAGACTGAAGCTTACGCAGATGCTAAATGAGCTTTCGAATTGCAATCAGATGTTCTTTCCAGTTCCATCTTTGATATTTGGTTCCCTATAATTTAGGAAAACCTTTCAGAAAGAACAAACATCCACTTTTCATCAATATTGAAGGTATTGCATATTTGTCTGGCCCAAATTGCTCAGTTATAGTATCTGGAATTTTTGATTTTCTTCATGCTTGCCTGGAGTCACTAAAATGTCGCACTACTCATTAGAGGTACGTTTTCTTTCAATTCAACTCGTTTCCAAAACTTTATTCAGGTAGAAAATCTTTTCCAAACCTTTTTTGTACTATTCTGATGAAGGCCTATTTACATCAACATACAGACTTTAAACACTTGCTGGTTGTATGTTGCAGTGTAATCAGTGGTTTATTTTCTTTACTATGTGTTGTTCTATGTAGTTTGCTACCTCTTATGTTTCCTTATCTCTACCACTTCTAAGTTCTAACCATTCTAAACATTTTTCCTACTGATGGTCCGTCGTCTCTCTATACTTACTTTTTTGATTTACAATTCTGATATAAGCCTATTTACATCGGCACAGAATATATGACTTGCTGTATTTGGCAAATAGAGAAAGAAAGATCAGAACATAAGATATACTTCTTTAACTCAACGAAGAACTGAGGACTGGTTGATGCAGTTAGCTAATGCACTCAAATAAAATTTGTGGCTTGCATAAAATGAGAACTCGTTACCTGATTATAATTGCAGAAACAACATTATGCTCGCCCAGTTAACTTTGGCGTCTTTCGATGGCAGCTGAGTATGTTCAGTGTTGGAGTTGCCTGCAAGGACTAATGCATTTTTAGACATGTTGACCACTTGCATGACAGTAGCGACATCATATATATTACTTGCAAGAACCAAATTTTAGTTCCTCTCAACATCTGAGCACAAGAGGAATTTTCTTTCAAAATACAATGATGTAGTACATGTTCAGAACAAATATGATATACCAGGCTAATGGCAGATCTTACATGTTACATCGCTTGGAACAGTTGCGATAGTCATTTGCCTTCGATTTCCCTTGGCTTCTTTTTACATGCTACCGTTTCTTTTAATTGATTTCTTTGTGCCGCTAGCTGCTTGATCATTCTCGAGTCTCAGCAACTCAATCTCTCTAGACAAAGAGAATGAACAAATCAGACAAGGAAAAGAGAAGCAAACTCGGCCAAAATTCCAGTAAATATGCAAATTAAAGAATGAGGTTGGTGCAAGTGAAGATAAAACCTTTTCGTGTCCCTTCCTCACTCCACACAATGGGTGAACCTCTGGACGGACATGGAGTCTGGAGAGGTCCCGACGGCTCCATTGACCCTGTGGTCGCCTTTGCCAAGCAGCCAGAGGACGGGCCTGCTCGTGGCTACCGTCCCCAAGGATGGCGCGGTGGAGCATCCAGCTCCGGTTACAGAGCTTCACTGCCACCCGCGGGTGTTCACCCCCTCTTCATCAGAGCGACAGTGGTAGGACGGACCTCTTAGCTTTTACTGCTTCCCGACTCCGCTAGAAAAGGCAAAGGAGCAAGGGTAGAAAGACCTGTTGGTGGTGATGAACCGAGGGTGTAAGCCATGAGAAGCATTATAGTGTGCTCACCTTCGTAGATTGATACACCAGTCAGAAAAGTTTGATTTGAGGGGAAAACAATTAGACCTAGCAAACAATACGAGGTACATATCTTTTACATTGTTTGGATTAAAATCTGTTTATATCATTTTCACGAGCTCTTCCTTGCTGATTTGCAGATCTAGCTCCTACGTAATCTGCACCACTAGAGAAGTTTGACTAGAGCTTTGAACAATCCAGCCAGCAAACAATCCAAGGTGTGTATCTTTTGAATTATTTGTATTAAATATTTTTTATATCGTCTGCTTCATGAGATCTTCCTTGCTGATCTGTAAATTCGTCTCAGTCACATGTAATCTACACCAATTCGAACATTTTTATTAGAGGGGGAAACAATCAGATGAATTTTAATCTCACTGATCTGTTCGTATTTAGTTTACTCGCATAACAAAATCTTGGTCTTATTGTTGGCATTGTTAGATAAGTGATGGAGCCCAATTTAACTTCGATGAAGTGGCAGAACAGAACATGGTATATCACCAACAGGATGAAGATGTTTTCAATATGGAGGAAATTGGGGATCCTTTGGATAGTCAGCATTACCGCATATACAAGCATCCATAAAGTTCAGGAAATCTTCACTCACCTCTGCCAGGTTGTTGCATCGAGCTCCAGCCAGGCAGCTAGCAGACCGTTTCCACGACTCTCTCCCCAGCCAGGCAGCTAGCGACGCCACACCTCCAGCCTCCGGCAGGAGCGACACCACACCCAGCATCTGGCGAGAGCCCAACTATAGAGCAGCCTTGCCATGGCCGTGACGCATGCGCAGATGCCGCCGTCACTAGCATAAAATCGCGACTACAATGGATCTCACTTTGGAGAAATGTTTTTACACATGTGTAGCGATAGCAGCTAGAACAGTCCGTCCAAGCTGGGTGAAAGGGATAAGGCAGAGCTGCTTTATAAAAACAAATAGAAGTACTATTATTTGACAGGTGGTGGGGCCAGAACATGGTCTGTACCAGGACAATCGGGGATGCTTCATGCTCGTGACTCTTGTCACATGCGTGTTGCAATATTCAGACAAAGATCATACGAGAGCTATAATCACAATTTAAATAGGAAACAATTGTATGTTTTAGTATTTCTTATTACCTTTAACGGTAGGGGTCTGAGATAATCTGCCACTCATTTCTTTGTTATGGTTATGATTTCTAGGTTCTAATGTTGGATTAAATTACCACTGTGATCTTTTTTGTGCCTTTTTTTCTTTTATCCAGTTGTGAGAATAAGAACTAAATTTTCTCTTATGATGGCACGATGGTTCCTATGTGTTCTTTTATTTTATCCTCCTTTTCTGTTTTATTGTTTTAGTTTTTATCTGATCAAGTATTCAGGTCTATTAGGTCATATTTTTTTCTTTATGATCCAAGATTTTTATCGCCGTCATACACAATATAAAATGTCACGAATTAAACAGGGTCGTGCGCCAAGGCGCACCCCTAAATCTAGTAATGTTGACGCCTGGAGCTACACCCACATCAAAGTCAAGCTGTCACACATCAGGAGATATCGTCACCAAGAGGCCCGCTTCCCGAATTTGCTGCAAATATCCGTGATTCAACTTCTTCTGTCTTCGTCAAACCAGCTGAACCTTGCTATCCTCTAGTATCCGCTCTAGTGGAACCATCTACTTCCCCAAGAGAACGAGGAGGTCCACTCCTGGGGAAGAGTGGATCGAATCTTCCGCTGGCGCTAACCCAGCTTCGGAGAAGTGACGGAGTAAATCTCGTCGTATGCGCAAGTATTGCCGACATTTTCAACCAGAGACGTACACTAAGAAAGTGCATTTAATTTAGTCGATCGAGCTGTACCATCAGTAGCTTATTATTGAGATTAGATTGGTAGACTAAGCAAGTCATCAAAGGTGTTAGATTATATTTACTTACATATCAAGTTAGGGTTTAGACCGGTGCGCTGCACCTCCTCTCCCCCCTCTCCTATATAAACCATTGTATTCTCTCATTATACAATTATCAATTATTATTATTATCACAAATTTACATGGTATCAGATTAAGGTTAGATTCTAGGGCATGGCTCCCACGCCTCCCACCCCGCCGCCACCACCCCCTCCAGGGTTCTTCGAGTGGCGCGCCGCCATGGCTGCCGTCGCGGCTGCCAAACCATCCACCTCATCCGCCCCACCTCCTATCGTCACCACCATCAACTTCGCCGATACAATCTCCGACGTTACTCCATTGATTCCCATCACTTTAGATTTCCCCAAACACAACTACTACCATTGGAGGCATCTGTTTGAGGTGCACTTGGGCCGCTGCAACCTCCTAGCGCACGTCGACCCCAACATCCCGCCGTCTCCCTCGGATCCCCGCTGGGTCAAGGATGATCTCGCTGTGATACAGTGGATCTACCAGCGGGTGAGCACCGAGATTTTCAATCTCGTTTTCAGGGCTGCCACCAGCGCCGCCGCCCTTTGGGCAGCCCTCCGTCAGCTTTTTCAGGACAACGTCGACGCCCGTGTCAACACGCTCAACACAGAGCTTCGGAACACCGCCCAGGGCGTCTTGCCCGTAGGGGTATACTGCCAACGCCTCCAGACCATCGCCGATGAACTCCGTGAACTCGGTGATCCCGTTGAGGACAAACAGCTCATCCAGATCCTCCTCGTCGGCTTCAATCAGCGCTTCGACGAGCAGCAGTCCTTCATCCCCATGATGCGGCCGTCTCCTTCCTTTGCAGAAGTCCGCTCCATGCTCTCCTGGGCGGACCGCGCCATGACCACTCAAGAGTCTCGCCCTCAGGCCTATGCTGCTGCTCCACGGCCTCCTGCACCGCCATCGCCTCTGGCGCCGCTTGCACCTGTTCCACCGCCAGGTTGGCGCCCCAGCCCCAACTATAGGGGCACCCGGCCTATCTATCGGCCGCCTGCATCACGGCCTCCTCCAACAGCACCGGCTCCTCCACCTGCTCCGGCACCACCTTCGGCTCCACCTGCAGCACCAGCTTGGCGTTCTTCTCAGGACCCTTGGACCGGCATGGTTCAGGCTTGGCCAATGCCCTGGACCGCGCCCTCTCCTGTTGGCGCGCCACCTGCCTACACTGGTTCGTGGCAGCCCGGCGTGCATCCTCATACAGGCTCACCTGGCCTCCTTGCACCACGGGTCCCTGCACAAGCTCATTACGCCGCTCCTTCACCATCCATGTATGATGCACCATCGCCGGCTCCCTATGCCTCGCCGATGCACTTGGCGATGCCCTTTGCTATGGGTCCTTATGGCCCTTCGGCACCGGTCACTTATAATCCTGGAGGCTACTACTCGCCATACACCATGTACTCGACTCCTGCTGCACCGCCACCACCTGCGCCAGTACCTGCTCCGTCAACTGCACCGACTCCCTCTACTCCAAGCTGGGACCAAGCTACGTTTCTACAGGCCATGAATAATTTTGCTGCTCAAGGTAACTCAGGTACTGATTGGATTTTCGATTCTGGTGCTTCTAGTCATATGTCTTCATCAAATACTATGTTGTCAACTTGCATACCATCTCATTTTTCATCCATTACATTAGGCGATGGTTCCTCCATACCAATTTCATGTGTCGGTCATACAAACCTTGCATCTTCCACTTCCAAACCACTCCTCCTTAAAGATGTCTTAGTTGCACCAGCCCTCATTAAAAATTTAATCTCCGTTCGTCGTTTCACCAAAGACAACTATGTTTCCGTCAAATTTGACCCTTTTGGCCTGTCTGTGAAGGATTTCATGACCAAGGCGGAGATCGCTCGCTTCGATAGCTCTGGCGACCTCTACTCTGTTCATGGCGCTCCTGCGGCCTCGTCTCCATCATCCATGCTCGCATCCGTAGATCTATGGCATAAACGCTTAGGCCATCCGAATAAAGCCACTTTATCCTCTCTACTTAGTGATTTTTCGATCCCTTGTAATAAAGAGGTTCATAATTCCTCCGTTTGTGAGTTTTGTCAACAAGGAAAACATGTTCGTTTACCATTTGCGCATTCTACTTCTCATAGTACTTATCCCTTTGAACTTTTGCATTGTGATCTATGGACCTCTCCAACTGTGAGTCTCTCCGGTTTCAAATACTACTTAGTTATTTTAGATGATTTTACACACTTCGTTTGGACTTTTCCACTTCGCAACAAATCTGATGTCCACTCACTTTTTATCAACTTTAAAACCTATGTCAACACACACTTCTTTGTACCCATAAAATTTATCCAATGTGACAATGGAAAAGAATTTAACAACTTTGCAAACCGTAATTTCTTTCTCCAACATGGCACTCTCCTTCGTTTCTCTTGCTCTTACACTTCCCCACAAAATGGCAAGGCTGAGCGATCACTCTGCACCATCAATGACATAGTTTGCACACTCCTCATTCAATCATCTATGCCCTCCACGTTTTGGGCTGAAGCTCTTAGAACCGCAACCTATCTCCTCAATATTCGACCATCTAGCACTAACCCAAACGCCACACCTTTCTACTCCCTTTTTCTCTCTCACCCAAACTACATTGAGCTTCGCGTTTTTGGTTGCCTTTGCTTTCCCAATGTCTATGCAACTTCCCCAAACAAACTCTCTCCACGTTCCCTTCCTTGTGTCTTCCTAGGTTATTCAGATGAACACAAAGGCTACCGGTGTTTTGATCTTGTGACCGGTCACATTCACATCTCTAGGCATGTCACTTTCGATGAAAACACCTTTCCTTTCGCCACTAGAACCCCTACATCTACTCCCACCACATCCACCCCTCGCCCAGCCAATTCCATAAGACCTCACTTTTTCATTCCTAACCTGCCCTACAACCCTGCCACGGCTGCCCACTATCCTGCCTCGACCAATACCGCTCCCGATTCCCCTGCCACGGTAGTCCCTAACCCTGCCCCGGCCGACTCGGCTGCCCCGACAGCCCCATCAGCACCCGTGTCTCGACCACCCATAACCCAGGTTTCCGCTCGCCGCCCCAAAACTCCTGCCCCCGATAATCAAACTACCCAATCATCTGCCCCTCATGCTGCTGCGTCCTCCTCCTCCGCTGCGCCGGATGCAACAGCTCCTCCTTCACATGTCTTTCCCATTATCGCACCTAACAACGACCATTCCATGCGCACACGTGCCAAGTCTGGTTTTCGACTTCCTAAAACACGCCTCAATCTTCATGCTTCTCCAACTCTCTCACCTCTTCCCAAAACACACAAATCTGCTCTTCTTGATCCGAACTGGTCCGCTGCCATGCGCGATGAGTTTCAAGCACTCCAATCCAATAACACATGGCAACTTGTTCCCCGACCTCCTAATGCAAATATTGTTTCTGGAAAGTGGGTGTTCCGTCAAAAATTTCATTCTGATGGCACTCTCTCTCGTTATAAAGCACGTTGGGTTTGTCATGGGTTCTCTCAACAACACGGTGTCGATTACGACGAAACTTTCTCTCCAGTAGTTAAACCTAGCACCATCCGAACCATTCTTAGTCCTGTTGTTTCCTCTTCCTGGCCCATTCATCAACTCGATGTAAAAAATGCTTTCCTCCCTGGTTCCTTAAACGAAGTCGTCTATTCTCAACAACCTTCCGGTTTCGAAGATTCTTCTTTTCCTGATCACGTTTGCCTTCTCCAAAAATCTCTCTATGGCCTCAAACAAGCACCCCGAGCCTGGTTTCAACGTTTTTCTACCTTTATTCAAACTATAGGATTCATTCCCTCTCGTTCTGACTACTCTCTTTTTGTTTACCACTCTAACACCCAGGTTGCATATCTCCTACTTTATGTTGATGATATAGTTCTCACCGCCTCCTCCACAACTTTTCTCACTCATATTATTTCTCTTCTACAAACTGAATTCTCTATGACTGATCTAGGTTCCCTTCATCACTTCTTAGGTATAGCTGTCACTCGTGATTCTTCTGGTCTTTTTCTCTCTCAACGTCAGTACTCTGTTGATCTCCTAACTAGGGTTGCAATGTTAGATTGTCAACCATCCCGTACACCTGTAGATACTTCTTCTAAATTTTCCTCGGATAGTGATATTTTTCCTGATCCGACTCTATATCGTAGCTTAACTGGTGCCCTTCAGTATCTCACCATTACACGTCCAGAGATATCATATGATGTCCAGCAAGCTTGTCTTTACATGCATGATCCAAGAGTCCCGCATTTTAACCATGTCAAACGCATATTTAGATATCTCAAAGGTACATTAGATCATAGTTTGCATATCAACCACTCCTCACCCACATCATTGACAGCATATTCCGATGCAGACTGGGCTGGTTGTCCAGACACTCGTCGATCCACTACAGGATACTGTGTTTTTCTTGGCAATAATTTAATTTCTTGGTCTTCGAAGCGTCAGCTTACGGTTTCTCGCTCGTCCGCAGAGGCTGAGTACCGTGTTGTTGCTCACGCAGTTGCTGAAACAGCTTGGTTGCGTCAGTTACTTGTTGAGTTACATCGACCTATTGGTCAGGCCACAATGGTAATTGTGATAACATTTCAGCTGTTTACATGTCTGGAAACCCAGTTCAGCATCGGCGGACAAAGCATATCGAGATTGACATCCATTTTGTTCGAGAGAAGGTCGCGTTGGGAGAAGTGCGTGTTCTTCATGTGCCTTCTACGGCTCAGTTTGCAGATATTTTTACCAAAGGACTTGCTACTACACTATTTACAGAGATTCGTTTCGGTCTCAACGTTGTCGAGCCCACAGTTGAGACTGCGGGGATGTTAGATTATATTTACTTGCATATCAAGTTAGGGTTTAGGCCGATGCGCTGCACCTCCTCTCCCCCCTCTCCTATATAAACCATTGTATTCTCTCATTGTACAATTATCAATTATTATTATTATCACAAATTTACAAAAGGTGCCAAAAAGAATGCAAGCCATCTGACAATTATTGTTGTTACTACGTAGTACCATGTTCATCTCGGAGCAAGCATGTGAGCACCCATCATATGGCATCTTGTTTCTTTCAAGGAATCACACAAACCAGGCTTCGCATTGGGCTAACGTGAACTGTCAACTATATACATGTGTAATCTACACTTTGTTATACATACTTTCTCTCTAAGCGAAGTTGCCGCCAGGACATTGAAATGTGTATGTAATATGATATGGCAAGTTGTTGATTAATTAGTACAACGTAAGATAAGCAAGTTGACTGGATGCTTTATGTGACACCTTTATGTGAGTTGTAGTCTGTGAAACAATATTTGTTTGTTAATTAGTACTTCAAGCAAGTTGACTGGATGCTTCATGTGACACCTTTATGTGAGTTGTAGTCTGTGAAACAATATTTGTTTGTTAATTAGTACTTCGTACTATGTTTATCTAGGCATCCATGTGAACACCCCCTCATGCATGTGACATCTTGCCAACAGATCGGATCAGAGAAAAAGAGGAGTTAATTGGAAGGGTTTGGCACCGTCGAACGACTTGCTCAGTCTACATGTTTAATCTCATATTGTACACCTACATCGCTTCGAACTAAATGAACTTTCACAAAAAAAAGAACTAAATGAACTTGCTTACTCTACGTCTCTGGTTGGAAACTGTTGGCACTACTTCCGTGGAAGGCTTAGATGCCTAACTGGTTTGTATAATCCTACTGCGATGTGCGGTCTTGACATTGGTTTTTAGTATTTGTGAAAACTACATAGATCCAGGACCAGAATAATTTCACCTAAATAAAAGGCACTTTCTCTCTGTCTAAGTTTTTTTTTTTTGAAATAGGGAGCAGATCCCCGGCCCTCTCTCTGTCTAAATATAAAACGTTTTAACATATCAATTTAAGTTGCCAGAATTATATTTAGGAACAGATTTTTTTAATAGACACTTTATTTCTTAAAAAAATTAAGCATTACATCCGACATCTGCATAACTAAGATGCACACGGCCGAAAGTTGTTCTGAAACCAATCACAAAATAAAAAAGACGACTTTGCCAAAGGCCTTTTCCCCTTTGCATAGTACGGGCGGCCACCCGGCAATCTTTCTGACTCCGGTAGTGGTTTCCAAAAATTTCAGTCCTTCTGCAAGTATTTTCTCCTACGTCACACTCCAAACTTTTTTTTCCACAAATATTTGAAGGGTTTTTCACCGCATACTATGATTTCTTACCTACATTACAGTAACTTAACCAACCAAGAAGTTAATTAGTGCTCATAGTAGAATGCTGGAGTACTTTTGTTTTATGATAGTACTACTATTTCTAATATTGAATTGAAAGTGTAGGCAACAAGTACTAATGTGTAAAGTGCTCATGCTGCTAGTATTTCTTGCGTTCTCTCTGTATTTGTCCAATATCAGAAGTAAGGAATCAAGGTTATTGGCCAGGCAATATTATCACCACGCCCTACAACTAGCAAGTGGCCCTTCGTATATATTTTTATGGACTAGGATCTGAGTCAAGTCAACACATTTTGTTTATCAGTCTGAAGTTTTTTTGGCCACCAACGCTGTTCACCTCTCTGTACTTAAGGGCTGCTGGATAGAGGCTCGATCCTCCTCGCCAACTCATTTCCTCAGCTC
Source organism: Avena sativa (assembly GCA_916181665.1). NCBI lineage: Eukaryota > Viridiplantae > Streptophyta > Magnoliopsida > Poales > Poaceae > Avena > Avena sativa. Next base: position 267,932,921 of record OV702298.1, on the reverse strand, counting down.
CCGTCCGTGCAGGCCTTTCTCCAGGACCAGGTGAGTTCAAGCTAGTTCCCATGCTCTTCCTTTGTAATTTCTTCTACTTGTAGTCTGCGAGGTACATTGTTAAAAAACAATTGCTGCCCCACAGGGTGCTATGCAAAGTAATTCCTCCATTTCAAACTAGATGATGTTTTAGTTACTAGTCATTCTTCAAAAATATTGTTTGCTAGCATACATTTTTAGTGTTATGAGTATGATATGATGTGAGGCTGCTGTTATCAAATTAATTTGATGATAAGTTTTTTTGAGAAGTCTGATGATTAATGTTTTCACCTTAAAAAGCAAATAACTTTTGAATATGTTCATTTTTATCAACGCTGAAGAAGTTTCATTGCCCGAGATCTAAGATTCCATGTAATTTCGAGCATGCTGGTATATTTTTCAACTCGTTGTGTCTGAGCAAAAGGATTAGAACTTTCCCATCCCGCTAAGGATCTATCCTTCCTTTCTGGTTTCTCTAGTAGATTCAACCGGTCACGTCTCCTGACCATTGAAGGCATTTATTTTATTTATTCCATTTCTTTGTTTGGCCAGTGCACAAACTACTACTTGCATATTTCAAAATATGTCATTATGAATACCGAGCCAGACTTGTAGATCTACATTTGACCATTAAATTTTACTATAATAAATGTATAAAATGCTAGAGAATTTTATATTATGGACATATTATCAGGAAAATCTAATCATATAATTTACATGTGCTCAATCTAAATACTCAAAACAATATTTAAGTCAAAGTTTCCTAAGTTGATTTAAGACATGTCCAAAATGGCATCAATTTGTGATATTGCTCCTCCTTTTTTCACTTTGTAATTGGGATTAATTACTTACTAGCCATCAACCCGTGCACCTGCACGGGCTAGATTTCTCTATATATCCATGTACATAGATTTACTGGACATGAAATAATAATTTGGTGATGTCTTATATTGATTCTATATCGAAATAGTTTTAATTAGTGCATTGCTGAGACAAATACAATCGGGCACGGCACTAAGTTGAAATTCTTATGGACACATCACCATGTTAAAATTCTTATGCACACATCACCAAGTTGAATAGGATGGCACTATAAAACATAGACGTGAGAGGGGAAAATAGTATATAAAATATTGATGTAGTTGAATTAGGTACTGTAAAATATAAGGACAAACATGTAAGACCAGGTATAAATAGATGAACTAATAGATAGCTAAGAAAAAAATGTTAGCAATAGCAGGATTGCAATAACATGAGAAGAAAAATTAACAGACGTATGACTTAGGATAACTAAAAAAGCACATCAAATGATATAGAGGTTTTGTCTGAATGGAATACAAAGACTCAATGTCAACCAATTATTCTATTTGGATTTATTTACAACATGTTTGAGCATAAAACTCAATTTACTGGACAACATAGGTGTAATGCGAAAGAAGTTATTGTATCATCGCACAGAATATGAGACTAACAATTTTGAAACTCCTATTCAGAGTTCCTTGTGGTTACATTAAGCTAATCATCTTATGTGTGAAACTCTATCACAATTTTCCTAAATAAACTTATATATTTTCTTAAATGACTTTAACCTGTTTGCTTGGTCGTAATAAACTATGAATTCTTGTGCCGCCATACATCCTCGATGTGCCTCTACTGTAGGCAAGGATATACTATAGCAGGCATAATCCACACTCCTGCTATGACCAGATCATTTTCCTCTATCTTCTACTCTAAAACCGCCACTGAAACCTTCCTCCGGGATAATATTAGGGAGTGTACTATCGTATAGAAAATGTGAACTATTTTTTTAAAAATAATAAAGAAGACATCCAAATTATCTATAATACACTGCTGGAGGTAAACACTTTGTCCGGAGTCCATTAACAAACGCTGATCATAGATTATCATGTGTCTCCTAACTAAGACGTAGTATCTCCTTAAATTTTACACATCAGTAATAGGTATCAAAAAAAGATATTGACTTCATTTAGATATACCTTGTCAAGATTAGGTATCTTGGAAGACGATGGCTTGCTTAATTTTCCGTGATCACATGAAGTAACGACTTCAACAATATTCTTCTTCAAGTACTACATGTCACATATGCCTAAATTTGAAAATCATTTGGATGAATTATTTCATCAGGCCTAAATGGCTAGATAGATTCCCTGAGAGTCTACAACTGGTCAATTGAGAGGACTGCTAAAACAGTTACTGGTACTAACTATGTTGGATAAAAGCTATACCGGGCATAAGTATCCCCCAAGACAAAATTTGGTCACATATGGGCTTGGGTACTCTAAATTCATGAGAATACAGTGAGAGTTCCTAGACGTTATGGCAAATTATGAACAATAAGATATATATTTGCTAAAACTGATTACGACAATGCAAATATACTTTAAATCTAAAAATAGTTTATAAAGTAGCAATAAGGAAGATTATATATTTTTTTACCATGTCAAACCTACGTTTTAATTAGCTATGCAATATGGGGCAAAATGTGTATGTCTTGCACCACATTATGGGATATCTTATTACCTTCGGTAATCATTTCTAGAGGAAATATGAATGCAGAAGTTATGAGAAGAGAAACAACATGGCCATATTGTTACAACAGGAAGTTAAAACTATTTTGGTAGAAAAGAAACAACATGACCATATTGTTTCAGTTAGACAAACCATTGGCCAAGCAACAGATAAATAATTCAGAAAAGTGAATATGGTAACATTTACAGCCAATGTGACATACTTAGTGCTTGGTTCACTTTTCAAGTGAACCGCTTATTCAGGAGAAATACAAACCAAAGTTGGGAGAAGATAAACTTCTCTTTTTTTTATATGTTCGTCGATCCATACAGAGATAGGGAGGTGGGGTGGTATAAAACACTTCCATCATCCAAGAACAGGGTATTTGGTAACTTAGACCTAGTAAGAAATAATAGATTAATAATTTCAGAATCACATATAAAGGCATGTGCATTTACAGATATTAAATTATACGACAACATGATTTCTCATCTATCCTTGAAGAGCACCGGACCTTAAATCAGATAGTCAGATTTTCCAATATTTGTTTTATTTCTCTGCAACAGAAAGAGTGAACCATGTGGAGATAAATCAGTGCCATACCTAGCAAACTCAAGCTGAATATTGAGAAATTATGAAAAGCATGTAAAAGGGTTTGGTAGATCGTAGCTGAGCATACCTAGTATGTCCAACGATCTAAATTCCAGTTACTCCAGACTATTCAAAATCAACGGAAGAAAATATATATTTGGCTACAACTGAGTTTAAATCATTATGCTGCTGCCCCTTAGAGACGATGGAAAAAATCAAAAGAAGACGCCATGTGCTCCCTGCAGTGCATAATCACGTCATGAGCAAGGAGCCAAGCCGATTCGTCCCTGATATAGTTTTGGAATTGGGATTATTACCTATTGAATTAGGGCATAAGTGTGTGACGGGCGATGAACTAACCTTGGAGAGTTTCTGCTACGCCTGTCCGCTGCAGTCCCTACACCCGTTACCGAGGACTCTTGCGGTCTAGTCCGCTTCAAATCATTGTTGGTCGGCCTCCTCCCAGCTATAAAACAGATGGTTGACTGCTGGCTGGTTGGGAGATACGAAAGATTGGAGTGTTATGTAGATCTATTGCACAACGACTTGCAGAAGTGAGGCGGCAAGGGAGGATCAGGAATAACTCCTGTAGAAGAAAAATGAGGAGAGTACAGCATTCGAATCCGGTATGTTTGTCGACTAATCTGCATGGTCTGATTAAGTTGAGAACGTGGAGGAGTAGTGAATACCTTGAGTAGGAGGTCCGCGAACGCCTTGGCTCACTTGTGGAAAACGGACCTTTAGTTCTGGGTTTTTAGTCCTGGTTTTGGATTCGGGACTACAAAATCAGGACTATAGGTCTCTATTTCTAGTTCCGGTTTGTTACGGTCCGGGACTAGAGTCCATCACGTGGCAGCTTCAGCACGGCGGGGCAGGAGGACCTCTAGTCCCGGGTCGTAACACCACTCAGGAACTAAACGATCTGCCGCGGCACGATTCTGTGTTTTATTTTGTTTTTTCTATTTTGTTTTTTAATTTGTGTTAATTTTAAATATGTTTTCGTATACTTATTCTATGCTACACATGTTTCATTATATTCTGAGCTCTGAAACTATAAAATTACACATTTCAATTTTCAGTAATTTTTTGTCTAATCAAAAATTTCTAAAATTACATATCTAAAAATCCCTCTATTTTTAGAACATGCAAATCCATCTCTACTTTTATCGTATTGAGCTAAACTAACAATAAGAGATAAAAGGATGGAGTTCCTAACCTTTTAAAACCTTGGATTTAGGGGTTGCAACCAAACCTTGACAATCTTGAGAAAAAAATGACCATGGCTCGGACATGGACGAAGCTGCATTGTATAGAGAAACCAACAGTCCCGGCCCGTATTACTGTCCGGGACTAGGATTACAACTAGTCTCGGGCCGGACTAATTGTTCCCGTACAATACAGCTGGCCGGCTCAAGGTCACTTGTCTCGAGTCGTATTACGTACCGGGATTAGTGCTTTCCCACGGTTCTAGCCGCTGAAGACGGTACGAACTGAAACTAATGCACTAATCCTGGCCCATAACAAACCGGGATTATTGCCAATTTCGACACCAAACCGAAGGCCACTTTTTCACCACTGGTTGCTAGCCCATGGGATGGAGGGAGGAGGTGGAATGGCATCGGAACAATCTGGAGGAGCATATGAGAGAGATAGGGCAGCGGTGGTTTTCTTTTTCGTTAGGATACAAAGCGGGAGCATCAGGGTAATTTCTTTTCTTTAGGAGACCAAGCGGTGTCAAGAAATTGTGGAAGGGCATCTACAGTCAGATCGGTAGCACGCTGATGGACTATATGTTACCACCGTAAGGTTAAACGTGAGAGCTCTTATGCTACTTATCCGGGCGTACATACCTAAATTTTACATAATACCTCTATTCCGGTTTATAAGGCTAATACGTAGTTTGAGAAAATAGTTTGACCATAAATTTAGTTAATAAAATATAAATTATATTTAACAAAAATTATATCATTAGATTCATATTCAAAATACGCTTCCAATGGTATACTTATTGTGACATATGATTCATATATTGTTGGCTAAATTTATTGATAAATTATTTTTTTAAATACGTATTTATCTTATAAACCGGAATGAAGGTAGTACCTAAGATATATTTATCTAAGTTATATATACCTAAGGTATTGTATATCTAAGGTGTACGTATCTAAGTTGCATATATAAACACGTATCCTGGATACGTACACCTTAGGTATGCAATATCTTAAATATACATATGTTAGGTATGTGATACCTAGGTATGCGTAACTTATATACATATTTTTTTAGGTATATGTGGTTCAAAGTAAAAAATGCGCGTATCACGTATGGTGGCTGGACACCATGGTGCACCGGTTATTTTACCTATCTATATAAGAATTAAGATAGATATATATGATGGGATAATTATTTTCTAGAATTATATTTGAATTACTTAATGCTTATGATATATATTAAGACACAATTGTTCTATTTCTGAAAACTAAATGTAACATCATATTTGTCTCAGGCTATCCCTCCAAAGTAGACCTCGTTATAGAAATGTCAACGTCACGCGTAACCAATGTCACACTAGAACTGATTAAAAAAATCACAGGAGATTTTTCTGAGAAGAAAAGGATTGGTAGCGGTGGCTATGGAGAAGTGTTCAAGGTATGCATGCTTAATAATAATAATAATCACACTATGGTTTCTTTATTTTTGAATATTTAGTTAATTGGTACCCCAATATGGCAACAAAGCCTTGATATATATATACCTATATGAACAGGGTGTGCTTAATGGGGACGAAATTGCAATAAAGAAGCTTTTTCCTGTGCATGGACTTGACGATGAAGCATTTGATAATGAATTTCGTAACCTTATGAAGGTTGAACATAAAAATGTTGTACAACTGATTGGTTACTGCTATGAGATATCACATAGACATACAGAGTACAACGGACAACTTGTTTTTGCTAAAGTTATAGACCGAGCTCTCTGCTTTGAATACATGCAGGGAGGAAGCCTCGTGAAGCATATTTCTGGTATGGTAGCGCTTCTCTATCTCAATTTTATTTAGCTTCAAAATAATAAAAAATGATTACTCCATGTTGAGTCTAATTATGGAATACATGCATATACTCTCACCCTGTAGCTGAGTCCTGCATACACGATTGGCCTACAACATACAAAATAATTAAAGGAACCTGCGAGGGGCTGCACTACCTTCATAAAGGACGGGGAGAGAAGAACTACATTTATCATCTTGACTTGAAGCCGGATAATGTATTGCTAGATAAGAATATGGTTCCTAAGATTGGGGATTTTGGCTTGTCCAGACTCTTTGGTGAATCAAAGACACACCAAACAAGCACTACTAGAGGAACAATGTAAGTTGATGTTTATATAGTTTATACATATGCATATACATATTTTTATACAAGTCTTTTGATATAAAACTAAAATGGTGTGCTTGCTTATGATATCTCGATGCAGCGGGTTCATGCCACCAGAATTCATAAACAATCGCATGATGTCAGCAAAGAATGACGTGTTCAGTCTTGGAGTTATAATTTTCTACATAATGGCGGGGGAGAAGGGCTATAATGATTATTGTGACTTGCGTCTTCGTCCAGAGTCTCTAGATAAGAGTCGTCAAGAGTTTGTTGAGAGCGTAAGAAAATTTATTGTTTTGAAGTCCTTTGTATTTTATTTCACGGATTCTTTTGATAGATGCTTGCATATCTATGAACAAATATTACATGTGTTTGTCTCTCTATCTCGACATATGTATGACACTTTTCTTCAGGTGCAAATGTATTGGAAGAAAAAGATGCAGGCGACTGCAGCTTATACATGGCATGAAGAAGACCTCCTGGGAGTAACGAAATGTATGGAAATTGCAATGAGTTGTGTGGACACTGACCGAGCGAAGAGGCCTACCACAGAGGAGTTTATAGGCGATCTCAACAAACTAGAGGCCGAAATTGAGAAAATGTCAAAGAAAATTACAAAGTCAGTTGTAGGACAGGTATGTAATACATTGGTAGGCATTGCAAACAAATTTATATTCGAATGGAAAGTCTAACGACTTTTGTCTTTTTGAAGATGGAAGTTTCTTATGTAGACTTCTTATAACCTTTATGAAATAATGGTATTTCTCAGCTTCAAAATATTGTGAAAAAGCATCTGCATGTATATATAGAGATGTATTGTATATTCATGTAAAACTTTGATAAGAAATACATTATACTATTGTCTACGCAAAAAAGGACAAACTGCAAGAAACTTTGGGTCTGAAAATAGTGTACGGTTTACTTTTCCCGGATCCATGTTATTGTATTTTTTATGTATCCTTGAGGATAAAGGATTTCATAACAATGAAATATTACAAACATGCAGAACACAAAATATACATGTACACACCCTGAGACTTTTTCCCGGCATGTTTTGAAATTTTTGAATCCTTCAAAATAGCTCCAAAAAGCCTCACTCAAAAGTACGGTACTTATTCCTCTTCCTGCTCATCACTTGCTTTTTTGCAGGACAACTGGGATTTCAAGAAAGACATTGCGGTCGACCCGCCCATGGAGCTGCGGTTCGCGTTCGAGCCAAAGAGGGACATATCATGCTGCGTGCAGCTCACCAACAAGGCGGACACCGCCATCGCGTTCAACATAAAGACGGACCAAACCAAGTACCGCGTGCGGCCGGACAAGGGAACCATGCCGCCGTGTTCCAAGCGCTACATCGTCCTGACGCTGCGAGCACAGGAGGAGGCGCCGCCCAACATGCAGTGCCTTGACACGGCCATCGTGCAGTCCACAAGAGTCGCCCAAGGCCTCACGTCACAAGAGGAGATCACTCAGCTCTTCCTCAAAGATGGAGACGGTGTCGCAGCCATGGATGAGGTGACATTGCCGATTGTGTATGTTGCACTGGACCAGTCAGCTCTATCGGAGTAGCGCCACGCTTCGCTGTACGTCAAGGGGATTTGAGGACATCGCTCTATCTGTTTACTGTTTATTAGTGTGTGTGTTTTTTTGGATAAACTGAGACCTTGTTAACGTATAAAATTTGCATCAAGAACAGCTATTTATTTATTTCTACCAGTCCAAATTTTTGGACAGAGAATTGTACTGGCAGTGAAACAATGATTTCTATTTGAAATATTCCAAACTGGTAGCCTCAGTTGTATTTTCCGGCATAACATTGCCATTGCTCAAACCATTGATCTGCAACTATGATTCGTAGGATATTCCGCAGAGTAATAGGTCCTATCAGAGTTTGGTTCCGAGGAAAATCAAACCGCATGTAGTTCGTATTATTTGCAGTAACTCCCTCCTTTTGAAAATATAAAATGTTTTAGCTTTTCTTAAATACATGTATCTAGACACCTCTTAATTTATAGGTTCACTCATTTCTAGATTCATGTGTTTTGGGAAAATGCTAAAACATCTGATATTTTGAAATGGAGGGAGTACCATTACTCCTATAAAAGCAGGAAGTCTACCCGGCCTCTGAGAACCCTCCCAGCGCGCCCACCCTTGTGTACCATTCAATGGAGGCCAACAGTTCCTTTCTTACCTCTACTTTTTACTATAGCCGTCGGATTTACTATAGCCGTCGGATGTGGTTATTTCTTTTTTCACTTGTTGCTTCTCTCGATGGGTCTATGATAACTGGGACCAGACGCGTGCAGGGCCAGCGAACAAAGGAAACAACGCTGCTCGTTTAAGTCGCCTTTTTTCCAACGTGTGGGGCAGGTGAAAACCTAGATCGGTGAAATCTCCTCCCCAATGCCCGTTTCCTTTCCTCCTCCCCTACTCGTTCTCTCCTTCCCGCACCCCTCCTCTTCTCCATAGGCCGGCGGTGGAGCTGAAGCCCGCCTCCCCTCTTCCCTCTCCACTCCTGCTCCACGAGGGCCTTCTGTGCGGTAAGATGGCCGCGGTGGAGGGCGGGAAGAGATACTGCAGTGTTATATGTTGATCCAAATTCTACAAAGTATAGGCCAACTTCTGACGAGTGGAGCGAGGCCCGTCGCCGGAGGCTTGGGCCGAGTGTATCTGTGAAATCCCCGGCGTTTGTAAACACTCCTCGATATAGTGAAGTTTCGCTGGCTGGCGCCCGTGGTTTTTTCTCTCTTTATTGGAGAGGGTTTTCCACGTTAAATTTGTATCCCCTTGCTATGATTTCGTTTTCGTTCTTCGTTATCTTCTTGTCGCGATTATAACATGCAGGAGCGTATCTCGGAGGAGAGCAGCGGCGAGCGGACGGAGGTCGGCGGGATGGGCACGGTGGTGCACGGGGGGAGGAGGCACTCCAGTTTCATTCTCTCCTCCCTGCACCTCTTCCTCTCTCCTCACCGGAGCAGCCGCCCAGGTCTCCAATGTGGCTCTGTTGCACCGCTTCCTCTCCTATCCCGAGTTGCCTCCGCCACTGCTCGTCGTGCCTCCTGGTACGTCCTCGCTTGCTACCTCACCATGCTCTCATTTCCGATCCCTTTCTCTCCTCGATCTAGAACACGAGCAGCCGGATGAGGCATAGAAAAAAGGGAAGGACGCACCTAGGCAGAAGGAGGAGCGCGGCTCAGCATAGCGGCGCTTGTTGAGATGGTTTCCAAGCCGGAAGGCTACCTGGCCTCTGAGAACCTCCCAGCGCACCCACCCTTGTGGACCGTTCGATGGAGGCCAACCGTTCCTTTCTTACCTCCACTTTTCACTATAGCCGTCGGATGCGGTTATTTCTTTTTTAACTTGTTGCTTCTCTCGATGGGTCTATGATAACTGGGACCAGACACGTGGAGGGCCAGCGAACGAAGGAAACAACACTGCTCGTTTGCGTCGTCTTTTTTTCCAACGCGTGGGGCAGGTGAAAACCTAGAATGGTGAAATCTCCTCCCCAATGCCCGTTTCCTTTCCTCCTCTCCCACTCGTTCTCTCCTTCCCGCACCCCTCCTCTTCTCCATAGGCCGGTGGTAGCGTTGAAGCCCGCATCTCCTCTTCCCTCACCTCTCAGGGAATGGAAGACCGATGGCGGAGGGCAACTGCTCCAGTGCAGGTGCATGCTTGTTCTCTCTGTAGCGGTGGCTGCGCTGCTCATATTCATGCGGCAGAATATGATGGGGGAGTTGGTAAAGCTGAATTGTTTCTTTATTATTACTTCTGCATTTTTCTTTTGCATGTCATTAGTGAAAACTGAATTCTTCAGCACATGGTTGCTTTAGGAGCACTATGAGGAAGGTTTTAATGTTGAAGTTCGAGCCTATATAAAACATTCTTGCATTTTTGCTCCAAGAACTTAATTTAAGTACACTGGTTGCATCATGTTTTGTGTCTTCTCTTACCCAGATCTACTATTGTTTCGAGTTCTATTTCCATAGGTAGATTGATCCAAAAGTAAACTGGACTATGAATATAATTTGGCCATCAGTGCTATATATGCTTGTGCTTCACAAATTTTATACAGTATTGTGAATTTCCAAATAAAATGACAATTGAGTTCAAAGCACGGATTCAGGCTAGGGACGGGGACCTCGCTTAATTTGTTTTCATTGTGTTCGCCTACTACTTTAAACAGCTCCCCATGATTGTTGCAGATTCATTGTGATGATATGAAGCTTAAAAAATGTGGTGCAAGCTCCCCATGGACATTGAGCGTCCGACACGGCTCAAGCGACGGCAAGCGTGGTGCACCTGCTGGGACGGACTGCCGGAATGCCATGCCCAGCTTGTGAAGAGACACCCATGTCGAGCGGCGAGCTCCACGGATGCCTATAAACCATGGTGAGCTTCTCCCAATCCTTCTTCCCATCCACTTCAGATTTTCTTTCTGCTATGCAAGCTTTGCCATGTCTGCTGGTTTATTATCCGCATCGGTGTGTGTGTCGACGACCTTCAGCTCAGCCTGGGAGGCTGGGACTGCTTTTGTTTCTGGGCATCGGCCGGCTCATCTTGCCTACTTTCAACCGCGGCGTCCTCTAAGATTAATAACTGAAGTGTGGCATGCGGAGAAAGAGAAATAGAGACGCGGCGATGAGGATGCGGTTTTTGAACTGCTCTGGCGCCCCCGTGGCGGCCGTGCCGGCGGCGCCCCCTACCGGCCGCTAGGCTCCCTGCCCCCCTCCGTCGCCCCCGGCCCCTCTCTCTCCGGCGGCCACCCCCGGGCCCGTGCCAGCATGCCTCCGTGGCCGGCGCGAGCCCAAGCTCCGCCCCTCCGCTGGTCGGCGGCGGCCTCATCGATCTTCAGCGGCTGCCGGCCTGGCGCGAGGCCGGCCTTCCTCCTGCTGAGAGTCGCGGACCGGCGCTTGGTCCTCCTCAACGCGGAGGAGATGGTGATTGATGCGCGGGCACTGCGTCGCGGCGAATTTGTTCGTGCCGGCGTGGAGGAGCTCCTCCCCGCCCACCGCGTCAAGGTAGGTCCCCAGGTAAGCCCTCCCCGTGTCTGTTCCGTGCGCAGGCCTCCGTCGCCGCCCCGCCCCTCGGTCTTGAAGCCGCGGGTGCCTCTTCCCTCGATTTCTCCGGAGGAGCTCGCGGTGGCCAGTGATCTTCAGGGGTGCGCCTGGGCGGATGTGGAGGACGAGGGAGTTGCCGCGAACCCGGAAGCGCTACAGTCTTCTCCCCCAAGTCCGTCGTCCGCTCCGGTGCCGGAAAGCTGGGGCCTTGAGGCCCCCGAATGTGGCGTGGAGACCACGCGGTGCCCCTCCGCCCTGCGGTGGCCGTCGCTGGGGGATTTCCTCTAGGTGGCGCGGCCGGCGCGGGGTGGTCGGCGCACTGCTGGCCTAGGGAGGGGGGGAGGGGGGCTCGCGAGATGCTCCCCGCAGAGACCGCCGGTGGCGCCGCTTGGGGCTGGGTCGGCTCCGTCTCGCTGGGTGGGTGGCCCCGCGCGTGGTTGGCGGGCCTCGAATGGGCCTCGGCCTGTAGGGGCTGGCTGGCCACTGTAGGGTCACAGCCTGGTGGGAGGCCCACTCGGCCCAGGGAGGAGCGGGGGCTGTTAGGGTTGGCCCCAGGGGTCACGGGGGAGTTTCCTCCGCTGCTCAACACCCCGCTGCATGTTCCCTCCCGAGCGCCGTCCAGCCCCTCCCCCGCCCCAGCCCGCCGCCAGGGCCCTCGCCGCTGCCGGTGTCCTTCAAGACCGCGCTCATGGCACCGCCCCCGCAGCCCACCGGCCCCGCGCGACACCTCCCCTCTCAGCCGCCCGGTATCCCCCCGCCACCGCGCGTCGCCCCCCCCCCCCCCCCCCCCCGCAAGAGCTCCCCGGTTCGGGCCCATCGTGGCTTCCGCCGCTCCTCCCCTCGTCGCCAAGGCACGTCCCGGGGTCTGCACGATGCCCCCGCCCCAGCCTCCTCGTTCCCCGCCGCGGGCCAGAGGGCACTCGGGTCACAGGGACTCCCGCTCCCCGCCATGCCAACAGCGTCGTGCCCTGCCTCTATCTCACGCGCCTCCATAGCCACGCCCTTCGAGGGGCCCCTCGCTGGAGGCCGCGTGGCAAGAGACCCAGCTGAGACAGCAGGCCCTGGCCTCTCGGGGGGCCACGCAGGGGGGAAGGGGTGAGCCGGGTCGCGCGGACGTGGCCAACTGGCGCGATCCTCCTGCGCCCCATGTGGTCCTCCCCTCTCCTCCGCGCGCTGGGGGTGCCGGCACTAGTCCGATAGGGGTTCCGGCGAAGAAGAAGAAGTACAAGAAGAAGAAGAAGCCGACGTCCTCCTCGGCCCCAGCTGCTGGAGCCCCCCTGTTGGGAGTTTCCCCCTTGCGCCTCGTCCTGGCTATTAGTGCCTAGAGTACTATGGCCACGGGGTCAACGGAGGATTCTACTACATCGACCTGGGGGGCGTCCAGATGGCGGTTCCTGAGACGCTTGCCACGGTGACTCTTATACCTCAGGATCCCCCTGTGCAGCTCGTGGTGACTGAGGAGCTGCTTCACCAGGAGTTCTGTGAGGTCCTCCCGGGCCACGAGTGGCCGGTCCGGAGGATCTATGAGTCCGAGTTCGTGGTGTCGTTCCCCTCCATGGCGACTCTGCGGATGTGTGCTATTGGCACATCCTTCACCCTGCCGATCCATCAGCTGCAGGTTCTGATCAGGCCGTCGTCGGCAGATCAGGGGGTGACTGCCACGCTATCCGAGGTTTGGCTGAGACTGTCTAGAGTTCCCCCGGAGGCGAGACGTGCTGAGGTGGTCGCCCTGGTTGCCCAGACTGTGGGTAAGTGCCTGGAGGTGGACACTGCCTCCCTCTCTGGCATTGGGGCGATCCGCCTGCGTGTCCTGTGCCCTGATCCGGCCGTGTTCCCGATATCTATTGAGTGTTTCTTCTTCGACCGGGCTGGTCATGACCTGTTGATGGAGCTGGACGGCCCTCCTCCCCCCGCTAGAGCGGGCTCCCCCTCTCCGTCCCCACCCCAGGATGATGACCTGGGGACAGGACGGGGGGTGGAGGCTCTGACGAGGACTCGGGCGACGAGGAGTCCCCGGAGGTGGCCAAGTCTCCGGCTTCGGAGGTTCCCCCTCCTCACCCCCCGCGGCGTGCCTGGCCGCACAGCCGGAGGGGTGGGTCCATTCTTCTCGAACCGGCTCCCACTCTCCAGGAGCGCTCCGGCCAAGCTTGTGCCAGTGGACCTCCCTCGTTGCGCCTGGCCTATTCTTCAGGAGCCGATTGCCTTCGACATCATCCAGTACGGTTCCAACCTCGGCCAGCCGCAGCTGTTCTTGGGTGGCGGGCCCAAGGGGAGCTAGGAGCGCTCCCCTTCGCGTCTCACCCTTGGAGGATACCTCGGGGAGTGTGGGCCTGGAGGTGTTTCCCTAGTCGTCCCCACGCTCTCCGGGGGTGGTGTGCTACGCCCTCGCCCTCGACACCCCTGACCTCACCGCTGGTGGCTCGTCCACGGTTGTCCTCACCACTCCCGTGCCAGCCCCCAGAGGGCGCCGCATCAGGGGCCCCCGCCAGCCACCGCCCCCCCTTCGCGACACATTGAGTGTATCGCCGGGGCTCGGGCTAGGGGGCTGGGACCAGAGCCGACGATCGCGGAGCGGTCGACCCTGCAGGTGACAGCCCGCGATGAGTTCCCAGGTACACCTCGTCCCCCTCCTCCTCCTCCCGATAGTGCTTCTTTGCTCTCGGGTTCTAGGTTCTCGGTGCTTGAAGAGGTGCCATTGGATCACCTTGACGTGATGGCGGCTGATTGTGGCATGGTGTTTCGTGGCGAGAAGGGTCCCCGTATGGAGCAAATCGGGGCCATCAAGGCTCGAGAGGTGTATGAGGGCCAGATCGCCGCTGCCCGAGCACGTGATGCACGGGAGCGGGAACGGACCCTTGTGCTGACAGGATCTGGCCCCTGGAGGCTGGATCCAGCTCGGCTACACTTCTCGATCCGGATGGTGGCCAGCCTCCCTGCCCTGGGAGGCCTCGGGGGCGGCCGCCTAAGGTCCCGGTGTGGTCCTCGGCGCCTTGCCGATCCCGTTCGGCCCCCAGTATGGGGGCCCACCTGGAGTGATTGTTCATATGAACATCCTCCGGGCCTTCCGGGTGTTCATTTGGAACATCCGGGGGTTCGGTCAGGATGGTCGTCACCGTCAGATCAAGGAGTACTTGCGCCAAGAAGATGTGGACATTGTGGGCCTTCAGGAGACGATCCGGCAGGACTTTTCGATCATGGAGCTCGAGGCCTTATCTAGACATAAGTTTGTCTAGACTTGGCTTCCGGTTGCTGGTCACTCGGGTGGCATCCTTCTTGGGGTCAAGGAGGATACCTTCGAGGTTGTTGATATGGACCGTGGGGAATTCTTTGTGAGCATGGCTCTCACTCATAAACAATCATGCTTCAAGTGGGAGGTCGTGATTGTTTATGGCCCCGCGGACCATAGGAGGTCCCATCAGTTCCTGCTCGAACTCAAGGCTAAGGTGGAGCGTTTGGAGACCCATGTCCTGGTGGCAGGGGACTTCAATCTTATTCGCTCCGCCGCGGACAAGAGCTCGGCGAACGTGGACCTCAATAGGATTCGGTTGTTCAATGATTGCATCGCGGACCTTGCTCTTAGGGAGATTACTAGGGTGGGCGCAAGGTTCACCTGGACCAACAATCGCCTTGGTCCGGTCCACAGCGTCCTAGATCGGGTGTTTGTCTCTGTTGACTGGGAACTCGCCTTCCCCCTTTGCTCCCTCTAGGCAGTCACTCGGGTGGGCTCGGACCATACCCCCCTCCTCCTTTCCTCAGGGGAAGGGCCCCCGCCCAGGCTGAATCGCTTCCACTTCGAGAACTTGTGGCTTCAATAGAGGGGCTTTGTGGAAGCTGTTCGGGCTAGGTGGGTGGAGGCTGCTACCTCTCCTCCCCGCGTGTTCTGTGCGGTCGACACTTGGCACCATTGTGCCTTGTTGGCCCGCCAACTGATGCGGGGCTGGGGCGCTAACCTGGGCGCCAAGCTTCCCGGACAGAAAGAGGCTATCTTGCAGGAGATCCGGTCCCTTGACTTGGAGGTTGATCGTGGTCCCATAGGTATGCCCTTGAAACCTCCATTATGGAAATTTATAAGGGCGAGGAGACTTTCTGGAGGCAGCGGAGCTGACAGAACTGGACTATCCAGGGGGAGTCGAACTCGGCCTATTTCCACGCCATTGCGAATGGTAGACGTAGGGAGTGTTCGATCCCGTGTCTCTGGGCCGCAGATTCTCTCCTTGAGGACCAAATAGAGATCTCGTCCATATTTACTCGTTCTATCGGGATCTCTTCTCGGCGTCCCCTCGCTCGGGGCTGGCGTTGGAGGCGGACTTCTGTCCTGAGGCTGCCAAGGTGACCTCGGAGGAGAATATGGAGCTTACTATCCCTTTCCTCCAGTCGGAGGTCGCCGAGGCAATCAAAGCGATGAAGTCCGCCTTAGCGCCTGGGCCGGACGGGCTCCCGATGGTGTTCTTCCAGACCTTCTGGGACCAGATGTCCCATGTGATCATGCGCATGTTTCAGGAGTTCTACACCGGGACCCTTGTCATGTCGCGGTTGAACTTTGGCGTGATTACCCTGATCCCCAAAGTAGTGGGGGCCACGGATATTCGCCAATTTAGACCTATCACGGTGATCAATGTCATCTAGAGGATTTTTGCTAAGGTCTACGCCATCCGCCTCGCCCCTATCATGGAACGTCTGACCCATCCGCTTCAGGTTGCCTTCCTTAAGGGTCGCCTGATTCACGATGGTATACTAGCACTTCATGAAATCATTCATGAGGTGAAGGTACGCCATCAGAAAGGGGTGTTCCTTAAGCTAGATTTCCATAAGGCATACGGCAAGCTTGATTGGGCTTTCCTGAGGCAAGTCCTCGAGCGTAGAGGTTTTGAGGATCGCGTGATATTGTGGATCATGCAATTTGTGATGAGTGGTAGCACGGCGATCAATGTTAATAGGGAGGTGGGTCCTTATTTTAGACCCTCCTGTGGAGTTAGGCAAGGGGACCCAATCTCTCCCTTGCTTTTTAACTTCGCGGTGGATGCCCTGGCAGAGATCTTGGACAAAGCCAAGGTCGCTGGCCACCTCTCGGGGGTGGTAGGGCATCTAGTCCACGGGAGGTGGGATCACCCACCTCCAGTATGCGGATGATACGATGATTATGGTTCAGGGCTCGGAGTCTGACATCATTAACCTCAAGTTTCTGTTGTTGTGCTTTGAAGCCATGTCCGGTCTCAAGATCAACTTCGACAAGAGCGAGGTCATGGTCCTGGGCTTCCCCGAGGAGGAGCGACAGCTGATCGCCGACCGTCTTAATTGCCGGTTGGCGGACTTCCCTATTACCTACTTGGGCATGCCCATGCGGGACTCTCTGGTGCTGATCAGGGACCTGGCCCCCATGGTCGCAAAGGTCCGGTCGAAAGCCGAACCGTGGCGGGCTCGCCTCACGGCCAAGGGGTCCAAAACGGTACTGATCAACTCCTGCTTGTCCAGCCTCACCATGTATCAGATGGGCCTATACCTTCTGCGCGAAGGAATCCATGCAGACTTCGCGAAAGAGCTGTCTCAATTCTTTTGGGTGGCCGGCGATGGGAACCAGAAGTATCACATGGTGAAATGGGCAGATATTTGTACCCCCAAAATCCTTGGGGGTCTAGGGATTCTTGACTCTCGTCGCTTCAACGTGGCTCTGCTGCTTAAATGGGTATGGCGCATCCTCCGCGAGGAGGGTGCCCTGTGGCTTCACCTCATCAAGGCCAAGTACCTGCGCGGCAGTCCCCTGATGGCCTGTGAGCGCAGAGAGAGGTCCCAATTCTGGCGGGCTATCCAGGACATCAAACATCTCATCCGCCGCGGCGCGTCGTTTGTGATAGGTGACGGCCAGAATGTCTTGTTTTGGTCGGACCCTTGGGTACAGGGGATCCCTCTCAAGCAGGAATTCCCGGCCTTGTTCGCTATCTGCATAGCTCCCACGATGCTAGTTGCTAAGGCTATGCAGGGGGCCAATGGAACATCCCGTTCCAAAGGTCCTTCAATGTAGGCGAGGCGACTGACTTCGTGCGGCTGCGAGGTTCCTTGCCCTTATACCTCTCAGCCGAGAGGGATACGGTCTCTTGGGACCAGTCTCCCTCGGGAGATTTCTCAGTGAGCTCAGCCTATAGGACCCTCTTCCAGGGTCCAGAGCTCCCTTGTTCGTCGTACCTGTGGAAGTCCCCTCTTCCGCTGAGTGTTCGTATTTTCCTGTGGCAACTACTCCGGGATCGCCTCCCCTCCGGGGTAGAGGTCTCGAAGCGCAATGGCCTAGGCAATGGGTTGTGTCCATTATGTGGGGTTCCAGAATCTTGTACCCACATAATGTTCACATGTCCTGCTGCTCAGTTTCTATGGAACTTTGTTCGGGAGGCGCTGGGTCCCGCATGGTGGGCCCAGGACCTCGGGGAGTTTCTAGAAACTGAGGCAAACCGTACTAGAAGATGGCGCCATCTCTTCTGGTTGGTGTTTGCGGCCATTACATGGTCTCTGTGGAAGATTAGGAATAAGATGGTGATCAAGCGGATTTATCCCAGCCGGGCTTCTGACTCTGTGTTTTCTTTGCTTGCCCATCTTCAGCAGTGGTACCCTCTCTCCAGGCAGCATGACCGAGGACGCGTGGACGACATCTTGCAGGCGTTCAGAGCGTCGGCGCAACGCTTCGCGGCTCTTGCTCGTGCGTCCGGGGCGTAGTAGGGGCGAGTTTCCCTATGCTTGGTCGTTTTTCCTCTTTCTTTTAGGGCCTATTGTGCTGTTGCCCCGGCGGATTCCCTTTTATTTTTTCTTGTGACGCCTGTGCGTCGGTGACTTTGTGGTACTCTGGTTGGACGTTGCTTTATTTATAAAGCTGGGCGTAAAACCTGTTTCGAGGATTATCCGGATTAATGTTCTTGCTTGTCTAAGTTTGATTTATTTGTAGCTCAAGGTCGTGCATGAAAATAATTTTTATATGCGCTTCCAATGAGAGATATTGGTCATCCAAACAGAACAGACCTGGTTTTTTGCAGAACATCGAGCTGGCTTTTTCTAGATTTGGAAGAGGCCAATTGAAGCTATATAACTCAAGAAATGCTCCTGTCTATTATATAATAAAAGTAACATAAGGGTGTTTTTCGAGACACCTGGTTGATCCACGTCACCAAAATTATATTGACAGTTAGATTTACAATTTATGGTTACGATTTAAAAGTAAAAATAAATATAGCATTAGATTTATAATTTATGCTGATACAACAATTTTTTTGTGGTATACTGACACAACCATTTGATTGCACATGGTCAGGATATTGCATTTTCTTAGCGAGGAAAGGTTGGTCTCTTGCATTTCCAGCTGTCCACACCGACCATATCGACAAACTGAACTGAACATAGCAAGTCGCTTGATCTCTAAGTATGGTATTCTACCCACAAGTATAATTTATAATGCAGCGTTTCACTTCCGTTCATATGCAAGAACATCTGACTTCTCAAGTGATATATCTGACTTCTCAAGTGATATGATACTATAAAACAGAGATCTGAAATGTGGAACTTAAGATGAGATGGGTCATAGAACTACAAATTGCAAGTTATTCCTTTAGTTTTATTGTTAATGTTTCTTTCAAGTAACTATATAAATTTTAATTGGCAAGATTTTTCATACATATTGCTTAATTAGAAGTACCTTGAACCTTTGAAAATTCAAGGGACCAATCATTGTAGTCATACGACAAATTGAGTACTTTTAACAAGAGAGAATACAGCGTTCAAGTTAGCGTGGTTATGTTACATGACATGAAAAATACATGTGAACAGAGCCTAGACCAAGTGGAGAGAAAAAGGCTGACATAATACCTCTTCTTCTGAATAATTAATGTTGTACAAATTTGTATTTGAATTTTCTTAATTTTCTTTACATATATAAAAAACATAGTGGAAATAATAAATTTTAATATATTTATAACAAACGTGACATATTTTTATGACCACGGAATCACATTATTTCATACCCTAAAATGTAAAATATGAAGATCCATAAACTATAAAATTATTTTCGTCCACTATCCAAAAATAAAGATGTCGCCCTCGCATTTGCGAGGGCCACTGTGCTAGTTCTACAAATAACCAAATATGTACCCTTTTTACAAATTTCAGTTATCGTGTCCCCTTCTGGACAGATGTTAATAGTGATATTTAAAACTGAGCCATTCTTAATTGTTGTTATAAAACTGAGCCAAGCACTTGTCGGATATTTAAAACTACAACTGTAGAGATTTTTTCAAGGATATTGACAAGTTGGCTATGCATTTCTTGTTCTTTGTGTGCGCCACATGCTAGAGAAGGTAAGGCACCTTAAAAGTGTTTTGTTCGAGTGTCCGTCAACATAGCGGGAGGGATCGGTTTCGCATCCACTTACTGAGCGGCAAGGCCAAGGCGGCGCTCCACAGGAAGGAGAGAGTGGACCGCCAAGGCCTCATTGGTGCAGCAGCGGTGGTGTCATTTAGATGTGTTCACCCTTTGTGGCAGGATCGTAAAAGGGAGGCAAGTTCACCTCATAGCCCCCTTCTAGGCCAACAAGGCAACAAGGTTCATTTTATCCTCAATTTTGTTTCTAAGATCATAATTTTTTGGGGTGTTGGATACACAATTTTCTGAAGACGTTGAATGTTTCTGCTTTGCTAAGATACAAGGTCTTACAAGAGGAGAAGTTTATTCAGTGCCCACTCGATCTCCTTTGTACGGTTATATCCGAGCCTTTGCTATGTATGGATGGTGATGGCTTTGCTAAGATACAAGGTATTACAAGAGGAGAAGTTTATTGCAGTGCCCACTCGATCTCCTTTGTACGGTTATATCCGAGCCTTTGCTATGTATGGATGGTGATGGATATGTGGACCGATAGGAATACCTCCCTTACAGAAAAAGATTTAACCCGAATATATACTGTGTTGGTTATCTAGCTTAATAACTTTTGTTATTTGTTTGTAAATTTGATTGTGGTGTTTATGAAACAAAAAAACATGATAGTACTACAAATTTTAATGGTACTACAGTTTATATTCTGTAACACGACTAAATTGTATCCATGTCCTGGACAAATTAAGTTGTTTGGAAAAAGGTAGCCTACTAAGAAACCAAATATCAGGCTATTCAGGTACTTGCGTCGGCGTGGCATGCTGACTGAAGGATATATGCTACCTCTCCGTATTAGTATTTATAATTGTGTCTGCGTGAGCTCCCTCGCTCCCTCGATCTGCTGGTACTCTCCTCTTCTGTACTCCACATTCAAAGTTAGTCTAAATATGCAGTATTTGGTTGTTTTACGAGTTGCAATCAGGAACAGTGACCGTATTGGAAGATATCTGATGCCACTTTTAGATGCTTATATCGAGGATTAGTTCGCTTACTATTTAATGTTTTTCTATATCCATGCATCTGTCCTCGCCTGAATGCTTAGGATATTCACATAGACCTATGTGATTAATTTTGATGTTGATTCGTCACTCCTCCGTGCTAATTGTCTGTCATTTTCGATTTGGATGAAGATGACAAATTTTGGTGAATTTATGCGGCAATAGCGGCAGCTGTGAAACGGCGAGTGGCGGCAACTATGCTAGGGTTCTTCAAAGCTAGGTTGGAGGCTGTGCGGTGCCATTGATGACACACATGTTATCATGACGCTTCATGTTGTTGAGTTATCTGAAGACTGGTGCGACCCTGAGTATGTTCCTGCGAGGGAGTATGATAATTGATTTATTGATATTGTCACCGGTTGTCTAGGCATCCTGATAGTCTCACGCTTGTTGAAATACTTTGGCGTCTACAAGCTTTGTGAGGCTGGGAAACGCTTGAATGGTCATGTCAGAGTTTCAGGGGAAGATGTGTGGACTCTCACAGCTCACGAACAGGTTCAGAGAAAACAATATTCAGAGAGTGAGACAATGTTTTGGCCCGCGTTCAATCTGCGGATTTTCTCCTTTCTCATTGCCTTTTATTCTCAACGATTACAGCCATGACTTGGCACACGAACACCACTAACGAACGCGCCATCCCACGTTCTGGTGGCCGCGATTACAGGATCACGAACTGATCTAAGCCTATCTCTAAAACTTAGCTGAAAATAACAAACTAGCTGACAGACTGACAGTGCTAACTGACGCCTGAAACTTATTGACTAGATTAACTGACAAACTCTCCCTAATCTAGTTGTCCTTCATCTTGACAACTCCGATCCGGTCGTGCAGCTCCTGGAACTGCACTCACCCGAGCGCCTTAGTCTTGATGTCAGACAATTGATCCTCAGTCCGAACGAATTGGACATCGATGTCGCCATCTTCAACGCACTGACGAACGAAGTGGTAGCGCGTTTGGATGTGTTTGCTCCGGTCATGAAAGACCGGATTCCTCATCAGGGCGATGGCGGATTTGTTGTTGACGCGCAGCTCGGCAGCTTCCTCTCCATGTCCAAGTAGCTCAGCGTCCAGGCGCTTGAGCCACACGCCCTGGCATGCTGCGGCGGTGGAAGCCACATACTCCGCCTCGCAAGAGGACAGAACAACGATCTTCTGCTTCGTTGATTGCCAGGTGACAGGGCTCTGGCCGTAGAAGAACAGGACCCTGCTTGTACTCTTGCGATCATCGATGTCTCCCGCCATGTCTGCATCGCTGTATCCAACGAACTTGGCGTCCACATCCTTCCGAGTGTAGCAACACCTGAGCTTGCGAGTTCCGGCGATGTAGCGGAGCAAGTGCTTGACTGCACTCTAGTGTTCACCGGTAGGAGCTTCCATGAACCTGCTGACATAGCCAATTGTGTAACAGATGTCAGGGCGTGTGTGGACAAGGTACCGCAGGCTGCCGACGATGATGCGATACAGCTTGCCGTCCACCCCTACACCTGTGCCCACCTGTATAACCCTCAGATCGGCACTATGCAAGTTTCAGCGATTCCCGCCAAACTCACATAGAAACGATTCAAAGATGTCCACCAGGCACTTGCGTACGGGTGGAAAACAAAGTAATATCATTACACAATAGTCCATGATGGAACCCACAGAACATATATGTACAACAATGACTCCATGAGTCAAGAATACAGATATACAGTACAAAGATCCAAATCACCTTGAAAACGATACAGCGTTCGAGTACGGACAAGATGCAAATTGAGTTAAGAGCCCTGAAAAATAACCAATGGCGTCCATAACCCTGCCCAGGCCAAGCCGGAAGGGTAACCCTGCTAACGACATCGATCTCAAAAACCTTCTACAATAAAAGGGGTGTCGGCAAAGGGCAAAGGAAAAAGAGAGCGGTCAGTACTGAGGTCAGTACACGACGAGTCTTAGAATTGGGCGGTCCTCTCCTACATATGTATGGTGGACTTAAGCAGCAGCGAAGCAGGCACTAAACAACCTATAAAGACTCGAAACAACTATCGGCTATCAGAGTGGGATAAGAAAGACCTATTCGGATCCAACCTGATATAACACCAAACATACCCATCCTGATATTCCCCCTCGAGACCCAAACCAGGAAGTCATATCGAGGAAACTCACACAATTGGAAATTTTATTCATTACATTATAGTTGCCACAATTACTAGTCAGATATAGATAGCATGAGTCATCCTGATAATATAAGCAGTGGGCAGTTTTAGTTAACCATTTCGCGCTTACTAGTCAGATACATATACCATGAGACATTCAAAAACCCAGTAGTTTGTTGGTACTTTTATTTAGCCATTCCATTGTAGTGAAGCTGATTACTAGTTATTGTAAAGTCAGATTTATAGCACTACTTTAGTTATAGTTGTCTATGATCGAGATACTATGCTCTAAGTCGTCCATAATCGCGGACACGGCTTTTAGAAAGTTTTACCCTGTAGTGGGCACAAATAGCAACACATGCACAATCAACCTCGGAAAAACCAAATGAAAACCCAACGAGGCATATCGACAAAGAAATTGCAAGATTCATATAATATTTCAGGGGACCACCCCACTAAGCTACCCGCGACGAAGTTGGCCGGCTCCGAGACAGACCCAGAGGTTTGTGATAATGGATGTAGACGACTGGGAACCCAAAAGTGTGACTGGACTTGTCGATACCGCGAAAACGTTTCGCATTTGTTCCAAAACAGTACAGCCGCTCCACGCGCAATAGTAAATAAAGCAGTAAAGCATGACATAAGTACATATAGTAATAAAGCCCCAAACTACTTTGTGGCCCCAAGAAATAAGATATGACTCAAGCTCATGCTAAGGGGATTCATGGTTCCACATGCGAATAGTGCGAATATTCAAGGAACTGGTATCAAGTACTCGGGGTCCTACGAGACACAAGTGGACAGTTAAAAACCAAATAACATCTTTTCCCTACCTGTGCCTCTGCATTATTTAACTACTTTTAATATTAGTTGTTAAACTGTAATTTAAGCCATGATCATCTCCAACATAAAGCATGAGGCATTTCTCCAACAACGGTGGTACTTGACGACATCGGAACAACACCTGAGCAAGCAGCTACGACTTGCAAGGCCAACTATCTACCAAACAACAGGTAATAGGAGGTGTCCGGGGCAATATAATGGTTGCAAGGGATATCAGTACGAAAACTAGAGCATCACACACAGATAGCAATAGACATTGGCGGAGCTACATGCATGTCAGGGAGGGCACCGCCCCCCAGATTTTTAAAAATCATTGAAGGAAAAAAATTTGAGGACCTAGAAAATAAATATTAGTGTCATTTGCCCCTCCAAACATCCATAATTTCGTTTTGGCCCCCCTGATATTCTTGGCTAGCTCCGCCACTGGCAATAGATCAACAGGAGGAAATAAATACTATAAAAGGTAAGA
Source organism: Avena sativa (assembly GCA_916181665.1). NCBI lineage: Eukaryota > Viridiplantae > Streptophyta > Magnoliopsida > Poales > Poaceae > Avena > Avena sativa. The sequence continues at coordinate 267,908,507 of OV702298.1, read as the reverse complement.
TAGGTAGAAAGGAGGAGAATGCTCGCCTGAAAAACATTGCCGAAGTTTCATAACCGAAGAACTTATCGAAGCTCAAAACATCTCATCGTCCTATCCGGGAAGAAGCAAAACACTAAAAGGAATAAGCAATGCAGAAATTACCACTAATGCGGAAGAATCGGCATGATCATGATATGATGAATGAAATGACAAGTTAATAATGCAAACTATGTTGAAAAGGTACTAGGGGCATAGCACATTGATGATATAGCATTCATGAGACATTATTAATAAGAAACAATTAGTTCCCAATTTTATTTATCATGTTTTTCTTGCATAAACAGTACTAATTATAAAACTGCTCTTAATGCATGATGCAAACGATAACATGGATATCATGGTTGGAGAGGTCTTGTCGCGCTGATCAATTTGGACATATCATTTGCTAAAAACGGAGTTATGGATTTAAAGTTATGTAGTAATTAAAGACATTTTCATATTTATTAATGCGAAAATTTTAAATTGCGCAAATGATATTATAAATAGCATATTCACAATCCTCATGTTATTATGATTCAAAATCATATATTATACATATTATTTGGATTTATAATTTTAAAACAATATTTAAATCAAATATATTAAAAAGGGGTCAAAGTCAATTGTTTGACTAGTTTAAATCAGATTTGAAAACATTTGAATGTGCATATGAATTCACAACTTAAAACTAAACACATTTCATATTAATGTTTTAGTCAAATTCGAATTGATTTTAAAGTTATGAAGAGATTTATATTTGATCAGGTTTGGGAATTTGGTTGGAATTTGAAATCTGGAAAGATCCTGAACTTTTGTTACCTGGGATGGGTTTCCACGCAGTCAATGACGAGTGGGACCGGGAAGCCAGTGGGTCCACGCGGGCACGAGCATGTGAGGAGGCGACACGTGGGCGGAAAGGGGTACCGCGGGTTGAGAGGGAAATCTTCCAGGGACCTTTGTAGAAATGCTTCCAGATGGATCGGTTTAGTCTGACGAAACTGCAATTCAACTTTGCAAAAACTGCTAGCTGAAGCCGATGATCGGATGAAGATGGCGAGCGAATGGCTATAGATCTTGAGACGCCCTAAAAACAGAAGTTGTATAGGGAGGTTCTATATCTATCTTTAGTTAAGGGACCGTCACCGTAAAATGAGTGTAATGCCAGTTAAATGTCTATGAACAGAGGCAGATTATAGACTGACGGAAACGTTCGGAAAACAGCGAGTTTGTGCATCCTTGCGGGGATGATTCCGGTAGATTTAGAGGTCCAAATTAAGCGATTCCTTCAGGAACGAAAAAGAGGAGAATGCCCTCTATACATAGGTGTATGGATCGGGTGGCGGGCACGGACGGGAAGCGCAGGAAAACGTGACGGAACAAGACGGGGACGAGCTGTTGCTGCTGCGGCTGTTCGACAGAAAACAAGTGCACGCGGCAGATGCTGGCGAGTGGCGCATCGCATGTCAGCGGAACGGCGGTCAGCGACGATCTTCTGGAGGTAGTCTTCGACCAGGAGCTTCCCCAGAGGGTTTTTTGGAAGGGCAGAAAGCTTGCGGGGCGTCTACTGCTGTAGTCGATCTGCAGGGAATGCACGCGCGTGTTGCCAACAGTGAGCGCGCGGGCGGCGCGGGCATGCATGGGCGAGGCTGATCTAGTGGTCTACCTTGTCTGAGAAGTGGTACTGGAGGTAGGTGACAACAAGGAGAAGCGGGATGATAAGGTTGAGGCGCTCAGCGATGACGGCAACGACGCCGGGGAGAAGGAGAAGGCGGCAAACATGAACGCACGCACGACGCTCGCTGAAACAAACTTTGGTTCGAGGGTTCTGATGCATGCAAGGAGATGTATAGGGTGTTGATGTTCTCACCAGAGTGTCTCCAACCTAGCCAAGCTAGCTGGGACGAAGCCGATCATGAAAAAGACTCGCGGCCATGGAACTCCAGGAAGCTTTGGCATGGCGTCGATCTGCGGTCTCCGGCGGGCTCCAGGTGCCTCCTCATGTACTTGGCGTTGAAGAATAGTCTCACGTAGCTCCTCGTAGCGGTGGACGAGCTTGGGGAGTAGAGGATCAGCAACCAGCAGTGGTGGCCGTGGTAAGGTAGGTAGATGGCCATGGTTACTTTGCTTGGGGAAGGAGGAAGAGGGATATCTCTAGATCTCGATTTGATTAGCCTGTGGCGTGTAGAAGATAAGAGCACCAGCTATGGAGGCAGTGGCAAGTGGTGTTTTCAGTACATCCACGTCAACGCAAGACTGGAAGTCCACCACTCTATTTCGTCTATGCCCAACGCACCGGCTGCCTTCTGACATGAGCTAATCAAATATCTTGACCAATACTAGCCATTCTCCCTCCTGCTTTTCTCTACTCTGCTTTTTTTTCTCTTTCTTTTACATGAGGATCCTACCTCTTCTGTAGGCAGCGCCTGTCACCTGCAAGCCTCTTTTTTCTTAACACGCTGGCATCCGAGCCTAGCTGGCTCTGATAGCCTGATAGGGCAGTAAGCTAGAGCAGTGCGTTGGCCATGCCCTAAGGAGGAGGGATCACGTGGGGTGCTGCTGAAAAGGAGGAGGGAGAGGGATCACATGGAGTGTGGGAGTTTGCTTTTGCAAAAAGAAGGGCTCAGAGTAGGTTGTTGCTTCGCATCTTCTCTTCTCTCTAGAGAGAGGGAAGAGGTGGTGATCATATTGGTTGCTAAAGAAAGGAAAGGAGGGGTGGTGGTTGGATGTACACCACACAAACAATCACACTTGCACACATGGTGCCCATGGTTGGTGTGGGTGGTGTAGATGCATGGGTAGCTAGTTGGTTAGCTATAACCCGATGGTATAGAGGATGATTAGTAATATATAGATTAGGCAAGTAGCATTATAATTGTTAGACAATTGGGATGCTACACCACCGAACTCAGCTTGAGCCTTGGCTCCATAGGCACGGCAGCAGGATTGCATTTCCCCATTCCTGCATTCTCCAGGATCTTGTTTGCATATGCATCTTGGCACAGCGTGATGCGGCCTGGCTGCTGCTTCACCTCAATGCCGAGGTAGTAGCTGAGCAGGACCGGGTCGCTCATATTGAAGATTGACATCATCTCCTGCTTGAATTCGCCAATGGAGGTCGCGGAAGGGCCGGTGATGATTAAGTCATCCACCTATACACCAAGGAGGAGGCGATCCGCTCCACTCCTGTGAGTGTACACCGTGTGTTCAGACGCGCACTTGACGAAGCCAAGCGTGCCGACGTTCCCATCGAGCTTGGCATTCCAGGTGTTGGAGATATGCCCTAGAGGCAATAATAAAAGTGGTTATTATTATATCTTTGTGTTTATGATAAATGTTTACATTCATGCTATAACAGTATTAACCGGAAACATTAATACTTGTGTGATTTGTAAACTAAATTAGAGTCCCTGGTAAAGCCTCTTTGTAATACTAGCTTGTTGGTTAATAGATGATCGTGGTTTCCCGATCATGAACATTGAGATATTATTAACAACAAGATCATATCATTAGGAGAATGGTATGATGGACATACTCCTATATATAAGCGTAGCATAAAGATCAAGTCATTTCAATAGTTCATTTGCTATAAGCTTTCTGATAAATAGTAACCTAATTCCTTCGACCATGAGATCATGCTAATCACCATCACCGAAAGGATGCTTTGATGACATCAAACACCACACCTTAACTGGGTAGCTATAAAGGTGGAATTGAGTGTTCGGAAAGTATGTGTTGAGTCAGATGGATCAAGAGTGGGATTTGTCCATCCATATCACGGATAGATATACTATGGGCCCTCTCGGTGGAATGTCATCCAATTGGCTTGCAAGCATGTGACTGGCTCACAAGGGATCACATATCACGGGAATGAGAAAAGAGTACTTATCGGTAACAAGGTTGAACTAGGTATGCAGAGATACCGATGATCAAACCTCAGATAAGTAAACTATCGCAAGACAAAGGGAAATTGGTATCGTATGTAAGTGGTTCATTCGATCGCAAAGTAATCGTAGAAACATGTGGGAGCCATATGAATTTCCAGATTCCTCTATTGGTTATTGATCGGAGAAGTGTCTCGATCATGTCTGCATAATTCACGAACCGTAGGGAGACACACTTAAGGATTCGATGTTGTTTAGTAGATATGGAATGTTAGTAGGTATACCGAATGTTGTTCGGAGTCTCGGATGGGATCCGGGATATCACGAGGAGATCCGGAATGGTCCGGAGAATAAGATTCATATAAGGAAAGTCCAATTCCGGAGTTCGGGAATGATTTTGATGTTTTCATCGGAGAGGTTCTAGAAGGTTCACCGGACCGGAAGGGGAATGGTCCATGAATATGTCATGGATAAGTGGAATGATTGGATCATATCCTAGGTCACTTGGTTTGGGAATTTGCAAGAGAGAATTAAAGCTCTAAATTGAAAGTCAAATGGGAAGTTTGAAAAGTCAAACTTGAACAATGGTTTCCTAGTGGAAGAAGGAAAGAGTCCTTCTCTCAATCCAACTTGGGTTTGGATTCAAACCCACCCCTCCCAAGGCTGCCCCCTCTCATAAATAGAGGGGGAGGGCTGCCCCAAACACACACCAAGCCAGCCCTCCCCACCCCATACGCCGTCGCCACCGCACGCCGCCTCGTGTCGTCGCCGCCTCGTCGTCGCCGCCCTAGCCGCCGCCGACATCTCCTCCTCCCGGTTTTCTAAACCCTAGATCACCGAGAAACCCTAGATCCACCATAACTCGCACCGGCTTAGGCGAAGCCCCACGGGATCTTCCCTCTACTTCCGACACCACGCCTTCGTGCTACCGGAATCGCAAGGGGAGAACTACAACCTCTGCTGCCTGCTGGAACAAGGGAGAGGAAGGTCTTCATCGAGTACCGAACGTGTGACCGACTGCGGAAGCGCTGCCGGAACGTAGCGCCGGAAGGATCGTCTACGCGATCTTGAGATCGGCAAGTGTATGACTACATCGCCCACGAGAATCTGCTCTCGTTAACTGCTTTGGAATCTTCGAGGGTGAGTACTCTAATCGACTCGTTGCTACAATCTAGTAGATAGATCTTGGCTTTTTTGTGTGGATGCGGTAGAATTTTTTTGTTTTCCATGCTACGAACCTACGGTGACCCAGCATACCACTGCATGATGTAGTATACTATAGTCGTTGACATAACACCAATGAAACACCGTTCACTAGTATTACATCCCTCAGAATGGCACAACAGAAACACGGCGGGTCCAATACATGGCTAAAGGTTACAACTCACTCTTTACATAAGATCCAGAGAACACTCTAGGTTAAAGAGAGAAAAATAACTTCTTAGTGAGAACAATCAAAGATAAACAATGCAAGAACTAGTATACTATTAAGTCTAGTATTCTGGCTAAGAGGTTGGCATTGTTGCTATTGCAACACACTACAAAAATAGGTGCTTTGGCTAGAGATTATATTCCTAACTAATCAGTAACTCCGTCTTCACTAGAGTTTAGGTATATGTTGACTTCCTTGTCTTCATTGAAGAGCTTTAGCTTTGCATGATAAGTCCTGGAGTATAACTTGATGTGGTTGTTGTCTACTCCGGCTTCAAAATCTAGCAAGGGTTAAGAAGATACTTTGAGTACGAGCGTACTCAGCAAATTCACTAGAAAAGGAGTGTTTGATGCACTATAACTACAGCCACAGACCGAGGTCGTAGGCAATGCAAGTTTTCATAAACATTTCTTCAAAGGTTGCTTTTATTCTGAAAAGCTATGTCCGTAAGCCTTCATGGGTTTACCAGAACTTTCATGGAGTTCCTTTCCCACCGCGTTCGCAGCTCCTTCCCGGAACAGGGAGTAACAAGTTACATTTCTTACACTCTGCAGAGGTGCGTTACTTTACCCATGAGAGATCAACTCTTTGTTGCACAACCGGGCAGCTTATTCCCGTCCACAATTCCATGATGTGGGGCCCAGAAGATGATCCAAGCCAATCACTGCCCTCTTCGCGACCTCGCATGCCTCCTTGGTGTACACCATGCCCACATAACGAATTACGACAATGGTTTGTACAAACTGTTAGATGCCAGAACTATCGTGGGATGATGAGGGTTCCCACCCATATGTTGCATATCCTCTACGAATTACCAATTAATATGCACGCTACGAGGATAACAACCACGACCTGCACATCCGGCTTCATGCGAGAGGAAGAAGATACAGCTGACTTCTCCGTCCCATTCCAAATCTCATGGTCAACGCGTAATATACGGCGCAAGAATCACTGGCGACATTGGTTGTTAAGTCCTAGGTGATATAGTTCTGAACAGTGGTATTCCAACTGTCAGATTTAATAGATTAGCTAATCACCCTTGATCAGTAACCAATAGTTCACATTATTATCGAAATAGTCTTTTTAGACCTTTTTCAAATGCAGGTGATAACAACACTGGATTTGTAAAATACTTTACAGAAAATAAACAAAGGACATGAGCAAGTGTGAACTTGCCTTTTGTGATTGCAAGATTATGCACTCACGGTCTTCGAGTCAGTATAAGATCCAAAATTTGAAATCAGCATTATTGGTCCACTAAGGACTAATGTTTAAAGAAGCAATATGCTTTTATGCCTAAGTAATGTGATGCACGTTCTAAACACAAATCCCGGGGATAACGTTGTCCTAGGGTTTGGATTCCGAAAATGGTTACCTTGGGATGTGTGGTTCTTTTAGATAAGTTTCATATTTGTGCTTATATTAAAGTTTATGACTGGTTGTGAACAACACATATGTAGTAGTAAAGTATATATACTTATGACATATTAGTTAAGATTGCTTATACAAGAGTTCTTGTTTGAAGTGGCAAAAAGAATAACCTTCGAAGAAAAGGTTTCTCTTCTAAGGTCTAAACAAGCTTCGTGGTTGGGTTAGTGGTGGTTGATGTTATTTGTTTGCTCAAATTGTTTGGCTTGAGTTGCTTTATAATTTAACTACTTCAGACCAAAGTTAACTATAAAACATATAGTAATGTTTATTGTATTATATTTAGATTCTGGGAGACTAAAGTTAACTTTAAAATATAGATAGCTTTGAAAGTATCATACTTATAACATTTTTATTTTGTGTATCTGAAATGTTTCCTAAAGGTTACTTAAGATTGGTTATCCTTTTACTTGGTGTAATGGTTGCTTAATTCTATAATGGAGTAATATCATTTATTTTTTTTATAGATGAGTGAGTGTAGTTTATAATCCAAAAACATACTATTACTTATTAACTACTTATGGATTTATATAATGCTGCGGTAGTTTTTGTAATTTGGGGTTAACATGGTTTTAGAAAAGGTTTGGTGTATTCATAAGTTGCCCTTTAAGGTTTTATTATAAATGGAAATCTTTTAGAATAAAATCTTCATTTAATGTTGAAGATAATTTAATAAAAAGATCTTTATAAGGTTTTAAACCATTAAAGCTTCATTTTATTAATATTTAAGATTAATACTTTTTATTAAACTTAATTTACTCATTTCAGGAATATAAATAAATTTTATTTATCCTTATATGAATTATTAATGAAGTAAATAAGTTTTAAATTTAAGTTGTTAAAATATTTGAATTTTTTATTTAAGTTTTTATTTAACTCAAAAGTGGAATATTATATTTTTAACACGTAGACATTATTTTTGTGATCATTTTGGTATACTACATTTATTTTTGTGATTTACAAATAATAAGATATGATTTTTATACTTCTTATTACTTTATAATTACCTAATAAATAATAAATATTTAATTAAGTGAAATAATAATACATGATTATAGTTTTAAATTAGAATCCTTATTTTTCTAAGATTTTTGGTAATTTATTTATATTATTAATATTCATTATTATAAAAATATGAATTATCAAAGTTTTATCACTTATAAAACCTTTATTGAATAATATCTATTTAAGTAATAATCATAATAATATTTAATAATAATTTTAAGTGGTAGATTTTATTTTTCTACAATTTTTCATATATTATACATAGTTTTCTGAATTGTAAATCAAAAGTTATTAATTAAACAAGATTTAATCATTTATTAGATTTCTGGAATATTATTAATTGAATTATAACATTGTATTTATTTCTTAACAGATAATACCTTTTACACCGCACTAAGAGCTAGCCTTAGTCACTGACTAGTGGGCCATTGTCCACCTCAGCATGCTTTATAAAGAAAATCTATTTATTACCGATCCTGCCTTGACCCCCAGTCAATGACATATGGGCCCAAGGCCATGTCATCAACTACGCGGGCAAAGACCGGTCAAACGAACTGACGTGGCTCGATCATGAGGTAAGCATGGCATCAGCATCACCACCGCCGCCAGAGGTTGGTCGCCGGCGACGATCTACTGCGTCCAAGCAAGCGAGATAAGCCTAGTTCGAATAAGCGCAACCTACTGAACCTAATAGTGGCAACGCCGCTTGGAAATAGTCATCGGAGCTTCAGCTCCGACGAGCTCCGACGGTGGCCGATGGTGGCATATGGTGAATCGGCGATTTACAACGAGATCCGGCGATTGAATGTTACTAGGAGGTTCAGGAACTCACCCTGATGATGATTGAGTGGTCGGCGAGGACAGGCGTGGTCGGAAACGAGCTCCCCGACGAGGATTCCGACGAATGCTGCGAAGGGGAACGGCCAAATTCACTAGCTCCAGTGCTCCCCTTGATGCAAGGTTCTACCCAGAGGATCTACGGAGGATGGCGCTTCTCCATGGCTGCTTAGAATGGTGTGGGGAGACGTGGTTCGACGGTGAGGAGTGGCTCCGGTGAGCTAGGGTTTTGGTTCCGTTTGCATCTGTGAGGATAAGGAGGAATTGGGGATAAGGTTTGAGGTAGGGCGTCACGGTGGCCTTCTTATCCCCTCCTGGAACGACGACGAGTATCTTGGCGCAAGGCTGACGACGACGGCATCGAGCGGCGGCGAGCTCCGCAAGCGAGCTGCCTGTGTGCGTGACAATGACGACGATGCAACTTTTGCGGATAACCCCCTAGCAATTTCTTTAGCTCAACCCGCGGTACTCTCCTGACCCCACATGTCAGTCACAGACAGAAAATAATCTGGGCTGGTTACTGGGCTGTTGTGGGCTGCTCAGGGGCGTCAGATAGGTGTAGGGTTGTTGGGCCATGGCCAGGTAGTATTTTTACTTGTTTTATCCTTTTTCTATTTTCTGTTTTCTTATTCAGATTTGAATTTGATTTATATTTTGAACCTTTCTTTGTATGATTTGTTTGCTGGATATTTACAACAATACTAAAATATACTTAGTCTCATTTGTGAATTTTATTATATCATCTTTTTGTATTTCTTTTATTTACTTAATATGAACCTCCTTGTTAACATTTTATATAAGCTTTTCTTATTATTTTTCTCTCCCATTTTAGTCAGGGATTTCTTGAGTGATATATTCTTATTTGTTTATAAACTTAACTCTAATTGGCTTATAATTTGAATATAAATTTTATATTTATAATGATCCTGGATCATTATTTGATGCATGAAACATAAAAGACATTGATATGGTTATTACTACTCCCATTGATTTGGAAAATGTCAATGTATCTATTTTATTGTGATAAATAAGGAGGTTTAGGATTTCAGATTATGATTATTTACCTTTGGTTTTAGGATTTTGTCTTGAAATACTTAGACTCCTTTATGGATGTGGTTAAAGATTCAACCACAAAACATATGGTTTTCTGTTTGGGATATTTGTTGACAACACCTTTAGTGCTTGGAAGTTATATCTTGAATGTTTTATAGAAAGGAATTGATAAGGATATACTTAAGCACATATGGTTATGATGGTTGGAATTAATAGAGATGTGTTTATGTGATTTACTCTTTGAAAAATATTTCTTTAAAGTGTTATGAATATAATATGATAGATCAATCACATGAGATGGATATTATATTTGGCTTAAGATTTAAAGTTGGTTGTTTACCAATAATTACTATCTTCCATAATTCATAATTCTAGACTTCTTATTAAAGAATTCCTTTCTTAGATATACTTCCTTTTTCTATCTATAATCATGATTAATATGATGGGTTTAATTCATAATACTATTCCCATTCACTGATTAACCTTCTAAACACAGGGATGAATCAAATGAGTTTGATACTAAAATCTTTTATAACTTCTAAACACAAATCCCGAGGATAACGTTGTCCTAGGGTTTGGATTCCGAAAATGGTTACCTTGGGATGTGTGGTTCTTTTAGATAAGTTTCATATTTGTGCTTATATTAAAGTTTATGACTGGTTGTGAACAACACATATGTAGTAGTAAAGTATATATACTTATGACATATTAGTTAAGATTGCTTATACAAGAGTTCTTGTTTGACGTGGCAAAAAGAATAACCTTCGAAGAAAAGGTTTCTCTTCTAAGGTCTAAACAAGCTTCGTGGTTGGGTTAGTGGTGGTTGATGTTATTTGTTTGCTCAAATTGTTTGGCTTGAGTTGCTTTATAATTTAACTACTTCAGACCAAAGTTAACTATAAAACATATAGTAATGTTTATTGTATTATATTTAGATTCTGGGAGACTAAAGTTAACTTTAAAATATAGATAGCTTTGAAAGTATCATACTTATAACATTTTTATTTTGTGTATCTGAAATGTTTCCTTTAGGTTACTTAAGATTGGTTATCCTTTTACTTGGTGTAATGGTTGCTTAATTCTATAATGGAGTAATATCATTTATTTTTTTTATAGATGAGTGAGTGTAGTTTATAATCCAAAAACATACTATTACTTATTAACTACTTATGGATTTATATAATGCTGCGGTAGTTTTTGTAATTTGGGGTTAACATGGTTTTAGAAAAGGTTTGGTGTATTCATAAGTTGCCCTTTAAGGTTTTATTATAAATGGAAATCTTTTAGAATAAAATCTTCATTTAATGTTGAAGATAATTTAATAAAAAGATCTTTATAAGGTTTTAAACCATTAAAGCTTCATTTTATTAATATTTAAGATTAATACTTTTTATTAAACTTAATTTACTCATTTCAGGAATATAAATAAATTTTATTTATCCTTATATGAATTATTAATGAAGTAAATAAGTTTTAAATTTAAGTTGTTAAAATATTTGAATTTTTTATTTAAGTTTTTATTTAACTCAAAAGTGGAATATTATATTTTTAACACGTAGACATTATTTTTGTGATCATTTTGGTATACTACATTTATTTTTGTGATTTATAAATAATAAGATATGATTTTTATACTTCTTATTACTTTATAATTACCTAATAAATAATAAATATTTAATTAAGTGAAATAATAATACATGATTATAGTTTTAAATTAGAATCCTTATTTTTCTAAGATTTTTGGTAATTTATTTATATTATTAATATTCATTATTATAAAAATATGAATTATCAAAGTTTTATCACTTATAAAACCTTTATTGAATAATATTTATTTAAGTAATAATCATAATAATATTTAATAATAATTTTAAGTGGTAGATTTTATTTTTCTACAATTTTTCATATATTATACATAGTTTTCTGAATTGTAAATCAAAAGTTATTAATTAAACAAGATTTAATCATTTATTAGATTTCTGGAATATTATTAATTGAATTATAACATTGTATTTATTTCTTAACAGATAATACCTTTTACACCGCACTAAGAGCTAGCCTTAGTCACTGACTAGTGGGCCATTGTCCACCTCAGCATGCTTTGTAAAGAAAATCTATTTATTACCGATCCTGCCTTGACCCCCAGTCAATGACATATGGGCCCAAGGCCATGTCATCAACTACGCGGGCAAAGACCGGTCAAACGAACTGACGTGGCTCGATCATGAGGTAAGCATGGCATCAGCATCACCACCGCCGCCAGAGGTTGGTCGCCGGCGACGATCTACTGCGTCCAAGCAAGCGAGATAATCCTAGTTCGAATAAGCGCAACCTACTGAACCTAATAGTGGCAACGCCGCTTGGAAATAGTCATCGGAGCTTCAGCTCCGACGAGCTCCGACGGTGGCCGATGGTGGCATATGGTGAATCGGCGATTTACAACGAGATCCGGCGATTGAATGTTACTAGGAGGTTCAGGAACTCACCCTGATGAAGATTGAGTGGTCGGCGAGGACAGGCGTGGTCGGAAACGAGCTCCCCGACGAGGATTCCGACGAATGCTGCGAAGGGGAACGGCCAAATTCACTAGCTCCAGTGCTCCCCTTGATGCAAGGTTCTACCCAGAGGATCTACGGAGGATGGCGCTTCTCCATGGCTGCTTAGAATGGTGTGGGGAGACGTGGTTCGACGGTGAGGAGTGGCTCCGGTGAGCTAGGGTTTCGGTTCCGTTTGCATCTGTGAGGATAAGGAGGAATTGGGGATAAGGTTTGAGGTAGGGCGTCACGGTGGCCTTCTTATCCCCTCCTGGAACGACGACGAGTATCTTGGCGCAAGGCTGACGACGACGGCATCGAGCGGCGGCGGCGAGCTCCGCAAGCGAGCTGCCTGTGTGCGTGACAATGACGACGATGCAACTTTTGCGGATAACCCCCTAGCAATTTCTTTAGCTCAACCCGCGGTACTCTCCTGACCCCACATGTCAGTCACAGACAGAAAAGAATCTGGGCTGGTTACTGGGCTGTTGTGGGCTGCTCAGGGGCGTCAGATAGGTGTAGGGTTGTTGGGCCATGGCCAGGTAGTATTTTTACTTGTTTTATCCTTTTTCTATTTTCTGTTTTCTTATTCAGATTTGAATTTGATTTATATTTTGAACCTTTCTTTGTATGATTTGTTTGCTGGATATTTACAACAATACTAAAATATACTTAGTCTCATTTGTGAATTTTATTATATCATCTTTTTGTATTTCTTTTATTTACTTAATATGAACCTCCTTGTTAACATTTTATATAAGCTTTTCTTATTATTTTTCTCTCCCATTTTAGTCAGGGATTTCTTGAGTGATATATTCTTATTTGTTTATAAACTTAACTCTAATTGGCTTATAATTTGAATATAAATTTTATATTTATAATGATCCTGGATCATTATTTGATGCATGAAACATAAAAGACATTGATATGGTTATTACTACTCCCATTGATTTGGAAAATGTCAATGTATCTATTTTATTGTGATAATAAGGAGGTTTAGGATTTCAGATTATGATTATTTACCTTTGGTTTTAGGATTTTGTCTTGAAATACTTAGACTCCTTTATGGATGTGGTTAAAGATTCAACCACAAAACATATGGTTTTCTGTTTGGGATATTTGTTGACAACACCTTTAGTGCTTGGAAGTTATATCTTGAATGTTTTATAGAAAGGAATTGATAAGGATATACTTAAGCACATATGGTTATGATGGTTGGAATTAATAGAGATGTGTTTATGTGATTTACTCTTTGAAAAATATTTCTTTAAAGTGTTATGAATATAATATGATAGATCAATCACATGAGATGGATATTATATTTGGCTTAAGATTTAAAGTTGGTTGTTTACCAATAATTACTATCTTCCATAATTCATAATTCTAGACTTCTTATTAAAGAATTCCTTTCTTAGATATACTTCCTTTTTCTATCTATAATCATGATTAATATGATGGGGTTTAATTCATAATACTATTCCCATTCACTGATTAACCTTCTAAACACAGGGATGAATCCAATGAGTTTGATACTTAAATCTTTTATAACTTCCATATATCCATGTTTGATTGCACCTACTACTCTACTATTGATAGCCTTCCATTTAGCAAATAGTTCCTTCAAACTCCACTCATAATCTTCCTTAATTCATCCCTCACTAATATTTCTTCATCAGATGAATATATCCAACTACCTTTCTCTAAGATTTACTATCCTTTAAGAGAAATAACACTACTTTAATAACTCCATGCTGCTCTAGCTTTAATTTAATCATACTATCTTATCTCTTCTTGACTCCAATATCTTATACTTAACTTAACATTGTAGTAGTATGACTTGTCATGGCTAACCTAGGATTACATATCTATACTAAGTTTCAATCATGTTTTATCCACCAATGTCACTTATACATAATATAAGCATTCAATCTTGGTGAGTAAGGCATGCTCATTATAATCCTTTGATCATTTATGGTTTAGGTTTCCAGTTGGCTAATCAAGGCTTTATCAATATAAAATTATAGTTGTATTATAGTTGTATTTTATTTAGCTCTATTGTATTAAGAGATATAATTAATTAACTATACCTACTTGATCCAATATAACTACTCTTGGTAACTATCTTCAAACTTCATTCCTGTAATCTTCTTTTATATCAAGGAAAGATTTAACTCCATCATCTATTCTATTGATTGGATTCTTTTCAACCATTCCTATCAAATTGATAACATCTGAAACTAACATCTCTATTCACTTCTTCTTAATTGCTTCTTTGTAGACACTTATTTGTAAGATGTGTTATGATCAAGAGCTTGATAGGTTGAGGATTGGTGAATCAATAGTTGATTTCCCAACATTGATGAACAACATATATGGGAATCTAACTCAACAGAGATGATAAGGATTGATATGGAAAGAAAGATATATGGTGAATGATCTAAACTTAGTTTCTTTCCTACTCAATCTTACTTAAGAAGTAGGGTTAGGTATTTACCATGATGCTCATGGTATATGTATATGAGATTAATATATAATTGTTACACTCTGGTTATTCGTGTTATATCCTTAAATTGGTACTCATGAGTGATTATAATGGATACTATGATATGATCACCTAAGGATCAACTATAAATCATAATGTATTAGGTTTTAACTTTTATTTCATTTGATCTACCCTTAGATCAAATCTCCCTTACCCAAAATAAGGTTTTAACAAAGGTCATATTGAAACTTATCGCAGTCAACTTGATCATCTACTTCTTATTCCATCAAGTTAAGAGAAGCTTCAATCACTTTGACAAGTGTTGTTCAAAAGCGCGAAAATTATTTGGATTTTCTATGCATGAATGCAATGCACACATCTGAGTTCAGCTTATTTCTAGGATCTAATGCTGGGATGTTACAGACTCTCCCCCTTAAAATAAACTTCGTCCTCGAAGTTCGCAAACTCTCATGTTTTGGAGTAAGGAATTGACTTGTAGCGGTTGCTACATTCTCCACTCCATGATGACCTTCAATGGAATTAATTGGAGTATTCCATAACCTGATTAGATATCCTAATCCAATTTTTCTTATTGAATCATCAAACTTCATTACTATTTTAAGTACAGTTTGGAGGTTCTCCCTACCATGAGTTTTAAGTTTCTATATACTCCTGTTAGTAGTCAAAAGACTATCTTACTATTCTTGTCATAGTATAGTTAATACTGGTACTCCTTCCCAGATGGGATTTGAACTCAATTTGTCCATACCCAATGGAATTTTTTTATTCTCGATAGTTGCCCAATTAGGTGTTCTATATTGCTTCTTAAGGTTATTTAAAAGTTGTTTCGTTTAGAATTGATTGTTAAATGTATCCTTTATCACCCTCAAGTTTATACCTTCTTAAGGTTTTAAAATAACTTTTCTTTATTACCTATAGTATTTTCTTCAACTTTCATTCCTAATGTCTACTCTCCCCCTTAGGTTTTACTAATAGTTTTGAAACTCCATACACAGAAACCATTGATTCTTGAACTAAAATGTTGGTTCCTGTTCAGTTTATATTTTACTGGTTTAAGGTCCAATGAAAGATTATACGGTGCATCCACATAGTTGTGGATCTCCGAAGCAAATCTTTCTGCACTAAATGTCATACTTACTATTGGGAATTTTCGCTGGATAAGCTTGACCTTGCGAAGCATCTCGCCAGGCGATCGTCTTTAAATCTATTAAACTTCCTTAGGTCTTACTTAACTTAGGCCAAATTTAATGCTCTTTATGCAACTGTTAAGATGATTTGGTTAACTATATCAACCAAATACCAGTTGCGGACAAAATACCAACTGTGGATTAGTTACTAGCTATGGATCAAATACCAGTTGCGGATTATTACCAGCTGCGAACCATCCTAGGGTGTGTGTATTACCCTATGGTTTCCCACATACTTCTCGCATTCACTCGGAATTGTCAGAGCTTGAATACCATTTTGGTTCCAAAGCTAACTATTTGTACTTATTCATGATACTTCCATGAACTTGGTACAACTATTCCATTACTTCTTAGTAATCTTACCTACTTTAATGGAACTTTAAGTTTGTTATATCTTATTGCTCCATACATCTTCTACATCAGACTTTCTTCCTAAGCTGGCCAAAATTGACCTATGCTCCATCTTTCCTCCAAATGGTGTTAATACCTCTTATATCATGTTTCATCCTTCAAGTCAGTCTTCCTTATGATCTTCGAAACTCGTCACTCCCTTACACAAATTCCCGTTTCTATCTAGGTCTATAACATCAAGTAATAACTGGGTGTTACATCATGCATTTTCACACCTAATTAAACTTCATGTACAGATCTAGTCAATCAAGAAAAATCAATAAGATCCAAAAGTCGATAAACAACAAAACATATACCATGTATTACACATAGGTTTTAGATAATTTACAAATGTACTAGATGTTCCAACGGTTTGCTCCATACCTATTTACACAAGAACTTCTTGTTCCTGTGGATGTATCCTCACTTATTCCGGCAAACCTTTCAAACTACAATACGCATTACCCTCTATATACATTATTCAAGCCCTCATCCCTGGGGATGCCGTTCCTTTCTTAGTTTCTTTTTCCTCTAGTGCTTCCTGGAGTTCGGTCCATGATGACGTGAAGTCCTATGACTACCTTCTGGAGCGTAAGAGCATCCAGGAGGTGCGTATTCTTGATTAGAAGTACCAAGACTGAGATTAGTCATTGAAAAATGACTGGAGTTGGCGTAATCTTGCGGGATGGTGGGATGAAGCGTCACGGGCTAACCTTACATGACATCGTTCATGAGACTTTCTCCACGCTTGATATGCAACTTGTATTGCATAAGTGGCTTTGCGGGTGCCTGTTTCTCCCAACATAGTTAAGATTCAATTTACAACGGGTGATTGACAATACTAGTATTAATGTTGTGGTTCTTGTTCATAAGTTAGAACGACACTTATTGAAAGCCCCAAACCACGTAAAACATGCAAAGAAAATTAGAGGCGTCTAACTTTGTTTTGCAGGGGTGTGCTGTGATGTGATATGGCCATGATTGTGATTATATATGATGTATGAAATGTTCCTTATTGTAAGTCGGCAACCGGCAGGAGCCATATGGTTGTCTTTTAAATCCGTTAAGACCTGCGTATCTATTATTCAAATTAGTTGTTATAGTTGATGCTGGTGGAAGACAACCATGAAGCGGCGCCATTGACCTTGACGCCACACCGGTGATGATGGAGATCATATTCGTGCTTGAAGATGGAGATCGGAATCACAAGAAGAAAGGCCATATCATATCACATATTATGAATTGCATGTGATGTTAATCCTTTTATGCATCTTGTATTGCTTAGTTCATGACGGTAGCATTATAAGATGATCCCTCGAGCACACAATTTCAAGTTTTAAAGTGTTCATTCTTAGTAAGCACCGTTGCTAAAGCTTGTTGTTTTAAGCATCACGTGATGATCGGGTGTGTTAGATTCTGCGAGTGTATACAACGTGAGAAAGCCAGATTTGCTTATGCGGAAGCTAAGGTTTGATCTTGACGAGACTAGCATGTACAGACATGGTCTCGAAACACAGATCACCGAAAGGTAAAGCATGAGTCATATAGTAGATATGATGAACATGTTGATTGTTCGCCATTGAAGCTACATCAACTCTCGTGATGATCGGTTTTGACGTGGTGGATTTGGTTCGTGTGATCACTAAAACAATGTGAGGGATATTGTTTTGAGTGGGAGTTCACCTAGATTAATTTAACTATTAATTAGAACTCAATTTGTCATAAACTTAGTCTGAACTATTGCAAATATGTTGTAGATCAATGGCGGCCCCTACCATCAATTTTAATGCGTTCCTAGAGAAAGAAAAGTTGAAAACAATGGAAGCAACTTCGCGGATTGGTTCCGCAATTTGAGGATTGTCCTTAATGCTGGTTATTTGACCTATGTGCTGGATGCACTGCTGGGTGACCCACCTGCAGCTAATGCTACCGATGAGGTAAAGAATGTTTTCCTCGCTCGGAAGAATCAGTACTCCACAGTTCATTGTGCTATCTTGTATGGTTTGGAATCGAAGCTTCAGAAAAGGTTTGAGAACCATGACCCACATGATATTGTCCGTGAACTCAAAATGATATTTAAGGCTCATGCGGTAGTTGAGAGTTATGAGGCTTCTGAAAAGTTCTTTAACTGCAAGATGGAAGAGGGAAGCTCCGTCAGTGAGCACGTGCTTAAGATGTCTGGGCATGCAAGCAAGCTTGGGTATAGTGATTCCTAATGCTTTGGGGATTCACCGTGTCCTCCAATCACTACCACCAAGTTACAAGAACTTTGTGATGAACTACAATATGCAAAACATGGACAAGTCGTTGCGCGAACTCTTCTCCATGTTAAAGTCTGCAGAAGTGGAGATCAACAAAGTGCACCAAATGTTGTTGGTCAATAAGACCACCAAATTCAAGAAGCAAGGCAAGTCTAAGAAAAAGGGAAACTTCAAGAAGGGCGGTAAGAAAGTTACCGCGCCGGCGATGAAGACCAAGGCTGGGCCTAAGGCTGATACTGAGTGCTTTTACTGCAAGGGAGAAGGTCACTTGAAGAGGAATTGTCCTAAGACTTGAAGGATTTGAAGAACGGCAACATCAAGAAGAAAGGTATATCCGATATACATGTTATTGATGTGTATTTCACTAGTACTCGTAGTAGTGCCTGGGTATTTGATACTGGTTTGGTTGCTCATATTTGTAACTCGAAACAGGTGCTGCATAATAGACGGAAACTAGCGAAGAACGAGGTGACGATGCGCATTGGAAATGGATCAAAGGTTGATTTGATCGTGGTTGGCACGCTACCTCTTCATCTACCATCAAGATTAGTTTTATACTTAAATAATTGTTATTTGGTGCCTGCATTGAGCATGAACAGTATATCCGGATCATGTTTATTGCGATACGGTTACTTGTTTAAGTCCGAGAATAATGGTTGTTCGATTTATATGAGTAATATGTTTTATGCACATGCACCTTTGATAGATGGTCTATTCTTATTGAATCTCGATTGTGGAAATACACCCATTAATAACATTGAAGCTAAACGTTTGAAATTGAGCGATAACTCGATCTATATGTGGCACTATCGTCTTGGTCATATTGGATTGAAGCGTATGAAGAAACTCCATTTCGATGGACTTATTGAATCACTTGATTTCGAATCACTTGAAAGATGCGGAGCATGTCTGATGGAAAAAATGACTAAGACTCCATTTTTTGGTATGATGGAGCGAGCTACGGACTTATTGGAAATCATACATACCGATGTGTGTGGCCCAATGAGTGTAGCATCACGCAGTGGTTATCGTTATGTTCTTACCTTCACGGACGACTTGAGTAGATATGGGTATATCTATTTCATGAAACATAAGTCCGAAACTTTCGAAAAGTTTAAGGAATTTCAAAGTGAGGTAGAGAATCAACGTAACAAGAAGATTAAATTTTTATGATCTGATCGTGGAGGTGAATATCTAAGTTACGAGTTTGGCGAGCATTTGAAGAAATGCAGAATACTTTCGCAATTAACACCGCCGGGAATACCACAACGTAATGGTGTGTCCGAACGTCGTAATCGAACTCTCTTAGATATGGTTCGTTCTATGATGTCACTTACAAATTTACCGCTATCGTTTTGGGGTTATGCATTAGAAACAACCGCATTCACTTTAAATAGGGCACCATCTAAATCCGTTAAAACGACACCGTATGAATTATGGTTTGGGAAGAAACCTAAATTGTCGTTCCTTAAAGTTTTGGGTTGCGAAGCTTATGTAAAGAAGTTACAGCCCGACAAGCTTGAACCCAAAGCGGAAAAATGTGTCTTCATAGGATACCCGAAGTAAACTATTGAGTATACCTTCTATCATATATCCGAGGGAAAAATCTTCGTTGCCAAGAATGGATCCTTTCTAGAGAAGGAGTTTCTCTCGAAAGAAGTGACTGGAAGGAAGGTAGAACTCGACGAGGTTGTTGAACCTTCTCTCGAACTTGCGAGTAGCGCAGCACCAGAAGTGGTTCCTATGGATCCTACACCAATAAGAGAGTAAACTAATGATGTTGATTATGAAACTTTGGTTGAAGTTACTACGAAACCTCGCAGGTCAACGAGAACTCGTACCACTCCTGATTGGTATGATCCCGTTATGAGTGTCATGTTGGTGGACAACATCGATGACCCTGCGACATATCAGGAAGCGATGATGAGCCCAGAGTCCAATAAATGGCAAGAAGCCATGAAATCCGATATTGGATCCATTGTACGAAAACCAAGTATGGACTTTGGTGGACTTACCAGATGGCCGGAAGGCTATCGAGAACAAATGGATCTTCAAGAAGAAAACAGATGCTGATGGTAATGTTACTGTCTGTAAAGCTCGACTTGTCGCAAAAGGGTTTTGACAAATTCAAGGAGTTGACTACGATGAGACTTTCTCACCGGTAGCGAAGCTAAAGTCTCTGAGGATTTTGTTAGCAATCGCTGCATATTATGATTATGAGATATGGCAGATGGATTTCAAAACAACATTCCTCAATGGAGACATCGATGAAGAGTTGTATATGATGCAACCCAAAGGTTTTGTCGATCCTAAATATGCTAACAAGGTATGCATGTTGGAGATATGCCCAAGAGGCAATAAAAAAGTGGTTATTATCATATCTTCATGCTTATGATAAATGTTTGCATGCCATGCTATAATTGTATTAACCGGAAACATTAATACTTGTGTGATTTGTAAACATAAAAGAGTCCCTAGTAAAGCCTCTTGTTAAACTAGCTTGTTCGTTAAATATATGATCATGGTTTCCTGATCATGAACATAGAGATGTTATTAACAACAGGGTCATATCATTAGGAGAATGATATGATGGACATACTCCTATAGTTAAGCGTAGCATAAAGATCAAGTCATTTAATATAGTTCATTTGCTATATGCTTTCTGATACATAGTAACCTAATTACTTCGACCATGAGATCATGCTAATCACCATCACTAGAAGGATGCTTTGATGAAATCAAACACCACACCGTAACTGGGTGGCTATAAAGGTGGCATTGAGTGTTCGGAAAGTATGTGTTGAGGCACATGGATCAAGAGTGGGATTTGTCCATCCATATGACAAATAGATATACTCTGGGCCCTCTCGGTGGAATGTCATCCAATTGGCTTGCAAGCATGTGACTGGCTCACAAGGGATCACATATCACAGCAACGAGAAAAGAGTACTTATCAGTAACGAGGTTGAACTAGGTATGCAGAGATACCGACGATCAAAACCTCGGATAAGTAAACTATCGTGAGACAAAGGGAAATTGGTATCGTATGTAAGTGGTTCATTCAATCGCAAAGTAATCGTAGAAATATGTGGGAGCCATATGAATTTCCAGATTCCTCTATTGGTTATTGATCGGAGAAGTGTCTCGGTCATGTCCTCATAATTCACGAACCGTAGGGAGACACACTTAAGGATTCAATGTTGTTTAGTAGATATGGAATGTTAGTAGGGATACCGAATGTTGTTCGGAGTCTCGAATGGGATCCGAGATATCATGAGGAGATCCGAAATGGTCCAGAGAATAAGATTCATATAAGGAAAGTCCAATTCCAGAGTTCGGGAAAGATTCCGATGTTTTCATCCGAGAGGTTCTAGAAGGGTCTAGAAGGTTCACCGGACCGGAAGGGAAATGGACCATGAATGTGTCATGGATAAGTGGAATGATTGGATCATATCCTAGGTCACTTGGTTTGGGCATTTGAAAGAGAGAATTAAAGCTCTAAATTGAAAGTCAAACGGGAGGTTTGAAAAGTCAAACTGGAACAATGGTTTCCTAGTGGAAGAAGAAACAAGTCCTTCTCTCAATCCAACTTGGGTTTGGGTTTGGATTCAAACCCACCCCTCCCAAGGCTGCCCCCCTCTCATAAATAGAGGTGGAGAGCTGCCCCAAAGAGCCAAGCCCTAGCCCTGCCGTGCCGCGCCGCCAAGCCGCCAGTTCGTCGCCGCCGCCCTAGCCACCGCCGACACCTCCTCCTCCTCCCGGTCTTCTAAACCCTGGATCACTGGGAAACCCTAGATCCACCATAACCCGCACCGGCTTAGGCGAAGCCTTGCGGGATCTTCCCTCTACTTCCGACACCACGCCGTCGTGCTGCCAGAATCACGAGGGGAGAACTACAACCTCCGCTGCCTGCTGGAACAAGGGAGATGAAGGTCTTCATCAAGTACCGAACGTGTGACCGGCTGCGGAAGCGCTGCCGGAACGCAGCACCGGAAGGATCGTCTACGCGATCTTGAGATCGGAAGTGTACGACTACATCATCCACGAGAATCTGCTCTCATTAACCGCTTTGGATCTTCGAGGGTTAGTACTCTATCGACTCGTTGCTGCAATCTAGTAGATAGATCTTGGCATGTGTGTGTTCATGTGATAGAAATATTTTGTTTTCCATGCTACAAACCCCTACGATGCAAACTTCAACGGTCCATTTATGGATTGAAGCAAGCATCCCGAAGTTGGAATCAACGTTTTGATAAGGTAATCAAAAGCTTTGGTTTTATACAAACTTATGGAGAAGCTTGTATTTACAAGAAAGTGAGTGGGAGCTCTGTAGCATTCTTAATACTATATGTAGATGACATATTGTTGATTGGGAATGATGTAGACCTTCTTAATAGTGTCAAGGATTATTTGAATAATAGTTTTTCAATGAAAGATCTTGGCGAAGCAGCTTACATATTAGGCATAAATATTTATAGAGATAGATCGAGACGCCTAATATCATTGTCACAGAGTACATATTTGGACAAAGTTCTAAAGAGGTTTGGAATGGAAGATAGCAAGAAAGGGTTCTTGCCATGTTGCCCAATACGACCTTGACTAAAACTCAAAGTCCTGCAACGGCAGAAGATAGAGAAAGGATGAGTAAGACTCCCTATGCCTCAGCCATAGGATCTCTTATGTATGCCATGCTATGTACTAGACCCGACATTGCATATGCTGTTAGTTTGACTAGCGGATATCAAAGTGATCCAGGAGTGGATCATTGGACAACGGTCAAAAACATCCTTAAGTACTTGAGAAGAACTAAGGATATGGTTCTTTCTTATGGAGGTGATGAACAACTCGTTAATGGTTACACCGATGCTAGTTGGAACACCGATCCGGATGATTCTAAATCTCAATATGGATACATATTTACTTTGAATGGTGCAGCAGCTAGCTGGAGGAGTGCAAAGCAAAGCGTTGTGGCGAGATATTCAACTGAATCGGAATACATAGCTGCTTCGGAGGCTTCACAAGAGGCGATATGGATGAAGGAGTTCATTACAGAGCTCGGTGTGGTTCCAAGTGCGCCAGACCCAATGTCTATCTACTGTGATAACATGGGCGCCATAGCCAATGCGTAAGAACCAAGGTCACACAAGAAGTTGAAGCACATCAAGCTACGTTTTCACGCTATTCGAGAGCATGTCCAAGATGGTGACATAAAGATTTGCAAAGTACACACATATCTGAATGTGGCGGATCCGTTGATAAACCTCTCCCGAGGGCAAAACATGACCAACACCAAATCGCCATGGGTGTTCAGTATATTACCATGTAATCTAGATTAGTTGACTCTAGTGCAAGTGGGAGACTGTTGGAGATATGCTCTAGAGGAAATAATAAAAGTGGTTATTATTATATCTTTGTGTTTATGATAAATGTTTACATTCATGCTATAACAGTATTAACCGGAAACATTAATACTTGTGTGATTTGAAAACTAAATTAGAGTCCCTGGTAAATCCTCTTTGTAATACTAGCTTGTTGGTTAATAGATGATCATGGTTTCCCGATCATGAACATTGAGATGTTATTAACAACAAGATCATATCATTAGGAGAATGGTATGATGGACATACTCCTATATATAAGCGTAGCATAAAGATCAAGTCATTTCAATAGTTCATTTTCTATAAGCTTTCTGATAAATAGTAACCTAATTCCTTCGACCATGAGATCATGCTAATCACCATCACCGGAAGGACGCTTTGATGACATCAAACACCACAACGTAACTGGGTGGCTATAAAGGTGGCATTGAGTGTTCGGAAAGTATGTGTTGAGTCACATGGATCAAGAGTGGGATTTGTCCATCCATATGACTGATAGATATACTATGGGCCCTCTCGGTGGAATGTCATCCAATTGGCTTGCAAGCATGTGACTGGCTCACAAGGGATCACATATCACGGGAAAGATAAAAGAGTACTTATCGGTAACAAGGTTGAACTAGGTATGCAGAGATACCGACGATCAAACCTCGGATAAGTAAACTATCACGAGACAAAGAGAAATTGGTATCGTATGTAAGTGGTTCATTCGATCGCAAAGTAATCGTAGAAACATGTGGGAGCCATATGAATTTCCAGATTCCTCTATTGGTTATTGATCGGAGAAGTGTCTCGATCATGTCCGCATAATTCACGAACCGTAGGGAGACACACTTAAGGATTCGATGTTGTTTAGTAGATATGGAATGTTAGTAGGTATACCGAATGTTGCTCGGAGTCTCGGATGGGATCCGAGATATCACGAGGAGATCCGGAATGGTCCGGAGAATAAGATTCATATAAGGAAAGTCCGATTCCGGAGTTCAGGAATGATTTCAATGTTTTCATCGGAGAGGTTCTAGAAGGTTCACCGGACCGGAAGGGGAATGGTCCATGAATATGTCATGGATAAGTGGAATGATTGGATCATATCCTAGGTCACTTGGTTTGGGCATTTGCAAGAGAGAATTAAAGCTCTAAATTGAAAGTCAAACGGGAAGTTTGAAAAGTCAAACTAGAACAATGGTTTCCTAGTGGAAGAAGGAAAGAGTTCTTCTCTCAATCCAACTTGGGTTTGGGTTTGGATTCAAACCCACCCCTCCCAAGGCTGCCCCCCTCTCATAAATAGAGGGAAGGGCTGCCCCAAACACACATCAAGCCAGCCCTCCCCACCCCGTACGTTGTCGCCGCACGCCGCTGCCGCGCCGCACGCTGCCTCGCGCCGCCACCGCCTCGTCGACGCCGCCCTAGACGCCACCAACACCTCCTCCTCCTCTCAGTTTTCTAAACCCTAGATCACCAGGAAACCCTAGATCCACCATAACTCGCACCGGCTTAGGCGAAGCCCTGCGATATCTTCCCTCTACTTCCGACACCATGCCTTCGTGCTGCCGGAATCGCAAGGGGAGAACTACAACCTCCGCTGCCTGCTAGAACAAGGGAGAGGAAGGTCTCATTGAGTACTGAACGTGTGACCGACTGCGGAAGTGCTGCCGGAACGCAGCGCCGGAAGGATCGTCTACACTATCTTGAGATCGGCAAGTGTATGACTACATCACCCATGAGAATATGCTCTCGTTAACCGCTTTGGAATCTTCGAGGATGAGTGCTTCTATCGAATCGTTGCTACAATCTAGTAGATATATCTTGGCTTGTTTGTGTGCATGCGGTAGAATTTTTTTGTTTTCCATGCTACGAACCCCTACACCAGGCACACAGCGCCTGGTGCAGGCCATAGAGCGCATTCCTCAGCTTCAGCACCTTGCCTGCGCTGCCACGGTCGACGAAGCCAGGAGGTTGCTCGATGTAGACCTCCTCCTGTAGCTCTTTGTTCAGGAAGGCGGACTTCACATCCAGGTGATGCACTTGCCACGCTTCCTGGGCGGCGATCGCGAATAGCAGGCGCATAGAGTCTAGGCGAGCCACCGACACAAAGAATTCCTCAAAGTCGATGCTTGCGTGCTGGACGTACCCTTTCGCGACTAGGCGTGCCTTGTGCTTGATGATCGCCCCCTGTTCGTCGCGCTTCACTTTGACGACCCATTTCAGGCCTATCACTTTTTGCCCTTGAGGAAGATCAGTGAGATCCCAGGTGTTGTTCTCCAGTATGGAGTCCACTTCCTCCTTCATGGCTGTGCTCCAGCAGCGCTCTTTCAGTGCCTCCTCAATGCTGCCTGGTTCCTCTATAGATGTGAGAAACAGACGATCCGCTGGGTCAGGCACCGTGGCGTCCTCTCCAACCAAGTCAGCAACGAGCCTGTACCGGTGTGGCCACTCTGGATCATCATCGTCATCAAATAGCTCGGGGTTCTGTGAGCGTGGTGGCGTGACGAATACAGGACATGGCGATGCTGACCTGCTTGTGGTTGCAGCAGGTGACGCACCTAAGGGATCTGCAGGTGCTGTTGGTGGCGTCGCGGTACCCTCTTCCCTCTGTTCTTCTGCTGCACCCATTGTGGCATGTGGTGTGGGCGGCGTCAGATATTCGACCACGAACTCGTGGCCCTTTGTGCTTGATGCTTCGTCCTCTCCTTCCCAGGCCCAGCTCGCCGCCTCGTCGAAGACGACGTTGCGCGTGACGTGCACTCGACGTGTGGCAAGGTTGTACACGCGGTACGCCTTACAGCCTGGTTCATACCCGATGAACACCATCGGAGTGCTTCTGGCATCGAGTTTGGGAGGTGCGGGCGAGCTGACTTGACATGGGCGACACAGCCGAACACGCGGAGGTGCTCGACAGAGGGTTTCGTGCCATACCAGGACTCATCCGGTGTGCGACCGTCGACACTGCGGGTGTAGCTGCGGTTGAGCATGTACACTGATGATGCTCGACATGGCACTTCGTTGGTAAACCCAAGCGCAGGCTATGTGAAGAGCAAGCAACAAGTTTTCCCTCAGTTGAGACCAAGGTTATCGAACCAGGAGGAAGGAAACGTCACACAGGTGTTGCAAACAACGTGGAGACCTGCATAACACAAACTCAAGACTTTGCCCCAACAAATCAGTGAGGTTGTCAATCTCACCGGTTTGCTGTAACAAAGGATTAAACATATGGTGTGGAAGGTAATGCTTTGCAGCAAGTAAACAGGTAACATTGGAAGATGTATCAATGGTAAAGATTGGTCCGAGGTCCATAGTTCACTAGAGGTGCTCTCCTTAGATAAACAACATGGCATGAAGGGTAAACAAATTACAGTGGGGCAATTGACAGGAACTGAGCAAGGCATAACAATGCAATTACTAGCTAGAAAGATCCTATGAGGTTGATTGGGCAATATAACAATATACATAGACCGTCATCCAACTGCATCTATGACTAGAAATCCAACTTCAGGTTATCATCTTAACCCCCTCCAGTATTAAGTTGCAAGCAACAGACAACTGCTTTAAGCAAAGTGTGTAAGGTAAATAGTCCACATGTTCCATGAACAAGAGACCTTTGTTTTCTCCCTAGTAGCAACAGCACATCTACAACCGAAGAGATTTCTGTCACTTCCCTTGGAAACTAGAGGCATGAACCCACTATCGAGCATAAATACTCCCTCTTGGAGTAACTAGCAACTACTTGGCCAAGATAACCACTAGCAACGGAGAGCATGCAAGATCACAAACAACACAGACATGATAGAATCATAAAGATAAAACCATTAATCAAACCAACATAATAATCTCAATATCCATCGAATCGCCGCAAACACAACATGCATGATTACAAATAGATTAGATCTTGATCATGAACGGAGCTCACAAGATCTATACATGAAAGCACAAAGGAGGAGATACAACCATCTAGCTACTACATGGACCCATAGTCCAAGGTGGAACTACTCACGCATCATACCGGAGAGAAGGCCTCCGGGATGATCTCCCCTCCGGCAGGGTGCCAGGAAGAACTTCAGATCCCCCCGATCTAGGGACGATGGTGGCAGCAACTACAGACAGTTTCGTGGATTTCTGATCGGGTACTCAGGGTTTCTGTATCGGGGGCTTCTTATAGGTGAAGGGGAGAGACCGGGAGGCGGCCAGGGTGCCCAAACCCTAGCCAGGCGTGGGGTTGGGCCCACCTGTGCCTAGGGTGGGTCTGGCCCCCCTGGCTGGCCTTCCGGGATCCCCTCTGGACTTCTTGTTCCCCATGGAAAGTTATTGACTTTGTCCTTCGTCCCATATAATTTCGAGAATATTTCTTTACTAACTTTTTTGAAACCAAAAACAGCAGAAAATAGGCATCTGGCACTGTTGCAACTTGTTAATAGGTTAGTACCAGAAAACATGTAAAAATCACCTCAAAGTGTGGACAAGTAAAGCAAAGTAGATACTAAACAAGCATGGAGCATCAAAAATTATAGATATGTTTCCAACGTATCATACATCGCCGTGGTCACCGCTTCGATCCAGAAGTAGCTCTGCATCCCCTTGCCTTTCATCATGCTCCTCGCCATGCTGACCACGGTTTGGTTATGACGTTCCACAATGCCATTCTATTGCGGTGAGTATGGCGTGGTGAGGTGGCATCTGACACCAGCATCAGCGAAGTGTTCCACCAGCGCGTTGGAGGTGAACTCGCCGCCCCGGTCGGTGCGCAGTGTGCGAAGCAGGCGGCGCGCCTCCATTTGCGCTGACGCATAGCACCTCTTTAATGCCACTACCGCCTCGTCTTTGGATGTGAGCAGCACTATCAACATGAAGCGGTTGAAGTCATCCACGAGGAGGAGGAAGAAGAGCCGGCCTCCTGGTGTCGCCGGCGTTATGGCACCGCACAGGTCCGCGTGAACCAGCTCGAGTGGCTCCTCCGCCCTGTACTTGGCCAGCTGGGGGAATGGTGCTCGCCGCTGTTTGCCAGCCAGGCAAGCTTCACACAATTCCCCGATGGGCTCGACGCGGGGCATTCCCCGCACCATGTCTACTCGCCCCATCATCTGCAGCGCCTCCAGGTGCATGTGCCCGAACCTGGCATGCCAGCGCCAGGCCACCGTGCCACATCGCATGGTGAGGCACGATGGCTGCACTGGTTCCATTAGCAGCTTGTACAGGTGGTTGGGCTCGCGTCTCACCTTGAAGACGAGCTTGTCGCGGCGGTCACGGATCGTCAGGAACCTGTGCCTGATGCGGATGTCATAGGCGAGCTCGTCTAGTTGTCCGAGGCTGACGAAGTTGCTCTTCAGGCGCGGTATGTAGTAGACATTCGTGAACGTGCGCTGCGGCCCTCCTCCGATGTTGAACGTGATCGTCCCGCGCCCTTCGATCGGCACCACGGACCCGTCGCTGAAACGCATGTTTCCGGTGACGTTCTCGTCGAGCGTGGTGAACGCTGACCTATCGCCGGTCATGTGGTTTGAAGCCCCTATGTCGAGGTATCATGCTTGCCGAGGGGCCTCGCCAGTGCGCCCCGCCCTGACGTTGGCCTTCTCCTCATTCAGGAAGACGAGCACGCGTGTTGGCGTTGCGGTCGCCACGACAGCGGGCGGCACGATCGTGCCCTGCATGCTTGTGATCGGTGACGCGGCCCGAGTCGCGTCCACCTCGATCTCCGCGAGGAGCATGGCGAGGTCGGCGTCAGCGTCATCCCCTTCCTTGACAAGGTGCGCCTGGGCCTCCTCGTCGCTCTTCTTCTTGCAGCACTCACGGACCCAATGGCCCTTCTTGCCACAGTAACGGCACTTTTCGTCCTTCTTTGGCCCGCCGCCGCCGCGCGCATCGTCCTTGCTGGTGCTGCCGCTTGGGCGGTCCTTCCCTTCTTGACACCGGACCCGGATCCACCAGACCCGGTGTGGCGGTTTGCGTTGCGCGCACGCCACTCCTCCTCCGTGAGGAGCAAGCGGCCGCTCGCGTCCTGCTCCGGCTCGCCGCGTCCTTCTGACGCCGCCAGTCACCCGCTCAGCTCGTCGATGGAGAGATCTTTCAGATCAAGCAGTGTTTCAATCGAACATGCCATCTGAGCATACTTGAGCGCACGACGCGCAGGATCTTCTGGACGCCGTCGAGCTCGGAGGTGGTGTTGCCGAGAGACTGCAGCTCGGAGACGATGGAGGAGACGCATAGGGAGAAGTCCTCCACCATCTCCCCGCTCTTGAAGGACAGGGCGTCGAAATCCTTGCGGAGGCGCTGGCGGCGCGCCTCGCGGACCCGATCCACGCCAACGCGCATTGTCTTGATCGTGTCCCATGCAATCTTTGCGTTGTCCTTGGCCGCGAGTAACTGGACCATCTCTGGCGGCACCGAGCTGAGGATAGCGCCGAGCGCCTGCCTCTCCTGCCGCTCCGGCGTATCGTCAGTGCCGACCGCGTCCCAGAGCCCTGCGCCCTGGAGCTTGACGCGCATCAGGATAGCCCACTCCGTGTAGTTGGTCTTCGTGAGAGTGGACCAGGAGACGGATCCGCCGCCGCCCTCCCTCAGGATCGTCTCCCTCACCACGATGTCACCGCCGCCGCCATCCCGTTTCCCGCTCCGTCTGCGGCTCACCGAGTGTGCGCGACGTGAGGAACCCGACCCTGCGGGTGTCTGGGACCTGGCGGCTGCCGCCGGCGTGTCTGGTGGAGGGGTTCCAACCATTGCGTGGCTCTGATACCACTTGTGGACTCTCACAGCTCACGAACAGGTTCATAGAAAACAATATTCAGAGAGTGAGACAATGTTTTTGCCCGTGTTCAACCTGCGGATTTTCTCCTTTTCCATTGCCTTTTATTCTCAACGATTACAGCCATGACTTGGCACACGAATACCACTAACGAACGCGCCATCCCACGTTCTGGTGGCCGCGATTACAGGATCACAAACTGGTCTAAGCCTATCTCTAAGACTTAGCTGAAAATAACAAACTAGCTGACAGACTGACAGTGCTAATTGGCGTCTGAAACTTATTCACAAAAACGACTAGATTAACTGACAAGATGCAGAAATAAGGGAATTCATTGTTGGTGACATGCCTTATCCTCTGCTCTCATGGCTACGAAGGTGAAAATCTATCTGCCCAATTATATTATCTTAAGGAATATATATTCTCTTTTCTAAATTCTTTGGCCTTGCCTTTTCATGTTTGCGTTTGAATTGGGTGTTACAGTCTTGTGTCCAGTCGCATGGAATGCGTGTGTTTTGATATACTGTTGGTGAGCCTACTATTGGGAAGACCATTACCGATTCCTTCACACTTGTAGTTTATACATAAGATGACGTATCTAGGGAAACCGTGGGAAAACTTAGAGCTTATATGAAGCTTGACTGAAATAACAGTATAATTTGCATGCTTGGTTGCCCCCCTCGCGTCTCCCCCTCCTGGCGACCGAGGGGGCCAAACCCTACCCCGTCGCCACCTCCGCTCCCTCCATCCTTCTCCCTCCTCGTCGCCCCCGGAGGGCAGCCGGCCTAAGTGCGTGACGCCGGTGATGGGGGCGTCGGGGATCTGGCCTCCCGGCCCCAGCGCGGCGGTAGGGAGGAGTACGCCGGCGCTGGACGGGGCCCCCTCGCCATCTACGTCTTCGCGGCTCCGGCCGGTGGTGGCTTCGTGGGAGCTCGGATATGGAGGCGACGGCCTCTACCGGAGTAGGCGGGTGGCGATCTGGTGGAGGAGGTGCCGGCGATGGGATTTCGTTTGTTCCCACCAAGTGCCATTCTTAGAGCCATGGTGAAGTCAAATGCGTAGAATGTCAGGAAATTGGAAATATGAGGGTAGCGCTGGTGATTTTTGTTCTTGTGGCGACGGAGAACTGCCTGCGTGATTTGGGACTCGTTGCAGCGACTGTTGGTGCGGGAAGACAACACAGGGGGTGTTCCCAGTTTTATCTTGCAGGGTGAAAATCCAAGGTCTGGTCTTAACTGGTTGTGCCTGGCAATGGCCTTGTTTAAGGCATTGTTTTCTGAGTAAGAACTTTCTTCAAGGTGAAAACCTATGATCTTTGATCGGGCAACGATGGCGCTTAGGCACCGTTTCCTTATTGAAGGCGTTGTTATTGGAGTGGTGGACTACTGGTGTTGTTTTGATGGTGTCAGTGTCGTTGCTTTGAGAATTAGTTCTCTGTAGCAGGACTTTTCTTTTTTGTAATTCTTCTTTCTTTTTTCTAAGCTGTGTGCATCCGTAGGGCCGCTAAGGCATGCGTTGTTGCAGAGGCTGGGTGTAATTGGTATCCCTGTGATATTAATATATACTCTTTTTAAAAAAAAAATCTAGGGAAACCGTGGAATACGTGTCAAAATGAGTATGGTCATGAAAGCGATCGATGATTAGGTGTAGTATATTTGCCTAGTTTATTTTAATTTGTTCCATTTTTTTGGGAAACTCCACACATGGCTGATATAAACAAGAGAAAAGATCTGGTTCTATCTTTGTTCTTTTGTTTGTTTTTTCGTATCATTTTGTGTAATCTAGGGACATTTCAGTGCATCATGGCATATCTTCCCCCAAAACATTCTACAAACATACAAGCAGTGAAGCTGATGTAAGTACTCGGAGCCTCGGAGCTGCTCTAGCAGCTATAAATCGAACGTGAGGTCTCTCTTAGATACCCATGCATTACTACCTTCTTAGCTGGTGTTTTTTCATGGTTACACTGAGATTTGTGTAAAAAGGTAGTTCAAGAGGGAGATTGCTAAATACATTTACATGGATCATCTATCTATTTGAACAAATGTTGTTTACATATGTAAGTGTTAGTGCTTTTCAACATGAGTTGTATTTTTACAATGGATGGATCTTTTGTCTGGTGAAATTGGCGGGTGAGAAAATATTGGTTTCTTATTTATATGTTTATGCTCTAAATCTGTTTTAGTTAAAGTAACCATATTGAGGTAAAATTTCCAATTGCAGTGCTATATTTTTTTAGAATAATTGCAGTGCTATATTCATCGATACTTTTATTGGTGCCAATTTCAACTATCAATTCTCAAGTAACTTTCCAAATCTGACATGTTTTCTTGTCTCAATATCCTTGATAGGAATGTAGGATCATAAGAATGCACAAATACCTCTACCTGAGGTTTCCTTCTCGCTTTAGTATAGCATATATTATGATGAGATAATAAGTATCTTCTACAAAGAATCACATGGACACCAAATTTATGGAATTACCTTTTATTATGTTTTATGGATACTTGCAAGACCCTTGCCAATGATATGTATAAGACGTGTTCTTATCTATCATTCTTATATGAATGCCTTGTCCTATATCTAGAATGCTCTTGTACTGCTTTACTGCTGGATCTTATACAGTAGTAAGTTATATTTACTTAAAACAGAAAAAAGGAACAACCCATGTAGAGTGTACTAGGCAACATGGCGCGGCAACATGGTGTTAATTTTTTTTAATGTTTATAATGGCATTGATTGTCGATATGACTTTTGAAGCGGCGCGAGGCATTGTGCAGTGTAAGTGTTACAAAACTGTCGATGGTTATATGTACAGCTTATTACAGATAAGGTTCTAGTTGATTACATCACATTAATAAACAGGGAAACATTCTTAACTACATTAAGTTATGGTACTGCTGGCCAGCAGAATTACTTAGTGTGCATGATGCTATCCAGAAGGGGATTGCTGATCATATAGCTAAACAGGGAAATTCACTTGCTTGCTCTAACCTGTGCTACTGAACTAAGCCTGGACAATGCTATACAAAAGGGGACCGCTGGTTTGCTGCTCTTTTCCCTCAGTTGTCCTTGTTCTTGATTTTTCGACAGCACTCTGGGGGCTAGGACTGCCCTGGTGATGTAGGGGACGTCAGTGGTTGCGTCGTCTTCCAGATGAGAGTCGTCATCGCCTGGTGCCCGCCTGTGATCGTTGGTTGCAAGGGATTCCTGGCAGTGCTGTTAAGCAGTAGCAGGCCATTAGCTTAAATATATATTATAAGATTTGATCACATAGCTCATGAAATTGCCTTAAAATTCCTGATTGTATTGTTAAGCAGTAGCAAGGCATTAGCGTAAATATATATTAAGATTTGATCACATAGCTCATGAGATTACCTTAACTAAGCAGTCTAGGTGATTAGTGATTTGCATGAACCGAGGAAGGTGGCTGGGTACTTAGGTGCTTAATATTACAACACATAGTTGCTCATAGTTAACAATACAGCCCATCGGTAGTTCTCATTCTTGCTAGAGTTGCAGGTAGGCAGATAAAAGTTGACATGTCATTTGCAGGTTGACAAAATATGAAGTAGATAAGAATTTAAAAAATATCAGAAAGATATCTTGATAGGCTCTGTTCACCATTCTGGAATCTGGATATGTGTTTTCTTCTTGTGGGGCTAACTTCTTGCTGCGGATGAAATTTTGGTGTTTACTGCAAGAAAAAGATTTTGAGTCAGTGCTCAGATTTTTTTCATCCGTGTGAAGTCTATCTTAGAATCTGACCTGGCAATGTGCAGCTTTCTTCTTGGATAGGAATAGCTCCTTGGATGCGTTTTGTTTTCAAAGGTGGCACTGTAGATTGAATGAATAGTGAGTTCTTTTTTTGATAATGGATAGTGAGTTCTTGGTATTACTATAACCTGATCAGCTCGAGAGTGGAACCGGGATAAGTACCTTCTTTAGCAACTGCAGTAGATAGACTTGATTTTTCCCATTTCTTCTTAACACCGCCATATTGGCATATTGCTCGAAACAATTCCATACTCTCTCTAGGATTATTATGTCACTATACCTTCATATTTTGTAGAGTATCCATGCTAGACTCCTTAGCGACATCAAGTGCTTAGTGCTTTACATCAAATCTTCAGAAACAGATATTTGGTACACAGCTTCAAAATGTCTTCTTCAATGGAGGGAAAAGAGGAGGCTGAACCTCATGTAGCATGCCTTCCGCTCTTTTCACTTAAGTGACGTGGATTAGCCACTCATTATCCTGTGTGAAATAATTAAATCGTTATTGAGCAAAAATATGTGACATGTTATATCGCATACCCTGCTAAAAAGGACCACCATGCTAATCACGTCGGACATGAATAGGCTCAAGACATACAGAATAGAAACCATCAATATACTGCAATTACGACGGACATGAATTTGTACAATTTTATAGATGCATTCAAATGATATGTACTCCAATGAGATCTTTGCCCATAAGTACTACATATATTAAGAAACCTGAATTAGAAGTAGTACAATCCGACAAAGATACACTAAGCACCAATGAAATCTTTGTGCGGATGTGCCACAGATGATAAATACAATAGGATTTCTGAATTCTCGCCCCTGTTATTCAAATTCCAATAAATGGTTAACTTGGGACAGTGAGAAAAATACATACCAGTAGTCTGAAGTTCATACCGTGGGAGACAAAAAAAGCTTTACTTCAAGTATTGATCAATACCAAATCAGAACTAACCACTCTAGCTAGGAGAATCTAGTTGGCAAAGGGAGGAAAAAATAGATCAAGCCAAAACTTCATTGGTACAGGAGAAGCCGCACCTGCATAGCAAAATCAAGTTAATACTAAATCAAATCACTTGAGCAAATTTCTAAATTCGTTGGAACTTCTCTCTGGTACTGTGCCCAAGACGTGGGTATGATTCACGGCTTCCGCGAGCGAATCAAGGAGTCGGTAGCTCATTCCCTGGATCAAATAGGCAGGCAGCAGCGAGCAGGCCAAGGAGGATGTGGCGGCCACAAGCATAGGAGGACGTGAGAGGCTAGGAAGGACCCTCAGGCCCACCGTCCTGTCTCCGCGCGCCAGTGCCCGGCGGAGCGAAGAACGGCCTGCCGTAGGGCCTTCGTCAGCGACGGCGTGGCCGGACAAAGACGCAGCAGCGCCGGCGACCGCTTGGGCGAAGAGCAGCCTGCGGTAGGGCCTTCCTCGGCAGCGGCGTGTTCGGACGGAGACGGCGCGGCGCCAGCGGCTGTTGGAGCGAAGCGTAAATTTGTGATAATAATAATAATTGATAATTATACAATGAGAGAATACAATGGTTTATATAGGAGAGGGGGAGGGAGGAGGTGCAGCGCACCGGCCTAAACCCTAACTTGATATGCAAATAAATATAATCTAACATCCCCCGCAGTCTCAACCGTGGGCTCGACAACGTTGAGACTGAAACGAATCTCTGTAAATGGTGTAGTAGCAAGTCCTTTGGTAAAAATATCTGCAAACTGGGCCGTAGAAGCCACATGAAGAACAAGCACTTCTCCCAAAGCGACCTTCTCTCGAACAAAATGGATGTCAATCTCGATATGCTTTGTCCGCCGATGCTGAACTGGGTTTCTAGACATGTAAACAGCTGAAATATTATCACAATATACCACTGTGGCCTGACCAATAGGTCAATGTAACTCAACAAGTAACTGACGCAACCAAACTGTTTCAGCAACTGCGTGAGCAACAGCACGGTACTCAGCCTCTGCGGACGAGCGAGAAACCGTAAGCTGACGCTTCGAAGACCAAGAAATTAAATTATTGCCAAGAAAGACACAGTATCCTGAAGTGGATCGACGAGTGTCTGGACAACCAGCTCAGTCTGCATCGGAATATGCTGTCAATGATGTGGGTGATGAGTGGTTGATATGCAAACTATGATCTAATGTACCTTTGAGATATCTAAGTATGCGTTTGACATGGTTAAAATGCGGGACTCTTGGATCATGCATGTAAAGACAAGCTTGCTGGACAGCATATGATATTTCTGGACGTGTAATGGTGAGATACTGAAGGGCTTCAGTTAAGCTACGGTATAGAGTCGGATCAGGAAAAATATCACCATCCGAGGAAAATTTAGAAGAAGTATCTACAGGTGTACGGGATGGTTGACAATCTAACATTCCAGCCCTAGTTAGGAGATCAACAGAGTATTGACGTTGAGAGAGAAAAAGACCAGAAGAATCATGAGTGACAGCTATACCTAAGAAGTGATGAAGGGAACCTAGATCAGTCATAGAGAATTCAGTTTGTAGGAGAGAAATAATATGAGTGAGAAAATTCATGGAGGAGGCAGTGAGAACTATATCATCAACATAAAGTAGGAGATATGCAACCTGGGTGTTAGAGTGGTAAACAAAAAGAGAGTAGTCAGAACGAGAGGGAATGAATCCTATAGTTTGAATAAAGGTAGAAAAACGTTGAAACCAGGCTCGGGGTGCTTGTTTGAGACCATAGAGAGATTTTTGGAGAAGGCAAACGTGATCAAGAAAAGAAGAATCTTCGAAACCGGAAGGTTGTTGAGAATAGACGACTTCGTTTAAGGAACCATGGAGGAAAGCATTTTTTACATCGATTTGATTAATGGGCCAGGAAGAGGAAACAGCAAGACTAAGAATGGTTCAGATGGTGCTAGGTTTAACTACTGGAGAGAAAGTTTCGTCGTAATCGACACCGTGTTGTTGAGAGAACCCACGGCAAACCCAATGCGCTTTATACCGAGAGAGAGTGCCATCAGAATGAATTTTTTTACGGAACACCCACTTTCCAGAAACTATATTTGCATTAGGAGGTCGGGGAACAAGTTGCCATGTGTTATTGGATTGGAGTGCTTGAAACTCATCGCGCATGGCAGCGGACCAGTTCGGATCAAGAAGAGCAGATTTGTATGTTTTGGGAAGAGGTGAGAGAGTTGGAGAAGCATGAAGATTGAGGCGTGTTTGAGGAAGTCGAAAACCAGACTTGGCACGTGTGCGCATGGAATGGTCGTTGGTAGGTGCGATAATGGGAACGGCATGTGAAGGAGGAGCTGCTGCATCCGGCGCAACGGAGGAGGAGGACGCAGCAGCATGAGGGACAGAGGATTGGGTAGTTTGATTGTCGGGGGCAGGAGTTTTGGGGCGGCGAGCGGAAACCTGGGTTATGGGTGGTCGAGACACGGGTGCTGATGGGGCTGTCGAGGCAGCCGAGTTGGCCGGGGCAGGGTTAGAGAGTACCGTGGCAGGAGAATCGGGAGCGGTATTGGTCGAGGGAGGGTAGTGGGCAGCCGTGGCAGGGTTGTAGGGCAGATTAGGAACGAAAAAGTGAGGTTTTATGGAATTGGCTGAGCGAGGGGTGGATGTGGTGGGAGTAGATGTAGGGGTTCTAGTGGCGAAAGGAAAGGTGTTTTCATCGAAAGTGACATGCCTAGAGATGTGAATGTGACCGGTCACAAGATCAAAACACCGGTAGCCTTTGTGTTCATCTGAATAACCTAGGAAGACACAAGGAAGGGAATGAGGAGAGAGTTTGTTTGGGGAAGTTGCATAGACATTGGGAAAGCAAAGGCAACCAAAAACGCGAAGCTCAGTGTAGTTTGGGTGTGAGAGAAAAAGGGAGTAGAAAGGTGTGGTGTTTGGGTTAGTGCTAGATGGTCGAATATTGAGGAGATAGGTTGCGGTTCTAAGAGCTTCAGCCCAAAACGTGGAGGGCATAGATGATTGAATGAGGAGTGTGCGAACTATGTCATTGATGGTGCGGAGTGATCGCTCAGCCTTGCCATTTTGTGGGGAAGTGTAAGGGAAAGAGAAACGAAGGAGAATGCCATGTTGGAGAAAGAAATTACGGTTTGCAAAGTTGTTAAATTCTTTTCAATTGTCACATTGGATAAATTTAATGGGTAAAAAAAGTGTGTGTTGACATAGGTTTTAAAGTTGATAAAAAGTGAGTGGACATCAGATTTGTTGCGAAGTGGAAAAGTCCAAACGAAGTGTGTAAAATCATCTAAAATAACTAAGTAGTATTTGAAACCGGAGAGACTCACGGTTGGAGAGGTCCATAGGTCACAGTGCAAAAGTTCAAAGGGGTAAGTACTATGAGAAGTAGAATGCGCAAAAGGTAAACGAACATGTTTTCCTTGTTGACAAAACTCACAAACGGAGGAATTATGAACCTCTTTATTACAAGGGATCGAAAATCACTAAGTAGAGAAGATAAAGTGGCTTTATTCGGATGGCCTAAGCGTTTATGCCATAGATCTACGGAGGCGAGCATGGATGATGGAGACGAGGCCGCAGGAGCGCCATGAACAGAGTAGAGGTCGCCAGAGCTATCGAAGCGAGTGATCTCCGCCTTGGTCATGAAATCCTTCACAGACAAGCCAAAAGGGTCAAATTCGACGGAAACATGGTTGTCTTTGGTGAAACGACGAACAGAGATTAAATTTTTAATGAGGGCTGGTGCAACTAAGACATCTTTAAGTAGTAGTGGTTTGGAAGTGGAAGATGCAAGGTTTGTATGACCGACACAGAAAACTGGTATGGAGGAACCATCGCCTAATGTGATGGATGAAAAATGAGATGGTATGCAAGTTGACAGCATAGTATTCGATGAAGACATGTGATTAGAAGCACCAGAATCGAAAATCCAATCAGTACCTGAGTTACCTTGAGCAGCAAAATTATTCATGGCATGTAGAAACGCAGCTTGGTCCCAGCTCAGAGTAGAGGGAGTCGGTGCAGTTGACGGAGCAGGTACTGGCGCAGGTGGTGGCGGTGCAGCAGGAGTCGAGTACATGGTGTATGGCGAGTAGTAGCCTCCAGGATTATAAGTGACCGGTGCCGAAGAGCCATGAGGACCCATAGCAAAGGGCATCGGCGAGTGCATCGGCGAGGCATAGGGAGCCGGCGATGGTGCAGCATACATGGGCGGTGAAGGAGCGGCGTAATGAGCTTGTGCAGGGACCCGTGGTGCAAGCAGGCCAGGTGAGCCTGTATGAGGATGCACGCCGGGCTGCCACGAACCAGTGTAGGCAGGTGGCGCGCCAACAGGAGAGGGCGCGGTCCAGGGCATTGGCCAAGCCTGAACCATGCCAGTCCAAGGGTCCTGAGAAGATCGCCAAGCTGGTGCTACAGGTGGAGCAGGTGGTGGTGCCGGGGCAGGTGGAGGAGCCGGTGCTGTTGGAGGAGGCCGTGGTGCAGGCGGCCGATAGATAGGCCGGGTGCCCCTATAGTTGGGACTGGGGCGCCAACCTGGCGGTGGAACATGCGCAAGCGGCGCCGGAGGCGGTGGCGGTGCAGGAGGCCATGGAGCAGCAGCATATGCCTGAGGGCGAGACTCTTGAGTGGTCATGGCGCGGTCCGCCCAAGAGAGCATGGAGCGGACTTCTGCAAAGGAAGGAGATGACCGCATCATGGGGATGAAGGACTGCTGCTTGTCGAAGCGCTGATTGAGGCCGACGAGGAGGATCTTGATGAGCTGTTTGTCCTCAACGGGATCACCGAGTTCACAGAGTTCATCGGTGATGGTCTGGAGGCGCTGGCAGTATACCCCCATGGGCAAGACGCCCTGGGCAGTGTTCCGAAGCTCCGTGTTGAGCGTGTTGACACGGGCGTCGGCGTTGTCCTGAAAAAGCTGACGGAGGGCTTCCCAAAGGGCGGCGACGCTGGTGGCAGCCCTGAAAACGAGATTGAAAATCTCGGTGTTCACCCGCTGGTAGATCCATTGTATTACAGCGAGATCATCCTTGACCCAGCGGGGATCCGAGGGAGACGGCGGGATGTTGGGGTCGATGTGCGCCATGAGGTTGCAGCGGCCCAAGTGCACCTCAAACAGATGCCTCCAATGGTAGTAGTTGTGTTTGGGGAGATCTAAAGTGATGGGAATCAATGGAGTAACGTCGGAGATTGTATCGGCGAAGTTGATGGTGGTGGCGATAGGAGGTGGGGCGGATGAGGTGGATGGTTTGGCAGCCGCGACGGCGGCCATGGCGGCGCGCCACTCGAAGAACCCCGGAGGGGGCGGCGGTGGCGGGGTGGGAGGCGTGGGAGCCATGCCCTAGAATCTAACCTTAATATGATACCATGTAAATTTGTGATAATAATAATAATTGATAATTGTACAATGAGAGAATACAATGGTTTATATAGGAGAGGGGGAGGGAGGAGGTGCAGCGCACCGGCCTAAACCCTAACTTGATATGCAAGTAAATATAATCTAACACGAAGGACGGCATGCGGTCGGCTTGGGCTGTTGGTCGGTAGGCGAGAAGAAAACCCTAACACATCACATCTACTCGCGGACAGGCGGGGAAAAAGCTGAGATCGTGGGCAACTCTCTGTCCACCACTTTGAGTTTTCCAGAGGGAAAATGATACCTCTCCCCCGGGGGATCACACTCTTTTCATCCCCCGCCTCCTTCCACGTACGCAACGCTTGTCCCTCGACCCCATCATGACGCAGTCCCGTACAATTAATCCCCACCTTCCGCACCTTCTTCCTCCACCTTCGCGCTCGTGCGTCCTCTACCTCCCGCTGCGCCGCTGCCCTTTCTCGCCTGCCTCAATG
The DNA here is from genome assembly GCA_916181665.1 of Avena sativa. Classification (NCBI taxonomy): domain Eukaryota; kingdom Viridiplantae; phylum Streptophyta; class Magnoliopsida; order Poales; family Poaceae; genus Avena; species Avena sativa. Next base: position 267,867,280 of record OV702298.1, on the reverse strand, counting down.
TGGTGCGCCTGCTACTGCCCCGTTTTTCTCCGCCGCCGGCGAGCCCCGCCCCCGGCCCGCCTCCTCCGCTGGTGAGCATGCTCGTCGCCAGGCATCCTAGCACAAGAAGCTCGCGCTGCGGCCTCCTCGATTCGTCCGGCCTTGCTGCAGACAGAGGCCAGCGCTGCTACAAGGGGCGGCTGGCCTCGCTACAATTGCTGGTCGCCGTTGCTACATGGGGCGGCGAGCGTTGCTGCTTGAGATTGACGACCTTGCTACAATTGGCGACTGGCGTTGCTACAGAAGGCGGCTATATAGTCCTTGCTACAGAGGAATCTAGCTTTGCTAAGGGGCAGGCGGCCTTGCTACAAGGAGGCGACCAGCCTTGCTACATGGAGCTAGAGGCGTTGCTACCATAGCACGGTCGCGTTGCTACCAAGGCACATCGGAGCTGCTACCAGCTGCTGCATCGGTGATGATGTGTCAGCTTCTCCGGTGACGGTCGTGGCCAACGGAGGAGCAACAACAGCGTGCAAGGATAGGGTGCCTTGGGTTTTTGCTACATGCAGCCGGCGGCAGTGCTACAAGGGCGTCTTGGTTTTTCCGGCGAGATATCCGGCGAAATAGGAGTTTGCTACAATATAAGTTTTTTTTGCTCCAACTGTTTTGTGATTTGGCTACAATAGCGCAACATTTTTGCTACACGGTCTCCGGTGAGGTCTAACGGCGAAATTCTCCGGCGAGGTTGGATATGCTACAATAGCACAACTTTTTTACTACACGCTCGCCGGCGAGGTCCAGTCTGTTTTTATTTTTCTAGACCGAACCATTTTCTGTTACAATATAGCAAAAGCGGGGCAAATGTAGCAAAAGCGGGATTTTGAATCCAAATAGAGGACGCGTGGTTGGCTGGGGACCCGGGGGATAAAAACACAGATCCCCTAGGGGACGCGTAGGGCTGTCCTTTCCAGAGAGCCAGGTGTTGAAAACGGACAGAACGAGAAAACGGACACGTCTTCCGTGTGGCAACCTATTGAAGGAAGAGTCCACGTGTTGCCCGGTGATTAGCAAAAATTGTAGATGAACAGTAGATCGATAGCTTTCAGCACGAGAAAGTTACGCACCTTAATATATAGGTATATATATATATATATTCATGATGGTACCACCGGCACTACATGGACATGCAGCTCTGTCCAGAGGCCTGGCGAAGCCACTACAAACATGTAGTTGAAGTGTTCATGATAACCGGTTTAATGTAATCACTAACGTGAGATAGTTTAACTTCTTAATATATTTTTTCTAATAAGGCATAATAGCTGGAAGTAGTACTGAATAAAAACCCAAGGCAAACCATGCACTGAAATACTGAATAAGACACTAGTGGAAACTGGGCCTCTTGTCCCGGTTCGTAAGGGGGTTTAGTTTCGGTTGCGCAACTGGCACGAGGAAATCGGGGCTTAAGCCCCTAACCTTTAGTCTCGGTTGAGCTACGAACCGGGACGAATGGAGTTCCACGTGGCCGCTCTCTGGCGCGAGGGGGGACCATTCGTCCCGGTTCGTAATACGAATCGGGATAGATGTTTCTTTGCCATGATAGCAATTTGGTATTTTTTTGGTAGAAAATTTATTTTGGCCATTTTTTGTGCCGCGGCAGCATTTTGGGCACTTTTTATGCTGCGGCAGAGAATTCATTTTGTATTTTTCTATTTATTGTTTTCCTTTTTATTTTATGTTTTGCACTCAGCAATGAAGGAACCATAATATTACACAACATCAACATGAATATAGCAATCGAAGTGTCGAACATATTACATTCGGTATACGAGTTTCATGCATATATATACACAATATAATCTCTTTTTTATGATCCCTATTGTCTTATATAGAACTCCCGATAGTATTCTTGTTTTGGGGTTAGGACCTTTGCATCTAAGAATCCCCCAATTCCTTTTAAATTGCTCGTACACGATTCTTTGGTATAAGATCGTCTGGCAGCCGTTCGATCGGATTTAAATAAGGAGTCAACATATATGAATGAAACTAAACACAATTGATGGTAATAGAAAAAACTATAAATATTATTTGTGTACGTGAAGTTACACTAAATTTTTGTCCTTCTCACAACACGTCTAACGAATGAACTCGCAAACATAGTATTCATATAAATATTCCCGGATCCTTGCGTCAGGCACTTTATGAGAACAGAGTTCAATCAAAATAATGATAAAGCATGACATGATACGAATTGCCGATTTGTTGTGTTTCGATGGTTCTACATGGGATGATGCAAAATTGAATAGGTTCCTTTATGAGTTTGATGTGCACGACATTAAAAAGATACCGGTTGGTGGACCGGACAGGGAAGATATACCTGCATGGAATCTGGAGGATTTTTTAAAATAATACACATTATTTAATTAATTTGAGTTTTATTATACGTTTTTTGTAATTTACAGATCTAGCACTTTGTCGGCCTGGGGCAAGCCGACTGGGTCAATCGGCCAGGCCCTGGCCGACAGCAGGTGGCACCATGCAGTCGGCTTTGTCCCACACATGCAATCGGCTTGCTCCAGGCCGATTGGGTCAATCGGTCTAGCCTAGGCCGATTAGTGCAATCGGTCAGACCGAGACCGACAGCCTAATCGTCCTGCCCCTAACCAAATCCTGCATGATCAATGCAACTCTGCCTCTAAATAATCGTTCGCCGCTGTTTCTCGCCAATCCTTCCCGCCGATTTTTCCCGCCAGGACTCCCCGCCGATTTTTCCCGCCAGTACTTCCCGCCCTTTGTTCCCGCCACTACTTCCCACCATTTTTTCCCGCCACTACTTCCCGCCCTCTTTTTCCCGCCACTACTTCCCGTCCTTTTTTCCCGCCTATTCGGTTCGGTGCCTCTATAAATCCGGGCAACAAGATATATCTTTTAACCCAGTTCATCTGTTCCTCCTCTTACTCTCTCATTTCCCTCCTCTCCTCTTGCTCTCGCATTTCCCTCCACTCCTCTCCACTATGACCGACGCGTCTCCCTGGCCTCTAGATATGTCCATTGGGCTTCTCCAAATAGCCAGAAGTGTTATGATAGGCGATGAACCAGCCCACTGGGATACGTTGGTAACAAACTATGATGCTCTCGTTATGCTTGGTAAGTCACTTCATCGGAGAGGGTGGAAACTAAAGACCCCAAATCAGGTACGAGCAGATCTTATCAGGATCCAGGCAAGGTGGGACAAGCTCGACTTCAAGAGTGAAGCTCGCATGATGGAGCGGGCTGATGCACCTTGGTCCTGGATAGAAGACAGCGAAGATAAGGATGATATCTTCATGCCGCCACCCGTTGGAAGCAAGGCAAGAGCTGAGTGGGACAAGAGACAGGAGAAGAAGAAAGCGCAGTCCAAGAAGAGTCAATCTGACATGACGGAGCAGGTTGTGGCACCTAGGGCCTAGATAGAAGAGAGCGGAGATGAGGATGATATCTTCATGCCGCCACCCGTTGGAAGCAAGGCGAGAGCTGAGTGGGACAAGAGGCAGGAGAAGAAGAAAGCATAGGCCAAGAAGAGCAAGTGCGAGGGATCATCCAAGGGAAAGGGCGAGGCATCATCGAAGGGAAAGGGAAAGGCATCATGCTAGGGATAGATAGGACTCTTATTTATGTACCGCAAGTTATGTTGAATTGTGTTGCAAGTTATGTTGAACTGTGTTGCAATAAAAATAGTGAAATGATAGAATGGTGTCTCATATATAGGTAAATATATGTATAATACATAAGTAGATGTATCATGCATAGATAAATATATGTCTCATACATAGATAAATATATGTCTCAGCGACGTTGTCTGCCGCGACGCTCGGGTGGTGGGTTAGGAGGCGTCGTACAACCGAACCTGTGGGGCGGCCGAACCTGTCAGGGAGGAATCACCGACCCATACTCATCGTACTGAGTCTCCTGTGTGGGGTCAGGGGGGAGTCTGAAAAATGTTCAGCCCACTGCTCTGCGTCATGAAATCCTGAGTGCTATGATCAGCGTCCTGATTAGTCCAGGCGGATCCGGACATGGACGACTGATAGCCAGGCATAGATCCCTGCATTCCGAATGCTCCTGCACATGAAAACAAAGTATGTAAGAACTTGACATGAACTGAGCCTCGACGCTTATCTTGTAAGACACATACCCTGTAGCTGTGGTTGTGGGCGAAACCCGTAGTTTGGCATGGGAGGGTGACCCCAAGGCTCCTGCTGCTGGTTCTGCCACGACGAACCTCCATCGTGCAAAGGTGGCTGTTGCTGCTGCCAACAGTCGAAAGAATACTGCTGATGCCACGTCGAACATCCAGCCTGGTCTGGGGGAGGAGGTCTCGGAGTCGTCTGTGGTGTAAGCCGTGGACGGGGAGACTGTCGTAGGGGCGAGGGTGGCTGCTGCTGCTGGTGGTGCGTCGAGTTCCGCGGAGGACGCTGTGGTGCCGGGTGGTGAGCAATGTCCGAAGGGCCGGTGCACGTGATAACCCCGTAGATACGCCGTATCTTCTCCTCCAGGCGACTCAGCCAGGTCTCCTGGTCCTGCCGGTGAATAAGTAGGGGTCCGGACGAAAGACAGCGTCTCTACTCAGCACTCTCCGTCTCAAGATCGACTAACATCTATGCCTGCAAGTGACACCACAAGTTTCGCCATATATAGATGGAAAATTATGTAATAAATAGGTGCGTTAGATGAAGAACATACCGTGTGTTGTCTGCTGCCCACAGTCAACTGGCTCGGATAACTATCCCAAGTATCCGCGCCCGGCATCTCCTCTAGGTGAGATTGCTGTGTGATGCGTAGTCGTGTGGCGCTCATGTAGCTATCCAAATACCTGTTGAACTCTTCCATGTCAAACTCGGCGTTCGAGTCCCAGACTCGGGCTATAGCAGTTTCCTACTCTTGAACGTACACCCCAACCCGGTGTAGCCAACCTGTGGCGGTCTTGCTACTTTCTTTCCTCGACAACCTAACATTTAACATGGTTAGTGTCATGTCAATAAATCATATTAAGATGGAAGTAATGTGTAAAGGAAACATACTTGTGTACGACTGAAGGTATGACGCTCTCCATAGGACGAGGATCAGCCAACTGGCGAAGACCAAACTGCCTCATTACTCTATGTAGGCTCATCAACTCTGCCTGCATGTCGAAGATGATCTTCGATTTTGTGAGCCAATACGGCTCGTCCCTGGCGCATAGAATAGACATCTGTATGTTGTCCCCATCCCTCTGGAATCTAGCAGCGACAGCTTCATTCTTGTAGGCCCACATCACCGAACTCGCGAGCAGTACGTCAAACTGCTCGGACAGTACGGGGTAGCAACCCCTCACCTGACCAAATGCATTGCATAGAAAACACTGCCGAGTTGGGCCGCCAGCTTCTGATTCGTCCATATCATTCCGGATGCGCCTACACTGGCGTCTGCCTCTACTTATTCGCATTAGATCAGGGTGTGGGATGTACTGCCTTTCACCAGGGTTCACGGTGTTGAATTACCCATTACTCGAAATCCTGACATCTCACCCGTCCAGGTATTGACCACAGATTCTTTCAGGTAGTAGGGAGACACGAACAATATGGCGTCCAACCCTAGCTGCCGACAAGCATCAAGCACATGAGAGCAAGGCAGGTGAAGCAACTTTGGTTTGTTGTAGGTGCACTCGCAAGTTGGCCATTGCTCATTATCAATCTTCACCTCACGCGTTCTTAGTTCATTACCACACCCAAACTTATCGGTGGCTATCCGCACCTCAAACCTTCTGTCCTCATTACCTATGCACACGACAGTGTGTGACATAGCCTTCGCCATCTTCTTATCCATGTACCTCATAATCTTTTCACAGAAGCGTGTGTTTGGATTGTTCATGATATGCATCTGAGCACCCTGTCGTCTGCCTCTAAAATATGAAATCGTGCCATACAGAATACCTTTGACTATGGCTATCAGTGGAAGTGCCTTGTTACCTCTGAGGACAAAGTTATATGACTCAGCTAGGTTTGTAGTCATGACACCGTACCTAGCTCCATGTGTGTCGTGTAGCAAATACCACCTCTCCAAAGGCTCGTGCTCTATCCACTGTTGGAAGTTCTTGATCGATCTGCCGAGCCTTCTCCTTGTACCAGGTGGATCAAATCAAGGCAAGTCACAAAGCCCTACAGGATCTTCCTCCACAGGCACAGCTCTAGTAGCTACCTGTGCAGCTACTGCTGCTTGATGTGCAGCTACGGCTGCGTTTTGTGCAGCTTTCCTTGCCCTCACATGTTTCTGGGTAAATTCATCGAGCTTTGCGCGTATGAAATCGTGCTTTCTGCTTGCACAGTTTTTTGAATAGATTCATGAGGTTCTTGTTTCTGAACTGTGAGAAGAAATTGGCACCCAAATGGCGCATGCACCACCGGCTTTGCATGTCAAGCCAAGGTGTTTTCTCTTTCGGCCCTGGCTGTGTCAGCCATTTTACGGCATTGAGTATACTTGCATGCCTATCATGAATGATGCACACATTAGGCTTGTCTTTCACAACTGCTATTTTGAGCTGCCTAAAGAACCATGTCCAACTTTCAGTGTTTTCGCCCTCCACGAAAGAAAATGCGAGTGAGACAATCTGATTGTTGCCGTCTTGACCAATGGCGGTAAGGATCTGACCCTTGTACTTGCCAGTTAGAAAAGTACCGTCTACACATATCACTGGATGACAATAAGTGAAAGCTTGGATGCATACAACAAAAGAGAAGAACACTCGATGAAGCACCTTCACGGATGGATCCTCAGGTATCACATAATATTATATGTCGACATAGGTGCCTGGGTTTCTATCCTACAGTGTCTAAAGTTGTCGGACCACGGAGTCATACGAGTCTCTAAACGAACCAAACCTATCCTCAAGAGCCCTTTGCTTTGCCCTCCAAGCCTTGCCATACGAAATTGAGTACTTAAACCGGGTCTTTACTTTCTTCTATATACTGGGTACTGTCATCGCTTTGCACTCTACTAAGTCTGTGTAAAGCAGCCTAGCTAGAAGTGTGGAGGAGAGGTTAAGATGATCTTCAGGAACACTGTGTAGCTCACATGTGTGCTGGACAAAGTCGCTCACCAACCAAGTTGTGTCATACGTAGGGACATAGGCATGCACCCTGCCTGGACAATTTATATCCACGCATTCCATTGTCAAGTATTTCTTAGAGGACACCGTTGTTTTCAAAACCCTGTGTGTTGACATTGCCCAAGCAACGACTGCATCTTGCAAATGTTGCTTGTCTTGATATCTGGCACCCTAGGGAATTTTGTTGCTGTTATATTCCCACACAGAATCATGACCATCATCAACGGTCATTCCGGTTGACATGTTTTGATTCCATGAAGCAGGAATCGGCATGTCCTCTCCACCATTGCCTTCTCCATCAGAATCCTCAGGGTCATCAGAATCACCACTCTCGCCATCCATGTAATCCTCCTCTTCCATCATGTTCTACATGCCTCCATCTTCCTCGTCCGCATCTGCCTCTCCATTATAGTCTTATTCACCTACGGCCTGACTACTCTGCCCCTATTCATAACCACCGCCTCCTCCTCCTCCTATCTGACTGCTCTGCCCCGATTCATAACCACCGCCTCCAGCACTGGACATAGAGTACATCCCGTAACTTGAATCAGCACTATGGCGAGAAACATGTCCACCATCGATCTCCTTCAAGACAGGAAGCACTAATACGACAGGGTTTACATGCCTATCTTCGCAGCCTTTTAACCACTTAAACCAGTCTCTGTCACTATCTACATGTCTTAAAGTCCAGAAAATATTTTTCTTGACTTTGTCCACAATGCTTGCACGCTGACGGTGTACGTCTCGATGTTATAGCCTAAACATCCTGTCAACCATTCCTTCAACTGACTAACACTCCAGGTTTAAGGGACAGTCAAATCTAACTGTGAACACATGAACTCTCCCAGATCTGCTTCAAAGTCATTTGTTCGAACATTCCCAGGACCGTAATAAAACACGAACTTCACTAAATTGGTCATCTCTACTGACATAAAATAAACAACCTAATCAATTAATTATCGACAACGCGTCTAACTTTGGGCAATGCTTGCAAATATTCAAAAAAATATGATATTATTGCTACCGGTCAAATATTGCTACTAATCCACCGGCCAAATTTTTGTGTCTAACCTATCGGTCAAATATTGTTACTAACCCACTAGCCAAATATTCTAATAGACTAAGCATACCCACGTACGTAACCATATACAATAACCGTGATTATCGAGGGTTTAGAGTTTACCCTTGAAGCGAGAGAAGCCACTCGGTCCACCACCACAGCTCCACCACCATTGCCATTGCTCCACCACAGCTCCACCACCGTTCCTCCGACAAACCAACACCAAATCGAGCCATGAGCTAACCCATCCGTAGATCGGGCTTCCACTACCTCTATACTGGTTTTGGATTGAAGTTTTTGTGGTCAAATCGAGCAAAATCGGGCAAAATAGGTGAGGGAAATAGAGTCTGTTCGAATAAGAGAGAGAGAGAGAGAGAGAGCAAGGCGGCCGCGCGAGGAAGAAAGGGTCTGCCCGGCCGCGCGGCTCGGCGACGCCCTTATCACCCCCCAGTCGGCCTGGCCCACGCCGAGTGGGCAATCGGCCTCGGCCTGGCCGATTGAGCCTGTCGGCCTGGGCGGGGCCCGCGGCCCCACTGGCCGACCTTCTGTCGGCTTGCTCTTGGACAACGGAGGTGCTGTCGGCCAGGGCCTGGCCGACTGGCCCAATCGGCTTCCCCTGGCCGACAAAGTGCTAGATCTGTAAATTACAAAAAACGTATAATAAAACTCAAATTAATTAAATAATACGTATTATTTAAAAAAAATCGCTGGAATCTGACGAAAAATGACGTGTTCTCTGTCAAACCAGCATACCACCTTCAGATGGAGCTGAAACAATGTCATGCCGGAATGATGGGGTCGCCAACATCGTCTGTTGATTCTCACAAGGGCTGGCTTGCTCTTTGGGGGGCTTATGTTCCGGGAAAGGTAAAGATTCATGCATGGAGACTATTAAGAAACGGTCTAGCGCTGGGGGAGGAACTTTGCAGGCGAAACATCAAAAAAGGTGTCGTCTGCGTGGTATGTGGGCGGGAGGAGATGGCTCTTCACCGGTTCTGGGACTGCCAACACTCCCAACAATTCTGGGCGGAGATACACCAGCACACTGGCGTTGTGGTGAGACACCTAGTTCATACCCATGGCCATAGGGAGCTGACGCAATGGATGATAAATGGCTTACTTCGGTTAAGGATTCAGACATCAACATATCACTGATGCAGAGCAGCGTTTCTACCATGCACGGGATATAGTGTGCATGGGCCCATTTCTCTCTCTCATCTAGTCTTGTCATATTTGTACTATTACATGCAGAATCTGTACTATACATTACTTTATATATGCATGCATATTAATCCATTTCTAAACTTTAAACCTTCATAGCTTCTGAATTAAAACTCTAACTTATATTATGTTTAAACATTTGAGTTCCTAATGATGAGAGATTCAAAGCAAGTCCAATATTACACATATTTTTAAAAATCTTAGATTTGAAAATATGAAAATTGATGATACTTTATGAAAAAAAATATTCTTGAACTTGTTGTATTCTGTGGTCACCTGTTTTATTTTACATGTATAAAAGAGTAGCATTCTGTACCATGGTGTATCATAATGTTACATTGTGTGATATTGTGAGTTATTGTTTGACAATATACTACAACGTTTCAAAATAGTTTATCTTGATTCATCATTTAATAAAAAATCTTGTTATATTGAATATTGAATATATTTTGTTACATTTATGGGAAAATTATATCAACGAGTTTTGTTTGTTTATGAGAAAATTATATCAATCTTTTTTGACTCATAAATTATAAAAATCTTGTTATATTGAATATATTTTTGATTATTTTAGGTTTGGAACTAACTGCAACTTGATATAGCTTTAAAACTATGAAAACTACTAAAACAATGTGTCACATAATAAAGAACTAGTTATGATGAATATATTTAAAATTTACTGTAGTTTATTGCGTAACTTTATTTTGCATGTGTACATGTAGTTTCACCAAGTTTCATAGAGATCCATTATGTTTTAAAAATTATTATTTAAAACTTGGCAAAACATATTCAAAATTGGTCTTGTTTTGAAGTGCTTGTCATTTGGATCATAAATATGCAATAAAAACATAAAATAAAAATTTGATTCAAAATATACGGTATAAACAAGTTTTGGATGTTTTAAGAAAGCCATAACGGGTGAGAGGAGAGAGGAAGTTTGCATGCACACAGTAGATGTATAGTAGATGAGATTGATGTGACATAAAGTAACTAAGCCAAAAAAAAATTTACAAGAGAATATAACAGGACGAGGTCTTTCATATCCAAATCACAACGTCATCATGTGGTCTAGCCATGCACGGGATCTACCGTGCACGCTAGACTTTCATTTCTGATCACTGATGTCGTTGTACCAGGTTTGGCTTGCGCAGAACTAGGCTCGCGATGGCTGGTTGATTGAGGAAGTGGCAAGACGAGCATGCATGCTGCTGGAGGAATGAATTGAGGTTCAGTCGCCGATACTACCCAGAGAGGCTGCCCCAGCTGAGCGTTGGATGCCACCGGATGCAGAGTGGATGAAGGTAAATGTGGATGGAGCTTTTCACCAGTCTTCAGGGAAAGGCGGGGGAGGCATGGTTATTCGTGACCATGATGGACGTTTCCGAGCAGAGGCGTGCCATTTTTCTGTTCCCTGACGGACCCAGAAGAAGCGGAGTTGATGGTGTGCAAGCGAGCTGCGAACCTTCTGAATGAACTAAATTTGAGGAAAGTGATGGTTGAGATGGACAGCGCGGTAGTGGTGTCAAAACTGAAAAGTTATGAGCTGGATCGATCATCTCACAGCCATCTGGTGGAGAAGATCAAGAGGCTATTCAGCGGGTTCGATGATGTGGTGTTCAAATGGGCAAGGCGTACGGCGAACATGGTTGCTCAGCTAGGGAAGGCTACGAGTTAGAGTTAAGCAAAACTTGGTTTTCGAGTGCTCCAGGTTGTATTCTGGATGTGTTGGGCCAGGACATGGCCGTGATGTAATAAGTGCAGCAACGTTTTCCTTTAAAAAATAATGATATCGAAACTAGAATCAAAGAGATGCGCGGATCTAGCTAGTAGCACTTACATCTAGTGGTTGAAATATAAGCTCTTTTTTTCATTCACCCTTAGCTTCGTTCGTAAACCGTTTTAAGCGCTGCCCGGCAAAGAAAACAAATAAAAGGAGTTATTAATTACTTGATATCAGGAAATTCACGAAATTTTCCAATATAGTGCCATAATGATTGAAATTACCGCTGGAGACTGTGTGTCCACCCACTGCCCAAGGGGTTTATGTTTCGAGTCCATGACTTGTACTACCCCTTTGTCAGATTGAATGATTAGCAGAATATAGTGAAAGTTGCGCACGTATAACTCATCAATTATACACTTAACATTGAGTAAGCGAAATAGAAAGTGTACAACTCACTCGAAGTTATAAGAAAATAGTATTTCTCTTTTGGTTTCTTGAAACTTTAACGCTTGTACAATATTATCCTCTGTTTACTTAGGTTTTCTTTGAGATTACATTCATGGGTCAATGAACCCAATGAGATGCGTCCTCTTCTGCATTCGAGAATCTTCATTTTGCATAATATAGTGAGTATGATTATACATGCAATAAACAAGGTGAGATAGCTAGAGACTTAATTACAGAAATAGTACTTACAGACAATAGGCACTAACGATCGATTTGTCGATGGCGTCTTAATTGAATAATTGAAATAGTTCATCAAATTCAATCATTACCTCGTCATCTCGTTTCCCATAATGCTCTTTTCTAACTCCCAACATTATCCAATTTGTCCCATCCTTTGAGGCATCCATGTACCAGTTATGCAATCTTCGCATTTTTTGATAGATTCTTGACTCTAACTCGTAGCCGGAGGCTGGGAGGCGGCCGGAGGGCCCACACCCTACCCAGGTGCGGGGTGGGCCCACCCGCGCCTAGGGGGTGTGGTAGCCCTGGCTCGCCCCTCTGTCTCTCCTCTGGACTTCGTGACGCCCACGCTAAAATATTGACTTTGGCTTTTGTCCCGTCCAATTCCGAGAATATTTATTTTCTACCTTTCTGGAACCAAAAATAGAAGAAAACAGGCAACTTGTTAATAGGTTAGCAGAAAAGATATAAAAACACCTCAAAGTGTAGACAAAGCAAAGCAAAGTAGATATTAAACAAGCATGAAGCATCAAAAATTATAGATATGTTTTCGACGTATCAAGCATTCCCAAGCTTAACTCCTGCTCGTCCTCGAGTAGGTAAGTGATAAAAGAATAATTTTTAAGGTGACATGCACCATCAAAACCAAGATCAAACCATTTGCAAGCATTGAAAGTTGGGATTAAAGAACTCTAAACATGTGCATGAAAGATGGAGTTCTAACAATAAGACAAAGCAACTATGCATGCAACATGAAAGGCTACAAACAAAGATCATGAATAACATGCATTGAAAAATGTTTGTTTGTTTCACATACAGAAAACATGGCACAGTGACATTCAGCTTGTCCCTCATAGAGTAGCAAATAGATGCATAGGACACCTTCAAAGTTCATAAGAGTGACTAGATACAAGTAGCACAAGAACAATCAATATCACAATATGCATCAATCAATAAGTTTTGGGACACTGCACACAGAATGGCAACTATGCTCTCTTAATGGTGTCTAAAGGTAGAAGGTGGAGACTCAATATAATGGTGGAAGAAAGGCCCTTCATAAAGGGAAGCAGGGATTTCAAGTCTCAAAAAGAGCTTCCAAAGATTATGGTACTTGTTAGCTTTCAGCCCTCATTGCCCATATCATAAGCATCTTGAAGTGATTAAGGTTAAAGGGAACAAACTGTGGAGTATATGCTTGACAAAGTATAAGTTGGCAATCTCATGTCCCATGAATACGAGGGATGCACCTCATGCTACTCAACTTTAGTCACCTATAAGTTCGTGTCATAGTAAGTACATGTGTATCATAGAGAACCGCCAACGGGTACCCCTTACACATGGTACATGAGCTATCCCATAACCAAAATGACAAGGCAAGCAGACAATGAGCATATCAGCGATCTTCCTATGTGCATAGCTTTTTATTGAGGATGCTTCACAGAATGCTCATTATAGTGATGCTGCAAGTTTCCACCATGATTAGGCATGGCTTAGGCTAGCGTCCCGGGCGTTTCTCTAACACAAAATACATAACTCCATGGACTTACAAGCTCGCTTTTTATTTCACACCAGCGACATCCATAGAGAAAAGAGCATGATATCAACTGTGTACAAAGTACAAGTGCAATGTTGAAAACGTTACCCATGAAAACATGGTTCTGCTAATTCCAACATATAAGTGCAAGCATATACAACATAGATGACACAATGGTTCAAGTTTATTACGAGAAAGGAATATAAAGTGTGCCATCAAGTTTGTGAGAGCTTTAATCACTAAGTTTTCACATAACAAAATACTTTTTAATTGGAAGATAGATGAAAACAAGAATATACTTGGAATGGTGTAACACACCATGCATAGGAATTTATAGTGGACACTTTGGAATAACTTGGTTTCTTGGGAGTTGGAAACATGAGTAGAGCTTACTCATACAAGTGGAGGCTAGCAAAAACTAGGAGCAATGAACTAAGAGAGCAATAATGGCCATAGTCATGCAGAGCGACAAAACATTACTAATCAAAGCATAGAGTGGTACTACAAGTCAAGGACTAAATGATCATAGAGGCTATGGTGACTTGTTCATAGTCATAACATGGTGTGAGCATGTGCCAAGTCAACCCAAACAAATCATCAAAGGAGAATACCACAATACTATGCTTTTGTATGCTAAAACAACGCATGATTCTTTAAAGGCACACTAAGCAATCCCAATTGTTTGGAACAACTCATGCTACAACAATAATCACTAAGCATAAGGTCAAAACAACACCTAGCATGACATGCTAAAGTCTAAGTCACGGTCAAAGCAAGCTCCCCTTGCACTATTTCGAGCAAGAACTTTCTACTCCTTTCCAACACCAATCAACTTATTTTAAACAACATAGCGAGAACGGGGGTCCAAACTACTTTATTCAAGCAAACTAAACAAACTAAGCAAAGCAAACAAAAACTAAGACGCTCCAAGAACAACACAACAATGCATGAAACAATAAAAATGAAATGTCTAGAAACACCTGAGCTTTTTAAGGGGATGCCTTGGGCATCCCCAAGCTTTGACGCTTTTACCTCTTGGATATTTCTTGGGGTGACACCGGGGTGGCATCCCCAAACTTGAGCTTTTGTCCATTCTTCATTTCATTACATCATTCTCTCTCTACACCTGAAAATTTTCCTTCATACAAAACTTCACACAATCTTCATTAGCAACATTAGTGTATTCAAAAGATAATAGACCCTTGGGTTTATCTTTAGCACGACAAAACTTTCACTTAAAACACAAGCTACTATAGTAATTCCCTCAAAAATCTCAATTTCCCAAAAAGAACCCAAAAAGGAATCAATAAGAAGCAAATGCAAATAATGGCAGAAATCTGTCAAAACAGATTAGTAGGTAGAAACCGATTTTTTCGAACTGGGGGATTTATTCGTAAATTTTCAGCTCAATACGACTTACAGAGACTCCTCACGAATTTTTATGGTGGAGCACAAAAATCTGTTTCGGGAAAGCAACTCCCCAAATCTTACTTCCCTCTCATTAGAGGTCATTCTTGGCACAACAAGCAAACAAAAAGGATAAGGAGAGGTCATTACTGAAGTAATAACTTCAAAGACTCAAGAAAACTCTTGGGTTATCTCCCTACAAGTACTTTTCTTTAACGCCTTTAAGTTAGGCTTAATAGCTTGAGAAGATTCTCACATAAGAAATGTGAATTTAAGTAAAAGAGAGCATCAAGAATAAAATTCAAAACACATTTAAGTCTAATCCACTTCCTATGCATAGAAATCTTGTATGAAAATAAATTCACAAAGAACAAAGTGACAGGCATAGGAAGATGAAACAAGAGTAACTTCCAAACTTTCAGCACATAGAGAGGTGTTTCAGTACCATGAAAACTTCTACAACCATATTTTCCTCTCTCATAATAATTTTCAGTAGCCTCATGAATAAACTCAACAATATAGCTATCACATAAAACATGCTTTTCATGATCTACAAACACATAGTTTCTATCAAGCTCAAAAATAGTGGGATTAAAACCTTCATATGTTTTACCCAAAGTATATATTTCAAAAGGATCCACAGGAACATAACATTCATCCTCCTTTGGTAAGCATGGGGGACAATCAAATAATGCAAGGTATAAAGAGTTACTCTCATTAGAAGGTAGGCATGGGTAGATAATCTTTTCTTCCTCCTTTTGTTCATCACTCTCCTCCTCTTTTTCATCTAATGAGCTTCCAGTTTCAACAATTTTTTCTTCCATAGGCTCCTGCAGGGCATTAGTATCTTCCATTTGTGGAAAGCATCTATTAAAATATTCAAGAATATAGCCATTTTCTTCCTTGTAATTATCAAAGAAAAATTTAAGTATCTCATAAACCTCATATTCATAAGGTGCATCATCAGTATTTTCAAGCAAACTGGCAAGTTCAAATGCACCATTGAAGGCAATAAATTCTTCAATTTGTTCCACATCATAAAAGTCATAATTTCCTTTAACATAATAGGATATGGTAACATTATCATTATACTCACATTGAAAAGGGAGGTGTTTATACCTCCCACAGCAACAAGCTTTATCAAAGCAATAAGTAACATTATAAGTAGAGCACACCTCTCTAGCAATAGTATTCAATTTATCAATTTGTTCCCATAGGTGTTTCCCTTTTTGTGACAAACGGTGTTCCTTATAATAATTATTTTGTTCTTCTGTGAACCCACCTTGCCAATAAGAACTAGTTTCAAAGAAACCATCCATTGATAGAAATCATGACCAAGCAAGGCAAGAACAGACCAGCAACTAGAGTAGGAACTAATTTTTTTTTGCGTTTTTGATAAGGGAAAGCAAACCAAACTAAACTAATTTTTTGGAGTTTTTGATAAAAAGAAGCAAACAAAACCAAGAAAAGAAACTAAGCAAAACAAAAACAAAGTAAAGAGAAAGGTTGAGGAGGACTCCCCTAGTGAAGACGTCCTTAGCCTCCCCGGCAATGGCGCCAGAAAACTTTTTGATGGCTCAGTTGATGTGGAGCCTATTGGGAACCCCAAGAGCAAGGTGTGAAGCAGCACAGCAGCAAGTCTTCCCTCGGTAAAAAACCGAGGTTATCGAATCAATAGGAGGAAGGAAACGTCACACAGGTGTTGCAAGCAACGCGGAGATCTGCGCAACAGAAACTCAAGACTTTTCTCCAACGAATCAGTGAGGTTGTCAAGCTCACCGGTTTGCTATAACAAAGGATTAAACGTATGGTGTGGAAGGTAATGGTTTGCAGCAAGTAAACAAGTAACAGTGGAAGATGTATCAATGGTAAAGATTGGACCGGGGTTCATAGTTCACTAGAGGTGCTCTCCTTAGATAAACAACATGGCATGAAGGGTAAACAAATTACAACAGGGCAATTGACAGGAACTGAGCAAGGCATATCAATGCAATTACCACTCAGAAAGATCATATGAGATTTGATTGGGCAATACAACAAGATACATAGACCGCCATCCAACTGCATCTATGACTAGAAGTCCACCTTCAGGTTATCATCTGAACCCCCTCTAGTATTAAGTTGCAAGCAACAGACAACTGCTTTAAGCAAAGTGTGTAAGGTAAACAGTCCACATGTTCCATGAACAAGAGACCGTTGTTTTCTCCATAGTAGCAACATCACATCTACAACCAAAGAGATTATTGTCACTTCCCTTGGAAACTAGAGGCATGAACCCACTATCGAGCATAAATACCCCTCTTGGAGTCAGTAGCAACTACTTGGCCAAGATAGCTACTAACAACAAAGAGCATGCAAGATCACAAACAACACAGACATGATAGAATCATAAATACAAAACCATTAATAAAACCAACATAATAATCTCAATATCCATCGGATCCCCGCAAACACAACATGAATGATTACAAATAGATTAGATCTTGATCATGAACGGAGCTCACAAGATCTACACATGAAAGCACAAGGAGGAGATACAACCATCTAGCTACTACATGGACCCGTAGTCCAAGGTGGAACTACTCACGCTTCATACCGGAGAAGAAGGCCTGCGAGATGATCTCCCCTACGGCAGGGTGCCAGGAAGAACTTCAGATCCCCCTCCCGATCTAGGGACGATGGTGACGGCGGCTATAGAAGGTTTCGTGGAGTTTTGATCGGGTGCCTAGGGTTTCTGCATCGGGGGCTTCTTATAGGCGAAGAGGCGAGGCTGGGAGGCGGCCGGAGGGTCCACACCCTACCCAGGCGCGGGCTGGGCCCACCCGCGCCTAGGGGGTGTGGCGGCCCTGGTTCGCCCCTCCGTCTCTCCTCTGGACTTCGTGACGCCCACGGTAAAATATTGACTTTGGCTTTTGTCCCGTCCAATTCCGATAATATTGACTTTCTGCCTTTCTGGAACCAAAAACAGAAGAAAACACGCAACTGGCACTGTGGCAACTTGTTATTAGGTTAGTTCCAGAAAAGATTTAAAAACACCTCAAAGTGTAGACAAAGCAAAGCAAAGTAGATACTAAACAAGCATGGAGCATAAAAAATTATAGTTATGTTTCCGACGTATCACGGGGCAAGGAGGTCTGCGGTGTCAACATCATCCGGACGTTCCTCAAGCGTCGGGTGCAGCCCTTCCAAGCGAGGGTGTACCCGATGTTTTTGTATTCCGGTGCCACCGACCCAATGAGAGTGTCAGATGAAGAGATTTCCTCAGCCGACCTAGACCGAGCTCTCCAACCCCTGCTGAAGTATAGGGCTGCCGAGGAACTGCCGGGGAAGTCTTTCACTGCCCCTTCACTGCCAGGAAGGAAGTTCCTCAGGTAAGTCTTGTTCTTGCACGTGGTGCATTTTCGATTGTTTGTGTCTTCTGTTCTTGACTTGGATGTGCGTATTTGTTGCTTCGCATGAGCTTAAGGTGGAGAGAATGATGTCTCCCCTTCCTGAAAAATAGACGGCTATGCCAGATGGCGGGGATGCGGAATCTGATTCCATGCTCCCTCCCATGCAGTCGCCAACTACAAAATCCCCCGAACATAGTGAAGGGATTTATCGCAAGAGGACCCGAAGCGAAAGTTTGCATGGGGCGACACCGTCGTCGCTGAAAGGGTCCACCTTCCTCGAGTGACACTCTGGGATGAAGGTGCTACCTCCCCCATTCCTGTTGTACCCATTCGGGCCATGGCTCCTCAGCCACCGGCCAAGAAGAATAAGAAAGAGATGCCGGTCTTCAACCTCTCTGATATTCCTTCGTAAATATCGAATGCTTTTTATGTTTTTGATTATGCTTCATCAACTTGATGCTTTTAGTGACGCATTCTCTCTTGCTGCACCAGGAGGTCTTCCTCAGCCAAATCCGTAAAGGATGAGACCGAAGAAGTTGTTGTGGAATCGAAGATGGTGCATGCGGAACATGCAACCGCCTCCCCGAAGATACCAGCCAACTTCGATGACGTCATGTAGAGCTCCTCGAAGCCGAGGACTCATGCGGTTGTTACCCGAAATATGCAAGCTACTCCTTCGGAGTATTCAGGTGGTCATGTAAGTACTTTGTCATTTGATGCGAGCGAGCCCCCGAGTCCTTTGTTTACCTGACTTGCTATTTCTTTACTGTAGCCCTTCATCCGTGATGTCAACCTCCTCGGACAGCAATACCTCGCCTTGGAGGATAGCTTTCGGCAACTCCAACGTGCGTATACCTCTGCTCTTTGTCCTCGGGTACTGATGAATGTTTCTTTTCTAATCCATTTCCTGTTGATTTTCGTAGATGAGAACAATGAGGCTCTCCGCAAGCTTAACGCACTCGAAAAGAGGCACAACCAGGCAAAGACCAAGGAGAAATATGACGTGGAGGCCCTTGAACGTTGTTGGCAAGAGGCCCAGGAGCGTGAGGAGTAGCTTGCGGCTGTCGCAGTGTCTCGAGAGCAGGCAATGGCGGAGCGGCTTATGACTTTTACCAAAACGCTGTCTGGCAAGTTACCATACGCTCCTCTGCCTAAGTTTTTCTGTTGCATTTCCTTTGCCTCATTCGAAATTTCTTTGCCTCAATTTGTAGGTGCCACCGGCATCGCGTTTGATCGTGGTTCCTTGGAGCATGGGAAGCCCATGGCGGTTGTTGTTGTGGTGGTCGAAGACCGTTTCAGCTCTACCATCAAGACACTGGGCACAACCAAGGATCTCCTCACCCACTTCTACCGAGAGATCTTCCCAAAGGGCGTCGCCCTTGATGACGTCGATTCCCTGGCGAAAGCCTTAGTGGTGATGCCCCTACAGACTAGAAGAAGACCCAGAAGGGTGTGGGCGCTACCCTAGGCCTGGCGATGGCGAAGGCGTCTAGCGCGCAGTTGAACCTGAGCTAGGTCACCTCTAGGATGCGGGTGGCAACAGATGGCGCTGAGGTATCCTTTGCTCCCTTCGCCTCCTGCTGCAAAGCACTTTGGCCTGAAACTCATTCATATTCTAGCCACATATGCGCTAGAGCAGCAGCGGGGAGCCAAGGCGAAGGCCACAGAGTCCAAAGTTGCTCCAGATGCGGCTGCTCCATATGGTCCTGGCTCCGTAGTTTCCTTTGTAGTTTTTTGAGTTTGCTTTTCCAGTGTGCATGTAATGCCCCATACTGGATGAACCTGTCTCTACCACAAAATCATTATTTTGATGTAAATATATGCATTTCCTTTGACTACTATCGATTGCCTCTATCTTCATAATCTGTCACATGTGCGCCTCTTAGGGTCCTTCAAATGTTGATCAGATGGCTACGTCATTCGCCTTGATTGTTGCCTGTCCACCGTCGAGAGAGGCATCGCAAATCCTTTGCTACGTGATCACATCCGAAGCTTGGAGAAGGATGTTCTCATCATCCGTGGCCATGCGGGTGTTTGGAAATCCAAGGCCGAACGCTCTATTGCGAGGAAGGAATTTCTCCTTGAGGAATTTCGGTAGATCAGCAAGCAACTTCAATGTAAGTCACTGTGGGTGTCCGTGTTTGTTTTTCGACTAGGCCCGACCTCTACGGCTTCCGAGTTGCTGCTTGGTGACTCCTTGATGGTGCCAGAGAACTTGATGTGGAGCACTTCGTTGGAAACCCCAAGAGAAAGGTGTGATGAGCACAACAACAAGTCTTCCCTCAGTAGAGACCGAGGTTATCGAACCAGAAGGAGGAAGGAAATGTCACATAGGTGTTGCAAGCAACGCGAAGATCTGCACAACACAAACTCAAGACTTTTCTCCAACGAATTAGTGAGGGTGTCAAGCTCACCGGTTTGCTGTAACAAAGGATTAAACGTATGGTGTGGAAGGTATTGGTTTGCAGCAAGTAAACAAGTAACAGTGGAAGATGTATCAATGGTAAGGATTGGACCGGGGTTCATAGTTCACTAGAGGTGCTCTCCTTAGATAAACAACATGGCATGAAGGGTAAACAAATTACATCATGGCAATTGACAGGAACTGAGCAAGGCATATCAATGCAATTACCACTCAGAAAGATCATACGAGATTCGATTGGGCAATACAACAAGATACATAGTCCGCCATCCAACTGCATCTATGACTATAAGTCCACCTTCAGGTTATCATCCGAACCCCCTCTAGTATTAAGTTGCAAGCAACAGACAACTTCTTTAAGCAAAGTGTGTAAGGTAAACAATCCACATGTTCCATGAACAAGAGACCGTTGTTTTCTCCCTAGTAGAAACATCACATCTACAACCGAAGAGATTATTGTCACTTCCCTTGGAAACTAGAGGCATGAACCCACTATCGAGCATAAATACCCCCTCTTGGAGTCACTAGCAACTACTTGGCCAAGATAGCTACTAACAACGGAGAGCATGCAAGATCACAAACAACACAGACATGATAGAATCATAAAGACAAAACCATTAATCAAACCAACATAATAATCTCAATATCCATCGAATCCCCGCAAACACAACATGCATGATTACAAATAGATTAGATCTTGATCATGAACGGAGCTCACAAGATATATACATGAAAGCACAATGGAGGAGATACAACCATCTAGCTACTACATGGACCCATTGTTGGAATTATGCCCTAGAGGCAATAATAAAGATGTTATTATTATAATTCTTATTCATGATAAAGTTTATATTCCATGCTAGAATTGTATTAAGCGGAAACTTTAATACTTGTGTGGTTTATGAACAACACCGTGTCCCTAGTATGCCTCTATGGACTAGCTCGTTGATTAATGATGGTTAAGGTTTCCTAACCATAGACATGAGTTGTCGATTAATAATGAGATCATATCATTGGGAGAATGATATGATGGACAGACCCAAACTAAGCGGAGCAATTAGATCGTATCATCGTGTTCATATTTGCGAAGCTTTTTTTATGTAAAATATTGTATTCCTTAGACCATGAGATAATACAACTCCCTGGTATCGGAAGAAACCTTTGTGGTCATCAAACGTCATCCTATGAGAGGGTGATCATAAAGGTGTCTCTCAGGTGATCGGAAAGTACCTGTTGGGTTGTATGTATCGAGACGGGATTTGTCCCTCCCAAGTCGGAGAGATATACTTCGGGCCCACTCGGTAATCGATATCAACACCGCTTGCAAGCATGTGATTAAGGAATTACTCACAAAGTGATATCGGATTACGGAACGAGTAAAGTACTTGCTGTGAACGAGATTGAACTAGGTATGACAGTACCGACGATCAAATCTCAGGCAAGTAAAATATCGCGAGACGAAGGGAATATATATATGGGATTGATAGAATCCTGGCATCGTGGTTCATCCGATATGATCATCGATGAATGTGTGGGAGTCAATATGGGTTTCCAGACCCCGCTGTTGATTATTGATATAAGATCATGTCTGCATATTCTCGAACCCAAACGGCCACACACTTAACGTGTCTCGACGCTAGGATAGATTGGATAATTGGTTTATGAGTTTTTGTTCGGAGTCTCGGATGGGATCTGGGACATCACGAGAGGTTCTGGAATGGTCCGGAGAATAAGATTCATATAAGGCAATGCAGTTTTTTTGGAGTTCGGAATTGTTTCGGGTTAATCGGTATTGTACCGGAAGCTTCTAGAACCTTCCGGAGGGGGACCAACGTGGCCCCACCTGCTAGGAGGGGGAATGGGCCTATGAGGGAGTGCCCTGGACGCATTGGGCCAGGGGCACAAGGACCCATAGGGCCCAGCCGGCCAACCTAGGGCAAAACCCTAGGGGAGCTTCTAGAAGGGAGGGGAAACTTGCCCCCCCACTCCTTCCTCCTTGGCCGCCGGCCCTAGGGCTTGAGGGAGGGGCAAGGGCTGTCCGCCCACCCCTCTATATAAAGAGGGATGGGGGCGCACCCCCTCCCACACCTCCTCCTCAACTCCTAGCCGCCCTACTGCCCTCCTCTCTCTCTCTCCCTCCCGACTGCACGTAGGCGAAGCCCTGCTGCAGAAAATCTCCACCACTTGCACCGCTCCGTCGCGTTGTAGATCCAATCCATCTCTCCACCATACTTGCTGGATCGAGGAAGGAGGAGACGTCGAGGTGCTGCACGTGTGCATCTCTCGGAGGCATTGCCACTTGCGGTGTTAGATCGGATCGGATCGCGAGGAGGAGAAGCGAGTACGACTACATCACCCACGTTCCGATGAACGTTCCGCTGTGCGAATCTTCAAGGGTATGAAGATCACATCTATCCCCCCTCGTTGTTTGCATCTCCTAGATTAGATCTTGGCTTTCCCGTTAGCATCCGTAGAAATTTTTTGATTTACTATGCTGCGAAACCCTTCAGTGGTATCAGAGCTAGATCTATGCGTAGATGTGTTTCACGAGTAGAACACAACATGGTTGTTGCGGGCATTGATGTTTTATGTTGCAAGCCTCATTTTGTGTTCTTCTTATGACGCGGGATAGTGAGATCGAAGCAGTCCAGGCCAACCTTACGCGACCTCGTTCGTGAACCGGCTCCGCACTTGACGTGTGGCTTGTTCCACACATGCGGCTGGTGGATGCCAGTTTCTCTCACTATAGTTGTCATGGGATTTACACCGGAGTTGCAACCATAATATCACCGTTGTGGCTTTCCGTAGGTAAGAATCGTTCTTAGCTTGCTACTCCCATAAGCCACGTAAAACATGCAACAACAAAGTAGAGGCGTCTAACTTGTTTTTGCAGGGAGTGTTTTCTGTGATATGGTATGGCCCAAGATGTGATGTGTATGTTGTATGCAATGATCATGTTTTGTAATGTTTCACGACTTGCATGTCGATGAGTACACAACCGGCAGGAGCCATATGGTTGTCTTTATAATTGTGTATGACCTGTGTGTCAACTTCTTATACGCCATGTAATAGCCTTACTTTATCGCTAAGTAGTTAGCAATAGTTGTAGTTGTTGTTCGTGGTGGAGGCAATCATGGTGGAGTGATGGAGATCATGCCGGCACACACAAGATGGAGATCATTGCGCGAAGATTGGCTATACCATGTCACATAAAGTTATATGCATGTGATGTTTATCCTTTTATGTATCTTATTATGCTTAGATCGTGACGGTAGCATTATAAGATGATTCCTCACTTAAAGATCAAGATAAAACTGTGTTCTCCCCATGTATGCACCGTTGCAAAAGTTCATCGTGTCCAAGCATCACGTGATGATCGGGTGCTATAGGCTCTACGTTCACATACAACGGGTGCAAGCCAGTTTTGCACACGCGGAAATACTTGGGTTTGACTTGACGAGCCTAGCATGTACAGACATGGCCTCGGAACACAAGAACCGAAAGGTTAAGCATGAGTCATATGAATGATATGATCGACACTTCGTTGTCCACCATTGAAACCACATCTCTTCTCGTGAAGATCGGATTAGGTGTGGTGAATTTGGATCATGTTCACTAAACAACTTAAGGGATGTTGAATTTAGTGGGAGTTCATCTAGTAATTTGATTAAAGTTGAACTAGTTATCATGAACATAGTCTAATTTGTACTTGCAAACATTGTAGATCAAATGGCTAAGTCCAACTTCAACTTCAACGTTTTTGCTGAGAAGGAAAAGCTTAGAAACAATGGGTCTAACTTCACCAACTGGTTCCGCAATCTGAGAATCATTCTCTCTGGCGGTCAAAAGGACTATGTCCTTGAGAATGCGCTAGGTGACGCCCCTGCTGTAGATGCGCCGACTGATGAGAAAGCTGTCTATCAGTCGCGCAAAGATGATTATGGTGTGATTAAGAGCACCATGTTGTTTGCTATGGAATCATACCTTCAAAATCGTTTTGAAGACTATCCCGGGCCCTTTGAGATTCTTGAGGAGCTGAAAACTATGTTTCAGACTCAGGCCCATTCTGAGAGATATGAGATCTCTGAGAAATTCTTTAACTGCAAGATGGAGGAAGGGAGTTCCGTTAGTGAGCACGCCATAAAGACGTGGGGCTACACTCAACGCCTTGAGAAACTGGACTGCAAGATTCTAGAGGAGCTCAAGATTGACAGGGTTCTGCAATCACTCCCTCCTAGCTACAAAAGTTTTGTAGTGACTCATAATCAGATTGGTTCCACTGATACGATCACCGAGCTCTTCGCAAAGCTGAAGGCTGCGGAGGTGGACATCAAAAAGGATAATCATGTGTTGATGGTCAACAAGCCCCCCACCTTCAAGAAAGGTAAGGGTGCAAAGAAGCCCTTCAAGAAAGGCGGCGGCAAGCGCGTTGCCCCTGCTGAGAAGAAGCTCAAGTCTAGACCCAAGCCGGACACTGAGTGCTTCTATTGCAAGGACAAGGGTCACTGGAAGCGCAACTGTCCGAAGTACTTAGCGGACAAGAAGGCTGGCACCATCAAAGGTATATTTGATATACATGTTATTGATGTTTTCCTTACTAGCCCTCGTTGTAGTGCCTGGGTATTTGATACTGGTTCAGTTGCTAATATTTGTAACTCGAAACAGGAGCTACAGAATAGACGGCGGCTTGCGAGGTATGAGGTGACGATGCGCGTTGGCAACGGATCAAGAGTTGATGTGATGGCCGTCGACACGCTCTCCTTAGTTTTACCTTCGGGATTAGTTTTAAACCTCAATAAATGTTATTATGTGCCTGCGTTGAGCATGAACATCATTTCAGGATCGTGTTTATTGCAAGACGGTTATTCATTTAAATCTGAGAATAATGGTTATTCTATTTATATGAGTAACATCTTTTATGGTCATGCACCTGCTGTGAATGGTTTATTTCTTCTGAATCTCGAAAGGGATGAAACACACATCCATAACATTGAGGCTAAGAGATGCAAAGTAGATAGTGATAATACTACTTATTTGTGGCACTGTCGTCTAGGTCATATTGGTGTAAAACGCATGAAGAAACTCCATTCTGATGGACTTTTGGAGTCTCTTGATTTTGAATCATTTGACACATGTGAACCATGCCTCATGGGCAAGATGATCAAAACCCCGTTCTTCGGAATGATGGAGCGAGCAACGGACTTGTTGGAAATCATACATACCTATGTATGCAGACCGATGAGTGTTTCGACGCGCGGTGGATATTGCTATTTTCTCACTTTTACCGATGACTTAAGTATATATGGGTATATCTATTTAATGAAACATAAATCTGAAACATTTGAAAAGTTCAAGGAATTTCAGAATGAAGTGGAGAACCATCGTAACAGAAAGATTAAGTTTCTACGATCCGATCGTGGAGGTGAATATTTGAGTTATGATTTTCTCACGCATCTTAAAGCAAGCAGAATCGTTTCGCAACTCACGCCACCTGGAACACCACAGCGCAATGGTGTGTCTGAACGCCGAAATCGAACCCTATTAGATATGGTCCGATCGATGATGTCTCTTACTGATTTGCCGTTATCATTTTGGGGTTATGCATTAGAAACCGCTGCATTCACTTTAAATAGGGCACCATCTAAATACGTTGAGATGACACCGTATGAATTGTGGTTTGGTGCTAAACCTAAGTTGTCGTTTCTTAAAGTTTGGGGATGCGAAGCTTACGTCAAGAAGTTGATGCCAGACAAGCTCGAACCCAAAGCGGAGAAATGCGTCTTCATAGGATACCCTAAGGAAACTATTGGGTATACCTTCTATCACAGAACCGAAGGCAAAGTGTTTGTCGCAAAGAACGGTTCCTTTCTTGAGAAGGAGTTTCTCTCGAAAGAAGTGAGTGGGAGGAAAGTAGAGCTAGACGAGGTTGTTGAACCTTCTCTTGAGTTGGAGAGTAGCGCAGCACCTGAAATTGTTCCAGTGCCGCCTGCAGCAACAATAGAGGAAGCTAATGACAAGGATCATGAAGCTTCGGACGATGCTGCTACTAAACGTCGCAGGTCGACAAGGTCGCGTGCCCCTCCTGAGTGGTACGGCAACCCTGTCTTGACTATCTTGTTGGTGGAAGACAGTGAACCTACGAACTATGAGGAAGCGATGATGAGCCCAGACTCTGAGAAATGGCTAGAGGCCATGAAATCCGAATTGGGATCCATGACCGAAAACCAAGTATGGACTTTGGTGGACCCTCCTAGTGACCGAAAGGCCGTTGAGTGCAAATGGATTTTCAAGAAGAAAATGGACGTGGATGGTAATGTTACCGTCTATAAAGCACGGCTTGTCACGAAAGGTTTTCGACAAGTTCAAGGTGTTGACTACGATGAGACTTTCTCTCCCATAGCGATGTTTAAGTCCATTCAGATTTTATTAGCAATTGCTGCGTTTCATGATTATGAAATATGGCAGATGGATGTCAAGACTGCGTTCCTCAATGGCAACATTGATGAAGAGTTGTATATGATGCAACCCGAAGGTTTTGTCGATCCTAAGGATGCTGATAAAGTGTGCAAACTTCAGCGTTCCATTTATGGACTGAAGCAAGCATCTCGGAGTTGGAACCTTCGTTTTGATCAAGTGATCAAGAGCTTTGGATTTGTTCCAAATTGCTACGAAGCTTGTATCTACAAGAAAGTGAGTGGGAGCTTAGTGACATTTCTGGTACTATATGTGGATGACATATTGATTATTGGAAATAACATTAACATGCTTAACGATGTGAAGAGTTATTTGAACAAGTGTTTTTCAATGAAAGACCTAGGTGAAGCTGCTTATATATTGGGCATCAAGATCTATAGAGATAGACAAAGACGCCTGATAGCTTTAAGCTAGAGTACATACCTAGACAAAGTTCTGAAAAGGTTCAGAATGGATAAGGCAAAGAAAGGTTCAGTGCCTATGTTGTCAGGTAAGATATTGAGCAAGGCTCAGTGTCCAGCTACGGTAAATGATAGAGAAGCTATGAGCAAAGTGCCTTATGCCTCGGCCATAGGTTCTATCATGTATGCCATGCCGTGTGCTAGACCGGATGTGTCCAATGCTCTTAGTTTGACGAGCAGATACCAAAGTGATCCAGGAGTGGAACACTGGACAGCCGTGAAGAACATCCTAAAGTACCTAAATAGGACTAAAGAAATGTTCTTAGTCTATGGAGGTGATGAACAGCTCGTCGTAAACGGTTTCGTCGACGCTAGTTTTGACAACGACAAGGATGATTCTAAATCTCAAACAGGATACGTTTATATTTTGAATGGAGGAGCTGTGAGTTGGAGAAGCTGCAAGCAAAGCGTGATCGCGAGATCTATAGTAGAAGCGGAATACATCGCTGCTGCAGAAGCGTCAAGTGAAGGAGTTTGGATCAGGAACTTCATCACTAACGCCAGATATTGGCCAGGCAATAACAGCCGTTAGATCTGGATCGGACGCACTAGACAGAACCACTTAAACGCGAAGAGGTACGAGTCCTGCGCCGCACGATCTCATTTAGATCCAACGGCTACAGAGCGTGATCCGCAGCGAAGCGGTACCGTCCAATAGAATCCTGCCGCGTGTTCCCAGAGCTGTTTAAAACAGAATTTGAAAACAGAAACTTTTGCCATTTTCAAACCCATGTATCTTTTGATCCACACGTCCAAATTTTACAAATTTGATGTCATTGGATTCAGCAAGACAAGCTCTAACCAACCCTGCCCTTAGTTTAGCAAATAGTATCTGTTAACTTGTTTAACTTTGTAGATTCCTTTGTGTGCTTGCTAACATTAGAAAAATCATTTAAAAATGATTTTAAGGTTAAAATCTTTGCAATTTGGTTTGTTGTGACCTTACTGACCCTAGGAACCAACCCATAGTTTAGAAAATGATTTTTGAAAAGTTTAGAATGGATTAATTGGTTTAGTCCATTTCTAGCTAATTAAAAACCATTGTTTTGTTTATGAAAATGCTTTCATAAAGAAAACTTTGAGAAAATGTTTTGGACCAAACCTACTGACCCAAACACCAAGTTTTGCAATGGCAACTCATTTGGTGAACCCTATAGGTTAGTGCCTTGGTAATAATATTTCTACACCACATAGAATGACACTTTGTTTTGGAAAATGGTTTTATAGTAAAGCCTTTTGCTAACAACTTTGCCATTTTGGTAAATGACCAATTTGGATCTTACAAAGTTTAGGAATCTAATAGAGACCCTCTTTGCAAATGACTTTGCCATTTTGGTAAATGACCAATTTGGAACTTACAAAGTTAGAAGCCTAGTGAAGACCATCCTTACAATAGAACCAACCTTTGCATGCTTATGCATGACTTAGATCCCATTACCTTGTGTGTGAAAAATTGTTTGTTTGACTTTGTTATTTTATGTGTGTAGTTTTGCTTGATTGGTAGATTAAGTTTGTGTTTGCTTGATTGACTTGTAGTGAAGTGTGAGACTAGCAAGATCAAGGAGTGAACCTATACCCTCTACCAAAAAGGCAAGTGATGCTTCATATTTTTGTCCCATTATTTTCACTATGCATTAGTATTATTTTCTAAGTATAGGACTTGCATGGAATTTTGCTAAGTATAGACCTTACTATGGGAAAACCTAGTAGATGAAGCCTTAGAAGAAATTTCCTAAGTTAAGATTCCTACTACCTTCATGCTTAGCCTAGCTAATAGAAAACTTGGGTGGTATATATATTCACTATGGAAAAATCTCTAAGTCTGAGGACTTATGTTTTTGATTAATAAAACAACTAAATTAATGAATCACCTGGGTGGAATGGGACTTGCTTGGTGGTTTTTGGTTGAGTGGTTCACAAGGCCCATGTTTATGGTTTACCTTAGTGTATCTCACTTGTGGATGGCCACCCAGGAAACAAAGAGATTTGAGATGTCAAATGTTGAGAAGCTTCAAGTGCAACCACTTGGCAATATGGGCTCTGCCATGATCTTAGGATGCTAGAACTTAGTCTCTTGGACAGTGGGTGGTAGATGGGATGATAGGTTGGAACGCGTCCATTTGACTAAGGAAAGGCTACTGAAGGATCTTGTCTTGGGAAACCAAGTCTTGTGGGGAAAGTGCACCACCTCTGCAGAGTGTAAAACCTAAGTACTTAGCCATGTCCCTGGTAAAGGACAATTTGAGCATCAAGACATGGAAACTTCAAGAATCTCATCACTCCAATTTCTAAATAAAACTTGTGGGTGAACAAGGGTTAAAAGGATCTTCAGTCATTGATTGGTAGATGCCCTGAGTGGATCTGGAGTCTTTGATTGATAGATGCCTTGGGTGTTTTTGCCAAACAAAACTTAGTATTTTCAAAAGTTAGGGAAAAATCTATTTTGAGCAAAGCAAGCCTAAGCTCCACCAGCCAAATGCATATAGTATTATAGTCCACTTAAAATATACTAAGGTATCACTTGCCAATACTATTCCAATGTATTGACCCTTGTGGCTGTAACTTATGATGTTGCAGGTTTGATTGATTTAGTGAAGATTGATTGATTAGGATTACAAAGTCTACAACCAACATCTGCCTGTGGCACTTTGAAGATGAAGGACCCATGACTATAGTTATTCCGCTGCAATGTAATGTAGATAGCCAATGAGCTATGTTTGATGTAATAAAACTATTTTATTCCTGGTTATAAAGTTGTATTATGACCTTTGTTTCTTGATATTACATCTAAACTGTGGATGCTAGCTATTGATCCAGGGACTAGCATTGTAAACATAGGGGACTCAGTCTTATTTAAGGTTGGGGACCTTACATTTTGACAGATACTACAACAAAAGGCTAAGTATATGACTGCTATTATAGCAGCTAAAGAGGGCATTTGTGTCAACTAGTTTGTTATCAAACTAGGTGTAGTTCACAGCAGGATAATACTATGAAGATATATTGTACGACAATATTATCAACATGTTTTAACCCCAAAGAAATAAAGGTCTTACCAAAGGACCAAATTTATACAAAGCCATCTCATTAGAGAATGAGTGATGCGTAGAGACGCAAAGACATGCAATTACACACGGACCTGGAAGTGTCAGATCCGGAGATCAGTTGACCACTAGCAAACGTGTACTTACAACACCGGAAAGCCATAGGTGTTGAATACACAAAGGTTTGAAACTAGATTATTGACTCTAGTGCAAGTGGGAGACTGTTGGAGATATGCCCAAGAGGCAATAATAAAGTAGGTTATTATCATATCTTCATACTTATGATAAATGTTTACATACCATGCTATAATTGTATTAACCGGAAACATTAATACTTGTGTGATTTGTAAACATAAAAGAGTCCCTAGTAAAGCCTCTTGTTAAACTAGCTTGTTGGTTAATATATGATCATGGTTTCCAGATCATGAACATAGAGATGTTATTAACAACAGGGTCATATCATTAGGAGAATGATGTGATGGACATACTCCTATAGTTAAGCGTAGCATAAAGATCAAGTCATTTAATATAGTTCATTTGCTATAAGCTTTCTGATACATAGTAACCTAATTCCTTCGACCATGAGATCATGCTTATCACCATCACCGGAAGGATGCATTGATGATATCAAACACCACACCGTAACTGGGTGGCTATAAAGATGGCATTGAGTGTTCGGAAAGTATGGGTTGAGACACATGGATCAAGAGTGGGATTTGTCCATCCATATGACGGATAGATATACTCTGGGCCCTCTCGGTGGAATGTCATCCACTTGCAAGCATGTGACTGGCTCACAAGGGATCACATATCACGGGAACGAGAAAAGAGTACTTATCGGTAACGAGGTTGAACTAGGTATGCAGAGATACCGACGATCAAAACCTCGGATAAGTAAACTATCGTGAGACAAAGGGAAATTGGTATCGTATGTAAGTGGTTCATTGGATCGCAAAGTAATCGTAGAAATATGTGGGAGCCATATGAATTTCTAGATTCCTCTATTGGTTATTGATCGGAGAAGTGTCTCGATCATGTCCGCATAATTCACGAACCGTAGGGAGACACACTTAAGGATTCGATGTTGTTGAGTAGTTATGGAATGATGAGTAAGAGATCGAATGTTGTTCGGAGTCTCGGATGGGATCCGGGATATCACGAGGAGATCCGGAATGGTCCGGAGAATAAGATTCATATAAGGAAAGTCCTGTTTCGGGGTTGGAGAATGGTCCCGGTGTTTTCATCGGGAATGTTCTAGAAGGTTCCGGAATGTCCGGCACTCCGGAGGGGAAGGGTACATGAATGTGTCATAACAAGTTGGAATGATTGCATCATGTACTAGGAGTCATCGCTGAACAAAATAAAGGGTTTAATCAAATCCTAGTTTGAAAAGCCAAACGCCAATTTGAAAAGTCAAGCGGCTATTTTGTTTGGTGGAGGGAGAGTAGGAAACCTACTTGGGGAGGAAGTCCCTCTTCCTCCACCGCCGGCCTTGGAAGCCGAGTTGGGGAGGGACTCCCCTCCCCTTGGTGCGCCCCCTCCACCTATATAAGGAGGGGCAGGGCTGCCCCTCCAAGAGCTACACCTTGCCCCCTCTAAACCTAACCCTAGCCGCCGCCGCCCACCATAGCCGTCGCCCTAGGGTTTGCCCAAGCCGCTGACTTGGGGCAATACCCTTTCCCTAGCCGCCGGCCTAGCTCCCTCTACTTGGTGTGTCTAAACCCTAGAACACCGAGGGCTCTCTCATAGTCCACCATACTCGCTCCGGCTTAAGACGAAGCCCTACGAGATCTCCCCTCTACTTCTGGTACCACGCCGTTGTGCTGCCGGAATCGCGAGGAGAGTGCTACAACCTCCGCTGCCTGCTGGAACATGGGAGAGGAAGTTCTTCATCGAGTACCGAACGTGTGACCGACTGCGGGAGCGCTGCCGGAACGCAGTGCCGAAAGGATCGTCTACGCGATCTTGCGATCGGCAAGTGTACGACTACATCACCCACGAGAATCTGCTCTCGTTAACCGCTTTGGAATCTTCGAGGGTGAGTTCCTCTATCGACTTGTTGCTACAATCTAGTAGATAGATCTTGGCTTGTTTGTGTGCATGCGGTAGAAATTTTTTGTTTTCCATGCTACGAACCCCTACAGTGGTATCAGTGCCATGTCTATATGTAGATCTGTTGCACGAGTAGAACACAATGGTCATTGTGGGCATTGATGCTTTTGTTGTCGATTGCTTCTTGTGTACTTTGCATCTTGCGGGATGGTGGGATGAAGCGGCCCGGGCTAACCTTACATGACATCGTTAATGAGACTTGCTCCACGCTTGACATGCAACTTGTATTGCATAAGTGGCTATGCGGGTGCCTGTTTCTCCCAACATAGTTAAGATTCAATTTACAATGGGTGATTGACAATACTAGTATCAATGTTGTGGTTCTTGTTCGTAAGTTAGAACGACACTTATTGAAAGCCCCAAACCACGTAAAACATGCAAAGAAAATTAGAGGCGTCTAACTTTGTTTTGCAGGGGTGTGCTATGATGTGATATGGCCATGATTGTGATTATATTTGATGTATGCAATGTTCCTTATTGTAAGTTAGCAACCGACATGAGCCATATGGTTGTCTTTAAATTCTGTTAAGACCCGCGTGTCTATTCAAAGTAGTTGTAATAGTTGAAGCTGGTGGACGACAACCATGGAGCGGCATCATTGACCTTGATGCAATGCCGGTGATGATAGAGATCATGTTCGTGCTTGAAGATGGAGATCGGAAGCACAAGAAGAAAGGCCATATCATATCACATATTATGAATTGCATGTGATGTTAATCCTTTTATGCATCTTGTATTGCTTAGTTTATGACGGTAGCATTATAAGATGATCCCTCAAGCACACAATTTCAAGTTTTAAAGTGTTCATCCTTTGTTAGCACCGTTGCTAAAGCTCGTTGTTTAGAAGCACCACGTGATGATCGGGTGTGTTAGATTCTGCGAGTGTATACAACGTGAGCAAGCCAGATTTGCTCATGCGGAAGCTAAGGTTGATCTTGACGAGCCTAGCATGTACAGACATGGTCTTGGAACACGGATCACCGAAAGGTAAAGCATGAGTCATATAGTAGATATGATGAACATGTTGATTATTCGCCATTGAAGCTACATCAACTCTCGTTATGGTCGGTTTTGATGTGGTGGATTTGGTTCGTGTGATCACTAAAACAATGTGAGGGATATTGTTTTGAGTGGGAGTTCAACGGCAATATGATTAAAAGTTGAACACTATTTATCATAAATTAATTCAAAGTGAATTTGCATAGTTGTTGTAGTCATTGGCATCCGTTTACCACCTTGCGCTTAGTTTTAATTGAGATGATAGAACTATAGAATTCTGGTTAGTTACTTTACGAACTGGTATCATATTGTTTTGAAGTGTTAATCTAAAGTTTAAAAGTCCTATTGTAAACTTTCAGTAAGTTCCCGTTACTCCATGAAGTTTAATAACTGGTATTAAATCGAGAGTGAAAATTCCAAGAGTTAGTGTATGAGTATCATGTTTGTCTCCATGATTCTTGATATTCAAAGAATTGTCTTAATATCAAGGTTATCTAGGATCTGAAAGACTTGTTTCAGAAACCATGATGTGTGGAAGATATTGTGATATCTGAAACAAAGTTTTGGTTGCAACATGATAGAGTATAATATGGCAAAAGTCATGTTCTCATATTTGATGAGAATTTGCAAAGGGTTGGAGACACTAGTTATCCTAATCCACCAAAAGGTTTTGGAGAGCAACATTATACTCGCGATTCATCTTTATAAGCTAAAAGTAGCTTGATCATGAATAATTCCATGATAAGGGTGAATATTTGATGTAGGTAAAATATTTACCACACCAAGAGATTACTAAAGAATGGAATTTGAAAGCACACCAAACATTTGATAATGGTGATCTACTTCAAAGTGCAAGTCCAAAGACATTGGTATTTAATTATACACGCTTTGGACTATGTGTCATATGTATGACTCCACTATTGTTGTTGATAGATTCTTTCAAACAGAAAAGGAAATACTCAAAGAGAATCTCATAAATATATGGCAGAAAAGAAAAGACTAGAATTGTTCAGTTTAAGTATATAGATGATATACATGTTATGGCTATATTCTTTGCTTATTAAACAATGTGGTTCTTAAGTATTTGATACTGAATTTGTTGGTATGAATCGTTATACGAAACAACACAATTCATGAACTACAATGGCCTAAGTAACTAGCAAAACAATATGTGATGATGTTCATCGAGAACAAATAAAGGGTTATTGTGTTGCTCGTTAAACATCAAAGCTTGCCTTCAAGATTTTTTTATCAGGTATTATGGGAACAAAAGGGTTGTTCAAATAATTGACGTAATCCATAAAAGATGGATGATTCACAAATCTCGTTGGAGAAATCACATCCATAAAACTAGTGCTAAAAATGTCGAAAGACAAATTGATTGAAAGATCACTTAGGAAGTGACATCGCCGTTTAAATTATATTGGAAACAAAACATGAAGAAACTCCATGTGGATGGAATTTTGGAGTCTTTTGATTTTTGATCACATGACGCTTGTGAAACTTTCCTAGAGATAATTAAAACTTCGTTCATAGGCCAAAAGGGAACGAATGACTAGCTTATTGGAACTTGTACATATTGTTGTACGAAGTCCATTATGTGTAGTCAAGAGCGATGGATTTCAACTTCATATGCTTTCTCCGAAAATTTGAGTGAATATATGAATATCTACTTAATAAGGATGAAGTATGAAACATTTGAAAAGTTCAAAGACTTTCAAGATGAAGTGCAAAATCATTGTAACAAGAATATAAATAGTTTATGATAAGATCATAAAGGAAGATATTTGAGTTACAAGTTTAGCATAATACCTAAGATTTAAGGAATCGTTCCGTGGATTTGTGTATCCCGAAACACCATAAGAGTATGGAGCGTTCGAGATATGTAATTAAACCTTGTTTGACATGGTAAGATCGAAGGTGTAATTCATGAAAATGCCATTATATTTTAAAGATTAGCTTTAGAGACTGCCGTTTTTCCACTGAAAAGAGCTCCATCATAATCCGTTGAAATGACACCATATAAAGTTATGGTTTGGGATAAAACCCAAGTTGTCCTTTCTTAGTATGCTATGCATAAGAAAGATGTTTGCAACCAAAGTCGGATGAACCTGTCTTTGTATGTTATTTCGAATAACTATTAAGTAATCCTCCATAACATTGGAGACAAAAATGTTTGTCACTTAGAACGTCAAGTTTCTTTGAGAAGGAATTTTTCATGAATAGATAAGTGGGAGGACAATAGAACTTTGATAAGGTTAAAAGAACCTTAGCTATATGTGCAAAGTTGCGCAGCGCCAAAAAGTGTTCCGGAAGCAGCAACAATGCTCATGGCTCACGTGCCTCAAAGGTTGTGGTCACGGAGATCTAAGTTCCTATTGAACCAAGTAGGTCAAGTAAACAATCAAATACCAAGATTTGAGGGTTGAATCATTATTTGAGAATAAAGAACGTACTACATGCAAAGAAGCGATGATGGGCCCTGACTCCATAAAATGGCTTGAAGCCATAAAATCCGTGATAGTTCCATACATGAGAAATCATGATTTGAACTTGAAGGACCCTCGATAAAGGTGTAAGACCTTATAGTCGTGTTTGGATCTATAAAGAAATAGACATGGATGTTTCACATCTATGAAATTATCGACATGTCGGGAAAGAGTTCACGACAATGTTCAAAGAGTTGACTATGACAAGATCTGATCTTTCATTAAGCGATATTTAGTCTAGACGGATTAATGTAGCAATCACTACATATAATTTTGTTATGTGGTAGCTGAATAAACAAAACAAAGTTCTTCTAATAGAATTGTTGCCAAGGATGTGTGCATGACACGTTCCAAAGGGTTTTGTTAATTCAAAGGATGCTAAAAGCATATGCAAACTTCAATGGTTGAAGTAAGCATCGCGGAGTTGGAATCTTCACTGTGATGAAACTGTTAAAAGAGTTTAATTTCATCGGAGACGATGAAGATGCTTGCACCTGCAAGAAATTAAGTGGGAGCGCTAAGACATATTTCTAATACATTATGTAGAAGACATATTGTTGATTGGAAGTGATGTATCTTTTTATTAACACAGGATAAGAATTTCATCTCGATGAAAGACTTAGGCAAAACCCAAATGTTTGGCATCAATAGACGCCAATATGTTTGTGCCAGAAGTACATAGATGAGATTTTGAATGAGTTCAATATAGAAACTACAAGAAAGGTTCTTGTCGCACAGAAAGGATTGAATGAGTTCAATATTGATGATATATTCAAGTGTATTGACACTTGGTAAGTGAAACAAATATTCAAGTATAGATTGATACTTGATGTATAAAATCACAAAGAGTATTTTTATCAATCATGCTGTGATGTGTACGAATCCAGATATGTCCTATGCTCTAAATGTTACGAACGTATACCAGAATAATTCATAAGATGATTATTGGACAATAGTAAAGATATTTTTATGATCTTGTAAAAGAAATAAGAATATATTATTTTGTAGAAGTGACAAATAGATGGTTAGTTCATTGTAAAAGTATTACATTGATACTATTTTTGTCACGAAGTACAAATTAAGTTTATCTCAATCTAAACTAAGGGTGGCACAATGTGATGGAAAGTAAGTTCCATAATGGATTTGGATGAGTTCCAAAGTTAAGACATTGTGTGTCACATCCCAAGATTTTCCAAATCTTGTAATGTGAAAAATAAATAAACAAAATAAATTTTTGTTGAAAATCAGGGTGAAAAGAAACTTTTGTTTCTAAAAGGAAACTTAAAATCCCATCTTGAACAAACTTTGATTAAAGTTTGAATTCAACAGAAATCCAAATCAAGGAAAATGCATTCCTCAATGAATGTATCTAGAAATTTGAACACTTGGAAAATAAATCCAAATCCCTAAGCCCTAATGGAAGGAAATCATTTCCCAAGTTATCTCCAAATCTATGGATTTGATCCATACCAAAGTTGATCAACAAATATTCACAAAGGATCAAGAAAGACCTTAGAGATTGGTTTCACTTAGTTTGGAACCATAGACAAAATCTTGTGAACATAATGAGTTAAAGGAAATTGAATTTCCAAAGCTATTAAAGCCTTACCAAAAGCCCCTACCAATTGGTGATCAAATAATCCTAAAGGGATTAAAAATATAAACATTTAATAAAGGAAAAATAAATTGTTTTGGAAATACTAATTTGGATCTTTTAATAAAAGACTTTGTTTTCAAATGAAAAGGTGAGCCAAATTAATTTTGGCCAAGCTTTTGTAATAAAATATTTTGTTTTGATAAAATGAGTAAAGGGTTATTTAAATAAAATAATAAGGATTTAAATATCCAATTTTATTTAAGTAAAAGGCTTTTCCCATTTTAAATGAACACCAAGTATTTTATTACTACTTTGAAATCTTTTATTAAAAGGTTTTGCTTTGATTAAAATGAGTAAAGAATTATTTAAATAAAATAATAAGGATTTAAATATCCAATTTTATTTAAGTAAAGGCTTTCCCATTCTAATTAAAACACCAAAACTTATTTATTTATTTAGATAAGTCTCCAAGTATTCTTTTATTTTTCAAATAAAACCTACTAGTTTGTTTTTGAAAATAATTGGATTTCAAATGGAAATTTTATTTAAATAAATCAAACACTATTAATAAATCAAAGATCCATTTTATTTAATTATTAAATGGATCCTAAAATAAATAAAATATTATTTCATTTTGGATTTGGATTATGTTGTTAAACAGAACCAAATTCAATTGAAAAGTCTGTTGATTGTTTGAATTGATTGAGTGTTGTTTGATTGCTTGAATAAATTGTTTGAAATTCAAAACAGAAAAAGTTTTAGAAAAAGAAAAAGAGAGCAGACAGAAAAAATAAGGAAAAGGTTGACCCAGCCCAAGCAGCCCACTAAGGCCCAGTCCAGCCCACCTCTCTTCTCCCTCAGAAAAACGATTCACACCAAATAATTAACCCGCACAGAGAGTGACAGCCCGGACCCACTCCTCCTCTCTCTCACTCGCTGACGAGACGACCCCACCTCCTCTTATTTCCCCCCCAAACCGTTTTTCTATACCGCGAAAGTAACCCGCAGAGTGATTGATCGGTGGACCCCCTCCTCTCTCCCTTTCCCACTGACCAGAGGACCCCACCGACAGCTGTTCATCGTCCTCCCCACGACCCCGTCACCCCCTCACAGCGCGGCCATTTCTGCCCGTTGAAGAGCCCCATCAATCTACGTTAATCCGTGCATTAAACCTCGCCGTGACCTCGCCCTTTTAACCGCCAGCGTTCCCTCCTCCTTTCCCCTCACACGCCACTCCCTCTCTGCCCCGAGGCTGCCGTAATTCAAGCACATTGCCATAGCTCCAACCATCGTCTCCGGCCGATTCCAGCCAGCACACGCTGCCCCTTGACCTCTCGACCACGCACACATACTCCACACTCCCTGGCGCTTCTGTCCGTGCCTCCCATCCGACCGCGGGTGCCCTAGAACCTCGACTCCGACAAGCTCGACTCACCACCGCCGTCTGCTTCTTCTCCGGCAATGTTTCCTGGTAAGAGCCGACCACCCCGAGCCTTCTCATTCACGCGAGGAGCTTTGCCTTGGAGCCGCGCATCTAACTGTGTCGTCATTTCGCTTTGAGGTGATCCACAGCACCGTCTCTGACCGTGGACAGAGCCAACCGCCGCCGTTCCCAACTCCGACGAGGAATTGCGACTGCCCCTGAGCGCCCCTTGTCAAGCCAGCAGTACCTTGAGCTTCACCGTAACCCCCTGAGCCCGGTGAGCAACTCCTCCTTCTCCCTCACCTCTTGTAGCGTTGCCTCCGTCGTCGACCGACCGCTCCGCCGCCGCTAGTCACCTTCAGCGCCGCCAGATATTGGCCAGGCAATAACAGCCGTTAGATCTGGATCGGACGCACTAGACAGAACCACTTAAACGCGAAGAGGTACGAGTCCTGCGCCGCACGATCTCATTTAGATCCAACGGCTACAGAGCGTGATCCGCAGCGAAGCGGTACCGTCCAATAGAATCCTGCCGCGTGTTCCCAGAGCTATTTAAAACAGAATTTGAAAACAGAAACTTTTGCCATTTTCAAACCCATGTATCTTTTGATCCACACGTCCAAATTTTACAAATTTGATGTCATTGGATTCAGCAAGACAAGCTCTAACCAACCCTGCCCTTAGTTTAGCAAATAGTATCTGTTAACTTGTTTAACTTTGCAGATTCCTTTGTGTGCTTGCTAACATTAGAAAAATCATTTAAAAATGATTTTAAGATTAAAATCTTTGCAATTTGGTTTGTTGTGACCTTACTGACCCTAGGAACCAACCCATAGTTTAGAAAATGATTTTTGAAAAGTTTAGAATGGATTAATTGGTTTAGTCCATTTCTAGCTAATTAAAAACCATTGTTTTGTTTATGAAAATGCTTTCATAAAGAAAACTTTGAGAAAATGTTTTGGACCAAACCTACTGACCCAAACACCAAGTTTTGCAATGGCAACTCATTTGGTGAACCCTATAGGTTAGTGCCTTGGTAATAATATTTCTACACCACATAGAATGACACTTTGTTTTGGAAAATGGTTTTATAGTAAAGCCTTTTGCTAACAACTTTGCCATTTTGGTAAATGACCAATTTGGATCTTACAAAGTTTAGGAATCTAATAGAGACCCTCTTTGCAAATGACTTTGCCATTTTGGTAAATGACCAATTTGGAACTTACAAAGTTAGAAGCCTAGTGAAGACCATCCTTACAATAGAACCAACCTTTGCATGCTTATGCATGACTTAGATCCCATTACCTTGTGTGTGAAAAATTGTTTGTTTGACTTTGTTATTTTATGTGTGTAGTTTTGCTTGATTGGTAGATTAAGTTTGTGTTTGCTTGATTGACTTGTAGTGAAGTGTGAGACTAGCAAGATCAAGGAGTGAACCTATACCCTCTACCAAAAAGGCAAGTGATGCTTCATATTTTTGTCCCATTATTTTCACTATGCATTAGTATTATTTTCTAAGTATAGGACTTGCATGGAATTTTGCTAAGTATAGACCTTACTATGGGAAAACCTAGTAGATGAAGCCTTAGAAGAAATTTCCTAAGTTAAGATTCCTACTACCTTCATGCTTAGCCTAGCTAATAGAAAACTTGGGTGGTATATATATTCACTATGGAATAATCTCTAAGTCTGAGGACTTATGTTTTTGATTAATAAAACAACTAAATTAATGAATCACCTGGGTGGAATGGGACTTGCTTGGTGGTTTTTGGTTGAGTGTTTCACAAGGCCCATGTTTATGGTTTACCTTAGTGTATCTCACTTGTGGATGGCCACCCAGGAAACAAAGAGATTTGAGATGTCAAATGTTGAGAAGCTTCAAGTGCAACCACTTGGCAATATGGGCTCTGCCATGATCTTAGGATGCTAGAACTTAGTCTCTTGGATAGTGGGTGGTAGATGGGATGATAGGTTGGAACGCGTCCATTTGACTAAGGAAAGGCTACTGAAGGATCTTGTCTTGGGAAACCAAGTCTTGTGGGGAAAGTGCACCACCTCTGCAGAGTGTAAAACCTAAGTACTTAGCCATGTCCCTGGTAAAGGACAATTTGAGCATCAAGACATGGAAACTTCAAGAATCTCATCACTCCAATTTCTAAATAAAACTTGTGGGTGAACAAGGGTTAAAAGGATCTTCAGTCATTGATTGGTAGATGCCCTGAGTGGATCTGGAGTCTTTGATTGATAGATGCCTTGGGTGTTTTTGCCAAACAAAACTTAGTATTTTCAAAAGTTAGGGAAAAATCTATTTTGAGCAAAGCAAGCCTAAGCTCCACCAGCCAAATGCATATAGTATTATAGTCCACTTAAAATATACTAAGGTATCACTTGCCAATACTATTCCAATGTATTGACCCTTGTGGCTGTAACTTATGATGTTGCAGGTTTGATTGATTTAGTGAAGATTGATTGATTAGGATTACAAAGTCTACAACCAACATCTGCCTGTGGCACTTTGAAGATGAAGGACCCATGACTATAGTTATTCCGCTGCAATGTAATGTAGATAGCCAATGAGCTATGTTTGATGTAATAAAACTATTTTATTCCT
Source organism: Avena sativa (assembly GCA_916181665.1). Taxonomy (NCBI): domain Eukaryota; kingdom Viridiplantae; phylum Streptophyta; class Magnoliopsida; order Poales; family Poaceae; genus Avena; species Avena sativa. The sequence goes on along the minus strand of OV702298.1, from coordinate 267,825,525 downwards.
GGTTATAAAGTTGTATTATGACCTTTGTTTCTTGATATTACATCTAAACTGTGGATGCTAGCTATTGATCCAGGGACTAGCATTGTAAACACAGGGGACTCAGTCTTATTTAAGGTTGGGGACCTTACAGAATGGTATCAGAGCATTGTGTTGCCTGTAGGATTTGTAACCCTAGGATTGGACAAAAACCCTTAGACAATAGGAGTTGTCTTATTCCAAAACTTATTTACAAAACAATCTTGTAAACTCTTTCCTCAAGCATTTTGGTTTCAACTCTACTTCTCTTCTACTTCAACTTAATGGAAAAGCCTACCCTTTGACCAAAGACTACACCATGTGCAAAGGACTTCTTCAACATCTTCAACTCTAAAGACTTCAACAACTTAAACCTTGGATATCAACTCTAATGACTTCAACTTCTTCAACTCCAATGACTTCAACATCTTCAGCATGTTCACCAAGGACTTCCAGCTTAGATGCTACTAAGGACTACAAGTGATACAAGAAATCTTGCTCAAAGACTTCAAGACTAAGGAAAAACAACCTAGAAGGAGCCATCAACATCTTTGAAGTTTGTGACCAAGAATTTTCTCAAGAAGAAAAGATCTCATTCAAAGAAGAATCAACCAAGAAGGATGGAAGATCACAAGTGAACCATATAGATGGACCACCATATTTTAGTTAAGTCAAACCCACCAACTTATGTGGTGTAACAAAAATTATTTTTGTTGCCTAAGTATGTGCTTGAAACTGTTGTTTGAGTGGAGTGTTTGTTTGGGATTGCTTGCACATTGCTTGTGTGAATTGTGAGGTGTGTGATTAGGATTGATTCCCATAGAAATCTTTTGTCTATTCCAATCCCCCTTCAACCCAAACAGATGACTTCTCCAAGAAACTTCAACATCAAGGATGGTGACAACAACAACAACCAAGAGGACAACATGAAAGAGCTCATAGCAACCCAACACCAGTTGAACCAACTAACAACTCAGTTCATAGCCAACAATAGTGATAAAGACCCTACCTTGAAAAAGTTTTTGGAAGAACAATCCCAACTGATGCTTAAGGTGACTAATCAAATGATCAGCATGGAAGAAAATATCCCAAAAGAGTGTATGACAACAAGGATGACAAAGATGTTATTCTAGAAGGAACCCAAGCTAGCAATACTTTTGGATACAAGGAACATGCATCCAAGGAACATGAAGATCAATGCCCCAAGAAAAGAGGAAGATCTCCCATTTATGAAGAGCATGAACTAGAAGAACTCCTAGCTTTGGAGAAACCCAAAAAGAAGAAGAAGAAATGCCCCAACACTAGCAAGAAGGATATTACACAGGTGCAATGTTTCAAATGCAAAGAGATGGGTCATTATGCCAATGAATGCCCAGAAAAGATGAAGAACAAGATGAACAAGCCAATGGATAAACCCAACCTTAGCCCATGAGTCAAGTGGGAAAAACAAGGACACTATGCAGAAGTTTTCCAAGAAGAAGTTTTTCCAAGATTCCAAGCAAGCCAAGATATAGTTTAGTTGGAATTTTTTTTAAGGGTGGTAGTACCCTAGCTGTTTGAGCCAACTTGTAACCCTAGCCTCCCCAAATCTCGGGACGAGATTTATTTTAAGGGTGGTAGCTTGTCACATCCCAAGATTTTCCAAATCTTGTAATGTGAAAAATAAATAAACAAAATAAATTTTTGTTGAAAATCAGGGTGAAAAGAAACTTTTGTTTCTAAAAGGAAACTTAAAATCCCATCTTGAACAAACTTTGATTAAAGTTTGAATTCAATAGAAATCCAAATCAAGGAAAATTCATTCCTCAATGAATGTATATGGAAATTTGAACACTTGGAAAATAAATCCAAATCCCTAAGCCCTAATGGAAGGAAATCATTTCCCAAGTTATCTCCAAATCTATGGATTTGATCCATACCAAAGTTGATCAACAAATATTCACAAAGGATCAAGAAAGACCTTAGAGATTGGTTTCACATAGTTTGGAACCATAGACAAAATCTTGTGAACATAATGAGTTAAAGGAAATTGAATTTCCAAAGCTATTAAAGCCTTACCAAAAGCCCCTACCAATTGGTGATCAAATAATCCTAAAGGGATTAAAAATATAAACATTTAATAAAGGAAAAATAAATTGTTTTGGAAATATTAATTTGGATCTTTTAATAAAAGACTTTGTTTTCAAATGAAAAGGTGAGCCAAATTAATTTTGGCCAAGCTTTTGTAATAAAATATTTTGTTTTGATAAAATGAGTAAAGGGTTATTTAAATAAAATAATAAGGATTTAAATATCCAATTTTATTTAAGTAAAAGGCTTTTCCCATTTTAAATGAACACCAAGTATTTTATTACTACTTTGAAATCTTTTATTAAAAGGTTTTGCTTTGATTAAAATGAGTAAAGAATTATTTAAATAAAATAATAAGGATTTAAATATCCAATTTTATTTAAGTAAAGGCTTTCCCATTCTAATTAAAACACCAAAACTTATTTATTTATTTAAATAAGTCTCCAAGTATTCTTTTATTTTTCAAATAAAACCTACTGGTTTGTTTTTGAAAATAATTGGATTTCAAATGGAAATTTTATTTAAATAAATCAAACACTATTAATAAATCAAAGATCCATTTTATTTAATTATTAAATGGATCCTAAAATAAATAAAATATTATTTCATTTTGGATTTGGATTATGTTGTTAAACAGAACCAAATTCAATTGAAAAGTCTGTTGATTGTTTGAATGGATTGAGTGTTGTTTGATTGCTTGAATAAATTGTTTGAAATTCAAAACAGAAAAAGTTTTAGAAAAAGAAAAAGAGAGCAGACAGAAAAAATAAGGAAAAGGTTGACCCAGCCCAAGCAGCCCACTAAGGCCCAGTCCAGCCCACCTCTCTTCTCCCTCAGAAAAACGATTCACACCAAATAATTAACCCGCACAGAGAGTGACAGCCCGGACCCACTCCTCCTCTATCTCACTCGCTGACGAGACGACCCCACCTCCTCTTATTTCCCCCCCGAACCGTTTTTCTATACCGCGAAAGTAACCCGCAGAGTGATTGATCGGTGGACCCCCTCCTCTCTCCCTTTCCCACTGACCAGAGGACCCCACCGACAGCTGTTCATCGTCCTCCCCACGACCCCGTCACCCCCTCACAGCGCGGCCGTTTCTGCCCGTTGAAGAGCCCCATCAATCTGTGTTAATCCGTGCATTAAACCTCGCCGTGACCTCGCCCTTTTAACCGCCAGCGTTCCCTCCTCCTTTCCCCTCACACGCCACTCCCTCTCTGCCCCGAGGCTACCGTAATTCGAGCTCACATTGCCATAGCTCCAACCATCGTCTCCGGCCGATTCCAGCCAGCACACGCTGCCCCTTGACCTCTCGACCACGCACACATACTCCACACTCCCTGGCGCTTCTGTCCGTGCCTCCCATCCGACCGCGGGTGCCCCAGAACCTCGACTCCGACAAGCTCGACTCGCCACCGCCGTCTGCTTCTTCTCCGGCAACGTTTCTTGGTAAGAGCCGACCACCCCGAGCCTTCTCATTCACGCGAGGAGCTTTGCCTTGGAGCCGCGCATCTAACTGTGTCGTCATTTCGCTTTGAGGTGATCCACAGCACCGTCTCCGACCATGGACAGAGCCAACCGCCGCCGTTCCCAACTCCGACGAGGAATTGCGACTGCCCCTGAGCGCCCCTTGTCAAGCCAGCAGTACCTTGAGCTTCACCGTAACCCCCTGAGCCCGGTGAGCAACTCCTCCTTCTCCCTCACCTCTTGTAGTGTCGCCTCCGTCGTCGACCGACCGCTCCGCTGCCGCTAGCCACCGTCAGCGCCGCCAGATATTGGCCAGGCAATAACAGCCGTTAGATCTGGATCGGACGCACTAGACAGAACCACTTAAACGCGAAGAGGTACGAGTCCTGCACCGCACGATCTCATTTAGATCCAACGGCTACAGAGCGTGATCCGCAGCGAAGCGGTACCGTCCAATAGAATCCTGCCGCGTGTTCCCAGAGCTGTTTAAAACAGAATTTGAAAACAGAAACTTTTGCCATTTTCAAACCCATGTATCTTTTGATCCACACGTCCAAATTTTACAAATTTGATGTCATTGGATTCAGCAAGACAAGCTCTAACCAACCCTGCCCTTAGTTTAGCAAATAGTATCTGTTAACTTGTTTAACTTTGCAGATTCCTTTGTGTGCTTGCTAACATTAGAAAAATCATTTAAAAATGATTTTAAGGTTAAAATCTTTGCAATTTGGTTTGTTGTGAACTTACTGACCCTAGGAACCAACCCATAGTTTAGAAAATGATTTTTGAAAAGTTTAGAATGGATTAATTGGTTTAGTCCATTTCTAGCTAATTAAAAACCATTGTTTTGTTTATGAAAATGCTTTCATAAAGAAAACTTTGAGAAAATGTTTTGGACCAAACCTACTGACCCAAACACCAAGTTTTGCAATGGCAACTCATTTGGTGAACCCTATAGGTTAGTGCCTTGGTAATAATATTTCTACACCACATAGAATGACACTTTGTTTTGGAAAATGGTTTTATAGTAAAGCCTTTTGCTAACAACTTTGCCATTTTGGTAAATGACCAATTTGGATCTTACAAAGTTTAGGAATCTAATAGAGACCCTCTTTGCAAATGACTTTGCCATTTTGGTAAATGACCAATTTGGAACTTACAAAGTTAGAAGCCTAGTGAAGACCATCCTTACAATAGAACCAACCTTTGCATGCTTATGCATGACTTAGATCCCATTACCTTGTGTGTGAAAAATTGTTTGTTTGACTTTGTTATTTTATGTGTGTAGTTTTGCTTGATTGGTAGATTAAGTTTGTGTTTGCTTGATTGACTTGTAGTGAAGTGTGAGACTAGCAAGATCAAGGAGTGAACCTATACCCTCTACCAAAAAGGCAAGTGATGCTTCATATTTTTGTCCCATTATTTTCACTATGCATTAGTATTATTTTCTAAGTATAGGACTTGCATGGAATTTTGCTAAGTATAGACCTTACTATGGGAAAACCTAGTAGATGAAGCCTTAGAAGAAATTTCCTAAGTTAAGATTCCTACTACCTTCATGCTTAGCCTAGCTAATAGAAAACTTGGGTGGTATATATATTCACTATGGAAAAATCTCTAAGTCTGAGGACTTATGTTTTTGATTAATAAAACAACTAAATTAATGAATCACCTGGGTGGAATGGGACTTGCTTGGTGGTTTTTGGTTGAGTGGTTCACAAGGCCCATGTTTATGGTTTACCTTAGTGTATCTCACTTGTGGATGGCCACCCAGGAAACAAAGAGATTTGAGATGTCAAATGTTGAGAAGCTTCAAGTGCAACCACTTGGCAATATGGGCTCTGCCATGATCTTAGGATGCTAGAACTTAGTCTCTTGGACAGTGGGTGGTAGATGGTATGATAGGTTGGAACGCGTCCATTTGACTAAGGAAAGGCTACTGAAGGATCTTGTCTTGGGAAACCAAGTCTTGTGGGGAAAGTGCACCACCTCTGCAGAGTGTAAAACCTAAGTACTTAGCCATGTCCCTGGTAAAGGACAATTTGAGCATCAAGACATGGAAACTTCAAGAATCTCATCACTCCAATTTCTAAATAAAACTTGTGGGTGAACAAGGGTTAAAAGGATCTTCAGTCATTGATTGGTAGATGCCCTGAGTGGATCTGGAGTCTTTGATTGATAGATGCCTTGGGTGTTTTTGCCAAACAAAACTTAGTATTTTCAAAAGTTAGGGAAAAATCTATTTTGAGCAAAGCAAGCCTAAGCTCCACCAGCCAAATGCATATAGTATTATAGTCCACTTAAAATATACTAAGGTATCACTTGCCAATACTATTCCAATGTATTGACCCTTGTGGCTGTAACTTATGATGTTGCAGGTTTGATTGATTTAGTGAAGATTGATTGATTAGGATTACAAAGTCTACAACCAACATCTGCCTGTGGCACTTTGAAGATGAAGGACCCATGACTATAGTTATTCCGCTGCAATGTAATGTAGATAGCCAATGAGCTATGTTTGATGTAATAAAACTATTTTATTCCTGGTTATAAAGTTGTATTATGACCTTTGTTTCTTGATATTACATCTAAACTGTGGATGCTAGCTATTGATCCAGGGACTAGCATTGTAAACATAGGGGACTCAGTCTTATTTAAGGTTGGGGACCTTACATTTTGACAGATACTACAACAAAAGGCTAAGTATATGACTGCTATTATAGCAGCTAAAGAGGGCATTTGTGTCAACTAGTTTGTTATCAAACTAGGTGTAGTTCACAGCAGGATAATACTATGAAGATATATTGTACGACAATATTATCAACATGTTTTAACCCCAAAGAAATAAAGGTCTTACCAAAGGACCAAATTTATACAAAGCCATCTCATTAGAGAATGAGTGATGCGTAGAGACGCAAAGACATGCAATTACACACGGACCTGGAAGTGTCAGATCCGGAGATCAGTTGACCACTAGCAAACGTGTACTTACAACACCGGAAAGCCATAGGTGTTGAATACACAAAGGTTTGAAACTAGATTATTGACTCTAGTGCAAGTGGGACACTGTTGGAGATATGCCCAAGAGGCAATAATAAAGTAGGTTATTATCATATCTTCATACTTATGATAAATGTTTACATACCATGTTATAATTGTATTAACCGGAAACATTAATACTTGTGTGATTTGTAAACATAAAAGAGTCCCTAGTAAAGCCTCTTGTTAAACTAGCTTGTTGGTTAATATATGATCATGGTTTCCTGATCATGAACATAGAGATGTTATTAACAACAGGGTCATATCATTAGGAGAATGATGTGATGGACATACTCCTATAGTTAAGCGTAGCATAAAGATCAAGTCATTTAATATAGTTCATTTGTTATAAGCTTTCTGATACATAGTAACCTAATTCCTTCGACCATGAGATCATGCTTATCACCATCACCGGAAGGATGCTTTGATGACATCAAACACCACACCGTAACTGGGTGGCTATAAAGATGGCATTGAGTGTTCGGAAAGTATGGGTTGAGACACATGGATCAAGAGTGGGATTTGTCCATCCATATGACGGATAGATATACTCTAGGCCCTCTCGGTGGAATGTCATCCAATTAGCTTGCAAGCATGTGACTGGCTCACAAGGGATCACATATCACGGGAACGAGAAAAGAGTACTTATCGGTAACGAGGTTGAACTAGGTATGCAGAGATACCGACGATCAAAACCTCGGATAAGTAAACTAACTTGAGACAAAGGGAAATTGGTATCGTATGTAAGTGGTTCATTCGATCACAAAGTAATCGTAGAAATATGTGGGAGCCATATGAATTTCCAGATTCCTCTATTGGTTATTGATCGGAGAAGTGTCTCGATCATGTCCACATAATTCACGAACCGTAGGGAGACACACTTAAGGATTCGATGTTGTTGAGTAGTTATGGAATGATGAGTAAGAGACTGAATGTTGTTCGGAGTCTCGGATGGATCCGGGATATCACGAGGAGATCCGGAATGGTCCGGAGAATAAGATTCATATAAGGAAAGTCCTATTTCGTGGTTGGAGAATGGTTCCGGTGTTTTCATCGGGAATGTTCTAGAAGGTTCCGGAATGTCCGGCACTCCGGAGGGGAAGGGTACATGAATGTGTCATAACAAGTTGGAATGATTGCATCATGTACTAGGAGTCATCGTTGAACAAAATAAAGGGTTTAATCAAATCCTAGTTTGAAAAGTCAAACGCCAATTTGAAATGTCAAGCGGCTATTTTGTTTGGTGGAGGGAGAGTAGGAAACCTACTTGGGGAGGAAGTCCCTCTCCCTCCACCGCCGGCCTTGGAAGCCGAGTTGGGGAGGGACTCCCCTCCCCTTGGAGCGCCCCCTCCACCTATATAAGGAGGGGCAGGGCTGCCCCTCCAAGAGCTACACCTTGCCCCCTCTAAACCTAACCCTACCCGCCGCCGGCCACCATAGCCGCCGCCCTAGGGTTTGCCCAAGCCGCCGACTTGGGGCAATCCCCTTGTCCTAGCCGTCGGCCTAGCTCCCTCTACTTGGTGTGTCTAAACCCTAGAACACCGAGGGCTCTCTCATAGTCCACCATACTCGCTCCGGCTTAAGGCGAAGCCCTGCGAGATCTCCCCTCTACTTCCGGTACCACGCCGTTGTGCTGCCGGAATCGCGAGGAGAGTGCTACAACCTCCGCTGCCTGCTGGAACATGGGAGAGGAAGGTCTTCATCGAGTACCGAATGTGTGACCGACTGCGGGAGCGCTGCCGGAACGCAGCGCCGAAAGGATCGTCTACGCGATCTTGAGATCGGCAAGTGTACGACTACATCACCCACGAGAATCTGCTCTCGTTAACCGCTTTGGAATCTTCGAGGGTGAGTTCCTCTATCGACTCATTGCTACAATCTAGTAGATAGATCTTGGATTGTTTGTGTGCATGAGGTAGAAATTTTTTGTTTTCCTTGCTACGAACCCCTACAGCAGATCCATTGACTAAACCTCTTCCACGTGTAAAACATGATCAGCACCTTAGTGTCATGGGTGTGATATTGTTGCCAAATGTAAACTAAATTATTGACTCTAGTGCAAGTGGGAGACTGTTGGAAGTATGCCCTAGAGGCAATAATAAAGATGTTATTATTATAATTCTTGTTCATGATAAAGTTTATATTCCATGCTAGAATTGTATTAAGCGGAAACTTTAATACTTGTGTGGTTTATGAACAACACCGTGTCCCTAGTATGCCTCTATGGAATAGCTCGTTGATTAATGATGGTTAAGGTTTCCTAACCATAGACATGAGTTGTCGATTAATAATGAGATCATCTCATTGGGAGAATGATATGATGGACAGACCCAAACTAAGCAGAGCAATTAGATCGTGTCATCGTGTTCATCTTTGCGAAGCTTTTCTTATGTCAAATATTGTATTCCTTAGACCATGAGATAATACAACTCCCTGGTATCGGAAGAAAGCTTTGAGGTCATCAAACGTCATCCTATGAGAGGGTGATCATAAAGGTGTCTCTCAGGTGATCGGAAAGTACCTGCTGGGTTGTATGTATCGAGATGGGATTTGTCCCTCCCAAGTCGGAGAGATATACTTCGGGCCCACTCGGTAATCGATATCAACACCGCTTGCAAGCATGTGATTAAGGAGTTACTCACAAAGTGATATCGGATTACAGAACGAGTAAAGTACTTGCTGTGAACGAGATTGAACTAGGTATGATAGTACCGATGATCAAATCTCGGGCAAGTAAAATATCGCGAGACGAAGGGAATATATATGGGATTGATTGAATCCTGGCATCGTGGTTCATCCGATATGATCATCGATGAATGTGTGGGAGTCAATATGGGTTTCCAGACCCTGCTGTTGATTATTGATATAAGATCATGTCTGCATATTCTCGAACCCGAAGGGTCACACACTTAACGTGTCTCGACGCTAGGATAGAGTGGATAATTGGTTTATGAGTTTTTGTTCAGAGTCTCGGATGGGATCCGGGACATCACGAGAGGTTCCGGAATGGTCCGGAGAATAAGATTCATATAAGGCAATGCAGTTTTTTTGGAGTTCAGAATTGTTCGGGGTTAATCGGTATTGTACCGGAAGCTTCTAGAACCTTCCGGAGGGGGACCAACGTGGCCCCACCTGCCGGGAGGGGGCATGGGCCTATGAGGGAGTGCCCTGGACGCATTGGTCCAGGGGCACAAGGCCCCATAGGGCCCAGCCGGCCAACCTAGGGCAAAACCCTAGGGGAGCTTCTAGAAGGGGGGAACTTGCCCCCCACTCCTCCCTCCTTGGCCGTCGGCCCTAGGGCTTGGGGGAGGGGCAAGGGCTGGCCGCCCACCCCTCTATATAAAGAGGGCTGGGGGCGCACCCCCTCCCACACCTCCTCCTCAACTCCTAGCCGCCCTGCTGCCCTCCTATCTCTCCCTCCCGACTGCACGTAGGCGAAGCCCTGCTACAGAAACTCTCCACCACTTGCACCGTGCCGTCGCATTGTAGATCCAATCCGTCTCTCCACCATACTTGCTGGAACGAGGAAGGAGGATACGTCGAGGTGCTGCACGTGTGCATCTCTCGGAGGCATCGCCACTTGCGGTGTTAGATCGGATCGGATCGCGAGGAGGAGAAGCGAGTATGACTACATCACCCACGTTCCGACGAACGTTCCGCTGTGCGAATCTTCAAGGGTATGAAGATCACATCTATCCCCCTTCGTTGTTTGCATCTCCTAGATTAGATCTTGGATTTCCCGTTCGCATCCGTAGAAATTTTTTATTTACTATGCTGCGAAAATCTTCACCCATAGTCAAAGGTGGAACTACTCACACATCATACTGGAGAGAAGGCCTCCGTGATGATCTCCCCACCGGCAGGGTACCAGGAAGGACTTCAGACCCCCCCCAGCTAGGGACGATGGTGGTAGCGGCTACAGATGGTTTCGTAGAGATTTGATCGGGTGCTTAGGGTTTCTGCATCGGGGGCTTCTTATAGGATAAGGGGGAGGCCGAGGCGGCGGCCAGGGGTGCCAAACCCTAGCCAGGCGCAGGGTGGGTCCCACGCGCGCCTGGGGTGGGTCTGGACGCCCTGGCCGGCTCCCCTCTGGACTTCTTGTTCCCCACGAAAAGTAATTGACTTTGACGTTTGTCCCATGCAATTCTGATAATATTTCTTTACTAACTTTTCTGAAACCAAAAACAGCAGAAAACAGACATTTGGCACTGTTGCAACTTGTTAATAGGTTAGTACCAGAAAACATGTAAAAAGAACCTCAAAGTGTAGACAAGTAAAGCAAAGTAGATACTAAACAAGCATGGAGCATCAAAAAATTTAGATACGTTTCCGACGTATCACTGCTCTTGTTTGTAGTTGTTAATCTTCAGCCGCAGGAAGAGAAGGAGCGAGTTGCAATTTGGCTCAATTGCCTCACCCAACAGAAGTTGGAGGTCGGAGGCTTCTTTTGAATGGACCGTGATCGGGCGACTATTGTCGCGACGGTTCAGGATCCACCAGGTACTTCAGGTGTTGAAGCATGCAAGGTCCTCACTTGCATCTATCTGGGGAGTGATGTTTCCACTGGATGCGGCTCCATCCACCTTTTTGAGGCTGTTGGGCAAGTTTCAAAGCATGGACGCCGTGAAAGAACTAGTACGTCATCAGCTAGTGGCGGGCACGAAGGCAGCACTAGCGCTTGTTCGGCTGCATTGTCGTGATGTTGACCTGGCGGAAATAGTGGCGGGGCCACCCATTCCTCCGGATGGTTTGGCATGGAACATGCGCCCACACTATGCCGCGGTGGCTCGCCATGCTGAAGACATTGTCAACGTATTCGATGAGCGGACAAACGTCCTGCTCCAATGTAGTTGAGTCCTAGAAGTTTGAAACATAGTAATGTAAAATATGCATAGTATTTATTGGGATTTTATGCCCTTATAAAGTTTGTAAGTATGTATTTGCACGCAGTGCTTTATTGATTTTAATCTGTGCATGTCCTTTTCGTTAGCCTGACGTGGTCAGCTACTTAGGGTAATGCATTATTGAAGCAGTCGACGAAGTCGTAAGGTGAGGCGCAACCCCCGAGCATATTTAAGAATGTAAATATACAAGAGATAAAAATATGTTGGCCAAGGAACTTAGCTTTTATTCATCGCATAGTAGGGGTATAAGTTTTGGCTGAGTAGCCTGGCTAAATAGCCTTATTGAAAGTAAAAGATGACTAAGGATAGAAGCGTCGCAGTTGTGCGATGTTCCAGGGGTTGAAGTATGCTACTCCGGACTCGACGTCCTTGAGGCGATAGTCGCCACCTGGGATTACTTCGGTGACCACGTAGGGTCCTTCCCAGGGTGACTCTAGTTTCAGGTGCACTTTCTGCTTGAGTCGCAGGACGAGGTCTCCTTTGACGAAGGACCATGCCACGAGCTTCGTCCAGTATGTTGACGGTATCTTCGAGTGCGGCCATTGATTCGGCTTTACTGTATGCGATGACCCGCGGGACCTTGTATCGTACCTCGGTGGGTAACATTGCTTCGGCTCCGTCTACCATGAAGAAAAGCGTGTAGCCAGTAGCGCTGTTTGGCGTTGTGTGTAGGCTCCATAGGACGGAGAGTAGATCGTCCGCCCAGGCTCCAGCTAGGCGTTCGAGTGGGCGTAGCAGCCTCTTCTTGATTCTGTTGCAGATGAGGCCGTTGGCTTTTCGACCTGCCCGTTAGTCTGCGGATGCGCCACAAAGGCGTACGTGACACTGATGTCGAGGTCTTCGCAGAAGTCTCGGAACTCCTTTGAGGTGAAGTTCGTGCTGTTTTCGGTTATGATGTTGTGAGGCACTCCGAACCTATAGACGATGTATTGAAAGAATTTAACGGCAGTGGCACCAGTTTTGTTAGTCACAGCCATGGCCTCAATCCACTTCGTGAACTTGTCGACTGCCACCAGGAGAAAGACATGTCCTTCGGGTGAGGACTTCTGCAGTTTGCCGACCATGTCGAGTCCCACTGGGCGAAGTTCCAGGCCAATGGTATAGGTTGTAGCTCTGAACCTGGCATGTGAGGCTTGTCTGCAAACCTCTGACAGACATTGCACTTCTCGACGATGTCCTTGGCGTCGCACATCGCGGTTGTCCAGTAGAAGCCATCTCGTAGAGCCTTGGCGACGAGGGCGCGGCTGCCTGTGTGGTGTCCATAGATGCCTTCGTGGATGTCGAGGAGGATGCTCTTCTTGTCACCGTTGGTGACACACCACTGGAGCACTCCTATGATGCTGCTCTTGTATAGCTCACCGTTGATGATGATGAAGGCTTTTGATCGACGAGCGATGTGCCTAGTGTCCGTCGGGTCCTTGGGTAGCTGCTTGCTCACCAGGTACTTGACGTATGGCTGAGTCCACGTTTTCTCGACTACAAGGACCTGCATGAGGCTGGCGAACTCGACTTTCGTGTCCAGCTCTTCAGGTGCCTCCGCCTTTTAGGGTGACACATCCCCCGAGTGTCCTACAACTTCGACTGTGTCCTTCGGGATTTTCTGCTTGATAGAGGGCACGTAGATTTGATCGAGGAACACACCCGGTGGCACTAGGGCGCAGGTGGAGCCAATGTTGGAGAGCTTGTCGGCCTCCTCATTACTTTTCCTACCGACGTGCCCAGTTCATAGCCGTCGAAGTCTCCTTCGAGTGAGTTGTAGAGCGCACGGATGCGATCATGTTGCTGCTATGTGTGGTGCAGTCGTTCATCGTCTGCTGGACGACGAGGTTGGAGTCACCGTAAATGACAAGGCGCGTGGCGCCGCATACTTTGGCCACCCACATGCCGTGCAGGAGTGCCTCGTACTCAGCCTCATTGTTGGATGCACGGAACTTCATCCGCGGCACATATCTCGTCTTATCCCCTTGAGGGGATGCCAAGATTATGGTGTCACGCTTGGAGCCGTCTAAGTGCATCGTCCAGAGCTAGAACATGTCCCGAATGTCTGGTAGCTGGAGCTCCATCCAGTGGATGAAGAAGTCAGGGAGAACCTGAGATTTGACAGCGGTGCGACACCTGTAGATGATGTCCCGAGGGGCCAACTCGATGCCCCATAAGGCTACCCGTCATGTAGCTTCGGGGTTGTTGAGGATGTGTGATAGTGGTGCGTCGTTGACGACCACGATATGATGCTCCTGAAAGTAGTGGCGCAATTGACATGCAGTCATGAATACGCCTTGGGCGAGCTTTTGTTAGTGGGGATGCCTTTTCTTTGTAGGCGTCAGTACCTTGCTGAGGTAGTATATTGGGCGTTGTACCCCATGGGTTTTGCCATCTTCAGGTCGTTCTACCATGAGGGCTGTGTGATACCTTCGATCCGGATTATAGATGTAGTATAGTTCTTTTTTCCTAGTAGACCTAGGTTTATCGAATCCTCGGGAAGCAGAAAGCAAAGTGAAGTTACTTTAACGGACCTTCGAGGGTTTTAGAATTCCTTTTGTGTTTTCAACGGACCAAGAGTTTGCGATCTTTTTGTTGTTGTTGACAATGGAGAGAGAGAGGGGCCTGGGGCTTTCGGTTTCACCAGTAGCTGTGCAAAACATCTGATGAAAATAAAAGATAATAATAAAGTATGCATGTAATTGTTAGAGCAAGATAATTATATGTGGGCAGTGCATCTATAATTTCTATTGCCTCTGCAAACCACTTATAGAAATAAGCTACTAGTCTCATCTAAACCACTTATAAAAAAGCAAACTTGAATTATCCTACATCTACCAATTTTTGTGTACACAGAGCACTCAGCACCATCAGATCATTTCCACTTGATAAAATCTAACGACATAATCGTACTGATCATCGTCTACGATTGATATTGATTTGTTCCGTCAGGTAGAGGACGTTCAGCCGAAGTTAAATCACTCCACGTCCCCAGCGTATACTCCACACACTTCTTCTTATCTATCTATCTACTAATTTCTTTACAGGTAGGTTCGTCCTCCCTAATTTTCCGTCCGCTTTTTTTTGGTTTTGCCCCTGCTGATTTAGCTATATTACACAATGTGCCACCGCCAAAGGAAAAGTTCCGTCCTGGGTTTTCTTCCTTGGTCATTCCCCGTCTTCACACCACCGGATTGGGTTTTTGTGGCCGCCTGGCCGCGATTGACCAGGTCGCGCTCCTCCATTGTCCGTAGCTCCTGGCCGCGATTGGCAGTTCCTCGGCGACCGGATCCTCCCTGATCTATGGCCACAGTCTCTCATATCCATATCCATCCGAACTGCTGCTCAAAGGAAACAGATGCCATGAACACGACGAAGCAAGGAGGCAGAGGATGGGAGGGTGGGGTGCTGCTGGCGGCCACAAGGGGAGAAGCTCGAGGCATGGCACGCAGGCGGAGACCAATACCGGAGCTTCCCGCGGTCATGGCCGTCGGCCGAGCGGTTTCGAGGAAAGGAATTAGAGGGTGGCCTCTTCCCCAATCTCCATCCGACCACGGAAAAGATTAGGTCGATGGCGACGGTTGGGGAAACTCTGGTCTGATTCCTTGGGCCATAAAGGAAAGGGAGATGAGGCGGACCTCTCGGGCACGATGGAGAGGCTCTAGGCAGTCTCCGTTGACACCAGATCGATATGCTGCCGCCTCCTCTCTCCGATAGAGCAAGATATTGTTCGGTGGTTGCTTATCTGCAGGAGTACAGCGGCCACAGCTGGGAACCAAACCACCAACCCGCCGCCGTGTTGATTCACAATAATAACCCCGGTCCTACGGTGTCCACTCTGCTAACCACATCCTCCTGGACCTGCTAATGTCCGGATACATGGATTTTTTTTGCTGTGTCGTGTATCCAGTTTCATGTTCTGGTGATAATTAGAAGGTTTTTTATCATTTCTGCCACTATGACCAACACAAAACTCAGTTTTGCCATTTGACCGATCGAAACTCTAATTTTGCCACTACTCAGTTGCAATACTCCTCAATTTTGCCATTCCGTTATCTTTCTACCGTTAGTCAATAATCAATTTTGCCATTATATTACCATGACTTGCCACATCGACGATAAACATCCGCGTGATCATCCCAGTAGCACCACTTTACCGTTTGGAATATATTAGCATTGCTAGTCTGTGTGGAGCAGTCGAGCAGTACACCAAATCCATCTCGAGTGTATGTAGATGCATGATAGGCTAGTTGAGAGCGCGTAGTCGTGATGTATACCCGATTACTCCGTTAGTGTTCGATAAGGAGCAGCAGATGACAAACATCCTGATACGGTCCACGCGATCCTCCATGAGCCGTAGTTTTCCAAGATCATCGGCAACGTTGTGCCAAACGTTTTAACACGAGGCCGGAGGCCATGCTTGGTGCTCAGTTAAACAAGTCATGGGCGCTTCTCGTTCTACCGCCGATTGAACTTATTAGTCTTACCGTATGGCAGGGACGAAACTGTAAATACTATAATGACGTTCGATGCGGATACGTCGAGATCACAGTTCATAGAACATGTAAAATTTTAGAATGGGTAAAACCGTCATAAGTTTTACTAAATGGGAAAATATAAGTAATTTCTACTATGTAGGATAAATATTGTTAAAAGCATATACGGGTTAGAAATGAAATTAACTCTAAATAAAAAGGGGTGGAAAACTAAAATGGCAAAACTGATTACAGAAGATAGAAAGATGACGGAATGGCAAAACTGAGGAGTGTTATAATGGAGTAGTGGCAAAATTGGAGTTTCGATCAGTCAAATGGCAAAACTGAGTTTTGGGTTGGTCATAGTGGCAGAAATGATAAAAACCCTAATTAGAATGGTAGTCAATTTTCCTTTCTTAGTCAAAACTCTTTCCTACTCCTATTTAGTTGTATTTTTCCTGACACAATCTGGTCTGGTCCAGATTTTGTATTTGTGCTGGAAAAATAGACCATGGCGTGGTCTGCTATGTTCATTTGCTGTGTGAGAGAGAAATTGAGGAGAGATGGGAACAGAGATAGATGTGGCCCGTGTGTTTGGTTCTGCCGCTGATTGCTAGAGCCCGCACGTGTTTGGCTGCCAATCTGTGTATCTGAGTGTGTGTTTTTTTAGTCACGTTGCATCAATAAAGATCCTAAGTCCCTATGATTTACGTGCTAGTCCCTGGATCAATAGCTAGCACTCACAGTCGATAAATATCATGTAAAACACAAAGTCATTATTACACGGAGAATCCAGAGTATAAATTTATTACAAATTTGCTTAGCATTAAGCTAGCTCAAATAACAGCGGAAACATAAAAGCAGCTTGAGTCTATCAACGTCCCAGGCTTGTTGAGTGTAGACTCGCGATCCCTACGCACCTTTCAATCTTCAGATTCTGCACATAAGACGTGTAGCCAACAAGTTGGGTCAATACTTTGAACGTATTGGCAAATTACACCAAGGAAATAAAAGACTATCTCTAGATGCAAGGCTAGTTTAGACTGTAGAGTTTATTTGCTCAAAGCTAGTTTTCTTAAGTATAGAGAAGAAGAGAAAGTTTTCCTACTTTGTAAACTTTTGTTTAAGTAATATATGGTCGAATGGCACAGGAGGATATTACTCACCAAGTGTCTAATCAACCTAACACTTGGATATTACTCTTCAAGTTTCCAAAACCCTCCCAATAGCGATATGACTCACGCCTTGTGATATGGTTATACCCTACGGGTACACGACCTTAGCATATCTGGTCCAACCCAAGGAAGGGCCATGGCAAATATACGCCGGTCCATGAAGAGTTTCGGGTGGCCAGGGCCCATGGCGCCTTCGTATCCTTGGAGAGCAAGACTAGAGTAGATAGAAAATTCAAAGGGTCAAACCCTAAAACCTGTAACCGACTCGATCTGTGCCTGGGACCTGCCTGCCTCTATATAAAGGCCAGGAGGGCACGACGAGGAGGGTCTCTTACAATCTCTCGCACACCACCTCATACACACCTCCACGCCAGATTGCATCTGCGCACCCCTGTAACCTTCGGTTCCACCATAATCAGAGCAGACAAGCAGGAGTAGGGTTTTCCCTCCGGGGGCCTGAACCTGGGTAAACCTCGTGTCCCCGTGTTGCTTGTTTGCTAACCGTTCCGCGATCTCCAGCATCCCCATCTTCTCCAAAACCCAAGTCCATAACAATGGGCATTGACGAGATCGAACCTCGTCAATTGGCGCCGTATGTGGGAACTAGGGGCGCTGATTGTGCGATCGTGACGGTCCCAACCAAAGCGATCTAAAATTCCGCGGCGACAGGGAGTCATCTCCTCTTCGGCGCCTTCGACTTCACCGCCCACTCGCCGGCCACCCTAAAGGACTTCGAGCCCGTTGGCGACGGACTCGAGATCCTGTTCGGGAGCTTCTGCTTCCAGGTGGGGTAGATCGGCACTCTCCGCCTCCCGGAGCGGGTGCCCCTGCCATCGACCAGGCCTGTTTCGTGAGCTCCACACCCCGTGCTACGCACATCACCATCGACAGAAGAGTCCTATGACAGCAGCAGCTGCAACTCAGATCTATGCGATCCACCATCGGATGAAGGGACCTACAGTTCGGGATCCGAAAGCTGCTGCAGTAGCGATCCGATCTACAAGCGCTACCAGTGCGCCGCGGTCATCCAGAGTGATGCGGATCAGGAGCACAACCCACCACCCAACCTGCATGGTAGAAACGATGGAAACAGAAGAAGCCAGTCCCCCCCACCCAACGCGGACAACAATAATCGGGTAATCCACCTCGGCGAGGAGGGATGGGGCCAAGCACACGAAGCCGTAGCAGGCAACAAGATCCTGCCAGCAGATGCCTCACGGGACCCGCTGATGGCATACCACATGCTCCTCGTCGAGGAGCACAAGAAGCAACTGAGGATGTAAGAAGTGCTCGACAAGCGCAAGCAAGCAGCCTCAGAGTCCAGTGCACGGCGAGCTGCGCTCTCCGACATGGGCATCGGCTCCATCTCGGATGGAAACCATGGCAACAAGCACCGTTCTCGCACAGAGAACATGGATCCCAAGGCACGCCGCGAGGTGACTAGATCCCTCAACGCGTCCTTCATGGAGATGGATGCCGACGGCAACATCATCCCGAATACACCGCAAGCTGCGATCATGGCAGCCACCGCGTACCTCGCGTCCCATCCACCTCCGGAGGGGGACCCGAAGAGGGTCATGCACAAGTCCGCACTCACCAGACTCGGACTCGTTGGAGCCGCGCTCCACGAAGAAGCTCCTACGGAGCCAAAGAAGAAGGCTGCAGTCAGGTTCAACCGCAACCCCACACCCTCATCCGAGGACGAAGAACACGACCTTCCTCAAAGGCATAAGAGCTCGCGCCGTCGCAGCCGTGACTACGACGCTCGAAACGAGCTAACGCACGCAAGATCGACAAAGTGCACGCCAAGCGCGTATGCTCGTCTGAATCCGAGGAGGACGACGATGAAGGAGAACTCTACGGAGCCCGATGCTTTAGCAGATCCGTCCGGCGGACGCGGATGCCGCGAAACTTCAAGCTTCCTTCGGACACTCCGAAGTTCGACGGTACACAGGACCCCAAGGCATGGCTCAGCGACCACCTGTCGTCCGTCAAGCTACACGGCGGGAACAAGGAAACCGCCATGCAATGCCTTCAGCTGCAGCTGACGGGCGCAGCCCGGATCTGGCTCAGTAGCCTATCCTCGGGATCCATCCGAAGCTGGGAGGAGCTGGCGTATAGTTTCGTCCAAAACTTCAAGGGCACCAGCAAGAGACCTGCCTCGATCGAGGAGCTGCGGGCCTGCACCCAACGAACGGGCGAATCCATTCGCTCGTACATACTGCGCTGGTCCAACACCAAGAACTCCACGGCGCATATCTCGGAGGAGAGAGCTATCGACGCCTTCAAGGACGATGTCAAACGCCAGGATTTCAAAGAAGAACTTGGATGCGTCAAGCCCAAGACACTCGACCACCTAATGGACATCGCCAACAGGTGGGCTGATGGCGAGGACTCTATCCACCGAGCCCACTCGGAGGAGGAAGACGATTACGGCCGACGACGCGATCGCCGTAACAAGATAAGATCGTGCGTCTACGATGATCGCGGTGGACCCGACATGGTCGCGGCTGGCTACGCCGACCGCCGCAGTGATGGCAACCGTAGCAACGGAGGATACCGCGGAAGCAACTTCCACGACGGAGGATGCCCAGCACAGTCGTGGCAGCGCCGCGGTCGCGACGACGGACTCTCAGCATACGAAAAACTGTCGGGTCCATGCACCATCCACTTCTACATCGACAAGCAGGATGGTAAGAAGAAGGCAAGCCACATGCTCAAGGACTGCCGCGAGTTCTAGAAACTCAGCGAAAGCATGGCTCAGATGAGGCAGCAAGCCTCAAACCCTGGATTCAGGAACGCACCCGCACCAGGCGAGATCGCGCATGGAGCTCCTCCACCGCCACCTGCAGGAGGCCCGAACCACCCAATCGCACCCGCACAGAATAACAGTGGGCACGGGTATCCCCCACCGAAAGGAGCGCTGATGATCCAAAAAGGGCTCCCAATGAATAGGGTGTAGAAGAAAATCACCCGTCAGATCAACCTGGCTGTGACCGCTCCACCCTCCATCCCTGAGTACCTCAGCGGATCGGAGTCTTGCATCACGGTCAGTCGTTCGGATCACCCTTGCCAGGTCCCTCGCCCAGGTCATGCTGCCCTGGTGCTTGAGGCGCAGATCGGAGGGTTCGAGATGAGTCGCGTCTTCATGGACGGCGGCAGCGGCATCAACCTGATGTTCGTCAGCACCCTAGCAGCAATGTGGATCCCGCTATGCAGCCTGTAATCGTCAGACACAACATTACATGGCATTCTCCCAGGAAAGGGAATATCCCCCTGGGAAAGATATGGCTCGACGTCATCTTCGGCAAGCCGGATAACTTCCAATGCGAGCGACTCGAGTTCGAAGTGGTGGACTGGCCATCACAATACCACGCCATCCTCGGGCGTGTAGCATTCGCAAGGTTCTTGGCAGTACCGCACTACACGTACCTGCTACTCAAGATGCCAGGACCCAGGGGCGTAATCACGGTCCACGGGAGCTTCACCCGATCGGACCACTGTGACAGGGACTTCAACAGAATATCCCAGTCATTCGGCATGCAAGAGGAGCTCGTAAGGCTCCGCGAGGTGAAGGACAACGGGGCACCCCCAGTCGCATGATAGAACGCACCAGATATGTCCTTCGACTCCACTGCCAACACAAAGAAAGTGCAGGTCCACCCGACGGATGCCTCCAAGACGGTGCTGATCGCCAACGATCTTAGCTCCGCATAGGAAAGCGCGCTCGTCGAATTCCTCCGTGAGCGCTGGGAAATCTTCACCTGGTATCCTGCGGACATGCCAGGAGTTCCCAGGGAATTTGCCGAGCACGCACTCAACATTTTTCTAGACGCCAAGCCCGTCAAGCAGTCCATCCGACGATTGTCCAAACCTCGGGCCGAAGCAATCGCAGTCGAAGTCAATAGACTACTCGACGCAAACTTCATCAGGGAGATCAATGAGAGCGAGTGGCTCGCCAACACCGTAATGGTCCCCAAAAAGGACACAGACATCCTGCGGATGTGCGTGGACTTCACATCGCTTAACAAGCACTGCCCGAAGAATCATTTCCCTCTCCCTCGGATCGACCAGATCATTGATTTGACGGCAGGATGCGAGAAGCTCTCCTTCCTCGACGCCTACTTAGGCTATAACCAGATTCGACTGAAGGTCGAAGATCAGGAAAAAACAGCGTTCATCACGCCGTTCAGAGTGTTCTGCTACAACACAATGCCCTTCGGGCTAAAGAACGCGGGTGCCACGTACCAACGGTGCATGCAGGCATGCCTGAAGGACCAGATCGGTTGCAATATCCAAGTCTATGTCGACGACATAGTCATCAAAACCAGGGAGGCGAGAACGCTCATCGACGATCTCCGCGAGATGTTCGATAATATCGACCGCTACAGGATCAAGCTTAACCCTGAAAAGTGCGCCTTCAGCGTCCCATCTGGCCAGCTGCTCGGTTACTTCATCTCCCAGCGAGGGATCGAGCGAACCCGAAGAAAATCCGGGCCATAATGGCCATGGAGAAGCCGAAGAACCTCAAGGGTGTCCAGCAGCTTGCAGGACGAATCGCGGCATTGAGCAGGTTCATCAGCCGCATGGGCGAGAAAGCCCTGCCATTCTATCAGCTGTTGCGCAAGGCAGACAAATTCGAGTGGACGCCTGAGGCGGATGATGCATTCGAAGATCTAAAGCGACTGCTCTCTACCTCGCCCATCTTGGTTACGCCAAAGGAGCGCGAGCCTCTACTACTGTACATAGCAGCTACACACGAGGTGGTGAGCACCGTACTGGTGGTCGAGCGACCCGAAGAAGGCAAGACCCATGGGATCCAACGCCCAATCTACTACCTCAGCGAGGTATTGACGCCGACAAAGCATAGATACCCTCACTACCAGAAACTCGCCTACGGCGTGTTCATGACGGCTCGTCGGCTGAGCCACTACTTTCAGGAGCACCAGGTGATGGTCGTCAATGAGGCACCATTAAACAGCATCCTGAACAACCCGGAGGCCACAGGACGCGTGGCCCTATGGGGCATTGAGTTGTCACCTCTAGACATCGTCTACGAGAAGCGACTCGCGATCAAGTCTCAGGTCCTCTCGGACTTCCTCGTCCACTGCATGGAGCTACAGCTGCCAGACACACCGGGCATGACACAGTCATGGACGATGCACTTCGACGGCTCTAAACGAGAGGCCGGAGAAGGAGCCGGGGTCATACTAACCTCCCCGCAGGGCGACAAGATGAAGTACGTCCTTCGGATGAAATTCCGAGCTTCCAACAACGAGGCCGAATACGAAGCCCTCATCCACGGCATGAGGATGGCAAAGATCTGCGGTG
The DNA here is from genome assembly GCA_916181665.1 of Avena sativa. Classification (NCBI taxonomy): domain Eukaryota; kingdom Viridiplantae; phylum Streptophyta; class Magnoliopsida; order Poales; family Poaceae; genus Avena; species Avena sativa. Next base: position 267,803,070 of record OV702298.1, on the reverse strand, counting down.
CAACACGCCTGGTCATCTACGGAGACTCGAACCTCGTCGTCCAGCAGACGATGAATGAGTGCGACACACATGCCGAAAACATGATCGCGTACCGCGCACTCTACAACTCACTCGAAGGAGAATTCGACGGCTGTGAGCTTCGGCACGTTGGGAGAGAAAGCAACGAGGAGGCCGACAGACTTGCCAACATCGGCTCCACCTATGCACGGGTGCCACCAGGCGTGTTCCTCGAACAGATCTGCGTGCCATCCATCAAGCGGAAATTCCCAAAGGGATCACCCGAAGAAGCAGAACACTCGGGGGCTGCGCTACCCGAAGGACAGGAAGGACCCGAAAAGCTAGACACAGAGGTCGTTGTGGTCAACCTGATGCAGGTCATTGCAGTCGAAGAAACTTGGACACGACCATACCTTAGGTATCTGATAGACAGGGAACTACCTGATAGCCTGACAGATGCCTGGCGCATATCTCACCGGTCCAAGGCCTTTACAATCATCAATGGCGAGTTGTACAAGCGCAGCATTTTGGGTGTACTCCAAAGGTGCGTCACCATCGGTGATGGCAAAACCATACTCCAAGACATCCACGAGGGCATCTGCGGCCCTCATGCGGGTAGTCGCGCCCTTGTCGCCAAAGCTCTACGAGCCGGATTCTACTGGCCAACGGCCATGAACGACGCCAAGGACATCGTCCGAAGATGCAACGTGTGTCAAAGGTTCGCTGATAAACAGCACGCACCCGGATCAGAACTCAGGCCCATACCTTTGGCCTAGCCCTTCGCTCAATGGGGCCTTGACATGATCGGCAAACTGCCAAGGTCCTCAAAGGGAGGTCACGTTTACCTCCTGGTCGCAGTCGACAAATTCACCATGTGGATTGAGGCCATGCCCGTCACTAACCAAATGGGCAAAACTGCCGTCAAGTTCTTTGAATCCATTGTCTACAGGTTCGGCGTGGTGCACAGCATCATCACCGACAATGGGTCGAACTTCATCTCCACAGAATTCCAGGACTTCTGCGAAGACCGCAGAATCAACATCACATACGCCTCCATGGCGCACCCGCAAACAGACGGGCAGGTCGAGAAGGCCAACGGCCTCGTCGGCGCTGGCATCAAGAAGCGCCTAATGAGCCCACTCGAGCGTCTTGCAGGTGCCTGGACACAAGAGCTACCTTCGGTCCTGTGGAGCCTGCGCACAACGCCAAACAGCTCAACCGGCTACACGCCTTTCTTCATGGTGCACGGAGCCGAAGCCGTGCTTCTAGCAGAGGTACGCCACAAGGCCCCACGGGTCATCGCTTACAGCGAAGCCGAATCGACGGACGCACTCGAAGACGCCGTCGACACACTCGACGAGGCGCGTGACATAGCAGCAGCTCGATCAGTGGTGTACCAACAGAGTCTCCGCAACTACCACAGCCGACGGCTACGCCCAAGGTCCTTCATCGAAGGAGACCTAGTCTTACGACTCAAGCAAGAGCGACCGAAGAAATTCGAGTCACCATGGGAAGGACCCTACATTATCACTGAAGTCATCCCAGGTGGCGCCTATCGCCTCAAGCACGTGGAGTCTGGAGTCGCATACTCCAACCCATGGAATGTCGCGCAGCTGCGACGCTTCTACCCCTAGCTACCCCCTCTTTTACTTTCAATAAGGCTACTCAGCCGAACTATGTACATCTCCCTTATGATATGAATAAAGCTAAGTGTCTCGCCCCAAACTTTTCGCTCAACATATGCATCTTACTCCATATTACAACACACTTGGGGGCTCCCCCTACCTCACGACTTCGTCGACTGAGAATATCACGTGCATCCTGAGTAGCTGACCACGTTAGGCTAATGAAAAGTACAGGTAAACAAACAGAGCACCACGTGCTACACAATAATAAACCTTTACAATACTAAAGGGCACAACACGCCCAGTTGAATATATACAAATTTTACATCTACCTTTTTTACAGGTTCTACCTATTCTGCACAATAGCCTGTGTACGCTGCTCAAACAGATCTACAATCTGTTCGGCATACTGCCTTACAGCCGCATAATGTGGGCGCATATCCCACTCACCACCATCTGGACGAAGAGGCGGCCCATCCGCTACAGCAGAAAGATCTACATCGGGACGATGCAACCGCACAAGGGATAGTGCGGCCTTCACCCCCGCAACAAGCTGATGTCGCACCAGTTCCTTGACATGGTGAACGTTCCGAAACTTCGTCAGCAGGCCACAAAGAGTCGACGGTGCCCCATCTAGTGGAAACATCACATGCAGAACTGACGCCAACGAAGACTACACCTGACGAAGCACTCGTGATACCTGGTGAACACGATCATGCATTGTTGCAAGGACCATGGCACGATCACGGTCCATCCAGAAGAACCCGCCGGCCTCCATGTCCTGCTGGGTCAAGCAGTTAATCCAAACAGCAACACGCTCCTTTTCCTCTTTCGGAGAAAGGTTAGCACCTGCAATACTTGCAGAAGTAAGATGCAAGGCCAACAGGCGCATCCGAAACAATGAGCAGCAGCTCGAAAATCTCACATTCAAGCTGCTCGGCCAGACGACACAACTCCCCCATCAAAAATTCCTCTCGGGCAGCGCCTCGCTCCGCCTTCGACTTCCAAACGTCAGCATGGCCACGCACTCCAAGCGATTCCCTCTCAAGACTACGGATACAGTCTCGAAGAAACACAAGCTGCGACGCACCATCCAGGGATGACCGCAGCTGTGGTGCAGACGAAGTGTCGGCGGGATCATCACCCGAAGGATCCTAGAGTAAAAAGAAGACAAGGACATGAACAAGCAGACGAATGAACTCAGAACTCGGAAAATCATTATGAACAGCAAAAAGCCACTACATGGTGCAGGGATCGTTCATAAACATAGTTACAAAAGCTGGAAACAAAAGCTATCCTACGACTACAAGACTTAAGAGGTTGCATCCTAAGTAGCCTCGGATCCAGACTGTCTCCCCTTGGCCTCTCCCTGCTGCTTCAACGCGTACTCAGCCAGCAGGTCAATCAGCTTCGGCCCATAACGCTTACAGCGAGCAGCATAGATGGCGAAGGCTACCTCGGATCCGTCAGCAGCCGTTGGCATCCGGGAGGTGATCTGAGGAAGATCCAGCTCAGCTCCAGAGCCAAAGCCATGGCCATCCCAACGAACGCACCAATGCCCTTCTGCTTGCGCTTGTACGCCGCAGGTGCTTCGGCTGACAATGCCTCCGCCAAGGCATCGACATCTTCAAGGGCGACGCCCTTGGGGATGAGCTCCCTATAGAAGTGCCCGAGAACCTCCTTGGCCTTGGCAAGCGAGTCGACCACGGTACCGCAGCGGTCTTCGACCGCCGCAGCAGCAGCATCCAGAGCACTCTCGTGCTCCAGAGCACCGCGATCAAACTCGATGCCCACGGCATCTAAAATAACAAAGGAAGCAGCATAAACAAAAGCACTACAAGGAAAGACAAGGAAGCCGAAAAGAGAAGATAGAGAAACCCACCCGAAACAGCCTTGGCAGCCGCCATCAGCCTGCCGGCTACCTCTCTCTCGCGCGAAGCCGTGGCGGTGGCGAGCTTCTCCTTGTGGTCCGTAGCCTCCTGTTGAAGGCGCTCCTTGGCCTCGGCCGCGTTGGCCAGCTCCAGCTCGAGGCGCTCCTTCGCACTAACGACGACCTCGGCTTTCTTATCTGCTTGCCAAAGGCTCTTTTTGAGAGCATCAACCTCACGGAGAGAGGTATTGTGGTCCTCTGCTGTCAGCAACACACCTATCAGATCGAAGGACAAAATACAAGAATAAGCAAAAAGACCAAGTCGTAAACATACCTTGAAGTTGTTTGAAGCTGGCCTTCAATGCCAGGTGCTGCTGCACCATCTGGTTGGCGCCTTGCACAAAAGGCTGCAAAAAGAACTACTGGTCAAAAGAACGGCTCGGGGGCTACTCCCATAGGGAGGATGGATTCAAGCATCCAAAAAATTTGTGTCCTACGGACCTGGAGTCAAACAACGGCTAAGTTAAAGTCTCTGCTCGAGTCTACGACTCAAACAGACACTCGGGGGCTACTCCCATAGGAAGCGCTGGTCGCGCACCCTATGAATTCTTCGACTGCGATCCTTCGGATCAGAATGCAAAAACTTTTTGGCAACTCTGCCCCGATTAACGCTAAGTGAGAAGCATCCTCTGCGGCGATAAAAAATTCGGATGATGTGTCTGCGACACAAAGATAAGACCTACAGATATCATCTGATGGCCTGGCAACGCACACGACTGCGCTCTGCTAGTGGAAACCCGTGCCAGCAGGCACGATGAAAATCCCGAAGGACGCGTTGGGTACATCATTTAAATTTACTGGAATTCCACTCCTGTAAGTCCTCCGCGGCCTGAGTCGAATTATGCCAGCATATGTTCCGGATTCGAGTCGAGGGACTCGAATCTGAAGAAGATCGTGTTGTTTTGTCCTAAGACAGTTAACTGACCCTGATCTGTCGGGAGAGTCAGGCACACGCATCAACAATCCCTACACACTCAAATCATTTCTCAAGCAAACAAAGATAACCGCACCTGAAAGAATGAGGAGTCCTCAGCCGAATCTTCGATTCGACTGAACACTCAGGGGCTACTGACATGGTTATACCCTACGGGTACATGACCTTAGCATATCTGGTCCAGCCCAAGGAAGGCCCATGGAAAATATACGCCGTCCCATGAAGACTTTCGGGTGGCCAGGGCCCATGGCGCCTTCGGATCCTTGGAGAGCAAGACTAGAGTAGATAGAAAATTCAAAGGTCAAACCCTAAAACATGTAACCGACTCGATCTGTGCCTGGGACCTGCATGCCTCTATATAAAGGCCAGGAGGGCACGACGAGGAGGCCCTCTTAAAAACAGGGGTAACCTATTAGGAAGGGAAAATCGTAAGTATAGAACTACTCATGACATACTACAAAATCATCGCACTTGCAAAATAATACCAAGGAAAAATTCTACTAGAACATCCTACACATGCATACTACAGAATTTTGAAGATCACATGCATAGAATCAAAACTAGGACAAAAATTATGAACAAGTGGTGTAACTTGCCTTGATCCGAGCAGCACTCTACACGACAGTACTCCTCAGCGCACTCTAAACAATCTAACGAAACACAATCATAGATCTAATCACAATTTACACAAAATATGCCACAGAGATAACATGCATGCATGCAACATGATACTTATGCAAGATTTGTTTTCTAAATTGACCAAGGTGGTCTAATTGGATTGCAATTGTGTTAGGGATGTTATTAGTATTGATTTCCCATAGGTTTAAATTGATTTGGGTCATTAATCTAATTCATAGGCTCACTAGGAGATCCAACCATCTAATTAGCCCCAAATCATATCTAATGCTCTTAAGAAAGGTTCTATAATTTTGTTCAGTAGGTATTGTAAAAACAAAGTCAACACAACAAGAATCAACTAAAACGGGGTTTTAATTATTTTTCTATGAATTAAACACTCTAATCTAGAGATCAAATTCTACACGGAAAAACTTACGTCAAACTTGTAATTTTATTGCAGATCTGTGTTCTACACAATATTATACACAAAATTTGGCCAAACGGTTGAATATCTACGAATTTCGCAAGTTTTAACTATATTTTGCCAAATTAAACTAATCCAATTAAAATAGCGACAGGTGGCAGCTTCTGATTGGTCCAGATAGACGACGCGGCGCAGACGTGGCGCTGACACGGATTGCCACGTGGCGCAACGCGTTTTGCCGATACCCTTTCGATCTAAGGATCTAATCTACGTCGTTCGTCCTAGATCTAAGGGCTATGAGGGGGGACGGACTTACCTTCCTCCCGACGGCGGTGACCGGCGGCAGGTGGTGCAACGGCAGATGGTGACGGCGTCCTAGTTATCTTCGGATAGGGTGAAGCAGTCACAGACGATCGCCTCCTTCTCGTGGTCCCGCTCGTTGCCTCGGGTACGACCTTTTCCTCCCCGAGCGGTGGCGGTGGCGGCTTCTCTCCCACAGCTCCGGCAAGCAATCGGTGGTGGTGCGCTGCGGTAAACAGAGGGGGAAATGGATGAGCCGACGCTGTCGATCGAGAGGATCAAACTAGGGAAGGAATTAAGGGAAGGGGGTGCTCCCGTCGTCGACTTCGTCAACTTACCGAGGCCAGCGGCAGCTCGAGTCAGCGATATTGGAGGCGAGGCTAGGGTTTCTCTCGAGGGTTTGGAAACAGAGGAGAGGGTCGCGCGGCTGTATTTATTAGCTGGCCGGGGAGTCCGGTTGGATACGGAGACGGGGGCGAGGTGGCTCCGTGGACGGCGGGGACTCTGGTTCCGATTTTGCTAGGGGAGAGGGATGACAGGCGGGGCCGAGCTATCAGCGGGTGCGGCTGTGTGGGATGGCGCGGGCGCTGGCAGGTTAGGCTCGCAGGCTGGCGGCTTGGGTGCTAGCGCTTAGGCGACGCTCGCGCGCTAGTGGGTTGGGGTAGCCGGCCCAGTAGGTTAGGCAATAGTTTTTTTTACTTTTATCTTTTCCATTTTCTGTTTCACAAATTCTTTAATAACTTTTGTTAAACAAGTCCAAAAGCAATGAAACCAATTCCTAATTTTTTGTAAAAAGGAGGTGGTCATCACAGAACCATAGAATAACATATTTGGCATTGTTTTTAGAAGGGTCAACCATGAATACATCATTTTTGCTCACAGGGGGAAACTTTATTAGGGTTTAATGGTGGGGTTTGATGCAACTTTAAATTTGTATGCAATTGATGCAAGGATGATGCATGCTTCTAGTAACATCTTAATAAAATTTGGGATGTTACAAACCTACCCCCCTTAAGAAGAATCTCGTCCCTGAGATTCGGGTTGGCTAGCAAATAGGTGGATGTTCTGCCTTCAAATCTTCTTCACGCTCCCACGTGGCTTTTTCCTCGGATTGGTGGTTCCATTGTACTTTGCAGAATCTGATAGTCTTGGTACGGGTAATCCTTTCGGTTGTTTCCAATAATTTGATGGGCTTTTCCTCATAGGTAAGGTCATTCTCCAATTGAACCTCATCCAGGGGAACTGTATCCCTTAGCGGTGTTTCTACCATTTCTGGGTGGCATTTCTTTAGTTGTGACACATGAAACACATCATGAACTGTTAGTCCTTTTGGTAACTCCAACTGATAAGCAACTTCTCCTCTACGGGCCAGAACCTTATATGGTCCTATGAATCGTGGGGCTAACTTACCCTTGATTCCAAACCTCTTAACTCCTCGCAGCGGTGAAACTCGAAGGTACACACGGTCCCCTATTTCATAAGTCACAATTCTGCGTTTGGAATCAGCATAGCTCTTTTGTCGTGATTGAGCTACCTTTAGCATGTCTTGAATCTGTCGTACCTTTTCTTCGGCATCCTTGATCAGTTCAGGTCCAAAAAGACTACGTTCACCAACTCCACTCCATAATAGCGGAGTCCTACACTTCCTGCCATATAGAACTTCAAACGGAGCCATCTTGATACTTGTCAGGTAGCTCTTGTTGTACGAGAACTCAGCATAGGGCGTTATCATCCCAACTAGACCCATAGTCTAGTACGCAAGCTCTCAACATATCTTCCAGAATCTGGTTCACTCTTTCTGTTTGGCCATCTGTTTGAGGGTGGAAAGCAGTACTGAATTCTAGTCTGGTTCCAAGAGACTCATGTAACTGTCGCCAAAACTTTGAAGTGAACTGGGTGCCTCTATCTGATACAATTCCCTTAGGGACACCATGCAGACTTATAATCCTTGACATATATATCTAGGCAAGCTTAGCACTTGTATATGTGGTCTTTACGGGGATGAAGTGAGCCACCTTGGTAAAGTGGTCCACCACTACCCAGATAGAATCAAATCCTAAACGAGTCCCGGGCAATCCCGTGATAAAATCCATGCCTACCTTATCCCACTTCTAGTCAGGTATAGGTAGTGGTTGAAGTAATCCGGCCGCTTTCTGATGCTCTGCCTTAACTCTATTGCATATGTCACATAGAGAAATATACTCGTCAATTTCTCTTTTTAGGTTATTCCACCAAAATCTATCCTTCACATCCATGTACATCTTCGTGTTACCTGGATGAATTGAGTGTGGTGAATCATGAGCTTCTTGTAAAATCAACTTCCTGATATCGGGGTCATTGGGAATGCACAAACGCTTCCCATACCAAAGGGTTCCTTATTCGTCCAGATGAAATTCTTTTGTCTTTCCTTCACTTATTTTGACTCTTATTTCTTCCAATTCTTTATCTCCCTTTTGTGCGTCCTTGATTCTCTCTTGGAAAGTAGACACTATTTCCATAGTCGCTACGTGTCCTTTCGGAACTATTTCTAGCCTGAGATCCTTGAATTGCTTGCATAAATCCTCTGGAAGTTCCCCTATGGTAAGTCCATTCACATATACCTTACGACTTAAGGCATCGGCTACCACATTTGCCTTTCCGGGGTGGTACTGTAAGTCCAAGTCATAATCCTTAATCAGTTCAAGCCATCTTCTTTGCCTCATATTCAACTCATTTTGGGTGAAGATGTACTTCAAACTCTTATGATCTGTGAACACATCACAATGTTTACCCATGAGGTAGTGTCTCCATACCTTGAGTGCATGTACCACAGATGCAAGTTCCAAATCATGTGTGGGGTAGTTGTGTTCGTGGTTATTAAGTTGTTGAGAGGCATAGGATACCACTTTCACATCTTGCATCAATACACTTCCAAGTCCTTGTCGAGAAGCATCACAATAGACTTGAAAATCTTTTTGGATATCAGGCAGACACAGTACCGGTGCCGTTACAAGGCGTTTCTTCAACTCCTGGAAGCTTGCTTCACATGCCTTGGTCCATAGGAATTTCTTTTCCTTCTTCAACAGTTCCGTCATGGGTTTCGCTATTTTGGAAAAGTTTTCGATGAACCTCCGGTAATACCCTGCGAGGCCCAAGAAACTCCTAATATCTCCCACATTCTTGGGTGACTCCCATTCAGTCACGGAAGCTACCTTACTAGGATCTACGGCAACTCCTTTTGCCGACACAACATGACCAAGTAATCCCACTTCCTTTAACCAAAATTCGCATTTGCTGAATTTGGCATACAACTTGTGTTCTCTTAGTTTCTCCATAATTAGGCGCAGATGTTTCTCATGCTCCTTCTCATCCTTGGAGTATATGAGTATAACATCTATGAATACCATGATAAACTTGTCTAAATATTCCATGAACACCTTATTCATCATGGTCATGAAGTATGTCGGGGCATTGGTTAGACCAAACGACATCACGGTGTACTCAGACAATCCGTATCTTGTGGTGAAGGTTGTTTTGGGCACATCCTGTTCTCGAATCTTTAGCTGAAAGTAGCCTGATCGCAGATCGATCTTTGAGAAAACACTAGCTCCCTTTAACTGGTCAAACAAGTCATTGATGTTAGGCAGAGGGTACTTGTTCTTGATTGTCACTTCGTTCAACGAGCGCTAGTCCACAACCAGCCTCTTGGTTTTATCCTTCTTTTCCATGAACAGGACAGGTGCTCCCCAAGATGACGCGTTGGGTTGAATGAATCCCTTGTCCAATTGTTCCCTAAGCTGTTTCTTGAGTTCCTTCAACTCGTCCACATCCATCTTGTACGGTCTCTTAGCTATCGGCCCTGTGCCCGGCATCAAGTCAATGAGGAACTCGATATCACGGTCGGGAGGCATCCCTGGTAGCTCCTCCGGAAAGACATCTGGGTATTCCTTTACAATAGGTACATCCTCCAAGATAACCCCCTTAAGAGAGTTCACCATGACTTCCTTAAGTGCGAAATTTGACTTGATACGAATCCTCTTCCCTTCCGGTTATGTGAGCGTGACAGTCCTTTTGGCACAATCTATGACTCCTTCATATTTGGTCATCCAATTCATGCCCAAGATTATGTCTAATCCTTGTGATTCTAGAACTACTAGACTTGTGGGAAAGATGTGTGTCCCAATCCTTAGTTCTAATCCCCGGCAACCAGAGTTTGCCACTATTTCTCCTCGAGGAGAACTTACCCTTAGAGGAGAGTTTATAGACTCCATAGGTATCTTGCCTCTATCCACAAATACCCTTGATATGAATGAATGCGATGCACCGGTATCAAAAAGAACAACCGCGGAAATAGAATTGAGCTTGAAATTACCAATCACGGTGTCTGGTGCCTCACAAGCATCTTCCATAGAGACATGATTCACCGTGGCTTTGACAAACGGATTTGGCTTCTTCCCGTTTCCATTGCCATGGTTGTGTCCATTTCCATTCCCACTGCCATTGCCATTCTTCTTCTCGGGGCAAGTGGTTGCATAGTGCCCTGTCTTGTTGCACTTAAAGCATGTCACCTCACTGAGATCCTTTCCATTGCTGCTATTCCCATTGCGGTTTTTATGCCCATTGTGTTTGTGGCCTTCAAGGTGATGACCGTTATGGTTGTGGCCATTATTGTTATAAGGTGGTGGTGAGGAAGTGCGCTGCTTCTGGTACGGAACAGAGTGCTTGTGAGGGTTAGACTTCCTCTTGCGGTTTTCTATGCTATTTATCTTGGATTCAACCACAATGGCTCTGTCCAAGAGTTCCTGAAAGTTGTCAAATTTCTGAGCCACAAGCTGAATGGATATCTCATCATTGAGTCCTCTTAAGAATTCCTCCTGCGTCTTGGCATCAGTGGAAACATCATCGGGTGCATAACGGGCTAGCTTGTTGAAAAGCTCACCATACTCGGTGCAGCTGGTGTAGGTCGCGAAACTCGCGCCTTTTCAGAGTCATGACACCAGCAGCCACATGATGAGTGCGAAAAGCTAACTCGAACTGATCCCAAGTGATAGCATCAATATCTCGGTGGGTGACTTGGTAGTTATCCCACCATTCCGCGGCAGGTCCTTCAAGCTGGTGCGCGGCATAACGTACCCTGTCGGCTCTGACAGCTTGCACAGTGTCTAACCTCTTGTTAATTGTACGGAGCCAGTCATCTGCGATGATTGGTTCAGCGCTGCTAGTGAAGGTAGGTGGGTTCAACCTCAAAAACTGAGTCAAGCGATCCTGTTGAGGTGGTGGTGGTGGAGGTGGCACGTTGTTGTTGTTGTTGTTGTTTTGCATGTTTTGAGTGAGAAGTTGGATCAGCTGGTTCTGAGTGGCCAGAAGTTGTGCAATTTCTGGAGGAATTTCGGTGTTCACACGTCTTGGCGGCATATGTGGGGTTTGAGAGACAAGTTAAGAAATAGACAGAAAGACTAAGTAGTAAACTCCTACCCTTATGAAAACACACCAAGCACAAAAGGCACACAAGACACAAACATAACATAGAAATCATCCAAGTTTAACTAAACCAAATATGTCTTATTTATTACAATTGCGAATAATGTTCTACTATAAAATTTAAAGGTGGTCCAACTACTACACATCTTCCACGCCTTCCTCTTCCTCGTCCTCGAACGAGTAGCCTTCCTGCTCTAGGGTTGTCTTGTACAGCTCCATCTCCTTTGTGGTGTCTTCAAGCTTCTCTTGGAGGCTCTTTATCTCATCCTGCAGCTTCTTGGTAGTGGCTTCTAGCTACTCCTGAAGTCCCTCCTTCTCGCTTTGTAGTTCCTCCACTAGACTTGACTTCTTTGCGGCTTCAAGTTGCTTTGCCAAGTCCCTCTTGGAAGCACGCACATCATTGATTATCTTGCAAAGGCCTTCGGTTTGCACTTCAGTTCCATCGATCTCCTGCTTGAGTTCCCTAATCCTCTTGTTTTTATTTATCACCCTCTCCTCTTGGTTAGCGAACTTCTTCTCTTGGTCCTGGAAATTTATCTCTTGGAGCTTCATTGCCTCCTCCTGCTGCTTGATCATTTCCTCCTTCTCCTTGATGAGAGCGCATAGCTCATCGTTCCTTAACACTCGAGGAAGCTACCTTTTTCAAGGTCATGGATGTGGCACTTCAAGTCTTGATATTGGGTCCTTTGGCGCTTGGTAGAAGTCTTTTCCTCAAAGGTTAGCTCCATGGGAATTCCTTCCTCATCTCGTCTTCCAAAGAGGCCGCCACAGTGTCCTTGGAGAGCCTCATAATGGCGTCCACATAGGCGACCAATGAGCTGCTGCAAGCTGATGCTAAGGGCCTTCTCCTTGGAATCGCTAACAATGTGGATTGCTATGTCTTCCTCCTGGTTCTTGCCTCACTCTTGTCCTGGCTGGATGACTTTGACTCCCCAACAGCCGTCCTTGTGGAGGTTCTTCATTGTGCTTCCCCGCGCACCCTAGAGCCTCGACAACGACGACCACAGCACCACGCCACCGTCTGTCACTGCTCCGACGAGCACTGCTGGTAAGACCTGACCGCCCCCCTCTTTCTCCTTACACACGCATCATCACCAGGACCTTGCGCATCTGACCATGCCTTCCACTTGTCCTAGCACGCGCTGTAACCTCGCCCCCATCGACGTCTGACCGTACCCGACGCCAGGAGCACCTCCGGCGAAGAATTTCGACGACGCCCGAGCGCCCTCTGCTACCCGAAGACCACCTTGAGCTTCACCATACCCCTGCGATCACTGTAAGCCCTTTCCCTTCCTCCTTTGCTTCCTGTATTCACCGCGCCGCCATAGTCAGAGTCGCCGCCGCCAGTAGCCACCGCCAGCGCCGCCCATCTCTGGCTAGCGTGCCGAGCGCCGTCAGATCTTAATCGCATGGCCACGATAGAATCTTAACTGAAGCGGTATGTTTGTTTCTGGGCCACACGATCTACTTTAGATCCAACGCGCCAGAGTAGCTGATCCAGACGAAATGGTATGGACGAGTAATAACAAGACACGTGTCCCAGCTCGTTTGATTTAAAACAGAATAGATCTATTAGATGTTCCAATTTGAATAATTTATAACTTTTAATCTACACGTCCAAATTTTGCAAACTTTATATCAATGGATTCAGAAAAACAAGCCCTAGCCAACCATGCACTTTGTTTAGTAAAAAGATTCTATTAAAATGTTTGTTTTTGCAGAAACTTGTGTATGCATGTTTAGGATATAAAATTTATTCCAAAATGTTTTTGAGGACAAAATCTTTGGAAAATGGTGTGTTTTGAACCTACTGACCATGGAAACAAATTGTGGTTTCAAAAATGTATTTGGTGAAGCAAAAGAATAAATCTTTGATTTAAACCATATCTAGTCAAATAAAAATATGGTTTAATTATTTAAAAATGGTTTTGGAAGAAAACCTTTGAGAAATGTTTTGGAAATAAACTCACTGACCCAAACACCAAGTTCGATGATTTGAAAACTTATTTTATGAACCTATAGATTATTGCCTTATTAAAAACATTTCTACACCACATAAAATGATACCTTGTTTTAAAAATGATTTATGAAGTGAAATCTTTTGCAAATGGTTTTTCCACTTTATAAAATGACCATTAGGTGTTTTCAAATGTTTGTGAACCATTAGAAACCACTTTTACAAATAAAACAATCTTTAGCATGCTTGTATGCCTTGTTTTGTTACTATGATTTTATGTGATGAATTGCTTGAATGGTAGATTGAATTATTGTTTGCTTGATTGAATTGTCGTGATTTGAAGTGAGTGAACATTGCAAAGATCAAGGAGTGAACTTATACCCTCTACCAAAAATGCAAGTGATGCTTCATACTTTGTCCCATTATTTTCACTATGCATTAGTGATATTTCTAAGTAGGACTTGCATGGAATTTTACTAAGTATAAACTATGCTATGGGAAATCCTAGTAGATGAAACCTTTGTAGAATTTCCTAAGTTAAAGATTCCTACAACTATCATGCTTAGCTTAGCTAGTACAAAACAAGGGTGGAATATATATTCATGCTATGGAAAAATTTCTAAGTCTGAGGACTTGTGTTTTGTTTAATAAAACAACTAAGTTAATGAATCACCTGGGTGGAATGGAAGGAATGGTTTGTGTTGAGTGGTTACACAAGGCCAGGGGACCGGTGAACCTTGTGTATCTCACTTGTGGATGGCCAACCAGGAACAAAGAGATTTGAGATGTCAAATGTTGAGAAGCTTCAAGTGCAGCCACTTGGCATTATGGGCTCTACCTAGATCATATAGGTTGCAATAACTTAGACGAATGGACAGTTGGTGGTAGGGGTTTGATAGGTTGGAACGCGTCCATTCTGGTCTAAGGGAAGGCTTCTGAAAGATCTTGTCTTGGTGAAACCAAGTCTTGTGGGGAAAGTGCACCACCTCTGCAGAGTGTAAAATCTAAGTACTTAGCCATGTCCCTGGCAAAGGACAATTTGAGCATCAAGACATGGAAGCTATCAAGAATCTCATCATCCAAATTTCTAAGTTAAAAACTTGTGGTTGAACAAGGGTTTAAGGTTCACCAATTTCTATTGGTGGTTCTTGGGTGATTTTTTGTCAAGCAAAAACTTAGTGTTTTCAAATGATAAGGAAAATCTATTTTGAGCAAAGCAAGCCTAAGCTCCACTTAGCCAAATGCATATAGATGATAGACTCCATTATACTACCATAGTATCACTTGCCAATACAATTCAAATGTATTGACCCTTGTGGCTGTAACTTGTTATGTTGCAGGTTTGATTGATATTAGTGAAGTTTAATGGTTAGGATTACAAGTCTACAACCAACATGTCTGCCTGTGGCACTTTGAAGATGAAGGACCCCATGCTATTGTTATATTCTACTGTATTGTAATGAGATAGCCAAATGAGCTATGTAAGATGTAATAAATTATTTTATTCCTGGTTATAAAGTTGTATTATGACCTTTGTTTCTTGATATTACACCTTAACTGTGGATGCTAGCTATTGATCCAGGGACTAGCATTGTAAACACAGGGATCTCTACCTTATTAAAGGTTGGGAACCTTACACCCACGCCACGTTGGCATCTTCTTCCCCACAGCGACGACCACGCCCTCTCCCCCAGCCGTTTCCGTCGCCGTTTTCTACGATTAAATTCGCGGTAATGACGCCATTAAACCGTCCCCTGACCATGCTCCCTTAAACGCCCATATCCTCTCTCCATTTCCCCTCCTCACCCCTCCCTCTCGGCCACAGGGCTACCTCGATTTCGCACTTGAGCACTCCCTGCTCCGACGAGCTTTCCGAGCAATTCTGGCCAGCACCCTCACCCCCGCAAGCCCTGCTTCATGCGAGCATGTTCCCCATCGCCCCCAGCACCTCTCAGCATCCTTGGCTTGCCCTCGCGAGCATCGTAGCCTCGACTACGACATCGACAATACCCCGCCGCCGTCTGCCTCCTCTCCGACGACCTTCAAAGGTAAATACCGATCGCCCCTCTCCCCCTCGTGGACACAGGCATAACCAGAATCATCATACGAAGCTAACGGTACCCTTCTCCTACCTTTCCGAGCCTTGTAGCGTCGCCAACATCGCCCGCCCGAGCACACCGTCGCCAGGAGCTTCTCCGGCGAGCAATCCATGTCAACCCTGAGTGCCCCTTCGACAATCGTGGCATCATTGAGCATCAGCAAGACATGACGACCCCGGTGAGCCTTTCCCCTGCCTCTTTTGCTTCCTGCATCGCCGGGAACACCACCGTCTGACCGCGCCGCCGCCACTCGCCGCCACCAGCGCCGCCACTTTGTGGTTGAGTAGATCAGGGCCATTCGGTCTAGATCGGACGCGTAGAAACAGACGACTTAAGCGAAAGGGTAAGCACTGATCTGTGCTGCACGATCTCAGTTAGATCCAACGCTCCGCAGCACTTGATCCAGCCGAACCGGTATGCTCCAATTAGATCGTGACGCGTGTCCCAGTCTGTTTTATAAAAACCAGAATAGAATCTATTAGATGTTTGAATTTGTAAATTGCATAACTTTAAATACACAAGTCCAAATTTTGCAAATTTTATATCAATGGAATCAGCAAAACAAACTCTATCCAACCATGCACTTTGTTTAGTAAATTGCTTCTGTTAAATGGGTTGTTTTTACATAAACTTGTGTAGGCATAATTTGGATATAAAATTTATTCTAGAAATATTTTATGGTAAAATCTTTGGCAAATGGATTGTTTTGAACCTACTGACCATATAAACCAACTTTTGGATTGAAAAATATATTTGGTGAAGCCAAAGATTTTTTTTTTTGAATTGGAACAATCTAGTCAAATAAAAATATTGTTTATGTGTTAAAAATGCTCTTTGAGTAAAACCTTTGGAAAATGCTTAGATTTAAACTCCCTGACCCTAAACACCAAGTTTTGAGATTTAAAAATATATTTTGTGAACCCTATAAAAATTATTACTTTGCTAAACGCATTTCCAACAACATAAAATATTGCTTTGGTATAAAAATGGTTTATAGGTAAAACCTTTTGCAAATGGTTTCAATATTAAACACTTAACCTTAAAACACTATCATTTGTGTTTTAAAATGAATTTGCCAAACACTAGAAATTGTCACTTTGATTTAAATCATTTCTAGCAAAACAAAATGATTTAAAATGGCCTTTTTCACTAACTTGTTATCAAATGATTTTACCACTTTTATAAATGACCAATACGTGTTTTCAAATGTTTATAACCTATTAGAAACCACTTTTCCAAATGAAATCTTTGGCATGTTTGCATGCATTGCTTTGTTTTTATTATTTTATGTGATGATTGCTTGAATGGTAGATTTAATATTTGCTTGCTTGATTGAATTGTAGTGGAATTTGAAGAGTGTGACTACTGCAAGATCAAGGAGTGAACTTATATTATCTACCAAAAAGGCAAGTGATGCTTCATACTTTTGTCCCATTATTTTCACTATGCATTAGTGATATTTCTAAGTAGGACTTGCATGGAATTTTTGCTAAGTATAAACTATGTCATGGGAAATCCTAGTAGATGAAAGCTTAGTAGAATTTTCCTAAGTTAAGATTCCTACTACTATAATGCTTAGCCTAGCTAGTAGAAAACAAGGGTGGATTATATTCATGCTATGGAATATTTCTAAGTCAAGGACTTGTGTTTTGTTTAATAAAACAACTAAGTGAATGAATCACCTGGGTGGAATGGAAAGAATGGATTGTGTTGAGTGGTTACGCAAGTCCAGTATGCTGGGGAAAACATGGGCATCACCAAGTCCAGTATACTGGGGAAAACTTGGTATCTCACTTGTAGAATGCCACCCAGGAACAAAGAGATTTGAGATGTCAAATGTTGAGAAGCTTCAAGTGTAGCCACTTGGCATTATGGGATCTACCTAGATCATATAGGTTGCAATAACTTAGACGAATGGATAGTTGGTGGTAGGGGTATGATAGGCTGGAGCGTGTCCATTCTGGTCTAAGGGAAGGCTTCTGAAAGATCTTGTCTTGGTGAAACCAAGTCTTGTGGGGAAAGTGCACACCTCTGCAGAGTGTAAAAATCTAAGTACTTAGCCATGTCCCTGGCAAAGGACAATTTGAGCATCAAGACATGGAAGCTATCAAGAATCTTCTCATCCCAATTTCTAAGTTAAAAACTTGTGGTTGAACGAGGGTTGAAGGATCACCAATTTCTATTGGGAGATGCCTTGGGTGATTTTGACAAGCAAAAGCTTAGTGATTTCAAAGGGTAAGGAAAAATCTATTTTGAGCAAAGCAAGCCTAAGCTCCACTTAGCCAAATGCATATAGATGATAGATACCACTATACTACCATAGTATCACTTGCCAATACAATTCAAATGTATTGACCCTTGTGGCTATAACTTATTATGTTGTAGGTTTGTTTGATGTTAGTGAAGTGTGTTGATTAGGATTACAAGTCTACAACCAACATGATTGCCTGTGGCACTTTGAACATGAAGGACTCCAAGCTATAGTTATTTCTGCTGCATTGTAATGAGATAGCCAAATGAGCTATGTAAGATGTAATGAATTATTTTATTCCTGGTTATAAAGTTGTATTATGACCTTTGTTTATTGATATTACATCTTAACTATGGATGCTAGATATTGATCTAGGGACTAGCATTGTAAACACAGGGATCTCTACCTTATTAAAGGTTAGGACCTCTACAGATGGTATCAGAGCACTGTGTTGCCTGTAGGATTGTAACCCTAGGATTGGACAAAACCCCTTAGAAAAATAGGAGTTGTATTTGTTCCAAAACTTATTTACAAACAATCTTGTAAACTCTTTCCTCAACCTTTTTGGTTTTGATTCTACATCTCTTCCTTTTCAAACTTGATGGACAAGACCCCAACATAAGCAAATACTTCACCATAAGCAAAGACTTCAACATGAGCAAAGAACTTCACCAACTCAAATGACTTCAAATTCAACATCATCAAGGACTTCAACTTTATTTTCACCAAGGACTTCAACTTGGATATCACTAAGGACTACAAGTGAGACAATAAATGTTACTCAAGACTTGAAGACTAAAGAAACACAACCAAGAAGGAACCATCATCACCTTTGAAGTTTGTGACCAAGAATTTTTCCAAGAGAGCCATGATCTCAAGAATCAACTAAGAAGGATGGAAAGATCACAAGTGAACCATATAGTTGGACCACCACATGTAGATTAAATCAAAAACACCAATTTATGTAGTGTAGCAAAAATATTTTGTTGCCTAAAAATGTGCTTGAACCTTGTTTGATGAGTGGAATGTTTGTTTGTGATTGCTTGCACATTGCTTGTGTGAATTGTGATGTGTATGATTAGAATTATTCCTATAGAAATCTCTTGCCTATTCTAATCCCCATACAACCCAAACAGATGAGTACCCCAAGAGACTCCAACATCAAGAATGGTGACAACAACCAAGAGATGCACATGAGAGAATTCATAGTGACCCAAACCCAGTTGAACCAAGTGACAACTCAGTTTTTAGCCAACAATAATGAGCCAGACCCAACCATGCAAAGGTTTTTGGAAACCCAAACCCAATTGATGCAAAGGGTGACAAATCAAGTGATCAACATGGGAGATGTAAGGTTCCCAACCTTTAATAAGGTAGAGATCCCTATGTTTACAATGCTAGTCCCTGGATCAATAGTAGCATCCACAATTAAGATGTAATATCAAGAAACAAAGGTCATAATAAGTTACAGCCACAAGGGTCAATACATTTGAATTGTATTGGCAAGTGATACTATGGTAGTATAGTGGAGTCTATCATCTATATGCATTTGGCTAAGTGGAGCTTAGGCTTGCATTGCTCAAAATAGATTTTCCTTATCATTTGAAAACACTAAGTTTTTGTTTGTCAAAAATCACCCAAGGCATCTCCCAATAGAAATTGGTGATCCTTCAACCCTTGTTCAACCACAAGTTTTTAACTTAGAAATTTGGATGATGAGATTCTTGATAGCTTCCATGTCTTGATGCTCAAATTGTCCTTTGCTAGGGACATGGCTAAGTACTTAGATTTTACACTCTGCAGAGGTGGTGCACTTTCCCCACAAGACTTGGTTTCACCAAGACAATATCTTTCAGAAGCCTCCCCTTAGACCAGAATGGACGCGCTCCAACCTATCAAACCCCTACCACCAACTGTCCATTTGGCTAAGTTATTGCAACCTAAATGATCCAGGCAGAGCCCATAATGCCAAGTGGTTGCACTTGAAGCTTCTCAACATTTGACATCTCAAATCTCTTTGTTCCTGGGTGGCCATCCACAAGTGAGATACATAAGGTTCACCAGTCCCCTGGCCTTGTGTAACCACTCAACATAAACCATTCCTTCCATTCCACCCAGGTGATTCATTCACTTAGTTGTTTTATTAAACAAAACACAAGTCCTCAGACTTAGAAAATTTTCCATAGTATGAATATACATTCCACCCTTGTTTTCTACTAGCTAAGGTAAGCATGATAGTAATAGGGATCTTAACTTAGGAAATTTCTACTAAGGTTTCATCTACTAGGTTTTCCCATAGCATAGTTTATACTTAGCAAAATTTCCATGCAAGTCCTACTTAGAAATATCACTAATGCTTAGTGAAAATAATGGGACAAAAGTATGAAGCATCACTTGCCTTTTTGGTAGAGAGTATGAGTTCACTTCTTGATCTTTGCAATGTTCACACACTTCAATCACTACAAGCAAACAATATTTCAACTACCATTCAAGCAATTCATCACATAAAATGATAGTAACAAAAACAATGCATGCAAGCATGCTAAAGATTGTTTTATTTGTAAAAGTGATTTATAATGGTTCATAAACATTTAAAAACACCTAATGTTCATTTTATAAAGTGGCAAAATCATTTGTATAAGATTCTACTTCATAAACCATTTTTGATCAAGTCATTATTTTATGTGGTGTAGAAATGCTTTTAATAAGGCAAAATTCTATAGGTTTCACAAAATATGTTTTCAAACCACATAACCTTGTGTTTAGGGTCAGGGAGTTTATTTCCAAAACACTTCTCAAAGGTTTTCTTCCAAAACCATTTTTAATAAATAAACCATATTTTTATTTGACTCGAAATGGTTTAAATCAAAGATTCATTCTTTTGCTTCACCAAATACATTTTTGAAACCACAATTTGTTTCCTATGGTCAGTAGGTTCAAAACACACCATTTGCCAAAGATTTTATCCTCAAAATCATTTTGGAATAAATTTTATAACCTAAACATGCATACACAAGTTTCTGCAAAAACAATCAATTTAATAGAAGCTTTTTACTAAAAAAATGGCATGGTTGGCTAGGGCTTGTTTTTCTGAATCCATTGATATAAAGTTTATAAAATTTGGACGTGTAGATTTAAAGTTATAGATTTTACAAAATTGAATCACAAATAGATCAAATCCTGTTTTTAAATCTGACTCTGTGACACGCGGCGCATTTCTATTCGTCGGTACCGCTTCGGCCGGATCAACAACGTGAGGCGTTGGATCTAAACAGATCGTGCGGCCTAGGTTGCTACTTACCTCTTCGTCTAGTTTCTATCCTGTCCTTTGGATCTGCATCTAACGGCTATCAACGACTTGCCACTAACTGGCGGCGCTCAGCGGCAGCGCGCGGCAGCGACGCTCTGCTAGCGGCGGAGCTGGCAATGCAGGAAGCGAGAAGGAAAGAGAGATGGCTCACAGTGATCGCAGTGACGTGTGGATGCTCAACCTGCTCGCGGTTGACAGAGGGGCGCAGAGGGTTGCTGATAATCGCTTGTCGGAATTGCGTCTGACGACGGCCACGCTCTTTCGTCGTCGAGGGCGGCGCTACGGGTCACGAGGGAGCAAACGGAAAGCACGGTTAGATGCGCAAGGTCATGGCGATGATGCGTGCATGAAGGAGAAGGAGAGGGGCGGTCAGGTTCTTACCAGAGGAGTCGCCGGAGAGGAAAGCAGATGGTGGCGCTACTGTTCGTCATTGTTGTCGATGCTGCAGAGCACGCGCGGGCGAGCTAACGCTACGGGGAGATGCGCCTGGAGGTGGGGAGTATGTGAGTTTGGTCGGGGAGGCAAGGGGCGGTGAGGGGTTGCCGGAATCGTCACCGGAGAGTCGTCGGACAGAGGACGGTGCAGAGAAGAATTGGGCGGCCTAGGGGCACGCTTGGGTGAGGCGACAGAGGGGAAATGGAGGGGAAACACAGGCGAGTAATAGGGCATGGTCGGGGGTCGTTTAATGGTGTGGTTAACGCGAATTAAGCCCGGCTTTAATCACTTGCAATGGCCGGCGAGGTGAGGGGCGTGGTCACCGCGGGGAGGAAGAAGGTGACGCGGCTATGGGGTCGTCTCGTCAGCGAGGAGAGACAGGGGAGGTGGGGTCCGCGCGTCAGTGAGGGCGTGGGTTAAGTCTGCGGTGGGAAAACATTTCGCTCGGTGAGAGGGAGAGGTGGGCGAACTGGGCCTTGTTGGGCTAGTTGGGCTGGGTCGGCTTGATTCCTTTTTTTTGTTCTATTTCTGTTTTTCTTTTTCCTTTTCCTTTATTCTATTTTGGTTTTGAATAAGCAATTCAAACCTTCATTTGAATTCAATCCTTTGCCAAAGTTTGTGTAGGTTTAAATATTGATTTGTAATATAATCTGATGTCAATTTTTGAAATAAAACTTTATTCCTTTTAGGGTCTTTTATTTATTTGATTAGGCCCTTATTTTTAATTCAAAAAGGATTTAGTTATATTTTCAAACACCATTTAAGTTTCTAAAAACTTTCCAAATCTTTTTAGTAGGTTTTTATTTGATTATTTAGGTGTCAAATAATTCATCTTGAATTATTCGGAATAATTTAATTTGATTCATGAATCATTTGAATTGGGTATTTGTTTTTATTCCAATGGAATTAAATATAGTTTTAATTCCCTAAATTTTATTTGGAAGATTTATTTTATTTAAGTTGATTAAACAACTTTTATTCCACTTGGGTAAATTCCAAAATACCATTTTCTCATGATTTAAATGATCATTCTTATTAGAGATTTGTCTTTATTAAGATAGGGATAGAATGGTTATTGCCATTTTTTTTTGGAAATTCTTTATCCTTTTATTTTATTTGGATTGGGATTACATTCATTCCATTTGCTTATGGATTTGGCCAAGATTTGATTTGGTCTTTAAATATTCTTTATTTAATATTTGTTTCTTCATCTTATAAAATCCATATCTTTTTATTTAGAGATCCAAACTTGGTGATTCCAATTTGTAAAATCTTGTTTAATATTTGTTTATCCTTTTGAATATCTTTAGGATCATTTGCTCACCATTTGGTTGGATTTATAGATAAGTTCTTTATTAGCTTTGGAAGTTTAATTTCCATATGTTATTATATTCATAAGATTTTATTTATGGCTCCAATTTAAGTGAAACCAATTTATATGGTCTTATAATACTTCTATTGATCATTCTTGATCATTTGTATGTGCTTGTTGACAAGTTTTTATATGGATCAAATCCATAGGCTTGGAGATAATTTGGAAATGATTTTATTCCATTAGGGTTTTAGGATTTGGATTTATTTTCCAATTGTTTAAATTTCTAGATACATTTTAAGAGGAATGCAATTCACTTGGTTTTGGATTTTGCTGAATTCAAAGTTTAATTAAAGTTTGTTCAAGATGGGATTTTAAGTTTCTATTTAGAAACAAAAGTTTCTTTTCACCCTGATTTTCAACAATAAATTATTTTGTTTATTTTATTTTTCACATTACAAGATTTGGAAAATCTTGGGATGTGACAGGCTACCACCCTTAAAATAAATCTCGTCCCGAGATTTGGGGAGGCTAGGGGTTACAAGTTGGCTCAAAGCATCTAGGGTACTACCACCCTTAAAAATTTTCCAACTAGATTACATATTGGCCTTCTTGGGATCCTGTTGAAATCTCTCTGGACAAACATCTGCATAGTGTCCTTTGTTTCCACACTTGAAACATGTGACATGGCTGAGATCCTTCATAGGCTTGTTTATCTTGTGCTTCATATTTTCTGGACAGTTGCTTGCATAATGTCCTTGGTTACCACAATTGTAACAGGTGATAAGATTGAGTTCATCACGTATCTTCTGTGGGCAAGTTGCTACATAATGGCCTAGCTCTTTGCAGTTGTTGCACCACACTTGGCTAATCTCCTTATACTTTTGCTTTTCTGGACATTCACTGGCATAGTTTCCCATTTCTTTGCAATGACCACATTGCACATGGCTTGTGTCCTTCTTTTTCTTGGGTTTCTCCAAAGCTAGGAGTGCTTCTAGTTCATGTTCTTCATATGTTATCTCATAGGTAGGAATCTCTACTGGTCTCCTTGACCTTCTATTACTCCTTGGATAATACATATGTCTCCTTTTTGGTCCTTTAAATTGGGTCATGTTGCTGGGAGGTACAAGCTGAGATTTTCCTTTGTCTTCATCCTTCTTGGTAGACTTGGCTCTCTCATGGTAATCTGTAATCAGTTGTTGCACTCCAACTTGCTTCCTTTGTTCAACTATGGAATAGATGGGGCATTGGATAGGGACATGATTGTTTCCTTCACATAAGTAACAAGTAGCTTGAGATGTGGGGCATTGGTCAATTGGATGTTTCTCTTCACAATTGGGGCATTGATCTCCATGCTCCTTGGAAGTGTGATCTTTGTCTCCACAAATATTGCAAGCTTGGGTTCCTTCTAGAATAATATCTTTGTCATCCTTGTTGTCATAACCTCCTTGGGAAGAGTTTTCTCCCATGTTGACCATTTGAGTAGCCAACCCTTGCAACAATTGGGATTGAGTTTCCAAAACTTTTTGCATGGTTGGGTCTAACTCATTGTTGCTGGCTAAAAACTGAGTTGTCACTTGGTTCAACTGGGTTTGTCTTGCAAGCAGTTGGTCTCTCCGGTTGACCTCTTGGTTGTTGCTGTTGCCATCCTTGTTGTCTCTTGGAGTAGTCATCTGTTTGGGTTGGATTTGGATTAGAATAGGATAAATATTTCTAAGGGAATAATTCTAATTACACACATCACAATTCACACAAGCAATGTGCAAGTAATCACAAACAAACATTTCACTCAAACAACAAATTTCAAGCATATTTTTAGGCAACCAAATATATTTTTGTTACATGTCACATCCCAAGATTTTCCAAATCTTGTTATGTGAAAAATAAATAAACAAAATAATTTTTTGTTGAAAATCAGGGTGAAAAGAAAATTTCGTTTCTAAAAGGAAACTTAAAATCCCATCTTGAACAAACTTTGGTAAAAGTTTGAATCCAACAAAAAAATCCAAATCAAGAGAAATGCATTCCTCAATGAATGTATCTGGAAATTTAAACACTTGGAAAATAAATCCAAACCCTAAACCCTAATGGAATAAAATCATTTCCAAGTTATCTCCAAGCCTATGGATTTGATCCATATAAAATATTATCAACAAACATTCACAAATGATCAAGAAATACAAATAGAAATAATATAAGACCATAGAAATTGGTTTCACTTAATTTGGAACCATAAATAAAATCTTATGATTTTAACAAGATAAGGAAAAGTAATTCCCAAAGCTAATAAAAGAACCTATCTAGAAACCCATACCAATTGGTGAGAAAATAATCCTAAAGATATTTAAAGGATAAACAAATCTCAAATAAGATTTCACAAATTGGAATCACCAAGTTTGGATCTCTAAATAAAAAGATATGGATTTTATAAGATGAAGAAAGAAATATTAAATAAAGAATATTTAAAGACCAAATCAAATCTTGGCCAAATCCATAAGCAAATGGAATGAATTATAATCCAAATCGAAATAAAATAAAAGAATAAAGAATTGCCAAAATAAAATAAAATGGCTTAGACCAAATCCTATTGGAATAAAGACAAATCCAAATCCTAAATGATTAATAAATCATATTAAAGACCTTTCCAAATAATTCAAGATGAATTATTTGACACCCTTTTAAGTAAACAAAACCTACTGAAAAGTTTTGGAAGAATTTAGAAGTCAAATGGAAATTAAAAACATTATTGAATCCTATTTGATTTAAAACAAGGGCCCATTTTATTAATTAAAAAGACCCCCAAAAGGAACAAAATTATATTCTAAAATTGACTTCAGGGTATAATACTAATCAGTATTTAAACCCACACAAAATTTGGCAAGGTTTTGAATTCAAATGAATGTTTGAATTGACCAAACAAAACCAAAACAGAATTAAAGAAAAGGGAAAAGGAAAAACAAACAAAACAAAAAAAATAGTAAAAGACCCAGCCCAACTAGCCTGGCCCAACTAAGCCCAGCCAGCCCACCTCTCCCTCTCACCGATCGAACCGTTATTCACTCGCAAAAGAACCCGCAGCGACATTGACGCGTGGACCCCGCATTCCTTCTCTCTCTCTCGCTGCCAGACAGCCCCACCTACCAGTTCGTCGTTCCCACCCACGAGGCTGTTTCTTCCACCAAACCTCGCCGTTCCTGCCGTTTAATTCCTCACTTGAATTCGCCTTAATGCCGCGTTAATCCCTCGCCATGACCACACAGTGATAAACGCCAGGATCCCCTCTCCGTTTCCCCCTCAGACCCCACCTTAGCGCGCCCCTAGGCCGTCCTAATTTCTCTACGAAGCTCCACTGCCCCGATGAGTTCCGGCGTCGAATCCGGCCAGCCTGCTCCGCCCCTTGTCTCCTCGAGCACACGAGCATCTTCCCCAACCTCTGGCGCACCTCACAGTACCTTCCGCTCATCCGCGCGAGCACCACAGCGTCGGCAACAACGACGACCACCGCCGCCACCGTCTGCCTCCGCTCCGTCAGTCTTTTCCGGTGAGTACTGACCACCCTACTTCATCTCGATGATGCACGCATGATCGCCAATCTCATGCGCATCTAATGCTGTTCTTACCGTAGCGTCGCCCTCGACGACGACTGACCGAACCCGAGGCGCAGCGCAGCTCCGGCGAGAGATTGACAGCAACCTTGTGCGCCCCTTGCCTTCCCGCTGGTACCTTGAGCTTCGCCGAGATCTCCTGAACCTGGTGAGCATCTCCTTACTCTTCCTCTCCTCCTCTAGCCCCAGCTCCGCCGTAGCCAGACACGCCGCCGCCACCTGCCGCCGCTAGCGCCTCCACTAGTTGGCAAGTGTGCTGCGAGCCGTTGGATTTTGATCTAATGGATGCGATAGAACGAGAGCGAAGGGGTAAGTAGCACCTCTGCGCCGCACGATTCGCTTTAAATCCTGCGGTCCACGTTGCTGATCCGAGCAAAACGGTATGGGCGAATGAGAAGCAGCCACGTGTCTCTGTTGTTTTGTTTTAAAACAGATTTGATCTATTAGATACAAGATTTTGTAAAATCTATAACTTTTAAACTACACGTCCAAATTTTGCAAACTTTATATCAATGGATTCAGAAAAACAAGCCCTAGCCAACCATGCACTTTGTTTAGTAAAAAGCTTCTGTTAAATTGTTTGTTTTTACAGAAACTTGTGTATGCATGTTTAGGATATAAAATTTATTCCAAACTGTTTTTTAGGATAAAATCTTTTGCAAATGGTGTGTTTTGAACTACTGACCATAGGAAACAAATTGTGGTTTCAAAAATTTATTTGGTGAAGCAAAAGAATGAATATTGGATTTAAACCAATTCTAGTCAAATAAAAATATGGTTTAATTATTAAAATGGTTTTGGAAGAAAACCTTTGAGAAATGTTTTGGAAATAAATTCTCTGACCCTAAACACAAGGTTTTATGGTTTAAAAACATATTTTGTGAAACCCATAGAATGTCGCCTTATTAAAAGCATTTCTTCACCACATAAAATAATGACTTGGGTTAAAAATGGTTTATGAAGTAAAACCTTTTGCAAATGATTTTTCTACTTTATAAAAAGACCATTAGGTGTTTTAAAATGTTTATGAACCATAAGAAACCACTTTCTCAAATAAAACAATCTTTAGCATGCTTGCATGCATTGTTTTGTTACTATGATTTCATGTGATTAATTGCTTGAATGGTAGATTGAATTATTGTTTGCTTGATTGAATTGTAGTGATTGAAGTGAGTGAACATTGCAAAGATCAAGGAGTGAACTTATACTCTCTACCAAAAAGGCAAGTGATGCTTCATACTTTTGTCCCATTATTTTCACTATGCATTAGTGATATTTTCTAAGTAGGACTTGCATGGAATTTTGCTAAGTATAAACTATGCCATGGGAAATCCTAGTAGATGAAACCTTAGTAGAAATTTCCTAAGTTAATATTCCTACTACTATCATGCTTATCTTAGCTAATAGAAAACAAGGGTGGAATATATATTCATACTATGAAATATTTCTAAGTCTGTGGACTTATGTTTTGTTTAATAAAACAACTAAGTGAATGAATCACCTGGGTGGAATGGAAGGAATAGTTTGTGTTGAGTGGTTCACAAGGCCCATTTCTATGGTTTACCTTGTGTATCTCACTTGTGGATGGCCACCCAGGAACAAAGTGATTTGAGATGTCAAATGGTGAGAAGATTCAAGTGCAACCACTTGGCATTATGGGCTCTGCCTGGATCATATAGGTTGCAAGAACTTAGCCAAATGGACAGTTGGTGGTAGGGGTTTGATAGGTTGGAACGCGTCCATTCTGGTCTAAGGGAAGGCTTCTGAAAGATCTTGCTTGGTGAAACCAAGTCTTTTGGGGAAAGTGCACCACCTCTGCAGAGTGTAAAATCTAAGTACTTAGCCATGTCCCTGGTAAAGGAAAATTTGAGAATCAAGACATGGAAGCTATCAAGAATCTCATCATCCAAATTTCTAAGCTAAAAACTTGTGGTTGAACAAGGGTTTAAGGTTCACCAATTTCTATTGGTGGTTCCTTGGGTGATATTTTTGTCAAAGCAAAAACTTAGTGTTTTCAAATGAGAAGGAAAATCTATTTTGAGCAAAGCAAGCCTAAGCTCCACTTAGCCAAATGCATATAGATGATAGACTCCACTATACTACCATAATATCACTTGCCAATACAATTCAAATGTATTGACCCTTGTGGCTGTAACTTGTTATGTTGCAGGTTTGTTTGATATTAGTGAACTAGGATTACAAGTCTACAACCAACATGTCTACCTGTGGCACTTTGAAGATGAAGGACCCCATGCTATTGTTATATTCTGCTGCATTGTAATGAGATAGCCAAATGAGCTATGTAAGATGTAATAAATTATTTTATTCCTGGTTATAAAGTTGTATTATGACCTATGTTTCTTGATATTACATCTTAACTGTGGATGCTAGCTATTGATCCAGGGACTAGCATTGTAAACACAGGGATCTCTACCTTATTAAAGGTTGGGAACCTTACAGATGGTATCAGAGCATTGTGTTGCCTGTAGGATTTGTAAACCTAGGATTGGACAAACCCCTTAGAAAAATAGGAGTTGTATTTGTTCCAAAACTTATTTACAAACAATCTTGTAAACTCTTTCCTCAAACCATTTTGGTTTTGATTCTACATCTCTTCTATTCCAAACTTGATGAATAAAGCCTACCCCATGGCCAAAGACTTCACCATGAGCTAAGGACTTCATCAACTCTAATGACTTCAACATCTTCAACTCTAATGACTTCAACATCTTCATCATTTTCACCAAGGACTTCAATCTTGGATTCACTAAGGACTACAAGTGTGACAAGAAATGTTTCTCAAGACTTGAGGACTAAGGAAATACAACTCAAAAGGAACCTTCATCTCTTTGAAGTTTTGAGACCACGATGCAAGAAATTCTCTAAGGATACAAAGATTTTGTTCATGAAGAATCAACTAAGAAGGATGGAAAGATTTCAAGTGAACCATATATATGGGCCACCATATTTAGTTTAAAGTCAAACCCACCAACTTATGTGGTGTAGCAAAAATATTTTTGGTTGCTTAAAAATGTGCTTGAACTATGTTGTTTGAGTGGAATGTTTGGTTGTGATTGCTTGCACTTTGCTTGTGTGGATTGTGATGTGTGTGATTAGAAATATTCCCTTAGAAAATCTTTTGCCTATTCTAATCCCAATCCAACCCAAACAGATGACTTCTCCAAGAGACTCCAACATCAAGAATGACAACAACAACCAAGAGGACAACATGAGAGAACTCATAGTAACCCAAACCCAGTTGAACCAAGTGACAGCTCAATTTATAGCCAACACCAGTGAGGTAGATCCAACCATGCAATGGTTTTTGGAAACCCAAACCCAATTGTTGCATAAGGTGACAGATCAAATGATCAACATGGGAAGCAGCTCTTCCAAAGGAGTTTGTGACAACAAGGATGACAAAGATGTTATTCTAGAAGGAACCCAAGCTTGCAATATTTGTGGAGACAAGGATCACACTTCCAAGGAGCATGAAGATCAATGCCCCAATTGTGAAGAGAAACATCCAATTGACCAATGCCCCACATCCCAAGCTACTTGTTACCTATGTGAAGGAAATAATCATGTCCCTATCCAATGCCCCATCTATTCCATAGTTGAACAAAGGAAACAAGGTGGAGTGAAACAACTGATTGCAGGCTACCATGAAAGAGCCAAGTCTACCAAGAAGGATGAAAACAAAGGAAAATCTCAGCTTGTACCTTCCAGCAATATGACCCAATTTAAAGGACCAAAGAGGAGACATATGTATTGTCCAAGGAATAATAAAAGGTCAAGGAGATCAGTAAACATTCCTACCTATGAGATAACATATGAAGAACATGAACTAGAAGCACGCCTAGCTTTGGAGAAACCCAAGAAAAAGAAGGACAAAATCCATGTGCAATGTTACACTTGCAAAGAGATGGGACACTATGCCAATGAATGCCCAGAAAAGAAGAAGGATCAAGGAAACAAATAAAAGGCAATAATACCAAAGGAAAAGAAAGATATCAGCCAAGTGATGTGTTTCAAATACAAAGAACAAGGACATTATGCAAGCAACTGTCCAGAAAAGATGAAGCACAAGATAAACAAGCCTATGAAGGATCTCAGCCTTGTCACATGTTTCAAGTGTAGAAACAAAGGACACTATGCAGATGTTTGCCCAGAGAAGTTTCTCCAAGATCCCAAGCAAGCCAAAATGTAATTTAGTTGGAAAATTTTTAAGGGTGGTAGTACCCTAGATGCTTTGAGCCAAGTTATAACCCTAGCCTCCCCAAATCTCGGGACGAGATTTATTTTAAGGGTGGTAGCCTGTCACATCCCAAGATTTTCCAAATCTTGTTATGTGAAAAATAAATAAATAAAATAAATTTTTGTTGAAAATCAGGGTGAAAAGAAACTTTCGTTTCTAAAAGGAAACTTAAAATCCCATCTTGAACAAACTTTGGTAAAAGTTTGAATCCAACAAAAAAATCCAAATCAAGAGAAATGCATTCCTCAATGAATGTATCTGGAAATTTAAACACTTGGAAAATAAATCCAAACCCTAAACCCTAATGGAATAAAATCATTTCCAAGTTATCTCCAAGCCTATGGATTTGATCCATATAAAATCTTATCAACAAACATTCACAAATGATCAAGAAATACAAATAGAAATAATATAAGACCATAAAAATTGGTTTCACTTAATTTGGAACCATAAATAAAATCTTATGATTTTAACAAGATAAGGAAAAGTAATTCCCAAAGCTAATAAAAGAACCTATCTAGAAACCCATACCAATTGGTGAGCAAATAATCCTAAAGATATTTAAAGGATAAACAAATCTCAAATAAGATTTCACAAATTGGAATCACCAAGTTTGGATCTCTAAATAAAAAGATATGGATTTTATAAGATGAAGAAAGAAATATTAAATAAAGAATATTTAAAGACCAAATCAAATCTTGGCCAAATCCATAAGCAAATGGAATGAATTATAATCCAAATCGAAATAAAATAAAAGAATAAAGAATTGCCAAAATAAAATAAAATGGCTTAGACCAAATCCTATTGGAATAAAGACAAATCCAAATCCTAAATGATTAATAAATCATATTAAAGACCTTTCCAAATAATTCAAGATGAATTATTTGACACCCTTTTAAGTAAACAAAACCTACTAAAAAGTTTTGGAAGAATTTAGAAGTCAAATGGAAATTAAAAACATTATTGAATCCTATTTTATTTAAAACAAGGGCCCTTTTTATTAATTAAAAAGACCCCCAAAAGGAACAACATTATATTCTAAAATTGACTTCAGGGTATAATACTAATCAGTATTTAAACCCACACAAAATTTGGCAAGGTTTTGAATTCAAATGAATGTTTGAATTGACCAAACAAAACCAAAACAGAATTAAAGAAAAGGGAAAAGGAAAAACAAACAGAACAAAAAAAATAGTAAAAGACCCAGCCCAACTAGCCTGGCCCAACTAAGCCCAGCCAGCCCACCTCTCCCTCTCACCGAGCGAACCGTTATTCACTCGCAAAAGAACTCGCAGCGACACTAACGCGTGGACCCCGCATTCCTTCTCTCTCTCTCTGCCAGATGGCCCCACCTACCAGTTCGTCGTTCCCACCCGCGAGACTATTTCTTCCCCCAAACGTCGCCGTTCCTGCCTTTTAATTCCTCGCTTGAATTCGCCTTAATGCCGCGTTAATCCCTCGCCGTGACCATGCAGTGTAAACGCCAGGCTCCCCTCTCCGTTTCCCCCTCAGTCCCCCACCTTAGGGCGCCCCCAGGCCGTCCTAATTTCTCTACGAAGCTCCACTGCCCCGACGAGTTCCGGCGTCGATTTCGGCTAGCCTACTCCGCCCCTCGTCTCCTCGAGCACACTAGCATCTTCCCCAACCTCTGGCGCACCTCACAGTACCTTCCGCTCATCCGCGCGAGCACCACAGCGTCGGCAACGACGACGACCACCGCCGCCACCGTCTGCCTCCGCTCCGTCAGTCTTTTCCGGTGAGTATTGACCACCCTACTTCATCTCGATGATGCATGCATGATCGCCAACCTCGTGCGCAGCTAATGCCGTTCTTACTTTGCCTTTTTGTGCATCGTAGTGTCGCCCTCGATGACGACTGACCGAACCCGAGGCGTAGCGCAGCTCCGGCGAGAGATTGACAGCAACCTTGTGCGCCCCATGCCTTCCCGCTGGTACCTTGAGCTTCGCCGAGATCTCCTAAACCTGGTGAGCATCTCCTTACTCTTCCTTGCTTCCTCTAGCGCCAGCTCCGCCGTAGCCAGACACACCGCCGCCACCTGCCTCCGCTAGCGCCGCCACTAGTTGGCAAGTGTGCTGCGAGCCGTTGGATTTTGATCTAATGGATGCGATAGAACGAGAGCGAAGGGGTAAGTAGCACCTCTGCGCTACACGATTCGCTTTAAATCCTGCGGTCCACGTTGCTGATCCGAGCGAAACGGTATGGGCGAATGAGAAGCAGCCATGTGTCTCTGTTGTTTTGTTTTAAAACAGATTTGATCTATTAGATACAAGATTTTGTAAAATCTATAACTTTTAATCTACACGTCCAAATTTTGCAAACTTTATATCAATGGATTCAGAAAAACAAGCCCTAGCCAACCATGCACTTTGTTTAGTAAAAATCTTCTGTTAAATTGTTTGTTTTTATAGAAACTTGTGTATGCATGTTTAGGATATAAAATTTATTCCAAACTGTTTTTGAGGATAAAATCTTTGGCAAATGGTGTGTTTTGAACCTACTGACCATAGGAAACAAATTGTGGTTTCAAAAATGTATTTGGTGAAGCAAAAGAATGAATATTGGATTTAAACCAATTCTAGTCAAATAAAAATATGGTTTAATTATTAAAAATGGTTTTGGAAGAAAACCTTTGAGAAATGTTTTGGAAATAAACTCTCTGACCCTAAACACAAGGTTTTATTGTTTAAAAACATATTTTGTGAAACCCATAGAATGTTGCCTTATTAAAAGCATTTCTTCAGCACATAAAATAATGACTTGGGTTAAAAATGGTTTATGAAGTAAAACCTTTTGCAAATGATTTTACTACTTTATAAAAAGACCATTAGGTGTTTTCAAATGTTTATGAAACATAAGAAACCACTTTCTCAAATAAAACAATCTTTAGCATGCTTGCATGCATTGTTTTGTTACTATGATTTCATGTGATTGAATTATTGTTTGCTTGATTGAATTGTAGTGATTGAAGTGAGTGAACATTGCAAAGATCAAGGAGTGAACTTATACTATCTACCAAAAAGGCAAGTGATGCTTCATACTTTTGTCCCATTATTTTCACTATGCATTAGTGATATTTTCTAAGTAGGACTTGCATGGAATTTTGCTAAGTATAAACTATGCCATGGGAAATCCTAGTAGATGAAACCTTAGTAGAAATTTCCTAAGTTAAGATTCCTACTACTATTATTCTTAGCTTAGCTAATAGAAAACAAGGGTGGAATATTGTCACATCCCAAGATTTTCCAAATCTTGTAATGTGAAAAATAAAATAACAAAATAAATTTTTGTTGAAAATCAGGGTGAAAAGAAACTTTTGTTTCTAAAAGGAAACTTAAAATCCCATCTTGAACAAATTTTGATTAAAGTTTGAATTCAACAGAAATCCAAATCAAGGAAAATGCATTCCTCAATGAATGTATCTGGAAATTTGAACACTTGGAAAATAAATCCAAATCCCTAAGCCCTGATGGAAGGAAATCATTTTCCAAAGTATCTCCAAATCTATGGATTTGATCCATACCAAATTTGATCAGCAAATAATCACAAAGGATCAAGAAAGACCATAGAGATTGGTTTCACTTAGTTTGGAACCATAGACAAGATCTTGTGAATATAAAAAGATAAGGAAATTGAATTTCCAAAGCTATTAAAGCCTTACCAAAAGCCATACCAATTGGTGAACAATTATAATCCTAAAGGGATTAAAAAGATAAACATTTATTAAAGGAAAAATAAATTGTTTTGGAAATACTATTTGGATCTTTTAATAAAAGACTTTGGTTTCAAATGAAAAGGTGAGCCAAATTAATTTTGGCCAAGCTTTTGTAATAAAATATTTTGTTTTGATAAAATGAGTAAAGGTTTATTTAAATAAAATAATAAAGGATTTAAATATCCAATTTTATTTAAGTAAAAGCTTTTCCCATTTTAAATGAACACCAAGTATTTTATTACTACTTTGAAATCTTTTATTAAAAGGTTTTGCTTTGATTAAAATGAGTAAAGGATTATTTAAATAAAATAATAAGGATTTAAATATCCAATTTTATTTAAGTAAAGGCTTTCCCATTTTAATTAAAACACCAAAACTTATTTATTTATTTAAATAAGTTTCCAAGTATTCTTTTATTTTTCAAATAAAACCTTCTGGTTTGGTTTTGAAAATAATTGGATTCAAATGGAAATTTTATTAATTAAATCAAACCCTATTTTATTAAATAACTAAAGATCCATTTTATTTAATTATTAAATGGATCCTAAAATAAATAGAAATATTATTTCATTTTGAGATTTGGATTATGTTGCCAAACAGAACCAAATTCAAATGAAAAAGTTTGCTGTTTGAATTGATTGAGTGTTGTTTGAAATTGCTTGAATAATTGATTGAAATTTCGAAACAGAAAAAGAATTAGAAAAGGAAAAGAAAGCAGACAGAAAAAATAGGAAAACAGACCCAACCCACTAAGGCCCAGACCAGCCCAGTCTTCTCCCTCTTCTCCCCCCCGAAGAAACCTTTTCTCACTCAGAAACAGACCCGCTGAGTCAATGACAGCCCGGACCCACTTCCTCCTCTCTCCCTCTCGCTGACGAGAAGACCCCACCTCTCTCTCCCACGCCCGAACCGTTTTCCTCACACTCAGGAAATTACCCGCAAGGAGACTGACAAGTGGACCTCCTCCTCTCTTCTATTCCCACTGACCGCTGGACCCCCTTTCCACTGTTCTCCTTCCCCACCCGCGCGACCAGTTCTTCCTCCTCTCGCCGGCCGTTTTCTGCTTTGATTCCACCGATTAAATTCGCGTTAACGCTGCGTTAACCCCTCGCCGAGACGACGCCCATTTAACCGCCTGCTCCTCCTCCTCCCTTTCCCCCAGACCTCACACCGCGACTTGCCCCCAGGCTGAGCGAATTGCGCCGCACACCGCCTCTGTTCGATGATGTTCCGGTGACGATTCCGACGAAACCACACCGCCCCTTGCCTTGTCGACTTAGCACACATACTCCACGCAACCAGACGCATCTATCCATACCACCCATTCATCCGCGGGTGCCCTGCAGGCTCGCCAATGACGACGACCTGAGCGCCACCGTCTATCTGCAAACTCCGGCGAAGCCCACAGGTAGTTCCGACCGCCCCTCCTCTTCTCGTTCACGCACACGACCTTGCCTTGGACCCGCGCATCTAACCATGTCTTCACCTTGTCTTGGGGTGATCCACAGCGACGTTCACGACGACCACCCGACGCACCTGACGCCGTCCTCCACTCCAGTGAGGAATTGCCGCAGACCCCGAGCGCCCCTCGTCCGACCAACACTTCCTCGAGCATCGCCGTGACCTCCTGAGCCCGGTGAGCAACTCCTCCTTCTCCCTCGCTTCCTGTATCGCCGGCACCGTCATCGACCGACCGCTCCGCCGCCGCTAGCCACCGCAGCGCCGCCAGCTTCTGGTCAAACCCGCGCGAGCCGTTCGATCTAGATCGGGCGGGTACGATAGATCACTTAAGCCGCGAATGGGTATGCGCCCTGTACCGTGCGATCTAACTTAATCCAACGCTCCACGTAGCGCGATCCTACCGAACCGTTATGAGCCAATAGGATACAGACACGTGGCCCAGAGAAGTTTTAAAAACAGAATTTGAAAACAGAAACTTTTGCCATTTTCAAACCCATGTATCTTTTTATCCACACGTCCAAATTTTACAAATTTGATGTCGTTGGATTCAGCAAGACAAGCCCTAGCCAACCCTACCATTAGTTTAACAAATAGTACCTGTTAGCTTGTTTGATTTTACAAATTCTTTTGTGTGCTTGCTAACATTAGAAAAATCATTTAAAAATGATTATTAGGGTTAAAACCTTTGCAAATTGGTTTGTTGTGACCTTACTGACCCTAGGAACCAACCCATGATTTGGAAAATGATTTTGGAAAAGAATAGAATGGATTAATTAGTTTAGTCCATTTCTAGCTAATTAAAAACCATTGTTTTGTTTATGAAAATGCTTTCATAAAGAAAACTTTGGAGAAAAAGTTTTGAACCAAACCTACTGACCCAAGACACCAAGCTTTGCAATAGCAACTCATTTGGTGAACCCTACAGACTAAAGCCCTAGTAGAAATATTTCTACACCACATAGAATGTTACTTTGTTTTGCAAATGGTTTTATAGTAAAGCCTTTTGCTAACAACTTTGCCATTTTGGTAAATGACCAATTTGGATCTTACAAAGTTTAGGAATCTAATAGAGACCCTCTTTGCAAATGACTTTGCCATTTTGGTAAATGACCAATTTGGAACTTACAAAGTTAGAAGCCTAGTGAAGACCATCCTTACAATAGAACCAACCTTTGCATGCTTATGCATGACTTAGATCCCATTACTTTGTGTGTGAAAAAAAATTGTTTGTTTGACTTTGTTATTTTATGTGTGTTGTTTGCTTGATTGGTAGATTAAGTTTGTGCCTTGCTTGATTGAATTGTAGTGACTTGAAGAGTGTGATTGTTGCAAGGACAAGGAGTGAACCTATACCCTCTACCAAAAAGGCAAGTGATATCTTCATGAATATTCCATTCCTATATTTTATACATGCATTAGATATATTTTGTTAGGACTTGCATGCTACTTTTGTCAATTGATGATGGGAAAACCTAGTAGATGAAGCCTTAGAAGAAATTTCCTAAGTTAAGATTCCTACTACCTTCATGCTTATCCTAGCTAATAGAAAACTTGGGTGGTATATATATTCACTATGGAAAAATCTCTAAGTCTGAGGACTTATGTTTTTGATTAATAAAACAACTAAATTAATGAATCACCTGGGTGGAATGGGACTTGCTTGGTGGTTTTTGGTTGAGTGGTTACACAAGGCTAGGGGACTGGTGAACCTTGTGTATCTCACTTGTGGATGGCCACCCAGGAAACAAAGAGATTTGAGATGTCAAATGTTGAGAAGCTTCAAGTGCAACCACTTGGCATTTTGGGCTCTGCCATGATCTTAGGATGCTAGAACTTAGTCTCTTGGACAGTGGGTGGTAGATGGGATGATAGGTTGGAACGCGTCCATTTGACTAAGGAAAGGCTACTGAAGGATCTTGTCTTGGGAAACCAAGTCTTGTGGGGAAAGTGCACCACCTCTGCAAAGTGTAAAACCTAATTACTTAGCCATGTCCCTGGTAAAGGACAATTTGAGCATCAAGACATGGAAACTTCAAGAATCTCATCACTCCAATTTCTAAATAAAACTTGTGGGTGAACAAGGCTTGAAAGGATCTTCAGTCATTGATTGGTAGATGCCCGGAGTGGATCTGGAGTCTTTGATTGATAGATGCCTTGGGTGTTTTTGCCAAACAAAACTTAGTATTTTCAAAAGTTAGGGAAAAATCTATTTTGAGCAAAGCAAGCCTAAGCTCCACCAGCCAAATGCATATAGAATTATAGTCCACTTAAAATATACTAAGGTATCACTTGCCAATACTATTCCAATGTATTGACCCGTGTGGCTGTAACTTATGATGTTGCAGGTTTGATTGATTTAGTGAAGATTGATTGATTAGGATTACAAAGTCTACAACCAACATCTGCCTGTGGCACTTGAAGATGAAGGACCCATGACTATAGATATTCCGCTGCAATGTAATGTAATAGCCTAATGAGCTATGTATCGATGTAATAAAATTATGTTATTCCTGGTTATAAAGTTGAATTATGACCTTTGTTTCTTGATATTACATCTAAACTGTGGATGCTAGCTATTGATCCAGGGACTAGCATTGTAAACACAGGGGACTCAATCTTATTAAAGGTTGGGGACCTTACAGATGGTATTAGAGCCAGGTTGCCTGTAGGATTTGTAACCCTAGGATTGGACAAAAACCCTTAGACAATAGGAGTTGTCTTATTCCAAAACTTATTTACAAAAAACAATATTGTAAACTCTTTCCTCAACCATTTTGGTTTCAACTCTACTTCTCTTCTATTTCAACTTGATGGAAAAGCCTACCCCATGACCAAAGACTACACTATGTGCAAAGGACTTCTTCAACATCTTCAACTCTAAAGACTTCAACAACTTCAACCTTGGATATCAACTCTAATGACTTCAACTTCTTCAACTCCAATGACTTCAACATCTTCAGCATGTTCACCAAGGACTTCCAGCTTAGATGCTACTAAGGACTACAAGTGATACAAGAAATCTTGCTCAAAGACTTGAAGACTAAGGAAAAACAACTTAGAAGGAGCCATCAACATCTTTGAAGTTTGTGACCAAGAATTTTCTCAAGAAGAAAAGATCTCATTTAAGAAGAGTCAACCAAGAAGGATGGAAGATCACAAGTGAACCATATAGATGGACCACCATATTTTAGTTAAGTCAAACCCACCAACTTATGTGGTGTAACAAAAATTATTTTTGTTGCCTAAATATGTGCTTGAAACTGTTGTTTGAGTGGAGTGTTTGTTTGTGATTGCTTGCACATTGCTTGTGTGATTTGTGATGTGTGTGAATAGAATTGATTCCTTAGAAAATCTTTTGTCTATTCCAATCCCCCTTCAACCCAAACAGATGACTTCTCCAAGAAACTCCAACATCAAGGATGGTGACAACAACAACAACCAAGAGGATAACATGAAAGAGCTCATAGCAACCCAACACCAGTTGAGCCAAGTGACAACTCAGCTTTTAGCCAACAACAATGGATTAGACCCAACCATGCAAAAGTTTTTAGAAACTCAATCCCAATTGTTGCAAAGGATGGCTACTCAAATGATCAACATTGGAGACAACTCTTCCAAAGGAGTTTATGACAACAAGGATGACAAAGATGTTATTCTAGAAGGAACCCAAGTTAGCAATATTTGTGGAGACAAGGACCACACTTCCAAGGAGCATGAAGATCAATGCCCCAAGAAGAGAGAAAGATCTCCCACTCATGAAGAGCATGAACTAGAAGAACTCCTAGCTCTGGAGAGACCCAAAAAGAAGAAGAAGAACCAAGGAAACAAACAAGAGGCAATGATACCAAAGGAAAAGAAAGATATCAGCCAATTGATATGTTACAATTGCAAGAACCCAGGACACTATGCAAGCAACTGCCCAGAAAAGATGAAGAACAAGTTGAACAAGTCTATGGAGAAACTCAACCTTGGCCCATGAGTCAAGTATGGAAACAAAGGGCACTATGCAGAAGTTTTCCAAGAAGAAGTTTTTCCAAGATTCCAAGCAAGCCAAGATATAGTTTAGTTGGAATTTTTTT
Organism: Avena sativa; assembly: GCA_916181665.1. Taxonomy (NCBI): domain Eukaryota; kingdom Viridiplantae; phylum Streptophyta; class Magnoliopsida; order Poales; family Poaceae; genus Avena; species Avena sativa. The sequence goes on along the minus strand of OV702298.1, from coordinate 267,763,282 downwards.
TTTAAGGGTGGTAGTACCCTAGCTGTTTGAGCCAACTTGTAACCCTAGCCTCCCCAAATCTCGGGACGAGATTTATTTTAAGGGTGGTAGCCTGTCACATCCCAAGATTTTCCAAATCTTGTAATGTGAAAAATAAAATAACAAAATAAATTTTTGTTGAAAATCAGGGTGAAAAGAAACTTTTGTTTCTAAAAGGAAACTTAAAATCCCATCTTGAACAAACTTTGATTAAAGTTTGAATTCAACAGAAATCCAAATCAAGGAAAATGCATTCCTCAATGAATGTATCTGGAAATTTGAACACTTGGAAAATAAATCCAAATCCCTAAGCCCTGATGGAAGGAAATCATTTTCCAAAGTATCTCCAAATCTATGGATTTGATCCATACCAAATTTGATCAGCAAATAATCACAAAGGATCAAGAAAGACCATAGAGATTGGTTTCACTTAGTTTGGAACCATAGACAAGATCTTGTGAATATAAAAAGATAAGGAAATTGAATTTCCAAAGCTATTAAAGCCTTACCAAAATCCATACCAATTGGTGAACAATTGTAATCCTAAAGGGATTAAAAAGATAAACATTTATTAAAGGAAAAATAAATTGTTTTGGAAATACTATTTGGATCTTTTAATAAAAGACTTTGGTTTCAAATGAAAAGGTGAGCCAAATTAATTTTGGCCAAGCTTTTGTAATAAAATATTTTGTTTTGATAAAATGAGTAAAGGTTTATTTAAATAAAATAATAAAGGATTTAAATATCCAATTTTATTTAAGTAAAAGCTTTTCCCATTTTAAATGAACACCAAGTATTTTATTACTACTTTGAAATCTTTTATTAAAAGGTTTTGCTTTGATTAAAATGAGTAAAGGATTATTTAAATAAAATAATAAGGATTTAAATATCCAATTTTATTTAAGTAAAGGCTTTCCCATTTTAATTAAAACACCAAAACTTATTTATTTATTTAAATAAGTTTCCAAGTATTCTTTTATTTTTCAAATAAAACCTTCTGGTTTGGTTTTGAAAATAATTGGATTCAAATGGAAATTTTATTAATTAAATCAAACCCTATTTTATTAAATAACTAAAGATCCATTTTATTTAATTATTAAATGGATCCTAAAATAAATAGAAATATTATTTCATTTTGAGATTTGGATTATGTTGCCAAACAGAACCAAATTCAAATGAAAAAGTTTGCTGTTTGAATTGATTGAGTGTTGTTTGAAATTGCTTGAATAATTGATTGAAATTTCAAAACAGAAAAAGATTAGAAAAGGAAAAGAAAGCAGACAGAAAAAATAGGAAAACAGACCCAGCCCACTAAGGCCCAGACCAGCCCAGTCTTCTCCCTCTTCTCCCCCCGAAGAAACCTTTTCTCACTCAGAAACAGACCCGCTGAGTCAATGACAGCCCGGACCCACTTCCTCCTCTCTCCCTCTCGCTGACGAGAAGACCCCACCTCTCTCTCCCACGCCCGAACCGTTTTCCTCACACTCAGGAAATTACCCGCAAGGAGACTGACAAGTGGACCTCCTCCTCTCTTCTATTCCCACTGACCGCTGGACCCCCTTTCCACTGTTCTCCTTCCCCACCCGCGCGACCAGTTCTTCCTCCTCTCGCCGGCCATTTTCTGCTTTGATTCCGCCGATTAAATTCGCGTTAATGCTGCGTTAACCCCTCGCCGAGACGACGCCCATTTAACCGCCTGCTCCTCCTCCTCCCTTTCCCCCAGACCTCACACCGCGACTTGCCCCCAGGCTGAGCGAATTGCGCCGCACACCGCCTCTGTCCGATGATGTTCCGGTGACGATTCCGATGAAACCACACCGCCCCTTGCCTTGTCGACTTAGCACACATACTCCACGCAACCAGACGCATCTATCCATACCACCCATTCATCCGCGGGTGCCCTGCAGGCTCGCCAACGACGACGACCTGAGCGCCACCGTCTGTCTGCAAACTCCGGCGAAGCCCACAGGTAGTTCCGACCGCCCCTCCTCTTCTCGTTCACGCACACGACCTTGCCTTGGACCCGCGCATCTAACCATGTCTTCACCTTGTCTTGGGGTGATCCACAGCGACGTCCACGACGACCACCCGACGCACCCGACGCCGTCCTCCACTCCGGTGAGGAATTGCCGCAGACCCCGAGCGCCCCTCGTCCGACCAACACTTCCTGGAGCATCGCCGTGACCTCCTGAGCCCGGTGAGCAACTCCTCCTTCTCCCTCGCTTCCTGTATCGCCGGCACCGTCATCGACCGACCGCTCCGCCGTCGCTAGCCACCGCAGCGCCGCCAGCTTCTGGTCAAACCCGCGCGAGCCGTTCGATCTAGATCGGGCGGGTACGATAGATCACTTAAGCCGCGAATGGGTATGCGCCCTGTACCGTGTGATCTAACTTAATCCAACGCTCCACGTAGCGCGATCCTACCGAACCGTTATGAGCCAATAGGATACAGACACGTGGCCCAGAGATGTTTTAAAAACAGAATTTGAAAACAGAAACTTTTGCCATTTTCAAACCCATGTATCTTTTGATCCACACGTCCAAATTTTACAAATTTGATGTCGTTGGATTCAGCAAGACAAGCCCTAGCCAACCCTACCATTAGTTTAACAAATAGTACCTGTTAGCTTGTTTGATTTTACAAATTCTTTTGTGTGCTTGCTAACATTAGAAAAATCATTTAAAAATGATTATTAGGGTTAAAACCTTTGCAAATTGGTTTGTTGTGAACTTACTGACCCTAGGAACCAACCCATGATTTGGAAAATGATTTTGGAAAATAATAGAATGGATTAATTAGTTTAGTCCATTTCTAGCTAATTAAAAACCATTGTTTTGTTTATGAAAATGCTTTCATAAAGAAAACTTTGGAGAAAAAGTTTTGAACCAAACCTACTGACCCAAGACACCAAGCTTTGCAATAGCAACTCATTTGGTGAACCCTACAGACTAAAGCCCTAGTAGAAATATTTCTACACCACATAGAATGTTACTTTGTTTTGCAAATGGTTTTATAGTAAAGCCTTTTGCTAACAACTTTGCCATTTTGGTAAATGACCAATTTGGATCTTACAAAGTTTAGGAATCTAATAGAGACCCTCTTTGCAAATGACTTTGCCATTTTGGTAAATGACCAATTTGGAACTTACAAAGTTAGAAGCCTAGTGAAGACCATCCTTACAATAGAACCAACCTTTGCATGCTTATGCATGACTTAGATCCCATTACTTTGTGTGTGAAAAAAAATTGTTTGTTTGACTTTGTTATTTTATGTGTGTTGTTTGCTTGATTGGTAGATTAAGTTTGTGCCTTGCTTGATTGAATTGTAGTGACTTGAAGAGTGTGAGTGTTGCAAGGACAAGGAGTGAACCTATACCCTCTACCAAAAAGGCAAGTGATATCTTCATGAATATTCCATTCCTATATTTTATACATGCATTAGATATATTTTGTTAGGACTTGCATGCTACTTTTGTCAATTGATGATGGGAAAACCTAGTAGATGAAGCCTTAGAAGAAATTTCCTAAGTTAAGATTCCTACTACCTTCATGCTTAGCCTAGCTAATAGAAAACTTGGGTGGTATATATATTCACTATGGAAAAATCTCTAAGTCTGAGGACTTATGTTTTTGATTAATAAAACAACTAAATTAATGAATCACCTGGGTGGAATGGGACTTGCTTGGTGGTTTTTGGTTGAGTGGTTACACAAGGCCAGGGGACTGGTGAACCTTGTGTATCTCACTTGTGGATGGCCACCCAGGAAACAAAGAGATTTGAGATGTCAAATGTTGAGAAGCTTCAAGTGCAACCACTTGGCATTTTGGGCTCTGCCATGATCTTAGGATGCTAGAACTTAGTCTCGTGGACAGTGGGTGGTAGATGGGATGATAGGTTGGAACGCGTCCATTTGACTAAGGAAAGGCTACTGAAGGATCTTGTCTTGGGAAACCAAGTCTTGTGGGGAAAGTGCACCACCTCTGCAGAGTGTAAAACCTAAGTACTTAGCCATGTCCCTGGTAAAGGACAATTTGAGCATCAAGACATGCAAACTTCAAGAATCTCATCACTCCAATTTCTAAATAAAACTTGTGGGTGAACAAGGGTTAAAAGGATCTTCAGTCATTGATTGGTAGATGACCTGAGTGGATCTGGAGTCTTTGATTGATAGATGCCTTGGGTGGTTTTGCCAAACAAAACTTAGTATTTTCAAAAGTTAGGGAAAAATCTATTTTGAGCAAAGCAAGCCTAAGCTCCACCAACCAAATGCATATAGAATTATAGTCCACTTAAAATATACTAAGGTATCACTTGCCAATACTATTCCAATGTATTGACCCTTGTGGCTGTAACTTATGATGTTGCAGGTTTGATTGATTTAGTGAAGATTGATTGATTAGGATTACAAAGTCTACAACCAACATCTGCCTGTGGCACTTGAAGATGAAGGACCCATGACTATAGATATTCCGCTGCAATGTAATGTAATAGCCTAATGAGCTATGTATCGATGTAATAAAATTATGTTATTCCTGGTTATAAAGTTGAATTATGACCTTTGTTTCTTGATATTACATCTAAACTGTGGATGCTAGCTATTGATCCAGGGACTAGCATTGTAAACACAGGGGACTCACTCTTATTAAAGGTTGGGGACCTTACAAATATATATTCATACTATGAAATATTTCTAAGTCTGTGGACTTATGTTTTGTTTAATAAAACAACTAAGTGAATGAATCACCTGGGTGGAATGGAAGGAATGGTTTGTGTTGAGTGGTTCACAAGGTCCATTACTATGGTTTACCTTGTGTATCTCACTTGTGGATGGCCACCCAGGAACAAAGAGATTTGAGATGTCAAATGTTGAGAAGCTTCAAGTGCAACCACTTGGCATTATGGGCTCTGCCTGGATCATATAGGTTGCAAGAACTTAGCCAAATGGATAGTTGGTGGTAGGGGTTTGATAGGTTGGAACGCGTCCATTCTGGTCTAAGGGAAGGCTTCTGAAAGATCTTGTCTTGGTGAAACCAAGTCTTGTGGGGAAAGTGCACCACCTCTGTAGAGTGTAAAATCTAAGTACTTAGCCATGTCCCTGGTAAAGGAAAATTTGAGCATCAAGACATGGAAGCTATCAAGAATCTCATCATCCAAATTTCTAAGCTAAAAACTTGTGGTTGAACAAGGGTTTAAGGTTCACCAATTTCTATTGGTGGTTCCTTGGGTGATATTTTTGTCAAAGCAAAAACTTAGTGTTTTCAAATGATAAGGAAAATCTATTTTGAGCAAAGCAAGCCTAAGCTCCACTTAGCCAAATGCATATAGATGATAGACTCCACTATACTACCATAGTATCACTTGCCAATACAATTCCAATGTATTGACCCTTGTGGCTGTAACTTGTTATGTTGCAGGTTTGTTTGATATTAGTGAAGTAGGATTACAAGTCTACAACCAACATGTCTGCCTATGTCACTTTGAAGATGAAGGACCCCATGCTATTGTTATATTCTGCTGCATTGTAATGAGATAGCCAAATGAGCTATGTAAGATGTAATAAATTATTTTATTCCTGGTTATAAAGTTGTATTATGACCTATGTTTCTTAATATTACATCTTAACTTTGGATGCTAGCTATTGATCCAGGGACTAGCATTGTAAACACAGGGATCTCTACCTTATTAAAGGTTGGGAACCTTACATTACACCACATAAGTTGGTGGGTTTGACTTAAACTAAATATGGTGGTCATCTATATGGTTCACTTGAAATCATTCTATCCTTCTTGGTGGATTCTTCTTGAATGAGATCATGGTTTCCTTGGGAAAATTCTTGGTCACAAAAACTTCAAAGGTGATGATGATTCTCAAGTTGTGTTTCCTTAGTCTTCAAGTCTTGAGCAACATTTCTTGTCTCACTTGTAGTCCTTAGTGATATCCAAGGTTGAAGTCCTTGGTGATAATGTTGAAGATGTTGAAGTCATTAGAGTTGAAGATGTTGAAGTCATTAGAGTTGATGAAGTTGAAGTCATTAGAGTTGATGAAGTCCTTAGCTCATGGTGAAGTCTTTGGCCATGGAGAAGGATTTATCCATCAAGTTGAAATAGAAGAGATGTAGAGTTAAAACCATAATGGTTGAGGAAAGAGTTTACAAGATTGTTTGTAAATAAGTTTTGGAACAAATATCACTCCTATTTTTCTAAGGGGTTTTGTCCAATCCCAGGGTTACAAATCCTACAGGCAACACAATGCTCTGATACCATCTGTAAGGTTCCCAACCTTTATTAAGGTAGAGATCCCTGTGTTTACAATGCTAGTCCCTGGATCAATAGCTAGCATCCACAGTTAAGATGTAATATCAAGAAACAAAGGTCATAATACAACTTTATAACCAGGAATAAAATAATTTATTACATCTTACATAGCTCATTTGGCTATCTCATGACAATGCAGCAGAATATAACAATAGCATGGGGTCCTTCATCTTCAAAGTGCCACAGGCAGACATGTTGGTTGTAGACTTGTAATCCTAATCCTTACACTTTACTAATATCAAACAAACCTGCAACATAACAAGTTACAGCCACAAGGTTCAATACATTTGAATTGTATTGGTAAGTGATACTGTGGTAGTATAGTGGAGTCTATCATCTATATGCATTTGGCTAAGTGGAGCTTAGGCTTGCATTCCTCAAAATAGATGTTCCTTATCATTTGAAAACACTAAGTTTTTTTTGTCAAAAATCACCCAAGGCATCTCCCAATAGAAATTGGTGATCCTTCAACCCTTGTTCAACCACAAGTTTTTAACTTAGAAATTGGGATGATGAGATTCTTGATAGCTTCCATGTCTTGATGCTCAAATTGTCCTTTGCCAGTGACATGGCTAAGTACTTAGATTTTACACTCTGCAGAGGTGGTGCACTTTCCCCACAAGACTTGGTTTCACCAAGACAAGATCTTTCAGAAGCCTTCCCTTAGACCAGAATGGACGCGCTCCAACCTATCAAACCCCTACCACCAACTGTCCATTTGGCTAAGTTATTGCAACCTAAATGATCCAGGCAGAGCCCATAATGCCAAGTGGTTGCACTTGAAGCTTCTCAACATTTGACATCTCAAATCTCTTTGTTCCTGGGTGGCCATCCACAAGTGAGATACACAAGGTTCACCAGTCCCCTGGCCTTGTGTAACCACTCAACATAAACCATTCCTTCCATTCCACCCAGGTGATTCATTCACTTAGTTGTTTTATTAAACAAAACACAAGTCCTCAGACTTAGAAATTTTTCCATAGTATGAATATACATTCCACCCTTGTTTTCTACTAGCTAAGCTAAGCATGATAGTAATAGGGATCTTAACTTAGGAAATTTCTACTAAGGTTTCATCTACTAGGTTTTCCCATAGCATAGTTTATACTTCGCAAAATTTCCATGCAAGTCCTACTTAGAAATATCACTAATGCTTAGTGAAAATAATGGGACAAAAGTATGAAGCATCACTTGCCTTTTTGGTAGAGAGTATGAGTTCACTTCTTGATCTTTGCAATGTTCACACACTTCAATCACTACAAGCAAACAATATTTCAACTACCATTCAAGCAATTCATCACATAAAATGATAGTAACAAAAACAATGCATGCAAGCATGCTAAAGATTGTTTTATTTGTAAAAGTGATTTCTAATGGTTCATAAACATTTAAAAACACCTAATGGTCATTTTATAAAGTGGCAAAATCATTTGTATAAGATTCTACTTCATAAACCATTTTTGATCAAGTCATTATTTTATGTGGTGTAGAAATGCTTTTAATAAGGCAAAATTCTATAGGTTTCACAAAATATGTTTTCAAACCACATAACCTTGTGTTTAGGGTCAGGGAGTTTATTTCCAAAACACTTCTCAAAGGTTTTCTTCCAAAACCATTTTTAATAAATAAACCATATTTTTATTTGACTAGAAATGGTTTAAATCAAATATTTATTATTTTGCTTCACCAAATACATTTTTGAAACCACAATTTGTTTCCTATGGTCAGTAGGTTCAAAACACACCATTTGCCAAAGATTTTATCCTCAAAATCATTTTGGAATAAATTTTATAACCTAAACATGCATACACAAGTTTCTGCAAAAACAATCAATTTAACAGAAGCTTTTTACTAAACAAATGGCATGGTTGGCTAGGTCTTGTTTTTCTGAATCCATTGATATAAAGTTTGTAAAATTTGGACGTGTAGATTTAAAGTTATAGATTTTACAAAATTGAATCACAAATAGATCAAATCCTGTTTTTAAATCTGACTCCGTGACACGCGGCGCATTTTTAAATCGGTACCTCTTCGGCCGGATCAGCAACGTGAGGTGTTGGATCTAAACAAATCGTGCGGCCTAGGTTGCTACTTACCTCTTCGTCTAGTTTCTATCCTGTCCTTTGGATCTGCATCTAACGGCTATCAACGACTTGCCACTAACTGCCGGCGCTCAGCGGCAGCGCGCGGCGGTGACGCTCTGCTAGCGGCGGAGCTGGCGATGCAGGAAGTGAGAAGGAAAGAGAGATGGCTCACAGTGATCGTAGTGACGTGGGGATGCTCAACCTGCTCGCGGTTGACGGAGGGGCGCACAGGGTTGCTGATAATCGCTCGTCGGAGTTGCGTCTGACGACGGCCACGCTCTGTCGTCGTCGAGGGTGGCGCTACGGGTCACAAGGGAGCAAACGGAAAGCACGGTTAGATGCGCAAGGTCATGGCGATGATGCGTGCGTGAAGGAGAAGGAGAGGGGCGGTCAGGTTCTTACCAGAGGAGTCGCCGGAGAGGAAAGCAGACGGTGGCGCTACTGTTCGTCGTTGTTGTCGACGCTGCAGAGCACGCGCGGGCGAGCTAACGCTACGGGGAGATGCACCTGGAGGTGGGGAGTATGTGAGTTTGGTCGGGGAGGCAAGGGGCGGTGAGGGGTTGCTGGAATCGTCACCAGAGAGTCGTCGGACAGAGGACGGTGCAGAGAAGAATTGGGCGGCCTGGGAGCACGCTTGGGTGAGGCGACAGAGGGGAAATGGAGGGGAAACGCAGGCGAGTAATAGGGCATGGTCGGGGCTCGTTTAATGGTGCGGTTAACGTGAATTAAGCCCGGCTTTAATCGCCTGCAACGGCCGGCGAGGTGAGGGGCGTGGTCACCGCGGGGAGGAAGAAGGTGGCGCGGCTGTGGGGTCGTCTCGTCAGCAAGGAGAGACAGGGGAGGTGGGGTCCGTGCGTCAGTGAGGGCGTGGGTTAAGTCTGCGGTGGGAAAACGTTTCGCTCGGTGAGAGGGAGAGGTGGGCTAACTGGACCTTGTTGGGCTAGTTGGGCTGGGTCGGCTTGATTCCTTTTTTTTGTTCTGTTTCTGTTTTTCTTTTTCCTTTTCCTTTATTCTATTTTGGTTTTGAATAAGCAATTCAAACCTTCATTTGAATTCAATCCTTTGCCAAAGTTTGTGTAGGTTTAAATATTGATTTGTAATATAATCTGATGTCAATTTTTGAAATAAAACTTTATTCTTTTTAGGGTCTTTTATTTATTTGATTAGGCCCTTGTTTTTAATTCAAAAAGGATTTAGTTATATTTTCAAACACCATTTAAGTTTCTAAATATTCTTTATTTAATATTTCTTTCTTCATGTTATAAAATCCATATCTTTTTATTTAGAGATCCAAACTTGGTGATTCCAATTTGTAAAATCTTTTTTTAATATTCCAATTTCCTTATCTTTTTATATTCATAAGATTTTATTTATGGCTCCAATTTAAGTGAAACCAATTTATATGGTCTTATAATACTTGTATTGATCATTCTTGATCATTTTTATGTGCTTGTTGACATGTTTTTATATGGATCAAATCCATAGGCTTGGAGATAATTTGGAAATGATTTTATTCCATTAGGGTTTTAGGATTTGGATTTATTTTCCAAGTGTTTAAATTTCCAGATACATTTTAAGAGGAATGCAATTCACTTGATTTTGGATTTTGTTGAATTCAAACTTTAATTAAAGTTTGTTCAAGATGGGATTTTAAGTTTCTATTTAGAAACAAAAGTTTCTTTTCACCCTGATTTTCAACAATAAATTATTTTGTTTATTTTATTTTTCACATTACAAGATTTGGAAAATCTTGGGATGTGACAGGAGACAACCTTTCCCAAGGAGCTTGTGACAACAATGATGTCAAGGATGGTATTATAGAAATAACTCAAGCTTGCAATATTTGTGGAGACATGGATCACACTTCCAAAGAGCATGAAGATCAATGCCCTAATTGTGAAGAGAAACATCCAACTAATCAATGCCCCGCATCTCAAGCTACTTGTTTCCTATGTGAAGGAAATAATCGTGTCCCTATCCAATGCCCCATCTATTCCATAGTTCAACAAAGGAAACAAGGTGGAGTGCATCAAGAGTTTGTAAACCCCCATGAGGGAACAACTTCTACCAAGAAGGATGAAGACAAAGGAAAATCTCAGCTTGCAGCCCCATGCGATATGACTCACCTTGATGGACAAAAGAAGAAACATATGTATTATCCAAGGAAACGATTAAGGAAACCAGGAGACTTTCCCACCTTTGAGGTGAGATATGAAGAGCATGAACTAGAAGAACTCCTAGCTTTGGAGAAACCCAAGAAGAAGAACAAAAGCCAAGTGCAATGTTGCCATTGCAAAGAAATGGGACACTATGCCAATGAATGTCCATAGAAGAAGAAAAAGTATAAGGAAATTAGCAAAGTGTGGTGCAACAACTGCAAAGAGCTAGGCCATTATGTATCAACTTGTCCACAGAAGATACATGAAGAGCTCAATCTTGTCACATGTTACAATTGTGGTGATCAAGGACATTATGCAAGCAATTGTCCAGAAAATATGAAGTACAAGACAAGCAAGCCTATGAGGGATCTCAGCCTTGTCACATGTTTCAAATGTGGAAACAAAGGACACTATGCAGATGTCTGCCCAAAGAAGATTCATCAAGACCCCAAGCAAGCCAAGATGTAATCTAGTTGGAAATTTTTAAGGGTGGTAGTACCCTAATTGTTTTGAAGCCAACTTATAACCTCTAGCCTCCCCAAATCTCGGGACGAGATTTCTTTTAAGGGTGGTAGCCTGTCACATCCCAAAATTTTCCAAATTTTGAAATGTGAAAATTTTTTTGGTTGAAATTTAGGGTGAAAATAAACTTTTTGTTTCTAAATGGAAACTTAAAAACCCATCTTGAACAAACTTTGAATAAAGTTGAATCCAACTAAATTCAAATCAAGTGAAATGCATTCTTCATAAATGCATCTTGAAATTTAAACTCTTGGAAAAATAAACCAAAACTCTAAAACCCTAATGGAAGAAGATTAAGATAAAAGAAATAAATTTCCAAAGCTAATAAAGCTCCTATCTAAATCCATACCAAATTATGAGAAAGTAATCCTAAAAGGATTTAAAAGGATAAACAAATATTAAAATAAAATTATACAAATTGGAATCAACATTTTTGGATCTTTAAATAAAAAGATATGGATTTTATAAAGCAAAGGAAGAAATAAATAAACAAGGACTATTTTAAAAAGCCAAACTAACCTTGGCCAAACAAATGAATTGAAAGATTTTTGTATAATAAAAAAGAGTAAAGGATTGTTTAAATAAAACCATAAGGATTTATTAATATCCAATTTTATTTAAGTAAAGACATTTCCCAATTTAAATATAAATCATATTAAAGTATTTTAAATAATAATTCAAAGTGAAATTATTTTGAATAAATAAAACCTACTGAAAAAGGTTTGGTAAAAATTTATAATTCAAATAGAGTTTGAAAACATATTTAAATCTTATTTTAAAATAAAGACAAATGTCTATTAATAAATATATAATAGACCCTAAAAGAATAAATGAAATATTCTAAATTGGACTTTAGAATATGTTAATAAACAGTATTGAAATATGCTCAAAGTTTGGCAAAGATTTGAAATTCAAATGGTTGTTTGATTTGTATGAACAAATTCAAAACTGAATAAAAGAAACAGGAAAAAGAAAAATAAACAGAACAAAAAAATGATGAAAGCAGCCAGCCCAACCTAGCTAAGCCTAGCAGGCCCATTTATTCTTCCCCGTAGAAAACGATTCACATTCGCAAACTTATCCGCGTAGTCGATGATGACCGGACCCCACCGCCCCTCTCTCTCACTCGCTGACAATGCAGGCCCACGCCACGTTGGCATCTTCTTCCCCATAGCGACAACCACGCCCTCTGCCCCAGCCATTTATGTCGCCGTTTTCTCCGATTAAATTCGCGGTAACAACGCCATTAAACCATCCCCTGACCATGCTCCCTTAAATGCCCACGACCCCTCTCCATTTCCCCTCGCTCACCCCTCCCTCTAGGCCACAGGGCTACCTCGATTTCGCACTTGAGCACTCCCTGCTCCGACGAGCTCTCCGAGCAATTCCGTCCAGCAACCTCACCCCCGCAAGCCCTGCTTCACGTGAGCGTGTTCCCCATCGTCCCCTGCACCTCTCAGCATCCTTGGCTTGCCCGCGCGAGCACCGTAGCCTCGACTACGACGTCGACAATACCCCGCCGCCGTCTGCCTCCTCTCCGACGACCTTCAGAGGTAAATACCAACCGTCCCTCTCCCCCTCATGGACACACGCATAACCAGAATCATCATATGAAGCTAATGGTACCCGTCTCCTGCCTTTGCAAGCCTTGTAGCGTTGCCAACGTCGCCCGCCCGAGCACACCGTCGCCAGGAGCTTCTCCAGCAAGCAATCCATGTTGACCCTGAGTGCCCCTTCGACAACCGCGGCATTGTTGAGCATCAGCACGCCACGACGACCCCGGTGAGCCTTTTTACCCTGCCTCTTTTGCTTCCTGCATCACCGGGAACACCACCGTCTGACCGCGCCGCCGCCACTCGCTGCCGCCAGCGCCGCCACTTTGTGGTCGAATATATCAGGGCCATTCGATTTAGATCGGACGCATAGAAATAAACAACTTAAGCGAAAGGGTAAGCACTGATCTGTGCCGCACGATCTCAGTTAGATCCAACGCTCCGCAGCACTCGATCAAGCCGAACCGGTATGCTCCAATTAGATCGTGACGCGTGGCCCAGTCTGTTTTATAAAAACCAGAATATAATCTATTAGATGTTTGAATTTGTAAATTTCATAACTTTAAATCCAGATGTCCCAATTTTGCAAATTTTATATCAATGGAATCAGCAAAACAAACTCTATCCAACCATGCACTTCGTTTAGTAAATTGCTTCTGTTAAATGGGTTGTTTTTACAGAAACTTGTGTAGGCATAATTTGGATATAAAATTTATTCTAGAAATATTTTATGGTAAAATCTCTGGAAAATGGATTGTTTTGAACCTACTGGCCATATAAACCAACTTTTGGATTGAAAAACATATTTGGTGAAGCCAAAGAATAAATTTTTGAATTGGAACATTTCTAGTCAAATAAAAATATTGTTTGTGTTAAAAATGCTCTTTGAGTAAAACCTTTGGAAAATGATTAGATTTAAACTCCCTGACCAAAGGAAAAAGTTTTGACATTTAAAAATATATTTGGTGAACCCTATAAAAATTATTACTTTGCTAAAGGCATTTCCAACAACATAAAATATTTCTTTCGTATAAAAATGGTTTATAGGTAAAACCTTTTGCAAATGGTTTCAATATTAAACACTTAACCTTAAAACTCTAACATTTGTGTTTTAAAATGAATTTTCCAAACACTAGAAATTGTCACTTTGATTTAAATCATTTCTAGCAAAACAAAATGATTTAAAATGGCCTTTCTCACTAACTTGTTATCAAATGATCTTACCACTTTTATAAATGACCAATAGGTGTTTTCAAATGTTTATAACCTATTAGAAACCACTTTTCCAAATAAAACAATCTTTGGCATGTTTGCATGCATTGCTTTGTTTTTATTATTCTATGTGATGATTGCTTGAATGGTAGATTGAATATTTGATTGCTTGATTGATTTGTAGTGGAATTTGAAGAGTGTGACTATTGCAAGATGAAGGAGTGAACTTATATTATCTACCAAAAAGGCAAGTGATGCTTCTTACTTTTGTCCCAATATTTTCACTATGCATTAGTGATATTTCTAAGTAGGACTTGCATGGAATTTTTGCTAAGTATAAACTATGTCATGGGAAATCCTAGTAGATGAAAGCTTAGTAGAATTTTCCTAAGTTAAGATTCCTACTACTATCATGCTTAGCCTAGCTAGTAGAAAACAAGGGTGGATTATATTCATGCTATGGAATATTTCTAAGTCAAGGACTTGTGTTTTGTTTAATAAAACAACTAAGTGAATGAATCACCTGGGTGGAATGGAAAGAATGGATTGTGTTGAGTGGTTAGGCAAGTCCAGTATGCTGGGGAAAACTTGGGCATCACCAAGTCCAGTATACTGGGGAAAACTTGGTATCTCACCTGTAGAATGCCACCCAAGAACAAAGAGATTTGAGATGTCAAATGTTGAGAAGGTTCAAGTGCAGCCACTTGGCATTATGGGCTCTGCCTATATCATATAGGTTGCAATAACTTAGCCGAATGGAAAGTTGGTGGTAGGGGTATGATAGGTTAGAGCGCGTCCATTCTGGTCTAAGGGAAGGCTTCTAAAAGATCTTGTCTTGGTGAAACCAAGTCTTGTAGGGAAAGTGCACCACCTCTGCAGAGTGTAAAAATCTAAGTACTTAGCCATGTCCCTGGCAAAGGACAATTTGAGTATCAAGACATGGAAGCTATCAAGAATCTCCTCATCCCAATTTCTAAGTTAAAAACTTGTGGTTGAACGAGGGTTGAAGGATCACCAATTTCTATTGGGAGATGCCTTGGGTGATTTTGACAAGAAAAAGCTTAGTGATTTCAAAGGGTAAGGAAAAATCTATTTTGAGCAAAGCAAGCCTAAGCTCCACTGAGACAAATGCATATAGATGATAGATACCACTATACTACCATAGTATCACTTGCCAATACAATTCAAATGTATTGACCCTTGTGGTTGTAACTTATTATGTTGCAGGTTTGTTTGATGTTAGTGAAGTGTGTTGATTAGGATTACAAGTATACAACCAACATGATTGCCTGTGGCACTTTGGACATGAAGGATTCCAAGCTATAGTTATTTCTGCTGCATTGTCATGAGATAGCCAAATGAGCTATGTAAGATGTAATGAATTATTTTATTCCTGGTTATAAAGTTGTATTATGACCTTTGTTGCTTGATATTACATATTAACTGTGGATGCTAGCTATTGATCCAGGGACTAGCATTGTAAACACAGGGATCTGTACCTTATTAAAGGTTGGGACCTCTACAATACACCTCTAGCATTTATAAAGGAGATAAGGTAAAGATTATTATAATGAACATTATGAACTATGTATGTGTGGGAGGAACTCCGTATTTGAAAAAATAGGCAACAACCACTGCTCACATCATCCTCATAACCACAGCAGACAGCAATCAACATCAACCGAATTACTGCGCTATTAAGGGACTTGATCCTTTAGGATGTATCCCATGGTATGGATAGTGTTCCTTGATTTTTCTCGGTTCCCAAGTTGATACGTAAGGAGTGCCAACAACATTATAGTCACTGTAAGTGCTAACACACCTCTATCTACCAACAAGTAGTTTCCTCCATCAACTCCCCACAAGAGGCAAATATTGAGAGGTCAACTTCTCCCAACATCAAGATGAAGACAATCTAACACATGGTCACAATGATGAATATCATAATAAACTTTATCTTATTTTAATCTCATGCTAGGGTTTCTCCATCTCCCCAAGAACTAATGATCTACTCAGACATGGAGGCAATCAACATCATGGCAAAAATAATGGAATCTATCATATATGAATAGTACTTGTATAAATCCACAACGAGTATGGAAATTACAACAAGATGTAGATGGGATGGATGGAGATGGTGGTGATGTACCGGTTGATGATGAAGATCGATGCCTTAGCCTCTTGGATCTGTGTAGGGAAAAGATGGATCCCAGGTGGATGAGTTCCTGATGACCCACAAGTATAGGGAATCACAACAGTCTTCACGGGTAGTATTACCCAATTTATTGATTCGACACAAGGGGAGCCAAAGAATACTTGCAAGCCTTAACAACTGAGCTGTTAGTTCAGCTGCACCTAGAAATAGTTCTTGCTCACAGAAGTTTATCAGTAGCAACAGCAAAGCAACAGCAGCAGTAACAACAACAACAACATCAATAATGAAACTGGAGCAATAGTAAGAGTAACGGTAAACAGTAGGATTCGAGTGCGGTAGGCATAGGGATGGATGGATGGGCGTTGCATGGACGAGTCTAAACATGTAACTTCAAGAACTAGGGCATTGCTGATAAATAATAATAAGCATCCAAGTACTAAACAAACTTAGGCATGTTCTCCAAATATATGTAGGGTTCGCAGCATAGAAAACAAAAAATTTCCTGCGATGGGAACTATGTACCAAGATCTATCTACTAGATAAAAACAACGGGCGGATGTATATCCGTAGAGAACATACCCTTGAATACCGACAAAGCTTAACGAGTTCGACTCATGGTTGATGTAGACGATCTCTTGCCGATCTCAAGATCGTGAGGAAGTCCTAGCGCCGCAAATCAGCAGCGCACCCGTGCTCGCACACACGTTCAAGGCACCGAGCAACCTCCGCCTCCTCGCTCCAGCGATGCAGCGGAAGCACAACCCTTTCTTGCCGAATAGACACCGGGAACATGTATCTCGCTAGTCCGATACCATGGGGGATAAATTCTAGAGGGGGAGAGAGATCCTTCACGAGGAGGTGTGAGTGAGAAGTGAGGAGAGGGGTGCCTTTTATAGGAGAGGGGGGGACCCCAAGGGGATGGCCGGCGCATGGGGGCTGCCCCTTGCCCTCCCCTCTTCATGTGAGTGGACACTCCACTCACAAAAATCCATTCAAATCCCTCCACTCAAAATCCCACTCAAACTTGCAATTAAATTTCCACCAAATTTAATGCAAACTCTCATTAAGTAAAACTATTTTATTTATTCAGAATTTTGTCAATTACTTTAATGACAAACATTCACATATAACCCCTTGCTAGAATTATATTTCACATGCATAACCACTTTATGCAATTTCACCCGAAAACCTGTTTCGATATCTAGTGAAATAAATTCCTGAGCTTGTTTATTCTTTCGGCATGAAACTTTTGCTCCAATTGGATGTCGGTGTCTCTTAAGGGTGTCACCCTATGGTTCGTGAATAATGCGGACATGATCGAGACCCCTCTCGGATCAATAATCAGAAGAGGGATCTGGAGACCCATACTGACTCCCACACATTCAACGATGACTTTCTTGTGATCGTCGGAACCTTTTACGCTAGTATCTCAATCCCTTTGTTTCGAGATATATTACATGTCCGAGATTCTATCATCGGTATCTCCATACCTAGTTTGATCTCGTTACTGACATGCACTCTTTTCTCGTTCCCGTGATATAACATTCTAGTGATCAAATCACTTGCTTGCAAGCTAACCAATGTGATATCACCGAGAGGGCCCAGAGTATATCTATCCATCATCGGGATGAACAAATTCCACTCTCGATCCATGGGCCTCAACATAACACATTCTTAGTCCTGAACCGATCTTTATAATCATCCTGTTACGGTGTGACATTTGATGTTATCAAGGAACTCTTCCGGTGTTAGTGATTGACATGATCTCATGGTCTAAGGATTAGGATCACTTCGTAAGTTGTTATAGCAATATAAACTCAATGACTTTGATCGTAATGCTATACTTAGGATGAATGTTCATCACACTATTACACTAATGTTGTGATCCCGTTATTAACAACATCGAATGTCTATGATCAGGAAACCTTGATCATCTTGTTAATCAACGAGCTAGTTTATGAGAGAGGCATAACTAGGAACTTTTTGTTTGTTTATTAAACACACATGTATTAATGTTTACGTATTAATACAATTATAGCATGCAAAATAAACATCTATCATATACTTGGAATACACATAATAAACACTTTATTATTGCCTCTCAGGGCATATTCCCTTCAATATAGTCATACATGCTCGCAATGAGAACTTGCACAACATCTTCTGTCCATCCAGCCCGTGGCAGCGGGGCCTCTAGGAAACTACTGGCAATTAAGGTGCTCCTTTTAATAGAGCACCGAAGCAAAGCATTAATACTCCGTGAACACATGTGATCCTCACACCACAGCCATCCCCTCCGGTTGTCCCGATTATTTTCACTTTGTGGCCTTTGGATCCGGACAATGATACGTGTACACAACTTGCAGATAAGATCATAAACAATACTATCATAATGATTCAATAATAAGTTCAGATCTAAGATCATGGCACTCGGGCCCTAGTGACAAGCATTAAGCACAACAAGTTGCAACAAAGTAAAATGCACTAATAGAGATACTAGGCACTATGCCCCTAACATATCTTATTCGATTACATGATAGAACTCATCCAATCCCTACCATCCCCAAGCCTACAGTGGGGGATTACTCACTCATGGATGAGGGAAACATCGGTGGTTGATGGAGACGCGTTGGTGATGACGATGACGATGATCCTCTCCAAATTCCCCGTCCCGGCAGGGTGCCAGAACGGAGTTTCTGGATCTGAATCTTGGTTTCTCGTGGCGGCGGCGGAGCGGAACTCTTTTTAGAAAACTACTGAACCCCCCTCTGTTTTTAGGTCAGAAGGTAACTTATAGGCGCAGAGGGAGGCCGAGGAGCTGCCTGGGGTGGCCAGACCTCCCTAGGCACGGGGTCAGTGGGCCCGCGCCTAGGGTGGGTCTGTGCCCCCAGGCCTCCCCTCTATCTCCCCTTCTGGCTTCGTGGATCTTCTGGTGAGAAATATTTTTTGGCATATTTTTCGGGATTTTTCCTGATAGTTCATTTTCTGCACAAAAACAAGACACCAAGGTAATTCTGCTGAAAACAGCGTCAGTCCGTGTTAGTTGTATCCAAATCACACAAGTTTAGAGGAAAAACAATAGCAAAGTGTTCGAGAAAGTACATACGTTTTGGACGTATCAACTCCCCCAAGCTTAGCTTATTGCTTGTCCTCAAGCAATTCGGTTGAAAATTGAGTGTGATAAAAGAACTTTCACGAACACTTTGCTTCATATGATGTAAATATTCTTAGCACAGGAGTAGATGCTTAGAAAATTCATAATAAGGAGTATGCAACTAAGTCTACTCAATAGTCATTGCAAGCTATGAAGAGGAACCAACACAATAATAATAAGTAGCATGGAACATAAACATAAGCAACATTGCAATGCTCATAATAAGGTATGATAGAGTGGTATCTCCCTTGCCTTTGTTTGAAGAGCACAATATGAATACCAAGGCACCTCTGAAGTTCACATGAAGACTAGAAGTAAAGATATCAGAGATACAAGCATCAAAGTCATGACATAATTAACCAAGTTTTGGAACAAACACAAGAATGACAACTATGCTCTCAAGAAGGTTCTCATAGAATAAGTGGTGACTCAACAAAGTTGTGAAAACGGTTTTGTGAAGGTTTGAAAGGATTCCTAATGCTGAAAGGAAGGTACTCATTAGCTTTGAGCTCTCATTGCCCCTATCATAGGCATCTTCATGTGGTTAAGGTGAAAGTGAGGTCCACTCTGAATCATATGCTTGACAGACCATAGGCTGGAAATCCTGAGTCCCTTGAGTATGAGGGCCACTCCGCATGCTACTCAACTTTTGTCACCTAAAAGTTCTTGTCATTGTAAATACATGTATATCATCGAGAACCGCCAACGGGGTACCCCTTGCATATGGTACATGAGCTTTCCCATAACCAAAATGACAAGGCAAGCAGACAATGAGCATCTCAGCAATCTTTTTATTTACCATATGCATAGCTTTTTATTGAGGACGCTTCATAGATGCTCATTATAGTGATGCTGCAAGTTTCCACCATGATTAAGCATGGCTTAAGTTAGCGGCCTAGGCGTTTCTCTAACATAATGTATAAACTCCATGAACTAACAACCCCCTTTTATTTCACATCGTTGACATCCATAAACAAAAGAGAAAGGAATCAACTAGATGAGATATCCAAGAGGTGTTGAAAGCGTTCCCCATGACAACACGGTTCTGCTGACTCCCATTATATAGTAAGAAAGCATATAACTTTCATGGACTAGTCATAATGGTTTAGAATTATTAAGAGCAAGGAATAAAGTGTGCCATCAAGTTCGTGAGAGCTTTACTAACTAACTTTCTCAAAACAGACAAACATTTTATTTTGGAAGAAAGCACAACATATGGAATATGCACTGAAGTAGCAAATGATGCTAATAGGTAGGTATGGTGGACACAACTGGCAATATTGGTTTTGGGAATTTGGAAGTACAGGTAAAGCACATACTCAGTGCAAGTGAAGGCTAGCAATAGAAAGGGAGTGACAATCGAGAGAGCAATAACTGTCATAATCATGCTTGCAACAAAACAAGACTAATTATGGCATGAAAGTGGTACAAGAACTGTGAGGCAAAATAAATCATCGAGGCTTACTAACTATTGATTAGTCATATACATGCGTGAGTATGTGCCAAGTCGATTCACATGAACAGTCAGAGGAGGATACGACAATATCATACCAAAGTATGAATAAAACAATGCAAGAAAACATTCATATGACATGCTACAAACTATTAGCAAGCTGGAGCTAATCATAGACAAGCAAGAACTACTAAGCATCCATAATGACATACACCTTACACAAATAGGCTAAGCATGCTCTCAATGATGAGTATATGTACAAAAATGAAACAAATAGAGTTCGTTACCAGCCTCTTACCACACCTCGAGTTGTCTTAATCTTCATTATTGCCCTTCACTTGTGTGACTTGAATAATTAACATGAAAACCAATATCCACTTAGGACGGCTAAACACTGCGAAGAACTCACAAAACCAAAGAAGAACAAAAAATATTTTGGTGTTTTTGATTTTTTTAGAAGGCAACCAACGCAAAACCAAACGAAGCAAAATAAATCCAAAAACAAAAACTAAGATGCTCCAAGAACAACACAACTGTGCATGAAACAATAAAAACAAAGTGTCTAGAAAGACCTGAGATTTTTATTGATCAAGAAGGGGATACCAAAATCTGTCACGACCCGGGATCCGGGCTAGAAAAATACCAGATCCTCATCTGACATAAGCCTAACCTAAATTCCGAAACGCGCAGGGAAGATCGGTAACATTACAGAACATACAAACCATACATAAATAAGGTAAACTCTTAAGAGAGTTACAAACCAGTCATACAATCCAAGGGTCACAGACCCATCATTACATCAAACAACGGAAGCAAACAAGTTGTTCTAAACAACAAACTTAGAAAAGGGCCTAAGAGGCCATAACCAGAAGTAGCGACCCTTCCATAGATCCTAGGATGCTGCCCGGGAACCCCGACTACTCGTCGACTTCGACGTAGAAACCACCTTCAGATGGGGTAGCATCATCTGTAGAAAAAATTATCAACGAAGCAAGGCTGAGTACAGGGTGTACTCCGCAAGACTTATGGCTAGTGGAGTTATTTTGCATAAAGCCATCTTTTGTTTTTCAAACAAGAGGGAGAAGAAACTCGACTAGTCAGATCATTTTCAAAAGGGGATAAGAAGAATTCAACTATAGCTCTTAAATTCATCTTTGATATCCATCAAGCATCATCATCAACTGGACCACTCTTTCCGGACTACCCCCTCAACAACCCCGAGGAAGTATTCCAGATCTCACTTTAGTTGGAAAGTTTTATCATTCGGTTATAGTTCTCTATGATCACATAATCTGTTCCCAAGTCGTCCATAACTGTGGACACGGCTTTTCGAAAAGATTGATAACCCTGCAGGGGTGCAAAACTTTACCCACACGTACAAACCGATTCTTAATGCCAAATTATTAGCCCTCTTCTTTGGAAGGCCGGCAGAGAGGGGTTGACCACGACCTTTACCTTGCTTTCGCCGAGACCATGAGTCACGCACTAGGGAGATGCCACCATAACGGGTCAAGTCCCGAAGCCGGTCCCTAATGATGTGTGCGGGGTTCAAGATTATGGGTGCCGGGCATCTCTTGTTCCCGGCCATGCTTACCTACCCGTTATGAATGCACCTCCTTCACCTCTATTCAATAACAACCAAGATGCGTATGTCAAATGGAAAGCCCAAACTATGTGACTCATGGAATCTACTAGTCAAGTTAGTTGGTCGAGGGGGTTTCCAGGCCCCCGTGTGGTTGTACGCTCGTCTTGGTTCAAGAGGCGAGAACATTAGGTCCTAAGGGTGGCAAGTATGGGACTACAAAAACCACAACCCACGTGGCCTCCCATACAAACCTTAGCATGTTTATCATCCACTTCTGATCACATCTCCACATCCTATCATACTAGATTCATTCACATCTCCGGTGCATCACATGAGTGATTAGCATCAAACAACTAAGCATGGCTAAGCTTGACTGAACTGTGGCACTAGCAACGCTCATAAGCCAAACCCTAGTTATGCTACGATCCGTGGATCAGGTAATATAGTTCACAAAGGAAAACATGCATCAGATAGGATTACTCTGTCTACTGATAAAAGACCGTTTGGACCGAATGCATATGACGAGAATGAAATACTTTGTAATCATAGGATTCATATGTATGAGTGGGGCTTCGCTTGCCTTGTCTGTTGTTGGACTGGTGCTGGTCTTCGGTGGCATTGACTTCCGCTTCGGGTTCGATTCCTATTTGCGAGAACCAATCGCCGGAAAAGAGAAAGCAACACTCAACACGTGGCATGTGCAATGCTCATACAATATGGATGATATGACAAGTTAAATAGTGTTGAATTGAACCCTAAAACATGCTTGGTCACTTTAAAGGGGGTTCCGAAGATCCAAACCCTAAAACAGGGGAATCATCAGAATCACCTATGGGGTTCAATTAGTTATTCTAATTAAACTTGCTATCAAAGTTGATTAACAATGTATGATTATAGCTTAGTTAGATAGGTTTCATTTTTCTCATCATTTTGGTATATTATTTGTATTTTTATGATTTAAAATGAACTAGTTATGAATTTCCCAAATTTTAATTCATTTTAAATCATTTTTGGAATATTTGAAATAATTTCCAAACTTGGGCCCACATGTCAGATTTTTAATCATTTCAGAAAATAATAAAACTCTTACATGTATGGCCCACCTGTCAAGGATTTCTATTTACAGAAATAATTAAAAGAAAAGAAAAAGAGATATGACATCAGCATGACATCATGCTGATGTCATCAATGGAGTTGCTCCTAGGTCGAGCTCGAATCCATCGATTCCGAGCGCGTCTGGATGAGAGGTTGGGGGCGTTGGACGCAGACGACTATGGGGAGTTGATTGGTGGTCGCGTCGCCTATTCTTGGTCACCGGAGACGGTGGTGCAACGGCGGAGAGCGGCGGCGGCGGGCACATGCGGGGAGAGAGACTCAGGGGGAGATGGAGGAAACGGAGGCCACTGCGAGGATCAGAAGCTCACCGTGAGCAAGACGAGCTTGATGGCAAGACGAGGCGAGCTCGGGGTCGGCGAGGATCGACGATGAAAGACGGCGGCCGGAGCTTCCGATTCGCTCAAACGAGGTCGCGCGCGAGGGGGAAAGGAGGCTAGGGAGAGAGAGTCGAGCACGGTGGTTCCAGCGATGGCGTCGGCTTGAGCTGGGATGGCCAGAAACGGCGAGGCTGACGACGACTGGCGGCTAGGATGCTTCGGCCATGGCGTTGCCGCGTGGGAGAGGAAGAGAGGAAGTGAAATGGGTATTGGGAGAGAGAGTGAAGCGCGACGGTTCTTATCCGTGGCTCCAGGGGTGGCGGCGGGCATCGGAGCGCAGGAGATCGACGACGAGCGCGCTGCCAGGCAGCTGCTTGCCGGCGACGGGAAATAAGAAAGGGGAAAGGCCGAAGGGGTACGGGCCAGAGGTGGGTTGGCTGCTGGCGGCAGGGAGAGAGGAGAGGGAAGATGGGCTCGGCCCAGAGAGGGTTAGGTTTAGATTTTTTCCAGGAAATCCTTTTCTATTTCTGTTTTTGTGGTTTCTTTTTATATATGGAATTCAAATCTGTTTTGAATAATTTCAATTTACAAAAACTTTTATATAATATAACTGAAAACACTAAGGGGCACTTATAACAATTTTATCTCCTCTTGTTTTGGTAGTTATCAAAATTTAGAACCATTTGAATAGTTTGAGAGGGAAAAATAATTAGGGTTTTGCTTGCTCTTATTTGGTTAAATCTAAGTGCAAGTGTAATGCATGCAAGCAATGCTCAAACATGTCTTATTTATATTACACAAAAGTGTGGTATGCTACACTGTCACATCCCAAAAAATTTCCAATTTGGAAATGTGAAAAAAAAATAAAAAAAATAAATAATTGTTGAAATTTAGGGTGAAAAGAAACTTTTTGATTCCAAATGGAAACATCAAAACCCATCTTGAACAAACTTTGAATAAAATGGAATCCAACAAATTTCAGGCAAGTGAAAATGCATTCATCAATGAATGTATCTAGAAATTCAAACTTGGAAAAGTTAAGCCAAAACTCTAAAACCCTAATGGAATAAATCATTCCAAAGATATCTCTAAGACTATGGATTTGATCCATATGAAAATTCAGCAACAATCATTTTAATATGATCAAAATGATAAATAAAAATATTATAAAACCATAGAAATTGGTTTCACTTAATTTGGAACTATAGATAAAAACTTATGAATTTAATAAGATAAAAGGGAATAATTTCCAAAGCTAACAAATCTCCTATCTAAAATCCATACCAAATTGTGAACAAATAATCCTAAAGAGATTTAAAAAGATAAACAAATAAGAAATAAAATTATACAAGTTGGAATCACCAATTTTGGATCTTTAAATAAAAAGATATGGATTTTATAAGGCAAAGGAAGAAATGAATAAATAAGGAATATTTAAAAGCCAAATTAAAATCTTGGCCAAAAACCATAAGAAAATGGAATAAAGATAATCCTAATAAAACAAAGGAATGAGGATTGTTTAAATAAAATTATATGGGCTTTTAACCATATTCAATTTTATTTGAATGAAGACAAAATTCCTAATATAAATGATTAATTAAATCATGAGAAAATAATAATTGAAATTGCCAAAGTGGATTAAAAGTTATCTAATTAACTTAAAAAGAATAAAAGAATTATTTGAATAAAATAATATGGGTTTAAACCATATTTAATTTGTTTGAATAAAGACAAAAGCCTCATTTAAATGAATATTATATCATAATAAAATATTTGAAATAATTCAAAAAGGAATTTTAAACACACTACTAAACAGTATAAACCTACTAAAAAGGTTTTGCAAAAATATTAAATTTAAATTGAAGTTTAAATCAAAGGTTTGAATTGAAAACAGAAATCAGAAAAGGAAAAAGAAAAACAAATCAGAAATAAAAAAAATAGAAAAGGGGCCAACCCACTAAGCTACCCAGCCCAGCAAAGCCCCAGACCCATTAGCTAGCCCACCGGGCACCTCTCTTCCCCTGTTCTTTTCTCACCCGCGCCCTTACCCCCTCACCTCCCTGACCGCGTGGACCCACGCCAACCTAGCATCATCGTCTCCACCCCGCGGTGACCATGCCCCTCTCCTTGTCGTTACTGGCCGTTGAAGACTCGATTCAATTCACGTTACTACCGCACTAATCCCTTCCCGCGACCACGCCCTACTAATCGCCCCTCTCTCCCCTCTCTTTCCCCTCAGACACCACGCCATCAGAGCCTCTAGGCTGCGTGAATTCCTCCTTGCTCCTCTACTGCCTCCGACGAGTTCCCGAATTCCGGCGATCCCCGACCCCCTCATACCTCCTAGATCACACGAGCTTGACCCCCATCGCCGTGCGTATCTGCCAGTGTCCTCAGTTTGCCTACGCATGCCCCACAGCCTCGGCTCTTTCCACGTCTGAGCGTCGCTGCTGTCTGCCTCCACTCCGGCAAACTCTACTGGTAACCTCTGACCGTGCCTCCCCCTCTCATTGATGCTTGCATTCTCCCCTCTCTCCTGCGCATCGAACGCGACACTTACTTTGCCTTGGCACTTCTTGTAGCTTCACCATCGACAACGCCCGAGCGCACCCGTCGCCAGGAGCATCTCCGGCAAGCAATCGACGTTGAACTCGTACGCCCCTCGACCAACAACGACCACGTTGAGCATCAGCACATCATTGCAAACCTGGCGAGACCCTCCTCCCCTCCTCTCGCTTCCTGGAATAGCCAGACCACCGTCGACTGAGCGCCACCGCCGCTCATCGTGGCCAAGCGCCGCCCATCTCTGGTCGTTGCGCTCTAGACCGTTAGATGATGATCTAGTGGCTAGGATAGAATGACTTAAACGAAGGGGTATGATCGATCTGATCCGTGCGTTGCCCTTTAAATCCTGCGGTCTATATTTCTTGATCCAACCGAATCGGTATCAGCCTATAGAAATGCTCCACGTGGCCATAGTTTTGATTTAAAAACAGAAATCAATCTATTAGATGTTTGATTTTTTAAAATTCATAACTCTAAATATACACGTCCAAATTTTGCAAATTTTATATCAATGGAATCAGAAAAAGAGTACTTTCCAACCATGCACTTTGTTTACTAATTTACTTCTGTAAAATTGGTTGTATTTGCAGAAACATGTGTAGGCATATTTTGAATATAACAATTATTCTAGAAATATTTTTAGGGTAAAATCTTTTGTAAATGGATTGTTTTGAACCTACTGACCGTAGAAACCAACTTTTGGATTGAAAAATATATTTTGTGACACTTAGGAATTATTCCTTTGAATTAAAACATTTCTAGTTAAATAAAAATGTTGAATATGTTTTAAAAATGCTTTTTGAGTAAAACATTTGGAAAATGATTTGAATTAAACTCTCTGACCCTAAACACCAAGTTTTTGGATTTAAAAATATATTTGGTAAACCCTAGAAAATTATTACTTTGTTAAAGGCATTTCTAATGAAATAAAATGTTGTTTGATTTAAAAATGGTTTATAGGTAAAACCTTTTGCAAATGGTTTTAATAATAAACACTTGACCATAAAATAGTAACATTGTGTTTAAAAAAATATATTTGTCAAACACTAGAAATTATTACTTTGATTTAAATCATTTCTAACAAATCAAAAATGATTTAAAGTGGCCATTTCACTAACTTAATATCAAATGGTTTTGCCACTTTTATAAATGACCAATAGGTGTTTTAAAATGTTTATAACCTATTAGAAACCACTTTTTCAAATAAAACAATCTTTGGCATGCTTGCATGCATTGCTTTGTTTGTATTATTCTATGTGATGAATTGCTTGAATGGCTAGATTGAATTTGTACCTTGATTGAATTGTAGTGAAAATTGAAGACTGTGACTATTGCAAGATCAAGGAGTGGACTTATATTCTCTACCAAAAAGTCAAGTGGTGCTTCATACTTTTGTCCTATTATTTTCACTATGGATTAGTGATGTTTTGAGTAGGACTTGCATGGAATTTTTACTAAGTATGCTATGCCATGGGAAATCCTAGTAGATGATGTAGGGTTCGCAGCATAGAAAACAAAAAATTTCCTACGATGGGAACTATGTACCAAGATCTATCTACTAGATACAAACAACGGGCGGATGTATATCTGTAGAGAAAATACCCTTGAAGACTGACAAAGCTTAACGACTTCAACTCGTGGTTGATGTAGACGATCTCTTGGCGATCTCAAGATCGAGAGGAAATCCTAGCGCCGCAGAGCAGCAGCGCATCCATGCTCGCACACATGTACAAGACACCGAGCAACCTCCGCCTCCTCGCTCTAGTGATGCAGCAGAAGCACAACACTTTCTTGCCGAATAGCCACCGGGAACATGTATCTCGCTAGTTCGAGACCATGGGGGATAAATTCTAGAGGGGGAGAGAGATCCTTCATGAGGAGGTGTGAGTGAGAAGTGAGGAGAGGGGTGCCTTTTATAGGAGAGGGGGGAACCCCAAGGGGGTGGCCGGCTCATGGGGGCTGCCCCCTTGCCCTCCCCTCTTCATGTGGGTGGACACTCCACTCACAAAAATCCATTCAAATCCCTCCACTCAAAATCCCACTCAAACTTGCCATTAAATTTCCACCAAATTTAATGCAAACTCTCATGAAATAAAACTCTTTTATTTTATTCAGAATTTTGTCAATTAATTTAATGACAAACATTCACAAATAACCCCTTGGTAGAATTCTATTTGACATGCATAACCTCTTTATGCAATTTCACCCGAAAACCTGTTTCGGTATCTAGTGAAATAAATTCCTGCGCTTGTTTATTCTTTCGGCATGAAACATTTGCTCCAACTGGATGTCAGTGTCCCTTAAGTGTGTCACCCCACGGTTCACGAATAATGCGGACATGATCGAGACCCTTCTCTGATCAATAATCAGTAGCGGGACCTGGAGATCCATACTGACTCCCACACATTCAACGGTGACTTTCCTGTGATCGTTGGAGCCTTTTATGCTTGTATCTTAATCCATTTGTTTCACGATATATTACATGTCCGAGATTCGATCATCGATATCTCCATACCTAGTTTGATCTCGTTACTGACATGCACTCTTTTCTCATTCCCGTGATATAACATTCTAGTGATCAAATCACTTGCTTGCAAGCTAACCAATGTGATATCATCGAGAGGGCCCAGAGTATATCTATCCGTCATCGGGATGAACAAATTCCACTCTTGATCCATGATTCTCAACATAAAACTTTAGTATCTTTGAAGTCATCTTTATAATCACCCAGTTACGGTGTGACGTTTGATGTCAACAAGAAACTCTTCCGGTGTTAGTGATTAGCATGATCTCATGGTCTAAGGATTAGGATCACTTCGTAAGTTGTTTATAGCAATATAAACTCAATGACTTTGATCGTAATGCTATACTTCGAATGAATGTTCATCACACCATTACACTAATGTTGTGATCTCGTTATTAACAACATCCAATATCTATGATCAGGAAACTGTGATCATCTTGTTAATCAATGAACTAGTTTATGAGAGAGGCATAACTAGGAACTTTCTGTTTGTTTATTAAACACACATATATTAACGTTTCCGTATTAATACAATTATAGCATGCAAAATAAACATCTATCATATACTTGGAATACACATAATAAACACTTTATTATTGCCTCTCACGGCATATTCCCTTCAGTCTCCCACTTGCACTAGAGACAATAAGGTAGTTACATAGTGATGTATCTAACACCCATGGAGTTCTGGTGTAGATCATGTTTTGCTCTAAGAGAGTTTTAGTCAACGGATCTGCTACATTGAGATCCGTATATACTTTACAAATCTTTATATCTCCATCCTTGACATGCTCGCAGATGGAGTGAAACCGGCGCTTAATATGCTTGGAATGCTTCTGAGACCTTGGCTCTTTGGCATTGGCAATGGCACCATTGTTGTCACAATAGATAACCATTGGGTCCAACGCGTTTGCAACCTCACCTAGTTCGGATATGAACTCCTTCATCCAAACTGCTTCCTGAGCCGCTTCCGAAGCAGCAACATATTCGGCCTCCGTCGTTGATCCCGCCACCACAGGTTGTTTGGAGCTCCTCCAACTAACCGTTCCGCCATTCATGAGAAATACGTATCCGGATTGAGACTTAGAGTCATCCGGATCGGTGTCAAAGCTAGCGTCAACATAACACTTAGCGACGAGCTCTTCTTCACCTCCGTATACAATAAACATATCCTTAGTTCTTCGCAAGTACTTAAGGATATTCTTGACCGCTTTGCAATGTTCCGAACCTGGATTCGATTGGTACCTACTAGTCAAACTAATAGCATGTGCCACATTCGGTCTTGTACATAGCATGGCGTACATTATAGAGCCTATGGCTGAAGCATAGGGGACTTTGTCCATTTTCTCTCTTTCTTCCACCGTAGACGGACTTTGAGTCTTACTCAATGTCGTGCCTTGTGTCATAGGTAAGAACCCCTTCTTACTATCTTCCATTTTAAACTTCTTTAAAATCTTATCAAGGTATGTACTTTGCGATAGCCCTATTAGGCGCCTAGATCTATCTCTATAGATCTTTATGCCTAATATGTATGACGCTTCACCTAGGTCCTTCATTGAAAATTTGCTGTTTAGATAACTTTTAACACTGTTTAAAAGATCTATATCATTTCCGATCAATAATATGTCATCCACATATAATATCAGAAATGCCACATTGCTCCCACTCACTTTCTTGTAAATACAAGCTTATCCATAAGTTTGGACAAATCCAAACTCTTGGATCACCTCATAAAAGCAGAGATTCCAACTTCGTGATGGTTGCTTCAATCCATAGATGGATCGCTGAAGCTTGCACACCTTGTTAGCATCCTTAGGATCGACAAAACCCTTTGGTTGTATCATGTACAACACTTCTTCAATATTACCATTGAGAAACACGGTTTTGACATCCATCTGCCATATTTCATAATCAAAATATGCAGCAATTACTAACATAATCCTAACTGACTTTAGCATCGCTACGGGAGAGAATGTATCATCGTAGTCAACTCCTTGAATTTGTCGAAACCCCTTTGCAACAAGTCGAGCTTTATATACGGTTACATTACCATGAGCATCAATTTTCCTTTTGAAAATCCATTTGTTCTCCACGGCCTTTCGGTCGTGAGGTAAGTCCACCAAGTTCCAAACTTGATTTTCATACATGGATTCCATCTCGGATTTCATGGCTTCTAACCATTTGATGGAATCCGGGCTCATCATCGCCTCTTCATACGTCACAGGGTCATCATTTTTATCACCCATGAAATTCATGACAGGATTTCCGTACAGCTCGAGAGCTGCACGTGTCCTGCTAGACCTGCGAGGTTCGGTAGTACTCTCTTTCGGAGTTTCATGATCATTATCATTAGTTCCTTCTTCAACAGGTGAAGCCAACTCCGGAAACAACTTCCGGCGCTGCACTACTCACCATACTTTGAAGAGAATGTTCAATAACCTCTTCGAGTTCTACTTTCCGACTACTCACACCTTTTGTGAGAAACTCTTTCTCTAGAAAGGATCCATTCTTGGCAACAAAAACCTTGCCCTCGGATCTGTGATAGAAGGAATACCCAATTGTTTCCTTAGGGTATCCTATGAAGACGCATTTTTCCTCTTTGGGTTCGAGTTTATCCGGTTGAAGTTTCTTCACATAAACATCGCATCCCCAGACTTTAATAAATGACAGCTTAGGTTTGTTTCCAAACCATAATTCATACGGTGTCTTTTCAACGGATTTAGATGGTGCCCGATTTAAAGTGAATGCAACAGTTTCTAGTGCATAACCCCAAAATGACAACGGCAAGTCCGTCAGAGATATCATAGATCGAACCATATCTAATAAAGTACGATTACGACATTCCGACACACCATTTCGATGTGGTGTTCCGGCAGGTGTGAGTTGTGAAACAATTCCACACTCTTTCATGTGAGTGCTAAACTCGTAACTTAGATACTCACCTCCACGGTCGGACCGTAGAAATTTGATCTTTCTATTACGATGATTTTCCACGTCATTCTGAAATTCCTTGAACTTTTCAAATGTTTTAGACTTGTGTTTCATCAAGTAGATATAACCGTATCTACTCAAATCATCCGTGAAAGTAACAAAATAACGATATCCACCTTGCGTCGACACACTCATTAGACCACATACATCAGAATGTATGATTTCCAATAAATCTGTCGCCCGTTCCATTGAACCGGAAAATGGCGTTCTAGTCATCTTGCCCATAAGGCATGGCTCACATGTATCAAATGATTCAAAATCAAGTGATTCCAAAAGTCCATATGAATGGAGTTTCTTCATGCGTTTAACGCCAATATGACCTAGACGGCAGTGCCACATATATGCGGATATATCATCATTAAGTTTAATCCTTTTAGCATAAACATTGTGAATATGTGTAACATTATTATCGAGATCCAAAAGAAATAAACCATTCATTATCGGTGCATGACCATAAAAGATTTCATTCATATAAATAGAACAACCATTGTTCTCAGATTTAAATGAATAAC
This sequence comes from Avena sativa, assembly GCA_916181665.1. Classification (NCBI taxonomy): domain Eukaryota; kingdom Viridiplantae; phylum Streptophyta; class Magnoliopsida; order Poales; family Poaceae; genus Avena; species Avena sativa. The sequence goes on along the minus strand of OV702298.1, from coordinate 267,731,048 downwards.
CACTTCGCATTAAACACGATCCAGATACAATGTTCATGCTAAGTGCTGGCACCAGATAACAATTCTTCAAGTTTATTAGTAATCCCGACGGCAAATGGATAGGTAGCATTCCGACGGCGATCACATCAACGCTTGATCCATTGCCGACACGCATTTTGACCTCACCCCTTGCTAGCGGTCGCTTGTTCCGCAACCCCTGATTCGAGTTACAAATATTAGCAACTGAACCGGTATCAAATACCCAGGTGCTACTACGAGCACTAGTCAAGTACACATCAATAACATGTATATCATATATACCTTTGTTTTCCTTGCCGACCTTCTTGCTTCCAAATACTTGGGGCAGTTGCGCTTCCAATGGCCAGTCCCCTTACAATAGTAGCACTCGGTATCAGACTTAGGTCCAACTCGGGGTTTCTTTTCAGGCATGGCAACCACCTTGCCACCCTTACTTACCTTCCGTTTTCCCTTCTTGTCTTTCTTGAAACCAGTGTTCCTATTGATCATCAAAACTTGATGTTCATTTTTGATTTCCACTTCTACAGTTTTAAGCATTGACAGAAGCTCGGGGAGAGACTTCTTCATGCCTTGCATATTATAGTTCGTCACAAAGCTCTTATAGCTAGGTGGCAGAGACTGCAGAACACAATGGATGCCTAAGTCAATGGGAATCGTTATTCCCAAGGACACAAGCTTATCGGCATAACCCGACATCTTGAGTACATGCTCACTAACAGAGTTGTGCTCTTCCATCATGCAGCTAAAGAACTTTTCTGAAGCATTGTAGCTCTCTACAGCAGCATGTGTGTCAAAAATCATTTTCAACTCACCCATTGTATCAAATGCATTGCCGTTTTCAAAACGCTTTCGAAGTTCTGGCTCTAGCCCATACAATATGCCGCAATGAACTAAGTTGTGGTCCTCCTGACGAGTCTGATAGACATTCTTCTCCTCGTTAGGGGCATCCTCAAAAGGTGGGGGGCCTAGGGGCGCTTCTAGAACATATTGCTTTTGTGCAGCAGAGAGGAGAATCCTCAAATTCATGGCCCATTCGGTAAAGTTGCTACTGTTCGTTGCAAGTTTCTCTTTCTCCATGAACACATTGAAATTAAAAGCAGGTGGTGCCATCTACAACAGAATTTGTAAAGTTTAGACTAAGTTTATGATATATTGAGTTCAACTAATCCACATTACAAATGAACTCCCACTCAAAAACGACATCCCTCGTGCCTTTTTGGTGATTACATGAACCAAATCCACTACACCAAGTCCGATCATCACGTGAGTCGGTGTAGATTCAAAGGCGAGCATCAAATGGGCATCATATCAATTATATGACTCATGCTTAACCTTTCGGTCCGTGTTCCGAGGCCATGTCTGTACATGATAGGCTCGCCAAGTTAGAACCTTAGTATTCGCGTGTGTAACTATTTTACACCCGATATATGGTCGTGGATCCAAGAACACCCGATCATCACGTGATGTCTTGGAGCAACGAAAACATAATCGGTGCATACTAAAGGAAGAACACATTCTTATCTTGATATTTAAATGAGGGATCATCTTATTATGCTAACAAAGCGCTAAACAAGCAATATAAGATGCTATCAAACATCACATGTTTATTAGTGAAATGATATGGTTCCCGCATATGATCTCTATCATGTGCGACGTGGTATGATCACTATCATACCTTTATGTGTAAGTCCAAGGTCTATGGAGTTTACACGCTATGTGTGTTGTAAGAGTATCATCTCATACTTCTACTTACAACATCACCATATCATGACACTAGCCCAGCAACAATCTAAACTAGACGCCTCTAATTTATCCATTGAAAATTTTATGTGGCTTAGGGCTTTCGAAGATAGAACCGTTCATACTTACGAACATGAACCACAACGAGGATAAAATTTTTTTTGAGAACTCGTTGCAAAATAGATATTGACTATAGTAGGAGATACAGAGACCCGCTAGCCACTTATGCAAACTAGTTGCATGTCAAGCGTGGAACAGGTCTCATGTGCGAGGACATGTAAAGTTTGTCCGGGTCTCTTCATCCCATAATGCCACCAATATCCAAAATTACAACTAAGGAGCAACAATATGATCATTATAGCCCACATACTCATATGTGTACTACCCGTGTAAAGCATCTACACATAGATCCGGCTCTGATACCACTGTAGGGTTTGCACCATCGAAAACAAAAAATTTCCTACGATGGGAACTATGTACCAAGATCTATCTACTAGATACAAACAACGGGCGGATGTATATCCGTAGAGAACATACCCTTGAAGACCGACAAAGCTTAACGAGTTCAACTCGTGGTTGATGTAGACGATCTCTTGTCGATCTCAAGATCGAGAGGAAGTCCTAGCGCCGCAAAGCAGCAGCGCATCCGTGCTCGCACACCACTACAAGAAATCTCCTGATACATGACCCTCTATTTTCGTCACTGAATCGTCATTTTCTATAATATATGACGATCTTATGACGTAAAACATATCGTCAAAAACTGAGCGTCAGTAATTACACACAATGACGTTTTTTGCGAAATTGTCATAATACACTATGACGATATTAGATCGTCATAACCTCTATGACGATCCATTATCGTCACCAGCAGTTTGTCTAGACCACGTCAGATCCTACGTGGCAAAATTGCGATGAAATTAAATCGTCATAAGTCAAAATCAGCCCAGTCTGTTTTGGTGGCCTAACTGGGCTGAGCCCAACAACCCTGGCCTTTTCCTTTTTTGGGCCTTACCTTTTAAATCCGCTTCTTTTAGGGCCTTGGCCTTTTGACAATCTATATATTTTCGGGCCTAGCCTTTTTATAATACTTTTCTCAACTATTTTGGTTTTTTATTTATAGAATTTTGCATTGTTCCCGTCCAATTCAGTTTGGGCCATGGCCTATTTAGATGCAGTTACTATGAGGTCCACGGAGGCCTTTCAAAGAATACATTAACAGTGAATTTAAGCCAAATAGTAGCAATCAACACATATAATTTCACCGAAAGGGAGATCAAATACATTACAATAATGCATATTTGTTCACATACAGGTATCCTGTGAACCACACATGTAATGCTTACAAACTATAAACATAAACTAGCTATTAAAATAGCTCCAATGAAATTGTTTTGCTGAACGAGGCATCCAACTCCAGCTGGTAGATGATAGGAAAGACCCTTTTTGATATGCTGAGATTTATGAAGGCAAACATGTGCATATTAAAATAGAACAGTTAGGAACATAATTCAAAACAAATCTATCAGCAAAATTTCTAGCCTACATGAACCATAGTAGAACCATTACATGAATCAAAGAAGAACAAGCAAACAAAGTAAATATCAGCAAAAAACATGTAGATATAAGCTCTAGGCAAGATGGTTTCATTGCATCAATTCTTGTCTGTGCAAACATGTAGATATAAGCTCTAGGCCAGTAGGTGCAATAAACATATAGGACTCCGCAACAAGCAGCACAAACATAACAAGTGAAAGCAACAAGCAGAACACAGACTTACCTTCCGACAAGACGGGGACGAAGGCAATGTCAAGGAAGAAGGGAACCAGGACGTCGTCCTCCGGTCCAATCCAGATCAGCAGCACCAGCGGACGGGTCCAAACATAGAACATTGAGAAGTAACTAAAAGACCGAGCATCTTATCTCAGAATAATGGATACATGTTAACAACAGTAGAAGCAGCAAAATAGAGATCCGAAAGCAAAATATGTTTGCAAGAACACTAATAAGTTGACACTGATATCTACAAACTGTTTACAGGTACAACATCTAGAAGAAAATTCAGATGCCATTAAGCAAAGCAATTAGAGGTGGAAATTAATTTTGTACAAATTAAGAACTAAGTATTCATGAACAATTAACGATGAGAGGAGCATCAATTTTAGAAGAGCAGGCATGATCACATTAACAAGTATGCTATTTGGCACCAGAAATTTCATTATCAACACAAACATGTGTGGAAATTCATTCCAAGCCTAATCAGATTTTTTTGCTTTGCAAGTCTATGATAGATGGATATAACACTAGATCATGCTTAACAGGAGATAAGAAATCATGCAATTATGCCCAACACTGAATAACCAGGAAAACAAACACACATAGCACATCAATAACGAGACCACCACAATGGCAAGCGAGACCAGCACCACAATTCTAGGACCATGCCACAATTCTAGCACAGCAGGAGCACCACCAGGCTAGAAACCAGCACAACATGGCAGGATCAGGAGCAGGAGCACAGGTCTCAGTTTGCAGCGTGCATGCACCAAAAAGCCACGGGCACCGATAGCTTCAATATGTTAGCAAGCAAACCTTAGTGATGATTGAAACAGAAACTACTAGTAGTATGAACAAACAAAAAATAAGCTTTGCACTATCACCGTACAAATTGATTGCATTATAAATTTTACTTCTACAAACAATGACATTTTAGGAAACCACTAACTATGGAATCTAGATAGTCCATGTTATCCATCCGCAGAAAGTAATGACTAAAAAATATAAACAGTTTATGAAAGAGAGCACATCAACAAGTCAATAAAAAGAACAAAAGATTTAATCTACCGACTGAAGCAGAGCAACAGAAACCTAAGTTGGACACAACTTCGACTGTCTCAGGCACCATATGAACAACCAGATAAAACATGAGAGAGTACATAGCTACAACCATTGCCAAACAGAGCAGCACCAAAGCCTCTGTTTCTCATCCAGCATCAACATACTAAACAACACAACTCAACCAGGATCTACAACAACAAAACATGGTGATTAACTTGTTTTATGCACAAATCAAGATATTATGCTAGTATGGAGATTATCCTAGGTCAAGTTAATGGAGATTACCGAGATCAGAGATCAAACACACCTAGGAGGAGAAGTGGAGGCGGTGCAGATTATGGCATCGTGGAGTCTCCTCCGTGATGAACTAGCCGTCGTGCTCCTCCTCGGTTGGAGGCGGCGCTTCGCTCGCGAAGGAGGTGAACATGGCGACGGTGGATGCGGGAGGATCCATGGACCGCGGCGAGCATGACCTGCAGTGACGGTCATCGGGTCCTCATCCGCAAGGCCTGGCGCACGAAGAGGCTACTACGAGAGGATGCAAAGCCTGTAGTGGGTGACAGCATCGTGGATGACTTGAGATGCGTTGGTTCCTGATTCAATAGATGAGTAGAATTAGGAGGTTGGGAGAGAGAGGTGGCAGAGATGGAACAACTCCAGCGACAACCAGATCCCGAGATCGAGAAGGACGAGAACGGGCGGGTTGGTGAGGCCCCGCGAGATCCTCTCTCCCCTTTGTGCTGGCCATGCGATTACCTTGGAGGCGGCTGGCTGGGTAGGTGCCGGGGGAGAGGAGATAGCCGTGCTCGAGGTGGGAGGAGTGGCGGCTGGCTGGGAAGGTGCCGGGGGAGAGGAGAGATCCGCGTATGACCTTATTGTGCAAAATCGTCATAGATATATGACGATTTCATTCTTCGTCACTATAAGAAGGTCACAAGTAAACACATTTCTTGTAGTGCACACGTACAAGACACCGAGCAACCTTCGCCTCCTTGCTCCAGCGATGCAGCGGAAGCACAACCCTTTCTTGCCGAATAGCCACCGGGAACATGTATCTCGCTAGGGACCATGGGGGATAAATTCTAGAGGGGGAGAGAGATCCTTCACGAGGAGGTGTGAGTGAGAAGTGAGGAGAGGGGTGCCTTTTATAGGAGAGGGGGGGAACCCCAAGGGGCTGGCCGGCGCATGGGGGCTACCCCCTTGCCCTCCCCTCTTCATGTGGGTGGACACTCCACTCACAAAAATCCATTCAAATCCCTCCACTCAAAATCCCACTCAAACATGCCATTAAATTTCAACCAAATGTAATACAAACTCTCATTAAATAAAACTCTTTTATTTTATTTAGAATTTTGTTAATTACTTTAATGACAAACACTCATAAATAACCCCTTTATAGAATTCTATTTCACATGCATAACCACTTTATGCAATTTCACCCGAAAACCTGTTTCGGTATCTAGTGAAATAAATTCCTACGCTTGTTTATTCTTTCGGCATGAAACATTTGCTCCAACTGGATGTCAGTGTACCTTAAGTGTGTCACCCTACGGTTCGCGAATAATGCGGACATGATCGAGATCCTTCTCCGATCAATAATCAGTAGCGGGACCTGGAGATCCATACTGACTCCCACACATTCAACGATGACTTTCCTGTGATCGTCGGAACCTTTTACGCTTGTATCTTAATCCCTTTGTTTCACGATATATTACATGTCCGAGATTCGATCATTGGTATTGTCACATCCCAAAATTTTCCAAATTCTGTAATGTGAAAAATAAATAAACAAAATAAATAATTGTTGAAATTTAGGGTGAAAAGAAATTTTTATTCCAAATGGAAACTTAAAATCCCATCTTGAACAAACTTTGATTAATGTTTGAATCCAACTAAATTCAAAACAAGTGAAATGCTTTCTTCATAAATGCATTTTGAAATTTAAACACTTGGGAAATAAACCCAAACCCTAAAACCCTAATGGAATAAAATTATTTCCAAGATATCTCTAAGACCATGGTTTTGATCCATATAAAATTTGTTAACAAACATTTATAAATGATCAATAATGACAAATAGAAATATTATAAAACCATATGAATGGGTTTCACTTAATTTCAAGCCATAGATTAAATCTTATGAATTTAATAAGATAAGGAAATTGAATTTCCAAAGCTAAAAAAGCACCTATATATAAATCCATACCAAATGGTGAGCAAATAATCCTAAAGATATTTAAAAGGATAAATAAATATCAAATAAGATTTTACAAATTGGAATCACCAAGTTTGGATCTATAAATAAAAAGATATGGGTTTTATAAGATAAAGAAATAAATATTAAATGAGGAATATTTAAGGACCAAATTAAATCTTGGCCAAATCCATAAGCAAATGGAATGAATATAATCCAAATCCAAATAAAATAAAAGGATAAAGAATTTTCCAAATAAAATAAAGTGGCATTAAATCAGGGAAAAATAATTTGAATTTACCCAAGTGGAATAAAAGTTATTTAATTGACTTAGATGAAATAAAAGAGTCTTTTAAATAAAGTTTTATGGAATTAAACCCATATTTAATTGGAATAAAGACAAATACCCAATTTTAAATGATAAATAAATCATATTAAAAATATTCCAAATAATTCATAGTGAATTATTTAGAACCCTAATTAAATAAATAAACCTACTGAATAGATTTGGTAAAAATATGGATTTCAAATAGAGTTTTAAAACACATTAAAACCTATTTGAAATAAAGACAAATGTCCATTTATAAAATAAATAAAAGACCCTAAAAAGAATAAAAGAATAATTCTAAATTTGACTTCAGAATATGTTATTAATCAGTATTTAAATATACTCAAAGTTTGGTTGAAGTTTGAATTCAAATAGTTGTTTGAATTAATTAAACAAAATCAAAACAGAATATTGGAAATGGAACAAAGAAAAAGAAACAGAACAAAAAAAAAGGGAAAACAAATCAGCCTGACCCAACAAGCCCACTAGGCCCTGCAGCCCACCTCCCTCCTCTCTCCCCGAAGCGTTTTTCTCACCGCAGAAGGAACCCGCAGCGTCGCTGACTAGCAGGCCCCACCTCCTCTCTCTTTCTCTCGCTGACAACAACGGCCCCCTCGTCAGTCGTCTTCCTCACCCGCCGCTGACCACGCCCGGTCGTTTCTGCCGTTGAAAGCTCGAGTTAATTCGCGTTAACGCTGCAGCAAATCCGCCTCGCGACCATGCCCTCTTAATCGCCTCGCTTTCCTCTACATTTCCCCTCAGACCCCATGCCACCAGAGCCACCAGGCTGCCTCGAATTGATTTTGCACTGCCGCGGCCTCCGACGAACTCCAACGACGATTACGGCCATCCTCCACCGCGCCTTGCCCCCTCGACCACGCTAGCTTGTTCCCCATCAACCACTGCATCTCCCAGTAGACTCTGCTTGCTCGCGTTTGACCCTAGTGTCAGCAACGACGACAACTGAGCTCCGCCACCGTCTGCCTCGTCTCTGGTGACCTCTCCACGGTAAACCCGACCACCCCCCCTCGTTGACACTCTCATACTCTCCCTCCTCTTGAAAACCTAATTTTGCATTCTACTTGTCCTAGCTCGACCTCTAGCTTCGCCTTTGACGACATCTGAGCGTACTCGATGCTGCCACTGACTCCGACGAGAAATAGCTGCTTCTCCCGTGCGCCCCTCGAGTAGCCGACCCCACCTCGAGCTTCAGCAATCTCTGCGAGCCTGGTAAGCCTCGCCATCCTCTCCCTTGCTTCCTACATCGCCGGCGACACCACTGACAGACCACGCGCCGCCACTCGCCGCCGCCAGCGCCGCCACTCGATGACCAGTGATGGTGCATCGTAGGATTTAGATCCAGCGCACGCGATATAACCTTAGTCGAAGAGGTATCCTGCGATCTGTTCCGTGTGATTAAGTTAGATCCTGCGGCCTGTATCTGTTGATCCGCGCGAACCGTTTTTGCCTAATAGGAAGCAGCCACGTGGCCCAGAGTTTGTTTTAAAAACAGGATTTGATCTATTAGATGATCAAATTTGTAAATTGCATAACTTTCAAACCACACGTCCAAATTTTACAAATTTTATATCAATGGAATCAGCAAGACAATTACTTTCCAACCATGCACTTTGTTTAGTAATTTGCTTCTGTTAAATTGGTTGTTTTGCATAAACTTGTGTAGGCATAATTTGAATATAAAATTCATTCTAAAATTATTTTTGTGATAAAACCTTTGGCCAATGGATTGTTTTGAACCTACTGATCATAGAAACCAATTTGTGGATTCAAAAACATATTTTGTGAGGCAAATTAATAAATCTTGGAATTAAAGCATTTCTAGTCAAATAAAAATGTGGTTTATATGTTAAAAATACTTTTTGGAGGAAAATCTTTGGGAAATAATTTGGATTCAACTCTCTGACCCCAAACACCAAGTTTTTAGAATAAAAAATATATTTGGTGAAACCTATAATTATTGTTGCTTTGCTAAAGGCATTTTCAACCACATAAAATATTGATTTGGTTTAAAAATGATTCATAAGTAAAATCTTTTGCAAATGGTTTTGCCACTTGTATAAAATGACCAATAGGTGTTTTTAGAATGTTTATAACCTATTAGGAACCATTTTTCCAAATAAAACAATCTTTAGCATGCTTGCATGCATTGCTTTGTTTCTATTATTTTATGTGATGTTTGCTTGAATGGTAGATTGAATTATTGCTTGCTTGATTGAATTGTAGTGATTTGAAGAGTGTGATCATTGCAAGATCAAGGAGTGAACTTATATTCTCTACCAAAAAGGCAAGTGATGCTTCATACTTTTGTCCTAATATTTTGACTATGCATTAGTGATATTTCTAAGTAGGACTTGCATGGAATTTTTGCTAAGTATAAACTATGCCATGGGAAATCCTAGTAGAAGAAACCTTAGTAGAAATTTCCTAAGTTAAGATTCCTACTACTATCATGCTTAGCTTAGCTAGTAGAAAACAAGGGTGGATTATATTCATGCTATGGAATATTTCTAAGTCAAGGACTTGTGTTTTTGTTTAATAAAACAACTAAGTGAATGAATCACCTGGGTGGAATGGAAAGAATGGTTTGTGTTGAGTGGTTATGCAAGTCCAGTATGCTGGGGAAAACTTGGGCATCACCAAGTCCAGTATACTGGGGAAAACTTGGTATCTCACTTGTGGAATGCACCCTAGGAACAAAGAGATTTGAGATGTCAAATGTTGAGAAGATTCAAGTGCAGCCACTTGGCATTATGGGCTCTGCCTGGATCATATAGGTTGCAATAACTTAGCCAAATGGACAGTTGGTGGTAGGGGTTTGATAGGTTGGAGTGCGTCCATTCTGGTCTACGGAAGGCTTCTGAAAGATCTTGTCTTGGTGAAACCAAGTCTTGTGGGGAAAGTGCACCACCTCTGCAGAGTGTAAAATCTAAGTACTTAGCCATGTCCCTGGTAAAGGACAATTTGAGCATCAAGACATGGAAGCTATCAAGAATCTCCTCATCCACATTTCTAAGTTAAAAACTTGTGGTTGAACAAGGGTTGAAGGATCACCAATTTCTATTGGGAGATGCCTTGGGTGATTTTGTCAAGCAAACACCTAGTGTTTTCAAATGATAAGGAAAATCTATTTTGAGCAAAGCAAGCCTAAGCTCCACTTAGCCAAATGCATATAGATGATAGACTCCACTATACTACCATAGTATCACTTGCCAATACAATTCAAATGTATTGACCCTTGTGTTCGTAACTTATTATGTTGCAGGTTTGTTTAATGTTAATGAGATGTGTTGATTAGGATTACAAGTCTACAACCAACATGATTGCCTGCGGCACTTTGAAGATGAAGGACCCCATGCTATAGTTATTTCTGCTGCATTGTAATGAGATAGCCAAATGAGCTATGTAAGATGTAATGAATTATTTTATTCCTGGTTATAAAGTTGTATTATGACCTTTGTTTCTTGATATTACATCTTAACTGTGGATGCTAGCTATTGATCCAGGGACTAGCATTGTAAACACAGGGATCTCTACCTTATTAAAGGTTGGGACCTCTACAGATGGTATCAGAGCACTGTGTTGCCTGTAGGAATGTAACCCTAGGATTGGACAAAACCCCTTAGAAAAATAGGAGTCGTATTTGTTCCAAAACTTATTTACAAACAACCTTGTATACTCTTTCCTCAACCTTTTGGTTTTTATTCTATATCTCTTCTATTTAAAACTTGATGGAAAAAGCCTCCTCCATGATCAAAGACTTCAACTTTATTTTCACCAAGGACTTCAACTTTGGATATCACTAAGGACTACAAGTGAGACAAGAAATATTACTCAAGACTTGAAGACTAAGGAAACACAACTTACAAGGAACCATCATCACCTTTGAAGTTTTGTGACCAAGACACAAGAATTATTCCAAGGATACAAGGATCTTGTTCATGAAGAATCAACCAAGAAGGATGGAATGATCTCAAGTGAACCATATAGTTGGACCACCATGTTTAGTTTAAAACAAACACACCAACTTATGTGGTGTAGCAAAAATATTTTAATGCCTAAAAGTGTGCTTGAAACTTGTTGTTTGAGTGGAATGATTGTTTGTGTTGCTTGCACATTTCTTGTGTGAATTGTGTTGTGTGTGATTAGAATTATTTCCTTAGAAATCTTTTGCCTATTCTAATCCCAATCAAACCCAAACAGATGACTACTCCAAGAAATTCCAACATCAAGGATGGAGACAACAACAACCAAGAGATCAACATGAGAGAACTCATAGTAACCCAAACCCAGTTGAACCAAGTGACAACTCAATTTTTGGCCAACAACAATGAGTTAGACCCAACCATGCAAAGGTTTTTGGAAACCCAAACCTAATTGATGCAAAAGGTGACGAATCAAATGATCAACATGGGAGACAACTCTTTTAAAGGAGTTTGTGACAACAAGGATGTCAAGGATGATATTCTAGAAGGAACCCAAGCTTGAAATGTTTGTGGAGACAAGGATCACACTTCCAAAGAGCATGAAGATCAATGCCCCAATTATGAAGAGAAACATCCAACTAATCAATGCCTCACATCTCAAGCTACTTGTTTCCTATGTGAAGGAAATAATCATGTCCCTATCCAATGCCCCATATATTCCACAGTTCAACAAAGGAAACAAGGTGGAGTGCATCAACAAATTGTAAACCCCCATGAAGACAAAGGAAAATCTCAGCTTGCACCTCCATGCAATATGACTCAATTTGATGGACCAAAGAGGAGACATATGTATTACCCAAGGAAAAGATCAAGGAGACCAGGAAACTTTCCCACCTTTGAGATAAGATATGAAGAACATGAACTATAAGCACTCCTAGCTTTGGAGAAACCCAAGAAGAAGAAAGACAAAAGCCAAGTGCAGTGTTGCCATTGCAAATAGATGGGACACTATGCAAATGAATGTCTAGAGAAGAAGAAGAAGTATAAGGAGATTAACCAAGTGTGGTGCAACAACTGCAAAGAGCTAGGCCATTATGTGTCAACTTGTCCATAGAAGATACGTGAAGAACTCAATCTTGTCACATGTTACAATTGTGGTGATCAAGGACATTATGCAAGCAATTGTCCAAAAAAGATGAAGCACAAGATAAACAAGCCCATGAAGGATCTCAGCCTTGTCACATGTTTCAAGTGTTGAAACAAATGACACTATGCAGATGTTTGCCCAGAGAGGTTTCAACAAGATCCCAAGCAAGCCAAGAAGTAATCTAGTTGGAAATATTTTAAGGGTGGTAGTACCCTAGTTGCCTTGAGCCAACTTGTAACCCTATCCTTCCCAAATTTCGGGACGAGATTTATTTTAAGGGTGGTAGCCTGTCACATCCCAAAATTTTCCAAAATTTGTAATGTGAAAAATAAATAAACAAAATAAATAATTGTTGAAATTTAGGGTGAAAAGAAACTTCTTGATTCCAAATGGAAACTTAAAATCCCATCTTGAACAAACTTTGATTAATGTTTGAATCCAACTAAATTCAAAACAAGTGAAATGCTTTCTTCATAAATGCATCTTGAAATTTAAACACTTGGGAAATAAACCCAAACCCTAAAACCCTAATGGAATAAAATTATTTCCAAGATATCTCTAAGACCATGGTTTTGATCCATATAAAAATTTGTCAACAAACATTTATAAATGATCAAGAATGTCAAATAGAAATATTATAAAACCATATGAATGGGTTTCACTTAATTTGAAGCCATAGATAAAATCTTATGAATTTAATAAGATAAGGAAATAGAATTTCCAAAGCTAATAAAGCACCTATATAGAAATCGATACCAAATGGTGAGCAAATAATCCTAAAGATATTTAAAAGGATAAATAAATATCAAATAAGATTTTACAAATTGGAATCACCAAGTTTGGATCTATAAATAAAAATATATGGGTTTTATTATAAGATAAAGAAAGAAATATTAAATGAGGAATATTTAAGGACCAAATTAAATCTTGGCCAAATCCATAAGCAAATGGAATGAATATAATCCAAATGCAAATAAAATAAAAGGATAAAGAATTTTCCAAATAAAATAAAGTGGCATTAACCAAATTCTATTTCTATTTGAATAAAGACAAATCCCTAATGGAAAAGATTAATTAAATTAGGGAAAAATAATTTGAATTTACCCAAGTGGAATAAAGGTTATTTAATTGACTTAGATGAAATAAAAGAGTCTTTTAAATAAAGTTTTATGGAATTAAACCCATATTTAATTGGAATATAGACAAATACCCAATTTTAAATGATAAATAAATCATATTAAAAATAGTCCAAATAATTCATTGTGAATTATTTAGCACCCTAATTAAATAAATAAACCTACTGAATAGATTTGGTAAAAATATGGATTTCAAATAAAGTTTTAAAATATATTAAAACCTATTTGAAATAAAGACAAATGTCCATTTATAAAATAAATAAAAGACCCTAAAAATAAAAAAAGAATTATTCTAAATTTGACTTCAGAATATGTTATTAATCAGTATTTAAATATACTCAAAGTTTGGTTGAAGTTTGAATTCAAATATTTGTTTGAATTAATTAAAAAAAATCAAAACAGAATATTGGAAATCTAAAAAGAAAAAGAAACAGAACAAAAAAAAGGGAAAACAAATCAGCCTGACCCAGCAAGCCCACCAGGCCCAGCAACCCACCTCCCTCCTCTCTCCCCGAAGCATTTTTCTCACCACAGAAGGAACCCGTAGCGTCGCTGACTAGCAGGCCCCACCTCCTCTCTCTTTCTCTAGCTGACAACAATGGCCCACTCGTCAGTCGCTTCCTCACCCACCGCTGACCATGCCCGGCCGTTTCTGCCGTTGAAAGCTCAAGTTAATTCGCGTTAACGCTGCAGCAAATCCGCCTCGCGACTGTGCCCTCTTAACCGCCTCACTTTCCTCTCCATTTCCCCTCAGACCCCATTCCACCGGAGCCACCAGGCTGCCTCGAATCAATTTTGCACTGCCGCGGCCTTCGACGAACTCCGACGATGATTCCGGCCATCCTCCACCGCGCCTTGCCCCCTCGACCATGCTAGCTTGTTCCCCATCAACCACTGCATCTCCCAGTAGTCTCTGCTTGCTCGCGCTTGACCCTAGTGTCGGCAACGACGACAACATAGCTCCGCCACTGTTTGCCTCGTCTCCGGCGACCTCTCCCCTGTAAACCCGACCACCCCTGTAGAGGCCTCCACCTGATAATAAGGTAGATTCCTCCTGTGATTGCAATGCTAGTCCCTGGATCAATAGCTAGCATCCACAGTTAAGATGTAATATCAAGAAACAAAGGTCATAATATAACTTTATAACCAGGAATAACATAATTTTATTACATCTTACATAGCTCATTTGGCTATTACATTACATTGCAGCAGAATAGCTATAAGCATGGGGTCCTTCATCTTCAAAGTGCCACAGGCAGACATGTTGGTTGTAGACTTTGTAATCCTAATCATCAAACTTTACTAACATCAATCAAACCTGCAACATACAAGTTACAGCCACAAAGGGTCAATACATTTGAATTGTATTGGCAAGTGACACTATGGTAGTATAGTGGAGTCTATCATCTATATGCATTTGGCTAAGTGGAGTTGAGGCTTGCATTGCTCAAAATAGATTTTCCTTATCATTTTGAAAACACTAAGTTTTTGTTTGATAAAATCAATTTCTCAATACAACTCTCAATCAAAGATTGAAGATTTCAAAACCCTTGTTCAAACCACAAGTTTTACTTAGAAATTTGAATGATGAGATCCTTGATTGCTTCCATGTCTTGATGCTCAATTTGTCCTTTACCAGGAACATGGCTAAGTACTTAGGTTTTACACTCTACAAAGGTGGTGCACTTTCCCCACAAGACTTGGTTTCCCAAGACAAGATCTTTCAGAAGCCTTCCCTTAGACCAAAATGGACGCGCTCCAACCTATCAAACACTACCACCCACTGTCCATATGGCTAAGTTCTTGCAACCTATATGATCCAGGCAGAGCCCATAATGCCAAGTGGCTGCACTTGAAGCTTCTCAACATTTGACATCTCAAATCTCTTTGTTCCTGGGTGGCCATCCACAAGTGAGATACACAAGGTTCACCAGTCCTCTGGCCTTGTGTAACCACTCAACACAAACCATTCCTTCCATTCCACCCAGGTGATTCATTAGCTTAGTTGTTTTATTAAACAAAACACAAGTCCTCAGACTTAGGATTTTTCCATAGTGTGAATATATAGTCCACCCATGTTTTCTATTAGCTAGGCTAAGCTTGATAGTAGTAGGAATCTTAACTTAGGAATTTTCTACTAAGGTTCCATCTACTAGGTTTTCCTATAGCAAGGTTTATACTTAGCAAAGTTCCATGCAAGCTTTACTTAGAGAAAATCACTAATGCGTAGAGAAAGTAATGGGACAAAAAGTATGAAGCATCACTTGCCTTTTTGGTAGAGGGTATAAGTTCACTCCTTGTCCTTGCAACAATCACACTCTTCAAGTCACTACAAATCAATCAAGCAAGGCACACTCTCAATCTACCATTCAAGCAAAACAACACATAAATAACAAAGTCAAAGTAATGCATGCAAAAATGCCAAGCTTTGTTTTGTTTGAAAAGGTGGTTCCTAATGGGTCATAAATATTTGAAAACACCTATTGGTCATTTTGTAAGGTGGCAAAGTCATTTGCAAAAAGGTTTCTCTTCATAAGCCATTTTCAAAACAAAGTATCATTTTATGTGGTGTAGAAATATTTTTACTAAGGCATTAACCTATAGGGTTCACCAAATATGTTTTCAAATCACAAAACTTGGGGTTTGGGGTCAGTGAGTTTAAAACAAAACATTTTCCAAAGGTTTTCTTCCAAAACCATTTTTAATAAATAAACCACATTTCTATTTGACTAGAAATGGTTTTAAATCAAAGAATCATTATTTTGTTTCACCAAATTCATTTTTGAATCCACAAAGTGTTTCCCAATGTTAGTAGGTTCAAATCACACCATTTTCCCAAGATTTCATCTTCAAAATCATTTTTGAACAATTTTTATAATCTTAACAAGCATACAAATGTTTGTGCAAAAACAAACATTTTTCCAGAAGCTTTTTGCTAAAACAAGGGCATGGTTGGCTAGGGCTTGTTCTCCTGATTTCAACGATATAAAGTTTGCAAAATTTGGACGTGTGGTTTGAAAGTTACACCAATTACAAATTTGCATTCTAATCAGATCAAAATTCTGTTTTAAAACGAATCCAGTCCACGTGGCAGTTTCTGATTGGGTGGTACCGATTCGTGTGGATCAAGTGATACAGACCACAGGATTAAAAGGAGCATGTGCGGCTGAGATGGCCGCGTACCCTTTCCAGGGGATCTAATCCTAGCCAGGTGATTCGCATCCTACGGCTGCAACGCGTTTGCCAGGGACTGGCGGCGCTGGACTCTGACGCACGGCGGCGTCGGCTTGTCAGTGGCGTCGCCGGTGTTGCAGGAAGCGAGAAGGAGGGAGAGGGTGCTCACCTGGTTCGCAATGAAGCACTGATACTCAACGTGCTCTTGGGGAAGCAGGGGGCGCACGAGGGTAGTGATAATTCCTCGCCAGAGTGGGGCTGTGCCTCGGCCAAGCTCAGTCGTCGTCGAGAACGGCGCTAGGGATCACCCGGAGACAAACGAAACACACAGTCAGGAGCGCAAAGACACGGCGAAGGTGTGTGCGTGAACGAGAGGGGTTGGGGTAGTCTGGTTTACCAGGGAGGTTCCACCGGAGTAGTCGCGTCGTCGGTGGTGCTCAGATGTTTGACAAAGCCGAGCGTCTGGAGTGTCTGCGGCCAAGCAGTTGACGCGGGGAGGTACGCCAGGCGATGTAGAACAAGCTCGCGTGCAGAGGGAGTTGAGGGGCAGCGAGGCGTGGCCGGAATTTCCCGTGGAGCTCGCCGGAGTCAGAGGTGATGCGGCTCCGAATTGGAACAGCCCTGAGGCAGAGGGGGTCGGGCGAGAGAGGGGAAAGAGAGAGGGGACGCAGGCGAGTTATCGAGCGTGATTGATGGCAGACATTACTCGCTGCATTGACGAGAATTACTCCCGCGAGATCAATGCAGAAACGGGGGAAGGAAGTGGTCGCAGGGTGAGGACGATGAACATGAGGGGTGGGTCCTGGCTGTCTGCGAGAGAGGAAGTGAGGGAATAAGGTCCACCAGTCAGTGACTTAGCGGGTAGCTTCTGCGATAAAGAAAATGTTTCGGGGGAGAAAAAGGAGTTGGGCTGCTGGGCTGTTGGGCTGGAGCTGGTCCAGATGGTGGGCTGCTCTATTTTTTTCTATCTGAATCCTTTTTCTTTTTCCAAATCTATTTTCTGTTTTGAATTTCTACCAACTATTCAAACATTCAAACAATTCAAACAATCACGACACTTGTAGTAAGTTTTTGGTTCTGTTTAACAACATAAACCAAATCCAAAAATAAAATAATATTTTTATTCATTTTAGGATCCATTCATTAAGTAAGTAAAATGGACCTTTATTTATTTAATCAAATGGGGTTTGATTTATTTAATAAAATCTTCATTTGAAATCCAAACACTTTCAAAACCAAATCAGTAGGTTTTATTTGAAAATAAAGAATACTTGGAAAACTTGTTTAAAACAAAATAATATTTTACTTTAGGGTACATTAATAATTAAATAAAGTGGGCCTTAGTTATTAAATCAAATAGGATTTGTTTTATTAAAAACTTTATTTTGAAAACTAATATAGTACCAAAACCATTCAGTAGGTTTTATTTGAGAATACAAAATACTTGGAAAACTTATTTAAATTAAGTTTTAGTGTTTACTTAAAATGGGAAAAGCTTTTATTTAAATAAAATTTGGATATCAAATCCTTATTATTTTATTTAAACAAACTTTTACTCTTTTAATCAAAGCAAACCCTTTTGTTTCAAAATCTTGGCCAAGGTTTAATTTGGCTTTCTAAAATAATCTTTATTTATAAATCTACCTTTTCTTTTTAAAACCAAAACTCTTTACTTAAAGATCCAAAATAATATTTCCAAAATATTTTATTTTCCTTTAAATGTTTTAACTTGTTAAATCCCTTTAGGATTTAATTGTTCAAAATAGGTTTGAAGATTCCTATTGGAATTCAAAAAGTTTCTTCTGGCCCTGAAAATCAATAAAGTTTTATTTTATTCATTTGTTTTTCACATTACAAGGATTTGGAAAATCTTGGGATGTGACAGGCTACCACCCTTAAAATAAATCTCGTCCCGAGATTTGGGGAGGCTAGGGGTTACAAGTTGGCTCAAAAGCATCTAGGGTACTACCACCCTTAAAATTTTTCCAACTAACTATATGTTGGCTTGCTTGGAATCTTGGAAAACTTCTCTGGAAAAAACATCTGTATAGTGTCCTTTCTTTCCATACTTGACTCATGGGCCAAGGTTGAGATCCTTCATAGGCTTGTTTAACTTGTTCTTCATCTTTTCTGGACAATTGTTTACATAGTGGCCTAGTTCCTTGCATTTGAAACACATCACTTGGCTGATATCTTTCTTTTCCTTTGGTATCATTTCCTCTTGTTTGTTTCTTTGATTCTTCTTCTTTTCTGGGCATTCATTGGCATAGTGTCCCATTTCTTTGCATTTGAAACATTGCACTTGAGTAATTTCCTCCTTGCTAGGGTTGGGGCATTTCTTCTTCTTCTTTTTGGGTTTCTCCAAAGCTAGGAGTTCTTCTAGTTCATGTTCTTCATAGGTGGGAGATCTTTCTCTCTTCTTGGGGCATTGATCTTCATGCTCCTTGCGTGCATGATCCTTGTTTCCACAAATATTGCTAGCTTGAGTTTCTTCCAGATTAACATCTTTATCATCCTTGTTGTCATTAGCTCTTTGGGAAAAGTTTTCTCCCATGTTGATCATTTGAGTAACCAATCCTTGCAAAAATTGGGTTTGAAGTTTCAAAATCCTTTGTATGGCTGGGTCTAGTCCATTGTTGTTGGCTAAAAGCTGAGTTGTCTCTTGGCTCAACTGGTTTTGGGTTGCTATAAGTTCTCCCATGTTGTCCTCTTGGTTGTTGTTGTTGTTGTCACCATCCTTGATGTTGGAGTTTCTTGGAGAAGTCATCTATTTGGATGGGTTTGGGATTAGAATAGGCAAGATATTTCTAAGGAATAATTCTATTCACACACATCACAATTCACACAAGCAATGTGCAAGCAATCACAATCAAACATTCCACTCAAACAACAAAGTTTTCAAGCATATCTTTAGGCAAAAAAATATTTTTGTTACACCACATAAGTTGGCGTGTTTGAATTAACTAACATTTGGTAGTCCATCTATATGGCTCACTTGAAATCTTTCCATTCTTCTTGGTTGATTCTTCTTGTATGAGATCATGGTTTCTTTGGGAAAACTCCTTGGTTACTAAACTTCAAGTGATATGGGCTCCTTCTAATTTTGCATTCCTTTAGTCTCCATATCTTGAGTAAGATTTCCTTGTTTATCTTGTAGTCCTTTAGTGGAATCCAAAATTGAGGTCCTTGGGGAAAATGCTGAAGATGTTGAAGTCATTAGAGTTGAAGATGTTGATGAAGTCCTTTGCACATGGTGAAGTTTTTGGCCATGGGGTAGGTTTGTCCCTCAAGTTGAAAATAGAAGAGATGTAGAGTTGAAACCAAAATGGTTGAGGAAAGAGTTTACAAGATTTTTTTTTGTAAGTAAATTTTGGAACAATTTACAACTCCTATTCTTCTAAGGGTTTTTTGTCCAATCCTAGGTTTACAAATCCTACAGGCAAAACAATGCTCTGATACCATCTGTAGAGGCCTCCACCTGATAATAAGGTAGATTCCTCCTGTGATTGCAATGCTAGTCCCTGGATCAATAGCTAGCATCCACAGTTAAGATGTAATATCAAGAAACAAAGGTCATAATATAACTTTATAACCAGGAATAACATAATTTTATTACATCTTACATAGCTCATTTGGCTATTACATTACATTGCAGCAGAATAGCTATAAGCATGGGGTCCTTCATCTTCAAAGTGTCACAGGCAGACATGTTGGTTGTAGACTTTGTAATCCTAATCATCAAACTTTACTAACATCAATCAAACCTGCAACATACAAGTTACAGCCACAAAGGGTCAATACATTTGAATTGTATTGGCAAGTGACACTATGGTAGTATAGTGGAGTCTATCATCTATATGCATTTGGCTAATTGGAGTTGAGGCTTGCATTGCTCAAAATAGATTTTCCTTATCATTTTGAAAACACCAAGTTTTTATTTGATAAAATCAATTTCTCAATACAACTCTCAATCAAAGATTGAAGATTTCAAAACCCTTGTTCAAACCACAAGTTTTACTTAGAAATTTGAATGATGAGATACTTGATTGCTTCCATGTCTTGATGCTCGATTTGTCCTTTACCAGGGACATGGCTAAGTACTTAGGTTTTACACTCTGCAGAGGTGGTGCACTTTCCCCACAAGACTTGGTTTCCCAAGACAAGATCTTTCAGAAGCCTTCCCTTAGACCAAAATGGACGCGCTCCAACCTATCAAACACTACCACCCACTGTCCATATGGCTAAGTTCTTATAACCTATATGATCCAGGCAGAGCCCATAATGCCAAGTGGCTGCACTTGAAGCTTCTCAACATTTGACATCTCAAATCTCTTTGTTCCTGGGTGGCCATCCACAAGTGAGATACACAAGGTTCACCAGTCCTCTAGCCTTGTGTAACCACTCAACACAAACCATTCCTTCCATTCCACCCAGGTGATTCATTAGCTTAGTTGTTTTATTAAACAAAACACAAGTCCTCAGACTTAGGAATTTTCCATAGTGTGAATATATAGTCCACCCATGTTTTCTATTAGCTAGGCTAAGCTTGATAGTAGTAGGAATCTTAACTTAGGAATTTTCTACTAAGGTTCCATCTACTAGGTTTTCCTATAGCAAGGTTTATACTTAGCAAAGTTCCATGCAAGCTTTACTTAGAGAAAATCACTAATGCGTAGAGATAGTAATGGGACAAAAAGTATGAAGCATCACTTGCCTTTTTGGTAGAGGGTATAAGTTCACTCCTTGTCCTTGCAACAATCACACTCTTCAAGTCACTACAAATCAATCAAGCAAGGCACACTCTCAATCTACCATTCAAGCAAAACAACACATAAATAACAAAGTCAAAGTAATGCATGCAAAAATGCCAAGCTTTGTTTTGTTTGAAAAGGTGGTTCCTAATGGGTCATAAATATTTGAAAACACCTATTGGTCATTTTGTAAGGTGGCAAAGTCATTTGCAAAAAGGTTTCTCTTCATAAGCCATTTTCAAAACAAAGTATCATTTTATGTGGTGTAGAAATATTTTTACTAAGGCATTAACCTATAGGGTTCACCAAATATGTTTTCAAATCACAAAACTTGGGGTTTGGGGTCAGTGAGTTTAAAACAAAACATTTTCCAAAGGTTTTCTTCCAAAACCATTTTTAATAAATAAACCACATTTCTATTTGACTAGAAATGGTTTTAAATCAAAGAATCATTATTTTGTTTCACCAAATTCATTTTTGAATCCACAAAGTGTTTCCCAATGTTAGTAGGTTCAAATCACACCATTTTCCCAAGATTTCATCTTCAAAATCATTTTTGAACAATTTTTATAATCTTAACAAGCATACAAATGTTTCTGCAAAAACAAACATTTTTCCAGAAGCTTTTTGCTAAACCAAGGGCATGGTTAGCTAGGGCTTGTTCTCCTGATTTCAACGATATAAAGTTTGCAAAATTTGGACCTGTGGTTTGAAAGTTACACCAATTACAAATTTGCATTCTAATCAGATCAAAATTCTGTTTTAAAACGAATCCAGTCCACGTGGCAGTTTCTGATTGGGTGGTACCGATTCGTGTGGATCGAGTGATACAGACCACAGGATTAAAAGGAGCATGTGCGGCTTAGATGGTCGCGTACCCTTTCGAGGGGATCTAATCCTAGCCAGGTGATTCGCATCCTACGGCTGCAACGCGTTTGCCAGGGACTGGCGGCGCTGGACTCTGACGCGCGGCAGCGGCGGCTTGTCAGTGGCGTCGCCGGCATTGCAGGAAGCGAGAAGGAGGGAGAGGGTGCTCACCTGGTTCGCAATGAAGCACTGATACTCAACGTGCTCTTGGGGAAGCAGGGGCGCACGAGGGTAGTGATAATTCCTCGCCGGAGTGGGGCTGTGCCTCGGCCAAGCTCAGTCGTCGTTGAGAATGGCGCTAGGGATCACCCGGAGACAAACGAAACACACAGTCAGGAGCGCAAAGACACGGTGAAGGTGTGTGCATGAACGAGAGGGGTTGGGGTAGTCTGGTTTACCAGGGAGGTTCCGCCGGAGTAGTCGCGTCGTAGGTGGTGCTCAGATGTTTGACAAAGCCGAGCGTCTGGAGTGTCCGCGGCCAAGCAGTTGACGCGGGGAGGTACGCCAGGCGATGTAGAACAAGCTCGCATGCAGAGGGAGTTGAGGGGCGGCGAGGCGTCGCCGGAATTTCCCGCGGAGCTCGCCGGAGTCAGAGGTGATGCGGCTCTGAATTGGAACAGCCCTGAGGCAGAGGGGGTCGGGGGAGAGAGGGGAAAGAGAGAGGGGACGCAGCCGAGTTATCGAGCGTGATTGATGGCAGACATTACTCGCTGCATTGACGAGAATTACTCCCGCGAGATCAATGCAGAAACGGGGGAAGGAAGTGGTCGCAGGGTGAGGACGATGAACAGGAGGGCTGGGTCCTGGCTGTCTGCGAGAGAGGAAGTGAGGGAATAAGGTCCACCAGTCAGTGACTTAGCGGGTAGCTTTTGCGGTAAAGAAAACGTTTCGGGGGAGAAAAAGGAGCTGGGCTGCTGGGCTGTTGGGCTAGAGCTGGGCCAGATGGTGGGCTGCTCTATTTTTTTCTATCTGAATCCTTTTTCTTTTTCCAAATCTATTTTCTGTTTTGAATTTCTATCAACTATTCAAACATTCAAACAATTCAAACAATCACCACACTTGTAGTAAGTTTTTGGTTCTGTTTAACAACATAAACCAAATCCAAAAATAAAATAATATTTTTATTCATTTTAGGATCCATTCATTAAGTAAGTAAAATGGACCTTTATTTATTTAATCAAATGGGGTTTGATTTATTTAATAAAATCTTCATTTGAAATCCAAACACTTTCAAAACCAAATCAGTAGGTTTTATTTGAAAATAAAGAATACTTGGAAAACTTGTTTAAAACAAAATAATATTTTACTTTAGGGTCCATTAATAATTAAATAAAGTGGGCCTTAGTTATTAAACCAAATAGGATTTGTTTTATTAAAAACTTTATTTTGAAAACTAATATAGTACCAAAACCATTCAGTAGGTTTTATTTGAGAATACAAAATACTTGGAAAACTTATTTAAAATAAGTTCTAGTGTTTACTTAAAATGGGAAAAGCTTTTATTTAAATAAAATTTGGATATCAAATCCTTATTATTTTATTTAAACAAACTTTTACTCTTTTAATCAAAGCAAACCCTTTTGTTTCAAAATCTTGGCCAAGGTTTAATTTGGCTTTATAAAATAATCTTTATTTATAAATCTACCTTTTCTTTTTAAAACCAAAACTCTTTACTTAAAGATCCAAAATAATATTTCCAAAATATTTTACTTTCCTTTAAATGTTTTAACTTGTTAAATCCCTTTAAGATTTAATTGTTCAAAATAGGTTTGAAGATTCCTATTGGAATTCAAAAAGTTTCTTCTGGCCCTGAAAATCAATAAAGTTTTATTTTATTCATTTGTTTTCACATTACAAGGATTTGGAAAATCTTGGGATGTGACAACCCCTCTCCCCCTCGTTGACACTCTCATACTCGACTTCCTCTTGCGAACCTAACTGTGCATTCTACTTGTCCTAGCTCGACCTCTAGATTCGCCTTCGACGACATCTGAGCGTACCCGCCGCCGCCGCTGACTCCGACGAGCAATAGCTGCTTCTCCCATGCACCCCTCGAGTAGCCAACCCCACCTCGAGCTTCAGCAAGTCCCTACGAGCCTGGTAAGCCTCGCCATCTTCTCCCTCGCTTCCTACATTGCCGGCGACACCACTGACAGACCACGCGCCTCTACTCGCTGCCACCAGCGCCGCCACTCGATGGCCAGTGAGGTGCGCCGTAGGATTTAGATCCAACGCACGCGATAGAACCTTAGTCGAAGAGGTATCCTGCAATCTGTGCCGTGCGATTAAGTTAGATCCTCCGACCTATATCTTTTGATCCACGCGAACCGTTTTTTCCCAATAGGAAGCAGCCACGTGGCCCAGAGTTTGTTTTAAAAACAGGATTTGATCTATTAGAGGATCAAATTTGTAAATTGCATAACTTTCAAACCACACGTCCAAACTTTACAAATTTTATATCAATGGAATCAGCAAGACAAGTACTTTCGAACCATGCACTTTGTTTAGTAATTTGCTTCTGTTAAATTGGTTGTTTTGCAGAAACTTGTGTAGGCATAATTTGAATATAAAATTCATTCTAAAATTATTTTTCTGATAAAACCTTTGGCTAATGGATTTTTTTGAACCTACTGACCATAGAAACCAATTTGTGGATTCAAAAACATATTTTGTGAGGTAAATTAATAAATCTTGGAATTAAAGCATTTCTAGTCAAATAAAAATGTGGTTTATATGTTAAAAATACTTTTTGGAGGAAAATCTTTGGGAAATAATTGGGATTCAACTCTCTGACCCCAAACACCAAGTTTTTAGAATTAAAAATGTATTTGGTGAACCCTATAAAGATTGTTGCTTTGCTAAAGGCATTTTCAACCACATAAAATATTGATTTGGTTTTAAAATGATTTATAAGTAAAATCTTTTGCAAATGGTTTTGCCACTTGTATAAAATGACCATTAGGTGTTTTTAGAATGTTTATAACCTATTAGAAACCATTTTTCCAAATAAAACAATCTTTAGCATGCTTGCATGCATTGCTTTGTTTCTATTATTTTATGTGATGTTTGCTTGAATGGTAGATTGAATTATTGCTTGCTTGATTGAATTGTAGTGATTTGAAGAGTGTGATCATTGCAAGATCAAGGAGTGAACTTATATTCTCTACCAAAAAGTAAAGTGATGCTTCATACTTTTGTCCTAATATTTTGACTATGCATTAGAGATATTTCTAAGTAGGACTTGCATGGAATTTTTGCTAAGTATAAACTATGCCATGGGAAATCCTAGTAGAAGAAACCTTAGTAGAAATTTCCTAAGTTAAGATTCCTACTACTATCATGCTTAGCTTAGCTAGTAGAAAACAAGGGTGGATTATATTCATGCTATGGAATATTTCTAAGTCAAGGACTTGTGTTTTTGTTTAATAAAACAACTAAGTGAATGAATCACCTGGGTGGAATGGAAAGAATGGTTTGTGTTGAGTGGTTATGCAAGTCCAGTATGCTGGGGAAAACTTGGGCATCACCAAGTCCAGTATACTGGGGAAAACTTGGTATCTCACTTGTGGAATGCACCCCAGGAACAAAGAGATTTGAGATGTCAAATGTTGAGAAGATTCAAGTGCAGCCACTTGGAATTATGGGCTCTACCTGGATCATATAGGTTGTAGTAACTTAGCCAAATGGACAGTTGGTGGTAGGGGTTTGATAGGTTGGAGCGCGTCCATTCTGGTCGAAGGGAAGGCTTCTGAAAGATCTTGTCTTGGTGAAACCAAGTCTTGTGGGGAAAGTGCACCACCTCTGCAGAGTGTAAAATCTAAGTACTTAGCCATGTCCCTGGTAAAGGACAATTTGATCATCAAGACATGGAAGCTATCAAGAATCTCCTCATCCAAATTTCTAAGTTAAAAACTTGTGGTTGAACAAGGGTTGAAGGATCACCAATTTCTATTGGGAGATGCCTTGGGTGAAGTTGTCAAGCAAACACCTAGTGTTTTCAAATGATAAGGAAAATCTATTTTGAGAAAAGCAAGCCTAAGCTCCACTTAGCCAAATGCATATAGATGATAGACTCCACTATACTACCATAGTATCAGTTGCCAATACAATTCAAATGTATTGACCCTTGTGGCTGTAACTTATTATGTTGCAGGTTTGTTTAATGTTAGTGAGATGTGTTGATTAGGATTACAAGTCTACAACCAATATGATTGCCTATGGCACTTTGAAGATGAAGGACCCCATGCTATAGTTATTTCTGCTGCATTGTAATGAGATAGCCAAATGAGCTATGTAAGATGTAATGAATTATTTTATTCCTGGTTATAAAGTTGTATTATGACCTTTGTTTCTTGATATTACATCTTAACTATGGATGCTAGCTATTGATCAAGGGACTAGCATTGTAAACACATGGATCTCTACCTTATTAAAGGTTGGGACCTCTACATGTATCTCCATACCTAGTTTGATCTCGTTACTGACATGCACTCTTTTCTCGTTCCCGTGATATAACATTCTAGTGATCAAATCACTTGCTTGCAAGCTAACCAATGTGATATCACCGAGAGGGCCCAGAGTATATCTATCCATCATCGGGATGAACAAATTCCACTCTTGATCCATGATTCTCAACATAACACTTTAGTATCTTTGAATCCATCTTTATAATCACCCAGTTACGGTGTGACGTTTGATGTCAACAAGAAACTCTTCCGGTGTTAGTGATTGGCATGATCTCATGGTCTAAGGATTAGGATCACTTCGTAAGTTGTTTATAGCAATATAAACTCAATGACTTTGATCATAATGTTGTACTTCGGATGAATGTTCATCACACCATTACACTAATGTTGTGATCTCGTTATTAACAACATCCAATGTCTATGATCAGGAAACTATGATCATCTTGTTAATCAACGAACTAGTTTATGAGAGAGGCATAACTAGGAACTTTCTGTTTTTTATTAAACACACATGTATTAACGTTTCCGTATTAATACAATTATAGCATGCAAAATAAACATCTATGATATACTTGGAATACACACAATAAACACTTTATTATTGCCTCTCAGGGCATATTCCCTTCAGATGATGCCTTAGTAGGATTTTCCTAAGTTAAGATTCCTACTACTATCATGCTTATCCTAGCTAGTAGAAAACAAGGGTGGATTATATTCATGCTATGGAATATTTCTAAGTCAAGGACTTGTGTTTTGTTTAATATAACAATTATGTGAATGAATCACCTGGGTGGAATGGTATTGCTTGGATGGATTTTTGTTGAGTGGTTACACAAGGCCAGGGGACTGGTGAACCTTGTGTATCACACTTGTGGAATGCCACCCAGGAACAAAGAGATTTGAGATGTCAAATGTTGAGAAGCTTCAAGTGCAGCCACATGGCATTATGGGCTCTGCCTGGATCATATAGGTTGCAATAACTTAGCCAAATGGACAGTTGGTGGTAGGGGATGATAGGTTTGGAGCGCGTCCATTTTGGTCTAAAGGAAGGCTTCTGAAAGATGTTGTCTCGATGCATGTCGAGTCTTGTGGGGAAAGTGCACCACCTCTCGAGAGAGTAAAATCTAAGTACTTAGCCGTGTCCCCGACAATGGACAATTTGAGCATCAAGACATGGAAGCTATCAAGAATCTCCTCATCCCAATTTGTAAGTTAAAAACTTGTGGTTGAACAAGGGTTAAAGGATCTTCAATCTTTGATTGGTAGATGCCTTGGGTGATTTTGACAAACAAGAACTTAGTGTTTTCAAATGATAAGGAAAATCTATTTTGAGCAAAGCAAGCCTAAGCTCCACTTAGCCAAATGCATATAGATGATAGTTACCACTATAATGCCATAGTATCACTTGCCAATACAAATCAAATGTATTGACCCTTGTGGCTATAAATTATTATGTTGCAGGTTTGTTTGATATTAGTGAAGTTTGTTGATTAGGATTACAAGTCTACAACCAACATGATTGCCTGTGGCACTTTGAAGATGAAGGACTCCATGCTATATAGTTATTTCTACTGCATTGTAATATGATAGCCAAATGAGATATGTAAGATGTAATGAATTATTTTATTCCTAGTTATAAAGTTGTATTATGACCTTTGTTTCTTGATATTACATCTTAACTATGGATGCTAGCTATTGATCCAGGGACTAGAATTGTAAACAGAGAGATCTCTACCTTATTAAAGGTTGGGACCTCTACAATGCCTTGGGCACCCCCAAGCTTTGACGCTTGTACCTCTTGAGTAATTCTTGGGGTGACACGGAGTGGTTCCCCCCAAGCTTGAGCTTTTGTCCATTCTTCATCTCATTACATCATCCTCTCTCTACACCTGAAATTTTTCTTTCATACAAAACTTCACACAATCTTCATTAGCAACATTAGTTTATTCAAAAGATATTAGACCTCCTCTGGCAAAGATTTGGAACATCAAGACTTTTCATTAAAAACACAAGCTACTGTAGTAACTCCTTCAAACAGCTCAATTTCCCAAAAATAACCCGAAAAGGAATCAATAAGAAGGAAATGCAAATAATGGCAGAAATCTGTCAAAACAGACCAGCTGGTAGAAACCGATTGTTTCAAAAATCTTATGTTGCTCAAATCAAAAAGTGTTTAACTAACGAAATTTAGCTAACGTACTGGGGGATTTGTTCGTAAATTTTTAGCTCAATCAGACTTACAGATACTCCTCAAGAATATTTATGGTGGAGGACAAAAATCTGTTTCGGGACAGCAACTCCCCAAATCTTACTTCCCTCTCATTAGAGGTCATTCTTGGCACAAAAAGCAAACAAAAAGGATAAGGAGAGGTCATTACTGAAGTAATAACTTCCAAGACTCAAGTAAACTCTTGGGTTATCTCCCAACAAGTACTTTTCTTTAACGCCTTTAAGTTAGGCATGACGAAGAGCAAAGATTGGAAAGGAGAAACATAAAAGTGAGCAAGTATAACCACTGTGAAAACATTATTTTGTTCATTAAAATCCTTTTGTTAACAAGGTTTATCAAGTCTTGTTCCCAAAACAATCTTATATGAATCAAAACTTTGCATTCCACAAGGTGATAATGTTACCTCATACTTGATAGCAATGGTCCCAATCATAATAGTTTCAAATTTTCCTTGTGGAATGGGACAATATATTTCTCCAACCTTGATGCTCTCAATATTTTCAACGGAATTCAGGCAATAGCTTGTAACAACCTTCTTGGGGAAATAGACAGTGTGCTCTTTGTCATTAATACTAAAAGTTACTTTTCCTTGATTGCAATTGATGACAGCACCTGCAGTATTAAGTAAAGGTCTCCCAAGAATAATAGACATATTATCATCTTCAGGCATTTCAAGCACAACAAAATCAGTTAAAACCATGCAATTATCAGCAACTTGAACAGGAACATCCTCACATATACCAACAGGAATAGTAGTTGAATTATCAGCCATTTGCAAAGATATATCAGTTGGTATCAACTTTTCTAGCTGGAGTCTCTTATAGAGAGAAAAAGGCATCACACTAACTCCAGCTCCCAAATCACATAAAGCAGTTCTAACATAATTATTCTTAATGGAGCAAGGAATAGTTCGTATTCCTAGATCACCAAGTTTCTTTGGAACCTTACCATTGAAGGAGTAAGTAGCAAGCAAAGTAGAAATTTCCTCATTAGGAATCTTCCTTTTATTAGAGACAATATCCTTCATATACTTTGAATAAGGAGGCAATTTAATAGCATCAGTCAAAGGAATTTGCAAAAATAAAGGTTTCATCCACTCACAAAACTTGTTGTAGTGTTCTTCCTCCTTTGACTTGTGTTTCTTACCTGGAAAAGGCATAGGTTTCTGCACCCAAGGTTCTCTCTCTTTACCATGTTTATTAGCAATAAATCTTCCTTTGTGTACCTAGTGTTCTTAGTGTCTTTCTCAGGTTCTTCCTCAACTTTCTCCTTATTAGGAGACTCATCAATATTACCACTCTCAGTTTTAGCATCAGATATAGATATACTATTAGGATCTACAGTAGGTTCAAGTGGTTCCTCAACTTTCTTATGTTTCTTTTTCTTCCTCTTACGAGGACTACCACTATCCTCACCTTGTTTGGAATCCTGCTCTATTCTTTTAGGGTGTCCTTCAGGATATAAAGTCCAATCATCCTAATTCTTGCTTATCTTGTTCATTAATTCTTCAGCATCTGTAGGAGTCATTTTCCTGAAAACACAATCAACAAAGCTATCTAGGTAGGTCCTAGAATCATTAGTTAGTCCATTATAATAAATATCAAGAAGCTCATTCTGAGGTAATGGACAACTAGGATATGCATGAATCAAGGAACATAATCTTTTCCATGACTCAGGCAATTTCTCTTCTTCTCCCTGTTTAAAATCAAAAAGTCTCTGCAAAGCAGCATGTCTAGCACTGGGAGGAAAATATTTATGGAAGAAAGAAGCAATCAAGCAATCAGGGCTATCAATGGAACCAGGAGGTAATCTATTAAACCAAGCCCTAGCTTCTCCTTTTAGTGAAAAGTGTAAGATCTTAGCAACAAAGTACTTGCGCATCTTAAAATCATTAGAGAACAAAGCACTCATAGTAGAAAGCTCATTCATATGAGCCACAACACTCTCATTTTCAGTACCACAAAAAGGTTCTTTCTCAACAATGTCTAAATAAGATAAATCAAGAGAGAAATCATAATCTTTATCTTTAATATCTATGGGAGAGGTGGCAAACTTAGGATCATAGGACTTCTTAGGCATAATAGTACGTCTAGCAAGGAGACTCTTAATAGCACTAGCACCATGTGTGTTTTGGCACTCTTCAACAAATTCATCAGTGGGCTCTATGTAACCATCATTAATATCATAACTCTCACTAGACTCAGGTGAGCTAACAGGTGTAACAGTGTATTCACTAGGAGTTTTGGTATCTCCTAGACTATCCATAGTAGCATCTA
The DNA here is from genome assembly GCA_916181665.1 of Avena sativa. Classification (NCBI taxonomy): domain Eukaryota; kingdom Viridiplantae; phylum Streptophyta; class Magnoliopsida; order Poales; family Poaceae; genus Avena; species Avena sativa. Next base: position 267,699,940 of record OV702298.1, on the reverse strand, counting down.
GAAAAGGACCTAATGAACCACTCGCATCAAGCATAGTAGAAGTAACATCATGAGTATCAAAAGCAGTTTCAGACTCAACAGTAGTAGCAGTGTGTGTAGCATGAGTATGTGGTGGTGGTGTGACAAGCTTACTTATAACAGACGGTGAATCAAGAGCTACGGAGGTGTTTAGGACTGTACCTCTTCTTGTAGTGGATGGTAAAATAGGAAACTTTCCATCACGAGACTTCCCCATGATGAAAGGAGTAGCAGTGAACAATAGTATATCCAAGTGAACTTACAAATAAAGCCATGCTCCCCGACAAAGGCGCTAGAAAATAGTCTTGATGACCCACAAGTATAGGGGATCGCAACAGTCTTCACGGGTAGTATTACCCAATTGATTGATTTGACACAAAGTGAGCCAAAGAATACTTGCAAGCCTTATCAACTGAGTTGTCAGTTCAGCTGCACCTGGAAATAGTTCTTTCTCACAAAAGTTTATCAGTAGCAACAGTTTGTAGTAGCAACAACAGCAGTAACAACAACAACAATAGTGAAATAGGAGCACTAGTAACAGTAACGGTAAACAGTAGGATTCGAGTGCCGTAGGCATAGGGAAGGATGGACGGGCGTTGCATGGACGAGCCTAAACATGTAACTTCAAGAACTAGGGCATTGCAGATAAATAATAATAAGCATCCAAGTACTAAACAATCCTAGGCATGTGCTCCAAATATAGTCATACGTGCTCGCAATGAGAACTTGCACAACATCTTCTGTCCAGCCAGCCCGTGGCAGCGGGGCCTCTAGGGAACTATTGGCAATTAAGGTTCTCCTTTTAATAGAGTGCTGGAGCAAAGCATTAACACTCCGTGAACACATGTCATCCTCACACCACATCCATCCCCTCTGGTTGTCCCAATTATTTTCACTTTGGGGCCTTTGGATCCGGAGAATGATATGTGTACACAACTTGCAGATAAGATCATAAACAATACTATCATAATGATTCAATAATAAGTTCAGATCTGAGATCATGGCACTCGGGCCCTAGTGATAAGCATTAATCACAACAAGTTGCAACAAAGTCAAATAGCACTAATAGAGATACTAGGCACTATGCCCCTAACAGATCTTATTTGATTACATGATAGAACTCATCCAATCCCTACCATCCCCAAGCCTACAGCGGGGGATTACTCACTCATGGATGAAGGAAACATTGGCGGTTGATGGAGATGCGTTGGTGATGATGATGGCGCTGATCCTCTCCAAATTCCCTGTCCCGACAGGGTGCCAGAACGGAGTTTCTGGATCCGAATCTTGGTTTCTCGTGGTGGCGGCGGAGCGGAACTCTTTCTGGAAAACTACCGGACCCCCCTCTGTTTTTAGGTCAGAAGGCAACTTATAGGCGTGGAGGGAGGCCGAGGAGCTTCCTAGGGTGGCCATACCTCCCCCAGGCACGGGGTCAGTGGCCCGCACCTGGGGTGGGTCTGGGGCCCCCAGGCCTCCCCTCTATCTCCCCTTCTGGCTCCGTGGATCTTTTGGTGAGAAATAGTTTTTGGCATATTTTCCGGGATTTTTCCTGATAGTTCATTTTCTGCACAAAAACAAGACACAAAGGCAATTCTGTTGAAAACAGCGTCAGTCCGTGTTAGTTGTATCCAAATCACACAAGTTTAGAGGAAAAACAATAGCAAAGTGTTCGAGAAAGTAGATACGTTTTGGACGTATCAGTTCCCCCTCCAGATGCCTTCCGGGGGTGAGGTTTCAGCAATTTTTGGTCATTCTGTATGTTGTCTCCCCGATCCAGTTGCACGGGGTGAAACTATTTGTAGAGGCCTGAACCCAATAAGGTACAAGTCCATGTGTTTAAAGTGCTAGTCCCTGGATCGAATATCTAGCACCCACAGTTTAAGATGTAATATCAAGAAACAAAGGTCATATTTCAACTTATAACCAGGAATAAAATAGTTCATTACAACTTACATAGCTCATATGGCTATCTTATTACAAAGCAGCAGACATAACTATAAAGCATGGAGTCCTTCATCTTCATATGCCATAGGCAAACATGTTGGTTGTATACTTGTAATCCCTACTCAACAAACTTCACTAACATCAACAAACCTGCAACATGATAAGTTACAGCCACAAGGGTCAATACCTTTGAATTGTATTGGCAAGTGATATCATATTGATATGGAGAATCTAACATCTACATGAATATATGGCTAAGTGGAGTTTTGGCTAGCCTTTGCATAAAAAATAAGTTTTTCCTATCCTTTGCAAAATAGTTTTTCTCTTTTCCAAAACATTTCATCACACATGGCACACTGGAATCACACCAGGTGCTTCCCTTGTTCACCCAACAAGTTTTAACTTAGAGAAATTGGTATGAGGAGATTCTTGACCATTCCAAAGTCTTTGATGCTCAAAATGTCCATTACCAGGGACACACCTAAGTACTTAGGTTTTACCCTCTCGATAGGTGGTGCACTTTCCCCACAAGACTCGACATGCATCAAAACGAGACTTTTCAAAAGCAATCCCTTGGACCACCATGGACGCGTTCCATCCTATCATCACTACCACCAACTGTCCATTTGGCTGAGTTCTTGCAACCTAGTTGGTCAAGGCAGAGACCATATGCCATGTGGTTGCACTTGAAGCTTCTCAACACTAAACATCTCAAATATCTTTGTTCATGTGTGGACATCCACAAGTGAGATACACCAGGGTAAACCATAGAAATGGGCCCTAGGTAACCACTCAACAAAAATCCATCCATGCAATTACCATTCCACCTAGGTGTTTCATTAACAAGTTGTATTCTAGTAGCTAGGCTAAGCATACTAGACTAACATGTGTCTTATCTTAGGGAAAATCCTACCAAGATATATTCTATAGGATCTACCATAGTGTCGTGGTATTGCCGACGAGTACGCCATGGAGGGGTCCTCATAGTGCGTGTTTAGAGACGTGGGTGAAGGCGGACGGTTGACGGGTACGAGGTAACACAGCTTACCCAGGTTTAGATCCCACAACGGTGGCAAAATCCTACTCATGCTATAAATCACTATAATGGCAATACGCCGAGTTACAGAGATAGGTTCGCTATGCGAGGTGTATGTTAATAGATATGACTTGTGCCCTAAAGGCTCCCATAGGCCTGACTTATATAGTCGCCAGGTCCTAGAGTTACAGGGAAAACTCCTAGTCGGACAGGTTACAGAGTCCTACACTGTCTATTACTAGTCTAGCGTGTATTGTACTCCAAGGCTCTGGGTACGCTGGTAACTCCACCGTAGCCTTCCTTTATCCGGCATGGGCCTCCCTTCTGGATCCATCTAATTGGTCCGCCCAGCAGGCCAAGGGCCATGCTACCAACTGTGGGCCACCCGGGTTATCCAGATAAGAGACATGCTATAAGGATACCTATATAGCATATCCCCAACAGTAGCTCCCAGAGAATTCCGAAATCTTGCACTATCTTGCCTCTTCACATTGAATGCTCCGTCTAGATGGATGTCGGCAAATCGTCAAGCAATATCTTGTAGTCCTCCCATAGAACCCTGCAAGGCTTTCTCCGTCTTCAATTTGTAAGTCGGAGAATTGCTGAATCTTCTATCGTACTCTTCTGTAGCCGGACTGGATCCGTCCATGCCGGAATCTTTTGATGTGATGGTTCATCTGCCAATGACAGCTAGGGCAACGTAGCCATAGATCAGCAATGCCTCGTGAGAGATACGAACCATTGGCGGCGACGGTTGGTAATGTGGCGAAATTTCCGTGCACGTCCCCGCACACGTCGCCTATGCGGCAACCGTTCGATCATGCTGCACGAATCTTGATGCCGGAGGTTATAAATAATAACAGTGGTGGAAAATTTACTTTTCACCTCATTATCCTCTGCATCGTCTTCTTCCTCCAGCGAGCGCCTCCTCGATCTCTCCACGCAACGTGCGAAAAAACCCTAGCTCCTCAATCTCTTCCAGTCACCACCGAAAACTCCCAATGACCAGCAGCAGCTCCCCCCTTCCATGGCGGCGTCAGGCGATGCCGCGGCAAAGCCGACGAGCTCTGTCATCGTGCCCCCAGAGGGTTTGGTTATTCCCAAGTCCGCGGTGGTCGAAACCATTGGCGGCGACCATAACCCAGCTGCGCTAGAGCTGCAGGAGGAGTATGACTCCCACAAGGGCGATTGGCGCGGTTCAGATATTACGGACCGCGATATCAAAGAACTGATCAACGAGGGCTACCTCCCCGCGACTGAGGGGCTCGTCTAGTGGGCGGCGCCGGCCGGCGAGGTCACTCCTTCTCCCCAAGCCGGAGATAAGGTGTACCTCAAATCCCAAATGGTACGCGGCATTTCCCTACCCATTTCCAACTTTTTTCTTGTTGTCCTCAACCATTACCGAGTACAGCCTCAGAACCTCTCCCCCAATAGCATCTTAGTGCTTAGCAACTACACGGCGCTTTGTGAGGGTTATTTAGGGATTAGGCCTAGGCTAGATCTCTTCATCTATTTCTTCACCGTCAAGCGTGAAGCCGGAGCCGGCAAGGACGAGCTCACGAATTGTGGCACCATTAGTTTGAAGATCCGGCCTCGCTGGTGGTTCCCCGACATCTTCGGCCATGAGTCCTACAAGAACTGGCAACAGACGTACTTCTACGGCCCAGATATCCCTCTGGCTGGCCGAGAAGTAACGTACCCGGACTTCTTCGATGGAGCGGCCGCCGAAGCCCCGACATGGAGATCCCAGGCCTCCCTTCCCTCCAACATCGACGCTTCCCGCGCTATAAGGCGGATAGAGTGGTTCGTAGATACGGGTCTGACCGGATTGGACCTGGCCATGTGCTGCTTTGTCAAGCGGATCCAGCCTCTACAGCACCACTTGAAACTGATGCACGAGTATACCAATGAGAGAAAGGATAGCCTCCGCATCTCCGTGGACAACTTCTCGAGCGACTCTGTCAAGCTCCACCTCAAGGACATCGTCAAGGTGAAGGATAGGAAGCATGGCTTCACCATCACCTTTGACATGTTCGTAGAGAGCAAGTGCCCAAAGGTACATGTTTATTTTCCGTGTATGACATATACTCTAGTTCTTCCATCTAGCCATTACCATCTCATCTAACATGGTGGTTTTTCACTTAACAGCTCAGCGATCTAGAGGAGGATAGCATGGTTGTCCAAATCTATGATCCAAAGATGAAGCAAGTCACGGTCGTGTCCGACGATGATGCCCCGTTGGTGCAAAAGCGGAAGAGATCCACCCTTGACGCTGCCGACGGAGGCAAGAAAAAAAAGACGAAGGGTGGAGCCTCCAAGAAGACCACCGCCTCCCTGGAGGCGGAGAAAAGAAAGGTTACCGGGATCCCCTTTGCCAAAGCACCCCCTCTTGTGTAAGATTCTTTCTCTCCGACATTGTCCATTGTTTGTCTTATTCATGTACTTATACTTTTGTACGTTTCAGGAAGAAAGCCACTAATAGTCTTAAGAAGACCTCCAAAACTTTGGGGGATTCTAGAACCATTAAGGATATGCTGCATCACAACGCACCTTCCGACGCATCTCCCGCCATCGCCCCTGTCACTCCCATCGTCTAGCCCACGTCCGCTCTGACAAGCTCTCAAGCCAAAGAAGCATCTGGCCCTTCCGCCATGGAAGTCGACTCAGGCGCCTCCACAGAGCTTGTTGTTGTCGACGAACATGCAACGCAGGAAAGTGCCGCAAACCAAATGGATGAAGCTTCGGCTAAGGATGCCATCAGTAGCGGTAAGGCGGTGGTGGAAGGTGGTACGTCTGCCGAAGGCGGCGTCCTTGACCCCAGGAAGACCATAGAGTTTCTGAAGATAGTCTATCCGGCACTTACGCCGGGTAGGACTTCTTTTGTTCCTGGTGCCGCGCCGACATCTCCAATATGCGGTCTTGAGGAGCTTTTCCAACAAGCAGAAATCTTGCAAGGAAACAGTGTATCCTTTGGCAAGTTGCTGGCTGAGAGTGCTACCAACCTCAAGATTATTGCACTTGTAAGCTTTATTTGCCTTTTGCATTTCATATGGGTATCCCACTGTATCCCCCGAGGATTTATACGGAAAACCATAGGTCTTTGCGTATAAATGCTCTAAGAGTGACTATGCTAGAAAACTTCTCACTGTATCCCCCAAGCATATAGTTTGAATGAATTATTCCGACTAGATGCTTTTAGAGTAGCATACGAAGTGTTTATAAATTTCAATAGTGTAGCCCACAAGCCTCTAGTTGTAACTGAATTAGTTCTGACTAGATGCTTAATAAGAAACTAAGCATATGACTGAGTAAAAAACTTTATACTGTAGCCCTCAAGCTTCTAATAAAAAACTGAATTAGTTCCGACTAGATGCTTAAAGAAAGACTAAGTATAGTGCTAAGTTAAAAACTCTCGTTTGAGCCCCCGAGCTTCTAGGTGGAAATTTTTCCGGCTAGATGCTCCAAGTAGACCAAACAACGTTTAACTTTCTTCTTTCCATAGAATGAGAATGCTCGGAGGGGCATGGCCAAGGCAAGTACTAGAAGATGCGCGCTGATTTGGAAGCCGAAAAGGGTAAAACTGTCTTCTTGAAGGAGCAGATCATCAAGAGAAAGCGTCTGTTTTTCCTTTCTTTTTCGTATTCCGACTTGGTCTTGTTCCAACATTCTACGAGTACTCACTGTGTACTGTTCTTTATCCGACTTGCAGAAGCCATTTCCAAGGCGAAGGATATTGTTGAGCAATCCAAGAATTTTCAACAGTTGGATAGCGAAAACAAGATCCTTAAGCAGGAGAGAAAGGACATGCTGAAGATGCATGAAGATTCAATGAAAGCCATGCAAGACTCCGTCGGTGAGGAGATGAACCGCTTGAAGGAGGAAATCGCGATCTTGAAAGAGCAGAAGAAAGCTGCTGATGAGCAAAATCAACGCCATCATGAAGCGTAGAAGATCCTTCGACAAGAACGGGACTCCATGGCGGAGACTCTCCAGCAGGCTGAGATTAGCATCTTCAGTAAGTGATTCTCCGTCTTGGACTTCTGTAAGCTAGATACTCTGAATTTTGGTGTTATTTAACTCACGTGCTCCTTTGTCGGAAATTTACAGCTCCTATGGGTTTAACCCGATCGCCTCCTCCGCCAAAGGAATGCATGGTCCGTGCCGGCAACTTTATCAACACCGCCATCACGCAGACAAAAGAGATTGCCAAGCCCCTCCAAATTAACATCAAGGCAGTGGATTCTGTGGTGAAGTTCTTGGAGATCCTGCCTCAAGCCCTCGAGCGTTACTCAAGCTAGAAAGCTTCATGTGCACAGGACGGTGCAAGGATGGCACTGTCCATGGTCAAGGCACATTACGAAAATGCCAACATCGACACGGTGACCTCCGGTATCCCCGACGTAGACAACAAAGGCCAAAATATAAATCACGAAGCTATCTTGGCGTCGCTCGCGGGTTTTGACACCAGAGTTGCCGAGTTAGTCGACACTAACGTCTTTGTGCCCATGAAAACCATTGATGGTGGCAACCAAAGCTCCTCCGAGTCCCTCAACACTGTCGACTTCGAGGAAGGTGACTCTCCTGCCGCCAACGATGATGCTTCCAAGTCGCCTACGCCAGAGGAATGAAAAACAATTTGTAATATTTGTTTCCTCTGTAATGTGTATGAGGAAAAACTTATGTGTTAACTTAAGGCAGAAAACAATGGTTGTTATTTCCTGCTACTCAAGAATTTGTTCTAGCATGTATATATTTTTTACGCAAGTGCTGGCTTATCCATTACTCTGGTTTTTATGCTTGTCCTTTCGTGAGTCGGAAGACTCGTTGTCGGAACCATGCGCTCAGGTGATGATGCCCAATGGCACCGTCAATAACCTAAGCACAAAATCGCCGACAATAAGTGCCAAAAGTCACTACTCCAGAAAACTTAAGCTAACGCCCATAGGCGGAATTTTCACAAGTGCAATTGCAAAACTTGTGCATAAAGGTTTTATATGATCCAAAAATGAACCAGAGAGCTTTATTTCATTGATCATATAAGAGATACACAATAGATAAAAAATATGCTAAGTGTAGAAAGGACGTAGCTGTGCTATGTTGCAGGGCCGATCAAGCTCCGGGTAGGCATCATCCGGGTCACGTTGCTTACGCTTATGATCCTCGTTGGGTCTATCCTTCAGTTCACGATTGTCAACGAGGTAGTAAGACCCATTAAGCAGCGCCTTGCTTATGATGAACGGTCCCTCCCATGGGGGGGATAATTTGTGTGACTTCTTCTGCTTAAGTCGGAGCACCAGATCCCCCTCTTTAAATGAGGGATGCCAGACGCAGCGACTATAGTAGCTGCGTAGCTTCTACTGGTAGATGGCGGATCTTTGGCATGCCAAAACGCGCTCCTCCTCGAGAAGGTCCACATCTAGGCGTCTGGATTCTTCAGCGTCATCTTCATCGTTGTCACATCCCAAAAAATTTCCAAATTTTGTAATGTGAAAAATAAATAAACAAAATATATAATTGTTGGAAATTTAGAGTGAAAAGAAAGTTTTTGTTTGAAATGAATTCATTAAAATCCCATCTTGAACAAACTTGAGTAATGGTTGAATCCAACTAAATTCAAATCAAGTGAAATGCATTCTTCATAAATGCATCTAGAAATTTAAACACTTGGAAAATAAACCAAAACTCTAAAACCCTAATGGAAGGAAAACATTTCCAAGTTATCTCAAAGACTAAAGATTTGATCCATATAAAAATTTGTCAACAAACATTTATAAATGATCAAGAATGACAAATAGAAATATTATAAAACCATAGAAATTGATTTCATTCAATTTGGAACCAAAGATAAAATCTTATGAACTTAGTAAGGTAAGGAAATTGAATTTCCAAAGCTAATAAAGCACCTATCTAAAAATCCATACCAAATGGTGAGCAAATAATCCTAAAGAGATTTAAAAAGGATAAACAAATATTAAATAAGATTTTACCAATTTGAATCACCAAGTTTGGTTCTTTAAATAAAAAGATATGGATTTTATAAGATAAAGAAAAAAAAAATAAGGAGTAGTTTAAAAGCCAAATTAAATCTTGGCCAAATCCATAAATAAATGGAATGAATATGATCTAAGTTAAAATGAAATAAATGGATAAATAATATTGAAATAAAATAATATGGCCTTAACCAAATTCTATTCCATTGGATTAAGACAAATTCCCTAGTAAGAATTGATGGGGATATGCCTACCGGGGTATACCCAACAGGACGTTTCCTACTGGCCCAGGTGCCAGCGAGTGGGCCTGCAGGACGGCGACTGGATCAAGATCTGGCGTGGACTCAAGCGACTAGAAGCTGAAGGCCCAGAAGCGTAGATAGGCCCAGTCGGATTAGGTTAAAGAATCGCTGAAACCTTAAATGATCCGGTTGAGATCTGTAAACCCTAGGGAGGTGAGTCTATATAAGCCTCGCTAGAGGACGCATAGAGGGTATGTTCCATCATACACCCAAGCGACTTGCTGCCTAGCTGACGAGCTCGCCCCATTGTACTTTCCCCATAATACAATCTAGCAGGAGTAGGTCTTTACCCTCCGGGGGCCGAACCTGGGTAAATCCTTATGTCTCAACCCTCATCTCGCACCGCAGATGCCTGGCCGCCCTTGCCCCATGTTCTACTACTCGCTGCCGATTGCAGCATCTGCCGTGGTCATTCGCACGAAAGTGGCGCCCACCGTGGGGCCTGGCCGGTCAGGCCGGTGTTCTGCGGCGAGATCCAATCTGCCCATCAACGAGACGATCGCCACCGGCCGCATGATCGCGATCGGCGAGATGCTCCAGATCTTGCCGAGCAGCTACATCCCGGCGACCCGGCCCATCACGCATAGCATGATCCTGCCGGTCGACACGATCAGCCTCTTCGTCGGCCTCACCGACATCATCTTCTCGGAGGACTCGGCTCGCATCCACGAGTCGCCGCCATGCGACCGGCTCTCTGAGAGTCAGGTCCGCACGATCCACTGCCTCGCCTCCGAGTACGACTCAGCCCACAGCAACGTGGCCGAAACCACCACGGCCGCGGAAGACGCGGCCCTCAACAACGACACCGATTCGGTGACCCCGGCGTCACTCGCCGGGTCCATTGTCGCCGCGTCACCCGCGGACTCCATCACCCAGGTCTCCAACGTCGGAGACTTCGAGGATCCCTCTACCCTTGGGATCTTCGACTTCGACTCCGGGTCGGAGAACTCTGCCGACCTCCGTGACAGAACCGGCCGCCACGCCGCGACCTACATGGCGACTGGCGCCGACCCGCTGAAAGATCCATTCTCCACGCCTATCCCTCCCAACACGATGGCAACGGAGGTCGAGGAACTCCGCCTGAAGCTGGCGGAAGCAGTCCGCAAGGAACAAGCCGAGCGCGAAAAATTTCGCCTCGATCAGGTGACAGCGCAGGAGTTGTCGCGCTACCACCAGCTCCGAATCAGGTCGCGCCTGAACCCCACTGTCCAGCGGCGCGCCCTGAATTTCTACGACGAGAACGACCCGGCCCGCGCGGCCGAGTGCGCGATCTGCGAGAACGTGCCACAAGGAGGAAGCACTCGGCCCCCACCAGGGTCAACGTCCAATGGCACTCCGCCACCACCCAACCGCGCACCCCCCAGGGACCAGCCGAGGATCATGATCTCCTCACGGGGGCGAGACGCGAACGACCTACCGCTGTTCTCCACCCCAATGGACAATATCGTCGCGGGCCGAGCAGTAGTCGACAACATCGCAGCCACTGGTGAAGGCGCCCTGCAAATCCAGTACGCCAAGGCCCTACTCGCAAAAGCGGTCGAGCAACAAAACTCAGGCGTCGACTCACAGGGTTGGATGTACTCGCGTTCATCGGGCAGCAGAGCGGCCTCAAGCGGTCGCCCCATGGCGGCAAACACCCTCAACTGCCCGCCACCCGAACCATTACAGCTCCAACACCGACCTGCGAACGCGACACTCTCCACCAACGACCCCCGGCCGGTGATTAACTTCGTCGCCGCCAACGGTCAACCCGTCGACGCCTGCACCCACATCAACAACCAGAGCTGCCGCGCACGCCAGCCCGACGACCTGCGGCATACCTTCACCAACCGCCGTGACGGTGAGCCGAGGGGGTTGCTAAGATGACTCGGGCCCTGGTGCTTCGGACCGATGATCCGAGGCGAGAGATACCCGGCGAACTTTAAAACGCCGAAGGAAATAGAGAAGTACGACCCCTCGTACGATCCCTCCATGTGGCTGGATACCTACCTCATGGCGATGGGGATCGCCGGCCACACCGATGTACTAGCCGCCCGCTACCTTCCCCTGATGATGGAGGGAGCATGCAGGCAGTGGATCAACACTCTTCCCGCGGATAACATCGACTCCTGGGAAGAGATGCGCGACGCCTTCGTCAGGCACTTCGAGGGTTCATACACCCGTGCCACCACCATCGAGGACCTGGAACGATGCGTCCAGGGACCTCGCGAGTCGACCCGCAGCTGGGTCCAACGGTGGCAAGAACTGTGGTACAACACGGTCGGCATCCACCCAGACACCGTGATCCACTGCTTCAAGACCTCGTGCCGCTACGAGCCCCTGGTCGTGAAGCTCAAACGAGCGTACCGCACACTCGACAACATACTAGATATCCTAGACATCGCCAAAAGGTACGCGGAGGAAGACCCAAACCAAGAAACCGGCGATGAGTCGGGAGGACAATGCCGCACGAGCGGCCACGACAATGGAAGACGATCCGATCTATGCTACAGCAACACTCGCATCACCGGCAAGCGCCGCAGTAACGGGCGAGTCGACTTTGTCACCAACGCTGGATACATGCAGCGCGAGCCCAAGAGCTTCCGCCGTGACGGGGGGCAACGCCGCGACGGTGGCAACTATAAGGCGAAGCCGAGGTTTGACCCCGCGGCTCCTCTTAACCAACCTTGTGTATTTCACAGCAGGGAAGGAAATCCCGCTACGCACACGACCGCCGACTGCCACTCTCTCAAGGACATCGAGAAGGCACGACACGCGCGGGAAGACCCCGACAACCACCCGCCAAACGGCGGAAAAATCGGCAGCATGGCCGGCTCGCTCCACACCTTCACAGGCTTCAACACGAAGCGCGAGAAGAAGGTCATCGCCCGCGCCGTCGCCGTCAACGCGGTGGCCCAGGTGGACATCCCCCAGTTCCTCAACTGGTCTGAGCAACCAATCACGTGGATCCGCCAGGACCACTCACCACGGATTGAGTACCCAGGCCGAGTCGCCCTGATGGTCAAGACCAAGGTGGGAGACTACTGGCTCCCCAAGACATTGATGGACGGCGGCAGCTCCATCAACATCATGTACCTGGACACCTTCAGGCGACTGCGGCTCCCGCAGTCGATGATCGAGATGACCTACACCAAGTTCCACGGCATCGTCCCCGGTCGGAAGCTGTACCCGATCGGCAAGGTCACGCTGCCAGTCACCTTCGGCACACCGGCAAACTTCCGCACCGCGCGGATCGTCTTCAAGCTGGTGCCCTTCGACAGCCCCTACCACTGCGTCCTGGGGTGCCAGGCGTTCACCAAGTTCATGGCGGCGCCCCACTACGTGTACAACGCGATGAAGCACCCCGGACCGCGCGGCGTCATCACCATCCACGGCGACCCCGACATGGCCGCCGAGTGCGAGGCCAAAGGAGCCGAACTTGCCGATGCCGTCATCGCGGCAGAGGCCAACCACGCCGACGAGCTCGCCAAGTACGCGAGCGGGGTCAACAACGACGACCCCACCATACTCAAGAATCCCAACTCGGAAGGTGGCAACACCTCAGCCTTCGAGGCAACGACGCATACCCGCACCGTCGAGCTGGTCCCAGGCGACTCCAGCTAGACGGTGACGATCGGGACAGGCATGAGCCCAGCATAGGAAGGCGTGCTCATCGAGTTCCTCCGTGAGAACAGGGACATCTTCGCATGGAATCCCTCTGACATGCCTGGCGTCCCTAGGGAACTCGCTGAGCACAAACTCAATGCCGACCCCAAAGTGCGACCTGTCAAGCAGTCGCTGTGGCCCTTCAATGAAGAGAGTCGCCGATCCATCACCGAGGAGGTGCAGGGTCTACTCGCTGCAGGCTTCATCCGGCCAATCAAGTACTCCAAGTGGCTGGCAAACCCAGTCCTGGTCGAGAAGAAAAATGGGACCTGGAGGATGTGTGTCGATTACACAAACTTAAACAGCGCCTGCCCGAAGGAGCAATTCGTCCTCCCACGGATTGACCAAATCATCGATTCCACCGCGAGCTCGGAGTCGCTATGCTTCCTCGACGCCTACTCTGGGTACAACCAGATCAAAATGGCCGTTGTGGACGAAGGAAAGACGGCGTTCATCACGCCATTCGGAGCCTTCTGCTACACTGCCATGACCTTCGGCCTAAAGAACGCCGGGGCAACCTACCAGCGGTGCATGCAGGAGTGCCTTGCGAGCCAAATTGGCCGCAATATCCACGTCTACATCGGCGACATGTTGGTGAAGTCCGCTCGCCAGAGCGACCTACTCGCTGACCTGGCGGAAACATTCGCCAACCTGCGGAAATACAAGATAAAGCTAAACCCAGGCAGATGCACCTTCGGCGTACCAGCTGGGCAGCTACTGGGATACATTGTCTCCAAGCGCGGGATCTAGGAAAACCCCACCAAGATCGACACGATCGCTCGCTCGGCAAACCCGAGTGCCTGCGCGACGTCTAGAAGCTGGCGGGGCGAGTCGCGGCTCTCAGTCGCTTCATCCCCCGATTGGGCAAAAAGGCGATGCCCCTCAACCGCCTGATGCGCAAGAACCCCACCTTCCAGTGGGACAAGGATGCGGATGATGCGCTCCGCGACCTCAACAAGGTGCTACTCGCAGCACCGCTACTCGCCGCCCCCGTCGACAAGGAACCCATGATGGTCTACGTCGCAGCTTCCGAGCGCGTAGTTAGCGCCGTCATGGTCGTCGAACAACCGGAGGAAGGAAAGGAGCGCCCAGTGCAGCGACCAGTGTACTACATCAGTGAAGTCCTCACCGAATCGCTCCAGCGCTACCCGCAATACTAGAAACTGGTATACGTGGTCTTCAGAGCGCAGCGGCAACTGCCACACTACTTCCAGGAGCACCCGATAACGGTCGTCTCCTCAACACCTTTGCAGGACATCATCCGCAACCGTGAGGCGACCGGGAGAGTCGCCAAGTGGGCCGTCGAGATCGGCGTCCACAACATCAAGTACGAGCTGCACAAACCGAGTAAGTCGCAGGCTCTCGCGGACTTCATCACCGACTGGGAAGAGGCCTAGCAGCCAGAAAAGCTGCCATAACTCCATTACTGGAGCTTACACTTCGACGACTCCAAGAACGCGGACGGCGCAGGAGCAGGGATCGTGCTAACTTCTCCAAAGGGCGACAAGCTCCGCTATGTCCTCTGCCTCGACTTCACCCCATGCACCAACAACATGGCCGAGTACGAGGCGCTACTCCACGGCATGCGAGCTGCCAAGGAAATGAACGTCAACCGCCTGCGCTGCTACGGAGACTCTGACCTCGTCGCCGGGCAAGTCGCTAGCACGTGCGACGCCGTCTACCCCACCATGGCGGCATACCGCCAAGCAGTGGACAAGCTGGGTGGACACTTCGCAGGATACTCCATCGAGTGGATCCCGTTGGCGTATTCCTCGACACCATCACCAAGCCTTCTATCTCTCCCCAAGGGAGATCGACATCGGAATCCCGCTGCAACCAGAGGCAGCCCTGGTCGCACTTATCGCCGAGCCAGACGACTGGACCGCGCCGTACACTTCCTACTTGGAAGGAGGCACCCTGCCAGTGGATGAAACGGACACCCGGATGATAGCACGCCGCTGCAAATCCTTCGTCATCATCAACGGGGAGCTCCACAAGTGCAGCGTGACCAGCGTGTTCCAATGCTGCGTTCAACCCGTTGAAGGACACAAAATCCTCCAAGACATTCACTCCAGCGACTGCGGCCACCACGCCGGCGCCCGCTCTCTGGTCGCAAAGGCTATGTGACACGGCTTCTACTGGCCCACCACACACGCAGACGCTGTCGACATTGTCTAGCGGTGCGTCGGATGCTAGAAGTATGCCAACCAGACCCACGTGCCGAGCTTGGCGCTCAAGACAATCCCCATCACCTGGCCGTTCGCCATGTGGGGCATGGACATGGTAGGCCCATTCAAGAAGTCCCCCTCCGGCTTAACCTACCTCCTATTCGTAGTCGACAAATTCACAAAATGGGTGGAGGCCAAGCCAGTCCGCAAATGCGACGGGAAGACCGCCACCAAGTTCCTACGCGAGATCATCTATCGCTACGGGTTTCCAAACAGCATCATCACGGACAACGGCACCAACTTCGCCAAAGGAGCCATGGACGAGTTCTGCGAGGAACATCACATCCGACTCGACCTCGCCTCAGTCGCCCACCCGGAGTCCAACGGCCAGGCGGAACGAGCCAATCAGAGCATCCTCCATGGCCTGAAGCCACAGCCCCAAGTACCACTCGAGCGCACCGCCGGGTGCTAGGTCGAAGAGCTACCCTCCGTCATTTGGGGCATCCGCACCTCCGTCAACAGGTCGACAGGATTTACACCCTTCTTCATGGTGTACGGCGCCGAGGCAGTCATGCCCACCGATCTCGAGCATGATTCGCCAAGGGTGGTCAACTACACACAGGCTGCAAACGAACTCGCACGACAAGACGGAGTCGACCAGCTCGATGAGGCACGCGACCTAGCTCGCTCCCACACCGCCATCTACCAGCAAGGGCTCCGCCGCTACCATACCGGCGAGTAAGGACTCACACTTTCCAGGAAGGCGACCTGGTAGTACACCTCATCCAGGACAAGAAGGGCATGCACAAGCTCTCCCCCCTTGGGAGGGACCATTCGCCATCGGGCGAGTCCTAGGCAACAACGCCTACTACCTCACCGACGTCCGAGGAGACGGGAAACTCGACGTCAAGCGACCGTGGAATGTAAACCTCCTACGGAAGTTCTACTCCTAGAACTCCATACATGTACCCTCCACCTGCCATGAAATAAAACAGATCGGTTGTCGCAAATTGCGTCTACTCTCCGTGTCTTGTGCCACTCGCACTTGTAATAACAGCGTTAAGCTATTCGCAGAAGTCAACCTTTGGTAAAGCGACCGGCACGGCTAAGTAGTGCGGTACAAGGGCACTGGGAGACCCCAGGCCTTGTAACGTCCACGAAAAACGCCAACCTGGAGCCCCATTGGAGTCGCCTAGCCCGACTGGCTTACCGATCCAAGACAACTGCCCTCGCTCCTCATAGCAACCAAGGTCATCTGCATCCTCGGCACAGCGACTCGAACGGCCAAGTACCACGCTCGGGGACTGACGTCTAGTCAAATATGAGCGGCTAGGGAAAAACGCCCAGTATGAGAGCATGCCCAGGACTCGCCATGCGGCTGATCCTTCGGGTCAGGCAGGAGTGACGCGCTTACTCTAACGCGCTTACTCCTCACCTACCCTGGAGCTGCGACTAGAACCACCAAGTACCACGCTCGGGGACTCGGCTACACGACCTCGTTCGCGCACGGGAAAACGGTCAAGTAAAGAGCACCCACGGGAGTCGCCCTGCGACTGGCTCTCCGAGCTCTGGCGAGTTAACCTCAATAGCGAAACAATTGACAAAACATTTGAAATCGCACACACGTAACAAACAAGGTAAACCCCATAAAAAGGGCGGACGCGCCCGGGGACTCGTCCAATCAACATTCAAAATCGCGAAACAATTCACAAAACAACACGAATTTCCATAACAGCAGAACAAAGTCGTTCCAAAATACAAGAAAAGTTCAATGGCTATTTGTTACTAACTCCCCAGGGCACAATGCTTCTACTCCGCAGGTTTCGATGCCGACTCGCCGCCACCCCCTGCGATTGCGAATGAAGGGCACCTATGGGTTCGATGGGTACACCGTCAACTCACCCGCCATTGCCGCACGGAACGACTGCTCGACTTTGAAGTCCAGATGCTTCGGTTCGGGATTGTTGGGGGCGACAGTCATCTCCTGATAGGGGAGGAGGTCGCCCATCGCCCAAAAGCGATCGGAATACACCGCGGCCCGGTCCGTCAGCTTCAGCACCTCGGCAATCTCCACAGAGCCCGTCGATGAGGGGTAGCCACTCGTCACATCATCAAGGTCGAAGTCCTCCGGGAAATGGCAAGCCCAAGGCTGAGCGTCGTTGCCGCCCCGCGCCGGAAGGCTTACCACGTCATGAATTCGATGACCGACGGAGCCTTCTCCAGATAACGCCATACCTCGACGAGGTCACTGGGAATCACTTCCGTGGGCGATATCTCCTGAATATATGCTCGAATGCAAGTCGCGGACAATGCGGCCGAGTCGACCAGAGTGGTCACACACTGCCGCGCGTCGTATGACTGCGCCTCCTCCGAGCTATCAATAATCCGTCCCGTGGACAGAAACCGGCAGTGAGCACACCAACGACTCCACAACGCAGCTGTTGCAGGCAGATGAAAGCGGAAGAAAGGTTTACAAATTTGCGGACGGCAGAGGCCCGTGATGAAGCTTTGAAGCGAGGAGAAGTCGTTCTGCAGCCCAACAACGAGTGCGTCAGACACCTTCCGCTCTTCAGCGGCAGCCGTAACAGCAACTTCCGCTCGCCCCTCCGCCGAGCTCGCCTCCGCCTTCGCTTCCTTGAGCTCACGCTCCAGATCAGCGATTCGCTTCTCGGCCGTACCCAAAGCAGATTGAGCCGCCGTCAGGTCACCCGCCGGGACAAGGCCCCAGCGGACCTCCTCCGCCTTGGCCGCAATTGCTTGGAGTCCCTTGTTCGTCTCCTGGACGTCAATGAGTTCCTTATCCATGCGACACTTTGCTGCAATCCGATCGGCCGATTCGCGCTGCAGGCCCTGTGCACAAAATAAACCGTCAACAACATCAAAAATCCTAAGTGCCCACCCGCTGAAGTTCAGCGACTAGGCACTCGGGGACTGGACACTGAAAATCCTAAGTGCCCACCCGCTGAAATTCAGCGACTAGGCACTCGGGGACTGGACATTCAAAATCCTAAGTGCCCACCCACTGAAGTTCAGCGACTAGGCACCCAGATACTAGACGCTACAAAAACATTAAGAATCCGACCAGTGAAAACGTCGTCGCCTTTCGCCCTCTTGGCACCGTCGGCGGGAGCAGCGACTTCGTCGGTTTTCCTCTTCCGTGAGGGGTCCTCCTCGGTGATGACTGGCGGAACCTTGGCCACAGAAGGATGGCCGATCTTTTTAACTCTACTCCTGTGAAACAACGATATGAATAAGACTGTCCGACTACAACGGAAGACAAGCGGATGAACACGACTTTCTAGCGCGAGCCCCAAGTTCCGACTGAGGCCCATGTCGAATACACTGTGTGCCCAAGACACAGAGGGTTTCTTCGAAGACGAGGCTACGGCAGGAGCCTCCGTGACGACGGCTGCGGGAGCTTCCCTAGGAGGCGAAGCTGCTGCGGCCGGAGTAGCTCCCAACCCAGAGACCGGGGCGAATGGAGGTGGCAGCCCTGCTAGAGGCACCTCGTCCAGGGGGGCTGCAGCGTCTGGCGCCACGGTCGTGCGCGCCGCCTCGCCCTTAGCCGAGCTGGTGGCGTTAGAACTGCTCGTGGATCGGGGTGGAGACGTCTGCTTTGCCGGCTTCGTCTTCCTCTTCGGCGGAGCCTTCGCCTCCTTCTTCTTCTTCTCCTTCTTCTTCTTCTTCTTCGACGGTGTGGCCTCATGATGTGAGGTGTGCTCGGGAAGCTCGCCGTCATCATCATCGTGAGGCTCGAGGCTTCTACTCGCTTCGAGCTCGCGCTGGTGTTTCCCGCGAGTCTTGCAAACTGTTGGGGCGGCGTCTTCCATGGGCTCGTCTTCGTCGTCGTCGTCATCATCACCATCGTCGCTCCCGACGTCGCCTTTGGCAGACGGCGACTCGCTCCCGTCCTGGACGGACGAGCTAGAGTTTTCGTTGTCTGCGTGTGGGAGCCAGCCTTCCACCACTTGGAACAACTACAACAAACATGAGACAACATCAGCACAACCGCGAATGCATCGTCTGCGACTGCGAGTGGTGGTAAAATGACGGCTTACCGTCGGAGCGGGGTGCCTTGCAGTATAAGGGGCGACCCTAGCCTTCGCGTCCAGATACACCGCCTGGGTAATTTTCTTCAGGGCCAGAGTGTAGTCGTCAAGATGCCATTCGGCGAAGGAAGACTTCGTCGGATCGTCCTTACCCGTGTACTCGTACATGTAATGGTCGCGGCGGGCCAAGGGCACGAGCTGCCGCCCGAACCAGCAGTTGTAGAGGTTAATGGTCTGGAGGCCCTTCTTCTTTAGACCGCGGATGATTTGCAACATTTCGTCGACAACCATCCGCTGATCCAGCGGGAGCTTGCCGACCTGGAGCCGACGCGGTTCGGGCCGGTCGGCGGAGTACCTTGGAAGTGCCACCTCGCCGTCTGGAGTTGACTCGGTGACGTAGAACCAGGATTTCTTCCATTCGTTTGCCGCCTTCACGGGCAGCATCCGTTCGAAGAACGACGCCTTCGACTTCAGCTGGAATGTCAGGACACCCGCAACCAGCATCGGGCCGCCTGATTCTTCGCTGCTGATCCTCCCATGGAACAGATCTTGCCACAAGGGGAAGTAGGGCCTGCAGCCTAGATAGCACTCGCAGAACGCCACGAAAATGGCGAGATGCTCGATGCTATGCGGTCCTAGGTCCGACGGCTGGATCCCGTAGTAGGCGTAGAAACGCCGGAAGAAGAGGTAAGTGGGAAACCCTAGCCCCCGCTCCAGGTGGCTGGTGAAGCAGATGAATTCTCCCTCGCGCGGGTCCGGAGTCACTTCTCCGGCCGCGGGGATGCGCCATCTGCCGGCGCGCAGGATCTCGGCCTCCTCGAAGGACGCCAGTAGCGCCCTGGTACACTTGGATCTGCCCCATGGTTCGGTGGAGGGGGCCATTGGTTGGAAGTTCGCGGAGGTCGGGGCTCTCTGGATTGGTTGGATTGCGATGCGGACTGGAAAACGGAGATGGGCGAGATCGGAGGAAGGACGAAGGAGTGTTTCCCTGTTCGCCTGTCATTCTCCTTATATAGCGGTTGCTACCCGCCAATTTCGGGACCCATTACTACGCGGTAATTACGCCGAAGTTACCGTTGGACTCAAGCGACTGGAAGCTGAAGGCCCAGAAGCGTAGATAGGCCTAGTCAGATTAGGCTAAAGAATCGCTGAAACCTTAACTGATTCGGTTGATATCTGTAAACCCTAGGGAGGTGAGTCTATATAAGCCTCGCTAGAGGACGCATAGAGGATACGTTCCATCATACACCCAAGCGACTTGCTGCCTAGCTGACGAGCTCGCCCCATTGTACTTTCCCCATAATAAAATCTAGCAGGAGTAGGTCTTTACCCTCCGGGGGGCCGAACCTGGGTAAATCCTTGTGTCTTAGCCCTCATCTCGCACCGCAGATGGCTGGCCGCCCTTGCCCCATGTTCTACTACTCGCTGCCGATTACAGCATCTGTCGTGGTCATTCCCACGACAAGAATGATTAATTAAATCATGGGAAAATAGAATTTGGAATTTACCCAAGTGGAATAAAAGTTATTTAATTAACTTAAATGAGATCAAAGAAATCAACTAAATAAAATTTATGGAATTAAACCCATATTTGATTTCATTGGAATAAAGACAAATACCCAATTTAAATGATTAATAAATCATATTAAAAATATTCCAAATAATTCAAAATGAATTATTTGACAACCTAATAAGTAAATAATACCTACTGAAAAAGTTTTGGTAAAAATTTCAATTCAAATAAGAGTCAAAATTATATTTAAAATCTTGTTTGACTTAAGACAAGGGCCTATTTTAAATAATTATTATACCCTAAAAAGAATAAAATTATTGTTCTAAATTTGACTTGAGAACGTATAAATAAACATTATTAGCATTTACACAAAGTTTGGTAGAAGTTTGAATTCAAATGGGTGATTGAAATGATTAAACAAAATCAAAACAGAATAATAGAAATGGAAAAAGAAAAAGAGAAGCAGAACAAAAAAACGAACAAAGACAGCCCAGCCAGCAGGCCCAACCCAGCCCAGCAGCGCAGCCCACCTTCTTTCCCTCCCCCGAACCGTTTTCTACTCAGAAACTCACCCCCTCTGTCGTTAACTGCTAGGTCCCACTCCTCCTCTCTATCACTCGCTGACGCCAGGCCCCACCGCCAGGTCATCGTCTCCCTCACCCGTACGCTGACCATGCCCCTCCCGGCCGTTTTTGCCGTTAACTCCTCGGCGTAAATTCGCGGTGATGGCTCAAAGATTAATGCTCGTGACCATGCTTCATTTAGCGCCCGCCTCTTCTCTCCATTTCCCCTCTGTTCCCAACTCCTCTCCGCCCTAGGGCTACCCTAATTGCTCGCTGTAACCTCACCGGCTCCGACGAGGTTCCGCTCGAATTCTGGCGAAGCCAGCCAATCCCACTGCCTCTGGAGCACACAAGTGTGCTCGCCAGCACCAGGCGTGCCTTCTAGTAGCGGTAGCTCGCTCACGCATGCCCCAGGACCTCCCTTTCACCTCTCTGTGATGCTCACATGCTCGCAATTCTCGTGCGAACCTAACGGTACTTCCCTCTTTCCTTAGCGTGCCTCCAAGCCTCGTCTTCATCGACGACAGAGCATACCCGACGATGATGCAAACTCCGGCGAAGGATTGACAACGACCCCGTGTTCCCCCTGCTCTCCCACAACCACCTCGAGATTCAGCACATCGCGGTGAACCCAGTGAGCAACCCCTCTCCCTCTCTTGCTTCCGGAATCACCGAGAACACCTCCGTCTGACCGCACGCCACCACTCGCCGCCGCGCCAGCGCCGCCTGACTTTGGCTAGTTGCTAGGAACCGTTAGATGCTGATCCAACGAGTAGGATAGATCCACTTATCGAAGAGGTATGGCTGTCTCTGTACCGCACGATCCATATTAGATCCTACGGCCCGCATCGCTTGATCCGTGTGAATCGTTTTCAACCAATCAGAACAGGACGCGTGGCCTAGAGCTGTTATAAAAACCACAAAATGTTCTATTAGTTATTCGAACTTGCAAAATTAATAACTTTTGATCCACATGTTCAAATTTTGGAAATTTTATATCAATGGAATCAGCAGACCAAGTACTATCCAACCATGCACTTTGTTTAATAAATTTCTTCTAGTAAAATGGTTGTTTTGCAGAAACTTGTGTAGGCATAATTTGAATATAAAATTCATTCTAAAATTATTTTTGTGATAAAATCATTGGAAAATGGATTGTTTTGAACCTACTGACCATATAAATCAACTTGTGGATTCAAAAACATATTTTGTGGGGCAAGAGAATAAATCTTTGATTTAGAACATTTCTAGTTAAATAAAAATGTTGTTTATATATTAAAAATACTTTTTGGAGAAAAATCTTTGGGAAATGATTTGGATTAAACTCTCCGACCCTAAACACAAAGTTTTATGATTTAAAAATATATTTTGTGAACCCTATAAAAAGTGTTACTTTGCAAATGGTTTTAATATTAAACACTTGAACATATTAAAATGTTGATTTAGTGTAAAAATGGTTTATAGGTGAAACCTTTTGCAAATGGTTTTAATATTAAACACTTGACCATAAAACGCCATTATTTGTGTCTAAAATGTATTTGTCAAACACTGGTAAATATTACTTTGGTTTGAACCATTTCTAGCAAATAAACATGACTTAAAATGGCCATTTTCACTAGCTTGATATCAAATGATTTTGCC
The DNA here is from genome assembly GCA_916181665.1 of Avena sativa. Taxonomy (NCBI): domain Eukaryota; kingdom Viridiplantae; phylum Streptophyta; class Magnoliopsida; order Poales; family Poaceae; genus Avena; species Avena sativa. The sequence goes on along the minus strand of OV702298.1, from coordinate 267,677,071 downwards.
ACATCTACAAATGACCTTACCACTTTTATAAATGACCAATAGATATTTTATGATGTCCATAACCTATTAGAAACCATTTTTCAAAATAAAACAATCTTTAGCATGCATTGCTTTGTTTCTATTATTTTATGTGATGTTTGCTTGAATGGTAGATTGAATATTTCTTGCTTGGTTGAATTGTAGTGGAAATTGAAGAGTGTGAATATTGCAAGATAAAGGAGTGAACTTATAATTCTCTACCAAAAAGGCAAGTGATGCTTCATACTTTGTCCCATTATTTTCACTATGCATTAGTGATATTTCTAAGTAGGACTTGCATGGAATTTTTGCTAAGTATAAACTATGCCATGGGAAATCCTAGTAGATGAAACCTTGGTAGAATTTTCCTAAGTTAAGATTCCTACTACTATCATGCTTATCTTAGCTAGTAGAAAACAAGGGTGGATTATATTCATGCTATAGAATATTTCTAAGTCAAGGACTTGTGTTTTGTTTAATAAAACAACTAAGTGAATGAAACACCTGGGTGGCATGGAAAGAATGGTTTATGTTGATCGGTTACACAAGCCCCATTTCTATGGTTTACCTTGTGTATCTCACTTGTGGAATGCCACCCAGGAACAAAGAGATTTGAGATGTCAAATGTTGAAAGCTTCAAGTGCATCCACTTGGCATTATGGGCTCTGCCTGGATCATATAGGTTGTAATAACTTAGCCAAATGGACAGTTGGTGGTAGGGGATGATAGGTTGGAACGCGTCCATTCTGGTCTAAGGGAAGGCCTCTGAAAGATCTTGTCTTGGTGAAATCAAGTCTTGTGGGGAAAGTGCACCACCTCTACAGAGTGTAAAATCTAAGTACTTAGCCATGTCCCTGGCAAAGGACAATTTGAGCATCAAGACATGGAAGCTATCAAGAATCTCCTCTTCCCAATTTCTAAGTAAAAACTTGTGGTTGAACAAGGGTTGAAGGTTCACCAATTTCTATTGGTGGTTCCTTGGGTGTTTTTGTCAAGCAAAAACTTAGTGTTTTCAAATGATAAGGAAAAATCTATTTTGAGCAAAGCAAGCCTAAGCTCCACCTAGCCCAATGCATATAGATGATAGATTCCACTATACTGCCATAGTATCACTTGCCAATACAATTCAAATGTATTGACCCTTGTGGCTGTAACTTATTATGTTGCAGGTTTGTTTGATGTTAGTGAAGTGTGTTGATTAGGATTACAAGTCTACAACCAACATGATTGCCTGTGGCACTTTGATGATGAAGGACTCCATGCTATAGTTATTTCTGCTGCATTGTAATGAGATAGCCAAATGAGCTATGTAAGATGTAATCAATTATTTTATTCCTGGTTATAAAGTTGTATTATGACCTTTGTTTCTGGATATTACATATTAACTGTGGATGCTAGCTATTGATCTAGGGACTAGCATTATAAACACAGGGATCTCTACCTTATTAAAGGTTGAGACGTCTATAGTCGTAGGCGGCAACCCTTGGTGCATCGTGAAGGATGTCGGAAGGCAGCATGGCTTCTGCTCCATATACCATGAAATAAGGGGTGTACCCGGTGGATCTATTTGGTGTAGTTTGTAAACTCCACAACACAGATGGCAATTCTTCCGCCCAGGCTCCAGCTGCTCTATGTAGCGGTGCCTCAAGACGTGGCTTGATTCCCTGCAGAATTAATCCATTGGCTCGCTCAACCCGACCATTGGACTATGGGTGTGCCACAGATGCAAGGTCAAGTCGGATGCCTTTGTCCCAACAATAATCCTCCACTTATCTGAGTGACAAGTTGCTGCAGTTTTCGGTGATTATGCTATGTGGAAGAACAAATCTCACCACTAAATCTCACCATTAGAAATCTCAAGCTTTCTAATGGGTTTAGCTTCTATCCATTTGGTGAATTTATCAACTGCTACTAGCAGATGAGTAAATTCACATGGTGTCGTTTGTAATGTACCCACCATGTCGATCCCCCATACTATAAACGGCCAAGTTATTGGTACTGTTTGCAATTCTTCTGCAGGAACATGTGGTTATCGGGCATAATACTAGCATCCCATGCATGTCTCAACCAACTTGTCGGTGTTCGCCTTCGCGGTCAGCTAGTAGAATCCTTGCCGAAAGGCTTTCGCGACCAAAGATCAGGGAGCGGCGTGATGCCCACAATCTCCAAGATGGATTTCCTGTAGGATTTCAATACCTTCTTGCTGGGAGACACACTTAAGGTATACACCAATAGTGCTTATTTTGTAGAGCTGTCCATTGATTATGGTATAGCCCTTTTCTCGACGTACTATTTGTCGTCTTTCGACTTTGTCGTCGGGCAAATTTTTGTGTTCGAGAAATTCCATGAACGGTTTTGTCCAAGCCGGAGGGACCTTTGCCACCATGTGGACGAAAGAGTCTACTCTATCTGGGTTGTCGATGTCCGCTCCCTTCATGGATGGTGTCCGTAGATGCTCCAGGAGAACTCCAGATGGAATTCGCTTGCGCCCTGATCCAAGCTTAGACAGCAAATCAGCCGCCTCATTTTGCTCCCTAGGTACATACTTGACCTCGTAACCTAAGAAACTCTTGTCTATATCGTCCACTTCGTCTCGATATGCCGCCATCATAGGGTTCCACGCATTCCAGGTGCCAGCCACCTGCTGGGCAACCAAGTCGGAATCTCCACAACAAACTATGCGCTTGATGCCAATATCTTTCGCTACGCGTAATCCGTGAATGAGTGCTTCATACTCTGCCATGTTGTTCGTAGCCTCGAAGTGGATCTATAGAACGTAGTGCAGATTGTCCCTAGTTGGTGACTGTAGCAGTACACCAGCCCCGAGCCATTGAGCAACTTTGATCCGTCAAAGTGCATCACCCAGTACTCTGGCTCCGGCAATGGGGTAGCATCTGGCATCTCCGTCCAATCTGCAATAAAATCCACCAAGGCTTGTGATTTGATAGCATCGCATCTCTTGTAAGTGATCTCGAAGGCGGCAAGTTCAATGGCCCACTTCGCTACCCTTCCTGTAGCGTCGTTGTTGTTGATAATGTCGGACAATGGAGTCTTGCTCACCACTGTGATGGTGTGCTCCTGGAAATAGTGCCTCAGCTTCCGAGAAGCAAGGAATACTCCATAAGAGATCTTTTTGTAGTGCGGGTAACGCTGCTTGGACTCCGTCAAGACCTCGCTTACATAGTAAACTGGTCGTTGAACTCCGTGCTCATAGCCTGGTTCCTCCTGCTCTAGCACGACGATGATCCTGATTACCCGGTTGGTGGCCGCCATGTAAATTAACATGGGCTCTCTAGGCTCAGGTGCTACAAGGATAGGCGCTGAGGAAAGAATCTCCTTGAGCTGCTTCAATGCTGCATCTTCCTCGTCCGTCCACGTAAATTTGTCCGCCTTCTTCAGCAACTTGTACGGCGGCAGAGCCTTCTCTCCAAGTCGGCTAACGAACCGACTAACTGCTGCAACATAACCTGTTAGTCGTTGTATGTCCTTTAGGCATGTCGGACGGTTTATGTTTAAGATGGCCTTGATTTTCTCCGGGTTGACCTCAATTCCACGCTATGAAACAATGAAGCCCAACAATTTGCTGGCTGGAACCCCGAAGAAGCACTTCTTAGGGTTAAGCACCATGTTGTATTTCCGGAGATTATCAAAGGTTTCTTTTAAGTCAGAGATTAAGTCATTTGATTTTTTAGACATCACCGCTATATCGCCCATGTAGGCGTGAATGTTCCGACCAATTTGATCGTGTAGGAAATGCTGCATTGTCCGCTGGTATGTTGCACCTACGTTTTTCATCCCAAAGGGCATCATGACATAGCAAAACATGCCGTATGGTGTAGTGAACGAAGTGGCCAATTGGTCTGACTTCCTCATCTTGATCTGGTGGTATCCTGATTATGCATCGAGAAAACACAAAAGTTCCGAGCCAGCCATCGAGTCAATGACTTGGTCAATGCGAGGCATAGAAAACGGATCTTTGGGACATGCTTTTTCAAGCCGTGTAACCAACACACATTATTAATTCTTTGGTTCCCTTTTTGGGGACATGTACATGATTGGCCACACATTGGGTGTGAAGGACTTCTCGCATAAAACTAGCCTTAAGTAACCTAGCTATCTCTTTGCCTATGGCGCGTCTCTTCTCATCTCCAAAGCGTCGTAGAGGTTGCTTCACTGGTTTGTATTTTGGATCAATGTTCAAGCTGTGCTCGGCAAGTTCCATAGGTACACCTTTCATGTCGGTAGGTTTCCAGGTAAAGATGTCCCTATTCTCACGGAGGAACTCGACGAGCGCGCTTTCCTATTTGGGATCCAGGTCCGTCCCAATGGCGGTGACCTTGGAGGCATCGCCTACCACAAGTTCCACCGGCTTGCTCTCGATGGCGGCCTTGAATGCTGGGGCGGAGTCAGAAATCTGCTTCTTCGACGCAGGCATCTCTGAGTCATCGACCTTGCTCTAGATCTCCTTGAATTCTTCGCTGTAGAGGACAACTTCCGTGTAGGCTGATTCTCTAGTCTCGCAGTCCCTTGCTTTGGTAAAGCTTCCGAATATGGTGATGACACTGTTTGGTCCGGGTATCTTGAGTTTGTTGTAGACGAAGCATGGCTTGGCCATGAAGGTGTGGAATATGTTGCGGCCGAATATGACATGGTACACACTCTTGAAGGGGACCACCTCGAAGGTCATGCGCTCTTGGCGGTAATTATTAACATCACCAAAGGCGACCTGAAGTGTGATACACCCAAGGGACCGAGCCTCCCGACCAGGAACTACGCCGTGGAAGATGGTGTTGGTCCGCCTTAGGTTTCCCTCCGTCAAGTTCATCTTCTGCAGTGTATCCAGGTACATGATGTCGATGCTGCTTCCACTATCCACCATACACTTGGTGAACTCATTGCCGTCAATCAGGGGGTTAATGACCATGCGTATTGGTTCTCTGTAGGGATGAGGTATGGGTGATCCTTCCTATCCCAAGTAATTGGAATCTCCGACTAGCGTAGGTACTGGGGAACCGGGGGGAGAGTAGACATCAGTATCCCCATGGAGGTCTTCTGTTGTCGAACGGTGGGGGTGCCAAGGAAAGTGTCGAAAACTGCCGCCTTCTTCTCGAAGGGGTTCTTGCCTTTGCCGTCTCTCTTGGAGGCGTGCTTGGGGTCAACATCCTCGTCCATGTCACTTGAATCCTTGGACTTCTCCTCCTTCTTCCCCTTGCCCTTTCCTCGCGGTCTGTTCTTCCGACTTTGCTTGTAGCCGGACTCCGGGTCCTCCTTGAGGTCGTTGACGAACTTGCAGTGGCGATTGGTGTGGGTGGCCTTGCCGTTGGCATCGAGGTGTACGAGGCACGGCATATCGCGGTATTCCTCATAGGTTTGGGGAACGCGGAGCGCTGCCAAGGTTGTTTCACTTCCTCGCTGCTGCCCACGACCAGCTCCTCGTCCTCGGCCATGTTGTCCGCCATCACCTCGTCATGCGAAAGTCATAGCGACCATGTCGGGAGTTTGCTTTTCTTTTGGTGCGGTTTTCTGCTTTGTGTTGCTGTTCCTCCGAGCTTGAGTTGGAATAGCCGTTGCCGGCAGAGAGCCATGAGCATCGTCGTCGGCAGCTGCGAACTCACTAGCCAACTGAATCATCTGGTTCAAGTCAATCTGGTGATTGTCCTGCAAGCGCTTCATCTTATGTCGAAGCAATGTGTCCCTTTCCAACCCATCGATGAAGGCAGCCATGGTGGTTTGAGCGTTCACTCCTGCGCAGGAATTCTTCATATCCAGCCAGGGGGAGAGGTAGGCATGAGATGTCTCGTCTTTCTCTTGCACACACCATTGTAGATCTCCAACAGTACAGGGTCGCTTATACGTACCCTCGAACTTCTTGGTGAACGCTTATTGCATGTCCAACCAATTGTAGATGGATCTCTCTGGAAAGTCATCAATCCATTGACGGGCCATGCCCGCCAACATTAGTGGGAGGTACTTGATGGCAACGTTGGGGCTACCCCCGGCGATCTCCACCGCGTTGCCATAGTCCTGCAACCATGTAGCTGGCTTGGCGGTGCCGTCATAGGGCTTGATGGTCTTGTCAATCTGAAAACCTTTGGGGTAAGTTGCGGACTGTATCACAGGTCCAAAGCAACGTGGTCCCAGGTATGGTCCTTCCCGGGCCTCATGGATCTTATCTATCCGTGAACGTGCGTCGTATGGCTCCGGGCTCCTCTTCTTCTTGCTATCAAGGGGTGGGATGCGTGTATGACGCGGACCTCCTCCGCCATGGTGGCTGCTAGGTGCCGACAGAGGCGGAGGTAGCGGTGGGTTAGCTTTCTTGTTGTTACCCTCCTGCGACACCTCACTCTTGTCACGGTTGCTTGTCGAACACGGAGGGTCATGATGCGACCTCCTCTTGTGTCCTTGGTTGCGTTCTCCGTCATGACGGGTCTTCTCCGTGTTGTCGCGGATGACGATGCCGCTTTGCCTTGGCGGAGGCATATCCGTATGACAGTGAGCCTTGTTTTCTTCGGGATGTTCGGGGGAGCGGGCGGTGGTGATGGGCGACGAGGTTGGGCCTTCCCTCCATGGTCGGAGAATATGGGGATAACATCCTTCATGTTGTGCGCATCCCTCCGTCTTCGTTCTGACGAACCCGTCTGGGACCCGACATAAAGAGGAGATATGTCCCTTGGCGGCTTATGCTAGCTAGACTGGCAAAACGCTGGGTCAGACTCAACCCTTTTAGAGGTGGCATTTTCCTACTATTTCACCGCCTTGGCCACTAGGTCATAGACCTGGTCCACCGCCTCAGGCGATCTATCCTGCTCCAGAAGGGTCTTGGCGATGGCGAGGTTGAGGAGAGGAGTGGGCATCACCTGCCTGCCTTCACTATCAATGTATGGCTTGACCTGTGCCGTCTTTGGGGGAGCCCATCCTAGGTTTCGCCGCACACCAGGATCATTGATGACGCGAGCCGGAGCTTTCTTGGCCTTGTGCTGCTGCAGCAGAGTCTTGTACTCGGCCTCCATTGCTCTAGCTTTCTCTGTTGACTTTTGCGTGTTGACTAGATCTCGGTATGAGCTACGGTTAAGGGCTCGATGAGGAGATTGCCGTACATCACTCTATCAGCTCGAGTAACTTGGGCGGCAGAAGACGTAGATGCCGGAGGTGGCAAGTTTGCGGTGTTGTTGTTGCTCGGTCCGGTGCCGAGTTCCTGCAGCTGCTGCACTGGGTTAGGCGGAGGGGGCATGTCCTTTGTGCAATCATTTTCGGTAGCAAGAGGTGGTCCCTTCCCCTTGTCCAGCGCTGTAGGCCGAGCTCTGCCGGGTTGATCTTCATCCATTGTCGTCCCAATGGTGACGAACACTTCTCGGGACGTGAAGGCGTTGTTGGCCCGCTCGTCGTGCTGGTAATCTTCCTCCATCTCCTGCATGGCAGAGTCTAGCTCCTCCGGGCTAAAATCTATCTCCTCTGAATCTGCCCCAAAGTCAGCATAAAGCGCGTCAATCACAGAGTCAGAGGGTGTCGGGGCTTCCTCGATGACGGGGGGGTGGAGGTGCAACGGGCGCGACGATGACTGGAGGTGGTGGCACAGCTGCGGCGATGGCGGCCAGAGACGATGGTGGTAGTGGCTGAATCGGTGGCGCTCCGTCAATGAGCGCCTGAGCCGTTCCCTCTGCCTCCGCGTAGCTGTTGACGGTGTTCACCATACTTTCGAAAGTGAGGTGTCCTGAAGCCTGCTGCCGCCTTAGAGAATGCTGGAGAAGTGTACCTTGGTCCAGTCCTTCCACAAAGTGATACATAGCATCATCATTGGGGTAATGTGCCATATCGGCTCGTATACGGAGCCATCTGGCGAGGTACTCAAGGGGGTTTTCGCCCTCTATTTGAAGGCAACGCTCTAGATCGAAGATGGTAACCACGCCGACGAACTTAGATCTCTATTGTCTAGACGCACGGACAAAGCCGGCGGACTTGCAGCGATCTTCCACCGTTATATCCTGCATAGGGGCGGTATGGGTGGGCCTTGAATTTTTATGATCTTTGCCGACAAACTCCAAGGAGAGATCCAACATCGATCCTTACACAAACATATCCTGCCCGCAGGCGGTCCGTGCGGGTCTTGATGCTCCTCCGACTCCCAGGGAACTAGTGCCCGAGTCGGTTTCACCGATGAAGAGGTGAATGTCTCTGATGGGGACGATCGAGCACCACGTAGGGTTCATCTTCGTTGGGATCTAGAACTCGTCGGGAGGGACGATCGGAACATTTTCGGAGAAGAGAACTCGACCGATGGCTACGGTTCTGCCGATTCCCACGAAGATCATGGTCCTCGCCCGCTGAAGAGCCTGAAGCGCCTCTTGCCCCACGGTGGGCGCCAACTATCGTGGTATTGGCAACGAGTACGCCATGGAGGGGACCTCACAGTGCATGTTTAGAGATGTGGGGGAAGGCGGACGGTTGACGGGTACGAGGTAACACAGCTTACCCAGGTTCAGATCCCACAATGGTGGCGGAATCCTACTCCTGCTACAAATCACTATAATGGCAATACGCCGAGTTACAGAGATAGGTTCGCTGTGCGACGTGTATTTTAATCGATATGACTTGTGCCCTAAAGGCTCCCATGGGCCCGACTTATATAGTCGCCAGGTCCTAGGGTTACATGGAAAATTCCTAGCCGGATAGGTGACAGAGTCCTACACTATCTATTACTATTCTAGCGTGTCTTGTACTCCAAGGCTCCGGGTACCCTGGTGACTCCACCATTGCCTTCCTTTATCCGGCATGGGCCTCCCTTATGTATCCATCTAACTAGGCCGCCCAGCAGGCCAAGGGCCATGCTACCAACTATGGGCCACCAGGGTTATCCGGATAAGAGACATGCTATAAGGATACCTATGTAGCATATCCCCAACACATAGCATAACAATATACAAAATAGTCCTATCCTGCATACTACAAAAATATTAATAATGCAATATTAAAAAGATAGGACTTTTGATGACCAAAGTATCACTTGTGTCGTCGGATTGTCGACAACTACGCCATAGGGGGGTCCTAGTGGCGTTGGAAGGATGGGGTGTGAGACGTCGGATGTTCCAGGAGCAGTGAGCACAAGTTTACCCAAGTTCAGTCCCGACTACGGTGATCGGGTCCTACTCTTGCTAGCAACCTAGTAATATATCGGCATAAGCCGGATGCTACAATGGATTACAAGAGAGGTTCGCCTGTGTGAGTTTATTGTGGTGTTACAATTGATTAGTGACCTAAAGTCTCCCATAGGGCCGGTTTATATAGTCACCGGGGCCTAGGGTCACAGGGAGAGACCTACCCGGCTACGTTACAAAGTCGGTAACTATGTACAGCTTGGACTATAAGTAATACTACATGCCTAAGTCGGTAACTCTTCTGGGCCTTGTCGTAACCGGAGTTGGCTCCTCCTCTTTCTCTGACTGGGCCGCCCGTGAAGCAAAGCTCTAACCCGTTGGTGGGCCACCTTGGTCAGCGAGTCCTGTGGGTATACCCGGAAAGTATATCCCCAACATCTTGCCTTTTTAGTAGAAAATCTAGGTACTCTCCTCGATCTTGCAATTGTCACACTCCTCAAAGTTCACTACATCACAATCAAGCAAGGCACACCTTCAAAACTAGCACACAAAAATAACAATTCAAAACAAGAAAACAAAGAAATGCATGCAAACATCCAAAAAATGTTATTTTATTGAAAAGTGGTTTCTTACAAGGTTCTAAACATTTCAAAACACCTACTGGTCTTTTATAAAAGTGGGATTCTATTTGAAACTATGTTAGTGTAATTTGGTTATTTAAAAACATTTTTGTTTTACTAGAAAAGCTTTAATCAAAGGAATAATTTCTAGTGTCAACAAGACATATTATTATTTTCAAATGTAAGTGTTTATGGTAAGAGGGTTCAAAACAAAACCATTTGCAAAAGGTTTTACTCAAAAATAATTTTTAGAACAAATTTTATACTCAAAATAGCCCTAAACAAGTCTCTGCATAACACTCTAATTTTCCAGAACCAAATGACAAAACTAAGGACACAGATGCAAAGATATCATTTTTCTAAATCCATTGATATAAAATTTGTAATTTTTGGATAAACAGATCAAAAGTTATTGATTTTACAAGTTCAAATATCTAATAGATCAAAATCTGGGTTTATATCAGATTCCCAGACACGTGGCATGTTCTGGTTGGTCGATACCGCTTTGGTTGGATCGAGCCATGCGAGTCATTGGATCTAAGTAACATCGCACGGACCATATCTGAGCGTACTTCTTTGATTAGTGATCTAATCCTAACCCTACAATGCAGATCCAGTGGACCTGAGCGTTTGACCAAAGTCTGGCAGAGCTGACGACGGTGCGCGGCGGCGCCACGTCGGGAGGGTGGCGCTATGACGAATCATAAGGGTAAGGGTAGGGGAAGAGGGTGTTACCAGGTTCGTAGGGACGTGGCGGTTCTCAAGGTGGTCGTGGGCGAGGCCGGGGCTCTCTGGTTCTCTTCCGATTCCTTGTTGGAGTTCATGATGACGGTGGTGCTTGCTGACGGGGATGAGGCCGAGCGTCTGTGCTCGAGAAAGTGAAATAAGGTGTCAGGGAGATGCGCTAGATCCTGTAGGATACCTTGGTGGTAAAATAGAGCGGAGGGGAGCCGTGTCTCACCGGAATTTCATAGGCGAACGCGGACGGCAGGAGCGGCTCCGGTGGCGACCTTGGCAACGATCTAGGCGCGATAAAATTGAAGGGAGGGGGTTTAACAGACGTGACAGAGAGTGGAAAAGATGATAGGGCAAAGAAGATGGCAAGGGGTAGTCATTGCTCACCCGAATTGTTGCCAGAGTCCGACGGGGTCTGCGGCAGTGTGGGCAGAAATCCAAGCAGCCTGGGGGCTCCCGTGGTGTGGTGATTGAGGTGAAATTGGGAGAAGGGAGAGGGGGTTAAGGAGGCATGGTCGAGGGAGAGGTTTACTCGTGCTGTTACTCGAATTTACGTGAATTGAAACAGGGGAAAGAAACGGTCAGAGGGGGCGAGTTCATTGCGCTGGAGACAACGACGCTGAGGTGGCAGGTGGGACCAGGGCATCAGCGAGTGGTGCCGGTGTGGAGTGGGTGAGAAAATATTCAGCGAGGGGGAAGAGAAGGAGTGGACTGGGTGGGTTGTTTGGCTTGCGCTTGCTGGGCCAGGTTTGCTGGGCTGGGTTGGGTTTCCCCTTTTTTCTGTTTAGTCTTTTCTTTTTCTTTTTCTGTTTTTAGTAGGTTTTTATACTCCAAATTAAATTCAAATTTTCTCCAATCTTTTCAGTAGGTTTTTATACCAATTATTAGTGTATTAAATAGTCCAATTCAAATATATTTTTTATCAATTTATATTCATTTAAATTAAGTGATGCTCTTTGGCATTTATTTAAATAAAATTTGAATATGGTTCATAAACCCATATAATTTTATTGAAATAATCTTCTATCCTTTATATTATTTAAATTACTTTTAATCTATTTACTCATGAATTTTTGCCAAGGTTTAAATTGTCTTTGCAATAATTCTTATTTATTTATTTATTTATTTCTTTGTCTTATAAAATTCATATCTTTTTATTTATAGTTCCAAAAATAGTGATTCCAATTTGTATAATTCTTTTTAATATTTATCTATCCTTTTAAATCCTTTTAGGATTACTTTCCTCATAATTTGGTATTGATTTTAGCTAGGACCTTTATTACCTTGGAATACATTCTTTTATCTTATAAAAATCATAAGTTTTTATCCATGGATCCAAATGGAGTCAAACCAATTCCCATGGTTTTGTAATATTTTTGTTTACCATTTTTGGTCATTTAGAATGTTTGTTGCTAAATTTTTATATGGAACAAAGCCATAGTTTTGCAAGTGATCTTGAAGATGATTTCTTTCATTACGGTTTAGGGTTTAGGTTTAACTTTTCCAAGTGTTCAAAATCAAGATTCATTCCATGCATGGATGCATGTGATTGTTTGAAAATTTGTTTGTTGCTTTTTCATTCTAATTTTGTTCAAGTAGGGTTTTGATGTTTCCAATTAGAGGCAAAAGTTTCTTTTCACCCTAAATTTTAACATTTGTTTCTTTTGTTTGTTTATTTTTTCACATTTCAAAATTTGGAAATTTTTGGGATGTGACATTATTTGAGGAGGCGGAGGCGGCGCCAACTATACGGCGGGAACTATACGGCTAGAAAAGTTGCTCCTGCCGTATAGTTGGTCGTTAAACCTTTTGTGTCCTCCAATCGCTTCGGGTTTTCTTCTGGTGTTATTGATATTTTCCAAATAAGCGATTTTAAGTTGTTTTTGACTCCTTTTTGCTCCAATACAACGGGTCCAAGAATTGTGTCCATCATATCCATCATCTGTCCTGATGCTGGTGAAAATAAACATAAAAAGTGTGCGTGAACAACGTAAAATACAAAGATCCTATAACTACATTGCAAAATTATAATATAAAACATGATGCAAATATGCACTCATCAGTCGCCACCGCCACCGCGCCTCCCCCACCACCGCGTGTTGGGAATATGCCCTAGAGGCAATCATGTATGATGAGATTTCCCATTGTATTCATAAAGATATTAAGTAGTCCTTGTATAAACATCTGATGTGTATTATTGAATATGTGATTCGGTTGTGGAACTATGCATTCATGTTGTTTGTACTAAATATCCTTGGTCATTGAGGTTGTGTTGGACACACAACTTAGACCAATGTCAAAGTTGGCTTGATGACTCGGTTCCACTTGTCATGGGCATGGAGATGCTATTCCAACTTACACAGACTCGGCTAAAGAGTTTAGCGAGTCGGATTGACCCATATTAAGGTACAACGAACTAGCTGTCATTTGTATATCTCAATCAATGTAATCCTTAGACCTGAGGTTGTTGCATAGTCCGAGTTGAGGATCACCGACTTAGGTTCTGTCAAACGCTGATCCGTAACTGGGCAGTTATAAAGGCAGGGTTTGGGTCGACTGAGAATCAAGCTGCGTGATGTGAATAACCAAGATGGGATTTTGCCCCTCCACTCGGAGAGATATTCTCTAGGCCCTCTCGTGAGATATGATTCGGAAAGCATGGCCATGCACGACTCGGTTAAGTGTTAACCGAGGCGATCGACTAAGAGTTAGTCAGGTGAATCACTTATCTCGGATCGAGAAGAGAGTCGGACTATTTAAGGGATGACATATATTTGTCTATATTCTGACAAGGTATATCGTGAGGCAAAAGGGACTCGGACGTAAGTCGCATTGGAAAGGCAAGTCGTCATGACTCTTTGGTACTTGGGAGTCGGCACGTTCTGCTAGGAGCCGCTACCGACTGATCGATTGAGAGTCGGACTCCAATCATGTCCAAGTAGACATGAGCCTGTGGGGTCACACACTTAAGAGAGGGAGCAAGTTCGGATTGGATCCGAATCTGTAATCTGGTTGGGTTGGACCTAAACCAGATTAGGACTGAGTTAGTGAGTTGGACTCACGGTGACTAATGTTATATGGGCTTTAGTGAATGGGTCGCGCGAGCAGAGCCCACGTTCACTCCCTATATATAGTGGAGCACCGTAACCCAGAAAGGTTAATCGTTGTTCGGTTAGGTCATTCCATGTGTTGGAAACCCTAGCTCGACAGTAGTCCAACCGTCGTTACGAACCTAGCAGTTCGTCGTCGGCGCTCCTCCTTGTACGTGTGGATACCAGCAGAGGTGTTGTGCGATCAGCACCATCGGATCGTGAGGACTGCACTACATCAACTGACGCGCTTCATCAGTAATCCGCAACTGCGCGTCTAGTGGTAAACCTCGTGGCCTTCTACCTCAGCTAGTTCTTGGGATCACCATGTTAGAGAATTTTTTTTGTTTTATCTCCGCGTGGCCCAACAGTGGTATCAAAGCGATAGCTTCTGGTTTTAGGCTCGAGATCTCGCATATGTGATATGCGGTAGGCTGTAGATGAGATCTATGTGCTGTTTTGGTGGTCGATCTATGAGATAGATCGGTTTTGTACGAAGTTGATTGGATCAACTGTACTCGGGGAATGGTAGATCTGATTTCCGTGATCATACTGCTGAGGTCGTGGAACGACATACCCCTGGCGGTCGGCTTCCGCCATCGGAGTAGACTGTGACACGTAAATCTAGAAGCAGTGATCGAAGATCAAAGAGTTTGATCGAATCGGAACGATGGTCGGAATCCATGTCCGGATCGTAGATGAGATCTACGTTTTCGGAAAAATCGTCGGCACCGCCGGCTTCGCCCTGTCGTAGCGCCTTAGATGTCGTTGCGAGTTTCCCAACGCCGGTAGATATTGTATCTATGCATAACTTGTTTTTGCAGGAAGTTGTGAATGGTATGGTTCATGTGCATGTGATGTATGTGTGTAATCCATACGTGATCTGCGAATCACGGTTTATGTCAGCCCGCTGGAGCCTAGGTGCTGTCATTTTATTGTATAATGACCTGCGTGTCGGATTCCCTATGTAATTTACTTTACTAAGCTAGTGTAGCTGTTTGGAGAACTCGGAAGGCATGCAAGGCATTGTACATGTCGGCGACATGGAGTAAGACGGCAAGTGACAAGAGTTGGCACGGGTCGGATTACAGGCTTTGTGGAGATGGAGATCGCCATGAAGAGAGCCATACCATTTCACATTATAATTTCTTTATTTTGTGTTATTGTTATGTCTTTGTTTTACCTCTATTAGATAGTCGGTAAAATTTAATCCCTCAAAGAAGGTCTAGTCGGTTTTCCCGCCAGTGTTTGCACCATCACAAGTCGGACATTTTTGGTAGTGGGCTCATAAAATTGAGGTGCTGCCAATTCTTTCCGACTAGGTGGGTTCGAGTCGGACTCTTACTGCAGAAACACTCGGTAAGCTAGACGGGTCTATCACAACGGTTGTGGGACTCGGGGAAAAGTCGGATGGGAGCCGGGGCATGTGATGCCACCCGTCCAACAGGAGTCGCATGAGATGCGATTGACAAGGAGTGGTCTACCTAGATCACTTGGCGGCTAGCGGTGATGCTAAAGCTCACTAGCCGACTTGCTTATTTAGGATCCTGAATCACTAAGTAACCATCGGAGGGGTGTTGGTTCTAGTGGGAGCATAAAATATTAAAATGTTTAATATGCTTGCTCTTTTATGAATACATGTCTTAAGTGTTTTTGCATATTTTCTGTTGTAGATCATGGCACCAAGTAGCAGTCACTCTTAGATATTCGGTTTTGCGTTGAGAACCATTCTTGAGAAAGATAAACTGAACGACACTAATTTTACCAACTGGTATCGAAATCTGAGAATTGTTCTCAAACAAGAAAAGAAGGACCATGTCCTAGATAACCCACTTCCAGATGAGCCGAATGAGAATGCGACTGTCGCAGCCACCAATGCCTACCGTCGGGCTAAGGATGAGTCCACGGATATTAGCTGTCTTATGCTTGCTCACATGGAACCGGACTTGCAAAAGCAGTTCGAGCATGTTGAGGCATACGATATGATCGAAAGCCTCAAAAGTATGTTCCAGGCTCAGGCGAAGACTAAGAGGTATCAAGTCTCTCAGGCTTTGCTGAGTTGCAAGCTTAAGGATGGTGATCCACTGAGTTCGCATGTGATCAAAATGGTTGGTTACGTGCAGTCTTTGGAGAGGCTTGGCTACCCCATTAGCGAAGAGTTCGCTACGGATATAATTCTGAACTCTCTTCCTAGTGCATATGGGCAGTTCATTTCGAACTACCACATGCATGGTATGGATAAGAAGCTCACTAAATTGCACGGGATGCTCAAGTAGGCAGAGGCGGATCTCAAGAAGGGCACCAGTCAAGTGTTGATGGTGCAGAATAAGGCTAAGTTCAAGAAGAGTTCTTGGACTAAGAAGAAGGCTAAGTCAGGAGGAAAGCAGGCTCAGGACCCGGTCCCAAGCGCTTCCTCAGGGACTAAACCATCTCCTTCAGCCGGATCCACTTGCTTATACTGCAAGGCGGATGGCCACTGGAAGAGGAACTGCAGCAAGTACTTGGCCGACAAATCCAAGAGTGGAGGTATGACTTCCGACTCAGGTACACTTGTTTGCAATGTTATAGACATATATCTTGCTGATGCACCTAATAGTTCTTGGGTATATGATACCGGATCAGTTATTCACATCTGCAACTCGTTGGAGGGACTGGTAAGAACTAGGAGCGTAGCAAGAGGCGAGGTTGATATTCGAGTCGGCAACAAAGCAAGAGTTGCTGCGTTGGAAGTTGGCTCGATGCAACTTCATTTACCTTCCGGATTCATTATGGAACTAAATAATTGTTATTATGTTCCAGTGCTTAGTCGAAACATTATTTCTGCTTCATGTTTGATGAGGCAAGGCTATGAGTCGAATATCAAGAATAATGGTTGTTCTTTGTATTTGAATGATATGTTTCATAGCTTTGCACCTGTCCAGGACGGGTTATTTATTTTGAATCTTGATGGTGAGTCGGTTTATAACATAAATGTTAAAAGGTTGAAACCAAATGATCTGAATATGACTTACTTTTGGCACTGTCGGCTTGGTCATATAAGTTGGAAACGCATGAAGAAGCTCCATGATGATGGACTCCTCACTTCGTTTGACTTGGAGTCATTCGAGACATGCGAATCTTGCCTACTCGGCAAAATGACCAAGACACCTTTTGCAAAGAGTTGCGAAAGGGCATCCGACTTGTTGGGACTAGTACATAGTGATGTATGTGGACCAATGAGCACGACAGCCAGGGGTGGTTATGAGTACTTCATTACCTTCACTGATGATTTGAGTAGGTATGGATATATCTACTTGATGAAACATAAGTCGGAAGCCTTTGAAAATTTCAAAGAATTCTAGAATGAAGCACAAAATCAACTCAGCAAGAAAATAAAGTTTCTTCGGTCGGACCGAGGAGGCGAGTACATGAGCCATGAGTTTGATGACCATCTGAAAAGTTGTGGAATAGTTCCTCAACTTACTCCGCCAGGAACGCCACAAAGGAATGGTGTTTCGGAAAGGCGGAATCGGACCTTGTTGGACATGGTACGATCAATGATGAGTCGGACAGATCTGCCTTTATCATTTTGGGGTTATTGTCTAGAAACAGCGGCATTCACACTAAACAGAGTACCATCAAAGTCGGTAGAGAAGACACCGCATGAGATGTGGACAGGCAAAAAGCCGAGTTTGTCTTTTCTTAAGATTTGGGGTTGTGAAGCTTTTGTCAAGCGACTCTAGTCGGACAAGCTTACAGCCAAGTCCGATAAGTGTATTTTCGTGGGGTATCCGAGGGAAACCTTGGGTTACTACTTCTACAACCGAGAAGAGGGAAAAGTGTTTGTCGCTCGGAACGGTGTCTTCCTTGAGAAAGAGTTTCTCAGTCGGGGAGTAAGTGGGAGCACGGTGCAACTCGAAGAAATTCGAGAGGTACCGGCTAGTAGCGAGTCAGAAAAAACCTTGGAGGTTGAGCCGGTCGTGGCAGCTGAGCCGGCAGCAACACCTGTACTACGAAGATCGGCAATATTACGAAGTGTTCGTGATGTGTTACTGTTAGACAGTGATGAGCCGGCAAATTATTCGGAAGCGATGGTGGGATCTGATTCCGAGTCATGGCTTGGAGCCATGAGATCCGAGATAAAGTCCATGGATGAAAATCAAGTTTGGAACTTGGTTGATCTGCCAAACGGTGCAAGACCCGTCGAGTGCAAATGGGTCTTTAAGACAAAACTGATATGGATGGAAATGTTTCCGTCTATAAGTTCAAGGAGTTGATTACGACGAGACTTTCTCTCCCGTAGCGATGCTTAAATCAGTTCGGATCATGTTAGCTATAGCAGCCTATTTCGACTATGAGATATGGCA
Organism: Avena sativa; assembly: GCA_916181665.1. Lineage (NCBI taxonomy): Eukaryota > Viridiplantae > Streptophyta > Magnoliopsida > Poales > Poaceae > Avena > Avena sativa. The sequence continues at coordinate 267,659,171 of OV702298.1, read as the reverse complement.
GATGGATGTCAAAATGGCTTTCCTTAACGAAAATTTAACCGAGGACGTGTATATGATATAGCCCGAGGGTTTTGTCGATCCGGCTAATGCTGACAAGGTGTGCAAACTTCAGAAATCCATTTATGGGTTGAAGCAAGCATCTCGGAGTTGGAATATTCGCTTTGATGAGGTAGTCAAATCGTTTGGCTTCATCAAGAGTGATCATGATTCTTGTTTGTACAATAAGTTTAGTGGGAACAAAGTAAATTTTCTAATCTTATATGTGGATAACATATTACTGATTGGAAATGATGTCTAGATGTTGCAAGAAACCAAGGAATCATTGGAAAGGAGTTTCTCAATGAAAGACTTGGGTGAGGCAACATACATCCTCGGAATCCGGATCTATAGAGATAGATCAAGGAGGCTCATTGGATTGAGTCAGAGTACTTATTTGGACAAAGTGTTGAAGAAGTTCAACATGGAATCGTCTAAGAAGGGGTTCTTACCGATGTCCCATGGTGTAAAACTTAGCAAGAATCAGTGTCCTTCGACAACTGATGAGCGAAGTCGGATGAGTGTGATTCCATATGCTTCTGCAGTCGGATCCATCATGTACGCCATGATTTGTACTAGGCCGGATATTTCCTATAGTGTTGTGAGCAGATACCAGGCTGATCCTGGAGAGATCCATTGGACAACGGCTAAAAATATCCTAAAGTACTTGAGAAGGACTAAGGATATGTTCTTGGTTTATGGTGGTGAAGATGAACTCAGTGTAAAGGGTTACACGGATGCGAGTTATCTCACCGACTCTGATGATTCTCGCTCGCAATCCGGATACGTGTTTATTATAAACGGAGGTGCTGTGAGCTGGAAGAGTTCCAAGCAAGAGACTGTGTCTGCGTCTACAACAGAGGCTGAGTATATTGCCGCCTCGGAGGCAGCAAAGGAAGTTGTTTGGATGAGGAATTTCCTCATGGATCTTGGTGTGGTTCAGGGCTCGTCCAATCCGTTGGACGTGTATTGTGACAACAATGGTGTTATTGCACAAGCCAAGGAACCTAGACAACACCAGAAGAACAAGCACATACTCATGCGGTACCACCTGATTCGCCAGTTCGTGGATCAGGGTGATATCAAGTTATGCAAGGTACACACGGATGCAAATATTGCGGATCAGTTGACAAAGCCGTTACCCCAGCCGAAGCATGAACCGCACCTGAGAGCCATGGGCATTAGATGCTTAGACATGTGATGTCGAAAGATTGACTCTAGTGCAAGTGGGAGACTGTTGGGAATCTGCCCTAGAGGCAATCATGTATGATGAGATTTCCCATTGTATTCATAAAGATATTAAGTAGTCCTTGTATAAACATCTGATGTGTATTATTGAATATGTGATTCGGTTGTGGAACTATGCATTCATGTTGTTTGCACTAAATATCCTTGGTCATTGAGGTTGTGTTGGACACACAAGTTAGACCAATGTGAAAGTTGGCTTGATGACTCGGTTCCACTTGTCATGGGCATGGAGATGCTATTCCAACTTACACAGACTCGGCTAAAGAGTTTAGCGAGTCGGATTGACCCATATTGAGGTACAACGAACTAGCTGTCATTTGTATATCTCAATCAATGTAATCCTTAGACCTGAGGTTGTTGCATAGTCCGAGTTGAGGATCACCGACTTAGGTTCTGTCAAACGCTGATCCGTAACTAGGTAGTTATAAAGGCAGGGTTCGGGTCAACTGAGAATCAAGCTGCGTGATGTGAATAACCAAGATGGGATTTTGCCCCTCCACTCGGAGAGATATTCTCTGGGCCCTCTCGTGAGATATGATTCGGAAAGCATGGCCATGCACGACTCGGTTAAGTGTTAACCGAGGTGATCGACTAAGAGTTAGTCGGGTGAATCACTTATCTCGGATCGAGAAGAGAGTCGGACTATTTAAGGGATGACATATATTCGTCTATAGTCTGACAAGGTATATCGTGAGGCAAAAGGGACTCGGACGTAAGTCGCATTGGAAAGGCAAGTCGTCATGACTCTTTGGTACTTGGGAGTCGGCACGTTCTGCTAGGAGCCGCTACCGACTGATCGATTGAGAGTAGGACTCCAATCATGTCCAAGTAGACATGAGCCTGCGGGGTCACACACTTAAGAGCGGGAGCAAGTTCGGATTGGATCCGAATCTGTAATCTGGTTGGGTTGGACCTAAACCAGATTAGGACTGAGTTAGTGAGTTGGACTCACGGTGACTAATATTATATGGGCTTTAGTGAATGTGTCGCGCGAGCAGAGCCCACGTTCACTCCCTATATATAGTGGAGCACTATAACCCAGAAAGATTAATCGTTGTTCGGTTAGGTCATTTCATGTGTTGGAAACCCTAGCTCGACAGCATTCCAACCGTCGTTACGAACCTAGCAGTTCGCCGCTGGCGCTCCTCCTTGTACGTGTGGATACCAGCAGAGGTGTTGTGCGATCAGCACCAGGACGATCGGATCGTGAGGACTACACTGCATCAACTGACGCGCTTCATCAGTAATCCACAACTGCGCGTCTAGTGGTAAACCTTGTGGCCTTCTACCTCAGCTAGTTCTTGGGATCACCATGTTAGAGGAAATTTTTTGTTTTATCTCCGCGTGGCCCAACACCGCGAGTGTCATCGCCACCCACTGTCAGCCTCCTCTAGGTAATTAATTAGTTGGTTTTTATATTAATTAGTATTTCTATATTAGGTAATTAATTAGTTGGTAATTTTTAGTTAGTTGGTAATTATTTACATACTTGGTTTGTTTTAGTTAGTTAGTAATTTATAATTAGTTTTGGTTATATTTCTATAATGTATATAGTTAGGTATAATGTATTTCTATATGTATATAGTTAGGTATAATGTATATAGTTATGTATAATGTATATAGTTAGGTATAATGTATTTATATATGTATATAGTTAGGTATAATGTATTTCTATAATGTATATAGTTATGTATAATGTATTTCTATATGCATATAGCTAGGTATAATATATATGATGTATTTCTATAATGTATAGTTAGGTATAATGTATTTCTATATGTATATAGAAATATGAATAATGTATTTCTATATTATGTGCATTTTGCAATAATTTTGTGTGCATCTCGCATTTTGCAGAAACTATGGATCCACCTAGTCCAATCAGCAGAGACCCATCACAAGAAGATGAAGGGAATATGCCCTGAGAGGCAATAATAAAGTTGTTATTATGTATATTCCGAGTATATGATAGATGTTTATTTTGCATGCTATAATTGTATTAATACGGAAACGTTAATACATGTGTGTTTAATAAACAAACTGAAAGTTCCTAGTTATGCCTCTCTTATAAACTAGCTCGTTGATTAACAAGATGATCAAGGTTTCCGGATCATAGACATTTGATGTTGTTAATAACAAGTTCACAACATTATCGGAATGGTGTGATGAAAATTCATACGAAGTATAGCAATACGATCAAAGTCAGTGTGTTTATATTGCTATAACATCATACGAAGTAATCCTAATCCTTAGACCATGAGATAAGATCAGTCACTAACACTGGAAGAGTATCTTGATAACATCAAACGTCACACAATAACAGGGTGACTATAAAGATGGGTTTAGTGCTACTAAGGTGTTATGTTGAGGCCCATGGATCAAGAGTGGAATTTTTCCATCCCGATGATGGATAGATATACTCTAGGCCCTCTCGGTGATATCACATTGGTTAGCTTGCAAGCAAGTGATTTGATCACTAGAATGTTATATCACGGAACGAGAAAAGAGTACATGTCGGTAATGATATCAAACTAGGTATGAAGATACCGATGATCGAATCTCATACATGTAATATATTGTGAGACAAAGGGACTAAGATTCTAGAGTAAAAGGTTCTCACGATCACAAGAAGTCATCGTTGAATGTGTAGGAGTCAGTATGGATCTCTAGGTCCCGCTTCTAATTATTGATGTGAGAGGGGTCTCGATCATGTATGGATTATTTGCGAACTGTAGGGTGAAACACTTAAGAGACACCCATACCATTTGGAACAAATAGTTTCTTGCTGAAAAGATTTACAAAGCGCAGGAATTTATTTCACTAGACACCAGAATGGTTTCTGGTGAAATTCCTGAAAGTGTTTCTACATGTGAAATAAAAAACCTAGCAAGGGGTTTTATGTGAATGTTTGTACATTAAAGTAATTGAAAAAATTCTGAATAAATAAATAAAAGGATTTTTATTTAAAGAGAGATTGCATTAAATTTGGTGGAAATTTAATGGGATTTTTTAGTGGAGAAATGAAGGGGCTAAAAAGTGAGTGGGAGCTCCATCCACATGAATGGAGGAGGGGAGGGGCAGCCCCCATTCGGCAGCCACCCCCTTGGGGTTCCCCCTCCCTCCTATATAAAGCCCCCTCTCCCTCTCTCACACTCACAACTCCTCGTGAAGGATCTGTCTCCCCCTCTAGTTTATCCCCCATGGTCTCGGACTAGCGAGATACATGTTCCCGGTGGATTTTCGGCAAGAAAGAGTTGTTGCTTCTGCTGCATCGCTGGAGCGAGGAGGCGGAGGTTTCTTGGTGGCTTGGACGTGTGTGCGAGCATGGATGCGCTGCTAATTTGCGGCGCTGGACTTGTTCTCGATCTTGAGATCAACAAGCGTTCGTCTACATCATCCACGAGTACAACCTCGTTAAACTTTGTCGGTCTACAAGGGTATGTTCTCTATGGATGTATATCCACCCGTTGCTTGTATCTAGTAAATAGATATTGGTACATAGTTGTTCCCATCATAGGAAATTTCTTGTTTTCTATGTTGCAAACCCTACAGTGGTATCAGATCCAGATCTATGCGTAGATGCTTTGTACGTGTTGTACACATCTGAGTATGTGTGCGATGATCATCATGTTATTTATTCTTGGTTGTACTTTGGATATTGGTGGCATAGTGGGATGAAGTGGCCCGAACAAACTTTACATGTCCTCGCACATGAGACATGTTCCATGCTTGACATGCAACTAGTTTTTCATAAGTGGCTAGCGGGTGTTTGTCTCTCCTACTATAGTAAATATCTAATTTATAACGAGTTGTCAATAATTTGGTTATCCTCGTTGTGGTTCCATGTTCGTAGGTAAGAACGGTTCTATCTTCGAAAGCCCTAAGCCACGTAAAACTTGCAAGGGATAAATTAGAAGCGTCTAGTTTAGATTGTTACTGGGCTAGTGTCATGATATGGTAATGTTGTAAGTAAAAGTATAGTCGATACTCTTATAACACACATAACGTGTAAGTTCCATTGAACTTGGCCTTACACAAAAAGGAATGATAAAGATCATACCACGATGCACATGATGATGATCAAGTGCAAGAACCATATCATTTCACTTTTAACATATGATGTTTGTTGCATGTTATATTGCTTGTTTGGCATTTTATTAGCATAATAAGATGATCCCTCATTTAGATATCAAGATAAAAATGTGTTCTCCCTTGAGTATGTACCGATTATGTTTCGCCACTCCAAGACATCACGTGATGACCAGACGTTCTTGGATCCACGATCATATTTCGGGTGTAATACAGTTTTATTGGATATGGTTTGACCTATGATGTCTCTGGCGGACTTGCCCTTGTCATTTTGGGGTTATGCACTAGAAACTGCTGCATTCACTTTAAATCGGGCACCATCTAAATCCGTTGAAAAGACATTGTATGAATTGTGGTTTGGAAACACACCTAAATTGTCATTTCTTAAAGTTTGGGGATGCGATGTTTATGTGAAGAAACTTCAGCCAGATAAACTCGAACCCAAAGCGGAAAATTGAATCGTCACAGTATACCCTAAGGAAACAATTGGGTATTCCTTCTATCATAGATCCGAGGGCAAGGTTTTCGTTTCCAAGAATGGATCCTTTCTAGAGAAAGGTGTGTGTATTTGGAAGGTAGAACTCAAAGAGGTTGTTAAACCTTCTCTTCATAATATGGCGAGTAGCACAATGCTGGAAGCTATTCCAGAGTTGACTTCACCAAGTGAAGAGGGAACTAATGATAAAGATCATGAAACTCCAAAAGAGAACACTACCGAACCTCGCAGGTCTAGCAGGACGCATGCAACTCCAGAACTATACAGAAATCCTGTTATGAATTTCATGGTAGATGAAATAGATGACCCTACGACGTATGAAGAAGCGACGATGAGCCTGGATTCCAATAAATGGCTAGAATCCATGACATCTGAGATAGAATCTATGTATGAAAACCAGATTTGGACCTTGGTGGACTTACCTCACGACCAAAAGGCCGTGGAGAATAAATGGATTTTCAAAAGGAAAACTGATGCTGATGGTAACATAATCGTCTATAAAGCTCTACTTGTCGCAAAAGGGTTTTGACAAATTCAAGGAGTTGACTATGATGAGACATTCTCTCCCGTAGCGATGCTAAAGTTAGTTAGGATTATGTTAGTAATTGCTGCTTTTTTCGACTATGAGATATGGCAGATGGATGTCAAAACTGCGTTCCTCAATGGCAAAATTGAAGAAGAGTTGTACATGATACAACCAAAGGGTTTTGTCGATCCTAAGGATGCTGACAAGGTATGCAAGCTTCAGCGATCCATCTATGGACTGAAGTAAGCTTCCCGGAGTTGGAATCTCCGCTTTGATGAGGTGATCAAAGAGTTTGGATTTATCCAAACTTATGGAGAGGCTTGTATTTACAAGAAAGTGAGTGGGAGCGATGTGGCATTTCTGATATTATATGTGGATGACATATTACTGATCAGAAATGATGTAGATCTGTTAAACAGTGTTAAAAGTTATCTAAACAGCAAACTTTCAATGAAGGACCTAGGTGAAGCATCATACATATTAGGCATAAAGCTCTATAGAGATAGATCAAGGCGCCTAATAGGGATATCGCAAAGTACATACCTTGATAAGATTTTAAGGAAGTTTAAAATGGACAAAAGTAAGAAAGGGTTCTTACCTATTTTGCAAGGAAAGACGTTGAGTAAGACTCAAAGTCCGCCTACGGCGGAAGAAAGAGAGGTAATGGACAAAGTCCCCTATGCTTCTGCCATAGGCTCTATAATGTACACCATGCTATGTACAAGACCGGATGTGGCACATGCTATTTGTTTGACTAGTAGAAACCAATCTGATCCAGGATCTGGATAGAGGTCAAGAATATCCTTAAGTACTTAAGAAGAACTAAGGAAATGTTTCTAGTGTACTGAGGTGAAGAAGAGCTCGTCGCTAAGTGTTATGGTGACGTTAGCTTCGACATTGATCCGGATGAATCTAAGTCTCAATCCGGATACGTATTTCTCATGAATGGTGGAGTGGTTAGTTGGAGGAGTTCCAAACAACCCGTGGTGGCGGGATCAACAATGGAGGCCGAATATGTTGCTGCTTCGGAAGCAGCTTAGGAAGCAGTTTGGATGAAGAAATTCATAAACCAACTAGGTGTGGTTGCTAGCGCGTTGGACCCAATGGTTATCTATTGTGACAACAATGGAGCCAATGCCAAAGAAACAAGGTCTCACAAGAATTCCAAGAATATTAAGCACCGTTTCACTCCATCCGCGAGCATGTCAAGGATGGAGATATAAAGATTTGTAAAGTACACACGGATCTCAATGTAACAGATCCGCTGACTAAAAGTCTCCCTAGAGCAAAACATGATCAACACCAGAACTCCATGGGTGTTAGATTTATCACTATGTATCACTAGTGCAGACCCCCCGCCCCTCTAACACCGGTTGGGAGGGCCCTCTAACAGCGGTTGTAGAACCGTTGTTGAGGGTTCGGTCTTAGAGGGGGGCCCCCTTTAACACCGGTTCTTATATGAACCGGTGTTAAAGGGTGGCGCACGTGGGGCTGCCACAGGGCTCAGCCCCCCCTTTAACACCGGTTCATAACATGAACCGGTGTTAAAGGTTCTCTGCCGCGGCAGGAAAACGGCCTAAATCTCTGCCGCGGCAGAGTTCTGCCTCTGCCCCGTTCTGGGCGTATTTATGCGGGAGGGGGGAGGGGGAATCGATCGGGAGCGGTATACACATACATCGTCATAGGTACATACGAGTACATGAATAATTAAGCAACTATTATTATACACAAACATCGTCATCGGCACATACATCGTCATCATTCATTTTGGTGGATATCTAAAGAGTTCTCCGCCAGGCGTGACGACCTCATCAAGTATGAACCCCGCCAATTCCTCTTGAATGTCTCGTATGCGGTCAAATGGTAGGAGTTGGTCCCGCATCCGTTTGATCTGATAATATATGAAGAATGGGGTCAATATATATATAAGAATAAAACTCAACACAATTGATGGTAATAAAATAATGTTGTGGACTTTGTTTACTTACTCTAAGTTGTTCTAGTGCGGCTTGGCCCGTCGTACATATCGTTTTGCGAATGAACTCGCAAACATAGTATCCACATAAGTTATTGTCGGGTCCCTGATGCGCGCACTTTACGAGAATAGAGAGTTCAATCAAAATAATAATCAATAAAGCATGATATAATGGAATTGGAAGAAGAATCAAAGAGATACACAGACCTAGCTAGCTAGTATTACTTACATTTTGGTCTACAAATTTTAGTTCTTCTGACCATTCACCCACGGCCCTGCCCGTGAACCTTTTCCAAACCCTGTCCGGCAAAGAAAATGGATAAAGGAGTAATTAATTACTTGTTGTCACGAAAGTTGCCGATCTAGTGCGATAATATGATTGAAATTACCTCTGGAGCATCTCTCTAAAGTCTGCCCATAGCTCTTTTTCTTTTCGTAACGAGTCCATGACAAGGACTTTTCCTGAGTCGGGTTGAATGACTAGCAGAATAAAGTGGAACCTACGCACGCATAACTCATCATCAGTTACACTTAACATCGAGTAAGCCGAAACAGAATGTGTACAAGAGAGAGGGTAACAGTACTCACAAGAAGTTGTAAGGCAATAGTATTTCCATTTTGGTTTGTTGTCTCAGTAAAGACCTTAGCAAGTAATCTTCTGTTTGCCCGGGTTTGGTTCTTACCATTTCTTCATGAACTCTATTTGGGTCAACGAACCCAATGTCAAAAGGGCCTCCTTTCATGCATTCCATAACCTTTTTCCTGCATAATATTATATACATATATGGTGAGCATATATATACATGCAATTAATGAAGTGAATGAGATGAGATATAAATTACAGAAATAGTACTTACACACAATAAAGGCTGATGGCAGCTTTGTCGAGTTCCTTCTGATTGAATAGAAAATGCAAGTCTTGAATGTTGAAGTCGATCCCGTCGTCTCCGCACAAGAAAATCTCATCTCTTATATGCGCCGTGATCCATTATTCCTTTCTCGTCTTGCAGAAATCAAGGTACCACTTGTGCAATTTTCGCATCTTTGTTGGTAGATACTTGAGCTCCTCTTTCTTGACGAGATTCTTCCCATACTTCCATGGCTGTATGGGGTTGGCATCGCATTTGGGCAAGTTGTCTCCCATGATGTTCAAGTATGCAATGTAAGTCATCCCCATCTCATTGGCCTTTCTTTGTAGCTCTGCCTCGTAATCATTTATGGGAGGAGCGTCCCGTGTGTCAAACATTTGGAGCGGGGCACATGATTGGTTTTCCTGCTCTCCGAGCATGGGAACTGTTTTCTGGGGTGCCTCACGACTGCTACTTTCAGTCTCCCTACGGCTTCTTGCATCCGCCTTCAAAATCTGGCACTCATAGTCCGGCACAAGTGGGGTTTCAGGTTTCAAAAGATTTTTGTAAAACTTCTCCACCACCGCCGGATCTATTTTCTCCTTTGGCTCGGCCCGTCTAGGTGCAAAGAATTTCTTGACCTCTTCTTCCGAGATCCTATTGGTCTCCTCGTCGCTGCGATTCCACGGTAAAACCGGCAATGGCTTGGCGGAAGGCTGTGGGACGTAGTTTTTTGAACTCTTTGGCGTACAGTTTCCTGCGGATTTCTTTGTGGCAGTGCTAGTGATGCTCTTTGTGGCAGTGCTCTTCCGCTTACGCTGAGGAGATGGCTGAAGCACCGGAGATGGCTGACGGGCCAGAGATGGATGGCGCGCCGGAGATGGCTGCCACGCAGGAGATGGCTGAAGCGCCGGAGATGGCTGCCGCGCAGGAGATAGCTGAAGCGGCTCAGACTGCTGACGCTGCAGAGACGGCGGGGGTGCCAGTGGCCTCCAATTTGGAAGCACGATGTGTTCCTTCTTCCAAAGAATGGTTGTTTTCACTACAAATTTGAGTTGAGTTTCCCCTTCACCTGTAGCATGGTCAAGCTGTGCCTCCTCATATTCCTTCACAACCTCATCCACGCCGACAATAGCATAGCCATCTGGAATTGGTCGGCAGTGGTAAGTTCCACCAGCTACAGGAGGTAAGGCATAGCCGACAGCCACCTTAATGGGTAAGCCCATTAATCTCACATGCATCTCAGCGTGTTGCTCTCCGTGATCTCATCCACGGGGTATCGAGGACCCGCCATTTCAAGCGTGGGCTGCACGTTCTCCGTGGAAGCCACGCTGCTTTTCCGCGCAGAGTCTGGGCCACCGGCAGCTTCCAATGCAGGCTCTTCGTGCCGCTGAGATGGGCCGGTAGCTTGATGGCTCTGTTGTGCATTCACTTGCGCCTGCAGCGCCACAAGTGCATGTTCTATCTGTGTCATCCGCTCTGTACGCTCTTTTTCTTTTCTGCCGCGCCATCTGTAAGAGTCGCTCCACTCGTCAAACCCATCCTTCCACGTCATACCCCTTGTGCCTCGTTCATGTCCAGGGTGTTCTTTTTTACCGATGGCGCGTGTGAGCTGGTTATTCTCTCTGTCGGGATGGAAGGTCCTGGCGGCTGTTTCCTCGTATGCCGTGATGAGTTCAGTGATGGGTTTGGCAAGGAGGGTTGGGAAGATACACAATCCTGTTTCTGGTTCCAACCTTGCCCCGATTCCGTAGAACCAAGTCTTTGCACGTAGGTCCCACCCATCTGTCTAGGGTGTGATCCCTCTAGCGCGCAGGGCCTTCTCAACTTCCTCCCACTTAGGCCTCTGAGATATGTAGCCACCTGACCCCGTCCTCTGGTGATATTCCTTCTTCTGGGCATTAAGCGTATTGGTTTCTGACCTCTTTTTAGCTATAGAATCTTTTTTTATATGTCACAAATTCGGGCCAGTGAGGTTTTATCTTCGCATAATATGCATCTTCGAAATTTGGAGTCTCGCCAGCTTTGACAAATTTGTTCAATTTTGTCTTCCAGTTGCGGAAAGCGTCAGCCATCTTATTTAGAGTCCATTCTTTGACCTTTTCCTTTATAACCGGGTTGTTTTCATCCTCCTCTGGCGGAAGGGTGAAATTTACCAACATCGAATTCCAAAGCGTTTCTTTGGATCTTTCATCGACAAAGGTACCGTCACCCTTCTTTGGCTTATTCCAATATTCAATTATGATTGGGATTTGGTCCCTAACAAGAACTCCAGCCTGGCGTACAAATTTGTTTGCGGCCTTCTTGGGCTCCATCGGCCTGCCATCAACACGGACTGCTTCGATCGTGAACTTTGCACGATCTTTCAACCGATGGCTCGCGCCTCGCTTGCTCTTTTTCGTAGAAGAAGATGGTTGCTGGCTGGTCGATCCAGAGGGCTAAAAGAAGAAAGAAGCGTTAATTAATACATGTAGAAGAAGATTGTTGGTGGAAGTCAGCAGAGGCTTAATCAATGCATATACCTCGCCGGACTTTGTAATCACTAAATTGCGTTCACCGGAGTCTTCATCTTCTCCATGACTACTTGAGCTGTCATCATGTCCCTCCAAGTTCAGATATTGTGAGGTGTCCTCATCAATAATGTTCTCCATTATTTCTTCTTCTTCAAGGTTTCTACTAAGTGGATCCATAGTTTCTAAAACAATAATATTATCTAGAGTAAGAGAGTAAACATTCAAGTGGACTTGGATTCATACACAAATATACATATTATTCATACAAAAATACACAAATGAAATTAAAACCCTAAGGATGCTTGATCATTTTAAACGAGTTCCGAGGGGTCCAAACCCTAATTCGGAGAAATCCCGAATGCATATGAGAGGGTCTAGCTATAGTGGCTGACCAGAGGCTGGCGGCGTTGGAGAGCGACCTAGGGCGCGCGAGGTAGCGTGATGCGGCCTACCTAAAACGGGCGTTGTTCGAAAGAGGAGGCAAACATTATAGCGACGGCAAACAACTTGGCAGAACAGATACAATGTGGAGGGGATATCCCTTTTATAAAGGAGATCAAAATAAGCAAGAAAAACCGCGGAGAACCTAAACATGCCACCGAAGTCAATGAGCCAAGATCAGGATGAGTCAGAGCTCAACAACGACACCCCCAAGAGGGTAACGACCAACGAGACCTATGGTAAAGGGTTTTCACCCGGAGCCCTGTGACGAAGAAGGTAGCAGCATCGGCGGCCCCAGAGACCTATGGTAAAGGGTTTTCCCCGTCTTCTACCCCGCCCGTTGTCCCCAAGATAGGCCCCAGACCAAGGGGAGAAGCCACGACGCTCGCCAAAGAGCTGCCCGCGCAGTCCACCTTCTAAGGCCGCCACCGACATCCGTGAACTCTAGCCACCACTCCGACGACCAACAACACATCGCATCACCGAAGAGAGGGACGTCGTGCCGTCGTTGCCAGCGGACACACCTGCAACCCGAGAAGGACCATGCATACACCCCGACATCGCTGGCATAACGCGCGAGCTCGCACCCCATGGCCACCACCGGAGCTCGCACCCACCTAGGCCGCCCCCGTAGCCGAGAGGGGAGGCCGTCCCTGTACCGCGTCTGGGCCCTGGGCCTCCCCGACGAATCCGCCTCCCTGACCCATCCCCTCCACATCCCTGTCGTTGGCCCCAATCCGTGGACGCTCTCGCGTAGCCGCTCCTGCCCGCCACACCCGATGACCCGAGCTACCACCGACAATGCGAGCTCGAGGAGGGGACAATGAGGACCAGGATGATGCAGGGAAGACGCGGGTGGCAGCAGCAACGCCTGCTTCCTCGAACGACGCAGAGGCATGGACGGAGTCGCGCCACCGCGCGAGCTCCACTGAAAACTGCCGGCCGGCGGCGCCACCGCGCGAGCTCCACACCACCGCCAAAGGGAGGAAACAGAGGGGACCAGGCGGTCTGCTAGCTCACCACGGCGTCGAGGTTCTTGTAGTTGCCAGCGTCGTCGGCGGCTTCGGTGGCGCGCGTGGTGGCGGTGGCGGTGTTGGCGCGCGCGAGGGCGACGGCGGCTCTGATCGAGTTGGCGGTGGCAGCCGACATGAGGGTGGCGACAGCGAGGGCGAGGGCGGCGACGGCGAGGGCTGGACGGCGCCGGCGGCTGCTCTCTGTAGTTTTTCTCTGCGTGGCGGCGGGTTCGATCTGTCTCTGTGGGGAAGAAAGGAAGGGGAGGCGCGCATTTAATACCCCCCCCCCCCTTTAACACCGGTTCGGGGCTGGAACCGGTGTTAAAGGGGGGGAATTCGTTTCGCGCATGCATTTAATACCCCCCCTTTAACACCGGTTCCAGCCACGAACCGGTGTTAAAGGGGGGGGTGCACGCGCGAAACAAAATAAATGCGCCCCCCCCCTTTAACACCGGTTCGTGTCTGGAACCGGTGTTAAAGGGGGGCATTTATTCAAAAAATAGGATATGAATTTAGAAAATTCATATCTTTTTCATTTCAACTTAGAAAAATATGAATAATATATCATACTTTTCAGAAAAATAATATCTATCCATTCATGTAAAAACATTTTATATTTACTTTAGATGAAAATTTTCAAAATTATTAAAACACTTACATATGAATTTTGATTATTCAATTCAAACAAAAATAAATTGTCAAATCCTAAAACTTTGAACATAAGAAATATTAAGCATCTAAAAAGGAATATAACCCTATTTTATTAGACCAAATCATATTTTAATGCCGCATCTTTTGTATTAACATTTTTGAATTGATTGGATATCTAAATGCCGCATCTTTTGTATACACTTGAATTTGACCAAGCCTTGCTCAACTTGCATTGGTTTTTTGATAAAATATCATATTGTGAACCTAAAAATGATTTTTGTAAAAAATCATGAGCATCGTATCATGTACCTGTAGTTCATATCTGGCCCACTTCCTACCGATTCGGCAGGAATTTGTCTTTTTCACCAGAGGTGGACAGAAAGGTTTCAGATCCCCCTGTTGGTACATTGTCCATATAAGGTGGTCTAGTATTTTTGTAAAATGTGTTGGTGGTTTTTTGAATTAGCCATTTGGTGGTTGCTTCACAAAACAGTCCGTTTTTAATGCTCGGAAAATGGAAAATGCCTTTTTGGTGCGATAAAAAGGAAAACTTCCTCTTGCAACCGTGTAGTGTGCTTGAATGAGAGAATGCCCGTCCCTACATATCATTGCTTTACATCCTAGGGTGCCTTTTCCATGCAGTCTCCCCTCATGTCGTGATTCGGGAACACCAATCGCCTTAAGGTCAGGAATAAAATCAACACAGAACTCAATGACCCCCTCTGTTACATAGCCCTTGGAGATGCTTCCTTCTGGCCTAGCACGATTATGAACATATTTCTTTAAGACTCCCATGTACCTCTTAAAGGGGAACATATTGTGTAGAAATACAGGACCGAGAATGGCAATCTCTTCTACTAGGTGAACCAGGAGATGCGTCATAATATTGAAGAAGGATGGTGGGAACACCAACTCAAAGCTGACAAGACATTGGGCCACATCTGTTTGTAACCCTGGTAGGCTTTCTGGATCGATTACCTTCTGAGATATTGCATTGAGGAATGCACATAGCTTCACAATGGGTACTCGAACATTTTCAGGTAGAAGCCCCCTCAATGCAATCGGAAGAAATTGTGTCATAATCACGTGGCAGTCATGAGACTTCAGGTTTTGGAATTTTTTCTCTGCCATATTTACTATTCCCTTTATATTCGACGAGAAGCCAGACGGGACCTTGATACTGCTCAGACATTCAAAAAAGATTTCCTTCTCTGCTTTGGTAAGAGCGTAGCTGGCAGGAGTTAAGTGGCATCGTTTACCCTTCTTGTTCTCAGGATGCATAGGCTCTTCAGGGGCTTTCAGACGTTGCTGGTCCTGCCGTGCTTCCGATGTATCTTTTGTCTTCCCATACACTCCTAGAAATCCTAGCAGGTTCACGCAAACATTCTTCGTCACGTGCATCACGTCGATTGAAGAGCGGACCTCTAAGACTTTCCAATAGGGTAGGTCCCAAAATATAGATTGCTTCTTCCACATGGGCGCGTGTCCGGCATCGTCATTCGGAACAGATAGACTGCCAGGACCTTTTCCAAAGATTACTTCTAGGTCCTTGACCATACCAAATACCTCCTCACCGGTACGGAGGACAGGCTTCCTCCGGGGTTCTGCCAGACGTTTGAAATGCTTGCCTTTCTTTCTTACTGGATGCAGGTTCGGAAGAAATCGGCGATACCCTAGGTACACAACCTTCTTACATTTATCCAAATATACACTTTCAGTCTCATCTAAACAGTGTGTGCATGCATTGTATCCCTTGTTTGTCTGCCCTGAAATGTTACTAAGAGCAGGCCAATCATTGATGGTTACGAAAAGCAATGCTCGTAGGTCAAATGGCTCCCCTTTGTGCTCATCCCACATACGTACACCTGGTTTGGCCCACAGCTGTAAAAGTTCTTCAACTAATGGCCTTAGGTACACATCAATGTCGTTGCCGGGTTGCCTCGGGCCTTGGATGAGCACTGGCATCATAATGAACTTCCTCTTCATACACAACCAAGGAGGAAGGTTATAGATACATAGAGTCATAGGCTAGGTGCTGTGACTGCAGCTCTGCTCACCAAAAGGATTCATGCCATCTGTACTTAGACCAAACCTTAAGTTCCTTGCGTCACGTGCAAAGTCCGGGTACTCTCGCTCGACTTTTCTCCAATGTGACCCATCAGCGGGGTGTCTCAACATCGCGTCTTTCTTACGGTCTTCCATGTGCCATTGCAACAACTTGGCATGCTCTTTATTTCTGAAGAGACGTTTTAACCGTGGTATTATAGGAGCATACCACATAACCTTGGCGGGAACCTTCTTCCTAGGGGCCTCGCCCTCAACATCGCCAGGATCGTCTCATCTGATCTTATACCGCAGTGCAGTGCATACCGGGCATGCATCCAAATTCTCGTACTTCTCACCGCGGTAGAGGATGCAGTCATTAATGCAGGCATGCATCTTCTGCACGTCTAATCCTAGAGGGCAGACAATCTTCTTTGCTTGGTATGTACTGTCGGGCAACTCATTATTTCTTGGAAGAAGATTCTTCATTTTTACCAACAACTTTGAAAATGCGCTGTCAGTCACACTGTTCTCTGCCTTCCATTGCAGGAAATCCAGTGTGGTACCTAGCTTTTTGTGGCCATCTTCGCAAGTTGGATACAACAATGTTTTGTGATCCTTTAACATCTGCTCCAGCTTCTCCTTCTCCTTTTCAGTTTCACATTCTTCCTTTGCATCAGTAATGGCCCGACCAAGATCGTCATCAGCGGGCCCATCTGCTGCCTCTTGATCTTCATTATCTACCCCCGTTGCAGTATCATCATATTCAGGATACATATTATGTTAGTTGTCATCATCCTCTTCTCCTTCGTTGTCTTCCATCACAACCCTTTTTTCTCCGTGCTTGGTCCAACAATTATAGCTGGGCATGAAACCGGATCGAAGCAGGTGGGCGTGAATGGTTCTGGTATTTGAGTAGTCTTTCTTGTTCTAACAGTGAACACACGGACAGCACAGAAAACCATGGTGACCATGGTTTGCATTAGCCACAACGATTAAATTTTGGAGGCCCGTAATGTACTCGGAAGTGCGGCGGTCACCGTACATCCATTGCCGGTTCATATGCATTAATATGTAGTATATATCAAAAATTAATAGGGAGATGACCATTTATATATATATAGTACATCAATGACACATGAAAGGATAGTTGCCGACCTCGACCGAGAAGGAAAGAGCAACTAGAAAACTTATTTTGAGCTCTCGGGCATTTCACCGAACACCTCTTGTGCATATGAAAAAAACACAAACTAGCACTCTTCAGACCCTCTTGCTAGGCTCCAAAATGAGATAGTGAAAAAATGATAGAGTGGGGTGTGGGCTGCGGTGTCTTATCTAGCGCCCCCTTTAACACCGGTTCAAGCCACGAACCGGTGTTAAAGGGGGGGGGGGCTGCACGGGCCACTGTTGCAGGGTCCTTTAACACCAGTTCGTGGCACGAATCGGTGTTAAAGGGGGGCTCCTTTTTTGCCGCAAGGGCCACGCTGGTACGGCCCTCCCTTTAACACCGGTTCGTAGAAGAACCGGTGTTAAAGCCCTTTTCCAGGATCAACGAAAAGCCTCGTTTCCACTAGTGTATCTAGATTATTGTCTCTAGTGCAAGTGGGAGACTGAAGGGAATATGCCCTGAGAGGCAATAATAAAGTTGTTATTATTTATATTCCAAGTATATGATTGATGTTTATTTTGCATGCTATAATTGTATTAATACGGAAATGTTAATACATGTGTGTTTAATAAACAAACTGAAAGTTCCTAGTTATGCCTCTCTTATAAACTAGCTCGTTGATTAACAAGATGATCAAGGTTTCCTAATCATAGACATTGGATGATGTTAATAACAAGGTCACAACATTATTGGAATGGTGTGATGAACATCCATCCGAAGTATAGGATTACGATCAAAGTCATTGTGTTTATATTGCTATAACATCATACGAAGTAATCCTAATCCTTAGACCATGAGATCATGTCAATCATTAACACTTGAAGAGTATCTTAATAACATCAAACGTCACACCGTAACTGGGTGACTATAAATATGGGTTTAGTGCTACTAAGGTGTTATATTGAGGCCCATGGATCAAGAGTGGAATTTGTCCATCCCGATGACAGATAGACATACTCTGGGCCCTCTCGGTGATATCACATTGGTTATCTTGCAAGCAAGTGATTTGATCACTAGAATGTTATATCATGGGAACAAGAAAAGAGTACATGTCAGTAACAAGATCAAACTAGGTACAAAGATACCGATGATTGAATCTCGGACATATAATATATCGTGAGACAAAGGGTCTAAGATTCTAGTGTAAAAGGTTCTCATGATCACAAGAAGTTGGAGATTCTACCGGATCTGATAATGGAGGAGCCGACAACTCCGATGATGGAGAAGCCCATGGACCCTTAACAAAAGACTGGCGAGGTATATATAGGATGTCTGGTGATCACTAGATATATGATGTCCGGGAGTAGCTCTATATATCGAGTCATGTATATATTATATTGATGAATGTTTCTTCTCTTAGGCCTCCACATCGAGCAAAAATTCCAAGTGAGGCCCGGCCACAAAGTTGGATGCGCATACGAATTTTACAATTACGGCAATATCAGCACTAGGCGAACCATTGGAACCCAAAAAGGCTGCAACTGTATTTAAACAACATTGCGGATTTATGATTAGGAATCGCGTCCCGATCATCGTTCGAGAGTGGCATAATCCCATAGAGGCGGAAAAGAGTGAGTATGTCGTCGGAAGGTACAAAGAGGGTCTTTGGAATAACCTCATGGCACATTTCACGCTGTTAGAATTTGAGAGTGATGCCAAGACAGCTGCATTGAGGAAGAAATTCAATCAGTGGTCCCTTAAGAAGATGGCCGAACTATTCCGGAACTGGAAGAAAGCATTATGGCTAAAGTATCAGAAGGATAAGAAAACTCCAAAATTCGAAGGCTATATAGCGAAGCAACAACATTACTGGTATGCATTTGTGAAGTACAAGAAGTCAGAAGATGCTAAGAATAAGTCAGAAAAAACAAGATAAATGCTGCGAAAAAGAAATACCACCATCGCTAGGGGCCAGGGGCTACGGGACTGCCATGCCAAAGTGGGAAAAAAGATAAAGATCTATGTGATAAAGGGATCATTCTAGAACCAATTCGCGAAGAATGGGATTTGAGGACAAGAAATTGGTTCCTTGGGCATGGGAGTGAGTATGACGAACTTACATGGGACCTTGTTTGCAGTGACAGGATTAGGGTACCCAGGGAGAAATGGCTGAAAGTGGTGAATGAAATTAAAGGCGGAAAAACAAAGTTCCATCCCGATAGAGAGAATGACTTGCTGACAAAGGTCCTCAGGAATGACAAACACGGAGGACGAGTATGAGGCCTTGGACCTAGTTATACGTGGGAGATTGGGTTTCCCAATGACCAAGGTACTTATAGAAGCCGAGTGAGATCAAAGCAGCAACGGGAGGAGGAGGGAGACATGTTCAACTAGTTGCTAGCAAGAATTGACAAGTAGCAGCAGATTGACAAACTTAGAGGAGTAGCACGCCTGCAAGATCCTACACTTAGTATTACCGCCAACCCATCTAAGCGGAGAAGCAACGTGGCTGAATTGGAGGTCCCGGCTCATGATGCACGGCTGATAGATGGCGGTCTCGGCTACCCTGTGGATGGAATGAAGGAGAAGATATCTTGTGAGCTCCATCAGAAGGTAAAGAACATAACAGTGAAGGTGGCGGTTGGATGTCCTTTACCTTGTCCACCTGATGCACGCTGGCATGGCCGTGAAATTCCAGCTGGCTATGCTAAAGTCGGGGTGGATCAAATCTTAACAGGGTGGGACACAATGGAGCTTGACATCCCTGGACCTGAAGGTGAGAGGACACTCGGAGAAGTACTTAGTGGTATCATTCTATGGGACAAGAACAACATCAATCTTCCAGGCTCGACGCCAAGTCTAACACCGCCTCCGAGTTGTTGCAGGTCACCTTCACCTCCATCACCTACAAGAAGCCCACCCCATGACTACGACCACTGTTGGGGATATGCTATATGGGTATCCTAATAGCATGTCTCTTATTCGACTAACCCTGGTGGCCCATAGTCGGTAGCGTGGCCTATGGCCTGCTGGGCGGCCCAGTTAGGTGGATACAGAAGGGAGGCCCATGCCGGATAAAGGAAGGCTACGGTGGAGTCACCAGCATACCCAGAGCCTTGGAGTGCAAGATACACAAGACTAGTAATAGACGGTGCAGGACTTTGTAACCTGTCCGGCTAGGACTTTTCCCTGTAACCCTAGGACCTGGCGACTATATAAGTCGGGCCTATGGGAGCCTTTAGGGCACAACCTAGTATTGATTCAGACAACCTCGCACGGCGAACCTATCTCTATAACTCGGCGTACTGCCCTTATAGTGATTTATAGCAGGAGTAGGATTCCGCCACCGTTGTGGGATCTGAACGTGGGTAAGCTGTGTTACCTCGTACCCGTCAACCGTCTGCCTTACCCCACGTCTCTAAACACACACTGTGAGGACCCCTCCATGGCGTACTCGTCGGCAATACCACGACAGTTGGCGCCCACCGTGGGGCAAGAGGCGCTTCAGGCTCTTCAGCGGGCGAGGACCAAGATCTTCGCGGGAATTGGCAAAACCATAGCCATCGGTCGCGTTCTCTTCTCCGGCAATGTTCCGATCGTCCCTCCCAACGAGTTCTGGATCCCGGCGAAGACGAACCCTACGCGGTGTTCGGTCGTTCCTATCAGAGACATCCACCTCTTCATCGGTGAAACCGACTCAGGAACTAGTTCCCTGGGAGTCGGAGGAGCATCAAGACCCGCACGGACCGCCTACGGGCAGGATACGTTCGCGGAAGGATCAATGTCGGATCTCTCTTCAGAGTTTGCCGGCAAAGATCGGAAAGCATCAAGACCCACACGGACCTCCTACGGGCAGGATACGTTCGTGGAAGGATCAATGTCGGATCTCTCTTCGGAGTTTGCCGACAAATATCGGAAAAATTCAAGGCCCACCCAAACCGCCCCTGTGCAGGATATAAAGGTGGAAGATCACTACAAATCCGCCGGCTTCATCCGTGCGTCTGGACAATAGAGATCCAAGTTCGTCGGCGTGGTTACCATCTTCGATCTGGCGCGCTGCGTTCAGAGAGAGGGCGAAAACCCCCGCGACTACCTGGCCAGGTGGCTCCGTATACGAGCCGACCTAGCCAACTACCCCGATGATAACGCCTTGTATCACTTTATGGAAGGACTGGACCGCGGCACGCTTCTCCGACATTCCTTAAGATGGCAACAAGCAACAAGACGCCTTACCCTCGAAGAGATGGCAAGCACCATCAACAGCTACGCGGCAACTGACGCGGCAGCCCAGTTGGGGCTTGCGCTCAGAGACGGAGAACCTTAGGTTCAGCGGCCGCCACCACCGCCTCCCGCCGCCATCGTCGTAGCAGCACCACCACCTCCAGTCATCGTCGAGACCATTGCACCTCCACCTCCCTTCATCGAGGAAGTCCTGGCACCCTCCGACTCTGTCATTGACGCGCTTTATGCTGATTTCAGTGCAGATTCAGAGGAGATAGACTTTAGTCCAGAAGAGCTAGACTCCGCTATGCAGGAGATGGAGGAGGAGTACTCGCGCTACGAGCAAGACAACAACGTCGTCGCGTCCCGAGGGGTGTTCGTCACCATTGGGACGGCGATGGATGAAGATCAACCCGGACAAGCTCTGCCTACGGCGCTGGAAAAGGGGAAGGGGCCACTTATTGCTGCTGACGATGATCACGCAAAAGTCATGCCTCCCACGCTTAACCCAGTGCAGCAGCCGCAGGAACTCGGCACCGGCCCGAGAAACAACAACAACACAAACTTGTCGCCTCGAGCATCTACGTCCGCAGCAGCCCAAGTTACTCCAGCTGATAGAGTGATGTACGACAATCTCCTCGTCGAGCCACTGACCGTTGCTCATATCCGGAACATGACCCAGCTTGATGAAAAGCGCCAGCAGCTGTTGGAGGAGGCGCAAGCCATCGCGGAGCAAGGCGCTAAACTAGATCGAGATCTGGTCAACCCACAAAAGTCCATAGAAAAAGCTAGAGCAATGGAGGCCGAGTACAAGACTTTGCTACAGCAGTAGAAGGCTAAGAAATCTCCAGCTCGCGTTATCAACGATCCTGGCGTACGGCGCAAACTAGGATGGGCTCCCTCTAAGACAGAACAGGCCAATCCATACATTGACAGTAAAGGCAAGTAGGTGATGCCCACCCCACTCCTTAACCTCGCTGTCTCCAAGACCCTTCTGGAGCAGGATAGAACGCTTGAGGCAGTGGAACAGGTCTATGACCTAGTGGCCAAGGCGGTGAAACAGCAGGAAAAGGCCACCCCTCAGAGGCTTGAGTCTAACCCAGCGCTCTGCCAATATAGCCAATACCAGCCGCCAAGGGACAGATCTCCTCTTGATGTCGGGTCCCAGACGGGTTCATCAGAACGAAGACAGAGGGATGCACGCAACAGGAAGGATGCTATCCCCATATCCTCTGACCACGGAGAAAAGGCCCGACCTCGTCACCCATCGCCACCGCCCCGATCTCCCCGACATCGCGAAGATTACAAAGCTCACCATCATACGGATATGCCCCCACCAAAGCAGTGTGGCATCGTCATCCGCGACAACACGGAGCAGACCCGTCATGATGGAGAGAGCAACCAAGGACATAAGAGCAGGTCGCGCCATGACCCTCCACGTCCGACCAGCAACCGTGACAGGCGTGAGGCATCGCAGGAGGGTAACAGCAAGAAGGCTAACCCACCGCCACGTCCGCCTCTATCACCGCCAAGTAGTCACCATGGCGGAGGAGGCCCGCGTCATTCACGCAACCCATCCCCTGTTGACAAGAAGAAAAAGAACCCAGAGCCATATGATGCGCGTTCGCGGATCGATAAGATCCACGAGGCCCGGGAAGGACCATACCCGGGACCATGTTACTTTGGACCTACAATACGGTCCGCAACTTACCCCAAAGGTTTCCGGATTAACAAGACCATCAAGCCCTATGATGGCACCGCCAAGCCAGCCACATGGTTGCAGGACTACGACAACGCGGTGGAGATCGCCGGAGGCAACCCCAACATCGCTGTCAAGTACCTCCCATTAATGTTGGCGGGCACGGACCATCAATGGATCGACGACTTGCCAGAAAAATCTATCTACAACTGGCTGGACATGCAAGAAGCGGTCACCAAGAACTTTGAGGGTACATACAAGCATCCCTACACTGTGGGCGATCTACAACGGTGCGTGCAAGAGAAAGACGAGACATCTCGCGCCTACCTCTCCCGCTGGCTGGACATGAAGAATTCATGCATAGGAGTGCACGCTCAGACCGCCATGGCCGCCTTCATCGATGGGTTGGAAAGGGGCACATTGCTCCGACATAAGCTGAAGCGCTTGCATGACAATCACCAGCTAGACTTGAACCAGATGATTCAGTTGGCTAGTGAGTTCGCAGCTGCCGACGATGATGCTCGTGGCTCCTTGCCGGCAATGGCCGTTCCAACTCAAGCTCCGAGGAACAGCAGCACAAAGCGGAAAACCGCTCTAGAAGAAAAGCAATCTACCGACATGGTCGCTATGACGTTTGCAGGACGAGGAGAATGCGGACAACGTGGCCGAGGAAGGGGAGCTGGTCGATCGTGGGCAGCAACGAGGAAGTGAAACCAACTCGGCGCTGCTCCGTGTTCCCCAAACATACGAGGAGTACCGCGATATGCCATGCCTCGTACACCTCGATGTCAACGGCAAGGCCACCCATACCAATCGACACCGCAAGTTCATCAACGACCTCAAGGAATACCCGGAGTCCGGCTACAAGCAAAGTCGGAAGAACAGACCATGAGGCAAGGGCAAGGGGAAGAAGAAGGAGGAGGAGTCCAAGGATTCAAGTGACATGGACGAGGACGTTGACCCCAAACACGCCGCCAAGAGCGACGACAAGGGCAAGAACTCCTTCGCAAAGAAGGCCTCATTCTACCACACTTTCCTTGGCACCCCCACCGTCCGACAACATAAGACCTCCCTGAGGATCCTAATGGCTACTCTCCCCCAGTCCCCTAGTACCTGCACTGGTCGGAGGTTCCAATAACTTGGGACAGGACGGACCACCCAGACCTTATACCCACGGAGAACCAGTACGCCATGGTCATCAACCCCTTGATTGACGGCGTGGAGTTCACCAAGTGTATGGTGGATAGTGGAAGCAGCATCAACATCATGTACCTGGATACACTGCAAAAGATGAACTTGACGGAGGCAAACCTAAGGTGGACCAACACCATCTTCCACGGCGTAGTTCCTGGTCGGGAGGCTCGGTCCCCTGGGTGCATTACACTTCAGGTTGCCATTGGCGATGTTAATAATTACCGTCAAGAGCGCATGACCTTCGAGGTGGTCCCCTTCAAGAGCGTGTACCACGTCATATTCGGCCGCGACATATTCCACACGTTCATGGTCAAGCCATGCTTCGTCTACAACAAGCTCAAGATACCCGGACCAAATGGCATTATCACCGTATCCGTAAGCTTTACCAAGGCAAGGGACTGCGAGATTAACGAAGCAGCCATTGCAGAAGCTGTCCTCTACAGCGAAGAATTCAAAGAGATCTAGAGCAAGGTCGATGACTCAGAGATGCCCGCGTCGAAGAAGCAGATCTCCGACTCTGATCCTGCGTTCAAGGCTGCCATCGAGACCAAGCCAGTGGAACTTGTGGTAGGCGATGCCTCCAAGGTCACTGCCATTGGGACGAACCTGGATCCCAAATAGGAAAGCGCGCTCGTCGAGTTACTCCGTGAGAACAGGGACATCTTTGCCTGGCAACCTGCCGACATGAAAGGTGTACCTAGGGAACTTGCCGAGCACAGCTTAAACATTGATCCAAAATGCAAACCAGTGAAGCAACCTCTACGACGCTTTGGAGATGAGAAGAGACGCGCCATTGGCAAAGAGATAGCTAGGTTACTTAAGGCTACATTTATCCGAGAAGTTCTTCACACCCAATGGGTGGCCAATCCTGTACTTGTCCCCAAAAAGGGAACCAATGAATTAAGAATGTGCATTGATTACACCGGCTTGAACAAAGCATGTCCCAAAGATCCATTTTCTTTGCCTCGCATTGACCAAGTCATTGACTCGACGGCTGGCTCGGAACTTTTGTGTTTTCTCGACGCATACTCAGGATACCACCAGATCAAGATGAGGAAGTCGGACCAATTGGCCACTTCGTTCACTACCCCATACGGCACGTTTTGCTATGTCACAATGCCCTTTGGGCTGAAAAACGCAGGTGCTACCTACCAGTAGACAATGCAACGTTGCCTTCACGACCAAATTGGTCGGAACATTCATGCCTACGTGGACGATATCGCGGTGATGTCCAAAAAGTCAAACGACTTAATCTCCGACTTAAAAGAAACCTTTGATAATCTCCGGAAATACAACATGATGCTCAACCCCAAGAAGTGCGTCTTCGGGGTTCCAGCCGGCAAATTGTTAGGCTTCATCGTTTCCCAACGTGGAATCGAGGTCAATCCGGAGAAAATCAAAGCCATCTTAAACATAAACCGTCTGACATGCCTAAAGGACATTCAACGACTAACAGGTTGTGTTGCAGCAGTTAGTCGGTTTGTCAGCCGACTTGGAGAGAAGGCTCTGCCGCTGTACAAGTTGTTGAAGAAGGCAGACAAATTCATGTGGACGGACGAAGCAGACGCAACATTGAAGCAGCTCAAGGAGATTCTTTCCTCAGCGCCCATCCTTGCAGCACCCGAGCCTTGAGAGCCCCTGTTAATTTACATGGCGGCAACCAACCGGGTTATCAGCATCGTCGTCGTGGTAGAGCGGAAGGAACTAGGCTATGAGCATGGAGTTCAACGACCAGTTTACTACGTAAGAGAGGTCTTAACAGAGTCCAAGCAGCATTACCCGCACTACCAAAAGATAGCTTATGGAGTATTCCTTGCTTCTCGGAAGCTGAGGCATTACTTTCAGGAGCACCCAATCACAGTGGTGAGCAAAACCCCATTGTCCGACATCATCAACAACAGCGACGCCACAGGAAGGGTCGCGAAGTGGGGCATCGAACTTGCTGCCTTCGAGATCACCTACAAGAGACGCGACGCTATCAAGTCACAAGCTTTGGCGGATTTTGTTGCAGATTGGATGGAGATGCCAGATGCTACTCTGTTGCCAGAACCAGAGTACTGGGTGATGCACTTTGACGGATCAAAGCTACTCAACGGCTCGGGGGCTGGTGTATTGCTACAATCACCAACAAGAGACAAGCTACACTACGTTCTGCAGATCCACTTCGAGGCTACAAACAACATGGCGGAGTATGAAGCACTCATTCACGGACTACGTGTAGCCAAGGATATTGGCATCAAGCGCATAGTTTGCTGTGGAGATTCCGACTTGGTTGCCCAGTAGGTGGCTGGCACCTGGAATGCGCGGAACCCTATGATGGCGGCATATCGAGACGAAGTGGACGAGATAGCCAAGAGCTTCTTGGGCTACGAAGTCAAGTATGTGCCTATGGAGCAAAACGAGGCGGATGATCTGCTATCTAAGCTAGGATCAGGGCGCAAGCGAATTCCGCCAGGAGTTTTCCTAGAGCACCTACGCACACCATCCGTGAAGGGAGCCGACATCGATAACCCGGATAGAGAAGACACTTTCATCCATATGGTGACTAAAGTCCCTCCGGCTTGGACAAAACCGTTCATGGAATATCTCGAACACGGAAATTTGCCCAACAACAAAGTCGAAAGACGGAAAATAGTACGACGAGCAAAGGGTTATACCATAATCAATGGGCAACTCTACAAAAGGAGCACTACTGGTGTATACCTAAAGTGTGTTTCCCAGCTAGAAGGTATGGAAATCCTACGCGAAATCCATCTCGGAGACTGCGGGCACCACACCGCTCCTCGATTGTTGGTCACGAAAGCCTTCCGGCAAGGATTCTACTGACTGGCCACGAAGGCGGACGCCGACAAGATGGTTGAGACATGCATGGGATGCCAGTATTATGCCCGACAACCACATGTTCCTGCTGAAGAACTGTGAACAATACCAATAACTTGGCCGTTTGCAGTCTGGGGGCTAGACATGGTGGGACCGTTACAGACGGCACCTTGTGGGTTTACGCATCTGCTTGTAGCAGTTGATAAATTCACCAAATGGATAGAAGCTAAACCCATTAGAAAGCTTGATGGGGCAACTGCCCTCAGGTTTGTCCGGGATCTAGTGGTGAGATTTGGTCTCCCACATAGCATTATCACCGACAACGGCAGCAATTTATCACTCGGAGAAGTGGAGGCATATTGCTGGGAGAAAGGCATCCGACTTGACCTTGCATCTATGGCACACCCACAATCCAATGGTCAGGTTAAGCGGGCCAATGGATTAATTCTGTAGGGAATCAAGCCACGTCTTGAGGCACCGCTACATAGAGCAGCTGGAGCCTGGGCGGAAGAATTGCCATCTGGGCTGTGGAGTTTACGAACTACACCCAACAGATCCACCAGCTACACCCCTTATTTCATGGTATATGGAGCAGAAGCCATCCTGCCTTTCGACATCCTTCACGATGCACCAAGAGTTGCCGCCTACGACGAAGATGACGCTGAAGAATCCAGACGCCTGGATGTGGACCTTCTCGAGGAGGAGCGCGTTTTGGCATGCCAAAGATCCGCCATCTACTAGAAGAAGCTACACAGCTACCATAGTCTTCGCATTCGGCATCGCTCGTTTAAAGAGGGGGATTGGTGCTCCGACTTAAGCAGAAAAAGTCACACAAATTATCCCCGCCATGGGAAGGACCGTTCATCATAAGCAAGGAGATGCTCAATGGGTCTTACTACCTTGTTGACAATCGTGAACTAAAGGATAGACCCAATGAAGATCATAAGCGTAAGCGACGTGACCCGGATGATGACTACCCGGAGCTTGATCGGCCATGGAACATAGCACAACTACGTCCTTTTTACACTTAGCATTTTTTATCTAATTGTGTATCTCTTATATGATCAATGAAATAAAGCTCTTTGGTTCACTCATATTTCCGAGTCTTTTACCTCCTTTAGTGTTCATTTTTGGATCATGTAAAACCTTTATGCACAAGCTTTGCGTTTGCACTTGTGAAAATTCCGCCTACGGGCATTAGCTTAAGTTTTTTGGTCTACACGTTCTTTGTTGTTTTTATGTGGATTCTGGAGTAGTGACTTTTGGCACTTATTGTCGGAGATTTTGTGCTCAGGTTATTGATGGTGCCATTGGGCATAATCACCTAAGCGCATGGTTCCGACAACGAGTCTTCCGACTCACGAAAAGTCAAGCATAAAAACCAAAGTAATGGATAAGCCAGCACTTGCTTAAAAATATATACATGCTGGGAACTAAGTTCTTAAGTAGCAGGAAATAACAACCATTGTTTTCCGCCTTAAGTTACATCATCAAGTTTTTTCCGCGCATACACCAAAGGCGAAACAAATATTACATAGTGTTTTTCACTCTTTGGGCACAGGAGACTTGGAAGCAGCATCGTCCCCAGCTGGAGAATCACCCTCAACGTCGGCGCTATGACGAGACTCGGAGGAATATTGGTTGACGCTGTCGATGGTGTTCATGGGCACGAAGACATCGATGTCCACCAACTCGGCAACTCTGGTGTCATAACCCGCGAGTGATGACAAGATGGCTTTGTGATCAATCTCTTTACCGTCATCGTCAACGTCGGGGATACCAGAGGTCAACGTGTCGATGTCGGCACCTTCATAGTGTGCCTTCACCATTGAGAGCGCCAACCCGTGCACATGAAGCTTTCCAGCTCGTAACACGCTCGGGGGCTCGGCGCAGAATCTCCGAGTACTTCGTCACGGAGTCCGAGGCCTTGATGTATATCTGGAGGGGCTTGGCAATCTCCTTGGCTTGGGTGATGGAGGTGTTGATGAAGTTGCCGGCAAGAACCATGCATTCCTTGTCCGAAGGAGGCGAGCAGGTTAAACCCATAGGAGCTGAAAATTCCAACAATGAGCGCATGAGTTCAATAAACTCTAAGTATCGAGACTACATAAATACAAGGCGGAGGAAACTTACTGAAGATGCCGGCCTTGGCCTGCCAGAGGGTGTCCGCCAAGGATTCCTTCTCTTGTTAGAGGAGCTTAAAAGCCTCGCTGTGGCGTTGGTTTTTCTCATCATCAGCTTGCTTGTGATCTTTTAAGATCGCAAGCTCCTCCTTCAAGCGATTGATTTCTGCGGAGACGGAATCCTGCAGGGCTTTCATGGAATCCTCGTGCATCTTCAGCATCTCTTCCCTCTCCTTCTTAAGGATTCTATTCTCGCTGTCCAGCTGCTGGATGTGCTTGGACTGCTCGACAATATCCTTGGCCTTGGCGACATGTTATGCAAAGTCAGAGAAAACAAAGTACACAGTGAGTACTCGGAGAATGAAGGCATAAAAACAGGACGAAATGCACAAAAAATAAAACAGACTCTTGTTTTTGATGATCTATTCCTTCAAGATGGCAGTTTTACCCTTTTCGGCTTCAAGATCTGCACGCATCTTTTGGTACTTGTCGTTGGCCATGCCCCTCTGAGCATTCTCGTTCTGTAGAACAAAGGAAAAAAGTTAAACCGTTGTTTAGTCTACTTGGAGCATCTAGTCGGAATTTTTCCACCTAGACGCTCGGGGGCTACAGCGAGAGTTTTTTAACTTAGCAATATGCTTAGCTTTTCTTTAAGCATCTAGTCGGAGCTACTTCAGTTCTCGATTAGAAGCTTGGGGGCTACAGTATAAAGTTTGAACTCGGAAAATGCTTATCTTTACTTTAAGCATCTAGTCGGAACTCATTCAGTTACAACTAGAAGCTTGGGGGCTACAGTATTGAAAATTATAAACACTGCGTTTGCTACTCTTAAAGCATCTAGTCGGAATAGTTTGTTCCATCTAAATGCTTGGGGGCTACAGTGAAAGTTCTTTCTAATTTAGTCACTCTTAGAGCATATAGATCCAAAACCTATGGTTTTCTGTCTACATCCTCGGGGGCTACAGTGGGATACTCATATGAAATGCAAAAGGTAAAGTAAAACTTACAGGTGCAATAATCTTGAGGTTTGTAGCGCTCTCGGCTAGCAGCTTGCCAAAGGAGATGCTATTTCCTTGCAAGATATCCGCTTGTCGGAGAAGCTCCTCAATACCGCATGTCGGAGATTACGGCACTCCTCCAGGAACCAGAGTTGTGTTACTCGGCATGAGCACCGGGTAAACTATCTTCGAGAACTCGAAGGGCTTCTGGGGAGCGGGGGCACCGCCTTCGGCAGAGGTATCAGCTCCCACTACCGCCTTGCCACTACCAATGGCATCCTTAGCCGGAGCTTCAGCCATTTGTAGAGCAATGCTCTCCTGCATCGCCTGCTCGCCGACAACAGCGAGTTCGGTAGAGGCGCCAGAATCCACTTCCATGGCAGAAGGGTCTGGTGCCTCCTGGGCTTGAGAGCTTTTCAGGGCAGAGGAAGACTTGACGGTAGGAGTAGCAGGGGCAATGACGGGGGAGGCGTCGCGATGCATCATATCCTTGATATTTCTAGAAGCCCCCAAAGTTTTGGAGGTCTTCTTGAGGTTGGTCGTGGCTTTCTTCCTGAAACGTGCTGGATGCATAAGTACAGGAACGGAACAGAACAAGACAGATAAATAGACAATGTCGGAAAATGAGAAGCTTACACTAGGGGGTGCTTTGGCGAAAATCCCGGTGGCTTTTCTCTTTTCCGCCTCCAGGGCGGCGGTAGTCTTTTTGGAAGCTCCACCCTCCGTCTTCTTCTTCTTGCCTCCGTCGGCAGCGTAAGAGGTGGAGCTCTTCCGCTTTCGCGCCAATGGGACATCATCGTCGGACACGACCGTGACTTCCTTCATCTTTGGATCGTAGATTTGGGCCGCCAGGTTGTCCTCGTCTAGATCGCTAAGCTGTTATGTAAGAAATCACCGTGTTAGATAAGATGATGTTGGCAAGATGGAGAAACTGGATCATATGTCGTACACAGAAAATAACTATCTACCTTTGGGCACTTGCCGTCTACGAACATGTCGTAGGTGATGGTGAAGCCACGCTTCTTATCCTTCACCTTGACGATGTCCTTCAGGCGGAGCTTGACGGAGTCGCTCGAGAAGTTATCCACGGAGATCCGGAGGGTATCCCTTCGATCACTGGTATACTCGTGCATGAACTTCACGCGGTGCTGCAGAGGTTGGATTCGCCTGATGAACCAGCACATGGCTAGGTCCAAGCCGGTCAAACCCGTCTCTACGAACCATTCGATCCGCCTTATTATGCGAGAAGTGTCGAGGTCAGAGGGAAGGGAGGCATGGGATCTCCTTGTGGAAACTTCAGCGGCGGCTCCATCCGCGAAGTCCGGGTACGTTGCTTCTCGGCCCACCAAAGGAATGTCGGGGCCGTAGAAGTACGTCCGCTGCCAGGTTTTGCAGGACTCGTGGCCGACGATGTCGGGGAACCTCCGGCCAGGTCGAATCTTGAATCTTATGGTGCCGCAGTTCCTAAGCTCGTCCTTACTATGTCTGGCTTCACGTTTGACGGTGAAGCAATACACGAACAAGTCTAACCTAGGCCTAATCCCTAGGTAACCCTCACAAAGTGCCGTGAAGTTGCTAAGAACTAAGATACTATTGGGGGAGAGGTTATGGGGTTGGACCTTGTAGTGGTTCAAGATGGAGAGGAAGAAGTGGGAGATGGGCAGGGAAACGCCACGTACCAGCTGAGCCTTGAGGTACACCTTTTCTCTGACTTGGGGAGAAGGTGTCACCTCACTGGCCGGCGCCGCCCGCCAGGCGAGCCCATCCGTCGCGGGGAGGTAGCCTTCGGCGACCATCTCCTGGATGTCGCGGTCGGAGATGTCCGAGCCACGCCAGTCACCCTTGTGCGAGTCTTGCACTTCTTCCAGTGGCTCTAGCGCCGCTAGATTATGGTCGCCGCCGGTGGTTTCGATCACCGCCGATGCGGGGATGACCAGGCCCTCTGGGGCACGACGACGGAGCTCGCCGGCTTTGCCGCGGCTTCGCTCGACGCTGCCATCGATGGGAGGAGCTGCTGCTGGCCATGGAGTGTTGGAAGGATGCGACTGACACGGGCGGAGGCTAGGGTTTTCGAGGTTTCTCGCGGAGAGCTCGAGGAGGCGTGCGACTGGAGGAAGAAGACGATGACACGAGAGGAATGAGGTAAAAAGTGGAAAGTGTCCCATGGTTACTATTTATCATACTCTGCGTCAAGATTCGTGTAGCTAATCGGACGGTTGCCGTGTAGACGACGTGTTCGTGAACGTGCGCGGTAATTTCACCACATCTCCAACCACCGCCGCCAACGGTTTGTATCGCTTGCGCGAGAAAATCGGATATGATTGCGTTCTCTGCATGTGTGAGTTACGAGGCGTCGCTGACCTAATCCTACATCGTCCTAGCTGGCACGGGTAGATGAGCCGTCGCATCGAAGATTCTGGCATGGACAGATTTAATCCGACTACGAAAGAGTACGATGGAAGATTCAGCATTTCTCCGGCTTACAAATCAAAGACGGAGAAAACCTTGCAGGGTTCTTTGGGAGGACTACAAGATATTGCTTGACGATTTGCCGACATCCATCTAGACGGAGCATTCCACGTGAAGAGGCAAGACGGCGTAAGATCTCGGAGTTATCCGGGGGCTACTGTTGGGGATATGCTATATGGGTATCCTAATAGCATGTCTCTTATCCGACTAACCCGGGTGGCCCATAGTCGGTAGCGTGGCCTATGGCCTGCTGGGCGGCCCAGTTAGGTGGATACAGAAGGGAGGCCCATGCCGGATAAAGTAAGGCTACGGTGGAGTCACCAGCGTACCCGGAGCCTTGGAGTGCAAGATACACAAGACTAGTAATAGACGGTGTAGGACTCTGTAACCTGTCCGGCTAGGACTTTTCCCTGTAACCCTAGGACCTGGCAACTATATAAGTCGAGCCTATGGGAGCCTTTAGGGCACAACCTAGTATCGATTCAGACAACCTCGCACAGCGAACCTATCTCTGTAACTCGGCGTATTGCCCTTATAGTGATTTATAGCAGGAGTAGGATTCCGCCACCATTGTGGGATCTGAACCTGGGTAAGCTGTGTTACCTCGTACCCATCAACCGTCCGCCTTACCCCACGTCTCTAAACACGCACTGTGAGTACCCCTCCATGGTGTACTCGTCGGCAATACCACGACAACCACCACAGCACGAGTCCATCTCGATCTCTGCCTCAAGGTCAGCCGTCTTCGCCGCAGGGTCAGTCGTCTTCACCGTAGGGTTAGCCATCTTCACCGTAGGGTCAGCCTGCTAAGGACAATAAGTAGAATTGTGCTTCGTCGATGAGTACTAACTGATGCAGCATCCCAAAACAAAAAAATTCGCCCCTCCAAACAGTACCTCATAAGAATCTTCCCATCAGACCTTATGATCGTACTGACGAGGAAACCGTAGCGATCGCAAAGGCCGAATGTGATGTGCATTTTCAAAAGAAGAAACCCGAGCCCGCTCATGTATACACCAAGAATAAAAAAGCATATGCACTTGATTTTCTGAACACAAAATTGCAATATGAGTTGCACCATAAGCCATATGACTATCTACGCACACTACAGAAGGAAGTGACAAAGAGCAAATCAAGTAAAAGTGCAAGCGGTAAATATTAGATGTTCCCTAGCTCGGACAACAGGCCAAACAATCGATACAACCCCTCAAGGTGTTATGCAAAAATGTTCCCCAGCGATGGGAGGAGCCAATAGATATGGAAGCAGCTGCGTAGTTGGCGGCCTCTATGAATGTGGATGTTGCTGAATTGTTAGGTTCCCAAGACGACAAGTTGCTAAAGGCTGTTGTAGTCGCTAGATATGTCTTAGGGATGGATTTGGTCAGCAAAGAGAAGTTGCGAGAACTTCCAACACAAATGCGGAATCTCCATCAATGGTACCTGAGAGTTGTAAAGTAGGACAGAATAATGATCATAGAAAACATCCCATGGGAGTACTACTTCTGACCCGAGTAGATCCATGTTGAGTTTCTAGAAATCTTCTAGTTATACAATTTCTACGACCTCAACAAATCTATCATGAGTTGCTATTGTCTATAAGTTGTTGAATTCAGTTCTTTTAGTTGTTCAGATTATTTTATGTAATTATCCTCATTATATCCTTTTGTACTCTATTATGCAGAATGAAGATCTTGGAATGTAAAAGAAAAAATGTCTATGGTGTTGGGTTCATTGACCCAAATAAAATACATATACAGACGGTAACGGAGAAACCCGAGGAGACGGCGAATAGCCTTCTAAGGTTTCTAACGGAGCAATATTTCTGTGACCACATACTGTTACCTTACAACTTAAAGTGAGGGTCTTACTCTATTGTACACACTCACTTTTGCTTACTCGATGTTAAGTGCAATTGATGAGTTACTGAGTATATATATATAAATTCGTGCAGGTTTCACTGGATTCTACTAGACATTCAACTTGATAAGGGAATAGTTGAAGTCTTTGACTCATTAAAGAAAGACATGGAAGAGTTCTACGCTATGCAGGACATGATCTAGAGGTAATTTCAAGCATTCACGCTATATCAGTCTCTATTCGTTGATTTCTTACATATGAGATAATAATGAATAACTCATTCATTCATTTTCTTTGTCGGGCAGGGTTTGGAAGAGTTTGAAGACTGCAACATTTGCGCATCTCTTTACTTCTAGTTTCAATACAATTATGATGCTAGATTATTATTTTGATTGAATTCTATCCTCGTAAAGTGCGTGAGGCTGCCATATGGTACGAATCTATGTGGATTATACGTTTGTGAGTTCATTTGCATGTTTAAATCTGAGCGCAAAGATTTTAGCATTGATGTAAGCCATACATTCACAATTTTATTTTATTACCGTCACTTTTTGTTATCATAATTAATATTAATATCCTTTTCTTATATAGTTCGAGGCCATGAGGGAAAAGCTCCTACCGTGTGGTAGCATAGAAATATTAGGAAACTATTTTGAAAATGAAAAAAAAGAAATAAAAAGAATACAAAATGAATTCTCTACCGCGGCAGAGAAAGCGCCCAAAATGCTGCCGTGGCAGAGAACCAAAAAAGGAACTAAATAAACCTAATACAAAATGAATTCTCTGCCGCGTCATAGAAAACACCGAAAATGCTGTCGCGGTAGAGAACCATTTGTCACGGCCCGTAACACCAACCAGGACAAATGGGGGTGCACCCGCGCGCGCCACGGTGGCCACGTGGAGGACCATTTTTCCCGCCTGGTTAATGGGACGGGACTATTGCTCGGGCCTCTAGTCCCGCATTGCTAGTCCCGATTTTAAAACCGGGAGTAGAGGCCCTTACGGGCCGAGACTACAGGGGCCTTCTCCACTAGTGGGCTTTCGGTGGTATACAGGATGCAAAGTACAAAGGATTAAATCCAATTTCTTGTGGAGTACTGGATCCTCCAAGTGGAGTCTAATACGTCCTATTTCCATGCTATTGCCAATGGCTAGAGGAGGAAGTGCTTGATTCCCTGCCTCTAGGAGGGGACACTCTTTTGGAATGTCCACAAGAATTCTCCTCCCATATGTATGCCTTCTATAAAGAGTTGTTCTCCATGTCGCCATGTTCGGGGTTCTCGCTGGCCCTAGACTTTTGGTC
This sequence comes from Avena sativa, assembly GCA_916181665.1. Taxonomy (NCBI): domain Eukaryota; kingdom Viridiplantae; phylum Streptophyta; class Magnoliopsida; order Poales; family Poaceae; genus Avena; species Avena sativa. Next base: position 267,623,500 of record OV702298.1, on the reverse strand, counting down.
GGAGGAGGCGACGGTCACTCCCGCTGAGAATGCGGAGCTTACTCTCCCGTTCCTCCCGGAGGGGGTGTCCGCGGCTCTGAAGTCCATGAAGACAAGGTCGGCGACATGCCCTGATGGCCTGCCGGTGAATTTCTTCCAGATCTTCTAGTCCCAGCTACAGCCAGTGATCATGTAGATGTTTCATGAGTTCTATACAGGGACCCTTGTTATGTCTCATCTAAAATTTGGTGTGATTACCTTTATCCCCAAGGTAGTGGGGGCCACGGATATCCACCAGTTTAGACTGATCATGATTACCAATGTCATCCAGAGGATCTTTGCGAAGGTCCGTGCCCGGAGGCTTGCTCTAGTCCTGGAGAGGCTCACGCATCATCTTCAGTTCGCCTTCCTTAAGGGACGCTTGATCCATGATGATGTCCTTTCTCTTCATGAAATTATTCATGAAGTGAAGGCATGCCGCCAGAAGGGAGTGTTCCTTAAGTTGGACTTCTAGAAGGCCTATGACCGATTGGACTAGGCCTTCTTGAGACTAGTCCTAGAGAGGAGGGGTTTTGATGACATGATGATCTGATGGATTATGCAGTTTGTGATGAGAGGTAGGAAGACGATCAATATTAATGGGGATATTGGCCCATTCAATAGTCCTTCATGTGGAGTTCGACAAGGGGATCCTATCTCTCTCCTCTTGTTTAACTCCGCGGTTGATGCCCTGACAGAGATTTTGGATAGAGACAAAAATGTTGGCCAGATCTCGGGAGTGGTGGGCATATTATTCCTAGAGGTGGTATCTCTCAGATCCAATACACGAACGATACCATGATCATGGTGTAGGGCTTGCATATCAAAATTATTAACATCAAGTTCCTACTTCGAATCCATGTCAGGGCTAAAGATTAACTTCGACAAGAGTGAGGTTATGATTGTAGGATATTTAGAGGAGGATCAGTAGCGCATTGCCGATAACTTGAACTGTAATCTGGCGGACTTCTCTATTACCTACCTAGGGATGCCCATCCAAGAGACTAGGGTCCTGATCAAGGATCTGGCACCGCTGGTCACAAGGGTTCGGTCTAAAGCCAAACTCTGGTGAGCTAGGCTCATGACCAAGGAGAGCAAGACGGTCCTGATCAACTCATGTCTCTCGATACTACCCATGTGCAAGATGGGGCTGTACCTGCTCCCGGAGGGGACTCATGCAGACTTCGCCAAGGCGCTGTCTAGGTTCTTTTGGGCAGCAAGGGATGGCCACCAGCGGTACCATATGGTTAAATGGGCAGACTTATGCGCCCTCAAATGCCTTGGAGCATAGGGGTTCTTGACTCGCGTCGCTATAATGTGGCCTTGATGCTAAAATGGGTCTGGCGCATCCTTAGGGATGATGGGGGGCATCTGGCTTCAGCTCATCAAGGACAAGTACCTCCGCGGCTGACCTCTTTTAGCTTGCGAACATTGGGAGGGATCCTAGTTGTAGCGGGCCATTTAGATATTAAGCATTTCATTGGGCAGGGTATATCCTTTGCCATTGGCGATGGGGAGAAGGTGCGCCTATGGCTTGACCCATGGCTATTGACGTCCCCACTGTGCGAGCAGTTCCCCGGATTATATGCCATCACCGCCTCCCCGAATATCCTCGTAGGCGAGGCCTTTTGAGAGGGTCGCTGGAACAGCTTGTACCAGTGGACCTTTAGCATGGCTGAGGCGGAGGAATATCAGCGCCTAACGGCTGCCCTCCTTGCTTCCTTGTCCAATGAGAAGGACTTGGCCTCCTGGCGACTGACCTTGGGAGGGGAATTCTCGTTGAGCTCGGCATACCGGGCCCTCTTCCAGGGCCCGGAGTTTCGGTGGACCTCGCCCCTTTGGAAGGCCCCTCTTTGCGGTGACCCAGCATACCACAACATGATGTAGTACACTATAGTCGTTGACATAACACTCACAGAACACCATTCCACAAATATTACATCCCTCGGAGTGGTACAACAGAAACAAAGCGGGTCCACAAACATATCTTATTATTACAGCTAGAAATTTACATGAAGACTTTGAGATCCTCCTAGGTCCATAGAGGAATCTCAATGACTCAAAGCTAAGCAATAATAACTTGAGAACAAGATAAAGAATCAAACTAAACTTTACTATAATACGAGATTACTAGTTAGAGGATAGAGATCTATACTACTAGATTTATTTAACTATATCTGATGTAACTATGCTTCAGACTCTTTAGCCTCTATTCCTTAGATGCTCATGTAGTTGTTTCCTTTGACTCTTCCGGATAACTCTGGATCCTCATAATTGAATTCTATTTGATCTTCAGCTTAATATAGTGTTTCATCTTCTTGGTCGTCAATGTCTTTAGAATCTAGCAAGGGTTAAGAAGATACGTTGAGTACCACTACTAGGAAAAAGCTCATCAGTGGCGCACCATTTTTCAACTTATGTGGCGCATATGGGATGCGCCACAGTTATCACGCCACTAAAGTGAAGTTCTGTGGTGCATATTGCCAATATGCGCCACAGAAGTCCCCAACTAGATCTCAAACTTCTATGGCGCATATTGACAATATGCGCTACTATTTTTTTTAAGAATTCAAAAAAGAAACGGCCAGATCTGGCCGGAGGTGGGGGTCACCGGAGGAGGAAAAGGAGGCCGATGGTGGCTGTAGGAGGAGGAGGTCCCTAGCTAGAGACCTGATTTAATCTAAGGGTAGATCAAATGTAATAAACTAAACCACCACACATTGCTTAATGATTATTATCAGATACTTAAGTGATCATTCCATAGTATTTATTACAATGACCATGAATACCAAGCTATGAATATAACTCAAGTAACAAGAATCCAATAACCAAAATATCATAAAATTCACGAACGTTGCCGATATAGTGTCGTAATGATTAGAATTACCACTGGAGAAGTATCTGCATGTCCTTCCACGTCTCAAGGGGTTGATGTTTCGAGTCCATGACTAGTACACGCCCTTTGTCAAGTTGAATGATTAACAGAATATAGTGGTAGCTGCGAATGCATAACTAATCAATTATATACTTAACATCGAGTAAGCGAAATAGAAAGTGTATACAAGACAATAACACTCACTCGAAGTTGTAAGTAAATAGTATTTCCCTTTTGGTTTCTTGAAACCTTAACGCGTGTACTATATTATCCTCCGTATCCTGGGGGTTTGTTTTGAGATTAGCTTGATGAACCCAATATGGGTCAATGAAGCCAATGTCATAGATTTGTCCTCTGCTACATTCGAGAATCTTCATTCTGCATATTACAGTATGATTATATACATGCAATAAACACGGTGAGATAGCTAGAGACTAAATTAATTACAGAATTAGTACTTACAGACAATAGGCACTGATGATCGATTTGTCCAAGGCGTCTTGATTGAATAATTGAAATAGTTCATCAAATTCAATGGATATCATGTCATCCATATCTTTCCCATAATGATTTTTTGTAACCTTCAGCACTATCCAGTTAGCCCCGACCTTTGTGGCATGCAAGTACCAGTTATGCAATCTTTGGATTTTTGTTGGAAGATTATTTACCTCCTCAGGTTTGACGAGAGGTTTGCTGTACTGGTATTTGTATGCTACTTCACTCACGGGGAAGTACTCTAACTGGGATAAGTACTGGGCAATACTCATACCTTGAGCAGCGGCAGCTTCTCCGTATAGTGCAACTACCTCTGGATCATACTGCTCTTCGGCCCCATATTTGCTCGACCCCACATTGGTTTGGGAAATCACCTTGAGAGGGGCACAAGACTATTTTGCTTGTTCTCCGAGCTGGGCAACAGATTTCTCGCTTGCATCAGTACTGCTCTTCGAGGCTTTTTGTGCCGCATGTGACTTGAGAATAGAACGCTCATAGTCCGATGACAGCTTTGGCTCGGGTTGATGAAGAGACTTTAGAATTTTCAACACTTTGGCTTTTTCTTCTTTCGTGCTGGGGAACTCTGGCTCTTTCGGCCGCCTCAGCTTAGCGAAAAACGCTATCGTTTCCGCATCAACGATCGCCACAGTCTCCTCTTCAGTACAGTCATAAGCTCTCTTGGGAGGAACCTTTGGTACTTTTGGAAGAGGCTCTTGTTTACGTTTAGGCGATCGCTTACCACGATGCAGAGTAGCGGTACGCTTACGCTTTTTATCCTGAGGCGCCGGCGATGGCTCCTGCGGCGATGGCTGCGCCGAAGATTGGTGAGGCGACGGAGCCGGGTGAGGTGACGGAGCCGGGTGAGGTGACAAAGACGGCTGCCACGGCAGCGACGACCTCGCTGGAGACGGGTGAGGTAGCGACGAAGATGGCCTTGGCGTGTGATTTCGAAGCACGATACATTCCTTTGGCCATAGAATGGTGACGTTTTTTGCGTCTCCCAGTACAGTCACATCCCCTTCACCTGCAGGGTAGTCAAGATCCAAAACTGCAAAGGTGGGCATGATTTCATCCATCCCGACAACAGCATAGCCCTCTGGAACCGGACGACAGTGGTAAGTTGGTGTGGGTCCAATTGGTAAGGCATAGCCGACCGCCACCTTCATTGATATGTTCACAACTTTGACATGTAGCTCGCAGTGTGTCATCTCTGTGATATCATCCACTGGGTAGCCAACAGGAGCCATCGTCGGTGCACCATCGTCATCGCCATTGTCATCACCCGGGATCTCGGTGGAAGCCACACTGCTTTTTCGATTATTCGATAGGCCGGTAGCATCGAATGCAGTGTGCTGCTGAGATGGGCCGGTAGTACTTTGCTCTTTAAGTGCGTTAATTTCATCTTGTTGTTGCTTTAATTGTTCTTCAATTAAACGCATTCGCTCTTTCTGACTATCAAAGATAGGTCTTTTAAGTTGCTTGACAATGTGAATCGGGTCTGGGGCTACCCACAGTGACTGACCAGTGGGGCCAAAGACCAATAATACCAAACTAATTAATAAACCTAATAATACCTAACTAATAATAAACTTAATAATCCAAACACCAAAAAGAAAGGGAAACCCTAAAGCATCGATGCAATGATCAAGCAAGTATGATAATATGACAAGTTAAATTGTATTGAAAAGTAACCCTAAAGCACACTCGACAAATTAAACGGGGTTCCGAGGGGCGCAAACCCTAACTCGGGGAAACTCCGGAATCGCCTGTGAGGGGTTACTATGTTCTTCTAATGAAACTTATCATTTAAGTTGCTTAACAATGCATGATTATAGCTTAAATAGGTAGGTTTCATTTTTCTAAACATTTTGGTATATTATACATATTCTTCTGACTTATAAATAATAAGTTATTGATTTTACAATATTAAATCATTTTCTCAAATTTATTTAATCAATTTTAAAACATTTATGACCTCAGGCTGACGTCACCATAGGCTGGGAAACATTTCTCACTCGATCTAGGGCTACTCATAGTCACTGACGTCTGGGCCCCATGGGTTATTATAATTATTTCCAAAAAAAGGATATACTGCCTCATGCTGATGTCAGCATGACATCAGCAATGGTGATTCTCGGGTTGGGCTTGAATCCGTCGATTCGCTGCACGCACGGGCTAGTGGGTAGGCTAGTTGGAAAGAGGAGATCGAGGCGGACCCAGTGGTGGCAGCGCCGCCCGCTTGTGGTCATCGGAACAGTGGTCACGACGGCAGCGAGCGGCGGAGCTTGCTTGGACACGACGCGCGGCGGCTACAGCAAGCAAGCAGGCAAACGAAGTAGGCCTTGAGCTTCAGATACTCACCAGGAGCTCGAAAAACTAGACGGAGGGGTTCGGGGTGGACGGAATCAGCGGTGGAGGCGGTGGCCGGAGTCGGCGAGGCTTGGAGCGCTGGCGAGGAGCACGTGGAGGCGCGACAGCGGGGCAGCGCGTGGAGTCCGATGGCGGGGCAGAGCGTGGAGGCCGACAGCGGGGCGGTGGTTGGGCAGCCTAACGGCATCGAGCGCTTGTCCTCGCGGCGGCTGCGATGATCTGTTGCGGTTGATGAGGAACGGGGAAGAAGGAGAAGGAGAAGGGGCGTCGTGTATAAAGGGGAAGGGCCTTTAGTCCCGGTTGGAGGCTCCAACCGGGACTAAAGGGTCAAACGTCCCGGTTGGAGCCACCAACCGGGACGTATACTCCAATTTTTCAGCAGACAAAGGGGCGCGCGCAGGGGGTCTTTAGTCCCGGTTGGTGGCTCCAACCGGGACATATTCCCCTGTTTTCAAATTTTTTCAGATATTTTCTCTCTGTTCCCGCCTTATTTTTTATTTTGGGGTTTAAATTTGTAATGTTTTTTAAATGATAATTACTTTGGAATTTAGAAAAACTTTAAACATAAAAAGTGTTTGAATTTGAATAACTAATTCGAAACCATTTTCTTTTTTAGAAAATAATTAATGTAACCATTTAAACTATGAACCATTAAAAATTAATAATGAAATAACTTATATTTTTTAAATATTAATTTGGAATTTAGAAAAACTTTAAACATAAAAAGTGTCTAGATTTGAATAAATAATCCAAAACCATTTTCTATTTTTAAAAAATAATTAATGTAACCATTTAAAATTAAAAATGAATTAACTTATATCTTTTGAATATTAATTTGGAATTTAGAAAAACTTTAAACATAAAAAGTGTTTGGATTTGAATAAATAATTCAAAACCATTTTCTGTTTTAAAAAATAATTAATGTAATCATTTAAAATATGAACCATTTACAATTAAAAATGAATTAACTTATATTTTTTTAATATCAATTTGGAATTTAGAAAAACTTTAAACATAAAAAGTGTTTGGATTTGAATAGGTAATTCAAAACCATTTTCTGTTTTTAATAGGCGGAAAAAAGGACGGAAAATAATGGGCGGAAAGAAAATTTGATTAGGATAGAACTGGAATTAAAGTACATAATGCAACTAACACAAAGTTACATAGAAGAACTGAAAATTAAGATACATGGCAAGATTAAGCCACAATCGGCCGAACTTGTTTTGCAATGTTGAAATAATTCAGTCATGCTCCTGCCTACACCTGTAATACTCGCCACTGTAGTCGTCGTACTCACCGTGACCGTCGTCGCTATCGTCGTCGGGGTCGCCGTAGTTGAACCTTGAAGGCTGAGTACGAGTGGGCTGGACTTGAGGGTAGCGTAGGCGGGGGCTAGAGTCAGCGGCCGTGTCATAGGCCATGACGCTCTAGAGAGTCTGGCCACGCCACCACAGCCGATGGCCAGCCTCGTTGAAGTTCGGAGGAGGTGGGCCGTCCTCCTCGTGCCTGGCGAGTGCCCTCTCACGCCGATCCACGAAGAAGGCTTCCCAAGTCGGGAAATAGTCGGGATGCCATCTGGGATTCCTCCGCTGCTCTGGCATGAGCTCAAAGTAGTAGTGGTTCGTGATGGCCATCCGACGCGCCACACCTAGAGGGACAGGAGGAACCGGCACGCCTCCGGTGCTCAGCATCCAGCCGACGGGGACATAGTAGCCCGGCGGGCAGGGGTAGTTCGAGGCGCAAAGCGCCTCCGCCTCCCTAGGGGTTAGTGCTACGGTGGAAGCCATGGGAAAGAGTGATGAGGTTGCAGATATGAGTCTAGAGATGTGCAATGACAATGGAGGCCAACCCTACATATATATATAGTGAAGAACTGGCGGGAAGAACTGGAGGGAAGAACTGGCGGGAAGAAAAATGGCGGGAAGAAAAATGGCGAGAAAAACTGGAGGGAAGAAAAATGGAGGGAAGAAAAATGGATTTCAGGCTGGTCCAGGCAGCACTAATGATAGGGGTGAGTGTCGACATTATGTCGTGCGGCGTGTACCTTGTCCCGGATGGTATCACCAACCGGGACTAAAGATGAACCTTGTGAATGTTTTTTCGAAACATGATCAATATACCAAGTCTAGTATTTTTCCTTTCAACTATGTAACATAATATGACACCACGCGAAGGATTTTCATTGTTCGGATTTTTTTTGAATTTATTATGCCCATTTTGAATTATCTGAATTTCTAACTATGGTCGAACCGGTGTGCATGAAGATAGGGGACGAGCATCATTAGAACTTGCTTTGGATCTCTGAAGAAACCACATATTGCGAGTCTAAAAATGATTTTTTCAAAAAATCACGGGCGATAGATCATGTACCTATAGTACAAACCGGACCCACTTCCTACCGATTCGGCAGATATTTGTCCTTTTTACCCGGGATGGACGAAAAGGTTTGAGATGTCTCGGTTGGGAGATAGTCCATGTAAGGTGGTCTAGTATTTTAGGAAAATGGGACGGTAGCATTCTGAAACGGCATTTTGGTGCTTACTTCACAAAACGACCCTTTTTTGCGCTCGGAAAATGGAAAAGGGCTTTTCCGTGCGACAAAAAGGAAAACTTCCTCCTGCAACATTGTTCTCCATACCAATGTCCACACACATGCATAATATGGGCACAACATCATAAACTATGTCGTGATTCAGCACATAACATCGGTCATTTGGACCGAAAGCCATGAAACCTCGAACATGATAGGTCATTTTGTGAAGGTTTTTTCGAAACATGAACAATATACCAAGTCTGGTATTTTTCCTTTCAACTATGTAACATAATATGACACCACGCGAAGGATTTTCATTGTTCGGATTTTTTTGAATTTATTATGCCCGGTTTGAATTATCTAAATTTCTAACTATGGTCGAACCGGTGTGCATGAAGATAGGGGACGAGCATCGTTAGAACTTGCATTGGATCTTTGAAGAAACCACATATTGTGAGTCTAAAAATGATTTTTTCAAAAAATCACGGGCGATAGATCATGTACCTGTAGAACAAACCGAACCCACTTCCTGCCGATTCGGTAGACATTTGTCCTTTTTACCCGGGATGGACGAAAAGGTTTGAGATGTCCTGATTGGGAGATAGTCCATTTAAGGTGGTCTAGTATTTTAGGAAAATGGGACGGAAGCATTCTAAAATGGCATTTTGGTGGTTACTTCACAAAACGACCCGTTTTTTGCGCTCGGAAAATGGAAAAGGGCTTTTCCGTGCGACAAAAAGGAAAACTTCCTCCTGCAACATTGTTCTCCATACCAATGTCCACACACATGCATAATATGGGCACAACATCACAAACTATGCCGTGATTCAGCACATAACATCGGTCATTTGGACCGAAAGCCATGAAACCTCGAACATGATCGTTAGAACTTGCATTGGATCTCTGTAGTACAAACCAGACCCACTTCCTGCCGATTCGGCAGACATTTGTCCTTTTTACCCGGGATGGACGATTTCGGCAGCCTGGGCCAGACAGCACTAATGATAGGGGTGAGTGTCGACATTATGTCGTGCGGCGTGTACCTTGTCCCGGATGGTGTCACCAACCGGGACTAAAGATCAACCTGTAGTCCCGGTTGGAGACACCAACCGGGACAAAACACGAGTCAGCACTAATGATAGGGGTGAGTGTCGACATTATTTTGTAAGTGTCGACACTATGCCGAGATGCTTGTACTATAAATAGGCATCCTTGCGAGTCCAGTCCTCCAGCCAGTTTGAGGCATCTCCAAGATGGTTTTCGAGAGCAGGGACACCACTACGGCCAGTTTCAGGGAGATGCCGACGGAGCCCAGTCCTCCGGCATCTCCGAGAAACTGGTCATAGAGGCACTCCCTAATATGTGAAATTAGTTAGCTCCGAGGCGTATTGATCTAGTTAGAGAAGTTACAAGCTGCAAGATGGTTTTCGAGAGCAGGGACACCACTACGGCCAGTTTCAGGGAGATGCCGACGGAGCCCAGTCCTCCGGCATCTCCGAGAAACTGGTCATAGAGGCACTCCCTAATATGTGAAATTAGTTAGCTCCGAGGCGTATTGATCTAGTTAGAGAAGTTACAAGCTGCAAGATGGTTTTCGAGAGCAGGGACACCACTACGACTAGTTTCAGGGAGATGCCGCCGGATCCCAGTCCCCTGGCATCTCCAAGAAACTGGTCATAGAGGCACTCCCTAATATGTGATTGTGCGCGTTTGGAGATCAGATCTTAATGGTAAGTACGAATCGGGACAACTTCTTCATAGTCCCGGTCCAGCCACAAAACAGGACTAACACTCAAGACATTTATTAATATTAAAAACTGAGACTACAAAACCGGGACTAAAGGCCACAAACCGCGAAAGATATCCTTCGGTCAAGCCACAAACCGCGAAAGACATGAACTAGAGTTACATAATATGAGCATGAACTTCTTGGCATATGTCCTTCCTTATGATCGCTTCAGACGTAACCATGGAGCATCTTCTTTACTTAATGGAATGCTTGGGTCAATTTTCACCGTGAAGGGCGGAATTTCATCAAACTTATTATAATCTTCTGACATGTCTGTCTTGTCCTCGATTCCCACGATGTTTCTTTTCCCTGAAAGAACTATGTGATGCTTTGGCTCATCATATGATGTATTCGTTTGCATATTTTTTTTTTCGGTCTGGAGGACATGTCCTTCACATAGAAAACCTGAGACACATCATTGGCGAGGACGAATGGTTCATCTCTATAACCAAGATTGTTGAGATCCACTGTTGTCATTCCGTACAACTGGTCTATCTTTACCCCTTCCCCATTCAGGTTGACCCATTTGCAGCGAAACAAAGGGACCTTAAAAGAGACTCCATAGTCTAGTTCCCATATCTCCTCTATGTAACCATAATATGTGTCCTTTGTCCATTCTCGTCTATTGCATCAAAGCGGACACCACTATTTTGGTTGGTGCTCTTTTTATCTTGGGCGATCGTGTAGAATGTATTCCCATTTATTTCGTACCCTTGGAAATTCAATACAGTAGAAGATGGTGACGCGGCCAACAAGTATAGCTGATCTCCAACAGTGGTGTCATTCAAGAGATGTGTCCGTATCCAACCACCGAAAGACTTCATGTGTTCATCTGTAATCCATGATTCAGGCTTCCCTGGGTTTTTGGAGCATACAATATTCTTGTGTTCCTCGATATACGGAGCTTCCAAGGTGGAATTATGTAGAACTGTATAGTGTGCTTTAGTGAAAGAATCCCCGTCACTACATATCATTGCTTTCTTTCCCAGCGTGCCTTTTCCACTTAGTCTTCCCTCATGCCGCGAGTCAGAAACACCAATCGGCTTAAGGTCAGGAATAAAGTCAACACAAAACTCAATGACCTCCTCTGTTCCATATCCCTTGGAGATGCTTCCTTCTAGTCTAGCACGGTTATGAACATATTTCTTTAAGACTCCCATGAACCTCTCAAAGGGGAACATATTGTGCAGAAATACCGGACCAAGAATGGCAATCTCTTCCACTAGGTGAACCAGGAGGATGGTGGGAACACCAATTCAAAACTAACAAGACATTGTACCACATCCTTCTGTAACCTTGTCAGAATATCTGGATTGATTACCTTCTGAGATATTGCATTGAGGAATGCACACAACTTCACAATGGGTACTCGAATATTTTCCGGTCGAAGCCCCCACAATGCAATCAGAAGCAACTGCGTCATAATCACGTGACAGTCATGAGACTTCAGGTTTTGGAACTTTTTCTCTTCCATATTTATTATCCCCTTTATATTAGATGAGAAGCCTGACGGCACCTTGATACTGTAAAGGACTTAAAAAAAGATTTCCTTCTCTGCTTTGGTAAGAGCATAGCTGGCACGACTTAAGTGACGCCCTTTATCCGTCTTGTTATGTGTATGCATGTTCTTTGGGTCTTTCATAATTTGTTGGTCCTCCCGTGCTTCTGGTGTATCTTTTGTCTTCCCATACACGCCTAGGAATCCTAGCAGGTTCACGCAAAGATTCTTCGTCACGTGCATCACGTCGATTAAAGAGCGGACACGCAGGACTTTCCAATATGGCAGCTCCCAAAATATAGATTTCTTCTTCCACATGGGTGCGTGTCCTGTAGCGACGTCGTTCGGAACTGATTGACCGCTGGGACCCTTTCCAAAGATTACTTCTATGTCCTTGACCATACCAAATACATCATCACCAGCAGGGAGTTCAGGCTTCTTCCGGTGATCTGCCTCACCTTTGAAATGCTTGCCTTTCTTTCTTACGTGATGATTGGTCGAAAGAAATCATCGATTCGCCAGGTACACAACCTTCTTGCATTTATGCAAATATGTACCTTTAGTCTTATCTAAACAGTGTGTGCATGCCTTATATCCCTTGTTTGTCTGTCCTGAAAGGTTACTAAGAGTAGGCCAATTATTGATGGTTATGAATAACAACCCTCGTAGATCAAATGGCACTTGTTTGTTCTCATGCCACGCATGTACACCTGGTTTTCCCCACAACTGTAAGAGTTCTTCAACTAATGGCCTAAGGTACACATCAATGTCGTTGCCCGGTTGCTTCGGGCCTTGGATGAGCATTGGCATCATAATGAACTTATGCTTCATGCACAACCAAGGAGGCAGGTTGTAGATACATAGAGTCACGGGCCAGGTGATGTGACTACAGCTCTGCTCCCCAAAAGGATTCATGCCATCCGTACTTAGACCAAACAATAAGTTCCTTGCGTCACCTGCAAAGTCTGGGAAGTCTCTCTCGATTTTTCTCCAATGTGACCAATCAGCAGGGTGTCTCAACTTCCCGTCTTTCTTACGGTCTTCTTTGTGCCATCGCAACAACCTGGCATGCTCTTTGTTTCTGAACATGCGTTTCAACCTTGGTATTATAGTAGCATACCACATAACCTTAGCAGGAACCCTCTTCCGGAGGGGCTCTCCCTCAACATGACCAGGGTCATCTCGTCTGATCTTATACCGCAACGCATTGCATACCGGGCATTTATCTAAATTCTCATACTCCTTACCGCGGTAGAGGATGCAGTCATTAATGCATGCATGTATCTTTTGCACATCTAATCCCAGAGGACAGAGAGTCTTCTTTGCTTCGTAGGTACTCTTAGGAAGTTCGTTATGTTTTGGAAACTTCGGCTTCATTATTTTCAGCATCTTTTCAAATGAGGAGTCAGTTAGACCACACTCTGCCTTCCATCGCAACAATTCCAGTGTGGTACCGAGCTTTGTGCTGCCATCTTCACAATTTGGGTACAACAATTTCTTGTGATCTTCTAACATGCCCTCTAACTTCAACTTCTCATTTTCTATTTCACAGTCTCGCTTTGCATCAGAAATGACCCTACCAAGTTCATCAGCTGGCTCATCTGATGCCCGTTCTTCACCTCTTTCCTCTCCATTGTCTTCCATTGCAATATCACTGTATTCAGGAAACATATGATGATAGTTGTTATCATCATATTCTTCTTCACCATCTTCCATCATAACCCCTCTTTCCCCGTGCTTGGTCCAGCAATTATAGTTGGGCATGAAACCTTTCATAATCAGGTGGCCACGAATGATTTTTGAGGAAGAGTAATCCTTGTTGTTCCGACATTGAACACATGGACAACATATAAAACCATTCTCTTTGTTTGCCGTACCCACATCGATAAATTTATCCACGCCTTTCATATACCCGGCTACGCGCCGGTCATCGTACATCCATTCCCGACCGTTCAGCTTCATCATATAAGTAAGTTTATCAAAAAACAAGACATCATAAATAGTGAAATGACCAATTCACACCGACACATGCATTGTATCAATGACAGAGAAAAGATAAGATTGCTAACCTCGATCGAGGGAAATAAAGAGGAGAAAGCTCAAGTGCGTCTCGAATACCTTCTATATTTTTGTTCTATGAGAAATTGAATGGGATTATTCACTCAAACATTTCATCAAACACCTTGAATGCATGCATAGGAGAGAAAAAACTAGCACACCCCTCACACCTTCAACCAAGAGAAAAAACAGAGTGGAGGCAGAGGGGGCTGGGGCGTTGCATTTATAGAGGGCGAGAGAATACGTCCTGGTTGGAGCCACCAACCGGGACTAAAGGTGTGTGCCACTCCACATGGCTATGGCTAAACCTTTAGTCCCGGTTGCTGGCTCCAACCGGGACGCATTCCCCATTACAAACCGGGACGCATGCCTCCGGGCCCCATGCCCGCTCGAACCGGGACGCGTGCCCGCATTAGTCCCGGTTGGTGGCGCAACCGGAACTAATGCTCTGAGGGAGCGCGAACGGATGGCCTGTTTTCTACTAGTGATTGATCTTAGAAATGGTTACCATCAACTCAAGATTCGTGCAGTGGATATTCCAAAGACTGCCTTTACCACCAGATATGGACTGTATGAGTACATTGTCATGTCTTTTGGATTAACCAATGCCCTCGCTTATTTCATGAACCTCATGAATAAGATTTTTATGGACTTCCTGGATAAGTTTGTCATTGTTTTCATCGATGACATTCTGATCTATTCCAAATCAGAAGAAGAACATGAGCTACACCTAAGGACCATCCTTGGAACCCTTAGGGAGCATCAGTTGTATGCCAAGTTTAGCAAATGTGAATTCTGGTTATAGGAGGTAGGATTCCTTGGACATATTGTATCAGCCGGAGGAATTGCCGTTGACCCTGCAAAGGTGAAGTATGTTGAAGATTGGCAAGCCCCAACCACTCAAACCCCAAGTTCGTGCATTTCTCGGATTAGCGGGATATTACCGCAAGTTCGTAGAAGGATTTTCGAGCATCGCAAGACCCATGACCCAATTGTTGAAGAAGGATAAGATGTTCGAATGGACAGAAAAATGTGAAGCGAGTTTTCAAGAACTCAAGAGGAGATTGATTTCAGCCCCAATCTTGATCATGTCGGATATCACGAAGCCTTTTGATGTGTATTGTGACGCATCCAAGATCGGTCTCGGATGTGTGTTGATGCAAGAAGGAAAAGTAATATCATATCTAGCCTGACAACTGAAGCAACATGAAAAGAATTATCCTACCCATGACCTTGAACTAGCAATTGTAGTTCTAGCCCTGAAGACATGGAGGCATTACCTTATGGGAAACCGTTGTGAGATTTATTCAGATCACAAGAGCCTGAAGTATATATTCACTAAAAAGGAGTTGAATATGAGGCAGAGAAGATGGATAGAGCTAATCAAGGACTATGATCTGGACATTCACTATCACCCCGGTAAATCCAATGTGGTAGCAGATGCCCTTAGTAGATTGCCGTGCCGCTTAAAATCCATGATTCTGAAGGAGCAACCAAGTTTGCACAAGGAGATGGAAGATTTTAGAATGGAATTAGTAAGTAAAGGATTTTTGGCTACAATAGAACTTCAACCCACCATGATCAGCCATATCAGGGAGGCACAGAAAGCAAATGCTAGTATCGACGGAATCAAATGTCGTATTGGTACAGGCAAAGTACCCGGATTCACCAAAGATGAAGAAGGAGTTTTGTGGTACAAAGGACATATCTGTGTGCCAGCAGATTCCAAATTAAAGCAAGCTATTTTGAAAGAGGCCCATGATACTCTTTATTCTATCCACCCCGGAGGAACGGAGATGTATCAAGATTTGAAGGAGAAATTTTGGTGGCATAAGATGAAAAGGGAAATCGGAAGCTACATAGGAAAGTGTGATATCTATCAGAGAGTCAAGGCAGGACATCAGAGACCAGCAGGACTATTGCAACCACTACAGATTCCGGAATGGAAATGGGATTCAGTTGGAATGGACTTTATCACTGGATTGCCTAAATCTAGTAGGGGAAATGACTCTATTTGGGTCATAGTTGATAGATTGTCCAAAGTCGCTCATTTCTTACCAGTCAAGACCACTTACCAGAGTTCAAAGCTAGTAGAGTTGTATATTGCTAGAATCGTCAGTTTGCACGGAGTCCCCAAGAACATTGTATCGGATCGAGGAACTCAGTTTACCTCGAGATTTTGGAAAAAAGTTCAAGAAGGATTAGGAACCCGACTAGATTTCAGCATAGCGTATCACCCTCAGACCAATGGAAAAATGGAGCGAGTAAATAAAATACTCAAAGATATGTTGAGATCCTGTGTGTTAGAGTATGGATCAAAATGGGAAGATTGTTTGCCGTTCACAGAATTTTCGTACAACAACAGTTTTCAAGCCAGTTTGCAAATGGCCCCATTTGAATTCATGTATGGAAGGAAGTGTGGTACCCCTTTGAATTGGTCGGAAGTAGGAGAGAGTCAGATTTTCAGACCCGACATCCTACAAGAAGCAGAGGAGAAAGTTCACAAGATCCGTGAGCACCTCAAGAACGCCCAATCCAGACAGAAGAGTTATGCCGACAAGAGACATCGAGACCTCGCTTTCAATATCGGGGATTTTGTGTATCTCAAAGTGTCTCCTTTGAAGGGAATGCAACGTTTCCAGCTCAAAGGAAAGTTAGCCCCCAGATATATCGGACCTTTCAAGATTCTGAATCGTCGAGGAGAAGTATCGTATCAACTGTAACTGCCAGAAGAGATGTCAGCACTGCATAATGTGTTCCATATATCGTTGATTCGCAAATGCCTAGAAGTCCCGGAGAAGACTGAAGTTTTCAAGAACATTGATCGCCGAACCATAGAGATCAACAATAACCAGACATATCCCAAAGTACCCATCCATATTTTGGAGGAAGCTTTCAGAACCACCAGGACCTGAAGAATCAAGTTTCTCAAGATTTAGTGGAGTAACCACACTTAAGAAGAAGCTACCTGGGAATGAGAAGATTATATCAAGACGGAGTTTCCCGATCTCTTTAAATACTATTTTTCTTTTTCTTCTTTGTCAAATCTAAGGACGAGATTTTGTTTAAGGGAGGAAGGTTTGTAACATCCCAAAAATATTGATCAAGGTTACCAAGTTCGAATCACCAAAATTAGGGTTAACGAAAACTTTTATTAATTAAAATCATTATGAATACATGTGTGTATGTGATGAATGTATGAATGCATGAATGGACTTGTGTGATTGACGTGAATAGCAAGGAATGGTTTAAAGATGAAAACTACATCATCTAAATAAAATCCAAGCGGAAAAAATCAAGAGAAATTCAAAAACAAACAAAATAAGCAAATGGTCTTTTTTGTCAATCTTGCTCACTAGGCCACCTTGAGTGTTTCTATGTAGAGGTCCCAACCTTTAATAAGGTAGATATCCATGTGTTTACAATGCTAGTCCCTGGATCAATAGCTAGCATCCACAGTTAAGATGTAATATCAAGAAACAAAGGTCATAATACAACTTTATAACCAGGAATAAAATAATTTATTACATCTTACATAGCTCATTTGGCTATCTCATTACAATGCAGAAGAAATAACTATAGCATGGGGTCCTTCATCTTCAAAGTGCCACAAGCAAACATGTTGGTTGTAGACTTGTAATCCTAATCAACACACTTCACTAACATCAAACAAACCTGCAACATAATAAGTTACAGCCACAAGGGTCAATACATTTGAATTGTATTGGCAAGTGATACTATGGTAGTATAGTGGAGTCTATCATCTATATGCATTTGTCTAAGTGGAGCTTAGGCTTGCTTTGCTCAAAATAGATTTTCCTTATCATTTGAAAACACTGAGTTTTTGCTTGACAAAATCACCCAAGGCATCTCCCAGTAGAAATTGGTGATCCTTCAACCCTTGTTCAACCAAAAGTTTTTAACTTAGAAATTGGGATGAGGAGATTCTTGATAGCTTCCATGTCTTGATGCTCAAATTGTCCTTTACCAGGGACATGGCTAAGTACATAGATTTTACACTCTACAGAGGTGGTGCACTTTCCCCACAAGACTTGGTTTCACCAAGACAAGATCTTTCAGAAGCCTTCCCTTAGACCAGAATGGACGCGTTCCAACCTATCATCCCCTACCACCAACTGTCCATTTGGCTAAGTTATTGCAACCTATATGATCTAGGCAGAGCCCATAATGCCATGTGGCTGCACTTGATGCTTCTCAACATTTGACATCTCAAATCTCTTTGTTCCTGGGTGGCATTCCACAAGTGAGATACACAAGGTAAATGATAGATATAGGCCTTGTATAACCACTCAACACAAACCATTTCTTCCATTCCACCCAGGTGATTCATTCACTTAGATTTCCCATGATAGTAGTAGGAATCTTAACTTAGGAAAATTCTACTAAGGTTTCATCTACTAGGATTTCCCATGGCATAGTTTATACTTAGCAAAAATTCCATGCAAGTCCTACTTAGAAATATCACTAATGCATAGTGAAAATAATGGGACAAAAGTATGAAGCATCACTTGCCTTTTTGGTAGAGAATATATGTTCACTCCTTGATCTTGCAATGATCACACTCTTCAAAATTCACTACAATTCAATCAAGCAAGGCACAAATTTCAATCTACCATTCAAGCAATCATCACATAAAATAATAGAAACAAAGCAATGCATGAAAGCATGCTAAAGATTGTTTTATTTGGAAAAGTGGTTTCTAATAGGTTATAAAAATTTGAAAACACCTATTGGTCATTTTATAAAAGTGGCAAAGCCATTCGCAAAAGATTTTATCTATAAACTCTTTTTAAACCAAAGCATTATTTTATGTGGTTAAAAATGTGTCACATCCCAAAATTCTCCTAATTTTGGAATGTGAAATAAGTAAATAAGTTTGATTGATTGTTTGACTATGTTGAAAATTCTCAAAGAGAAGAAACTTTTTGAATAGAAAATCCTCTCAACCTTGAATTCAAAATCTTATATTCTTTTGTTACGACCTAAGTAGCCATACAGGAAAAAGGGCATGGATTAATTATGGATTTTAGAATTGGTGTGCAAGATTTCAAAATGAAAATCATGAACCCTTCATAAGCATTTCATTACATCCATGCAAAGTTCTCACAAACTGAATCCAAATCCTGGTATCTAAATCCTATAGTTGAATCACCCAAATGTTCCTAAAGGTAATTAAATTGACTTTATAAAACCCAGTGTTGCTAAGCCATAAATTATTGATAATTATAGCCTAAAGAGATCCAATTAATATTACAAAATTTTAGAAACAAAATTGAGCTCATTTGGAGCTATTATGAAAAGGTTATGGAATAAATACAAACAAATAAAGATATAAATAAAATGGAATATACAAGGATTTATAAACCCACTACTTGCAAACTAGTAAAAAGATTACAAATATGATCTTACAATGATCAATTCGATTTTAGAAAAAATTAGAAACAAGAATCGTGTCATTTGGAGTTCGTATGCAAAAGATATGAGGGAAACAAGTAAATAGAAAAATAAAAAAAACCTAAGCGGGCCGGCCCAGTAAGGACTAACCGAACCAGGCGTGTACGTGAAGAAGGGATCGATCGGTTGCTTTAAAAACCGTGCGAATCAGTTTTTCTCATACCTATCTCTATTCAAACTCCCATAACTTTTTATCTACAACTCCGAATCGACTTCCGTTTGTTTCTACTTGTTCCCTAATCCAAAACCTATCTCCCCACCATCCTAAACCTCCATATAAACTCGTGGAGCCACAGCCGTACGAGTTTCTCTTCTCGAAATCCTGAATCTACATAGCCCGAATCTTATTTCGATTTTTAACCCATCTAGACTTCGTCGTTTGCCTTCGGTCAAAAGACGAAATTTGTAGAACTCGTGGAAATCTTTCAATCCTGACATACCTCACCTCTTTTCATCCACCACAGCCGGAGAATTTCGCACCGCAATATTTCAGATCTCACGGTGTAAATCCAAGATGTACTCGCGCTCGTTTCTTCAAATCCAAATTCCTTTGGTGATAAGGTAGGACTAATGATTCCCCACAACTTTCATGTTCTAAGTTTTTCAATTTGACCTACGGATTTTTCTCTCTAACACAGATCTGTTTCTTGTCTATTCTGAGCCAAAATCGGGTCAATCTCCTGTCCTAACCACTGGATCTCATCCCAACGGCCAGGATTAGATCGATTCCTCGAAAGAGTATGAGCCAACCGGATCTCTCCATGTGTCAACGTCAGGTCAGCATCTAGTCCCAGTCAGCATGCAAAGTCAATATGTCCAGTCAGCAGAATATTCTCTGGAATATTCCGTTCGAATTTAAAATTGCACATTATAGATCTAACTTGTAAAATTCATTAGAGATTCATACCACGTCCAAAAATTGCGTATAATATATCAAATTGAATATAATTTTACATAGAATCATCTTATCAGAATAGATCCAACTTTTACTGTACGTGGTTATTGCAGTAATTTAATTAGTTTTAATGGTCATTTAGGTTAATAAATTCATAGAAAATTATCTGTAACTCCGAAAAATATGAACAATATATCAAATTGAAGCTACTATAATGTAGATTAATAATATCTGGTTGGATCCAGCCTTTGTTGATTATTTACCCCATAGAAATTTAATTAGATTTAATGGCTTTATAAATCATTAAATTCATAGTAAACTAATTGATTGTCACAAAAATATAAATGATATACGATGGAAAGCTGGTTCCATTTAGATCGTCAATATGCAAATGGTTCAGGCAAATACTATAAGGTTTTGCAGTAATTAAATAAATGGTTTAATGGCTTATTTAGAGTAATAAATTCATAAGAAAATAAATACTATTCAAAAAATTGCAAATAATATGTCCCTGGAATCACAATTCCTTGGAGATTACAGATATAATTTTAGTTTGATTTGTAGGCAGCAAAAACTATATGAATCATTTAAAACCCATTAAACACTATTTAAATCATACAAAAAGATCTATAACTCCGATTAGGGTGAATCCAATGCCTACTGGTTCGTGTTAACGTCCTCTATCCAGTAAACGCAAGAAACAAATTTAATTCGACAGTTAGAATAGGTGTTACAACAGAACTATTAAAACCCTATATTGGCAAGTAATTATTAATAACAAGTACTCCATTGCATTAATTGGTCTCTTTCATGCATCATATACTTCAGTATTGTTTAGATAACAAAAATAACAACCATTGTGACTTATTAAAATTGGCATGCATGCATTTGTTTGATCTCTATGTGCTATTGTTTATGATTGTATGCAATTATTTGCTCGATAGATTGCGAGGAGTGCAACGTGTGTGATTGCAACTACTATGATTGTAAGTATTATGGTTATGACGAGTGCAACCATTATATCTATGAGGATTGTGAGGATTATCTAATCTACTACATTTACAACAAAAGGCAAGTGGTGCTATCTTGGTCATAAATGTCCTACTGTTTTTCTATGCATTGTAGATGTTTTTGTAGAATTGCATATGTAGGAATTGATGTGTATATGCTATGCTATGTCCCATATTATTCCCTAGCAATCCTTGTTTATGAGCCATCGTATTGGTAGATTGCTTAGCTATGCTATTTAGACGAGGAAGGGAATCATACCATGAAAAGTTATATGTTTTGAAAGGATTATATTTTGTTAAATGACAAACCAACATGATTTTAATGAACCACCTGGGCGGAATGGCATTGATTGGGTCATCGAGTGTGGATTATGGTGGGGAATGCCGCCCAGGACACTGAGAAAGGATTGGTTTCTTTATTTGGTAACTTACGTGTACAACCATGTGCCAATAATGAAATGGGCGGTTGGTTGAACTCAGTAGGTTGTGGTAACTTGAACCCACGTATCCAGAGATGTAGATAGTGTAGGTTGGACCGGTGCGTGTCGGGTTTGGGGAGCTACTTCCCGAACGGTTCCTTCTTGGACTTCTCCCTATCATCACCCAATATGCGAGTGGTGGTACGAGCTGGGCTGGCCAAGTCACATGGGTAAAATGTACTAACCCCTGCAGGGTGTATAAACTAATCGATTAGCCGTGTCCCCGGTTATGGACAATTTGAGCGACCTGATACTGATGCTATGATATTTCTCACTCATCCTTATTTCTTAATTACTTAAAACTTGTTGGGTGAACATAATTGGGTAGGAGCACCTGGGAGTGAACCAGAGTGTCCTATTTATCGTATTGGAAAACTACTTTGTTACAAATGTTAGGATAAAATTGTTGCTTTATGCATATGAGCCTGAACTCCACTTGGCCAAATAAGCATGTAGTTGATAGATCTGTTGTTACCACTTTAGCCTACTTGCCATACATTCAATGTATTGACCATTCGTGGCTGCAACGTTTCATGTTGCAGGTTATATCGTATCTGAGTGATCGTTCATAGGTCGCGATGTAGGGGTTCGTAGCATGGAAAACAAAAATTTTCTATCGCATACAAACAAACAAGCCAAGATCTATCTACTAGATTGTAGCAACGAGTCGATGGAATAACTCACCCTCGAAGATTCCAAAGTGTTTAACGAGAGCAGATTCTCGTGGGTGATGTAGTCGTACTCTTTCCGATCTCAAGATCGCGTAGACGATCCTTCCGGCGCCGCGTTCCCGCAGCGCTCCCGCAGTCGGTCACACGTTCGGTACTCGACGAAGACCTTCCTCTCCCTTGTTCCAGCAGGCAGCGGAGGTTGTAGCACTCTCCTCGCGATTCCGGCAGCACAACGGCGTGGTACCGGAGGTAGAGGGGAAATCCCGCAGGGCTTCGCCTTAAGCCGGTGCGAGTATGGTGGAGCTTATGAGAGAGGCTATTAGTGGTCTAGTAATTAGACACACCAATTAGAGGGCTCTAAACCAATTAGAAGGCTCTAAACCGAATAGCTCTAAACCGGGGTCTAGATCTAGGGTTTAGTTTAGAGGATAGGAAACTTGTGTGTAGAGGAGGGGAGCCCTGCCCCTCCTTATATAGGTGGGAGGGGGTGGGCGCGCCAGGGGAGGGAGGGAGTCCCTCCCCAACTCGGCCTTGGGCTGGCCGCCGGCTTGGAGGAGAGAAACTCCTCCTCCAAGTCGACTCCAACTCCTCTTGCTTGTTTCCCACAGTTTCTTGTTTTTGGCAGTTTGACTTTCAAACTGGACATTTGACTTTTCTGTTTTAGGATTCAATTTAATCCTATATTTGGGACAGCAAGAACACTTAGTACATGATGCAATCATTCCAATATGTAATGACACATTCATGTACCCCTTCCCCCCCGGAGTGCCGGACAATCCGGAACCTTCTAGAATATCCCCGATGAAAACACCGGAATCATTCCCGAACTCCGAAACGGGTCTTTCCTTATATGAATCTTATTCTCCGGACCATTCCGGATCACCTCGTGATATCCCGGATCCCATCCGAGACTCCGAACAACATTCGGTCTCTTTCTCATAATACCATAACTACTCAAACAACGTCGAATCCTTAAGTGTGTCTCCCTACGGTTCGTGAATTATGCAGACATGATCGAGACACTTCTCCGAACAATAACCAATAGAGGAATCTGGAAATTCATATGGCTCCCACATATTTCTACGATTACTTTGCGATCGAATGAACCACTTACATACGATACCAATTTCCCTTTGTCTCACGATATGTTACTTATCCGAGGTTATGATCGTCGGTATCTCTGCATACCTAGTTCATCCTCGTTACCGATAAGTACTCTTTTCTCGTTCCCGTGATATGTGATCCCTTGTGACCATGTCACATGCTTGCAAGCTAATTGGATGACATTCCACCGAGAGGGCCCAGAGAATATCTATCCGTCATGTGGATGGACAAATCCCACTCTTGATCCATGTGTTTCAACCAATACTTTCCGAACACTCAATGCCACCTTTATAGCCACCCTGTTACGGTGTGGTGTTTGATGACATCAAAGCATCCATCCAGTAAAGGTGATATGCATGATCTCATGGTCGAAGGAATTAGGTTACTATGTATCAGAAAGCATATAGCAATTGAACTATTGAAATGACTTGATCTTTATGCTACGCTTGTCTATAGGAGTATGTCCACCATATCATTCTCCTAACGATATGATCTTGTTGTTGATAACATCTCAATGTTCATGACAAAGAAACCACATCATCAATCAACCAACAAGCTAGTGAAGTATAGAGGCTATACTAGGGACTTCAAATTAAGTTTACAAATCACACAAGTATTAATGGTTTCCTTGTTAATACTATTATAGCATGAATGCAAACATTTATCATAAACACAAAGATATATAATAATAACTATATTTATTATTGCCTCTAGGGCATATCTCCAACAGTCTCCCACTTGCACTAGAGTCATCTAATCTAGATTACATGGTAATATACCGAACACCCATGGCAGTTTGGTGTTGGTCATGTTTTGCCCTCGGGAGAGGTTTAGTCAACGGATCCGCCACATTCAGAT
The DNA here is from genome assembly GCA_916181665.1 of Avena sativa. NCBI lineage: Eukaryota > Viridiplantae > Streptophyta > Magnoliopsida > Poales > Poaceae > Avena > Avena sativa. The sequence continues at coordinate 267,599,372 of OV702298.1, read as the reverse complement.
CTGTGTGTACTTTGCAAATCTTTATATCCCCATCCTGGATATGTTCTCGAATAGCGTGAAAACGTAGCTTGATATGCTTCAGCTTCTTGTGTGACCTTGGTTCTTGCGCATTGGCTATGGCGCCCATGTTATCACAGTAGATAGACATTGGGTCCAGCGCACTAGGAACCACACCCAGCTCTGTAATGAACTCTTTCATCCATATCGCTTCTTGTGAAGCCTCCGAAGCAGCCATGTATTCCGATTCAGTTGAAGATCTCGCCACAACGCTTTGCTTTGCACTCCTCCAGCTAACTGCTGCACCATTCAAAATAAATACGTATCCAGATTGTGATTTAGAATCATCCGGATCGGTGTTCCAACTAGCATCGGTGTAACCATTAACAACGAGCTGTTCATCACCTCCATAAGAAAGAACCATATCCTTAGTTCTTCTCAAGTACTTAAGGATGTTTTTGACCGCTGTCCAATGATCCACTCCTGGATCACTTTGATATCTGCTAGTTAAACTAACAGCATAAGCGATGTCGGGTCTAGTACATAGCATGGCATACATTAGAGATCCTATGGCTGAGGCATAGGGAGTCTTACTCATCCTTTCTCTATCTTCTGCCGATGTCGGACTTTGAGTTTTACTCAAGGTCGTATTGGGCAACATGGGCAAGAACCCTTTCTTGCTTTCTTCCATTCCAAACTTCTTTAGAACTTTGTCCAAATATGTACTCTGTGACAATGATATTTGGCGTTTCGATCTATCTCTATAAATCTTTATGCCTAATATGTAAGCTGCTTCGCCAAGATCTTTCATTGAAAAACTATTATTCAAATATTCCTTGACACTATTAAGAAGGTCTACATCATTCCCAATCAACAATATGTCATCCACATACAGTATTAAGAATGCTACAGAGCTCCCACTCACTTTCTTGTAAATACAAGCTTCTCCATAAGTTTGTATAAAACCAAAACTTTTGATTACCTTATCAAAACGTTGATTCCAACTTCGGGATGCTTGCTTAAATCCATAGATGGACCGTTGAAGCTTGCATACCTTGTTAGCATCTTTAGGATCGACAAAACCTTTGGGTTGTATCATATACAACTCTTCATCAATGTCTCCATTGAGGAATGCTGTTTTGACATCCATCTGCCATATCTCATAATCATAATATGCAGCGATTGCTAACATAATCCTCACAGACTTTAGCTTCGCCACCGGTGAGAAAGTCTCATCGTAGTCAACTCCTTGAATTTGTCGAAACCCTTTTGCGACAAGTCGAGCTTTATAGACAGTAACATTACCATCAGCATCTGTTTTCTTCTTGAAAATCCATTTGTTCTCGACAGCCTTCCGGCCATCCGGTAAGTCCACCAAAGTCCATACTTGGTTTTCGTACATGGATCCAATCTCGGATTTCATGGCTTCTTGCCATTTATTGGAATCTGGGCTCATCATCGCTTCCTCATATGTCTCGGGGTCATCGGTGTTGTCCACCAACATGACATTCATAACGGAATCATACCAATCTGGAGTGGTACGAGTTCTCGTTGACCTCCGAGGCTCTGTAGCAACTTCAACCGAAGTTTCATGATCACTATCATTAGCTTCCTCTCTTATTGGTGCAGGCACCACAGGAACTTCTTCCGGTGCTGCGCTACTCGCAATTTCGAGAGAAGGTTCGACAACCTCGTCGAGTTCTACTTTCCTTCCAGTCACTTCTTTCGAGAGAAATTCCTTCTCTAGAAAGGATCCATTCTTGGCAACGAAGATTTTGCCTTCGGATCTATGATAGAAGGTATACCCAATAGTTTCCTTCGGGTATCCTATGAAGACGCATTTTTCCGCTTTGGGTTCAAGCTTGTCCGGCTGTAACTTCTTTACATAGGCTTCGCATCCCCAAACTTTAAGGAACGACAATTTAGGTTTCTTCCCAAACCATAATTCATACGGTGTCGTTTCAACGGATTTAGATGGTGCCCTATTTAAAGTGAATGCGGCTGTTTCTAATGCATAACCCCAAAATGATAGCGGTAAATCTGTAAGTGACATCATAGAACGAACCATATCTAAGAGAGTTCGATTACGACGTTCAGACACACCATTACGCTGTGGTGTTCCCGGCGGTGTCAATTGTGAAAGTATTCCACATTTCTTCAAATGCTCGCCAAACTCGTAACTTAGATATTCACCTCCACGATCAGAACGTAGAAATTTAATCTTCTTGTTACGTTGATTCTCTACCTCACTTTGAAACTCCTTAAACTTCTCGAAAGTTTCGGACTTATGTTTCATGAAATAGATATACCCATATCTACTCAAGTCATCCGTGAAGGTAAGAACATAACGATAACCACTGCGCGATGCTACACTCATTGGACCACACACATCGGTATGTATGATTTCCAGTAAGTCCGTAGCTCGCTCCATTATACCAGAAAATGGAGTCTTAGTCATTTTACCCATCAGACATGCTTCGCATCTTTCAAGTGATTCAAAATCAAGTGATTCAAGAAGTCCATCGGAATGGAGTTTCTTCATACGTTTCACTCCAATGTGACCAAGACGACAGTGCCACATATAGGTCAAATTATCGCTTGATTTCAAACCTTTAGCCTCAATGTTATTAATATGTGTATTTCTACTATCGAGATTCAATATGAATAGACCATCTATCAAAGGTGCATGTGCATAAAACACATTACTCATATAAATCGAACAACCATTATTCTCGGATTTAAACAAGTAACTGTCTCGCAATAAACAAGATCCTGATATAATGTTCATGCTTAATGCAGGCACCAAATAACAATTATTTAAGTATAAAACTAATCCCGATGGTAGATGAAGAGGTAGCGTGCCGACCGCGATCACATCAACCTTTGATCCGTTTCCTACGCGCATCGTCACCTCGTTCTTCACTAGCTTCCGTTTATTCTGCAGCTCCTGTTTCGAGTTACAAATATGAGCAACCGAACCAGTATCAAATACCCAGGCACTACTACGAGTACTAGTGAGATACACATCAATAACATGTATATCAGATATACCTTTCTTCTTGATGTTGCCGTTCTTCAAATCCGCCAAGTACCTTGGGCAATTCCGCTTCCAGTGACCTTCTCCCTTGCAGTAAAAGCACTCAGTTTCAGGTTTAGGTCCAGCCTTGGTCTTCTTCGTCGGCGTGGTAACTTTCTTACCACCCTTCTTGAAGTGTCCCTTTTGCTTAGACTTGCCTTTCTTGAATTTGGTGGTCTTATTGACCATCAACACTTGGTGCTCTTTCTTGATCTCCACTTCTGCAGATTTTAACATAGCAAATAGTTCTGGCAACTCTTTGTTCATGTTCTGCATGTTGTAGTTCATCACAAAGTTCTTGTAACTTGGTGGTAGTGATTGGAGGATGCGGTAAACTCCCAAAGTATTAGGAATCACTATACCCAAACTTTGAAGTTTATTTGCGTGCCCAGACATCTTAAGCACATGCTCACTGACGGAGCTACCCTCTTCCATCTTGCAGTTAAAGAACTTTTCAGAAGCTTCATAACTTTCAATTGCCGCATGAGTCTCAAAGATTAATTTGAGATCCTCGACAATATCATATGGATCTGACTCTTCAAACCTTTTCTGAAGCTCCGATTCTAAACCATACAAGATAGCACACTGAACTATGGAGTACTGATTCTTCCGAGCAAGGTAAACATTCTTTACTTCATCGGTAGCATCAGCTGCAGGTGGGTCACCTAGCGGTGCATCCAGCACATAGGTCAAATTACCAGCTGTGAGGACAATCCTCAAATTGCGGAACCAATCCGCGAAGTTGCTTCCATTGTTTTTCAACTTTTCTTTCTCTAGGAACGCATTAAAATTGATGGTAGGGGCTGCCATTGATCTACAACATATTTGCAATAGTTTAGACTAAGTTTATGACAAATTGAGTTCAAATTAATTAATGAAATTAAACTAGGTGAACTCCCACTCAAAACAACATCCCTCACATTGTTTTAGTGATCACACGAACCAAATCCACTACATCAACACCGATCATCACGAGAGCTGATATAGTTTTAATGGCGAACAATCATCATGTTCATCATATCTACTATATGATTCATGCTTTGCCTTTCGGCGATCCGTGTTCCTGAGGCCATGTCTGTACATGCTAGGCTCGTCAAGATCAAACCTTAGCTTCCGCATAAGCAAATCTGGCTTGCTTACGTTGTATTCACCCGCGGAATCAAAGACACCCGATCATCACGTGGTGCTTCGAAGCAGCAAGCTTTGGCAACGGTGCATACTAAGGGTGAACACTCTAGAACTTGAAATTTATGTGCATGAGGGATCATCTTATAATGCTACCGTCGTCTACTAAGCAATACAAGATGCATAAAGGATTAACATCACATGCAATTCATAATATGTGATATGATATGGCCTTTCTTCTTTGTGCTTCCGATCTCCATCTTCAAGCACGAATATGATCTCCATCATCACCGGCATAGCATCAAGGTCAATGACGCTTCTCCATGGTTGTCGTCCACCAGCTTCAACTATTACAACTATTTTGAATAGACACGCAGGTCTTAACAGAAATTAAAGACAACCATATGGCTCCTGCCGGTTGCCAACTTACAATAAGGAACATTGCATACATCAAATATAATCACAATCATGGCCATATCACATCACTGCACACCCCTGCAAAACAAAGTTAGACGCTTCTACTTTCTTTGCATATTTTACGTGGTTTGGGGCTTTCCATAAGTGTCGTTCTAACTTACGAACAAGAACCACAACATTGATACTAGCATTGTTGATTACCCGTTGTAAATTGGATCTTAACTATGCTAGGAGAAACAGGCACCCGCAAAGCCACTTATGCAATACAAGTTGCATGTCAAACGTGGAGCAAGTCTCATGAACGATGTCATGTAAGGTTAGCCCGGGCCGCTTCATCCCAACATACCGCAAGATGCAAAGTACACAAAAAGCAATCTACAATAAAAGCATCAACGCCCACAATGACCATTGTGTTCTACTCGTGCAACAGATCTACATATAGACACGGCTCTGATACCACTGTAGGGGTTCGTAGCATGGAAAACAAAAATTTTCTATCGCATACAAACAAACAAGCCAAGATCTATCTACTAGATTGTAGCAACGAGTCGATGGAATAACTCACCCTCGAAGATTCCAAAGTGTTTAACGAGAGCAGATTCTCGTGGGTGATGTAGTCGTACTCTTTCCGATCTCAAGATCGCGTAGACGATCCTTCCGGCGCCGCGTTCCCGCAGCGCTCCCGCAGTCGGTCACACGTTCGGTACTCGACGAAGACCTTCCTCTCCCTTGTTCCAGCAGGCAGCGGAGGTTGTAGCACTCTCCTCGCGATTCCGGCAGCACAACGGCGTGGTACCGGAGGTAGAGGGGAAATCCCGCAGGGCTTCGCCTTAAGCCGGTGCGAGTATGGTGGAGCTTATGAGAGAGGCTATTAGTGGTCTAGTAATTAGACACACCAATTAGAGGGCTCTAAACCAATTAGAAGGCTCTAAACCGAATAGCTCTAAACCGGGGTCTAGATCTAGGGTTTAGTTTAGAGGATAGGAAACTTGTGTGTAGAGGAGGGGAGCCCTGCCCCTCCTTATATAGGTGGGAGGGGGTGGGCGCGCCAGGGGAGGGAGGGAGTCCCTCCCCAACTCGGCCTTGGGCTGGCCGCCGGCTTGGAGGAGAGAAACTCCTCCTCCAAGTCGACTCCAACTCCTCTTGCTTGTTTCCCACAGTTTCTTGTTTTTGGCAGTTTGACTTTCAAACTGGACATTTGACTTTTCTGTTTTAGGATTCAATTTAATCCTATATTTGGGACAGCAAGAACACTTAGTACATGATGCAATCATTCCAATATGTAATGACACATTCATGTACCCCTTCCCCCCCGGAGTGCCGGACAATCCGGAACCTTCTAGAATATCCCCGATGAAAACACCGGAATCATTCCCGAACTCCGAAACGGGTCTTTCCTTATATGAATCTTATTCTCCGGACCATTCCGGATCACCTCGTGATATCCCGGATCCCATCCGAGACTCCGAACAACATTCGGTCTCTTTCTCATAATACCATAACTACTCAAACAACGTCGAATCCTTAAGTGTGTCTCCCTACGGTTCGTGAATTATGCAGACATGATCGAGACACTTCTCCGAACAATAACCAATAGAGGAATCTGGAAATTCATATGGCTCCCACATATTTCTACGATTACTTTGCGATCGAATGAACCACTTACATACGATACCAATTTCCCTTTGTCTCACGATATGTTACTTATCCGAGGTTATGATCGTCGGTATCTCTGCATACCTAGTTCATCCTCGTTACCGATAAGTACTCTTTTCTCGTTCCCGTGATATGTGATCCCTTGTGACCATGTCACATGCTTGCAAGCTAATTGGATGACATTCCACCGAGAGGGCCCAGAGAATATCTATCCGTCATGTGGATGGACAAATCCCACTCTTGATCCATGTGTTTCAACCAATACTTTCCGAACACTCAATGCCACCTTTATAGCCACCCTGTTACGGTGTGGTGTTTGATGACATCAAAGCATCCATCCAGTAAAGGTGATATGCATGATCTCATGGTCGAAGGAATTAGGTTACTATGTATCAGAAAGCATATAGCAATTGAACTATTGAAATGACTTGATCTTTATGCTACGCTTGTCTATAGGAGTATGTCCACCATATCATTCTCCTAACGATATGATCTTGTTGTTGATAACATCTCAATGTTCATGACAAAGAAACCACATCATCAATCAACCAACAAGCTAGTGAAGTATAGAGGCTATACTAGGGACTTCAAATTAAGTTTACAAATCACACAAGTATTAATGGTTTCCTTGTTAATACTATTATAGCATGAATGCAAACATTTATCATAAACACAAAGATATATAATAATAACTATATTTATTATTGCCTCTAGGGCATATCTCCAACACGCGAGACTCCACTCAACAATTGTTCACCTGTGGCACATTTGAAGGATGGAGATCTACCTTTTATTCGTTTTCCGCTGTGTACTTGAATAAATAATGTAAATTCTGGATCATATACGTTGTATTTATGATGCACAGTTATATTTGGTATCATTTTGTACTGTGTGTGCCTGTGAACCGATCCAGGGATTGGCACTATACACATGAACTCAGCCTTATCAGGCGAGGATGTTACAAAATGCCTTTAGCAAAGCAATAATCTTTATAGGGTTCACCAAATACATTTTTAATTCTAAAAACTTGGTGTTTGGGGTCAAAGAGTTTAATACAAATCTCATTTCCCAAATATTTTTCTCCAAAAAGTATTTTTAACATATAAACAACATTTTTATTTGACTAGGAATGCTTTAATTCAAAGATTTATTCTCTTGCTTCACAAAATATGTTTTTGAATCTATAAGTTGTTTTCTATGGTCAGTAGGTTCAAAACACTCCATTTGCCAAAGGTTTTAACACAAAAATAATTTTACAATGAATTTTATATTCAAAATATGCCTACACAAGTTTCTGCAAAAACAACCATTTTACCAGAAGAAATTCATTAAACAAAGTGTATGGTTGGAAAGTACTTGTCTTGCTGATTCCATTGATATAAAATTTGCAAAATTTGGATGTGTATATTTAAAGTTATGCAATTTACAAATTCACATATCTAATTGAAATGTTTCTGTTTTTTAAATCACACTCAGAGCCACGTGGTCGTTTCTTATTGGGCGATACCGATTCGTCTGGATCGAGCTGTTCTGACCGCAGGATCTCACTTAATCGCACGGCACAGATCACACGTACCCCTTCGATTTAATTAATCTATCCTAGCCATCGGATCGAGATCCAACGGACCACAGCTGCTCGACCATGATCTGGCGGCGCTGGCGGCAGCGGACGGCGGCGCGCTCGGGCAGGAGCGTTCCGGCGAAGCTAGGGTGCGCGGGAGAGGGAGAAGGAGTTTACCAGACTGGCCATGAAGCGCTGATTCTCGGGCGTCGGAGGCAGTGGCGGTGTGTGGACAAATTCGAGCAGCCTAGGGGCAATGGGGAGGCGATGTCTGGGGAAAATGAAAGAGGAGGAGCAGGCGTTTAATACTGCATGGTCACGGCGAGGAATAATCACGGCATTAAGATGGATTGATCATGAGTAATCGGCGGCAGAAACGGTCAGAGTGCATGGTCTTCACGTGGGTGGAGACGATGGTCTGGCAGGTGGGGCTCAGCAGTCAGCAAGAGAGAGAGGGGCGAGGTGGGGCCTGCTAGTCAGCGACTGCGCGGGTGGGTTTCTGAGTGCGAAATGCTTTTCTTGTGGGAGAGAGGGAGTGGGCTGCTGGGCCAGTTGGGCCTTGCTGGGCTAGGTTGGTTTTGTTCATTTTTTTGTATAGATTTGATTTTCCTTTTCTTTTTCTATTTATCTGTTTGATTTTTGTTTAATCATTTCAAACACACATTTGAATTCAAACTTCAACCAAACTTTGTGTAGATTTTAATACTGATTAATAATACATTCTAAAGTCAAATTTAGAATAATTATTTTATTCTTTTTAGGGTATAATAATTATTTAAAATAGGCCCTTATGTTTAAATCAAATAACATATATTTTCAATCCTTATTTAAATTCCAATCTTTTTACAAAACATTTTCAGTAGGTTTATTTATTTAATGGGGTGCTAAATAATTCACTTTGAATTATTTATAGCATTTTAATATGATTATTAATCATTTTAATTTGGGAAATTGTTCTTATGACAATGAAACTCAAATATGGTTTTAATTCCTTATAACTTCATTTAAATGATTCTTTTATTTCATTTAAGTCAATTTAAATAACTTTTATTCCACTTGGGTAAATTATTTTTCCCTGATTTAATTAAACAATTCCATTAGGGATTTTGTCTTCATTCAAATAGGAATAGAATTTGGTTAAGGCTATATTATTTTATTTCAATACTATTCATCCATTTAATTCATTTGAACTTGGATTATGTTTATTCCATTTGTTTATGGTCTTGGCCAAATTTTTAATTTGGCCTTTAAATATTCCTCATTTAATATTTCTTTCTTTATCTTATAAAATCCATATCTTTTTATTTAAAGAACCAAACTTGGTGATTCCAATTTGTATAATTTTATTTAGTATTTGTTTATCCTTTTAATTCTCTTTCGGATTATTTACTCACCATTTGGTATGGATTTCTAGATAGGTGTTTTATTAGCTTTGGGAAATTCAATTTCCTTATCTTATTAAATTCATAAGATTTTATCGATGGCTCCAAATTAAGTGAAACCAACTTCTATGGTTTTATAATATTTCTATTTGTTATTCTTGATCATTTATTAATGCCTGTTGACAAATTTTTATATGGATCAAATCCATAGGCTTGGAGATAGCTTGGAAATGTTTTTCTTCCATTAGGGTTTTTACGGTTTGGGTTTATTTCCAAGTGTTTAAATTTCTAGATGCATTTATGAAGAATGCAATTCACTTGATTTGAATTTAGTTGGATTCAAACATTAATCAAAGTTTGTTCAAGATGGGATTTTAAGTTTCCTTTTAGAAAAAAAAGTTTCTTTTCACCCTAAATTTCAATAATTATTTATTTTGTTTATTTATTTTTCACATTACAAAATTTGGAAAATTTTGGGATGTGACATTCTAGTCCAAGATTTCAAACAGAAACAATTCCATTTCTTTTCACCCCTTGCTAGACCAAGTAAAAGTGAACCCAAACCACCTTTCAAACCCACAGAAACATTTGGCAACTTGATTAAAATGACAATTCAAAATTGAATCTATATCATATGTGAAGATCACCAATTGTCAAAAACCAACCAAACCAGTGCACCTTGACAAAACCAACTAACCATAGAATACCTAGTATGTGACTAGTACACCCACCAATTTTCATCCTAAAATTCAAATTCAAATCTCTTTCGGCCATTTCATCAAACACCTTGCAAACACAAAACAAACAAAACATCAAACACTATAGTGAGCGGTGTTTGTGCCTAACTTGTCTCCCCTCTAGCTCACAGCACCCTCTCAGTAGATGATCAAACTAAATTAACTAGCCCTAGATCACTATAAGCTTGACATTGCCATCAATGGTGAGCATGTCGAGCCCCAAATGGCCACCCCATTGTCGACAGCAAGCTAGGAGCTTCCCTAGCCTCGCCAAACTTGTCTGGGACACTGACCACCGTCCATCGCCACCCCTTGTCCAACACCAAAGCACTGCCAGCCCCTGGACCACCCTAGAACCGCCGCGCCCTATGCCTCTGTGCCATGCCGAGAGTGCGCCAGAGCGGCGCACACGACACGTGAGCACAGACCGAGCGCCGCCCTCGCCTTTTGCATGCGTGATCACCACCGCCCCAGGAACCTCCAGGACATGCCCGTTCGTCGCCGCGACCACCAGGATAGCCTGTGCGCCATTAAAACCTCCTTCGGACCCGTCCAAAGCACCGCAACATTTTGAACAATTCACACCGCTCCACGCCTCACGACCATGCCGTTGAGCATCGCCAGGAGGCAGAGCACCGCCCCCTACCGTCACCCATGCCATTAGCTCACTGTGACGATGACCACGACGAGCTCTACCCGCGCCCTTCGGTCCCCTCTTGGCACTATAAATAGAGGCCACCGCAGTTTGATTTTAGCACACCAACACACTCCCCTCTCTCTCTCTCAGAACCACCCCACCTCATCCCTGGAGCAAGGCAAGCAGCAGGTCGCCGAAGTCTGCCGTGGAGGAGGAGAAGAGGAGCCAGCGATTGGAGCCGTCCCAGGAGGAGCCACCAGTACCAGGAGGTTCGCCGTCGTCGACTTCGTCGTTCGCCCCCATCGCCGACCCTCTCCTGAGCCCCGGTGAGCCTCACACGACCCCCACTGGCCGCGCTAGGTTTCAGTCTCGCCGGCGTTGCCCGACGGAGACTACAAGCCCCAGCTATTGGATTAGATGTTGATCGTATGGTCTAAATCACCCCGTACCCCTTCGCACCCCCCTGTCTCGTTGACTGGTGGGGACATTCACTTAAACCCAAGAGCGCGCGCTGTGCGCCGTGGGATGGCCCTGTTAACTTCCTGCGGGACCCAGTAGTTTGAATTTAGGTTTTTCCATCTAGTTTCAAACTTGTTTTTGTCCCTAGATTCAAAAATCAATTCATAGAGATTCACTGAACCAAATGGCGTGAAACTATTTTTTTAGAAAGTTACTGAAATTCTTAATCCGAGCCCGTTAGATTCAAATCATTTGGAGTTAAAGATCACCTATAGGAAAAATAACAAGGCAGAAGCTTTTCTGCATTCAAACATTTTTCAAAATTCAACCACAAAAGCTTTTGAGTTGATTCCAACTCTCAAAAATCACATTTGACAAGACCTTTCTAACAATATAAAAATATCTAGGTGTATTTGCAGAAATAATGGTCAAGCAATAAAAGAATGCCTCATAGGAAATTCTAGTCACTTTAATTAATTAAAATAAAATGGTTAAAACTTATTAAATTGTGACACCACTCTAAATCACATTCCCAAGTACTGAAATATGTGGTGATGACATGTGTCAACATGATCCCCTATTTTAGTTGGAGAATATTAAATCTTAAGTAGTTTTTCAATGAGTAGAAATTACTTTTCTAAAATAAAATAATGAAGACAAGTGCTTTAATCCTTGTGATAATAGTGATGATGCTAGATCATCTAGTGTGAACCTTTGTGTGCTAAATAGAGTAGTAAGAATTGTTTGGTGATTGTGTACCTCGTATTTATTTATAGACGCTAGTATCGAACAAGGATACGAGGAGGAAGGAGAATACTACGAGGAAGAAGCCGAGGAGAACTTCAACCACTGCTCTGCACAAGGCAAGCTATCCTAGCAAGCTTATACTTGCAATTATGCAAGCATCACTATACAAGTTAACTTAGAAAGCTACTATCCTAGCAAGATAAACTAAACCATGCAAGTTTTACTTGCAAGCTTACACCACTTGATACCCAATCCTAGTTTTATATGCAAGCTTAGTTATTTTATTTCTTTATCAAAGATTTCTATTGGAGTTTACTTAGTGACTTGTAGATTTTAGAAAGATGTTTAAAGGTAGCATAAAGAGCATAAAACTTGGCCTAAGTTAGATAATCTTGATGTCATCCTGAGGCATGAGATTGAACTTAGCTCTTTCACACTTGTTTACCACCCCTCATTAGTGTTTACCCCCACTTGTAGATGCTAGTGCTAAGCATAAAACTTGATCACTTTAGATGGGACTACTTGGTGAAAATGATTATGAAAACCTTAGAATGATGAGTCATTCTACTGAAATGTTTTGACATGTGTTCTTGAACACCAGATGATTTTGATGATGAAAATGTTGAGGCATGAGACTTAGCCCTTTATAAAACTGATGGTTGTCTGGATGCGATACCATTCCAATTTTACCGTACAACCACAATACCCGAAATTTGGGTAGGGCTTGACTGGAAATTTATATACCTTAGTATGGGTTCCCTTGCGGCCAAGGTTTGAGCTGAGGCTAGCTTATGAAGATTGTCCACCTATGCAGTTCCTAAGATGACAGTTGGTCATGGTTGGGAGGACAAACTCATAGGAGAGGTGCCTATACTAGGGCGTGTAATTGAAAGGTTAGGATTGATTATCCTCATACTGAGTATGGTGAATTCAGGATTCTTCCTGATGGATGTATCGAATATTGTGGTGAAAGTGTACCACCTCTACAGAGTCAAACTATTTGAATAGTCGCGTCCGCGGTTATGGACAGTTGGAGTGGCCATACTGTTTCGTCGTCAGATGTTTTCAAAATGACTTGTGAAATGAATCATGACTTCGACTTGACCATAACAGGGTTGTGATATGAAACTCAAGTTCCCACTTAGGTGTTATAAAACTTTCAACTAGCTTTATTTTCTTCTGAACTAAGTAGAGATAAATCTGGCTTTTGCAAAACAACCTAGAGCCTAGTACTTCCTACTCAAAACCCCTTCACTTGTTAGTATTGGTTTGCGAGTACTTAAAGAGTACTCATGGCTTTGTCCCTGGCTATTCCCGTGGCCAGACTATGAAGAGGACTATCAGGAGGATGGACCGCAGGAAGGTTACGACAACTAGGATCATCTCCCATCGACAGCATTGCATGTGACCATGAAGATGGAGCTTTGCCCACGCTACCGTTATTATTACATTATTCCGCTGCTATGATTGTATTAAGACTAGATCATGTGATCATTTATTTGTTGTAAGACCTTATGTATGGTTTGTAATGGATGATGTACTGTGATATCCAATCTGTTATGTCTCGCAAAAATGGTAATCTTGGGATTGAGATGTATTTCATAACATGCATCTGGGATTAAAAATCTGGGTGTTGACACATTCCACATTTGTGTATCTTATTGTTGTATGATATTATAATTACATGTTGTTTCACACACTCACAAGCCTTAATAAGAAGCAAAAGTGTGAAACTTATCTAAAAGTACAACACATTCTAAAGGAACCACTTCCAGCATCCAAATCCTAGAACAATGCTTATTCCGGGGATTCGTGTTTATCAAATTGCATTACACTACTTATGCATAATAGCATCTTGCTTCTTTAAACATTAGTCCTTACTGGACCAATGATGCTGATTTCAGTTATTGGATCTTATATTGTCTCGAAGACCGTGAGTGCATAACCTTGCAATCACAAAAGGCAAGTTCACACTTGCTCATGTCCGTTGATTATTTTCTGTAAAGTATTTTGCAAATCCAGTGTTGTCATCACCTGCATTTCAAAAAGGTCAGAAACACTATTTTCATAATAATATGATTATAGGTTATTTACCATGAGGTAAAAACCTACTATGAAAGTTTTGGTGGTAAAGGAATATATTGTCTAGGACTTAACAACCAATGTCGCCAATTTTTCTTGCGTTGTATATCACGTGTTAACCATGAGATTTGGAATGGGACGGAGAAGTTAGTTGTATCATTTTCCTTCTGCATGTAGGCAAGAAGACCTTAATGTGACGCTGTGATTCGTTGTGCGGATCCAACATATGGGTGGGCTCCCTTAGGCCCCATGCTTTTGGTGTCTAGATTATCTGTGAGTGGCTGTCGGAGGTATAGTCTTTGGGAACACATCAGGGTTTTAGCCTGCCGAAAGGGGGCTTAACGTAGGTGAGCCAGCCCCGAAGGATCGTGTAGACTTGCGAGGTCGCGAAGAGGGAAGTGATTGGCTTGGATCTTAGTCTGGGCCTCACACCAAGGAAGTGTGAACGAGCCTGCAACTCGGATGTGCAACAAAGCTAAGATCTCTCATGGGAAAAGTAATGCACCTCTGCAGAGTGTAAAAACTGTAACTTGTTACTCCCTGTTCCGGGAAGGAGCTATGAACATGGCAGGAAAGGGACTCCATGAAAGTTCTGGTAAACCTATGAAGGCTGAAGGACATAGCTTTTTATAATAAAAGCAACCTTTGAAGAAATGTTTACGAAAACCTGCATTGCCTATGTAGAGGTCCCAACCTTTATTAAGGTAGAGATCCCAACCTTTATTAAGGTAGAGATCCCTGTGTTTACAATGCTAGTCCCTGGATCAATAGCTAGCATCCACAATTAAGATGTAATATCAAGAAACCAAGGTCATAATACAACTTTATAACCAGGAATAACATAATTCATTACATCTTACATAGCTCATTTGGCTATCTCATTACAATATAGCAGAAATAACTATATAGCATGGAGTCCTTCATCTTCAAAGTGCCACATGCAATCATGTTAGTTGTAGACTTGTAATCCTAATCAACACACTTCACTAACATCAAACAAACCTGCAACATAATAAGTTACAGCCACAAGGGTCAATACATTTGAATTGTATTGGCAAGTGATACTATGGTAGAATAGTGGCATATAACATCTATATGCATTTGGCTAAGTGGAGCTTAGGCTTGCTTTGCTCAAAATAGATTTTCCTTATCATTTGAAAACACTAAGTTTTTGTTTATCAGAATCACCCAAGGCATCTACCAATCATTGATTGAAGATCCTTTAACCCTTGTTCAACCACAAGTTTTTAACTTAGAAATTGGGATGAGGAGATCCTTGATAGCTTCCATTTCTAGGGACACGGCTAAGTACTTAGATTTTACTCTCTCGAGAGGTGGTGCACTTTCCCCACAAGACTCGACATGCATCGAGACAAGATCTTTCAGAAGCCTTCCCTTAGACCAAAATGGACGCGCTCCAAACCTATCATCCCCTACCACCAACTGTCCATCTGGCTAAGTTATTGCAACCTATATGATCCAGGCAGAGCCCATAATGCCATGTGGCTGCACTTGAAGCTTCTCAACATTTGACATCTCAAATCTCTTTGTTCCTGGGTGGCTTTCCACAACTGATATACACTAGGGTAAGCCGTAAATATGGGCCCTATGTAACCACTCAACACAAACCATTCTTTTAATTCCACCCAGGTGATTCATTCACATAGTTGTTTTATTAAACAAAACACAAGTGATAGACTTAGAAGTATCTCATAGCATGAATATAATCCACCCTTTTTTTCTACTAGCTAAGCTAAGAAAGATAGTAGTAGGGATCTTAACTTAGGAAATTCTACTAAGGCATCATCTAATAGGATCTCCCATGGCATAGCATACTTAGTAAAATTCCATGCAAGTCCTACTTAGAAATATCACTAATGCATAGTGAAAATAATAGTACAAAAGTATGAAGCACCACTTGCCTTTTTGGTAGAGATTATAAGTTCACTCCTTGATCTTGCAATAGTCACACTCTTCAAATTTCACTACAATTCAATCAAGGCACAAATACAATCTAGCATTCAAACAATTCACCATATAAAACAAAGAAAACAAAACAATGCATGCAAGCATGCAATAGATGGTTTTATTTTGAAAGGTGGTTTCTAATAGGCTATAAACATTTGATATTAAGTTAGTGATAATGGCCACTTAAATCATTTTTGTTTTGCTATAAATGATTTAAATCAAAGTAATAATTTCTAGTGTTTGACAAATATATTTTTAAACACAAATGTTAGTGTTTTCAGGTCAAGTGTTTAATAATAAACCATTTGCAAAAGGTTTTACTTTCAAATCAAAGCAATATTTTATTTTGTTGGAAATGCCTTTAAGCAAGGTAATAATTCTCTAGGGTTAATCAAATACATTTTTAAATCTAAAACATGGTGTTTAGGGTCAAAGAGTTTAAATCAAACAATTTTCAAAAGGTTTTACCCAAAAAGCATTTTTAAACCATAATCAACATTTTTATTTAACTAGAAATGCTTTTATTCAAAGGAATAATTCCTAAGTGTCACAAAATATACTTTTAAATCTACAAGTTGGTTTTCATGGTCAGTAGGTTCAAAACAAACCTTTTACAAAAGATTTTACCCTGAAAACATTTTTAGAATAAATTTTATACTCAAAATATGCCTACACATGTTTCTGCAAAAACAACCAATATTACATAAGCAAAACACTAAACAAAGGGCATGGTTGCAAAGTACTCTTTTTGATGATTCCATTGATATAAAATTTGTAAAATTTGGACGTGTAGATGTAAAGTTATGATTTTTTCGAAATCAAACATCTAATAGATTCATTTCTGTTTTTAAATCAACAGCTAGGCCACGCGTCATGTTTCTATTGGCTGATACCGTTTCGTGCGGATTGAGCTACTACAGCCGTCAGATCTAACTAACAATGCATGGCACAGATGATCTCGTACCCCTTCTTTAAGTGAATCTATCGCATCCATTAGATCTAAATCGAATGGCTCAGACGGTGATGACCACAGATGGGCGGCGCTGCGATGGTGGCTGGCGGTGGCGCGCTCAGACAGTGACATTGACGGTGATACAGGAAGCAAGTAAGAGGGAGTATATGCTCACCGTGTTCGCCGTGGAGTGCTGACTCTCGGGGTGGTCTGTGTCGATGGAGGGGCGCACGGTTTCTTCGGGTTTTCTCTTGTGTCATTGTTGGCGAGGCTACACGGCTCGGGAAGGCAAGATAAATGGTTCGTTAGATGCGCAAGATGATGCTGGTTACGCGAGTGTCAACTAGGAAGAGAGGGGCGGTCGGATTTTACCACGTGAGGTCGTCGGAGTTGATGCCGAAGACGGTGGCACGCATCGAGTTCGTTGCTGGCGCTCTAGGGCACGCGCGGCCAAGCGGGCGATACTGGGAGGTGCAGGGGATGATGGGGAGCATGCTCGTTTTCTCCAGTGAACAAGGGGAGGTGGGGAGTGGCCGGAATCATCGCCGGAAGGTCATCGTAGCAGTGGGGTTCACGCAAGAAATTGGAGCAGCCTGGTGGCGGAGGGGAAAGGGAGAGCGAGGGGAAAGGTAGAGGGGAGGAAGGCGCCTTTATCTTGCGTGATCGCTGGGCGAATTATTCTTGCATCAATGCGAATTTCAAGCCGAGAATTAACGCTAGAAATGGTAGGAGGGGTTGGGGCGTGGTCACCGCGGGGAAGAAGACGATGACGAGGAAGGTGTGGGGTCAGGTCGTCAATGGGGTTGAGGGTAGGGTTGCGCGTGAGAAAAGAAACTGGGAGAGGGGTTTTCCCGCGTGGGCTTCTGCTGGGCTAGTTGGGCCAGGTGGGTTGGCTAGTTAGCTGGGCTGGTCCTTTCTATTTTTTTCTTCTCTGTTTTCTTTTCCTTTTCTATTTCTATTATTTTGATTTGAATTTATTCAAATGATTTCAACCCTCTTTTTAATTCAAAACTTTTCCAAACTTTCAATATATTTTAGTAATGTTATAAATTTGTTTTTTAAAGACCATTTTGGAATAATTCCTTTATTCAAATATGGTTTATTCTTTATTTAAATTAGGCACTTGCTTTTATTCAAATAAGATTTTAATTATATTTTCAAACTCCTATTTGAATTCTAATTTTCACCAAACCTTTTTCAGTAGGTTTTATTTATTCATTAGTGCAAAATTATCATTTTGAATTATATAGAATATGATTTATTAATCATTTAAATTGTGCAATTGTCTTTATTCAATAAAATCAAATATGGTTTTAATTCCATATAAATTTTATTCAATTGATTCTTTTATTCCATTTAAGTTAATTAAATAACTTTTATATCCACCTTGGGAAATTTCTATTTATTATTTTCTCATGATTTAATTATTCATTTACATTAGGGATTTTGTCTACATTCTAATGGAATTGAATTTGGTTAATGCCATATGATTTTATTTGAATATCTTTTATCCCTTTATTTCATTTGGATTATCTTTGTTCCATTTACTTATGGATTTCATTCAAGGTTTAATTTGTCTTCTAAATAATTTCTTTGGAATTTATTATTTAGTTTAGGCAAGTTGTCTTTATTTAAATAAAATTAGATATTGTTGATAATATTTTACTCCATTTTATTATTCAATACTTTCATTTGTTTATGGATTTGGCCAAGATTTAATTTGGCTTTTAAGTATTCTTTATTTCTTTCTTTCTTTCTTTGTCTTATAAAATCCATATCTTTTTATTTATAGATCCAAAATTGGTGATTCCAATTTGTATAATTTTATTTAATATTTGTTTATCTTTTTAAATCCCTTTAGTATTATTTTGCTCACTATTTGGTATGGATGTTAGATAGGAGCTTTATTAGCTTTGGAATTTATTTCCTTTTATCTTAATAAATTCATAAGTTTTCATCCATGGATCCATATTAAATGAAACCAATTTCTATGGTTTATAATATATTTTTTATCATTTTTTATCATTTATAAATGTTTTTTGTTGACAAATTTTTATATGGATCAAATCCATAGTCTTAGAGAGATCTTGGAAATGATTTTCTTCATTTAGGGTTTTAGGGTTTTGGCTTAACTTTTCCAAGTGTTTAAATTTCAAGATTCATTCATTGATGAATGCATTTCACTTGATTGAAATTTGTTGGATTCTATTTTATTCAAAGTTTGTTCAAGTAGGGTTTTGATGTTTCCATTTTGAAACAAAAAGTTTCTTTTCACCCTAAATTTCAACAAATATTTATTTTTCACATTTCAAAATTTGGAAAATTTTGGGATGAGACAGGCTACCACCCTTAAAATAAATCTCGTCCCAAGATTTGGGAGGGCTAAAGGTTACAAGTTGGTTTCAAGGCAACTAGGGTACTACCACCCTTAAAATAATTTTGACTAGATTACATCTTGGCTTAATGGGGAACTTGATGACACTTCTCTCGGGAGTTGTTGGCATAATGTCCTTTATTTCCACACTTGAAACATGTGACAAGGCTGATGTCTTGAGGCATGTTCTTCTTATTTTCTGGACAATCATTGGCATAATGTCCTTTGTCACCACACTTAAAGCATGTGACAAGGTTGATGTATCTCATATATTGACTTGTCTTGTCTTTCTCCTTTTCAGGACAATGTGATGCATAATGGCCTAGCTCTTTGCATTTGTGGCACATCACTTGGATAATTCCCTTCTTCTTCTTCTTGGGTTTCTCCAAAGCTAGGAGTTCCTCTAGTTCATGTTCTTCATACCTCACCTCAAATGTGGGAAAGCTTTCTTGGTTCCTTGAACGATTCTTGGATAATACCTATGTTTCCTCTTTTGTCCATCAAGGTGATTCCCAATGTATGGAGGTGCAATACAAGGTTTGCCTTTATCTTCATCCTTCTTGATAGAAGTTGTTTCCTCATGGGGGTTTCCAAACTTTTGATGCATTCCTCCTTGATTCATTTGTTGAACTATAGGATAGATGGGGCATTGGATAGGAACATGATTATTTCCTTCACATAGGAAACAAGTAACTTGAGATGTGGGGCATTGTGTAGTTGGATGTTTCTCTTCACAATTAGGGCATTGATCCTCATGCTCTTTACAAGTGTGTTCCATGTCTCCACAAATATTGCAAGCTTAAGTTACTTCTATAATATCATCCTTGACATCATTGTTGTCACAAACTCCTTGGGAAAGGTTGTCTCTCATGTTGATCATTTGATTGGTCATCCCTTGCAACAATTGGGATTGGATTTCCAAAATATTTTGCAAGGTTGGGTCTAACTTACTATTGTTGGCTAAACACTGAGTTGTCACTCAGATGTGCAACAAAGCTAAGATTTCTCATGGGAAAAGTAATGCACCTCTGCAGAGTGTAAAAACTGTAACTTGTTACTCCCTATTCCGGGAAGGAGCTATGAACGTGGCAGGAAAGGGACTCCATGAAAGTTCTGGTAAACCTATGAAGGCTGACGGACATAGCTTTTCAGAATAAAAGCAACCTTTGAAGAAATGTTTACGAAAACCTGCATTGCCTATGTAGAGGTTCCAACCTTTATTAAGGTAGAGATCCATGTGTTTACAATGCTAGTCCCTGGATCAATAGCTAGCATCCATAGGTAAGATGTAATATCAAGAAACAAAGGTCATAATACAACTTTATAACCAGGAATAAAATAATTCATTACATCTTACATAGCTCATTTGGCTATCTCATTACAATACAGCAGAAATAACTACATAGCATGGAGTCCTTCATCTTCAAAGTGCCACAGGCAATCATGTTGGTTGTAGACTTGTAATCCTAATCAACACACTTCACTAACATCAAACAAACCTGCAACATCAAAATTTACAGCCACAAGGGTCAATACATTTGAATTATATTGGCAAGTGATACTATGGTAGAATAGTGGCATCTAATATCTATATGCATTTGGCTAAGTGGAGCTTAGGCTTGCTTGAAGGGATACGGGTAGGCTACACTAGCGCAAATCAAAATTTTCTACCGCGTAAACCAGGAATATTGTTGCCATAGATCACGGGCTTACCACTAGACGTGCAATTGCGGAATTGATGAAGCGCGTCGAGGCAGTGCAGTCGTTCCACGTCTCCTCCCTGTCCTCATCCCACGAGAAGCTCCCCTTGCGTGGATCGTCCAAGTGCCACAGATTCAGCACCTCCGAGGTATCCACACGTGCGGGGTGGAAGCATCAGACGCCGGACTGCTAAGTCCGCGCGTGCAACACAGGCGTGAGGTGTGGCGGCTGGGTGGAATCATCTAACCCTGGCCATCTCACCCTACCCTCTCTTATATAGGCGTCCCTAGTGGTCTTCTACATTAGCAGCCCATTAGTAACCTAAGCCTGGTCTAATTCGGATCCAATCCTCATTAGGCATCCAGCCCCTTAAGTGTGCGACCCTATAGGTTCATATATGTATAGACATGGCATGAATACACTTATTCTGCCAATAGTTGGTAGTGTCCTCTAGCAAAACGTGCCAACTCCTAAACACAAACAAAGATCATATCGGACGAACCATCACAAGGTTTAGTACATGTCTTTCCCTTTGCCTCATGATATTTGGTCTAGCTCCAAGCTGACCTCTCTTTCTCGATACCGTAACTTGGAATCCCTTTACTAGGTTAACTCTTAACCTTATGTAGCACGGCCATGCATTTCTGGATCCGATCACTCGAGGGGCCCAGAGATATCTCTCTCAAGTAGAGAGGGGAAAATCCCATCTTGATTGACCATGCCTTGAAACATGTTTCAGGACAAACCCGAAAGCTACCTTTATAACTACCCAGTTATGGAGTAGCATCTGATAGCCCCAAAGTAGGTTGATCCACATCTCAAGTACATGTGACAATCTCAGGTCTAAGGACAAAACGTACACGATGTGTAGAGAGAGAGCTGGAACTAATTGCCAGTCTCAAGTTGGGTCAGTCCAACCCCATGTTCATAACATGTGTCCACATCCTTGGTTTGACATCTCCATGTCTATGACTTGCGAAACATAGTCATCAACCAATCGATGTGCTAGTCTAATATTCACGTGTGTCCTCACATGAACTCTGACTAGGGACAACTATTAAATAACCATACAAGTAATGACTTTCACAAACGATTCACATAATTGTTAATCGATACAAGTTGCATGATATGGATATTCAAGGAACATTACAATAACTCATGGATACATATGAAATATAATCATCTCTATGATTGCCTCTAGGGCATATTTCCTTCAGTCTCCCACTTGCACTAGAGTCAATATAAAATGTATCTAATACCAATTTCTCTTGTGTGCGCTTCATGCACGGGCTGCGGGAGAGGCTTAGTCAATGGATCAGCAACATTTGAGTCCGTATGTATTTTGCATATCATGACACTACCATCCTCAACGAACTCTCGAATCTGATGGTAACGCATGTGAATATGTTTGTTCTTCTGGTGTTGTCTAGGTTCCTTGGCTTGTGCAATAGCACCATTGTTGTCACAATAAATGTCCAAGGGATTGGACGCACCCTGAACCACACCGAGAGCGATCAGGAAATTCCTAATCCAAACAACTTCCTTTACGGCCTCCGAGGCAGCAATATATTCAGCTTCTGTTGAAGAGGAGGTCACCGTATCTTGCTTGTAACTTTTCCAGCTCACAGCACCACCATTCATGAAAAACACATAACCTGATTGTGACTTCGAATAATCTGAGTCGTTAAGGTAACTCGCATCTGTGTAACCCTTTACACTAAGTTCATCCTCACCTCCATAAACTAGGAACACATCCTTAGTCCTTTTCAAGTACTTAAGGATGTTATTTACCATTGTCTAGTGACCTTCACCTGGATCAACCTGGTATCTGCTCGTAACACTAAGAGCATAGGAAACATCTGGGCGAGTACATATCATTTCATACATGATTGATCCAATAGCCGAAGCATATGGAACCCTACTCATGCGCTCACACTCATCAGTATTCGAAGGACATTGAGTCTTGCTGAGTTTTATGCCATGAGACATGGGCAAGAACCACTTCTTAGCCTCTTCCATGCTGAACCGTTTCAACACTTTGTCAATGTATGTATTCTGGATTAATCCAATTAGCCTCCTTGATCTATCTCTATAGATCTTGATGCCTAGAATATATGCTGCTTCTCCCAAGTCCTTCATCGAAAAACTATTTTTCAATGAGGTCTTAACAGACTCGAGCATAGGAATGTCATTTCCAATCAGCAATATGTCATCTACATATAAGATTAGAAATATCAGCACTCTCCCACTTTCTTTCTTGTAAACACAAGGTTCTTTTTCATTTTTGATGAACCCAAACTCCTTTACAACTTCATCAAATCGAATGTTCCAACTCCGAGATGCTTGCTTCAGCCCATAAATGGACTTCGGAAGTTTGCATACCTTTCCAGCATTGTTTGGATCGACAAAACCTTCGGGCTGCATCATATACACGTCCTCGGTTAGGATTCCATTTAGGAAAGCTGTCTTGACATCCATCTGCCATATTTCATAGTCGAAATGTGCAGCAATGGCTAGAATTATCCGTATAGATTTAAGCATTGTTATGGGCAAGAAAGTCTCGTCGTAGTCAACTCCTTGAACTTGTCGAAAACCTTTTGCAACAAGTCAAGATTTATGGATGTGAACATTTCCATCCATATCAATCTTCTTCTTATAGATCCATTTGCACTCGATGGCTTTAAAACCATCAGGCAGGTCAACCAAGTTCCAAACTTGATTGTCTCCCATGGACTCTATCTCGGATCTCATGGCGATCAGCCATTTCTCAGAGTCTAGGTCAACCATCACTTCTGCATAGGTCGCAGGCTCATCATTGTCTAACAATAATAATTCCCGCGCTTCGCGGAGCCTCGCCGACCTTCGTGGTTGTGGTGCTTCTGTTGCCACGGGTTCCTTAACTTGTTTTGCTACAATAGCATCACTCGTAGAAGCATCCCCAACTAGCTCATCTTGAACTTCTTCGAGTCGCACCGACCTTCCACGTGTTCCCTTTGTGAGAAACTCTTTCTCTAGGAAAACACCGCTACAAGCGACAAACACTTTGCCCTCTTCTCGGTTGTAGAAGTAATACCCTAAGGTTTCCCTCGGATATCCCACGAAAATGTACTTATCTGATTTGGGTGTTAACTTGTCCGACTGAAGTCGCTTGACAAAAGCATCATAACCCCAAATCTTTAGAAAAGACAAACTGGGATTCTTTCCAGTCCACGTCTCATATGGTGTCTTCACTACGGATTTAGATGGTACCCTATTAAGTGTGAAAGCTTCCGTTTCTAGAGCGTAACCCCAAAATGACAATGGCAAATCCGACTGGCTCATCATCGATGGAACCATGTCCAACAAAGTCTGATTACGCCGTTCGCAGACCCCGTTTCTTTGAGGCGTGGCGGGCGGCGTAAGTTGTGGAACAATTCGGCAACTCTTAAGATGATCGCTAAAATCGTGACTCAAATATTCACCTCCATGATCAGATCGCAAGACCTTTATTTTCTTGCCACGTTGATTCTCTACTTCACTCTGAAACTCCTTGAACTTTTCAAAAATTTCAGACTTATGCCTCATCAAGTAGACATAACCATATCTACTGAAATCATCAGTAAAAGTAATGAAGTAGTGATATCCTCCTCTGGCTGTCGTGCTCATTGGTACACATACATCAGTATGTATGAGTTCCAACAAGTCTGTCGCTCTCTCGGGTAAACCCGAAAAAGGCGACTTGGTCATGTTTCCAAGTAAACAAGCTTGACACGTCTCGTATGATTCAAAATCAAACGAAGTTAGAAGACCATCACCATGGAGCTTCTTCATGCGCTTTTCACTTATATGCCCCAAACGACAATGCCATAAATAGGTAGGACTCAAATCATTAGGCTGAAGCCTTTTAGCACTAACATTGTAAATAGATGCATCATCAAGATTTAAAATAAATAACCCATTCACAATGGGAGCATGAGCCATAAACATATCATTCTTAGAGATTACACAACCATTGTTTGCACTCGCGAATGAATAACCATCCCTCATCAAACATGAAGGTGATAAAATGTTTCGACCCATACTAGGAATGTAATAACAATTATTCAACTCCATAATAAATCCTGATGGAAGGTGAAGTTGCATGACACCGACGAACAATGCAGCAACCCTTTCTTTATTTCCGACGCGAAAATCCACTTCGCCTTTCTGCACTTCTCTAGTCCTTATTAGCCCCTGCATCGAATTGCAAATATGAGCAACCGATCTGGTATCAAATACCCAAGAGTTAACATAGGAATCAGTGAGAAGAATGTCCACAACATTTATAACAAGCGTACCTGAGTGGAAAGTACTCTTACTTCCATTCTTCTTCAAAGAAGCCTGGTACTTGCTGCAGTTTATTTTCCAGTGGCCATGTTCATGACAAAACAAGCACTCAGTGTCATCTGCAGGTCCAGCCTTTTGCTTGGGTGCAGACTTAGGGATCGTATCCTTAGCCTTGCCCTTCTTCTTCCAAGAAGTACCCTTTTTTCTTGAAGCTAGGCTTATTCTACAGAGCCATCACATGGCTATGCCCTGCACACTTCTTCATGTCACTTTCTGTTGTTTTAAGCATCCCACATAATTCATTAAGGCCCTTCTCCACCCCATGCATATGGTAGTTCGAAATGAACTGACCATAGTTGGATGGAAGAGACGCCAAAATGAAGTCAGTGGCCAACTCTTGGCCTAGTGGAAAACCAATCTTTTCCAAAGTCTGACTGTAACCAACCATTTTGATCACATGGGGGCCTATGGCTGCTCCCTCTGCTAGCTTGCATTCAACAAAGGACTTGGCAACATTGTACCTCCCAGTCCTTGCCTGATCTTGGAACATGTCCTTAAGCACAACGATCATATCATACGCATCCTGATCCTCAAACTTCTTTTGAAGTTCAGGTTCCATGCATGCAAGCATAAGACTGCTAACCTCAAGAGAATAATCACATGCTCTCTTGTAGGCATTCTTTAGGGCAGCAGATGCATTATCAGCAGGTTCATCGGGGATTGGGGTATCCAGAACCGTTTCCTTTTTATCAGACCTGAGAATAATTCTCAGGTTACGGACCCAGTCCGAATAGTTTATTCCATTTAGTTTATCTTTGTCAAGAATTTTACGCAAAGAGAAAGGTGATGTAGTGTTCGATGCCATTGATCTACAACAGAAAACATGCAAAATACTAAGCCATGTAACCATGAAAGAGTAAAACATATTAAACAATTTAATAGCATATACTCCCACTTAAATCAATATCCCTCTATTGATACTAAGTGATTCAAGATCCACAATTTACAAGTCGACTAGTGATCTTTAGCATCACTGCTAGAAGACAAGGTAAATCGGTAAGCAACACTTGCTAATCATATCACATATGACTCTTGTTGTTGGGTGACATCTCTATGTCAAAACTAGGCGCCCAACCTTTATGCCCCAAGGTCCTTAACTGTTAAGATGACCTTGTCAAGCTCACCAACCCTTATGCGTGTAGGTATCCGATACAATCCTATCCAGCCAAGGAAAACCGCGGCACCCTAATTTCATAGGCCCACCAACGATTGTACAGGGCATAGGATGGTGCAAGGTTTGGTTGGGAGGGCATGGTTTAACTTAAAATTTGTGAGGGATCGTTCTACTTCTATCATCTAAGCATGCATAGCGTAAAACACATAAGAATAGCATTCACATAGTTGTGACACGGTATGGCCCATTTTCTCATGGTGATCTCTATCGCCATAGAACCTGTCCACCATGATGATCTCCATCTTCATGTTCCATGCGAGCCATCCTCCAAGTGATGAGTCCTCCAAGAACTAATATAAGCTATTACCACTAACAGCTAGTAATCAAAATTACATAGTATTGGGATCATCACAAGTTGGCACGCAGGCCATTACAATAAATGACAACACATATGGCTCCAGCCGTGTTGCCCTACTCATGACACGCAGGTCATGCAAAATTTCATACATGCATCACATACATATAATGGGCCATACTGATCACATACATCCCGCAAAAACAAGTTATGCATAGAATCGTATTCTACCGGATCATGTGACATCGCGACACCTAGTTACCTTAACGAGATGCAAAAGGGGCTATAATTAAGGGGGGTCTAGGGGGTCTCCCCCTGCGGGGTTCGAAGGGGCAGCGCCCCTCACGGATTTTCTTTAAGGATTTTGATCGGCAAATCAAATTTACCATAAACCGACTCCTGTCCTGATACAATCAAACTCCTTTGATCACGGTACATCGATTTTAGATCTAGGTTCCGATTTGATCAATCATATTGATCTTCGCGTGATTCAACAGGATTTATGTGTCACTGTCTACCCCGATGGCGGAAGCCGACCGGTAGGGGTAAGTCGTTCGACAACCTCAGAAGCAAGATCATAGATCAATCCTGAACCACCGCCATATAAACGATCACATCATTCATATCAATCTGCATATCACCATATGCAAACATCCCAAACCTATAACTGAACATCATTGGCTCTGATACCACTTAATGGATATGGGTAGGCTACACTAGCGCAAATCAACATTTTCTACCGCGTAAACCAGGAATATTGTTATCATAAATCACGGGATTACCACTAGACGCGCAGTTGCGGAATTGATGAAGCGCGTCGAGGCAGTGCAGACGTTCCACGTCTCCTCCTTGTCCTTGTCCCACGAAAAGCTCCCCTTGCACGGCTCGTCCAAGTGCCACAGATGCAGCACTTTCCGAGGTATCCACACGTGCGGGGTGGAAGCGTCAGACGCCGGACTGCTAGGTTCGCGCGTGCAACGCAGGCGTGAGGTGCGGCGGCTGGGAGGAATCATCTAACCCTGGTCAGCTCGCCCCACCCTCTCTTATATAGGCGTCCCTAGTGGGCTTCTAAATTAGCAGCCCATTAGTAGCCTAAGCCTGGTCTAACTCGGATCCAATCCTCATTAGGCTTCCAGCCCCTTCAGTGTGTCACCCTATAGGTTCATATACGTATAGACATGGCACGAATACACTTATTATGCCAATAGTTGGTAGTGGCCTCTAGCAAAACGTGCCAACTCCTTAATGCATACAAAGATCATATCGGAAGAACCATCACAACTTCACAAGGTTAAGTACATGTCTTTCCCTTTGCCTCGCGATATTTGGTCAAGCTCCAAGCTGACCTCTCTTTCTCGATACCGTAACTCAGAATCCCTTTACTAGGTTAACGCTTAACCTTATATAGCACGGCCATGCATTTCTGGATCCGATCACTCGAGGGGCCCAGAGATATCTCTCTCAAGTAGAGAGGGGCAAATCCCATCTTGATTGACCATGCCTTGCAGCATGTTTTAGGACAAACCCGAAAGCTACCTTTATAACTACCCAGTTAGCGTCTGATAGCCCCAAAGTAGGTCGATCCACATCTCAAGTACATGCGACAATCTCAGGTCTAAGGACAAAACGTACATGATGTGTAGAGAGAGCTGCAACTAATTGCCAGTCTCAAGTTGGGTCAGTCCAACCCCATGTTCATAACATGTGTCCACATCATTGGTTTGACATCTCCATGTCTATGACTTGCGAAACATAGTCATCAACCAATCGATGTGCTAGTTTAATATTCACGTGTGTCCTCACATGAACTCCGACTAGGGACAACTATTAAATAACCATACAAGTAATGAGTTTCAAAAACAATTCACATAATTGCCAATCAATACAAGTTGCATGATATGGATATTCAAGGAACATTACAATAACTCATGGATACATATGAAATATAATCATCTCTATGATTGCCTCTAGGGCATATTTCCTTCATTGCTTTTATCAAAATAGATTTTCCTTATCATTTGAAAACACTAAGTTTTTGTTTGTAAGAATCACCCAAGGCATCTACCAATCATTGATTGAAGATCCTTTAACCCTTGTTCAACCACAAGTTTTTAACTTAGAAATTGGGATGAGGATATCCTTGATAGCTTCCATGTCTTGATGCTCAAATTGTCCATTTCCGGGGACACGGCTAAGTACTTAGATTTTACTCTCTCGAGAGGTGGTGCACTTTCCCCACAAGACTCGACATGCATCGAGACAAGATCTTTCAGAAGCCTTCCCTTAGACCAGAATGGACGCGCTCCAAACCTATCATCCCCTACCACCAACTGTCCATCTGGCTAAGTTATTGCAACCTATATGATCCAGGCAGAGCCCATAATGCCATGTGGCTGCACTTGAAGCTTCTCAACATTTGACATCTCAAATCTCTTTGTTCCTGGGTGGCTTTCCACAAGTGAGATACACTAGGGTAAGCAATAAATATGGGCCCTATGTAACCACTCAACACAAACCATTCTATCCATTCCACCCTGGTGATTCATTCACATAGTTGTTTTATTAAATAAAACACAAGTCATAGACTTAGAAATATCTCATAGTATAAATATAATCCACCCTTTTTTTCTACTAGCTAAGCTAAGCATGATAGTAGTAGGGATCTTAACTTAGGAAATTCTACTAAGGCATCATCTACTAGGATTTCCCATGGCATAGCATACTTAGTAAAATTACATGCAAGTCCTACTTAGAAATATCACTAATGCATATTGAAAATAATAGGACAAAAGTATGAAGAACCACTTGCCTGTTTGGTAGAGATTATAAGTTCACTCCTTGATCTTGCAATAGTCACACTCTTCAAATTTCACTACAATTCAATCAAGGCACAAATACAATCTAGCATTCAAACAATTCACCATATAAAACAAAGAAAACAAAACAATGCATGCAAGCATGCAATAGATGGTTTTATTTTGAAAGGTGGTTTCTAATAGGCTATAAACAATATAAAACACCTATTGGTCATTTATAAATGTGGTAAAACCATTTGATATTAAGTTAGTGATAATGGCCACTTAAATCATTTTTGTTTTGCTAGAAATGATTTAAATCAAAGTAATAATTTCTAGTGTTTAACAAATATATTTTTAAACACAAATGTTAGTGTTTTCAGGTCAAGTGTTTAATATTAAACCATTTGTAAAAGGTTTTACTTTCAAATCAAAGCAATATTTTATTTTGTTGGAAATGCCTTTAAGCAAGGTAATAATTCTCTAGGGTTAATCAAATACATTTTTAAATCTAAAACATGGTGTTTAGGGTCAGAGAGTTTAAATCAAACCATTTTCAAAAGGTTTTACCCAAAAAGCATTTTTAAACCATAATCAACATTTTTATTTAACTATAAATGCTTTTATTCAAAGGAATAATTCCTAAGTGTCACAAATTATACTTTTAAATCTACAAGTTGGTTTTCATGGTCAGTAGGTTCAAAACAAACCTTTTATAAAATATTTTACCCTAAAAAAAAATTTAGAATAAATTTTATACTCAAAATATGCCTACACATGTTTCTGCAAAAACAACCAATATTATAGAAGCAAAACACTAAACAAATGGCATGGTTGCAAATTACTCTTTTTGCTGATTCCATTGATATAAAATTTGTAAAATATGGACGTGTAGATTTAAAGTTATGAATTTTTCAATATCAAACATCTAATAGATTCATTTCTGTTTTTAAATCAACAGCTAGGCCACGCGTGATGTTTCTATTGGCTGATATCGTTTCGTGCGGATCGAGAAACAACAGCTGTCAGATCTAACTAATAACACACGGCACAGATGATCTCCTACCCCTTCGTTAAGTGAATCTATCGCATCCATTAGATCTAAATCGAATGGCTCAAATGGTGACGACCACAGATGGGCGGCTCTGCGACGGTGGCTGGCAGCGGCGCGCTCAGACGGTGACGTTGCCGGCGATACAGGAAGCATGGAAGAGGGAGTATATGCTCATCGTGTTCGCAGTGGAGTGCTGACTCTCGGGGCGGTCTCTGTCGACAGAGGGGCGCACGGGTTCGTCGCCTATTGCTCGCCGGAGTTCGTGTCTGCGTCGGGTTCGCTCTGGTGTTGTCGTTGGCGAGGCTACATGGCTCGGGAAGGCAAAATAAATGGTTTGTTAGATGCGCAAGATGATGCTGGTTACGCAAGTGTCAACTAGGAAGAGAGGGGCAGTCGGATTTTACCACGGGAGGTCGTCGGAATTGATGCTGAAGACGGTGGCGCGCTGTCGAGTTTGTTGCCGGCGCTCTGGGGCACGCGCGGCCAAGCGGGCGATACTGGGAGGTGCAGGGGATGATGGGGAGCACGCTCGTTTGCTCCAGTGAGCAAGGGGAGGTGGGGAGTGGCCGGAATCGTCGCCGGAAGGTCGTCGGGGCAGTGGGGTTCACGCAAGAAATTGGAGCAGCCTAGTGGCGGAGGGGGAAGGAAGAGTGAGGGGAAAGGTAGAGGGGAGGAAGGCACCTTTATCTTGCGTGATCGTTGGGCAAATTATTCCTGCATCAATGCGAATTTCAAGCCGAGAATTAACGCCAGAAACGGCAGGAGGGAATTGGGGGCGTGGTCACCGCGGGGAAGAAGACAATGACGGGGCAGGTGTGGGGTCAGGTCGTCAGTGGGGTTGAGGGTAGGGTTGCGCGTGAGAAAATAAACTAGGAGAGGGGTTTTCCCGCGTGGGCTTCTGCTGGGCTAGTTGGGCCAGGTGGGTTCGCTAGTTAGCTGGGCTGGTCCTTTCTTTTTTTTCTCTGTTTTCTTTTCCTTTTCTATTTCTATTATTCTGATTTGAATTTATTCAAATGATTTCAACCCTCTTTTTAATTCAATACTTTTCCAAACTTTCAATATATTTTAGTACTGTTATAAATGTGTTTTTAAAGACCATTTTGGAATAATTCCTTTATTCAATTATGGTTTATTCTTTATTTAAATTCGGCACTTGTTTTTATTCAAATAAGATTTTAATTATATTTTCAAACCCTTGTTTGAATTCTAATTTTCACCAAACCTTTTTCAGTAGGTTTTATTTATTCATTAGTGCAAAATTTTCATTTTGAATTATATAGAATATGATTTATTAATCATTTAAATTGGGCAATTGTCTTTATTCAATAAAATCAAATATGGTTTTAATTCCATATAAATTTTATTCAATTGATTCTTTTATTCCATTTAAGTTAATTAAATAACTTTTATATCCACCTTGGGAAAATTCTATTTATTATTTTCTCATGATTTAATTATTCATTTACATTAGGGATTTTGTGTACATTCTAATGGAATTGAATTTGGTTAATGCCATATGATTTTATTTGAATATCTTTTATCCCTTTATTTCATTTGGATTATCTTTGTTCCATTTACTTATGGATTTAATTCAAGGTTTAATTTGACTTCTTAATAATTTCTTTGGAATTTATTATTTAGTTTAGGCAAGTTGTCTTTATTTAAATAAAATTGGATATTGTTGATAATATTTTACTCCTTTTTATTATTCAATACTTTCATTTGTTTATGGATTTTGCCAAGATTTAATTTGGCTTTTAAATATTCTTTATTTATTTCTTTCTTTCTTTGTCTTATAAAATCCATATCTTTTTATTTATAGATCCAAAATTGGTGATTCCAATTTGTATAATTTTATTTAATATTTGTTTATCTTTTTAAATCCCTTTAGTATTATTTTGCTCACTATTTGGTACGGATTTTAGATAGGAGCTTTATTAGCTTTGGAATTTATTTCATTTTATCTAAATAAATTCATAAGTTTTCATCCATGGCTCCAACTTAAATGAAACCAATTTCTAGGGTTTATAATATTTTTGTTTATCATTTTTGATCATTTATAAATGTTTTTTGTTGACAAATTTTTATATGGATATAATCCATAGTCTTAGAGAGATCTTGAAAATGATTTTCTTCATTTAGGGTTTTAGGGTTTTGGCTTAACTTTTCCAAGTGTTTAAATTTCAAGATTCATCCATTGATGAATGCATTTCACTTGATTGAAATTTGTTGGATTCTATTTTATTAAAATTTTATTAAAGTAGGGCTTTAATGTTTCCATTTTGAAACAAAAAGTTTCTTTTCACCCTAAATTTCAACAATTATTTATTTTGTTTATTTATTTTTCACATTTCAAAATTTGGAAAATTTTGGGATGTGACAGCCTACAACCTATGGTCTGCGGCTGTAGATATAGTGCATCAAACACTCCTTTTTTAGTGAACTTGTTGAGTACGCTCATACTCAACGTATCTCCTTAACCCTTGCTAGATTCTGAAGCCATTAAGACGATGTCTACATCAAGTTATGCTTCAGGAATCATCATCAAAATCTCAAGCTCTTCAATGAAGTAAAGGAAGTCAACATATACATCAACTAAAGTGAAGACGAAGTTGCTTATTAAATATAAATATAATCTCTAGCCATAGAACCTACTTCTTTAGAGTATTGCAATAGTAGCAATACAAGCCAAATAGTTAGATGCTAATCTTATTAGCATAATAGTTATGAGTTGATTATTTCTTATTCTTCTTTGTAAGAAGTTTCTTTCTCTCTCTTTAACCTAGAGTGTTCTTTGGATCTTGTGTAAAGAGTCGAGTTGTAACCTATAGTCATGTCTTGGACCTGATGTGTTTCTATTGTACCACTCTGAGGGATGTAATACTAGTGAGCGGTGTTTCATTGGTGTTACGTCAACGACTATAGTGTACTACATCATGTAGTGGTATGCTGGGCCACCGCAGCTGGTATCATAGCATATGCTTTGACCTTAGGATTTAAACCCTTTTAGGAAGATCTGTAGGTTGGATAGTGACTATAGTAATCCAGCTTATTTAAACCAAATATTCTTGTGACTTGTGATGAGTATCCACTTGAGGATAACCTTGTCATCAGATGCTTTGGTCATCTTTCTTAGGAGTAGGTGTCTATCTTCTATCAGTGAAGTGCTAATTAGTGTCTTCAGAAGGAAATATAAACCACCAAGATACTTTAGGAAAACCAATTGGTCACAGTAGAGTTGAATGAAGTTTAGTATATCCTTCGAAGTAATACAAATGGTGTAGCCTAACCATAGAATTCAAGTAAGGCAGTAAAATCTTATTGTTAGTTGTTAATAAAAGACATATAATGAAGACCATTAGAGTATGTATAGTTGTAATGGGTTGTAAACCATGTGGGATTCACTTCAGAATTCTATGTGATAAAGTGGAATTTTGTTAAGAATTCAATATATTAAGGTAAGAAGTAGAGTCATCATAGTAGGATTAGCCCTTAAATCATGATGAATAGGTAAGACATAACAAGATAATGGTGAGATTAGCTCCGAAACCATGACTTTGGTGTACGTATGACAAGTAATTGGTGAATTATCCTGAAGTAAAAGTAAGAAAATAGCACGGTAGAACTATGATATAAGTCATATGTGTCATAATTCCTAGTAAAATTTATTTTTAGGTGTTCAATAGAAATTTATTAATCGTTTTGAGAGATCGTGTGAGGTTAGTTACTAAATAAAGAAAGGTTGGTTATAGTTGATCATTCCAAGAGTGAGACAAAAAGGTTAGACAAAACCAAATTGACACCAATTTGCTTAAAATTATCCTGTTGCAATTGAGCAATCTGGGTCAATTATGAGGCAAAGAATAGTTTAACCCTAAGTGCTAAGTATCACAATGTAACCCTATATGGCAGCGGCGCGCTCAGACGGTGACGTTGCCGGCGATACAGGAAGCAAGGAAGAGGGAGGATATGCTCACCGTGTTCGCAGTGGAGTGCTGACTCTCGGGGCGGTCTCTGTCGATGGAGGGGCGCACGGGTTCGTCGCCTATTGCTCGCCGGAGTTCGTGTCTGCGTCGGGTTCGCTCTGGTGTTGTCGTTAGCGAGGCTACATGGCTCGGGAAGGCAAGATAAATGGTTTGTTAGATGCGCAAGATGATGCTGGTTACGCAAGTGTCAACTAGGAAGAGAGGGGTGGTCGGATTTTACCACGGGAGGTCGTCGGAATTGATGCTGAAGACGGTGGCGCACTGTCGAGTTTGTTGCCGACGCTCTAGGGCACGCGCGGCCAAGCGGGCGATACTGGGAGGTGCAGGGGATGATGGGGAGCACGCTCGTTTGCTCCAGTGAGCAAGGGGAGGTGGGGAGTGGCCGGAATCGTTGCCGGAAGGTCGTCGGGGCAGTGGGGTTCACGCAAGAAATTGGAGCAGCCTAGTGGCGGAGGGGGAAGGAAGAGTGAGGGGAAAGGTAGAGGGGAGGAAGGCACCTTTATCTTGCGTGATCGTTGGGCGAATTATTCCTGCATCAATGCGAATTTCAAGCCGACAATTAACGCCAGAAACGGCAGGAGGGGTTGGGGGCGTGGTCACCGCGGGGAAGAAGACAATGACGGGGCAGGTGTGGGGTCAGGTCGTCAGTGGGGTTGAGGGTAGGGTTGCGCGTGAGAAAATAAACTGGGAGAGGGGTTTTCCCGCGTGGGCTTCTGCTGGGCTAGTTGGGCCAGGTGGGTTCGCTAGTTAGCTGGGCTGGTCCTTTATTTTTTTTCTCTGTTTTCTTTTCCTTTTCTATTTCTATTATTCTGATTTGAATTTATTCAAATGATTTCAACCCTCTTTTTAATTCAATACTTCTCCAAACTTTCAATATATTTTAGTACTGTTATAAATGTGTTTTTAAAGACCATTTTGGAATAATTCCTTTATTCAATTATGGTTTATTCTTTATTTAAATTAGGCACTTGTTTATTTTCAAATAAGATTTTAATTATATTTTCAAACCCTTATTTGAATTCTAATTTTCACCAAACCTTTTTCAGTAGGTTTTATTTATTCATTAGTGCAAAATTTTCATTTTGAATTATATAGAATATGATTTATTAATCATTTAAATTGGGCAATTGTCTTTATTCAATAAAATCAAATATGGTTTTAATTCCATATAAATTTTATTCAATTGATTCTTTTATTCCATTTAAGTTAATTAAATAACTTTTATATCCACCTTGGGAAAATTCTATTTATTATTTTCTCATGATTTAATTATTCATTTACATTAGGGATTTTGTGTACATTCTAATGGAATTGAATTTGGTTAATGCCATATGATTTTATTTGAATATCTTTTATCCCTTTATTTCATTTGGATTATCTTTGTTCCATTTACTTATGGATTTAATTCAAGGTTTAATTTGACTGCTAAATAATTTCTTTGGAATTTATTATTTAGTTTAGGCAAGTTGTCTTTATTTAAATAAAATTGGATATTGTTGATAATATTTTACTCCTTTTTATTATTCAATACTTTCATTTATTTATGGATTTGGCCAAGATTTAATTTGGCTTTTAAATATTCTTTATTTATTTATTTCTTTCTTTGTCTTATAAAATCCATATCTTTTTATTTATAGATCCAAAATTGGTGATTCCAATTTGTATAATTTTATTTAATATTTGTTTATCTTTTTAAATCCCTTTAGTATTATTTTGCTCACTATTTGGTACGGATTTTAGATAGGAGCTTTATTAGCTTTGGAATTTATTTCATTTTATCTTATAAAATTCATAAGTTTTCATCCATGGCTCCAACTTAAATGAAACCAATTTCTAGGGTTTATAATATTTTTGTTTATCATTTTTGATCATTTATAAATGTTTTTTGTTGACAAATTTTTATATGGATCAAATCCATAGTCTTAGAGAGATCTTGGAAATGATTTTCTTCATTTAGGGTTTTAGGGTTTTGGCTTAACTTTTCCAAGTGTTTAAATTTCAAGATTCATCCATTGATGAATGCATTTCACTTGATTGAAATTTGTTGGATTCTATTTTATTAAAATTTTATTAAAGTAGGGTTTTAATGTTTCCATTTTGAAACAAAAAGTTTCTTTTCACCCTAAATTTCAACAATTATTTATTTTGTTTATTTATTTTTCACATTTCAAAATTTGGAAAATTTTGGGATGTGACAGCCTATAACCTATGGTCTGCGGCTGTAGATATAGTGCATCAAACACTCCTTTTCTAGTGAACTTGTTGAGTACGATCATACTCAATGTATCTTCTTAACCCTTGCTAGATTCTGAAGCCATTAAGACGACGTCTACATCAAGTTATGCTCTAGGAATCATCATCAAAATCTCAAGCTCTTCAATGAAGTAAAGGAAGTCAACATATACATCAACTAAGTGAAGACGAAGTTGCTGATTAAATAGAAATATAATCTCTAGCCATAGAACCTACTTCTTTAGAGTATTGCAATAGTAGCAATTCAAGCCAAATAGTTAGATGCTAATCTTATTAGCATAATAGTTATGAGTTGATTATTTCTTATTCTTCTTTGTAAGAAGTTCCTTTCTCTCTCTTTAACCTAGAGTGTTCTTTGGATCTTGTGTAAAGAGTCGAGTTGTAACCTATAGTCATGTCTTGGACCTGATGCGTTTCTATTGTACCACTCTGAGGGATGTAATACTAGTGAGCGGTGTTTCATTGGTGTTACGTCAACGACTATAGTGTACTACATCATGTAGTGGTATGCTGGGTTACCGCAACTGGTATCAGAGCATATGCTTTGACCTTAGGATTTAAACCCTTTTAGGAAGATCTATAGGTTGGATAGTGACTATAGTAATCCAGCTTATCTAAACCAAATATTCTTGTGACTTGTGATGAGTATCCACTTGAGGATAACCTTGTCACCAGATGCTTTGGTCATCTTTCTTAGGAGTAGGTGTCTATCTTCTATCAGTGAAGTGCTAATTAGTGTCTTCAGAAGGAAATATAAATCACCAAGATACTTTCGGAAAACCAATTGGTCACAGTAGAGTTGAATGAAGTTTAGTATATCCATCGAAGTAATACAAATGGTGTAGCCTAACCATAGAATTCAAGTAAGGCAGTAAAATCTTATTGTTAGTTGTTAATAAAAGACATATAATGAAGACCATTAGAGTATGCATAGTTGTAATGGGTTGTAAACCATGTGGGATTCACTTGAGAATTCTATGTGATAAAGTGGAATTTTGTTAAGAATTCAATATATTAAGGTAAGAAGTAGAGTCATCATAGTGGGATTAGCCCTTAAATCATGATGAATAGGTAAGACATAACAAGATAATGGTGAGATTAGCTCCGAAACCATGACTTTGGTGTACGTATGACAAGTAATTGGTGAATTATCCTGAAGTAAAAGTAAGAAAATAGCACGATAGAACTATGATATAAGTCATATGTGTCATAATTCCTAGTAAAATTTAGTTTTAGGTGTTCAATAGAAATTTATTAATCGTTTTGAGAGATCATGTGAGGTTAGTTACTAAATAAAGAAAGGTTGGTTATAGTTGATCATTCCTAGAGTGAGACAAAAAGGTTAGACAAAACCAAATTGAGACCAATTTGCTTAAACTTATCCTGTTGCAATTGAGCAATCTGGGTAAATTATGAGGCAAAGAATAGTTTAACCCTAAGTGCTAAGTATCACAATGTAAACCTATATGGGAAGTGTCATATACTACACAACTAAACCTGAATTCTAGAGATATTATACTCAACTACTATATTACGGGCTTAGAAAATTGTGTGTTATATGTACCACATTTGGATTCATTGGTTTTCTTGGATCTTCTTGATTGACTAGATCTGTACATGAAGTTTTACTTGGTGTGCAAATGCACGTTGCAACATCTAGTTATTACTTGATGTTATAGACCTAGACAGAAAAAATGGGATTCGTGTAAGGGAGTGACGAGTTCCAAAGACCAAGATGAAGACTTACATGAAGAATGAAGCAAGTATAAGGAATATCAACACAATTTGAAGGATGAATCAGGTTCAAATCATGGTTAGTTAGCAATGAGAAGGAAGATTAGTGTAGAAAGTGTTTGAAGTAACAAGAAGTGATGAACTTTAGTTCATCCAACGTAGGTGATGTTGCTAAGAAGTTAATGAAATAGTTGTACCAAGTTCATGGAAGTATCATGAATAAGAACAAAGAAGAAGATTTGGAACCAAAATGGTATTCGAGCTCTGAAAATTTAGAGAGAATGCCAGTGGTATGTCGAAAAACCTTGGGGTAATTCATATACCCTAGGATGGTCCGTAACTTGTATTTTGTCCGCAACTGGTTTTTGGTTGACTTAGTTAACCAGATCATCTTAGTATTCCATAAAGAGTATAAAACTTGGCCTAAGTTAAGTAAAACATAAAGGAGTATGCAAATTAAAGCGACTGTCTTTCGAGACGCTTCGCGGAATCAGGCCTACCAAAGAGAGAATGTATAGATAGTTTGTAAGACATATATTGTTGGAAGATTCATTTCGGAGATCCACAATTGTGTGGGTATACCGTAAGTTCTTTCATGAAACCATAAATAGGTAGAGTATAAGTTAAACAAAGACCAACATCTTAGTTATAAGACCAATGGTTACTATATAGATAGTCTAGAGACTATTAGAAATTGCCAAGGGGGAGCGTAAGTAGAAAATGGAAGTATTGCTCTCTGAATATCCGAGTAAAGATTGGAGACAAAGTACTAAACTAGGACAACATTAAGCCTTATTTTTATAAGGTTCAAAGAATTCATCATTATAAAAGTACTTTCAGAACTATGTCTGGATGTAAGATCAAAGTTTACTTCAAAATAGTAGTGCTCAAACCTTAAGGCAATTAATAAAAGGTTATATAAAGCCTGCTAAAGTAAAATCTTGAAGGGATAAAATAAATTAATCCTAATAGACTAATTCTAGAGGAAAAACTCTTAAGTGATCCTTAAGAGGGAATAAAGCACATCCAATTAGACATGTATAGAGGAAGAAGAAATTCTGATGGGTATGGAACAAATGTATTCAAAACCAATCTTCGGAAGGACTACTAGTATAAACCAGACAACAACAAACCAAAAATTTAGTCTTTTGGCCACAATTATTGTCTAACAAAATTTAAAACCCAAATTTAGTGAGACTTCCAAGACCTTACATAGTATAGTAAGAAGTTCAATGATTAAATAAAGGAGTTTGATTAGGATACCTAAACTGGGTAATGAACTAAAGAAGAGACTTCAATTTAAGAATTCCATAATAAGAACATATCCCTAAGGGATGTTAGTAAAAGGAACTTTGGAGCATTGGGGACAACAAATTGGAGATTGCCAAGTATGATGCGCATACAAGGAAACTATTTGGATATGGGATACTACAATTATTCCCATTTGAGGTTACCATGGAGATGAGAAATGTCGTAACCAATACAAGACAATTCCTTATTCTGAAATGCAAGAGAATATGTGACTTCGAGGACAAAGTTTATTTTAAGGGGGACAGTCTGTAACATCCCAGCATTAGAGTTTAGAAATAAGCTAAACTTAGATGTGTGCATTGCATTCATGCATGGAAAATCCTAATAATTTTCGCGCTTTTTAATAAAACTTGTCAAAGTGATTGAAGCTTGTCTTAACTTGATGGAATTGAAGTAGATCATCAAGTTGACTGCGATAAGTTTCAATATGACCTTTGCTAAAACCTTATTTTGGGTAAACATGATTTGATCTAAGGGTAGATCAAATGTAATTAACTAAACCACCACACATTGCTTAATGATAATTATCAGATACTTAAGTGATCATTCCATGGTATTCATTACAATGACCCATGAATACCAAGCTATGAATATAACTCAAGTAACAAGAATCCAATAACCAAATTTTGATCTATCTTATTCTTATCAATTTCCTACCATGACCGTCATGGTAATACCTAACCTTAACTCTTTAGTTATATGGAGTAGGAAGAAAACCAATTCAAGACCGTTCACCACATATCTTTCTTTACATATCAATCCTTATCATCTCTAATGAACCTTATCCTATTATCTGTTGTTCATCAATGTTGAGTAATCAACTATTGATTTATCAATTCTTAACCTATCAATTCTTGATCTATTAACTCTTTTCCTTATCATAGCATTCACTTAAGTCCTTTAGAGAAAGAAGTAAGAAGAGGTAAGTGGTAATGCTAGTTTTAGATATCATCTATAGGATGGGAGTGATTGAAGGGAGTCAAATC
Organism: Avena sativa; assembly: GCA_916181665.1. Classification (NCBI taxonomy): domain Eukaryota; kingdom Viridiplantae; phylum Streptophyta; class Magnoliopsida; order Poales; family Poaceae; genus Avena; species Avena sativa. The sequence continues at coordinate 267,558,548 of OV702298.1, read as the reverse complement.
AATATGATAATTGGTGGAGTTAACTCACTCCTGAATGGATAGAAGAGTTATCTGGAATATATATTTATATGGTGATAAAGAAGATTATAAGGATGAATTCTAAAGATAGTTACCAAGGATTAATTCTATTGGATCAAGTAGGCATAGTCAATAAATAATATCTCTTAGTCAAATGGAAATATTAGGGAGATAATTATAATACAACTATAGTGTTGTATTGATCAAACCTTGATTAGCCAACTGGACACCTAAGCCATCAATGATCAATGGATTGTAATGATCATGCTCAAGTCACTGAGAGTGAATGCGTATATCATGTATAAGTGACATTGGTGGATATAACATGATTAAACCCTAGTATAGATATGTTATCCTAGGTTAATTAGTCATGACAAGTCATAATGGAATAATGAGAAGTTGGTGTATGAGTTACTAAGGCAACTAAAAGATAAGATATTATGACCAACCTAATGCTAGAACAACCTTGAGACATAAAAGTAGTATTATTCCTCTTACAAGATAGTAAGCACCTGAGTGAAGTAGAATTTGATATATATACATCTATTAGAGTAATATTAGTGTTGGATGATAAAGGAAGTTTATGAATGGAGTTAAGAGTAACTACTTGTTAGATTGAAGATTATAATTAGTGGAGTAGTTGATATAACCAAGTATAGATATGAGTAGATTATGAAAAGCTTTAGTGACAAGCTTCTGAGATTTATAAGTGTGATTACAAAGTAAATTGCGAAGTAAGAGAGTAATCATTCAAGTGGAATTAGATTCATTAGAAGCATTTTAGAGATGAGAATTATCTCTATGAGGAGATCATATAGAGATTTAGTGTCAAGCTCATTGGATTTACCAATGAATTTAGAATAAGAAAGTATTGATAAGAATATTCTTATGAAGTAAAGCTCATCATGCTAACACATGATGATGGATATGAAGACGTAGTATATCTAGGAAAGGAATTCCTTAATTAGAAGTCAAGAATTATGAAGTATGGAAGATAAGAATTCTTGGTAAACACTCAACCTTAATTCTATAACCAAACATAATATCCATTTCATATTATTGATCTATCATCCTATTTCCACAATGCCTTATAGGAATATTTTCCTATAGCAAATCACTTAAGCATATCTTTATCCATGCCTATCCCAAGGATATAGTTATATTAAATCTCCTCAAGCTTATGGTAAACATTTATAATTTTAAACCCTAACTTATACTTCAATCATAATTATCAATGTATAATTAATGTCATAACCAAGATTATTAAAAACATTATTCACCTATAGTGGAATTGGAATAATAGAAATTACCATTTTAAGAACCTTATTAATTAAATCATCTTATATAATGATTGCTATATAATAATAATATGGATATATTGTTTGCATATCCTTAGCTATCTAAAACCAATATCATTGCAACCATTAAGAGGAAATAAGAATCATTTTATAAGATCATAAACAAATCCTAAAACCCTAATGTCTATTTGTTTTATTTAATAAAAGAATCTCCCATATAATTATGAAAATTATAAATACAAAAATACATAGAGAGAAAATTAGTTATCATTAATCTCTTCATTATCTAAAAATTTCACAAAAGTTTTTAGTAGTTTATACCTTGTGAAGATTAAATTTGAAATGAATTTGTAACATAAAAAATAGAAAACAGAAAAGAATTAGAAAAGAATAAAGGAAGAAGAAGAAGAAGCAGTCGGTTCTGGCCCATGATCCATTTCTTCTCGCAACTATTTGACGCTCGCGTGCAGTCATAGCAGCATTCTCGCTCGCTTCGCCGCGGCCCAACTGGCACAATTCCATGGCATATACCACTTCACTGTTTCTTTTCTTTCTTCTTCCTCTCGCTAGAAAGAAACGCCGACGCAAGCAGCTGCCTGGTGCCTCGACCATCGTCCGCCATCGTCGTGATGATCTCTCCGCCAAGATTCGAGCCACCAATGTTCGTTGCCTATAAGAAGACCCCTAATGCGCTGGCAAACCTTATCTTCCTCTCTTTCACCATTTTTTCCTCTGATCGAAACCCTAGTCCCGCCGGAGCTATTCGTCGCCGTCGTTCCCAAGATCCCCTGGCCTCCCTGAGTGCATTGTTGGACTCAGCTCATCGTCCTTGTTCACCCAAGCCAGATCATGGAAGCCCTAAAACCTTCTCTTGATCTAATCGGCATCTCACTGCCGCCGTTAATCACTATCGTTTTTCATCGATCTCGAGCTCGCCTCTTCTCACTAACACCCATGTGAGCTTCCTGGTGAGTTACTGATTCTCCTAGTACTTTCCACGTTGTTTCTCTTGCTCTGTAACACCGTCCCCATGCTCGCCGGCAAACACCGCCGCTGGCCGCCGTCGCACACTGTGCTCCGGTGACCATTTCTGTGTGGCGCGACCACAGTTCAAAACGTTGTGGCCTTCTGCGTCCAACTCCCCTAACACCGGAAGTGCACGCGCACCCTAACGCTGGGCTCGGGCACCACCTGGGGAAAACTCCATTGCTGATGTCAGCGTGACATCACGCTGATGTCAGCAGGCACGTCAGCACGTAGCCAAACCTAGTCAAACTTGCCACCTGGGCATGTGATGTGGTCACTGGCCCACCAGTTAGTTTGTGGGTCTAGGTTTACCTTCGGTGTAAAAAGTAATTTCCTGTTTAGTAAATAGACAAACAATATAAATTCAAATATAAATATTTCTAGAAATAAAATAAAATGAATAAACCTTGTAAATTTAATAACTTTTGTTTTATAATTCAAAAAAGTATGTTTAATATATGACAAGTTTTATAAAAATAAAATCTACAACCTAAAACTATTATCAAACATTATTATGTTAACTATTTAAATAAATATTATTTAATAAAGATTTTATAAGTAATAAAACTTTGAAAATCATATTTGAATATTGGTAATTGATAAAAAATATAAATAATATATCAAAATTCTTAGAAAAATAAGAACTATAAGTTAATACTATAATGTGTATTATTATTTCACTTAATTCAATATCTATTATTTATTAAGTGTTTATAAAGTAATAAATCTTATAAAAATCATATCTTATTATTTATAAATCACAAAAATAAATGTAATATACCAAAATGATCACAAAAATAATACTTACATGTTAAAAATATTACATTACAATTTTGAGGTAAATAAAAAATTAAACACTCTAATAACTTGAATTTAAACCTATTTCCTTAATTGATAGTTCATATAAGGATAAATAAAAAATTGCTAATAATTCTAAAAATTATACATCTAAGGCCTAATAATAGTATTTGACTTAAATATTAATAGAATGAAATTCATATAATCCAAAAGCATATTAATTACAATTTTTGAAGAATTGTCGTTCATCTATAAGTAGTAAATAATATTGTTTACTTATTCATAAACCATAACAACACCTTTATAAGGAGATAAGTGTTTCTATTACATTATAATATTAAGAAACCACTACTCAAATAGAAGTAATACCACTCTTAATTAGCTTTAGAGAAACATTATGAGGTGAACAAAGTATAAATACCATAAGCATTACATCTTAAGTCCATCTATGTCCTTAAATATAACTTTAGTCTACAAGACTATAAACATTACGATAAAGACTTTATTATGTATTTTATAGTTTACTTTAGTATGTTTCAATTAAGACCTAGTGCATCTCAAGACCAAACTAATCGAGTACACACCAAGAGACATCGGCCACATTCTATTAACAATAATGATTGTTTAAACCTTAAAAAAGAAACCTTTTCTTCGAAGGTTATCCTTTTTGCCACTTCAAACAACAAGTTCTGTAAGAATATCTCTAACTCTTAGCAACTAAACCCAAGGAATTTTACCATAATCACCAGATGAAAATTAATAAGAATCACATTACTTTATACTTTACTTGTATATTTAGGATTGTTAACACTTAAGTTCCTTATAAATGCCATTACTTGTAAAGTAAAAATTTGAAGATAAAACAATTCTTATATAAGTAGTCTTTGAGTAGAATTCCACATTTGTGTATCTTTTTTTGTATGATATTATCATTAGATGTTGTTTCACACACACTCACAAGCCTTAATAAGAAGCACAAGTGTGAAGCTTATCTAAAAGTACAACACATTCTAAAGGAACCACTTCTAGCATTCAAACCCCAGAACAACGCTTATTCCGGGGATTCGAGTTTATCAAATTGCATTACATTACTTATGCATAATAGCATCTTTCTTCTTTAAACATTAGTCCTTACCGGAACAATGATGACGATTTTAGATATTGGATCTTATATTGTCTCAAAAACGTGAGTGCATAGCCTTGCAATCACAAAAGGCAAGTTCACACTTGCTCATGTCCTTTGATTATTTTCTGTAAAGTATTTTGCAAATCCAGTGTTGTCATCACCTGCATTTCAAAAAGGTCAGAAAACACTATTTCCATAATAATATGATTATAGGTTATTTACCATGAGGTAAAAACCTACTATGAAAGTTCTGATGGTAAAGGAACATATTATCTAGGACTTAACAACCATGTCACCAGTGATTCTTGCGTCGTATATCATGCGTTAACCATGAGATTTGCAATGGGACAGAGAAGTCAGTTGTATCCTTTTCCTTCCGCATGTAGGCAAGACGACCTTAATGTGACGTTGTGATTCCTTGTGCAGATCCAACATATGGGTGGGCACCTTTAGGCCCCACGCTTTTGGTGTCTAGATTATCTGTGAGTGGCTGTCGGAGGTATATACGAACCTATATGGTACTTGCCAAGGGCATCACCAGCTCATAGAGTCTTTGGAAACTCATCAGGGTTTTAGCCTGCACGAAAGGGGGCTTAACAGAGGTGAGCCGTCCCCGAAGGATCATGCAGACATGCGGGGTCGCGGAGAGGGCAGTGGTTGGCTTGGATCTTAGTCTGGGCCTCACACCAAGGAAGTGTGTCACATCCCAAGATTTTCCAAATCTTGCAATGTGAAAAATAAAGGAATAAAATAAAACTTCGTTTGATTTTCAGGGCCAGAAGAAACTTTTAAATCAAATTGGAAAACCTTCAAACCACTTTGGATCAAAAATCCTAAAGGGATTAAAAGGATATTTCCTAAGACTAAACTAAACCTTGGCTAAAGTTTTGAAAACAATAAAGTTTTTGCTTTGGATAAAATAATAAAGGATTACCTAAAACAATAAAAGATTTAATATCTAAGTTTTATTAATAAAGGTTTTACCATTTCCAAAAACCATCAAAACTTGTTTAATTGTTTTAAATAAGTTATCCAAATACTTTATTTTCACAAATAAAACCCACTGAATGGTTTTGGTACTATTTTGGATTTCAAAATAAGGATTTAAATAAAACAAATCCTATTTGATTTAATAGCTAAGGCCCATTTTATTTAAATATAAATGGACCCTATAACAAAAATGTTATTTTATTCAAACAAGCTTTCAAGTATTCTTTACTTTCAGTTAAAAACCTACTGATTGGGTTTTGAAAGTATTTAGGTTTCAAATAAAAATTTTATTAAATAAATCAAACCCTATTTTGATTTAATAACCTTGGTCTATTTATTTAATTAATAATAGAGTCTATTATCAAAATTATTATTTTAGTTTTTGGATTCAGATCATACTACTGAACAGAACTAAGTTCAAACTTTCAAAGCCTGGTGGTTGTTTGATTTGATTTGAATATTGTTTGAATGTTTGAATCTCAAAACAGAAATTGGAAATGGAAAAAGAAAAGAGTTCAGCGCAGGAAAAATATAAAGAATAGGACAACCCAACCCAACAGCCCAGTGAGGCCCAATACCAGCCCAGTTTTCCCTCCCCGTAAGAAAAACGATTCGCACCTTGTTTCTGACCCGTACAGAGGATGACCAGTGGACCCTCCCCTCCTTTCTTTTCCCACTGACGACTGGACCCCACTTTCCCCTGTTCATCCTCCACACCCGCGCGACCCCTTCTTCCTCCCTCGTCGCCGTTTCCTACTATGATTCCGCGGAGTTAATTCGCCATAATGCGGCCACCATTACTCGCCTTGACCATGCGCGTTAAAACGCCAGCGCCTTCTCCTCCTTTCCCCTCTGTCACCACACTTCGACTCGCCCTCAGGCTGCTGAATTTTGCTAGAGACCATCCTCTGCTCCGACGAGGTTCGGCGTCGATTCCGTCCAAGCCACACCACCCCGTGCCTCCCCGAGCACACTAGCACACTCCCCACTCCCAGGCGCTTCTCCCCGTATCCTCAGTTCAACCGCGGGCGCCCCAGAGCGTCGGCTAGGACAAGCTTCTGAACGCCGCCGCGACTGGTCCTTCTCCGACGACGTCTCCCAGGTAAACCAGACCGCCCCGCGCCTTCTCGTTCACGCACACAGCATCTCCGTGATCTCCTGCGTCTAACCATACCCTCGGTTGTTCTTCTCATGACCTGTAGCGATGACTCCGACCACGAGCAGGACCATCTGACGCCGACGACGACTCCGGCGAGCGATTACCTCCGTCTCCGTGCGCCCCTCGCCCGACCAACACCTTCTCGAGCATCACCGTGACCTCCTGAACCCGGTGATCCTCTTCTCCTCCTCTCTCTCGCTTCCTAAACCACCGACACCGTCCACACCTGACCGCGCCACCAGTCGCCGCCGTGGCAGTGCCGCCCACATTTGGTCAAACTCGCCAGCACCGTAGGATCTAGTTTGAGCGAACAGGATTAGATCATTTAACCGCGAAGGGGTATGTTCTCTGGACCACGCGATTAGATTTGATCCAACGCACTGCGTTGCCGATCCGGCCGAACCGGTACCTGCGAATAGCGATGCGCCGCGTGGCACTAAAATCTGTTTAAAAGAATTTTGAATCAGATTTATTTGCAAATTTCAAACCCCTATAACTTTGGATCCACACGTCCAAAAATTACAAATTTTATGTCGTTGGATTCAGGAGAGCAAGACCTAGCCGACCATGCCCTTGGTTTAGCAAATAGTATCTGTTAGTTTGGTGGTTTTTGCAGATCCTTTTGTGAGCTTGTTAAGAGTATAAAAATTGTTTAAAAATGATTTTTATATTAAAACCTTTGCAAAATGGTTTGTTGTGACCTTACTGACCCTAGGAACCAACCCATGGTTGTGAAAATGAATTTGGGAAAAGTTAGGATGGATTATTTGACTTAGCCATTTTTCTAGGCAAATAAAATCATTGATTTTATTATGAAAATGGATTTGGAGTAAAAGCCTTGAGAAATGGTTTGGATCAAACCTACTGACCCAAAACACCAAGTTTTGCAAACTAGCAAATCATTTGTTGAAAGACATAAAAGTTTTGTTTTGATAAAAACATTTTCTCACCACATAAAATGTTGAAGGGATTTTAAAAATGGTTTTGGGAAAAACCCTCTAACTAATGACTTTGCCACTTTGGAAAATGACCAATTTGGAACTTACAAAGTTTTAGAAACCTAATAGAGACCCTCTTTACAAAATAAACTATCTTGTGCATGCTCCCATGCATGACTTAGTTTCCATTGTCTTATGTGTGTGAATTTGTTTGTTAGACTTTGGTTTGGAATGTTAGTTGATTTTGTGTTTGATTGATTGACTTGTAGTGAAGTTAGAGAAGTGTGAGACTAGCAAGATCAAGGAGTGAACCACCATTCCCTACCAAAAGGCAAGTTACACTATCATTCATAAGTCCTACTATTTTCATTATACTTAGTGGATTTTGAAACATGCATGAAAATGACTTATACTTATGCTATGCTAAATCCTAATAGGATGCCCTTGCATTCCTTAGAGAAAATATTGTAGTTGTATATGCTTAGCCATGCTTATTTTTGAAAAGAGATACATGTTGAGATTTTACAAAGTTGAGAAAAGGACTTGTGTTTTATATAATAAAACAAGGACTCAATGAACCACCTAGGTGGAGAATACTTTAAGTTTTGGAGAAGGTGGCAACAAAAGGAACCATGTCTATGGTGATCTCTTTGTGTTGTGCTCCAAAAGAAAACCACCTAGGAAACTTAGAGATTGAACATGTTTCTCCAATTGTGGCTTTCGTGTGCAACCACATGCTATTATGGCTCTGGCTTAGTCAACTACATTAGGAAGACCCATACATTGTCTTTAGTTACCGGACATGGGGATCTGGAATGCTTCATGGGGGCTGAAGACAAGCTAGCAATGGTGTATGGGAGGACCTTTTGGAAAGTCTTCGTCACACTCTCAGTCTGCCAGCACTCCATCTTGGTGAACGCTAATCCAGTAGGCCACTGGTGGCAACAAGATGGGATTGTGACATGTGGGTAAAGTGTACTCCTTCTGCAGAAGATAATAAAATCTAAGTACTTAGCCGTGTCCCCGGTTATGGACAATACTGAGCAACTAAAGTTTGAACTATGGGAGATCTCGACATTCCAACTTCTAAAATAAAAAAACTTGAAGGATTTGGGGATTTACCAAGGAATTCAAGAGATTTTGATAAACACTTGGTGCACTTGGGGTTACCAAGGTGCTCAAGAGATTTTGATAAACACTTGGTGCACTTGGGGTTACCAAGGTGCTCAAGAGATTTTGTTAAACACTTGGTGCACTTGGGGTTACCAAGGTGCTTAAGAGATTTTGTTAAACACTTGGTACACTTGGGGTTACCAAGGTGCTCAAGAGATTTTGATGAAAACTTGAACACTTGGTCTTTACCAAGGAGTTCATGGAGTTTAATAATAACCTAAACCCTTGGTCTTTACCAAGGAGCTTTCAAAGATTTTGATCAAGGAGTAAAACCATTTTGAAAAGATAGGATAAATCATTGCTTTATGCAAATGAGCCTGAAACCCTACTTAGCCAAATTTGCATGTAATGATAGGATCCACTTATATTCTACACAAAAGTGAAACTTGCCAATACATTCAAATGTATTGACCCTTGTGGCTGTAACTTGTAATGTTGCAGGTTTGATTGCTTTTAGTGAAGATTGATTGATTAGGATTACAAAGTCTACAACCAGCATGTCTGCCTGTGGCACTTTGAAGACGAAGGACCCCTACTTATAGTTATTCCGCTGCAATGTAATGTAATAGCCAAATGAGCTATATTTGATGTAATGAAATTATGTTATTCCTGGTTATAAAGTTATATTATGACCTTTGTTTCTTGATGTTACATCTTAACTGTGGATGCTAGCTATTGATCTAGGGACTAGCATTGTAAACATAGGAGGAATCTACCCTATTATAAGGTAGAGGCCTCTTACAGATGGTATCAGAGCATTGTGTTGCCTGTAGGATTTGTAAACCTAGGATTGGACAAAACCCTTAGAAAAATAGGAGTTACACTTGTCCCAAAACTTATTTACAAACAATCTAGTAAGACTCCTCCCTCAACCATTTTGGTTTCAACTCTACATCTCTTCTACTTCAAACTTAATGGAAAAGCCTACCCATGACCCAAGACTTCACCATGTGCAAAGGACTTCTTCAACACCTTCAACTTTAATGACTTCAACATCTTCAACATTTTCACCCAGGATCCCCAACTTAGATAATCCTAAGGACTACAAGATAGACAAGGAAATCTTCCTCAAGATTTAGAGACTAAGGGAATGCAAAAGTTAGAAGGACCTCACATCACTTGAAGTATTGTGACCAAGAGTTTTATCAAGAGAACCATGATCTCATGAAAGGGAATCAACCAAAGAAAGATGGAAAGATTACAAGTAAACCATATAGATGGACTACCATATTTTAGCTAGGTCACAACCACCAACCTATGTGGTGTAACAAAATATTTTTATTGATAAGATATGTGCTTGAACTTTTGTGTTGAGTGAAAAGTTGTTTGTGAATGCTTGCACATTGTTTGAGTGAATTGTAAAGTGTGTGATTAGAATTAATACCTTAGAAATATTTTGCCTTTTCTAATCTCTATTCAACCCCAAACAGATGACTACTCCAGGAGACTCTAACATCAAGGATGATGACACCAACACCAACCCAGCTGACAGCATGAAAGAACTCATAGCAACCCAACACCAGTTGAACCAACTGACAGCTCAGTTCATAGCCAACAATAGTGACAAAGACCCAGCCTTGCAAAAGTTTTTGGAGGAACAATCCCAACTGATGCTTAAGGTGACTAATCAAATGATCAGCATGGAGGAAAACTATCCCGAAAGAGTGTATGACAACAAGGATGACAAAAATGTTATTCTAGATGGAGCCCCAGCTTGCATTATTTGTGGAGACAAGGACCATACTTCCAAGGAGCATGAAGATCAATGCCCTAACTGTGAAGAGAAGCATCCTATTGGACAATGTCCTACCTCTCAAGCTACTTGCTACCTATGTGAAGGAAGCGATCATACTCCTATCCAATGCCCTATCTACTCCATGGTGGAACAAAGGAAACAAGAAGGATCCAAGAAAGGAAAAGGACTACTTATACCTCCCAACAAGACAACCCAATTCAAAGGATCAAAGAAACCCAAGAAGCCAAGACCAGACATGAACCTTGTGCAATGTCGTAAATGTAAGGAAATGGGACACTTCTCCAGTGAGTGCCCAGAGAACCAGAAAAATAAGGGGATTGACCAAGTGATGTCCAACAATTGCAAAGAGCTAGGCCACTATGTAGCCACTTGTCCACAAGAGCTACGTAAAGAACTCGAAGATATCCACTGCTTCAATTGCAAGAACACAGGACACTATGCAAGCAACTGTCCAGAAAAGATGAAGAACAAGTTGAACAAGCCTATGGAGAAACTCAACCTTGGTCCATGAGTCAAGTATGGAAACCAAGGACACAAATGCAACTGTTTGCTTAGAGAAAGTTTTCCCCAGGATCCCAAGACCTTATGTAATTTTTGTTTGAAAATTTTTAAGGGTGGTAGTACCCTAGTTGTGTTGAGCCTACTTGTAACCCTATCTTTCCCAAATCTCGGGACGAGATTTATTTTAAGGGTGGTAGCCTGTCACATCCCAAGATTTTCCAAATCTTGCAATGTGAAAAATAAAGGAATAAAATAAAACTTCGTTTGATTTTCAGGGCCAGAAGAAACTTTTGAATCAAATTGGAAAACCTTCAAACCACTTTGGATCAAAAATCCTAAAGGGATTAAAAGGATATTTCCTAAGACTAAACTAAACCTTGGCTAAAGTTTTGAAAACAATAAAGGTTTTGCTTCGGATAAAATAATAAAGGATTACCTAAAACAATAAAAGATTTAATATCTAAGTTTTATTAATAAAGGTTTTACCATTTCCAAAAACCATCAAAACTTGTTTAATTGTTTTAAATAAGTTATCCAAATACTTTATTTTCACAAATAAAACCCACTGAATGGTTTTGGTACTATTTTGGATTTCAAAATAAGGATTTAAATAAAACAAATCCTATTTGATTTAATAGCTAAGGCCCATTTTATTTAAATATAAATGGACCCTATAACAAAAATGTTATTTTATTCTAAACAAGCTTTCAAGTATTCTTTACTTTCAGTTAAAAACCTACTGATTGGGTTTTGAAAGTATTTAGGTTTCAAATAAAAATTTTATTAAATAAATCAAACCCTATTTTGATTTAATAACCTTGGTCTATTTATTTAATTAATAATAGATTCTATTATCAAAATTATTATTTTAGTTTTTGGATTCAGATCATACTACTGAACAGAACTAAGTTCAAACTTTCAAAGCCTGGTGGTTGTTTGATTTGATTTGAATATTGTTTGAATGTTTGAATCTCAAAACAGAAATTGGAAATGGAAAAAGAAAAGAGTTCAGCGCAGGAAAAATATAAAGAATAGGACAACCCAACCCAACAGCCCAGTGAGGCCCAATACCAGCCCAGTTTTCCCTCCCCGTAAGAAAAACGATTCGCACCTTGTTTCTGACCCGTACAGAGGATGACCAGTGGACCCTCCCCTCCTTTCTTTTCCCACTGACGACTGGACCCCACTTTCCCCTGTTCATCCTCCACACCCGCGCGACCCCTTCTTCCTCCCTCGTCGCCGTTTCCTGCTATGATTCCACGGAGTTAATTCGCCATAATGCGGCCACCATTACTCGCCTTGACCATGCGCGTTAAAACGCCAGCGCCTTCTCCTCCTTTCCCCTCTGTCACCACACTTCGACTCGCCCTCAGGCTGCTGAATTTTGCTAGAGACCATCCTCTGCTCCGACGAGGTTCGGCGTCGATTCCGGCCAAGCCACACCACCCCGTGCCTCCCCGAGCACACTAGCACACTCCCCACTCCCAGGCGCTTCTCCCCGTATCCTCAGTTCAACCGCGGGCGTCCCAGAGCGTTGGCTAGGACAAGCTTCTGAACGCCGCCGCGACTGGTCCTTCTCCGACGACGTCTCCCAGGTAAACCAGACCGCCCCGCGCCTTCTCGTTCACGCACACAGCATCTCCGTGATCTCCTGCGTCTAACCATACCCTCGGTTGTTCTTCTCGTGACCTGTAGCGACGACTCCGACCACGAGCAGGACCATCTGACGCCGACGACGACTCCGGCGAGCGATTACCTCCGTCTCCGTGCGCCCCTCGCCCGACCAACACCTTCTCGAGCATCACCGTGACCTCCTGAACCCGGTGAGCCTCTTCTCCTCCTCTCTCGCTTCCTAAACCACTGACACCGTCCACACCTGACCGCGCCACCAGTCGCCGTCGTGGCAGCGCCGCCCACATTTGGTCAAACTCGCCAGCACCGTAGGATCTAGTTTGAGCGAACAGGATTAGATCATTTAACCGCGAAGGGGTATGTTCTCTGGACCGCGCGATTAGATTTGATCCAACGCATCGCGTTGCCGATCCGGCCGAACCGGTACCTGCGAATAGCGATGCGCCGCGTGGCACTAAAATCTGTTTAAAATAATTTTGAATCAGATTTATTTGCAAATTTCAAACCCCTATAACTTTGGATCCACACGTCCAAAAATTACAAATTTTATGTCGTTGGATTCAGGAGAGCAAGACCTAGCCGACCATGCCCTTGGTTTAGCAAATAGTATCTGTTAGTTTGGTGGTTTTTGCAGATCCTTTTGTGAGCTTGTTAAGAGTATAAAAATTGTTTAAAAATGATTTTTATATTAAAACCTTTGCAAAATGGTTTGTTGTGACCTTACTGACCCTAGGAACCAACCCATGGTTGTGAAAATGAATTTGGGAAAAGTTAGGATGGATTATTTGACTTAGCCATTTTTCTAGCCAAATAAAATCATTGATTTTATTATGAAAATGGATTTGGAGTAAAAGCCTTGAGAAATGGTTTGGATCAAACCTACTGACCCAAAACACCAAGTTTTGCAAACTAGCAAATCATTTGGTGAAAGACATAAAAGTTTTGTTTTGATAAAAACATTTTCTCACCACATAAAATGTTGAAGGGATTTTAAAAATGGTTTTGGGCAAAACCCTCTAACTAATGACTTTGCCACTTTGGTAAATGACCAATTTGGAACATACAAAGTTTTAGAAACCTAATAGAGACCCTCTTTACAAAATAAACTATCTTGTGCATGATCCCATGCATGACTTAGTTTCCATTGTCTTATGTGTGCGAATTTGTTTGTTAGACTTTGGTTTGGAATGTTAGTTGATTTTGTGTTCGATTGATTGACTTGTAGTGAAGTTAGAGAAGTGTGAGACTAGCAAGATCAAGGAGTGAACCACCATTCCCTACCAAAAGGCAAGTTACACTATCATTCAAAAGTCCTACTATTTTCATTATACTTAGTGGATTTTGAAACATGCATGAAAATGACTTATACTTATGCTATGCTAAATCCTAATAGGATGCCCTTGCATTCCTTAGAGAAAATATTGTAGTTGTATATGCTTAGCCATGCTTATTTTTGAAAAGAGATACATGTTGAGATTTTACAAAGTTGAGAAAAGGACTTGCGTTTTATATAATAAAACAAGGACTCAATGAACCACCTAGGTGGAGAATACTTTAAGTTTTGGAGAAGGTGGCAACAAAAGGAACCATGTCTATGGTGATCTCTTTGTGTTGTGCTCCAAAAGAAAACCACCTAGGAAACTTAGAGATTGAACATGTTTCTCCAATTGTGGCTTTCGTGTGCAACCACATGCTATTATGGCTCTGGCTTAGTCAACTACATTAGGAAGACCCATACATTGTCTTTAGTTACCCGACATGGGAATCTGGAATGCTTCATGGGGGTTGAAGACAAGCTAGCAATGGTGTATGGGAGGACCTTTTGGAAAGACTTCGTCACACTCTCAGTCTGCCAGCACTCCATCTTGGTGAACGCTAATCCAGTAGGCCACTGGTGGCAACAAGATGGGATTGTGACATGTGGGTAAAGTGTACTCCTTCTGCAGAAGATAATAAAATCTAAGTACTTAGCCGTGTCCCCGGTTATGGACAATACTGAGCAACTAAAGTTTGAACTATGGGAGATCTCGACATTCCAACTTCTAAAATAAAAAAACTTGAAGGATTTGGGGATTTACCAAGGAATTCAAGAGATTTTGATAAACACTTGGTGCACTTGGGGTTACCAAGGTGCTCAAGAGATTTTGATAAACACTTGGTGCACTTGGGGTTACCAAGGTGCTCAAGAGATTTTGTTAAACACTTGGTGCACTTGGGGTTACCAAGGTGCTTAAGAGATTTTGTTAAACACTTGGTGCACTTGGGGTTACCAAGGTGCTCAAGAGATTTTGATGAAAACTTGAACACTTGGTCTTTACCAAGGAGTTCATGGAGTTTAATAATAACCTAAACCCTTGGTCTTTACGAAGGAGTTTTCAAAGATTTTGATCAAGGAGTAAAACCATTTTGAAAAGATAGGATAAATCATTGCTTTATGCAAATGAGCCTGAAACCCTACTTAGCCAAGTTTGCATGTAATGATAGGATCCACTTATATTCTACACAAAAGTGAAACTTGCCAATACATTCAAATGTATTGACCCTTGTGGCTGTAACTTGTAATGTTGCAGGTTTGATTGCTTTTAGTGAAGATTGATTGATTAGGATTACAAAGTCTACAACCAGCATGTCTTCCTGTGGCACTTTGAAGACGAAGGACCCCTACTTATAGTTATTCCGCTGCAATGTAATGTAATAGCCAAATGAGCTATATTTGATGTAATGAAATTATGTTATTCCTGGTTATAAAGTTATATTATGACCTTTGTTTCTTGATGTTACATCTTAACTGTGGATGCTAGCTATTGATCCAGGGACTAGCATTGTAAACACAGGAGGAATCTACCCTATTATAAGGTAGAGGCCTCTTACAAAGTGTGAACGAGCCTGCAACTCGGATGTGCAACAAAGCTAAGATCTCTCATGGGAAAAGTAACGCACCTCTGCAGAGTGTAAAAACTGTAACTTGTTACTCCCTGTTCCGGGAAGGAGCTACGAACGTGGCAGGAAAGGAACTCCATGAAAGTTCTGGTAAACCTGTGAAGGTTGACGGACATAGCTTTTTAGAATAAAAGCAACCTTTGAAGAAATGTTTACGAAAACCTGCATTGCCTACGACCTATGGTCTGCGGCAATAGATATAGTGCATCAAACACTCCTTTTCTAGTGAACTTGCTGAGTACGCTCGTATTCAACGTATCTTCTTAACCCTTGCTAGATTCCGAATCCACTAAGACGACGTATACATCAAGTTATGCTCTAGGAATCATCATCAAAATCTCAAGCTCTTCAATGAAGTAAAGGAAGTCAGCATATACATCAACTAAAGTGAAGACGAAGTTGCTGATTAAGTAGAGATATAATCTCTAGCCATAGAACTTACTTCTGTAGAGTATTGCAATAGTAGCAATACAAGCCAAATAGTTAGATGCTAATATTATTAGCATAATAGTTATGAGTTTATTATTTCTGATTCTTCTTTGTAAGAAGTTTCTTTCTCTCTCTTTAACCTCGAGTGTTCTCTGGATCTTGTGTAAAGAGTAGAGTTATAACCTATAGTCATGTCTTGGACCTGCTGTGTTTCTGTTGTACCACTCTGAGGGATGTAATACTAGTGAGCGGTGTTTCATCGGTGTTACGTCAACGACTATAGTGTACTACATCATATAGTGGTATGCTGGGTCAACGCATATAAGTTATAATCCTATGATCTATGTCATGTTTGTGTAGTTTCTTTGTTCTTCAATTGAATGGTTGAACATCTTTGGTTCATTAGAGTTGTATGTTGATATGGTATAGTCCTTTGGTATCCATTATATTTTTGCGCGCATAGATTAAACATCATAGGGTTTGTAGTATGTGTAAGAGGAAGGGGGAAGTTTTGCCGGAGTGATAGAAACCTAAGGACGTGAATCAGAACGTTGCACGTATGGAAGTAAGAGGACCATTAACTGAAGGCTATGGTTGGAGAAACCTTAATGCTTTGTTAGTAGTTACGGATGTTTGCTAACAATCCAATCATATAGTACATGTAATTCCAAGTAGTGAAGCGCATGTATATTTAGCCTCTCCCACATAGAAAACTGCATCAAAGATAATGAACCCGATTTATTCGCTAATTAAACTTGGACAAAGCCACCACAATTACCACCACTATTCCACACTCATGGTTCTATTAGTTTAGTGTATTTTATTGCTGCAGCAACTAGCTTTACTTTGTTATTGTTTATTATCTTGCAAAGCTTTCTCTAGTACTCGTTTTGTTGCTCTAGTTTTATTTCTTAGATAATGCAAAGGTTTAGTGTGCGTAGAGTTGTATCAGTGGTTGATAGAACTTGAGAGAATATTTATCCTACCTTTAGTTCCTCGTTGGGTTTGACACTGTTACTTATCGAAAAGGCTACACACGATCCCCTATACTTGTGGGATATCAGCATGCAAGATCTCAAACAACACAGACATGATAGATTCAATAAGATAAAACCATTAACCAATCTGACATAGTAATCTCAATATCCATCGAATCCCCGCAAACACAACATGCATGATTACAAATAGATGATCTTGATCATGAACGAAGCTCACAAGATCTAAACATGGTAGCAGAAAGGAGGAGAAACAACCATCTAGCTACTGTATGGACCCATAGTCCAAGGTGGAACTAACCACACATCATACCGGAGGCTGGCATGGTGATGAAGAAGGCCTCCGGGATGATCTCTCCCCTCCGGAAGGGTGCCGGGAAGAGCTTTAGATCCCCCCGATCTAGGTATGATGGTGGTGGCGGCAGCTATGGACTTTTTCTTGGAGATCTGATCGGGTACTTAGGGTTTTGGTATCGAGGGCTTCTTATAGGCGAAGGGGGAGACCGAGGGGGTGCCCGAGGAGGCCGCACCCCCCCCAGCGCGGGCCAGGAATAGCCGCGTGGCCAGGGGTGTGGGCCCCTCGTGGCCCTCCTCGGTCTCGTCTTCTGGCTCTGTGTTCCCCTCGGTGAAATATTGACTTTGGCGTTTGTCCCGTCCAATTCCGAGAATATTCATTTTCTGGATTTTCTGGAACCAAAAACAATAGAAAACAGGCAACTAGCACTGTGGCATCTTGTTGATAGGTTAGTTCCATAAAACATATAAAAATACCTCAAAGTGTAGACAAAGCAAAGCAAAGTGGATACTAAGCAAGCATGGAACATCAAAAAATTATAGATACGTTTATGACGTATCAAGCATCCCCAAGCTTAACTCTTGCTCGTCCTCGAGTAGGTAAGTGATAAAAATAATAATTTTTGAGGTGAAATACACCATCACAATCAAGATCAAACCATTTGCAAGCATTGAAAGCTAGGATCAAAGTACTCTAAACATGAGCATGAAAGATGAAGTTCCAACAATAAGACAAAGCAACTATGCTGCAACATGAAAGGATATAAACAAAGGTTCATGAATAACAATGCATTGAAAGACGTTTGTTTGTTTCACATATAGAAAACATAGCATAGTGGCATTCATCTTGTTCCTCATGGCGTAGCAAAACATAATTGCATAGGACGCCTTCAAAGTTCATAAGGGTGACTAGATAGAAATAGTTCAAGAGCAAGCAATATCAACAATATGAATCAATCGATAAGTTTTGGGACAATGCACATAGAACTAACAATGACAACTATGCTCTCTTAATTGGTGCATAAGGATAGAAGGTGGAGACTCAATATAAAAGTGGAAGAAAGGCCCTTCAAAGGGAAGCAGAGATTTCAAGTTTCATAAAGTGCTTCCAAAAATTATGGTACTTTTTAGCTTTCAGCTCTCATTGCCCCTATCATAAGCATCTTGAAGTGATTAAGGTTAAAGTGAACAAAATATGGAGTATATTCTTGACAAAGTATAAGTTGGCAATCTCATGTCCCTTGAGTACGAGGGCCGCTCCTCATGCTAATCAACTTTAGTCACCGATAAGTTCTTGTCATAGTAAGTACATGTGTATCATAGAGAACCACCAATGTGTAAGATCCATCCTTTATAAAGGAAAAGGATCCGTGTGTGCAATGCTAGTCCTTGGATCAATGCTAGCATCCACAGTTTAAGATGAAGTACACAGATACAAAGGTCATTATTACAGTCATTCCAGAGATAAACATAGTCTTTACAACTCAAAGGCCACGGGCCTAGTACAAAAGTTTGAATAAGTAAGTAAATAAAAGTCTTCATCTTCATGTGCCAGAGGCAAACATGTTGAGTGTAGACTCATGGCTCCTAATCCTCATCAGAGTAACCTGCAACATCACAAGTTACAACCACAGTGGGACAATACATTGGAATAGTATTGGCAAGTGATACCTTAGTATAATTTAGGTGGACTAGATACTATATGCAATTTGGCTAAGTGTAGCTTGGCTTGCTTTGCTCAAAATAGGTTTTGCCTATTAGTTGAAATCACTAAGTTTTCTTTGTCAAACTTTTCCCAAGGAACCACCAATAGACATTGAGGTCCTTCACCCTTGTTCACCCACAAGTTTTTACTTAGAAAATTGGGATGAGGAGATTCTTGATAGCTTCCATGTCTTGATGCTCAAGTTGTCCTTTTCCAGGGACATGTCTAAGTACTTAGATTCTTCCATCTGCAGAGGTTGTGCACTTTCCCCACAAGTCTTGATTTTCACCAAGATAGTATCTTTCAGAAGCCTTCCCTTAGACCAAATGGACGCGCTCCAACCTATCATTCCCACTACCACTAAGTTCTAGCAACCTATATGATCCAGGCAGAGCCCATATTGCCAAGTGGCTGCACTAGAAGCTTCTTAACACTTGGCCTCTAAAATCTCTTTGTTCCTGGGTGGCTTACCACAAGTGA
This sequence comes from Avena sativa, assembly GCA_916181665.1. Classification (NCBI taxonomy): domain Eukaryota; kingdom Viridiplantae; phylum Streptophyta; class Magnoliopsida; order Poales; family Poaceae; genus Avena; species Avena sativa. Next base: position 267,539,290 of record OV702298.1, on the reverse strand, counting down.
GATACACAAGGTAAACCATAGAAATGGGCCTTGTGTAACCACTCAACATAAACCATTCCTTCCATTCCACCCAGGTGTTTCATTAACTTAGTTGTTTTATTAGGCAAAATACAAGTCCAAAGACTTAGAAATAATTTCATCATAGCATGTATATTTCACCAACCCTTGGTTGCTACTAGCTAGGCTAAGCATGGCATAGACAAGCATCTTAACTTAGAAATTTCCTAGCATTTCTACAACTACTAGGATTTCCCAACATGGCATATAAGCAAAATATAACATGCAAGTCTAGCAAAATAATTCTAATGCTTAGTAGAAAACATAGGGATAAAAATATTCATGAAGCACCACTTGCCTTGGTAGTTTGGAGAGTAGCTACACTCCTCACAATCACAATAACTAGCACCAAAATCTACACAAAGAATCATAGCCACAAATCACATACAAATCATATACAAACAAAAATATATGAATGCATGCAATATGATATGTGATGATTTTTAAAACTCAACAAAGCAAGTGAACAGTACTGGTTCATAAACAAGTTAAACACTTGCCAAACAACAAGTATTTAATCCCTAAAACATTTCTTAGACAATTCATATACTCAAATTAGCCCTACACAAGTTTCTGCAAATAAAATCATTTTAACAGAAGCAAAAGATTAAACACATTGCATATTTAGAAAGGTCTTGTTCTCCTGATTCCATTGGTATAAAATTTGTCAAATTCTAACGTGGGGATCAAAAGTTATAGCCAAAACAAAATCAAACTTCTAATAGATTCAAATCCTGTTTTTAAATCCAAACAGCTGCCACGCGTCTTAATCTAATTGGCTCGTACCGCTTCACTCCGGATCGCGTCTGTGAACCGTTAGATCAACATAATCTGCACGGCCCAGATCTAACTATACCGCTTCGCTAAGTGATCTAATCTCGCGCGCTGGATCCAGATCCAACAGCCCTGGATCAAATGACCAAAGCTGGGCGACGCTGGTGGTGGCTACTGGCGGCGGCGAGCTCTGCCTACGGCGGCGCGGCGCTACAGGTGGCTCTGGGGTCGTCGGAGATGCTTACCAGAAACGCGATGATGTGCTTATGCTCAACCTGGCGACGGCTTGGCAAGGGGCACTCTGTAGTGGCCGAGGGAGCTCGTCGGAGTTACTGGCGGCGTCGGGCTTGGGTGGACGACGACGTTGGCGAGGCTCCTGGTCACCCTAGCATGCACAAACAGCATCAGGAGATGCGCAAGACTACGGCGAGCAAGATCATGTGCATCAGAGGCAGAGGGGAACAAGGGGCTCACCGAATTTGACCGCCGGAGTTGAGGATGTCGTCGGGGGCTTGCTGTGCTTGTCGAAGACGATGACCTCGGGTGGTACAGAAGGAACCAACGGTGTCAGTAGGTGCGCAAGGAAGTGGCGAGGCTGTCTGCAAGAACCAGAGGGAGAGGGGCGCACGGGGCTCACCGGAATCGGTCGCCGGAGTGCTCTCTGTCTGTGGCGGTGCGAGAATGAATACGAGCAGCCTGGGGGAGTGGGTCCTGCCTGTCAGTCACTCAGCGGGTGCGGGGGTGAGTGAAGGAAAATGGTTCGCGGGGTGGGGGTGTTGGGCTTAGCTGGGCCAGTTGGGCCAGATTCGACTGAAGGCTTATTTTTTTCCTTTTAACCTTTTTCTTTTTCTGTTTAGTTTTTCTGAAATGAAAATCAACTCCAAATCAAATGAATTTGAATTCAAATCTTCTCTAGGTTTTTATACTGCAAACCTTGCACTCAAAAGTGTGTCAAACACTACTGTTCAATCAAAACACTTTGATCAAATAAAATAAAAATAAAACCAAGCCTTTATGTGATATATACAATAGGTATAATATTGGTTTTATTTACTTATTTTGTTTTGAAACTTTGTTCAAACTTTTGATGGCCTAAGTTTGAATATCAAACCTTACTGAACAAAACAAGTACTCTTCCCAATGAAAGGTATCACTAAGGCTAGAGCAACTCACATGAAATGATAAGCATAAATGCTTCTGTTTTGAAAAGATTTGTTTGAAAAGAAATTCATATGATCATGGATGCATGGATGATATGCATGAGTTTAAAACATGATTTTAGGGATGTTACAAATCTAACCCCCTTAAGGTGAATCTCGCCCTCGATATTCGGGTTGGCTAGCAAATAGGTGAGGGTGGTCTTTCCGAAGATCATCTTCTCTTTCCCAAGTTGCTTCCTCTTCGGAATGATGGTTCCACTGCACCTTGCAAAACTTGATAGTCTTAGTCCGTGTGACTCTTTCTACAGTCTCAAGAATCTTGATAGGCTTCTCCTCATAAGTGAGGTCACTTTCCAATTGTACCTCCTCCAAAGGTATAGTATCCTTCAAAGAAGCTTCTTCCATTTCTGGATGACATTTCTTAAGCTGACTCACATGAAACACATTATGAACAGCTGACAAGGACTCTGGCAGTTCAATCTCATAAGCAACTTCTCCTTTACGACTCAGAATCTTGAATGGTCCAACATGTCTTGGGGCCAACTTTCCTTTGACTCTGAACCTCTTCACTCCACGAAGTGGTGACACTCTAAGATAAGCTCTATCACCAACTTCGTAGGTGACTTCTCTACGCTTAGGATCTGCGTAGCTTTTCTGTCGGGACTGTGCTATTTTCAATCTGTCCTTAACCAACTTGACCTTCTCTTCGGATTCTTTGATAAGTTCTGGTCCGAACAAACTTCTTTCTCCCACACCATTCCATAACAATGGGGTGGTACACTTTCTCCCGTAGAGAAACTCAAATGGTGCCATCTCAATGCTGGCGTGATAGCTGTTGTTATAAGAAAATTCTACGTAAGGCAGACTTTCATCCCAACTGGCTCCATAGTCTAGGGCACATGCCCTCAACATGTCTTCAATAATATGATTAGTCCTTTCCGTCTGTCCATCAGTTTGAGGATGAAAAGCAGTACTGAATTCCAACCTCGTTCCCAATGACTCATGTAGCTGTCTCCAAAAATGGGAAATGAATTGAGTTCCCCTATCAGACACAATACTCTTGGGTACTCCATGTAGACACACAATTCTGCTCATATAGATCTTGGCTAACTTAGCACTTGTATAAGTTGTCTTCACGGGTATGAAATGAGCCACTTTAGTTAGGAGATCCACTACAACCCAAATAGAATCATATCCCGATCGGGTCCTTGATAATCCGGTAATGAAATCCATACCAATCTTGTCCCACTACCAATCAGGAATAGGTAGTGGTTGAAGCAAACCTGCTGGTTTCTGATGTTCCTCTTTCACTCTACTACACACATCACACAAAGCAATATGTTCTGTGATGTCCTTCTTGAGATTATTCCACCAAAATCTTTCCTTCATGTCCATGTACATTTTGGTGTTACCCGGATGAATGGAATATGGTGAGTTGTGTGCTTCTTGCAAAATCAGTTTCCGATGTTCCGGATCTTGTGGAACACAGATACGTTTTCCATGCCATAAAGTACCCTGTTCATCTTCATGGAATCCTTTGGCTTTTCCTTTGCCAATCTTTTCCTTAATTTCTTCAATTTCCTTATCAATCTTCTGGGCTTCTTTGATTTTGTCCAACAGAGTGGGTTGAACATCCAAAGACATGAGATGTCCTTCAGGCACAATCTCCAATCTGAGATCCCTAAATTGGGCACACAAATCCTCGGGCAATTCTCCCTTGGTAAGGCCATTCACAAAAACCTTACGGCTTAAAGCATCCGCTACAACATTTGCTTTACCGGGATGGTATTGCAAACTTAAGTCATAGTCCTTGATGAGTTCTAGCCATCTTCTTTGTCTCATGTTGATTTCTTTCTGGGTGAAGATATACTTCAAACTCTTGTGATCTGTGAACACTTCACAACGCTTTCCCAAAAGATAGTGTCTCCATGTTTTGAGTGCATGGACAACAGAGGCTAACCCCAAGTCATGAGTAGGATAGTTCACCTCATGAGTTTTGAGTTGTCTCGAGGCATAAGCCACAACTTTCTCGTCTTGCATAAGTACTGCACCCAAACCATGATGAGACGCATCACAATACACTTGGAAATCTTTCACCAAATCTGGCAGACGTAAGACTGGTGCTGTCACAAGTCTCTTCTTCAATTCCTGAAAGCTGAGTTCACAACCTTCAGACCAAGCAAATTTCTTGTCTTTCTTTAGCAATTCAGTCATAGGTTTGGCTACTTTGGAGAAATTCTCAATGAACCTTCTGTAGTAACCTGCTAAGCCAAGGAAATTACAAACTTCTTTCACTGACTTGGGAGACTCCCATTCAGTTACAACTGAAACCTTAGCAGGATCAACTGCTACACCATCTTTTTTCATAACATGTCCAAGAAATCCAACTTCATTCAACCAGAATTCACACTTGCTGAATTTGGCATAAAGTTTATGCTCTCTAAGCTTCTCAAGTATCAAACGCAAATGTCCTTCATGCTCTTCTTTGCTCTTGGAGTAGATTAAAATGTCATCGATGAAAACAACAACAAACTTATCAAGGAATTCCATGAACACCTTGTTCATCATATTCATAAAGTATGCTGGAGCATTGGTCAAACCAAATGGCATCACGGTATACTCATACAATCCATACCTTGTAGTGAAGGTTGTCTTAGGTATGTCTTGTTCTCTGATCTTAAGCTAAAAATATCCTGACCGGAGATCAATCTTTGAGAACACATATGCTCCTTCAAGCTGATCAAACAAGTCATTGATTCTTGGCAAAGGGTATTTGTTCTTGATAGTCACCTCATTGAGTGAACGGTAATCTATGCATAACCTTTGACTTCTATCTTTCTTCTCCACAAATAAAACTGGGGCTCCCCAAGATGAAGAACTTGGTTGAATAAATCCTTTCTGCAACTATTCTCCAAGTTGTTTCTTGAGTTCTTTCAGTTCATCAACTGACATTTTATATGGTCTCTTTGCTATTGGTCCAGATCCTGGTAGCAAATCAATAAGAAACTCCACATCTCTATCTGGTGGCATTCCCGGCAATTCTTCCGGAAACACATCCGGATATTCACTCACAATTGGCACACTGTCTATGCTAACCCCCTTAAGAGAATTTAGCTTACTCCCTTTTGATTCAAAGTTAGACTTGAATTTAATCCGTTTTCTTTCCGGGGTTGTGAGTGCAACAGTATGATTAGCACAATCTAATACTCCTTCATACTTAGCCATCCAATCCATTCCCAAAATTACATCCAGTCCTTGGGAATCTAGGATTATCAGACTCACTAGAAACTTATGCTTTCCAAACTCTATTACTAGATCCTGGCATCCAAGACTTACTATCATAACTCCACCTGGAGAACTAACTTTTATTGGACACCCAATGTTTTCAGTTGGAAACCCATTTCTATCAACAAATGCTTTTGATATGAATGAATGCGATGCTCCAGTATCAAAAAGAACAAATGCTGGAATAGAATTGAGTCTGAACTTACCAGCAACAACATTAGGCTCCTCATAGATTTCCTCCACATTGATGTGGTTAACCTTCCCTTTCTGAAAAGGGTTGGGCTTGTTGGGTCCTTCAACTTTCTTTTCTGGGCATTCATTTGCATAATGCCCCATCTTCTTGCACTTGAAGCATTCAACCTGACTAATGTCCTTTTTGACAGGCTGGCTTCCACTGCCACTTCCATTACCACTGTGGTGGCTCTTATATCCACCCTTGTGGTTCTTGTACTTGTCATTGTCATGACTACGGTGATGCTTGTTGTCATGACAGTTTTGGTTGTGTTGCTTGTTGAATTTCCCATGCTTGTGGGATCCTGAGTTTCCACTGTCATCATAATGGGAACGTTTGTGAGACGATCCTGAGATGTGCTTGTCTGAGTGCTTTCTCTTCCTGCTTTCAACTTGCTTCATTTTGTTCTCCAAAATAGCAGCCTTATCACAAAGAGACTGATAAGTGGGAACATAGGCCACAGCCAACTGCAGGTTCAGTTCATCATTCAAGCCTTCAAGAAATTTTTCCTTTCTCTTAGCATCGGTGTCAACTTCATCCGGTGCATAACGCGCCAGATTGTTGAACTCCTCAATATATTTAGCCACGCTACGGTGGCGCTGCTTCAGATTATGGAACTCTTTCTTTTTCAAACTCATCACTCCAGATGAGATATGGGCAGTACGAAAGCCATCCTCAAAGATAGCCCATGTCACATCTTCTATGGGAGTGGTGATCTGGAAGTTATCCCACCAAGTGGCGGCTGGCCCCTCCAGCAAATGTGCTACAAATCTGACTTTTTCTGCATCAGTACAACCCACAGTTACCAAGTCCTTATTCACCAAGCGTAGCCAATCATTGGCCACCATGGGATCAGTTGTTCCTGAGAACTTTGTTGGCCTCAATCTCAAGAACCTGGTAAGCATGTCAAAACCCGGTGGGTTGTTGTTGTTATTGTTGTTATTGTTGTTGTTGTTGTTGTTTTGGTTCTGGATGAACGTCGTCATCATTTGCATCAGTTGAGTCTGAGCTGTCATCATTTGCTGCATTTCTGGAGTGATGTTGTTGTTGTTGTTGGGGTTGGGATTGGCACGACGAGGAGGCATCTGTGGTTTGTTCAATAGAGATAAGAATGAGATACCCATAGATGCTTTCATGCACAATACATCACATAAACAATCACAAGGCATGCAACATAATGATAAAATTTCAACAACCAGATAACAAGTTCGCAAAGTAAAACACACAAATAACAAGCCATCCACATGTTGGATGGTCAAATAACAAGTTCCCAACAAAAAATATGATAATAAATGATAAATGAGTAGTCAACTCTACTCCTCGGCATCAACCTCCTCCTCGACAAAGGTAAGACCTGCATTCTCCATTGCGGTCTTGTATTCCTCGACATTGGCGGTCAAGGTCTCTATCTTGGCTTTGAGAGCCCTCTTCTGGGAACGAAGCCTCTCAATCACTGTCTGCTGATGCTCGAGCTCGAAGTCCTTGGCCTGCAGTTCCTTAGTCATGTCCCGGATCTTCTTGTTCCTATCCTGGACTCGCTTCTCCTGACTCTTGAACTTTCTGTCCTGGCTCTCGAACTTCGCCTCCATCTCCTTGACTATCTCATCTTGCTCCACGAAGAGCTTGTCCTTCTCACGAAGCTGCACCTGGAGTTCGTCATTGTTGAGCATGACGTTGGTCCTATCAGTGTCCACGTGCCTAATGAGAGCCTCTAAGTCCTGGAGGCATAAGCGAATCGGCTCCGCTGTCTCCCTCGAAGTGTCCTCGAAGTCGATGGACTCTCTATCCTCATCACGTCTACCGAAGACGTGGAAGTGAGTACCTCTAACCTGTCGGGAGTGTCTCCCTAGCAGACGTCCTATCAGATCCTGCATGACTACCTCAAGGCCTCTCTCCTTGTCATCGTGCATGATCTTGAAGATGATAGCCTCCGTGGTAGGCTCAGTCTGGCGTCCGGGCTGATTGACCTTGAAACCCCAAAGGTCTTTCCTCTCAAACTTGGTGAGGGGAAGCACCATGATGGTAGGAAGAGGGAGATTGAGCAAAGTAGTGAGCTCAACAATACAAGGACCAAAGCGAGTTCCTTTAACCTCCTCAACAGTGCTGATGGTAACATTAGGCATCTATTTATAAGATAGAAAAAGTTAGAACAACACAATTTAAGATAAAACACAAGGCAAAGCATCACATACATATCCTTGGAAATCAAAACACACAAGTCATGGCATACATGGATCCATTACAACAATCAAGGTTCAACTTATTTTTAAAGCAACATTTGGAAAATAAGGTGATAAGTGGTGGTCCAACTAACGAAGTATGCTTATAATCCTATTTCATTAGATATGTTGGCTAACACAATATTTCTAGAAGCAATCACTCTCTCTTGAGCACATGACTCCATCACTAAGTCTATAATGTCTCCTCTTAAGGTTTGGTTGGTAGCCTCCAACTCTTGGGTATGTTTCTTCTCTTCTTTTAGGCTATTAGGGATGTTGAACATTCTGCACTTGACTCTTTCACCAAGTTCTTTGATGGTCTTCCAAGCTGCATCCCATGCTGAGTCAAAGAATGTAGGGTGCATCACTGAATTGGTGAACATGCAGAATCCTGAGTCCTTGTGGTTGTCTTCCTTGTTTTTATACAAGTGAATTTGCACCCACCAGTACTCAACTCCTTCATCCATCACAGGGAAACCTTTGTACACAGCTACACCATGTATTTCCATTGCAGCCATGAGGTCCTTGAGAGCCTTTGGGAATTTTGTCTCACACTCCAAAGTCATTGTCATGAGTGGTCCTTTCCTCACGGCTTCGTTGATGGATTTCATCTACAATTTGAGATGAGAAAGAAGATTAGAAAAGTTTACGAGATGAATAAACAAGTGTAGAAGTTGTTGAAAATTTTCCTTAGTGGTTTCCAATCCTAGGGTCATAACCCTATAGGCAACACAGTGCTCTGATACCATCTGTAAGATCCATCCATTAGAAAGGAAAAGGATACCTGTGATTGCAATGCTAGTCCGTGGATCAATGCTAGCATCCACAGTTTAAGATGAAGTACACAGATACAAAGGTCATTATTACAGTCATTCCAGAGATAAACATAGTCTTTACAACTCAAAGGCCACAGGCCTAGTACAAGAGTTTGAATAAGTAAGTAAATAAAAGTCTTCATCTTCATGTTCCACAGGCAAACATGTTGAGTGTAGACTCATGACTCCTAATCCTCATCAGAGTAACCTGCAACATCACAAGTTACATCCACAGTGGGTCAATACATTGTAATAGTATTGGCAAGTGATACCTTAGTATAATTTAGGTGGACTAGATACTATATGCAATTTGGCTAAGTGTAGCTTGGCTTGCTTTGCTCAAAATAGGTTTTGCCTATTAGTTGAAATCACTAAGTTTTCTTTGTCAAACTTTTCCCAAGGAACCACCAATAGACATTGAGGTCCTTCACCCTTGTTCACCCACAAGTTTTTACTTAGAAAATTGGGATGAGGAGATTCTTGATAGCTTCCATGTCTTGATGCTCAAGTTGTCCTTTTCCAGGGACATGGCTAAGTACTTAGATTCTTCCATCTGCAGAGGTTGTGCACTTTCCCCACAAGTATTGATTTTCACCAAGACAGGATCTTTCAGAAGCCTTCCCTTAGACCAAATGGACACGCTCCAACCTATCATTCCCACTACCACCAACTGTCCAAGTGGATAAGTTCTAGCAACCTATATGATCCAGGCAGAGCCCATATTGCCAAGTTGCTGCACTAGAAGCTTCTTAACACTTGGCCTCTAAAATCTCTTTGTTCCTGGGTGGCTTACCACAAGTGAGATACACAAGGTAAACCATAGAAATGGGCCTTGTGTAACCACTCAACATAAACCATTCCTTCCATTCCACCCAGGTGTTTCATTAACTTAGTTGTTTTATTAGGCAAAATACAAGTCCAAAGACTTAGAAATAATTTCATCATAGCATGTATATTTCACCAACCCTTGGTTGCTACTAGCTAGGCTAAGCATGGCATAGATAAGCATCTTAACTTAGAAATTTCCTAGCATTTCTACAACTACTAGGATTTCCCAACATGGCATATAAGCAAAATATAACATGCAAGTCTAGCAAAATAATTCTAATGCTTAGTAGAAAACATAGGGATAAAAATATTCATGAAGCACCACTTTCCTTGGTAGTTTGGAGAGTAGCTACACTCCTCACAATCACAATCACTAGCACCAAAATCTACACAAAGAATCATAGCCACAAATCACATACAAATCATATACAAACAAAAATATATGAATGCATGCAATATGATATGTGATGAATTTTAAAACTCAACAAAGCAAGTGAACAGTACTGGTTCATAAACAAGTTAAACACTTGCCAAACAACAAGTATTTAATCCCTAAAACATTTCTTAGACAATTCATATACTCAAATTAGCCCTACACAAGTTTCTACAAATAAAATCATTTTAACAGAAGCAAAACATTAAACACATTTCATATTTAGAAAGGGCTTGTTCTCCTGATTCCATTGGTATAAAATTTGTCAAATTCTAACGTGGGGATCAAAAGTTATAGCCAAAACAAAATCAAACTTCTAATAGATTCAAATCCTGTTTTTAAATCGAAACAGCTGCCACGCGTCTTAATCTAATTGGCTCGTACCGCTTCGCTCTGGATCGCGTCTGTGAACCGTTAGATCAACATAATCTTCACGGCCCAGATCTAACTATACCGCTTCGCTAAGTGATCTAATCTCGCGCGCTGGATCCAGATCCAACGGCCCTGGATCAAATGACCAAAGCTGGGCGACACTGGCGGTGGCTACTGGCGGCGGAGAGCTTTGCCTACGGCGGCGCGGCGCTACAGGTGGCTCTGGGGTCGTCGGAGATGCTTACCAGAAACGCGATGATGTGCTTATGCTCAACCTGGCGACGGCTTGGCAAGGGGCGCTCTGTAGTGGCCGAGGGAGCTCGTCGGAGTTGCTGGCGGCGTCGGGCTTGGGTGGACGACGATGTTGGCGAGGCTCCTGGTCACCCTAACATGCACAAACAACATCAGGAGATGCGCAAGACTACGGCGAGCAAGATCGTGTGCATCAGAGGCAGAGGGGAACAAGGGGCTCAACGAATTTGACCGCCGGAGTTGAGGATGTCGTCGGGGGCTTGCTGTGCTTGTCGAAGACGACGACCTGGGGCGGTACAGAAGGAACCAACGGTGTCAGTAGGTGCGCAAGGAAGTGGCGAGGCTGTCTGCAAGAACGAGAGGGAGAGGGGCGCACAGGGCTCACCGGAATCGGTCGCCGGAGTGCTCTCTGTCTGCGGCGGTGCGAGGATGAATGCGGGCAGCCTGGGGGCGCTTTGTGCTCGAAGTTTGGGGGGAAATGGAGAGGGGGCAGAGGGGGTTTAAGTAGGCCAGGCGAGGGCGTGAATTACTCCTGCAATCAACGCGGATTGATGAGCGAATCAACCAGGTAACGCACGGCATGATATGGGGAAGAACACGTCGCGGTGGGGGTGGAGACGACGACGCCGTGTGGGCCTTGGCTGTCAGCGAGAGAAACAGAAGGGGAGTGGGTCCTGCCTGTCAGTCACTCAGCGGGTGCGGGGGTGAGTGAAGGAAAATGGTTCGCGGGGTGGGGGTGTTGGGCTTAGCTGGGCCAGTTGGGCCAGATTCGACTGAAGGCTTATTTTTTTCCTTTTAACCTTTTTCTTTTTCTGTTTGGTTTTTCTGAAATGAAAATCAACTCCAAATCAAATGAATTTGAATTCAAATCTTCTCTAGGTTTTTATACTGCAAACCTTGCACTCAAAAGTGTGTCAAACACTACTGTTCAATCAAAGCACTTTGATCAAATAAAATAAAAATAAAACCAAGCCTTTATGTGATATATACAATAGGCATAATATTGGTTTTATTTACTTATTTTGTTTTGAAACTTTGTTCAAACTTTTGATGGCCTAAGTTTTAATATCAAACCTTACTGAACAAAAAAAGTACTCTTCCCAATGAAAGGTAGCACTAAGAATAGAGCAACTCACATGAAATGATAAGCATAAATGCTTCTGTTTTGAAAAGATTTGTTTGAAAAGAAATTCATATGATCATGGATGCATGGATGATATGCATGAGTTTAAAACATGATTTTAGGGATGTTACACAATGGGGTACCCTTGCCCAATGATACAGGAGCTATCCCATATAAAAATGACAAGGCAAGCAGACAATGAGCATCTCAGCAATCTTCTAATTTACCATGGGAAAATGGTCCTTTTTCTCTCTTTCCTCTTTTCTCAATCTCTTTTTTTCTTTTCTCAATATCTTTTTTCTATCTCTCTTTTTTTATAAGAAGAATGCTTCATATATTTCTCACTATGGTGATGCTGCAAGTTCCACCATGATTAGGCATGGCTTAGGCTAGCGGCCCAGGCGTTTCTCTAACACACATACATAACTCCATGGACTTACAAGCTCCCCTTTATTTCACACCGACGACATCCATAAACAAAAGAGCATGATATCAACTTGGTAGATATTTACGAGTGTTGAAAACATTCCCCGTGACAGTACGGTTCTGCTAATCCCAACTTATAAGTGCAAGCATATACAACATAGATGACACAATGGTTCAAGTTTATTAGGGGCAAGAAAAATAGTGTGCCATCAAGTTTGTGAGAGATTTAATCACTAACTTTCACATAACAAGTTTAATTTAGAAGATAGACAAAACAAGAATATACTTGGAATGGTGTAACAGACCATGCATATGAATTTATAGTGGACACTTTGTGTTGGGGATATGCTATATGGGTATCCTAATAGCAGGTCTCTTATCCGACTAACCCGGGTGGCCCATAGTCGGTAGCATGGCCTATGGCCTGCTGGGCGGCCCAGTTAGGTGGATCCAGAAGGGAGGCCCATGCCGGATAAAGGAAGGCTACGGGGGAGTCACCAGCGTACCCGGAGCCTTGGAGTACAAGATACACAAGACTAGTAATAGACGGTGTAGGACTCTGTAACCTGTCCGGCTAGGACTTTTCCCTATAACCCTAGGACCTGACGACTATATAAGTCAAGCCTATCGGAGCCTTTAGGGCACAATCTCATACAACATCAAACAACCTCGCACAGCGAACCTATCTCTGTAACTCGGCATATTGCCATTATAGTGATTTATAGCAGGAGTAGGATTCCGCCACCGTCGTGGGATCTGAACCTGGGTAAGCTGTGTTACCTCGTACCCGTCAACCGTCCGCCTTACCCCACGTCTCTAAACACGCACTATGAGGACCCCTCCATGGCGTACTCGTCGGCAATACCACGACAGTTGGTGCCCACCGTGGGGCAAGAGGAGCTTCAGGCTCTTCAGCGGGCGAGGACCAAGATCTTCGCGGGAATCGGCGAAACCGTAGCCATCGGCCGTGTTCTCTTCTCCGGCAATGTTCCGATCGTCCCTCCCGACGAGTTCTAGATCCCGGCGAAGATGGACCCTACGCGGTCTTCGATCGTTCCTATCGGAGGCATCCACCTCTTCATCGGCGAAACCGACTCGGGCACTAGTTCCCTGGGAGTCGGAGGAGCATCAAGACCAGCACGGACCGCCTATGGGAATGATACGTTCGCGGAAGGTTCGACGTCGGATCTCTCTTCGGAGCTTGCCGGCAAAGATCAGAAAAACTCAAGGCCCACCCAAACTGCCCCTATGCAGGATATAAAGGTGGAAGATCGCTGCAAATCCGTCGGCTTAGTCCGTGCGTCTGGACAGCGGAGATCCAAGTTCGTCGGCGTGGTTACCATCTTTGATCTGGCGCGATGCGTTCAGAGAGAGGGCGAAAGCCCCGCGATTACCTGGCCAGGTGGCTCCGCATATGAGCTGACCTAGCCCACTACCCCGATGATAACGCTCTGTATCACTTCGTGGAAGGACTGGACCGTGGTACGCTTCTTCGACATTGTTTAAGACGGCAGCAGGCGACAGGACGCCTCACCCTCGAAGAGATGGTGAGCACCGTCAACAACTATGTGGAGGCCGAAGCGGCAGCTCACACAGCGCTTGCGCTCATTGACGGAGCCCCTCTGATTCAACCATCGCCTCCGGCCGCCATCGTCGTAGCGGCGCCACCACCTCCAGTCATCGTCGAGGCCGCTGCACCTCCACCGCCCATCATCGAGGAAGTCCTGGCACCCTCCGATTCTGTCATTGACGCGCTTTATGCTGACTTCAGTGCAGATTCAGAGGAAATAGACTTCAGCCCAGAAGAGCTAGACTCCGCTATGCAGGAGATGGAGGAGGAGTACTCGCGCGACGAATAGGCCAACAACGTTGTCGCGTCCCGAGGGGTGTTCGTCACCATTGGGACGGCGATGGACGAAGATCAACCCGGACGAGCTCCGCCTACGGCACTAGAAAAGGGGAAGGGGACACTTATTGCTGCTGCCGATGATCGCGCAAAAGACATGCCTCCTCCGCCCAACCCAGTGCAGCAGCCGCAGGAACTCGACACATGCCCGAGTAACAACACCGCAAACTTGCCGCCTCCAGCATCTACGTCTGGAGCAGCCAAGGTTACTCCAGCCGATAGAGTGATGTACGGCAACCTCCTCGTCGAGCCACTGACCGTTGCTCATATCCGGAACGTGACCCAGCTTGACGAGAAGCGCAAGCAGCTGCTGGAGGAAGCGCAAGCCATCGCGGAGCAAGGTGCTAAACTAGATCGAGATTTGGTCAACACGCAGAAGTCCATAGAGAAAGCTAGAGCAATGGAGGCCGAGTACAAGACTCTGCTACAGCAGCAGAAGGCTAAGAAAGCTCCGGATCGCGTCATCAACGATCCTGGTGTACGGCGCAACCTAGGATGGGCTCCCTCTAAGCCGGCACAGGCCAAGCCATACATTGATAGTGAAGGCAAGCAGGTGATTCCCACCCCACTACTTAACCTCGCCGTCGCCAAGACCCTTCTGGAGCAGGATAGATCGCCTGAGGCAATGGAACAGGTCTACGACCTAGTGGCCAAGGCGGTGAAGCAGCAGTAAAAGGCCACCTCCTAGAGGCTTGAGTCTAACCCAGCGCTCTGCCAGTCTAGCCAGTACAAACCGCCAAGGGACAGATCTCCTCTTGATGTCGGGTCCCAGACGGGTTCCTCAGAACGAAGATGGAGGGATGCACGCAACAGGAAGGATGTCATCCCAATATCCTCCGACCACGGAGAAAAGGCCCGACCTCGTCGCTCATCTCCATCGCCCCGGTCTCCCCGACATCGCGAAGATTACAACACTCACCATCGAACGGATATACTCCCACCAAAGCAGTGTGGCATCGTCATCTGCGACAACGCGGAGCAGACCCGTCATGACGGAAAGCGCAACGAAGGACATAAGAGCAGGTCGCGCCATGACCCTCCGTGTCCGACAAGCAACTGTGACAAACGCGAGGCGTTGCAGGAGGGTAATAGCAATAAGGCTAACCCACCACCACCTCCGCATCCGTCACCACCAAGCAGTCACCATGGCGGAGGAGGCCCGCGTCATTCGCGTAGCCCATCCCTTGTTAACAAGAATAAGAAGAACCCGGAGCCATACGATGCACGTTCGCGGATCGACAAGATCCACGAGGCCCGGGAAGGATCATACCTGGGACCACATTGCTTTGGACCTGCAATATGGTCCGCAACTTACCCCAAAGGTTTCCGGATTGACAAGACCATCAAGACCTATGACGGCACCGCCAAGCCAGCCACATGGTTGCAGGACTACGGCAACGCGGTGGAGATTTCCGGAGGCAACCCCAACGTCGCCGTCAAGTACCTCCCGTTAATGTTGGCGGGCATGACCCATCAATGGATCGACGACTTGTCGGAGAAATCTATCTACAACTGGTTGGACATGCAAGAAGCGTTCACCAAGAATTTTGAGGGTACATACAAGCGTGCCTGCACTGTGGGCGATCTACAGCGGTGCGTGCAAGAGAAAGACGAGACATCTCGCGCCTACCTCTCCCGATGGCTGGATATGAAAAATTCCTGCGCAGGAGTGCACGCTCAGACCACCATGGCCGCCTTCATCGATGGATTGTAAAGGGTCACGTTGCTCCGACATAAGCTGA